>CM045987.1:20096112-30096112 GCA_025175895.1 Wurfbainia villosa | reverse complement strand
ATTTCCTTCTTACTCACTGCGCCCCTATTCAAGGTGAACGCGTACCCAGACTGAGATATAAAATCATCCTCGTTTGTCTGGAAGCCAGCATCTGTATACCCGCATATCACCATATCCCCTTCTCCATATATTAGGAACACATCCTTAGTTCTTCTTAAGTACTTAAGGATCGTCTTAACAACCGCCCAATGATCCATTCCTGGATCAGACTGGTATCTGCTCGTGACACTCAGAGCATACGATACATCAAGCCTCATACATAATATAGCATACATGATAGATCCTATTGCAGATGCATAGGGAATCTTTCTCATGCAAATCCTCTCGTCTTCTGTGAGCGGACACATAGACTCGAAAGGTGTATCCCATGCCTGATGGGAAGGAAACATTTCTTGGATTCTGACATGCTAAACCTCTTTAGCACTCGATCTATATATGTAGACTGTGAAATACCAAGCAACCGATTCAATTTATCCCTATAGATCTTAATCCCGAGGATATAGGTTGCTTCTCTCAGGTCTTTCATGGAGAATGTCTTGGACAACCAAATTTTAACTGACTATAAGATAGAAACATCGTTTCCTATAAGTAATATGTCATTGACATACAATACTAGGAACACAACTGCACTCCCACTAACCTTCTTGTATACACAAGGTTCGTCTGGATTTTGTGAGAAATCAAACTTTTTGATTATCTCATCAAAATGGATATTCCAGCTCCTGGATGCTTGCTTCAGTCCATATATGGATCGTTGCAGTTTTCATACCTTGGTTTTATCAACTGATGTGAAACCCTCAAGCTGTATCATATACATGTTCTCGAGTAGGTTTCCATTAAGGAAAGCTGTTTTTACATCCATTTGTCATATCTCATAATCATAATGAGCCGCTATGGCCAGGAGCATCCGAATGGATTTAAGCATAGCAACAGGAGAATAGGTCTCGTCATAATCAACACTTTGCTATTGACGATATCCTTTTGCCACCAGTCTAGCCTTATAGGTAATCATATTACCATCCATGTCAATTTTCTTCTTGAAAACCCACTTGCACCCTATAGGCTTTATGCCTTTAGGTGGGTCAACCAAGTTCCAAACTTGATTCTCATACATGGAATCCATTTTTGACTTCATGGCGTTAAGCCACTTATACCTTTCTGAACTTTTCAGAACTTCTTCATAACTGGTAGGCTCCTCGTCATCAAGGAGTAACACATCATTCAATTCACTTACGAGAAATCCATATCTCTCAGGAATGTTGCGTGTTCTACCAGATCTACGAAGATGTGGTGTCACAATAGGTCCAGCCGATGGCTCATCATTATGAGTTATCGGTTGTGGTGCTTCACCAGGTATCTCATCAATGTCTATTTGAGTCTCTCGAGCCTCCTCAAGCTTAACGACACTCCCACTATTTTCTTGCAAGAGAAACTCTTTCTCTAGAAACACAACATGCCTTGAAACAAACACCTTTTGTTCCACAGGATGATAGAATTGGTAACCCCTTGTTTCCTTAGGGTATCCAATAAATAGACATTTATCAGACTTAACATCCAATTTGTCTGATACAGTTTGCTTCGCATAAGCAGGACAACCTCATATCTTCAAGTAAGATAAATGAGATTTCTTACTATTCCATATCTCATATGGAGCAGTTGAGACTACCTTAGTTGACATTCTGTTTAGCAAGTAAACAACTAGCTGAAGTGCATAACCCCAAAAGAACTTGGGAAGATTCGCATGATTCATCATCGACCTGACCATGTCCAACAAGGTCTGGTTATGCCTCTCAGATACCATTATACTGTGGTGTATATGGGGGAGTCCATTGAGACAATATACCATTGTCCCTTAAATAATCTAGAAACTCTTGACTCAAGTATTCACCACCTCGATCCGATCGATGTATTTTAATACTCTTGTCATGTTGTTTCTATACTTCATTTCTGAATTCTTTGAACCTTTCAAAGGCTTCAGACTTGTGTTTCATTAAGAACACATACCCAAACCGTGAGTGATCATCGGTGAAGGTAATGAAGTAGTTATAGCCTTCTAGAGCTTGAGTTGACATAGGTCCGCACACATCAGTATGTATTAGACCAAGCAACTCTCCCACCGGTTCACCTTTTCCAATAAAAGGTAACTTGGTCATCTTGCCTTTTAAGCATGATTCACATGTATCGAATGAATCAGATTCAAACGATTCAAGAATTCCACATCGGTGTAATTTGGACATGCATTTCTTGCTTGCATGGCCAAGATGACAATGCCACACATAGGAGTCTAATTGAATATCCTTTTAAGCATGCTTGTTGCTCACTTCGATATTGAAAATGTCACTGGATACGTCTAACATATAAATATCATTGCTCAAAGTTCCAGTCCCAAAAAGTATGCCATTCAAAGTTATATAACAAAAATTGTTACTAAACATCAAATGGTAACCATTTCTATTTAAGCTGGAAATAGAAACAATGTTCTTTATTAGAGAGGGAACATAAATGCAATTGTCCAGTTTGAATACTAGTCCACTAGGGAGCTTCAACAAATAAGTTCCGATGGCGACCGCAGCAACCTTTGCTCTATTGCCAACTCATAAATTTGACTCCCCTCTGACGAGTCTTCTTCTATTCCTTAGCCTCTGTATGTCATTACATATATGTGAGCCACACCCAGTATCCAATACCCAAGTGTCTAAGGAAATAGAATGATAATCAATAACGAAGATACCTGAAGAGGATGGGGCGTCGGATGCCTTCTTCTTCTTCACGGACTCAAGATAAATCTTACAGTTTCTTCGCCAGTGGCCCTCCTTACCATATTGATGGCAAGTACCCTTTTGTGTTGGTTCTGCCTTCTTAGCTTTTTTCTTCTTCCCTTTCATTTGTTCTTTTGACTTCCTCTTAGAACCTTTCTTTGAGGAATCAACTAACAGAATAGCCTTCTCCTCATGCTTCACAGAAGGCTCCACAGTCTTCAGCATATTGAGGAGCTCAGGAATAGTGGATTCAAGTTTGTTCATCCGGTAGTTCATCACAAATTGTGAGAAACTCTTGGGCAAACAATGCATAATTAAGTCAATACTTAATTCATGATCCATCACAAACCCGAGGGTGGCTAGCCGCTCGATGTACCCATTCATCTTTAGCACAAACTGTACTACAGATGAACCTTCTTGCATCTTAGAGGTGAAGAGGAGCCTGGAGACTTCGAAACTTTCGGATCTCGCTTGCTCATCAAACAACTCATGAAGATGAAAGACTATGGTATTAGCATCCATATGCTGATGCTGCTTTTGCAGCTCGGGTACCATCGTGGCTAGCATGATGCAACTCGCCAGTTCAGAATCTGCCACATGTTTTTGATAGGCCAACAATTTGTCTGAGTTGCATCGTCCCTAGGAAGGTTGGGAAGAGGCTCTTCGAGGACATACGCGAGCTTTTCTGCCTTGAGAACAATTCTCAAGTTTCTAAGCCAGTCCAAGAAGTTAGGCCTAGTCAATTTGTTTGAATCCAAAATAGTGCGCAAATTCAAAGATGTCATGATCAATCGATTAACCTAGAAATATAAAATTGAGCATATATGAGAAAGATGGAAAAATGCATCAACATACATTTACAAATCCCATTCATTTTTCAAATTTAAAAACCCCAAAATCACTTCGGGAGATCGTAGGTCCATCTCCGAATAGGCTGATATCCAACATAGATATGAACAACCTTGGAGAGAGTCCAACAAGTCATTCATAGCTACAATGGTAGGTATCAAGTATACCGATTGCATATCACATATATGCAACTATCACAATGTGCTATCAACTAATTGAATGTTCATACATACATCGGGTTATTAACTCATTAACAAGTATGCATCATATGCATAACACCCAACTTCACCTCCCTTCACATCGACCTTGGAGAGAGTCAAACAAGCCGATGCACTAGGTTAAAGCCAACCCATTAATCGAGAAATAATTTTAATATGGTTAGAGTGCATTCAACTAATTAGCCCTGCTTGGAGAGAGTCCAACAACCAAAGCTAACGATTGACCTCTGACTCTTACCATATTAGCATTAAACTATTCCATGGTTTGAACATGTTCGGGTTCGAGCCGGGCTTGGAGAGAGCCCAACAACCCAAACAAGAAACAGAACTCTGGTTCCAACCATATTAATGGAAGGTATAGGCTTTAATATTGTGTAAGGGTTTTAATGTCTCATCTTCTTTGCATGCAAATAACTATTATCTACATGACATGACATACATCTACATGTCACGACACGCATGACATACTGATATGCATATAATACAATTACATGGCATACACTTATGGCATGTTCAATTATTTCCTTATATGTCATAACTATTTATGGAAATAAAATATGTTTGAGATTTGATTCCCTAAATCAAATCATAATTAAATTAGGAAATAAATTTCCAAATCTAATCACATATCTTATTTATAGAAAGTCTTAATTAAGGAAAGTCAAATTTAATTTAGAAAACAAATTTTCCAAATTGTCAAAACTATTTATGGAAATAAAATATGTTTTAGATTTTATTCCCAAATCAAATCATGATTAAATTAGGAAATAAATTTCTAAATCTAATCACATATTTTATTTATGGAAAGTGTCAATTTCCATAAATACTTCTAAACTTTCCAAAAGTAGAAGATTTTCATAAACACTTTTAAACTTTTCAAAATTAGAAAATTTCCACAAATACTTTTAAACTTTTCAAAAGTAGAAAATTTCCATAAATACAATTATGACTATCGCAAAACAATTTTACGATTATATCAAAACACAACTTGGGTTCTGATACCACTGTTAGGTTTCAGGCACCGCAGCGAGTGTGTGTTCGAACATGTTTCGTAAACATGTGCACAGTGGAAGAATTAAAAGGCAATAAATCTAATTTATTACAACACACACATCACACACATGCATAGTACAACATGTGTAGATATAATCGTAGTTTCAAATTTTACAATAAAAGGAAATTATACTAGTTATACCTGACGTATCACGTGCAGCGGAAATGACATCAATCGGAGCAACTCTCGCTAGAATTGCCTCTATCCGTATCCACGCCGAGTATCATCAGGATAGCTTCGCAAATCTACAAGTCTCATCTTCGTAGGAGTCACTAGCCTCGTGTCGAAGACGATGTGATCGAGAGAAGATCACAATCCGAATCAAAATTCGGATTTGAAAATGAGTCCCCAAAACTCGCTTCTCCGGAGAGGTATTCGTCAACCGATTGATGAATCCTTGGTCCTCCACCTATGAGGATTACCGAAGATCGAATCCCCGGAAAGATAGCCACTGTTGGAGCTCCAAACGTTGTCCAAACAACGCTCCGACACGAAAGGAAACAAGCTGTCCAGAAAAACTGGACAGCTTGGTGGAGGATTTGCACCGGCCCAAAGGAGGAAGGTCGGCTGCACCTTAGTCACCGGAGCCTAGGGATGTCACCGGAGAGTCGCCGGCAACAGCAGGTGGCTGGCGGCAGCTGGTGGCAGCAACTGCAAGAGGCAGCGACAAGCAAGTCTTGGGCGGCGGCAATGAGAGGGAGAGGAGAGAAAGAGTAATTTCCAAAATAAACTTAGGGCTCTCCAAAACTCTAACCGCATTTTTATAGAGCGTGTGTTTCTTAACCATTAAGAAAACTTCTCCTTAGGGTTATTGGTTCATAACCAAAACCCGTTAACCCACTCCAAAAACTTAAGTTAAAATAAATCGAACCGAGTTGGTCTATTTTAAGTTAAAACGAACCGAACCAACTTTGGTTCATTCGTTTAAAACAAACCAAACCCCTTTGGTTTATTCTCCACCATTGGATTAGAACTGAACCAATTTGGTTCATACATCATGTCTTCATAAGACTCGGCCCATCCATACTTCCATTGCGACTGAAACAATTTCATGCTCGCTCTTTGTTTGGTCCAACCAAACCTAGTTTCTCTTGATATGAGAATCTCATTCTCAAGCTCGTTTTAAATTCTTCGGATTACGCTCGTTATGCGTGTGACCAAATAGGTTCTCGATTTATGTTGGCCGTCTATAATTAACCATTAATTATAGAACAATAATGAGTGACACCTAGTAGTACATCATGATCCCCAATTAACCGAAAAATCAACGGTTGATCCAGAACCATTTCTGAAACCTTTTAGCAGCTACAATGAATCGTGCCCCATTCCCTTCACGCATCTTATACCCACTTGGTTCAGGACATGGTCTATAGTGTCAGTCCCCACTAGGTCGACTACGTCACACCTAGCCCAAGTATCATTTCCTCATCCTACTGATTCTAGTTACTGCACATGTATCCAAGAGTACCTTACTCTAAACATATAATGCTTTGGCCAAAGACTTTAGTAACAATCCGACGAGAGGCCATGGGTATACATCTCCTCGCAAGGAGTGGTGAATCCTTTATAGGCTATTCAAACACCTTCAGGCATTTCATCTTATACCCAATCATCTCGGGTCCACATCTCCTTGGAGATGCTTGCTTAAGATGTCAGAGTATAAGTCTCTATGACCAAGATGACTTGAATACCGCAAGTCAAAAGAACATCGCACTTAAGTTGCAGTAAGAACTTCATTGATATATCCATATACGCAGAGAACCATATGAAGTCTTACAACTGATCACTCCAATGAACTAATTGCCATAACTAGCATCCACGATTAACTTCGGACATCACAATGTCTCCAGCCAGTGAGAATCAGCTACTTGGATACACCAAGGAGTATACCTCGTGCTAGTCTCGACGGAATTGATGGTGTCCAAATCCATCAATTCATCGACTAGGGATAATTTTAATACATCACAATTACACATGTAGAGATACTCACTAGTTGTGATCCAATCACAAATTCTCTCATGTTGTGAATCGTATCGTGGACATATAGTAAATGAGTTTAAGATCTAATCAAATACATGAAAATATGTATACTCAAATAGTGAATCTTCATTTATCATATAAATGTTTTAAACATAAGGCAATTTCCTTTGGACACCTCTCATATATTACTAACACCGAGGAAGTGCGACTCTTCAATCAGTCCCAAATGCAGAGCCCTTATGAGCACCTGTGCAGATCTTTGGTGGAGGTAAGTTCTTCCCTCTTTCACAATTACGGCGTACAGGCTAGTGTTTATTCCCCTAATACTTTGTTTCCCATCCTAAGCAGTTAAAGCCTGCAACAAAACCACACTAGGAATAGTGACTATCAATCCACCATGTCTGCTAGCTACACTGCCTCCCTTACTCAGCAGAAGAAAATGACCCAACAATTGAATGAAGGCAAACAAAAGGAGTCCACCGTGGTTGCCCAATGTGATGATTTGATGACCCAACTTGCAATGGCCCGGAGTAAGAAAGAGGAACTCCAGAAAAAGATCGAGGACCTTTAGCAACAGTTGTTCCTACAATCTAGCCAGCTTCAACAGATCCCCCTTCTCACGCAAGAACTAGAAGGACATCAAAAGTTGCTTGCCGAGGTGAAATTCCATGCTGCTGAATCTTCTACAACTATACTCCAACTCCAACAGGAGTGCCAAACCTAGAGAACCACTTTGGAGTCGTGCCGGCACCACCAAGAAGACCTATATGTGAAGGTGTCCATGCTTTCGGGGTTGCTATCTTCAATAACCACCCAACAACAAGAATTCCAGAAGGAGCACTGTGAAGCTTTGGCTTCTCTGGGTCACCAAGTCGCGATGGTAGCAAAAGAAAGAGATGCCTTGGTCGTCCAGTTAGCTGAGTGTCAATCACGATTGAAAGAGCAGAAGACTGACTTGAAAATGAGATATGCTCAAAAGGGCATGCAACTATTGATGCTAGGTTTCGAAGGATCTTCCTCTTTGAATGCTGCCGAGGGCTACACTCCACCAGGTGTTGACACAAGCTATCTGGACCCAGAAGTGGCTCTAGCCAAATGTCCTTCTGAGCTTTTTGAATTGTAATTATCATGTCTTCATCATAGTACTGATCGACTTCTCACTAATAAAGATTTTTTGGAAATTGTAATGCCCTGTGTTGCCTTCTGCGTATGAATTATTGTTGATCAAGAATTCTCGAGGTTATCTCTGGACTATTCCTTCGTTCATTACGACAGATTCTCCACCCTTCAGAGTGCTAATCGACTGCTAAAATCTTCTGTTCGGGAATCCATTCGGGCTATCCTCGTCTTTACCCTCTTCTTACCAGAGCCAATTTTCGCTCAGTAAAAATTAAATAGCCTCGCCACTTCTTCTCCTCAGATAAGGAGGTAATTGCCTGCTCCGGGACTTGTATCTCAATTATTCCCCATGCTGATGCCATTACTTCTCTCGCCCTTTCATCTTCTCTCCCATCCCAAGGACGAATACAAACCTTCCCCGTTCGACTATAAATTGTTACTGCGAGTCCTTCATGGCTTCCGTCGGACACCCCATCAACATAACCTCTGATTCTGATTCCTTTGAGCTGTATGATTTGGATGTAGGATCCTCCCAAGAATCTTCTACCCGATCCACGACCACCTCAGCATACCGGCCTCCTCCTCCTCCTCCTGCGCCGGCCAATGCCCTGACTCCCAATGTTAGGAGGTCCTTTCAGACCCCCTTTCCTTTCTTTCGCAACCAGGTCTGGAACCCCCCAATGACCTGGGAATACACAATGGGAGATCCTCGGGCTTCCGCTGAACTTCTTCCGCTTCTTCCCGCCCTAGCTTTCCTTCCTTCACTCTCTCCAACTAAAAATCTGCCTGCATCACCTCGGGCCCAAGGCGACCTTTACAGGGTCGTTCTGGCACCCCTTCCTGCAGAAGAGTCCTCCGCCAGCTCTCCTACTAATAATGATAATAATAAACCTGTATAAACCAGAGTTTAATTATTATAACCATCATTTGGTATATTAATAAAAAGGAACGAGTATTTGTACTTGTCTTTTCTATGTCTCGCAAACTCCAAACTATTTCAATAAAAACCTTCGATGACAATAACCCTTTTTGGACTAGGTCGACTTCGAGTAATCCAACTAAGGAATATTTTTAGAAAAGGATTGATCCCCACATCAGCTAAGTTGGCTCCATACTTGCCCTTTTTTTGAAACACGGACAGTCTTTTCAGAATTACTATGCCCAACAACCCCCACTATGACCGTTACATCTTCCCCCTTTATCTGCATTTAATGCCTCTACTACCCAAGAAGGCCAATTAATATCCCTCTTTTTTATCTATATGAAACCCCAACTACTGTCCTATTAGTCCACATTTCTCCTTCCTCCTTACGCCATGGAACACTCATCTGAGCAAGGTAGTAACTCTCTTCCTCCAGAGAGACAGACTGAAGAGCAACATCGTATTGAGGAGTTGGAAGAACGGGTTCAAGATCTGAAGTGACGCATGCGGATAGCTTTTACTCACAACTATTCTCTACGTCAAGAGCTGGCGGTATCTCAAAGAAATCTGTCCAAGACCATGTTCCTACAGCAGTCCTACCTTCGGCAACTGCACCACCAACCACAGACGCATAAAGGAGCATCTTTGGTACCCCCACGGGAAGAACTGTAATTCCCCTTGAAGAGGGGGCCTCATCTATTATTTTCTCTTTCAGAAAGGTTGTGTTATTTAACTTTCCTCTATCAATGAAATTTTCATCGCTCCCAATTGTATGTGTCTCTTCTTTGCTAAATGCACATTATAAGAATGACAAGTTAAAATATGTCAACTCTACTGGCAAATAAAACTTACTGAGTTTTTGCCAATATTCTTTTCAACTCATCCATCTCTCCAGCCTTCTTTCTCCCACTTGAGGCCTCAACGCCTCTTCACTGTACAGAAATCAAGTAAACCTACAACTCTCCCAATTCCCCATTGATGTGAGCAAAGCATATAGGATTTTAGAAGTAGTTTTCACTCACATCTCATTACATTTTATGTATGTTTCATGCATATTTCACTTTGTTTTGCATGCATTTCATATTTTCTGGTGCGGAGATATACTTTTTATACTTTTGTGTGCAGGATATCATTTCATGGGAAAATAACACATTTTAGGAGAAAAAATGGAGCAATTTGAGCACGAACCTTAGGGAACACGCACTGGCCATGTCCCAAGACTTTGGCATGTTTTCGAAGTGAAACGGATCAAAACAGAGGCTCCAGGAAAAGACACGGCCAGGCCATGTGAAAACACACGGCCGTGTTTTTTTTCCAGCTCAATTTCCAACCAAGATTTCATCTGTTTTCCAGTCTTGCACATGGCTAGGCCGTGTAAAATTCACACGGCCGTGTGGCGGCGCCGCGAATTCAAGGAAATAGGGTTTTTCAAGCATTTATGGAAAGCCAGAGCCGCCTCTATATATAGGAAACTCATCCAAGAGGTGAGGGATCATGAGGGAGCTGCCCTAGGGCTCCCAAACTTTAGGAAGGAGGCACAATGGCCGGGACAGCACACCGAAGCCCTAAAAAGTTTCGGGAACTCGCAATGAGGAGGAAGAACACCGTCGGAGATCCAAGTTCTGCACTTCAACACCAGAGAGAAGGTCACATTGGCATTGTAACCTCTTGTTCTTGCATTTTATCTCTGATATATTCGAACATGAACATGCCTTGTAATTCTCCTCTTTTATATATGGAGTAGTTCCTTCGATTCTAGGATTAGGGAGTAGCTTGTGTACGCATGACATGTTGCTTCAAATTGAATTCTATTTTTAAATTTGAATTTGCAATTGGAAATTGTTTATACCCATATCTATGCATGTTTGGTTTTCTACCTACTATGCTTAGGTGATACGAGGGGTGATATCCCTCGTATCTAAAATTTAGGGGATTTGTACAAGGAACCTAGGGGTAAACCTGATCTCCTATAACCGTGGGTAGAAGGATGCGATGGAACTGGAAACGGTTCGTCAAAGGGATTGATTTGGCATCCTCGTACCGCCTATCCCGTCATTGTATGATATCCCTTCCACAAAACCATAGCTAGACGTTTAGACAACGCCTAGTTGATAGCATGTTTTGTGACACACAAGCGAAACTGAAGTCCTAGAATTCATTTTAAAGATCTCGGCACACTCCTTTCTTCCTCCATGTGACACTGTACTAGAGTTTAGTCCATCGACAACCCTCACAATCGAAACCTTTAGATTTTACTTCCGAACAATTTCACCCACTGAATAAATCGGTACTCGAATCTCAGTCCCTATGGGATCGATAATCTTTTATTACTTGACGACATTCGTGCACTTACTGGCGTTGAGTGCAAGCGCGCGCTTCGAGTCCTCGACGGCCTCCGTCGTGAGATTTGAGGTTGTGTTCACGTGCATCATGTTTTTGGCACCGTTGCTGGGGACTGATTGATTCGATATCGAATCGAAAAGTGGACAGTTGGATCGAACTTAGGCTAGATTTGTTTTCTTATTTTATTTTATATTATTTCAGTTTTATTTCATTTTAGATTTTTGCTATTCAATTTTCAGTTTAGATTAATTACATCTTTCTTTCTTTCAATTTTAGTAGTGCTCTAGTTAAATAAAAAAAAAAGGAGACTCTTGCCAACTCACTGCTATTCCTTTCCTTACCTATAATTTCCTATGCATAATGATGCATGCTTTTACTCATGATTATGATCAATTTAATGCTATAAGTTTTGGTAACATTTATTGTGAGCATTGTGGTGAAACATGGCATACCATTAACAATTGTCCGAATATATTCGAACCTTTACAATTTGAACAAGAAGATGTCACCTACAATTATAACACGTGGCCACAAGATGATTCCTATTTATATAGTTATGACCATGGCTACTTAAACCCTCAATATTGTCTGCCTAAATCTCGACTGAAGCAAATGATGGAAGATTTCATTCAAACGCAACAAGCGGCGAACCCTGAATTCTGACGGCGGCATTCGCAGACAGAGACTTAATATTGTTTCCAAAATGAGAATGAGAGCTATGAGTTATCAAGCAAATTTTATCCAGAACCAAGTCCCCACTTAGAAGCCCCGCTAGATAATTTTACTAGGGAATGCGAGGGGCATAGCCAACAATTTACGGAGATTATGGAACGAGATCTAGCAAGAGAAGAAACCAAACGACTAGAAGGTGGCTTTGATGACTAGATCACACCTAATAGGGTGGAGACTCACTTTGAGCGAATGGATGAGGAGGACGTAGATGACATTGAAAGTAAAGAAGGACAATCCATTCAATCACCACGTGGAGAAGAACTTGAGGATTATATAATGGACACTTTAATCGAGGAGTGCATTGCTTCAATCAAAATACCTCCTAATCTCAAGGATCTAGAAGAGTCTACCTTAATCCTCACATAAATTTTAGTTACTAATAACGAACCCCTTTTAATGATTGATAATGATAAAATTTTAGTTGACATATTGGAATCTACTGATCAATATTTTGGTGAAGATATTTGTGGTGAGTTATATTATTTACAGCATATGGATGAAATAAAATATTATGATCAAACTCCTAAAAATTCTTTGAGGCTAAGCATGCTCAATCTCGAGCCAAGGAAAGTTGCTAACAAGTATCTTGCCCCTCCCCATGAAGATTTAAGGGATATAGTGATGGACGACCAAATGACAAGAGGCAAAAAGTGAGCAAGTATCTTGCTCCCCCACGAGCAAGATTCAAACATATTAAATGAAATGTAGGAATAAGGTCGAGCTAAAAGACCTTAAACAAAGCGCTTCTTGGGAGGCAACCCAAGTTTAGTTTTTAGGATTTCTTTTTATTGCATTCAATTTTTTTGTAATTCGACCTTTGATATATGGTATTTAGCATTTGTAGGTAAGGAAAGAACTTTCTAGGTAAAAACAAAAGTCATTTTAAGTTTATGCGGTGAAGTGAGTGAGAGAAATCAGACCATTATCCACCATGAGAAAAGAAACAAAGGACGTACGACCAGGCCGTGTGTTTTCACACGACCATGCCCTGACTTCCAGAGTCGCACACAGTCAGGCAGTGTGTTTTCACACGGTCATGCCCTGACTTCCAGAGGCACACATGATCAGGTCGTGTGATTTCACATGGCCGTGTCGCGCCCCCTAGTCCACGTGAAAAGCCTACACCTGCACCATTTTCTTTTCCTACTTTTGAGCAGGATGCAGGTACTTCTACCTACGATTTCTCGGAGTTTCGATTGTGCCTCGATGACATATACGCTGAGCAGTAGACGCAGGGGCAGCTATGGGATGATCATAGCTCCTATACGTTGGCAGAGTTTACAGGCTTACGGGACCACTTCCAATGGGCTGAGGACTTCTACGACGAGGCCCATATTTACTTTCAAGAGGAGGATGCTCGATGCCAAATGGAGGCCACCTACCGCTAGGAGATGCGGCAACATATGCCTACCTAACAGGCATACTGGGCCTGGGAGGAGGAGCACAGAGCGGTCGCTACATCCACCAGCTCTCAGATCAACCACATGTACATGTGGCATCAGCGACTTAGCACAGGGTTTTCCTAGGAGTCTGACATGCCGAGACTACCAGACTTCGTGCCTCGACCATAATATTAGAGGTATTGTTTCATATAAGTCTGGGGGAGGGACCCCAAGTTCTGATTTATTTTGTTTCTAGCAGTAGTTTCTTTCTTGATATTTACATTTTAGTTAGCATTCATTTGTTCATGCATAGGTTGTTCAATTTCTTTCAACACTTAGTTTTTGCTATTTATAAGCTGCCTCAGTAGTATTTTTAAAGTTACTTACATGAGTTGTTCCCATAGGTAGCTTAACTTCGTTTATCTCGTGGTATTTTATTTTATTTACTCTAATGAATGTTCTAGACTTACACTGGTTAGCTTTTATTTTTACACCTACACATGTCGAACATTCTGAAAGGGAGAATCTAGTATGTACCTAGTTATGATTCATCTTAGTAGTCCAGTACTTTGGAATCCATAGGTGACTTTAGGTTTAATATTTTAGTTATTGGAGATGCTCGGATTGTGTAAGCCCATTCGAAAAAATCAAAATCTCAGGGAGCAGAAAAATAAAAAAATAAAAAAATAAAAAGAGAGAGAAATGAAAGAAAAGAAAAGAAAATATAAATATTTTGAGGGATAAAAAACAGTTGTCATGGGTGAAAATGGTGAGGTGCCCTTTTGAGATCGAGTTAGCTTATTGGGGAAACACCTATCAATTTCTCTCAATACCGAGCACGCCTTTGAGACTTTTTGCTAGATCTAGGGAACGACTTTTGCTTTGGGCAGGTAAGTGCCTAAGAGCCGGAGACCTTAGAAAAGCTATAGGATGACAACTTAACTTATCATGTAATGAGTATCCCCTAAGAAGATTCGCTTGGCACGAGCACGAGGAGCTAACTTAGTGAATTCCTAGAACATATCTATTTTGCTTTGATTGCAAATACCACTTGATAAATCTAGTTCACATGCTAAGTATGGAACAATAACTTTTAAAATTTCATGGCACTGAGGTTTGCTTGAGGACAAGCAAAGATTTAAGTTTGGGGAAGTGATGTGAGCAAAACATATAGGGTTTTAGGAGTAGTTGTTGCTCACATCTCATTACATTTTATGTTTGTTTCATGCATATTTCACTTTGTTTTGAATGAATTTCATATTTTCTGGTGCGGAGATCTACTTTTTATACTTTTGTATGCATGATAGCATTTTATGGGAAAACGACACATTTTTGGAGCAAAAATGGAGCAATTTGTGGAGCACGGACCTTAGGGAACACGCACTGGTCATGTCCCAAGACTTGGGCATGTTTCCGAAGCGAAACAAATCAAAACTGAGGCTCCATAAAAAGACATGACCAGGGCATGTGAAAACACATGGCCGTGCCTTTTTTCCAGCTCAATTTCCAGTCGAGATTTCATCTGATTTCCAGCCTTGCACATGGCCAGCCCGTGTGAAATTCACACGGTCGTGTGGCGGCACCGCGAATTCAAGGAAATAGGGTTTTTCAAGCATTTATGGAAAGCCGGAGCCACCTCTATATATAGGAAACTCATCCAAGAGGAGAGGGATCACTAGGGAGCTGCCCTAGGGCTCCCAAACCCTAGGGAGGAGGCACGACGGTCGGGATGGTACACCGAAGCCCTAAAAAGCTTCGGGAACTCGCAACGGGGAGGAAGAATGACACCAGAGATCAAAGTTCTACACTTCAACGCCAAAGAGAAGGCCACATCGACATTGTAATATCTTGTTCTTGCATTTTATCTCTGATATATTCGAACATGAACATGCCTTGTGATTCTCCTCTTTTATATATGGAGTAGTTCCTTCGATTCTAGGATTAGAGAGTAGCTTATGTACGCATGACATGTTGCTTCAAATTGAATTCTATTTTGAATTTGAATTTGTAATTGGAAATTGTTTATACCCATATCTATGCGTGTTTAGTTTTCTACCTGCTGTGCTTAGGTGATACGAGGGGTGACAACCCTCATATCTAAAATTTAGGGGATTTATACAAGGAACCTAGGGGTAAATTTGATCTCCTGTAACCGTGGGTAGAAGGATGCGATGGAACTGGAAATGGTTCATCGCAGTGATTGATTTGGCATCCTCATATCGTCTATCCCATCCTTGTAAGGCAGAGATAGCTCCCGATAGATGCGATGGCCCATCGGGAGAGTGTATGATGTCCCTTCCACAAAACCATAGCTAGATGTTTAGATAATGCCCAGTTGATAGCATGTTTTGTGACGCACAAGCGAAACTAAAGTCCTAGAATCCCTTTTAAAGATCTCGACACGCTCCTTTTTTCCTCTGTGTGACATCGTACTAGAGTTTAGTCAACGGACAACCCTCGCAATCAAAACCTTTAGATTTTACTTCCAAACAATTTCACCCACTGAATAAATCGGTACTCGAATCTCAGTCACTGTGGGATCGATAATCTTTTATTACTTGACGACATCCGTGCACTTGTGGGTGTTGAGCGTGAGCATGCGCTTCGAGTCCTCGACGACCTCCGTCGTGAGATTTGAGGTCGCGTTCGCGTGAATCACCCATCATGTAGAGATAATATATATATACATATATAGCTGGGTGAAAACTTAGCTCTTTCGATCCACCACCACACGGGGATAAAACTAAAAATAATATATATAGCTGAGGTAAAACTCAGCTCTTCCGATCCACCACCGCACAGGCAAAATATTAATATATATAGATGAGGTAAAACATAGCTCTTCTGATCCACCACTGCAAGGGATAATAATAATATATATAGCTGAGGTAAAACTCAGCTCTTCCGATCCACCACCGCACGGGGATACAAATAATATATATAGCTGAGGTAAAACTCAGCTCTTCCGATCCACCACTACACGGGGATAAAAATAATATATATAGCTGAGGTAAAACTCAGCTCTTCCAATCCACCGCCGCACGAGGATAAAAATAAGATATATAGTTGAGGTAAAACCCAGCTCTTCCGATCCACCAGCGCACAGGGATAACAATAATATATATAGCTGAGGTAAAACTCAGCTCTTCCGATCCACCACTACACGGGGATAAAAATAATATATATAGCTGAGGTAAAACTCAGGTCTTCTAATCCACCACCGCATGGGGATAAAAATAATTTATATAGCTGAGGTAAAACTTAGCTCATCCGATCCACCACTTCACGGGGATAAAAATAATATATATAGCTGAGGTAAAACTCAGCTCTTCCGATCCACCACCGCACGGGGATAAAAATAATATATATAGCTGAGGTAAAACTCAACTCTTTCGATCCACCACCTCACGGGGATAAAAATAATGTATACAACTGCTCACATATTCAGCTCTTCCAATCTGCCGCTATATCTTCTTTCTTACATCTACCTTGAACCCAACTCCTCCAATCCACTACCATACGGGGATATCTGCTTGTCTTGCAGGCAAACAATAAGAATAGTGATGACCTGAACTCGGGCTTCACTTGGTCAGGTCGGAAGAATTTTTTACTCCGCCACTGTATTTCTTTGAAGTGCATCTACCTTAAACCCAACTCCTCCGATCCTCCACTGTAAGGGGATATCTGCTTACCTGGAAGGCTAGCAAAGAAAATAGTGATGACCTAACCTAGGGCTTCACCTGGTCAGGCCGGAAAAATCTTTTACTTCGCCATTACATGATGCTGTGGATTTAGACCCAACTCCTCCGTTCCACCACCGCACGGGGATGACGGCTTCGGCTAACACCAAGCCATAAAAAAGTGTGATGACCTGATCTAGGACTTTGCCCCATCAGGTCAGGAGAAATTTTTTCATTCTGCCATTCTTCACAGGTGTTCTTACCTTAAACCCTACTCCTCTGTTCCACCACCGCACGGGGATAACGACTTCGGCTAATACCGAGCCATAAAAAAGTGTTACGACCTGATCTAGGGCTCTTCCCCCTTAGGTCGGAAGAACTTTTTCACTCTGCCATTCTTCACAGGCGTTCTTACCTTAAACCCTGCTCCTCTGTTCCACCACCACATGGGGATAACGGCTTTGGCTAACACCGAGCCATAAAAAAGTATGATGACCTGACCTAGGGCTTTGCTCCCTCAAGTCGGAAGAATTTTTTCACTCTGCCCTTATTCCTTCGTTCATCCGTTAGATGGGGATAACGAGTTTGGCTGAGGCCAAGCCTTATGAAAAATAGGATGTATACCTTCATGGGGCCATATTTCTGCTCTGAAGCCATACGCCTCCATTCTTTTGCTATGTGGGGATAATGACATTGGCTGATAATGGGCCGTAAAGAGAATAGGTTATAGTTCCACATCTCCTAAGGTCCCTGATGCACACAAATGCGACCTCAATCTCACGACGGAGACCGTCGAGGACTCGAAGCACATGCTCGTGCTCAATGCCCACAAGTGCATGGATGTCGTCAAGTAATAAAAAGATTATCGATCCCACAGGGACTGAGATTCGAGTACTGATTTGTTTAGTGGATGTTATTGTTCGGGACTAGACTCTAAAGGTTGCAATTAGGAGGGTTGTCGGTGGTTCTAACTCCGGTGTCACATGGAGGAAAAGAAGGGTCGCTATGGGTCTTTAGATGGATTCTAGGATTTTAGTTTCGTTTGTGTGTCGTGGAACACCTTTTCAATTGAGGTTTGCTTAGGTTTCTAGTTATGGTTTTGTAGAAAGGACATCATACACTCCCCCGATGAGCCTTCACGTCTATCAGAAGCTACCTCTACCATACCAGGTCAACCCCTGCCTTTAGGATGGGTCGGTACGAGGATGCCGAATCGATCCCTGCGACGAGTCGAAAATGAGGTACAAGAAAAGATGGACTTTTCTTGTGAGAAAATAATTCTCCATCTCTGGGAAGGATAGTGATTTCTAGAGTTGCATTCAAATTTAGGAAGAGCTACTTTTGATTCAGGATAGCGGACAGATCTTGGTTGCGACGATAGAGAGATTCTTCATCTTCAAGGAAGACTATGACCCAAAGTTGTTTTAGTTTCAGGATGAGTTGATCTAGGAGGCTCGTCATTCGAGATTGGTGATGTATTCAGAGTGTATCCGAAAATAGCAAGTGATGAACCGTTCTTGTTGGTGGAACGACATGTAGGTCTTGGTTGATTTCGTAGTTTGATGTTGGGTATGCCAACAAGTAAAGGTGGAATATTAGTGACCAGTAGGGTTACATATCAAGATGGAAGTGGGAGCCTAGTATGATGGACAATGTTGGGAGACTATTTGGAATTTAGAAAGGATATGATATGATTTGGGGTAATCAGTTATCGATTAACCAAGTCTGTTCATCTTCTTCTGATCCGTAGGATGAATTTGATGGATCGATTGATAGATTATATTGCAAGGAGATTTCTATATTTTATGGAGTATCTTTGAATATCATATCTGATAGAGATTCATGGTTCACCTCAATATTTTAGAAAAGTCTCCAACAAATCACGAATAAGAGCTCCATTTTGGTACAGTAGTTACCTTTTGATAGAGGGTCAATATGGAAGTTTTATTCATACTTTAGAAGGCCTGTTGAGAGTATACGTGGTAGATTTTAGAGGTTATGTGAGAGCTGAAAAGTAATATTCAAGCTTAGTACCCCGCTAAGTCACTTGAGGTGTGTGATTTTTCTCCAAGTACTTGAGTCGAGCAGTGTGGTATTGCCTTCTCGTCTTACTTGAGTTGGAATTTTGGAGACCAAATTTTTATTAGTGGGGGAGAATGTGAGATATCGAAAAAAATAAAATAAAATATCCTTTTTTAATTAAGAAATTATCTTATATAATTTTCTAGGATTTTTTAGAAATTTTTTCGATTTTAAACGGATGTTTTATGGGCATTTCACGGGGATAAGGCGGATATGCTTTTGTAAACTCTGTTTAGACTATCTGCTATTGAGGAATTATTAGGTTTAATTAACCTACATTATAAAGGCAAAACCTAAGTTTATAATCCTTCAATTTCTTCTCTTCCGCGACCTTTCTCTTCCCTACCCGTGCTCGATTCCTATTCTTCAGTGTTTTTCCCCAATTCCTTCTCATTTTTGACCGCCGACTCCTCCTCTCCTCCTTCCCTTGAGCGTCGCCGGAGCGGCTCATTGGTCGCCAGCCCTGCAGAAGGTACCCATCGAACGCCAGAAATAGATAACCCATTGAACACTGGCAGCAGCAGCCCAATCGCAACTTCTTCCTTTCTTCACTGCTATAATTCTCCCTCTCTCGATCCCTAGTTTTCGGTCGCTCCAGCTGTTGCACCGACAGCGTTCCTTCTCTCGATTCTTCTCCCTTGTCCACCGTCGCCCCTCTTGATTTCTCCTCGCCGTGCCAGTCATTGTCTCCACCCGATCTCTGCCTGTCGTACCTTCTTCCTCCCGATCTCGGCGACAGCAAGCACCCCCAACCATCATCGGCATCTCATGAGGAGATTTTGAGTCTGAGAGGGCGAATCATACTCATCGACGGAAGTGACATTACCAGAGGTCTTCCTTCACCGTCAAGGGCTTTCTGTGGTTGGTGTTGTGCCGGCATATGCCTTGATCAGGGATTCCACCATGAGATTGAAAGATGGGAGGGGGGCATGGTCCGATCGATTGCACAATTCATTTGATCACTGCGAGATCCATCTTATTCCTTGGTTGCTTCTGTGAATATCGCAACCCTCTGCACCTCAGTGAACAACAACAACCATCATGTGTTCAGGTAGCAATGCAACGTCGGAGTCGTTCAATAGCTTCTGTAGGTCAATCGGGGGGGGGGGGTGGTTACCCGATGATCTACTCTCACATCTATGGGTAATTGCTTAGCCATCTTGCTGTTTCCTAGATTACAGATTTTAGTGTGTTTTGGAAAGGGATTTGGGCTGTTTTGCATGTAGCAGAGATAAGGTAGACCATTGTGGGTTTGTCTCCAATTCAATTGATTGGACTTCGGTCTGATTGAAGCAAGGAGCTATGGTTGAATGAAGTGGTGTTAGGTAAGCTTGGATTTGAATAATTAATGGATGTATGCTATGTTCTACAGTTAATTGTTAGTTCAATAAGTAATTGTAAATGAATTGTATAGGTGTAACTTGTTATGTGATTAGGTTCATTGGTATGGACGAATGAGGTTAATTGATTCAGATTGGGTGCTATTAAGTGGACAAGGAGGTTGTGCGAATGAGGCATAACCAAGTGAGTCTGGATCTTAATGTTTATGAACATATTTTACTGTGATAGAAGATTTTATTTTGATTCGGGGTAGATGTATGATAACTTTGCATAACCGGGATATTAAAGCAAAGTTATTTGTGAAGTATATGGTAGGTGGAATCTGATTAAGGGATTATTGAGGTTAATCGAGTAGGTATTGACTCTATTACCGGGTGTATGTTAAACTTGGTTATATGTTGTATTTTTGGTTACAGGACTTTGATACGAAGCAGGTTCGTAGACGCGAATACAATCAACACAGTTACATATCAGGTGGATAATTTCCTACCTTGGTCAGGTAGTAGATATACCCTGAAGTATATAACTTCATATTTTTATCACGTTGACCTTGACTCCACTCTAGTTTTTCTAAGGCTTGATACTTTATCTTTGGCCTTTTTAAATACTCTATTGTTGTTATCACATTTTCCTTCATCATGATTATGAGTTATAGATGTGATGCATGTACGCCTATAGTTATTCAATTAGGTGTATTTAGTGGAGTACGGATAAAAACTTAAATTATAAATGGGATAAAAGGTCATCTTGGGGAGTGAGTAATGTCCTAAACATAGAATTGAACCTTATGTTAAATTCTTGTGATGTGTACCATTTTGAATCATGTGATTATGTATGGTCACGTGGATTGCCAATAGTGCATCGCTACGGACCGGAGGTCCTAGCTTTGTTGTGATCAGTCAAGTATAACTCTCTGCAGGATAGAGAATGCACTGATCAGTCGAGTATGACTCTCTGCAGGATAGAGAGTGTTATGATCAGTTGAGTACGACTCTCTATAGGATAGAGAGTGTATTGATCAGATTGGTATGACTCTCTGTAGAATAGAGAGTCTATGGTGGACGTCTGTATGTGTGACTATGCATTAATACCATTTATATGCATGCTGGCGATTAGATCTCCCTTGCGGTTGAGAGAGTCATCAGTCATCCTGCCTCCACAGTTACTCATAGGAGGAGTAATCGGTGTGAGGGCAGAGCATTTGTTATGCCGCACTCTACCACTATACACGGTGGAAGTTGGATTTGCGTGTTATTGTCCTGCGTGTGTGGAACTCGACCACTCATGGGTAGTGACTGTTGGAGTGGCTAACAACAGGGACTCCCGTCGGATAGCTTACTCTTTACGCTTATATGCTACTCGATCATGCTGCCCACTCGGCCACTCGAGAGTAGTGGTTGGTGTTGAGTTGGGATAGTTGTCATGTCGAGCCACTGAGGCCACACTGGGGTAATTGTAGCTTTAGGGTGAGCCGACATGACCATGCATGCTGCGTTACCGTGTCTTATGGCATCTTGCATATTGCCATATATATACATATATGCATGTATATATATATGGATGATTGTGATTAGTATATATATAGATGCAGTCTATATGTATGCTTACTATGATGTTGCATTTGTTTGTACTATGCTTGTTGCATTTGTTTGTACATCATTATACATGCCACTGCATTTGCTATATGATAGTGTGTGGGATACCTGTGTATGAGTTGGTCGGACTATTGCATATCTTTGACCAGTATTCATGATATAGTATGAGGTAGTATTACTCTTCATGTTGTATATTGTGGATATATGCTCTGGTTAGATATATGTAGCATAGAAGATTGTCAGGTATGTCTGCACTTTATGTTGGTCATTTTGTTGAGGAAGTATACGCATGTATTTATATACTATACTGGTGTATACCTGATGTACCTGTAGGTTATATTATTGAATTACATGTGATATCTGATATATGCATGTTCTCTCATATTACCGCTGAGTTATACTCACCACCACAGACCCTGGGTTTTTCTATTGCCCAGGTAACAGGTAGAAGTCTTCGTGATGGCTCGGAGCATCGCTGGCTGGCATCGTCTCATCTCAACTCTGAGGGTCCGAGCTTTTGGGTTTATCGTAGGTGTTTCATTATGGATTTGGTTTTATATGATGATTTATAGTGTTGGACACTGCTGTTGTTGTACCATTCTTTCTGGTTTTGTTACGACGCTTTCTTAATTTGGTGTTAGTCATACCGGTATGCAGGGTGTGTGGTTTGTATTGTAGTTGTATTAGTTCCGATGTGCTTTGTTATGTTGTTATGTTTACATTTATATATGTTATTGTTGTTGTGGTTGAAAGGCTTGTATAAACAGGATATGTTGCCATATACAAGGGAGGTGCTGTTCGTTTGCTTTTCAACTCGGCATACTCTCGGGACGTGATAGGGATAGTCGGTAGGAGGATACCGAATCGATCCCTGCGACGAGTCAAAAACGAGGTGTGTTTCCTACTCTATTGCATCCTTCTACCCACAATTACCGGCGATGAGGCCAACCCTTAGGTCCCTCTTTAATTCCCCTAAATTTTTGATACGAGGGTTGTCACCCCTCGTATCGGCTAAGCATAGTGACTAGAAAACCAAAACGATAATTATAGATCTAAACCAAAACACCAATTGTAAATATAAATTCAAGAACGAAAAGATATTTGAATTAACATGTTCCAACTCAATACAAACTACTCCCTAATCCTAGAATCAGAGAGTCTACTCCATAGATACGAGAGAAGAAACACAAGTCATGACCATATCCGTATAAACAATAGAATTTATGCAAAGAATAGAATTTACAATGCAATGTAGGTCTTCTCCTCAGCGTTGAAGTGCAAAATCTTAACCTTCGGCGGTGTTCTTCCTCCCCGTTGCGAGTTCCCGAAGCTTTTTAGGGCTTCGGAGTGTCGTCCCAGCCGTCGTGCCCCCCTAGGGTTTGGGTGGAGCTTTTCTTATCTAGACATCACACCGGATCACTGCGAAATATGGAAAAAACCCTCATCGCGTCAATTTGCTGGGCCGCCACACGGCTGTGTGAAAACACACGGCTTGGCCATGTGTCAGGCTGTGGCCGCCATTTTCGCCCTCCGAACACGGTTGTGTGTGGGCACATGCCCTGGCCGTGTTCCCTTCTGCGTCCAGCTGCCAAATGTCTTCTTTTGCTCTGAAATTGCATCATTTTCCTTATAAAATGCTATCCTGCACACAAAAGTAAACATAGCAGATCTCCGAACCAGAAAATAAGAAATGGATGCAACATAATGTAAAATATGCATGAAACGAACATAAAATGCTATGAGATGTGAGCGAAAACTACTCCTAAAATCGTATATGTTTTGCTCACATCAGACCCACATCTCTACTTTGAAGCCCAATTAACACCATAAGCACATCCTGCGCCCCTTATAAGACTTTTCGTCTTCCCTCTTTTTTATTTCTGTTTCCTTCCGGCTTTCAACTTTCTTCTTCCTCTTCTCCAGCGCCAGCCTCTCTGTGCTCAGTTAGACAACTTCTATGTTTCCTTTCTCCCTTGAGAGTCAAGATGCATTCTCTCTTTCAACAACTGCTAGCAGCACACTGTCAAGGGTCTAGGCGAAGCGAAGGTCAACAGACTACGGCGACACCACTTTCGTCCCCTACTTCATCTTTATCCGCCCCCTGCTGTCCTTGCTCCGGTATCCACTTATCCTCCTCATTCCTCCACAACTTCCTCCCTCCTGGCATCACATACGCCCAGCGTAGACCTTCTACCGTTGTTGTCCTCTCTTCCTTCTTCTTTAGTACCACCGACAAACCCTAGCTCACCCATCTCTTCACCTTCTATCCTAGGCGTCCGTAAGTTGCCCCCTCTTTTTTTTACAGAATCAAGCTGAATTGAGGGGCGCAACATGCCCACGCCTGCAGGCAGAGGATATTTTCCCTTCTGATCTTTCTCCTCCCTCAGAGCTCCCGTCAACATTAGGATCTGTTTCATCAACAACAACTCCTTCATCTTCACCCTCACAACCTCTACTCACCTCCCCGTTGCCTTCCCCGTCCATTCAAAGCTCGAAAAGCATTTCTCCTCAACCGAGTACAAACCATGACTCCGACATTCTTCCCCCTGCTAGTGAAGAACCCTTCATCCCAGTGTTCCCCTCAGCCACCAACTTTTCACCCCTTTCATCACCTCTCCCTACACCCTCCTTACCCATTACCTTACCGAGCCGATTATCCCCTGCAGATTCCTCTTCCCCTGTCAGATAGTTGGTGATGTCTGACCTTCTGCCACCACCATCCCTTTCCCCTTTTTCTTCTCCAATTTCTTCATGCCTGCTGGTAAAGGCTCTGTTTGTAGCTCCCTCGACACATCTTGTTGTCTCCATACCCTATTCCCCTCCTTTGAACATCACCCTTCCTCTCCTCGGATCAACAGCACAATCTACCGCCCCAACTCCTTTCCAACCCATCATGAGCTAACCTTCTCCTTTAGTGGCCTCTATCCCCTCTTCTTCCTCTAGCCGAGCTGCTCAAATCATCAACCTGGCAGAGCTAGTTCTGAGGATGGAAGGTCTGTGCCATATTTTAGAATTGGTGAGTTCCTTCAATTGACTTTGTTGGTTTCCCCACCATAACAATTTATTCTTCATTGGTTGCCCACAAGCATTAGTAAATTACCAAGAACTGGAGCATTCTTTCGCACAATACCGAGCTCAGTTTTTGTAGCAGGCCCAACAATATCTAGAGGATCAAATCGCTTCCAAGGGCCGGGAGCATCTTTTATTGCAAGAACTGGTGCACTGTCGAGATCAACTAGCCGAGGCTCACCGCCAACAGCAGGAGGATGCTGGGACCATAGTGACATTGCGAGCGCAACAGCAAATTCATACCGAACTTGTATCCACTCTTCAAAGTACCTAGCAGAAGGATGCCAACAAAACAACTTCCACGTCCCAAGAATTGGCTAGTTATCAGAAACAGTTTGCTGAAATCCTCCACGTGAGGTAGAAAGATGTTGAAACCATAGCCGACCTTCAAGCTCGACATCAAAGCGGCGTGGACAAAATAGCTGACCTCCGCACATGATTATGCAAGGAGGTACAAGAAAATTCCTCCTTAATAACATCTAGGACGCATGATCACGCCCGAATATGCAGGCAGGAAGCCTCCCTTCAGCAACTGGGTAATGAAAATGTCCGCACCATATCTCATACGGAAGCTGTGGAAGGGATTTCCTCCTCCATGCGCCAAGACATGATGGAGATGACAAGGGTCCTGCAGCAGGATCAAACTTTCTGGGTTGATGACATATTCACTTTGGCCAATGCCATTATTCAGAAATCTCACCGCTACTGTGAAATGCGTCAATCCCTTAGAGAACATCAAGAAAACTGCAGCAGGTCCCATCAAGATCGTCGCTCCGATGACCCGAGCCAATGAGAGCGTCTGATAGCTCTAATGCAGGCCACTTTCCAGGACGGATTTAATGAAGTAGTTCAGCAATACGCCAATCAAGGGTTGCCTCCTGCTAACCAGCCCGTGCTCTTTCTGCATTGGGAGGTCGACTTCAGGTGTTATCCTCCGGACCATTTTAAATTATAATTTATGGCATTGTTCTGAGATGGCTGTTGTTAAGGAATGTTGTTCACCACATGTCATTCCTTCCTTATTTTTTATTTTCTTTATTTTGTAAGAGGGGAGTTTATTTTTGATGCCAATAATTCACCACCTATGTTTGTGTTCCTCATATGCCAGATAATATGTTGAACGTCACGTGTATTTCATAAGGAACATACCGAACTCTTTCCTTTAACCATCTCTTCTTACACGATATGAAAGTATTTCAAATGTATAATGTTCTAGGGCCGAGGGAATTCCTTGCCCTGATTGTCTTTTAAATAATAAACCGATCCCGCCACACGATGCGTAACCACGTAGGGCCCTTCCCAATTCGGAGCTAACTTCTTCGGGTCTCCCACAGGGTTGACTTTGCGTAAAACTAGATCCCCTTCTTGAAATCTTCGGGGCACCACCCTTTTGTTGAAGGCTTACTGCACTCTTCGCTTATAAAATTCTGCTTGCCTCCGTGCTTGTTCCCGCTTCTCCTCTAGCAAATCCAGCTCGGTTCCTCAGATGATTTGGTTTTGCTTCGGCTCATAAGCTACAATTCGAGCACTACTCAGTAGGGCTTCCACAGGGATAACAACTTTCGTTCGTACACCAAGCTAAAAGGGGTTTCCCCCGTCGCCATTTTAGGAGTAGTTCGGTAAGCCCATAAGATCCCTGGTAGTTCATCCACCCAATTCCCCCTCTGAGCACCTAGTTTAGCCTTTAACCCTTGAATGAGGATTCTATTAGTCACCTCTGCCTGCCCATTAGCCTGAGGGTGGGATACGGAGGTGAAGGTTTGCTGAATATTGAGACTTTGACACCATTCTCTGATTTTTTTCCCCTGAAATTGCCGCCCATTGTCACTGACCAACCTCCTTGGGATTCCATACCGACAGATAATGTTCTTCTAGAGAAACTGGATTACTGCATTTTCAGTGATTTTAGTGAGGGGCTCTGCTTCCACCCACTTGGAGAAATAATCTACTGTCACTAATAAAAATTTCTTCTGTAAGGGTTCCATAGGCATGGGACCCACTATATCCATCTCCCACTGATCAAAGGGACAGGAAGCATCGATAGCTTTCATATGCTCAGCTGGTCGCTCGGACCGATTATCGTGCTTTTGACAGGCTGAACAAATCTTCACTATACGAGCTGCATCTTGTTGAAGAGTGGGCCAAAAGTATCCAGCTAACAATACTTTCCTCGCCAAGGCTCTTCCTCCCAAATGGTTACTACAACAACCCTCGTGTATTACCTAGAGTACCCATTCAGCATCTTCCTTTCCCTAGCATTTCAATAGGGGACGTCCCAAAGACGTCTTATATAGGACCCCACCAACAATGGTGAATCGCTTTGCTCTGGCCATTAAAATAGATGTCGCTCCTCTCTCTTCCGAGGCCTTCCCTTGCTGTAAATATGCCATGATATTGTAGGAATCGCTTCGGAGGCTCGTCGACTCCCATGTTCCCGAATTAAAATTTTCAACAAATGAAAACTAATCCGGATGGGATGAGTTTTCTAAGCTCAACCAATTCATCGTCGTGCTAACGACTCGAGCGATCGCTTGAACAAACTAGTTGTTCAAGCAACCAAGCTCTTCTAGTCGGTTAGCCGCGGAAGAGACGACGCACGGATCGTCGGTTTTTGTGTTTATCTTCGGGGTCCATGATTATACAAATACATATGAATGTAGACATATATAATCAACACATACATAAAGTAAACATGCTCATAACAAATACAAGCAAGTAACCATCCACACAAAACATGCATATAATTGAAAAGCAATTATAAACATAATACAAAAGAACATTAATCAAAATAAACAAGATTATACCTCTTGTTATACCTCTTGATCTTCTATTGTATGTCCTCCCTCCTTTTGGACGTCGTGTGGGCGACGATCTACCAAAAGTTGAAGCCTTCTAGATCACCGATCTTCCTTTCCTTGTTCACTAGGAACAAAAGAAGATCCTAAAACAAAACTCATCTTCCTTTCTAGAACTGGCCACCAAGTCAATAAACTTGATGTTGCCTCCGGCCAAGGAAGATAAAATGGAGTATGGAAACCAACCAAAAGAGAAACAACAAGGGCATGGGCGCCGACCAACACTTGGAAAAGAAGAAAGAAAACACCCCTTCTCCTTGTTGCCGCCCAAACCCTAAACTAGGCTCCCCTTAATTTCCGACTAAGGATGAAGTAGAATAGATTGAGCTTTGGCCAAGGTAGAGGGAAGAAGGTAGAGGGGCCGGCCATTAAAGGAAAATGAAGAAGAATCTCCCTCTTCTTGTTGCCGCCCAACACCAATAACCAAACCCTAACCCTAGCCTCCTATTTCTTGCCGCCCATGGGAAGCAACCCTCATCTCATCCACCACAAGCCATAGATCAAGGGGAGAAGCTTGGGCGCCGGCCAAACCAAAGAGGAAGGAGGAAGAAGGGTGTCGGCCACCATTGGGAAGAAGAAGAAGAAGCTCCCTTCTCCTTGTTGCCGCCCAACACCATCAACCAAACCCTAACCCTAGCCTCCTCCTATTTCTTGCCACCCAAGCCACCTTATCTCAATTAGGTTTTTCCTTTTCTCATTCCTCTTTTTGCCGCCCAAGCCTAAGCCCATATATATAGAGTTAGGTTTAGGCCTTGGTTTAATCTCCTCCATTGGTTCTAGGGATTTAATCTCAACCGTCGGATCTAGGGTTTCATCCCAACCGTCGAATCTAGGGTTTCATCCCAACCGTCGGATCTAGGGTTTCATCCCAACCGTCGGATCTAGAGATTTAATCTCCACCGTCGGATCTAGAGTTTTGTTTTCCATCATTTGATCTAGGCTTCATGAGGTGTTAATAGGCTACAATAGGGAGCATGAGGAGGAGTTGGATCTTGGCCACCCGATGGATCGAAACCACACAAACTTGATCCATCAATGATGTTCCATTCCACTAGAGGATCACCATTGAATTACCTCGCCAACCCCCATATGATAATATGGGCTCCATATATTATTTGTACATCCATCTCCTCGTGTTTAAGATATCGAATGTCCGTCAATTAATTGATTTACTGACCATCAATTAATTAACATCTAACTCCTCGAGTAGTACCACTCAACCTTATCATCATGTTGACTAAGTCAACCTGCAGGGTTTACATGATGAACCTTATTAGCTCCTCAAGGGGACATCATCAACCTAATATATAGGACACGGTTTCCTCCTATAATCAATGACACACCATGTAAATAATATCATTTCCCAACTTACCGGGCATATTGATTTAATCCATCTAAATCTCACCCTTTGGTAAATCAAAGAAATAAATACTAAGTACATGTGCCCGTTATTATATCGGGATTAAGAGCATGTACAATATAATATCCGAGGTCCGATTCAATTATGTAGTCAATAATAAATTGAATCAACTCTATATCGGTCCTGCTTAATACACCTAAGTGTACTAGTGTAACTCTATGTTCAAGACAAAACAATACCAAGCTACACTACAACCATGCCAATGGTTTGTCCAAAACCATCTTGGTTGTGAGCCTCTACTTATATTCTACAAGGGACTGATAACATGATCTTATGTGCCACACCAAGCACCATGTTATCTACAATGTAAAATATTAGACAATATACACACATATAATAAATATAAAGTGCAAACAATGATCATGTGATTCTTATTTCAAAATAAAAATGTTCATACAAAAGAGCTAGGCTTTCAGTATACATCCCAACAATCTCCCACTTATACTAAAAGACTATGCTGTCATCATACTACCATACATCTGATTCCACTTCCCTCCACATGCCTATCAAAGATCTCGCCAGAAGGGCCTTAGTGAAAGGGTCTACCAGGTCATCCTCTGATGCAATCTAGGCGACAACAACTTCTACCTCCTTTATGATTTCTCGTATCAGGTGGTACTTGCGCTCTATGTGTTTACTAGCCTTATGGGCTCGTGGTTCCTTCGAGTTTGCAACTGCACCATTATTATCACAATAAATTGTGATAGTTCTGGGCAAACCAGAAATCACATCCAAGTCCATCAAGAAGTTCCTGAGCCACACAGCTTCTTTGGCTGCCACAGGGGCTGCCACATACCCAACTTCCATGGTAGAGTCCGCCACGCATTTCTGCTTGACACTCCTCCATTCAATGGCTCCACCTCCCAAAGTAAACACAAAACCTGAGGTAGACTTACTGTTATCCCTATCAGATTGGAAGTCGGAATCCATGTAACCCACAGGGAATAATTGGTCTGCTCGGTAAACCAACATATAATCCCTAGTCCTTCTCAGGCACTACAATATATGTTTTACCGCAGTCCAATATCTCTATCCTGGATTACTCTGATATCTGCTGACCATGCCCACGACAAAGCAGATATCTGGTCTTGTACAGAGCATCACATACATGAGGCTTCCTACCACCGAAGCATAAGGAACTGCCTATATCTCCTTTATCTCCTCAGATGATCTAGGACACATCTCCTTAGATAAAGGAACTCCATGCCTGAAAGGTAGAAAACCCTTCTTGGAGTTTTGCATGCTAAAACACTCCATAATCGTGTCTATGTATGAATCTTAGGATAAGCACCACATCCTTTTCCTGCGATCCCTTATAACATTGATCCCAAGGATGTGTCTCACCTTTCCTAAGTCCTTCATATCAAACTGTCTGGACAACCATACCCTTACGTCCGATAACACTTCGATGTTGTTGCCAACCACCAAAATGTCATCTACGTATAGTACAAAAATACCACTACGTTTCCATCACATCTCTTGTATACACAAGACTCATCCGAACTTTGAATAAATCCATAAGACTGATTTACCTCCTTAAAGCGGATGTTCCAAGACCTCGAAGCTTGCTTCAATCCATAAATGGACCGATTAAGCTTACATACAAGATGCTCTTTGCCCTTAACAATGAATCCCTCTGGTCGCTTCATGTAGATGTTTTCCTCAAGACTTCCATCAAGGAAAGCTGTCTTGACATCCATATGCCACACCTCATAATCCATATGAGTTGGTATGCATAAGAGCTCTCAGACCTGACTTGAATCTATAGATTCAATCTCAGTATTCATTGCACTTTGCCAAGATGCTACATCTATATCTTGGATTGCCTTGTCATAATTTCAGGGATCAGGTTCATGTTCGTCAGGGACCAAATCAGAAGATTCTCCTAAGAACATGAATCTATCAGGCTGACTCACAACCCTCCCACTACGACGAGGTATCACCTATGTATCCTCTGTGACACGCGATGCAGTCACATGTGGTATGTCCTCTTGTACCGGTGGTACTAAAGAAGTGACTTCCCTTTTAACTCCTCCAGAACAATTTTACTCTTGGGCTTGTGGCTCATCACATAGTCTTCCTCTAGAAATCTGGCGTTCGTGCTAACGATCACCCTCTGATCTCTAGGACTATAAAACAATCCACCCTTCATTCCCTTGGGATAGCCAATGAACATGCGTACTTCTGTACGAGGTTCCAACTTACCAGCATCTGCCTTCAGCACATGTACTGAACTCCCCATATCCGAATATGTCTTAGACTAGGCTTTCGCCCAGTCCACAAATCTGTGGGAGTAGAAGGCACTGATTTAGATGGAACCAGGTTCAGAATGTATACCGTCGTATCTAGAGCATATCCCCAGAACGAATCTGGCAAGTCAGAATAACTCATCATCGATCTAATCATCTCCATAAGAGTCCTATTTCTTCGCTCTACTACACCGTTCTGCTGGGGTGTGCCAGGTGCAGTCAATTGGGATTGAATCCCAACCTCTGATAAGTAGTTCCTAAACTCTCCCAAGAGGTACTCACCACCACGATCAGATCGTAGTGTCATCCATATCTTGAACAATCATCTATGAAAAAGATGAAATGTTCAAAACTACCTCTTGTCTGGATAGACATAGGACCATGCGAATCAGAATGAACCAATTCCAACACATCTTTGTATCTATAACCCTTGGCCTTGAGAGGCCTCTTGGTCATCTTACCCTCCAAGCAAGATTCATAGGTTGGGAGATCCTCCACCACTAATGAACCCAAAGGTCCATCAGCTGTCAACCTATTGAATTCTACTTAGGTTAATGTGACCAAGCCTAAGATGCCAAAGATATGTTTGGTTCATTTTCGAAGGTTCTTTTCTCTTATCGGAATTAGAAGATGAGTTAATAACTTCTATTTGCACCGTGGGAGCTCGTGGTTCAAGTTAAAAATTTCCTATCTATGTACCTGAATAGATAATGCCCCTATTTCTTTTATAACAAATCTGTCATGAAAAGAAATAGATTATCCATCCATAAACAATTTAGAAACCAAAATCAATTCTTTCTAAATAAGGGTACATAAAGGAAATTCTTAAGAACCAAAACCTTTATTTTTCTCAAAAGATAAATAAAACATCTCCCACTGCAATAGCCGCCATCTTCATGGCATTGCCCAAGTAAATGGTAATATCCCCTTTAGCTAGTCGTCGGGTTTCCTGGAACCCCTGCAAAGTATTGCAGACATGATTAGTGACTCGTATCTACACACCAGGTGCCGGTAGATAACACCACTAACCATGTTTCAACGACTAGACCAAAGGATATACTTTTGTTCTGCTTTGGATTGGGACAGTCCTCCTCCCAATGTCCATCCTGCTTGTAAGTGAAGTGTTGGATTTCCGGCACCGCGGCGTGTGTGTGTTCGATCATGTTTCGTAAACATGAGCACAGCGGAAGCAATTAAAAATAATAAATCTATATTTATTACAACACACACAACACACGCATGCTATTACAACAAGTGTAGACATAACCGTAAATTAAAATTTGCAATAAAAGAAAATTATCTACGTTATACCTTCCGTATGACGTGTAGCGGGAACGACATCAACCGGAACGATCCTCGTAAGAATCGTCTCTATCCGTATCCACGCCGAGCTCCTCGGGATGACTTCACTAAGTCACGAGCTTCGTCTTCGTACGGGTTACTAGCCTCGTGTTGAAGACGACGTGATCGAGAGATGATCACGATCCGAATCCAAATTCGGATCCTAAAACGAGTTCTCAAAACTCGCTTCTCCGGAGAGGTATTCGTCAACCGTTTGACGAATCCTTCGTCCCCCACCTCAGAGGATTACCGGAGATCAAATCCCCGGTAAGTTAGCCGCTGTCGGAGCACTAACCGTCGTCCAAACGACGCTCCGACGAGAGGAGGAGAAGCTGTCCAGAAAACTGGACAGCTTGGTGGAGGATATAGGCGCCGGCCAACCAAGGAAAGAAAAGGCTCACCTTGATGCCAAACCTATAGGAGATCACCGGAGGGTCGCCGGAGGTTCACCGGCTGAAGCTTGGTCGCCGGCAACAAGTTGGACGGCGGCACAAGAGGTTGGGCGGCGGCACACTAGGGTTGGCGCCGAAAACCTTCTTCAAGGGGTGGGCGGCAACTCCAAGGGCTAGGGTTTGGATTAGGGCTTAATTATCCATTAAGCCCTCTTTTATAGAGAACTAATTCTCTTAATGGTTAATGGATCATATCCATAAAGCCCGTTAACCCGCTCCATTAAGATAAGTTAAAATAAACCAAACCATGATGGTTTATTTTAAGTTAAAACGAACCGAACCAATCTTTGGTTCATTCGTTTAATATAAACCAAACCCTTTGGTTTATTCTCATCCATTGGATTAGAACCAAACCATTTTGGTCCATCCATTATGTCTTCATAAGACACGGCCCATCCACGCTTCCATTGCGACTGAAACAATTTCATGCTCGCTTTATGTTTGGTCCAACCAAACATAGTTTCTCGATGCGAGAATCCCATTCTCAAGCTCGTTTTAAATCCTTTGGATTACACTCGTTGTCGTGTGACCAAATAGGTTCTCGGTTTATGTTGGCCGTCTATAATTAACCATTAATTATAGAGCGATCATGAGTGGCACCTAGTAGTACATCATGATCCCCAATTAACCAAAAGATCAGCGGTTGATCGAACTATTTACGAAACCCTTGATTGCCCCATTCCCTTCACTCATCTTATACCCACTTGGTTGGGACATGGTCTATTGTGTCAGTCCCCACTAGGCTGACTACGTCACACCTAGCCCAAGTATCATTTCCTCGTCCTACGGATTCTAGTTACTCCACATGTATCGAAGAGTACCTTACTCTAAACATGTAATACTTTGGCCAAAGACTTTAGTAACAATCCGACGAGAGGCCATGGGTATACATCTCCTCGCAAGGAGTGGTGAATCCTTTATAGGCTATTCAAACACCTTCGATCACTTCGACTTATACCCAATCATCCCGGGTCCACATCTCCTTAGAGATGTTTGCTTAAGATGTCAAAGCATAAGTCTCCATGATCAAGATGACTTGAATACCGCAAGTCAAAGGAACATCGCACTTAAGACACAGTAAGAACTTCATTGACATATCTATATATGCAGAGAACCATATGAAGTCTTACTGATGGTCACTCCAATGAACTAGTTACCATAACTAGCATCCACGATTAACTCCGGACATCACTATGTCTCCAGCCAGTGAGAATCAGCTGCTTGGATACACCAAGGAGTATACCTCGTGCTAGTCTCGACAGAATTGATGGTGTCCAAATCCATCAATTCATCGACTAGGGATAATTCCGATACATCACAATTACACATGTAGAGATACTCACTAGTTGTGATCCAATCACAAATTCTCTCATGCTGTGAATCGTATCGTGGACATTCAGTAAATGAGTTTAAGATCTAATCAAATACATTAAACATGTATACTCAAATAGTGAATCTTCATTTATCATATAAATGGTTCATACATAAGGCGATTGCCTTAGGACATCTCTCATATATTACTAACAGACTCCCACTTGGCCTAATGCCAATCGCTACGGTATCCAATACCATAAGCTCGAACATGACCCTCAAACTTATTTTGAGGTAATGCCTTAGTCAAGGGATCCGCTAAGTTCCTTTCAGTGGGAATTTTCTCGATTTGTATTTCGTTCCTACTGATGATCTCTCTGATAAGATGATAGCGGCGAAGCACATGTTTGGATCATTGATGAGACCACATCAAGTTCATAGATGAACTACTTGATCCAAACCGCTTCCTTTGCTGCTTCCAAAGCTGCAATGTATTCTGCCTTAGTGGCAGAATCCGCTATAGTGTCAAGCTTGGAACCTTTCTAACTTATTGTGCCTCCATTCTAGGTGAATACATACCCAGACTAAGACATGGAATCATCCTTGTCTGTCTGGATCTGGCATCCGTATACCCACGTATCACCATGTACCCTTATCCATATATTAGGAACGTATCCTTAGTTCTTCTTAAGTACTTAAGGATCGTCTTAACAGTCACCCAATGATCCATTCCTGGATCAGACTGGTATCTGCTCGTGACACTCAGAGCATACGATACATCGGGCCTCGTACATAACATAGCATACATGATAGATCCTATTGCGGATGCATAGGGAATCTTACTCATGCAAATCCTCTCGTCTTCTGTGCGCGGACACATAGACTTCGAAAGGTGTACCCCATGCCTGATGGGCAGATAACCTTTCTTGGATTCCGACATGCTAAACCTCTTTAGCACTCGGTCTATATATGTAGACTGCGAAAGACCAAGCAACCGTTTCGATCTATCTCTATAGATCTTAATCCCAAGGATGTAGGTTGCTTCTCCCAGGTCTTTCATGGAGAATGTCTTGGATAACCAAACCTTCACTGACTGTAAGATTGAAACATCGTTTCCTATAAGTAGTATGTCATCGACATACAATACTAGGAACACGACTGCACTCCCACTAACCTTCTTGTACACACAAGGTTCGTCTGGATTTTGTGAGAAATCAAACTTTTTGATCGTCTCATCAAAACGGATATTCCAGCTCCTGGATGCTTGCTTCAATCCATAAATGGATTGTCGCAATTTGCATACCTTGGTTTTATCAACCGATGTGAAACCCTCAGGCTGTATCATGTACACGTCCTCGAGCAGGTTTCCATTAAGGAAAGCTATTTTCACATCCATCTGCCATATCTCATAATCATAATGAGCCGCTATGGCCAGGAGCATCCGAATGGATTTAAGCATAGCTACAGGCGAATAGGTTTCGTCATAATCAACACCTTGTTTTTGACGATATCCTTTCGCCACCAATCTAGCCTTATAGGTAATCACATTACCATCCATGTCGGTTTTCTTCTTGAAAACCCACTTGCACCCTATAGGCTTTATCCCTTTCTGAACTTGTCAACACTTCTTCATAACTGGTAGGCTCCTCATCATCAATGAGTAACACGTCGTTCGATTCGCTTACGAGAAATCCATATCTCTCAGGAATATTGCGTGCTCTACCAGATCTACGAAGATGTGGTGTTACAATAGGTCCAGCCGATTGCTCATCACTATGAGTTGTCGGCTGTTGTGCTTCACCAGGTATCTCATTAATGTCTATTTGAGTCTCTCGAGCCTCCTCAAGCTCGACGACACTCCCACTGTTTTCTTGCAAGAGAAACTCTTTCTCTAGAAACACAGCATGCCTTGAAACAAACACCTTTTGTTCCACAGGATGATAGAATTGGTAACCCCTTGTTTCCTTAGGGTATCCAATAAATAGACATTTATCAGACTTAGCATCTAATTTGTACGTCTGATCAGCTTCACATAAGCGAGGACAACCCCATATCTTCAAGTAAGATACATGAGGTTTCTTACCATTCCATATCTCATATGGAGTAGTTGAGACTACCTTGGTAGGCATTCTGTTTAACAAGTAAACAGCTGTCTGAAGTGCATAGCCCCAAAAGGACTTGGGAAGAGTCGCATGATTCATCCTTGACCTGACCATGTCCAACAAGGTCCGGTTACGCCTCTCAGATACACCATTATGCTGTGGTGTATATGGCGGAGTCCATTGAGACAATATGCCATTATCTCTTAGATAATCAAGAAACTCTTGACTTAAGTATTCACCACCTTGATCCGATCGAAGTATTTTAATACTTTTGTCATGTTGTTTCTCTACTTCATTTCTGAATTCTTTGAACCTTTCAAAGGCTTCAGACTTGTGTTTCATCAAGAACACATACCCAAACCGTGAGTGATCATCGGTGAAGGTAATGAAGTAGCTATAGCCTCCTAAAGCTTGAGTTGACATAGGTCCACATACATCAGTATGTATTAGACCTAGTAACTCTCCCACTCGTTCACCTTTTCCAGTAAAAGGTAACTTAGTCATCTTGCCTTTTAACCATGATTCGCATGTATCGTATGAATCCAATTCAAACGATTCCAGAATTCCACATCGGTGTAATTCGGACATGCGTTTCTTGCTTATATGGCCAAGATGACAATGCCACATGTAGGAGTCTATTTGATTATCCTTTTGAGCACGCGTGTTGCTCGCTTCGATATTGCAAATGTCACTGGATACGTCCAACGTATAAACACCATTACTTAAAGTTCCAATCCCATAAAGAACTCCATTCAAAGTTATGTAACAACAATTGTTACTAAAAGTCAAATGGAATCCATTTCTATTTAGACAAGAAATAGAAATGATGTTCTTTATCAACGAAGGAACATAAAAGCAATTGTCCAGTTCTAAGACAAGTCCTACAGGGAGTTCCAACAAATACGTTCCGATGGCGAGTGCAGCAACCGTTGCTCCATTCCCAACACGTAAATTTGACTCTCCCCTTGACGAGTCTTCTTCTATTCCTTAGCCCATGTATGTCATTACATATATGTGAGCCACACCCAGTATCAAATACCCAAGTGTCTGAGGAAATAGATTGACAATCAATAAAGAAGATTTCTGAAGAAGATGGGGGGCATCCGATGCCTTATCCTTCTTCACGGACTCAAGATGAATCTTACATTTTCTTCGCAAATGGCTCTCCTTGCCATAATGATGGCAAGTTTCCTTTTGTGCTAGTTCTACCTTCTTAGCCCTTCTCTTCTTTCCCTTCTTCTGTTCCTTTGACTTCCTCTTAGAACCTTTCTTCGAGGAATCAACTAACAGCACCGTCCCCTGCTCATGCTTCTCAGAAGACTCCACAGTCTTCAGCATATTGAGCAGTACCACAGATGAACCTCCTAGCATCTCAGAGGTGAAGAGGAGCTTTGAGACTTTGAACCTTTCGAATCTCACTTGCTCATCAACCAACTCACAAAGATGAAGGACTACGATATGAGCATCCATATGCTCATGCTACTTTCGTAGCTTGGGTTCCATCGTGGCTAGCATGATGCAACTCATTTGTTCAGAATCACTCACATGTTTCTGATAGGCCAACAATTGGTCAAGAGTTGCATCGTCACTAGGACGGGCGGGAAGAGGCGCTTCGAGGACATTTGCAAGCTTTTCAACCTTGAGAACAATTCTCAAGCTTCTAAGCTAGTCCATGAAGCTCGGCCCAGTCAATTTATTCGAATCCAAAATGGAACGCAAATTAAAAGACAACATGATCAATTTTAGAAATACAAAACGAGCATATATGAGAAAGATGATTTTAAAATGCATCAATATACATTTATAAATCTCATTCATTTTTCGAATTTCAAAAACCCCAAAATCACTTCGGGAGATTGTAGGTCCATCTCCGAATGGGCTGATATCCATCATAGATAAGAACAACCTTGGAGTGAGTCCAACAAGCCATTCTTAGCTATGATGGTGGGTATCAAGTATACCGATTACATATCATGTATATGTAACTATCACAATGTGCTATCAACTAATTGAATGTTTACACATACATTGGGTTGTTAACACATTAACAAGTATGCATCATATGCATAGCACCCAACTTCACCTCTCTTCACATCGACCTTGGAGTGAGTCCAACAAATCGATGTTCCAAGTTAAAGCCGACCCATTAATCGCGAAATAGTTTTAATATGGTTAGAGCGCATTCAACCAATTAGCCAGGCTTGGAGTGAGTCCAACAACCCAAACTAACGATTGACCTCTGACTCTTACCATATTAGAGTTAAACTATTCCAATGATTTGAACATGTTCAGGTTCGAGCCGGGCTTGGAGTGAGTCCAACAACCCAAACAAGAAACAGAACTCTGGTTCTAACCATATTAATGGAAGGTGTAGGCTTTAATATTGAGTTAGGGTTTTATGTCTCATCCTCTTTGTATGCAAATAACTATTATCTACATGGCATGGCATACATGGCATACATCTACATGTTACGACACGCATGACATAATGTTATGCATCTAATGCAATTACATGGCATACAATTATGTCATGTACATAATTTCCTTATTTGTCATAACTATTTATGGAAATAAAATATGTTTAAGATTTGATTCTCCAAATCAAATCATAATTAAATTAGGAAACAAATTTCCAAATCTAATCACATATTTTATTCATAGAATTATTTGATTAAGGAAAATCTATTTAGGAAACCAATTTCCTAAATCTTTAAAACTACTTATGGAAATAAAATATTTTAAGATTTGATTTCCCAAATCAAATAATGATTAAATTAGGAAACAAATTTCCAGAATCTAATCAAATATTTTATTTATGGAAAATATCAATTTCCATAAATACTTCCAACTTTCCAAAAGTGGAAGATTTCCATAAATACTTCTAGACTTTCCAAAATTGAAAAATTTCCATAAATACTTCTAAATTTCCAAAATTTAGAAAATTTCCAGAAATAAATTATGACTATCGCAAAACCATTTTTACGATTATGTCGAAACACAACCTGGGCTCTGATACCACTGTTGGGTTTCCGGCACCGCGGCGTGTGTGTGTTCGATCATGTTTCGTAAACATAAGCACAGCGGAAGCAATTAAAAATAATAAATCTATATTTATTACAACACACACAACACACGCATGCTATTACAACAAGTGTAGACATAACCGTAAATTAAAATTTGCAATAAAAGAAAATTATCTACGTTATACCTTCCGTATGACGTGTAGCGGGAACGGCATCAACCGGAACGATCCTCGTAAGAATCGTCTCTATCCGTATCCACGCCGAGCTCCTCGGGATGACTTCGCTAAGTCACGAGCTTCGTCTTCGTACGGGTTACTAGCCTCGTGTTGAAGACGACGTGATCGAGAGATGATCACGATCCGAATCCAAATTCGGATCCTAAAACGAGTTCTCAAAACTCGCTTCTCCGGAGAGGTATTCGTCAGCCGTTTGATGAATCCTTCGTCCCCCACCTCAGAGGATTACCGGAGATCAAATCCCCGGTAAGTTAGCCGCTGTCGGAGCACTAACCGTCGTCCAAACGATGCTCCGACGAGAGGAGGAGAAGCTGTCCAGAAAACTGGAAAGCTTGGTGGAGGATATAGGCGCCGGCCAACCAAGGAAAGAAAAGGCTCACCATGATGCCAAACCTATAGGAGATCACCGGAGGGTCACCGGAGGTTCACCGGCTGAAGCTTGGTCGCCGGCAACAAGTTGGACGGCGGCACAAGAGGTTGGGCGGTGGCACACTAGGGTTGGCGCCGAAAACCTTCTTCAAGGGGTGGGCGGCAACTCCAAGGGCTAGGGTTTGGATTAGGGCTTAATTATCCATTAAGCCCTCTTTTATAGAGAACTAATTCTCTTAATGGTTAATGGATCATATCCATAAAGCCCGTTAACCCGCTCCATTAAGATAAGTTAAAATAAACCAAACCATGATGATTTATTTTAAGTTAAAACGAACCGAACCAACCTTTGGTTCATTCGTTTAATATAAACCAAACCCTTTGGTTTATTCTCATCCATTGGATTAGAACCAAACCATTTTGGTCCATCCATTATGTCTTCATAAGACACGGCCCATCCACGCTTCCATTGCGATCAAACAATTTCATGCTCGCTTATGTTTGGTCCAACCAAACATAGTTTCTCTGGCCCGAGAATCCCATTCTCAAGCTCGCTTTTAAATCCTTTGGATTACACTCACAGCGTGTGACCAAATAGGTTCTCGGTTTATGTTGGCCATCTATAATTAACCATTAATTATAGAACGATCATGAGTGGCACCTAGTAGTACATCATGATCCCCAATTAACCGAAAAGATCAACGGTTGATCCAGAACTATTTCTGAAACCCTTCAGTAGCTCGAATTAATCGTGCCCCATTCCCTTCACTCATCTTATACCCACTTGGTTCAGGACATGGTCTATTGTGTCAGTCCCCACTAGGCTGACTACGTCACACCTAGCCCAAGTATCATTTCCTCGTCCTACGGATTCTAGTTACTCCACATGTATCGAAGAGTACCTTACTCTAAACATATAATGCTTTGGCCAAAGACTTTAGTAACAATCCGACGAGAGGCCATGGGTATACATCTCCTCGCAAGGAGTGGTGAATCCTTTATAGGCTATTCAAACACCTTCGATCACTTCGACTTATACCCAATCATTCTGGGTCCACATCTCCTTAGAGATGTTTGCTTAAGATGTCAAAGCATAAGTCTCCATGATCAAGATGACTTGAATACCGCAAGTCAAAGGAACATCGCACTTAAGCCACAGTAAGAACTTCATTGACATATCTATATATGCAGAGAACCATATGAAGTCTTACGGTTGGTCACTCCAATGAACTAGTTACCATAACTAGCATCCACGATTAACTCCGGACATCACAATGTCTCCAGCCAGTGAGAATCAGCTGCTTGGATACACCAAGGAGTATACCTCGTACTAGTCTCGACTAGGGATAATTCCGATACATCACAATTACACATGTAGAGATACTCACTAGTTGTGATCCAATCACAAATTCTCTCATGCTGTGAATCGTATCGTGGACATTCAGTAAATGAGTTTAAGATCCAATCAAATACATTAAACATGTATACTCAAATAGTGAATCTTCATTTATCATATAAATGGTTCATACATAAGGCGATTGCCTTAGGACATCTCTCATATATTACTAACATGAAGTACTTGCCTTTCGGCTTCTTCACTCCTCCCTGAGATCCTCCCACCACATTTGCTCCACCTTGTTTCTCCTTCTTCTTGCCTTTCGGCTTAGAAGGAGAAACCTTTTTGAGCAACCATGGCTTGAGGATACTCTTCGAAGAGTGCATACATGTACTTCCTAGCAGATAAGACAATATCTGGATTCTTTTCTAATCAACATTATTTGGGTACAGTAAGTTTATTTCCTTTAGTATCACAATAAGTGGACTGAAAGTCATTTTGAAAATCCTCAAAACAACACCTCAAAACACCTCATTACTTTAGATTTCAAAAATTACTTTAGATTTCAAAAATTATTGATTCCTCAAAACAATAAAATTCTGAAATCAACCAACACCTCAAAACACCGAGAATATCGTATGCCACGCTGTGTGGACGTATACGAATTCTACATTTGTAAGAGGAGGTTTTACCCATTAATTTTATTATCTTGTCAACCTTACTTTTTGACAAATAAAATTAATAGTTGCTCCTCTTTGGCCCTACAAATAAAAGCAGTGACTCCGATGGGGAGGATACTTTTTATTTGCATCTAAGTGTCCACCATTACACGATACTAAGGGAATTATTTCGGATTATGTGCCTTACCGCTATGGAAGTACACACGCTCCTAGATAATTTCCTATAACCATTATTTGACCTAGTGATCCGCAAACAAACCCGTCCGCAGGGAGGAAGGCACTCAGAGCCGACACACAAGTTTGTTGCATCACACGTCAAATTGTAATGGAGGCCGCGGGAATTAATTAAAATATCCCTCTCCTACTTAGTAAATTGAAAATGAGGAATTTTCAAGCACACACAACATGCATATAAAACAAATCAGCAATAAATATGGAAAAAAATAGAATTTTTCCAACTATTATGGCTTTGTTCTCCAATATGCGTCCTGCCGTGTCGCCACCTCATCCGCTCCACCTTTTCCGTGCGCAAGCCACATAAAGAGATCCGAGCCGAGATATATCATTTTAATTTACATCCATCGATCCTATACTCCACGAAGGAGTGTACAAATACTCTAGATCGAAAGTAAACTAAAATGAGCAGCTAAATAATGCCGTATTTAATTACAAAAATTAAATACTAATTTAGCCTCGTCAACCCTGAGGATTCAAATGATCTACATACAATCACACACAAACAATCACATACACACATATAGCTATAATAGTCGGATCTTATGCCTGCAATCAAAAAGTTAGCCTACGCACATCCTACTATTATCCGGCATACTCAATATATGATATGTAGAGGGAAGAAGGTAGAGGGGCCGACCATCAAAGAAAAATGAAGAAGAATCTCCCTCTCCTTGTTGCTGCCCAACACCAACAACCAAACCCTAACCCTAGCCTCCTCCTATTTCTTGTCTCCCATGGGAAGCAACCCTCATCTCATCCACCACAAGCCATAGATCAAGGGGAGAAGCTTGGGCGCCGGCCAAACCAAAGAGGAAGGAGGAAGAAGGGTGCCGACCATTATTGGGAAGAAGAAGAAGAAGCTCCCTTCACCTTGTTGCCGCCCAACACCATCAACCAAACCCTAACCCTAGCCTCCTCCTATTTCTTGCCGCCCAAGCCACCTTATCTCAATTAGGTTTTTCCTTTTCTCATTCCTCTTTTTGCTGCCCAATCCTAAGCCCATATATATAGGGTTAGGTTTAGGCCTTGGTTTAATCTCCTCCATTGGTTCTAGGGATTTAATCTCAACCGTCGGATCTAGGGTTTCATCCCAACCGTCGGATCTAGGGTTTCATCCCAACCGTCGGATCTAGGGATTTAATATCCACCGTCGGATCTAGAGTTTTGTTTTCCATCATTGGATCTAGGCTTCATGAGGTGTTAATAGGCTACAATAGGGACCATGAGGAGGAGTTGGATCTTGGCCACCCGATGGATTGGAACCACACAAACTTGATCCATCAATGATGTTCCATTCCACTAGAGGATCACCATTGAATTACCTCACCAGCCCCCATATGATAATATGGGCTCCATCATCTCTCCGTGTTTAGGATATAGAATGTCCGTTAATTAATTGATTTACTAACCATCAATTAATTAACATCTAACTCCTCGAGTAGTACCACTCAACCTTATCATCATGTTGACTAAGTCAACCTGCAGGGTTTACATGATGAACCTTATGAGCTCCTCAAGGGGACATCATCAACCTAATATATAGGACACGATTTCCTCCTATAATCAACGGCACACCATATAAATATTATCATTTCCCAACTTACCAGGCATATTGATTTAATCCATCTAAATCTCACCCTTTGGTAAATCAAAGAAATAAATACTAAGTACATGTGCCCGTTATTATATCGGGATTAAGAGCATGTACAACATAATATCCGATGTCCGATTCAATTATGTAGTCAGCAATAAATTGAATCACCTCTATATCGGTCCTGCTCAATACACCTAAGTGTACTAGTGTAACTCTATGTTCAAGACAAAACAATACCAAGCTACACTACAACCATGCCAATGGTTTGTCCAAAACCATCTTGGTTGTGAGCCTCTACTTATATTCTACAAGGGACTGATAACATGATCTTCTGTGCCACACCAAGCACCATGTTATCTACAATGTAAAATATTAGACAATATGCACACATATAATAAATATAAAGTGCAAACAATGATCATGTGATTCTTATTTCAAAATAAAAATGTTCATACAAAAGAGCTAGGCTTTCAGTATACATCCCAACAGATATTAGTTCTCCAATCAAGGATCTAATCAATTCCTAGTACTGCCTCCTCCACATCATATACTACCAGGGAACTAGGAACTTCCACGGAGACCACCCCAAGTTGCTTTACCCCTTCCAGAGCGCTAGCTAGCCGAGCAAATTCGTCCGCCTTCCGGTTATTTTCTCTTAGAATCTGCTGTAGAAGGACTTGCTGAAAATGAGTCTTTTCTTTTTCGAAAACCATCAAATATTTCTACAATCTTTCTTCCCAAACCATAAAATCACCCTGGAGTTGTGATACCACCAATTGGGAATCTGAATGGATCGTAATAGAAGTTGCTCCCACGGCTCTGTCGACTTGCAACCCAGCTAGGATGGCTTTATATTCAGCTTCATGATTAGACACTTGATATCCAAGGTGGATGGCTATGCAGGTTTCTTCTTTTTCAAAGGATATCAACAGTACTCCCACTCCGCTGCCCATAGATCCAGAAGACCCATCCACAAAGACATTCCATCCCTCCGTCTTTTCTCCTTTATCAGCTGAGCTATTTGCCAAACCAACAAGTACCTCTGCCAGGAAATCTGCTAAAGCCTAAGCCTTGACAACTATTCGGGGATGGTAGTGAATGTCATACTCACTTAGTTCCACAACCCACTTGGTGAGCCTCCCTAAAAAATTAGGCTTAGTCACCACCTTACCTAGTTCACTGTGAGTTAAAACGTTGATTGGATGGGCCAGGAAGTATAGCCTCAGCTTGCAGGCTGTCAGAACTAGAATATATGTCAGCTTCTCTAGCTCAGTATATCGTGACTCTGCTCCTTTTAAGATATGACTGGTGTAGTAAATGGGTTGTTGCTGAGAACCTTCTTGCTTCAACAATACTAAACTGATAGCTCCCTCTGAAACAGCTAAATACATCCACAATGGCTCCCCTGAGACTGGTTTAGCTAGCAGAGGTAATTCAGCTAAATACTTCTTCAACTCTTGGAAGGCTTGCTCACACTGATCGTCCCATTGGAACTTAGTGGCTTTGTGTAGAATCCGAAAGAAAGGTAGCTGTTGGACTTTCCGAGAAGCAAAAACCACTTTTTGCATTGCGAAAACCCCAGAAGTCCGACCACGGATCCGTGCAAAGATATATTAAAATAAAAACATGTATGTGCTAAGTAAACCTTACCTTAGATCTAGAAGTTGAGAGTGTTACCCTCGTAGCAATGCCCTTCGCTTATCCCGCTCGCCCAAAAGCTTGCCGGAACTCAAGAGTGTCAAGTGTACACTCCTCTATTGGTATCCACACGGAAAAATGGTGGAGAAACTCAACCTAGAGTGTGCTAGCACTCATGGAAATTTCGGCCAAGAAGGATTGGGAGAGCAAGAGAGGAAAAACCAAGGAATAAGATGAAGTTACACACCTTAACTTCACACTTTCATAACCCACTATAAGGGGGTTACATGCATGCAACTCCAAGAACCAATGGCTCTTGGTCTTCCTCTTGAGGTGGCACCCCATGATGTGTCCATGATGATGTGGAGCATCATCATTGGCCGACCCCATGCCAAGTCACCATGACATGGCAATTGGTCAAGTCAAAATTAACCATTCATCTTCCCTCTCAAGTCAAGTCAAACTTGACCTATTATCTCCCATGGTTGATCAAATCTAACCACTTGATTCAAGTCAATTTGATTTAATGAATCTCTATTCATTAAATTAAATTGACTCAATGAATCAAATCTAAATTAGACTCATTCAACACTTGAATCAAATTGAGTCTAACTCAATTAGTCTAATTTTGATTACTCTTAATCCAATTTGGTTCATCCCATGAACCTATCCTCATGGTTCATCATATGAACCTAATCTCCATCTAATTGCCCTTTGTGTGTGACCCTATAGGTTCTTGTAACGTTGGCAATGCTCCTAAACCGATTTAGGAACATAAGCAATGAGCGGTATCTAGCAACACTGTAACGCCCGTGAAATTCTAAACTATGCAAAGTAATTATATAGGTTTTAAGGCTATAAAAGGTTTAACATAAAATAAAATAAAAGATGGTCATAGGTAGGATTTGAACCATGAACCCACTAATAGGGAGGTAGCCTTGACACCACTAGACCCTAGGATAATTTATGGATAAGATATATAAAGAATATACAAAGAATATAGATGGAAAGATGAGGAGTGGGTTCATCCCCTCCCATGAAAGGATGGAGAGTGTTCATTCCCTAGGTATTAAAGAGGAGAATTAAGAAAAGAGAGGAAGTAAAACCCCACCTTCCTTCTTCATTCTCCTTCTTCCTCATCCTTGGCCGAATTCCCCATTTCCCTTTCCTCCCTTATCATCCCAAGCTCTAAAAATTTTATAATAATTTTTGTATAAAATTTAATTTCATGTCTAGGAAATTATATATGGAATCTTGGAAAAAAAATGATAAAAGGATAAAAAAAAGTGGAGAGGTGAGGTTTGAACCTTAAACCTCTTGGTAAGAGTTAACTCTTACCATGCATGTGATGACCAAGTGCTCAGCAGTAGCTTACTGTTGGAGAAAGAGGGGAAATTGTAGATAAGTGTGATGAGGGTAAATGAAGAGGCATGAAAAGAGAAGAGACACTTCTCTTCCTCCCTTTATAAAGAAGAGGGAAGGTTCCACTTGGCCACTTCTTCTTCCTTCTTCCTCCTTCCACCGAAACCCTAAGCCTCCTTCCTTGAAGTTTCGGCCAAAACAAAATAGGGTTCCACCCTAGAGAGTTAAGCAAGGAGAAGGCTAGGTTTTTGTTTCCTTAGGTCATCTCCCCCCTCAGAGCAAAGCGAAGGATGTAAGATTCCCTCACCTGCAGTATATTAGTTTTGTACGACATGTTACATGAAAGGAATATGAAGCTTTGAGCCCTACATGTTTCGTCCAACCAAGTTTTTGGGCTAGGGTTTCATGAAAATGCTACTAAGGAAATTTTTGTAGGTTGTAAGCTTCATGTAGGAATTTTTAGGTGACAAAAATCCAAGCTTTGAGCCCTACATGTTTCGGCCAACCAAGTTTTTGGGCTAGGGTTTCATGAAAATGCTACTAAGGAAATTTTTGTAGGTTGTAAGCTTCATGTAGGAATTTTTAGGTGACAAAAATCCAAGCTTTGAGCCCTACATGTTTCGGCCAACCAAGTTTTTGGGCTAGGGTTTCATGAAAATGCTACTAAGGAAATTTTTGTAGGTTGTAAGCTTCATGTAGGAGATTTTAGGTGTCAAAAATCCAAGTTTATAGCCATACATGTTTCGGCCAACCTTGGGGTTAGGGTTAGGGTTCCATGAAAATACCCCCTTATGAAGTTATGTTATGTAGTATACCTTCATGAATGAATTTATGTGACAAGAATCAAATTTTAGTACCCCCGTACATGTTTCGGCCAACCTTGGGGTTAGGGCTAGGGTTTCATGAAAACACCCCCTTATGAAGTTATGTTATGTGGATGATTATAATATGCCATGAATTATGCTTATGTGATGTACATGTTTATGATGTAATATGCCATGAAATATGCCTATGAGATGAACATGTTTTATGATTTAATATGCCAAGAAATATGTTTATGAAATATGCCTATGAGATGAACATGTTTTATGATTTAATATGCCAAGAAATATGTTTATGAAATATGCCTATGTGATGAACATGTTGTATGATTTAATATGCCAAGAAATATGTTTATGAAACATGCCTATGTGATGAACATGTTTATGTTGTAATATGCCATGAAATATGCCTATGAGATGAACATGTTTTATGATTTAATATGCCATGAATATGCCTATGAAATATGCTTATGTGATAAACATGTTTATGCTCTAGGACCCCTTTAGGGTACTCTTATGTTATGAATGCATGTATGCTATGAAATGCCTAAGATGGAGATGCTTCCCTTTCAAGTAGGGATTAAGAGCTCTCCTTATGATAAGATAAGATGGAGATGCTTCCCTTTGAAGCAGGGATTAAGAGCTCTCTGTTGGTGCAACAATGCTCCAAGCATTTATGTGTTTTGATGTTTGGATAATCATTTAAGTTAGGCAATGTATTGTGATCTAATTGCGAATGTGTTTAAGTGACAGGTAAAAGAGAAGTCCAAGTATGATCTTGGCAAAGGAAGTCCAAGGGATGGACTTGGCAGCATAAGACCAAGCTTGTAGTCTTGGCAGCGTAAAGTCCAAGTGAACCTTGGCAAAGGAAGTCCAAGTATGATCTTGGCAAAGGAAGTCCAAGGGATGGACTTGGCAGCATAAGACCAAGCTTGTAGTCTTGGCAGCGTAAAGTCCAAGTGAACCTTGGCAAAGGAAGTCCAAAGTAAGGTCTTGGCAGCATAAGTCCAAGCCTGTAGTCTTGGCGGCGTAAAGTCCAAGCATTTGGCAACCCAAGACATGACGAAACCGAAGGAAGCTCTTGGAAGCAAAGCGCAAAGGATGAACAAGTCACGGACTCGGAAGGATCCTGAAGGCGCAAGGCTTAATAAGGAGCTAGAAGGTTGAGTCTAGGTCTAGGGTATAAAAACAAGTATGAATTATTCATACTATCGATCAGATCACGACGATCGATCGGCCGACCGTCGTCGTTTACCGAGTCGGTGAAACTCGACCATCGATCCGACGCCTTGGACATGTCGGGCCGATCGATTTACGATCAATCGCTATGGGAAACAATGATCGATCAAGGAAAGAAATGCCACGAATGCGGTCTCTCACTGATCGCGTGATCACTGATCGATCACTCCATCGATCGGCGATGGAGAGATCGATCGATCACCGGCCGTTGGAGATTGCGGCTACGAATCTCCGCGAGATCGCGTTTGAAGCCGTTGGCTAGCCGTGATGGCATGCATCATCCATCGATCGAGGCCCAACGGAAAACAACCCTCTTCTATAAAAGGGGTCATGGGGAGCATGGGGAGGCTAGTGCTCTAACTCCTAACTTCATCCTCGTGCTCACCAAGTTTTCTAAGTGTTTTTAGCAATCCAAAACCTCCTCTTCTATTGTTCTTCATCATCCATCATTGTAAAGAAGAGGAGTGTATTGTAAGAAAGGTTTCTCCACCTTGGTTCATCCAAAGGAGAAGATAGTGAAGCTTGGCTAGGGCTAATCCACCTTACGGATTGCCGTGGAGTAGGAGCGTCATCTCCGAACCACGTAAATTGGGTGTTAGCGTTTGGTTTCTTATTTCGTATTTGTATTTGTTTTGTATTTGTATTGCTTCCGCTAACTTGATTGTAGAAACGAAGAAACGCTAATCACCCCCCCCCTCTAGCATTACAAAGGTCCTAACACTCTCCTTATAATGAGATAAGATGGAGATGCTTCCCTTTCAAGTAGGGATTAAGAGCTCTCCTTATGATAAGATAAGATTGAGATGCTTCCCTTTTTATGTTGGGGATTAAGAGCATTCTTTATGATATGACAAGAAAGAAAGGAATTAAGTATTTTACTTTGTAAGAGGTTAAGTACCCGACCCGTCAGGTGGTCGTTAATCAAATCCATAGGGACATAAGAAGACGTAAGAGGTCTTGCCCTGGTAAGACGTAAGAGGTCTTGCTCTAGTAGGTCTGGTGGCTCGCTACCCCAGCCTATTAGGGAACGTGCATTATGTGGTACTTAACCTGGGGCCCCCCATTCAAGTTATGATTATGTTGAAGTACCTATATGTATATGTTTTGAAAAGAAAGGACTTGTATGAAATTATGAATGCTTAAGTCAAGTTTAAGAATGCTTATGATTATGTCCTTGATGCTTGTCTATGATTTATGAAATTATGAATGCTCATGTCAAGTTTAAGAATGCTTATGATTATGTCCTTGATGCTTGTCTTTGATTTATGAAATTATGAATGCTCATGTCAAGTTTAAGAATGCTTATGATTATATCCTTGATGCTTGTCTTTGATTTATGAAATTATGAATGCTCATGTCAAGTTTAAGAATGCTTATGATTATGTCCTTGATGCTTGTCTATGATTTATGAAATTATGAATGCTTACGTTAAGTTTAAGAATGCTTAGGACTATGTCCTTTATGCATGTTAGGGTTGATGATATCATGAATGCTTATGTTTAATGAATGCTCATGAATGCTGGCTGCAAGGCAATGTTAGCTTAAAGAAAACATTATTTCGATGGTCATCGACCGTCCGATCTCGACCTAGACCACCTATGAGATGTCTTGGGTCGGATATACGCTTAAGTCTTTCCCCGTAACGAGGATACGACCTTACTTACACTCGCACACATGAGCTTACCTCGATACTTACGTGTTGCTTTTGCTTCCGGCCTTCCACTCAATTCCTTCGGCTCCCTCCGAAGTCACTTGAGTGTCGCCCGACCACCGCGGCTTCCTCCGGGTGTCACTAGCCTTCAGCTCCAGCTATAGCAATTTTCTGCACACTCGATTCAGCTCGTGAGATAACAACATGAGCTTAACTTTGTATCGTTTGCTATAATCAAAACTCAGGTTCGACTTAGGTGCCTACTGCACCAACAAGGACTACCTTGTGGGCATCCATGGTCGATGCCTACAAGGTCTCCAAGGATCTTTCTAAACTTAGGTTAGATGAACTTTTTTCTAATTTCGAAATTCATGAGCAGTCTAACTCGGAACCCGAGAAAGGTATAGCACTATTTGCAGGTTCAAAGAAGAAAACCGCTAGCAAGCCACCCCCGAAGGAAGAAGAGGATGAGTCGGATTCGGAGGTCGACTCGAAAATGGAGGCCGAACTAGTCAACCTAGTTCAGAGGATAGTCAAGGGCCAAAAACGAACCGTCACTCGACCCAACGAAGGTAAGCCTAAAAGTTCAAATATTAGATGTTATGAATGCAACAGGTTTGAACATATCAAGTCCGAATGCCAAAACTCAAGAGCAAGGCACCGAAACACAAAAAGGCACTCAACGCTACTTGGGAAGAAGCTTCCGAGGACGTTCGGTTACGTATTGCTGGTCCTCCTTGCTAAAGCATTGGGTTTTGCCGCGGCGTGTGTGTGTTCGATCATGTTTAGTAAACATGAGCACAGCGGAAGCAATAAAAATAATAAATCTACATTTATTACAACACACACAACACACGCATGCATATTACAACAAGTGTAGACATAACCGTAAATTTAAAATTGCAATAAAAGGAAATTTATCTACGTTATACCTTTCGTATGACGTGTAGCGGGAACGGCATCAACCGGAACGATCCTCGCTAGAATCGTCTCTATCCGTATCCACGCCGAGTTCCTCGGGATGACTTCGCTAAGCCACGAGCTTCGTCTTCGTACGGGTTACTAGCCTCGTGTTGAAGACGTCGTGATCGAGAGATGATCACGATCCGAATCCAAATTCGGATCCTAAAACGAGTTCTCAAAACTCGCTTCTCCGGAGAGGTATTCGTCAACCGATTGTGGCCAGATCGCCGTCCTCCACCTCAGAGGATTACGGAGATCAATCCCGATAGTTTAGCAGCTGTCGGGCTCTAACCGTCGTCCAAGCGGCGCCTCGGCGAGAGGAGAAGCTGTCCAGAAAACTGGACAGCTTGGTGGAAGGAGTAAGCGCCGGCCAAAACAAGGAAGCCAAGTGCTCACCTTTTCACCGAACCCTAGGAAGATCACGGAGGTCGCGGAGGATCACCGGCTGAAGCTTGGGCGCCCGGCAAGCACAAGGAGCGGCACAAGGTTGGGCGGCAATGGAGGTTGGGCGGCACAACTAGGTTGGATTAGGGCTTAACAATCCCTTAAGCTCTCTTTTATAGAGAACTAATTCTCTTAATGGTTATTTGATCATAACCATTAGGCCCGTTAACCCGCTCCATTAAGATAAGTTAAAATAAACCAAACCATGATGGTTTATTTTAAGTTAAAACGAACCGAACCAACTTTTGGTTCATTCGTTTAAAATAAACCAAACCCTTTGGTTTATTCTCCTCCATTGGATTAGAACCAAACCATTTTGGTTCATCCATTATGTCTTCATAAGACACGGCCCATCCACGCTTCCATTGCAACTGAAACGATTTCATGCTCGCTTCATGTTTGGTCCAACCAAACCTTGTTTCTCTCGGTCTGAGAATCCCATTCTCAAGCTCGTTTTAAATCCTTTGGATTACGCTCGTTGTGCGTGTGACCAAATAGGTTCTCGGTTTATGTTGGCCGTCTATAATTAACCATTAATTATAGAACAATCATGAGTGGCACCTAGTAGTACATCATGATCCCCAATTAACCGAAAAGATCAACGGTTGATCCAGAACTATTTTTGAAACCCTTCAGCAGCTCGAATGATTCGTGCCCCATTCGCTTCACTCATCTTATACCCACTTGGTTCAGGACATGGTCTATTGTGTCAGTCCCCACTAGGCTGACTACGTCACACCTAGCCCAAGTATCATTTCCTCGTCCTACGGATTCTAGTTACTCCACATGTATCGAAGAGTACCTTACTCTAAACATGTAATGCTTTGGCCAAAGACTTTAGTAACAATCCGACGAGAGGCCATGGGTATACATCTCCTTGCAAGGAGTGGTGAATCCTTTATAGGCTATTCAAACACCTTCGATCACTTCGACTTATACCCAATCATCCCGGGTCCACATCTCCTTAGAGATGTTTGCTTAAGATGTCAAAGCATAAGTCTCCATGATCAAGATGACTTGAATACCGCAAGTCAAAGGAACATTGCACTTAAGCCACAGTAATAACTTCATTGACATATCTATATATGCAGAGAACCATATGAAGTCTTACGGCTGGTCACTCCAATGAACTAGTTACCATAACTAGCATCCACGATCAACTCCGGACATCACAATGTCTCCAGCCAATGAGAATCAGCTGCTTGGATACACCAAGGAGTATACCTCGTGCTAGTCTCGACAGAATTGATGGTGTCCAACTCCATCAATTCATTGACTAGGGATAATTCTGATACATCACAATTACACATGTAGAGATACTCACTAGTTGTGATCCAATCACAAATTCTCTCATGCTGTGAATCGTATCGTGGACATTCAGTAAATGAGTTTAAGATCCAATCAAATACATGAAACATGTATACTCAAATAGTGAATCTTCATTTATCATATAAATGGTTCATACATAAGGCGATTGCCTTAGGACATCTCTCATATATTACTAACAGGTTCAAATATTAGATGTTATGAATGCAACAGGTTTGAACATATCAAGTCCGAATGCCAAAACTCAAGAGCAAGGCACCGAAACACAAAAAGGCACTCAACGCTACTTGGGAAGAAGCTTCCGAGGAAGAAGACGATGAACGAGTCCTCATGGCTAAACCGGTGGAATCGGAAACGGAGTTGGAACCGGAACTTGAATCGGAAACCGAAGACGAGTCGGACTGTGAATCACTATTCAAGACAAGCCACGGATACGCATCCGGTTCAAAAGATACACTCAAGGTAAGTCGGTCTCTCATTACTACACTTTATAGTGCAATTAAGTTTTTAAATAGAAAGTTAGCTAAGTCCGAGTCCAAGGTCGAGACCCTGGTTGAGGAAGTTAAACTCCTCAAACACGAGGTCTCCCTAACCTCTTCGACTAGTCGAGTTCAAGAGAAGGACTCAACTCGGGTTGAAAAACTTGAAGTCGAGAACTCACTCTTGAAGAGTCAAGTCGAAGATCTTAGGAATACGTTGGAAAGGTTTACTTTGGGATCCAAAGGACTTGACCTCCTACTTGGATCGCAAAGGGCCGTGTACAATAAGCTCGGGCTAGGGTTTAGCTCAAACACGACCAATAAGTCGTATATGTCGATTGTAAGTCGACATAAAAAATGTGTCCAAGCATGGGTCCCTAAGACCACCTTGATTTCAAACTTAGGATCAAACCAGTACTGGGTTCCCAAGGACCAAATCCACTATGTGGAGAGACCGAATCGATTCAACGGTCCAGGGGGAGCTAGTATGAAATTTGTTTGTGTTTTAACTTAGAAATTGCATGCTTAGTTTTTTTTTGATTTTTTTTAGAATGGTTAGATAGGACTATAACTCATCAACACTTGATAACATAGTACCAGGACGCGGCGAGATGATAGTACGCTAGGAAAATGGAGTCTCGTGTATTCGAGCTAGATAAGGTGTATCTAGTTCGGTTCACTTGACCGAGTGGAACTAGCTGAAGCTACCTCGCCGTATCCTAGACTAGTTAGACCAGAAAGTGGTCTTAGGTGAGTCAAGTTACTATTTTCTTGAAAATGGCTTTGTCTAAGGAAGTGGTCGTTGTTTCGATCAAAGAAGGCCTCTGTGCCTCGCCACGACCTGGAAGCCATGATCTTGAAAAAGTGACTTGATAAGCCTAAGATCAAATCCGAATCTAACGCAAGGTTGACAAGTGTTTAAGTCATTAAATTTAAATCAAGTAAAATTGGAAGTCATCTCACAAGAACATATAGGGTTAACGTGTTTGATCATGTAGACATGGGTGAGATGATTTAGGTTAATAATTTTCAACCAATCTTTAATAGATCAAATATCCGATCCAACTACCTTGCGTGTAGGATCAATGGATGTTGGACAGTGGTTGCTCCCGACACATGACTGGGGATCAACTCAAGTTTTCGAAGCTTCGATTCAAACGACAAGGATCGGTAGCCTTCAGAAATAACGACAAGCTCAAAATCATCGGATCAGGTGATATTGAGCTCAACTCAAATTTTGTTATTCAAAATGTTTTATTAGTAGAAAAGTTTTAATATAATTTACTTAGTGTAAGCCAATTGTGTGATAATAACTATAAGGTCATATTTCTAGAAAATGAATGAGTAATTAATACAAATGAAACTTCTAAAACAATTCTTAAGGGAACTAGAAATAACAACATTTACACTATTAACTTAACTAACACCTCAACTAAGTGTCTTATGACACGGCAAGAGGAATCATGGTTGTGGCACCGACGACTCGGTCACTCACACCCAAGACTCATCCACAAGATAAGTCAGAGTGACTTAGTCAGAGGTTTGCCTAACCTCAATAACTTGGATAATAAAATATGTAATGCTTGTCAACAAGGTAAACAATCTAGGACACAACATCAACTAACTAATCAAGAACGAACCAAAAGTGTGCTTGAGCTCCTACACATGGATCTATTTGATTCACACAGAGCTAAGTCACTTAATGGAAGTAAATTCTGTTTAGTCATTATTGATGACTACTCTAGATTTACTTGGGTTAGGTTCATCAAACACAAAAGTGATACCCTAGATCAATTAATCAACCTATTTAAGTTAATAGAAAATCAACAAAATATTAAAATCAAAAGACTTAGGACTGATCATGGTGGTGAATTCGAAAACCATAGGTTTACAGAATTCTGTAACCTAAATGGATACCACCATGAGTTCTCTTGCCCTAGAACTCCACAACAAAATGGCCTAGTAGAACGCAAAAATAGAACCCTACAAGAAGCCGCTAGGACAATGTTAAATGAGTATAACCTACCCGATAGGTTTTGGGCGGAAGCTGTGAGTACGACATGCTATGTCCAAAATAGGATCCTTATGGTAAAGAGGCACCTTAAGACCTCATACGAGATTTATCACGATAAAATACCTTACATCAAGTACTTTAGGGTATTTGGGTGTAAGGTACATATCCTAAACACTAAGGATTACCTAGGGAAATTTACATCCAAAACCACGATCGGAATCTTTCTAGGATACTCGACTACAAGTAGAGCTTATAGAGTATATAACCATGACACCCTTAGAGTCGAGGAGACTATCAATGTAGTATTTGATGAAGGACACGAACCTACAAAACCCCCGGAAACCCCAATTAGCGAGCCGATTCATACTAGACCTAACTCTGATTCGGAGATCAGGTCTAGTGTTAATCCTAACCTAAGTCAACCAAGTCACTATATCGACCAAGTGATAGATGAATCTAACCAAACTAGAACTCAGATGAGTCATCCTATTGATCAAGTTGTAGACTCAAACCCAAACCCAACTAGGACTCAAGCAAATCATCCTATCGACCAAGTGATAGGTGATCCAAGTCTAGGAGTTCGAACTAGAGCCTCATACAGAAACCTTAGTCAAATCTCCTTAATTTCCAAAATTGAACCCAAGACTATTGACCAAGCTCTTCTTGATCCCGATTGGATTATTGCAATGCAAGAAGAGTTGGCTCAATTCACTAGGAACGAAGTATGGGAATTAGTACCACCACCTAAAGATAAAACAATCATTGGAACAAGGTGGGTGTTTAGAAATAAACTTGATGATAAAGGTGAAGTGGTTAGAAATAAAGCTAGACTAGTCGCTAAAGGGTTTAGTCAAGTCGAAGGTTTAGATTACGACGAGACCTATGCCCCAGTAGCTAGATTAGAGTCCATTCGAATGCTATTAGCATATGCAGCACATCGAGGATTTAAGTTGTTTCAAATGGATGTGAAATCTGCATTCTTAAATGGATACATTAAAGAAGAAGTTTATGTTAGTCAACCCCCCGGTTTCGAAAGTTTAGACAAACCCGACCATGTCCTTAGGTTAAAGAAAGCTCTCTATGGACTTAAACAATCTCCTCGGGCTTGGTACGAGAGACTTTCGATTTATCTTAAGTCCAAAGGTTTTAACCAAGGTGTAGTTGACCAAACTCTTTTCGTAAAAACCTTAGGTAAAGACATATTCATAGCCCAAATCTACGTAGATGATATTATTTTCGGAACCACCAACTCAATCCTACTAAATGAGTTCATTTCACTTATGGAAAGTGAATTTGAAATGAATTTAGTAGGCGAGTTAAGTTTCTTCTTAGGTCTACAAATTAAACAAACTAAAGATGGAATATACCTACATCAACGCAAATATACTAGGGAATTAATCAAATGCTTTGGAATGCAAGGCGCTAAAATTATTAATACCCCAATGGAAACTAATGTGAATATAGAAGAAGATTTAATCGGAAACTCAATTGATTTAAAATACTATAGGAGCATAATAGGGAGTCTTCTTTACCTAACTGTAAGCCGACCTGATATCCTATTTGCAGTAAGTATGTGCGCAAGGTTCCAAACCTGTGCCAAGGAGTCTCACCTAACTCTAGTCAAGCGTATCCTTAGATATCTAAAGGGTACACTTAATGTCGGTATTTGGTACCCTAGATCTACCGAGTTTGAACTAACCGGCTACTCCGATTCGGACTATGCCGATAGTAAGCTCGATAGAAAGAGTACGAGTGGTTGTTGTCAACTTCTCAGCTCGAGTCTAGTGAGTTGGTGCAGTTGGAAGCAACACTGTGTTGCCTTATCTACCACCGAAGCCGAATACATCGCGATGGGTGAGTGTGTCACTCAGCTTCTTTGGATGAAGCACACTCTCCGCGACTTTAAGTTAGACTTTACGGACACGAAACTCCATGTAGATAACATTAGTTCAATTAATCTTACTAAGAATCCGATATGTCACTCTAGGACCAAACATATAGAGGTCAAACACCATTTCATTCGAGAACATGTGGCCAACGGAGCCATACAACTCGAATACGTCGAATCGAAGTCTAACTTAGTAGACCTATTTACTAAACCCCTACCCGAAGTCGAATTTAGTCTATTAAGACGAAAATTGGGCATGTGCGTAGTAAAATAGGAACTTGCAAATTATATTTTCTTACTACTATTTCTTAATTTTCATTTTTATGGAACTAGCATAGGACATACCTTAGATATCATGCACCTATAGATTTAAGGAGCCAGTACATCTCACAACACATAGGACTAATGTGTTTGTGTACTTAGCCACGTAGATGGGCGTGAGATGTTAGGACCTTACTCACAGTTCGGATGTAGAGCTAGTGCATCGCTATGAACCACGGAGTATAATCATACATACTAACCGACTCTGACCAGGACTGGTTGATCTTTCATATCAATCAAGCCAAATATGAGTCGAACATTTTATAGATGAACTTATTTCAGTATATTATTTTCAAAATAATGTGGAACATTTTCAAATTAATACTTATTTTTTATTCCACACACACCCTCACTCTTTTCGATATATGGCAAAAGGGGGAGAAAAAGGCCAAAGTTAAGGGATAATTTTTTTTTATGGCCAAGGCTTAGTTAACTTGTTCGTGTTAACAAAACGGAAAGGTTTACTTAACTTTAAGTTAACTTGTTAACAAAACGGAAGTAAAGGCCAAGGTTAAGAAATCAGTTTTTTGATTTCTTAACTTAAAACTTATTTTAAACACTATGGCCAATATTAAGTAATTACGGTTACTTAATTCTTTTGTTTAGTAGCAAACATCAAGGGGGAAAGTTAAAACTCTTTCTCAAGTACTCACCCTCGGTCAAGGGGGAGGATTCCTCAAGGGGGAGCACTTGAAAAAAGTTTTTATATACTCCTGCTCATTCATGCTTTTATATACTCCTGCTCATTCATGCTTTTTTATACTCATGCTCATTCATGCATATCTCTTGCTCATTTTGCTTAATGCACTTAATTTATTTTTCTTAACTTTGTATGTGGGTTTGCCATAAATCAAAAAGGGGGAGATTGTTAGTGCAGTAGGCACCTAAGTCGAACCTGAGTTTTGATTATAGGAAATGATACAAAGTTAAGCTCATGTCGTTATCTCACGAGCTGAATCGAGTGTGCAGAAAATTGCTATAGCTGGAGCTGAAGGCTAGCGACACCCGGAGGAAGCCTCGGTGGTCGGGCGACACTCGAGTGACTTCGGAGGGAGCCGAAGGAATCAAGTGGAAGGCCGGAAGCAAAAGTGACATAGTAAGTATCGAGGTAAGCTTGAGTGAGTAAAGTGAAGTGAGGTCGTGTCCTTTGTATGGGGATGTCCTTAGGTGACGATCCGACCTAAGACTTCCCATGGAAGGTCTATGTTGAGATCGGACGGCAAGTGATCGTCGAATTCACTTATATTTTGAGCTAACTCTTTATTGTAGTAAAAAATCCTGGCCATCAGTTCAACCGGCCAGTTCAACCGGGCCAGTTCAACCGGCCAGTTCAACTGATGGTCAAAAATCAGCCTCGAGGAGTCAAGCTTTATCACCATTTTTCAAGGAGTTTTGTGCCCAATTCCTATTGGTTGAAGACCCATTCGATGAGGGGCTTAAAGGCTATAAAAGGAGGGCTTCTCCTAGGGTTTTCCATCATCTCTAAGTGCTCACAAACCTCCACAACTCTGCGATTTTTCGATGACTCTACGACGAAGTGCTGTCAACAACCCTAGTTTACTTTCTACTCTTTTAGTTGTTGATATTCTTATTTTGTCGTCTCTTTAAATATTGCAATTCCTTTTATTAATCGAGGTTTTCTATCGTTGCACTTTACATTAATAGAAGAGAGGGTTTGTCTCTCTATCTTTTCTTTCGAAGTTTTTTTTGTAATCGTCAAACTCCTACCTCCAACGAGGAGGAGTGTTTTTAGTGAATTGCCCTCCGTGCGTGATCAAGGATCACTAGGGTCTTGGAGTAGTAGCCGAAGGCTACGAACCAAGTAAAAAAACAATTATCTCATTTATTTATAGTTTATCTTTCCGCTGCAATTAACTGTCTACTTGAATTTTAACGAACGAATTAATAAAAAAAAGGTTTATCGCTATTCACCCCCCCTCTAGCGATCCGCTTCGATCCAACAGCTCCGAGAGGCTTGCTTTAGCCCATAAATGGACCTTTGCAGCTTGCATACTTTCCCAGTATGCTGTGGATCTTCAAAACCCTTAGGTTGTGTCATGTACACATCCTCGAGTAAGTTTCCATTCAGAAACATGGTTTTGACATCCATCTGCCAGATCTCATAATCGTGGTATGCTGCAATAGAAAGCAAGATCCGAATGGACTTAAACATCGCCACTGGAGAAAAGGTTTCATCATAGTCAATACCATAAATTTGCTTGAAACCTTTAGTCACCAATCGGCCCTTATAGGTATGCGTAAGTCCATCCATGTCAGTGTTTCTCCTAAAGACCCACTTACACCCAATGGGTTTGACCCCTTCAGGTGGATCAACCAAAGTCCATACTTGGTTGGTGTACATGGATTCCATCTCGGATCTCATGGCCTCTAGCCATTTCTCAGAATCTGGGCTCATCACAGCTTTCTGATAGGAGGTAGGCTCATTCTCAATGAGCATAACGTCATCATGGTCAGACAAGAAAAATGAATATCTCTCAGGCTGACGACGTACCCTATCAGACCTGCGAAGAGGTAGGTCTACATGAACAGGTGGTTGTTCCACAACTCTTTGTGCAATAACCTCATCACTCACAACACTTTGTGGTTCCTGTTCAACCTCCATCAAGGCCTCAGTGCTATGGTCCTTATCTTGAATTTCTTCAAGATTGAACGTACTCCCACTAGTTTTTCTAGAAACAAAATCCCTTTCTAGAAAAACCCCAGTCTTTGCCACAAGTACTTTGTGCTGATTGGGAATGTAGAAGTAATATCCCTTTGTATCCTTGGGATATCCAACAAAATAGCACCTATCGGATTTGGGTCCCAGTTTGTCTGAGACTTGACGTCGAACGTAAGCCTCACAACCCCAAATCCTCATAAAAGACATATTGGGATTTCTCCCTATCCATATCGTATATGGTGTCTTTATCATAGGCTTGGATGGTACACGGTTAAGGGTAAAGGCTGCTGTGTCTAGAGTATATCCCCAAAAGGATATAGGAAGATCTATGTGACTCATCATAGATTGTACCATATCTAATAGGGTATGACTCCTCCTTTCAGATACATCATTCCACTGTGGTGTTCCAGGAGGAGTGAGTTGGGATAGAATCCCACACTCAGCTAGATAGTCACAAAACTCATGGCTAAGGTATTCACCACCTCGATCTGATCGAAGTATCTTAATACTCTTGCCAAGCTGATTTTGTACTTCATTCTTGAATTCTTTAAACTTTTCAAAGGATTCTAATTTATGTGTCATAAGATACACAACCATATCTACTGAAGTCATCAGTAAATGTAATGAAGTTCCTATAACCACCTCTAGCAGCAACATTGAAAGGGCCACATACATCACTATGTATAAGTCCTAATAAGTCTGTTGCTCTTTTGTTGTGTCCACTAAAGGGAGTCTTGGTCATCTTGCCTAAAAGGCAAGACTCACATGTCTCATATGATTCAAAATCAAATGAGTCTAGCAGCCCATCCTTATGGAGCTGAGATAAGCGACTCTCGTTTATGTGACCTAAGCGATAATGCCAGAGATAGGTTTGGTTCAACTCATTTGACTTGAACCTTTTGGTACTTATGTTATAGATAGGGCTCTCTAAGTCTAGAAAGTAGAGTCCGTTCATTAGAGGTGCACTACAATAGAACATATCATTTAAATAAACTGAACAACATTTGTTCTTTATTATAAATGTAAATCCTTTCTTGTCCAAACAAGAAACTGAAATTATGTTCTTAGTTAAAGCAGGCACATAACAACATTCATCTAATTCTAGTACAAGCCCAGTGGGCAGAGATAGATCATAAGTTTCTACAGCAACTCTTGCTCCATTGCCTACTCGTAGGTCCACCTCGCCCTTTGTCAATGCCCTGCTATTTCTCAGCGCCTGCACATTGGTACAAATGTGGGATGCACATCCGGTATCTAATACCCATGATGAAGAAATAGATAGATTGACTTCTATAACATTTATACCTGAAGTAGAAGTCTCACTTCTCTTCTTCTTAAGATCTTCCAGGTATGCCTTGTAGTTACGCTTCCAGTGTCTAGCTTCCTTGCAGTGGAAGCAAGCCCCTTCCTTGGCCACCCCTCCTTTGGGTTTAAGTTCTTTGCCTTTGCCCTTGGCTTGGGACTTTTCCTTACCTTTAGGCTTGGCCTTGCCTTTCTTCTTTTGCACCATCATAATGGAGTCAGATTTTCCTTTCTTAAGGTTGAGCTCAGCAGTTCTCAACATGCTGAGCATCTCAGGCAGTGGCTTATCAATTTCATTCATGTTGTAATTCATGACAAATTGATTGTAGGCTTGTGGCAAAGATTACAAGATCAGGTCAGTGGACAGCTCTTGGCCAAGGGGGAATCTCAATCTCTATAGGTTTTTTACGTACTCAATCATCTTGAGTACATATGGACCTACGGGAGTCCCTTCTTGCATTTTGGAACCAAATAATGCCTTAGAGACTTCATATCTCTCGTGCCTTGCTTGTCCTTGATATAGTTGACGAAGATGTTCAACCATATCATAAGCATTCATGAACTTGTGTTGCTTCTGAAGCTCAGAGTTCATGGTCGCGAGCATTAGACATGACACATCTAATGCATCATCTTGATGCTTCTTGTAAGTATCTTTGTCAGCTCGCGAGGCAGTGGCAGAAGGTGCCTCCGGAATGGGCTGCTCCAGGATGTACAATTTCCTCTCTTGGGTGAGAACAATTCTCAGGTTTCTGTACCAGTCCAAGAAATTTGCTTCATTGAGCTTGTCCTTCTCAAGGACAGAACGCAGAGAGAGTGTGTTCGTGTTTGTCGACATAGTAATCTACAACATACAATGCAGAGAATTAATATCATATTCCTTTTACCATTTAATTAGGCCTTTAATCAAATGATTCTCTCATTGAATTATAGGAATTTTGTAGAATCGAGTTATGAATGTGGTCAAACCACATTACTAGATTCATACAAACTAGCTATAATTTTTGCGGGACAAGATCCACATCATACTAAGCCTTGAGTTAGTTTTGGCTAAATCACCCAAGACTTAGTACAATCGGTGGGTAACACAATACTGATTACATCTCTATGCAACTCTTGTTTATAGGATCAAGACCCACATTTACAAAAGACCTTGAGTTAGCTTTGGCTAAATCACCCAAGATTTAGTGTAAATGCGATCTTATCCTATCTTTCCAACGATTGGAATATGCTTATAGTTCTACTCGGTCCAATTGAGTTAACTAGTTTTACTCAATCTAATTGAGCTTACTCTAAGACAAGCCATGATAGGCAGGACCAAGATTGTCCCTCCGTACCCTACCAAGATAATATGCGTTGCTCTGCTTTGGCAGATTCAACAACTATAAATGATCGAGGTAGTGATGGGTATCAAGGACCTGGTAGGCATTTACGAGTTGATTTGATTAAGATCTAATCTAATCGTAATGTGTATCATATACGCATTAAGGCCTTTATTATCCTATATTAGCATGCATCACATACATACATACAATATTCTAGCATGCATCATATATATATATATATATATATATATATATATATATATATATATATATATATATATATATATATATATATATATATATATATATATATAATCAACTGTGATGTGGTCATATCCCTACTACGATCTTCTCGAGCCAATGAGAAGATCTGACGGTCAACCTAGGGCTAGCGGCTTCTCCAAGCGCTTCCTTTGACCGCCATGTGTCGTCGGCACCCTTCTCGTAACTTCGTCTACAAGTGGACTTTCCACCGCTCCATTTTGTACATTACAAATATGAAACTCGAGTTACATTCGAGTCTAAAACTATTTACAAATAGAATTTCAAAAGAAGAGACACGATGCGCAGGTCGCATACACTATACAACACGCACAACCACAAAAATAGCACGCAGGCCGTATTATGAATTACAACACATTAACGTCCAATCAAATTGGGGTTCTTGGGACATGACAATTATAGGATTATACATAATTCTAAATTATGTATTTTTACAGAAAATTTCTATAATTTTTCCTTTTTTTTCAATTTTATGAGTCATCTCTCCGTAACGGTCCCGCTAAGCGGTTTCCGGGCGCGATCGCGGGACAAGGCCCCTTTCGGGGATAGGGGCAGTGCCCCTACTCGCAAAATAAACTTTACGAGTGTCCCTACTACAATCTTACAGCGACTTAAGTCGCTGTCCCAAAAACTAAAAGCGAGAACTCGTCGTTTAGGAGAGTTTTTCTCGATGGTTGAAGCCTACAAGTGTCCCAACACTCGTTGCTTCGACTCTTCTAAAAAAATACCCAAAAATTCTATAAAAATAGGAAATTTACAGAAACATAAAAATCTATAATTTTTATATCTAATATAAGAACTACAAAAACGAAACACATACATGCTTCGCATGTGGCTCTGATACAACTGTTGGACTTTCCGAGCCGCAAAAACCGCTTTTTGCATTGCGAAAACCCCGGAAGTCCGGCTACGGATCCGTGTGAAGATATATTAAAATAAAAACATGTATGTGCTAAGTAAACCTAGATCTACCTTAGATCTAGAAGTTGAGAGTGTTACCCTCGTAGTGACGCCCTTCGCTTATCCCGCTCATCCAAAAGCTTGCCGGAACTCAAGAGTGTCAAGTGTACACTCCTCTATTGGTATCCACACGGACAAATGGTGGAGAAACTCAACCTAGAGTGTGCTAGCACTCATGGAAATTTCAGCCAAGAAGGATTGGGAGAGCAAGAGAGGAAAAACCAAGGAAGAAGATGAAGTTACACACCTTAACTTCACACTTTCATAACCCACTATAAGGGGGTTACATGCATGCATGTAACTCCAAGAACCAATGGCTCTTGGTCTCCCTCATGAGGTGGCACCCCATGATGTGTCCATGATGATCTGGAGCATCATCATTGGCCGGCCCCATGCCAAGTTACCATGACATGGCAATTGGTCAAGTAAAAATTAACCATTCATCTTCCCTCTCAAGTCAAGTCAAACTTGGCCTATTATCTCCCATGGTTGATCAAATCTAACCACTTGATTCAAGTCAATTTGATTTAATGAATCTCTATTCATTAAATTAAATTGACTCAATGAATCAAATCTAAATTAGACTCATTCAACACTTGAATCAAATTGAGTCTAACTCAATTAGTCTAATTTGGATTACTCTTAATCCAATTTGGTTCATCCCATGAACCTAATCCTCATGGTTCATCATATGAACCTAATCTCCATCTAATTGCCCTTTGTGTGTGACCCTATAGGTTTTAGTAACGTTGGCAATGCTCCTAAACCGATTTAGGAACATAAGCAATGAGCGGTATCTAGCAACACATCATTGCTACCCAAGTTACAAGAATGTTGAGCTCCAACATCACCTTTGTGACTACTAATTGTGACTCTCACAATATGTGACAATGTCCCTCTATCCTTGACATCTAGATTGACCAATTGAGGCATAGACCGTGTCATCCTCAGTACAATCTATATCTTGAACTCCAAGTAGACTCACTCTAATCAAATGAGCTCAATATCTCATATTGACTCATTTGGGCATGGCCATGCACTTCGTGGTCTCACTCTATCAAGAATATCGATGTCACCCCCATCATATAGGAGGGATAGATCCCATCTACATCACTCACATCCCTCCGCATAATTTGTTACATACCCAGTAATCACCTTTATAGTCCACCCATTTATGGGTGACGTTTGACGAAGCCAAAGTATGCAACTCCTTATGTAGGGAACCATGGTGACTTCAAGTCTAAGGACTAATAGTCATACTAATTTCCACATGAGAAAGTATATGACACTCATATAACGATCCATGATACTTTCTCATGGCAGGTCATTCAGTATACATTCTCCAATGCATACCCATGTGTCAACTTGATATCTCATATCCATGACTTGTGAGATCAAGTCATCATGTTGACCTACATGCTAGTCTCTATGCATTAACATTGTCCCTGAATGTTAATACTTGACTAGGAATGATTAAGAGTAGTGTTCTCAATATCATCTCACTATCGATTCAACCAATCGATTGATATAGATAAGAACCTACTACTCAAGGACATTATTATATTTAGTTATTTGGCACCAATACAAGTAAATATAATAACCATGCCTTTATAAATAGGAATATGATACAATAAGTCCATACAACAATCATCACATGATTGGCTCTAGGGCTTTCACTAACAGTAGCCCCTTGTCCGCCGACCTGGCTATAAATCGAGACAGGGAGACTATTCTTTCTACTAACTTTTGAGTCTCTCGTAGATTAGTAGGTGACTTCATATTACACAATGCTTGCACTTTCTCAGGATTGACTTACAGTCCCTTCTCGGTTACAATTATACCCCAGAAGTTTCCCACTCTTTATGCCGAACAAACACTTTTTGAGGTTTAACTTCATGTTGTACCGCCTCAGAGTAGCAAAAGTCTCGTCCAGATATGTAACTATATCCCAAGTGATTTTTGACTTGATGAGGATATCATCAACATAAACTTCCATGTTCTTGCCCTTTTGCTCCACAAAATTTTTATCCATGAGTCGTTGATATGTGGCTCCAACGTTCTTTAAGCCAAAAGGCATCACTACGTAGGCATACAACCCTCCTGCTATCACAAAACTGACACGCTTCTGGTCCTCTTTTGCTAGCGGTATTTGATGATATCCTTGGTAAGCATCCATAAGGGATACCACTTCATTCCCCATGGTGGAATCAACTAACTGATCAATACGAGGCAAGGGGTAGCAGTCTTTAGGGTACGCTTTATTTAAATCATGAAAGTCTTTAGGGTGGAATCAAATAACTGACCAATTGCATTTGTCCAAAGGCCTCCTGGAAGAGGATGTTAACTGAGCTTCCCGAGTCGACTAGGACCCGGGCTACCTCATAGTTGGCGAGAGAGATATGGATTACCAGAGCATCCGTATGAGGTAGTAGGACACCTCCTAGATCTTTTGGTCCGAAAATTATTGGTGGTACGGCTTGGAGAGTCTACTCTGTTACAATGGCTAAGCTCTCCATGAGATGAGCATAGGACTTTCGAGCCCTATTGGAGTCCCCGTCAGTAGGTCCTCCTGTAATAATGTGAATAACTCCCCGTGTAAGGATGTCATTCGGATCGGATGACGGGCCTTCTCCTGATGGCCCTCCTTGCGAAGTACCCTCCTACACAGGAATTTGATGGTCCGGAGGGAAGGTGATATGAGGTCTCAAGTTATAGGGCCCCTGACGAGCTATATTAGGTCCTTGACCTCCCCTTGCTAGCCCTCCCATTTGGGGCCGCAGATGTGGGTACGTGGCTCAAATGCACTCCAACTCCTCTTGTAATTTGAAACACCGACCACTGGCGTGGCCATACTCCATGTGATACTAACAAAAGAAGGGAACTAGAGGGTTTTGAGGCATTCTCCTATACCCCATTGGTCGCTGAAGAAGTCCCTATTAGTCATAAGACTCCATCTTCCATTCTCTCCAGGTTCTTGGGGGAGGGAGGGCATTGACAACCATGATCTGTAAAGGAGGGGTGGGGCGAGCTATTGCTCCAACAATCAGGGCCTAGGAGCTTCTTGTATGAAGGGTCACACATATTATCTTTGGGGAGGAGCTCGAAGGGCTACGGGATGACTTCTTTCGGCGGGGGCCATCGCAGACGCCTGTTCAGCCCACTGGACTTTCAGCCCTTCCTCTTCGTTTATGTATTTCTCAGCGTGGGTTAGCAATTCCTCATAGCTAACTACTGGCTTTCTCAACAAGGAGCTGAGGAAAGGCCCCTCCCTCAGCCCATGAGGGATGGCCACCCTTAGCGCATCTGACTTGGCTGAAGGAATATCTCGGGCGATAGAAGTGAATCGGTGGAGATGCCCTCTAAGTGATTCTGAGGTCTCCTAACTAATGTGCAGTAGGATCGAAACATCATGCTTGTACGTCTTGCAGCTGGCAAACTCTTGGTGGAATACCCCTTGAAAATCGACGAAATAGGTAATGGACCCTAGGGGGAGAGTGTTGAACCATTTCTGTGCTGAGCCGGTTAAGGTGGTACGGAAGACTCGGCACTTGAGAGCATCAGTATAGCAGTGAAGCAAGGTGGCTCCTGCAAATTATGATAAATGTTCCTACGGATTGGTTGTGCCATCATACTTGGTCACCTGAGGATTTCTGAAATATGAAGTTGCCAGTTCAGAAAGAATGTCGATGGTGAAGGGACTAGGCTTGTAAATCTCCGGAGCCTTGGTGGATTGACTCTCTCCTTGCTCTTCTCGCTTAATTTGTGTCACTGGTATAGTATTTTGATGCATTCTCCCCCCTAGCCCGTCCCCGGGCAATACCTTGACATATGTAGTGGTGCGAAGCGAGGAGGCATCTCCTGTAGCTGCCCTCGAGGAGAGGGTTCATCTGAATGGGGATGGAGATATCCTGCTCTCCTTCTTTCTTTGGCTAAGGCTTCAGCCACAGCAGTGTCCACCATGGCCCTCAACTGCGATGGTAGCAATGTAATGGGATTCTCCTCCGGAGAGGAGGCTGCTGGATAATGTATCTCCTCTGGTTGCATCACAATGTCTTGCTCAGTAGTTTCCCACAGACAGTGCCAACTGATGCAGTCGTAGATGGATTTTCTCACCTCCCTTCAATGCTAAGAGGTGTACAAGAGGCTTAAAGTTCTCTCCCGACCGCAACAGTAATAGAACACGAAATAGAAAAACGCTAACAACCAAAGAAGAAAACACAGACACAGAGTTTTATGTGGTTTGGAATGAGGATTCCTACTCCACGGGGTGAGCTCTCTCACGAGCTACGGTGCCAAAGCACTTTCACTACGAACTTCCTCCTTCGTGGAAAAAGCCTCCAGAGGCGGAGGGAAAAACCTCTTACAATTAGCTCATTGTACAAAGATTGAAAGAAAAATGGAGCTCGCTACTCTCCTCGTCCCCTTCTTCCTTTCTTCTTCTTCCTCTCCAGCGATGTGGTTGCTCTCCCCCTCAGGTGTGCCTTCATCTCTTGCTTTTGGAAAATGCGGATCCCCTTCTCTCTTGCCCCTCCTCTGCCTTTTATTCTCCTCCTCCTTCTTTGCCAGCTATCACGTAACGAACACCTTCCATCACCGTACACGTGGCCACCTCGCTTACCTGGAGAATCATTCTGTTATAGAAATGGGGAGTGGAGACTCCTCCGAATATTATGTGGGGTCCTAATCCGTTACGTAACAAACTCTCATAAATATTTCGAGAAATATTCTAACCTTTCCTTTTCACCCTCTTGCCCTTCGTTAAGCTAGCCTAAACCTACCGCCTAGGCTTAGTATAGCTCTTAGACTCCCTACCTCAAACTTCCTATAATAGCCCGAGCCAACTCCTATACTCCCCGTACAGAGCCAATCTTCAGACCCGTTTCGTCGAGCCAATTTTCCTGACCTACCTTACCGAGCCATTTTCTCTCAGACCTACTTCGTCGAACCGGTTCTTTCAGACTAGTTTCACCGAACCGGTTCTCTCAGACCTGCTTTGCTGAACCAGTTCTTCGGTTCAGGCAGTGTCTTTTACACGGATTCTTTCATTTCAATTATGGGGAAAAGGTAGTAGCAGTATCAATGCATATTGAATGAACGTAAATGAGCTCTTACAGAGTGGAACACTAATGACGTGCAAACCGAGCCCTCAACTATAGAGCCAAAGTCTTGATTGTGCGCACATCCGCAAGTTCACGGTTGTCGTCTAGTAATAAAATAATATCGATCCCATAGGGACTGATATTCGATTGCCTATCTATTCAATGGTTACGATTGTCTGGACTTGATTTTTAGTGTGTTAAATTACTCTAACCTAGAATTGTTATGAACGAAGATCAAGAGTTGGTGTCACGTGGAGAAAGAAAAGGATTAATTTAGGTTCAGAAGGGATTCTAGGATTTCGGTTTCACCTATATATGGTGTTGAACGTGTCGGCTACTTATGTTCCTAAGTTCTCTATGATTGATCTTGTGGGTGGATCATCTCGTTTAATCCCGGTGAACTTTTGGTACTACACGGGAAATTTCTCCCCCAATCTAAAGATTTCCTTTCAGATCTACACAGCTTGGGAAGTTGCTATCAATGAGTTACCCTTGCCACGTGGTCCCAAAACCCCTCCGAGTTGATTTCTCCTACTTCACGACCTCTAGATGGAACAAGTTCAAGAAGCTCTAGGATGTCCTATGTTCTCTCCACGAAAGATGGACCTTCTTTCATGTCCTACTCTTTCACGTCTTAGGTTTCAATTGTTTCTGGGGAAAAGTCACCTTTTGATTCTTTCTAAATTCCCCTAGATTTCTGTATGAATGCTTTTGACACCCACATTAACTATGCATAATAGAATAAGAGCAAACTCAAACATCTTCATCAAACTAGGAAACATAAGTTGCAATTAATAATCAGAAAAAAAAACTCAGAATACTCTGCATGACAATGTTCAACATTTATATGGTTACTATCTAATCCTAAAATCAAGAGATCTACTCCATACGTAATAATGAACAAACACAAGACATTGAAATTAAAAGATTACAACCAAAGATATTTGAGTTTGTAAGAAAATACGCCCTACTTTTGGTTACAGTAGAGTTTTGATTGCTCCTCGATGGATGATCTCTTGTCATTGGCCTTGAATCTCCTTCCTCTTCTCCTTCAATTCACTAGCTTTTAATTCTTTTTAGGGAACATGTTGTCCTTCCCTTCCGTCTCATTAGCCTTTCTTTACATAGAGTTGGCCCTGACTTTCTATAAATATGTGAAAACTCTTTTCCTCGTGTTTGGCTACATCACGACACGGCCACCCATGTGTCACGCTGGAAAATCAGCTAGAAAGAGGCACAGTCATGTGCCCCTCGTGAGAAAAAGTCTCTGATGTGCCAAAAAAACCCACAGTTGGTTGCAGAATGGGGCACAACCATGTGTAAAACACACAGCCTGTTGTGTTCCTCTTTGAAAACTCCTTGATCTTCATTATTTTCATCCAGGAACATGCTCGTGTCTTGGAAACACGGCCAGAGCATGTTCCCCTTCAATTCATGCTTCACAAGGATCCTTATTATACTTCGAAACTTCATCTTGCAAAGAGGAAAATAACATAAGCAGATCTCCGAATAAGAAAGTAACTTTATGGTGCAAAGTAAATCAAATATGGAACAATACCAACTAAACACAATTAGATGTGTGCCAAAACAATAACTAAAGCCCTATGTAAATTACACACATCAAAATCCTCCAGACTTAAATCTTTGCTTGTCCCAAGCAAACCTCAATGTATAATTCAACACATAGAAATAGATCGCTACAATGTCTAACATGTTCATTAAAACCTATCAAGTGGTACTACGGTTAAAGAAATAAATAGGTTCACTAAGGCCACTAAGTAAGTTTTCCGTACAAGTGCAAAACTTCATCCTAAGGGTTTCAATTTCCAAGGTAAGTTAAGTCGTCATCTTGTAACGTTCCTAAGGTTTCCAACTTTAGGCACTTACCTTCCCTAATCGAGGGTCATTCCCTAAAATTAGCATGAAGTCTCAAAAGCGTGCTTGGTTTTGAGTTAAATTGAAAGGTGTTTCCCTAGTAACTTAACTCGATCTCAAAGGGGCACCAAACCATTTCCACCTATGACCACTATTTTTAAGCTTTTTTATTTTCTCTCTTCTTTTTTCCTCTTTTCTTTTTCTTCTCTTTTTTCATGTTCTAAAACTCTCATTAAAATTTCATTTTTTTCCTTTCAAATAGGTTTACACAATCTAAGCATCTCCAATAGCTAAAATGCTAATCCAGAGTCACATATGGATTCCATAGTACTAATTCTAGCAAGATGAATCATAACTAATTTGTACTAAACTACCCTTTGGAATTCATGTTAATTGTTGGTAAAAAAGTAAAATCAAACTAGTGAAACTTGATGAATATTTCAATATCATATCATGAATTGGTACCACAAGATAAGAAAAAGTGAAATACTCATGACAATGCAGCACCATAACTCGAATAAATTTCATTAAAGCTTACTGTTGCGTTGCATTGGCCAAAGAAAAAAATTCAAGCTATACTAAATTAACTAAAATGCATGTGGACATGAACAAGGAAGTGAACAATACAAAACAAAATAAATCTACTCAAGCGAAAGATAAGTAATCTTCAACAAAACCACCAAAGCTGAAAAAACATAAAGTGCATCAGTAAAAAAAATATGTAACCCCCCCTAGCGCCCAGACTTAGTTTCAAGCATACCTTTCATCATGGAGGCCTTGGAGGGAAATGAGGAAGTCTCAGCATCTCAGACTCATTAGAGAATTGGGAGCTTAAACGGTGGTGCCACAAGTAAAGATAATCAATCTGTGAGCTGGTAGACTCTGCAGCTGCTTTGTGATCCTCCTCTCTGGGCCACTGCACGTGTGTGTCATGCATGAACTACCACATCTCATGCAAGTACTTTGCTTCCTCCTGCAAGTACTATTGGGTGTGTCCATAAAATTCATCCGACAGCTGAAAATGCCTTTTCAAATTCTGGAACTCCTCTCAAGTAAAAGTACGCTGCTCTTCCCATCGCTACCCCTGTGTCTGCTGCTCTACATATATATCGTCGAGGCACGATTGGAACTCCAAAAAATCATAAGCTAACCCACCTACAGGTTGGGATGGAGAGGTAGGACGACTCCTGTGCGATGGTGCATGAGATGAGGGGGATGAAGGTGGTGCATAGGTAGATGGGCTCTCTTGTGATGGGGCTACAATTTCCTATCAAGCCGCCAATTGGTGAGGTTTGTGATTGTGTACGATTGGGGTTAGAAAGCCTAAGGGGTGTCATGTTTTTCCTTACAAAACAAAAAGAATTTTCTTCTATCACAATCATTTTCATTGTCATGCACACCCGTAGATCAATGCTAGGACTTCCTTCTACTCTCTTTAAAACTCCATAATCATATCCAAGAGTATCATAAATATAAGTTATCACACCCCCTAAGATAATATCCCCATTAGGCACTTTTTCCACCTTAACTAAGTGCCTTATAAAATGAGATCCAACATTCACCGAATTATTTCCTTCAAGCATATTCCAAAGGTACAAAAGTTCACTTGCTCATACTACCCCATCACTATGACCCCTTCCAAAAATTGTATTTGCCATGAATTGATGGATATACCTAAAAATTAGATTTTGGAGTTGAGAGGCTTTAGCACTAAACAAGTTGTAGGAGGTTTTTCTAGTCAAGCTTTGCAAAAATGATCGTGCATTGAAAGATGTACATGACTTGTACATTAGGAGGTTTTTCCAGTCAAGATTTTAAAATATTTTTGAAAACCTATTTTGAACCATGGTCTATGGGTTAGATGTACATGACATGTACATTAGTTTTCCTCATGACTCATCCACGGTATATTATGAGTTTGAGTTCATCTAGATGCAAGAACTATGCACCTTGAACTTAACTCATTTCCTAGCATCTCACATGTGTCTAGGGTGTATGAAAATACACACATGTCAATTTGATGTGAGATGTGAGTTTTGTCTTCCTAATCTAAGGTCGTATGCATTTTTTTAGGCAACACTATTTGATTCCCTTATACATAAGACTTCAAAACATGCCATAGTCCTTAAATCAATTTTATTAATGCATGAATGATGATTATGACATAAGTGAAAGCATAAATAAACATGTGCCAATAATCATGATGTCATGGCATAAGGTGAAATCTAAAAACTAACATGACATAAAAACTTAGACCTAAATATTATCATGACATTTAATGATAAAAATAAGATATGATTGATAGGACCGGTAACTACGCAAGAGGGGGGAGATAGTTTTTATCATAATTTAATTTTCAAATCCAAAAACTGTAACGCCCATAAAATTCCTAGCAATTTTACAAGAATTTTTGGCTTGATGATCATGGGCTTTATGTGGGCCTTTACAAAAATAAAAGAAAATAAGCCAAAAAGGGTTGTAAGGCCTAGGAATTGAACCCCAAACCTCTAGAGATAGCCAAGCCCTATAAATGCACCCACTAATTAGAAGCCCAATAGGATTATATCATTAGAGGAATAAGGGAAATTATGGTTAAGTGTAAGGGAGATTAAGGGACTCTTTAGGTGAATAAATAGGGGGGGGATGAGGAGGCATGAGTGAGCAACTTCACTTTCTCCTCTTCTCTTCTTCTTCTCACCGAAATCCTAAAGCTCTCCCTCTCCATTTCCACCCTTGGCCGAAACTCATCCAAGCAAGAAGCAAGGGCTAGGTTTTGTGTTCCTTAGGTTATCTTCACACTACAAGCAAAGCGAAGGATGTAAGTATCCCTCACCTGCATACGAGTAGCTTCGATTGATGTTTGTAAAAGAAATCTATATGTTATATCCGGCCAAGCTATGTTTTGGTTTATCAATGAAGTTGTATGCTATGTTTAGGAAGTAGATGATGATGTTAAGATGGAAAAAGGGATTAGGTTAAAAGCTAACCCTAAAGACCTACATGGACCATTCGGCCACCCCTAGATCTTGATGATTCAATGAAGTTTAATCCATGTTTTTGTAGGATTATGATGTTGTTATTATGTTAAATGAATTAGGTTAAAGGTTAACCCTAAAAAACCCTACATGGACCATTCGGCCAACCTATGTTTTGGGTGACTAAATGAAGTTTTAATCCATGTTCTATATGCAAATGAAGTTGTTATTATGTTAAATGAATTAGGTTAAAAGATAACCCTAGAAAACCCTATGGATCATTCGGCCACCATGAATTTTGGGTGATTAAATGAAGTCTAATTCTTGTTTTATATGCAAATGAAGTTGTTGTTATGTTAAATGAATTAGGTTAAAAGATAACCCTAGAAAACCTTATGGATCATTCGGCCACAATGAATTTTGGGTGATTAAATGAAGTCTAATTCTTGTTTTATATGCAAATGAAGTTGTTGTTATGTTAAATGAATTAGGTTAAAAGATAACCCTAGAAAACCCTATGGATCATTCGGCCACCATGAATTTTGGGTGATTAAATGAAGTCTAATTCTTGTTTTATATGCAAATGAAGTTGTTGTTAGGATAAATGAATTAGGTTAAAAGATAACCCTAGAAAACCCTATGGATCATTCGGCCACCATGAATTTTGGGTGATTAAATGAAGTCTAGTTCATGTTCTATGTGCAAATGAAGGTGTGGTTGTGTTAAATGAATTAGGATGAAGGATAACCCTAGAAACCCCTATGGACCATTCGGCCATCATGTATTTTTGGGGATTAGATGAAGTTTTAATTCAAGTCTTATGTGCATATGAAGTTGTTGTTAAGTTAAATGAATAGGTTAACATGTGTTTTATGTTGGGTGAATTCATGTTGACTTATGATATTAAATAATGCTAGATGAAGATAACCTGCCTTAGGTTAGTGTTTACTTACTTTTGATGCCATGCTGTTTGCCATGTCTATGTGTATGCGATATTTAAAATATGTTATGAGATGGAAGAAGATAAGATTATGAAATGAAACAAAACGATATGTTCACGACATGAATATGACATGATGATGAAATGAAGAATGATATGTTATGAAATGAAGAATGATATGTTATGAAATGAAGAATAGTATGTTTATGAAATGAAAGATGATATGTTCATGAAGGGAAGCATGATGTGTTATGAAATGAAGTATGCTATGTTTGCAAAATGAAATAAGCTATTTTATAAAATAAGCATGTAAGTATTTTACCTTCTGCATGGCTTGTACCAAGACCCTAACAGGGTCCAAGAAGGGATGGGCTTCTAAGATGCCCTAGGTCGATGGAATAAGACTCGGGCCTAGGATGGGCTTCTATGTATGATTGCCCCTAGGTCGATGGAATAAGACTCGGGCCTAGTACGGGATGGGCTCCAAGATGCCTTAGGTCGATGGAGTAAGACTCGGGCCTAGGATGGGCTTCTACGCTATGACGATTGCCCTAGGTCGACGGACTAAGATCGGGTCTAGTAACCTATTAGGTTCGAGACTTGCTACCTCGGGCCTATTTAGGGATGCATGATATGATAATGAAGAAGTGGTACAATGCCGGGCCCAAATATGTTGAGAATTATGTTTACGTACCTATAATATATGTTTTCAAAAGCATCTTGCATATGTTACATGATTAGATTGTTATGTTCACATGCCATGTTGATATGTTACAGATGATGTATGTTATGTTTGATATGCCATGTTTATGCCCCTATGTTACATATGATGTATGTTATGTTTGATATGCCATGTTTATGCCCCTATGTTACATATGATGTATGTTATGTTTGATATGCCATGTTTATGCCCCTATGTTACATATGATGTATGTTATGTTTGATATGCCATGTTTATGCCACTATATTACATATGATGTATGTTATGTTTGATATGTCATACATATTTGTTGTATGTTATGTTGATTTGCTATGTTACGTATGTTATATGTTATTTTTAATTAAGTCATATATTTACATGATATGATGCTATGTTATAGATGATACATGTTATGCTGCCATGTTATGGATGATACATGTTATGTTTACTCACGTTACTTATGCTACATGTTAAGTTGATTACGCCATGTATGTTACATGTTATATTGCTTATATGTTATGAATGTTACATGTCATGATTAATGTCGATATATGGTTTTTGTGAGTAGGACTGGATCTTACTAAGCCTATGTGCTTATAGTTTATCTTTCCCTCCTACTGCAGATAAGGGTAAGGGATGGATAAACTAAAGGGAGCAGTAGGAGGGGCCAAATGTGTGTGGCAGTGGCATGGTGGAGAAGATCCGTTAGGTCTATATATATATGTTTACCTATGATGATGACGTTTATGGATGTCCTTACTTATGTCTCCGTGTGACGACGATGTTTAAGAACTTGAACTAAGCACTAAGTATCTATAGATGTTATGATGCATGCTCTATGTTAATAAGAAGAAGTAAGAAGAAGTATCTATATTTGCTATGATGCATGCCCTATGTTAAGAAGAAGAAGTATATATATATGTATATGTCAATGCATATGTTTAAAAGAAAAAAAAATAAGTCTAAAGTCTTCCGCTGTAAGAAATAAAGAAGTATGTATAAAGTCTTCCGCTGTATGTAATGTATGTATGAGCTTCCTTCCGGATTCTGGGTCCGAAAAGGGCGAGCGTGACAGGTTGGTATCAGAGCAGATCTACCTTTCCACTACACACACATCAAGCTCCAAATCCTGCCGCTCCAAGTAAGAATTCTATGTCTTCTCTAATTTTGTAAAAAAAAATTTCCCATGTATGATAGGAAATGCTTCTAGCTTAAATATGCATGAAAATATATATGATACCCTTATGCTTGTTCATGTATGATATAAAATACCTTAAGCTTAAACTATGCATGAGAACATGAATGATGCCTTAAGCTTAAAATGACTTTATGCTAGCTTTAGTCTAAGTATGCGTAGGTCAACGAACGAAAACTTATACTAGCTTTACTTTAATATATGAAGATAAACATGTCTGGAAGACGCGGTAGTAGAGCTGATGAGATAGCACCCCCGCATGACCTTACACACGTAGTCACAGAACTCCAGCGACAAGTCACAGAACAACAACAAGTAATAAATACCCTAATGAATCAGCGAGGAAACCCTACTGCCCCACCGACGGGCCCCGGCCCGATGGTTCGACAGGAAGCTTACCTGATCCAGTGGCAGAGACTAAAGCCGGAAAATTTCTCTGGTACTGGTGAACCATGGGATGCCCAGGCCTGGTTCAAGACGGTGGAAAGCATCGTGGAGCTACTGGACTGGCCCGAATGCGAAAAGATTAAGTGTGCATCATTCTGCCTTTCGGGAGATGCTCGGATGTGGTGGGAACGGGTTAAAGCAAAGAGACAAGTAAATCAGATGAGATGGACAGATTTCGAGTATGAGTTTTTCGAGGAATTCTTCCACATGAGGGTAACCAACAAGCATTACGACGAGTTCACTGGGTTCAGACAAGGTGACCTATCAGTCAGCGAAGCCGTGAAGAGATTCAACCGACTCGCACGCCTATGCCCAGAGTTGGTCAACACGGAAAGAGAAAGGGTCAGACTCATGCTGAAGATGCTCCGACCAGAAATAGCTCTGAATGTGGCCGGCGGAGTTCATAGACCGCAGCGCGCGCGAGGAGCCTTGACAAGAGTGCCTTGATTACCGAGCATTACCTGAACAACATTAATCAACAAAAAGAAAGCACTGAGTGAAGGCAGGGGTCAGGCCCAGTCAGGAGGTCAGAGGAGTTTCACATAATTGAAAAGGAGACTGACCAGCGCTTCAATCCTTGCTCTTCCGGACAATAATGAAGGCTTTGACATGTACAGTGATGCTTCCAAGTTGGGACTCGGAGCTGTACTCATGCAGAATGGCAATGTCATTGCCTACGCCTCTAGGCAACTAAAGGAACACGAAAGGAATTATCCCACCCACGACTTAGAGCTAGCGGCCGTGGTCTTTGCTCTCAAAACATGGAGACATTATCTATATGGAGCTCAGTGTAGGATTTATATAGACCACCAGAGTCTGAAATATTTCTTTACACAGAAGGACCTGAACATGAGACAGCGCAGATGGCTTGAGCTCGTCAAGGATTATGACTGCGAGATTCTCTACCATCCGGGGAAAGCTAACAAGGTGGCTGATGCACTAAGCAGGAAGTCCTGCACCACCTTGATGTCTCTATCAGTGTTATCTCGGCCCTTAGAAAGAGAGATTATGCGTTACGGGGTTGAAATCATTTCCGGGCAGCTCTCGACCATGACGATAGCACCGACGCTGTTCGATGATATACTGGAAAAGCAAGCCCGTGACCCAAGCCTTCAGAGGATCAAGCAAGAGGTCTTAGAAGAAAAGGACGACGGGTTTCGGATCTCTGATAGTGGAGCACTATACCTCAGGGATCGCTTGTGTATTCCCAACGATCTAGAATTACGGAAGGAGATATTTGAGGAAGCTCACAGAACTCCTTATGCGATGCATCCTGGAACCACCAAGATGTACCAAGACCTGAAACGAAAGTTCTGGTGGTTCGGAATGAAAAGAGATGTGATGCCGATTGACTGCCAGGAGGTTAAGGCGAGAACACGAGACCTAGAGGAACACCGCGGTGATCCAGATTCGGAAATGGAAATGGGAGGACATTTCCATGGATTTCATCTCAGATTGCCCAAGGCGACAAGCGGTTATGATGCTATATGGATTGACGAAGTCCGCCCATTTCTTAGCAATCAAGATGACCTATTCGACGGAACAACTGGCTCAGTTATATGCTAGGGAAATTATCAGACTACATGGAATTCCTAAGACCATCATTCTGACAGAGATGGTTGCTTTATTTCCCATTTATGGGAATGTGTTCAGAAGGCCCTAGGCACGAAGCTATTGTTCAAGATCGCCTTCCATCCCGGATGGACTGCCAGACAGAAAGAGTAAATCAAATCTTGGAGGATATGTTACGAGCCTGCACCCTTGATTTCAAAGGTAGCTGGTGCCGATACTTATGTTTGGCAGAATTCGCCTACAATAATAGCTACCAGGCTACTATTGGAATGTCACCTTACGAGGCTCTATACGGGAGGAAATGTAGATCTCCCATATGCTGGTACGAGGGTGGTGAAAAGAAGAGGATGGGACTCCAGACGGATTTCATCGACGACACCACCCGAGCTATACGGAACATCCATCAGAGAATTGAAACCGCCAGCCGACAAAAGAGCTATGCGGATATGCGGCGTCGGCCGATTAGAATTGGGGGGACCTAGTATTCCTCAAAGTGGCTCCTGTGAAGGGAGTGATGAGATTCGGAAGGAAGGGTAAACTGAGTCCACGCTACGTGGGACCGTATCCGATATTGCAGAGGATTGGCAAGGTATCTTACAAACTAGAGTTGCCTCAAGAGATGTCGGCTATTCACAACGTGTTCCATGTCTCTGTGCTCAAGAAATTCATTTCCAGTACGGACCAAGTGATCGAGCCACAAATAGTACAAGTTCAAGAGGACCTGACTATTGGAAAGTCGGCCTATCCAGATACTAGACCGAGAAATCAAGAGGCTAAGGAACAAAGAGGTGCCCTTAGTAAAGGTCCTGTGGCAGAATCAACGGTACGAGGAAGCTACCTGGGAACGCGAGGAGGACATGAAGCAGAAGTACCCACAATTGTTCTAAGTTTCGAGGATGAAACTTTTAAAAGGTATGAAGGATTGTAACGCCCGTAAAATTCCTAGCAATTTTACAAGAATTTTTGGCTTGATGATCATGGGCTTTATGTGGGCCTTTTCAAAAATAAAAGAAAATAAGCCAAAAAGGGATGCAAGGCCTAGGAATTGAACCCCAAACCTCTAGAGATAGCCAAGCCCTATAAATGCACCCACTAACCAGAAGCCCAATAGGATTATATCATTAGAGGAATAAGGGAAATTATGGTTAAGTGTAAGGGAGATTAAGGGACTCTTTAGGTGAATAAATAGGGGGGGGATGAGGAGGCATGAGTGAGCAACTTCACTTTCTCCTCTTCTCTTCTTCTTCTCACCGAAATCCTAAAGCTCTCCCTCTCCATTTCCACCCTTGGCCGAAACTCATCCAAGCAAGAAGCAAGGGCTAGGTTTTGTGTTCCTTAGGTTATCTTCACACTACAAGCAAAGCGAAGGATGTAAGTATCCCTCACTGCACAGAGTAGCTTCGATTGATGTTTGTAAAAGAAATCTATATGTTATATCCGGCCAAGCTATGTTTTGGTTTATCAATGAAGTTGTATGCTATGTTTAGGAAGTAGATGATGATGTTAAGATGGAAAAAGGGATTAGGTTAAAAGCTAACCCTAAAGACCTACATGGACCATTCGGCCACCCCTAGATCTTGATGATTCAATGAAGTTTAATCCATGTTTTTGTAGGATTATGATGTTGTTATTATGTTAAATGAATTAGGTTAAAGGTTAACCCTAAAAACCCTACATGGACCATTCGGCCAACCTATGTTTTGGGTGACTAAATGAAGTTTTAATCCATGTTCTATATGCAAATGAAGTTGTTATTATGTTAAATGAATTAGGTTAAAAGATAACCCTAGAAAACCCTATGGATCATTCGGCCACCATGAATTTTGGGTAATTAAATGAAGTCTAATTCTTGTTTTATATGCAAATGAAGTTGTTGTTATGTTAAATGAATTAGGTTAAAAGATAACCCTAGAAAACCCTATGGATCATTCGGCCACCATGAATTTTGGGTGATTAAATGAAGTCTAATTCTTGTTTTATATGCAAATGAAGTTGTTGTTATGTTAAATGAATTAGGTTAAAAGATAACCCTAGAAAACCCTATGGATCATTCGGCCACCATGAATTTTGGGTGATTAAATGAAGTCTAATTCTTGTTTTATATGCAAATGAAGTTGTTGTTAGGTTAAATGAATTAGGTTAAAAGATAACCCTAGAAAACCCTATGGATCATTCGGCCACCATGAATTTTGGGTGATTAAATGAAGTCTAGTTCATGTTCTATGTGCAAATGAAGTTGTGGTTGTGTTAAATGAATTAGGATGAAGGATAACCCTAGAAACCCCTATGGACCATTCGGCCATCATGTATTTTTGGGGATTAGATGAAGTTTTAATTCAAGTCTTATGTGCATATGAAGTTGTTGTTAAGTTAAATGAATAGGTTAACATGTGTTTTATGTTGGGTGAATTCATGTTGACTTGTGATATTAAATAATGCTAGATGAAGATAACCTGCCTTAGGTTAGTGTTTACTTACTTTTGATGCCATGCTGTTTGCCATGTCTATGTGTATGCGATATTTAAAATATGTTATGAGATGGAAGAAGATAAGATTATGAAATGAAACAAAACGATATGTTCACGACATGAATATGACATGATGATGAAATTAAGAATGATATGTTATGAAATGAAGAATGGTATGTTTACGAAATGAAAGATGATATGTTCATGAAGGGAAGCATGATGTGTTATGAAATGAAGTATGCTATGTTTGCAAAATGAAATAAGCTATTTTATAAAATAAGCATGTAAGTATTTTACCTTCTGCATGGCTTGTACCAAGACCCTAACAGGGTCCAAGAAGGGATGGGCTCCTAAGATGCCCTAGGTCGATGGAATAAGACTCAGGCCTAGGATGGGCTTCTATGTATGATTGCCCCTAGGTCGATGGAATAAGACTCGGGCATAGTATGGGATGGGCTCAAAGATGCCTTAGGTCGATGGAGTAAGACTCGGGCCTAGGATGGGCTTCTACGCTATGACGATTGCCCTAGGTCGACGGACTAAGATCGGGCCTAGTAACCTATTAGGTTCAAGACTTGCTACCTCGGGCCTATTTAGGGATGCGCGCTATGATAATGAAGAAGTGGTACAATGCCGGGTCCAAATATGTTGAGAATTATGTTTACGTACCTATAATATATGTTTTCAAAAGCATCTTGCATATGTTACATGATTAGATTGTTGTGTTCACATGCCATGTTGATATGTTACAGATGATGTATGTTATGTTTGATATGCCATGTTTATGCTCCTATGTTACATATGATGTATGTTATGTTTGATATGCCATGTTTATGCCCCTATGTTACATATGATGTATGTTATGTTTGATATGCCATGTTTATGCCCCTATGTTACATATGATGTATGTTATGTTTGATATGCCATGTTTATGCCACTATGTTACATATGATGTATGTTATGTTTGATATGTCATACATATATGTTGTATGTTATGTTGATTTGCTATGTTACGTATGTTATATGTTATGTTTAATTAAGTCATATATTTACATGATATGATGTTATGTTATAGATGATACATGTTATGCTGCCATGTTATGGATGATACATGTTATGTTTACTCACGTTACTTATGCTACATGTTAAGTTGATTACGCCATGTATGTTACATGTTATATTGCTTATATGTTATGAATGTTACATGCCATGATTAATGTTGATATATGGTTTTTGTGAGTAGGACTGGATCTTACTAAGCCTATGTGCTTATAGTTTATCTTTCCCTCGTACTGCAGATAAGGGTAAGGGATGGATAAACTAAAGGGAGCAGCAGGAGGGGCCAAATGTGTGTGGCAGTGGCATGGTGGAGAAGATCCGTTAGGTCTATATATATATGTTTACCTATGATGATGACGTTTATGGATGTCCTTACTTATGTCTCCGTATGACGACGATGTTTAAGAACTTGAACTAAGCACTAAGTATCTATAGATGTTATGATGCATGCTCTATGTTAATAAGAAGTAAGGAAGAAGTAAGAAGAAGTATCTATATATGCTATGATGCATGCCCTATGTTAAGAAGAAGAAGTATATATATATGTATATGTCAATGCATATGTTTAAAAGAAAAAAAAATAAGTCTAAAGTCTTCCGCTGTAAGAAATAAAGAAGTATGTATAAAGTCTTCTGCTGTATGTAATGTATGTATGTACGGTCGCGTCACGCCGCCTTCCGGATCTGGGTCAGAAAGGGCGGCGTGACAGTTAATATCAGAGCATATCTGCCTTTCCACTACACACACATCAAGCTCCAAATCCTGCCGCTCCAAGTAAGAATTCTATGTCTGCTCTAATTTTGTAAAAAAAAAATTCCCATGTATGATAGGAAATGCTTCTAGCTTAAATATGCATGAAAATATATATGATACCCTTATGCTTGTTCATGTATGATATAAAATACCTTAAGATTAAACTATGCATGAGAACATGAATGATGCCTTAAGCTTAAAATGACTTTATGCTAGCTTTAGTCTAAGTATGCGTAGGTCAACGAACGAAAACTTATACTAGCTTTACTTTAATATATGAAGATAAACATGTCTGGAAGACGCGGTAGTAGAGCTGATGAGATAGCACCCCCGCATGACCTTACACACGTAGTCACAGAACTCCAGCGACAAGTCACAGAACAACAACAGGTAATAAATACCCTAATGAATCAGCGAGGAAACCCATCGCTTGCCGACGGGCCCTACCGATGGTTCGACAGGAAGCTTACCTGATCCAGTGGCAGAGACTAAAGCCGAAAAATTTCTCTGGTACTGGTGAACCATGGGATGCCCAGGCCTAGTTCAAGACGGTGGAAAGCATCGTGGAGCTACTGGACTGGCCCGAATGCGAAAAGATTAAGTGTGCATCATTCTGCCTTTCGGGAGATGCTCGGATGTGGTGGGAACGGGTTAAAGCAAAGAGACAAGTAAATCAGATGAGATGGACAGATTTCGAGTATGAGTTTTTCGAGGAATTCTTCCACATGAGGGTAACCAACAAGCATTACGACGAGTTCACTGGGTTCAGACAAGGTGACCTATCAGTCAGCGAAGCCGTGAAGAGATTCAACCGACTCGCATGCCTATGCCCAGAGTTGGTCAACACGGAAAGAGAAAGGGTCAGACTCATGCTGAAGATGCTCCGACCAGAAATAGCTCTGAATGTGGCCGGCGGAGTTCATAGACAGCAGACCGCAGAGGAGATGTTCAGTAGTGCCTTGATTACCGAGCATTACCTGAACAACATTAATCAACAAAAAGAAAGCACTGAGTGAAGGCAGGGGTCAGGCCCAGTCAGGAGGTAAGAGGAGTTTCACAGAATTGAAAAGGAGACTGACCATCGCTCCAATCCTTGCTCTTCCGGACAATAATGAAGGCTTTGACATGTACAGTGACGCTTCCAAGTTGGGACTCGGAGCTGTACTCATGCAGAATGGCAAGGTCATTGCCTAAGCCTCTAGGCAACTCAAGGAACATGAAAGGAATTATCCCACCCATGACTTAGAGCTAGCGGCCGTGGTCTTTGCTCTCAAAACATGGAGACATTATCTATATGGAGCTCAGTGTAGGATTTATACAGACCACCAGAGTCTGAAATATTTCTTTACACAGAAGGACCTGAACATGAGACAGCGCAGATGGCTTGAGCTCGTCAAGGATTATGACTACGAGATTCTCTACCATCCGGGGAAAGCTAACAAGGTGGCTGATGCACTAAGCAGGAAATCCTTCGCCACCTTGATGTCTCTATCAGTGTTATCTCGGCCCTTAGAAAGAGAGATTATGCGTTACGGGGTTGAAATCATTTCCGATCAGCTCTCGACCATGACGATAGCACCGACGCTGTTCGATGATATACTGGAAAAGCAAGCCCGTGACCCAAGCCTTCAGAGGATCAAGCAAGAGGTCTTAGAAGGAAAGGACGACGAGTTTTGGATCTCTGATAGTGGAGCACTCTACCTCAGGGATCGCTTGTGTATTCCCAACGATCCAGAATTACGGAAGGAGATATTTGAGGAAGCTCACAGAACTTCTTATGCGATGCATCCTGGAACCACCAAGATGTACCAAGACCTGAAACGAAAGTTCTGGTGGTTCGGAATGAAAAGAGATGTGGCTCAGTATGTCGACTGCACGATGACGCCAGAGGGTTAAGGCAGAACACCAGAGACCTGGAGGAACACTGCAGCCGATCCAGATTCCAGAATGGAAATGGGAGGATATTTCTATGGATTTCATCTCAGGATTGCCCAAGACGACAAACGGTTATGATGCTATATGGGTAATTGTGGATAGATTGACGAAGTCCGCCCATTTCTTAGCAATCAAGATGACCTATTCGACGGAACAACTGGCTCAGTTATATGCTAGGGAAATTATCAGACTACATGGAATTCCTAAGACCATCATTTCGTGAGATGGTCGCTTTATTTCCCATTTATGGGAATGTGTTCAGAAGGCCCTAGCACGAAGCTATTGTTCAGTACTGCCTTCCATCCCCAGATGACTGGAATCAAAAGAGTAAATCAAATCGGAGGATATGTTACACAGCTGCATACCTGGATTTCAAAGGTAGCTAGTGCCGATACTTATGTTTGGAAGAATTCGCCTACAATAATAGCTACCAGGCTACTATTGGAATGGCACCCTACGAGGCTCTATACGGGAGGAAATGTAGATCTCCCATATGCTGGTACGAGGGTGGTGAAAAGAAGAGGATGGGACTCCAGATGGATTTCATCGACGACACCACCCGAGCTATACGGAACATCCGTCAGAGAATTGAAACTGCTCAGAGCCGACAAAAGAGCTATGCGGATATGCGACGTAGACCGTTAGAATTCGAAGTTGGGGACCTAGTATTCCTCAAAGTGGCTCCTATGAAGGGAGTGATGAGATTCGGAAGGAAGGGTAAACTGAGTCCACGCTACGTGGGACAGTATCCGATATTGCAGAGGATTGGCAAGGTAGCTTACAAGCTAGAGTTGCCTCAAGAGATGTCAGCTATTCACAACGTGTTCCATGTCTCTGTGCTCAAGAAATGCATTTCCAGTACGGACCAAGTGATCGAGCCACAAACAGTACAAGTTCAAGAGGACCTAACTATTGGAAAGTCGGCCTATCCAGATACTAGACCGAGAAATCAAGAGGCTAAGGAACAAAGAGGTGCCCTTAGTAAAGGTCCTGTGGCAGAATCAACGGTACGAGGAAACTACCTGGGAACGCGAGGAGGACATGAAGCAGAAGTATCCACAATTGTTCTAAGTTTCGAGGACGAAACTTTTAAAAGGTATGAAGGATTGTAACACCCGTAAAAATCCTAGCAATTTTACAAGAATTTTTGGCTTGATGATCATGAGCTTTATGTGGGCCTTTTCAAAAATAAAAGAAAATAAGCCAAAAAGGGGTGCAAGGCCTAGGAATTGAACCCCAAACCTCTAGAGATAGCCAAGCCCTATAGATGCACCCACTAACCAGAAGCCCAATAGGATTATATCATTAGAGGAATAAGGGAAATTATGGTTAAGTGTAAGGAAGATTAAGGGACTCTTTAGGTGAATAAATAGGGGGGGGGGGGATGAGGAGGCATGAGTGAGCAACTTCACTTTCTCCTCTTCTCTTCTTCTTCTCACCGAAATCCTAAAGCTCTCCCTCTCCATTTCCACCCTTGGCCGAAACTCATCCAAGCAAGAAGCAAGGGCTAGGTTTTGTGTTCCTTAGGTTATCTTCACACTACAAGCAAAGCGAAGGATGTAAGTATCCCTCACCTGCATACGAGTAGCTTCGATTGATGTTTGTAAAAGAAATCTATATGTTATATCCGGCCAAGCTATGTTTTGGTTTATCAATGAAGTTGTATGCTATGTTTAGGAAGTAGATGATGATGTTAAAATGGAAAAAGGGATTAGGTTAAAAGCTAACCCTAAAGACCTACATGGACCATTCGGCCACCCCTAGATCTTGATGATTCAATGAAGTTTAATCCATGTTTTTGTAGGATTATGATGTTGTTATTATGTTAAATGAATTAGGTTAAAGGTTAACCCTAAAAACCCTACATGGACCATTCGGCCAACCTATGTTTTGGGTGACTAAATGAAGTTTTAATCCATGTTCTATATGCAAATGAAGTTGTTGTTATGTTAAATGAATTAGGTTAAAAGATAACCCTAGAAAACCCTATGGATCATTCGGCCACCATGAATTTTGGGTGATTAAATGAAGTCTAATTCTTGTTTTATATGCAAATGAAGTTGTTGTTATGTTAAATGAATTAGGTTAAAAGATAACCCTAGAAAACCCTATGGATCATTCGGCCACCATGAATTTTGGGTGATTAAATGAAGTCTAATTCTTGTTTTATATGCAAATGAAGTTGTTGTTATGTTAAATGAATTAGGTTAAAAGATAACCCTAGAAAACCCTATGGATCATTCGGCCACCATGAATTTTGGGTGATTAAATGAAGTCTAATTCTTGTTTTATATGCAAATGAAGTTGTTGTTAGGTTAAATGAATTAGGTTAAAAGATAACCCTAGAAAACCCTATGGATCATTCGGCCACCATGAATTTTGGGTGATTAAATGAAGTCTAGTTCATGTTCTATGTGCAAATGAATTTGTGGTTGTGTTAAATGAATTAGGATGAAGGATAACCCTAGAAACCCCTATGGACCATTCGGCCATCATGTATTTTTGGGGATTAGATGAAGTTTTAATTCAAGTCTTATGTGCATATGAAGTTGTTGTTAAGTTAAATGAATAGGTTAACATGTGTTTTATGTTGGGTGAATTTATGTTGACTTGTGATATTAAATAATGCTAGATGAAGATAACCTGCCTTAGGTTAGTGTTTACTTACTTTTGATGCCATGTTGTTTGTCATGTCTATGTGTATGCGATATTTAAAATATGTTATGAAATGGAAGAAGATAAGATTATGAAATGAAACAAAACGATATGTTCACGACATGAATATGACATGATGATGAAATGAAGAATGATATGTTATGAAATGAAGAATGGTATGTTTACGAAATGAAAGATGATATGTTCATGAAGGGAAGCATGATGTGTTATGAAATGAAGTATGCTATGTTTGCAAAATGAAATAAGCTATTTTATAAAATAAGCATGTAAGTATTTTACCTTCTGCATGGCTTGTACCAAGACCCTAACAGGGTCCAAGAAGGGATGGGCTCCTAAGATGCCCTAGGTCGATGGAATAAGACTCGGGCCTAGGATGGGCTTCTATGTATGATTGCCCCTAGGTCGATGGAATAAGACTCGGGCCTAGTACGGGATGGGCTCCAAGATGCCTTAGGTCGATGGAGTAAGACTCGGGCCTAGGATGGGCTTTTACGCTATGACGATTGCCCTAGGTCGACGGACTAAGATCGGGCCTAGTAACCTATTAGGTTCGAGACTTTCTACCTCGGGCCTATTTAGGGATGCGCGCTATGATAATGAAGAAGTGGTACAATGCCGGGCCCAAATATGTTGAGAATTATGTTTACGTACCTATAATATATGTTTTCAAAAGCATCTTGCATATGTTACATGATTAGATTGTTATGTTCACATGCCATGTTGATATGTTACAGATGATGTATGTTATGTTTGATATGCCATGTTTATGCCCCTATGTTACATATGATGTATGTTATGTTTGATATGCCATGTTTATGCCCCTATGTTACATATGATGTATGTTATGTTTGATATGCCATATTTATGCCACTATGTTACATATGATGTATGTTATGTTTGATATGTCATACATATATGTTGTATGTTATGTTGATTTGCTATGTTACGTATGTTATATGTTATGTTTAATTAAGTCATATATTTACATGATATGATGCTATGTTATAGATGATACATGTTATGCTGCCATGTTATGGATGATACATGTTATGTTTACTCACGTTACTTATGCTACATGTTAAGTTGATTACGCCATGTATGTTACATGTTATATTGCTTATATGTTATGAATGTTACATGCCATGATTAATGTCGATATATGGTTTTTGTGAGTAGGACTGGATCTTACTAAGCCTTTGTGCTTATAGTTTATCTTTCCCTCATACTGCAGATAAGGGTAAGGGATGGATAAAATAAAGGGAGCAGCAGGAGGGGCCAAATGTGTGTGGCAGTGGCATGGTGGAGAAGATTCGTTAGGTCTATATATATATGTTTACCTATGATGATGACGTTTATGGATGTCCTTACTTATGTCTCCGTATGACGACGATGTTTAAGAACTTGAACTAAGCACTAAGTATCTATAGATGTTATGTTGCATGCTCTATGTTAATAAGAAGAAGTAAGGAAGAAGTAAGAAGAAGTATCTATATATGCTATGATGCATGCCCTATGTTAAGAAGAAGAAGTATATATATATGTATATGTCAATGCATATGTTTAAAAGAAAAAAAAAATAAGTCTAAAGTCTTCCGCTGTAAGAAATAAAGAAGTATGTATAAAGTCTTCCGTTGTATGTAATGTATGTATGTACGGTTGCGTCACGCGCCGCCCCTTCTGGATTCTGGGTCCGAAAAGGGCGGGCGTGACAAAAACACAATGGAAAATCCAATGACAACCTGATCACACACAGAGCACAACAAACACAACACCTAACACACAAAATGACATTGCCGATTTTACTTGGTTCACAGCTCTCTCCTAGAGCTTCTAGTCCAAGGCCTACCTCTCTATCTTTTCTCCTTTTTGAAGAATTCTTCAAAGGTGGAGAAACCTCTTAAATCAACTTACAACTTCCAGACTCTCTAGATATGAATTGAATATAGGAATCTGAATGACCCGATAAGCAATAGCTGAACACAGAACCTTGATAGATATGCAATTCTAGACAATCACAAATAGAAAGCAGTTAAACAAAACCAATAAACAATACCTTTATAGTTGAGACAAAGGATTAGCAAGATGATCGCGAGTGCAGTAATGACCCTACTCATCCAGGTTGACAGAACACCAGCCGAGCAAAAAGTTTACAACAACAAGAGCAATGGGCGCACCTTTCTTCAGGAGAGCAATCGACCAAGAGAAAGAAGATCATATCCAGGAAAGAGTTGTCAATCACTAGTAGTCAGAAGAAAGAACTAGAGCGTTACGAGAGTTGTCACCGAGAGAAAAAATAGAGCCAAAACATTGTCCCCGTTCTCTCTACGTAGAAAACTCCACCACTGGTTTTGTTTCTGTGCAAACCCTAATCCCACGATCCTTGGTCTCTTCTCCAATCATCAATTCACACTCACCCCTTGAAGCTTGGAAAACATCCTCCATTTGAGCGAGAACCTGTAAAAGAATGACACGCAGAGACACAAATAGAATTTTCTCGCCAAAATCGTGAATTTACTTCCCACCAGTCGAGGCTCCAATTGAGCGCACCTTGTGTCTGTGCATTTCTATGATAGGCTAATTGAGGCGCCGCCTCAACTTCATAGGTCGAAACATAGATTTGTTCTCCTATAGTCGAGGTGTTAGTTGAGCTTGCCTTGCTTCTGTCCGCAACTGCCCTAGACCAGTCGAGGCACCGCCTCGACTGCACCAGTTGAACCTGTTAAGATTCACTAGATTGTCCTGGCTCAATCGAGGTGCTGGGTGAGTGTGGCTTGCATCTGTATCCTCTAGCTCAGGATCAGTCGAGGTGCCTCCTCGACTGTGACTTGTCCTACAACAGTCGAGCTTCGACTCCCATGGCTTACCACTACACAAGATTAGTCGAGTTGCCACCTCGACTATTCTGGAGTAGTCGAGGCGCCGACTTGACTGTACCTTGAAGAAGACAAGTTTCTCCACCTGATGAATGCAGTAAGGGCAACAATTGAGGTTTCAACTCATTGTTGTCCTTAAGACTAATTGTTTCAGTCATCTCTAAGACTGAAACACGCTTAGTAAAGACTCTATTCCGAGACCCTTTACTTGCCAAGACTCCGACCATCATCCATTCTTGGACTTTTCTCCTTGCCACTCCTGCAAGGAATTTCTCTACTGCCAAGGAATCACCCCTCTTGGGCTTTTCACCTTTCACCCCCCGCAAGGAATTTTTAACTGCCAAGGAATTAAACATCTTGGACTTTTCACCAAGGTCCACCCTTGGATTTCTCACCTACCAAGGAATTAATCATCTTGGACTTTTCACCAAGGTCCACCCTTGGATTTCTCACTAGCTAAGGAATTAACTATCTTGGACTTTTCACCAAGGTCCATCCTTGAATTTCTCACCTGCCAAGAAATTAACCATCTTGGACATTTCACCAATGTCCACCCTTGGATTTCTCACACTTACTAAAACCTTTGTCAAACACCAAAACATAACTTGGAGCTTTCAGCTCCAACAGTCTCCCCCTTCTTAATGTTTCAGCTCTAACAGTTATGTTTTGGTGTTTGACAAAGGTTTAAGTAAGTGTGAGAAATCCAAGGGTGGACCTTGGTGAAAAGTCCAAAATGGTTAATTCCTTGGCAGGTGAGAAATCTAAGGGTGGACCTTGGTGAAAAGTCCACGATGATTAATTCCTTGGCATGTGAGAAATCCAAGGGTGGACCTTGGTGAAAAGTCCAAGATGGTTAATTCCTTGTTAGTTGGAAATTCTTTACGGGGGTGCAAGGTGAAAAGTCCAAGCGGGGTGATTCCTTGGCAGTAGAGAAATTCCTCGTGGGAGTGGCAAGGTGAAAAGTCCAAGAATGGCTGATGGCCGGAGTCTTGGCAAGTAAAGGATTTCGGGGTAGAGTCTTTACTAAGTATGATTCAATCTTAGAGATAACTGAAACAATGGGTCTTAAGGACAACAATGAGTTGACACCTCAATTGTTTCCCTTAGTGCATTCATCAGGTGGAGAAACATGTTGTCGGCAAGGTACAGTCGAGTCGACGCCTCTACTGCTCCGGAACAGTCGAGGCGACAACTCGACTGATCTTGTGTAGTGGCAAGCCATGGGAGTTGAAGCTCAACTGTTGTAGAATGAGTCATAGTCGAGGTGGTACCTCGATTGATCCTTAGCTAGAAGATACAGATGCAAGCCGCACTCACTTAGCGCCTCGACTAAGGTAGGGCAATCTAGTGAATCTTAACGGGTTCGATCGGCGTGCGATGAGGCGACACCTGATCGTCTGGCGATATGTAGAAGTGAAGCAAGCTCAACTAACACCTCAACTGCAGGGGAACAAATCTATCTTTCAACCTATACAGTCGAGGTGGTGCCTCGACTAGCCCTTCACAGAAACGCACAAATGCAAGGCGCGCTCAATTGGCGCCTTGATTGGTGGGAAGCAAGTTCACGATTCTGGCGAGAAAATTTTATCTATTTCTCCATGTGTCATTCTTTTACAGGTTCTCACTCAAATGGAGGATGTTTTCCAAGCTTCAAGGGGTGCATGAATTGATGATTGGAGAAGAGACCAAGGATCGTGGGATTAGGGTTTGCGCAGAAACAAAACCAGTGGTGGAGTTCTCTTCGTAGAGAGATGGGGATAACGTTTTGGCTCTATTTTTTCTCTCGGCGACAACTCTCATAACGCTCTGGTTCTTTCTTCTGACTGCTAGTGATTGACAACTCTTTCCTGGATCTGATCTTCTTGCTCGTGGTCGATTGCTCTTCTGAGGAAAGTTGCGTCCATTTCTCCTGTTGTTGTAAACTTTCTGCTCGACTGGTGTTCTTTTAACCTGGATGGTTGGGGTCATTGCTGCACTCGCGATCATCTTGCTAATCCTTTGTCTCACCTGTAAAGGTTTTGTTTGTTGGTTTTGTTTCACTTCTTTCTATTTGTGATTGTCTAGAATTGCATATCTACCAAGGTTCTATGTTTAGCTATTGCTTATTGGGTCATTCATATTCCTGTATTCAATTCATATCTAGAGAGTCTGGAAGTTGTAAGTTGATTTAAGAGGTTTCTCCACCTTTGAATAATTCTTCAAAAAGGAGAAAAGATAGAGGTAGGCCTTGGACTAGCAACTCTAGGAGATAGCTGTGAACCAAGTAAAATCAGTTGTGTCGTTTTGTGTGTTGGGTGTTGTGTTTGTTGTGCTCTATGTGTGATCAGGTTGTCATTAGATTTTCCACTGTGTCTTTGGATTTGAAAATTAAATTAAAAAAAATCCTATCTCTCCCCCTCTTGCGTAGTTATCCATCCTATCAAGTGGTATCATAGCAAGGGCTCTAATTACCGAATCTAACAACCTTAGAGTAGTAGTCATGCAAGAGGGATTTAGCACAAACCGACCTCCATTTTTTTATGGAACTAACTTCCAATACTGGAAGAGTAGGATGGAGTACTATCTCATGACTAAGATCGAGATGTGGTTCTCCGTCACAGAGGGCTTCGTTACTCTGGTAGATGACACTGGTAAAGCTTGGGGTCTGCTCATTGGACAAATGAGAAAAAGCGAAAAGCATAGGCTAATGCTAAAGCCACTGTGACCTTACAGTGCAGCCTGGCAAAGGAGCAACTGAATAATGTTGGGCCTTTCAGTAGTGTGCAGGACTTATGGAACAAACTACTTGAGTTGCACGAGGGTACTAAGGACTCTCGTGTTGGTGATCATTTGGAAGCTAGAGGGGGGGGTGAATAGCACTTTTCGTTTCTACAAGAGTGATTAGCGGAAGCAAACACAAATAATATATGTAAAAACAAAAAGCAATGCTAACAAAAACCTTTACGTGGTTCGGAGATAATGCTCCTACTCCACGGCGATCCTTAAGGTGGATCAACCCAAGCAATTCCACTAAGAAGCTTTCCTTTACAACACAACTCCTCTTCTTTACAAAGAATGAAACTTAAGCTTAGAGAGAAGAGGAGGGGATTTAAGATCACTTAGAAAGCTAGAAAACTCGTGGAGGCTTTGGAAAAGAATCAGAGAATAAGCATTAACACCAAAACCCCCACCAGCCCTCTTTTTATAGAGAGAGGGTTGATTTTCTCATTGGAGCATGATCACCGATCGATGCACAACATCGGATCATTCCGGGCGTGATTAACCCCTCCGGTAGGATTCATGGGATTTAGAGTCGTTTCGTCCAACGACATTCTCATCAGTCGACTGATCCATCCATCAGTCGACTGATGGAGTGATCAGTCGAGTGATCACATGCCGTAGTCGAGTGGGACTCCATTCTGTGCCTGTTTTTGCCTTGATCAGTCGACTGCCACCACTGGCAGTCGACTGCCACCACTGGCAGTCGACTGATAGCATCATCAGTCGACTACCATTGCCAAGGCAGTCGACTGATAGTCAGGGTTTCACCCTGACTCAGTCGAGCACTTGACCAGTCGACTGATAGCATCATCAGTCGACTACCATTGCCAAGGCAGTCGACTGATAGTCAAGGTTTCACCTCGACTCGGGCTGAAAGATTTGATCACCAACCGATACATCATATCGGGCCGACTAATACATATCAAGTATGAGTATTTCATACTTGATTTCACCCCCTAGACCTAGACTCAACCTTCTAGCTCTTCCTTTAGCCTTGCGCTTCCAGGATCCCTCCGAGTCTGCGACTTGTTCATCCTTTGCACTTTGCTTCCAAGGGCTTCCTTCAGTTTTATCATGTCTTGGGTTTTCCTTTGCCAAGGCGTGCTTGGACTTTATGCTGCCAAGACTACATGCTTGGACTTACGCTGCCAAGACTTGCCTTTGGACTTCCTTTGCCAAGGTCCGTTTGGACTTAATGCCGCCAAGACAACATGTTTGGTCTTATGCCGCCAAACCTTTACTTTGGACTTCTCTTGCCAAGATCATACTTGGACTTTGCCTTTACCTGTCACTTAATCATGTTCACCATTAGATTACAATTTGTTGCCTAACTTAGATGATTATCCAAACATCAAAATATATAAATGCTTGGGGCATTGTTGCACCAACAATCTCCCCCTTTTTGATGTTTGGCAATCATTTAAGTTATGTCTTTTAAAGATACACATAATCACATAATCATATATCCAATTTCTAACTTAAACATTTCTTCTCCCCCTTTGACATATATCAAAAAGAGAAGAAATCATATAATTCATAGAAGAATTGAATGTATTATAATCTTGAACTAAAGTATAGATACAAATTTTAGCTCCCCCTTAATCCAAGATGTAGTTCATGATGAGTAAACAAAACATATGGAGAAAAAGTCTATCAAGTAATTTAAGGATTTAATTTCTAACTTTGCACCAACAATATAACTTTTTGGAATAAGAAAGTTACGTTATGTGAAACTCTCCCTAAAACACCGCATTAAACAGTCATACAAGTTGTTTATACCCAATATAATCGAACTATAGTTTTAGTTCAACAAGGATACACTAAATATCAAAAAATGGAGACTTTAATTTCGAACGATCATCACGTGTCTGTAATACGCAAATTCACCTTTTAATTCAAATTCGTAAAATGCTAGAAATTCCAAAAAATCTCAAAATCACAAAATTTTGTGTACACATTTCTGAAATCATATTTTATCAAGGAAAAATATTTTGAAAAATATAAGTTTTCCAGATTTCAATATTGATACAAACTTGGAAACTAGCAAAAGTTCTAAAATTTTGCAAACTTTGTATCACTTTTGTGTTTCACTTGAAAACTGTTTTTCAAAGTATGATAAACATAGTTTAAAATATGTTTTATTTGACATTTCCAATCATGTTCTTGGAGCTATATGCACATCAATTGTGTATAAGCCTTCCAAATGATTGGTCCAATGAAGGATCAATGTCTCTAGATGACACTTTGGTCCATAGTAATGCATCATAACAAGCATGATGAACCAAGTGCATCTTCCTAACATCTCACATGTTGTCTAAGTTGCTCAATACAAAAATCATGGTTTCTTAGGTATTTTGTGAGATGCTCAAAGGTATACATCCTAGTATTTCTATAGGATCATGCAAACCTATACCTTTACTCAACCAAGCACATTCCAAGTTCTCTCCTGAGTGATGAAAATTCTACCTCGGGAAGAGCCTTGGTAAATATGTCGGCTAGGTTGGACTTGGATTCAATGTAATTAAGCTCAATGTCCCCCTTTGCCACATGATCTCTAATGAAGTGATGTTTCACTTCAATGTGCTTGGTCCTAGAATGATGCACCGGATTTTTGGTCAAGTTAATGGTGCTCACATTATCACAAAATACTTTCATGTTGGAGTAAGATAGCTCATAATCTTCTAAGGTATGTTTCATCCATAGTAGTTGAGCTACACAACCACCCATAGCTACATATTCGGCCTCAGTGGTGGATAAAGCAACACAAGGTTGCTTCCTACTACTCCAACTAACTAGGGAGGACTCAAGGAATTGGCATCCACTACTAGTACTCTTCCGATCCAATTTGCAACCAGCATAATCGGAATCGGTGTACCCAATCAAATCAAAAGACCTAGTCCTAGGGTACCATAGACCTACATTTAGTGTGCCTTTAACATATCTTAAAATTCTCTTAACGGCAACTAAATGAGATTCTTTAGCACATGATTGATACCTAGCACACATACCAACCGCAAATAATATGTCGGGTCTACTAGCGGTTAAGTACAAAAGGCTACCAATCATGCTCCTATAAAGTGTAAGATCTATTTGTTTTCCTTCACTATCACTATCTATTTTAGTATTGGTTGCCATTGGAGTTGAAACCACCTTAGCATTTTCCAAACCAAATTTCTTAATCATTTCCTTAGCATATTTGGTTTGATAAATATAAATACCTTCACTAGTTTGTTTGACTTGCAATCCTAGAAAGAAATTTAATTCCCCAACTAGACTCATTTCAAACTCTTTTTCCATATTTTGAATAAAGTCTTGAAGGAGTTTATCATTTGTTGACCCAAAGATAATGTCATCAACATATACTTGGGCTACAAAGATGACCTTAGATGTTGACTTTATAAAGAGAGTTTGATCTATACTACCCCTTTTAAAATCCTTAGAAATTAAGAAAGATGATAATCTTTCATACCAAGCCCGGGGAGCTTGTTTCAACCCATATAAAGCTTTCCTAAGCTTGTATACATGGTTTGGGTAGTCAATATTTTCAAACCCGGGAGGTTGTTCTACATATACCTCTTCCTTAATAAACCCATTTAGGAATGCCGATTTAACATCCATTTGATGGAGTTTAAAACCCATATAGGAGGCATACCCTAAAAGTATTCTAATGGACTCTAACATAGCAACTGGGGCATATCTTTCATCATAGTCAAGTCCTTCAACTTGATTAAAACCCCTTGCAACTAATCGTGCTTTATTTCTAGTGATATTTCCTTGGTCATCTAGTTTGTTCCTAAAGACCCATCTTGTAGTAACTGTAACGCCCGCCCTTATCTGCTCTCAGGGAGGCGCTACTTTACTGTTTTTTTTAACAAGTTATCATAACTTAAACCTCCTTTTGCACATGCATCACATATCATATTCATAATCAGCATGTTAACATATCTTGTCTCATTTCTAACATGCATAACATAAAGAGTCATTCATGAGTTCTTAAGTAATTGAACAGTAACATAAATAAGCATCATCCAACATGATACTAATGATTCATAAGTCTTATAAGCGGAAGCAAAGTCTTAAGTGGTTCATTGTGCATGTAATATAAGCAGATAGTAACAGGGTCTTTCTCCACCATGCCACTATCACACAGACTTGGCCCTTTATGCTACTTTCTCTAGTTCAGGTTTCCTTTATCTGCAGTATATGGACAACATAAACTATAAGCATATAGCTTAGTAAGATTCTTGCCTACTCACAAAAGCCACAAACTTCATCGAGCAATTAGAAACATGAGCATACTAGTATAAATAGCCTAAGTGTTTCATAGCAACACTAATCAACAACATACCCACGTAATAAAACCTAAGCATGGCATAGAGTTTATATCAGCATGCTAAGCATAATTAAATCTAAGCAGGGCATAATTTAACATAAGCATTCATGACATAAGCAATCCATAACATTATAAATCTTAGACATGCATAAAGTACATAATCACAAATATTCTTAACTCAACTATAAGCATCATAACTTCATAAAATCTAACATGCATAAAGGACATAATCATAAGCATTTTTAAACTTAACCATAAACATTCATAACATAAGTATCCGTAACATCATAAATCTGAAACATGCATAAAGTACATAGTCACAAATATTCTTAAACTTAACTATAAGCATCATAACTTCATAAAATCTAACATGCATAAAGGACATAATCATAAGCATTTTTAAACTTAACCATAAGCATTCATAACATAAGTATCCGTAACATCATAAATCTTAAACATGCATAAAGTACATAGTCACAAATATTCTTAAACTTAACTATAAGCATTCATAGCATCATGAAATCTAAACATGCATAAAGGACAAGTTCATAAGCATTCATAAACTTTAACATAAGCATGCACAATTTCATAAAAGTCCTTTCTTTTCAAAACATATACATATAGATACTTCAACATAATCATAACTTGCATAGGGGGCCCCAGGTTAAGTACCACATAATGTGCGTTCCCTAATAGGCTGGGGTAGCGAGCCACCAGACCTACTAGAGCAAGACCTCTTACGTCTTACCAGGGCAAGACCTCTTACGTCTTCTTATGTCCCTTTGGATTTGATTAACGACCACCTGACGGGTCGGGTACTTAACCTCTTACAAAGTAAAATACTTAATTCCTTTCTTTCTTGTCATATCATAAAGAATGCTCTTAATCCCCAACATAAAAAGGGAAGCATCTCAATCTTATCTTATCATAAGGAGAGCTCTTAATCCCTACTTGAAAGGGAAGCATCTCCATCTTATATTATCATAAGGAGAGCTCTTAATCCCTACTTGAAAGGGAAGCATCTCCATCTCAGACATTTCATAGCATACATGCATTCATAACATAAGAGTGCCCTAAAGGGGTCCTAAAGCATAAACATGTTCATCGCATAAGCATATTGCATAGGCATATTCATGGCATATTAAATCATAATACATGTTCATCACATAGGCATGTTTCATGGCATATTACCTCATAAACATATTCATCACATAGGCATAATTTCATGGCATACTACATCTTAAACATGTTCATCACATAAGCATATTTCATAGCATATTGAATCATGAACATTTTCATCACTTAGGCATAATTCATGACATATTAAAATCATACACATAGCATAACTACATAAGGGGGTGTTTTCATGAAACCCTAACCCTAACACCAAGGTTGGCCGAAACATGTAAGGTATCAAGCTTGGATGTTTGTTACCTAAAATTCCTTCATGAAGCTTATAACTTATCATGGTATCATTAGAAGCATTTCATGCAACCCTAGCCCTAAATACTTTGGTTGGCCGAAACATGTAAGGGCTCAAGCTTGGGTTTTTTTGTTACCTAAAATTCCTTCATGAAGCTTATAACTTATCATGGTATCATTAGAAGCATTTTCATGCAACCCTAGCCCTAAATACTTTGGTTGGCCGAAACATGTAAGGGCTCAAGCTTGGGTTTTTATTACCTAAAATTCCTTCATGAAGCTTATAACTTATCATAGTATCATTAGAAGCATTTTCATGCAACCCTAGCCCTAAATACTTTGGTTGGCCGAAACATGTAAGGGCTCAAGCTTTGGTTTTTATTACCTAAAATTCCTTCATGAAGCTTATAACTTATCATAGTATCATTAGAAGCATTTTCATGCAACCCTAGCCCTAAATACTTTGGTTGGCCGAAACATGTAAGGGCTCAAGCTTGGGTTTTTATTACCTAAAATTCCTTCATGAAGCTTATAACTTATCATAGTATCATTAGAAGCATGTTCATGCAACCCTAGCCCTAAATACTTTGGTTGGCCGAAACATGTAAGGGCTCAAGCTTGGGTTTTTTTGTTACCTAAAATTTCTACATGAAGCATATAACATCTCCTACTTCCCTTAGAAGCCTTTTCATGCAACCCTAGCCCTCAAGACCTTGGTTGGCCGAAACATATAGGGCTATGAACTTGGGTTTTGGCACCTAAAAATTCCTACTTGAAGCCTACAATCTATGATCATATCTTTAGATTCATTTTCATGCAAACCTTAACCCTAAATTCCTTGGTTGGCCGAAACATATAAGGCTATGAACTCCATCTTTCTTTCATGTACATGACCTACAAAGCTCTACAAAGCTAATATACTGCAGGTGAGGGAATCTTACTTCCTTCGCTTTGCTTGGGAGATGACCTAATGGAAGCCACCTAACCTTCTCCTTGCTTGAATGGGGGTTTCGGCCAAAGGATGAAGAGGGAGCTCGGTGAGGAAGAAGAAGAGAAGAGGGAAGAAGAAGAAGTGGTCAAATGGGACTTTCACTCTTCTTTATAAAGGGAGGAAGAGAAGTTTCTCTTCTCTTTTCCATGCCTCTTCATTTACCCTCATCACACTTATCTACAATTTCCCCTCTTCCCCTAATGATATAATCCTATTGGGCTTCTGGTTAGTGGGTGCATCTATAGGGCTTGACTATCTCTAGAGGTTTGGGGTTCAATTCCTAGGCCTTGCATCTCTTTTTTTGGCTATTTTCTTTTATTTTCAGAAAAACCCACATAAAGCCCATTATCGTAAAGCCAAAAATTCTCGTAAAATGGCTAGAAATTTTTACGGGCGTTACAGTAACAATGGTGTTTTCAATTGGTCTAGGAACTAACTCCCATACTTGACTCATTTCAAATTGAGCCAATTCATCTTGCATTGCTAAGATCCAATCCGGATCAAGTAATGCATCTTTAATTGTTTTGGGCTCAATTTGAGAAATTAGAGCTATATGACTAGTGGGATCCCTATGGAATGACCTAGTCCTAACTCCTTGAGATAATTCACCCACAATTTGATCTAAGGGGTGACTTTGATGAACTCTTATGGTTCTAGGAGGTGTACTAATTTGGTTTTGATCATGATCAACCTCAATCCTATGCTCATCATCGGAATCATCCCTTACTCCCCCTTGATTCAATCCCCCCCCTTGATCATTACCCCCTAAGTTTAAATCTTGAAATTGTTGGGTAATTTCTTGATTTTCATTATTTATATCATCATCAATAGGGGATTTCCTAGGGTATGTATTGGAAGTTTCATCAAATTGAACATTTGAAGATTCTTCAATCTTTTGAGTCCTTTTATTGTAAACTCTATATCCTACACTAGTGGATGAGTATCCAACTAGGATTCCCTCATCCGCTTTGGACTCAAACTTACTTAGGTTGTCTTTGGTATTTAAGATATAAACTTTACATCCAAAGACCTTAAAATAATGAATTGTTGGAATTGTACCATTCCACAATTCAAAAGGAGTTTTTCCTAAAAACCTATGAATCAATACCCTATTTTGGATATAGCAAGCGGTATTAACCGCTTCCGCCCACAAGTAGCTAGGTAAGGAATATGCATTAAGCATTGTCCTAGCCGCTTCTTGTAGGGCACGATTTTTCCTTTCCACAATCCCATTTTGTTGGGGTGTTCTAGGACAAGAAAATTCATGCTTGTATCCTTGTTCTAAGCAAAAATTTGAAAAATTAGAATTCTCAAATTCTCCACCATGATCACTACAGATCCGGTTGATTTTGAGTTTTCTTTCATTTTCTACTCTTTTGCTAAATCCTATTATTATTCCTAAGGTTTCATCTTTATTTTTCAAGAAAAATACCCAAGTAAACCTAGAGAAATCATCTACTATTACCAAGCTATATTTACTACCAATTATAGAGGGGGTACTATGGTAATCAAATAAATCCATATGTAATAATTCTAATGGTAAAGAGGTACTAAGTAAATTTTTACCTTTGTGTGATGTTTTTGATTGTTTCCCTTCTTGGCATGCATCACACATCTTGTCCTTGAGAAATTTGACTTTAGGCAATCCTTTGACTAGCTTCAATTTCGCTATTTTGGCTATATTCTTCATGTTTATGTGTCCTAGCCTCCTATGCCAAAGCCAACTTTCTTCCTCTTTTGCAATAAGACACTTAGTGGAAGCATTAGTAGCATAGGATAAATCAACATAATATATATTTGATTTCCTAAAACCTACTAACATGCAATCATTTATAGTTTTGTGTCTTATAAAACATTTTGATGAATCAAATTTAACATCAAAGTTTGCATCACATAGTTGGCTTACACTAAGTAAATTAAATTTCATATTTTTAACCAATAGCACTTTATGAATGGCAAGATTAGAGGATACCTCAATTGTGCCCTTTCCTAGAATCTTAAGTTTGCCGCTATTACCAAATGAGACTTTTCCTTTGCTAGTGTGGTTGATAGTGAAGAATTTTCTTTCATCCGGGGTCATATGCTTTGAGCACCCACTATCAAATATCCACAAGCTTGGTTCTTCTACCTATATCACATGAAAAACACAATCCTTAGGTACCCAAATCTTAGGACCACTAGCATCAATTATGAATTTCTTAGGTACCCATGCCTTTCTCCCCTTGCTTTTAATTATTGATTTTCTACTAGCAAGAGATGTAAATGCTACCTCTTTTTCTTTAGGCCTATATCCTAATCCGGCCTTGTTGTAGATAGCCCTTTGATCCTTAATAATCATGTCTAGGTATTTTGAACCATTGGTGAATTTTTCTAAGCATGCTCTTAATTTACCTATTTCTTTTCTTAACTCATCATTTTCATCCCTAAGAGTACATTCATCAATATCACTAGATGGTTTACCACATGATGAATCTACACTCTTAAGTGATTTGATCTCTAATTTTAGATCCTTAATCCTATTTTTCGATCTATTTAAAGCATTTTGTAAACATGCAATAGTCTTGTAAAGTAAATCTACTTTAGGTGAGTTGTTTACCTCATCATCATCACTTGATGATGATTCATCGCTTGAAGAGGAAGAAGACTCCTCACTTGAGCTCCCGGCTACTTCCTCCAATGCCATGAGGGCTAGATTCTGGGTGGCATGACAAACTTCTTCATCGTCGGAAGACTCCTCCATGCTTAGAGTGTCCCATGTTTGTGCCACCATTGCCTCCTTCTTCTTCTCCTTCTTTTCCTTCTTTTTCTTTTCCTTCTCCTCCTTCTTCTTTAGTTCTGGGCAATTTGGCTTTATATACCCTTTCTTGTTGCAACCAAAACAAGTCACGTTAGAGGTAGATTTTGAATTATTTGAAGATTTACCTCTTGAGGATTGGAACATCCTCTTCACATCTTTCTTGGTGAGTCTCCTTGACTTCCCACCAAACTTCTTGACGTAATGTGCCACCTCGCTTGCCGATAACTCATCTTCACTACTTGATGAGTCTTCCTCGGATTCGGATGAGGAGGACACTTCCTTCTTCGCCTTCTTCTTCTTCTCCTTCTTTCCTACAAAAAGAGCTATAACCTTCTCTTTGGATGAAGTGTTAGCTTGTTCATGTAATTGAAATTCACAAAATAGCTCATCTAACTTAACTAATGAAAGATCCCTAGAGACCTTATAGGCATCTACCATTGAAGCCCATAAGGTGGTTCTAGGGAAAGCTTGTAACACATACCTTACAAGGTCTCGGTTGTCGACCTTCTCACCTATAACGTGTAGTCTATTGACTACTTCCTTGAAACGGCCGTGCATTTGGCTCACGATCTCGTTTGTCTTCATGGTGAAGCTTTGGAGTTGGCCAATCAAAAGATCCCTCTTGGCCCTTCTTGTTTCTTTGGATCCTTCGTTGAGTTCGATGAGCTTCTCTCAAAGCTCTTTTGCGGAGTTGAAGGGCCCGACTTTAGAGAGTTGCTCCTTGGATAGACCACATTGAAGTGTGGTCATTGCTTTTGCATTTGCTTGTGCTTTCTTGGCCATCTCTCTTGTCCAATCTTTTGTCGGTAGTGGTGCTCCGAATTCGTCGACCGGCTTCTCGAAACCATCTATGTTGGATCGAGAAGCGTCGCTAGAGGGGGGTGAATAGCGATCGTAAATCTTTCGTTCGAATTTGTTCGTTGAGACACAAGTAAACGAGTAAGCACAGTGGAAAATAAAGTGACACATTTATTTTACTTGGTTCACAACCCAGCGGTTGCTACTCTAAGGCCCTATCGGTCCTAGACTGCGTACGGAGGGTAAAGCACTATAACGTCTCCTCCTCGTTGGAGGTAGGAGACAACGATCACAAAATCCGAAAGTACGAGGATGAGGCAACAAGCCTACCTCACCTCGTTACGAATAAAAACAACGAATACAATATTAACATATATTACTAGATGCTTCTGCCGACGAAGAAGATCTGAGCTTGTTGTCGCGTCGGCATTATGATGGTGTTGGAGCGTTGGCATTGTAGGAGCACTTGATGAATAAACTTGATGATATTTGGAGTTGGAATCCTCCCCTCCTTTTATAGATTTTAGCCTCTAAATTTGTCTCCTTTTTTTTGGGAACAGATCACGAAGTTGTCCAAATTTTATCGCGAAGTGGCCGCGTCAAACGTTATCCATTTTGACCTAGCGCAAAGGCTGATTCGTCGCCATCAGTCGACTGATGCCTCCCATCAGTCGACTGATGAGCATCAGTCGACTGCCCAACGTCCAGCAGTTGACTGCCAGCCTGGTCACTTCCCTGTAGTAAGAGGTTAGCTCGAAAAATGATAAATACGACAGTTTCTAACCGTCCGATCTCGACCTAGACCTTCCACAAGAAGTCTTAGTCGGATCGCCACCTACGGTCATCCCCGTAAAGAGGACACGACCTTACAATCTCTCACTCACATGAGCTTTCCTCGATACTTACCTTGTAGCTCTCGCTTCCGACCTTCCACTCGATTCCTTCGACTCCCTCCGAAGTCACTCGAGTGTCGCCCGACCACCGTGGCTTCCTCCGGGTGTCACTAGCCTTCAACTCCAACTTTAGTACTTTTTTGCACACTCGATTTAGCTCATGAGATAACGATGTAAACTTAACTTTGTGTCTTTGCCATAATCAAAATACAGGTTCGATTATCTAGTGCCCCTGCACTAATAATCTACAACACTAAACCAATTCTCAATATCATTCATTAAGTAATACTCCATCCTACCTTTCCAATATCCGAAGTTGTTGCCATCGAAGAACGGAGGCCTCGCCGTGTTATACCCCTCTTGAAAAGCCATCTTTGCTCCGGTTGATTGCTAGATCTTCCGATGCGATCCGGGCTCTGATACCACTTGTTGGTGATCGTTTGGAAGCTAGAGGGGGGGGTGAATAGCGCTTTTCATTTCTACAAGAGTGATTAGCGGAAGTAAACACAAATAATATATGTAAAAGCAAAAAGCAATGCTAACAAAAGCCTTTATGTGGTTCGGAGATAACGCTCCTACTCCACGGCAATCCTTAAGGTGGATCAACCCAAGCAATTCCACTAAGAAGCTTTCCTTTACAACACAACTCCTCTTCTTTACAAAGAATGAAACTTAAGCTTAGAGAGAAGAGGAGGGGATTTAAGATCACTTAGAAAGCTAGAAAACTCGTGGAGGCTTTGGAGAAGAATCAGAGAATAAGCATTAACCCCAAAAACCCCCACCAACCCTCTTTTTATAGAGAGAGGGCTGATTTTCCCGTTGGAGCACGATCAATCGACTGATGCACAGCATCAGTCGACTATCGGCGCGATTAACGGCCTCTAAACAGTCGAATTCATAGGATTTAGAGTCGTTTCATCCAACGGCATTCTCATCAGTCGACTGATCCATCCATTAGTCGACTGATGGAGTGATCAGTCGAGTGATCACAGGCCGTAGTCGAGTGGGACTCCATTCTATGCCTATTTTTGCCTTGATCAATCGATCGCCATCATCGGCAATGACCGATAACATCATCGATCGACTACCATTGCCAAGCGCGGATCGATAGTCGTGGTTTCACCGACTCGAAAGATTGATCACCGATCGATACATCGTATCAGTCGATTGATACATATCAAGTATGAGTATTTCATACTAGATTTCACCCCCTAGACCTAGACTCAACCTTCTAGCTCTTCCTTAAGCCTTGCACTTCCAGGATCCCTCCAAGTCCACGACTTGTTCATCCTTTGCACTTTGCTTCCAAGAGCTTCCTTCGGTTTTGTCATGTCTTGGGTTTTCCTTTGCCAAGGCATGCTTGGACTTTACGCCACCAAGACTACATGCTTGGACTTACACTGCCAAGACGTGCCTTTGGACTTCCTTTGCCAAGGTCCATTTGGACTTAATGCCGCCAAGACAACATGTTTGGTCTTATGTCGCCAAACCTTTACTTTGGACTTCTCTTGCCAAAATCATACTTGGAATTTGCCTTTACCTGTCACTTAATCATGTTCACCATTAGATTACAATTTGTTGCCTAACTTAGATGATTATCCAAACATCAAAACATATAAATGCTTGGGGCATTGTTGCACCAACATCTCGTATAGCCAAGAGGGATTTGTTCCTAAGTCAACTCTAGAACTTTTCTATGAAGGACACTGAATCTATCAGTGAGCTTTATGGAAGATTCAAGGAGTTGTTGAATAGTCTCCACTCTATTGGAGAGAGTGTTGAGAACCTAGATTTGGTTAGGTACGTTCTTAAGTCATTTCCCCGAAATGCCTTATGGTCATCTATGGTGAATGCCTATAAGGTATCAAGGGACTTGTCAACTATTAAAATAGATGAGTTGTTTTGTGAAATGGAATTACATGAACAGACTAATAAAAGTCAAAAGGAGAAGGGTATGGCTTTGTTTGTAGGTGATCAAAATAAGGAAGGGAAGAAGAAGAAGGAAAATAAGGAGCTATCGTCATCCTCTTCTATCGAATCTGATGGAGACGATGAGTCCTCTTCTAGCAAGATGGCCAATTTTGTGAGGAGAATGATGAGGAGGAGCAGGAGATTTAACAGAAAAAAAGGTAAGGCAATTAATAATATGATTGATAAAACTAACATAGTTTTCTATGAGTGCAGTAAGAAAGGAAACTTCAGAAATGAGTGTCCTCGGCTCAAGAAGAAAGAAGAAAAGAGGAGAACAAGGAAAGATTTGAGAGCGACGTGGGATGAATCCTCATTCGGGTCATCGGAAGAGGACAAGGAAGATAAGACTGATAGACATGCTGCTCTAATGGTATTGGAGGACTCTAGGACAGAATCAGAAAGCAGAAGGTCAGAGTCAGAGTCAAGACTTAAATTCATCATCTATTGGAACGTTGGTGTCCGACAAGAGGGGGTGAATAGCCTTTCTCGTGTACGGTGGAATTTACTTATTCTTGATCGTCTACGAATATGATTAGGGAAACAGAAATATAAACAATAAAGACAATCAAGAAGACAAGTGCTAACAAACCGAAATAACGTGGTTCACGGCCTTGTCGCTAATCCACGGACCGATTCATTCCAGGTGAATCATGCCTAAACCTTCACTATTCTCTCCTAGGCACCAAGCAAGGTGGAGGTAACCTTTTCTTACAAGATCACTATTCTTACAATAGGATTGAGATAAATGCAAGTAAGAAGAGTAGGAAAATGTTTTGGGCACTTGGGTGTTGTTTGGAGTTAAAGAATTAGCCTCCCCAAGTGTCCAAAGGCCTCTTCTTATAGGGAATAGGCCATTCTTCCCATTGAGCCAGCAGCAGTCGACTGATGCCTCGATCAGTTGACTACCGCTGTAGCCATTGCCCTCTAACGGCTTCTTCCACGTTGGATTCCATTCAACGACTCCCACATCAGTCGACTGATCCTCCCATCAGTCGACTGATGGATCCATCAGTCGAGTGGTCGACACGATCACTCAGTTGCTGAAGCTTCTATGCCCCAAACCCTCGACATCAGTCGACTGCTCCCCTTGGCAGTCGACTGCCACAAGCTGGCAGTTGACTGATTGGCCAGAACTTCAACTCGAACACCAGTTGAGTCTCCAATGGACTTGGATCAGTCGACTGCTACCTATAACAGTCGACTGGTGTCGGGAAACACCCATCCAACACTTAGCCGTTTGGCCAGTTAACCTAGGAGCTACCCCGTCCCAGGTTACAATCGCTCACTCTCATTCCCTTGGAGTCCCTCGCCTAGAAGTTCTCTTCGTCCGGCCACACCCCTCGGATGTGCCAAGCGCACGACTTCACAGTGTCATCCTTCACGTCTCGCCCTGAAGTCTACTTCCTTCGGCTTCACTCCAATGCTCCTCGTCCGGCGGTCCCTCGGATGCACCAAGCGCACGGCTTCCGCAGTGCATCTTTCACCGACTCAAGGACTGAGTCATGAGAGGTGAATCTTGCCAACGCTATCATCATCCATGTGAGAATTACTAAGTCCTACACGACTTCAATGCACATATCAAATCCATAATAACCTAACTTAAACCTTTTGCCACACACATCAAAATCATATCACTTGGGTAGATTGCCCTAACAATCTCCCCCTTTTTGATGTGTGGCAATCCATTTAAATTAGGTAAAAACATTAACACAAATAGATAAGGCAAGAAAGCATGTAAATAACATGAGTATAAAAACTCACCCTTAAACATGCAACTACCCCTTAAGACATGCTAACTCTCCCCTTAGCATGATTAACTTAAACTCACCATTTTCTCTCCCTTTGACACCGTCAAAAACATTATACAAATGTTATACACGCATGCCATCAAGTCTAATGGGAGAAAATACCCTAAATCAAGTTTAAAACCTGACAAAACACCTTACTGTGCTCGTGCACAGTACATCAGTCGGCTGAATCAGAGCATCAGTCGACTGACACCCAGTTTTTAGAAATTCTGATTTTTAAAATCTAATTTCAAAAATACATTAAAAATTCTAGGAAATTCTAAAAATCATGAAATTTGGAGTACATATTTCTCATGAGTTCATTTATCAGTGAAAATTTGTTTTTCATAAAAATTCATTTTATTTTCGAAAATTGGGCAAAAACTTAAAAGTTTGAAAAATCACTAGAACTTTTATCAATTTGAAAGTTATTTTTGCCTTAGACATTTTTCAAAACATCAATTCACTATTTGAAAAGCATAAAATGATTTTAAAACATTTAAAATATCCAACTATGATCTATGGGCAATATTTCCATTGATTAAACATTTTCTTTCACCATAGTTGGTCTATTATTGCTATTATGATACATCAAATGACCATCTAAATGTCATAAGAATTAGTGGATAATTTGTACCTATTGATGCAGTGAACATCACTCCTTAGTTTTGATGTATGACCCACAGTTAACAGTTAAGACTCACATGTGATCTAATATAAGTGTTAAGTGTGTAGGCTTAACAGGAAGTCCTAGTAGGTCTTGTTGACCGAAGACTAGGCATGAATCTTGATAGATCAAGAGGACCAGACACCAGGCATGAAGTCCAGATGGGTCACGTGGACCGAACATTTGGCATAAAAACCGGTTGGGTCAGGAGATCGAACAATCGACAAAAAGTCCAGCTGGGTCAGGCAAATCGGACAGCTGGTGGAAGCCCTGGTTGGTCAGATCAGATGTCAAGAATGGTAAGTCCGACAGGTAGTCGGCAGGTAAGCCTCGAGTGAAGAGGTGAGGCCGAGTCCTCGGTAGGGGGACAAAGCTAGGCGTCGATCTGACGAAAAGTCCGCGTGGGACTTAGTAGTCGAGTTCGAGCAGTATTACTACTGCTATCATAATTCACATTATCTATTTTGTGCTAATCTTGTTTGGATCAATGGATTCAAGTCGATCGAAGTCCAATGATCAAGATGTATTCGATCGATCGATAGCTATTTGCGAGGATCACCAGATTGATTGGAGATCGCGTGACGCAGATGGAAAGAGCTTGAGTCGACTGAAGATGTTGAGTCGACTGATGAGAGGAATTTCCCGATGCGGAGCCGAGTGACATGGAGTCGACTGAAGGGGATTCAGTCGACTGGAAGACCACGACTTCCATATCGACGGGCTGATGTGGAGTCGATTGGAAGGCATTCCAGTCGACTGGAAAGAGTTTATAAAAGTTGTGCTCGATCAGATCCATTGATCGAAATTCAATCAACGTCGAAGTGCTGCCAAAATACTTGCTCGTCCACTACACTTTGACTCCACAACAAGACGTTCCTCCGACACTTTGTGACTACCTCTACGATTATTAAGTATCGGTATAAAGTCTTGTAATCTCTTTACTTTATTGTTTCACTTGTATACTTAATTCTCCGAGTGGGTGGTTTGTCACCTAACTCTATCATTTGTAAAAGAGAAACCCTCCGAAGTCGAGAGCACTCGAGTCGGAGGGTATTTAGTGAATTGCCCATCGAGGTAGCTCGTGGTAGAGCTACGGGCCTTGGAGTAGCAACCCAGTCCGGGTTGTGAACCAAGTAAAATTGCTTGTGTTGTTAATTGTCTTTATATTCCACTGCGTACGTTTATTTGTTTAAAATTATTAAATATCAAGATTCACCTCCTCTCTCGGTTCACTCGATCCTACAATTAGTATCAGAGCGGGGGTGCTCCGAATTGGTGCAACCACCATTGTTGAGGTATAGATTAATTTAGAATAATTTTAATTAATTTTTCTTGCATTAGAATAATTTTAATTAATTTTTCTTTCTTAGAATAATTTTAATTAAGTTTTCTTGCAATAGAATAATTTTAATTAACTTTTCTTGCCTTAGAATAATTTTAATTAACTTTTCTTGCATAAGAATAATTTTAATTAATTTGTCTTTCTTAGTATAATTTTAATTAATTTTTCTTGCTTAGAATAATTTTAATTAATTTTTCTCACTTAGTAAATTAAATTAATTTTCTGCACATTTAATTAATTAAATTAATTTTCTGCACACTTAGTAAAATAAATTAATTTTCAGCACATTTAATTAATTAAAATAATTTTCTTCATTTAAAATTATTTTCTGGATTTAAAAATTCTTAATATTTTTTTAGCATTTAAAAAATTACCATAATATTTTTTCAGCATTTAAAAAATTACCATAATATTTTTTCAGCATTTAAAAAACTACCATAATATATTTTCAACATTTAAAAAATTACCATAATATTTTTTTCAGCTTTTAAAAAATTACCATAATATTTTTTCAGCATTTAAAACAATACCATAATATTTTTCAGCATTTAAAAAATTCGAAAGTATTTTTTTGCATTTAGAAAATTTCCAAAATATTTTTCTGCATTAGATTATTATTTTTATTTGTTACATTTAGTTTAATTTTTAATAATCTTTGCTTAGAGTAAATTTCATTAACATTTGCAATTTAAATAATTCTTAATTATTGCAAGCAGGAATAATTCTAAATTTTAGTTAATTTAATTAGAAATGTTGTTGGTGCAGTAGGCACCTGAATCGAACCTGAGTTTTGATTATAGCAAATAAACAAAGTTAAGTGCATTTTGTTATCTCACGAGCTGAATCAAGTATGCAAAAATGCTAAGCTAAGCCGAAGGTCAGCGATACTCGGTGAGAACCGTAGTGGTCGGGTGACACTGGGAGGACTTCGAAGGGAGCCGAAGGAATCAGGTGGAGACCGAAAGCAAGGCTTCAAAGGTAAATGTTGAGGTAAGCTCGTGTGAGTGAGCATAAGTAAGGTCGAGTCCTTCATACGGGGACATCCTTAGGCGACGATCCGACTAAGACTTCCCATGGAAGGTCTATGTTGAGATCGGACGACAAGTGGCCGTCAAATTCAATTATATTTCGAGCTAACTCTTTATTACAGTTAAAAATTCTGGCAATCAGTTCAACCAGCCAAGGATCAGTTCAACTGCTGAGCCATCAGTTCAACCGACCAAGGATAAGTTCAATTACTGAGCCATCAGTTCAACCGGCCAAGAAATCAGTTCAACCGCTGGTTAAGGATCAACTTCGAGATGAGTCAAAACTCATTCCTTTCTTCAAGGGTGAGGTGGCCATTGATGTAGGATCTTGATGTGCTCTAGGAGGGGACTTCTAAGGCTATAAAAGAAGGTCCATTTCTCACCATTTCATCAACTCTAAGTGCTCAAAAGCCTCTGCAACTCTGCGATTCTTCGATGACTCTACAACGAAGTGCTGTCAACAACCCTAGCTTAGTTTCTATTCTTTAGTTGTTGGTATTTTAATTTGTCGTCTCTTTAATATTGCAATTCCTTTTATTAATTAAGGTTTTCTATCGTTGCACTTTACATTAATAGAAGAGAGGGTTTGTCTCTCAATCTTTTCTTTCGAAGGTTTTTTTTTGTAATCGTCAAACTCCTACCTCCAACGAGGAGGAGTGTTTTTAGTGAATTGCCCTCCGTACATGGTCTAGGACCGTTAGGGCCTTGGAGTAGTAGCCGAAGGCTATGAACCAAATAAAAACTCATTTGTCTCTCTTGTGTTTAATTTTATTTTCCGCTGCATTTAATTGTTTTGAAACGAATTTGAACGAAAGAAAAGGTTTATCGCTATTCACCCCCCCTCTAGCGATCCGCTTCTATCCAACAATTGATATCAGAGCCGGGGGTACTAAGATTTGGTGAAACCACCAATCTAAATTTTTTTACAGATTTTTTTCTTTTTTATTCTGTTTATTTCGAATTTATTTCATTCGTTTAGTTTTTCTCCCGCACTACTAATCCAAGACGCGAGTCTTGGTACATTTCGATTGTTTGTGTTGTTGTTAGGTTTTTTGTCTTCATTCTCTTGTTTATTTTTGTATCAATGGCCCATCTTGAGGGTTTTAGCACCGTCCGACCTCCATTTTACAACGGAGATGACTTCCGTTATTGGAAGGGTCGGATGAAGTGCTTTCTTAAGACCCAAATCGAGATGTGGATCATAATCCAAACGGGATTCACACTTCTGACTAACGAAGTGGGTGAATCTTTGGATTATGACCAATGGACCAATGCTACAAAAAGACAAGTCGAAGTCGACGCCAAGGAGACTCAAATCCTCCAATGCGGCTTGTCCAAGGAGCTTAATCGCGTCGGCCCCTTCATCAACGCAAAGGATCTTTGGACAAAACTAGTGGAGCTACACGAAGGGACAGATGAAGCCAAGGTATGTAAGCGCGATCTTTTGTTTAATAAATTATATAATCTAAAAATATAGGAACATGAAACGGCGACGCAACTTCACGCTCGCGTTCAAGACATAGTCAATAACCTACACGCGATCGGGCAAAAGGTCGAAAACCGCAACCTTATTAGGTATGTTCTTAACTCTTTTTCTAGGACTACCTTGTGGGCATCCATGGTTGATGCCTACCTTAGGTTAGTTGAGTTATTTTCTGATTTTGAACTTCATGAGCAGTCTAACTCGGAACCCGAGAAGGATTTAGCACTTTTTGTAGGTTCGAGGAAGAAAACCGCGAGCAAGCCACCCCCGAAGGAAGAAGAAGATGAGTTCGATTTGGAGGTCGACCCAGAAATGGAGGCCGAACTAGTCAACCTAGTTCGGAGGATAGTCAAGGGCCGAAAGCAAACTGTCACTCGACCCAATGAAGGTAATCCTAAAAGTTCTAATATTAGGTGTTACGAATGCAACAGGTTTGGACACATCAAGTCCGAATGCCCAAAGCTCAAGAGCAAAGCACCAAAACACAAAAAGGCACTCAACGCTACATGGGAAGAAGCGTCCGAGGAAGAAGATGATGATCGCATCCTCATGGCTAAACCGATTGAATCGGAGACAGAGTCAGAACCGGAACATGAATTGAAAATCGAAGACGAGTCAGACTGCGAATCACTATTCAAGACAAGCCACGGATACACATCCGGTTCAAAAGATACACTCAAGGTAAGTCGATCCCTTATTAGTATACTTTATAGTATAATTATGTTTTTAACTAGGAAATTAGCTAAGTCCGAGTCCTAGGTCGAGACCCTAGTTGAGGAAGTTAAACTCCTCAAACATGAGGTCTCCCTAACCTCTTCGACTAGTCGAGTTCGAAAGGAGGACTCAACTCGGGTTGAAAAGCTCGATGTTGAGAACTCACTCTTGAAGAGTCAAGTCAAAGATCTTAAGAACATGTTGTAAAGGTTTACTTTGGGATCCAAAGGACTTGACCTACTACTTGGATCACAAAGGGTCGTGTACAATAAGGCCGGACTAGGGTTTAGCTCAAATACGACCAACAAGTCGTATATGTCGATTGTAAGTCGACATAAAAAATGTGTCCAAGCATGGGTCCCTAAGACCGCCTTGATTTCAAACTTAGGATCGAACCAATACTGGGTTCCCAAGGACCAAATCCACTATGTGGAGAGACCGAACCGATTCAACGGTCCAAGGGGAGCCAGTACAAAACTTATTTGTATTTTAACTTAGAAATTGCATGCTTAGGTTCTTTATTTAGTTTGATTCTTATTTTTAGAATGGCTAGATAGGACTATAACTCGTCAATACTTGATAACATAGTACTAGGACATGGTGAGATGATAGTACGCTAGGAAAGCGGAGTCTTGTGTATTTGGGCTAGATAAGGCGTATCTAGTTCGGTGCACTTGACCGAGTGGAACTAGCTGAAGCTATCTCGATGTATCCTAGACTAGTTAGACCAGGAAGTGGTTTTAGGTGAGTCAAGTCTCTATTTTCTTGAAAATAGCTTTGTCTAAGGAAGTGGTCGTTGTTCCGATCAAAGAAGGTCTCTGTGCCTCGCCACGACCTGAAAGCCATGATCTTGAAAAGGTAACTTGATGAGCCTAAGGTCAAATCCGAATCTAACACAAGGTTGATAAGTGTTCAAATCATTAAATTTAAATCAAGTAAAATTGGAAGTCATCTCACAAGAACATATAGGGTTAACATGTTTGATCATGTAGACATGGGTGAGATGATTTAGGTTAATAATCTTCAACCAATCTTTAATAAATCCAATATCCGATCCAACTACCTTGTATGTAGGATCAATGGATGTTGGACAGTGGTTGCGCCCAACACATGACCGGGGATCAACTCAAGTTTTCGAAGCTTCGATTCAAACGACAAGGATCGGTAGCCTTCGGAAATAACGGGAAGATCAAAATCATCGGATCAGGTGATATTGAGCTCAACTCTAATTTTATTATTCAAAATGTCTTATTGGTAGAAAATTTTCAATATAATTTACTTAGTGTAAGCCAATTGTGTGATAATAACTATAAGGTCATATTTCTAGAAAATGAATGTGTAATTAATACAAATGAAACCTCTAAAACAATCCTTAAGTGAACCAGAAATAACAATATTTACACTATTAACTTAACTAACTCCTCAACTAAGTGCCTTATGACACGGCAAGAGGAATTATGGTTGTGGCACCGACGACTCGGTCACTCACACCCAAGACTCTTCCACAAGATGAGTTAGAGTGACTTAATCAGAGGCTTGCCTAACCTCAATAACTTGAACAAAAAAATATTTAATTCTTGTCAACAAGGTAAACAATCTAGGACACAACATCAACTAACTAATCAAGAACGAACCAAAAGTGTTCTTGAGCTCCTGCACATGGATCTATTTGATTCACACGGAGCTAAGTCACTTAATGGGAGTAAATTCTGCTTAGTCATAATTGATGACTATTCTAGGTTTATCAGTTAGGTCTATCGAACACAAAAGTGACACCCTAGATCAATTAATCAACCTATTTAAACTAGTAGAAAATCAACAAAGCATTAAAATCAAAAGACTTAGGACTGATCATGGTGGTGAATTCGAGAACCACAAGTTTACAGAATTCTATAACCTAAATGGATACACCATGAGTTCTCTTGCCCTAGAACCCCACAACAAAATGGCCTAGTAGAATGTAAGAATAGAACCCTACAAGAAGCCACTAGGACAATATTAAACGAGTATAACCTACCCGATGGGTTTTGAGAGGAAGCCGTGAGTACGACATGCTATGTCCAAAATAGGATCCTTATGGTAAAGAGGCACCTTAAGACCTCATACAAGATTTATCATGATAAAATACATAACATCAAGTACTTTAGGGTATTTGGGTGTAAGGTAGATATCCTAAACACTAAGGATTACCTAGGAAAATTTACATCCAAAATATCGACCAGAATCTTTCTAGGATACTCGACTACAAGTAGAGCTTATAGAGTATATAATCATGACACCCTTAGAGTCGAGGAGACTATCAATGTAGTATTTGATGAAGGACGTGAACCTACAAAACCCCCGGTAACCCCAATTAGCGAGCCGATTCATACCAGACTCAACTCCGATTCGGAGATCAAATCTAGTGTTAATCCTAACCTAAGTCAACCAAGTCAGTCTATCGACCAAATGGTAGATGACTCTAACCAAACTAGGACTCAAACGGGTCATCCTATTGACCAAGTGGTAGACTCAAACCCAAATCCAACTAGGACTCAAATGAATCATCCTATCGACCAAGTGATAGGTGATCCAAGTCTAGGAGTTCGAACTAGAGCCTCATACAGAAACCTTAGTCAAATCTCCTTGATTTCCAAAATTGAACCCAAAACTATTGACCAAGCTCTTCTTGATCCCGATTGGATTATTGCAATGCAAGAAGAGATGGCTCAATTCACTAGGAATGAAGTATGAGAATTAGTACCACCACCTAAAGATAAAACAATCATTGGAACAAGGTGGGTGTTTAGGAATAAACTTGATGATAAAGGTGAAGTAGTTAGAAATAAAGCTAGAGTAGTTGCTAAAGGGTTTAGTCAAGTCGAAGGTTTAGATTATGACGAGACCTATGCCCTAGTAGCTAGATTAGAGTCCATTCGAATGTTATTAGCATATGCTGCACATCGAGGATTTAAGTTGTTTCAAATGGATGTAAAGTCAGCATTCTTGAATGGATACATTAAAGAAGAGGTTTATGTTAGTCAATCCCCCGGTTTCGAAAGCCTAGATAAACCTGATCATATCCTTAGGTTAAAGAAAGCTCTCTATGGACTTAAACAAGCTCCTCGATCTTGGTACGAGAGACTTTCGATTTATCTTAAGTCCAAAGGATTTAACCAAGGTGTAGTTGACCCAACCCTTTTCGTAAAAACCTTAGGTAAAAACATATTCATAGCCCAAATCTACGTAGATGATATTATTTTCGGAACCACCAACTCGATCCTACTAAATGAATTCATTTCACTTATGGAAAGTGAATTTGAAATGAATTTAGTAGGTGAGTTAAGTTTCTTCTTAGGTCTACAAATTAAACAAACTAAATATGGAATATACCTACATCAATGCAAATACACTAGGGAATTAATTAAACGCTTTGGAATGCAAGACGCTAAAATTATTAATACACCAATGGCAACTAATGTGAATATAGAAGAAGATGTAATCGAAAATTCAATTGATTTAAAATACTATAGGAGCATAATAGGGAGTCTCCTTTACTTAACTGCTAGCCGACCTGATATCCTATTTGCAGTAAGTATGTGCGCGAGGTTCCAAACCTGTGCCAAGGAGTCTCACCTAACTCTAGTCGAGCATATCCTTAGATATCTAAAGGGTATACTTAATGTCGGTATTTGGTACCCTAGATCTACCAAGTTCGAACTAACCAGCTACTCTGATTCGGACTATACCGGTAGTAAGCTCGATAGAAAGAGTACGAGTGGTTGCTGTCAACTTCTCAGCTTGAGTCTAGTAAGTTGGTGCAGTAGGAAGCAACATTGTGTTGCCTTATCTACCACCGAAGCCGAATACATCGTGATGGATGAGTGTGGTACTCAGCTTCTTTGGATGGAGCACACTCTCCGAGACTTTAAGTTAGATTTTACAAACACTAAACTCCACATAGATAACATTAGCTCAATTAACCTAACTAAGAATCCGATATGTCATTCTAGGACTAAACATATAGAGGTCAAACATCATTTCATTCGAGAACATGTGGCCAACAGAGCCATACAACTCGAATACGTCGAATCGAAGTTTAACTTGGCAGACCTATTTACTAAACCCCTACCCGAAGCCGAATTCAGTCTATTAAGACGAAAATTAGGCATGTGCGTAGTAGAATAGGAACTTGCAAATTATATTTTTTTACTACTATTTCTTACTTTTTCATTTTTATGGAACTAGCATAGGACATACCTTAGATATCATGCACCTATAGATTTAAGGAGCCAATACATCTCACAACACATAGGACTAATGTGTTTGTGTACTTAGCCACGTAGATGGGCGTGAGATGTTAGGACCTTACTCCTGGTTCCAGATGTAGAGCTAGTGCATCGCCATGAACCACGGAGTATAATCATACATATTAACCGACTCTGACCAGGACTGGTTGATCTTTCATATCAATCAAGTCAAATATGAGTCGAATATTTTATAGATCAGCTTATTTTCAGTATACTATTTTCAAAATTTATTTGGAACATGCTTGGACTTACAACTATATTCAAAATCATGTTTTTCAAAAACCCTTGCTCTTTCTGAGTTATGGCAAAAGGGGGAGAAAAGGCCAAAGTTAAGGGGTTATTTTTTGGTAACTTACTTAGTACATATTCTAATGACCCAAGTTAAGTAAATGTTTACTTTACTTAACTTAATTTTTAGAACTTAAATAATGGAGAAAGGCCAAGGTTAAGAAATCAATTTTTTGATTTCTTAACTTAAAACTTATTTTAAACACTATGGCCAATATTAAGTAATTTCGGTTACTTAATTATTTTTAAGTAGTAAACATCAAGGGGGAGAGTTAAAACTCTTTCTCAAGTACTCACCCTCGGTCAAGGGCGAGGATTCCTCAAGGGGGAGCACTTGAAAAAGAGTTTTTATATACTCCTGCTCATTCATGTATATCTCATACTCATTTAGCTTAATGCACTTAATTTATTTTACTTAACTTTGTGTTGGTTTGCCATAGATCAAAAAGGGGGAGATTGTTGGTGTAGTAGGCACCTGAATCAAACCTGAGTTTTGATTATAGCAAATACACAAAGTTAAGTGTATTTTGTTATCTCACGAGATGAATCAAGTATGCAGAAATGCTAAGCTAAGCCGAAGGTCAGCGACACTCGGAGAGAACCGTAGTGGTCGGGTGACACTGGGAGGACTTCGGAGGGAGCCGAAGGAATCAGGTGGAGACCGAAAGCAAGGCTTCAAAGGTAAATGTTGAGGTAAGCTCGTGTGAGTGAGCGTAAGTAAGGTTGAGTCCTCTATACAGGGACATCCTTAGGCGATGATCCGACTAAGACTTCCCATGGAAGGTCTATGTTGAGATCGGACGGCAAGTGGCCGTCGAATTCACTTATATTTTTTAGCTAACTCTTTATTACAGTCAAAAATTCTGAAAATCAGTTCAACCGACCAAGGATCAGTTCAACTGCTGAGCCATCAATTCAACCGGCCAAGGATCAGTTCAACTGCTGAGCCATCAGTTCAACCGGCCAAGAAATCAGTTCAACCACTGGTCAAGGATCAACTTCGAGATGAGTCAAAACTCATCCCTTTCTTCAAGGGTGAGGTGGCCATTGATGTAGGATCTTGATGTGCTCAAGGAGGGGACTTCTAGGGCTATAAAAGAAGGTCCATTTCTCACCATTTCATCAACTCTAAGAGCTCAAAAGCCTCTGCAACTCTGTGATTCTTTGACGACTCTACAACGAAGTGCTGTTAACAACCCTAGCTTAGTTTCTATTCTTTAGTTGTTGGTATTTTAATTTGTCATCTCTTTAATATTGCAATTCCTTTTATTAATCAAGGTTTTCTATCGTTGCACTTTACATTAATAAAAGAGAGGGTTTGTCTCTCTATCTTTTCTTTCGAAGGTATTTTTTTTGTAATCGTCAAACTCCTACCTTCAACGAGGAGTGTTTTTAGTGAATTGCCCTCCGTACACGGTCTAGGACCGTTAGGGCCTTGGAGTAGTAGCCGAAGGCTACGAACCAAGTAAAAACCCATTTGTCTCTCTTGTGTTTAATTTTATTTTCCGCTGCATTTAATTGTTTTGAAACGAATTCGAACGAAAGAAAAGGTTTATCGCTATTCACCCCCCCTCTAGTGATCCGCTTCGATCCAACAAATATCACATTTAGAGGGTCTCCGTTCGCCCTCCTCTCTTTAACGGAGAGGATTTTCCTTCTTGGAAGAGGCGAATGGAGTGTTTTTTGAAAACCGACCTAGAGGTCTGGTTCTCGATTAGGAAAGGGTTCATAGCTCCGGTAGATGACTCAGGTAAGTTGTTAGATCTGGAGAAATTGACCGCAAACTTTAAGAAAAAGGCTCAAGTCGATTACAAGAATTTTAACACCTTGCAATGCGGACTTACAAATGAGGAGCTAAATCGAGTCGGGTCCGTTCAAAATTCGAAAGAGTTATGGGATAAATTAATTAATTTACATGAATAGGCTAACTTGAGTCAACCCGAGGATGGTTTAATTTTGATGGAAGGAACGATCAAAAAAGGAAAGAAATCCAAATCAAGAAAAAGAAAAAGGAAGAAAGCATCTAAGGCAAATTTGGTCAAGTCATCATCGGAAGAGTCGGACGTGGAAATATCTAAGACATGCTTCGTAGCACTCATGGCAGATGACGAGTCCGAAGCCGAATCAAGACATGAGTCCGAGTCTGAGTCCAAGAGAAGCCATGGATCCGCATCCATTTCCGAAGGTTCTGACGAGGTAACTTCTCCTCTAGAAGATAAATTGTATAATATTATTGCATGCTTAGGTAGGAAACTAGCCAAGTCTGAGAATCGAGTCGACTCGCTTCTTGAGGAGTCAAAGTACTTAAGGAGCAAGTCAACTCGAAGACTTCGACTTGCCAAATTAAGGATAGAGACTCAACTCTGAGTTGCATAGCTTGAGGAAGAGAACTCAGTCTTAAAAAGGCAAGTAAAAGATCTAACCGGATCGTTGGAAAGGTTCACTTCGGGCTCCAAGTATCTCAACATGATGCTTGGGTCTCAACGAGTCATGTACAACAAGTCCGGACTCAGATACAAGGCTAAGGACACAAATAGATCATACATGTCCTTGTTTGATAGAAATGCTAAGGGTCGAGTCCAAGCTTGGGTTCCTAAGACTATCTTAGTCAACCAAGTTGGACCGAATCAATTTTGGGTTCCCAAGAGTCAAGTTCACTTAGTGAACAAAACTCAAACTAGCTACCATTTAGGGGGAGCTAATACCTTGCTTGTTTCCTTAATTAGATAAAACTCTTGCATGTTTTAGTTTACTTTACTTGTTTAATTTAGAACGGACTAGATAGGAAACAAAGTAGTTTAAACTTGAACAACCTAGTACTAAGACAAGTGAACTGATAGTAAGTTAGGGAAGCTCTTCAAAGTGCATGTCTAGGAAGTGGTCGTTGCTCCGATTACCAAGAAGGTCATGTGCCTCGCCACGACTTGGTGCACTAAGTCGAGTGGAACTGACCGAAGCTAACTCACTAAGTCTTTAACTAGTTAGACTAAGGCTTAGTCTAAAAGTGAATTAAGTACTTGATTATTTTATTGACTTTGTCTAGGAAGTGGTCGTTGCTCTGATAACCAAGAAGGTCATGTGCCTCGCCACGACCTGGAAGCCAATACTGGAAAAAAAACCTACTTGACTAGCTCAAACCAAGCTTGAATCTAACACAAGTTTAAACACTTTGAAATTGGTCATTAAATTTAATTAAGATAAAAGAAATCATCATCTCACAAAACTCATAGGAATAAGTGTATTGAAAACCTAGCTTGGGTGAGATAATTTAGAATTTAATTAAGTCTAATTAGTTTAATTCAATTCACCCAACTTAACAACTTAACTAAATTTAAACTTAACTTAACTCAACTCAACTTAACATAACTAAAACTTAACTTAATCTAACTAAACTTAACTTAACAATTGTACTTATCTAACTAAAACTTAACTTAATCTAACTAAACTTAACTTAACAAATTTACTTATCTAACTAAACTTAACTAAACAAATTTACTTTAACTTCACAAACTTAATCACAACATAATTAAACTTAACAATAATCACAACTTAATTAAAGTTAACAATGACTTAATTAAACTTAACTAAACAACTAAACATAATCAATTAAGTTAAGTCAATTCTAATCAACTTAATTAACCATCTTATCAATCCAAACCATATGATCAATTCAACTTAACTATTTCAACTTAAACAACCTAGTGAACTTAATCGATTCAACTCAGCTAATCAACTTAAATAAAAATAAATCAATTAACACAATCAATCCCAAATCAATTCAAGATAATTCACTTCATTCAAAATTTAGTCAAGGGGAGAAAATGGTTTCAAGTTTAATAAATATTGAAAATATTTAATTAAGGGGGAGTCTCAAATGTGTTTCAAACACTCTAGCTTTAAGGGGGAGTTAAGATACTTTCAAATATCTTATTTAAAAAAAAACTTAAAATAAAAACATAATTCTAGAGGGAGTATTGAACATTTAAAACTTAAATTAAGGGGGAGAAAAACTTACTTTGAAAAGATTAAGTCTTAAAAAGCTTAAAGATTTTTAAAATTACTACTTAGGTTTTGATGTATGGGAAGAAAACAATTAAACATTATAAAGCTTTATTCAATGGGGAGTTTTGAAAAACTTTAAAGAGTTAGGAAATTTTGAAAGTCTTTAAAATTTTTGGAATTTGAAAATTTTAAAAATTTTGAATAATTTAGGGGGAGTCTTTGAAAATTTTGAAAAACTTGAAAATTTAGAAAAATTGAAAATTTTGAAAATGTTGAATTGTTCAAGGAGAATTTTGATAATGGTTCTTGATAAAATATCATAATAACTCTGCAATACATTATGTTCGTATCTTTAACTTAACCCTTATTTTGATGTATGCCAAAGGGGGAGAGAAGAGACATAATAGAGAAGATATATAAAATTATAGATTTAAAGGATGCAAAAATTTGATAAGGATAAATGCATTTCATAGATGGTTAAATTTATGCATGACAAAAGTTATAAAATTCATTTCTTATACATGTCGAAATATGGAGATTGGTATTTGATTCTCCTAACTTTAACTGATGTATTGTCATACATCAAAAAGGGGGAGATTGTTGATGCAGTGAGCATCACTCCTTAGTTTTGATGTATGACCCACAGTTAACAGTTAGAACTCACATGTGATCTAATATAAGTGTTAAGTGTGTAGGCTTAACAGGAAGTCCTAGTAGGTCTTGTTGACCGGAGACTAGGCATGAATCTTGACAGATCAAGAGGACCGGACACCAGGCATGAAGTCCAAATGGGTCGCATGGACCGGACATTTGGCAAGAAGACCGGTTGGTTCAGAAGATCGGACAATCAACAAAAAGTCCAGCTGGGTCAGGCAGACCGGACAACTGGTGGAAGTCTTGGTGGGTCAAATCGAATGTCAAGAATGGTAAGTTTGACAGATAGTCGGTAGGTAAGCCTCGAGTGAAGAGGTGAGGCCGAGTCCTCGGTAGGGGGACAAAGCTAGGCGTCGATTCGACGAAAAGTCTGTGTGGGACTTAGTAGTCGAGTTCGGGCAGTATTACTACTGCTATCATAATTCACATTATCTATTTTGTGCTAATCCTATTTTGCAGGGACCAGTCGACTGAATGGATTCAAGTCGACTGAAGTCCAGTCGACTGAAGATGTATCAGTCGACTAGATACCTATTTGGCAAGATAAGCTTGTGATCGATCAGAGATCGTACGATGTAGATGGAAAGAGCTTGAGTCGACTGAAGATGTTGAGTCGACTGATGAGAGGAATTTTTCGATGCGGAGCCGAGTGACGTGGAGTCGACTGAAGGGGATTCAGTCGACTGGAAGACCATGACTTCCATATCGACGGGCTGATGTGGAGTCGACTGGAAGGCATTCTAGTCGACTGGAAAGAGTTTATAAAAGTTGTGCTTGATCAGATCCATTGATCAAAATTCAATCAACGTCGAAGTGCTGCCAAAATACTTGCTTGTCCACTACACTTTGACTCCATGACAAGATGTTCCTCCGACACTCTGTGACTACCTCTATGATTATTAAGTGTCGGTATAAAGTCTTGTAATCTCTTTACTTTATTTTTTCGCTTGTATACTTAATTCTCCGAGTGGGTGGTTTGTCACCTAACTCTATCATTTGTAAAAGTGAAACCCTTCGAAGTCGAGAGCACTCGAGTCGGAGGGTATTTAGTGAATTGCCCATCGAGGTAGCTCGTGGTAGAGCTACGGGCCTTGGAGTAGCAACCCAGTCCGGGTTGTGAACCAAGTAAAATTGCTTGTGTTGTTAATTGTCTTTATATTCCACTGCGTACGTTTATTAGTTTAAAATTATTAAATACCGTGATTTGTTGGGGATCGTTGGAACGCTAGAAGGGGGTGAATAACGTCGTGCTATATGTCGATGGAATACGTTCGTGTGTTCGTCTATAATTTTTATTAGCGCACAGTGGAATAATAATAATAAAGCAATAACGAATATACAAACACACAAACACACAAATATTTAACGTGGTTCGGAACCGAACGGTTCCTACTCCACGGATCGAGCTCTAAAGAGCTCTAGTGATGCACACGTAATCACTAATCACAAATACTCCTTAATGACACAAGTCGGAGGTGGAGAAACCTCGTACAATAGTTTACAACAATAAACTAAATACAACAAGCAAATAATATGAAATATAATGCAATACAAGTAAAGAAAACACTTTACAAATGTCTTTAGATTGTTTGCTTGTTGATCGCTTGAACCGTGGTTGAAGACCCTGATTTGCAGTAACAAATCGCCTCAAGAACGTCCAAGAAATCGTTGGCTTTTTCCTCCTTCACGAGCTCCATTTAAAGCTTCAACCTGTGCTGGAAATCGCCGATCAGTCGACTACTCTGGACCATCAGTTGACTTATGCCACTGTTGTCGTGAGACAACGGCTAGATCCACGCTAGAAAAGTCCAACGGATCCATCATCAGTCGACTGATTATGACCATCAGTCGACTGTTCGAGCCTCCACTCGACTGCTAACCCCAGCAGTCGAGTCAGACTCCATTCTGTGCCCAAAAAACCAAGCACCAGTCGACTGATCACAAGATCAGTCGACTGCTTGGCCAATCAGTCGACTGTTAGGACAAATCCCATAGTCAAACTCTAGTTGACTTGCTCCAGCCGACTGCCACATGACACCAGTCGACTGGCACACCTCAAACATGTGGTTTTAGCCCAAGTATGGTTTCCCAATACTTGCTAGACCACCCTTAGCCTAAACCAAATCCTTCTTGCCACATCCGTCAGCCTCACGCCTCTCGGATCCCTCCAAGTCATCCATGACTTGTTCATCCATCGCGCTAGCCTTTAGGTGCTTCCATCGGCTATGTCATGCTAACGGTGTCTACACCGCCATGGCACATTGGACTTATGCCACCAAGACTCCGCTTGGACTTTATGCCGCCAACCATTGGACTTATGCTGCCAAGACTCCCGCTTAGACTTTACGCCACCAATATCAAACCCCTTGGACTTCTCAAATACCAAGACTCAAGCTTGGACTTCCCTTGCCAACCCATGTTGGACTTTCCATGCCAAGACCCATGCTCGAACTTTCTCAAATGCCAAGTGTCCTACTTGGACTTTCCATACCAAGTACCCAAAACTTGGACTTTCCCATGACAATCACATTGTCATATGTTTTTGTCGAACATCAAAACATCTCTCGAGTCAAGCTCGAGTCCTGGTCAATCGGGACTTGGCCTGATTGTGTCACACCCCGAGAGTATGCCGTGCTGAAAAGCAAACGGATGACATCTCCCCTGTACGTGGCAACATTTCGGGTTAATACAAGGCCCGTAGGCCACAACAACAACAATATACATACATATATGAAAACAACAACTACACACAACACAGCAGAAACATAATACCACATCTCAAACTACACACATGCATACCAGTATGACTAACACATCACAACATAATGAAACCTCGACAAAATCCGAATCCACAACATAGTACATCACGAAAACTCCAAATACAATACACTCATACGGAAAGCCCAACACAACCACCAGAGTCTCGGAGATGAGATGAGATGTCAGCCAGTGGTGCTCCAAGCCATCACAAAGACTTCTACCTGTTACTTGGGCGACAAAAAAACCCAGGGTTCGTGGTGGTGGTGAGTAAAACTCAGCAGGTAATAGAAAAATATGTATATATGTAATATCACATGTAATTCAACAACATAATCTAGAGGTACAACAGGTATATCAGTATAGTATATAAATACAAGCATATACTGTCTAACCAAATGAACAACGTAAAATGCAAACATACCTGAATTCTTCTACGCTACTCTGATCCAACCTGAACATATATCTAACATATATATAACAGGAAGAGTAAGATCAACTCACAATATACTCAAGCTACATGTCAAGGTATCTAATGGTCTGTCCAACACATATACCAGTATCTGACACAACCGTATAACATATGCAAGAAGCATGCATGAATATAATGTACGATCAAATGTAGCAAGCATAATACAATCAAATGCAACATCACAATAAGCATATATATATAGACTGCATCTATATATATATTAATCCTGTTTTCCGACTTGATTTCTGTTTTCCTACTCAGTATCAGTCGGCTCTCAAAGGTAAATCACCTTTTCGACACAGGTTCAAGACTCACAAACTTAACAGGTCATTTCCGGGGTCAACTCATACCACGGTTATGAACGATAACCAACAAGCTACATATTATTCCCTGTTATAAACACTAAAAGCATAGCCAACGAAACTGGGAGTATAAACCTTATCGGGAACTCCAGTTGGTCGCCTCGATGGACGACCTCTACTGCAAGTCTGCACAGGTATAATATATCTAACTATATATACTTATTAATCAAGTCTAGATAAGTATTCAACTAAAAAAATAAGTCATCAGGAATACTTATTTCATGCTGCTTGGAGCTCAGGCCGTTGTCCATCTCATCTCAGAAAAACCAAAACCGAACAAATCGACTCCTGAGAATCCAAGACTCGACACACAAACAACATTGTATGGCATCGCATAACCTAGGGCTCTGATACCACTAAAGTTGTCACGCCCCGAGAGTATGTCGTGCCGAAAAGCAAACGGACGACATCTCCCCTGTACGTGGCAATATTTCGGATTAATACAAGGCCTGTAGGCCACAACAACAACAATATAAATACACATGAAAACAACAACTACACACAACACAGCGGAAACATAATACCACATCTCAAACTACACACATGCATACCGGTATGACTAACACATCACAACATAACGAAACCTCGACAAAATCCGAATCCACAACAAAGTACATCACGAAAACTCCAAATACAATACACTCATATGGAAAGCCCAACTCAACCACCAGAGTCTCAGAGATGAGATGAGATGTCAGCTAGCGGTGCTCCAAGTCGTCACGAAGACTTCTACCTGTTACTTGGGTGACAAAAAAACCCAGGGTCCGTGGTGGTGGTGAGTAAAACTCAACAGGTAATAGAAAAACATGTATATATGTAATATCACATGTAATTCAACAACATAATCTAGAGGTACAATAGGTGTATCAGCATAGTATATAAATACAAGCATATACCGTCTAACCAAATGAACAACGTAAAATGAAAACATACCTGAAGTCTGCTACGCTACTCTGATCCAACCTGAACATATATCCAACATATATATAACAGGAAGAGTAAGATCATCTCACAATATACTCAAGCTATAGGTCAAGGTATCTAATGGTTTGTCCAACAACTATACTAGTATCCGAAACAACCGTATAACATATGCAAGAAGCATGCATGAATATGATGTACAATCAATTGCAGTAAGCATAATACAATCAAATGCAACATCACAATAAATATATATATATAAACTGCATCTATATATATATTAATCTCAACCATCCATATATATATATATATATATATATGGTAATATGCAAAGCGCCATCAGATACGGCAATGCAGCATGCATGGTCATGCCTGCTCAACCCTACTCGCTACCACGCCCCCATTGTGGCCTAGGTGGCACGACATGACAACTGTCCCAACTCACACCAACCACTGCTCTAGAGTGGTCGAGTGGGCAGTATGATCAAGTATCATATGAGCGTAAAGAGCTCGCTATACAACGGGGGTCCCTGCTGCTGGCTACTTCGACTAACACTACCAATGAGTGGTCAAGTACCACGTACCCAGGACAACTGCACGCAACTCCAACTACCACCATCTATAGTGGTAGAATGCGACACAACAGATGCTCTGCCCTCACACCGATTACTCCTCCTATGAGTAACCGTGGAGGCAGGATGATTGGCGACCTTCTCAACCACAAGGGAGACCACGTCACCAGCATGCATGCAAATGACATGAATGCAATGTCTCACATATAGACATCCACCATAGACTCTCTATTCTACAGAAAGTCATACTAATCAGATCAATGCACTCTCTATCCTGCATAGAGTCGTACTCAACTGATTAACAAACTCTCTATCCTGTAGAGAGATGTACTCAACTAATCATAACTCTTTATTCAATAGAGAGTCATACTCAACTGATCGATGCACTCTCTATCCTGTAGAGAGTCATACTCGACAGATCATAACTCTCTATCCAATAGAGAATCGTACTCAACTGATCGACGCACTCTCTATCCTATAGAGAGTCGTACTCGACTAATCATATCAAGCTAGGATCACCGGTTCGTAGCGACACACTAATCACCCTTCACTTAACCATTACAAAACACATGGTTGGTAACAAGTATGCAACATACGGGTATTGGAAATAAATCCTACATTTAGGGCATTACCTACCCACAGATGACCTTTTTGCCAATTTATAAATTGGGTCATCACCCGTACTAACATTTACACCCTACTAAATATCTAGGCCAATTTATATCACATCTATAACTCCTAAATCATGATAGGGAATATGTGATATCAACAATTGAGCATAAATACATCCAACGATAAGTTCAAGCATAAGATAATAAGAGTAGGGTCAAGGTAACATGATCATATAAGATGATCAATCATCTAAATCTGTATGCATTAAAACTATCTGACCAGGGTAGGAATTACCCACCTGATATGTAGGTTGTATCAATAGTCTTCACGTCCATCAACCTATCTTGAATCAAGGTCCCAACTGTAGAATACAACATACACAACCGCTATCATATATGCTATAGGAATTTGAATCTAAACCGATCTTAATCCATTTCATAAACCACATATATACTGTAAATAGAATTTCCTTACAGTATCAAATTAAATCTATCCACACTAAACCTACCTTATTCATAACTAATAATCAACAATCAACTACAACATCGACAATAAAGGTAACACATCCTACTTCATAACATACTAAATTAAAGATTACCTTTTACTCTTCAATCGATACACTTATCAACACGATAATTCCAATCCAGCAACTCTCACACTTAAACCAGGAGGCAAATTAGATGCAAACAGCCACAACTTTGTTGCTCACAGTGATAAAGAAATATGATCTTCAATTTCATTAAGGCCAGCCGAATTCCAGCTTAAATAAGGCCTTCTTCCCTGTAGCAACAACATCACGATGACAAATCCTTTGTAGCACACGAATCACCAATTAGGAGTGAAGCTATGATACAATTTAGCAATACCTAGAGCTCAACAACAACATAATAGGAGATCACCGACTTGTGAGGCAGCCTCAATTCGAGTCGACAACACCATGTGTTCTTCACCCATCTACTGTCGTTCATCCTCCAAAATCAACAAGAGCAGCTTGCTCCACTAAGGGAACCACACTCCAAATCAACACTTCGGAAATCAAACCCATAACCATCACCACCGAAAGGAATTCATAGAACAACAGGGGAATTGATCTTTCTTACCAGAAATTGAAGCTTCATCGGCACTAGACAATCCCTCAACAACAACCTTCCCTTGCTCCAGCTTTAATCGGGAAGAAACAACCCTCAATTCCATCGGCAGGCACCCCTTCTCTATTCCCCGGCTCCCAGATCACTGTCCAAACAAGATCCACACTCAACCATAAGGAGAAACGCAGCAGCCCTAAAATCTCGCCCAAGCTCAGGAAAGGAGTAGTGCTTACCTATCTCCGGTGACCATCGACAGCGACCTTCTCGTCTCCCCTATTCACAGCCGCACAAACCACCATCATAGCCCACCATCCGGCTTGCTCCACCGGTCGATTCACAGCGATTTGAAGCGACGCCGGCGATACTCCTCCCCCAAATGCTCTACTCACCGAAAAACCCAGCGCCGACAACTCTGCCCTTCACCACAGATAACACCCAATGAAAGAACACTGCTACACATTCGATCTTCGTGCAAGGTAAGGAAATGATCAAATCTTACCTAGCACCGGCGACGATCGGCAGAAACCCCCAATCGACATCTCACCGTCAAAACGTCACCGATTCAAGTTCTCCCCGCCACTCACTCGCCCTCTGCTCCCGCTCGCTCTCTGCCCTCGCTCGCCCATAGAGCTCGTCGTGGAAGGTCTAGCCGCCGTCGCTTGCCACGAGGAAGGGAAGATCGCTCGACCGCCGCACCTTTCAGAGAGGGAGAGAGCTCGTGGTGAAGCGATGAAATCGCGACTGGGAAAGAAAAGAAAAGTCGGGATTTAATGCGACGCTAGCTGAGCGTTACACGAGTGAAACGAATCGGGTCCAACGGATCGGGTCGGGTCCAATCCTATACGCCTATTAATCTTTCTCCAAAAATACCTTAGAAATTTTCATTTAAGTCCAGGAAAATTTCTAAAAAAATCTGGAAATATTCCATAGGGTATTTTCCCAATTAACAAGCATTATTTTATTATTAATAATTTTTTTTCATGATATTTTACAGATTGCACCAACAATCTCCCCCTTTTTGATGTTTGACAAAAACCAAACAAACTATTGAGTTAGACCATCTAACTCAACCCAATCATCCCCATCAATTTTCCCAATTGATGTCATTCTCTCAATAAGTTCTCCCCCAAAACATTCTCTACCTTTTTGACTAACATCAAAAAGGTTATCTCCAAGGAGGTCAATGTCTCATGTCCCAATGAGATCTTACAATCTCTCCCTTGGTCCAAAAATACCTAGGATGTCTACCATCTTCCTAGTGATAAGTTCCATATCACTCAAGAGAGGCAATCCTATACACTCTCCCAATTTCCAAATTGGGTATCTCAAAAGCCCATTTTCTTTCTCATGAGGAAAAATACCATCCATCATTCCATGATGGATACCTCCCCTTAAAGGCTTGCTCCCCCTTGACCATTGCACCAACAATGTCCTTGAGAAGTCCCTAAGCCAATAAGAACTCTAAACCATCAAAAATAAGGTTAAAAGTCCAAACATGAACTTTTCTACCCTTAAATTTGATACATCGACCTAACACCTCTCCTAATCCATATCCAATGGATGTTCACCCTTTATAATGCTTCCCAAAGCATATCGTATGTCCGATCTTAACCCACTGGTTAGAACCTTTTGTGAAACTAGACTTAAACAACCTTGTTTTCTCGATCCTGACGTGGCGCTCAACTTCTCGCTCGAGGTTCATGGCTTCGACATGGACCATGGCTCGATACCAATTGTTAGTGCCTATAAGATCCACATATCTCCACAATGGTATGATATTGTCCACTTTGCCTAAGCCCTCATGGTTTTGTTTTTGGGCTCAAAAAGGCCTCAAACCAATGGAGATTCTTTTTCTTATAAGCACATGATCTTTTCATGTCTTACCAATATTACTTATAGTATTACAATGGGTGAAAAATGATAGAAAATACTTTATTACCTATAAAATATCGAAATTGATACAAAATCCAAAGTGAATAAAACTTAAAGTTTTAGCTCACTTTGTATCAATCCAAATCAATGGTGATTCTATCAAAGATAGACTTCGACCTAACACCTCTCCTTCAATCCAAGATTTTAAAATGTTTTCACCTTATAATTTGGATTATATCGTTGGGCTCAATGTACATGACTTGTACACAAGCTTTCCCAATTATCCACCACTAATATAAGATGAGTTTAGGTTCATCTAGATGCAAAAACTATGCACCTTGAACTTAACTCATATCCTAGCATCTCACATGTATCTAGGGTGTATAAATACATGTACATGTCAATGTGATGTGAGATGTGGGTTTTGTTCATCCTAATCTAGGGTTTCATAAGTAATTCTAATTGATTCAAAAATCGTGAAAATTCATACATATATTACTTATAGTCAGATTTTAAAATGTTTTCAAAACCTTATTTTGGATTATATTTCTTGGGCTCAATGTACATGACTTGTACACAAGCTTTCCCAATTATCCACCACTAATATAAGATGAGTTTAGGTTCATCTAGATGCAAAAACTATGCACCTTGAACTTAACTCATATCCTAGCATCTCACATGTATCTAGGGTGTATAAATACATGTACATGTCAATGTGATGTGAGATGTGGGTTTTGTTCATCCTAATCTAGGGTTTCATGTATTCTCTAAGGCAACGCTACTTGATTCCCTTATAAATGGGACTCCAAGTCATGCCAAAGTCCTTAAATCAATTTTCATTAATTTAAATGCATGAAGTATGATCATGACATAAATGATAGCAATAATTAAGCATGGCCAATGATCATGATGTCATGGCATATGATGTAATCTAAAAACACATGACATTAAACCTAACCCTAAACATGATCATGACATTTTAAATGATTAAAAATAAGCATGATGTCATGGCATGTTATATGGCAAACAAAGTATGACATATAAAATATATAGGTATAATAATACCTAAATTTTAATATTAATTGTCATTTGATATAATTAAGTATATTTTACCATAATACTACTTTTCTCCCTAGTGTGCCAAAGACCCAAAATGACACACTATGACTCTAATCCTAAATTGTGTCAATTCAATTGATTTTTCATAATCCCAAAAATATATTGGCACATCCTAAAATCTTTTAGGATCATAGATCAAAACTATTTTTAAGGTATCCATAACCTTGAAAATTACCTAAAGTGTCACCTTTGCCATGATTGAGTTAACTACCCATCCAATCAAGGTTGACACACCCTAAACCCATCTAGTGTGAATCAATCACGCTCTTAGGAACCAAAACCTATTTGAGCTCCTAGAGTTTACTAGGTATTCCTTAGGGATAACCTCCCTAGATACCCTCCTAATGACCCTTCTAGGCTTGTTAGCCTTGGTCATTGTGGTCTTACCTAGGTTGACTCTAGGGGTAACTCCCCTTGCAACCTTCTTAGTGGCTTCCCTAGGTTTCCTTGAAACCCTAGCCACTAGGCACACACCATGGTCAACTCTAGGGATGACTTCCCTATTGACCTTGGTCTTCCTAGACCTTTGTGTTCCATAATCAAATGGAACACTATGATAAGCCACCTTAGGCATAGGTTTGTGAATCAAACCTTGCTCGCCCTTGGTTGACTTTTGTCTCTTAGGTCCTAGGTGTTGACTCTTGGTCCTAGACTCTTGACTTTGACCATTTGACCTTTTTATTTGATTTTGCATAATTCTAAGGGTCTTCTCAAGTTTTTCAAGCCTTGACCTCAAGGCTTAATTTTCAACCTCTAATTGCCCAATTTTAGAATTTTGATTTGGTCTTTGGGCAATGTTCTTCCTAGGCATATGCCTAGTCCATTTGAGATTAAGACCTAGGTGTTCTCCTATTTTCTTGATAGATTCCCTAGGTAAAATATTTTTAGGGGCATTAGTCCCAAATTTCTCTTTATTCCTAAGGTTTACACTCTTAGCACCTAGACAAAAATATTTGTTATTGCTCCTAGCATGCTTTTCATGATAAATACCAAGTGAATTGAAATTCCTAGCATGCTTTTGTCTATTAACTAAAATAGAAGCATTATTAAAATGATATACCTTAGGGTTTGCCTTAGTGGCTCCCCCTACTTGTGATGCTCCCCTTTGCCCCTTCTTCTCCCCCTTCGGGCATTGACTCCGGTAATGACCCGGTAGTCGGCATTTGAAGCACACCACGTGCTCCTTGCTTTTGGTTGTTGGGGGACCGACATCCTTAACTTTTGGTGCCGGTGGAGCTTTTCATACTCTCTTTGGGCATTTGCTCTTGTAATGCCCACTTTCCCTACACTCAAAGCAAATTATATGATTTTTATTTAAACCTAAATTGCTTGAGTTACCTAGGGTATTTGTTGTGGTGATCGGAGTGGGTTCCTCATCCCTTCTGGAGGTTGAGGCTTCTCCTTGATTTTGCTCCGGCTTCGGTGTGGATGGTCTCTCCTCCCCCTCAATCCTTGAAGTAGATGCTTCTTCCACTTCTTCCACCGATCTAGAAATTGATTCCCTATCAACTTTCAAATCCTCAAGCTCTTTAGATGATGATGTATTTGCTTGAGCTTGAGAGGGTGAGCACTCTTCTTCTTCTTCTTCTTCTTGGATTGATGATGAATTTTCATGAAGCTTGGCCAAATTGCTCCATAGCTCCTTGGCATCAATGCACTCACCTAGGCTACACAAGAAGTCATTAGGAATTAAATCAAAAATGAAATTGATTACCTTCTTGTTTTTCTTAAATCTTTGGAGTTGATCTTCACTCCATTTCTTCTTCTTGAGGAAGCCACCCTTTGGTCCTTTTAGATATTCGAATCCTTCCATCAAAACGGACCACTCCTCAAGGTCTCTCATCATCAAAAAGTTTTCAATTCTCGCCTTCCAAGAATTGAAGCATTCTCGTCCATAGAAGGCATAGGGAATTGGGGTGTTGATATCCCATCCCAATTATTCTTGGAATTCCATCTTCTTCACCCTCTAGCGGTGCTCCCTCGGTTGTTAAACTTTGAAGAGCACCCTCGCTCTGATACCACTTGTTGGGGATCGTTGGAACGCTAGAGGGGGGTGAATAGCATCGTGCTATACGTCGATGGAATACGTTCGCGTGTTCGTCTACAATTTTCGTTAGCGCGCAGTGGAATAATGATAATAAAGCAATAACGAATGTACAAACACGCAGACACACAAATATTTAACATGGTTCGGAACCGAATGGTTCCTACTCCATGGATCAAGCTCTAAAGAGCTCTAGTGATGCACACGCAATCACTAATCACAAATACTCCTTCTCGACACAAGTCGAAGGTGGAGAAACCTCGTACAATAGTATACAATAATAAACTAAATACAACAACCAAATAATATGAAATACAATGCAATACAAGTAAAGAAAACACTTTACAAATGCCTTTAGATTGTTTGCTTGTTGATCGCTTGAACCGTGGTTGAAGACCCTGATTTGCAGCAGTAAATCGCCTCAAGAAAGTCCAAGAAATTTCTGGCTTTTTTCTCCTTCACGAGCTCCATTTAAAGCTTCAACATGTGCTGGAAATCGCCGATCAGTCGACTACTCGGGACCATCAGTCGACTGATGCCACTGTTGTCATGAGACAACGGCTAGATCCACGCTGGAAAAGTCCAACAGATCCATCATCAGTCGACTGATTATGACCATCAGTCAACTGTTCGAGCCTCCACTCGACTACTAACCCCAGCAGTCGACTCCATTCTCCCGAAAACGAGCACCCGATCGATCACAAGATTAGTCGATCGCCTTCATCCGCAATCGATCGCTAGGCCAAATCCCGCAATAAACCCTAGTTGATTTGCTCACCGATCACACATGGCACCAATGACCGCATACCTAAAACATGAGGTTTTAACCCAAGTATGGTTCCCCCATACTTGCTACACCACCCTTAGCCTAGACCTAAGCCTTCTAGCCACCTCCATCAGCCTCACGCCTTTCGGATCCCTCCAAGTCATCCATGACTTATTCATCCATCGCGCTAGCCTTCAAGTGCTTCCATCGGCTATGTCATGCTAACGGTGTCTACACTGCCAAGGCACATTGGACTTACACCGCCAAGACTCCGCTTGGACTTTATGTCGCCAACCATTGGACTTATGCTGCCAAGACTCTCGCTTGGACTTTACACCACCAATATCAAACCCCTTGGACTTCTCGAATGCCAAGACTCAAGCTTGGACTTCCCTTACCAACCCATGTTGGACTTTCCATGCTAAGACCCATGCTTGGACTTTCCCAAATGCCAAGTGTCCCACTTGGACTTTCCATGCCAAGTACCCAAGACTTGGACTTTCCCATGACAATCATATTGTCATATGTTTTTGTCGAACATCAAAACATCTCTTGAGTCAAGCTCGAGTCCTGGTCAATCATGACCTGAGCCTATTGCACCAACAAGATTCACCCCCTCTCTCGGTTCACTCAATCCTACAGTATCATCCTATCATCTCACTCATTGCTATGTTCTCAATCAAGGTAGCCTTATAGTGGGATGTGAGATGTTCCTAAAGGTATTTCATACTTAACCAAAATTTCATGCAATTCTACCTAAGGTTAAGTATCATGCATCCTAAAACACCCAATATGATCATAAAAGAAAGAATTATCAATCATGATCATAAATCTTCAATAATTGCATATCATGATCATAAATCAAATATTATTATAATTTCCATATTATGATCATATTATCATCACCCAACACTTAAATCAAAAACTATCATCCACATCCTTACAAGTCAACCATTTTACATGATATAAATAAAATTCAATTATGGTTGACTATCCTAGGGTTTTCCTAACCCTTAAGGATGGATTTGGGAACCCAATATAAATTCTTTTCTATAGGGTTCACTAAGTATTCTTTAGGGATCCATTTCCTAGCTACCATTTTATTTTTAGCTTGACCCCTTGCAATTAAACAATGATAGGCCTTTTCATTTTTGGTTCCCTTATAACCTAGGCCTTTCTTATTAAAACTTGCCCTTTGGCTCCTAATAATCATATTTAATGTGTTGGAGCCTATGGTGAATTTTTCTAAGGCTTTAGTTAGGTGATCTACCTTTTCCCTTAGGGCCTTATTTTTATCAATACATTCATCGCTAACATTAAAAGGAATATAATCATTATGTGAGCATGCATTTTCTAGTTTTTCTTCTAGGGCCTTAATTTGATCAAGCATGAATTTATTCTTTTTCTTAGCCCTAAATAGTTCCTTAGTTAAATTCGAAATCATAGACATAATTTTCTTAGGAGGAAGATTTGTTACCTCACTTACCAAATCTCCTTCTTGTGATGTCGATGAGGATAAGGATGAAGCTCCCCCTTCACTTGAGCTCTCCTCACTTGTGCTTGTTTCTTCTTCGGAGGAGGAGGTGGAGTCTAGATTTTCTATTGCCATTAATGCAAAGCTTGTGAAGGCTTCTTCTTCTTCCGATGAGGATGATGGATCATCCCATGTTGCCTTGTGTGCCTTAACCTTCTCTTTTTCTTTGGTTTTCTTTTCATCCTCCTTCCTCTTGTTCCCTTTCTTCTTTTCTTCTTTCTTTCTCCTTTCCTCCTTGCTTTTGTTCAAGAGGGGACAATCATCTCTTATATGCCCCTCTCCTTTGCAATTGTAGCATATGATCTTCCTCCTTGGCCTTCTTCTCCTATCATTAGACTTGTTAAATTTAAAAAATTTCAATGCATGCCTTACCTTCCTTACCATATAGGTCTCTTCATTACTATCCATGGATGAGGAGGAGGAATCTTCATCCGATGAGGAAGGTGGCGTCTCCTTCTTCTTCTTCCCCTTGCTTGCTACTAGTATCACTCCCCTTGATGGCTTGATTTGCTCTTCTATTACTCCTTCAAGCCTTGTTTCATGGAGTTCCATGGTGGAGAAAAACTCTTCTAGAGTGCTTATCTCTAGATTCTTGGAGATATAAAATGAATCCACCATTGAGCTCCATTTCGACGATTGGGGAAAGGCATCTATTGCCTTCATTATCATGTCTCTATTTGAAAGCTTTTCACCTACACTTGATAAACCGGTTATGATTTATTTAAATCAAGAATGCAATGATAATACCTTCTCTTCCTTTTCTAACTTGATGTTGTTCAATTGGGAGCGGAGGAGGTCTCTTCTTGCTATCTTGGCCTCGGAGGTGCCTTCATGAAGCTCAATCAATCTCTCCCACATCTCTTTGGCACTTGAGCACTCCCCAATTCTATTTATCTCTTGTTGGGAGAGCACGTTGAATAGATGATGCTTGGCTTTCAAATTTGCCAAGTGCTCCTCTCTTTGCTTCTTTGACCATCTAGATTTCTCCAATGGCTCCCCTTCTTCATCCCTAGGAACTTCGAAACCATTTTCCATTATTAACATTATTTCAAAATTTGTTTCGAAGAATACCTCCATTCGCTTTTTCCACCAAGAGAATTCTCCTTCAAACTTCGGCGGATGAATGTTGGAGCCGGCCATCTCTGGTCGTGCTTGTTACGGAGGTGAGTTCGGTGACAAGCAACTTGGCTCTGATACCACTTGTTGGAACGTCGGTGTCCTGCTAGAGGGGGGTGAATAGTCTTTCTCGTGTACGGTGGAATTTGCTTGCGCTTGATCATCTACGAATATGATTAGCGCAACGGAAATATAAACAATAAAGACAATCAAGAAGACAAGCGCTAACAAACTGATATAACGTGGTTCATGGCCTTGCCGCTAATCCACGGACCGATTCGTTCCAGGTGAATCATGCCTAAACCTTCACTATTCTCTCCTTGGCACCAAGCAAGGTGGAGGTAACCTTTTCTTACAAGATCACTCTTCTTACAATAGGATCGAGATAAATGCAAGTAAGAAGAGTAGGAAAATGTTTTGGGCACTTGGGTGTTGTTTGGAGTTAAAGAATTAGCCTCCCCAAGTGTCCAAAGGCCTCTTCTTATAGGGAAGAGACCATTCTTCCCATTGAGCCAGCAGCAGTCAACTGATGCCTTGATCAGTCGACTGTCGCTGTAGTCGTTGCCCTATAACAACTTCTTCCACATTGGATTCTATCCAACGACTCGCACATCAATCGACTGATCTTCCCATCACGATCGATGGATGGAAACCATCGATCAGTGGTCGACGCGATCACTCGGACCGAAGCTTCCGTGCGAAACCCTCGACATCACCAACTATTCCCTTGGTAGACGATGGAGCTAGCGTCGATCGCCATTAGTTGGATCGGTGATTAACAGAACCGACCGAACACCACCGAGTCTCCAGTGGACTTGGATCAGTCAATTGCTACCTATAGCAGTCGACTGGTGTCAGGAAATACTCATTCGACACTTAGCCGTTTGACCAAGTTCACCTACGAGCTACCTCGTCCTGAGTTACAATCGCTCACTCTCATTCCCTTGGAGTCCCTCACCTTGAAGTTCTCTTCATCCAACCATGTCCCTCGGATGCGCCAAGCACACGGCTTCGCAGTGTCATCCTTCATGTCTTGCACTGAAGTTTACTTCCTTCGGCTTCACTCCAATGCTCCTCATCCGGCGGTCCCTCAGATGCACTAAGCGCATGGCTTCCGCAATGCATCTTTCACCGACTTAAGGACCGAGTCATGAGAGGTAAATCTTGCTAATGCTATCGTCATCCATGTGCGAATTACTAAGTCCTGCATGACTTTAATGCACATATCAAATCTATAACAACCTAACTTAAACCCTTTGCCACACACATCAAAACCACATCACATGGGTTGATTGCCCTAACATCATCTTCGGATGATGACAAGGTAACCTCTGAACTCATAGATTTCTATAAGACAATTGCTTATTTAACTAATATATTAGAAAAATCCAAAGCTAAGGTTAAATTGTTAAAATCTAAAGTAGGACAATTAAAGAACGATAAGGAGCATGCGGTAGAAGCTAGTGCCAACTCTCCTAAGTTTGTTAAGCTTATGGATGAAAATAGCTCTCTGAAAGCACAGGTGAACGATCTCAAGTGTACTCTTAAGAAATTCACCTCTAGCTCTCAGACTTTGAATATGATTTTAGAATCACAACAGGTTGTTTATAACAAAGCTGGGATAGGTTATAAACCTAAACAACAAGAACTTAGTTTCATTTCCTTACTTTCTAGAAATTTTGGTTGGAAGACTAAAATAACTAAGGCATGGATTCCCAGGAAGTATGTTTTGGAAGCTAATGGACCCAATATTTGGGTTCTTAAGTCATTTATCTTTCATGTCTAGTAGGCATTGATTAAGGGGGAGTGTCCATCAACCTAGTTTGTAGACAGTGGATGCTCCAAGCACATGTCCGGGGACTTATTGTTGTTTTTGTCATTACAGAACAAGACCAGAGGTACTGTTTCGTTTGGTAATAGTGACAGGTTAAAAGTTATGGGAATAGGGAATATTTGTATCTCAAAACATTTTATGATTAGAAATGTACTTCTTGTTAAGAACATGTCTTTTAATTTGTTAAGTGTAAGTCAGTTGTTTGATGCTGGATACAGGGTTGAATTCAATTCAACTTAGTGTCTAGTGAAACACAATATTTCGGGTGCTACCATGTTAGTAGGAGTTAGGAAGGAAAATATATATCATGTGTATTTTGATAATGCTACTAATATATCTACCAAGTGTCTTATGTCTAGAACAGATGAATCCTAGCTGTGGCATAGGAGCCATGCATATGTCAACCTGAAGAATTTGAGAAGACTAGCTAGCAAGGAACTTGTAAGGGGGCTTCCACTACTAAAGTTCTAGAAAGACAAGTTGTGTGATGCCTATCAAAAAGGTAAGCAAATGAGGGCATCACATAAGCCCAAGAATATTATAAGTACCTCTACTGCTTTAGATTTGTTACATCTAGCCTTGTTTGATTGTAGCAATGTTAAATCCTTGAATGGTAGTAGATATTGTTTGGTTATTATTGATGATTATACAAGATATGCTTGGACCTTTTTCTTAAAACATAAGGATGAGACAATAGAATTTTTTTATTTCTTTTAGTAAAAGAGTTGAAAATGAGAAAAACACAACCATTAAAGCCCTTAGGAGTGATCATGGAGGGGAGTTCCAAAATACTCGATTTAAGGACTATTGTTTAGAAAGTGGATATAGACATGAGTTTTCAGTTCCAAGAACACCCCAACAGAATGGTGTTGTGGAAAAGAAAAATCGGGCCTTGCAAGAAGCAGTGAGAAGCATGCTTCATGAGTACACTCTTCCAAGCTACTTGTGGGCCGAAGCCATAAGCACAACCTGTTATGTTCATAACAGGGTGTTGATACATAGGCTTTTAGGAAAAACATTACATGAGCTATGGTTTGGGAAACCACCTACAGTCAAGCATCTTAGGGTGTTTTGTTGTAAAGTGTTCATTCTAAATACCAAAGATCATCTAGGTAAGTTTGCAGCTAAAGTTGATGAAGGTACCCTTGTAGGGTATTCTTCTATTAGCAAGGCATATAGAGTGCATAACAAGAAGTCGAAAATGATAGAAGAGTCACCAAATATTGTATTTGAGGAAGATGAAAAATCTGGTGATACTCAAGAAATAGAGGAAGAAATTAAGTTTGGAATGGAGAATATTAGATTACATGAAAACACTGAAGTAGGGGGAGCTAAGATTGAATCTGATGAAGAAAAGTCTAGGATACAAGGGTCATTGCTTGAAGATGTATCAAACGACCAAGTACTTGAAACATCTCAAGCACCAAGATCCATTAGGACAATTAGTGGTCATCCCCAAGATCAAATCATAGGAGAACTTCAACAAGGGGTGAGGACCGGATCATCCTTTAGGAATGAAGGAGTTGAAGTTACGTTGATCTCAGAAATTGAACCCAGGGTTGTAGAAGAGGCTTTGCTTGATTCTGATTGGGTCTTGGCAATGCAAGATGAGCTAGGACAATTCGAAAGAAGCTAAGTGTGGGACTTAGTTCCGAGACCGGGAAAAGCTTTTGTAATTGGTACCAAATGGGTGTTTAAGAATAAGATGAATCATAAGGGAGAGATAATCAGAAATAAGACAAGGCTAGTCGCCAAAGAATATAATTAGCTTGAGAGGTTAGATTATGAAGAGACCTATGTCCCAGTAGCTCGACTAGAGTCCATAAGGTTAATGCTAGCTTTTGCTACATACAAAGGCTTCAAACTCTATACAAAGGTTGGTGCAATCGGCCCAGGTCACGATTGATCGGACACGAGTTTGACTCGAACCATATTTTGATGTTAGATAAAACGTATGACATGTGAGTGTCATTGGAAGTCCAACATGGGTTAGCCACGTAAGTCCAAGTGTGTAACCTTAGCGGTGAAAATCCAATCATGGGGCTTGGTGTTGGGAAAATCCAAGCATAGGGCTTGGTGTGGGTAAAGTCCAAGTGTGTAGCCTTGACATGGAAAATCCAAGCATGGGGCTTGGTGTTGGTAAGTCCAAGTGTGTAGCCTTGGCATGGAAAATCCAAGCATGGGGCTTGGTGTTGGTGAGTTTAAGTGTGTAGCCTTGGTAAGGGGAAGTCTTGAGGACTTGGCAAGGTCACTAGTCTCGTAGGCTCGGGGTCCTTGAGTCAGTGAAGGATGGCATTATGAAGTCGTGAGCTTGGTGGATCCGAGGGACCACCGGACGGGAAGCTAATGGAGTGAGGCCCAAGGGAAGCATATTTCGAGGGCAAGAGATGCGAAGGATGGCATTGCGAAGCTGTTCTCTTGGTGCATCCGAGGGACGTAGGCCGAGGGAAGAGAGCTTCGGTGGGGAACTCCATGAGAGGATGAGGTGGATTTGGCCAAGTGGCTAAGACTGAGTGTCGGATGCTCAAACATGTGTTTGAGGTTGTACCCGACAGTCGGATACTCAAACAAAGTGTTGTCTGAGGTTTTACTCGACATCGATCGGTAGCATAGGTGCGGTCATCCAAATCGATGGCAATCAAGCGGTGTGCGATCGTGGGTTCGGCCCAGCGATCGCCAAGGAATGGCGATCAACTACGAACTATCGATTGATCGCCAAGGGATGACAATGATCGGTGATGAAGGTGGTCAAGGGCACAGAATGCTCGGTAGTCGACTGATCAGTCGGCTACGAGGTCAGCAGTCGACTGATGGTATTGGCCAGTTGACTACCAGTGTATCCGTTGGCTAGATGCCGATGTGGATTAAGGCCATTGTCTCAGCGACTCGATGCTGATCGGGGGCCTTATGGCGATCATTCTTTGGCGCAAAATCATCTTGATGCAGGTTATTTAAGGAGCTCGAGATGGAGGATTTTGCAATAGTTTTTGTGCCGATTTTGGAGGGGAATAGCTGCTACATTCCAGTCCTTCAAGAGCAAACCAAAGCAAGCAACAAGTAAGAGTTCAAATCCATTGTTGTAAAGTTTTCTTTACGTATTTCATTGTTGTATTTGTATTTGCTTGTACCTTTATATATTACTTAGTGTAATTGATTGTATGAGGTTTCTCCACCTCCGACTTGTTGTCGAGAAGGAGTTTGGTTAGTGTCGTGCGCATAACTCGAGCTCGTTGAGCTCACCCCGTGGAGTAGGAACCCTAAGGTTTCGAACCACATATATCATTGGGTATTTGTGTGTGCTTGAATTATTGTTTAGTATTTCTATTGTTTCCGCTATGCTAACGACAATTGTAGACAAGCAACATGCACGAACGAACGAACACCACCATCGTACACGAATTGGGTTATTCACCCCCCCTCTAGCCGACCACCGATCCTCCAACAAGTGGTATTAGAGCGAGGCCGCTCTTCAAGGATTAAGAACTAATAGAGCACCGCTAGAGGAAGAAGATGGAGTTCGAATATAAATTGGGATGGGACATCAATACTTCAATTCTGTACACCTTCTACAGATGAGAAGGCTTCAATCAATGGAAGGCGAGGATTGAAGACTTCATGATGATGACGGACATTGAAGATTGGCCCACTTTGATGGAAGGGTTTGAATTTTCAAGAGAGTCAAATGGAGGATTCCTCAAAATGAAGAAGTGGACCATGGTGTTAGTAATATATGAGAGATGTCCTAAGGCAATCGCCTTATGTATGAACCATTTATATGATAAATGAAGATTCACTATTTGAGTATACATGTTTTATGTATTTGATTGGATCTTAAACTCATTTCTTCAATGTCCACGATACGATTCACAAGATGAGAGAATTTGTGATTGGATCACAACTAGTGAGTATCTCTACATGTGTAATTGTGATGTATCGGAATTATCCCTAGTCGATGAATTGATGGATTTGGACACCATCAATTCTGTCGAGACTAGCACGAGGTATACTCCATGGTGTATCCAAGCAGCTGATTCTCACTGGCTGGAGACATAGTGATGTCCAGAGTTAATCGTGGATGCTAGTTATGGTAACTAGTTCATTGGAGTGACCAGCCGTAAGACTTCATATGGTTCTCTGCATATATAGATATGTCAATGAAGTTCTTACTGTGGCTTAAGTGCGAGGTTCCTTTGACTTGCGGTATTCAAGTCATCTTGATCATGGAGACTTATGCTTTGACATCTTAAGCAAACATCTCTAAGGAGATGTGGACCCGGGATGATTGGGTATAAGTCGAAGTGATCGAAGGTGTTTGAATAGCCTATAAAGGATTCACCACTCCTTGCGAGGAGATGTATACCCATGGCCTCTCGTCGGATTGTTACTAAAGTCTTTGGCCAAAGCATTACATGTTTAGAGTATGGTACTCTTCGATACATGTGGAGTAACTAGAATCCGTAGGACGAGGAAATGATACTTGGGCTAAGTGTGACGTAGTCAGCCTAGTGGGGACTGACACTATAGACCATGTCCTGAACCAAGTGGGTATAAGATGAGTGAAGGGAATGGGGCACGATTCATTCGAGCTACTGAAGAAACAGTTCTGGATCAACCGTTGATCTTTTCGGTTAATTGGGGATCATGATGTACTACTAGGTGTCACTCATGATCGTTCTATAATTAATGGTTAATTATAGACGGCCAACATAAACCGAGAACCTATTTGGTCACACGCACAACGAGCGTAATCCAAAGGATTTAAAACGAGCTTGAGAATGTGATTCTCAGACCGAGAGAAACTAAGTTTGGTTGGACCAAACATAAAGCGAGCATGAAATCGTTTCAGTCGCAATGGAAGCGTGGATGGGCCGAGTCTTATGAAGACGTAATGGATGAACCAAAATGGTTTGGTTCTAATCCAATGGAGTAGAATAAACCAAAGGGTTTGGTTTATTTCAAACGAATAAACCAAAAGTTGGTTCGGTTCGTTTTAACTTAAAATAAACCATCATGGTTTGGTTTATTTTAACTTATCTTAATGGAGCGGGTTAACGGGCCTAATGGTTATGATCCAATAACCATTAAGAGAAATAGTTCTCTATAAAAAAGGGCTTTAGGGTTTGTTAAGCCCTAATGAAGAGGCAACCCTAGTTTGGCCGCCCACCTCATCTCCCCTTTTGAGTTGGCGCCAACTTCTCTTGCCGCCCAGCCCATAGCTCCTCCAACCGGCGTCCAGAAGGCTGCTTCCTTCCTCCTCGCCGGCGTCGAGCTGCTGCCGAAAGAGTTCCGGCGATCCTCCTTAGGTTTGGCATCAAGGTGAGCACTTGGCTTCCTTGTTTTGGCCGGCGCCTATCTCCTCCACCAAGCTGTCCAGTTTTCTGGACAGCTTCTTCTCCTCTCGTCGGAGCGTCGTTTGGACGACGGTTAGAGCTTCGACAGCGGCTAACTTACCGGGGATTCGATCTCCAGTAATCCTCTGAGGTGGAGGACGAAGGATTCGTCAATCGGTTGACGAATACCTCTCCGGAGAAGCGAGTTTTGAGGACTCGTCTTAGGATCCGAATTTGGATTTGGATCGTGATCATCTCTCGATCACGTCGTCTTCAACACGAGGCTAGTAACCCGTACGAAGACGAAGCTCGTGGCTTAGCGAAGTCATCCCGAGGAACTCGGCGTGGATACGGATAGAGACGATTCTAGCGAGAATCGTTCCGGTTGATTCCGTTCCCGCTACACGTCATACGAAAGGTATAACGTAGATAAATTTCCTTTTATTGCAAATTTAAATTTATGATTATGTCTACACTTGTTGTAATATGCATGCGTGTGTTGTGTGTGTTGTAATAAATAGGAGTATTTATTATTTTTATTGCTTCCGCTGTGTTCATGTTTACGAAACATGATCGAACACACACACGCCGCGGTGCCGGAAACCCAACAGTGGTATCAGAGCCCAGGTTGTGTTTCGACATAATCGTAAAAATGGTTTTGCGATAGTCATAATGTATTTCTGGAAATTTTCTAATTTTGGAAATTTAGAAGTATTTATGGAAATTTTTTAATTTTGGAAAGTCTAGAAGTATTTATGGAAATCTTCCACTTTTGGAAAGTTGGAAGTATTTATGGAAATTGATATTTTCCATAAATAAAATATTTGATTAGATTCTGGAAATTTGTTTCCTAATTTAATCATGATTTGATTTGGGAAATCAAATCTTAAAATATTTTATTTCCATAAGTAGTTTTAATGATTTAGGAAATTGGTTTCCTAAATAGATTTTCTTTAATCAAATAATTCCATGAATAAAATATGTGATTAGATTTGGAAATTTGTTTCCTAATTTAATCATGATTTGATTTGGAGAATCAAATCTTAAACATATTTTATTTCCATAAATAGTTATGACATATAAGGAAATATATACATGACATAATTGTATGTCATGTAATTGCATTAGATGCATAACATTATGCCATGCGTGTCGTGACATGTAGATGTATGTCATGTATGCCATGCCATGTAGATAATAGTTATTTGCATGCAAAGAGGATGAGACATAAAAACCCTTAAACAATATTAAAGCCTACACCTTCCATTAATATGGTTAGAACCAGAGTTCCGTTTCTTGTTTGGGTTGTTGGACTCTCTCCAAGCCCGGCTCGAACCCGAATATGTTCAAACCATGGAATAGTTTAATACTAATATGGTAAGAGTTAGAGGTCAATCGTTAGCTTTGGTTGTTGGACTCTCTCCAAGCTGGGCTAATTGGTTGAATGCGCTCTAACCATATTAAAACTATGTCCCGATTAATGGGTTGGCTTTAACCTGGAGCATCGGCTTGTTGGACTCTCTCCAAGGTAGATGTAAAGGGAGGTGAAGTTGGGTGCTATGCATATGATGCATACTTGTTAATGTGTTAACAACCCGATGTATGTGTGAACATTCAATTAGTTGATAGCACATTGTGATAGTTGCATATACGTGATATGCAATCGGTATAGTTGATACCTACCATCGTAGTTATGAATGGCTTGTTGGACTCTCTCCAAGGTTGTTCATAACTATGATGGATATCAGCCCATTCGGAGATGGACCTACGATCTCCCGAAGTGATTTTGGGGTTTTTGAAATTTGAAAAATGAATGGGATTTATAAATGTATATTGATGCATTTTAAAATCATCTTTCTCATATATGCTCATTTTGTATTTCTAAGATTGATCATGATGTCATTGAATTGCGTTCCATTTTGGATTCGAATAAATTGACTGGGCCGAGCTTCATGGACTGGCTTAGAAGCTTGAGAATTGTTCTCAAGGTTGAAAAGCTTGCAAATGTCCTCGAAGCGCCTCTTCCCGCCCGTCCTAGTGACGATGCAACTCTGGACCAATTGTTGGCCTATCAGAAACATGTGAGTGATTCTGAACAAATGAGTTGCATCATGCTAGCCACGATGGAACCCAAGCTACGTAAGCAGCATGAGCATATGGATGCTCATATCGTAGTCCTTCATCTTTGTGAGTTGGTTGATGAGCAAGTGAGATTCGAAAGGTTCGAAGTCTCAAAGCTCCTCTTCACCTCTGAGATGCTAGGAGGTTCATCTGTGGTACTGCTCAATATGCTGAAGACTGTGGAGTCTTCTGAGAAGCATGAGCAGGGGACGGTGCTGTTAGTTGATTCCTCGAAGAAAGGTTCTAAGAGGAAGTCAAAGGAACAGCAGAAAGGAAAGAAGAGAAGGGCTAAGAAGGTAGAACTAGCACAAAAGGAAACTTGCCATCATTATGGCAAGGAGAGCCATTTGCGAAGAAAGTGCAAGATTTATCTTGAGTCCGTGAAGAAGGATAAGGCATCGGATGCCCCATCTTCTTCAGAAATCTTCTTTATTGATTGTCATTCTATTTCCTCAGACACTTGGGTATTTGATACTGGGTGTGGCTCACATATATGTAATGACATACATGGGCTAAGGAATAGAAGAAGACTCGTCAAGGGAGAGTCAAATTTACGTGTTGGGAATGGAGCAACGGTTGCTGCACTCGCCATCGGAACGTATTTGTTGGAACTCCCTGTAGGACTTGTCTTAGAACTGGACAATTGCTTTTATGTTCCTTCGTTGATAAAGAACATCATTTCTATTTCTTGTCTAAATAGAAATGGGTTCCATTTGACTTTTAGTAACAATTGTTGTTACATAACTTTGAATGGAGTTCTTTATGGGATTGGAACTTTAAGCAATGGTGTTTATACGTTGGACGTATCCAGTGACGATTTCAATATCGAAGCGAGCAACACGCATGCTCGAAAGGATAATCAAATAGACTCCTATATGTGGCATTGTCGTCTTGGCCATATAAGCAAGAAACGCATGTCCGAATTACACCGATGTGGAATTCTGGAATCGTTTGAATTGGATTCATACGATACATGCGAATCATGCTTAAAAGGCAAGATGACTAAGTTACCTTTCTTTGGAAAAGGTGAACGAGTGGGAGAGTTACTAGGTCTAATACATCGATGTATATGGACCTATGTCAACTCAAGCATTAGGAGGCTATAGCTACTTCATTACCTTCACCGATGATCACTCACGGTTTGGGTATGTGTTCTTGATGAAACACAAGTCCAAGCCTTTGAAAGGTTCAAAGAATTCAGAAATGAAGTAGAGAAACAACATGACAAGAGTATTAAAATACTTGATCGGATCGAGGTGGTGAATACTTAAGTCAAGAGTTTCTTGATTATCTAAGAGACAATGGTATATTGTCTCAATGGACTCCGCCCTATACACCACAAAGATAATGATGTATCCGAGAGGCATAATCGACCTTGTTGGACTGGTCAGTCAATGATGAATCATGCAACTCTTCCCAAGTCCTTTTGGGGCTATGCACTTGATATTGTTTACTTATTAAATGTAATGCCTACTAAGGTAGTCTCAACTACTCCATATGAGATATGGAATAGTAAGAAACCTCATGTATCTTACTTGAAGATATGGGGTTGTCTGCTTATGTGTAGGACAAATTGGATGCTAAGTCTGATAAATGTCTACTTATTGGATACCCTAAGGAAACAAGGGGTTACCAATTCTATCATCCTGTGGAACAAAAGGTGTTTGTTTCAAGGCATGCTGTGTTTCTAGAGAAAGAGTTTCTCTTGCAAGAAAACAGTGGGAGTGTCGTCGAGCTTGAGGAGGCTCGAGAGACTCAAATAGACATTGATGAGATACCTGGTGAAGCACAACAGCCGACAACTCATAGTGATGAGCAATCGGCTGGACCTATTATAACACCACATCTTCGTAGATCTGGTAGAACACGCAATATTCCTGAGAGATATGGATTTCTCGTAAGCGAATCGAACGACGTGTTACTCATTGATGATGAGGAGCCTACTAGTTATGAAGAAGTGCTGACAAGTTCAGAAAGGGATAAGTGGCTTGGTGCCATGAAGTCGGAAATGGATTCCATGTATGAAAACCAAGTTTGGAACTTGGTTGACCCACCTGAAGGGATAAAGCCTATAGGGTGCAAGTGGGTTTTCAAGAAGAAAACCAACATGGATGGTAATGTGATTACCTATAAGGCTAGATTGGTGGCGAAAGGATATCGTCAAAAATAAGGTGTTGATTATGACGAAACCTATTCGCCTGTAGCTATGCTTAAATCCATTCGGATGCTCCTGGCCATAGCGGCTCATTATGATTATGAGATATGGCAGATGGATGTGAATACAGCTTTCCTTAATGGAAACCTGCTCGAGGACGTGTATATGATACAGCCTGAGGGTTTCACATCGGTTGATAAAACCAAGGTATGCAAATTGCGACGGTCCATTTATGGATTGAAGCAAGCATCCAGGAGTTGGAATATCCATTTTGATGAGACAATCAAAAAGTTTGATTTCTCACAAAATCCAGACGAACCTTGTGTGTACAAGAAGGTTAGTGGGAGTGCAGTCGTATTCCAAGTATTGTATGTCGATGACATACTACTTATAGGAAACGATGTTTCAATCTTACAGTCAGTAAAGGTTTAGTTATCCAAGACATTCTCCATGAAAGACCTGGGAGAAGCAACCTACATCCTCGAGATTGAGATCTATAGAGATAGATCGAAACGGTTGCTTGGTCTTTCGCAGTCTACATATATAGACCGAGTGCTAAAGAGGTTTAGCATGTCGGAATCCAAGAAAGGTTACCTACCCATCAGGCATGGGGTACACCTTTCGAAGTCTATGTGTCCGCGCACAGAAGACGAAAGGATTTGCATGAGTAAGATTCCCTATGCATCCGCAATAGGATCTATCATGTATGCTATGTTATGTACGAGGCCCGATGTATCGTATGCTCTGAGTGTCACGAGCAGATACTCGATCGATCAGAATGGATCATTGGGTGACTGTTAAGACGATCCTTAAGTACTTAAGAAGAACTAAGGATGCGTTCCTAATATATGGAGAAGGGTACATGGTGATACGTGGGTATACGGATGCCGGCTCCAGACAGACAAGGATGATTCCATGTCTCAGTCTGGGTATGTATTCACCTAGAATGGAGGCACAATAAGTTGGAAAGGTTCCAAGCTTGACACTATAGCGGATTCTGCCACTAAGGGAAGCAAAGAAAGGAAGCGGTTTGATCAAGTAGTTCATCTATGAACTTGATGTGGTCTCATCAATGATCCAAACATGTGCTTCACCGCTATCATCTTATCGAGAGATCAGAGGAACGAAATACAAATCGAGAAAATTCCCACGAAAGGAACTTAGCGGATCCTTGACTAAGGCATTACCTCAAAATAAGCTCGAGGGTCATGTTCGAGCTTATGGTATTGGATACCGTGAGCGATTGGCATTAGGCCAAGTGGAGTCTCATAGTAATATATGAGAGATGTCCTAAGGCAATCGCCTTATGTATGAACCATTTATATGATAAATGAAGATTCACTATTCGAGTATACATGTTTTATGTATTTGATTGGATCTTAAACTCATTTACTGAATGTCCACGATACGATTCACAGCATGAGAGAATTTGTGATTGATCACAACTAGTGAGTATCTCTACATGTGTAATTGTGATGTATCTAATTATCCTAGTCGATGAATTGATGGATTTGACACCATCAATTCACGAGACTAGCACGAGGTATACTCCTTGGTGTATCCAAGCAAATGATTCTCACCGGGCCGAGACATAGTGATGTCCGAGTTAATCGTGGATGCTAGTTATGGTAACTAGTTCATTGAGTGACCAAATGTAAGACTTCATATGGTTCTCTGCATATATAGATATGTCAATGAAGTTCTTATCAGGATTAAGTGCGAGGTTCCTTTCGACTTTATTCAAGTCATCTTGATCATGGAGACTTATGCTTTGACATCTTAAGCAAACATCTCTAAGGAGATGTGGACCCGGATGATTGGGTATAAGTCAAGTGATCAAGGTGTTTGAATAGCCTATAAAGGATTCACCACTCCTTGCGAGGAGATGTATACCTATGTCCTCTCGTCGGATTGTTACTAAAGTCTTTGGCCAAAGCATTACATGTTTAGAGTAAGGTACTCTTCGATACATGTGGAGTAACTAGAATCCGTAGGACGAGGAAATGATACTTGGGATAGGTGTGACGTAGTCAGCCTAGTGGGGACTGACACTATAGACCATGTCCTGAACCAAGTGGGTATAAGATGAGTGAAGGGAATGGGGCACGATTCATTCGAAAGCATCAAGGGTTTCGTAAATAGCTCGATCAACCGCTGATCTTTTCTTAATTGGGGATCATGATGTACTACTAGGTGCCACTCATGATCGTTCTATAATTAATGGTTAATTATAGACGGCCAACATAAACCGAGAACCTATTTGGTCACACGCACAACGAGCGTAATCCAAAGGATTTAAAACGAGCTTGAGAATGTGATTCTCGCATCGAGAAACTAAGTTTGGTTGGACCAAACATAAAGCGAGCATGAAATCATTTCAGTCGCAATGGAAGCGTGGATGGGCCGAGTCTTATGAAGACGTAATGGATGAACCAAAATGGTTTGGTTCTAATCCAATGGAGGAGAATAAACCAAAGGGTTTGGTTTATTTCAAACGAATAAACCAAAAGTTGGTTCGGTTCGTTTTAACTTAAAATAAACCATCATGGTTTGGTTTATTTTAACTTATCTTAATGGAGCGGGTTAACGGGCCTAATGGTTATGATCCAATAACCATTAAGAGAATTAGTTCTCTATAAAAAAGGGCTTTAGGGTTTGTTAAGCCCTAATGAAGAGGCAACCCTAGTTTGGCCGCCCACCTCATCTCCCCTTTTGAGTTGGCGCCAACTTCTCTTGCCGCCCAGCCCATAGCTCCTCCAACCGGCGTCCAGAAGGCTGCTTCCTTCCTCCTCGCCGGTGTCGAGCTGCTGCCGAAAGAGTTCCGGCGATCCTCCTTAGGTTTGGCATCAAGGTGAGCACTTGGCTTCCTTGTTTTGGCCGGCGCCTATCTCCTCCACCAAGCTGTCCAGTTTTCTGGACAGCTTCTTCTCCTCTCGTCGGAGCGTCGTTTGGACGACGGTTAGAGCTCCGACAGCGGCTAACTTACCGGGGATTCGATCTCCGGTAATCCTCTGAGGTGGAGGATGAAGGATTCGTCAATCGGTTGACGAATACCTCTCCGGAGAAGCGAGTTTTGAGGACTCGTCTTAGGATCCGAATTTGGATTCGGATCGTGATCATCTCTCGATCACGTCGTCTTCAACATGAGGCTAGTAACCCGTACGAAGACGAAGCTCGTGGCTTAGCGAAGTCATCCCGAGGAACTCGGCGTGGATACGGATAGAGACGATTCTAGCGAGAATCATTCCGGTTGATGCCGTTCCCGCTACACGTCATACGAAAGGTATAACGTAGATAAATTTCCTTTTATTGCAAATTTAAATTTACGGTTATGTCTACACTTGTTGTAATATGCATGTGTGTGTTGTGTGTTTTGTAATAAATAGGAGTATTTATTATTTTTATTGCTTCCGCTGTGTTCATGTTTACGAAACATGATCGAACACACACACGCTGCGGTGCCGGAAACCCAACACAAGGAACAACTCTGAGAATTCGAGAGAAGCAATAAGGTAATAAAATTCTTGATTGAATTGATTCCTAATGAAATTGTGTCCAAGTTAGGTGAGTACAAGGATGCAAAGGAATTTTGGAGCGAAGTAGCTAAGCTCCATGAAGAACCTTCAATGGCTCAAGAGGAAGATGCCGAAGAAGCTAGCTCATCCTCATAAGAAAGTCAGGATTCGGAGGTCGAGGAGTGTTCGACATCCAAGGAGGTAGTAGAGGTGGAAGAAGTAGACGAAGTCTCCACCTCTATGATTGAGGTGGAGGAGAGACCATCCACTCCAGAATAAGAGCAAAGTCAAGAAGAACCATCAACATCCGGAAGAGATGAAGAAGTTCAAAATTCCACCACCACCCTAGGTAACTCAAGAATTTCAATTAATATTAAAAATCATATCATATGATTTGAGTGTAGGGAAGTAAGATATTACAAGAGTAGATGTCCTAAAAGAGTCAAGAAATGTCAACCGACACCGAGAGTTCAAGAAAAGAGCAATGAAGCCGGAGTCCCCACTAAGAAAAGCAAAGAGCACATTGTGTGCTTCAAGTGCCAACAACGGGGATACTACCGAAGCCAATGCCCTAGAGGGAGCAAGAAGACTCAAGAAGGAGCTACACATGTAGGGGGAGCCTCTAAGGCAAACCCTAAGGTAACCTCTAATTTTGCTCCTTCCTTAATTAATAGGCAAAAGCATGCTAGGAATAATGTTAATACTCTTGCTATTGTTCATAAAGTGCATGCTAAAAATAGGTTATTTTGTTTAGGGGCTAAACATGTAAATCTTAGAAATAAGGAGAAATTTGGGACTAATGTCCCTAAAAATATTCTACTTAAGGCAAGTATTAGGAAAATTGAAGATCATTAAGGCTTTACTCCAAAGAAATCTAGACATATGCCTAGGAAGGGCAAAAATGATCAAAGAAACCATGGGCCCACCAAATTAGAGAAATTAGAGTTAGAAAACCAAGCCTTGAGGTCAAGGCTTGAGAAATTGGAGAAGACCCTTTGAAAAATGAAAAATCAAATACAAGGGTCAAATAGTCAAAATCTAGGGTAAAGGAGTCAAAATCTAGGGTTTATAAAGCAAGGTCCAACCAAGGGAAAGAAATGTTTGGGTCACAAACCTAAGCCCAAAAGGACTTATCACAGTGTTCCATTCGATTATGGAACACAACCTAGGTCTCGAAAAACCAAGGTTAATAGGGAAGTCATCCCTAAGGTTGACCAAGGTAGATGCCTAGTGGCTAGGGTTTCAAGGAAACCTAGGGAAGCCACTAAGAAGGTTACAAGGGGAGTTACCCCTAGAGATAACCTAGGCAAGACCCAAATGACCAAGGCTTCTAAGCCTAAGAGGTTCATTAGGAAGGTATCTAGGGAAGTTATCCCTAGCGAATACTTAGTAAACCCAATGAGCTCCAATAGGTGTTGGGTTCCTAGGAGCGTGATAGATTCACACTAAATGGGTTTAGGTGTGCCAACTTTGAATGGAGAGGTAGTTAACCTAACCATGGTAAAGGTGGCACTTTAGGTCATTTCCAAGGTAATGGGGTACTTTGGAAATAAGGATGATTTTTAATCCTAAAGGTTTTTAGGATGTGTCAATGTTGTTTATGAAAGTGAAAAATCAATCAAATTGGCACAAACTAGGTCTAGAGGTCATGGTGTGCAATTTTGGATTTTTGGCACACTTGGGGTATAAGTAATAATATGGCAAAATAGACTAAATAATAACAAATGACAATTAATATTAAAACATAGGTATTTAATACCTTAGTACTTATACTTTTCATGCTTTGTTTGCCTTGTCATGTCATAACATCATGTTTATTTTAAACATACTTTGAAAAATAGTTTGTACTTGATTAGCAAAAGTGGTACTAATTTGTGAAAAACTTTAAAGCTTTTGCTAGATTTCAAGTTTTTGTCAATATTAAAATCTGAAAAAGATATATTTTTCATCTTATTTTTCCTTAATAGTAAATGACTTCAAAAGGGTGTCCACAAAAAATCGTGAATTTTTGACCTTTCTTGAATTAGTTACGCATTTACCAACCTAGCTGAAAAACCTATCAATCTGATATCAGTCGACTGGCGTTTGTCACTAGTTCGACTGATAAGTGTGTCCCGGACTAGGTCATCCCGATTAACTAAGCAGTCCACTGCCACTTATGTGTTGGGTTTTTGGCACCGTGGCAAGTGTGTGTTCGAACATGTTTCGTAAACATGTGCACAACGGAAGAATTAAAAAGTAATAAATCTAATTTATTACAACACACACATCACACGCATGCATAGTACAACATGTGTCGGCATAATCACAGTTTAAAATTTTACAATAAAAGGAAATTATGCTAGTTATACCTGACGTATCACGTGCAGTGGGAATGACATCAACCGGAGCAACTCTCGCTAGAATTGCCTCTATCCGTATCCACGCAAAGTATCGTTGGGATGGCTTCACAAATTCATGAGCCTCGTCTTCACAAAAGTCACTAGCCTCGAGTTGAAGACAATGTAATCCGAGATACGATCACAAACCGAATAAAAAATTCTGATCCAAAAATTGAGTTTTGCAAACTCACTTCTCGGAAGAGGTTTTCATCAACCGATTGACGAAAACTCAACCCTCCACCTATGAGAATTGCCGAAGAACCAATCCCCAAAAAATAGACCGCTATCAGAGGGCAAAACACCGACCAAATGACCTCTCCACGAAGAGGAGAATAAGCTGTCGAGAATCTGGACAGCTTGTTTTGTGGAAGAGATGGTCGGCCAATCAATGGTTGGCTGCTCCTTGGTCGCCGGTGGCCAATGGAGGATGGCCGAAGGATTCGCCGGTGGCTGGTGGGTGGCTGGAGGCGAGGAGAAGGCAGCAATAAAGTTGGGCGGCAACCAACTTGGGCAGCTAGAGCAAGGAAGAAGAAGAGAAGGTGGCTAGGGTTTCCAAAACCCTTGAACCAATTAATTCTCCACGAAAAACCCTTAAGCCATATTTTTATAGAGAAGACATTCTTCTAACGGGTATTGGTTCATAACCAAAATCTGTTAACCTGCTGCAATAACTTAAGTTAAAATAAACCAAACTACGTTAGTCTATTTTAAGTTAAAACGAACCGAACAAACTTTGGTTCATTCGTTTAAAACAAACCAAACCCATTTGGTTTATTCTCCACCATTGGATTAGAACAAAACCAATTTGGTTCATCCATCATGTCTTCATAAGACTCGACCCATCCATGCTTCCATTGCCACTGAAACAATTTCATGCTCGTTCATTGTTTGGTCCAACCAAATCTAGTTTCTCTCGGTCTGAGAATCTCATTCTCAAGCTCGTTTTAAATCTTCGGATTACACTAGTTGTGCATGTGACCAACTAGGTTCCAAATTTATATTGGCCATCTATAATTAACCATTAATTATAGAACGATCATGAGTGACACCTAGTAGTACATCATGATCCCCAATTAACTAGAAAATCAACAATTGATCCAGAACCATTTCTGAAACCCTTCAGCAGCTATAATGAATCGTTCCCCGTTCCCTTTACGCATTTTATACCCACTTGGTTCAGGATATGGTCTATAGTTTCAGTCCCCACTAGGTCGACTACGTCACACCTAGCTCAAGTATCATTTCCTCATCCTATGGATTCTAGTTATTGCACATGTATCCAAGAGTACCTTACTCTAAACATGTAATGCTTTGGCCAAAGACTTTAGTAACAATCCGACGAGAGACCATGGGTATACATCTCCTCACACGGAGTGGTGAATCCTTTATAGGCTATTCAAACACCTTCGGTAACTTCGACTTATACCCAATCATCCCGGGTCCACATCTCCTCATAGATGCTTGCTTAAGATGTCAAAGCATAAATCTTCATGACCAAGATGACTTGAATACCGCAAGTCAAAGGAACATCGCACTTAAGCTGCAGTAAGAACTTTATTGACATATCCATATATGCAGAGAACCATATGAAGTCAAAGTTCAACATTGAACTTTCCCACACCTTAAAATTGATACATTACCCTAACAACTCTCCTAATTCATATCCAATGGATTTTCACCCTTTCTAATGCTTTCCAAAGCATATCCTAGTGTTAGGAGCAGTTAGGGAATCTTACCATAGCTGAAACATGGGCTAAACATCCTTGTTTACCTGAAATCAGCTATGGCAGTCGACTCTGACAGTCAACAGTCAATTGTCGTGCCCATCAGTTGATTGTCATTATGCGACAGTCGACTAATAACTGAAATTTTCGAATTTCAATAATCAAAATCAAATTTTAGAAATTCATAAGTAAATATATGTAATTCAAAAAATCATGAAAATTCATACGTACATTACTTATAGGAATACAATGGGTGAAAAATATGTGAAAATTAATTTACCCATAAAATAGTGAAATTTATACAAAGTTCAAAAGTGAAGAAAAACTTTAATGTTTGAACTCACTTTGTATCAACATCATCAATGGTGACTTCTATCAAAAGATAGATTGCACCAAGGTTTTTCAAAGTGATTATAAAATGATTTTAAAACCTTATATTGGATCATATTCTTTGGGCTTAATGTACATGGCTTAAACATAAGCTTTCCCAATGATCCATAACATGATTTTAGATGAGTTTGAGTTGATCTAGATGAAAAAATTATGCACCTTGAACTTAACTCATATCCTAACATCTCACATGTATCTAGAGTGTATCAATACACATATATGTCAATGTAATGTGAGATGTGAGTTTTGTTCATCCTAAACTAGGGTTTCATACATTTTTCTAAGGCAACACTACTTGATTCCCTTATACATGGGACTTCAAGTCATACCAATTGTCCTTAAATTAATTTTTATTAATGCATGAATGATTATGGCATTAATGATGATATAAATAAACATGTGCTCATAATCATGATGCCATGGCATAAAATCGAATCTAAGCATACATGACATTTAACCTTAATCCTAAATAATATCATGACATATTAAATGATTTAACATAAACATGATGTCATGACATGGCATATGGCAAATTTGTTAGTGAAAGTCCTAGAGCCAATCATGTGATGATTGTTGTATGGACTTGTTGTATCAAATTCTTATTTAATAAAGGCATTTCTTTATGGTTATTATACTTACTTGTATTGGTGCCAAATAACTAAGTATAATAATGTCCTTGAGTAGAAGGTTCTTATCTATATCAATCGATTAGTTGAATCGATAATGAGATGATATAGAGAACACTACTCTTAATCATTCCTAGTCAAGTATTAACATTGATGGACAATGTTAATGCGAAGAGACTAGCATGTAGGTCAACTCGATGACTTGATCTCACAAGTCATGGATATGAGATATCAAGTTGACACATAGGTATGCATTGGAGAATGTATACTGAATGACCCACCATGAGAAAGTATCATAGATCATTATATGAGTATCATACACTTTCTCATGTGACTATTAGTCCTTGGACCTGAAGTCACCATGATTCCCTACATAAGGAGTTGCATACTTTAGCTTCGTCAAACGTCACTCGTAAATGGGTGGACTATAAAGGTGATTACTGGGTATGTAACAAATTATGCGGAGGGATGTGAGTGATGTAGATGGAATATATCCCTCCTATATGACGAGAGTGACATCGTTATTCTTGATAGAGTAAGACCACTAAGTGCATGGCCATGCCCAAATATGTCAATATGAGATATTGAGCTCATTTGATTAGAGTGAGTCTGCTTGGAGTTCAAGATATAGATTGTACCGAGAATGATACGGTCTATGCCTCAATTGGTCAATCTAGATGTCAATGATAGAGGGACATTGTCACATATTGTGAGAGTCACAATTAGTAGTCACAAAGGTGATATTGGATCTCAACATTCTTGTAACTTGGGTAGCAATGATGTGTTGTTAGATACCGCTTATTGCTTATGTTCTTAAATCGATTTAGAATCATTGCCAACGTTACAAGAACCTATAGGGTCACATACAAAGGGCAATTAGATGGAGATTAGGTTCATATGATGAACCATGAGGATTAGGTTCATGTGATGAACCAAATTGGATTAAGAGTAATCCAAATTAGACTAATTGAGTTGGACTCAAGTTGATTCAAGTGTTGAATGAGTCTAATTTAGATTTGATTCATCGAGTCAATTTAAACTAATGAATTTAGATTCATTAAATCAAATTGATTTGAATCAAATGGTTGGATTTGATCAACCATGGGAGTTAAAAGGTCAAGTTTGACTTGACTTGAGAGGAAAGATGAATGGTCAATTTTGACTTGACCAATTTCCATGTCATGGTGACTTGGCATGGGGTCGGCCAATGATGTGTAGGGGATCGGTACGGCCGGCTAGAGGGGGGTGAATAGCCCTCTTAAGATGGATGTCGGAATTCTCTCCTTCGTTTGCTCGTCTACACAATCGTTAGTGCAAGCGGAAGCATAAACAATAAAGATAAAGCAATAAATGAAAATACAAATGCTAACAAAGAATGTAACGTGGTTCACGGCTACGCCGCTAATCCACGATCCCGATTCGTTCGAGGTGAATCACTCCTCCAAAGCCAATCACTATTGGTCTCTCCTTTGCACCAAGCTAGGTGGAGGTAACCTTTACAATCAAGATCACTCTTCTTACAAATAGAATAGAGTAAAAACAAGTAAGAAGAGTTTAGAGCTTGTGGGGCACTAGGAAGATCACTTGGAGCATGAGCATTAGCCTCTCAAAGGCTTACACCCTCTCTTTTTATAGAGAGGGCTGATTTCTTCCCGTTGGGCGCCACCAGTCGACTGCCGTCCTTGGCAGTCGACTGCCGTCACTACAACGGCCTCCGAACACGTCGGATCCCGACCATTGTAGTCCAACGGAACTCTTGGCAGTCGACTGATGGACCTCACCCGATCGGCTCGCCTCAGAGTCGATCGCCGATCGGCTACGGCGATTCTATGCCCGCGATATCCTCGCGGTCGGCTGATCAGGGCATAAACCCATCACGGATACGGTCGAACTCACTCGACAGAGCGATGGCCGCCATGACTTGGCAGTCGACTGGTGCCGTGTAAAAACTCAACCTTAACATAAGTTTGAGCTTCCGGCGGTCGGGTAAACCTTAACCCTTGCGGTCAAGTCTCCGACACTCAGCCATTCGGCCAAGTTCACCTAATGAGCTACTTACATTTCACTCATTCTCTCATCTCACTCGAAGTCCCTCACCGAAGCTCTCTTCGTTCGCGGCCACGTCCCTCGGCAGCATCAGGCCCACGGCTCTGCAATGCTCCTTCGCGTCTCTTGCCTCCGAAGTCTGCTTCCTTGGCTTCACTTCAAGTCATCTCGTCCGGCAGTCCCTCGGATGCTCCAAGCGCACGGCTTCCGCAAAGTCATCCTTCACCGACTCAAAGACCGAGGTTGTGAGGGTGAACCCGCCAAGGCTCCATGTGCGAATTACTAAGTCCTGCACGACTTCAACGCACATATCACATCAACATAACACACTAACTTAAACCCTTTGCCACACCATCAAAACCATATTACGGCAAGAGATTGCCCTAACAATCTCCCCCTTTTTGATGTGTGGCAATCCATTTAAGTTAGGTAAAAACATTTGATATAAGTTTTAAAAGAAAGAAAACATGTAAACATAAACATGATATAGCAACATGCAACTCCCCCTTAATTTATGAAACTCCCCCTATCATAAGCATAATCATTTCTCCCCCTAAATATGTTCCCCTTTAGTTAAACATACATTTCTCCCCCTTTGACACCATCAAAAAGATTAATCCTAATTTATAAACTCATGGCATCAAGTATAGTAGAAAGAGAAACCCAAAAACTTGCTTAAAATCTAAAATCAGAAAATAGTGGGCTGTTTTTCAGGTTATCGATCATATCAAGATGATCAAATGATCGGTACAATGGATTCAAATTGATTTTAGTAATTTAAATGCATTAAAAATTCCAGAAAATTCGAAAAATCATGAAATTTTGGGAACACATTTCTTTTAAGTATATCTATCAGTGAAAAATAGGGTTTCATGAAAAATCATTATATATCCATGTATTTGCCAAAAATCCATAAGCTTTAAAAACTACTAGGTTTTTTATCATAAGAGTATCTATTTTAACACCTAGTCTTGCTTTGAATTGTTTCAAAACATGAATACATAGATTTTAGATTAAGAAATTGTTTTGAAAACATATGAAATATCCAACCATAATCTTTGGGCAATATGTCTATGAATTAAACGTAAGCCTTCCCCATGATTGGTCTATTATTGCTATGTTGATACTTTAAATGACCATCTAAATGCCATAGGCATTAGTGGACATTTATATCATCCTAACATCTCACCCATGCTAAGTTTGCAATCAAGTTAGCCTATAGTGAGTGTGAGATGCATCCTAGGGGGTATTTGTGTATACTTAACCAATATATTCATGCAATTCTATCATGGTTAAGTATCAACCTAATAATCATCATGATCATAAAGGCATATATGAATGAATTCTACATTATGATCATGATTACGTGCCAAATATTAAAATCATAAATCATGATTTCAAACATACATAGCAATTACATTAATCATCATGATTTAAGCATTATTATCTATTTATGGGCACGTTATCATCACCCAACACTATTCTAAAAATGTTGTCCCGCCATCCTAAGTCAACCAAAATATGATATAGGTTAGGTCCATGTGGTTGACTACCCTAGGGGTTTTCTAACCCTTAAGGATGGATTTTGGAACCCAAAATAAGTTCTTTCCTATTGGGTTCACTAAGTATTCCTTAGGGATCCATTTCCTAGCTATTACTTTCTTCTTATCTTGTCCCCTAGCTATAAGGCATTTGTAGGCCTTTTCATTTTTCTTTTCCTTGTAGCCTAGGCCCTTTTTGTTGAAACTAGCTCTTTGGCTCCCTAAGATCATGTTCAATGTGTTGGAGCCAATTGTGAATTTCTCTAGGGCTTTTGTTAAATAATCTACCTTTTCCCTTAAAACCCTATTTTCCTCTATGCATGCATCATTAACATTCAAAGGAATATAGTCATGTAAACATGCATCATTTAAGCTAGAAGAAACATTATCATTTAAGCATGCATTTTCTAGCTTATTTTCCAATGCCTTAATTATATCTAGCATGCTCTTATTTTTCTTTTTCATGCCAAATAAGTCCTTAGTTAAACTAGAGATTATGGAAACTATTTTCTTAGGAGAAGCATTTGTTACCATAGTTTCCATGTCTTCTTCTTCTTCTTCGGATGATGAGGATGTAGAAGCTCCCCCTTCATTTGAGCTCTCTCCACTTGAGCTTGATCCTTCATTTTCGGTGGAGGAGGAGCAATCCGAGTCATGAAGAGCCATTAGTGCTAGGTTGGAGTAGACATGCTCTTCTTCTTCGGATGAGGAGGATGAAGCAACATCATCCCAAGTCTTGGCTTTGAGTGCCATGGCCTTCCCTTTTCCTTTTGCCTTCTTCTCTTCTTCCTTTCTCTTGCTCCCTTTCTTCTTATTCTTTTCTTCCTTCTTTTTCTTCTCTTCCTTGCTCTTGTTTAGGAGGGGACAATTGTCCCTTATGTGCCCCTCTCCTTGGCAATTATAGCATATGACCTTCCCCCTTGGTCTTCTATTCCTATCATGAGATTTATCAAATCTAAGATTCTTAAATGCACGCCTTACCTTCCTTACCATGTAGGCTTCTTCCGTGCTATCCATGGAGGAGGTAGAGGCTTCATCGGATGAGGAGGAGGGGACTTCCATCTTCTTCTTCCCTTTATTTGCCAACAAGGCTACTCCCCTTGAAGGTTGAATTCTAGGCTCTTCTTGTATTCCTTCAAGCCTAGTTTCGTGGAGCTCCATTGTTGAGAAAAATTCCTCCAAGGTACTTACTTCTAAGTTCTTGGAGATGTAAAACGAATCCACCATGGAGCTCCATTTTGAGGACCGGGGAAAGGCATCTATGGCCTTCATTACCATATCCCGGTTTGATAGCTTCTCACCTACACTTGTTAGCCCAATTAATATTTCTTTAAACCTAGAATGTAGGGAAGTTACTTTTTCTCCCTTTTCTAATTTAATGTTGGATAGTTGGGAGCGGAGGAGATCTCTCCTTGCTAGCTTTGCCTCGGATGTGCCTTCATGAAGCTCAATTAGCTTCTCCCACATTTCCTTGGCGCTTAGGCATTCTCCTATTCGGTTGATTTCTTGTTGGGGGAGCACATTGAAGAGATGATGCTTGGCTTTTGAATTTGCAAGGTGCTCTTCCCTTTGCCTTTTGGTCCACCTAGATTTCTCTATTGGCTTCCCCTCTTCATCCCTAGGCAAAACGAAACCGGATTCCATTGTAATCATAATGTCAAAATCCGTTTCGAAGAATACCTCCATTCTCTTTTTCCACCAAGAGAATTCGGAACTTCGAGGATGGATGTTGAGCCGGCCATTTCAAAATTTGCTTGTTGTATGGTTAGTCCTCATGCTTTCCTCGCTCGATACCACTTGTAGGGGATCGGTACGGCCGGCTAGAGGGGGGTGAATAGCCCTCTTAAGATGGATGTCGGAATTCTCTCCTTTGTTTGCTCGTCTACACAATCGTTAGCGCAAGCGGAAGCATAAATAATAAAGACAAAGAAATAAATGAAAATACAAACGCTAACAAAGAATGTAACGTGGTTCACGGCTACGCCGCTAATCCACGATCCCGATTCGTTCGAGGTGAATCACTCCTCCAAAGCCAATCACTATTGGTCTCTCCTTTGCACCAAGCTAGGTGGAGGTAACCTTTACAATCAAGATCACTCTTCTTACAAATAGAATGGAGTAAAAACAAGTAAGAAGAGTTTAGAGCTTGTGGAGCACTAGGAAGATCACTTGGAGCATGAGCATTAGCCTCTCAAAGGCTTACACCCTCTCTTTTTATAGAGAGGTTGATTTCTTCCGTTGGCGCCACTACATCATTGCCCCTGGCATCGTGATCACTACAACGGCCTCCGAACACGTCGGATCCTCGACTGCTAGTCCAACGGAACTCTTGGCGATCTGATGGACCTCACCGATCCGCCTCCGTAGTCGACCGCCATCGACTACGAGCGGTTCTCATACCGCGAGATCCTTCACGCGATCGCCATTCCATGGCAATGATCGCTAGGCATAAACCCATCACGGATACCGGTCAAACTCACTGATTAGAGCGATCCCGCTATGAGCTTGGCAATGATGCCGTGTAAAAACTCAACCTTAACATAAGTTTGAGCTTCCGGCGGTCGGGTAAACCTTAACCCTTGCGGTCAAGTCTCCGACACTCAGCCATTCGGCCAAGTTCACCTAATGAGCTACTTACATTTCACTCATTCTCTCATCTCACTCGAAGTCCCTCGCCGAAGCTCTCTTCATTCGCGGCCACGTCCCTTGGCAGCATCAGGCGCACGACTCTGCAATGCTCCTTCGCGTCTCTTGCCTCCGAAGTCTGCTTCCTTGGCTTCACTTCAAGTCATCTCGTCCGGCAGTCCCTCGGATGCTCCAAGCGCACGGCTTCCGTAAAGTGATCCTTCACCGACTCAAAGACCGAGGTTGTGAGGGTGAACCCGCCAAGGCTCCATGTGCGAATTACTAAGTCCTGCACGACTTCAACGCACATATCACATCAACATAACACACTAACTTAAACCCTTTGCCACACCATCAAACCCATATTACGGCAAGAGATTGCCCTAACATGATGATGCTCCACATCATCATGGACATATCATGGGGTGCCACCTCATGAGAGAGACCAAGAGTCATTGACTCTTGGAGTTACATGCATGCATGTAACCCCCTTATAGTGGCCGACCACTATTGATGGGTTATGAAAGTGTGAAGTTAAGTTGTGGTAACTTCATCTTCTTCCTCCTCTCTTCTCAAGCTCTCTCCCCCTATCCTTTGCCGTGAGCTTCTAAGGGTGCTAGCACACTCTAGGTTGCTTTTCTCCACCTATTGCTTGTGTGGATACCAATAGAGGAGTGTACACTTGACACTCTCGAGTTCCGGTAAGCCATTTGGACGAGTGGGATAAGCGAAGGGCATGCATCAAGGGTAAAACTCTTAACATGTAAATCTAGAGTAGATCTAAGATTTTTTAAACACGTACATGTATTTTTGTTTACCTTCGCACAGATCCGTGGCCGACTTCCGGGGTTTTCGCAAAGCAAAAAGTAGTTTTTACGGCTCAGATAGTCCTATAGTGGTATTAGAGCCATGTGCGAAGCATGTATGTGTTTTAGTTTTTTAGTTTTCATATTAGATATAAAAATTACAGAACTGTAAGTTTCTATAAATTTCGTATTCTTATAGATTTTTGGGTATTTTTCTCGAAGAGTTGAAGCAACAAGTGTTGGGACACTTGCAGGCTTCAACCACCGAGAAAAACTCTTCGAAACGACGAGTTCTCGCTTTAGGTTTTTGGGACAGTGACTTAAGTCGCTGTAAGATCAAGATGGGGCACTCGTAAAGTTCATTTTGCGAGTAGGGGCGCTGCCCCTAACCCCGAAAGGGGCATTGTCCCACGATTGCACCCGAAAATCGCTTAGCGGGATCGTTACGGAGATGTGACTCATAAAAATTGAAAAAAATATACAAAAAATTATAGAAATTTCTGTAAAATACATAATTTAGAATTATGTATAATACTATGATGGTCATGGCCCAAGAACTCCAATGTGATTGGATAAATGTGTTGTAATTCAAAATACAGCTTGTGCGTCGTTTTTGTGGTTGTGCATGTTATACATGGTATGCGACCTGCGCGTCATGCCTCTTATTTTAATATTCCAGTTGTAAATAGTTTTAGACTCGAATGTAACTCAAGTTTCATGTTTGTAATATACAAAAATGGAGCGTTGGAAGGTCCACTAATAGACGGAGTTACGAGGAGGGTGCCGACGATACATGGCGGTCAAAGGAGGCGCTTGGAGAAGCCGCTAACCCTAGGTTGACCATCCGTTCTTCTCATTGGCTTAAGAAGATCATAGTAGGACCATGATTTCATCACGATATATATATATATATATATATATATATATATATATATTTGTTTTTACTTGTATGTATGTGATGCATGCTAGTATATTTTGCTTGTATGTATATGATGCATGCTAGTATATTGCTTGTAAGTATGTGATGCATGCTAGTGTAGGGTAATAAAGGCATTAATGTGTATATGATACACATTCATGATTAGATTATATCTTAATCGAATCAACTCGAAAATGCCTACCAAGTTTTGATACCCATCACTACCTCAATCATTTGTTGTTGTTGAATCTGCCAAAGCAAAGCAACACATATTATCTTGGTAGGGTGCGGAGGGACAATCTTGGTCTCGCCTATCATAGCTTGGGTGTGAATAAGCTCAATTAGATTGAGTAAAACTAGTTAACTCAATTGGATCGAGTAAAACTATAGGCATATTCCAACCGTTGGAAAGATAGGATAAGATCTCATTTACACTAAATCTTGGGCGATTTAGCCAAAGCTAACTCAAGGTCTTTTGTAAATGTGAATCTTGATCCTATAAACAAGAGTTGCATAGAGATGTAATCGGTAATTTGTTACCTACCGATCATACTAAGTCTTGGACGATTTAGCCAAAGCTAACTCAAGGCATAGTGTGATGTGGATCTTGTCCCGCGAGAATTATAGCTAGTTTATATGAATCTAGTAATGTGGTTTGACCACATCCATGACTCGATTCTACAAAAGTCCTATAATTCAGTGGGAGCATCATTTGATTAAAGTCCTAATTAAATGATAAATGGAATATGATATTAATTTTTTGCATTGTGTATGATGTAGATTACCATGTCAACAAACATGAACACTCTCTCCCTGCGTTCTATCCTTGAGAAGGACAAGCTCAATGGAGCAAATTTCCTGGACTAGTACAGGAATCTGAGAATCGTTCTCACTCAAGAAAGAAAATTGTACGTCCTGGAGCATCCCATTCTGGAGGCACCTCTTGCCACTGCCTTGCGAGCTGACCGAGATGCTTACAAGAAGCATCAAGATGATGCATTAGATGTGTCATGCCTCATGCTCGCGACTATGAACTATGAGCTTCAGAAGCAACACGAGTTCATGAATGCTTTTGATATGGTTGAACATCTTCGTCAACTGTATCAAGGACAAGCTAGGCACGACAGATACGAGATCTCTAAGGCACTATTTCAGTCCAAAATGCAAGATGGGACTCCTGTAGGTCCATATGTACTCAAGATGATTGGGTATATAGAAAACCTATAGAGGTTGGGATTCCCACTTGGCCAAGAGCTGGCCACTGACTTGATCTTGCAATCTTTGCCACAAAGCTATAATCAATTTGTCATGAATTACAACATGAATGAAATTGATAAGCCACTGCCTGAGATGCTTAGCATGTTGAGAACTGCTGAGCTTAACCTTAAGAAGGAAAAAACCTGACTCCATTTTGATGGTGCAAAAGAAGAAAGGCAAGGGCAAGCCTAAAGGTAAGGGAAAGTTCCAAGCCAAGGGCAAAGGCAAGGCACTGAAACCGAAAGGAGGGGTGGCCAAGGAAGGGACTTGCTTTCACTGTAAGGAAGTTGGACACTGGAAGCGTAACTGCAAAGTATACCTGGAAGATCTTAAGAAGAAGAGAAGTGAGACTTCTACTTCAGGTATATATGTCATAGAAGTCAATCTATCTATTTCTTCATCATGGGTATTAGGTACCGAATGTGCATCTCACATTTGTATTAATGTGCAGGCGCTGAGAAATAGCAGGGCATTGACGAAGGACGAGGTGGACCTACGAGTAGGCAATGAAACAAGGGTTGGTGTTGTTGCTGTAGGAACTTATTTTCTATCTCTGCCCTCTGGGCTTGTACTAGAACTAGATGAATGTTGTTATGTGTCTGCTTTGACTAAGAACATAATTTCAGTTTCTTGTTTAGACAAGAAAGGCTTTTCGTTTATAATAAAGAACAAATATTGTTCAGTTTATTTAAATGATATGTTCTATTGTAGTGTACCTCTGATGAACAGACTCTACATTCTAGACTTAGAGAGCCCCATATATAACATAAGTACCAAAAGGTTCAAGTCAAATGAGTTGAACCAAATATATCTCTGGCATTGTTGCTTATGTCACATAAATGAGAGTCGCTTATCCTAGCTCCATAAGGATGGGCTGTTGGACTCATTTGATTTTGAATCATATGAGACATGCGAGTCTTGCCTTCTAGGGAAGATGACCAAGACTCCCTTTAGTGGACACAACAAGAGAGCAACAGACTTGTTAGGACATATATATAGTGATGTATGTAGTCCTTTCAATGTTGTTACTAGAGGTGGTTACAAGTACTTCATTACATTTACTGATGACTTCAGTAGATATGGTTATGTGTATATGATGACACATAAGTTGGAATCCTTTGAAAAGTTCAAAGAATTCAAGAATGAGGTACAAAACCAGCTTGGCAAGAGTATTAATATACTTCGATCAGATCGAGGTGGTGAATACCTTAGCCATGACTTTCGTGACTATCTAGCTGAGTGTGAGATTCTATCCCAACTCACTCCTCCTGGAACACCACAGTGGAATGGTATATCTGAAAGGAGGAATCATACCCTATTAGATATGGTACGATCTATGATGAGTCACACAGATCTTCCTATATCCTTTTGGGGATATGCTCTTAACACAGCAACCTTCACACTTAACAGTGTACCATCCAAGGCTGTGATAAAGACACCATATACGATATGGATAGGGAAAAATCCAAAGATGTCTTTCATGAGGATTTGGGGTTGTGAGGCTTACGTTCGAGGTTAAGTCTCAGATAAACTGGGACCTAAATCGGATAAGTATTATTTTGTTGGATATCCTGAGGAAATGAAGAGATATTACTTCTACATTCCTAGTCAGCACAAAGTGTTTGTGGCAAAGATTGGGGTATTTCTAGAAAGGGATTTTGTTTCTAGAAAAACTAGTGGGAGTACGTTCGATCTTAAAGAAATTCAAGATAAGGACCATAGCACTGAGGGCGAGATGGAGGTTGAACATGATCCACAAAGTGTTGTGGGTGATGAGATTGTTGCACAAAGAGTTATACAACAACAACCTGTTTAGGTAGACCTACCTCTTCACAGGTCTGATAGGGTACGTCGTCAGCCTAAGAGATACTCATTTCTCTTGTCTGACCATGCTGACGTTATGCTCATTGAGAATGAGCCTACCTCCTATTAGGAAGCTATGATGAGCCCAGATTCTAAGAAATGGCTAGAGGCCATGAGATCCGAGATGGAATCCATGTACACCAACTAAGTATGGACTTTGGTTGATCCACCTGAAGGCGTCAAACCCATTGGGTGTAAGTGGGTCTTTAAGAGAAAGACTGACATGGATGGAATTACTCATACCTATAAGGGTCGATTGGTGGCTAAAGGTTTCAAGCAAATTCATGGTATTGACTATGATGAAACCTTTTCTCCAGTGGCAATGTTTAAGTCTATTCGGATCATGCTTGCTATTGCAGCATACCACAATTATGAGATCTGGCAGATGGATGTCAAAACTACATTTCTCAATGGAAACTTGTTCGAGGATGTGTACATGACACAGCCTGAGGATTTTGTAGATCCACAGTATACTGGCAAAGTATGCAAGCTGCAAAGGTCCATTTATGGGCTAAAGCAAGCTTCTCGGAGCTGGAATCTTCAATTCGATGATGCGATCAAACAGTTTGGTTTCATCAAGAATGAAGATGAACCCTGTGTCTACAAGAGGGTTAATGGAAACACAGTTGTCTTCCTAGTATTATATGTGGATGACATACTACTCATTGGGAATCACATCCCTTCACTACAGTCTGTGAAGACTTAGCTGGGGATGTGCTTCTTAATGAAGGACTTAGGTGAAGCAGCCTGTATTCTAGGCATCAAGATCTATAGAGATAGATCTAAGAGATTGCTTGGCCTAAGTCAGAGTACATATATTGACATGATATTACTATGATTTACCATGCAGAATTCCAAGAAGGGACTTCTGCCGATGTCACATGGTGTGAGTCTTTCGAAGACTCAAAGTCCCTCTTCTAGAGAGGAGAGAGACCGCATGGATAAGATCCCTTATGCATCTGCCATAGGATCTATCATGTACGCCATGCTATGTACTCATCCTGATGTCTCGTATGCTTTGAGCATGACGAGTAGATACCAGTCAAATCCAGGTGAGCGTCACTGGATAGCAGTCAAGAATATTCTTAAGTACTTGAGAAGGACTAAAGAATATTCCTTGATATTTGGAGGCGATGAGGAGCTAGCTGTAAGTGGTTACAGCAATGCCAGCTTTCAAACTGACCAGGATGATTATAGATCACAGTTAGGATTCATGTTTTGCTTGAATGGTGGCACTGTGAGCTGGAAGAGTTCGAAGCAGGACACAGTTGTTGATTCTACAACAGAAGTCAAGTATATCATTGCATTAGAGGTAGCAAAGGAGGCAGTTTGGATCCGCAAGTTCATTACTGAGCTTGGGGTGGTTCCTAGCATAGCAGATCCTATAGAGCTCTATTGTGACAACAATGAAGCGATTGCGTAGGCTAAGGAACCTCGCTCACACCAGCGGACCAAACATATACTACGACGCTTCCATCTCATTCGAGAGATTATCGATGGAGGAGATGTGAAGATTTGTAGAGTACCCACAGAGGCTAACATCGCAGATCCCTTGACCAAGGCTTTGGCACAGAAAAAACATGATGGTCACACTAGGTCATTGGGTATTAGATACTACAGTGATTGGCGCTAGTTCTAGTGGGAGATTGTTAGTGAAAGCCCTAGAGCCAATCATGTGATGATTGTTGTATGGACTTGTTGTATCATATTCATATTTAATAAAGGCATTTCTTTATGGTTATTATACTTACTTGTATTGGTGCCAAATAACTAAGTATAATAACGTCCTTGAGTAGAAGGTTCTTATCTATATCAATCGATTGGTTGAATCGATAATGAGATGATATAGAGAACACTACTCTTAATCATTCCTAGTCAAGTATTAACATTCAGGGACAATGTTAATGCGAAGAGACTAGCACGTAGGTCAACTCGATAACTTGATATCACAAGTCATGGATATGAGATATCAAGTTGACACATGGGTATGCATTGGAGAATGTATACTAAATGACCCGCCATGAGAAAGTATCATGGATAGTTATATGAGTGTCATATACTTTCTCATGTGACTATTAGTATGACTATTAGTCCTTGGACCTGAAGTCACCATGGTTCCCTACATAAGGAGTTGCATACTTTGGCTTCGTCAAACGTCACCCGTAAATGGGTGGACTATAAAGGCGATTACTGTGTATGTAACAAATTATGCAGAGGGATGTGAGTAATGTAGATGGGATCTATCCCTATTATATGACGGGAGTGACATTGTTATTCTTGATAGAGTAAGACCACTAAGTGCATGGCCATGCCCAAATGAGTCAATATGAGATATTGAGCTCATTTGATTAGAGTGAGTCTACTTGGAGTTCAAGATATAGATTGTACCGAGGATGACACAGTCTATGCCTCAATTGGTCAATCTAGATGTCAAGGATAGAGGAACATTGTCACATATTGTGAGAGTCACAATTAGTAGTCACAAAGGTGATGTTGGATCTCAACATTCTTGTAACTTGGGTAGCAATGATGTATTGCTAGATACCGCTCATTGCTTATGTTCCTAAATCGGTTTAGGAGCATTGCCAACGTTACAAGAACTTATAGGGTCACACACAAAGGGCAATTAGATGGAGATTAGGTTCATATGATGAACCATGTGGATTAGGTTCATGTGATGAACCAAATTGGATTAAGAGTAATCCAAATTAGACTAATAGAGTTGGACTTAAGTTGATTCAAGTGTTGAATGAGTCTAATTTAGATTTGATTCATCAAGTCAATTTAAACTAATGAATTGAGATTCATTAAATCAAATTGATTTGAATCAAATGGTTGGATTTGATCAACCATGGGAGTTAAGAGGTCAAGTTTGACTTGACTTGAGAGGTAAGATGAATGGTCAATTTTGACTTGACCAATTTCCATGTCATGGTGACTTGGCATGGGGCCGGCCAATGATGATGCTCCACATCATCATGGACACATCATGGGGTGCCACCTCATGAGGGAGACCAAGAGTCATTGGCTTTTTGAGTTACATGCATGCATGTAACCCCCTTATAGTAGTCGGCCACTATTGATGGGTTATGAAAGTGTGAAGTTAAGTTGTGGTAACTTCATCTTCTTCCTCCTCTCTTCTCGATCTCTCTCTCCCTCTCCTTTGCTGTGAGCTTCTTAGGGTGCTAGCACACTCTAGGTTGCTTTTCTCCACCTATTTCTTGTGTGGATACCATAGAGGAGTGTACACTTGACACTCTCGAGTTCCGACAAGCCATTTGGACGAGTGGGATAAGCGAAGGGCGTCACATCAAGGGTAAAACTTTTAACATGTAGATCTAGAGTAGATCTAAGGTTTTTAAACACGTACATGTATTTTTGTTTACCTTCACATGGATCCGTGGCTGACTTCCGGGGTTTCCGCAACGCAAAAAGCGATTTTTGCGGCTCGGATAGTCCTACAAAATCAAACATGGAAAATAAAAGGTAAAGGTATATAAAACCTAAATTTTAATATTAATTGTTATTTGTTATTATTAAACTCATTTTGCCATATTACCATTTATCTCCCAAGTGTGCCAAAAATCCAAAATGACACATTTTAACCTCTAAACCTAAATTGTGCCAATTTGATTGATTTTTCAACTTCCATAAATTATATTGGCACATCCTAAAATCTTTTAGGATTTAAATTCAAACCTATTTCCAAGGTATCCATAACCTTAAAAATGACCTAAAGTGTCACCTTTACTATGGTTAGGTTAACTACCCATTCATTCAAGATTGGCACACCTAAACTCATCTAGCGTGAATCAATCACGCTCCTAGGAACCCAATACCTATTGGAGCTCATTGGGTTAACGAGGTATTCCTTAGGGAAGAAAAAAAAAGGAAGAAAAATAAAATGAATGAGAAAGAAAAAAAGTAAATATAAAAAAAATATAAGAAAAGAAAAGTAATGATTAAAAATCAAATGAATAATTTTCTATCATCTTTATTATTCTATTATTTATATTTACAAATTATATATCATTCATTATTATTTTATTTTTCATATTTTCATTTTTTTTTATATTTTTCAAATTTCATTTTTCTCTCTCTTATTCTCTCTATTTTCTCTTTTTTTTCTTTTTTATTTCATATCATTTTTTTTCTTTTTTTTTCTCTTATTCATTTATTTTTTCTCTATTTCATCTCTTATTTTTCTTTTTCATTTTTCTTTTTTACTTTTATTTTATTTCTATTTTATTATTCTCTTGTTAGGACCTGTGCGCCCGCTAGAGGGGGGTGAATAGCGATGTTCGGTGGTTCACGGAATTTGATCGTTCTCGCGTGCTTGATTTTCTACGATGTTTGTTAGCGCAGTGGAAATAATAGAAATACACAACAAACACAAATAAAATGCACAAAACACACAATATAATGTGGTTCAGAACCGAATAGTTCCTACTCCACGGATTGAGCTCAAACGAGCTCTAGCGATGCGTACAACACCACTAATCAAATAAACTCCTTATCAACATCAAGTCGGAGGTGGAGAAAGCTCATACAATGTATTACAACAGTAATAAAGACAAATACAAGCTAATACAAGTAAACTACACAAATACAAGTAAAGAAACACTTTACAATTGTGAACTTGGATGCTTGCTTTGTGATTGATTGAGTTGCACTTAGAGACCCTGAATTGCAGCAGCAAATCACCCTAAAACTCCTCAAGAACCGATGGTGAAAACCTCCTCCTCGAGCTCCCTTTAAAGCATCTCCTTAGGCTAGATTCCACCTAGCAGTCGACTGATCGGGACCATCAGTCGACTGCTCCTGTAGTCGTTGTCTCACAACGACATAAGTCACGTTGGATAAGTTCCAACAGATAGACCATCAATCGACTGATCTGGTCATCACTTGACTGTCAAACCCTAACAGTCGACTCGAGAACATTCTGTTTCCAAATTCCCAACCAGCAATAGATTGCCCAATGCTAGCAGTCGACTTCCAGGCCATTTCTCGACAGTTAAACTCCGATCGACTCACATCAGTCAACTCACCATAGTCCCAATCGACTGATACACCTCAAACATGAGGTTTTAACCCAAGTATGGTGCCCCCATACTTGCTAGACCACCCTTAGTCTAGACCTAAGCCTTCTATCCACCTCCATCAGCCTCACACCTATCGGATCCCTCCAAGTCATCCATGGCTTGTTCATCCATACGCTAGCCTTCAGGTACTTCCAGCAGCTATTGTCATGCTAATGTGGTCTACACCGCCAAGGCACATTGGACTTATGCTGCGAAGACTCCGCTTGGACTTTACGCCGCCAACCATTCGACTTATGCTGCCAAGACTCCATCCTTGGACTTTAGGCTGCCAATATTCCCCTTGGGCTTCTCAATTTCCAAGACTCAAGCTTGGAATTTCCCTTGCCAACCCATGTTGGACTTTCCATGCCAAGACCCATGCTTGGACTTTCCTTTGTTAATATCCATGCTTGGACTTTCCTTTGCCAAGACTCATGCTTGGACTTTCCTTGCCAACCCATGTTGGACTTTCCATGCCATGACTCAAGCTTGGACTTTCCATGCCAAGTACACAAGACTTGGACTTCTCCCATGACAATGGTCAAACCATCGTCAAACATCAAGTATGACCTGGGTCGATTGTACCAACAATCTCCCCAACACATTGTTAGACATCAATGTCAAACATCAAAACACAACTCGAGTCTGGGCAATTGTAACCTGGGCCAATTGCACCAACAATATCTCCCATTTTGATGTTTGACAAAACACCCTTAAGTTAGGCCCCTAACTCAAATTCCCTTATCAATTTTTTCAAATTGGTAATTCTAACACATTTGATTCTTTTATCTAGGACATCAAATAATGTCATTGTCCTTAATTTCAATTTTATTGACCTAAATGTATGAATTATGATTATGGCATAAATGATTTGCTTAATTTAAGCATTTGTCAATGATGATTCATGATGCCATGACATGATATAAAGTTAACCTAAGTATTAGTCATGTCATTATTCAATTTAAGTACTATCATAACATTTTAAATGATAAGATGTGTTAGGAATATTGGAACGGCTAGAGGGGGGTGAATAGCATCGTTCTCAAGTTGTCAGAAATCGATCGCGTTCGTCTCTACAATTTCGTTAGCGCAGCGGAATATAGATATAATACAATAACGAAATGGACAAGCACACACAAAGACACGAAGATTTAACGTGGTTCGGAACCGCACGGTTCCTACTCCACGGATCGGGTTCGTACGAACCCTAGCGATGCCAATCACACACCACTATAATAATAACTCCTTCTCGGAACAATCTGGAGGCGGAGAAACCTCATACAATATGATTACAACAATAATCAAGTAGATACAAGCAAATACAATATGGAATACAAATGCAAGTAAAGGAAAAACACTTTACAAGAGCTTTGGATTGCTTGATCTTTGATTTCCTTGAACTAGCTTTGAAGGACTGGAAAGCACCAACTTCCCTCTTCAATTTCACTCAAGAAAATCACTATCTTTTCCTCCATCATGAGCTCCTTATATAGCTTCAACCTGTGCTGGAAAAGGTTAATCAGTCGACTGATCGGGACCATCAGTCGACTGATGCCACTGTTGTCGTGAGACAACGGCTAGATCCACGCTGGATAAGTCCAACGGATCTACTATCAGTCGACTGATCATACACATCAGTCGACTGATGGAGTCCTCACTCGACCAATCGAGTCTCGACTCCATACGTGGCGAATTTCGAGCACCACGGTCGGTGATCATGAGATCGATCGCTGAGCTCATCATCGATCGGCCACCTCCGGCGATCGCTAGGCTACTTCCGCGATCAAACCACGTTGACTTGGTCGATCGGCCGCCACATGGCACTCGGTCGACCGGGCACACCTCAAACATGAGGTTTTAGCCCAAGTATGGAGCCCCCATACTTGCTAGACCACCCTTAGCCTAGACCTAAGCCTTCTAGCCACCTCCATCAGCCTCGCGCCTCTCGGATCCCTCCAAGTCATCCATGACTTGTTCATCCATCGCGCTAGCCTTCAGATGCTTCCATCGGCTATGTCATGCTAACGGTGTCTACACCGCCAAGGCTCATTGGACTTACGCCGCCAAGACTACGCTTGGACTTTATGTCGCCAACCATTGGACTTATGCTGCCAAGACTCCCACTTGGACTTTACGCCGCCAATATCAAACCCTTGGACTTCTCAAATGCCAAGACACAAGCTTGGACTTTCCCTTGCCAACCCATGTTGGACTTTCCATGCCAAGTACTCAAGACTTGGACTTTACCTTGCCAAGACCCATACTTGGACTTTCCATGCCAACTCATGTTGGACTTTCCATTGCCAAGAACCATGCTTGGACTTTACCAAATGCCAAGTGTCCCACTTGGACTTCCCATGCCAAGTACTCAAGACTTGGACTTTCCCATGACCATTACATTGTCATATGTTTTTGTCGAACATCAAAACATCACTCGAGTCAAACTCGAGTCCTGGTCAATCGTGACCTGGGCCGATTGCACCAACAATCTCCCCCTTTTTGATGTTTGACAAAAACCAAACAAATCATTTGAGTTAGACCACTAACTCAAATCCCTTACCAATTATCCCAAATTGGTAAACACTCTCCAAATGTTCTCCCCCAAACATTCTCCCCCTTTTTTTGACTAACATCAAAAAGGTTTTCTCTCCAAGGAGGTCAATGTCTCATGTCCCAATGAGATCTTACAATCTCCCCCTTGGTCCAAAAATACCTAGGATGCCTACCATCTTCTTAGTGATAAGTCCCATATCACTCAAGAGAGGCAATCCTATACACTCTCCCAATTTCCAAATTGGGTTTCTAAAAATCCATCAATTTTCCCAATTGATAATATTCTCCCCTTCAACTCCAAGATGGATACCTCCTCCTAAAGGATTGCTCCCCCTTGAACATTGCACCAACAATGTCCTTGGGAAGTCCCTAAGCCAATAGGAACTCTAAACCACCAAAATTAATGTTAGAAATTCAATATAGAACTTTCCAACACCTTAAAATTGATACAAACACTAAATACTTCTCCTAATCCATATCTAATGGATTTTCACCCTTTATAATACTACCCAAAGCATATCCTAGGGTTAGGAGTGATTAGGGGCCATAACCGTAGCTGAAATCGGGTTAAACAATCTTGTTTTCCTCGAAATCAGGCTACCAGTCGAGTGATTCAGAAATCAGTCGACTGGCACCTCCATCAGTCGACTTCCACCAATATCAGTCGACTGATAACTGAAATTTCTTAATTTCAGTTATCAGAGTTGAATTTCAGAAAATCATAACTAATTATACGTATATCAAAAAATCACGAAATTTGGTACGTATAATACTTATAACACATACAATCAGTGAAAAATTTTAGAAAAATATTTTTACTATCGAAATAGGAGATTGATACAAAATCCAAAAGTGATTAAAAACTTTAAAGTTTAAGCTCACTTTGTATCAATCTTATCAATGGTGATTGCTATTAAAAGATAGGCTTCACCAAGGTTTTTCAAAATGATTTTAAAATGTTTTTGAAAGTCTATTTTGAACCATAATTTATTGGCTAAATAACATAGCTTGTATATTATCTTTCCTTATGATTCTTGGTGATAATTAGAATAAGTTTGAGTTCATCTAGATGCACTACCTGTTAGTAATATATGAGAGATGTCCTAAGGCAATCGCCTTATGTATGAACCATTTATATGATAAATGAAGATTCACTATTTGAGTATACATGTTTTATGTATTTGAATGGATCTTAAACTCATTTACCGAATGCCCACGATACGATTCACAGCATGAGAGAATTTGTGATTGGATCACAACTAGTGAGTATCTCTACATGTGTAATTGTGATGTATCGGAATTATCCCTAGTCGATGAATTGATAGATTTGGACACCATCAATTCTGTCGAGACTAGCACGAGGTATACTCCTTGGTGTATCCAAGCAGCTGATTCTCACTGGCTGGAGACATAGTGATGTCCGGAGTTAATCGTGGATGCTAGTTATGGTAACTAGTTCATTGGAGTGAACAGCCGTAAGACTTCATATGGTTCTCTGCATATATAGATATGTCAATGAAGTTCTTACTGTGGCTTAAGTGCGATGTTCTTTTGACTTGCGGTATTCAAGTCATCTTGATCATGGAGACTTATGCTTTGACATCTTAAGCAAACATCTCTAAGGAGATGTGGACCCGGGATGATTGGGTATAAGTCGAAGTGATCGAAGGTGTTTGAATAGCCTATAAAGGATTCACCACTCCTTGTGAGGAGATGTATACCCATGGCCTCTCATCGGATTGTTACTAAAGTCTTTGGCCAAAGCATTACATGTTTAGAGTAAGGTACTCTTTGATACATGTGGAGTAACTAGAATCCGTAGGACGAGGAAATGATACTTGGGCTAGGTGTGACGTAGTCAGCCTAGTGGGGACTGACACAATAGACCATGTCCTGAACCAAGTGGGTATAAGATGAGTGAAGGGAATGGGGCACGATTCATTCGAGCTCTTGAAGGGTTTGAAATAGTTACGGATCAACCGTTGATCTTTTCGGTTAATTGGGGATCATGATGTACTACTAGGTGCCACTCATGATCGTTCTATAATTAATGGTTAATTATAGACGGCCAACATAAACCGAGAACCTATTTGGTCACACGCACAACAAGTGTAATCCAAAGGATTTAAAACGAGCTTGAGAATGGGATTCTCAGACCGAGAGAAACTATGTTTGGTTGGACCAAACATAAAGCGAGCATGAAATTGTTTCAGTCGCAATGGAAGCGTGGATGGGCCATGTCTTATGAAGACATAATGGATGGACCAAAATGGTTTGGTTCTAATCCAATGGATGAGAATAAACCAAAGGGTTTGGTTTATATTAAACGAATGAACCAATGGTTGGTTCGGTTTGTTTTAACTTAAAATAAACCATCATGGTTTGGTTTATTTTAACTTATCTTAATGGAGCGGGTTAACGGGCTTTATGGATATGATCCATTAACCATTAAGAGAATTAGTTCTCTATAAAAGAGGGCTTAATGGATAATTAAGCCCTAATCCAAACCCTAGCCCTTGGTGTTGCCGCCCACCCCTTGTTGGAGTATTCGGCGCCCAACCCTAAGCTTCCGCCGCCCAGCTTTTGTGCAGCCTTCCAACTTGTTACCGGCGACCAAGCTTCAGCCGGTGAACCTCCGGCGACCCTCCGGTGATCTCCTCTAGGTTCGGTGATAAGGTGAGCTTCCATCTCTCCTTGGCCGGCCTCTATTCCTCCACCAAAAGCTGTCCAGTTTTTCTGGACAGTTTGTTTCTTTGTTGTGGGCGTCGTTTGGGCGGCGGTTAGTGCTCGATAGCGCCTAACTTGCGAGATTTGATCTCCGGTAATCCTCTGAGGTGGAGGACGAAGGATTCGTCAATTGGTTGACGAATACCTCTCCGGAGAAGCGAGTTTTGAGAACTCGTTTTAGGATCCGAATTTGGATTCAGATCGTGATCATCTCTCGATCACGTCGTCTTCAACACGAGGCTAGTAACCCGTACGAAGACGAAGCTCGTGACTTAGCGAAGTCATCTCGAGGAGCTCGGCGTGGATACGGATAGAGACGATTCTTACGAGGATCGTTACGGTTGATGTCGTTCCCGCTACACGTCATACGAAAGGTATAACGTAGATAATTTCTTTTATTGCAAATTTTAATTTACGGTTATGTCTACACTTGTTGTAATAGCATGCGTGTGTTGTGTGTGTTGTAATAAATATAGATTTATTATTTTTAATTGCTTCCGCTGTGCTCATGTTTACGAAACATGATCGAACACACACACGCCGCGGTGTCGGAAACCCACAAGTGGTATCACAGCCCAGGTTGTGTTTCGACATAATCGTAAAAATGGTTTTGCGATAGTCATAATGTATTTCTGGAAATTTTCTAAATTTTGGAAATTTAGAAGTATTTATGGAAATTTTTCAATTTTGGAAAGTCTAGAAGTATTTATGGAAATCTTCCACTTTTGGAAAGTTGGAAGTATTTATGGAAATTGATATTTTCCATAAATAAAATATTTGATTAGATTATGGAAATTTGTTTCCTAATTTAATCATGATTTGATTTGGGAAATCAAATCTTAAAATATTTTATTTCCATAAGTAGTTTTAAAGATTTAGGAAATTGGTTTCCTAAATAGATTTTCCTTAATCAAATAATTCTATGAATAAAATATGTGATTAGATTTGGAAATTTGTTTCCTAATTTAATTATGATTTGATTTGGAGAATCAAATCTTAAACATATTTTATTTCCATAAATAGTTATGACAAATAAGGAAATTATGTACATGACATAATTGTATGCCATGTAATTGCATTAGATGCATAACATTATGCCATGCGTGTCGTGACATGTAGATGTATGCCATGTATGTCATGCCATGTAGATAATAGTTATTTGCATGCAAAGAGGATGAGACATAAAACCCTAACTCAATATTAAAGCCTACACCTTCCATTAATATGGTTAGAACCAGAGTTCTGTTTCTTGTTTGGGTTGTTGGACTCACTCCAAGCCCGGCTCGAACCTGAACATGTTCAAATCATTGGAATAGTTTAACTCTAATATGGTAAGAGTCAGAGGTCAATCGTTAGTTTGGGTTGTTGGACTCACTCCAAGCCTGGCTAATTGGTTGAATGCGCTCTAACCATATTAAAACTATTTCGCGATTAATGGGTCGGCTTTAACTTGGAGCATCGATTTGTTGGACTCACTCCAAGGTCGATGTGAAGAGAGGTGAAGTTGGGTGCTATGCATATGATGCATACTTGTTAATGTGTTAACAACCCAATGTATGTGTAAACATTCAATTAGTTGATAGCACATTGTGATAGTTACATATACATGATATGTAATCGGTATACTTGATACCCACCATCATAGCTAAGAATGGCTTGTTGGACTCACTCCAAGGTTGTTCTTATCTATGATGGATATCAGCCCATTCGGAGATGGACCTACAATCTCCCGAAGTGATTTTGGGGTTTTTTGAAATTCGAAAAATGAATGGGATTTATAAATGTATATTGATGCATTTTAAAATCATCTTTCTCATATATGCTCATTTTGTATTTCTAAGTTAATATATTGATCATGATGTGTTTGAATTTGCGTTCCATTTTGGATTAAAATAAATTGACTGGGCCGAACTTCTTGGACTGGCTTAGAAACTTGAGAATTGTTCTCAAGGGGACAAGCTTGCAAATGTCCTCAGCGCCTCTTCACTTCCTAGTGACGATGCAACTCTAGACCAATTGTTGGCCTATCAGAAACACGTGAGTGATTCTGAACAAATGAGTTGCATCATGCTAGCCGCGATGGAACCCAAGCTACGAAAGCAGCATGAGCATATGGATGCTCATATCGTAGTCCTTCATCTTTGTGAGTTGGTTGATGAGCAAGTGAGATTCGAAAGGTTCGAAGTCTCAAAGCTCCTCTTCTACTCTGAGATGCTAGGAGGTTCATCTGTGGTACTGCTCAATATGCTGAAGACTGTGGAGTCTTCTGAGAAGCATGAGCAGGGGACGGTGCTGTTAGTTGATTCCTCGAAGAAAGGTTCTAAGAGGAAGTCAAAGGAACAGCAGAAGGGAAAGAAGAGAAGGGCTAAGAAGGTAGAACTAGCACAAAAGGAAACTTGCCATCATTATGGCAAGGAGAGCCATTTGCGAAGAAAGTGCAAGATTTATCTTGAGTCCATGAAGAAGGATAAGGCATCGGATGCCCCATCTTCTTCAGAAAACTTCTTTATTGATTGTCATTCTATTTCCTCAGACACTTGGGTATTTGATACTGGGTGTGGCTCACATATATGTAATGACATATATGGGCTAAGGAATAGAAGAAGACTTGTCAGAGGGGAGTCAAATTTGCGAGTTGGCAATGGAGCAAAGGTTCTTGCTGCCGCAGAACTTATTTCTTGAAGCTCCTAGTGGACTAGTCTTGGCGGACAATTGCTATTATGTTCCTTCTCTAATAAAGAACATTGTTTCTATTTTCTGCTTAAATAGAAATGGTTTCCATTTAACGTTTAGTAACAATTGTTGTTATATAACTTTGAATGGCGTACTTTATGGCGGAACTTTGAGTAATGGCATTTATCGTTGGACGTATCCAGTGACATTTTCAATATCGAAGCGAGCAACACGCGTGCTCGAAAGGATAATCACATAGACTCCTATATGTGGCATTGTCGTCTTGGCCATATAAGCAAGAAGCATGTCAAATTACACAATGTGGAATTCGGAATCGTTTGAATTGGATTCATACGATACATGTGAATCATGCTTAAAGGCAAGATGACTAAGTTACCTTTTTGGAAAGGTGAGCAGGTGGGAGAGTTACTAGGTCTAGTACATACCGATGTATGTGGACCTATGTCAACTCAAGCTTTAGGAGGCTATAGCTACTTCATTACCTTCACCGATGATCACTCACGGTTTGGGTATGTGTTCTTGATGAAACACAAGTCTGAAGCCTTTGAAAGGTTCAAAGAATTCAGAAATGAAGTAGAGAAACAACATGACAAGAGTATTAAAATACTTCGATCGGATCGAGGTGGTGAATACTTAAGTCAAGAGTGTCTTGATTATCTAAGAGACAATGGCATATTGTCTCAATGGACTCCGCCCTATACACCACAGCATAATGGTGTATCTGAGAGGCGTAACCGGACCTTGTTGGACATGGTCAGGTCAATGATGAATCATGCGACTCTTCCCAAGTCCTTTTGGGGTTATGCACTTGACTGTTTACTTGTTAAGCGAGTCCCGACCAGGTAGTCTCTACTACTCCATATGAGATATGGGCTAGTAAGAAACCTCATGTATCTTACTTGAAGATATGGGGTTGTCTGCTTATGTGAAGCGGTGTGTCGGACAAAGCTGGATGCTAAGTCGATAAATATCTATTTATTGGATACCCTAAGGAAACAAGGGGTTACCAATTCTATCATCACTGTGGAACAAAGGTGTTTGTTTCAAGGCATCTTTGTGTTTCTAGAAAGAGTTTCTCTTGCAGAAAGCGATGGGAGTGTCGTCGAGCTTGAGGAGGCTCGAGAGACTCAAATAGACATTGATGAGATACCTGGTGAAGCACAACAGCCGACAACTCATAGTGATGAGCAATCGGCTGGACCTATTATAACACCACATCTTCGTAGATCTGGTAGAACACGCAATATTCCTGAGAGATATGGATTTCTCGTAAGTGAATCGAACGACGTGTTACTCATTGATGATGAGGAGCCTACCAGTTATGAAGAAGTGCTGACAAGTTCAGAAAGGGATAAGTGGCTTGGTGCCATGAAGTCGGAAATGGATTCCATGTATGAAAACCAAGTTTGGAACTTGGTTGACCCACCTGAAGGGATAAAGCCTATAGGGTGGAAGTGGGTTTTCAAGAAGAAAACCGACATGGATGGTAATGTGATTACCTATAAGGCTAGATTGGTGGCGAAAGGATATTGTCAAAAACAAGGTGTTGATTATGACGAAACCTATTCGCCTGTAGCTATGCTTAAATCCATTCGGATGCTCCTGGCCATAGCGGCTCATTATGATTATGAAACAGCTTTCCTTAATGGAAACCTGCTCGAGGACGTGTATATGATACAACCTGAGGGTTTCACATCGGTTGATAAAACCAAGGTATGCAAATTGCGACGATCTATTTATGGATTGAAGCAAGCATCCTGGAGCTGGAATATCCGTTTTGATGAGACAATCAAATAGTTTGATTTCTCACAAAATCCAGACGAACCTTGTGTGTACAAGAAGGTTAGTGGGAGTGCAGTCGTATTCCTAGTATTGTATGTCGATGACATACTACTTATAGGAAACGATGTTTCAATCTTCTGATCAGTGAAGGTTTGGTTATCAAGACATTCTCCATGAAAGACACAGGAGAAGCAACCTACATCCTCGGGATTAAGATCTATAGAGATAGATCGAAGCGTTTACTTGGTCTTTCGCGATCTATATATAGGTAGTGCTAAAGAGGTTTAGCATGTCGGAATCCAAGAAAGGTTTCCTACCCATCGGGCATGGGGTACACCTTTGAAGTCTATGTGTCCGCGCAGAAGGCGAGAGGATTTGCATGAGTAAGATTCCCTATGCATCATGATAGGATCTATCATGCATGCTATATTATGTCACGAGGCCCGATGTATCGTATGCTCACAGTGTCACGGCGGATACCGATCCGATCCGAGAATGGATCATTGGGCATTGTTAAGATGATCCTTAAGTACTTGAGAAGAACTAAGGATGTGTTCCTAATATATGGAGAAGAGTACACGGTGATACGTGGGTATACGGATGCCAGCTCCAGACAGACAAGGATGATTCCATGTCTCAGTCTGGGCATGTATTCACCTAGAATGGAGGCGCAATAAGTTGGAAAGGTTCCAAGCTTGACGCTATAGCGGATTCTGCTACTAAAGCAGAATACATTGCAACTTTGGAAGTAGCAAAGGCGGTTTGGATCAAAGTTCATCTCACGAACTTGATGTGGTCTCATCAATGATCCAAACATGTGCTTCGCCGCTATCATCTTATCAGAGAGATCATCAGTAGGAACGAAATACAAATCGAGAAAATTCCCACTGAAAGGAACTTAGCGGATCCCTTGACTAAAGCATTACCTCAAAACAAGTTTGAGGGTCATGTTCGAGCTTATGGTATTGGATACCGTAGCGATTGGCATTAGGCCAAGTGGGAGTCTGTTAGTAATATATGAGAGATGTCCTAAGGCAATCGCCTTATGTATGAACCATTTATATGATAAATGAAGATTCACTATTTGAGTATACATGTTTTATGTATTTGATTGGATCTTAAACTCATTTACTGAATGCCCACGATACGATTCACAGCATGAGAGAATTTGTGATTGGATCACAACTAGTGAGTATCTCTACATGTGTAATTGTGATGTATCGGAATTATCCCTAGTCGATGAATTGATGGATTTGGACACCATCAATTCTGTCGAGACTAGCATGAGGTATACTCCTTGGTGTATCCAAGCAGCTGATTCTCACTGGCTGGAGACATAGTGATGTCCGGAGTTAATCGTGGATGCTAGTTATGGTAACTAGTTCATTGGAGTGACCGGTAGTAAGACTTCATATGGTTCTCTGCATATATAGATATGTCAATGAAGTTCTTCTTGTGGCTTAAGTGCGATGTTCCTTTGACTTGCGGTATTCAAGTCATCTTGATCATGGAGACTTATGCTTTGACATCTTAAGCAAACATCTCTAAGGAGATGTGGACCCGGGATGATTGGGTATAAGTCGAAGTGATCGAAGGTGTTTGAATAGCCTATAAAGGATTCACCACTCCTTGTGAGGAGATGTATACTCATGGCCTCTCGTCGGATTGTTACTAAAGTCTTTGGCCAAAGCATTACATGTTTAGAGTAAGGTACTCTTTGATACATGTGGAGTAACTAGAATCCATAGGACGAGGAAATGATACTTGGGCTAGGTGTGACGTAGTCAGCCTAGTGGGGACTGACACTATAGACCATGTCCTGAACCAAGTGGGTATAAGATGAGTGAAGGGAATGGGGCACGATTCATTCGAGCTACTGAAGGGTTTCAGAAATAGTTCTGGATCAACCGTTGATCTTTTCGGTTAATTGGGGATCATGATGTACTACTAGGTACCACTCATGATCGTTCTATAATTAATGGTTAATTATAGACGGCCAACATAAACCGAGAACCTATTTGGTCACACGCACAACGAGTGTAATCCAAAGGATTTAAAACGAGCTTGAGAATGGGATTCTCAGACCGAGAGAAACTATGTTTGGTTGGACCAAACATAAAGCGAGCATGAAATTGTTTAAGTCGCAATGGAAGCGTGGATGGGCCGTGTCTTATGAAGACATAATGGATGGACCAAAATGGTTTGGTTCTAATCCAATGGATAAGAATAAACCAAAGGGTTTGGTTTATTTTAAACGAATGAACCAAAAGTTGGTTCGGTTCGTTTTAACTTAAAACAAACCATCATGGTTTGGTTTATTTTAACTTATCTTAATGGAGCGGGTTAACGGGCTTTATGGATATGATCCATTAACCATTAAGAGAATTAGTTCTCTATAAAAGAGGGCTTAATGGATAATTAAGCCCTAATCCAAACCCTAGCCCTTGGTGTTGCCGCCCACCCCTTGTTGGAGTATTGGCCCAACCTAATTTCCGCCGCCCAGCTTTTGTGCAGCCTTCCAACTTGTTGCCGGCGACCAAGCTTCAGCCGGTGAACCTCCGGCGACCCTCCGGTGATCTCCTCTAGGTTCAGTGATAAGGTGAGCTTCCATCTCTCCTTGGCCGGCCTCTATTCCTCCACCAAAAGCTGTCCAATTTTTCTGGACAGTTTGTTTCTTTGTTGTCGGAGCGTCGTTTGGACGACGGTTAGTGCTCCGATAGCGCCTAACTTACCGGGGATTTGATCTCCGGTAATCCTCTGAGGTGGAGGACGAAGGATTCGTCAATTGGTTGACGAATACCTCTCCGGAGAAGCGAGTTTTGAGAACTTGTTTTAGGATCCGAATTTGGATTCGGATCGTGATCATCTCTCGATCACGTCGTCTTCAACACGAGGCTAGTAACCCGTATGAAGACGAAGCTCATGACTTAGCGAAGTCATCCCGAGGAGCTCGGCGTGGATACGGATAGAGACGATTCTTACGAGGATCGTTCCGGTTGATGCCATTCCCGCTACACGTCATACGAAAGGTATAACGTAGATAATTTCTTTTATTGCAAATTTTAATTTACGGTTATGTCTACACTTGTTGTAATAGCATGCGTGTGTTGTGTGTGTTGTAATAAATATAGATTTATTATTTTTAATTGCTTCCGCTGTGCTCATGTTTACGAAATATGATCGAACACACACACGCCGCGGTGCCGGAAACCCAACACTACCCATGCACCTTGAACCTAACTTATTATCCTAGCATCTCACATGTATCTAGGATGTATAAATACACATACATGTCAATGTGATGTGAGATGTTGGTTTGGATTCACTTTATCTAGGGTTTCATGCATTTCCTAGGCAACCCTATTTGATTCCCTTATAAATGGGACTTCAACTCATGCCTAGTCCTTAAATCAATTTCAACCAATTGCCTTAAATGCATGAATGATTATGGCATCAGAAATGATATAAGTAAGCATATGCTCATAATCATGATGTCATGGCATAAGATGAAATTTAAGAACACATGACATCTAAAATAACTCTAAACAATGACATGACATGGTATATGACAGGATGCGATTTCATGTCATGATATATCAACTTTCATAAGCAATACAATTATACAAATACTCATCCAGACACACAAGATTTTCAGAAACAAAAATTTCATTTAACTTAAAAATTTAGTCTTTTACATTCAAAATGGAGATTGGCTATGCTCAATCTCACTACAAGCCCAGCGACCACGAGAAAATCTAATATCCTCAATATCTAATCGTCTGCAGGAGGTGGCGGTGGAGGAGGCTGCTGACTCAGGGTCCAGGCCCACATCATTTCTAACATATCGAGCTGACACTGCTCGATGCGGCTCTGGGACTCCTCCATCCGATCCAGACGTGCGCCGAAGGATGCCGGCACGCCAATAACTCACGGCGACCTAGCGTCGATCATTGCGATAGTTATGAAATCGGACTCGGTAAGCCACAACGATCATCGATGGACCGGTTGATGCATCTGAGCATCGATCGTCCTCATCGGTGGTGTCTACATCCTCGTAGTCTCTCTGTTGTATCTCGGATCGGAGGAGGCTCTCTGCGTGCCACAGGTGGTGGTCGTGCGCCAACTCCATCTGTCCGGCCCATCAGTAGCTTTGCTAACGAAATTCTGAATTGATATACTGATTGTACACCTTCGATAGCGCTCTCGAGAGAACCACAGTGGATGTTAACCCCTACGGACTCTAGCCATCTTTGTGATGATATGACCATATGGCATATGCACTTTCCCTTGACAGGAAGTGAAATGCACAATGCAATGAAACATGTTTAGTGCAAAGTTAATGTCTAACCTATATGCATGGCGTATAGAAGAAATAGATGGGAGGCCGAGATCTTGGCGGACCAGTGACGATAGGAAGAAAACACCCAACAATGACCTTGTAAAGGACATTGTCAGGTGCAGATAACTCAGTGATAGGGAATAAGTTTTGGGCCGGTGGATGAGGATAACCAAAGATATGCTCATGCATGCACTCCATAGAGATATTGTCAAAGGGCTCGGGTAAAGGAAAATCCATGGTAGGGAAAAAGATAAAGGTATCATCTGAGGGCCTACACTTGAGAAACTCCTGCAGTATCGCAGGAGTGAACTCTAACTCGCGTTTTGCAATGCGAGAAGTGTAGGTAGGACCGTCATCCACCTTTTTTAGGTTTTGATAAAATTCCTTAAGAAGGTCATCATTAATTGGATGCGTGCATAAGACGACTTTCATGAGATTGTAGTATACAATTAATTCTATGACGTCACTACAATGGCGGTTGAAAAAGTCCCTATCGATGTACCTAACCAACATAGGCTGGTACAATCGAGATTCACCCTCGGGTGGATCATTCTTACGGGCTCTCCTATTTTGAATGCAATGGAATGATATGACATGCAAGGACATAATACATGATTAGATAGAAACTAAATTATAACGGAAAGGAAAATTAGGGCTTGGGTAAAAAGATTGTTACTTAGGCGCCATTTGGAGGTGTGGCCGGAGAAAACTCGGATATTCGGGGTCATCGGAAAATTCGCCGGAGACGCCGGAACCTTAATCGGAACAAGGAACCAACCCTAGAATGAGTGAAATGAGGCTTGAAATAAGTGAACTAAGGTAAAATAGGGCTCATCTAACAAACCTAACACCTTGGGCGGCTGGCACGGCCGGAAGGATCGTCGGAGAACAAGAATGGCGATCGGAGAAGGAGAGAAGAACCAAAGCGCGTCGAGTGAAGACGCTGAACCCTAGCGGTTCGGCGTTATAAAATCGCGATGCGATCGGTGATGTGCGACATCGATTGGGTGATCTGATTATTCGGGTTTACCAGCGTGATCGGCTCTCGGCTCGTGATCACCGCTGAACTTTACGTGGCGTGCTCACAGTGTTATCGATCGGTGATGTGCGCATCACTCATTGCTCGCCGAGCACTCGGTGATGACCTCTCGACCTCGGTGAGCAGTGCCATCGATCGGTGATGTTCGATCGAGTAAATCTCGATTTCTTCATCTAATTAATCCATTTTATCATGTTTATTCTTGTATATTGAATATATTGATGTTACACTTACATTCATGTATTCGTTAATGTATTTTAATGTTTTATTTCATTTTTGCAAACATTAACATTCAATGATTTCAAAATCCTAACATCTCACCCTTTCTAAGTGTTGAAATACACAATCAAGGTAAAAGACTTGTTTTGTGAGATGCAATCCATCCTATACATTCCTTCCATGCAAACATATGGTAAAACATATGAAGCATGGTGAGTACAATACATCAAGTTGTGTGACACTTGAGTATCACTCTTGATGTTACTTTTACATGAACTTTTAAAGTGTGCCAACAATCAAAGTTACACACTATGATCTCTAAATCTAGATTGTGCCAATTTTGATCATTTTATCAAACTTCTCAATTAGTATTGGCACATCCTAAACCCACCTAGCGTGAATCAATCACGCTCTTAGGAACCCAAAACCGATTTGAGCTCCTAGGGTTAATTAGGTATTCCTTAGGGATAACCTCCCTAGATACCTTCCTAGGCTTATTAGCCTTGGTCATTTTGGTCTTGCCTAGGTTGACTCTAGGGGTAACTCCCCTTGCAACCTTCTTAGTGGCCACCCTAGGTTTCTTAGAAACCTTGGCCACTAGGCACAACCCCTTAGTCAACTCTAGGATGACTTCCTATTGACCTTGGTCTTCCTAGACTTAGTTAGTGTTCCATAGTCAAATGGAACACTATGATAAGTCACCTTGGACTTAGGTTTGTGACCCAAACCATTCTTGCCCTTGGTTGACTTTTGACTCTTAGGTCCTAGATGTTGACTTTGACTTCTTGACCTCGGAGTTTGACCATTAGACCCTTTAAAATGATTTTGCATAGTGTTGAGGGTCTTCTCAAGTTTTTCAAGCCTTGACCTCAAGGCTTGGTTTTCTAATTCTAATTGCCCAATTTTAGAATTTTGATTTAAATCTTGGGCATTTGACTTCCTTGGCATACACCTAGTCCATTTTGGATTAACACCTAGATGTTCTTGTATTTTCTTAATAGATTCCCTAGGTATGGTTTTTCTAAGGACATTAGTCCTAAATTTCTCCTTATTACTAAAATGGACACTTTTAGCTCCTAATAAAAAACATTTATTCCTATTAGCATGCTTTTCATAAATTGCAAGAGAATTTAAATTCCTAGCATGCTTTATAACATTTAAATTAGAAGATGCACTACTAAAGTGTACCTTAGAGTTAACCTTAGCTCCCCCTACTTGTGATGCTTCTTCTTGGGTCTTTTTCCTCCCCCTAGAGCATTGACTTCTATAATGCCCCTTTTGATGGCACTTGAAGCATATAATATGCTCCTTGCTCTTTTGACTTGGGGAACCGGCATCCTTTGACTTTTGTTGACTTTTGGGTGCCGGAGAAGCTTTCCTAACTTTCTTTGGGCATTTGCTCTTGTAATGCCCATACTCCCTACACTCAAAGCACATTATATGATTTTTATTTGAAGATAAAGTGTTTGAGTTACCTAGGGTGGTGGTAGGTGCCGGAGTTGAATTTTGAGCTTCCTCATCTTGATCGGATGTTGAAGGCTCTTCTTGAGGTTGCTCCGGTGTAGAGGATGGTCTCTCCTCCTCAATCCTAGAAGTAGATGCTTCTTCCATCTCTTCTACTTCTTTTTTCTCCGATCCGGAAGTTGACTCCATCTCAACTTTCGATTCCTCACTTTCACTTGAGGATGAACTCTCCTCATGGAATCTTGCCAATTTTCTCCATAGCTCCTTGGCATACATGTAATCCCCTAGCTTGCAAAAAACATCATTAGGGATTAAATCTTCCAAAAGTTTCATTACCCTAACTTCGGTCTTGAGCTTTTGACGTTGCTCTTGGGTCCACTTTTTCAATTTTAGGACATTCCCCTTTTTATCCCTAGGGGTTCAAGGCTTTCAACGAGGATGAACCAATCCTCTATGTTCATCATCAAGAATGTTTCCATTCTTGCTCTCCACGCCGGAAAATCTTCTGGATCATATGGAGGTGGAGTATTGATATCCCATCCAAGCTTGTCTTGGAATTCCATCTTCACCCTCTAGCCTTTTGTCTTAGCTCCAGGCGGTTAGTCCGTAGAAGAGCCTCGGGCTCTAATACCACTTGTTAGGAATATTGGAACGGCTAGAGGGGGGTGAATAGCGTCGTTCTCAAGTTGTCGGAAATCGATCGCGTTCATCTCTACAATTTCGTTAGCGCAGCGGAATATAGATATAATACAATAACGAAATGGACAAGCACACACAAAGACACGAAGATTTAACGTGGTTCGGAACCGCACGGTTCCTACTCCACGGATCGGGTTCATACGAACCCTAGCGATGCCAATCACACACCACTATAATAATAACTCCTTCTCGGAACAATCCGGAGGCGGAGAAACCTCGTATAATATGATTACAACAATAATCAAGTAGATACAAGCAAATACAATATGGAATACAAATGCAAGTAAAAGAAAAACACTTTACAAGAGCTTTGGATTGCTTGATCTTTGATTGCCTTGAACTAGCTTTGAAGGACTGGAAAGCACCAACTTCCCTCTTCAATTTCGCTCAAGAAAATCGCTATCTTTTCCTCCATCACGAGCTCCTTATATAGCTTCAACCTGTGCTGGAAAAGGTTGATCAGTCGACTGATCGGGACCATCAGTCGACTGATGTCACTGTTGTCGTGAGACAACGGCTAGATCCACACTGGATAAGTCCAACGGATCTACTATCAGTCGACTGATCATACACATCAGTCGACTGATGGAGTCCTCACTCGACCAGTCGAGTCTCGACTCCATTCTGTGGCCGAATTCTCAAGCACCAGTCGACTGATCATGATATTAGTCGACTGCCCACCTCTGGCAGTCGACTGCTAGGCCACTTCCCGCAGTCAAACCTTAGTTGACTTGGTCCAGTCGACTGCCACATGGCACCAGTCGACTGGCACACCTCAAACATGAGGTTTTAGCCCAAGTATGGTGCCCCCATACTTGCTAGACCACCTTTAGCCTAGACCTAAGCCTTCTAGCCACCTCCATCAGCCTCGCGCCTCTCGGATCCCTCCAAGTCATCCATGACTTGTTCATCTATCGCGCTAGCCTTCAGATGCTTCCATCGGCTATGTCATGCTAATGGTGTCTACACCGCCAAGGCTCATTGGACTTACGCCGCCAAGACTACGCTTGGACTTTATGTCGCCAACCATTGGACTTATGCTGCCAAGACTCCCGCTTGGACTTTATGCCGCCAATATCAAACCCTTGGACTTCTCAAATGCCAAGACACAAGCTTGGACTTTCCCTTGCCAACCCATGTTGGACTTTCCATGCCAAGTACTCAAGACTTGGACTTTACCTTGCCAAGACCCATGCTTGGACTTTCCATGCCAACTCATGTTGGACTTTCCATTGCCAAGTGTTGGGTTTCCGGCACCGCGGCGTGTGTGTGTTCGATCATGTTTCGTAAACATGAGCACAGCGGAAGCAATTAAAAATAATAAATCTATATTTATTACAACACACACAACACACGCATGCATATTACAACAAGTGTAGACATAACCGTAAATAAAAATTTGCAATAAAGGAAATTAAACTACGTTATACCTTTCGTATGACGTGTAGCGGGAACGGCATCAACCGGAACGATCCTCGTAAGAATCGTCTCTATCCGTATCCACGCCGAGCTCCTCGGGATGACTTCGCTAAGTCACGAGCTTCGTCTTCGTACGGGTTACTAGCCTCGTGTTGAAGACGACGTGATCGAGAGATGATCACGATCCGAATCCAAATTCGGATCCAAAACGAGTTCTCAAAACTCGCTTCTCCGGAGAGGTATTCGTCAACTGTTTGACGAATCCTTCGTCCTCCACCTCAGAGGATTACCGGAGATCAAATCCCCGGTATGTTAGCCGCTGTCAGAGCACTAACCGTCGTCCAAACGACGCTCCGACGAGAGGAGGAGAAGCTGTCCAGAAAACTGGACAGCTTGGTGGAGGAGTAGGCGCCGGCCAAAACAAGGAGAGAAAAGCCTCACCTTGATGCCAAACCTATAGGAGATCACCGGAGGGTCGCCGGAGGTTCACCGGCTGGAGCTTGGACGCCGGCAAGGGTCTTGGACGGCGGCACAAGGCTGGGCGGCGGCTGCTCTTGGATTGGCGCCGAAAACTCCTCCAAGGAGTGGGCGGCAACTCAAGGGGGGGCTAGGGTTTGGATTAGTTAGGGTTTAACAATCCCTTAAGCCCACTTTTATAGAGAACTAATTCTCTTAATGGTTAATGGATCATATCCATAAAGCCCGTTAACCCGCTCCATTAAGATAAGTTAAAATAAACCAAACCATGATGGTTTATTTTAAGTTAAAACGAACCGAACCAACTTTTGGTTCATTCGTTTAAAATAAACCAAACCCTTTGGTTTATTCTTATCCATTGGATTAGAACCAAACCATTTTGGTCCATCCATTACGTCTTCATAAGACGCATCCACGCTTCCATTGCGTGAAGCGATTTCATGCTCGCTTTATGTTTGGTCCAACCAAACCTAGTTATGCTCGCTTATGCTCGTCCAACCAACCTAGTTTCTCTTGGCCCGAGAATCCCATTCTCAAGCTCGCTTTAAATCCTTTGGATTACACTCGCGCGGTGACCAAATAGGTTCTCGCTTATGCTGGCCGCCTATAATTAACCATTAATTATAGAACGATCATGAGTGGCACCTAGTAGTACATCATGATCCCCAATTAACCAAAAGATCAACGCTGATCCGTAACTATTTCTCAAACCCTTCAAAGAGCTCGAATGAATCGCGGCCCCATTCCCTTCACTCATCTTATACCCACTTGGTTCAGTGACATGGTCTATTGTGTCGGGCCTCACTAGTCGACTACGCCACACCTAGCCCAAGTATCATTTCCTCGCCCCACGGATTCTAGTTACTCCACATGTATCAAGAGTACCTTACTCTAAACATGTAATGCTTTGGCCAAAGACTTTAGTAACAATCCGACGAGAGGCCATGGGTATACATCTCCTCGCAAGGAGTGGTGAACTTTATAGGCTATTCAAACACCTTCGATCACTCGACTTATACCCAATCATCCGGTCCACATCTCCTTAGAGATGTTTGCTTAAGATGTCAAAGCATAAGTCTCCATGATCAAGATGACTTGAATCAAGTCAAAGGAACATCGCACTTAAGCCACAAGAAGAACTTCATTGACATATCTATATATGCAGAGAACCATATGAAGTCTTACTGGTCACTCCAATGAACTAGTTACCATAACTAGCATCCACGATTAACTCCGACATCACTATGTCTCCAAACGCTGAGAATCACCGCTTGATACACCAAGGAGTATAAGTCTCGATGTAATGATGGTGTCCAAATCCATCAATTCATCGACTAGGATAATTCGATACATCACAATTACACATGTAGAGATACTCACTAGTTGTGATCCAATCACAAATTCTCTCATGCTGTGAATCGTATCGTGGACATTCAGTAAATGAGTTTAAGATCCAATCAAATACATAAAACATGTATACTCAAATAGTGAATCTTCATTTATCATATAAATGGTTCATACATAAGGCGATTGCCTTAGTACATCTCTCATATATTACTAACAGACTCCCACTTGGCCTAATGCCAATCGCTACGGTATCCAATACCATAAGCTCTAACATGACCCTCAAACTTACTTTGAGGTAATGCTTTAGTCAAAGGATCCGCTAAGTTCCTTTCAGTGGGAATTTTCTCGATTTGTATTTCGTTCCTACTGATGATCTCTCTGATAAGATGATAGCGGCAAAGCACATGTTTGGATCATTGATGAGACCACATCAAGTTCATAGATGAACTACTTGATCCAAACCGCTTCCTTTCGCTTCTAAAGCTGCAATGTATTCTGCCTTAGTGGCAGAATCCGCTATAGTGTCAAGCTTGGAACCTTTCCAACTTATTGCGCCTCCATTCTAGGTGAATACATACCCAGACTAAGACATGGAATCATCCTTGTCTGTCTGGATCTGGCATCCGTATACCCACGTATCACCATGTACCCTTCTCCATATATTAGGAACACATCCTTAGTTCTTCTCAAGTACTTAAGGATCGTCTTAACATACCCAATGATCCATTCCTCGATCGGATTGTATCCGCCGTGACACTCGAGCATACGATACATCGGGCCTCGTACATAACATAGCATACATGATAGATCCTATCATGGATGCATAGGAATCTTACTCATGCAAATCCTCTCGCCTTCTGCGCGGACATAGACTTCGAAAGGTGTACCCCATGCCTGATGGGCAGATAACCTTTCTTGGATTCGACATGCTAAACCTCTTTAGCACTCGGTCTATATATGTAGACGAAAGACCAAGCAACCGTTTCGATCTATCTCTATAGATCTTAATCCCAAGGATGTAGGTTGCTTCTCCCGTGTCTTTCATGGAGAATGTCTTGGATAACCAAACCTTAACTGACTGTAAGATTGACACATCGTTTCCTATAAGTAATATGTCATCGACATACAATACTAGGAACACGACTGCACTCCCACTAACCTTTTTGTACACACAAGGTTCGTCTGGATTTTGTGAGAAATCAAACTTTTTGATCGACTCATCAAAACGGATATTCCAGCTCCTGGATGCTTGCTTCAATCCATAAATGGATCGTCGCAATTTGCATACCTTGGTTTTATCAACCGATGTGAAACCCTCAGGCTGTATCATATACACGTCCTCGAGCAGGTTTCGATTAAGGAAAGCTGTTTTCACATCCATCTGCCATATCTCATAATCATAATGAGCCGCTATGGCCGGAGCATCCGAATGGATTTAAGATAGCTACAAGTAATAGGTTTCGCCATAATCAACACCTTGTTTTCGACGATATCCTTTCGCCACCAATCTAGCCTTATAGGTAATCACATTACCATCCATGGTTTCTTCTTGAAAACCCACTTGCACCCTATAGGCTTTATGCCTTCAGTGGGTCAACCAAGTTCCAAACTTGGTTTTCATACATGGAATCCATTTCCGACTTCATGGCACCAAGCCACTTATCCCTCTCGAACTTGTCAAGACTTCTTCATAACTGTAGGCTCTCATCATCAATGAGTAACACGCCGCTCGATTCACTTACGAAATCCATATCTCTCAGAATATTGTGCGTGTTCTACCGTGATCTACGAAGATGTGGTGTTACAATAGGTCCATGATTGCTCATCACTATGAGTCAGTGCTTCACTGTATCTCATCAATGTCTATTTGAGTCTCTCGAGCCTCCTCAAGCTCGACGACACTCCCACTGATTTTCTTGCAAGAGAAACTCTTTCTCTAGAAACACAAAGATGCCTTGAAACAAACACCTTTGTTCCACAGATGATAGAATTGGTAACCCTCTTGTTTCCTTAGGGTATCCAATAAATAGACATTTATCGACTTAGCATCCAATTTGTCCGATACAAATTCGCTTCACATAAGCAGACAACCCCATATCTTCAAGTAAGATACATGAGGTTTCTTACTAGCCCATATCTCATATGGAGTAGTAGAGACTACCTTAGTAGGCATTCTGCTTAACAAGTAAACAATGTCTCAAGTGCATAACCTCAAAAGGACTTGGGAAGAGTCGCATGATTCATCATTGACCGACCATGTCCAACAAGGTCCTGATACGCCTCTCGATACACCATTATGTGGTGTATAGGGCGGAGTCCATTGAGACAATATGCCATTGTCTCTTAGATAATCAAGAAACTCTTGACTTAAGTATTCACCACCTCGATCCGATCAAGTATTTTAATACTCTTGTCATGTTGTTTCTCTACTTCATTTCTGAATTCTTTGAACCTTTCAAAGGCTTCGACTTGTGTTTCATCAAGAACACATACCCAAACCGTGAGTGATCATCTGAAGGTAATGAAGTAGCTATAGCCTCCTAAAGCTTGAGTTGACATAGGTCCACATACATCAAGATGTACTAGACCTAGTAACTCTCCCACTGCTCACCTTTTCGGTAAAGGTAACTTAGTCATCTTGCCTTTTAAGCATGATTCGCATGTATCGTATGAATCCAATTCAAACGATTCCAGAATTCCACATCGGTGTAATTCGGACATGCGTTTCTTGCTTATATGGCCAAGACGACAATGCCACATATAGGAGTCTATGTGATTATCCTTTCGAGCACGCGTGTTGCTCGCCTCGATATTGAAAATGTCATCGATACGTCCAACGATAAATGCCATTACTCAAAGTTCCAATTCCATAAAGTACGCCATTCAAAGTTATATAACAACAATTGTTACTAAACGTTAAATGGAAACCATTTCTATTTAAGAAATAGAAACAATGTTCTTTATTAGAGAAGGAACATAATAGCAATTGTCCCAAGACTAGTCCACTAGGAGCTTCAAAAATAAGTTCCGATGGCGATCGCAAAGAACCTTTGCTCCATTGCCAACTCGCAAATTTGACTCCTCGACAAGTCTTCTTCTATTCCTTAGCCCATGTATGTCATTACATATATGTGAGCTACACCCAAGATCCAATACCCAAGTGTCTAAGGAAATAGAATGACAATCAATAACGAAGATACGAAGAGGATGGGGCATCGGATGCCTTCTTCTTCTTCATGGACTCAAGATAAATCTTGCGCTTTCTTCGCCAATGGCCTTCCTTGCCATAATGATGGCAAGTGCCCTTTATACTGTTCCGCCTTCTTTGCCTTTTTCTTTCCTTTCTTCTGTTTCTTTTGCCTTCCTCTTAGAACCTTTCTTTGAGGAATCAACTAACAGTAACCGCCTTCTCCTCATGCTTCACGTAAGGCTCCACAGCCTTCAAAGATATCGAGGAGCTCTGAATGGTGGATTCCAATTTGTTCATCCGATAGTTCATCACAAATTGCGAGAAACTCTTGGGCAAACAATGCAGAATTAAGTCAATACTTAACTCATGATCCATCACAAAACCGAGGGTAGCTAGCCGCCGATGTACCTGCTCATCTTTAGCACAAACCGCACTACGACGAAACCTTCTTGCATCTTCGTGGTGAAGAGGAGCCTAGAGACCTCGAACCTTCGGATCTCGCTTGCTCATCGAACAACTCATGAAGATGGAAGACCATAGTATTAGCATCCATATGCTCATGTCGCGCGACCGTACCATCGCCGCTAGCATGATGCAACTCGCCAGTAATCCGCCACATGCTTCGATAGACCAACATTTGGTCGAGTTGAGTCATCGCCCTTAGGACGGTCAGAAGAGGCTCTTCAAGGACATATGCAAGCTTTTCCGCCTTGAGAACAATTCTCGTGTTTCTAAGCCACCCGTGAAGTTAGGCCTAATACTTGTTCAATCCAAAATAGTGCGCAAATTCAAAGACGCATGATCAATTTATTGACCTAGAAATACAAAACGAGCATATATGAGAAAATGATTTTAAAATGCATCAATATACATTTATAAATCCCATTCATTTTTCAATTTCAAAACCCCAAAATCACTTCGAGATTGTAGGTCCATCTCCGAATGGTTGATATCCATCATAGATAAGAACAACCTTGGAGTGAGTCCAACAAGCCATTCTTAGCTATGATGGTAGGTATCAAGTATACCGATTACATATCATGTATATGTAACTATCACAATGTGCTATCAACTAATTGAATGTTTACACATACATTGGGTTGTTAACACATTAACAAGTATGCATCATATGCATAGCACCCAACTTCACCTCTCTTCACATCGACCTTGGAGTGAGTCCAACAAATCGATGCTCCATGTTAAAGCCGACCCATTAATCGCGAAATAGTTTTAATATGGTTAGAGCGCATTCAACCAATTAGCCAGCTTGGAGAGAGTCCAACAACCCAAACTAACGATTGACCTCTGACTCTTACCATATTAGAGTTAAACTATTCCAATGATTTAAACATGTTCAGTTCGAGCCGGGCTTGAGAGAGTCCAACAACCCAAACAAGAAATGAACTCGGTTCTAACCATATTAATGGAAGGTGTAGGCTTTAATATTGAGTTAGGGTTTTTATGTCTCATCCTCTTTGCATGCAAATAACTATTATCTACATGGCATGGCATACATGGCATACATCTACATGTCACGACACGCATGGCATAATGTTATGCATCTAATGCAATTACATGGCATACAATTATGTCATGTATATATTTCCTTATATGTCATAACTATTTATGGAAATAAAATATGTTTAAGATTTGATTCTCCAAATCAAATCATAATTAAATTAGGAAACAAATTTCCAAATCTAATCACATATTTTATTCATGGAATTATTTGATTAAGGAAAATCTATTTAGAAACCAATTTCCTAAATCATTAAAACTACTTATGGAAATAAAATATTTTAAGATTTGATTTCCCAAATCAAATCATGATTAAATTAGGAAACAAATTTCCAGAATCTAATCAAATATTTTATTTATGGAAAATATCAATTTCCATAAATACTTCCAACTTTCCAAAAGTGGAAGATTTCTATAAATACTTCTAGACTTTCCAAAATTGAAAAATTTTCATAAATACTTCTAAATTTCCAAAATTAGAAAATTTCCAGAAATACATTATGACTATCGCAAAACCATTTTACGATTATGTCGAAACACAACCTGGGCTCGATACCATCAAGGTTTCCACATCAGAGGTGTGTGTTCGATCATGTTTCGTAAACATGAGCACAGCGGAAGCAATTAAAAATAATAAATCTATATTTATTACAACACACACAACACACGCATGCATATTACAACAAGTGTAGACATAACCGTAAATTAAAATTGCAATAAAAGGAAATTAAACTACGTTATACCTTCCGTATGACGTGTAGCGGGAACGGCATCAACCGGAACGATCCTCGTAAGAATCGTCTCTATCCGTATCCACGCCGAGCTCCTCGGGATGACTTCGCTAAGTCACGAGCTTCGCTCTTCAGACGGGTTACTAGCCTCGTGTTGAAGACGACGTGATCGAGAGATGATCACGATCCGAATCCAAATTCGATCCAAACGAAGTTCTCAAAACTCGCTTCTCCGGAGAGGTATTCGTCAACCGTTTGACGAATCCTTCGTCCTCCACCTCAGAGGATTACCAGAGATCAAATCCCCGGTATGTTAGCCGCTGTCGGAGCACTAACCGTCGTCCAAACGATGCTCCAACGAGAGGAGGAGAAGCTGTCCAGAAAACTGGACAGCTTGGTGGAGGAGTAGGCGCCGGCCAAAACAAGGAGAGAAAAGCCTCACCTTGATGCCAAACCTATAGGAGATCACCGGAGGGTCGCCGGAGGTTCACCGGCTAGAGCTTGGATGCCGGCAAGGGTCTTGGACGGCAGCACAAGGCTGGGCGGCGGCTGCTCTTGGATTGGCGCCGAAAACTCCTCCAAGGAGTGGGCGGCAACTCAAGGGGGGGGGCTAGGGTTTTGGATTAGTTAGGGTTTAACAATCCCTTAAGCCCACTTTTATAGAGAACTAATTCTCTTAATGGTTAATGGATCATATCCATAAAGCCCGTTAACCCGCTCCATTAAGATAAGTTAAAATAAACCAAACCATGATGGTTTATTTTAAGTTAAAACGAACCGAACCAACTTTTGGTTCATTCGTTTAAAATAAACCAAACCCTTTGGTTTATTCTTATCCATTGGATTAGAACCAAACCATTTTGGTCCATCCATTACGTCTTCATAAGACGCAGCCCATCCACGCTTCCATTGCGACTGAAATGATTTCATGCTCGCTTTATGTTTGGTCCAACCAAACCTAGTTTCTCTCGGTCTGAGAATCCAATTCTCAAGCTCGTTTTAAATCCTTTGGATTACACTCGTTGTGCGTGTGACCAAATAGGTTCTCGGTTTATGTTGGCCGTCTATAATTAACCATTAATTATAGAACGATCATGAGTGGCACCTAGTAGTACATCATGATCCCCAATTAACCGAAAAGATCAACGGTTGATCCAGAACTATTTCTGAAACCCTTCAGTAGCTCGAATGAATCGTGCCCCATTCCCTTCACTCATCTTATACCCACTTGGTTCAGGACATGGTCTATTGTATCAGTCCCCACTAGGCTGACTACGTCACACCTAGCCCAAGTATCATTTCCTCGTCCTACGGATTCTAGTTACTCCACATGTATCGAAGAGTACTTTACTCTAAACATGTAATGCTTTGGCCAAAGACTTTAGTAACAATCCGACGAGAGGCCATGGGTATACATCTCCTCAAGGAGTGGTGAATCCTTTATAGGCTATTCAAACACCTTCGATCACTTCGACTTATACCCAATCATCCCGGGTCCACATCTCCTTAGAGATGTTTGCTTAAGATGTCAAAGCATAAGTCTCCATGATCAAGATGACTTGAATACCGCAAGTCAAAGGAACATCGCATTTAAGCCACAGTAAGAACTTCATTGACATATCTATATATGCAGAGAACCATATGAAGTCTTACGGCTGGTCACTCCAATGAACTAGTTACCATAACTAGCATCCACGATTAACTCAGGACATCACTATGTCTCCAGCCAGTGAGAATCAGCTTGGATACACCAAGGAGTATACCTCGTGCTAGTCTCGGCGAATTGATGGTGTCCAAATCCATCAATTCATCGACTAGGATAATTCCGATACATCACAATTACACATGTAGAGATACTCACTAGTTGTGATCCAATCACAAATTCTCTCATCTTGAATCGTATCGTGGACATTGATAAATGAGTTTAAGATCCAATCAAATACATAAAACATGTATACTCAAATAGTGAATCTTCATTTATCATATAAATGGTTCATACATAAGGCGATTGCCTTAGGACATCTCTCATATATTACTAACACCAAGAACCATGCTTGGACTTTACCAAATGACAAGTGTCCCACTTGGACTTCCTATACCAAGTATTCAAGACTTGGACTTTCCCATGACCATTACATTGTCATATGTTTTTGTCGAACATCAAAACATCACTCGAGTCAAACTCGAGTCCTGGTCAATCGTGACCTGGGCCGATTGCACCAACAAGATGAGCATGATGTCATGACATGACATAGGACAAACAAAGCATGACATATAAATAATTCAAAGGTATAGAGATACCTAAGTTTTAATTCCAAATGTCATTTTTTAGAATTATATCAATTTTCCATAATAAATAAATTTCCCAAGTGTGTCAAAATCCAAAATGACACACTTTTAACACTAAGCCAACTTATGCCAATTATAATCAATTTTCCAAACTTTTATAATTCTATTGGCACATACAAAAAACTTTTAGGATATATTTCTAATCTTATTTCTAAGGTACCACATCACCTTGAAAATATCCTATTGTGTCAACTCTACTATGGTTAAGTTAACTACTCATCCTTTTAAGGTTGACACACTCCAAACTCATTTAGCGTGAGAGAATCACACTCCTACCAACCCAATAACTATTGGAACTCCTAGAGTTTACAAGGTACTCACTAGGGATAATTTTCCTAGATAACTTCCTAATGACCCTTCTAGGCTTGGAAGCCCTGGTCATTGTGGTCTTGTCTAGGTCAATTCTAGAGATGACTTCTCTTGTGACATTCTTAGTGACTTTTCTAGATTTCTTTGAAACCTTTGCCACTAGACACCTATCATGGACAACTCTAGGGATGACTTCCCTTATGACCTTGACTTTACTAGACCTAGGATTGGTTCCATAGTCAAATGGAACACTATGGTAAGATGACATTACCCTATTGGACTTAGGTTTGTGAACTAAATCATTCTTGTCCATAGATTCACCTTGCTACTTAATGCCTAAATTTTGCCCATTTTACCCTTGAATCATATTTTCTATTTTCCTAAAGGACAATTCCAATCTCAAGTTTTGACCTCAAAACTTGATTTTCTATCTCAAGTTGCCCAATTTTTAAATTTTTGGTATTTCTTAGGGCATTCTTCTTTTTCCTAGGCATGTGTTTATCTTTCTTAGGATTATTGCCTAGGTACTCCTTAAGTGTTGACTTGTCCTTAACCCTAAGATTATAGTGCTTGGCCCATAAATAAAAATATTTGTTTCTAAATTGATCCTTAGGCTTACTTTCATGATATATTGCATTTAGACAATAAACCTTATTACTCACATGCTTTTTATCATGACGCAAAGAAAGAGTATTATAAAAATATACCTTAGGATTTGCCTTAGCTCCCCCTACATTTGAACTCTCTCCTTTGTCCTTGGTAAGGTGACTCCCCCTCGGACATTAGCTTCTATAGTGCCTATTTTGTTGGCATTTGAAGCACACAATGTGCTACTTCCTCTTTCGTATTGGGGATCTGGCCTCCTTGGGCTTCTCCTTCATCTTGGGTGCCATTTCATCCTTTTCGTTGTTTTTTTTAGATATTTTCTCTTATAATGTCCTACTTCCCTATACTCAAAGTATGTAATATGATTTTTATTTTTAACCAATGCAGTTGAGTTACAAATAGAGGTAAAGGAATCATTAGCTTGCTCTTCATCTCTTCCGGATGTAGAAGCTTCTTCTTGTTCCGGTGTTGAGGATCAATCTCCTCCCCTTCAATCCTAGAGGTGGAAGATTCTCTAACTTCCTTGACTTCTTTCAATTTGGATGTTGAGCATCTCTTAACTTTCAAATCTTCACCCTCTTGAACCAATGAGCATTCTTTTTCGACTTTTTCCTTATCTTGTGCTGATGAAAGATTTTCATGAAATTTTGCCAAATTTCTCCATAGCTCCTTACCATCTTATAGTGGCCTAATTTACACAAGATATCATTAGGAATTAAATTAATTAGAAATTTTGTTACCTTAATGTTTCTCTCGAATTTTTGGAGTTGTTTCTCAGTCAATTTCTTCATCTTGAGGAATCCTCCCTTCTTTCCCCTTGGAGGTTCGGACCCTTCCATTAAGATGAACCAGTCTTCGATGTTCATCATGAGGAAGGTTTCTATATTCGCCTTCCATTTATCGAACCCCCTAAATCCATAGAATCCATAAGGCGGTGGAGTGTAGATGTCATATCCAAGTCCATCATTGGTCAACTCCATCTTTTACTCCTCTAGCGCTTGCTCTCTTGGCGATGAGTCCTTGAAAAGTTGCCTCACTTTGATACTACTTGTTGGGATCTTCCAAGCAAGCCAGGCTTTGATACCAATTGTTAGGATTGATTTGATGCACTAGAGGGTGAGATGAATAGTGTTTCATCGATTCTTTAATTCGTTCATTGTCATACTCATATACAATCGTTAGTGTGCAGTAGAAATACAAGCATACACAATAGAAACACAAACAATCAAAAATGCAAGATAAGATTTTACATGGTTAGGAACCTTAGTTCCTACTCTACGACCGAGCTCTATTCGAGCTCTAGTGATGCACACCACCACAATAAACTTCTCCTTCTCGGAAACAATCCGGAGGTAGAGAAACCTCTTACAATAATCTTACAAGAAGAATAACGGAACCAAATACAAAGAAAATGAAAGATTACAAAACAAAACCCTTTACGAGTGCGCTTTTGATTGCTTGTTGATTTGGTAGCTTTGGAGTGCCTTGAAGGTCAGGAATCACAGTAGTGCTTCCCCTTCAAACTCCCAAGAATCGACTTCCTTCAACCCTCCATTGTAATCTCCTATATATCCTACATCGGGCTGACTTTCCTCCTTTCAGTCGACTGTCAAAAAACCCAAGTAGACTGGTCGCATATCCATTGTCTTATAACAGACTAATCCACATTGGATTCTGCCCAACATATACTTGAGAAATCGATAGTCATTACCATAAGTCGACTACCAAGCCAGTAGTCGATTGCCCTTTCGACTATGAGACATTCTTTTCCCTATCAACTTATGGCTAGTCAATTGCCCATTCATGGCATTCGACTGCCAATGGCCAGTCGACTGCTAGAGCCACAACAATAGTCAAGCTACAATCGACTACATGACCAGTCGAGTCGGTCATAACCCTAGTCGACTACCCAAGTCAACTAAGCCTCCAAGTGTCGAACACTCGACCAATTGACTAGCCAAAGCCATGAGTCGACTGGTAAACCTCAAACATGAGTTTTAACCCAAGTATGATTCCCTCATACTTGATACTCACCCTTAGTCTAGACCTAAGCCTTCTAGATACCTCCATTAGCCTCATGCCCTCAGGATCCATCCAAGTTCTCCACAACTCATTCACCCTTCTCGTTATCCTTTAGGTTCTTCCATCGGCTATGTCATGCTAACCGAGTCACCTTTGCCAAGAGGTCGCGCCTCCAGAGCTTCTTCATTGCCAAGCTTCAATGCTTGGACTTTCACCGCCAAGACTACATAATTTGACTTACTTGATCAAGATTACACCCTTAGATTTTCCTTTGCCAAATATCCATATTTGGACTTTCATAGCCAAAACTACACACTTGGACTTACGTGGTTAAGACTATACTCTTGGACTTTTCCTTTGCCAAGACTTCACTCTTGGACTTTTCCTTGCCAAGTATCTATACTTGGATTTATCCATTGCCAAGAATCCAATCTTGGACTTCCCTTGCCAAGTCTCCAAACTTGAACTTCCACTCGAGTCTCACTCGAGCTAGGTCACTCATAACCTGTGGCTGATTGCTCGAACAATCGCCTCTTAATATCTCCCCCCATATGACCTTGGATATCCCAAATATCCACTTGTCATATGGTCAAACAATAGTCAAACCCATTGTCAAACATCAAAACCCTACTCAAGTCTAGTCAATCATGACCTGAGACGATTGCACGAACACAATGCTAGATGAGAAAATTTTTGAAAATAAAAATCAAATTTTTTTAATAATGATTTTCAGAAAGGATTTCCATGTCGAATCTCATCTTGAGATCATAACCCCACTTACCCATCTCCACTACATACGAAGCATAATTGTCAGCTATGTTTACTCTCTTATTCTACTTCTCACACTAGTTAATCTTTTCTTTTCAATTAATTTTTGGATGTGACAAGAGGTTACTCTCTCGATCAAGCATCCATGTTGCCCAACCCAAGTCGGCCCATTTCGAGGAGTTGTCGTTGAAAAAAATGAATGGAAAAATGAAAAGGGTAAAAGGGGACTAAAGGAGTTTTAATTCCATGTTAATAGTTGAGAGTCAAATTGAGTGATTTATATTGAATCACACCATATAAAATTGTGAACATGTTTGAGTGAGAAGTTCTCTCTCACATGTGTACAAGTACAACATACGCACGTTAAATGTCAAACCAAACTGAGGTTTTGAGTCAGGTAGACAAAGGCAATAAATAATCTTTACTCGGTCATTAATTGGATATTGTGTCTCGAAGCCCATATAAGGATGCTACAACCTAAACAAAGAATGAGATAATATAGATGAGCTCTCTATCCAACATCTCTCCCCCTCATTACCTTCCTCCCTATTAAGTAACCCACTCAGTAGTCCTTTCCATGATAGCATTCGAGTTCACTGTGAACAATCCGTCCTTGGTTATGTACACAGTTCTACCATTGTATCATAAGAAATAGATGTCCGTAGTATCCTTGAAGTAATATCGAAGGAGATAAATTTGTTTTAAGGAAACTGTATCAAACACATACCTCGGTATCTCTTTCCACTCGGTCACTTGGGCGACTTGACCACTCGTCCACTCAGACAACTCAACACTTGATAGCTCAACCACTTAGCCAGTTCAAGTATTTAGCCACTCAGTCAATTTTACCACTGAAATAACTTGGTCACTCATCCATCTCAGTTACTTAGGCAGCTCAACTACTCGGCCACTTAATCAAACTTAGATACTCAACCACTCATCCAACTTGATCACTTAAGTAACTTGACATTAGATAGCTCATCTACTTAGCTAGCTCAGGTATTCAATTAACTTGGATACTCAACGCTCAATAACTCGATCATTTAGTTAAGAAAGGTGTCTTTTTGATGAGGAATAAGATGTTGGTGCAATGCTCCCATGTCACGATTGATCATACTCGAGTTTGACTCGAGTAGTATTTTGATGTTCGACAAAACGATTGAAATGTGATTGTCAAGGAAAGTCCAAGTCATGTGTACTTGGAAATTGGAAAAGTTCAAGCATAGTTCTTGGCTTGGAAAGTCCAAGCATGGGTCTTGGCAAAAGAAAAGTCCAAGCATGGGTCTTAGCAATGGTAAAGTCCAAGTCATGATTACTTGGTAGGGAAAGTCTAAAGGTATAGTCTTGGCGACATAAGTCCAAGTGTGTAGTCTTGGCGGTGTAAAGTCCAAGTGAACTTTGGCGGTGAAAGCCCAAGTATGGATACTTGGCAATTGGGAAGTCCAAGGGTGTGATATTGGCAACTCAAAGTCCAAGTTGTAGTCTTGACAGTATAAGTCCAATGTTTGGCGGGGTAAAGTCCAAGCGTTTGTCTTGGTGGTATAAGTCCAAATGTATCTTGGCAAAGTAGACCCGGTTAGCATGATAATAGTCGATGGAAGCATCTGAAGGTTAGTGTATGTATGAGCAAGTCATTGATGACTTGGAGGGATCCGATAGGCATGAGGCTAATGGAAGTGGCTAGAAGGCTTAGGTCTAAGCTAAGGGTGGTCTATAAAGTAAGAAGGGATCATACTTAACTTAAACCTCATGTTTGAGGTTTATCAGTCGATTGGGTTATGGACTAGTCGATTGGCCAAGTGTTTGACACTTGGCAGCCTAGTCAACTTGGATCAATCAATTGAGATTATGACCAGTCGACTGGTCAAGTAGTCGACTGAGCTTCAACTGCTCTGGTGAAACTCTAACAGTCGACTGGCCTTGAGTAGTAAAATGCTAGGGTTTGACTGTCAATTGATATAATCAAACACGAGTACAGAAGCTTTGGTAATCGACTGGCTAGTTGACTATCAAGAAACAATCGACTGCTGGTAAGGGCAATCAACTATTGTGGTATCCGTTGGAGTTTTTCCAGTGTGGATTGAGCAGTTGTGAGACAATGACAATATGGGCAGTCGATTGGGGCCTTTTGGCAGTCGAATATAGGCGTGTAATCATCTCGATGCAAGTTATAAAAGCATCTCGAGATGGAGGATTTTGTAGCAATTTTTGGAGAGATTTTGAAAGGAAATTGCTGCTACATTCTAGACCTTCAAGAGCAATCCAAAGCAAGCAACAAGCAAGCAATTAAACGTTCTTTGTGTAAAGTTTTCTTTACTTGTATTTGCTTATTGCTTAGTATACTTGTTGTATTTCTTGTATTACTATTGTAATCATTTTGTAAGAGGTTTTTCAACCTCTAGAGTATTTTTTGAGAAGGAGAGGTTTATTAGTGGTGGTGTGCATCATTAGAGCTCACTTAAGCTCCCCCCCCCCATGAAGAAGAACCCTAGGTTGCGAACCACATATATCTTGCATCGTGCTTGTATTGTTGTTATCTTTTTTTATTTGTATTTGTGTTTGTATTCTGTTGCATTAACAACAATTGTAGATAAGTAATCAAACGAATGTGAACAAATTCTTAGAGATCATTATTCACCCCCTTCTTGCGACGCCATCATTCCTAACAAGTGGTATTAGGCCTGGGGCTCTCAGAAGAACAAGTTGCTCTGATACCTAACAAGTGGTATCAAAGCGAGGATGCTCTTTAAGTCTTAACAACCAAGGGAGCACACTAGAGGCAAGATGGAATTGTCAAATGATAGATTGGGGGATGACACCATGGTTTCATTTTTCTTTGACGGCGAAGATTTTGCGATTTGGAGAGGTAAAATGGAATATTTTTTAAATAATAAAGATATAGATTATTAGTGTAGTATTGTAGATGATTTTGATCCTCCCAAGGACAAGAAAGGAAGAGTCTGTTAGGACCTCGGTGCCCGCTAGAGTGGGGATGAATAGCAATTTGGCGTTACTTGATTGAATTTGATCGTGCTTGCTACAAAATGTGTTATACGCAGCGGAATATATATATAATAAAAATAAATACACACAAGTACAATCACAACACCAAATATAATGTGGTTCAGAACCGAATGGTTCATACTCCATGGATTGGGCTCGAACGAGCCCTAGCGATGCCAATCACACACCACTACTCAATAACTCCTTCTCGGAACAATCCGGAGGTGGAGAAACCTTGTACAATGTATTACAATAGTAATAAAGACAAATACAAGCTAATACAAGTAAACTACATAAATACAAGTAAAGAAACACTTTACAATTGTGAACTTGGATGCTTGCTTTGTGATTGCTTGAGTTGCACTTAGAGACCCCGAATTGCAGCAGCAAATCGCCCGAAAGATGCTCAAGAAACCTTGCCAAAAATCCTCCTCACGAAATGCTTTTATAACCTGCATTCGGGCTGATTTTTCTCCTAGCAGTAGACTGATCGGGACCATCAGTCTATTGCCCCAGTAGCCATTGTCTCACAATGGCATGAGCCACATTGGATAAGTTCCAACGGATAGACCATCAGTCGACTGATCATTCCCATCAGTCGACTGATGGCTCAATCAGTCGAGTGCTCGGGCTGATCACTCGACTGGAGAGCTTACTGTGCTCGAATTCTTGACCAGCAGTCGACTGATCTCCAGATCAGTCGATTGCCCAATGCTGGCAATCGACTAATAGGCCAATTCCTACAGTCTAACTCTCGTTGATTCACACTAGTCGACTGATACACCTCAAACATGACATTTTAACCCAAGTATGTTGCCCCCATACTTGCTAGAACACCCTTAGCCTAGACCTAAGTCTTCTAGCCACCTCCGTCAGCCTCACGCCTATCAGATCCCTCCAAGTCATCCATGACTTGTTCATCCATATGCTAGCCTTCAGGTGCTTCCAACAGTATGTTGTAGAAGATTTGAGGCTGCTAGAGGGGGTGAATAGCGGTGTGCTCGTATGATGGAATTTGTTCGCATTTGCTTGTCTACAATCTTGTTGGTACGCAGCGGAATATACAATGAGATACACAAGAATAAACACAACACAATAGACACGAGATGTAACGTGGTTCGGAACCGAACGGTTCCTACCTCCACGGATCTGGCTCTAAAAGTCCTAACAATGCAAACACACACTACTAATCACAATAACTCCTTCTCGACACAATTCGGAGGTGGAGAAACCTCGTACAAAAGATCTTACAACAGCAAGAATGAAATACAAGCAATATACAATGCAAATACGAAAGACAAGTAAAGAAACATTTTACAACACTTGCTTTTGATTGCTTGAATGCTTGGTTGTTTGATTTGCACTTGGAGACCTGATTCGCAGCAACAAATCGCTCGAAAAGCTCTCAAAAATTGGATGGCTTTTTCTCCTTCACGAGCTCCATTTATATCTTCAACTTGTGCTGGAAAAAGCCGATCAGTCGACTGCTCAGGACCATTAGTCGATTGATGCCACTGTTGTCGTGAGATAATAGCTAGATCCACGCTGGAAAAATCCAACAGATCCATCATCAGTCGACTAATTATGACCATCAGTGGACTGGTCAATCCATAACTCGACTGCTGATCGCAACAGTCGAGTGAGACTCCATTCTGTGCTCCAAAACTTGAGCATCAATCAACTAATCGGACGATCAGTCGACTGCTCAGCCGATCAGTCGACTTCCTACCTCAGACAGTCGACTGCTAGGCCTATTCCCGTAGTCAAACCCTAGTTGACTATGTCAGTCGATTGGCACACCTCAAACATGAGATTTTATCCCAAGTATGGTGCTCCATACTTGCTAGACCACCCTTAGCATAGACCTAAGCCTTCTAGCCACCTCCATCAGCCTCACGCCTCTCGGATCCCTCCAAGTCATCCATGACTTGTTGTTCCATCACGCTAGCCTTCAGGTGTTTCCATCGGCTATGTCATGCTAACGGTGTCTACACCGCCAAGGCACATTGAACTTACGCCACCAAGACTCCGCTTGGACTTTACGCCGCCAACCATTGGAATTATGCTGCCAAGACTCCCGCTTGGACTTTACGCCACCAATATCAAACCCCTTGGACTTCTCAAATGCCAAGACTCAAGCTTGGACTTTCCCTTGCCAACCCATGTTGGACTTTCCATGCCAAGACCCATGCTTAGACTTTTCCTTGCCAAGACTCATGCTTGGACTTTACATGCCAAGTACTCAAGATTGGACTTTCCATGACACGGTCAACTCCAGTCAACCATCAAAGTCTCTCTCGAGTCAAACTCGAGTCCGGTTAAACATAACCCGGGTTGATTGTATAAACAATCTCCCCAAAACATCAATATACATTAATGTCAAAACATCAATGTTAACTCACTTTGTCAAACATCAAAATATCACTCGAGTCAAACTCAAGTCCAGTCAATCGTGACCTGGGCCGATTGCACCAACAATCTCCCCCTTTTTGATGTTTGATAAAAACCTAACAAACCATTGAGTTAGACCATCAAAATCCCATTTGATGTCATTCTCTAAATAGGTTCTCCCCAAAATTCTCCCCCTTTTTGACTAACATCAAAAAGGTTCTCTCCCCAAGGAGGTCAATGTCTCATGTCCCAATAAGATCTTACAATCTCCCCCTTGGTCCAAAAATACCTAGGATACCTACTATCTTCCTAGTGATAAGTCTCATATCACTCAAGATAGGCAATCCTATACACTCTCCCAATTTCCAAATTGGGTATCTTAAAATCCCATTTTCCTCCTCATGAGGAAAAGTATCATCCATCATCCCATGATGGATACCTCCTCCTAAAGGCTTACTCCCCCTTGACAATTGCACCAACAATGTCCTTGGAAAGTCTCTAAGCCAATAGGAACTCTAAACCATCAAAAATAAGGTTCAAAGTTCAAACATGAACTCTTCCACCCTTAAATTTTGATACATCACTCTAAGACCTCTCTTAATCCATATCCAATAGATTTTCACCCTTTATAATGCTTTCCAAAGCATATCCTAGGTTAGGAGTAGTTAGGAACCTTTACCGTAGCTGAAATCGGGTTAAACAATCTTGTTTATCCCAAAATCAGACTATCAGTCGAGTCCTGCAGAAACCAATCCACTGAAGTACCCATCAGTCGACGGCACGCGCAGCGTGATCGGTGATATTGCGCTAAGCGATTCCGCCAGGTGGTTTACGCCATGGCGGTTTTCCACTAGGCCGGTTTCGCGAGCGATCTTGCGCCGTGCGAGGAGCGAGGCGGTTTGATGCGGCGGTTTGCGGTGATTTTGCCGAGCGGTTTCAACGAGTTATTTACAGCGGGCATTTGCCGCCCATCGATCGATTTTCAATTATCAGAAACAAACTTTGAAAAATTGTAACTAATTATACATAGCTCGAAAAATCACGAAATTTCACATGTATAATACTTATAACACATATAATCGGTGAAAAATATTGGAAAAATATTTTAACCATTAAAATATGAGATTGATACAAAGTTCAAAAATTATTAAAACTTTAATGTTTTTGATCTACTTTGTATCAATTTCTACAATGATGATTGCTATCAAAAGATAGACTTCACCAAGGTTTTCTAAAGTGATTTTAAAATGTTTTTGAAAACCTATTTTGAACCATGGACAATTGTCTATATATACATGACTTGTATATTAGCTTTCCTAATGATTCTTAGTGGTGATTGAAATAAGTTTAAGTTCATCTAGATGCACTACCTATGCACCTTGAACCTAACTTATTATCCTAACATCTCACATGTTATCTAAGATGTATACACACACATACATGTCAATTTAGATGTGAGATGTGGAGTTAGGATTATTATAGTCTCATGCATTTTCTAGGCAACCCTACTTGATTCCCTTATAAATGGGACTCCAAGTCATGTCATTGTCCTTAACTAAATTTTAATCAAGTTAAATGCATGAATGATCATGGCATAAATGATAGCAATAATAAAACATGGCCAATGATCATGATGTCATGGCATATGATATAATCTAAAAACAAACATGACATCTAAAATAATTCTAAACAATGTCATGACATGTTATATGATAAGATAAAATTTGATGTCATGACATGGCAAACAAGCACATTAATACACACATATAATCAGACAAAAACATTTCTTTTACAAATAAAACATTCCATTCAATTAAAACTTTAGTTTTTTACAACCAAAATAGAAGTTTGAAATGCTTAATCTCACTATGAAAAACTAAAAACAAAAACCCTAAACGTCCTCTAGCTCTAATCTCCTGCAGAAGGTAGAGGCGGAGGAGGTTGCTGGCTCAGGGTCCAAGCCCGCATCATCTCGTACATGTCAAGCTAACGCTGCTCCATGTGACTCTGGCACTCCTCAATCTGGGTGAGGTGCTGACCCATGGAGGATTGCCCCGATATAACCTCTACCAGCCGAGAGTCAATCGTCTGCTGGTAATCTTGGAAGTTGGCCTCCAGTTAAGCAATCTGATCTGAAGGATCTGCTGTTGATGTATCTGCTGGCATCTGGTCATCCACGTCAGCAGCATCTAGATCCCTATATTATCCTGCAGCCTCTCCAGGCACTAGAGGTGGATCCCCACGTGGCATGGGCGGAGGTCGAGGTATCAGCTCCATCTGCCCATCTCCGATCCGCAACCTCGCCAATGTGAAGTTACGAACTGATATACAGTCGTAAACCTTGGATAGTGCCCTCAGAGATCCCTTGTTAATGTTAATGCCTATGGACTCTAGCCATGCAGTGATGATATGTCCAAAAGGCATATGCACTTTCCCTTACACAGGGGATATGAAATGTACAATGTAATGAAACATGTTCAATACAATGTTTATATCTAATCTATGACTCATGGAGTACATGAGGAAAAGATGGGGAGGCCAAATCTTGGCCAGACCCTGAGTCATAATAGGGAGAAAGCACCCAACAATGACTTTGTAGAGCATATTGTCAGGTGCAGATAGCTCAGTGATAGGAAATAGGTTCTGAGCTGGTGGTCGAGGATGGAGAAAAATGTGCTCATGCATGGAGTCTAGAGAAATATGATCAAAAGGCTCAGGAAGAGGGGCATCGAAGGTAGGATAGAATATGAAAGTGTCATTCTATGGCCTACACTCAAGGAACTCCTACAAGATTGCAGGAGTGAATTCTAGGTCGCGTTTTGCGACCCGAGTAGTGTATGTAGGACTATCGTCTACTTTCTTTAGATTTTGATAAAACTCCTTAAGGAGATCATCATTGATGGCATGATTACATAGAGCTACCTTCATTAGCTGATAATACGCTAAAATATCCATGACATCGCTATAGTAATGCCTAAAGAAATCGATATTAATGTACCTAACCGACATGGGTTGGTACAGTCGTGATCCGACCTCATTTGGGTCATTTCTATGGGGCCGTCTATATGAATGCAATGCAATGCGATGGAATGTGCTGATACAAACACAAACGATTAGATCAAAATGAGTTGTAAAGGAAAATTAGGGTTTAAGGGGTGTAGAAATATACTTTGGTGTCATTTGAAGGTGATGAGGAGAAGGAGCAAGGCAATTGGACAGTTGGTTGCTAAAACAAACGCCGGAAAGATCGCTGGAGGAAGGATCTCGCTGGAACCCTAACGTTTGGAGAAGAAAACTAGGGCTATGAGATGCCATTAGGGCCATAGAGAGATCAAGAGCATAAACGGAAGAGAAAACTACCAAACCTCGGGCTTTGGTCGCCGGCGTTGACGAGGAACAGCTGGTCGAAGAGAGTTGGCGATGATCGGCGCGAAGGAGAAAGCGTGAAGACGCCGAACCCTAGCGATTCGGCGTTATAAAATCGCGATGCCAGTCGACTGATGTGTGACATCGATCGGCGATGGTTATTGGCGGTTTTCTTGAACCGGATCGATCCTCGGCTCAACACTCGATCGCTGAGCATTACGTGAGTGAAATTAGTCGACTGATATTGGGCATCAGTCGACTGATGTGATCATCACTCGACTGCTGGACAAGCCACTTGACTGATGACTCTTCTGCCCCAATAAACAGTACTATAGTCGACTGACTTTGATAATCAGTCGACTGATGTACAAATCAGTCGAGTCGTGGAAGCAGCACTCGACTGCCGAACTCACTATATCGTGCTACAGTATTAGCAGTCGATTGATAAACTGTATCAGTCGACTGATCTCTGATTTCCAGTTCTGAAATTGAGTGAATTTCGATTTCTTCACTCAATTTATTTCATTTTATCATGTTTACTCTTGTATGTCGAATATATTAATGTTATGCTTATATTCATGTATTTGTTAATGTATTTTGGTATTTTATTTCATTTTAACAATCATTAACATCCAATGGTTTCAAAAACCTAACATCTCACCCTTTCTAAGTGTTGAAATACACAATCAAGGTGAATGACCTGTTTTGTGAGATGCAATATACCATAAACATTTCTTCCATGCAAACATATGGTAAAACACATGAAGCATGGTATGTGTAAGACATCAAGGTGTGTAGCACTTGAGTATCACTCTTGATGTAACTTCTAACCCTTAAGACAATTTTCTTAATACACTAATTCCCAAAGTGTGCCAAAACCCAAAATGGCACACCATGACCTCTAAATCTAGATTGTGCCAATTTTATTGATTTTTCATGATTCCAAAAATGTATTGGCACATCCTAAAATCTTTTAGGATATAAGATCAAACCTATTTCCAAGGTATCCATAGCCTTGAAAATAATCTAAAATGTCAACTTTGCTATGGTTGAGTTAACTACCCATCTAATTAAAGTTGGCACATCCTAACTCATTTAGCGTGAGTCAATCACGCTCCTTGAAACCCAAAATCTATTTGAGCTCATTGGATTAGTTAGGTATTCCTTAGGGATGGCCTCCCTAGATACCTTTCTAAGGACCCTTCTAGGCTTGTTAGCCTTGGTCATTATGGTCTTGCCATGGTTAACCTTAGGGATTGCCTCCCTAGTAACCTTCTTAGTGGCTTCCTTAGGTTTCTTAGAAACCCTAGCCACTAGGCACATACCATGGTTGGCCTTAGGGATAATTTCCTTAGAGACCTTGGTTTTCTTAGATCTAGGACTAGTTCCATAATCAAATGGAACATTGTGGTAAGTAGGCATTACTTTCTTGGACATAGGCTTGTGACCCAAACCTTGTCTCCTAGATGATTCTTGCCTCTTACACCCTTTACGTTGACTCCTAGAACCTAGAGTTTGACAATTTGACCCTTTAAATTGATTTTGCATATTTGCAAGGGTTTTTTTTCCAATTTCTCAAGCCTTGACCTCAAGACTTGATTTTCTAACTCTAATTGCCCAATTGATTTTTGATTAGGTTTTTGGGCATTACCATTTTCTTTAGGCATATGCCTACCCTTATTAGGGTTAATGCCTAAATGGTTTTTGATTTTCTTAATTGTTTCCCTAGGAAGGATGTTTATAGAGACATTAGTCCCAAATTTCTCCTTCTTTGAAATGGGTCTAGAGTTATTATTTCTAGATTTTTCTTTAGACTTAAAACCAACATGTTTAGCTTCTAGACAAACATACTTATTACTTCTAGCATGCTTTGAATCATGAGTAATAGCAAAATTGTTTAAATTATTTCTAGCATGTTTCTACCTAAAATTTAAAGAATGAGTATTATGAAAATATACCTTAGGGTTAGTCTTAGAGACTCCCCCCACATGTGATGCTCCCTCTTGAGTCTTCTTGCTCCCCCTAGAGCATTGACTCCTATAGTGCCCCTTTTGATGACACTTGAAGCAAATGATGTGCTCTTTGCTCCTTTGACCTTGGACATCGGTATCCTTAACCTTTGGCACCGGTGGACTTTTCTTGATCCTTTTTGGGCACTTTCTCTTATAGTGCTCGGTTTCCCTACACTCAAAGCAAATTATATGGATTTTATTTTGAATCGAAATGTTTGAGTTACCTAGGTCAATGGTGGAATTTTGAGCTTCTTCTCAACCGGATGTGGATGGTTCTTCATGAGATTTCTCTGGTGTAGATTCTCTAATCTCATCCCCCTCAATCCTAGAGGTGGAGGTCTCCTCTTCTTCCACCGATCCGGAAGTTGATTCCTTCTCAACTTCCGAGTCCTCACCCGCTTGTGAAGATGATGATGATTCTTTCTCGGCTTCTTCCTCTTCTTGAGCCGATGAAGATTCTTCTTCTTCTACTTGTGCCAAGTGAGGCTTCTCATGGAACTTGGCCAATTTGTCTCATAGCTCCTTGGCATCTTGAAATTCACCTAAGCTAGACAAAATGTCATTAGGTATCAAATCTTCTAAAAGCTTTGTTACCTTGACTTCGGTCTTGAATTTGAGACGTTTCTCTTGTGTCCACTTTTTCAACTTCAAGATGTTTCCCTTCTTATCCCGAGGGGGTTCAAAGCCTTCTACAAGGATGAACCAATCATCTATATCCATCATTAAGAATGTCTCCATTCTTGCTCTCCATGCCGAAAAATCTTCTCGGTCATATGGTGGTGGAGTATTGATGTCCCATCCAAGCTTGTCTTGGAATTCCATCTTCCCTCTAGCTTCTTTATCTCCCGGCGGTTAGTCCGTAGAAGAGCCCCGGGCTCTAAAACCAATTGTAGAAGATTTGAGGCCGCTAGAGGGGGTGAATAGTGGTGTGCTCGTATGATGGAATTCATTTGCGTTTGCTTGTCTACAATCTTGTTAGTACACAGCGGAATATACAATGAAATACACAAGAATAAACACAACACGATAGACACGAGATGTAACGTGGTTCGGAACCGAACGGTTCCTACTCCATGGATCGGGCTCTAAAAGCCCTAGCAATGCAAACACGCACTACTAATCACAATAACTCCTTCTCGACACAAGTCGGAGGTGGAGAAATCTTGTACAAAAGATCTTACAATAGCAAGAATGAAATACAAGCAATATACAATGCAAATACGAAAGACAAGTCAAGAAAAACTTTACAACACTTGCTTTTGATTGCTTGAATGCTTGGTTGTTTGATTTGCACTTGGAGACCTGATTTGCAGCAACAAATCGCCCCAAAAGCTCTCAAAAATCGGATGGCTCTTTCTCCTTCACGAGCTCCATTTATATCTTCAACCTGTGCTGGAAAAAGTCGATCAGTCGACTGCTCGGGACCATCAGTCAACTGATGTCACTGTTGTAGTGAGACAACGGCTAGATCTACGCTGGAAAAATCCAACGGATCCATCATCAGTCGACTGATTATGACCATCAGTCGACTGGTAAAGCCATCACTCGACTACTGACTGTAGCGGTCGAGTGAGACTCCATTCTGTGCTCTAAAACTCGAGCACCAGTCGACTGATCACACGATCAGTCGACTGCTCAGTCGATCAGTCGACTTCCCACCTCAGGCACTTGACTGCTAGGCCTATTCCCGCAGTCACACCCTAGTTGACTACGCAGTCGACTGCCACATGACACCAGTCGACTGGCACACCTCAAACATGAGATTTTAGCCCAAGTATGGCGCCCCCATACTTGCTAGACCACACTTAGCCTAGACCTAAGCCTTCTAGCCACCTCCATCAGTCTCATGCCTCTCGGATCCCTCCAAGTCATCCATGACTTGTTCATCCATCGCACTAGCCTTCAGGTGCTTCCATCGGCTATGTCATGTTAATGGTGTCTACACCGCCAAGGCACATTGGACTTACACCGCCAAGACTCCGCTTGGACTTTACGCCGCCAACCATTGGACTTATGTTGCCAAGACTCTCGCTTGGACTTTACGCCGCCAATATCAAACCCCTTGGACTTCTCAAATGCCAAGACTCAAGCTTGGACTTTCCCTTGCCAACCCATGTTGGACTTTCCATGCCAAGACTCATGCTTAGACTTTTCCTTGCCAAGACCCATGCTTGTACTTTACATGCCAAGTACTCAAGACTTGGACTTTTCATGACGCGGTCTACTCCAGTCAACCATCAAAGTCTCCCTCAAGTCAAACTCGAGTTCGGTTAAACATAACCCAGGTTGATTGTATAAACAATCTCCCCAAAATATCAACAGACATTAATGTCAAAATATCAATGTCAACTCACTTTGTCAAACATCAAAACATCACTCGAGTCAAGCTCGAGTCCGATCAATTGTGACCTGGGCCGATTGCACCAACATATATCATGTTAAGTTGATCTATACCACCAAGGCACATTGGACTTACGTTGCCAAGACTTTGCTTGGACTTTATGCCGCCAACCATTGGACTTATGCTGCTAAGACTCCACCCTTGGACTTTACGCCGCCAATATTTCCCTTGGACTTCTCAATTGCCAAGACTCAACCTTGGACTTTCCCTTGCCAACCCATGTTGGACTTTCCATGCCAAGACCTATGCTTGGACTTTCCCTTGCCAAGACCCATGCTTGGACTTTCCTTGCTAACCCATGTTGGACTTTCCATGACAAGACTCAAGCTTGGACTTCTCCCATGATAATGGTCAAACCATCGTCAAACATCAATTATGACCTAGGTCGATTGCATCAGCAATCTCCCAAACACAAATGTCAAACATCAAAAAACTACTCGAGTCAAACTCGAGTCTGGTCAATCGTGACGTGAGCCGATTGCACCAATAATCTCCTCCTTTTTGATGTTTGACAAAAACACCCTTGAGTTATGCCCCTAACTCAAATTCCCTTACCAATTATGCCAAATTGGTAATTCCATACATTCTCCCCCTTTTTGACATTCATCAAAAAGGTTCTCCCAAGGAGGTCAATCTCTCATATCCCAATGAGATCTTACAATCTCCCCATTGGTCCAAAGACACCTAGGATACCTACAATCTTCCTAGTGATAAGTCTCATATCACTCAAGAGAGGCACTCCTATGAAGTCTCCCAATTTCCAAATTGGGCATCTCAAATTCCCATTTCTCCCCCTCACGAGGAAAAATAACATTCATCATTCCATGATGGATACCTCCCCCTAAAGGCTTGCTCCCCCTTGACCATTGCACCAACAATGTCCTTGGAGAGTCCCTAAGCCAATAGGAACACTAAACCATCAAAAATAAGGTTAGAAGTTCAACATTGAACTTTCCCATGCCTTAAATTGATACACACCCTAAACCAATTCTCCTAATCCATATTCAATGGATTTTCACCCTTTCTAATGCTTTCCAAAGTATATCCTACGGTTAGGAGTTGTTATAGAACCCTAACATAGCTGAAACATGGGCTAAACATCCTTGTTTACCCGAAATCAGCTCTGGTACTCGACTCTATCAGTCAATAGTCGACTATCGTGCTCATCAGTTGACTGTAATTATGCGGCAGTCGACTGATAACTGAAAATTCTGATTTTCAGTTATCAGAAATGAATTTTAGAAATGCATAAGTAATTATATGTAACTTGAAAAATCGTGAAACTTCATACGTATAATACTTATTACCAATACAATGGGTGAAAAATATTTGAAAAATAATTTACCCATAAAATAGCGAAATTGATACAAAGTTCAAAAGTGAAGAAAAACTTCAATGTTTTAACTCATTTTGTATCAACATCATCAATGGTGATTGCTATCAAAAGATAGAATTCGTCAAGGTTTTTCAAAATAATTTTAAAATAGTTTTAAAACTTTATATTGGATCATATTCTTTGGGCTTAATGTATATTGCTTGAACATAAGCTTTCCCAATGATCCATCACATGATATATATGAGTTTTAGTTCATCTAGATGCAAAAACTAAGCACCATGAACTCAACTCATATCCTAGCATCTCACATGTATTTAGGGTGTATCGATACACATACATGTCAATGTAATGTGAGATGTGGGTTTTGTTCATCCTAATCTAGGGTTTCATGTATTTTTCTAAGACAAAACTACTTGATTCCCTTATACATGAGACTTCAATTTATGTCATATGTCCTTAATTCAATTTTTATTAATGCATGAAATGATCATGGCATAAATGATGATATAAATAAAGCATGGCCAATGATCATGATGTCATGGCATATGATTAAATTTAAATCTATATGACATCAAAAGACAAACCCTAAACATAATCATGACATTTATATGATTTGAATGAATATGATGTCATGACATGGTATATGGAAAATTAAGCATGACAAATAAAAAGTAAAGGTATATAATACCTAAATTCTAATATTTGTTGCAATTTGTTAGAATTAAACTCATTTTTCCATATTACTAGCTTATTCCAAGTGTGCCAAAAACCCAAAATGGCACATCTCAACCTCTAAACCTAAGTTGTGCCAATTTGATCAAGTTTTCATAGTTCCATAAATTATATTGGCACATCCTAAAATCTTTTAGGATTATAATTAAAACACATTTCCAAGGTACCCATGACCTTGAAAATGACCTAAGGTGCCACCTTTGCCATGGTTAGGTTAACTGTCCATCCATTTAAAGTTGACACACCTAAACCCATTTAGCATGAATCGATCACACTACTCGGAACCCAATACCTATTGGAGCTACTTGGGTTTACTAGGTATTCCTTAGGGATGCCCTCCCTAGATACCCTCCTAATGACCCTCCTAGACTTAGAAGCCTCATTTGGGTTTTACCTAGGTTAACTCTAGGGGTAACTCCCCTTGTAACATTCTTAATAGCCTCCCTAGGTTTCCTTGAAACCTTAGCCACTAAACACCTACCTTGGTCAATCCTAGGGATGACTTTCCTATTGACCTTATCTTTCCTAGACCTAGGTTTAGTTCCATAGTCAAATGGAATATTATGGTAAGTAGGCATTACCTTCTTGGACATAGGCTTGTGACCCAAACCTTGTCTCCTAGATGATTCTTGCCTTTTACACCCTAGGTTTTGACTTTTACCATTTGACCTAGATTTTATATCATTTGACCCTTTAACTTGACTCTTAGACCTAGATTTTTGATCCATTGACCCTTGAATTTGATTTTGTATTTTTGCAAAGGTCTTTTCTAGTTTCTCAAGCCTTGGCCTCAAGACTTGGTTTTCTAGCTCTAATCTTTCCAATTTAGATTTTTCATATGTCCTTTGGGAATTGTTCTTCCTAGGCATATGTCTAGTCCATTTAGGATTGATGCCTAAGTAGTCTTCTACCTTCTTAATGGTTTCCCTAGGAAGGATTTTTCTAGAGATATTAGTCCCAAATTTCTCCTTATTTGAAATGTTATATGATTTTGCACCTAGAGAATAAAATCTATTTCTACTAGCATGCTTTTCATGAGTAATTGCAAGTGAATTAAAAACATACTTTTTGATCCTAGAACTGGAAGGTGTATTAAAATATACTTTAGGGTTTGCCTTAGAGGTTCGTCCTACATGTGTAGCTCCTTCTTTGACCTTCTTGCTCCCCCTAGGGCATTGACTCCTAAAATGCCCCGGTTGTTGGCACTTGAAGCAAATGATGTGCTCCTTGCTTTTTCTAGTGGGGGCACCAACATCCTTAACTTTTGGTGCTGAAAAACTTTTCTTGACTCTTTTAGGACATTTACTCTTGTAATGTCCTACTTCCCTACACTCAAAGCATATAATATGATTTTTAATATTAATCGAAATGCTTGAGTTAGCTAGGTCAATGATGGGAACCGGAGTTAATTCTTCATCTCCTCGACCGGAGGTAGATGGCTCTTCCTCTTGCTCCGGCATGGAAGATGATCTCTCCTTTCCCTCAATCCTAGAGGTGGAGGGTGTTGGTGCAATCGACCCAGGTCATGATTGACCTTACTCGAGTTTGACTCGAGTGATGTTTTGATGTTTGACATAGAATGTTTGACAAAGTGGTTTGACATTGATGTCGGTTAATTTGATGGGGAGATTATTGGAGCAATCGACCTGGGTTATGTTTGACCGGACTCGAGTTTGACTCGAGGGAGACTTTGATGGTTGACTAGGGTTGACCATGTGATTAAGGGAAAGTCCAAGCATGGGTCTTGGCATGGAAAGTCCAAGTCATGGGTACTTGGCATTTGGGAAGTCCAAGTCTTGAGTACTTGGCACAAAGAAAAGTCCAACATGGGTTGGCAAGGGAAAGTCCAAGCTTGAGTCTTGGCATTTGAGAAGTCCAAGGGGATGGATATTGGCGGCGTAAAGTCCAAGCGGAGTCTTGGCAGCGTAAGTCCAATGTGCCTTGGCGGTGTAGACACCATTAGCATGACATAGCCAAGGGAAGCACCTGGAGGCTAGCGCGATGGATGAACAAGTCATGGATGACTTGGAGGGATCCGAGAGGCGTGAGGCTGATGGAGGTGGCTAGAAGGCTTAGGTCTAGGCTAAGGGTGGTCTAGCAAGTATGGGGGCACCATACTTGGGTTAAAACCTCATTTTTGAGTCGACTTGAGTTCGACCGACGCTTAAGAGCCGGATTTCTGACCGCCAAGGGATGGCAATCGACCGCCACCGAAAGTGTCGCATTAACGCCCGTAGCCGATCGAGAAGTCCAACTACGGCGGGCAGCCGATCGCCAATGTTGGCAGTCGACTGAAAGAGTCCCGTTGGAACTTGTCCAACGTGGATTGAGCCGTTGTCTCACAGCTACAGTGTTGGCAGTCGACTGGGGACTTATGGCAGTCGACTGCCAGGCGGAAATCCAGCCCGACGCAAGATAAAAAGAGGAGCTCGTGGAGGATTTGATCATCAGTTCTTTGGGAGCTTACTTGAGGCGATTTGCAGGTGCATTTCAGGGCCCTTCAACCTCATCCAAGCAACCAACAAGCAAAGCGCTCAAACCCTAGTTTGTAAAGTGTTCTTTACATTTCCTTGTATTTTGCTTGTATTTTTGTGTATTACTTGTTGTAATCCATTGTACGAGGTTTCTCCTCCTCTGACTTGTTGTCGAGAAGGAGTTTATTGCTTAGTGGTGTTTGTGGCATCGCTAGGGTTCATACGAACCCAATCTGTGGAGTATGAACCGTTTCGGTTCTGAACCACATTATATCCTTGTGTTTGTATGCTTGTTATTGTGATTGTTGTTTCATTTCTATATTCCGCTGTGTACTAACAATCATAGGCAAGCGAATGCGATCAAATTCCATCTACGTACGGTCAACGCGCTATTCACCCCCCCCCTCTAGCGGGCGCACAAGTCTCAACAAGTGATATCAGAGCGAGGCCGCTCTTTTAAGTCTAACAACGAAGGGAGCAAGCTAGAGGATAAAAGATGGAAGTTCAAGGACAATTGGGATGGGATATCAACACACCTACCCCATATACCTTCTATGGACAAGAAGGTTTTAGACAATGGAAGGCAAGAATCGAAGATTTCTTAATGATGAGGGACTTCGAAGAATGATCCATTTTAATGGTGGGATATAGCTATCCAATAGGACCAAAGGGAGGGTTCCTCAAGAAGAAGAAGTGGAGTGAAGATCAACTCCAAGCCTTCGAGAAAAACATGAAGGTAATAAAATTTATTCTTGATTTGGTCCCTAATGAGATTGTGTGTATGGTAGGGGACTACATGGATGCTAAGGAGTTGTGGAGCCAAGTGGCAAAGCTTCATGAAAATCCATCATCAATCCAAGAAGAAGAAGAAGAAGAAGAGGAGTGCTCACCCTCTCAAGCTCAAGCAAGCACATCCCCATCTAAAGAGCTTGAGGAGTCGGAAGTTGATAGGGAGTCGACTTCTGGATCGGAGAAAGAAGAGGTGGAAGAGGTGGAAGAAGCATCCACCTCAAGGATTGAGGGGGAGGAGAGAACTTCCACACCGGAACATCAAGAAGAAGCTTCCACATCCGGTCAAGATGAAGAAGTTTCAATTCCAACACCTACCACCACCATAGGTAACCCAAACATATCAATTTGTAATAAAAATCATATCATATGTTTTGAGTGTAGGGAAGTCGGGCACTACAAGAGCAAGTGCCCAAAGAAGATTAGGAAATCTCCACCGGCTCCAAAGGACAAGGATGTCAGTTCCCCAACACCTAAAGGCAAGGAGAACATCATATGCTTCAAGTGCAACTCAAAAGGACATTATAGGAATCAATGTCCTAGGGGGAGCAAAAAGACCAAAGAGGGAGCTACACATGTAGGAGGAGCATCCAAGGCAAACCCTAAGGTATATTTCAATAATGCACCTTCTTTAGTTAATAGGAAAAAGCATGTTAGGAGTTTCAATTCTCTTGCTATTGTACATGAAAAGCATGCTAGAAGTAATAGACATATGTGTTTCGGTGCTAAAAATGTCCACTTAGGAAATAAGAAGAAATTTGGGACTAATGTCCCTAGAAAAACCTTACCTAGGGAATCTATTAGGAAAATACAAGAACACTTAGGTTTTAACCCTAAATGGACTAGGCATATGCCTAGAAAGGACAATGCCCATGTTTTAAATCAAAACTCAAAAATTGGGCAATTAGAAAAGGAAAATCAAGTCTTGAGGTCAAGACTTGAAAAACTAGAAAAGACCCTTAGGAATATATAAAACCAATTTAAAGGGTCAAATGATCAAAAGTCTAGGTCCAAATCTCAAAGTCAACATTTAGGACCCAAGAAGCAAAAGTCACTCAAGGGCAAGAATGGTTTGGGTGACAAACCTAAGCCTAAGGTGGCTTATCATAGTGTTCCATTAGATTATGGAACACTAAATAGGTATAGGAAGACCAAGGTCAATAGGGAAGTCATCCCTAAGGTTGACCAAAGGTTGTGCCTAGTGGCTAGGGTTTCTAGGAAACCTAGGGTGGCCACCAAGAAGGTTGCAAGGGGAGTTATCCCTAGAGTCAACCTAGGCAAGACCCAAGTGACCAAGGCTAATAAGCCTAGAAGGGTCATTAGGAAGGTATCTAGGGAGGTTATCCCTAAGGAATACCTAATTAACCCTAGGAGCTCAAATCGATTTTGGGTTCCTAAGAGCGTGATTGATTCACGCTAAGATGGGTTTAGGGTGTGCCAACCTTGATTGGATGGGTAGTTAACTCAACCATGGCAGAGGTGGCATTTTAGGTCATTTTCAAGGTTATGGTTACCTTGGGATGTGGTTAGATTTGAATTCTAAAGGATTTTAGGATGTGCCAATATTAATTGAGAAGTTTTGATAAAATGATCAAATTGGCACAAGTTGGGTTTAGAGGTTAGTGTGCCATTTTGGGTTTTTGGCACACTAGGGAGATTAGGTTAATATGGCAAAATATGATTAATCCCAACAAATGGCAATTAATATTAAAATTTAGGTATTATTATACCTATATATTTTATATGACATGCTTTGTTTGCCATATAACATGTCATGACATCATGCTTACTTTTAATCATTTTATATGTCATGTTCATGTTTTAGGATTAAGGTTTTAAATGTCATGTGTTTTTAGATTTCATCTTATGCCATGACATCATGATTATGAGCATATGCTTATTTATATCATCATTAATGCCATAATCATTCATGCATTTAAGAAAATTTCGATTGAAATTGATTTAAGGACTATGACATGACTTGGAGTCTCATTCATAAGGGAATCAAGTAGGGTTGCCTTAGAAGATGCATGAAACCCTAGTTTAAATGAACCAAAACCCACATCTCACATCCAATTGACATGTATGTGTATTTATACACCCTAGATACATGTGAGATGCTAGGATATGAGTTAAGTTCAAGGTGCATAGTTTTTGCATCTAGATGAACTAAAACTCATCTAATTTCAATTCTGGATCATTGGGAGAGCATGTGTACAAGTCATGTACAAAGAGCCCAAGGAATATGATCCAAAATAAGGTTTTGAAAACATTTTAAAATCATTTTGAAAAACCTTGGTGAAGTCTATCTTTTGATAGCAATCACCATTGATAGAGTTGATACAAAATAGAGCCAAAACATTAAAAATTTCAATGGTTTTGAGTTTTGTATCAAACTCACTATTTTATGGGTAAAATAATTTTCAAATATTTTTCACCCATTGTATTGACTATAAGTAATATACGTATCAAGTTTCGTAATTTTTCAAAATACATAGAATTACTTATGACTTTTCAAAACTCGATTCTGATAGTTGAAATTTATCTTTGTGGCAATCGATCGATGAGAGTGGCGATGATTCTTGATAGAGTCATTGTCAGGTCTGATTTTGGGTTAACAAAGTTTGTTTAGCCCATTTTCAGCCATGGTAAAGGTCCCTAACCACTTCTAACCCTAGGATATGCTTTGGGAAGCATTATAAAGGGTGAAAATCCATTGGATATGGATTAGGAGAAGTGTTAGGTCAAAGTATCAAATTTAGGGTATGGAAAGTTCAAGTTTGAACTTAGAACCTTAATTTTGATGGTTTAGAGTTTCTATTGGCTTAGGGACTTCCCAAGGACATTGTTGGTGCAATGGTCAAGGGAGAGCAAGCCTTTAGGGGGAGTTATCCATCTTGGGATAATGGATGTGTTGGTGCAACAATGCTCCAAATCATTTATATATGTTTTGATGTTTGGATAATCATCTAAGTTAGGCAATGTTCTGTGATCTAATTACGAATATGTTTAAGTGACAGGGAAATCCAAGGATGAAGCCTTGGTAAAAGAGAAGTCCAAGTATGATCTTGGCAAGGAAAGTCCAAGGGACGGACTTGGCAGCATAAGACCAAGCTTGTAGTCTTGGCAGCGTAAAGTCCAAAGTGAACCTTGGCAAAGGAAGACCAAGTATGATCTTGGCAAGGAAAGTCCAAGGGATGGACTTGGCAACGTAAGACCAAGCTTGTAGTCTTGGCAGCATAAAGTCCAAGTGAACCTTGGCAAAGGAAGTCCAAAGTAAGGTCTTGGCAGCATAAGTCCAAGCTTGGAGTCTTGGCGGCGTAAAGTCCAAGCATTTGGCAACCCAAGACATGGCGAGGCCGAAGGAAACTCTTGAAGACAGGCGCAAGGCTGAAGGAAGAGTTAGAAGGTCAAGTCTAGGTCTAGGGTGTAAAATCAAGTGTGAATTACTCACACTTGATGAGTATCAGTCGACTGATACGATGTATCGATCGGGATCGGTGCTCGACTAAGTCGGGATGAAACCGACGACCATCGCGAATAGCAATGTGATGTTACAATCAGTCGACTGCAAATAGTGGCAGTCGACTGATCAACGCAAAAACGAGCACAGAATATAGTCACACTCAACTGCGGCCTACGATCACTCGACTGATCGCTCCATCAGTCGACTGATGGAGGGATCAGTCGACTGATCACCTAGCTATTGGAAATTGCGGCTACGAATATCCGCAGAGATCTCAGGTCAGAAGTCGTTGGCTTCGGCGGCAGTCGACTGATGATAAGCATCAGTCGACTGATCGAGGCCCAATGGGAAAAACAACCCCTCTTCTATAAAAAGGCGCCTTGGAGAGCTTGGTGAAGCAAGTGCTCTTATTCCTAACTACACCCTCGTGCTCACCAAGCTTTCCCAAGTATTTTAGCAATTCAAAACCTCCTCTTCTCTAGTTCTTAATCATCCATCATTGTAAAGAAGAGGAGAGCATTGTAAGAAAGGTTTCTCCACCTTGGTTCATCCAAAGGAGAATATAGTGAAGTTTGGCTAGGACTAATCCACCTTACGGATTGCCGTGGAGTAGGAGCGTCATCTCCGAACCACGTACATCGGGTGTTAGCGTTTCTTTCATCGTTTTCTTACTTGTATTCTTATTCGTATTTGTATTGCTTCCGCTAACTTGCTTGTAGAAACGAAGAAAGGCTAATCACCCCCCTCTAGCCGTTACAAAGATCACATCAAGTTGGGAGAAGTTATTGGGAGAATATCATCAATTGGGAAAATTGATGGGATGTTTGAGAAACCCAATTTGGAAATTGGGAGAGAGTATAGGATTGCCACTTTTGAGTTATATGGGACTTATCGCTAGGAAGATGGTAGGCATCCTAGGTATTTATTTTTGGATCAAGGGGGAGATTGTAAGATCTCATTAGGACATGAGACATTGACCTCCTTGGAGAGATAACCTTTTTGATGTATGTCAAAAAGGGGGAGAAGATTAAATTACCAATTTGGAAAATTGGTAAGGGAAGTTGAGTTAGGAGCCTAACTCAAGGTTCGTTTTGTCAAACATCAAAAAGGGAGAGATTGTTGATGCAATCGACCCAGGTCACGATTGACCTTACTCGAGTTTGACTCGAGTGATATTTTGATGTTTGACATAGGATGTTTGACAAAGTGGTTTGACATTGATGTCGGTTAATTTGATGGGGAGATTGTTGGAGCAATCGACCCGGGTTATGTTTGAGCAGACTCGAGTTTGACTCGAGGGAGACTTTGATGGTTGACTAGGGTTGACCATGTGATTAAGGGAAAGTCCAAGCATGGGTCTTGTCATGGAAAGTCCAAGTCATGGGTACTTGGCATTTGGGAAAGTCTAAGTCTTGAGTACTTGGCACAAAGAAAAGTCCAACATGGGTTGGCGGCGTAAGTCCAATGTGCCTTGGCGGTGTAGACACCGTTAGCATGACATAGCCGAGGGAAGCACCTGGAGGCTAGCGCGATGGATGAACAAGTCATGGATGACTTGAAGGGATCCGAGAGGCGTGAGGCTGATGGAGGTGGCTAGAAGGCTTAGGTCTAGGCTAAGGGTGGTCTAGCAAGTATGGGGGCACCATACTTGGGTTAAAACCTCATTTTTGAGGTTGGCAGTCGACTGGCATTATGGCTGGTTCGACTGTCGTGAGTCAACTTGAGTTCGACTGACATTTAAGAGCTGGAATTGCTCGCGGTCATTATTAATTAAACGATCGGTGATGTCGACGATCGATCGATCAACGATCAGCCCGCCAAGGGACGACAATCGACTGCCAGTTGAGTGTCAAGCATAGAATGCTCCGTGAGCGGCGGGAAGTCGACGCTATACGATCGGCCAATGTTGCGATCGACTGCCAAGAGTCCCGTTGGAACTTGTCCAACGTGGATTGAGTCGTTGTCTCACAACTACAGTGTTGCCAGTCGACTGGGGACTTATGGCAGTCGACTGCTAGGTGGAAATCCAGCCCGACGCAAGATAAAAAGAGAAGCTCATGGAGGATTTGATCATCAGTTCTTTGGGAGCTTACTTGAGGCGATTTGAAGGTGATTTGCAGGTGCATTTCAGGGCCTTTCAACCTCATCCAAGCAACCAACAAGCAAAGCGCTCAAACCCTAGTTTGTAAAGTGTTCTTTATATTTCCTTGTATTTTTGTGTATTACTTGTTGTAATCCATGTACGAGGTTTCTCCACCTCTGACTTGTTGTCTAGAAGGAGTTTATTGCTTAGTGGTGTTTGTGGCATCACTAGGGTTCATACAAACCCAATCCGTGGAGTATGAACCGTTTCGGTTCCGAACCACGTTATATCCTTGTGTTTGTATGTTTGTTATTGTGATTGTTGTTTCATTTCTATATTCCGCTGCGTACTAACAATCATAGGCAAGCGAACGCGATCAAATTCCATCTATGTACGGTCAACGCGCTATTCACCCCCCCTCTAGCGGGCGCACAAGTCTCAACAGAGGGTTCCTCTACTTCTTCTACCTTCTCTTACTCTTCTTAGACCGATTTGGATTTTTCATGAAGCATTTTTAATTTTCTCCATAGATTCTTGGCATCTTGAAATTCACCTATTTTGGGCAATAGTTCATTAGGAATTAAATCAACTACCATATCGATTACCTTATCATTTGTTTTGGATTTTTGTAGTTGATCTTGAGTCCATCTCTTCTTCTTGATATATATTTATGTGACAACCAATTTTTCCTCAAAGGGAAAGAATTGGAAAATAATGAGGATTGCCTCTCATTTAGTGATATGTGATTTATCACTAGGAAAAGTGAAGACATCCAAGATGATTTTGGATCAAAGGGGAAAATATAAGATCTCATTGGTATATATGAGACATTGATATCTTTGGGAGACTTTTTGATGCATGTCGAAAAGGGGAAGAATTGATAACTTGAGTTAGGTAGCCTAACTCAAAGGTTTTTTCAAATATCAAAAAGGGAGAGATTGTTGGTACAATCGGCCCAGGTCAAGAATGATCAGACTCGAGTGTGACTCGAGTAGTATTTTAATGTTCAACAAAATGATTGACGATGTGATTGTCAAGGATGTTGGTGCAATAGGCCCAGGTCACGATTGACCAAGACTCGAGTTTGACTCGAATGATGTTTTGATGTTCGACAAAAATATATGACAAATGAAATTGTCAAGGTAAAGTCCAAGTCATGGGTACTTGGCATGGAAAGTCCAAGTTGAACACTTGGCATTTGGTAAAATCCAAGTCTTGAGTACTTGGCACATGAAAAGTCCAAGCATGGGTCTTGGCATGAAAAGTCCAACATGGGTTGGCAAGGGAAAGTCCAAGCATGGGTCTTGGCATGGAAAGTTCAACATGTGTTGGCAAGGGAAAGTCCAAGCTTGAGTCTTGGCATTTGAGAAGTCCAAGGGGTTTGATATTGGCGGCATAAAGTCCAAGCGGAGTCTTGGCAGCGTAAGTCCAATGTGCCTTGGCGGTGTAGACACCGTTAGCATGACATAGCCGATGGAAGCACCTGAAGGCTAGTGCGATGGATGAACAAGTCATGGATGACTTGGAAGAATCCGAGAGGGGTGAGGCTGATGGAGGTAGCTAAAAGGCTTAGGTCTAGGCTAAGGGTGGTCTAGCAAGTATGGGGACACCATACTTGGGTTAAAATCTCATGTTTGAGGTGTGCGGTCGGTGCCATATGCGATCGGCCGAGTCAACTAGGGTTTATTGCGGGATGTGCCCTAGCGATCATTGCCACTATTAGGCGATCGGATGATGAGCAGCCGATCGGCGATCATGTGATCGATCGTGATGCTGATTTTCGGCCGAGAATGGAGTCTCACTCGGCGATTGAGACGGCGATCAGTGATGGCTCATCGATCGATTGATGGTCATGATCGGTCGATCGATGTTCTAGCCGTTGGATTTTCGGTGGATTACCTGTTGTCTCACGGCAGCGGTGTGATCGATCGGCCCGATGGTCGGCGGTCGATCGATCGACCTTTCGGCCTGAGTTGAAGCTATATAAGGAGCTCGTGATGGAGGAAAAGACAGCGATTTTCTTGAGCGAAATTGAAGGGGGAAGTTGGTGCTTTCCAGTCCTTCAAAGCTAGTTCAAGGCAATCAAAGATCAAGCAATCCAAAGCTCTTGTAAAGTGTTTTCCTTTACTTGCATTTGTTTTTCATTGTATTTGCTTGTATTCATTTGATTATTGTTGTAATCATTATTGTACGAGGTTTCTCCGCCTCCGGATTGTTTCGAGAAGGAGTGTTAGTGGTTGCATGCGCATCACTAGAGCTCGTAGAGCTCGATCCGTGGAGTAGGAACCGTGCGGTTCCGAACCACGTTACATACTCGTGTTCGTGTGTAATTGTCTATTTCGTTATTGTTATCATTATCTACATTCCGCTGCGCTAACAAAATTGTAGACACGATCACGATCGAATTCCATCGACGCTATTCACCCCCCCTCTAGCCGTTACAAAGATCCTAACAAGTGGTATCAGAGCCCGGGGCTCTTCTACGGATTAACAACCCGGAGTCAAGAAGCTAGAGGGAAGAATATGGATTTCCAAGAAAAATTGGGTGACGACATCAACATTCCACCTTCCTTCAACCGCGAACATTTCGCATATTGGAAAGGTAGGATGGAATATTTTCTAATGACAAATATCGAAAATTGGTTTGCCGTGACTATAGGTTTTGATGCTCCGAAAGGAAAGAACGGCGAAATCCTCAAAATGAAGCGATGGACCGAGGAACAACGGGAAAAATTTAAGACAACCGTTAAGGTAACAAAAATGTTGACTAATTTGATACCTAACAACATTTTGTCTAGATTAGGAAGCTATAGGGATGCCAAGGAGTTGTGGAACAAGTTGATCAAGTTCCACGACAATCCCGAATCGGTCCAAGAAGACTTGGAAGAGGAGGAGACCGAAGAAGAATCATCATCATCCTCACAAGAAAGTGAGGAGTCAACCTCCAGATCGGAGAAAGAAGAGGTGGAAGAAGTGGAAGAAGTATCCACTTCTAGGATTGAGGAGATTAGAGCATCCTCAACACCGGAGCAACAAGAAGTAACATCTACATCCGGTCAAGAGGAAGAACAAGCTCAAGAGATCCTCACCACCGAACTAGGTAACTCAAACACTCAAATTTCAAATAAAATCCATATATTGTGTTTTGAGTGTAGGGAGTATGGGCACTACAAGAGCAAGTGCCCAAAGAAGGTTAAGAAAGCTCCTCTGGTGCCCAAAAGTCAACAAAAGTCAAAGGATGCCGATTCCCCAAGTCAAAAGAGCAAGGAGCATGTTATATGCTTCAAGTGCAATTCAAAGGGGCATTACCGGAGTCATTGCCCAAGGGGGAAGAAGAAGGGGAAAGAAGGAGCAACACAAGTAGGGGGAGCCTTCAAGGCAAACCCTAAGGTAAAATTTATTAATGCACCTTCAATTTCTAGGGATAATAAGCATGCTAAGAAAAATTTTAATAGTCTTGTTATTGTACATGAAAAGCATGCTAGAAACAATAGACATATTTGTTTAGGTGCTAAGAGTGTCCACTTAGGAAATAAGAAGAAATTTGGGACTAATGTCCCTAAAAATATTTTACCTAGGGAATCTATCAAGAAAATAGGAGAACACCTAGGGTTTAACCCTAAATGGACTAGGCATATGCCTAGAAAGGACAATGCCCATGGTTTAAACCAAAACTCAAAAATTGAGCAATTAGAATTGGAGAACCAAGCCTTGAGGTCAAGGCTTGAGAAACTAGAAAAGACCCTTAGGAATATACAAACTCAATTTAAAGGGTCTAATGATCAAAAGTCTAAGTCTAGATCTTAAAGTCAACATCTAGGACCTCAAAGTCGAAAGTCAACCAAGGGCAATCAAGGTTTGGGTCACAAACCTAAGCCTAAGGCGGCTTACCATAGTGTTCCATTTGATTATGGAACACAAACTAAGTCTAAGAAGACCAAAGTTACTAGGGAAGCTATCCCTAAGAGTAACCATAGTTTGTGTCTAGTGGCTAAGGTTTCTAGGAAACCTAGGGTGGCCACTAAGAAGGTTGCAAGGGGAGTTACCCCTAGAGTCAACCTAGGTAAGACCAAAATGACCAAGGCTAATAATCCTAGGAGGGTCATTAGGAAGGTATCTAGGGAGGTTTGTTAGTACATATAAGATCCACATATCTCCACAATGGTATGATATTGTCCACTTTGGGCCCAAGCCCTCATGGTTTTGTTTTTGGGCTTTACCCAAAAGGCCTCATGCCAATGGAGATATCTTTTTTCTTATAAGCACATGATCTTTTCCATGTCTTACCAATGTGGGACTTTGATTGTATTCCCCATACTCCCAACAATCCCCCCCTCAAACGAAGGACCACATTGGGCCCCCCCTCAAGCCTATCCCTCCTCGAAGGATTTTCTCTGCTTGATGTCCGATCTTCAACCCACCAGGACTTCCTGCCAGTTGTTCGGTCCCCCCGACCCAACTAGACTTCCTTCCTAATGTCTGGTTCTCTTGATCCGGACGTGGGAGCTCAACTTCCTTCGTTCGAGGTTCATGGCTTGACATGGACCATGGCTCTGATACCAATTGTTAGTACATATAAGATCCACATATCTCCACAATGGTATGATATTATCCACTTTGGGCCCAAGCCCTCATGGTTTTGTTTTTGGGCTTTACCCAAAAGGCCTCATGCCAATGGAGATATCTTTTTTCTTATAAGCACATGATCTTTTCCATGTCTTACCAATGTGGGACTTTGATTGTATTCCCCATACTCCCAACAAGGTTATCCCTAAGGAATACTTAATTAACCCTAGGAGCTCAAATAGGTTTTGGGTTCCTAAGAGCGTGATTGATTCATGCTAGATGGGGTTAGGGTGTGCCAACCTTGATTGGATGGGTAGTTAACTCAACCATGATTAAGGTGGCACTTTAGGATATTTTCAAGGTTATGGTTACCTTGGAAATACATTTGAGCCTTAATCCTAAAGGATTTTAGGATGTGTCAATATATTTCTTGAAAACATGAAAATCAATAAAATTGGCACAATCTAGATTTAGAGGTCATAGTGTGTAACTTTGATTGTTGGCACACTTTAGAAGTTCATGTATCAAGAAAAGTGTGTTTAAGATGTAAACGTAACATCAAGAGTGATACTCAAGTGCCACACAACTTGATGTCTTGTACTCACCATGCTTCATGTGTTTTACCATATGTTTGCATGGAAGGAATGTCTAGGATGGATTGCATCTCACAAAACAAGTCTTTTACCTTGATTGTGTATTTCAACACTTAGAAGGGGTGAGATGTTAGGATTTGGAAATCATTGAATGTTAATGTTTGCAAAAATGAAATAAAACATTTAAATACATTAACGAATACATGAATATAAGTATAACATCAATGTGTTCGATATACAAGAATAAACATGATAAAATGGAATAAATTAGATGAAGAAATCGAGATTTTCAGAATTTGAGCGAAATAAGATATATCGATCGATAACACAGAGCGCGATACGATGCGGTCATCGATCGAGAGGCTTTATGACTCATCGGCTTGAACATCGATCAGCGATGGGATACCATGATGGCCAGTAGTGTTCTTTTGTTCACGGTGAGGGCATCGGTCGAGTGCTGCTCGATCGGCTGATGAGCCACATCGATCGGATATTTGTAACGCGTCACGAAGGTTTAGCGATCGATTCGAGCGGATCGATCGGCGGCTCGGTAAACCCCGATAATAAACGATCGATCGGTCGGTGCACGATCATTCGCATCGCGATCGCCGAACCGCTAGGGTTGGCGTCTTCCTGCGCGCGCTCCTTCTTTTCCTCTCTCCGATCGCCATCCTGATCCTTCCGGTGCGGCCTCCCAAGGTTTTAGGTTTGATAGATAAGCCCCTCTTCTTGCGTTTTTCACTTATTTCAAGCCTTGGGTCACGCGTTTTAGGGTTTGTTTCCCTGTTTCCGACTAGGGTTCCGGCGTCTGAGTTCTCCGGCGAACTTTTCGGCGACTCCCTCAGCGATATCTGAGCATCCCATCGTCACACCTCCAAATGGCACCTAAGTAAGACTTTTCTTACCCAAAACCCTAATTCTTCTTCCTATTGTAATTTAGTTCTATCTAATCATGTATTATTGTCCTTGCATGTCATATCATTACATTGCATTCATAATAGGAGAGCCCATAGGAATAATCCACCCGAGAGTGAATCTCGATTGTACCAACCTATGTTGGTTAGGTACATCGATAGGGACTTTTTTAATCGCCATTGTAGTGATGTCATGGAATTAGTTGCATACTATAATCTCATGAAAATTATCTTATGCACGCATCCTATTAACGATGACCTCCTTAAGGAGTTTTATCAGAACCTAAAAAAGGTAGATGACGGCCCTACCTACACTACTCGCATTGCAAAACGCGAGTTAGAGTTCACTCCTGCGATACTGCAGGAGTTTCTCGAGTGTAAGCCGTCGGATGACACCTTTATTTTTTACCCTACCATGGATTTCCCTTTACCCGAGCCCTTTGACCATATCTCTATGGAGTCCATGCATGAGCATATCTTTGGTCATCCTTGTCCACCGGCCCAGAATTTATTCCCTATTAGTGAGTTATCTACACATGACAATGTACTTTACAAGGTCATTGTTGGGTGTTTTCTTTCTATCGTCACTCAGGGTCTGGCCAAGATCCGGCCTCCCCATCTCTTCCTACTATACACCATGCGTCATAGGTTAGACATCAACTTTGCACTAAACATGTTTCACTGCATTGTGCATTTCACTTCCCCTGTACAAGGGAAAGTGCATATGCCATATGGGCACCTCATCACAGCATGGCTAGAGTCCGTAGGCATTAACATTAACAGGGGTTCTCTGAGAGCGCTCTCTGAGGTGTATGACTGCATATCGATTCGCAACTTCTCGTTAGCGAAGCTGCGGATGGGGCTTGGACAGATGGAGTTGGTGCCTCGACCACCACCCAGGGCACGTAGAGAGCCTCCTCCGGTACCCAGAGATGCGGCAGAGAACTATGAGGATGTAGACGCTGCTGATGAGGAGGATCAGCTGCCACCAGATGCATCAGCGGCAGGTCCATCAGATCGTCGTGGCGGTGAGTCGATTCTGAGACTATCGGCGACGATTGACTCTAGGTATCGAGAGATCTTAGCGAGCCAAGCATCTTTCGGCGCGCGTCTTGATCGGATGGAGGAGTCGAGCCGCATCGGCGGTCGGCTCGATATGTTTGAGATGATGCGGGCCTGGACGTTGAGTCAGCAGCCTCCTCCACTGCCACCTCCTGCAGACGACTAGATATAGAGGCTGTTAGATTTTCTTTGGTTTTCAATTTTTGTAGTGAGATTGAGCATATCCAATCTCCATTTTGAATGTAAAAGACTTAAATTTTTTAAATTAAATGAAATTTTTGTTTGAGAAAATCTTGTGTGTTTGAATGAGTGTTTGTATTATTGTATTAGCTTATGGAAGTTGTTATATCATGACGTGAAATTGCATCTTATCGTATACCATGTCATATCATTGTTTAGGATTGTTTTAGATGTCATGTTGTCTTAGATTATATCACATGCCATGACATCGTGATCATTGGTCCTGCTTATTTCTTTTGCTATCTTCATGCCATGATCATTTCATGCATTTAATTGATTAAAATTGAACTAAGGACAATGGCATGACTTGGAGTCCCATTCATAAGGGAATCAAGTAGGGTTGCCTTAGAAAATGCATGAAATCCTAGATTAAATGAACCAAAAATCCACATCTCACATCAAATTGACATGTATGTGTACTTCTACACCCTAGATACATGTGAAATGCTAGGATATGAGTTACGTTCAAGGTGCATAGTTTTTGCATCTAGTTGAATCCAAACTCATATTAATTCAACATGTGGATCATTAGGAAAGCTTGGGTACAAGTCATGTGCATAGAGCCCAAGGAAAATGATCTAAAATAGGTTTTTAAAAACATTTTAAAATCATTTTGAAAAACCTTGGTGAAGTCTATCTTTTGATAGCAATCACCATTGATAAGATTGATATAAAGTGAGCTTAAACTTTAAAGTTTTTAGTCACTTTTGGATTTTGTATCAATTTTCTATTTTAATGGTAAAAATATTTTTCCAAAATTTTTCACTGATTGTATGTGTGGTAAGTAATATACGTATCAAGTTTCGTGATTTTTTGCTTTACGTAGAATTACTTATGAATTTCCAAAAGTCGAGTCTGATTTCTGAAAATCAGGTTTCAGTTATCAGTCAACTGATGGGCAGCATTTGGACTCGACTGCAGTGCAGTATCACTCGATCACGTGCGGCTGATGGTCACATCACGATCGGTGGTCACATCACGATCGGTAGAGTTGTTTAACTCGATTTGAGCTGCGGTTAAGGTCCCTAACCACTCCTGACCCTAGGATATGCTTTGGGTAGCATTATAAAGGGTGAAAATCCATTGGATATGGATTTGGAGAGGTGCTTAGGGTTTGTATCAATTTTAAGGTGATGGAAAGTTCAATATTGAATTTCTAACCTTAATTTTGATGGTATAGAGTTCCTATTGGCTTAGGGACTTCCCAAGGACATTGTTGGTGCAATGGTCAAGGGGGAGTAAGCCTTTAGGGGGAGGTATCCATCTTGGAATGATGGATGTGTTTTTCTCCTTGAAGAGGAGAAGTTATTGGGAGAGTATCATCAATTGGGAAAATTGATGGGTTTTTTATACCCATTTTGGAAATTGGGAGAGTAAATAGGATTGCCTTTCTTGAGTGATATGTGACTTATCACTAGAAAGATGGTAGGCATCCTAGGTATTTTTGGACAAAGGGGGAGATTGTAAGATCTCATTGGGCCATGAGACATTGACCTCCTTGGAGAGATAACCTTTTGATGTATGTCAAAAAGGGGGAGAATATGTTTGGGAAAATATTTGGGATCACCAATTTGGAATAATTGGTAAGAGACTTGAGTTAGCGATCTAACTCAAATGTTTTGGTTTTTTGTCAAACATCAAAAAGGGGGAGATTGTTGGTGCAATCGACCCAGGTCACGATTGACCAAGACTCGAGTTTGACTCGAATGATGTTTTGATGTTCGACAAAAATATATGACAAATGAAATTGTCAAGGTAAAGTCCAAGTCATGGGTACTTGGCATGGAAAGTCCAAGTTGAACACTTGGCATTTAGTAAAGTCCAAGTCTTGAGTACTTGGCACATGAAAAGTCCAAGCATAGGTCTTGGCATGAAAAGTCCAACATGGGTTGGCAAGGGAAAGTCCAAGCATGGGTCTTGGCATGGAAAGTCCAACATGTGTTGGCAAGGGAAAGTTCAAGCTTGAGTCTTGGCATTTGAGAAGTCCAAGGGGTTTGATATTGGCGGCATAAAGTCCAAGCAGAGTCTTGGCGACGTAATTCCAATGTGCCTTGGCGGTGTAGACACCGTTAGCATGACATAGCCGATGGAAGCACCTGAAGGCTAGCGCGATGGATGAACAAGTCATGGATGACTTGGAAGGATCCGAGAGGCGTGAGGCTGATGGAGGTAGCTAGAAGGCTTAGGTCTAGGCTAAGGGTGGTCTAGCAAGTATGAGGACACCATACTTGGGTTAAAACCTCATGTTTGAGGTGTGCCCGGTGACATATGGTGACATATGGCCGGTCAACTAGGGTTTGATCAACGGAAGGTTTAGTGCGGGAAGTAGCCCTGTGATCATTGCCACTATTAAGCGGTCGGTGATGATAGCGATCGTGATCATGTGATCGATGTGATGCCGATGCTTGGACGCCACGAATGGAGTCTCACTTGACTCGAGACAAGCGATCAGTGATGGCTCATCGATCGGTGATGGTCATGATCAGTTGACTGATGTCCTAGCCGTTGGATTTTTCCAGCGTGGATTACACCGTTGTCTCACAGCAACAGTGTGATCAGTCGACTGATGGTCCCGAGCAGTCGACTGATCGACCTTTTCCAGCACAGGTTGAAGCTATATAAGGAGCTCGTGATGGAGGAAAAGACAGCGATTTTCTTGAGCGAAATTGAAGGGGGAAGTTGGTACTTTCCAGTCCTTCAAAGCTAGTTCAAGGCAATCAAAGATCAAGCAATCCATAGCTCTTGTAATGTGTTTTCCTTTACTTGCATTTGTATTTCATTGTATTTGCTTGTATTCATTTGATTATTGTTGTAATCATTATTGTACGAGGTTTCTCCGCCTTCGGATTGTTCCGATAAGGAGTGTTATTAGTGGTTGCGTGCGCATCACTAGAGCTCGTAGAGCTCGATCCGTGGAGTAGGAACCGTGCGGTTCCGAACCACGTTACATACTCGTGTTCGTGTGTAATTGTCTATTTCGTTATTGTTATCATTATCTACATTCCGCTGTGCTAACAAAATTTTAGACACGATCACGATCGAATTCCATCGACGCTATTCACCCCCCCTCTAGCCGTTACAAAGATCCTAACAAAGGAAAGTCCAAGTCATGGGTAGTTGACAATTGGAAAAGTCCAAGCATGGATCTTGACATGGAAAGTCCAAGCATGGGTCTTGGCAATGGTAAAGTTCAAGTTATGGGTACTTGGCAAGGAAAGTCTAAAGGTATAGTCTTGGCGGCATAAGTCCAATTGTTTATCTTGGCGGCATAAGTCCTAATGTATCTTGGCAAAGTAGACCTGGTTATCATGACAATAGCTAGCCGATGGAAACCCCTGAAGGCTAGCATATGGATGAACAAGTTGTGGAGGACTTGGAGGGATTTGATAGGCATAAACTTGATGGAGATGGCTAGAAGGCTTAGGTCTAGGCTAAGGGTAGTCTATCAAGTATGAGGGGATAATACTTAAGTTAAAACTCATGTTTGAGATTTATTAGTTGGTTGGGGTTATAGACCAATCGATTGTCCAAGTGTTTGACACTTGATAGCCTAGTCAACTTGGATCAGTCGACTGAGATTATGACTAGTCAACTGGTCAAGTAATTGACTGAGCTTTAACTGCTCAGGTGAAGCTCTGGCAGTCGACTGGCCTTGAGCAGTCCATTGCTAGGTTTTGACAGTCGACTGATCTAAGCCGACACGAGCATAGAACCTTTGGTAGTCGTCTGTTGACTACCGGACAACAATCGACTGCTGGTAAGGGCAGTCGACTAATGTGGTATCAGTTGGAGTTTTTCCAGTGTGGGTAGTGTCATTGTGAGACAATGACACTATGACCAGTGACTACTAGGTACAAAATCAGCTCGAGACAGGTTATAAAAGCAGTTCGAGATGGAGGATTTTGTAGTTATTTTTAGGGAAATTGTTATTACATTCTAAACCTTCAAGAGCAATCCAAAGCAAGCAATAACAACATTCTTTGTATAAAATTTTCTTTACTTATATTTGCTTATTGCTTAGTATATTTATTGTATTTCTTAAATTATTGTTGTAATTATTCTGTAAGAGGTTTCTCCACCTTCGGAGTATTTTTCGAGAATGAGAGATTTATTAGTGGTGGTGTGCATCACTAGAGCTAACTGGAGCTCACCCTGTGCAGTAGGAACCCTGGGTTCCGAACTACGTATATCTTGCGTCGTGCTTAGGTTGTTATCTTTTGTTAATGCGAACGAATTCCAAACAACGAAGCGAAATCATTATCCCCCACCCCCTCTTCACTCCCTCCTCCTCCTCCTCTAGCAACGCCATCATTCCTAACACAAGATTGTTCCACTTTCAAACAACAATTTCTCAAGATTAGTTGTAATCATTCCTTAAAAAGTTGCCTTTCCCTCCATCCAAAAGCTTTGATTGGATTTCTAATTTGACATTGTATTTTATCATTTGAGTATACATTTTTGTTTGTTTGTTGGGAAAACATATGAGTTCAAACCTAAACTATTCCATACTCTTGCATCTAGGTAAGTTTAAGCTTCCAATTACAATTTTTAATTTTAAAATGAACTGAAAATGTGAAGTGTCATGTCACAGTTGTAAACTGTCCAGAACTTTTAGGTTATAATTCTAAAAAAATCCCCTTGAATATTATTAAAAGGAATTTCATTTATCAGTGCTGCAAATTAATAATTCTTATTAAAAATTTCAAAACAAAATATAAAAAAATCCTTATTAATATGCCTTCGTAATGCAAGCAAAGACAGCTAACGATTTATTGATCTTATTGAACACCACAAGAAACTCAACGAGAGGAGCAACAAATCTTCAACCAGTCGCCGGCGGCGTGCAGTGCTCCTTTAGCTTCGGCGCAAAATCGCTGCTGAAGTAAAAACTGGTGAAGACTGCTTCGAAGCACCGCCCCTTCATGCTCCTCACCGCTCCGCAGCACTCCGGCTCCACCCGCAGCGCGCCGGAGATGTCGGACCGAAAGAGCGAGTGCACGCAGCCCTTGACGGGGCGGATCGGGCCCAGGCATTCCTTCATGCTCGGCGGTGGAGGCGGCGCTATACGCGGCGATCGTAAGCAGTCCCACCGGGCTTCTCCCTTGCAGTAAGATATCCACGGGAACCTCGCTTGCGCTACCGGCGGCGGCCTCACGACCAGCATCACCAGCAGCAGCAGCGGCAGCAGCTCCAGTGATCGCCTCATGGAAGTAACACTGATCGTGATTTGGGATTTACTGGAGAATTAATTGGTGAGAAGGAAAGAAGAAATGGATGCATATTTAAAGGCGTGGCTGAGGAAGGTTAATGCATAATTGCAGTTATTTATGTAGGCTTAGTAGGTTATGTCGAAGTCCTAATTACTATAATCTTTGTAATTTGTTTATACGTTTTTCATTAATTGTTAAGATCTTTGTAATTTGTTTATACGTTTTTCATTAATTGTTAAGAGTAACTTAAATTCATTTAAGTTATCTTATAGAAAAAGATTTACCTAATCTTTCATTATAAAGCATATGGGTACTCCGTACATTAACCTTATCCTGTGATTACAATATCACGCAATAATTTTATGATCGAGCCGACACTCCCTTCTTTTGTTATAAAGTATTTTCCTTTCTTTTCATAGAATCCATGATGAAAGCTCCTTGCGATTGAGTTAAAAATTTATACATCATCATCAAACCGACTTAATTGAATATATCAAAATATTACGATCAATAAAAAAAACTTATTAATTATGATATATTTAATTATCTCATATTTCATAAATGATTAATAAGAAAATATATGACTCATAAAAAGATTATTAAAAAAAATTGTTAGTAAAAAGATGAATGCCATTTTTTACTTTTGATACCACAATTATTAATATTTTTACTTGTTAAACTTTTTATTATAGCGATCCAATCTATTTAGAAAAAATCTTGACGATCTTGTACTTGGTGATCCTGTGCTTGTTGTCTAAAAGACAATCACGATTCCATATCAAAAAGTCTTTCTTGGTTCACAAATCAAATCTCAATCACTCCTTAGTTATTCTCTTTGAAATACAAGACACGTGGTCTCTCAAGTCTTTCTGTTCTTCAACAACACTTCTGCAATGTCTTACGTTCATCTTTTAACTCCTCCACCTCTCTTTATAATCCCCTTGGATGCTTCCTTTAGATCGTGCAATATGAGTGAACAACGTGCACTCCTTCGTGGGCGATTACTGCTAATGTAGCAGTAACCGAAGGCACTTCATATACCAACATCTCCAACTCCTCCAAGTTATGCCACAAAGGCAAATAATTACTAAGGCTAATAAATAGAGATCACTAGTCACATAGATTAGATACAAAAACTAATAGAACAGAGATCAATAATAAAAAAAACTAATAGAACATCCAATTCATACTTGAAAGAAAATGATTTGTGCGACAACAAACATGTAAATCAATCGATGCTAAAAAAGTTATTACACATTACATAGTTACTCATTGAGCGATCGATGCAAAGAAAGTTGTTACATCTTACTTAGCCGCTCACTAAATGACATACATCCACTCTCCAAGTGGCACATAACCATTCTCCAAGTGATACACAATCATTCTCCTGGACACCTCAATGCTTTGCAATTTACTTGGATTAAATTATTTATATCAATATGAACATATATAATCCTGACCATCATGTCAAGAGCATGTTCCATATTTTCAATATTCACAATTCATTTTTGTACATAACAAAAATGGATCGATCAGTGACTAAACTTCAAAAATATAAATCTATTTAATCTTCTTGATTTTAGCTTGAATCTATTCATTTTAATCAGTCATTTTCTTAGGCATGTTCCATAGACTGAATCATTCATAGTCAATAGATTTACATGCTAAAGTAACATACCTTGATTAAAATTTCAATCAATCAGCTAAATAGTCACTTGGGGAAAATATTGAGATTAATATATAATCTCAAAGGGCTAACATAGTAGAGCAGTAGAGATTTATTCTCATACTACCCCTATTGTCGTCATAGCACATGTGATATAAATCACATGCTATGATATTATTATATTTACTAATAAAGAGTGTATATTTTCCTCAAATTAACATCGTATAGATTTTGATCTAGAAATTCCAAATGCATAATATAGAATTAAACACATTAATTTTAATCAGCCTTCAAATAAGTATAGTATATGGTGGATTCATTTACTTTGATCATTAATCTTAAATGATATTATCTTGATACAATTATCAAGGGGACCCCAGCTTACATATATGTCTTTATATACATATAACTTCACAAGCTATCCTATAAGCAATGGGCTTACCTCTATTCATACTTAACAAATAGATATTATTGTCCATATGAGAGGACCAATCTTAACCTACCAACATACTCAAGATCTTATTTGAATTTAATATGAATAAATACACTGAATAGATTATGACATTTCATACAATTAAATTACAATATCTAATTGTCATTACAATATCGTTACATTCTTTAAAGTCCCATAGTCTTTATATGTTCTTAAAATGACTCTCTAGTCATTGGCTTAGTGAAAGGATCTGCAAGCATAATGTTGGTGCAATCAGTCCAGGTCACGATTGACCATATTCGAGTGGAACTCAAGTAGGGTTTTGATATTTGACAATGGGCTTTGAGAATGTGTTTGACAATATAGTTTGATCATATATTGATCATATAACTAGTGGATGATTGAGATATCCAAGGTGATATTGGGTAGATTGTGAGGGGGTGATAGTGAGGAGAAGATTATTGGAGCAATCAACCTCAGGTCAAAGGTTGACCAAGCTCGAGTGAGACTTGAGAGGAAGTCCAAGTTTGGATACTTGACAAGGAAAAGTTCAAGGGTGTAGTCTTGGCAATGGAGAAGTTCAAGTATGGATACTTTGCAAGGAGAAGTGCAAGTATGGATAATTGGCAAGGAGAAGTCAAAGAATGGATTCTTAGAAATGAAGAAATCCAAGTATGAATACTTAGCAAGGAAAAGTTTAAGGGAGGAGTCTTGACAAGGGAAAGTCGAAATATGGATATTTGACAAAGAAAAAGTCCAAAGGTGTAGTCTTGGCCATGTAAGTCCAAGTGTGTAGTCTTGGCGGCGAAAATCCAAGTATTGATACTTGGCAAAGGAAAATCCAAGAGTGTAGTTTTGGCTATGTAAGTCCAAGTGTGTAATCTTGACGGTGAAAGTCAAAACATTGAGGCATGGTAATGGAGAAGTCACGGAAGTGTGGCCTCTTGGCAAAGGTAAACCTATTAGCATGACAAGGCCGACAAAATCATTTGAAGGCTAGGGCCAAGGGTAAGGAGTCATGGACTCGAACCAAAGGATTGAGGCTGATAGAAGTGACTTGAAGGTTGAGGTCTCGGCTAAGGGTACTCGATGACATGACAAAGTCAATAGAAGCACGTGAAGGCTAATACAAAGGGTGAAGGAGTCGTGGACGACTCGGATGAACTCTGAGGGTGTGAAGCTGATGGAGGTGGCTAGAAGGCTTAGACCTAGATCTAGGGTGAGTATCAAGTATTAGGGGATAATGCTTAGGTTAAACCTTATATTTGAGGTTTACCAATCGACTGGTGGTATTGACCAGTGGATTGGTCGAGTGCATGACACTCTGGAGGACTAGTTTGTTAGTTATATATGAGAGGTGTCCTAAAGCAATTGCCTTATGTTTAAACCATTTATATGATAAATGAAGATTTACTATTTGAGTATACATATTTTCATGTATTTAATTAGATCTTAAACTCATTTATTGAATGTCCACAATACGATTCACAACATGAGAGAATTTGTGATTGGATCACAACTAATGAGTATCTCTACATGTGTAATTGTGATGTATTGGAATTATCCCTAGTTGATGAATTGATGGATTTGGACACCATCAATTCTGTTGAGACTAGCACGAGATATACTCTTTGGTGCATCCAAGCCGCTAATTCTCACTGGCTAGAGACATTGTGATGTCCAGAGTTAATCATGGATGCTAGTTATGGTAATTAGTTCATTGGAGTGACAAGTTGTAAGACTTCATATGATTCTTTGCATATAAGGATATGTCAATGAAGTTCTTAATGCAACTTAAGTGCAATGTTCCTTTGACTTGCGGTGTTCAAGTCATCTTGGTTATGGAGACTTATGCTTTGACATCTCAAGCAATCATCTCCAAGGAGATGTGAACCTGGGATGATTGGGTATAAGTCGAAGTGCTCGAAGGTGTTTGAATAACCTATAAAGGATTCACCACTCCTTGTGGGGAGATCGATACCCAGGGCCTCTCGTTGGATTATTACTAAGGTCTTTGGCCAAAGCATTACATGTTTAGAGTAATGTACTCTTTGATACATTTGCAGTAACAAGAATCTGAAGGACGAGGAAATCATACTTGGGCTAGGTGTGATGTAGTCAGCCTGGTGGAGACTGACACAATAGATCATGTCCTGAACCAAGTGGGTATAAGATGCGTGAAGGGAATGGGGCACAATTCAATATGGCTGCTGAAAGGTTTTAGAAGTCGTTCTGGAGTCAACTTGGATCAGTTGATTGGATTATGACTAGTCAATTGGTCAAGTAGTTGACTTAGCTTTAACGCCAGTGAAGCTCGGCGCAATGATCACTGGGTAGTCGATCGTCACCTTTGAGCGTACTACTAGGGTTTGACAGTCGACTGATTTAAGCGGATATGAGCATAGAACCTTTGGTAGTCGACTGTCGACTACCGGACAACAATCGACTGTTGGTAAGGGCAGTCGACTGCTGTGGTATCAGTTGGAGTTTTTCCAGTGTGGGTAGTGCCGTTGTGAGACAACGACACTATGGCTAGTCGACTACTAGGTACAAAATCAGCGCGAGACAGGTTATAAAAGCAGTTCGAGACGGAGGATTTTGCAGTAATTTTTAAGGACATTTTAAAGGGAAATTATTGTTATATTCTAGACCTTTAAAAGCAATCCAAAGCAAGCTACAAGCAAGCAATAACAATGTTCTTTGTGTAAAATTTTCTTTACTTATATTTGCTTATTGCTTAGTATATTTATTGTATTTCTTATATTACTGTTGTAATTATTCTGTAAGATGTTTCTCCACCTCCGGAGTATTTTTCGAGAAGGAGAAATTTATTAGTGGTGGTGTGCATCACTAGAGCTCATTGGAGCTCACCCTGTGTAGTAGGAACCCTAGATTCCGAACTATGTATATCTTGCGTCGTGCTTATGTTGTTGTTATCTTTTGTTAATGCGAACGAATTCCAAGCAACAAAGTGAAATCTCGCCATCATTCCTAATACAAGATTGTTCCACCTTCAAACAACAATTTCTCAAGATTAGTTGTAATCATTCCTTAAAAAGTTGCCTTTCCCTTCATCCAAAAGCTTTGATTGGATTTCTAATTAGACATTGTATTTTATCATTTGAGTATACATTTTTGTTTGTTTGTTTATTGGGAAAACATATGAGTTCAAACCTAAACTATTCCATACTCTTGCATCTAGGTAAGTTTAAGCTTCCAATTACAATTTTTAATTTTAAAATGAATTGAAAATGTGAAGTGTCATGTCACAGTTGTAAACTGTCCAGAACTTTTAGGTTATAATTCTAAAAAAATCCCCTTGAATATTATTAAAAGGAATTTCATTTATCAATGCTGCAAATTAATAATTCTTATTAAAAATTTCAAAACAAAATATAAAAAAATCCTTATTAATATGCCTTCGTAATGCAAGCAAAGACAGCTAACGATTTATTGATCTTATTGAACACCACAAGAAACTCAACGAGAGGAGCAACAAAAATCGCTAAAATCGTGAAGATGGCTTCGAAGCACCGCCCCTTCATGCTCCTCACCGCTCCGCAGCACTCCGGCTCCACCTGCAGCGCGCCGGAGATGTCGGACCGGAAGAGCGAGTGCATGCAGCCCTTGACGGGGCAGATCAGGCCCAGGCATTCCTTTATGCTCGCTGGCGGAGGCGGTGCTATCCGCGGTGGTCGTAAGCAGTCCCACCGGGCTTCTCTCTTGCATTAAGATATCCACGGGAACCTCGCTTGCGCTGCCGGCGGCGGCCTCACGGCCAACATTACCAGCAGCAGCAGTGGCAACAGCTCTAGTGATCGCCTCATGGAAGTAACACTGGTCGTGATTTGGAATTTACTGGTGAATTAATTGGCGAGAAGGAAAGAAGAAATGGATGCTTATTTAAAGGCCTGAGGAAGGTTAATGCATAATTGCAGTTATTTATGTAGGCTTAGTAGGTTATGTCGAAGTCCTAATTACTATAATCTTTGTAATTTTTTATACGTTTTTCATTAATTGTTAAGATCTTTGTAATTTGTTTATACGTTTTTCATTAATTTTTAAGAGTAACTTAAATTCATTTAAGTTATCTTATAGAAAAAGATTTACCTAATCTTTCATTATAAAGCATAAAGGATACTCCGTACATTAACCTTATCCTGTGATTACAATATCACGCAATAATTTTATGATCGACCCGAAACTCCCTTCTTTTGTTATAAAGTATTTTCCTTTCTTTTAATAGAATCCATGATGAAAGCTCCTTGCGATTGAGTTAAAAATTTATCAATAACATCATCATCAAACCGACTTAATTGAATATATCAAAATATTACGATCAATAAAAAAAATTTATTAATTATGATATATTTAATTATCTCATATTTCATAAATGATTAATAAGAAAATATATGGCTCATAAAAAGATTATTAAATAAAAAATTGTTAGTAAAAAGATGAATGCCATTTTTTACTTTTGATACCACAATTATTAATATTTTTACATGTTAAACTTTTTATTACAGCGATCCAATCTATTTAGAAAAAATCTTGATGATCCTGTACTTGGTGATCCTGTGCTTGTTGTCTAAAAGACAATCACGATTCAAGATCTAAAAGTCTTTCTTTGTTTACAAATCAAATTTCAACCACACCTTAGTTATTCTCTATGAAATACAAGACACGTGGTCTCTCAAGTCTTTCTGTTCTTCAACAACACTTCTGCAATATCTTACGTTCATCTTTTAACTCCTCCACCTCTCTTTATAATCCCCTTGGATGCTTCCTTTAGATCGTACAATATGAGTGAACAACGTGCACTCCTTCGTGGGCGATTACTGCTAACGTAGCAGTAACCGAAGGCACTTCTTATACCAACATCTCCCACTCCTCCAAGTTATGCCACAAAGGCAAATAATTACTAAGGCTAATAAATAGAGATCACTAGTCACATAGACTAGATACAAAAACTAATAGAACAGAGATCAATAATAAAAAAACTAATAGAACATTCAATTCATACTTGAAAGAAAATGGTTTGTGCGACGACAAACATGTAAATTCAGTTACATGTTGCTGACAAAAATTACATAGTTACTCATTGAGCGATCGATGCAAAGAAAGTTATTACATCTTACTTAGCCGCTCACTAAATGACATACATCCACTCTCCATGTGACACATAACTATTCTCCAAGTGATACACAATCATTCTCCTGGACACCTCAATGCTTTACAATTTACTTGGATTAAATTATTTACATCATTATGAACATACATAATCCCAACCATCATGTCAAGAGGATGTTCCATATTCTCAATATTCAAAATTCATTTTTGTACATAACAAAAATGGATCGATCAGTGACTAAACTTCAAAAATATAAATCTATTTAATCTTCTTGATTTTAGCTTGAATCCATTCATTTTAATCAGTCATTTTCCTAGGCATGTTTTAGAGACTGAATCATTCATAGTCAATAGATTTACATGCTAAAGTAGCAGACCTTGATTAAAATTTCAATCAATCAGCTAAATAGTCACTTGGGGAAAATATTGAGATTAATATATAATCTCAAAGGGCTCACATAGTAGAGCAGTAGGGATTCATTCTCATACTATCCCTATTGTCGTCATAGCACATGTGGTATAAATCACATGCTATGATATTATTGTATTTACTAATAAAGAGTGTATATTTTCCTCAAATTAACATCGTATAGATTTTGATCTAGACATTCCCAATGCGTAATCTAGAATTAAACACATTAATTCTAATCAACCTTCAAATAAGTATAGTATATGGTGGATTCATTTACTTTGATCATTAATCTTAAATGATATTATCTTGATACAATTATTAAGTGTTGGGATGTATACTGAAAAGTTTATCTTTTGTATTAACATCTTTAGTTTTGAAATAAGAATCACATGATCATTGTTTGCATATTTATGGTTATGCATATTGTCTAATACATTACATTATAGATAACATGATGTGTAGTGTCACACGGGAGATCATGTTATCAGTTCCTTGTAAAGTATAAGTAAAGGCTCACAACCGAGATGATTTTGGACAGACCATTGGTGTAGTGTGATTTGGTATTGGTTTGTCTTGACCATAGAATTACACTAGCACACTTTGTGTGTATTGAGAAGGACTGACTTAGAGGTGATTCGATTTATTGCTGACTACATAATCGAATTGGATCTCAGATATTATATTATACATGCTTTTAATTCCGATATAATAACGGACACATATACTTAGTATTCATTTCTTTGATTTACCAATGAGCGAGATTTATAGAGTAAATTGATAGGCTCGGTAAGTTGGGAAATGATATTATTTATATGGCGTGTCGTTGATTATAGGAGGAAATCGTGTCCTATATATTAGGATGATGATGTCCCCTTGAGGAGCTCATAAGGTTCATCATGTAAACCCTGCAGGTGGACTTGGTCCAGCATGATAATAAGGTTGAGTGGTACTACTCATGGAGTTAGATGTTGATTAATTAATTATCAGTAAATTAATTAATCGACGGATATTCGAGATCTTAAACAAGGGGAGATAAATGTACAAATAATATATGGAGCCCATATTAGCTTTTGGGGGTTGGTTAGGTAGATCAGTCATAATCCTCTAGTGGAATGGATTATCATTAATGGATCGGACTTTATGTGGGCTTGATCCATTGGGTCGCCAAGATCCAACTCCTCCTCATGGTCCCTATTGTAGCCTATTAAAATCTCATGGAGCCTAGATCCAATGATGGAAAATAAAACTCTAGATCCGACGGTGGAGATTAAATCTCTAGATTCGACGATTGAGATTAAATCTCTAGATCCGACGGTTGAGATTAAATCCCTAGAACTGACGGTGGAGATTAAAAGGAGGCTTAAGCCTAACTCTATAAATAAGGGCTTAAGGTGGGCGGCAAGAATAGTGCTTAGGGATTAGGGTTTGGGCGGCAAGGGGCTTGGAGGCTTGGGCGACGACAAATTTGGAAATTTTTTCCTTCTTCTTCCTTAGGTGGTTGGCGCCCATCCTCTCTTCTTCTCTCCTTGGCCGGCGTCCAAGCTTCATCTTCTCATCCTTTTCTCTTGGCCGACACACTCTCTCCTTTTCCAAGGGTTGGTGGCATTAAGGGTTAGGGTGATCCTTTTCCCTTGGCCGGCAACATCTCCTTGTTCCTCTCTTTGGCCGGCGGCAAGCACCAAGCTTGGAGCTTGGTGGTCGGTTAAAGGAAGGAGAAGAGTTTTGTTTTATCATCTTCCTTTGTTCGGAGTGAACAAGGAATGGAAGATTGGTGATCTAGGAGGCTTCGACTTTTGAAAGATCGTTGCCCACACGATGTCCAAAAGGAGGAAGGACATACAATAGAAGATCAAGAGGTATAATATTTGTTTATATTCTTTTGCATTATGTCAATAATTGTTTTTCAATTATATGCATGTTGTATGTTTTTATATGTGGCTAATTTACTTGGACTCTGAATACAAACACAAAAACCGGCGATCCGTACATCGTCTATTCCGCGGCTAATCGTAGAATAGAGGTTGGTTGCTTGAACAACAAGTTTGTTCAAGTGACTACTCTAATCGAATAGCACGACGATGAAATGGTAGCTTGGGTAATCCCTAATTGTCATGGATTAAATTTTAAAGCTCGGGATGACGGGATCGCCATGAACAAGCAACCGAGTTGAGGTGGAAAGCAAAGTTTTCCCTACCTTCAAGTGGTATCAGAGCTTCGGTTCCAAAACCTTCAAGTGGTATCAGAGCAACGGTTTCCGGTTTTGTGTGTTTAGGATTCGGTTACTTTTATGCACTTTTCATATATTATATGTGCCAGATAATAGTAGGATGTGCGTAGGTTAACTTTTTGGTTGCAGGCATAGGATCCAACTATTATGGCCATATGTGTTTATGTGATTGTATGTGTGTAATTATATATTATTTGAATCCTCGGGGTTGACGAGGCTAGTATTTAATTTTTGTAATTAGATACGACATTGTTTAGCCACTCTTTTTATTTTAGTTTACTTTAGATCTAGATTTTATGTACACTCTTTCGTGGAGTATAGGATCGATGGATGTAAATTAAAATAGTTTTTCTCGGCTCGGATCTCTGAATAGCTTGTACATGGCGTAGGGAGGAGCGGACGAGATGACGATACGACGGGAGGCATATTGGAGACAAAAGTCATAATAGTTGAAAAATAGTATTTTTTTTCATATTTATTGCTTCTTGTTTGATATGCATGTCATAGGCTAGGAAAATTCCTCAATTTTAAATTACTAAGTGGGAGAGGGATATTTTTTTATAAATTTCCACAGCCCCCATTACGATTTGACATGTGATGCAAACAAACTTGTGCGTCGGCTTTGAGTGCCTTCCTCCACATCGGATGAGTTTGTTTGCGGATCACAAGGTCAAATATTTTTATAGCAAATTATTAAGGAGCGTGTGTACTTCCCCATCGGAAGGTACATAACCCGAGATAATTACCTTAGTACCGAGTAATGGTGAACACTTAGATACAAATATAAGTATCCTCCCCATCGGAGTCACTGCTTTTATTTGTAGGGCCGAAGAGGAATCAACTATTAATTTTATTTATCAAAAAGTTAGGTTGACAAGATAATAAAATTAATGGGTAAAACCTCCTCTTACAAATGTAGAATTCGTATACGTCCACACTATCGTGGCATACAATATTCTCGGTGTTTTGAGGTGTTGGTTGATTTTAAAATTTTATTATTTGAGGAATCAATAATTTTTTGAAATCTAATGTTTTGATCTATGTGATTCTTAGGTTTTTCAAAATGACTTTCAACCCGCTTGCTATGATATTGAAAGAAAATAAACTTACTGGACCCAACTATGTTGATTGGAAGAGGAATCTTGACATTGTCTTGACTGTAGAGGAATACAAATATGTACTCCTCGAAGAGTGCCCTCCTAAGCCTGCGGATGATTCTGGGGAAAAGGAGAATGAGAGTTATAAGAAGTGGATTAAGGTCGATGAGATGGCGCGGTGTTACATTTTGGCATCTATGTCAAATGTACTACAACATCAGCATCAAGCCATACCCACTACTTATGACATGATGCTCAATCTCATAGAGCTTTTCGGACACCAGAATCAGGCTACTAGGCAGGAAGCCATGAGGAACTTGATGACGACCACCATGATCGAGGGAACACCCGTTAAGGATCATGTTCTCAGGATTTTGGCTCATTTGAATGAGTTGGAAGTCCTCGGAACTAAGATCAATGGAGAAACCCAAGTCGATATCATTCTCCAGTCTCTACCTAGGAGTTTTGAGCAGTTTCGCCTGAACTACAACATGAACAAGAGGTTGTATTCGTTGGCGGAGCTTCTGACAGAACTCCTGGCGGCAGAGGGGCTTTTTCGTCAGAGTGCTTAGCAAAAGCCATGGTGTTGGATCGATGCGGTTCGCTAGAGGGGGGGAGTGAATAGCGAAAAACCTTTTTTTTTTCTTTTCGAGTTTGTATCAAAACAATTAAGTGCAGCGGAAAGATAAATGAAACAAAAAGAGACAAGATATTTTTTACTTGGTTCGTAGCCTTCGGCTACTACTCCAAGGCCCTAACGGTCCTAGACCGTGTACGGAGGGCAATTCACTAAAACACTCCTCCTCGTTGGAGGTAGGAGTTTGACGATTACAAAAACCTTCGAAGCAAAAAGATAGAGAGACAAACCCTCTCTTCTATTTAAGTAAAATGCAACGATAGAAAACCTCGATTAAAAAGAATTGCAATATTGAAAGCAATAACAAAGTAAGATTATACCAACAACTAGAAAAAAAGAACTTAAGCTAGGGTTGTTGGCAACACTTCGTTGTTGTAGAGTCGTCGGAGAGTCACAGCGTTGCGGAGACTTTTGAGCACTTAGAATTGATGAAGAAACCCTAGGTTAGGACCTCCTTTTATAGCTTTTGAGCCCCTCTTCGAGAGGAACCCTAGCCAATCATATTTGAGCACCACTCCCCTTGAAATTTGGTGATAAGCCTTGACTTCTCGAAGCTGATCCTTTGACCATCAGTTGACTGATGGCCATCATCAGTCGACTGATGGCAGCATCAGTCGAGTGCTAACCTCCGGATCGGCGATTGTGGCAATGAGTCCTCAAAAGCGATCGTGATGCTTCTTTGCAAGTCAAAGTTAGCTCAACAAAAATATAATTTCGATAGTCGTCGACCGTCCGATCTCGACCTAGACCATCTATAGGATGTCTTTGGTAGGATCTCTTAAGATCATCCCGTAAAGAGGATCGACCTCACTTACACTCGCACACAGCTTACCTCGATGATACTTACGTGTTGCTTTTGCTTCGGCCTTCCACTCGATTCCTTGGCTCCCTCGAAGTCACCGAGTGTCGCCCCATTCCAGCGGCTTCCTCGGGTGTCGCTAGCCTTGACTCGGCTATAGCAATTTTCTGCACACTCGATTCAGCTCATGAGATAACGACATGAGCTTAACTTTGTATCGTTTGCTATAATCAAAACTCAGGTTCGACTTAGGTGCCTACTGCACCAACAATCCCCCCCTTTTTGATTTATGGCAAACCCACATACAAAGTTAAGAAAATAAACATGAAGAATAATAATGTGCATGAAACAAAAATAAAGAAAGATTAAGTTGGAGTAGTAACCCCCTTGAGGAATCCTCCCCCTTGACAGAGGGTGAGTACTTGAGAAAGAGTTTTAACTCTCCCCCTTGGTGTTTTCTACTAAACAAAAGAATTAAGTAACCGAAATTACTTAATATTGGCCATAGTGTTTAAAATAAGTTTTAAGTTAAGAGATCAACCTTGGCCTTTACTTCCGTTTGTTAACAAGTTAACTTAAAGTTAAGTAAATTACTTCCATTTTGTTAACAAGAACAAGTTAACTGAATGTGTTTAAGTTAAGAATTCTCTTGGCTTGTTTTGTTAACTTAAAGTTAAGTAAGCCTTTGCCATACAAAAAAAATCCCTTAACTTTGGCCTTTTTCTCCCCCTTTTGCCATATATCGAAAAGAGTGAGGGTGTGTGTGAAATAAGTATTAATTTTAAAGTCCAAGTATGTTCCACATTATTTTGAAAATAATATACTGAAAATAAGTTCATCTATAAAATGTTCGACTCATATTTGGCTTGATTGATATGAAAGATCAACCAGTCCTGGTCAGAGTCGGTTAGTATGTATGATTATACTCCGTGGTTCATAGCGATGCACTAGCTCTACATCTGGAACCAGGAGTAAGGTCCTAACATCTCATGCCCATCTACGTGGCTAAGTACACAAACACATTAGTCCTATGTGTTGTGAGATGTATTGGCTCCTTAAATCTATAGGTGCATGATATCTAAGGTATGTCCTATGCTAGTTCCATGAAAATTAAGAAATAGTAGTAAAAAAATATAATTTGTAAGTTCCTATTCTACTATGCACATGCTTAATTTTCGTCTTAATAGACTAAATTCGACTTCGGGTAGGGGTTTAGTAAATAGGTCTGCTAAGTTAGACTTTGATTCGACGTATTCGAGTTGTATGACTCCGTTGGCCACATGTTCTCGAATGAAATAGTGTTTGACCTCTATATGTTTGGTCATAGAGTGACATATCGGATTCTTTGTAAGATTAATTGAACTAATGTTATCTACGTGAAGTTTAGTATTCGTAAAGTCTAACTTAAAGTCGCGGAGAGTGTGCTTCATCCAAAGAAGCTAAGTGACACACTCACCCATTGCAATGTATTGGGCTTCGGTGGTAGATAAGGCAACACAGTGTTGCTTCCTACTGCACCAACTCACTAGACTCGAGCCGAGAAGTTGACAACAACCACTCATACTCTTTCTATCGAGCTTACTACCGGCATAGTCCAAATCGGAGTAGCCGGTTAGTTCGAATTCGGTAGATCTAGGATACCAAATACCGACATTAAGTGTACCCTTTAGATATCTAAGGATACGCTTGACTAGAGTTAGGTGAGACTCCTTGGCACAGGTTTGAAACCCTGCGCACATACTTACTGCAAATAAGATATCAGGTCGGCTTGTAGTTAAGTAAAGGAGACTCCCTATTACGCTCCTATAGTATTTTAAATTAATTGGGTTTCCAATTACATCTTCTTCTATATTAACATTAGTTGTCATTGGGGTATTAATAATTTTAGCGTCTTGCATTCCAAAGAGTTTAATTAATTCCCTAGTATATTTGCGTTGATGTAGGTATATTCCATCTTTAGTTTGTTTAATTTGTAGACCTAAGAAGAAACTTAACTCGCCTACTAAATTCATTTCAAATTCACTTTCCATAAGTGAAATGAACTCATTTAGTAGGATTGAGTTGGTGGTTTCGAAAATAATATCACCTACGTAGATTTAGGCTATGAATATGTCTTTACCTAAGGTTTTTACGAAAAGGGTTGGGTCAACTACACCTTGGTTAAAGCCTTTGGACTTAAGATAAATCGAAAGTCTCTCGTACCAAGCTCGAGGAGCTTGTTTAAGTCCATAAAGAGCTTTCTTTAACCTAAGGACATGATCGGGTTTGTCTAAACTTTTGAAACCGGGGGGTTGACTAACATAAACTTCTTCTTTAATGTATCCATTTAAGAATGCAGATTTCACATCCATTTGAAACAACTTAAATCCTCGATGTGCTGCATATGCTAATAGCATTCGAATGGACTCTAATCTAGCTACTGGGGCATAGGTCTCGTCGTAATCTAAACCTTCGACTTGACTAAACCCTTTAGCAACTAGTCTAGCTTTATTTCTAACTACTTCACCTTTATCATCAATTTTATTTCTAAACACCCACCTTGTTCCAATGATTGTTTTATCTTTAGGTGGTGGTACTAATTCCCATACTTCGTTCCTAGTGAATTGAGCCAACTCTTCTTGCATTGCAATAATCCAATCGGGATCAAGAAGAGCTTGGTCAATAGTTTTGGGTTCAATTTTAGAAATCAAAGATATTTGACTAAGGTTTCTGTATGAGGCTCTAGTTCGAACTCCTAGACTTGGATCACCAATCACTTGGTCGATAGGATGATTCGTTTGAGTCCTAGTTGGATTTGGGTTTGAGTCTACACCTTGATCCATAGGATGACTCGTTTGAGTTCTAGTTTGGTTGGAGTCATCTATCACTTGGTCGATAGAGTGATTGGTTGACTTAGGTTAGGATTAACACTAGACCTGATCTTCGGATCAGAGTTAGGTCTAGTATGAGTCGGCTCGCTAATTGGGGTTGCCGGAGGTTTTGTAGGTTCGTGTCCTTCATCAAATACTACATTGATAGTCTCCTCGACTCTAAGGGTGTCATGGTTATATACTCTATAAGCTCTGCTTGTAGTCGAGTATCCTAGAAAGATTCCATTGGTGGTTTTGGATGTTAATTTCCCTAGGTAATCCTTAGTGTTTAGGATATGTACCTTACACCCAAATACCCTAAAGTACTTGATGTTAGGTATTTTATCATGATAAATCTAGTATGAGGTCTTAAGGTGCCTCTTTACCATAAGAATCCTATTTTGGACATAGCATGACGTACTCACGGCTTCCGCCCAAAACCTATCGGGTAGGTTATACTCATTTAACATTGTCCTAGCGGCTTCTTTTAAAGTTCTATTTTTGCGTTCTACTAGGCCATTTTGTTGTGGAGTTCTAGGGCAAGAGAACTCATGGTGGTATCCATTTAGGTTACAGAATTCTGTAAACCTATGGTTTTCGAATTCACCACCCTGATCAGTCCTAAGTCTTTTGATTTTAATGTTTTGTTGATTTTCTATTAACTTAAATAGGTTGATTAATTGATCTAGGGTATCACTTTTATGTTTGATGAACCTAACCCAAGTAAATCTAGAGTAGTCATCAATAATGACTAAACAGAATTTACTTCCATTAAGTGACTTAGCTCCATGTGAATCAAATAGATCCATGTGTAGGAGCTCAAGCACACTTTTGGTTCGTTCTTGATTAGTTAGTTGATGTTGTATCCTAGATTGTTTACCTTGTTGACAAGCATTACATATTTTATTATCCAAGTTATTGAGGTTAGGCAAACCTCTGACTAAGTCACTCTGACTCATCTTGTGGATGAGTCTTGGGTGTGAGTGACGGAGTCGTCGGTGCCACAACCATGTTTCTCTTGCCGTGTCATAAGACACTTAGTTGAGGAGTTAGTTAAGTTAATGGTGTAAATGTCATTATTTCTAGTTCCCTTAAGAATTGTTTTAGAGGTTTCGTTTGTATTAATTACGCATTCATTTTCTAGAAATATGACCTTATAGTTATTATCACACAATTGGCTTACACTAAGTAGATTATATTGAAAATTTTCTACTAATAAAACATTTTGAATAACAAAATTTGAGTTAAGCTCAATATCACCTGATCCGATGATTTTGAGCTTGCCGTTATTTCCGAAGGCTACCGATCCTTGTCGTTTAAATCGAAGTTTCGAAAACTTGAGTTGATCCCTGATCATGTGTCGGGAGCAACCACTGTCCAACATCCATTGATCCTACATGCACGGTAGTTGGATCAGATATTGGATTTATTAAAGATTGATTGAAAATTATTAACCTAAATCATCTCACCCATGTCTACATGATCAAACACGTTAACCCTATATGTTCTTGTGAGATGACTTCCAATTTTACTTGATTTAAATTTAATGACTTAAACACTTGTCAACTTTGCGTTAGATTCGGATTTGACCTTAGGCTTATCAAGTCATCTTTTCAAGATCATGGCTTCCAGGTCGTGGCGAGGCACAGAGACCTTCTTTGATCAGAACAACAACCACTTCCTTAGACAAAGCCATTTTCAAGAAAATAGTAACTTGACTCACCTAAGACCACTTCCTGGTCTAACTAGTCTAGGATATGGCGTGGTAGCTTCAGCTAGTTCCGCTCGGTCAAGTGAACCGAACTAGATACGCCTTATCTAGCTCGAATACACGAGACTCCATTTTCCTAGCGTACTATCATCTTGCCGCATCCTGGTACTATGTTATCAAATGTTGACGAGTTATAGTCCTATCTAACCATTCTAAAAAGAAAAATCCAACTAAATAAAAACCTAAGCATGCAATTTCTAAGTTAAAACATAAACAAGTTTCGTACTAGCTCCCCCTGGACCGTTGAATCAATTCGGTCTCTCCACATAGTGGATTTGGTCCTTGGGAACCCAGTACTGGTTTGATCCTAAGTTTGAAATCAAGGTGGTCTTAGGGACCCATGCTTGGACACGTTTTTTATGTCAACTTACAATTGACATATACGACTTATTGGTCGTGTTTGAGCTAAACCCTAGTCCGACCTTGTTGTACACGACCCTTTGTGATCCAAGTAGGAGGTCAAGTCCTTTGGATCCCAAAGTAAACCTTTCCAACGTATTCCTAAGATCTTCGACTTGACTCTTCAAGAGTGAGTTCTCAACTTCGAGTTTTTCAACCCGAGTTGAGTCCTTCTCTTGAACTCGACTAGTCGAAGAGGTTAGGGAGACCTCGTGTTTGAGGAGTTTAACTTCCTCAACCAGGGTCTTGACCTTGGACTCTGACTTAGCTAACTTTCTATTTAAAAACATAATTGCACTATAAAGTGTAGTAATGAGAGACTGACTTACCTTGAGTGTATCTTTTGAACCGGATGCGTATCAGTGGCTTGTCTTGAATAGTGCTTCACATCGATCCGTCTTGTTTGATTCAAGTTCGGTTCGGTTCGACTCATCTCGATTCCATCGGTTTAGACATGAGAACTCGATCATTGTCTTCTTCCTTGGAAGCTTCTTCCCATGTAGCGTTGAGTGCCTTTTTGTATTTTGGTGCTTTGCTTTTGAGCTTTGGGCATTCGAACTTGATGTGTCCAAACCTGTTGCATTCATAACACCTAATATTAGAACTTTTAGGCTTACCTTCGTTGGGTCGAGTGATGGTTCGCTTTCGGCCCTTGACTATCCTCCGAACTAGGTTGACTAGTTCGGCCTCCATTTCCTGGTCGACCTCCGAATCAGACTCATCCTCTTCTTCCTTCGGGGGTGGCTTGCTTGCGGTTTTCTTCCTCGAACCTGCAAAAAGTGTTATACCCTTCTCGGGTTCCGAGTTAGACTGTTCATGAAGTTCGAAATCAGAAAAAAGTTCATCTAACCTAAGTTTAGAAAGATCCTTGGAGACCTTGTAGGCATCGACCATGGATGCCCACAAGGTAGTCCTCGGAAAGGAGTTTAGGACATACCTTATAAGGTCGCGGTTTTCGACCTTTTGCCCGATTGCGTGTAGATTGTTGACTATGTCCTGGACGCGGGCGTGGAGTTGCATTGTCGTTTCATGTTCCTGCATTTTTATATTATATAATTTATTAAATAAAAGGACGCGCTTACATACCTTGGCTTCATCGGTCCCTTCGTGTAGCTCCACTAGCTTTGTCCAAAGGTCCTTTGCGCTGATGAAGGGGCCGACGCGATTTAACTCCTCCTTGGACAAGCCGCATTGGAGGATTTGTGTTGCCTTGGCGTCGGCTTCGACTTGTCGTTTTGTCACAATGGTCCATTGGTCATAACCCAAGGATTCACCCACTTCGTTAGTCGGAAGTGTGAAACCCGTTTGGATTATGATCCACATCTCGATTTGGGCTTTGAGAAAGCATTCCATCCGACCTTTCCAATAACGGAAATCATCTCTGTTGTAAAACGGAGGTCGGACGGTGCTAAAACCCTCGAGATGGGCCATTTGGAAGGGAAACCTTGCACAAAAAAATACCAAAAAAATGAAAAAAGGTTCCAAGACTTCGCCTTGGATTAGTACTGTAGGAAATGAAAAGAAACAAAAGGAATAAACGAGAAATAACCAACTAAAATAAAAAATGAGCACTTACAACCTTCGATGTCCCAAAAATGGTACTAAACGATGGTTTTTGGGGATGAAGACAGCTTGTTATGAGGGTTTACCCTGGTAAGAAGTGTAGATTTCTCCGAGAGCTTCGTTTTGGTAGGTAGCCCATTTCGTGGGTCAACTTGTATGAAAAGTTATGCCCGTTTTACCGTCGGCTACTCCAAAAGTGAATACTTGTAAAACAAAACCAAACGAAGAGTACCAAGACTTCGTCTTGGATTACTAGTGCGGGAGAAAAATTTAAACGAACAAAAAACAAATCTATAAAAAATGCTAGATTGGTGGTTTCACCAATCTTAGCGCCCCCGGCTCTGATACCAATTGTTGGATCGATGCGGTTCGCTAGAGGGGGGGTGAATAGCGAAAAACCTTTTTTTTTTCTTTTCGAGTTTGTATCAAAACAATTAAGTGCAGTGGAAAGATAAATGAAACAAAAAGAGACAAGATATTTTTTACTTGGTTCGTAGCCTTCGGCTACTACTCCAAGGCCCTAACGGTCCTAGACCGTGTACGGAGGGCAATTCACTAAAACACTCCTCCTCGTTGGAGGTAGGAGTTTGACGATTACAAAAACCTTCGAAGCAAAAAGATAGAGAGACAAACCCTCTCTTCTATTTAAGTAAAATGCAACGATAGAAAACCTCGATTAAAAAGAATTGCAATATTGAAAGCAATAACAAAGTAAGATTATACCAACAACTAGAAAAAAAGAACTTAAGCTAGGATTGTTGGCAGCACTTCGTTGTTGTAGAGTCATCGGAGAGTCGAAGCGTTGCGGAGGCTTTTGAGCACTTAGAATTGATGAAGAACCCCTAGGTTAGGACCTCCTTTTATAGCCTTTGAGCCCCTCTTCGAGAGGAACCCTAGCCAATCATATTTGAGCACCACTCCCCTTGAAATTTGGTGATAAGCCTTGACTCCTCGAAGCTGATCCTTTGACCATCAGTCGACTAATGGCCATCATCAGTCGACTGATGGTAGCATCAGTCGAGTGCTAACCTCCGGTAGTCGACTGATTGATGGCAGTCGAGTCCTCCAAGCTGACAGTCGACTGATGCTTGCTGTAAGTCAAAGTTAGCTCAACAAAAACATAATTTCGACAGTCGTCGACCGTCCGATCTCGATCTAGACCATCTATAGGATGTCTTTGGTCGGATCTACGCTTAAGATCATCCCTGTAAAGAGGATACGACCTCACTTACGCTCACACACACACGAGCTTACCTCGATACTTACTGTGTCGCTTTCGCTTCTGGCCTTCCACCCAATTCCTTTGGCTCCCTCCGAAGTCACCCGAGTGTCGCCCGACCACCGCGGCTTCCTCCGGGTGTCGCTAGCCTTCAGCTCTAGCTATAGTAATTTTCTACACACTCGATTCAGCTCGTGAGATAACGACATGAGCTTAACTTTGTATCGTTTGCTATAATCAAAACTCAGGTTCGACTTAGGTGCCTACTGCACCAACACATGGTTGCCCAAAAGGTTTCTACTTCTAAGCCGAAAGGCAAGAAGAAGAAGAAACAAGCTAGGGCAAAGGCGGTGGGAGGAACTCAAGGAGGAGTGAAGAAGTCGAAAGGCAAGTGCTTCACTTGTAAGCAGACTGGACATTGGAAGAAGGACTGCCCCAACCAGAAGCAGAACAAAGGTATATCTTTTGGTCTAGTCGTTGAAACATATTTAGCGGTGTTATCTACCGGCACCTGGTGTGTAGATACGGGAGCCACTAATCATGTCTGCAATACATTGCAGGGGTTCCAGGAAACTAGACGACTAGCTGAAGGAGAGATTACCATATACTTGGGTGATGCTACGAAGGTAGCAGCTGTTGCAGTGGGAGATGTTTATTTGTCTTTTGAGAGGAATAAAGTTTTGGTTCTTAAGAATTTCCTTTATGTACCTTTATTTAGAAAGAATTTGATTTCGGTTTCTAAATTGTTTATGGATGGATATTCTATTTCTTTTAATGACAGAGTTATAAAAATGAATAGAAAGATTTCTGTTCTAGTGCATTGATAGGAAATTTATATACACTTGAACCAAAAGCTCCCACAATGCAAATAGAAATTAATAACTCATTTTCTAATTCCAATAAGAGAAAAGAACCTTCAAAGATGAACCAAACATATCTTTGGAATCTAAGACTTGGTCATATTAACCTAAGAAGAATTCAAAGGTTGATAGTTGATGGACCTCTGGGTTCATTAGTGGTGGAAGATTTCCCAACCTACGAATCTTGCTTGGAGGGTAAAATGACCAAAAGGCCTTTTAAGGCCAAGGGGTATAGAGCCAAAGATGTGTTGGAATTGGTTCATTCTGATTTGTGTGGTCCTATGTCTATCCAGGCTAGAGGTGGTTTTGAGTATTTTATCTCTTTCATAGATGATTATTCAAGATATGGATACATTTACTTGATGCACTGCAAGTCTGAATGTTTTGACAAGTTCAAAGAATTCAAGGCTGATGTGGAGAAACATCAAGGTAAAAGTATTAAGACACTACGATCTGATCGTGGTGGTGAGTACCTCTTGGGAGAGTTTAGGAATTACTTATCAGAGGCTGGGATTCAATCCCAATTGTCTGCACTTGGCACACCCCAGCAGAATGGTGTAGCAAAGCGAAGGAATAGGACTCTTATGGAGATGGTTAGATCGATGATGAGTTATTCTGAGTTTCCATATTTGTTCTGGGTATATGCTCTAGATATGGCAGTGTATATTCTGAACTTGGTACCATCTAAATCAATGTCTTCTACTCCCATAAAATTGTGGACTGGGCGAAAGCCTAGTCTAAGACATATTCGGATTTGGGGGAGTCGAGCACATGGTCTGAAGGCAGATAGTGGTTAGTTGGAACCTCGTACAGAAGTGCGCATGTTCGTTGGCTATCCTAGAGGAACAAAAGGTGGTTTGTTTTATAGTCCTAGAGATCAGAGGGTGATCGTTAGCACGAATGCCAGATTTCTAGAAGAAGACTATGTGATGAACCACAAGCCCATGAGTAAGATTGTTCTGAAGAAATTGAAAGGGGAAGTCACTACTTCAGTACCACTGGTACAAGAGGATATACCATAAGTCATTGCACCACGTGTCACAGAGGATACACAGGTGATACCTCGTCGTAGTGGGAGGGTTGTGAGACAACCTGATAGATTCATGTTCTTGGGAGAATCTTCTGATTTGGCCCCTAGCGAATATGAACCTGATCCCTAGACATATGACGAGGCAATCCAAGATAAAGATGCGGTATCTTGGCAAAGTGCAATGAATGTTGAGATTGAATCTATGGATTCAAATCAGGTCTGAGAGCTAGTAGAACAACCCGATGGTGTAAAAACCATTGGATGCAAGTGGATCTACAAAAGAAAGAGAGGAATAGACGGGAAGGTTGAGACCTTCAAAGCGAGGCTTATTGCGAAGGGGTATACTCAGAAAGAGGGTATCGATTATGAGAGGACCTTTTCGTCTGTAGCCATGATTAAGTCTATCCGGATTCTCTTATATATTACTGCTCATATAGATTATGAGGTATGACAGATAGATGTCAAGATAGCTTTCCTTAATGGAAGTCTTGAGAAAAACATCTATATGAAGCAACCAGAGGGATTCATCGCAAAGGGCAAAGAGCATCTTGTGTGTAAACTTAATCGGTCCATTTATGGATTGAAGCAAGCTTCGAGGTCTTGGAACATCTGCTTTGATGAGGTAATCTAGTCTTATGGATTTATTTAAAGTCTGGATGAGTCTTGTGTATACAAGAGATGTGACGGAAACGTAGTGGTATTTCTTGTACTATATGTAGATGACATTTTGTTAATTGGCAACAATATCAAGGTGTTATCGAACGTAAGGGTATGGTTGTCCAAATAGTTTGATATGAAGGACTTGGGAGAAGTGGGACACATCCTTGGGATTAAGGTTATAAGGGATCGCAAGAAAAGGATATTGTGTTTATCTCAAGCTTATTATGGATCGTTTTAGCATGCAAAACTCTAAGAAAGGTTTTCTACCTTTCAGGCATGGAGTTCCTTTATCTAAGGAGATGTGTCCTAGAACATCTGAGGAGATAGAGGAGATGAAGGTAGTTCCTTATGCTTCGGTAGTAGGAAGCCTCATGTATGCAATGCTATGTACGAGACTAGATATCTGCTTTGCCGTGGGCATGGTCAGCAGATATTAGAGTAATCCAGGACAGGGACATTGGACTGTGGTAAAGCATATATTGAAGTACCAGAGAAGGACTAAGGATTATATGCTAGTTTACCAGGCAGACCAATTACTCCCCATGGGTTACACAGATTCTGACTTCCAATCAGATAGGGATAACAGTAAGTCTATCTCAGGTTTTGTGTTTACTTTGGGAGGTGGAGCCATTGTATGGAGGAGTGTCAAGCAGAAATGCATGGCGGACTCCACCATGGAAGCTGAGTATGTGACACCTATGAGGCGGCCAAAGAAGTTGTGTGGCTCAGGAACTTCTTGATGGACTTGGATGTGATTCCTGGTTGGCCCAGAACTATCACAATTTATTGTGATAATAGTGGTGCAGTTGCAAACTCGAAGGAACCACAAGCCCATAAGGCAAGTAAACACATAGGGCGCAAGTACCACCTGATACGAGAAATCATAAAGAGAGGAGAAGTTGTTGTGGCCAAGATTGCATCGGAGGATAACCTGACAGATCCTTTCACTAAGGCCCTTCTGGTGAGAGCTTTTGATAGGCATGTGGAGGGAATGAGAAGTAGATGTATGACAGTTTGAGGACAGCATAGTCTTTTAGTATAAGTGGGAGATTATTGGGATGTATACTGAAAAGTCTATCTTTTGTATGAACATCTTTAGTTTTGAAATAAGAATCACATGATCATTGTTTGAATATTTATGGTTATGCATATTATCTAATACATTACATTGTAGATAACATGGTGTGTAGTGTCACACAGGAGATCATGTTATCAGTTTCTTGTAAAGTATAAGTAAAGACTCACAACTGAGATGGTTTTGGACAAACCATTGGTATGGTTGTAGTGTGATTTAGTATTGGTTTGTCTTGACCATAGAATTAAACTAGTACACTTTGTGTGAATTGAGAATGACCGACTTAGAGGTGATTCAATTTATTGCTGACTACATAATCGAATCGGACCTCAGATATTATGTTGTACATGCTCTTAATCCCGATATAATAACGGACACATATACTTAGTATTCATTTCTTTGATTTACCAATGGGCGAGATTTATAGAGTAAATCGATAGGCTCGGTAAGTTAGGAAATGATATTATTTATATAGTGTGTTGTTGATTATAGGAGGAAACCGTATTTTACATATTAGGATGATGATGTCCCCTTGAGGAGCTCATAAGGTTCATCATGTAAACCTTGCAGGTGGACTTGGTCCAGCATGATGATAAGGTTGAGTAGTACTACTCATGGAGTTAGATGTTGATTAATTAATTATCAGTAAATTAATTAATCAACGGACATTCGAGATCTTAAACACGGGGAGATAAATGTACAAATAATATATGAAGCCCATATTAGCTTATGGGGGTTGGTGAGGTAGATCAATGATAATCCTCTAATGGAATGGATTATCATTAATGGATCGGACTTTATGTGGGCTTGATCTATTGAGTGGCCAAGATCCAACTCCTCCTCATGGTCCCTATTGTAGCCTATTAAAACCTCATGGAGCCTAGATCCAATGATGGAAAATAAAACTCTAGATCCGACGGTGGAGATTAAATCTCTAGATCCGACGGTTGAGATTAAATCTCTAGATCCGACGGTTGAGATTAAATCCCTAGAACCGACGATGGAGATTAAAAGGAGGCTTAAGCCTAACTCTATAAATAAGGGCTTAAGGTGGGCGGCAAGAATAGAGCTTAGGGATTAGGGTTTGGGCGGCAAGGGGCTTGGAGGCTTGGGCAGCCACCAATTTGGAAATTTTTTCCTTCTTCTTCCTTAGGTGGCTGGCGCCCATCCTTGTTGGATCGAGAAGCGTCGCTAGAGGGGGGTGAATAGCGATCGTAAATCTTTTCGACGTTTCATTCGAGTAGACAATTAAACGAGCAAGAGCAGTGGAAAATAAAGGAACACGTTTATTTTTACTTGGTTCACAACCCAGCGGTTGCTACTCCAAGGCCCTATCGGTCCTAGACCACGTACGGAAAGCAAAACACTATAACGTCTCCTCCTCGTTGGAGGTAGGAGACAACGATCACAAAAACCGAATGTACGAGGATGAGGCAATAAGCCTACCCTCGTTACGATTAAAATAAAAAATACAATAAAAATAATGACTTGCTACTGCTGCCGACGAAGGAGATTTGAACTTGTCGTCGCATCGGCGTTGTGACGGCGTTGGAGCGTTGGCGTTGTAGGAGCACTTGATGAATAAACTTGAGGATGTTTGGAGTTGGAATCCACCCCTCCTTTTATACATTTTGGCCTCTGAATTTGTCTCCTCTTTTTTCGGAACAGATCACGAAGTTGTCTAAATTTTATCGCGAAGTGGCCGCGTCAAACATTATCCATTTTGACCTAGCGCAAAGGTTGATTCATCGCCATCAGTCGACTGATGCCTCCCATCAGTCGACTGATGAGCATCAGTCGACTGCTTGATGTCCAACAGTCGAATGCCAGCCTAGCCACTTCCCTGCAATAAGAGGTTAGCTCAAAAAATGATAAATGCGACGGTTTCTGACCGTCCGGTCTCGACCTAGATCTTCCACGGGAAGTCTTAATTGGATCGCCGCCTATGGTCGTCCCCGTAAAGAGGACACGACTTACCATCTCTCACTGACACGAGATTACCTCGATACTTACTGTGTCGCTTTCGCTTCCGACCTTCCACTTGATTCCATCGGCTCCCTCCGAAGTCACTCGAGTGTCGCCCGATCACCGCGGCTTCCTCCGGGTGTCGCTAGCCTTCAGCTCCAGCTTTAGCACTTTTTTGCACACTTGATTTAGCTCGTGAGATAACGATGTAAACTTAACTTTGTGTCTTTGCTATAATCAAAACACAGGTTCGATTATCTAGTGCCCCTACACCAACAATCCTCTCTTCTTCTCTCCTTGGCCGGCGTCAAAGCTTCATATTCTCATCCTTTTCTCTTGGCCGACACACTCTCTCCTTTTCCAAGGGCTGGTGGCATCAAGGGTTAGGGTGATCCTTTTCCCTTGGCCGGCAACATCTCCTTGTTCTTCTCCTTGGCCGGCGGCAAGCACCAAGCTTGGAGCTTGGTGGTCGGTTAAAGGAAGGAGAAGAGTTTTGTTTTATCATCTTCCTTTGTTCAGAGTGAACAAGGAAAGGAAGATTGGTGATCTAGGAGGCTTCAACTTTTGGAAGATCGTCGCCCACACGACGTCCAAAAGGAGGAAGGACATACAATAAAAGATCAAGAGGTATAACGTTTGTTTATATTCTTTTGTATTATGTCAATAATTATTTTTCAATTATATGCATGTTGTATGTTTTTATATGTGGCTAATTTACTTGGACCTCGAATACAAACACAAAAATCGGCGATCCCTACATCGTCTACTCCGCGGCTAATAGTAGAATAGAGGTTGGTTGCTTGAACAACAAGTTTGTTCAAGTGACTACTCTAATCGAATAGAACAACGATGAAACGGTAGCTTGGGTAATCCCTAATTGTCATGGATTAAATTTTTAATCCGGGGATGACGACGGGATCGCCATGAACAAGCAACCGAGTTGAAGTGGGAAGCGAAGTTTCCCCTACCTTCAAGTGGTATCAGAGCTTCGGTTCTAAACCCTTCAAGTGGTATCAGAGCCACGGTTTCTGATTTTGTGTGTTTATGATTCGGTTACTTTTATGCACTTTTCATATATTATATGTGCCGGATAATAGTAGGATGTGCGTAGGTTAACTTTTTGGTTGCAGGCATAGGATCTAACTATTATGGCCATATGTGTGTATGTGTGTAATTGTATATTATTTTAATCCTCTGGGTTGACGAGGCTAGTATTTAATTTTTGTAATTAGATACGACATTGTTTAGCCACTTTTTTTTATTTTAGTTTACTTTCGATCTAGATTTTATGTACACTCTTTCATGGAGTATAGGATCGATGGATGTAAATTAAAATAGTTTTTCTCTGCTCGGATCTCTGGATGGCTTGTACATGGCGTAGGGAGGAGCAGATGAGATGGCGATACGACGGGAGGCATATTGGAGACAAAAGCCATAATAGTTGGAAAATATTTTTTTTCATATTTATTGCTTCTTGTTTGATATGCATGTCATAGGCTAGAAAAATTCCTCAATTTTAAATTACTAAGTGGGAGAGGAATATTTTTTTATAAATTCCCATGGCCTCCATTACGATTTGACATGTGATGCAAACAAACTTGCGCATCGGCTCTGAGTGCCTTCCTCCACATCGGATGAGTTTGTTTGTGGATCACAAGGTCGAATATGGTTATAGGAAATTATTAAGGAGCGTGTGTACTTCCCCATCAGAAGGCACATAACCCGAGATAATTACCTTGGTACCGAGTAATGGTGAACACTTAGATACAAATAGAGACGATTGTCAATGTGAGAGGACCAATCTTAACCTACCAACATACTCAAGATCTTATTTGAATTTAATATGAATAAATACACTAAATAGATTATGACATTTCATACAATCAAATTACAATATCTAATTGTCATTACAATATCGTTACATTCTTTGAAGTCTCATAGTCTTTATATGTTCTTAAAATAACTCTCTAGTCATTGGCTTAGTGAAAGGATCTGCAAGCATAATGTTGGTGCAATCAGTCCAGGTCACGATTGACCATATTCGAGTGGAACTCGAGTAGGGTTTTGATATTTGACAATGGGCTTTGAGAATGTGTTTGACAATATAGTTTGACCATATATTGATCATATGACTAGTGGATGATTGAGATATCCAAGGTGATATTGGGTAGATTGTGAGCGGGTGATTGTGAGGAGGAGATTATTGGAGGAATCAACCTCAGGTCAAAGGTTGACCAAGCTCGAGTGAGACTTGAGAGGAAGTCCAAGTTTGGATACTTGACAAGGAAAATTCCAAGGGTGTAGTCTTAACAATGGAGAAGTTCAAGTATGAATACTTTACCAGGAGATGTCCAAGTATGGATACTTGGCAAGGAGAAGTCTAAGAATGAATTCTTGGAAATGAAGAAGTCCAAGTATGGATACTTAGCAAGGAAAAGTTCAAGGGAGGAGTCTTGACAAGGGAAAGTCGAAATATGGATATTTAACAAAGAAAAAGTCCAAGGGTGTAGTCTTGCCCATGTAAGTCTAAGTGTGTAGTCTTGGCAACGAAAGTCCAAGTGTGAATACTTGGCAAAGGAAAATCCAAGAGTGTAGTTTTGGCCATGTAAGTCCAAGTGTGTAATCTTGACGATGAAAGTCAAAACATTGAGGCATGGTAATGGAGAAGTCACGGAAGCGCGACCTCTTGGCAAAGGTAGACCTATTAGCATGACAAGGCCGACAAAATCATTTGAAGGATAGGGCCAAGGGTAAGGAATCATGGACTCGAACCAAAGGATTTAGGCTGATATAAGTGACTTGAAGGCTGAGGTCTCGGCTAAGGGTATCCGATGGCATGACAAAGTCAATGGAAGCACGTGAAGGCTAATACGAAGGGTGAAAGAGTCATGGACGACTCGGATGAACTCTGAGGGTGTGAAGCTAGTGGAGGTGGCTAGAAGGCTTAGGCCTAGGTCTAGGGTGAGTGTCAAGTATGAGGGGATAATGCTTAGGTTAAATCTTATATTTGAGGTTTACCAATCGACTGGTGGTATTGACCAGTCGATTGGTCGAGTGCATGACACTCTGGAGGACTAGTTTGTTAGTTATATATGAGAGGTGTCCTAAGGCAATTGTCTTATGTTTAAACCATTTATATGATAAATAAAGATTCACTATTTGAGTATACATATTTTCATGTATTTGATTAGATCTTAAACTCATTTACTGAATGACCACAATATGATTCACTGCATGAGAGAATTTGTGATTGGATCACAACTAATGAGTATCTCTACATGTGTAATTGTGATGTTTTGGAATTATTTCTAGTTGATGAATTCATGGATTTGGACACCATCAATTATGTCGAGCCTAGCACGAGGTATACTCTTTGGTGCATCCAAGCCGTTGATTCTCACTAGCTAGAGACATTGTGATGTTTAGAGTTAATCGTAGATGCTAGTTATGGTAACTAGTTCATTGGAGTGACCAGCTGTAAGACTTCATATGATTCTTTGCATATAAGAATATGTCAATGAAGTTCTTAATGCAGCTTAAGTGCGATGTTCCTTTGACTTGCGGTATTCAAGTCATCTTGGTCATGGAGACTTATGCTTTGACATCTCAGGCAAGCATCTCCAAGGAGATGTGGACCCGGGATGATTGGGTATAAGTCGAAGTGCTCGAAGGTGTTTGAATAACCTATAAAGGATTCACCACTCCTTGTGGGGGGATGGATACCCAGGGTCTCTCGTTGGATTATTACTAAGGTCTTTGGACAAAGCATTACATGTTTAGAGTAATATATTCTTGGATACATTTGCAGTAACAAGAATCCGAAGGACGAGGAAATCATACTTAGGCTAGGCTATGGGTCGGTGTGACGATAGACCAATAGCCAAGTAGATATAAGATGCGAGAATGGGGAAATGAATATGGTGCGAAAGGTTTTAGAAGTAAAGGTTTTAGAAGTCGGATCGAGTCAACTTATGACTAGTCAGATCAATGAGTAGTCTATCGAGCTTTCGTGAAGCTCGCTTGCTCGAAGCTTGAGCGATCCACCGCTAGGGTTTGGCTTCTGGATCTAAGGCACGAGCATAGAACCTTTGGTAGTTGACTGTCGACTACTGGACAACAATCGACTGCTGGTAAGGGCAGTCGACTGCTGAGGTATTAGTTGGAGTTTTTCCAGTGTGGGTAGTGCCGTTGTGAGACAACGACACTATGGCCAATCGACTATTAGGTACGAAATCAGCTCGAGACAGATTATAAAAGCAGTTCGAGATGGAGGATTTTGCAGTGATTTTTAGGGACATTTTAAAGGGAAATTATTGTTACATACTAGACCTTCAAGAGCAATCCAAAGCAAGCTACAAGCAAGCAATAACAATGTTCTTTGTGTAAAATTTTCTTTACTTATATTTGCTTATTGCTTAGTATATTTTTTGTATTTCTTATATTACTGTTATAATTATTCTGTAAAAGGTTTCTCCACCTCCAGAGTGTTTTCCGAAAAGGAGAGATTTATTAGTGGTGGTGTGCATCAGTAGAGCTCACCCTGTGTAATAGGAACCCTGAGTTTCGAACTACATATATCTTGCGTCGTGCTTATGTTGTTGTTATCTTTTGTTAATGCGAACGAATTCCAAACAACGAAGTGAAATATTTATCCTCCCCCCCCCCCTAGCAACGACATCGTTCCTAACACAACATTGTTCCACCTTCAAATAACAATTTCTCAAGATTAGTTGTAATCGTTCCTTAAAAAGTTGCCTTTCCCTCCATCCAAAAGCTTTGATTGGATTTCTAATTAGACATTGTATTTTATCATTTGAGTATACATTTTTGTTTGTTTGTTTGTTGGGAAAACATATGAGTTCAAACCTAAACTATTCCATACTCTTGCATCTAGGTAATTTTAAGCTTCCAATTACAACTTTTAAATTTAAAATGAACTGAAAATGTGAAGTGTCATGTCACGATTGTAAATCGTCTTTTAGAACTAATTCTAAAAAAATCCCTTGAATATTATTAAAAGGAATTTAATTTATCATCTAAATTAATAATTCTTATTAAAAATTTCAAAACAAAATATAAAAAATCCTTATTGATATGCTTCGTGTTTGCAAGACATTAACGATTTATTGATCTTATTGAACACCACAAGAAACTCGAGGAGGAGCAACAAATTTTCAACCGGGCCGGGTGGCGTGCGATCGCTCAAAGCCTTGGATGCAATTCGCTCGCTTCGCAAAGTAAGCTTCGTGATGTCGCGAAGTGCAGAGCGATGCCTTCTTTCGCTCATGACCTTCATGCTCGACCGCGAAGGAAAGAAGAAATGGATACATATTTAAAGGCGTGGCTGAGGAAGGTTAATGCATAATTGTAGTTATTTATGTAGGCTTAGTAGGTTATGTCAAAGTCCTAATTACTATAATCTTTGTAATTTGTATATACATTTTTCATTAATTGTTAAGATCTTTGTAATTTGTTTATACGTTTTTCATTAATTGTTAAGAGTAACTTAAATTCATTTAAGTTATCTTATAGAAAAAGATTTACCTAATCTTTCGTTATAAAGCATAAAGGGTACATTAACCTTATCCTGTGATTACAATATCACGCAATAATTTTATGATCGACCCGAAACTCCCTTCTTTTGTTATAAAGTATTTTCCTTTCTTTTCATAGAATCCATGATGAAAGCTCCTTGCGATTGAGTTAAAAATTTATCAATGACATCATCATCAAACCGACTTAATTGAATATATCAAAATATTACGATCAATAAAAAATAATTTATTAATTATGATATATTTAATTATCTCATATTTCATAAATGATTAATAAGAAAATATATGACTCATAAGAAGATTATTAAAAAAAAATTGTTAGTAAAAAGATGAATGCCATTTTTTACTTTTGATACCACAATTATTAATATTTTTACATGTTAAACTTTTTATTACAGCGATCCAATCTATTTAGAAAAAATCTTGACGATCCTGTACTTGGTGATCCTGTGCTTGTTGTCTAAAAGACAATCACAATTCAAGATCTAAAAGCCTTTCTTTGTTCAGAAATCAAATCTCAACCACACCTTAGTTATTTTCTTTGAAATACAAGACATGTGGTCTCTTAAGTCTTTCTGTTCTTCAACAACACTTCTGCAATGTCTTACGTTCATCTTTTAACTCCTCCACCTCTCTTTATAATCCCCTTGGATGCTTCCTTTAAATCGTGCAATATGAGTGAACAACGTGCACTCCTTCGTGGGCGATTACTACTAACGTAGCAGTAACCGAAGACACTTCTTATACCAACATCTCCCTCTACTCCAAGTTATGCCACAAAGGCAAATAATTACTAAGACCAATAAATAGAGATCACTAGTCACATAGACTAGATACAAAAACTAATAGAACCGAGATGAATAATAAAAAAAACTAATAGAACATCCAATTCATACTTGAAAGAAAATAGTTTGTGCAACAACAAACATGTAAATCAATCGATGCTAAAAAAGTTATTACACATTACATATATAGTTACTCATTGAGCGATCGATGCCAAGAAAGTTGTTACATCTTACTTAGCCGCTCACTAAATGACATACATCCACTCTCCAAGTGAGACATAACCATTCTCCAAGTGATACACAATCATTCTCTTGGACAATGCTTTGCAATTTACTTGGATTAAATTATTTACATCAATATGAACATATATAATCCCGACCATCATGTCAAGAGCATGTTCCATATTCTCAATATTCACAATTCATTTTTGTACATAACAAAAATGGATCGAACAGTGACTAAACTTCAAAAATATAGATCTATTTAATCTTCTTGATTTTAGCTTGAATCCATTCATTTTAATCAGTCATTTTTCTAGGCATGTTCCATAAACTGAATCATTCATAGTCAATAGATTTACATGCTAAAATAATAGACTTTGATTAAAATTTCAATCAATCAGTTAAATAGTCACTTGGGAAAAATATTGAGATTAATATATAATCTCAAAGGGCTCACATAGTAGAGCAGTAGGGATTCATTCTCATACTTCCCCTATTATCGTCATACCACATATGGTATAGATCACATGCTACGATATTATTCTATTTACTAATAAAGAGTGTATATTTTCCTCAAATTAACATAGTATAGATTTTGATCTAGACATTCCCAATGCGTAATCTAGAATTAAACACATTAATTCTAATCAGCCTTCAAATAAGTATAGTATATGGATGATTCTGTTGGTGCAGTAGGCACCTAAGTCGAACCTGAGTTTTGATTATAGCAAACGATACAAAGTTAAGCTCATGTCGTTATCTCACGAGCTGAATCGAGTGTGCAGAAAATTGATATAGCTGGAGCTGAAGGCTAGCGACACCCGGAGGAAGCCACGGTGGTCGGACGACACTTGAGTGACTTCAGAGGGAGTCGAAGGAATCAAGTGGAAGGCCGGAAGCAAAAGCGACATAGTAAGTATCGAGTTCAGCTCGAGTGAGTAAAGTGAAGTGAGGTCGTGTCCTTTGTACGGGGACGTCCTTAGGCAACAATCCGACCCAAGACTTCCCATGGAAGGTCTATGTTGAGATCGGACGGCAAGTGGCCGTCGAATTCACTTATATTTTGAGCTAACTCTTTATTGTAGTCAAAAATCCTGGCCATCAGTTCAACCGGCCAGTTCAACCAGGCCAGTTCAACCGGGCCAGTTCAACCGGCCAGTTCAACCGGTGGTCAAAAATCAGCCTCGAGGAGTCAAGCTTTATCACCATTTTTCAAGGAGTTTTGTGCCCAATTCCTATTGGTTGAAGACCCATTCGATGAGGGGCTTAAAGGCTATAAAAGGAGGTCTTCTCCTAGGGTTTTTCATCATCTCTAAGTGCTCACAAACCTCCACAACTCTGCAATTTTTCGACGACTCTACGACGAAGTGCTGTCAACAACCCTAGTTTACTTTCTACTCTTTTAGTTGTTGATATTCTTATTTTGTCGTCTCTTTAAATATTGCAATTTCTTTTATTAATCGAGGTTTTCTATCATTGCACTTTACATTAATAGAAGAGAGGGTTTGTCTCTCTATCTTTTCTTTCGAAGTTTTTTTTGTAATCGTCAAACTCCTACCTCCAACGAGGAGGAGTGTTTTTAGTGAATTTCCCTCCGTGCGTGATCAAGGATCACTAGGGTCTTGGAGTAGTATCCGAAGGCTACGAACCAAGTAAAAAAACATTTGTCTCATTTATTTATAGTTTATCTTTCCGCTGCAATTAACTGTCTACTTGAGTTTTAACGAACGAATTAAAAAAAGAGGTATTAGAGCCGGGGGCGCTTAGATTTGGTGAAACCACCAATCTAGCATTTTTTACAGATTTATTTTTTGTTCATTTAAATTTTTCTCCCGCACTACTAATCCAAGACGAAGTCTTGGTACTCTTCGTTTGGTTTTGTTTTGCAAGTATTCGCTTTTGGAGTAGCCGACGGTAAAACGGGCATAACTTTTCGTACAAGTTGACCCACGAAACGGTCTACCTACCAAAACGAAGCTCTCGAAAAGATCTACACTTCTTACCAAGGTAAACCCTCGAAACAAGCTGTATTCATCCCAAAAAACCATCGTTTAGTACCATTTCCAGGACATCGAAGGTTGTAAGTGCTCATCTTTTATTTTAGTTGGTTATTTCTCGTTTATTCCTTTGTTTTCTTTTCATTTCCTACATTACTAATCCAAGGCGAAGTCTTGGAAACTTTTTTTTTCGTGTTTTTCTTGGTATTTTTTGTGCAAGGTTTCCCTTCCAAATGGCCCATCTCGAGGGTTTTAGCACCGTCTGACCTCCGTTTTACAACGGAGATGATTTCCGTTACTGGAAAGGTCGGATGGAATGCTTTCTCAAAACCCAAATCGAGATGTGGATCATAATCCAAACGGGTTTCACACTTCCGACTAACGAAGTGGGTGAATCCTTGGGTTATGACAAATGGACCATTGCGACAAAACGACAAGTCGAAGCCGACGCCAAGGCAACACAAATCCTCCAATGCGGCTTGTCCAAGGAGGAGTTAAATCACGTCAGCCCCTTCATAGGCGCAAAGGACCTTTGGACAAAGCTAGTGGAGCTACACGAAGGGACCGATGAAGCCAAGGTATGTAAGCGCAACCTTTTATTTAATAAATTATATAATCTAAAAATGCAGGAACATGAAACGGCGACGCAACTCCACGCCCGCGTCCAAGACATAGTCAACAATCTACACGCGATCGGGCAAAAGGTCGAAAACCGCGACCTTATAAGGTATGTCCTAAACTCCTTTCTGAGGACTACATTGTGGGCATCCATGGTCGATGCCTACAAGGTCTCCAAGGATCTTTCTAAACTTAGGTTAGATGAACTTTTTTCTAATTTCGAACTTCATGAGCAGTCTAACTTGGAACCCGAGAAAGGTATAGCACTATTTGCAGGTTCAAAGAAGAAAACCGCTAGCAAGCCACCCCCGAAGGAAGAAGAGGATGAGTCCGATTCGGAGGTCGAATCAGAAATGGAGGCCGAACTAGTCAACCTAATTCGGAGGATAGTCAAGGGTCGAAAGCGAACCGTCACTCGACCCAACGAAGGTAAGCCTAAAAGTTCTAATATTAGGTGTTATGAATGCAACAGGTTTGGACACATCAAGTCCGAATGCCCAAAGCTCAAAAGCAAAGCACCAAAATGCAAAAAGGCACTCAACGCTACATGGGAAGAAGCTTCCGAGGAAGAAGACGGTGATCGAGTCCTCATGGCTAAACCGGTGGAATGGGAGATAGAGTCGGAACCCGAACTTGAATCGGAAACCGAAGATGAGTCGGACTGCGAAGCACTATTCAAGACAAGCCACGGATACGCATCCGATTCAAAAGATGCACTCAAGGTAAGTCGGTCTCTCATTATTACACTTTATAGTGCAATTAAGTTTTTAAATAGAAAGTTAGCTAAGTCCGATTCCAAGGTCGAGACCCTGGTTGAGGAAGTTAAACTCCTCAAACACGAGGTCTCCCTAACCTCTTCGACTAGTCAAGTTTAAGAGAAGGACTCAACTCGGGTTAAAAAACTCGAAGTTGAGAACTCACTCTTGAAGAGTCAAGTCGAAGATCTTAGGAATACGTTGGAAAGGTTTACTTTGTGATCCAAAGGACTTGACCACCTACTTGGATCGCAAAGGGCCGTGTACAACAAGGCCGGGCTAGGGTTTAGCTCAAACACGACCAATAAGTCATATATGTCGATTGTAAGTCGACATAAAAAACATGTCCAAGCATGGGTCCCTAAGACCACCTTGATTTCAAACTTAGGATCAAACCAGTACTGGGTTCCCAAGGACCAAATCCACTATGTGGAGAGACCGAATCGATTCAATGGTCCAGGGGGAGCTAGTACGAAATTTGTTTGTGTTTTAACTTAGAAATTGCATGCTTAGGTTTTTATTTAGTTTGATTTTTCTTTTTAGAATGGTTAGATAGGACTATAACTCGTCAATACTTGATAACATAGTACCAGGATGCGGCAAGATGATAGTACGCTAAGAAAGCGGAGTCTTATGTATTCGGGCTAGATAAGGAGTATCTAGTTCGGTGCACTTGACCGAGCGGGACTAGCTGAAGCTACCTCGCCGTATCCTAGACTAGTTAGACCAGGAAGTGGTCTTAGGTGAGTCAAGTCTCTATTTTCTTGAAAATGGCTTTGTCTAAGGAAGTGGTCGTTGTTCCGATCAAAGAAGGCCTCTGTGCCTCGCCACGACCTGGAAGTCATGATCTTGAAAAGGTGACTTGATAAGCCTAAGGTCAAATCCGAATCTAACACAAGGTTGACAAGTGTTTAAGTCATTAAATTTAAATCAAGTAAAATTGGAAGTCATCTCACAAGAACATATAGGGTTAACGTGTTTGATCATGTAGACATGGGTGAGATGATTTAGGTTAATAATTTTCAACCAATGTTTAATAAATCCAATATCCGATCCCACTACCTTGCGTGTAGGATCAATGGACGTTGGACAGTGGTTGCTCCCGACACATGACTGGGGATCAACTCAAGTTTTCGAAGCTTCGATTCAAACGACAAGGATCGGTAGCCTTCGGAAATAACGGCAAGCTCAAAATCATCGGATCAGGTGATATTGAGCTTAACTCAAATTTTGTTATTCAAAATGTTTTATTAGTAGAAAATTTTCAATATAATCTACTTAGTGTAAGCCAATTGTGTGATAATAACTATAAGGTCATATTTCTAGAAAATGAATGCGTAATTAATACAAACGAAACCTCTAAAACAATTCTTAAGGGAACTAGAAATAACAACATTTACACTATTAACTTAACTAACTCCTCAACTAAGTGTCTTATGACACGGCAAGAGGAATCATGGTTGTGGCACCGACGACTCGGTCACTCACACCCAAGAGTCATCCACAAGATGAGTCAGAGTGACTTAGTCAGAGGTTTGCCTAACCTCAATAACTTGGATAATAAAATATGTAATGCTTGTCAACAAGGTAAACAACCTAGGACACAACATCAACTAACTAATCAAGAACAAACCAAAAATGTGCTTGAGCTCCTACACATGGATCTATTTGATTCACACGGAGCTAAGTCACTTAATGGAAGTAAATTCTGTTTAGTCATTATTGATGACTACTCTAGATTTACTTGGATTAGGTTCATCAAACACAAAAGTGATACCCTAGATCAATTAATCAACCTATTTAAGTTAATAGAAAATCAACAAAACATTAAAATCAAAAGACTTAGGACTGATCATGGTGGTGAATTCGAAAACCATAGGTTTACAGAATTCTGTAACCTAAATGGATACCACCATGAGTTCTCTTGCCCTAGAACTCCACAACAAAATGGCCTAATAGAATGCAAAAATAGAACCCTAGAAGAAGCCGCTAGGACAATGTTAAATGAGTATAACCTACCCGATAGGTTTTGGGCGAAAGTCGTGAGTACGGTATGCTATGTCCAAAATAGGATCCTTATGGTAAAGAGGCACCTTAAGACCTCATACGAGATTTATCACGATAAAATACCTAACATCAAGTACTTTAGGGTATTTGGGTGTAAGGTACATATCCTAAACACTAAGGATTACCTAGGGAAATTTACATCCAAAACTACGACCGGAATCTTTCTAGGATACTCGACTACAAGCAGAGCTTATAGAGTATATAACCACGACACCCTTAGAGTCGAGGAGACTATCAATGTAGTATTTGATGAAGGACACGAACCTACAAAACCCCCGGCAACCCCAATTAGCGAGCCGACTCATACTAGACCTAACCTAACTGATCCGAGATCATGTCTAGTGTTAATCCTAACCTAAGTCAACCAAGTCACTCTATCGACCAAGTGATAGATGACTCCAACCAAACTAGAACTCAAACGAGTCATCCTATGGATCAAGTTGTAGACTCAAACCCAAATCCAACTAGGACTCAAACGAATCATCCTATCGACCAAGTGATAGGTGATCCAAGTCTAGGAGTTCAAACTAGAGCCTCATACAGAAACCTTAGTCAAATATCTTTGATTTCTAAAATTGAACCCAAAACTATTGACCAAGCTCTTCTTGATCCCGATTGGATTATTGCAATGCAAGAAGAGTTGGCTCAATTCACTAGGAACGAAGTATGGGAATTAGTACCACCACCTAAAGATAAAACAATCATTGGAACAAGGTGGGTGTTTAGAAATAAAATTGATGATAAAGGTGAAGTAGTTAGAAATAAAGCTAGACTAGTTACTAAAGGGTTTAGTCAAGTCGAAGGTTTAGATTACGACGAGACCTATGCCCCAGTAGCTAGATTAGAGTCCATTCGAATGCTATTAGCATATGCAGCACATCGAGGATTTAAGTTGTTTCAAATGGATGTGAAATCTGCATTCTTAAATGGATACATTAAAGAAGAAGTTTATGTTAGTCAACCCCCCGGCTTCGAAAGTTTAGACAAACCCGATCATGTCCTTAGGTTAAAGAAAGCTCTCTATGGACTTAAACAAGCTCCTCGAGCTTGGTACGAGAGACTTTCGATTTATCTTAAGTCCAAAGATTTTAACCAAGTTGTAGTTGACCCAACCCTTTTCGTAAAAACCTTAGTTAAAGACATATTCATAGCCCAAATCTACGTAGATGATATTATTTTCGGAACCACCAACTCAATCCTACTAAATGAGTTCATTTCACTTATGGAAAGTGAATTTGAAATGAATTTAGTAGGCGAGTTAAACTTCTTCTTAGGTCTACAAATTAAACAAACTAAGGATGGAATATACCTACATCAACGCAAATATACTAGGGAATTAATTAAACGCTTTGGAATGCAAGACGCTAAAATTATTAATACCCCAATGACAACTAATGTGAATATAGAAGAAGATTTAATCGGAAACCAAATTGATTTAAAATACTATAGGAGCGTAATAGGGAGTCTCCTTTACTTAACTGCAAGCCGACTTGATATCCTATTTGCAGTAAGTATGTGCGCAAGGTTTCAAACCTGTACCAAGGAGTCTCACCTAACTCTAGTCAAGCGTATCCTTAGATATCTAAAGGGTACACTTAATGTCGGTATTTGGTACCCTAGATCTACCGAGTTTGAACTAACCGACTACTCTGATTCAGACTATGCCGGTAGTAAGCTCGATAGAAAGAGTACAAGTGGTTGTTGTCAACTTCTCGGCTCGAGTCTAGTGAGTTGGTGCAGTAGGAAGCAACACTGTGTTTCCTTATCTACCACCGAAGCCGAATACATCGCGATGGGTGAGTGTGTCACTCAGCTTCTTTGGATGAAGCACACTCTCCGCGACTTTAAGTTAGACTTTACGAACACGAAACTCCACGTAGATAACATTAGTTCAATTAATCTTACAAAGAATCCGATATGTCACTCTAGGACCAAATATATAGAGGTCAAACACCATTTCATTCGAGAACATGTGGCCAACGGAGCCATACAACTCGAATACGTCGAATCGAAGTCTAACTTGACCTATTTACTAAACCCCTACCCGAAGCCGAATTTAGTCTATTAAGACGAACATTGGGCATGTGCGTAGTAGAATAGAAACTTGCAAATTATATTTTCTTACTACTATTTCTTAATTTTTATTTTTATGGAACTAGCATAGGACATACCTTAGATATCATGCACCTATAGATTTAAGGAGCCAGTACATCTCACAACACATAGGACTAATGTGTTTGTGTACTTAGCCATGTAGATGGGTGTGAGATGTTAGGACCTTACTCCTGGTTCCAGATGTAGAGCTAGTGCATCGCCATGAACCACGGAGTATAATCATACATACTAACCGACTCTGACCAGGACTGGTTGATCTTTCATATCAATCATGCCAAATATGAGTCGAACATTTTATAGATGAGCTTATTTTTAGTATATTATTTTCAAAATAATGTGGAACATGCTTGGACTTTAAATTAATATCTATATTTGCTTTTCACACACCCCACTCTTTTCGATATATGGCAAAGGGGGAGAAAAAGGCCAAAGAAAAAGGCCAAAGTTAAGGGATCAAAAACTTTCATGGCCAAAAGTTAAGTAAATGTTTACTTAACTAAGTTAAGTAAATGTTTACTTAACTTTAAGTTTTAAAAATTTACTTAAAAGGAAGGTTAAGAGAATTCTTAACTTATACTTATTTTTTTTAAAAAAAACACTATGCTAATGCTTTACTTAAGAAAGAGGGAGAAAGGGCCAAGTTAAGAAATCTTTTTAACTTAAATGTTTTACTAAGGCCAACTTTAAGTAATGTTAATTACTTAAACTCTTCCTAAATAGAAATCCTCAAGGGGGAGGACTAAGGTCTTCTTTCAAGACTCACCCTCAGTCAAGGGGGAGGTTTCCTAAAGGGGAAGTACTTGAAGAAAATTCTTACTACTCCAACTTAATCTTTATTTTTGTTTTTCATGCACATTATTATTTTTCATGCATGATATTTTATGCGCATTATTATTCTTCATGCATACTATTTTTATTCTACATTCATGCTATTTTTATTTTCATGCATGCTATGTTCTTAACTTTGTATGTGGGTTTGCCATAAATCAAAAAGGGGGAGATTGTTGGTGCAGTAGGCACATAAGTCAAACCTGAGTTTTGATTATAGCAAATGATACAAAGTTAAGCTCATGTCGTTATCTCACGAGCTGAATCGAGTGTGCAGAAAATTGATATAGCCGAGTCAAGGCTAGCGACACGGAGGAAGCCGTGGTGGTCGGACGACACTGAGTGACTTCGGAGGAGCCAAGGAATCAAGTGGAAGGCGAAGAAAGCGACATAGTAAGTATCGAGGTAAGCTCGAGTGAGTAAAGTGAAGTGAGGTCGTATCCTCTACGGGATGTCCTTGGCGATGATCCGACCCAAGACTTCCCATGGAAGGTCTATGTTGAGATCGGACGGCAAGTGGCGAATTCACTTATATTTTGAGCTAAATCTTTATTGTAGTAAAATCCATCGGCTATCGCTCAGCGGATTCAATCGCGATCATCACCGATCCGGCCAATTCAATCGCCAGTCAACCGATGATGGCCAAAATCATCAATGATCCTCGAGGAGTCAAGCTTTATCACCATTTTTGAAGGAGTTTTGTGCCCAATTCCTATTGGTTGAAGACCCATTCGATGAGGGGCTTAAAGGCTATAAAAGGAGGTCTTCTCCTAGGGTTTTTCATCATCTCTAAGTGCTTACAAACATCCACGACTCTGCGATTTTTCGACGACTCTACGACGAAGTGCTGTCAACAACCCTAGTTTACTTTCTACTCTTTTAGTTGTTGGTATTCTTATTTTGTCGTCTCTTTAAATATTGCAATTCCTTTTATTAATCGAGGTTTTCTATCGTTGCACTTTACATTAATAGAAGAGAGGGTTTGTCTCGCTATCTTTTCTTTCGAAGTTTTTTTTGTAATCGTCAAACTCCTACCTCCAACGAGGAGGAGTGTTTTTAGTGAATTGCCCTCTGTGCGTGATCAAGGATCACTAGGGTCTTGGAGTAGTAGCCGAAGGCTACGAACCAAGTAAAAAAACATTTGTCTCATTTATTTACAGTTTATCTTTCCGCTGCAATTAACTGTCTACTTGAGTTTTAATGAACGAATTAAAAAAAAAGGTTTATCGCTATTAACCCCCCCCCCCCCCTCTAGCGATCTGCTTCGATCCAACAGATTCATTTACTTTGATCATTTACAATTATCAAGGGGACCCCAGCTTACATATATGTCTTTATATACATATAACTTCACAAGCTATCCTCTAAGCAATGGGCTTACCTCTATTCATACTTAACAAATAGATATGATTGTCCATGTGAGAGGATCAATCTTAACCTACCAACATACTCAAGATCTTATTTGAATTTAATATAAATAAATACACTGAATAGATTATGACATTTCATACAATCAAATTAAATATCTGATTGTCATTACAATATCGTTACATTCTTTGAAGTCCCATAGTCTTTATATGTTCTTAAAATGACTCTCTAGTCATTGGCTTAGTGAAAGGATCTGCAAGCATAATGTTGGTTAATCAGTCCAGGTCATGATTGACCATATTCGAGTGGAACTCGAGTAGGGTTTTGATATTTAACAATGGGCTTTGAGAATGTGTTTGACAATATAGTTTGACCATATGTTGATCATATAACTAGTGGATGATTGGGATATCCAAGGTGATATTGGGTAGATTGTGAGGGGGTGATTGTGAGGAGGAGATTATTGGAGCAATCAACCTCAGGTCAAAGGTTGACCAAGCTCGAGTGAGACTTGAGAGGAAGTCCAAGTTTGGATACTTGAAAAGGAAAAGTCTAAGGGTGTAGTCTTGGCAATGGAGAAGTTCAAGTATGGATACTTTGAAAGGAGAAGTCCAAGTATGGATACTTGGCAAGGAGAAGTCCAAGAATGGATTCTTGGAAATGAAGAAGTCCAAGTATGGATACTTAGCAAGGAAACGTTCATGGGTGAAGTCTTGACAAGGGAAAGTCGAAATATGAATATTTGACAAAGAAAAAGTCTAAGGGTATAGTCTTGGCCATGTAAGTCCAAGTGTGTAGTCTTGGAGGCAAAAGTCCAAGTATTAATACTTGGCAAAGGAAAATCCAAGGGTGTAGTTTTGGCCATGTAAGTCCAAGTGTGTAATCTTGACGGTGAAAGTCAAAACATTGAGGCATGGTAATGGAGAAGTCACGGAAGCATGACCTCTTGGCAAAGGTAGACCTATTAGTATGACAAGGCCGACAAAATCATTTGAAGGCTAGGGCCAAGGGTAAGGAGTGATGGACTCGAACCAAAGGATTTAGGCTGATAGAAGTGACTTGAAGGCTGAGGTCTCGGCTAAGGGTACCCAATGGCATGACAAAGTCAATGGACACACGTGAAGGCTAATATGAAGGGTGAAGGAGTCGTGGATGACTCGGATGAACTCTGAGGGTGTGAAGCTGATGGAGGTGACTAGAAGGCTTAGACCTAGGTTTAGGGTGAGTATCAAGTATTAGGGGATAATGCTTAGGTTAAACCTTATATTTGAGGTTTACCAATCGATTGGTGGTATTGACCAGTCGATTAGTCAAGTTCATGACACTCTAGAGGACTAGTTTGTTAGTTATATATGAGAGGTGTCCTAAGGCAATTGCCTTATGTTTAAACCATTTATATGATAAATGACGATTCACTATTTGAGTATACATATTTTCATGTATTTGATTAGATCTTAAACTCATTTACTGAATGTCCACAATACGATTCACAACATGAGAGAATTTGTGATTGGATCACAACTAATGAGTATCTCTACATGTGTAATTGTGATGTATTGGAATTATCCCTAGTTGATGAATTGATGGATTTGGACACCATCAATTTTGTCGAGATTAACACGAGGTATACTCTTTGGTGCATCCAAGCCACTAATTCTCACTGGCTAGAGATATTGTGATGTCCAGAGTTAATCGTGAATGCTAGTTATGGTAACTAATTCATTGGAGTGACTAGCTGTATGACTTCATATGGTTCTTTGCATATAAGGATATGTCAATGAAGTTCTTAATGCAGCTTAAGTGTGATGTTCCTTTGACTTGCAGTGTTTAAGTCATATTGGTCATGGAGATTTATGCTTTGACATCTCAAGCAAGCATCTCCAAGGAGATGTGGACCCGGGATGATTGGGTATAAGTCGAAGTGCTCGAAGGTGTTTGAATAACCTATAAAGGATTCACCACTCCTTGTGGGGAGATGGATACCCAGGGCCTCTCGTTGGATTATTACTAAGGTCTTTGGCTAAAGCATTACATGTTTAGAGTAATGTACTCTTGGATACATTTGCAGTAATAAGAATCCGAAAGACGAGGAAATCATACTTGGGATAGGTGTGACGTAATTAGCTTGGTGGGGACTGACACAATAGACCATGTCCTGAACCAAGCATGTATAAGATGCGTGAAGGGAATGGGGCACAATTCAATATGGATGCTGAGAGGTTTTAGAAGTCGTTATGGAGTCAATCGTTGATTTTTTGATTAATTGGGAATTATGATGTACTACTATGTGTCACTCATGATCGTTCTATAATTAATGGTTAATTATAGACGACCAATATAAATCGGGAACCTATTTGGTCGCACACACTACGAGTGTAATCCAAAGGATTTAAAATGAGCTTGAGAATGAGATTCTCATAACGAGAGAAACTAGATTATGTTGGACAAAACAAGGAGTGAGCATGAAATTGTTTCAGTCGCAACGGAAGCATGGATGGGCCTTGTCTTTCGAAGATATGATGGATAAACCAAATCGGTTTGGTTCTAATCCAATGGTTGAAACTAAACCAAAGGGGTTTGGTTTGTTTTAAACGAATGAACCAAAGTTGGTTCGGTTCATTTTAACTTAAAATAGACCAATGCGATTTGGTTTATTTTAACTTAAGTTATTGAAGTGGGTTAATGGGTTTTGGTTATGAACTAATAACCGTTAGGAGAATGTGTTCCCTATAAAAACATGGCTTAAGGGTTTTTCGAGAGAGATTTTTTTTTCGGTTCAAGGGTTTTTGGAAACCCTAGCCTCCTTTCCTCTGTTCTCCTTGCGGTCGCCGCCCAATGGGCTCTTGCCGCCGACGCCACCTACTGCTGCCGACGGTGATCCTCCGGCGACCTTCCTTGGCTCCGGTGACCAAGGACCAACCGACCCCTTTCGTTTGGCCGGCACCAAGTCCTCCACCAAGCTGTCCAGTTTTTGGACAACTTGCTTCCTTCTTGTCGGAGCGTCGTTTGGATAGCGTTTGGAGCTGCGACAGCAACTTTCTTGTTGGGGATTGGATCTTTGGCAATCCTCATAGGAGTAGAACACAGGATTAGTCAATCAATTGACGAATACATCTTCGGAGAAGCGAGTTTTGGGGACTCTTTTTTGCATCTGAATTTTGATTCGGATTGTAATCTTCTCTCGATCACATCATCTTCGACATGAGGATAGTGACTCCTACAAAGATAAGGCTCATAGATTGGCGAAGCTATCCCGACGATACTCGGTGTGGATATGGACAGATGCAATTCTAGCGTTAGTTTCTCCGGTTGATGTCATTCCCGCTGCATGTGATACGTCAGATATAACTAGCGTAATTTCCTTTTATTGCAAAATTTGAAACTGCGATTATGTCTACACATGATGTATCTTGCATGCATGTGGTGTGTGTGTTGTCATTATATTTATTGCTTTTATTTCTTCCACTGTGCACATGTTTACGAAATATGTTCGAACACACACCCGCCGCGGTGCCGGGGAAACCTACTGTGGTATTAGAGCCACGCTGTGTTTTGACATAATCATAAATTTTGTTTGCGATAGTCATAATTATATTTATAAAATTTTTTACTTTTGGAAAGTTTAAAAGTTTTATGGAAATTTTCTACTTTTGGAAAGTTTAAAAGTATTTATGGAAATTTTCTACTTTTGGAAAGTTTAGTATTTTATGAAAATTAACACTTTCTATAAATAAAATATGTGATTAGATTAGGAAATTTATTTCCTAATTTAATCATGATTTGATTTGAAAAATCAAATCTCAAACATATTTTATTTCAATAAATAGTTTTGACAAATAAGGAAATTCAATTTAGAAATTTCCAAATATGATTAGGAAATTATAATTTAGGAAATTGTTTCCTAAATTAAATTTGACTTTCCTTAATTAACACTTTCCATAAATAAAATATGTGATTATATTTGGAAATTTATTTCCTACTTTAATCATGATTTGATTTGGAAAATCACATCTAAAACATATTTTATTTCCAAAATAATTATGACAAATAAGGAAACTATTTGTACATGTCATAATTGTATGTCATGTAATTGTATTAGATGCATATCATTATGTCATGCGTGTCATGACATGTAGATGTATGTCATGTGTGTCATGCCATGTAGATAATAGTTATTTGCATGCAAAGAGGATGAGACATTAAATTCCTTACACAACATTAAAGTCTACACCTTCCATTAATTTGGTTAGAACAAGAGTTTCATTTCTTGTTAGGGTTGTTGGACTCTCTCCAAGCTCGGCTCGAACCTGAACATGTTCAAACCATTGGAATAGTTTATTACTAATATAGTAAGAGTCAGAGGTCAATCGTTAGTTTGGGTTGTTGGACTCTCTCCAAGCCTGGCTAATTGGTTGAATGCGCTCTAACCATATTAAAACTATTTCTCGATTAATGGGTTGGTTTTAACCTGGAGCATCGGCTTGTTGGACTCTCTCCAAGGTCGATGTGAAGGGATGTGAAGTTGGGTGCTATGCATATGATGCATACTTGTTAATGAGTTAACAATCCGATGTATGTGTGAACATTCAATTAGTTGATAGCATATTGTGATAGTTGCATATATGTGATATGCAATTGGTATACTTGATACCTACCATCGTAGATAAGAATGGCTTGTTGGACTCTCTCCAAGGTTGTTCTTATCTATGTTGGATATCAACCCATTCAGAGATGGACCTACAATCTCTCGAATTAATTTTGAGGGTTTTTGAAATTCGAAAAATGAATGAGATTTTGTAAATGTATGTTGATGCATTTAAAAACATTTTCTCTTATATGCTTGATTTGTATTTCTAAGTTAATCGCGTGATCATGATGTCTTTGAATTTACACTCTATTTTGAATTCGAATAAATTGACTGGGCCGAACTTCTTGGACTGACTTAGAAACTTGAGAATTATTCTCAAGGCGGAAAAACTTGCGTATGTTCTCGAAGAGCCTCTTCCTGCCCGTCCTAGTGATGATGAAACTATGGACCAATTGTTGGCCTATCAGAAACATGTGAGTGATTCTGAACTAGTGAGTTGCATCATGCTAGCCGCGATAGTACCCGAGCTGCGGAAGCAGCATGAGCATATGGATGCTCATACTATAGTCTTTCATCTTTATGAGTTGTTTGATGAGCAAGTGAGATCCGAAAGGTTCGAAGTCTCCAAGCTCCTCTTCACCTTTGAGATGCAAGAAGGTTAACATGTGGTACTGCTCAACATGGAGCTTTCTATGAAACATGAGCAGGGGACGGTGCTGTTAGTTGATTCCTCGAAGAAAGGTTCTAAGAGGAAGTTAAAGGAACAATAGAAGGGGAAGAAGAAAAAGGCTAAAAAGGAAAAACCAGCTCAAAAGGGCACTTGCCATCATTGTGACAAGGATGGCCATTGGCGAAGAAACTGCAAGATTTATCTTGAGTCAGTGAAGAAGAATAAGGCATCAGATGCCCCATCTTCTTCAGATATCTTCGTTATCGATTGTCATTCTATTTCCTCAGACACTTATGTATTGGATACTGGGTGTGGCTCACATATATGTAATAACTGTTAGTTATATATGAGAGGTTGTAGGGGATCATTGGAACACTAGAGGGGGGGTGAATAGCTTGAATTCGATGCTTGATGGAAATCGTTCGCGTGTTCGTCTACAAACTTCATTAGCACGCAGCGGAATAATAATAAAGCGATAATGAAATAGACAAACACAACACAACACGAGGATATAATGTGGTTCGGAACCTCAAGGTTCCTACTCCACGGATCGGGCTCAAACGAGCCCTAGCGATGCCAATGAAATCACTAATCACAAATACTTCTTCTCGACACAAGTTAGAGGTGGAGAAACCTCTTACAAACTATTCTTACAACAATAAGAAATGGATACAAGCAATTACAATAATGAAATACAATGCAAGTAAAGAAAACTACTTTACAATTTCTCTTTGAATGCTTGATCGCTTGGTTGCTTGAAATAAACTTGGAGACCCTGATTTGCAGCAGCAAATCGCCCCAAATGCCCTCAAGAACAGCTTGGCTTTTTCTCCACCACGAGCTCCATTTATATTTTCTGCCTGGGCTGGAAAAAGACGATTAGTCGACTGATCGGGACCATCAGTCGACTGATCACACTATTGCTATGAGACAACAATGTAATCCACGCTAGAAAAATCCAACGGCTAGGACATCAGTCGACTAATCATGACCATCAGTTGTTCATGCCATCACTCGACTGCTGACTGTAGCGGTCGAGTGAGACTCCATTCTGTGCCCTAAAACTTGAGCATCAGTCGACTGATCACAAGATCAGTCGACTGCTCGTCCAATCAGTCGACTTCCAAGCTTTGGTAGTCGACTACTGGGATACATCCCACAGTCAAACCCTAGTTGACTCTCACCAGTCGACTGCCATATGGCACCAGTCGACTGGCACACCTCAAACATGAGGTTTTAGCCCAAGTATGGTTCCCCCATACTTACTAGACCGCCCTTAGCCTAGACCTAAGCCTTCTAGCCACCTCTATCAGCCTCATGCCTCTTGGATTCCTCCAAGTCATCCATGACTTGTTCATCCATCGCGCTAGCCTTCAGATGCTTCCATCGGCTATGTCATGCTAATGGTGTCTACACCGCTAAGACACATTGATCTTACACCGCCAAGACTCTGCTTGGACTTTACGCCACCAACCATTGGACTTATGCTACTAAGACTCTCGCTTGGACTTTACGTCGCCAATATCAAACCCCTTGGACTTCTCAAATGCCAAGACTCAAGCTTGGACTTTCCCTTGCCAACCCATGTTGGACTTTTTATGTCAAGACCCATGCTTGGACTTTTCCTTGCCAACCCATGTTGGACTTTCCATTGCCAAGATCCATGCTTGGACTTTTCCTTGCCAACCCATGTTGGACTTTCCATTGCCAAGACCCATGCTTGGATCCAACTGCCCCACTTGGACTTTCCATGCCAAGTACCCAAGACTTGGACTTTCCCATGATGATCACATTGTCATATGTTTTTTTATCGAACATCAAAATATCTCTCGAGTAAAGCTCGAGTCTTGGTCAATCGTGACCTGGGTCGATTGCACCAACAATCTTCCCCTTTTTGATATTTGACAAAAACCAAACAAACCATTGAGTTAGACCATCTAACTCAAACCAATCATCCCCATCAATTTTCCCAATTGATGTCATTCTCTCAATAAGTTCTCTCCCAAAACATTCTCCCCCTTTTTGACTAACATCAAAAAGGTTCTCTCTAAGGAGGTCAATGTCTCATGTCCCAATGAGATCTTACAATCTCTCCCTTGGTCCAAGGATACTTAGGATGCCTACCATCTTTCTAGTGATAAGTCCCATATCACTCAAGAGAGGTAATCCTATACTCTCCCAATTTCCAAATTGGGTATCTTAAAATCCCATTTTCCCCCTCATGAGGAAAGATATCATCCATCATCCCAGGATGGATACCTCCCCCTAAAGGCTTGCTCCCCCTTGACCATTGCACCAACAATGTCCTTGGGAAGTCCCTAAGCCAATAGGAACTCTAAATCATCAAAAATAAGGTTCAAAGTTCAAACATGAACTCTCCCATCCTTAAATTTGATACATCATCCTAACACCTCTCCTAGTCTATATCCAATGGATTTTTACCCTTTATAATGCTTCCCAAAGCATATCCTAGGGTTAGAAGTGGTTAGGAACCTTAACAGTAGCTGTACACAGGTTAACCAATCTTGTTATCAGAATTTCAGAATTTCAGTTATCAGAAATGAAATTCAGAAAATCATAAATAATTATACATAATTCAAAAAATCATGAAATTTCATATTATAATACTTATAACCAATACAATGGGTGAAAAATGATAGAAAAATATTTTACCCATAAAATAATGAGTTTGATACAAAACTCAAAAGTGAATAAAAACTTCAAAGTTTTAGCTCACTTTGTATCAATTTCATCAATGGTGATTGCTATCAAAAGATAAACTTCACCAATATTTTTCAAAAGGATTTTAAAATATTTTCAAAACCTTATTTTGGATCATATTCCTTGGGCTCAATGTATATGACTTGTACACAAGCTTTCCCAATGATCCACAACATGATTTTACATGAGTTTGAGTTCATCTAGATGCAAAAACTATGCACCTTGAACTTAACTCATATCCTATCATCTCACATATATCTAGGGTGTTTAAAACACATAAAAGTCAATGTGATGTGAGATGTGGGTTTTGTTCATCCTAATCTATGGTTTCATGCATTCTTTAAGGCAACACTACTTGATTCCCTTATAAATGGGACTCCAAGTCATGCCAAAGTCCTTAAATCAATTTTCATTGATTTAAATGCATGGAGTATGATCATGTCATAATGATAGCATTAATTAAGCATGACCAATGATCATGATGTCATGGCTTATGATTAAATCTAAAAACACATGACATTTTAAACCTTAATCCTAAACATGAACATGACATATAAAATGATTAAAAATAAGCATGATGTCATGACATGTTATATGGCAAACAAGGCATGACAAATAAAAAGTATAGGTATAAGGATACCTAAATTTCAATATTAGTTGCCTTTTAATATAATTAAGTATATTTTGCCATATTGTCACTTTTCTCCCTAGTGTGCCAAAAAATCCAAAATGGCACACTATGACCTCTAATCCTAACTTGTGCCAATTTAATCGATTTTTCATAATTCTAAGAATGTATTGGCACATCCTAAAATCTTTTAGGATCAAAGATCAAAACTATTTTCAAGGTATCCATAACCTTGAAAATTACCTAAAGTGTCACCTTTGTCATGATTGAGCTAACTACCCATCCAATCAAGGTTGGCACACCCTAAACCCATCTAGCGTGAATCAATCACACTCTTAGGAACCCAAAACCTATTTGAGCTCCTAGGGTTTACTAGGTATTCCTTAGGGATAACCTCCCTAGATACCCTCCTAATGACCCTTCTAGGCTTGTCAGCCTTGGTTATTGTGGTCTTACCTAGGTTGACTCTAGGGATAACTCCCCTTGCAACCTTCTTAGTGACTTCCCTAGGTTTCCTTGAAACCCTAGCCACTAGGCACACACCATGGTCAACTCTAGGGATGACCTCCCTATTGACCTTGGTCTTCCTAGACCTAGTTTGTGTTCCATAATCAAATGGAACACTATGATAAACCACCTTAGTGTAGGGGATCGGTACGGCCGGCTAGAGGGGGGTGAATATGTTGGATCGATTTGAGCGCTAGAGGGGGGGGTGAATAGCGATAAGAAAAAACTTTTCGTAATCGTTCGAATTGGCACGAGTAAACGCAGCGGAAAGATAGCAATAAATAAATAAAAACACGAGGGGTTTTTACTTGGTTCGTAGCCTACGGCTACTACTCCAAGGCCCTAATGGTCCTTGACCACGCACGGAGGGCAAATATTAAACGAACTCCTTCTCGATAGAGATAGGAGTTAAGCGAATACAAAAACTCAATAAAGATTCAAGGTAGAGGGACACTCCCCCTCTCCTTGATATGATTTAAAGCTTGAAAATAAAGACAACTTATACAAAATTAAAGATTATACCGACGACTTCAAGGATTGGAGGTTGAAGCTTTAGTCGTGCCTCGCTTCGTCGTAGGGATGTCGAGAGTCGAGCGTGAAGCACTTGGAAGCTTTTGAATTGATGAAAAACCCTAGGTTTGGCCCTCCTTTTATAGCCTTTAAGCCCCTCAACGAATGGGTCTTCAACCAATCACAAATGGGCACAAAACTCCTTGAAAAATGGTAATAAAGCTTGACTCCTCGAGGTTGATTTTTGACCACCGGTTGGCCGGCGGTTGAGCGCCGCCAGGTTGAATCGGCGGTTGAACTGGCGCTGGCGACCACGATTTTTGACTAAAAAGGAGTTTAGCTCAAAATACAAGTGAATTCGACGGCCACATGCCGTCCGATCTCAACATAGACCTTCCATGGGAAGTCTTGGGTTGGATCGCCTAAGGACGTCCGTACAAAGGACACGACCTCACTTACGCTTGCACACACGAGCTTACCTCGATACTTACTTGTCGCTTTTGCTTCCGGCCTTCCACTCGATTCCTTCAGCTCCCTCCGAAGTAACTCGAGTGTCGCCCGACCACCGCGGCTTCCTCCGGGTGTCGCTAGCCTTCAGCTCCAGCATTGAGACTTTTCTGCACACTTGATTTAGCTCGTGAGATAACAATATAAGCTTAACTTTGTATCGCTTGCTATAATCAAAACATAGGTTCGACTTAGGTGCCTCGCACCAACAATCTCCCCTTTGATTTATGGCAAACCCACATACAAAGCAAGCATGAAGAATAATAATGTGCATGAGAGAAAAAAATGAAGATTAAGTTGGAGTAGTAAGGATTTTCTTCAAATACTCCCTTGAGGAAACCTCCCTAGACCGAGGGTGAGTCTTTGAAGAAAGACCTTAATCCTCCCTTGAGGGTTGCTTTAAGTAATTAACATTACTTAAAATTAGCTTTAGTAAAACGTTTTAAAATTAGCTTTAGTAAAACGTTTTAGTTAAGCCCTTTCTCCCCCTTAAGTAAAACACTAACGACATAAATAAGTTAAGAATTCTCTTAACTTGGCCTTTTGTCAAAAGTTAAATAAGTTCTCAAAACCTAAAGTTAACTTTTGGTTTAAACATGAAGTAAGAGTTAAGTTATCAAAAATTTGAAAAAATTTGACCCTTAACTTTGGCCTTTTCTCCCCCTTTGCAGATATCGAAAAAGAGTAAGGGTGTGTGGAAATCAAAATAATTGCTAAATTTAAAGTCCAAGCATGTTCCACATTTTTTTATTAAAAAATAGTATATTGAAAATAAGCTCATCTATGAAATGTTCGACTCATATTTGGCTTGATTGATATGAAGGATCAACCAGTCCTGGTCGGAGTCGGTTAGTATGTATGATTATACTCCATGGTTCATAGCGATGCACTAGCTCTACATCTGGAACCAGGAGTAAGGTCCTAACATCTCACGCCCATCTACGTGGCTAAGTACACAAACACATTAGTCCTATGTATTGTGAGATGTATTGGCTCCTTAAATCTATAGGTGCATGATATCTAAGGTATGACCTATGCTAGTTTCATGAAAAAGTAAGAAATAGTAGTAATATAATTTGCAAAACCTATTCTATTACGCACATGCCTAATTTTTGTCTCAAGAGACTAAATTCGGCTTCGGGTAGTGGTTTAGTAAATATGTCTGCTAGGTTAGACTTCGAGTCAACATATTCGAGTTGTATGGAGCCGTTGGCTACATGTTCTCGAATGAAATGGTGTTTTACCTCTATATGCTTTGTTCTTGAATGGCATATAGGGTTCTTAGTTAGATTTATCGAACTTATGTTGTCTACAAAAATTTTAGTTTTGGTGAAGTCCAACCTAAAGTCTCAGAGAGTGTGCTTCATCCAAAGAAGTGAGTTACACACTCACCCATCGCAAGCGTATTCGGCCCGGTGGTAGATAAGGCAACACAATGTTGCTTCCTACTGCACCAACTCACTAGACTTGAGCCGAGTAGTTGACAACAACCACTCGTGCTCTTTCTATCGAGTTTACTACGGCATAATCCGAATCGGAGTAGCCGATTAGTTCGAACTCCGTAGATCTAGGGTACCAAATACCAACGTTAAGTGTACCCTTAAGATATCTAAGGATACGCTTAACTAGGGTTAGGTGAGACTCCTTAGCACAGGTTTGAAACCTGGCGCACATACTTACTGCGAATAGGATGTCGGGTCGACTCGCAGTTAAGTATAGGAGACTTCCTATCGCGCTCCTATAGTACTTTAAGTCAATGGACTTACTTTCTAGGTCTTCTCCTATGTTAACATTAATCGCCATTGGGGTGTTTATTATCTTAGCGTCTTGCATTCCAAATCTTTAATTAACTCCTTAGTGTATTTTTGTTGATATAGGTATATACCATCCTTAGTTTGTTTAATTTGTAGACCTAAAGAAACTTAACTCGCCTACTAAGTTCATTTCAAACTCACTTTCCATGAGTGAAACGAACTCGCTTTAGTAAGGTGAGTTAGAGGTTCCAAAATTATATCGTCTACGTAAATTTGAGCTATGAATATTTCTTTACCTAAGGTTTTTAAAGAGTTGGGTCAACTAAGCCTTGGTTAAACCCTTTTGACTTGAGATGGATTGAAAGTCTCTCGTACCAAGCTCGAGGAGCTTGTTTAAGTCCATAGAGAGCTTTCTTAAGTTTTAGAACATGGTCGGGTTTATCTAGATTTTCGAATCCGGGGGGTTGGCTAACATAAACTTCTTCTTTAATGTATCCATTTAGGAATGCCGACTTAAAATCCATTTGAAATAGCTTAAGCTAGCAACATTCGAATGGATTCGAGTCTAGCTACTGGGGCATAGGTTTCACGTAATCTAAGCCTTCGACTTGATAACCCTTTGGCGACTAACCTAGCCTTGTTTCTAACTACTTCACCTTTATCATCAAGCTTTATTTATAAACACCCTCCTTGTTCCAATTATCGTTTTGTCTTTAGGTGGTGGTACTAATTCCCACACTTCATTCCTAGTAAATTGAGCTAGCTCTTCTTGCATTGCAATAATCCAATCGGGATCAAGAAGAGCTTGTTCAATTGATTTGGGTTCTATCTTTGAAATTAAGGAAATTTGACTAAGGTTCCTATAGGATGCTCTAGTTCGAACTCCTAGATTAGGATCTCCTATCACTTGATCGATAGGGTGGTTAGTCTGAATCCTAGATTGGGTTGGGTTTGTGTCACCTAATGCTTGATCAATGGGGTGACTTGGTTGAACACTAGTTTGACTCGGATCACTTGTCACTTGGTCGACAAGAGAAGTTGGTTGATGTGGATTAGACTCGATCTCAGGGTCAGAGTTAGGTCTAGTATGAGTAGGCTCGCTAATTGGGGTTGTCGGGGGTTTTGTAGGTTCGTGTCCTTCATCAAATACTACATTGATAGTCTCCTCGACTCTAAGGGTGTCGTGGTTATATACTCTATAAGCTCGGCTTGTAGTCGAGTATCCTAGAAATATTCCGGTCGTGGTTTTGGATGTAAATTTCCCTAGGTAATCCTTAGTGTTTAGAATATGTACCTTACACCCAAATACCCTAAAGTACTTGATGTTAGGTATTTTATCGTGATAAATCTCACGAGGTCTTAAGGTGCCTCTTTACCATAAGGATCCTATTTGGACATAGCAAGCCAGTCTACTAGCCTCGCCCCAAAACCTATCAGGTAGGTTATATTCGTTTAACATGGTCCTAGCGGCTTCTTGTAGAGTTCGATTTTTCCGCTCCACTAGGCCATTTTGTTGAGGGGTCCTAGGGCAAGAGAATTCATGGTGGTATCCGTTTAGGTTACAGAAGTCGGTGAACCTTTGATTTTCGAATTCACCACCATGATCGCTTCTAAGTCTTTTAACCTTAAGGTCTTTTTGATTCTCGATTAATTTGAATAGATTGATTAATTGATCTAGGTATCATTTTTATGTTTGATGAACCTAACCCAGGTAAACCTGGAGTAGTCGTCAATTATGACTAAGCAATATTGACTTTTATTGAGTGACTTGGCTCCATGTGAATCGAATAGATCCATATTCAGGAGCTCAAGTACACTTGAGGTTCGTTCTTGGTTAGTTAACTTGTGTTGTGTCCTAGGTTGTTTTCCTTGTTGACAAGCATTACAGATTTTATTAACCAAGTTGTTGAGGTTGGGTAAACCTCTGACTAAGCCACTCTGACTCATCTTGTGGACGAGTCTTGGGTGTGAGTGACCGAGTCGTCGGTGCCACAACCATGATTCCTCTTCCTGTGTCATAAGACATTTGGCTGAGGATTTGATTAAGTTCATTGTATAAATGTTATTTGTCCTAGTTCCTTTGAGTATTGTTTTAGCTGTTTCATTTGTTTTAATTACACATTCATTTTCTAAAAATACGACCTTATAGTTATTGTCACACAATTGGCTTACGCTAAGCAGGTTATATTCAAAATTCTCTACAAGTAATACATTTTTAATAACAAAATTCGAGTTAAGCTCGATATCACCTGATCCGATGATTTTGAGCTTGCCGTTATTCCCAAAGGCTACCGATCCTTGTCGTTTGAATCGAAGCTTTGTGAATTTGAGTTGATCCCCGGTCATGTGTCGGGAGCAACCACTGTCCAACATCCATTGATCCTACACACAAGGTGGTTGGATTGGATGTTAGATTTTTATTTTTAAATTGGTTGTAAGTTGTTAAACCTAGGTCATCTCACCCAAGTCTATATGATCAAGCATGTTATACTTATGTGTTTTTTGTGAGATGACTCCCAATTAAATTTATTAAGTGGATTTAGGTTTAAGTGATTTTATGTTGAGATGATTTTCAATTAAATTGATTAAGTGGATTTAGGTTCAAGTAATTAGGATTTAGGTTCAAGTAATTTTATATTGAGATGATTTTCAATTAAGTTGATTAAGTGGATTTAGGTTCAAGTAATTTTATGTTGAGATGATTTTCAATTAAGTTTGATTAAGTGGATTTAGGTTCAAGTTAGATTTGGATTTAACCCAAGGCTTGTCAAGTTTACCTTTTCAAGATCATGGCTTCCAGGTCGTGGCGAGGCACAGGGGCCTTCTTTTATCGGATCATCGACCACTTCCTTAGACAAAGCCATGTTCAAGAAAATGATGACTTGACTCACCTAAGACTATTTCCTAGTCTAACTAGTTATTTTTGAAAAGAGGCTCCCCGAGGCTCAATCTTTTCGAAGGATTTTAGTTGGTTATTTGAAAAGAGGCTCCCCGAGGCTCAATCTTTTCGAAGGATTTTTTAGTTGGTTATTTGTGTATTCCAAGTGAGTTAAAAAAAAAAAAAAACTAAGCATGCAATTTCTAAGTTAAAGCACAAACATGTTTTGTACTGGCTCCCCCTAGACGGTTGAATCGGTTCGGTCTATCCACATAGTGGATTTGGTCCTTGGGAACCCAGTACGAGTTAGATCCTAGAGTTGAAATCAAAGTGGTCTTAGGGACCCATGCTTGGACACATTTTTTATGTCTACTTACAATTGACATATACGACTTATTGGTCGTGTTTGAGCTAAACCCTAGTCCGGCCTTGTTGTACACGGCCCTTTGCGATCCAAGTAGGAGGTCAAGTCCTTTGGATCCCAAAGTAAACCTTTCCAACGTATTCCTAAGATCTTCGACTTGACTTTTCAAGAGTGAGTTCTCAACTTCGAGTTTTTCAACCCGAGTTGAGTCCTTCTCTTGAACTCGACTAGTCGAAGAGGTTAGGGAGACCTCGTGTTTGAGGAGTTTAACTTCCTCAACCAGGGTCTCGACCTTGGACTCGGACTTAGCTAACTTCCTAGACAAAAACCTAACCGTATTATGTAAAGTATTAAATAAAGTACGACTCACCTTAAGGGTATCTTTTGAACCGGATGCGTATCCGTGGCTTGACTTGAAGGTTGCTTCGTAGTCCGAATCATCCTCCGGTTCTGACTCAAGTTCGGGTTCTCTCCGTGTCCGACTCAATTGATTTCGCCATGAAGACATGGTCTTCGCCTCTTCTTCGGATGACGCTTCTTCCCATGTCGCTTGAGGGCCTTCTTGTGCTTAGGTCCTTGGTGGTTGAGCTTGGGGCACTCGGACTTGATATGTCCAAACTTGTTACACTCATAACACCTAATATTAGAACTTTTAGGTTTACCTTGGTTGGGTCGAGTCGTGGTTCGCTTTCGTCCCTTGGCTATTCTTCGAGCTAGGTTCATTAGTTCGAATTCACTCCGGTCAACTTCTTCTTCGGACTCGCCTTCCTCCTCGGTTGGTGGTGGCTTGCTTGCGATTTTCTTCTTCTTTGATCCTCGCAAATAAAGCTATACCCCTCTCGGGTTCCGAGTTGGATTGTTCATGTAATTCAAATAAAAGAGTTCATCTAACCTAATTTTAGAAAGATCCTTGGAGACCTTGTAGGCATCGACCATGGATGCCCACAAGGTAGTCCTCGAAAAGAGTTTAGAACATACCTTATAAGGTCGCGGTTTTCGACCTTTTGCCCGATTATGTAAGTTGTTGACGATGTCCCGACACGGGCGTGGAGTTGCGCCGGATTCGTGTTCCTGCATTTTTAGTGTGTACAATTTATTGAATAACAAATCACGCTTACATACCTTGGCTTGATCCGATCCTTCGTGTAACTCGATTAGTTTAGTCCAAAGATCCTTTGCGCTTATGAAGGGGCCGACGCGATTTAACTCCTCCTTGGATAGGCGCATTGGAGGATTTGTGTTGCCTTGGTGTCCGGCTGACTTGTCGTTTTGTTGATCCATTGATCATAATCCAAGGAGTCACCCACTTCATTAGTCGGAAGTGTGAAACCCGCTTGATTATGATCCACATCTCGAGTTGGGTTTTGAGAAAGCATTCCATCCGACCCTTCCAATAAGTCATCTCCGTTATAAACGGAGGTCGACGGTGCTAAAACCTCGAGATGGGCCATTGAAACAAAAAGACAAAAAGAGATGAAGACCGAAAAGCTAGCAAAGACAAAAACTCAAAAACAAGTACCAAGACTCGCGTCTTGGATTAGTAGAAAAGGAGAGAATTTAACAAACAAAATAAATAGAAATAAACAGAATTAAAAGAAAATAAATCTGTAAAAAAACTAGATTGGTGGTTTCACCAAATCTTAGCAACCCCGATACCAATTGTTGGATCGATTTGGCGCTAGAGGGGGTGAATAGCGATAAGAAAAAACTTTTCGTAATCGTTCGATCGTACAGTAAATGCAGCGGAAAGATAGCAATAAATAAATAAAAACACGAGGGTTTTTACTTGGTTCGTAGCCTCACGGCTACTACTCCAAGGCCCTAATGGTCCTTGACCACGACGACGGAGGGCAAATATTAAACGAACTCCTTCTCGATAGAGATAGGAGTTAAGCGAATCTAAAAACTCAATAAAGATTCAAGGTAGAGGACACTCCCTCTCCTTGATATGATTTAAAGCTTGAAAATAAAGACAACTTATACAAAATTAAAGATTATACCGACGACTTCAAGGATTGGAGGTTGAAGCTTTAGTCGCGCCTCAGCTGCCGTCGTAGGGATGTCTGGAGAGTCGAGCGATCGGAAGCACTTGGAAGCTTTTGAATTGATGAAAACCCTAGGTTTGGCCCTCCTTTATAGCCTTTAAGCCCTCAACGAATGGGTCTTCAACCAATCACAAATGGGCACAAAACTCCTTGAAAAATGGTGATAAAGCTTGACTCCTCGAGGCTGATTTTTGACCACCGGTTGAGGCCGGTTGAAGCCGCCGGTTGAATCTGGCCGGTTGAATCGCCACGGTTGAACTGGCGGTTGAACTGGCAGCACCACGATTTTTGACTAAAGGAGTTTAGCTCAAAATACAAGTGAATCGACGGCCACATGCCGTCCGATCTCAACATAGACCTTCCATGGAAGTCTTGGGTTGATCGCCGCTAAGGACGTCCGTACAAGGACACGACCTCACTTACGCTTGCACACACGAGCTTACCTCGATACTTACTTGTCGCTTTTGCTTCCGGCCTTCCACTCGATTCCTTCAGCTCCCTCCGAAGTAACTCGAGTGTCGCCCGACCACCGCGGCTTCCTCCGGGTGTCGCTAGCCTTCAGCTCCAGCATTGAGACTTTTCTGCACACTTGATTTAGCTCGTGAGATAACAATATAAGCTTAACTTTGTATCGTTTGCTATAATCAAAACATAGGTTCGACTTAGGTGCCCACTGCACCAACAGAATAGCCCTCTTACGATGGATGTCGGAATTCTCTCGTTCTTTTGCTCATCTACACAATCGTTAGCGCAAGCGGAAGCATAAACAATAAAGACAAAGAAATAAATGAAAATACAAATGCTAACAAAGAATGTAACGTGGTTCACGACTACGCCGCTAATCCACGATCCCGATTCATCCGAGGTGAATCACTCCTCCAAAGCCAATCACTATTGGTCTCTCCTTTGCACCAAGCTAGGTGGAGGTAACCTTTACAATCAAGATCACTCTTCTTACAATAAGAATGGAGTAAAAATAAGTAAGAAGAGTTTAGAGCTTGTGGGGCACTAGGAAGATCACTTAGAGCATAAGCATTAGCCTCTCAAAGGCTCACACCCTCTCTTTTTATAGAGAGGGCTGATTTCTTTCCGTTGGCCGCCACCAGTCGACTGCTGCCCTTGGCAGTCGACTGTCGTCACTACAACGGCCTCCGAACACGTCGGATCCCGACCGTTGTAGTCCAACGGAACTCTTGGCAGTCGACTGATGGACCTCACCCGATCATTGCTACCTCCGTAGTCGATCGCCTTGATCGGCTACGGCGGTTCTGCGCGCGATATCCTCTGGATCGCCATTCCATAGCGATCACGGGCATAAACCCATCAGTCGGATACCAGTCGAACCCACTCGACTCAGAGCAGTCGACTGCCGTGACATGGCAGTCGACTGGTGCCGTGTGAAACTCAAACTTAACATAAGTTTGAGCTTCCGGCGGTCGGGTAAACCTTAACCCTTGCGGTCAAGTCTCCGACACTCAGCCATTCGGCCAAGTTCACCTAATGAGCTACTTACATTTCACTCATTCTCTCATCTCACTTGAAGTCCCTCGCTGAAGCTCTTTTCATTCACGGCCACGTCCCTCGGCAGCATCAGGCGCATGGCTCTGCAATGCTCCTTCGCATCTCTTGCCTCCGAAGTCTGCTTCCTTGGCTTTACTTCAAGTCATCTCGTCCGGCGGTCCCTTGGATGCTCCAAGCGCATGGCTTCCGCAAAGTCATCCTTCACCGACTCAAGGACCGAGGTTGTGAGGGTGAACCTGCCAAGGCTCCATGTGCGAATTACTAAGTCCTGCAAGACTCCAATGCACATATCAAATAACAATACCAACCTAACTTAAACCCTTTGCCACACACATCAAAACCTTATCATGGCAAGAGATTGCCCTAACAATCTCCCCCTTTTTGATGTGTGGCAATCCGTTTAAGTTAGGTAAAAACATTTGATGAAAATTTCTAAGGTGAGAAAGCATGTAAACATAAACATGATATAACAACATGCAACTCCCCCTTAACCCATACAAATTTTCAAATTTTCTCCCCCTATCATAACTCCCCCTATCATAATTTACTTAAACATAATTACTTCTCCCCCTTTGACACCATCAAAAAGATTAACACTAAGTTATAAATCCATGACATCAAGTTAAATAAGAGGAAAATACCAAAAACATGATTAAAATCTGAAATCAGAAAATATAGGACTATTTTTCAGGTGAGCAGTCGACTGCTATCAGTATGGCAGTCGACTGGCACAAAGGATTCCGAAATTCTGATTTTCTGGGTGAAATTCAGAAATGCATTATAAATTCCAGAAAATTCGAAAAATCATGAAATTTGAGGAACATATTTCTTTTAAGTATATCTATCAATGAAAAATAGTTTTTCAAGAAAAATCATTATATTTTCTGAGATTTGCCAAAAATCCAAAGGCTTTAAAAACCACTAGTTTTTGAGCATGTTAGTATCCATTTTAACACTTAGTATTGCTTAGGATTGTTTCAAAACATGAATACATGGATTTTAAAGTAATAAATTGTTTTGAAAACATATGAAATATCCAACCATGATCTTTGGGCAATATGTCTATGAATTAAACATAAGCCTTCCCCATGATTGGTCTATTATTGCTATTTTGATACCTTAAATGACCATCTAAATGTCATAGGCATTAGTGGACATTTGTATCATCCTAACATCTCACCCATGCTAAGTTTTCAATCAAGTAGCCTATGGTGAGTGTGAGATGCATCCTAGGGGGTATTTGTATATACTTAACCATCATATTCATACAATTCTATCAAGGTTAAGTATCAACCTAACAATTCTCATGATCATAAAGGCATATATCAATTAATTCTACATTATGATCATGAAACACATGTATTCATTGAATTGTTCTTATGCATTAGGTATATATCATGATAATAAACAAATTATCACCTAAGGCATGATTTAACATCTATTTCTTATGATGATGTGCCAAATATCAAAATCATAAATCATGATTGCACATATACATAGCAATTACATTAATCATCATGATTTAAGCATTATTATCTATTTATGGGCACGTTATCATCACCCAACACTATTCTAAAAATGTTGTCCCGCCATCCTAAGTCAACCAAAATATGATATAGGTTAATTCCATATGGTTGACTACCCTAGGGTTTTTCTAACCCTTAAGGATGGATTTTGGAACCCAAAATAGATTCTTGCCTATGGGGTTCACTAGATACTCCTTGGGGATCCATTTCCTAGCTATTACCTTCTTTTTGTCTTGTCCCCTAGCAATTAGGCATTTATAGGCCTTTTCATTTTTCTTTTCTTTATAACCTAGGCTCTTTTTGTTGAAGCTAGCTCTTTGGCTTCCTAAGATCATGTTCAATGTGTTGGAGCCAATTGTGAATTTTTCTAGGGCTTTTGTTAAATAATCTACCTTTTCCCTTAAGGCCCTATTTTCATTTATACATGCATCACTAACATCTAATGGCACATAAAGATCATGTGAGCATGCATCATTTAAGCTAGAAGAAATATTATCATTATAGCATGCATTTTCTAGCTTATTTTCTAGATCCTTAATTTGATCTAGCATGCTCTTATTCTTCTTCTTAGCTCTAAATAAATCCCTAGTTAAGCTAGAGACCATGGAAACTATTTTGTTAGGAGTTAGATTCGTTACCATAGTTTCCATGTCCTCTTCTTCTTCTTCGGATGAGGAGGATGTAGAAGCTCCCCCTTCACTTGAGCTCTCTCCTCTTGAGCTTGATCCTTCATTTTCGAATGAAGAGCAATCCAAGTCATCAAAGGCCATCAAGGCCAAATTGGTGACAAAGGCATTCTCCTCATCCGATGATGATGAGGAGGATGAGGATGGGTCATCCCAAGTCCTTGCCTTTAGAGCTTTGGTCTTCCCCTTTTCGTTTGTCTTCTTCTCCTCTTCCTTCTTTTTCTTGCTCCCCTTTTTCTTCTTCTTTTCTTCTTTCTTTTTCTTCTCTTCCTTGCTCTTGTTTACAAGGGGACAATTATCCCTTATGTGCCCCTCTCCTTGGCAATTGTAGCATATGACCTTCCCCCTTGGTCTTCTATTCCTATCATTTGATTTATGAAAATGAAAACCTTTTAAAGCACGTCTTACCCTCCTTACCATATAGGCTTCTTCGGTGTTATCCATGGAGGAGGAGGAAGACGCTTCGTCATCGGAGGAGGAGGAGATCTCTATCTTCTTCTTCCCCTTATTTGCCAACAATGCTACTCCCCTTGAAGGTTGTATTTTTGGCTCTTCTTGTATTCCTTCAAGCCTAGATTCGTGTAATTCCATAGTGGAGAAAAATTCATCTAGAGTACTTACCTCTAGATTCTTTGAAATGTAAAATGAGTCCACCATTGAACTCCACTTGGATGATCGGGGGAAAGCATCTATGGCCTTCATTATCATATCACGATTGGAGAGCCTTTCTCCTACACTTGTTAGTCCATTTAAAATTTTTTTGAATCTAGAATGCAAAGAAGTTACCTTTTCTCCCTTTTCTAATTTAATGTTGGATAGTTGGGAGTGGAGGAGATCTCTCCTTGCTAGCTTCGCCTCGGATGTGCCTTCATGAAGCTCAATTAGCTTCTCCCACATCTCCTTGGCACTTAGACATTCTCCTATTCGGTTGATTTCTTGTTGGGGGAGCACATTGAAGAGATGATGCTTGGCTTTTGAATTTGCAAGGTGCTCTTCCCTTTGCCTTTTGGTCCACCTAGATTTCTCTATTGGCTTCCCCTCTTCATCCCTAGGCAAAACGAAACCAGATTCCATTGTAATCATAATATCAAAATCCGTTTCGAAAAATACCTCCATTCGCTTCTTCCACCAAGCGAATTCTCCTTCAAACTTCGGAGGATGGATGTTGGAGCCGGCCATTTTGAAAGTTGCTTGTTGTGGCGATTAGTCCTCGACAAGCTTTTCTTGGCTCTGATACCACTTGTAGGGGATCGGTACGGCCGGCTAGAGGGGGGTGAATAGCCCTCTTACGATGGATGTCAGAATTCTCTCGTTCGTTTGCTCGTCTACACAATCGTTAGCGCAAGCGGAAGCATAAACAATAAAGACAAAGCAATAAATGAAAATACAAATGCTAACAAAGAATGTAACGTGGTTCACGGCTACGCCGCTAATCCACAATCCCGATTCGTCCGAGGTGAATCACTCCTCCAAAGCCAATCACTATTGGTCTCTCCTTTGCACCAAGCTAGGTGGAGGTAACCTTTACAATCAAGATCACTCTTCTTACAATAAGAATGGAGTAAAAACAAGTAAGAAGAGTTTAGAGCTTGTGGGGCACTAGGAAGATCACTTAGAGCATAAGCATTAGCCTCTCAAAGGCTCACACCCTCTCTTTTTATAGAGAGGACTGATTTCTTCCCGTTGGCCGCCACCAGTCGACTGCTGCCCTTGGCAATCAACTGCTGTCACTACAACGGCCTCCGAACACGTCGGATCCCGACCGTTGTAGTCCAACGGAACTCTTGGCGATCGATGGACCTCACCCGATCACGCCTCGATAGTCGCCGCTCGGCTCACAGCGGTGTGCGCGATATCCTCTGGCAGTCGACTGCCATTCCATGGCAGTCGACTGCTGGGCATAAACCTATCAGTCGGATACCAGTCAAACCCACTCGACTCAAAGCAATCGACTGCCGTAACATGGCAGTCGACTGGTGCCATGTGAAACTCAAACTTAACATAAGTTTGAGCTTCCGGCGGTTGGGTAAACCTTAACCCTTGCGGTCAAGTCTCCGACACTCAGCCATTCGGCCAAGTTCACCTAATGAGCTACTTACATTTCACTCATTCTCTCATCTCACTTGAAGTCCCTCGCCGAAGCTCTTTTCGTTCACGGCCACGTCCCTCGGCAGCATCAAGCGCACGGCTCTATAATGCTCCTTCGCGTCTCTTGCCTCCGAAGTCTGCTTCCTTGGCTTCACTTCAAGTCATCTCATCCGGCGGTCCCTCGGATGCTCCAAGCGCACGGCTTCCGCAAAGTCATCCTTCACCGACTCAAGGACTGAGGTTGTGAGGGTGAACCTGCCAAGGCTCCTTGTGCGAATTACTAAGTCCTGCAAGACTTCAACGCACATATCAAATAACAATACCAACCTAACTTAAACCCTTTTCCACACACATCAAAACCTTATCATGGCAAGAGATTGCCCTAACACTTAGGCTTAGGTTTGTGACCCAAACCCTTCTTGCCCTTGGTTGACTTTTCTCTCTTTGGCCCTAGGTGTTGACTTTGAGTCCTAGACCCTTGACTTTGACTATTTAACCCTTGAAATTGATTTTGCATCTTCTTGAGGGTCTTTTCTAATTTCTCAAGCCTTGACCTCAAGGCTTGATTTTCTAATTCTAATTGCCCAATTTTTGAATTTTGATTTGGTCTTTGGGCATTGTCCTTTCTAGGCATATGCCTAGTCCATTTGGGATTAAGACCAAGGTGTTCTCCTATTTTCCTAATAGACTCCCTAGGTATGGTTTTTCTAGGGATATTAGTCCCAAATTTCTCCTTATTTCCTAAGTGGGCACTTTTAGCTCCTAAACAAAAATATTTATTATTTCTAACATGCTTTTCATAAGAGATAGCAAGAGAATTAAAAGCATGCTTTTGACTTTTAGCTAAAGAAGGAGCATTACAATATACCTTAGGGTTTGCCTTAGAGGCTCCCCCTACTTGTGAAGCTCTCCTTTGAGACTTCTTCTCCCCCTTTGGGCATTGATTCCGGTAGTATCCCGGTTGCCGCCATTTGAAGCAAATCACTTGTTTCTTGCTTTAAATTGTCGGGGCACCGGTATCCTTTGATTTTTCTTGAGGTTTTGGTGCCGGGGGAGTCTTCTTGACTTTATTTGGGCACTTACTCTTATAGTGCCCAAATTCCCTACACTCAAAACACATAAAATTATTTTTATTTTGAATTACGGTGTTTGAGTTACCTAAGTCAATGGAGGCCGAAATCAGATTTTGAGCTTCTTCATCTTGATCGGATGTCGAAACTTCTTCTTGGTGTTGCTCCGGTGATCTAATCTCCTCCCCCTCAATCCTAGAGGTGGAGGTCTCCTCCAATTCTACTTCCTCTTCCTCTTCCTCTTCCTCCTTGGATGTTGATGGTCTCTCAACCTCTAAGTCCTTACTTCCTCATGAGGATGATGTGCTTGCCTCTTCGGTCCCTTCCTCTTGGATCGATGATGGACCTTCATGGAGCTTGGCCAAATCGTTCCAAAGCTCTTTGGCATCCATGTACTCACCTTGGCTACACAAGAAGTCATTAGGAATTAAATCAAAAATGAAATTGATTACCTTCTTATTTTTCTCAAATCTTTGGAGTTGATCTTCACTCCATTTCTTCTTTTTGATGAAGCCACCCTTTGGTCCTTTTGGATATTCGAATCCTTCCATCAAAACGGACCACTCCTCAAGGTCTCTCATCATCAAAAAGTTTTCAATTCTTGCCTTCAAAGAATTGAAGCCTTATCGTCCATAGAAGGCATAGGGAATTGGGGTGTTGGTATCTCATCCCAATTATTCTTCCAACTCCATCATCACCCTCTAGCATGCTCCCTCAGTTGTTAAACTTAGAAGAGCGGCCTCGCTCTGATACCACTTGTAGGGGATCGTTGGAACGCTAGAGGGGGGGGTGAATAGCTTCAATTCGATGCTCGATGGAAATCGTTCGCGTGTTCGTCTACAAACTTCGTTAGCGCACAGTGGAATAATAATAAAGCAATAATGAAATAGACAAACACAACACAACACGAGAATATAACGTGGTTCAGAATCTCAAGGTTTCTACTCCACGGATCGGGCTCAAACGAGCCCTAGCGATGCCAATGCAATCACTAATCACAAATACTCCTTCTCGACATAAGTCGGAGGCGGAGAAACCTCTTATAAACTATTCTTACAACAATAAGAAATGGATACAAGCAATTATAATAATGAAATACAATGCAAGTAAAGAAAACTACTTTACAATTGCTCTTTAAATGCTTGATCGCTTGGTTGCTTGAAATGAACTTGGAGACCCTGATTTGCAGCAGCAAATTGCCCCCAAATGCCCTCAAGAATCGCTTGGCTTTTTCTCCTCCATGAGCTCCATTTATATCTTCTGCCCGGGCTGGAAAAAGTCGATCAGTCGACTGATCAGGACTATCGATCGACTGATCACACTGTTACTATGAGACAACTGTGTAATCCACGCTGGAAAATATTGGTGCAATCGGCTCAGGTCATGATTGACTAGGACTCGAGGTTGACTCGAGTGATGTTTTGATATTTGACAAAGTGAGTTGACATTGATGTTTGACATTAATGTCTATTGATGTTTTGGGGAGATTGTTTATACAATCAACCCGGGTTATGTTTAACCGGACTCGAGTTTGACTCGAGGGAGACTTTGATAGTTGACTAGAGTTGACCATGTCATGGAAAGTCCAAGTCTTGAGTACTTGGCATGTAAAGTCCAAGCATGGGTCTTGGCAAGGAAAAGTCCAACATAGGTTGGCATGGAAAAGTCCAAGCATGGGCCTTGGCATGGAAAGCCCAATATGGGTTAGCAAGGGAAAGTCCAAGCTTGAGTCTTGGCATTTGAGAAGTCCAAGGGGTTTGATATTGGCGGCATAAAGTCCAAGCGGGAGTCTTGGCAACATAAGTCCAATGGTTGGCGGTGTAAGTCCAATGTGCCTTGGCGGTGTAGACACCGTTAGCATGACATAGCCGATGGAATCACCTGAAGGCTAGCGCGATGAATGAACAAGTCATGGATGACTTGGAGGGATCCGAGAGGTGTAAGGTTGATGGAGGTGGCTAGAAGGCTTAGGTCTAGGCTAAGGGTGGTCTAGCATGTATGGGGGAACCATACTTGGGCTAAAACCTCATGTTTGAGGTGTGCCAGTCGACTGGTGCCATGTGGCAGTCGAATGGTAAGAGTCAACTAGGGTTTGACTGCGGGAAGTGGCCTAGCAGTCGACTGCCAGAGATGGAAAGTCGACTGATGGACGAGCAGTCGATTGATCATGTGATCAGTCGACTGATCTCGGTGATTCGGCCACAGAATGGAGTCTCACACGACTGCTGCGGCCAGCAGTCGAGTGGAGGCTTGATCAGTCGACTGATGGTCATGATCAGTTGATTGATGATGGATCCTTTGGATTTTTCCAGCGTGGATCTAGCCGTTGTCTCACGACAATAGTGGCATCAGTCGACTGATGGTCCCGAGCAGTCGACTGATCTGCATTTTTCAGCACAGGTTAAAGCTTTAAATGGAGCTCGTGAAGGAGGAAAATGCTATGGTTTCTTGAGGGCTTTTGGGGCGATTTGCTGCTGCAAATCAGGGTCTCCAAGTGCAATACAAGCTACCAAGCGATCAAGCATTCAAAGAGCAATTGTAAAGTAGTTTTCTTTACTTGCATTTTATTTCATTATTATAATTTCTTGTTTCTATTTCTTATTATTGTAAGAATAGTTTGTAAGGGGTTTCTCCGCCTCCGACTTATGTCGAGAAGGAGTAGTTGTGATTAGTGATTGCGTGTGCATCACTAGAGCTCTTTAGAGTTCGATCCGTGGAGTAGGAACCGTTCGGTTCCGAACCACATTATATGCTTGTGTTCGTGTGATTGTCTATTTCGTTATTGTTACCATGATCTATATTCCTCTGCGCTAATGAAGTTTGTAGATGAACACGCGAACGAGTTCCATCGATGTATATCACGACGCTATTCACCCCTCCTCTAGCGTTACAACGATCTCCAATAGAAAAATCCAACGGCTAGGACATTAATCGACTGATCATGACCATCAATCGACTATTCAAGCCATCACTCGACAGCTGACCGTAGCGGTCGAGTGAGACTCCATTCTGTGCCCCAAAACCCGAGCATCGGGCCGATCGATCACAAGATCACCAATCGCCGTCAATTAGTCGACATATAAGCTCGGCAATGATCATTGACATCCCATCCAACGGTCACTGGCCGCACACCTCAAACATGAGGTTTTAGCCCAAGTATGGTTCCCCCATACTTGCTATACCACCCTTAGCCTAGACCTAAGCCTTCTAGCCACCTCCATTAACCTCACGCCTCTCAGATCCCTTCAAGTCATCCATGACTTGTTCATCCATCGCGCTAGCCTTCAGGTGCTTCCATCGGCTATGTCATGCTAATGGTGTCTACACTACCAAGGCACATTGGACTTACGCCGCCAAGACTCCGCTTGGACTTTATGCCGCCAACCATTGGACTTATGCTGCCAAGACTCCCGCTTGGACTTTACGCCGCCAATATCAAACCCCTTGGACTTCTCAAATGCCAAGACTGAAGCTTGGACTTTCCCTTGCCAACCCATGTTGGACTTTCCATGCCAAGACCCATGCTTGGACTTCTCATTTGCCAAGACCCATGCTTGGACTTCTCATTTGCCAAGACCCATGCTTGGACTTTTCCTTGCCAACCCATGTTGGACTTTCCATTGCCAAGACCCATGCTTGGACTTTTCCAACTGCCAAGTGTCCCACTTGGACTTTCCATGCCAAGTACCCAAGACTTGGACTTTCCCACGACAATCACATTGTCATATATTTTTTTATCGAACATCAAAATATCTCTCGAGTCAAGCTCGAGTCCTGGTCAATCGTGACCTGGGCCTATTGCACCAACAGAGGTGTCCTAATAAAATCGCCTTATGTTTAAACCATTTATATGATAAATGAAGATTCACTATTTTAGTATACATGTTTTCATGTATTTTATTGGATCTTAAACTCATTTACTGAATGTGCACAATACGATTCACAGCATGAGAGAATTTGTGATTGGATCACAAGTATCTCTATATGTGTAATTGTGATGTATTGGAATTATCCCTAGTCGATGAATCAATGGATTTGAACACCATCAACTCTGTCGAGACTAGCACGAGGTATACTCTTTGGTATATCCAAGCAGTTGATTCTCATTGGTTGGAGATATTGTGATGTTCGGAGTTAATTGTTGATGCTAGTTATGGTAACTAGTTCATTGGAATGACCAACTGTAATACTTCATATGGTTCTCAGCATATATGGATATGTCAATGAAGTTCTTACTGTAGCTTAAGTGTGATGTTCCTTTGACTTGCGGTATTAAAGTCATCTTGGTCATGAAGACTTATGCTTTGACATCTTAAGCATGCATATCTGAGGAGATGTGTACCCGGGATGATTGAGCATTAGTTGAAGTGATCAAAGGTGTTTGAATAGCCTATAAAGGATTCACCACTCCTTGCGAGGAGATGTATACCCATGGCCTCTCGTCGGATTGTTACTAAAGTCTTTGGTCAAAGCATTACATGTTTAGAGTAAGGTACTCTTAGATACAAGCACAGTAACTAGAATCCGTAGGACGAGAAAATGATACTTGGGTTAGGTGTGACATAGTCAACCTAGTGGGGACTGACACTATAGACTATGTTTTGAACCAAGTGGGTATAAGATGCGTGAAGGGAACGGGGCACGATTCATTGTAGCTATTGAAGGATTTCAAAAATAGTTCTGGATTAACCGTTGATCTTTTCGGTTAATTAGGGATCATGATGTACTACTAGGTGCCACTCATGATCATTCTATAATTAATTGTTAATTATAGATGGCCAACATAAACCGAGAACTTATTTTGTCACACGCACAATGAGCGTAATCCGAAGGATTTAAAATGAGCTTGAGAATGAGATTCTCTGACCGAGAGAAACTAGGTTTGGTTGGACCAAACAAGGCATGAGCTTGAAATCATTTCAGTCGCAATGGAAGCATGGATGGGCCGTGTCTTATAAAGACATCATGGATGAACCAAATTGGTTTGGTTCTAATCCAATGGTGAAGAATAAACCAAAGGGGTTTGGTTTGTTTTAAACGAATGAACCAAAGTTGGTTCGGTTCATTTTAACTTAAAATAGACCAACTCGGTTTGGTTTATTTTAACTTAAGTTATTGGAGCGGGTTAACGGGTTTTGGTTATGAACCAATAACCGTTAGGAGAATGTGTTCTCTATAAAAATATGGCTTAATGGTTTTTCGTTGATAACTTGTGTGTTGGAAAACCTAGCCACCCTCTCCCTCTCTTCTCCTTGTCGCCGCCCAACAAGGTTGCCGTCCAACTTTTGTGTCACCGTCTAAGCTGCTGCCGATGTCCAAGCTGCTGTCGGCCATCCTCCGGCGACTCACCTTAGTTTCGACGACCAAGGGTTGGCCGACCATCCTCCTTTGGCTGGCACAAATCCTCCACCAAGCTATCCAGTTTTCTGGACAGCTTGTTTCCTTACGTGTCGAAGTGTTGTTTGGACGATGTTTGGAGCTCCGACAGTGGCTACCTTACTGGGGATTTGATCTCCGGTAATCCTCATAGGCGGAGGATGAAGGATTCGTTAATCGATTGACGAATACCTCTCCGGAGAAATTTTGGGGACTCGATTTCTAATCCGAATTTTGATTCAGATTGTGATATTCTCTCGATCATATCGTCTTCGACACGAGGCTAGTGACTCCTACGAAGATGAGGCTCGTGGCTTTGTGAAGTCATCCCGATGATACTCGGCGTGGATATGGATAGAGGCGATTCTAGCGAGAGTCGCTCCAGTTGATGTCTTTCTCGCTACACGTGATACGTCAGGTATACATAGAGTAATTTTTTTATTGCAAAATTTGAAATTGCGATTATGTCTACACATGTTGTACTATGCATGCATGTGGTGTGTGTTTTATAATAAATTAGATTTATTATTTTTTATTTCTTCCGTTGTGCACATGTTTACGAAACATGTTTAAACACACTCTCGCCGCGGTGCCGAAAACCCAACAGTGGTGTCAGAGCCCAGGTTGTGTTTCGACATTATCGTAAAATTATTTTGCGATAGTCGTAATTGTATTTATAGGAAATTTTTTACTTTTGGAAAGTTTAGAAGTATTTATGAAAATTTTCTAATTTTGGAAAGATTAGAAGTATTTATGGAAATCTTCTACTTTTGGAAAGTTAGAAGTATTTATGGAAATTAACACTTTCCATAAATAAAATATTTGATTAGATTTGGAAATTTATTTCCTAATTTAATTATGATTTGATTTGGGAAATCAAATCTAAAATATATTTTAATTCTCTAAATAATTTTGACAATTTAGGAAATTTATTTCCTAAATTAAATTTTACTTTCCTTAATTGAGACCTGTTGGATCAAAGCGGATCGCTAGAGGGGGGGTGAATAGCGATAAAACCTTTTTCTTTTCTTTTCGTTCATTAAAACTCGAGAGATAATTAATTGCAGCGGAAATGTAAATGTAAAGTAAAAAGAGACAAAGGAGTTTTACTTGGTTCGTAGCCTTCGGCTACTACTCCAAGGCCCTAGCGGTCCTCGACCACGTACGGAGGGCAAAAACACTAAAGAACTCCTCCCCTTTAGAGGTAGGAGTTTAATCGATACAAGTAAAGCACAAAGCTTGAGGTAGAGGGACACTCCCCCTCTCCTCGTTACGATAAAAGCTCCGAAAATGAAAGTACTAAACTGAAATAAAACTCTAACTGACGTAATAAAATGAAAACAAATAAACCTAGACGTCGGAGAAGAAGCACTTCGTTGTCGGAGAAGTTGTAGCTTTGCGGAGGATTTTGGAGGCTTAGAATTGATGATGAAACCCTAGGTTAGGATCTCCTTTTATAGCTTTTAAGTCTCTCATCGAATGGGTCTTCAACCAATAGGAATTGGGCACAAAACTCCTTGAAAAATGGTGATAAAGCTTGACTCCTCGAGGCTGATTTTTGACCATCGGTTGAACTGATTTCTTGGCCGGTTGAACTGATGGCTCAACAGTTGAACTGATCCTTGGCCGGTTGAACTGATGGCTTAGCAGTTGAACTAATTTTTGGCCGGTTGAACTGATTTTTAGACTTTTCGACTGTAATAAAGAGTTAGCTCGAAATATAAGTGAATTCGACGGTCACTTGCCATCCGATCTCAACATAGACCTTCCATGGGAAGTCTTGGTCGGATCGTCGCCTAAGGATGTCCCCGTATGGAGGACTCGACCTTACTTACGCTCACTCACACGAGCTTACCTCAACATTTACCTTTGAAGTCTTGCTTTCGGTCTCCACCTGATTCCTTCGGCTCCCTCCGAAGTCCTCCCGGTGTCGCCCGACCACCGCAGCTTCCTCCGAGTGTCGCTAGCCTTTAGCTCCAGCTATAGCAATCTTCTGCACACTCGATTCAACTCGTGAGATAACGACATGAGCTTAACTTTGTATCGTTTGCTATAATCAAAACTCAGGTTCGACTTAGGTGCCTACTGCACCAACAATCTCCCCCTTTTTGATTTATGGCAAACCCACATACTGTAGGAGATTTGACGCCGCTAGAGGGGGGGTGAATAGCGTTGACCGTAGGAAGATGGAAATCGTTCGCGTGCTTATCTACAATTTTGTTAGTACACAGTGGAATAACAAGAATAATAATGATAACGAAACATACAACACTCAAACACAAAGATATAACGTGGTTCGGAACCGAACGGTTCCTACTCCACGGATCGAGCTCTAAAGAGCCCTAGTGATGCACACGCACTCACTAATCACAAATACTCCTTCTCGACACAAGTCGGAGGTGGAGAAACCTCTTACAATAAGATTACAATAATAATCTAAATACAACAAGCAAATATAAGAAGAAATACAACAAGATAAGTAAAGAAATCTTTACAAAAACTCTTTTGAAGCTTGCTTGTTGATTGCCTTGGACTAGCACTTGAAAGCCCTGATTTGCAGCAGCAAATCGCTTCAAAACGTCCAAGAAAATCGGTTGCAAACACCCTCCCGTCGAGCTCCTTTTATCCTTGCGTGCGACCTGGATTTCCGCCCATCACCGATCGCCATAAGTCACCGATCGTGATGCCATGTGTCGTGAGACAACGGCTCGATCCACGCTGGAAAAATTCCAACGGATCTCTTGGCGCCGATCGAAGATTGGCGATCGATCGCCAGCAGAGTCGATTGCCCAATACTACGGAGCATTGCGTGCTCATGGTGAACTAGCATCATGCCGACCCCTGCGATCGATGCCATAGACATCGCCCGATCGCTCTAATGAGCTGACGCTGAGAGATTCCATCTCTTAAACGGCAATGAACTGGTCGACTCACGGCAGTCGAACCGGCCATAATGCCAGTCGACTGCCAACCTCAAAGATGAGGTTTTAACCCAAGTATGGTGCCCCCATACTTGCTAGACCACCCTTAGCCTAGACCTAAGCCTTCTAGCCACCCCCATCAGCCTCACGCCTCTCGGATCCCTCCAAGTCATCCATGACTTGTTCATCCATCGCGCTAGCCTCCAGGTGCTTCCCTCGGCTATGTCATGCTAACGGTGTCTACACCGCCAAGGCACATTGGACTTACGCCGCCAAGACTCCGCTTGGACTTTACGCTGCCAATATCAAACCCCTTGGACTTCCCAAATGCCAAGACTCAAGCTTGGACTTTCCCTTGCCAACCCATGTTGGACTTTCCATGCCAAGACCCATGCTTGGACTTCTCATTTGCCAAGACCCATGCTTGGACTTCTCATGCCAAGTACTCAAGACTTGGACTTTACCAAATGCCAAGTGTCCCACTTGGACTTTCCATGCCAAGTACCCATGACTTGGACTTTACCTTGCCAAGACCCATGCTTGGACTTTCCATTTGCCAAGACCCATGCTTGGACTTTCCAAAATCACATGGTCAGCTCTAGTTAACCATTAAGGTCTTCCTCGAGTCAAACTCGAGTCCGGTCAAACATGACCCGGGTCGATTGCTCCAACAATCTCCCCAACATATTAACCGACATTAATGTCAAACATCAATGCCAAACCACTTTTTCAAATCCCTTTGTCAAACATCAAAACATCACTCGAGTCAAACTCGAGTCTGGTCAATCGTGACCTGGGCCGATTGAACCAACAATATCCCCCTTTTTGATGTTTGACAAAAACCAAACAAATCATCTGAGTTAGACCACTAACTCAAATCCCTTACAAATTATCCCAAATTGGTAAACACTCTCCAAATGTTCTCCCCCAAACATTCTCCCCCTTTTTGACTAACATCAAAAAGGTTTTCTCTCCAAGGAGGTCAATGTCTCATGTCCCAATGAGATCTTACAATCTCCCCCTTGATCCAAAAATAAATACCTAGGATGCCTACCATCTTCCTAGTGATAGTTCACATATCACTCAAGAGAGACAATCCTATACTCTCTCCCAATTTCCAAATTGGGTATCACAAACCCATCAATTTTCCCAATTGATGATACTCTCCCAATAACTTCTCCTCTTCAAGGAGAAAAACACATCCATCATCCCAAGATGAATACCTCCCCCTAAAGGCTTGCTCCCCCTTGACCATTGCACCAACAATGTCCTTGGGAGGCCCCTAAGCCAATAGGAACTATAAACCATCAAAATTAAGGTTCTAAGTTCAACATAGAACTTTCACTCACCCTAAATTTGATACTTTGACCTAACACAGCTCCTAATCCATATCCAATGAATTTTCACCCTTTATAATGCTTCCTAAAGCATATCCTAGGGTTAGGAGTGATTAGGAGCCTTTTCCATAGCTGAACACGGGCTAAACAAACCTTGTTAACCCGAAATCAGACCTGGCAATGACTCTAACAAGAATCACGATCACATTCTCACATCGCTAACATTGAGGCCGATCGATAATCAAAATCTCGATTTTCAGCTATCAGAAATGAATTTTGGAAATTCATAAATAATTATACATAATTCAAAAAATTATGAAAATTCATACGTATAATACTTATGACACACACAATGGGTGAAAAATATTTGAAAATTATTTTACCCATAAAATAGTGAGTTTGATACAAAAACTCAAAACCATTGAAATTTTTAATGTTTTGGCCCAATTTTGTATCAACTCTATCAATGGTGATTTCTATCAAAAGATAGACTTCACCAAGGTTTTTTCAAAAATGATTTTAAACTGTTTTCAAAACCTTATTTTGGATCATATTCCTTGGGCTCTATGTACATGACTTGTACACATGCTCTCCCAATGATCCACAAATTGAAATTAGATGAGTTTTAGTTCATCTAGATGCAAAAACTATGCACCTTGAACTTAACTCATATCCTAGCATCTCACATGTATCTAGGGTGTATAAATACACATACATGTCAATTGGATGTGAGATGTGGGTTTTAGTTCATTTAAAACTAGGGTTTCATGCATTTTTCTAGGCAACCCTACTTGATTCCCTTATAAATGAGACTCCAAGTCATGCCCTAGTCCTTAAATCAATTTCAATTGAGATTTTCTTAAATGCATGAATGATTATGGCATTAATGATGACATAAATAAACATATGCTCATAACCATGATGTCATGACATAATATGAAATCTAAAACACATGACATTTAAATCCTTAAACCTAAGCATAATCATGACATATAAAATGATTAGAAATACACATGATGTCATGACATGGCATATGGCAAACAAGGCATGGCATATAAAATATATAGGTATAGTAATACCCAAATTTTAATATTAATTGCCATTTGATATAATTAGATATATTTTTCCATATTATCATTAATCTCCCTAGTGTGCCAAAAACCCAAAATGACACACTAACACTCTAAACCCTAATTGTGTCAATTTGATCATTTTATCAAACTTCATAACTAATATTGGCACATCCTAAAATCTTTTAGGATTATGATTCAACCCTATTTCCAAGGTATCCATAACCTTGAAAATAACCTAAAATGCCACCTTTATCATGGTTGAGTTAACTACCCATCCAATCAAGGTTGGCACACCCTAAACCCATCTAGCGTGAATCAATCACGCTCTTAGAAACCCAAAACCGATTTGAGCTCCTAGGGTTAATTAGGTATTCCTTAGGGATAACCTCCCTAGATACCTTCCTAATGACCCTCCTAGGCTTGTTAGCCTTGGTCATTTGGGTCTTACCTAGGTTGACTCTAGGGGTAACTCCCCTTGCAACCTTCTTAGTGGCCACCCTAGGTTTCCTTGAAACCCTAGCCACTAGGCACACCCTTTGGTCATTTCTAGGGATGACTTTCCTATTGACCTTGGTCTTCCTAGACCTAGTTTGTGTTCCATAGTCAAATGGAACACTATGGTAAGCTACCTTAGGCTTAGGTTTGTGACCCAAACCTTGCTTGCCTTTGGTTGACTTTTGACTCTTAGGTCCTTGACTTTGACCGTTAGACCCTTTAAATTGGTTTTGTATATTCCTAAGCGTTTTTTCAAGTTTTTCAAGCCTTGACCTCAAAACTTGATTTTCCTTTTCTAATTGCCCGATTTTAGAATTTTGATTTAAATCTTGGGCATTAGACTTCCTAGGCATATGCCTAGTCCATTTAGGGTTTAGACTTAGGTGCTCTTGCACCTTTCTAATTGTCTCCCTAGGTAAAATTGATCTTGAGTTATTTGACCTAGGTTTGTCCTTAAATAAGTTATTTTTAGGGACATTGGTCCCAAATTTCTCCTTACTCCTAAGGTAAACATTTTTAGCACCTAAGCAAAATTCCTTACTTCTAGCATGCTCTTTATGAATTGCAAGAGAATTAAAATTTCTAGCATGCTTTTGACTTTTAAATTTAGAAGGTGCATTATTTAAATATACCTTAGGGTTAGCTATAGAAGCTCCCCCTACTTGTAATGCTCCTCCTTGCCCCTTCTTCTTCCCCCTAGGACATTGACTCCGATAATGCCCCTTTGAATTGCACTTGAAGCATATGATGTGCTCCTTGCCTTTAGGTGTTGGGGAACCGACATCCTTGACTTTTGGTGCCGGTGGAGCTTTCCTAATCTTCTTTGGGCACTTGCTCTTATAGTGCCCAAATTCCCTACACTCAAAACACATAATATTATTTTTATTTGAAATTAGAGTGTTTGAGTTACCTAGGTTAATGGAGACCGGAATTGGATTTTGGGCTTCTTCATCTTGACCGGATGTCGAAGCTTCTTCTTGATGCTCCGGTGTTGAGGAAACTCTAATCTCCTCCTCAATCCTAGAAGTGGATGCTTCTTCCACTTCCTCCACCTCTTCCGATCCAGATGTTGATTCCCTATCAACCTCCGAATCCTCAACCTCTTTGAATGAAGATGTACTTGCTTCTTTTTGAGCTTGAGAGGATGAGCACTCTTCTTCTTCTTCTTCTTCTTGGACCAATGATGAGTTTTCATGGAGTTTTGCCACTTGGCTCCACAACTCCTTAGCGTCCATATAGTCCCCTACCATACACACAATTTCATTAGGGACCAAATCAAGAATAAATTTTACTACCTTCATGTTTTTCTCGAAGGCTTGGAGTTGATCTTCACTCCACTTCTTCTTCTTGAGGAATCCACCTTTAGGTCCTCTTGGATAGCTATATCCTTCCATTAAGATAGACCATTCTTCAAAGTCCCTCATCATTAGGAAGTCTTCAATTCTTGACTTCCATTGCTTAAACCCTTATTGTCCATAGAAGGAGTAAGGGATCGGTGTGTTAATATTTCATCCCAATTGTTCTTCCATCTTCACCCTCTAGCTTCTTTGTCCTAGCTCCCGGCGGTTAGTCCGTAGAAGAGCCCTGTGCTCTGATACCACTTGTAAGAGATTTGACGCCGCTAGAGGGGGGGTGAATAGCGTTTGACCGTAGGAAGATGGAAATCGTTCGTGTTGCTTGTCTACAATCTTGTTAGTACGCAGCGGAATAAACAATAACAAATACAAACACAAGATACAATCACAACACGCACGATATAACGTGGTTCGGAACCACACGGTTCCTACTCCACGGATCGAGCTCTAACGAGCTCTAGCGATGCCAATGCAATCACTAATCAATAAACTCCTTCTCGACAACAAGTCGGAGGCGGAGAAACCTCGTACAAATGTTTACAACAATAAACGAAAGAAATACAAGCAAATGCAAAGGAAATGTAAAGAACACTTTACAAACTAGGGTTTTGAGCGCTTGCTTGTTGGTTGCTTGGATGAGCTTGAAGGACCCTGAAATGCACCTGCAAATCGCCTTCAAATCGCCTCACCAAAGCTCCCAAAAATCTGATGCTTGAGCCTTCCACGAACAGCTGCTTTTATCCTCCATCGGGCTGGATTTCCACCTAGCAGTCGACTGCCATAAGTCCCCAGTCGACTGCCAGCACTGTAGCTGTGAGACAACGGCTCAATCCACGTTGGACAAGTTCCAACGGGACTCTTGGCAGTCGACTGCCAACATTGGCAGTCGACTGCCAGCCGCGTAGTCGACTGCCCAGTCGGCTATAGAGCATTCTGTGCTTGTAGCTGAACTAGCGATCGCGATCGCGCACGATCATTGCGTAAACATCGATTCATGCTCCAATGAGAAGTCAACTGCCAGAGCAGTTCCAGCTCTTAAACGGCAGTCGAACTCAAGTCGACTCACGGCAGTCGAACCGGCCATAATGCCAGTCGACTGCCAACCTCAAAGAAGAGGTTTTAACCCAAGTATGGTGCCCCCATACTTGCTAGACCACCCTTAGCCTAGACCTAAGCCTTCTAGCCACCTCCATCAGCCTCACGCCTCTCGGATCCCTCCAAGTCATCCATGACTTGTTCATCCATCGCGCTAGCCTCCAGGTGCTTCCCTCGGCTATGTCATGCTAACGGTGTCTACACCGCCAAGGCACATTGGACTTACGCCACCAAGACTCCGCTTGGACTTTACGCTGCCAAAATCAAACCCCTTGGACTTCCCAAATGCCAAGACTCAAGCTTGGACTTTCCCTTGCCAACCCATGTTGGACTTTCCATGCCAAGACCCATGCTTGGACTTCTCATTTGCCAAGACCCATGCTTGGACTTCTCATTTGCCAAGACCCATGCTTGGACTTCTCATGCCAAGTACTCAAGACTTGGACTTTCCCAAATGCCAAGTACCCATGACTTGGACTTTCCATGCGCCAAGTGTCCCACTTGGACTTTTCATTCCAAGTACTCAAGACTTGGACTTTACCTTGCCAAGACCCATGCTTGGACTTTCCAAAATCACATGGTCAACCCTAGTCAACCATTAAGGTCTTCCTCGAGTCAAACTCGAGTCCGGTCAAACATGACCCGGGTCGATTGCTCCAACAATCTCCCCAACATATTAACCGACATTAATGTCAAACATCAATGCCAAACTACTTTGTCAAATCCCTTTGTCAAACATCAAAACATCACTCGAGTCAAACTCGAGTCTGGTCAATCGTGACCTGGGCCGATTGCACCAACAATCTCCCCCTTTTTGATGTTTGACAAAAACCAAACAAATCATCTGAGTTAGACCACTAACTCAAATCCCTTACAAATTATCCCAAATTGGTAAACACTCTCCAAATATTCTCCCCCAAACACATACAAAGTTAAGTAAATAGCAAGCATGAAGAATAATGTGCATTAGAAACAAGAAATAAAGAAGATTAAGTTGGAGTAGTAAGGATTTTCTTCAAGTACTCCCCCTTGAGGAAACCTCCCCCTTGACCGAGGGTGAGTCTTGAAGAAAGATCTTAATCCTCCCCTTTGAGGGTTTCTTTAAGTAATTAACATTACTTAAAGTTGGCCTTAGTAAAACGTTTAAGTTAAGGGTTCTTCTTAACTTGGCCCTTTCTCCCCCTTAAGTAAAACATTAAGGGCATAATAAAAAATAAGTAAAACGTTGACGCCACAAATAAGTTTAAGTTAAGAATTCTCTTAACTTGGCCTTTAATAAGTTTTCAAAACTTAAAGTTAACTTTTGGTTTAAATATAAAGTAAGAGTTAAGTTATCAAAAAAAATTTTGACCCCTTAACTTTGGCCTTTTTCTCCCCCTTTTGCCATATATCGAAAAAAGTGAGTGTGTGTGTGGAAAACAAAAATAAGTGTTAAATTTAAAGTCCAAGCATGTTCCACATTATTTTGAAAATAATATACTGAAAATAAGTTCATCTATAAGATGTTCGACTCATATTTGGCTTGATTGATATGAAAGATCAACCAGTCCTGGTCAGAGTCGGTTAGTATGTATGATTATACTCCGTGGTTCATAGCGATGCACTAGCTCTACATCTGGAACCAGGAGTAAGGTCCTAACATCTCACGCCCATCTACATGGCTAAGTACACAAACACATTAGTCCTATGTGTTGTGAGATGTATTGGCTCCTTAAATCTATAGGTGCATGATATCTAAGGTATGTCCTATACTAGTTCCATAAAAAATGAAAGTTAAGAAATAGTAGTAAGAAAATATAATTTGCAAGTTCCTATTCTACTACACATGCCCAATTTTCGTCCTTAATAGACTAAATTCGACCGGGTATAGGGCTTAGTAACAGGTCCGCTAAGTTAGACTTTGATTCGACGATTCGAGTCAGGATGTCTGCTGGCCACATGTTCTCGAATGAAATGGTGTTTGACCTCTATATGTTTGGTCCTAGAGTGACATATCGGATTCTTTGTAAGATTAATTGATCTAATGTTATCTACGTGAAGTTTAGTATTCATAAAGTCTAACTTAAAGTCGCGGAGAGTGTGCTTCATCAAAAGAAGCAGTGACACACTCACCCATCGCGATGTATTCGCTTCGGTGGTAGATAAGGCAACACGTGTTGCTTCCATGCACTAACTCACTAGACTCGAGCCGAAGTTGACAACAACCACTGTGACTCTTTCTATCGAGCTTACTACCGCATAGTCCGAATCGAGTAGCCTATTAGTTCAACTCTAGATCTAGGATACCAAATACCGACATTAAGTGTACCCTTTAGATATCTAAGGATACGCTTGACTAGAGTTAGGTGAGACTCCTCGCACAGGTTTGAAACCTTGCACATACTTACTGCAAATAAGATATCAGTCGGCTATAGTTAAGGTAAAGGAGACTCCTATTATGCTCCTATAGTATTTTAAATCAATTGAATTTCCGATTACATCTTCTTCTATATTCACATTAGTTGTCATTGGGGTATTAATAATTTTAGCGCCTTGCATTCCAAAGCGCTTTAATTAATTCCCTAGTATATTTTGCGCTGATGTAGGTATATTCCATCTTTAGTTTGTTTAATTTGTAGACCTAAAGAAACTTAACTCACCTACTAAATTCATTTCAAATTCACTTTCCATAAGTGAAATGAACTCATTTAGTAGGATTGAGTTGGTGGTTCCAAAATAATATCATCTACGAGATTTGGGCTATGAATATGTCTTTACCTAAGGTTTTTACGAAAAGGGTTGGGTCAACTACACCTTGGTTAAAGCCTTTGGACTTAAGATAAATTGAAAGTCTCTCGTACCAAGCTCGAGGAGCTTGTTTAAGTCCATAAAGAGCTTTCTTTAACCTAAGGACATGATCGGGTTTGTCTAAACTTTCGAAACCGGGGGGTTGACTAACATAAACTTCTTCTTTAATGTATCCATTTAAGAATGCAGATTTCACATCCATTTGAAACAACTTAAATCCTCGATGTGCATATGCTAATAGCATTCGAATGGACTCTAATCTAGCCATCAGCATAGGTCTCGTCGTAATCTAAACCTTCGACTTGACTAAACCCTTTAGCAACTAGTCTAGCTTTATTTCTAACTACTTCACCTCTATCATCAATTTTATTTCTAAACACCCACCTTGTTCCAATGATTGTTTTATCTTTAGGTGGTGGTACTAATTCCCATACTTCGTTCTTAGTGAATTGAGCCAACTCTTCTTGCATTGCAATAATCCAATCAGGATCAAGAAGAGCTTGGTCAATAGTTTTGGGTTCAATTTTAGAAATCAAGGATATTTGACTAAGGTTTCTGTATGAGGCTCTAGTTCGAACTCCTAGACTTGGATCACCTATCACTTGGTCGATAGGATGATTCGTTTGAGTCCTAGTTGGATTTGGGTTCTAGTCTACAACTTGATCCATAGGATGACTCGTTTGAGTTCTAGTTTGGTTGGAGTCATCTATCACTTGGTCGATAGAGTGACTTGGTTGACTTAGGTTAGGATTAACACTAGACCTGATCTCCGGATCAGAGTTAGGTCTAGTATGAGTCGGTTCGGTAATTGGGGTTGCCGGGGGTTTTGTAGGTTCGTGTCTTTCATCAAATACTACATTGATAGTCTCCTCGACTCTAAGGGTGTCGTGGTTATATACTCTATAAGCTCTGCTTGTAGTCGAGTATCCTAGAAAGATTCAGGTCGTGGTTTTGGATGTAAATTTCCCTAGGTAATCCTTAGTATTTAGGATATGTACCTTACACCCAAGTACCCTAAAGTACTTGATGTTAGGTATTTTATCGTGATAAATCTCGTATGAGGTCTTAAGGTGCCTCTTTACCATAAGGATTCTATTTTGGACATAGCATGCCGTATTCACGGCTTCGGCCCAAAACCTATCGGGTAGGTTATACTCATTAAGCATTGTCCTAGCGGCTTCTTGTAGGGTTCTATTTTTGCATTCTACTAGGCCATTTTGTTGTGGAGTTCTAGGGCAAGAGAACTCATGGTGGTATCCATTTAGGTTACAGAATTCTGTAAACCTATGGTTTTCGAATTCACCACCATGATCAGTCCTAAGTCTTTTGATTTTAATGCTTTGTTGATTTTCTATTAATTTAAATAGATTGATTAATTGATCTAGGGTATCACTTTTGTGTTTGATGAACCTAACCCAAGTAAATCTAGAATAGTCATCAATTATGACTAAGCAGAATTTACTTCCGTTAAGTGACTTAGCTCCGTGTGAATCAAATAGATCCATGTGTAGGAGCTCAAGCACACTTTTGGTTCGTTCTTGACTAGTTAGTTGATGGTGTGTCCTGTTGGATCGAAAGTGTCGCTAGAGGGGGGGGGGGGTGAATAGCGATACGGTGTCGTTAAAAACTTTTGCAATAAGTAAAAAGCAAGTAGAGAATGCACAGCGGAAATATAAAGTAGACAAGATATTTTTACGTGGTTCACAATCTTTCGATTGCTAATCCACGGCCCTAGTGATCCTTGATCACGTACGGAGGGCAATTCACTAAAACCACTCCTCCTCGTTGGAGGTAGGAGCAACGATTACAAAAAGAAATCAAGGCAAAGGGACACTCCCCCTTTCCTTGTTACGATTAAAGCACAAAGACAATTTAAAGAAGTAGAACTTAAATAAATATACCGACAACTCTTATAAGTAGAAGATGTAGCTTTCGTTGTCGGCGGCACTTCGTCGTAGCAAATGTGAGTAGTAGTAGCGGCGTTACGACGGCGTGTTGAGAGCTCTTGAATTCTTGTGTGATTTGCTTGGAGTGAACATGTCTATTTATGGATATTGATCTATGAATTTAGACATAGGTAGTGTCCAAGGTGAGGTTCTTATCCCAACTCAAGGATGAGGTGTTTCATCCAACCACCTTGTGCCACCTCCAACCTTCTTGTGTGCCAACTCAAGGATGAGGTGTTTCATCCAACCACCTTGTGCCACCTCCAACCTCCTTGGGCGCCAACTTGAGGATGAGGTGTTTCATCCAACCACCTTGTGCCACCTCCAACCTCCTTGGGCGCCAACTTGTTGGAGCCATTCAACTTGTGCCACATCATGGGAGCCAACCATCTTGTGCCAACTCACCTTATTTTGGGCGTCCACCACAAGGAAGCTTGGTGATGGTTTGGATGTCCACCTTGATGCCACATCACCCTTTGTACCAAAACACGAGTCAAGTCCAAATTCACCCCCTTGAAATTCGAGCTCTTCGAGGTCGGAACTTGACTAGCAGCTTGTAGTCAAAGGGTTTTGGACAGTACAGTTAGCTTAAAATATAAAGATGGTTCTAACCATCCGATCTGACTAGACCTTCCATTGGAGGTATTGGGTCGGATCTACGCTAACGACCTTGCCGCTTTCACACGAGCTTACCTTGTAGCCTCGCTCGGTCTTCACCCGAGTACCTCGGCTTCCTCCAAGTCCTCTGGCATTGCCCGACCACCTCGGTTCCCACCGGTGTCGCATGACCTTCCGCCAACTCAACTTTAGCATTTCGCACACTTAATTGAGCTCGTAAGATAACAAATATACCCTTAACTATTGAGCCTTTGCCATAATCAAAATATCGGTTCGACTTTGGTGCCCACCGCACAACAATCTCCCTTTGATTCATGGCAAACCGACAAAAGTTAAGGAAAATTAAGCATAACAAAGAAGCTAGCATAATGATTAAGCATGAATGAGCTAGCATAAAGATTAAATATGAATGAGCTAGCATAATGATTAAGCATGAATGAGCTAGCATAAAGATTAAATATGAATGAGCTAGCATAAAGATTAAATATGAATGAGCTAGCATAATGATTAAATATGAATGAGCTAGCATAAAGATTAAGCATGAGTGAGAAATATTATTGTTTCAAGTTCTCCTTTGAGGTAACCTCCCCTTGACCAAGGTGAGTTCTTGAAAAATAATTTTACTCCCTTAATAGTTGCTTAAGTAAACGGAATTACTTAATATAAAAGGTAATAATTTTGTTTACTTTCTTCCCCTTTAATTTTGGAAATAATTTTGTTTACTTTCTTCCCCTTTAATTTTGGTTAATTTTGGTTACTTTTGTGACTTTCTCCCCCTTTTGCCTTAACTCAAAAAGTTTGTAAATATATTTTAGGGTTTGTAAGTCCAAGCAAGTTCCCAATATGATTTCTAAGGTTTGATTTGGACTCAACATACTCTAGTTGTATAGTTCCATTAGTTACATGTTCCCTAATGAAGTGGTGTTTAACTTCTATATGTTTTGTCCTAGAATGACATATTGGATTTTTAGTTAAGTTAATTGAACTGATGTTATCTATGTAGGTTTTAATGTTGTTAAAGATTAAGCTAAAGTCTTGGAGAGTGTGCTTCATCCACGAGTGAGAGACACACTCACCCATCGCAACGATTCGGCCGGTGGTAGATAAGGCAACACAATGTCGCTTCCTCTGCACTAATTCACTAGACTCGAGGATTTGACAACAACCACTCGTGCTCTTTCTATCGAGTTTACTACCGGCATAGTCGGAGTCGGAGTAGCCGATTAGATTAAACTCGGTAGATCTAGGGTACCAAATACCTACGTTTAGCGTGCCCTTTAGATATCTAAGGATACGCTTGACTAGGGTTAGGTGAGACTCCTTGGCACAGGTTTGTAACCTTGCGCACATACTTACCGCGAATAAAATGTCGGGTCTGGTTAAGTATAGGAGACTTCCTATTGCGCTCCTATAGTATTTTAGGTCAACGGGTTTTCCTTCTACATCTTCGTTTATATTAACATTAGTTGCTATAGGTGTATTAATTATTTTAGCATCTTGCATTCCAAATCGATTTATTAAGTCCTTAGTATATTTTTGTTGATGTAAATATATTCCATCTTTAGTTTGTTTAATTTGTAAACCTAAGAAGAAACTTAACTTCTCCTACTAAATTCATTTCAAATTCACTTTCCATAAGTGAGATGAATTCGTTTAGCAGGATCGAGTTGGTAGTTCCAAAAATTATATCATCTACATAGATTTGGGCTATAAAGATTTCTTTTCCTACGGTTTTTACGAGTAAGGTTGGGTCGACTAAACCTTGGTTGACGAGGCGTAGGTCTCATCAATCTAAACCTTCGACTTGACTAAACCCTTTGCGACTAACTGGCTTTATTTCTAACTACTTCACCTTTATCATCAAGTTTATTTCAGTAATACCCACCTTGTTCAATAATTGATTTTTCTTTAGGTGGTGGTACTAATTCCCGGACTTCATTTCTAGTGAATTGAGCTAGCTCTTCTTGCATAGCAATAATCCGATCGGGATCAGAAGTGCTTGTTCAATAGTTTTGGGTTCGATTTTGAAATTAGAGATTTGACTAAGGTTTCGATATGAAGCTCTAGTTGAACCCTAAATTTGGATCACCTATAACTTGATTGATAGGATGATTTGTTTGAGTCTTAGTGTGACTCGGGTTAGGGTCATCTATCACTTGGTCGATAGGATGACTTGGGTGAGTTCTAGTTTGACTTGGGTTGAGTTCTATCTTGACTTGGGTTAGAGTCATCTATCACTTGGGTCGATAGGATGACTTAGGTTGATGTTCAAGATCAGTCGGGTTGCTATAAGTTGATTTGCTAGTTGGTTTTGTTAAGGATTGAGCGGGTTCGTGTCCTTAAATCGAAAACTATATTAATGGTTTCTTCGACTCTTATGTGTAGGATCAATGGAATTACTAAAGGGTTGTTTGTAAGTTTTAAACCTAAATCATCTCACCAATATCTACATGATCAAAACATGTTATTCCTATGTATTCTTGTGAGATGACTTTCAATTTTACTTGATTAATTAACAAACATAAGGTTAGAATCGGATTTAGTCTAAGCACATCAACAAATCTTTTAAAGAGATTAGCTTCGTGTCGTGGCGAGCACGAGGCCTTCTTTGATCGGAACAACGACCACTTCCTTAGACAAAGCTAATTTCAAGAAATTGATAACTCGACTTACTTGAGACTACGTCTTGGTCTAACTAGTTATTTTTGAAAAGAGGCTCCCCGAGGCTCAATCTTTTCGTAGGATTTTAGTTGATTTATTTTTGAAAAGAGGCTCCCCGAGGCTCAATCTTTTCGCAGGATTTTAGTTGGTTATGAGTCCTATCTAACCATTCTAAAAATAAAAGAAAAACTAAGCATGCAATTTCTAAGACTTAACAAAAATACATTTTGTATTGGCTCCCCCTGGACCATTGAATCGAGTGGGTCTATTCACATAGTGAATTTGGTCCTTGGGAACCCAATACATGTTAGATCCTAAAGTTGAAATCAAAGTGATCTTAGGGACCCATGCTTGGACATTTTTCTTATGTTGGTTTACTATAGACATATATGACTTATTGGTTGTATTTGAGTTAAACCCGAGTCCGGCCTTGTTGTACACGGCCCTTTGTGATCCAAGTAAGAGGTCAAGTCCCTTGGATCCCAAAGTGAACCTTTCCAACGTGTTCCTAAGGTCTTCGACTTGTGTTTCAAAAGCGAGTTCTCAACTTCAAGCTTTTCAACTTGAGTTGAGTCCTCCTCTTGAATACGAGTAGTCGAAGAGGTTAGGGAGACCTCATGTTTGAGAAGGTTAACCTCCTCAATTAGGGTCTCGACCTTGGACTCGGACTTAGCTAGTTTCTTATTTAAAAATTTAATTGCACCATACAAAGTATTAAGTAACGACCGACTTACCCTTAATGATTCTTTTGAACCGGATACGGATCCGTGGCTTGTCTTGAATGGAAGCTCATCATCGGATTCGGACTCGGACTCTTCTTGATTTGAGTCGTGCTCGGTCGGCTTGGCCATTAGAGCTTGGATATCGCCTTCTTCCTCCGACAACTCCTCCCAAGTAGCGTTTAGTGCTTTCTTGGTCTTTGATGCGTTATTCTTTAGCTTTGGGCACTCGGACTTGATGTGACCGAACTCACTGCACTCATAGCATCTAAAATTAGAAGTATTTGAATTAGGTTTAGGCTTACCTTGAGTTGTTGGTCGCTTCGTCTCTTGATCATCTTCCTAACTAGATTGACTAGTTCGGATTCTATTTCGAGTCTACTTCCGATTCGGACTCGCCTTCCTTCTGGGTGGCTTGCGGGCTTCTTCTTCTTGGAACCTCGCAACTAACGCAATACTCTTCTCGGCCCGACCACGTTAGTTTGCTCATGTAATTCAAGTTCAAACAATTCGTCTAACCTAATTTTAGAAAGGTCCTTGGAGACCTTGTAGGCATCGACCATGGATGCCCACAAGGTGGTCCTAGGAAGCGAGTTAAGAGAATACGATAAGGTCGCGATTCTCGACCTTTTGTCCGATGGCATGGAGTTGGTTGGACGATGTCTTGGATACGAGCATGTAGTTGAGTTGCGGTCTCGTTTTCCTGCATTTTCAAGTTATACAATTTATTTAAAAGTAAATCTCTTTTACATACCTTCGTGTGCCTTAGTTCCACTAGCTTGGTCCATAAGTCCTTTGCACTAATGAAGGGGCCGACGGCGGTTGAGCTCTTCCTTGGACAACCCACATTGCAAGATTTGAGTTGCCTTGGCATCGGCTTCTACTTGTTTTTCATGGAATTTGACCATTGATCGTAACCCAAAGATTCACCATCTTCATTAATAGGAAGTGTGAAACCGGTTTGGATTACGATCCACATCTCGATTTGGGTTTTAAGAAAGCATTCCATCCGACCCTTCCAATAACGAAAGTCATTACCGTTGTAAAGCGAGTCGGGATGCTAAACCCTTCGAGATGGGCCATTTAAAAACAAGAAGAAGAAGCGACGAAAAGAATCTTGCAAAACACACCGAAAGAATATTCCAAGACTTTCGTCTTGGATTAGTAGTCTTGAGAAGTAAAAAAAGATATATAAAATGTAACTTGCAAAAAGAAATAAACAATCAAATGCGAATGTCGTTGAAGTTCCGGAGGACAACCTTACTCGGGATCTAACCCGAAGGACAACCTTATCCGGATCCTAAAGCCTCTAATGCAATTCTATATGTAGGAGAAGATAAGCAAGTGAAATAATTATACGAAAACAGAAATAAATAAATAAAAAATCTGTAAAAAAAAAAAGAAAAACAAAGCTAGATTGGTGGTTTCACCGAATCTTAGCGCCCCCGGCTCTGATACCAATTGTTGGATCGAAAGTGTCGCTAGAGGGGGGGGTGAATAGCGATACGGTGTCGTTAAAAACTTTTGGTATCAGAGCCATGGTCCATGTCAAGCCATGAACCTCGAACGAAGGAAGTTGAGCTCTCACGTCGAGAAGACATGAAGGAAGTCTAGTTCGGAGGGACCAATAACCACGTGAAGTCCTGGTGGGTTGAAGATCGGACATCAAGCAGAGAAAATCCTTCGAGGAGGGATAGGCTTGAGGGGGGGCCCAATGTGGTCCTTCGTTTGAGGGGGGGATTGTTGGGAGTATGGGGAATACAATCAAAGTCCCACATTGGTAAGACATGGAAAAGATCATGTGCTTATAAGAAAAAAGATATCTCCATTGGAATGAGGCCTTTTGGGTAAAGCCCAAAAATAAAACCATGAGGGTCTAGGCCCAAAGTGGACAATATCATGTCATTGTGGAGATATGTGGATATTATAAGCACTAACATGTCCTAGATTGTTTACCTTGTTGACAAGCATTACATATTTTATTATCCAAGTTATTGAGGTTAGGCAAACCTCTAACTAAGTCACTCTGACTCATCTTGTGGATGAGTCTTGGGTGTGAGTGACCGAGTCGTCGGTGCCACAACCATGATTCCTCTTGCCGTGTCATAAGACACTTAGTTGAGGAGTTAGTTAAGTTAATAGTATAAATGTTGTTATTTCTAGTTCCCTTAAGAATTGTTTTAGAGGTTTCATTTTTATTAATTACGCATTCGTTTTCTAGAATATGACCTTATAGTTATTATCACACAATTGGCTTACACTGAGAAGATTATATTGAAAATTTTCTACTAATAAAATGTTTTGAATGACAAAATTTGAGTTAAGCTCAATATCACCTGATCCGATGATTTTGAGCTTGCCGTTATTTCCGAAGGCTACCGATCCTTGTCGTTTGAATCGAAGCTTTGAAAACTTGAGTTGATCCCCGGTCATGTGTCGGGAGCAACCACTGTCCAACATCCATTGATCCTACACGCAAGGTAGTTGGATCGGATATTGGATTTATTAAAAATTGGTTGAAAATTATTAACCTAAATCATCTCACCCATGTCTACATGATCAAACATGTTAATCCTATATGTTCTTGTGAGATGACTTCCAATTTTAGTTGAATTAAATTTAATGACTTAAACACTTGTCAACCTTGCGTTAGATTCGGATTTGACCTTAGGCTCATCAAGTCACCTTTTCAAGATCATGGCTTCCAGGTCGTGGCGAGAGCCTGAGGCCTTCTTTGATCGGAACAACGACCACTTCCTTAGACAAAGCCATTTTCAAGAAAATAGAGACTTGACTCACCTAAGACCACTTCCTGGTCTAACTAGTCTAGGATACGGCGAGGTAGCTTCAGCTAGTTACGCTCGGTCAAGTGCACCGAACTAGATATGCCTTATCTAGCCCGAATACACAAGACTCCGTTTTCCTAACGTACTATCATCTCGCCGCATCCTGGTACTATGTTATCAAGTATTGACGAGTTATAGTCCTATCTAACCATTCTAAAAAGAAAAATAAAAACCTAAGCATGCAATTTCTAAGTTAAAACACAAACAAATTTCGTACTAGCTCCCCCTGGACCGTTGAATCGATTCAGTCTCTCCACATAGTGGATTTGGTCCTTGGGAACCCAGTATTGGTTTGATCCTAAGTTTGAAATTAAGGTGGTCTTAGGGACCCATGCTTGGACACGTTTTTTATGTCTACTTACGATTGACATATACGACTTATTGGTCATGTTTGAGCTAAACCCTAGCCCAGCCTTGTTGTACACGGCCCTTTGCGATCCAAGTAGGAGGTCAAGTCCTTTGGATCCCAAAGTAAACCTTTCCAACGTATTCCTAAGATCTTCAACTTGACTTTTCAAGAATGAGTTCTCAACTTCCTGTTTTTCAACCCGAGTTGAGTCCTTCTCTTGAACTCGACTAGTCGAAGAGGTTAGGGAGACCTCATGTTTGAGGAGTTTAACTTCCTCAACTAGGGTCTCGACCTTGGACTCGGACTTAGCTAACATTCTATTTAAAAACTTAATTGCACTATAAAGTGTGGTAATAAGAGAGCGACTTACCTTGAGTTTATCTTTTGAACCGGATGCGTATCCGTGGCTTGTCTTGAATAGTGCTTCGCAGTCCGACTCATCTTCGGTTTCCGATTCAAGTTCCGGTTCCGACTCCGTCTCCGATTCCACCGGTTTATCCATAAGGACTCGATCGTTGTCTTCTTCCTCGGAAGCTTCTTCCCAAGTAGCGTTGAGTGCCTTTTTGTATTTTGGTGCCTTTCTCTTGAGTTTTGGGCATTCGGACTTAATGTGTCCAAACCTGTTGCATTCATAACATCTTATGTTTGAACTTTTAGGCTTACCTTCGTTGGTCGAGTGACTACCATTTTCTACTTCTGACTATCCTCCTAACTAGGTTGACTAGTTCGGCTTCCATTTCCGAGCGACTCCAATCCGACTCATCCTCTTCTTCCTTCGAGGTGGCTTGCTAGCTGTTTTCTTCTTTGAACTCGCAAATAAAGCTATACCTTTCTCGTGTTCCGAATTAGACTGCTCATGAAGTTCAAAATCAGAAAAAAGTTCATCTAATCTAAGTTTAGAAAGATCCTTGGAGACCTTGTAGGCATCGACCATGGATGCCCACAAGGTAGTCCTTGGAAAGGAGTTTAGGACATACCTTATAAGATCGCGGTTTTCGACCTTTTGCCCGATTGCGTGTAGGTTGTTGACTATGTCCTGGACTCGGGCGTGAAGTTGCGTCGCGGACTCGTGTTCCTGCATTTTTAGGTTATATAGTTTATTGAATAGAAGATCACGCTTACATACCTTGGCTTCATCGGTCCCTTCGTGTAGCTCCACTAGTTTTGTCCAAAGGTCCTTTGCGCTTATGAAGGGGCCGACGCGATTTAGCTCTTCCTTGGATAAGCCGCATTGGAGGATTTGTGTTGCCTTGGCGTCGGCTTCGACTTGTCGTTTTGTCGCAATGGTCCATTGATCATAATCCAAGGAGTCACCCACTTCATTAGTCGGAAGTGTGAAACCCGTTTGGATTATGATCCACATCTCGATTTGGGTTTTGAGAAAGCATTCCATCCGACCCTTCCAATAACGGAAATCATCTCCGTTGTAAAACGGAGGTCGGACGGTGCTAAAACCCTCGATATGGGCCATTAGAACAAAATACACAAGGAGACGAAGACAAAGAAACTAGCAACGACAAAAACACAAAAACAAAGTACCAAGACTCGCGTCTTGGATTAGTAGTGCGGGAGAAAAAATAACAAAGTGAAATAAATCTGAAATAAACAGAATTAAAAAGAAAAAAAATCTGTAAAATGGCTAGATTGGTGGTTTCACCAAATCTTAGCAACCCCCGGCTCTGATACCAATTGTTGGATCGAAGCGGATCGCTAGAGGGGGAGTGAATAGCGATAAAACCTTTTTCTTTTCTTTTCGTTCGTTAAAACTCGAGAGATAATTAATTGTAGCGGAAATGTAAATGTAAAGTAAAAAGAGACAAAGGAGTTTTACTTGGTTCGTAGCCTTCGGCTACTACTCCAAGGCCCTAGCGGTCCTCGACCACGTACGGAGGGCAAAAACACTAAAGAACTCCTCCCCTTTAGAGGTAGGAGTTTAATCGATACAAGTAAAGCACAAAGCTTGAGGTAGAGGGACACTCCCCCTCTCCTCGTTACGATAAAAGCTCCGAAAATGAAAGTACTAAACTGAAATAAAACTCTAACCGATGTAATAAAATGAAAACAAATAAACCTAGACGTCGGAGAAGAAGCACTTCGTTGTCGGAGAAGTTGTAGCTTTGTGAAGGCTTTTGGAGGCTTAGAATTGATGATGAAACCCTAAGTTAGGACCTCCTTTTATAGCCTTTAAGCCCCTCATCGAATGGGTCTTCAACCAATAGGAATTGGGCACAAAACTCCTTGAAAAATGGTGATAAAGCTTGACTCCTCGAGGCTGATTTTTGACCATCGGTTGAACTGATTTCTTGGCCGGTTGAACTGATGGCTCAGCAGTTGAACTGATCCTTGGCCGGTTGAACTGATGGCTTAGCAGTTGAACTGATTTTTGGCCGGTTGAACTGATTTTTAGACTTTTCGACTATAATAAAGAGTTAGCTCGAAATATAAGTGAATTCGACGGTCACTTGCCATCCGATCTCAACATAGACCTTCCATGGGAAGTCTTGGTCGGATCGTCGCCTAAGGATGTCCCCGTATGGAGGACTCAACCTTACTTACGCTCACTCACACGAGCTTACCTCAATATTTACCTTTGAAGCCTTGCTTTCGGTCTCCACCTGATTCCTTTGGCTCCCTCCGAAGTCCTCCCGGTGTCGCCCGACCACCGCGGCTTCCTCTGGGTGTCGCTAGCCTTCAACTCCAACAATAGCAATCTTCTGCACACTCGATTCAACTCATGAGATAACGACATGAGCTTAACTTTGTATCGTTTGCTATAATCAAAACTCAGGTTCGACTTAGGTGCCTACTGCACAAACAAGACCTTCCATAAATAAAATATGTGATTAGATTTGAAATTTTGTTTCCTAATTTAATAATTATTTGATTTTGGGAATCAAATCTTAAACATATTTTATTTCCATAAATAGTTATGACATATAAGGAAATTTTGTACATGCCATAATTGTATGTCATGTAATTGCATTAGATGCATATCATTATGCCATGCGTGTTGTGACATGTAGATGTATGTCATGCCATGTAGATAATAGTTATTTGCATGCAAAAAGGATGAGACATAAAAATCCTTACACAATATTAAAGCCTACACCTTCCATTAATATGGTTAGAACCAGAGTTTCATTTCTTGTTTGGGTTGTTGGACTCTCTCTAAGCCCGGCTCGAACCCGAACATGTTCAAACCATGGAATAGTTTAATACTAATATGGTAAGAGTCAGAGGTCAATCATTAGTTTTGGTTGTTGAACTCTCTCCAAGCCGGGCTAATTGGTTGAATGCGCTCTAACCATATTAAAACTATGTCTTGATTAATGGGTTGGCTTTAACCTGGAGCATTGACTTGTTGGACTCTCTCCAAGGTCGATGTGAAGGAAGGTGAAGTTGGGTGTTATGCATATGATGCATACTTGTTAATAAGTTAACAACCCGATGTATGTGTGAACATTCAATTAGTTGATAGCATATTGTGATAGTTGCATATATGTGATATACAATCGATATATCTGATACCTACCATTATAGCTAAGAATGACTTGTTGGACTCTCTCCAAGGTTGTTCATATCTATGTTGGATATCAGCCCATTCGGAGATGAACCTACAATCTCTCAAAGTGATTTTGGGGTTTTTGAAATTCAAAAAATGAATGGGATTTATAAATGTATGTGGATGCATTTTAAATCATCTTTCTCATATATGCTCGATTTGTATTTCTAGATTAATCGCTTGATCATATTGTCTTTGAATTTGTGCTCTACTTTGGATTCAAACAAATTGACTGGGCCTAACTTCTTAGACTGGCTTAGAAACTTGAGATTTTTTCTCAAGGCAGAAAAGCTTGTGTATGTCCTCGAAGAGCCTCTTCCCGCCTATCCTAGTGATAATGCAACTCCGGACCAATTTTTGGCCTATCAAAAACATGTGACTGATTCTGAAATGGCAAGTTGCATCTTGCTAGCCGCGATGGTACTTGAGCTACGGAAGCAGCATGAGCATATGGATGCACATACCATAGTCTTTCATCTTTATGAGTTGTTTGATGAGCAAGTGAGATTCGAAAGGTTCGAAGTCTCCAAACTCCTCTTCACCTCTGAGATGCAAGAAGGTTCATCTGTGGTACTGCTGAACATGTTGAAGACTGTGAAACCTTCTGTGAAGCATGAGCAGGGGATAGTGTTGCTAGTTGATTCCTCGAAGAAAGGTTCTAAGAGGAAGTCAAAGGAACAGTAGAAGGGGAAGAAAAAGGCAAAGAAGGCAGAACCAGCACAAAAGGGCACTTGCCATCATTATGGCAAGGAGGGCTATTGGTGAAGAAATTGTAAAATTTATCTTGAGTCTGTAAAAAAGAATAAGGCATCAGTGTTGGATCGAGAAGCATCGCTAGAGGGGGGTGAATAGCGAGCGTAAATCTTTTCTTTTCGATTCATTCGTTCGATATACGAGTAAACACAGTGAAAAAAATAAAGAGACAAGTTTATTTTTACTTAGTTCACAACCTAGCGGTTGCTACTCCAAGGCCCTAATGGTCCTAGACTGTGTACGGAGGGTAAAACACTATAAGATCTCCTCCTCGTTGGAGGTAGGAGATAACGATCGTAAAACCGAAAGTACGAGGATGAGGAAACAAGCCTACCTCATCGCATTATGATTAAAACAAAGAATACATAAGATATTACTTGCTGGTACTACTGACGAAGAAGATGGAAGCTTGGCGTCGCATCGGCATTATGACGATGTTGGAGCTTTGGCGTTGTAGGAGCACTTGAGAATAATCTTGAATGATCTTTGGGTTGGAGTCCTCCCCTCCTTTTATAGATTTTGGCCTCAGAATAAGTCTCTTCATCTTTTGGAACAGATCACGAGGTTGTACCAAATTTTATCGCGAAGTGGCCGCGTCAAACGATATCCATTTTGACCTAGCACAAAGGTTGATTCATCGCCATCAGTCGACTGATGCCTTCCATCAGTTGACTGCCCAATGACCAGTAGTCAACTGCTAGCCTGGCCACTTCCCTACAATAAGAGGTTAGCACGGAAAATGATAAATGTGACAAATTTTGACCATCCGATCTTGACCTAGACCTTCCACAGAAAGTCTTAGTCGGATCGCCACCTATGGTTGTCCCCGTACAGAGGACACGACCTTACCATCTCTCACTCACACGAGCTTACTTCTGGTCCTTTAAGATCTGTCGCTTTGCTTCCGGTCTTCCACCTAGGTTCTTCGACTCCCACGAAGTTCCCTCGGTGTTGCCAGACCACTACAGCTCCCTCTGGGTGCCGCTGACCTTCGGCTTAGCTTGGCCTTTCTGCACACTTGATTTAGCTCGTGAGACAATGATGTAAACTTAACTTTGTGTCTTTGCCATAATCAAAACACATGTTTGATTATCTGGTGCCCCTGCACCAACAATCTCCCCCTTTTTTATCTATGGCAAACCAACACAAAGTTAAGGGAAATTAAAGCATAAAATAAGTATAGTAAATGATGAATGCCATTTCCAAAAACTCCTTCTTAACCCTAGGTGAGTTTTGAAAGAGATACTTTAATTTTCAAAATTAAATTTTGTGTTACTCCCCCTTAACTTTCGTTCTTCTCCCCCTTTTGCCATAAATAAAAAAAAATGTTGGGATTTTTGTATAAAATAGGGGTTTAAAAAACAATATCGTATATACATGCATCGAGATAAATCAACTATGATTCCAAGCATGCGTCTAGTAGTAGTTAGATAGATTGGTTTGAGGTGTGTCCCTCTGCACCAATAATCTAAAGGTTTGTAATATAACCCTTAGGGTTAGTTTGCTCTCCCCCTTAGTCAAATATATGAAGTATAAGAGATATAGGGGGCGCTAAACTTTGACCTAAAGAGTTGTAAATAGTCATTAAGTACAATAGTTGAGAAAATAAGTAATATTTTGAAGAGGTTATATTTTAAGTATATTTCAATTATTCTTAACATCTCACCCATTCTATGTGTCTCAGAATTTGTTCACCTTATATGTTTTGTGAGATGATTTTAAGTTAATTAGAGATAGTCAACCTTGAGTTAGATTCAGATTTAACCTTTAGATCGTTAAGTAACTTTTCGAGAAACTGGCTTCCAAGTCGTGGTGAGGCACAGGGGCCTTCTTTGATCGGAACAACGACAACTTCCTTAGACAAAGCCAAATTCAAGAAAATATCTCTTAAGTCACTTAGGGTTACTTCCTGGTCTAACTAGTTTAGGATACCGCGAGGTAGCTTCAGCTAGTTCCACTCGGTCAAGTGCACCAAGCTAGATACACCTTATCTAGCTCGAATACACGAGACTTTGTTTCCCTAATGTACTATCATCTTGCCGCGTCCTGATACTATATTGTCAAGAGTTGACTAACTATTTTTCCTATCTAGTCATTCTAAAAATTAAAATAAAATGTGCAATGGTTTTGCTAAGTAAGCGGGTATACTATTTTAATGTCAGCTCCCCCTGGACCATTGAACCAATATGGTCTATTCAAATAATGAACTTGATCCTGGAGAATCCAATACTTATTAGTCCTTATATGTGAGTTCAATAAAACCTTTGGGACCCATGCTTGGACTCTTTGATGACTACGATTTACAATAGGCATATATGATCTATTCATAGTCTTTGGACTAAACCCGAGTTCGACTTTGTTGTACACGGCTCTTTGGGTTCTAAGTAGTCGATTAAAATTCTTAGATCCCAACGTGAATCTTTCCAACCTAGCTTCAACCTCTTGAACTCGGTCTTTCAAGAGAGAATTCTCCTCCTCAAGTTTTTCAACTTGGGCTGAGTTTCCCTCTTGAACTTGACTAGTTGAAGAGGTTAGAGTAGCCTCTTGCTTGAGGGTTTCAACCTCCTCAAGTAACGACTCAACCCTAGACTCGGACTTAGTTAATTTCCTAGTAAGCATTCTAATTGTAAGGTAAAGTTTACTAATTAAAGAGCGGCTAACCTTGACTTTCCCTTTTGGTTCGGCTTTGAGTTTCCTCTCGAAGTAGTCTTCGGGGTAGAGTCGGAGTTGTAGTTGGACTCGGCTTCGGATTCTGACTCGGACTCCTCCGGTCTTGCCATGTAAACTATGTCTTCTTTGTTGTCCCAAGTTGCATGGAAGGCCTTCTTTTGATTTGATTTGAATTGTGCCCTCTTTTGGTTTTTTAGTAGCCTCCTTTCCCTCTGAACGATCTTCCACACTATGTTCACTATTGCTTCCACTTCTTCGGATTCAGACTCTGATTTGTCTTCGGGTTCGAGTCCATCTTCTTGCCTTGTAGATGGCTTGCTTCTTTATCCTGCAAGTAGAGCAATACCTCTCTCAGCCCTGACCATGTTAGTCTACTCGTGAAGTTCAAACTCGAAAAATAATTTGTCTAACCTAAGCTTCGAAAGCTCCTTAGAGACCTTGTAGGCATCGACCATGGATGCCCACAAGGTAGTCCTAGGAAATGAATTAAGAACGTACCTTAGGAGGTTGCGGTTTTTCAACCTTGTGTTCGATGGTGTGCAAGTCGTTGACAATGTTCTCGACGCGGGCGTGTAGTTGCGTCGCCGTCTCGTGTTCCTACATCTTAAGGTTATACAACTTATTGAAAATAAGGTCACATTTACATACCTTAGCATCGGACGTTCCTTTGTGTAGCTCGATTAATTTGTTCCACAGGTCCTTTGCGCTGATAAAGGGTCCGATGCAGTTGAGCTCCTCTTTGGACAGACCGCACTGCAACATTTGGGTCGCCTTTGCATCGACTTCGATTTGCCTCTTGGTTGCATTGGTCCACTTGTCGAAGTCCAAGGGCTCGCCTTGATCATTGGTGGGTACAACAAAGTCGGTTTGGATGATTATCCAAGTCTCAACTTGTGTTTTTAGAAAATACTCCATCCAACCTTTCCAATAACGGAAATCATCTCCGTTAAAGAACGGAGGCCGAGTGGTGTTGTACCCCTCAATATGGGTCATTTAGAAGGAAAACCTTTCACACAAAATAATTAAAAAAACACAGAAAAGATTCCAAGACTTGGTCTTGGATTAGTAATGTGGGAAATAAAAAGAAATAAACAGAAATAGATAAGAAGAATAAGAAACTAACAAAAACTAAAAACTTACGACTTTCGATGTCCTTGAAAGGGTACTAGACGTTGGTTTTTGTGGAGGAAACAGATTGTTACGAGGGTAAACCCTCATAAGAATTGTAGATCTATCAAAGAGCTTCGATTTGGTAGGTAGATCGTTTCATGAGTCTACTTGTGCAAAAAGTTATGGTCATTTTACCGTTGGCTACTCCAAAAGAGAATACTTGCAAACACTGAACCAAAAGAAAGGTACCAAGACTTCGTCTTGGATTAGTAGTGCGGAAAAAAAACTTAAAAAAAAACACGAATCGAAGAATACAAAAAGAAAACCAAAAAGTACTAGATTGGTGATTTCACCAAATCTTAGCGCCCCCGCTCTGATACCAATTGTTGGATCGAGAAGCATCGCTAGAGGGGGGGTGAATAGCGAGCATAAATCTTTTCTTTTCGATACGTTCATTCGATATACGAGCAAACACAGCGAAAAAATAAAGAGACAAGTTTATTTTTACTTGGTTCACAACCCAGTGGTTGCTACCCCAAGGCCCTAACGGTCCTAGACCGCGTACGGAGGACAAATCACTATAAGATCTCCTCGTTGGAGGTAGGAGATAACAATCACAAAACCAAAAGTACGAGGATGAGGCAACAAGCCTACCTCACCTCGTTATGATTAAAACAAAGAATACAGAAGATATTACTTGCTGGTACTATTGACGAAGATGGAAGCTTGGCGTCGCATCAGCGTTATGACGATGTTGGAGCTTTGGCGTTGTAGGAGCACTTGAGAATAATCTTGAATGATCTTTGGGTTGGAGTCCTCCCCTCCTTTTATAGATTTTGGCCTCAGAATAAGTCTCCTCATCTTTTGGAATAGATCACGAGATTGTACCAAATTTTATCGCGAAGTGGTCGCGTCAAACAATATTCGTTTTGACCTAGCGCAAAAGGTTGATTCATCGCCATCAGTCGACTGATGCCTTCCATCAGTTGACTGCCCAATGACCAGCAGTCAACTGCTAGCCTGGCCACTTCCCTGTAATAAAAGGTTAGCATGAAAAATGATAAATGTGACAATTTCTGACCGTCCGATCTCGACCTAGACCTTCCACAGGAAGCCTTGGTCGGATCGCCGCCTACGATCATCCCCGTACAGAGGACACGACCTTACCATCTCTCACTCACACGAGCTTACCTTTGGTTCTTTAAGATCTGTCGCTTTGCTTCCGGTCTTCCACCTAGGTTCTTCGACTCCCACGAAGTTCCCTCGGTGTTGCCCGACCACCACAGCTCCCTCTGGGTGTCGCTGACCTTCGGCTTAGCTTGGCCTTTCTGCACACTTGATTTAGCTCATGAGACAATGATGTAAACTTAACTTTGTGTCTTTTCCATAATCAAAACACAAGTTCGATTATCTTGTGCCCTTGCACCAACAATCGGATGCCCCATCTTCTTCAGATATCTTCGTTATTGATTGTCATTCTATTTCCACAAACACTTGGGTATTGGATATTGGGTGTGGCTCACATATATGTAATGACATATATGGGCTAAGGAATAGAAGAAGACTCGTCAAGGGAGAGTCAAATTTACGTGTTTGGAATGGAGCAAAAGTTGCTGCACTCACCATCGGAATGTATTTGTTGAAACTCCCTACAGGACTTGTCTTAGAACTGGACAATTGCTTTTATATTCCTACGTTGATAAAGAACATCATTTCTATTTCTTGTTTAAATAGAAATGGTACCATTTTACTTGTAGTAACAATTGTTGTTACATAACTTTGAATGGCGTTCTTTATGGGATTGGAACTTTAAGCAATGATATTTATACGTTTGACGTATCTAGTGACATATTCAATATCGAAACGAGCAACAAGCATGCTCAAAAGGATAATCAATTAGACTCCTATATGTGGCATTGTTGTCTTGGCTATGCAAGCAAAAAACGCATGTCCGAATTACACCAATGTAGAATTCTGGAATCGTTTGAATTGGATTCATACGATACATGCGAATCATGCTTAAAAGGCAAGATGACTAAGTTACCTTTTACTGGAAAGGGTGAATGAGTGGAAGAGTTGCTAAGGTCTAATACATATTGATGTATGTGGACCTATGTCAACTCAAGCTTTAGGAGGCTATAACTACTTCATTACCTTCACCGATGATCACTCACGGTTTGGGTATGTGTTCTTGATGAAACACAAGTCTGAAGCCTTTGAAAGGTTCAAAGAATTCAGAAATGAAGTAGAGAAACAACATGACAAGAGTATTAAAATACTTCGATCGGATCGAGATGGTGAATACTTAAGTCAAGAGTTTCTAGATTATCTAAGAGACAATGGTATATTGTCTCAATAGACTCCGCCATATACACCGCAGCATAATGGTGTATCTGAGAGGCATAATCGGACCTTGTTGGACATGGTCAGGTCAATGATGAATCATGCGAATCTTCCCAAGTTCTTTTAGGGCTATGCACTTCAGACAGCTGTTTATTTGTTAAACATAATGTCAACCAAGGTAATCTCTACTACTCCATATGAGATATGGAATAGTAAGAAACCTCATGTATCTTACTTGAAGATATGGGGTTGTCTTGCTTAAGTGGATGCTAAGTCTGATAAATATCTATTTATTGGATACCCTAAGGAAACAAGGGGGTTACCAATTCTATCATCCTGTGGAAAAAAAGGTGTTTGTTTCAAGGCATGCTGTGTTTCTAGAGAAAGAGTTTCTCTTGCAAGAAAACAGTGGGAGTGTCGTTGAGCTTGAGGAGGCTCGAGAGACTCAAATAGACATTGATGAGATACCTGGTGAAGCACCACAGCTAATAACTCATAGTGATGAGCCATCAGCTGGACCTATTGAGACACCACATCTTCGTAGATCTGGTAGAACATGCAATATTTTTGAGAGATATGGATTTCTTATAAGTGAATTGAATGACGTGTTACTCATTGATGATGAGGACCCTACCAGTTATGAAGAAGTTCTGAAAAGTTCAGAAAGGGATAAGTGGCTTGACGCCATGAAGTCGAAAATGGATTCCATGTATCAAAAACCAAGTTTGGGACTTGGTTGTCCCACCTGAAGGCATAAAGCCTATAGGGTGAAAGTGGGTTTTCAAGAAGAAAATCGACATGGATGGTAATGTGATTACCTATAAGGCTAGATTGGTGGCGAAAGAGTATCGTCAAAAGCAAGGTGTTGATTATGACGAGACCTATTCACCTGTAGCTATGCTTAAATCCATTCGGATGCTCCTAGCCATAGCGGCTCATTATGATTATGAGATATGGCAGATGGATGTGAAAATAGTTTTCCTTAATGAAAACCTACTCGAGGATGTGTATATGATACGACATGAGGGTTTCACATCGATTGATAAAACCAAGGTATGCAAATTGCGACGATCCATATATGGACTAAAGCAAGCATCCAGGAGATGGAATATCCGTTTTGATAAGACAATCAAAAAGTTTGATTTCTCACAAAATCCGAACGAACCTTGTGTGTACAAGAAGGTTAGTAGGAGTGTAGTCGTGTTCCTAGTATTGTATGTCAATGACATATTACTTATAGAAAATGATATTTCTATCTTACAGTCGGTTAAGATTTGATTGTCCAAGACATTCTCAATGATAGACCTGGAGAAGCAACCTACATCCTCGGGATTAAGATCTATAGGGATAGGTCGAGTAGGTTGCTTGGTCTTTCACAGTCTACATATATAGACCAAGTGCTAAAGAGGTTTAGCATGTTGGAATCCAAGAAAGGTTTCCTACCCATCAGGCATGGGATACACCTTTCGAAGTCTATGTGTTCATTCACAAAAGACAAGAGGATTTATATGAATAAGATTCCCTATGCATCCGCAATAGGATCTACCATGTATGCTATGTTATGTACGAGGCCCGACGTATCATATGCTCTGAGTGTCACGAGCAGATACCAGTCTGATCCAGGAATGGATCATTGGGTGACTGTTAAAATGATCCTTAAGTACTTGAGAAGAACTAAGGATGCATTCCTAATATATGGAGAAGGGGACATGCTGATACGTGGGTATACGGATGCCATCTTCCAGACAGACAATGATGATTCCAAGTCTCAGTCTGGGTGTGTATTCACCTGGAATGGAGGCGCAATAAGTTGAAAAGATTCCAAGCTTGATACTTTAACAGATTCTGCCACTAAGGCAGAATACATTGCAACTTCATAAGCAGCAAAGGAAGCGGTTTGGATCAAGAAGTTCATCTCTGAACTTGATGTGGTCTCATCAATAATCCAAACATGTGATTTGCCGCTATCATATGATCAGAGAGATCATAAGTAGGAAGAAAATACAAATCGAGAAGATTCCCACTGAAAAGAACTTAGTGAATCCTTTAACTAAAGCATTACCTTAAAGTAAGTTTGAGGGCCATGTCAGGGCCTATGGTATTGGATACCATGGTGATTGACATTAGGCCAAGTGGGAGTTTGTTAGTTATATATGAGAGGTGTCCTAAGACAATCGCCTTATGTTTAAACCATTTATATGATAAATGAAGATTCATTATTTGAGTATACATATTTTCATGTATTTGATTGGATCTTAAACTCATTTACTGAATGTCCACAATACAATTCACAACATGAGAGAATTTGTGATCGGATCACAACTAGTGAGTATCTCTACATGTGTAATTGTGATGTATAGGAATTATCTCTAGTCGATGAATTGATGAATTTAGACACCATCAATTCTGTCGAGACTAACACGAGGTATACTCTTTGGTGTATCCAAGCAGTTGATTCTCACTGGTTGGAGACATTGTGATGTCCTGAGTTAATCGTAGATGCTAGTTATGATAACTAGTTCATTGGAGTGACTAATTGTAAGACTTCATATGGTTCTTTGCATATATGGATATGTCAATAAAGTTCTTACTGCAGCTTAAGTGTGATGTTCCTTTGACTTGCGGTATTCAAGTCATCTTGGTCATGAAGACTTATGCTTTGACATCTTAAGCAAGCATCTCTGAGAAGATGTGGACCCGGGATGATTGGGCATTAGTCGAAGTGATCGAAGGTGTTTGAATAGCCTATACAGGATTCATCACTCCTTGCGAGGAGATGTATACCCATGGCCTCTCATCGGATTGTTACTAAAGTCTTTGGCTAAAACATTACATGTTTAGAGTAAGGTACTCTTGGATACATGTGCAGTAACTAGAATCTGTAGGACGAGGAAATGATACTTGAGCTAGGTGTGACGTAGTCAACCTAGTGGGGACTGATACTATAGACCATGTCCTGAACCAAGTGGGTATAAGATGCGTGAAGGTAACGGGGCACGATTCATTGTAGTTGCTGAAGGGATTCAGAAATAGTTCTGGATCAACCGTTGATCTTTTCGGTTAATTAAAGATTAAGATGTACTATTAGGTGCCACTCATGATTGTTCTATAATTAATGGTTAATTATAGATAGCCAACATAAATCGAGAACCTATTTGGTCACACGCACAACGAGCATAATCCGAAGGATTTAAAACGAGCTTGAGAATGAGATTCTCAGACCGAGAGAAACTAGGTTTGGTTGGACCAAACAAGGAGCGAGCTTGAAATCGTTTCAGTCGCAATGGAAGCATGGATGGGCCGTGTCTTATGAAGACTTGATGGATGAACCAAATTGGTTTGGTTCTAATTCATTGGTGAAGAATAAACTGTGGGGGATCGATCGGCGTGTGTTGGCCCGGCTAGAGGGGGGTGAATAGCCCTCAATCGTCCGATGGTGGAATTTGCTCGTTCTTGTTACGTTGCTTGTCTACGATTGTTGTTAGCGCAACGGAATAACAATGATAATAACAATACTAACAGCACATAACAATCACAAGCAATACACAAGAATATACGTGGTTCGGAACCAAATGGTTCCTACTCCACGGGCGAGCTCACCGAGCTCTAGTTATGCACACGACACTAACTAAACTCCTTCTCGACTACACGTCGGAGGTGGAGAAACCTCGTACAAGCTATTACAACAGTAATACTACAAGGAATACAAAGACATAAGAAATACAAGTAAAGAACGCTTTACAACTCTTAGCTTTGAACCCTTTCTTGTTGCTTGCTTTGGATGACTCTTGAAGGACTGTAATGTAGCAACAATTCCCCTCCAATAGCTCCCTTAAAGTTTTGGCAAAATCCTCCAACTTGAGCTCCATTTACAACCTGCATCAAGCTGTTTTCGCGCCCAGCAATCGACTGCCAAAAGGCCCCAGTCAACTGCCCCTGTAGCCGTTGTCTCACAACGGCCAGATCCACATCGGATAAGTTCCAACGGATCACCTACAAGTCGACTGTCAGTCCATGGTAGTCAACTGGTGACCTAGTAGACAACTATCCAATCGGCTACGGAGCGTTTTGTGCTCACGACACTCCCATCAGTCGACTGTCATCCCTTGGCAGTCGACTGCTGTCGACATCAGTCGACTGCCAGTCCATGGCAGTCGACTGCCAAGCACAAAACCCGCAGTCTTAAACCAGTCGAACCCTAGTCGACTTGGATCAGTCGACTGACACCTATGCCAGTCGACTGCCGTCGGGCAAAACCTCAAACACCAAGTTGTTTGAGCATCCGACCGTCGGGTAAACCCTCAAACATCAAGTTTGATCCTTCGACACTCAGTCTTATCCACTTGGCCAAGTTCACATCTTCCCTCATGGAGTTCCTCACCGAAGCTCTCTTCCCTCAGCCTATATCCCTCGGATGTGCCAAGCAAACGACTTCGCAACACCATCCTTCGCGTCTCTTGCCCTCGAAGTATGCTTCCCTTTGGGCTCACTCCATTCGCTCCCCGTCCGGCGGTCCCTCGGATGCACCAAGTGCATGGCTTCGCAATGTCATCCTTCATCGACTCAAGGACCCCGAGCCAAGTGAACTTGCCAAGTTCTCAAGACTTCCCACATGCACCAAGCGCACGGCTTCACAATGCATTTCTCACCAAGCACCAAGCGCACGGCTTCGCAATGCTTTGGACTTTTCGACACCAAGCTCCATGCTTGGATTTTCCATGTCAACCCCATGTTGGACTTTCCCACACCAAGCTCCATGCTTGGATTTTCCATGCCAACTCCATGTTGGACTTTCCCATGACAATCCCATGTCATGAGTTTTGTCTATCATCAAAATCCTATCAAGGTACTGCTCGAGTCAAACTCGAGTCAACCTGGGCTGATTGCACCAACAATCTCCCCCTTTTTGATGATTGACAAAACTACCATCTCAAGCCTACCAATTCTCCCATATTGGCAATTCTCACATCCCAAATGAGAATTCCAAACCTAATTGGTAACTTCTCCCCCTTTTTGACATTACATCAAAAAGGTCCTCCCCAAGGGTATGAATGTCTCATATCCCAATGAGATCTTACAATCTCTCCCTTGGAGGAAACACATGCCTACAATCTTTTTAGTGATCCCATATCACTTAAGAGAGGCAACCCAATTTTCCTCCCATGAGGAAATACATATCCATTTTCCCATGATGGATACCTCCCCCTAGAGGCTTGCTCCCCCTTGACCATTGCACCAACAATGTCCTTGGAGAGTCCCTAAGCCAATAGGAACATTTAACCAATCAAAATTAAGGCAAAGTTTAACAATGAACTCTCTTCCACCTTAAAATTGATACTCTCCCTAAACCCTTCTTCTAATCCATGTCCAATGGATTTTCACCCTTTCTAATGCTCTCCCAAGCATATCCTAGGGTTAGGAGTGGTTAGGGGTTCTTAACCTAGCTGAACATGGGCCTAACCAACAAGATTTACCCGAAATCAGCTTAGGCGATCATTGAATTAAATCAATCTGCCACCTCCATCGATCATTGGCCTCCTGGCACTGATCGATAATCTTCTTTAGTTTTCTAAATTTCAGAAATGACTTTCCGAAATTAATAAGTAAATATACATAGGTTTAAAAATCTTGAAATTTGGTATGTATATTACTTATCATAAACATTATGGGTGAAAAATATTTGAAAATTATTTTACCCACTAAATTAAGAGATTGACACAAAGTCCAAAAGTTAAGAAAAGCTTCAATAAAGAGCCCTCTTTGTATCATCTCATTCAATAGTGATAGCTATCAAAAGATAAGCTTCACCAAGGTTTTTCAAAATGTTTTTGAAACCTTTAATTTCTTTTTCCTAAACATCTCACTTGTATCTTGATGTGTAAAACACATACAAGTCAAGTTTTTAGTGAGATGTAGGTTTTTGTTCTTTTAATGGTTTCATGCATATTTCTAGGCAATATTATTTGATTCCCATTAAATCATGCCATAGTCCTTAATTTCATTTTAGTTATATGCATGATGATGATTATAACATAGATATGATATAGATAAAAGCATATGCCAAAATCATGATGTCATGGCATGTAAGAGACATCTAAGCATACATGACATCTAAAAATAATTCTAAACATGATCATGATATTTTTATAGATAAAAATGAAAATGATGTCATGACATGGCAAGGCAAATAAATCATGGCAAGTAAAATATACTAAGATATAAAATACCTAAGTGTTAAATCCAAATTGTCATTTCTAGGGTTAAGTCCATTTTTGCCTTAATGCCATTTATCCCCCAAGTGTGCCATAAACCCAAAATGGCACACCAATACCTCTAAGACCTATTTGTGCCAATTTAATCATTTTTAACTTCTCAAGCACATTGGCACATCCTAATGTGTCAACTCTACTATGGTTAGGTTAACTACCCATCCACTTAGGGTTGACACACCCTAACCCATTTAGCGTGAATCGATCACGCTCTTAGGAACTCAATACCTATTGGAGCTCCTTGAGTTAACAAGGTATTCCCTAGGGATAACTTCCCTAGATACCTTCCTAATGACCCTTTTAGGCTTTAGAGTCATAGTCTTTTGAGTCTTTCCTAGGTCAACACTAGAGGTGACTCCTCCTTTGACCTTCCTAGTGGCTACATTTGATTTCTTTGAGGTCTTAGCCACTAGACACATACCATGGCTAGACTTAGGGATGGCTTCCCTATTAGCCTTGGTTTTCCTAGACCTAGAAATAGTTCCATAATCAAATGGAACATTATGATAAGTCTTCTAGGGCTTAGGTTTGTGACCCAAACCTTCCTTGCCCTTAGACCGTTTCTGAACCTTAGGTCTTGACTTTTGGGCATTTGACCCTAGAATTAAATTTTCTATGATTCTAAGGGTTTTCTCCATTCTCTCAAGTCTTGACCTCAAGACTTAGTTTTCTAGCTCTAATTTCTTCAATTTTGAATTTTCATTAGATTTTTGGGAAGGTCTCTTGTTCTTAGGCATGTGCCTAGACTTTTTGGGATTAATACCCAAATTTTCTTCTATTCTCCTAATGGATTCCCTAGGCAAGATAGTTCTAGTGTTATTGGTCCTAGGTTTGTCCTTAGAGAAACTAACATGCTTAGCACCTAAGCAATAAACCTTATTGTTTCTCCTAGCATGCTTTTCATTGATAATAGCAAGAGAGCTAAAATAATTCTTAGCATGCTTTTTAACTTTAGGAATTGAAGATGCATAAGTTAAATTTACCTTAGGGTTAGCTTGGGAAGCCCCCCCTACATGAGATACACCTTCTTGCCCTTTCTTCCTCCCCCTAGGGCATTGACTTCGGTAGTGTCTCTTTTGATTGCATTTAAAGCACACAATGTGCTCTTTGCTTCTAGTTGTGGGGACTCCGGCATCTTTTGACTTTGGATTGACTTTTGGTGCCGATATCTTTTCCTTAGCCAATTTTGGGCATTTGCTCTTGTAATGCCCTTTCTCCCTGCACTCAAAGCATATTATGTGATCTTTATTTAAAATTATAATATTTGAGTCACCTAGGGAGGTAGTGGAGGCCTCTTCACTTCTTCCGGAGGTAGAAGCTTCATTTTGATCTTGCTCCGGAATGGAAATCCTTTCCTCCCCCTCAATGCTAAAGGTGGAGGTCTCCACCAAATCATCCACATCTTCGAATGTGGATGCCAATTCTTTCACGGCATTCTTCTCCACTTGTGCCGATTCGGGATTCTTGTGGAGTTCAACCACCTTATTCCACAAATCCTTTGCATCCCTAAAATTTCCTAGCCTAGACCAAATATGGTTAGGAATTAAATCACTAAGTAATTTAATTACCTCGAGATTTATCTTGAAATCCTTCATTTGGTCTTAGGTCCACCTTGATTTTTCTAGTGGCTTATTTTCTTTGTCCCTAGGCACTTCAAAACCATTTTCAATGATTAACATGAAATCGAAATCAGTTTCGAAATATACCTCCATCCGTTTCTTCCACCAATCAAAATTTCCATCGAATTTCGATGGATGGATATTGTAGCCGGCCATTTTGTAGTGCTTGTGTCGGCGGTTAGTCCTTGACAAGCGCCTTGGCTCTAATACCACTTGTGGGGGATCGATCGGTGTGTGTTGGCCCGGCTAGAGGGGGGTGAATAGCCCTCAATCATCCGATGGTGGAATTTGCTCGTTCTCATTGCGTTGCTTATCTATGATTGTTGTTAGCATAGCGGAATAACAATGATAATAACAATACTAACAACACATAACAATCACAAGAAATACACAAGCATATACGTGGTTCGGAACCGAATTGTTCCTACTCCACGGGCGAGCTCACCGAGCTCTAGTTATGCGCACAACACTAACTAAACTCCTTCTCGACTACACGTCGGAGGTGGAGAAACCTCGTACAAGCTATTACAACAGTAATACTACAAGAAATACAAAGACACAAGAAATACAAGTAAAGAACACTTTACAACTCTTAGCTTTGAACCCTTTCTTGTTGCTTGCTTTGGATGGCTCTTGAAGGACTGGAATGCAGCAGCAATTCCCCTCCAATAGCTCCCTTAAAGTCTTGGCGAAATCCTCCAACTTGAGCTCCATTTATAACCTGCATCAAGGCGTGCCCAGATGACTACCAAAGGCCCGATCGACGCCTCGTAGCTATTGTCTCACAATGGCCAGATCCACGTCGGATAAGTTCCAACAGATCACCTACCAGTCGACTACCAGTCCATGGCAATGATCGTGACCTAGTAGCCGATCGCCCAGGCTCACGGAGCGTCAGGCTCACGACACTCCCATCACCGATCATGTCATCCCTTAGCGATGATCACGCCGACATTAGTCGACTGCCAAGAACAAAACCAGCAGTCTTAAACCAGTCGAACCCTAGTCGACTTGGATCAGTCGACTGACACCTATGCCAGTCGACTGCCGTTGGGCAAAACCTCAAACACCAAGTTGTTTGTGCATCCGACCATCGGGTAAACCCTCAAACATCAAGTTTGAGCCTCCGACACTCAGTCTCAGCCACTTGGCTAAGTTCACATCTTCTCTCATGGAGTTCCCCACCGAAGCTCTCTTCCCTCAGCCTACGTCCCTCGGATGCGCCAAGCGCATGGCTTCGCAACGCCATCCTTTGCGTCTCTTTCCCTCAAAGTATGCTTCCCTTTGGGCTCACTCCATTCGCTCCCCGTCCGACGGTCCCTCGGATGCACCAAGCGCATGGCTTCGCAATGCCATCCTTCACCGACTCAAGGACCCCGAGCCTAGTGAACTTGCCAAGTTCTCAAGACTTCCCACATGCACCAAGCGCAGGGCTTCGCAATGCATTTCTCACCAAGCACCAAGCGCACAGCTTTGCAATGCTTTGTACTTTTCCACACCAAGCTCCATGCTTGAATTTTCCATGCCAACCCCATGTTGGACTTTCCCACACCAAGCTCCATGCTTGGATTTTCCATGCCAACTCCATGTTGGACTTTCCCATGATAATCCCATGTCATGAGTTTTGTCTATCATCAAAATCTTATCAAGGTACTGCTCGAGTCAAACTCGAGTCAACCTGGGCCGATTGCACCAACATAAACCAAAGGGGTTTGGTTTATTTTAAACGAATGAACCAAAGTTGGTTCGGTTCGTTTTAACTTAAAATAGACCAACTCGGTTCGGTTTATTTTAACTTAAGTTATTGGAGCGGGTTAACGGGTTTTGGTTATGAACCAATAACCGTTAGGAGAATGTGTTCTCTATAAAAACATGGCTTAAGGGTTTTTCGTTGATAACTTGTGTGTTGGAAAACCTAGCCACCCTCTCCCTCTCTTCTCCTTGCCGCCACCCAACAAGGCTGCCGCCCAGCTTTTGTGCTATTGTCCAAGCTGCTGCCGCCGTCCAAGCTGCTGCCGACCATCCTCCGGCGACCCTCCGGCGACTCACCTTGGTTCCGGCGACCAAGGGTTGGCCGGCCATCCTCCTTTGCCCGGTGCAAATCCTTCACCAAGCTGTCCAGTTTTCTGGACAGCTTGTTTCCTTACGTGTCGAAGCATCATTTGGACGATGTTTGGAGCTCCGATAGCGGCTACGTTACCGGGGATTCGATCTCTAATAATCCTCATAGGTGGAGGACGAAGGATTCGTCAATCGGTTGACGAATACCTCTCCGGAGAAGCAAGTTTTGGGGACTCGATTTCTAATCCGAATTTTGATTCGAATTGTGATCTTCTCTCGATCACATCGTCTTCGACACGAGGCTAGTGACTCCTACGAAGACGAGGCTCGTGGCTTTGTGAAGTCATCCTAATGATACTCGACGTGGATACAAATAGAGGCGATTCTAGCGAGAGTCGCTCCGGTTGATGCCTTCCGCGCTACACGTGATACGTCAGGTATACGTAGAGTAATTTTTTTTATTGCAAAATTTGAAATTACGATTATGTCTACACATGTTATACTATGCATGCGTGTGGTGTGTGTGTTGTAATAAATTAGATTTATTCCTTTTTATTTCTTCCGTTGTGCACATGTTTACGAAACATGTTCAAACACATACTCGTCACGGTGTTGGAAACCCAACAATAACATACATGGGCTAAGGAATAGAAGAAGACTCGTTAAGGGAGAGTCAAATTTACGTGTTGGGAATAGAGCAAAGGTTGTTGCACTCGCCATCGGAACGTATTTGTTGAAACTTCCTACAGGACTTGTCTTAAAACTGGACAATTTCTTTTATGTTCCGTCATTGATAAAGAACATCATTTCTATTTCTTTTTTAAATAGAAATGGGTACCATTTAACTTTTAGTAACAATTGTTGTTTCATAACTTTGAATGACGTTCTTTATGGGACTGGAACTTTAAGCAATGACATTTATACGTTGGATGTATCCAATGACATTTTCAATATCAAAGCGAGCAACAAGCATGCTCGAAAAGATAATCAATTAGACTCCTACATATGACATTATCGTCTTGGCCATGTGAGCAAGAAAGGCATGTCCGAATTATACCGATGTAGAATTCTGGAATCGTTTGAATTAGATTCATACGATACATGCGAATCATGCTTAAAAGGCAAGATGACTAAGTTACCTTTTACGAGAAAAGGTGAACCGGTGGGAAAGTTGCTTGGTCTAATACAAACTGATATATGCGGACCTATGTCAACTCAAGCTCTAGAAGGCTATAACTACTTCATTACCTTCACCGATGATGACTCACGGTTTGGGTATGTGTTCTTGATGAAACACAAGTCTAAAGCCTTTGAAAGATTCAAAGAATTCAGAAAGGAAGTAGAGAAACAACTTAGCAAGAGTATTAAAATACTTCGATCGGATCGAGGTGGTGAATACTTGAGTCAAGAGTTTCTAGATTATCTAAGGGACAATGGTATATTGTCTCAATGGACTCCGCCGTATACACCACAGCATAATGGTGTATCTGAGAGGTGAAATCGAACCTTGTTGGACATGGTTAGGTCGATGATGAATCACGCGAATCTTCCCAAGTCCTTTTGGGGCTATGCACTTCAGACTGTTGTTTACTTGTTAAATAGAGTCCCGACAAAGGTAGTCTCTACTACTCCATATGGGATATGGAATAGTAAGAAACCTCATTTATCTTACTTGAAGATATGGGATTGTCCTTCTTATGTGAAGTGAACTGTATCAGACAAATTGGATGCTAAGTCTGATAAATTTCTATTTATTGGATATCCTAAGGAAATGAGGGGTTACCACTTCTACCATCCTGTGGAACAAAAGGTGTTTGTTTCAAGGCATGTTGTGTTTCTAGAGAAAGAGTTTCTCTTGCAAGAAGACAGTGAGAGTGTCGTTGAGCTTGAGGAGGCTCAAGAGACTCTAATAGACATTGATGAGATACCTGGTGAAGCACCACAATCGATAACTCATAGTGATGAGCCATCGATTGAACCTATTGTGACACCACATCTTCGTAGAACTGGTAGAACATGTAACATTCCTGAGAGATATGGATTTCTCATAAGTGAATCGAACAACATGTTACTCATTGATGATGAGGAGCCTACCAGTTATGAAGAAGTTTTGAAAAGTTCAGAAAAGGATAAATGGCTTAACGCAATGAAGTCAGAAATGAATTCCATGTATGAAAATCAAGTTTGGAATTTGATTAACCCACCTGAAGGCAAAAAGCCTATAGGGTGCAAGTGGGTTTTCAAGAAGAAAATTGACATGGATGGTAATGTGATTACCTATAAGGCTAGATTGGTGGCGAAAGGGTATCGTCAAAAGCAAGGTGTTGATTATGATGAGACCTATTCACCTGTTGCTATGCTTAAATCTATTCGGATGCTCCTGGCCATAGCGGTTCATTATGATTATGAGATATGACAGATGGATGTGAAAATAGCTTTCCTTAATGGAAACCTACTCGAGGACGCGTATATGATACAACCTGAGGGTTTCACATCAGTTGATAAAACCAATGTATGCAAACTGCGACGGTCTATATATGGACTGAAGCAAGCATCCAGGAGCTGGAATATCCGTTTTGATGAGACAATCAAAAGGTTTGATTTCTCACAAAATTTGGACGAACCTTGTGTTTACAAGAAGGTTAGTGGGAGTGCAGTCGTGTTCCTAGTATTGTATGTCGATGACATATTACTTATAGGAAACGATATTTTTGTCTTACAGTCAATTAAAATTTGGTTATCCAAGATGTTCTCTATGAAAGACCTAGGAGAAACAACCTACATCCTCGGGATTATGATCTATAGGGATAGATCGAATCAGTTGCTTGGTCTTTCGCAGTCTACATATATAGACCGAGTGCTAAAGAGGTTTAGCATGTTGGAATCCAAGAAAGGTTTTCTACCCATCAGGCATGGGATACACCTTTCAAAGTCTATGTGTTCGCGCACAGAAGATGAGAGGATTTGCATGAACAAGATTCCCTATGCATCCGCAATAGGATCTATCATATATGCTATGTTATGTACGAGGCCCGATGTATCATATGCTCTGAGTGTCATGAGCAGATACTAGTCTGATCCAGGAATGGATCATTAGGTGGCTGTTAAGATGATCCTTAAGTACCTAAGAAGAACTAAGGATGTGTTCCTAATATATGGAGAAGGAGGCATGGTGATACGCGAGTATATGGATGCCAACTTCCAAATAGACAAGGATGATTCCAGGTCTCAGTCTGGGTATGTGTTCACCTTGAATGGAGGCGCAGTGAGTTGGAAAAGTTCTAAACAAGACACTGTAGCAGATTCTATCACAGAGGCAGAATACATTAAAGCTTCGGAAGCAGCAAAAGAAGCGATTTGGATCAAGAAGTTCATTTATGAACTTGGTGTGGTTCCAACCATTGTTGAAGCAATACCGGTTTACTGTGACAACAATGGAGCGATTGCACATGAAAATGAGCCAAGGTCTCATCAACGATCCAAACATGTGCTTTGTCGCTATCATCTGATCAGATAGATTATTAGTAGGAACGAAATTCAAATCGAGAAGATTCCCACTGAAGAGAACTTAGCGGATCCTTTAACTAAGGCCTTACCTCAAAGAAAGTTTGAGGGTCATGTTAGGGCATATGGTATTGGATACTGTGGCGATTGGCATTAGGCCAAGTGGAAGTTTGTTAGTTGTATATAAGAGGTGTCCTAAGGCAATTGCCTTATGTTTAAACCATTTATATGATAAATGAAGATTCACTATTTGAGTATATATGTTTTCATGTATTTGATTAGATCATAAACTCATTTATTGAATGCCCATAATACGATTCACAGCATGAGAGAATTTGTGATTGGATCACAACTAGTGAGTATTTCTACATGTGTAATTGTGATATATTGGAATTATCCGTAGTCGATGAATTGATGGATTTAAACACCATCAATTCTGTCGAGACTAGCACGAGGTATACTCTTTGGTGTATCCAAGCCACTGATTCTCACTGGTTGAAGACATTGTGATGTCCAGAGTTAATCGTAGATGCTAGTTATGGTAACTAGTCCATTGGAGTGACCAACTGTAAGACTTCATATGGTTCTCTGCATATATGGATATGTCAATGAAGTTCTTAATGCAGCTTAAGTGCGATGTTCCTTTGACTTGCGGTATTCGAGTCATCTTGGTCATGGAGACTTATGCTTTGACATCTTAAGCAAGCATCTCCAAGGAGATGTGGACCCGGGATGATTGGGTATAAGTCGAAGTACCTAAAGGTGTTTGAATATCCTATAAAGGATTCACCACTCCTTGTGGGGAGATGTTTACCCAGGGTCTCTCATTGGATTGTTACTAAAGTTTTTGACTAAAGCATTACATGTTTAGAGTAATGTACTCTTGGATACATATGCAGTAACTAGAATTCGAAGGACGAGAAAATCATACTTGGGCTAGGTGTGACATAGTTAGCCTGGTGGGGACTGACACAATAGACTATGTCCTGAACCAAGTGGGTATAAGGGAACGGGGCACGATTCAATATGGCTAATGAAAGGTTTCAGAAGTCGTTATGGAGTCAATCGTTGTTTTTTCGATTAATTAGGAATCATGATGTACTACTAGGTGCCACTCATGATCGTTCTATAATTAATAGTTAATTATAGACAGCCAACATAAATCAAGAACCTATTTGGTCACACACACAACGAGTGTAATTCGAAGGATTTAAAATGAGCTTGAGAATGAGATTCTCAGAACGAGAGAAACTAGATTTGGTTGGACCAAACAAGGAGCAAGCATGAAATCATTTCAGTCGCAACGAAAGCATTGATGGGTTGTGTCTTTTGAAGACATGATGGATAAACCAAATCGATTTGGTTCTAATCCAATGGTGGAAAATAAACCAAAGGGGTTTGGTTTGTTTTAAACGAATGAACCAAAGTTGGTTCGGTTCGTTTTAACTTAAAATAGACCAACGCGGTTTGGTTTATTTTAACTTAAGTTATTTGAGCAGGTTAACGGGTTTTGGTTATGAACCAATAACCGTTAGGAGAATGTGTTCTCTATAGAAACACGGCTTAAGGGTTTTTCGAGAGAGAATTTTTTTTTTTTTGGTTCAAGGGTTTTTGGAAACCCTAGCCTCCTTTCCTCTCTTCTCCTTGCCGCCGTCGCCCAAGGGGCTCTTGCCACCGACGCCACCTGCTGCCGCCAGCCTCCTACTTCTGCTAGCGATCCTCCGACGACCCTCCTTGGCTCCGGTGACCATGGACCAGCCGACCCCTTTCCTTTGGCCGGTGCTAAGTCCTCTACCAAGCTATCCAGTTTTTGGACAGCTTACTTCCTTCTTGTCGGAGCGTCGTTTGGACAATGTTTGGAGCTCCGACATCAACTTTCTTATCGAAGATTGGATCTCTGGCAATCCTCATAGGTGGAGGACCAAGGATTCGTCAATCGGTTGACGAATACCTCTTCAGAGAAGCTAGTTTTGGGGGCTCATTTTTGCATCCAAATTTTGATTCGGATTGTGATCTTCTCTCAATCACATCGTCTTCGACACGAGGCTAGTGACTCCTATGAAGACGAGGCTCGTAGCTTGGCGAAGCTATCCCGACGGTACTCAGCGTGGATACGGATAGAGACAATTCTAGTGTGAGTTGCTTTGGTTGAATACTGAATGATCCGCCATGAGAAAGTATCATGGATCGTTATATGAGTGTCATATACTTTCTCATGTGGCTATTAGTATGACTATTAGTCCTTAGACCTGAAGTCACCATGGTTCCCTACATAAGGAGTTGCATATTTTGGCTTCGTCAAACGTCACCCGTAAATGGGTGGACTATAAAAGCGATTACTGGGTATGTGACAAATTATGCGGAGGGATGTGAGTGATGTAGATAGGATCTATCCCTCCTATATGACAGGAGAGACATCGTTATTCTTGATAGAGTGAGACCACGAAGTGCATGGCCATGCCCAAATGAGTCAATATGAGATATTGAGCTCATTTGATTAGAGTGAGTCTACTTAGAGTTCAAGATATAGATTGTACCGAGGATGACACGGTTTATGCTTCAATTGATCAATCTAGATGTCAAGGATAGAGGGACATTGTCACATATTGTGAGAGTCACAATTAGTAGTCACAAAGGTGATGTTGGAGGTCAACATTCTTGTAACTTGGGTAACAATGATGTATTGTTAGATACCGCTCATTGCTTATGTTCCTAAATCGGTTTAGGAACATTGCCAACGTTACAAGAACCTATAGGATCACACACAAAGGGAAATTAGATGGATATTAGGTTCATATGATGAACCATGAGGATTAGATTCATGGGATGAACCAAATTGGATTAAGAGTAATCCAAATTAGACTAATTGAGTTGGACTCAATTTGATTCAAGTGTTGAATGAGTCTAATTTAGATTTGATTCATCAAATCAATTTAAATTAATGAATAGATATTCATTAAATTAAATTGACTTGAATCAAATGGTTGGATTTGATCAACCATGAGAGATAAGAGGTCAAGTTTGACTTGACTTGAGAGGGAAGATGAAAGGTCAAGTTTGACTTGACCAAATACCATGTCATGATGATGACTTGGCATGGGCGACCAATGATGATGCTCCACATCATCATGGACTTATCATGTGGTGTCACCTCATGAGGGAGATCAAGAGCCATTGGCTCTTGGAGTTACATGCATGCATATAACCCCCCAACTTGAAGTGGCCGACCACTATTCATCATGGGTGAATTCATTTTGTGAGTTACTCTCCAACTTCATCTTCTTCCTTGGATCACCTTCTCAAGCTCTCCCATTCCTCATCTTTTCGAAATTCCTAAAGGGTGCTATCACACTCTAAGGTATTTTTCTCTATCATTTGTCCGTGTGGATACCAATAGAGGAGTGTTCACTTGACACTCTTGAGTTCCGGAGAAACGTTTGGACGAGCGGGATAAGCGAAGGGCGTCGCTACGAGGGTAATACTCTCAAATTCTAGATCTAAGGTAGATCTAGGTTTACTTAGCACATACATATTTTTTATTTGAATATATCTTCGTACAGATCCGTGGCCGGACTTCCGGAGTTTCCGCAATGCAAAAAGCAGTTTTTGTGGCTCGGAAAGTCCAACGGTAGTTGCACATATGAACATAACAATTCTGCAGACACTGTCTCCTTTACATCATCATCAACCTCAATATAAGTAACAGTATCTGCTACATCTGAAATATCATGTTCAACATCAATAATATCAAGAGTAACAGTATCGTCTACAATAATATCTGGACTCTTATCAACAATAACATCCACATCATTTACAGCTTCACTACCATAGCACATAGAAATATCGGAGTTTTGTAGAGTAGCAGATTCATAGACTTGGCTATCACATACTTCACAATCCATCTCCTCTAGCGCATCGATATCCAGAGAAATGATCTCTGACGAAGGCTGAATAAATCCTTGTACTTGCATCTGCTGGGACTGTTGTGGGCTATTAAGCATTGGGATATTCTGGAACTCAGGAACCAACCTCTGAAATGTTGGTGGAGGCGGATAAGAATATTGTGAATTTGCATCCATAACCTCAATAAGTTCTCTAGCCTGAGCAGGAGTCTTGTTGACTAGGGCCCCTCCACTAGTTACACCAAGCATACACCTGTCCATAGGAAATAATCCATCATAGAAGTGCAAGATGAGTATGTGATCGCTAATTTGGTGATGGGGGCAACTAGCACACAATCTTTTGAATCTCTCCCAATACTCATATAAAGTCTCTCCTATCATTTGCTTAATACCCAAAATGTTCTTCCGAATTTCTTTGGTCTTGGATGCAGGGAAAAACTTTTCCAAAAAGGTTTTCTTCATTTCACTCCAACATGTAATAGAGTCAGGAGGAAGATAATAAACCCAATCCTTTGCCCTGTCTGATAAAGAGAATAGAAATGCTCTGAGCATAATATCCTCTAGTGATATACCTCGTGGCTTCATTGCTGAGCATACCATATAAAATTCTTGCAAGTGCCTAATTGGATCTTCGCTAGTAAAACCATGGAATTTTGGAAGCAAATGTACAATTTCAAAAAGTTCAACATCCACATTTAATTTAGGAAACTGAATGCAAAAAGATTGACAAGCAACATCTGGTGCAGTGAGTTCCCTGACAGTTCTGTTAATCCCTGAATCATCAGCCCGATGAAAGCCTCCTAATCTCTAATAATAGGAATCCATGTTTAAAAAAAATTTCTGTTCTTTCCTGAAACAGTAACAAACAATATCAAAAGATACAGGAAACAAACAAAATATAACACATGGATATACAAGACATAAAAGAATTAAGCCCTCAACAAAAGTTTTGAATTTTATTTTATTTTTTTTAGAAAGATGGACAAACAATCCTAAGTCTACCAAACATCATTACACTCCCCGACAACGGTGCCAAAATTTGATATACACGGTATTTGTTGTGGTACCGTTTCAAATTAATTATCGAACCCCCTAACTACACTAATATAGCATAGTGGATCACCCAGATCGTTTCCCAACGAGTGTAATCGATAGAATAATAAACTTAGGATTTCTAATTATTGCTTTGAGTTTTTTATTGAAGATGGGGGTTTGGAATTTGAAAAACTAAGCCTACTGAACGAAAAGATAATACATGTAATCAAGTTCTAATCTAACTAAACTACGAGTGCGATGAAATTAAAAGAAACCTAAACTAAACATTCAAATAAAAAAGTGCAGGAATTTAAATATACAGAATAACATGAGAGTAAAACATAATAGGAAATTAAATCTAAACTAATCAACTACAACCTAATTACTCTAAGAGGCATTTCATCGAATACTATATAAGCATGAAAGTAATCAAATCGACTACGTGCAAACATGAAAGGGAAATTTGACTACAAGCATTCAATACAAACTAAATCAAGAAACAATCAACAAGAAAATTGCTGTTCGGAGATGCTGGAAAATTTGCTGGAGCTGGATGATGAAACTGCCGGATAGAGATGGTTGGAGCTGTGGAAGCTGCTGATAACGGAGCTGCTGTGAATGGAGATGGAAACGGCTGTGGATTAAGGTGTAGCTGCCGGCGGTGATGGATGACAGGCTGAAGCTGGAAATTGCTGGAATTGGTGCTGGAAAATGGATGAAGGTGGAGCTGTGGAGGTCGCCGGCCGGGTGCGGTGAAGGAGATAGCCGGCGCGCGATCGAAGGGGGAAAACCGGCTCGCGCGTGAGAGGGGAGGTGATGGACGCTGACGGCGGTGGAGTGGCACCGGTCACCAGAGAAGGAGGGGATCCCCTTCCTCTCCGGCGACCGGCGAGGGAAGAGGTGAGCTCGGCGATGAAGAGGGCGGCGTCGGGTGGAAATCGCGGATGAAGAAGGAAAATGCCGGCTACCTAACTTAGAAGATGTTGTTTAATTAAATGCATTTTGGTAGCCGTCCGATCCAAGCCCATCAAATCCCAGCTGTCCATTAAACCTAGGGCTAAATGAAGCTGATTAATCCCTTAATGTGCTATGCATCCAATGGCTGAAATCACTCCAACTCTGGATGGACGGATCTGATCAATCTGAAAGGCTAATCATGATCGATCAAATCTAGATGAACGGTCAAGATGTCCATATCTTAATGTGTGGACCGGATCGCTCCAAATCTGGATAGATGGCTCAGATCAATCAGATCTCTTCGAACGATTAAGATTAATTAGATCTGAACCTTTGATTAAATTGCATCTGATCTTGATGAAGGGCTCAGATTCTTCCAGCTTAAAATGTCCTTCAATCCCTAGATGAAGCCATATTTGATCCAACTCGAGTCTAATCCATTGGCTCATCTCGATCTCCTACAAATAAAGACAAAATTTGCATATAAGTCCAGAATTTAGGAGAATTTACAATAAGGTCCAAAAATAAATCCAACTCATAAAACATGATAATAATCAACAATTAAACACATGAAAGCATTAAAACAATGATATTAAGGACCAAAATAACTCGACAAAATAGCAGTTATCCATCATCTAGGACACTCTTAAGTTGAATAGTTAAAGAATCATATTTAGAACCCGCATAAAGGTCCTCTTTGGGTTCTACTTTTATATCCTCTTCACTCTCAACATGATTCTCCTAATATGCAAAGTGAAGCAGCACTGTGCACAACCTTGCATATGTGATGTGTACCTTGTAGCACCCCCATACATGATGTACAACTACACTTAAATTTTCCGACAGTGAACGAACCAATGCCCAAATCTTGTAGTTATCTAGAATAGGAAACTCCTACATCTCGAGTCTCTAGAATAGACGATCAAGCCTCTCCATGTGCCATCAACTCCATAAGCAGGGTCATATTTTATCCCGTGGATAGCTTCCCTTAGCTTATTGCACAATAGATTGTGACAAGTCATGGTGGTAATCATCTAGGCCATCTTAAAATTGAATTAATTAAGTCAGTATAAAACTGACTAATCAGTACAAAGCTGGCTTAGTTAAATTTATACAAGCATAGAACTTGCACAGTTAATCAAGAAAAAATAAATCTTCTTGATTTTTAGGAGTCTTAATCGACTGATCTAGTTACCAGTCGATTGACACCCTTGTCAGTTGATTAAACATATTTCAGTCAATTGACGCCTCTCAATAGTCTAGCAGTCAACTGCCACCAGGGACCAATCGATTAATAACTTGGAAACTTGACTCAATAGTGTTCCATGAGAACTCGAACACCACATGATCTACTCCGAGCACTATGAATGATATTCTGTTTTCTCAATGTCCCATGCCACCAACCCTAGTTTACTAAGCCTTTTCTAAGTTGTCTATGTTGAAGTATTGGGAATACAGTAACAATCCCACATTGGTAAGGCATAGAAAAGATCATGTGCTTATAAGATGAAAAAATATCTCCATTGGTATGAGGTCATTTTGTTGGTGCAATCAGCCCGGGTCACGATTGACTAGGACTCGAGCTTGGCTCGAGTGATGTTTTGATGTTTCGACAAAAACATATGACAATGTAATTGTCATGGGAAAGTCCAAGTCTTGAGTACTTGGCACAAGGAAAGTCCAAGCATGGGTCTTGGCATGGAAAGTCCAACATAGGTTGGCAAGGGAAAGTTCAAGCTTGAGTATTGGCATTTAAAGTCCAAGGGGTTTGGTATTGGCGGCATAAAGTCCAAGCGGGAGTCTTGGCGGCGTAAGTCCAATGTGCCTTGGCGGTGTAGACACCGTTAGCATGACATAGCCAATGGAAGCATCTGAAGGCTAGCGCGATGGATGAACAAGTCATGGATGACTTGGAGGGATCCGAGAGGCATGAGGCTGATGGAGGTGGCTAGAAGGCTTAGGTCTAGGCTAAGGGTGGTCTAGCAAGTATGGGGGCACCATACTTGGGTTAAAACCTCATGTTTGAGGTGTTCCAGTCGACTGGTGCCATGTGACAGTCGACTGGCATAGTCAACTAGGGTTTGACTGCAGGGAATGGCCAAACAATCGACTGCCGGAGCTTGACACTCGACTGATCGGTCGAGCAGTCGACTGATCATGGGATCAGTCGACTGATGCTCGAATTTTCGGCCACAGAATGGAGTCTCACTCAACCGCTGGGATGAGCAGTCGAGTGATGGCTCATCAGTCGACTGATGCTCATGATCAGTCGACTGATGTCCTAGCCGTTGGATTTTTCCAGCGTGGATTACACCGTTGTCTCACAGCAACAGTGTGATCAGTCGACTGATGGTCTCCAGCAGTCGACTGATCGACTTTTTCCAGCACAGGTTGAAGCTATATAAGGAGCTCATGATGGAGGAAAAGATAGCGATTTTCTTGGGTGAAATTGAAGGGGAAAGTTGGTGCTTTCCAGTCCTTCAAAGCTAGTTCAAGGCAATCAAAGATCAAGCAATCAAAAGCTCTTGTAAAGTGTTTTTCTTTACTTGCATTTCATATAAATTGTTGTAATTGCTTGTTTTAGTTTCTTACTGTTGTAAGATTACGTGTAAGGGGTTTCTCTGCCTCCGACTTATGTCGAGAAGGAGTGTTTATTATAGTGGTGTGTGATTGGCATCGCTAGGGTTCGTACGAACCCGATCCGTGGACTAGGAACCGTTTCGGTTCCGAACCACGTTAAACGATTGTGTTTGCGTGTTGTTAATTGTTTCATTATTGCTTTCATTACTATTCCACTGCGTACTAACGAAATTGTAGAGACGAACACGCGATCGAATTCCAACTACGAACGAACTCTACGCTATTCACCCCCCCTCTAGCGGCTTCAAATTTCCTACACATTTGGGTATAGTCCAAAAATAAAACCATGAAGGCTTAGGCCCAAAGTGGACAATATCATATCATCATAGAGAAATGTTAATCTTATATGCACTAACAATTGACATCAGAGTCATGCTCCATGTCAAGCCATGCACCTCAAACGATGGAAGTGGGGCTCCAATGTCTGAATCAAGAGAACCAAACACCAGGTAGGAAGTCCAATTGGGTCAGAAAGATCGGATAACTGACAAGAAGTCTATTTATATTAGAAAGACTGGACAACTGACAGAAAGTCTAACTGGGTCATGACTAAAAAGTTAGCAAGAAGACCTGGTGGGTTGAGGATCAGACATCAAGCAGAGAAAGTCCTTTGAGGTCCGATAGGCTTAAGGGGGGCAATGTGGTCATTCATTTGAGAGGGAGGGGGGGTTGTTGGAGTATTGGGAATACAATCAAAGTTCCATATTGGTAAGACATGGAAAAGATCATGTGCTTATAATATGAAAAGATATCTCCATTGGTATAAGGCCTTTTGGGTACAGCAAAAAAATAAAACCTTAAGGGCTTAGGCCCAAAGTGGACAATATCATACCATTGTGAAGATATATGCATCTTATAGACACTAACAATTTATACCGAGTCCAAGTTGTTCTAACAATTACTCAACATTCTTGTTATGAGGTTAGTTAACCAATGTCAACTATTTCAGTCAGCCAATGCAGACTTTGTTACTCAAGCTCGAGTATAGCATTGATGTTTCGAGCACCACTACATGGTGTCCCGATCACCATGTGCTTCTTCAGAGTACTATGAGTACTTAGCATTGTGCTTACTTAGCTGAGTACCAAGCACAACTTTGTTGGATTGAAGTTATCCGAGAGAAGGGGTGAATCTAGGAATAAAAAATTTTCTTTTAAAAACTTAATTTTATATTTTAACAATTAAGAGTTATTGCAGTGGAAATTAAATGAAACAAATAGACAAGTCTTTTACTTGGTTTACAACCCGAGTCGGGTTGCTACTCCAAGGCCCGTAGCTCTCCGAGAGCTACCTCGATGGTCAATGCACTAAAAGGCCCTCTGACTCGGCAACACTCAACTTTGTAGGGGTTCACTTTTTACAAAAGATAATGAGAAAGTCAACAAGCTACCTTCTCTTAAATTGAATTACAAAAAGCGAAAGTATAACAAACTACAAAATATATCGACACTTGTAGCTTTTGAAATGGAGCTCAGAGTTTCGGAGTTGTGGCATTGCAGCATGATGGAGCTTTTGTAAATGAGAAACACTCGAGAAAAAACTTGGATGTAGTAGAGTTGCATATCTTGAAGTTAGTCATGCACTTCTTTTTTAAGCTCTCTCCAGTCGACTGGAATGCCCTCCAGTCGACTCCACATCAACCGGTCGATACGGTACTTCGACTTTCCTAGTCGATTGGACATGTTCCAGTTGACTCCAGGTCACCTGGCTCCGCATCAGAAAATTTCCCTTTCTAGTTGACTAGATCTCCTTAGTTGACTGAAGCTCTTTCCATCTTGGTTGCCAAATCCTCGATCGATCGCCAACTAATCTTACCAACTGGATATCTAGTCGACTGGACCATACTCAGTCGACTGGAAACCTCTCAGTCGAATGGTTCTTGAAAAAACAAGATTAGCAAAAACATACAGTATAAAATATAATAGCAGTAGTAATATTTCTTGATCTCGACTTCTTAATTCCACGCGGACTATCCGTCGAATCGACACCTAATTTTGTCCCCCTACAGTGGACTCGACCTCACCTCTTCACTCGAGGCTTACTTGCCAGCTGCCCTATCGAACATACCATACTTGACATCCGACTGACCCAATAGGACTTCTGCCAGCTATTCGATCCCTCTAACCCAGCTAGTCTTCATGTCGATTATCCGTGTTGGGAACTTTTATGAGGGCTAGAGGGGGGTGAATGGCGTGTTTCCATTGCTTGATGGAACTCAATCGTGTCACTTGTCTACAATGTCATTAGCGCAGCAGAAATAAAAAAAGCACAACAAAAATACAATCACAAAAATACACACGATGTAACGTGGTTTGGAACCCTAGTTCCTACTCCACGGGGTGAGCTCGATAATAAGCTCTAGTGATGTACACACCATTACTCAATAAAATCTTTCTCGACAACACGTCGGAGGTGGAGAAACCTAGTACAAGCGATCTTACAACAATAAGAAAGAGATACAAGCAAATACAAGTAAAATACACAAAACAATGTTAAGAAAACTTTACAAATGTGAACTTGAATGCTTGCTTGTCGATTGCTTTGGACCACACTTGAAGACCCTGATTTGCACCAGCAAATCGTCTCAAATCGCTCAAGAAATCATTGTGGAAATCCTCCCCGTCGAGCTCCTTTTATGCCTCCATGCGACTTGGATTTCTACCTGGCAATCGACTGCCAAAAGGCTCCAGTTGATTGCCAACAGTATTGTTGTCTTACAATGAACTTGATCCACGTTGACATTCAAGCCAATGGATACACAGGAAGTCGACTACCATTTCTAGCGTTGCTCAAGCCGTAATAACTGCTCTTTCGCCGCCGATTGAGCATTCTATCCTTATCGACGATCGCTTCGATCTTGCTCGCAAACGATTAGCGCCCAATGCTAGCGATTATTGCGCTAAGGCCTCTTATCCTTTATCGAGCGTCGACAACCATGAGGTTTACTCAAAGTATGATGCTCTTATACTTGCTAGACCACCCTTAGCCCAGAACTAAGCCTTCTAGCCACCTCCATTAGCATCACCCCTATTAGATCCCTCTAAGTCATCCATGACCTGTTCATCCATACTCTAGCCATCAGGTGCTTCCATCGGCTATTGTCATGCTAAGCTGGTCTACACCGCTAAGGCACATTGGGCTTACACTACTAAGACACACGCTTGAACTTTACGCCGCCAACCATTGGACTTATGCTTCCAAGACTCCACCATTGGACTTTACGCCGCCAACCATTTGACTTATGCTGTAAATACTCCACCCTTGGACTTTACGCCGCCAATATCAAACCTTCGCCTTCCCAAATTCTAAGTACCCATGACTTGGACTTTCACCTCCAAACTACACACTTGGACTTATGTGACCAAGACTACACCATTAGACTTTTTATTTGCCAAGACTCAAGCTTGGACTTTCCCTTGCCAAGACTCATGCTTGGACTTTCCATGCCAAGTACTCATGACTTGGACTTTATCATTGCCAAAACCCATGCTTGGACTTTCCATGCCAAGTACCCATGACTTGGACTTCCCATGATAATCACATTGTCATATGTTTCGTCAAACATCAAAACGCTACTCGAGTCAAACTCGAGTCTAGCCAATCGTGACCTAGGCCGATTGCACCAACAATCTCCCATTTTTGATTTTTGATAAAAACCAAAGACCTTTGAGTTAGAACACTAACTCAACCCAATCCTCCCAATTATCCAAATTGGGAATTCCAAATTCTCCCATCAATTCTCCCTCTTTTTGACATACATAAAAAATGCTCTCCCCAAGGGTAGAAATGTTACATATCCCAATGAGATCATACAATCTCTCCCTTGGTCAAAAAATATCTAGGATGCCTTCACACTTCCTAGTGATAAGTTGCATATCACTAAAGAGAGGCAATCCTTCAATCTCCAAATTTTCAAATTCTCCCCCTTATGAGGAAGAAACACATCCATCATCCCATGATGGATAACCTCCTTATAAAGGCTTGCTCCCCTTAACCATTGCACCAACAATGTCCTTGAAGAGTCCTTAAGCCTATAGGAATACTAAACCATCAAAATTAAGGTCGAAAGTTCAAACTTGAACTTTCACACACCTTAAAATTGATACACACCCTAAACAACTCTCCTAATTGTTGGTGCAATCGGCCCAGGTCACGATTGACCAGGACTTGAGCTTGGCTCGAGTGATGTTTTGATGTTTCGACAAAAACATATGACAATGTAATTGTCATGGGAAAGTCCAAGTCTTGAGTACTTGGCACAAGGAAAGTCCAAGCATGGGTCTTGGCATGGAAAGTCCAACATAGGTTGGCAAGGGAAAGTCCAAGCTTGAGTCTTGGCATTTGAAGTCCAAGGGGTTTGGTATTAGCGGCGTAAAGTCCAAGCGGGAGTCTTGGCGGCGTAAGTCCAATGTGCCTTGGCGGTGTATACACCGTTAGCATGACATAGCCGATGGAAGCATCTGAAGGCTAGCGCGATGGATGAACAAGTCATGGATGACTTGGAGGGATCCGAGAGGCGTGAGGCTGATGGAGATGGGTAGAAGGCTTAGGTCTAGGCTAAGGGTGGTCTAGCAAGTATGGGGGCACCATACTTGAGTTAAAACCTCATGTTTGAGGTGTGCAAGTCGACTGGCGTAGTCAACTAGGGTTTGACTACAGGGAATGGCCAAACAGTAGACTGCCGGAGCTTGGCACTCGACTAATCGGCCGAGCAGTCGCCTGATCATGGGATCAGTCGACTGATGCTCGGATTTTCGTCCACAGAATGGAGTCTCACTAGACCGCTAGGACGAGCAGTCGAGTGATGGCTCATCAGTCGACTGATGCTCATGATCAGTCGACTGATGTCCTTGCCGTTGGATTTTTCTAGCGTGGATTACACCGTTGTCTCACAGCAACTGATGGTCCCGAGTAGTCGACTGATCGACTTTTTCCAGCACAGGTTGAAGCTATATAAGGAGCTCGTGATGGAGGAAAAGATAGCGATTTTCTTGAGCGAAATTGAAGGGGAAAGTTGGTCATTTCCAGTCCTTCAAAGCTAGTTCAAGGCAATCAAAGATCAAACAATCAAAAGCTCTTGTAAAGTGTTTTTCTTTACTTGCATTTCATATAAATTGTTGTTACGTATTGCTCAATCGAATCAAGCAAATCAGCTCTTAATAAAAGTGTTTTCCTACACTTGCATTTGTATTTCATTATATTTGCTTATATCTATTTGATTATTGTTGGGAATCATTATACGAGGTTTCTCCCGCCTCGGATTGTTAAAGGAAAGGGTATTTATTTACTGATAATTAATGTGATTGGCATCGCTACAAATTTAAGTGAACCCGATCAGTGGAAGTAAAGGCCCGTTCGGTTCCGAACCACGTTAAATATTAAATGTTATTGTGTTGATAATTGTTTCGTTATTTCTTTCATTACTATTCCGCTGCATACTAACAAAATTGTAGAGACGAACACGCGATCGAATTCCATCTACCAACGAACTCTACTCTATTCACCCCCCCTCTAGCGGCTTCAAATATCCTACAATTGGTATCAGAGCCCGGGACTCTTCTACGGATTAACCGTCGGGAGCTAAAAGGCTAGAGGGAAGATGGAATTCCAAAACAAGCTCAGATGGGACATCAACACTCCACCGCCATATGATCAAGAAGACTTTTCGGCGTGGAGAACAAGAATGGAGACATTCTTTATGATGGATATAGAGGATTGGTTCATCCTCGTAGAAGGTTTTGAACCCCCTCGGGATAGGAAGGGACAAGTCCTCAAGTTGAAGAAATGGACCCAAGAGCAACGGCAAAAATTCAAAACCGAAGCTAAGGTAACAAAACTTTTAGAAGATTTGATACCTAATGATGTTTTGTCTAGGCTAGGTGAATATCTTGATGCCAAGGAGCTATGGGACAAATTAGTCAAGTTCAATGAGAAGCCCCACTTGGCACAAGTAGAAGAAGAAGGAAGAGGATGAAGAGAGTTCATCTTCTTCACGAGCAAGTGAGGAATCGGAAGTTGAAGAGGAGTCAACTTCCGAATCGGTGGAAGAAGAAGAAGTAGAAGATACCTCCACCTCTAGGATTGAGGGGGAGGAAAAAATATCCACTCCGGAGCAATAAGAGAAAGCTTCGACATCTAGTCAAGATGAAGAAGCTCCAATTCCGGTCTCAATTAACCTAGGTAACTCAAACACTCTAATTTCAAATAAAATCCATATATTGTGTTTTGAGTGTAGGGAGTATGGGCACTACAAGAGCAAGTGCCCAAAGAAGGTTAAGAAGACTCCACCGGCGCCTAAAAGTCAAAGGATGTCGGTTCCCCATCACCTAAAGACAAGAAGCACATCATTTGCTTCAGATGTCGGCAACCGGGGCATTACCGAAATCAATGTCCTAGGGGGAGCAAAAAGACTCAAAATGGAGCTTCACAAGTAGGGGGAGCCTCTAAGGCAAACCCTAAGGTATATTTTCATAATGTTCATTCTTTAAATTCTAAGAAAAAGCATGCTAGAATTAATTCAAATAACTTTGCTATTACTCATGAATCAAAGCATGCTAAGAATGATAACTCTAGATCTATTTCAAAGAAGGAGAAATTTGGGACTAATGTCCCTAGAAATGTCATTCCTAGGAAAACAATTAAGAAAATCGAAAACCATTTAGGAATCAATTCTAATAAGGGTAGATATATGTTTAAGGTGAATGGTAATGCCCAAAAACCTAATCAAAAATCATTTGGGCAATTAGAATTAGAGAACCAAGCCTTAAGGTCAAGGCTTAAAAAACTAGAAAAGACCCTAAATAAGATACAAAATCAATTTCAAGGGTCTAATAGTCAAAGTCAAGGGTCAAGATCTCAAAGTCAACATCTAGGACCCAAAAGACAAAAGTCAACCAAGGGCAATCAAGGTTTGGGTCACAAACCTAAACCTAAGGTGACTTACCATAGTGTTCCATTTGATTATGGAACACAAACTAGGTCTATGAAGACCAAGGTTGCAAGGGGAGTTACCTCTAGAGTCAACCTAGGTAAGACCGCCATGACCAAGGCTAATAAGCCTAATTAGGAAGGTATCTAGGGAGGTTATCCCTAAGGAATACCTAATTAATTCAATGAGCTCAAATAGATTTTGAGTTCCAAAAAGCGTGATTGATTCACGTTAAATGAGTTAGAATGTGCCAACCATGATTGGATGGGTAGTTAACTCAACCATGGTAAAGGTGGAACTTTAGGTTATTTTCAAGGTTATGGTTACCTTGGAAATACATTTGAGTTTTAATTCTAAAAGATCTTAGGATGTGCCAATATATTTTTTTTGAAATCATGAAAATCAATAAAATTGGCACAATGTAGATTTAAAGGTCGTAGTGTGTCACTTTGATCATTGGCACATTTTAGGAATCAATGTATCAAGAGAAGTGTATTTAAGGTATAGAAGTTACATCAAGAGTGATACTCAAGTGCCACACACCTTGATGTCTTGTACTTGCCATGCTTCATGTGTTTCACTATGTGTTTGCATGGAAGAAATGTCTAGAGTGGATTGCATCTCACAAAACAAGTCTTTTACCATTGATTGTGTATTTCAACACTTAGAAAGGGTGAGATGTTAGGATTTTGAAACCTTTGAATGTTAATGTTTGTTAAAATGAAATAAAATATCAAAATACATTAATGAATACATGAATATAAGCATAACATCAATATGTTCGATATACAAGATTAAACATGAGAAAATGGAATAAGTTAGATAAAGAAATCAAGATTTTCTGAATTTGAGCTGAAATCGATATCGATCGCATTGTCTGATTATCGATCGGTGATAACTTCTTGTAAGCATGATATCGTGAGTCAAGCGATCGAGTGTTACTTCTAGGACTCATTGTTTGCACATCGATTAGTGATGGGATACATCGATCCACGCGATGATACTATTCACCGAGGTGAGGTCATCGATCGAGTGCTCATTGGCGATCAGTGGTGATCGCGCGATCGGCCCGATGAGCAACATCGATCGTGATGCTCTTATATACGACATAGAAGACTCGGATCAATTGCCGAGCCGGGCGATCATTCGGCTCGGTAAACACGCTAATAAACCGCGATCAGTCGACTGATTCTGCACATCAGTCGACTGGCGTCGCAATTTTATAATGTCGAACCGCTAGGGTTCGGCGTCTTCACGCGTCCACTTCCCGTTTTCCTTCTCCTCTCCGTTCGCCACTCCTTTCTCCGACGAGATTTTTCGACCGCTCCGACCACCTAGGTCCTAGGTTTGATAGCCTAACTCTTCCTCTCACGTTTTCACTCATCTCACAACCCTCGTTCATTCTTTTTCAGTTGTTGTTTTCTTCTTTTCTGATTAGGGTTCCGGTATCCAGTCCTCCGACGAACTTTCCGGTGGCCCCTTCAGCAATATCCAAATATTCCCTCATCACCCCTTCAAATGGCACCGAAGTAAAATTTTCTTACTCAAAAACCCTAATTTTTCCTTTTCATTGTAATCTATAACAATCTAATCGTGTATTGGTGCCCTTGCATTTCATATTGTTGCATTACATTCATATAGGAGATCCCGTAGAAATGATCCACCCGAGAGTGAATCACGATTGTACCAACCTATGTTGGTTAGGTACATCGACAGGGACTTTTTTGCATGTTACTGTAGTGATGTCATGGACATATTTGCATATTATCATCTCATGAAAATTGTCTTATGCACACATGCCATTAACGATGATCTCCTTAAGGAGTTTTATCAGAACCTAAAGAAGGTAGACGATGACCCTACCTACACTACTCGCGTTGCAAAATGCGATTTAGAGTTCACTCCTGTGATATTGCAGGAGTTTCTTGAGTGTAAGCCATCGGATTACACCTTCATTTTCTACCCTACCTTTGATGCTCCTTTACCTGAGCCATTTGACCATATCCCTTTGGACTCTATACATGAGCATGTTTTTTGTCATCCTCGTCCACCAGCCCAGAATTTATTTCCTATTACTGAGTTATCTGCACCTGACAATGTACTCTACAAGGTCATTGTTGGGTGTTTTCTTTCGATCGTCACTCGGGGTCTGGCCAAGATTCGGCCTCCCCATCTCTTTCTACTGTATGCCATGCGTAATAGGTTAGACATAAATATTGCATTAAACATGTTTTATTGTATTGTGCATTTCATTTCCCCTGTACAAGGGAAAGTGCATATGCCTTATGGGCACATTATCACAGCATGGTTAGAGCCAGTAGGCATCAACATTCACAGGGGATCACTGAGGTCGCTATCTGAGGTGTACAACTGCATATCAGTTCGTAACTTCTCATTAGTGAAGCTGCGGATGGGGCTTGGATAGATGGAGTTGGCACCTCGACCACCGCCCAGGGCACGTGGAGAGCCGCCTCTGGCACCTAGAGAGGTGGCAGAGGACTATGAGGATGCAGACGCCGCTAATGAGGAGGATCAGATGCCAATAGATGCATCAGCGGCAGGTCCATCAGATCGTCTTGGCGGTGAGTCCGATTCGGGACTATCGTGAGCGATCGACTCTAGGCTGTCAGAGCTCTTAGTAGGGCAAGCCTCCAAGGGCGCACGTCTTGGTCGGATGGAGGAGAGATACATGCAGATTACAGAGTCCCAGAGCCGCATCGAGCAGCGTCAGCTCGATATGTATGAGATGATGCGGGCCTGGACTTTGAGCCAGCAGCCTCCTCCACCTCCACCTCCTGCAGACGACTAGATCTAGAAGATGTTAGGATTTTCTTTTGTTTCTCAGTTTTTGTTATGAGATTGAGCATATCAAATCTCTAGTTTTGAATGTAAAAAACTGAAATCTTTTAAATTTAATGAAATTTCTTTTTGTGAAAATCATGTGTGTTGAGTGTGTATTTGTATGAATGTATTGGTTTATGAAAATTTCTATATCATGACATGAAATTTCATCCTATCATATAGCATGTCATGCCATTGGTTATGATTATTTTAGATGTCATGTTTGTTTTTAGATTATATTATATATCATGACATCATGATTATTGGCCATGCATTATTATTGTTATGATTTGTGCCATGATCATTCATACATTTTATTGTGATTAAAATTGATTTAAGGAAAAATGGCATGACTTGAAGTCCTATTTCTAAGGGAATCAAGTAGGGTTGCCTAGAAACTGCATGAGGCCATAATAATCCTAACTCCACATCTCACATCACATTGACATGTATGTGTATTTATACACCCTAGATACATGTGAGATGCTAGGATAATAAGTTAGGTTCAAGGTGCATAGGTAGTGCATCTAGATGAACTCAAACTTATTTTAATTATCACCAAGAATCATAAGGAAAGCTAATATACAAGTTATGTATATTTAGCCAATAAACCATGGTTTAAAATAGGTTTTCAAAAACATTTTAAAATCAATTTATAAAACCTTGGTGAAGTCTATCTTTTGATAGCCATCATCATTGTAGAAGTTGATACAAAGTAGATCAAAAACTTTAAAGTTTTAATAGTTTTTGAACTTTGTACCAATCTTCTATTTTCATGGTAAAAATATTTTTCCAAAATTTTTCACCGATTATATGTGTGATAAGTAATGTACGTATCAAGTTTCGTGATTTTCTGATTTACGTAGAATTACTTATGAATTTCCAAAAGTCGAGTCTGATATATGAAAATCAGGTTTTGATTATCGATCATTGCCTCTGAGCGATCGGTGATGGGTAGCATTTGGACTCATTGCGGTAGATATCACTCATTGTTGCCGTGCTAGTCGGTGATGGACACATCGGATCGTGATATCGATAAGTCGACTTTCAATACTGATTTCGAGAAAACTAGGTTTGTTTAACCCGATTTCAGCTGCGGTTAAGGTCCCTAACCACTCCTAACCATAGGATATGCTTTGGGAAGCATGATTAAGGGTGAAAATTCTTTGGATATGGACTAGGAGAGTTGTTTAGGGTTTGTATCAATTTTAAGGTGTTGGGAAGTTCAATGTTGAATTTCTAACCTTCATTTTGATGGCTTAGAGTTCCTACTGGCTTAGGGACTTCCCAAGGACATTGTTCGTGCAATGGTCAAGGGGGAGCAAGCCTTTAGGGGGAGGTATCCATCTTGGGATGATGGATGTGTTTTTCTCCTTGAAGAGGAGAGGTTATTGGGAGAGTATCATCAATTGGGAAAATTAATGGGCTCTTGATATCCAATTTGGAAATTGGGAGAGTGAATAGGATTGCCTCTCTTGAGTGATATGAGACTTATCACTAGGAAGATGATAGACATCCTAGGTATTTTTAAACCAAGGAGGAGATTGTAAGATCTCATTGGAACGTGAGACTTTGACCTCCTTGGAGAGATAACCTTTTTGATGTATGTCAAAAAGGGGGAGAATGTTTGGGAAATTATTTGGGATTACCAATTTGGAATAATTGGTAAGAGACTTGAGTTAGTGGTCTAACTCAAATGGTTTGTTTGGTTTTTGTCAAACATCAAAAAGGGGGAGATTGTTGGTGCAATCGGCCCAGGTCACGATTGACTAGGACTCGAGCTTGGCTCGAGTGATGTTTTGATGTTTCGACAAAAACATATGACAATGTAATTGTCATGGGAAAGTCCAAGTCTTGAGTACTTGGCACAAGGAAAGTCCAAGCATGGGTCTTGGCATGGAAAGTCCAACATAGGTTGGCAAGGGAAAGTCCAAGCTTGAGTCTTGGCATTTGAAGTCCAAGGGGTTTGGTATTGGCGGCGTAAAGTCTAAGCGGGAGTCTTGGCGGCGTAAGTCCAATGTGCCTTGGCGGTGTAGACACCGTTAGCATGACATAGCTGATGGAAGCATCTGAAGGCTAGCGCGATGGATGACTTGGAGGGATCCGAGAGGCGTGAGGCTGATGGAGATGGTTAGAAGGCTTAGGTCTAGGCTAAGGGTGGTCTAGCAAGTATGGGGGCACTATACTTGGGTTAAAACCTCATGTTTGAGGTGTGCAAGTCGACTGGTGCCATGTGGCAATGACCGCGAGTCAACTAGGTTTGATCCGCAGGAATGACCAAACAATGATCCGCCGAGCTTGCACTGATCGATCGGTCGAGCAGTCGACTAATAATGGGATCAGTCGACTGATGCTCAGATTTTCGGCCACAGAATGGAGTCTCACTCGACCGCTGGGATGAGCAGTTGAGTGATGGCTCATCAGTCGACTGATGCTCATGATCAGTCGACTGATGTCCTAGACGTTGGATTTTTCTAGCGTGGATTACACCGTTGTCTCACAGCAACAGTGTGATCAGTCGACTGATGGTCCCGAGCAGTCGACTGATCGACTTTTTCTAGCACAGGTTGAAGCTATATAAGGAGCTCGTGATGGAGGAAAAGATAATGATTTTCTTGGGCGAAATTGAAGGGGAAAGTTAGTGCTTTCCAGTCCTTCAAAGCTAGTTCAAGGCAATCAAAGATCAAGCAATCAAAAGCTCTTGTAAAGTATTTTTCTTTTCTTGCATTTCATATAAATTGTTGTAATTGCTTGTTTTAGTTTCTTACTGTTTTAAGATTACTTGTAAGGGGTTTCTCCGCCTCCGACTTGTGTCGAGAAGGAGTGTTTATTATAGTGGTGTGTGATTGGCATCGCTAGGGTTCGTACGAACCCGATCCGTGGACTAGAAACCATTCGGTTCCGAACCACGTTAAACGATTGTGTTTGCGTGTTGATAATTGTTTCGTTATTGCTTTCATTACTATTCCGTTGTGTACTAACAAAATTGTAGAGATGAACACGCGATCGAATTCCATCTACGAACGAACTCTACGCTATTCACCCCCCCTCTAGCGGCTTCAAATATCCTACACTAATCTATATCCAATGGATTTTCACTTTTTATAATGCTTTCCAAAGCATATCTTAGGGTTAGGAGCAGTTAGGGTAGCCTAACATAGCTGAAACGTGGTCTAAACAATCTTGTTTACCCGAAATCAACACTGGCAATGATTGATTAATCGTTGATCGCCTTAATCTGAAATCATTATCCGTGGCATTCGACTGATTTCTGCAAGTGTAGAAATCAGGTTTCAGAAAACAAAATTATGAAATACATAAGTAATTATATGTAATTTTAAAATAGTGAAACTTCATACGTATAATACTTATAACAATCATAATGGGTGAAAAATATTTAAAAAAATACACATAAAATAGTGAGATTGATGCAAAGTTTAAAAACAAGAGAAACTTCATTATTTTGAGCCTACTTTGTATCAACTTCATCAATGATAATTGCTATCAAAGAATAGACTTCACCAAAGTTTTCTAAAATGATTTTAAAATTTTTTTAAAACCTTAATTTCAATCATTGTTTATGGGCTAAGTATACATGACTTGTATACTAGCTTTCCTCATGATTTGTCCATGATATAAGATGAGTTTGAGTTCATTTAGATGCAAGAACTATGCACCTTGAACTTAACTCATTTCTTAGCATCTCACATGTGTCTAGGGTATATGAAAACACACACATGTCAATTTGATGTTAGATGTGAGTTTTGTTCATCCTAATCTAAGGCCTCATGCATTTTTCTAGGCAATTCTATTTGATTCCCCTATAAATGTGACTTCAAATCATGTCATTGTCCTTACATCAATTTTATTAATGCATGAATGATGATTATGACATAAGTGATAGCATAAATAAACATGTGCCAATAATCATGATGTCATGGCATATAAATACAATCTAAGTATACATGACATTAAAAATAGTCCTAAGCATTATCATGATATTTTATATGATAAAAATAAATATGATGTCATGACATGACATATGACAAACAAAGCATGACACATAAGAAGTAAAGGTATAAAATTACCTAAATTTTAGAATTAGTTGCCATTTGTTGGGATTAAGTTCATTTTGTCATATTACCACTTATCCCAAGTGTGCCTCAAATCCAAAATGACACACTATGACCTCTAAACCTTATTGTGCCAATTTTGATCAATTTTTCAACTTCCATAAAATTCATTGGCACATCCTAAAATCCCTTAGGATTAAATTCAACCTTATTTCCAAGGCATCCCATTACCTTGGAAATGACTTAAAGTGCCAACTTTGTTATTGTTGGGTTAACTACCCATTCAATCAAGATTGACACATCCTAATCTATTTAGTGTGAATCGATTACGATCCTAGGAACCCAATATATATTTGAGCTCCTTGGGTTTACAAGGTATTCACTAGGGATGACTTCCCTTGATACCTTTATAATGACTCTTCTAGGCTTTGAAACCTTGGTCATTTTGGTCTTGCCTAGGTTAACTCTAGGGGTGACTCCCCTTGTAACCTTCTTAGTGGCTTCCCTAGGTTTCCTTCATACCTTAGCCACTAGGCACACACCATGGTTATCCTTAGGATGACTTCCCTAGTAACCTTGGTCTTCCTAGACCTATGAATGGTTCCATAATCGAATGGAACACTATGATAGGTCTGCTTGGGCTTAGGTTTGTGACCTAATCCTTTCTTGCCCTTAGATTGACCTTGCTTCCTAGACCCTAGGTTTTGACTCCTTGATCCTAAATTTTGACTATTTGACCCTTGCATTTGATTTTGCATCTTTCTAAGTGTCTTTTCCAATTTCTCAAGACTTGACCTCAAGGCTTGGCTCTTTAATTCTAATTTTTCCAATTTTGATTTTTCATTAATCTTTTGGGAAATGTTCTTTCTTTTAGGCATATTCTTACCCTTCTTGGGGCAAATGCCTAAATGCTCCTCTACCCTCCTAATAATTTCCCTAGGTAGAATTGTTTTAAGGGTATTTGATCTAGATTTGTCCTTAGCCCTAAAATTGCATGATTTTGCACCTAAACAATAGAACCTACTATTTATAGCAAGCTCTTTATGATTATGCACAATTGCAATAGTATTAAAATTATTTATAGCATGCTTTTGCCTATTACTTAAAGAATGAGCATTATTTAAATATACCTTAGGGTTCGCCTTAGCTACCCCTACATGTGTAGCTCATTCTTTGACTTTCTTCCTCCCCCTAGGGCATTGACTCCTATAATGCCCCGGTTGTTGGCATTTGAAGTACACCGCGTGCTCCTTGCTCTTATGTGTTGGGGCACTGGCATCCTTGACCTTTGGCACTGGTTGAGCCTTCTCGACCTTCTTAGGGCACTTGCTTTTATAGTGCCCATATTTCCTACATTCAAAACACATAATATGATTTTTATTGTTAATTAAAGTGTTTTAGTTACCTAGGGTGGTGGTAGGAAGAATTTGGTCCAATTCTTCATGTCTCATGGAGGTAGATGCTTTTTCTTGTTCTTTCTCCGGGATAAATGATCTCTCCTCCCCCTCATTCCTAGAGGTGGAGGCTTCTTCCAATTCTTCCTCTTCCTTGGATGTTGATGGTCTTTCAACCTCTGATTCCTCAAGCTCTTGCGATGAAGATGGTGTGCTCTCTTCTTCTTGAGCTTGAGAGGATGAGCACTCCTCTTCCTTATCTTCTTGGACCGGTATGGACTCTTCATGGAATTTTTCCAACTTGCTCCATAACTCCTTAGAGTCCATGTAATCACTTAAACTACACAGAATGTCATTAGGGATTAAATCAACCAAGAATTTTATTACCTTCTTGTTTTTTTCGAATTCTTGAAGTTGTTCCTCGGTCCATTTCTTCATCTTGAGGAATCCTCCCTTTGTCCCTCTTGGATATAAAAATCCTTCCATCAAGGCGGACCAATCTTCGAAGTCCCTCATCATTATGAATTCTTGAATCCTTCCTTTCCATTGATTAAAGCTTTCTCATCCATAGAGGGTGTATGGAATTGGAGTGTTGATGTCCCATCCAAGTTCATCGTTCGGCAACTCCATCCTCATGCTCGTTTGCTCCCGGTTGTTAATCCGTAAAAGATCTCCTAGCTCTAATACCAATTGTTAAGAACTTCGGTGAGCACTAGAAGGGGGGGGTGAATAATGCATTTTCGTTATTTGATGGAACTCGATCATGTCACTTTTCTACAATGTTGTTAGCGAAGTGGAAATACAAAAAAAACAACAAAAATACAAGAACAATAATACACATGATGCAATGTGGTTAGGAACCCTAGTTCCTACTCCACGGGGCGAGCTCGATAATGAGCTTTAGTGATGTACACACCACTATTTAATAAACTCCTTCTCGACAATATGTCGAAGGTGGAGAAACCTCGTACAAGCGATCTGACAACAATAAGAAAGAGATACAAGCAAAATACACAAAACAATGCAAAGAAAACTTTACAAATGTGAACTTGAATGCTTGCTTGTTGATTGCTTTGGACCGCACTTGAAGACCCTGATTTGCACTAGCAAATAGCCTCAAATCGCCCAAGAGATCGTTGTGGAAATCCTACCCGTCGAGCTCCTTTTATGCCTCCATAGGACTTGGATTTTCGCTTGGAAGTTGACTGCCAAAAGACCCTAGTCGACTGCCAATAGTGTCATTGTCTCACAATGGGGTTGATCCACGTTGGCATTCAAGCCAACGGATACACTAGTAGTCGACTGCCATTTCCAACAATCGACTGCTCAAGCCCATAGTCGACTGCTCAGTTGGCCATCGAGTGTTATGTCCTCACGACCAACACTAGCAGCAGTCAATTGCCCTCCATGGAAGTCGAATGCTCATGGCCAGTCAACTGTAAAATGCTAGCAGTCGATTGCCAATGCCTCTTGCAGTAGTCGAATGTTAGTCGACTCACAACAATCGACTACTCAGTGTCGACTCGGCTACCAAGTGTCAAACACTTAACCAGTCGACTATTCCATAACCCCAGTCGACTTCTACACCTCAACCATGAGGTTTACCCCAAGTATGATACCCTCATACTTGCAAGATTTAGCCTTGACCTAAGCTTTCTAGCCACCTCCATTAGCCTCAGGTCTATTGGATCCCTCCAAGTCATCCATGACTTGTTCATCCATACGCTAGCCTTCAGGTGCTTCCTGTTAGTGTCAGCCCTTTGTGCCAATCATGAGATGATTGGTTAGGGATCATATGTATCATATTTCATTAATAACAGGCAAGGTTTGCTTATTATATTATTTCTTATCTGTGCTATATAAATAATATAATAGTGTCCTTGAATAGTAGGTTCAGGTTTACAACATATCAATTAGTTGAATTGATAGTGAGAGCCTGTAGACATATATATATAGATACATAGAATACTACTCTTAACTATTCCTAGTCGAGTATTAATATGCAAGGACAATATTAATGCATAGAGACTAGCATGTAGGTCAATTGATGACTTAATCTCACAAGTCATAGATATGTGATATCGAGTTGACACATGGATACATATTAGAGACTATGTACTGAATTGACCCATCATGAGAATGTTTCATGGATTGTTATATGAGTGTCATAAACATTCTCATGTGACTATTATATTGGTATGAATAATCCTTAGACCTGAAGTCACTACGGTTCCTTACATAATGAGTTGTACACTTTAGCTTTGTCAAACATCACCTGTAATAGGGTGACTATAAAGGCGATCACTAGGTATGCAATAAATTATACGGAGGGATGAGAGTGATGTAGATGAGATCTATCCCTTCCATATACTGGAAGTGATATCTATAGGCCCCTTGATAGAGTAGGACTGCTAAAAATGCATGGTCATGCTCGAATAAGTCAATATGAGATATTGAGCTTATTTGGTTGAGTAGTCTACATGGAGATCAAGAAACTCATGATTGATAAGAGGATGACATAGTCTATGCCTCATTGATCAATCTAGATATCAAGGATAGAAGGACTAAGTCATACACGATAGTAGTCATGAAAAGGTTATGTCGGATCTCGACATTCTCGTCACTTGGGTAGAAATGATGTATTGCTAGATGTTGCTCATTGCTTATGTCTCTAAAAGGGTTTTAGAAATATTGCCAATATTACGAGAACCTATTGGGTCACATACTTAGGACATGTGAGTTGGAGATGACTCATGTGATGAGCCATTGGGCCATCGGGTTGAGTCTAATGTAGATTAGACTCAATGAGTGAGACTCAAGGTATACCCAATGAATCTGACTTGAGTTAGACTCAAGTAAAATTCGGTCACTGGGTCTTAGAGATTACAGTGATTGGCACTAGTGCTAGTGGAAGATTTTTAGTGTTAGCCCTTTGTGCCAATCATGGGATGATTGAGTAGGACTCAAGGTATACCCAATGAATCTGACTCGAGTTAGACTCAAGTCAAATTTGGATTGTGTAGGACTCAAAGTATACCTAATGAACTTGACTCAAGTTAGACTCAAGTCCAGTTTGGATTGAGTGAGACTCAGCATTAAGAGGGGTTGCATCATCATTAAGATGGAATTAATAAATTATTAATTCCAAGGAAACCAAGAGTCAAAAACCTTTGATATTCAATGGTTGAATATAAAAGAGGATTTGATGAGCTTTTGGTTTTCGTGGGTATTGATTTTGCTTGAGTGATAATCTTCTTCCTGCTCTTCTACCTTCTTGGCCGAACCTATCTTGTGGCTAGCACCACAGTGTGGTTCTTCTCCACTTTATGGTTTGTGTGGATACCATGAAGTCGCGGACGTACTGACCACGCTGAGATTCATACACAAGTGTTGCTGATGGGATTGTGAAGGGCACGCAGCAAAGAAAATCACGATTCTCATAGGGTAGAATCTATAACAACGAGTATGGTTTTCACATGGATCTATGGAGGGATCCTATTTTCCGCTGCGTATTGCTTGTAAAATTGTTTCTGAGCACGATCAGATCCCTACACTTCCATCGGTTATTATCATGCTAAGATGGTCTACATCGCCAAGGTACATTGGGCTTACGCTGCTAAGACACACACTTGGACTTTACGTCGCCAACCATTGGACTTATGCTGCCAAGACTCCACCCTTGGACTTTACGCTTCCAATCATTGGACTTATGTTGCCAAGACTCCACCCTTGGACTTTACGCCGCCAATATTAAACCTTAGACTTTCTAAATGGCAAGTATCCATGACTTGGACTTTCATCGCCAAGACTACACACTTGGACTTACGTGGCCAAGACTACACCCTTGGACTTTCCAATTGCTAAGACTCAAGCTTGGACTTTCCCTTGCCAAGACCCATGCTTGGGCTTTCCATGCCAAGTACTCATGACTTGGACTTTACCATTGCCAAGACCCATGCTTGGACTTTCCATGCAAAGTACCCATGACTTGGACTTCCCTTGACAATCACATTGTCATATGTTTCGTCAAACATCAAAATATTACTCGAGTCAAACTCGAGTCTAGTCAATCGTGACCTGGGAAGATTGCACCAATAGTTCGATCTCCTGAGCCAATCAATCTTCATGCTAGATGTCTGATCTTTTGACCCATATGATCTTCCTGCCTGATGTCCGGTCCTTCTGAAATGTCAAGGTTTTTGCCTAGTATCTGGTCAACGCAACCTACTAGGACTTTCAATACTCCTTTCCTAGTATCTAGTCTGCCTGACCTACTAGGGTTCTCCTGTTAGCCTGCACACTTAATACATATATTTAACCACAGGTAATTCCTGACTTTAACTATGGTTCATACATCAAAACTAAGGAGTGGTGCTTTCTGCACCAACAATCTTTCCCTTTTTGATGTATGACAACACATCAGTTAAAGATAGGGGAAACAATTTGCAATATTAAAGTTCAACATATATTAGCAATGCATTAAGCTAAAAATGTATAACATTTAAATGCATGAAATGCTTCCTTACTTTGAACTTCTCTAACTTTAAACTTTCTCTTCTCTCCCCCTTTGGCATACATTAAAAATAATATTATATAACAAATACCAAAATTCAAAGACGAGTTCAAGGTAAGTAACATATTAACTCATGAACATATGAAAATTACTTCAAATATACCTAAGCTTTGCAATATCCATTTCAAAGTACTTTAATGTTTTTAAAGGTTCAAAAGCATTTTAAAATACATAGGCTCTTCAAAATTTTCAAAAATGAATATTTATATTAAAGTAAACTTTTAAATCATATCTCCAAAGTTTTCAAAATTTGAGAGGTTTTTGAAAATACCCAAAAGTCAATGTATAAAATTTTCTCCCTCTCAATATTTCAATTTTCAAAACTCCCCCTCAATAAAAGGTAAAATATTTTCAAAACTTCTAAAACTCCCCTTCAATAAAATGTAAAATATTTTCAAAACTTCTAAAGCTCCCCCTCATTAAAAGGTAAAATATTCAAAACTTCCCCTCAAATAATGCTGAAATATTTTTCAAATGAAAGCTAAATTTTTCAAAATGTTCACTCAATTTAAATTTTCAAAATTCCTCTTCAAATAAGGCTAAAAAATTTCCAATTTTCAAAACTTTGCCTCAAATAAAGTTAAAGTAATGCAAATGAAATAAGAAATGTCCAAGCATAAATTCCTATACATAATTTATATACTGAAAATACACATATAAAAATTCTCCTTAAAGTAAATTTCCAACTTTTAGTAGCTCAAGTGATATAGAATTATCATCAAACTTTAAATTAGAGTTAGTCACCGAAGTTATTGATTTGCTTTTTAAACCCCGTGTTGGTTCATGTTGATGCAATGAATCTACATATGCAACCTATGGTGCAGTCCTAACATTTCACACCCATCTTTGTGGCTCAATATACAAATAGGTAGTCTTAGGTGTTTGTGAGATGCGAAGGCTTACCTACGTCTATAGGATCATAAAATCTAAAATTGACCTAGCCTAGATCAATTTTTAATTTTTCTTTAAGAAAAATAATATTACTTAATAAAACAAAATATATTTTGAATAAGAAATATTAAAACATCCTAGTCTACTAAGTATAACCCAAGTTGTCTTCTAAGGATACTAAACTCAGCTTCTGGAAGTGGTTTAGTAAAAATATAGGCAAGATTAGACTTGGACTCAACATAATTGAGTTCGATACTTCCCTTTGCCACATGATCTCTCACAAAGTGATGTTTAACATCAATATGTTTAGTATGTGAGTGATGAATTGGATTTTTAATTAAGTTTATTGAGCTTACATTATCAACCAATGTTTTGACCTTTTGTATTCTAATTCAAAATCTTTAAGTGTGTGTATCATCTATAATAATTGTGCCACACATTCACTTAATGCTATGTATTCAGCTTCAGTTGTGGAAAGAGCAACACAATGTTGCTTCCTACTAAACCAACTAACCAAGCATGATCCTAAGAGTTGACATCCTCCACTAGTACTTTTCCTATCCAATTTAAGCTAAGCATAGTCTGAGTCAGAGTATCCTACTAACTCAAAGTTATTAGTTCTTGGGTACCACATTCCTACATTAATTGTTCCTTTAATATATCTTAGAATTATTTTAACATGTGTTAAATGTGATTCCTTAGCACAAGTCTGATATCTAGCACACATACTTACTGCAAATAGTATGTCAGGTCTACTTACCGTTAAGTATAGTAAACTATCTATGACACTTCTATAGTACTTTAGATCTATGGACTTTGCCTCTTTGTCATCATTTAATATAACATTTGTTGCCATGGGTGTTTTTATTTCTTTTGCATTTTCCATTCCAAATTTTTTAATCAATTCTCTTGCATATTTGTTTTGATATATATAGTTATTGTTTTTGTTTTATTTGTAAATCTAAAAAGAAGTTTAATCCACCTACTAGACTCATTTAGAATTCTTGTTCCATTATGTTTATAAATTATTTTAAAAAATTTAAATTTGTTGATCCAAATACTATATCATCTACATATATTTGAGTAATAAAAATATCTAGGTTCAAAGTTTTTATAAAAAGAGTTGAGTCAATTTGACCTTGTTTGAAGCCTTTTGAGATTAAGTATGAAGATAATCTCTCATATCAGGCTCTAGGAGCTTGTTTTAATCCATACATGGTATTTTTTTAATTTTTATACATGATCAGGGTATTCTAAGCTCTCAAAACCAGGGGGTTGACTTAGGTATATCTCTTCTTTTATTACTCCGTTTAAAAAGGCAGATTTAACATCCATTTGGTATAGCTTGAATCCTTTGTGTGTCACATAAGCTAGCAACATCCTAATTGACTCAAGCCTAGCTACTAGGGCATAAGTTTCATCATAGTGTAATCCTTCTACTTGACTAAACCCTTTAGCTACTAATCGAGCTTTATTCCTTATGATTTCTCCTTGATCACTTAATTTATTTCTAAACACCCATTTAGTGTCTATAATTGATTTTTTTGTTGGTGGAGGAACTAAGTCTCATACTTCATTTCTTTTGAATTGTGCTAGTTCTTCTTGCATGGTTATTATCCAATCAGTATCAAGTAAAGCCTCATCTATTGACTTTGGTTCTATTTTTGATATTAATGTGATTTGGCTTAAGTTTCTTAAGGCCGATCTAATTTGAACTCCTAGAGTTGAATTTCCTAATACTTGTTCAAGTAGATGGTTCGGATTAATTCTAGGTGTCTTCAAGTTGTCTTGACATTGGGTTTGCTCTTCTTCATCATGTGTGGTTTCATTTACCCCATCTTGATTATATTTTAATGTGTTTGTTTGACCATTGTTAATCTTTTCTTCATCAAACGTTACATTAGTTGTTTCTTTAATTTTTAGGGTTTTCTTATTATAAATCCTATAGGCCCTACTAGTGGTTGAATATCCAAGAGATATTCCTTCATCGATTTTTGAAGAAAATTTTCCAAGATAATCTTTTGTATTCAAAATGAATACTTTACAACCAAATACTCTCAAATATTTTATTGTTAAATATTTCATAAGATGTTTTATTATGTATTTTATTAATTATTACTCTATTTTGCACATAACATGCTGTGTTTATGTCTTCGGCCCATAAGTGGCTAGGTAAATTATATTTATTTAACATTGACCTAGCGGCTTCTTGTTGAGTTTTATTTTTTCTTTCTACTATTCCATTTTGTTGAGGTGTTCTAGGGCATGAATATTCATGGTGATAGTCATTTTCTAGACACATTATTGTAAAAAAAAATTTAAACTCTCCTTCATTATCACTTATTCTTTTTTATCTTAAGATCTTTTTCATTTTCTATTTGTTTACTAAAGTTTTTAAAAACATCAAATCTTTCATCTTTTTGTTTTAGGAATTTCACCTATGTGAACCTAGAGTAATCATCTATTATCACTAAATAGTATAAATTTCCATTTAGTGAATTTACCCCATGTGAATCAAACAAATCTAAGTGGATTAATTCAAGTATTGTGCTTGTTCGACTATGATTAGTTAATTTATGTTGGGACTTGGTTTGTTTTCCTTATTGGCAAGCATTACAAACTTTACTTTCAATATTTTTAAGTTTAGGCAACTCTCTAACTAAGTTATTTTCACTTAATTTAGTTATATGCCTAAAGTTGATGTGAGCAAGTCTTCTATGTCATAACCAACTTTTCTCTTGTTGTGTCAAATGACACTTGATTGTGGATCTTTCTAAATTTATTGAATATATATTTTTATTCCTAACTCCTTTAAGTAATATTTTTGTGTTTTTAATATTATTAATTAAACATTCATTTGATAGAAATTTTACTTTATAACCAGCAACACATAACTGACTTATACTAAGAAGATTAAATTTGAAATTTTCTACAAGCAAAACTTTCTGTATAACAAAATTTAATTCTAATTCAATGTTACCTGATCCAATTACCTTAGGTTTGCAATTGTTTCCAAAGACAATTGAACCTAGATTCTTGAGTCTTAATTCTAAAATTTTTTGACTATCTCTAGTCTTGTATCTGGAGCAGCCACTATCTAGAATCCATTGGTCCATTCTAGATTCCTACATGAATTAAACATTCTTTAAATAAGATGAATTAATTTGTGGTTGATCTAATTTGGTTAAATTGAATTGTTGATTAAATTGATTAGTTTAATTGAATTTAGTTGATTAAAATGGTTAAGTTGAATTGAGTTGATTAAAATGGCTAAGTTAAATTTGAGTTGATTACGTTGAATTGAATTGATTAAAATGGTTAAGTTAAATTTGAGTTGATTAAGTTGAATTGAATTGATTAAAATGGTTAAGCTGAATTAGATTTGTTTAAAATGGTTAATTTGAATTGAATTTGATTAAAATGGTTAATTTGAATTGAATTAAGTTGATTAAATTAAGTTGAATCAATTGGTTAAGTTGAATTGATTAAGATGGTTAAGTTGAATTGATTAAGATGGTTAAGTTGAATTAATTAAGATGGTTAAGTTGAGTTGATTAAAATGATTTGAATTGGTTAATTCTAGTTGAGTTGATTTGAGTAAATTTGTTAGGTTGAATTGCATTGAGTTGATTAAATTATTTAAGCTTGGTTAAGTTCTAATTCATCTCACCCAAACTAAGTTTTTAATACACGTTAATCCTATGAGTTTTTTGAGATGAGGATTTGTTTTTATCTTAATTAATTTCAATGAAAAATTTCAAAGTTTTTAAACTTATGTTAGATTCAAGTTTAGCTTGAGCTAATCAAGTAGGTATTTTTCAAAATTGACTTCTAGGTTGTGGCGAAGCATATGACCTTCTTGGATATCGGATGGACCACTTCATAGACAAAGTCAATGAAGGAATCAAATACTTGACTCACATTGGACTAAGCTATTGTCTAACTAATTAAAGACTTAGTGAGTTAGCTTCAGTCAGTTCCACTCGACTTAGTGCACCAGGTCATGGCGAGGCATATGGCCTTCTTGGATATCGGATGAACCACTTCATAGACATGCACCTTGAAGAGCTTCCCTAACTTACTATCAGTTCACTTCGTCTTAGTACTAGGTTGTTCAAGTTTAAACTACTTTGTTTTCTATCTAGTACATTCTAAATTAATCAAGTAAAATAAACTAAGACATGCAAGATTTTAACTAAATAAAGAAACAAGCAAAGTGTTTTCTCCCCCTAAGTGATAACTTGGTTGAGTTTTGTTCACTAAGTGAATTTGACTCTTGGGAACTCAAAATTTGTTTAGTCCAACTTGGTTAACTAAGCTAGCCTTAGGAACCCATACTTGGATTCGATTCTTAGCATTTCGGCTATGTAATGACATGTATGATTTATATGAGGATTTAGCCTTGTGTCTGAGTTCGGACTTCTTGTATATGACTCATTGAGATCCAAGCATCATGTTTAGATACTTGGAGCCCAAATTGAACCTTTCCAACATTTCAGTGAGATATTCTACTTGCCCTTTTAGGACCGAGTTCTCTTCCTCAAGCTTTGCAACTTGAGTTAAGTCTCTGTCCTCAACTTGGCAAATCAAAGTCTTCGAGTTTACTTGCTCCTTAAGTACTTGAACTTCCTTAAGGAGTGAGTCTACTCAGTTCTTGGATTTAGCTAATTTCATACCTAGGAATGCAATTATATTGTATAGTTTATCTTCTAAAGGAGAAGTTACCTTGTCTAGTCCTTCGGAAATGGATGTGGATCTGTGGCTTCTCTCGGACTCGGACTCAGACTCAGAACTTGATTTGGCTTCGGAGCTTGATTCGATCATGAATGCTACGAAACTTCTTTTTGTCACTTCTGCATCCGACTCTTCCAAAGATGATTCATCCCCGGTCACCTTGAGTGCTTTCTTTTTCTCTTCCTTTTTAGGTTTTTCTTCCTTTTTTAGATTTGCACACTCCGACTTGTAGTGACCTTTTCCATTGCACTCGTAACATGTTACTTCCGATCTAGGTCTTGGCTTCCTGTCGACGATCTTATAGGAAATTCGGTGAGCGCTAGAGGGGGGGGGTGAATGGCACGTTCTTGTTCATCGATGGAATTCGATCACGTGCTTGCTACAATTGTTAGTGTACGCAGCAGAAATAATAGAAAAGCATAAACAAAATACAAACACAACAATACAGAAGCGATATAATGTGGTTCGGAACCTTAGGATTCCTACTCCATGGGTTGAGCTCAAACGAGCCCTAATAATGCAAGACACCACTAATCAACCTCTCCTTCTCAGAAAACACTTCGAAGGTGGAGAAAACCTCTTACAATAGTTCTTACAATAATAAGCAAAAATATACAGGCAAATACAAAGAAATACAATCGAAATGTAAAGAACACTTTACAAACTAGGGCTTTGAATGCTTTGCTTGTTGGTTGCTTGGATGAGCTTGAAGGACCCTGAAATGCGCCTGCACTTCGCCTTTAAATTGCCTCAACAACCTCCCAAGTAACCATGGCCTCTAAACCTAAATTGTACCAATTTGATCAATTTTTTAACACTTCTTAAATAATTTGGCACATCCTAAAATATTTTAGGATTTAAATTCATACTTATTTCCAAGTATGCCATTACCTTGGAAATGACCTAAAGTGCCAACTTTCTATGGTTAGGTTAACTACCCATCCATTCAAGGTTGACACAACCTAACCCATTTAGCGTGAGGGAATCATGCTCCTAGGAACCCAATACATATTAGGGAATTGCTTCCCGCCTCGGTCGCTCGTGCATGGCAATCCTATCAACATCCCCGGATTAAAACAATTAATCCAAGACAATGATGGATTATCCTAGTAACCGATCCATCATCGTGTTATTCGATAAAAGTGGTCTCTTGAACAAACTTGTCGTTCAAGCAACCTAACTCTTTTCCTCGATTAGCTACAGAATAGATGATGTACGGATCACCGATTTTTGTGTTTATCTTCGGGGTCCAAGTAAATTAACCACATACAATACATACAAATTACATAGAACAAGAAAACAGACTTAAACATAAATCATACCTCTTGTTTACCTCTTGGTCTTCTATTGTATGTCCTATCCTCCTCTTGGACGTTGTGTGGGCAATGATCCTCCACGAGATGAAGCCTCCTAGATCTCGACCTTCCCTTCCTTGCTCGCTCCGAACAAAGGGAAGATGTAAGCTCCCTTCTTCACCTATCTAGTTTCGAATACAATCCCTTTGGAGAAAAATCAAACCTCTTCCTCCTCCTTCTTGTTGTCGTCGACCACCAAGGAGAGGGAGATGGAAGATGGGTGCCGGCCAACAAGAGGAGCTCTTGTTGGCGCCGGCCAAAGCTTGAGGAAGAAAAGAGATGGGCGTCGGCTAGACCTTAGGAAGAGAAGAAGCTCTTCCACTTGTTGCCGCCCAAAGCCTCTCCAAACCCTAGCCGCCCAAGCCAAAGAGCAAACTCTAATTCAATCTTTTCTCTATTGCTCTCACCGCCCAAGCCCTAGCCCTCCTTTTATAGAGCTAGGCTTAAGCCTCATTTCAATCTCCACCATCGGATCTAGGGTTTCATTTTCCACCGTCGAATCTAGGGTTTCATTTTCCATCGTCGGATCTAGGCTTTCATGAGGTATTTATATTAGGCTACAATAGGGACCATGAGGAGTTGGATCTTGGCCACCCAATGGATCCGAACCACACAAACCCAATCCATTAATGATAATCCATTCCACTAGAGGATTATCATTGATCTACCTCACCAACCCCCATAAATAAATATGGGCTCCATATATTAATTGTACAAATATTTCCCCGTGTTTAAGATCTCGAATGTCTGTCAATTAATTAATTTACTGACAATTAATTAATCAACATATAACTCCATAAGTAGTACCAGTCAACCTTATCATCATGCCGGACCAAGTCCACTTGCAGGGTTTATATGATGATCCTTATGAGCTCCTCAAGGGGACATCATCATCCTAATATATAGGACACAGTTTCCTCCTATAATCAACGGCACACTATGTAAATAATATCATTTCCCAACTTACTGAGCTTATCGATTTAATCTATAAATCTTGCCCTTTGGTAAATCAAAGAAATAAATACTAAGTACATGTGCCCGTTATTATATCGGGATTAAGAGCATGTACACCATAATATTCGAGGTCCAATTCAATTATGTAGTCATCAATAAATTGAATCACCTCTAAGTCGGTCCTGCTCAATACACACAAAGTGCACTAGTGTAATTCTATGGTCAAGACAAACCAATACCAAATTACACTACAACCATACCAATGGTTTGTCCAAAACCATCTCGGTTGTGAGCCTCTCCTTATACTCTACAAGGAACAGATAACATGATCTCCTGTGTGACACTACACACCATATTATCTACAATATAATGTATTAGACAATATGCATAACCATAAATATGCAAATAATAATCATGTGATTCTTATTTCAAAAATAAAGATGTTCATACAAAAGACAAACTTTTCAGTATACATCCCAACAATCTCCCACATATACTAAAAGACTATGCTGTCCTCATACTGTCATACATCTGATTCCCATTCCCTCCACATGCCTATCAAAAGCTCTCGCTGGAAGGGCCTTAGTGAAAGGATCTGCCAGGTTATCCTTTGATGCAATCTTGACTACATCAACTTCTCCTCGCTTTACGATCTCTCGTATCAGGTGGTACTTGTGCTCTATGCGTTTACTTGCCTTATGGGCTCGTGGTTCCTTCGAGTTTGTAACTGCACCACTATTATCACAATAAATTGTGATAGTTCTGGGCAAATCAAGAATCACATCCAAGTCCATCAAGAAGTTCTTGAGCCATACAACTTCTTTGGCCGCCTTAGAGACTGCCACATACTCAGCTTCCATGGTGGAGGCCGCCACACATTTCTGCTTGACACTCCTCCATACAATGGCTCCACCTCCCTAAGTAAACATAAAACCAGAGATAGACTTACTGTTATCCCTATCTGATTGGAAGTCAGAATCTGTGTAACCCACAGGGAGTAATTGATCGGCCTGGTATACTAGCATATAATCCCTAGTCCTTCTCAGGTACTTTAATATATGCTTTATCACAGTCCAATGTCCCTGTCGTGGATTACTCTGATATCTACTCACCAAGCCCACGACAAAGAAGATATCCGATCTCGTACATAGCATAACATACATGAGGCTTCCTACTGCCGAAGCATAAGGAACCGCCTTCATCTCCTCAATCTCCTTTGATGTTCTAGGACACATCTCTTTAAATAAAGATACTCCATGCCTAAAAGGTAGAAAACCTTTCTTGGAGTTTTGTATGCTAAAACGAGCCAAAATGGTGTCTATGTATGAAGCTTGGGATAAGGACAATATCCTTTTCCTACGATCCCTTATAACCTTGATCGCAAGGATGTGTCCCACTTCTCCCAAGTCTTTCATATCAAACTGTTTCGACAACCATACCCTTACGTCTGATAACACCTTGACATTGTTTCCAATTAACAAAATGTCATCTATGTATAATAAAAGAAATACCACTACATTTCCGTCACATCTCTTGTATACACAAGACTCATCTAGACTTTGAATAAATCCATAAGACTGGATTACCTCATCAAAGCGAATGTTCCAAGATCTCGAATCTTACTTCAATCCATGAATGGACCGATTAAGATTGCACACAAGATGCTCTTTGCCCTTTGCAATGGATCCCTCTGGTTGCTCCATATAGATGTTTTCCTCAAGACTTCCATTAAGGAAAGCTGTCTTGACATCCATCTGCCACACCTCATAATCCATATGAGCAGCAATACATAAGAGAATCCGAATAGACTTAAGCATGGCCACCAGCGAAAAGGTCTCCTCAAAATTGATACCCTCTTTCTGAGTATACCCTTTCGCAACAAGCCTTGCTTTGAAGGTCTCAACCTTCCCGTCTAATCCTCTCTTTCTTTTGTAGATCCACTTGCATCCAATGGTTTTTACACCATTGGGTGGTTCTACTAGCTCCCAGACCTGATTTGAATCTATAGATTCTATCTCAGAATTCATTGTACTTTGCCAAGATACCACATCTTTATCTTGGATTGCCTCGTCATATGTCCAGGGATCAGGTTCATGTTCGCCAGGGACCAAATCAGAAGATTCTCCCAAGAACATAAATCTATCAGGTTGTCTAACAACCCTCCCACTACGATGAGGTATCACCTGTGTATCCTCTGTGACACGCGGTGCAATCACTTGTGGTATATCCTCTTGTATCGATGGTACTGAAGTAGTGACTTCCCCTCTCAATTCCTCCAGAACAATCTTACTCATGGGCTTGTGGTTCATCACATAGTCTTCCTCTAAAAATCTGGCGTTCGTGCTAATGATCACCCTCTGATCTCTAGGACTATAGAAAAAACCATCTTTTATTCCTCTAGGATAACCTACGAACATGCGCACTTATGTACGAGGTTCCAACTTACCTGCATCTGCCTTCAGCACATATGTTGGACTCCCCCAAATTCGAATATGTCTCAGACTAGGATTTCGCCCAGTCCACAATTCTGTGGGAGTAGAAGTCACTGATTTAGATGGTACCAAGTTTAGAATATACACTGTCGTATCCAGAGCATACCCCCAGAATGAATTTGGCAACTCAGAATAACTCATCATCGATCTAACCATCTCTATAAGAGTCTTATTCCTTAGCTCCGCTATACCATTCTGCTGGGGTGTGCCAGGTGCAGACAATTAGGATTGAATCCCAGTCTCTGATAAGTAATTCCTAAACTCTCCCAAGAGGTACTCACCACCACAATCAGATCGTAGTGTCTTGATATTTTTACCTTGACATTTCTCCATATCAGCCTTGAATTCTTTGAACCTGTCAAAGCATTCAGACTTGCGGCACATCAAGTAAATGTATTCATATCTTGAATAATCGTCTATAAAAGAGATGAAATATTCAAAACCACCTCTAGCCTGGATAGACATAGGACCACACAAATCAGAATGAACCAATTCCAACACATCTTTGGCTCTATACCCCTTGGCCTTAAAAGGCCTCTTGGTCATTTTACCTTCCAAGCAAGATTCGCAGGTTGAGAAATCTTCCACCACTAATGAACCCAGAGGTCCATTAGCTATCAACCTTTGAATTCTACTTAGGTTAATATGACCTAACCTTAGATGCCAAAGATATGTTTGGTTCATTTTCAAAGGTTCTTTTCTCTTATTAGATTTAGTAGATGAGTTATTTACTTCTATTGGCATCGTGGGAGCTTTTGGTTCAAGGGTATATAAATTTCCTATCAATGCACCAGAATAGAAAATCTCCCTATTTCTTTTTATAACAACTCTGTCATTAAAAGAAATAGAATATCAATCCAAAAATAATTTAGAAACCGAAATCAAATTCTTTCTAAATAAAGGTACATAAAGGTAATTTTTCAGAACCAAAGTTTTATTCCTATCAAAAGATAAATAATCATCTCCCACTGTAACAGCCGCCACCTTTGTAACATCGCCCAAGTAAATGATAATCTCCCCCTCAGCTAGTCGTCTAGTTTCCTGGAACCCCTGCAAAGTATTGCATACATGATCAGTGGCTCCCGTATCTACACACCAGGTGCCAGTAGATAACACCGCTAAACATGTTTCAATGACCAGTCCAAAAGATATACCTTTGTTCTGCTTTCGGTTGGGGCAGTACTTCTTCCAATGTCCAGTCTGCTTACAAGTGAAGAACTTGCCTTTTGGCCTCTTCACTCCTCCCTGAGATCCTATCGCCACCTTTGCTCCACCTTGTTTCTTCTTCTTCTTGCCTTTTAGCTTAGAAGTAGAAACCTTCTGAGCAACCATGGCCTGAGCCTAAGCACTTTGACGAAAAAGCCTCTCTGCCGTCTGGAGTTTTGTCAGTAGCTCCGCCAACAAATACAACCTCTTATTCATGTTGTAGTTCAGGCGAAACTGCTCAAAACTCCTAAATAGAGATTGGAGAATGATATCGACCTGAGTTTCCCCATCGATCTCAGCTCCAAGGACTTCCAACTCATTCAAATGAGCCATCATCTTGAGAACATGATCCCTCATGGGTGTTCCCTCGATCATGGTGGTCATCATCAAGTTCCTCATGGCTTCTTGCCCAGTAGCCCGATTATGGTGTCTGAAAAGTTCCTTAAGATTGAGCATCATGTCATAAGTAGTGGGCATGGTTTGATGCTGATGTTGCAATACATTTGACATAGAAGCCAAAATGTAACACCGCGCCATCTCATCAACCTTAATCCACTTTTTATAACTCTCTTTCTCCTTTTCCCCAGAATCATCCGCATGCTTAGGAGGACACTCTTCGAGGAGTACATACTTGTACTCCTCAGCAGTCAAGACTATATCCAGATTCCTTTTCAAATCAACATAATTGGGTCCAGTAAGTTTATTCTCCTTTAGTATCACAGCAAGTGGGTTGAAAGTCATTTTTGAAAAACCTAAGAATCACATAGATTAAAACATTAGATTTTAAAAAATTATTGATTCCTCAAACAATAAAATTTTAAAATCAACCAACACCTCAAAACACCGAGAATATCGTATGTCACGATAGTGTGGACGTATACGAATTTTACATTTGTAAGAGGAGGTTTTACCCATTAATTTTATTATCCTGTCAATCTTACTTTTTGACAAATAAAATTAATAGTTGGTTCCTCTTCAGCCCTACAAATAAAAGCAGTGACTCTGATGGGGAGGATACTCCTATTTGCATCTAAGTGTTCACCATTACTCGATACCAAGGCAATTATCTCGGATTATGTGCCTTCCGATGGGGAAGTATGATGGGATGTATACTGAAAAGTGTATCTTTTGTATGAACATCTTTATTTTTGAAATAAGAATCACATGATCATTGTTTGCATATTTATGGTTATGCATATTGTCTGATACATTACATTGTAGATAACATGGTGTGTAGTGTCACACAGGAGATCATGTTATCGGTTTATTGTAAAGTATAAGTAAAGGCTCACAACCGAGATGGTTATGGATAAACCATTGGAATGGTTGTAGTGTGATTTGGTATTGGTTTGTCTTGACCATAGAATCACACTAGTACACTTTGTGTGTATTGAGAAGGACCGACTTAGAGGTGATTCGATTTATTGCTGATGACATAATCGAATCGGACCTCAGATATTATATTGTACATGTTCTTAATCCCGATATAATAACGGGTACATATACTTAGTATTCATTTCTTTGAATTACCAATGGGCGAGATTTATAGAGTAAATTGATAGGCTCGGTAAGTTGGGAAATAGTATTATTTATATGGAGTGTCGTTGATTATAGGAGGAAACCGTGTCCTATATATTAGGATGATGATGTCCCCTTGAGGAGCTCATAAGATTCATCATGTAAACCCTACAGGTGGACTTGGTTCGGCATGATGATAAGGTTGAGTGGTACTACTCATGGAGTTAGATGTTGATTAATTAATTATTAGTAAATTAATTAATTGACGGACATTTGAGATCTTAAACATGGGGATAAAAATATACAAATAATATATGGACCCCATATTAACTTATAGGGTTGGTGAGGTAGATCAATGATAATCCCCTAGTGGATTGGATTATCATTAATGGATCAGACTTTATGTGGGCTTTATCCATTGGGTGGCCAAGATCCAACTCCTCCTCATGGTCCCTATTGTAGCCTATTAAAACCTCATGAAGCCTAGATCCAATGGTTGAAAACAAAACTCTAGATCTGACGGTGGAGATTAAATCTCTAGATCCGATGGTTGAGATTAAATCTCTAGATCCGACGGTTGAGATTAAATCCCTAGAACCGATGGTGGAGATTAAAGGAGGCTTAGGCCTAACTCTATAAAAGGAGGCAAGGGGGTGGGTGGCAAGAGATATAGAAGAGGGGCTAGGGTTTGGGCGGCTAGGGTTTGGAGGTTGGGCGGCCACAAATAAGGAAATTATTTCCTTCTTCTTCTTCTTCCTTGGTGGTCGGCGCCCATCTTCTCCTCTCCTCTCCTTGGCTGGCATCCAAAGCACTTCCTCCTCTTCTCCTTGGCCGGTGGAAACAAAGCCTAGGGTCTCTTCCCTTGGAGTTTTGGCCGGCGTCCACCATCCTTCTTCTCCTCTTGGCCGGCGGCAAGCATCAAGATTGGTGCTTGGTGGTTGGTTAAATGAAGGAGAAGAGTTTTGTTTCTATACTTCCTCTTGTTTGGAGTGAGCAAGGAAGGAAGATTGGTGATCTAGGAGGCTTCGACTTTTGGAAGATCGTCGCCCACACGACGTCCAAAAGGAGGAAGGACATACAATAGAAGATCGAGAGGTATAACACTTGTTTATATTCTTTTGTAACATGTCTATAATTGTTTTTCAATCATATACATGTTGTATGTTCTGTTTTATGGTTAAATATACTTGGACCCCGAATACAAACACAAAAGTCGGCGATCCGTACATCGTCTATTCCGCGGCTAATCGAAGAATAGAGGTTGGTTGCTTGAACAACAAGTTTGTTCAAGTGACCACTCTAATCGAATAGCACGACGATGAAACGATAGCTTGGGTAATCCCTCTTGTTAAGGATAATTTTTTTTTATCCGGGGACGTAGAAGGGATCGCCATGAACAAGCGACCGAGTTGAAGTGGGAATCGAAGTTTCCTACCTTCAAGTGGTATCAGAGCCACAGTTTCTGGTTTTGTGTGTTTAAGATTCGGTTACTTTTATGCACTTTTCATATATTATATGTGCCGGATAATAGTAGGATGTGCGTAAGTTAACTTTTTGGTTGCAGACATAGGATCCAACTATTATGGTCATATGTGTGTATGTGATTATGTCATGCCCGCCCTTTCCTCGTACTCTATAGGGGTTGAAAGGGCGGCGCGACGCGATCATACATACATACATTTACAGTGGAAGAATTACCTACTTCTTTTTTTTTCTTTTTAAAAACATAAAGCATGAAACATGGAGCATGCATAATCATTTCATAAGGACACTACTTAGTTCAAGTTCATGATAATCATCATAATGGGCACCAAGTAGCAACCATCAACATCAAGTAGAGTTCGACTCTTAACAACTAACATGCAAAACTTAAAGGGAAAACATGCATAAGTCTTGGAACATAAACTTAAAGGAAAAACATGCATAAGTCTTGGGACATAAAACAGATCTCTTCCACCATGCCACTACCACACACACCTTGCCCCTCCTGCTACTCCCTTTAGTTTAGACATTCTTTACCCTTATCTGTAGTACATGGGAAACATGAAACTATAAGCACATAGGCTTAGTAAGATCCTTTCCTACTCACAAAATCCATACATCAAGAATTAGACATAGAGTAGTGACATGTTCATCTAGACAACATATAGGCATAACATTCATATAAAAGTAGTGACATGATCATTTAAGAACATATAAGCATAGCATTCATATAAAAGTAGTGACATGATCAATTAATAACATATAGGCATAGCATTCATATAAAAGTAGTGACATGATCAATTAAGAACATATAGGCATAGCATTCATATAAAAGTAGTGTCATGATCATTTAAGAACATATAAGCATGACATTCATATAAGAGTAGTGACATGATCATTTAGGAACATATAACTAGAATTCGTAAAACATAATAATCACATAGACATGAAAAGGGTATATGTAAGATGTTCTTTGAAAATATATATTTTATAGGTACTTAAACATAATCTCAACATGGTGGGCCCGACATTGTACCACATACATCATCATCTTTGCACGCATCCCTAAATAGACTCGAGGTAGCTAATCCAACCTACTAGGGTACTAGGTCCGTACTATGATCGTCGACCAAGGGGCAACATAACATAGAAGCCCATCCTAGGCCCGTACTATGACCGTCGACCTAGGGCAACTTAGGAGCCCATCCCGTACTAGGTCCGTACTATGACCATCGACCTAGGGGCACGTAAAAGCCCATCCCTTGGACCTTGCTAGAGTCTGATACAAGCCATACAAAAGTAAAATAGCATATCATATTCATTATCATAACATATCATGTTCCTTATCATAACATATCATATTCCTTTTCATAACATATCATATTCCTTTTCATAACATAAAGAGTGCTCTTAATCCCCATTCATAGGGAAGCATCTCTTAGGCATTTCATCATACATACTTGTACATCATGAACCGCGTCCTGATACTATGTTATCAAGGTTGACTAACTATTGATCCTATCTATCCGTTCTAAAAATTAAAACAAAAGGTAACTAAGCATGCAAAGCTAAATCAAGAAGTAGAGCATACAAGTTTAGTATTATCTCCCCCTGGACCATTGAATGAACCAATGCGATCTTTCCACATAGTGGATTTGGTCCTTGGGAACCCAATACTTGGTTGATCCTAATTGTGAATTCAAAAAGGTCTTAGGGACCCATGCTTAGACTTTTTGTCTATTTTGACATATACAATTTGTTCATTATGGTTGATTTAAATCCGAGTCCGACCTTATTGTACAAGGTCCTTTGCGATCCAAGTATAAGGTCATGACCCTTAGACCCCAAAGTAAACCTTTCCAATGTTTTCCTAAGCTCTTGAACTTTCCCTTTCAAGAGAGAATTCTCTTCCTCAAGTTTTTCAATTTGAGTTGAGTTTCTTTCTTGAACTTGACTAGTCGAAGAGGTTAGGGAGACCTCATGCTTAAGGAGTTTAACCTCCTTAGTCAAGGTCTCGACCTTGGACTCGGAATTAGCTAACTTTTTAGTCAAATATTTAATTGCACTATATAAAGTATCAATTAGGGACCGACTTACCTTGATCGAATCTTTTGAACCGGATGTGGATCCATGGCTTGTATTGAATTGAAGCTCATCGTCGGATCCGGAGTTGGACTCGGTCTCGGACTCATAGTTTATCTCGGGTTCAGATTCGGTCTCGGACTCGGTTGATTTGGCCATGAATGCTAGGTTGTTTAGTTCATCTTCTTCCTCCGACGACTCTTCCCAAGTTGTGTTAAAGGCTTTCTTTGTTTGTGGTTGCTTGTTCTTTAGCCTTGGATAATCGAATTTGATGTGACCCCTTTTGTTGCATTCATAGAATTTGTAATTTGAACCTTGCTCGGGTCTCTTCTCCTTGGATTGCTTGATAGGTCATCTTCTACTCTTGATCATCTTCTGAACTAAATTGACTAGCTCAGTCTCCATTTCATCATTCACCTCCAATTCATATTCCTCTTCTTCTTCTTCGGGAGGTGATTTACTCTTTACCTTCTTCCTTTGACCTGCAACCAAGGCAATACTTTTCTCGACCGGGGCCGAGTTAGATTATTCGTGCAATTCAAATTCAAAAAATAGCTCGTCTAGTCTAATTTTTGATAAGTCTCTAGATACTTTGTAGGCATCAGCCATAGATGCCCACAAAGTGGTCCTAGGAAATGCATTCAAAGCATACCTTATTACATCCCGATTCTCCTCCTTTTGTCCGATTGAGTGGAGTCCATTCATGATGTCCTAGATCCTTGCGTGGAGTTGCGTCGTCATCTCGTGATCCTACATTTTTAGATTAAACAATTTATTTAACAAGAGATCACATTTATAAACCTTCGTGTCGGTCGTCCCTTCATGTAGCTCGATGAGCTTGTTCCATAGATCTTTTGTGCTGATGAAAGGCCCGACTTGGAAAGACCACATTGAAGAATTTGTGTAGCTTTTGCATCGGCCTCCACTTGTCGCTTCATGGCATTCGTCCACTTGTCGCAATCCAAATACTCGCCGTCTTCATTGGTTGGTAGAGTGAATCCGGTCTGGATGACTATCCACATCTCGACTTGGGTTTTGATGTAACACTCCATCTGACCCTTCCAGTAACGGAAGTCATCTCCATTGAAAAACGGAGGTCGGGCGGTGCTAAACCCCTTGAGATGGGTCATTCAATAAAATCTTGCATAACAAAAATATGACAAATACACGAATTGCCAAGACTTTGTCTTGGATTAGTAGTACGGGAAAAATAATAAAGAAAAACTTAAATTAAATTAAATGAAAAAACATGAAAAGAAAAAGAGACCTTGCTAGATCGGTGGTTGCACCGAATCTGAGCGCCCCTGCTCTGATACCAATTGTTGGATCGGAGAATCACTAGAGGGGGGATGAATAGTGATCGTAAAAACTTTTTCTTTTCGACATTAAAACACGAGTAAGCACAGTGGAATTAAAGACAATAAAATAAAGAAACACTTTTGTTTTTTACTTAGTTCACAACCGAAAGGTTGTACTCCAAGTCCCCGTGATCCTAGACCGCGCACGATGGGGCAATCTGTAGGGAGTTGCTTCGGAGGCTCATTGGCTCCCATGTCCCCGGATTAAAATTTTCACTAATGAAAGAATTAATCCGGATGGGATGAGTTTCCTTAGCACAACCAATTCATCATCGTGCTAACAACTTGAGTGATCGCTTGAACAAACTAGTTGTTCAAGCAACACAACTCTTCTAGTTGGTTAGCCGCGGAAGAGACGACGGATGGATCGTCGGTTTTTGTGTTTGTCTTCGGGGTCCATGATTATAAAAAATATATACTAATGCACACTTGTATAATCAACACATAAAAGAACATGCTAAGATCAGAATATAAAGTTGTAAAACTTTTATACCTTACGATCTTCTACCGTATGTCCTATCCTCCTCGTGGACGACGTGTGGGCGAAGATCCTCCACGAGTAGAAGCCTTCTAGATCGCGTTCTTCCCTTCCTTGTTCGCTGCAAACAAAGAGAAGAACAAAACAAAAAACTCCTCCTTTCTAGAACCGGCCACCAATCAAAAGAGCTCGATGTAACCGCCGACCAAGGAGTGAATGGATGAGCGTCGGCCAACTTGTTGCAATGTTGCCGCCGGCTACCTAGAAGTTGTAGAATTGCCGGCCACCAAGGAGAAAAGGAGGAGGAAGAGAGGAGCACCAGCAATGGATGAGAAGAGGATGAGGGGCGCCGGCCAAAAACCCTAGGGAGAACCAAGCTTGCCCACTTCAAACCCTAATTTCCAATTGAACCAAAATTTTCTACATTGCCGCCCAACCTAAGCCCTCTATTTATAGAATTGGGCTTAAGCCTCCTTTAATCTCCACCGTCAGATCTAGGGATTTAATCTCCACCGTCGGATATAGGATTTTATCCCAACCGTCGGATTTAGGGTTTCATCCCAACCGTCGGATCTAGGGTTTCATCCCAACCATTGGATCTAGGGTTTCATCCCAACCGTCGGATCTAGGGTTTCATCCCAACCGTCGGATCTAGGGATTTAATCCCAACCGTCGATTCTAGGGTTTCATCCCAACCATCGGATCTAGGGATTTAATCCCAACCGTTGGTACTAGGGTTTCATCCCAACCATCGAATCTAGGGATTTAATCCCAACCGTTGGTTCTAGAGTTTTATTTTACATTCTTGGATCTAGATTTCATGAGGATTATATTAGGCTACGATAGGGACCATAAGGAGGAGTTGGATCTTGGCCACCCAATGGATCGGAACCACACAAACTTGATCCATCAATGATGTTCCATTCCACTAGAGGATCATCATTGAACTACCTCTCCAACCCCCATAAATTAATATGGGCTCCATATATTATTTGTACATTCATCTCCTCGTGTTTAAGATATCGAATGTCCGTCAATTAATTGATTTACTGACCATCAATTAATTAACATCTAATTCCTTGAGTAGTACCACTCAACCTTATCATCATGTTGACTAAGTCAACCAGCTGGGTTTACATGATGAACCTTATGAGCTCCTCAAGGGGACATCATCAACCTAATATATAGGACACGGTTTCCTCCTATAATCAACGGCACACCATGTAAATAATATCATTTCCCAACTTACCGGGCATATTGATTTAATCCATCTAAATCTCACCCTCTAGTAAATCAAAGAAATAAATACTAAGTACATGTGCCCGTTATTATATTGGGATTAAGAGCATGTACAACATAATATCCGAGGTCCGATTCAATTATGTAGTCAGCAATTAATTGAATCACCTCTATGTCGGTCCTGCTCAATACACCTAAGTGTACTAGTGTAACTTTATGTTCAAGACAAAACAATACCAAGCTACACTACAACCATGCCAATGGTTTGTCCAAAACCATCTTGGTTGTGAGCCTCTACTTATATTTTACAAGGAACTGATAACATGATCTTCTGTGCCACACCAAGCACCATGTTATCTACAATGTAAAATATTAGACAATATGCACACACATATAATAAATATATAAAGTGCAAACAATGATCATGTGATTCTTATTCCAAAATAAAATGTTCATATAAAAAGAGCTAGGCTTTCAGTATACATTCCAACACAATCTTCTAAAAGTCTCCTCCTCGTTGGAGGTAGGAGACGACGATTACAAAAACAAAAGTAGAGGAAGAGGCAACAAGTCTACCTCTCCTCTTAGTAAATGAAAGCACAATTAAAGTAACAATAACTATGAAATAAATCTACCGACTAAAGGTTTGGAAGTTCGACGTCACATCGGTGTTATGGTGGTGTAGCATTATCGTTGAAGCTTAGCATTGGTGGAGCACTTTTGGAGCAAATTAGATGATCCAAAGGGGTGAAAATCCCCTTCTTTTATAGCCCTTCAAACCCTAGCTCATTGAGATCCATATCTGGGTCAAAGTTCATCATCCCCCCTCTTTTGGTGGAGCTTATCTTGACTTTCTATGAGCTATCAGTTTGAATAGCAGTCGACTGATAACCCTCAGTAGTCGACTGATGGTAGGATCAGTCGACTGCCAATAGACTTCAGTCGATTATTGGCTTGGTCTCTCACCTGTAGCATAGAGTTAGCATAGAAATGTCGAGTAATAGACATTACGACGGTTCCTTATAGTCCGATCTCGTCCTATGCCTTCCCCCGGAAGTCTTAGTCGGATCGCCGCCTAAGTTCATCCCCATACGGAGGACATGGCCTCACCATTACTTTGAACTCAATGCTTACCTCTGGTCCTCCTGACCTGTCGCTTAGCTTCCGGTCGCCACCGAGGTTCCTCGACTCCAACGAGGTTCTCCTGATGTCACCCAACTACCACAGTTTCTCGTCCCGAGATTCTCCGGGTGTCGCTGACCTTGGGTTTAGCTTAATACAATTCCTTCACACTCAACATAGCACATGAGATAACAATAATAGCTTAACTTTGAACCTTTGCCATAATAAAAACCTAGGTTTGATTATTTGGTGCCCCTGCACCAACACTTTGTGCTAGCCTTCAAGTGCTTCCTTCGGCTTTATCATGCTATCAGATTACCCTTAGCCTAGACCTAAGCCTTCTAGCTTCTTCCATCAACCTCATGCCTTTAGGATCCCTCCAAGTCCTCCACGACTCCTTACCTTTACGCTCGCCTTCAAATGCTTTCTTCGACTTTGTCATGCTATTGGGTCTTCCTTTGCCAAGAGGTCACACCTCTGAGATTTCTCTGCCAAGAGCCATGCTCCAGGACTCCATTGCCAATTTACACTTGGACTTTCCCTTGCTCTAAACTTGTACTTTCCTTATCAAGTCTCCATACTTGGACTTCTCTTGTCAAATCTCTGTTGGATCGAAAGCGCTCTAGAGGGGGGTGAATAGCGAGCATAAAACTTTCTTTTTGTTCGATTAAAACCAAAGTAACGCAGTGGAAAAGTAAATGACACAATTTATTTTTACTTGGTTCACAATCTAACGGTTACTACTCCAAGGCCCTACAATCCTAGACCGCGTACAGAGGGCAATTCACAAAGCAAGGTCTCCTCCTCGTTGGAGGTAGGAGACAACGATTACAAAAAAAAAACTTGAGGTAGAGGGACAATCCCACCTCTCCTTGTTACGATAAAAAGCTCAAAAATAAAAGAATAAGTACAAAAGAATTAAAGTATATCGACGACAATCAAGACTTGAATTTGGAAGCGGATCGTCGGCGTTGCGGCAGTGTTTCGGTGTTGTAGAGTTGCGGCGTTGCAGGAACATTTCAAGAGCTTTTTTAGGTAACCTAAAGGAGTGAAACCCCCCTTCTTTTATAGCCCTCCAACCCCCTGAATGTTGATTCCAAGATCTAATCCAAATGGACACCTCACCCCAAGAAAAGGGGTTCTTATCTTGACCTTCATCTAAGTGGGCAGTTTGAATACAGTCAACTGATGCCAGCAGCAGTCGGTTGCCAATAGTCAGTAGTCGACTGCCAACTTGGTTATTGAACTGCAACACAGAGTTAGTTCGAAAACACATGAGTAAAGATTAATTTGACGGCTACTTACCATCTGATCTCGACCTAGACCTTCCACTAGAAGTCTTAGTCGGATCGTCACCTAAAGTCATCCTCGTACGAAGTACCCGACCTCACACTCGAGCTTACCTCTAGTCCTTTGTGACTTGTATCTTAGCTTCCGGTCTTCACCTAGGTTCTTCAACTCCATCCGAAGTTCTCCCGGTGTCGCCCGACCGCCATGGTTTCTCGACTCGAGATTCTCCGAGTGCCACCGACCTTCAACTCAGCTTAATCATTTCTGCACACTTAACAGAGCATATGAGATAATGATAAGACCTTAACTTTGGGTCTTTTGCATAATTAAAACCTAGGTTCGATTATTTGGTACCCCTGCACCAACAATCTCCCCCTTTTTGATCTATAGCAAACCGACACAAAGTTAAGGGAAAATTAAGTGTAAAACAAGACGAGTAGTAAATGTGAAACACAATTAGCATAAGTATAAAAGAAGTATGAACATGAAAGAAAGAATAAATATGAAAGAATGCATAACTTAGTAAGTTAGTATGAGTAACTTAGTAAGTTAGCATAAGTAAGAGCAAAACTTCTTTTTCATGTCCTCCCTCTTGAGGTAACCTCCCCCTTGACCTTAGGTGAGTACTTGAAAAGAGGAAGCCTAGCTCTCCCCCTTAACGTTTGCCACTAAAAAGGTTAAGCAAGTTAAGTAATCAAGATTAGTTAACTTTGGCCTTAACGTTTTAAGTTAAGTTATCAAAAAAAAAAAAATTGATCCCTTAACTTTGGCCTTTTTCTCCCCCTTTTGCCATAAATTGAAAAGTATGGGGATTTGTACAAAAAAAACTTTATAAAATAAGTGTTATAATTTGTAAGTCCAAGCATGTCCCGTATAGATTTTGAAAATAAATAATTTCAAAATAATCTCAACTAAAAGTATGTTCAACTCTTTGTGACTTAATTGATATAAAATGATCAATAAGTCCTATATAGAGTTGGTTATTTTAAATAATTATACTCCATGGTTCATATCGATGACTAGATCTACATCTGGAACCAGGAATAAGGTCCTAACATCTCATGCCCATCTACGTGGATAAGTACACAAACACATTGATCCTATGTATTGTGAGATGTGTTGGCTCCTTAAATCTATAGGTGCATGCTTTCTAAGGTCCTAAGCTAGTCCATGTAGCATGAAAAACAAAAAATAGTGTATGCAAGAAAAATATAAGAGTTGAGTCCTACTCTATTACACACATTCCTAATTTCCATCTAAGCAGACTAAACTCTGCTTCGGGTAAGGGTTTGGTGAAGACATCTGCTAGGTTCGATTTGGACTCAACATATTCGAGTTGAATTGTTCCATTTGCTATGTGTTCTCGAATGAAATGGTGTTTAACATCTATGTGTTTAGTCCTGGAGTGACAAATTGGGTTCTTAGTTAGGTTAATGGAACTAATGTTGTAGATGAAAAGTTTAGTGTGATTAAAGTTTAATTGAAAATCTTAGAGAGTGTGCTTCATCCAAAGAAGTTGAGCCACACACTCACCCATTGCAATGTACTTGCCTTCGGTGGTAGATAAGGCAACACAATGAAGCTTTCTACTACACTAGCTAACTAGACATGAGCCGAGGAGTTGGCAACAACCACTCATGCTCTTCCTATCGAGTTTACTACCAGCATAATCTGAATCGGAGTAGCCGATTAGTTCGAATTCGTTAGACCTAGGGTACCAAATTCCTATGTTTAGTGTCCCTTTAAGGTATCGAGAAGATGCATTTGACTAGCGTTATGTTGGAATGTATACTGAAAGCCTAGCTCTTTTTGTATGAACATTTTATTTTGAAATAAGAATCACATGATCATTGTTTGCATTTTATATATTCATATTGTCTAATATTTTATATTGTAGATAACATGGTGCTTGGTGTGGCACAGAAGATCATGTTATCAGTACCTTGTAAAATATAAGTAAAGGCTCACAACCAAGATGGTTTTAGACAAACCATTGGCATGGTTGTAGTGTAGCTTGGTATTGTTTTATCTTGAACATAGAGTTACACTAGTACACTTAGGTGTATTGAGTAGGACCGACATAGAGGTGATTCAATTTAGTACTGACTACATAATTGAATCGGACCTCGGATATTATGTTGTACATGCTCTTAATCCCGATATAATAACGGGCACATGTACTTAGTATTTATTTCTTTGATTTACCAGTGGGTGAGATTTAGATGGATTAAATCAATATGCCCGGTAAGTTGGGAAATAATATTATTTACATGGTGTGCCGTTGATTATAGGAGGAAACTGTGTCCTATATAATAGGTTGATGATGTCCCCTTGAGGAGCTCATAAGGTTCATCATGTAAACCCAGCTGGTTGACTTAGTCAACATGATGATAAGGTTGAGTGGTACTACTCGAGGAATTAGATGTTAATTAATTGATGGTCAGTAAATCAATTAATTGGCGGACATTCGATATCTTAAACACGGGGAGATTAATGTACAAATAATATATGGAGCCCATATTGATTTATGGGGGTTGGTGAGGTAGTTCAATGATGATCCTCTAGTGGAATGGAACATCATTGATGGATCAAGTTTGTGTGGTTCCGATCCATCGGGTGGCCAAGACCCAACTCCTCCTTATGGTCCCTATCGTAGCCTAATATAATCCTTATGAAGTCTAGATCCAAGAATGTAAAACAAAACCTAGAACCAACGGTTGGGATTAAATCCCTAGATCCGATGGTTGGATGAAACCCTAGATCCAACGGTTGGGATTAAATCCCTAGATCCGATGGTTGGATGAAACCCTAGATCCAACGGTTGGGATTAAATCCCTAGATCCGACGGTTAGGATGAAACCCTAGAATCGAAGGTTGGGATTAAATCCCTAGATCCGACGGTTGGGATGAAACCCTAGAACCGACGGTTGGGATGAAACCTTAGATCCGAAGGTTGGGATGAAATCCTAGATCCGATGGTTGGGATTAAACCCTAGATCCGACGGTTGGGATAAAATCCTAGATCCGACGGTGGAGATTAAATCCCTTGATCCGATGGTGGAGATTAAAGGAGGCTTAAGCCCTATTCTATAAATAGATGCTTAGGGTTGGGCGGCAAAAAGGGATCAAGAATTGGTTTTGGAATTAGGGTTTGGCTCTTGGAGAGGTGGGCGGCTAGGTTTTGGAGCTAGGGTGGGCGGCAACCATCTTCATCCAAAGTTGTTGCCGGCGCCCAACTTGCACCATCAATACTTGGCCGGCGCCCAACCTTAAGGCTTTTCTCTTCTTCCTTGGCCGGCGGTTCTCCTCCCATTGGTGGCCGGTTCTCTTCCTCCTCCCTATTCTCCAAAAGTGGCCGGCGGCAACTCTTCTTGGAGAAGTTGGCCGGCACATCATCCATTGCTCCTTGGCCGGCGGTTGCACCAAATTCCCTAATTTGGTGGCCGGTTCTAGATAGGAAAGGTATTTGCTAGTTCTTCTCTTTGTTTGCAGCGGACAAGGTAGAGAAGAAAGTGATCTAGAAGGCTTCTACTCGTGGAGGATCTTCGTCCACACGTCGTCCACGAGAAGGATAGGACATACGGTAGAAGATCGTGAGGTATAAAGTTATTTTAACTTTATGTACAGATCTGAGCATGTTCTTATTTGTCTTGATTATGCATGTGTGTGTATGAATATATATTGTATAATCATGGACCCCAAAGACAAACACAAAAACCGGCGATCCATCCGTCGTCTCTTCCGCTGCTAACCAACTAGAAGAGTTGTGTTGCTTGAACAACTAGTTTGTTCAAGCGACCACTCAAGTTGTTAGCACGACGACGAATAGGTTGTGCTAAGGAAGCTCATCCCATCCGGATTAATTCTTTCATTAGTGAAAATTTTAATCCGGGGACATGGGAGCCAATGAGCCTCCGAAGCATCCACCTAACAATTGGTATCAGAGCCACGGTTTCCAGTTTTGTGTGTTTTGGATTCGGTTAATTTTTTATGCATTTTTCATATATTATATGTGCCGGATAATAGTAGGATATGCGTAGTTTAACTCTTTGGTTGCAGGCATAAGATCCGACTATTATGGCCATGTGTGTGTATGTGAATGGATGTGTGTAAAAATTTATTATTTGAATCCTCGGGGTTGACGAGGCTAGATTAGTATTTAATTTTTGTAATTAAATACGGCATTGTTTAGCCGATCATTTTAGTTTACTTTCGATCTAGATTATTTGTACACTCCTTCGTGGAGTATAGGATCGATGGATGTAAATAAAATGATTTATCTCGGCTCGGAACTCTTTGGTGACTTGCGCACGGGAAAAGATGGAGCGGACGAGGTGGCGACACGACGGGATGCATATTGGAGGACAATGCCATAATAGTTGGAAAAATTCTGTTTTTTCCATATTTATTGCTTATTTGTTTTATATGCATGTTGTGTATGTTTAAAATTCCTCGATTGCAACTTACTAAGTGGGAGAGGGATATTTTAATTAATTCCCGCGGCCTCCATTACAATTTGACGTGTGATGCAACAAACTTGCGCGTTGGCTTTGAGTGCCTTCCTCCCCATCGGATGGGTTTGTTTACGGATCACTAGGTCAAATAATGGTTATAGGAAATTATTTAGGAGCGTGTGTACTTCCCCATCGGTAAGGCACATAATCCGAAATAATTCCCTTAGTATCGTGTAATGGTGCACACTTAGATACAAATAAAGGTATCCTCCCCATCGGAGTCACTACTTTTATTTGTAGCGATAAAGAGGAACCAACTATTAATTTTATTTGTCAAAAAGTAAGGTTGACAAGATAATAAAATTAATGGGTAAAACCTCCTCTTACAAATGTGGAATTCGTATACGTCCACACTATCGTGGCATGCGATATTCTCGGTGTTTTGAGGTGTTGGTTGATTTCAGGATTTTATTGTTTTGAGGAATCAATAATATTTGAAATCTAATATTTTGATCATTGTGATTTTTAGGATTTTCAAATGGCTTTCAACCCACTTGCTGTGATTTTAAAAGAAAACAAACTTACTGGTCCAAACTACATTGATTGGAAAAGAAACCTGGATATTGTCTTAACTACGGAAGAGTACAAATTTGTACTCTTCGAGGTCTGTCCTCCTAAGCCCTCAGATGACTCTGATGAAAAGGAGATAGAACGTTATAAGAAATGGGTTAAGGCAGATGAGATGGCGCGGTGTTACATTTTGGCATCTATGTCAAATGTGCTGCAACATCAGCATCAGGCCATAGCCACAGCTTATGACATGATGTTCAATCTCAAGGAACTTTTCGGACATCAGAGTAGGGCGGCTAGGTAGGAGGCTATGAGAAACTTGATGACGACCTCCATGATCGAGGGAACACCCGTTAGGGATCATGTTCTCAAGATGATGGCTCATCTTAATGAGATGGAAGTCCTAAGAGCTGAGATCGATGGGGAAACCCAGGTCGATATCATTCTCCAGTCTTTGCCTAGGAGTTTTGAGCAGTTTCACCTCAACTACAACATGAACAAAAGGTTGTATTCATTGGCGGAGCTTCTGACAGAACTCCAGGCGGCAGAGGGGCTTTTTCGTCAGAGTTCTCAAGCCATGGTTGCTCAGAAGGTTTCTTCCTCTAAACCGAAAGGTAAGAAGAAGAAGAAGCAAGGTGGAGCGAAGAAGGTGGCAACAGGACCTCAGGCAGGAGTGAAGAAGCCGAAAGGCAAGTGCTTCACTTGCAAGCAGACTGGACATTGGAAGGCGGACTGTCCTTGCCGTAAGAACAAAGGTATATCTTCTTGTTTAGTTGTTGAAACATGTTTAGCGGTGTTATCTACCAGTGCCTGGTGTGTAGATACAGGAGCCACTGATCATGTCTGCAATACTTTGCAGGGTTTCCAGGAAACCCGACGACTAGCTGAGGGAGAGATTACCGTCTTCATGGGCAATGCTTCAAAGGTGGTGGCTATTGCAGTGGGAGACGTTTATTTATCTTTTGATAGGAATAAAGTTTTGGTTTTGAGAAATTGTCTTTATGTACCTACTTTTAGAAAGAATTTAATTTCAGTTTCTAAATTGTTTTTGGATGGATATTCTGTTTCTTTTAATGACAAGGTGGTTATAAAAAGGAATAGGGAGATTATCTGTTCTGGTACATTGGTTGGCAATTTATATTCTATTGAACCAAAAACTCCCACGATGCAAATAGAAGTAAATAACTCATCTTCTAAGTCTAATAAGAGAAAAGAACCTTCGCAAATGAACCAAACATATCTTTGGCATCTAAGGCTTGGTCATATTAACCTAAGCAGAATTCAAAGGTTGATAGCTGATGGATCTTTGGGTTCATTAGTGGTGGAGGATCTCCCAACCTGTGAATCTTGCTTGGAAGGTAAAATGACCAAGAGGCCTTTTAAGGCCAAGGGGTATAGAGCCAAAGATGTGTTAGAATTGGTTCATTCTGATTTGTGCGGTCCTATGTCTATCCAGGCTAGAGGTGGTTTTGAGTATTTCGTCTCTTTTATAGACGATTACTCAAGATATGGATACATTTACTTGATGCGCCGCAAGTCTGAATGCTTTGACAAGTTCAAAGAATTCCAGGCTGATGTGGAGAACCGTCAAGGTAAAAGTATCAAGACATTACGATCTGATCGTGGTGGCGAGTACCTCTTGGGAGAGTTTAGGAGTTACTTATCAGAGGCTGGGATTCAATCCCAATTGTCCGCACCTGGCACACCCCAGCAGAATGGTGTGGCGGAGCGAAGGAACAGGACTCTTATGGAGATGGTCAGATCTATGATGAGTTATTCTGAGTTACCTCATTCGTTATGGGGGTTTGCTCTGGAAACAACAGCACACATTTTGAACTTGGTTCCATCTAAGTCAGTACCCTCTACTCCCACAGAGTTGTTGACTGGGCGAAAGCCTAGTCTAAGACATATTCAGATTTGGGGTAGTCCAGCACATGTGCTGAAGGGAGATGCTGGTAAGTTGGAATCTCGTACAGAAGTGCGCTTGTTTGTTGGCTACCCTAAGGGAACGAAGGGTGGTTTATTCTATAGTCCTAGAGATCAGAAGGTGATTGTGAGTACGAATGCCAGATTTCTAGAGGAAGACTATGTGATGAACCACAAGCCCACGAGTAGGATTGTTCTTGAGGAGATGACAGGGGAAGTCCCGACTTCAGTACCACCGGTACAAGAGGAGACACCACAAGTCACTACACCGCGTGTCACAGAGCATACACATGAGGCACCTCGTCGTAGTGGGAGGGTTGTTAGACAACCCGACAGATTCATGTTTTTGGGAGAGTCTTCGAACTTAGTCCCTGGTGAACATGAACCTGATCCCTGGACATATGACGAGGCAATCCAAGATAGAGATGCAGTATCTTGGCAAAAAGCGATGAATTCAGAGATAGAATCTATGGATTCTAATCAGGTCTGGGAGCTAGTAGAGCCACCCGATGGTGTAAAAACCATTGGATGCAAGTGGATCTACAAGAGAAAGAGAGGAGTAGACGGGAAGGTTGAAACCTTCAAAGCTAGGCTTGTTGCGAAAGGGTATACTCAGAAAGTGTTGGGGTTGATCCGTGAGGGGAAACTTCGCTTACCCTTCACCTCGGTTGCTTGACCATGGTGATCCCTTCGATGTCCCCGGATTAAAAAATTTAATCCTAGACAAAAGAGATTCCCAAAGCAACCAAGTCATCGTCGTGCTATTCGTTTAGAGAGGTCACTTGAACAAACTAGTTGTTCAAGCGACCATTCTCTATTCTACGAGTAGCCACGGAATAGACGATGTCCGGATCGCCGGTTTTTGTATTTATGCTCGGGATCCAAGTATTATTTAGCCTATTTACAGAAATATAACATGCTTATATTTTGAAAAACAAACACAAGCAATGAATAAAAGAGATAGAAGAATAGTTATACCTCTTGGTCTTCTAATGTATGACCCTCCTCCTTTTAGACGTCGTGTGGGCGACGATCCACCAAAAGTCGAAGCTCCTAGATCGCAAAACTTCCTTCCTTGCTTTTCCCAAGCAAGAGGAAGAAGAGAAACAATGTTTTTCTCCTTCAAAAACTCAACCAACAAAGAACTATAGAAGTTCTTGCCGCCGGCCAACTAGAAGGAGAAGAAGATGATGGAAAACTACCAAGACACCAAGGGAAACCCTATATCTTGTTTCCACCACCTAAGGAGAAGAGAGGGGAGTGTTTTTGGGCGTGGACAAGGGCTGGGAAGGGCTGGAATAGCTGCTGGACGTTGGCCACAAGGCAAGGAAGAAGAAGGAAAACTTGCCTTATTTGGTGCCACCCTTGCTTCCAAACCCTAACCCTAATTCCAATCCTATCTCAACTAGGATTGCCCTATTCTTGCCGCCCAAGCCTTGCTCCCTCCCTTTCATGTATGTCACGACCACTCCCCATGCCCTCCTTTTATAGAGTTAGGGATAAGTCATGAATTAATCTCCTCCATTGGTTCTAGGGATTTAATCTCAACCGTCGGATCTAGAGATTTAATCTCAACCGTCGGATCTTAGAGATTTGATCTCTACCAATGGATCTTAGAGTTTTGTTTCTATCCATTGGATCTAAGCATCTTGAGGTGTTAATGGGCTACATTAGGGACCATGAGGAGGAGTTGGGTCTTGGCCACCCATGGATCAAGCCCACATAAAGTCCGATCCACTAATGATGATCCAATCCACTAAAGGTCCATCATTGATCTACCTCACCAACCCCCATATGATAATATGGGCTCCATATATTATTTGTACATTTTCTCCCCGTGTTTAAGATCTTGAATGTCCGTCGATTAATTAATTTACTAACCATTAATTAATCAACATCTAACTCCATGAGTAGTACCACTCAACCTTTTCATCATGCCGGACTAAGTCCACCTGCAGGGTTTACATGATGAACCTTATGAGCTCCTCAAGGGGACATCATCATCCTAATATATAGGACACGGTTTCCTCCTATAATCAACGGCACACCATATAAATAATATCATCTCCCAACTTACCGAGTCTATCGATTTAATCTATAAATCTCGCCCATTGGTAAATCAAAGAGATGAGTACCAAGTATATGTGCCCGTTATTATATCGGGATTAAGAGCATGTACTAAATAATATCTGAGGTCCGATTCGATTATGTAGTCAGCAATAAATCGAATCACCTCTGTGTCGGTCCTGCTCAATACACACAAAGTGCACTAGTGTGATTCTATGGTCAAGACAAACCAATACCAAATCACACTACAACCATTCCGATGGTTTGTCCAAAGCCATCTCGGTTGTGAGCCTTTACTTATACTTTACAAGGAGCCGATAACATGATCTCCGGTGTGACACCACACACCATGTTATCTACAATGTAACGTATTAGACAATATTGCATAACCATAAAAATATGCAAACAATGATCATGTGATTCTTATTTCAAAATAAAGATGTTCATACAAAAGAGCTAGGCTTTCAGTATACATCCCAACAATCTCCCACTTATACTAAAAGACTATGCTGTCCTTATACTGCCATACATCTGATTCCCCTTCCCTCCACATGCCTATCAAAGCTCTCGCTAGAAGGGCCTTAGTGAAAGGGTCTACAGTCATCCTCGATGCAATCTAGGCGACAACAACTTCTACCTCCTTTACGATTTCTCGTATCAGGTGGTACTTGCGCTCTATGTGTTTACTAGCCTTATGGGCTCGTGGTTCCTTCGAGTTTGCAACTGCACCACTATTATCACAATAAATTGTGATAGTTCTGGGCAAACCAGGAATCACATCCAAGTCCATCAGGAAGTTCCTGAGCCATACAACTTCTTTGGCCGCCTCATAGGCTGCCACATACTCAGCTTCCATGGTGGAGTCCGCCACGCATTTCTTCTGGGCACTCCTCCATACAATGGCTCCACCTCCCAAAGTAAACACAAAACCTGAGGTAGACTTACTGTTATCCCTATCAGATTGGAAATCGGAATCAGTGTAACCCACAGGGAGTAATTGGTCTGCCCGGTAAACCAGCATATAATCCCTAGTCCTTCTCAGGTACTTCAATATATGCTTTACCGCAGTCCAATATCCCTGTCCTGGATTACTCTGATATCTGCTGACCATGCCCACTGCAGCGGTATATCCGTCTCATGAAGCATCGCATACATGAGGCTTCCTACTGCCGAAGCATAAGGAACCGCCTTCATCTCCTCTATCTACTCAAATGATCTAGGACATATCTCCTTAGATAGAGGTACTCCATGCCTGAAAGGTAGAAAACCCTTCTTGGAGTTCTGCATGCTAAAACGCTCCATAATCGTGTCTATGTATGAAGCTTGGGATAAGCACAACATCCTTTTCCTGCGATCCCTTATAACCTTGATCCCAAGGATGTGTCTCACCTCTCCCAAGTCCTTCATATCAAACTGTTTGGACAACCATACCCTTACGTCCGATAACACTTCGATGTTGTTGCCAACCACCAAAATGTCATCTACGTATAGTACAAGAAATACCACTACGTTTCCGTCACATCTCTTGTATACACAAGACTCATCCGGACTTTGAATAAATCCATAAGACTGGATTATCTCATCAAAGCGGATGTTCCAAGATCTTGCTTCAATCCATAAATGGACCGATTAAGCTTACACACAAGATGCTCTTTGCCCTTAGCAATGAATCCCTCTGGCTGCTTCATATAGATGGTTTCCTCAAGACTTCCATTAAGGAAAGCTGTCTTGACATCCATCTGCCACACCTCATAATCCATATGAGTCGCTATGCATAAGAGCTCTCTTGAATCCATAGATTCAATCTCAGTATTCATTGCACTTTGCCAAGATAGTGCATCTTTATCTTGGATTGCCTCGTCATATGTCCAGGGATCAGGTTCATGTTCGCCAGGGACCAAATCGAAAGATTCTCCCAAGAACATGAATCTATCAGGCTGTCTCACAACCCTCCCACTACGACGAGACATCACTTGTGTATCCTCTGTGACACGCGGTGCAGTGACATGTGGTATATCCTCTTGTACCGGTGGTACTAAAGAAGTGACTTCCCCTTTTAACTCCTCCAGAACAATTTTACTCTTGGGCTTGTGGCTCATCACATAGTCTTCCTCTAGAAATCTAGTGTTCGTGCTAATGATCACTCTCTGATCTCTAGGACTATAAAACAATCCACCCTTCGTTCATCTAGGATAGCCAACAAACAAGTGCACTTCTGTACGAGGTTCCAACTTACCAGCATCAGCCTTCAGCACATGTGCTGGACTCTCCCATATCCGAATATGTCTTAGACTAGGCTTTCGCCTGGTCCACAACTCTGTGGGAGTAGAAGGCACTGATTTAGATGGAACCAAGTTCAGAATGTACACCGCCGTATCTAGAGCATATCCCCAGAATGAGTCTGGCAAGTCAGAATAACTCATCATCGATCTAACCATCTCTGTAAGAGTCCTATTCCTTCGCTCTTCTACATCATTCTGCTGGGGTGTGCCAGGTGCAGACAATTGGGATTGAATCCCAACCTCTGATAGGTAATTCCTAAACTCTCCCAAGAGGTACTCGTCACCACGATCAGATCGTAGTGTCATCTTGAATAATTGTCTATGAAAAAGACGAAATATTCAAAACTACCTCTTGCCAGGATAGACATAGGACCATATGAATCAGAATGAACCATTTCTAACATATCTTTGGCTCTATACCCCTTGGCCTTGAAAGGCCTCTTGGTCATCTTACCCTCCAAGCCAGATTCGTAGGTTGGGAGATCCTCCACCACTAATGAACCCAAAGGTCCATCAGCTATCAACCTTTGAATTCTGCTTAGGTTAATGTGACCAAGACTAAGATGGCAAAGATATGTTTGGTTCATCTTCGAAGGTTCTTTTCTCCTTTTGGAATTAGAAGATGAGTTATTAACTTCAATTTGCATCGTGGGAGGTTTTGTATACAAATTTCCTTTCAATGTACCTGAACAGATATTCTCCCTATTCCTTTTTATAACAACTCTATCATTAAAAGAAATAGAATATCCATCCATAATAATTTAGAAACTGAAACTAAATTCTTTCTAAATAAAGATACATAAAGGGAATTTTCCAGAACCTTAGTTTTATTTTTCTCAAGAGATAAATAAAACTTCTCCCACTGCAATAGCCGCCACCTTCATGGCATTGCCCAAAATGGTAATCTCCCTTTTAGCTAGTCGTTGGGTTTCCTGAAACCCTCAAAGTGTTGCAGACATGATTAGTGACTCTCATATCTACACACCAGGTGCCAGTAGATAACACCGCTAATCATGTTTCAACGACTAGTCCAAAGGATATACCTTTGTTCTGTTTTGGACTGGGACAGTCCTTCTTCCAATGTCCATCCTGCTTAAAGTACTTGCCTTTCGGCTTCTTCACTCCTCCCTGAGATCCTCCCACCACCTTTGCTCCACCTTGTTTTTTCTTCTTCTTGCCTTTCGGTTTAGAAGTAGAAACCTTTTTGAGCAACCATGGCTTGAGGACACTCTTCGAAGAGTGCATACTTGTACTCCTTAGCAGATAAGACAATATCTAGATTCTTTTCCAATCAACATTATTTGGGTACAGTAAGTTTATTTCTTTTAGTATCACAACAAGTGGACTGAAAGTCATTTTGAAAATCCTAAGAATCACATAGATCATTACTTTAGATTTCAAAAAATTATTGATTCCTCAAACAATAAAATTTTGATATCAACCAACACCTCAAAACACCGAGAATATCGCATGCCACGCAGTGTGGACGTATACGAATTCTACATTTGTAAGAGGAGGTTTTACCCATTAATTTTATTATCTTGTCAACCTTACTTTTTGACAAATAAAATTAATAGTTGGTTCCTCTTTGGCCCTACAAATAAAAGCAGTGACTCCGATGGGGAGGATACTTTTTATTTGCATCTAAGTGTGCACCATTACACGATACTAAGGGAATTATTTCGGATTATGTGCCTTACCGCTGTGGAAGTACACACGCTCCTAGGTAATTTCCTATAACCATTATTTGACCTAGTGATCCACAAATAAACTCATCCGCAGGGAGGAAGGCACTCAGAGCCGACACGCAAGTTTGTTGCATCACACGTCAAATTGTAATGGAGGCCGCGGGAATTAATTAAAATATCCCTCTCCCACTCAGTACAGTGACAGTGAGGAATTTTCAAGAATCCCATAGATTATTATTTTAGATTTCAAAAAATTATTGATTCCTCAAAACAATAAAATTTCGAAATCAACCAACACCTCAAAACACCGAGAATATCGCATGCCACGCAGTGTGGACGTATACGAATTCTACATTTGTAAGAGGAGGTTTTACCCATTAATTTTATTATCTTGTCAACCTTACTTTTTGACAAATAAAATTAATAGTTGGTTCCTCTTTGGCCCTACAAATAAAAGCAGTGACTCCGATGGGGAGGATACTTTTTATTTGCATCTAAGTGTGCACCATTACGATACTAAGGGAATTATTTCGATTATGTGCCTTACGTGGAAGTACACATGCTCCTAGATAATTTCCTATAACCATTATTTGACCTAGTGATCCGCAAACAAACTCGTCGCGAGGAGGAAGGCACTCGAGTCGACACGCAAGTTTGTTGCATCACACGCCAAATTGTAATGGAGGCCATGAATTAATTAAAATATCCCTCTCCCACTTAGTAAATTGAAAATGAGGAATTTTACTAGCCAACGACATGCATATCAAACAAAAGCAATAAATATGAAAAATAAAAATTTTTCCAACTATTATGGATTTTGTCTTCAATATGTCTTCCGTCGCATCGCCATCTTGTCCGCTCCTCCTATGCCATGTACAAGCCCTCCGGAGATCCGAGCCGAGACTAAAACCTATTTTAATTTACATCCATCTATCCTATACTCCACGAGTGTACATGAATCTAGATCAAAGTAAAATAAAATAAAGAGCGGCTAAACAATGCCGTATTTAATTTACAAAACTAAATACTAACCTCACAACCCCGAGGATTCAACAAAATAAATATTTACACACATACAATCACATACACACACATGCCATAATAGTGGAATCTTATGCCTGCAACCAAAGAGTTAAGCTACGCATATCCTACTATTATCCGACACATTTAATATATGAAAAAGTGCATAAAAATTAACCGAATCCTAAACACACAAAACCGGAAACCTTGGCTCTGATACCAATTGTTGGGGTTGATCCGTGAGGGGAAAACTTCGCTTCCCCTTCACCTCGGTTGCTTGACCATGGTGATCCCTTCGATGTCCCCGGATTAAAAATTTAATCCTAGACAAAAGGGATTCCCAAAGCAACTAAGTCATCGTCGCTATTCGTTTAGAGAGGTCACTTGAACAAACTAGTTGTTGGCGACCATTCTCTATTCTACGAGTAGCCACGGAATGAGCGATGTTCGGATCGCCGGTTTTGTATTTATACTCGGGATCCAAGTATTATTTAGCCTATTTACAGAAATATAACATGCTTATATTTTGAAAAACAAACACAAGCAATGAATAAAAGAGATAGAAGAATAGTTATACCTCTTGGTCTTCTAATGTATGACCCTCCTCCTTTTGGACGTCGTGTGGGCGACGATCCACCAAAAGTCGAAGCTCCTAGATCGCAAAACTTCCTTCCTTGCTTTTCCCAAGCAAGAGGAAGAAGAGAAACAATGTTTTTCTCCTTCAAAAACTCAACCAACAAAGAACTATAGAAGTTCTTGCCGCCGGCCAACTAGAAGGAGAAGAAGATGATGGAAAACTACCAAGACACCAAGGGAAACCCTATATCTTGTTTTCACCACATAAGGAGAAGAGAGGGGAGTGTTTTTGGGCGTGGCCAAGGGCTGGGAAGGGCTGGAATAGCTGCTGGACGTTGGCCACAAGGCAAGGAAGAAGAAGGAAAACTTGCCTTATTTGGTGCCACCCTTGCTTCCAAACCCTAACCCTAATTCCAATCCTATCTCAACTAGGATTGCCCTATTCTTGCCGCCCAAGCCTTGCTCCCTCCCTTTCATGTATGTCACGACCACTCCCCATGCCCTCCTTTTATAGAGTTAGGGATAAGTCATGAATTAATCTCCTCCATTGGTTCTAGGGATTTAATCTCAACCGTCGGATCTAGAGATTTAATCTCAACCGTCGGATCTTAGAGATTTGATCTCTACCAATGGATCTTAGAGTTTTGTTTCTATCCATTGGATCTAAGCATCTTGAGGTGTTAATGGGCTACATTAGGGACCATGAGGAGGAGTTGGGTCTTGGCCACCCATGGATCAAGCCCACATAAAGTCCGATCCACTAATGATGATCCAATCCACTAAAGGTCCATCATTGATCTACCTCACCAACCCCCATATGATAATATGGGCTCCATATATTATTTGTACATTTTCTCCCCGTGTTTAAGATCTTGAATGTCCGTCGATTAATTAATTTACTAACCATTAATTAATCAACATCTAACTCCATGAGTAGTACCACTCAACCTTTTCATCATGCCGGACCAAGTCCACCTGCAGGGTTTACAAGATGAACCTTATGAGCTCCTCAAGGGGACATCATCATCCTAATATATAGGACACGGTTTCCTCCTATAATCAACGGCACACCATATAAATAAGATCATCTCCCAACTTACCGAGTCTATCGATTTAATCTATAAATCTCGCCCATTGGTAAATCAAAGAGATGAGTACCAAGTATATGTGCCCGTTATTATATCGGGATTAAGAGCATGTACTAAATAATATCTGAGGTCCGATTCGATTATGTAGTCAGCAATAAATCGAATCACCTGCATGTCGATCTGCTCAATACACACAAAGTGCACTAGTGTGATTCTATGGTCAAGACAAACCAATACCAAATCACACTACAACCATTCCGATGGTTTGTCCAAAGTCATCTCGGTTGTGAGCCTTTACTTATACTTTACAAGGAGCCGATAACATGATCTCCCGTGTGACACCACACACCATGTTATCTACAATGTAACGTATTAGACAATATTGCATAACCATAAAAATATGCAAACAATGATCATGTGATTCTTATTTCAAAATAAAGATGTTCATACAAAAGAGCTAGGCTTTCAGTATACATCCCAACAGAAAGAGGGTATCGATTATGAGGAGACCTTTTCGCCGGTAGCTATGCTTAAGTCTATCCGGATTCTCTTATCTATAGCTGCTCATATGGATTATGAGATTTGGCAGATGGATGTCAAGACAGCTTTCCTTAACGGAAGTCTTGAGGAGAACATCTATATGCGCCAACCAGAGGGATTCATTGCTAAAGGCAAAGAGCATCTTGTATGTAAGCTTAATCGGTCCATTTATGGATTGAAGCAAGCTTCTAGATCTTGGAACATCCATTTTGATGAGGTAATCCAGTTATATGGATTTATTCAAAGTCCGGATGAGCCTTGTGTATACAAGAGATGTGACGGAAACGTAGTGGTGTTTCTTGTACTATACGTAGATGACATTTTGTTAGTTGGCAACAATATCAAAGTGTTATCATATGTAAGGGTATGGTTGTCCAAACAGTTTGATATGAAGGACTTGGGAGAAGTGGGACACATCCTTGGGATCAAAGTTATAAGGGATCGCAAGAAAAGGATGTTGTGTTTGTCTCAAGCTTCATACATTGACACTATCCTTGCTCGTTTTAGCATGCAGAACTCCAAGAAAGGTTTTCTACCTTTTAGACATGGAGTTCCTTTATCTAAAGAGATGTGTCCCAGAACATCAAAGGAGATAGAGGACATGAAGGCGGTTCCTTATGCTTCGGCAGTAGGAAGCCTTATGTATGCTATGCTATGTATGAGGCCAGGATATACGCTGCGTGGGCATGGTTAGCGAATCTCGAGTAATCTAGACGAGGACATTGGGTGCAGTAAAGCATATATTGAAGTACCTGAGAAGGACTAGGAATTATATGCTGGTTTACCAGGCAGATCAATTAGTCCCTGTGGGTTACACGGATTCGGATTTCCAATCAGATAGGGACAAGAGTAAGTCTACCTCGGGGTTTGTGTTTACTTTTGGAGGTGGAGCCATAGCATGGAGGCGTGTCAAGCAGAAATGCGTGGCGGACTCTACCATGGAAGCTGAGTATGTGGCAGCCTCTGAGGCAGCCAAGGAAGCTGTATGGCTCAGGAACTTCTTGATGGACTTGGATGTGATTCCTGGTTTGCCCAGAACTATCACAATTTATTGTGATAATAGTGGTGCAGTTGTAAACTCGAAGGAACCACGAGCCCATAAGGCGAGTAAACACATAGAGCGCAAGTACCACCTCATATGAGAGATCGTAAAGCGAGGAGAAGTTGTTGTCACCAAGATTGCATCAGAGGATAACCTGGCGGATCCATTCACTAAGGCCCTTCCAGCGAAAGCGTTTGATAGGCATGTGGAGGACATGGGGATCAGATGTATGGCAGAGTGATGACAGCATAGTCTTTTAGTATAAGTGAGAGATTGTTGGAATGTATACTGAAAGCCTAGCTCTTTTTGTATGAACATTTTATTTTGAAATAAGAATCACATGATCATTGTTTGCATTTTATATATTCATATTGTCTAATATTTTACATTGTAGATAACATGGTGCTTGGTGTGGCACAGAAGATCATGTTATCAGTACCTTGTAAAATATAAGTAAAGGCTCACAACCAAGATGGTTTTGGACAAACCATTGGCATGGTTGTAGTGTAGCTTGGTATTGTTTTATCTTGAACATAGAGTTACACTAGTACACTTAGGTGTATTGAGTAGGACCGACATAGAGGTGATTCAATTTAGTACTGACTACATAATTGAATCGGACCTCGGATATTATGTTGTACATGCTCTTAATCCCGATATAATAACGGGCACATGTACTTAGTATTTATTTCTTTGATTTACCAGAAGGTGAGATTTAGATGGATTAAATCAATATGCCCGGTAAGTTGGGAAATAATATTATTTACATGGTGTGTCGTTGATTATAGGAGGAAACCGTGTCCTATATATTAGGTTGATGATGTCCCCTTGAGGAGCTCATAAGGTTCATCATGTAAACCCAACTGGTTGACTTAGTCAACATGATGATAAGGTTGAGTGGTACTACTCGAGGAATTAGATGTTAATTAATTGATGGTCAGTAAATCAATTAATTGACGGACATTCGATATCTTAAACACGGGGAGATTAATGTACAAATAATATATGGAGCCCATATTGATTTATGGGGGTTGGTGGTAGTTCAATGATGATCCTCTAGTGGAATGGAACATCATTGATGGATCAAGTTTGTGTGGTTCCGATCCATCGGGTGGCCAAGACCCAACTCCTCCTTATGGTCCCTATCGTAGCCTAATATAATCCTTATGAAGTCTAGATCCAAGAATGTAAAACAAAACCTAGAACCAACGGTTGGGATTAAATCCCTAGATCCGATGGTTGGATGAAACCCTAGATCCAACGGTTGGGATTAAATCCCTAGATCCGATGGTTAGGATGAAACCCTAGAATCGACGGTTGGGATTAAATCCTAGATCCGATTGGGATGAAACCCTAGAACCGACGGTTGGGATGAAACCTTAGATCCGACGGTTGGGATGAAATCCTAGATCCGATGGTTGGGATTAAACCCTAGATCCGACGGTTGGGATAAAACCCTAGATCCGACGGTGGAGATTAAATCCCTAGATCCGACGGTGGAGATTAAAGGAGGCTTAAGCCCTATTCTATAAATAGATGCTTAGGGTTGGGCAGCAAAAAGGGATCAAGAATTGGTTTTGGAATTAGGGTTTGGCTCTTGGAGAGGTGGGCGGCTAGGTTTTGGAGCTAGGGTGGGCGGCAACCATCTTCATCCAAAGTTGTTGCCGGCGCCCAACTTGCACCATCAATACTTGGCCGGCGCCCAACCTTAAGGCTTTTCTCTTCTTTCTTGGCCGGCGGTTCTCCTCCCATTGGTGGTCGGTTCTCTTCCTCCTCCCTATTCTCCAAAAGTGGCCGACGGCAACTCTTCTTGGAGAAGTTGGCCGGCGCATCATCCATTGCTCCTTGGCCGGCGGTTGCACCAAATTCCCTAATATGATGGCCGGTTCTAGATAGGAAAGGTATTTGCTAGTTCTTCTCTTTGTTCGCAGCGGACAAGGTAGAGAAGAAAGTGATCTAGAAGGCTTCTACTCGTGGAGGATCTTCGTCCACACGTCGTCCACGAGAAGGATAGGACATACGGTAGAAGATCGTGAGGTATAAAGTTATTTTAACTTTATGTACAGATCTGAGCATGTTCTTATTTGTCTTGATTATGCATGTGTGTGTATGAATATATATTGTATAATCATGGACCCCGAAGACAAACACAAAAACCGGCGATCCATCCGTCGTCTCTTCCGCGGCTAACCAACTAGAAGAGTTGTGTTGCTTGAACAACTAGTTTGTTCAAGCGACCACTCAAGTTGTTAGCACGACGACGAATAGGTTGTGCTAAGGAAGCTCATCCCATCCGGATTAATTCTTTCATTAGTGAAAATTTTAATCCGGGGACATGGGAGCCAATGAGCCTCCGAAGCATCCACCTAACACGTTAGGTGTGACTCCTTAGCACAATATTGAAATCTCGCACACACATTTACTGTGAAGAGTATATCGGGTCGACTCACAATTAAGTAAAGGAGGATACCTATCACGCTCCTATAGTATTTTAAATCAATTGGTTTTCCTTCTAAGTCTTCTCCTATATTCACATAAGTTGCCATTGGTGTGTTAATTTTCTTAGTGTTTTGCATTCCAAATCTATTAATTAATTCCTAAGCATATTTTCGTTGGTGTAGGTATATACCTTCTCTAGTTTGTTTAATTTGAAAGTCTAAGAAAAAAGTCAATTTGCCTACTAAGTTCATTTCGAATTCACTTTCCATTAGTGAAATGAACTCATTTAGTAATATTATATTAGTTGTTCCAAAGATTATGTCATCTACGTATATTTGGACAATGAAAATCTCTTTTCCTATGTATTTTACAAATAATGTTGGGTCGACTAAGCCTTGACTAAACCCCTTAAACTTAAGGTATATCGAAAGCCTTTCATACCAAGCTCTGTTAGGCAATCAACCAATGTGATGTGATTTTGATGTGTGTAGAAAAGGATTTAAGTTAGGTTGTTATGGATTTGATATGTGCGTTGAAGTCATGTAGAACTTAGTAATTTGCACATGGATGACGATTGGCAAGATTCACCATCTCATGACTCGGTCCTTGAGTCAGTGAAAGATGCATTGCAGAAGTCATGCGCTTGGTGCATCCGAGGGACCACCGGACGAGGAGCATTGGAGTGAAGCCGAAGGAAGTATACTTTAGGGAGAGATGCGAAGGATGGTACTACGAAGTCATGCGCTTGGCGCATCCGAGGGACGTGGCTAGACGAAGAGAATTTCAAAAGCGAGGGACTCCAAGGGAAGATGAGAGTGAGCGATTGTAACCTGGGAATGGGTGGGATGGGTTTTTCTGACATCAGTCGACTGTCATATCATGGCAGTCGACTGCTCCAAGTCAAATGGGTTTGACTAGTGTTCGACTGGTGGGTTTTAGACCCAGCAGTCGACTGCCAAGGAATGACAGTCCACAGCCAGACCATCAGTCGACTGCCAAGAACGGCATTTGACTGATGAAGGCAGTCGCGGGCACAGAACCTCCCATAGCCGACTGATCAGTTGGCTACGGAGGCATCAGTCGACTGATGGATACATCAGTCGATTGCCAAGTCTCCCATTTGACTACAATGGTCAGGATCTGACGTGTTCAGAAGTCGTTGCAATGGTGGCAGTCGAGTGCCAAAGGCAGCAGTCGACTGATGGGCAACCAACGAGAAGAAATCAGCCTTCTCTATAAAAAGAGAGGGTGTGGACTTTGGGATGGCTAATGCTTAGCTTCCAAACATCTCCCAAGTGCCCAACACGATTTTACTACTCTTTCTTGCTATTATCTCAATCATATTGTAAAGAGGGAGTGTTCTTGTAAGAAAAGGTTTACCTCCACCTTGCTTGGTGCCGAGGAGAGAATAGTGAAGGTTTAGGAGTGATTCACCTAGAACGAATTGGGTCGTAGATTAGCGGCAAGGGTCGTGAACCACGTTACGACCTCGTGTTTGCGTTTGCCTTCTTTTGTCTTGTGCATTTGCTTAATTATTATAGTATTTCCGTTGCGCTAACTCTAATCGTAGATGCTCAAGAATGATTGAATTTCACCATCTACAGAATTGGGGCTATTCACCCCCCTCTAGCTGGCCACCGACGTTCCAACAAGTGGTATCAGAGCCAAGTTGCTTGTCACCGAACTCACCGCCGCAACAAGCACGACAATTACAATGGTCAACTCCAACATCCATCCGCCAAAGTTCAAAGGGGAATTTGAGTGGTGGAAGAAGCATATGGAGGTATTTTTCGAAACGGATTTTGATATCATGTTAATAATGGAATCCGATTTCGATATACCTAGGGATGAAGAGAGGGAGCCAATAGAAAAAATCAAGGTGGACCAAGAAGCAAAGGAAGGAGCACCTTGCAAACTCAAAGGCCAAGCACCACCTTTTCAATGTGCTTCCTCAATAAGAAATAAATAGAATTGGAGAGTGCTCAAGTGCTAAAGAGATGTGGGAGAGATTGGTAGAGCTTCATGAAGGCACCTCGGAAGCCAAATTAGCAAGAAGGGATCTCCTCCGCTCCCAATTGAACAATGTCAAACTTGACAAGGGAGAAAAGGTATTCTCACTACACTCTAGATTTAAAGAAATTATTAATGGGTTATCGAGTGTAGGTGAAAATCTCTCCAACTGGGACATGATCATGAAAGCCATAGACGCTTTCCCCTGGTCCTCAAAGTGGAGCTCCATGGTGGACTCCTTCTACATTTCTAAGAATCTAGAGGTAAGTACTCTAGATGAATTTTTCTCTACTATGGAGCTTCACGAAACTAGACTTGAAGGTATAGTAGAGGAACCAAGGAGTTCATCAAGAGGAGTAGCACTCATCGCCAACAAAGAGAAGAAGAAGAAAGAGATTACACCTTCTTCATCCGATGAATTTTTCTCTACTATGGAGCTTCACGAAACTAGACTTGAAGGTATAGTAGAGGAACCAAGGAGTTCATCAAGAGGAGTAGCACTCATCGCCAACAAAGAGAAGAAGAAGAAAGAGATTACACCTTCTTCATCCGATGAATCCTCCTCCTCCTCCATGGATAGCAATGAAGAGGCATATATGGTAAGGAAGGTATGACGTGCCTTAAAGAATTTTAAGTTTAACAAATCCAATGATAGGAGAAGAAGGCCAAGAAGAAAGATAATATGCTACAATTGGCAAGGAGAGGGACACATAAGGGATGATTGTCCCCTCTTGAACAAGAGCAAAGAAGAAAGGAGGAAGAAAGAAGAAAAGAAGAAGGGGAGCAAGAAGAAGGAGGATGAAAAGAAAACCAAGGAGAAAGGGAAGGCAAAGGCACACAAGGCCACATGGGATGATCCATCATCATCATCCGAAGAAGAAGAAGCCTTCACAAGCCTTGACCTAATGGCAATAGAAGACTTGGACTCCACCTCATCCTCCGAACAAGAAGCAAGCACAAGTGAGGAGGAGAGCTCAAGTATAGGGGGAGCTTCATCTTCATCCTCATCGGAATCGGAGGAAGAAGATATGGAAACTATGGTAACGAATCTTTTCCCTAAGAAAATTATTTCCATGATTTCTAGCCTTACTAGTGATTTATTTAGGGCTAAGAAAAAGAATAAATACATGCTTGATCAAATTAAGGCCCTAGAAGAAAAACTAGAGAATGCATGCTCACATAATGATTATATTCCTTTTAATATTAGTGATGCATGTATGGATGAAAATAAGGCATTAAGGGAAAAGGTAGATTTCTTAACTAAAGCCTTAGAAAAGTTTACAATTTGCTCCAACACATTGAACATGATTATAGGGAGCCAAAGGGCTAGCTTTAATAAGAAAGGCCTAGGATATAAGGGAAACAAAAATGAAAAGGCCTATCATTGTTTAATTGCTAGGGGTCAAGCTAAAAATAAAATGGTAGCTAGAAAATGAATCCCTAAAGAATATTTAGTGAACCCTATAGGAAAGAATTTGTATTGGGTTCCCAAATCTATCCTCAAGGGTTAGAAAAACCCTAGGATAGTCAACCATAATGGACTTAACTTATATCATATTAAATGGTTGACCTAGGAGGATGAGGGTGACAATTTTTTATTTATAAGTGTTGGGTGATAATAATGTGATCATAATATGGAATTATAATAATATTTGATTTTTTATCATGATATGCAATTATTGAAAACATTTGATCATGATTGATAATATATGATTTTATGATCATATTGATGGTTTTAGGATGCATGATACTTAACCATGGGTAGAATTGCATAAAATTTTGGTTAAGTATAAATACCTTTAGGTGCATCTCACACTCACTATAGGCAACTTTGATTGAGAACATAGCAATTGGTGAGATGATAGGATGATACAAATGGTCAACTAATGCTTACGGCATTTTGATGGGGCATTAAGTGTATCAATAGATTAATCACAGACCAACTATGGGGAAAGCAAATGTTTAATCAATGGACATATTGGCCATAGATCATAGTTGTATATTTTAAATGATTTAAAAACATTCCATGTTTCATAAACAGTGAGTTCACATTTTGAAAAGTTTTTAAGGCAAAACTAGTTTTCAAGTTGATACAAAATTGAGACTTTTTGCAACTTTTGAGTTTTTGCCAAATTTTCAAAAATAAAATGAATTTTCATGAAAAATAATTTTTCATTGATAGAGGAACTCATTAGAAATATGTACTCCAAATATTTTCGAATTTCCTAGAATTTTTAATGCATTTCTGAAATTGGATTTCGAAAATCAGAATTCTGGAATCGGGTGTCGATCATGGTGATTCTTGATGATGTACTATGCGAGCACAGGTTTTGAGTTTGGTTTTTGGTATTTTCTTCCATTAGACTTGATGTCATGCATCTATAACATTTGTATAATATTTTTGATGGTGTCAAAGGGGGAGAATTTGTGGGTTTAAGTTAATCATGCTAAGGGGAAAATTTAGCATGTCTTAAGGGGGAGTTGCATGTTTAAGGGAGAGTTTGATACTCATGTTTACTTACATGCTTTCTTGCCTTATGTTTTGTGTTTATGTTTTACCTAACTTAAACAGATTTCACACATCAAAAAGGGGGAGATTGTTAGGGCAATCAACCCATGTGATGTGGTTTTGATGTGTGTGGCAAAGGATTTAAGTTAGGTTGTTATGGATTTGATATGTGCATTTAAGTCATGCAGGACTTAGTAATTCGCACATGGATAACGATTGGCAAGATTCACCATCTCATGACCCGGTCCTTGAGTCGGTAAAAGATGCATTGCGGAAGTCGTGCGCTTGGTGCATCCGAGGGATCGCCGGACGAGGAGCATTAGAGTGAAGCCAAAGGAAGTAGACTTCAGGGCGAGACACGAAGGATGGTACTGTGAAGCCATGTGCTTGGCACATCCGAGGGACGTGGCCAGACGAAGAGAACTTCAAAGGTGAGGGACACCAAGGGAAGATGAGAGTGAGCGATTGTAACCCGGGAAGGGGTCGGAAGGGTTTTCCCCACATCAATCGACTGCTCCAAGTCGAATCGGTTCAACTGGTGTTTGACTGGTGGATTTCTGACCCAGCGATCATTGCCAGGAATAATGATCGATTGCGGACCATCGATCGACCGCCAAGAATGGCGATCGGCCCGATGAAAGCGATCGCGAGCATAGAACCTCTCGTGGTCGATCGATCGGCTACGAGGCATCGATCAATCGATGGATACATCGATCATTGCCAAGTCTCTTGTTGAACTACAATGGTCGGGATCTGATGTGTTCAGAAGTCATTGCAACAGCGGCAGTCGACTACCAAAGGCAGCAGTCAACTAATGGGCGGCCAACGGGAAGAAATTAGCCTTCTCTATAAAAAGAGAGGGTGTGGGCTTTGGGATGGCTAATGCTTAGCTTCCAAACATCTCCCAAGTTTTCAACATGATTTTACTCCTCTTTCTTGCTATTATCTCAATCATATTGTAAAGAGGGAGTGTTCTTGTAAGAAAAGATTTACCTCCACCTTACTTGGTGCCGAGGAGAGAATAGTGAAGTTTAGGCGTGATTCACCTGGAACGAATCGGGTCGTGGATTAGCGGTAAGGGTCGTGAACCACGTTATGACCTCGTGTTTGCGTTTGCCTTCTTTTGTCTTGTGCATTTTCTTAATTGTTTTAGTATTTCCATTGTGCTAACTCTAATCGTAGATGCTCAAGAACGATTGAATTCCACCATCTATGGAATTGGGGCTATTCACCCCCCTCTAGACGGCCACTGACATTCCAACAAGCTCTAGGAGCTTGTTTTAGTCCATATAAGGTTTTCTAAGTCTAAAGACGTGGTCGAGTTTGTCTAGACTTTCAAATCCAGGTGATTGGCTAATGTAAACTTCTTCCTTAATGATTCCATTTAAAAATGCTAACTTGACATCCATTTGAAATAGCTTGAATCCTTGATGTGCAGTGTAGGCTAATAACATTCTAATCGATTCAAGTCTAGCTACGAGTGCATAGGTTTCGTCATAGTCTAAGCCTTCAACTTGGCTAAATCGTTTAGCAACTAACCTAGCCTTATTCCTAACTACTTCTCCTTGATCATCGAGTTTGTTCCAAAATACCCACCTTGTTCCAATTATCATTTTTTCTTTAGGTGGGGGTACTAATTGCCAAACTTGACTCCTAGTAAATTAACCTAATTCTTCTTGCATAGCTATAATCTAATCGGGATCAAGAAGAGCTTGTTCAATTGTTTTGGGTTTGATTTTCGAGATTAGTGAAATTTGGCTTAGGTTTCTATAGGATTCTCTAGTTCGAACTCCTAAATTGGGATCACCTATTACTTGATCGATCGGGTGGTTTGATTGTATCCTAGATTGATTTGGGTTAGGATTTGCACTAGATTCATTTTGTGAGTTAGGTTCACTAATCACTTCTAATCCAGGTTTTGTAGTTTCATTTCCTTCATCAAATACTACGTTAATTGTTTCTTCGATTTTTTGGGTTTCATTGTTATACACTTAAGCTTTACTAGTGGTTGAGTATCCTAGGAATGTTCTGGTGGTTATTTTAGGGGTGAATTTCCCTAGGTAATCCTTAGTATTTAATTTGTGCACCCTACAACCAAAGACCCTGAAATACTTGATGCTTGGTAATTTTTCATAATAGATTTCATAAGAGGTTTTAAGATGTCTTCTAACTAGGAGGATCCTATTTTGAACATAGCAGGTCGTATTGACCTCTTCTGCCCAAAACCTATTAGGTAAGTTATACTCACTCAACATGGTTCTAGCGGCTTCTTGTAATGTTCGATTTTTATGTTCAACTAGACCGTTTTGTTGAGGAGTCCTATGGCAGGAAAACTCATGGTGGTATCCATTTTGGTTACAAAAATCGATAAACCTATGGTTTTCGAATTCACCACCATGATCACTTCTAAGTATTTTTACCTTAAGATTATTTTCATTTTCTATTAATTTACATAAGTTGGTGAGTTGCTCTAAGGTTTCACTTTTATGTTTTAAAAACCTAACCCAAGTGAACCTAGAGAAGTCATTGACTATGACTAGACAATATTGACTTCCATTTAGTGACTTGGCTCCATGAGAATCAAATAGGTCTAAATGTAGGAGCTCAAGTACACTTTTGGTTCTTTCTTGGTTGGTTAGTTGATGTGAGGTCCTAGTTTGTTTACCTTATCGACAAGCATTACAAATTGTATTTTCCAAGTGATTAAGGTTGGGCAGACCTTTGACTAAACCACTCTGACTCATTTTATGTACGAGTCTTGGGTGAGAGTGGCCAAGTCGTCAGTGCCACAACTAGGATTCCTCTTGTTGTGTCATTAGACACTTGGTTGAGGAGTTGGGTAAGTTAATTGTGTAAATATTGCTATTTCTAGTTCCCTTAAGTATAATTTTTGAAGTATCATTATTTTTTATTAGGCATTCATTTTGTAAGAAGGTAATCACACAATTAGCTTACGCTAAGTAAATCAAAATCAAAATTCTCAACTAAAAGTATATTACAAATTATAAAGTTAGAGTTCAGCTCAATATCACCTGAACCGATGATTTTGAGCTTCCCGTTGTTTTTGAATGCTACCGATCCTTGGCTTTTGAATCTGAGCTTCGGAAATTTTATTCGGTCTCCAGTCATGTGTCAGGAGCACCCAATGTCCAACATCCATTGATCCTACACATGTAGTAGTTGGATCGGACATTGGAATTTTAAAGTTGGTTGAATATTTTAGCCTAGTAGTCATCTCACCCTTTCTACATGATCAAACATGTTAACCTTATATGTTTTGTAAGATGACTTCAATTTTACTTGATTAAGTTTAGTGAAATAAAGATAATCAACCTTGGGTTATATTCGGATTTAACCCTTAGCTCGTCAAGTAATCTTTTCGAGAAATTAACTTCCAGGTCATGGCGAGGCACAGAGGTCTTCTTTGATCGGAACAACGACCACTTCCTTGGACAAAGCCAAATTCAAGAAATTGATCACTTGAGTCACTTAAGATTACTTCCTGGTCTAACTAGTTTAGGATACGGCGAGGTAGCTTCAGCTAGTTCAACTTAGTCGAGTGCATCAAGCTAGATATGCCTTATATAGTTCAGACACACAAGACTTCGTTTCCCTAACGTACTATCATCTCACCGCGTCCTGATACTATATTGTCAAGGTTGACTAACTATTAACTCTATCTAGCTGTTCTAATAAATTAAAAATTAACTAAACATGCAAGTCTAATTCAAGAAATAAAACAAACAAGTTTAGTACTAGCTCCCCCTGGACCATTGAATTGATTCGGTCTTTCCACGTAGTGAATTTGGTCCTTGGGAACCCAGTACTTGTTAGATCCTAATTGTGAATTCAAAAAGGTTTTTGGTACCCATGCTTGGACTTGTTGTCTATTTCGATTTACAATTGACATATAAGACTTATTTGTTGTAGTTGATCTAAACCCAAGTCCGGCCTTATTGTACACGACCCTTTGTGATCCAAGTAGTAGGTGAAGACCCTTGGACCCCAAAGTGAACCTTTCTAATATTTGCCTAAGGTCTTGGACTTGTCCTTTCAAGAGAGAGTTCTCTTCTTCGAGTTTTTCAACTCAAGTTGAGTTCTCCTCTTGAACTTGACTTGTCGAAGAGGTTAGGGAGACCTCATGTTTAAGGAGTTTAACCTCCTCAACTAAGGTCTCAACCTTGGACTCGGACTTAGCTAATTTTTTAGTTAAATATTTAATTGCATTGTAAAGTGTATCAATTAAAGACCAACTTACCTTGATCGAATCTCTTGAACCAGATATGGATCCATGGCTTGTCTTGAACTGAAGTTCATCTTCAGATCTAGAGTTGGACTCGGTCTCGAACTCGTCGCTTGCTTCAGGTTCGGACTCGTCTTCGGGCTTGATCGGCTTGGCCATGAACACGAGATTATTGAGCTTGTCTTCCTCCTCTGACGACTCCTCCCATGTTGCATTAAGCTCCTTCTTCTTGAATTGAGATGGTTTGTTCTTTAGTCTTGAGCAATCCAATTTAATGTGGCCCATCTTGTTGCATTCGTAGCACCGGTAGTTGGATTTTTGCTTAGGTTGCTTGATCGGGTGTCTTTGACTCTTGATCATCTTCCGAATTAGATTCACTAGTTCGGTCTCCATCTCATCGTTCACCTATGATTCATACTCCTATTCTTCTTCTTCGGGAGGTGGTTTGCTCTTCGTCTTCTTCTTCCGACCTGCAACCAAAGCAATTCCTTTCTCGGCCAGGACCACATTAGATTGTTCATATAGTTCAAATTCTGAAAAAAGTTTGTCTAACCTAATCTTAGATAGATCTCTCGATACCTTGTAGGCATCAACCATGGATGCCCACAAGGTGGTCCTAGGAAATGCATTTAACGTGTACCTTATTATGTCCCGATTCTCCACCTTTTGTCCGATCGAGTGGAGTCCATTCATGATCTCCTGGATCCTTGTGTGTAATTGAGTGGAAGTCTTGTGTTCCTACATTTTCAAATTAAACAATTTATTTAATAATAAATCATGCTTACATACCTTCGTGTCGGTCGTTCCTTCGTGTAGCTCAATGAGCTTGTTCCATAAGTCCTTCGCGCTTATGAATGGTCTGACCCAGTTGAGCTCCTCCTTGGAAAGACCGCATTGTAGGATTTGGGTTGCCTTTGCATCGGCCTCCACTTGATGCTTCATGGCGTTGGTCCACTTGTCGCAATATAGGAACTCGTCATCTTCGTTGGTAGGTAGTGAGAATCCAGTTTGAATCACGATCCACATCTCTACTTGGGTTTTTAAGTAGCACTCCATCTGACCCTTCGAGTAACGGAAGTAATCTCCATTGTAAAACGGAGGTTGGGCGGTGCTAAACCCTTCAAGATGGGTCATCTAGACCAAATCTTGCACACAAACAAAAATACACGAAAAAAGTTCCAAGACTTCGCCTTGGATTAGTAGTGCGGGAAAAAATAGTAAAGAAAAATGAAACGAAAAACAATACGAAAATAAAATAAAATTGCTAGATTAGTGGTTGCACCAAATCGTAGCGCCCTCACTCTGATACTAATTGTTGGATCGAAAGCGCGCTAGAGGGGGGGTGAATAGCGAGCGTAAAACTTTTTTTTTGTTCGATTAAAACCAAAGTAACGCAGTGGAAAAAGTAAATGACACAATTTATTTTTACTTGGTTCACAACCTAATGGTTGCTACTCTAAGGCCCTGCGATCCTAGACTACATATGGAGGGCAATTCACTAAACAAGGTCTCCTCCTCATTGGAGGTAGGAGACAACGATTACAAAAAAAAAAGCTCGAGGTAGAGGGACAATCCCACCTCTCCTCGTTACGATCAAAAGCTCGAAAACAAAAGAATGAGTACAAAATAATTAAAGCATACCGATGACGATCAAGACTTGAATTTGGAAGCGGATCGTCGGCGTTGCGGTAGTGTTTCAGTGTCATAGAGTTGCGGCGTTGCGGGAGCACTTCGAGAGCTTTTTTAGGTGACCTAAAGGGGTGAAACTCCCCTTCTTTTATAGCCCTCTAACTTCCTGAACATTGAGTCCACGATTTGATCCAAATGGACACCTCACCCCAAGAAAAGGGGTTCTTATCTTGACCTTCATCAAAGTGGGCAATTTGAATAGCAGTCGACTGATGCCAGCAGTAGTCGACTGCCAATAGCCAGTAGTCGACTGCCAGCTTGGTTATTCAACTATAACACAAAGTTAGTTCGAAAACACATGAGTAAAGATAAATTCAACGGCTACTTACCATTCGATCTTGACCTAGACCTTCCACTAGAAGTCTTAGTCGGATCGCCGCCTAAAGTCATCTCCGTACGGAGGACCCGACCTCACCTTTACTCACACTCGAGCTTACCTCTAGTCCTTTGTAACTTGTAGCTTAGCTTCCAATCTTCACTTGGGTTCTTCGACTCCATCTGAAGTTCTCCCGGTGTCGCCCGACCATCACGGTTTCTCGACTCAAGATTCTTTGGGTGTCACCGACCTTCAGCTCAGCTTAATCATTTTTGCACACTTAACAGAGCATATGAGATAATGATAAGACCTTAACTTAGGGTCTTTGTCATAATCAAAACCTAGGTTTGATTATCTAGTGCCCCTACACCAACAATCTCCATACTTTGACTTTCCCTTGCCAAGTATTCATACTTGGACTTTCCATGCCAAGTCTCCATACTTTGACTTTCCTTGCCAAGTCTCCATTCTTGGACTTTCCTTGCCAAGTCTCCATTCTTGGACTTTTCCTTGCCAAGTACCATACTTGGACTTTTCTTACCAAGTCTCCATACTTGTACTTTTCTTTGTCAAGCACCATACTGGGACTTTTCCCATCAAGTCTCTGGTCAATCTTGACCTACTTGACTCTCGATTAACAACTCCATATGACTACAGATGTCCCATGCCATCCAATCATACTGTCAAACATCAAAATTCTACTCGAGTCCTACTCGAGCTTTGTCAATCTTGACTTAAGGTTGATTGCACTAACAATCTTCCCAATAATATCTCCCTTTTTGATGTTTGACAATATCTTTAAGTTAGGCTATTCCAAAATCCCAACTCGCCTCTTCTTATACCAAAGCATAATGAATATTTCCTAACTTAAATCTTTCATTCTCCCCCTTTGGCACACATCAAAAAGTTTCTCAAAGACTTTCATATCTTATTTTCCAATGAGATTATTCATTCTCCCTTTTTTTTCAATCCTTCATCTTGAATCCCTTCATTATCCTTAGTAATAAAATCCTTATCACTCAATGAGAGGCAATTCTTCATTCTCCCCCTTTTCCAAAATTTATCCATCATACCTTGATGGATAATCTCCCCCTAAAGGCTTGTTCCCCTTTGACCATTGCTCCAACAATGTCTTGGGAGAGTTCCTAAGTCTATAGGAAATCTAAACAATCAAAAATAAAGACAAAAGTTCAACCTTGAATTTAACATACCTTAAAATTTGATTCTTACCCTAATCAACTCTCCTAATTATTTTCATTGAAAATTTCACTCTTTCAATGCTTGTCCAAACATATTATAGGGTTAGGAGTAGTTAACTAGCCTAGGGTTGAAGTTTAATAGCTAAACATTCCCATTCAGCCAAAAATTAGCCTAATAGTTGACTGATTTCAGCAACCAGTCAACTGGCTATAGAAGTAGTCGATCAGTTTCTGCATTAATAGAAATCAGAGGTTTTTAATGAATTTTAAAAATGCATAGGTAATTCTATGATTTTTGAAAAATTTTGAAACTTCATAAACACATTACTTATGTCAAATACTATAGGAGAAAAATAATTTTATATGAAAATACCTATTATTTTTCAAGAATGATACAAAGCTCAAAACCATTGAAACCTTCAATGTTTTTGTCTAACTTGTATCATGCTTCCCGAAGGTAGGGAGTGAAGCCATGCCTTAGCCTTATCCCGCAATGAGAACGGGAATAGGCTCAGGCGGATCGTGTTAGCAGGGACTCCGTTCATCTTCATTGTTGATCAGATTTCTAAAAATGCCTCTAGGTGTCGGTTCGAGTCTTCAGTCGTAGCTCCCCCGAATTGACTCTACTGGACCATATGTATAAGTGCTGGTTTAAGTTCAAAGTTGTTTGCCGAAATAGATGGTCCAGCTATACTCGACCTAAATCCTCTAGCGCTAGGAGCTGCGTAATCACGCAGAGGTCGGCTACCCATATGTACTTCGGATGCAGCTTGGTCCTCCATCATCTTTTGTTCTGCTTTCCGACGATGAAAGGTTCGTTCGATTTCTAAGTCGATCGGAATCAGGCCTTCCGATCCTAAGCATCTAAGCATACGAATAACCGAGCCACAAAAATTAAGAGTGCTACCTAATACTAAGAAACAGGAAATAAACAAATCTAGCTAATAAAATCAAAGAGGCAATAAGGAAATAGAAAACTGCAACTAAAATAAAAAGGAAAACTAAATCTAATTATGGAAAATATAAAACTAAAGTAAATGAAGCAAACTAAAAAGAAAATTAAACAAGTAAATAAATCTAATCCTAAGTTCGATCCAATTTTCCACTTCTTGATTCGATATCGAATCGATCAGTCCCCGACAATGGCGCCAAAAACTTGATGCACGTGAACGCGACCTCAAATCTCATGATGGAGACCATCGAGGAATCGAAGCGCGCGCTCACGCTCAATGCCCGCAAGTGCACGGATGTCATCGAGTAATAAAAGATTATCGATCCCTCAGACACTGAGATTCGAGTATCGATTTATTCAGTGGGTGAAATTGTTCGAAAGTAAAATCTAAAGGTTTCGATTGAGAAGGTTGTCGGTGGACTAAACTCTAGTACGGTGTCACACGGAGAAAGAAAGGAGCATGCCGAGATCTTTAAGAGGGATTCTAGGACTTCGGTTTCGCTTGTGTGTCGCAAAACATGCTATCAATTGGGCGTTGTCTAAACATTTAACTATGGTTTTGTGGAAGGGACATCATACACTCTCCTGATGAGCCACCGCATCTATCGGGAGTTATCTCTACCTTAAAAGGACGGGATAGGCGGTACGAGGATGACAAATCAATCCCTGTAACGAACCATTTCCAGTTCCATCTCATCCTTCTTCCCACGGTTACAGGAGATCAGGTTTACCCCTAGGTTCCTTGTATAAATCCCCTAAATCTTAAATACGAGGGTTGTCACCCCTCGTATCGCCTAAGCACAGCAGGTAGAAAACCAAATACGCATAGATATTGGTATAAACAATTTCCAATTGTAAATTCAAACTCAAAAATAAAATTCAATTTGAAGCAACATGTCATGCATACACAAGCTACTCCCTAATCCTAGAATCGAAGGAACTACTCCATATATAGAAGAGGAGAATCACAAGGCATGTTCATGTTCGAATATATCAGAAATAAAATGCAAGAACAAGAGGTTACAATGCCGATGTGGCCATCTCTTCGCGTTGAAACGTAGAACTTGGATCTCCGACGGTATTCTTCCTCCCCGTTGCGAGTTCTTGAAGCTTTTTAGGGCTTCGGTGTGCCATCCCAGCCATCGTGTCTCCCCCTAGGGTTTGGGTGGAGCTCTCCGTATATAGACATCACATCGAATCAGTGCAAAATCTGGTAGAAACCCTAATCAGGTTAATTTGCTGGGCCCCCACATGGTCGTGTGTTTCCACACGGCCAGGCCGTGTGCGGCCCTGGGGTGGCTGATCTCGCCCATTGGACACGACCGTGTGTAGCCACACGCCCTGGTCATGTCTCATTCTGCGTCTAGCTACAAAATGCCCTTCTTTTGCTCCGAAAGTGCACCTTTTCCCTCGGAATGTTATCCTGCACGCAAAAGTACAAAGAACAAATCTCTAAACTAGAAAAATAGGAAATGCATGCAAAACAAAGTAATATACGCATGAAACTAACATGAAATGTAATGAGATGTGAGAGAAAACTACTCCTAAAACCCTATATGTTTTGCTCACATCAGTCTTCATGGCTAAACCAACCGAATCGAAGCCAGATTCCAAACCTGAGCAAGAATCTAAACCCGAGGACAAGTCGAACTATGAATCACTATTCAAGACAAGCCACGGATTCGCATCCAGTTCAAGAGATACGCTCAAGGTAAGTTGGTCCCTCATTAGTACTTTATATAATGCAATTAAGTTTCTAACTAGGAAGTTAGCTAAGTCCGAGTCCAAGGTCGAGACCCTGGTTGAGGAGGTTAAACTCCTTAAACACGAGGTCTCTCTAACCTCTTCGACTAGTCAAGTTCAAGAGGACTCAACTCGAGTTGAAAAGCTCGAAGTTGAGAACTCACTTTTGAAAAGTCAAGTCAAAGATCTTAGGAACACGTTGGAAAGGTTCACTTTGGGATCCAAGGGACTTGACCTCCTACTTCTATCGCAAAGGGTCGTGTGCAACAAGGTCGGGCTTGGGTTTAGCTCAAATACAACTAACAAGTCGTATATGTCAATTGTAAGTTGACATAAAAAACGTGCCCAAGCATGGGTCCCTAAGACCACTTTGATTTCTCAATTAGGGTCTAACGAATACTGGATTCCCAATGACCAAATCCACTATGTGGAAAGACCAAACCGATTCAATGGTCCAGGAGGAGCCAGTATAAAATTTATTTGTTCTATTACTTAGAAATTGCATGCTTAGTTTTTTTTTCCTTTTTTTTAATGGTTAGATAGGGACTATAACTCGTCAATACTTGATAACATAGTACCAAGATGCGGCGAGATGATAGTACGCTAGGAAAGCAAAGTCTTGGGTACTCGAGCTAGATAAGGTGTATCTAGTTCGGTTCACTTGACTGAGTGGAACTAGCTGAAGCTACCTCGCCGTATCCTAGACTAGTTAGACCAGGAAGTGGTCTTAGGTCAGTCAAGTTACTATTTTCTCAAAATTAGCTTTGTCTAAGGAAGTGTCATTTTTCTGATCAAAGAAGACTTCTGTGCCTCTCCACGACTTGGAAGCCAAGAACTTTAAAAGGTGACTTGATGAGCTTAGGGTCAAATATGAATCTAACGCAAGGTTGACTAGTTTCAAATCATTAAATTTAAATCAAGTAAAATTGGAGGCATCTCACAAGAACACTTAAGGATAACGTGGTTGATCATGTAGAAATGGGTGAGATGATCTAGGTCTAATAATTTACAACCAAATCTTAAAATTCCAATATTCGATCCAACTACCTTGTGTGTAGGATCAATAGATGTTGGACAGTGGTTGCTCCCGACACATGACCGGGGATCAACTTAAGTTTTCAAAGCTTCGATTCAAATGACAAGGATCGGTAGATTTTGGAAACAACAGCAATCTCAAAATCATCGGATCAGGTGATATTGAGCTCAACTCAAACTTTGTCATTCAAAATGTTTTACTAGTTGAAAATTTCGAATATAATTTACTTAGCGTAAGTCAATTGTGTGATAATCACTATAAGGTCATATTTCTAGAAAATGAATGCGTAATTAAAACAAATGAAACTTCTAAAACAATCCTTAAAGGAACTAGGAATAGCAACATCTATACTATTAATCTACCTAACTCCTCAACCAAGTTTCTTATGACATAGAGGAATCTTGGTTGTGGCACCGACGACTCGGTCACTTGCACCCAAGACTCGTCCACAAGATGATTCATAGTGGCTTAGTCAAAGGTTTGCCTAACCTCAACAACTTAGACAATAAAATTTGTAATGCTTGTCAACAAGGTAAATAATCTAGGACACAACATCAACTAACTAATCAAGAACGAACCAAAAGTGTTCTTGAGCTCCTACATATGGATCTATTCGATTCACATGGAGCTAAGTCACTGAATGGGAGTCAATATTGCCTAGTCATAATTGACGACTATTCTAGGTTTACTTGGGTTAGGTTTCTTAAACACAAAAGTGATACCTTAGATTAACTCATCAACTTGTTTAAATTAATCAAAAACCAAAAGAACCTTAAAATTAAAAGACTTAGAAGCGACCATGGTGGTGAATTCAAAAATCACAGGTTCATAGATTTCTGTAACCTAAACGGATACCACTATGAATTCTCATGCCCTAGAACCCCACAACAAAATGGCCTAGTCGAGTAAAAAAATAGAATCCTACAAGAAGTTGCTAGGACCATGTTGAACGAATACAACCTACTCGATAGGTTTTGGGCAGAAGCTGTTAGTACGGCTTGTTATGTCCAAAATAGAATTCTTATGGTAAAGAGACACCTTAAGACCTCATACGAAATCTACCATGACAAAGTACCTAACATTAAATACTTTAGAGTATTTGGATGTAAGGTATATATCCTAAACACTAAGGATTACCTAGGAAAGTTCACATCCAAAACTTCTACCAGAATCTTCTTAGGATACTCGACTACAAGTAGAGCCTATAGGGTATATAATCATGACACCCTTAGAGTTGAAGAGACCATTAATGTAGTGTTCGATGAAGGACACAATGTTAGTTAAAGCCCTAGAACCAATCATGTGATGGTTGAATAGGGAACATTTTGTATCATATTCTATAAAGGCAAAGGATTGGTTATTATATTTACATCGTGCTTGTGCCAGCTAATTTAAATATAATAATGCCCTAGAAAAGTAGGTTCTTATCTACAGCACATCAATTGGCAGAATTGATTATGAGAGGCTGTAGAGAACACTTTCCTAAATGTTCCTAGTCGAGTGTTAATATGCAAGGGCAATATTAATACATAAAGACTAGCATGTAGGTCAATTGATGACTTGATCTCACAAGTCATGGATATATGATATCAAGTTGACACATGGGTATATATTAGAGAATATATACTGAACTGACCCGCCATGAGAAAGTTTCATGGATCGTTATATGAGTGTCATAAACTTTCTCATGTGAATATTGGTATGAATAGTCCTTAGACCTGAAGTCACTACGGTTCCCTACATAAGGAGTTATGTACTTTGGTATCGTCAAACGTCACCCGTAACAGGGTGGACCATAAAGGCGATTACTGGGTATGTAACAAATTATGCGGAGGGATGTGAGTGATGTAGATGGGATCTATCCCTTCCATATGACGGGAGTGATATCGGTGGGCCCCTTGATTGAGTAGAACTACTAAAACGCATGGCCATGCTCGAATGAGTCAATATGAGATATTGAGCTCATTTGTTTGAGTTAGTTTACTCAGGGATCAAGAAACACATAGATTGATCGAGGATGACACGGTCTATGCCTCATTGATCAATCTGATATCAAGGATAGAAGGACACGGTCATATATTATAGTAGTCAGGAAAAGGTTAGTCGGATCTTGACTTATCTCGTAACTTGGGTAGCAATGATGTATTGCTAGATGCCGCTCATTGCTTGTGTATCTAAAAGAGTTTAGGTCCACTGCCAACGTTATGAGAGCCTATAGGGTCACACACAAAGAGCATGATAATTAGAGGAATTAGAGTATTCTAGTTTGACTAGAATAATATGGGAATAAGCTTAAGTACAAAATGGTTTTTGGACTTTAAGCTTAATGAGAATTTTAGCTAATTGATTTAATGAGATTAATTCAATATGTTACCTTATTGATTTAATAAGATTAATTCAATATGATAACATAAGCTTAATTGAATTAATAAGATTAATTCAATATGATAACATAAGCTTAATTGAATTAATAAGATTAATTCAACATGCATGAATGCCACATAAGAATGCCACATAAGCATGCCACATAAGCATGGCACCTAAGCATCCACCTAAGCTAGTTAAGGTAGAAGGAAACAAAATGGTTTTGTCTCCTTAAGTGGCCGGCCAAACAAGGAAGCCAAATCCTTTTTGAGTGTGTCTCAATGCAATGGATTGCATTGAATGTGAAGGAGGTGGAAGGGTTTTTCCAACCCTATAAAAGGCTCCATGGAGTGGCCGGCCATAGAGTGTTTTTGGTGTTGTGGTTGTGAGAAAGCTTGGTGGAAGCTTTAGTTGTGTGGGTTTGTGAGTGTAGGCTAGCAAGAAGAGGAGTCTTCTTCTTCCTTTCTCCTTTTCCCTCTCTTCCTCTCCTTTAGGGACTTCTCTAGCAAGAAGTAAAGGAGAGCTCTTCTAGTTTTCCTTTTGTGAGACAAGAGCGTGCTCGTGTGGATACGTATAGAGGCACGGACACTTGAACGTGCTAAAGATCCAACAAACCGAAAGGAAAAGCGGGATTAACAAGGGCACGCAACAAAGGTAATCCTCTCCTATAAGATAGGTTTGGTTTAGAGAAATTTATTTTATACGAGTTTGCTTTCGCATGGATCACTTGGAAGGGATCCTATTTTCCGTTGCGCATATGCCATTTGGCATACGAGATTTCCCTACAAAGGGTATCGAGCCACTTAAAAGATCGTATCAAATAGGTTTTCTCTATTTTATATGTGATATAGAAGTAGGATAAATTTTATTATGAGTTGATAATTGCATTAGCAATTGTCAAACATAATAAAATATCCAATGTCTTTTAAAAGTTAAAATGACATGGTGCATGGTTATGGCCTAGTCCCAAAAGGTTTGTGAATGTGTGTGTGTTGTAATTCTTAAATACGGCCTGCGTGTCGTGCCTTCCTCCTAAAATTCTTGTTGTAAAATTAGTAACTCTCGAGTATTTCTCCTTTTGTAATGTACAAAACCAAGATGGAGGGTCCATTGGAAGATGAGGTTACAAGGAGGAAGTCAACACACAAGACAACCAAAAGGAAGCACTTAGGGGAAGATGCTATCCCTAGGTTGACCAATCAATCTTTTCATTGGCTTGAGAAGATTGTAGAATAAGGGCCATAACCATGACACGTTAGTTTAATATGTATGTGATGCATGTTAGTTTAGCTTGTATGTGATGCATGATTAGTTTAGCTTATATGTGATGTATGCTAATATGTATATGATACATGTTTATTTCTTAATAAGTCTAAACGATATGCCTACCAAAGTTGGTACTCACTACTTCCTCGATCATTTGTTATTGGGTTTGCCAAAGCAAAGCAATGCATTTTATCTTGGAGAGTGCGAGTGGACAATCGTGATGTCCAGTCTTAGTTAAGACTTAATTAAGTGTTTTCTTAATTGGTTAAGAAAGTAGAGGCATATATTAGCTTTGAACATAAGTGTTAACATTAGTTTTGTGTGATTTTAGAACATCGACTTTGTCTTAGAAGTGGTCGTTGCTCAGATATCCAAGAAGGCCTCTTGCCTCGCCACGGCTGGAAGTGGTTTAGGAATAAACACTAAACTAATCTAAAACTTAACAAAGCTATTAAAGAGTTACATCAGATGTAATTGGCAAGATTGCCTACCTAATTATACTACGTCTTGGGCGATTAGCCAAAGCTAACTCAAGGCAATTATGATGTGGATCTTTATCCCATATAAATTTATAGCTAAATAGTAGCTATGAGAATTTAGTAGAGCCTCATTTAATTAAAGGCCTAATTAAATGATTTAGGTATGATACTTAACTTTGCATTTTAATGTTGTAGATCACCATGTCATCTAACACGACACACCCCTCAACTTGCGATCTGTCCTTGAGAAGGACAAGCTCAATGGAGCAAACTTTCTTGGTATAGGAACTTGAGGATTATCCTCAAGCAAGAGCATAAACTATATGTCCTAGAGCAGCTACCCACGAAATACACGCCCCTACGGCCACTCGTCTTTGAAAAGGATGCTTATAAGAAGCATCAAGATGGCGCATTAGATGTGTCATGCCTTATGCTTGCCACCATGAACTACGAGCTTGAAGCAACATGAGAACATGGATGCCTATGATATGGTTGAGCATTTGAAACAACTATATCAAGGACAAGCTAAACACAGCGTTTTGAAGTGTCTAAGGCTCTTTTTGCATGCAAGATGCAAGAAGGAACACTGTAGGAACTCACGTACTTCAAAATGATTGGGATGCGTTGAGAACCTTGAAAGACTAGGTTTTCCACTGAGCCAAGAATTGGCAACCGATGTTATCCTGCAATCGTTGCCGGAAGCATACAATCAATTCGTCATGAATTATAACATGAATGAAATTGATAAACCTTTGCCTGAGATTCTCAGCATGTTAAGAACTGCTGAACCAAATCTCAAGAAGAAAGTTAGTAATGTACTAATGGTCAAGAAGGACAAAGGTAAGCGCAAAGGCAAGGGTAAGACCCAAGCCAAAGGCAAGGCCAATTCATCCACTTCAAAGGGTAAAGGTAAAGTACCTAAGGAAGGGGACTGCTTCCATTGCGGTGAGACTGGACACTGGAAGCGGAACTGCAAAGTCTACCTTGAGGAAGTAAAGAACAAGAGAAGTGGGACTTCTGCCTCAGGTATACATGTTATAGAAGTTAATCTATCTATTTCTTCTACATGGGTATTAGATACCGGATGTGCATCTCACATTTGTACTAATGTGCAGGTACTGAGAAATAGTAGACTAATGGCAAAGGGCGAAGTGGACCTACGAGTAGGCAATGGCGCATAAAGTTCTTTTGTAGTGTAGGAACATATTCTTTGTCTTTGCCTTCGGGCTTATCTTAGAACTAGAGGAGTGCTTCTATGTACCGCATTAACAAAGAACATAATTTCTGTATCTTGTTTAGACAAGAAAAACTTTTCTTTTATAATAAAGGACAAATGTTGTTCCATTTATTTAAATGAAATGTTCTATTGTAATGCACCACTTATGAATGGTCTCTATGTTCTAGATTTAGATAACCCAATTTATAACGTAAATACCAAATGGTTCAAATCGAATGATTTGAACCAGACATATCTCTACACACGCTAGGTCACATAAATGAAAAAGCATATCCCAACTCCATAAAGATGGATTATTGGACTCATTTGATTTTGAATCATATGAGGTATGCGAGTCTTGTCTTTTAGGAAAGATGACTAAAACTCCATTTAGTGGACATGGCGAGAGAGCAGCGGGATTTGTTAGGACTCATACATCTTGATGTATGTGGCCCTTTCAATGTCGAGCGGAGGAGGCTATAAGTACTTTATTACTTTCACGATGATATGAGTAGATTTGGCTACTTATATTTGATGAGACATAAGTCGAATCCTTTGAAAAGTTCAAAGAATTCAAGAATGAAGTACAAAACCAACTTGGTAGCGTATTAAGCTACTTGATCGGATCGAGGTGGTGAATACCTTAGTCAAGAGTTTCGTGATCACTGGTGAGTGTGGGATAATATCCCAACTCACTCCACTGGAACACCACAATGGAATGGTGTATCGAGAGAAATCGTACTCTATTAGATATGGTGCGATCAATGATGAGCAGGTGATCTACCTACTTCCTTTTGGGGTTTAGCTCTAGAGGCAGTAGCTTTCACACTTAATCGCGTCCCATCAGCCGTAGAAAAGACACCATATCGATATGGAGGAAGAGTCCCAAAATGTCTTTTATAAAGATTTGGGGTTGTGAAGCTTGTTAGGCGTCAAGTCTCGGATAAACTAGGACCCAAATCGGATAAGTGTTATTTGTAGGATATCCCAAGGAACCTAAGGGATATTACTTTTACAATCCCACACTTGGCAAGGTGTTTGTTGCGAAATCTGTCTAGAAAGAGAATTTATTTCTAGAAATACTAGTGGGAGTAAAATTCATCTTGAAGAAGTTCAAGATGATGATAACACTAAGGCTTGATGGAAAATGAGCAGGGAACCACAAAGTGTTGTGGATGAGAAATTGTTGCCCAAAGAGTTGTGGAGCAAACACTGTTCAAGTAGACCAACCTCTTCGTAGATCTAATAGGATCCGTCGTCAACCCGAGAGATATTCTTTTCTCTTGGTAAACGGTGAAGTATTGCTTATCGATCTTGGCGAGAGCCTACATCCTATCAAGAAGCTATGATGAGCCCAGATTCGAGAAATGGCTAGAGGCCATGAGATCGAAATGGAATCCATGTACACTAACCAAGTATGGACTTTGGTTGATCCACGAAGGGTAAAACCCATTGGGTGTAAGTGGGTCTTTAAAGTAAAGACTGACATGGATGGTAATAAGCATACCTATAAAGGTAGATTGGTGGCTAAAGGATTCAAACAAATTCATGGTATTGACTATGAAGAAACCTTTTCACGATTCGATGCTTAAATCCATTCGGATCATACTTGCTATTGCACCTACCATGATTATGAGATCTGGCGGATGGATGTCAAAACCGCTTTTACGAATGGAAAGCTACTCGAGGATGTGTACATGACACAACCCGAGGGTTTTGAAGATCCAAAGCATCTGGAAAGGTATGCAAACGCAAAGGTCCATTTATGGACTAAAGCAAGCCTCTCATTTGGAATCTTGATTCGATGATGCAATCAAAGAGTTTGGTTTCATCAAGAATGAAGATGAGCCTTGTGTCTACAAGAGAAATAGTGGAGAACAGTTGTATTTCTTGTCTTGTATGTAGATGACATACTTCTCATCGAAATGATATTCCCTCACTCCGGTCTGTGAAGATGTGGTTAGGGAATTGTTTCTCGATGAAGGACTTAGGTGAAGTGCCTATATTCTAGGCATCAAGATCTATAGAGATAGATCTAGAAGATTACTTGGCCTAAGTCGAGTACATACATTGATAAAGTGCTAGATCGTTTTGCTATGCAAAATTCTAAGAAAGGGTTTACGCCTTTATCACATGGTGTGAGTCTTTCGAAGACTCAATGTCCCTCTTCTAAGGAGGAGAGAGATCGCATGGATAAGATCCCTTATGCATCAACTATAGGGTCTATCATGTATGCCATGCTTTGTACTTGTCCTAACATCTCGTATGCTTTGAGCATGACGAGTAGATACCAATCGATCGGTGAAAGTCATGGATAGCGATAAAAATATTCTTAAAGTACTTACGAAGAACGAAAGAATATTTCACGATATTTGGAGGCAATGAGGAGCTAATCAGAAGGGTTACATGATGCAAGCTTCCAAACGAACAAGGATGACTATAGATCGCAATCGAGTGCGTGTTTTGCTGAATGGTGGAGCTGTGGTGGAAGAGTTCAAGCAGACACAGCTTCTTGATTCTACAACAGAAGTATATTATATTGCGATCGATGCGAAAGGAGGTTGTTTGGCTCCGCAAGTTCATCGGTGAACTTGGGGTAGTTCCTAACATTGCGAGATCCAATAGACCTCTATTGTGACAACAATGGGGCTATTACGCGAGCTAAGGAACCTCGATCACATCGGCGGACCAAACACATCTGCGGCGCTTCCATCTCATTCGAGATCATCGATAGAGAGATGTGAGGATATGCAGTACCGGCGAAGCTAACATCGCGGATCCATTGACGAGGCTTTGTACGGAGGAAGCATGATGGTCACTAGGTCACTAGGTATTAGATATCATAGTGATTGGTACTAGTGCTAGTGGGAGATTGTTAGTTAAAGCCCTAGAACCAATCATGTGATGGTTGAATAGGGAACATTTTGTATCATATTCTATAAAGGCAAAGGATTGGTTATTATATTTACATCTTGCTTGTGTGACTAATTTAAATATAATAATGCCTAGAAAAGTAGGTTCTTATCTACTGACACATCAATTGGCGAATTGATTATGAGAAATTATGAGAACACTTTCCTAAATGTTCCTAAGTCAGTATTAATATGCAAGGGCAATATTAATACATAAAGACTAACATGTAGGTCAATTGATGACTTGATCTCACAAGTCATGGATATATGATATCAAGTTGACACATGGGTATATATTGGAGAATATATCTTTGAGCCCGACCACATGAGAAAGTTTCATGGATCGTTATATGAGTGTCATAAACTTTCTCATGTGACTATTGGTATGAATAGTCCTTAGACACGAAGTCACTACGGTTCCCTACATAGGAGTTATGTACTTTGGTATCGTCAGCGTCACCGTAGCAGGTGGACCATAAAAGCGATTCTTGGGTATGTAACAAATTATGCGGAGGGATGTGAGTGATGTAGATGGGATCTATCCCTTCCATATGGCCAGGAGTGATATCGGTGGGCCCCTTGATTGAGTAGAACTACTAAAGCATGGCCATGCTCGAATGAGTCAATATGAGATATTGAGCTCATTTGTTTGAGTTAGTTTACTCGAGGATCAGAAACACATAGATTGATCGAGGATGACCACGGTCTATGCCTCATTGATCAATCGATATCAGAGATAGAAGGACACGGTCATATATTATAGTAGTCACGGAAAGGTTAGTCGGATCTTGACTTATCTCGTAACTTGGGTAGCAATGATGTATTGCTAGATGCCGCTCATTGCTTGTGTATCTAAAAGAGTTTAGGTCCACTGCCAGCGTTATGAGAGCCTATCACACACAAAGAGTATGATAATTAGAGGAATTAGAGTATTCTAGTTCGACTAGAATAATGGGAATAAGCTTAAGTACAAAATGGTTTTTGGACTTAAGCTTAATGAGAATTTTAGCTAATTGATTTAATAAGATTAATTCAATATGATAACATAAGCTTAATTGAATTAATAAGATTAATTCAATATGATAACATAAGTTTAATTGAATTAATAAGATTAATTCAATATGATAACATAGTTTAATTGAATTAATAAGATTAATTCAACATGCATGAATGCTACATAAGCATGCCACATAAGCATGCACCTAAGCATCCACCTAAGCTTAGTTAAGGTGGAAGGAAACAAAATGGTTTTGTCTCCTTATGGCCGCCAAACAAGGAAGCCAAATCCTTTTGAGTGTGTCTCTATGCAATGGATTGCATTGAATGTGAAGGAGGTGGAAGGGTTTTTCCAACCCTATAAAAGGCTCCATGGAGTGGCCGGCCATAGAGTGTTTTTGGTGTTGTGGTTGTGAGAAAGCTTGGTGGAAGCTTTAGTTGTGTGGGTTTGTGAGTGTAGGCTAGCAAGAAGAGGAGTCTTCTTCTTCCTTTCTCCTTTTCCCTCTCTTCCTCTCCTTTAGGGACTTCTCTAGCAAGAAGTAAAGGAGAGCTCTTCTAGTTTTCCTTTTGTGAGACAAGAGCGTGCTCGTGTGGATACGTATAGAGGCACGGACACTTGAACGTGCTAAAGATCCAACAAACCGAAAGGAAAAGCGGGATTAACAAGGGCACGCAACAAAGGTAATCCTCTCCTATAAGATAGGTTTGGTTTAGAGAAATTTATTTTATACGAGTTTGCTTTCGCATGGATCACTTGGAAGGGATCCTATTTTCCGTTGCGCATATGCCATTTGGCATACGAGATTTCCCTACACACAAACCTACAAAACCCGTAGCAACACCAACTAGCGAACCTATTCATACCAGACTCGACTCTGACCTTGAGATCGAGTCTAGTATTAATCCTAACCCAAGTCCAACGAGTCATCCTATCAACCAAGTGATAGGTGACCCTAACCCAAGTCAAGTTAGGATTCAAACGAATCATCCTATCGACCAAGTAATAGGTGATCCTAGTCTAGGAGTTCGAACTAGAGCTTCATACCAAAACCTTAGCCAAATCTCCTTGATTTCTAAAATCGAATCCAAAACCATTGAACAAGCCCTTCTTGATCCCGATTGGATTATTGCAATGCAAGAAGAGCTAGCTCAATTCACTAGGAACGAAGTTTGGGAATTAGTACCACCACCTAAAGATAAAACAATCATTGGAACAAAGTGGGTCTTTCGAAACAAGCTTGATAATAAAGGTGAAGTAGTTAGAAATAAAGCGAGATTAGTCGCTAAAGGGTTTAGTCAAGTCGAAGGATTAGATTATGATGAGACCTATGCCCCAATAGCTAGACTAGAATCCATCCGAATGTTGTTAGCATATGTTGCACATCGAGGATTTAAATTATTTTAAATGGATGTCAAGTCAACATCCTTGAATGCATATATTAAGGAAGAGGTTTATGTTAACCAACCCCCCGGACTCGAAAGTCTAGATAAACTCGACCATGTCCTTAAACTAAAGAAAGCTCTTTATGGACTCAAACAAGCTCCTCGAGCTTGGTACGATCGGCTTTCAATTTATCTTAAGTCAAAAGGGTTTAACAAAGGCCTAGTCGATCCGACCCTTTTCATAAAAACCGTAGGTAAGGAAATCTTTATAGCTCAAATCTACATAGACGATATCATTTTCGGAACAACCAATTCAATCCTACTAAATGAGTTCATTTCACTTATGGAAAGTGAATTTGAAATGAATTTAGTAGGTGAATTGAGTTTCTTTCTAGGACTACAAATTAAACAAACTAAGGATGGAATATATTTATCAACAAAAATATACTAGGGTATTAATTAAACGTTTTGGAATGCAAGACGCTAAAACCATCAATACACCCATGGCAACTAATGTCAATATAGGAGAGGACTTAGAAGGAAAGCTCATTGACCTAAAATACTATAGGAGTGGGATAGGGAGTCTTCTATACTTAACTGCGAGTCGACCCGACATTTTATTCACAGTAAGTATGTGCGCAAGGTTTCAAACCTGTACCAAGGAGTCTCACCTAACCCTAGTCAAGTGTATCCTTAGATATCTAAAGGGTGCACTAAGCGTAGGTATTTGGTACCCTAGATCTACCGATTTCAAACTAATCGATTACTCCGACTCGGACTATGCCGGTAGTAAACTCGATAGAAAGAGCACGAGTGGTTGTTGTCAACTTCTCGGCTCGAGTCTAGTGAGTTGGTGCAGTAGGAAGCAACATTGTATTGCTTGTCTACCACCGAAGCCGAATAAGTCGCGATGGGTGAGTGTGTGGCTCAACTTCTTTGGATGAAGTGTTGGATCGAGAAGCGTCGCTAGAGGGGGGTGAATAGCAAGCATGAAATTTTTCGTTTTGTTCGTTTGATATACGAGAAAGCACAGTGGAAAATTAAAGAGACAAGTTTATTTTTACTTGGTTCACAACCCAGCGGTTGCTACTCCAAGGCCCTAACGGTCCTAGACCGCGTCTGTGCTTCGTTCAGTTACGTATTGCTTCAAGAGTTCTGTTTATCTTAGAATACTAAAATTGAACCACATGCGTGAACGATCGAGAAGACAGTCGTTATGATTAAAACAAAGAATACAAAAGATATTACTTGCTGCTGCTGTCGACGAAAAAGATTGAAGCTTGGTGTCGCGTCAGCGTTATGTCGGTGTTGGAGCTTTGGCGTTGTAGGAACACTTGAGAATAATATTGATTGATATTTGGGTTGGAATCCTCCCCTCCTTTTATAGAGTTTGGCCTCAGAATAAGTCTCCTCATCTTTCAAAACTGATCACGAGGTGGTACCAAATTTTATCACGAAGTGTCGTGTCAAATATTATCCATTTTAACCTAGCACAAAAGGCTGATTCGTCGCCATTAGTTGATTTTCCAATGACCAACAGTCGACTGTCAGCCTGGCCACTTCCCTGCAATAAGAGGTTAGCATGAAAAATGATAAATGTGATGGTTTCTTACCGTCCAATCTCGACCTAGACCTTCCACAGGAAGTCTTAGTCGGATCGCCACCTACGGTCGTCCCCATATAGAGGACATGACCTTACCATCTCTCACTCACACGAGCTTACCTCTGGTCCTTTAAGATCTGTCGCTTTGCTTTCGATCTTCCACCTAGATTCTTCGACTCTCATGAAGTTCCCTCGATGTTGCCCGACCACCACAACTCCCTCTGGGTGTCGCTGACCTTCGGCTTAGCTTAGCCTTTCTGCACACTTGATTTAGTTCATGATACAATGATGTAAACTTAATTTTATGTCTTTGCCATAATCAAAATACAGGTTCGATTATCTGGTGCCCCTGCACCAACAATCTCCCCCTTTTTGATCTATGGCAAACCAACACAAAGTTAAGGGAAATTAAAGCATAAAACAAGTATAGTAAATGATGAATGTCATTTCCAAAAACTCCCCCTTAACCAAAACTCCCCCTTAACCCTAGGTGAGTTTTGAAAGAGATACTTTAATTTTTAAAATTAAATTTTATGTTACTCCCCCTTAACTTTCGCTCTTCTCACCCTTTTGCCATAAATCAAAAAAATGTTGGGGTTTTTGTATAAAATAGGGGTTTAAAAACAATATCATATATGCATGCATCGAGATAAATCAACTATGAGTCCAAGTATGTGTCTAGCAGTAGTTAGATAGATTGGTTCGAGGTGTGTCCCTCTCCACCAATAATCTAAAGGTTTGTAATATAACCCTAAGGGTTAGTTTGCTCTCCCCCTTAGTCAAATATATGAAGTATAAGAGATGTAGGGGGCGCTAAACTTTGGCCCAAAGAGTTGTAAATAGTCGTTAAGTACAATAGTTTAGAAAATAAGTAGTATTTTGAAAAGGTTATTTTAAGTATATTTCAATTATTCTTAACATCTCACCCATTCTATGTGTCTCAGAATTTATTCACCTTATATGTTTTGTGAGATGATTTTAACTTAATTAGAGATAGTCAACCTTGGGTTAGATTCATATTTAACCTTTAGATCGTTAAGTAACTTTTCGAGAAACTGACTTCTAGGTCGTGGCGAGGCACAGGGGCCTTCTTTGATCGAAACAATGACCATTTCCTTAGACAAAGTCAAATTCAAGAAAATATCATTTAAGTCACTCAGGGTTACTTCCTGGTCTAACTAGTTTAGGATACAATGAGGTAGCTTCAGCTAGTTCCACTCGATCAAGTGCACCAAGCTAGATACGCCTTATCTATCTCGAATACACAAGACTTTGTTTCCCTAATGTACTATCATCTCGCCGCGTCCTGATACTATGTTGTCAAGAGTTGACTAACTATTTTCCCTATCTAGCCATTATAAAAATTAAAATAAAATATGCAATGGTTTTGCTAAGTATGCGGGTATACTATTTTAGTATTGGCTCCCCCTGGACCATTGAACCAATATGGTCTATTCAAATAATGAACTTGATCCTGGGGAATCCAAAACTTATTAGTCCTTATATGTGAGTTCAATAAAACCTTTGGGACCCATTCTTGGACTCTTTGATGACTACGATTTACGATAGACATATATGATCTATTCATAGTCTTTGGACTAAACCTGAGTCCAACTTTGTTGTACACGACTCTTTGGGTTCCAAGTAGTCGGTTAAAATTCTTAGATCCCAACGTGAACCTTTCCAACCTAGCCTCAACCTCTTGAACTCGGTCTTTCAAGAGAGAATTCTCCTCCTAAAGTTTTTCAACTTGGGTTGAGTTTTCCTCTTGAACTTGACTAGTTGAAGAGGTTAGAGTAGCCTCTTACTTGAGGGTTTCAACCTCCTCAAGTAACGACTCAACCCTGGACTCGGACTTAGTTAATTTCCTAGTAAGCATTTTAATTGTAAGGTAAAGTGTATTAATTAAAGAGTAGATAACCTTGACTTTTTCTTTTGGTCCGGCTTTGAGTTTCCTCTCGAAGTAGTCTTCGGGGTCGGAGTCGAAGTTGTAGTTGGACTCGGCTTCGAATTCTGACTCGGACTTCTCCAGTCTTGCCATGTAAGTTATGTCTTCTCTGTTGTCCCAAGTTGCATGGAAGGCTTTCCTTGCTCCCTTTTGATTTGGCCAACTCCTTAACTTGAATTGCTCTTTGTTCTCGTTCTTTAATTATCTTCTTTCTTGTCGAACTATTCTCCGCACAATGTTGACTATTGTGGCCTCCTCTTCGGATTCGGATTCGTCCTCTTCCTTGGGGGGTGGTTTGTTTGCGGCCTTCTTTTTCGAACCTGTAAATAAGGCAATACCTTTCTCGGGAGCCGAATTAGACTGTTCATGGAGTTCAAATTCAGAAAATAATTCGTCTAGTCTAAGTTTAGAAAGGTCCTTAGAAACCTTATAGGCATCGACCATGGATGCCCACAAGGTAGTCCTAGGGAAAGCATTTAAAGCATACCTTATAAGGTCCCGGTTCTCTATGGCTTGCCCGATCGAGTGAAGACCATTGACTATGTCTTGGATCCACGCATGTAGTTGGGTGGCGGTCTCATGATCCTGCATCTTTAGATTGTATAGTTTATTTAAAAGCAAATCCCTTTTACATACCTTAGCATCGGGTGTTCCTTCGTGTAGCTCGATTAATTTATTCCACAGGTCTTTGGCGCTAATGAATGGTCCAATTCGGTTGAGTTCCTCCTTGGACAAGCCACATTGCAATATTTGGGTTGCTCTTGCATCGACTTCGATTTGCCTCTTGGTTGCATTGGTCCACTTGTCGAAGTCCAAGGGCTCGCCTTGATCATTGGTGGATAGAGCAAAGCCGGTTTGGATGATTATCCAAGTCTCGACTTGTGTTTTTAGAAAACACTGCATCCGACCTTTCCAATAACGGAAATCATCTCCATTAAAGAACGGAGATCGGGTGGTACTATACCCCTCAATATGGGTCATTTGGAAGGAAAACCTTGCACACAAAATAATAAAAAAAATATGAAAAAGATTCCAAGACTTGGTCTTGGATTAGTAATGCGGGAAATAATAATAAATAAACAAAAATAGATAAGAAGAATAAGAAACTAACAAAAACTAAAAACTTTCGACCTTTGATGTCCCCAAAAGGGTACTGTACGTTGTTTTTTGGTGATGGAGATAGCTTGTTATGAGGGTAAACCCTCATAAGAAGTGTAGATCTTTCAGGGAGCTTCAATTTTGTAGGTAGATCATTTCGTGAGTCCACTTGTATGAAAAGTTATGGTCGTTTTACCGTCAGCTACTCCAAAAGACAATACTTGCAAACACACAACCAAAAGAAAGGTATCAAGACTTCATCTTGGATTAGTAGTGCGGGAAAAAAAACTTAAAAAAAACAAATCAAAAAATACGAAAAGAAAACTAAAAAGTACTAGATTGGTGGTTTCACCAAATCTTAGCGCCCCCACTCTGATACCAATTGTTGGATCGAGAAGCGTCGCTAGAGGAGGGGTGAATAGCGAGCATGAAATTTTTCATTTCGTTCGTTCGATATACGAGAAAGCACAGCAAAAAAATAAAGAGACAAGTTTATTTTTACTTGGTTCACAACCCAGCGGTTGCTACTCTAAGGCCCTAACGGTCCTAGATCGCGTACGGAGGGCAAAGCACTATAAGATCTCCTCGTTGGAGGTAGAAGATAACAATCACAAAACTGGAAGTACGAGGATGAGGCAACAAGCCTACCTCACCTCGTTACGATTAAAACAAAGAATACAAAATATATTACTTGTTGCTACTGCCGATGAAGAAGATGGAAGCTTGGCGTCGCATCGGCGTTATGTCGGTGTTGGAGCTTTGGCGTTGTCGGAGCACTTGAGAATAATATTAATTGATATTTGGGTTGGAATCCTCCCCTCCTTTTATAGAGTTTAGCCTCAGAATAAGTCTCCTCATCTTTCAAAACTGATCATGAGATGGTATAAAATTTTATCGCGAAGTGGCCGCGTCAAATATTATCCATTTTGACCTAGCACAAAAGGCGGATTCGTCGCCATCAGTCAATTGATGAGCATCGGTCACGATCGCCATGACCCGGTAGAGTCGATCGCCCAATGACCACGATAGCATGGAAAATGATAAATACGACGGTTTCTTACCATCCGATATCGACCTAGACCTTCCACATGAAGTCTTAGTCGGATCGTCGCCTACGGTCGTCCCCGTACAGAGGACACGACCTTACCATCTCTCACTCACACGAGCTTACCTTTGGTCCTTTAAGATCTGTCACTTTGCTTCTGGTCTTCCACCTAGGTTCTTCGACTCTCACAAAGTTCCCTCGGTGTTGTCCGACCACCACAGCTCCTTCTGAGTGTCGTTGACCTTCAGCTTAGTTTAGCCTTTCTGCACACTTGATTTAGCTCATGATACAACGATATAAACTTAACTTTGTGTCTTTCCCATAATCAAAATACAGGTTCGATTATCTGGTGCCCCTGCACCAACATGAAGCACACTCTCCAAGATTTTAACTTAAACTTCAACAATTTTAAAACTCACATAGATAATATTAGCTCAATCAACTTAACAAAAAATCCTATATACCACTCTAAGACTAAACATATAGAGGTCAAACACCAATTTATTCGAGAATATGTAGCTAACGGAACCATACAACTCGAATACATGGAATCCAAGTCAAACCTAGCCGATCTTTTTACTAAACCCCTACCCGAAGCCAAATTTAGTCTATTAAGATGAAAATTGGGCATGTGCATAATAGAGTAGGATTTACAAATCATAACTTCTTATAACTCTATTATTTACTTTTCTTGTTAATGAAATTAGCTTGGGGCTTACCATAGATATCATGTACCTATAGATTTAAGGAGCCAACACATCTCACAACACATAGGATCAATGTGTTTGTGTACTTAGCCACGTAGATGGGCGTGAGATGTTAGGACCTTACTCCTGGTTCCAGATGTAGAGCTAGTGCATCGCCATTTTTCAAAATTATGTAAAACATGCTTGGACTTGGAACTAAAACTTAAAACTATAATTTTATGTTTCTCACAACCCCCCACTCTTTCCGATTTATGGCAAAAGGGGGAGAAAAGGCCAAAGTTAAGGGAACTTTTTTTTTATAACTTAACTTAGTAAAATAATCTATATTCTCATGGTCAAAAGTTAATGTTTACTTAACTTAATTTTTGTAAACTTAATTCTATTTGTTGAAAAAGGAGGAGAAAGGCCAAGTTAAGAAATCTTCTTAACTTAAACTTATATTTAATACTAAGGCCAACTTTAAGTAATTGTTAATTACTTAAACTCTTCCTAAGTAGCAAACATCAAGGGGGAGGGTTAAGACCTTCTTTCAAAAAACTCACCCTCAGTCAAGGGGGAGGTTTCCTCAAGGGGGAGTACTTGAAAGAGAGTCTCTATTACTCCTACTTAATTTTCAAATTAAATTCTTCATTTCAATTTCATGATAATGCATATTATTTCCTTAACTTTGTATGGGTTTGCCATAGATCAAAAAAGGGGAGATTGATGGTGCAGTAGGCACCTAAGTCGAACCTGAGTTTTGATTATAGAAAACGATACAAAGTTAAGTTCATTTTGTTATCTCACAAGAAAAAAGTGTGCAGAAAGTGCTAAAGCTACAACTGAAGATCAGCGACACCCAGAGGGAACCGTGGTGGTCGGGTGACACCGGGAGGACTTCAGAGGGAGCCGAAGAACTCGGGTGAAGACCGAAAGTGAAGCTTCAAAGGTAAAGGATGAGGTAAGCTCGTGTGAGTGAGTGTAAGTAAGGTCGTGTCCTCCGTACGGGGACATCCTTAGGCGACGATCCGACCAAGACTTCCCATGGAAGGTCTAAGTCGAGATCGGATGGTAAATGACCATCGAACTTACTTATATTAACTGCATTTTCGAGCTAACTCTTCATTGCAGCTGGAAACCTTGCCATCAATCGATCATTTGATACCTCATGAAACCTCATCTCAACGATTAAGGTTTCACAAGGCTATAAAAGTCGGGGTTCTCCATCCCTTTTCCATCATTCAAAGAGCCTCCAAGTGCTTCCAATATGCTGTGACATTCCGATGATCTTCCGACGATGAAATGCTATAGAAACGATGACTCGAGCTCCAATCTTCAATTCTTTCAAGTCGTCGGTAACCTTTTAGTTTATTGTTTAGTTTAAAATTGTGTTCTTTTCAAGTTTTTATCATAAAAAGGAGAGGGGGAGTGTCCCTCTACCTTGGTCTCTTTTTTGTAATCGTTTGTCTCCTACCTCCGATGAGGAGGAGACTATTTTAGTGCTTTTTCCCTCCATGCATGGTTTCGGACCACTAGGGCCTTGGATTAACAGCCGAAAGGCTATGAACCAAGTAAAAATTCTTTTGTGTACTTACATTCCACTGTGCTTTACTCTCCATACTTTGTTTTTAAATGAACGATTCGAAAGGTTTCTTTATCGCTATTCACCCCCCCCTCTAGCAACTCAAATCGATCCAACACACCTCTCATATATAACTAACAAACTCCCACTTAGCCTAATGTCAATCGCCACGGTATCCAATACCATAAGCTTTAACATGAACCTCAAACTTACTTTGAGGTAAGGCCTTAGTTAAAGGTCCGCTAAGTTCCTTTCAGTGGGAATCTTCTCGATTTGTATTTCCTTCCTACTTATGATCTCTCTGATCAAATGATAGTGGCGAAACATATGTTTGGATCATTGATGAGACCACATCAAGTTCAGAGACGAACTTCTTGATCCAAACTGCTTCCTTTGCTGCTTCCAAAGTTGCAATGTATTCTGCCTCAATGGCAGAATCCGCTATAGTGTCTTGCTTGGAACTTTTCCAACTTATTGGGCCTCCATTCAAGGTAAATACGTACCCAGACTGAGACCTGGAATCATCCTTGTCTGTCTGGAAGCTGGCATCCATATACCCGCGTATTACCATATCACCTTCTCCATATATTAGGAACACATCCTTTGTTCTTCTTAAGTACTTAAGGATTGTCTTAATAGCCATCCAATGATCCATTCCTGGATCGGACTGGTATCTGTTCTTGACACTCAGAGTATAAAATACATCGGGCCACATACATAACATAACATACATGATAGATCTTATTGCAGATGCATAGGGAATCTTATTCATGCAAATCCTCTCATTTTCTGTGCGCGGACACATAGACTTCAAAAGGTGTTTTCCATGCCTGATGAGTAGGAAACCTTTCTTGGATTCCGACATGCTAAACCTCTTTAGCACCCAGTCTATATATGTAGACTGTGAAAGATCAAGAAACCTATTCGATCTATCCCTATAGATCTTAATCCCGAGGATATAGGTTGCTTCTCCCAGGTCTTTCATGGAGAATGTCTTGGATAATCAAATTTTAACTGACTGTAAGACAGATATATCATTTCCTATAAGTAATATGTCATCAACATACAATACTAGGAACACGACTGCACTCCCACTAACCTTCTTGTACACACAGGGTTCGTCTGGATTTTGTGAGAAATCAAACCTTTTGATTGCCTCATCAAAATGGATATTCCAGCTCCTGGATGCTTGCTTCAATCGATATATGGACCATCGAAGTTTGCATACCTTGGTTTTATCAACCGATGAGAAACCCTCAGGCTATATCATATACACGTCCTCGAGTAGGTTTCCGTTAAGGAAAGCCGTCTTCACATCCATCTGTCATATCTCATAATCATAATGAACCGCTATGGTCAAGAGCATCACAATGGATTTAAGCATAGCTACCGGTGAATAGGTTTTGTCATAATCAACACCTTACTTTTGACGATAGCCTTTCGCCACTAATCTAGCCTTACAGGTAATCACATTATCATCCATGTCGGTTTTCTTCTTGAAAACCCACTTGAACCCTATAGGCTTAATACCTTCAGGTGGGTCCACCAAGTTCCAAACTTGATTTTCATACATGGAATCCATTTCCGACTTCATGGCTTCAAGCCATTTGTCCCTTTTTGAACTTTTCAGAACTTCTTCATAATTGGTAGGCTCCTCATCATCAATGAGTAACACGTCATTCGATTCACTTACGAGAAATCCATATCTCTCAAGAATATTGCATGTCCTACAGATCTACGAAGATGTGGTGTCACAATAGGTTCAACCGATTTCTCATCACTATGAGTCATCGGTCGAGGTGCTTGACTAGGTATCTCATCAATGTCTATTGGAGTCTCTTGAACCTCCTCAAGTTCAACGTGACTCCCACTGTTTTCTTGCAAGAGAAACTCTTTCTTCAGAAACACAGCATGCCTTGAAACAAATACCTTTTGTTCCACAGGATGATATGTTAGTAATATATGAGAGATGTCCTAAGGCAATCGCCTTATGTATGAACCATTTATATGATAAATGAAGATTCACTATTTGAGTATACATGTTTTATGTATTTGATTGGATCTTAAACTCATTTACTGAATGTCCACGATACGATTGAAAGATGAGAGAATTTTACATTGGATCACAACTAGTGAGTATCTCTACATGTGTAATTGTGATGTATCTAATTATCCCTTTAGTCGATGAATCGATGGATTCGACACCATCAATTCGCCGAGACTAGCACGAGGTATACCCTTGGTGTATCCAAGCAAAATTGATTCTCACCGGGCCGAGACATAGTGATGTCCGAGTTAATCGTGATGCTAGTTATGGTAACTAGTTCATTGAGTGACCAAATGTAAGACTTCATATGGTTCTCTCGCATATAGATATGTCAATGAAGTTCTTACCGTGGCTTGGCGCGATGTTCTTCGACTTATGATTCAAGTCATCTTGATCATGGAGACTTATGCTTTGACATCTTAAGCAAACATCTCTAAGGAGATGTGGACCCGGATGATTGGGTATAAGTCCGTGATCGAAGGTGTTTGAATAGCCTATAAAGGATTCACCACTCCTCAGGAGATGTATACCCATGGCCTCTCGCTGATTGTTACTAAAGTCTGCCAAAGCATTACATGTTTAGAGTAAGGTACTCTTCGATACATGTGGAGTAACTAGAACTGTGAGGACGAGGAAATGATACTTGGGCTAGGTGTGACGAGTCACTTAGTGGGGATCGACACAATAGACCATGTCCCGAACCAAGTGGGTATAAGATGAGTGAAGGGAATGGGGCACGATTCATTCGAAGCCATCAAGGGTTTCAGAAATAGTTCTGGATCAACCGTTGATCTTTTCGGTTAATTGGGGATCATGATGTACTACTAGGTGCCACTCATGATCGTTCTATAATTAATGGTTAATTATAGACGGCCAACATAAACCGAGAACCTATTTGGTCACACGCACAACGAGTGTAATCCAAAGGATTTAAAACGAGCTTGAGAATGGGATTCACAGACCGAGAGAAACTATGTTTGGTTGGACCAAACATAAAGCGAGCATGAAATTGTTTCAGTCGCAATGGAAGCGTGGATGGGCAGTGTCTTATGAAGACATAATGGATGGACCAAAATGGTTTGGTTCTAATCCAATGGATGAGAATAAACCAAAGGGTTTGGTTTATATTAAACGAATGAACCAAAGGTTGGTTCGGTTCGTTTTAACTTAAAATAAACCATCATGGTTTGGTTTATTTTAAATTATCTTAATGGAGCGGGTTAACGGGCTTTATGGATATGATCCATTAACCATTCTCCTTTGAGTTGCCGCCCAATTCTCATTGGCCTCCAACCGCCAACGCCCAACTCCTCCCGCCAAGTCTGCCAGCTCGCCGGCGTGAGTTCCGCGATCTCCTATAGGTTTGGCATCAAGGTGAGCTTTTCTCTCCTTGTTTTGGCCGGCGCTTACTCTTCCACCAAAGCTGTCCAGTTTTCTGACAGCTTTTCTCCTCTCGCTGAGCGCTGCTTGGACGACGGTTAGTGATCCCGACAGCGCGCTAACATACCGGGATTTGATCTCCGTAATCCTCTGAGGTGGAGGACGGCGATCTGGCCAATCGGTTGACGAATACCTCCGGAGAAGCGAGTCTTGAGGACTTGTTTTTAGGTCCGAATTTGGATTCGGATCGTGATCATCTCTCGATCACGTCGTCTTCAACACGAGGCTAGTAACCCGTACGAAGACGAAGCTCGTGGCTTGGCGAAGTCATCCCGAGGAGCTCGGTGTGGATACGGATAGAGACGATTCTTACGAGGATCGTTCCGGTTGATGCCGTTCCCGCTACACGTCATACGGAAGGTATAACGTAGTTTAATTTTCTTTTATTGCAAATTTTAATTTACGGTTATGTCTACACTTGTTGTAATAGCATGCGTGTGTTGTGTGTGTTGTAATAAATATAGATTTATTATTTTTAATTGCTTCACTGTGGCTCATGTTTACGAAACATGATCGAACACACACACGCCATGCGGAAAACCCAACAAAGGGTATCAGAGCCCAGTTGTGTTTCACATAATCGTAAAATGGTTTTATGATAGTCATAATGTATTTCTGGAAATTTTCTAATTTTGGAAATTTAGAAGTATTTATGGAAATTTTTCAATTTTGGAAAGTCTAGAAGTATTTATGGAAATCTTCCACTTTTGAAAGTTGAAGTATTTATGGAAATTGATATTTTCCATAAATAAAATATTTGATTAGATTCTGAAATTTGTTTCCTAATTTAATCATGATTTGATTTGGGAAATCAAATCTTAAAATATTTTATTTCCATAAGTAGTTTTAATGATTTAGGAAATTGGTTTCCTAAATAGATTTTCCTTAATCAAATAATTCCATGAATAAAATATGTGATTAGATTTGGAAATTTGTTTCCTAATTTAATTATGATTTGATTTGGAGAATCAAATCTTAAACATATTTTATTTCCATAAATAGTTATGACATATAAGGAAATTATATACATGACATAATTGTATGCCATGTAATTGCATTAGATGCATAACATTATGCCATGCGTGTCGTGACATGTAGATGTATGCCATGTATGCCATGCCATGTAGATAATAGTTATTTGCATGCAAAGAGGATGAGACATAAAACCCTTAATCAATATTAAAGCCTACACCTTCCATTAATATGGTTAGAACCAGTAGTTCCGCTTGTTTGGGTTGTTGGACTCTCTCCAAGCCCTACTAACTCAATATGTTCAAACCATGGAATAGTTTAATACTAATATGGTAAGAGTCGAGGTCAATCGTTAGCTTTGGTTGTTGGACTCTCTCCAAGCTGGGCTAATTGGTTGAATGCGCCTAACCATATTAAAACTATGTCGATTAATGGGTTGGCTTTAACTCGAGCATCGGCTTGTTGGACTCTCCAAGGTCGATGTAAAGGGAGGTGAAGTTGTGCTATGCATATGATGCATACTTGTTAATGTGTTAACAACCCGATGTATGTGTGAACATTCAATTAGTTGATAGCACATTGTGATAGTTGCATATACGTGATATGCAATCGGTATAGATGATACCTACCGTCGTAGTTATGAATGGCTTGTTGGACTCTCTCCAAGGTTGTTCATAACTATGATGGATATCAGCCCATTCGGAGATGGACCTACAATCTCCCGAAGTGATTTTGGGGTTTTTGAAATTCGAAAAATGAATGGGATTTATAAATGTATATTGATGCATTTTAAAATCATCTTTCTCATATATGCTCGTTTTGTATTTCTAAGTTAATATATTGATCATGATGTGTTTGAATTTGCGTTCCATTTTGGATTCAAATAAATTGACTGGGCCAAACTTCTTGGACTAGCTTAGAAACTTGAGAATTGTTCTCAAGGTGAAAAGCTTGTAAATGTCCTCGCGCTCTTCTTCCCCATCCTAGTGACAATGCAACTCTGACCAATTGTTGGCCTATCGTAAACATGTGAGTGATTCTAAACGACAAGTTGCATCATGCTAGCCACGATGGAACCCAAGCTTACGAAGCAGCATGAGCATATGGATGCTCATATCGTAGTCCTTCATCTTTGTGAGTTGGTTGATGAGCAAGTGAGATTCGAAATGTTCAAGTCTCAAGCTCCTCTTCACCTGAGATGCTAGGAGGTTCATCTGTGGTATCGCTCAAATATGTCAAGACTGTGGAGCCTTCTCGAGAAGCATGAGCAGGGACGGTGTTGTTAGTTGATTCTCAAGAAAGGTTCTAAGAGGAAGTCAAAGGAACAAAGAAGGGAAAGAAGAGAAGGGCTAAGAAGGTAGAACTAGCAAAAGGAAACTTGCCATCATTATGGCAAGGAGAGCCATTTTGAAGAAAGTGCAAGATTTATCTTGAGTCCGTGAAGAAGGATAAGGCATCGGATGCCCCATCTTCTTCAAATCTTCTTTATTGATTGTCATTCTATTTCCTTAGACACTTGGGTATTTGATAATCGGGTGTGGCTCACATATGTAATGACATACATGGGCTAAGGAATAGAAGAAGACTCGCCAAGGGAGAGTCAAATTTACGTGTTGGGAATGGAGCAAAGGTCGACTCGCCATCGAACGTATTTGTTGGAACTCCCGAGGACTTGTCTTAGAATCGACAATTGCTTTTATGTTCCTTCGTTGATAAAGAACATCATTTCTATTTTTGTTTAAATAGAAATGGGTACCATTTGACTTTAGTAACAATTGTTGTTACATAACTTTGAATGGAGTTCTTTATGGATTGGAACTTTAAGCAATGGTGTTTATACGCTGACGATTCAAAGGACATTTTCAATATCGGGCGAGCAACACGCGTGCTCGAAAGGATAATCAAATAGACTCCTATATGTGGCATTGTCGTTTTGGCCATATAAGCAAGAAACGCATGTCCGAATTACACCGATGTGGAATTCGAATCGCTTGAATTGGATTCATACGATACATGCGAATCATGCTTAAAAGGCAAGATGACTAAGTTACCTTTTACTGGAAAAGGTGAACGAGTGGGAGAGTTACTAGGTCTAGTACATACCGATGTATGTGGACCTATGTCAACTCAAGCATTAGGAGGCTATAGCTACTTCATTACCTTCACCGATGATCACTCACGGTTTGGGTATGTGTTCTTGATGAAACACAAGTCCAAGCCTTTGAAAGGTTCAAAGAATTCAGAAATGAAGTAGAGAAACAACATGACAAAAGTATTAAAATACTGATCGGATCGAGGTGGTGAATACTTAAGTCAAGAGTTTCTTGATTATCTAAGAGACAATGGCATATTGTCTCAATGGACTCCTATACACCACAAAGATAATGGTGTATCCGAGAGGCGAATCGACCTTGTTGGACATGGTCAGTCAATGATGAATCATGCGACTCTTCCCAAGTCCTTTTGGGGTTATGCACTTCGCATACCGCTTACTTGTTAAAATGTAATGCCTACCAAGGTAGTCTCAACTACTCCATATGAGATATGGAATGGTAAGAAACCTCATGTATCTTACTTGAAGATATGGGGTTGTCCCGCTTATGTGAAGCTGATCAGACGTACAAATTGGATGCTAAGTCTGATAAATGTCTATTTATTGGATACCCTAAGGAAACAAGGGGTTACCAATTCTATCATCCTGTGGAACAAAAGGTGTTTGTTTCAAGGCATGCTGTGTTTCTAGAGAAAGAGTTTCACTTGCAAGAAAACAAGGGGAGGTCGCCGAGCTTGAGGAGGCTCGAGAGACTCAAATAGACATTGATGAGATACGGTGAAGCACAACAAATGACAACTCATAGTGATGAGCAATCGGACTTATTGTAACACCACATCTTCAGTAGATCCGTAGAACACGCAATATTCCCGAGAGATATGGATTTCTCGTAAGTGAATCAACGACGTGTTACTCATTGATGATGAGGAGCCTACCATTATGAAGAAGTGCCGATAAGTTCAGAAGGGATAAGTGGCTTGGTGCCATGAAGTCGAAATGGATTCCATGTACGAAAACCAAGTTTGGAACTTGGTTGACCCACCAAGGCATAAAGCCTATAGGGTGCAAGTGGGTTTTCAAGAAGAAAACCGACATGGATGGTAATGTGATTACCTATAAGGCTAGATTGGTGGCGAAAGGATATCGTCAAAAGCAAGGTGTTGATTATGACGAAACCTATTCGTCAGAGCTATGCTTAAATCCATTCGGATGCTCCGCCATAGCGGCTCATTATGATTATGAGATATGGCGGATGGATGTGAAAACACTTTCCTTAATGGAAACTCGCCGAGGACGGTATATGATACACCCGAGGGTTTCACATCGGTTGATAAAACCAAGGTATGCAAATTGCGACGATCCATTTATGGATTGAAGCAAGCATCCAGAGTCGGAATATCCGCTTTGATGAGACAATCAAAAGGTTTGATTTCTCACAAAATCCGCATTTAACCTTGTGTGTACAAGAAGGTTAGTGGGAGTGCAGTCGTGTTCCTAGTATTGTATGTCGATGACATATTACTTATAGGAAACGATGTGTCAATCTTACAGTCAGTTAAGGTTTGGTTATCCAAGACATTCTCCATGAAAGACCTGGGAGAAGCAACCTACATCCTTGGTATTAAGATCTATAGAGATAGATCGAAACGGTTGCTTGGTCTTTCGCAGTCTACATATATAGACCGAGTGCTAAAGAGGTTTAGCATGTCGGAATCCAAGAAAGGTTATACGCCATCGTGCATGGGGTACACCTTTCAAGTCTATGTCCGCGCACAGAAGACGAGAGGATTTGCATGAGTAAGATTCCCTATGCATCCGCAATAGGATCTATCATGTATGCTATGTTATGTACGAGGCCCGATGTATCGTACGCTCTGAGTGTCACGAACAGATACCAATCCGATCCAGGAATGGATCATTGGGCGGATGTTAAGACGATCCTTAAGTACTTGAGAAGAACTAAGGATGTGTTCCTAACATATGGAGAAGGGGACATGGTGATATGCGGGTATACGGATGGATCCGCATGCTGCATAAGGATGATTCCATGTCTTAGTCTGGGTATGTATTCACCTAGAATGGAGGCACAATAAGTTGGAAAGGTTCCAAGCTTGACACTATAGCGGATTCTCGCCACTAAGGCGTAATACGCTGCACCTTCGAAGCAAAGAAAGGAAGCGGTTTGGATCCAGTAGTTCATCTATGAACTTGATGTGGTCTCATCAATGATCCAAACATGTGCTTCGCCGCTATCATCTTATCAGAGAGATCATAAGTAGAAACGAAATACAAATCGAGAAAATTCCCACTGAAAGGAACTTAGCGGATCCTTTGACTAAAGCATTACCTCAAAGTAAGTTTGAGGGTCATGTTAGAGCTTATGGTATTGGATACCGTAGCGATTGGCATTAGGCCAAGTGGGAGTCGGTTAGTAATATATGAGAGATGTCCTAAGGCAATCGCCTTATGTATGAACCATTTATATGATAAATGAAGATTCACTATTTGAGTATACATGTTTTATGTATTTGATTGGATCTTAAACTCATTTACTGAATGTCCACGATACGATTCACAGCATGAGAGAATTTGTGATTGGATCACAACTAGTGAGTATCTCTACATGTGTAATTGTGATGTATCGGAATTATCCCTAGTCGATGAATTGATAGATTTGGACACCATCAATTCTGTCGAGACTAGCACGAGGTATACTCCTTGGTGTATCCAAGCAGCTGATTCTCACTGGATGGAGACATAGTGATGTCCGGAGTTAATCGTGGATGCTAGTTATGGTAACTAGTTCATTGGAGTGACCAGCCGTAAGACTTCATATGGTTCTCTGCATATATAGATATGTCAATGAAGTTCTTACTGTGGCTTAAGTGCGATGTTCCTTTGACTTGCGTATTCAAGTCATCTTGATCATGGAGACTTATGCTTTGACATCTTAAGCAAACATCTCAGGAGATGTGGACCCGGGATGATTGGGTATAAGTCGAAGTGATCGAAGGTGTTTGAATAGCCTATAAAGGATTCACCACTCCTTATGAGGAGATGTATACCCATGGCCTCTCGTCGGATTGTTACTAAAGTCTTTGCCAAAGCATTACATGTTTAGAGTAAGGTACTCTTCGATACATGTGGAGTAACTAGAACTGAGGACGAGGAAATGATACTTGGGCTAGGTGTGACGAGTCACTTAGTGGGACCGACACTATAGACCATGTCCCAACCAAGTGGGTATAAGATGAGTGAAGGGAATGGGGCACGATTCATTCGAGCTATGAAGGGTTTCGAAATAGTTCGATCAACTGCTGATCTTTTTAATTGGGGATCATGATGTACTACTAGGTGCCACTCATGATCGCTCTATAATTAATGGTTAATTATAGACGGCCAACATAAACCGAGAACCTATTTGGTCACACGCACAACGAGTGTAATCCAAAGGATTTAAAACGAGCTTGAGAATGGGATTCTCAGACCGAGAGAAACTAGGTTTGGTTGGACCAAACATAAAGCGAGCATGAAATCATTTCAGTCGCAATGGAAGCATGGATGGGTTGCGTCTTATGAAGACGTAATGGATGGACCAAAATGGTTTGGTTCTAATCCAATGGATAAGAATAAACCAAAGGGTTTGGTTTATTTTAAACGAATGAACCAAAAGTTGGTTCGGTTCGTTTTAACTTAAAATAAACCATCATGGTTTGGTTTATTTTAACTTATCTTAATGGAGCGGGTTAACGGGCTTTATGGATATGATCCATTAACCATTAAGAGAAATAATTCTCTATAAAAGAGGGCTTAAGGGATTGTTAAGCCCTAATCATCCAAAACCCTAGCTTGAAGTTGCCGCCCACCCCTTGGAGGAATTTTGGCGCGCCAACTAGCTGCCGCCGCCGTCCAAGACCCTTGCCGGCGTCCAAGCTCCAGCCGGTGAACCTCCGGCGACCCTCCGGTGATCTCCTATAGGTTCGGCATCAAGGTGAGCTTTTTCTCTCCTTGTTTTGGCCGGCGCCTACTCCTCCACCAAGCTGTCCAGTTTTCTGGACAGCTTCTTCTCCTCTTGTCGGAGCGTCGTTTGGACGACGGTTAGTGATCCGACAGCGGTTAACATACCGGGGATTTGATCTCCGGTAATCCTCTGAGGTGGAGGACGAAGGATTCGTCAATCGGTTGACGAATACCTCTCCGGAGAAGCGAGTCTTGAGGACTTGGTTTTAGGTCCGAATTTGGATTCGGATCGTGATCATCTCTCGATCACGTCGTCTTCAACACGAGGCTGGTAACCCGTACGAAGACGAAGCTCGTGGCTTGGCGAAGTCATCCCGAGGAGCTCGGCGTGGATACGGATAGAGACGATTCTTACGAGGATCGTTCCGGTTGATGCCGTTCCCGCTACACGTCATACGAAAGGTATAACGTAGTTTAATTTTCTTTTATTGCAAATTTTAATTTACGGTTATGTCTACACTTGTTGTAATAGCATGCGTGTGCTGTGTGTGTTGTAATAAATATAGATTTATTAATTTTAATTGCTTCCGCTGTGCTCATGTTTACGAAACATGATCGAACACACACACGCCGCGGTGCCGGAAACCCAACATGATAGAATTGGTAACCCCTCATTTCCTTAGGGTATTCAATAAATAGATATTTATCAGACTTAGCATCCAGTTTGTCTGATACATTTCGTTTCACATAAGCAGGATAACCCCATATCTTCAAGTAAGATAAATGAGGTTTCTTACTATTCTATATCTCATATGGAGTAGTAGAGACTACCTTGGTCGGGACTCTGTTTAACAAGTAAACAACAGTTTGAAGTGCATAGCCCCAAAAGGACTTGGGAAGATTCGTGTGATTCATCATCGACCTAAGCATGTCCAACGAGGTTCGGTTTTGCCTCTCAGATACACCATTATGCTATGGTGTATACGGCGGAGTCCATTGAGACAATGTACCATTGTCCCTTAGATAATCCAGAAACTCTTGACTCAAGTATTCACTACCTCGATCCGATTGAAGTATTTTAATACACTTGCCAAGTTGTTTCTCTACTTCATTTCTGAATTCTTTGAACCTTTCAAAGGCTTCAGACTTGTGTTTCATCAAGAACACATACTCAAACCATGAGTGATCATCAGTGAAGGTAATGAAGTAGTTATAGCCTCCTAGAGCTTGAGTTGACATAGGTCCGCATACATCAGTATGTATTAGACCAAGCAACTCTCCCACCGGTTCACCTTTTCCAATAAAAGGTAACTTGGTCATCTTGCCCTTTAAGCATGATTTGCATGTATTGTATGAATTTAATTCAAACAATTCCAGAATTCCACATTTGTGTAATTCGGACATGCATTTCTTGCTCACATGGCCAAGACGACAATGCCACAAGTAGAAGTCTAATTGATTATCTTTCCGAGCACGTTTGTTACTCGCTTCGATATTGAAAATGTCACTAGATATGTCCAACGTATAAATACCATTGGTTAAAGTTCCAGTCTCATAAAGAACACCATTCAAAGTTATGTAACAACAATTGTTACTAAAAGTTAAATGGTACCCATTTCTATTTAAACAAGAAATAGAAATGATGTTCTTTATCAACGAAGGAACATAAAAGTAATTGTCCAGTTCTAAGACAAGTCTTGTAGAGAGTCTCAACAAATACGTTCTGATGGCGAGTACAGCAACCTTTGCTCCATTCCCAACACGTAAATTTGACTCTCCCTTGACGAGTCTTCTTCTATTCCTTAGCCCATGTATGTCATTAGATATATGTGAGCCACACCTAGTATCCAATACCCAAGTATTTGAGGAAATAGAATGACAATCAATAATGAAGATATCTGAAAAAGATGGGGCATCGGATGTCTTCTTCTTCTTCACGGACTCAAGATAAATCTTGCAATTTCTTCGCCAATGACCTTCCTTAACACAATGATGGCAAGTGCCCTTTTGAGCTGGTTCTGCCTTTTTAGCCTTTTTCTTCTTCCCCTTATATTGTTCCTTTGACTTCCTCTTAGAACCTTTCTTTGAGGAATCAACTAACAACACCGTCCCATGCTCATGCTTCACAGAAGGCTCCACATTCTTCAGCATGTTGATGTTAGTAATATATGAGAGATGTCCTAAGGCAATCGCCTTATGTATGAACCATTTATATGATAAATGAAGATTCACTATTTGAGTATACATGTTTAATGTATTTGATTGGATCTTAAACTCATTTACTGAATGTCCACGATACGATTCACAGCATGAGAGAATTTGTGATTGGATCACAACTAGTGAGTATCTCTACATGTGTAATTGTGATGTATCGAAATTATCCCTAGTCGATGAATTGATGGATTTGGACACCATCAATTCTGTCGAGACTAGCACGAGGTATACTCCTTGGTGTATCCAAGCAGCTGATTCTCACTGGCTAGAGACATTGTGATGTCCGGAGTTAATCGTGGATGCTAGTTATGGTAACTAGTTCATTGGAGTGACCAGCCGTAAGACTTCATATGGTTCTCTGCATATATAGATATGTCAATGAAGTTCTTACTGTGGCTTAAGTGCGATGTTCCTTTGACTTGCGGTATTCAAGTCATCTTGATCATGGAGACTTATGCTTTGACATCTTAAGCAAACATCTCTAAGGAGATGTGGACCCGGGATGATTGGGTATAAGTCAAGTGATCGAAGGTGTTTGAATAGCCTATAAAGGATTCACCACTCCTGAGGAGATGTATACCCATGGCCTCTCGTCGGATTGTTACTAAAGTCTTTGGCCAAAGCATTACATGTTTAGAGTAAGGTACTCTTCGATACATGTGGAGTAACTAGAATCGTAGGACGAGGAAATGATACTTGGGCTAGGTGTGACGTAGTCAGCCTAGTGGGGACTGACACAATAGACCATGTCCTGAACCAAGTGGGTATAAGATGAGTGAAGGGAATGGGGCACGATTCATTCGAGCTCTGAAGGGTTTGAAATAGTTCGATCAACCGTTGATCTTTTCGTTAATTGGGGATCATGATGTACTACTAGGTGCCACTCATGATCGTTCTATAATTAATGGTTAATTATAGACGGCCAACATAAACCGAGAACCTATTTGGTCACACGACAACGAGTGTAATCCAAAGGATTTAAAACGAGCTTGAGAATGGGATTCTCGCATCGAGAGAAACTATGTTTGGTTGGACCAAACATAAAGCGAGCATGAAATTGTTTCATGCATGGAAGCGCGTGGATGGGTCGTGGTCTTATGAAGACATAATGGATGGACCAAAATGGTTTGGTTCTAATCAATGGATGAGAATAAACCAAAGGGTTTGGTTTATTTTAAACGAATGAACCAAAAGTTGGTTCGGTTCGTTTTAACTTAAAATAAACCATCATGGTTTGGTTTATTTTAACTTATCTTAATGGAGCGGGTTAACGGGCTTTATGGATATGATCCATTAATCATTAAGAGAATTAGTTCTCTATAAAAGAGGGCTTAATGGATAATTAAGCCCTAATCCAAACCCTAGCCCTTGGAGTTGCCGCCCACCCCTTGAAGGAGGATTTCGGCGCCAACCCTAGTGTGCCGCCGCCCAACCTCTTGTGCCGCCGTCCAACTTGTTGCCGGCGACCAAGCTTCAGCCGGTGAACCTCCGGCGACCCTCCGGTGATCTCCTCTAGGTTCGGTGATAAGGTGAGCTTCCATCTCTCCTTGGCCGGCCTCTATTCCTCCACCAAAAGCTGTCCAGTTTTTCTGGACAGCTTGTTTCTTTGTTGTCGGAGCATCGTTTGGACGACGGTTAGTGCTCCGATAGCGCCTAACTTACCTGGGATTTGATCTCCGGTAATCCTCTGAGGTGGAGGATGAAGGATTCGTCAAACGGTTGACGAATACCTCTCCGGAGAAGCGAGTTTTGAGAACTCGTTTTAGGATCCGAATTTGGATTCGGATCGTGATCATCTCTCGATCACGTCGTCTTCAACACGAGGCTAGTAACCCGTACGAAGACGAAGCTCGTGACTTAGCGAAGTCATCCCGAGGAGCTCGGCGTGGATACGGATAGAGACGATTCTTACGAGGATCATTCCGGTTGATGCCGTTCCCGCTACACGTCATACGAAAGGTATAACGTAGATAATTTCTTTTATTGCAAATTTTAATTTACGGTTATGTCTACACTTGTTGTAATAGCATGCGTGTGTTGTGTGTGTTGTAATAAATATAGATTTATTATTTTTAATTGCTTCCGCTGTGCTCATGTTTACGAAACATGATCGAACACACACACGCCGCGGTGCCGGAAACCCAACAGTTGAGTAGTACCACAGATGAACCTTTTTGCATCTTAGAGGTGAAGAGGAGCTTGGAGACTTTGAACCTTTCGGATCTCACTTGCTCATCAAACAACTCATAAAGATGAAAGACTATGGTATGAGCATCCATATGCTCATGCTGCTTCCGCAGCTCAGGTACCATCGCGGCTATCATGATGCAACTCACCAGTTCAGAATCACTCACATGTTTCTGATAGGCCAACAATTAGTCCAGAGTTGCGCCATCACTAGGACGGGCGGGAAGAGGCTCTTCGAGGACATATGCAAGATTTTCCACCTTGAGAACAATTCTCAAGTTTATAAGCCAGTCTAAGAAGTTCTGCCCAGTCAATTTATTTGAATCGAAAATGAAATGCAAATTCAAAGACACATGATCAAGAGATTAACCTAGAAATACAAATCGAGCATATATGAGAAAGATGATTTAAAATGCATCCACATACATTTACAAAATTCCATTCATTTTTTGAATTTCAAAAACCCTCAAAATTAATTCGGGAGATCGTAGGTTCATCTCTGAATGGGTTGATATCCAACATAGATAAGAACAACCTTGGAGAACAAGCCATTCTTAGCTACGATGGTAGGTATCAAGTATATCAATTGCATATCGCATATATGCAACTATCATAATGTGCTATCAACTAATTGAATGTTCACACATACATCGGGTTGTTAACTCATTAACAAGTATGCATCATATGCATAGCACCCAACTTCACCTCCCTTCACATCGACCTGTGAGAGAGTCCAACAAGCCGATGCTCCAAGTTAAAGCCAACCCATTAATCGAGAAATAGTTTTAATATGGTTAGAGCGCATTCAACCAATTAGCCAGGCTTGGAGAGAGTCCAAAAACCCAAACTAACGATTGACCTCTGACTCTTACCATATTAGTGTTAGTTATAGCCCTAGAACCAATCATGTGATGGTTGAATAGGGAACATGTTGTATCATATTCTATAAAGGCAAAGGATTGGTTATTATATTTACATCTTGCTTGTGCCAGCTAATTTAAATATAATAATGCCCTAGAAAAGTAGGTTCTTATCTACAGCACATCAATTGGCAGAATTGATTATGAGAGGCTGTAGAGAACACTTTCCTAAATGTTCCTAGTCAAGTATTAATATGCAAGGGCAATATTAATACATAAAGACTAGCATGTAGGTCAATTGATGACTTGATCTCACAAGTCATGGATATATGATATCAAGTTGACACATGGGTATATATTAGAGAATATATACTGAACTGACCCGCCATGAGAAAGTTTCATGGATCGTTATATGAGTGTCATAAACTTTCTCATGTGACTATTGGTATGAATAGTCCTTAGACCTGAAGTCACTACGGTTCCCTACATAAGGAGTTATGTACTTTGGTATCGTCAAACGTCACCCGTAACAGGGTGGACCATAAAAGCGATTACTGGGTATGTAACAAATTATGCGGAGGGATGTGAGTGATGTAGATGGGATCTATCCCTTCCATATGACGGGAGTGATATCGGTGGGCCCCTTGATTGAGTAGAACTACTAAAACGCATGGCCATGCTCGAATGAGTCAATATGAGATATTGAGCTCATTTGTTTGAGTTAGTTTACTCAGGGATCAAGAAACACATAGATTGATCGAGGATGACACGGTCTATGCCTCATTGATCAATCTGATATCAAGGATAGAAGGACACGGTCATATATTATAGTAGTCACGGAAAGGTTAGTCGGATCTTGACTTATCTCGTAACTTGGGTAGCAATGATGTATTGCTAGATGCCGCTCATTGCTTGTGTATGTAAAAGAGTTTAGGTCCACTGCCAACGTTATGAGAGCCTATAGGGTCACACACAAAGAGCATGATAATTAGAGGAATTAGAGTATTCTAGTTTGACTAGAATAATATGGGAATAAGCTTAAGTACAAAATGGTTTTTGGACTTTAAGCTTAATGAGAATTTTAGCTAATTGATTTAATGAGATTAATTCAATATGTTGTTGGATCGAGAAGCGTCGCTAGAGGGGGGGGGTGAATAGCGATCGTAAATCTTTTCTTTTTCGTTCGTTCGATACGCAAAGTAAGCACAGCGGAAAATAATGTGATCCGAGAGACAATCACAATCCGAATCAAAATTCGGACCCCAAAAATGAGTTTCACAAACTCGCTTGTCGGAAGTGGTTTTCGTCAACCGTTTGACGAAAACTTAACCCTTCACCTATGAGGATTGCCAGAGAACCAATCCCCGGTAAGTAGGTCACTGTCGGAGCACAAAATGCTGACCAAATGACCTCTCCACGAAGAGGAGAACAAGCTGTCCAGTTTGGTGGAAGATATGGCCGGCCAATCAATGGTCGGTTGCTCCTTGGTCGCCGACGGCCAAGGGAGGATGGCCGAAGGATTTGTCGGTGGCTGGTGGGTGGCTGGCAGTGACTTGGGCAACAGCAAAAACTGGGCGGCAGCTCCTCTTAGGCGACAATGGCTTGGGTGGCAAGAGAAAGGAGAAGAAGGAAAGGGGGCTAGGGTTTCCAAAACCCTTGAACCAATTAATTCTCCACGAAAAACCCTTAAGCCGTATTTTTATAGAGAACACATTCTCCTAATGGTTATTGGTTCATAACCAAAACCCGTTAACCCGCTCCAATAACTTAAGTTAAAATAAACCAAACCATGTTGGTCTATTTTAAGTTAAAACCAACCGAACCAACTTTGGTTCATTCGTTTAAAAAAAAACAAACCACTTTGGTTACCATTGGATTAGAACCAAACTGATTTGGTTCATCCATCATGTCTTCATAAGACTCGGCCCATCCATTCATCCGATGCGACTGAAACAATTTCATGCTTGCTCTTTGTTTGGTCCAACCAAACCAAGTCTCTCTCAATATGAGAATCCTATTCTCAAACTCATTTTAAATCCTTTGGATTACATTTGTTGTGCGTGTGACCAAACAGGTTCTTAGTTTATATTGGTCATCTATAATTATCCATTAATTATAGAACGATCATAAGTGGCACCTAGTAGTACATCATGATCCCCAATTAATCGAAAAATCAACGGTTGATCCCAGAACCATTTCTGAAACCCTTCAATAGCTACAATGAATCGTGCCTCATTCCTTTCACTCATCTTATAGCCACTTGGTTCAGGACATGGTCTATAGTGTCAATCCCCACTAGGCTGACTATGTCACACCTAGCCCAAGTATTATTTTCTCATCCTGCGGATTCTAGTTACTGTACATGTAACCAAAAGTATTATACTCTAAACATGTAATTCTTTGGCCAAAGACTTTAGTAACAATCCGACGAGAGGCCATAGAGTATACATCTCCTCACAAGGAGTGGTGAATCCTCTATAGCCTATTCAAACACCTTCGGCCACTTTGACTTATACCCAATCATCTCGAGCCCACATCTCCTCAGAGATTCTTGCTTAAGATGTCAAAGCATAAGTCTCCATGAACAAGATGACTTGAATACCGCAAGTCGAAGGAATATCACACTTAAGCTGCAGTAAGAACTTCATTGACATATCCATATATGCAGAGAATCATATGAAGTCTTACAGCTAGTCACTCTAATGAACTAGTTACTATAACTAACATCCACGATCAACTCCGGACATCCCAATGTCTCCAGCCAGTGAGAAACAGCTGCTTGGATAAACCAAAGAGTACACCTCGTGCTAGTCTCAACAGAATCGATGGCGTCTGAATCCATCAATTCATCGACTAGGGATTATTCCAATACATCACAATTACACATGTAGATATACTCACTAGTTGTGATCCAATCACAAATTCTCTCATGTTGTGAATCATATTGCGGATATTCAATAAATGAGTTTAAGATCCAATCAAATACATGAAAACATGTATACTCAAATAGTGAATCTTCATTTATCAAATAAATGGTGCAACCATAAGACGATTGCCTTAGGACACCTCTCATATATAACTAACACTTTGGTAGAGGAGAGAGCAACGGAGTAGTAAGGATGAGTGAGCTCCTTTGCTTGTGGGACATGCTTCAAGAGAGGAATGGCATTGATGTAGGATCCCACTTCATTAGGCATCTAGTAAAGATGAGAAAGGCGGCAAGGGGAGAAATTATTTTGGGGGGATTGATCACCCACATTTGCTATAGGATGAGGTACAATTATACCACATTGGACAGAGTAGAGGGGAGCCCTAGTATCGACCTAGGGGTGTGCATGACAATGAAAATGATAGTGAGAGAAGGGCACTATTTTTGTTTTGTAAGGAAGAACTTGGGACCCCTTAGGCTCCCTGACACTGACCATACTGCCATCACCAACCATACCAATTGGCGGTTGGATCTGATAGTGGAGTTCCACCACATACAGGGCCTTCCACTCATACACCCCTCTCACCCCCTGTCCATCACTCTCCCTCGAGTCCACCTATGTATAGGAGTCCCCCTAGTCCACGACGTGATCCTACACCTGCATCTTCTTCTTTTTCTACTTTTGAGCAGGATGCAGGTACGTCTGCCTATGACTTCTCCGAGTTCCAATCGTGCCTCGATGATATTTATGTCGAGCAATAGATGTAGGGGCAGCGATGGGAGGAGCATAGGACCTACACTCAGGCAGAGTTCCAGGACCTCCGTGATCACTTTCAGCGTGCCGAGGAGTTACACGGTCATACACAGCATTACTTTCAGAAGGAGGTCGCTTACCGTCAGGAGGTCCGATAGTTCATTAGGGATGCCCGTTCACAGTGAGGCAGGGAGGAGGAGCACAGAATTGCCGCTGCGTCCGCAAGTTCCCAGGTAGACCACATGTACATGTGACATCAGCGATCGAGCACTATATTTTCCCAGGAGCCTGACATGCCGAGACTACCAGACTTCCCACCTCGACTACCATATTAGAAGTTTTTTTTTTTTTTTGCTTTAGTCTGGGGGCCCCCATATTTTGATATATTTTTCTTCTAGCAATAATATTCTTTCTTGATAGTTATAGTTTAGTTTTAGTGTGCATTCATTTGTTCATGCATAGAGTGTTTAGTTTCCTTTCAGCTCTTAGTTTTTGCCATCTTTAAGCTGCCTCTATAATATTTTTTAGAATCTCTTCATGAATTGCTTCCATAGATAGCTTAACTTCATTTATATTTTGGTATTTTATTTTAGTTGCTTTAATGAATGTTCTAGACTTGCACTGGTTAGCTTTTATCTTTCACTCACACTTGACGAAAATTTCGGAAGAGAGAATTTATTACATACATAGTTATGATTCATTGCAGTAGTTTAGTACTTTAGAATCTATAGGTGACTCTAGATTTAACATTTTAGTTACTGGAGATGCTCAGATTGTGTAAGCCCATTTAGAAAAATCAAAATATCAGTGAGCTAGAGAGGAACAAAGTTCCTTGAGAAAAAAATATATATAATAATAAATAAATAAAAGATTAAAAAAAAGAGAGAGTTAAAAATAGTTTTCGTGGGTGGAAATGGCTAGGTGCCCCTTTGAGATCGAGTTAGGTTACTGGGGAAACACCTACCAATTTCTCTCAATACCGAGTACGCCTTTGAGACTTTGTACTAGATCTAGGGAACGACCCTCACTTAGGGCAGGTAAGTGCCTAAAAGCTGGAGACCTTAGGAAAGCTATATAATGACGACTTGACTCACTGTGGAACGAGTATCCCTTAGGAAAATTCGCTTAGCACATGCACGAAAAGCTAACTTAGTGAACTTTTAGAACATATCTATTTTGCTTTGATTGAAAATACAACTTGATAAATCCAGTTAATATGCTAAGTATAGAATAATACATTTTTAAAATTTTATGGTACTGAGGTTTACTTAAGGACAAGCAAAGATCTAAGTCTGGGGGGACTGATGTGAGTAAAACATATAGGGTTTTAGGAGTTATTTTTGCACACATCTCATTGCATTTTATACTTGTTTCATGCATATTCTACTTTGTTTTACATGTATTTCTTATTTTTCTTGTTCAGAGATCTGCCCTTGTTGTTTTTGTGTGCAGGATGACATTTTATAGGTGAAATGACACATTTTTGGAGCAAAAGGAAGACATTCATCGAAAAGAACATAGGTAGGCATGGCTGGCCATGTGAATTCCACATGGTCGTGTCCAACCCATGAAGACAACCATCCTAGTGCCCCACACGGTCATGTGGCGCTGGGCTATTTTGATGTGATTAGGGTTTTTGTGGGATTTATGAAGAGTCGGTTGCACATCTATAAAAAGTGAAGGCACACCCAAACCCTAGGAGGAGGCCCGAGGGCTAGAACAGCACAATGATGCCCTAAAAAGTTTGGAGACTCACAACAGGGAGGAAGGAAGTGGCTCGAGGATCAGAATCTGCGCTCCAATGCCAAATAGAATGACCAAGAGTACTATGATTTCATTCTTAGATATCTTTACATTGTAATGATTCATTCTATGATGCCCTGTGTATGTTCTCTTTCATCTATGGAGTAGATACTTCGATTCTATGATTAGGGAGTAGCTTGTGTAATTGGATATGCTAGTTCGAATATATTTTCTGTTCCTGAATTTATATTTGCAATGGGTGTTGTTTGGATTGATGAAAATTATGTTTTGATTCTGTATCTAGTGCGCATAGACGACACAAAGGGTGACAATCTTTGTATCAAAAACCTAGGAGAACCAAGGAGGAACCTTGCGGTCGTCCTCCCTTTGATAACTGTAGATAGTAGAATATGATATAGTAGGAAATGAAATACGTTCCGACTCTTCATAGGGATTATTAGGACATCCTTGTACTCAATAGCCTATCTTAGCAAAAGGGCCAAAGTAAGAGAAATTTACTCTAAAAGAGTTGAGGGACCTTAATGACAGAGGGCTCCCAACGGTATCAACCCCCTGAGCTCTGATGATCTGAAAGGTAAACTTGGTTAGGAATAGGTTGTTCCTGGTAGAAGCAAAAGTTCATCGGACAAATGTATGATGATCCTCCCGCAAGATCCTAATTAGAGATCTAGAAAGTATTTAGTTGATAGCATGTTCCACGGCACACAAGTGAAACCAAAGTCCTAGAATCCTCTTAGGGAACTTCGAACCTACCTTCGCTTCCTCCAAGTGACACCGTACTTGAGTTAGGATTGCCGCCAACCTCGCAACCCTCATCTTTAAGACATTCACTCTGAACAACGAGATCCACTAGACAAATGGTACTCGAATCTCAGTCTCTGTGTGATCGATAATCTTTTATTACTTGACGACATTCATGCATTTGCGAGCGTTGAGCGTGAGCGCATACTTCGAGTCCTTGAAGGTTCCCGTCGGAGATTTGAGGTCGTGCTCGCGTGCATCACCAAGACCATACATGGACTTTTCCCATCAAGTCTCTGGTCAACCTTAACCTACTTGACTTCTCGGTCAACAATTTCATATGATTACGGATGTCACATACCATCTAGTCATATTGTCAAATGTATTATCAAACATCAAAACACTACTCGAGTCCTACTCGAGCTTGGTCAACCTTGACCTGAGATTTATTACACCAATATTCTCCCCAACCATATTGGTATCAATCGACTAGTTGTCAAAACCAGTCTACTGATTTGGCTAATTTTGGCTGAACAAATTTGTTTAGTTATTTATCAGCAATCCTAAGTAACCTAACTTCTCCTAACCTTCTAATATGCTTAGACAAGCATTCAAGGGTGTGATTTCCAATGAAAAATGAATAGGATAGTTAACTAGGGTAAGAATCAAACTTTAGAGGGGTATTAAAGTTCAAGGTTGAACTTTTGCCCCTATTTTTGAAGTTTAGATTTCCTATAGATTTTGGATCTCTCCAAAGACATTGCTAGTGCAATAGTTCAAAGGGAGAAAGCCTTTAGGGGGAGATTGTCCATCAAGGCATGATGGTTGATAAGTGATAAGTGTTTTATCACTAAGGAGATGAAGGGGTTGAAGATGAAGGAAGAGGGGGAGAATGAAAGGTTTAAGTTAGTAAACCTTCATTATGTTTTAGCATAGGAAAAAGCAAATTGGGCTTATAGGTTAGCCTAACTTAAAAATATTGTCAAATATCAAAAAGGGAGAAATTGTTAGGAGGAGATTGTTGGTGTAATCAACCTCAGGTCAAAGTTGACCAAGCTCGAGTAAGACTCGAGTTAGAGTTAGTTTCAAAGTTTGGCAATATGGTTGAGAATATGACTCACTACAAAAATGCATGAATTTAGCAATGAAATTTAGCGACGAAAATAATTTGTTGCAAATCTACAATAAATTTTGCGACGAATTCGAAAATTCGTCGCAAATTTGTAACGAAATTTGCGACAAAATTTTTTTTATTGCAAACTTATTACATTTCCAATAAATTTATTTTCGTCACAAATATCGTCGCAAATTTACGACGAAAATGATATTTCATGGCAAATTTGCGACGAAATGTCAAATTCGATGCAAAAGTTTGCAACGAATCTTGGATTCGTTGCCATTTTTGCAACGAATCTAGGATTAGTTGCAAAATTTTGCAATGAATCTAGGATTCGTTTCCATTTTTGCAACAAATCCAGGATTCGTTGCAAACTTTTGCAACGAATCTAGGATTCGTTGCCATTTTTTCAACGAATCCAGGATTCGTTGCAAACTTTTGCAACGAATCCAGGATTCGTTGCAATTTTTGCAAGGAATCTCGGATTCGTTGCAAACTTTTGCAATGAATCCCGGATTCGTTGCAAACTTTTGCAATGAATCCCGGATTCGTTGCAATTTTTGTGATAAATTTAGGAACGAAAGTTTTTCATCGAACAATTTTAATTATTTGGAAAAAATAACGACGGGATAACTTTTCAACGAATTTTATATTCATCGCCAAATTGGCAATGATTTTTATTTTCGTCACTAATTTTGCGACGAAAAAATAAATTCGTCGCAAAATATTGCAACGAAATATGAATTCGTCGCTGAATCTGCAACAATTTAATAATTCGTTGTAAATTTTGCAACGAATATTAAATTATTCACAAAATTAATGACGAATATTTCATTCGTTGCCAAATTTCTAATTATCAATATCCCTCACTTTCTCTTTCCCTTTCTCTTTTCATTTTCGCCGATCCGATCCCTCCGAAATCCCGGTACGTATCTCTTCCCTTTCTCCGCTCTTTCAGTCAGAGAAGATCCAGCGTCCTCGCTCCTGCCTGTCGCCGCGAGCTCGCACCGTCCTACCGCACAAGGAGACGACCGGGAGCACGCATCGTCGTGCTCGCGGTCGCCTGCTGCGAGCACGCGTCATCGTGCTTGCGGTCGCCTTCCGTGAGCACGCATCGTCGTGCTCGCGATCGCCTGCCGCGAGCACGACGCCGCGAGCACGGATCTTGACCACGCGTCATGCTCGCGATGGGTGGTCACGAGCTCGCGTGTGCTCGCGGGAGAGCTCGCGGCCACGAGCACGTGTCGTGCTCGCGGTCGGCCGCCGCAAGCACGCGGAGCACGCGGCGTGCTCACGGCCGACCGCCGCGAGCACACGGAGCACGCATCGTGCTCAGGGTCGGCCATCGTGAGCACGCGGAGCACGCATTGTGCTCACGGTCGGTTGCCACGAGCACGACGGTCGGCCGCCGTGAGCATGCGCGAGCTGGCGCGCGTGCTCGCAGGAGAGCTCGCGGTCGCATGCACGGGCGAGCATGGATGCCGCGAGCATCGCGAGCTCTCGCGTGCTCGCGGAGAGCTCGCGGCGCATGCACGGGCGAGCACGGACGCCGCGAGACGCGAGCTCGGTCGAGCTTGTGCGTGCTCACGGGAGCTCTCGCCGTGCTCGCGGGAGCTCGCGCCGCGCGAGCACACGTGCTCGTGGTCGGCCGCCGAGCACGCACGAGCTTCGGACACCGCGAGCACGCCGCGAGCTCGGCCGAGCTTCGTGCGCTCGCGAGAGCTCACCGCGAGCACGATCGCGTGCAGCCGATCGCTAGCTCGCGTGCACCGGCGTGGCCGCCGCGAGCACGTGATGCGTGATGCGCATTCTCGCGGCAGGCATTAGTCATCGCTGCGTCTGCAGCAAGGCGCGCATGCAGGACATCGTGACATTTAATTTAGGTGCCACGCCTACCATGCGCGGCGATGGCATGGCACGGTACTCCGCGGTGGTATCGCGCGGTGGCACCGCGAACGGTGGCAGTACGGCGGTATCGCTGCACGATCGCGGCGTTGACTTTAGATCACGGACAAAATATTAACATGTTATTTCAATTAAATTATATAATATAAATAAAAAATTAATGTTTTATTTTTCATCGGTTTATCGTATTTCCATTTTTCAAGTAATCCGCGAGTTTATAAAGTCTTCTGCTGGGAGCTCATCCGTTCCGTCCATAGAGCATGTATATTATATATTCTAAAATTTATAACATTATTATTTTATACTACATTAATGTTTAATTTTTTGTATTTCTTCTCCGAAGATTTTATTATTATTTTTTTTCCTTTTACGTTACTTTTTGTAGGTTTCAAATTTTATGATAAGTATCTATGTTGATCCATATATTTGCAGGATATCTTCAGTCTTTGAGAAGATGACCAGCAGTTTCTTATAACTTGCAATTTTTTTCTTCATTTGATTTGTATCGCTATCTATATGTGGTATCTTAATTTCTCTGGTCGAATTCTCGGCTTCAACTTTCTTCTGACTTAGGCTTGGAATCATATCTAGTAACATGGCATGAAGAGGATCTGTCAAAATTGTTCTAACTTCTTATGTCGTCCAGGACATAAGAGTCACTTTAGGACTACACAAGAAGTTAGAACAATTTTGGTAGATTCTTTTCGTGTCATGTTACTTAGTCAGGAGGAAAGTTGAAGTAAATTCGATCGAAGAAGTTAAGATATCACATATAGATAGGTAGGGATGCAAATCGAGCGAAGAAAAAAATTGTAAGTTATAAGACGTCAGAGAATTTTTTTGATATATTGGTAGATTATTTCGGCATCTAGTATTGCAGATAAAATATGGTAAGTTTTTTCATATTATGCATTATACATTCGATGAATATGTGAATCTTTTTTACTTTATTATTCTAATAATTATGATTGATAGTTTTGACGTGACAGTTATAGATGGAATAGTGATGGACATGTGTATTCGGGCTCTTCCCCAGCTGCAGGATCTCTCCAATTGTTGAATTTTCTGGTTCTAGCTCCAACTACAAGATCTCCTTCTCCAGTTACAGCAGGATCTTCGGTTCTCTAGCTGCAGGATCTCTTTCTCCAGTAAAAATCAATTGTTGAGAGGAAATATACGCGAGAGTTGAGCGTAGTTATGTTTCAATTTTATACCTAAATGTTTCTTGACTAGTACGGTTACATTCGATATTTTTGTATTATAAATTTCATACGATTAATAGTTTATTATTTGTACTGATGAATCATTTTGAATGATTAGATGTGTTTATCAAATTTGATATGTGAATTTTTATATATTGTTATATGTGTTTGGAATACAAATTGTAAAAACAGATAAAAATAATAAATTATATAATAGTATTTTTTCATATTTTTTAAAATTATTTTGGCGACGAAAATATATTTTTTTAAAAAAATCTGCAATGCCAGTCGACTGGAAAATCCACCAGTCGACTGATGGAACATTATCAGTCGACTGTTCATTAGTATCAGTCGACTGATTTACTGTAGCACCTTACAGAATCTTGATAACCCGACCAAATGAATCGATACACGTCATCGATCGATGGTATTTTTAGTCATGGGATGAATATTTTCAACGAATTTTTTGTTTTCGTTGCAGATTTGGCAACGAAATAAATTTCGTTGCTAAATTTATTTTTATTCATGAAAATTTGTTAAATTCGAATTAATTATTTGTCGCCAAATTTGGCGACGAATAGTTATTTTCATCGCAGATTTGGCAACGAACTATGTTTCGTCGCCAAATTTGGCGATGAATAATTAATTTCGTACCAAATTTGGCGACGAATAGTTATTTTTGTCGCCAAATTTGGCGATAAATAGTTATTTTCGTTGCCAAATTTTTGCGACGAATTATTTTTTCGTCGCAGATTTGGCGACGAATTATTTTTTCGTCGCAAATTTGGCAACGAACTTAGTTTCGTCGCTAAATTTGGCGATGAATAATTATTTTCGTCGTCAAATTTAGTGACGAATTTTGCAACGAAAATTTTATTCATTGCAATTTTTGCGACGAATTTTTTGTTTTCATTGCCAAATTTAGCGGCAAATTATTTTCAACGAAAAAAAATTCGTTGCAAATTTCGTTGCAAACAAATTTTGCAATGAATTTTTATTCAAAATTCGTTGCAAAATTTGGCGCCAAATACTTAATTTTTTGTAGTGACTGGTATATGACTATAGGATGGTGTAGGACATCTGAGGTCGTACGAAGAAGAACGTTGGTGTAGCCATCATTGGTTCAAGTTGATCAATGATGCATGTTTAACAATATGGTTGAGGGTATGACTATAGGATGGTATGGGACATCCGTAGTCATATGGATGAAAGCGTTAATATTATCATCATTGGGTCAGGATGACCATGATGGATGAGAGTGTTGGTGTGACGAGAAGTCAAATAGGTCAAGGTTGACCAGAGACTTGATGAGTGAAGTCCAACCGAATGTTGGCAGGTAGAAATCCAAGTCGATCAAAGAGGTCCGGACACTTGGTTGTTAGAAGTCCAACTAGGAGTTGGCAAGTGAGAAATCAAAGTCAGTCAAGGAAGACCAAACACTTGGTGGTTAAAAGTCCAACTGGGAGTTGGCAAGTGTAAAGTCCAGGTAGGTCAAGATTGACCAAACACTTGGCACAGAGAGGAAAGTCCAAGCAGGTCAAGCAAAATCAGATGCTTGTTGTCGGAAAAACCCTTGCAGGTCTAGAGACCAGATGCAAGGCAAGGAATGTACAAACAAGGTAAGGAGGACCGGATGTTTAGTGAAGTAAAGTCCGAGAAAGCCAAGGTGACAGGATGACTAGGCAAGTGAAGTCCTGAGATGCTAAGGTGACTGGATGACTGGGCAAGTGAAGTTCTAGCAGGTCAAGGTGATCGGATGACTAGGCAAGTGAAGTCCCGATAGGTCGCGCTAGAGGGGGTGAATAATGATTTTCGCTTGGCTTTGATGGATTGCGTGTTCATCTACAAAACTTGTTAATGCACAACAAAATATAAAATAATAGAAATGCACAACAAGATAAAGACAAGCACACACACAACAAGAGTATTTAACATGGTTTGGAATAAGGGTTTCTACTCCATGGGGCGAGCTCTAATTAAGCTCTCATGATGCACACCACCACTATCAAACTTTTCCTTCTCAGTATAACACCGGAGGTGGAGAAACCTCGTACAAGTTTTTACATAAATAAGAAATACAACCAACACAATAGAAGAATGAAATACAAGTAAAGAAACCTTTACAAAAAGAACTCTTGATTGCTTTCTTGTTGATTGCTTTGGATTGTTCTTGAAGGTCTAGAATGCAACAGCACTTCCTCATCAAAATCGCCCCAAAAATTGCTTGTAAAATCCTCCCCAAGCTGCTCCTTTTATAATCTGCATCAGGATGATTTCACACCTAGTAGGCGACTACCAAAAGGCACTAGTTGACTGCTAATCTATCCGTTGCCTCACAATGACTCCATCCACTTTGAAATCTGCCCAACGGATACTCTAGCAATTGACTTCCCTTACCAACAGTCGACTGCTGACCTGTAGTAGATTGACTAGTAGACTACCCAAGAATCTATGGACTGCTACAGTGCCATCAGTCAATTGCTCATACATGGCAGTCGACTGTCACAACCTTAGCCGAGCAATTGAGCCTCAGTCGACTCCTCAACCAGTCAACTAGGACATAACCCCAGCCGATTGCTCCGAGTCAACTAGGCTCCCGAGTATCAAACACTCGACCAGTCGACTAATGAACCTCAACCATGAGGTTTAACCCAAGTATGATCCCCTCATACTTGATTGGCCACCCTTATCCTAGACCTAAGCCTTCTAGCCACCTCCATCCATCTCATGCCTCTCGGATCCCTTGAGTCTGCAACTCTTCATCTTTCACGTTAGCCTTTAGGTGCTTCCATCGGCTACATCATGCTAACTGGGTCCTTTGTCAAGGTTCATTTGGACTTATGCTGCCAAGATCACATGCTTGGACTTTATGCTGCTAAAACCTCGCCCTTGGACTTTACCATTGCCAAGCCTCAATGTTTGGACTTTCTTGCCAAAATCCATTTGGACTTACGTCGCCAAAACTATATGCTTGGACTTTACGCTGCCAAAACTACATCCTTTTACTTTTCCTTTGCCAAGATCATGCTTGGACTTTCCCTTTCTAATACCATATTTGGACTTTCCTTGCCAAGTATCCAAACTTGGACTTCCGAGGTTGATTGCTCCAACAATCTCCCCCAAATAATCTCTCTCATATGACTTTAGATATCATAATTATTCACTGGTCATATGGCCAACATATGATCAAACACATATAGCCAAACAATATTCAACCCATTTTCAAACATCAAAACACTACTCGAGTCCCACTCGAGTTTGGTTAACATTCATCCCGGGGCCTATTGCACCAACAATCTCCCCCTTTTTTATGTTTGACAATACCTTTAAGTTAAGCTAATAATAACCCAAACTTAACTCTTCTAATATCAAAGCATAGTGACAGTTTACCTAACTTAAACCTCACCTCTCCCCCTTTAGCATACATCAAAAAGCCTATCAAGGTTTTCAATGTATGATCTCCCAAAGCGATTCTACATTCTCCCCCTTGGCTAAAAAAACATCTTGGATGCTTTCACTCTTCCTATTGATAAATCTCATATCACTAAATGAGAGGTAATCCATAACGAAGGTACCTAACCCCTCATTTCTTCCCCTTTGTAATCAAAATTGTATCCATCATCCTTTGATGGACACACTCCCCCTAAAGGATTGCTCCTCCTTGACCATTGCACCAATAATGTCCTTGGAGAGTTCCTAAGCCTATAGGAAACTTAAACCATCAAAAATAAGGGTAAAAATTTAACCTTAAACTTTAACCTCCCTTAAAATTCGATACTCCGCCCTGAATAACTCTCCTAATCATTTCTAATGATAATTTCACCCTTCTAATGCTTTCCAAAGTATATCCTAGGGTTAGAAGACTTTAGGGTAGCCAAAAATTGCTGATAAATGGCTAAACAAATTTTGTTTAATCGAAATCAGTCATGACAGTCGATTGAAATAGAAATCAGTCGACTGGACTCTGATTTTTTAGAAATCAGAGTTTCCAATCAAATTTTAAAAATTCATAAGTAATTGTACATAATTTTAAAAATCTTGAAAATTCATAGGTACATTACATACATGAAATATGATGGATGAAAAATATTTTCATAATAAAATACTCATTAAATTAAGAGATTGATATAAAGTTCAAAAGCATTAAAAACTTCAATGTTTTTGTCTAACTTTGTGCCAATTTTCTCAATGGTGATTGCTATCAAAAGATAGACTTCACCAAGGTTTTTCAAAATAATTTTAAAATATTTTTAAAACCTTATTTTAAATCATGGTGTATGATCTAGATGTACATGACCTGTACATTAGCTTTCCTCATGATTCCTTAATGTCATATTATGAGTTTGAGTTCATCTAGATGCAATATCTATGCACCTTGAACTTAACTCATTTTTCTAATATTTCACAGGTACCTAAGGTGTATCAATAAACACACACATCTTTCTTATGGTCTTTGGGAGATGTGGGTTTTGTTTTTCCCTAATCTAAGGGTTCATGCATTTTATCTAGGCAACTCTATTTGATTCCCTTATCATGGGACTTCAAATCATGCCATTGTTCTTAATTTTATTTTAATTATCCTAAATGCATGAATATGATAATGGCCTAATAGATGTGCATAATTTAAAATATTTGCCAATAATCATGATGGCATGGCATTATAAAATTAATCCTAAACATTATCATGACATTTTATATAATCAAATGAAGCATGATGTTATGATATGGTAAAGATAATCGAAGCATAAGCATGGCATATATAGTCATGATATACAACAAAAACATGTTATGAATAATAGAGCACACAAATTGACAACCAAATAGTGGAAAGTAAATGATACACAATTTAGCCATTGAAAAAGTGATCATTTCATTCATTTCAAGAACCATCCCTACAAGTGATAGACAAAAAGTTTTGACCCTCAACCTCATCAAGAAATAAAGAAAAATACATTATCACAATCCTAGCTACTAGCCACCAACGTGGTTGACTGGAGGTGGTGGAGGAGGTGGTGGAGGAGGTGGAGGTTGCTGACTCATAGTCCAACTCCGCATCATCTCGTACATCTCGAGTTGACGCTGCTCGAATGTGTGAAGATGAGAGTTGATCTGTATCAGGTGGTGAGTCATGTATGAATGCTCGAGATTGAGCTCCTCAAATCGTGTATCAATAGTCTCATGGAGCTCCTCGAACTGGTACTCTAGACATGTAAAACAAGCAGAGAGACCCACGTCTGGAGCATCTGGTAACATAGGGATATCCTCCTCCGTAGCTTCCCCTTCACCCGCCCCAGTTGGTTGAGGCTGCTTTAGCCATTCCATCTATCTATAGCCTCTAACCATCCCCGCTAGTGTGAAGTACCTCAGGGTGATACGATCATATGTGTCTAATAGCTACTTCACCATACTCCTGGAGACATTTATGCCCCTAGATGCTAACCATGCAGTAATGATATGGCCCAAGGGCATATGGATCTTCCCTTAGACAAGGGACACAAAGTGGACTATGCAATGGAAAACATTCAATGCCAGATTGACATCTAATAAATTACGCATTGCATACATCAAAAATAAATGGGGAGGGTGAATCATGGTTTGACCCCTAGTGACTAAAGGTAGTATGCATGCTACAATGACCTTATAGAGGACATTATTCGGAGTTGATAAGTCATTGATTGAAAATAGATTTTGACCTAAGCGATGGAGTCAATTAAAGAAATGCTCATGCATATGGTCTATCGTAATATGATCAAAAGGTATGGGGTGACTCATCTAAAGTAGGATAAAGCAAAAAAGTGTCATCAGATAGTCGATAATCTAGAAATTCCCGTAGGATCTCCAGATAAATTCCAGATCGCATTTGACAATGCACGTCTGATATGTCGAACCATCTCCGACTTTCCTAAGGTTTGTGTAAAATTCGGATAGAAGATATACATTTATGGGATGAGTACACAAGACTAATTTTTCTAAGTGATAATGTATGATGATCTGAATGACATCCCTGCAATAATTTCTAAAGAACGAGTCATTCAGGTAACAAACCGGTATAAGCTAGAATGTCCGAGACTGATGATGATCATCACTCGGAGACCTAGGATCCAAGGATCCCTGATTCCTCAAGGTTTCTTCATCCAACTCTAATCTACGTATTTGTCTAAAATGAATGCATATGAATGGCATGATCATGAATGCACAAACATTTTGATTAGAAAATGAATCAGAGGAAGATGGCAGAGGATCATTACTTTTGTGTCATTTGCTAGTGTGGGGTTGTAGAAGACAAACGGAGGAAGATGTCGAAGGAACATCGGAGGAAGATGGCCGGAACTGAAGGTGAAGCCAGAACTCTAAAAATGAGCGAAGTCAACCAAACAAGAAGAAGAGAAGGCTCGGATTAGCTCGATAGGGATAATGGTTAACCTAAAATACCTAGATTTAGGGTTTCAGGGCTTATTGGAGAGCGAGATCACCAGAAAAGACGTTGGGAATGATGAGCGATAGGTTTGGGAAGAAGTTGATCATGTAAAAGGTTGAGCGGCTAGGGCTAGGTCTTTTAAACATCGCGCCTATCAGTCGACTGTTGTGATACAACAGTCGACTGCCGACCTTTCTGTGGTCGTGTACAACCTTAGCAGTTGACTACTAAGGTTGAGCAGTCGATTGTTAGCCTTTCTGTGCGTTGTTAAGTAACTTCAATCGACTACTTGCATAATGCAGTCGACTGATAACTGAATATTCGACTAAACTTATGAAAATTGATTTGTTCAACTCAATTTTATTACATTGTATGTGTTTATTGCATGTGTACTGGTTATACCAGTATTATGCTTATATTTGTGTATTTATTAATTCGTTTTGACATTCTATTCTATTTTCACAAGCATTATTAGCCAAAAATTTTATTCCTAGAATCTCACCCTATCTATATGTTGAAATGCACAATCATGGTAAGCCTCATATTTTTGTGAGATGCGATACATCAAAACACACTTTTTATGCAAACATACAATATGACATATGAATCATGGCAAGTGTATGAAGTACAATGAGATTGTCTAAGCCATAATTCTAATTGGCATTATCTAGGATTATGTCAAATATCAAATTTAACATAATTATAATTTAACCCCTTGAGTATGTCAAACCCTCAAATTTTGGCACACCATCTAACCTAATTGTGCCAATTTTGGATTGACTTTTCAAACTTTTCAAATTTTATTGACACATCCTAAAGTCTTTTAGGATGTATTTCTAATTTCATTTTCAAAGTATTACAATACTTTAAAAATGCCCTAAAGTGCCACCTTTACCATTGTTAGGTTAACTACCTATCTATTTGGGCTTACCGCATAGCCTAGACCTAAGCCTTCTAGCCGTCTCCATCATCCTCACGTCTATCAGATCCCTCCAAGTCATCCATGACTTGTTCATCCATATGCTATCCTTCAAGTGCTTCCATTGGCTATTGTCATACTAACCGGTCTACATTGCCAAGGTATATTTGGACTTACGCTGTCAAGACACACGCTTGGACTTTATGCCACCAAACATTGGACTTATGCTGCCAAGACTAAAGCTTGGACTTTACGCCGCCAATATCACACCCTTGGACTTGCCAAATTCCAACTTCATGTTGGACTTTCCAAATGCCAAGACCCATGCTTGGACTTTCCAAATGCCAAGACCCATGCTTGTGTTGGGTTTTTCCAAGCCGCAAAAACCACTTTTTGCGTTGCGGAAACCTCGGAAGCCCCGGCCACGGATCCGTGCGAAGTATAAAAATTATAATTACATGTATGTGCTTACAGAAATCCTAGATCTACCTTAGATCTAAGAGGTTAGAACGTTACCCTCATAGCAACGCCCTTCGCTTATCCCGCTCGTCCAAAAGTTCGCCGGAACTCGAGAGTGTCAAGTGCACACTCCTCTATGGTATCCACACAAGCAATAGGTGGAGAAAACTCAACCTTGAGTGTGCTAGCACTCCTTGGTTGGTTCGGCCAAAGAGAGGGATGGGAGAGGGAGAGCTTGAGAGAAAAGGTTCCAAGGAAGAAGATGAAGTTGGAATTAACTCACCCAAATGAATTTCATCTAATGAAACCCCTAAAGTGGCCGGCCACTTCAAGGAGAGGGAGTTACATGCATGCATGTAACTCCCATGTCCCTTGGTCTCCCTCATGAGGTGGCACCACTGACAAAGTCAATGATGATGTGGAGCATCATCATTGGCGCCATGCCTAGTCATCATCATGACATGGCATTTGGTCAAGTCAAACTTGACCTTTCATCTTCCCTCTCAAGTCAAGTCAAACTTGACCTCTAATCTCCCATGGTTGATCAAATCTAACCACTTGACTCAAGTCAATTTAATATAATGAATCTCTATTCATTAATTTAAATTGATTTGATGAATCAAATCTCAATTAGACTCATTCAACACTTGAATCAACTTGAGTCTAACTCAATTAGTCTAATTTGGATTACTCTTAATCCAATTTGGTTCATCCCATGAACCTAATCCTCATGGTTCATCATATGAACCTAATCTCCATCTAATTGCTCTTATGTGTGTGACCCTATAGGTTCTTGTAACGTTGGCAATGTCCCTAAACCGATTTAGGAACATAAGCAATGAGCGGTATCTAGCAACACATCATTGCTACCCAAGTTACAAGAATGTTGAGCTCCAACATCACCTTTGTGACTACTAATTGTGACTCTCACAATATGTGACAATGTCCCTCTATCCTTGACATCTAGATTGACCAATCGAGGCATAGACCATGTCATCCTCGGTACAATCTAAATCTTGAACTCCAAGTAGACTCACTCTAATCAAATGAGCTCAATATCTCATATTGACTCATTTGGGCATGGCCATGCACTTCGTGGTCTCACTCTATCAAGAATATCGATGTGACCCCCGTCATATAGGAGGGATAGATCCCATCTACATCACTCACATCCCTCCGCATAATTCGTTACATACCCAGTAATCGTCTTTATAGTCCACCCATTTACGGGTGACGTTTGACGAAGCCAAAGTATGCAACTCCTTATGTAGGGAACCATGGTGACTTTAGGTCTAAGGACTAATAGTCATACTAATAGCCACATGAGAAAGTATATGACACTCATATAACGATCCATGATACTTTCTCATGGCGGGTCATTCAGTATACATTCTCCAATGCATACCCATGTGTCAACTTGATATCTCATATCTATGACTTGTGAGATCAAGTCATCTTGTTGACCTACATGCTAGTCTCTACGCATTAACATTGTCCCTGAATGTTAATACTCGACTAGGAATGATTAAGAGTAGTGTTCTCTATATCATCTCATTATCGATTCAACCAATCGATTGATATAGATAAGAACATACTACTCAAGGACATTATTATATTTAGTTATTTGGCACCAATACAAGTAAATATAATAACCATGCCTTTATAAATAGGAATATGATACAATAAAGTCCATACAACAATCATCACATGATTGGCTCTAGGTCTTTCACTAACAATCTCCCACTAGCACTAGTGACAATCACCGTAGTATCTAATACCCAATGACCTAGTGTGACCATCATGCTTTTTTTTTGTGCCAAAGCCTTGGTCAAGGGATCTGCGATGTTAGCCTCTGTGGGTACTCTGCAAATCTTCACATCTCCTCGATCGACAATCTCACGAATGAGATGGAAGCACCGATATATTCGGCCTCTGTTGTAGAATCAATAACTGTGTCCTGCTTGGAACTCTTCCACTCACGGTGCTACCTATTCAAGCAAAACACGAACCTCGATCGCGATCTATAATCATCACAGTCGGTTTGGAAGCGCATCACTGTAACCCTTTTGACTAGCTCCTCATCGCCTTCCAAATATCAAGAAATATTCTTTAGTCCTTCTCAAGTACTTAAGAATATTCTTATCCATATCGACGCCACCGGATCTTCTATCTACTCGTCATGCTCAAAGCATACGAGACATCAGGACGAGTACACAGCATGGCGTACATGATAGATCCTATAGCAGATGCGTAAGGGATCTTATCCATGCGGTCTCTCTCCTCTCTAGAAGAGGGACTTTGAGTCTTCGAAAGACTCACACCATGTGACATCGGCAGAAGTCCTTTCTTGGAATTCTGCATGGAAAACCGAAGTAATACCATGTCAATGTATGTACTCTGACTTAGGCCAAGCAATCTCTTAGATCTATCTCTATAGATCTTTATGCCTAGAATACAGGCTGCTTCACCTAAGTCCTTCATTGAGAAGCACGTCCCCAGCCAAGTCTTCACAGACTGTAGTGAAGGGACGTCATTCCCAATGAGTAGAATGTCATCCACATACAATACAAGGAACACAACTGTGTTCCCATTAACCCTCTTGTAGACACAGGGTTCATCTTCATTCTTGATGAAACCAAACTGTTTGATCGCATCATCGAATCGAAGATTCCAGCTCCGAGAAGCTTGCTTTAGCCCATAAATGGACCTTTGCAGCTTGCATACCTTCCCAGTATGTTGTGGATCTTCAAAACCCTCAGGTTGTGTCATGTACACATCCTCGAGTAAGTTTCCATTCAGAAACGCAGTTTTGACATCCATCTGCCAGATCTCATAATCGTGGTATACTGCAATAGCAAGCAAGACCCGAATGGACTTAAACATCGCCACTGGAGAAAAGGTTTCATCATAGTCAATACCATGAATTTGCTTGAAACCTTTAGCCACCAATCGGCCCTTATAGGTATGCGTAAGTCCATCCATGTCAGTCTTTCTCCTAAAGACCCACTTACACCCAATGGGTTTGACCCTTGGTGGATCAACCAAAGTCCATACTTGGTTAGTGTACATGGATTCCATCTCGGATCTCATGGCGTCTAGCCATTTCTCAATCTGGGCTCATCGGCTTCGATAGGAGGTAGGCTCATTCTCAATGAGCATAACGTCATCATGGTCAGACAAGAGAAATGAGTATCTCTCAGGCTGACGACGTACCCTATCAGACCTGCGAAGAGGTAGGTCTACTTGAACAGGTGGTTGTTCCACAACTCTTTGTGCAACAACCTCATCACCCACAACACTTTGTGGTTCCTGTTCAACCTCCATCAAGGCCTCAGTGTTATGGTCCTTATCTTGAATTTCTTCAAGATCGAAGGTACTCCCACTAGTTTTTCTAGAAACAAAATCCCTTTCTAGAAAAACTCCAGTCTTTGCCACAAACACTTTGTGCTGACTGGGAATGTAGAAGTAATATCCCTTTGTATCCTTGGGATATCCAACAAAATAGCACCTATCGGATTTGGGTCCCAGTTTGTCTGAGACTTGACGTCGAACGTAAGCCTCACAACCCCAAATCCTCATAAAAGACATCTTGGGATTTTTCCATGTCCATATCGTATATGGTGTCTTTACCCTGACCTTGGATGGTACGGTTAAAGGTAATGGTCATGTGGAGCATATCCCCAAAAGGATATAGGAAGATCTGTGTGACTCATCATAGATCGTACCATATCCAATAGGGTACGATTCCTCCTTTCGGATACACCATTCCACTGTGGTGTTCCAGGAGGAGTGAGTTGGGATAGAATCCCACACTCAGCTAGATAGTCACGAAACTCATGGCTAAGGTATTCACCACCTCGATCTGATCGAAGTATCTTAATACTCTTGCCAAGCTGGTTTTGTACTTCATTCTTGAATTCTTTGAACTTTTCAAAGGATTGATTTATGTGTCATAGATACACATAACCATATCTAAAGTCATGAAATGTAATGAAGTACCTATAACCACCTCTAGCAGCAACATTGAAAGGACCACATACATCACTATGTATAAGTCCTAACAAATCTGTTGCTCTTTCGCTATGTCCACTAAAGGGAGTCTTGGTCATCTTGCCTAAAAGGCAAGACTCGCATGTCTCATATGATTCAAAATCAAATGAGTCTAGCAGCCCATCCTTATGGAGCTGAGATAAGCGACTCTCATTTATGTGACCTAAGCGACAATGCCAGAGATAGGTTTGGTTCAACTCATTTGACTTGAACCTCTTGGTACTTATGTTATAGATAGGGCTCTCTAAGTCTAGAAAGTAGAGTCCGTTCATTAGAGGTGCACTACAATAGAACATATCATTTAAATAAACTGAACAACATTTGTTCTTTATTATAAATGAAAAACCTTTCTTATCCAAACAAGAAACTGAAATGATGTTCTTAGTTAAGGCAGGCACATAACAACATTCATCTAATTCTAGTACAAGCCCAGAGGGCAGAGATAGATCATAAGTTCCTACAGCAACAGCAGCAACCCTTGCTCCATTGCCTACTCGTAGGTCCACCTCGCCCTCTGTCAATGCCTTGCTATTTCTCAGCCCCTGCACATTGGTACAAATGTGAGATGCACATCCGGTATCTAATACCCATGATGAAGAAATAGATAGATTGACTTCTATAACATTTATACCTGAAGTAGAAGTCTCACTTCTCTTCTTCTTAAGATCTTCCAGGTATGCCTTGCAGTTACGCTTCCAGTGTCCTGCTTCCTTGCAGAAGAAGCAAGCCCCTTCCTTGGCTACCCCTCCTTTGGGTTTAAATTCTTTGCCTTTGCCCTTGGCTTGGGACTTTCCCTTACCTTTAGGCTTGCCCTTGCCTTTCTTCTTCTGCACCATCAAAATGGTGTCAGATTTACCCTTCTTAAGGTTAAGCTCTAGCTTCTCAACATGAGCATCTCAGTAATGGCTTATCAATTTCATTGATGTTATAATTCATGACAAATTGATTGAAGGCTTGTGGCAAAGATTGCAAGATTAGGTCAGTGGCCAGCTCTTGGCCAAGTGGGAATCCCAGCCTTTGTAGGTTTTCTACGTACCCAATCATCTTGAGTACATATGTACCTACGGGAGTCCCTTCTTGCATTTTGGACCCAAATAATGCCTTAGAGACTTCATATCTCTCATGCCTAGCTTGTCCTTGATATTTAAGATGTCCAACCATATCATAAGCATTCATGAACTCGTGTTGCTTCTGAAGCTCAGAGTTCATGGTCACGAGCATTAGACATGACACATCTAATGCATCATCTTGATGCTTCTTGTAAGCATCTTTGTCACCGCGAGGCATTGGGGAAGTGCCTCCGGAATGGGCTGCTCCAGGACGTACAACTTCCTTTCTTGGGTGAGAACAATTCTCAAGTTCCTGTACCAGTCCAGGAAATTTGCTCCATTGAGCTTGTCCTTCTCAAGGACGGATCGCAGAGAGAGAGTGTTCGTGGTTGTCGACATAGTTATCTACAACATACAATGCAGAGAATTAATATCATATTCCTTTTATCATTTAATTAGGCCTTTAATCAAATGATGCTCCCACTAAATTATAGGAATTTTGTAGAATCGAGTTATGGATGTGGTCAAACCACTTTTACTAGATTCATACAAACTAGCTATAATTCTTGCGGGACAAGATCCACATCATACTAAGCCTTGAGTTAGCTTTGGCTAAATCGCCCAAGACTTAGTACGATCGGTGGGTAACATATTACCGATTACATCTCTATGCAACTCTTGTTTATAGGATTAAGACCCATATTTACAAAAGACCTTGAGTTAGCTTTGGCTAAATCGCCCAAGATTTAGTGTAAATGCGATCTTAACCTATCTTTCCAACGATTGGAATATGCCTATAGTTCTACTCGATCGAATTGAGTTAACTAGTTTTGCTCAATCTAATTGAGCTTACTCTAACCCGAGTTGTGATAGGCGGGACCAAGATTGTCCCTCCGCACCCTACCAAGATAATATGCGTTGCTCTGCTTTGGCAGATTCAACAACAACAAATGATCGAGGTAGTGATGGGTATCAAGGCTCGGTAGGCATTTTCGAGTTGATTCGATTATGATCTAATCTAATCGTAATGTGTATCTTATACGCATTAAGGCCTTTATTATCCTATATTAGCATGCATCATATACATACATTAATTATTCTAGCATGCATCATATACATACAAGAAAATTAACCTAGCATGCATCATATACATACAAACATTTTTCTACTAGCATGCATCACATACATACAAGCAAAATCAATTAAATATACATATATATATATCAACATATATATATATCATTAAATGTGATATAGTCATGGCCCTACTACGATCTTCTCAAGCCAATGAGAAGATCGGACGGTCAACCTAAGGCTAGCGGCTTCTCCAAGCGCTTCCTTTGACCGCCATGTGTCGTCGTCACCCTTCTCGTAATCTCGTCTTCGAGTGGACTTTCCACCGCTCCATTTTGTACATTACAAATATGAAACTCGAGTTACATTCGAGTCTAAAACTATTTACAACTAGAATTTCAAAATAAGAGGTACGACGCGCAGGTCGCATACACTATACAACACGCACAACCACAAAATGGCACGCAGGCCGTATTATGAATTACAACACACTTATTCAATCAAATTGGGGTCATTGGGCCATGACAATCACAGAATTATACATAATTCTAAATTATGTATTTTTACAGAAATTTCTATAATTTTTCCTAATTTATTTCGAATTTATGAGTCAACTCTCCGTAACGGTCCCGCTAAGCGGTTTCCGGGCGCGATCGCGGGACATAGGCCCTTCGGGATAGGGGCAGCGCCCTACCGCAAAAAATAAACTTCGTGAGTGTCCCTACAATGATCTGACAGCGACTTAAGTCGCTGTCCCAAAAACCTAAAGCGAGAACTCGCCGATTCGGAGAGTTTTTCTCGACGGTTGAAGCCTACGAGTGTCCCAACACTCGTTGCTTCGACTCTACGAGAAAAATACCCAAAAATTCTATAAAATAAGAAAATTTACAGAAACATATAAATCTGTAATTTTTATATCTAATATAAAAACTACAAAAACGAAACACATATATGCTTCGCACGTGGCTCTGATACCACTGTTGGGTTTTTTCGAGCTGCAAAAACCGCTTTTTGCGTTGCGGAAACCTCGGAAGCCCCGGCCACGGATCCGTGCGAAGTATAAAAATTATAATTACATGTATGTGCTTACAGAAATCCTAGATCTACCTTAGATCTAAGAGGTTAGAACGTTACCCTCGTAGCAATGCCCTTCGCTTATCCCGCTCGTCCAAAAGTTCGCCGGAACTCGAGAGTGTCAAGTGCACACTCCTCTATGGTATCCACACAAGAAATAGGTGGAGAAAACTCAACCTTGAGTGTGCTAGCACTCCTTGGTTGGTTCGGCCAAAGAGAGGGATGGGAGAGGGAGAGCTTGAGAGAGAAGGTTCCAAGGAAGAAGATGAAGTTGGAATTAACTCACCCAAATGAATTTCATCTAATGAAACCCCTAAAGTGGCCGGCCACTTCAAGGAGAGGGAGTCACATGCATGCATGTAACTCCCATGTCCCTTGGTCTCCCTCATGAGGTGGCACCAATTGACAAAGTCAATGATGATGTGGAGCATCATCATTGGCCGGCCATGCCTAGTCATCATCATGACATGGCATTTGGTCAAGTCAAACTTGACCTTTCATCTTCCCTCTCAAGTCAAGTCAAACTTGACCTCTAATCTCCCATGGTTGATCAAATCTAACCACTTGACTCAAGTCAATTTAATATAATGAATCTCTATTCATTAATTTAAATTGATTTGATGAATCAAATCTCAATTAGACTCATTCAACACTTGAATCAACTTGAGTCTAACTCAATTAGTCTAATTTGGATTACTCTTAATCCAATTTGGTTCATCCCATGAACCTAATCCTCATGGTTCATCATATGAACCTAATCTCCATCTAATTGCTCTTATGTGTGTGACCCCATAGGTTCTTGTAACGTTGGCAATGTCCCTAAACCGATTTAGGAACATAAGCAATGAGCGGTATCTAGCAACACATCTTTGCTACCCAAGTTACAAGAATGTTGAGCTCCAACATCACCTTTGTGACTACTAATTGTGACTCTCACAATATGTGACAATGTCCCTCTATCCTTGACATCTAGATTGACCAATCGAGGCATAGACCGTGTCATCCTCGGTACAATCTAAATCTTGAACTCCAAGTAGACTCACTCTAATCAAATGAGCTCAATATCTCATATTGACTCATTTGGGCATAACCATGCACCGTGGTCTCACTCTATCAAGAATATCGATGTCACCCCGTCATATAGGAGGGATAGATCCCATCTACATCACTCACATCCCTCATAATTAGTTACATACCCGAATCGCTTTATAGTCCACCCATTTACGGGTGACGTTGACCCAAAGTATGCAACTCCTTATGTAGGGAACCATGGTGACTTCAGGTCTAAGGACTAATAGTCATACTAATAGCCACATGAGAAAGTATATGACACTCATATAACGATCCATGATACTTTCTCATGGCGGGTCATTCAGTATACATTCTCCAATGCATACCCATGTGTCAACTTGATATCTCATATCTATGACTTGTGAGATCAAGTCATCTTGTTGACCTACATGCTAGTCTCTACGCATTAACATTGTCCCTGAATGTTAATACTCGACTAGGAATGATTAAGAGTAGTGTTCTCTATATCATCTCATTATCGATTCAACCAATCGATTGATATAGATAAGAACCTACTACTCAAGGACATTATTATATTTAGTTATTTGGCACCAATACAAGTAAATATAATAACCATGTCTTTATAAATAGGAATATGATACAATAAAGTCCATACAACAATCATCACATGATTGGCTCTAGGGCTTTCACTAACAGCTTGGACTTTCCATGCCAAGTACTCAAGACTTAGACTTTCCATGCCAAGTACAAAAGACTTGGACTTCACCATTGCCAAAACCCATGCTTGGACTTTCCATGACAATCACATTGTCATACGTTTTGTCGAACATCAAAATACTGCTCGAGTAAACTCGAGTCTGTTGGGATTGTTGGTGCAATCGATCCAGGTCACGATTGACCAGGACTCGAGTTTGACTCGAGTGATGTTTTGATGTTCGACAAAAACATATGACAATGTAATTGTCATAGGGAAGTCCAAGTCTTGAGTACTTGGCATGGGAAGTCCAAGTTGAACACTTGGCATTTGCATGAGAAGTCCAAGGGGTTTGATATTGGCGGCGTAAAGTCCAAGCGGGAGTCTTGGCAGCATAAGTCCAATGGTTGGCGGCGTAAAGTCCAAGCGGAGTCTTGGCCGCGTAAGTCCAATGTGCCTTGGCGGTGTAGACACTGTTAGCATGACATAGCCGATGGAAGCACCTGAAGGCTAGCGCGATGGATGAACAAGTCATGGATGACTTGGAGGGATCCGAGAGGTGTGAGGCTGATAGAGGTGGCTAGAAGGCTTAGGTCTAGGCTAAGGGTGGTCTAGCAAGTATGGGGGAACCATACTTGGGTTAAAACCTCATGTTTGAGGTGTGCGGTCGGCCGGTGCCATGTGGCGATCGGTGGACCGAATCAACTAGAGTTTGACTTGTGGGTTATGGCCTAGCGATCATTGCGGAGTGGCGGTGGTGATCGATGAGCTCGAAACGATCGTGATCGTGTGATCAGTCGACTGGTGCTCGAGAAATCGGCCACAGAATGGAGTCGAGACTTGACTGGTCGAGTGAGGACTCCATCAGTCGACTGATGGGTATGATCAGTCGACTTATGGTAGATCTGTTGGACTTATCCAATGTGGATCTAGCCGTTGTCTCACGACAATAGTGGCATCAGTCGACTGATGGTCCCGATCAGTCGATTGATCGACCTTTTCCAGCACAGGTTGAAGCTATATAAGGAGCTCATGATGGAAGAAAAGATAGCGATTTTCTTGATCGAAATTGAAGGGGGAAGTTGGTGCTTTCCAGTCCTTCAAAGCTAGTTCAAGGCAATCAAAGATCAAGCAATCCAAAGCTCTTGTAAAGTGTTTTTTTTCTTACTTGCATTTGTATTTCATATTGTATTTGCTTGTATCTACTTGATTATTGTTGTAATCATATTGTACGAGGTTTCTCTGCCTCCGGATTGTTCCAAGAAGGAGTTATTATTATAGTGGTGTGTGATTGGCATCGCTAGGGTTCGTATGAACCCGATCCGTGGAGTAGGAACCGTGCGGTTCCGAACCACGTTAAATCTTCGTGTCTTAATGTTTGTGATTGTGTTTCATTATTGTCATTATATATATATATATATTCCGCTGTGCTAACGAAACTTGTAGACACGATCACGAACAAATTCCATCTACGAACGGTCAAACGCTATTCACCCCCCCCTCTAGCGGCGTCAAATCTTCTACAGGGATGTATACTTAAAAGTCTATCTTTTTTATGAACATTTTTTTTTTAAATAAGAATCACATGATCATTGTTTGCATATTTATGGTTATGCATATTGTCTGATACATTACATTATAGATAACATGGTGTGTAGTGTCACACAGGAGATCATGTTATCGGTTCATTGAAAGTATAAGTAAAGGCTCACAACCGAGATGGTTATGGACAAACCATTGGAATGGTTGTAGTGTGATTTGGTATTAGTTTGTCTTGACCATAGAATCACACTAGTACACTTTGTGTGTATTGAGCAGGACCGACTTAGAGGTGATTCGATTTATTGCTGACTACATAATCGAATCGGACCTCAGATATTATATTGTACATGCTCTTAATCCCGATATAATAATGAGCACATATACTTAGTATTCATTTCTTTGATTTACCAATGGGTGAGATTTATAGAGTAAATCGATAGGCTTGGTAAGTTGGGAAATGATATTATTTATATGGTGTGTCGTTGATTATAGGAGGAAACCGTGTCCTATATATTAGGATGACGATGTCCCCTTGAGGAGCTCATAAGGTTCATCATGTAAACCCTGCAGGTGGACTTGGTCTGGCATGATGATAAGGTTGAGTGGTACTACTCATGGAGTTAGATGTTGATTAATTAATTGTTAGTAAATTAATTAATCGACGGACATTCGAAATCTTAAACATGGGGAGAAAAATGTACAAATAATATATGGAGTCCATATTAACTTATGGGGGTTGGTGAGGTAGATCAATGATAATCCTCTAGTGGAATGAATTATCATTAATGGATTGGACTTTATGTGGGCTTGATCCATTGGGTGGCCAAGATCCAACTCCTCCTCATGGTCCCTATTGTAGCCTATTAAAACCTCATGAAGCCTAGATCCAATGGTTGAAAACAAAACTCTAGATCCGACGGTGGAGATTAAATCTCTAGATCCAACGATTGAGATTAAATCTCTAGATCCAACGGTTGAGATTAAATCCCTAGAACTGACGGTAGAGATTAAAGGAGGCTTAGGCCTAACTCTATAAAAGGAGGCAAGGGGGTGGGCGGCAAGTGCAACTGAAGAGGGGCTAGGGTTTTAGGCGGCAAGGGCAAGGAGGTTGGGCGGCCACAAATAAGGAAACTTCTTTCCTCCTTCTTCCTAAGGTGGTCGGCGCCTATTCTCCTCTTTTCTCTCCTTTGTCGGTGTCCAAAGCTCCTCCATCTCTTCTCCTTGGCCGGTGGAAACAAAGCCTAGGGTCTCTTCCCTTTGAGTTTTGGTCGGCGTCCACCATCCTTCTTCTCCTCTTGGCCGGCGGCAAGCATCAAGGTTGGTGCTTGGTGGTTGGTTAAAGGAAGGAGAAGAGTTTTGTTTCTATACTTCCTCTTGTTCAGAGCGAGCAAGGACGAAAGATTGGTGATCTAGGAGGCTTCGACTTTTAGAAGATCGTCGCCCACACGACATCCAAAAGGAGGAAGGACATACAATAGAAGATCAAGAGGTATAACACTTGTTTATTTTCTTTTGTAACATGTCTATAATTGTTTTTCAATCATATACATGTTGTATATTCTGTTTTGTGGATAAATTAACTTGGACCCTGAATACAAACACAAAATCCGGCGATCCGTACATCGTCTATTCCGTGTCTATTCGTAGAATAGAGGTTGGTGGCTTGAATAACAAGATTGTTCAAGTGACTACTCTAATCGAATAGCACGACGATGAAATGGTAGCTTGGGTAATCCCCCTTGTCAAGGATAAATTTTTTTTATCCGGGGGCGTAGAAGGGATCGCCATGAACAAGCGACCGAGTTGAAGTGGGAAGCGAAGTTTCCTACCTTCAAGTGGTATCAGAGCCACGATTTTCGGTTTTGTGTGTTTAGGATTTGGTTACTTTTATGCACTTTTCATATATTATATGTGCCAGATAATAGTAGGATGTGCGTAGGTTAACTTTTTGGTTGCAGGCATAGGATCCAACTATTATGGTCATATGTGTGTATGTGATTGTATGTGTGTAATTATATATTTTGTTGAATCCTCGGGGTTGACTAGGCTAGTATTTAATTTTTGTAATTAGATACGACATTGTTTAGCCACTCTTTTTATTTTAGTTTACTTTCGATCTAGATTTCATGTATACTCCTTCGTGGAGTATAGGATCGATGGATGTAAATTAAAATAGTTTTTTTTCTCGGCTCGGATCTCCGGATGGCTTGTATATGGCGTAGGGAGGAGCGGACGAGATGGCAATACGACGGGAGACATATTGAAGACAAAAGTCATAATAGTTGGAAAATATTTATTTTTCATATTTATTGCTTATTGTTTGATATGCATGTCATAGGCTAAAAAATTCTTCAATTTTAAATTATTAAGTGGGAGATGAATATTTTATAAATTCTCACGGCCTCCATTATAATTTGACATGTGATGTAAACAAACTTGCGCGTCGGCTCTGAGTGCCTTCCTCCCCATCGAATGAGTTTGTTTGCGGATCACAAGGTCAAATATGGTTATAGGAAATTATTAAGGAGCGTGTGTACTTTCCCATCGAAAGGTACATAACCCAAGATAATTAACTTGGTACCAAGTAATGGTGAACACTTAGATACAAATATAAGTATCCTCCCCATCGGAGTCACTGCTTTTATTTGTAGGGCCAAAGAGGAACCAACTATTAATTTTATTTGTCAAAAAGTTAGGTTGACAAGATAGTAAAATTAATGGGTAAAACCTCCTCTTACAAATGTAGAATTCATATACGTCCACACTATCGTGGCATACGATATTCTCGGTGTGTTGAGGTGTTGGTTGATTTTAAAATTTTATTGTTTGAGGAATCAATAATTTTTTTGAAATCTAATGTTTTGATCTATGTGATTCTTAGGTTGTTTTCAAAATGACTTTCAACTCGCTTGTTGTGATACTGAAAGAAAATAAACTTACTGGACCCAATTATGTTGATTGGAAGAGGAATCTTGACATTGTCTTGATTGTTGAGGAATACAAATATGTACTCCTCGAAGAGTGCCCTCTTAAGCCTGTGGATGATTCTGGGGAAAAGGAGAAGGAGAGTTATAAGAAGTGGATCAAGGCCGATGAGATGGCGCGGTGTTACATTTTGGCATCTATATCAAATGTACTGCAACATCAGCATCAAGCCATGCCCACTGCTTATGACATGATGCTCAATTTCAAAGAGCTTTTCAGACACCAGAATCGGGTTGCTAGGCATGAGGAACTTGATGACGACCACCATGATCGAGGGAACACCCGTGAGGGATCATGTTCTCAAGATGATGGCTCATTTGAATGAGCTAGAAGTCCTCGGAGCTGAGATCGATGGGGAAACCCAGGTCGATATCATTCTCCAGTCTCTACCTAGGAGTTTTGAGCAGTTTTGCCTGAACTACAACATGAACAAGAGGTTGTATTCGTTGGCGGAGCTTCTAAATGAACTCCAGGCGGCAAAGGGGCTTTTTCGTCAGAGTGCTCAGACGCAAGCCATGGATACCTAAAAGGTTTCTACTTCTAAGCCGAAAGGCAAGAAGAAGAAGAAACAAGCTGGCGCAAAGGCGGTGGGAGGAACTCAGGGAGGAGTGAAGAAGCCGAAAGGCAAGTGCTTCACTTATGTGGACACTTTGGAAGAAGGGCGCAACCCATGGCGAACAAAAGGTATATCTTTTGGTCTAGTCGTTGAAACATGTTTAGTGGTGTTATCTATCGGCACCTGGTGTGTAGATACGGGAGCCACTGATCATGTCTGCAATACTTTGCAGGGGTTCCAAGAAACCAGACGACTGGTTGAGGGGGAGATTACCGTATACTTGGGCGATGCCACAAAGGTGGCGGCTGTTGCAGTGGGAGATGTTTATTTGTCTTTTGAGAAAAATAAAGTTTTGGTTCTTAAGAATTGCCTTTATGTACCTTTATTTAGAAAGAATTTAATTTCGATTTCTAAATTGTTTATGGATGGATATTCTATTTCTTTTAATGACAGAGTTGTTATAAAAAGGAATAGTGAGATTATCTGTTCTGGTGCATTAATAGGAAATTTGTATACACTCGAACCAAAAGCTCCCACGATGCAAATAGAAATTAATAACTCATCTTCTAATTCCAATAAGAGAAAAGAACCTTCAAAGATGAACCAAACATATCTTTGGCATCTAAGACTTGGTCATATTAACCTAAGCAGAATTCAATGGTTAATAGTTGATGGACCTCTGGGTTCATTAGTGGTGGAAGATTTCCCAACCTGCGAATCTTGCTTGGAAGGTAAAATGACCAAGAGGCCTTTTAAGGCCAAGGGGTATAGAGCCAAAGATGTGTTGGAGTTGGTTCATTCTGATTTGTGTGGTCCTATGTCTATCCAGGCTAGAGGTGGTTTTGAGTATTTTGTCTCTTTCATAGACGATTATTCAAGATATGGATATATTTACTTGATGTGCCGCAAGTCTGAATGCTTTGACAAATTCAAAGAATTCAAGGTTGATGTAGAGAAACGTCAAGGTAAAAGTATCAAGACACTACGATCTGATCGTGGTGGTGAATACCTCTTGGGAGATTTTAGGAATTACTTATCAGAGGCAGGGATTCAATCCCAATTGTCTGCACCTGACACACCCCAGCAGAATGGTGTAGCAGAGCGAAGGAATAGGACTCTTATGGAGATGGTTAGATCAATGATGAGTTATTCTAAGTTGTCATATTCATTCTGGGGATATGCTCTAGATACGACAGTGTATATTCTGAACTTGGTACTATCTAAATCAGTGCCTTCTACTCCCACAGAATTGTGGACTAGGCGAAAACCTAGTCTAAGATATATTCAGATTTGAGGGAGTCTAGCACATGTGCTGAAGGCAGATAGTGGTAAGTTGAAACCTTGTATAGAAGTGTGCATGTTCGTTGGCTATCCTAGAGGAACGAAAGGTGGTTTGTTTTATAGTCCTAGAGATCAGAAGGTGATCGTTAGCACGAATGCCAGATTTCTAGAGGAAGACTATGTGATGAACCATAAGCCCATGAGTAAGATTGTTCTGGAGGAATTGAAAGGGGAAGTCACTACTTCAGTACCACCAATACAAGAGGATATACCATAAGTCATTACACCGTGTGTCACAGAGGATACACAGGTGATACCTCGTCGTAGTGGGAGGGTTGTGAGACAGCCTGATAGATTCATGTTCTTGGGAGAATCTTCTGATTTGGTCCCTGACAAACATGAACCTAATCCCTGGACATATGACGAGGCAATACAAGATAAAGATGCAGTATCTTGGCAAAGTGCAATGAATGATGAGATTGAATCTATGGATTCAAATCAGGTCTGGGAGCTAGTAGAACCACCCGATGGTGTAAAAACCATTGGATGCAAGTGGATCTACAAAAGAAAGAGAGGAATAGATGGGAAGGTTGAGACCTTCAAAGCGAGGCTTGTTGCAAAAGGGTATACTCAGAAAGAGGGTGTCGATTATGAGGAGACCTTTTCTCCAGTAGCCATGCTTAAGTCTATCCGAATTTTCTTATGCATTGCTGCTCATATGGATTATAATGTATGGCAGATGGATGTCAAGACAGCTTTCCTTAATGGATGTCTTGAGAAAAACATCTATATGAAGCAACCAGAAGGATTCATTGCAAAGGGCAAAGAGCATCTTGTGTGCAAGCTTAATCGGTCCATTTATGGATTGAAGCAAGCTTCGAGGTCTTGGAACATCCGCTTTAATGAGGTAATCCAGTTTTATGGATTTATTCAAAGTCCGGATGAGTCTTGTATATACAAGAGATGTGACAGAAACGTAGTGGTATTTATTGTACTATACGTAGATGACATTTTGTTAATTGGCAACAATGTCAAGGTGTTATCGTACGTAAGGGTAAGGTTGTCCAAACAATTTGATATGAAGGACTTGGGAGAAGTGGGACACATCCTTGGGATCAAGGTTATAAGGGATCACAAGAAAAGGATGTTGTGCTTATCTTAAGCTTCATACATAGACACAATTATCGAACATTTTAGCATGCAAAACTCCAAGAAAGGTTTTCTACCTTTCAGGCATGGAGTTCCTTTATCTAAGGAGATGTGTCCTAGAACATCTGAGGAGATAGAGGAGATGAAGGCAGTTCCTTATGCTTCAGCAGTATAAAGCCTCATGTATATGATGCTATGTACGAGACCAGATATCTGCTTTCCCGTGGGCATGGTCAGCAAATATCAGAGTAATCCAGGACAGGGACATTGGACTGCGGTAAAACATATATTGAAGTACCTGAGAAAGACTAGGGATTATATGCTAGTTTACAAGGCAGACCAATTACTCCCCGTGGGTTACATAGATTCTGACTTCCAATCAGACAGGGATAACAGTAAGTCTACCTCAAGTTTTGTGTTTACTTTGGGAGGTGGAGCCATTGTATGGAGGAGTGTCAAGCAGAAATGCATGGCGAACTCCACCATGGAAGCTGAGTATGTGGTAGCTTCTGAGGCGACCAAATAAGTTATGTAGCTCAGGAACTTCTTGATGGACTTGGATGTGATTCCTGATTTGCCCAGAACTATCACAATTTATTGTGATAATAGTGGTGCAGTTGCAAACTCGAAGGAACCACAAGCCCATAAGGCAAGTAAACACATAGAGTGCAAGTACCACCTGATACGAGAAATCATAAAGAGGAGAAGTTGTTGTGGCATAGATTGCATCGGAGGATAACCTGGCAGATCCTTTCACTAAGGCCCTTCCACCGAGAGCTTTTGATAGGCATGTGGAGGGAATGGAAATCAGATGTATGGTAGTTTGAGGATAGCATAGTCTTTTAGTATAAGTGGGAGATTGTTGGGATGTACACTGAAAAGTCTATCTTTTGTATGAACTTCTTTATTTTTGAAATAAGAATCACATGATCATTGTTTGTATATTTATAGTTATGCATATTGTCTGATACATTACATTGTAGATAACATGGTGTGTAGTGTCACACAGGAGATCATGTTATCGGTTCATTGTAAAGTATAAGTAAAGGCTCATAATCGAGATGGTTATAGACAAACCATTGGAATGGTTGTAGTGTAATTTGGTATTAGTTTATCTTGACCATAGAATCACACTAGTACACTTTGTGTGTATTGAGCAGGACCGACTTAGAGGTGATTCGATTTATTACTGACTACATAATCGAATCGGACCTCAGATATTATATTGTACATGCTCTTAATCCCGATATAATAACGGGCACATATACTTAGTATTCATTTCTTTGATTTACCAATGGGCGAGATTTATAAAGTAAATTGATAGGCTCGGTAAATTGGGAAATGGTATTATTTATATGGTGTGTCGTTGATTATAGGAGGAAACTGTGTCCTATATATTAGGATGACGATGTCCCCTTGAGGAGCTCATAAGGTTCATCATGTAAACCCTGCACGTGGACTTGGTCCGGCATGATGATAAGGTTAAGTGGTACTACTCATGGAGTTAGATGTTGATTAATTAATTGTCAGTAAATTAATTAATTGATGGACATTCGAGATCTTAAATATGGGGAGAAAAATATACAAATAATATATGGAGCCCATATTAACTTATAGGGGTTGGTGAGGTAGATCGATGATAATCCTCTAGTGGAATGGATTATCATTAATGGATCGGACTTTATGTGGGCTTGATCCATTGGGTGGCCAAGATCCAACTCCTCCTCATGGTCCCTATTGTAGCCTATTAAAACCTCATGAAGCCTAGATCCAATGGTTGAAAACAAAACTCTAGATCCAACGGTGGAGATTAAATCTCTAGATCCGACGGTTGAGATTAAATCTCTTGACCCGACGGTTGAGATTAAATCCCTAGAACCGACAGTGGAAATTAAAGGAGGCTTAGGCCTAACTCTATAAAAGGAGGCAAGGGGGTGGGCGACAAGTGCAATTGAAGAGGGGCTAGGGTTTTGGGCGGCAAGGGCAAGGAGGTTGGGCAACCACAAATAAGGAAACTTCTTTTTTTCTTCTTCCTAAGGTGGTCGGTGCCTATTCTCCTCTTTTATCTCCTTTGTCGGCATCCAAAGCTCCTCCATCTCTTCTCCTTGGTCGGTGGAAACAAAGCCTAGGGTCTCTTCCCTTGGAGTTTTGGCCGGCGTCCACCATCCTTCTTCTCCTCTTGGCCGGCGGCAAGCATCAAGGTTGGTGCTTTGTAGTTGGTTAAAGGAAGGAGAAGAGTTTTGTTTCTATACTTCCTCTTGTTCGGAGCGAGCAAGGAAGGAAGATTGGTGATATAGGAGGCTTCGACTTTTGGAAGATCGTCGCCCACACGACGTCCAAAAGGAGGAAGGACATACAATAGAAGATCGAGAGGTATAACGCTTGTTTATTTTCTTTTGTAACATGCCTATAATTGTTTTTCAATCATATACATGTTGTATATTCTATTTTGTGGCTACATTAACTTGGACCCCGAATACAAACACAAAAGCCGGCGATCCGTACATCGTCTATTCCGCGGCTATTCGTAGAATAGAGGTTGGTGGCTTGAACAACAAGATTGTTCATGTGACTACTCTAATCGAATAGCACGACGATGAAACGGTAGCTTGGGTAATCCCTCTTGTCAAGGATAAATTTTTTTATCTGGGGATGTAGAAGGGATCGCCATCAACAAGCGACCGAGTTGAAGTGGGAAGCGAAGTTTTCTACCTTTAAAGTCTGGTCAATCGTGACCTGGGTCGATTGCACCAACAATCTCTCCCTTTTTGATGTTTGACAAAACCTTTGAGTTAGGCCCCCCCTAACTTAAGCTATCAAATCTCACAATTCTCCCCCTTTTTGACATACATCAAAAAGGCTCTCCTCAAGAGTATCAATGTCTCATATCCCAATGAGATCTTACATTCTCCCCCTTGATCTAATCACATCTAGGATGTCTTCACTCTTCCTAGTGATAAGTCTCATTCACTAAATGAGAGGCAATCCTCATTCTTCAATTTTCCCCCTTTGGTGAGGACAATGAGGGTTTCTAAAACCTTCATGTCTCTCTCTTTAAGGAATACACATCCATCATCCCAAGTTGGATAATCTCCCCCTAAAGGCTTGCTCCCCTTGACCATTGCACCAACAATGTCTTTGGAGAGTCCTTAAGCCTATAGGAACACTAAACCATCAAAATTAAGGGCAAAAGTTCAAACTTGAACTTTCAATCATCTTAAAATTTGATTTTCACCCTAAAAAACTCTCCTAATCCATTTCCAATGGATTTTCACCCTTCCAATGCTTTCCAAAGCATACCCTAGGGTTAGGAGCAGTTATTGTTGGATCGAGAAGCGTCGCTAGAGGGGGGTGAATAGCGAGCTTTAAAAACTTTCTTTTCGTTTCAAAATACGAGCAATGCAGAGGAAAGTAAAATAGTAGAAAATAAATAGATACTTTATTTTTACTTGGTTCACAACCCAATGGTTGCTACTCCAAGGCCCTGTGATCCTTGATCACGTACAAAGGGGCAATCCACTATAGAGCCTCTTCCTCGTTGGAGATAGGAGACAACGATCACAAAAATCGAGAGACAAAAACTCAAGGATGAGGCAACAAGCTTACCTCACCTCGTTATGACGAAAACTCCGATTACAAATTAAACTAAATAAGAAACAAACTAATACTACCGACGAATATGAATCTGAGATGAAGAGCTTGTCGTTGGCGTGTTGTCGTCGTAGTGTCGTCGTCGAAGTGTATTGTTGTTGGAGCACTTGGGAGCAAAGAATTGATGATTTAGGGTTTGAGTCCTCCCCTCCTTTTATAGACTTGTTCCTTGGAATAAGTCTAGATCCAGATCCACAACTCGTGGATCTTATCATGAGGTGGCACCTTATCTTATCACGAAGTGGCGGCATCAAACGTTATCTCTTTGACCTAGTGCACAAGGTTGATTCATCGCCATCAATCAACTAATGTACTTCATCAGTCGACTGACATTAGTCGACTGCCAACCTGGTCACTTCCCTGCAATAAGGAGTTAGCAAATAAAATGGTAAATGCGACGGTTTCTTACCGTCTGATCTCGACCTAGACCTTTCACTGGAAGTCTTAGTCGGATCGCCGCCTACGATTGTCCCCGTACAGAGGACACGACCTTACCACTACTCCACACTCGTGCTTACCTTTGGTCCTTTATGACCTGACGCTTTGCTTCCAGTCTTCCACCTAGGTTCTTTGACTCCCACGAAGTTCTCTTGGTGTCGCCCGACCACCACGGTTTCTCGACTTGAGATTCTCCAGGTGTCACTAACCTTCAGCTCAGCTTAAACACTTTCTGCACACTTAGTTCATCTCATGAGATAACATTAAGACCTTAACTTTGAATCTTTGTCAAAATCAAAACTTAGGTTCGATTATCTGGTGTCCCTGGACCAACTATCTCCTCCTTTTTGATCTATGGCAAACTGACTTAAAGTTAAGGGAAATTCAAGCGTGAAATGAAGTAAACAATACAATTAAATGCTTTTATAAAATCTCCCCCTTGAGGCTACCTCCCCCTTAACCCTAGGTGAGTTTTGAAAAAAAAAATCTTTAAATTTAAAAAATTTGTGTTACTCCCCCTTAACTTTCGCTCTTCTCCCTCTTTTGCCATAAATCAAAAAAAAAAAAGTAAATATTGAGGGTGTATATATAAGATAGGGGTTTAAAAGAAAATATTATAAGTATAGCATGTGTCTAGAATTATTAAAGAGAGAAATCAAATGAAAGAGTCCAAGCATGTGTCTCTACTTAGTTAAGTAGGTTGGTTCGAGGTATATCCCTCTGCACCAACAATTGTAAAACTAGTTTTACCAAAATAAATTTTTGAAACAAAATACCATAAGTTCATTAAAAAAACTTTATGAGTTTGTAAGATAACCCTAAAGGTTAGTTTTCTCTCCCTTAGTCAAATACATGAGGTATAAAAGATTTTGGGGGCGCTAAACTTGGCCTAGAGAGTTATATATTTAGTATCGGCCACATAAAATTATAACTATACAGTTAAATGCTACAATTAATAAGTATTTATAGTTTTGAAAGCATTTCAAAAAAGCTATGTTATGTGTATTTTGATTATCCCTAACATCTCACCCATTTTATGTGTCTCAAAATATGTTCACCTTATATGTCTTATGAGATGATTTCAATTTTACTTGATTAAGTTTTAGTGATTTGAAGCTAATCAACCTTGTGTTAGATTCGGATTTAACCCTTTGCTCATCAAGTAAACTTTTCGAGAAATTGGCTTCCAGGTCGTGGCGAGGCACAGAGGCCTTCTTTGATCGGAACAACAACCACTTCCTTAGACAAAGCCAAATTCAAGAAATTGATCACTTGAGTTACTTAAGATTACTTCCTGGTCTAATTAGTTTAGGATACAGCGAGGTAGCTTCAGCTAGTTCAACTTAGTCGAGTGCGCCAAGCTAGATACGCCTTATCTAGTTCGGACACACAAGACTTCGTTTCCCTAACGTACTATCATCTCACACATCCTGATACTATGTTATCAAGATTGATTAACTATTTGTCCTATCTGTTGGGTAATTGATTGTCGCTTGAGGGGGTGAATAGCGTTTCGTTGCTTGATGGATTTCAATCGCGTTCGTCTCTATAATTCGATTAGTGCAGTGGAAATACAAACTAGAATACGAATATAGAGACAACTACACAATCACAACACAAAGATATAACGTGGTTCGTAACCTCAAGGTTCCTACTCCACAGGTTGGGCTCGAATGAGCCCTAGCGATGCCAACACCACTAAACAATAAACACTCCTTCTCGGAAATATCCAGAGGTGGAGGAAACCTCTTACAACAATTCTTACAACAATAAGAAATGAATACAAGCTAATACAAGTAAACTACACGAATACAAGTAAAGAAAACTTTACACAATGTGAACTTGATTGCTTGCTTTTGGTTGCTTGAGAGTAGCCTTGAAGGTCTGGATTGCAGCAGCAAATCCCCTTCAAATTGCCTCAAAGAACCATGATAAAAACCTTCTCCATGAGCTGCTTTTATAATCTGCATTCGGGCTGGATTTTACCTAGTAGTCGACTGATCGAGATCATCAGTCGACTGCTCCTGTAGCTATTGTCTCACAACGACCCGAGCTACGTTGGATAAGTTCCAATGGATAGGTCATCAGTCGACTGATCATGCTCATCATTCGACTGATCATGCCCATCAGTCGACTGATCGAGTCATCACTCGACTGTTAAACCCTAACAATCGACTCGAAAACTTTTTGTTCTCGAAAACTCGACCATTAGTCGACTGTCACCATAAAAGTCGACTGCTTAGGCCATCAGTCGACTGCCCAATGCTAGCAGTCATATGTCAGGCCATTTTTTGCAGTTGAACTCCAGTCGACTCCCATAAGTTGACTGAGCATAATATCAGTCGATTGATAACCTCATCCATGAAATTTTAACCCCAAGTATGATGCCCTCATACTTGCTATACCACCCTTAGCCTAGACCTAAGCCTTCTAGCCACCTCCGTCAGCCTCACGCCTATCGGATCCCTCCATATCATCCATGACTTGTTCATCCATATGCTAGTCTTCAAGTGCTTCCATCCTCTATTGTCATGCTAACGTGGTCTATACCGCCAAGGCACATTGGGCTTATGCTTTCAAGACTTCGCTTGGACTTTACGCTACCAACCACTAGACTTATGCTGCCAAGACTCCACCCTTGGACTTTACGCTGCCATTATCACCCCTTGGACTTTCCTTGCCAACCCATGTTGGACTTTTTATTTTCAAAGACTCAAGCTTGGATTTTCCCCTTGCCAAGACCCATGCTTGGACTTTCCATGCCAAGTACAAAAGATTTAGACTTCTCCATCATATGGTCAACCCCATGTCAACCATATAGTCAAACAATGGTCAAACCATTGTCAAACATCAAAATACCCCTCGAGTAAATCTCGAGTCCGGTCAATCATGACCCGGGTCGATTGCACCAACAATCTTCCCAAAATATTGTCAAACATCAAAACACTACTTGAGTCTAACTCAAGTCTGGTCAATCGTGACCTGGGCTGATTGCACCAACAATCTTCCCCTTTTTGATGTTTGACAAAAACCACAAAGCCATTGAGTTAGGCTACCTAACTCAAATCTCCTTACAAATTATCCCAAATTGGTAATCCCATAAATTCTCTCCCTTTTTGACATACATCAAAAAGGTTCTCCTCAAGGAGGTATATGTCTCATATCCCAATGAGATCTTACAATCTCTCCCTTAGTCCAAAAACATCTAGGATGTCTTCACTCTTCCTAGTGATAAGTCCCATATCACTTAAGAGAGGCTTCCTATAAACTCTCCCAATTTCCAAATTGGGCATCTCACATCCCCATTTCTCCCCCTCATAAGGAAGAACACATCCATCATCCAATGATGGATACCTCCCCCTAAAGGCTTGCTCCCCCTTGACCATTGCACCAACAATGTCCTTGGAGTGTCCCTAAGCCTATAGGAGCACTAACCAATCAGAATTAAGGGAAAAAGTTCAAACATAAACTCTCACACACCTTAAAATTGATACACACCCTAAACAACTCTCATAATCCATATCCAATGGATTTTCAGCCTTTCTAATGCTTTCCAAATCATATCCTAGGGTTATGAGCAGTTAGGGTTGTTGGTGCAATCGGCCCAGGTCATGATTGACCAGACTCGAGTTGGACTCGAGTAGTGTTTTGATGTTTAACATTGATGTCCGACAATGTGTTGGGGAGATTGTTGGTGCAATCGATTCAGGTCATGTTTTGATGTTTGACGATGGTTTCACCATTGTCATGGGAGAAGTCCAAGTCTTGTGTACTTGGCATGAAAAGTCCAAGCTTGAGTCTTGGCATGGAAAGTTCAACATGGGTTGGCAAGGAAAGTCCAAGCATGGGTCTTGGCAAAGGAAAGTCCAAGCATGGGTCTTGGCATGGAAAGTCCAACATGGGTTGGCAAGGGAAAGTCCAAGCTTGAGTCTTAGCAATTGAGAAGTCCAAGGGAAATATTGGTGGCGTAAAGTCCAAGGGTGGAGTCTTGGCAACATAAGTCTAATGGTTGGTGGCGTAAAGTCCAAGCGGAGTCTTGGCAACGTAAGCCCAATGTGCTTTGGTCGTGTAGAACACATTAGCAAGATAATAGCTGATGGAAGCACCTGAAGGCTAGCATATGGATGAACAAGTCATGGATGACTTGGAGGGATTCGATAGGTGTGAGACTGACGGAGGTGGCTAGAAGGCTTAGGTTTAGGATAAGGGTGGTCTAGCAAGTATGGGGACACCATACTTGGGATTAAAACCTCATGGATGAGGTTATCAGTCGAGTAATATTATAGTCAGTTGACTGATGGGAGTATGTAGGGGATCGATCGGTGTGTATGTAGACGGCTAGAGGGGGGTGAATAGCCCTCTTTCGTCGTACGGTGGAATTCACTTATCTACAAATAATATTAGCGCAACGGAAACAAAACTAAACAAGCAAATCAAAATAACAAGAATAAAAACCAATGCTAACAAAAGGAATATAACGTGGTTCACGGCTACGCCGTTAATCCATGGTTACGCCGCTAATCCACGGTCCGATTTGTCCAAGGTGAATCACTCCTCAATCTATCCACTAGATCTCTCATTTGCACAAAGCTAGGTGGAGGTAACCTTTTTTACACAAGGATCACTCTTCTACAATAGAATGAAGATTAGCACAAGTAGAAGAGTGGAAAAATGTTTAGGGCACTTTGGGAGCTGTTAGGAGTTCAAGCATTAGGCCCCCAAAGCCCCACACCCTTCCTCTTTATAGAGGAAGAGGGTTTCTTCCCGTTGACACAAGAGCAGTCGACTGATGTCCCTATCTGTCAACTAGTCCTGTAGTCGTTGCCCAATAACAACTGCTTTCCACGTTGGATTCCATCCAACGGCAACATCATCAGTCGACTGATCTTACCATCAGTTGACTGATGGACCATCAGTCGAGTGCTCGCGAGCTCGACTCCATTCTGTGTCCGACACTGCCTCCATCAGTCGACTTCCATTCCATGGCAGTCGACTGATGGTCTGCCAGTCGACTGTCATTCCATGGCAGTCGACTGATGTCGGGAAATCTCATCCGACACTTAGCCAAATGGCCAAGTTTCACCTAAGAGCACTACCCCCTTCCCGGGTTACATTCGCTCACTCTCATCCCTCAGAGTCCCTCGGATGTGCCAAGCGCATGGCTCTGCAGCGCCATCCTTCGCGTCTCGCCCTGAAGTCTACTTCCTCCGGCTTCACTCCAGGCTCCTCGTCCGGTGGTCCCTCGGATGCTCCAAGCACACGGCTTCCGCAAAGCCATCCTTCACCGACTCAAAGACCGAGTCATGAGAGGTGAAACTCACCAAGGCTCCATGTGCGAATTACTAAGTCCTGCAAGACTCCAACGCACATATCAAATCCACACATCCTAACTTAAACCCTTTGCCACACACATCAAAACCATATCAAGGATTGATTGCACTAACAATCTCCCCCTTTTTGATGTGTGGCAATCCGTTTAAGTTAGGTAAAACATTTGATAAAACTATTAAGGTAAGAAAGCATGTGAATAACATGATTAGCAACTCTCCCCCTTAATACATGAAACTCCCCCTAAATATAATTACCCCTTACTTAAACATATATATTTCTCCCCCTTTGACACCATCAAAAATAATTAACAAAGTTTATACAGCATGACATCAAGTCTAGAGAGAAACATAAACCAAAAAACATGCCTTAAAACCGTGTATCAGAAGTTGCTGGGCAGTTTGATATTGGATAATTGGGAGCGAAGGACATCTCTCCTTGCTAGCTTCGCCTCGGATGTGCCTTCATGAATCTCTATTAGTTTCTTCCACATGTCCTTGGTGCTAGCGCATTCCCCAATCTGATTCACTTCTTGTTGAGGGAGTACGTTGTAAAGGTGATGTTTGGCTTTTGAGTTCGCCAAGTACTCTTCCCTTTGCCTCTTGCTCCACCTTGATTTTTCCAATGGCTCCCCTTCTTCATCCCTAGGCATTTCAAAACCGTTTTCCATAATTAAAAGAATTTCAAAATCGGTTTCGAAAATTACCTCCATTCTCTTTTTCCACCAAGAGAATTCTCCTTCAAACTTTGGTGGATGAATGTTTGAGCCGGCCATTCTTGAATGTGCTTGTTGTGGCGGTTAGTCCTCGACAAGCTTTCCTTGGCTTTGATACCACTTGTAGGGGATCGATCGGTGTGTATGTGGCCGGCCTTTGGACTTCCTTTGCCAAGGTCCACTTGGACTTTACGCCGCCAAGACTACATGCTTGGTCTTACGCCGCCAAGCCTTTTCCTTGGACTTCTCTTGCCAATATCACACTTGGACTTTGCCTTTACCAAGTCTTTTATACTTGGATTTTCCTGTCACTTAAACATGTTCACAATTAGATCACAAAGTATTGCCTAACTTAGATGATTATCCAAACATCAAAACATATAAATGTTTGGGGCATTGTTGCACCAACAATCTCCCCCTTTTTGATGTTTGGCAATCATTTAAGTTAGGTATTTAACACATACACATAATCATATCTCCAATATGAATTCTAACTTAAACATTCTTTCTTCCCCTTTGACATACATCAAAAAGAGAAGGATTCATAAATTTCATGAAAGAATTAAATTTGTTGTAATCTTGAACTAAGGTATAAGATTGAAATTAAGCTCCCCCTTAATCCATGATATGGTTCATGATGTGTGAATAACATGTGGAGTAAAATATAACAAAAGATTGGAGGTTAAATCCTATCTTTGCACCAACAATATAAGTTAAGGGGATGAAAAAATTTATATGATGAAACTCCCCCTAAAACATTGCATCAAACAGTCCTAAAAACTTCTTTATACCGAAGATTATCATACCATAGTGTTAGAACATTCAAAGATACACTTAAATCCAGGAAATAGAGGTTTTTATCAGAAAACACAGTGTATCAGTCGACTGCTACGCCCGAATTCCATTTTTTTGATTTTTCAGCCCAACTTCAGAAATGCACTAAAAATTCTAGAAACATCCAAAAATTACAAAATTTTGTGTACACATTTCTGAAATCATTTTCTATCAAGGAAAAATAATTTAAAAAATATATGTTTTCTATATTTTGAAAATGATACAATTTTGAAACCTAGCAAAAACTCTAAGTATTTTGCAAACTTTGTATCACATTTGTATTCCACTTGAAAACTGTTTTTCAAAGTTTGATAAACATAGTTTAAATTATGTTTTATTTGACATTTCCAATCATATTCTTGGAGCTATATACACATTAATTGTGCATAAGCCTTCCCAATGATTGGTCCAATGATGGATTAATGTCTCTAGATGACACTTTGGTTCATAGTAATGCATCATAACAAGCATGATGAACCAAGTGCATCTTCCTAACATCTCACATGTTGTCTAAGTGGCTCAATACAAAAATTATGGTTTCTTAGGTATTTTGTGAGATGCTTAAAGGTATAAATCCTAGGATATCTATAGGATCATGCAAACTTACACCTTTATTCAACTAAGCACATCCCAAATTCTCTCCTAAGTGATGAAAATTCTACTTCGGGGAGAGGCTTGGTAAAGATGTCGGCTAGGTTGGACTTAGATTCAATGTAATTAAGCTCAATGTCCCCCTTAGCCACATGATCTCTAATGAAGTGATGTTTTACTTCAATGTGCTTGGTCCTAGAGTGATGCACCGGATTTTTGGTCAAATTTATGGTGCTCACATTATCACAAAATACTTTTATGTTGGAGTAAGATAGCTCATAGTCCTCTAAAGTATGTCTCATCCATAATAGTTGAGCTACACAACCACCCATAGCTACATACTCGACCTTGGTTGTGGATAGGGCAACACAAGGTTGCTTCCTACTACTCCAACTAACTAGGGAGGACCCAAGGAATTGGCATCCACCACAAGTACTCTTCCGATCCAATTTACAACCGGCATAATCGGAATCGGTGTACCCAACCAAATCAAAAGACCTAGTCCTAGGGTACCATAGTCCTACATTTAGTGTGCCTTTAATATATCTTAAGATTCTCTTAATGACAACTAAATGAGATTCTTTGGCACATGATTGGTACCTAGCACACATACCAACCGCAAATAATATATCGGGTCTACTAGCGGTTAGGTACAAAAGGCTACCAATCATACCCCTATAGAGTGTAAGGTTAATTTATTTTCCTTCATGATCACTATCTATTTTTGTATTGGTTTCCATTGGAGTTGAAACTACCTCAGCATTTTCCAAACCAAATTTCTTAATCATTTCCTTAGCATATTTGGTTTGGTAAATATAAATTCCTTCACTTGTTTGTTTGACTTGTAATCCTAGGAAGAAATTTAGTAAAGTCTTGAAGGAGTTCATCATTTGTTGACCCAAAGATAATGTCATCAACATATACTTGGGCTACAAAGATGTCCTTTGATGTTGACTTTATAAATAGAGTTTGATCTACATTACCCCTCCTAAAGTTCTTAGAGATTAAGAAAGATGATAATCTTTCATACCAAGCCCGGGGAGCTTGTTTCAAATCATACAACGCTTTCCTAAGCTTGTATACATGGTTTGGATAGTCCATATTCTCAAACCTGGGAGGTTGTTCTACATATACCTCTTCCTTAATGAACCCATTTAGGAATGCCGATTTAACATCCATTTGATGGAGTTTGAAACCCATATAAGAGGCATACCCTAATAGGATCCTAATAGACTCTAACCTAGCAATCGGGGCAAATGTTTCATCATAGTCAAGTCCTTCAACTTGATTAAAGCCCCTTGCAACTAACCTTGCCTTATTCCTAGTAATATTTCCTTGGTCATCTAGTTTGTTCCTAAAGACCCATCTTGTAGTAATGATGGTATTGTCATTAGGTCTAGGAACTAACTCTCATACTTAACTCCTTTCAAATTGAGCCAATTCATCTTGCATTGCTAAGATCCAATCCAGATCAAGTAATGCGTCATTGATTGTTTTGGGCTCAATTTGGGAGATTAGTGCTATATGACTAGGGGGGTCTCTATGAAATGACCTAGTCCTAACTCCTTGAGATAATTCACCTACAATTTGATCTAGAGGGTGATTTTGATGAACTCTTATTGTTCTAGGAGGTGTATTAATTGATTTTGATCATGATTATCCTCAACTCTTCTTTCATCATCGGAATCACCTCTTACTCCCCCTTGATTCAACTCTCCCCCTTGATCATTACCCCCTAAAGTTAAATCTTGAAATTTTTGGATAATTTCTTGATTTTTGTCATTGATATCATCATCAATGGGAGATTTCCTAGGGTATGTATTAGAGGTTTCATCAAATTGGACATTTGAAGATTCCTCAATCTTTTGAGTTCTTTTATTATAAACTCTATACCCTACACTAGTGGATGAGTATCCAACTAGGATTCCCTCATCCGCTTTGGACTCAAATTTACCTAGGTTATCTTTGGTGTTTAAAATATAAACTTTGCATCCAAAGACCTTAAAATAGTGAATTGTTGGAATTGTACCATTCCATAATTCAAATGGGGTTTTTCCTAAAAACCTATGAATTAAAACCCTATTTTGGATATAGCAAGCAGGGACCGCTTCCGTCCATAAGTAGCTAGGTAAAGAATATGCATTAAGCATAGTCCTAGCCGCTTCTTGTAGGGCACGATTTTTCCTTTCCACAACTTCATTTTGTTGGGGTGTTCTAGGACAAGAAAATTTGTGCTTGTACCCTTGTTCTAGGCAAAAGTTTGAGAAGTTGGAACTCTCAAATTCTCCACCATGATCACTACGGATCCGGTTGATTTTGAGTTTCCTTTTATTCTCTACTCTCTTGCTAAATCCTATGATTATTCCTAGAGTTTCATCCTTATTTTTCATGAAAAATACCCAAGTAAATCTAGAAAAATCATCTACAATCACTAAGAAATATTTACTACCAATCATGGAAGGAGTACTATGACAATCAAATAAGTTCATATGCAATAGTTCTAAAGGTAAAGCGGTACTAAGTAAAGTTTTACCTTTGTGTGATGTTTTTGATTGTTTCCCTTCTTGGCATGCATCACACATTTTGTCCTTGAGATACTTGACTTTTGGCAACCCCTTGACTAACTTCATTTTGGCTATTTTGGCAATGTTCTTCATATTAATGTGCCCTAGCCTCCTATGCCAAAGCCAACTCTCTTCTTCTTTTGCAATAAGACACTTGATAGAAGCATTAGTAGCATAGGATAAATCAACATAATATATATTTGATTTCCTAAAGCCTACTAACATGCAATCATTTAAAGTTTTGTGTCTTATGAAACATTTTGAAGAATCAAATTGAACATCAAAATTGGCATCACATAGTTGACTTACACTAAGCAAATTAAATTTCACATTTTTAGCTAATAACACTTTATGAATGGCAAGGTTGGGGAATACCTCAATTGTGCCTTTTCCTAGAACCTTAAGTTTACCACTATTTTCAAATGACACCTTCCCCTTGCTAGTGTGGTTGATGATGGAAAATTTTCTCTGATCACCGGTCATGTGTTTTGAGCACCCACTATCAACAATCCATAAGTTTGGTTCTTCTACCTATACAACATGAAAAATGCAAGCCTTAGGCACCCAAATTTTAGGACCGATAGCATCAACTATATAACTTTTGGGGACCCAAGCCTTTTTAGCCTTACTCCTAATGGTTGGTTTTCTACTAATTAGAGAGGTGAAGGCTACTTCTTTCTCCTTAGGCTTGTATCCTATGCCGGCCTTGTTATAAATGGCCCTTTGGTCCCTAAGAATCATATCAAGATATTTTGACCCATTTGAAAACTTTTCTAAATATGCATGTAAATCACCTATTTCTTTCCTAAGTTCATCATTCTCATTCCTAAGTGTACATGCATCATCACAAGGTGGTATTACATTTTTAAGTGACTTAATTTCTACTTTTAAATCCTTAATCCTAGTTTTTGATCTATTTAAGGCATTTTGAAGGCATGTAATGGTTTTATAAAGTAAATCTACCCTAGGGGAGTCTCTTACCTCATCATCACTTGATGATGATTCATCGCTTGAGGAAGAGGATGAAGACTCCTCACTTGAGCTTCCGGCTTCCTCCTCCAAGGCCGTGAGGGTTAGGTTCCGGGTGGCATGACACATTTCTTCATCATCGGAAGAGTCCTCCAAGCTTAGTGTGTCCCATGTTTGTGCCACCATTGCCTCCTTCTTCTTTTTCTCCTTCTTTTCCTTCTTCTCCTTATGCTTCTTTTCTTTCTCCTCCTTCTTCTTTAAGTTCGGGCAATTTGGCTTGATGTGCCCCTTTTTATTGCAACCATAGCAAACAATGTTGGTGCAATCGGCACAGGTCACGATTGACCAGGACTCGAGTGATGTTTTGATGTTCGACAAAAACATATGACAATGTAATTGTCATGGGAAAGTCCAAGTCTTGAGTACTTGGCATGGGAAGTCCAAGTGGAACACTTGGCATTTGGTAAAGTCCAAGCATGGTTCTTGGCAATAAAAAGTCCAACATGAGTTGGCATGGAAAGTCCAAGCATGGGTCTTGGCAAGGTAAAGTCCAAGTCTTGAGTACTTGGCATGGAAAGTCCAACATGGGTTGGCAAGGGAAAGTCCAAGCTTGTATCTTGGCATTTGAGAAGTCCAAGGGTTTGATATTGGCGGCGTAAAGTCCAAGCGGAAGTCTTGGCAGCATAAGTCCAATGGTTGGCGGCGTAAAGTCCAAGCGGAATCTTGGAAGTGTAAGTCCAATGTGCCTTGGCGGTGTAGACACCGTTAGCATGACATAGCCGATGGAAGCACCTGAAGGCTAGCGTGATGGATGAACAAGTCATAGATGACTTGGAGGGATCCGAGAGGCGTGAGGCTGATGGAGGTGGCTAGAAGGCTTAGGTCTAGGCTAAGGGTGGTCTAGCAAGTATGGGGGCACCATACTTGGGCTAAAACCTCATGATTCAACTAGGCGAAGTGGCGAGGCGGATCGTGATGCCTCGGCGGTCGGTGAAATCGATCGACTGGTGCTCGGGAATTCGGCCACAGAGTGTAGTCTCACTAGACCGCTGGGACCAGCAGTCGAGTGAGGACACCATCAGTCGACTGATGGATTTGATCAGTCGACTGATGGTAGATCCGTTGGACTTATCCAGTGTGGATCTAGCCGTTGTCTCATGACAACAGTGGCATCAGTCGACTGATGGTCCCGATAAGTCGACTGATCAACTTTTTCCAGCACAGGTTGAAGCTATAAAAGGAGCTCGTGATGGAGGAAATTGGTATCGGTTTCTTGAGGGTTTTGGAGCGATTTGATGTTGAAAATCAGGGTCTCCAAGGTGATTTCAAGCAACCAAGCAATCAAGCAATCCAAAGGCAATCGTAAAGTAGTTTTCTTTACTTGCATTTTATTTCATTATTGTAATTGCTTGTATTTGTATCTTATTGTTGTAAGATTACTTGTAAGGGGTTTCTCCACCTCCGACTTGTGCCGATAAGGAGTATTTGTGATTAGTGAGTGTGTGTGCATCACTAGAGCTCTTAGAGCTCGATCCGTGGAGTAGGAACTGTGCGGTTCCGAACCACGTTACATACTCGTGTTCGTGTGTAATTGTCTATTTCGTTATTGCTATCATTATCTATATTCTACTGCGCTAACGAAAATTGTAGACAAGCACGCGATTGAATTCCATCTACGAACGATCAAACGCTATTCACCCCCTATAGCCGTTACAAAGATCTTAACAAGTGGTATCAGATCTTAACGATTGACCAGGACTCGAGTTTGACTCGAGTGATGTTTTGATGTTCGACAAAAACATATGACAATGTAATTGTCATGGGAAAGTCCAAGTCTTGAGTACTTGGCATGGGAAGTCCAAGTGGAACACTTGGCATTTGGTAAAGTCCAAGCATGGTTCTTGGCAATGGAAAGTCCAACATGAGTTGGCATGGAAAGTCCAAGCATGGGTCTTGGCAAGGTAAAGTCCAAGTCTTGAGTACTTGGCATGGAAAGTCCAACATGGGTTGGCAAGGGAAAGTCCAAGCTTGTGTCTTGGCATTTGAGAAGTCCAAGGGTTTGATATTGGCGGCGTAAAGTCCAAGCGGAAGTCTTGGCAGCATAAGTCCAATGGTTGGCGGCGTAAAGTCCAAGCGGAGTCTTGGAAGTGTAAGTCCAATGTGCCTTGGCGGTGTAGACATCATTAGCATGACATAGCCGATGGAAGCACCTGAAGGCTAGCGCGATGGATGAACAAGTCATGGATGACTTGGAGGGATCCGAGAGGCGTGAGGCTGATGGAGGTGGCTAGAAGGCTTAGGTCTAGGCTAAGGGTGGTCTAGTAAGTATGGGGGCACCATACTTGGGCTAAAACCTCATGTTTGAGGTGTGCCAGTCGACTGGTGTCATGTGGCAGTCAATTGGACCGAGTCAACTAGGGTTTGACTGCGGTAAGTGGTCTAGCAGTCGACTGATGGCTCGATCAGTCGACTGATCGTGTGATTAGTCGACTGGTGCTCGGATTTTCGGCCACAGAATGGAGTCTCACTCAACCGCTGCGACGAGCAGTCGAGTGATGGCTCATCAGTCGACTGATGCTCATGATCAGTCGACTGATGTCCTAGCCGTTGGATTTTTCCAGCGTGGATTACACCGTTGTCTCACAGGAACAGTGTGATCAGTCGACTGATGGTCCCGAGTAGTCGACTGATCGACCTTTTCCAGCATAGGTTGAAGCTATAAAAGGAGCTCGTGATGGAGGAAAAGATATCGATTTTCTTGAGCAAAATTGAAGGGGGAAGTTGGTGCTTTCCAGTCCTTCAAAGCTAGTTCAAGGCAATCAAAGATCAAGCAATCCAAAGTTCTTTTAAAGTGTTTTTCCTTTACTTGCATTTGTATTTCATTGTATTTGCTTGTATTCATTTGATTATTGTTGTAATCATTATTGTACGAGGTTTCTCCGCCTCCGGATTGTTCCGAGAAGGAGTGTTTATCAGTGGTTGCATGCGCATCACTAGAGCTCATAGAGCTCGATCCATGGAGTATGAACCGTGCGGTTCCGAACCACGTTATATCCTTGTGTTAGCGTGTTGTGCATTTCGTTATCGTTATTACTTTTCTATTTCCGCTGAGCTAACGAAATTGTAGAAACAAACGAGAGAAAATTCCATCTACGAACGATCAAACGCTATTCACCCCCCCCCTCTAGCCGTTACAAAGATCCTAACAAGTGGTATCAGAGCCCGTGGCTCTTCTACGGATTAACAACCCGGAGTCAAGAAGCTAGAAGAAAGAATATGGATTTCCAAGAAAAATTGAGTGACGACGTCAACATTCCACCTTCCTTCAACCGCGAACATTTTGCGTATTGGAAAGGTAGGATGGAATATTTTCTAATGACAAATATCGAAATTTGGTTTGTCGTGACTATAGGTTTTGATGCTCCGAGAGGAGAGAACGGCGAAATCCTCAAAATGAAGCGATGGACCGAGGAGCAACGGGAAAAATTCAAGACAACTGTTAAGGTAACAAAAATATTGATTAACTTGATACCTAACGACATTTTGTCCAGATTAGGAAGCTATAGGGATGCCAAGGAGTTGTGGAACAAGTTGATCAAGTTCCACGACAATCCCAAATCGGTCCAAGAAGACTTGGAAGAGGAGGAGACCGAAGAAGAATCATCATCATCCTCACAAGAAAGTGAGGAGTCAACTTCCGGATCGGAAGAGGTGGAGGAAGTGGAAGAAGCATCCACCTCAACAATTGAGGGGGAGGAGAGAACCTCCATACTGGAACATCAAGAAGAAACTTCGACATCTGGTCAAGATGAAGAAGCCCAAATACCAATTCCGGTCTCTACCACCGAACTAGGTAACTCAAGCAATTTAGGTTTAAATAAAAATCACATAACTTGCTTTGAGTGTAGGGAAAGTGGGCATTACAAAAGCAAATGCCCAAAGAGAGTAAGAAAAGCTCCACTGGAACCAAAAGACAAGGATGTCGGTTCCCCAACATCTAAAGGCGAGGACCACATCATATGCTTCAGGTGCAATTCAAAAGGACATTACCGGAGTCAATGTCCTAGGGGGAAGAAGAAGGGACAAGATGGAGCATCACAAGTAGGGGGAGCCTCTAGGGTAAACCCTGAGGTATATTTAAACAATGCTCGTTCCTTAAATTTTAGTAAAAAGCATGCTAGAAATAATTTTAGCAATATTGCTATTTATCATAAAGAGCATGTTAGACATAAGGAATTTTGTCTAGGAGCCAAAAATATCAACCTTAGGAAGAAGGAGAAATTTGGGACTAATGTTCCTAAAAATATTTTACCTAAGGACAACCCTAGGTCAAACAATTCTAGACAAATTTTATCTAGGGAGACAATTAGGAAGGTACAAGATCATCTAGGTCTTAATCCTAAATGGACTAGGCATATGCCTAGAAAGTCCCATGCCCATGAGTTAAATCAAAATTCTAAAATTGGGCAATTAGAATTAGAGAACCAAGCCTTGAGGTCAAGGCTTGAAAAATTAGAAAAGACCCTAAATAAGATCCAAAACCAATTTAAAGGGTCAAATGATCAAAAGTCTAGGTCCAAATCTCAAAGTCAACACTTAGGACCTAAGAGTCAAAAGTCAACCAAGGGCAAGCAAGGTTTGGGTCACAAACCTAAGCCTAAGGTGGCTTACCATAGTGTTCCATTTGATTATGGAACACAAACTAGGTCTAAGAAGACCAAGGTTACTAGGGAAGCTATCCCTAAGAGTAACCATAGTTTGTGCCTAGTGGCTAAGGTTTCTAGGAAACCTAGGGTGGCCACTAAGAAGGTTGCACGGGGAGTTACCCCTAGAGTCAACCTAGGTATGACCCAAATGACCAAGGCTAACAAGCCTAGGAGGGTCATTAGGAAGGTATTTAGGGAGGTTATCCCTAAGGAATACCTAATTAACCCTAGGAGCTTAAATCGGGTTTGGGTTCCTAAGAGCGTGATTGATTCATGCTAGATGGGTTTAGGGTGTGCCAATGCATTTTTGAAATTAAGAAAAATCAATTAAATTGGCACAATTTAGGTTTAGAGGTTAGTGCGCCATTTTGGGTTTTTGGCACACTTGGGAGAAAGAAAAAATAGAAATATGGCAAAATATAATTAATTATATGAAATGGGAATTAATATTAAAATTTAGGTATTACTTTACCTATGTATTTTATATGTCATGCTTTGTTTGCCATATAACATGTCATGACATCATGCTTATTTTTAATCATTTTATATGTCATGATTATGCTTAGGTTTAAGGATTAATGTCATGTGTTTTTAGATTTCTTATTATGCCATGACATCATGATTATGAGCATGTGTTTATCTATATCATCTCTAATGCCATAATCACTCATGCATTTAAGATAATTTGATTGAAATTGATTTAAGGACAATGGCATGACTTAGAGTCTCATTTATAAGGGAATCAAGTAGGGTTGCCTTAGAAAAATGCATGAAACCCTAGATTAAATAAACCAAAATCCACATCTCACATCCAATTGACATGTATGTGTATTTATACACCCTAGATACATGTGAGATGCTAGGATATGAGTTAAGTTCAAGGTGCATAGTTTTTGCATCTAGTTGAACCCAAACTCATCTTAACTCAACAGGTGGATCATTGGGAAAGCTTGTGTATAAGTCATGTACATAGAGCCCAAGGAATATGATCCAAAATAAGGTTTTGAAAACATTTTAAAATCATTTTGAAAAACCTTGGTGAAGTCTATCTTTTGATAGCAATCACCATTGATGAGATTGATACAAAGTGAGCCAAAAACTTAGAAGTTTTCTTCACTTTTGAATTTTGTATCAATTTTGATATTTTATGGGTAAAATATTTTTCAAACATTTTTCACCCATTGTATTGGTCATAGGTATTATACGTATCAATGTTTATGATTTTTCAATAAACGTATAATTATTTATAAATTTCCAAATCTCATTTCTGATAACTGAAAATCGGATTTTTTGATTATCGATCGCCTATATAGTGGCGATCGGTGATGAGGTTGATCGTGATTTACGAATCACTCGATCGATTATTCTGATTCGGGATAAACAAGCTTGTCTAACCCGATTTCGGCTGCGGTTAAGGTCCCTAGCCACTCCTAACCCTAGGATATGCTTTGGGAAGCATGAAAGGGCGAAAATCCATTGATATGGATTAAAAGAGTTGTTTAGGGTTTGTATCCATGTTAAGGTGTTGGAAAGTTCAATGTTGAATTTCTAACCTTAATTTTGATGGTTTAGAGTTCCTATTGGCTTAGGGACTTCCCAAGGACATTGTTGATGCAATGGTCAAGGGGGAGCAAGCCTTTAGGGGGAGGTATCCATCTTGGAGTGATGGATGTATTTTTCTTTCTTCTTGAAGGGGAGAATATTATCAATTGGGAAAATTGATGGATTTTTAGAAACCCAATTTGGAAATTGGGAGAGTGTATAGGATTGCCTCTCTTGAATGATATGGGACTTATCACTAAGAAGATGGTAGGCATCCTAGGTATTTTTGGACTAAGGGGGAGATTGTAAGATCTCATTGGGACATGAGACATTGACCTCCTTGGAGAGAAAACCTTTTTGATGTTAGTCAAAAAGGGGGAGAATGTTTGGGGGAGAACATTTGGAGAGTGTTTACCAATTTGGGATAATTGGTAAGGGATTTGAGTTAGTGCTCTAACTAAATGATTTGATTGGTTTTTGTAAAACATCAAAAAGGGGGAGATTGTTGGTGCAATCGGCCCAGGTCACGATTAACCAGGACTCGAGTTTGACTCGAGTGATGTTTTGATGTTCGACAAAAACATATGACAATGTAATTGTCATGGGAAAGTCCAAGTCTTGAGTACTTGGCATGGGAAGTCCAAGTGGAACACTTGGCATTTGGTAAAGTCCAAGCATGGTTCTTGGCAATGGAAAGTCCAACATGAGTTGGCATGGAAAGTCCAAGCATGGGTCTTGGCAAGGTAAAGTCCAAGTCTTGAGTACTTGGCATGGAAAGTCCAACATGGGTTGGCAAGGGAAAGTCCAAGCTTGTGTCTTGGCATTTGAGAAGTCCAAGGGTTTGATATTGGCGGCGTAAAGTCCAAGCGGAAGTCTTGGCAGCATAAGTCCAATGGTTGGCGGCGTAAAGTCCAAGCGGAGTCTTGGCAGTGTAAGTTCAATGTGCCTTGGCGGTGTAGACATCGTTAGCATGACATAGCAGATGGAAGCACCTGAAGGCTAGCGCGATGGATGAACAAGTCATGGATGACTTGGAGGGATCCGAGAGGCGTGAGGCTGATGGAGGTGGTTAGAAGGCTTAGGTCTAGGCTAAGGGTGGTCTAGCAAGTATGGGGGCACCATACTTGGGCTAAAACCTCATGATTGGTGTCATGTGGCGGGCCGATGGACCGAGTCAACTAGGGTTTGATTACGGGAAGTGCCTGCATCATGCCATAGATGGGCGATCGGTGATGCCTCAACGATCGGCCCGATTGCATGATCGATCGGCGGTGCTCGAATTCACCACGAGTGTAGTCTCACTCGGCCACCGGGACGGGTCGAGTGAGGACACCATCAGTCGACTGATGGGTTTGATCAGTCGACTGATGGTAGATCCGTTGGACTTATCCAGCGTGGATCTAGCCGTTGTCTCACGACAGCGGATGGCATCACCGATCGATGGTCCCGAGATCGATCGATCGACTTTTCCAAAGACGTTGAAGCTATAAAAGGAGCTCGTGATGGAGGAAATTGGCATCGATTTCTTGAGGGTTTTGGAGCGATTTGTTGTTGAAAATCAGGGTCTCCAAGGTGATTTCAAGCAACCAAGCAATCAAGCAATCCAAAGGCAATCGTAAAGTAGTTTTCTTTACTTGCATTTTATTTCATTATTGTAATTTCTTGTATTTGTATCTTATTGTTGTAAGATTACTTGTAAGGGGTTTCTCCACCTCGGACTTGTGTCGAGAAGGAGTATTTGTGATTAGTGAGTGCGTGTGCATCACTAGAGCTCGTAGAGCTCGATCCGTGGAGTAGGAACCGTGCGGTTCCGAACCACGTTACATGCTCGTGTTCGTGTGTAATTGTCTATTTCGTTATTGCTATCATTATCTATATTCCGCTGCACTAACGAAAATTGTAGACAAGCACTTGATTGAATTCCATCTACGAACGATCAAACGCTATTCACCCCCCTCTAGCTGTTACAAAGATCTTAACAAGTGGTATCAGAGCTTAACGATTGACCAGGACTCGAGTTTGACTCGAGTGATGTTTTGATGTTCGACAAAAATATATGACAATGTAATTGTCATGGGAAAGTCCAAGTCTTGAGTACTTGGCATGGGAAGTCCAAGTGGAACACTTGGCATTTGGTAAAGTCCAAGCATGGTTCTTGGCAATGGAAAGTCCAACATGAGTTGGCATGGAAAGTCCAAGCATGGGTCTTGGCAAGGTAAAGTCCAAGTCTTGAGTACTTGGCATGGAAAGTCCAACATGGGTTGGCAAGGGAAAGTCCAAGCTTGTGTCTTGGCATTTGAGAAGTCCAAGGGTTTGATATTGGCGGCGTAAAGTCCAAGCGGAAGTCTTGGCAGCATAAGTCCAATGGTTGGCGGCGTAAAGTCCAAGCGGAGTCTTGGCAGTGTAAGTCCAATGTGCCTTGGCGGTGTAGACACCGTTAGCATGACATAGCCGATGGAAGCACCTGAAGGCTAGCGCGATGGATGAACAAGTCATGGATGACTTGGAGGGATCCGAGAGGCGTGAGGCTGATGGAGGTGGCTAGAAGGCTTAGGTCTAGGCTAAGGGTGGTCTAGCAAGTATGGGGGCACCATACTTGGGCTAAAACCTCATGATTGAGGTGTGCCAGTCGACTGGTGCCATGTGGCAGTCGACTGGACCGAGTCAACTAGGGTTTGACTGCGGTAAGTGGTCTAGCAGTCGACTGCTAGAGGTGGGCAGTCGACTGATGGCTCGAGCAGTCGACTGATCGTGTGATCAGTCGACTGGTGCTCGGGAATTCGGCCACAGAATGGAGTCTCACTCGACTGCTGCGACGAGTAGTCGAGTGATGGCTCATCAGTCGACTGATGCTCATGATCAGTCGACTGATGTCGTAGCCGTTGGATTTTTCCACCGTGGATTACACCGTTGTCTCACAGCAACAGTGTGATCAGTCGACTGATGGTCCCGAGCAGTTGACTGATCGACCTTTTCCAGCACAGGTTGAAGCTATAAAAGGAGCTCGTGATGGAGGAAAAGATAGAGATTTTCTTGAGCGAAATTGAAGGGGGAAGTTGGTGCTTTCCAGTCCTTCAAAGCTAGTTCAAGGAAATCAAAGATCAAGCAATCCAAAGTTCTTGTAAAGTGTTTTTCCTTTACTTGCATTTGTGTTTCATTGTATTTGCTTGTATTCATTTGATTATTGTTGTAATCATTATTGTATGTGGTTTCTCCGCCTCCGGATTGTTCCGAGAAGGAGTGTTTATCAGTGGTTGCATGCGCATCACTAGAGCTCGTAGAGCTCGATCCGTGTAGTAGGAACCGTGCGGTTCCAAACCACGTTATATCCTTGTGTTAACATGTTGTGCATTTCGTTATCGTTATTACTTTTCTATTTCCGCTGCGCTAACGAAATTGTAGAAACAAACGAGAGCAAATTCCATCTATGAACGATCAAACGCTATTCACCCCCCCCCCTCTAGCCGTTACAAAGATCCTAACAAACAACATTAGAGGAAGGAGTTGAACTACTAGAAGACTTACCTCTTGAGGATTGGAACATCCTCCTCACATCCTTCTTGGTGAGTTTCCTTGACCTCCCACCAAACTTCTTTACATAATGAGCCACCTCGCTTGCCGATAGCTCTTCTTCACTACTAGATGAATCTTCCTCAGATTCAGAGGAGGAAGACACTTCTTTCTTATCCTTCTTCTTCTTGTCCTTCTTTCCTACAAAAAGAGCTACACCTTTCTCTTTGGACAAAGTGTTAGCTTGCTCGTGCAACTCAAATTCATAAAAGAGCTCATCTAATTTAACCAAAGAAAGATCCCTAGAGACCTTACAAGCATCTATCATTGAAGCCCACAAGGTTGTTCTAGGGAAGGCTTGGAGTACATACCTCACAAGGTCTCTGTTGTCGACCTTCTCACCTATCACATGTAGTCTGTTGACTACTTCCTTGAAGCGACCGTGCATTTGGCTCACGGTCTCATTGGTCTTCATGGCAAAGTTTTGGAGTTGGCCTATCAAGAGGTCCCTCTTGGCTCTCCTCGTCTCCTTTGATCCTTCATACAATTCGATGAGCTTCTCCCAAAGCTCTTTAGAGGAGTTGAAGGGTCCGACCTTGGACAATTGCTCCTTTGATAGACAACATTGGAGCGTGGTTGTTGCCTTTGCATTTGCTTGCGCCTTCTTGGCCATATTGTTGGACTTTTCGAGCTGTAAAAACCGTTTTTTGCGTTGCAGAAACCTCAGAAGCCCGGCCACGGATGCATGCGAAGATATAAAAATAAAACATGTATGTGTTTAAATACCCTAGATTTACCTTAGATCTAGAAGATGAGAGCAGTACCCTCATAGTGACACCCTTCGCTTATCCTGCTCGTCCAAAAGCTTTGTCGGATCTCGAAGAGTGTCAAGTGTACACTCCTCTATTGGTATCCACACGGACAAATGGTGGAGAAGACACCTTAGAGTGTGCTAGCACCCTTGATGTCCACGGAAAGATGAGGAATGGGAGAGAGCAAGAAGGAGAGCACCAAGGAAGAAGATGAAGTTACTTCTAATAACTTCCCACAATCAAAATATTGGTCGGCCACTTCATTTGGGTGGGGGTTACATGCATGCATGTAACTCCAAGAGCGAATGGCTCTTGGTCTCCCTCATGAGGTGGCACCACATGATAAGTCAATGATGATGTGGAACACCATCATTGGCTGGCCCCCATGCCATGTCACCATGACATGGCAATTGGTCAAGTCAAAATTGATCATTCTTCTTCCCTCTCAAGTCAAGTCAAACTTGACATCTTATCTCCCATGGTTGATCAAATCTAACCACTTGATTCAAGTCAATTTGATTTAATGAATCTCTATTCATTAATTTAAATTGACTCAATGAATCAAATCTAAATTAGACTCATTCAACACTTGAATCAAATTGAGTCTAACTCAATTAGTCTAATTTGGATTACTCTTAATCCAATTTGGTTCATCCCATGAACCTAATCCTCATGGTTCATCATATGAACCTAATCTCCATCTAATTACCCTTTGTGTGTGATCCTATAGGTTCTTGTAATGTTGGCAATGCTCCTAAACCGATTTAGGAACATAAGCAATGAGCGGTATCTAGCAACACATCATTGTTACCCAAGTTACAAGAATGTTGAGCTCCAGCATCACTTTTGTGACTACTAATTGTGACTCTCACAATATGTGATAATGTCCCTCTATCCTTGACATCTAGATTTACCAATTGAGGCATAGACCATGTCATCCTTGGTACAATCTATATCTTGAACTCCAAGTAGACTCACTCTAATCAAATGAGCTCAATATCTCATATTGACTCATTTGGGCATGGTAATGCACTTCGTGGTCTCACTCTATCAAGAATAACGATGTCACTCTCGTCATATAGGAGGGATAGATCATATCTACATCACTCATATCCCTCCGCATAATTTGTTACATTCCCAGTAATCGCCTTTATAGTCCACCCATTTACGGGTGACATTTGACGAAGCCAAAGTATGCAACTCCTTATGTAGGGAACCATGCTGACTTCAGGTCCAAGAACTAATAGTCACATGAGAAAGTATATGACACTCATATAACGATTCATGATACTTTCTCATGGTGGGTCATTCAGTATACATTCTCTAATGCATACCCATGTATCAACTTGATATCTCATATCCATGACTTGTGAGATCAAGTCATCGAGTTAACCTACATGATAGTCTCTACGCATTAACATTGTCCCTGAATGTTAATACTTAACTAGGAATGATTAAGAGTAGTGTTCTCTATATCATCTCATTATCGATTCAACCAATCGATTGATATAAATAAGAACCTTCTACTCAAGGACGTTATTATACTTAGTTTATTTGGCACCAATACAAGTAAATATAATAACCATGCCTTTATGAACAGGAATATGATACAATAAAGTCCATACAACAATCATCACATGATTGGCTCTAGGGCTTTTACTAACACATATCCCTCGTCCAATCTTTGGTCGGTATTGGCGCTCCATGTTCGTCAATCGGCTTCTCGAATCTATCTACAATACTAAATCAATTTTCGATGTCATTCATGAGGTAGTATTCCATCCTACCTTTCCAATAGCCGAAGTCGTTGTCGTTGAAGAAAGGAGGCCTCGCCATGCTATACCCCTCTTGAAATGCCATTATGCTTCGGTTGATGGTTAAATCTTCTGACGTGATTTGGGCTCTGATACCACTTGTAGGGGATCCTTAGAAGCTAGAGGGGGGTGAATAGCTTGTTTTCATTTCTACAAAAATGATTAGCGGAAGCACAACAAATACAATAGTAATAGAAATGAAAATACAATGCTAACACAAAGCCCTTATGTGGTTCGGAGATAACACTCCTACTCCACGATGATCCTTAAGGTGGATCAACCCTAATCAATCTCACTAAGAAGCTTTCTCATTTTACAACAACCCTCCTCTTCTTACAAAAGATGAAGATGAAGTTTAGAGAGGAGGAGGGGAATTAAAAACACTAGGAAAGCTTAGAAAATTCGTGGAGGCTTGGGAGGAGGATCAGAATGTAAGCATTAACCCTCACAACCACCACAAGCCCTCTTTTTATAGAGAGAGGGATATTTTTCCCGTTGGGCCACGATTAGTCGACTGATGTATAGCATCAGTCGAATGTCGCCGCGGTTAACGGCTTCTGAACAGCCAAATTCGTGGGATTCATAATCGTCATCATCCAACGACACGCTCATCAATCGACTAATCCCTCCATCAGTCGACTGATGGAGTGATCAGTCGAGTGATCACGGTGCGCAGTCGAGTGAGACTCCATTCTGTGCCCATGTTTAACTTGATCGACGGCGCATCGCTATCAGCGATCGTGATGGCGACATCGATTGATCGCTCGTCGGCTTTTAGCTGACTCGATCGAGCACCCTAACGATGATCGTGATACATCGTATCAGTCGACTGATACTCATCGAGTATGAATAATTCATACTTGAATTGAATCCCTAGACCTAGACTCAACCTTCTAGCTCTTCCTTAAGCCTCGCGCCTCCAGGATCCCTCCAAGTTCACGACTTATTCATCTTTTGTGCTTGCTTCCAAGAGCTTCCTTCGATTTTGTCATGTCTTGGGTTTCCCTTTTCCAAAGTGCGCTTGGACTTTACGCCGCCAAGACTACATGCTTGGACTTACACTGCCAAGACTTGTCTTTGGACTTCCTTTGCCAAGGTCTGCTTGGACTTTACGCCGCCAAGACTATATGCTTGGTCTTATACCGCCAAACCTTTTCCTTGGACTTCTCTTGCCAAGATCACACTTGGACTTTGCCTTTACCAAGTCTTTCATACTTGGATTTTCCTGTCACTTAAACATGTTCACAATTAGATCATAAAGTATTGCCTAACTTAGATGATTATCCAAACATCAAAACACATAAATGCTTGGGCCATTGTTGCACCAACATGATGGTCTATCCGTTGGAACTTATCCAACGTGGCTCATGTCGTTGTGAGACAACGACTACAGGAGCAGTCGACTGATGGTCTCGATCTGTCGACTTCTATGCAAAATCCAGGCCAAGGAGAAGCTTTAAAGGGAGCTCGTGGAGGAGATTTTTTCCATCGGTTTCTTGGACGATTTGAAGCGATTTGATGGTGTAAATCAGGGTCTTCAAGTGAAGTTCAAGCAATCATAAAGCAAGCAGCCAAGTTCACAATTGTAAAGTGTTTCTTTACTTGTATTTGTGTAGTTTTCTTGTATTCACTTGTATTTGTCTTTATTACTATTGTAATTCATTGTATGAGGTTTCTCCACCTCTGACTTGTTGTCGAGAAGGAGTATTATTGATTAGTGATTACGTGTGCATCACTAGAGCTCATTTTAGCTCAATCCGTGGAGTATGAACCATTCGGTTCTGAACCACGTTATATTCTTGCATATTGTGATTGTGTATTTGTATTGTATTTTCCATATTATGCTGCGTACTAACAATCATAGGCAAGCGTGATCAAATTCCATCAAGCAATGCCGAATCGCTATTCACCCCCCCCCCTCTAGCGAGCGCACAGGTCCTAACAAGTGGTATCAGAGCAAGGAGCTCTTCAACGGACTAACATCTGGGAGAAAGATCACTAGAGGGCAAGAAGATGGATTTTCAAGAAAAACTAGGATGGGACATCAACACACCGCCACCATACGACCAAGAAGATTTTCTGGCATGGAGGGCGAGAATGGAGACATTCTTGATGATGGACATAGAAGATTGGTTCATCATCATGGAAGGTTTTGAACCCCCTAGGAATAAGAAGGGAGATGTTTTGAAATTGAAGAAGTGGACCCAAGAGCAACGCCTAAAGTTCAAAACTGAAGTCAAGGTAACAAAACTTTTAGAAGATTTGATACCTAATGATGTTTTTTCTAGACTAGATGAATATCAAGATGCCAAGGAGCTTTAGAGCAAATTAGAAAAGTTCCATGAAGGTCCATCACCATTCCAAGAAGAAGGGGAAGAAGAGGAACACTCATCGGAGGAGACCGAAGAAGCAAGCACATAATCCTCACAAGCAAGTGAGGATTTAGAAGTTGATAGGGAATCAACATCCGGATCGGAATCAATGGAAGAGGTAGAAGTAGAAGAAGCCTCCACCTCTAGGATTGAGGGGGAGGAAGTTAGATCACCTTCCATGTCAGATCAAGAGGTAGCCTCAACATCCGGGAGAGATGAAGAAGAACCAACTCTGGCACCGACCACCACCCTAGGTAACTCAAGCATATCATTTCAAAATAAAATTCATATAATATGTTTTCAGTGTAGGGAATATGAACACTACAAGAGCAAGTGTCCTAAAAAGATCAAGAAGACTCAACCGGCTCCAAAGGTCAAGAATGTCGGTGTCCCCACAATTAAAAGCAAGGAGCACGTGATTTGCTTCAAGTGGCAACAAAAGGGGCATTATAGGAGTCGCCAAGAAGGAGCATCACAAATAGGGGGAGCCTGTAAGGCAAACCCTAAGGTAAAATTTAATAATGCTCATTCATTAAGTTATAGGTAAAATTTAATAATGCTCATTCATTTAATAATACTCATGAGCAAAAGCATGCTAGGAATAATAGGTTTTATTGTTTAGGAGCTAAGAATGTCCACATTAGGAATAAGAAGAAATTTGGGACTAATGTCCCTAAAACAATTTTATCAAAGGACAAACCTAGATCAAACAATTCTAGACCTATCCTTCCTAGGGAGACCATTAGGAAGATAGAAGATCACCTAGGAATCAACCCTAAATGGACTAGACATATGCCTAGAAATAAGAATATCTCAAGAGTTAATGAAAAATCAAAAATTGAGATATTAGAAAATAAAAATCAAGTCTTGAGGTCAAAACTTGAGAAGATGGAAAAGACCCTTACAAAAGTACAAAATCAAATACAAGGGTCAAAAGATCAAAAATCTAGGTCTAAGAGTCAAAACCTAGATTTTAGGAAGCAAGGTCCAACCAAGGGCAAGAAAGGTTTGGGTCACAAACCTAAGTCCAAGGAGACCTACCATAGTGTTTCATTCGATTATGGAACACAACCTAGGTCTAGGAAAACCAAGGTCAATATGGAAGTCATCCCTAAGGTTGGCCAAGGTAGATGCCTAGTGGCTAGGATTTCAAGGAAACCTAGGGAAGCCACTAAAAAGGTTACAAGAGGAGTTACCTCTAGAGCTAACCTCAGCAAAACCCAAATGACCAAGGCTTCTAAGCCTAGGAGGGTCATTAGGATGGTATCTAGAGAAGTTATCCCTAGCGAATACCTAGTAAACCCAAGGAGCTCCAATAGGTATTGGGTTCCTAGGAGCGTGATCGATTCACGCTAAATGGGTTTAGGTTGTGTCAACTTTAAATGAATGGGTAGTTAACCTAACTATAGTAAAGGTGGCACTTTAGGTCATTTTCAAGGTTATGGGTACCTTGGAAATGTGGTTTGAATTTTAACCCTAAAGGTTTTTAGGATGTGCCAATGCAATTTATGGAAATTGAAAAATCAATCAAATTAGCACAATTAGGTTTAGAGGTCATAGTGTGTCATTTTGAGTTTTTGGCACACTTGAGAGAAAAGTTATAATATGGCAAAATGAGTTTAATTCTAACAAATGGCAACAAATATTAAAATTTAGGTATTATATACCTTTACTTTTTATTTCCCATGCTTGATTTGTCATATACCATGTCATGACATCATATTCATTTAAATCATATAAATGTCATGATTATGCTTAGGGTTTGTCTTTTAATTTCATGTATATTTAGATTATATCATATGTCATGACATCATAATCATTGGCAATGTTTATTTATGTTATCTATTATGCCATGATCATTCATGCATTTCTGAAAATTGATTCAAGGACAATTAGCATGACTTGAAGTCCCATGTATAAGGGAATCAAGTAGTGTTGCCTTAGAAAAATACATGAAACTCTAGATTAGGATGAACAAAATCCACATCTCATATTACATTGACATGTATGTGTATTGATACACTCTAGATACATGTGAGATGCTAGAATATGAGTTGAGTTTAGGGTGCATAGTTTTTGCATCTAGATGAACTAAAACTCATCTATATCATGTATGGATCATTGGGAAAGCTTATGTTCAACTCATGCACATTGAGCCCAAAGAACATGATTGAATATAAGGTTTTAAAAACATTTTAAAATCATTTTGAAAAATCTTGGTGAAGTCTATCTTTTGATAGCAATCACCATTGATGATGTTGATACAAAGTGAGCTCAAACATTAAAGTTTTTCTTCACTTTTGAACTTTGTATCAATTTCACTATTTTATGGGTAAATTATTTTTCACATATTTTTACCCATTGTATTGCTTATAAGTAATGTACGTATGAATTTTCACTATTTTCCAAAATATGTAGTATTACTTATGATTTTTAAAAACTGGTTTTTGATAACTGAAATTCGGAAATTTTAGTTATCAGTCGACTGTCGCCTGATGGCAGTCGACTAATGTATAGGGCAGTCGATTGATTACTGTCAGAGTCAACTGCCAGAGCTGATTTTGGGTAAACAAGGATGTTTAGCCCATGTTTCAGCTATTTAGGGTTTCCTAACTGCTCCTAACCCTAGGATATGCTTTGGAAAGCATTGGAAAGGGTGAAAATCCATTGGATATAGATTAGGAGAGTTGTTAGGGTGATGTATCAATTTTAAGGTGTGGGAAAGTTCAATGTTGAACTTTTAACCTTAATTTTGATGGTTTAGAGTGTCTATAGGCTTAGGGACTTCCCAAGGATATTGTTAGTGAAATGGTCAAGGGGGAGCAAGCCTTTAAGGGGAGGTATCCATCATGGGATGATGGATGTTATTTTTCCTATGAGGGGAAGAAATGGGAAAGTGAGATGCCCAATTTAGAAATTGAGAGAGTTTATAGGATTGCCTCTCTTAGATGATATGGGACTTATCACTAGGAATATTGTAGGCATCCTAGATGTTTTTGGACCAAGGGAGAGATTGTAAGATCTCATTGGGATATGAGACATTGACCTCCTTGGGGAGAACCTTTTTGATGTATGTCAAAAAGGGGGAGAAAGTGAAACTATCAATTTGGGATAATTGGTAAGGAGAGTTGAGTTAGGGTTTATGCCTAACTCAAGGGTGTTTTTGTCAAACATCAAAAAGGGGGAGATTGTTGGTGCAATCGGCCTAGGCACGATTGACCAGACTCGAGTTGGACTCGAGTAGTATTTTGATGTTTGACATTGATGTCTGACAATGTGTTGGGGAGATTGTTGGTGCAATCAATCCAGGTCATGTTTTGATGTTTGACGATGGTTTGACCATTGTCATGGGAGAAGTCCAAGTCTTGTGTACTTGGCATGAAAAGTCCAAGCTTGAGTCTTGGCATGGAAAGTCCAACATGGGTTGGCAAGGAAAGTCCAAGCATGGGTCTTGGCAAAGGAAAGTCCAAGCATGGGTCTTGGCATGGAAAGTCCAACATGGGTTGGCAAGGGAAAGTCCAAGCTTGAGTCTTGGAAATTGAGAAGTCCAAGGGGAATATTGACTGCGTAATGTCCAAGGGTGGAGTCTTGGCAGCATAACTCCAATGGTTGGCGGCGTAAAGTCTAAGCGGAGTCTTGGCAGCGTAAGCCCAATGTGCCTTGGCGGTGTAGACCACATTAGCATGACAATAGCTGATGGAAGCACCTGAAGGCTAGCGTATGGATGAACAAGTCATGGATGACTTGGAGGGATCCGATAGGCGTGAGACTGACGGAGGTGGCTAGAAGGCTTAGGTCTAGGCTAAGAGTGGTCTAGCAAGTATGGGGACACTATACTTGAGGTTAAAATCTCATGGATGAGATTATTAGTCAACTGATATTATAGTCAGTCGACTGATGGGAGTCGACTAGAGTTTGACTGTTGGAATTGGCCTAGCAATGATCGCCAAAGATTGGGCGGGCCAATCGTTGCATGATCACCAACTGATCTGAGATCACTGATCGCTAGTCGAGTATTCGAGCACAGAAGGTTTCCGAGTCAACTGTTAGGGTTTGATAGTCGAGTGACGACTCGATCAGTCGACTGATGGTCTATCCGTTGAAACTTATCCAACATGGCTCATGTCGTTGTAAGACAACGGCTACATGAGCAGTCGACTAATGGTCCCGATCTGTCGACTTCTAGGCGGAATCCAGCCCAAGGAGAAGCTTTAAAGGGAGCTCATGGAGGAGGTTTTTGCCATCGGTTTCTTGGACGATTTGAAGCAATTTGCTGGTGTAAATCAGGGTCTTCAAGTGAAGTTCAAGCAATCACAAAGCAAGCATCCAAGTTCACAATTGTAAAGTGTTTCTTTACTTGTATTCGCTTGTATTTGTCTTTATTATTATTGTAATTCATTGTACGAGGTTTCTCTACCTCCGACTTGTTGTCGAGAAGGAGTATTATTGATTAGTGGTTGCGTGTGCATCACTAGAACTCATTTGAGCTCAATCCGTGGAGTATGAACCATTCGGTTCCGAACTAAGTTATATTCTTGCGTATTGTGATTGTGTATTTGTATTGTATTTTCCATATTCCACTACGTACTAACAATCATAGGCAAGCGCGATCAAATTCCATCTAGCAACGCTGAATCGCTATTCACCCCCCCCCCTCTAGCGGGCACACAGTTCCTAACGAGGGTAACCTAACATAGCTGAAACATGGGCTAAACAATCTGGTTTACCCAAAATTAGTCCATCAGTCGACTCCACCATCTATCAGTCGAATGATCGCATCATCAGTCGACTGACATACTGTAAGAGTCGACTGATCCCTGATTTTCAGAAATCAAGTTTTCAGAAACGAGATTCGAAAATTCATAAGTAATTATACATAATATGAAAAATCACTAAAATTCATATGTATAATACTTATGACAAATACAATAGGTGAAAAATATTTGAAAATTAATTTACCCACAAAATAGTGAAATTGATACAAAGTTCAAAAATAAGAAAAGCTTCAATGTTTTGAGCCCTCTTTGTATCAACATCATCAATGGTGACTTCTATCAAAAGATAGACTACACCAAGATTTTCTAAAATGATTTTAAAATTTTTTTGAAAAGCTATATTGGATCATGGTCAATGGGTTCAATGCACATGACTTGCACATTAGCTTTCCCCATGATCCACTCATGATATAAGATGAGTTTGAGTTCATCTAGAACTTAACTCATTTCTTAGCATCTCACATGTGTCTAGGGTGTTTTAAAACACACACATGTCAATTTGATGTGAGATGTGGATTTTGGTTATACCTAAACTAGAGTTTCATGTATTTTCTAAGGCAACACTACTTGATTCCCTTATACATGGGACTTCAAGTCATGCCAATTATCCTTAAATCAATTTTAATTAATACATGAATGATCATGGCAAAAATAATGACATAAATAAGCATGGCCAATGATCATGATGTCATGACATATGATTAAATCTAAATATACATGACATAAACCTAATTCTAAGCATGATCATGACATTTTATATCCCCTTCCTCCCCTCACCCCAGTGCCTAAATTTTCCCCAGGACAGTCTCCTAGCTAGATTCCCTCTTTTCTTTGTTCCCTAATGCCTCAGGCCAGTTTCCCTTATCCCCTAACCTTCCCCAGGGTAGTTCCCCTCTCCCTTCCCTCACTCCAGGACACTTCCTCCCCATATCAGGGCCCCATCCCACTCTCTTTTCTCCCCCCTGGATAGGGCACTCATCTCTGGCCAGGGCACTTTCCCCCCTTGGCCAGGGCACTTCCCTTATGGTCAGAGAACTTCCCCTTTTCCCCCTTGGCCAGGGCACTTCCCTTATGGCCAGGGCACTTTCCTCTCTCCCTTAAACAGACCACTTTCCTTCCCCCCCCCCTTGGCCAGGGCACTTTGGCCCTTGGCCAGAGCACTTCCCCTTTCCCCCTTGGACAGGGCATAGTGTCTCGAGCTAGGGCACTCTCCTCTCTCCATTGGACAGGACACTCCCCTTTCCCCCCTTGGCTAGGGCATTTTCTCCCTTGGCCAGGGCACTCCTGGTCAAGCCACTTTCCCCCTTGGCCAGGGCACTCCTGGCCAGGCCACTTGCCCCCTTGGCCAGGGCACTTTCCCTTGGGCAGGGCACTTGGTCTCTGCCATGGCACTTACTATGCCAGGGCACTATGATAGTCAGGGCAGTTTGTTTCCTTGGCCTCAATGCCAGGGTAGTTTGTTCAAAAAAAAAAAAGCACTGTGCCAGGGCACTGTGACAGTCAGGGCAGTTTGTTTCCTTAGCCTCAATGTCAGGGCAGTTTGTTCTATAGCGTCTCCAGGGCACTTTCACCAGAGCCAGGGCAGTCTCCCCAAGTCCAGGGCGGAGCAACAGGGTGGACCACAGGGGCGCCAGTCAGGGCAATTTTTATCCTCAGCCTCATTTAATCTTTCCAGAGCGCTTTCACCATAGCCAAGGTGCTTCCCAGGCATTTCAGGGCAGTTTCCCCAAGCATAGGGTGGACCGCAGGGCACTGTGCTAGGGCACTTTTCGTGCCAGGGCACTGGGCCAGGGTGCTACCCCAAGACACCAGGGCACTGCTCCAAGACACTATCCAGAGCTTCGAGCCAAGGCATAGTCAATGCGGTCTAGCAGCAGGAAGGTTAAGGTAGTTTTCCACAAGAAGGACAGGGTGGTTTTTCAAGAGCAGAGCGATTTTGCATGGCCAGGATAGTTTTGTGCAAACAGCGAGGGCACTCTGGCCTAGCTGGGGCAATTTGCCCTGTCTAGAGCACCGTTCGCAACAAAGGGCACAGGGCACCTTGGCCTGTCCAGGGTAGTTTGGCTCTCAAGCAAGGAAGGGCCAGGGTACTTTGCCATATCCAGGGCACTTCGTCCGGTCCAGGGCACTCCAGGGCACTCCATCACACAGAGAGGCTCCAGGGCACTTTTAAAGGAAACGGGAGCCAACTACGTCAGGGGACTGCCAATGGGTGAAGCAGCAGGGAGGCTCGTAGGGCACTGTGTCAAGTCACTGTGCCAGAGCACTGTGACAGGGCACTTCTCCCCTTCCATAGAGGTAGACTCGCACAAGGAGGCCGGTTGTATGTGAAGGCCCACAGAGGCGGAGCACGATGCCAGGGCACTGTAACAGGCCAGTTCACCGACTGATTCCAGGGCATATCAGGCAGCAGGGGACAGTCTAACCTCATCCAAGTGGCAGACTGAGCACCTTATGGCCAGGGCACTGTAGCGTCTAGGTAGTGGAAAAAAAATTGAGGGTGAATAGGCTACCCATAATGCCTATCTAGTCCATAGCAAACAGCTACGGTAAAGACGCTGCAAATCCGTTTATGGCTGAGGCTTGGCCAATAAGCCTATTAGAGGTGAATAGGCCCACCTGAAAGGCCTATCTAGTCCATAGCAAACGGCTACGGTAAAGATATGGCAAATCCGTTGATGGCTGGTCACTTGCCAAAAGGGACAAGTGTTGGAGGGACACCATGCGAGGTGGATGGGAAGACGGAGACAAAGGATAGAGCGAGGAGGTACACATGGAGAGATAGTACACATGGGAGATGCGGTAGCACGGCAGACGCACTTATGCTACGCATGGATGCAAGACACATATGGCTTGACGTACCCATGAGAGAGCTAGTACACATGAGAGATGAGGTACCCATGAGAGCACATGTACACCCCCTCCTAGGAAACAGCTCAGATCTGACACTTCGTCAAATATGACATGAGCATGCATTCCAGGCTTTTGTATGATTGTGTTTTTCTTTTGATGATATATATTTACCCTTCATCAAAAAAAAAAAGAATAAGAATGATGTCATGACATGTCATATGGCAAATCAATCATGGAAAATACAATATAAAAGTATATAATACCTAAATTTTAACATTTGTTTCCATTTGTTATTATTAATTTCATTTTGTCATATTATCACTCATCCCCCAAGTGTGCCAAAAACCCAAAATGACACACTATGACCTAAGACCTAAATTGTGTCAATTTGATCAATTTATCAAAATTCTCAAACGATATTGGCACATCCTAAAATCCTTTAGGATATAAGATCAAACTTATTTCTAAGGTATCCATAACCTTGAAAATGACCTAAAGTGTCACCTTTACCATGGTTAGGTTAACTACCCATCCATTTAAAGTTGGCACACCTTAACCCATTTAGCATGAATCGATCACGCTCTTAGGAACCCAAAACCTATTAGAGCTCCTTGGGTTTATTAGGTATTCCTTAAGGATGACCTCCCTAGATACCCTCCTAATGACCCTTCTAGGCTTGGTAGCCTTGGTCATTTGGGTCTTGTCATGGTTAACCTTAGGGATTGCCTCCCTAGCAACCTTCTTAGTGGTCTTTCTTGGTTTCATGGAAACCCTGGCCATTAGACACTTGCCTTGGTTAATCTTAGGGATGACTTCCCTATTAACCTTGGCTTTCCTAGACATAGGTTGTGTTCCATAATCAAATGGAACACTATGATAAGTCTCCTTAGGCTTAGGTTTGTGACCCAAACCTTGCTTGCCCTTGGATGATTCTTGTTTCCTAAGCCTTTGACTTTGACTCCTAGACCCCAGATTTTGACAATTTGACCCTTTAACTTGATTTTGCATCTTTTTTAAGGTCTTTTTTATTTTCTCAAGTCTTGACCTCAAGACTTGATTTTCTAGCTCTAATTGCCCTTCCTAGGCATATGTCTAGATTTCTTTTGATTAAAGCTTAGATGATCTTCTATTTTCCTAATACTTGTCTTAGGTAAAATTATTTTAGGGACATTAGTCCCAAATTTCTCCTTATTCCTAACATGGCAAGACTTTGCACCTAAGCAATAAAGTTTACTATTTCTATCATGCTTTTTATGATAAATAGCAATATTACTTCTAGTATGCTTTTGACAATTAATTGAAGAAGAAGCATACTTAAGAGCTACCTTGGTGTTTGCCTTAGCTCCCCCTACATGTGTAGCTCCTTCTTGGATCTTTTTCTTTCCCCTAGGGCATTGACTCCTATAGTGTCCCGGTTGTTGGCATTTGAAGTAAATGACATGCTCCTTGCTCTTAATAGTGGGGACTCTGGCATCCTTTTAATTCTTGTTGACTTTTGGTGTCGGCGGAGCCTTCTTGACCTTCTTAGGGCACTTGCTTTTATAGTGCCCATATTCCCTACACTCAAAACACATAATATGATTTTTTTATTATTAATTACAGTGTTTGAGTTACCTAGGGTGGTGGAAGTTTAGACTTCCTCATCTTCTTGACCGGAGGTAGATGGTTTCTCTTCTTCTTGCTCCGACATGGAAGATGATCTAATTTCCTCCCCCTCAATCCTAGAGGTGGAGACTTCTTCTACTTCTACTTCTCCTTCCACCAATCCGGAAGTTGACTCCCTCTCAACTTCCGACTCCTCACTTTCTTGTGAGGAAGATCTTTCTTCTTCTTGTGTAGGTTTGGATTTTTTGTGAAGCATTGCCAATTTTCTCCATAGATCCTTGGCATCTTGAAATTCACCTATCTTGGGCAATAACTCATTAGGTATTAAATCAACTACCATATTGATTACCTTGTTATTTGTTTTGGATTTTTGTAGTTGATCTTGAGTCCATCTCTTCTTCTTGAGATATCCTCCCTTTGGCCCTCTTGGCAATTCAAAGCCTTCCATCAAGGCGGACCATAGCTCAATGTCCATTATCATCATGAAGTCCTCCATTCATGTCCTCCATTGCTCAAAACCTTCTTATCCATAGAAGGTGTACGGGACCAGAGTGTTGATGTCACATCCCAATGTTTCTTGTAAATCCATCTTCTTCTTCACCCTCTAGCAGTGCTCCCTTGGCGATTAGTCCAAATGAAGAGCGGTCTCGTTCTGATACCACTTGTTGGGGAATTGATCATCGCTAGAGGGGGTGAATAGTGTTTCGTTGCTTGATGGATTTCCATCGCGTTCATCTCTGTAATTCGATTAGTGCAGCTGAAATACAAACTAGAATACGAATATAGAGACAACTACACAATCACAACACAAAGATATAACGTAGTTCAGAACCTCAAGGTTCCTACTCCACAGGTTGGGCTCGAATGAGCCCTAGCGATACCAAATACCACTAAACAATAAACACTCCTTCTCAGAACAATCTGGAGATGGAGGAAACCTCTTACAACAGTTCATACAACAATAAGAAATGAATACAAGCTAATACAAGTAAACTACACAAATACAAGTAAAGAAAACTTTACACAATGTGAACTTAAGTGCTTGGTTTTGGTTGATTGAGAGTTGCCTTGAAAGTCTGGATTGCAGTAGCAAATCCCCTCCAAATGCCTCAAAGAACCATGACAAAAACCTTCTCCATGAGCTACTTTTATAACCTACATTTGAGCTGAATTTTGCCTAGCAGTCGACTGATCGAGAACATCAGTCGATTGCTCCTGTAGTCGTTGTCTCACAACGGCCCGAGCCACGTTGGATAAGTTCCAACGGATAGGCCATCAGTCAACTGATCATGCCCATCAGTCGACTGATCGAGCCATCACTTAACTGTCAAACCCTAACAATCGACTTGGAAACTTTCTGTTTTTGAAAACTCGACCATTAGTCGACTGCTAGCCATATCAGTCGATTGCTTAGGCCATCAGTCGACTGCCAGGCCATTTTCTATAGTCGAACTCCAGTCGACTCCCATCAGTCGATTGAGCATAATATTAGTCGACTGATAACCTCATCCATGAGGTTTTAACACTAAGTATGATGCCCTCATACTTGCTAGACCACTCTTAGCCTAGACCTAAGCCTTCTAGCCACCTCCGTCAGTCTCATGCCTATCAGATCCCTCCAAGTCATCCATGACTTGTTCATCCATACGCTAGCATTCAGGTGCTTCCATCATCTATTGTCATGATAATGTGATCTATACCGCCAAGGCGCATTGGGCTTACGCTGCCAAGACTCCGCTTGGACTTTACACGGCCAACCATTAGACTTATGCTGCCAAGACTCCACCCTTGGACTTTGCGTCGTCAATATCACCCCTTGAACTTTCCTTGCCAACCCATGTTGGACTTTCCATTTGCCAAGACTCAAGCTTGGATTTTCCCTTGCTAAGACTCATGCTTGGACTTTCCATGTCAAGTACACAAGACTTGGACTTCTCCATCATATGGTCAACCCCATGTCAACCATATAGTCAAACAATGGTCAAACCATCGTCAAATATCAAAATACCCCTCGAGTAAAACTCGAGTCCGGTCAATCATGACCCGGGTTGATTGCACCAATAATCTTCCTAAAACATTGTCAAACATCAAAACACTACTTGAGTCCAACTCGAGTCTTGTCAATCGTGACCTGGACCGATTGCACCAACACTATCTAACCATTCTAATAATTAAAACAAGGATTAACTAAGCATGCAAAGCTTTAACTAAAAAAGTGGGTACACTATTTTATTACTAGCTCCCCCTAGACCATTGAACCAACATGGTCTATCCACATAGTGGACTTAATCCTGGAGAATTCAATACTTATTGGTCCTTATATGTGAATTTAATAGAATTTTGGGGACCCATGCTTGGACTCTTTGATGACTACTATTTACAATAGACATGTAAGATCTATTCGTAATCGTTAACCTAAATCCGAGTCCGGCTTTGTTGTACATGACTCTTTGAGTTCTAAGTAGTCGATTAAGATTCTTGGATCCCAACGCAAACTTTTCCAACCTAGCCTCGACCTCTTGAACTCGTCCTTTCAAGAGAGAATTCTCCTCCTCATGTTTTTCAACTTGAGTTGAGTTTCCCTCTTGAACTTGACTAGTTGAAGAGGTTAGAGTAGCCTCTTGCTTGAGGGTTTCAACCTCCTCAAGTAACGACTCAACTCTAGACTCGGACTTAGTTAATTTTCTATTTAGAAACTTAATTGCATGATATTAGTTTACAATTAATGAACAGCTTACCTTAATCTTTTCTTTTGATCTGGCTTTGAGCCTCTTCTCGAAATCGTCCTCGGAGTCGGAGTTGGATTCGTATTCGGCTTCGGACTCTGACTCGAACTCTACCAGTCTTTCCATGAATGCCAAGCCGATGCCTTGGCTTTCTTCTTCTTCGTCCCAAATCACTTGAAAAGCCTTCTTTGATCCCTTTCGTTTTGGCTTCATTTTTGTGCAATTTGATTTGTAGTGTCCCTTCTTGTTGTAGCTTTGCAGGAGTTTCTTGATCTTTGACTGCCCCCTTTCTTTTTGGATTATCCTCCGAACCATGTTTACTATCTCGGCTCTTCCTCCGATTCGGACCCGGGTTCGCCTTCGAATTCGGATCCTTCTTCTTCCTTGGGAGGTGGTTTGCTCTTCTCCTTTCTTCTCTAACCTGCAAGCAAGACAACACCTCTCTCGACCCAGACCGCGTTAATTTGTTCATATAGTTCAAATTCCAAAAAGAGCTCATCTAACCTAACCTTTGATAGATCTCTAGAAACCTTGTAGGCATCAACCATAGATGCCCACAAGGTGGTCCTAGGAAAGGCATTGAGTGTGTACCTTATTAAGTCCTGATTCTCTACGGCTTGCCCGATCGAGTGGAGACCGTTGATGATGTCCTGGATCCGCGCATGTAGTTGGGTGGCGGTCTCGTGATCCTACATCTTTAGATTATACAGTTTATTTAAAAATAAGTCCCTTTTACATACCTTAGCATTTCGGTTCCTCCATGAAGCTCGATGAGCTTGTTCCAAAGATCCTTCGTGCTTATGAATAGGCCAACGCGATTGAGCTCCTCTTTGGATAGGCCGCACTGCAACATTTGAGTTGCTTTTGCATCGGCTTCGATTTGCTTTTTGGTGGCATTGGTCCATTTGTCGAAGTCTAGTGGCTCGCCTTGATCATTGGTGGGTAGAGCAAAGCCGGTTTAGATGATTATCCAAGTTTCGACTTGTGTTTTCAGAAAACACTCCATCCGACCTTTCCAATAATGGAAATCATCTTCGTTAAAAAACGGAGGTCAAGTGGTGCTATACCCCTCAATGTGGGCCATTAATTATCTTGTAAAACACGAATAAAAACCAAAAGAAATTCCAAGATTTGGTCTTGGATTAGTAATGCAGGAAATAATAAGGAATAAACAAGAGATAAAAGGTTAAACAAAAAACTACGCACTTAGGACTTTTGATGTCCCCGAAAGGGTACTAAATGTCATTTTTTGGGGATGAAAATAGCATTTTATGGGCGTAAACCCTTGTAATAAGTGTAGATCTCTGAGAGAGCTTCGATTTGGTGGGTAGCATGTTTTGTGAGTTGACTTGTATGAAAAGTTATGCTCGTTTTACCGTGAGCTACTCCCGAAGCGAAGAGATACTTGCAACACACAATAAAAAAAAAACAATGTACCAAGACTTCATCGTGGATTAGTAGTGTGAGAGAAAAACTTAAAATAATAAATACAAAAAGAGAACCAAAAAATGCTAGATTGGTGGTTGCACCAAATCTTAGCGCCCCCGCTCTGATATAAATTGTTGAATCGAGAAGCATCGCTAGAGGGGGGTGAATAGCAACTTTAAAAACTTTCTTTTCGTTTCAAAATATGAACAGTGCAGCGGAAAGTAAAACAGTAGAAAATAAATAGACACTTTATTTTTACTTGGTTCACAACCCAATGGTTGCTACTCCAAGGCCCCACGATCCTTGACCGCATACGAAGGGGCAATCCACTATAGAGTCTCCTCCTCGTTGGAGGTAGGAGACAATGATCACAAAAATCGAGAGACAAAAACTCGAGGATGATGTAACAAGCCTATCTCACCTCGTTACGATGAAAACTCTGATTACAAATTAAACTGAATAAGAAATAAACTAATACTACCAACGGATAATGATCTGAGATGAAGAGCTTGTCATCGGCGTGTTGGCGTCGTAGTGTCGTTGTCGAAGCATAGCGTTGTTGGAGCACTTGGGAGCAAAGAATTGATGATTTAGGGTTCGAGTCCTCCCCTCCTTTTATAGACTTGTGCCTTGGAATAAGTTCGGATCTAGATCCACAACTCGTGGATCTTATCATGAGGTGGTATCTTATCTTATCACGAAGTAGCAGCATCAAACGTTATCTCTTTGACCTAGCGCACAAGGTTGATTCATCGCCATCAGTCGACTGTCAATATCCAACAGTCGACTACCAGCCTAGTTACTTCCCTGCAATAAGGAGTTAACACAGAAAATGATAAATGCGACGATTTCTTACCGTCCGATCTCGACCTAGACCTTCCACTAGAAGTCTTAGTCGGATCGCCGCCTACGATCGTCCCCGTACAGAGGACACGACCTTACCACTACTCCGCACTCGTGCTTACCTTTGGTCCTTTATGACCTGACGCTTTGTTTTCGGTCTTCCACCTAGGTTCTTCGAATCCCACAAAGTTCTCCTGGTGTCGCCCGACCACCACGGTTTCTCGACTCAAGATTCTCTGGGTGTCGCTAACCTTCAGCTTAGCTTAAACACTTCCTGCACACTTAGTTCTGCTCATGGGATAACAATTAGACCGTTACTTTGAGTCTTTGTCATAATCAAAACTTAAGTTCGATTATCTGGTGCCCCTGCACCAACAGTTATGGTAGCCTAAAATGGCTGAAACATGGGCTAAACAATCTTGTTTACTCGAAATCAGCCTTGGCAGTCGACTCAGTCAACAACCAATTGACTGCCCTTAATGCCAGTCGACTGCCCAAAGCGGCACTCGACTGGTTTCTGCAATGTGAAGAAATTAGAAATCATAATTCAAATTCACAAAATCATAAATAATTATACATAATTCGAAAAATCATGAAAATTCATATTTATAATACTTATGTCAATCGTTATAGGTGAAAAATATTTGAAAAATAAAATATCCATTAAATAGTGAGATTGATACAAAGTTCAAAAATAAAGATAACTTCAATGTTTTGAGTCTACTTTGTATCAACTTTATAAATGGTGACTTCTATCAAAAGATAGACTACACAAGGTTTTTCAAAGTGCTTTTGAAATTATTTTAAAATATTATATTGGACCATGATCTATGGGCTCAATGCACATGACTTGCACATTAATTTTCCCCATGATCCATCAATAGTATAAGATGAGTTTGAGTTCATCTAGATGCAAGAACTATGCACCATGAACTTAACTCATTTTCCAAACATCTCACATGTGTCTAGGGTGTATCAATACATACACATATCAATGTAATGTGAGATGTGGATTTTTGTTTTTCCTAATCTAAGGTTTCATGTATTTTTCTAGGCAACTCTATCTAATAACCTTATACATGGGACTTCCAATCATGTCTTAGTCCTTAAATCAATTTTAATTAACCTAAATGCATGAATGATAATTATGACATATAAGATAGCATAAATAAAACATATGCCAATAATCATGATGTCATAACATATAAATAAAATCTAAGCACTAACATGACATAAACATCAAACCTAAACATTATCATGACATTTTATATGATTAAATGAAATATGATGTCATGATATGGCAAGGCAAACAAGGCATGGCAAGTATAAAATACAAAGGTATATAATACCTAAGTGTTAAGCTCAAATTGTCATTTTCTAAAAATTTATACTAATTTGCTATAACCAACAAATCTACCAAGTGTGCCAAAAACTCAAAATGACACACCATGACCTCCAAACTTAATTGTGCCAATTTGATCAAATTTTTTTCAAACTTCTCAAGTTTAATTGTCACATCCTAAAATCTTTTAGGATATAAATTCAACCCTCATTTACAAAGTATCACATAACCTTGGAAATGACCTAAAATACCAACTTTGCTATGGTTAGGTTAACTACCCATCCATTTAAGGTTGACACAACCTAACCCATCTAGCATGAAGGGATCACGCTCTTAGGAACCCAATACCTATTGGATCTCCTTGGATTTACAAGCTATTCACTAGGGATGACCTCCCTTAATATCTTCCTAATGACCCTTATTGGCTTGGAAGTCTTGGTCAATTGAGTCTTGTCTAGGTAAACTCTAGGGGTAACTCCCCTTGTGACCTTCTTAGTGGTCTTCCTAGGTTTCATAGAAATCTTGACCACTAGGAACCTACCATGGTTAACCTTAGGGATGACTTCCCTATTAACCTTGGTTTTCCTAGACTTAGAAATGGTTTCATAATCGAATGGAACACTATGGTAGGTCTCCTTGGGCTTAGGTTTGTGACCCAAACCTTTCTTGCCCCTAGATGGCTCTTGCCTCCTAGACCTTAGATTTTGTCCATTTGACCCTTTAATTGGATTTTGCATCTTCCTAAGGGTCTTCTCTAATTTCTCGAGCCTTGACCTCAAGGCTTGGTTCTTTAACTCTAATTTCCTAATTTTTTGATTTTTTTTATTAACCTTTTGGGAATAGTTCTTTCTCTTAGGCATATGCCTAACTTTTTTAGGGTTAATGCCTAAATGATCCTCTACCTTCCTAATGGCTTCCTTAAGTAAAATTATTTTAGGGTTATTTGTTCTAAACTTGTCCTTAACCCTAATATTGCAAGATTTAGCACCTAAGCAATAAGCTCTATTTCTAACATGCTCCTTATGATTATGCACAATTGCAAGTGAATTAAAAGCATGTTTTTTAATATTAAAATTTGAAGGCGCATTATTAAAATATACCCTAGGGTTTGCTTTAGAAGCTCCCCCTACATGTGATGCTCCACCGTTGCCTTTGCTAGCTTGTCTTCCCTTAGAGCATTGGCTTCTATAGTGCCCCTTTTGATGGCATTTGAAGAAAATGATATGCTCCTTGCTCTTTTGAATTTGGCCATCGCTTTCCTTGACCTTTGGTGCCAGTTGAGTCATCTTGACTTTTTTTGGGCACTTACTCTTGTAATGCCCGACTTCCCTACACTCAAAATATATTATGTGATTTTTATCTTTAATTATAATGTTTGAGTTACCTAGGTCAGTGGTAGAAGCCATAGTTGGTTCTTCATCCCTCTCGGAGGTTGAAGCTTCTTCTTGCTCTTCCTCCAGTGTGGAAGATCTCTCTCCCCCTTAATCCTAGAGGTGGAGGCTTCCTCCAATTCTTCCACTTCTTCTACCGATTCGGATGTGGATTCCCTCTCAACCTCAGAATCCTCACTCTCTTGAGATTTTTGTTCACTTGAGGCTGGTGAGGAATTGTCATAAAACTTTGACAATTTTCTCCATAGCTCCTTGGCATCTTGAAATTCACCTAATCTAGACAAGACATCGTTAGGTAATGAATTTAATATCATTTGCGCTACCTTATCATTTCTTTCAAAGGCTTGAGCTTGCTCTTTGATTCATCTCTTCTTCTTCAGGTATCCACCTTTTGGATCCCTTGAAAAATCGAATCCCTTCATTAGGATGACCCAATCTTCGAAGTTCATCATGAAGAAATTCTCCATCCATGCCTTCTATTGATCAAACCCTTCTCGTCCATAGAAGGTGTATGGAATTGGAGTGTTAATGTCCCTTCCAAATCCATCGTTGGGCAACTCTATCCTCTAGCACTTTGCTCCTTGGCGATTAGTCCAAATGAAGAGTAATCGCACTCTGATACCAATTATAGAACCGTAAGTGACGTACTAGAGGGGGTGAATAGCGGTTTCGATTCAACGCTTTGAATTCGATCGTGTTTGTCTCTACAATTCGTTAGTATGCGCAGTGGAAATAATAAAGCATAAACTCAAAACAAAAGCAAACACTCACATAAAATACACAAGCATATAACGTGATTCAGAACCTAGGATCCTACTCCACGGGTTGAACTCAAATGAGCTCTAGTGATGCACACCACCACTAATCAACCTCTCCTTCTCAGAAAACACTCCGGAGGTGGAGAAAATCTCTTACAATAGTTCTTACAATAATAAGAAGGAAAAATAAGTATACTAAGCAATACACAAATACAAGTAAAGAAAAATTTACATAAAGAACTTTGGATTGCTTGCTTGTTGATTGCTTTGGTTTGCTCTTGAATGTCTAGAATGCAGCAACAATTCCCCTTCAAATCGCCTCAATAACCATTGCGAAAAACCTCCCCTTCGTGCTCCTTATAAAGCTACAACTCAAGCTGATTTTCACCTAGAAGTCAACTGCTCATATCCATCAGTCGATTGCTCATGTAGCCGTTGTGAGACAATGGCTTAATCCATGCTGGAAAAACTACAATGGATAGCTCATCGACTATGGAACTTTCGTGATCGCAAACAACAACGACTACCCTCCATGGCGCCGATCGCATTGACGACGATCGGCTAAGGCTCGGACCGCCCAAAGTTGGCGATGGTCAAGGCCACACGGCCGCAGTTGACTCCCGACTAGTCAACTGGTCATAATCCCAGTCGACTGCTCAGAGTCGACTAAGTTGCTAAGTGTCAAAACACTTAACCAATCGACTAGTCCATAATCCCAGTCGACTGATAAACCTCAACCATGAGATTTACCCCAAGTATGATCCCCTCATACATGCTAGACCACCCTTAGCCTAGACCTAAAGCCTTCTAGCCACCTCCATCAGTCTCACGCCTATCGGATCCCTCCAAGTCATCCATGACTTGTTCATCCATACGCTAGCCTTCAGGTGCTTCCATCGGCTATTGTCATGCTAACCGGGTCTATATTGTCAAGGTAAATTTGGGCTTACGCTACCAAGACACACGCTTGGACTTTACACCACCAAACATTGGACTTATGTCGCCAAGACTATAGCTTGGACTTTACGCCACCAATATCACACCCTTAAACTCCCCAAATGCCAACTCTAGACTTTCCAAATGCCAAGACTCATGCTTAGACTTGTCATGCCAAGTATCTAAGACTTGGACTTTCCATGACAATCACATTGTCATATATTTTGTCAAACATCAAAATACTGCTCGAGTCAAACTCAGGTCTGGTCAATCGTGACCTGGGTCGATTGCACCAACAGATTTCTCCAACAATCTCCCCCAAATAATCTCTTTCATATTACTTTGAATATCACAATCATCCACTAGCCATATGGTCAACATATAGTCAAACCCATATAGTCAAATAATGGTCAACCCATTGTCAAATATCAAAATGCTACTCGAGTCCCACTCGAGTTTGGTCAATATTGATCGAGGGTCTATTGCACCAACAAGGGTGATCGTGCTTGGCAGGTGAAGTCTCAGCAGGTCAGGGTGATCGTGCTTGGTAGGTGAAGTCCCAGCAGGTCAGGGTGATCGTGCTTGGCAAGTAAAGACTCGGTCAGTCAAGGTGATCGTACTTGGCAAGAGAAGTCCTAGTACGTTATGATTGCCTGGATGCTAGACAAGAGAGGTTTTGACAGATCAAGATGATCAGATGTTGGGTGAGAAAATTCCTAGTAGATTGAGGATTGATCGAAAACCAGGTGAAGTGAGAGTTAGCTTAGAAATGAGGTTAACTAAGGCATTAATTGACTAGAGATAGTTACCAATCGACTGATACATCATAGGGCATTCAAGAGCATGGTTTAAGTCTTATACTCAGGGATAAGTACTCGGGCAATCGATTGGTGGTCTTGACTAGTCACCTGATTGGTGCTCCAGTGATGAGAAAGGTGCTCGAGTGCTAAGGAAGCATCTCGGGAAGTTCGTGCTCGTGTAGTTGAGGAAGGAGTGCTCGATCACTCGAGTCGGGGACTCGGGTGTTCAGGAAAGTGGAGCTCGAAACTCGGGCACTCAGAACGGTGCTCAGGAGGTGAGTGCTTGAGCAAGAAGAGAACGCAGTGCTCTGGATGGGAGTACAGATGTGCTCAGGCTCTCGAGTGCTTGAGAGGTCATCGGTCGAGAAGTCAATGCTCAAGAAGTCAGTGCTCGAGTCGAGAAACAGAGCTCGGTGCTTGAGAAGTCGACTACTGTGATTGGACAGTCGACTGGTGTCGAAGCTCAAGTCAGGGACTCGAGTGCTCGGGCAGCCATGGAACTCGGGAGACTAGCGACTCAGCAGTCAACTGACTTTAGTGATCAGTGAACAGAAAGGCACTGAATTGACTAGGCAGTTCTACTAGAGGCTAAACAGTCGATTAATGGCTGGAAGCAGTCGATTGATTGACTGAAATCCAACATGGATCAAGCCGTTGTGAACTAACGATTGAGTTACCAGTCAATTGGGGATAAGACCAATCGATTGGTAGGCGAAGATCAGTCGATGCCGAGCTTATAAAAGGAGGACTTCGTGAAAATTTGAAGTGCTAGTTTCTTGGAACTTTGAAGGGGAAGCGTCGTTGCGTTCTAGACCTTCCAAAGCATTTCAGAGCAACCAAACGGCGATCAAGTTCTTGTGTAAAACCTTCTTTATATTATAATTTATTTTATTTCTTTACACATGTGTGTGCTTGGATTTGCTGTAAAAGCCTCCTCCTCTAACACAACATCTGTCCTAATAGAAACATCTACCACTTCAAGGTGACAAACAACCTTATCCCCTATAAATCCCACTAATGAAATCCATTTACTACTCCACATGCAAACAAGTAGAAATAACATTAGGTCCCTACGGGGATGGCATGTTGGTTGGGCAGTGTGATGTTTGCAGAATTGACATGGGACGATTCCGGAGGAAGATCTAAAACCCCTCTTTGGGCTCAATGACCCCCACTGCCTTTGGCCAATGCATCAAGACCCAAAGGGCCCTCTGCGAATTACCTTCCTCACAATGGTCGTGGGATAGGTTAGTGAGGACCGCTAGATTGACGATTCTAACCTTTTACACAGTAGAAACAACATCAATCTCCACCTACTTCTACCGACCTCACTCAGTCTCCCCCAGTACTTCTCCCCGAGCAAGACACGTCTATCTCCCTGCTAGCTACAACATCTCCCATGCGACACCTCATTACCAAATTCCTTATCAACCCTCCTTCAGATGCCAACTCTCAATAACTTCCCAGCATCGCCATCGCACCTATTACCTCAATCGAACACCTTCTTCCCTCCCTAGCTTCCCAACAATTACCTAAGGCTCCCCTATCGATCATACCTCCTACAACATCTATAGTTCTTCCCGATCACCTAATTGTCCCCAAATGCAAACCAAAATTGATGTCCATACTGGCAAACCCTAATCCAACTTCCCCTTCAACACCCCAAATACTCACTAACTCATCTCAAACTTCCATATATACTCTAATCTTTCCCTTGACATGGACTCAAATCTTCTAAACTCCCCCCACTCTCTGGCAATCACCCCTAGAGCCCCTACACAATCGCTTCCAAATTCCACTTCCCTCTGTCACAATGACTTTCCCCTGGAGAGGTGCATGTCGTCCAACAAGGTGTAGGGATGTATACTGAAAAGTCTATCTTTTGTATGAACATCTTTATTTTGAAATAAGAATCACATAATCATTGTTTGCATATTTTTATGGTTATGCAATATTGTCTAATACGTTACATTGTAGATAACATGGTGTGTGGTGTCACACGGGAGATCTTGTTATTGGCTCCTTGTAAAGTATAAGTAAAGGCTCACAACCGAGATGACTTTGGACAAACCATCGGAATGGTTGTAGTGTGATTTGGTATTGGTTTGTCTTGACCATAGAATCACACTAGTGCACTTTGTGTGTATTGAGCAGGACTGACACAGAGGTGATTCGATTTATTGCTGACTACATAATCGAATTGGACCTCAGATATTATTTAGTACATGCTCTTAATCCCGATATAATAACGGGCACATATACTTGGTACTCATCTCTTTGATTTACCAATGGGCGAGATTTATAGATTAAATCGATAGACTCGGTAAGTTGGGAGGTGATATTATTTATATGGTGTGTCGTTGATTATAGGAGGATATCGTGTCCTATATATTAGGATGATGATGTCCCCTTGAGGAGCTCATAAGGTTCATCATGTAAACCCTGCAGGTGGACTAGGTCCGGCATGATGAAAAGGTTGAGTGGTACTTCTCAAGGAGTTAGATGTTGATTAATTAATGGTTAGTAAATTAATTAATCGACGGACATTCGAGATCTTAAACACGGGGAGAAAATGTACAAATAATATATGGAGCCCATATTGTCATATGGGGGTTGGTGAGGTAGATCAATGATGGACCTTTAGTGGATTGGATCATCATTAGTGGATCAGACTTTATGTGGGCTTGATCCATGGGTGGCCAAGACCCAACTCCTCCTCATGGTCCCTAATATAGCCCATTAACACCTCAAGATGCTTAGATCCAATGGATAGAAACAAAACACTAAGATCCATTGGTAGAGATTAAATCTCTAAGATCCGACGGTTGAGATTAAATCTCTAGATCCGACAGTTGAGATTAAATCCCTAGAACCAATGGAGGAGATTAATTCATGGCTTATCCCCAAACTCTATAAAAGGTGGCATGGGGTTGGCGTGAAGGAGATGATAGAGAGGGAGCAAGGCTTGGGCGGCAAGAATAGGGCAATCCTTGTTGAGATAGGATTGGAATTAGGGTTAGGGTTTGGAAGCAAGGGTGGCACCAAATAAGGCAAGTTTTCCTTCTTCCTTGCCTTGTGGCCAACGTCCAGCAGCTATTCCAGCCCTTCCCAGCCCTTGGCCGGCACCCAAAACACTCCCCTTTCTTCTCCTTAGGTGGTGGAAACAAGATATAGGGTTTCCCTTGGTGTCTTGGTAGTTTTCCATCATCTTCTTCTCCTTCTAGTTGGCCGGCGGCAAGAACTTCTATAGTTCTTTGTTGGTTGAGTTTTTGAAGGAGAAAAACATTGTTTCTCTTCTTCCTCTTGCTTGGGAAAAGCAAGGAAGAAAGTTTTGTGATCTAGGAGCTTTGACTTTTGGTGGATCGTCGCCCACACAACGTCCAAAAGGAGGAGGGTCATACATTAGAAGACCAAGAGGTATAACTATTCTTCTATCTCTTTTATTCATTGCTTGTGTTTGTTTTTCAAAATATAAGCATGTTATATTTCTGTAAATAGGCTAAATAATATTGAGATCCCGAGTATAAACACAAAAACCGGCGATCCGGACATCGTCTATTCCGCGGCTACTCGTAGAATAGAGGATGGTCGCTTGAACAACTAGTTTGTTCAAGTGACCTCTCTAAACGAATAGCACGACGATGACTTGGTTGTCTTGGGAATCCCTTTTGTCTAGGATTACATTTTTAATCCGGGGACATCGAAGGGATCACCATGGTTAAGCAACCGAGGTGAAGGGGAAGTGAAGTTTCCTCTCACGGACTCGACAAGGGAAATCCCTTCAATTGGTATCAGAGCTTCCGGGTAAAACCTTCAATTGGTATCAGAGCCAAGGTTTCCGGTTTTGTGTGTTTAGGATTCGGTTAATTTTTATGCACTTTTTCATATATTAAATGTGTCGGATAATAGTAGGATATGCGTAGTTTAACTCTTTGGTTGCAGGCATAAGATTCGACTATTATGGCATGTGTGTGTAAATGTTTATTTTGTTGAATCCTCGGGGTTGACGAGGCTAGTATTTAGTTTTTGTAAATTAAATACGGCATTGTTTAGCCGCTCTTTATTTTATTTTACTTTCGATCTAGATTTCATGTACACTCCCTCGTGGAGTATAGGATCGATGGATGTAAATTAAAATAGGATTTAGTCTCAGCTCGGATCTCCGGATGGCTCGTACATGGCGTAGGAGGAGCGGACGAGATGGCGATGCGACAGGAGTCATATTGAAGACAAAAGCCATAATAGTTGGAAAATAATTTATTTTTCATATTTATTGCTTTTTGTTTGATATGCATGTCGTAGGCTAGGAAAATTCCTCAATTTCAAATTACTAAGTGGGAGAGGGATATTTTTATAAATTCCCACGGCCTCCATTACGATTTGACAAGTGATGCAAACAAACTTGCGCGTCGGCTCTGAGTGCCTTCCTCCCCATCGGATGAGTTTGTTTGCGGATCACAAGGTCGAATATGGTTATAGGAAATTATCAAGGAGCGTGTGTACTTGCTCGCCATAAGGCACATAACCGAGATAATTACCTTGAGTACCGATTAATGGTGAAATCTGAATATAAGTATCCTCCCCATCAGTCACTTGCTTTTATTTGTAGGGCGAAGAAACCAACTATTAATTTTACTTGTCAAAAGTTAGGTTGACAAGATAGTAAAATTAATGGGTAAAACCTCCTCTTACAAATGTAGAATTCATTATCGTCCACACTATCGTGGCATGCGATATTCTCGGTGTTTAGTGTTGGTTGATTTTGAAATTTTATTGTTTGAGAATCAATAATATTTTGAAATCTCTGATAATGATCTATGTGATTCTTAGGATTTTCAAAATGACTTTGATCCACTTACTATGATACTAAAGGAAATAAACTTACTATACCCAAATAATGTTGATTGGAAAAGAATCTAGAGATTGTCTTATCTGCTAAGGAGTACAAGTATGCACTCTTCGAAGAGTGTCCTCAAGCCATGGTTGCTCAAAAAGGTTTCTACTTCTAAACCGAAAGGCAAAAAGAAGAAGAAACAAGGTGAAGCAAAGGCTAGTGGGAGGAGTGAAGAAGTTTGAAAGGCAAGTACTTCACTTCTAGCGGGATGGACCTTGGAAGAAGGAATTTGTCCCAATCCAAAGCGAGAACAAAGATATATCCTTTGGACTAGTCGTTGAAACATGATTAGCGGTGTTATCTACGGCACCTAATGTGTGAATCGAGAGCCACTAATCATACGCAACACTTTGCAGGGGTTCCAAGAAACCCGACGACGAGCTAAAAGGAAGATTACCATTTACTTGGGCAATGCCATGAAGATGGCAGCTATTGCAGTAGGAGAAGTTTTATTTATCTCTTGAGAAAAATAAAACTTAGGTTTTGGAAAATTCCCTTTATGTACCTTTATTTAGAAAGAACTTAGTTTCAGTTTCTAAATTGTTTATGGATGGATATTCTATTTCTTTTAATGACAGAGCTGTTATAAAAAGGAATAGGGAGAATATCTGTTCAGGTACATTGATAGGAAATTTGGATACACTTGAACCAAAACCTTCCACGATGCAAATTGAAGTTAATAACTCATCTTCTAATTCCAATAAGAGAAAAGAACCTTCGAAGATGAACCAAACATATCTTTGGCATCTTAGGCTTGGTCACATTAACCTAAGCAGAATTCAAAGGTTGATAGCTGATGGACCTTTGGGTTCATTAGTGGTGGAGGATCTCCCAACCTGTGAATCTTGCTTGGAGGGTAAGATGACCAAGAGGCCTTTTAAGGCCAAGGGGTATAGAGCCAAAGATGTGTTAGAATTGGTTCATTCTGATTTGTGTGGTCCTATGTCTATCCAGGCTAGAGGTGGTTTTGAGTATTTTGTCTCTTTTATAGACGATTACTCAAGATATGGATACATTTACCGATGCGCGCATGAAGTCCAATTCTTTGACAAGTTCAAAGAATTCAAGGCTGATGTGGAGAAACGTCAAGGTAAAAGTATCAAAACACTACGATCTGATCATGGTGGTGAGTACCTCTTGGGAGAGTTTAGGAACTACTTATCAGAGGCTGGGATTCAATCCCAATTGACTGCACCTGGCACACCCCAGCAGAATGGTGTAGCAGAGCGAAGGAATAGGACTCTTATGGAGATGGTTAGATCGATGATGAGTTATTCGACTTGCGGATTCGTTCGGGGATATGCTCTAGATCTGGCGATATACATTACGAACTTGGTTCCATCTAAATCAGTGTCTTCTACTTCCACGAGTTGTGGATGGCGAAAGCCTAGTCTAAGACATATCGGATATGAAGTCGGAGTCCAAAGACATGTTTGGCGATCTGGTAAGTTGGAACCTCGTACAGAAGTATGATTGTTCGTTGGCTATCCCAGAGGAACGAAGGGTGGATTGTTTTATAGTCCTAGAGATCAGAGGGTGATCGTTAGCACGAACGCCAGATTTCTAGAGGAAGACTATGTGATGAGCCACAAGCCCAAGAGTAAAATTGTTCTGGAGGAGTTAAAAGAGGAAGTCACTTCTTTAGTACCACCGATACAAGAGGATATACCACATGTCACTGCACCGCGTGTCACAGAGGATACACAGGTGATACCTCATCGTAGTGGGAGGGTTGTGAGACAGCCTGATAGATTCATGTTCTTGGGAGAATCTTCTGATTTGGTCCCTGGCGATCATGAACCTGATCCCTGGACATATGATGAGGCAATCCAAGATAAAGATGCAGTATCTTGGCAGAGTGCAATAAATGCTGAGATTGAATCTATGGATTCAAATCAGGTCTGGGAGCTAGTAGAACCACCCGATGGTGTAAAAACCATTGGATGCAAGTGGATCTACAAGAGAAAAAGAGGAATAGATGGGAAGGTTGAGACCTTCAAAGCGAGGCTTGTTGCGAAGGGGTATACTCAGAAAGAGGGTATTGATTATGAGGAGACCTTTTCGCCGGTAGTCATGCTTAAATCTATCCGGATTCTCTTATGCATAGCAGCTCATATGGATTATGAGGTGTGGCAGATGGATGTCAAGACAACTTTCCTTAATGAAAGTCTTGAGGAAAACATCTACATGAAGCAACCAGAGGGATTCATTGCTAAGGGCAAAGAGCATCTTGTATGTAAGCTTAATCGGTCCATTTATGGATTGAAGCAAGCTTCGAGATCTTGGAACATCCGGTTTGATGAAGTGATCCAGTCTTATGGATTTATTCAAAGTCTGGATGAGTCTTGTGTATACAAGAGATGTGACGGAAACGTAGTGGTATTTCTTGTACTATACGTAGATGACATTTTATTGATTGGCAACAATATCAAGGTGTTATCGGACGTAAGGGTATGGTTGTCCAAACAGTTTGATATGAAGGACTTAGGAGAGGTGGGACACATCCTTGGGATCAAGGTTATAAGGGATCGCAGGAAAAGGATGTTGTGCTTATCCCAAGCTTCATACATAGACACGATTATGGAGCGTTTTAGCATGCAGAACTCCAAGAAGGGTTTTCTACCTTTCAGGCATGGAGTTCCTTTATCTAAGGAGATGTGTCCTAGATCATCTGAGGAGATAGAGGAAATGAAGGCTATTCCTTATGCTTCGGCAGTAGGAAGACTCATGTATGCGATGCTCTGTACGAGACCATATATCTGCTTTGCCGTGGGCATGGTTAGCAGATATCAGAGTAATCCAAGACAGAGACATTGGACTACTGTAAAGCATATATTGAAGTACCTGAGAAGGACTAGGGATTATATGCTGGTTTACCGAGCAGACCAATTACTCCCTGTGGGTTATACGGATTCCGACTTCCAATCTGATAGGGATAACAGTAAGTCTACCTCAGGTTTTGTGTTTACTTTGGGAGGTGGAGCCATTGTATGGAGGAGTGTCAAGCAAAAGTGCGTGGCGGACTCCACCATGGAAGCTGAGTATGTGGCGGCCTCTGAGGCGGCCAAAGAAGCTGTATGGCTCAGGAACTTCCTGATGGACTTGAATGTGATTCCTGGTTTGCCCAAAACTATCACAATTTATTGTGATAATAGTGGTGCAGTTGCAAACTCGAAGGAACCACGAGCCCATAAGGCTAGTAAACACATAGAGCGCAAGTACCACCTAATACGAGAAATCGTAAAGAGAGGAGAAGTTGTTGTGGCCAAGATTGCATCGGAGGATAACCTGGCAGATCCTTTCACTAAGGCCCTTCCGGCGAGAGCTTTTGATAGGCATGTGGAGGGAATGGAGATCAGATGTATGACACTTTGAGAACAACATGGTCTTTTAGTATAAGTGGGAGATTGTAGGGATGTATACTGAAAAGTCTATCTTTTATATGAACATCTTTATTTTGAAATAAGAATCACATGATCATTGTTTGCATATTTTTATGGTTATGCAATATTGTCTAATACGTTACATTGTAGATAACATGGTGTGTGGTGTCACACGGGAGATCTTGTTATCGGCTCCTTGTAAAGTATAAGTAAAGGCTCACAACCGAGATGACTTTGGACAAACCATCGGAATGGTTGTAGTGTGATTTGGTATTGGTTTGTCTTGACCATAGAATCACACTAGTGCACTTTGTGTGTATTGAGCAGGACCGACACAGAGGTGATTCGATTTATTGCTGACTACATAATCGAATCGGACCTCAGATATTATTTAGTACATGCTCTTAATCCCGATATAATAACGGGCACATATACTTAGTACTCATCTCTTTGATTTACCAATGGGCGAGATTTATAGATTAAATCGATAGACTCGGTAAGTTGGGAGGTGATATTATTTATATGGTGTGTCATTGATTATAGGAGGAAATCGTGTCCTATATATTAGGATGATGATGTCCCCTTGAGGAGCTCATAAGGTTCATCATGTAAACCCTGCAGGTGGACTAGGTCCGACATGATGAAAAGGTTGAGTGGTACTACTCAAGGAGTTAGATGTGGATTAATTAATGGTTAGTAAATTAATTAATCGACGGACATTCGAGATCTTAAACATGGAGAGAAAATGTACAAATAATATATGGAGCCCATATTGTCATATGGGGGTTGGTGAGGTAGATTAATGATGGACCTTTAGTGGATTGGATCATCATTAGTGGATCAGACTTTATGTGGGCTTGATCCATGGGTGGCCAAGACCCAACTCCTCCTCATGGTCCCTAATGTAGCCCATTAACACCTCAAGATGCTTAGATCCAATGGATAGAAACAAAACACTAAGATCCATTGGTAGAGATTAAATCTCTAAGATCCGACGGTTGAGATTAAATCTCTAGATCCGACGGTTGAGATTAAATTCCTAGAACCAATGGAGGAGATTAATTCATGGCTTATCCCCAAACTCTATAAAAGGTGGCATGGGGTTGGCGTGAAGGAGATGATAGAGAGGGAGCAAGGCTTGGGCGGCAAGAATAGGGCAATCCTTGTTGAGATAGGATTGGAATTAGGGTTAGGGTTTGGAAGCAAGGGTGGCACCAAATAAGGCAAGTTTTCCTTCTTCTTCCTTGCCTTGTGGCCAATGTCCAGCAGCTATTCCAGCCCTTCCCAGCCCTTGGTTGGCGCCCAAAACACTCCCCTCTCTTCTCCTTAGGTGGTGGAAACAAGATATAGGGTTTCCCTTGGTGTCTTGGTAGTTTTCCATCATCTTCTTCTCCTTCTAGTTGGCCGGCGGCAAGAACTTCTATAGTTCTTTGTTGGTTGAGTTTTTGAAGGAGAAAAACATTGTTTCTCTTCTTCCTCTTGCTTGGGAAAAGCAAGGAAGGAAGTTTTACGATCTAGGAGCTTTGACTTTTGGTGGATCGTCGCCCACACGACGTCCAAAAGGAGGAGGGTCATACATTAGAAGACCAAGAGGTATAACTATTCTTCTATCTCTTTTATTCATTGCTTGTGTTTGTTTTTCAAAATATAAGCATGTTATATTTCTGTAAATAGGCTAAATAATACTGAGATCCCGAGTATAAACACAAAAACCGGTGATCCGGACATCGTCTATTCCGCGGCTACTCGCAGAATAGAGGATGGTCGCTTGAACAACTAGTTTGTTCAAGTGACCTCTCTAAACGAATAGCACGATGATGACTTGGTTATCTTGGGAATCCCTTTTGTCTAGGATTATATTTTTAATCCGGGGACATCGAAGGGATCACCATGGTTAAGTAACCGAAGTGAAGGGGAAGCGAAGTTTCCTCTCACGGACTCGACAAGGAAAATCCCTTCAATTGGTATCAGAGCTTCCGGGCAAAACCTTCACAAGGAATCCTAAACTATCCCATATAACAAATTTGCCGCTGCTTAATCCTAGTAAGAATAACAACTATGGACCGATCGATTTTAGAAAGGCTAACTATTGATTTGTTTGACAAACATTGGTCGGTCATTGCAATCTCAACTATCGTGCTCGAATCCATTAGGTATGTGCTACCGCCCATATCCAATTCTTAGATAACCAAATAAGACAAGTAGCCCCCAAAGTTGCCCCTTATAGGTCTTGATCAGAAGAATGGAATGTTATAAAAGAGGGCCTAACCAAGTCATACAAGAGCTCTGAGAGAAAGCACATGCATTGGTACATGCTGAAGATCAAGCGGTAGCCCAACTATAAACCGTGCAAGAGGAGTTGCAAACTACTAATGAGGCCTAGATCAGGGGAAGCATCACAAGCAATCACTACAATCAAAATTAGAGAATTGCAAGGCAGAACTAGTGCAAATTACTAAAGAAAGCAACCAATAGTGCCCAAGAAAAAAAGCAAATAGAGATACAAATAAAAAGTCTGAAGAAGAAGATAGAAGTGGAACAAAGCCATGTCCTTCATTTTATATCAAAAAGAGGGAAACTGAATCTCATGTTCGGTCATCTAGATTGAAACTAACCATCACCAAGCATGAAATAACAAAGAAAGATCTCACATTTGCTCAAGTCATAGCTACAACCGTTGAGCTCACTTGCAACTGATGGAAATCTACAATCCTAAACATGTATACAAAAATTGAATATATACAACAAGATTCGTGGATTAGATCTAGTTTTATCAATTTCTATGGCAACAAAAAACATGAAACGAAATCAATGGCATGAACAAAAGACCTGATTGCAGCGGAACGGCCATCGGTCGTAGTCGGCAAGATTCGGTCCGAAATTCCTACGAAAAGAAGGCAAGTCTTCCGTAAGATTCTGGAATGACAGCGGCGTAAACCCTAGCCGATAGGATACCGAGGGTCTGTCAGAATGTCAACCCCTATGGGAACCATGCCCTATATATAGAAAATAATTCGGATTCATTATCGGTCCATCATCAATAACGGATCTGTTCTATAACAGATTCTACACATTAAACCCCACATTAAATAATCGAAACCCGCAAACCAATAAGTAGATCACTTGATCGGGTTCGAATCAATACGATACAATCAAATAGTTATGATAATCACATGTAAGTCCACCACCAACATCAACACCCTAGAATCACTATCCAAACTCAATTGACATCACGTTCCCTACCCATGCCCGACTTGATTGAAAACCTATCACAAGCATGTAAGGAGGCGATCATGTGAGACACAAAATTGAAATGACTAAGATGACAGGAGAAGCGCTGATAAGAGAAAGAACAACGACCAATCGCCTATCCGCGAAAATAAGTCTATATTTCTAGCTTGGCTTCGAGGATGCTATAAAGGAATTCAAGGCCCGAGACCACCCTTAGGAAGGCAAATCATACAACATCCTCGACTACTAAGCAACACTATTAAGCTATCCACTAGAGGCATTCAAAATAGAACTCGAGTAAATTTTCCTTGAAATATTGTAATATTTAACTTAAAGGAATATATCATTACTTTACTATATGCACATTCTTGTTTCCTATCGCTAGGCCCAAAACTTGATTATATCACCTCCTGAACTAACTCTCCCTTAAACAACACCAGGCTAAATCAAAAATTCAAGGATCACTCAGTAAGAACCCAATATCACACTTGACCAAGGACCCAAAGGCTTGATCGCAATAATTAAGAGAAGAAATATCTTGCTAGAGCATAAGTATTCTATCAAGCCGATGGCTGGAGGGCTCAACCGACTGAGTAGGAGTATAAGTATCCCACGGGCCGAGGACTTGGGGGCTCAACTAACTTGGAGTTGAGAGCTTAGGCCTCAACTGACTAGGAGTTGATAAAATGAATGTCTACTAGGTCTACGACTTGGGGCTCGACTAACTGTGAGTTAGGAGAATGCAAATCTCACTAGTGTTGATGCAATAGATCCCGGATCAATATTGACTAGACTCGAGTGAGACTCAAGTAGTATTTTGATATTTGTCAATACGATTGGATATTGTTTGACTATATATTGACCATATTACTAATGAATATTTGGGATATCCAAAATCATATAGGGAAGATTATTTGAGGGAGATTGTTAGAGCAATCAAATCTTAGGTCATGTTGACCAAACTCGAGTGAGACTCGAGGGGGAGTCCAAGTTTAGATACTTGACATGGAAAGTCCAAGAATGGTATTGGCAATGGAGCAGTCTAAGTTTGGAGACTTGGCAATAGAAAGTCCAAGGGTGTAATCTTGGTCACGTAAGTCCAAATGTATAGTTTTGGCGATGAAAGTTCAAGTTATGGATATTTGGCAAAGGAAAAGTCCAAAGGTGAAGTCTTGGCCACGTAAGTCCAAGTGTGTAATCTTGGTGGTGAAAGTTCAAACATTGAAGCTTGGCTATCGAAAAGTCCAGGGGTGTAGTCTTAGCGGTATAAGTCCAAGCATGTAGTCTTGACGGCATAAGTCCAAGTGGATCTTGGCAAGAAAGTCCAAAGGTGAGGTTTTGACAACGTAAAGTCCAAGCATGTAGTCTTGGCGACATAAGTCCAAATGAACCTTGACAAAGAAGACCCGATTAGCATGACATAGCCGATAGAAGCACCTGAAGGCTAACGCGAAGGGTGAAGAAGTCATTGAGGACTCGGATGGACCTTGAGGGCATGAGGTTGATGGAGATGGCTAGAAGGCTTAGGTCTAGGCTGAGGGTGGTCGATCAACTATGAGGGGATCATACTTGGGGTAAACCTCATGTTTGAGATTTACCAGTCGACTAGCCAAGTGCACAACACTTGGGAACGTAGTTTGACTCGAGCAGTAAATTAGAATTATGACTAGTCAACTGAGACTTGATCGCAATCATGGCTCGATACCAACCGCTATGGTTTATCACCAACTGCGGTCGTGGCACGAATGTTGGGCGCGATCATTCGGCTATGGCAATGATCGCTAGGTTAGGCCAGTCGACTACTCAACTTAACATGACGTAGATTAAGTCATTGTAAGACAATAGTATAGTGTCCAGTCGACTGCTAGGTAAGAGCAGTCGACTGGAAGGCAAAAAATCATCCTGAGTGTAGTTATAAAAGGTGCTCGATGGGAAGATTGAAGGTAGTCGATTCTTGAGGAATTTGAAAGGAAGTGTTGTTGCAATTCTATGTCTTCAAAGTCATTCAAAGCAACCAAAAAGTAAAGCGATAAAAAGCTCTCATTTGTAAAGTGTTTTCACCTGTATTTCTTCATTTTCTTTTTTATTTCATTTTTGGTTATATTCTTATTGTTGTAAGCACTTGTAAGAAATTTGTTCACCTCCAGTGTGTTGCTGAGAAGGAGAAAGAGGTTTAGTGGAGTAGACACTAAAGATCGACCGTGGAGTAGGAATCGTAGATTTCGAACTACGTAAAATCTCATCTTGTGGTTGTGATTCCTTTGTTTGTGTTTATATTGTGTATGCTTGTGTTTCCTCTATGTATTACTAACCATTTGTAGACAAGCATATGAACGCAATTGAAGAAATCAAAAAATCGCTATTCATCCACCTTTAGCGCATCAAACGATCCCCAACAACTAGGCCAAGAATCCGAGTGCTCAATTGACTAGGAGCCAAGAACATAAGTATTCGATTGAGGACCAATTAGGAGTTGGGTTCATAAGTCCCCTGCAGGTTGAGGACTCGAGGGATCGATTGACTAGGAGTCAAGAGGATGAGTATATGTTAGGACATCCAAGGATTGACCAACTAGGAGTCAAGAGGATGTGTATCCCACCATGCCGAGGGACCGAGGGTTTGACCAATTGGTGTTGTAGAACCTATTGATCCAAATAGATTTGCAGAGCTTTATCCTTAGGAACAGTTGACTGAGAAGCTCCTCCCATCACCATTTCCCCTTGATATTTCATTTGAGGTAGTTCCGCATGGGTTGCACTAATCTCACTCGGTCGAAAGTTTATCGATCGAGTCATACTTTCTTTATAGTGAGAACCACCTCGGGCAATTTTCTACTAGCTTCTCAAGTGTTGTGCCTCTTTCACATTGATATATTTCTTTTCTCATCCCAAAAGATCATCATAACCCATTGGAGGGTTCTTCACTAGTAATCGGAAAAACTCCCCTTCCTTAAGACCCTAAGGGAAAGCAACGATTAGTATCTTTGGGATAGTAGAGAGTAATTCTAAAGTTGTATTGGTGAATCGTTAGAGATACTCTTTCAAAGTTTGTGATTATTGTTGACTTAAATTGAAAGATTGAGTGGTATCTGTCGGTACTTCTTGCAGCTAGTAAAATAGTGGAAAAAAGTTAAACATAATTCTTCAAAGGGACCAAAGAATGAGGCTTAAGAATGTTGAACCACGGCTATGTTAGAGCCACCAAAGTCATCATGAAAATCCAACACTTAATAACATTTGAATACTATGAAGTAAAGTGATATTCTCAAAGTGGCATATGTGCTCTTTTGGGTCTATTGAACTTTCATATTCTCCCACTTGCATAGAACATGAATGATGGGCAGTTCTTTCATAAAAATATCCTCAGTGAATGGAGTAGCCTTCCTCCGTGACTTATTCTTGGATGTTATGTCTTTGCCAGGCCTTTCTTGTAGTAATTGAGGCATCAATTGATAAGGACTCAGAGGTAAGTTTTGTCTCGTGTCATTCCCAGACCCTCATGTAGGTTCCCATCCTTCGATAAGCATCGAGAGATTTACAAAAATACTTTGGCATTGGAGTACTTCCTCAATCGTCGTCCAAATCAATTGAACTTGTTAGGGTATAATCCAAGGACACTTCCCCATCCTCCCAAGTAGAGGAAGGGGAAAAACTCCCCTTTGTCGAATATTATGACATATAAACAACATCGACAATGTCTATTTTAAATTTCTCATAGACGACGCCCATATATTATGGTGAAATTTGATGACTCCTCGGACTAGAATGTTGTGAGTTCTCTTCTTCGCTTCATAAGGAAAATCTATCAAAATTATAGATGGTTGGATAAATCCAACAAAACTCCTCTAATGTTTAAGTCAATATAGAAAGAAACATGGAATAATATATAGACGTCCAAAGTGCACATACCTCGCTAGTTTCATGCTCGGATTTTTATATAAAATTTTTGACTTCTTACCTCCCCGTCTTAATAATAACACTTGGCCATCCACGACGGCTATGCGCATCTTGTTAATTTTCACCTCCCACAGTGGCAGTGGCCTAATAACCACGGCAACTACACCTTTGAATGTTGCACCGCCCCATAATCATGAAACCCCTCATTTCCTTATACAAACACATTCCATCTAACCTCCCAGTACTCTATCCTCGTTTTGGAGGAGAGAAGGGTACTTGGGGGCATACCCCTCGAGTGCTCGAGCAGTCCGACTTCAAATACATTCTGACTTGACCCAAGGACTCAAGCATGTCAAGTGTAGTGGGGCAATCCAACTTCGGATATAACCGCCGACCCTAGGATTCGGGCATATCAAGTGTCCCGAACCAACCATAAGCTATCACTCATATTTGCTAATACACTAGAATGATCCAGAGAGTATTGTCTCCAAAAAAAAAAAACGTAATACTCTAGAGATGGCAGTGATCAATTCATCAATCCACCGAGTTTAACTGTTTTAGTTTTCTTTAAAATTTTACCTGCGCCAAGTGGCTTCTTCCGCATGAGTTTTAATTCTCAATTTCATTAAGGTGAATATTTTAAAAAGTTAATGATAAATATCTATTTTTTTAACAGAAAACAAAAACTAAAAAGTATATATATTTGACATACATGACACGTACGTATAATTAAATCATTGAAATCATACACATTATTGAGTGAAAAGACCTGTAAAATATATGAAAAATGCAAAATAAGTTAATAAATTTCTACAATCAACAAATATTATAAATATATACTAAGACGTTACTCGGGGATACTTTGAGCCAATAAACTCTTATCCAGAGTCTCAATTGTTGGTCATTTTTCTTGGTCGATATGGAATTTATTAATCATCCTTGACTTTTGTTTATCTATTTGTTTTTATATAACATGGGGAACGCTTCGGACCAATAAACTCTTATCCATACACGTGGAACATTGCCCAAATCGCGAGCCTCGGTTATCGAAAATTTAATTCTCCACATCTCCTTGGACTCCTTTGATATTGTCCGTCCACGCGGACCACCAGACACATCGCAACCGCAAGTCTCAATTATTGAGAATTTAATTATGTCGAACTCATTAAATTGGTCGGGCACAGAATTTATTAATCATCAGCGTCGATGCAACATGACTGGCCTTCCTCACAACATCCAGCCTCTGCCGTAACTGGAACTTCGCAGCTGCCCTACAGACGAAGGCATGGGGAGCTGCCTTTGCATTCAGTACAATGGGTATGCGAAATTCAGACACCATTTTTTTCCCATTTCGATTGGATTTTCAGGATTGGAAAGGCAATGACTGCTTTGGCATCCGAAGCTCCGACGAGTTGCCTGAACCGAAGCTGGTTTCGATCGGAGCTGAGGATGCAACTCACGAAGGCATGAAGGTCATTTATTCCCACAAGGAGTGTGAGTTCTCAGTCGCCTCTGCACTCTGCGTCTGCATCATGACATGGAACATGAATGGGAAGGTTACTGGCGGAGCCAGCCCCGGGTTATTCTCCGGACTAATCAACCGTTTAATTTTTTTCCCCAAGTCAACTTAAAAAAAAAATTAGAAGTGATAGTGTGCTACACTGTTTTTTTTTTTTTTTACCCTGAACTAACACCCGGATAACCTACCATGTGGCTCCACCCTTGGGGAAGGTGAGCTCGAGCGGTGAATTGGTCGTACTTGTTTAGTTGAACAATCACTGATAGCGGTTCATGGGGGTTCAGGGGTCCGACAGGGATTTAGCAGAGATAGCAGGGAAGAACCGGAGGTTCGATCTCTTGGTCATCGGACTGCAGGAGGCCCCCAGACGCAATGCCATGCAAGTGTTGAAGTCAGCTCTAGCAGAGACTCAGTCACTGGTAAGTCAGTTCTTCCTCCAATAAGCTAAGCGATATATCACAGGAAACCTTTTCAGATAACCTCAAATTGGGTTCATGGGAGATGATGTAGTCTCCTGGGCGAGGCACGCATGCAATCCCTGAAACTTTTTCTCTTCGCCGCTAACACATCAGTGCCCTGCATCAGAGGTACAGTCACGAATTCTATTTCATGATTGAGCAGTCACAGATGTTGATGAACTGAAATCTCACTGAGATGAAACAGAGATGAGAGTGGACAAGCAGGCAGTGAGAGGATTGGGGGGTTTGGTAGGGAGGAAGAAGGGGGCCGTTGCAGTGTACGTCAACTTCAGTGGCATCCGGATGGTCTTCATCTCGTGCCATCTTTCAGGTCGGTAAGGGATTCATCCCGTGCCATCTATTTTATCTTTGCTGTTGGAGTAGTAAAAGGAATGGCAAACTGGAATTGTAGCTCATGCAAGGAAGGTGGAGGAGAGGAACTGGGAGTGCAGGCACATCTCGCACTCGCTGTACTCCGGCGAGCAGTACAGGCACAGCCCAGGGCCATGTAATGTGACAGTGTAGCTGGGAGATCTCAACTACAGGCTGCAGGGGATAAACACCATGCTTGCAAGGAGCTTCATCCGCAAGAACCTTCACAGAGTAAGATGCCGATTACCTTAATAATTTTGCAAATCAAGCAACTTGTGTGGGACATAAAAGAGAGAGATCAGAGAAACCATGGAGATCAAATTTGCCGAACCAAACAAATGCGAATCGCTCAGTTCACTAACATAAGCAAACAAGAGAATGAAATCATTGCCACCCCGGCTAGAGTTTAGAGGTAAAATCCAGAGGTAAGACATTTGATGGCTTGTCAGAGCATCACAGTTCAATTTCCAACCGTAGCATGTTCGCAATGGGTGAAAACCGTGAAGATCAGCGGACTACCACAAACCTCCAAGATTAGTTAAGTCTATAAGAATCTAAATATCTGAATTATCAAAAAAAAAGAAATCATCATGTCCCTTTTTATTCTCATTTTCGATAATCCATTCCATTCGGTCCTACCGACAGCATCTACGGTGTAACTTGTAGCTATAGTTTAACCAGCTCAGGTCCCTTGTCATTCAAGCCAACCTACAAATATAATGTTGGAAGCTGTAACTACGACACCAGCCAAAGGTACAAGTATCTTCATGCTGCACAACTTTTTTATGCCAACATTGCCATTTTTGTTCTACTTGTGTTATGCTCATCAGATCCGAGTGCCATCGTGGACAGCTAGGATCTTGTTCAAAGTTGACCATGAATCAGGTATCGATGCAATCTTGAACTCATACGAGTCCATCGATAACATCACAAGCTCTGACCACAAACCAGTCAAGGTCCATCTTTGCCTGCAAGTGAAAGATTGATGGATTCATAACCTTCTGAGCAAAGCGCAGCTTCTAGCTACTGTAGCATGAATTCAGAATCCAGCTCACTAATAGTGTTGCAACAGAAGTGAACCCTGAATTAAATTGCGTAAGGCTTGTTATGACCAATTATCATACGGTATTGATCTCCAACTATCCCACTAACAAAAATAATTATGCATCAAATTTTTTGTGTTAGCCAAATGATGACTAAAGGAGAGTTTTTAGGCGACGGTAAAATTGTTATTTGTAATCTAGAAATCACGGATTCAAATTCTGAAAATAACTTTTTACAAAAAAAGAAAAAAAAAAACTACATACAATTGATCCTTCCTCGAAACCTCGCCCAATGAGAACTTCGTATATCATGCTACTCTTTTTTTAACAAAATGATGGCTCTCTATGCATTATCCTCCACTCTATACCCATCACATTATTAAGCTAGTTCTTTAGCACGTGAAATTGTAATGTAATCCATAAAGACAACTTGATGCAGTATTTTCTTCTCCAAACTAGGTAGAAATTAATGAATATAATCATATCACACCGTTACTAATTGGTTGTCATCCATCTTCTGTTTACATCAACAACAATTAAATCTTATCCCACTAAATAGGATCAACTATATGAATCTAACTGCGTTATTGAATTCTCTCCCCTACTATACCATAATTTATATATATTTCAATGAATTTTATCTTATTTTATCGTTGTTAATAAAATCTTCTTTAGTCTTTCTCTTTCTCATTTAATGTTCATATTTGTTATAATTTCACATCATTTAACTGAAACATTTATTGATAATCTAAATTTATTTTTGTACCATATTAAACGTGTCTTCTGAAATTTTCCCTCAATAAATATAACTACGACTTTCTCTCTAATATTTTTATTTTTTTTTTATCCTATCCATTCTCGTATGTCCACACATCCACTTCATATTCACATTTCTGCAACTCTCATCTTCGGATTACTGTTCAAATCATAACCCAATATTTAGATTTATAAAACATAATAAGTCTAACCGTTATTTTGTAGAGCTTCTCTTTAAATTTTAGAGATATTTTACGATCACAAAGAACATCTGATGGTCTCTTTTATTTCAACTATCTTTCTTATATTTTATATAAGACATCACTCTCAATCCCTCCATCTTTTTACAAAAATAATCATAAATACTTAAAGTTCTCAGTTACACATAACTTGTCATCATCTATCTTAATAATTGTCTCATTACGTTTAATATTGCTAAATTTAAATCTCATATATTTTGTATTTATTCTATTAAACCTAAAATATTTCACTTCGAGTATTTCTCACCAAAATTTGAATTTAGTATTCACTCCTTCACGTCTCATATACCAAAATAATACTATCTACAAACTACATGCACCACGGTACTGTCTTGAATGTATACATATCCTTAATTATTTCAATATATACTACGTTAACACCTTTTTTCTTCCGGAACTCTATCATAAATTTTTTCTAAGTCGATGAATATTATGTGTAAGTATCAATATATTTCAATTAGTTGTCTGAAAAATCTATAGCTTTTATTGTCGACCTTCTAGGTATTAATCCAAATTAATTTTCGGTCACAATGGTCTTCTTTCTTAATTTTTTTATTATTCTTTTTCAAAGTTTAATGGTGATGCGGTCGTAGATGGATTTTCTGGCTTCCCTTCAACGCCAAGGCGCGTGCAGGAAGCTTGGGGGTTCTCTCCGGCCGCAACAGTAATAGAATACGAAAGGAAAACGCGAACAACCAAAGCAAAGAGCAGAGACACAGAATTTAGCGTGGTTCGGAATAAGGATTCCTACTTCACGGGGGTGAGCTCTCCCACGAGCTACGGTGCCAAAGCACTTTCACTATGAATTTTCTCCTTCGCGAAAAAAGCTTCCGGAGACAGAGGGAAAAAACCTCTTACAATTAGCTCAATATACAGATGTTGAAAGAATGGAGCTCACTACTTCTCCTCGTCTCCTTCTTCCTTCCTTCTCCAGCGATGATGGTGGCTCTCCCCTTCGAGCGAGCCTTCGTCTCTTGCTGAAAGTTGCGGATCCCCTTCTTCTCACCCCTCCTCTGCCTTATATCCTCCTCCTCTTTCCTGGGCAGCTGTCACGTAAGTAACATCTTCCATCACCGTACACGTGATCACCTTGCTTACCACCTTGCTTACAGAGAATCATTCTATTATAGAAACGGGGAGTGGAGACTCCTTCGAATATTATGTGGGGTCCTAATCTGTTGTGTAACAAACTTCTCACCCACATTTTAGGAAATATTCTGGCTCATCCCTTTCACCCTCTTGCCCTTCGTAAAGCTAACCTAAACCTACTGCTTAGGCTTAGCATAGCTCTTAGACTTCTTACCTCATACTTCTTATAATAGCCCAAACCAACTCATATCCTTCCCGTACAAAACCAATCTCCAGGCCCGTTCTGCCGAGCCGATTCCTATACCCTCCGTACCAAGCCAATCTCCAAACCTGCTCAGCCGAGCCATTTTTACCTAGACCTACTTTACCGAACCGGTTTTCCTAGACCCACTCTGCCGAACCAACTCTTTGGTTCGGACAGTGCCTTATGCACGGGTTCTTTCGTTTCGCTTGCGGGAAAAGGTAGCAGCAGTATCATTAGCCAACCCCTAAAAATAATCAAACGAGGTATTGAGTTTGACTTTCTAAGTATAACATTTCTCATCTATCCTTCCCTTACCAATTCGAATTTACCTTTTCCCATTACCTTACCTCATATGCCTGAAGCGGCTTATTGGGCCCATGGGCCCCGCTTTTCTTTTTCTACCAGGTAGTCGAAAAGCCACAAAACCCTATATAAATCCCCTTCTTCCCCCTTTTTACAAACAACTTAACGCTCTTAGCGATTTAGCCTTTTCTTCTCCCTCCTCCAAAGATTTTCTTCGACGGTGGTCAGGTGCCCTAGCCCCCTCTCTTGCAAACATTCCCCCTTCGACCCTCAAGTAAGTGTTCCTCCTCCTCTTGCACCTATGACCCCGAAGAACCCGACCTCACACCCTTGGTATGAACACACTATCACTCAGGTAAATAGCAAGCATTATTTCTTCAACCTTAGGCACCAACACATAGACTCTTCTGTATTTTGCCGTTTCAACACCATTTCTTATCTACCCCACCTTCCTCCGTCAGGCCTACACTGCTTCTTTTCCAAACAACTTCTTAATGGTTTTATATTTGCCTAAGCCCCCTTCCTACCTAGAAATTTTGGACTTTTATAAGTTGTCCGTCAACCAATTTACTCCTAATTCTTTCCGCATACTATCAGGGGCAGTCATAATATTCCGACATCTAGGTCTTCCTTTGTCCCCATAAATATTTCATTGCTTCTTCCAGTTAAAATCTTCCAAGAAGGGCCTCTTCTATCTATCTAGTCGCCGAGATTGTCAATTTCTGGTAAACATGCCCTCTTCCCATAAGGGATGGGAAGCGCTCAACTTCCGATGGCCTTTCCATATTCGGATACCTAGAAACTAGATCTCCCTGAGCTACCCTCCTTCCGCAAGGTTAGGACTCAGTGTCCCTTTCCAGAGGTCTACCGAGTATTAAAAGAATACCACTATAGCTCAGACCATCTGATGAAACCTTCCCTCTTCAGTTGCCACGAGTTGTCCCCTTTTCCACTGACCGACCCGGACGCCATAGGTAGGATGTTGTTTAGACTTCGGCACAAATAACTTTTATGGCCAGCATGTTCTCTAACAGTGGATTTTGCAGATCACCTAATGCAGAACGCCATTTTAAAAGGGGAGGAGATTGTAGCAGCAAAAAAGAAGACTTCTAAAAAACGAAGCAAAGGCAAGTCTCCAACAACTCCCTCTTCTCCCCGTAAAAAACTACGTCCCCTCAAGGAAGGTGTCCCCAGTTCTTCCTCTATTCCTATGCCCTCTTCCTCGAATTCTTATCCTCCACCCTCCCCCTTAAAACTAAATAGGCACCGACGCCTAATTATCTACGAACCTCGGGTGGAAGAGACTGCATTGGTCGCCCCCCTCTCTTCCCCTCGAGAAGAGCGTTCTCCTTCTCCCTCCGTCGTTTCATCTCCCTTTCAACCCGACCCAAAGGGTGATTCCCCGGGAAATTCCTTCCCTGTAGATACTCATACGGATATACCTTCTTCTCCCACTCCAATTCGGGCCATGGACCCCTCCATACCCTCTATGTCCGCAACGGAGCCCTTTTTGGTGGGAGGAGATCTCCTCACGCAATAAGCTGGAAGAACAAAGTACAAATTTGCGAGGCCGAGCCCGAAGCTTCTAAGTCTTCTACAATCATACTCCAGCTTCGACAAGAATGCCAAATTTGGAAGGCCACTTTGGAGTCGTGCCGGCACCACCAAGAAGACCTATCTTTGAAGGTGTATGTGCTTCCAGGGCTACTATCCTCAATAATCGTTCAGCAACAAAAACTTCAAAAGGAGCATACTGAGGCTCTGGTTTCGCTGGAAAAACAAGCTATGACGGCCACGAAAGACAGAGATGCCCTAGCCGTCCAATTAGCCAAGTGTCAATCCCAGCTGAGAGAGAAGGAGGTTGACCTAAAAATGAGATACGCTTAGAAGGGCGTGCAGCTATTCATGCTAGGCTTCGACGGATCCTCCTCCTTGAATGCTGCCCAAGGCTACCCTCCGCTAGGCATTGACAGAGATACCCTCTATGTCCACAACGGAGCCCTTTTTGGTGGGAGGAGATCTCCCCCCCCCCTCCCCCCTAGACCCTACTTCTACTTCTTGAGGGTCCTCCCTCAGAATACGCAGTACAGAGGAAGTACATCTCTTCAATCAGTCGCAGATGCAAAGCCCCTATGAACGCTTATGCAGATCACTAGCGGAGGTAAGCTCTCCTCTATTTCATCCTTAAGGCATATAAGCTAGCATGTATTCCCCTAATGCCCTGTTTTCGATTCCAGGCAATTAAAGCTTGCAATGAGACAACGTCAGGCATAGTGAATTATCAAGCTACTATGTTTGCTCGTCATACTACCTCCCTTACTCAACAAAAGAAGTTAGCTCAACAGCTAAAAGAGGGCAAGCAAAAGGAGTCTACCTTGGTTGCCCAATGTGATGACTTAATGACCCAACTGGCAGTGGCTCGGAGTGAGCAAGAGGGACTCCAGAAAAAGATCGAGGACCTCCAGCAGCAGCTATTCCTACAATCTAGCTAACTTCAGCAGATCCCCCTCACGCAATAACTGGAAGAACGGAAAGTACAGCTTGCAGAGGCTGAGCTCCGAGCTTCTAAGTCTTCTACAATCATACTCCAGCTTCGACAAGAATGCCAAATTTGGAAGGCCACTTTGGAGTCGTGCCGGCACCACCAAGAAGACCTATCTTTGAAGGTGTATGTGCTTCCAGGGCTACTATCCTCAATAATCGTTCAGCAACAAAAACTTCAAAAGGAGCATACTGAGGCTCTGGTTTCGCTGGAAAAACAAGCTATGACGGCCACGAAAGACAGAGATGCCCTAGCCGTCCAATTAGCCAAGTGTCAATCCCAGCTGAGAGAGAAGGAGGTTGACCTAAAAATGAGATACGCTTAGAAGGGCGTGCAGCTATTCATGCTAGGCTTCGACGGATCCTCCTCCTTGAATGCTGCCCAAGGCTACCCTCCGCTAGGCATTGACACGAGCTATTTGGACCCTGAAGTGGCCCTCGCTAAATGTCCTCCTGAGTTCTTTGAATTGTAACCATCGTGTCTTCCTCATAGTACTAATCGACTTCTTATTAATAAAGATTTTTTAAAAATTGCAATGCCTTGTGCTGTCTTCTACGTGTGCGTTATTATTGATCAGGAATTTTTTAAAGACACTTCTGGGCTGCTCTTTCATTGGTTATTGCAAATTCTCTGCCTCTCAAAGTGCCAATCGATTGTTAAAATTTTCTGCTCGGGAATCCACTCGGGCTATCCTAGGCTTTACCCTCCTCTTACCAGAATCGATTCTTGCTCGGTAAAAATTAAATAGTTTCGCTACTTTGCCTTCTCCAAATAACTTCCTGCTTCGGTACTAATGTCTCGATTATTTCCCATGCTGACGTCATTACTTCCTTCACCCCTTCATCTTCTCTCCCTTCCCAAGGACGAATGCGAATCTTCCTCTTTCGATTATAAATTGTCACTGCGAATGCCCCCTATTTTTTATCCCACCTCCATGGCTTCTGCTGAACACCCCATTAGCATATCTTCGGATTCTAACTCCTTCGAGCTACATGATTCAGCTGCAGGACCTGTCGAGGAATCTGCCACCCAATCTACTACAACCTCGGCCTACCGACCTCCTCCTCCTCCTGCGTCGGCTAACGCCTTGACCCCCAATGCAAGGAGGTCCTTCCGAGCCCTCTTTCCTTCCTTCCGCAACCGAGTTTAGAACCCCCCCCCCCCATGACCTGGGAATATACAGTGGGAGATCTTCGGGCCTCCGTTGAACTTCCTCCTCTTCCATCAGCCCTAGCTTTCGTTCCTGTCCCTCCGGCTGAGATTCCTCCGCCCCCCCCCCTCGTCGGAGCTCTACTCGCTGCACTTCGGGCTCAGGGCGACCTCTACAAAGTCGTTCTGGCGCCTCCCCCTTCAGAGGAGTCCGCTGCCATCTCCCCTAGCAATAATAACAATAAGAAGCATGTATGATCAGTAGCTTAATTATTGTAACCGTCGTTAGGGATACTAATAAAAAAGGAAGGGATACTTGTACTTGTTTTTGTTAGTGAAAGCCCTAGAGTCAATCATGTGATGATTGTTGTATGGACTTTATTGTATCATATTCCTATTTATAAAGGCATGGTTATTATATTTACTTGTATTGGTGTCAAATAACTAAATATAATAACGTCCTTAAGTAGTAGGTTCTTATCTATATCAATCGATTGGTTGAATCGATAATGAGATAATATAGAGAACACTACTCTTAATCATTCCTAGTCAAGTATTAACATTCAGGGACAATGTTAATGCGTAGAGACTAGCATGTAGGTCAACTCGATGACTTGATCTCACAAGTCATGGATATGAGATATCAAGTTGACACGTGGGCATGCATTGGAGAATGTATACTGAATGACCCGCCATGAGAAAGTATCGTGGATCGTTATACGAGTGTCATATACTTTCTCATGTGGCTATTAGTATGACTATTAGTCCTTAGACCTGAAGTCACCATGGTTCCCTACATAAGGAGTTATATAATTTGGCTTCGTCAAACGTCACCCGTAAATGGGTGGACTATAAAGGCGATTACTGGGTATGTAACAAATTATGCGGAGGGATGTGAGTGATGTAAATAGGATCTATCCCTCCTATATGACGGGAGTGACATCGTTATTCTTGATAGAGTGAGACCACGAAGTGCATGGTCATGCCCAAATGAGTCAATATGAGATATTGAGCTCATTTGATTAGAGTGAGTCTACTTGGAGTTCAAGATATAGATTGTACCGAGGATGACACGGTCTATGCCTTAATTGATCAATCTAGATGTCAAGGATAGAGGGACATTGTCACATATTGTGAGAGTCGCAATTAGTAGTTACAAAGGTGATGTTGGAGCTCAACATTCTTGTAACTTGGGTAGCAATGATGTGTTGCTAGATACCGCTCATTGCTTATGTTCCTAAATCGGTTTAGGGACATTGTCAACGTTACAAGAACCTATAGGGTCATACACAAAGGGCAATTAGATGGAGATTAGGTTCATATGATGAACCATGAGTATTAGGTTCATGGGATGAACCAAATTGGATTAAGAGTAATCCAAATTAGACTAATTAAATTAGACTCAAGTTGATTCAAGTGTTGAATGAGTCTAATTTAGATATTGATTTATTTAGTCAATTTAAATTAATGAATAGAGATTTATTAAATCAAATCGACTTGAATCAAGTGGTTAGATTTGATCAACCATGGGAGATAAGAGGTCAAGTTTGACTTGACTTGAGAGGGAAGATGAATGATCAATTTTGACTTGATCAATTGTCATGTCATGGTGACATGGCTTGGGGGCCGGCCAATGATGATGCTCCACATCATCATGGACCTATCATGTGGTGCCACCTCATGAGGGAGACCAAGAGTCATTGGCTCTTGAAGTTACATGCATGCATGTAATCCCCCAAGAATGTAGTGGTCGGCCACTTCATTTTTGCATTAGATGTGAATTGATTTGTGTGGTAACTTCATCATCTTCTTCCTAGCTCTCCTTCTTGCTCTCCCAAGACCTCCTTGGCCGAAATACCTAAAGGATGCTAGCACACTCTAAGGTGTTTTTCTCCACCATTTGTCCATGTGGATACTTGTAGAGGAGTGTACACTTGACACTCTTGAGTTTCGGCAAAGCGTTTGGACGAGCGGGATAAGCGAAGGGCGTCGCTACGAGGGTAATGCTCTCACCTTCTAGATCTAAGGTAGATCTAGGTTTACTTAAGCACATACATGTTTTTAATTTTTATATATCTTCGCACGGATCCGTGGCCAGGCTTCCGAGGTTTCTGCAACGCAAAAAGCAGTTTTTGCAGCTCGGAAAACCCAACAGTGGTATCAGAGCCACATGCGAAGCATGTATGTGTTTCGTTTTTGTAGTTTTTGTATTATATATAAAAATTACAGATTTTTATTTTTCTGTAAATTTCCTATTTTTATCGAATTTTTGGGTATTTTTCTCGAAGAGTCGAAGCAACGAGTGTTAGGACACATGTAGGCTTCAACCACCGAGAAAAACTCTCCGAAACGACGAGTTCTCGCTTTAGGTTTTTGGGACAGCGACTTAAGCTGCTGTAAGATCGTAGTAGGGACACTCGCAAAGTTTATTTTGCGAGTAGGGGCGCTGCCCTTATCTCCGAAAGGGGCCTTGTCCCGCGATCGCACCCGGAAACCGCTTAGCGAGACCGTTACGAAGAGGTGACTCATAAAATTGAAAAAAAAAAAAAAATAGGAAAAATTATAGAAATTTTCTGTAAAAATACATAATTTAGAATTATGTATAATTCTGTAATTATCATGGCCCAAGAACCCCAATATGATTGGATGATGATGTGTTGTAATTCATAATATGACCTGCGTGCCATTTTTGTGGTTGTGTCAGATAAGATACGCGACCACAGCGTCGCCTCTTTTTGAAATTCTAGTTGTAAATAGTTTTAGACTGAATGTAACTCGAGTTTCATATTTGTAATGTACAAAATGGAGCGGTGGAAAGTCCACTTGTAGACGGTTACGAGAAGGGTGCCATGACACTTGGCGCCAAAAAGCGCTGAGAAGTCAGCTCTTAGATCAGTCCGATCTTCTCATTGGCTTGAGAAGATCGATAGGTCATGACCACATCACGCTTAATTATATATATATATATATATATATATATATATATATATATATATATATATATATATATATATATATATATATATATATATATATTTGTTATGCTTGTATGTATGTGATGCATGCTAGTAGAATAATATTTGTATGTATATGATGCATGCTAGGATATTTTTCTTATATGTATATGATGCATGCTAGAATAATGTTTGTATGTATGTGATGCATGCTAATATAGGATAATAAAGGCCTTAATGCGTATATGATACACATTACGATTAGATTAGATTTTAATCGAATCAACTCGTAAATGCCTACCAAGTCCTTGATACCCATCACTACCTCGATCATTTGTAGTTGTTGAATCTGCCAAAGCAGAGCAACGCATATTATCTTGGTAGGGTGCGGAGGGACAATCTTGGTCCCGCCTATCACGACTTGGGTTAGAGTAAGCTCAATTAGATTTAGTAAAACTAGTTAACTCAATTGGATCGAATAGAACTATAGGCATATTCCAACCGTTGGAAAGATAGGATAAGATCGCATTTACACTAAATCTTGGGCGATTTAGCCAAAGCTAACTCAAGGTCTTTTGTAAATGTGAGTCTTGATCCTATAAACAAGAGTTGCATAGAGATGTAATTGGTAATGTGTTACCCCCGATTGTACTAAGTCTTGGGCGATTTAGCCAAAGCTAACTCAAGGCTTAGTATGATGTGGATCTTGTCCCGCAAAAATTATAGTTAGTTTGTATGAATCTAGTAATGTGGTTTGACCACATCCATAACTCGATTCTACAAAATTCCTATAATTCAATGGGAGCATCATTTGATTAAAGGCCTAATTAAATGATAAAAGGAATATGATATTAATTCTCTGCATTGTATGTTGTAGATTACTATATCGACAAACACGAACATTCTCTCTCTGCGTTCTGTCCTTGAGAAGGATAAGCTCAATGGAGCAAATTTTCTGGACTGGTACAGGAACCTGAGAATTATTCTCACCCAAGAAAGGAAACTATACGTCCTAGAGCAGCCCATTCCGGAGGCACCTTCTGTCACTGCCTCGCGAGCTGACAAAGATGCTTATAAGAAGCATCAAGATGATGCATTAGATATGTCATGTCTAATGCTCGCGACCATGAACTCTGAGCTTCAGAAGCAACACGAGTTCATGAATGCTTATGATATGGTTGAACATCTTCGTCAACTATATCAAGGACAAGCAAGACACGAGAGATATGAAGTCTCTAAGGCATTGTTTGGTTCCAAAATGCAAGATGGGACTCCCGTAGATCCATATGTACTCAAGATGATTGGGTACGTACAAAACCTATAGAGATTGGGATTCTCTCTTGGCCAAGAGCTGGCCACTGACTTAATCTTGCAGTATTTGCCGCAAAGCTACAATCAATTTGTCATGAATTACAACATGAATGAAATTGATAAGTCACTCCCTGAGATACTCAGCATGTTGAGAACTGCTGAGCTCAACCTTAAGAAGGGAAAATCTGACGTCATTTTGATGGTGCAAAAGAAGAAAGGCAAGGGCAAGCCTAAAGGTAAGGGAAAGTCCCAAGTCAAGGGCAAAGGCAAGGAACTGAAACCCAAAGGAGGGGTGGCCAAGGAAGGGGCTTGCTTCCACTGCAAGGAAGCTGGACACTGGAAGCGTAACTGCAAGGCATACCTGGAAGATCTTAAGAAGAAGAGAAGTGAGACTTCTACTTCAGGTATAAATGTTATAGAAGTTAATCTATTAATTTCTTCATCATGGGTATTAGATACCGGATGTGCATCTCACATTTGTACCAATGTGCAGGCGCTGAAAAATAGCAGGGCATTGACAAAGGGTGAGGTGGACCTACGAGTAGGCAATGGAGCAAGAGTTGCTGCTATTGCTGTAGGACCTTATTATCTATCTCTGCCCTCTGGGCTTGTACTAGAATTAGATGAATGTTGTTATGTGTCTGCTTTAACTAAGAACATAATTTCGGTTTCTTGTTTGGACAAGAAAGGATTTACATTTATAACAAAGAACAAATGTTGTTCAGTTTATTTAAATGATATGTTCTATTGTAGTGCACCTCTAATGAACGGACTCTACTTTCTAGACTTAGAGAGTCCTATCTATAACACAAGTACCAAAAGGTTCAAGTCAAATGAGTTGAACCAAACCTATCTCTGGCATTGTCGCTTAGGTCACATAAATGAGAGTCACTTATCTCAGCTCTATAAGGATGGGTTGCTAGACTCATTTGATTTTGAATCATATGAGACATGCGAGTCTTGCCTTTTAGGCAAGATGACCAAGACTCCCTTTAGTGGACACAGCGAAAGAGCAACGGACTTGTTAGGACTTATACATAGTGATGTATGTGGCCCTTTCAATGTAGCTGCTAGAGGCGCTTACAGGTACTTCATTACATTTACTGATGACTTCAGTAAATATGGTTATGTGTATCTCATGACACATAAATCAGAATCCTTTGAAAAGTTCAAAGAATTCAAGAATGAAGTACAAAACCAGCTTGGCAAGAGTATTAAGATACTTCAATTAGATCGAGGTGGTGAATACCTTAGCCATGAGTTTCGTGACTATCTAGCTGAGTGTGGGATTCTATCCCAACTCACTCCTCCTGGAACACCACAGTGGAATGGTGTATCTGAAAGGAGGAATCGTACCCTATTAGATATTGTACGATTTATGATGAGTCACACAGATCTTCCTATATCCTTTTGGGGATATGCTCTACACACAACAACCTTTACCCTTAACCGTGTACCATCCAAGATTGTGATAAAGACACCATATACGATATGGACAGGGAGAAATCCCAAGATGTCTTTCATGAGGATTTGGGGTTGTGAGGCTTACGTTCGACGTCAAGTCTCAAACAAACTGGGACCCAAATCCGATAGGTGCTATTTTGTTGGATATCCCAAGGACACAAAGGGATATTACTTCTACATTCCCAGTCAGCACAAAGTGTTTGTGGCAAAGACTGGGGTTTTTCTAGAAAGGGATTTTGTTTCTAAAAAAACTAGTGAGAGTACGTTCGATCTTGAAGAAATTCAAGATAAGGACCATAACACTGAGGCCTTGATGGAGGTTGAACAGAAACCACAAAGTGTTGTGGGTGATGAGATTATTGCACAAAGAGTTGTGGAACAACCACCTGTTCAGGTAGACCTACCTCTTCGCAGGTCTGATAGGGTACGTCGTCAGCCTGAGAGATACTCATTTCTCTTGTCTGACCATGATGACGTTATGCTCATTGAGAATGAGCCTACCTCCTATCAGGAAGCTGTGATGAGCCCAAATTCTGAGAAATAGCTAGAGGCCATGAGATCCGAGATGGAATCCATGTACACCAACCAAGTATGGACTTTGGTTGATCCACCTGAAGGGGTCAAACCCATTGGGTGTAAGTGGGTCTTTAGGAGAAAAACTGACATGGATGGACTTACTCATACCTATAAGGGTCGATTGGTGGATAAAGGTTTCAAGCAAATTCATGGTATTGACTATGATGAAACCTTTTCTCCAGTGGCGATGTTTAAGTCCATTCGGATCTTACTTGCTATTGCAGCATACCACGATTATGAGATCTGGAAGATGGATGTCAAAATCGCATTTCTGAATGGAAACTTACTCGAGGATGTGTACATGACACAACCTGAGGGTTTTGAAGATCCACAGCATACTGGGAAAGTATGCAAGCTGCAAAGGTCCATTTATGGGCTAAAGCAAGCCTCTCGGAGCTGGAATCTTCGATTCGATAATGCGATCAAATAGTTTGGTTTCATCAAAAATGAAGATGAACCCTGTGTCTATAAGAGGGTTAATAGGAACACAGTTGTCTTCCTTATATTGTATGTGGATGACATACTACTCATTGGGAATGACATCCCTTCGCTACAGTCTGTGAAGACTTGGCTGGGGATGTGCTTCTCAATGAAGGACTTAGGTGAAGCAGCCTGTATTCTAGGCATCAAGATCTATAGAAATAGATCTAAGAGATTGCTTGGCCTAAGTCAGAGTACATACATTGACACGGTATTACTACGGTTTGTCATGCAGAATTCCAAGAAGGGACTTCTGTCGATGTCACATGACGTGAGTCTTTCGAAGACTCAAAGTCCCTCTTCTAGACAGGAGAGAGACCTCATGGATAAGATCCCTTACACATCTGCTATAGGATCTATCATGTACGTCATGTTGTGTACTCGTCCTGATGTCTCGTATGCTTTGAGCATGACGAGTAGATACCAGTCAGATCCAGGTGAGCGTCACTGGATAGCAGTCAAGAATATTCTTAAGTACTTGAGAAGGACTAAAGAATATTTCTTGATATTTAGAGGCGATGAGGAGCTAGCTGTAAAGGGTTACAAATGGATGTCGGCTTCCACCGACCAGGGATGATTATAGATCGCTGGTTCGTGGTTTTGCTTGAATGGTGGTCCGTAGTCGGAAGAGTTCAAGCAGACGATTCTTCGATTCTATAATGTCGAGTATATCGCATCCGAGGCAAAGAAAGAGGCGCTTGATCCGTAAGTTCATTACTAAGCTTGAGGTGGTTCCTAGCATAGCAGATCCCATAGAGCTCTATTGTGACAACAATAGAGTGATTGCACAGGCTAAGGAACCTCGCTCACACCAGCGGACCAAACACATACTACGACACTTCCATCTCATTCGAGAGATTATCGATAGAGGAGATGTGAAGATTTGCAGAGTACCTACAGAGGCTAACATCGCAGATCCCTTGACCAAGGCTTTGGCACAGAAAAAACATGATGGTCACACTAGGTCATTGGGTATTAGATACTACGGTGATTGGCACTAGTGCTAGTGGGAGATTGTTAGTGAAAGCCCTAGAGTCAATCATGTGATGATTGTTGTATGGACTTTATTGTATCATATTCCTATTTATAAAGGCATGGTTATTATATTTACTTGTATTGGTGTCAAATAACTAAATATAATAACGTCCTTAAGTAGTAGGTTCTTATCTATATCAATCGATTGGTTGAATCGATAATGAGATGATATAGAGAACACTACTCTTAATCATTCCTAGTCAAGTATTAACATTCAGGGACAATGTTAATGCGTAGAGACTAGCATGTAGGTCAACTCGATGACTTGATCTCACAAGTCATGGATATGAGATATCAAGTTGACACATGAGTATACATTAGAGAATGTATACTGAATGACCCGCCATGAGAAAGTATCGTGGATCGTTATATGAGTGTCATATACTTTCTCATATGGCTATTAGTATGACTATTAGTCCTTAGACCTGAAGTCACCATGGTTCCCTACATAAGGAGTTGCATACTTTGACTTCGTCAAACGTCACCCGTAAATGGGTGGACTATAAAGGTGATTACTGGGTACATAACAAATTATACGGAGGGATGTGAGTGATGTAGATAGGATATATCCCTCCTATATGACGGGAGTGACATCGTTATTCTTGATAGAGTGAGACCACGAAGTGCATGACCATGCCCAAATAAGTAAATATGAGATATTGAGCTCATTTGATTAGAGTGAGTCTACTTGGAGTTCAAGATTAGATTGTACCGAGGATGACACGGTGTATGCCTTAATTGGTCAATCTAGATGTCAAGGATAGAGGTACATTTTCACATATTGTGAGAGTCGCAATTAGTAGTCACAAAGGTGATATTGGAGCTCAACATTCTTGTAACTTGGGTAGCAATGATGTGTTGTTAGATACCGCTCATTGCTTATGTTCCTAAATCGGTTTAGGGACATTGCCAACGTTACAAGAACCTATAGGGTCACACACAAAAGGCAATTAGATGGAGATTAGGTTCATATGATGAACAATGAAGACTAGGTTCATGGGATGAACCAAATTGGATTAAGAGTAATCCAATTTAAATTAATGAATAGAGATTCATTAAATCAAATCGACTTGAATCAAGTGGTTAGATTTGATCAACCATGGGAGATAAGAGGTCAAGTTTGACTTGACTTGAGAGGGAAGATGAATGGTCAATTTTGACTTAATCAATTGTCATGTCATGGTGACATGGCATGGGGGCCGGCCAATGATGATGCTCCACATCATCATGGACCTATCATGTGGTGCCACCTCATGAGGTAGACCAAGAGTCATTGGCTCTTGAAGTTACATGCATGCATGTACCCCCCCAAGAATGTAGTGGCCGGCCACTTCATTTTTGCATTAGATGTGAATTGATTTGTGTGGTAACTTCATCATCTTCTTCCTAGCTCTCCTTCTTGCTCTCCCAAGACCTCCTTGGCCGAATTACCTAAAGGGTGCTAGCACACTCTAAGGCGTTTTTCTCCACCATTTGTCCGTGTAGATACTTGTAGAGGAGTGTACACTTGACACTCTTGAGTTTCGGCAAAGCGTTTGGACGAGCGGGATAAGAGAAGGGCGTCGCTACGATGGTAATGCTCTCACCTTCTAGATCTAAGGTAGATCTAGGTTTACTTAAGCACATACATGTTTTTAATTTTTTATATATCTTCGCATGAATCTGTGGCCGGGCTTCCGAGGTTTCCGTAACGCAAAAAGCGGTTTTTGCGGCTCGGAAAACCCAACAGTTTTTGTCATTTTCTCGTAGATTTCAAACTATTTTAATTAAAAAACCTTCGATGACAGCAACCTTATTTGAACAATCTTCACCCTTACCGCTTTCGTGAAACTCGAACAATCTTTCTAGAATTATTGTATTCACTAACCCCCAACTACTGTCCTTACGCCTTCCCTCTTTTATTTGCATTTATTGCCTCTACTTCCCATGAGGACCAATTAATATCCTTCTTCTATATCTATAAAAACTCCAAATCGCCGTTTGGTTGGCGTCCATTTCTCCTTCCTCTCCTTTGCACCATGGAACATTTATCTGAGCAAGATAGCAGCTCTCCTCCTTTGGAGGGGCGAACTGAAGAGCAGCGACACATTGAAGAATTGGAAAGGCAAGTTCTAGATCTGAGGCGACGCTTGCGGGTGGCTTCTACTAGCAACTACTCTCTGCGTCAGGAACTAGTGGTATCCTAGAAAAATTTGTCCAAACACATATTCCTGCAACAATCCTACCTTCGGCAACTACGACGTCAACCCCAGCCACGCAAAGAAGCTCCTTCAGTACTTCCCCAGGGAGAGTCTTAGTTGTTGGTGCAATCGGCCCAGGTCACGATTGACTAGACTCGAGTTTGACTCGAGTGATGTTTTGATGTTTGACAAAGGGATTTAACAAAATGGATTGACATTGATGTTGGACATTGATGTCGGTTAATATGTTGGGGAGATTGTTTATACAATCGACCCAGGTTATAATTGACTTTGATGGTTGACTAGGGTTGACCATGTGATTATGGGAAAGTCCAAGCATGGTCTTGGCATGAAAAGTCTAACATGGGTTGGCAAGGGAAAGTCCAAGCTTGAGTCTTGGCATTTGAGAAGTCCAAGGGTTTGATATTGGCAGCGTAAAGTCCAAGCGGGAGTCTTGGCAGCATAAGTCCAATGGTTGGCGGCGTAAAGTCCAAGCGGAGTCTTGGCGGCGTAAGTCCAATGTGCCTTGGCGGTGTAGACACCGTTAGCATGACATAGCCGATGGAAGCACCTGGAAGCTAGCGCGATGGATGAACAAGTCATGAATGACTTGGAGGGATCCGAGAGGCGTGAGGCTGATGGAGGTGGCTAGAAGGCTTAGGTCTAGACTAAGAGTGGTCTAGCAAGTATGGGGGCACCATACTTGGGTTAAAACCTCATTCTTGAGGTCGCGGTCCGACATTATGGCGGCTCGACCGCCGTAAGTCGACGAGTTCGACCGCCAGTTAGAGACGGGATTGCTTCGCGGTGATCGCTCATGGGAGCGATCGTGATGGCTCGGGCAATGATCGCGATCATTACTCATAGGAAGCGATTGATAGCTCTGCGATCGGCCCGCCAAGGATGGCGGCGCGATCAGTCCCGAAATCCTGGCCGTGCGATCGACTAGTTTTCGGCGATGGATCGGCCGATCCGTTAGTTTTCAGCGTGGATCGATCGTTGTCTCGACAACGATCGATCGATCGGCGGTCGATAAGATCCGGCGCGGGTTATAAAAGCGGCTCGGAATGAGGTTTTTCGTGATTTCTTGGGCGTTTTGAAGCGATTCTTGCTATCGGTCTTCAACCACGATTCAAGCGATCAACAAGCAAGCGATCTAAAGAGTTTTTGTAAAGTGTTCTTTACTTCTCTTGTTGTATTTCCTATTATATTTGTTGTATTTAGATTATTGTTGTAATCTTGTAAGAGGTTTCTCCACCTCGACTTCGAGAAGTTATTTGATAGTGGTGTGTGTTTGGCATCGCTAGCTCGTTTGAGCCGATCCAGTGGAGTAGGAACCGTTCGGTTCGAACCGCGTTATATCATCGTGTTCGTGATTGTTGTATTTCGTTATTGCTTTATTATTCTATATTCGCTGCGCATAGCAATTGTAAACCGATGATCGATTCCATCTTAAATCGGTCATCTCGCTATTCACCCCCTCTAGCGGCGTCAAATTTCCAACAAGTGGTATCGAGCACAGTGGCTCTTGGATTAACAAGGAGCAAGGCTAGAGGGTAAAGATGGAAGTCAAGATCAATTAGGATGGGACATCAACACGGTCCCTTATTCATTCTATGGAGAAGGTTTCAATTCTTGGAAGGCGAGAATTGAAGAGTTTTTGATGAGAGACCTTGAGGAATGGTCAGCCTTGATGGAAGGATTTGAGTATCCTAAGAAGGGAGGTTTCTCGAAGAAGAAATGGAGTGAGGAGCAACTCGATTCGATAAAAAGAAGGTAATCAAATTTATATTTGATTTAGTACCTAATGACATCTTGTGTAGCCTAGGTGACTATGTGGATTGTAAAGGCGCCAAGAGGTATGGAACATTTTGGCAAATTCCATGAAGAACCTCATTCGATCCAAGAAGACAAGGAGGATGAAGAAGAGGCTCATCCTCAGTGAAAGTGAGAATCGGAAGTGAGAGTCAACTTCGGATCGGAAGAAAATAGAAGAGGTGGAGAAGCATCCACCTCAGTGATTGAGGAGAGACCATCTGGGCAACCTCGAAGTGCCTTGACATCCGGTCAAGATGAAGCTCGGTCAACTCAAACCTACCACGGACCTAGGTAACTCAGGCATTTCAAATAATAATAAAATTTATTATATGCTTTGAGTGTAGGGAGCAAGGACACTACAAGAGTAAGTGTCCTAAGCAGTTAAGAAGGCTCCACGGCACCAAAAGTCAAGGATGCGGTTCCCAACACCTAAAGGCAAGGAGCACATCATATGCTTCAAATTCAAAGGGGCATTAGTCAATGCCTAGGGGAAGAAGAGGCGAAGGAGCATCATATGTAGGGGAGCCTCAAGGCAAACCCTAAGGTATATTTCAATAATGCACCTTCTAGATTTAATAGGCAAAAGCATGCTAGAAATAATTTTAATTCTCTTGCAATTTATGAAAAGCATGCTAATAGGAATGAATATTGCTTAGAGCTAAAAATATTCACTTAGATAATAGGAAGAAATTTGGGACTAATGTCCTAAAATAATTCATCTAAGGATAAACCTAGGAATAACACTAGAATTTTACCTAGGAGACCATTAGAAAGGTGCAAGAGCACCTAGGTATTAACCCTAAATGGACTAGGCATATGCCTAGAAAGTCCCATGCCCATGGTCTAAATCAAAATTCTAAAATGGGCAATTAGAGAAGCCTTGAGGTCAAGGCTTGAAAGTGGAAGACCCTTAAATTATCAAAATCAATTTAAAGGGTCAAATGATCAAGTCGAGGTCAAAAGTCAAAGTCAACACCAGGACCTAAGAGTCAAAAGTCAACGAGGGAAAGCAAGGTTTGGGTCACAAACCTAAGCCTAAGTAGCTTATCATAGTGTTCCATTGATTATGGAACACTAACTAGTCTAGGAAGACCAAGGTCAATAGGAAGTCATCCCTAGAGTTGACAGGTGTAGGGTTTCTAGGAAACCTAGGGTGGCCACTAAGAAGGTTGCAGGAGTCACCCTAGAGTCAACCTAGGTAAGACCAAATGACCAAGGCTACAAGCCTAGGAGGTCATTAGAAGGTATCTAGGGAGGTTATCCTAGGGAATACCTAATTAACCCTAGGAGCTCAAATAGATTTTGGGTTCCTAAGGCGTGATTGATTCACGCTAGATGGGTTTAGTGTGACCTTGATTGGATGGGTAGTTAACTCAACCATGGCAGGTGGCATTTTAGGTCATTTTCAAGGTTATGGCTACCTTGGGAATGTGGTTTGATTTAATCCTAAAGGTTTTAGGATGTGTAATTATGAGTATTGATAAAATGATCAATTTGGCACAATTTAGGATTAGAGGTTTTTAGTGTGTGTTTTGGGTTTTTGGCACACTAGGAGATTAGTGATAATATGGCAAAATATTTTTAATTATATCAAATGGCAATTAATATTAAAATTTAGGTATTATTATACCTATATATTTTATATGTCATGATTTGTTTGTCATATGCCATGCTGACATCATGTTTACTTTTATCATTTAAATGTGATCATGTGCTTAGAATTAAGTTTAAATGTCATGTGTTTTTAGATTTTATCATATGCCATGACATCATGATTATTGACCATGATTTATTTTACTATCATTATGCCATGATCATTATGCATTCTAATTTGATTAAAATTGATTTAAGGATGGCATGACTTGAGTCCCATTTATAAGGGAATCAATAGAGTTGCCTTAGAAAAATGCATGAAACCTAGTTTAGGAGAATAAAACCCACATCTCATCATTGACATGTATGTATTTATACACCCTAGATACATGTGAGATGCTAGGATATGAGTTGAGTTCAAGGTCATAGTTTTGCATCTAGTTGAACCAAAACTCATCTAATTTTATTGGTGGATCATTGGGAAAGCTTGTGTACAAGTCATGTATAGAGCCCAAGGAATATGATCCAAAATAAGGTTTTGAAAATCATTTTAAAATCAATTTGAAAACCTTGGTGAAGTCTATCTTTTGATAGCAATCACCATTGATGAAGTTGATACAATAGGGCTTGAAAATTTCAATGTTTTGAGTTTTGTATCAAACTCACTATTTTATGGGTAAAATATTTTCAAATATTTTCACCCATTTTATTATAAGTATTATCGTATCAAATTTCGTGATTTTTCAATATCGTATAATTAGTTATGATTTTTAAATTGATTGATGGTGAATTTGAAAAATTATTCGATCATTCTTATTGTGATCGGATGTAACAATCGTGATTCTTATCGAGTGCTGTGTCTGATTTCGGTTAACAAGGTTGTTTAGCCCATTTTCACTATGGTAAGGTCCCTAACCACTCCTAACCCTGTGATATGCTTGGGAAGCATTATGAAGGTGAAAAATTCATCGATATGGATTTGGAGAGGTGTTAGGTCAAAGTATCAATTTGAGGTGGTGGAAAGTTCAATGTTGAATTTCCAACCTTAATTTTGATGGTTTAGAGTTCCTATTGGCTTAGGGACTCCCAAGGACATTGTTGGTGCAATGGTCAAGGGAGCAAGCCTTTAGGGGAGGTATCCATCTTGGGACGATGGATGTTTTTTCTCCTCGAAAAGGAGAAGTTATTGAAAGTATCATCAATTGGGAAAATTGATGATTTTGATACCCAATTTGGAAATTGGGAGAGTGAATAGGATTGCTTCTCGAGTGATATGGGACTTATCACTAGGAAGACGGTAGGCATCCTAGATATTTTTAAATCAAGGGGAGATTGTAAGATCTCATCGGGATATAAGAGACATTGACCTCCTTGAGAGATAACCTTTGATGTTAGTCAAAAAGGGGAGAATGTCTGGGAGAATATTTGGTTTACATTTTCACTAATGTCTGGGGGAGAACATTCGGTGAGTATTTATCAATTTGGGATAATCGTAAGGGATTCGAAAGTTAGTGTTCTAACTCATGATTTGATTTTTCCAAACATCAAAAGGGGGAGATTGTTGGTGCAATCGCCCAGTCAGACTGCACTCGCTCGACTCGAGTGATGTTTTGATGTTCGACAAAGGATTCGACAAAATGGATCGACATCGATGTCGACATCGATGTCTGGTAATATGGAGATTATTTATACAATCGACCCAGTTATAATTGACTTGATGGTCGACTAGGGTCAATTATGTGATTACGGGAAAGTCCAAGCATGGTCTCGCATAAAAGTCCAACATCGGGCAAGGAAAGTCCAAGCTCGAGTCTTGGCATTCGAGAAGTCCAAGGGTTCGATATCGGCAACAGAAAGTCCAAGCGAGTCTTGGCAAAGATAAGTCCAATGGTCAAGCAGAAAGTCCAAGCGTTTAGTCTTGCGGCGTAAGTCCAATGTGCCTCATGCAGTAAACACCGCTAGCATGACATAGCCGATGGAAGCACCCGGAAGCTAGCTGATGGATGAACAAGTCATGGATGACTTGGAGGATCCGAGAGGCGCGAGGTCGATGGAGGTAGCTAGAAGGCTTAGGTTCAGGCTAAGGGTGGTCTAGCAAGTATGGGGCACCATACTGGGTTAAAACCTCATTCTCGAGGTCGTAAATGACCGCATTATGGCCGGCTCGACCGCCGTAAATCGACTTGAGTTCGACCGCGTTAGAGATGGATTGCTGCCGATCGCTTCGCGAGCAGCCGATCGATGAAGCTCGCGCCGATCGCTAAGGGATGGCGGCAATGCCGGGCCGAGTGTCGAGCACAGACGCTCGTGAGCCGATCGGGCAAGCCGATGAAGGCGCTGGCCGATCGCCAACATCGCGCGATCGCTAAAAGATCCGCTGAGTTTTTCCAATGGATCGATCCGTTGTCTCACGACAATAAAGTGGAATCACCGACTAGTGACTTATGGCAATGATCGATAGCGGAAATCCAGCCGACGAGGTTATAAAGGCACGGAACGAGGGTTTTAGCAATGATTTCTTGATCGTTGAGGCGATTTGTCGCCGCAAATCGTGGTCTTCAACCACGATTCAAGCGATCAACAAGCAAGTGATCTAAAGAGTTTTTGTAATGTGTTCTTTACTTCTCTTGTTGTATTTCCTATTATATTTGCTTGTTGTATTTAGATTATTATTGTAATCTTATCAGAAGAGGTTTCTCCACCTCCGACTTGCCGAGGAGTTATTTGATAGTGGTGTGTGTTCGCATCGCTAGGGCTCGCTTGAGCCCGATCCGTGGAGTAGAACTGTTACTGCCCGAACCACGCTATATCAATGTATCCTTCATTAGGAGGGAAATTATTGAGAGTATTGAGAATACTTATCAAAGTCTCACATTGGTAAAATATAAATAACAAGTTAAATGCATAACTTTACTAAGGAACTACATTTTCATGATTCTTCACCCTCCATCCTTCTAGCCTAATATTATGTGCCTCAAGGGAATATACAAATAAAAGCATCAAGTAGAAATACACACTATTCTAATTCTTTAACAGGATAATATATATATAACCGAGTGAGCTCTACTCTCACCACCTCATGGACAAAAATAATACATACCGAGATAAAACTTCTTCTTCCGATCCACCACCACAGGAGAAAAATAATGATTACAATAGGTAATACACTTCCGATCCACCATCGCAACGGGATAAAATAAGAAAATATAAGTAATGAAAACATTCCGATCCGCCACCACACGGATAAAATAATGTATATAAAGTTGAAATTCTTCCGATCCGCCACCGAAGGTGGATAAATAATATATATACCAAAAATGAAATTTTCTTCTTCCTCCATCCGCCAATGGGATAAAATAATATATATACCAAGTATCGGGTCTTGATCCGCCACCGCACGGATAAAATAATGTATATGACTCTACAATGTTGTTGTCTTCCAATCCGCCAAACCATATTGATTATATATACCAAGTAAATTCATTTCTTCCGACCGCCACCAAATAATGTATAATCAAGTAAAATTCGAATGTTCTTCCGATCCGCCACCGCACGAGGATAAAATGTGTCATAAATTCGCTCTTCCACCCACTCCGCACGGATAAAAAAATAGTGTATATAATCAAGTAAAATTCAACTCTTCCGATTAGTCCACCGCAGACGGGATAAAATAATGTATATAGGCTGAAAATTCAAATTTCTTCCGATCCGCCACTGCACGGAGATAAAATAATGTATATAGCTGAAGTAAAATTCAGCTCTTCCGATCCACCTCCATACAGGGATAAAATAGTGTATATAACTGCACACAGATTCAGCTCTTCCCATCTACCGCTATATCTTCTTTCTTATCTCTACCTTGAACCTAACTCCTCCGATCCACCACCAATTATCTATATTCATCCTTGCAAGCAAACAATAGAATAGTGACAACTCGATTTATGTCACCGATCAATCAAGAATTTTATCCGCCATTGTATTTCTTCAAAAGTGCATCTACCTTAAACCCAACTCCTCCGATCCACCACCATACGAGGATATCTGCTTCATCGTGCACTAGCAATAAGAATAGTGACGTTAGTCATTCTAACCGGTCGTCAAGAATTTTACTCACCACCAGTATTCTCCAATTAGACTTATCCTCCGTTCCACCACCGCACGGGGATAATGGTTTCGACTAACGCCGAGTTATAAAAGAGTGTGGCAACCTAATCGTCGTGTAAGAAATTTTTTGTCTCGCCATTCTTCCTGCGTGTTTTTACCTTAAACCCTATTCCTCCGTTCCACCATCCATGACAATCACATTGCTGCCGAGCTATAAATGAGTCACGACTCCAGTATAGTCAATCGTGACTTTGCCTCAGTTAAGAAATTTTTCGCTCGCATTCTTCCTGTTTTTACCTTAAACCCTACTGCTCCACCACCGCAAGGGATATCCACTTGGATAACTCCGAGCCACAAAGAAGTATAACAATCGAAGGGTTTTGCCCTCAGTCGTAAATTTTTTTCATTCGCCATTTCTTTTATTCATCCGAAAAACCTGGGACAATGGTTTTGCTAAGGTCAATCTTTAAAGAGAAATGAGAAGTATACCCAGAGTCACATCTTGCTTTAAATTAGATGCTTTCATTCTACTCATCATCGGATGAGACAAACCCTGGGTGGTAAAAAGAATAAATTCACAAATTCCACTACCACACCTCCCAAGAGCCCACCGTAGCATCAAAATCAACTCCCCCAAACTTTTATCTTCTATCTTTTTCATTTCCGTCTTCTTCTGGCTTTCAACCTTCTTCTTCCTCTCCGCCAGCGACTACCCCCAGGGGCTCCATTAACAGCTTCTGTGTTTCTTCTCTCCCTCAAGAAGCAAGATGCATTCTCTTTTTCAACAATCGCTAACGGTTAATCAATGATAGGCCTGCGGAGGCTCAAATACTATAGCGCTTCCCTCTTCATCCCCTATTTTGTCTTCATCCTTCCCCACCAGCCCTATTTTCTATTCCTCCTCATTCCTCTAAACCCCTTCCAATACTTATAGCAAATGAGCTTAGTATAACTTTGTCATCATCACCCCTTGCTCCTTCTTCTTCTCTGATGTCACCTGCAAACCCTAGCTCACTCATCTCTTCACCTTCTGTCCTAGGAATCCGTAAGTCACCCCCTCTTTTTTACAACATCAAGTTGAATTGAGGTCACGCTGAAGCTACAGGAATAGATATCCCCATCTCTGATCTTTCTCCGTGAAACTCAACCCATCCACATTAGGACCTACTTTAATCAGAATTCATTCATTCTTCGCTACACCTCCAATCTCCTCCTATCATGCCTCCTCCACGTAAAATTTGGGAGCATGTCTCCCCAATCAAATATCAGGATTTCAATGTTCTTCCTCTTACAGAGAAGAACCCTTTAATCCCGATGCTCCTCACCGACTTTCACCCCTTTCATCACCACTTTACACCCTCCTCACCCACTCTACCGCTAGTTATCCAGATAATTATTCCTCGAGGCCAGAACGACTGACATTTTACAAAATAATAATATTGCTCATTTCTTTTCTTTATAGTCTCCTCGGCAAGAGCTCTAGATGGTAAATACACACAACACATATAGCATCCCCCATTCTTCCATTCCTCCTCCTTTACATATATTATATATATATATCATTTGCAACCTTTTTCTAACCCATCATGAGTGAACCTTCTCCTTTAGTATCTTCTACCCCCTCATCTCCCTCTAAACGTGCTACTCAAATCCTGAACCTGAAAGAGCTCATTCTAAGGATGGAAAGTCTACGCCATGTTTTAGGATTTATATCCACAGCATGTTTTCTTCTCAAACTATAACTTTCTTTATTGATGATCCTGCATTAACGATATTTAAACGTATACATCACTCGAACGCTTTTCACACAATACCCCAACATGTCTATTATCGCACTCAACAACGATCGAGGATCAAGCCATAATACCAATCCATGGAGCATCTTCATCGCAAGAACCGACGCGATGCCGTGGATCAATCGCGCTTAATGCCTAATAACCAAAGATGCTTACACATTCCGACCATTTAACACAAGCGCGCAACAAACCACATGGTCCGAACTCCTATCGCTTCCCCCAGGCACAGCAGAAAAATACTAATAAAACAGCTCCCATATTCCAAGAATTGGCTGATCATCATGAACAAATAGTTAAACTCCTCCATGAAAGGCAAAAGGACGCTGAAATCATAGCAAACCTCCGAGCCCAACACCAAAGAGTTGAGGATAAAATAACTGACCTCCATGCATGCAAGGAGAAACAAGAAAACCCTCTTAGACATGATCACCCACCCGCTACAGTAAGAGACATCCCCAAATGATCGGGTAACGGTCATCCGCACTGCATCCCATCCCAGAGGTTGTAGAGGGAATTTACCTAACGCCAAGATATGATGGAAATGACGAGGTTTCTACCAGATCAGACTTCTCGCTGGAAGTATCTACTCGGCCTCGAATCGATAAATGCGTCGATCTCTTCGCGAACATCAAGAAAATTGCCGCAGATTTCATCAAGATCGAGGTCCTGATGACTCGAACAAACGAGAACGCCTGATAGCTCTGATGCGGACCACTTTCCAGGATGGATTTAACGGTTTATACTCAATACTATAGGACTACCTAAATTTACCTCACTTTTTTGCACCGGGATTGCCGCTACCTCCGGACCATTTCAAATTGTAATTTAATACATCACTTTAGGGTGGTCGTTGTTAAGGGATGATGATCGTTACATGTAGTTCCTTCTTTATTTTTATTTTTTCCCTATTCCGCATGAGGGGAACTATTCTTGATGCAATTGATTCGCCACTTGTGTTCGTGTTTGTCATATGTTAGGTGACATATTGAACGTCATGTATATTCCATAAGGGACCCACTAAACTCTTTCCTTTGTTGGTGCAACAATGCCCTAAGCATTTATATATATTTTGATGTTTGGATAATCATCTAAGTTAGGCAATGTTTTGTGATCTAATTGTATATATGTTTAAGTGACAGGAAAATCCAAGTATGAAGACTTGGTAAAAGACAAGTCCAAGTGTGATCTTGGCAAAAAGAAGTCAAGGAAAGGTCTTTGCAGCATAAGTCCAAGCATGTAGTCTTGGCGGCGTAAAGTCCAAGCAGTCCTTGGAAAAGGAAGACCAAAGGAAAGTCTTGGCGGCATAAGTCCAAGCATGTAGTCTTGGCGGCATAAAGTCCAAGCGTACTTTGGCAAAGAAGAAACCCAAAGCATGACGAAACCGAAGGAAGCTTTTGAAGGCAAGCGCATGGATGGAGTCGTGGACTCAGAGAAATCCTAGAGGCGCAAGGCTGATGGAGAAGCTAGAAGGTTAAGTCTAGGCTTAGGTTATGTTTTCAAGTATGAATTAGTCATACGAGTGCATGTGATCGAACATGGTGTCGGCCCGACCTTAAAATAACATTAGAGTTCGAAGGTTGTTATCACGATCGGGGGTTATCCTAATCAAATCGTGAGATCGACTGACTGATCACAGAAGATCGGGCAACATCGCCATTATCGCCGATCGACAAACAGAACGGCTCGTAGTCGATCGCCGGGCCATTTAGCGATCACCAAATCATCACATTGGCGATCGATAGTCTTCCGCTGGCGATGACGGCAAACAAATCCTAATCCGCTTGCTATTAGAATCAAGCGGTAGCCGATCGATGAAAGTCATCACCGACCGATAGACTCCAACGGAAAGAGGCTCTTTCCTATAAAAAGAGCCCAAGGGGAGCAAGAAGAGCCTAATGCTTATATTCTGATCTTTCTTCTAAGCTCCTACAAGTTTTCCAAGCTTTCTAAGTATATTAATCTCCTTTCTCCTCTCAAATCTTCATTGTCATCTTTTTGTAAGAAGAGGAGGTTTTGTAAAGAAAAGCTCATAGTGAAATTGTTTGGGTTGATCCACCTTAAGGATCGCTGTGAGTAGGAGCGCTATCTCCAACCAATGAAAGGCTTTGTTAGCATTGGTTTTTGTTTTTACATATATTACTTGTGTTTGCTTCCGCTAATTATTTTTGTAGAAACGAAAAGAGCTATTCACCCCCCCTCTAGCCTTCAAACGATCCCTTACAAGTGGTATCAGAGCCCGGATCGCATCGGAAGATCTAGCAATCAACCGGAGCAAAGATGACATTTCAAGAGGGGTATAGCACGCTAGGCCTCCGTTCTTCGACGGCAACGATTTTGGATATTGGAAAGGTAGGATGGAGTATTATTTAATGAACGATATTGAAAATTGGTTTAGCATTGTAGATGGTTTTGAGAAGCCGGTCGACGAATTCGGAGCACCACTACCAACAAAGGATTGGACAAGAGAGATGGCCAAGAAAGCACAAGCGAATGTAAAGCAACGACCACACTTCAATGTGGTCTATCCAAGGAGCAACTATCTAAGGTCGGGCCATTCAACTCCGCAAAGGAGCTTTGGGAGAAGCTCATCGAACTCAACGAAGGATCCAAAGAGACAAGAAGGGCCAAGAGGGATCTTTTGATTGGCCAACTCCAAAGCTTCACTATGAAGACAAATGAAACGGTGAGCCAAATGCATGGGCGCTTCAAGGAGGTAGTCAACAGACTACACGTTATAGGTGAAAAGTTCGACAACCGAGACCTTGTGTGGTATGTTCTACAAGCCTTCCTAGGACCACCTTATGGGCCTCAATGGTAGATGCCTATAAGGTCTCTAGGATCTTTCATTAGTTAAATTAGATGAGTTATTTTGTGAATTTCAATTGCATGAACAAGCTAACACTTCATCCAAAGAGAAGGGTATAGCTCTTGTTGTAGGAAAGAAGGAGAAGAAGAAAAGGAAAAGAAGGAGGTGTCTTCCTCATCCGAATCCGAGGAGGACTCATCAAGTAGTGAGGATGAGTTGTCGGCAAGTGAGGTAGCACACTACGCCAAGAAATTTGGTGGGAAGTCAAGGAGGCTCACCAAGAAGGATGTGAAGAGGATGTTTCAATCCTCAAGAGGTAAATCTTCTAACAATTCAAATTCTATCTCTAACGTGACGTGTTTTGGTTGCAACAAGAAAGGGCATATAAAGCCCAATTGCCCGGAACTAAAGAACAAGGAGGAGAAGGATAAGAAGAAGAAGGAAAAGAAGAAGAAGGAGGCGATGTTGGCACAAACGTGGGACACTCTAAGTATGGAGGAGTCTCCCGACGGTGAAGAAGTTTGCCATTCAACCCGAACTTAGCCCTCATGGCATTGGAAGAAACCGAAGCTCGAGGAGTCTTCTTCCTCTTCAGTGATGAATCATCATCAAGTGATGATGATGAGGTAAATGACTCACCCAAAGTAGATTTACTTTATAAGACTATTGCATGTTTACAAAATGCTTTAAATAGATCAAAAACTAGGATTAAGGATCTAAAATTAGAAATCAAATCATTTAAGAATATAGATGCATCATGTGATAAATCATCTAGTGATGATAAGTGTACTCTTAGGGATGAAAATGATGAGTTAAGAAAAGAAATAAGTAAATTAAGAACATGCCTAGAAAAGTTCACTAATGGTTCCAAATATCTAGATATGATTATCAAGGACCAAAGGGCAATTTATAATAAGGCCGTTTAGGATATAAACCTAAGGAGAAAGAGGTAGCATTTGCATCCCTAGTTAGTAGAAAATCCATGATTAAAAGTAAGGGAGAAAAGCATGGGTACCAAAGAAATTTATAACTAATGCTAGTGGTCCTAAGATTTGGGTACCTAAGGATTGTGTTTTCATGTGACATAGGTAGAAGATCCAAGCTTGTGGATAGTTGATAGTGGGTGCTCAAAGCATATGACCGGGATGAGAGAAAATTCTCCACTATCAACCACACTAGCCAAGGAAAAGTGTCTTTTGGTAATAGCGGCAAACTTAAAATCTTAGGAAAGGGCACCATTGAGGTATCTCCCAATCTTGCTATTCATAGAGTTCTATTAGTTAAAAATATGAAATTTAACTTACTTAGTGTAAGCCAATTATGTGATGCAAATTTTGATGTTAAGTTTGATTCTCAAAATGCTTTATAAGACACAAAACTATAAATGATTGCATGTTAGTAGGCTTTAGAAAATCAAATATATATTATGTTGATTTATCTTATGCTACTAATCCTTCCACTAAGTGTCTTATTGCAAAAGAGGAAGAAAGTTGGCTTTGGCATAGGAGACTAGGTCACATAAACATGAAGAATATAGCCAAAATAGCAAAAATTGAAGCTAGTCAAAGGATTGCCTAGAGTCAAATATCTCAAGGACAAGATGTGTGATGCTTGTCAAGAAGGGAAACAATCAAAAACATCACACAAAGGTAAAACTTACTTAGTACCGCTTTACCATTAGAATCGCTACATATGGATTTATTTGATTGCCATAGTACCCCATCTATAATTGGTAGTAAATATTGCTTGGTAATAGTAGATGATTTTTCTAGGTTTACTTGGGTGTTTTTCTTGAAAAATAAGGATGAAACCTTAGAAATAATCATAGGATTTAGCAAAAGAGTAGAAAATGAAAGAAAACTCAAAATCAACCGGATCCGTAGTGATCATGGTGGAGAGTTTGAGAATTCTAACTGTTCAACTTTTGCTTAGAACAAGGGTACAAGCACGAATTTTCTTGTCCTAGAACACCCCAACAAAATGGGGTTGTGGAAAGAAAAATCGTGCCTACAAGAAGCGGCTAGACAATGCTTAATGCATATTCCTTACCTAGCTACTTAGGGCGGAAGCTGTTAATACCGCTTGCTATATCCAAAATAGGGTATTAATTCATAGGTTTTAGGAAAACTCCATTTGAATTGTGGAATGGCATAATTCCAACAATTCATTATTTTAAGGTCTTTGGATGTAAAGTCTATATCTTAAATACCAAAGACAACCTAAGTAAATTTGAGTCCAAAGCGGATGAGGGAATCCTAGTTGGATACTCATCCACTAGTGTAGGATATAGAGTCTACAATAAAAGGACTCAAAAGATTGAAGAATCTTCAAATGTTCAATTTGATGAAACTTCAAATACATACCCTAGAAAATCCCTATTGATGATGACATAAATAATGAAAATCAAGAAATTACCAAACAATTTCAAGATTTAAACTTAGGGGTAATAATCAAGGGGAGGATTGGATCAAGGGAAGTAAGGGATGATTCCGATAATGAACATAGAATTGAAGTAGATCATGATCAAACTCAACTTGATACACCTCCTAGAACCATAAGAGTTCATCAAAGTCACCCATTAGATCAAATTGTGGGTGAATTATCTCAAGGAGTTAGGACTAGGTCATTCCATAGGGACCCCACTAGTCATATAGCTCTAATTTCTCAAATTGAGCCCAAAAACATTAAAGATGCATTGCTTGATCCGGATTGGATCTTAGCAATGCAAGATGAATTGGCTCAATTTGATAGGAGTCATGTGGGAGTTAGTTCTAGACCAAGTGAAAACACTATTATTACTACAAGATGGGTCTTTAGGAACAAACTAGATGACCAAGGAATATCACTAGAAATAAAGCACGATTAGTTGCAAGGGGTTTTAATCAAGTCAAGGACTTGATTATGATGAAACATATGCCCTGGTTGCTAGATTAGAGTCCATTAGAATACTTTTAGCATATGCCTCCTATATGGGTTTCAAACTCCATCAAATGGATGTCAAATCGGCATTCCTAAATGGGTTTATTAAGGAAGAGGTGTATGTAGAACAACCTCCGGGTTTGAAAATATGGACTACCCAAACCATGTATACAAACTTAGAAAGCCTTATATGGTTTGAAAAACAAGCTCCTGGCTTGGTATGAAAGATTGTCAACTTTCCTAATCTCCAAGGATTTCAGAAGGGTAGTATAGATCAAACTCTCTTTATAAAGTCAACATCTAAGGACATTTTTGTAGCCCAAGTGTATGTTGATGACATTATCTTTGGGTCAACAAATGATGAGCTTCTTGAAGACTTTATTCAAAATATGGAAAAAGAGTTTGAGATGAGTCTAGTTGGAGAATTAAATTTCTTCCTAGGTTTGCAAGTTAAACAAACTAGTGAAGGAATTTACATTTATCAAACCAAATATGCTAAGGAAATGATTAAGAAATTTGGTTTAGAAAATGCTAAGGTAGTGTCAACTCCAATGGCAACCAATGCCAAAATAGATAGTGATAGTGAAGGAAAACAAATAGATCTTACCCTTTATAGGAGCATGATTGGTAGCCTCTTGTATTTAACCGCTAGTAGACCCGACATATTATTTGCGGTTGGTATGTGTGCTAGGTATCAATCATGTGCTAAGGAATCTCATTTAGTTGCTGTTAAAAGAATTTTAAGATATGTCAAGGCACACTAAATGTAGGTCTATGGTACCCTAGGACTAGGTCATTTGAATTACTGGGTACACCGATTCCGATTATGCCGGGTGCAAATTGGATCGGAACAGTACTAGTGGTGGATGCCAATTTCTTGTGTCCTCCCTAGTTAGTTGGAGTAGTGAAGCAACTTTGTGTTGCTTTATCAACCACCGAATATGTTGCTATGGGTGGTTGTGTAGCTCAACTATTATGGATGAAACATACCTTAGAAGATTATGAGCTAACTTACTCCAACATAAAAGTACTTTGTGATAATGTGAGCACCATTAACTTGACCAAAAATCCGGTGCATCACTCTAGGACCAAGCACATTGAAGTGAAACATCACTTCATTAGAGACCATGTGGCTAAGGGGGACATTGAGCTTAATTACATTGAATCTAAGTCCAACCTAGCCGACATCTTTACCAAGCCTCTCCCCGAACTCGACTTTTCATCACTTAGAGAGAACTTGGGATGTGCTTTGTAGAATAAGTGTAGTTTTGCATGATTCTATAGAAATACTAGGATTTATACCTTTAACCATCTCACAAAACACTTAGAAACCATGATTTTTGTATTGAGCCACCTAGACAACATGTGAGATGTTAGGGAGATGCACTTGGTTCATCATGCTTGTTATGATGCATTACTCTGAACCAAAGTGTCATCTAGAAACATTAATCCTTCATTGGACCAATCATTGGGAAGGCCTATGTATGATTAATGTGCATATAGCTCCAAGAATATGATTGGAAATGTCAAATAAAATAAAATAATCTCAAGATTGTGTCAATATCAAAATCTAGAGGTAATATACCTTTAAAATAATTTTTCCTTGATAGGAAATGATCTAACAATATTACCCACGAAATTTCGTGATTTTTTGATCTTTATTGAATTAATTATGAATTTTTAAATCTGGCATTGAAAATTCTGCTCAGGTGATATCGATCGGGTACCTCCTTGATTCGGTGTCTGATATCGAACCAAGCTCACGGTTCGTTATCGGTCGGCCATTTATAGCGATCGGCCAGCATCTGAAATAGTTCGTATCGGAGTCGATTCGGCCCGATCACCATCGATTCGGCCCGCCATTTATAGCGATCGGCCCAGCAGCATCTGAAATAGTTCGTATCACATTTCGGTTGATCACCATCGATTCATTGCCGACTAACGGCGATCGGCCCAGTGTGTATCATGATTTTAGGAGCTTTCCAGTTCGACTCGCGAGAACCTCTCGACTTCTCTCTTTCTTTCCTCTTAAACGATGAGTCCACGCACCTCTTTGCGTTCCCTTTTGTTTTCGGCGACTTCCATCGACCGCGTGTCAGTGCTCTCCAACTCGAGAAACTTCGTGTCCCTCGATCGCTCTAGGGTCCGGACACTTGGCTAGGGTTTCGTGGTCGGCACTAATCCTTGATTCACCATGCCACCTAGGTATATTTTCTTTCATGATCAATGGTTTGTTTTGTTCCTATGATTGTATTTCACTAACCCATGCTTATCTTGTTCATGCATCATCAACCTACATTGTGCATTTTTTTTGTTGTCTTTTCGCCCATTTAGAATTAAGCACGTTGCTACTAAGCGCACCCGGGCACCTCCAGGCCAATGAGGGCCGTCAGACCCTCAACCCTCTGTTGATCCTAGATTTCCAAATTCCGCCCTTGAAAGTGCTTTTCATAAAAACAAATTCCAACTTATTCCACCTAGGTCAATGGATTCCAAGTTTCTTAAAGACTTTTGTTTGACATTGTTCAAATCATCCAACATTACAACCTTGAGTCGTTGGTTTACGTGAACATCACGTAAACATCACCCTCCTCTCTGAATTTTTCAACAACCTACGGCCGGTTGGAGATGGGGTTGAGATCTGGGACTCGCGTTGCTCGGTGATCTGGATTTCAGATCCCGGATCTGGACCCGATTTTCTCGGATGTCTTCCTTAGAGTGATTTCTCTATATCCATCTTGAGTGAACCTCTTCCATCTCCCTTTGAGAGATTTCTTTAGATTCCCTTCATGATACCTTCTATCACTATCCTCGACCTTTGAACACCAATTTATTTCAATCACACAGAAGCTATGCATACGACAATGTCGCTTTATAAGGTCATTGCTCATTGTCTTCTTCCATTATTACAGTGGTTTGGCCTTGGTTAGCCCTCCACACCTACTTCTCATGCATTTCTTTCGTCAATACTTAGACATTAACATTGGTCTCAATACCTTCAATGCATCATTCATTTCATAAGACCAAACAATGGGAAGATTCACATACCATTTGGAAATGTCCTCACTCGATGGCTCGGCTCTGTAGGCATTGATGTGAATATAAGTCATTAAAATCATGAATAGGAAATATGATCGGATGACTCGGCGGAGTTTTCTCATTGGCGGGCACGAAGGCCGAGAGGATCCGTCTTACGGGACCCGGCTTACGGCGGGTGGCGAGTGCGCTCGGCACCGAGAGGATCTTCTGCGGAAGGTGTTCTTGAGGATGGTGCTGCGGGAGTAGGCGAGGTGGTCTTTGCGGTGTTCTTGAGGGGCTAACTGCGGGGAGGCTGCTGCGAGCGATACTATTCTACGGACACATCCCTCGGTGCAGCCGATGCTTTGCGGGCGGGTGGACCTGCGTCTTGAGGCTGCGCCTAGAGCATCGAGAGCTCCTCTCCCTCGTGAAGAGGTGCATCGGCGGCCGAGGACATCTTGGCGATTCTTAGCCTGCTGCACTGGACACCCACCTCACGATGGTTCGTCATCGGCAGATGGATCTTTGAGGGCGGCGATCGTTCTTCGCTTGTTTTCTTTGTTATTTTCTTCTTGGCGTATATGCGGCATAAACTCCTACTTATGTAATGACTTTTGATTGATGATATGAAATTGTTTTTATTCACTTCTATTAGTGCATACAATTTGTTGTTTATCAAGTTTAGAAGTTGAGCGTATAGTGCGAAGTTATGAATATTGATACGATACAATTACACTTTTTGTGTCATAATTTTGTTGTTTTAAATATCGTATCAATCCATTAATCGATGAACATGTTTTTAAATCTAATATTTTTCATATGTTATACTAGTCGAATAGAATGTGTATGCAAGTTTCGTGATTTTTGGACACCGTAATTTTCTCGCATTTTCAAACTTTGGTGAAAAACTCGAAATTGATTTATGCGATATCGATCATTGCCGTTATTGGCGATCATAATCGATCGGCTATATGTCGATCGGCAGTGTTATTGCTTTGGAATGGAAAGTGGTTTTCATCGGTTAAAAGGTTCAATTTTGGACATTATACAATTTCCATATATATATACCTTGTATGGAAAGGCGGATTTTCTTGGTGCCTTTGGTTTAGGGAGCTACATCCCTTATTTATATAATTGTTGGTGCAAGACTAGGACATATTTGCCTATTGCTTATGTTTTGTTATATCATGAAACATGTCTTGGATTTAGGGAGCTTCATATCAATTTTATACCTTTGTTGAGATGTGTTAATTATAATTCTTTCTGCACTTATTGAATAACCTCTTCCCTTTTGTTGTATGTCAAAGGGGAGAAGGGACATTGAAGTTAAATTCATATTGAAATATGTTTATGTATTAAAGATCTAACTTAAATGATTGAACATGCAAAGGGAGATTGTTGGTGCAATGATGCCTGACATTTATATATATTTTGATGTTTGGATAATCATCTAAGTTAGGCAATGTTTTGTGATCTAATTGTATACATGTTTAAGTGACAGGAAAATCCAAGTATGAAGACTTGGTAAAGACAAGTCCAAGTGTGATCTTGGCAAGAGAAGTCAAGGAAAGGTCTTGGCATAAGTCCAAGCATGTAGTCTTGGCGGCGTAAAGTCAGCGATCCTTGGAAAAGGAAGACCAAAGGAAAGTCTTGGCGGCATAAGTCCAAGCATGTAGTCTTGGCGGCGTAAAGTCAGCGTACTTTTGAAGAAGAAACCCTAAAGCATGTGAAAGAAGGAAGCTTTTGAAGGCAAGCGCGCATGGATGGAGTCGTGGACTCGAGAGAAATCCTAGGCGCGAAGGTGATGGAGAAGCTAGAAGGTTAAGTCTAGGCTTAGGTTATGTTTTCAAGTATGAATTAGTCGTACTTGGAGTGTGTCGATCATTGGAACATGGTGTCGAGTCGAAGCCCTTAAAATATAGCATTAGAGTTTGGAAGGCATTATCGATCGTCGGTGGGTTATCGATCCACGATCGACTCGTGATCGACTGATCATTGCGACCTGGTCGGATCATTGCCGATTATTGGCGTGCACAAATAATGGCCGTGGCGATGGCTCGGTCATTTCTGGCGACATCGATCAGCCGCTTTGTTGGCGGTCGGTGATAGTCTTCCGTTAGCGATGGCGGCGGCAAATCCACAATCCGGGTGTTGAATCGGCGGCGGTATCGATGAAAGTCATCGGTCGGTGATAGACCTCAGCGGGAAAAAGAGGCTCTTTCCTATAAAAGAGCCCAAGGGAACAAGAAGAGCCTAATGCTTATATTACGATCTTTCTTCTAGCTCCTACTGAGTTTTCCAAGCTTTCTAAGTGTATTAATCTCCTTTCTCCTCTCAAATCTTCATTGTCATCTTTTGTAAGAAGAGGAGGTCTTTGTAAAGAGAAAGCTTCATAGTGAAATTGCTTGGGTTGATCCACCTTAAGGATCGCCGTGGAGTAGGAGCGTTATCTCCGAACCACGTAAAGGCTTTGTTAGCATTGGTTTTTGTTTTTACATATATTACTTGTGTTTGCTTCCGCTAATTATTTTTGTAGAAACGAAAAGAGCTATTCACCCCCCCCTCTAGCCTTCAAACGATCCCTTACATCCTTCACCTCTTTCTTCTTACATGGTATGAAAATACTTCAAATGTACAGCGTTCCAGAGTCGAGGGAGTTCCTTGCCCTGATCATCTTTCAAATAATAAGCCGATCCTACCACACGGCGCGTAACCACATAGTGTCCTTCCTAATTTGGAGTCAACTTCTCCGGGTCTCATGCAGGGTTGACTTTGCACTGAACTAAATCCCCTTCTCGAAATCTTCGGGGCACTACCCTTTTATTAAAGGCTTGTTGTACCATTTGCTTATAAAACTCTGCTCGCCTTCGTGCCTGTTCTCGTTTCTCTTCTAGCAAATCCAGCTCGGTTCCTCAGATGATTTGATTCTGCTCCGACTCATAAGCTTCCACGCGAGCGCTACTCAAAAGGGCCTCCACTGGAATAACAGCCTCCGTTCTGTATACCAAGCTGAAGGGAGTTTCTCCCGTTGCAGTTTTAGGAGTAGTTCGGTAGGCCCACAGGATCCCTGGCAATTCATCCACCCAGTTTCCCCTCTGAGCACCTAATTTAGTCTTTAACCCCTGAATGAGAATTCTATTAGTCACTTCGGCATGCCCATTAGCCTGAGGATGAGCTACAAAAGTGAAAGTCTATTGGATATTGAGACTCTGACACCATTCCCTGATCTTCTTTCCTTGAAATTGCCGCCCATTGTCACTGACCAATCTCCTTGGGATTCCATACCGGCATATGATGTTCTTCCATAGAAATTGTATTACTGTATTCTCAGTTATTTTGGCGAGGGGTTCTGCTTCCACCCACTTGGAGAAGTAATCCATCGTCACTAATAAAAATTTCTTCTGTAAAGGTGTCACAGGCATGGGGCCCACTATATTCATTCCCCACTGATCAGAGGGACAGGAAGCAACAATAGCTTTCATCAGCTCGGCCGGTCGTTTGGATCGGTTGTTGTGCTTTTGACAGGCTGAACAAATCTGCACTATATGAGCCGCATCTTGCTGGAGAGTGAACCAAAAGTACCCTGCTAACAATACTTTCCTCGCCAAGGCTCTTCCTCCCAAATGGTTATTGCAACAACCCTCATGTATTTCCCGAAGTACTCATTCAGCATCTTCCTTTCCTAAGCATTTCAACAGGGGTCGCCCAAAAGACACCTTATATAGGACTCCATCGACGATGGTGAACCGCTTCGCTCTGGTCATCAAAGCAGATACCGCTCCTCTTTCTTCTAGAACCTTCCCTTGCTGTAAATATGTCATGATGTCAGTCCTCCAGTCAGGGATCGGATCCACTCCTAATATGGCCTCCTCCACATTATATATTACCAAAGAAGTGGGGACTTCCACGTAGACCGCTTCAGGTTGTTTTACCCCCTCCATAGCGCTAGCTATCCGAGCCAATTTGTCCACCCTCCAGTTATTTTCTCTTAGAATCTGTTGCAGAAGAACTTGCTGAAAATGAACCTTCTCTTTCTCAAAGGTCATTAAATATTTCTGCAATCTTTCTTCTCGAACCATAAAAGCACCCTGGAGTTATGACACCACTAACTGGGAATCTGAATGGACCACGACAGAAGTTGCTCCCACAGCTCTGGCGGCTTGTAACCCAGCTAGGATGGCTTCATACTCTGCTTCATTATTGGATGCTCAATATCCCAGGCGTACGGCTATGCGAGTTTCTTCCTTTTCGGGGGATATTAACAGTACCCCCACTCCACTGTCTGTAAATCCAGAAGAATCATCCACAAAGACATTTCATACCTCCGACCCTTCTTCTTTCTCAGCCGAGCTATTTTCTAAACCAACAGGTACCTCTGCCAGAAAATCAGCTAGAGCCTAAGCCTTGATGACGGTTCGGGGCTGATAATGAATGTCGTACTCACTCAGTTCCACCGCCGATTTAGCAAGCCTACCTGAGAAATTAGGCTTAGTCACCACCTTACCCAACTCACTATGAGTCAAAACATTAATTGGGTGGGCCAGGAAATATGACCTCAACTTGCGGGCTATCAAAACTAGAATATACGTCAACTTCTCATTTCGGTTTCAGTGATTGACTCCTTTCAAGATATGGTAGTGTAGTAAATAGGTTCTTCTTTGGGAACCTTCTTGTTTTTAATATCTTGATAACTCTCTCATACAAGCACTAAATACATCCACAGGGGCTCTCCTGTGATTGGTTTGGCTAGCAGAGGTAGTTCAGCTAAATATTTCTTTAACTCTTGGAAGGTCTGCTCACACTGATTATTCCATTGAAATTTAGCAGCTTTGCGCAGAATCCAGAAGAAAGGTAGTCCTTTGTATACTGATCTGGCTATAAATCGGGACAAGGAAACGATCCTCCCCACCAGCTTTTGAGTTTCTCGTAGATTAGTAGGTGACTTCATGTTGCATAATGCTTGCACTTTCTCTGGATTGGCTTGCAGTCCCTTCTCAGTTATGATATACCCCAGAAACTTCCCACTCTTTACTCCGAACAAATATTTTTTGGAGTTCAATTTTATGTTATATTGCCTCAGAGTAGCAAAAGTCTCATCTAGATCTGTAACTAGATCCCGAGTGGTTTTTGACTTAACGAGGATGTCGTCGACGTAAACTTCCACATTCTTGCCCTTTTGCCCCGCAAAAATTTTGTCCATGAGCCACTGATATGTGGCCCCAACGTTTTTTTAGGCCGAAGGGCATCACCACGTATGCATACAGTCCTCCCGCCGTCACAAAACTGACTCGCTTCTGATCTTTTTTGGCTAATGGTATCTGATGATATCCTTGGTAGGCATCCATAAGGGACACTACTTCATATCCCACGGTAGAATCTACCAACTGATCAATACAAGACAAGGGGTAGCAGTCTTTAGGGCATACTTTATTTAAATCACGAAAGTCAATACACATCCTCCACTGCCCAGAAGGCTTGGGGACCAGAACTACATTAGACACCCACTCAGGGAATTGAATTTCTTTAACATGACCCACTTGCAACAACTTATCTACTTCTTCAGCTATAACTTTGTCTTTCTCAGGCCCAAAATATCGCCGCTTCTGCTGGACGGGTCGGATTCCTCTGGTGATGTTGAGATAATGTTCAGCAACGCGAGGATCTATTCCCGTAAGGTCGTGCATATCCCCGACAAAAATATCTTCATTCTTCTTTAAGCAGGCCACTAGCTCCTTAATCTCGAGCTGTTAAGCTACTCGAGTGACTTTTCCAGGGGCTATCTCTACATATTCCCCTTCTTCTATTTTTCCCGCTCTAGGAGGAGACTCTTCAAGCACATATACGTCAGAGATCATGATGGTTTTTCCCTTGTGATCTGCTCTGGCTTTCTTCTGGTCATCCCTGACCATCTGTACATAGCAACTTCGAGCCGCCTTATGTTCACCTCTAGCTTCCCCAATCAGCTGTCCAACCGGAAACTTCACCTTCTGATGATAGGAGAAAGCCACCGCCTGGAAAATAGACAAGAAAGGACGACCCAAAATTGCATTATAAGTGGACGGAGCATCCACTATAAGGAAAGGAACAATATTGATTTTTTGGCTGGGCTTTGTGCCCAGAGTGAGGGGCAATAAGATCTGCCCTATGAGGTGCACCATATGTCCTGCAAATCCGAATAGAGGAGTAGCCACATTCTCTAACTGTGCATTCCCCAACTGCATCTGTCTAAAGGCCTCTTGGAAGAGAATGTTAACAGAGCTTCATGAATCAACTAGGACCCGAGCTATTTCATAATTAGCAAGAGAAATACGGATTAGCAGAGCATCCGTATGGGGTAATAGAACGCCTCGCAAATCTTCCGGCCCGAAGGAAACTGGTGGCGCGGTCTTAATGGCCTACTCTGTTACAATAGCTAGGCTTTCCACGAGGCAAGCGTAGGACTTCCGAGCCCTATTGGAGTCTCCGTCAGTAGGTCCTCCTACAATAATGTGAATAACTCCCCGTGTGGAGGCGTCATTCAGATCAGATGATGGGTCTTCACCTGACAGCCCTCCTTGTGAAACACCCTCCTAGACAGGAATTTGTTGGTCCGGAGGGAAGGTAACCTGAGGTCTCTAGTTGTAGGGCCCCGGGCGAGCCACGTTAGGTCGTTGACCTCGCCTTGCTGGTCCTCCCGTCTGAGGTCGCAGATGCGGGTAGGCGGCTCGAATGTGCTCCAGCTCTTCTTGCAACTTGAAACATCGGTCACTAACGTGGTCATACTCCATGTGATATTGACAGAAGAAAGAAGTTGGAGGATTATGAGGCACTCCCCTATACCCCATCGGTCGTTGCAGAAGGCCTTGTTAATCGTAAAACTCCATCTCCCACTCTTTCCAGGTTCTTGGGGGAGGGACTGCATCGGCAACCATGATCTGCAAAGGAGGGGTGGGGCGAGCTCCCTGCATCAATAACCGGGGCCTAGGAGCTTCTGGTATGAAAGGTCGTACATATTCTCTTCGAGGAGAAACTCGGGGGGTTGCAAGGCGACTTCTTTCCGTGGGGACCACTGCAGATGTTTGTTCGGCCCGCCGAACCTTTAGTCCTTCCTCCTCATTAATGTATTTCTCCGCGCGGCTTAGCAATTCCTCGTAGCTAGCCACGGGCTTTCTTAATAGTAAGCTAAGGAAAGGCCCCTCTCTTAGCCTATGCGGGATGGTCACCCTAAGCGCATCTGACTTCGCCGAGGGGATATTCCTGGCAGTAGAAGTAAATCGATGAAGATACCCTCTAAGTGATTCTGAGGGTTCCTGCCTAATGTGTAGCAGGATTGAAGCGTCGTGCTTGTACGTCTTGCAGCTGGCAAACTCTTTGCGGAACACCCCTTGAAAATCAGCGAAGGAAGTAATAGACCCTGGGGGGAGGGTGTTTAACCATTTCTGCGCCGAGCCAATTAAGGTGATACGGAAGACCCGGCATTTGAGAGCGTCAAAGTAGCAGTGAAGCGAGGCAGCTCCTGAGAATTACAACAGATGTTCTTCAGGATCGGTCGTGCCCTCATATTTATCCACTTGAGGATTTCTGAAATACGAGGGTGGCAGTTCAGAAAGAATATCAACGGTGAAAGGATTGGGCTCGTAAGTTTCCGGAGCCCTGGTTGACTGGCTCTCGCCTTGCTCTTCTCGCCGGATCTAGGTCACTGGTGTTAGTGAAAGCCCTAGAGTCAATCATGTGATGATTGTTGTATGGACTTTATTGTATCATATTCCTATTTATAAAGGCATGGTTATTATATTTACTTGTAAGACGGTCAAATTAAGTATAATAACGCCCATGAGTAGAAGGTTCTATCTATATCAATCGATCGTCAATCGATAATGAGACGACATAGAGAACACTACTCTTAATCATTCCTAGTCAAGTATTAACATTCAGTGACAATGTTAATGCGCAGAGACTAAGCACGTAGGGTCACCTCGATGACTCGATCTCACAAGTCATGGATATGAGATATCAAGTTGACACATGGGTATGCATTGGAGAATGTATACTGAATGACCCGCCATGAGAAAGTATCATGGATCGTTATATGAGTGTCATATACTTTCTCATGTGACTATTAGTATGACTATTAGTCCTTGAGCCTGAAGTCATCATGGTTCCCTACATAAGGAGTTGCATACTTTGGCTTCGTCAAACGTCACCCATAAATGGGTGGATTATAAAGGCGATTACTGGGTATGTAACAAATTATGCGGAGGGATGTGAGTGATGTAGATGGGATCTATCCCTCCTATATGACGGGAGTGACATCGTTATTCTTGATAGAGTGAGACCACGAAGTGCATGGCCATGCCCAAATGAGTCAATATGAGATCTTGAGCTCATTTAATTAGAGTGAGTCTACTTAGAGTTCAAGATATAGATTGTACCGAGGATGAGACAGTCTATGCCTCAATTGGTCAATCTATATGTCAAGGATAGAGGGACATTGTCACATATTGTGAGAGTCACAATTAGTAGTCACAAAGGTGATGTTGGATCTCAACAATCTTGTAACTTGGGTAGCAATGATGTGTTGCTAGATACCGCTCATTGCTTATGTTCCTAAATCGGTTTAGGAGCATTGCCAACGTTACAAGAACCTATAGGGTGCGTTTGGTTGGGGGTTTTAGTTGATAACCTTGTTAAGTTATCAACAAAAACCTTGTTTGGTTTAGATTATAAACAATTACCTGGTAATTGTTCATTACTTGGTTATGAACAAAAACCTTTTTAGGGGAATCAGAAAACCTTAGAGAACCAAGGTTTTTGTTGATTCCCGGGGTTAAGGAAACTTTTTTCCAATATTACCCAAGCAATATATTAAATGTCAATTTGTCAAAACTCAATCGATTTGTTGTTCGCCTACCGCCATTGCCGGCTGTCGCGTCGCTGCGCCGCCGCTGTTGCCGCTGCCGCTGCCGTTGCCGGCCGCCGCTGCCGCTTCGTTGCCGGCCGCTGCTGCCGCTGTTGCCGCCGCTGCCGCTCGGTTGCCGACCGCTGCCGCTGTTGCCGCTGGCCGGCCGCCGCCACATGCTACCACTCCGACGACAAAGAAGCGCCATCGCCGCTGCCGCCGCCGCCGCCACGCTTACTACCTGCTGCCGCTTCCGCTTATCGCCGCCTGCCGCTAGCCGCTGCCCATCGCTAACCGCCACCGCCGCTTGCCGCTCACACGGCTTGTTGCCGACCGATCCGCGCCACTGCCGCTTATCGCCACCGACGGCTAACGGAGGTCGCCGCCGGCCGCCGCTGGCCGACGGCTACCCATCATCGTTGTCGCCGCTTAGTCTATCGATCGCCGTTGTTACCGCTGATCACGACCGCCATCGCCGCCGCTTGGCCGGCCGACTATCATCGGCGGCCGGCCACCACCATCGCCGATCAATCCGGACGGTCGACCGCACGCTGGCTGTCGCATCGCCGACGGCCAATCGCTACCGTCGTTATTAATATTCCTGTCGTCGTTGTCGAATTGATTGAGCAAAAACAAAGGATAATTTAGTAAAATGTTAAACTAAGTTATATATTAAAACCTCCAACCAAACAAGGTTTTTATCTAAGGTTATACTCTATTCCAAGGTTATGTTTTATTCCCTGGTAATCACATAACCAAGGTTATGTATGATTACTTGAACCAAACGCGCCCATAGGGTCACACACAAAGGGCAATTAGATGGAGATTAGGTTAATATAATGAACCATGAGGATTAGGTTCATGGGATGAACCAAATTGGATTAAGAGTAATCTAAATTAGACTAATTGAGTTAGACTCAATTTGATTCAAGTGTTGAATGAGTCTAATTTAGATTTGATTCATTGAGTCAATTTAAAATAATGAATAGAGATTGATTAAATCAAATTGAATTGAATCAAGTGGTTAGATTTGATCAACCATGGGAGATAATAGGTCAAGTTTGACTTGACTTGAGAGGGAAGATGAATGGGCAATTTGACTTGACCAATTGTCATGTCATTGTGACTTGGCATGGGGGTCGGCCAATGATAATGTTCCACATCATCATGGACACATCATGGGGTGTCACCTCATGAGGGAGACCAAGAGTCATTGACTCTTGGAGTTACATGCATGCATGTAACCTCCCCCCCCCCCCCCAAACCCCCAAAAGAGTGGCCGACCACTTTTAGTTTTGCATTAGTGTCATCATCTTCTTCCTCCTCTCCTTCTTGCTCTCTCCCAATCCTCCTTGGCCGAAACTTCCATGAGTGCTAGCACACTCTAGGTTGATTTTCTCCACCTATTGCTTATGTGGATACCAATAGAGGAGTGTACACTTGACACTCTCGAGTTTCGGTAAGCCATTTGGACAAGCAGGATAAGCGAAGGACGTCGCATTAAGGGTAATATTGTTCTCATGTAGATCTAAGATTTTAAACATGTACATGTAATTTTTGTTATACTTCGCACGGATCCGTGGCCGGGCTTCCGAGGTTTCCGCAACGCAAAAAGCGATTTTTGCGGCTCGGAAAGTCCAACAACTGGTATAGTAGTCTGATGCATTCTCCCCGCCAACCCATCCCCAGGCAACACCTCGACGTTTGTAGTTGTACGAAGCGGAGAGGGCATCTCCTATTGTTGTCCTCGAGGAGAAGGTTCGTCGGAATAAGTATGGAGGTATCCAGTCCTTCTCCTCTCTTTGGCTAGGGCTTCAGTCATGGTTGTGTCCACCATGACTCTCAGCTGCGATGGTAGCAATGTAATGGGGTTCTCCTCCGCAGAGGAGGCTGCCAGATAGTGTATCTCCTCTGACTGCATCTCAACGTCTTACTCAGTAGATTCCCACAGACGACGCCAACTGATGCGGTCGTAGATGGATTTTCTGGCTTCCCTTCAATGCCAAGGCGCGTGCAGGAAGCTTGGGGGTTCTCTTCGGCCGCAACAGTAATAGAATACGAAAGGAAAACGCAAACAACCAAAGCAAAGAGCAGAGATATAGAATTTAGCGTGGTTCGGAATAAGGATTCCTACTCCACGGGGGTGAGCCCTCCCACGAGCTACGGTGTCAAAGCACTTTCACTATGAATTTCCTCCTTCGTGGAAAAAGCTTCCGGAGGTGGAGGTAAAAAACCTCTTACAATTAGCTCAATATACAGATGTTGAAAGAATGGAGCTCACTACTTTTCCTCGTCTCCTTCTTCCTTCCTTCTCCGGCAATGATGGTGGCTCTCCTCTTCGAGCGTGCCTTCATCTCTTGCTGGAAGTTGCGGATCCCCTTCTTCTCGCCCTTCCTCTGCCTTTTATCCTCCTCCTCTTTCCTGGGCAGCTGTCACGTAACTAACATCTTCTATCACCATACACGTGGTCACCTTGCTTACCTGGAGAATCATTTTGTTACAGAAACGGAGAGTGGAGACTCCTCCAAATATTTTGTGGGGTCCTAATCTATTGTGTAACAAACTTCTCACCCACATTTTGAGAAATATTCTGGCCCATCCCTTTCACCCTCTTGCCCTTCGTAAAGCTAACCTAAACCTACCGCTTAGGCTTAGCATAACTCTTAGACTTTTTACCTCAGACTTCTTATAATAGCCCAAACAAACTCCTATCATTCCCGTACAAAACCAATCTCCAGGCTCGTTCTGCCGAGCTGATTCCTATACTCTCCGTACCGAGCCAATCTCCAAACCCGCTCAACCGAGCCATTTTTACCCAGACCTACTTTACCGAACCAGTTTTCCCAGACCCACTCTGCCGAACCAACTCTTTGGTTCGGACGATTATACTATACCAGGTTCTTTTATTTTGCTCATGGAAAAGGTAGCGTGATATCAAATGGTATATCTCATTAGTTTAAAATCCTTATAATTTATACTATTTTGTATGTATTTTTTGTTTTTATACAAGAGAAGTAGAGTACTTATGATCCACTGATTAAACTTTTTTTTTCGTTTTCAATATTAGATTAATAACTTTGCAAGTCATTCAATACTTTGTCTCCCTGAACACTTTCATACTTCTATTTGAATATTATTTTGTCCAACTATTTTTTTATTTTTCACCTCATTTAAAGTCTATTCTACCTCTGAAGTTTGAATTTTTATACTCCTCTAACCTACTTAAATTAACTAAGTTAAGTTGGTTACCTAAATCTTGATTAAAAAATTGATAAAAATATATCTTTCATCCCTTTTATTTCCTCATAATTCAATAGTAGCTTATTGCATTCGTTTTTAATGTATCTTATTTAAATAATATCTTTTATTTTTCTCTTTCTAATTTTAGCTATTCTATATGTCCCTTCCTCATCATTTGTATTCAATCATTGATATAATTATTCAAAAATTTCATTCACAATTTTCTTGGTTTCTTTTTAGCTACTGTATACTTTTTAAAGTTTTCTTTATTATTACAAGTATATAATATTTTACAAGTTGTCTGTTTTTTCATTCACTTTTTTTTATACTTTCTCATTTCATCACTAAGATTTTTTCTTTGGTGGTGTATATCTCTTTAACTTATCGAGTACACTCTTAGTTATCATTTTCAAGTTTAATGTCTTATTATCCCATGCCGCATTTGAGTCGCTATGTATTTCTCCTAATATTTACACTCTATCCTCTTCTTAAATATGCTTTATTTTCCATCCTTTAACTCCCATCACTTAATTCTAGAAGTCATGCACATTTTTCTTTTGGTGAAATTATACTTAAGACGCATATCTAACACTACTAACTTAGGTTGGATAATTAAATTTTCTTCATGAATGACTTTATAATCTTTACAAATTCTTTTATTCTTTTTACTGACCATAAGAAAAACAATTTACAATTTATTATTTCTACTTTTGAACGTGATAAAATATTTTTTCCTTTTTTGAAAAACATATTAACTAGTATAAAGTCATATGCCATCATAAAATCCATTATAATTTTTTCTTCATTTTTTTTTCCAAACTCATAACCCTTATGTACCTTATCATATTCATCATTTATCACCCTTACATGCCCATCACCTCCTATTAAAACCATTTCATTTACTAGAATTGTTTATAATACTTCATTTAGTTCTTCCCAAAACCAATATTTGGTATCTTTATCTAATCCCACTTGGGATATATATATATATGTTAATTATATTAATAGTTTCTTTCACAACCACTATCTTGAGTATTATAATCTTATTTTCCTTTCTAACTATTTCTACTATTTCATTCTTTAGTGAACTATCTACAACAATAATTACTCTTTTTTTTTTACTTCTTCCAATGTACCATAACTTAAAATCGGAATTCTCTATCACCTTTATCTTCTCTCCTACCCATCTTGTCTCTTATAAACACAAAATATTACTTATTCTTCTTATCATCGTATCTACTATCTCTATTAATTTACCAGTAAGTATTCTTATGTTTCATGCTCCTTAATTTTCTTATAATATTTATTTTTATCCAATCTATGGTATGAACATTCTTGTATGTTTAACATTACACCCAAATTCTTATAGAAATATAGCGATCTTTGCTGAGATATTATAGTCAAATCTGCAATGTGTACCTTCCAGAGAAGAATCTGAGATTAACCCAATTGTTCCATCGTCTGCTATGATTTCGATAAAACCATAACATTCTTAGTTGTGTATTAAATATATGCAAGAGAATGAAAACAAATCGACTATGCCAAATAGTAGTAAAAGCAACAATAGTTTGTGTTACTCAGATAAATAATCACATTAAAGATAAATGTAAAAACAAAACAATAGTTTAAAGTCACTCAATCAGTTGATGTCCTATAATCACATTAACGACAAATGTAAACACAAAACAACGGTTTATTGATCCAACCAAAGTCCTACGACTTGGGAACCATCACATATTTTGGACCATTTTACTGGCAATCTGACTAAAAAATAATAAGAACAACACTGTGAATAATCATGATAACATGGCAACAGAAATGAGGGTTGGGGTTCAATTCCTGGCGGGAGAGAGGATTTATCCTCCTTACTCAGGTGAAAGGACCCCCCTCTGTTGGTACCATACCCGTCAAAGGTCATAGGCCCAGCCCATAGGGTAATATCCCCCAGGGCTGCCCCGCGGTTTACCCCTTCGCGATTTCTCCTTGGAACGGGGGGCCGGAGGCCGCTAGGTTGGCGGTTCCAACCTTTGGAAATGATAACATGGCAACAATTGGACTACTTCAATGTGAGTAGCCTTTCTTTATCAATATCACCTTTTATCAGCACGGTCAAGATAAGGACTACAAACTGCCTAAAACCTAACAAAACTAGCAGAAAGAAGTAATATTCTCATATAGACACCAACTTGTTGCCCATTGGGAACTTCACGGGGAAATCCATGAAAAATTTTAACATTTTCGGTAGGAGATATCCATGATCATACCCATAGAGAAGCGGAAAACAAATCAAGGATGGCCAGTAGTAGGAAAAGTACTAAGACATCTTGAAAATTTCTTATTTTCAACAATTAAATGTAAATATGTGCCCATAATTTTATTGAGATCACCAAACCCCTTGAAGTTGTAATTTGTCACATTCAATGGGTCATTTTATTGACAATCAACCTAAAAAATAACACTTGGGGCATTGTGATTCATGATAGCAAGACAACAATGACAGTACTTCAATACATACAGTTTCTGCATGAAAATGACTATAAACTGGCTAAAACCAAATAAGGCTAGCAATTACCAGAGCACCAACAAGAAATAACAATGCCTTCAGATAGACATCAGCTTGTTGGCCATTGTGAACTTCTCGGGGAAATCCATGAGCATGATGCCCCCCATGGAATGCATGACCATACCCATAGGGGAAACCAGTACCGGGACCATAAGCAGGAGTTGCAGCAGGGAACCCATGGACTTGAAAGCTAAGAAGTGGGAACAAGCCACCAATGGCAGCAGAGAATGTGTAGTTGCCAAACCTAGTGTTGGCGACCGGAGTTCCACCCATGAACCAAGGATTGCCCTGATGAAAGTTGTTTGGGTCAGGAGGGGGTGCCGTTGCTGGCCTCTGCCCAGCAGGACGGCCAGGAATGTTCACGCCAGGAGTTGCTTTAGACCGTGGATCCGTAGAATTCTTCCCCCGGCCATAAAGTGGAACCAACTTCTCTTCTTCAACAATGGCCTTGCAAACAGGGCATTCAGAAGATTGAGCATGACCATGGAGCCATTTGTAAAGGCAGGGCCAGCAGAAGAGATGACCACAGAGGGTCACCACAGGGTCCTGGGCCAGTTCGAAGCAGATGTTGCATTCAAAGCTACCTGCATCACTATTGCCACTGTTCGCACTGAAAGAAGAGTTTTGCGGATCCCTGCTTGACGAAGGCGACTCCCCAATTCCACTTGCCATCAACGAAGCCACAAAACCGAAACTTGCAAAATGAGTAAAAAAACAGATAATAAAAGAGAAGGAAACAACATAACCGCAGATATGAAATTTATAGAACTAATTATTCTTTTGAATGATCGGATTATTCAACATTAGATTCAAAAAATCAACCAATTTCGCATGAATCAAAGCCTAATGTTAGAATCGAACAATTGGACCATCGAACAACCAAACCCTAGAAAATACTCACGAACATGGAATCCGAATCCAACTGAGTTACTTTTACAAAATCATAATTCCACAATGATTATACTTGTATCTCCTTTGTTCTAAGATTAAAACAAAACAACACAAAAACATCAGGAATGCAAAGAGGGCAAAGACGGGACACCAAAAACCAAGCACAAAATCGTTTACCAAAATCTAATCGCTAACAAAAGGGAGGCCAATGAGTACCAGAAACCGAAACCGAGTCTTCAGAGAGACGACGAGAATCTTGGAACTGCTGCAAATCGAGGAAGGAAATCAAATGAAGAGGAAATAGATTTGTAATGGGGGAAGCCAGAATGCAATCCTCCGTTACAAAAAGGTCACCAACCTTCCAGATGCTTTACCTCTTCGCGATACCACCGGATCCTATTTTCCCAACGGGTTCCGATTTAAACCGGTTTTTTTTTTGGGGGAAAGAATATGATTTCACACCGGTAATTTTCCTTTCATTCAAATTGACCTCTCAAAATTTGAAAAACTAATTCTTTAATTTAATCAACAGCAGGGAAAGTTAGCTACTAAAATAAAATAAATAAATAAATAAAAACGTGAAAGCATTCAGGACAAAATTGTAAAGAGATACTTTATTTTATTTGGTAAAAAGAGAAAGGAAGTAAAATTTTAGAGAATAATAAATCATATCTTTAAATTTATCAATGCCAACAAGGGTGAAGATTAGGTTAAGTTACTAACCAATATTGAATTAGATAACTATTTAATGAATAAATTCATAATTTATTATGCTAGTGTTAGATTGTTTCTAAAAAAATACAGTGTTGCATATGCAAAGGTTCTCACACCATAAGTTAAATAAGAATAAATATTATTAAAAAATTAATTATTTAAAATTTAAAATATAGAGTATAAGAATGTTCATTGGTATAACAATAAAAATAATAGATGTGATGATTAAAAAAATATTTTATATTTATAAAAGAAAAATGGGTATGAAAAAGACAAATGATAAAGAATTCGAATTATAAGTTACAACATGTAAAGAAAAAGTAAAATAAAAAATTGAAGTATGCATTATTGTAAATAGTACGCTAAGAGATGTAATAGTAGTTAGAAATGATATAGAATTGTAGCTCTCATCATAATAGTAACAAAAGAAACTATTAATATAATTAATATATATACACCTTAAGTATGATTAAATAAAAATATCAAATCTAGATTTTATGAAGACCTAGATGATGTATTATAAAAAAAATCTACTGAATATTAATGAAATGATTTTAATAAAAGAATATCTAAATAGACATGTAGAAGTGAAAAACAAGGAATATAATAGAGTATAATAGAGTGTATAAAGATTATAAATTTTGTAATAGTTTATGATTTTATATTAGATAATATATTTTTAAAAAACATTCGATCATGGTCAAAAGTAAGAATATTAAATTATAAATTAAATTTCTTATGGTTAGGAAGAAAGAAAAAAATTTATAAAGATTTCAAGGCTATCCTTAGAAAAAAAATATAATTATCCGACCTAGATTAGTAGTGTTGATATTCGCCTAAGTACAATTTTAATAGAAGGATAACGTGCATGACTCTTACAATTAAGCGACAAAAGTTAAAGAATGGAAAATAAAATATATTTAAGAAAAAGATAAAAGTATTGGAAGAAATATATGGTGACTCGAATACTACATAAGATAATATAACATTAAAATTGAAAATAATAGTTAAAAATGTACTTTGTGAGTCAAAGAGATATGCATCACTAAGTAAAGAATTTTAGTGGTGAAATAAGAAAATAAAATAGAAACTGAAGAAAAATAAATAGTTTATAAGGTATTATATATTTGTAAAAATGATAAAAATTTAATATATATATATATATATATATAATAGTAAAAAAAGAGACAAGAAAATCAATAAATAAAGTTAAGAATTAAACATTTGAACATTTATATCAATAATTAAATTTAAAAAAAAAGGAAAAAGATATTTACAGAATAGCTAAAACTAAAGAAGAGAAGATAAAAAATTTATTCAAATAAGATACATTAAAGATAAATATAACAAGGTATTATTGAATGATAAGGAAATAAAAAAATGATAAAAGATATATTTTTATCAAATTTTTAATGAAGATTTAGATAATTAACTTCACTTAGGTAATTTAAGTAGTTTAAAAAAAAAGTATAGTGATACCGCTGTGACCTAATTTAGGGATTAAGATAAAGAAGGTCATGGGTGAAACACTGACCGAACTGGTGGAACCCAACCGGAGGGGGTCGACTGAGCCGACAGGGTGAAGGTACAGGATCAAAAAGATATGCTCTAGGACTAAAAGAAGACCAGAGGAGCGACCCGGGATACAAGTCAGGGGTCCGACTCAGTAAGTGGGTCGGGGATTGATTCGGGGAGTTATGAAAAGAAGGGGGCACTAGGTCTCATGGTCAGAGTGAGTTTAAGTATTAGCCTGGCAAGGTAAAATAGGTAATGTGCACCTTGGTCCGAATGAATGAGGAGGGTCTGGTTGAGGCAGGGATAGAGTGAAGATTAGATTTAGCGAAGGAAGGGAGGGTGAAAAGTGGGGGTAGAATATTTCCCGAGGTAGTAGTTTACGAGAGTTTGTTACATGATATAACAAACTAGAACCCCACACAATATTCATAGGGGTTTTCCATTCCTTACCCTCCTAACAGAATTAATTCTCTGGGGAAGAGGAGTCTTCCACGTGGACGGTGATCAGGGCAATTTGTTACATCACAAGGAGCAAGGGAAGATGAGGAGGATAAAAGCCAAGGAGGGAGGAAAGATAAGGGGGACTTCGACAGAATTGGAGAGACATCACCCTCACTGGGAGTTCCACGGCAAGAGGAGGGAGACATTCTCATCGGAGAAGGAGAAGATTAAGGGATAGAGGGGGAGCAATTCATACTCTATCTCTCTATATTGTACATCATTGAAGTTGTAAGGGGTTTCCTCCACCTCTGGAGATATTTCCAAGAAGGAGAAGTTTCATAGTAAAAGTGTTTTGGCACCGCAGCTCGCTATAGAGCTCACCCCGTGGAGTAGGAATTAGAATTTTGAACTATGTTAAACCTTGTGTCTCTGTTCTCTGTATTGTTTTTCTCATCATCTAAATCATTTTCTATTACTGTTGCAGCCAGAGAAAACCCTAAGTCTCTTGGACGCTCTTTCGCGTTAAAAGGAGGTGAGAAAATCTGCGTACACCCGTATCAGTTGGCGTTGTCTGTGGGAACTTTGTTGAGTAAGATATCGAGATGCCATTGGACGAAATACAACATCCAGCGGCCTCTTCTGCTGAAGAGAGTCCCATACACTGCAGCCAAAACAATTACAAGCCATGGTGGATGCCGCCGTGGCCGATGCTCTGGCCAAGGAAAGGAGAAGAGTGGGGTATCTTCTTCCTCATTCTGGTGAGCCCTCTCCTCGAGAACTGGTACTGGAAGTACCCCCCCCCCCCAAGCTCGTCCCATTACTCTACAGCAGACTAAAGTCCTGCCAGGTGAAGTACCTGTGGGGAGGATATATCAGCCTACTATGCCCGTAACACAAATAAGGCGAGAAGAGCAAGGAGAAAGTCAGTCCACTAGGGCTCCAAAAGTTTATAAACCTAACCCATTTACCACTGACATTCTTTCCAAGCTGCCACGTCCATATTTTATAAATCCCCAGGTGGAGAAGTATGATGGCACGACTGATCCAGAAGAACATCTGTCGCAATTTGTAGGAGTTGCTTCTCTTCATTGCTACACAGATGCCCTTAAGTGCCGAGCTTTTCGCACCACATTAACGGGCTCCGCACAAAGATGGTTTGGTGCTCTGCCTCCTAGATTCATCACCTTCTTTGCAGGTCTTAAGGGAGTTTTTCGCCAAGAATTTGCTAACTGCAAGACTTATAAACATGATGCTTCAATTTTATTGCATATCAAGCAAGAACCCTCAGAATCTCTCAGAGGTTATCTTCATCGTTTCATCGCAACTGCCAGGAACATCCCTTCAATAGGGTCAGATATTCTGAGGGTGTCGATCCCTCATGGATTGAGGGAAGGACCCTTTCTTAGTTCTTTACTGAGAAAGCCAACTGCCAGTTATGAAGAGTTACTAAGTCGCGCTGAGGAATATATCAATGAAGAAGAAGGGCTAAAAGTTAGGCGAGCTGAACAAATGCTTACAGCAGCCCCAGCTGAAAGAAGTCGTCCCCTAGCCCCTCGAGCACCTCCCCAAAGGGAGTATGCTAGGTCTTTCATACCAGAAGCCCCTAGACCCCAATTATTGCTGCCAGGGGCTCGTCCGGCCCTCCCTTACAAATCATGGTCGCTGATGCCATCCCTCCCCGGCGGACATGGAAGGAGCGGGAAATGGAGGCATATGATTAGCAGGGCGTTCTTCAGCGCCCAATTGGATACCAGGGAATTCTCCAGAATCCTCCCACCCCTTATTTCTGCCAGTACCATATGGAGTACGACCATACCAGTGGCAGCTGTTTCAAATTGCAAGAGGAGTTAGAGCGCATTCGAGCCACTTATCCACAGCTGCAGCCTCAGACAGGAGGACTAGTAATAAGGGGTTGCTGACCCAATATGGCTCACCTGGGGCCTTACAACGGAAGGGTTTTCAGTTTTTAAACTTCCTTGCGAAAGAAAGGAGGCAGAGCCCATGGGTCCAATAAGCCGCTCTAGGCGGATATGATAAAGTGAAGGAGGAGGGCCACTTAGATGTAATGGGATTGATAGGGAGGAGAATAGATCAAAGTGTTTCACTTAGAAAGTCAAACTCAATGCTTCGTTTGACTATTTTTAGGGGGGTGGCTAATGATATCGTTGTGACCTAATTTAGGGAGTAAAATAAAGAAGGTCATGCGTGAAACACTGACTGAACTGGTGGAACCCGACCCAGGGGGGTCGACTGAGCCAACAGGGTGAAGGTACAGGATCAGAAAGATATGCTCTAGGACTAAAAGAAGACAAGAGGAGTGACTCGGGATATAAGTCGATGGTCCGGCTCGGTAAGTGGGTCAGGGATTGACTCAGGGAGTTATGAAAAGTAGGGGGAACTGGGTCTCATAATCAGAGTGGGTTTAAGTATTAGCCTGGCAAGGTAAAATGGGTAATGTGCACCTTGGTCTGAATGGATGAGGAGGGTCTGGTTGAGGCAGGGATAGAGTGAAGATTAGATTTAGCGAAGGAAGGGAGGGTGAAAAGTGGGGGTAGAATGTTTCCCGAGACAGTAGTTTACGAGAGTTTGTTACATGATATAACAAACTAGGGCCCCACACAATATTCATAGGGGTTTTCCATTCCTTACCCTTCTAACAAAATTATTCTCCTGGGAAGAGGAGCCTTCCACGTGGACGGTGATCAGGGCAATTTGTTACATCACAAGGAGCAAGGGAAGATGAGGAGGATAAAAGCCAAGGAGGGAGGAAAGAGAAGGGGGACTTCGATAGAATTGGAGAGACATCACCCTCACTGGGAGTTCCACAGCAAGAGGAGGGAGACGTTCACATCGGAGAAGGAGAAGATTAAGGGAGAGGGGGGAGCAATTCATACTCTATCTCTCTATATTGTACATCGTTGAAGTTGTAAGGGGTTTCCTCCACCTCTGGAGATATTTCCAAGAAGGAGAAGTTGCATAGTAAAAGTGCTTTGGCACCGCAGCTCGCTATAGAGCTCACCCCGTGGAGTAGGAATTAGAATTCCGAACTACGTTAAACCTTATGCCTCTCTGTTCTCTGTATTATTTTTCTCATCATCTAAATCATTTTCCATTACTGTTGCACCCGGAGAGAACCCTGAGCCTCTTGGACGCTCTTTCGCGTTAAAAGGAGGTGAGAAAATCCGCGTACACCCGCATCATATAGAAATTTAAATTTTTATCATATAATTCAAATTTTAAAAATAGAACAAACTTTAAATGAAATATAACATAAAAAATAATTGAACCAGATAAATTTCGATAAAAGTATAAAAGTGTCTAAGGAAATAAAGTATTGAATGATTTACATAATTATTCAATCTGATATTGAAAATGAAAAAGAAAATCTAATCAATAGAAGATAAATACTTTAATTCTCTTATATAAAAATAAAGGAGATGTAAAAAAATTATGTAAATTATAGAGGTGTTAAACTAATGAGTCATACCATAAAATTTAAAAAAAAATTGAAAAGATGATCATGGTAATCGAAAATTAATTTGGATTCATACTTATAAGGTCGACAATAGAAATCACATATTCTAAAACAACTAATTGAAAAATATTAGGAATATAATAAAACTTATACATAGTATTCGTTGACTAAGAAATGCTAAAATCCAAAGAGAAATTATATAAAGAATTTTAGAAAAGAAAGGTACTAGTGTAATATATAATGAAATAATTAATGATATGTTCGAAGATGCAATGACAAAAGTGAAATATTTTAGACGAATTAATTGAAATGTTGCTTCTAAAGAAATAGTTATATTAAGGATCAACTGAAAGTTCTAATTTTTTAACACTTATTGTGAATAAATTCATTGGATACATCCAAAATACTTTATCATTGTGTATGTTATTTGTATATGATATTGTTTTGGTAGATAAGACACGTGAAAGAATAATTGTTAAATTAAAATCTTTATAAGAAACTTTAGAAGTGAAAGGTTTTCAGTTTAGTAGCGTAAAGACAGATTATATAAAATTTAAGTTTAGGAATATTAAATGTAATTAAATAATTATGAGTATCGGAGATGATGAATTATCTGTAATTGAAAGTTTTAAATATTTAGCATCATTTTTACAAAAGGATAGAGGGATCGAGAAAGATGTGTTACATAGAATATAAAAAGATGATTGAAATAGAAGAGAATGTTGAATGTTTTTTGTAATCGTAAAATATCTTTAAAATTAGGAGTGAAGCTATGATCTTGGTTCAGCATGGACAACAATATTAATAAAATAAAAAAATTTATAATCATAAAGCACCATAAAATAAGTACCTTATAATTTTTTATTGAGTCTTCATATTTTGAAATCTTTGTAAAATAGCTTCATTATCAACTATTAGAAATATATCTTTCTCTACATAGACAATGACGATCATTCAGCCAATCATCACCCATTCGATTTTGCAACTTATCTTTCACAATTCTCATGACATAAAACACTCTTTCTATAATCTTAGTCACAACTAGTAAAATTAATGTAATGTCAAAAGCTTATAAACCAAAAAGCATACCATACTTGTATTTGACATAACTAACTTTTTTTGAAAGTTCACCAAGGTCTTTCAATCATTAATATACTTTGTTAGAATGCATATCACATATATAAGTTTCAAGTTGATCATCAAATACAAGGAGATTAAATCTTGAGAAATCTTATGGATAAAACTCAACTAGTTACATCAATTTTTTATTGTCAAAAGCCAAAAATGAGCTTTATGAACACAAACAAACTGCACAAAGGAGTGACTATGTACTTGTTTTTGAGAAACGATCATTTAGCTTTTGAAGTTGTATGACAATAATACCATAAAATAAATCAACACGATAGTGATATAAATTTGTCACTTCTGGTGAATTATGATAGGGATCACCATGTGGTGCCCAACATGTGAACATATCATCCATTTTAAGAATATCAATGTAATGTTGCTAATAAAAACAATGAATCTTTTTTTAAAAAATGAATCTCAACCATTATCTGTCATACTTTGTAGTCGATGTTTGCATACTTGTACCAAATCCATTTCATTCACAATATCCTAATCTTTCTTTTACATTCTCATGGACAATTCACTCGAAATCCCTAAGACATGTTTCATTGTGAATTGAATGCAAAATCAAATAAAAGTATTAAATTTAATAAAGTAAATGCCTCAATTTTTTGTTCAGGAGAACTAAATCATTTTCTCAAATCATTTCAAGTGAGCACTTACAGTAGAGAACATATAAATCAAGTTTATTAAAGAATTGTAACGTGTATCCTTAGTACGTTAAAGGATAATTTCTTGATTAAGTTCCCAACCACTTGAAATCTCACCTCGCTTCAATACCTTAATAATAAAATCTAAATGTTTCGCTTGAAGAAGATCAGAACATTTACAAGACGATCCAACAACATTTACCACATTACCAACAACAAGAAAAAAAATTAGAAATCAGAAGATTTTTCTCGGTCATAACTATTGGAGCTAGTTGAAGCTAATGAATAAAATAATATAAGTAAAATTCACATGGGTTCTCCTTTAAAATAAATGCTTTCAAACCATTAAATATACCCTGCATATTACTTATTCCATCAAAACCATGTCTTCTCAACTTAGACATGCTTAAATTATATTTAGAAAATATCTTATCAATGACAACTTTAAGTGAGAGTCTTGTAGTTAGTAACATGTTCAATTCTGATAAAGCTCTCATTTATATACTCACTACTATTCACATAATGTAAAACAACTGACCTTGTTGACACATCATGAGATCCATCAAATAAAATAAATAATACTGAATCACCACTATCTTTTATAATAATATTAATCATTTCAATTTGTATAAATACTTAATTACTATATCCTTCTAAATATTAGTTGATGTTAACTTACAATTTTTAGGAGCTTTTTTTAATATCACATCATTAATCTCTTTATTATAAGCATCTAAAAACTCCAATTGGATAAGAATCTTTCCTAAATTAAGAGAATCTTCAGTTTCATCATGACCCTAAAGTGAATTTCCTTATCGCAATAAAACTCGGATATAATAAATCAAAGCATTGAGGCGGATACGATAATCATTTTGCATTTGCTTTGATTGTTTGTGCAAAATTGATTGAATGTGCTTATATTGTCTCATCAAAGCTTCACAATTCATTTGAGCTTTGTGATGTTCATTATCATGTTGACCAACATGAAAATTTAGCCTATCTTTACCCTTCTAATTTGTGAATCCTTCGATAAAAGAAGCCTCCCCTTGTTTGTTTTCCCTTAGTTGTCTTGAAGAAATTGTAGGGATCTTGTGCGAAAAACAATCGCATAATGCAACGGAAAAACTAGATCCCTCTAGAGATCCATGTGCATACATAAAACTAATCGTTCTTACAACTGCATCTAGTTGAGAGATTACCCTTGATGCATAGCCCTTCGCAATCCCGGCAACAACTTTTCTTCGAAGGATCTCAGCGCGATCAGGATGATCACGCCTCTATGGTATCCACACGAACACTCTCTTTTAGAGAAAAGAGTTGTGCTAGCAACCCACTCAAGTTTTTCCCAAAAACTTGAGCAATAGGTTTCGGCCAAGAAGAAGAGGAAGAAGAAGAACAAAAGGAAATCTCTCCTAAGCATCATGATCCAAAGCCCCCCTTTTTGTTGGGATGTATACTGAAAGCCTAGCCTTTGTATGAACATCTTCATTTTGAAATAAGAATCACATGATCATTGTTTGCATTTTATATTTATTCATATTGTCTGATACTTTACATTATAGATAACATGACGTGTGATGTTGCACAGAAGATCATGTTATCAGTTCCTTGTAGAGTATAAGTAGAGGCTCACAACCAAGATGGTTTTGGACAAACCATTGGCATGGTTGTAGTGTGATTTGGTATTGGTTTATCTTGACTATAGAATTATACTAGTACACTTTGTGTGTATTGAGCAGGACCGATTCAGAGGTGATTCAATTTATACTGACTATATAATTGAATCAGACCTCAGATATTATGGTATACATGCTCTTAATCCTGATATAATAACGGACACATGTACTTAGTATTTATTTCTTTGATTTATCAATGGGCGATATTTATGTGTTAAATCGATAGGCCTGGTAATTAGTTGGGAAATGATATTATTTACATGGTGTGCCATTGATTATAGGAAGAAATCGTATCCTATGCATTAGGATGATGATGTCCCCTTGAGGAGCTCATAAAGTTCATCATGTAAATCCTGCAGGTGGACTTGATCCAACATGATGATAAGGATGAGTGGTACTACTCATGGAGTTAGATATTAATTAATTAAATTTTCAGTAATTTAATTAATTAATGGACATTCGATATCTTAAACACAGGGAGATATTTTATACAAATAATATGTGAAACCCATATTTAATTTATGGGGGTTGGTGAGGTAGATCAATGATGATCCTCTAGTGGAATGGATCATCATTAATGGATCGGGTTATATATGGTTCGGATCCATTGGGTGGCCAAGATCCAACTCCTCCTCATGGTCCCTATTGTAGCCTATTATAAATACCTGATGAAGCCTAGATCTATATAAGGATGTGGAGAGCCTTGGGCGAAATAGAGGTTGTGCTAGGGTTGGCGTTGGAGAGGCTTGGGCGGCAACAAGAGTTGGGCTAGGGTCGGTGGCAACAAGAGGTGGCTAGGGTTTTGCATCTTCTTCCTCTCTTGGCCGGCGCCTCCTCTCCTTCTCCAAGGGTCGGCGACAACATACCTTCTTCCTTGGGATTTGGCCGGCACCTCTTCCACCTCTCCTAGGGTCGGCGGCAACAAAGGATAGGGTGCCTTCTTCCTTTGTCTTGGCCGACACATCCTCTCCCTCTCATTAGGGCCGGCGGACACCAAGCTTGGTGTTTGGTGGTCGGCACAAGAAAGGGGAAGAAGGGAATTTGTTCTTCCCTTGTTCGAAGCGAGCAAGGATGTCACGCCCCGAGAGTATGCCGTGCCGAAAATCAAACGGACGACATCTCCCCTGTACGTGACAACATTTTGGGTTAATACAAGGCCCGTAGGCCCACAACAACAACATAATATAACATACTAACAGCAGCGGAAAAATGAAAACCACATACCCACAACATAGATAGCAAAACATACAGGTGTACACCACCTGACAAGTCTACAGTAATAAAACCGTAAATAAAACAACGACATCACGACAAAGTCCATAACAAAACAAGGGTCCATGACATATGACCAAAATCCATAACACATAAACAAGTCCAAGCCATAAGAGAGAAAAATAAAATGAACTCCTCGGGAGACATCGGAAAATGGAGATGGGATGGAACGGTCGGCGCAGCTCCAAGTCGTCACGAAGACCTCTACCTGTTACCTGGATGACAGAAAAACCCAGGGTCGGAGGTGGTGAGTAAAACTCGGAGTGTCGAGAAAACATGTAAATATATGTATCAATATCACATGTCATTCAACAGTTTAAATCTACTCGAACAACGGGTATACATCAGCATAACAGGTATATATGCATGCATACACTAAATAAACTGAACAACAATGATGCTGACATACCTGACAGTCAGCTACTCTATCCTGATCCAACCTGAGCATATAACCACATCATAGGGTATAAAAGAATAATACTAACTCACACAATATCTTGAATATGATCCAAGGGTATCACCGTGAATAACCAACAGGTATACAAGTACCAACCTACTACCATACAGGAAATACAGTATCATGTATGAATATGTACAAACAAATGCAACAAGCATAATACATACAAATGCATCATCAAAGTGAGTATACATATAGACTGTATCTGTATGTATACTAATCACCATCATCCATGTATATATATATATATATATATATATATATATATATATATATACAAGCAGGTGTGTATATATATATAACCATATGCAAAACACCGTATGATACGGCAATGCAGCATGCATGGTCATGCCTGCTCACCCCTACTCGCTACCACGACCCCAGTGTGGCCTAGGTGGCACGACATGACAACTGTCCCAACTCACACCAACCACTACTATAGAGTGGCCGAGTGGGCAGTATGATCAAGTAGCATATGAGCGTAAAGAGCTCGCTACGCAACGGGGGTCCCTGCTGCTGGCTACTCCGACTGACACTACAAATGAGTGGTCGAGTGTCACGCACCCAGGACATCTGCACGCAACTCCAACTACCATCGTCTATAATGGTAGAGTGCGACACAACAAATGCTATGCCCTCACACCAGTTACTCCTCTGGGAGTAACCTGGGAGGCAGGATGACTGACGACTCTCTCTCAACCCCAAGGGGAGACGATGTCGTCAGTATGCATGCAATGACATGAGGGTACTGTCTCACATACAGACATCTACCATAGACTCTCTGTTCAACAGAGAGTCACACCCAATTGATCAGTACACTCTCTATCCTGTAGAGAGTCATACTCATCTGGTCATGAGAAGCTAGGACCATCGGTCCGTAGCGACACACTGTCCATGACTCACGTGACCATTTACACAACCCGTGGTTGGTAAATAAATATGCACCATATAGGTATGGAATGAGTCCTACATTTAGGGCCATACTTATCCACAGAGGACCTTTTTGTCAAATTTACAATTTAGGTCATCCTCCGTACTCTAACATCTACACCCTACTAAACAGTTAGACCTACTTACATCACATCTGTAACTCCTAGATCATGCTAGGGAATATGTGTTATCAATAATTGAGCACACATATATATCAACGATAAGTTCAAGCATACGATAAACAGAGCAGGGTCAAGGTAATATGAACACCTAACATGCTCATATCTATGTCTAAATCTGAAAGTCATTATATCTACCCGACCGGTAGAAAATTACCTACCTGCTGTCAATGCGCGTGGTAATAGAGTCTTCATGTCCGCGGACCAGTCTCGTATCCACGTCCTGCAAATAACATCAATTATTATCCAGTGAAAGCATATAACAACAATACGAATTAGCTACTATATCGTTCTTATAGTCGCATTCTTTTATCGACTTACTACTTAGGAAAATCTCCTAAATTATCCAAGGTCGATTTACTATAACCAACCTTCACATTAGACCCTCAAGACATCATAAGTCACCTTATTTTCTAAATTCAATTACCCAACCATATATCTGATAATCCCCCGGCAACCATACATTACCCTATCCTTTTGTTAACGTATTAGCTATTCACGAAACCCCAAGGCTTTGCAACGAATAAACAAAAAGGATCCTTATGCCAACCCTTTATCTCACTGCCCTGACATCCATTCACAGCCAATGCACAACAATTACAGCCGTTCACAGCTTTGTTCACAACTGATCCATTACAATCACAGCCACCTCCCCATCTCCACAGAACTCGCACAACACACCCAACTCCGATATAAACCCAGTTGAGCAACTCACAGATCACATGAACTGAAACAAATGGTGTTATCCCACCCCAGATCATTAGAACACAGGATGGATTGGAATAGATAAGACCAATAGATGCCTAAAATAAAACTACCACGATAGAATACTCACCCGTGCCAAATGCAGTTGCCGACCCTTCCGATGGACCCTGTGTTCCGACTAAGAAGAGGAGAACTCGTCGGTCTTCTTCCCAGAAATCCAGCGATCCTTCAAGGCTGCTGTGGTGACCGAAAAAACAAGAGAAAACTCAAATCTAACCCACTCTCAACCATAGGAAATCACCACAGAGGGTTGATTCCGTCCAAGACAAGTAGAGGAGCCGGCTTACCTTTCACCGGCGATGATCGGCCAGAGCCACTATCGATCCCTAGTTCCCGCTGGAAACTCTCGGCTCCGACAGAAAAGTCGCCGATTCTTCCTTCCCGAGCAAAGTGTCGTCGCCTTTGACCCAAACCTCCCAAATCAAGAGCCTCCTTCGTCGTTCTGGTCTGTCCGCGAGCACTGTCGAGCAGAGGAGCCGACGAACTCCGGTCAGCAGGGGTCGCAGAAGTCGCACGGAGGAGAGAAAGCAAGAGAAGAGGGGTCTACTCGTGCGGAGAGAAATGTCAACCGGCGCCGTGGTCGAGGAAGGGATAAGGAGGGAATGAGGGCTGGGGAATGGCAGCGCCGGTGGCGAAGTCGGCGATGGATTACTGCACGAAACGCCTGCGCGAGGGGATTGCGTCGACGAGAAACGGAAGGGAGGAAACAACGGCTTTTAATGGTTTAACGGATGGGTGGTTTTTAACGGGTTGGACTTTAAACCCAATAAACCATTAACCCTAAGTTTAATTAAATCAATTTTAATTAAACTAATAAAATTCCTTAAGCTAGGTTAGATGTAATTAACTCCTAACCATAATTATTATTATTTTTTTTTTCGGGTATTTTACAAAGGAAGGGAAGACACGTGATTTAGGCGACTTCGATTCTTGGAAGATCGTCGCCCACACGACGTCCAAGAAGAGGATAGGAATACAATAGAAGATCAAAAGGTAAAACAAGAGGTATAATCTTGTTTAATTTTGATTCTAGTTCTTTTGTATTTGTATGTTATTGATTGACATGGACCTCGATGATAAACACAAAAATCGGCGATCCGTATATCATCTATTCTGCGGCTAGTTAAGGAAATGGGTTAGGTTGCTTGAATAACAAGTTTGTTCAAGCGACTACTCAAATCAAATAGCACGATGATGAATTGGTTTCTTGGGCAATCCATCTCCGTCCGGATTAGTTTTAACTAATAAAATTTTAATCCGGGGATGTTAGATTGGATCGCCATGCACAAGCGACCAAAGTGAAGAAGCGAAACACATCATTTTCCCTTCAAGTGGTATCAGAGCCACGGTTTCCGGTTTTGTGTGTTTGGATTCGGTTACTTTCATGCATTTATCATATATTGTATATGTCGGATAATAGTAGGATGTGCGTAGGCTAACTTTTTGTTTGCATGCATAAGATCCAACTATTATGGCTATGTGGATGTATGTGATTGTGTGTGTGTGATTGTAACTAATTATTTGAATCCTTGGGGTTGACGAGGCTAATTAATATTTAATTTTTGTAATTAAATACGACACTGTTTAGCCACTCATTTTAATTTACTTTTGATCTAGTTATGTTGTATACTCCTTCGTGGAGTATAGGATCGATGGATGTAAATTAAAATAGTTTATCTCGACTTAGATCCTTTTTGTGGCTTGCATATGGTAAAGGGAGGAGCGGATGAGGTGGCAACACGACGGGAAGCATATTGGAAAACAAAAGTCATAATAGTTGGAAAGTTTTTTTTCATATTTATTGCTTATTGTTTGATATGCATGTTGTGTGAAAATTCCTCAATTTTAAATTACTAAGTGGGAGAGAGATGTTTTTTAATTCCCGCGGCCTCCATTACAATTTGACATGTGATGCGAACAAACTTACACGTTGGCTCTGAGTGCCTTCCTCCATATCGGATGAGTTTGTTTTGCAGATCACTAGGTTAAATATGGTTATAGGAAATTATTTAGGAGCGTATGTACTTCCCCATCGGAAGACACATAATTCCAGATAATTGCCTTAGTATTGGGTAATGGTAAACACTTAGATGCAAATAGAAGTATCCTCTCCATCGGAGTCACTGCTTTTATTTGTAGGGCTGAAGAGGAACCAACTATTAATTTTATTTGTAAAAAAGTAAGGTTGACAGAATAATAAAATTAATGGGAAAAACCTCCTCTTACAAATGTAGAATTCGTATACGTCCACACTATCGTGGCATACGATATTCTCAGTGTTTTGAGGTGTTGGTTGATTTTAAAATTTTATTGTTTGAGGAATCAATAAATTTTGAAATCTAATGTTTTAATCACTGTGATTCTTAGTTTTTTTTTAAATGGCTTTCAATCCACTTGCTGTGATTTTGAAAGAAAACAAATTTATTGGACCTAACTATGTTGATTGGAAACAAAATCTGAACATTGTCTTGACTGTTGAGGAGTACAAATATGTGCTCTTGGAAGAGTGTCCTCCTAAGCCTACGGATGATTCTAGTGAAAAGGAGAAAAAGAGTTATAGGAAGTGGATCAAGGCTGATGAGATGGCGCGGTGTTACATTTTGGCTTCTATGTAAAATGTATTGCAACATCAACAATAAGCCATGAATACTACCTATGACATGATGCTCGATCTCAAGGAACTTTTTGAACACCAGAATCGGGCTGCTAGGCAGGAAGATATGAGGAACTTGATGACGACCACCATGATTGAGGGAACACCCGTAAGGGATCATGTTCTCAAGATGATGACTCATTTGAATGAGATGGAAGTCCTTGGAGCGGAGATCGATGGGGAAACCCAGGTCGATATCATTCTCCAATCTCTACCTAGAAGTTTTGAGCAGTTCCGCCTGAACTACAACATGACTAAAAGATTGTATTCGTTGGCAGAGCTTCTGACAGAACTCCAGGCGGTAGAGGGGCTTTTTCGTCAGAGTGCTCAGGCCATGGTTGCTCAAAAGGTTTTTGCTTCTAAGCCGAAAGGCAAGAAGAATAAGAAACAAGGTCTAGCAAAGGTTGCGGGAGGATCTCAAGGAGGAGTGAAGAAGTCGAAAGGCAAGTGCTTCACTTGCAAGCAGACTGGACATTGGAAGGCGGACTGCCTTGACTGCAAACAGAACAAAGGTATGTCTTTTAGTTTAGTTGTTGAAACATGTTTAGCGGTGTTATCTATCGGTACTTGGTGTGTAGATACGGGAGCCACTGATTATGTCTGCAACTCTTTGTAGGGGTTCCAGGAAACCAGACGACTAGCTGAGGGAGAGATTACCGTCTACATGGGAAATGCTACGAAGGTGGCGACTATTACAGTGGGAGATATTTATTTATCTTTTGATATGAATAAAACTTTGGTTATGAGAAATTGCCTTTATGTACCTACATTTAGAAAGAATTTGATTTCAGTTTCTAAATTGTTTTTGGATGGATATTCTATTTCTTTTAATAATAGAGTTGTTATAAAAAGGAGTAGGGAGATTATCTGTTCTGGTGCATTGATAGGAAATGTATACACTCTTGAACCAAAAACTCCCACGATGCAAATAGAAATAAATAACTCATCTTCTAAATCTAATAAGAGAAAAGAACCTTCGAAAATAAACCAAACATATCTTTGGCATCTAAGGTTAGGTTATATTAACCTGAGTAGAATTCAAAGGTTGAAAGTTAATGGACCTTTGGGTTCATTGGTGGTGGAAGATTTCCCAACCTGCGAATCTTGCCTGGAAGGTAAAATGACCAAGATGCCTTTTAAGGCCAAGGGGTATAGAGCCAAAGATGTGTTGGAGTTGGTCCATTCTGATTTGTGTAGTCTTATGTCTATCCAGGCTAGAAGTAGTTTTGAACATTTCATCTCTTTTATAGATGATTATTCAAGATATGGATACATTTACTTGATGCACCGCAAGTCTGAATGCTTTGACAAGTTCAAAGAATTCAAGGATGATGTGGAGAAATGTCAAGGTAAAAGTATTAAGACATTACGATCTGATCGTGGTGGTGAGTACCTCTTAGGAGAGTTTAGGAGTTACTTATCAGAGGCTGAGATTCAATCTCAACTGTCTGCACCTGGTACACCCCAATAAAATGGTGTGGCGGAGCGAAGGAATATGCCTCTTATGGAGATGATTAGATCGATGATGAGTTATTCTGAGTTACCAGATTTGTTCTGGGGGTAGGCTCTGGAAACGACAGTGTATATTCTGAACTTGGTACCATCTAAATCAGTACCTTCTACTCCCACAAAATTGTGGACTGGGAGAAAACCTAGTCTGAGACATATTCAAATTTGGGGTAGTCCAGTACATGTGCTGAACTGAGATGCTGGTAAGTTGGAACCTCGTACAGAAGTGCGCCTGTTCGTAGGCTATCCTAGAGGAACGAAAGGTGATTTGTTCTATAGTCCTAGAGATTAAAGGGTGATCGTTAGCACGAATGGTCGATTTTTAGAGGAAGACTATGTGATGAACCACAAGCCCATGAGCAAGATTGTTCTAGAGGAATTAAGAGGGGAAGTCACCACTTCAGTATCAACGATACAAGAGGACATACCATAAGTGACTGCATCGCGTGTCACAGAGGATAAACAGGTGATACCTCGTCATAGTGGGAGGGTCATTAGACAACCTGCTAGATTTATGTTCTTGGGAGAACCTTCTAATTTGGTTTTTGGCGAACATGAAACTGATCCCTGGACATATGACAAGGCAATCCAAGATAAAGATGCGGTATCTTGGCAAAGGGCGATGAATTCTGAGATAGAATCTATGGGTTCAAATCAGGTCTGCGAGCTAGTAGAACCACCCAATGGTGTAAAAGCCATTGGATGCAAGTGGATCTATAAAAGAAAGAGAGGATCAAATGGGAAGGTAGAGACCTTCAAAGCAAGGCTTGTTGAGAAAGGGTATACTTAGAAAGAGGGTATCGATTATGAGGAGACTTTTTCACCGGTAGCCATGCTTAAGTCTATCCAGATTCTCTTGTCTATTGCTGCTCATATGGATTATGAGGTTTGCCAGATGGATGTCAAGACAACTTTCCTTAATGGAAGTCTTGAGGAAAACATCTATATGGAGCAACTAGAGGGATTCATTGCAAAGGGCAAAGAGCATATTTTGTGCAAGCTTAATCAGTCTATTTATGGATTGAAGCAAGTTTCGAGATCTTGGAACATCCGCTTTGATGAGGTAATCTAGTCATATGGATTTATTCAAAGTCCGGATGAGTCTTGTGTATACAAGAGATGTGACAGAAATGTAGTGGTATTTCTTGTACTATACATAGATGACATTTTGCTCATTAGCAACAATGTCAAAGTGTTATCAGACGTAAGGGTATGGTTGTCCAAACAATTTGATATGAAGGACTTGCGAGAAGTGGGACACAACCTTGGGATCAAGGTTATAAGGGATCGCAAGAAAAGGATATTGTGCTTATCTCAAGCTTCATACATAGACACTATTTTAGCTTATTTTAGCATGCAGAACTCCAAGAAAAGTTTTCTACCTTTTCAGCATGGAGTACCTTTATCTAAAGAGATATGTCCTAGAACATGAAAGGAGATAAAGGAGATGAAGGTAGTTCCTTATGCTTCGGCAGTAGGAAGCCTCATGTATGCTATGTTATGTACGAGACTGGATATCTACTTTGTCGTGGGCATGGTTAGCAGATATCAGAGTAATCCAGGATAGAGACATTAGACTACGGTAAAGCATATATTGAAGTACCTGAGAAGGACTATGAATTGTATGCTGGTATACCAGACAGATCAATTACTCTCTGTGGATTACACAGATTCTGATTTCTAATCAGATAGGGATAACAGTAAGTCTACCTCGAATTTTATGTTTACTTTGGGAGGTGGAGCCATTATATGCAGGAGTGTCAAGCAGAAATGCGTGGTGGACTCTACCATGAAAGCTGAGTATGTGGCAGCCTCTGATGCAGCCAAAGAAGTTGTATGTCTCAGGAACTTTTTGATGGACTTGGATGTGATTCCTAGTTTGCCCAGAACTATCACAATTTATTGTGATAACAGTGGTGCAGTTGCAAACTCGAAGGAACCACGAGCCCATAAGGCAAGTAAACACATAGAGCGCAAGTACCACCTGATACGAGAGTTCGTAAAGCAAGGAGAAGTTGCTATCACCAAGATTGCATCAGAGGATAACCTGGAAGATCCTTTCACTAAGGCCCTTCCAGCGAGAGCTTTTGGATAGGCATGTGGAGGGAATGGGAATCAGATGTATGACAGTTTGATGGCAGCATAGTCTTTTAGTATAAGTGAGAGATTGTTGGGATGTATATTGAAAGCCTAGCCTTTGTATGGACATCTTCATTTTGAAATAAGAATCACATGATCATTGTTTGCATTTTATATTCATGCATATTGTCTGATACTTTACATTGTAGATAATATGGTGTGTGGTGTCGTACATAAGATCTTGTTATCAGTTCCTTGTAGAGTATAAGTAGAGGCTCACAACCAAGATGATTTTGGATAAACCATTGGTATGGTTGTAGTGTGATTTGATATTAGTTTATCTTGACCATAGAATTACACTAGTACAGTTGTGTGTATTGAGCAGGACCGATTCAGAGGTGATTCAATTTATACTGACTATATAATTGAATCAAACCTCATATATTATGGTGTACATGCTCTTAATCCCGATATAATAACGGGCATATGTACTTAGTATTTATTTTTTTGATTTACCAATGAGCGAGATTTATGTGTTAAATCGATAGGCCCAGTAAGTTGGGAAATAATATTATTTACATGGTGTGTCGTTGATTATAGGAGGAAACCGTATCCTATGCATTAGGATGATGATGTCCCCTTGAGGAGCTCATAAAGTTCATCATGTAAATCCTGCGAGTGGACTTGGCTCAACATGATGATAAGGATGAGTGGTACTACTCATAGAGTTAGATATTAATTAATTAAATTTGTAGTAATTTAATTAATTAATGGACATTCGATATCTTAAACATAGGGAGATATTTTATACAAATAATATGTGGAACCCATATTTAATTATGGGGCTTGGTGAGGTAGATCAATGATGATCCTCTAGTGGAATAGATCATCATTAATGGATCGGGTTATATGTGGTTCAAATCCATTGAGTGACCAAGATCCAACTCCTCCTCATGGTCTCTATTGTAGCCTATTATAAATACCTCACGAAGTCTAGATCTATATAAGGATGTAGAGATCCTTGGGCGAAATAGAGGTTGTGCTAGGGTTGGCATTGGAGAGGCTTGGGCGACAACAAGAGTTGGGCTAGGGCCGGCAGCAACAAGAGGTGGCTAGGGTTTTGCATCTTCTTCCTCTCTTGGCCGGCACCTCCTCTCCTTCTCTAAGGGCCGGCGGCAACATACCTTCTTCCTTGGGATTTGGCCGGAGCCTCTTCCACCTCTCCTAGGGCCGGCGACAACAAAGGATAGGGTACCTTCTTCCTTTATCTTGGCCGGCAGATCCTCTCCCTCTCCTTAGGGCCGGCGGACACCAAGCTTGGTGTTTGGTGGTCGGCACAAGTAAGGGGGAGAAGGGAGTTTGTTCTTCCCTTGTTCGGAGCGAGCAAGGAAGGGAAGACACGTGATCTAGGCGGCTTCGATTCTTGGAAGTTCGTCGCCCACACGACGTCCAAGAAGATGATAGGAATACAATAGAAGATCAAGAGGTAAAACAAGAGGTATAATCTTGTTTAATTTTGATTCTAGTTCTTTTGTATTTGTATGTTATTGATAGACATGGACCCCGATGATAAACACAAAAATCGGTGATCCGTACATCATCTATTCCATGGCTAGTCAAGGAAATGGGTTAGGTTGCTTGAACAACAAGTTTGTTCAAGCGACTGCTCAAATCGAATAGCACAATGATGAATTGGTTGCTTGGGCAATCCATCTCCGTCCAGATTAGTTTTAACTAATAAAATTTTAATCCGGGGATGTGAGATTGGATCGCCATGCACAAGCGACCGAAGCGAAGAAGCGAAACACTTCGTTTTCCCTTCACATTTTATATTCATCCTATGAATATGAAAGGTTTTGCATCCTTTTGTATTCCTTCTTCAATGCACGATTAATCCAAATTAATCATGCATGATGAATCCATAACCCTTCATCTTTGTCAATTGATTTGATTTGAGTCTAACTCAAATTAATCCAACTTGAGTCTAACTCAAGTCTAGACCCAATCAATGAGTCTAACTCAATGAATCTAATTCAATAGCCTAATGGTTTATTTATTCAAACTAAAATGAACCCCATCTCCAAAACAACATGTTCTTAGTGTGTGACCCAATAGGTTCTTATGATGTTGACAATGTCTCTAAAACCCCTTTTAGAAACATAAGCAATGAGTGACATCTAGCAATGCATCATTGCTACCTAAGCGACGAGAATGTCGAGATTCGACATCACCTTTCTGTGGCTATTATCTTGTATGACTCAATCCTTCTATCCTTGATATCTAGATTGATCAATGAGGCATAGCTCATGTCATCCTCTTATCAATCTTTGTGTTTCTTGATCCCCAAGTAGACTACACCAATTAAATGAGCTCAATATCTCATATTTACTTATTTGATCATGACCATGTATTTTAGTAGTCCTACTTTATCAAAGGGCCCACGGATATCACTTCCGTCATATGGAAGGGATAGATCTCATCTACATCACTCACATTCCTCCGTATAATTCATTGCATACCCAGTGATCGACTTTATAGTCCACCCTGTTACAGGTGACATTTGACGATACCAAAGTATACAACTTTTTATGTAGGGAATCATAGTGATTTCAGGTCTAAGGACTATTCATACCAATAGTCACTATGAGAATGTCTATGACACTCATATGATGATCCATGAAACATTCTCATGGCGGGTCAGTTCAATACATATTCTCTAATATATATCCATGTGTCAACTTGATATTCTATATCCATGACTTATGAGATTAAGTCATTAGTTGACCTATATGTTAGTCTCAACGTATTAATATTATCCTTGTATATTAATACTTGACTAGGAGTAGTTATGAGTAATGCTCTATATATCTATAGTTTTCCACTATCAAGTCACCATCTTGATATGTCATAGATTAGAACCAACTACCCTAGGATATTATTATATTTATTCAAATGGCACATCAATGAAGTAAATATAATAACCGTAAACTTTGCCTTTATTGTGAAACATGATACAAAAGTTCCCTTACCAATCATCTCATAATTGGCACTTAGGGCTAATAATAATAATCTCCCACTAGCACTAATGTCAATCATTTAAATATCTAATACCCAGTGATTATTAAGTTGGGTTGGGCTCGTCGGGTTGGCCTGCCCCGCCAAATAATTTAAGCGGGTTGGGTTGAAATTTTATCAACTCACCATTTTGGTGGGCCAAAACAGATTGACCCGCGCGGGTTGTGGGTCTAGATAGGTCGGTCCACCGTGGGCACGGGTTGGCCCGCGGGTTGAGAAATGCTAAAAGATAGAACATGTGAAAATAAAATTGTATAAGTTTTTTGACTAATATTTTAATATTAACAAGACAAGTTTTTCACTAACACAATCTTCTTCTATCACACATACACCTCAACAAAGTATAAAAGAAGTTAAGAGGAAAAAATAAAAGAATATTTGATGAAGTACTCTATTTTTTTGTATACTGTAATTGTTTTATATTATCTTGTCACTACTATTCTAATCAATGTAGAAAATAATGACATATCAAAATTAAATAATTATAAGGGCTAAAAAATCTCAATTGAATCTCTATTTGGATGAGAAAAAATTTACATTTGCATATTATCAAGATTTGGATATTTTGAAACATTGGAAAGAAATAAAAAACATCGGTACTCAACTTTGTAGGTCGATAATTGAATCTCAATTATAAGATTTTAGTTACTTCAAATGTTTATTTTTTAATCATGGTACCCCATCTGTCTTACCGATCATTATCTCAAGCCCTAAATGTCTCAATAATTTTAGATATATTTTTTAAAATTTTTGGCCCACGGGTTGGCCCGTCTAATCCACAACCTGCCTTGGGTTGGGTTGGGTTGGAGATTTCTCAACCCGCCGAGATGGTGGGTCGACCCACCCCTCCCCGCTAAATATTGGGTTTACGACGGGTTAGCCCGCCCGTCATGGGTCGACTCGTTTGACAGCTCTACCAATGACTTAGTGTGACCATCATGCTTCCTTTGTGCCAAAGCCTTGGTCAAAGGGTCTGTAATGTTAGCATTGATTGGTATTCTGCATATCTTCACATCTCCTCTATCGATGATCTCTCGAATGAGATGGAACTGCCGTAGTATGTGTTTGGATCGCTGATGAGAGCGAGGTTCCTTAGCCTATGCAATAGTTCCATTGTTATCACAATAGAGGTCTATGGGGCTCAGTATGCTAGGAACAACACCAGCTCAGAAATGAACTTCCTGATCCAAACAACCTCTTTTGCTGCAGCTAAAGCAGCAATATACTTGGCCTCTGTAGTAGAATCAACTATTGTGTCTTGCTTTGAACTCTTCCAGCTCACATCACCACCATTTAAGCAAAATGCATACCCTAACTACAATCTGGAATCATCCTTGTCTGTTTGGAAGCTTGCATCGTTGTAACTCTTTACAACGAGCTCCTCATCACCTCCAAATATCAAGAAATAATCTTTTGTTCTTCTCAAGTACTTAAGAATATTCTTGATTGTTGTCTAGTGACCTTCACCTGGATCTGACTGGTATCTGCTCGTCATGCTTAATGCATACGAGACGTTGGAGCGAGTACACAACATGACGTACATGATAGACTCTATAGCAGATGCATAAGGCTTCCTTAGAAGAGGGGCATTGAGCCTTCAAAAGGCTTACACCATATGACATCGACAGGAATCCCTTCTTAGAATTTTTCATAGCAAAATGATTAAGCACATTGTCAATATATGTACTCTGACTTAGGCCAAGCAGTCTCTTAGATCTATCTCTATAAATCTTGATGCCCAATATATAGGCTGCTTCTCCTAAGTCTTTCATTGAGAAACAATTCCTAAGCCAAGTCTTTACAGATTGTAGCATAGGGATATTATTTCCAATGAGTAGTATGTCATCTACATACAAGATGAGAAAAACGACTATGCTCCCACTAACCCTCTTGTAGACACAAGGTTCATCTTCGTTCTTTATGAAACCAAACGTTTTGATCGCATCATCAAATCAAAGATTTCATCTTCGAGAAGCTTGCTTTAAACCATAAATGGACTATGCAACTTACATACCTTTCCAGCATCCTTTGCATCTATAAAACCCTCAGGTTGTATCATGTATACATCCTCAAGTAGATTTCCATTAAAAAAATGCAATTTTGACATCCATCTGCCAGATTTCATAATCATGGTAAGCTACAATAGCAAGCATGATCCAAATAGATTTAAGCATCGCAACTGGTAAAAAAAGTTTCATCATAGTCTATACCATGAATCTGCTTGAATCCTTTAGATACCAATCGCCCTTTATAGGTATGCATATGACTATCCATGTCAGTCTTTCTTTTAAAGACCAACTTACACCCAATGGGTTTGACCCCTTCAGGTGGATCAACCAAAGTCCATACTCGGTTAGTGTGCATGGATTTCATTTCGGACCTCATGGCCTCTAGCCATTTCTCAGAATCTGGGCTCATTACAGCTTCTTGATAGGTTGTAGGCTCATTGAAATCAACAAGCATTACATCACCGTGGTCACACAAGAGAAAAGAGTATCTCTCAGGTTGATGATGTATCCTATCAAATTTGCGCAGAGCATGATCTACTCGAACAAGTTGTGCCACAACTTCATGTCGTGTTATAGATTTATAATCTTCACCACCTTATGGTGCTAGTTTGATTTCTATTAAGGCTTCAGGGCTATCTTGTGTTTCTTGAATTTCTTCAAGATCAACTTTACTCGTACTAATTCCTTTAGAAATAAATTCTCCTTTCAAAAAATACCATTTATGGCAACAAACACTTTGCCTTGTGTAGGATTATAAAAGTAATATCCCTTAGCCTCCTTGGGATATCCAACAAAATAACACTTATCTGATTTGGGTCCTAATTTATTTGAGACTTGTCATCTAATGTAAGCCTCACAACCCCAAATCTTCATAAAAGACTCTTGGGACTCTTCCCAGTCTATATCGTATATGGTGTCATTATGATTGCCTTAGATGGAACGCGGTTAAGAGTGAAAGTAGCGGTCTCTAGAGCATATCCCTAGAAGGAAGAAGGAAGATCTGTTTGACTCATCATTGATCGACCATATCTAATAAAGTACGATTTCTCCCTTCTGATACACCATTCCACTGTGGTGTTCCAGGTGGAGTGAATTAAGATATTATCCCAAACTCAACTAGATGATCATGAAACTCTTGGCTAAGATATTCCCCACCTCGATCTGATTTAAGTATCTTAATACTCTTACCAAGTTAGTTTTGTACTTCATTCTTGATTTCTTTGAACTTTTTAAAGGATTTAGATTTGTGTTTCATAAGATACACATAACCATATCTACTGAAATCATCAGTAAATGTAATGAAGTACTGATAGCCTCCTCTAGCTGCTACTTTAAAAGGGCCACAAACATCAATATGTATGAGTCCTAACAAATCATTAGCTCTCTCATTGTGTCCGCTAAAAGGAGTCTTTGTTATTTTACTTAATAGACAAGATTCACATATCTCATATGATTCAAAATCAAATTAGTCCAAAAATCCATCCTTATGGAGTTGTGATATGTGACTCTCATTTATGTGACCCAAGCGACAATGCCAGAGATATGTTTGATTCATATCATTAGATTTGAATCATTTGATATTTATATTATAGATTGGGTTATCAAAATTTAGAATATAGAGTCCATTTACCGGATGTACATTGCAATAGAACATTTTATTTAAATAAACAGAACAACTTTTGTCCTTCATTATAAATGAGAAAACTCTCTTGTCCAAACAAGAAATAGAGATAATGTTCTTAGTTATAGCAGGTACATAATAGCACTCTTCTAGTTCTAAGAAAAAACCACTGGGCAAAGATAAGGAATATGTTCCTATAGCTATAGCAGTAACTCTTGCGTCATTGCCTATGCGTAGGTTCACATCTCCTTTTGTCAATGATCTACTATTTCTCAGGCCCTGCACATTAGTACAAATGTGAGAATCACAATCGAATCTAATACCCATGAAGAAGAAATAGATAGATTAACTTCTATAACATATATACCTAAGGCAGAAGTCACACTTCTCTTTTTCTGAACTTCCTCTAGGAACTTTTTGCAGTTTCTCTTCCAATGTCCGATCTCATCCCAATGGAAGCAGGTTCCTTCCTTAAACACCCAATCTTTTGGGTTCAATGCCTTAGCCTTGCCCTTATCTTGGGTCTTACCCTTTCCTTTGGGCTTCTTTTTGTTTTTGCCCTTTTTAACCATGATTACATTACCAGGTTAGATCTTCTCAAGATTGCTTTCAGCAGTTCTCAACATGCTTAATAACTCAGGCAAGGCTTGTCAATTTCATTCATGTTATAGTTCATGACAAATTGACTATAGCCTTCAAGCAATGACTGCAAAACAAGGTCAGTGGACAACTCTTGACCCAATGGAAATCCTAATCTTTCAAGGTTCTCAATGTACCCAATCATTTTGAGTACAAGAGTTCCTACAGGAGTTCCTTCTTGCATTTTACATCCAAATAGTGCCTTTGACACCTCAAATCTCTCGTGTCTTGCCTGCCCTTGATACAAATTTTTAAGATGGGCAACCATATCAAAACCATCCATGTTCTCATGTTGCTTCTGAAGCTCAGAGTTCATAGTAGCAAGCATAAAACATGACACATCTAATGCATCATCTTGATGTCATTTATAAGCATCCTTATCAGCACGAGTGGCAGTAGTGCGAGTGGTTTAGAAATGGGTTGCTCTAGGACATACATTTTTTGTTCTTGCTTGAGAACAATTCTCAAGTTTCTATACTAGTCTAGAAAATTAGCTCCATTGAGCTTGTCCTTTTCAAGGACATATCGCAAAGAGAGAGTATTTGACGTATTTATTGACATGGTTATTCTACAAAAGGAAATGCAGAAATAAGCATCATATTTTAATCATTTAATTAGGTCTTTAATTAAATGAGTTTTCCACTTCACAAGTGGAGCAAGATCCATATTATACTTCATCTTGAGTTAGCTTTGGTTAATCGCCCAAGACTAGTATAACTTAGGTAGGCACTATGTACCAATTACACCATGTAACTCTTGCTTGAAACAACACTATTTGTTCATTTACCCATCGTATAAGATATGCCTCTAAGTTTTTCAATCTAATTGAGACAACTCAGTTAGGTCACACCCAAAGATCAATAGCCAGACATCACATTTGTCCAGTCACACTCTACCAAGATAAATTGAGTCACTTTGCTTTGGCAAACATGACTTCAATTAATCAAGGTAGTCGTGAGTACTAAACTTTGGTAGACATATATTATTGACCTAATTATGATAACAAATTATGCCTCTAAGTTTTTCAATCTAATTTAGAGAACTTAGTTAGGTCACACCCAAAGTTCAATAGTCGGACATCACAATTGTCCAATTGCACTATACCAAGATAAATCAAGTCACTTTGCTTTGGCAAACCTGACTACGATTGATCAAGATAGTCATGAGTACTAAACTTTGGTAGACATATAAAAAATGACCTAATTTTGATAATTAAGTACACATGCATCACATACAATCATTATCATGACATATATCACATATATACAGAAAACAAAAAAAATGTGACATGGTTATAGCCTATAATCTACGATCTTCTCAAGCCAATGAGAAGATCGATGGGTCAACCTAGGGATAACATCTTCTCCAAGTGCATCCTTCAGTTGTCGTGTGTTGTTGTCTACATCTTCCTTTCTCATCATCATCCAGTAGACTAATACTAATTTACATGTACATTACAATGGAGAAACCTCGAGTTACATTCGAGGATAAATTAATAGTACAATTGGAAATATATATAAGTGGAAGGCACGACACGTAGGTCGTATTATGAATTACAACATGCACATACACACATACATCCAATCTCATTGAGGGGTAAGGGGTCATAACCATGCACCATGACATACATAATTCACAAAGATATATGACATGTAACATTTATTATGATGAAAAACACGATTTATAAGCCGCTACTCTATGACAGTCTGAATGAACCTGAGTCCCTTGTAGCCACTGTTGACATACAAGTGTTGCCCGACTAGTTTTATCGCACAAAACCATCCATACAATCGTGCACTCATAATAAACAATTCATGCATATTTATATCTCATATAAAAGAGAAATACAATGATGTTTTATGTTTACACAAGTGGCTCTGATACCACTGTAGGGATCTTGTGCGAAAAATAATCGCATAATGCAGCGGAAAAATTGGATCCCTTCAGAGATCCATGTGTATACATAAAACTAATCGTTCTTACAACTACATCTAGTTGAGAGATTACCCTTGATGCGTAGTGTTGGTGCAGAGAGCATCATTCCTTAGTTTTGATGTATGAACCATAGTTAAAGTTAGGATTTCCTTGTGTTCTGGTATCAATGTTAAGTGTGCAGGCTTAACAGGAAGTCCTAGTAGGTTGTATTGATCGAATACTAGGCAGATGTCTCAACAGATCAGGAGGACCGGACACCAGGCATGAAGTCCAGATGAGTCGAGTGGACCGGACATTTGGCATGAAGACTGGTTGGGTCAGGAGACCAGACAATCGACAAAAAGTCCAGCTGGGTCACGCAGATCAGACAACTAGTGGAATCCTTGGTGGGTTAGATTGGATGTCAAGAATGGTAAGTCCGGTAGAGCAACTGGCAAATAAGCCTCGAGTGGAAAGGTGAGGTCGAGTCCTCTGTAGGGGGACAAAACTAAGTGTCGATTCGATTGAGAGTCCGCGTGGGACTTAGAAGTCGAGATCGAGTAGTTTTACTAATATTATTATATTTTATATTATCTGCTTGTGCTAATCTTATTTTGCAGGGATCAGTCGACTGAAGTCCAGTCGATTGGGTATGGGTCAGTCGACTGGATACCTAGTTGGTAGGATTAGCTGGTGATCGATCGAAGATCTGGTAGCGTAGATGGAAAGAGTTTCAGTCGACTGAGGAGGTACAGTCGACTGGAAAGCCGAACTTCCCGATGCAGAGCCGAGTGACATGGAGTCGACTGGGGCATTTTCAATCGACTAGAAGACCCAAAGTACCATATCGACGGGCTAATGTGGAGTCGACTGGAGGGCATTCCAATCATTGAAAAAGCTTTATAAAAGAAATGCTCGACCAGCCCCGTGAAGTACTCTGTTACCATGTCCAAGTGCTGCTACTATTTGTCTTCGCCCACAAGAGTTTCATCCTTTCACGAAGACCTAATTCCGACACTCTGTGCCTACTTCCATAGCTAAAAAAAATGTCGGTATAATTTAGCTTTTAATACTTGTATTTACTTCACTTTTTATACTTAATTTCAAAAGAGAAGGTAGAGTATTACCTATCTCTTATTCATTGTAAAAAGTGAATCCCTCAGAAGTCGAGAGTTCTCGAGTTGGAGGGCATTATAGTGATTGCCCATCGAGGTAGCTCTCGAAAGAGCTACATGCCTTAGAGTAGCAACCCGGCTAGGGTTGTGAACCAAGTAAATATTTTGTCTCTCCATTTTATTTATTCTGTTGCATACTCTTACTTCTAACAATTTCAAAATAAGTTTTAAATTTCTAAAGAAAAATTTATAAGCTCCAAGATTCACCCCCCTTTCTCGGAGCATTTCGATCCTACAATTGGTATCAGAGTGGGGGCGCTTCGAATTTGGTGCAACCACCAACGGGAGCATTAGGAATTTTCTTTAGTTTTTGCATTTTTGTCTTTTAATAATTTTTTCATCAATATTTATTTTTTGCATTAGAATAAATTTTTAATATTTGTCTTGATTTAGTATAAATTTACTTTTTACACAATATTGTTTAATTTTTATGACTCTAGGAATATTTTTGAAAAATAAAATCTATATTTTTTAATAAAAAAAATATCACATTTAGAGAGTTTAAGCACTGTTCGCCCTCCTCTCTTTAACAGAGAGGATTTTCCCTCTTGGAAGAGGTGAATGGAGTGTTTTTTAAAAACCGACCTCAAGGTTTGGTTTTCGATTAGAAAAGAGTTCGTAGCTCCAGTAGATGACTCGGGTGAGTTTTTAGAATGGGAGAAATTGACCGCAAACATTAGGAAAAAGGCTCAAGTCAATTACAAGGCTTTAAACACCTTGCAATGCGGGCTTACGAATGAAGAGCTAAGTCAAGTGGGGTCAGTTCAAAATTCTAAAAAATTATGGGATAAATTAATTAAATTACATGAACAGGCTAACTTGAGTCAACCCGAGGATAGTTTAGTTTTGATGGCAGGAATGAACAAAAAGGGAAATAAATCCAAATCAAGGAAAAGGAAAAGGAAGGAAGCATCTAAGCCAACCATGGACAAATCATCATCGGACAAGTCGGATGCTAAAATACTAGAGACATGTTTTGTAGCATTCATGGCATCCAACGAGTCCGAAGCCTAGACAAACTCCGAGTCTGAGTCCGAGAGAAGCCATGGATCGGCATCCATTTCTGAAGGACTAGACGAGGCAACTTCTCCCTTAGAAGAAAAGTTGTACAATATAATAGCATGCATAGGTAGGAAGTTAGCTAAGTCCGAGAATCGAGCTCGCTTCTTAAGGAAGTCCAAGTACTTAAGGAGAAAGTCAACTCGAAGACTTCAACATGCCAAATTGAGGATAGAGACTCAACTCAAGTTGCAAAGCTTGAGGAAGAGAACTCGGTCCTAAAAAGGCAAGTAGAAGATCTCACCGGATTGTTGGAAAAGTTCACTTCGGGCTCCAAGTATCTCAACATGATGCTTGGGTCGGTCTCAATGAGTTGTGTACAACAAGTTCGGACTCGGATACAAGGCTAAAGACATAAATAGATCATACATGTCCTTGTTTAATAGAAATGCTAAGGGTCGAGTCCAAGCATGGGTTCCTAAGACTAGCTTAGTCAACCAAGTTAGACCGAAACAATTTTTGATTCCCAAAGGACAAGTTCACTTAGTGAACAAGACCCATCAGAGCTACTACGCAGGGGGAGCTAACTCTTTGCTTGTTTCCTTAATTAGATAAGACTCTTGCTTGCTTAGTTAGTTATTAATTACTTAATTTAGAATGGACTAGATAAGAAACAAAGTAGTTAAACTTGAACAACTTAGTACTAAGACGAAGTGAACTGATAGTAAGTTGGGAAAGCTCTTCAAGGTGCATGTCTAGGAAGTGGTCCATCCGATATCCAAGAAGGTCATATGTGTAAAATACCCCAGAAAATAATAATAATAATAATAATATCATTGGATAAAAATTAGGTTGGTGATCCCTGGTTAGGAATTTACTTAGACCTAACCTAGATTTAAATCTTATGGGTTTAATTGAAGGGAGCTTGGGGTTAAATTGATCTAGGTTTAATTGAATCAAGGGTTAATGGCTTATAGGATTAAACCCAACCCATTAACCCTCAAAACCTGATCCACTTCCTCTCTCGTTAACGCACGTCGTTTGACTCTTCCCTCACCACACGCAGTTTTCATCCTCGCGAGCATTTCCCAGTCGCGATCTTTACTTCCCCCTTTTATTACTTTCTCCTCACGACGAACCCTCTTCACCGAGCTCTTCCTTTTCTTCCTCGCGGATAGCATCTCGCGACCCCTCCTCAGCGTGATCCCCTTTTCTCCGCTCGCGACCTCTTCAACTCCTCTTCCTCCTCACTGCGTGGTTCTTATCTTCCCTTCCGAAACACTCGGCTACCGAGCAATCTTACTTCTCATCTGCTCTGAGGTTGGCCGACGGTGGATCGGTGGGTGAGTGGCTGGAATGAAGGAGGCCAACGTTTATCTTGTTGGGAGTTTCAACCGGAGGAAGGAATACCGGGCAGCACCGTCGGGGGATTCGGGCGAGAGTTCACCTCGAGCAGGGAATCGACAGCAACATCGTTACTGTCACCATTTCCCTAATTGCTACGGTCATTAGGTAAGAACTTGCTTTTGTCTTACCTTGGACCAGATTTAGGGCTACGGTGCATCTTCCTTGCGTTGAGCTCGATCTATTTTGGGCAGTGATTTTCCGGTGAACAGGGGATAGCGGGATTTGTTGCCGGTGAAGCTTCAAGTGTTAGTAAGCAAAATCAGTTTCCCTCTTTTGTGCTATGAATTCAATTTTGATTCATTAGTTGACAGGGGTCAGTGGCTACGGTTGATTGAGAAGGTATGTACCGGTGTTAGATGCAATTTCGGGTATATTATCTAACCTTAGTATTCTAAAGTGGTAATTTTGTGTGTTCTGCGATCCTTTTAGATAAACGGGGTTGTTCTTGATCTCATTCAATATTTGGGTTGTTTTAATTGGATGTTTTAAGTGTTTATAAAACTCTCTTTTGTGATTTACCAATGATCTACCTAAGATGAGAGGTAAGTCGCTTTAGGAGTTTATATGATCATCAATTGAATGTAGACAGTGTTTAATATTATTAGGTTGTAAGTAGTAAGTAGGTCTGCACTTGTCAAGTGAGAGAATTGGTTTCCTAGGGTTTCCAAGGCTAAATCTAGATATTCTATTGTTCTTAGAGAACAAGAGCGATGACTCATACAGGTGTGGAGTTCGACTCTAGCTCTGACACCATCTTATATTCAACACACCCAGTTGGGATTTCGAAAAATAGCAAAACTAGAGGGTGATGTTTTGTGTAAATTAGTGTGAAATGTCAGTTGTCGATCGAGCTATGAGATGCTCTGATCTCGGCTACAAATGGGAGTTATAACTCGTATTCGATAAGGGATATGGATATGGGGATAACGTAGTAGCTAATTCGTATTTTGTTGTATGCTTGAACTAAATTATAATTGATGATATTTACAGGACGTGTATACGAGATGGGTCCATGGCCGTGAGAATTTTATTACTACGAGCATTTACAGCAAGTGGATAATTTCCTACCCTGGTCAGGTAGTTTTAATGCATACAGATTTAGATACATGATCATCTTATATGATCATGTTACCTTGACTCTGCTCTTATTTACTCTTGCGCTTAATACATGATCTTTGGATATTAAACTCTATTGCTGCTATCATGTTTCACTTCATCATGATTAGGAGTAATATATGTGATGTAAGTAACCTAGAATTTTGTTTAGTTAAGTGCAAGTAGTAAAGTCCGGATGATGACCTGATTGTAAATTAGGCACAAAGGTCATCCGTGGGTAGGTAATGTCTTGAACGTAGGGTTAATTCTAATACCCTTAGGTTGCATGTTTACTACCGACCATGTACTGTGTAAATGGTCAGGTGAATTATACTTAGTGTGTCGCTACGGACCGGTGGTCCTAGCTCATTATAATCAGTTGAGTACGGCTCTCTGCAAGATAGAGAGTGTGTTGATCTGATTGGTTTGACTCTCTTTAGAATAGAGAGTCTGTGGTGGATGTCTATTTGTGACAAAGCATTCATGTCATGTGCATGCATGCAGGCGACGTGGTCTCCCTTATGGTCGAGAGGGTTGTCAGTCATCCTACCTCTACGGTTTCTCATAGGAGTAACCGGTGTGAGGGCAGAGCATTGTGGCGCCGCACTCTATCACTATAGACGGTGGTAGTTGGATTTGCGTGTCGTAGTCCTGCATGTGTGGCACTCGACCACTCATGGGTAGTGACTGTCGGAGTGGCCAACAACAGGGACCCCCGTCGAGTAGCTTGCTCTTCACGCTTATATACTACTCGATCATACTGCTCACTCAGCCACTCGAGAGTAGTGGTTGGTGTTGAGTTGGGACAGTTGTCATGTCAAGCCACCAAGGCCACACTAGGGTCGTGGTAGCTTTAGAGTGAGCCGGCATGACCATGCATGCTGCATTGCCGACTTATGACATTTTTGCATATTGATATATATATATATATATATATATATATATATATATATATATATATATATATATATATATATATATATATATATATATATATATATATATATATATATATATATATATATATATATATGGATGATTATGATTAGTAAATATATATAGATGCAGTCTATATATATATATGCTTATTGTGATGCTGCATTTGATTGTACTATGCTTGTTACATTTGGTTGTACATCATCTTCATACATGCTACCTGCATCACTTATATGGTTGTGTCGGATATCTATATAGTTGTTGAATTGTCTATTGCATTCTTTGACTTGTATTTATGTCGTTATATGGTTTAGAGCAGACTTCCTGTTATATACGTATATTGTGGATATGTGCTCATGTTGGATAGGTGTAGCGTAGCAGACTTTCAGGTATGTCTGCATTTTACATTGGTCATTTGGTTAGAAGGTATATACATGGATATGTTATCATGTTAGTGTTACCTGATGTATACCTATCGTACCTGTAGATTATACTGTGAATTATATGTGATATTGATATATTTACATGTTATATCTTATTACCTGCTGAGTTTTACTCACCACCACGGACCCTAGGTTTTTCTGTCGCCTAGGTAACAGGTAGAAGTCTTCGCGATGGCTTGGAGCTGCGTCGGCGATCCATCCCATCTCCGTTTTTCTGAGTCTCCCAAGGAATTTGTTTTATGTCATGGACTTTGGTTTATGTTATGGACTTTGTCCTTATGTCGTGGACTTTATTTTGTGTCGATGTTTTATATACGGTTTAGTACTGTGGACTTGTCAGGTGGTGTACACCTGTGTATTTTTGGTTTGTATGTCAGTATGTATGTTGTGGGTAATGTGGTTTATATTTCCGCTGTGTTTGATATACTTATATTTGCTTATTATATTGTAGTTGTGGGCCTACGGGCCTTGTATTAACCCGAGATGCTGCCACGTATAGGGGAGATGTTGTCCGTTTGCTTTTCGGCACGACATACTCTTGGGGCGTGACAATATGCCTCACCACGATCTGGTGCACTAAGTCGAGTGGAACTGACCGAAGCTAACTCACTAAGTCTTAACTAGTTAGATCAAAACTTAGTCCAAAGTGAGTCAAGTACTTGATTCCTTCATTGACTTTGTCTAGAAAGTGGTCCATCTGATACCCAAGCAGGCCATATGTCTCGCCACGACCTGGAAGTTAATGCTGGAAAAACTTACTTGATTAGCTCAAGCTAAACTTGAATCTAACACAAGTTTAAAAACTTTGAAATTTCACTTTAAAATTAAGATAAATTAAGTTCTCATCTCACAAAATCCATAGGATTAACGTATATTGAAAACTTAGCTCGGGTGAGATGATTTAGAACTTAACCAAGCTTAAATAGTTTAATTAACTCAATACAATTAAATTTAGCAACTTTACGCAATTCAACTAAACTTAACTCAACTTAACAAAACTTAACAAATTCACACAACTTAACTAAACTTAACAAATTTACACAACTCAAGTAAAATTAAATAACTCAAATAAACTCAACTCAACTTTAATCAACTCAAATCAACTCAACTCAAATTAATCAACTCAAATTAAATCAACTCAACTCAAATTAATCAAATCAACTCAACTCAAATTAATCAACTCAAATTAATTCAATTCAACTTAACCAATTTAATCAACTTAATTTCATTTCAATTCAAACCAATTTAATCAACTCAACTTAATCAATTCAATTCAAACCAATTTAATCAACTCAACTTAACTCAATCAAACCATAATCAACTCAATTCTAATTCTAAGTAAATCTACATATTTCAAAGGGGAAGTTAGTTTAGCACTATTCAAACTTTCAAAACATTCAATAGGATCCATGTTTGGAAAGTCCTTAAGTAATATTACATGCATAAGCATGAGATTAAGGAGGAGTTAAGATATTTTTGTAAATCTTATTTTGAAAACTTAATGTAAAAACATAATTCTAGGGGAAGTTTAACATTCAAAATTTTATTTTCAAAAGAACTTAAATGTAAGAATAATAATGTTACTTTAAGGGGGAGATTAAAAATTTAGAGGGAGCTTAATCTAAATTTGGAAAATAAGAGTGAGTTAGACTAAATCTAAATTTAAAATATTTTTTAAATCTAAAACAAATCATGATAGGATCCTTGTTTAGAATCTTGAATGAGAAACTATCTTGAACATTATTTTTTAAAATATATAAAATATATTTTAATATGGATTATTCTCAAACTAATGAAAACAACCTCTTAGAAGACTAATTTCAAATTTAAAATGCACAAGAAGTATCACTTAGGTTTTGATGTATGGGGGACTTTATGACATTCAAAAGGGTGTGGAAAGAATATGCTAAGAAGAAGTTATTTCATTTGCATCATCTTAACTCAATGTTGAAAAGTTTGAAAACTTTAAGGTTTATTTAAATCTAGAAGTTTGAAAATTTCAAATAATAATAATAATAATAATATTTTTTGAGGGGGAGTTTTGAAAAGTTCTTAATTTGAGGGAGAGTTTTCAAAAGTTCTTAATTTTGAAAATGTTAAGGGGGAGTTTTGTAAAATTTAAATTTTCAAAAATATTTTTAAGGGAGAGTTTCAAAGGTTTTGAAAATTAAGATATTGAGAATTTTGGAAATTTCAAAAATATTTTTTAAGTTTTGAAAATTGAAGAATTTTGAAAATTTTATCAGTAATTTACCAAAGGGCGCACCTCAAGTTTGGAATTGCCCAAATACAGTCCCATAATTTCATATTTACCAAAACACACACTTCATTCCCTTTTTACCGCTCCCTCCAAACAAACATGCAATTAATACTAAGATTTTGCATGCATCCGAGCCATAACCAGAAATCCCAAGCCATCCAAACGTCACTTGATATTGTACGTGGTGCTAGAAATTTAAATTCCAACACCATTATGTTCTTGGTAATATAATTCTCAGCACCACCTTTTTTTTGGCTAGCTTGATACTGTACATAGTGCTGAGAATTTAAATTCCAACACCACTATGTTCCTGGTAATATAATTTCCAGCACCACCTTTTGTCTCGCCCAGCTTAAAATTGTACATGGTACTAGGAATTTAAATCCCAGCACCATGTACAATATCAAGTGACGTGGATAATGGTATGTAGAAGGATCATAACTAAATTTCCTTGACACATCAACAATTCATGCTGTAAGATCTTTCAGTCCATGTCAATATTTCAGAATTTGGACTCCTCTAGGTCCATTAATGGGTTTCAGTCAAAACCCATTGATGGCCCTATTCACCTCTTCTTCGATCCAATCTAAGTCCATTGAGTTTGGGAAGTTCCCCTCTGTGTATATATGCCCAAAATTTCTAATATTCAAGTTTTTATTAGGTATCCATATCCATATTTCAGAAATTAGGCCCCGTGCCACGTGGCACGCGACCAAAACTGGGAGGTAGGAGGATCAGAACCAAGTTTCCTCGACACATCAACAATTCATGCTGTAAGATTTTTCAGCCCATGTCAAGATTTCAGAAATTGGACTCCTCTAGGTCCATCAATGGGTTTTGGTCAAAACTCATTGATGGCCCTACTCACCTCTTCTTCGATTCAATCTAAGTCAATTGGGTTTAGGAAGTGCCCCTCTGCGTCCAAAATTTCTGATAATCTAGATTTTATTAGGTGTCCACAACCATATATAAAAAATTAGGCCCCATGCCAAGTGGTGCTGGAAATTTAAATCCTATGACTACTGTGTTGCTGGAAATATAATTCACAACACCACCTTTTGTCTCAGCTAGCTTGAAATTATATGTGGTGCTGGGAATTTAAATCCCAGGACCACTGTGTTCCTGGGAATATAATTCCCAGCACCACCTTTTTTCTCGGCCAGCTTGATATCATATGGTGCTAGAAATTTAAATCTCAGGACCACTGTGTTCCTGGGAATATAATTTCCAACACCACTTTTTGGATCAGAACCAGTTTGAAATTGGACGTGTTGCTAGAAATTTAAATCCCATGATGACTATGTTCTTGGGATTTAAACCCCAGGACCATTGTGGTCACTTAAACTTGGTCAACCTCTTTAACTTTTTGATTTAGAAATGTATATTCTCTTATGATTACCATTTTGTATACTTTGTATGCTAAATGATTGTAGTTGTTGATTTTACATGGTGCAGGGAATTTAAATTCTCAAGACCACAGTGATCTTGGTATTAGATTTCTCAGAACCACGGTAATCCTGGGATTAGATTTTCCAGCACCACCTTTTATCTGCGGCAGTTTGATTTATGCGGTGCTGGAAATTTATTTCCTAACACCACCTTTTACGTCCGACAAGTTGTTTTTATATGGTCCTGGCCATTTAAATTCCCAGGAACATGGGGTTCCTTGGATTAGATTTCCCTACATCATCTTTTATGTCCGGCAGGTTGATTTTACATGGTGTTGAGAATTTACATCCCAGGACCACAGTATTCCTTGGAATAGAATTTCCAACACCACGTTATATGTCCGACTAATTTTGTTACATGGTGTTGGGAATTTAAATTCCCATGACGACGGTGTTCCTGGGATTAAGATGCTCAATGTTGTTCATGTATAGTTAAGGAACGAGAGTTGACGGGATGTTTGAATGGTTTGGGATTTCCAGTTGTGGCTCGGATGCATACAATATCTGAGTATTAAATCCATGTTTGGTAGGAGGGATAAAAAGGAAATGAGGTGCGTCCTTTGGTAAATATGAAACCATAGAACTGTGTTTGGGCAATTCCAAACTTGAGGTGCTCCCTTTAGTAAATCGCCCAAATTTTATTAAAGGTTTAAGTACTCTTGAAAATTTTGATTATTGAAATTCAAAGAAAAAGGAGGAGATCCTATTTTTAAAATTTATTGCAAGAATTTAGTGTTGATGCAGTGAGCATCACTCCTCAGTTTTGATGTATGAACTACAGTTAAGATTTAGGATTCACTTGTGAACTAATATAAGTGTTAAGTGCGCAGGCTTAACAGGAAGTCCTAGTAGGTCGTGTTGACCGGATACTAGGTACGTATCTTGACAGATGAGGAGGACCAAACACCAGGCATGAAGTCTAGACGGGTCACGTGGACCGGACATCTAGCATGAAGACCGGTTGGGTCAGGAGACTGGACAATCGACAAAAAGTCCAACTGGGTCAGGCAGATCGGACAGCTAGTGAAAGCCTTGGTGGGTCAGATCGGATGTCAAGAATGGTAAGTCCGGCAGGTAACCGACAGTTAAGCCTCGAGTGAAGAGGTAAGGCCGAGTCCTATTTAGGGGGACAAAGCTAGGCGTCGGTCCGACGAAAAGTCCGCGTGGGACTTAGTAGTTGAAATTGAGCAGTATTACAACTGCTATCGTAATTCATATATCTTATGCTAATCCTGTTTTGCAGGGTCCAATCGACTGGATGAATTCGAGTCGACTGGAGATGTATCAGTCGACTGGAAACCTATTTGGCAGGATCAACTTGTGATCAAACGGAGATTGTGCGATGCAGATGGAAAGGGCTTGAGTCGACTGAAGAGGGAAATTTCTCGATGCGGAGCCGAATGACGTGGAGTCGACTGAAGAGGATTCAGTCGACTAGAAGACCACGAATTCCATATCGACGGGCTGATGTGTAGTCGACTGGAAGTCATTCCAGTCGACTGGATAAAGTTTATAAAAGTTGTGCTCGACCAGATCCAAATATCGAAATCGAAATTGAAATACGTCGAAGTGCTGCCAAAATACTTGCTCGTCCACTATACTTTAATTCCATAACAAGACGATCCTCCGACACTCTGTGACTACCTCTGCGATTATCAAGTGTCGGTATAAAGTCTTGTAATCTCTTTACTTTATTGTTTCGCTTATATACTTAATTCTCCGAGTGGGTGGTTTGTCACCTAACTCTATTATTTGTAAAAAGCGAAACCCTCCGAAGTCGAGATCTCGAATCGGAGGATATTTAGTGAATTGTCCACCGAGGTAGCTCGCGAGAGAGCTACGAGCCTTGGAGTAGCAACCCAGTTAGGGTTGTGAACCAAGTAATCTGCCTGTGTTGATAATTGTCTTTAGATTCCACTGCGTATTTTTATTAGAATAGAAAATTAGTCTAAATTGTTAACCACAGAGATTCACCCCCCTCTCTCGACTTACTCGATCCTACAATTGGTATCAGAGCGGGGGTGCTCCGATTTGGTGAAACCACCATCGTGAGCATTTTATTGCGTTAGAATAATTTTTATTGCATTAGAATAATTTTTATTTCATTAGAATAATTTTTATTGCATTAGAATAATTTTTATTGCATCAGAATAATTTTTATTGTAGTAGATTAATATTAAAATTTCATTAAATTCATTTTTTTTTGCATATTTAACATTAAATTCATTTTTTACATTTTAAATTTCATTAAATTCATTTTCTACATTTTTAATTTCATTAAATTCATTTTCATTAAATTCATTTTTTTTTTGCATATTTAACATTAAATTCATTTTTTACATTTTAAATTTCATTAAATTCATTTTCTACATTTTTAATTTCATTAAATTCATTTTATGCATTTAAATTTCATTAAATTCATTTTCTGCATTTTAATTTCATTAAATTCATTTTCTGCATTTTAATTTCATTAAATTCATTTTTTGCATATTTAATTTCATTAAATTCATTTTCTGCATATTTAATTTCATTAAATTCATTTTTTGCATTTTAAATTTCATTAAATTCATATTTTCCATATTAAATTTCAATAAAGTCATTTTCTACATTTTAAAATTCATTAAATTCATTTTCTGCATATTAAAATTCATTAAATTCATTTTCATCATATTAAATTAATTTTTAGCATATTAAATTAATTTTCTGCATATTTAAAATTCATTAAAATATTTTTTTTGTATATTAGGATCATTTTCTGCCTATTAGATTTATTTTATTTAATTTAATATAGTTTTTAGAAAATATTTCATTAATAATGTCACACTTAGAAGGATACAACACCGTTCGCCCTCCTCTCTTCAACGAAGAGGACTTTTCCTACTGGAAAAGGTGAATAGAGTGTTATCTGAAGACCAACTTAGAGGTCTGGTTTTCAATTAGAAAAGGATTCATAGCTCCTGTAGATGACTCGGGTGAGTTGTTAGAATCGGAAAAATAGACCCCTGATATTAGGAAGAGAGCTCAAGTCGATTATAAGACACTTAACACATTGCAATGCGGACTTACCAAAGAAGAGCTCAATAGAATAGGTCCATTTGAAAATTCTAAGAATTATGGGAGAAATTAATTGAATTGTATGAGGGTACAAATGACACTAGGATAGCCAAACGGGACATGCTTTTAAATAAATTATTTAATTATAAAATGAACGAAACAAAAATGCTAGTCAACTTCATACTAGGATTAAAGATATATTAAACGGATTACATTTAATAGGACACCAAATAAAGAATAGGGACTTAATTAGGTATACCCTTAAAGCATTCCTGAGAAATGCCTTATGGACATCGATTGTCGATGCCTATAAGGTATCTAGGGATCTCTCCACAATTAGGTTAGATGAACTATTTTGTGAACTTGAACTACACGAACAAGCTAACTCGGGTCAAACCGAGAATGGTATAGCTTTGATGGAAGGTTCAACTAAAAAGGAAAGAAAAGTGAAGAGTGAGTCCGAAGATGAGTCGGAGTCGGAAACAAACGGAGAAGAGGAGATTGTAAATATGGTAAGAAAGATGTTCAACCGGAAGAAGAGGTTTACAAAGAAAGATGCCAAAAAGGCGGCCGACAACAAGCTGAGACCCCGATCAGATGTGACATGCTACAAATGCAATGAAAAAGGCCACTACAAGTCGAAGTGCGCAAACTTAAAAAAGGAAGAAAAACCAAAAAAGGAAAGGAAGAAGAAGGCGCTTAAGGTGACATGGGATGAGTCATCATCGGAAGAGTCGGACGTGGAAGAGACAAAGAGAAGCTTTGTCACATTTATTGTCACGCTCGCCCTTTCCAGGGGTTGGAGGGGCGGCGCGACGCGATCATACATACGTGCATTTACACGGAAGACTATATACTTCTTACAGCGGAAGACTTTAAACTTCTTTTTTTTTTTTGATTTACATCAGGTATCAGATACGATTTCTCTTCCCTACTAATCATGATGGCTGACCGGCCCCGTCCCAAGGCCTTCAACGAGAGTCCCCACCGGTCAACGAGGGTAAATCAGGAGACGCGCGGCCCGCTACGTTAGGACCCATGCTACGCCAATGGGCCGACCACGCTGCACAGAAAGGACATCGAGCATCGCTATTCTCGCAGCGCACGGTGTCAGGCCGGAATCGAACCCTGGCTGCGCAGAGGGGAACTTCGAAGCTTACCGTCGCGCAAGTTCATGACATTCAACTTAAAAGAAAACATGCATAAGTATGGGAAACATAAACAGATCTCCTCCACCATGCCACTACCACACACACTTTGCCCCTCCTGTTGCTCCCTTTAGTTTAGCCATTCTTTACCCTTATCTGCAGTACAAGGGAACATAAAACTATAAGCATATAGGCTTAGTAAGATCCTTTCCTACTCACAAAAACCATACATCGAGAATTAGACATAGAGTAGTGACATGATCTTTTAAGGACATATGAGCATAGCATGCATATAAACATACAAGAACATATAAGCATAGCATTCAAATAAATATACAAGAACATATAAGCATAGCATTCATATAAACATAACATTCATATAAGAGAAATGACATGAGCATTTAGAAACATATAAGCATAACAACCATATAAACATCATAATCACCTAGACATGAAATAAGGGTAGATGCAAGATGTTCTTTGAAAATATATATCTTATAGGTACTTAAACATAATCTCAACATATTGGACCCGACATTGTACCACATACATCATCATCATAGCGTGCATCCCTAATAGACCCGAGGTAGCTAATCTCGAACCTACTAGAGTACTAGGCCCGTACTATGTCTGTCGGCCTAGGGGCAACATAACATAGAAGCCCATCCTAAGCCCGTACTTATGACCGTCGGCCTAGGGCATCTGGGAGCCCATCCCGTACTAGGTCCGTACTATGATCGTCGACCCAGGGGCACGTAGGAGCCCATCCCTTGGACCTTATTACGGTCCGGTACAAGCCATGCAAAAAGTAAATAGCATATCATGTTCCTTATCATAACATATCATATTTCTTTTCATAACATATCGTGTTCCTTCTTCATAACATATCATATTTCTTTTCATAACATCTCATGTTCCTTTTTTATAACATATCATGTTTCCTTCTTCATAACATATCATATTTCTTTTCATATCATATCATGTTCCTTCTTTATAACATATCATATTTCTTTACACAACATATCATGTTCCTTCTTTATGACATCATACACTCATACAATTAACATGACAATGAGCATAACATAATCATACATTCATACAATTAACATGACAATAAGCAGAACATAATCATACATTCATACAATTAACATGGACATAAGGTAGTGACATCAACCAATCATGCTATCATAAAATCTAACTAACATCATATTTGCATCTTTTTCTACATGTAGCATGACATGGAGGACTTAGTAGAGGGCATGCACACGGGCTGGCCGAAACCCTAAGGGAGGGTTCTTAGGAGTTTACATGCTAAACAACTTGTGCAAGGTCTACTTAACATCATACTAATATCTCACACATATAGAGTATGACATAAACATCATGAACAATCATAACATGGTGTGATCTAAACTTCATGGGGTTCTCACAAAATTTTAAACCCTAAACAACTTGTACAAGATCTAACTAACCACATATTAATTCCATCGCATATAGATCATGGCATGGAAGGTCCTTAGGAGCCTAAATAGGTCTTGGTCGAGAGTTTCAAGAGGCTTAAAGATCCAACACTTGAATCTAGCTTAGCTATCAACATAATATCTTCATCTACATTCAAAACATAACATAACTACATATAGATCATAGCATAGAAGTCCATTAGGAGCCTAAATGATTATTGGCCGAAAGTTTCATGGAGCTTGAAGATCTAACACCTAAACCAAGCCTATCTAGAAACATGTTATCATCATATTCCTACAAAACATAGCATGGACAATCATGGGAAGCTTGTATAGGGTCTTGGCCGAAAGTTTCATGAAGATTGAAGATCAAACACTTAAGCCAAACCTATCTAGAAATATGTTATCATCATATTCATACAAAACATGGCATGGACAATCATGGGAAGCATGTATATGGTCTTGGCCAAAAGTTTCATGAAGCTTTAAGATCAAACACTTAAACCAAACCTATCTAGAAACATGTTATCATCATATTCATACAAAACATAGCATGGACTATCAAGGGAAGCATGTATAGGGTCTTGGCCGAAAGTTTCATGAAGCTTGAAGATCAAACACTTAAACCAAACCTATCTAGAAACATGTTTGTTGGTGATCGTTTGGAAGCTAGAGGGGGGGGGGTGAATAGCGCTTTTCGTTTATACAAGAGTAATTAGCGGAAGCAAACACAAATAATATATGTAAAAACAAAAAGCAATGCTAACAAATCCTTTACGTGGTTCGGAGATAATGCTCCTACTCCACGGCGATCCTTAAGGTGGATCAACCCAAGCAATTCCACTAAGAAGCTTTCTTTTACAACAAAAACCTCCTCTTCTTTACAAAGAATGAAACTTGAGCTTAGAGAGAGGAGGAGAGGATTTAAGATCACTTAGAAAGCTTGAAAAACTTGTGGGAGCTTAGGAGAAAGATCAGAATATAAACATTAGCCTCTTCTTGCTCCCCTTGGGCTCTTTTTATAGGAAAGAGCATCTTTTTCCCGTTGGAGGTCTATCAGTCGACTGATGACTTACATCAGTCGACTGCCGCCGATTCTAACGGCTTCTGAACAGCCGGATTCTTGGGATTTGCCGTCATCATCGCTAACGGGAAGACTATCGATCCGACCGCCAACAGCGATGGGATCTTGATATCGCCAGAGCCGATCGGCACTACGGGCCATCGTGGAAGTCGATCCAATAATGGCAATGATCGCCGGCTTAGGCGTATCGGCGATCAGTGCAGTCGACTCTCACGATTCTGAGATAACCCCGATCGCTAACAACTTTCCAACCTCTAATGCTGCATTTTAAGGGCCAGTTCGACCGACACCATGTTCGAGTCGACTGGCACACTCCAAGTATGACTAATTCATACTTGAAAACATAACCTAAGCTTAGACTTAACCTTCTAGCTTCTCCACCAGCCTTGCGCCTCTAGGATTTCTCTGAGTCCATGACTCCATCCATGCGCTTGCCTTCAAAAGCTTCCTTCGGTTTCGTCATGCTTTGGGTTTCTTCTTTGCCAAAGTATGCTTGAACTTTACGCCGCCAAGACTACATTCTTGGACTTATGCCGCCAAGACTTTACTTTGGTCTTTCTTTTCCAAGGACAGCTTGGACTTTACGCCGCCAAGACTACATTCTTGGACTTATGCCGCCAAGACTTTACTTTGGTCTTTCTTTTCCAAGGACAGCTTGGACTTTACGCCGCCAAGACTACATGCTTGGACTTACGCTGCCAAGACCTTTCCTTTGACTTCTCTTTGCCAAGATCACACTTGGACTTGTCTTTTACCAAGTCTTCATACTTGGATTTTCCTATCACTTAAACATGTTTACAATTAGATCACAAAACATTGCCTAACTTAGATGATTATCCAAACATCAAAATATATAAATGCTTGGGGCATTGTTGCACCAACAATCTCCCCCTTTTTGATGTTTGGCAATCATTTAAGTTAGGTCTTTAACACATACATATAAACATATTTCAATATGAATTCTAACTTAAATATCCCTTCTCCCCCTTTGACATACAACAAAAAGAGAAGAGTTTATCCAATAAGTGCAGGAAAGAATTATAATTGACACATCTTGAACAAAGGTATAAAATTGATATGAAGCTCCCCCTTAATCCAAGACATGTTTCATGATGTGGAAATAACATGTGAAGCAAAGCATAAGCAATAGAATAGGAAAATATGTCCTAGCCTTGCACCAACAATTATAGAAATAAGGGATATAGCTCCCCCTAAACCAGTGCATCAAGAAAATCCGTCTTTCCATACAAGTTATCATGTATATACTGTGGAAATCATATAATGTCCAAAATTGAACCTTTTAACCGATGAAAAACCTTTTTCTATTCCAAAACAGTGTCACCGGTTCGACTGGAATTGACATCGATCCAAGCATCGGGCGATCGGCCGCCAATAACGATAATGATCGATATCAGACAAATCTGAAATTCAAATTTTTCAGTCAAGGTTTAAAAATGCGTAGAAAATTCCGTGGATGTCCAAAAATCACGAAACTCGTCATACACATTTTATTCGACTAATATAACATATGAAAAATATTAGACGAAAAACATGCTCATCAGATTAATGGATTGATACGATATTTAAAATAACAAAAATATGACGCAAAAAGTGTAATTGTATCGTATCAATATTCATAACTTCGTACTATATGTTCAACTTCTAAACTTGACAAATAACAAGTTGTAGGCACTGATAGAAATGAACTAAACAAAAACACAATTTCATTTCATTAATCAAAAGTCATTACACAAGTAGGAGTTTATGCCGTACATATGACCAAAAAGAAAATAACAAAAACATGCTAGCTAACGATCATCGTCCTCAGCATCCATCGGTGCAGATGACGAACCATCGTGAGGAGGTGGGTGTCTAGGTGCAGTAGGGCGGAGAATCGCCAAAATGTCCTGCTGCTGCCGATGCATCCCTCTCACGAGGGAGAGGAGCTCCTGATGCTCCCGGCGAAGCTCCTGTTGGCCCAAGCGCAGCTCCTCAAAATGTGTGTCTACCCGCTCTGCAAAAGCATCGAAGCGGGCAATGAAGGATGTGTCCGCGGAAGCAGATCACTGCAGCAGCCTCCTCCGCATCGGCTCCTCAAAGAACACCCTCGATCTCCTTCCGCGGCGCATCCTCTCGTGCCGAGCGCCACCGCCGGCCGTGTAGGGTCCTGTAACGGACCCTCTGTCGGCCTTCAAGCCCGCCAAGGAGAAGCTCCGACGAGTCATCTGGTCATATTTTCTATTCATGATTTTAATGACTCCTATGTTGACATCAATGCCTACGGAGCTGAGCCACTGAGTAAGGACATTTCCAAAAGGTATATGAACCTTCCCATTGTTTGGCCTTATGAAATGAGTGATGCAGTGGAAGGTATTGAGACCAATATTGATGTCTAAGTATTGACGAAGGATATGCATGAGAAGGAAGTGTGTAGGTCGAACCAAGGCCAAACCACGGGTAACTATAGGGAGAAGACAATGAGCAATGACCTTATAAAGGACATTGTCAGAGGCAGAAAGTTCTTGTGATTGAAATAGATTGGTGTTCAAAGGTCGAGGAGAGTGATAGAAAGTAGTATGAAGGGAATCTAAAGAAATCTCCTCAAAGGGAGGTGGAAGAGGTTCACTCCAAGATGGATACAAAATGAAATCATTCTCAGAAGAGAGACATCCGAGAAAATCGGTCCAGATCTGGGGGCTGAAATCCAGATCGCACTGAGCAACGCGAGTCTGGTATCTCAGCCCATCTCCAACCGGTCGCAAGTTGTTGAAAAATTCAGAAAGAAGAGTGATATTTACATGATGTTCACAAAAAACTAATGATTCAAGTTTGTAGTGTTGGATGATTTGAACAATATCAAAACAGTAGTCTTTAAGAAATTTTGGATCCATTGATTGAGGTGGAATAAGTTGGAATTTATTTTTATTGAAGGCATTTTCAAGTGCGGAGTTTGGAAATCGAGGATCGACAGAGGGTGGAGGGTTTGACGGGCCCTCGTTGGTCGGAGGTGCCCGGGCACGCTTAGTAGCATAATGCTTAAGTCTAAATGTGCCAAAAGACAACAAAACAAGCATGCACAATGTAGGTTAAGGATGATGCATGCACAAAGACAACAAAATAAGCACCGGTTAGTGAAACAAAATTATAGGAACAAACAAACTGTGATCAGGGATGAGGGTTTACCTAGGCGGCATGGTGAAAGATCAAGGAACAGTGTCGGACGCGAGTGTTCACGAAACCCTAGCCGAGTGAGCGATCTTCAGTGGAAACTAGGGCGTGAACGGGGTGACAAGAGGAGGTCCTCGAGTCGAAGAGCACTCCAAATGGGAGCACCGGTCGGTGAAGTCATCGGAAAAATGAGGGAGAATGGCTAAAAGGTGCGGTGGAAGTTCGTTGGAAGAGGAAGAGGAGAGAAAATCGGGAAGCTTTGGCGAGTCAAACGTGTGGAAAGCCCTAAAAATCACGACATCACCGAAAGTCGACAAATAAACTGATGGAGATCGGGCCGAACGGCCAGATACGAAGCGCTTAAGGCTACCGATCGCTATAAATGATCAATAATCGAATCGAGAAGGATCACCGAACTGCGGCCACGATATAAGCGCTCAGAATAAGAATGATCGCTATAAATGGCAATGAATCCGATAGCGAACCGGGTAAGTCCGGTTCGATATCGTCGTATTAGTTGAACTGGCGATAGGTGCCAGTCGACTGATATCAGTCTAATAGCCTTTTTGGTTAGATTAAAAAATTCATAATTAATTCAATAAGGATCAAAAAATTATGAAATTTTGTGGTTAATATTGTTAGATCATTTCTTATCAAGGAAAAATTATTTTAAAATTATATCACCTCTGGATTTTGATATTGACACAATCTTGAGATTTTGCAAAAGTTATGATATTTTTTGGAAACTTTGTATCACTTTGGCTTATCAATAGAAAATTGTTTCTCAAGGTTTGATAGACATAGTTTAAATCTTATTTTATTTGACATTTCCAATCATATTCTTGGAGCTATATGCACATTAATTGTACATAGGCCTTCCCAATGATTGGTCCAATGAAAGATTAATGTCTCCAGATGACACTTTGGCTCATGATAATGCATCATAACAAGCATGATGAACCAAGTGCATCTTCCTAGCATCTCACATGATTTCTAGGTGGCTAAAAACACAAATCATGGTTTCTTAGGTCTATTGTGAGATGGTTAGAGGTATAAAACCTAGATTTTTTATGATCTCATGCAAACCTACACTTCTATTCTACAAAGCACATTCCAAGTTCTCTCCTAAGTGATGAAAATTCTATTTCGGGGAGAGGCTTGGTAAAGATATCGGCTAGGTTGGACTTAGATTCAATGTAATTAAGCTCAATGTCTCCCTTAGCCACATGATCTCTAATGAAGTGATGTTTCACTTCAATGTGCTTAGTCCTAGAGTGATGCACCAGATTTTTTGTCAAATTAATGGCGCTCACATTATCACAAAATATTTCATGTTGGAGTAAGATAACTCATAATCTTCTAGGGTATGTTTCATCCATAGTAGTTGAGCTACACAACCACCCATAGCCACATATTCGGCCTCGGTGGTAGATAATGCAACGCAAGGTTGCTTTCTACTACTCCAACTAACTAGGGAGGACCCAAGGAATTGACATCCACCACTAGTACTCTTCCGATCCAATTTGCAACTGACATAATCGGAATCGGTGTACCCAATCAAATCAAAAGACCTAGTCCTAGGGTACCATAATCCTACATTTATTATGCCTTTAACATATCTTAATATTCTCTTATCGGCAACTAAATGAGATTCTTTAGCACATGATTGATACCTAGCACACATACCAACCGCAAATAATATGTCGGGTCTACTAGCGGTTAAGTACAAGAGACTACCAATCATGCTCCTATAAAGTGTAAGATCTATTTGTTTTCCTGCACTATCACTATCTATTTTAGTATTGGTTGCCATTGGAGTTGAAACCACCTTAGCATTTTCCAAACCAAATTTCTTAATCATTTCCTTAGCATATTTGGTTTGATAAATATAAATACCTTCACTAGTTTGTTTGACTTGCAATCCTAGGAAGAAATTTAATTCCCCAACTAGACTCATTTCAAACTCTTTTTCCATATTTTGAATAAAGTCTTGAAGGAGTTCATCATTTGTTGACCCAAAGATAATGTCATCAACATATACTTGGGCTACAAAGATGTCCTTAGATGTTGACTTTATAAAGAGAGTTTGATCTATACTACCCCTTTTAAAATCCTTAGAAATTAAGAAAGATGATAATCTTTCATACTAAGCCCGGGGAGCTTGTTTCAAACCATACAAAGCTTTCCTAAGTTTGTATACATGGTTTAGATAGTCCATATTTTCAAACCCGGGAGGTTATTCTACATATACCTCCTCCTTAATAAACCCATTTAGGAATGCCGATTTGACATCCATTTGATGGAGTTTGAAACCCATATAGGAGGCATATGCTAAAAGTATTCTAATGGACTCTAACCTAGCAACCGGGGCATATGTTTCATCATAATCAAGTCCTTCAACTTGATTAAAACCCCTTGCAACTAATCTTACTTTATTTCTAGTGATATTTCCTTAGTCATCTAGTTTGTTCCTAAAGACCCATCTTGTAGTAACAATGGTGTTTTCACTTGGTCTAGGAACTAACTCCTATACTTGACTCCTTTCAAATTGAGCCAATTCATCTTGTATTGCTAAGATCCAATCCGGATCAAGTAATGCATCTTTAATTGTTTTGGGCTCAATTTGAGAAATTAGAGCTATATGACTAGTGGGATCCCTATGGAATGACCTAGTCCTAACTTCTTGAGATAATTCACCCACAATTTGATCTAAGGGGTGACTTTGATGAACTCTTATGGTTCTAGGAGGTGTACTAATTTGGTTTTGATCATGATCAACCTCAATCCTATGCTTATCATCGGAATCATCCTTTGCTCCCCCTTGATCATTACCCCCTAAGGTTAAATCTTGAAATTGTTGGGTAATTTCTTGATTTTCATTATTAATATCATCATTAATAGGGGATTTCCTAGGATATGTATTTGAGGATTCATCAAATTGAACATTTGAAGATTCTTCAATCCTTTGAGTCCTTTTATTGTAAACTCTATACCCTACACTAGTGGATGAGTATCCAACTATGATTCCCTCATCCGCTTTGGACTCAAACTTACCTAGGTTGTCTTTGGTATTTAAAATATAGACTTTGCATCCAAAGACCTTAAAATAATGAATTGTTGGAATTGTACCATTCCACAATTCAAATGGAGTTTTTCCTAAAAACCTATGAATCAATACTCTATTTTGGATATAGCAAGCGGTATTAACTGCTTCCGCCCACAAGTAGCTAGGTAAGGAGTATGCATTAAGCATTGTCCTAGCCGCTTCTTGTAGGGCACGATTTTTCCTTTCCACAATCTCATTTTGTTGGGGTGTTCTAGGACAAGAAAACTCATGCTTGTACCCTTGTTCTAAGCAAAAAGTTGAAAAGTTAGAATTCTCAAATTCTCCACCATGATCACTACGGATCCGGTTGATTTTGAGTTTTCTTTCATTTTATACTCTTTTGCTAAATCCTATGATTATTCCTAAAGTTTCATATTTATTTTTTAAGAAAAATACTCAAGTAAACCTAGAGAAATCATCTACTATTACGAAGCAATATTTACTACCAATTATAGAGGGGGTACTATGACAATCAAATAAATCCATATGTAAGAGTTCTAACGGTAAAGCGGTACTAAGTAAATTTTTACCTTTATGTGATGTTTTTGATTGTTTCCCTTCTTGGCATGCATCACACATTTTGTCCTTGAGAAATTTGACTTTGGGCAACCCTTTGACTAACTTCATTTTTGCTATTTTGGCTATGTTCTTCATGTTTATGTGTCCTAGCCTCCTATGCCAAAGCCAACTTTCTTCCTCTTTTGCAATAAGACACTTAGTGGAAGCATTAGTAGCATAGGATAAATCAACATAATATATATTTGATTTCCTAAAGCCTACTAACATGCAATCATTTAGAGTTTTGTGTCTTATAAAACATTTTGAGGAATCAAATCTAACATCAAAGTTTGCATCACATAGTTGACTTACACTAAGTAAATTAAATTTCATATTTTTAACTAATAGCACTTTATGAATGGCAAGGTTGGGGGATACCTCAATTGTGCCCTTTCCTAGAATCTTAAGTTTGCCGCTATTACCAAATGATACCTTTCCCTTGCTAGTGTGGTTGATAGTGGAGAACTTCTTCTCATCACCGGTCATATGCTTTGAGCACCCACTATCAACTATCCACAAGCTTGGTTCTTCTACCTATATCACATAAAAAATACAATCCTTAGGTACCCAAATCTTAGGACCACTAGCATCAATTATAAATTTCTTAGGTACCCAAGCCTTTCTACCCTTGCTTTTAATTATGGATTTTCTACTAACAAGGGATGTGAATGCTACCTCCTTTTCCTTAGGCCTATATCCTAATCCGGCCTTGTTGTAGATGGCCCTTTGATCCTTAATAATCATGTCTAGGTATTTTGAACCATTGGTGAATTTTTCTAAGCATGCTCTTAATTTACCTATTTCTTTTCTTAATTCATCATTTTCATCCCTAAGGGTACATTTATCGTTATCACTAGATAATTTACCACATGATGAATCTATACTCTTAAGTGATTTGATCTCTATTTTTAGATCCTTAATCCTAGTTTTCGATCTATTTAAAGCATTTTGTAAACATGCAATAGTCTTGTAAAGTAAATCTACTTTAGGTGAGTTGTTTACCTCATCATCATCACTTGATGATGATTCGTCGCTTGATGAAGAGGATGAAGACTCTTCACTTGAACTCCCGGTTTCTTCCTCTAAAGCCATGAGGGCTAGATTTCGGGTGGCATGACATACTTCTTCATCATCGAAAGTGTCTTCCATGCTTAGGGTGTCCCAAGTTTGAGCCACCATTGCTTCTTTCTTCTTCTTTTCCTTCTTTTCCTTCTTCTCCTTATGCTTCTTTTCTTTCTCCTCTTTCTTCTTTAGTTCCGGGCAATTTGGCTTGATGTGCCCTTTCTTATTGCAACCATAACAAGTTACATTAGATGAAGAATTTGAATTATTTGAAGATTTACCTCTTGAGGATTGGAACATCCTCTTCACATCTTTCTTTGTGAGTCTTCTTGACTTCCCACCAAACTTCTTGACGTAATGTGTCACCTCGCTTGCCGATAACTCATCTTCACTACTTGATGAGTCTTCCTCGGATTCGGATAAGGAGGACACTTCCTTCTTCTCCTTCTTCTTCTTCTCCTTCTTTCCTACAAAAAGAGTTATACCCTTCTCTTTGGATGAAGTGTTAGCTTGTTCATGTAATTGAAATTCACAAAATAGCTCATCTAACTTTACTAATGAAAGATCCCTAGAGATCTTATAGGCATCTACCATTGAAGCCCATAAGGTGGTTCTAGGGAAAGCTTGTAACACATACCTTACAAGGTCTCGGTTGTCGACCTTCTCACCTATAACATGTAGTCCGTTGACTACTTCCTTGAAACGCCTGTGCATTTGGCTCACGGTCTCATTTGTCTTCATGGTGAAGCTTTGGAGTTGGCCAATCAAAAGATCTCTCTTGGCCCTTCTTGTTTCTTTGGATCCTTCGTTGAGTTCGATGAGCTTCTCCCAAAGCTCTTTTGCGGAGTTGAAGGGCCCGACTTTAGAGAGTTTCTCCTTGGATAAACCACATTGAAGTGTGGTCATTGCTTTTGCATTTGCTTGTGCTTTCTTGGCCATCTCTCTTGTCCAATCTTTTGTCGGTAGTGGTGCTTCGAATTCGTTGATCGACTTTTCAAATCCATCTACAATACTAAACCAATTTTCAATATCATTCATTAAGTAATACTCCATCCTACCTTTCCAATATCTGAAGTCATTGCCGTCGAAGAACAGAGGTCTCGCCGTGCTATACCTCTCTTGAAAAGCCATCTTTGCTCCGGTTGATTGCTAGATCTTCCGATGCGATCCAGGTTCTGATACCACTTGTTGGTGATCGTTTGGAAGCTAGAGGGGGGGGGGGGTGAATAGCGCTTTTCATTTCTACAAGAGTAATTAGTGGAAGAAAACACAAATAATATATGTAAAAACAAAAAGCAATGCTAACAAAGCCTTTACGTGGTTCGGAGATAACACTCCTACTCCACGGCGATCCTTAAGGTGGATCAACCCAAGCAATTCCACTAAGAAGCTTTCTTTTACAACAAAAACCTTCTCTTCTTTACAAAGAATGAAACTTGAGCTTAGAGAGAGGAGGAGAGGATTTAAGATCACTTAGAAAGCTTGAAAAACTTGTGGGAGCTTAGGAGAAAGATCAGAATATAAGCATTAGCCTCTTCTTGCTCCCCTTGGGCTCTTTTTATAGGAAAGAGCCTCTTTTTCCCGTTGGAGGTCTATCAGTCGACTGATGACTTACATCAATGGACTGTCGTCGATTCTAACGGCTTCTGAACAGCCGAATTCACGGGATTTTCCATCGTCATCGCCAACGAAAAGACTATCGATCGATCGCCAAGCGGTGGCTTGACCGACATCGCCGTAGCCGATCGGCCGGGCATTCTGTTGTGGCGATCAATGTGATAATTGCCAATACGACACTTCGCTTTATTCTTTTGGCGAGTGAGTCGACTCTCACCGGCCGGGGATAACCCCGATCGCTAACAACCTTCCAACCTCTAATCGCATTTTAAAGCGATTCGGCCGACACTATGTTCCGATCCACACCCTGTATGACTAATTCATACTTGAAAACATAACCTAAGCATAGACTTAACCTTTTAGCTTCTCCATCAGCCTTACGCCTCTAGGATTTCTCTGAGTCCACGACTCCATCCATGCGCTTGCCTTCAAAAGCTTCCTTCGGTTTCGTCATGCTTTGGGTTTCTTCTTTGCCAAAGTATGCTTGGACTTTACGCCGCCAAGACTACATGCTTGGACTTATGCCGCCAAGACTTTCCTTTGGTCTTTCTTTTCCAAGGACTGCTTGGACTTTACGCCGCCAAGACTACATGCTTGGACTTACGCTGCCAAGACCTTTCCTTTGACTTCTCTTTGCCAAGATCACACTTGGACTTGTCTTTTACCAAGTCTTCATACTTGGATTTTCCTGTCACTTAAACATATTTACAATTAGATCACAAAACATTGCCTAACTTAGATGATTATCCAAACATCAAAATATATAAATGCTTGGGGCATTGATGCACCAACAATGTTATCATCATATTCATACAAAACAAAGCATGGACAATCATGGGAAGCATGTATAGGGCGTTGGCCGAAATTTTCATGAAGCTTAAAGATCAAACCCTTAAACAAAGCCTATCTAGAAACATGTTATCATCATTTTCATACAAAACACAGCATGGACAATCATGGGAAGCATGTATAGGGTGTTGGCCGAAAGTTTCATGAAGAAATTTCTTAACAACCATCAACCGAAGCAACTTGACTGCAGGTGAGGGGATACTTACATCCTTCGCTTTGTTTAATAGTTTGAAACACCCTAAGTGATGCCAAGACTAGAGCCCTCTTCTTGCTTGGTTGGTTTTCAGAAAATGGGAAGGAGAGGGAGCAGGGTTTCGGTTAGGAAGAAGAAGAGGAGGAGAGGATTACAACTTTTGTTTCTCTTGTCTCCTCATTCCCCTATTTATTCACTTGAAGGTATCCCTTAGCCTCCCTTACCCTTGTCTATCATTTCCCATATCCTTCTAATAGCACAACCCTGCTGGGCTTCTGGTTATTGGGTGCATCTTAAGGTTTAGCTATCTACTTGGGGTTTAGGGTTCAAACCCTGGGTCATGCATCCTTTTTAGCTCTATTTCTTTTATTTTTTGAAAGAGCTCACATAAAGCCCACTATAATCATGAAAAAATTCTTGTAAAATTTCTAGGAATTTTACGGGCGTTACAATCCTTCATACCTTTTAAAAGTTTCATCCTCGAAACTTAGAATAACTTTGGGTACTTCTGTTTCATGTTCTCCTCGCGTTCCCAGGTGGCTTCTTCGTACCGTTGATTTTGCCACAGGACCTTCACTAAGGGCACCTCTTTATTCCTTAGTCTTTTTACTTCTCGGTATAGTATCTGGATAGACCGACTTTCATAACTCAGGTCCTCTTGAACTTGCACTGTTTGTGGCTCGATCACTTGGTATGTACTGGAAATGCACTTCTTGAGCATCGAAACGTGGAACACGTTGTGAATAGCCGACATCTCTTGAGGTAGCTCTAGCTCGTAAGCTACCTTGCCAACTCTCTTCAGTATCGGATACGGTCCCACATAGCGTGGACTCAGCTTACCCTTCCTTCCGAATCTCATCACCCCCTTCATAGGGGCTACCTTGAGGAATACCAAATCTCTGACGTCGAATTTCAACGGTCTACGCCGCATATCTGCATAGCTCTTCTGCCGGCTCTAAGCAGTTTCAATTCTTTGGCGGATATTCTGTATAGCTCGGGTAGTGTCGTCAATGAAATCTGTTTGAAGTCCCATCCTCTTCTTTTCACCACCCTCATACCAGCATATAGGAGATCTACATTTCCTCCCATATAGAGCCTCGTAGGGCGCCATTCCAATAGTAGCTTGGTAGCTATTATTGTAGGCAAATTCTGCCAAGCATAAGTATCGGCACCAACTCCCTTTGAAATCCAAGGCGTAAGCTCGTAACATATCCTCCAGTACTTGATTCACCCTTTCGATGCGTATCATCGAGGATGAAGCGATCTTGAATAATAGCCGTGCGAGGGCCTTACAGACACATTCCCAGAAATGGGAAATAAAGCGACCATCTCTGTCAGAAATGATGGTCTTAGGAATTCCATGTAATCTGATAATTTCCTTAGCATATAATTGAGCCAGTTGCTCAGTTGAATAGGTCGTCTTGATTGCTAGGAAGTGGGCAGACTTCGTCAATCTGTCCACGATTACCCATATAGCGTCATATCTGTTCGTCGTCTTGGGCAGTCCTGAGATGAAATCCATAGAAATATCTTCTCATTTCCATTTTGGAATTTGGATCGGCTGCAGTGTTCCACCAGGTCTCTGGTGTTCTGCTTTAACCCTCTGGCAGGTCAGGCAGGTACTGACATACTGAGCCACATCTCTTTTCATACCGAACCACCAGAATTTCCTTTTCAGATCTTGGTACATCTTGGTGGTTCCAGGATGCATTGCATAAGGGGTTCTGTGAGCTTCCTCAAATATCTTCCTCCGTAATTCTGAATCATCGGGAATGCACAAGCGATCCCTGAGGTAGAGTACTCCACTATCAGAGATACGAAACCCATCATCCTTTCCTTCTAGGACCTCTTGCTTGATCCTTTGAATGCTCGAGTCACGGGCTTGCTTTTCTAATATATCGTCGAATAGTGTCGGTGCTATCGTCATGGTAGAAATCTATCTGGAAATGATTTCAACCCCGTAACAGATAATTTCCTTTTCTAAGGGCCGAGATAATACTGATAGAGACATCAAGGTGGCACAAGACTTCCTGCTGAGTGCATCAGCCACCTTGTTCACTTTTCCTGGATGGTAGAAGATCTCGCAGTCATAATCCTTGACGAGCTCGAGCCATCTGCGTTGTCTCATGTTTAGGTCCTTCTGTGTGAAGAAATATTTCAGACTCTGGTGGTCTGTATAAATCCTACACTAAGCTCCATATAGATAATGCCTCCATGTTTTGAGAGCAAAGATCACGACCGCTAGCTCTAGATCGTGAGTGGGATAATTCCTTTCATGTTCCTTGAGTTGCCTAGAGGCGTAGGCAATGACCTTGCCATTCTGCATGAGTACAGCTCCGAGTCCCAACTTGGAAGCGTTGCTGTACATGTCGAAGCCTTCGTTACTGTCCGGAAGAGCAAGGATTGGAGCGCTGGTCAGTCTCTTTTTCAATTCTGTGAAACTCTTCTCGTAGGCGTCCGTCCATTCATACTTTTTGTTCTTTCTGGTGAGAACTGTCATAGGGGCTGCAATTCTAGAGAAGTTCTCTACAAACTTCCTATAGTAGCTTGCTAGCCCAAGAAAGCTTCTGATCTCGCTGGCATTCTTTGGCCTGTTCCAGTTACTTACAGCTTTAATCTTTATTGGGTCTGCCATCCTCCGTGCTTGGATATAACGTGACCCAAAAATGATACTTGATCGAGCCAAAACTCGCATTTGGAGAACTTTGCATACAACAGCTTTTCCCGAAGAATCTGTAATACCATATTCAGGTGTTTTGGGTGCTCTTCTTGGGTTCTCGAATATATCAGTATATCGTCGATGAAAACGATTACAAATTTGTCGAGGAATGCCGAGAATACTCGATTCATCAGATCCATGAACATAGCAGGTGCATTCGTCACTCCGAAGGGCATAACTACGAACTCATAATGTCCGTATCTTGTTCGGAAAGCTGTCTTTGGTATATCATCTGGTTTCACTTTAACTTGATGATAGCCAGACCTCAGGTCAATCTTAGAGAAGACGCTGGCACCCTTTAGCTTGTCGAACAGGTCATCAATCCGCGGTAAAGGGTACCTGTTCTTGATCGTCACATTATTTAGCGCTCGGTAGTCTATGCACATTCGCATAGACCCATCTTTCTTCTTCACCAATAGTACTGGAGCTCCCCATGAAGAGCGACTTGGGCGTATGAGTCCCTTGTCGAGTAACTCCTGTAGCTGTCCCTGAAGTTCCTTCAATTCAGCCGGCGCCATACGGTAAGGTGCTTTAGAGATCGGGTTAGTACCAGGAATCAATTCGATCTCAAATTCAATTTCTCTATCTGGGGCTAACCCTAGTAGTTCATCTAGGAATACCTCTGGGTAGTTGCATACAACTCTGACATCTTCTAGCTTCTGGTCCTCGGCTTGACTTGTATCAACCACCTGTGCTAGAAACCCAGTGCATCCACTGTTAGGGCAATCTCTTGCCATGATTAGGTTTTGATGTGTGTGGCAAAGGGTTTAAGTTAGTTTGTTATGTTGATTTGATATGTGCGTTGAAGTCGTGCAGGACTTAGTAATTCGCACATGGAGCCATGGCGAGTTTCATATCTCATGACTCGGTCCTTGAGTCGGTGAAGGATAGCTTTGCGGAAGCCGTGCACTTGGAGCATCTGAGGGACCGCTGGATGAGGAGCTTGGAGTTAAGCCGGAGGAAGTAGACTTTGAGGCAAGAGACGCGAAGGAACATTGTAGAGCCGTGCGCCTGATGCTGTCGAGGGGCGTGGCCGCGAACGAAGAGAACTTCGAAGGCGAGGGACTCCGAGAGATGAGAGTGAGCGAATGTAACCCGGGAAGGGGTAGCTCTTAGGTGAAACATGGTCATTTGGATAAGTGTCGGATGGGATTTCCCGACACCAGTCGACTGCCATGGAATGATAGTCGACTGCTCTGAGTTGATTGGGTTCGACTGGTGTCTGACTCATGGGCATTTGTTTAGCGCCGATCGCCATGGACCGGCGATCGTTGCCGACATCACCGACTACCAAGGACGATACGATCGATGGCACGCGCGGGCACGGGCGAATGGAGTCGACCTCGTTGAGGACTCGACTGATCGAGCACCAGTCGACTGATGGTAATATCAGTCAACTGATGCCAATACCATTGGATGGAATCCAATGTGGAAAGCGGTCATTATTGGGCAACGGCTAAGGGATCAGTCGACTGATCGAGGGCATCAGTCGACTGATCCTGTGTCAACGGGAAGAAACCCTCTTCCTCTATAAAAAGGAAGGGGATGGGGCTTTGGGAGGCTAATGCTTGAACGCCCAACTACTCCCAAAGTGCCCTAAACGGTTTTCCACTCTTCTACTTGCTCTAATCTTCATTCCATTGTAGAAGAGTGATCTTGATTGTAAAGGTTACCTCCACCTAGCTTGGTGCAAAGGAGAGACCAATAGTGGATTGGTTTTGGCGGAGTGATTCACCGAGGACGAATCGGGTCGTGGATTAGCGGCGTAGCCGTGAACCACGTTACATCCTTGTTAGCATTGTTTGTTTATCTTTTGCTTTATCTTTATTTATTTGTATTTGCATATTCCGCTTGCGCTAACATTTTGTAGACGAGCAAAATACAACATCCAACGAACGAGGGCTATTCACCCCCCTCTAGCCAGTCGTTTCGATCCCACAACAAGTGGTATCAGAGCAAGGTTGTTTGTCACTGGACTAACCGCCGTAACAAGCTCTTCATCAAAAGATGGCCGGCTCGAACATTCATCCGCTGAAGTTTGAAGGGGAATTCACTTGGTGGAAGAAGCGAATGGAGGTATTCTTCGAAACCGACTTTGAAATCCTTTTAATAATGGAAAACGGTTTCGAGTTGCCTAGGAACGAAGATGGGGAGCCATTGGAGAAATCAAGGTGGAGCAAGAGGCAAAGAGAAGAATACTTGACAAATTCAAAGGCCAAGCATCACCTATACAATGTCCTCCCCCAACAAGAAGTCAACCGGATAGGAGAGTGTGCTAGCGCCAAGGAAATGTGGGACAAATTAATAGAGATTCATGAAGGCACATCCGAGGCAAAGCTAGCAAGGAGAGATCTCCTTCGCTCCCAATTGTCCAATATCAAACTCGAAAAGGGAGAGAAGGTAAAATCCCTACACTCTAGATTTAAGGAAATTCTAACCGGTTTGACAAGTGTAGGTGAAAAGCTCTCCAACCGGGATATGGTAATGAAGGTCATAGATGCCTTTCCCCGGTCCTCAAGATGGAGCTCCATGGTGGATTCGTTTTACATCTCCAAGAACTTGGAAGTAAGTACCTTGGAGGAGTTTTTCTCAACAATGGAGCTCCACGAAACGAGGCTTGAAGGAATACAAGAAGAGCCAAGAATCCAACCTTCAAGAGGAGTAGCTTTGATGGCAAACAAGGGGAAGAAGAAGATAGAGATCCCCTCCTCCTCCGATGATGAAGCCTCTTCCTCCTCCTCCATGGATATCACGGAAGAAGCGTATATGGTAAGGAGGGTAAGGCGTGCTTTAAAAGGTTTTCAATTTAATAAATCTCATGATAGGAGAAGAAGACCTAGGGGGAAGGTCATTTTCTACAATTGTCAAGGGGAAGGACATATAAGGGACAATTGTCCTCTCCTAAACAAGAGCAAAGAAGAGAGGAAAAAGAAAGAAGAAAAGAAAAAGAAAAAGAAAAAGGGGAGTAAAAAGAAGGAAGAGGAAAAGAAGACCAAGGAAAAAGGAAAGGTCATGGCTCTCAAAGCAAAGACATGGGATGCCCTTGCTTCCTCATCCTCATCAGAAGAAGAAGAACATGTCTACTCAAATTTAGCACTAATGGCTTTTGATGATTTGGATTGCTCCTCCTCCTCAAATGAAGAATCAAGCACAAGTGGGGAGAGCTCAAATGAAGGGGGAGCCTCCTCTACATCCTCATCCAAAGAAGAGGATTTGGTAAGTGAGGTAACAAATCTACCCCCTAAGCAAATTATGTCTATGATTTCTAGCCTCACTAAGGACTTATTTAGAGCCAAGAAAAAGAATAAATGCATGCTTGAACAAATTAAGGACTTAGAAGAGAAGTTAGAAAAAGCATGCTTAAATGAAAATGAAAATATTTCTTCTTGCCATGATGATGCATGCTCACATGAATATATGCCATTTAATGTTAGTGATGCATGTATGGATGAAAATAGGACTTTAAGGGAAAAGGTAGACTATTTGACAAAAGCCCTAGAGAAATTCACAATTGGCTCAAACACCTTGAACATGATCATAGGGAGCCAAAGAGCTAGCTTCAACAAGAAATGCCTTGGATATAAAGAAAAGAAAAATGAAAAGGCCTACAAATGTCTAATTGCTAGGGGTCAAGATAAGAAAAAGAAGGTAATTGATAGAAAATGGATCCCCAAGGAGTATCTAGTGAACCCAATAGGAAAGAACTTATTTTGGGTTCCAAAATCCATCCTTAAGGGTTAGAAAAACCCTAGGATAGTCAACCATATGGACTTGACCTATATCATATCTTTGGTTGACTTAGGATGTTGGGACACATTTTTGAAATAGTGTTAGGTGATGATAACGTGCCTATAAATAGATAATAATGCTTAAATCATGATAATTAATTTGCTATGAATATTTGCAATCATGATTTATGATTTTGAAATTTGGCACGTCATCATGAGAAATAGGGTTTAAATCATGCCTTAGGTGATATTTTGCTTATTATCATGATATAATACCTAATGCATGATAACAATTCAATGAATACATGTATTTAATGATCATAATGTGTAATTCATTCATATATGTCATTATGATCATGTGGATTGTTAGGGTGATACTTAACCTTGATAGAATTGCATGAATATAATGGTTAAGTATATACAAATACCTCTAGGATATATCTCACACTCACTATAGGCTACCATGATTGAAAACTTAGCATGAGTGAGAAGTTAGGATGATACAAATGTCCACTAATGCCTATGACATTTAGATGGTCATTTAAAGTATCAAAATAGCAATATTAGACCAATCATGGGGAAGACTTATGTTTAATTCATATACATTTTGCCCAAAGATCATGGTTGGATATTCCATATGTTTTCAAAACAATTTCTTACCTTAAAATATGTGTATTCATGTTTTGAAACAATTCAAACTGAAACTAGGTGTTAAAATGAATACTATCATGATAAAAAACCTAGTAGTTTTTAAAGCTTTTGGATTTTTGGCAAATATCAGAAAATATAATGATTTTTCATGAAAAACTATTTTTCATTGATAGATATACTTACAAGAAATATGTTCCCCAAATTTCATGATTTTTCAAATTTTCTGGAATTTTTAATGTATTTCTGAAATTCGGTCCGAAAATCAAAAAGTTCTGAAATTCGCGTGCCAGTCGACTGGTAGTCTGAACCAGTTGACTGGTGGCCTGAAAATCAGACTAGTTAAGGCCAAATTCAGGTTTTAGACTAATTTTTGGTATTTTCCTACTATTATACTTGATGTCATAAGTTTATAACTTAGTGTTAATCTTTTTGATGGTGTCAAAGGGGGAGAAATGATTATGTTTAAGTAAATTATGATAGGGGGAGAGAGAATTTCATGGATTAAGGGGGAGTTGCATGTTTCTATATCATGTTTATGTTTACATGCTCTCTTACCTTAGAAATTTTTATCAAATGTTTTTACGTAACTTAAACGGATTGCCACACATCAAAAAGGGGGAGATTGTTAGGGCAATCTCTTGCCATGATTAGGTTTTGATGTGTGTGGCAAAGGGTTTAAGTTAGTTTGTTATGTTGATTTGATATGTGCGTTGAAGTCGTGCAGGACTTAGTAATTCGCACATGGAGTCGTGGTGAGTTTCACATCTCATGACTCGGTCCTTGAGTCGGTGAAGGATAGCTTTGCGGAAGCCGTGCGCTTGGAGCATCTGAGGGACCGCCGGACGAGGAGCTTGGAGTGAAGCCGGAGGAAGTAGACTTCGAGGCAAGAGACGCGAAGGAGCATTGCAGAGTCGTGCGCCTGATGCTGTCGAGGGACGTGGCCGCGAATGAAGAGAACTTCGAAGGCGAGAGACTCTGAGAGATGAGAGTGAGCGAATGTAACCCGGGAAGGGGTAGCTCTTAGGTGAAACTTGGCCATTTGGCTAAGTGTCTGATGGGATTTCCCGACACCAGTCGACTGTCATGGAATGACAGTCGACTGCTCTGAGTCGATTGGGTTCGACTGGTGTCTGACTCATGGGCATTTGGCCCAGCCGGCCGATCGCCATGGATCGGTAGTCGATCGGTTGTCGACATCGATCGACTACCAAGGGACGGCGATGAGATCGATGGCACGCGGCACGCAGAATGGAGTCGACCTTGTTGAGGACTCGACTGATCGAGCACCAGTCGACTGATGGTAATATCAGTCGACTGATGCCAATACCGTTGGATGGAATCCAACGTGGAAAGTGGCCGTTATTGGGCAATGGTTACGGGATCAGTCGACTGATCGAGGGCATCAGTCGACTGATCCTGTGTCAATGGGAAGAAACCCTCTTCCTCTATAAAAAGGAAGAGGATGGGGCTTTGGGAGGCTAATGCTTGAACGCCCAACTACTCCCAAAGTGCCCTAAACGGTTTTCCACTCTTCTACTTGCTCTGATCTTCATTCCATTGTAGAAGAGTGATCTTGATTGTAAAGGTTACCTCCGCCTAGCTTGGTGCAAAGGAGAGACCAATAGTGAATTGGTTTTGGCGGAGTGATTCACCGAGGACGAATCGGGTCGTGGATTAGCGGCGTAGCCGTGAACCATGTTACATCCTTGTTAGCATTGTTTGTTTATCTTTTTCTTTATCTTTATTTATTTGTATTTGCATATTCCGCTTGCGCTAACATTTTGTAGACGAGCAAAATACGACATCCAACGAACGAGGGCTATTCACCCCCTCTAGCCGATCGTTTCGATCCCACGACTCAGAGCAGTCGACTGCCAATTCGATCTCAAATTCAATTTCTCTATTTGGGGCTAACCCTGGTAGTTCATCTGGGAATACCTCTGGGTAGTTGCATACAACTCTTACATCTTCTAGCTTCTGGTCCTCGGCTTGACTTGTATCAACCACCTGTGCTAGAAACCCAGTGCATCCACTGTCTAACATCTTGCGCGCCTGTAGAGCTGATAGAAATTTATCGATTCTTTTCCTTGGCTCTCCAATAAATTCAAACATAGGTTCTGCCTCCGGCTGGAATACCACTTTTCTTTTACGATACTCGATCGAAGCACCGTACTTGCTTAAGAAATCCATGCCCAATATAATATCATAATCCTGCATGTCGAGCACTATCAGATCACAGTAGAGTTCTCTGTCTGCGATTCTGATGGGTGCGGCTTGCAACATATGAGTAGAGGGCATTACTTTTCCCGAGGGCAGAGTGGTTAAGAACTTGCGATTCAAAGCTTGTGGTGGCATGTGTTGCCCCAGTATCAAATAATGCAATAGCATGCTGACAGAAAATAAATATCTGACCTGTGACAACCATAGAAGCGTTCGCCACATCTTCTTGGGTGAGAGAGAATACCCTGACATTCGTCGTCACTGGCGGGGCTTCCAATCTTCCTTGACTTATCGGGGTACCTTCGATTACAGCCTGCATCTGGTGTGCTGTGGAGGAGCACCCCTATACTGGGTATACTGCTGAGGAGGTGCCGGAACCTGAATAGGGCAGTCCTTGACTCTATGCCCTTCCCGTCCACAGTTGTAGCATCTATTCGTGCCCCTGTACCATACTCCGGGATGTATCTTCCCGCATGTAGCACACAGAGGGATCTTGGGCTGCTTGTTCGCTGGACCACCTTTAGAGTCATCCCATTGCTTTCTCTTGCCAGTGTGGTTCCCTTTCCAAGTACTCTGGGTTCTCTGACCTCTTGACTGGGCTTGACTCCTGCCTTCATTCAATGCCCTCTTTTGCTGGTTAATGTTGTTTAGGTAATGTTCGGTAATCAAGGCACTACTGAACAACTCCTCTACGGTCTATTAACTCCGTCGGCCACATTCAGAGCTATCTCGCCTGAGCATCTTCATGAGTCGACCCTTTCTCTTCTCAGATCTTGACCAACTTTGGGCATAGGCGTGCGAGTCGGTTAAATCTCTTCACAGCTTCACTAACTGATAGGCCACCTTGCCGGAACCCAGTGAACTCGTCGTAATGCTTGTTTGTCACTCGCATATGGAAGAATTCTTCGTAAAATTCATATTCGAAGTCCTTCCATCTCATCTGATTCACTTGCCTATTTGCTTTAACCCTTTCCCACCACATTCGGGCATCTCCCGAAAGGCAAAATGACGCGCACTTAATCTTCTCGTATTCGGGCCAGTCCAGTAGCTCTACGATGCTTTCCACAGTCTTGAACGGGCGAAGGCGTCCCATGGTTCACCATGCAGAAGAAATTTTCGGCCCGTGCGCCCTTTGGATTAGGTAAGCTTCCTGTCGAACTATCGGGCCAGGGCCCGCTGGTGGGGCGGTAGGGTTTCCTCGCTGATTCATTAAGGCATTTATCACTTGCTGTTGCTCTGTGACTTGATGCTGGAGTTCAGTAACCACATGCGTAAGGTCAGGTGAGGGTGCTATCTCATCGACTCTACTACTGCGTCTCCCAGCCATGGTTATCTTCATATATTATAATAAGACTAGTATAAGATTATCATTCATTTATCTATGCATATTTAAACTAAAGTTTAGCATAAGGTTATCATACATATTTTCATGCATATTTAAGCTAAAAGCATTTCTTATCATACATGAACAAAATAGAGTAAGTATAGAATTTTTTACTTGGAGCGGCAGGATAGGAGCTTGATGTGTGTGTAGTGGAAAGGCAGATCTGCTTTGATGCCAACCTGTCACACCCGCCCTTTACAGGGGTTGGAGGGGCGGCGCGACGCGATCATACATACGTGCATTTACAGTGAAAGACTATATACTTCTTATAGCGGAAGACTTTAAACTTCTTTTTTTCTTTCTTTTAAACATAAGCATGCATCATCATTTCATAAATACTTAGTTTAAGTTCATGACATTCAACTTAAAAGAAAACATGCATAAGTATGGGAAACAAATACAGATCTCCTCTACCATGCCACTACCACACACACTTTGCCCCTCCTGCAGCTCCCTTTAGTTTAACCATTCTTTACCCTTATCTGCAGTACAAGGGAACATAAAACTATAAGCACATAGGCTTAGTAAGATCCTTTCCTACTCACAAAAATCATATATCGAGAATTAGACATAGAGTAGTGACATGATCTTTTAAGGACATATGAGCATAGCATGCATATAAACATACAAGAACATAAAAGCATAACATTCATATAAACATACAAGAACATATAAGCATAGCATTCATATAAACATACAAGAACATATAAGCATAGCATTCATATAAACATACAAGAACATATAAGCATAACATTCATATAAACATAAAAGAACATATAAGCATAACATTCATATAAACATAGCATTCATATAAGAGAAATGACATGAGCATTCAGAGACATATAAGCATAACAACCATATAAACATCATAATCACCTAGACATGAAATAAGGGTAGATGCAAGATGCTCTTTGAAAACATATATCTTATAGGTACTTAAACATAATCTCAACATATTGGGCCCGATATTGTACCACATACATCATCATCATAGCGTGCATCCCTAATAGACCCGAGGTAGCTAATCCCAAATCTACTAGAGTACTAGGCCCGTACTATGTCCGTCGGCCTAGGGGCAACATAACATAGAAGTCCATCCTAAGCCCGTACTTATGACTGTCGGCCTAGGGCATCTGGGAGCCCATCCCGTACTGGGTTTGTACTACGACCGTCGACCCAGAGGCATGTAGGAGCCCATCCCTTGGACCTTATTAGGGTCCGGTACAAGCCATGCAAAAAGTAAAATAGCATATCATGTTCCTTATCATAACATATCATATTTCTTTTCATAACATATCGTGTTCCTTCTTCATAACATATCATATTTCTTTTCATAACATCTCATGTTCCTTCTTTATAACATATCATGTTTCCTTCTTCATAACATATCATATTTCTTTTCATATCATATCATGTTCCTTCTTTATAACATATCATATTTCTTTACACAACATATCATGTTCCTTCTTTATGACATATCATACACTCATACAATTAACATGGTAATGAGCATAACATAATCATACATTCATACAATTAACATGGCAATAAGCATAACATAATCATACATTCATACAATTAACATAGACATAAGGTAGTGACATTAACCAATCATGCTATCATAAAATCTAACTAACATCATATTTGCATTTTTTTCTACATGTAGCATGGCATGGAGGACTTAGTAGAGGGCATGTACATGGGCTGGCCGAAACCCTAAGGGAGGGTTCTTAGGAGTTTACATGCTAAACAACTTGTGCAAGGTCTACTTAACATCATACTAACATCACACACATATAGAGTATGACATAAACATCATGAACAAGCATAACATGGTGTGATCTAAACTTCATGGGGTTCTCACAAAATTTTAAACCCTAAACAACTTGTACAAGATCTAACTAACCACATGTTAATTCCATCGCATATAGATCATGGCATGGAAGGTCCTTAGGAGCCTAAATAGGTCTTGGCCGAGAGTTTCAAGAGGCTTAAAGATCCAACACTTGAATCTAGCTTAGCTATCAACATAATATATTCATCTACATTCAAAACATAACATAACTACATATAGATCATAGCATAGAAGTCTATTAGGAGCCTAAATGGTTATTGGCCGAAAGTTTCATGGAGCTTGAAGATCTAACACCTAAACCAAGCCTATCTAGAAACATGTTATCATCATATTCCTACAAAACATAGCATGGACAATCATGGGAAGCATGTATAGGGTCTTGGCCGAAAGTTTCATGAAGCTTGAAGATCAAACACTTAAGCCAAACCTATCTAGAAACATGTTATCATCATATTCATACAAAACATGGCATGGACAATCATGGGAAGCATGTATATGGTCTTGGACAAAAGTTTCATGAAGCTTTAAGATCAAACACTTAAACCAAACCTATCTAGAAACATGTTATCATCATATTCATACAAAACATAGCATGGACTATCAAGGGAAGCATGTATAGGGTCTTGGCCGAAAGTTTCATGAAGCTTGAAGATCAAACACTTAAACCAAACCTATCAAGAAACATGTTATCATCATATTCATACAAAACAAAGCATGGACAATCATGGGAAGCATGTATAGGGTGTTGGCCGAAAGTTTCATGAAGCTTGAAGATCAAACCCTTAAACCAAGCCTATCTAGAAACATGTTATCATTATATTCATACAAAACATAGCATGGACAATCATGGGAAGCATGTATAGGGTGTTGGCCGAAAGTTTCATGAAGAAATTTCTTAACAACCATCAACCGAAGCAACTTGACTGCAGGTGAGGAGATACTTACATCCTTCGCTTTGTTTAATAGTTGGAAACATCCTAAGTGATGCCAAGACTAGAGCCCTCTTCTTGCTTGGTTGGTTTTCGGAAAATGGGAAGCAGAGGGAGTAGGGTTTCGGTGAGGAAGAAGAAGAGGAGGAGAGGATGACAACTTTTGTTTCTATTGTCTCCTCATTCCCCTATTTATTCACTTGAAGGTGTCCGTTAGCCTCCCTTACCCTTTGTCTATCATTTCCCATATCCTTCTAATAGCACAACCCTGCCGGGCTTCTGGTTATTGGGTGCATCTTAAGGTTTAGCTATCTACTTGGGGTTTAGGGTTCAAACCCTGGGCCATGCATCCTTTTTGGCTCTATTTCTTTTATTTTTTGAAAGAGCCCACATAAAGCCCATTATAATCATGCAAAAATTCTTGTAAAATTGTTAGGAATTTTACGGGCGTTACATTTATGGCCGAATCAAGATCCAGAGCCGAGTCAAGTTTCGAATATGAGTCCGATTCTGAGTCGGAGAGAAGTCACAGATCCGTATATGTTTCCGAAGGTTTGAATGAGGTAACTTCTCCATTAGAAGATAACTTATATAATATTATTGCATGCTTAGGTAGGAAGTTAGCTAAGTCCGAAAATCGAGTCGACTCGCTACTTAAGGAAGTCCAAGTACTTAAAGAGCAAGTTAACTCAAAGACTTTGACTTGCCAATTTAAAGATAGAGACTCAACTCAAGTTGCAAAGCTTGAGGAAGAGAACTCAGTCCTAAAAAGGCAAGTAGAAGTTCTAACTAGATCTTTAGAAAAGTTCACTTCGGGTTCCAAGTATCTCAACATGATGCTTGGATCTCATCGAACTGTGTACAACAGATCCGGACTCGGGTATAAGGCTAAGTCCACCTATATATCATACATGTCATTACTTAACCGAAACGCTAAGAATCGAGTCCAAGCATGGGTTCCTAAGTCTAGCTTAGTCAACCAAGTTGGACCAAATCAATTTTGGGTTCCTAAGAGTCAAGTTCACTTAGTGAACAAAACTCAAACTAGCTACCATTTAGGGGGAGCTAACACTTTGCTTGTTTCCTTGTTTAGTTAAACACTTGCATGTCTTAGTTTACTTGCTTAATTTATAATGGACTAGATAGGAAACAAAGTAGTTTAAACTTGAACAACCTAGTACAAAGACAAGTGAACTGATAGTAAGTTAGGGAAGCTCTTCGAAGTGCATGTCTAGGAAGTGGTCATTGCTCCGATAATCAAGAAGGCCATGTGCCTCGCCACGACTTGGTGCACTAAGTCGAGTGGAACTGACCGAAGCTAACTCACTAAGTCTTTAACTAGTTAGACCAAGGCTTAATCTAAAGTGAATCAAGTACTTGATTCCTTTATTGACTTTGTCTAGGAAGTGGTCGTTGCTCTGATAACCAAGAAGGTCATGTGCCTCGCCACGACCTGGAAGTCAATACTGGAAAAACCTACTTGACTAGCTCAAACCAAGCTTGAATCTAACACAAGTTTAAACACTTTGAAATTGCTCATTAAATTTAATTAAGATAAAAGAAATCCTCATCTCACAAAACTCATAGGAATAAGTGTGTTGAAAACCTAGCTTGGGTGAGATGATTTAGACCTTAATTAGTTTAATGTAGGTTAACTAAACCTAATATACTTAAATCAAGATTAATAAATTTAGCTTAACAACTTACCTTAATTAAACTTAACGTAATTCAACTCAACTTAATTTATTAAACTAATATACCTAAATAAACAGATTTATTTAACTAAGAAACTAATTAATAACAGGGTCTAAATGTAATCAAACCTAATTTAGCAAGATTAAAACAAATTTAATCATCTGAATCAATACAACTAGCTTAATCGAATTTAACTTAATAAAGTTAAGTAAATTATAATTAAACATAAAAATAATAAAATTCAAAAATACTCGAATTCAATCGACTGAAATAAGACGGTAGATAAAGTTTAGGCGGCGAAGTAAATGGTAACATTTAGTACAGTTGACTGAAATGTGTCCAGTCGACTTAATTTTAGGCGACTGGAATGATTTCAGTCGGCTGAATCCGGTCTATAAGTACAACGTCAAGCCATGCCAAATTTACTCACAGCAACCACCAATCCATCTTAAAAACCCTGATTCCAGACTTCCAAAGTGCTTAGGTCGTCATATTCTATTAGTATCATCCGAAATGCCAAGGTAATACTCTAAAAATCTTAGTTTTAATTATGTTCAATAAATATTGAATGTTTGTGATTTAATTAGAGGTAAAAGAAGATTTGTCGAGGTTGAGTCATCGACTCCATGCATGGATATTAGGTTTCCCACTGAGGGGCATAGGATTAGGTTTGAAAGCACCATTTACATTCCTATGCCAACTAGGTACATTAGCAGATCATACTTTAGTAATGCATGCATGCTTAGCATGGAGGTCATCGCACACTATGGATTAGAAAAACTAATTTATTGTAAAAACTCCATTAACATAGACATATGTGTAGAGTTTTTCAATAACTTTAGTAGAATTGATGATCTTTCATACTCGACTAGGGTACAGGATAAGGACTTTATTTTTACCCCTGCCATGTTGAGAGAGCATTTAGGTCTTATGCATTCGACATGCCCTATTGCATGTTTTCCATCCACAGAGTTACCGTACGGTGACCCCTACTCTCATATTACTTTAGATAGGATTCACATGCATCTTTTTAGTGAGGAAAGAACTCCCTCTGTGAGTATCTTTAGTTCTACTAGACTCCAAGTATAGGACAATGCCCTATACCGAGTTATAGTAAACTGCATTTTTCCGCTCACCACTAGGGACATTGTTATGATGTGCCCTTTTCATTCATTTTTACTTTATGCACTTAGTCATAGGTTAGATTTAGACATTAGCCTACAGATGTTCCATTCCATCATTTATCATTCCAGGTCCGTCACCAGCAGGAAGGCACATTTGCCTTACTGCCATGTCATTACATCTCTCTTAGCCGCATTAGGATTTGATGTTACCACATGTAACATCAAACAGCTTACTAAGTATGATATGATAGGGTCTAGGCAGTTTGGTTTAGCAAAAATAGGTTTAGATGACAATAATATCCTTGTATGGAAGAGAGATGGCCCTCAGCCTCAGACCCAGCCTGATCCAAAGCAGGAGCATGAGCCGGAGATCGACCCCGACCACCACTCAGAGACTGAGCATCAAGAAGCCCCAGGATTTGATAGTTTATCACCATTTCTTGGGATTCCAGCCGCTCTGACTATAGTAGAGAGGTTATCTAGGTTAGTGGATATGATGCAGCGCCAGGAGCAGCAACATCTTGAGATGATGTAGATCTTGCAGGCGCAGAGAGAGGACCATAGAGAGATGATGGAGCTTCTTAGGTCATGGGGCATGGGTCCCTCTCATCCTCCATCTACTGATTAGGATTGTTATGATACTGGAAGTTAATAAATTTTTTGTTTAAAAAAAAAATTATTATAAAATATTTTGTAATATTATATTTCGAATTAAAACTTTGTTATGCTTGGTAGATTAGGAATTTTTTCCATGTTTATCATTTCGAATTATTTTGAAAAGTAATATTATATTTTAAGAAAAATAAAAATTAATCTAGATTAGGTCAATCTAAACTTCAAGATCCTATAGATCTAGGTAGCCTTCATATCTCACAAACACCTAGGTTTATCTATTTGTGTATTAAGCCATGAAGATGGGTGTGAGATGTTAGGACTGCACCCCTGATTTCAGATGTAGATCCAGTGCATCGACATGAACCAAAATGGGGTTTACAAGAGCAAATCGATCACTTTGGTGACTAAGTCTAATGCAAAACTTGATGATTAATTCTATATCATTTGAGCTAGTAAAGAGTTGGATATTTGCTTTAAAAATAATTTTTAGATGTGTATTTTCAAAAGTTATATATAATATTAAGGAATTCAAGCTTGGACTTCTTACCTATCACTTTTGCATCAAAGTTTTGAAAAACTTTGAAAATTTTGAAAATTTTTAAATTATTCAGGGGGAGTTTTGAAAAACTTTGAAAATTGTGAAAAATTTAAACACTTTTAAATTATTCAAGGGGAGTTTTGAAAAGTTTTGAAAATTTTTGAATTATTTAGGGGGAGTTCTGAAAAACTTTAAAAAATTTTGAAAACTTTTAAATTTTTCAGGGGGAGTTTTGAAAAACTTTGAAAATTTTGAAAAAAAATTTATTCAAGGGGAGTTTTGAAAAACTTTAAAAATTTTGAAATTTTTTGAATTATTCAGGGGGAGTTCTGAAAAACTTTAAAAAATTTGAAAACTTTTAAATTTTTCAGGGGGAGTTTTGAAAAACTTTGAAAAATATTAAAAAAATTTTGAAAATTTTCGAGAAACTCCAAACCTAACCCTTATTTTGATGTATGTCAAAGGGGGAGAGAAGAGATATAGTTTAAAAAAAAAGAAATATAAAGTTAAGAGCATGCAAAATTTGAGAAGGACCTATGCATTTCATACATGGTTAATTATATGCATGACAAAAGTTGTTAGTTCATTTCTTATAAATGTCAAAATATGGAGATTGATATTTGATTCTCCTAACTTTAACTGACGTGTTGTCATATATCAAAAAGGGGGAGATTGTGATGCAGTGAGAATCACTCCTCAGTTTTGATGTATGAACCACAGTTAAGAGTTAGGATTCACTTGTAAACTAATATAAGTGTTAAGTGCGCATGCTTAATAGGAAGTCCTAGTAGGTCGTGTTGACCGGATACTAGGCACGCATCTTGACAGATCAGGAGGACCGGACACCAGACATGAAGTCCAGACGGGTCACGTGGATCGGACATCTGACATGAAGATCGGTTGGGTCAGGAGACCGAACAATCGGCAAAAAGTCCAACTGGGTCAGGCTGACCAGACAGCTGGTGGAAGCCTTGGTGGGTTAGATCGGATGTCAAGAATGGTAAGTCCGACAGGTAGCCGGTAGGTAATCCTCGAGTGAAGAGGTAAGGCCAAGTCCTCTTTAGGGGGACAAAGCTAGGCGTCGGTCCGACGAAAAGTCTGCGTGGGACTTAGTAGTCGAGATCGAGTAGTATTACTACTGCTATCGTAATTCATATATCTTGTGCTAATCCTATTTTGCAGGGTCCATCATTTGGATGAATTCGAAGTCGTCAAGTCCGATCAGCGGAGATGTATCGGTCATCGAAACCTATTTGGCAGGATCAGCTTGTGATCAAATGAAGATTGTGCGACGCAGATGGAAAGGGCTTGAGTCGACTAAAGAGGTTGAGTCGACTGAAGAGGGAAATTTTCCGATGCAGAGCCGAATGACGTGGAGTCGACTGAAGAGGATTCAGTCGACTGGAAGACCACGAATTCCATATCGACGGGCTGATGTGGAGTCGACTGGAAGGCATTCCAGTCAACTGGATAAAGTTTATAAAAGTTGTGCTCAACCAGATCCAGATATTGAAATCGAAATACGTCGAAGTGCTGCCAAAATACTTGCTCGTTCACTATACTTTGATTCCACGACAAGATGATCCTCCGACACTCTGTGACTACCTCTGCGATTATCAAATGTCGATATAAAGTCTTGTAATCTCTTTACTTTATTGTTTCGCTTGTATACTTAATTCTCTGAGTGGGTAGTTTGTCACCTAAATCTATTATTTGTAAAAAGCGAAACCCTCCGAAGTCGAGAGTTCTCGAATCGGAGGGTATTTGGTGAATTGCCCACCGAGGTAGCTCGCAGGAGAGCTACGGGCCTTGGAGTAGCAACCCAGTCAGGGTTGTGAACCAAGTAATCTGCCTGTATTGATAATTGTCTTTAGATTCTGCTGCGTACTTTTATTAGAATAGAAAATTAGTCTAAATTGTTAACCACCGAGATTCACCCCCTCTCTCGACTTGATCCTACATTTAGGGGGGGAGCTTTGATAAATTAATAAAATTCTTGTAAAGCTTGTAAAAAATTTTTAAAGCTTGTGTTTTAATCCTTAGTTCTATGTTATGATTAAAAAACTTTAATCCTCATTCTTAAATTGTGGCATTTGTTGTTAATTACTGCTTTTGATGTATGCTAAACAGGGGGGAGAGAGAAAAGGGTTAAAGTTAGAGAAATTTGAGAGAGAAAAGGATTAAAGTTATAACAATTTAAAGTAAAAAACTTTTCTTACTTTTGAGCATCTCATGCATATACCATTTTTTTGCTCAAATGCATTCTTGAATTATGCTAAATTTGAATATTGCAGTTTGATTCTCCTAACTTTAGCTGATGTGTTATCATACATCAAAAAGGGAGAGATTGTTGGTGCAGAGAGCACCACTCCTTAGTTTTGGTGTATGAACCCAAGTTAAAGTTAGAATTTACTTGTGTTCTGATATCAGTATTAAGTGTGCAGACTTAACAGGAAGTCCTAGTAGGTCGTGTTGATCGGATACTAGGCAGATGTCTTGACAGATCAAGAGGACCGGACACCAGGTATGAAGTCCAGATGGGTCGAATGGACCGGACATTTGGCATGAAGACCGGTTGGGTTAGGAGACCAGACAATCAACAAAAAGTCTAGCTAGGTCACATAGACTGAACAACTGGTGGAAGCCTTGGTGGGTCAGATTGGATGTCAAGAATGGTAAGTTCGGTAGAGCAGCCAGCAGGTAAGCCTCGAGTGGAGAGGTGAGGTCGAGTCCTTTATAGGGGGACAAAACTAGGTGTCGATCCGATAGAGAGTCCACGTGGGACTTAGAAGTCGAGATCGAACATTATTACTACTGCTATCATGTTTTATATTATCTGCTTGTGCTAATCTTATTTTGCAGGGATCAGTCGACTAGGTATGGGTTAGTCGATTGGATACCTAGTTGGCAGAATTAGCTGGTGATCGATCGAAGATCTGGCAGCGCAGATGGAAAGAGTTTTAGTCAACTAGGGAGGTACAGTCGACTGGAAAGGCAAACTTCCTAATGTGGAGCCGAGTGACCTGGAGTCGACTGGGGCATTTTCAATCGACTGGAAGACCCGAAGTACCATATCGACGGGCTGATGTGGAGTCGACTGGAGGGTATTCTAGTTGATTAAAAAATCTTTATAAAAGAAATACTTGACTAGGTCTGAGAAGTACTCTACTACCACATCCAAGTGCTGCTACTATTTGTCTTCGCCCACAAGAGCTTCATCCTTTCACAAAGACCTAATTCTGACACTCTGTGCCTACTTCCATAGCTCCAAAAAGTGTCGGTATAATTTAGTTTTTAATACTTGTATTTACTTCTCTTTTTGTACTTAATTTCAAAAGAGAAGGTAGAGCGTTACCTATCTCTTATTCATTGTAAAAAGTGAATCCCTCCGAAGTCGAGAGTTCTCGAGTCGGAGGGCATTATAGTGATTGCCCATCGAGGTAGCTCTCGAGAGCTACGAGCCTTGGAGTAGCAACCCGGCTAGGGTTGTGAACCAAGTAAATATTTTATCTCTCCATTTTATTTATTCCACTACATACTCTTACTTCTAACGATTTCAAAATAAGTTTTAAATTTCTAAAGAAAAATTTGTAACCTCCAAGATTCACCCCCCTTTCTCGGAGCATTTCGATCCTACACGTAGCCCTTCACAATCTCGGCAGCAACTTATCTTCGAAGGATCTCAGCGCGATCAGGATGGTCATGCCTCTATGGTATTCACACGAATACTCTCTTTTGGAGAAAAGAGTTGTGCTAGCAACCCACTCAAGTTTTTTCAAAAAACTTGAGCAATAGGTTTCGGCCAAGAAGAAGAGGAAGAAGAAGAACAAAAGGAAATCACTCCTAAGCATCATGATCCAAAGCCCCCCATTTTATATTCATCCTATGAATATGAAAGGTTTTGCATCCTTTTGTATTCCATATTCAATGCATGATTAATCTACATTAATCATGCATGATAAGAGGTTTCTTCCAATCTTTGATTTTCCCTCTTCCATGCCTGATTAATTCACATTAATCATGCATGATGAATCCATAACCCTTCATCTTCTTCAATTGATTTGATTTGAGTCTAACTCAAATTAATCCAACTTGAGTCTAACTCAAGTTTCGGCCCAATCAATGAGTCTAACTCAATGAATCCAATTCAATAGCCTAATGGTTCATTTAATCAAACTAAAATGAACCCCATCTCCAAAACAATATGTTCTTAGTGTGTGACCCAATAGGCTCTCATAACGTTGGCAATGTCTCTAAATCCCTTTTAGAAACCTAAGCAATGAGTAACATCTAACAATGCATCATTGCTACCCAAGTAATGAGAATGTTGAGATCTAACATCGCCTTTCTGTGACTATTATCTTGTATGAATCAATCCTTCTATCCTTGATATCTAGATTGATCAATGAGGCATAGCTCGAGTCATCCTGTAAAATACGGTGGAAAAAATGGTTTGTGATTTAATTAAATCTAAACTTAGGCCTATTGTTATAGGTTTAATTGAGGCTAGGTTCAAGCCTTATAGGATAAACCCGATCTGATTTTGTTCAAAACATAACCCGTTTTCTCCTTCTTAACACCAAGCCGTTCTATGTTTTCCTCACCGTCGAATTTCTCGAGCATTTCTGTGCCGAAATCCTGAACGGTCGGTGAAGACTCTTCTTTTCTCTTCTCCCTCGTGACTTTCCTCCGATCCCGATCCCGATCTCCTTTTTCCCTGCTTCGTTTCTTCGTCGCGAAGGTTCGCGATTTGCGTGAAGCCGACAACGTCGATCTCCCCTTCCCCTTGATCCTTCCTCTTCAAGCCTCTCCGCAACCCTTCGCTCTCACCATCGGGGATTGTCTCACATCGTGGGTCTCACCACGAACTCGAGCTACCGTCGCCTGCCACTTCGGGTGTCTCTGGATAAAGCATCACGCCGACCGTCTTCCCTCTTCTCCGTGGCCATTGCGCCCACCACCGCAGCCAGTCGCACTAGCCACTATAGTCAGTGCCTTCTCCTCCCTTCACTATCGCAGATTGGTGTTCCTTCCTTGTCATTGCAAGTTGCTTTCCCCTGCTCCAAGATCACGCGACTTCAGCAGTTTTTCTGTAGGGGAGATCGGTATGTCTTTAGTCAGTAGTCGATTCGAGGTTTCTGGCCATATCACAATCATCTCTTAGCTGATGTTTTTGTCGGTGATACCACAGCAAGATCGAAGGGAATCAAGGTGAGCTTGGCTTTACTGTGGCTAGTAATTTTGCCAGCGATTTTCTCATATAATGTTCAAGGTTGCTGCTGGTCACTTGGGTTCCATAGGTTATCCTTCAGTCTTCAGTTGATGAGTAGAGTTGGGAGGTTTTGCTCCCAATTCGGTTATTGATTTGGAGTTGGATGTTGCTTAGATCCAGTTGTTGATTCAGAGTGGATTTTCTTAAACAAATGGAGCTGTGGGTGAATGAAACGATGTTGGGTAAGTCTTGGTTTGTATTTTTATGAAGTAGGTTATGTTATAGCTATGTAATGGATTTTTGGCAGGGGCGTTAGTATGGATTACAGGTGATTGAGGGTGAACAACAGTAGGTTTGGATTCGTGAATCCAATGTGGGGAATTGAGGCATCATGAGGTAAGTATAGATGTAAGTGTTATAAATGCATACTATATTTGCAGTGATGTTGTAATCAATTTGATGATGCTTAGTTGTGAATAGATGGTAGTTAAGAACACTGGATTGTATCTATTAGATAAATCGTGGTGAAATTTCAAGAAGCTTGGATCAAGGAGTTGTGTGATCAAAGCGATTGTAAGAACCCTAATTCGAGATAGTCTTCTGTGCGTGGAGATTTGTTCGATATACTTATCAGGTGGGTAATTTCCTACCCTGGTCAGGTAGTTATTGTTGCATGTAGATTTAGATATATGATCATGTTACCTTGACTTCACTCTTATTTATTCTTGTACTTGATACTTTGTCTTTGGCTTTATATGCTCTGTTGCTGTTATCACATTTTTTCCTTGTCATGATTAGGAGTTACAGATGTGATATAAGTAAACCTATAAATGCTTCTATGGACCGGTAGTCCTAGCTTGGTTATGATCAGTTGAGTACGACTCTCTGTAGGATAGATAGTGTGTTGATCAGATTGGTATGACTCTCTATCGGATAGAGAGTGTTATGATCAGTTGAGTACGACTCTCTGCAGGATAGAGAGTGTATTGATCAGATTGGTATGACTCTCTGTAGAATAGAGAGTCTATGGTAGATGTCTGTATGTGTGACTATGCATTCATGTCATTTACATGCATGCTGGCGATATGGTCTCCCTTATGGTTGAGAGGGTCGTCAGTCATCCTGCCTCCCAGGTTACTCATGGAGGAGTAACTAGTGTGAGGGCAGAACATTTATTGTGCCACACTCTACCACTATAGACGGTGGTAGTTGGAGTTGCGTGCAGTTGTCCTGGGTGCGTGACACTCGACCATTCGTGGGTAGTGTCAGTCGGAGTGGCCAGCAGTAGGGACCCCCGTTGTATAGCGAGCTCTTTATGCTCATATGCTACTTATTCATACTATCCACTGGGCCACTTGAGAGTAGTGGTTAGTGTTGAGTTGGGGCAGTTGTCATGTTATGCCACCTATGCCACACTGGGGTTATGGTAGCTTGTGGGGTGAGCAGGCATGACCATGCATGCTGCATTGCCATATATATATATATATATATATATATGGATGGTTGTGATTAGTGTATATATATATATATATATATGCAGTATATATATATATGTTTATTGTGATGTTGCATTTTATTGTATTATGCTTGCTGCATTTGGGTGTACATCATTTTCATACATGCTACTCGCATCTGTTATATGGTTGTGTCAGATACCTGTATACTTGTTGGTCAGACTATTAGATATCTTTGACCTGTATCATGATTATAGTGTGAGTTAGTATTACTCTTCATGTTGTATATTGTGGATATATGCTCAGGTTGGATATATGTAGCGTAGCAGACTTTCAGGTATGTCTGCACTTTACGTTATTTATTTTGTTTAGGGAGTATATGCATGTATTTATATACTATGCTGGTGTATACCTGATGTACCTGTAGGTTATATTGTTGAATTAGATATGTTATTTGATATATACATGTTCTCTCATATTATCGCTGAGTTATACTCACCACCATAGACCCTGGGTTTTTCTGTCGCCCAAGTAATAGGTAGAAGTCTTCGTGATGGCTTGGAGCATCGCTGGCTGACATCGTCTCATCTCAACTCTGAGGGTCCGAGTTTTTGGGTTTATCATTGGTGTTTCGTTATGGATTTGGTTGTATATGATGATTTGAAGTGTTGGACACTGCTGTTATTGTACTATTCTTTCTGGTTTTGTTACAGTATTTTCTTAATGTGGTGTTAGTCATACCGGTATGCATGGTGTGTGGTTTGTATTGTAGTTATGTTAGTTTCGTTGTGCTTTGTTATGTTGTTATGTTTACATTTGTATATGTTATTGTTATTGTGCGCCCAAGGATCTTGTATAAATAGGATATATTGCCACGTATAGGGGAGATGTTGTCCGTTTGATTTTCGGTTCGGCATACTCTCAGGGCATGACAACTTTATTGGTATTAGAGCCCTAGGTTCTACGATGCCATACAATATTGTTTTTGTGTCCAGTCTTGGATTCTCGGGAGTCGATTTGTTTCGGTTTTGGTTTTCTGAGATGAGATTGACAGCGGCCTGTGCTCCATGCAGCACAAGGTAAGAATTCTTGATAACTTATAGCCTAGTAGATACTTATCTAAACTTGTTCAACATGTGTATACAATCAGAGTTATGACACTTGTGCAGACTCATAGTAGAGGTCGTCTACCGAGGCGACGAGCCGGAGTTGCCTTTAAGGGTTTATACTCTTAGTTTTATTGGCTATGCTTTTAATGTTTATAACAGGGAATAACAGGTAGTGCGTTGGTTATTCTTCATAATCGTGGTTTGAGTTGACCACGGGAACGACCTGTTGAGTCTGTGAGTCTTGAACCTGTGTCGAAAAGGTGATTTACCTTTGAGAGCCGACTGATACCGAGTCGGAAAACATGGGTAAAGTCATCACATTTCTTGTGGAAATCAAAGACTACAGTCTTGGGGATTTTCACTAACGGTGCTAATTACATCATTACCCGTGGGATAATGGACTAAGTGTGTATACTATTATTGCTACAACAAGCGGAGGGTTAGTATAAGGTGTTTCATAGGGATTTTGATCCCTGAGTTGTTCGTACAGGGTTGTATAACTTTGAAGGTACTTTTGAGTACTTAACTCGTGTTATACAGAGAAAGTAGAGTTATTTGCATACCATTATCGGGATCAGGCTGGTACTTGGTGGAAGATGTAGAAAATAATCTTCGGGGAATAATATATCACTTATCTGAAGGTAGGAAATTTCGCTTCCCACTTCAACTCGGTCGCTTGTTCATGGCGATCCCATCAACATCCCCGGATTAAAAAATTTAATCCTAGACAAAAGGGATCACCCAAGCAACCGTTTCATCGTCGTGCTATTCGATTAGAGTAGTCACTTGAACAAACTTGTTGTTCAAGCAACCAACCTCTATTCTATGAATAGCCACGGAATAGACGATGTACGGATCTCCGACTTTTGTGTTTATGTTCGGGGTCCAAGTTATATTAGCCACAAAACAGAATATATAACATTCATATAATTGAAGAACAAATATAGACATGTTACAAAAGAAAATAGACAATCGATATACCTCTCGATCTTCTATTGTATGACCTTCCTCCTCTTGGACGTCGTGTGAGCGACGATCTACCAAAAGTCGAAGCTCCTAGATCACCAATATTCCTTCCTTGCTCGCTCCGAACAAGAGGAAGAATAAGAAACAAGGCACTTCTCCTTCTTTCAACCAACCACCAAGCTCCAAGCTTGGTGCTTGCCGCCGGCCAAGAAGGAGAAGATGAATAAGATGGAAACCGACCAAGACTCCAAGGGAAGACCCTAAGTCTTGTTTCCACCAGCCAAGGAGAAGGGGATGAAGGAGTTTTGACGCCGGCCAAGGGAGGGAAGGGCTGGTATGGGCGCCGACCACCAAGGAAGAAGAAGAAGAAAAGGAAAACCTTTCCTTATTTGGTGTCACCAACACCCCAAACCCTAATCCCCAAAGCTTGTCGCCCCTTACCCTAATCCTATCTCTAATGGAATTCATCTTGCTGCCCACCCCATGCTCTCCTTTTATAGAGTTAGGGATATGCCTTGTTTTAATCTCCACCATTGGTTCTAGAGATTTAATCTCAACCGTCGGATCTAGAGATTTAATCTCTACCTTTGGATCTAGAGTTTTGTTTTCAACCATTAGATCTAGGCTTCATGAGGTTTTAATAGGCTATAATAGGGACCATGAGGAGGAGTTGGATCTTGGGCACCCAATGGATCAAGCCCACATAAAGTCCGATCCATTAATGATAATCTAATCCACTAAAGGTTTATCATTGATCTACCTCACCAACCCCCATAAGTTAATATGGGCTCCATATATTATTTATACATTTTTCTCCCCGTGTTTAAGATCTCGAATGTCCGTCGATTAATTAATTTACTGACCATTAATTAATCAACATCTAACTCCATGAGTAGTACCACTCAACCTTTTCATCATGCCGGACCAAGTCCACCTGCAGGGTTTACATGATGAACCTTATGAGCTCCTCAAGGGGTCATCATCATAGGACACGATTTTCTCCTATAATCAACGACACACCATATAAATAATATCATTTCCCAACTTACCGAGCCTATCGATTTAATCTATAAATCTCGCCCATTGGTAAATCAAAGAAATGAATACTAAGTATATGTGCTCGTTATTATATCGGGATTAAGAGCATGTACAATATAATATCTGAGGTCCGATTTGATTATGTAGTCAGCAATAAATCGAATCACCTCTAAGTCAGTCCTGCTCAATACACACAAAGTGCACTAGTGTGATTCTATAGTCAAGACAAACCAATACCAAATCACACTACAACCATGCCAATGGTTTGTCCAAAGCTATCTCGATTGTGAGCCTATACTTATACTTTACAAGGAGCCGATAACATGATCTCCCATGTGACACCACACACCATGTTATCTACAATGTAATGTATTAGACAAAATGCATCACCATAAATATGAAAACAATGATAATGTGATTCTTATTTCAAAATAAAGATGTTCATACAAAAGGTAGACTTTTCAATATACATCTGAATAATCTCCCACTTATACTAAAAGACAATGTTGTCATCAAATTGTCATACATCTGATTCTCATTCCCTCCACATGCCTATCAAAGGCTCTCGTCGGAAGGGCCTTAGTGAAAGGATCTGCCAGGTTATCCTTCGATGCAATCTTGGCCACAACAACTTCTCCTTTCTTTACGATTTCTCGGATCAGGTGGTACTGCGCTCTATGTGTTTACTTGCCTTATGGGCTCGTGGTTCCTTCGAGTTTGCCACTGCACCACTATTATCACAATAAATTGTGATAATTCTGGGCAAACCAGGAATCACATCCAAGTCCATCAGGAAGTTCCTGAGCCACACACCTTCTTTGGCCGCCTCAGAGGCCGCCACATACTCAGCTTCTATGGTAGAGTCCGCCATGCATTTCTGCTTGACACTCCTCCATACAATGGCTCCACCTTCTAAAGTAAACACAAAACCTAAGGTAGACTTACTGTTATCCCTGTCTGATTAGAAGTCAGAATCTGTGTAACCCACAGGGAGTAATTGGTCTGCCTGGTAAACTAACATATAATCCCTAGTCCTTCTCAGGTACTTCAATATATGCTTTACCGCAGTCCAATGTCCCTGTCCTGGATTACTCTGATATCTGCTGACCATGCCCACGGTAAAGTATATATCTGGTCTCGTACATAGCATCGCATACATGAGGCTTCCTACTGCCGAGGCATAAGGAACCACCTTCATCTCCTCTATCTCCTCAGATGTTCTAGGACACATCTCCTTAGATAAAGGAACTCCATGCCTGAAAGGCAGAAAACCTTTCTTGGAGTTTTGCATGCTAAAACGATCCATAATTGTGTCTATGTATGAAGCTTGGGATAAGCACAACATCCTTTTCCTGCGATCCCTTATAACCTTGATCCCAAGGATGTGTCCCACTTCTCCCAAGTCCTTCATGTCAAACTGTTTGGACAACCATACCCTTACATCCGATAACACCTTGACATTGTTGCCAATTAACAGAATGTCATCTACGTATAGTACAAGAATACCACTACGTTTCCGTCACATCTCTTGTATACACAAGACTCATCCGGACTTTGAATAAACCCATAAGACTGGATTACCTCATCAAATCGGATGTTCCAAGACCTTGAAGCTTGCTTTAATCCATAAATGGACCGATTAAGCTTACATACAAGATGCTCTTTGCCCTTCGCAATGAATCCCTCTGGTTGCTTCATATAGATATTTTCCTCAAGACTTCCATTAAGGAAAGCTGTCTTGACATCCATCTGCCACACCTCATAATCCATATGAGCTGCAATACATAAGAGAATCCGGATAAACTTAAGCATGGTCACCGACGAAAAGGTCTCCTCATAATCGATACCCTCTTTCTGAGTATACCCCTTCGCAACAAGCCTCGCTTTGAAGGTCTCAACCTTCTCGTCTATTTCTCTCTTTCTTTTGTAGATCCACTTGCATCCAATGGTTTTTACACAATCGAGTGGTTCTACTAGCTCCCAGACCTGATTTGAATCCATAGATTCAATCTCAGCATTCATTGCACTTTGCCAAGATACTGCATCTTTATCTTGGATTGCCTCATCATACGTCCAGGGATCAGGTTCATGTTCACCATGGACCAAATCAGAAGATTCTCCCAAGAACATAAATCTATCAGGTTGTTTCACAACCCTCCCACTACGATGAGGTATCACCTGTGTATCCTCTGTGATACGCGGTGTAGTGACTTATGGTATATCCTCTTATACCGGTGGTACTGAAGAAGTGACTTCCCCTTTCAATTCCTCCAGAACAATCTTACTCATGGGCTTGTGGTTCATCACATAGTCTTCCTCTAGAAATCTGGCGTTCGTGCTAACGATCACCCTCTAATCTCTAGGACTATAAAACAAACCACCTTTCGTTCCTCTAGGATAGCCAACGAACATGTGCACTTCTGTACGAGGTTCCAACTTACCAGCATCTGCCTTCAGCACATGTGCTGGACTCCCCCAAATTCGAATATGTCTTAGACTAGGCTTTCGCTCAGTCCACAATTCTGTGGGAGTAGATGTTAGGTTTTTTCCGAGCCGCAAAAACCGCTTTTTGCGTTGCGGAAACCTCGGAAGCCCCCGGCCACGGATCCGTGCGAAGAAGTATTAAAACAAAACATGTATGTGCTTGTATAAAAACCCTAGATCTACCTTAGATCTAAGAGATAAGATCATTACCCTCGATGCGATGCCCTTCGCAAATCCCGCTCGTCCAAAAGTCCGCCGGAACTCGAGAGTGTCAAGTGCACACTCCTCTATGGTATCCACACAAGCAATAGGTGGAAGAAAAACACACTTGAGTGTGCTAGCACTCCTAGGGTGTCTCGGCAAGATGAGGAAGGAGAGGGGGAGAGCTTGAGAGGAAAAGTTCCAAGGTTGAAGATGAAGTCAATTAGCCACCAAAAATCAATACTCCATCTAATGGAGTGGCCGGCCACTTCATGGAGGGGGGTTACATGCATGCATGTAACTCCCATGACCCTTGGTCTCCCTCATGATGTGGCACTAATTGACCAAGTCAATGATGATGTGGAGCACCATCATTGGCCGGCCATGCCTAGTCATCATCATGACATGGCATTTGGTCAAGTCAAACTTGACCTTTCATCTTCCCTCTCAAGTCAAGTCAAACTTGACCTCTAATCTCCCATGGTTGATCAAATCTAACCACTTGACTCAAGTCAATTTAATTTAATGAATCTTTATTCATTAATTTAAATTGATTTGATGAATCAAATCTCAATTAGACTCATTCAACACTTGAATCAACTTGAGTCTAACTCAATTAGTCTAATTTGGATTACTCTTAATCCAATTTGGTTCATCCCATGAACCTAATCCTCATGGTTCATCATATGAACCTAATCTCCATCTAATTGCTCTTATGTGTGTGACCCTATAGGTTCTTGTAACGTTGGCAATGTCCCTAAACCGATTTAGGAACATAAGCAATGAGCGGTATCTAGCAACACATCATTGCTACCCAAGTTACAAGAATGTTGAGCTCCAACATCACCTTTGTGACTACTGATTGTGACTCTCACAATATGTGACAATGTCCCTCTATCCTTGACATCTAGATTGACCAATCGAGGCATAGACCGTGTCATCCTCGGTACAATCTAAATCTTGAACTCCAAGTAGACTCACTCTAATCAAATGAGCTCAATATCTCATATTGACTCATTTGGGCATGGCCATGCACTTCGTGGTCTCACTCTATCAAGAATATCGATGTCACCCCCGTCATATAGGAGGGATAGATCCCATCTACATCACTCACATCCCTCCGCATAATTCGTTACATACCCAGTAATCGCCTTTATAGTCCACCCATTTACGGGTGACGTTTGACGAAGCCAAAGTATGCAACTCCTTATGTAGGGAACCATGGTAACTTCAGGTCTAAGGACTAATAGTCATACTAATAGCCACATGAGAAAGTATATGACACTCATATAACGCTCCATGATACTTTCTCATGGCGGGTCATTCAGTATACATTCTCCAATGCATACCCATGTGTCAACTTGATATCTCATATCCATGACTTGTGAGATCAAGTCATCTTGTTGACCTACATGCTAGTCTCTACGCATTAACATGTTGGATCGAAAGTGTCGCTAGAGGGGGGGGTGAATAGCGATACGATGTCGTTAAAAAACTTTTGCAATAAGTAAAAAGCAAGTAGAGAGTGCACAGCGGAAATATAAAGTAGACAAGATATTTTTACGTGGTTCACAATCTTTCGATTGCTAATCCACGGCCCTAGTGATCCTTGATCACGTACGGAGGGCAATTCACTAAAACCACTCCTCCTCGTTGGAGGTAGCAGATTACAAAAAAGAAATCAAGGCAAAGGACACTCCTTTACGCGATTAAAGCACAAAGACAATTTAAAGAAGTAGAACTTAAATAAATATACCGACAACTCTTATAAGTAGAAGATGTAGCTTTCGTTGTCGGCGGCACTTCGTCGTAGCAAATGTGAGTAGTAGTAGCGACGTTACGATGGCGTGTTGAGAGCTCTTGAATTCTTGTGATTTGCTTGGCTTGAACATGTCTATTTATGGATATTGATCTATGAATTTAGACATAGGTAGTGTCCAAGGTGAGGTTCTTATCCCAACTCAAGGATGAGGTGTTTCATCCAACCACCTTGTGCCACCTCCAACCTTCTTGCGCCAACTCAAGGATGAGGTGTTTCATCCAACCACCTTGTGCCACCTCCAACCTCCTTGGGCGCCAACTTGAGGATGAGGTGTTTCATCCAACCACCTTGTGCCACCTCCAACCTCCTTGGGCGCCAACTTGAGGATGAGGTGTTTCATCCAACCACCTTGTGCCACCTCCAACCTCCTTGGGCGCCAACTTGTTGGAGCCATTCAACTTGTGCCACATCATGGGAGCCAACCATCTTGTGCCAACTCACCTTATTTTGGGCGTCCACCACAAGGAAGCTTGGTGATGGTTTGGATGTCCACCTTGATGCCACATCACCCTTTGTAAAAACACGAGTCAAGTCCAAATTCACCTTGAAATTCGAGCTCTTCTCTGGAACTTGACTAGATCAAAGGGTTTTGACGCAGTACAAGTTAGCTTAAAATATAAAGTACGATGGTTCTAACCATCGATCTCCTAGACCTTCCATTGGAGGTATTGGATCTACAACGACCTTGCCGCTTTCACACGAGCTTACCTTGTAGCCTCGCTTCCGGTCTTCACCCGTACCTCGGCTTCCTCAAGTCCTGCGTTGCCCGACCACCTCGGTTCCCACCGGGTGTCGCAGACCTTCCGCTCAACTTTAGCATTTCTGCACACTTAATTGAGCTCGTAAGATAACAAATATACCCTTAACTATTGAGCCTTTTGCCATAATCAAAATACCGGTTCGACTTTGGTGCCCACTGCACCAACATAACATTGTCCCTGAATGTTAATACTCGACTAGGAATGATTAAGAGTAGTGTTCTCTATATCATCTCATTATCGATTCAACCAATCGATTGATATAGATAAGAACCTACTACTCAAGGACATTATTATATTTAGTTATTTGGCACCAATACAAGTAAATATAATAACCATGCCTTTATAAATAGGAATATGATACAATAAAGTCCATACAACAATCATCATATGATTGGCTCTAGGGCTTTTACTAACAATCTCCCACTAGCACTAGTGCCAATCACCGTAGTATCTAATACCCAATGACCTAGTGTGACCATCATGCCTTTTCTGTGCCAAAGCCTTGGTCAAGGGATCTGCGATGTTAGCCTCTGTGGGTACTCTGCAAATCTTCACATCTCCTCTATCGATGATCTCTCGAATGAGACGGAAGCGCCGTAGTATGTGTTTGGTCCGCTGGTGTGAGCGAGGTTCCTTAGCCTGTGCAATCGCTCCATTGTTGTCACAATAGAGCTCTATAGGATCTGCAATGCTAGGAACCACCCCAAGCTCGAATGAACTCATGGATCCAAATCGCCTCCTTCACGCCTCAGATGCAGCGATATACTCGGCCTCTGTTGTAGAATCAGCAACTGTGTCCTGCTTCGAACTCTTCCAGCTCACAGCGCCACCATTCAAGCAAAACACGAACCCTGACTGCGATCTGTAATCATCCCGTCGGGTTTGGAAGCCGCATCACAGAATCTTACGCCTAGCTCCTCATCGCCTCCAAATATCAAGAAATATTCTTTAGTCCTTCTCAAGTACTTAAGAATATTCTTGACTGCTATCCAGTGACGCTCACCTGGATCTGACTGGTATCTACTCGTCATGCTCAAAGCATACGAGACATCAGGACGAGTACACAGCATGGCGTACATGATAGATCCTATAGCAGATGCGTAAGGGATCTTATCCATGCGGTCTCTCTCCTCTCTAGAAGAGGGACTTTGAGTCTTCGAAAGACTCACACCATGTGACATCGGCAGAAGTCCTTTCTTGGAATTCTGCATGGCAAACCGAAGTAATACCGTGTCAATGTATGTACTCTGACTTAGGCCAAGCAATCTCTTAGATCTATCTCTATAGATCTTGATGCCTAGAATACAGGCTGCTTCACCTAAGTCCTTCATTGAGAAGCACGTCCCCAGCCAAGTCTTCACAGACTGTAGCGAAGGGATGTCATTCCCAATGAGTAGTATGTCATCCACATACAGTACAAGGAACACAAATGTGTTCCCATTAACCCTCTTGTAGACACAGGGTTCATCTTCATTCTTGATGAAACCAAACTGTTTGATCGCATCATCGAATCGAAGATTCCAGCTCCGAGAAGCTTGCTTTAGCCCATAAATGGACCTTTGCAGCTTGCATACCTTCCCAGTATGCTGTGGATCTACAAAACCCTCAAGTTGTGTCATGTACACATCCTCGAGTAAGTTTCCATTCAGAAACGCGGTTTTGACATCCATCTGCCAGATCTCATAATCGTGGTATGCTGCAATAGCAAGCAAGATCCGAATGGACTTAAACATCGCCACTGGAGAAAAGGTTTCATCATAGTCAATACCATGAATTTGCTTGAAACCTTTAGCCACCAATCGGCCCTTATAGGTATGCGTAAGTCCATCCATGTCAGTCTTTCTCCTAAAGACCCACTTACACCCAATGAGTTTGACCCCTTCAGGTGGATCAACCAAAGTCCATACTTGGTTAGTGTACATGGATTCCATTTCGGATCTCATGGCGTCTAGCCATTTCTCAGAATCTGGGCTCATCACAGCTTCCTGATAGGAGGTAGGCTCATTCTCAATGAGCATAACGTCATCATGGTCAGACAAGAGAAATGAGTATCTCTCAGGTCCGACGACGCACTCTATCGGACTGCGAAGAGGTAGGTCTACTTGAACAGGTGGTTGTTCCACAACTCTTTGTGCAACAACCTCATCACCCACAACACTTTGTGGTTCCTGTTCAACCTCCATCAAGGCCTCAGTGCTATGGTCCTTATCTTGAATTTCTTCAAGATCGAAGGTACTCCCACTAGTTTTTCTAGAAACAAAATCCCTTTCTAGAAAAAACCCAGTCTTTGCCACAAACACTTTGTGATGACTGGGAATGAAGAAGTAATATCCCTTTGTAGAATTGTGATATCCAACAAAATAGCAACTATCGGATTTGGGTCCCATTTATGTCCGAGACTTGACGTCAACGTAAGCCTCACAACCCCAAATCCTCATAAAAGACATCTTGGGATTTTTCCCCTGTCCATATCGTAGATATGGTGTCTTTACCATACCTTGGATGGTACACGGTTAAGGGTAAAGGTCATTGTCCAGAGCATATCCCCAAAAGGATATAGGAAGATCTGTGTGACTCATCATAGATCGTACCATATCCAATAGGGTACGATTCCTCCTTTCGGATACACCATTCCACTGTGGTGTTCCAGGAGGAGTGAGTTGGGATAGAATCCCACACTCAATTAGATAGTCACGAAACTCATGGCTAAGGTATTCACCACCTCGATCTGATCGAAGTATCTTAATACTCTTGCCAAGCTGGTTTTGTACTTCATTCTTGAATTCTTTGAACTTTTCAAAGGATTCAGATTTATGTGTCATAAGATACACATAACCATATCTACTGAAGTCATCAGTAAATGTAATGAAGTACTGTGAATCACCTCTAGCAAAGAATTGAAAGGACCACATACATCACTATGTATAAGTCCTAACAAATCTGTTGCTCTTTCGCTATGTCCACTAAAGGGAGTCTTGGTCATCTTGCCTAAAAGGCAAGACTCGCATGTCTCATATGATTCAAAATCAAATGAGTCTAGCAGCCCATCCTTATGGAGCTGAGATAAGCGACTCTCATTTATGTGACCTAAGCGACAATGCCAGAGATAGGTTTGGTTCAACTCATTTGATTTGAATCTCTTGGTACTTATGTTATAGATAGGGCTCTCTAAGTCTAGAAAGTAGAGTCCGTTCATTAGAGGTGCACTACAATAGAACATATCATTTAAATAAACTGAACAACATTTGTTCTTTATTATAAATGAAAACCCTTTCTTGTCCAAACAAGAAACTGAAATGATGTTCTTAGTTAAAGCAGGCACATAACAACATTCTTCTAATTCTAGTACAAGCCCAGAGGGCAGAGATAGATCATAAGTTCCTACAGCGACAGCAGCAACCCTTGCTCCATTGCCTACTCGTAGGTCCACCTCGCCCTTTGTCAATGCCTTGCTATTTCTCAACCCCTGCACATTGGTACAAATGTGAGATGCACATCCGGTATCTAATACCCATGATGAAGAAATAGATAGATTGACTTCTATAACATTTATACCTGAAGTAGAAGTCTCACTTCTCTTCTTCTTAAGATCTTCCAGGTATGCCTTGCAGCTACGCCCGGTTGTCCTCGCTTCCTGCGAAGAAGCAAGCCCCTTCCTTGGCTACCCTCCTTTGGGTTTAAGTTCTTTGCCTTTGCCCTTGGCTTGGGACTTTCCCTTACCTTTAGGCTTGCCCTTGCCTTTCTTCTTCGCACCATCAAAATGGTGTCGATTACCCTTCTTAAGGTTAAGCTCATAGCTTCTCAACATGCTGAGCATTTCAGGTAATGGCTTATCAATTTCATTCATGTTATAATTCATGACAAATTGATCGAAGGCTCTTGGCAAAGATTGCAAGATTAGGTCAGTGGCCAGCTCTTGGCCAAGTGGGAATCCCAGCCTTTGTAGGTTTTCTACGTACCCAATCATCTTGAGTACATATGTACCTACGGGAGTCCCGTCTTGCATTTTGGACCCAAATAATGCCTTAGAGACTTCATATCTCTCATGCCTAGCTTGTCCTTGATATAGTTGACGAAGATGTCCAACCATATCATAAGCATTCATGAACTCGTGTTGCTTCTGAAGCTCAGAGTTCATGGTCGCGAGCATTAGACATGACACATCTAATGCATCATCTCGATGCTTCTTGTAAGCATCTTTGTCACGTGAGGCATTGGCGTGGAGGTGCCTCCGGAATGGGCCGCTCCAGACGCACAACTTCCTTTCTTGGGTGAGAACAATTCTCGTGTTCCTGCATCACCCAGAAATTTGCTCCATTGAGCTTGTCCTTCTCAAGGACGGATCGCAGAGAGAGAGTGTTCGTGTTTGACATAGTAATCTACAACATACAATGCAGAGGATTAATATCATATTCCTTTTATCATTTAATTAGGCCTTTAATAAAATGATGCTCCCACTAAATTATAGGAATTTTGTAGAATCGAGTTATGGATGTGGTCAAACCACTTTTACTAGATTCATACAAACTAGCTATAATTCTTGCGGGACAAGATCCACATCATACTAAGCCGTGAGTTAGCTTTGGCTAAATCGCCCAAGACTTAGTACGATCGGTGGGTAACACATTACCGATTACATCTCTATGCAACTCTTGTTTATAGGATTAAGACCCACATTTACAAAAGACCTTGAGTTAGCTTTGGCTAAATCGCCCAAGATTTAGTGTAAATGCGATCTTAACCTATCTTTCCAACGATTGTAATATGCCTATAGTTCTACTCGATCCAATTGAGTTAACTAGTTTTGCTCAATCTAATTGAGCTTACTCTAACCCGAGTCGTGATAGGCGGGACCAAGATTGTCCCTCCGCACCCTACCAAGATAATATGCGTTGCTCTGCTTTGGCAGATTCAACAACAACAAATGATCGAGGTAGTGATGGGTATCAAGGCTCGGTAGGCATTTTCGAGTTGATTCGATTATGATCTAATCTAATCATAATGTGTATCTTATATGCATTTAGGCCTTTATTATCCTATATTAGCATGCATCATATACATACATTAATTATTCTAGCATGCATCATATACATACAAGAAAATTAACCTAGCATGCATCATATACATACAAACATGTTTCTACTAGCATGCATCACATACATACAAGCAAAATCAATTAAATATACATATATATATATCAACATATATATATATCATTAAATGTGATATAGTCATGGCCCTACTACGATCTTCTCAAGCCAATGAGAAGATCGGACGGTCAACCTAAGGCTAGCGGCTTCTCCAAGCGCTTCCTTTGACCGCCATGTGTCGTCGTCACCCTTCTCGTAAGCTCATCTTCAAGTGGACTTTCCACCGCTCCATTTTTGTACATTACAAATACGAAACTCGAGTTACATTCGAGTCTAAAACTATTTATAACTAGAATATTAAAAGAATAGGTGTGACGGCAGTCGCAAACACTTTACAACACGCCTGACCACAAAGCACGCAGCCGTGATTATGAATTACAACACACTTAATCCAATCCAATTGGGTTATTGGGCCATGACACTCAAAGAATTATACATAATTCTAAATTATGTATTTTTACAGAAATTTCTATAATTTTTCCTAATTTATTTCGAATTTATGAGTCAACTCTCCGTAACGGTTCGCTTAAGCGGTTTCGCGATCGCGGGACATGGCCCTTCGGGATAGGGCAGCGCTCTACCGCAAAATAAACTTCGAGTGTCCCTACAATGATCTTACAGCGACTTAAGTCGCTGTCCCAAAAACCCAAAGCGAGAACTCGCGATTCGGAGAGTTTTTCTCGACTTGAAGCCTACGAGTGTCCCAACACTGCTGCTCGACTCTACGAGAAAATACCCAAAAATTCTATAAAATAAGAAAATTTACAGAAACATATAAATCTGTAATTTTTATATATCTAATATAAAAACAACAAAACGAAACACATACATGCTTCGACGTGGCTCGATACCCGTTAGGTTTTCCGAGCCGCAAAACCGCTATGCGTCAAGGAAACCTCGAAGCCCCGCCACGGATCCGCTGAAGAAGTATTAAAACAAAACATGTATGTGCTTGTATAAAAACCCTAGATCTACCTTAGATCTAAGAGATAAGATCATTACCTCGATGCGATGCCCTTCGCAAATCCGCCATTCAAAAAGTCCGCCGGAACTCGAGAGTGTCAAGTGCACACTCCTCTATGGTATCCACACAAGCAATAGGTGGAAGAAAAACACACTTGAGTGTGCTAGCACTCCTAGGGTGTCTCGGCAAGATGAGGAAGGAGAGGGGGAGAGCTTGAGAGGAAAAGTTCCAAGGTTGAAGATGAAGTCAATTAGCCACCAAAAATCAATACTCCATCTAATGGAGTGGCCGGCCACTTCATGGAGGGGGGTTACATGCATGCATGTAACTCCCATGACCCTTGGTCTCCCTCATGATGTGGCACTAATTGACCAAGTCAATGATGATGTGGAGCACCATCATTGGCCGGCCATGCCTAGTCATCATCATGACATGGCATTTGGTCAAGTCAAACTTGACCTTTCATCTTCCCTCTCAAGTCAAGTCAAACTTGACCTCTAATCTCCCATGGTTGATCAAATCTAACCACTTGACTCAAGTCAATTTAATTTAATGAATCTTTATTCATTAATTTAAATTGATTTGATGAATCAAATCTCAATTAGACTCATTCAACACTTGAATCAACTTGAGTCTAACTCAATTAGTCTAATTTGGATTACTCTTAATCCAATTTGGTTCATCCCATGAACCTAATCCTCATGGTTCATCATATGAACCTAATCTCCATCTAATTGCTCTTATGTGTGTGACTTATAGGTTCTTGTAACGTTGGCAATGTCCCTAAACCGATTTAGGAACATAAGCAATGAGCGGTATCTAGCAACACATCATTGCTACCCAAGTTACAAGAATGTTGAGCTCCAACATCACCTTTGTGACTACTGATTGTGACTCTCACAATATGTGACAATGTCCCTCTATCCTTGACATCTAGATTGACCAATCGAGGCATAGACCGTGTCATCCTCGGTACAATCTAAATCTTGAACTCCAAGTAGACTCACTCTAATCAAATGAGCTCAATATCTCATATTGACTCATTTGGGCATGGCCATGCACTTCGTGGTCTCACTCTATCAAGAATATCGATGTCACCCCCGTCATATAGGAGGGATAGATCCCATCTACATCACTCACATCCCTCCGCATAATTCGTTACATACCCAGTAATCGCCTTTATAGTCCACCCATTTACGGGTGACGTTTGACGAAGCCAAAGTATGCAACTCCTTATGTAGGGAACCATGGTGACTTCAGGTCTAAGGACTAATAGTCATACTAATAGCCACATGAGAAAGTATATGACACTCATATAATGCTCCATGATACTTTCTCATGGCGGGTCATTCAGTATACATTCTCCAATGCATACCCATGTGTCAACTTGATATCTCATATCCATGACTTGTGAGATCAAGTCATCTTGTTGACCTACATGCTAGTCTCTACGCATTAACATTGTCCCTGAATGTTAATACTCGACTAGGAATGATTAAGAGTAGTGTTCTCTATATTATCTCATTATCGATTCAACCAATCGATTGATATAGATAAGAACCTACTACTCAAGGATATTATTATATTTAGTTATTTGGCACCAATACAAGTAAATATAATAACCATGCCTATGATACAATAAAGTCCATACAACAATCATCATATGATTGGCTCTAGGGCTTTTACTAACAGTAGAAGACACTGATTTAGATGGAACCAAGTTCAGAATGTACACCGTCGTATCTAGAGCATATCCCCAGAACGAATCTGGCAACTCAGAATAACTCATCATCGATCTAACCATCTCCATAAGAGTCCTATTCCTTCGCTCTGCTACACCATTCTGCTGGGGTGTGCCAGGTGCAGACAATTAGGATTGAATCTCAGCCTCTGATAAGTAATTCCTAAACTCTCCCAAGAGGTACTCACCACCACGATCAGATTGTAGTGTCTTGATACTTTTACCTTGACGTTTCTCCACATCAACCTTGAATTCTTTGAACTTGTCAAAGCATTCAGACTTGCGGCGTATCAAGTAAATATATCCATATCTTGAATAATCATCTATAAAAGAGACGAAATACTCAAAACCACCTCTAGCCTGGATAGACATAGGACCACACAAATCAGAATGAACCAATTCTAACACATCTTTGGCTCTATACCCCTTGGCCTTAAAAGGTCTCTTGGTCATTTTACCCTCCAAGCAAGATTCGTAGGTTGGGAAATCCTCCACCACTAATGAACCCAGAGGTCCATCAGCTATCAACCTTTGAATTCTGCTTAGGTTAATATGACCAAGCCTAAGATGCCAAAGATATGTTTGGTTCATTTTCGAAGGTTCTTTTCTCTTATTGGAATTAGAAGATGAGTTATTAACTTCTATTTGCATCGTGGGAGCTTTTGGTTTAAGTGTGTATAAATTTCCTATCAATGCACCCGAACAGATAATCTGTCTATTCCTTTTTATAACAACTCTGTCATTAAAAGAAATAGAATATCCATCCATAAACAATTTAGAAATCGAAATTAAATTCTTTCTAAATAAAGGTACATAAAGGTAATTCTTAAGAACCAAAACTTTATTTTTCTCAAAAGATAAATAAACATCTCCCACTGCAACAGCCGCCACCTTCGTGGCATCGCCCAAGTATACGGTAATCTCCCCCTCAGCTAGTCGTCTAGTTTTCTGGAACCCCTGCAAAGTATTGCAGACATGATCAGTGGCTCCCGTATCTACACACCAGGTGCCGGTAGATAACACCGCTAAATATATTTCAACGACTAGACCAAAAGATATACCTTTGTTCTTCTTGCAGTTGGGGCAGTCATTCTTCCAGTGTTCAGTCTGCTTCCAAGTGAAGCACTTGCCTTTCGACTTCTTCACTCCTCCCTAAGTTCCTCCCACTACCTTTGCCCCAGCTTGTTTCTTCTTCTTCTTGCCTTTCAGCTTAGAAGTAGAAACCTTTTGGGTAACCATGACATGCGCCTGAGCACTCTGACGAAATAGCCCCTCTACCGCCTAGAGTTATGTCAGAAGCTCCGCCAATTAATACAACCTCTTGTTCATGTTGTAGTTCAGGCGAAACTGCTCAAAACTCATAGGTAGAGACTGGAGAATGATATCGATCTGGGTTTCCCCATCGATCTCAGCTCCGAGGACTTCCAACTCATTCAAATGAGCCATCATCTTGAGAACATGATCCCTCACGGGTGTTCCCTCGATCATGGTGGTCGTCATCAAGTTCCTCATGACTTCCTGCCTTGCATCCCGATTCTGGTGTCCGAAAAGCTCTTTGAGATTGAGCATCATGTCAAAAGCAGTGGGCATGGCTTGATGCTGATGTTGCAGTACATTTAACATTGATGCCAAAATGTAACACCGTGCCATCTCATCGACCTTAATCCACTTCTTATAACTCTCCTTCTCCTTTTCCCCAGAATCATCCGCAGGCTTAGGAGGGCACTCTTCGAGGAGTACATATTTGTATTCCTCAGCAGTCAAGACAATGTCAAGATTCCTCTTCTAATCAATATAATTGTGTCCAGTAAGTTTATTTTCTTTCAGTATCACAGCAAGCGGGTTGAAAGTCATTTTGAAAGAAAACCTAAGAATCACATGGATCAAAACATTAGATTTCAAAAAATTATTGATTCCTCAAATAATAAAATTTTAAAATCAACCAACACCTCAAAACACCGAGAATATCGTATGCCACGATAGTGTGGACGTATACGAATTCCATATTTGTAAGGGAGGTTTTACCCATTAATTTTACTATCTTGTCAACCTAACTTTTTGACAAGTAAAATTAATAGTTGGTTCCTCTTCGGCCCTACAAATAAAAGTAGTGACTCCGATGGGGAGGATACTTATATTTGTATCTAAGTGTTAACCATTACTCGGTACCAAGGTAATTATCTCGGGTTATGTGTCTTCCGATGGGGAAGTACACACGCTCCTTAATAATTTCCTATAACCATATTCGACCTTGTGATCCGCAAATAAACTCATATGATGGGGAGGAAGGCACTCAGAGCCGACGCGCAAGTTTGTTTGCATCACATGTCAAATCGTAATGGAGGCCGTGGGAATTTATAAAAAATATCCCTCTCCCACTTAGTAATTTAAAATTGAGGAATTTTCTAGCCTACGACATGCATATCAAACAGTAAGCAATAAACATGAAAAATAAATATTTTCCAACTATTATGGCTTTTGTCTTCAATATATCTCCCGTCGTATCGCCATCTCGTCCGCTCCTCCCTACGCCATGTACAAGCCATCCGGAGATCCGAGCCAAGAAAAAATATTTTAATTTACATCCATCGATCCTATACTCCATGAGGAAGTGTACATGAAATCTAGATCAAAAGTAAACTAAAATAAAAAGAGTGGATAAACAATGTCGTATCTAATTTATAAAAATTAAATACTAGCCTCGCCAACCCCGAGAATTCAACAAAATATACAATTACACACATACAATCACATACACACATATGACCATAATAGTTGGATCCTATGCCTGCAACCAAAGAGTTAACCTATGCATATCCTACTATTATCCGACACATATAATATATGAAAAGTGCATAAAAGTAACCGAATCCTAAACACACAAAATCGGAAACCATGGCTCTGATACCACTTGAAGGTAGAAAACTTCGCTTCCCACTTCAACTTGGTCGCTTGTTCATGGCGATCCCATCGACGTCTCCGGATTAAAAAATTTAATCCTAGACAAAAGGGATCACCCAAGCAACCGTTTCATCGTCGTGTTATTCGATTAGAGTATTCACTTAAACAAACTTGTTGTTCAAGGAACCAAACACTATTCTATGAATAGCCGCGGAATAGACGATGTACAGATCGTCGGCTTTTGTGTTTATGTTCGGGGTCCAAGTTATATTAGCAACAAAACAGAATATATAACATTCATATAATTGAAGAACAAATATAGACATGTTACAAAAGAAAATAGACAATTGATATACCTCTCGATCTTCTATTATATGACCTTCCTCCTCTTGGACGTCGTGTGGACGACGATCTACCAAAAGTCAAAGTTCCTAGATCACCAATATTCCTTCCTTGCTCGCTCCGAACAAGAGAAAGAATAAGAAACAAGACACTTCTCCTTCTTTCAACTAACCACCAAGCTCCAAGCTTGGTGCTTGCCGCCGGCCAAGAAGGAGAAGATGAATAAGATGGAAACCAACCAAGACTTCAAGGGAAGACCCTAAGTCTTGTTTCCACCGGCCAAGGAGAAGGGGATTAAGGAGTTTTGACACCAGCCAAGGGAGGGAAGGGCTGGTATGGGCGCCGGCCACCAAGGAAGAAGAAGAAAAAAAGGAAAACCTTTCCTTATTTGGTGCCGCCAACACCCCAAACCCTAATCCCCAAAGCTTGTCGCCCCTTACCCTAATCCTATCTCTAATGGAATTCATCTTGCTGCCCACCCCATGCTCTCCTTTTATAGAGTTAGGGATATTCCTTGTTTTAATCTCCACCATTGGTTCTAGGGATTCAATCTCAACCGTCGGATATAGATTTAATCTCAACCGTCGGATCTAGAGATTTAATCTCTACCTTTGGATCTAGAGTTTTGTTCTCAACCATTGGATCTAGGCTTCATGAGGTTTTAATAGGCTACAATAGGGACCATGAGGAGGAGTTGGATCTTGGCCACCCAATGGATCAAGCCCACATAAAGTCTGATCCATTAATGATAATCCAATCCACTAAAGGTTTATCATTGATCTACCTCACCAACCCCCATAAGTTAATATGGGCTCCATATATTATTTGTATATTTTTCTCCCCGTGTTTAAGATCTCGAATGTCCATCGATTAATTAATTTACTGACCATTAATTAATCAACATCTAACTCCATCAATAATACCACTCAACCTTTTCATCATGCCGGACCAAGTCCACCTGCAGGGTTTACATGATGAAACTTATGAGCTCCTCAAGGGGACATCATCATCCTAATATATAGGACACGGTTTCCTCCTATAATCAACGACACACCATATAAATAATATCATTTCCCAACTTACCGAGCCTATCGATTTAATTTATAAATCTCGCCCATTGGTAAATCAAAGAAATGAATACTAAGTATATGTGTCCGTTATTATATCAGGATTAAGAGCATGTACAATATAATATCTGAGGTCCGATTTGATTATGTAGTCAACAATAAATCGAATCACCTCTAAGTCGGTCCTGCTCAATACACACAAAGTGCACTAGTGTGATTCTATGGTCAAGAAAAACCAATACCAAATCACACTACAACCATGCCAATGGTTTGTCCAAAGTCATCTCGGTCGTGAGCCTATACTTATACTTTACAAGGAGCCGATAACATGATCTCCCGTGTGACACCACACACCATGTTATCTATAATGTAATGTATTAGACAATATGCATCACCATAAATATGCAAACAATGATCATGTGATTCTTATTTCAAAATAAAGATGTGCATACAAAGGTAGACTTTTCAGTATACATCCCAACATTATCATGGTTAGTGATGTTGAGAGAGAGTAATTCCCCGCATCACTTTCTGTGACATATTGTAGGGAATTCTTGAGCTTCAAGTAGGGTGATCGTCGATAACGGGAATACCATGCAGAGTCATTAGACTTGCAGAATTTACGCTAACCTAATAGCTCAAGAGTGTAAATGAATGTCTTAAGCCACTCAGAGTTACTGGCTTACATTTGGATTATGATGTTTGGATCTTCTATCAGATCCTGCCGAAAGACATTGGGTTGAGTCAGGAGTTTAGAAATGACTTTGTACAAGTGTTTAGGAGATGAAGATAGATAAGTAGACATTGCAAGTCAGATATTGAAATGAGAAGCCTCCGAATGTTGGTCAAAAGGAGCAAGATCGAAGTCATAAGCCACGAGCTACTATTAGAGAGCTTTTTCGATCATAGAAGACCAATCGTAGATCATCAGAACTGTTTGATGTTATTAGCGAAATCAGAACAAAGACTCCGAAGGGATTATATGCGTGTAGTGCAGATCACGAAGTCATGCAAAGCCGGATTATCCGTTGGATCAGATCATTTATTGCTATTGTAAGCAACCAGTACAGTTGAAGAGGTGTATTTTGAAGACTCGGTTGAAGGCTATCAATGGTATTCTGGGAGGATGATGCACAGTCTCGATAGTAGAGATCATCACAGAAGATTAAATTATCGCACCAGCAGCGACCTATTACCTTGGACGTGGTTGGAGTTCCTTGATACTTCCCTTCAAGGGAAGTGATTTACTCAGCATTATCAGCATAAGACATCTTAGAAGATTCATACAGACAACAACGGTTACCCCCCAGACGTGGATTGACTTTGTACAGAGGAGAGAGTATACGATGATGGTTGTGTCTATTCCGTATTCTATAGTTGCAGCTTGTAGGACTAAGTTATGGGATCAGATGATCTAGGAAAAAAAATCCTCGGGTCATTCGTCGTAGAAATGCGACCGCTTTGTCGCGGACTGTTGGATCTGATCCCGTTCTCTTCGGGGAAAGGTCGAGACCTATGTGGAGCCTTTGGATCGGATTGACAGATAATTGATCATTCAGGGTATTACTTTAGTTTACCCTCTGGGTTAATATATTGAGAGATACTTGTAGTTTACAGGTATCTTTGTCTAGAACATTCTTAATTCGGATTAGAAGGGTTCCTATACATCGACTTGTGGGTCGGTGGTATCTCTACCGTCAGGTGAGATGTGGACCAACAACCAAGAAGTCAAGGGATGCCCTTAGACTTTGATAGACATGCCTTTACTGTAGACATATCCTTATGGATGATTAAATTGTTGAGATTATGGTATGATATGTCTCTCAGATGTGTGTATAATCCAAGAGTATTCGGATGTAGTTTCTGATGCACTTCCAGACTTACCACTGTATAGGCAAGTGGAGTATGCAGTCGAAGCGATTTTGAGAATAGTTTCGATGTTGAAGACCTCGTACTAGGAGATAATTTTATTGGTAACACTGTTGCTAAACACTATGGATATTGGAAGAACATAAGTTGCGATTATAGGAGATGTTGGATGGAATATTTATCTATCCCAGTATTTCTTCTAGAGAAGATCCGGAACTCTTTATTAAAAGAGAGATGGACCTTTGAGATTATGCATCGATTATCGATGATGTAATATGGTAGTTGTTGAAAATGAATATCTTTCATTGTAGATAGATGATCTGTTTAGATTCGTTAAGGACACCTGTGTATACTCTAGGGTTGGTTTACGACTGGAGTGTTGATATTGTAGTGACATGGTGTCATACAATTATTATTGTCGTTGTGATGATTGATATATCATCAGTTTAGAGTAAAGAGGATGCAGGTGTGTAGATACGACAATTTCATACTTAGTATGAATTTTATGAGTTTTGATTATGTTGTTAGACTATTAAACGATTTAGTCGTCCATGGATTTGAGAAATCGTGTATTTTGACATGATTGTATCAGTTTATGGTTGTTGGAGTTGCGTAACTTGGCCACTGTTGATGGTGGTAGTTGGAGTTGCGCACTCGGCCACCGTAGATGGTGGTTTCCTTGTATGGATTTGGTTATTATCGTAGATATGGATAGAATGCTTTTAAGCGTTAGTATATCACTGACTTGTTTGATCAGGAAGGTGATGGAATTTACTTGGTCTAAAGCCTGTGAAACTAGTTTTCAGGGCTCAGTCGATGGTTGACTTTTGCGTCAGTGTTAGTTAATCCTTCTGATGTGGATGGAAGGGTATGATACGCAGATGCATCGCTTCAGTGAATGGAGCAATCCCGATGCAGTTAAATGAGGCGTATCTTAAGCTTATGACAGTTGAGGAACTGCGAGATAAGCTGTCATACATATGACATGAACTTAGCAGTATTATCTTGTGTGGTAGTGATATGCAGCAGAAATGCTCATGGAGTTTTGACTAGCTACTGGGTAGCTACTATAGAGTTGCTGGAACACGGACAGTTACAACAAGGGAGATGGGTCGCTATAGTCTCCCATACACTTACAGAGTGTGTGGTGGAGTGGATTTTGGACTGTTGATGGACTTCTCTTTTGAGAGGATAATTCCCCGTCTCTGATAAAGATAGTGGATTCTGGAGTTGCATTAGTTTAAGGAAGAGTTGCTATAGGAAGCACATCATTCGAGATGGGCTATACACCCTGGTGGTACTCGTATGTACCAAGATTTGAAACGTTTATACTGGTTGGAACGGTATGAAGAGAAATATTGCATACTTCATTGTTCGATGTTTAGTATGCCAACAGGTGAAGGCTGAACATCAGAAACTCTCTGGATTGCTCCAGGAAATTCCGATTCTGGAATGGAAGTGGGAGCATATCACTATTGATTTCGTTACAGGATTGCCTAGAACCCGTAAAGGACATGATGCGGTTTGGGTGATCATGGATCGTCTAACTTTCTGCCTATTCGTGGGCCGGATCCGTTGGATCGTCTAGCAGAGTTGTACTGCCGAGAGATTATCAAGTTGCATGGCATACCTTTAAGTATTATATCTGATAGAGATTCTGTGATTTACCTCGCGATTTTGGTAGAGTCTGCAGCAGGCCATGGGCACAGAGCTGTGACTCGGTATAACATTTCATCTTCAGACAGATGGATAGTTTGAGCGTACCATTCAGACTATGGAGGATCTATTGAGATCCTGTGTCATGAATTTTGGTGGCAGTTGAGAGGATCACATTCCTTTAATGGAATTTGCCTACAATAATAGTTATCACTCCTCTATTCAGATGGCTCCGTCCGAGGCCTTATACGACAGACCTTGCAGATATCCTATGTTGTGGGAGGAGATTGGGGAACGACAGCTATTGGGGCCACAAAGTATCCAACATGATGCAGAGTTGGTGCACGTCATCAGATGATGGTTATTAGAGGTACAGGATCGACAGAAGAGTTATGCGGACCGAAAACGAAGGCCTTAAGATTTCTCAGTTGGGGATCATATATTCCTACGAGTTTCACCCACCCAAGGAGTCAAAAGATTTGGGTTAAAAGGAAAATTAGCTCCACACTACATTGGTCCATTTGAGATATTGGAGTGGATTGGAGTTGTAGCTTACCAGTTGACTTTACCTCCGATACTTGCGGGTGTTCACAACGTATTTCATGTTTCTATGCTGAGGAAATACGTGTCACAATTTGATCATGTTTTGAAAGAGGTATCGATTCCACTTCAGTCGAATGCAACTTATGAGTAGATTCCAGTGTGGATTCTTGGTCACAAGGAGCGATAATTATGGAACAAAACAATCCAACTCGTAAAGGTTGGATGACAACATTATACGGATAAGGAAGCTACGTGGGAGCTACAAGATGCTATCCGAGCTCGATACCCTCATCTGTTCACTTGAGGTATGTGATAGTTACGAAAATTTCTTGTATTGGTTCTTACAATTAAGTACGAAATTTGGGGATCAAATTTTTAATAAGTGGGGGAGAATATAAAATACGGTGGAAAAAAATGGTTAGGGATTTAATTAAATCTAAACTTAGGCCTATTGTTATAGATTTAATTGAGGCTAGGTTTAAGCCTTATAGGATAAACCCGATCTAATTTTGTTCAAAACCTGACCCGTTTTCTCCTTCTTAATGCCAAGCCATTCGATGTTTTCCTCACCACCGAATTTCCCGAGCATTTCTGTGCCGAAATCCCGAACGGCCGGTGAAGACTCTTCTTCCTCGTGACTTCCCTCGATCCCGATCCTGATCTCCTTTTTCCCTGCTTTGTTTCTTCGTCGTGAAGGGTCACGATTTGCGTGAAGCCAACAGCGCCGATCTCCCCTTCCCCTTGCTCCTTCCTCTTCAAGCCTCTCCGCCGCCCTTCACTCTCGCCATCGGGGATTGTCTCGCGTCGTGAGTCTCGCCACAAACTCGAGCTACCGTTGCCTGCCACTTCGGGTGTCTCTGGATAGGGCATCACGCCGACCGTCTTCCCTCTTCTCCGTGGCCATTGCGCCCACCGCCGCAGCCAGTCACACCAGCCACTGTGGTTAGTGCCTTCTCCTCCCTTCACTGTTGCAGATTGGTGTTCCTTCCTCATCATCGCAAGTTGTTTTCCCCTGCTCCGAGATCACGCGACTTCAGTAGTTTTTCTACAGGGGCGATCGGTATGTCTTTAGTTGGCAGTCGATCTGAGGTTTCTGGCCATATCATAATCATCTCTTAGCCGATGTTTCTATGGATAATACCACAGCAAGATCTAAGGGAATCAAGGTGAGCTTGGCTTTACTGTGGCCAGTAATTTTGCCAACAATTTTCTCATATAATGTTCAAGGTTGCTGCTGGTCACTTGGGTTCCATAGGTTATCCTTCAATCTTCAGGTGATGAGTAGAGTTGGGAGGTTTTGCTCCCAATTCGGTTATTGATTTGGAGTTGGATGTTTCTTAGATCCAGTTGTTGATTCAGAGCGGATTTTCTTAAACAGATGGAGTTGTGGGTGAATGAAACTATGTTGGGTAAGTCTTGGTTTGTATTTTTATGAAGTAGGTTATGTTATAGCTATGTAATGGATTTTTGGCAGGGGCATTAGTATGAATTACAGGTGATTAAGGGTGAACAACAGTAGGTTTGGATTAGTGAATCCAATGTGGGGAATTGAGGCATCGTGAGGTAAGTATAGATGTAAGTGTTATAAATGCATATTATATTTGCAGTGATGTTGTAATCGATTTGATGATGCTTAGTTTTGAATAGATGGTAGTTAAGAACACTGGATTGTATCTATTAGATAAATCGTGGTGAAATTTTAGGAAGCTTGGATTAAGGAGCTGTGTGATCGAAGTGATTGTAAGAACCCTAATTCGGGATAGTCTTATGTGCATGGAGATTTGTTCGATATACTTATCATGTGGGTAATTTTCTACCCTGGTCATGTAGTTGTTGATGCATGCAGATTTAGATATATAATCATATTACCTTGACTCCACTCTTATTTATTCTTGTACTTGATACTTTGTCTTTGACCTTATATGCTATGTTGCTATTATCACATTTTTCCCTCGTCATGATTAGGAGTTATAGATGTGATATAAGTAAACCTATAAATGCTTAGTTATGTGTAAATAGTGGAGTACGGATGATGACCTGATTTGTAAATTGGGAAAAAGGGCATTCATGGGTAAGTAAGATCTTGAACGTAGGATTGATTCCAATACCCTTATGTTGCATATTTACTACCGATCATGTGTTGTGTAAATGGTCAAGTGAATTGTGAATAGTGTGTCGCTATGGACCGGTGGTCCTAGCTTGGTTATGATCAGTTGAGTACGACTCTCTGCAGGATAGATAGTGCATTGATCAGATTGGTATCACTCTCTACTGGATAGAGAGTGTTATTATCAGTTGAGTACAACTCTCTACAGGATAGAGAGTATATTAATCAGATTGGTATGACTCTTTGTAGAAAAGAATGTCTGTGGTGGATGTCTATATGTGTGACTATGCATTCATGTCATTTACATGCATGCTGGCGACGTGGTCTCCTTTGTGGTTGAGAGAGTCATCAGTCATCCTGCCTCCCATGTTACTCATGGAGGAGTAACGGGTGTGAGGGCAGAGCATTTGTTGTGCCGCACTCTACCACTTTAGACGGTGATAGTTGAAGTTGCATGCAGTTGTCCTGGGTGCGTGACACTCGACCACTCATGGGTAGTGTCAATCGGAGTGGCTAGCAACAGGGACCCCCGTTGTGTAGCGAGCTCTTTACGCTCATATGCTACTTATTCGTACTGCCCACTCGACCACTCGAGAGTAGTGGTTGGTATTGAGTTGGGGTAGTTGTCATGTCATGCCACCTAGGCCACACTGGGGTCGTGGTAACTTATGGGGTGAGCAGGCATGACCATGCATGCTGCATTGCCGTACTGTTGTGGCATCTTGATATATATATATATATATGGTTGTGATTAGTATATATGTATAGATGCAGTCTATATATATATGTTTATTGTGATATTGCATTTGATTGTACTATGCTTGCTGTATTTGGTTGTACATCATCTTCATACATGCTACTCGGATCTATTATATGGTTGTGTCGGATACCTGTATACTTGTTGGTCGGACCATTAGATACCTTTGACCTGTATCATGATTATAGTGTGAGTTAATATTACTCTTCATGTTGTATATTGTGGATATATGCTCAGGTTGGATATATGTAGTGTAGCAGACTTTCAGGTATGTCTGCACTTTACGCTGTTCATTTTATTTAGGGAGTATATGCATGTATTTATATACTATGCTGGTGTATACCTGATTTACCTGTAGGTTATATTGTTGAATTACATGTGTTATTTGATATATACATGTTCTCTCATATTATCGCTGAGTTATACTCACCACCACGGACCCTGGGTTTTTCTGTCGCCCAGGTAATAGGTAGAAGTCTTTGTGACGACTTGGAGCATCGCTGGCTGGCATCGTCTCATCTCAACTCTGGGGGTCCGAGATTTTGGGTTTATCGTTGGTGTTTCGTTATGGATTTGGTTGTATATGATGATTTGTAGTGTTGGGCACTGCTATTGTTGTACCATTCTTTCTGGTTTTGTTACGACATTTTCTTAATGTGGTGTTAGTCATACCGGTATGCATGGTGTGTGGTTTGTATTGTAGTTGTGTTAGTTCCGCCGTGCTTTGTTATGTTGTTATGTTTACATTTGTATATGTTATTGTTATTGTGAGCCCAAGGGCCTTGTATAAACAGGATATATTGCCACGTACAAGGGAGATGCTATCTGTTTGATTTTCAGTTCGGCATACTATTGGGGTGTGACACATCCTCTTATCAATCTTTGTGTTTCTTGATCCCTAAGTAGACTACACCAATAAATTGAGCTCAATAACTCATATTGACTTATTTGAGTATGTTCATGCATTTTAGTAGTCCTACTTTATCAAGGAGCCCACAGATATCACTTTCATTATATGGAAGGGATAGATCCCATCTACATCACTCACATCTCTCCGCATAATTCATTGCATACTCAGTGATCGACTTTATAGTCCATCCTATTACAGATGATGTTTGACGATACCAAAGTATACAACTTCTTATGTAGGGAACCGTAGTGATTTCAGGTCTAAGGACTATTCACACCAATAGTCACTATGAGAATGTCTATAACACTTATATGATGATCCATGAAACATTCTCATGGCAGATCAGTTCAGTACATATTCTCTAATATATACTCATGTGTCAACTTGATATTCTATATCCATGACTTTTGAGATTAAGTCATCAGTTGACCTACATGCTAGTCTCAACATATTAATATTATCCTTGTATATTAATACTTGACTAGGAATAGTTATGAGTAGTATTCTATATATCTACAGTTTTCCACTATCAAGTCACCATCTTCATATGTCGTAGACTAGAACCAACTACCCTAGAATATTATTATATTTATTCAAATGGCACATCAATGAAGTAAATATAATAACCGTAAACTTTGCTTTTATTATGAAACATGATACAAAAGTTCCCTTACCAATCATCTCATAATTAGTACTTAGGACTAATACTAATAGAAATAGCAAACAAATAATATGCAACATCTTTTTCTATACTATATTCCAACCAATCACCAAATTCCTTAAACCGTCAAGAATTGAACTGTCTAAATTAGCTTATTTCAAAATTTTATGCTGAGATTTTATAGTCTAAAGGTTGACATGGACCTTTTGGCAAAGATGACCTTTGAACTTGATCACTAATGTTAGCATTATAAGCATGAATTGGAGTCTTTAGTTCAAGATCTGTCAGTAACTATGAAAAATCAAAATCTTCAACTCTAACAACTCCAAAGTTTTTTTCTTCTAATTCTAGATCTTTTCTTTTAAAAAAATTATGCATTGTCGATATAGTGATTTCCTAATATAAATAAATAAAACATAAAATAACAATCCAAACTTAAACACCGAAGATCTTAAAAGTCATGAATTAGTGACATGTGAAATAAAATCATCTTTTCATCCCAAATTTCATTCCTCAAATCTAAATAACAATACTACCAAAAGAAGAAAAAATAAAACTACCCTTCGTTCGAGATTTCAATATATTCATAGGAAGGTTTTTTATTTTTTTTTTATTTCTATCTCTACTGCCTTCAATTAAGCTCTATCTATGTCCTCTGAACTAGAAAATAGAGGCAAGCAAATGAATCTAAAACAAAACAAAAGAACGAAGATCGCAACAGAAAAATCAAAACAACAGCAACAGCAACTACTTGTGATCGCAAAGTGGAGAGTGGACTCCGCTTTGGAAGGACATCTACGCATTTTCTCATGACAAAAAATGACATAGAGAATACAACATAGGAGAAAGAAACCTAGAAACTCTTAAACATAAGTAAAAAATAAATTGAAACTAATATTTTTTTTGGTCCAGTGTGGGCAGAGTTGTACCTGTGTTAGACGGGGCTGAAGTGAATAATAAAAAATAGATCTTTTTATTATGATAAATTACTATAAAATTTAATTTATAAATAAAAAATATAATAAATACATAAATAAAACAGAAATAGTATATTACATCAATAAAAAGTTAATAAATATTTAAAATAATTATATAAATACTAGTCGTCTAGCTTTGATATTGAATGACTTTTCTTCTTTTGCTCTCATTGTCTCTTGATATTTGAATTATTAAAAAAAAAAAAATACCATTTCATAAAATCAAATAAATTCAATTTTGTCTATTGCTAATATATTTTTGCATATTTTTCAAAAAAAAAAAAGAATTTATGAATCTTTGTGTATAAAACAACATTATTCCTTAAATGCATATTGTATTGTAAAATAATAATAACTTTATGATAATAAAAAAGAGCAATTTAAAATTAATCATGGTAATTTGCTCGGTATAATATCTATAAAATCATTTTCCAAATGCTCTTTAAAATTAAATCTACTTATAAATCATGTCATTGATTTTCGATTTCTCTCTGACACTTCATTGAAATCAAACAAGTCACACAGTCAGTTTTCTTTTATTAAATAACTAATGTTCTACAAATTCTAAAGTTAAATTTGACTATCAGCTTATTTATCAGTAGAAGGATGATACGGATGAAGTATTCTAGAAAATTAAATTTATAGATTCTTAGGAATTAGATTAAAAATATCGATTCCATTTGTCAGCAAATATTGAATTATTTAGATGCAAAATATATTTTTAGGAATTAGGATTAAGAATAACATAACTAACAAAGTCATATTTCTTCTGTAAAATAAATTATTGTTCAAGATTAACTCTACCTCAAATCCTCAATGATCAATTTAATATGAAGTGAGACGACGACGACGCTAGCAATCGCAGCGATCGGATAATCTGTAAGCAATGCTCATGATAATGATGATAATCAAATTGATAGGGAGGTGGATTTGAATTTAATAAAAATTTTAGGATTAAAAATAGAGGGAAGAGGTCGACAGAAGAAGATATTGCGAAATATAAAGGGGAGAAAGAGGTCAGTTCGTGCCTTTTTTTTTTATTTTTTATAATATTGTTGGTGCAATCGGCCCAGGTCATGATTGATCGGACTCGAGTTTGACTCAAGTGATGTTTTGATGTTTGACATGGAAGTTTGACATCGATGTTTGACATTGATATTTGATAATGTTTTGGGGAGATTGTTGGCACAATCGACTCGAGTCATGATTGACCGGACTCAAGTTTGACTCGAGGGGGATTTTGATGGTTGACTGAAGTTGACCATGTCATGGAAAGTCCAAGTCTTGAGTACTTGACATGTAAAGTCCAAGCATGGGTCTTGGTAAAGAAAAGTTCAAGTATGGGTCTTGACATGGAAAGTCCAACATGGGTTGGCAAGGGAAAGTCCAAACTTGAGTCTTGACATTTGAGAAGTCCAAGGGGTTTGATATTGGCGGCGTAAAGTCCAAGCGGGAGTCTTGGTATCATAAGTCCAATGGTTGGCGGCGTAAAGTCCAAGCGGAGCCTTGGCAGCATAAGTCTAATGTGCCTTGGCGGTGTAGACACCGTTAGCACGACATAACCGATGGAAGCACCTGAAGGCTAGCGTAATGGATGAACAAGTCATGGATGACTTGGAGGGATCCGAGAGGCGCGAGGCTGATGGAGGTGGCTAGAAGGCTTAGGTCTAGGCTAAGGGTGGTCTAGCAAGTATGGGGGCACCATACTTGGGTTAAAACCTCATGTTTGAGGTGTGCCAGTCGACTGGTGTCATGTGGCAGTCGGCTGGTGTGAGTCAACTAGGGTTTGATTGCGGGAAGTGTCCCAGCAGTCGACTACTAGAGCTTGGCACTCGACTGCTGGCTCGAGCAGTCGACTGATCGTGTGATCAGTCGATTGGTGCTCGAGAATACGGGCACATAATGGAGTCTGACTCGACTGCTGGGTTTAGCAGTCGAGTGGAGGCTCGAACAGTCGACTGATGATGGATCCGTTGGATTTTTCCAGCGTGGATCTAGTCGTTGTCTCACGACAACAGTGGCATCAGTCGACTGATGGTCCCGAGCAGTCGACTGATAGGCAATTTCTAGCCCAGGCAGAAGCTTTAAATGGAGCTTGTGGAGGAGGAAATCAATAGCGGTTCTTGAGGCTTTTGGGGTGATTTGTTGCTGAAAATCAGGGTCTCTAAGTGCAAGTCAAGTAACCAAACATTCAAGCAATCAAAAGCAAAGTGTTGTAAAGTTTTCTTTACTTGTCTTTCATATTTGTATTATATATTGCTTGTAATATGTTGTAAGAGGTTTCTCCGCATCCGACTTGTGTCGAAAAGGAGTATTTGTGATTAGTGGTTGCATTGACGTCGCTAGAGCTCTTTAGAGCTCGATCCGTGGAGTATGAACCGTTCGATTCCGAACCACTTTAAATATTTATGTTTGCATGATTGTCTTGTTTCGTTATTGCTATTATTATTATTCCGCTGTGCGCTAACAAAATTTGTAGAGACAAACGCAATCGAAATTCATCTCGAAACGAATACAAGCTATTAACCCTCCCCCCTCTCTAGCTTCCAAGGATCCCCTACAAATATTATAAAAACCCTCATAATATTTTAAAAATTATGATTAAGCCCTTTAAAATATCTTTTTGATAAAAAGCGAAAGTTTTTTAACGTGAAAGTGAGTAGGTCTACTATGCACTTTAATTATTTTTCATAATATTATAAAAAACTCCATAATATTTTAAAAATTATGATTAAGTCTTTAAATTTTTTTTCCATAGGCCCCTTTCTAAGTCGGGCCCTGATGCGGTTGCCTCTTTGGCCTCTTGGAAGGTCCAGCCCTGAGTGTGGGTAGTGTCCACACTGGCCCATGTAAGCTCTACCCTGTCTAAAATTTAAAAAAAAATTCTATAAAATAGTGATTATATCTACAATGTTACATAGAGTTAAATATTAGACTATGACTTGAGCATATGAGCAGAAGAAGATAACAGTTACAAAGATGAAAATGTTAAAGTGGATATATAGACTTACAAGAATAAACATGATAAAAAAAATAAAAACATTAAAGGGAAAGTTGAGATTGCACTTATTAAGGAAAAATTTCGAGAGACATTTTAAAATGATACAAATATGTACTTAAATGATTGATAAATTTTATAGTTAAATGATGTGAAAATATGATCAATATACACATCAAATGAAGGAAAAAGGCCCCAAGGGCACGGTGCAGCGACAAAAGCAGAGAGGCATCTCACAGGAGAACGCAGTTCAATCCTCTGCTACAATATCATTTGACGGCAAATTTAGGAAGATTCCATTCAAGCGGCCTTGGGGCCCTGGAGTTTGTCCGGTGGACGGAGTACGACTTCGACGTTGGACCGTGATTCAGGGATGGTGCGACTGCAGAGTCCGGACTGAACCGTTAAAAAGCTGCGAGCGCTTCTCTGATTTACCCTTGGTGGTTGGTGGAGGTCACTTGAGCTCCGACCTTACCTGGTTCAACTATTGACGAGGAATCCTGAAGGTCAGTGGAACAAGACCAGTCACTCCTAGAGATTTATCGGATCGAAGATTCGAATACCCTGATGTCAATAAAAAAAAGAGAGAGATCAAAGAAGATCTGATTAATATTGATAAAATAAAATAAAATTTATTTAAATATAGACGACGATATAATAAAAGATAAAATTTAATGATATAGAAGAATCCATACATCTCCCGTATGGAATAAAAGTTGATTAATGTTGTATAAAATTAGATTTTTTACTTTATTGTTTTTAAGATATAAAATTAAAATTAGTTTTTCACCCCCTTTCTTCAATGATTTTGTGTCCTTTTTTTCTGCTTTTGGACTAAATTTAAAGTAAAAAAATATAATTTATTATTTCAGTACCATTATTGCACTACTGCCAAATGCTTGAAGAAATGTAATTTCAACTATGCGAAGAGAAGGTAATTGCTATTTTGAAAGAAAATGACTTCAGATGACCTTGCAATTTCTACTAAGCAGCTCTATCCAGTTCAATAATTGTTGCCATTTAAAGCAAAATAATAACAGTTTGTCTTTTAAAATAACAGTCAAACTGCAAATCAAAATACGCGATATACAAATTTTTTATTTTTCCCGTGTACTTCATTGACTATATATTAGAGAGTAAAAGTAATCAGGTGGTGGATGAACAGTTTGAGCCTCGGACTTGAACACATTTCCAGTCAACAAGCTACTGGTTGCAGATCGCTCACTCAGAGAGTGAAGTAATTTGGTGGTGGATGAACAATTTGAGTCTTGGACACGGACACATTTCCAGTCAACAAACTACTGGCCGATGCCTCCTGTGTTTTGAATGGTTGGATCTCAGCAATCCTCTCCGGGACTGCTCTTCCGCTGTCTTCAATCCTAGCCAACACCTCAAAGTGCATGATTGACTTCTCTGGTTTTGTTTTCCATGTAGGGAACATGGACCAATCCACCTCTCCATTGAGGAGATGCTTCTCTACTGCGAATCCCATCTTCATATAGGTTTGAGCAGATACTTGTGCCTTAACAAGCCGAAAAGAACCTTCTTCTGATCCCTTCTTCCCCAATACCGACGCCAATAATTCCTCGAATCCAACAAGGTTTGGATCTGAGCCGTTAAGAGAAGTCAAGGGCCACAGTGTGGTCATGTGAGATCCATCCATTTCATCAGATGGTATGGGGGCAGATCGAGAAGAAAGCTCGATGAGTCCAGGTTCTAGACGCTTCAGCTTCAGCTTGTCATTGGGATATGTTGAAGGAGACGAGGTCAGTGAGGTTGGACCAACAATGCGGAGCGAGAGAAGGGGCTTCTCATTGGTGCGTGAAGCATCGCGAAGAGCTTTTGCAATGTTCAACAGGCCAGATGCCACATGACGGTTTTTCGGGTGGCTGCGGTTGAGGGGAAGAGGGACATCAATCGGGTGACGAAGACTAATGGACTTAGCACCCTTCACTGTCACCACCGCACCATCAGATAGAATGACCTTCTTCAATGCACCAGCTTCAACATCATGCTACACCAAGGTGAAAAAGCTTTCAAAAACACAAGGGCATACATATTGAACTTGTTTTTTAGAAGAAACATCAACTTCCATCAAGTAATTAGGACCTTTAGTTTAAGTCATCATTAGATAACCAAGAAACTAGACAAAGACATCCATAGAACAAAATGCAATTTGCAGGTGTGGTATATATTAGTACCATGCATTCATGATTTCAGAAACCTATAAAATCATAGATATGAATAACAAAATGGGAAACTTTAGTTTCACTCAAGTTTCATGGAGCTGTAGCTTACACTGAGCTTGTAGTATGTATTAAACTAAAATACAAGGCACGTTGTTGTGTCCTAGAATTCAGATCAGACGAACAATATATACTATCATGCATTCAGTGGATCTTGTTCCAGGGAACATAACTAAGCTGGTAATCAGGATGCTGAGTTATAGGTTACTATTATGTCATGTTAATAAATCTGCCAAATTTGGATAGAATCGTATAGACTCATCAAGCAATTCTTGTAGCATCACTTAGAATCGTGTATTCTTATGATCCAAAGAACCGTCCAAGTGTGATCTATGTCCATATTGCATCATTTTACATCCAAAATTGCAAAGAAATATAGAAAATATAATTTTTCGAGTAAAAATTGAAAACTTTACCATCATTTGCTGCTAAAACAGATGATATCGCGAACAAAATGAAACTGAATTTGCAAGAGATTTATTGTAGAGAAACTCAATTACCGGCAAGGAAAGCCTCATGTCGTCCCCATCTTGAATCCACAACTCCATCGGGCCAGAAATCTGAAATGGTAGTAACGCCGGCGAATCCCCAGCACCCAGCTTCCTCCCGACGTCAGCCAACCCTGCCTCCTCCTCGGACGCCGCCTTGAAGATCGAGAGGTCGACGAAATCCCAACGACTCACGTCCTCCAACAACTTGATCGGAATCACTCGATTCTCCACCTCGATGTCAAATTCATACGCCACAGCCTGACCCAACAGTGCGTCCCTGGGGTCGAACCCCGACACCTTGAGGCCCTCCGAGTGGAACCCTAACCCCTTAACGATGGCATCCCGCAACTCCTATACCCACATCCGGTGGAAAAAAAACTCATCAGGATTGTAGCATGCTCAAAACGAAGGCCACATTGGAGAGAAAAATATCAAATCGCGAGCAACGGGTATCGGTTACCGAGATCGCCTTCGGGGCAGCGGAAGTGATGGTTTCCGACGAGATAGCAGCATTCGCGACTCCGATGACGACGAGAAAGATCACACATGCGTGCAATCTGGAACCAATTGCCATGATCGAGAACTGCTGCATCCTTTCCCCGAGGAAAAAGTGTCGAAATTTTGATTTGTTTTAAATGGAAATAATTCGGGAAACGTCGAAAGAGGACGGGGATGTTTCAGGAACATCGGTTTGTCAAAATACTCATTCTTATAACGCCCAGAGCAATACGCAGTTTTAATTAGTGGAAATGTGGCACAAATGAGACCGAGAATTATAGATCTTCAAAAATCAGCTACAACAAAAATGCTGCAATTATGGCATCTGCTGTCCATTACATGATTGATCACTGGTGGATCTCTCTTCCGTTATTGTAATCTAGCATAAGACGATTACCTCTGTTATTTTTCATCGACGAAGAAAAGTAAATTACTAACACTATGCTCTTTGTTTTATTAGCTAAAAAGGACAAAAGGTTTTTAAATTCGAATGAAAATTTTTAATTTAACATTGAGATTCGACCTCTGTTCATGCTACTACGGTAATCTAATTTAGGAGTTGAGACAAAGAATATCATGCGCGAAGCACTGTTGGAACCGATTGGACTCGACTCAGGGGAGTCGACCGAGCTGACAGGGTGGCGATGTAGGACAGGACGGATAAGACCTAAGATCAAAAGGGGACCCGATGAGTAATTCAGGGCATAAGTCTGGGGTTGACTTGGTAAGTGAGTTAGAGATTGACTTGGGGAGTTACGGGAAGCATAAGGGAATGAGTCTTATAACCAGAGTGGACCTAAATATCAATAGGCAGCGTATGCCCTGATTTAAGTGAACTAGGAGGATTTTGCCGAGAGGAAACCGAGTCAGTGTCTAACCCAACGAAGGAAGAGAGAGTGAAGAAGAGAGACAAAATATTTCTCGAGGCTCCAGTTTATGAGAGTTTGTTATATGATATAACAAACTATGACCCTACACAATATTTGCAGGAGCCTCCACTCCTTATCCTCTTAACAGAATTATTCTTCAGGAAAAAGAGGTCCTCCATGTGGACGATGATCAGAATGGTTGGTTACATCACAGCTGACGGGGGAACAAGGAGAAGGATAAAAGGCGAAGGAAGAGGGAGAGAAAGAGGGATTCCAATCCTGATTCAATTTCGACTGGAGGCCATCCTATCAAGGCAAGAGGAGTCCACGTTGCTGGAGAAGAGGAGGAGGAGACGATAGAAGAGAGGGAAACCTTTGAAGTTAATTCTATCTCCCTATTTTGTACACTGCTGGAATTGTAAGGGATTTTCTTCCACCTTTGGAAATACTTCCAAAAAAGAGAAGTTTGGTATTGAAAGTGCTTTGGCACCGCAGCTCGCTCTAGAGCTCACCCCGTGGAGTAGGAATTGGAATTTCGAACCACGTTAAATCTTGTATCATTGTTCTCTGTGCTTGGTTCTACATCATCTATTCATTTGTATTACTGTTGCGGTCGGAGAGAACCCTAAGCCTCTTTGATGTTATCATTTTCCGCGCTAAAAGGAGGTGAAAAAATCCGTGTATCCTCATCAGTTGGCACCGTCTGTGGGAACACACTATTGAGCAAGACGTCGAGATGCAACTAGAGGAAATTCAGCATCCAGCAGCCTCTTCTACGGAAAAGAGTCCTATTACACTATTCCTATCACAGCTGAAGGCAATGGTGGATACAACTGTAGCTGAAGCTCTGGCTAAATAAAGGAGAAGGACGGGATATCTTCATCCCCAGTCTAGCGAACTCTCTCACAGAGAGCAATCACCTGAAAGGCCTCCCTAAGCCCGCCTAGTGACGATGCCATACACCGAAGTATTACCAGGTGATGTGCCAATGGGGAGGGTGTATCAAAATACCGTCCTAGTGACTCAAAACAGGTGGGAAGATCAAGGAGAAAGTCAGTCCACCAGGGCACATGAAGTTCATGAGCCCAGTCCATTCACTGCAGATATTATGTCGGAGCTACCGCCCTCACATTTTCGAAATCCTCAAGTGGGGATGTATGATGGCACATCAGACCTAGAGGAGTATCTATTGCAATTCGAGGGAGCTGCTTCTCTTCATTGTTATACGAATGCCCTCAAATGTAGAGCTTTCCGCATCACGTTGACAGGCTCTGCTCAGAGGTGGTTTAGAGCTCTACCTCCCAGTTCTATTACTTGCTTTGTTGATCTGAGGGGGGTTTTCCATCAAGAATTCGCTAGTTGCAAGACTTATAAGTATGACGCCTCTATCCTGCTGCATATAAGACAGGAACCCTCAGAATCTTTGAAGAGTTATCTTCATCGTTTTACCGCTACTACCAGGAACATTCCTTCAACTGGGCCAGATATTCTGAGGGTGGCTATCCCTCATGGGTTGAGGGAAGGACCCTTTCTCAGCTCTTTATTGAGAAAGTCAATTGCCAGTTACGAAGAGTTGCTGAGTCGCGCTGAGGAATATATCAATGAAAAAGAGGGGTTGAGGGTAAGACGGGAAAAGAATACCCCAGCCTTTGTCTCAGCAGAGAGGAACCCTCCCCTTGTGCAAAGAGGGCTTCCTAAGTGTGAATATGTTAGACCTTTTGTACCTGTAGTTCCTCGGTCACGAATTTTGATGCCAGGAATTTGCCCCGACCCTCCCTTGCGAGTGATGGCTGCCGAGGCCTTGCCTCCCCCGAGGACTTGGAAAGAGCGGGAAATGGAAACATATGACCAACAGGGTATTCTCTGTTGGTGCAGTAGGCACCTAAGTCGAATCTGAGTTTTGATTATAGCAAACGATACAAATTTAAGCTCATGTCGTTATCTCACGAGCTGAATCGAGTGTGCAAAAAATTGCTATAGCTGGAGCTGAAGGCTAGCGACACCCGGAGGATGCCGCGGTGGTCAGGCGATACTCGAGTGACTTCGGAGGGAGCCGAAGGAATCGAGTGGAAGGACGGAAGCAAAAGCAACACAGTAAGTATCGAGGTAAGCTCGTGTGTACGAGCGTAAGTAAGGTCGTATCCTCTTTACGGGGATAATCTTAAGCGTAGATCCAACCAAAGACATCCTATAGGTGGTCTAGGTCGAGATCGGACGGTCGGAGGCCGTCAAAATTGTCACGCCCGCCCTTTCCTAGGATCCGGAGGGGCGGCGCGTGACGCGACCGTACATACATACATCGTACTACTTACAGCGGAAGACTATACATATCGTACTTCTTACAGCGGAAGACTTTAGACATATTTTTTTTTTCTTTTAAACATAACATGCATTGTCATTTCATAGGTACTTCTTCTTAACATAGAGCATGCATCATTATTTCATAAGTACTTAGTGCTTAATTCAAAACCATAAACAAAACATCTTAAGGAAAACATGCATAAGGGACATAACGGATCTCTTTCACCATGCCACTGCCACACACACTTGCCCCTCCTGCTGCTCCCTTTAGTTTATCCACCCTTTACCCTTATCTGCAGTACAAGGGAAAATAAACTATAAGCATATAGGCTTAGTAAGATCCTGTCCTACTCACAAAATCATACGTCGACATTAAGCATAGCATGTGACACTCATAACATATAAGCAACATAACATGTAACATATGTGACATAAGCAAACATAACATGTAGCATAAATAACATAAGCAAACATAACATGTAACATAAGTAACATAAGCAAACATAACATGTGACATATATAACATAAGCAAACATAACATGTAACATATGTGACATAAGCAAATATAACATGTAGCATAAATAACATAAGCAAACATAACATGTGACATATATAACATAAGCAAACATAACATGTAACATATGTGACATAAGCAAACATAACATGTAGCATAAATAACATAAGAAAACATAACATGTAGCAGAAGTAACATAAGCAAACATAACATGTAACATATATAACATAGCAACATATCATGTACATATATGACATAATCAAACATAACATACAACATATGTAACATAGCACATATATATGACATATCAAACATAACATGCAACATATATAACATAGCAACATATCATGTACATATATGACATAATCAAACATAACATACAACATACGTAACATAGCACATATATATGACATATCAAACATAACATGCAACACATATAACATAGCAACATAGCATGTAAACATAACAATCATAACATGTGAGCAAAACAATCATATCATGTAAACATATGCAGGATGCTCTTTGAAAACATATATTATAGGTACGTAAACATAAATCTCAACATATTTGGGCCCGACATTGTACCACATCATCATCATCATCATAGCGCGCATCCCTAAATAGACCCGAGGTAGCAAGTCTCGAACCTACTAGGTTACTAGGCCCGATCTTAGTCCGTCGACCTAGGGCCATCGTCATAGCGTAGAAGCCCATCCTAGGCCCGATCTTAGTCCATCGACCTAGGGCATCTTGGAGCCCATCCCGTACTAGGCCCAATCTTAGTCCGTCGATCTAGGGGCAATCATACATAGAAGCCCATCCTAGGCCCGATCTTAGTCCGTCGGCCTAGGGCATCTTAGGAGCCCATCTCTTTGGACCGTGTTAGGGTCTTGGTACAAGTCATGCAGAAGGTAAAATACTTATATGCTTTTTATTATAACATATCTTATTTCATTTCGCAAACATATCATACTTCATTTCATAACATATTATATTTCACTTCATGAACATATCATATTTCATTTCATAAACACATCATACTTCATTTCATAACATGTCATATTTCACTTCATGAACATATCATATTTCATTTTATAAACATATCATACTTCATTTCATAACATGTCATATTTCACTTCATGAACATATCATATTTCATTTCATAAACATATCATTTTTCATTTCATAATCATATAATATTCATTTCATAACATATCTTAATATCCCACACATATAGGGCATGACATAAGGTATAAACATCAAGAGGAAGTAAACACTAACCTAGAGCATGTTATCTTCATCTAGCATCATTTAATATCACAAGTTAACATGAATTCACCTAAACATAAAACACATGTTAACCTAACCTAGAGCATGTTAAAGAACAATGTTTGGCCGAATGGTTCATGGGGTTTTAGGGTTAAACTTTTAACCTAATCCATTTTACATCCTAACATCATCATATGCTTACAAAACATGGTATAGAACTCCATTGAAACATCAAAAAACAAAGCTTGGCCGAATGGATCATGGAGACTTTTAGGGTTAATTTTTAACCTAATCCATTTTACATCCTAACATCATCTTATGCTTACAAAACATGGCATAGAACTTCATTGAATCATCAAAAACAAAGCTTGGCCGAATGGATCATGGAGACTTTTAGGGTTAATTTTTAACCTAATCCTTTTTACATCCTAACATCATCTTATTCATACAAGTAGGGTATAGAACTTCATGGAGAACTCAATTAAAAGGGCTTGGCCGAATGGATCATGGAAAATTGACACAAAACATCAATCGAAAAGCTACTCGTATGCAGGTGAGGGGATACTTACTTCCTTCGCTTTTCTTTTTGGTTGGAAGATGACCTAAGGGAAGCAACCTAGCCTTGCTTCTTGCTTGGATGAGTTTCAGCCAAAGAATGGAGAGGGGAGCTCTAGGGTTCGGTGAGGAAGAAGAAGAGGAGGAGAAAACAATTTTTGATAACTCATGCCCCCTCATTCCCCCTATTTATTCACTTGAAGAGTCCCTTTATCTCCCTTACCCCTAACTATAATTTACCATCTTCCTCTAATAATAAAATCTTATTGGGCTTCTGGTTAGTGGATGCATCTATAGGGTTTGGCTATCTCTAGAGGTTTGAGGTTCAATTCCTAGGCCTTGCTTCCTTTTTGGCTTATTTTCTTTTATTTTTGAAAGAGCCCACATAAAGCCCATTATCATCAAGCCAAAAATTCTTGTAAAATTGCTAGAAATTTTACGGGTGTTACAAAAATAATGTTTTTGTTAAGCTAACTTTGCCTTGCAGCTAGCATCAGTCGACTGCCAGCTTGGAGGACTCGACTGCCGTCCAACAGTCGACTGTCGGAGGTTAGCATTCGACTGATGCTACCATCAGTCGACTGATGATGGCCATCAGTCGACTGATGGTCAAGGATCAGCCTCGAGGAGTCAAGCCTTATCACCATTTTTCAAGGAGACATGTGCCAAAACTCTATTGGGTGAAGTTCCTCTCGAAAAGGGGCTCAAAGGCTATAAAAGGAGGGTTAATCCTAGGGTTTCTTCATCAATTCTAAGCTTCCAAAAGCCTCCACCAAGCTACAACCTTTCGACAATGAAGTGCTTCTTCTCCGACGTCTAGGTTTATTTGTTTTCATTTTATTACGTCGGTTAAAGTTTTTATTTCAGTTTAGTACTTTCATTTCTTGGAGCTTTTATCGTAACGAGGAGAGGGGGAGTGTCCCTCTACCTCAAGCTTTGTTCTTCACTTGTATCGATTAAACTCCTACCTCTAACGGGGATGAGTTCTTTAGTGTTTTTGTCCTCCGTACGTGGTCAAGGACCGCTAGGGCCTTGGAGTAGTAGCCGAAGGCTACGAACCAAGTAAAATTTCCTTGTCTCTTTTTACTTTACATTTACATTTCCACTGCGTATAAGTGTTTTTGAATCGTCTATCGAAAGAAAAGAAAAAAAAAGGTTTATCGCTATTCACCCCCCCTTTAGCGATCCGCTTCGATCCAACAATTGGTATCAGAGCCGGGGGTGCTTAGATTTGGTGAAACCACCAATCTAGCATTTTTTTACAGATTTGTTTTTCGTTCATTTAAATTTTTCTCCTGCACTACTAATCCAAGACGAAGTCTTGGTACTCTTCGTTTGGTTTTGTTTTGCAAGTATTCGCTTTTGGAGTAGTCGACGGAAAAATGGGCATAACTTTTCGTACAAGTTGACCCACGAAACGGGCTACCTACCAAAACGAAGCTCTCGGAGAGATCTACACTTCTTATTAGGGTAAACCCTCATAACAAGCTGTCTTCATCCCCAAAAACCATCGTTTAGTACCATTTCTGGGACATCGAAGGTTGTAAGTGCTCATCTTTTATTTTAGTTGGTTATTTCTCGCTTATTCCTTTTGTTTCTTTTCATTTCCTACATTACTAATCCAAGGCAAAGTCTTGGAACCTTTTTTCGTGTTTTTTTTGGTATTTTTTGTGCAAGGTTTCCCTTTCAAATGACCAATCTCGAGGGTTTTAGCACTGTCCGACCTCCGTTTTACAACGGAGATGATTTCCGTTACTGGAAAGGTCGGATGAAATTCTTTCTCAAAACCCAAATCGAGATGTGGATCATAATCCAAATGGGTTTCATACTTCCGACTAACGAAGTGGGTGAATCCTTGGATTATGACCAATGGACCATTGCGACAAAACGACAAGTCGAAGCCGACGGCAAGGCAACTCAAATCCTTCAATGCACCTTGTCTAAGGAGGAATTAAATCGCATCGGCCCCTTCATCAGCGCAAAGGACCTATGGACAAAGCTAGTAGAGCTACACGAAGGGACCGATGAAGCCAAGATATGTAAGCGTGATCTTTTATTTAATAAACTATATAATCTAAAAATGCAGGAACACGAGTCCGCGACGCAACTTCACGCCCGCGTCCAAGACATAGTCAACAATCTACACGCGATCGGGCAAAAGGTCGAAAACCGTGACCTTATAAGGTATGTCCTAAACTCCTTTCCGAGGACTACCTTGTGGGCATCCATGGTCGATGCCTACAAGGTCTCCAAGGATCTTTCGAAACTTAGGTTAGATGAACTATTTTCTGATTTTGAACTTCATGAGCAGTCTAACTCGGAACCCGAGAAGGGTATAACACTTTTTGCAGGTTCAAGGAAGAAAACCGCAAGCAAGCCACCCCCGAAGGAAGAAGAGGATGAGTCCGATTCGGAGGTCGACTCGGAAATGGAGGCCGAACTAGTCAACCTAGTTCGGAGGATAGTCAAGGGCCGAAAACGAACTGTCACTCGACCCAATGAAGGTAAGCCTAAAAGTTCAAATATTAGATGTTATGAATGCAACAGGTTTGGACATATCAAGTCCGAATGCCCAAAACTCAAGAGCAAAGCACCAAAACACAAAAAGGCACTCAACGCTACTTGGGAAGAAGCATCCGAAGAAGAAGATAATGATCGTGTTCTCATGGCTAAACCGGTGGAATCGGAGACTGAGTCGGAACCGGAACCTAAATCGGAAACCGAAGATGAGTCGGACTCTGAAGCACTATTCAAGACAAGCCACGGATACGCATCCGGTTCAAAAGATACACTCAAGGTAAGTCGGTCTCTCATTAGTACACTTTATAGTGCAATTAAGTTTTTAACTAGAAAGTTAGCTAAGTTTGAGGTCAAGGTCGAGACCCTGGTTGAGGAAGTTAAACTCCTCAAACACGAGGTCTCCCTAACCTCTTCGACTAGTCGAGTTCAAGAGGAGGACTCAACTCGGGTTGAAAAACTCAAAGTTGAGAACTCACTCTTGAAGAGTCAAGTCGAAGATCTTAGGAATACGTTGGAAAGGTTTACTTTGGGATCCAAAGGACTTGACCTCCTACTTGGATCGCAAAGGGCCGTGTACAACAAGGCCGGGCTAGGGTTTAGCTCAAATACGACCAACAAGTCGTATATGTCGATTGTAAGTCGACATAAAAAACATGTCCAAGCATGGGTCCCTAAGACCACCTTAATTTCAAACTTAGGATCGAACCAGTACTGGGTTCCCAAGGACCAAATCCACTATGTGGAGAGACCGAATCAATTCAACGGTCCAGGAGGAGCTAGTACGAAACTTGTTTGTGTTTTAACCTAGAAATTGCATGCTTAGGTTTTTATTTAGTTTGATTTTCCTTTTTAGAATGGTTAGATAGGACTATAACTCGTCAATACTTGATAACATAGTACCAGGACGCGGCGAGATGATAGTATGCTAGGAAAGCGGAGTCTTGTGTATTCGGACTAGATAAGGCGTATCTAGTTCGGTGCACTTGACCGAGCAGAACTAGCTGAAGCTACCTCGCCGTATACTAGACTAGTTAGACTAGGAAGTGGTCTTAGGTAAGTCAAGTCTCTATTTTCTTGAAAATGACTTTGTCTAAGGAAGTGGTCGTTGTTCCGATCAAAGAAGGTCTCTGTGCCTCGCCACGACCTGGAAGCCATGATTTTGAAAAGGTGACTTGATAAGCCTAAGGTCAAATCCAAATCTAATGCAAGGTTGACAAGTGTTTAAGCCATTAAATTTAAATCAAGTAAAATTGGAAGTCATCTCACAAGAACATATAAGGCTAACGTGTTTGATCATGTAGACATGGGTGAGATGATTTAGGTTAATAATTTTCAACCAATCTTTAATAAATTCAATATCCGATCTAACTACCTTGCGTGTAGGATCAATGGATGTTGGACAGTGGTTGCTCCCGACACATAACCGGGGATTAACTCAAGTTTTCGAAGCTTCGATTCAAACGACAAGGATCGGTAGCCTTCGGAAATAACGGCAAGCTCAAAATCATCGGATTAGGTGATATTGAGCTTAACTCAAATTTTGTTATTCAAAATGTTTTATTAGTAGAAAATTTTCAATATAATTTACTTAGTGTAAGCCAATTGTCTATAAAATGAATGCGTAATTAATACAAATAAAACTTCTAAAACAATTCTTAAGGGAACTAGAAATAACAATATTTACACTATTAACTTAACTAACTCCTCAACTAAGTGTCTTATGACACGGCAAGAGGAATCATGATTGTGACACCGACGACTCGGTCACTCACACCCAAGACTCATCCACAAGATGAGTTAGAGTGACTTAGTCAGAGGTTTGCCTAACCTCAATAACATGGATAATAAAATATGTAATGCTTGTCAACAAGGTAAACAATCTAGGACACAACATCAACTAACTAATCAAGAACGAACCAAAAGTGTGCTTGAGCTCCTACACATGGATCTATTTGATTCACACGGAGCTAAGTCACTTAATGGAAGTAAATTCTGCTTGGTCATAATTGATGACTATTCTAGATTTACTTGGGTTAGGTTCATCAAACATAAAAGTAATACCATAGATCAATTAATCAATCTATTTAAATTAATAGAAAATCAACAAAGCATTAAAATCAAAAGACTTAGGACTGATCATGGTGGTGAATTCGAGAACCATAGGTTTACAGAATTCTGTAACCTAAATGGATACCACCATGAGTTCTCTTACCCTAGAACTCCACAACAAAATGACCTAGTAGAACACAAAAATAGAACCCTACAAGAAGCCGCTAGGACAATGTTAAACGAGTATAACCTACCCGATAGGTTTTGGGCGGAAGCCGTGAGTACGACATGCTATGTCCAAAATAGGATCCTTATGGTAAAGAGGCACCTTAAGACCTCATACGAGATTTTTCACGATAAAATACCTAACATCAAGTACTTTAGGGTATTTGGGTGTAAGGTACATATCCTAAACACTAAGGATTACCTAGGGAAATTTACATCCAAAACCACGACCGGAATCTTTCTAGGATACACGACTACAAGTAGAACTTATAGAGTATATAACCATGACACCCTTAGAGTCGAAGAGACTATTAATGTAGTATTTGATGAAGGACACGAACCTACAAAACCCCCGACAACCCCAATTAGCGAGCCGATTCATACTAGACCTAACTCTGATCCGGAGATCAGGTCTAATGTTAATCCTAACCTAAGTCAACCAAGTCACTCTATCGACCAAGTGATAGATGACTCCAACCAAACTAGAACTCAGACGAGTCATCCTATTGATCAAGTTGTAGACTCAAACCCAAACCCAACTAGGACTCAAGCGAATCATCCTATCGACCAAGTGATAGGTGATCCAAGTCTAGGAGTTCGAACTAGAGCCTCATACAGAAATCTTAGTCAAATCTCCTTGATTTCTAAAATTGAACCCAAAACTATTGACCAAGCTCTTCTTGATTCCGATTGGATTATTGCAATGCAAGAAGAGCTGGCTCAATTCACTAGGAACGAAGAATGAGAATTAGTACCACCACCTAAAGATAAAACAATCATTGGAACAAGGTGGGTGTTTAGAAATAAACTTGATGATAAAGGTGAAGTGGTTAGAAATAAAGCTAGACTAGTCGCTAAAGGGTTTAGTCAAGTCGAAGGTTTAGATTACGACGAGACCTATGCCCCAGTAGCTAGATTAGAGTCCATTCGAATGCTATTAGCATATGCTGCACATCGAGGATTTAAGTTATTTCAAATGGATGTGAAATCTGCGTTCTTGAATGGATACATTAAAGAAGAAGTTTATGTTAGTCAACCCCCCGGTTTCGAAATTTTAGACAAACCCGACCATATTCTTAGGTTAAAGAAAGCTCTCTACGGACTTAAACAAGCTCCTCGAGCTTGGTACGAGAGACTTTCGATTTATCTCAAGTCCAAAGGATTTAACGAAGGTGTAGTTGACCCAACCCTTTTCGTAAAAACCTTAGGTAAAGACATATTCATAGCCCAAATCTACGTAGATGATATTATTTTTGGAACTACCAACTCAATCCTACTAAATGAGTTCATTTCACTTATGGAAAGTGAATTTGAAATGAATTTAGTAGGCGAGTTAATTTTCTTGCTAGGTCTACAAATTAAACAAACTAAAGATGGAATATACCTACATCAACGTGAATATACTAGGGAATTAATCAAATGCTTTGGAATGCAAGACGCTAAAATTATTAATACCCCAATGACAACTAATGTGAATGTAGAAGAAGATTTAATCGGAAACTCAATTGATTTAAAATACTATAGGAGCATAATAGGGAGTCTCCTTTACTTAACTGCGAGCCGACTTGATATCCTATTTGTAGTAAGTATGTGCGCAAGGTTCCAAACCTGTGCCAAGGAGTCTCACCTAACTCTAGTCAAGCGTATCCTTAGATATCTAAAGGGTACACTTAATGTCGGTATTTGGTACCCTAGATCTACCGAGTTCGAACTAATCGGCTACTCCGATTCGGACTATGTCGGTAGTAAGCTCGATAGAAAGAGTACGAGTGGTTGTTGTCAACTTCTCGGCTCGAGTCTAGTGAGTTGGTGTAGTAGGAAGCAACACTGTGTTGCCTTATCTACCACCGAAGCCGAATACATCGCAATGGGTGAGTGTGTCACTCAGCTTCTTTGGATGAAGCACACTCTCCGCGACTTTAAGTTAGACTTTACAAATACTAAACTTCACGTAGATAACATTAGTTCAATTAATCTTACTAAGAATCCGATATGTCACTCTAGGACCAAACATATAGAGGTCAAACACTATTTCATTCGAGAACATGTGGCCAACGGAGCCATACAACTCGAATACGTCGAATCGAAGTCTAACTTGGCAGACCTATTTACTAAACCCTTACCCGAAGCTGAATTTAGTCTGTTAAGACGAAAATTGGGCATGTGCGTAGTAGAATAGGACTTTGCAAATTATATTACTACTATTTTTCATGGAACTAGTGTAGGACATACCTTAGATATCATACACCTATAGATTTAAGGAGCCAATACATCTCACAACACATAGGACTAATGTGTTTGTGTACTTAGCCACGTAGATGGGCGTGAGATATTAGAACCTTACTCCTGGTTCCAGATGTAGAGCTAGTGCATCGTCATGAACCACGGAGTATAATCATACATACTAACCGACTTTGACCAGGATTGGTTGATCTTTCATATCAATCAAGCCAAATATGAGTCGAACATTTTATAGATGACCTTATTTTCAGTATATTATTTTCAAAATAATGTGGAACATGCTTGGACTTTAAATTTAATACTTATTTTCCACACACCCTTTCACTTTTCGATATATGGCAAAAGGGGGAGAAAAAGGCCAAAGTTAAGGGATCAAAAATTTTCATGGCCAAAAGTTAAGTAAATGTTTACTTAACATTAAGTTTTAAAAATTTACTTAAAAGGAAGTAAAGGCCAAGTTAAGAGAATTCTTAACTTAAACTTATTATTTTTTTTAAAAAAACACTATGGCCAAATGCTAATGCTTTACTTAAGAAAGGGGGAGAAAGGGCCAAGTTAAGAAGTCTTCTTAACTTAAATGTTTTACTAAGGCCAACTTTAAGTAATGTTAATTACTTAAACTCTTCCTAAATAGCAATCCTCAAGGGGGAGGACTAAGGTCTTCTTTCAAGACTCACCCTCGGTCAAGGGGGAGGTTTCCTCAAGGGGGAGTACTTGAAGAAAATTCTTACTACTCCAACTTAATCTTTATTTTTGTTTTTCATGCACATTATTATTCTTTATACATGCTATTTTTATTCTTCATGCATGCTATGTTCTTAACTTTGTATGTGGGTTTGCCATAAATCAAAAAGGGAGAGATTGTTGGTGCAGTAGGCACCTAAGTCGAACCTGAGTTTTGATTATAGCAAATGATACAAAGTTAAGCTTATGTCGTTATCTCACGAGCTGAATCGAGTGTGCAAAAAATTGCTATAGCTAGAGCTGAAGGCTAGCGACACCCGGAAGATGCCGCGGTGGTCGGGTGACACTCAAGTGACTTTGGAGGGAGCCGAAGGAATCGAGTGGAAGGCCGAAAGCAAAAGCAACACAGTAAGTATCGAGGTAAGCTCGTGTGTGCGAGCGTAAGTAAGGTCGTATCCTCTTTACGGGGATAATCTTAAGCGTAGATCCGACCAAAGACATCCTATAGGTGGTCTAGGTCGAGATCGGATAGTCGGAGGCCGTCAAAATAATGTTTTTGTTAAGCTAACTTTGCCTTGTAGCTAGCATCAGTCGACTGCCAGCTTGGAGGACTCGACTGCCGTCCAACAGTCGACTGTCGGAGGTTAGCATTCGACTGATGCTACCATCAGTCGACTGATGGTCAAGGATCAGCCTCGAGGAGTCAAGCCTTATCACCATTTTTCAAGGAGCCATGTGCCAAAACTCTATTGGGTGAAGTTCCTCTCGAAAAGGGGCTCAAAGGCTATAAAAGGAGGGCCAATCCTAGGGTTTCTTCATCAATTCTAAGCTTCCAAAAGCCTCCGCCAAGCTACAACCTTCCGACAACGAAGTGCTTCTTCTCTGACGTCTAGGTTTATTTGTTTTCATTTTATTACGTTGGTTAAAGTTTTTATTTCAGTTTAGTACTTTCATTTCTCGGAGCTTTTATCGTAACGAAGAGAGGGGGAGTGTCCCTCTACCTCAAGCTTTGTGCTTCACTTGTATCGATTAAACTCCTACCTCTAACGGGGAGGAGTTCTTTAGTGTTTTTGCCCTCCGTATGTGGTCAAGGATCGCTAGGGCCTTGGAGTAGTAGCCGAAGGCTACAAACCAACTAAAATTCCCTTGTCTCTTTTTAATTTACATTTACATTTCCGCTGCGTATAAGTGTTTTTGAATCGTCTACCGAAAGAAAAGAAAAAAAAAGGTTTATCGCTATTCACCCCCCTTCTAGCGATCCGCTTCGATCAAACATTCTCCAGCCTCCAACTGGATATAGGGGGATCCCTCATAATCCCCCGGTCCCTTTCTTCTGCTAGTACTACATGGAGTATGGTCATACTAGTGGTCGTTGTTTCAAGTTGTAGGAGGAGTTAGAACGTATTCGAGACACATATCCACATCTACAACCTCAAATGAGGGGGGGGGGGGCGACAAGAAGAGGTCAGCGACCTAATGTTGTTCGCTCGGGACCTTATAATGGGAAACCATGAGTTCCCCTCCTGCCGGGCCAGCAGCCGCCCACCCAGGAGGGCACTTCGCAAGGAGGGCCAGTGGGCTAGGATGCATTGGCTACCCTAAATAACATCCCCACTCGTGGAGTCATTCATGTTATTGAAAGAGGACCTATTGATGGGTACTCAAATAGGGTCCGAAAGTCACACGCTCGCCTCATGAAAAACTTGGCTATTAGAGCAGAGCAGGCTATTCACCACTGATATCTTTCGGACCTAAAGATCTGTGGGGCATCCTTCTTCCTTATACCGATGCCTTGGTAATCTGGATTTCTCTGGCAAACTATGAGGTGGCTCGAGTCCTGGTTGACTCGAGGAGTTCGGTCAACATTCTTTTCCAGGAGGCATTTGGGCAGATGCAGTTGGAAAATGTACAACTAGAAGATGTGGCGACTCCTCTATTTGGTTTTACTGGGCATATGGTGCATCCCATTGGGCAAATCTCCTTTCCTCTTACTTTGGGCACAAAGCCCAGTCAGAAAACTAACATTATTCCTTTCCTTATAGTGGATGCTCCTTCCACTTATAATGCTATTTTGTGTCATCCTTTTCTGTCCATTTTCCAGGCGGTGGCTTCCCCCTACCGTCAAAAAGTGAAATTCCCCATCGGCCACCTTATTGGAGAAGCGTGGGGGGAGTATAAAATCGCTAGGAACTATTACGTCTAAATGGTGAGGGACGACCAGAAGAAGGCTAGAGTGGACGACCGCAAAGGGAAGGTCATTGTGGCCTCAGAAGTATATATGCTAGAAGAGTCCCCTCCCAAAGCTGAGAAGATAGAAGAGGGTGAATTTGTGGAGATAGCTCCCAAAAAGGTCACTCAAGTAGCTCAGCAACTGGAAGTAAAGGAGGAGTTCGTGGACTGTCTGCATAGAAATGAAGATATTTTCTCCAAAGACGTACACGACCTCACGAGGATAGATCCCCGAGTTGCTGAACACCACCTCAATATCATTCGAGGAGTCCGACTTATCCAATAGAAAAGGCAACACTTCGGGTCAAATAAAGACCAAGTTATTGCTGAAGAGGTGGATAAAATACTACAAGCTCGCCATATTAGAGAAATTCAATTCCCCGAGTGTGTTTCTAATGTAGTTTTGGTCCCCAAGTCTTCTGGGCAGTGGAGAATGTGTATTGATTTTCATAATTTGAATAAAGCATGCCCTAAAGACTATTATCCCTTGCCTCGTATTGATCAGTTAGTTGACTCTACGGTGGGATATGAAGTAGTGTCCCTCATGGATGCTTACCAAGAGTATCATCAAATTACCTTAGCAAAGGATGATCAGAAGCGGGTCAGTTTTGTGACGGCGAGAAGATTGTATGCCTATGTGGTAATGCCCTTTGGACTAAAGAATGCATGAGCTACCTATCAGAGGCTTATGGATAAGATCTTTGTAGAAAAAAAAAGACAAGAATGTGGAAGTATATGTTGATGACATTTTCGTCAAATCAAAAACTACTTGGGATTTAATTATAGATCTGGAAGAGACTATCGCCACCCTTAGGCGGTACAACATGATATTGAACTCAAAGAAGTGTTTGTTCTGGGTGAAGAGTGGGAAATTTCTGGGATATATTGTGACAGAAAAGGGACTGCAAGCTAACTCGGAGAAAGTGCAAATGTTATGTAACATGAAATCGCCCACTAATCTATGGGAGACTAAAAAATTGGTAGGAAGGATAGTTTCTTTGTCTCGCTTTATAGCTAGATCAGTGGATAAGGGACTACCCTTCTTTCGGATCATGCACAAGGCTATTCGGTTTCAGTGGGACAGCCAGTGTGAGCAATCTTTCCTGGAACTAAAGAAGTATCTAGCCGAATTTCCTATGCTAGCCAAACCAGTGACAGGAGAACCGCTGTGGATGTATTTAACCGTTTCAGAAGGAGCTATCAGTTCAGTGTTATTAAAATAAGAAGGTTCTCTACAGCAGCCCATATACTACACGAGTCATATCTTGAAGGAAGCAAAGTCTCGGTATACCGAGATGGAAAAACTAATGTACATTCTAGTCCTGACAACTCGTAAATTGTGGCCTTGTTTCCTAGCTCACTCGGTAAATGTGTTGACCAACAGTGAGCTAGGTAGGGCGGTTACTAAACCTAACTCTTCAAGAAGGCTAGCCAAGTGGGCGGTGAAACTAAGTGAATATGATATTCAGTACCATCACCAAATTTCTATCAAGGTTTAGTCATTAGATGATTTCTTAGCAGAGGTGCCATTTAGCTCGAACGACAGTTCGGCAGAAAAAAAGAAGAAAAGGGTGTGTGGAGTACTTTCATAGATGGATCATCTGGGGTTGCAAGGAGCAGAGTTGGAGTGGTGCTCATATCTCCAGAAGGGGAAGAAACTCGTATAGTCATTCACCTGGGATATAGGGCATCCAATAATGAGGCAGAGTATGAAGCCATCTTGGTCAGATTGCAGCAACTCGGGCAGTTGGGGCCACTTCGATTATTATGCATTCGGATTCCCAATTGGCCGTGTCACAGCTTAAGGGTTCTTTTACTGTCCAAGAAGAAAGGTTGCAAAAATATTTAGTAGCCTTTGGAAAAAAAGGCTCATTTTTAGGAGGTAATTTTGCAGTAGATTCCAAGAGAAGATAACCAAAAAGCAGATGAATTGGCTAGGTTAGCTAGCGCCCTAGAGGGAGTGAAGCAGCAAGACTCTATTTGTGTGGAAGTTCTTGACTCCTTGGCAGTATGTAGTGTGGAAGAGGTGGTACCGGGAAGTGATCAGGTCCCCGACTAGAGAATTGATATTTGGGCATACTTACAACACGGGAAGGTTCCTAATGAAGGTGGAGCATCATCTAGCTTGATGACAAGGGCGAAACGATTTACCATTGTTGATGGGACTCTGTACAAGATGTCTTTTGGGCACCCCTATTGAAATGCCTAGGGAAGGAAGATGCCGAGTGGGTGCTTCGAGAAATACATGAGGGATGTTGTAGTAATCATTTGGGAGGAAGGGCCTTAGTAAGGAAAATATTGTTGGTTGGGTATTTTTGGCCATCTCTTTATCAAGATACGACCCTCCTAGTGCAAACTTTCTTAGTCTGTTAAAAACACAACAATAGGTTTGAGTTGCCAGCTGAGTTGATGAGAGTTGTGATCGCTTCCTTCCCCTTTGATCAATGGGGAATGAACATCATGTCTCATGCCTACTGCCCCTTTGGAGAAGAAATTTTTATTGGTAGCGGTGGATTAATTTTCTAAATGGGTGGAAGCTGAACCTTTAGCAAAAATTATAGAAGATGTATTCATACAGTTCCTCTAGAAGAATATTATATGCCGATATGGAGTCCCCCAAAGATTAATAAGCGACAATGGGTGACAATTCCAAGGTAAGAAGATTAGGGGATGGTGTCAAAGTCTCAACATTCAGCAGACTTTCACCTCAGTAGCTCACCCTCAGGCCAACAGTCAGGTTGAGGTGACTAATAGAATTCTCATCCAAGGATTGAAGACTAAGTTAGGCGCCAGAAGAGGAAATTGGGTGGATGAATTGTTGGAGATTTTGTGGGCCTACCAAACTACTCCCAAAACAGCCACTAGAGAAACTCCATTTAGCTTGGTGTATGGAACTGAGACAGTTATCCTAGTGGAAGTCATTCTGAGCAATGTCCGAGTCGAAGCATACGAGCCAGAACAGAATCATATCATAAGAGGCTTTGAATTGGACTTGTTAGAAGAAAAGAGGGAGCAAGCCCGAATGCGAACTGAAGCTTACAAGAAAAGGATCCAGCGAGCCTTTAATAAAAGGGTAGCACCCAAGAGGTTCCAGGAAGGCGACTTAGTGCTGCGAAAGGTCAACCCTACGGGAGATCCTGAAAAGCTAGCCCCTAATTGGGATGGGCCTTACATTGTTACTCATCGAGTGGCTGGGTCAGCTTATTAAAAGATGATAAGGGCAAAGAGTTACCTTGGCCCTGGAATGTTGTACACCTAAAATATTTTCATACCATGTAAAAGAAGGCTATTGAAAGGAGAAATTTTGCATATTTCCCATGAGTTTTGGAAGAGAAAAATATAATGTGACCCTCAGTTTATAACATCACGAGTAACAATTATGAGCATGGACGAAGAATAAGTATCATTGGAAATCAACTTTTCATTCTTAGAACAAAGGAAGTTAAGAATAATATCAAGGATAAGTAATCTGTTGCCGAGATTATACATAAATAGCAACAGTTTTAAAGTGACAATTGTCTAATAACATTAAGAAAGTCGACAGGAAAATTATAATCTGAAGTGATTTGGGGGATATCGTCTAAAGCCAGTCTCCCAATGCAAGAAAATAGCAGGTTGACTAGCTAGAGGGAACTCGTGATTAGCATATTGCCAAACTGCCTCGTTGAACCCATCTTGGTAGGTAGTTCGCATCAGAGACCGCAGACGCCCCTGTTGGTTGGGATCAGTCGTGTATGCATCTTGATGGAACCTGGTACAATGTTCTCTATGTTCTCGAAGATCTTGGCAGACTTGACAGTATCACTGTGATACTTGAATTATAACATCAGCTAGGGTGGACACATCGTCGGATCGGGAAGTTTGACCTTGTTGCATGACTCTTGACATGTCCATCATATCTTGATGCATGGAAGCTGAAATCCCCTCCACTGTCTCAGTATAAGCCCTAATGCAGGCGATTTCACTCCTTAACTACTGAAGAGAGGTTTCTTGCCTGTGTATTTGGGCGTGAGCGTGAGCCTTAGCTGATATTAAAGTTGAATTTTCATGTACCTCCTTGCTTAATCGAGTTCGAAGGGTGGATATCATCTCTGCGTCCTTCTGTTGCTGGTCTCGAAGGGCTGCTATAGTTTTCGCATCCTCCTTCCTCCGCTGTTGGTTTTTAGCTATTTGGCTATGATAGTCAATCACTTCCTGTAACAAGGAATTTTCTCTGTCCCGGGAGGTGGTGGCATCTTCATCTTTTTGCTTAGAGAACTGAAGGGCGGATATAGTTTATGCATTCCTCCGTTGTTGGCTTTGAAGGGTTGCTATGGCCTCGACATCTTTTTGCCTTTGATGGTGGGCTTTGGCCAGTTGGTTTCGGCAACAGGCTAATTCTTGCAATAAGAAGATCTCCCTATCTCTGGAGGCGGTCTGATCCTCCGTTTGCTGTTGGGTCTGTTGTTGTAGTTAGGCTCGGTATTGAGAGAAGGAGCGGTCTAGCTCTTGATAATTCACCATCACCTGAAAATAAAAGATGGAGAGGAAAGTCATTACTGAAACTATATACAAATGTAGCCGAGAAAGCTTACCAACTCCAAGGTATGGCACAAGCTCTCCATTCTCGGAATGAGCTCCTCTAAATTGAGGATTCGAGCATTCCTGTCGAAGGAAGGAGAAGGAGTGGAGACAACTAAAGGAGTGGACTCACTTATGATGGGCAAGAAGGGGGGTAGCACGGAAAATTATGATATTGGCCCCAGAAGAGGAAGGGTGACACCCTAAGAAAGAAAGGGGATTACTGAGAAGAAGGGAGATGTAGAAGTAGCAGCGAAGAGAGTCGTTGCCAAAAGGCTCCTTGAAGAAGGAGAGGAAGGGGGGAAGCTTGAGGGTGGTTGAAGAATGTCAGAAACCACCTGATGGATGATGGAGGAAGGGGAACCCTCGGGAGAGGGAAAGGAAGAGAAAATGAGGGGGTTAAGTGTGTCTGACGATGTAGACATGGGAAGAGGAGATGAAGCTGAAGGGAGACCGTGGCCAAAGGGGGCACAATTATCAGTGGTTCTTCGCTAGCAGGAGGATGGATGCCAGAGTCAAGTTCTAAACTAGGTCGGGGAGAAAGACCTTCCAAACTAGGGATCGATGGAGAAGACGATGGGAACATTGTCAGAATTAGTAAAGGCGAAGATGGAGGAGATTTAGCCGAAACTGATTCTAATTTTGGGGGAAGTGTGGAGGAAGAAAAAGAATCGAGAGAAGTAGTCTCTTCTCCCTGCAGTCGTCGGCGTGCAGCTCTCCTTAATTCAATTTGAGTTTGCAAAAAAAGGAGAAGGTGGCCTAGGGCCACCCAAAATCGAAGGCAGAGGGGCAAGAAGGCTAGGGTTTGGTGATAATATTGGAGAGGAAAGTGAAGAAGGTGGTCGCGATTTGGAGGCCACAATGGATGAAGGTAAAATGATAGGGGATGAGGTTACCAATGAACGAGGAGGAGATGTAGAGGCCGGAGCGATGACGGGGAATACAGAGGGAGCCGGAGCAAGGGGTGGCGACGTGGTGGTAGCAAGCGGTTGATTTTTGCCCCTTCCAAGCTCACGACGATATTCCACCATCAGTTGTTGAAGAAGAGATTTCATTTTGGTTTCAGAAGAAGGGAAAACGAGGATGCTGTTCGAAGGAAGTAGGAGAGTTTCTGGCAGGCAGAAAAATGAGGAGGGGTGCAGGAAACGAAAGGAGTAGAAAGTGAGGAAGAGAGGAGATGAAGAGTCTTATATAAAGGGTAGGGATACACTTATGATATGAATTGGGCTTCAAAGCAGAGATGTGGGCCTCCAAAAAGAGATCAAAGTAAGAGATTTAAATCATAAGGTGTCTTTTTTACGGCTCGGTATCAGCCGGAGCCATCATCCCTGTGCAATTGCGGAACGGATGAGTAGAGTTTAAGGTAGAAACACCTATGAAGAGCGGTGAAGTAAAATATTCATTCCGATCTGATTGGGAAAAGCCCTGGATCAGGTCGTCACATTTTTATGGCTTGGTATCAGCCGGAGCTATCATCCCCGTGCAGTTGCGGAACAGAGGAGTAGAGTTTAAGATAGAAACACCTGTGAAGAGGGCGGAGTAAAATATTCATTCTGACCTGATTGGGAAAAGCCCTGGATCAGGTCATCACATTTTTATGGCTCGGTATTAGTCGGAGCTATCATCCCCGTGCGATTGCGGAACGGAGGAGTAGGGTTTAAGGTAGAAACACCTGTGAAGAGCGACGGAGTAAAATATTCATTCCGACCCGATTGGGCAAAGCCCTGGATCAGGTCGTCACATTTTTATGGCTCAGTATCAGCCGGAGCCATCATCTCCGTGCGATTGCGGAATAGAGGAGTAGGGTTTAAGGTAGAAACACCTGTGAAGAATAACAGAGTAAAAAATTCATTCCGACCTGGTAGGGCAAAGCCCCAGAATAGGTCGTCACACTTTTTATGACTTAGTATTAGCTGAAGCCACTATCCCCATGTGGTTGCATAACGGAGGAGTAGGGTTTAAGGTAAATGCACTTTATGAAGAATGGCGGAGTAAAAAATTATTCTGACCTAATGGGGCAAAGCTCTAAGTCAGGTCGTCACACTTTTTACGGCTCAGTATTAGCTGAAGCCATTATCCCCGTCCGATGGCAGAACGGAGGAGTAGGGTTTAAGGTAAATACACTTTGTGAAGAACGACCTAGTAAAAAATTATTCCGACCTAATAGGGCAAAGCCCTAGACCAGGTCATCACACTTTCTTATGGCTCAATATCAACCGAAGTCATTATCCCCGTGAGGTAGTGGAACGGAGGAGCTAGGTTTAAGTACACTTATAAATATTGACGGAGTAAAAATTATTCCGACCTGACTAGGTGAAGCCCTGGGTCAAGTCGTTACAATTCTTTCTGCTTGTCTTCAAGCCAAGCAATTATCCCCGTGTGGTGGTGGAACGGAGGAGTTGGGTTCAAGGTAGATGCATAGAAGAACAAACGACGGAGTAAAAAATTCTGACCTGACCAGGCGAAGCCCTGGGTCAAGTCGTCACATTTCTTTTTGCTTGTCTCCAAGCCAAGCAATTATCCCCGTGTGGTGGCGGAACGGAGGAGTTGAGTTTAAGGTAGATGCACAGAAGAACAAATGGCGAAGTAAAAAATTCTGACCTGACAAGGCGAAGCCCTGGGTCAAGTCGTCACATTTCTTTCTTCTTGTCTCCAAGTCAAGCAATTATCCCCCGTGTGGTGGTAGAACGGAGGAGTTGGATTCAAGGTATATGCATAGAAGAACAAACAGCGGAGTAAAAATTTTTGACCTGGCTAGGCGAAGCCCTGGGCCAGGCCGTCACAATTTTTTCTGTTTGTCTCCAAGCTAAGCAATTATCCCCGCGTGGTGGAGGAACATAGGAGTTGAGTTCAAGGTAGAGGCACAGAAGGACAAATGGTGGAGTAAAAAATTATTCCGACCTGACCAGGTGAAGCTTAGGTCGAGTTGTCATAATCCTTTTGGCATGTCTTTCAGTCAAGCAATTATCCCCGTATGATGGTGGAACGGAGGAGTTGGGTTCAAGGTAGATGCATAGAAGGAAAAGCGGCGGAGAAAAAAATTATTCCGACCTGACTAGGTGAAGCCCTGGGTCGGGTCGTCACTATTCTTTTAGCTGACCCTCTAGCCAAGCCATTATCCCCGTGCAGTGGCAGAGCGGAGTAGCTGGGTTTAAGGTAGATGCTTTGATGAAGTGTTGTTATTTTTTCTCAAATGGCCCTCGAGCCAAATTATTACACCCGTGTGGAAATAGAAGGGAGGAATTAGGCTCAAAGCCGAAATACTTATGAAGAAGTGTGAAATATTGTTTTTAATCTGACCCTGCCAAATTTCAGGTCAAGTCATTTCTATTTTTTCTGGCTTATCTTTGAGGCAGGCCATAATTATTATGAAGTGAATCATGAGAATGATGGGGAAGTGTTATCAGGATATGATAACAGTAACCAATCTCGTTCTGACTTACCAGGAAAAGGTGAGATTACTTCTCTTTCTTTCTATCTTTCTTTGCTATAATCGGAACTTACTCCTGGTTGGGATTATATATATAAAATGGAAGGGAGTTGGTTTGATGAATTGACACAATAATACTGAAGGGGGTGGTGGCGTGAAAATAGTAAGTGTAGGATTTATAATTGGTGCTAGAATATGTTATAAATTTTTGAAGAATGTTCATTCGGCGAGAAGAGGCATACACAGTTTTTAGAAGAAGAATTTTATTGATAGAGGAAGAGACAGTACAACTTTTTAAGAGAAAATAACAAAAAGTGCACCCTAAGGGGAACTAAGGAGTTCGACAGATTATTTTCTCCGGAGGTGTCACTGGGGCTTGTTTGTCCCCAGACTAGACGCAGAACAGTTTCCTAAGGTAGGATTGCTGTATGAATATGTGCTTCGATAAGGCCCTTTGGGCCACCACCAGCTCCTGGCGCAGGGTGTAGCTATGGGTGGAGGCTAACTGTAGGCGCCTCTTCAGGTCCATGATATGTTCTTCCAGCTCGTGTATCCAACACTGATCTTCAGTAAGCATATCAGAAGAAGGGGAGTTGCTGTCCTGCTCTGACATGCCTTCCATGGGGGAATCAGACTAATAGAGAAATGCACCGGCGAAAACAGAAGAACGAAGGGGTGTGTTGATTGAAGGTAACGTCGAAGGTTTTTATAGAAAGAAAGGGGGGTATTAATTACTCCTCTGGGGAAACGGAGATAGTAAAGGTAGTGATGCATGCAAACGCGACCTCAAATCTCACGATAGAGACCGTCGAGGACTCGAAGCGCATGCTCGTGCTCAACGCTCGCAAGTGCACAGATATCGTCAAGTAATAAAAAAGATTATCGATCCCACAGGGACTGAGATTCGAGTACCGATTTATTCGGTGGATGTAATTGTTCGGGACTAGACTCTAAGGGTTGTGAATGTGAAGGTTATCGGTGATCCTACTCAATACGGTGTCACACGGAAGAAGAAAAGAGTTTGTCGCGAGATCTTTTTAAAGGGATTCTAGGATTTCGGTTTCACTTGTGTGTCGCAAAACATGCTATCAACTGGGCGTTGTTTAAATGTCTAATTATGGTTTTGTGGAAGGGGCATCATACACTCTCTCGATGAGCCACAACATCTATCGGGAGCTATCTCTACCTTACAAGGACGGGATAGGCGGTACGAGGATGCCAAATCAATCCCTGCGACGAACCATTTCCAGTTCCATCGCATCCTTCTACCCACGGTTATAAGAGATCAGGTTTACCCCTAGGTTCCTTGTATAAATCCCCTAAATCTTAGATACGAGGGCTGTCACCCCTCGTATCACCTAAGCACAGCAGGCAGAAAACCAAACACGCATAGATATGGGTATAAACAATTTCCAATTGTAAATTCAAATTCAAAAGCAGAATTCAATTTGAAGCAACATGTCATGCATATACAAGCTACTCCCTAATCCTAGAATTGAAGGAACTACTTCATATATAAAAGAGGAGAATCACAAGGCATGTTCATGTTCGAATATATCAGAAATAAAATACAAGAACAAGAGGTTACAATGCCGATGTGGCCTTCTCTCTGGCGTTGAAGTGCAGAACTTGGATCTCCGACGATGTTCTTCCTCCCCATTGCGAGTTCTCGAAGCTTTTTAGGGCTTCGATGTGCCGTCCTAGCCGTTGTGCCTCCTCTCTAGGGTTTGGGCGGAGCCATCCTTATATAGACATCACCTCGGACCGCTGCAAAATCCGAAAAAAATCCTAGTGGTGTCAATCTGTTGGGCCACCACACGATCGTATATTTCCACACGGCCAGGCCGTGTGCGGACCTGGGGTGGCTGATCTCGCCCATTGGACACGGCCGTGTGTAGCCACATGCCCTAGCCGTGTCTCATTCTGCGTCTAGCTGCAAAATGTCCTTCTTTTGCTCCGAAAGTGTGCCTTTTCCCCCCAAAATGCTATCTTGCACACAAAAGTACAAAGAGCAGACCTCCGAACTAGAAAAATAGAAAATGCGTGCAAAATAGAGTGACATATGCATAAAACTAACATAAAATGTAATGAGATGTAAGCGAAAACTACTCCTAAAATCTTATATGTTTTGCTCACATCAGGTAGCTAAGATGGGAAGATGTAGGGATAGTAGCGGAAGTAGTTAAGTGCATTAATTCTAAAAAGACTAGTCATATCCCGTGGGGAAGGTAAGTACGAAGCAGATTCAGTTTAATTCAGAGGCTAGTGATTTTCTGACAACATTCCTCAATTTTGCTATGCAGGGTCAACCCTATAGAATAGATCAATTATCATCGAAGGCGTTCTATTAAGAATATCCGAAGCAAGCAAAAAATAACCGGGACAAGCTTAAATATTCCCTTCTTTTTATAAATGCGAGAAGTAGTGGTTACATCAATTAAAATTTTATTTATACAGGTTTAACACTGTTGGAAGAGTCGAAAGAAGACTCCTCTTCGGAGGGAGGTGCTAGAATGACTCTGTGGAAGCTACCCCGTTCCCGGGGTGAAGAATGTGGAGCTCCGGTTGGGGGAAATGGAGTAACTTCATCTGGAGGAATAGGAAGAAAGGCAGAAGCTGGGGGAAGAGGGGGAAGTATGGATGGAGCTTTGGGATCTCCCACGATGTACTCCCAGGTCGTAGGAGGGTTCCATACCCGGTTGTTAAAGGAGGGAAAGGGAGATCAGAAAGACCTTCTCGCATTGGAAGCTATGGGATTGGTTGGAGTTGGAGGAGGAGGGGGTCGGTGTGCTGAAGCAGTCGTAGAGTGAGTGGGTGAGTCATCCAAGGAACTCGTGTCGAAGGAATTCGAGTTGAGGAAGTCGGAGCCAGAGCTTATATCAATAGGGTGCCCTGCAGAAGCCATAAAGGTAGGATAAGAGTAACAAGACTCATAGTGGTAATTTATAGAAGGGGAAGAATGTCCATATTCCTCCTTGGAAAAGGAAGGAGAAGATGAAGGGTCGAGGGGAGTAATGGCATTGGTATGGGAAACAATAAAAGCATTAATCCCGAAACGAGTGATTGGATCCTCACCTAGGCAAGGAGAGGTGATTTGGCTCAATAAATTGTAGTATGCCTCTACCACATGGAAGGTGACTCTAAACCATGAGGAATAGTCTCTATTTTGACCCGAGTGAATTCCCAGGTGAGAGTAAGTGACAGTCGACTGGCACCCTAAAAGATAATTGATCTTGGGTGGTTCGGGATAGTGAAAGAGGAAAGTTTTATTCACTTTAAGAGAAAGGAAAGGATACAAGATTTGCCATCAAATATTGTTCATTGATAAAGTTGTTAATACATTGTAGGAAGTGTGAAGATTACAATTCAAAGATGTCCGTCGGATAGTTGGCCAAGGCGGCCACAACATCTAAATGGCTTATAGATGCCCCCGTCGGAGGATAGCCCTTAGCAGCATTCTGAGCGGAGGACCCTTCGAAGCCTAAAATGAATAGCTTGTTGGTGCAATCGGCTGACGTCACGATTGACCAGACTCGAGTTTGACTCGAGTAAGGTTTTGATGTTTGACATTGATGTTTAACATTGATGTCGGTCAATATGTTTTGGGGAGATTGTTTATACAATCGACCTGAGTTATAATTGACAGGACTCGAGTTTGACTCGAGGGAGACTTTGATGGTTGACTAGGGTTGACCATGTGATTATGGGAAAGTCCAAGCATGGGTCTTGGCAAGGTAAAGTCCAAGTCATGGGTACTTGGCATGGAAAGTCCAAGCATGAGTCTTGGCATGAAAAGCCCAAGCATGGGTACTTGGCATGGAAAGTCCAAGCATGGGTCTTGGCATGAAAAGTCCAAGCATGGGTCTTGGCATGGAAAGTCTAACATGGGTTGGCAAGGGAAAGGCCAAGCTTGAGTCTTGACATTTGAGAAGTCCAAGGGGTGTGATATTGGAAACGTAAAGTCCAAGGGTGGAGTCTTGGCTGCATAAGTCCAATGGTTGGCGGCGTAAAATCCAAGCGGAGTCTTGGCGGCATAAGTCTAATGTGCCTTGGCGGTGTAGACACCGTTAGCATGACATAGCCGATGGAAGCACCTGAAGGCTAGCGCGTTGGATGAACAAGTCATGGATGACTTGGAGGGATCCGAGAGGCATGAGGCTGATGGAGGTGGCTAGAAGGCTTAGGTCTAGGCTAAGGGTGGTCTAGCAAGTATGGGGGAACCATACTTGGGTTAAAACCTCATTTTTGAGGTTAGCAGTCGACTGACATTATGGCCGGTTCATTGCCTGGTGAGTCGACAGTTATTGCGAGTTTAAAGTGAAAATTGCTCTGCAGCGGTCATTTGCTCATTGGAGCGATCGGTAGTGTCGGCAATGATTGACTATCAAGGAACGCATCGTGATAGTTGGCCATGCGAGCAGAATGCTCCGTGTTACGGCGATCGACGCGGTGGCAATCGGCGCCAATGTTGGCGATCGGCCAAGAGTCCCGTTGGAACTTGTCCAACGTGGATTGAAACCATTGTCTCATAGCTACTGATGTTAGCGATCGTGAGGACTTATGACGATCGCGAGCTCCAGATAAAAAGGGGAGCTCGTGGAGGATTTCATCATCAGTTCTTGGGGAGCTTTCTTGAGGCTATTTGAAGGCGATTTGCAGGTGCATTTCAGGGCTCTTCAACCTCATCCAAGCAACCAACAAGCAAAGCGCTCAAACCCTAGTTTTGTAAAGTGTTCTTTACATTTCCTTTGTATTTGCTTGTATTTCTTTCATTTATTGTTGTAAACGTTTGTACGAGGTTTCTCCGCCTCCGACTTGTTGTCGAGAAGGAGTTTATTGATTAGTGATTGCATTAGCATCGCTAGAGCTCGTTAGAGCTTGATCCGTGGAGTAGGAACCGTTCGGTTCCGAACCACGTTATATCTGTGTGTTTGTGGTTATTTCAATTTGTTATTGCTTTTATTATTACTATTCCGCTGCGCATAACAAGTTTTGTAGAGACGATCATGAACGATTTCCATCTACGTACGGGCAACGCGCTATTCACCCCCCCTCTAGCGGGCTCACAGGTCCTAACAAGTGGTATCAGAGTGAGGCCGCTCTTCTAAGTCTAACAACGAAGGGAGCAAGCTAGAGGGTAAAAGATGGAAGTCCAAGAACAATCAGGTTGGGACATCAACACGCCGGTCCCGTACTCATTATATGGACAAGAAGGCTTCGATTCTTGGAAGAGAAGAATTGAAGATTTTTTATTGATGAAGGACATTGAGGAATGGGCCATTTTAATGGAAGCTTTGAATTGCCAAGAGGGCCAAGAGGAGGATATCTCAAGAAGAAAAGATGGACTCAAGACCAACTTCAAAAATCCAAAATCAATGACAAGGTAATCGATATGATAGTTAATTTAATACCTAACGAGTTATTGTCCAAGATAGGTGAAGCTCTAGATGCCAAGGAGCTATGGGAAAAATTAGCCAAGCTCCATGAAGAATCATCCATGGCCCAAGAAGGAGAAAGATCATCCTCACAAGAAAGTGAGGATTCGGAGGTTGATAGGGAATCAACTTCCGGATCGGTGGAAGAGGAGATGGAAGAAGTAGAAGAAACCTCCACCCCTATGATTGAGGGGGAGGAAAGAATTTTCACTCCGGAGCAACAAGGAGAAACTTCCACATCCGGTCAAGATGAAGAAGTTTCAATTCCAACACCTACCACCACCATAGGTAACTCAAATATATGTGTTAATAATAAAATGCATATAATATGTTTTGAGTGTAGGAAAACTGGGCACTATAAGAGCAAGTGCCCAAAGAAGATTAGGAAAGCTCCACCGGCACCAAAAGTCAAGGACGCAGGTTTCCCAACACCTAAAGGCAAGGAGCACATCATATGCTTCAAGTGCAATTTAAAAGGACATTATAGAAATCAATGTCCTAGGGGGAGCAAAAAGACCCAAGAAGGAGCATCACAAGTAGGGGGAGCTAAGGCTAACCCTAAGGTATATCATTTCAATAATGCTCATTCTTCTAGGTTTAATGTTAAAAAGCATGCTTTTAATTCTCTTACAATTCATCATGAAAAGCATGCTAGGTACAATAAATATTATTGTTTAGGAGCCAAGAGTGTCCATTTTGAAACTAAGGAGAAATTTGGGACTAATGTCCCTAAAAATATTTTACCTAAGGAATCTATCAAGAAAATAGGAGAACACCTAGGTCTTAATCCTAAATGGACTAGGCATATGCCTAGAGGAAATCGTAATGCCCAAGGACCAAATGAGAAATCAAAAATTGGCAAATTAGAGTTGGAAAACCAAGCCTTGAGGTCAAGGCTTGAAAAACTAGAAAAGACCCTTAGGAATATACAAAATCAAGTTCAAGGGTCTAGTGGTCTAAGTCAAGGGTCCAAAAGTCAAAGTCAACACCTTGGACCTAAGAGTCAAAAGTCAACCAAGGGCAAGCAAGGTTTGGGTCACAAACCTAAGCCTAAGGTGACTTATCATAGTGTTCCATTTGATTATGGAACACAAACTAGGTCTAGGAAGACCAAGGTCAATAGGGAAGTCATCCCTAGAGTTGACCAAGGTGTGTGCCTAGTGGCTAGGGTTTCAAGGAAACCTAGGGAAGCCACTAAGAAGGTTGCAAGGGGAGTTACCCCTAGAGTCAACCTAGGTAAGACCAAAATGACCAAGGCTACCAAGTCTAGGAGGGTCATTAGGAAGGTATCTAGGGAGGTCATCCCTAAGGAATACCTAATTAACCCAATGAGCTCAAATAGATTTTGGGTTCCTAAGGGCATGATTGACTCATGCTAGATGGGTTAGGTCGTGTCAACCTTGATTGGATGGGTAGTTAACTCAACCATAGCAAAGTTGACATTTTAGGTCATTTTCAAGGTTATGGATATCTTGGAAATAGATTTGATTATAAATCCTAAAGGTTTTTAGGATGTGCCAATATTAATTATGAAGTTTGATAAATCAATCAAATTGGCACAACTTAGGGTTTAGAGTCATAGTGTGTCATTTTGGATTTTTGGCACACTTGGGAGATTAATAGGAATATGGCAAAAATATACTTAATTATCTCAAAAGACAATTAATATTATAATTTAGGTATTATTATACCTATACTTTTTATTTGCCATGCCTTGATTTGTCATATGCCATGTTATGACATCATACTTATCTTTAATCTTTTATATGTCATGATCATGCTTAGGGTTAGGATAAATGTCATGTGCTTTATTTTTATATCATATGCCATGACATCATGATCATTGGCCATGATTTATTTTTGCTATTATTATGCCATGATCATTTCATGCATTTAATTGATTAAAATTGATTTAAGGATAATGACATGACTTGGAGTCCCATTTATAAGGGAATCAAGTAGAGTTGCCTTAGAAAAATGCATGAAACCCTAGTTTAGGGAGAACAAAACCCACATCTCACATTACATTGACATGTATGTGTATTTTATACACCCTAGATACATGTGAGATGCTAGGATATGAGTTGAGTTCAAGGTGCATAGTTTTTGCATCTAGATGAACTAAAACTCATCTAATTTCAATAGTGGATCATTGGGAAAGCTTGTGTACAAGTCATGTACATAGAGCCCAAGGAATATGATCCAAAATAAGGTTTTGAAAATATTTTAAAATCATTTTAGAAAACCTTGGTGAAGCCTATCTTTTGATAGCAATAACCATTGATGAGATTGATACAAAGTGAGCTAAAACATTGAAGTTTTTCTTCACTTTCGAATTTTGTATCAATTTCGGTATTTTATGGGTAAAATAATTTTCAAATATTTTTCACCCATTGTATTGACTATAAGTAATATACGTATTAAATTTCATGATTTTTCGATATACGTAGAATTACTTATGTTTTTTCAAAATTCGATTCTGATAGCTGAAATTCGAGAATTTGATTATCGATCATTACACGATGATGCGATCAATGATGTATGTGAGTGACGATCGATTCATAAGTAGTCGCGCTGTCTGATTCGGGAAAACTAGGTTTGGTTAGCCCGTGTTCAGCTGCAGTTAAGGTCCCTAACCACTCCTAACCCTAGGATATGCTTTGGGAAGCATTATAAAGGGTGAAAATCCATTGGATATGAATTAAGAGAGCTGTTTAGGGTTTGTATCAAATTTAAGGTGGGGAAAGTTCATGTTTGAACTTTTAACCTTATTTTTGATGGTTTAGAGTTCCAATTGGCTTAGGGACTTCCCAAGGACATTGTTGGTGTAATGGTCAAGGGAGAGCAAGCTTTTAGGGGGAGTTATCCATCTTGGGATGATGGATGTGTTTCTCCTCTTGAAGGGGAAGAAGTTATTGGGAGAGTATCATCAATTGGAAAAATTGATGGGTTTTTGAGAGACCCAATTTGGAAATTGGGAGAGAGTATAGGATTGCCTCTTTTGAGTGATATGGGATTTAACACTAGGAAGATGGTAGGTATCCTAGGTATTTTTGGATCAATGGGGAGATTGTAAGATCTCATTGGGACATGAGACATTGACCTCCTTGGAGAGATAACCTTTTTGATGTATGTTAAAAAGGGGGAGAAAGTGAAATTACCAATTTTGGAAATTGGTAAGGGGATTTTGAGTTAGGGGCCTAACTCAAGGTTTGTTTTGTCAAACATCAAAAAGGGGGAGATTGTTGGTGCAATCAGCCTAGGTCACGATTGACCAGACTCGAGTTTGACTCGAGTAAGGTTTTGATGTTTGACAAAGTTGTTTGACATTGATGTTTAACATTCACTACAAAAAAACTGTTTTTTAGCGACGAATTTTGGCAACGAATTATTTTCGTTGGAAATCTGCAACCAATTTAGCGACGAATTTTCTGATTTGTCGCAAATTAGCGACGAAAATGTATTCGTTGCAAATATTTCCAACGAATCCATTTTTCGTTGCAAATATTTGCAACGAATCTTGGATTCGTTGGAAATATTTGCAACGAAAAAAGGATTCGTTGTAAATATTTGCAACGAATCCTGGATTCGTTGCAAATTAAAAAAAAAATAAACTTTTTAAAATTGTAATATTAATTTTGCAACGAATCTTGTTATTTGTTGGAAAAATAATTTGCAACAAATTCAGGATTCGTTGGAAAATTTCCAACGAATCAAGAAAATCGTTGGAAAAATTTCCAGCAGATTACGGATTCGTTGGAAATTTTCCAGAATCGAGAATTCGTTGGAAATTTTTCCAACGATTTCTTGATTCGTTGGAAATTTCCAACGAATCAAGACTTCGTTGGAAACTTTTCCAACGATTTCTTGATTCGTTGGAAATTTTCCAACGAATCAAGAATTGGTTGAAATTTTCCAAGCAATTCTCGATTCGTTGAAATTTTCCAGCGAATCGAGATTAGTTGAAATTTTTCCAAGCGAATTCTCGATTAGTTGGAAAAATTTAAAAAGTTTAAAATTTTTATTTTAATTTCCAGGTACCAGCGAATCAGTGGATTCGTTGCAATTTACGAATCCGGATTAGTTGCAATTTTTACAGCGAATCGCGGATTCGTTGCAGACAAATCAGCGAATCCGGATTCATTCAAAATTGCGAATCCCGGATTCGTTGATTTTAACTGCGAATCCGGGATTCGTTGCAAAATTGCAACGAATCCGAGATTCGTTGCTAAATCTGTTTAAGTTATCGCTGCCCTAATTTTTTTTTCTTCCCCTCGCGCCCGACCCTATCCGCCGCCGCCGCTGCCGCTCGCGCCTGCCGCCCCGGCCATGACCCGTCGGCGCCACCCGATCCGCCGCGCACCGATCCGCCGGCGCACCGCTGCCGCCCAGAAACCGCCGCGCACCGAGCCGCCCGGCCGTCCTTCGTCGGCGACGCCGCCCGCCGTCCGCCCGCCGTCGCCGGCCGTGGCCGCCAGTCGCCGCCCGCCCTCTCGTCGGCCGCGCGACCCCGGCGCCGCGAGTGACGGCCAGCGCGCCCCGACCCGCCACGCCGGCCGGCAGCGGCGCAGCTCGCCGCCGCGCCCTCGTCGTCGATCGCGTGCCCCGGCCCGCGAGCCGCCGGCCCGCCTCGCCGTCGCCATTGCCTCCTGCCGACCGGCCCAGCGCCGCGCCTCCTGCCCGACCTCTCGGCGCCCGCCTCCTGCCGGCCCGCCGCCGCCGCCTCCCTGCCCGGCGCGCGCCCGGCCGCCCGCCGCCGCCTCCACCCCGGTGGCCGCGTTGCCTTCGGCCGCCTCCTGACCCGGCCCCCGCCTCCCTGCGGCGCCCGCCTCCTGCGCCCGACCTCGGCATTGCCTTCCGCCTCCAGTATAATATTTAAATTTTCTTAAATCGTATTAATTTTTAAATTGAAATTTATATTATTGTTAATTTTGTGTTGATCTAGAATGGTATTAGAGTGATATGGTTTATATTAATATAATTGATTGAAAACAGACAAAATGCAGCGTGAAAGGAGTTGGATGTATAATAGGAATTTACCTGAACGTCGGAGCTTAACTGATGAATTTATGAGTGGGTTGCAAGAGTTTTTAAATTTCGCAGCTAGTAATGTTGAGTTTATGGATGGTAATCAGATAAGGTGTCCGTGCAGAAAGTGTCACAATGGTAGATTTTTACCGTCTAGCAAAGTTTCAGAGCATCTCTGTAGGTTTGGATTCGTTGCATTACATTATAATCGACATGTCATGGTGAACCATTTATATCTGATGAAGTCTATGATAGACACAACACACAAGTCTCTAGGGATCAAAGTGATTATAATCAATTAAATCCATATCAGAGGATGATATATGATGTAGCGGGCCCGAATTTGATTCCCCAATCACAAGGTGCAACTTCAAGTTGTCCTCCAATAGTTGAGCAAATGTTTACTAACGCATCACCCTTGGAAGAGGTGCACGTAACAGATATCGGTCAGAATATGAATAATGAAGCATATCTCAAATTTGGGAGGTGTTGAGTCGCAGATGCACCTTTATGGGCTGGATGTGAGACTCACACTAAACTATCGTTCACCGCAAGAATGTTGAATGTCAAGGCAGAGCACAATGTGTCTGAAGAGTGTTTTAATAATTTTGTTCAAGCTTTTGAAGAGGCATTGCCGCGTGATAATATACTGCCCAATGATTTGTACAGTATGAAAAAACTGATGAAAGAATTAGGTCTCCCAGTGGAAAGAATTGATGTGTGCAGAGATAGTTGTATGTTATATTGGGGAGATGATGCAGATGTGGATGTTTGTAAATTCTGTAATCAAGATAGGTACAAGAGCACTAGTAGGAGGCAGCAACGACGTAAATCATATAGTCAGTTGTTTTATTTGCCTTTAACTCCTAGGTTACAAAGGCTTTATGCATCGAAGACAACTGCTGAACACATGACTTGGCATGCAAATCATCGAACAGAAGAGGGACTAATGTGTCATCCATCAGATGCAGAGGCGTGGAAAAATTTTGATAGAACATATCCTGATTTTGCGAAAGAGACTCGAAATATTAGGTTAGGTCTCTGTGCTGACGGATTTGCTCCATTTGGTAAATCAGGAAGACACTATTCTTGTTGGCCAGTTATATTAACTCCGTATAATCTTCCGCCTGGGATGTGCATGAAAACACGTATATGTTTTTAACATTGGTTGTGCTCGCCAAAAAAATCCGAAGAAGTTAATAGATGTTTATATGCAACCATTGATTGCAGAGCTAAAACAACTATGGGATGAAGGTTTTCCTACATACGACGTTCATACTAATCAGATGTTTGTAATGAAGGCTGCTCTTCTTTGGACCATTAATGACTTTCCTACTTATGGTATGCTATCGGTTGAGTATCGCAGGATCTTAGGATGCCCAATATGTATGGAGAGATCAAAGTCGATTAGATTGAAGCATGGTAAGAAGCCGAGTTATTTTGATTGTCACTGCATAATTTTACCACTAAATCATAATTTCGAAGGAATAAAGATGAATTCACTAGGAATCGAATTGAAAGAACACCTCCGCCATTGAGATTGATGTGCCAAGATATTTGGTACGAGTTCTTCACTTTCCATCTGTTATAGAAGAGCCACGATACAACTTATGGATATGGAAGCAACCATAAATGGACCAAACGAAGTATATTTTGGGAGTTACCGTATTGGTTTAGTAATTTGATTCATCATAATCTCGATGTTATGCATATTGAGAAGAATGTTTTGATAATCGATAAATACGGTGATGGATATCACCGAAAAACAAAAGATAATCTGAATGCAAGAAAAGATATGCGACTCATTTGCAAGCGACCCACCTTGATGTTGATGAAAATAGTAGAGGACCAAACCGAAAGCGCTTTATACATTGAATAAGGAACAGAGACGTGTTGTTTGTGAATGGTTGAAGTCATTGAGATTTCCTGATGGCTATGTTTCTAATCTTGGGAGATGTGTCGATATGAAGGAATGCAAATTGATGGGTTTGAAAAGCCATGATTGCCATATATTCATGGAAAGACTTATTCCTATTGCCTTTAAAGAACTCTTAGAATTTTATGCAGGGTGCCATTCTGAGTTAAGTATTTTCTTCATGATATATGCTCAGCAGATTTTGGGATATTCACACATGGAGAAGTTAGAGAGAGACATTCCAATTATTTTGTGCAATTTAGAAAGGATTTTTTTTGCATTTTTTGATTCAATGGAACATCTTTTGGTTCACTTGCCATATGAGGCCAAAGTTGGAGGACCAGTTCATTATCGATGGATGTATCCTTTTGAAAGGTATAATTCACATATTCTATATTTCGTTAATATTGCATAAAAATGTTAATTTTTTTTATATATTCATTTCTAATACAATTTGTTATATTACAATCAGATTCTTATATCATTTGAAGAAAAAGGTGAAAAATAAGGCACATGTTGAAGCCTCTATTGTGAATGCATATATTGTGGAGGAAGTAACAACTTTTGCATCATATTATTTTGAGCCTCACGTTCAGACCAAAAGACGGAATCGGAAGGAATGATGAAGGTCTGTCGATCCCAATTTAAATTCTTTCTCAATTTTTAATTATCTTGGTCGACCAAGTGGACCGTGTAAGCAACGATACTTAACTGATCAAGAATGGCGGGCAGCCCAGACATATGTTTTACTTAATTGTCCAGAAGTATCGCCATATTTCGAGTTAGTATATATTTCCTATTTCTTCGTCAAGTGTTAATTTGTTTGTGTTATAATACAATTTTTTATTATAGGATTTTCCAAAACTTATACTCTGAAATCCCGACACGTGACTTTGATTACTTCTGCGATCAGGAATTTGCACCTTGGTTCAAATCATATGTAAGCAGTTTTAATTACCTCATTTTTGTTTAGACATATCTTAACTTTTAAATAAATATCATTTTCATTTGAGTATAGGTTTATGCTAATCAAACTCACGTTCAGCAAGAATTGCTAATCCATCTATCATGGGGTCCAAAATCAATGGTACGCACTTGGCCAGCATATTTCATAAACGGATATAATTTCCACACTCAAGAATATGGAAATGGAAAGAGTACAATGAATAGTGGAGTATGTGTTCAGTCTTCCAATGATGGAGGTGCAAGCAATGAATTTTATGGTTTGCTGGATGAAATTATAGAGATTGATTATCCTGGTCCAGAGATGCGAGTTATCTTATTTATGTGTCGCTGGTTTGACCCCGTCAGGGGGATGAAGGTGCATCCACGATAATTTGGTTGAAGTAAATCATAAAAGATTTTATAAGAGATATGAACCATTTATTTTGGCACAACAAGCGATTCAAGTTTTCTATGCTCCATATCCTAGTTTGAGGCGTGACAAAATGAATGGTGGGTCGTTTGTAAAACAAAAGCACGGAAAAAATTGAAGAGCTGCAAGACATTGCATATCAACAAGACAAAGTTACAAATATGTTTCATACCGAGGAATATATAATTCCAACGCGTACGAGATCCCAAATGAGTAGTGATATACGTGGATGAAATTTAAATTGATGATAATGATTAAGAGGAGGAGGGGGAGGAGGAGGAGGGGGACGAGGAGGAAGAGGAGGAGGAGACCGAGGATGAGGATACTGATGAGGATGAGGAAGATGATAATGAGGACTTTGAAATTTGACGTCTAGGGTAAGTTTTTATATATATAATTTTTGTTTTAAACTATAATTTTACAAAATTTCTTAGCTCAATTATATGTTTATATAATGTCTGATTGTTAAATTTATATCTTTTGTCTCTGTATGTTTTGTATAATTTGTTCTTATAGGTTATCAGTGGTGAAATCATCGTAGCTTAGCGCGGCTGCTGTATCTCATATCTTCATTATGCATATTGTAAGTTTTTCATGTTCTTCATTAAGCATAAAAGTTTTATTTTCTTTATTCTAATTTTGTTTTTGGTTGATAGTTTGGCGTGGTGAGCGAGGACGACAGAGTACTAGCAGTGGCCAGAGTGATCCACCGCCTGCCAGCACTATACCTACTTGCCCTCCTGATCTTCCTGGACCTTCACATGATCAGCCGCCAGTACCATCTCATTCCCCGGCACGGCCTTCCCATTCTGATTCACCTGTACCCGCCAGACACTCCTCCACTGAGAACATCGAAAGTCGACCATATATATTTCCTATGGGAGATTCGTAAGTAATATAAGTATTAAAATTTTTAAAATATCTTAATTATTTATTCAAATTTTTTTCACTTGATCGTAGGTTTGAAAATTCTGTACCTGTTATTCGCGAGATCAATAAAATCGTGAATAACTATTGGAGAGGAGATTCTTTGTCATACTCGAGCACGCCAGGACCTACAAAAGAATTATGGTGGTGCGAGTTTCAGGTATAATTGATTCATTTTATATATTAAATAAGTGATTATATAATCAATTGTTTTTTTTCCATCTCAGCGGAGATTTATTTGGGACCCTAGTCAAGACTTAGAAATTAAAAGAATTTTTAAAAAAAAATGTGGCGATCATATCCGGCATGTATTGAGTCATGCCAAATCTACTGAAAAAAACCTACTGTGTCACGTAAAATTGAGTAAAATCTCCAATTATTGGCAATCGGATGAGAGCAAAAAGAAGTCAATGTAATAAATTAAATCAAGCCCGTAATTTCGAGACTTATCCGCAAATATATGCAAGTGATCTATAAATATCGAGGAGCATTCACGTAGATTGGTAATTTTAAATTCTACAATTAGTTTTTAAATTTATTTCAGATTATTATTTTATTTCTAACATTCTTATATTTAGTCTAAGGAATTGGGAAAGGAGTAATTTATAGATACTTTCGCTCGCACTTTCCAAAAAAAAGATAAGACTTGGAGTGGAGATAGAGCTCGAGCTATTAAGGTTTGAAATAATCTTTAAACTTGCTTTATAACTTTAATTCTATTAGTTATGTAAATGCTCTGATTAAATTTTTAATTTTGTGTAGGAGAGATATGATCGTTATCCTCATCTCGAGAGAATTTGAGGAGATGACGGTGATGCGAGGATCCGAGCCATCTGTTAGTAATAATATGGATTTATGGCTTGAGGCGTAGTGGAGGATCCAAAGGGGAAGGATACTAGGTATGGGTTCTCCGAGCAGTGCATAATGCTCCTCGTAGATCTATTTCTTCTACTCCACCAAAGCGCAGATATACACAACTCGACCGAGGAGGTTAGCAATTTGAAGGGCATAATACATGAAAGAGATCAAATTTTAGCAATACAACATCAAAACTCACAAAGGATCAGAAATGATAGAATGCGACAACAAGCCTTTCTTATGCGCGCTTGATTTAGAATTTACTCGGTCCAAGTCATATTCCTCAGTCAAGACGATGATGGTGGGACGATGATGATATTGTATGCATGTTTTTAATTAGTACCTTTAAAATTATTTAGTTTGTTACTCCTTCATTTTTACATTTTTATTAGTTCTTTTATTTTGCTTTAAACAGAATGATCTATGAAGTCAATCCTTATGGCGGTTGAAAATGTACATCATTGTAAGTCTTTGCATATTTATTTTCGTTAATATATAGTTTTTTTAATGTATGTTACTTTTTGTTTGTTTCTTTTCTAATGCGTAGAAGAATGCTGATTGCTTACTAGATTTTCTTTTTTCCCTCATGTGTTTAGATCTTTTGTAAACATTGTTATTTGGATATCATAATTAACTATGTTGATGTTTGAATTTTAGTAGGATATAACTTTTATTTGGATATCTTTTGTTGGAATGTTGCTTATTATTTTGTTATATTGAATGTGTGTGTGTTTTGGTTGTATTGAAAGTATTTATTTGGATATTAGAACTTATTGTTTTGTTGTGTGTGTGTGATCATTTGTATATACGATAGAATATCAAACGGAATAAATCATCAATTTTTTTAATTTTGCGACAAATTTAGCGACAAAATATATCAATTCGTTGCTAAATCGATAAATCAACGAACTTTGCGATTTAATTTAAATTTCGCCAAAATTTGCGAAAATTAGCAACGAATCCAATCTGCGACAACTTTTGCAACGAATTTTGCATTTAATTTTCCAACGAAATTATTTACAAAATATTTGCAACGACAATTCGTCGCAAAAATTGCACGAAATTAGCAACGAATCCAATCTGCGACAAATTTTGCAACGAAATTTGCGACGAACTTTGCAACAAAAATTATTTCGTCGCAAATATTTGCAACGAAAATCGAATTCGTCGCAAAGTTTGCGACGAAATTAGCAACGAATCCATTCTGCGACAAATTTTGCAATCTAAATTATGACTTAACTTTGCAACAAAATTATTTCGTCGCAAATATTTGCAGCAGAATTCGTCGCAAAATATTTTGCAACGAATTTTATGACAATTTGGAAGCTACAAATTTACCAACGAATTCCTTATTTCCTTGAAATTTTCCGACGAAAAAATTTATTCGTCGCAAAATTTTAACTAATTCTAAATTGTCAAATTTGCAACAATTTGTAATTAATTGCAAAATTTAGACAATTCTGACAATTTTGGAAATCGGGTAACTTTTTTAGAACAAAATTAGGGACAAATTTTAAAATTCGTCCTAATTTTCGTCGCTAAAATTCGTCGCAAAAAATTAGCGCTATTTTTGTCGCTAATATTTCGACGCTTTATTCCCAACCAAAAATGTTTGTCGCTAAATTGTCAGAAATTTTTTTGCTGAATTTTTTAAAAATTCGTCGCTAAATTCGTCCCAAATTTCTGTTTTTTTTGTAGTGATTGATGTCGGTCAATATATTTTGGGGAGATTGTTTATACAATCGACCTGGGTTATAATTGACAGGACTCGAGTTTGACTCGAGGGAGACTTTGATGGTTGACTAGGGTTGACCATGTGATTATGGGAAAGTCCAAGCATGGGTCTTGGCAAGGTAAAGTCCAAGTCATGGGTACTTGGCATGGAAAGTCCAAGCATGGGTCTTGGCATGAAAAGTCCAAGCATGGGTCTTGGCATGGAAAGTCCAACATGGGTTGGCAAGGGAAAGTCCAAGCTTGAGTCTTGGCATTTGAGAAGTCCAAGGGGTGTGATATTGGCAACGTAAAGTCCAAGGGTGGAGTCTTGGCAGCATAAGTCCAATGGTTTGCAGCGTAAAATCTAAGAGGAGTCTTGGCGGCGTAAGTCCAATGTGCCTTGGCGGTGTAGACACCGTTAGCATGACATAGTCGATGGAAGAACCTGAAGGCTAGCGCATTGGATGAACAAGCCATGGATGACTTGGAGGGATCCGAGAGGCATGAGGCTGATGGAGGTGGCTAGAAGGCTTAGGTCTAGGCTAAGGGTGGTCTAGCAAGTATGGGGGAACCATACTTGGGTTAAAACCTCATTTTTGAGGTTAGCAGTCGACTGACATTATGGCCGGTTCGACTGCCAATTTAAGAGCTAAAAACTGCTCGGCAGCTTGATCGCCATTGAGGCGATCAATCGGTGTCGAGCAATGATCGCTAAGGAACGATACGATCGATAGTTCACCGCGAGCACAGAATGCTCGTAGCGATCGGGCAATCGACTACGTGGTCGGGCGATCATATCAATGTTGGCAGTCGACTGCCAAGAGTCTCGTTGGAACTTGTCTAATGTGGATTGAGCCGTTGTCTCACAGCTACAGTGTTGGCAGTCGATTGGGGACTTATGGCAGTCGACTGCCAGGCGGAAATCTAGCCCGACGCAAGATAAAAAGGGGAGCTCGTGGAGGATTTCATCATCAGTTCTTGGGGAGCTTTCTTGAGGCGATTTGAAGGCGATTTGCAGGTGCATTTCAGGGCTCTTCAACCTCATCCAAGCAACCAACAAGCAAAGCGCTCAAACTCTAGTTTTGTAAAGTGTTCTTTACATTTCCTTTGTATTTGCTTGTATTTCTTTCGTTTATTGTTGTAAACATTTGTACGAGGTTTCTCCGCCTCCGACTTATTGTCGAGAAGGAGTTTATTGATTAGTGATTGTATTGACGTCGCTAGAGCTTGTTAGAGCTCGATCCGTGGAGCATGAACCATTCGATTCCGAACTACGTTATATCTGTGTGTTCATGGTTATTTCAATTCGTTATTGCTTTTATTATTACTATTCCGCTGCGCATAATGAGTTTTGTAGAGACGATCACGAACGATTTCCATCTACGTACAGGCAACGTGCTATTCACCCCCCTCTAGCGGGCTCACAGGTCCTAACATAGTTGTACCCCTTTGCGGGCATACTGCAGTCGTAAATCTGCCTCCCGTTCCTTCCATTGGGCCTGATAATCAGCTAATTGAGCGGTCAGGAGGTCTCTATCTTTTGTAGCTGTTACAGCTTGCTGGCCCAAGGAGGTCATAGCTTCGGATTGCTCCTTTTGCAATTCCTGCTACTGTTTGGAGATTGCTATCAACACTCCAAGAAGGGTAGAAACTGTGGAAGAGAGGTTTTCTAGCTTCGTTCGGCAGGACATTAAAGAGACCTCCAATACTCGATTCCTTGCTTGAATTTGTAGGAGGGCAGCTTAAGATTGAGAAGTTCTAGTTTCTGCTTCTTTAAGTTGAACCTTGTGCTCTGCTAAGTCCTGGGTGAGGAGGTTGACATGCTGAAGTTGGCCAGATTGTAGGAATAGTTACTGGTTTAGGTCAACATTCTTCTTAAGGAGCTCTTCTTTTTCACTCCTAGCTATTGCTAATTATGTCATTAAGTCTTCACATTGAGCGGTTAGGGTGGCCTCCTTTTGTTTACTCTCAGTCAGTTGTTGAGTTAGTCTTTTTTGTTGAGAGAGGGAGGCAGTATGGCATGCAACCATGGTGGATTGGTAGTTTAATATATGCTGAGTAGTCTCATTATAATCATTAACTACCTGAGGAGGAAGAAAGGGTGTTATGGGAATAAGACCAGTATATATTAAAGATGAAGAGAAGAAGAATATACCTCCACCAAGTGTTTGCGCAGGTGCTCATAGGGGCCTTGCAGGTTGGATTGATTGAAGAGTCTCATTTCCTCTATACTTCAAATCCTGAGAGAAGATCCTAAAGAAGCAGATGGAAGGTTTAGGGGGAGAATGTCCCCCCAATCAAATAAGGCTCTTCTGTAGATACATTAGGAGCAAAAGAGTCAACATTAATAGTAGGAGGAGGTGAAAGAGGCAGTTCTGTATGGGTAGGCAGAGGAGGAGAATAGGTAGGGGAGTCAATTCTCCTACTAGGTAGAGGCGGGGATGAAGGAAGAGAGGGGGAAGGAGAAAGTTCTTCCCGAGGGGAGGGAGAAGGATTAAAGGAGCAGTCTCCTCCCGTGAGGGCTCAGAAATGACAAGATTGTGGTGTTTGTTTAGCTTTAGAGGGGGAGGAGGAGGAGAAGAGTGGGAGGAAGAAGATGCTAGAAGGGTGGAGGAACTAGGGACATTCTCCCTGCAAGGGCAAAGCCTTTTATGGGGAGAGGAAGGAATAATAGGGGATTTGCCCCTAGCTCATTTCTTTGAAGGGTTCTTCTTAGCAGCAACAATCTTCTCCCCTCTAACTCTAGCATCCTACATCATATCATCTGCAATACAAGACGGTGAAAATAATGGTCGATAGTAATAAAAAGCGCTATCCATAATATATTAGAGTGAGAGTAGCAGCCTACCTATGATGCCTGGATCACTTAAGGGGAAAGGATATAACCCATAGCGGCTCAAAAGGGGAGGCTTTAGCAAGTAATCAGAATCATAGTGACACTCCCTTAACACCTGGTATATCTCCTGAAAAGGACATTGAGTCCTACTTTCTTGAAAGGAAGGTAGGTCAGGGAGAGTGGTTTTTTAATTTTCCGAATGGGGCAGCGGGGTAGGAAGTTGAGCAAAAAAGTATGAATCCTCCCAACCCTTGTGAGAGGATGGCATATTTACCAGGAATTGGCAATCTTGCCGGCTAGCAAAATAGAAAATGCCTTCTTTGGAAGACTTTAATTGGAAAAGGCAATGAAATAGTAGTGGGGACAGGGTGAGATCTAGATGTTTGAAAACTATTACTGCCCCTGTTAGTATACGAAAGGCGTTAGGGGCTAATTGATTGATGGGTAGTTGGTAAAAATCTAATATATCAAAATAGACAGAGGGAACAGGCAAATGAAGACCATTTATCAGTTCTTCAGAGAAAAAACAGTGATAATCAGGAGGGGGTTTGTGTGGTCTGAAAGAAGCAGCGGTAAAATGACATTTTACGGAAGGATCTATTTATTGGTCCTTCCTAGCGAAGAAAGGGCTTTCAGTGTTTAGGCGAGTGACAGTCTTTTCATACCAAGGGATCGGCTTAGGGTTTTTCAAAGCCATAACCACGAAAGGAAGGGAAGCACTTACTTAGGGTTAAGGGAAGACACTTGTGAAAAGGAAGTGACTCCTAGGTGCTGGGAGTTAGGGGTGAGGAACAGTCGCCGATGGGAGTCACCCAGAGGGAAGAAGAAGAGTCGAAGTTAGGAAGTTGAAGATGTCGTATGAAGAATGACATATTCCGGGTGTCCGATTTTTAAACTTCCCTTTTGAAACGAAGGAAGCGGGACCCATGGGCCCAACAAGCCGTTTTAAGTGTGTGCGGTAAAGATAGGAAGGGAAAAACTTAGGTTCAATAGGAGTGATGAGGAGGAAAATGGAGCAAAATGTTTCACTTGGAAAGTCAAACTCACTGCTTCGTTTGACTATTTTAAGGGGGTGGCTAATGATACTACGACAACCTAATTTAGGAGTTGAGATGAAGAATGTCATGCGTGAAGCACTGCCGGAATCGGTTGGACTCGACCTAGGGGAGTCGACCGAGCTGACAGGGTGGCGATGTAGGACAGGGCAGATAAGTCCTAAGATCAAAAGGGTGTTGGATCGAAGCAGATCGCTAGAGGGGGGGGGTGAATAGCAATAAACCTTTTCTTTTTCGAATTCGTTTTAAAACACTTATACGCAACGGAAAGATAAATGTAAAGTAAATGAGACAAGAGAATTTTACTTGGTTCGTAGCCTTCAGCTACTACTCCAAGGCCCTAGTGGTCCTTGACCACGTACGGAGGGCAAAATACTAAAGAACTCCTCCTCGTTAGAGGTAGGAGTTAATCGATACAAAGGAAACACAAAGCTTAAGATCGGAACAACGACCACTTCCTTAGACAAAACCATTTTCAAGAAGATAGAGACTTGACTTACCTAAGACCATTTCCTGGTCTAACTAGTCTAGGATACGGCTAGGTAGCTTCAGCTAGTTTCTCTCGGTCAAGTGCATCGAACTAGATACGTCTTATCTAGCCCGAATACACGAGACTCCGTTTTCCTAGCGTACTATCATCTTGTCACGTCCTGGTACTATGTTATCAAGTATTGACGAGTTATATTCCTATCTAGTCATTCTAAAAAAAAAAATCAAACTAAATAAAGAACCTAAGCATGTAATGTTCTAAGTTAAAATACAAACAAGTTTCATACTAGCTCCCCTTAGACCGTTGAATCGGTTCGGTCTCTCCACATAGTGGATTTGGTCCTTGGGAACCCAGTACTGGTTCGATCCTAAGTTTGAAATTAAGGTGGTCTTAGGGACCCATGCTTGGACACGTTTTTTATGTCGACTTACAATCGACATATATGACTTGTTGGTCGTGTTTGAGCTAAACCCTAGTCCGGCCTTGTTGTACACGGCACTTTGCGATCCAAGTAGGAGGTCAAGTCCTTTGGATCCCAAAGTAAACCTTTCCAACGTGTTCCTAAGATCTTCGACTTGACTCTTCAAGAGTGAGTTCTCAACTTCGAGTTTTTCAACCCGAGTTGAGTCCTCCTCTTGAACTCGACTAGTCGAAGAGGTTAGGGAGACCTCGTGTTTGAGGAGTTTAACTTCCTCAACCAGGGTCTCGACCTTGGACTCGGACTTAGCTAATTTTCTAGTTAAAAACTTAATTGCATTATAAAGTGTACTAATGAGGGATCGACTTACCTTGACTGTATCTTTTGAACCAGATGCGTATTCGTGTCTTGTCTTGAATAGTGCTTCACAGTCCGACTCGTCTTCAGTTTCTAATTCATGTTCCGATTCTGACTCCGTCTCTGATTCCATCGGTTTATCCATGAGAACACGATCATTATCTTCTTCCTTGGATGCTTCTTCCCAAGTAGCATTGAGTGCCTTTTTGTGTTTTGGAGCTTTGCTCTTGAGTTTTGGGCATTCGGACTTGATATGTCCAAATCTGTTGCATTCGTAACATCTAATATTCGAATTTTTAGGCTTACCTTCGTTGGGTCGAGTGACGATTCATTTTCAGCCCTTGACTATCCTCCGAACTAGGTTGACTAGTTCGGCCTCCATTTCCGAGTCGACCTCTGAATCGGACTCATCCTCTTCTTCCTTCGGAGGTGGCTTGCTTGCGGTTTTCTTCCTCGAACCTGCAAAAAGTGCTATACCCTTCTCGGGTTCCGAGTTAGACTGTTCATTAAGTTCAAAATCAGAAAATAATTCATCTAACCTAAGCTTCGAAAGATCCTTGGAGACCTTGTAGGCATCGACCATGGATGCCCACAAGGTAGTCCTCGGAAAGGAGTTAAGAACATACCTTATAAGGTTGCGGTTTTCGACCTTTTGCCCGATCGCGTGTAGATTATTAACTATGTTTTGAATGCGGGCATGAAGTTGTGTTGCTGATTCGTGTTCCTGCATTTTTAGATTATATAATTTATTAAACAAAATATCGCGCTTACATACCTTGACTTCATCGGTCCCTTCGTGTAGCTCTACTAACTTTGTCCAAAGGTCCTTTGCGCTGATGAAGGGGCCGACGCGATTAAGCTCCTCCTTGGACAAGCCGCATTGGAGGATTTGAGTTGCCTTGGCATCGGCTTCGACTTGTCTTTTTGTCGTAATGGTCCATTGGTCATAATCCAAGGATTCACCCACTTCGTTAGTCGGAAGTGTGAATTCCGTTTGGATTATGATCCACATCTCGATTTGAGTTTTAAGAAAGCATTCCATCCAACCCTTCCAATAACGGAAGTCATCTCCATTGTAAAACGGAGGTCGGATGGTGCTAAAACCCTCGAGATGGGCCATTAAAACAAAAGAAGATGAAGATGAAAAAACCTAGCAACGACAAAAACACACGAAATGTACCAAGACTCGCGTCTTGGATTAGTAGTGCGGGAGGAAAACTAACCAAAAGAAATAAATTTGAAATAAACAGAATTAAAAAGAAAAAAAATCTGTAAAAAGCTAGATTGATGGTTTCACCAAATCTTAGCAACCCCTGGCTCTGATACCAATTGTTGGATCGAAGCGAATCGCTAGAGGGGGGGGGTGAATAGCGATAAACCTTTTCTTTTTCGAATTCATTTTAAAACACTTATACACAGCGGAAAGATAAATGTAAAGTAAATGAGACAAGAGAATTTTACTTGGTTCGTAGCCTTCGGCTACTACTCCAAGGCCCTAGTAGTCCTTGACCACGTACGGAGAGCAAAACACTAAAGAACTCCTCCTCGTTAGAGGTAGGAGTTAATCGATACAAAAGAAACACAAAGCTTGAGGTAGAGGGACACTCCCCCTCTCCTCGTTATGATAAAAGCTCTGAGAAAGTAAATTAATGAACTGAAATAAAATTTATACCGACGTAACAAAAATGAAAGCAATTTAAAACTAGACGTCGGAGAAGAAGCACTTCGTTGTCAGAGAGTTGTAGCTTGGCGGAGGCTTTTGGAAGCTTAGAATTGATGATAAAACCCTAGGAGAGGCCCTCCTTTTATAGCCTTTGAGCCCCTTTTCGAGAGGACCTTCAACCAATGGAAATTAGGCACATGGTTCCTTGAAAAATGGTGATAAGGCTTGACTCCTCGAGGCTGATCCTTGACCACCAATCGACTGATGGCCATCATCAGTCGACTGATGGCAGCATCAGTCAAATGCTGACTGCAGATAGTCGACTGATGGATGACAGTCGAGTCCTCCAAACTGGTAGTCGACTGATACTAGCTGCAAGGCAAAGTTAGCTTAACAAAAGCATTATTTTGACGGTCGTTGACCATCCGATCTCGACCTAGACTATCTATAGGATGTCTTTGGTCGGATCTACGCTTAAGATCATCCCCGTAAGGAGGATACGACCTCTCTTACTCTCGCACACACACGAGCTTACCTCAATACTTACTGTGTCGCTTTCGCTTCCGGCCTTCCACTCGATTCCTTCGGCTCCCTCCGAAGTCACTCGAGTGTCGCCCGACCACTGCGGCTTCCTCCGGGTGTCGCTAGCCTTTAGCTCCAGCATTGGCACTTTTCTGCACACTCGATTTAGCTCGTGAGATAACAATATAAGCATAACTTTGTATCATTTGCTATAATCAAAACTCAGGTTTGACTTAGGTGCCTACTGCACCAACAAAGGGGACCCGATGAGTAACCCAGGGCATAAGTCTGGGGGTGACTCGGAAAGTGAGTCGTGGATTGACTCGGAGAGTTATGGGAAGCACAAGGGAATGAGTCTTATAACCAGAGTGGGCCTAGATATCAATAGGCAGCGTACGCCCTAGTTTAAGTGAACTAGAAGGATCCCACCGAGAGGGGAACCGAGTCGGTGTCTGACCCAACGAAGGAAGATAGGGTGAAGAAGAGGGACAACATAATTCTCGAGGCTCAAGTTTTTGAGAGTTTGTTATATGATATAACAGACTAGGACCCCAAACAATATTCGCAGGAGCCTCCACTCCTTATCATCTTAACAGAATTATTCTCCAGGAAAAAAAGGCCCTCCACGTAGACGATGATCTGAATGGTTGGTTACATCACAGTTGGTGGGGGAACGAGGAGGAAGATAAAAGGCGAAGGAAGAGGGAGATGTTGGTAATATATGAGAGGTGTCCTAAGGCAATTGCCTTATGGTTGTACCATTTATTTGATAAATGAAGATTCACTATTTGAGTATACATGTGTTCATGTGTTTGATTGGATCTTAAACTCATTTACTGAATGTCCGCAATACGATTCACAGCATGAGAGAATTTGTGATTAGATCACAACTAGTGAGTATCTCTACATGTATAATTGTGATGTATTGGAATTATCCCTAGTCGATGAATTGATGCATTCGGACGCCATTGATTCTATTGAGACTAGCACGAGGTGTACTATTTGATTTATCCAAGCAGTTGTTCCTCACTGGCTGGAGACATCGGGATGTCCGGAGTTAATCATGGATGCAAGTTATGGTAACTAGTTCATTGGAGTGACTAGCTGTAAGACTTCATATGGTTCTCTGGATATATGGATATGTCAATGAAGTTCTTACTGTAGCTTAAGTGAGATGTTCCTTCGACTTACGATATTAAAGTCATCTTGGTCATGAAGACTTATGCTTTGACATCTTAAGCAAGCATCTCTGAGGAGATGCGGACCCGGGATGATTGGGTATAAGTCGAAGTGGCCGAAGGTGTTTGAATAACCTACAGAGGATTCATCGCTCCTTGCGAGGAGATGTATACCCTAAGGCCTCTCGTCGGATTGTTACTAAAGTCTTTGGCCAAAGCATTACATGTTTAGAGTATGGTACTCTTGGATACATGTGTAGTAACTAAAATCCGCAGGATGAGGAAGTAATACTTGGACTAGGTGTGACATAGTCAACCTAGTGGAGACTGACACTATAGACCATGTTATGAACCAAGTGGGTATAAGATGAGTGAAGGGAACGGGGCATGTTTCATTATAGCTGTTGAAGGGTTTCAGAAAAGGTTCTGGGATCAACCGTTGATTTTTCAGTTAATTGGGGATCATGATGTACTACTAGGTGCCACTCATGATTATTCTATAATTAATGGTTAATTATAGATGACCAACATAAATCGGGAACCTATTTGGTCACACGCATAACGAGCGTAATCCAAAAAATTTAAAACGAGTTTGAGAATAGGATTCTCAGATTGAGAGAGACTAGGTTTGGTTGGACCAAACAAAGAGCGAGTATGAAATGGTTTCAGTCGCATCGAAAGCATGGATGAGCCAAGTCTTATGAATACATGATGGATGAACCAAATTGATTTGGTTCTAATCCAATGTGTTGGGGAAAAGTTGACCGCTAGAGGGGGGTGAATAGCGTCGATTTGTAGCGTGATGGAATTCATTGGCGTTCGTCTACAATTTTCGTTAGCGCACAGTGGAATAATAGAAATAATGCAATAACGAAATAGACAACCATAAATACACAAATACACAAGTATTTAACGTGGTTCGGAACCGAATGGTTTCTACTCCATGGATCGAGCTCTAAAGAGCTCTAGTGATGCACACGCAACCACTAATAAATAACAACTCCTTCTCGAAACAATCCGAAGGCGGAGAAACCTCTTACAACAGATTACAACAGTAATACACTAAAAATACAAGCAACTACACTAAAATGCAAGTAAAGAAAACTTTATGTTAGGACCCTTGTAACGGCTAGAGGGGGGGGGGTGAATAACGTTTCTTCGTTTCTACAAGTAAGTTAGCAGAAGCAATACAAATACGAAAATGAATATGAATAAGAAATAATAAACCAAACGCTAACACCTGATGTACGTGGTTCGGAGATGACGCTCCTACTCCACGGCAATCCGTAAGGTGGATTAGTCCTAGCCAAGCTTCAATATATTCTCCTTTGGATGAACCAAGGTGGAGAAACCTTTCTTACAATGCTCTCCTCTTCTTTACAATGATGGATGATTAAGAACAAGAGAAGAGGAGGTTTTGAATCACTAAAACACTTGGGAAAGCTTGGTGAGCATGAGGGTGTAGTTAGGAGCAAGAGCACTAGCTTCACCAAGCTCCCTAAGGCCCCTTTTTATAGAAGAGGGGTTGTTTTTCCCATTGGGCCTCGATCAATCGACTGATGCTTGCCATCAGTCGACTGCCAATGAAGCCAACGGCTTCTGACCCGAGATCTCCGCGGAGATTCGTAGTCGCAATTTCCAACGACCAGGTGATCAGTCGACTGATCCCTCCATCGATCGGCCCGATGGAGTGATCGATCAGTGATCAAGCGGGATCGAGTGAGGCGCGTGCGTGGCGATTTTCTCCTTGATCGATCATTCGCTGCCCTGGCGATCGGATCGCAACATCGATCGTGCCTTACGACCAGCGATCGGTGATGGCGAGTTTCACCCGACTCGATCGAGCGCGACCGGTCGGTGATACATCGTATCAGTCGACTGATACTCATCGAGTATGAATAATTCACACTTGATTTACACCCTAGACCTAGACTCAACCTTCTAGCTCCTCATTAAGCCTTGCGCCTCCAGGATCCATCCGAGTCCGCGACTTGTTCATCCTTTGCGCTTTGCTTCCAAGAGCTTCCTTCGGTTTCGCCATGTCTTGGGTTGCCAAATGCTTGGACTTTACGCCGCCAAGACTACAAGATTGGACTTATGCTGCCAAGACCTTACTTTGGACTTCCTTTGCCAAGATCATACTTGGACTTCCTTTGCCAAGGTTCACTTGGACTTTATGCTGCCAAGACTACAAGCTTGGTCTTACGCTGCCAAGTCCATCCCTTGGACTTCCTTTGCCAAGATCATACTTGGACTTCCTTTGCCAAGGTTCACTTGGACTTTACGCTGCCAAGACTACAAGCTTGGTCTTATGCTGCCAAGTCCATCCCTTGGACTTCCCTTGCCAAGATCATACTTGGACTTCTCTTTTACCAAGGCTTCATCCTTGGATTTCCCTGTCACTTAAAGCATATTCACAATTAGATCACAAACATTGCCTAACTTAGATGATTATCCAAACATCAAAACATATATAAATGCTTGGAGCATTGTTGCACCAACAATCTCTCCCTTTTTGATGTTTGACAATCATTTAAGTTAGGTCTTTAAAAATATGCACATAATCATATTTTCAATATGAATTATAACTTAAACACTCCTTCTCCCCCTTTGACATACATCAAAAAGAGAAGGATGCAAACATGAAAGAATTAATGTGTTGGATCTTGGACTAAGGTATAAGATTGAAATTAAGCTCCCCCTTAATCCAAGATATGCTTTATAATGTGTAAACACTATTTGAAGCAAAGCATAACAAACATTCAAAAATTAAGTCCTAACTTTGCACCAACAATGGATTTTGGGGATGAAAAAGATATAATTTATGAAACTCCCCCTAAAACACTGCATTAAACAGTCCTAAAACTTTGTGTATACGCAATATTATCATACTATAGTTTTAGGACATCAACGATACACTAAATATCAAAAAATGGAGCTGTTTATCCGAAAATACAGTGTATCAGTCGACTGGTTTCTGAACCAGTCGACTGCTACACCTGAAATAGAAATTTCAGCCTTTTCAGCCCAACTTCAGAAATGCGTTAGAAATTCTAGAAACCTCGAAAAATTACGAAATTTTGTGTACACATTTCTGAGATCATACTTTATTAAGGAAAAATAGTTTTAAAAATATATGTTTTCCAGATTTCAATATTGACACAAATTTGGAACCTAACAAAAGTTCTAAAGATTTTGCAAACTTTGTATCACTTTTGTGTTCCACTTGTAAACTGTTTTTCAAAATATGCTGAACATAGTTTAAAATATATAATATTTGGAATTTCCAACCATGTTCTTAGAGTTATGTATTCATTACTTGAATACAAGCCTTCCCAATGATTGGTCCATGAGGTATTCATGTCTCTAGGTGTGTCATTTGCTCATAGTAATGCATCATAACAAGCATGATGAGCCAAATACACCTTCCCTATCATCTCACATGTTTCTAAGTGTCTCAATACAAAAATCAAGGTTTCTTAAGGCTTTTTGTGAGATGTATCAAGGTATAAAGCTAACATATAAACATGGGATCATGCAAACCTAGAATTTTACTCTACAAAGCACATACCAAGCTCTCTCCTTAATGATGAAAATTCGGTTTCGGGAAGAGCTTTGGTGAAGATATTGGCAAGGTTGGACTTAGATTCTACATAATTTAGTTCAATGTCCCCTCTTGCCACATGATCTCTTATGAAGTGATGTTTCACTTCAATGTGCTTGGTCCTAGAGTGATGTACCGAATTTTTGGTCAAGTTGATGGTACTCACATTATCACAATAAACTTTAATGTTAGAGTAGTGTAGCTCATAGTCCACAAGAGTATGTCTCATCCAAAGTAATTGAGCTACACAACCCCCCATAGCCACATATTCGGCTTCGGTGGTTGATAAGGCAACACAATGTTGCTTTCTACTACTCCAACTAATTAGGGAGGACCCAAGAAATTGGCATCCACCACTAGTACTCTTCCTATCCAATTTGCATCCGGCATAATCGGAATTGGTAAAGCCAAGCAACTCAAAGGACCTAGTCCTAGGATACCAAAGTCCTACATTTAGGGTGCCTTTAATATATCTTAAAATTCTCTTAACGGCTACTAAATGTGATTCTTTGGCACAAGATTGGTATCTTGCACACATACCTACCGCAAATAAGATATCGGGTCTACTAGCGGTTAGATATAGTAGGCTACCAATCATACTCCTATAAAGTTTAAGATCAATTGATTTTCCTTCATGATCACTATCTATTCTAGTGCTAGTGGCCATAGGAGTGGTTACAATTTTGGCATTCTCTAAACCAAATTTCTTGATCATTTCATTTGCATATTTGGTTTGATAAATATGAATACCTTCATTGGTTTGTTTGACTTGTAAACCTAGGAAAAAGGTAAGCTCTCCAACTAAACTCATTTCAAATTCATTTTCCATATTTTTTATAAAGTCTTGAAGAAGATCATCATTTGTTGACCCAAAAATGATGTCATCAACGTATACTTGGGCTATGAATATATCCTTTAATGTTGACTTTTTAAACAAAGTTTGATCTACTTGGCCTCTTCTAAAATCCTTAGAAATTAAGAAAGATGACAATCTTTCATACCATGCCCGAGGGGCTTGCTTTAACCCATATAGTGCTTTCCTAAGCTTACATACATGGTTTGGATAATCTATGTTCTCAAATCCGGGTGGTTGCTCTACATATACTTCCTCCTTAATACAATCATTTAAGAATGCCGATTTAACATCCATTTGGTAAAGTTTAAATCCCATATAAGAAGCATATCCTAAGAGAATTCTAATAGATTCTAACCTAGCAACCGGGGCATAAGTCTCATCATAGTCAAGCCCCTCAACTTGATTAAATCCTCTAGCAACCAACCTAGCCTTATTTCTAGTGATATTTCCTTGGTCATCTAGCTTATTCCTAAAAACCCATCTTGTGGTAATTATGGTGCTATCATTGGGTCTAGGTACTAACTCCCATACTTGACTCCTCTCAAATTGAGTCAATTCATCTTGCATTGCCAAAATCCAATCTGGATCATGTAATGTATCATTGATCGATTTGGGCTCAATTTGTGAAATGAGAGCTACTTGACTAGTAGGAGGTCTATGAAATGACCTAGTTCTTACTCCTTGAGATAGATCTCCTACTACTTGGTCAAGTGGATGATCTTGATGAATTCTAAGGGTTCTAGAAGGTGTTTCAAATTGATCATGGTTATCTTCCACCCTCCTTTCATCATCGGAATCTCTTCTTCCTCCCCCTTGATCATTACCCCTAATGGTCAAATTTTGAAGTTTTTGGGTAATGTCTTGATTATTGTCATTAATATCCTTATCAATGGAGGACTTTCTAGGGTAGGTACTAGTGGTTTTATCAAATTGAACATTAGAAGATTCCTCAATCCCTTGGGTTCTCTTATTGTAGACTCTATATCCTCTACTTGTAGATGAGTATCCAACTAGGATTTCCTCATCCGCTTTCGATTCAAACTTTCCTAAGTTATCTTTGGTGTTTAAAATATAAACCTTACATCCAAAGACTTTGAAATAATGAATTGTGGGAATAGTCAAATGGTGTTTTTCCTAAAAACCTATGAATTTGAACCCTATTTTGGATATAGCAAGCGGTATTAACCGCTTCCGCCCATAAGTAGCTAGGAAGTGAATATGCATTAAGCATAGTCCTAGCTGCCTCTTGTAGGGCACGATTTCTCCTTTCCACCACCCCATTTTGTTGGGGTGTTCTAGGACAAGAGAACTCATGCTTGTACCCTTGCTCTAAACAAAATTGTAAAAATTTAGAATTCTCAAATTCACCACCATGATCACTACGGATCCGGTTGATTTTGAGACTCTTTTCATTTTCAACCCTTTTACTAAATCCTATGATTATTTCTAAGGTATCATCCTTATGTTTCATAAAATAAACCCAAGTATACCTAGAAAAATCATCTACTATAACCAAACAATATTTGTTACCATTTAAAGATGGAGTACTATGACAATCAAATAAATCAAGATGCAACAATTCTAATGGTAAAGAGGTATTAGTTAGGGTTTTACCTTTGTGTGATGTTTTTGTTTGTTTTCCTTCTTGGCATGCATCACACATTTTGTTCTTGACATACTTGATCTTTGGTAGCCCTTTGACCAACTCCATCTTGGCTACCTTGGCTATGTTTTTCATGTTGATGTGCCCCAATCTCCTATGCCATAGCCAACTTTTCTCTTCTTTTGCAACAAGACACTTAGTAGAAATGTTAGAAGCATATGAAAGATCAACATAATAAATGTTTGATTTCCTATATCCAACTAACATACAATCATTTAATTCCTTGTGCCTAATCATGCATTTAGAGGATTCAAACGAGACATGATAGTTTGCATCACAAAGTTGACTAACACTTAATAAATTAAATTTCATATTTTCAACTAGTAAGACTTTGTGAATGACAATTTTAGGGGATACCTCAATTGTACCTCTACCTAATATCTTGAGTTTTCCACTATTCCCAAAGGACACCGCTCCCTTCTTCACATACTTAATTGTGGAGAACTTGCTCACATCCCCGGTCATATGTGTTGAGCAACCGCTATCCACAATCCACATACCTTGCTCTCCTACCTAAATCACATGAAAAACATAAGCTTTTGGTACCCAAACATTTGGACCGGTAACATTAAGTAAAAGCTTCTTAGGTACCCATGCTTTCTTAACCTTTCCCTTAATAGTTGCTCTCCTATTAATCAATGAAATATAAGCAACTTCTTTTTCTTTTGGCTTATATCCTAAACCGGCCTTATTGTAAACGACTCTTTGTCGACTAAGGATAATATCAAGACATTTTGAGCCATTTGAAAATTTTTCTAAACATGCTTTTAGCTTAACAACCTCATCCTTAAGTTTGTCATTCTCTTCCTTAAGCATGCAAGGATCGATATGTGAAGGTTTTTCATTCCTAATTGCCTTTAGTTCTACCTTCATGCTCTTAACCTTATATCTAGACTTATCTAGAGCCTCTTTAAGATAAGCAATTGATTGATAAAGAAGCTTGACTTTGGGAGAGTTCATTACCTCATCGTCACTAGATGACGATTCATCACTTGAGGAGTCTTCTTGGCTTGATGTACCGGAGTCATCTCCTAGGGCCATGAGTGCCACATGGCGTGTGATGTGGCAAAGTTCATCATCGGAGGAGGAGTCTTCAACACTTGGTGTGTCCCATGTGGTTTGAGCCACCATGACCTCCTCCTTCTTCTTCTCCTTCTTGTCCTTCTTTTTCTTTTCTTTTTCCTCCTTCTTTAGCTCCGGGCAATTTGGCTTTATGTGCCCCTTCTTGTTGCAAGCATGGCAAATCACATTATTATTGAAACTTGAATTACCACTAAACTTACCTTTTGAAGAATGAGACCCCTTCCTTGCTTCTCTACTCTTGAACTCCTTTGATTTCCTATAGAGCTTCTTGACGAAATTTGCCATCTCACTAGATGAGTCTTCATCACTACTTGAATCATGCTTTGATTCGGATGATGATGATGCTTCTTTTCTTTCCTTCTTCTTCTTTTCCTTCTTTTCAACAAATAGAGCTAAACCCTTTTCCTTAGAGGACATGTTAGTTTGCTCATGTAATTCAAACTCACAAAATAATTCATCAATTTTAATTTGAGAAAGATCCCTAGTTACCTTAAGGGCATCAACTATAGAAGTCCATAAGGAATTTCTAGGAAATGCTTGAAGAATATACCTTACCAAGTCCTGGTTGTCAACTCGCTCACCTATGATGTGGAGTCCGTTCACAATCTCCTTGAACCTTCCATGCATTTGGCTTACGGTTTCATGCATCTTCATTTGGAAGGCTTGAAGTTGTCCAATTAGTAGGTCCTTCTTGGCCCTCTTTGACTCCTTGGAACCTTCATTTAGCTCAATGAGCTTTTCCTATAGCTCCTTGGCGGATTCAAAAGGCCCCACCTTGTTGAGTTGCTCCATGGTAATACCGCATTGAATGGTGAGTACTGCCTTTGCATTTGACTCGAATCGCCTATTCATTTCCCTTGTCCAATCCTTGCTTGGAATAGGGTTTCCTTGTTCATCCACCGGTTCCTCAAAGCCATCTACAACACTATGCCAAATTTCAATATTGCTCATTAGATAATACTTCATCCTACCTTTCCAATATGCAAAGTGACTCCCATCGAAGAGTGGTGGCTTGGCGGTGCTATATCCCTCTTGAAGAGCCATTGATGCCTTGGTTGATGGTGAGATCTTCCAAGCTAATTTGGCTCTGATACCACTTGTTAGGACCCTTGTAACGGCTAGAGGGGGGGGTGAATAGCGTTTCTTCGTTTCTACAAGTAAGTTAGCGGAAGCAATACAAATACGAAAACAAATACGAATAAGAAATAAGAAACCAAACGCTAACACCCGATGTACGTGGTTCGGAGATGACGCTCCTACTCCACGACAATCCGTAAGGTGGATTAGTCCTAGCCAAGCTTCAATATATTCTCCTTTGGATGAACCAAGGTGGAGAAACCTTTCTTACAATGCTCTCCTCTTCTTTACAATGATGGATGATTAAGAACAAGAGAAGAGGAGGTTTTGAATCACTAAAACACTTGGGAAAGCTTGGTGAGCACGAGGGTGTAGTTAGGAGCAAGAGCACTAGCTTCACCAAGCTCCCCAAGGCCCCTTTTTATAGAAGAGGGGCTGTTTTTCCCGTTGGGCCTCGATCAGTCGACTGATGCTTGCCATCAGTCGACTGTCGCCGAAGCCAACGGCTTCTGACCCGAGATCTCCGCGGAGATTCGTAGCCGCAATTTCCAACGGCCAGGTGATCAGTCGACTGATCCCTCCATCAGTCGACTGATGGAGTGATCAGTCGAGTGATCAAGGCAGCAGTCGAGTGAGACTGCATTCTGTGGCGATTTTCTCCTTGATCAGTCGACTGCTGCCCTGAGCAGTCGACTGATCGCAACATCAGTCTGTTGGAGATTTGACGCCGCTAGAGGGGGGGTGAATAGCGTTGACCGTACGTAGATGGAATTCGTTCGCGATCGTCTCTACAAAACTCGTTATGCGCAGCAGAATAGAAATAATCAAAGCAATAACGAAAAGATACAATCACGAACACAAGCACAACACGAGATATAACGTGGTTCGGAACCGAACGGTTCCTACTCCACGGATTGAGCTCTAACGAGCTCTAGCGATGCCAATGCAATCACTAATCAATAAACTCCTTCTCGACAACAAGTCGGAGGCGGAGAAACCTCGTACAAACGTTTACAACAATAAACGAAAGAAATACAAGCAAATATAAGTAAAAATGTAAAGAACACTTTACAAACTAGGGTTTTGAGCGCTTGCTTGTCGGTTGCTTGGATGAGCTTGAAGGACCCTGAAATGCACCTGCAAATCACCTTCAAATCGCCTCACCAAAGCCCCCAAAGAACTGATGCTTGAGCCTTCCACGAACAGCTGCTTTTATCCTCCATCGGGCTGGATTTCCGCCTAACAGTCGACTGCCATAAGTCCCTAGTCGACTGCCAACACTGTAGCTATGAGACAACGGTTCAATCCACGTTGGAAAAGTTCCAACGGGATTTTCTTAGCGATCGCCAACATTGGCGATCGATCGCGGCTGTCGGTAGTCGTAATCGGCTTGCCACGGCGCGTCGTGTGCTCGACACAGGCAATAGCGATCGCGCCAACCCTTGGCGATCCGTTAGATATCGATCACATGAGGTTTTAACCCAAGTATGGTGCCCCCATACTTGCTAGACCACCCTTAGCCTAGACCTAAGCCTTCTAGCCACCTCCATCAGCATCACGCCTCTCGGATCCCTCCAAGTCATCCATGACTCGTTCATCCATCGCGCTAGCCTCCAGGTGCTTCCCTCGGCTATTTCATGCTAACGGTGTCTACACCGCCAAGGCACATTGGACTTACGCCGCCAAGACTCCACTTGGACTTTACGCTGCCAAAATCAATCCCCTTGGACTTCCCAAATGCCAAGACTCAAGCTTGGACTTTCCCTTGCCAACCCATGTTGGACTTTCCATGCCAAGACCCATGCTTGGACTTTCCATTTGCCAAGACCCATGCTTGGACTTCTCATTCGCCAAGACCCATGCTTGGACTTCTCATGCCAAGTACTCAAGACTTGGACTTTCCCAAATGCCAAGTACCCATGACTTGGACTTTTCCTTGCCAACCCATGTTGGACTTCTCATGCCAAGTACTCTAGACTTGGACTTTCCCAAATGCCAAGTACCCATGACTTGGACTTTCCATACAAAGTACCCATGACTTGGACTTTCCCGTGACAATTACATTGTCATATGTTTTTGTCGAAACATCAAAACATCACTCGAGTCAAACTCGAGTCCTGGTCAATCGTGACCTGGGCCGATTGCACCAACAATCTCCCCCTTTTTGATGTTTGACAAAAACCAAACAAATCATTGAGTTAGAACACTAACTCAAATCCCTTACCAATTATCCCAAATTGGTAAACACTCTCCAAATGTTCTCCCCCAAACATTCTCCCCCTTTTTGACTAACATCAAAAAGGTTTTCTCTCCAAGGAGGTCAATGTCTCATGTCCCAATGAGATCTTACAATCTCTCCCTTGATCCAAAAAATAAATACCTAGGATGCCTACCATCTTCTTAGTGATAATTCACATATCACTCAAGAGAGACAATCCTATACTCTCTCCCAATTTCCAAATTGGGTATCAAAAACCCATCAATTTTCCCAATTGATGATACTCTCCCAATAACTTCTCCTCTTCAAGGAGAAAAAAATACATCCATCATCCCAAGATGAATACCTCCCCCTAAAGGCTTGCTCCCCCTTGACCATTGCACCAACAATGTTCTTGGGAAGCCCCTAAGCCAATAGGAACTCTAAACCATCAAAATTAAGGTTCTAAGTTCAACATAGAACTTTCACTCACCCTAAATTTGATACTTTGACCTAACACAACTCCTAATCCATATCCAATGAATTTTCACCCTTTATAATGCTTCCTAAAGCATATCCTAGGGTTAGGAGTGATTAGGAACCTTTTCCATAGCTGAACACGGGCTAAACAAACCTTGTTAACCCGAAATCAGACCTGGCAGTCGACTCCTGATAGAATCGATCACACTCACATCGATCGATCGCCACAGTATAGCCGATCGATAACCAAAATCTCAATTTTCAACTATCAGAAATGAATTTTGGAAATTCATAAATAATTATACGTAATTCGAAAAATCATGAAAATTCATACGTATAATACTTATGACACACACAATGGGTGAAAAATATTTGAAAATTATTTTACCCATAAAATAGTGAGTTTGATACAAAACTCAAAACCATTGAAATTTTCAATGTTTTGGCCCTATTTTGTATCAACTCTATCAATGGTGATTGCTATCAAAAGATAGACTTCACCAAGGTTTTTCAAAATGAGTTTAAAATATTTTCAAAACCTTATTTTGGATCATATTCCTTGGGCTCTATGTACATGACTTGTACACATGCTCTCCCAATGATCCACAAATGAAACAGGATGAGTTTTAGTTCATCTAGATGCAAAAACTATGCACCTTGAACTTAACTCATATCCTAGCATCTCACATGTATCTAAGGTGTATAAATACACATACATGTCAATTGGATGTGAGATGTGGGTTTTGTTCATCCTAATCTAGGGTTTCATGCATTCTCTAAGGCAACCCTACTTGATTCCCTTATAAATGGGACTTCAAGTCATGCCATAGTCCTTAATTCAATTTCAACTAAATTGTCTTAAATGCATGAATGATTATGGCATTAGAAATGTTATAAATAAGCATATGCTCATAATCATGATGTCATGACATAAGATGAAATCTACAAACACATGACATTTGAAACCTTAATCCTAAACATGAACATGACATATAAAATCATAGAACTAGGCATGATGTCATGACATGACATATGGCAATCAAAGCATGACATATAAAATATATAGGTATAGTAATACCTAAATTTTAATATTAATTGCCATTTGATATAGTTAGATATATTTTGCCATATTATCATTAATCTCCCTAGTGTGCCAAAAACCCAAAATGACACACTAACACTCTAAATCCTAATTGTGCCAATTTGATCATTTTATCAAACTTCATAACTAATATTGGCACATCCTAAAATCTTTTAGGATTATAATTCAACCCTATTTCCAAGGTATCCATAACCTTGAAAATAACCTAAAATGCCACCTTTATCATGGTTGAGTTAACTACCCATCCACTCAAAGTTGGCACATCCTAAACCCACCTAGCGTGAATCAATCACACTCTTAGGAACCCAAAACCGATTTGAGCTCCTAGGGTTAATTAGGTATTCCTTAGGGATAACCTCCCTAGATACCTTCCTAATGACCCTCCTAGGCTTGTTAGCCTTGGTTATTTGGGTCTTACCTAGGTTGACTCTAGGGGTAACTCCCCTTGCAACCTTCTTAGTGGCCACCCTAGGTTTCCTAGAAACCCTAGCCACTAGGCACACCCTTTGGTCAACTCTAGGGATGACTTCCCTATTGACCTTGGTCTTCCTAGACCTAGTTTGTGTCCCATAATCAAATGGAACACTATGGTAAGCTACCTTAGGCTTAGGTTTGTGACCCAAACCTTGCTTGCCTTTGGTTGACTTTTGACTTTTGGACCTTTGACTTTGACCATTAGACTCTTTAAATTGATCTTGTATCTTATTTAGGGTCTTTTCAAGTTTTTCAAGCCTTGACCTCAAGACTTGATTTTCCTTTTCTAATTGCCCAATTTTAGAATTTTGATTTAAATCTTGGGCATTGGACTTCCTAGGCATATGCCTAGTCCATTTAGGGTTTAGACCTAGGTGCTCTTGCACCTTTCTAATTGTCTCCCTAGGTAAAATTGATCTTGAGTTATTTGACCTAGGTTTGTCCTTAAATAAGTTATTTTTAGGGACATTAGTCCCAAATTTCTCCCTATTTCCTACATGGACTCTCTTAGCTCCCAAGCAAAAATATTTATTCCTATTAGCATGCTTTTCATAAATTGCAAGAGAATTAACGTTCCTAGCATGCTTTTTAGCATTTAAATTAGAAGATGCATTACTAAAATGTACCTTAGGGTTAGCCTTAGCTCCCCCTACTTGTGATGCTTCTTCTTGGGTTTTTTTGCTCCCCCTAGGACATTGATTCCTATAATGTTCTTTTGAATTGCACTTGAAGCATATGATGTGCTCCTTGCCTTTAGATGTTGGGGAATCGGCATCCTTGACTTTTGGTGCCGGTGGAGCTTTCCTAATCTTCTTTGGGCACTTGCTCTTGTAGTGCCCGGCTTCCCTACACTCAAAACATATGATATGATTTTTATTACAAATTGACATGTTTGAGTTACCTAGGTTAGTGGTGGAGTTCGGAATTGACACTTCTTCATCTTGACTGGATGTAGAGGCTTCTTCTTGATGCTCCGGTGTTGAGGAAACTCTAATCTCCTCCTCAATCCTAGAAGTGGATGCTTCTTCCACTTCCTCCACCAACCCGGAAATTGACTCCCTATCAACTTCTGATTCTACTGCCTCTTCCTCTTTGGATGTTGATGATCTCTCAACCTCCAAGTCCTCACTTCCTTGTGAGGGTGATGCATTAGCCTCTTCGGTCTCTTCCTCTTGGACCATTGATGGGCTTTCATGGAGCTTGGCCACTTGGCTCCATAGCTCGTTTGCATCTACATAATTACCTAACATACACAAGATATTGTTAGGTATTAAATCAATTAACAACTTCATTACCTTCTCATTCTTTTCGAAGGCTTGGACTTGCTCTTCGGTCCATCTCTTTTTCTTGAGGAATCCACCTTTTGGTCCTCTTGGATAGCTATATCCTTCCATTAAGATAGACCATTCTTCGAAGTCCCTCATCATTAGGAAGTCTTCAATTCTTGACTTCCATTGCTTAAACCCTTCTTGTCCATAGAAGGAGTAAGGGATCGGTGTGTTAATATTCCATCCCAATTGTTCTTCCATCTTCACCCTCTAGCTTCTTTGTCCTAGCTCCCGGCGGTTAGTCCGTAGAAGAGCCCCGGGCTCTGATACCAATTGTTGGAGATTTGACGCCGCTAGAGGGGGGGGTGAATAGCGTTGACCGTACGTAGATGGAATTCGTTCGCAATCGTCTCTACAAAACTCATTATGCGCAGCGGAATAGAAATAATCAAAGCAATAACGAAAAGATACAATCACGAACACAAGCACAACATGAGATATAACGTGGTTCGGAACCGAACGGTTCCTACTCCACGGATTGAGCTCTAATGAGCTCTAGCGATGCCAATGCAATCACTAATCAATAAACTCCTTCTCGACAATAAGTCGGAGGCGGAGAAACCTCGTACAAATGTTTACAACAATAAACGAAAGAAATACAAGCAAATATAAGTGAAAATGTAAAGAACACTTTACAAACTAGGGTTTTGAGCGCTTGCTTGTCGGTTGCTTGGATGAGCTTGAAGGACCCTGAAATGCACCTGCAAATTGCCTTCAAATCGCCTCATCAAAGCCCCCAAAGAACTGATGCTTGAGCCTTCCACGAACAACTGCTTTTATCCTCCATCGGGCTGGATTTCTTCCTAGCAGTCGACTGCCATAAGTCCCCAGTCGACTGCCAGCACTGTAGCTATGAGACAACGGCTCAATCCACGTTGGACAAGTTCCAACGGGACTCTTAGCGATCTTGCCAACATTGTGATCAGCGATCGGGGCGTTACGTGCGACCACGCGAACTAGCGATCGGCCGACCCTTGGCGATCGACTTCCATAGACATCGATCATTGCTCCGATGAAGCGATCGACTTCAGCAATTCCAGCTCTAAATTGGCAGTCGAACTCAAGTCGACTCATGGCAGTCGAACCGGCCATATTGCCAGTCGACTGCCAACCTCAAACATGAGGTTTTAACCCAAGTATGGTGCCCCCATACTTGCTAGACCACCCTTAGCCTAGACCTAAGCCTTCTAGCCACCTCCATCAGCATCACGCCTCTCGGATCCCTCCAAGTCATCCATGACTCGTTCATCCATCGCGCTAGCCTCCAGGTGCTTCCCTCGGCTATGTCATGCTAACGGTGTCTACACCGCCAAGGCACATTGGACTTACGCCACCAAGACTCCACTTGGACTTTACGCTGCCAAAATCAATCCCCTTGGACTTCCCAAATGCCAAGACTCAAGCTTGGACTTTCCCTTGCCAACCCATGTTGGACTTTCCATGCCAAGACCCATGCTTGGACTTTCCATTTGCTAAGACCCATGCTTGGACTTCTCATTCACCAAGACCCATGCTTGGACTTCTCATGCCAAGTACTCAAGACTTGGACTTTCCCAAATGCCAAGTACCCATGACTTGGACTTTTCCTTGCCAACCCATGTTGGACTTCTCATGCCAAGTACTCTAGACTTGGACTTTCCCAAATGCCAAGTACCCATGACTTGGACTTTCCCGTGACAATTACATTGTCATATGTTTTTGTCGAAACATCAAAACATCACTCGAGTCAAACTCGAGTCCTGGTCAATCGTGACCTGGGCCGCAGACCAACACGATCGCTGACCAAGGCGGCGGCCGATCGATGGCTAGGTTTCACCGACTCGGTCGAATAATGCCCGTGATACATCGATACATCGATATCGATACTCATCAAGTATGAGTAATTCACACTTGATTTTACACCCTAGACCTAGACTCAACCTTCTAGCTCCTCATTAAGCCTTGCGCCTCCAGGATCCATCCGAGTCCGCGACTTGTTCATCCTTTGCGCTTTGCTTCCAAGAGCTTCCTTCGGTTTCATCATGTCTTGGGTTGCCAAATGCTTGGACTTTACGCCGCCAAGACTACAAGCTTGGACTTATGCTGCCAAGACCTTACTTTGGACTTCCTTTACCAAGATCATACTTGGACTTCCTTTGCCAAGGTTCACTTGGACTTTACGCTGCCAAGACTACAAGCTTGGTCTTACGCTGCCAAGATCATACTTGGACTTCCTTTGCCAAGGTTCACTTGGACTTTACGCTGCCAAGACTACAAGCTTGGTCTTATGTTGCCAAGTCCATCCCTTGGACTTCCCTTGCCAAGATCATACTTGGACTTCTCTTTTACCAAGGCTTCATCCTTGGATTTCCCTGTCACTTAAAGCATATTCACAATTAGATCACAAACATTGCCTAACTTAGATGATTATCCAAACATCAAAACATATATAAATGCTTGGAGCATTGTTGCACCAACACTTTACATCGAGCTTTTGAATGCTTGCTTGCTAGGTTGATCGAGTAACCCTTGGAGACCCTGAATTACAGCAGCAACTCGCCCCAAAACACCTCAAAGAACCTTGGTGAAATCCTCCTCCACGAGCTCCATTTAAAGCTTCTGTCTGGGCTGGAAATCGGCGATCAGTCGATTGCTTGGGACCATTAGTTGACTGATGACACTGTTGTTGTGAGACAACGGTGCAATCCACGCTAAAAAATCTAACGGATATGACATCAGTCGACTGATCGAGCCACCACTCGATTGCTAACTCCAGCAGTCGAGTCAGACTTCATTCTGTGCCCGAAAAACTGAGCACCAGTCGACTGATCACACAATGTCGATCATTGCTTAATCGATCGCGCCAGTGGCGATCGGCATTCTGGGCCAATTCCGATCAAACCCTAGTTGACTCATGCCAGTCGACTGCCACATGGCACCAGTCGACCGATACACCTCAAACATGAGGTTTTAACCTCAAAAATGAGGTTTAACCCAAGTATGGTGCCCCCATACTTGCTAGACCACCCGTAGTCTAGACCTAAGCCTTCTAGCCACCTCCGTCAGCCTCACACCTCTCGGATCCCTCCAAGTCATTCATGACTTGTTCATCCATTGTGATAGCCTTCAAGTGCTTCCATCGGCTATGTCATGCTAACGGTGTCTACACCGCCAAGGCACATTGGACTTACGCTGCCAAGATTCCGCTTGGACTTTACGCCGCCAACCATTGGACTTATGCCGCCAAGACTCCCTCTTGGACTTTACGCCGCCAATATCAAACCCCTTGGACTTCTCAAATGCCAAGACTCAAGCTTGGACTTTCCCTTGCCAACCCATGTTGGACTTCTCAAATGCCAAGACTCAAGCTTGGACTTTCCCTTGCCAACCCATGTTGGACTTTCCATGAAATGATCAACTCCAGTCAACCATCAAAATCTCCTCGAGTCAAACTCGAGTCCGGTGAAACATGACCCGGGTCGATTGTGCCAACAATCTCCCCAAAATATTATCAGACATCAATGTCAAACATTGATGTCAAACTTCCATGTCAAACATCAAAATATCACTTGAGTCAAACTCGAGTCCGGTCAATCGTGACCTGGGCTGATTGCACCAACAATCTCTCCCTTTTTGATGTTTGACAAAAACACATACCTTTGAGTTAGAACACTAACTCAAATTCCCTTACCAATTATCCCAAATTGGTAATTTTACCTTCTCCCCCTTTTTGATGTACATCAAAAAGGTTCTCTCTAAGGAGGTCAATGTCTCATGTCCCAATGAGATCTTACAATCTCCCCCTTGGTCCAACAATACCTAGGATGCCTACCATCTTCCTAGTCATAAGTCTCATATCACTCAAGAGAGGCAATCCTATACACTCTCCCAATTTCCAAATTGGGTATCTCAAAATCCCATTTTCTCTCCCCATGAGGAAAAATACCATCCATCATCCCATGATGGATACCTCTCCCTAAAGGCTTGCTCCCCCTTGACCATTGCACCAACAATGTCCTTGGGAAGTCCCTAAGTCAATAGGAACTCTAAACCATCAAAAATAAGGTTCAAAGTTCAAACATGAACTCTTCACACCTTAAATTTGATACATCATCCTAACACCTCTCCTAATCCATATCCAATGGATTTTCACCCTTTATAATGCTTTCCAAAGCATATCCTAGGGTTAGGAGTTGTTAGGAACCCTTACTATAGTTTAACACGGGCTAAACAACCTTGTTTTTCCCGAAATCGACAATGATCGACTCTATTAGAGATCGGTCATTATCGTCTCCATCGATCATTGCCACCAAGGAAGTCATTTGCCTAAGCGATCGTGATAACTGAAATTTCTGAATTTCAGTTATCAGAAACGGATTTTGGAAATTCATAAATAATTAGATGTATATCGAAAAATCATGAAAATTCATACGTATAATACTTATGACTAGTAAAATGAATAAAAAATATTTGAAAATTATTTTACCCATAAAATAGTGAAATTGACACAAAGTTCAAAACCATTGAAATTTTCAATGTTTTGGCCCTACTTTGTATCAACTTCATCAATGGTGATTGCTATCAAAAGATAGACTTCACCAAGGTTTTCTAAAATGATTTTAAAATGTTTTTGAAAACCTATATTGGATCATGTTCCTTGGGCTCAATGTACATGATTTGTACAAAAGCTTTCCCAATGATCCACTTTTAGTTAAAGATGAGTTTAGTTCATCTAAATGCAAAAATTATGCACCTTGAACTTAGCTCATATCCTAGCATCTCACATGTATCTAGGGTGTATAAAATACACATACATGTCAATGTGATGTGAGATGTGGGTTTTGTTCTCCTAATATAGGGTTTCATGTATTTTTCTAAGGCAACCCTACTTAATTCCCTTATAAATGGGACTCCAAGTCATGCCAAAGTCCTTAACTCAATTTTAATCAAATTAAATGCATGAAGTATGATTATGACATAAATGATAGCATAATAGAGCATGACCAATGATCATGATGTCATGACATATGATATAATCTAAAAACACGTGACATTAAACCTTAATCCTAAACATGATCATGACATATTAAATGATTAAAGATAAACATGATGTCATGGCATGTTATATGACAATCAAAGCATGACATATAAAATGTATAGGTATAAGAATACCTAAAATTTAATATTAATTGCCATTTGATATAATTAATTATATTTTGCCATAATACCAATTTTCTCCTAAATGTGCCAAAAACCCAAAATGACACACTATAACCTCTAATCCTAAATTGTGCTAATTTAATTGATTTTTCATAATCCCAAAAATGTATTGACACATCTTAAAATCTTTTAGGATCATAATCTCAAATCTATTTCCAAGGTATCCATAACCTTGAAAATAACCTAAAGTGCCACCTTTACCATGGTTAGGTTAACTACCCTTCCAATTAAAGTTGGCACACCTAAACCCATCTAGCGTGAATTGATCACGCTCTTAGGAACCCAAAACCTATTTGAACTCCTAGGGTTTACTAGGTATTCCTTAGGGATGACCTCCCTAGATACCTTCCTAATGACCCTTCTAGGCTTGTTAGCCTTGGTCATTGTGGTTTTGCCTAGGTTAACTCTAGGGGTGACTCCCCTTGTAACCTTCTTAGTGGCTTCCCTAGGTTTCTTAGAAACCCTAGCCACTAGGCACATACCTTGGTCAACTCTAGGGATGACTTCCCTATTGACCTTGATCTTCCTAGACCTAGTTTGTGTTCCATAATCTAATGGAACACTATGATAAGCCACCTTAGGCTTAGGTTTGTGACCCAAACCTTTCTTGCCCTTGGTTGACTTTTGTTTCTTAGGTCCTAGGTGTTGACTTTGAGATCTATACCCTTAACTTTGATCATTTGACCCTATGATTGAATTTTGCATCTTTGCTAGGGTCTTTTTAAGTTTCTCAAGCCTTGACCTCAAGGCTTGATTTTCAATCTCTAATTGCCCAATTTTAGAATTTTGAATTAATCCTTGGGCATTATTTTTCCTAGGCATATGCCTAGTCCATTTAGGGTTAAAACCTAGGTGCTCTTGCACCTTTCTAATTGTCTCCCTAGGTAGAATTGATCTATAATTATTTGACCTAGGTTTGTCCATAGATAAATTATTTTTAGGGACATTAGTCTCGAATTTCTCCTTATTTGAAAAGTGGACATTTTTAGCTCCTAAACAAAAATATTTGTTATTTCTAGCATGCTTTTCATGATAGATGGCAAGTGAATTGAAATTCCTAGCATTCTTTTGTCTATTAAAACTAGAAAAATGAGCATTATTGAAATGATATACCTTAGGGTTTGCCTTAGTGGCTTCCCCTACTTGTGATACTCCCTCTTGAGTTTTTTTTCTCCCCCTAGGGCATTGATTCCTATAATGCCCTCTTTGACTACATTTGAAGCATATAATGTGCTCCTTGCTTTTGATAGTTGGGGAACCGACATCCTTTGACTTTTCTTGACTTTTAGGTGCCGGTGGAGCTTTTCTTACTCTCTTTGGGCACTTGCTCATATAGTGCCCGATTTCCCTACACTCAAAACACATTATATGAATTTTATTTGAGGTTGAAGTGTTTGAGTTACCTAGGGTGGTGGTGAGGGTCTCTTGAGCTTGCTCTTCCTCTCTACTGGATGTAGATGGTTCTTCTTGTTGCTCCGGTATTGAGGATGCCCTAATCTCCTCCCCCTCAATCCTAGAGGTGGAGGTATCCTCTTCTTCCACCGATTCGGAAGTTGATTCCTTCTCAACTCTGACTCCTCACTCGCTTGTGAGGATCATGATTCATCTTCGGCCTCCTCTTCTTGAGCCAGTGATGGCCCTTCATGGAGCTTGGCCAATTCCCTCCAAAGCTCCTTGGCATCCATGCAATCGCCTAGGCTACACAAGAAGTCATTAGGTATCAAATCAAAAATGAATTTTACTACCTTCTTATTTTTCTCAAATTGTTGGAGTTGCTCTTCACTCCATCTCTTCTTTTTGACGAAGCCACCTTTTGGTCCTCATTCAAATCCATCCATTAAGATGGACCACTCCTCAAAGTCTCTCATCATAATGAAATCTTCAATTCTTCTCTTCCACGAATTGAAGCCTTCTCGTCCATATAGGGTGTAGGGCACCGGTGTGTTTATGTCCTAACCTAGTTGTTCTTCCAACTCCATCTTCACCCTCTAGCGTCTTTGTCTTAGCTCCCGACAGTTAGTTTGTAGAAGATCCCCGGGCTCTGATACTAATTGTTGGGGAAAAGTTGACCACTAGAGGGGGGGGTGAATAGCGTCGATTTGTAGCGTGATGGAATTCGTTGGCGTTCGTCTACAATTTTCGTTAGCGCGCAGTGGAATAATAGAAATAATACAATAACAAAATAGACAACCACAAATACACAAGTATTTAACGTGGTTCGGAACCGAATGGTTCATACTCCACGGATTGAGCTCTAAAGAGCTCTAGTTATGCACACGCAATCACTAATCAATAATAACTCCTTCTCGGAACAATTCGGAGGCGAAGAAATCTCTTACAACAGTAATACAAACAACTACACTAAAATGCAAGTAAAAAAAACTTTACACCGAGCTTTTGAATGCTTGCTTGCTAGGTTGATCGAGTAGCCCTTAGAGACCTTGAATTGCAGCAGCAACTCGCCCCAAAACACCTCAAAGAACCTTGGTGAAATCCTCCTCCACGAGCTCCATTTAAATCTTCTGCCTGGGTTGGAAATCACCGATCAGTCGACTGCTTGGGACCATTAGTCGACTGATGACACTGTTGCTATGAGACAACGGTGCAATCCACGCTGAAAAAAACCAACGGATAGGACATCAGTCGACTGATTGAGCCACCACTCGATTGCTAACCCCAACAGTCGAGTCAGACTTCATTCTGTGCCCGAAAAACTGAGCACCAGTCGACTGATCACACGATCAGTCGACTGCTCGGCCAATCAGTCGACTGCTCGGTCAATTCCCGCAGTCAAACCCTAGTTGACTCATGCCAATCGACTGTCACATGGCACCAGTCGACTGATACACCTCAAACATGAGGTTTAACCTAAGTATGGTGCCCCCATACTTGCTAGACCACCCGTAATCTAGACCTAAGCCTTCTAGCCACCTCTGTCAGTCTCACGCCTCTCGGATCCCTCCAAGTCATCCATGACTTGTTCATCCATTGCGCTAGCCTTCAGGTGCTTCCATCGGCTATGTCATGCTAACGGTGTCTACACCGCCAAGGCACATTGGACTTACGTTGTCAAGACTCCGCTTGGACTTTACGTCACCAACCATTGAACTTATGCCGCCAAGACTCCCGCTTGGACTTTACGCCGCCAATATTAAACCCCTTGGACTTCTCAAATGCCAAGACTCAAGCTTGGACTTTCCCTTGCCAACCCATGTTAGACTTCTAAAATGCCAAGACTCAAGCTTGGACTTTCCCTTGCCAACCCATGTTGGACTTTCCATGACATGATCAACTCTAGTCAACCATCAAAATCTCCTCGAGTCAAACTCGAGTCCGGTCAAACATGACCTGTGTCGATTGTGCCAACAATCTCCCCAAAACATTATCAGACATCAATGTCAAACTTCCATGTCAAACATCAAAACATCACTCGAGTCAAACTCGAGTCCGATCAATCGTGACTTAGGCCGATTGCACCAACACAATGGTGAAAATAAACCAAAGTGGTTTGGTTTGTTTTAAATGAATGAACCAAAGTTGGTTCGGTTCGTTTTAACTTAAAATAGACCAACGTGGTTTGGTTTATTTTAACTTAAGTTATTGGAGCGGGTTAACGGGTTTTGGTTATGAACCAATAACTCATAGGAGAAGGTTTCTTGATGGTCAAGAAACACGCACTATATAAAAATGCAACTTTATGATTTTGTGAAACCCTAAGAGTTATTTTTGGAAATAGCTAGCCTCCTCTTCTTCCTCCTTGCCCTTGCTGCCCACTTAGAGTTGTTGTCCAACTTTGTTGCTGCCACCTCCTTGTTGGGTTTCCGGCACCGCGGCGAGTGTGTGTTCGAATATGTTTCGTAAACATGTGCATAGCGGAAGAAATAAAAATAATAAATCTACATTTATTACAACACACACATCACACGCATGGATAGTACAACATGTGTAGACATAACCGTAAATTTAAATTTTGCAATAAAAGGAAATTTAACTACGTATACCTTACGTATCACGGGTAGCGGGAAAGGCATCAACCGGAACGATCCTCACTAGAATCGTCTCTATCCGTATCCACGCTGAGTATCTTCGGGATGACTTCACTAAGTCACGAGCCTCATCTTCGTACGGGTTACTAGCCTCGTGTTGAAGACGATGTGATCGAGAGAAGATCACGATCCGAATCAAAATTCGGATCCAAAACGAGTCCTCAAAAACTCGCTTCTCTGGAGAGGTATTCGTCAACCGTTTGATTAATCCTTCATCCTCCACCTATGAGGATTGCCGGAGATCGAATCCCCGGAAAGGGAGGCGCTGTCGAAGCTCCAAACGTCGTCCAAACGACGCTCCGACAAGAAGGAAACAAGCTGTCCAGAAAACTGGACAGCTTTGGTGGAGACCTTGCGCCGGCCAAATAAGGAAAGCAATGTGCTCACCTTGTCGCCGGAGCCAAGGATGATCACCGGAGCTCCTCCGGCAGCATCTCGATGCCGGAAAGTGGAGAAGACGGCAGCAGCTAGTCGCCGGTTGGAGGAGTTGGGCGGCGGCAAGGAGTTGGCGCCGACTAGATGGAGAGGAGGGAGAGGTTGGGCGGCCACAATTAGGTTAGGGATTTTGATTAGGGCTTAACAAACCCTTAAGCCCTCTTTTATAGAGAACTAATTCTCTTAATGGTTATTGGATCATAAATTTTAAGTTAAAATGAACCGAACCAACTTTGGTTCATTCGTTTAAAATAAACCAAACCCTTTGGTTTATTCTCCTCCATTGGATTAGAACCAAACCATTTTGGTTCATCCATTATGTCTTCATAAGACACGACCCATCCACACTTCCATTGCGACTGAAACGATTTCATGCTCGCTCCATGTTTGGTCCAACCAAACCCAGTTTCTCTCGGTTTGAGAATCTCATTCTCAAGCTCGTTTTAAATCCTTCGGATTACGCTCGTTGTGCATGTGACCAAATAGGTTCTCGGTTTATGTTGGCCGTCTATAATTAACCATTAATTATAGAACGATCATGAGTGGCACCTAGTAGTACATCATGATCCCCAATTAACCGAAAAGATCAACGGTTGATCCAGAACTATTTCGGAAACCCTTCAGCAGCTCGAATGAATCATGCCCCATTCCCTTCACTCATCTTATACCCACTTGGTTCAGGACATGGTCTATAGTGTCAGCCCCCACTAGGCTGACTACGTCACACCTAGCCCAAGCATCATTTCCTCATCCTACGGATTCTAGTTACTGCACATGTATCAAAGAGTACCTTACTCTAAATATGTAATGCTTTGGCCAAAGACTTTAGTAACAATCCGACGAGAGGCCATGGGTATACATCTCCTCGCAAGGAGTGGTGAATCCTTTATAGGCTATTCAAACACCTTCGATCACTTCGACTTATACCCAATCATCCCGAGTCCACATCTCCTCAGAGATGTTTGCTTAAGATGTCAAAGCATAAGTCTTCATGATCAAGATGACTTGAATACCGCAAGTCAAAGGAACATCGCACTTAAGCTACAATAAGAACTTCATTGACATATCTATATATGCAGAGAACCATATGAAGTCTTACGGCTGGTCACTCCAATGTACTAGTTACCATAACTAGCATCCACGATTAACTCCGGACATCACAATGTCTCCAGCCAGTGAGAATCAGCTGCTTGGATACACCAAGGAGTATACCTCGTGCTAGTCTCGACAGAATCAATGGTGTCCAAATCCATCAATTCATTGACTAGGGATAATTCCGATACATCACAATTACACATGTAGAGATACTCACTAGTTGTGATACAATTACAAATTCTCTCATGCTGTGAATCGTATCGTGGACATTCAGTAAATGAGTTTAAGATCTAATCAAATACATGAAAACATGTATACTCAAATAGTGAATCTTCATTTATCATATAAATGGTTCAAACATAAGGCGATTGCCTTAGGACATCTCTCATATATCACTAACAAACTCCCACTTGGCCTAATGCCAATCGCTACGGTATCCAATACCATAGGCTCTAACATTGCCCTCAAACTTACTTTGAGGTAATGCCTTAGTCAAAGGATCCGCTAAGTTCCTTTCAATGGGGATTTTCTCGATTTGTATTTCCTTCCTACTAATGATCTCTCTGATCAGATGATAGCGGCGAAGCACATGTTTGGATCATTGATGAGACCACATCAAGTTCAGAGATGAACTTCTTGATCCAAACCGCTTCCTTTGTTGCTTCCAAAGCTGCAATGTATTCTGCTTTAGTTGAAGAATCCGCTATAGTGTCAAGCTTGGAACCTTTCCAACTTATTGCGCCTCCATTCTAGGTGAATACATACCCACACTGAGACATGGAATCATCCTTGTCTGTCTGGAGTTGGCATCCGTATACCCACATATCACCATGTACCCTTCTCCATATATTAGGAACACATCCTTAGTTCTTCTCAAGTACTTAAGGATTGTCTTAACAGCCACCCAATGATCCATTCCTGGATCAGACTGGTATCTACTCGTGACACTCAGAGCAAACGATACATCGGGCCTCGTACATAACATAGCATACATGATAGATCCTATTGCGGATGCATAGGGAATCTTACTCATGCAAATCCTCTCGTCTTCTGTGTGCAGACACATAGACTTCGAAAGGTGCATCCCATGTCTGATGGGTAGGAAACCTTTCTTGGATTCTGACATGCTAAACCTCTTTAGCACTCAGTCTATATATGTAGACTGCGAAAGACCAAGCAACCGTTTCGATCTATCTCTATAGATCTTAATCCTGAGGATGTAGGTTGCTTCTCCCAGGTCTTTCATGGAGAATGTCTTGGATAACCAAATCTTAACTGACTGTAAGACTGAAACATCATCTCCTATAAGTAATATGTCATCGACATACAATAATAGGAACACGATTGCACTCCCACTAACCTTCTTGTACACACAAGGTTCGTCTAGATTTTGTGAGAAATCAAACTTTTTGATTGTCTCATCAAAACAGATATTCCAGCTCCTGGATGCTTGCTTCAATCCATATATGGATTGTCGCAACTTGCATACCTTGGTTTTATCAACCGATGTGAAACCCTCATGTTGTATCATATACACGTCCTAGAGCAGGTTTCCATTAAGGAAAGTTGTTTTCACATCCATCTGCCATATCTCATAATCATAATGAGCCGCTATGGCCAGGAGCATCCAAATGGATTTAAGCATAGCTACAGGCGAATAGGTTTCGTCATAATCAACACCTTGTTTTTGACGATATCCTTTCTCCACTAATCTAGCCTTATAGGTAATCATATTACCATCCATGTCGGTTTTCTTCTTGAAAACCCACTTGCACCCTATAGGCTTGATGCCTTCAGGTGGGTCAACCAAGTTCCAAACTTGTTTTTTCATACATGGAATCCATTTTCGACTTCATGGCATCAAGCCACTTATCCCTTTCTGAACTTGTCAGCACTTTTTCATAACTGGTAGGCTCATCATCATCAATGAGTAACACGTCGTTCGATTCACTTATGAGAAATCCATATCTCTCAGGAATGTTGCGTGTTCTACCAGATCTACGAAGATGTGGTGTTACAATAGGTCCAGTCGATTGCTCATCACTATGAGTTATCGGCTGTTGTGCTTCACCAGGTATCTCATCAATGTCTATTTGAGTTTCTCGAGCCTCCTCAAGCTCGACGATACTCCTACTGTTTTCTTGCAAGAGAAACTCTTTCTCTAGAAACACAACATACCTTGAAACAAACACCTTTTGTTCCACAGGATGATAGAATTGGTAACCCCTTGTTTCCTTAGGGTATCCAATAAATAGATATTTATCAGACTTAGCATCCAATTTGTCTGATACAGTCCGCTTCACATAAGCAGGACAACCCCATATCTTCAAGTAAGATACATGAGGTTTCTTACTATTCCATATCTCATATGGAGTAGTAGAGACTACCTTGGTTGGCATTTTGTTTAACAAGTAAACAACTGTCTGAAGTGCATAGCCCCAAAAGGACTTGGGAAGATTCACATGATTCATCATTGACCTGACCATGTCCAACAAGGTCTGGTTACGCTTCTCAGATACACCATTATGCTGTGGTGTATATGGCGGAGTCCATTGAGACAATATACCATTGTCTCTTAGATAATTAAGAAACTCTTGACTTAAGTATTCACCACCTCGATCCGATCGAAGAATTTTAATACTCTTGTCATGTTGTTTCTCTACTTCATTTCTAAATTCTTTGAACCTTTCAAAGGCTTCAGACTTGTGTTTCATCAAGGACTCATACCCAAACCGTGAGTGATCATCGGTGAAGGTAATGAAGTAGCTATAGCCTCCTCAAGCTTGAGTTGACATAGGTCCACATACATCAGTATGTATCAGACCTAGTAACTCTCCCACTCCTTCACCTTTTTCTGAAAAAGGTAACTTAGTTATCTTGCCTTTTAAGCATGATTCGCATGTATCGTATAAATCCAATTCAAACGATTTCAGAATTCCAGATCGGTGTAATTCGGACATGCGTTTCTTGCTTACATGGCCAAGACGACAATGCCACATGTAGGAGTCTAATTGATTATCCTTTCGAGCACGCTTGTTGCTCGCTTCGATATTGAAAATGTCACTGGATATGTCCAACGTATAAATGTCATTGCTCAAAGTTCCAGTTCCATAAAGTACGCCATTCAAAGTTATGTAACAACAATTGTTACTAAAAGTCAAATGGTACCCATTTCTATTTAAACAAGAAATAAAAATGATGTTCTTTATCAACGAAGGAACATAAAAGTAATTGTCCAGTTCTAAGACAAATCCTGCAGGGAGTTTCAACAAATATGTTCCGATGGCGAGTGCAGCAACCTTTGCTCCATTCCCAACATGTAAATTTGACTCTCCCTTGACGAGTCTTCTTCTATTCCTTAGCCCATGTATGTCATTACATATATATGAGTCACACCCAGTATCCAATACCCAAGTGTCTGAGGAAATATAATGAAAATCAATAACGGAGATATATGAAAAAGATGGAGCATCTTATGCCTTATTCTTCTTCACGAAATCAAGATAAATCTTGCAATTTCTTCGCCAATGGCCCTACTTGCCATAATGATGGCAAGTGCCCTTTTGAGATGGTTCTGCCTTTTTAGCCTTTTTCTTCTTCCCCTTCTGTTGTTCCTTTGACTCCCTCTTAGAACCTTTCTTCGAGGAATCAACTAACAACACCGTCCCCTGCTTATGCTTCTCAGAAGGCTCCACAGTCTTCAGCATGTTGAGCAGTACCACAGATGAACCTTCTTGCATCTCAGAGGTGAAGAGAAGCTTGGAGACTTCAAACCTTTCGAATCTCACTTGCTTATCAAACAACTCATAAAGATGAAGGACTACGATATGAGCATCCATATGCTCATGCTGCTTCCGTAGCTTGGGTTTCATCATGGCTAGCATGATGCAACTCATTTGTTTAGAATCACTCACATGTTTCTGATAGGCCAACAATTGGTCCAGAGTTGCATTGTCACTAGGACGGGCGGGAAGAGGCGCTTCGAGGACATTTGCAAGCTTTTCATCATTGAGAACAATTCTCAAGTTTTTAAGCCAGTCCAAGAAGTTCGGCCCAGTCAATTTATTCGAATCCAAAATGGAACGCAAATTCAAAGACATCATGATCAATCTTAGAAATACAAAACGAGCATATATGAGAAAGTTGATTTTAAAATGCATCATTATACATTCATAAATTCCATTCATTTTTCGAATTTCAAAAACCCCAAAATCACTTCGGGAGATCGTATGTCCATCTCCGAATGGGTTGATATCCATCATAGTTATGAACAACCTTAGAGAGAGTCCAACAAGTCATTCATAACTACGATGGTAGGTATCAAATATACCGATTACATATCACGTATATGCAACTATCACAATGTGCTATCAACTAATTGAATGTTCACACATACATCGGGTTGTTAACACATTAACAAGTATGCATCATATGCATAGCACCCAACTTCACCTCCCTTTACATCGACCTTGGAGAGAGTCCAACAAGCCGATGCTCCAGGTTAAAGCCAACCCATTAATCGAGGAATAGTTTTAATATGGTTAGAGTGCATTCAACCAATTAGCCCGGCTTGGAGAGAGTCCAACAACCAAAGCTAACGATTGACCTCTGACTCTTACCATATTAGTATTAAACCATTCCATGGTTTGAACATGTTCGGGTTCGAGCCGGGCTTGGAGAGAGTCCAACAACCCAAACAAGAAACGGAACTCTGGTTCTAACCATATTAATGGAAGGTGTAGGCTTTAATATTGAGTTAGGGTTTTTATGTCTCATCCTCTTTGCATGCAAATAACTATTATCTACATGGCATGACATACATGACATACATCTACATGTCACGACACGCATGACATAATGATATGCATCTAATGCAATTACATGACATACAATTATGTCATGTACAATATTTTCTTATATGTCATAACTATTTATGGAAATAAAATATATTTAAGATTTGATTCTCCAAATCAAATCATGATTAAATTAGGAAACAAATTTTCAAATTTAATCACATATTTTATTTGTGGAAATAGTTGATTAAGGAAAGTCAATTTAGGAAACCAATTTCCTAAATCATCAAAACTACTTATAAAAATAAAATATTTTTTAAGATTTGATTTCCCAAATCAAATCATGATTAAATTAGGAAACAAATTTCCAAAATCTAATCAAATATTTTATTTATGGAAAATATCAATTTCCATAAATACTTTCAACTTTCTAAAAGTGGAAGATTTCCATAAATACTTCTAGACTTTCCAAAATTGAAAAAATTCCATAAATACTTCTAGCTTTCCAAAAGTAGAAAATTTCCAGAAATATCATTATGACTATCGCAAAACAATTTTACGATTATGTCGAAACACAACTTGGGCTCTGATACCACTATTGGGTTTCTGGCACCGCGGCGAGTGTGTGTTCGAACATGTTTCGTAAACATGTGCACAGTGGAAGAAATAAAAATAATAAATCTAAATTTATTACAACACACACATCACACGCATGCATAGTACAACATGTGTAGAGATAATCGTAAATTTAAATTTTGCAATAAAAGGAAATTTAACTACGTATACCTTACGTATCACGTGTAGCGGGAAAGACATCAACCGGAATGATCCTCACTAGAATCGTCTCTATCCGTATCCACGCCGAGTATCTGTTGGTGCAATCGGCCCAGGTCACGATTGACCAGGACTCGAGTTTGACTCGAGTGATGTTTTGATGTTTGACAAAGTATGCTTGACAAAGTTTGGCATTGATGTTTGACATTAATGTCGGTTAATATGTTGGGGAGATTGTTTATACAATTGACCCAGGTTATGATTGACCAGACTCGAGTTTGACTCGAGGGAGACTTTGGTGGTTGACTAGGGTTGACCATGTGTTTATGGGAAAGTCCAAGTCATGGGTACTTGGCATGGAAAGTCCAAGTGGGACACTTGGCATTTGGGAAAGTCCAAGTCTTGAGTACTTGGCATGGGAAGTCCAAGCATGGGTCTTGGCAAATGAGAAGTCCAAGCATGGGTCTTGGCAAATGGAAAGTCCAAGCATGGGTCTTGGCATGGAAAGTCCAACATGGGTTGGCAAGGGAAAGTCCAAGCTTGAGTCTTGGCATTTGAGAAGTCCAAGGGATTGATATTGGCGTAAAGTCAAGCGGAGTCTTGGCGGCGTAAGTCAATGTGCCTTGGCGGTGAACACACCGTTAGCATGACATAGCCGATGGAAGCACCGGAAGCTAGCGCGATGGATGAACAAGTCATGGATGACTTGGAGGATCCGAGGCGTGAGGTGATGGAGGTGGCTAGAAGGCTTAGGTCTAGGCTAAGGGTGGTCTAGCAAGTATGGGGCACCATACTTGGGTTAAAACCTCATTCTTGAGGTTGGCGGTCGGTAGCATTATGGCGGTTCATTGCAGTGAGTCGACTGAGTTATTTGCCCGGCAGAGTGAAAATGCCACAGCGATCATTGCTCATAGCGGCGATCGTGGTGGCTCGCAGCGATCGCGCGAGGATGGCGATCATTGCCCGGTCGAGTGTCGAGCACGCGAGCGCTCGCGCCGGGCGATCGACTACGGGCGTTAGCGATCGGCGCCAATGTTGGCGATCGGCGCCAAGAGATCCGTTGGAGTTTTCGGCGTGGATCGAGCCGTTGTCTCACGACAACGGATGGCATCGATCGGTGGCTTATGACGATCGTGATAGGCGGAAATCAGTCGCGCGCAAGGATAAAAGGAGCTCGACGGGAAGGATTTTGGTATCGGTTTCTTGAGGCTTTTGGGGCGATTTGCTGCTGCAAATCAGGGTCTCCAAGTTGACATCAAGCAACCAAGCGATCAAGCATCCAAGAGCATTTGTAAAGTGTTTTCTTTACTTGTATTGCTTTGTATTTCATTGTATTAGCTTGTAGCTTTTGATTATTGTTGTAATCACTGTATGCGAGGTTTCTCCACCTCCGGATTATTCTGAGAAGGAGTTATTTGATTAGTGATTGCATTGGCATCGCTAGAGCTCGTTAGAGCTCAATCCGTGGAGTAGGAACCGTGTGGTTCCGAACCACGTTATATGATCGTGTTGTGATTGTGTGTCTTGTTATATTTATTTGTTATTACTATTCCGCTGTGCTAACAAGATTGTAGACGATCAAACGCGAAAGAATTCCATCTACGTACGGGTCACACGCTATTCACCCCCCCTCTAGCGGGCGTCAAATCTCCAACAAGTGGTATCAGAGCCCGGTGGCTCTTCAACGGATTAACAACCCAGGGGCAAGGCGCTAGAGGTAAAGATGGAAGTCCAAGATCAATTAGGATGGGACATCAACACACCGGTCCCTTATTCATTCTATGGACGAGAAGGTTTCAATTCTTGGAAGGCGAGAATTGAAGAGTTTTTGATGATGAGAGACCTTGAGGAATGGTCTCTCTTAATGGAAGGATTTGAGTATCCTAGAGGACCAAAAGGTGGCTTCCTCAAGAAGAAGAGATGGAGTGAAGATCAACTCCAAAGATTCGAGAAAAATAAGAAGGTAATCAAATTCATTTTTGATTTAATACCAAATGAATTCTTGTGTAGCCTAGGTGAATGCATGGATGCTAAGGAGCTATGGAGCGATTTGGCAAAGCTCCATGAAAGCCCATCAATGGTCCAAGAAGAAGAAGAAGAAGAGGAGTGCTCACCCTCTCAAGCTCAAGAAAGTTCACCATCAATTCAAGAAGATAAGGAGGGTGAAGAGAGAGATCATCCTCACAAGGAAGTGAGGATTGGAGGTTGATAGGAATCAACATCCGGATCGGAAGATGTGAAGGAAGTGGAAGAAGCATCCACTTCAAGGATTGAGGGAGAGAGAGAACTTCCATAGGAACATCAAGAAGAAGCTTCGACATCGGTCAAGATGAAGAAGCCCAAAGTCAATTCGGTCTCCATTAACCTAGGTAACTCAAACATATGTGTCTAATAATAAAATGCATATAATATGTTTTGAGTGTAGGGAAGGGCACTATAAGAGCAAGTGCCCAAAGAAGATTAGGAAAGCTCCACGGTTCCAAAGTTAAGGATGCGGTTTCCCAAATATCAAGAGCAAGGAGCATATCATATGCTTCAAGTGCAAGGGACACTAATAGGAAGTCAATGCAAGAAAGGGGACAAGAAGACTCAAAATGGAGCATCATATGTAGGGGAGCTAAGGCAAACCCTAGGGTAACTTCTAATTTTGCTCCCTCTTCAATTAATAGCAAAAGCATGCTAGGGATTTCAATTCACTTGCAATTTATGAAAAGCATGCTAATAGGAACAAGTATTTTTGCTTAGGAGCTAAGAGTGTCCATTTAGGAAATAGGGAGAAATTTGGGACTAATGTCCTAGAAAAACCTTACTTAGGGAATCTATTAAGAAAGTGCAAGAACATCTAGGTTTTAATCCAAAATGGACTAGGCATATGCCGAGAAAGTCAAATGCCCATGATTTAAATCAAAATTCTAAAATTGGGCAATTAGAATTAGAGAACCAAGCCTTGAGGTCAAGGCTTGAGAAATTAGAAAAGACCCTTAGAAATATACAAAATCAAGTTCAAGGGTCTAATTGTCAAACTCCTAGGTCAAAAAGTCAAAGTCAACACTTAAGACCTAAGAGTCAAAAGTCAACCAAGGGCAAGCAAGGTTTGGGTCACAAACCTAAGCCTAAGGTAGCTTATCATAGTGTTCCTTTTGACTATGGAACACAAACTAGGTCTAGGAAGACCAAGGTATCTAGGGAAGTCATCCCTAGAGTTGACCAAAGGGTATGTCTAGTGGCTAGGGTTTCGAGGAAACCTAGGGTGGCCACTAAGAAGGTTGCAGGGGGAGTTACCCCTAGAGTCAACCTAGGTAAGACCCAAATGACCAAGGCTAACAAGCCTAGGAGGGTCATTAGGAAGGTATCTAGGGAGGATATCCCTAAGGTATACCTAATTAACCCTAGGAGCTCAAATCGATTTTGGGTTCCTAAGAGCGTGATTGATTCACGCTAAGATGGGTTTAGGGTGTGCCAACCTTGATTGGATGGGTAGTTAACTCAACCATGGCAAGGTGGCATTTTAGGTTATTTTCAAGGTTATAGTTACCTTGGAAATGTGGTTTGATTTTAATCCTAAAGATTTTAGGATGTGCCAATTAATTATGAAGTTTGATAAAATGATCATTTTGGCACAATTTAGGTTTAGAGGTTGGTGTGCCATTTTGGGTTTTGGCACACTAGGAGATTAGGTTAATATGGCAAAATATGTTTAAATCCCAACAAATGGCAATTAATATTAAAATTTAGGTATTATTATACCTATACATTTTATATGCCATGCCTTGTTTGCCATATGCCATGTCATGACATCATGCCTATTTCTATGATTTTATATGTCATGAGTATGCTTAGGTTTAAGGATTAAATGTCATGTGTTTTTAGATTTCATATTATGCCATGACATCATGATTATGAGCATATGCTTATTTATATCATCGTTAATGCCATAATCATTCATGCATTTAAGAAAATTTGATTAAAATTGATTTAAGGACTATGGCATGACTTGGAGTCCCATTTATGAGGGAATCAAGTAGAGTTGCCTTAGGAAAATGCATGAAACTTTAGTTTAGGGAGAACAAAACCCATATCTCACATCCAATTGACATGTATATGTATTTATACACCCTAGATACATGTGAGATGCTAGGATATGAGTTAAGTTCAAGGTGCATAGTGTTTGCATCTAGATGAACTAAAACTCATCTTATATGACTTGTGGATCATTGGGAAAGCTTGTGTACAAGTCATGTACATAGAGCCCAAGGAATATGATCCAAAATGAGGTTTTGAAAACATTTTAAAAATATTTTGAAAAACCTTGGTGAAGTCTATCTTTTGATAGCAATCACCATTGATGAAGTTGATACAAAATAGGGCCAAAACATTGAAAATTTCAATGGTTTTGAGTTTTGTATCAAACTCACTATTTATGGGTAAAATATTTTCAAACATTTTTACCCATTGTATTGGTCATAAGTATTATACGTATGAATTTTCATGATTTTTCTATATACTTATAATTATTTATGAATTTATGAAATTCGATCTGATAGTAGAAATTAAGAATTTGCTACGATCGCCATAATTGGCGATCGTGATGGATATGTGATTCTTGATTATTAAGTCGATCATTGCCAGTCTGATTCGGGTTAACAAGGTTTATTTAGCCCGTGTTCAGCTATGGTAAAGGTTCCTAACCACTCCTAACCCTAGGATATGCTTTGGGAAGCATTATGAAGGGTGAAAATCCATTGGATATGGATTAGGAGTTGTGTTAGGTCAAAGTATCAAATTTAGGGTGAGTAAAAGTTCTATGTTGAACTTAGAACCTTAATTTTGATGGTTTAGAGTTCCTATTGGCTTAGGGGCTTTCCAAGGACATTGTTGGTGCAATGGTCAAGGGGGAGCAAGCCTTTAGGGGGTATCCATCTTGGGATGATGGATGTTTTTTTGGGGAGAATGTTATCAATTGAAAATTGATGGGTGTTTGATACCCAATTTGGAAATTGGGAGAGTGAGATAGGATTGCCTCTCTTGAGTGATATAGGACTTATCACTAGGAAGATGGTAGGCATCCTAGGTATTTTTGATCAAGGGGGAGATTGTAAGATCTCATTGGGACATGAGACATTGACCTCCTTGGAGAGAAAACCTTTTTGATGTTAGTCAAAAAGGGGGAGAATGTTTGGGAGAATGTTTTAGAAATGTTTGGGAGAGAACATTTGGTGAGTGTTTACCGATTTGGGATAATTGGTAAGGGATTTGAGTTAGTGGTCTAACTCAAATGATTTATTTAGTTTTGTCAAACATCAAAAAGGGGGAGATTGTTGGTGCAATCGGCCCAGGTCACGATTGACCAGGACTCGAGTTTGACTCGAGTGATGTTTTGATGTTTGACAAAGTATGCTTGACAAAGTTTGGCATTGATGTTTGACATTAATGTCGGTTAATATGTTAGGAGATTGTTTATACAATCTGGCCCGGTTATGATTGACTTGACTGGTTTGACTCGAGGAGACTTTGTGGTTGACTAGGGTTGACCATGTGTTTATGGGAAAGTCCAAGTCATGGGTACTTGGCATGGAAAGTCAAGTGGGACACTTGGCATTTAGGAAAGTCAAGTCTTGAGTACTTGGCATGGAAGTCAAGCATGGGTCTTGGCAAATGAGAAGTCAAGCATGGGTCTTGGCAAATGGAAAGTCAAGCATGGGTCTTGGCATGGAAAGTCAACATGGGTTGGCAAGGAAAGTCAAGCTTGAGTCTTGGCATTTGAGAAGTCGAGGGATTGATATTGGCGGCGTAAAGTCCAGTCTTGGCGGCGTAAGTCCAATGTGCCTTGGCGGTGAACACCGCGTTAGCATGACATAGCCGATGGAAGCACGGAAGCTAGCGCGATGGATGAACAAGTCATGGATGACTTGGAGGGATCCGAGGCGTGAGGCTGATGGAGGTGGCTAGAAGGCTTAGGTCTAGGCTAAGGGTGGTCTAGCAAGTATGGGGGCACCATACTTGGGTTAAAACCTCATCTTTGAGGTTGGCAGTCGACTGGCATTATGGCGGTTCGACTGCCGTGAGTCGACTTGAGTTATTTGCCGTTAGAGCTGGCTCTGCGGCGGCTCATTGCAAGCGATCGGTGATGTCGAGCGATCGCCGAGATGGCGATCGTGCCGAGTCGATTCGACGCGAGCGCGTGGCCGTAGGCGTCGACTACGGGCGTTAGCGATCGGCTAATGTTAGCGATCAGCTAAGAGATCCGTTGGAGTTTTTCAGCGTGGATCGAGCCGTTGTCTCACGACAACAGTGGCATCAGTCGACTGGTGACTTATGGCGATCGTGATGGCGAAATCAAGGATAAAAGGAGCTCAAGGATTTTATCGGTTTCTTATTTGTAAAGTGTTTTCTTTACTTGTATTGCTTTGTATTTCATTATATTAGCTTGTAGCTTTTGATTATTGTTGTAATCACTATTGTACGAGGTTTCTCCACCTCCGGATTGTTCCGAGAAGGAGTTATTTGATTAGTGATTGCATTGGCATCGCTAGAGCTCGTTAGAGCTCAATCCGTGGAGTAGGAACCGTGTGGTTCCGAACCACGTTATATGATCGTGTTGTGATTGTGTGTCTTGTTATATTTATTTGTTATTACTATTCCGCTGTGCTAACAAGATTGTAGACGATCAAACGCGAAAGAATTCCATCTACGTACGGGTCACACGCTATTCACCCCCCCTCTAGCGGGCGTCAAATCTCCAACAGTATCTTTGGGATGACTTCACTAAGTCACGAGCCTCGTCTTCGTACGGGTTACTAGCCTCGTGTTGAAGAGGACGTGATCGAGAGAAGATCACGATCCGAATCAAAATTCGGATCCAAAACGAGTCCTCAAAAACTCGCTTCTCCGGAGAGGTATTCGTCAACCGTTTGACGAATCCTTCGTCCTCCACCTATGAGGATTGCCGGAGATCGAATCCCCGGCAAGGGAGGCACTGTTGGAGCTCCAAACTTCGTCCAAACGATGCTCCGACAAGAAGGAAACAAGCTGTCCAGAAAACTGGACAGCTTTGGTGGAGACCTTACGCCGGCCAAATAAGGAAAGCAATGTGCTCACCTTATCGCCGGAGCCAAGGATGATCACCGGAGCTCCTCCGACAGAAGATCGACGCCGGAAAGTGGAGAAGACGGCAGCAGCTGGTTGCTGGTTGGAGGAGTTGGGCGGCGGCAAGGAGTTGGCGCCAACTAGATGGAGAAGAGGGAGAGGTTGGGCGGCCACAATTAGGTTAGGGCTTTTGATTAGGGCTTAGCAAATCCTTAAGCCCTCTTTTATAGAGAACTAATTCTCTTAATGGTTATTGGATCATAAGCATAAGGCCCGTTAACCCGCTCCATTAATTTAAGTTAAAATAAACCAAACCATGATGGTTTATTTTAAGTTAAAACGAACCGAACCAACTTTGGTTCATTCGTTTAAAATAAACCAAATCCTTTGGTTTATTCTCCTCCATTGGATTAGAACCAAACCATTTTGGTTCATCCATTATGTCTTCATAAGACACGACCCATCTATGCTTCCATTGCGACTGAAACGATTTCATGCTCGCTCCATGTTTAGTCAGCAAACAGTTTCTCGATGCGAGAATCTCATTCTCAAGCTCGTTTTAAATCCTTCGGATTACGCTCGTTGTGCGTGTGACCAAATAGGTTCTTGGTTTATGTTGGCCATCTATAATTAACCATTAATTATAGAACGATCATGAGTGGCACCTAGTAGTACATCATGATCCCCAATTAACCGAAAAGATCAACGGTTGATCCAGAACTATTTCGGAAACCCTTCAGCAGCTCAAATGAATCGTGCCCCATTCTCTTCACTCATCTTATACCCACTTGGTTCAGGACATGGTCTATAGTGTCAGTCTCCACTAGGCTGACTACGTCACACCTAGCCCAAGCATCATTTTCTCGTCCTACGGATTCTAGTTACTGCACATGTATCGAAGAGTATCTTACTCTAAACATGTAATGCTTTGGCCAAAGACTTTAGTAACAATCCGACGAGAGGCCATGGGTATACATCTCCTCGCAAGGAGTGGTGAATCCTTTATAGGCTATTCAAACACCTTCGATCACTTCGACTTATACCCAATCATCCCTGGTCCACATCTCCTCAGAGATGCTTGCTTAAGATGTCAAAGCATAAGTCTTCATGATCAAGATGACTTGAATACCGTAAGTCAAAGGAACATTGCACTTAAGCTACAGTCAGATCTTCATTGACTTATCTATATATGCAGAGAATCATATGAAGTCTTACGGCCGGTCACTCCAATGTACTAGTTACCATAACTAGCATCCACGATTAACTCCGGACATCACAATGTCTCCAGCCAGTGAGAATCAGCTTCTTGGATACACCAAGGAGTATATCTCGTGCTAGTCTCGACAGAATCAATGGTGTCCAAATCCATCAATTCATCGACTAGGGATAATTCCGATACATCACAATTACACATGTAGAGATACTCACTAGTTGTGATCCAATCACAAATTCTCTCATGCTGTGAATCGTATCGTGGACATTCAGTAAATGAGTTTAAGATCTAATCAAATACATGAAAACATGTATACTCAAATAGTGAATCTTCATTTATCATATAAATGGTTCAAAGATAAGGCGAATCGCCTTAGGACATCTCTCATATATCACTAACACTCCTTGCCGCCGGCCAACCACCGGCCACCCTTGGGCCACCCTCAGCCTCCGGCCAACCACCCTTGGCCACCGACGACCAAGGAGCAACTGGCCAAGCCTTTGGCCGGTTATTTTCTCCACCATCACAAGCTGTCCAGTTTTGGACAGCTTGTTTCTCTCTTCGTAGAGTGGTAGTTTGGTCGGCATTTTGCACTCCGACAGTGACCTACTTGTCGGGGATTGGATCTTCGGCAATCCTCATAGGTGGAGGACCAAGGTTTCGTCAATTGGTTGACGAAAACTGCTTCCAAGAAGAGAGTTCGTAGAGCTCGGTTTTTAGATCCGAATTTGATTCGATTGTGATCGTCTCTCGGATCACATCGTCTTCGACTCGAGGCTAGTGACTTTTGCGAAGACGAGGCTCATGACTTTGTGAAGCTATCCCGATGATACTCGGCGTGGATACAGATAGAGGCGATTCTAGCAAGGGTCACTATGGTTGATGTCATTCCTGCTACACGTGATACGTCAGGTATAACTAGAATAAATTTCCTTTTATTGCAAAATTTTAAATAGCGATTATGTTTACACATGTTGTATCCTGCATGCGTGTGATGTGTGTGTTGTAATAAAATTAGTTTATTACTTATTTTTGCTTCCGCTGTGTGCATGTTTACGAAATGTGCTCGAAAACACACTCACCGTGATGCCGGGGAAACCCAACAGTGGTATCAGAGCCACGCTATGTTCCGACATAATCGTAAAATTATTTTGCGATAGTCATAATTGTATTTATGGAAATTTTCTACTTTTGGAAAATTTATAAGTATTTATGGAAATTTTCTACTTTTAGAAAGTTTAGAAGTATTTATGGAAATTAACACTTTCTATAAATAAAATATGTGATTAGATTTGGAAATTTATTTTCTAATTTAATCATGATTTGATTTGAGAAATCAAATCTCAAACATATTTTATTTTTATAAATAATTATGACAAATAAGGAAATTCAAATTGGAAATTTCCTAATATGATTAGGAAATTACAATTTAAGAAATTTGTTTTCTAAATTAAATTTGACTTTCCTTAATTAAGACTTTCCATAAATAAAATATGTGATTAGATTTGGAAATTTATTTCCTAATTTAATCATTATTTGATTTGGGAAATCAAATCTAAAACATATTTTATTTCTAAAATAATTATGACAAATAAGGAAACTATTTATACATGCCATAATTGTATGTCATGTAATTGCATTAGATACATATTATTATGCCATGCGTGTCGTGACATGTAGATGTATGTCATATGTGTCATGTCATGTAGATAATAGTTATTTGCATGCAAAGAGGATGAGATATTAAATCCCTTACACAACATTAAAGCCTACACCTTCGATTAATATAGTTAGAACTAGAGTTCCGTTTCTTGTTTGGGTTGTTGGACTCTCTCCAAGCCCGGCTCGAACCTGAACATGTTCAAACCATTGGAATAGTTTATTACTAATATGGTAAGAGTCAGAGGTCAATCGTTAGTTTGGGTTGTTAGACTCTCTCCAAGCCTGGATAATTGGTTAAATGCGCTCTAACCATATTAAAACTATTTCTCGATTAATAGGTTGGCTTTAACCTGGAGCATCGGCTTGTTGGACTCTCTCCAAGGTCGATGTGAAGGGAGGTGAAGTTGAGTGCTATGCATATGATGCATACTTGTTAATGTGTTAGCAACCCAATGTATGTGTAAACATTCAATTAGTTGATAGCACATTGTGATAGTTACATATACGTGATATGTAATCAGTATACTTGATACCTACCATTATAGCTAAGAATGGCTTGTTGGACTCACTCCAAGGTTGTTCTTATTTATGTTGGATATCAACCCATTCGGAGATGAACCTACGATCTCTCGAATTGATTTTGAGGGTTTTTAATTTTGAAAAATGAATGGGATTTATAAATGTATGTTGATGCATTTTAAATCATCTTTCTCATATATGCTCAATTTGTATTTCTAGCTTAATCGATTGATCATGATGTCTTTGAATTTGCGTTTCATTTTGGATTCGAATAAATTGACTGGGCAAAATATCTTGGACTGACTTAGAAACCTGAGAATTATTCTCAAGGTTGAAAAGCTTGTGTATGTCCTCGAAGCACCTCTTCCTACCCGTCCTAGTGATGACGCAACTCCGGACCAATTGTTGGCCCATTAGAAACATGTGAGTGATTTTGAACTAGTGAGTTGCATTATGCTAGCCGTGATGGTACCCGAGCTGCGGAAGCAGCATGAGCATATGGATGCTCATACCATAGTCTTTCATCTTTATGAGTTGTTTGATGAGCAAGTGAGATCTGAGAGGTTCGAAGTCTCCAAGCTTCTCTTCACCTCTGAGATGCAAGAAGGTTCATCTGAGGTACTGCTCAACATGCTAAAGACTGTGGAGCCTTCTGTCAAGCATGAGCAGAGGACGATGTTGTTAGTTGATTCCTCAAAGAAAGGTTCTAAGAGGAAGTCAAAGGAACAACAGAAGGAGAAGAAGAAAAAGGCAAAGAAGGCAGAACCAACACAAAAGGGCACTTGCCATCATTGTGGCAAGGAGGGTCATTGGCGAAGAAACTGCAAGATTTATCTTAAGTCCATGAAGAAGAAGACATCTGATGCCCCATCCTCTTTAGGTATCTTCGTTATTGATTGTCATTCTATTTCCTTAGACACTTGGGGTTTGGATACCGGGTGTGGTTCACATATATGTAATAACATACATGGGCTAAGGAATAGAAGAAGCCTTGTCAAGGGAGAGTCAAATTTATGTGTAGGGAATGGAGCAAAGGTTGTTGCACTCACCATTGGAACGTATTTGTTGAAACTCCCTACAGGACTTTGTTGGTGCAGTAGGCACCTAAGTCGAACCTGAATTTTGATTATAGCAAACGATACAAAGTTAAGCTCATGTCGTTATCTCACGAGTTGAATCGAGTGTGCAGAAGATTGATATAGCTAGAGCTGAAGGCTAGCGACACCCGGAGGAAGCCGCGGTGGTCGGGCGACACTCGAGTGACTTCGGAGGGAGCCGAAGGAATCGAGTGGAAGGCCGAAAGCAAAAGTGACATGGTAAGTATCGAGGTAAGCTCGTGTGTGTGAGCGTAAGTGAGGTCGTATCCTCCTTACAGGGATGGTCTTAAGCGTAGATCCGACTAAAGACATCCCATCGATGGTCTAGGTCGAGATCGGACGGTCGAAGGCCGTCGAAATAATGTTTTCTTTGAGCTAACTTTGACTTGCAGCAAGCATCATTGCCCGGCGGAGGACTCATTGCCGTCAATCGATCATTGCGGTCGGCACTCGTGATCGCTATCGATCGTGATGATGGCCATCAGTCGACTGATGGTCAATGATCAACTTCGAGGAGTCAAGGCTTATCACCCCATTTCAAGGAGATTGGTGCTAAATTGTGATTGGCTAGGGTTCCTCTCGAAAAGGGGCTCAAAGGCTATAAAAGGAGGGCCAATCCTAGGGTTTCTTCATCAATTCCAAGCTTCCAAAAGCCTCCGCAAAGCTACCGACAACGAAGTGCTTTCTTCTCCGACATCTAGGTTTCATTTCTTTTATTTTTGTACGTCGATTTTAGTTTTAGATTCGTTGTTCATTTACATTTGTCGAAGCTCTTTTTTCTATCGTAACGAGGAGAGGGGGAGTGTCCCTCTACCTCAAGTTTTTGTTCTTGTATCGATTAACTCCTACCTCCAACGAGGAGGAGTTCGTTTAGTGTTTTGCCCTTCGTGCATGGTCAAGGACCACTAGGGCCTTGGAGTAGTAGCCGAAGGCTATGAACCAAGTAAAAAGAATTGTCTCTTTTATTTATTGCTTATCTTTTCCGCTGCAAATTAATTATCTACTTGGTTTTTAAATGAACGAACAAAAAGAAAGTTTTAACGCTATTCACCCCCCCCTCTAGCGTTTCAAATCGATCCAACAGACTTGTCTTAGAATTGGACAATTGCTTTTATGTTCCTTCATTGAAAAAGAACATCATTTCTATTTCTTGTTTAAATAGAAATGAGTACCATTTAACTTTTAGTAACAATTATTGTTACATAACTTTGAATGGCGTTCTTTATGGGACTGGAACTTTAAGCAATGGTATTTATACGTTAGACATATCCAGTGACATTTTTTGATATCGAAGTGAGCAACAAGTGTGCTCGAAAAGATAATCAATTAGACTCCTACATGTGGCATTGTCGTCTTGGCCATGTGAGCAAGAAACGCATGCCCGAATTACACCGATATAGAATTATGGAATCATACATTTAAATTAGATTCAGACGATACATGCGAATTATGCTTAAAGGGAAAGATGACCAAGTTACCTTTTACTGGAAAAGGTGAACCGGTGGGAGAGTTGCTTGGTCAAATAGATACTGATGTATGCAAACCTATGTCAACTCAAGCTCTAGGAGGCTATAGCTACTTCATTACCTTCATCGATGATCACTCACGGTTTGGGTATGTGTTCTTGATGAAACACAAGTCTGAAGCCTTTGAAAGGTTCAAAGAATTCAAAAATGAAGTAGAGAAACAACTTGGCAAGAGTATTAAAATACTTCGATCGGATCAAGGTGGTGAATACTTGAGTCAAGAGTTTCTAGATTATTCGAGGGACAATGGTATATTGTCCCAATGGACTCTTCTGTATACACCACAGCATAATGGAGTATCTGAGAGGTGAAACTGAACCTTGTTGGACATGGTTAGGTCGATAATGAATCACGCAAATCTTCCTAAGTCCTTTTTGGGGCTATGCACTTCAGACTGCTATTTACTTGCTAAACAGAATTCTAACCAAGGTAGTCTCTACTACTCCATATGAGATATGGAATAGTAAGAAACCTCATTTATCTTACTTGAAGATATGGGGTTGTCCTGCTTATGTGAAGCGGACTGTGTCAGACAAGTTGGATGCTAAGTCTAATAAATGTCTATTTATTGGATACGCTAAGGAAACGAGGGGTTATCAATTCTATCATCCTATGGAACAAAAGGTGTTTGTTTCAAGGCATGCTATGTTTCTAAAGAAAGTGTTTCTCTTGCAAGAAAACAGTGGGAGTGTTGTTGAACTTGAGGAGGTTCAAGAGACTCCAATAGACATTGAAGAGATACCTGGTCAAGTGTTGAGGATTCAGTGACCGCTAGGGGGGGCGAATAGCTCGTTTCGATGCGTCGATAGAATTTGTTCGCATTTGATACAAAATGTGTTATACGCAACGAAAATAGAAATAATAAAACAAATCCAACACAAATACAATCATGCAAACACAATGATATAACGTGGTTCGGAACTAAATGGTTCATACTCCACAGATCGAGCTCAACGAGCTCTAGCGATGCGACCATGCACCACTAATCATGAATAACTCCTTCTTAGAACAATCCATAGGTGGAGAAACCTCGTACAAGTGATTACAAAAGTAATACATGAAAATACAAGCAAAATACAAAGAAATGTAAAGAGCACTTTACAATCTAGGGTTTTTGAGCGCTTGCTTGTTGGTTGCTTGGATGAGCTTGAAGGACCCTAAAATGCACCTGCAATTCACCTTTAAATCACCTCACCAAAGCTTCCAAAGAACCAATGTCGAAATCTTCCTCGAGCTCCTCTTTTTAATCTGCATCGGGCTGGATTTCCGCCTGGCAGTCGACTACCATAAGGCCCCAGTCGACTGCCAACACTGTTGTCGTGAGACAATGACTCGATCCACGCTGGTAAAATTCTAACGGATCTCTTGGCAGTCGGCTGATGAAATCACCAGTCGACTGCTAACGTCCGTAGCTGACTGCCCAGTCAGCTATGAAGCGTTATGTGGTTGCGGTCGAAAAATCCCGTTCAGCAGTCGACTGCCATCCATGGCCGTCGACTGCCATCAGTCGACTGATCCAATGATCAGTTGACTTCCAAGGCATTTTCAGCCCTTAACCGGTGGTCGAACTCTAGTCGACTCATGGCAATTGAACCGCCCATATTGCTAGTCGATTGCCAACCTAAAACATGAGGTTTTAACCCAAGTATGGTGCCCCCATACTTGCTAGACCATCCTTAGCCTAGACCTAAGCCTTCTAGCCACCTCCGTCAGCCTCGCGCCTATCGAATCCCTCCAAGTCATCCATGACTTGTTCATCCATACGCTAGCCTTCAGGTGCTTCCATCGGCTATGTCATGCTAACAGTGTCTACACCGCCAAGACATATTGGACTTATGCTACCAAGACTCCGCTTGGACTTTACGCCGCCAACCATTGGACTTATGCTGCCAAGACTCCTGTTTGGACTTTACGCCGCCAATATCAAACCCCTTGGACTTCTCAAATGCCAAGACTCAAGCTTGGACTTTCCCTTGCCAAACCATGTTGGACTTTCCATGCCAAGACCCATGTTTGGACTTTTCCTTGCCGAGACCCATGCTTGGACTTTACATGCCAAGTACTCAAGAGTTGGACTTTCCATGACATGGTCAACCCCAGTCAACCATCAAAATCCCCCTCAAGTCAAACTCGAGTCCGGTCAATCATGACCCGGGTCGATTGCACTAACAATCTCCCCAAAATATTATCAGACATCAATGTCAAACCTTCATGTCAAACATCAAAACATCGCTCGAGTCAAACTCGAGTTCGGTCAATCATGACCTAGGCCGATTGTACCAACAATCTCTCCCTTTTTGATCTTTGACAAAACCACATACCTTTGAGTTAGAACACTAACTCAAATCTTCTTACAAATTATCCCAAATTGGTAATCCCATAAATTCTCCCAAACATTCTCCCAAACATTTCCCCCCTTTTTGACTAACATCAAAAAGGTTCTTCTCTAAGGAGGTCAATGTCTCATGTCCCAATGAGATCTTACAATCTCCCTCTTAGTCTAAAAATATCCAAGATGCCTACAATCTTCCTAGTGATAAGTCTCATATCACTCAAGAGAGGCAATCCTACAAACTCTCCCAATTTTTAAATTGGGTATCTCAAAATTCTCATTTTTTCCCCTCATGAGGAAAAATAACATCCATCATCCCATGATGGATACCTCCCTCTAAAGGCTTACTCCCCCTTGACCATTATACCAACAATGTCCTTGGGAAGTCCCTAAGCCAATAGGAACTCTAAACCATCAAAAATAAGGTCTAAAGTTCAACATTGAACTTTCCCATACCTTAAATGTGATACATCACCCTAACAACTCTCATAATCCATATCCAATGGATTTTCACCCTTTATAATATTTCCCAAAGCATATCCTAGGGTTAGGAGTGGTTAGAGAACCTTACCATAGCTGAAAATGGGCTAAACATATCATGTTTTCTCCGAAATCAGCATTGGCAGTCGACTACTTATAGTTATTAGTCTTCATCAGTCGACTGCCATCAAGTGACAGTCGACTGATAACTGAAACTGCCCAAATTCAATTTCAGAAATCGAGTTTTGAAAAAGAATAAGTAATTCTACGTATTTTGAAAAATCATGAAAATTTATATGTACATTACTTATGACACATACAATGGGCAAAAAATGTTAGAAAAATATTTTACCTATAAAATAGAGAAATTGACACAAAGTTCAAAAGTGAAGAAAAACTTCAATATTTTAGCTCACTTTGTATCAATTTCATCAATGGTTATTGCTATCAAAAGATAGACTTCACCAAGGTTTTTCAAAATGATTTTAAAATAGTTTTAAAACCTTATATTAGATCATATTCTTTGGGCTTAATGTACATGGCTTGAACATAAGCTTTCCCAATGATCCACCTCTAATATAAGATGAGTTTTGGTTTATCTAGATGCAAAAACTATGTACCTTGAACTTAATTCATATCCTAGCATCTCACATGTATCTAGGGTGTATAAATATGCATACATGTTAATGTAATGTGAGATGTGGGTTTTGTTCTCCTAATATAGGGTCTCATGCATTTTCTAAGGCAACACTACTTGATTCCCTTATAAATGGGACTTCAAGTCATGTCATTGTCCTTAACTCAATTTTTATTAATGCATGAATGATTATGACATTAATGATGATATAAATAAATACATTCTCATAATCATGATGTAATGGCATAAGATAGAATTTAAACATACATGACATTTAACCCTAATCATAAACATGGTCATGACATATTAAATGATTGAAAGTAGATATGATGTTATGACATGTTATATGGCAAACAAAGCATGACAAATAAAATATAAGGTATAATAATACCTAAATTTTAGTATTTGTTGCCATTTGTTATTATTAATCTCATTTTGCCATATTGTCAATTATCTCCCAAGTGTGCCACAACCCCAAAATGGTACACCATAACCTCTAAACCTAAATTGTGCCAATTTGATTGATTTTTCATAATTCCAAAAATATATTGGCACATCCTAAAATCTTTTAGGATATAAGATCAACCTTATTTCCAAGATACCCATAACCTTGGAAATGACCTAAAGTCCCACCTTTACTATCGTTAGGTTAACTACCCATCCATTCAAGGTTGACACACCTAAACCCATTTAGCGTGAATCGATCACACTCTTAGAAACCCAAAACCTATTTGAGCTCCTAGGATTTACTAGGTATTCCTTAGGGATGACCTCCCTAGATACCTTCCTAATGACCCTCCTAGGCTTAGAAACCTTGGTCATTTGGGTCTTAACTAGGTTAACCTTAGGGATTGCCTCCCTAGTAACCTTCTTAGTGGTCTTCCTAGGTTTCATAGAAATCTTGGTCAACCTTAGGGATGACTTCCCTATTGACCTTGGTCTTCCTAGGCCTAAGTTCAGTTCCATAGTCAAATGGAACATTATGGTAGGTCTTTTTGGGCTTAGACTTGCCCTTGGATGGTTCTTGTCTTTTAGGTCTTTGACTTTGACTTCTAGACCCTAGGCTTTGACCATTTGATCCTTTTATTTGGTTTTGCATAATCCTAAGGGTCTTTTCTATTTTCTCAAGCCTTGACCTCAAGGCTTGATTTTTCAATTCTAATTACCCAATTTTTGAATTTTGATTTAATCCTTGGGCATGGTTCTTCCTAGGCATATGCCTAGTCCATTTGGGGTTAAAACCTAGGGGATCTTCAATTTTTCTAATAGATTCCCTAGGTAAGGTTTTTCTAGGGACATTAGTCCCAAATTTCTCCTTATTTGAAAAATTAACACTCTTAGCACCTAGACAAAACTCCCTATTTCTAGCATGCTCTTTATGATAAATTGCAAGATTGCTAAAATTATTCCTAGCATGCTTTGGCCTATAATTTAAAAAAAGAGCATTATTTAGATATACCTTAGGGTTTGCCTTAGAGGCTCCCCCTACTTGTGATGCTTCTTCTTTTCTCCTAAGGCATTGACTCCTATAGTGTCCCAGTTGTCGACATTTGTAGCACACCACGTGCTCCTTGCTCTTCTTGGTGGGGACTCCGGCTTCATTTGACTTTTCTTGTCTTTTAGGCACCGATGGAGTCTTTTTTACTCTTTTTGGGCACTTACTCTTATAGTGTCCGGATTCCCTACACTCAAAGCATATTATATGGTTTTTACTTTTAATTAACATGCTCGAGTTACCTAGATTCGTGATGGAAGCCTCTTGAGGTTGTTCATCTTCTTGACCAGAAGTAAACGCTTCCTCTTGATCATGCTCCGGAGTGGGAATTCTCTCCTCCCCCTCAATCCTAGAGGTGGAGGCTTCTTCCACCTCTTCAACTTCTGAATCCTCACTTGCTTGTGAGGATGAGGGTTCATCTTCGGCCTCCTCTTCTTGAACCGGTGATGGGTCTTCATGGAGCTTGGCCAATTCCCTTCAAAGCTCCTTGGCATCCATGCAATCCCCTAGGCTACACACGATATCATTAGGAATTAGATCAAAAATAAATTTGACTACCTTCTTATTTTTTTCAAATATTTGGAGTTTTTCCTCACTCCATCTCTTCATCTTGAGGAATCCTTTCTTGGGTCCTCTTGGGTATTGGAATCCTTACATTAGGATGGACCACTCCTCAAAATCCCTCATCATCAAGAAGTCTTCAATCCTTGTCTTCCATTGGTTGAAGTCTTCTCGTCCATAGAAAGCATATGGGATTGGGGTGTTGATGTCCCATCCCAAACTCTCTTGAATTTCCATCTTATTCCTCTTCACCCTCTAGCATCTTGGCTCTGGGTTGTTAATCCGTAGAAGAGCCCCGGGCTCTGATACCAATTATTGAGGATTCGGTGACCGCTAGAGGGGGGTGAATACCTCGTTTCGATGCATCGATGGAATTCGTTCGTGTTTGCTACAAAATGTGTTATACGCAGTAGAAATAGAAATAATAAAATAAATACAACACAAATACAATCACGCAAATACAATGATATAACGTGGTTCAGAACCGAACGGTTCCTACTCCACGGATCGAGCTCAACGAGCTCTAGCGATGCAATCACACACCTCTAATCAAGAATAACTCCTTCTTGGAACAATCCGGAGGTGGATAAACCTCGTACAAGTGATTACAAAAGCAATACACGAAAATACAAGCAAAATACAAAGAAATGTAAAGAGCACTTTACAATCTAGGGTTTTTGAGTGCTTGCTTGTTGGTTGCTTGGATGAGCTTGAAGGACCCTGAAATACACTTGCAATTCGCCTTCAAATCACCTCATCAAAGATCCCAAAGAACCATTGCTGAAATCCTCCTCGAGCTCCTCTTTTTAACCTGCAACGGGCTGGATTTCCGCCTGACAGTCGACTGCCATAAGGCCCCAGTCGACTTCCAACACTGTTGTTGTGAGATAACCGCTCGAACCACATTGGAAAAATTCCAATGGATCTCTTGGCAGTCGACTGATGAAATCACCAGTCGACTACCAACACTGTTGTTGTGAGATAACCGCTCGAACCACGTTGGAAAAATTCCAATGGATCTCTTGGCGATCATGAAATCACCAATGATCAGCGTCCATAGCCGACTACCCGATCGCTACGGCGATACGTGGTCGTGGCTGAAAAACTCCATCCAACAGTCGACTGCCATTAGTCGACTGATCCAATGATCAGTCGACTGCCAAGGAATTTTCATCCCTTAACCGGCAGTCGAACTCTAGTCGACTCACGGCAATCGAATCGGCCATATTGCCAGTCGACTGTCAACCTCAAACATGAGGTTTTAACCCAAGTATGGTGCCCCCATACTTGCTAGACCACCCTTAGCCTAGACCTAAGCCTTCTAGCCACCTCCGTCAGCCTCGCGCCTATCAGATCCCTCCAAGTCATCCATGACTTATTCATCCATACACTAGCCTTTATGTGCTTCCATTGGCTATGTCATGCTAATGGTGTCTACACCACCAAGGCATATTGGACTTACGTTGTCAAGACTCCGCTTGGACTTTACGTCGCCAACCATTGGACTTATGCTGCCAAGACTTCTGCTTGGACTTTACGCCGCCAATATCAAACCCCTTGGACTTCTCAAATGCCAAGACTCAAGCTTAGACTTTCCCTTGCCAACCCATATTAGACTTTCCATGCCAAGACCCATGCTTGGACTTTTCTTTGCCAAGACCCATGCTTGGACTTTACATGTCAAGTACTCAAGACTTGGACTTTCCATGACATGGTCAACCCCAGTCAACCATCAAAATCCCCCTCGAGTCAAACTCGAGTCCGGTCAATCATGACCCAGGTCGATTGCACCAACCATCTCCCCAAATCATTATCAGACATCAATGTCAAAACATCAATGTCAAATCTTCATGTCAAACATCAAAACATCGCTCGAGTCAAACTCGAGTCCGGTCAATCATGACCTGGGTCGATTGCACCAACATCAAGCACCTCAATTGATAACTCATAGTGATGAGACATCGGCTAAATCTATTGTGACACCGCATCTTCGTAGATTTGGTAGAACATGCAACATTCCTGAGAGATATGGATTTCTCATAAGTGAATCGAACGACGTGTTACTCATTGACGATGAGGAGCCTACCAGTTATGAAAAAGTTTTGAAAATTTTCAGAAAGGGACAAATGGCTTGAAGCCATGAAGTCGAAAATGAATTCCATGTACGAAAATCAAGTTTGGAACTTGGTGGACCCACCTGAAGGTATTAAGCCTATAGGGTGCAAGTGGATTTTCAAGAAGAAAACCGACATGGATGGTAATGTGATTACCTATAAGGCTAGATTAGTGACGAAAGACTATCGTCAAAAATAAGGTGTTGATTATGATGAGACCTATTCACCAGTAGCTATGCTTAAATCCATTCGGATGCTCCTAGCCATAGTGGCTCATTATGATTATGAGATATGACAGATGGATGTGAAAACGACTTTCCTTAATTGAAACCTACTTGAGGACGTATATATGAAACAACCTGAGGGTTTCACATCGGTTGATAAAACCAAGGTATGCAAGTTTCGACGATCCATATATGAACTGAAGCAAGCATCCAGGAGCTGGAATATCCATTTTGATGAGATAATCAAAAGGTTTAATTTCTCACAAAATCTAGATGAATCCTATGTGTACAAGAAGGTTAGTGGGAGTACAGTCGTGTTCCTAGTATTGTATGTCGATGACATATTACTTATAGGAAATAATATATCTATCTTGCAGTCAGTTAAAATTTGGTTATCCAAAACATTCTCCATGAAAGACCTGGGAGAAGCGACCTACATCCTCAGGATTAAGATCTATAGAGATAGATCGAAATGGTTTTTTGGTCTTTCGTAGTCTACATATATAGACCGAGTGCTAAAGAGGTTTAGCATGTCATAATCCAAGAAAGGTTACCTTCCCATCAGGCATAGGATACACCTTTTGAAGTCTATGTGTCCGTGCACAAAAGACGAGAGGATTTGCATGAGTCAGATTCCCTATGCATCCGCAATAGGATCTATCATGTATGCTATGTTATGTATGAGGCCCAATGTATCTTATGCTCTGAGTGTCATGAGCAGATATCAATCTGATCCAGGAATGGATCACTGGGAAGCTATTAAGATAATTCTTAAGTACTTAAGAAGAACTAAGGATGTGTTCCTAATATATGAAGAGTGTGATATGGTAATATGTGGGTATTTGGAAGCCAGCTTCTAGACAAACAAGGATGATTCCATGTCTCAATCCGGTTACGTATTTACCTTAAATGGAGGTGCAATAAGTTGGAAAAGATCTAAGCAAGACACTGTAGCGGATTCTACCAATGAGGCAGAATACATTGTAGCTTCGAAAGTAGCAAAGGAAGTAGTTTGGATCAAGAAGTTCATCTCAGAACTTGATGTGGTCTCATCAATGATCCAAACATGTGCTTCACCACTGTCATCTGATCAGGGAGATCATCAGTAGGAAGGAAATATAAATCGAGAATATTCCCACTGAAAGGAACTTAGCGGGCCCTTTAACTAAGGCCTTACCTCAGAGTAAGTTTGAGGGTCATGTTAGAGCATATGGTATTGGATACCATGACGATTGGCATTAGGCCAAGTGGGAGTTTGTTGGTAATATATGAGAGGTGTCCTAAGGCAATTTGTTAGTGAAAGCCCTAGAGTCAATCATGTGATGATTGTTGTATGGACTTTGTTGTATCATATTCCTATTTATAAAGGCATTTCTTTATGGTCATTATACTTACTTGTATTGGTGCCAAATAACTAAGTATAATAACGTCCTTGAGTAGAAGGTTCTTATCTATATGAATCGATTGGTTGAATCGATAATGAGATGATATAGAGAACACTACTCTTAATCATTCCTAGTCAAGTATTAACATTCAGGGACAATGTTAATGCAAAGAGACTAGCATGTAGGTCAACTCGATGACTTGATCTCACAAGTCATGGATATAAGATATCAAGTTGACACATGGGTATGCATTGGAGAATGTATACTGAATGACCCACCATGAGAAAGTATCATAGATCATTATATGAGTGTCATATACTTTCTCATGTGACTATTAGTCCTTAGACCTGAAGTCACCATAGTTCCCTACATAAAGAGTTGCACACTTTGGCTTCGTCAAATGTCACCCGTAAATGGATGGACTATATAAAGGCGATTACTGGGTATGTAACAAATTATACGGAGGGATGTGAGTGATGTAGATGGGATCTATCCCTCCTATATGACAGGAGTGACATTGTGATTCTTGATAGAGTGAGACCACTAAGTGCATGTCCATGCCCAAATGAGTCAATATGAGATATTGAGCTCATTTGATTAGAGTGAGTCTACTTAGAGTTCAAGATATAGATTGTACTGAGGATGACATGGTCTATGCCTCAATTGGTCAATCTAGATGTCAAGGATAGAGGGACATTGTCACATATTGTGAGAGTCACAATTAGTAGTCACAAAGGTGATGTTAGATCTCAATATTCTTGTAACTTGGGTAGCAATGATGTGTTGCTAGATATCGCTCATTGCTTATGCTTCTAAATCGATTTAGGAGCATTGCCAACATTACAAGAACCTATAGGGTCACACACAATGGGCAATTAGATGGAGATTAGGTTCATATGATGGACCATGAGGATTAGGTTCATGTGATGAACCAAATTGGATTAAGAGTAATCCAAATTAGACTAATTGAGTTGGACTCAATTTGATTCAAGTGTTGAATGAGTCTAATTTAGATTTGATTCATTGAGTCAATTTAAACTAATGAATAGAGATTCATTAAATTAAATTGACTTGAATCAAATGGTTGGATTTGATCAACCATGGGAGATAAGAGGTCAAGTTTGACTTGACTTGAGAGGGAAGATGAATGGTCAAGTTTGACTTGACCAAATGTCATGTCATGATGACTTGGCATGGGCCGGCCAATGATGATATTCCACATCATCATGGACACATCATGGGGTGCCACCTCATGAGGGAGACCAAGAGCCATGGCTCTTGGTATTACATGCATGTAACTCCCATGAAGTGGTCGACCACTTATGTTGGTGCATTAGTGTGAAGTTAAGGGGATGAACTTCATCTTCTTCCTTCTCTCTTCTCAAGCTCTCTCCCCCTCATCCTTGCTGTGAGTTTCAAGGAGCGCTAGCACACTCTAAGTTGCATTCTCCACCTTTTGTCCGTGTGGATACCGATATAGGAGTGTACACTTGACACTCTCGAGTTCTGGCAAGTCGTTTGGACGAGCGGGATAAGCGAAGGGCATCGCATCAAGGGTAAAGCTCTTCACATATAGATCTAAAGTAGATCTAAGGTTTTAAACATGTACATGTATTTTTTTATCTTCGCACGGATCCGTGGCCGACTTCCGAGGTTTCCGCAATGCAAAAAGCGATTTTTGCTGCACGAATATTCCAACAGTGGTATCAGAGCCACGTGCGAAGTATGTATGTGTTATATTTTGTAATTTTTTGTATTAGATATAAAAATTACAGATCTATAAGTTTCTGTAAATTTCCTATTTTATAGATTTTTTGGGGTATTTTTCTCGAAGAGTTGAAGCAACAAGTGTTGGGACACTTGTAGGGTTCAACCACTGAGAAAAACTCTTCGAAATGGCGAATTCTCGCTCTAGTATTTTTGGGACAGAGACTTAAGGCACTGTAAAATCTAGATGGGACACTCATGAGATTCATTTTGTGAGTAGGGGCACTATCCCTAACCCCGCAAGGGGCATTGTCCCGCGATCGTGCCCAGAAATCGCTTAGCGGGACCGTTACGGAGATGTGACTCAAAAAACTGAAAAAAATAGGAAAAATTATAGAAATTGCTGTAAAATACATAATTTAGAATTATGTATAATATTGTGATGGTCATGACCCAAGAACCCTAATGTGATTAGACAAAAATGTGTTGTAATTCATAATACGACTTGCGCGCCGTTTTTGTGTTGTGTATGTTGTATAATGTAAGCGACCTGCGCGTCGTGCCTCTCTTTTTAATATTTCTATTATAAATAGTTTTAGACTCAAATGTAACTCGAGTTTCATGTTTGTAATGTACAAAATGAAGCAGTGGAAGGTCCACTAGTAAATGGAGTTACGAGGAGGGTGCCGACGACACATGGCGGTCAAAGGAGGCGCTTGGAGAAGCCGCTAACCCTAGGTTGACTGTTTGATCTTCTCATTGGCTTGAGAAGATCGTAGTAGGGCCATGACCTCATCAAAATTTAATTTTATATATATATATATATATATATATTTGTTTTTTCTTGTATATATGTGATGCATGCTAGTAAATTTTGCTTGTATGTATATGATGCATGCTAGGATATTTTGCTTGTATGTATATAATGCATGCTAGTATATTTGCTTGTATGTATGTGATGCATGCTAGTGTAGGGTAATTAAGGCCTTAATGCGTATATGATACACATTCACGATTAGATTAGATCTTAATCGAATCAACTCGAAAATGCCTACCAAGTTTTGATACCCATCACTACCTCAATCATTTGTTGTTGTTGACTCTACCAAAGTAGAGCAACACATATTATCTTGGTAGGGTGCGAAGGGACAATCTTGGTCCCGCCTATCACAGCTTGGGTGAGAATAATCTCAATTAGATTGAGTAAAACAAGTTAACTCCATTGGATCGAGTAAAACTATAGGCATATTCCTACCGTTGGAAAGGTAGGATAAGATTACATTTACACTAAATCTTGGGCGATTTAGCCAAAGCTAACTCAATGTCTTTTGTAAATGCGGATCTTGATCCTATAAACAAGAGGTGCATAGAGATGTAATAGGTAATCTATTACCTACCGACCATACTAAGTCTTGGGCGATTTAGCCAAAGCTAACTCAAGGCGTAGTATGATATGGATCTTGTCCCGCAAGAATTATAGCTAGTTTGTATGAATCTAGTAATGTGGTTTGACCACATCCATGACTCGATTCTACAAAAGTCCTATAATTCAGTGTGAGCATCATTTGATTGAAAGCCTAATTAAATGATAAATGGAATATGATATTAATTTTTTGCATTGTGTATGTTGTAGATTACCATGTCGACAAACACGAACACTCTCTCCCTGCGTTCTGTCCTTGAGAAGGGCAAGCTCAATGGAGCTAAGTTCCTAGACTGATACAGGAATCTGAGAATCGTTCTCACCCAAGAAAGAAAACTGTAGGTCTTGGAGCAGCCCATTCCGGAGGCACCTCCCGCCATCGCCGAAATGACAAAGATGTTACAAGAAGCATCAAGATGATGCATTAGATGTGTCATGTCTAATGCTCACCATGAACTCGAGCCGTATAGCAACACGAGTTCATGAATTCTTTTGATATGGTTGAACATCTTCGTCAACTGTATCAAGGACAAGCAAGGCACGAGAGATATGAGATCTCTAAGGCACTGTTTCAGTCCAAGATGCAAGATAGGACTCCCGTAGGTCCATATGTACTCAAGATGATTGGGTACATAGAAAACCTACAAAGGTTGGGATTCGCACTTGGCCAAGAGCTGGACACTGACTTGATCTTGCAATCTTTGTCACAAAGCTATAATCAATTTGTCATGAATTACAACATGAATGAAATTGATAAGTCACTGCCTGAGATGCTCAGCATGTTGAGAACTGCTGAGCTCAACCTTAAGAAGGAAAAACCCGACTCCATTTTGATGGTGCAAAAGAAGAAAGACAAGGGAAAGCCTAAAGGTAAGGGAAAGTCCCAAGCCAAGGGCAAAGGCAAGGCACTGAAATCGAAAGGAGGGGTAGCCAAGGAAGGGACTTGCTTCCACTGTAAGAAAGTTGGACACTGGAAGCGTAACTGCAAAGCATACCTGGAAGATCTTAAGAAGAAGAGAAGTGAGACTTCTACTTCAGGTATATATGTCATAGAAGTCAATCTATCTATTTCTTCATCATGGGTATTAGATACCGGATGTGCATCTCACATTTGTACTAATGTGCAGGTGCTGAGAAATAGCAGGACATTGACGAAGGGCGAGGTGGACCTACGAGTAGACAATGGAGCAAGGTTTACTGTTGTTGTTGTAGGAACTTATTTTCTATCTCTGCCCTCTGGACTTGTACTAGAATTAGATGAATGTTGTTATGTGCCTGCTCTAACTAAGAACATAATTTCAGTTTCTTGTTTAGACAAAAAAGACTTTTCATTTATAATAAAGAACAAATATTGTTTAGTTTATTTAAATGATATGTTCTATTGTAGTGCATCTCTGATGAACGGACTCTACATTCTAGACTTAGAGAGCTCATCTATAACATAAGTACCAAAAGGTTCAAGTCAAATGAGTTGAACCAAACTTATCTCTGGCATTGTCGCTTAAGTCACATAAATGAGAGTCGCTTATCCCATCTCCATAAGGATGGGTTGCTGGACTCATTTGATTTTGAATCATATGAGACATGCGAGACTTGCCTTCTAGGCAAGATGACCAAGACTCCCTTTAGTGGACACAGTGAGAGAGCAACAGACTTGTTAGGACTTATACATAGTGATGTATGTGGCCCTTTCAATGTTGCTACTAGAGGTGATTATAGGTACTTCATTACATTTACTGATGACTTCAGTAGATATAGTTATGTGTATCTGATGACACATAAGTCAGAATTCTTTGAAAAGTTCAAAGAATTCAAGAATGAAGTACAAAATCAGCTTGGCAAGAGTATTAAGATACTTCGATCAGATCGAGGTGGTGAATACCTTAGTCATGAGTTTCGTGACTATCTAGTTGAGTGTGAGATTCTATCCCAACTCACTCCTCCTAGAACACCACAGTGGAATGGTGTATCCGAAAGGAGAAATCGTACCCTATTAGATATGGTACGATCTATGATGAGTCACACAGATCTTTCTATATCCTTTTGGGGATATGCTCTAGACACAACAACCTTCACACTTAACCATGTACCATCCAAGGCTGTGATAAAGACACCATATACAATATGGACAGGGAAAAATCTCAAGATGTCTTTCATGAGGATTTGGGGTTGTGAGGCTTACGTTCGATGTCAAGTTTCAGACAAAATGGGACCCAAATATGATAAGTGCTATTTTGTTGGATATCCCAAGGAAATGAAGGGATATTACTTCTACATTCCCAGTCAGCACAAAGTGTTTGTGGCAAAGACTGGGATGTAGGAGATCGTTGGAAGCTAGAGGGGGGGTGAATAGCTTGTTTTCGTTTCTACAAAAAGATTAGCGGAAGCAAAAACAAAAACAACAATAATAAAGGAAATAAAAATACAATGCTAACACAAATCCTTTACGTGGTTCGGAGATAACGCTCCTACTCCACGACGATCCTTAAGGTGGATCAACCCTAAGCAATCTCACTATGAATCTTTCTTTACAACAACCCTCCTCTTCTTACAAAGGATGAATATGAAGTCTAGAGAGGAGGAGGGGAATTAAAGCACTAGAAAGCTTGGAAAAATCATGGAGGATTGAGAGTATGATCAGAAAGTAAGCATTAACCCTCTCAACCACCACAATCCCTCTTTTTATAGAGAGAGGGCTATTTTTTCCATTGGGCCACGATCAGTCGACTGATGTACAACATCAGTCGACTGTCGTCGAAGCCAACGACTTCTGACAAAGCAAATCCGCGGAGATTTTCAGCAGCCATTTTCAATGGTTGCCTGATCAGTCGACTGATGGAGCGATCAGTCGAGTGATCGCCGCACGGAGTCGAGTGAGACTCCATTCTGTGCCCGTCGTCGACCTGATCAGTCGACTGTCGATATTGGCAGTCGACTGATGGCGACATCAGTCGACTGCCAATACCAGGCAGTCGACTGTTCGTCAGCTTTTCAGCCTGACTCAGTCGAGCACCCTAACAGTCGACTGATACATCGTGTCAGTCGACTGATACTCATCAAGTATGAATAATTCATACTTGAATTGACCCCCTAGACCTAGACTCAACTTTCTAGCTCTTCCTTAAGCCTTGCGCCTCCAGGATCCCTCCAAGTCCACGACTTGTTCATCCTTTGTGCTTTGCTTCCAAGAGCTTCCTTCGGTTTTGTCATGTCTTGGGTTCCCTTTGCCAAAGCGTGCTTGGACTTTACGCCGCCAAGACTACATGCTTGGACTTACACTGCCAAGACTTGCCTTTGGACTTCCTTTGCCAAGATCACACTTGGACTTTGCCTTTACCAAGTCTTCATACTTAGATTTTCCTGTCACTTAAACACGTTCACAATTAGATAACAAAGTATTTCCTAACTTAGATGATTATCCAAACATCAAAACATATAAATGCTTGGGGCATTGTTGCACCAACAATCTCCCCCTTTTTGATGTTTAGCAATCATTTAAGTTAGGTCTTTAAAACATGCACATAATCATATTTCCAATATGAATTCTATCTTTATACATTCATGCACATAATCATATTTCCATCATATTTTCAATATGAATTCTAACTTAAACATTCCTTCTCCCCCTTTGACATACATCAAAAAGAGAAAATACATAATTTTGCATGAAAGAGTGAAGTTTGGTGTATCTTGAACTAAGGCATGAAATTGAAATTAAGCTCCCCCTTAATCCAAGATATGGTTCATGATGAATGACAAACATGTGGAGCAAAGTCTAACAAAGAATTGGAGGTTAAATCCTAACTTTGCACAAACAATATAAGTTAAGGGGATGAAAAATTTTGAGATGCGGAAACTCCCCCTAAAACATTACATAAAACAGTCCTAAAACTTGTCTATAATGAAGAGTATCATGTCATAGATTTAGGACATCAAAAGTACACTAAATACCAGGAAATGGAGCTATTTTTCAGAAAAACCAGCGTAGCAGTCGAGTCCCTCAGAAACCAGTCGACTGAAGTGCCCATCAGTCGACTGGCACCGAGCAGCAGTCGACTGATAGTCGTGTGCTAGAGTAGTTGGCGAGGCATACGCGGCGATTTTCGCCCAGGCGGTTTCCGCCGAGCGACCCGAGGCGGTTTGCGCCGGCGATTTGCCACGAGGGTGATTTCCTCCGGGGGCAACTACGTGCCCATCGATCGATCTACTGGGCGATCGATAATAAAAACCCAATTTTTCAGTTATCAGATTCCGAGTTTGAAAAATCCTAAGTAATTATACATAGCTTGAAAAATCACGAAATTTCATATGTATAATACTTATAACACATTCAATTAGTGAAAAATCTTGGAAAAATATTTTAACCATTAAAATAGGAGATTGATACAAAGTTTAAAAACCATTAAAACTTTAAAGTTTTTGATCTACTTTGTATCAACTTCTTCAATGGGATTGCTATCAAAAGATAGACTTCACCAAGGTTTTCTAAAGTGACTTTAAAATGTTTTTGAAAATCTATTTTTAACCATGGACTCTTAGCTAAATATATGAGTGTAGGGAATGACAATATATAGATTATGATTCTCCTCCTAAAACACTGCATCAGTCAGTCCTAAACCTTCTTGTTGCTGAAGATTATCATACTTAGGGTTAGAACACTTAAGAATTACAACCAAAACCAGGAAATGGGCTGAATTTGCAGAAAAATTAGAGTATCAGTCGATTGATTTCTGATTCCGTCGACTGATATGCCTGAAATTCGAATTTCAGCCTTTTTAGCCTAATTTCAGAAATGCGTTGAAAATTCTAGAGACCTCGAAAAATCATGAAATTTTGTGTACACATTTCTGAAATAATTATTTATCAAAGAAAAGTAATTTGAAAAATATATGTTTTCCAGATTTCAAGATTGATACAATCTTGGAAACTAACAAAAGTTCTAATATTTTTGCAAACTTTGTATAACTTTTGTGTTCCACTTGAAAATTGTTTTCCAAAGTTTGATAAAAATAGTTTAAATTATGTTTTATTTGACATTTCCAATCATATTCTTGGAGCTATATGCACATTAATTGTGTATAAGCCTTCCCAATGATTGGTCCAATGAAGGATTAATGTCTCTAGATAGCACTTTGGTTCATAGTAATGCATCATAACAAGCATGTTGAACCAAGTGCATCTTGCTAACATCTCACATGTTGTCTAAGTGGCTCAATACAAAAAATATAGGTATTTTGTGAGATGCTTAAAGGTATAAATCCTAGGATTTCTATAGGATCATGCAAACCTACACCTTTATTCAACTAAGCACATCCCAAGTTCTCTCCTAAGTGATGAAAATTCTACTTCGGGGAGAGCCTTGGTAAAGATGTCGGCTAGGTTGGACTTGGATTCAATGTAATTAAGCTCAATGTCCCCCTTAGCCACATGATCTCTAATGAAGTGATGTTTCACTTCAATGTGCTTGGTCCTAGAGTGATGCACCAGATTTTTGGTTAAATTTATGGTGCTCACAATATCACAAAATACTTTCATGTTGGAGTAAGATAGCTCATAGTTCTCTAAAGTATGTTTCATCCATAGTAGTTGAGCTACACAATCACCCATAGCCACATACTCAGCCTCGGTGGTGGATAGGGCAACACAAGGTTGTTTCCTACTACTCCAACTAACTAGAGAGGACCCAAGGAATTGACATCCACCACTAGTACTCTTTTGATCCAATTTGCAACCGCCATAATCGGAATCGGTGTACCCAACTAAATCAAAAGACCTAGTCCTAGGGTACCATAGTCCTACATTTAGTGTGCCTTTAATATATCTTAGGATTCTCTTAACAACAACTAAATGGGATTCTTTGGCACATGATTGGTACCTAGCACACATACCAACCGCAAATAATATATCGGGTCTACTAGCAGTTAGGTACAAGAGACAACCAATCATACTCCTATAGAGTGTAAGGTCAATTTGTTTTCCTTCATTATCACTATCTATTTTTGTATTAGTTGCCATAGGGGTCGACACTACTTTAGCATTTTCCAAACTAAATTTCTTAATCATTTCCTTAGCATATTTGGTTTGGTAAATATAAATTCCTTCACTTATTTGTTTGACTTGTAGTCCTAGGAAGAAATTTAGTTCCCCAACTAGACTCATCTCAAACTCATTTTCCATATTTTTGATAAAGTCTTGAAGAAGATCATCATTTGTTGACCCAAAGATAATGTCATCAACATATACTTGAGCTACAAAGATGTCCTTTGATGTTGACTTTATAAATAAAGTTTGATCTACACTACCCCTCTTAAAGTCCTTAGAGATCAAGAAAGATGATAATCTTTCATACCAACCCCGGGGAGCTTGTTTTAAACCATATAAAGCTTTTCTAAGCTTGTATACATGGTTTGGATATTCTATACTCTCAAACCCGGGAGGTTGTTCTACATATACCTCTTCCTTAATGAACCCGTTTAGGAATGCCGATTTAACATCCATTTGATGGAGTTTGAAACCCATATAAGAGGCATACCCTAATAGAATCCTAATAGACTCTAATCTAGCAACCGGGGCATATATTTCATCATAGTCAAGTCCTTCAACTTGATTAAAATCCCTTGCAACTAACCTTCCCTTATTCCTAGTAATATTTCTTTGGTCATCTAGTTTGTTCCTAAAGACCCATCTTGTAGTAATGATGGTGTTGTCATTGGGTCTAGGAACTAACTCTCATACTTTACTCCTTTCAAATTGAGCCAATTCATCTTGCATTGCTAAGATCCAATCCGGATCAAGTAATGCATCATTGATTGTTTTGGGCTTAATTTGGGAGATTAGGGCTATATGACTAGAGGGATCTCTATGAAATGACCTAGTCCTAACACCTTGAGATAATTCACCTACAATTTGATCTATATGGTGATTTTGATGAACTCTTATTGTTCTAGGAGGTGTATTAAGTTGATTTTGATCATGATTATCCTCAACCCTTCTTTCATCATCGAAATCACCTCTTACTTCCCCTTGATTTAACTCTCCCCCTTGATCATTACCCTCTAAAGTTAAATCTTGAAATTTTTGGGTAATTTCTTGATTTTTGTCATTGATATCATCATCAATGGGGGATTTCCTAGGGTATGTATTAGAGGTTTCATCAAATTGGACATTTGAAGATTCCTCAATCTTTTGAGTTCTTTTATTATAAACTCTATACCCTACACTAGTGGATGAGTATCCAACTAGGATTCCCTCATCCGTTTTGGACTCAAATTTACCTAGGTTGTCTTTGATATTTAAAATATAAACTTTACATCCAAAGACCTTAAAATAGTGAATTGTTGGAGTTGTACCATTCCATAATTCAAATGAGGTTTTTCCTAAAAACCTATGAATTAAAACCCTATTTTGGATATAGCAAGCGGTGTTGACCGCTTCCGCCCACAAGTAGCTAGGTAAAGAGTATGCATTAAGCATAGTCCTAGCCGCTTCTTGTAGGGAACGATTCTTCCTTTCCACAATCTCATTTTGTTGGGATGTTCTAGGATAAGAAAATTCGTGCTTGTACCCTTTTTCTAGATAAAAAGTTGAGAAATTAGAATTCTCAAATTCTCCACCATGATCACTATGGATCCGGTTGATTTTGAGTTTTCTTTCATTCTCTACTCTCTTGCTAAATCCTATGATTATTCCTAGGGTTTCATCCTTATTTTTCATGAAAAATACCCAAGTAAATCTAGAGAAATCATCTACTATTACTAAGCAATATTTACTACCAATCATGGAAGGGGTATTATGACAATCAAATAAGTCCATATGCAATAGTTCTAAAGGTAAAGCGGTACTAAGTAAAGTTTTACCTTTGTGTGATGTTTTTGATTGTTTCCCTTCTTGGCATGCATCACACATTTTATCCTTGAGAAACTTGACTTTTGGCAACCCTTTGACTAACTTCATTTTGGCTATTTTGGCTATGTTCTTCATGTTTATGTGCCCTAGCCTCCTATGCCAAAGTCAACTCTCTTCCTCTTTTGCAATAAGACACTTAGTAGAAGCATTAGTAGCATAGGATAAATCAACATAATATATATTTAATTTCCTAAAACCTACTAGCATGCAATCATTTAGAGTTTTGTGTCTTATAAAATATTTTGAAGAGTCAAATTGAACATCAAAATTTGCATCACATAGTTGACTCACACTAAGTAAATTAAATTTCATATTTTTAACTAACAACACTTTATGAATGGCAAGATTGGGGGATACCTCAATTGTGCTTTTTCCTAGAATCTTAAGTTTGCCACTATTTCCAAAAGACACCTTCCCCTTGCTAGTGTGATTGATAGTGGAAAATTTTCTCTTATCACGGGTCATGTGTTTTAAGCACCCACTATCAACAATCCATAAGCTTGGTTCTTCTACCTATACAACATGAAAAATGCAAGCCTTAAGTACCCAAATTTTAGGACCACTAGCATCAATCAAAAACTTCTTAGGGACCCAAGCCTTTCTAACCTTGTTCTTAACGGTGGATTTTCTACTAACAAGAGATGTAAATGCTACCTCCTTTTCCTTAGAACTATATCCTATTCCGACCTTGTTGTAAATATCCCTTTGGTCCTTAATTATCATATCTAGGTATTTAGAGTCATTTGTAAATTTTTCTAAGCATGCTCTTAGTTCACCTATTTCTTTTCTTAATTCATCATTTTCATCTCTAAGTGTACATGTATCATCACAAAGTGGTTCTACATTCTTAAGTGCCTTAATTTCTACTTTTAAGTCCTTAATCCTAATTTTTGATCTATTTAGAGCATTTTGAAGGCATGCAATGGTTTTGTAAAGTAAATCTACCCTAGGGGAGTTGCTTACCTCATCATCACTAGATGATGATTTGTCGCTTGAAGAAGAGGATGAAGACTCCTCACTTGAGCTTCCGGCTTCCTCCTCCAAGGCCATGAGGGCTAGATTCCGGGTGGCATGACACACTTCTTCATCATCGGAAGAGTCCTCCAAGCTTAGTGTGTCCCATGTTTGTGCCACCATTGCCTCCTTCTTCTTTTCCTTATGCTTCTTTTCCTTCTCCTCCTTCTTCTTTAGTTCCGGGCAATTTGGCTTGATATACCCTTTCTTGTTGCAACCATAGCAAGTTAGGTTAGATGAAGGAATTGAACTAGTAGAAGACTTACCTCTTGAGGATTGGAACATCCTCCTTACATCCTTCTTGGTGAGTTTCCTTGACCTCTCACCAAACTTCTTAACATAATGAGCCACCTCGCTTGCCGATAGCTCATCTTCACTACTAGATGAATCTTCCTCGGATTCGGATGAGGAAGACACTTCTTTCTTCTCCTTTTTCTTCTTGTCCTTCTTCCCTACAAAAAGAGCTACACCTTTCTCTTTGGATGAAGTGTTAGCTTGCTCATGCAACTCAAATTCACAAAATAACTCATCTAATTTAACCAAAGAAAGATCCCTAGAGACCTTATAGGCATCAACCATTGAAGCCCATAAGGTTGTTCTAGGGAAGGCTTGTAGCACATACCTTACAAGGTCTCGGTTGTCGACCTTCTCACCTATCACATGTAGTCCGTTGACTACTTCCTTGAAGCGACCGTGCATTTAGCCCACGATCTCATTGGTCTTCATGGCGAAGCTTTGAAGTTGGTCTATTAAGAGATCTCTCTTGGCTCTTTTTGTTTCCTTGGATCCCTCGTTGAGATCAATTAACTTCTCCTAAATCTCCTTCGCCGATTCAAAAGGCCCCACCTTGCTTAGTTGCTCTTTTGACAACCCACATTGAAGTGTGGTTGTTCCCTTGGCGTTGGCTTGAGCCTTCTTGGCCATGTCCCTCGTCCAATCCTTGGTTGGTATGGGCGCTCCATGTTCATCGACCGGCTTCTCGAAACCATCTACAATGCTAAACTAATTTTCAATATCATTCATAAGATAATACTCCATCCTACCTTTCCAGTAGCCGAAGTCGTTGCCGTCGAAGAATGGAGGCCTCGCCGTGCTATACCCCTCTTGGAAAGCCATCTTGCTCCGGTTGATTGTTAGATATTCTGATGCGATCCGAGCTCTGATACCACTTGTAGGAGATCGCTGGAAGCTAGAGGGGGGTGAATAGCTTGTTTTCATTTCTACAAAAAGATTAGCGAAATCACAAACAAAAACAACAATAATAAAGGAAATAAAAACACAATGCTAACACAAATCCTTTACGTGGTTCGGAGATAACACTCCTACTCCACGGCGATCCTTAAGGTGGATCTACCCTAAGCAATCTCACTATGAAGCTTTCTTTACAACAACCCTCCTCTTCTTACAAAGGATGAATATGAAGTCTAGAGAGGAGGAGGGGAATTAAAGCACTAGAAAGCTTGGAAAAATAGTGGAGGATTGAGAGTATGATCAGAAAGTAAGCATTAACCCTCTCAACCACCACAAGTCCTCTTTTTATAGAGAGAGGGTTGTTTTTCGATGTACATCATCGATCACGCAACGGCTTTTGACGGCTCAAATCGTGGAGATTTACAATGCCATTTCGGTAATACCGATCCGATCGATCGCTCCATCGATCGGTGATGGAGTGATCAGTCGAGTGATCGCCACGCGGAGTCGAGTGAGACTCCATTATGTGCCCGTCATCGACGTTATTAGTCGACTGTTGATATTGCCAATCGACTGATGGCGACACAGTCGACTGCCAATACCAGGCAGTCGACTATTCGTCAGCTTTTTAGCCTGACTTAGTCGAGCACCCTAACAGTCGACTGATACATCGTGTCAGTCAACTGATACTCGTCAAGTATGAATAATTCATACTTGAATTGACCCCCTAGACATAGACTCAACTTTCTAGCTATTCCTTAAGCCTTGCACCTCCAGGATCCCTCCGAGTCTGCGACTTGTTCATCCTTTGTGCTTTGCTTCCAAGAGCTTCCTTCGGTTTTGTCATGTCTTGGGTTCCCTTTTCCAAAGCGTGCTTGGACTTTACGCCGCCAAGACTACATGCTTGGACTTACGCTGTCAAGACTTGCCTTTGAACTTCCTTTGCCAAGATCACACTTGGACTTTTCCTTTACCAAGTCTTCATACTTGGATTTTCCTGTCACTTAAACATGTTCACAATTAGATCACAAAGTATTGCCTAACTTAGATGATTATCCAAACATCAAAACATATAAATGCTTGGGGCATTGTTGCACCAACATGGGATATTTCTAGAAAGGGATTTTATTTCTAGAAAAACTAGTGGGAGTACGTTCGATCTTGAAGAAATTCAAGATAAGGATCATAGCACTGAGGCCTTGATGAAGGTTGAATAAGAACCACAAAGTGTTGTGGGTGATGAGATTGTTGCACAAAGAGTTATGGAACAATAACCTGTTCAGGTAGACCTACCTCTTCGCAGGTCTAATAGGGTACGTCGTCAGCCTGAGAGATACTCATTTCTCTTGTCTGACCATGATGACATTATGCTCATTGAGAATGAGCCTACCTTCTATCAGAAAGCTGTGATGAGCCCAGATTCTGAGAAATGGCTAGAGGCCATGAGATCCGAGATGGAATCCATATACACCAACCATGTATGGACTTTGGTCGATCCACTTAAAGGCTTCAAACCCATTGGGTGTAAGTGGGTCTTTAAGAGAAAGACTGACATGGATGGACTTACGCATACCTATAAGGGCAGATTGGTGGCTAAAGGTTTCAAGCAAATTCATGGTATTGACTATGATGAAACCTTTTCTCCAGTGGCGATGTTTAAGTCCATTAGGATCATGCTTGCTATTGCAGCATACCATGATTATGGGATCTGGTAGATGGATGTCAAAATCGCATTTCTGAATGGAAACTTGCTCGAGGATGTGTACATGACACAACCTAAGGGTTTTGTAGATCCACAGCATACTGGCAAAGTATGCAAGCTGCAAAGGTCCATTTATGGTCTAAAGCATGCTTCTCGGAGCTGGAATCTTTGATGCGATGATGTGATCAAATAGTTTGGTTTCATCAAGAATGAAGATGAATCCTATGTCTACAAGAGGGTTAATGGGAACACAGTTATCTTCCTTGTATTGTATGTGGATTACATACTACTCATTGGGAATGACATCCCTTCGCTACAGTCTGTGAAGACTTGGCTGGGGATATGCTTCTCAATGAATGACTTAGGTGAAGTAGCCTGTATTCTAGGCATCAAGATCTATATAGATAGATCTAAGAGATTGCTTGGCCTAAGTCAGAATACATATATTGACACGGTATTACTATAGTTTGCCATGCAGAATTCCAAGAAGGGACTTCTGCCGATGTCACATGGTGTGAGTCTTTCGAAGACTCAAAGTCCCTCTTCTAGAGAGGAGAGAGACCGCATGGATAAGATCCCTTATGCATCAGCCATAGAATCTATCATGTACGTCAAGTTATGTACTCGTCCTGATGTCTCGTATTCTTTGAGCATGACGAGTAGATACCAGTCAGATCCAGGTGAGCATCACTAGATAGCAGTCAAGAATATTCTTAAGTACTTGAGAAGGACTAAAGAATATTTCTTGATATTTGGAGGCGATGAGGAGCTAGTTGTAAAGGGTTACAGCGATACCAGCTTCCAAACTGACCAGGATGATTATAGATCACAGTCAGGGTTCGTGTTTTGCTTGAATGGTGGTGCTGTGAGCTGGAAGAGTTCGAAGCAGGACACAGTTGTTGATTATACAACAGAGACCGAGTATATTGCTGCATCAGAGGCAACAAAGGAGGCAGTATGGATCCGAAAGTTCATTACTGAGCTTGGGGTGGTTCCTAGCATAGCAGATCTTATAGAGCTCTATTGTGACAATAATGGAGCGATTGCGCAGGCTAAGGAACCTCGCTCACACCAGCGGACCAAACACATACTACGACGCTTCCATCTCATTCGAGAGATTATCGATAGAGGAGATGTGAAGATTTGCAGAGTACCCACAGAGGCTAACGTCGCAGATCCATTGACCAAGGCTTTGGCACAGAAAAAGTATGATGGTCACACTAAGTCATTGGGTATTAGATATTACATTGATTGGCACTAGTGCTAGTGGGAGATTGTTAGTGAAATCCCTAGAGTCAATCATGTGATGATTGTTGTATGGACTTTATTGTATCATATTCCTATTTATAAAGGCATTTCTTTATGGTTATTATATTTACTTGTATTGGTGCCAAATAACTAAGTATAATAACATCCTTGAGTAGAAGGTTCTTATCTATATAAATCGATTGGTTGAATCGATAATGAGATGATATAGAGAACACTACTCTTAATCATTCCTAGTCAAGTATTAACATTCAGGGATAATGTTAATGCGAAGAGACTAGCATGTAGGTCCACTCGATGACTTGATCTCACAAGTCATGGATAGAGATATCAAGTTGACACATGGGTATGAATTGGAGAATGTATACTGAATGACCCGCCATGAGAAAGTATCATGGATCATTATATGAGTGTCATATACTTTCTCATGTGACTATTAGTATGACTATTAGTCCTTGGACCTGAAGTCACCGTGGTTCCCTACATAAGGAGTTGTACACTTTGGTTTCGTCAAACGTCACCCGTAAATGGGTGGACTATAAAGGCGATTACTGGTTATGAACAAATTATGTGGAGGGATGTGAGTGATGTAGATGAGATCTATCCCTCCTATATGACGGGAGTGACATCATGATTCTTGATAGAGTGAGACCACTAAGTGCATGGCCATGCCCAAATGAGTCAATATGAGATATTGAGCTCATTTGATTAGAGTGAGTCTACTTGGAGTTCAAGATATAGATTGTACCGAGGATGACGCGGTCTATGCCTCAATTGGTCAAACTAGATGTCAAGGATAGAGGGGCATTGTCACATATTGTGAGAGTCACAATTAGTAGTCACAAAGGTGATGTTGGATCTCAACATTCTTGTAATTTGGGTAGCAATGTTGTGTTGCTAGATACCGCTCATTGCTTATGCTTCTAAATCAGTTTAGGAGCATTGCCAACGTTATAAGAACCTATAGGGTCACACACAAAGGATAATTAGATGGAGATTAGGTTCATATGATGGACCATGAGGATTAGGTTCATGTGATGAACCAAATTGGATTAAGAGTAATCCAAATTAGACTAATTGAGTTGAACTCAATTTGATTTAAGTGTTGAATGAGTCTAATTTAGATTTGATTCATTGAGTTAATTTAAACTAATGAATAGAGATTCATTAAATTAAATTGACTTGAATCAAATGGTTGGATTTGATCAACCATGGGAGATAAGAGGTCAAGTTTGACTTGACTTGAGAGGGAAGATGAATGGTCAAGTTTGACTTGACCAAATGTCATGTCATGATGACTTGGCATGGGCCGTCCAATGATGATATTCCACATCATCATGGACACATCATGGGGTGTCACCTCATGAGGGAGACCAAGAGCCATGGCTCTTGGTATTACATGCATGTAACTCCCATGAAGTGGTCGGCCACTTATGTTGGTGCATTAGTCTGAAGTTAAGGGGATGAACTTCATCTTCTTCCTTCTCTCTTCTCAAGCTCTCTCCCCCTCATCCTTGCCGTGAGTTTCAAGGAGCGCTAGCACACTCTAAGTTGCATTCTCCACCTTTTGTCCGTGTGGATACCGATAGAGGAGTGTACACTTGACACTCTCGAGTTTCGGCAAGCTGTTTGGACGAGCGGGATAAGCGAAGGGCATCGCATCAAGGGTAAAACTCTTCACATGTAGATCTAAAGTAGATCTAAGGTTTTAAAAATGTACATGTATTTTGGTTTATCTTCGCATCGATCCGTGGCCGACTTCCGAGGTTTCCACAACTAAAAAAGCGGTTTTTGTGGCTGGATAGTCCAACACAATCGCCTTATGGTTGTGCCATTTATTTAATAAATGAAGATTCACTATTTGAGTATACATATTTTCATGTGTTTGATTGGATCTTAAACTCATTTACTGAATGTCTTCAATATGATTCACAGCATGAGAGAATTTATGATTGGATCACAACTAGTGAGTATCTCTACATGTGTAATTGTGATGTATTGGAATTATCCCTAGTCGATGAATTGATGCATTCGGACACTATCGATTCTGTTGAGACTAGCACGAGATGTACTCTTTGGTTTATCCAAGCAGTTGTTCCTCATTAGCTGGAGACATTGGGATGTTCGAAGTTAATCGTGGATGCTAGTTATGGTAACTAGTTCATTGGAGTGACTAGTTGTAAGACTTCATATGGTTCTCTGCATATATGGATATGTCAATGAAGTTCTTACTGCAGCTTAAGTGTGATGTTCCTTTGACTTGCGATATTCAAGTCATCTTGGTCATGAAGACTTCTGCTTTGACATCTTAAGCAAGCATCTCTGAGGAGATGTGGACCCGAAATGATTGGGTATAAGTCGAAGTGGACGAAGGTGTTTGAATAACCTACACAGGATGCACCGCTCCTTGCGAGGAGATGTATACCCTATGACCTCTCGTCGGATTGTTACTAAAGTCTTTGGCCAAAGCATTACATATTTAGAGTATGGTACTCTTGGATACATGTGCAGTAACTAGAATCCACAGGACGAGGAAGTAATACTTGGGCTAGGTGTGACGTAGTCAGCCTTGTGGGGACTAACACTATAGACCATGTCCTGAACCAAGTGGGTATAAGATGAGTGAAGGGAACGGGGCATGTTTCATTATAGCTGCTGAAGAAAAGGTTCTGGGATCAACCGTTGAGTTTCCGATTAATTGGGGATCATGATGTACTACTAGGTGTCACTCATGATCGTTCTATAATTAATGGTTAATTATAGACGGCCAATATAAACCGGGAACCTATTTGGTCACACGCACAACATAAACCGGGAACCTATTTGGTCACACGCACAACATAAACCGGGAACCTATTTGGTCACACGAAGGATTTAAAACGAGTTTGAGAATAGGATTCTTAGATAGAGAGAGACTAGGTTTGGTTGGACCAAACAAAGAGCGAGTATGACATGGTTTCAATCGCATCGGAAGCATGGATGGGTCGAGTCTTATGAAGATACGATGGATGAACCAAATTGGTTTGGTTCTAATCCAATGGTGGAAAATAAATCAAAGTGGTTTGGTTTGTTTTAAACGAATGAACTAAAGTTGGTTCGGTTCGTTTTAACTTAAAATAGACCAACACAGTTTGGTTTATTTTAACTTAAGTTATTGGAGCGGGTTAATGGGTTTTGGTTATGAACCAATAACTCATAGGAGAAGGTTTCTTGATGGTCAAGAAACACGCACTCTATAAAAACGCGGCTTTAGGGTTTTGTGAAACCTTAAGAGTTATTTTTGGAAATAGCTAGCCTCCTCTTCTTCCTCCTTGCCCTTGCCGCCCACTTAGAGTTGTCGTCCAGCTTTGTTACTGCCACCTTCTTGCCGCCGGCCAACCACCGGCCACCCTTGGGCCACCCTCAGCCTCCGGCCAACCACCCTTGGCCATCGGCGACCAAGGAGCAATCGGCCAAGCCTTTGGTCGGTTATTTTCTCCACCAACACAAGCTGTCCAGTTTTGGACAGCTTGTTTCTCTCTTCGTAGAGAGGTCATTTGGTTGGTGTTTTGCACTCCGACAATGACCTACTTATCGGGAATTGGATCTCCGGCAATCCTCATAGGTGGAGGACGAAGGTTTCATCAATTGGTTGACAAAAACCGCTTTCGAGAAGAGAGTTTGTAGATCCGAATTTGATTTGGATTGTGATCGTCTCTCGGATCACATCATCTTCGACTCGAGGCTAGTGACTTTTGCGAAGACGAGACTCATGACTTTGTGAAGCTATCCCGACGATACTCGGCGTGGATACGGATAGAAGCGATTCTACCAAGGGTCGCTATGGTTGATATTATTCTCGCTATACGTGATACATCAGGTATAACTAGAATAAATTTCCTTTTATTGTAAAATTTTAAATAGCGATTATGTCTACACATGTTGTATCCTACATGCATGTGATGTGTGTGTTGTAATAAAATTAGTTTATTACTTGTTTTTGCTTCCGTTGTGTGCATGTTTACGAAACGTGTTCGAACACCCACTCGCCGTGGTGCCGGGGAAACCCAACAGAAGAGAAAGAGGGATTCTGATCCTGATCCAATTTCAATTGGAGGTCATCCTATCAAGGCAGGAGGAGTCCGCGTTGTCGGAGAAGAGGAGGAGGAGATGTCAGAAGAAAGGGGAACCTTTGAAGTTAATTCTATCTCTCTATTTTATACACTGCTGGAATTGTAAGGGGTTTTCCTCCACCTTTGAAAATACTTTCAAAAAGGAGAAGTTTGGTATTGAAAGTGCTTTGGCACCGTAGCTCGCTCTAGAGCTCATCCCGTGGAGTAGGAATTGGAATTTCGAACCACGTTAAATCTTGTATCGTTGCTCTCTGTGCTTGGTTCTGCATCGTCTATTCATTTGTATTACTATTGCGGCCGGAGAGAACCCTAAGCCTCCTTGATGTTATCATTTTTCGTGCTAAAAGGAGGTGAAAAAATCTGCATATCAGCATCAGTCCACTTATAACAGTATCTACGTTGCTTTAGCAAACGGACCATTCCAAGAGGACTATTATTGTACTCCCAAACTTTACTACTTAAAATTTGATGAGTTTTTGTTATTTATCACTTTGTTATTTTTTTTAATAAAAATGATATTCTCTATGATATTACTGTGCAACAACGGAAAATTCTCTAGGAATTCTCTCTCATCGGCTCCATGGTGAAAAAAAATAAATCGCGGTAGGTCTTTGACTTTATCAGCGCCTAATATCGCAGAGGATTGGAACTCCGCCATAGATAGAAACTGACTTGTGTTTTATTGTGTAATTTTTGTACTGCGTTAGTCATCCGATTTTATCCATAAAAATTTATTCGCGGAGGTTATTCTCTATGATATTATTACAATACTTTTAGGTCATATTTTATCCATTAAAATTCATCAAAATCTACCAAATTTTTGAAAATGAGAAATCCTTTTTTTCTAAAGGAAGCTCAAGAGTTTACAGACGTCATGTACATTCTACAAAAGATTAGAATCATCAAGCTAGCAATCCCCATCGGTTTATTCCATGGTCATTGTGACGGAGGTAAATCACTGAGGGTCCTATGGGCCTTAACGTAATGGCCAAGACATGTGGGAGTCATCTGAATCTAGAAAAGAATTTTAGACATCATTCGGAATCGACTCATGTCACTTCTGCAAACACCGTCATGTCTTAATCACCATGTCATCCCGTAGGGACTACAGACGTCATGTACGTTGCTAACCAACACCGAGAGAAACTAACAAATGCTCAAGAGCAATATGCAAAATCAAATGATGTCTCAATTTATTGTCATGCGATCAATGTTCTAAAAAACCTTCCACCTTCAATTGTGCTAGAATTAAGCCTCCTTACCTATTTAATCGTTAAAATGCTAGCTTCATTATGGACATTTATGATATACAGATACAAATAGGAACCAAGTTTGATGGATTTTTAAAAAATGAAAAGATTGATGTAGTTAAATGAAAATGATGATAATCTGGCGACATTGGAGAGTTACTAAAGTAGTTTTTATGTGCCCCGGGGCTACAGTGCAGTGGTAGGACGTCCAACTCGGCTCTCAGATATTTATGATTTGATTCCTAGCTATAATAAATTTATAGGATTTTCCTTCAAATGGAATGATAAACCACGGATGTTGGGGCTGCTGAGGCTGCTATGCACGAAGACTTTCTAATTTACCTCAATTCTAAAAGCGTGGGACAGTCATAGGGGGTTGTTAATGTGACGGTTCTATATTTTTTTAAAGTAGTTTGTATGCACCCTAGGACCATAGGCTACAGTATAGCGGCAAGGTGCTCATGTAGTTTAATAAGAATTTCTAGTTCGAGCCTCAAGCTGCAACATACTTATAGGAATTTTTCTCCGAGTGAAGTATTGGACTCTAAAAAGTTAGACTATTAGATCACCCGCTGTGAGTACTTTTCAATTTATCCTGGTGACTGGTAAAAAAATTCAGTAGGATCAAATCAATCGGCTTCATAATTAATCGGATCGAAGACCTAGATACTTAGTACCAACTAAAAATATAAAGTAGCTTTTGTGAGACCTCCCCCCCCCCCTCTCCCTGGGGGCACGATACAAGGTAACATAGTAGGGTGATTTCCATGCAGTAAGGGTTTGATCCTTTTTAGAGATCGCTCGTTGGAATTTTTCAAAATTTGTGCCTTCTGAGAGGCCCAAATTATTTCCACTGTTAGGTCTCTTACTAGTCTTGTTTGTAATATCTAGATTCTTTGGTGGTCGATAAAAAACTTTCGTGGGGTCGAACTATCCACCTCAAGAATAGTTAGGTCAAAGCACTATTAGAAAAGTTTCTTTTAAAGACGAAATATTAATAACGGTATCAAATAGCGTCGTTATTGGTGGGTCAACAATGACCGAATTTAATGTCCGTCATTGATGCATACGCATTAACGATGATATTTTGTCTTGTCGTTGATCTTTATCATCAACGACTATATTTTTTGTTTCGGTAGCTAATGTTGTGCCTTTAACGATGAAATTATCTTCTGTCGTTATTGCAATACCTTCAATGACGGGTTGTAAAAAAACTCTAATAGAAACTCAAAGACATAAAACTATCTCTTGATCCAATGGTTGAGATGGTCTGAATCTTTTAACTCAAATCAAATGAAATGCAATGTTGAATATCTTAATCCTTCCCTCGTAAAACCCTATCCCATACGTTTCGTATCTCCATCCGCCTCTATGGCTTTACGCATGCAATGACTCCTTGATAACTCATATTTTGACATGTTATTTTGATTCATTCCTTGATGTTTTAATTAACTCGTATACTTAATTCATCATATTTATCATGTTTTACAATTATTGGATTGTTTTAGTGCCTTAATGCAAAAACCTACTAATTGATGTCTCTATTGACTAATTTGATGCATATTTTATTTTGTAGGATATTTGAGGAGCAATCGAGGAGTTTTGGGCCATATTCATCAAGGAAACACAATCAGCCCGTGGTCCCAATGTTGGAATTATTGCATCTATTGCATGAATTTAAATGACAGTAAATAAAACTGTAAATATGGAACTTACAGTGATTCGTTAGAATCTTCGTGCTTTCGAAGATGGACTGTAGGGATGACGATCTCTCAATCGTTTGCTCACTATCTGGAAGACAATTACGTATGAAAAGTCTCCTCTGATCCACGAACCAAGATACGACTGCGCCTTGGTGTTCTCAAGATCTCTCCGTTCTCTCTGACAGAGCTTTTACAGCGATCCACAGATCACACGTAGATTCTGACAGCCTGACGGCGATCCTCATACTCTCTTCTTCTCCCTTGCTCTCACACCTCTTTCTAGCACCTCATTGCCTTGCTTAGACATTCACCTATTTATAGATGTTTGGCAGGCACAAATGTAATGCGCATGTGCACACGCAATTCACTGCACTAAGTGCACCGTGCACACATTGTCATACATGGCAACGTGTGCAGTTGGAAAAAAACTGCCTACATCTCCCACTCATTCAAGTTATGCGACATAGGCAAACGATCACACAGACCAATAAGAGGTATTTTGCCACATAGACTAAATAGAGCCAGAGTCCATAGTCTCAAAGACTAAAAGAATAGAGATCAATAGTGTCACGCCCCGAAGGCATATTCGTCATTCAAATGACGAAGGAGCCCCTTGGTGACAATATTCCAAAATACATCGCTGGAACCAAATCAGATAAATTTTTTGAAATAATATAGAAATATAAGTATTTTATTAACCGCATGCATGCACGACTAAAATATAAATCAATTAAAAGTAAATTAGTTTTATGACACCAAATCAAACTGCGACCAAAATCTAAAGTACATAAACAAAATGCAATAAACAAAAGTAAATAAAACGGCATCTCGATGATGCAGTGGGACCAGCACGGCAAGGGACTCTCTGAGCGACGCGAAGGTAAGCCAACTGGACACGTCCTCTACTAGCTAACCTGGGGGATAAAAGAAGAGGGGGTGAGTACAACCACTTAGTGGGTGAATAGAAAATAGTGCATAATCATAATGGATATAATGGGCATAATGGAAGTCAAAGTAAACAAACTAGAGTAACCCAAACCTCAGAGTATCAATATCAGTCTGCAACTAACCTGATCAACAATATAACAAATACACCTGCAACTTATACAACCAACTGCAATCTACAAGCAATACATACCAAGATACCGCGACAAAGCCTCGTGGCTCTCGAGGTAATACAAAGACACTATCTGTGCGCAACCACATGCTACCATGACTGGGACTCATGGGCAGATAAGCAATAAAAGACTCCATGTCTGCGGGCAACGACATGCTACCACTACACCGTCTCGTAAGGCGATGTGAGTATATAGCTATCTAGCTATGGACTGCACGCAACAACATGCTACCACGACCGGGTCTCGTGGCCAGTCAAGATGTAAGGTAGCTATCTAGCTACATACGATACACGAATCCAACTATCACTAACTTCGAACGAGTAGTCCAAGAGTATAACTCCGCGGCAGATCCTCTCAACCACGAATGGGAGACATGCCACCACTGTATACAAAGCAACCATAGTTCAAAAGTAGAGAACCTCTACTGCAGACCCTCTCAACCACGAATGGGAGACATAGCTAGCAGCCGAGATAGAAGAAAAGTTATATACCCTCTACTACAGACCCTCTCAACCACGAATGGGAGACATAGTTGGCAGCTGAGATAGGAGAAAAATTATATATTCTCTAACAATTAATCTTATCTTAATTATACTATTTCACTAGTCCAATCATAATACCAATCCAACAAATAATAGGTAAGCATCTACCAGCACTATCTACCTATTTATATCTCAGCAATAAATAGGCACATATAACAGTAATATCAATCAATAACTACATGTTAATGATGAGCAAACAACCTAGAATCCAAGGGTTCAGCGAATATAGTATCAAAGAAATTCTAGCAATAACATAAGTAAACCACATAACCAGTAAAACCATGCACTAAATTCTAAAGATGTTAAAGATCCACCCACTTATGACTACAGAGCAATCTAGGAATCTTCCAATCCGAAGATGCTTTAGCTCCCAACTCTGTCATGCACCTTCATTATTATTGTTTGCTTCAGTATAATTCCAACTATTATTCTCTTCGAGGTATCATTGCATCGGGGCATATTCCATCATATTTTCTCAATGGAGGATCAACTATCAAACATTGAACCCAAGAGGTACTGCCCCATTAAGGATTGACTCCTCTGTTTGCGCTGGAATAACTTCACCATCAAATCTTTGAAACCAAGCAGACCTTTCCCAAAATTGGATCATCTGCACAATTCCGTCGAGTTTGTTCCTGACGACGAAGGGATTTGATCGGACGAGGTGGCCGCTGGAAGCTCAAAGATGGAAGCAACACGCTGATAGTAAGGTCGTCCGCGACCAACAGTGGCAACATAAATCGAGCGAATGGATGCGGCTCACTTGAGGCTCTGCACAGCGGCGACAAAAAGGGGTGGAGGCTGGCTGCGACGAAGTGGTGTCATGTGCGAGCGGCTGCAGCTGCGGCCGTGATTGGCTGGACGGTTGACGCTGCCGCGTGCGCGCTCGCACGCTTGGTGAAAGGACGAAAGAGGGTGGCGCGGTGGTTGGTGGCGTTGTGTTCGTGGCCCGCAGGCTACCGATGGAGGAGGCAAAGCAGTGGTGCCATGAGCGTATGGGAAGGAGGTCGATGTTGCAAGCGGAGAGGAAGGCGGCGGTGCGGCGATGGGTTGTGGACGTGAGGAAGACGCGAGCAGAGAAAAGGGAAAATGGAGAAAACGAAAAAAAATGTGAACTTGGGAAAAATTAACCTAGGCCTACTTATAACCTATTTTTCATTGAATTAATCAAATCTTGATTAATTCAATTAACCAGGTCCTACAAATTTATTCCAAATTCTCTAATAAATATTTAAATAACTAAATTCCTTTTTTTTGAAATAATCAGCTCTATTATTGGATAAAGTCAATTAGACTTAATCCAATTTGACAAAATCTTATCCCGAATTTATCCACTAATATACTAATAAATAACTAATTTTTATTTAATAAAATACATAAATAAATTTACTTTATTTATCACGTTTTTAAATTATATTATATTATTTTAATTTTTATTTAATTTGTTATATATATATATATATATATATATATATGATATATTACATTCTCCCCCACTAATAAAAATTTGGTCCCCAAATTTCCTACTCAATACACCCTTATGAAGATATCCTATCTACATGTCGTTCTTTTACTCTAAATAGTGGCTTCATCAGAATCTCGTTACCTTCCAATTTGAATCCAGCATATGACCTTGCTTCATCTCAACTTTCTTCGCACCTGGACTATAATATGGAACTTCAACTATATCCTTCACAACATAAATAAATTGAGTACATACTCCCATATTAACAAAATATGGAAGTCATTATGTACTTTTATGATTAGATAACCCTAAGTATTTTATCTTAGCAATTCAATTGTCAGATCATAAGCTTCTCTGTGGGGTTAAGAGCCCACTATGCTTCTGCTGTGCAACTCTGATCCACATCCCAATCAGTTAATAGTCTTCTTATCTTCGGCAAGTGTGAGATTCAGTGCCTTTGTGTTGAGTTTTTGTATGTCGAGTCTCATACTCTAAGTTACTAGTAGTCTAATCTCCAGTCAAGGTATGACTATCAAAATCCAAGGGTTACTCCTCTACTTTGTAACAAGACATTAATGTCTTCCTTGATAGTGTTATTATAACTAATCTACACGGGTGAGGTATCAGAATTCTACTAATTTTCCTAAATTATTGAGATATACAGGAATGTGAACTATCAGTATATCAGCTAGAATGGGATAAACCAACATGATACCTCGTACACCAAATCCATCGGCTCGCTGAGTCATCTCGATCAGTATGACTCAACATAGTGTCTCTTGATAAATACCAATAGAGGATTCAGATATCTTAATCTGACTGTAGGTTGCAAGACCATAGATAAACTGGAGAATACGATCATAGTCCTGAGCTCCTTAATGGGGTAAAAATTCTACAAGCCGATTAAATTTCTCCAATGTAATCCATGACACTTAGATCGCCTTGCTTACTATTTAGAAACTTCTGACGACAACTTATACGAAAAGAGACAGGAAAAATACTGTCTCTCCAAGGCCTCTAGGAATAGTATCCAAATGATACTCTGCTCCCCGAAATCATCCGTTGTATTTTCCACCATGTAATGGTCTGACATCGTAAGTGATACACCGCAAGCTCCACTTTTTCTGCATCCATGCAGGTGATATATCCAAACGAGTCTTTTAGATTGTCTATCCACGCACGAGCAATCCATGGATCGGTATCCCCCTGAAATAAGGTAAACCGGTCCTTCATCATTTTAACCAATGCAGGTATACGCGCCTTATCCATGACCCAAGTGGTGGTGGTAGGGTTCGGGGCTCTCTGAGGGGTTACTCTTTGACCTCCAACGGGTGACTGACGGATCTGATCCTCGCCTTTCGATCGCACTCACCGGCGGCTCAAGAGTCTACATTTTCTACCTCGATGGAAGGTTCCGAAGATCGCCAGGTCGCTTCCGAGGTCGACCTCGCCTACGACCTTGAGTAGCATTTCCTACTAAGAGTAAATAGGTATCTAATAAGAACATTATGATAACTTCCTATAAGGAAAGTACAGTAACCACTAAAGACAATACTTTTCCTATAGCTCAGAGATGTCCTTCAAACTTGCGGTCCAAAAATACAAGAGTCCAAAGAAAAGAAAACCCTCAAATACTAAACCTACAAACCGAAATCGCAAACCTAAGCTCGATACTAATAAATTGTCACGCCTGGGCACCATTCGTCATTCAAATGACGAAGGAGCCCGTTGGTGACAATATTCCAAAATACATCGCTGGAACCAAATCAGATAAAATTTTTGAAATAATATAGAAATATAAGTATTTTATTAACCGCATACATGCACGACTAAAATATAAATCAATTAAAAGTAAATTAGTTTTATGACACCAAATCAAACTGCGACCAAAATCTAAAGTACATAAACAAAATGCAATAAACAAAAGTAAATAAAATGGCATCTCGATGATGCAGTGGGACCAGCACGGCAAGGGACTCTCTGAGCAACGCAAAGGTAAGCCAACTGGACACGTCCTCTACTAGCTAACCTGGGGGATAAAAGAAGAGGGGGTGAGTACAACCACTTAGTGGGTGGATAGAAAATAGTGCATAATCATAATGGATATAATGGGCATAATGGAAGTCAAAGTAAACAAACTAGAGTAACTCAAACCTCAGAGTACCAATATCAGTCTGCAACTAACCTGATCAACAATATAACAAATACACCTGCAACTTATACAACCAACTGCAATCTACAAGCAATACATACCAAGATACCGCGACAAAGCCTCGTGGCTCTCGAGGTAATACAAAGACACTATCTGCACGCAACCACATGCTACCATGACCGGGACTCGTGGGCAGATAAGCAATAAAAGACTCCATGTCTGCGGGCAACGACATGCTACCACTACCTGGTCTCGTGGGCAGACAGAGTATATAGCTATCTAGCTATGGACTGCATGCAACAACATGCTACCACGACCGGGTCTCGTGGGCAGTCAAGATGTAAGGTAGCTATCTAGCTACATACGATACACGAATCCAACTATCACTAACTTCGAACGAGTAGTCCAAGAGTATAACTCCGCGGCAGATCCTCTCAACCACGAATGGGAGACATAGTTAGCAGCAGAGATAGGAGAAAAATTATATATTCTCTAACAATTAATCTTATCTTAATTATACTATTTCACTAGTCCAATCATAATACCAATCCAACAAATAATAGGTAAGCATCTACCAGCACTATCTACCTATTTATATCTCAGCAATAAATAGGCACATATAACAGTAATATAAATCAATAACTACATGTTAATGATGAGCAAACAACCTAGAATCCAAGGGTTCAGCGAATATAGTATCAAAGCAATTCTAGCAATAACATAAGTAAACCACATAACCAGTAAAACCATGCACTAAATTCTAAAGATGTTAAAGATCCACCCACTTATGACTGCAGAGCAATCTAGGAATTTTCTAATCCGAAGATGCTTTAGCTCCCAACTCTGTCATGCACCTTCATTATTGTTGTTTGCTTCAGTATAATTCCAACTATTATTCTCTTCGAGGTATCATTACATCGGGGCATATTCCATCATATTTTCTCAATGGAGGATCAGCTATCAAACATTGAACCCAAGAGGTACTGCCCCCTTAAGGATTGACTCCTCTGTTTGCGCTGGAATAACTTCACCATCAAATCTTTGAAACCAAGCAGACCTTTCCCAAAATTGGATCATCTGCATAATTCCTTCGAGTTTGTTTCTGACGACGAAGGGATTTGATCGCACGAGGTGGCCGCTGGAAGCTCAAAGATGGAAGCAACACGCTGATAGTAAGGTCGTCCGCGACCAACAGTGGCAACATAAATCGAGCGAATGGATGCGTCTCACTTGAGGCTCTGCACGGCGGCGACAAAAAGGGGTGGAGGCTGGCTGCGACGAAGTGGTGTCATGTGCGGTGCACTGTGGCCGTGATTAGGCGGATTTGGATGCGACGTGATGCGCTACGACGTCTGTGGTGAAAGGGCGAAACAGAGGGTGGCACGGTGGTTGGCTGGCGTTGTGTTCGGGGCGGCTGCGGTGCCAGCCGCAGTGGAGGAGGCATCCCGGCAGGGTGGCTATGCGAGCAGAAGGGAAGGAGGTCGATGCTGCAAGCGGAGAGGAAGGCGGCGGTGCGGCGATGGGTTGTGGACGTGAGGAAGACGCGAGCAGAGAAAAGGGAAAATGGAGAAAACAAAAAAAAAATGTGAACTTAGGAAAAATTAACCGAGGCCTACTTATAACCTATTTTTCATTGAATTAATCAAATCTTGATTAATTCAATTAACCAGGTCCTACCAATTTATTCCAAATTCTCTAATAAATATTTAAATAATTAAATTCCTTTTTTTTGAAATAATCAACTCTATTATTGGATAAAGCCAATTAGACTTAATCCAATTTGATAAAATCTTATCTCGAATTTATCCACTAATATACTAATAAATAACTAATTTTTATTTAATAAAATACATAAATAAATTTACTTTATTTATCACGTTTTTAAATTATATTATATTATTTTAATTTTTATTTAATTTGTTATATATATATATATATATATATATATGATATATTACATTCTCCCCCACTAATAAAAATTTGGTCCCCAAATTTCCTACTCAATACACCCTTATGAAGATATCCTATCTACATGTCGTTCTTTTACTCTAAATAGTGGCTTCATCAGAATATCGTTACCTTCCAATTTGAATCCAGCATATGACCTTGCTTCATCTCAACTTTCTTCGCACCTGGACTATAATATGGAACTTCAACTATATCCTTCACAACATAAATAAATTGAGTACATACTCCCATATTAACAAAATATGGAAGTCATTATGTACTTTTATGATTAGATAACCCTAAGTATTTTATCTTAGCAATTCAATTGTCAGATCATAAGCTTCTCTGTGGGGTTAAGAGCCCACTATGCTTCTGTTGTGCAACTCTGATCCACATCCCAATCAGTTAATAGTCTTCTTATCTTCGGCAAGTGTGAGATTCAGTGCCTTTGTGCTGAGTTTTTGTATGTCGAATATCATACTCTAAGTTACTAGTAGTCTAATCTCCAGTCAGGGTATGACTATCAAAATCCAAGGGTTACTCCTCTACTTTGTAACAAGACATTAATGTCTTCCTTGATAGTGTTATTATAACTAATCTACACGGGTGAGGTATTAGAATTCTACTAATTTTCCTAAATTATTGAGATATACAGGAATGTGAACTATCAGTATATCAGCTAGAATGGGATAAACCAACATGATACCTCGTACACCAAATCCATCGGCTCGCTGAGTCATCTCGATCAGTATGACTCAACATAGTGTCTCTTGATAAATACCAATGGAGGATTCGGATATCCTAATCCGACTGTAGGTTGCAAGACCATGGATAAACTGGAGCATACGATCATAGTCCTGAGTTCCTTAATGGGGTAAAAATTCTACAAGCCGATTAAATTTCTCCAATGTAATCCATGACGCTTAGATCGCCTTGCTTACGATTTAGAAACTTCTGACGACAACTTATACGAAAAGAGACAGGAAAAATACTGTCTCTCCAAGGCCTCTAGGAATAGTATCCAAATGATACTCTGCTCCCCGAAATCATCCGTTGTATTTTCCACCATGTAATGGTCTGACATCGTAAGTGATACACCGCATGCTCCACTTTTTCTGCATCCATGCAGGTGATATATCCAAACGAGTCTTCTAGATTGTCTATCCACGCACGAGCAATCCATGGATCGGTATCCCCCTGAAATAAGGTAAACCGGTCCTTCATCATTTTAACCAATGCAGGTATACGCGCCTTATCCATGACCCAAGTGGTGGTGGTAGGGTTCGGGGCTCTCTAAGGGGTTACTCTTTGACCTCCAACGGGTGACTGACGGATCTGATCCTGCCCCTCTAACTGCACCTCAGTCGGCAGCTCTGAAGAGTCTACATTTTCGGCCTCAATGGAAGGTTCTGCAGCATCAGCAGGTCGTTTCCGAGGTCGACCTCGTCTACGACCTTGAGTAGGGGCAGTCTCATTAGGTGGCATTTCCTACTAAGAGTAAATAGGTATCTAATAAGAACATTATGATAACTTCCTATAAGGAAAGTACAGTAACCACTAAAGACAATACTTTTCCTATAGCTCAGAGATGTCCTTCAGCTTGCCTGGTCCCAAAATACAAGAGTCCAAAGGAAAAGAAAACCTCGAAACACGAAACCCACAAACTGAAATCGCAAACCTGGCTCTGATACCAATAAAATTGTCACACCCCAAAGGCATATTCGTCATTCAAATGACGAAGGAGCCCGTTGGTGACAATATTCCAAAATACATCGCTGGAACCAAATCAGATAAATTTTTTGAAATAATATAGAAATATAAGTATTTTATTAACCGCATGCATGCACGACTAAAATATAAATCAATTAAAAGTAAATTAGTTTTATGACACCAAATCAAACTGCGACCAAAATCTAAAGTACATAAACAAAATGCAATAAACAAAAGTAAATAAAACGGCATCTCGATGATGCAGTGGGACCAACACGGCAAGGGACTCTCTGAGCGACGCGAAGGTAAGCCAACTGGACACGTCCTCTACTAGCTAACCTGGGGGATAAAAGAAGAGGGGGTGAGTACAACCACTCAGTGGGTGGATAGAAAATAGTGCATAATCATAATGGATATAATGAACATAATGGAAGTCAAAGTAAACAAACTAGAGTAACCCAAACCTCAGAGTACCAATATCAGTATGCAACTAACCTGATCAACAATATAACAAATACACCTGCAACTTTTACAACCAACTGCAATCTACAAGCAATACATACCAAGATGCTGCGACAAAGCCTCGTGGCTCTTGAGGTAATACAAAGACACTATCTGCGCGCAATCACATGCTACCACGACCGGGACTCGTGGGCAGATAAGCAATAAAAGACTCCATGTCTGCGGGCAACGACATGCTACCACGACCTGGTCTCGTGGGCAGACAGAGTATATAGCTATCTAGCTATGGACTGCACGCAACAACATGCTACCACGACCGGGTCTCGTGGGCAGTCAAGATGTAAGGTAGCTATCTAGTTACATACGATACACGAATCCAACTATCACTAACTTCGAACGAGTAGTCCAAGAGTATAACTCCGCGGCAGATCCTCTCAACCACGAATGGGATACATAAGCAACCACAGGTATACAAAGCAACCATAGTTCAAAAGTAGAGAACCTCTACTGCAGACCCTCTCAACCATGAATAGGAGACATAGCTAGCAGCTGAGATAGAAGAAAAGTTATAAATCCTCTACTGCAGACCCTCTCAACCACGAATGGGAGACATATCTGGCAGTCGAGTCAGGAGAAAAGTTATATACCCTCTACTGCAGACCCTCTCAACCACGAATGGGAGACATAGCTGGCAGTCGAGTCAATAGAAAAGTTATATACCCTCTACTGCAGACCCTCTCAACCACGAATGGGAGACATAGTTGACAGCCGAGATAGGAGAAAAATTATATATTCTCTAACAATTAATCTTATCTTAATTATACTATTTCACTAGTCCAATCATAATACCAATCCAACAAATAATAAGTAAGCATCTACCAGCACTATCTACCTATTTATATCTCAGCAATAAATAGGCACATATAACAGTAATATTAATCAATAACTACATGTTAATGATGAGCAAACAACCTAGAATCCAAGGGTTCAGCGAATATAGTATCAAAGCAATTCTAGCAATAACATAAGTAAACCACATAACCAGTAAAACCATGCACTAAATTCTAAAGATGTTAAAGATCCACCCACTTATGACTGCAGAGCAATCTAGGAATCTTCCAATCCGAAGATGCTTTAGCTCCCAACTCTGTCATGCACCTTCATTATTACTGTTTGCTTCAGTATAATTCCAACTATTATTCTCTTCGAGGTATCATTGCATCGGGGCATATTCCATCATATTTTCTCAATGGAGGATCAGCTATCAAACATTGAACCCAAGAGGTACTGCCCCCTTAAGGATTGACTCCTCTGTTTGCGCTGGAATAACTTCACCATCAAATCTTTGAAACCGAGCAGACCTTTCCCAAAATTGGATCATCTGCACAATTCCTTCCAGTTTGTTCCTGACGACGAAGGGATTTGATCGGACGAGGTGGCCGCTGAAAGCTCAAAGATGGAAGCAACACGCTGATAGTAAGGTCTTCCGCGACCAACAGTTGCAACATAAATCGAGCGAATGGATGCGGCTCACTTGAGGCTCTGCACGGCGGCGACAAAAAGGGGTGGAGGCTGGCTGCGACGAAGTGGTGTCATGTGCGAGCGGTTGCAGCTGCGGCCGTGATTGGCTGGACGGTTGACGCTGGATGCGGTGCGTGCTACGACGTCGGTGGTGAAAGGGCGAAACAGAGGGTGGCGCGGTGGTTGGCTGGCGTTGTGTTCGGGGCGGCTGCGTGCGCACCGCAGCGTGGAGGAGGCGACAGGTGGCCGCATGAGCAGAAGGGAAGGAGGTCGATGCTGCAAGCGGAGAGGAAGGTGGCGGTGCGACGATGGGCTGTGGACGCGAGGAAGACACGAGCAGAGAAAAGGGAAAACGGAGAAAACGAAAAAAATGTGAACTTAGGAAAAATTAACCTAGGCCTACTTATAACCTATTTTTCATTGAATTAATCAAATCTTGATTAATTCAATTAACCAGGTCCTACAAATTTATTCCAAATTCTCTAATAAATATTTAAATAACTAAATTCCATTTTTTGAAATAATCAACTCTATTATTGGATAAAGCCAATTAGACTTAATCCAATTTGATAAAATCTTATCCCGAATTTATCCACTAATAAATAACTAATTTTTATTTAATAAAATACATAAATAAATTTACTTTATTTATCACATTTTTAAATTATATTATATTATTTTAATTTTTATTTAATTTGTTATATATATATATATATCTGATATATTACAAATAGTCACAAAGACCAATAGAATAACCAATTCATACTTAGAAAAATGGTTCGTGCGATAGCAAGCACACTGAGCATTTCATGCTAAGTAAGTTGTTACACTTTACATAGCTGCTCATAGAGAGATCAATGCTAAGAAAAGTTGTTACACCTAATTTAGTCACTCCCTTAATGATACATAATCATTCTTTGAATGACACTTAGTCATTCTCCAGGTGGCACATAGTCGTTCTTCAGGTGGTATAAAACCATTCTCCTAGTAGTACACAACCATTCTCCTGGATACATCCATATCTTGCTGTTTACCCAAATTAAATAATCTTCATTTACATCAATATGAACATCTATAATCTCTCATAATGACCATCATGTCAAGAGCATGTTTCATATTCTCAATATTCATGATCATTTCTATACACAACAGGAATGGATCGACAAGTGAATAATTCTCAAAAGATGTAAATCTATTTAATCTTCTTTTTTAGCTTTAATCTATTCATTTTAATCAGTCATTTTTCTAGTCATATTCCATAGACTGAATCATTCATAGTCAATAGGTTTACATGCTAAAGTAGCATACCCTGATTAAAACTTTAAGTAGACAGCTAAATAGTAACTTAGGACAAATGTTGAGATTAACATATAATCTCAAATGACTCACATAGTAGAGAAGCAGGGATCCATTCTCCTACTACCCTTATTGTCACCTTAGCACATGTGGTATAAATCACATGTTATGATATTATTCTCTTTACTAATTAAGAGCGCATATTTTCATCAAGTTAATATCATATAAATTTTGATCTATACATTCCGAATGTCTAATCCTGAATTCAACACATGAATTCAAATCTGGCTATAAACAGGTATAGTAAATGGTGGGAGCATTTACTTCGATCACTATTCTCAAATGATCTTATCTCGATACAAATAACAAGATGACCCCAGCTTATAGATATGTATCTCTATACATATAGCTTCCAAAGCTATCCCATAAGCAATGGTCTTACCCCTATTCGTACTTAACAAATAGAGATGATTGTCCATGTGAGAGGACCAATCACTACCTGCCAACATGTTCATCGAGATCTTATCAGAATGTAATATTTCATACACTGAATAAATTAGGCTGGCATTTCAAGCAATCAAATTACAATATCGTTACATTCTTCGAAGTCCCATAGACTTTACATGCTCATTAAATGACTCTCTAGTTATCGTCTTAGTAAAAGGTTCTACAAGCATAGCTCGTGTAGAAATATACTCAAGAATCACCTTCTTCTTAGCAATAATATCCCTTACAAAGTTATACTTTATAGCTATATGTTTTCCCTTGTTGTAATATTTGGGATCCTTAGAAAATGCTATATCAGCTTGACTGTCATAGTAGATGGTCACTATACTCTCACTGTCCTCAACAATCTTCAGATGCTTCAGAAACCTCCTTAACCAGACTACTTCTTGCACAGCTACTGAACATGTCACATATTCAACTTCCATAGTTAACAAGGCCACACATGCCTATTTCTTGCTATTCTAGGAGATGACACTACCATTCAACAAGAATGCATAGCCTGATGTGGATTTTCTATCATCCAGGTCACGAGCCCAATCTGCATCTGAATATCCCTTCAGACTCATATATGAGTACACAACATAGTGTACACAACATAGCTGATATCAGGACGAGTACACAATATAGTGTACATCAAACTACCTACATCACTGGCATATGGTTTTTTATTCATCTCGGCTATTTCTTCAGGAGTTTTGGGACTCATACTCTTGCTCAAAATAGTACCTTTCACAATCGATGTTTGTTCATTGTTGCAATTAGACATACTAAAATGTTGTAACATCTTATTTATATAAGACTCTTGAGACAAACCCAAAAGTCTCTTAGATCGATCCCTGATAATCTTAACTCCTAAGATGTATTCAGCTTTTCTCATATTTGTTGTGTCAAACTGTGATGAAAGTCACTCTTTGACTTCTATCACAAAACCTATATCATTTCCTATTATTAGCATATCATCAACATATAATGATAAAATGACATACTTTCCTTTTTTTCTTTTTAGAAAAACACAATGATCCTCATTGATCATTTCGAAACCATAAGATAAAATGACTTCGTTAAATCTTATGTTCCACTGTCTTGATGCTTGCTTTAGCCCATATATAGATTTCTTCATTTTACATACTTTTTCTTCTTGGTATTTAGCAATGAAACCTTCTGGTTGAACCATATAGATTTCCTCATCAAGCTCACCATTAAGGAAAGTAATTTTTACATCCATCTGATATAACTCCAAGTCATAATGTGCCATAAAAGCCAAAATGACTCGGATTGACACAAACTTAACTACAGGAGAAAATGTCTCTTCAAAGTCTATACCCTCCAATTGGATAAATTCTTTTGCAACTAAACGAGCTTTGTATCGGTTAATCGATCCATCTTATTTCCTCTTTATTTTGAGAATCCATTTATTCCCAATAGCCCTTTGGCCAAGAGGATGATTGACTAACTCCCAAACTTGATTCTGAATCATTGACTCCATCTCTTCAACTATTGTATTTTTCTACTTTTCTCTAACTCTACATCCCAGAGCTTTCTCAACTAATTGAGGTTCATCATCGTTAACTGAGAAAGTCATCATTGCCTCATTCTCAATATCAAACCTCTTCTTAGATTTGATCTTACGAACACTTCTTCGTAAGTTGAGCTCCTGAGAAGTCACCCTGTGACTAGGCAAATTACTCCCACTGGGTTGACTAGGTCCTGGTATCCCACTTGACACATGTCTTGTTGATAATGACTCATCCTCCTCAAATAAAGGAATTGTCTTATCAACCTCACCTCTAGCTGGGAACTTAGTTTTGAGAAAAGTAGCATCTCTCGAATCAAATTCAGAGATGATTTCATCTTGTTGCTCACCTATGAAAACATAACCTTTGGAGGTCTCAAAATATCTTATAAAGATACATTTCTTACCTTTATGTCCTAGTTTTCCATACTTGTGAGAACTATCATGAACATATTGTTGGTGCAGGGGCACCAGATAATCGAATCTGTGTTTTGATTATGGCAAAGACACAAAGTTAAGTTTACATCGTTATCTCACGAGCTAAATCGAGTGTGCAAAAAAGTACTAAAGCTGGAGCGAAGGCTAGCGACACCCGGAGGAAGCCGCGGTGGTCAGGCGACACTCAAGTGACTTTGGAGGGAGCCGAAGGAATTGAATGAAAGTCCGGAAGCGAGAGCTACAAAGTAAGTATCGAGGTAAGCTCGTGTGAGTGAGAGATGGTAAGGTCATGTCCTATGTACGGGGACGACCGTAGGCAGCGATCTGACTAAGACTTCATGTGGAAGGTCTAGGTCGAGATCGAACGGTTAGAAACCGTCGCATTTACCATTTTCTATGCTAACCTCTTACTGCAGAGAAGTGGCCAGGCTGGAAGTCAACTATTGGACATTGGGCAGTCAACTGATGCTCATCAGTCGACTGATGGAAGGTATCAGTCGATTGATGGCGACAAATCAACCTTTGTGCTAGGTCAAAACGGATAAGGTTTGACGCGGCCACTTCGCGATAAAATTTGGTACAACTTCGTGATATGTTCCAAAAGATGAGGAGACATATTCAGAGGCCAAACTCTATAAAAGGAGGGGAGGATTCCAACTCCAAAGATCATCAAGATTATTCTCAAGTGCTCCTACAACGCCAAAGCTCCAACACCGACATAACGCCGACGCGACGACAAGTTCTAATCCTCTTCATCGGCAGCAGCAACAAGTAATATATTTTGTTATTGTATTCTTTGTTTTTATTCGTAATGAGGTGAGGTAAGCTTGTTGCCTCATCCTCGTACTTTCGGTTTTGTGATCGTTGTCTCCTACCTCCAACGAGGAGGAGACGCTATAGTGTTTTGCCCTCCGTACGCGGTCTAGGACCGTTAAGGCCTTGGAGTAGCAACCGCTGGGTTGTGAACCAAATAAAAATAAACGTGTCTTTTTATTTTTCTACTTTGCTTACTCGTGTATAGAACGAATGAACAAAAAGATTTACGCTCGCTATTCACCCCCCCTCTAGCGACGCTTCTCGATCCATCACATAGGCAGCTGACCCCTAGGGTCTCAGATTGCTCAAATCTGATTTTCTACCTATCTAACGTTCATATGGGCTAGATGGAACTGACTTTGAAGACACTTTGTTAAGTATATAGGTCGTAGCTAATAATGCATCTCCCTAATAAGAGATCGGCAAATTAGCCTATGTCATCATAGACCTAACCATTTCTAGAAGAGTCTTATTTTTTCTTTCAGCAACCCCATTTTGCTGTGGAGTTCCAGGGATTATTAGCTATCTAATAATCCCCTTATCATTACATATTGTCTTGAATAGATTAGACAAATATTCCCCTCCATGGTCAATACGTAAAGTCTTAATCTTACATTCTGTTTGATTCTCAACCTCATTCATACAACAAATGAAGCAATCCAATGCTTTAGATTTATGAGAAATCAAATACACATAACCGAAATGTGAGAAATCATCAATAAATGAAATGAAATAGGAAGCTTCATGTCTAGCCTTCACATTCATTGGACCACAAATATCCGAATAAATTAATTGCAATGGCGACTCAACCCTAATAACCTTACCGAATGGTTTCCTAGTTGCTTTTCCAGCAAGACAATGCTCATATATAGACAAGCTAATCTTAGCACAAGAACCCAAGAAACCTTCTTTAGTTAACCGATTCATGCAATTTTGTCCTATATGTCCTAATCTAGCATGTCAAACCTCATCGATTATATTTGCATCACTAGTAAGAGTAATGTTTGAAAAATAACTATCAATCGCACAATTGACATTTGGTTTCACATCAAGAACAATAAAACCATTCGTTAAAAAACCATATCTGATTAACACAGAGTCAATCTTAAGTTCTACACATCAACTATAAAAATTAATATAGTATCCTAAATCAAGAAGACACATGATGAAAATAAGATTCCATAGAATTTCAGGAGCATACAGGACATCATATAGAAACAAAGTACTACCACCACGAAGGTTGAGTTTGCAAGTGTCAACTCCTTTGACTTCAACTCTTGCATTGTTTCCTACATAGATCCATTTATTGCTAGCTGGTATCTACGATACTCCACATATGTAATCCGCTCCCGAGCTACATGGTTGGTTGCTCCCGAATCTATAATCCACAAAAGATAAGAATTAGCCAACAACATAGAACTAACAACAAAATGCTCGGAAGATGGACTTGAAGTTATCTTTTTCGGTTCAATACATTCTCGAACATAGTGGCCCTTCTTGCCATAGTTAAAGCAAGACACCTTGCTTTTAGGTTTCTTCCCTGTCTTCTTGCCCTTCTTCTTAATTGGGCCTTCCCCAGCAGCAATAGCAGCTTCCTTCTTCTTTCCCTTTCCCTTCTTGAACCATTTCTTTTTCTTGGATCCAGATGATCCAACAGAACCGGCAACCAAATAAGCTTGGCCAAAAATCATTGTGGATTCTACTCTCTCCGCCTTCAGTTCAACATGATGTGAAAAGTCAGTGAAAGTTTTAATACTCTCACTGTGAGTTAAGGTCTTCTTCAAGGTTTCCAAAGAATCTGGAAGGGAATGAATAACTGCTTGAATCTGTTGTTCATCTGTCAGCTCATGATCAGCAATTTCATGCTCTCGAATCATATTAGACATCTCTCTAAGATGTTAAACCATTGAAACATTTGGGTGCTTCTTGTAGCTGTCGAACCTGATCATCAGCTGTCAAAGTTTGCTCAAACTCATTCCACTGTATCTATCCCTAAGGGCTACCCAGACTGTATGAGCCGAAGGATATGGCTCATACTCAAAAACTAGGTCATCTACCATTGAACTTATCAATATACCCTTAACAGTGAAATCCTTCTTTTTCCATGCCTTATAGGCATTAAGGTTTCGTCTGTGTTGTGCATTAAGACCCTCAACAGGTTCTACCATAACCTGATGTACATCCTTAAGAACTTCTTGCTTCTCAAGAATATACTGAATCTTGAGGTGCCAGATTTTGTAGTTTTCACCATTAAATTGTTCACCCTTATTCAATTTAGTTATGATGTTCTTCGTTGCCATAACCTATCATAAATAAATAAATTATTTTGATATTCAATGTATGTATTTATATATGTAATTTCTAAATTAATTCAATTTAAATTTGATTTGGTTTACAAAATCAAGTGATAACTACATTCTCACTCATCATTTGTATATGTCAATCTAATTTACATTGATCTATTCTATTACATACATCCCATCTAATGAACTTAATCATTATATAATCATGATATTTAACATTAAATGAGCTGATCATTTATAATTATACTCATAATGAACTAATCAAAGAGTATATTGCAATAAATAAATATCATGCATCATGTAGAGTAAATAGCATAAAATGAACAAATCATTAACATAAACATTCTGTACAATTTTATTAGATAACAAAACTCTAATAAGAATGTTACACATAACATTCTTCCTACTCATAACCTAAACAACTCCTAATAAACTATATAAGCAATTACTACTCCCAATAGGACAAACCCTAGCGTAGCAGTAATCCAAAAATATCCTATTTTTCTAGGCTGAACTAGGACATCTTCAGGTGGGATGCTCTCAAGATGATGCCAAGACATAGAATCTTGAAAAGAACCAACACGAATAGATCCCACAAGAAAATCCTCTACAGGGTCTTCTTCTGGATCCTCTTCACAATTTGTATAGTAAAGCAACTCTATGCACAATTGGATATAAGAAATGCACCCCTCATAGTGCCCCCATATCTGATGCGCTACATCACTTAGGTTTTTAGGCAATGAACGAACCAAAACCCAGATCCTATAATTGTCCAGAATCGGAAAATCCTGCATCTCTAGGTGCCAAAAGAGGTTGTCCAATCTTCCCATGTGTCCACCGACTCTATAAGCTGGGGCGTACTCTATCCCCTGGATAGCTTCCCTCAGCTGATTTTGCATCACATCGCGATGAGTTATGGTAGTAATCATCCGTGCCATCTGAAAAAATTAAAATTAATTAAGTCAATACAAAACTGACAAACCAATACATATACTGACTTAATTCGATTTATACAGGCATAGAGCCAATACAATAAATCAAGTAAAAATAAATTTTCTTGATTTGCTGGAGAATAGTCGACTGTTCCACTTAGACCAGTCGACCGACACTTTTACCAGTCGACTGACATCCAAGTCCAGTCGACTAGAACCATGAAGGCTCAACTTGGCTGTGAATTCGTGAGAACCCGAACACCATTCAATTTACTCCGAGCACCCCAGGCACCCGAGCACTTATGTATGATATTCTATCTTCTCATCGTCCCTAGTCACCAACCCTAGTTGGCTAAGTCTATTATTAAGAAGTTTATGTCGAGTCTTAATTGTTCCAAACAACTACTCAACAATCAAGTTATGAGTTAAGTTTACCATAGTCAACTATGGCAGGTCCACCAATGTCGACCACCATATGGTGTGGCAAAGCACCTTATGTGCTAGTCGACCACTATTAGGTCCAGGCGAGCACCACGTGTGCAAGCCGACCACTGTTAGGTCCGAGCGAGCACCAAGTGTTCAAGCCGACCACTATTAGGTCCGACAGAGCACTAAGTGTGCAAGCCAACCACTGTTAGGTCCGACTTAGCACTAAGTGTGCAAGTCGACTACTATGAGGTATGGCCAAGCACTGTGCATTTCACTATTGAGCTAGTGCCGAGCACTTTTATCTAGCGACCGAGTACTCCCAAGCACACAACCCGAAAGATTCATCGCTCAACTTATGGTGTCGAGCACCGCTTGCTCGGGCACTTTGTACCTGCTGCAGTGTCGAGCACCCAGTGCTTGAGCACCACACACCCAAGCACCCTCATGCTAGGGAGTTGCACTTTGTTGCAGTGCTAAGAAGCCAATGCTTGACCACCACGCACCCAAGCACAATGTGCTTGGGCATTGTGCGCCTGACGCGGTGCCAAGCACCCAGTGCTCGTGCATCACGCACTCGATTTATTTTCATCGAGTGACCCAAGCAGTGGTTGTTTCCCACTCGAAAATTGTCGCTTGACTATTGGAAAATCACCGAGCGCTTTGCACTCCTTGTCCCAAGCATAGAAAATGCTCGTGTAACCACATTTCTCAGTCGGGCTCAACTCGACAATTTTCACCGTTCATCATATTCGCGATGAACTATGAAATTTATAGTATAAATAATTCATATAAATCAGATGCAAACCAATGTTTGCTCTGATACTAATGTTGGAATTATTGCATCTAATATGATTTGCATGAATTTAAAATGTTGTAAATAAAACTATAAACACGGAACTTACAGCGATTCGTCAGAATCTTCACGTTTCCGAAGATGAACAACTTCTGGGAGAGATCTTTCGATCTGAAACTTGTCGTTTGAAAAAAAATCACATACTCGAACCATTCTTACTCTTCCACAAACCAAGATCCGACGTCTTGGATGTTCTCCGACCTCAACACAGAATCTCGACAGTGCTTTTGATCTATCACTCACACTCTACCTCTAGCCTCCACACTCAAGCTTTCACCTCTCTCAAAGCTTGGACGCACCACCTATTTATAGGTGTTTGGCAACACCTTAGTGTTGCCTTTAGGTGCAGCACTTGCACACATTACCACACTTGGAAATGTGTGCAAGACATGCATCATGTTGCCACTTATGGCAACGTGTGCAATTGCAACTTCCTACAACTTCCCCATCAAAGGAGGCCTCCTTATCATGACGCACAGTCTACTAGCAACGATCATACAAAGGACAATATATGATGCATTATGCAATAAGGTAGAGGGGTGGACCTCTCCAAGTCTACTACTCTGTGGAGCTATTTTGGAGGTTCAAATAGTCGCTTTGGCTTTTCCTAACCGACTGCCGGCCAAGAAGGTCCAAGCTTAGCACAACAACCATAGATCATAGGAAGGACCCTCCCTACCATTACGCTTTCAATGACAACCTTTCGATACCTACCCCAATCATCTTAAGGGATCAACCTCTCACCGTAGCACCCTAACCTAGAGTACCATAAATGGGAACATATCTCGGTATGTTCACTCCGAAGAAATATCTAAGAATTAACTTGTTAATGGTTGTGGCCATTTTTGTGATCCTGCGAGCACTGAGTGCATAGCTGGTGCAGTACCTGGTCCGTGTGCCCATTTTCTTTGCAGAAATAAGACTAAACCAAGGTGATACAGAAGAATTCTTGTGAATTCAAGCTCTCCTTCCCTGCCCCACCACAAGTCCCTGGATATCGACGATCTCCTCTCCCTCTAGCCAGTATGTTGCTTCTAACTCCAACCCATCGTTAGTGCTGCCATCGATAAGGTTTGCCTAGAAACTTACCCAGTTTTCAGCTAATTGATGCTAGTTTCAGCCCAGTTATTTGCCGAGGCAAACATAATCCCATCATCACCGATACTGCCATTGCTTCCCACCTTGTTTGTCGTGGCCAGATCCATCTCCAAAGCTACCAATCTCAAAAAATCCTTCGGTGAAAAATGACTATAAACAGGAGCATGTTGGTCTCCTAATTAAACTTGAGCAAGGTGTTATCCTCATGTCTTTCTCCCGACCACTCGGCCAAGACACGCTTCACCCCTTCCAGCCGCTCTGTCGAGGTAAGATCTTTTTTCACTCGGTCACCGCAACCCGAACACTGCACTCAATCGCATAGCAAGTTAGCCACTTGGCTTCATAGTCAGTCGGCCACTCAGTCGCATAGCCAGTCGGCAACTCGGTTTTATAGCCAATTGGCCACCCGTTCACATAATAAGTCGGTCACTCGGCTGCATACCCAGTCAGCTACCCGATTGCATAACAAGTCAATCAATCGGTCACATAACCAGTTGGCCATCCGACCGTAAAGCAAGTTGGCCACTTGGTCGCATAACCAGTTTGTAACTTTACCGAGACACACTTCATTCCCTCCGACCACTCGACCAAGTTAAATTTAGGCACTCAGTAGCTTTTCCGAAAGCATATTTCACCCCTTTCGTCCATTCAACCAAGCAGCTTTGTCAAGAATAAAATTAATTTCTCCTAGAACCAGAGATTATTCGCCAATGTCTACTCATGATGTCGTAGACCCTACTACCCAATTGGTAGAAATCATAGCCTCCTCTACAACAATAGTGAAAAGCAGGGAACTAATAGAGCAAGATGACGAGTGAAATGACTCTTCATCAGCCTAATCTCTCTGTTGAAGATTTGGTGAGCGCTAGAGGGGGTGAATAGCATGTAGATGAAATTCGATCGTGTGCTTGCTACAATTGTTAGTGTACGCAGCAGAATACAAAATGATAAAAACAAATACACAACAACAAGCACACACACGATATAATATGGTTTGGAACCTTAGGGTTCTTACTCCACGGATTAAGCTTGAATGAGCTCTAGTGATGCATACACCACCACTAATCAATAACACTCATTCTCGGTGACACACCGGAGGTGGAGAAATCTCTTACAAGCGATTACAAAAGTAATATAATGAATTATAAGTAAATATAAAGATAATAATGAAATGCAAGTAAAGAAAACTTTACAACAATGGTTTTGAATGCTTGCTTGGTTGATCGCTTGAGCCGCACCTGAAGACCCTGATTTGCACCAGCAAATCGCCCAAGAAATCGCTGCTAAATCCTCCAACTCAAACTCCTTTTATAACCTGCATCAAGCTGATTTCGCACCTAGCAGTCGACTGTCATAAGGGCCCCAGTCGACTGCTAACAGTGTCGTTGTCTCACAATGACTTAATCCACATCAGCATTCTAGCCAACGGATACACTTGCAATGATCGCCATACTCGTAGCCAATCGCTCGATCGACTACGACTCGCCTCGTGACCAACACACCAAGCCGATCAAGGCGGCCGATCGCCATAACATGGCCGATCGCTTGCAACTCGACCGTAGTCGATCGCCAATCAACTCCAATCAGTCGACTGGTCATAATCCTAGTCGACTGCCCAGAGTCGACTCAGCTACCTTCACTCTTCTTAGTGATAAGTCTCAGATCTTACAATTTCTTCCATGGTCCAAAAACATCTAGGATATCTTCACTCTTCTTAGTGATAAGTCTCATATCACTAAAGAGAGGCAATCCTCACTTCTCCAAATTTTCCAAATTCTCCCCCTCATGAGGAAGAACACATCCATCATCCCATGATAGATAACCTCCCCCTAAAGGCTTGTTCTCCCTTGACCATTTCATCAACAATGTCCTTGGAGAGTCCTTAAGCCTATAGGAATACTAAACCATCAAAATTAAAGTTAAAAGCTCAACCTTCAACTTTCACACACCTTAAAATTGATACACACCCTAAACAACTCTCCTAATCCATATCCAATGGATTTTCACCTTTTATAATGTTTTTCAAAGCATATCCTAGGATTATGAGCAATTAGGGTAGCCTAACATAGCTGAAACATGGGCTAAACATCCTTGTTTACTCGAAATCAGCCATTGGCAGTCGACTCTGTCAGTCAACAGTCGACTGACCTTGACGTCAATCGACTAACCTTGATGTCAGTCGACTGCCATCCATGGCAGTTGACTAATTTCTACAAGTGCAGAAATCATATTAAAAAATATATATGAAAATCATAAGTAATTATACATAAATCAAAAAATCACGAAAATTCATATGTATAATACTTATATCACTCAGTATGAGTGAAAAATATTTGAAAAATAAAATACCCATAAAATAGTGAGATTGATATAAAGTTCAAAAACAAAAAAAAACTTCATTATTTTGAGCCTACTTTGTATCGACTTCATCAATGGTGATTTCTATCAAAAGATAGACTACACCAAGGTTTTTCAAAATGATTTAAAAACCTTATATTAAACCATGGTCTATGGGCTTATTGTACATGACTTATACATAAGCCTTCCTCATGATTCATCCATGGTATAAGATGAGTTTGAGTTCATCTAGATGCAAAAGTTATGCACCTTGAACTTAACTCATTTCCTAGCATCTCACATGTGTCTAGAGTGTATCAATACACACACATATCAATGTGATGTAAGATGTGGGTTTTGTTCGTCCTAAACTAAAGTCTCATGCATTTTTCTAAGGCAACTCTATTTGATTCCCTCATACATGGGACTTCAAATCATGTCATTTGTCCCTAAATGAATTTTAATTAATGCATGAGTGATGATTATGGCTTAAATGATAGTATAAATGAGCATGTGCCAAAAATCATGATGTCATGGCATATAAATAAAAACTAAACATACATGACACAAAACTAAACCTAAGCATTAATCATGACATTTTATATGATAGAAATAAATATGATGTCATGACATGTTATATGACAATCAAGGCATGACAAATTAAATGTGAAGGTATAAAAATACCTAAGTTTTAGTATTAATTGTCATTTGTTGGGATTAAGTTCATTTTGACATATTACTACTTATCTCCCAAGTGTGCCAAAATCCAAAATGGCACACCATGACCTCTAAACCTAGTTTTTGCCAATTTGATCAATTTTTTATAGTTCTCAAAATATATTGGCACATTCTAAAAACCTTTAGGATTTAATTCAGACCACATTTTCAAAGTATTCCATTGCCTTGGAAATGACCTAAAGGGCCAACTTTGCTATGGTTGGGTTAATTAGCCATCCAATCAAGGTTGACACATCCTAACCCATTTAGCATGAATCGATCATGCTCTTAGGAACCCAATACCTATTGAAGCTCATTGGGTTTACTAGGTATTCCTTAGGGATAACTTCCCTAGATACCCTCCTAATGACCCTCCTAGGCTTAGAAGCTTTGGTCATTTGGGTCCTACCTAGGTTAACTCTAGGGGTAACTCCCCTTGTAACCTTCTTAGTGGTTTCCTTAGGTTTCTTTGAAACCTTAGCCACTATGCACTTGCCATGGTCAACCTTAGGGATGACTTCCCTAGTAACCTTGTCTCTCCTAGACCTAGGTTGAGTTCCATAATCAAATGGAACACTATGATAGATTTCCTTGGGCTTAGGTTTGTGACCCAAACCTTTCTTTCTCTCAAGTAGATCTTGCCTCCTAGACCCTGGGTTTTGACTCCTTGATGTCATATTTTGACCATTAGACCCTTGCATTTTCCTAAGGGTCTTTTCAAGTTTTCAAGCCTTGTCCTCAAGGCTTAGTTTTCTAACTCTAATCTTCCCAATTTATATTTTTCATTAATCTTTTGGGAATGAGACTTCCTAGGCATATGTCTATAGTTCTTGGGATTAATGCCTAGATGGTCCTCTACCTTCTTAATAGTTTCCCTAGGTAGGATTTTTCTAGGGTTATTAGTCCTAAATTTCTCCTTAGTTCTAAAATTGACATGTTTAGCCCCTAAGCAATAAAATTTATTATTTCTAACATAATCCTTATGAAAAATAACAAGATTATTAACATTATTCCTAGCATGCTTTTTAACATTAAAATTTGAAGGTGCATTATTAAAATATACCTTAGGGTTTGCTTTTAAAACTCCCCCTACATGTGATGCTCCTTCTTGGACCTTCTTCCTCCCCCTAGGGCATTGACTCCTATAATGCCCCTTTTGTTGGCATTTGAAGCAAATTACATGCTCCTTGCTCTTATGTGTTGGGGCACCGGCATCCTTTGATTTTTCTTGAATTTTTGGCACCGGTTGAGTCTTCTTGACTCTTCTTAGACACTTACTCTTGTAGTGTCTGGCTTCCCTACACTCTACAATATGGTTTTTATTTTTAATTGAAATGCTCGAGTTACCTAGGTCGATGGTGGCCGAAATTGGTTCTTCATCTCTTCCAGAGGTTGAAGCTATTTCTTGATTTTGTTCCGGCTTCAGTGATCTAATATCCTCCCCTCAATCCGAGAGGTGGAGGCTTCCTCTAATTCTACTTCTTCCACCGATCTAGATGTCGATGACCTCTCAACTTCTGAATCCTCACTTTCTTGTGAGGGCGAGCTTGCTTCTTCTTCGGGCTCTCTTTATACTTGAGCCATGGATGGTTCTTCATGGAGCTTGGCCAAATCGCTCCAAAATTACTTTACATCCTTATATATTCACCTAACTTGGACAAAACATCGTTAGAAATTAAATCACTTAAAAATTTTATTACCTTCTTATTTTTCTCGAACTTTTGGAGTTATTCCTCAGTCCATTTATTCATCTTGAGGAATCCTCCTTTTGTCCCCTTTGGATATTCAAATCCTTCTATCAAAGCGGACCAATCTTCAATGTCCATCGTCATCATGAAGTCTTCAATCCTTCCCATCCATTGATTGAAGCCTTCTCATCCATAGAACACATACGAGATTGGAGTGTTGACATCCCATCTGAGTCCATATTTTGGCAACTCCATTCTCTAGCACTTTTGCTTCCGATTGTTAATCCATAGAAGAGCTCCTAGCTTTGATACCACTTGTTGGAGATTTAGTGAGCGCTAGGGGGGGTGAATGGCGTATAGATGAAATTCGATCGCGTGCTTACTACAATTGTTAGTGTACGCAGCAGAATACAAAATGATAAAAACAAATACACAACAACAAGCACACACATGATATAACGTGGTTCGGAACCTTAGGGTTCCTACTCCACGGATTGAGCTCGAATGAGCTCTAGTGATGCATACACCACTGTTGGTGCAGTGGGCACCAAAGTCGAACCGGTATTTTGATTATGGCAAAAGGCTCAATAGTTAAGGGTATATTTGTTATCTTACGAGCTCAATTAAGTGTGCAGAAATGCTAAAGTTGAGCGGAAGGTCTGCGACACCCGGTGGGAACCGAGGTGGTCGGGCAACGCCAGAGGGATTTCGGAGGAAGCCGAGGTACTCGGGTGAAGACCGGAAGCGAGGCTACAAGGTAAGCTCGTGTGAAAGCGAAGCAAGGACGTTAAGCGTAGATCCGACCCAATACCTCCAATGGAAGGTCTAGGTCGAGATCAGTTGGTTAGAACCATCGTACTTTATATTTTAAGCTAACTTGTACTGGTCAAAACCCTTTGACGATCTACTACTACATAATCGCTGTCTAGTTCGACCTGAGAAGAGCTCGAATTTCAAGGGGGTGAATTTGGACTTGACTCGTGTTTTGGTACAAAGGGTGATGTGGCATCAAGGTGGACATCCAAAACCATCATCAAGTTGGACGCCCAAAATGGTTGGCACAAGATGGTTGGACGCCCAAAATGAGGAGAGTTGGCACAAGATGGTTGGCTCCCATGATGTGGCACAAGTTGGATGGCTCCAACAAGTTGGCGTGAAGGCCTCCTTGAGGTGGCACAAGGTGGTTGGATGAGCACCTCATCCTTGAGTTGTGGCACAAGGTGGTTGGATGAAGCACCTCATCCTTGAGTTGGCGCAAAGGATGTGGATGAGCAAGACTTGGGGGATAAGAACCTCACCTTGGACACTACCTATGTCTAAATTCATAGATCAATATCCATAAATAGACATGTTCACGCCAAGCAAAAAGATAAGAAATCAAGAGCTCTCAACACGCCGTCGTAACGCCGCTACTACTACTCACATTTGCTACGAAGTGCGCCGACTAAAGCTACATCTTCTACTTATAAGAGTTGTCGGTATATTTATTTAAGTTCTACTTCTTTAAATTGTCTTTGTGCTTTAATCGTAACAAGGAAAGGGGGAGTGTCCCTTTGCCTTGATTTCTTTTTGTGATCATTGCTCCTACTTCCAACGAGGAGGAGTGGTTTTAGTGAATTGCCCTCCGTACGTGATCAAGGATCACTAGGGCCGTGGATTAGCAATCGAAAGATTGTGAACCACGTAAAAATATCTTGTCTACTTTATATTTCCGCTGTGCACTCTCTACTTGCTTTTTACTTATTGCAAAAGTTTTTTTTTTTAACGACACCGTATCGCTATTCACCCCCCCCCCTCTAGCGACACTTTCGATCCAACAATTGGTATCAGAGCCGGGGGCGCTAAGATTCGGTGAAACCACCAATCTAGCTTTGTTTTTCTTTTTTTCACAGATTTTTTATTTTTCGTATAATTATTTCACTTGCTTATCTTCTCCTACATATAGAATTGCATTAGAGGCTTTAGGATCCGGATAAGGTTGTCCTTCGGGTTAGATCCCGAGTAAGGTTGTCCTCCGGAACTTCAACGACATTCGCATTTGATTGTTTATTTCTTTTTGCAAGTTACATTTTATATATATTTTTTTTACTTCTCAAGACTACTAATCCAAGACGAAAGTCTTGGAATATTCTTCGTGTGTGTTTTGCAAGATTCTTTTCGTTGCTCTTCTTCTTGTTTTTAAATGGCCCATCTCGAAGGGTTTAGCCCAGTTTTACAACGGTAATGACTTTCGTTATTGGAAGGGTCGGATGGAATGCTTTCTTAAAACCCAAATCGAGATGTGGATCGTAATCCAAACCGGTTTCACACTTCCTATTAATGAAGATGGTGAATCTTTGGGTTACGATCAATGGTCAAATTCCATGAAAAAACAAGTAGAAGCCGATGCCAAGGCAACTCAAATCTTGCAATGTGGGTTGTCCAAGGAAGAGCTCAACCGCGTCGGCCTTCATTAGTGCAAAGGACTTATGGACCAAGCTAGTGGAACTACACGAAGGCACCGACAACACGAAGGTATGTAAAAGAGATTTACTTTTAAATAAATTGTATAACTTGAAAATGCAGGAAAACGAGACCGCAACTCAACTACATGCTCGTATCCAAGACATCGTCAACCAACTCCATGCCATCGGACAAAAGGTCGAGAATCGCGACCTTATCGTATTCTCTTAACTCGCTTCCTAGGACCACCTTGTAGGCATCCATGGTCGATGCCTACAAGGTCTCCAAGGACCTTTCTAAAATTAGGTTAGACGAATTGTTTTGAACTTGAATTACATGAGCAAACTAACGTGGTCCAGCCGAGAAGAGTATTGCGTTAGTTGTGTTCCAAGAAGAAGAAGCCCGCAAGCAAGCCACCCCGAAGGAAGAAGACGAGTCCGAATCGGAAGTAGACTCGAATAGAATCCGAACTAGTCAATCTAGTTCGAAGATGATCAAGAGACGAAACGACCAACAACTCAAGGTAAGCCTAAACCTAATTCAAATACTTCTAATTTTAGATGCTATGAGTGCGAGTTCGGCCACATCAAGTCCGAGTGCCCAAAGCTAAAGAATAACGATCAAAGACCAAGAAAGCGCTAAACGCTACTTGGGAGGAGTTGTCGGAGGAAGAAGACGATATCCAAGCTCTAATGGCCAAGCCGACCGAGCACGACTCCGAAACCGAAGAAGAGTCCGAGTCCGAATCCGATGATGAGCTTCCATTCAAGACAAGCCACGGATCCGTATCCGGTTCAAAAGAATCATTAAGGGTAAGTCGGTCGTTACTTAATACTTTGTATGGTGCAATTAAATTTTTAAATAAGAAACTAGCTAAGTCCGAGTCCAAGGTCGAGACCCTAATTGAGGAGGTTAACCTCCTCAAACATGAGGTCTCCTAACCTCTTCGACTACTGTATTCAAGAGGAGGACTCAACTGCTTGAAAAGCTTGAAGTTGAGAACTCGCTTTTGAAAACACAAGTCGAAGACCTTATGAACACGTTGGAAAGGTTCACTTTGGGATCCAAGGGACTTGACCTCTTACTTGGATCACAAAGGGCCGTGTACAACAAGGCCGGACTCGGGTTTAACTCAAATACAACCAATAAGTCATATATGTCTATAGTAAACCAACATAAGAAAAATGTCCAAGCATGGGGCCCTAAGATCACTTTGATTTCAACTTTAGGATCTAACATGTATTGGGTTCCCAAGGACCAAATTCACTATGTGAATAGACCCACTCGATTCAATGGTCCAGGGGGAGCCAATACAAAATGTATTTTTGTTAAGTCTTAGAAATTGCATGCTTAGTTTTTCCTTTATTTTTAGAATGGTTAGATAGGACTCATAATCAACTAAAATCCTACGAAAAGATTGAGCCTCGGGGAGCCTCTTTTCAAAAATAACTAGTTAGACCAAGATGTAGTCTCAAGTAAGTCGAGTTATCAATTTCTTGAAATTAGCTTTGTCTAAGGAAGTGGTCGTTGTTCAGATCAAAGAAGGCCTCTGTGCCTCGCCACGACCTGGAAGCTAATCTCTTGAAAAGATTACTTGATGAGCTTAGACTAAATCCGAATCTAACCTAATGTTGGTTAATTTAAATTCATTAAAATTAATCAAGTAAAATTGAAAGTCATCTCACAATAACACATAGGAATAACATGTTTTGATCATGTAGATATTGGTGAGATGATTTAGGTTTAAAAACTTACAAACAACCCTTTAGTAATTCCAATATCCGATCCAACTACCTTATATGTAGGATCAATGGATGTTGGACAGTGGTTGCTCCCGACACATGACCGGGGATCAACTCAAATTTTCGAAGTTACGATTCAAACGACAAGGATCTAGAGCCTTGGAATAGCGGCAAGCTCAAAATCATCGGATCGTGATATTGAGCTCAACTCTAACTTTACAATTCAAAATGTCTTATTAGTAGAAAACTTTCAATATAATTTACTTAGTGTAAGCCAATTGTGTGATAACAATTATAAGGTCATATTTCTAGAAAATGAATGCGTAATCAAGATAAATGCAACATCTAAAATAATACTTAAAGGAACTAGGAATAGCAACATCTACACAATAAATTTACCCAACTCCTCAACCAAGTGTCTTATGACACGAAGAGGAATCTTGGTTATGGCAATCAAGACTCGGACACTCGCTTTTAAGACTCGCCCACAAGATGAGTCGAGTGGCTTGGTTATAGGTTTGCCTAAACTAAACAACTTGGATAATAAAATATGTAATGCTTGTCAACAAGGTAAACAATCTAGGACACAACATCAATTAACTAATCAAGAACGAACCAAAAGTGTTCTTGAGCTCCTACACATGGATCTATTTGATTCACATGGAGCTAAGTCACTCAATGGTAGTCAATTTTGTAGTCATAATTGACGACTATTCTAGATTTACTTGGGTTAGGTTTATCAAACATAAAAATGATACCTAGACCAACTAATCAATCTTGTAGGTTAATCAAAATCAAAAGAACCTTAAGATTAAAAAGACTTAGAAGCGATCATGGTGGTGAATTCGAAAACCACAGTGTTTACTGATTTCGTAACCTAAACGGATACCACCATGAGTTTTCATGTCCTAGAACCCCACAACAAAATGGGTTAGTCGAGCGGAAAAATAGAACCCTACAAGAAGCCGCTAGGACAATGTTAAACGAGTATAACCTACCCGATAGATTTTGGGCAGAGGTAGTTAGTACGGCTTGCTATGTCCAAAATAGGATCCTTATGGTAAAGAGGCACCAAAGTCCTCAGACGAGATTTATCACGATAAAATACCGAACATCAAATACTTTAGGGTATTTGGATGCAAGGTACATATCTTAAACACTAAGGATTACCTAGGAAATTCAAATCCAAAACCTCTCTGGAACCTTTCTAGGATACTCAACCACGAGAGCTTATAGGGTATACAATCACGACACTCTTAGAGTCGAAGAAACCATTAATATAGTTTTCGACGAAGGACACGAACCCGTTCAATCCTTAACAAAACCAACTAGCAAATCAACTTATAGCAAACCCGACTCTGATCTTGAACTTGAATCTCGTCCTAACCCAAGTCATCCTATCGACCAAGTGATAGATGACCCTAACCCAAGTCATCCTATCAATCAAGTTATAGGTGATCCAAATTTAGGGGTTCGAACTAGAGCTTCATACCGAAACATTAGTCAAATCTCGTTAATTTCCAAAATCGAACCCAAAACTATTGAACAAGCACTTCGATCCCGATCGATTATTGCTATGCAAGAAGAGCTAGCTCATTGTACTTCGTTCAGTTACGTATTGCTTTAGTACCACCACCTAAAGAAAAATCAATTATTGGAACAAGGTGGTTATTTCGAAATAAACTTGATGATAAAGGTGAAGTAGTTAGAAATAAAGCTAGGTTAGTCGCAAAAGGGTTTAGTCAAGTCGAAGGTTTAGATTACGATGAGACCTACGGTAGCAAGACTAGAGTCCATCCGAATGTTGTTAGCATATCTTGCATCGAGGTTTTAAATTGTTTCAAATGGATGTCAAGTCAGCATTTTTGAATGGATACATTAAGGAAGAAGTTTACGTCTCAACCTCCGGATTCGAAAATCTAGATAAACGACCATGTCCTTAGACTTAAGAAAGCCCTATATGGACTCAAACAAGCCCCAAGTGCTTGTTACGAAAGGCTTTAGATCTATCTTAAGTCCTAAGGATTCAACCAAGGTTTAGTCGACCCAACCTTATTCGTAAAAACCGTAGGAAAAGAAATCTTTATAGCCCAAATCTATGTAGATGATATAATTTTTGGAACTACCAACTCGATCCTGCTAAACGAATTCATCTCACTTATGGAAAGTGAATTTGAAATGAATTTAGTAGGAGAGTTAAGTTTCTTCTTAGGTTTACAAATTAAACAAACTAAAGATGGAATATATTTACATCAACAAAATTATATATATATATATATATATATATATATATATATATATATATATATATATATATATATATATATATATATATATATATATATATTGGGAACTTGCTTGGACTTACAAACCCTAAAATATATTTACAAACTTTTTGAGTTAAGGCAAAAGGGGGAGAAAGTCACAAAAGTAACCAAAATTAACCAAAATTAAAGGGGAAGTCAGTAAAGAAAATGATTACGTTTTATATTATGTAATTGTACTTAAGCTATTAAGGGGAGTAAAAATTATTTTTCAAGAACTCACCTTGTCAAGGAGGTTACCTCAAAGGGAGAACTTGAAACAATAATATCTCATTCATATTTAATCATTATGCTAGCTCATTCATATTTAATCTTTATGCTAGCTCATTCATATTTAATCATTATGCTAGCTCATTCATATTTAATCTTTATGCTAGCTCATTCATGCTTAATCATTATGCTAGCTTAATTTTTCCTTAACTTTTGTGTCGGTTTGCCATGAATCAGGAGATTGTTGGTGCTGGGCACCAAAATTGACCGTATTTTGATTATGGCAAAAGGCTCAATAGTTAAGGGTATATTTGTTATCTTACGAGCTCAATTAAGTGTGCAAATGCTAAAGTTGGCGGAAGGTGCGACACCGGTGGGAACCGAGGTGGTCGAACGCGCCGGATTTCGGAGCCAGGTACTCGGGTGAAAGGCAGCGAGGCTACAAAAGCTCGTGTGGCGAAGCAAGGGCGTTAGCGTAGATCCAGGCCCAATACCTCCAATGGAAGGTCTAGGTCGAGATCAGTTAGTTAGAACCATCGTACTTTATATTTTAAGCTAACTATGCGGTCAAACCCTTTGACATGTCTACTGATCATTCCTAGTTCGACCTGAAGAGCTCAAATTTCAAGGGTGAATTTGGACTTGACTCGTGTTTTGGTACAAAGGGTGATGTGGCATCAAGGTGGACATCAAAACCATCACATCAAGTTGGGCCAAAATGAGGTGAGTTGGCACAAGATGGTTGGCAAACCACCATCCAGCTTGGACGCCCAAAATGAGGAGAGTTGGCACAAGATGGTTGGCTCCCATGATGTGGCACAAGTTGGATGGCTCCAACAAGTTGGCGTGAAGGCCTCCTTGAGGTGGCACAAGGTGGTTGGATGAGCACCTCATCCTTGAGTTGTGGCACAAGGTGGTTGGATGAAGCTCATCCTTAGTGAAGGATGTGGATGAGCAAGACTTGGGGATAAGAACCTCACCTTGGACACTACCTATGTCTAAATTCATAGATCAATATCCATAAATAGACATGTTCCAAGCAAAAGATAAGAAATCAAGAGCTCTCCACGTAAATGCGCTTCTACTACTCACATTTTGCTCGAGTGCGAAACGAGCTACATCTTCTACTTATAAGAGTTGTCGGTATATTTATTTAAGTTCTACTTCTTTAAATTGTCTTTGTGCTTTAATCGTAACAAGGAAAGGGGGAGTGTCCCTTTGCCTTGATTTCTTTTTGTGATCGTTGCTCCTACTTCCAACGAGGAGGAGTGGTTTTAGTGAATTGCCCTCCGTACGTGATCAAGGATCACTAGGGCCGTGGATTAGCAATCGAAAGATTGTGAACCACGTAAAAATATCTTGTCTACTTTATATTTCCGCTGTGCACTCTCTACTTGCTTTTTACTTATTGCAAAAGTTTTTTTTTTAACGACACCGTATCGCTATTCACCCCCCCCTCTAGCGACACTTTCGATCCAACAACCACCACTAATCAATAACACTCATTCTCGGTGACACACTGGAGGTGGAGAAACCTCTTACAAGAGATTACAAAAGTAATACAATGAATTACAAGCAAATACAAAGACAATAATGAAATGCAAGTAAAGAAAACTTTACAACAATGGTTTTGAATGCTTGTTTGGTTGATCGCTTAAGCCGCACTTGAAGACCCTGATTTGCACCAGCAAATCGCTCCAAATCGCCCAAGAAATCGCTGCAAAATCCTCCAACTCGAACTCCTTTTATAACCTATATCGAGCTGATTTTGCACCTAGCAGTTGACTACCATAAGGCCCCAGTCGACTGCCAAAAGTGTTGTTGTCTCACAACGACTTAATCCACGTCGACATTCTAGCCAACGGATACACTGGCAATCGATTGCTCATACACCGTAGGTTGCCGATCGACTCTGGCGTTACGCCCTGTAAAACAGGGTGGATTTGCCCTCCATGGCAATGACTACCCATCTCGGCGCGATCGTCGCTAGTCGACTCTAATCGATTTGGTCATAATCCCAATCATTGCTAGAGTCGGGCTCATTTGTCAAGTGTCACTTGACCGATTCGCTACACCTCAACCATGAGGTTTACCCCAAGTATGATGCCCTCATACTTGCTAGACCACCCTTAGCCTAGACCTAAGCCTTCTAGCCACCTCCATCAGCCTCATGCCTATCGGATCCCTCTAAGTCATCCATACGCTTACGCTAGCCTTCAGGTGCTTCCATCGGCTATTGTCATGCTAAGCTAGTCTATACCGCCAAGGCACATTGAGCTTTACAATGCCAAGACACACGCTTGGACTTTACACCGCCAACCATTAGACTTATGCTGCCAAGACTCCACTCTTGGACTTTACGCCGCCAAGACCCATGCTTGGACTTCTCCATCATATGGTCAACCCCATGTCAACTATATAGTCAACCCATTGTCAAACAATGGTCAACTCATCGTCAAACATCAAAACACAAACATCAACATACTACTTGAGTCAAACTCAAGTATGGTCAATCGTGACCTGGACTAATTGCACCAACACTCTCTGCTCCCACTGTCGACAGTAGCTTCCCATTGTCAGGGAGATGTTGTGGCCTGAACTAATTGATTGATGATGTCCTCATCAAGAGATCTACAAAAGTTATGGCGAGAAGAAGGTCGATTTACTCTACTTGAGGTGATGATCAATAACTAGGCAACCTAGCTCCGACACCTCCTTGACCACGGAAGTTTCCCACCAACTCGCTTGAATGCCAAATCGTCGAGCCCTATGGTTCCACTGGACACCAGGGGCATCCCCAAGCACCGATTTTCTTAAGCACTGCAAGTTCTTCCAAGCGATATTGGTATTCCCTTCCTGAGTGCTCTCGAAGTTCCTCTCCTGAGTTTCAAAGTTTCCTTTTCTCGAGCACTAGCTCATCAACACACCCGCGCACCCCCCCCCCCCTATGCATACCCGAGCCCCTACTTCTATGCACATACTTGAGCACCTACGCTTGTCGTAGCGTCCTTTGTTTTTCCTTGGGCGCTGCTATCTCCCATCTCACCTGTATGGGACCCATCTCTGATGAGCTTCACGCTAGTCTCCAAGTACGATGAGAATGTCTGGAAGTCTCATCCCAAAAATGACCCAAGATTACTGCATGAGATGATCCGCTCAAGCTTACTTACAGATAAGAATCCACTCAGTTACTCATTCATTTTGACAAATTTATCTATTGTCCTACTAGTACTCTCAACACAGTCTTTTCTAAGTATAAGCAGATTTTTTCGAGGTTCCTAGCTGAACAACTCCGGGTTTAATGAGATATGTGTTGTTGCAATAGGCCCCGGGTCAATGTTGACCAAACTCGAGTGGAACTCAAGTAGTGTTTTAATGGGTTGACAATGGGTTTGACCATTATTTGACAATATGATTTGACCATATGTTGACCATATGACTAGTGGATGATTGGGATATCCAAAGTTATATGGGGGAGATTATTTGAGGGAGATTGTTGGAGCAATCAACCTTGGAAGTCCAAGTTTGGATACTCGGAAAGGAAAGTCCAAATATGGATATTTGACAAGGGAAGTCCAAAGGTAAAGTCCTAGCAGCATAAGTCCAAGTGTGTAGTCTTCGCAGCATTAAGTTCAAGTGAACTTTGGCAATTGGAATGTCCAACATGGAGTTGGCAAGAAAAGTCCAAGAATGGTCTTGGCGAGGGAAAGTCCCAGCATGGTCTTGGCATGGAAAGTCCAAGCATGGTATTGGCAATGAGAAAGTCCAAGGATATGTTGGAGGATCATGGACCAACTAGAAGGGAGGTTAAATAGCCCTCGTTGTCGTAGATGGAATTTGATAGTTCTTAATCGTCTACAAAGTGATTATCGCAGTGGAAATGCTAAAAAAACACCATTAAGACAAACACAAAGAGAAAAGAGATGCAAACGCTAACGCCAAGATGTAACATGGTTTACGACCTTTGCCTCTAGTCCACGGACGATTCGTAAGGCGAATCACTCCCTCAATAATCCACTAGTCTCTCCTTTAGCCCAAGCAAGGTGGAGGTAAACCTCTTTTACAACAATCACTCCCTCTTACAATAAGATGGAAATAAGAACAACAAGAGGAGTGTTAAAACGTGTTGGGCACTTGAGAGTATGATTATGAGTGAAGTATTAGCCTCACAAAAGCCCCCAACACTTCTTTTTATAGAGAAGAAGGGTTTCTTTCCGTTAAAGGCGATCGGTGATGCATCGATCGTGATGCCCATTCAATGGCACACTATCGCGTGTCATCCAATGGCTCTCCATCGTGACCATCCTATCATCGATTGATCGAGCCATTCAAGTGATCTAGGCAATCGATCGACTTTCAAATCTTCTGTCACCACCTTTGAGCGATGACTCTTGTCCCGGCGGTCGTGATGGTGCGACAATCACGCCAAACCCTAGCAATTGGTAGCCAAAACTAGAATGTCGAACAGCGATCGAGCACCGAGTGCCATCGACTCGAGCATTTGTCAGCAAAACCTCAAACAAGACACTTGTTTGAGCATCCGAACAAACATAGGGTAAAACCTCAAACCTAAGTTTGAGCATCAGACCGACTTAGCCATTAGCATTAATGAGCTATCATTACAATCACTCAATCCTCATCTCCCTTGGGTCCTCAGAAGCTCTCTTTCGACCATGTCCCTCGGATGCAGCGCGACTTCACAATGATCATCGATCTCGCCTAAAGTCACTTCCGGCTTCATCAATGCTCCGTCACGGGTCCTCGAATGCACCAAGCTCACAGCTTCCGCAATGCCATCATTCACCAACTCAAGGACCCGAGCCATGAGATGGTGAACCCACCAATGCTATCATCAAGCTAACTCATGTGTGATTTACTAAGTCTTGCACAACTTAAACACATATCAAATCAACATAATCAACCAAACTTAAACCCTTTTCCACACACATCAAAACCACATCATACATGGGTTGGTAAAACAACATAAAAACACATAAGAAAGATAAACATGTAAATCAAATATGAGTATCAAAATACTTCCCCTTAATACATGCAACTCCCCCTTAACACATGCTAATTCTCTCCCTAGCATGATTAACTTAAACTCAACATTTTTCTGTAGAGGATTTGGTGGCCGCTAGAGGGGGGGTGAATAGCATTTCGATGCTCGATGGAATTCGTTCGCGATGCTTGCTACAAATGATTAGTGCGTAGCGGAAATAAAGCAATAATAATTTACAAACACGCAAACACAACTATGTAACGTGGTTCAAAACTGAATGGTTCCTACTCCACGGATTGGGCTCCTAAGAGCCCTAGCGATGCCAATCACACACCACTACTAAATAAACTCCTTCTCGACACAAGTCGGAGGCAGAGAAACCTCGTACAAATATTCTTACAACAATAAGAATAAAATACAAGCAAATACAAGTAAGCTACACAAATACAAGTAAGGAAAACCTTTACAAATGTGAACTTGATTGCTTGAATTGAAGACCCTGATTTGTGTTGGTGCAGTGGGCACCTAAGTCGAACCTATGTTTTGATTATAGCAAACGATACAAAGTTAAGCTTATATTGTTATCTCACGAGCTAAATCAAGTGTGCAGAAAAGTCTCAATGCTGGAGCTGAAGGCTAGCGACACCCGGAGGAAGCCGCGGTGGTCGGGCGACACTCGAGTTACTTCGGAGGGAGCTGAAGGAATCGAGTGGAAGGCCGGAAGCAAAAGCGACAAGTAAGTATCGAGGTAAGCTCGTGTGTGCAAGCGTAAGTGAGGTCGTGTCCTTTGTACGGGGACGTCCTTAGGCGACGATCCAACCCAAGACTTCCCATGGAAGGTCTATGTTGAGATCGGACGGCAAGTGGCCGTCGAATTCACTTGTATTTTGAGCTAAACTCCTTTTTTAGTCAAAATCGTCTGCCCGATTCAGCAGCCGGTCAGCCGGGCCATTCAGCCGTGGATTCAGCGGCGATTCAGCCGGTGGTCAAAAATCAGCCTCGAGAGTCAAGCTTTATCACCATTTTTCAAGGAGTTTTGTGCCCATTTGTGATTGGTTGAAGACCCATTCGTTGAGGGCTTAAAGGCTATAAAAGGAGGGCCAAACCTAGGGTTTTTCATCAATTCAAAAGCTTCCAAGTGCTTCCGATCGCTGACTCTCAGACATCCCTACGACGAAGCTACTGAGACGACGACTAAAGCTTCAACCTCCAATCCTTGAAGTCGCTTGTGATAATCTTTAATTTTGTATAAGTTGTCTTTATTTTCAAGCTTTAAATCATATCAAGGAGAGAGTGTCCTCTACCTTGAAGCTTTATTGAGTTTTTGTATTCGCAACTCCTATCTCTATCGAGAAGGAGTTCGTTTAATATTGCCCTCCGTGCGTGGTCAAGGACCATTAGGGCCTTGGAGTAGTAGCCGTGAGCTCTGAACCAAGTAAAACCCCTCGTGTTTTTATTTATTTATTGCTATCTTTCTGCTGCGTTTACTCGTGCCCATTCGAATGATTACGAAAAGTTTTTTCTTATCGCTCTTCACCCCCCCCCTCTAGCGCTCAAATCGATCCAACAATTGGTATCGAGTAGGGGCTAAGATTTGGTGAAACCACCAATCTAGCATTTTTTTACAGATTTATTTTCTTTTAATTCTGTTTATTTCTATTTATTTTGTTTGTTAAATTCTCTCCCTTTTTACTAATCCAAGGCGCGAGTCTTGGTACTTGTTTTGAGTTTTTGTCTTTGCTAGCTTTTGGTCTTCGTCTCTTTTTGTCTTTTTGTTTCAATGGCCCATCTCGAGGGTTTTAGCACCGTCGACCTCCGTTTTATAACGGAGATGACTTCCGTTATTGGAAGGGTCGGATGGAATGCTTCTCAAAACCCAACTCGAGATGTGGATCATAATCCAAGCGGGTTTCACACTTGACTAATGAAGTGGGTGACTCCTTGGATTATGATCAATGGACCGTTGCAACAAAGCGACAAGTCAGCCGGCGCCAAGGCAACACAAATCCTCCAATCGGCCTATCAAGGAGGAGTTAAATCGCGTCGGCCCCTTCATAAGCGCCAAAGGATCTTTGGACTAAACTAATCGAGTTACGAAGGATCGGATCAAGCCAAGGTATGTAAGCGTGATTTGTTATTCAATAAATTGTACACACTAAAAATGCAGAACACGAATCCGCGCCTCCACGCCCGTGTCCAGACATAGTCAACAACTTACACGCCAATCGGGCAAAAGGTCAAAAACCGCGACCTTATAAGGTATGTTCTAAACTCTTTTCAGGACTACCTTGTGGGCATCCATGGTCGATGCCTACAAGGTCTCCAAGGATCTTTCTAAAATTAGGTTAGATGAACTCTTTTCCGATTTTGAATTACATGAACAATCCAACTTCGGAACCCGAGAGGTATAGCTTTATTTGCGAGGATCAAAGAAGAAGAAAATCGCAAACAAGCCACCACCAACCGAGGAGGAAGCGAGTCGAAGAAGAAGTTGACCGGAATTGTAGAACTAATGAACCTAGCTCGAAGAATAGCCAAGGGGACGGCGAACCACGACTGACCCAACCAAGGTAAACCTAAAAGTTCTAATATTAGGTGTTATGAGTGTAAGGTTTGGACATATCAAGTCCGAGTGCCCCAAGCTCAACCACCAAGGACCTAAGCACAAGAAGGCCCTCACGCGACATGGGAAGAAGCGTCATCCGAAGAAGGCGAAGACCACGTCTTCATGGCGAAATCAATTGAGTCGATACGGAGACCGAACCCGAACTTGAGTCGACCGAGGATGATTCGGACTACGAAGCAACCTTCAAGTCAAGCCACGGATACGCATCCGGTTCAAAAGATACCCTTAAGGTGAGTCGACTTTATTTAATACTTTACATAATACGGTTAGGTTTTTGTCTAGGAAGTTAGCTAAGTCAGTCCAAGGTCGAGACCCTGGTTGAGGAAGTTAAACTCCTCAAACACGAGGTCTCCTAACCTCTTCGACTAGTCGAGTTCAAGAGAAGGACTCAACTCGGGTTGAAAACTCGAGTTGAGAACTCACTCTTGAAAAGTCAAGTCGAAGATCTTAGGAATACGCGTTGGAAAGGTTTACTTTGGGATCAAGGACTTGACCTCCTACTTGGATCTCGCAAGAGTGCCGTGTACAACAAGGGGACTAGGGTTTAGCTCAAACCACGACTAATAAGTCGTATATGTCAATCGTAGTAGACATAAAAAATGTGTCCAAGCATGGGTCCCTAAGACCACTTTGATTTCAACTCTAGGATCTAACTCGTCTTTGGGTTCCCAAGGACCAAATCCACTATGTGGATAGACCGAACCGATTCAACCGTCTAGGGAGCAAAACATGTTTGTGCTTTAACTTAGAAATTGCATGCTTAGTTTTTTTTTGTTGTTTTTTTTTAACTCACTTGGAATACACAAATAACCAACTAAAATCCTTCGAAAAGATTGAGCCTCGGGGAGCCTCTTTTCAAATAACCAACTAAAATCCTTCGAAAAGATTGAGCCTCGGGGAGCCTCTTTTCAAAATAACTAGTTAGACTAGGAAATAGTCTTAGGTGAGTCAAGTCATCATTTTCTTGAACATGGCTTTGTCTAAGGAAGTGGTCGATGATCCGATAAAAGAAGGCCCCTGTGCCTCGCCACGACCTGGAAGCCATGATCTTGAAAAGGTAAACTTGACAAGCCTTGGGTTAAATCCAAATCTAACTTGAACCTAAATCCACTTAATCAAACTTAATTGAAAATCATCTCAACATAAAATTACTTGAACCTAAATCCACTTAATCAACTTAATTGAAAATCATCTCAATATAAAATTACTTGAACCTAAATCCTAATTACTTGAACCAAAATCCACTTAATCAATTTAATTGAAAATCATCTCAACATAAAATCACTTAAACCTAAATCCACTTAATAAATTTAATTGGGAGTCATCTCACAAAAAACACATAAGTATAACATGCTTGATCATATAGACTCTGTGAGATGACCTAGGTTTAACAACTTACAACCAATTTAAAATAAAAATCTAACATCCAATCCAACCACCTTGTGTGTAGGATCAATGGATGTTGGACAGTGGTTGCTCCCGACACATGACCGGGGATCAACTCAAATTCACAAAGCTTCGATTCAAACGACAAGGATCAGTAGCCTTTGGGAATAACGGCAAGCTCAAAATCATCGGATCAGGTGATATCGAGCTTAACTCGAATTTTGTTATTAAAAATGTATTACTTGTAGAGAATTTTGAATATAACCTGCTTAGCGTAAGCCAATTGTGTGACAATAACTATAAGGTCATATTTTTAGAAAATGAATGTGTAATTAAAACAAATGAAACAGCTAAAACAATACTCAAAGGAACTAGGACAAATAACATTTATACAATGAACTTAATCAAATCCTCAGCCAAATGTCTTATGACACAGGAAGAGGAATCATGGTTGTGGCACCGACGACTCGGTCACTCGCACCCAAGACTCGTCCACAAGATGAGTCAGAGTGGCTTAGTCAGAGGTTTACCCAACCTCAACAACTTGGTTAATAAAATCTGTAATGCTTGTCAACAAGGAAAACAACCTAGGACACAACACAAGTTAACTAACCAAGAACGAACCTCAAGTGTACTTGAGCTCCTGCATATGGATCTATTCGATTCACATGGAGCCAAGTCACTCAATAAAAGTCAATATTGCTTAGTCATAATTGCGACTACTCGAGTTTACACAGGTTAGGTTCATCAAACATAAAAATGATACCCTAGATCAATTAATCAATCTATTCAAATTAATCGAGAATCAAAAAGACCTTAAGGTTAAAAGACTTAGAAGCGATCATGGTGGTGAATTCGAAAATCAAAGGTTCACCGACTTCTGTAACCTAAACGGATACCACCATGAATTCTCTTGCCCTAGGACCCCTCAACAAAATGGCCTAGTGGAGCGGAAAAACCGAACTCTACAAGAAGCCGCTAGGACCATGTTAAACGAATATAACCTACCTGATAGGTTTTGGGCAGAAGCCGTTAGCACGGCTTGCTATGTCCAGAATAGGATCCTTATGGTAAAGAGGCACCTTAAGACCTCGTATGAGATTTATCACGATAAAATACCTAACATCAAGTACTTTAGGGTATTTGGGTGTAAGGTACATATTCTAAACACTAAGGATTACCTAGGGAAATTTACATCCAAAACCACGACCGGAATATTTCTAGGATACTCATTCTAAGCCGAGCTTATAGAGTATATAACCACGACACCCTTAGAGTCGAGGAGACTATCAATGTAGTATTTGATGAAGGACACGAACCTACAAAACCCCCGACAACCCCAATTAGCGAGCCTACTCATACTAGACCTAACTCTGACCCTGAGATCGAGTCTAATCCACATCAACCAACTTCTCTTGTCGACCAAGTGACAAGTGATCCGAGTCAAACTAGTGTTCAACCAAGTCACCCCATTGATCAAGCATTAGGTGACACAAACCCAACCCAATCTAGGATTCAGACTAACCACCCTATCGATCAAGTGATAGGAGATCCTAATCTAGGAGTTCGAACTAGAGCATCCTATAGGAACCTTAGTCAAATTTCCTTAATTTCAAAGATAGAACCCAAATCAATTGAACAAGCTCTTCTTGATCCCGATTGGATTATTGCAATGCAAGAAGAGCTAGCTCAATTTACTAGGAATGAAGTGTGGGAATTAGTACCACCACCTAAAGACAAAAGCGACAATTGGAACAAGGTGGGTGTTTAGAAATAAAGCTTGATGATAAAGGTGAAGTAGTTAGAAACAAGGCTAGGTTAGTCGCCAAAGGGTTAGTCAAGTCGAAGGCTTAGATTACGGTGAAACCTATGCCCCAAGAGCTAGACTCGAATCCATTCGAATGTTGCTAGCTTATGCCGCACATCGAGGATTTAAGCTATTTCAAATGGATGTTAAGTCGGCATTCCTAAATGGATACATTAAAGAAGAAGTTTATGTTAGCCAACCCGGATTGAAAATCTAGATAAACCCGACCATGTTCTAAAACTTAAGAAAGCTCTCTATGGACTTAAACAAGCTCCTCGAGCTTGGTACGAGAGACTTTCAATCCATCTCAAGTCAAAAGGGTTTAACCAAGGCTTAGTTGACCCAACTCTCTTCGTAAAACCTTAGGTAAAGAAATATTCATAGCTCAAATTTACGTAGGCGATATAATTTTGGAACCTCTAACTCACCTTACTAAGCGAGTTCGTTTCACTCATGGAAAGTGAGTTTGAAATGAACTTAGTAGGCGAGTTAAGTTTCTTTTTAGGTCTACAAATTAAACAAACTAAGGATGGTATATACCTATATCAACAAAAATACACTAAGGAGTTAATTAAAAGATTTGGAATGCAAGGCGCTAAGATAATAAACACCCCAATGGCGATTAATGTTAACATAGGAGAAGACCTAGAAAGTAAGTCCATTGACTTAAAGTACTATAGAGCGCGATAGGAAGTCTCTATACTTAACTATGAGTCGACCCGACATCCTATTCGGATAAGTAAGTATGCGCCGAGTTTCACATGCTAAGGAGTCTCACCTAACCCTAGTTAAGCGTATCCTTAGATATCTTAAGGGTACACTTAACGTTGGTATTTGGTACCCTAGATCTACGGAGTTCGAACTAATCGGCTACTCCGATTCGGATTATGCCGGTAGTAAACTCAATAGAAAGAGCACGAGTGGTTGTTGTCAACTACTGGCTCAAGTCTAGTGAGTTGGTGCAGTAGGAAGCAACATTGTGTTGCCTTATCTACCACCGAAGCCGAATACGTTGCGATGGGTGAGTGTGTAACTCAGCTTCTTTGGATGAAGCACACTCTCCGAGACTTTAGGTTGGACTTCACCAAAACTAAAATTTTTGTAGACAACATAAGTTCGATAAATCTAACTAAGAACCCTATATGCCATTCAAGAACAAAGCATATAGAGGTAAAACACCATTTCATTCGAGAACATGTAGCCAACGGCTCCATACAACTCGAATATGTTGACTCGAAGTCTAACCTAGCAGACATATTTACTAAACCACTACCCGAATTTAGTCTCTTGAGACGAAAATTAGGCATGTGCGTAATAGAATAGGTTTTGCAAATTATATTACTACTATTTCTTACTTTTTCATGAAACTATCATAGGTCATACCTTAGATATCATGCACCTATAGATTTAAGGAGCCAATACATCTCACAACACATAGGACTAATGTGTTTGTGTACTTAGCCACGTAGATGGGCGTGAGATGTTAGGACCTTACTCCTGGTTCCAGATGTAGAGCTAGTGCATCGCTATGAACCATGGAGTATAATCATACAAGCCAAATATGAGTCGAACATTTCATAGATGAGCTTATTTTCAATATACTATTTTTTTTTAATAAAAAAATGTGGAACATGCTTGGACTTTAAATTTAGCAATTATTTTGATTTCCACACACCCCTTACTCTTTTCGATATACGGCAAAAGGGGGAGAAAAAGGCCAAAGTTAAGGGGTCAAATTTTTTCAAATTTTTTGATAACTTAACTCTTACTTCATGTTTAAACCAAAAGTTAACTTTAGGTTTTGAGAACTTATTTAACTTTTGACAAAAGGCCAAGTTAAGAGAATTCTTAACTTATTTATGTCGTTAGTGTTTTACTTAAGGGGGAGAAAGGGCTTAACTAAAACGTTTTACTAAAGCTAATTTTAAAACGTTTTACTAAAGCTAATTTTAAGTAATGTTAATTACTTAAAGCAACCCTCAAGGGGGAGGATTAAGGTCTTTCTTCAAAGACTCACCCTCGGTCAAGGGGGAGGTTTCCTCAAGGGGGAGTACTTGAAGAAAATCCTTACTACTCCAACTTAATCTTCATTTTTTTTCTCTCATGCACATTATTATTCTTCATGCTTGCTTAACTTTGTATGTGGGTTTGCCATAAATCAAAAAGGGGGAGATTGTTGGTGCAGTGGGCACCTAAGTCGAACCTATGTTTTGATTATAGCAAACGATACAAAGTTAAGCTTATATTGTTATCTCACGAGCTAAATCAAGTGTGCAGAAAAGTCTCAATGCTGGAGCTGAAGGCTAGCGACACCCGGAGGAAGCCGCGGTGGTCGGGCGACACTCGAGTTACTTCGGAGGGAGCTGAAGGAATCGAGTGGAAGGCCGGAAGCAAAAGCGACAAGTAAGTATCGAGGTAAGCTCGTGTGTGCAAGCGTAAGTGAGGTCGTGTCCTTTGTACGGGGACGTCCTTAGGCGACGATCCAACCCAAGACTTCCCATGGAAGGTCTATGTTGAGATCGGACGGCAAGTGGCCGTCGAATTCACTTGTATTTTGAGCTAAACTCCTTTTTTAGTCAAAAATCGTGGCTGCCAGTTCAACCGGCCAGTTCAACCGGCGATTCAAGCCGTGGCGATTCAACCGGTGATTCAACCGGTGGTCAAAAATCAGCCTCGAGGAGTCAAACTTTATCACCATTTTTCAAGGAGTTTTGTGCCCATTTGTGATTGGTTGAAGACCCATTCGTTGAGGGGCTTAAAGGCTATAAAAGGAGGGCCAAACCTAGGGTTTTTCATCAATTCAAAAGCTTCCAAGTGCTTCCGATCGCTCCGACTCTCGACATCCCTCGACGGCTGAGACGACGACTAAAGCTTCAACCTCCAATCCTTGAAGTCGTCGGTATAATCTTTAATTTTGTATAAGTTGTCTTTATTTTCAAGCTTTAAATCATATCAAGGAGAGGGGGAGTGTCCCTCTACCTTGAAGCTTTATTGAGTTTTTGTATTCGCTTAACTCCTATCTCTATCGAGAAGGAGTTCGTTTAATATTTGCCCTCCGTGCGTGGTCAAGGACCATTAGGGCCTTGGAGTAGTAGCCGTAGGCTACGAACCAAGTAAAAACCCCTCGTGTTTTTATTTATTTATTGCTATCTTTCCGCTGCGTTTACTCGTGCCAATTCGAACGATTACGAAAAGTTTTTTCTTATCGCTATTCACCCCCCCCTCTAGCGCTCAAATCGATCCAACAATTTGCACTAGCAAATCGCCTCAACAATGCTCAAGAAATCGCTTCTCCAAACCTCCTCCACGAGCTCCATTTAAAGCTGCTACATGGGATGGAAATTGCCTATCAGTCGACTGATCGGGACCATCAGTCGACTGATGACATTATTGCTGTGAGACAATAGTGCAATCCACGCTGGAAAAATCCAACGGATAGGACATCAGTCGACTGATCATGTCCATCAGTCGACTGATCGAGCATTCACTCGACTACTAACCCCAGCAGTCGAGTCAGACTCCATTCTATACTCGAAATATCGAGCACCAGTCGATTGATCACAAGATCACCGATCGCTGATCAAAGATCGACCGCCACTCCGCAAATGATCGTTAGGGCACTCGCAACATGAGGTTTTAACCCAAGTATGGTGCCCTCATACTTGCTAGACCACCCGTAGCCTAGACCTAAGCCTTCTAGTCACCTCCATTAGCCTCGCATCTATCGGATCCCTCCAAGTCATCCATGACTTGTTCATCCATACGCTAGCCTTCAAGTGCTTCCATCGGTTATGTCATGCTAACGGTGTCTACACCGCCAAGGCACATTGGACTTATGCTGCCAAGACTCCGCTTAGACTTTACGCCGCCAACCATTGGACTTATGCTGCCAAGACTTCACCCTTGGACTTTACGCCACCAATATCAAACCCCTTGGACTTTCCAAATGTCAAGTTCTCATGACTTGGACTTTCACCGTCAAGACTACACCCTTGGACTTACGTGGCCAAGACTACACCCTTGGACTTCTCAAATGCCAACCCATGTTGGACTTTTCCTTGCCAAGACCCATGCTTGGACTTTACATGCCAAGTACTCAAGACTTGGACTTTCCATAACATGGTCAACTCCAGTCAACCATCAAAATCCCCCTTGAGTCAAACTCGAGTCCAGTCAATCATGACCCAGGTCGATTGCACCAATAATCTTCCCAAAACATTATCAGACATCAATGTCAAACCTTCATGTCAAACATCAAAACATCTCTCGAGTCAAACTCGAGTCCGGTCAATCGTGACCTAGGCCGATTGCTCCAACAATCTCCCCCTTTTTGATGTTTGACAAAAACAGATACCTTTGAGTTAGAACACTAACTCAAATCTTCTTACCAATTATCCCAAATTGGTAATCCCATAAATTTTCCCAAACATTCTCCCCAAATATTCTCCCCCTTTTTGACTAACATCAAAAAGGTATCTCCAAGGAGATCAATGTCTCTTGTCCCAATGAGATCTTACAATCTCTTCCTTGGTCCAAAAATACCTAGGATGCCTACAATCTTCCTAGTGATATGTACTCAAGAGAGGCAATCCTACAAACTCTCCCAATTTTCAAATTGGGTATCTCAAAATTCTCATTTCCCCCTTATGAGGAAAAAATACCATCCATCATCCCATGATGGATACCTCCCCCTAAAGGCTTGCTCCCCTTGACCATTGCACCAACAATGTCCTTGGGAAGTCCCTAAGCCAATAGAAACTCTAAACCATCAAAAATAAGGTTTAAAGTTCAACAATGAACTTTCCAACCCCTTAAATTTGATACATCACCCTAACAACTCTCCTAATCCATATCCAATGGATTTTCACCCTTTATAATGCTTCCCAAAGCATATTCTAGGGTTAGGAGTGGTTAGGAAACTTTGTCGTAGCTGAAAACGGGCTAAACAACCTTATTTTTCTCGAAATCAGCCTGACAGTCGACTCCTTACAATCACCAGTTCGACTGCCATTCATCAGTCGAATGCCATTAAGTGGCAGTCGATTGATAACTGAAACTGCCCATTTTCAATTTCAGAAATCGAGTTTTGAAAAAGCGTAAGTAATTCTACATATTCTAAAAAATTTTGAAAATTTATACGTACATTACTTATAAGCAATACAATGGGTGAAAAATGTTTTTTACCCATTAAAATAGGAGATTGATACAAAGTTCAAAAACCATTAAAACTTTAATGTTTTTGATCTACTTTGTATCAACTTCTTCAATGGTGATTGCTATCAAAAGATACACTTCACCAAGGTTTTCTAAAGTGATTTTAAAATGATTTTGAAAACTTATTTTAAACCATAGACTATTGGCTAGATGTACATGACTTGTACATAAGCTTTCCTCATGATTCATATTGATAATTGAGATAAGTTTAAGTTCATTTAGATGCACTATCTATGCACCTTGAACTTAACTTATTTTCCTAACATCTCACATGTATCAAAGATGTATTAAGTACACACAAGTCAAAGTAATTGTGAAATGTGGGATTAGGGTTATTATGGTCTCATGCATTTTCTAGGCAACTCTATTTGACTCCCTTATAGATGGGACTCCAAATCATGTCATAATCCTTAACTCAATTTTAGTTACTATAAATGCATGAATGATCATGGCATAAATGATAGCATAAATAGACATTGTCAATGATCATAATGTCATGACATAACGATGAGATCTAAACATACATGACATTTAGAGATGAAATAAATTATAGAGACATACTCTAAAAACAAATTCATTTCATTAATCACTAAGTTCAAAGGCAGCGCCTTACACCCGTAAAAGAAAAGAAAACAAAAGAAGATCAAACTACAGGGGACGGCTATCTAAGATGTAGAATCATCAGTGTCCATGGTCGTCGACTGTGAACTGTCGGCAACAGGCGGATGTCCGGGTGCAGGAGGACGGAGAAGCGCTAGGAGCTCCTGTTGCTGTCGGTCTAATGTCCCCAGCTGGGAGATGACCAAAGACTAGAACTCCCGGTGCTCCTGGCGAAACACCTGGTGCTTTAGACGAATCTCCTCATACTCCATATGAATCTCCGCAAGATGAGTATCTATCTCCACCTCAAATACATCGAGGCGCACTGCGAAGTCCGAGCACGCATGTCATCCTCTGCACAAGTCCGCTCTGACATCACCCTCAGTCTTTGGAGCACACCGCCTGCACACTTGTTGCCTAGCATCCAAGACCATAGATCCCTCCAAGGGCTTTAAACCCGCTAAAGAAAAACTCCATGCATTCCTGCGGTCATACTTGGTGGATATGGGCTTGATGACCCCTTTGGTTACGTCGATGCCGACGGAACCAAGCCACTTAGTGAGCATGTGACCAAAAGGCATGTAGACTTTGCCATTGTTTGGCTTAATGAAATGAGTGATGCAGTGGAATGTGTTTAGACTAATATTCACATCTAACCCTTGGCGGAATGCATGCATAAGAAACAAATGTGGTGGCCGAACCAAACCCAATCCACGGGTGACTATGGGAAGGATGCAATGAGCAATGACCTTATAAAGGACATTGTCATGAGCAGAAAGATCATTCGAGGGGAAAAGATTTACATTTAATGGATGTAGACTATGATAGAAATGATCATGAAGGGTGTCTAGAGAAATGTCCTCAAAAGGGGACGGAAGAGGCTCATCCAAAGAAGGATAGAAAAGAAACTCACTTTCGGATGGGCGACACCTGAGAAAGTCAGCCCAGATCTGGAGAGTGAAGTCTAGATCGCGTTGAGCAACATGAGTCCGGTACCTCCCCTCTCCAACCAATTGCAAGTTATTGAAAAATTCTGAAAGCAAAGTAGAGTTGGCCGAATGTTCACAAAACACCAAGGACTCTAGGTTATAGAAGCGGATGATCTGGATAATGTCAAAGCAGTAGTCTTGAAGAATTTTGGGTCCAATGCTCGAGGAGGAATGAGTTGAAATTTGTTTTTGTGAAATGCATGTTCAAGTGTCGAATTAGGAAACCTAGGATCTGTCGTGGGTGGAGGGTTCGACGGGCCCTCATTGACAGGTGGTAATCGGGTACGCTTAGATGCAAAGTGCTTAATTCTAAATGTACGGATTGAAAGAAAAGAAACAATGCAAGTCAAAAATGCATGATGATGATGAATGCATCACAAAAACAAACAAAGATAACAATGGTTAGTGAATCAAGAGTAGATAAACAACGAACCCAAGAGTAGGAGTGAGGGTTTACCTAGGAGGCATGGTGGAAAGCTTCTAATGACTACAAACGACGTCGGAGTCAAGGTTCCACGAAGCCCTAACCGAAGGGGTAGGCTGTGGTGGAGACCGAGGCTTGAAATGGTGAGAGGAGAGGGTCCTTGAGTCGAAGGAACCTTCGAGCACGAGAACCGGCCAGTAAGATCGCCGAAAAAAGAGAGAAGAGCAAGAAGGACTCGACAGAGGAACGAGGCGGAGGAAAAAAATGAGAAGGACTTCGGGTTTTTGCAAGTCGAATCGGTCGATTTACCCTAATATTCACGCCATCAATTGAATTGAAGAACTACTCCAGTCGACTGATGGAGATCATTCGAACTGACCAGTTGACTACGAAGCATTCTGTGAGCTCGGCAGTCGACTGACAAATATCGATAATCGATTGATGTGGATCAGTCGAACTGGTCGATCGGCTACGGAGCATTCTGTAGGCACGATAGTCGACTGCCACAAGTGGCAGTGGACTGCTCAGTGAACCGGGATGACCTGGTCCGAGACACACTTATCAGTCGAACTGGTGACAAACGTCAGTCGACTGATATCAGACTGATAGGTTTATTCATCTAGGTTGGTAAATGCGTAACTAATTCAAGAGAGGTCAAAAATTCACGATATTTTGTGGACGCCATTTTTAAGTCATTTACTATCAAGGAAAAATAAGTCAAAAAATATATCTTTTTCAGATTTTAATATTGACACAAACTTGAAACCTAGCAAAAGATTTAAAGTTTTTCACTAATTTGTACCACTTTTGCTGATCAAGTACAAATTGTTTTTCAAAGTATGTTTTAACATAATGTCATGGCATGGCAAAGCACACAAAGCATGGCAAGTATAAATACTAAAGTATTAAATACCTAAGTTTTAATATTAATTAGTCATTTGTTATTATTTAGTCCATTTTGCCATATTATTACTTATCTCCCAAGTGTGCCAAAAACCCAAAATGGCACACTAAGACCTCTAAATCTAAGTTGTGCCAATTTGATTGATTTTTCATAATTCCGAAAATATATTAGCATATCCTAAAATCTTTTAGGATTTAAATTCAAATCTATTTCCAAGGTATCCATAACCTTGAAAATATCCTAAAGTGTCAACTTTGCTATGGTTGGGTTAGCTACCCTTCCAATCAAGGTTGACACACCCAAACCCATTTAGCGTGAATCGATCACGCTCTTAGGAACCCAAAATCTATTTGAGCTCCTAGGGTTTACTAGGTATTCCTTAGGGATGACCTCCCTAGATACCTTCCTAATGACCCTTCTAGGCTTGTTAGCCTTGGTCATTTGGGTCTTGCCTAGGTTAACTCTAGGGGTGACTCCCCTTGTAACCTTCTTAGTGGCTTCCCTAGGTTTCTTCGAAACCCTAGCCACTAGGCACATACCTTGGTCAACCTTAGGGATGACTTCTCTATTGACCTTGGTCTTCCTAGACCTAATTTGAGTTCCATAATCAAATGGAACATTATGGTAGGTCTTTTTGGGCTTAAGCTTACCCTTGGATGGTTCTTGATTTTTAGGTCTTTGACTTTGACCATTGGACCTAGATTTTTGATCATTTGACCCTTTAAATTAATTTTGTATATTCCTAAGGGTCTTCTCTAATTTCTCAAGCCTTGACCTCAAGGCTTAATTTTCCTTTTCTAATTGCCCAATTTTTGAATCTTGATTTAATCTTTGGGCATTACCATTTCCTCTAGGCATATGCCTACCCTTCTTAGGGTTAATGCCTAAATGGTTTTCTATTTTCCCAATGCTTTCCTTAGGAAAAGTTTTTCTAGGGACATTAGTCCCAAATTTCTCCTTATTTGAAAAATTAATACTCTTATCTCCTAAACAATATTCCCTATTTCTAGCATGCTCTTTATGATAAATTACAAGATTGCTAAAATTGTTTCTAGCATGCTTTTGCCTATAATTTAAAGAAAGAGTATTATTTAGATATACCTTAGGGTTTGTCTTAGAGGCTCCCCCTACTTGTGATGCTCTCTTTTTAGTCTTTTTCTCCCCCTTTGGGCATTGACTCCTATAGTGTCCCGGTTGTCGGCATATGAAGCACACCACGTGCTCTTTGCTCTTCTTGGTGGGGACAACGACATCCTTGACTTTTTCGTTGACTTTTGGTGTTGGAGGAGCTTTCCTTACTCTTTTCGGACACTTACTCTTGTAGTGTCTGGATTCCCTACACTCAAAATATATGATATGATTTTTATTATGAATTGACATGCTTGAGTTACCTAGGTCAATGGTGGCCGGATTTTGAGCTTCTTCATCTTGATTGGATGTTGAAAGCTCTTCTTCTTGCTCTTATTCTAGAGTGGATGGTCTTTCCTCCCCCTCAATTCTTGAGGTGGAGACTTCCTCCAATTCCACTTCTTCTCTTAACCCAGATGTTGACTCCTCTTCAATTTCCGATCTCGATCCGGATGATGATTCTGAATCCTCACTTTCTTGTGAGGAAGAGCTTTCTTCTTCTTGTGTCGAGTGAGACTCCTCATGGAATCTTGCCAACTTGCTTCATAGCTCTTTGGCATCCATGTAATCCCCTAGCTTGCATAAAATGTCATTAGGTATCAAATCTTCTAAAAGATTTGTTACCTTGACTTCGGTCTTGAACTTGAGACGTTGCTCTTGTGTCCACTTCTTTAACTTTAAGACATTTCTCTTCTTATCTCTAGGAGGTTCAAAGCCTTCCATGATGATGAACCAATCTTTTATGTCCATCATCAAGAAGTTCTCCATTCTTTCCCTCCATGCCGGAAAATCCTCTTGATTGTATGGTGGCAGTGTGTGGATGTCCCATCCTAATTTTCCTTCAAATTCCATCTTCTTCCTCTAGAGTCTTTGCTCCTGGTGGTTAGTCCGTAGAAGAGCCCCGGGCTCTGATACCAATTGTAGAGGATTTAGTGGCCGCTAGAGGGGGTGAATAGTGTTTCGATGCTCGATGGAATTCGTTCACGATGCTTGCTACAAATGATTAGTGCGCAGCAAAAATAAAGTAATAACAATATACAAACATGCAAACACAACTATGTAACGTGGTTCGGAACCGAATGGTTCCTACTCCATGGATTGGGCTCGTAAGACCCCTAGCGATGTCAATCACACACCACTACTAAATAAACTCCTTCTTGACACAAGTTGGAAGCGGAGGAATCTCGAACAAATATTCTTACAACAATAAGAATAAAATACAAGCAAATACAAGTAAGCTACACAAATACAAGTAAGGAAAACCTTTACAAATGTGAACTTGATTGTTTGATCTTTGATTGCTTGAATCGTGGTTGAAGACCCTGATTTGCACCAGCAAATTGCCTCAACAATGCTCAAGAAATCGCTTCTCTAAACCTCCTCCACGAGCTCCATTTAAAGCTGCTGCCTAGGCTGGAAATTGCTTATCAGTCGACTGATCGGGACCATCAGTCGACTGATGACACTGTTGCTGTGAGACAACGGTGCAATCCATGCTGGAAAAATCCAACGGATAGGATATCAGTCGACTGATCATGTCCATCAGTCGATTGATTGAGCATTCACTCGACTGCTAACCCTAGCAGTCGAGTCAGACTCTATTTTGTGCCCGAAATATCGAGCACCAGTCGACTGATCACAAGATCAGTCGACTGCTCAGTCCAGCAGTCGACTGCCCACCTCGGGACGTCGACTGCTAGGGCACTCCCCGCAGTCAAACCCTAGTTGACTCACACCAGTCGACTGCCACATGGTATGAGTCGACTGATACACCTCAAACATGAGGTTTTAACCCAAGTATGGTGCCCCCATACTTGCTAGACCACCCGTAGCCTAGACCTAAGCCTTCTAGCCACCTCCATCAGCCTCGAGCCTATCGGATCCCTCTAAGTCATCCATGACTTGTTCATCTATATGCTAGTCTTCAGGTGCTTCCATCGGCTATGTCATTCTAACGGTGTCTACACCGCCAAGGCACATTGGACTTGCGCTGCCAAGACTCCGCTTGGACTTTACGCCGCTAACCATTGGACTTATGCTGCCAAGACTTCACCCTTGGACTTTACGCCGCCAATATCAAACCCCTTGGACTTTCCAAATGCCAAGTTCTCATGACTTGGACTTTCACCGCTAAGACTACACCCTTGGACTTACGTGGCCAAGACTACACCCTTGGACTTCTCAAATGCCAACCCATGTTGGACTTTTCCTTGCCAAGACCCATGCTTGGACTTTACATGCCAAGTACTCAAGACTTGGACTTTCCATGACATGGTCAACTCCAGTCAACCATCAAAATCTCCCTCGAGTCAAACTCGAGTCCGGTCAATCATGACTCGGGTTGATTGCACCAACAATCTCCCCAAAACATTATCAGACATCAATGTCAAACATCAATGTCAAACCTTCATGTCAAACATCAAAACATCTCTCGAGTCAAACTCGAGTCCGGTCAATCATGACCTGGACCAATTGCACCAACATTTTCCCCCTTTGACACCACTAAAAACATTAAACATATGTCATATAACATGGCATCAAAGTCTTAATGGAAGGAAACCACCAAAACATGCTGAATGTTAGGGAGAATTTCGGATCATGACATTCATAATATCGCGGGCGAATACTTTGCACAATCACAGCGAAAACAAAAATAAACTGGATCCCTCCCGAGATCCATGCAAAAGATATAAATCATTTTCTTTAATCTATATTTTATCTAGAAGAAGAAATATACCTTTGATGCGAGCCCTACACAATCCCGCTAATTCAAATGCAGTCGGATCTCAATCCTGTAAGGACAACCGTTTCTCTAAGGTATCCACACGAACCGTATCTTGGAGATGGAGATAACACCTTTGGTTGTGCTAGCAACCAAAACTAAGGTTCTCCACAAAAGAAAAAGAAGCGAAAATAGGGATGCAAGGCACACAATGGGATGCAAGCATAAAACTTGAGATCTAATCTCCACTCTAAGGAGATTTCTCAAATCACCTTTATCATGCATTAATCCATATTTACATGCATTAAATTCCAATTCATGCATTAACCCCATTCATGCATGCAACGTTTGAGGATGAAACCCCACTTCATGGATTAATTCTTTTGCATTGACCCCTCTTTTGCATGCAACATTTAGGGTGGTTTCTCAAATTCCAATTGCATGTGAAATCACATTTCATGCAATGTTAATGCAATAATTCAATTTGCATGCCATAATCTATTTTGCATGCAACGTTTGGGAATATGTTTCATTTCATGCATTAATGCCTTTGCATACAACATTAAGCATTAAATCTCATTTCATGCATTAATCCATTTGCATGCAAAAATTTCCATTTGCATGCATGATTAATCATCATTAATCATGCTTACCTTCTTCAATTGATTTCACTTGAGTCTAACTAAATCTCAATATTAAGCATTAAATCTCATTTCATGCATTAATTCAAGTTTGGCCAAGCAACGAGTCTAACTCATTCTAGTCCATTCAATTAACTAATGATTCATTTAGTCAAACTAAGATGAACACTTCTTCAAAATATGTTCTTTATGTGTGACCCTATAGGCTTTCATAGCGTTGGTAATGTATCTAAAACCATTTTAGATACATAAACAATGAGCGGCATCTAGCAGTACATCATTGTTACCCAAGCTATAAGAAAGTCGAGATCCGACAACCTTTCCGTGACTATTATCATGTGTGACGGTGTCCTTCTATCCTTGATATCTTAGATCGATCAATGAGGCATATACCGTGTCATCCCCTTATCGACCTTTATGTTTCTTGATCCCCAAGTAGACTCACTCAAACAAATGAGCTCAATATCTCATATTGACTCATTTGAGCATGACCATACATTTCGTGGTCATACTCTATTAAGAGGCCAAAGATATCACTCCCGTCATATTGGATGGATAGATCTCATATACATCACTCACATCCCTCCGCATAATTCGTTATATACCCAGCAATCGCCGTTATAGTGCACCCTGTTACGGATGACGTTAGATGATACCAAAGCACATAACTCCTTATGTAGGGAACCATAGTGACTTCAGGTCTAAGGACTATTCATACCAATAGTCACATGAGAAAGTATATGACACTCATATAACGATCGATGATACTTTCTCATGGCGGGTCAATTCAGTACATATATTCTCCAATATATATACCCATATGTCAATGTGATATCACATATCCATGACTTGTGAGATCAAGTCATTCATTGACCTACATGCTAGTCTCAATGTATCAATATATCCCTTTGTCTATTAATACAATACTTGACTAGGAATGATTAAGTATAGTGTTCTCTACAGCTTCTCATAATTAATTCTAACAATTGATATACTGTAGATTAGAACCTACTATTCAAGGGCATTATTATATTTATTTGGCTGGCACACACATATAATAATCAATCTTTGCCTATTATTAATGAAATATGATACATATGATCCCTAATCAATCATCTCATGATTGTCACTAAGGGCTGACACTAATAATCTTCCACTAGCACTAGTGTCAATCACTGTAATCTCTAAGGCCCAGTGACCTAGTGTAACCATCATGCTTTCTCTGTGCCAAAGCCTTGGTCAAGGGATCCACAATGTTAGCATCAGTATCTACTTTGCATATCCGCACATCTCCTCTATCGATGATCTCTCGAATGAGGTGATACCGTCGTAGTATATGTTTGGAACATTGGTGAGAATGAGGTTCCTTAGCCTGTGCTATAGCCTGATTATTGTCACAATAAAGCTCTATAGGGCTCACGATGCTAGGAACTACACAAAGCTTAGAAACAAACTTTTTAATTCAAACAACCTCCTTTTCCGCATCAGAAGCAGCAATATACTCGGCCTCTGCAGTAGAATCTGCAGCTGTGTCTTGCTTCGAACTCTTCCAGCTCACAGCACCACCATTTAAACAAAAGACATACTCTGATTGCGATCTGTAATCATCCTTGTCCGTTTGGAAACTAGCATCGCTGTAACCCTTTACAGCGAGCTCCTCATTGCCTCCAAATATTAAGAAATATTTTTTAGTTCTTCTCAAGTACTTAAGAATATCTTTGACAGCTATCTAGTGACTGTCACCTGGATCTGGCTAGTACCTACTCATCATTCTTAAAGCATATGAGACATCAGGATGAGTGCATAGCATGGTGTACATAATAGACCCTATAGCAGATGCATAAGGGATCTGATCCATGTGTTCCCTTTCTTCCTTAGAAGAAGGACATTGAGCCTTCGAAAGGATCACACCATGTGACATTGGCAGAAATCCCTTCTTGGAGTTCTGTATGGCAAAACGTTTAAGCACCTTGTCAATGTATGCACTCTGACTTAAGCCAAGCAATCTCTTAGATCTATCTCTATAGATCTTAATGCCTAAAATATAGGCTGCTTCACCTAAGTCTTTCATTGAGAAACAATTCCCAAGCCAAGTCTTCACAGACTGCAGCATAGGGATGTCGTTTCCCATGAGAAGTATGTCATCAATAAGAAAGATAACTATGCTCCCACTAACCCTCTTATAGACACAGGGTTCATCTTCATTCTTGATGAAACCAAACTGTTTGGTCGCATCATCGAATCGAAGATTCCAGCTTCTAGATGCTTGCTTTAAACCATAAATGGACCTTTGCAGCTTGCATACCTTACCAACATGCTTTGGATCTACAAAACTCTCAGGTTGTGTCATGTACACATCCTCGAGGAGGTTTTCATTCAGAAATGCAATTTTGACATCCATTTGCCAGATCTCATAATCGTGGTAAGCTGCAATAGCAAGCATGATCCGAATAGACTTAAGCATCGCAACTGGTGAAAAAGTTTCATCATAGTCAATACCATGAATCTGTTTGAAACCTTTAGCTACCAATCACCCTTTATAGGTATGCATAAGACCAACCATGTCAGTCTTTCTCTTAAAGACCCACTTACATCCAATGGATTTGACCCCTTCAAGTGGATCAACCAAAATCCATACTTGGTTAGTGTACATGGATTCCATTTCGTATCTCATGGCCTCTAGTCATTTCTCAGAATCTGGGCTCATCACAACTTCCTGATAGAATGTAGGCTCATTCAACTCAACAAGCATAACGTCATCATTGTCAGACAAGAGAATGAATATCTCTCAGGCTGACGACGTATCCTATCAGACCTACGAAGAGGTTGGTCTACTTGAACAGGTTGTTGCTCCACAACTTCTTGTGCAACAATGTCATCATCCATAACACTTTGTGGTGTCTGTTCAATTTCCATCTCGGTGCTATCTTAATCTTGAATTTCTTCAAGATGTATTTTACTCTCACTAGTTCTTCTAGAGATGAACTCTCTTTCTAGAAATACTCTATATCTAGCGACAAACACTTTGCCTTGTGTGGGATTGTAGAAGTAATATCCTTTTGTTTCCTTAGGATATCCTACAAAATAGCACTTGTCTGATCTGGGGCCTAGTTTGTCGGAGACTTGACGTCGAACATAAGCCTCACAACCCCAAATCTTCATAAAAGACATCTTCGGACTCTTCCCATTCCATATCGCATATGGTGTCTTTATGACTGCCTTAGATGGAACGCAGTTAAGTTTGAAAGCAACCGTCTCTAAAGCATATCCCCAGAAGAAAGAAGGAAGATTTGTGTGACTCATCATGGATCGTACCATATCTAATAATGTACGATTTCTCCTTTCTGATACACCATTCCACTGTGGTGTTCCAGGTGGAGTGAGTTGAGATCTAATCCCAAATTCAATGAGATAGTCACAAAAAGCTTGGCTAAGGTATTCCCCACCTTGATCTGATCGAAGCACTTTAATACTCTTACCAAGTTGGTTTTGTACTTCATTCTTGAATTCTTTGAATTTTTCAAAGGACTCAGATTTGTGTCTCATACGATACACATATCCATATCTACTAAAATCATCAGTAAAAGTAATGAAGTACTGATATTTTCCTCTAGCTGCTACATTGAAAGGCTCATATACATCAGTATGTATGAGTTCTAACAAATCAGTAGCTCATTCGCCATGTCCACTAAATGGAGTCTTGGTCATCTTGCCTAGAAGACAATATTTGCATGTCTCATATGATTCAAAATCAAATTAGTCCAGTAATCCATCCTTATGGAGTTGGGATATGCGACTCTCATTTACGTGACCCAGGCGACAATGCCAAAGATATGTTTGGTTCAGATCATTAGATTTGAATCGTTTGGTATTTATATTATAGACTGGGGTTTTAAGATCTAGAAGATAGAGACCATTCACAAGGTTTGGACTATAAAAAAAACATATCATTTAAATAAATGGAACAACACTTGTCCTTTATTACAAATGAGAAACCTTTCTTGTCTAAACAAGAAACGGAGATAATGTTTTTAGTCAAGGCAGATACATAACAACATTCTTCTAGTTCTAAGATAAGCTCAGTAGGCAAAGATAAGCTATATGTCCCTATAGCGATAGCGGTAACCTTTGCTCCATTGCCTACCCGTAGGTCCACTTCGCCCTTTGTCAATGATCTAGTCTTTCCAAGGCCCTGCACATTGGTACAAATGTGAGAAGCACAACTGGTATCTAATACCCAAGAAGACGAGATAGATAAATTGACTTCGATAACATGTATACCTAAGGCAGAAGTCTCACTTCTCTTCCTTTTCACCTCTTCCAGGTATAGCTTGCAGTTTCTCTTCCAATGCTCGGTCTCACTGCAGTGGAAGCATTCCCCTTCTTTAGACACCCCTCCTTTAGGTTTTAATGCATTTGCCTTGCCCTTGCCTTTGCTTTTGGCTTGGGTCTTACCCTTACCTTTAGGCGTCTGCTTGCCTTTGCCTTTGCCTTTGTTCACCATCAAAACGGTACCAGGCTTTGCCTTCTTAAAGTTGAGTTCAGCAGTTCGTAACATGCTCAACAACTCAGGTAAAGGTTTGTCAATTTCATTCATGTTGTAGTTCATGACAAATTGACTGTAGCCTTCTGGCAGTGACTGAGAACAAGGTCAGTGGCCAACTCTTGGCCCAATAGAAATCTCAATCTCTGTAGGTTCTCAACATACCCAATCATCTTGAGTACATGAGTGCCTACGGGAGTTTCTTCTTGCATTTTTCATTAAAACAAGGCCTTTGATACTTCGTATCTCTCGTGCCTTACTTGTCCCTGATATAGTTGTTTCAGATGCTCAACCATACCATAGGCATCCATGTTCTCATGTTGCTTTTGAAGCTCATAGGTCATGGTGGCAAGCATATGGCATGACACATCCAATGCGTCATCTTAATGCTTCTTATAAGCATCCTTGTCAGCACGAGTGGCTATAGGAGCAGGTGGTTCAGGAATGGACTGCTCTAGGACGTACAGTTTTCGTTCTTGCTTGAGGATTATCCTCAAGTTCCTGTATCAATCTAGGAAATTAGCTCCGGTGAGCTTGTCCTTATCAAGGACAGATCGTAGAGAGAGTGTGTTCAACATATTTGATGTCATGGTGATCTACAATACAGAAATGCATAAATGTATCATATTTTAATCATTTAATTAGGCCTTTTAACTAAATGATTCTCCCACTGGTCACAAAGTGGTCACAAAGCTCATATTATACTGCATCTTGAGTTAGCTTTGGCTAATCGCCCAAGATTTGTATAAGTTAGGTAGGTAACTTGTACCAATTGCATCTAATGTAACTCTTGTATAACTAAATGAACAACATTATTTGTTCATTATGCCCATCGCATGAGATATCTTTCTAAATTATCACTCATCTTGAGTTAGCTTTGGCTAATCGCCCAAGATTTGTATAATGTAGGTAGATGTCCCATATGAGTTATGCCTCTAAGTTCATCAATCTAATTGAGAGAGCTTAGTTAAGTCAAACCCAAAGTTTAATAGGTGGATATCACAATTGTCCTATCGTACTTTACCGAGATAAATCGAGTCACTTTGCTTTGGCAAATGCGCTACGATTGAACAAGGTAATAGTAAGTATTAAACTTTGGTAGGCATAAAATAAGTAACCTAATTTTTGTGACAACTAACTACGCATGCATCAAATATACAAGCATCACATGTATCACATACACACATAGCAAATAATTTAAACATGACATGGTTATGGCCTGAATCTACGATCTTCCCAAGCCACAAGCCAATGAGAAGAGTGAATGATTAACCTAGGGATGGCATCTTCTCCAAGTGCTTCCTTCGGTCATCCTTGTTGGTGCAATCGACCTAGGTCACGATTGACCAGGACTCGAGCTTGGATCGAGAGATGTTTTGATGTTAGACAAAAACATATGACAATGTAATTGTCATGGTAAAGTCCAAGTCATGAGTACTTGGCATGGAAAATCCAAGTGGGATACTTGGCATTTGGGAAAGTCCAAGCATGGCTCTTGGCAAGGTAAAGTCCAAGTCATGGGTACTTGGCATGGAAAGTCCAAGTGGGACACTTGGCAATTTGGGAAAGTTCAAGTCTTGAGTACTTGGCACAAGGAAAGTCCAAGCATGGGTCTTGGCATGGAAAGTCCAACATGGGTTGGCAAGGGAAAGTCCAAGCATGGGTCTTGGCATGGAAAGTCCAACATGGGTTGGCAAGGGAAAGTCTAAGCTTGAGTCTTGGCATTTGAGAAGTCCAAGGGGTTTGATATTGGTGGCGTAAAGTCCAAGGGTGGAGTCTTGGCAGCATAAGTCCAATGGTTGGCGGCATAAAGTCCAAGCGGAGTCTTGGCGGTGTAAGTCCAATGTGCCTTGGCGGTGTAGACACCGTTAGCATGACATAGCCGATGGAAGCACCTGAAGGCTAGCGCGATGGATGAACAATTCATGGATGACTTGGAGGGATCCGAGAGACATGAGGCTGATGGAGGTGGCTAGAAGGCTTAGGTCTAGGCTAAGGGTGGTCTAGCAAGTATGGGGACATCATACTTGGGTTAAAACCTCATCCTTGAGGTTGGCAGTCGACTGGCATTATGGTCGGTTCGACTGCCGAGAGTCGACTAGAGCTCGACTGCCACTTAGGGCTGAAATTACCTTGGCGATCATTGCTCATTGGAAGCGATTAGCTGGTAGTCGATCGCCATGGATGGCGATGATCGCCAATTGAGTTGCTGAGAATGCTCGCGTAGCCGGCGATCACCAGGGCGTTAGCGATCGGCCAAGAGATCCGTTGGAACTTTTCCAACGTGGATTGAGCCGTTGTCTCACAACTACAGTGTTGGCAGTCGACTGGAGCCTTATGGCAGTCGACTGCCAGGCGGAAATCCAAGTCGCACGGAAGGATAAAAGGAGCTCGATGGGAGGGTTTTTGCACATGGTTTCTTGAGCATCCTTGGGGTGATTTGTTGCTGCAAATCAGGGTCTCCAAGTCCATTCTTCAAGCAACCAAAAGCAAGCAATCCAAAGCATTTGTAAAGTGTTTTCTTTACTTGTATTGCATTATATTCCATTATATTTGCTTTTATTTTTATTGTATTACTGTTGTATACATTGTACGAGGTTTCTCCACCTCCGGATTGTTCCGAGAAGGAGTTATTACATAGTGGTGTGCTTGTGGCATCGCTAGGGCTCGTTTGAGCCCGATCCGTGGAGTAGGAACCGTGCGGTTCCGAACCACGTTAAATATTTGTATATTAGTGTGTTCGTGTTTGTCTTACTTTGTCATTGTTTTTATTATTATCATTCCGCTGCGCATAACGAGTTTTGTAGAGACGAATGCGAAAGATTTCCATCTACGTACGAGCATGCAATGCTATTCACCCCCCTCTAGCATCCTCAAATCTCCTACAATTGGTATCAGAGCTCGGGGCTCTTCTACAGACTAACCACCGAGAGCTAAAGAAGCTAGAGGGAGGATGGAAGTTCAAGAGCAACTAGGATGGGATATCAACACACCTATCCCTTATACCTTCTATGGACAAGAAGGGTTTAGACAATGGAAGGCAAGGATCGAAGACTTCCTAATAATGAGGGACTTCGAAGAATGGTCAATTTTAATGGAGGGATATAGCTATCCAATAGGACCAAAGGGAGGGTTCCTCAAGAAAAAGAGATGGACCGAAGAGCAAGTCCAAGCCTTCGAGAAAAATGATAACGTATTGAAGTTTTTAATCGATTTAATACCTAACAATATCTTGTGCATGTTAGGAAATTATGTAGATGCCAAGGAGCTATGGAGTCAAGTGTCAAAGCTCCATGAAAGTCCATCACCGGTCCAAGAGGAAGGGACCGAAGAGGCAAACACATCATTCTCACAAGGAAGTGAGGACTTGGAGGTTGAGAGTCCATCATCAATCCAAGAAGAAGAAGAAGAAGAAGAGGAGTGCTCACCCTCTCAAGCTCAAGCAAATACATCATCTAAAGAGCTTGAGGAGTCGGAAGTTGAAGAGGAGTCAACTTCCGGATCGGTGGAAGAAGTAGAAGAAACCTCCACCTCTAGGATTGAGGGGGAGGAAAGAATTTCCACTCTGGAACAACAAGAAGAAGCTTCCACATTCGGTCAAGATGAAGAAGCTTCAATTCCGGCACCTACCACCACCATAGGCAACTCAAACACCGTAATTCAAAATAAAAATAACATTATGTGTTTTGAGTGTAGGGAATTTGGGCACTATAAGAGCAAATGCCCAAAGAAAGTCAAGAAGACTCCTCCGACACCAAAACCTCAAGAAAGATCAAAAGATGTCGGTTCCCCCACTAGAAGAAGCAAAGAGCATGTCATTTGCTTCAAGTGCCAACAATCGGGACATTACTGGAATCAATGCCCGAAGGGGGAAAGGAAGAGGCAAAATGGAGCATCACAAGTAGGGGGAGCTAAGGCTAACCCTAAGGTATATTTTAGTAATGCTCTTTCTAATTCTTATAGTCAAAAGCATGCTAGGAATATTTTTAATAATCTTGCTATTTATCATAAAGAACATGCTAGACATAGGGAATTGTGTTTAGGAGCCAAAAATGTCTACCTTTCAAAGAAGAAGAAATTTGGGACTAATGTCCCTAGAAACGTCCTTCCTAGGGAGTCTATTAGGAAAATAGGAGAACACTTAGACCTTAATCCTAAATGGACTAGACACATGCCTAGGAAGTTTCATGCCCAAAGACAAAATCAAAATTCTAAAATTGAGCAATTAGAATTAGAGAACCAAGCCTTGAGATCAAGGCTTGAGAAATTAGAAAAGACCCTCAAGATTATGAAAAATCAAATGCAAGGGTCTAATGGTCAAAGTCAAGGGTCAATATCTCAAAGTGAACATCTAGGACCCAAGAAACAAAAGTCAACTAAGGGCAAGAAGGGTTTGGGTCACAAACCTAAGCCTAAGATGACTTATCATAGTGTTCCATTAGATTATGGAACACTTACTAGGTCTAGGAAGACCAAGGTTACTAGGGAAGTTACCCCTAAGAGTAACCATGGTAAGTGCCTAGTGGCTAGGGTTTCTAGAAAACCTAGGGTGGCCACTAAGAAGGTTATTAGGGAGGCAATCCCTAAGGTTAACCATGGCAAGACCACAATGACCAAGGCTTCTAAGCCTAGGAGGGTGATTAAGAAAGTATCTAGGGAGGTTATCTCTAAGGAATACCTAATTAACCCTAGGAGCTCAAATAGATTTTGGGTTCCTAAGAGCATGATTGATTCACGCTAGGTGGGTTTAGGGTGTGCCAACCTTGATTGGATGGGTAGTTAACTCAACCATGATAAAGGTGGCATTTTAGGTCATTTTCAAGGTTATGGTTACCTTGGAAATACATTTGAGCTTTAATCCTAAAATATTTTAGGATGTGCCAATATTATTTGAGAAGTTTGATAAATTGATCAAATTGACACAATTTAGGTTTAGAGGTTAGTGTGTCATTTTGGGTTTTTGACACACTAGAGAGATTAGTAGTAATATGGCAAAATATACTTAATAATATCAAATGGCAACTAATATTAAAATTTAGGTATTATATACCTTGATATCTTATTTGTCATGCTTTGATTTGTCATATGCTATGACATGACATCATGTTTATTTTAATCATTTAAAATGTCATGATCATGTTTAGGATTAAGGATTTAAATGTCATGTGCTTTAGTTTTTATATCATATGTCATGACATCATGATCATTGGTCATGATTTATTTTTGCTATTATTATGCCATGATCATTTCATGCATTTAATTGATTAAAATTGATTTAAGGACAATGGCATGACTTGGAGTCCCATTTATAAGGGAATCAAGTAGAGTTGCCCTAGAAAAATACATGACACCCTAGTTTAGGGAGAACAAAACCCTCATCTCACATTACATTGACATGTATGTGTATTTATACACTCTAGATACATGTGAGATGCTAGGATATGAGTTGAGTTTAAGGTGCATAGTTTTTGCATCTAGATGGACTATAACTCATCTACTTTCATTAGTGGATCATTGGGAAAACTTGTGTACAAGTCATGTACATATAGCCCAAGGAATATGATCCAAAATAGATTTTCAAAAACATTTTAAAATCATTTTAGAAAACCTTGGCGAAGTCTATCTTTTGATAGCAATCACCATTGATGAAATTGATACAAAGTGAGCCAAAACTTAAAAGTTTTTCTTCACTTTTAAATTTTGTATCAATTTTGATTTTTTATGGGTAAAATATTTTTATATCATTTTTCACCCATTGTATTTACTATAAGTAATATACGTATCAAATTTCGTGATTTTTCGATATACATAGAATTACTTATGACTTTTCAAAATTCGATTCTGATAGCTGAAATTCGAGAATTTCAATTATCGATCGCCCTTAATGGCGATCGTGATGTGATGTGATTAGGTATTTGTGAGTCATTGCCAATGCTGATTTAGGGAAAACAAGGTTTGTTTAGCCCTTGTTCAGCTGCGATTAAGGTCCCTAACCACTCCTAACCCTAGGATATGCTTTGGGAAGCATTATAAAGGGTGAAAATCCATTGGATATGGATTAGGAGAGTTGTTTAGGGTTTTATCAAATTTAAGGTGGGGAGAGTTCATGTTTGAACTTTTAACCTTATTTTTGATGGTTTAGAGCCCCTATTGGCTTAGGGACTTCCCAAGGACATTGTTGGTGCAATGGTCAAGGGGGAGCAAGCCTTTAGGGGGAGGTATCCATCTTGGGATGATGGATGTGTTTTTCTCCTTGAAGAGGAGAAGTTATGGAGAGAATGTCATCAATTGAGAAAATTGATGGGTTTTTGAGAGACCCAATTTGGAAATTGGGAGAGTGAATAGGATTGCCTCTCTTGAGTGATATGGGACTTATCACTAGGAAGATAGTAGGCATCCTAGGTATTTTTGGACCAAGGGGGAGATTGTAAGATCTCATTGGGACATAAGACATTGACCTCCTTGGAGAGTACACCTTTTTTATGTTAGTCAAAAAGGGGGAGAATATTTAGGGAAGAATATTTTAGAGAAGGTTAAATTACCAATTTGGGATAATTGGTAAGGAGTTTTTGAGGTAGATGGTCTAACTCAAATGGTTTGTTTTGTTTGGTTTTTGTCAAACATCAAAAAGGAGGAGATTGTTGGTGCAATTGGCCCAGGTCACGATTGACCAAGACTCGAGCTTGGATCGAGAGATGTTTTGATGTTAGACAAAAATATATGACAATGTAATTGTCATGGTAAAGTCCAAGTCATGAGTACTTGGCATGGAAAGCCCAAGTGGGACATTTGGCATTTGGGAAAGTCCAAGCATGGGTCTTGGCAAGGTAAAGTCCAAGTGGGACACTTGGCAATTTGGGAAAGTCCAAGTCTTGAGTACTTGGCACAAGGGAAGTCCAAGCATGGGTCTTGGCATGGAAAGTCCAACATGGGTTGGTAAGGGAAAGTCCAAGCATGGGTATTGGCATGGAAAGTCCAACATGGGTTGGCAAGGGAAAGTCCAAGCTTGAGTCTTGGCATTTGAGAAGTCTAAGGGGTTTGATATTAGCGGCGTAAAGTCCAAGGGTGGAGTTTTGGCAGCATAAGTCCAATGGTTGGCGGCATAAAGTCCAAGCGGAGTCTTGGCGGTGTAAGTCCAATGTGCCTTGGCGGTGTAGACATCGTTAGCATGACATAGCCGATGGAAGCACCTAAAGGCTAGCACGATGGATGAACAAGTCATGGATGACTTGGAGGGATCTGAGAGGCGTGAGGCTGATGGAGGTGGCTAGAAGGCTTAGGTCTAGGCTAAGGGTGGTCTAGCAAGTATGGGGACACCATACTTGGGTTAAAACCTCATCCTTGAGGTTGGCAGTCGGCCCAGCATTATGGCGGTTCATTGTCGAGAGATGACTAAACTCATTGCCACTTAAAGGCTGAAATTGTCTTAGCGATCGGCCTTATTGGAAGCGATTATTGCTGTGATCAGCGCCATGGATGGCGATCAGTGAGTTCAACCAGAATGCCGTAGCCGTGCCGGTAGGCGATCGGCTCTGGTAATCGGCCAAGAGATCCGTTGGAACTTGTCAGCGTGGATTAGTCGTTGTCTCACGACTCTGATGTTGGCGATCATTGAAATCAGTCGCATGGAAGGATAAAAGGAACTCGACGGGAGGGTTTTTGCACATGGTTTCTTGAGCATCCTTGGGGTGATTTGTTGCTGCAAATCAGGGTCTCCAAGTCCATTCTTCAAGCAACCAAAAGCAAACAATCCAAAGCATTTGTAAAGTATTTTCTTTACTTGTATTGCATTATATTCCATTGTACTTGCTTGTATTTTCATTGTATTACTGTTGTATACATTGTACGAGGTTTCTCCACCTCCGGATTGTTCTGAGAAGGAGTTATTACATAGTGGTGTGCTTGTGGCATCGCTAGGGCTCATTTGAGCCCGATCCGTGGAGTAGGAACCGTGCGGTTCCGAACCACGTTAAATATTTGTGTATTGGTGTGTTCGTGTTTGTCTTTCTTCGTTATTGTTTTTATTATTATCATTCCGCTGCACATAACGAGTTTTGTAGAGATGAATGCGAAAGATTTCCATCTACGTACGAGTACGCAACCCTATTCACCCCCCTCTAGCGGCCTCAAATCTCCTACAATCCTGTGTTGTCGGCATCCTCCTTGTAACTTCAACCTTCAATGAACTTTTCATTTCTTTATTTTGTACATTACAAAATAATAACACTCGAGTTACACTCGAGTCTAAGTCTATTTTACAATAAAAAAAATAGAGATGAAGACACGAAATGCAGGCCGTATTATGAATTACAACATACACATACAACACACAACCGCAATCACATTGGGTCTTAGGCCATAACCATGCATCATGCACCATGTCATTCATAATGATGTAATTTTATAAAATTTATTATGAATACACACATGAATTTTAAGCCGCTTTGCCAATAAGTTGCAATGCCATGGCAGTCCCATTAGCCGATTAGCGGGCGAGGGTCAAGGGGCAGCACCCCTTGCGGGGGACCTCAGGGGGCAGCGCCCCCGAAGCAAAATTTTATTTTCAACTCAACTCCTTCAATGAGTTGCTGCTCTTGGTCCATCAATATAAACCCAAGACCCTCGTTTTCGGAGCGTCATGTGGTCAACACGGTCAGGCCATGCCCAACCCCATTTTTTCCCCTTATCAACATTCCAAGCCTAAAATTCATGTACCCATAATGCACATGTTTTATATCTCATAAAAAACAAAAAAATCTAAATTTATATCACATATAAATCATCATAACGAAATATACGTTTTGCAAATGGCTCTAATACCACTGTTAGAGAGAATTCCGGATCATGACATTCATAATATCGCGGGCGAATACTTCGCACAACCGCAGCGGAAACACAAATAAACTAGATCCCTCTAGAGATCCATGCAAAATATATAAATCATTTTCTTTAATCTAGATCTTATCTAGAAGAAGAAATATACCTTCGATGTGAGCCCTTCGCAATCCCACTAATCCAAACACAGTCGGATCTCAATACGATAAGGACAATCATATCTCTAATGTATCCACACAAACCGTATCTTGGAGATGGAGATAACACCTTTGGTTGTGCTAGCAACCAAAACTAAGATTCTCCACAAAAGAAGAAGGGAAAATAGGGATGCATGACACACAATGGGATGCAAGCATAAAACTTGAGATCTAATCTCCACGTTAAGGAGATTTCTCAAATCACCTTTATCATGCATTAATCCATATTTACATGCATTAAATTCCAATTCATGCATTAACCCCGTTCATGCATGCAACGATTTGAGGATGAAACCCCACTTCATGGATTAATTCTTTTGCATTAACCCCTCTTTTGAATGCAACGTTTAGGGTGGTTTCTCAAATTCCAATTGCATGTGAAATCACATTTCATGCAATGTTAATGCAATAATCCAATTTGCATGCAATAATCTATTTTGCATGCAACGTTTGGGAATATGTTTCATTTCATGCATTAATGCCTTTGCATGCAACATTAAGCATTAAATCTCATTTCATGCATTAATCCATTTGCATGCAAAAACTTCCATTTGCATGCATGATTAATCATCATTAATCATACTTACCTTCTTCAATTGATTTCACTTGAGTCTAACTCAAGTTAAATCAATTTGAGTCCAACTCAAGTTTGCCCAAGCAATGAGTCTAACTCATTCTAGTCCATTCAATTAACTAATGATTCATTTAGTCAAACTAAGATGAACACTTCTCCAAAATATATTCTTTGTGTGTGACCCTATAGGCTCTCATAGCGTTGGTAATGTATCTAAAATCATTTTAGATACATAAACAATGAGCGGCATCTAGCAATACATCATTGCTACCCAAGCTACAAGAAAGTCGAGATTCGACAACCTTTCCGTGACTATTATCATATGTGACGGTGTTCTTCTATCCTTGATATCTTAGATCGATCAATGAGGCATAAACCGTGTCATCCCCTTATCGACCTTTATGTTTCTTGATCCCTAAGTAAACTCACTCAAACAAATGAGCTCAATATTGTTAGGGCAATCTCTTGCCGTGATATGATTTTGATGTGTGTGGCAAAGGGTTTAAGTTAGGTTGTTATTATGATTTGATATGTGCGTTGAAGTCTTGCAGGACTTAGTAATTCGCACATGGAGTCTTGGCGGGTTCACCACTCAGAACCTCGTGCTTGAGTCGGAGAAGGAGCATTGCAGAGTCGTGCGCTTGATGCTGCCAAGGGACCGCCGGACGAGAAGACTTGAAGCGAAGCCAAGGAAGCAGACTTTGGAGGCAAGAGATGCGAAGGAGCATTGCAGAGTCGTGCGCCTGATGCTGCTGAGGGACGTGGCCGCGAACGAAGAGAGCTTCGGCGAGGGACTTCGAATGAGATGAGAGAATGAGTGAATTGTAAGTAGCTCATTAGGTGAACTTGGTCGAATGGCTAAGTGTCAGATGAGTTTTCCCGACATCAGTCGACTGCCATGGAATGGCAGTCGACTGCTCTGAGTCGAATGGGTTCGACTGGTATCCGACTGATGGGTTTATGCCCAACAGTCGACTGCCATGGAATGGCAGTCGACTGCCAGAGGATGTCGCGGGCACAGAACCGCTCGTAGCCGACTGGGCAGTCGACTACGAAAGCAGCAGTCAACTGATGAGGTCCATCAGTCGACTGCCAAGTGTTCCGTTGGACTACAATGGTCGGGATCCAACGTGTTCGGAGGTCGTTGTAGTGGCAGTAGTCGACTGCTAAGGGCAGCAGTCGACTGGTGACGGCCAACGGGAAGAAATCATCCCTCTCTATAAAAAGAGAGGGTGTGGGCTTTTGGATGGCTAATGCTTATGCTTTAAGTGATCATCCAAGTGTCCCACAAGCTTTAAACTCTTCTTACTTGCTTTTACTTCATTTCTATTGTAAGAAGAGTGATCTTGATTTGTAAAGGTTACCTCCACCTAGCTTGGTGCAAAGGAGAGACCAATAGTGGATTGGTTTTGGCGGAGTGATTCACCGAGGACGAATCGGGGACCGTAGATTAGCGGCGTAGCCGTGAACCACGTTATACTATCTTGTTAGCATTATTTGTATTATTCTTTGTTCATTTTCTTGTCTTTATTAGTATTCCTCTTGCGCTAACAATTGTGTAGATGAGCAAATTACTTCATCCAATGACAAAGGGCTATTCACCCCCCTCTAGCTGGCCAATCGATCCCCTACAAGTGGTATCAGAGCCAAGGAAAGCTTGTCGAGGACTAACCGCCACAACAAGCACATTCAAGGATGGCCGGCTCAAACATTCACCCACCAAAATTCGAAGGCGAATTCTCTTGGTGAAAAAAGAGAATGGAGGTATTCTTTGAAACCGACTTTAAAATTTTATTAATTATGAAAAACGGTTTCGAGTTGCCTAGGAATGAAGATGGGGAGCCATTGGAGAAAGCAAGGTGGAGCAAGAGGCAAAGAGAAGAATACTTGGCAAATTCAAAGGCCAAGCACCACCTCTACAATGTGCTTCCCTAACAAGAAGTGAATAGGATAGGGGAATGCTCTAGTGCAAAGGAGATGTGGGAGAAGCTAGTAGAGCTTCATGAAGGTACCTCGGAGGCTAAACTTGCAAGGAGAGACCTCCTCCGCTCCCAACTATCCAACATAAAATTAGAAAAGGGAGAAAAGGTAACCTCCTTACATTCTAGATTTAAAGAGATTTTAATTGGGCTAACAAGTGTAGGAGAAAAACTTTCAAATCGGGACATGCTTATGAAAGCAATCGACGCTTTTCCCCGGTCATCAAAATGGAGCTCAATGGTGGACTCCTTCTATATGTCCAAGAACTTAGAAGTAAGTACTTTGGAGGAGTTCTTCTCAACCATGGAGCTTTATGAAACAAGACTTGAAGGAATAATAGAAGAGCCAAGAATCCAACCTTCAAGAGGAGTAGCATTTTTGGCAAACAAAGGGAAGAAGAAGATAGAGATCCCCTCCTCCGATGATGATGAAGCATCCTCCTCCTCCTCCTTGGATAGCACGGAAGAAGCATATATGGTAAGGAGGGTAAGGCGTACATTAAAAGGTTTTCAATTTAATAAATCTAATGATAGTAGGAGAAGTCCAAGGGGGAAAGTCATTTGTTACAATTGCCAAGGAGAGGGACACATAAGGAACAATTGTCCCCTCTTGAACAAAAGCAAGGAGGAGAAGAGAAAGAAGGAAGAAAAGAAGAAGAAAAATGAAGAAGAGAAGAAGGCAAAGAAAAAGGGGAAGGCCAAAGCATTAAAAGCAAGGACTTGGGATGACCCTTCCTCCTCCTCATCATCATCCGAGGAAGAAAACGCATTTATCACCAACTTAGCATTGATGGCATTTGACGACTTGGATTGCTCCTCCTCCGAAAATGAAGGATCAAGTTCAAGTGAAGGGAGCTCAAGTGAAGGGGGAGCCTCCTCTACCTCCTCATCCGAAGAAGAGGACATGGAAACTATGGTAACTAACCTTTCACCTAGTAAAATAGTTTCTATGATTTCTAGCCTCACTAAGGGCCTATTTAGAGCAAAGAAAAAGAATAAAAGCATGTTTGATCAAATTAAGGAATTAGAAGAAAAATTAGAAAAAGCATGTCTTAATGATAATAATGATGATGCATGCTCACATGATCTTTATGTGCCATTAGATGTTAATGATACATGCATAGAAGAAAATAGGGTTTTAAGGGAAAAGATAGACTATTTGACAAAAGCCCTAGAAAAATTCACTATTGGCTCAAACACTTTGAACATGATGATAGGGAGCCAAAGAGCAAGTTTTAACAAAAAATGCCTAGGATATAAGGAAAAGAAAAATGAAAAGGCCTATAAATGCCTAATTGCTAGGGGACAAGATAAGAAGAAGGTAATAGCTAGAAAATGGATTCCTAAGGAATTTCTAATGAACCCCATAGGCAAGAATTTGTATTGGGTTCCAAAATCCATCCTTAAGGGTTAGAAAAACCCTAGGATAGTCAACCATATGGACTTGACCTATATCATATTTTGGTTGACTTAGGATGGCGGGACAACATTTTTTAAAAATAGATGATAATGTGCCTATAGATAGATAATAATGCTTAAATCATGATAGTTAATGAAATTGCTATGTATGTTTACAATCATGATTTATGATTTTGATTTTTGGCACATAATCATGAGAAATAGGGTTTAAATCATGCTTTAGGTGATACTTGACTTATTATCATAATTCATACCTAATGCATGATTATTATTTGATGAATTCATTTGTTTCATGATCATAATGTGAAATTAATTCATATACATCTTTATGATCATGTGGAATGATAGAATGATACTTAACCTTGATAGAATTGCATGAAAATAATGGTTAAGTATATACAAATACCTTTAGGATACATCTCACACTCACTATAGGTTACTTTGATTGAAAAACTAAGCATGAGTGAGATGTTAGGATGATACAAATGTCCACTAATGCCTATGGCATTTAGATGGTCATTTAATGAATCAAAATAGCAATAATAGATCAATCATGGGGAAGGCTTATGTTTAATTCGTAGACATATTGCCCAAAGATCATGGTTGGATATTTTATATGTTTTCAAAACAATTTCTTACTTTAAAATTTGTGCATTCATGTTTTGAAACAATTCAAAGCAAGATTAGGTGTTAAAATGGATACTAACATGTGTCAAAAACCTAGTGGTTTTTAAAGCTTTTGGATTTTTGGCAAATCTCTCAAAATATGATGATTTTTCATAAAAAAACTATTTTTCATTGATAGATATACTTAAAAGAAATGTGTTCCTCAAATTTCACTATTTTTCGAATTTTTTAGAATTTATAGTGCATTTCTGAATTTCATCCAAAAAATCAGAAAACTGGATCTCTTTGTGCCAGTCGACTACCATACTGATAGCAGTCGACTGATGGACTGTAAACAAGCACAGTAACCTGATTTTATCAGGTTTTTGACTGATTTTAGTTTTTTTTTCTCTCTAGACTTGATGCCATGATGTATAAACATTGTTTATTATTTTTTATGGTGTCAAAGGGGGAGAAATGTTATGTTTAAGTAAGGGGGAATATATGTAGGGGGAGTTTCATGTATTAAGGGGGAGAGTTACTAATCATGTTATTTACATGCTTTCTTTCCTTAATATTTTATCAAATGTTTTACCTAACTTAAATGGATTGCCACACATCAAAAAGGGGGAGATTGTTAGGGCAATCTCTTGCCGTGATATGGTTTTGATGTGTGTGGCAAAGGGTTTAAGTTAGGTTGTTATTATGATTTGATATGTGCATTGGAGTCTTGCAGGACTTAGTAATTCGCACATGGAGCCTTGGCGGGTTCACCACTCAGAACCTCGTGCTTGAGTCGGAGAAGGAGCATTGCAGAGTCGTGCGCTTGATGCTGCCGAGGGACCATCGGACGAGAAGACTTGAAGCGAAGCCAAGGAAGCAGACTTCGGAGGCAAGAGACGCGAAGGAGCATTGCAGTCGTGCGCTGATCTTCTTTCGAGGGGCGTGGCGTGAGCGAAGAGGCTTGGCGAGGACCGAGTGAGATGAGAGAATGAGTGAATTGTAAGTAGCTCATTAGGTGAACTTGGCTGAATGGCTAAGTGTCGGATGAGTTTTCCCGACATCAGTCGACTGCCATGGAATGACAGTCGACTGCTCTGAGTCGAATGGGTTCGACTGGTATCCGACTGATGGGTTTATGCCCAGCAGTCGACTGCCATGGAATGGCAGTCCACTGCCAAAGGATGTCGCGGGCACAAAACCGCTCATAGCCGATTGGGCAGTCGACTACGAGCGATGGTCGGATGAGAATCCATCGATCGGCCCAAGTGTTACGTTGAACTACAACAATCGAGATCCGGCGTGTTCGGAGTCGTTGTAGTGGTGACGATCATTGCCAGAGCGTGATCGATTGGTGGCGGCCAACGGGAAGAAATCAGCCCTCTTTATAAAAAGAGAGGGTGTAGGCTTTTGGATGGCTAATGCTTATGCTTTAAGTGATCATCCAAGTGCCCCACAAGCTTTAAACTCTTCTTACTTGCTTTTACTTCATTTCTATTGTAAGAAGAGTGATCTTGATTTGTAAAGGTTACCTCCACCTAGCTTGGTGCAAAGGAGAGACCAATAGTGGATTGGTTTTGGCGGAGTGATTCACCGAGGATGAATCAGGAACCGTGGATTAGCGGCGTAGCCGTGAACCACATTATACTATATTGTTAGCATTGTTTGTATTATTCTTTGTTCATTTTCTTATCTTTATTAGTATTCCGCTTGCGCTAACAATTGTGTAGACGAGCAAATTACTTCATCCAACGACAAAGGGTTATTCACCCCCCTCTAGTCGGCTGATCGATCCCCTACAAATATCTCATATTGACTCATTTGAGCATGGTCATGCATTTTGTGGTCATACTCTATCAAGAGGCTAAAGATATCACTCCCGTCATATGGAAGGGATAGATCCCATTTACATCACTCACATCCCTCCGCATAATTCGTTATATACCCAGCAATCACTGTTATAGTGCACCCTGTTACGGGTGACGTTAGACGATACCAAAGTACATAACTCCTTATGTAGGGAACCGTAGTGACTTCATGTCTAAGGACTATTCATACCAATAGTCACATGAGAAAATATATGATACTCATATAATGATCCATGACACTTTCTCATGGCGGGTCAATTCAGTACATATATTCTCCAATATATATACCCATGTGTCAATGTGATATCACATATCCATGACTTGTGAGATCAAGTCATCCATTGACCTACATGTTAGTCTCAATGTACCAATATATCTCTTTGTCTATTAATACAATACTTGACTAGGAATGTTTAAGTGTAGTGTTCTCTACAGCTTCTCATAATTAATTCTACCAATTGATATACTGTAGATTAGAACCTACTATTCAAGGGCATTATTATATTTATTTGGCTGGCACACATATAATAATCAATCTTTGCCTGTTATTAATGAAATATGATACATATGATCCCTAATCAATCATCTTATGATTGGCACTATGGGCTGACACTAATACTGAAAACCCAGAAATCAGGTTGTTGTGCTTGTGCACAATTCCATCAGTCGACTGGTTCAGACAATCAGTCGACTGGCACCTAGATTCAGCCTTTTCTGATTTCTGAACCCGATTTCAGAAATACATTAAAAATTATATAAATTTTGAAAAATCATGAAATTTGGGGAACACATTTCTTATGAGTCCCTTTATCAATTAAAAATGATTTTTTCAAGAAAATTCATTCTATTTTTGAAAATTTGATAAAAACTCAAAAATTATAAAATGTCTCAATTTTGTATCAACTTTAAAACCTAATTTTGCCTTGAAACATTTTAAAACATTCATTCACTGTTTGCAAAACATAAAATGGTTTTAAATCATTTAAAATATCCAACTATGATATATGGGCAATATGTTCATTGATTAAACATTTGCTTTCCCCATAGTTGGTCTATGATTACTATGTTATGATACTTTGAATGACCCATCTAAATGTCATAAGCATTAGTGAATCAATTGTATCATCCTAACATCTCATCCATTGCTATGTTTTCAATCAGGTTAGCCTTATGGTGAATGTGAGATGTACCTAAGGTATTATACTTAACCATAAATTTCATCCAATTTTATCAAGGTTAAGTATCACCCAAAACAACCAACATGATCATAACACAAACATTATCATAATTGCATATCATGATCAAGCATCAAGTATAAAATAAAGTATCATGATTTAAACATAATTACCCAAATCATCCACCTTGCTCATAATAAGTCAACCACATAATATGATATGAAATAAATCCGCTTATGGTTGACTATCCTAGGCTTCTCTAACCCTTAAGGATTGACTTGGGAACCCAATATAAAATCTTTCCAATGGGATTCACCAAGTACTCCTTTGGGATCCATTTCCTAGCTACCATTGTTGTCTTTGATTGTCCTCTAGCAATTAAGCAATGGTAGGCTTTTTCATTTTTGGATCCTTTATAACCTAGGCCTTTCTTGTTGAAACTAGCCCTTTGGCTCCCAATGATCATATTTAGGGTATTGGAGCCAATTGTGAATTTCTCTAGGGTCTTAGTTAAATAATCTACCTTTTCCCTTAAGGTCTTATTCTCTTCTACACATGCATCATTAGTACTAGAAGAAACATTATCATTATGTGAGCATGTTTTTTCAAGTTTCTCTTCTAATTTCCTAATATCATCAAGCATGCATTTATTTTTCTTCTTACTCCTAAATAAATCTCTAGTAAGACTTGAAATCATGGAAACAATTTCTTGAGTAGGGAGATTTCTTACCATACTTACCATATCTTCTTCTTCCGATTCCAATGAAGATGATGATGCTCCCTCTACATTTGAGCTCTCCTACTCACTTGTGCTTTCTTCTTGCTCGGATGAGATAGAGTCCAAGTCATCTATCCCCATGAGTGCGAGGCTTGTGAATCCTTCTTCCTCCAATGATGATAGATCGTCCCATGTGGCCTTCAAATTTTGCATTTTGCCCTTTCCTTTATCTTTTGATTTCTTCTCTTCCTTCTTCTTCCCTTTCTTCTTCTTGTCATTCTTCTTTCTTTCATCCTTGCTCTTGTTCAAGAGAGGGCATTCATCTCTCATGTGTCCCTCTCCTTGGCAATTGTAGCATATAATCTTCCTCCTTCTCCTATCATGAAACTTGTTAAATTTAAAATTCTTTAAAGCACGTCTTACCTTCCTTACCATATAAGCTTCTTCATTTCTATTCATTGATGAGGAAGATGATGATTCGTTGTCGGATGAGGAGGGTGTGCTCTTCTTCTTCTTCCCTTTGTCGGCTATTAGTGCTACCCCCCTTGACTTTGTGCTTGGTTCTTCAATTATGCCTTCAAACCTAGTTTCATGCAATTCCATGGTGGAGAAAAATTCTTCTAGAGTACTTACCTCTAGATTCTTTGAAATATAGAAGGAGTCTACCATGGAGCTCTATTTGGATGACCGAGGAAAAGCATCTATTGCCTTCATGATCATGTCCCGGTTGGAGAGCTTCTCACCTACACTTGACAAATCATTAATAATTTCTTTAAATCTTGAATGCAAGGAAAGTACCTTTTCTCCTTTATTTAGTTTTATATTGTTGAGTTGGGAGCAGAGAAGGTCCCTTCTTACTAACTTGGCTTCGGATGTGCCTTCATGAAGCTCCACTAGCTTTTCCCACATCTCCTTGTCACTAGTGCACTCTCCAATCCTATTGATTTCTTGTTGAGGAGCACGTTGTAGAGATGATGTTGTTAGTGCAATCGGCCCAGGTCACGATTGACCAGGACTCGAGTTTGACTCGAGTGATGTTTTGATGTTTCGACAAAAACATATGACAATGTAATTGTCATTTGGTAAAGTCCAAGTCTTGAGTACTTGGCATGGAAAGTCCAAGTGGGACACTTGGCACATGAAAAGTCCAAGCATGGTCTTGGCATTTGAGAAGTCCAACATAGGTTGGCAAGGGAAAGTCCAAGCATGGGTCTTGGCATGGAAAGTCCAAGCATGGGTCTTGGCATGAAAAGTCCAACATGGGTTGGCAAGGGAAAGTCCAAGCTTGAGTCTTGGCATTTGAGAAGTCCAAGGGTTTGATATTGGCGGCGTAAAGTCCAAGCGGGAGCTTGGCAGCATAAGTCCAATGATTGGCGGCGTAAAGTCCAAGCGGAGTCTTGGCGGCGTAAGACCAATGTGCCTTGGCGGTGTAGACACCGTTAGCATGACATAGCCGATGGAAGCACACGAAGGCTAGCGATGGATGAACAAGTCATGGATGACTTGGAGGATCCGAGAGGCGTGAGGGTGATGGAGGTGGCTAGAAGGCTTAGGTCTAGGCTAAGGGTGGTCTAGCAAGTATGAGGAACCATACTTGGGTTAAAACCTCATAATTGAGGTGTGTCGATCGGCCCGATGTCATGTGGCGATCGTGGACCAAATCAACTAGGGTTTGGCGCGGGAAGTGCCCTAGCGATCGGTGATGGATGGCGGTCGGTGATTATGTGATCGATCGTGATGCTCGGTTTTCGACCACGAGAATGGAGTCTCATTCATTGCTGAGACAAGCGATCGGTGATGGCTCATCGATCGTGATGGTCATGATCGATCGGTGATGTCTAAGCGTTGGATTTTTCGGCATGGATTACACCGTTGTCTCACAGCAACAGTGTGATCAGTCGACTGATGGTCTCGATCAGTCGACTGATCGACCTTTTCCAGCACAGGTTGAAGCTATATAAGGAGCTCGTGATGGAGGAAAAGATAGCGATTTTCTTGGGCAAAATTGAAGGGGGAAGTTGGTGCTTTCCAGTCCTTCAAAGCTAGTTCAAGGCAATCAAAGATCAAGCAATCCAAAGCTCTTGTAAAGTGTTTTTCCTTTACTTGCATTTGTATTTCATATTGTATTTGCTTGTATCTAACTGATTATTGTTGTAATCATTATTGTACGAGGTTTCTCCGCCTCCGGATTGTTCCGAGAAGGAGTGTTTATTAGTGGTTGCATGTGCATCACTAGAGCTCGTAGAGCTCGATCCGTGGAGTAGGAACCGTGCGGTTCCGAACCATGTTATATCGTTGTGTTAGCGTGTTTTGCATTTCGTTATCGTTATTACTCTTCTATTTCTGCTGCACTAACGAAATTATAGAAACAAACTCGAAAGAATTCCATTGACGCTATTCACCCCCCTCTAGCCGTTACAATATTCCTAACAAGTGGTATCATAGCCCGGGGCTCTTCTACGGACTAACCGTCGGGAGCTAAGACAAAAGACTAGAGGGTGAAGATGGAATTCCAAGACAAGCTTGGATGGGATATCAATACTCCACCTCCATATGATCCAGAAGATTTTCCGGCGTGGAGAGCAAGAATGGAAACATTCTTGATGATGAACATAGAGGATTGGTTCATCCTCGTTGAAGGCCTTGAACCTCCTAGGGATAAGAAGGGGAATATCCTAAAATTGAAAAAGTGGACCCAAGAGCAATGCCAAAAGCTCAAGACCGAAGTTAAGGTAACGAAACTGTTGGAAGATTTAATCCCTAATGATGTTTTGTGCAAGCTAGGGGATTACATGTATGCCAAGGAGCTATGGAGAAAATTGGCAAGACTCCATGAGGAGAGTTCATCCTCAAGTGAAAGTGAGGAATCGAAAGTTGAGATGGAGTCAACTGTTGGATCGAGAAGCGTCGCTAGAGGGGGGGTGAATAGCGATCGTAAATCTTTTCTTTTTCGTTCGTTCGATACGCAAAGTAAGCACAGCGGAAAATAAATGAACACGTTTATTTTACTTGGTTCACAACCCAGCGGTTGCTACTCCAAGGCCCTATCGGTCCTAGACCGCGTACGGAGGGCAAAGCACTAAAACGTCTCCTCCTCGTTGGAGGTAGGAGACAACGATTACAAAAACCGAGGATGAGGCAACAAGCCTACCTCACCGTTATGAAGATAAAAATACAGAATATAATATCAAAAATATTACTTGAATCTGCTGACGAAGAAGATCAAAACTTGGCGTCGCGTCGGCGTTATGGCGGTGTTGAAGCGTTGGCGTTGTAGGAGCACTTGATGAATAATTGATGTGATTTGGAGATGAATCCTCCTCCTTTTATAGACTTTAGCCTCTGAATTTGTCTCCTATTTCTTTGGAGCGGATCATGAATTTTTCCAAATTTTTATCGCGAAGTGGCGCGTCAAGCGTTATCCGTTTTGACCTAGCGCAAAGTGAATCGCCGCCATCGATCACGATCGATGCCTCTCATCGATCGATGATACGATGATGCATCTCATCGATCAATCGATAATGATCGCCCAATGTCCGGTGATCGCCACCGCCACTTCCTGAAGAGATTAGCTCAAATGATAAATCGGACGGTTTCTAACGTCCGATCTCGACCTAGACCTTCCACGGAAGTCTTAGTCGATCGCTTACTGATCGTCCCATAAAGAGGACACGACCTTACAATCTCTCACTCACACGAGCTTACCTCGATAGTAGCTCTCGCTTCCGGCCTTCCACTCGATTCCTTCGGCTCCCTCCGAATTCACTCAAGTGTCGCCCGACCACCACGGCTTCCTCCGGGTGTCGCTAGCCTTCAGCTCCATCTTTAGTACTTTTCTGCACACTTGATTTAGCTCGTGAGATAACAATATAAACTTAACTTTGTGTCTTTGCCATAATCAAAACACAGGTTCGATTATCTAGTGCCCCTGCACCAACAATCTCCCCCTTTTTGATCTATGGCAAACCAACACAAAGTTAAGGGAAATTAAAGCATAAAACACATATAGTAGATGATGAATGCCATTCCCAAAAATTCTCCCTTAACCAAAACTCCCCCTTTTGCCATAAATCAAAAAAGAGTGTTGGGGTTTTTGTATAAAATAGGGGTTTAAAACAATGTCGTTTATGAATGCATCTAGATAAATCAAATATGAGTCCAAGCATGCGTCTAGCAATAGTTAGATAGATTGGTTCGAGGTGTGTCCCTCTGCACCAATAATCTAAAGATTTATAATATAACCCTTAAGATTAGTTTGCTCTCCCCCTTAGTCAAATATATGAAGTATAAGAGATGTATGGGGCGCTAAACTTTGGCCTCAGAGTTGTTAAGTACAATAGTTGAGAAAATAAGTAGTATTTTGAAGGGATTGTTTCAAGTATATTTCAATTATCCTTAACATCTCACCCATTCTATGTGTCTCATAATTTGTTCACCTTATATGTTTTGTGAGATGATTTTAAATTGATTAAAGATAGTCAACCTTGGGTTAGATTCAGATTTAACCTTTAGATCGTTAAGTAACTTTTCGAGAAATTGGCTTCGTGTCGTGGCGAGGCACAGGGCCTTCTTTGATCGGAACAACGACCACTTCCTTAGACAAAGCCAAATTCAAGAAAATATCACTTAAGTCACTTAGGGTTACTTCTGGTCTAACTAGTTTAGGATACTGAGGTAGCTTGACTAGTTCCACTCGGTCAAGTGCACCAAGCTAGATCGCCTTATCTAGCTCGAATACACGAGACTTTGTCTCCTAGCACGTACTATCATCTCGTCGGCGTCTGATACTATATTATCAAGAGTTGACTAACTAGTTATTTATGAAAAGAGGCTCCCGAGGCTCAATCTTTTCAAGGATTTTAGTTGGTTATGTCGTATTCTAAGTAAGTTCACAAGTTAATGAAATTCTAAGCATGCAATGGTTTTGCTAAGTAGCGGGTATACTATTTTAGTGTTAGCTCCCTAGACCATTGAACCAATAAGGTCTATTCAAATAATGAACTTGATCCAGGAATCCAATACTTATTAGTCCTAATATGTGAATTTAATAAAACCTTTGGGACCCATGCTTGGACTCTTTGATGACTACGATTTCCCGATAGACATATAAGACCTATTCGTAGTCTTTGACTTAAATCTGAGTCCGGCTTTGTTGTACACGGCTCTTTGGGTTCCAAGTAGTCGGTTAAGGTTCTTAGATCCCAACGTGAACTTTTCCAACCTAGCCTCGACCTCTTGAACTTGGTCTTTCAAGAGAGAATTCTCCTTCTCAAGTTTTTCAATTTGGGTTGAGTTTCTCTCTTGAACTTGACTAGTTGAAGAGATTAGAGTAACCTCTTGCTTGAGGTTTCAACCTCCTCAAGTAACGACTCAACCCTAGACTTCGGACTTAGTTAATTTCCTATTAAGCGGTTTAATTGTCTTTGTAAAGTGTACTAATTAAAGAGAAATCAACCTTAACTTTCCCTTTTGGTCCGGCTTTGAGTTTTCTCTCGAAATAATCTTGAAATTGAGTCGGAGTTGTAGTTGGACTCGGCCGGATTGACTCGGACTCCTCCGTTCTTGCCATGTAAGCTATGTCTTCTCTGTTGTCCCAAGTTGCATGGAAGGCTTTCCTTGCTCCCTTTTCTTCAGTTCTCATTCTTCAATTTCCTTCTTTCTTGTCGAACTATTCTCCGCACAATATTGACTATTATGGCCTCCTCTTCGGATTCGGATTCGTCTTCGGGTTCGAGTTCATCTACTTGCCTAGTAGGTGGCTTGCTTCTTTGTCCTGCAAGTAGAGCAATACCTCTCTCGGCCCGGATCACGTTAGTTTGCTCGTGAAGTTCAAACTCGGAAAATAATTCATCTAACCTAAGCTTCGATAGGTCCTTAGAGACCTTGTAGGCATCGACCATGGATGCCCACAAGGTAGTCTAGAAATGAATTAAAACGTACCTTAGTAGGTCACGGTTTTCGACCTTGTGTCCGATGGTGTGTAGGCCATTGACAATGTCCTGGACGCGGGCGTGTAGTTGCGTTGCCGTCTCGTGTTCCTGCATCTTGAGGTTATACAACTTATTGAAAAGAAGGTCACGTTTACATACCTTAGCATCGGACGTTCCTTCGTGTAGCTCAATTAATTTATTCCATAGGTCCTTGGCGCTAATGAATGGTCCGATGCGGTTGAGTTCCTCCTTGGACAAGCCGCATTGCAATATTTGGGTTGCTCTTGCATCGGCTTCGATTTGCCTCTTGGTTGCATTTGTCCACTTGTTGAAATCAAATGGCTCTCCTTGATCATTGGTGGGTAAAGCAAAGCAGTTTGGATTATTATCAAGTCTCGACTTGTGTTTTCAGAAACACTCCATCCGACCTTTCCAATAACGGAAATCATCTCCGTTAAAGAACGGAGGTCGGGTGGTGCTATATCCCTCAATGTGAGCCATTAAGTATCTTGCAAAACACAAATAAAAACCAAAGAGAATTCCAAGACTTGGTCTTGGATTAGTAATGCGGGAAATAATAGAAAAAAAAATAGAAATAAATAAGGAGGATAAGAAACTAACAAAAATTTGAAACTTACGACCTTCGATGTCCCCGAAAGGGTACTAAACGTTGGATTTTAGGGCTGGAAATAGCTTGTTACGGGGGTAAACCCCTCGTAAGAAGTGTAGATCTTTCAAAGAGCTTCGATTTGGTGGGTAGATCGTTTCGTGAGTCCACTTGTAGCAAAAGTTATGCTCGTTTGATCGTGAGGTACTCCGAAGGAGATTAGTACTTGCAAAAACACAACAAAAAACTATGTACCAAGACTTGGTCTTGGATTAGTAGTGCGGGAAACAAAAACCTAAGAAATATACGAATCGAAAAATACGAAAATAAAACCAAAACGTGCTAGATTGGTGGTTTCACCAAATCTTAGCGCCCCCGCTCTGATACCAATTGTTGGATCGAGAAGCGTCGCTAGAGGGGGGGTGAATAGCGATCGTAAATCTTTTCTTTTTCGTTCGTTCGATACGCAAAGTAAGCACATCGGAAAATAAATGAACACGTTTATTTTACTTGGTTCACAACCCAGCGGTTGCTACTCCAAGGCCCTATCGGTCCTAGACTGCGTACGGAGGGCAAAGCACTAAAACGTCTCCTCCTCGTTGGAGGTAGGAGACAACGATTACAAAAACCGAATATACGAGGATGAGGCAACAAGCCTACCTCACCTCGTTATGAAGATAAAAATACAGAATATAATATCAAAAATATTACTTGAATCTGCTGCCGACGAAGAAGATCAAAACTTGGCATCGCGTCGGCGTTAAGCGGTGTTGAAGCGTTGGCGTTGTAATAATTGATGTGATTTGGAGATGAATCCTCCCCTTTTATAGACTTTAGCCTCTGAATTTGTCTCCTATTTCTTTGGAGCGGATCATGAATTTTTCCAAATTTTTATCGCGAAGTGGCGCGTCAAGCGTTATCCGTTTTGACCTAAGCGCAAAAGTGAATCGTCGCCATCGATCGTGATGCCTCTCATCGATCGATGAATATGATCGATGCATCTCATCGATCAAGCGATAACGATCGCGCCCAATGTCCGTGATCATTGCCCGGCTAACCACTTCCCTGCAGTAAGAGATTAGCTCGGAAAATGATAAATACGACGGTTTCTAACCGTCCGATCTCGACCTAGACCTTCCACAGGAAGTCTTAGTCGAATCGTCGCCTACGGTCGTCCCCGTAAAGAGGACACGACCTTACAATCTCTCACTCACACGAGCTTACCTCGATAGTAGCTCTCGCTTCCGGCCTTCCACTCGATTCCTTCGGCTCCCTCCGAATTCACTCAAGTGTCGCCCGACCACCACGGCTTCCTCCGGGTGTCGCTAGCCTTCAGCTCCAGTTTTAGTACTTTTCTGCACACTTGATTTAGCTCGTGAGATAACAATATAAACTTAACTTTGTGTCTTTGCCATAATCAAAACACAGGTTCGATTATCTAGTGCCCCTGCACCAACATCAACTTCCGAATCGGAGAAAGAAGAAGTAGAAGAGGTGGAAGAAGCATCTATTTCTAGGATTGAGAAGGAGAGATCATCCTCTACACCGAAGCAACCTCAAGAAGAGCCTTCAACATCCGATCAAGATGAGGAAGCTCAAAATTCAACTCCAGCACCTACCACCACTCTAGGTAACTCAAACACTTTATTTTCAAATAAAAATCATATAATATGTTTTGAGTGTAGGGAGTATGGGCATTACAAGAGCAAATGCCCAAAGAAGGTTAGGAAAGCTTCTCCGGTGCCCAAAAGTCAAAGGATGCCAGTTCCCCAAGTCAAAAGAGCAAGGAGCATATTATATGCTTCAAGTGCCATCAAAAGGGGCATTATAGAAGCCAATGCTCTAGGGGGGAGGAAAAAGACCCAAGAAGAAGCATCACAAGTAGGGGGAGCTAAGGCTAACCCTAAGGTACATTTTAGTAGTGCATCTTCTAATTTAAATGTTAAAAAGCATGCTAGGAACTTAAATTCTCCTGCAATTTATGAAAATCATGCTAATAGGAATAAATGTTTTTGCTTAGGAGCTAAAAGTGTCCATTTTAGTAATAAGGAGAAATTTGGGACTAATGTCCCTAGAAAAACCATACCTAGGGAATCTATTAAGAAAATACAAGAACATCTAGGTTTTAATCCAAAATGGACTAGGCATATGCCAAGAAAGTCCAATGCCCAAGATTTAAATCAAAATTCTAAAATTGGGCAATTAGAATTAGAAAACCAAGCCTTGAGGTCAAGGCTTGAAAAACTTGAGAAGACCCTCAACACTATGCAAAATCAATTTAAAGGGTCTAATGGTCAAACTCCTAGGTCAAGAAGTCAAAGTCAACATCTAGGACCTAAGAGTCAAAAGTCAACCAAGGGAAAGAATGGTTTGGGTCACAAACCTAAGTCCAAGGTGACTTATCATAGTGTTCCATTTGACTATGGAACACTAACTAGGTCTAGGAAGACCAAGGTCAATGGGGAAGTCATCCCTAGAGTTGACCAAGGTTTGTGCCTAGTGGCCAAGGTTTCGAAGAAACCTAGGGTGGCCGCTAAGAAGGTTGTTAGGGAGGCAATCCCTAAGGTTAACCTAGGCAAGACCAAAATGACCAAGGCTAATAAGCCTAGAAAGGTCATTAGGAAGGTATCTAGGGAGGTTATCCCTAAGGAATACCTAATTAATTCAATGAGCTCAAATAGATTTTGGGTTCCAAAGAGCGTGATTGATTCACGTTAAATGGATTAGAATGTGCCAACCATGATTGGATGAGTAGTTAACTCAACCATGGTAAAGATGGCACTTAGGTTGTTTTCAAGGTTATGGGTGCCTTGGAAAAACATTTGAGCTTTAATCCTAAAGGATTTTAGGATGTGCCAATATAGTTTTTGAAAAACATGAAAATCAATAAAATTGGCACAATCTAGATTTAGAGGTCATAGTGTGTAACTTTGATTGATGGCGCACTTTAAAAGTTCATGTAAAAGTAACATCAAGAGTGATACTCAAGTGTCACACAACTTGATGTCTTGTACTCACCATGCTTCATATGTTTTACCATATGTTTGCATGAAAGGAATGTCTAGGATGGATTGCATCTCACAAAACAAGTCTTTTACCTTGATTGTGTATTTCAACACTTAGAAAGGGTGAGATGTTAGGATTTGGAAATCATTGAATGTTAATGTTTGCAAAAATAAAATAAAACATTAAAATACATTAACGAATACATGAATGTAAGTGTAACATCAATATGTTCGATATACAAGAATAAACATGATAAAATGGATTAATTAGATAAAGAAATCGAGATTTTCAGAATTTCAGAATTAGAAATCAGATATCGATCGATATAGATTATCGATCGACGATAACACTATCGATACGATCGGTCATCGATCACGAGTCGGCTTCATGACTCGACTACTTGAACATCACGATCGGTGATGGGATACATCATCGGATCGATAGTAATCTATTCACCGAGGTGAGGGCATCGTCGAGTGCTCGACGATCGATCGAGTGATGCACATCGATCGTGATGAGCAACATCGATCGGCCGATGATATCGCGCGTCCGCGAAGGTTCATTAGTCGATTGCGAGGCGGATCGGCCGATCACGGCTCGTTAAACTCGATAATAAACCGATGATTAGTCGTGATGGTGCACATCACCGATCGATCGCGATTTTATAACGCCGAACCGCTAGGGTTCGGCGTCTTCACGCGATGCGCCTTCATTCTCTTCTCCTTCTCCGATCACCATCCTTTTCTCCGGCCGTGCCAGCCGCCCAAAGTGTTAGGTTTGATAGATAAGCCTGTCTTCTTACGTTTTTCACTTATTTCAAGCCCTAGTTCACGCGTTTTAGGGTTTGTTTTCCCTATCTCCGATTAGGGTTCCGGCGTCTGAGTTTTTCGGCGAACCTTCCGGCGACTCCTCAGCAATATCTGAGCATTTCCTCCGGCCACACCTCCAAATGGCGCCTAAGTAACACTCTTCTTACCCAAGCCCTAATTTGCCTTTCCATTATAATTTAGTTTTTATCTAATCATGTATTATGTCCTTGCATGTCATACCATTACATTGCATTCATAATAGGAGAGCCCGTAGGAATGATCCACCTGAGGGTGAATCTCAATTGTACCAACCTATGTTGGTTAGGTACATCAATAGGGACTTTTTCAATCGCCATTGTAGTGATGTCATGGAATTAATTGCATACTATAATCTCATGAAAATTGTCCTATGCACCCATCCTATTAACGATGACCTTATTAAGGAATTTTATCAAAACCTAAAAAAGGTGGATGACGGCCCTACCTACACTACTCGCATTGCAAAATGCGAGTTAGAGTTCACTCCTGCGATACTGCAGGAGTTCTCGAGTGTAATCCCTCAGATGACACCTTTATCTTTTTCCCTACCATGGATTTTCCTTTACCCGAGCCCTTTGACCATATCTCTATGGAGTCCATGCATGAGCATATCTTTGGTTATCCTCGTCCACCGGCCCAGAATTTATTCCCTATCACTGAGTTATCTGCACCTGACAATGTACTTTACAAGGTCATTGTTGGGTGTTTTCTTCCCATCGTCACTCGGGGTCTGGCCAAGATTCGGCCTCCCCATCTATTTCTTCTATACGCCATGCGTCATAGGTTAGACATTAACTTTGCATTAAACATGTTTCACTGCATTGTGCATTTCACTTCCCCTGTACAAGGGAAAGTGCATATGCCATATGGTCATATCATCACAGCATGGCTAGAGTCCGTAGGCGTTAACATCCACAGGGGTTCTCTGAGAGCGCTATCTGAGGTGTACGACTGTATATCAGTTCGTAACTTCTCGTTAGCAAAGCTACGGATGGGGCCTGGACAGATGGAGTTGGCGCCTCGACCACCACCCAGGGCACGCAGAGAGCCTCCTCCGGTACCCAGAGAGGCGACAGAGGACTACGAGGATGCAGACGCCGCTGATGAGGATGATCAGATGCCGGCAGATGCATCAGCGGCGGGTCCATCAGATCGTCGTGGCCGGCTGGAGTCCAGATTTCAGGACTATCAGCAGTCGATTGACTCTAGGCTGTCAGAGATATTGGCAGGCCAAGCATCCTTCGGCGCACGTCTTGATCGGATGGAGGAGTCCCAGAGCCGCATCGAGCAGTGTCAGCTCGATATGTTAGAGATGATGCGGGCCTGGACCTTGAGTCAGCAGCCTCCTCCACCGCCACCTCCTACAGACGATTAGATATTGAGGATGTTAGATTTTCGGTGGTTGTCAGTTTTTGTAGTGAGATTGAGCATAGCCAATCTCCATTTTGAATGTAAAAGACTAAATTTTTCTTAAGTTAAATGAAATTTTTGTTTGTGAAAATCTTGTGTGTTTGGATGAGTACTTGTATTATTGTATTGCTTATGAAAGTTGATATATCATGACATGAAATTGCATCCTATCATATACCATGTCATGCCATTGGTTAGGGTTATTTTAGATGTCATGTGTTCTTAAAGTTCATCATATGTCATGACATCATGATCATTGGTCATGTTTTTATTTTGCCATCACTATGCCATGATCATTTCATGCATTAATTTGATTAAACATTGATTTAAGGAAAATGGCATGACTTGAAGTCTCACTTATAAGGGAATCAGGTAGGGTTGCCTAGAAAATGCATGAAACCCTAGATAAAGTGAATCAAAACCCACATCTCACATCACATTGACATGTATGTGTATTTATACACCCTAGATACATGTGAGATGCTAGGATAATAAGTTAGGTTCAAGATGCATGGGTAGTGCATCTAGATGAACTCAAACCTATTTTAATTATCACCAAGAATCATAAGGAAAGCTAATATACAAGCTATGTATATTTAGCCAATAAATTATGGTTCAAAATAGGCTTTCAAAAACATTTTAAAATCAATTTGGAAAACCTTGGTGAAATCTATCTTTTGATAGCCATCATCATTGTAGAAGTTGATACAAAGTGAGCTTAAACTTTAAAGTTTTTAGTCACTTTTGGATTTTGTATCAATCTCCTATTTCAATGGTAAAAATATTTTTCCAAAATTTTTCACCCATTGTATTGGTCATAAGTATTATACGTACCAAATTTCGTGATTTTTCGATATACATATAATTATTTATGATTTTATGAAATTCAACTCTGATAACTGAAATTCGGAAATTTGATTATCGATCGCTTCCGTTAATGGTGATCGGTGATTTCTGAATCACTCGACTGGCAGCCTGATTTCGGGGTAAACAAGGTTGTTTAACCCGATTTCAGCTACGGTTATGGTCCCTAATCACTCCTAACCCTAGGATATGCTTTGGGTAGCATTATAAAGGGTGAAAATCCATTGGATATGGATTAGGAGAAGTGTTTAGGGTTTGTATCAATTTTAAGGTGTTGGAAAGTTCAATATTTAATTTCTAACCTTAATTTTGATGGTTTAGAGTTCCTATTGGCTTAGGGACTTCCCAAGGACATTGTTGGTGCAATGGTCAAGGGGGAGCAAGCCTGTAGGGGGAGGTATCCATCTTGGGATGATGGATATGTTTTTCTCCTTGAAGAGGAGAAGTTATTGGGAGAATATGACATCAATTGGGAAATTGATGGGACTTTTGAGAGACCCAATTTGGAAATTGGGAAAGTAAATGGGATTGTCTCTCTTGAGTGATATTGGACTTATCACTAGGAAGATGGTAGGCATCCTAAGTATTTTTGGACCAAGGGAGAGATTGTAAGATCTCATTGGGACATGAGACATTGACCTCCTTGGAGAGGAAACCTTTTTGATGTTAGTCAAAAAGGGGGAGAATGTTTGGGGGAGAACATTTGGAGAGTATTTACCAATTTGGGATAATTGGTAAAGGATTTGAGTTAGTGTTCTAACTCAATAATTTGTTTGGTTTTTGTCAAACATCAAAAAGGGGGAGATTGTTGGTGCAATCGGCCCAGGTCACGATTGACCAGGACTCGAGTTTGACTCGAGTGATGTTTTGATGTTTCAACAAAAACATATGACAATGTAATTGTCATTTGGTAAAGTCCAAGTCTTGAGTACTTGGCATGGAAAGTCCAAGTGGGACACTTGGCACATGAAAAGTCCAAGCATGGTCTTGGCATTTGAGAAGTCCAACATAGGTTGGCAAGGGAAAGTCCAAGCATGGGTCTTGGCATGGAAAGTTCAAGCATGGGTCTTGGCATGAAAAGTCCAACATGGGTTGGCAAGGGAAAGTCCAAGCTTGAGTCTTGGCATTTGAGAAGTCCAAGGGTTTGATATTGGCGGCGTAAAGTCCAAGTGGGAGCTTGGCAGCATAAGTCCAATGATTGGCGGCGTAAAGTCCAAGCGGAGTCTTGGCGGCGTAAGACCAATGTGCCTTGGCGGTGTAGACACCGTTAGCATAACATAGCCGATGGAAGCACCTGAAGGCTAGCGCGATGGATGAACAAGTCATGGATGACTTGGAGGGATCCGAGAGACGTGAGGCTGATGGAGGTGGCTAGAAGGCTTAGGTCTAGGCTAAGGGTGGTCTAGCAAGTATGGGGGAACCATACTTGGGTTAAAACCTCATAATTGAGGTGTGTCAGTCGACTGATGCCATGTGGCAGTCGACTGGACCAAGTCAACTAGGGTTTGACTACGGGAAGTGGCCTAGCAGTCGACTGCCACTGTTAGGCAGTCGACTGATTATGTGATCAGTCGACTGATGCTCGGATTTTCGGCCACAGAATGGAGTCTCACTCGACTGCTGAGATGAGCAGTCGAGTGATGGCTCATCAGTCGACTGATGGTCATGATCAGTCGACTGATGTCCTAGCCGTTGGATTTTTCTAGCGTGGATTACACCGTTGTCTCACAAAGCGGTGTGATCGATCGGTGATATGGTCCCGATCGGTCGGATCGATCGACCTTTCCAAAGACAGTTGAAGCTATATAAGGAGCTCGTGATGGAGAAAAAGATAGCGATTTTCTTGGGCGAAATTGAAGGGGGAAGTTGGTGCTTTCCAGTCCTTCAAAGCTAGTTCTAGGCAATCAAAGATCAAGCAATCCAAAGCTCTTGTAAAGTGTTTTTCCTTTACTTGCATTTGTATTTCATATTGTATTTGCTTGTATCTAACTGATTATTGTTGTAATCATTATTGTACGAGGTTTCTCCGCCTCTGGATTGTTCCGAGAAGGAGTGTTTATTAGTGGTTGCATGTGCATCACTAGAGCTTGTAGAGCTCGATCCGTGGAGTAGGAACCGTGTGGTTCCGAACCACGTTATATCGTTGTGTTAGCATGTTGTGCATTTCGTTATCGTTATTACTCTTCTATTTCCGCTGCGCTAACGAAATTGTAGAAACAAACGCGAAAGAATTTCATTGACGCTATTCACCCCCCTCTAGCCGTTACAATATTCCTAACAGATGCTTGGCTTTTGAATTTGCAAGGTGCTCCTCTCTTTGCTTCTTAGTCCACCTCGATTTTTCTATTAGCCTCCCTTCTTCATCCCTAGGTATCTTGAAATCATTTTCCATGATAAGCTTAATTTCAAAATCGGTCTCAAAAAATACCTCCATTCGCTTTTTTCACCAAGCAAAGTCCCCTTCGAATTTTGGCGGATGAATATTCGAGTCGGCCATCTTCGTTGTCGTGCTTGTTGCGGCGGTGAGTTCGGTGACAAGCAACCTTGCTCTGATACTACTTGTTGGAGGATCGTGGCCCGGTTAGAAGGGGGGTTGAATATCCCTCATTGTCGTAGATGGAATTTGATCGTTCTTAAACGTCTACAAAGTGATTAGCACAGCAGATATGCTAAAACAAAAACAATTAAGACAAACACAAAGAGAAAAGAGATGCAAATGCTAACGCCAAGATGCAACGTGGTTCACAGCCCTTGCCGCTAGTCCACGGACAATTCGTAAGGCGAATCAGTTCCTCAACAATCCACTAGTCTCTCCTTTATCCCAAGCAAGGTGGAGGTAAACCTCTTTTACAACAATCACTCCCTCTTACAATAAGATGGAAAAAAGAGCAAGAAGAGGAATGTTAAAACATGTTGGGCACTTGGGAGTATGATTATGAGTGAATCATTAGCCTCTCAACCCTTCTTTTTATAGAGAAGAAGGGTTTCTACCCATTGGGCAGATGGCAATCGACTGATGCATGCATCAGTCGACTGATAGTCATTCCAACGACTTCTGACCTGACTGAATCGCGGTTGTCACATCCAACGGCTCCTCCATCAGTCTATTGACCATCCTATCAATCAACTAATTGATCCATCAATCGAGTGATCTAGGCAATCAGTCGACTTCCAAACCTTCTATGCCCGTAACCACCTCGAGCAATCGACTGTCGTTCCTTGGCAGTCGACTAATGGTGCAACAGTCGACTACCAAACTCTAGCAGTCGACTACTGGGCCAGAAACCAGACAGTCAAACATTGATCGAGCACCAGTCGAGTGCCATCGACTTAGAGCAGTCGACTAGTGTCGGGTAAAACCTCAAACAAGACACTTGTTTGAGCATCCGACTTAACCAAACGTCGGGTAAAACCTCAAACCTAAGTTTGAGCATCCGACACTTGACTTAGCCATTCGTCCAAGTTCACCTATGAGCTACCGTTACATCGCTCAATCTCTCATCTCCCTTGGAGTCCCTCACCGAAGCTCTCTTCGTCCAACCACGTCCCTCGGATGCACCAAGCGCACGGCTTCCACAATACCATCCTTCGTGTCTCTCCCTAAAATCTGCTTCCTTTGGCTTCACTCCAATGCTCCTCATCCGGCGGTCCCTCGGATGCACCAAGTGCACGACTTCCGCAATGTCATCCTTCACCGACTCAAGGACCCAATCCATGAGATGGTGAACCCACCAATGCTATCATCAAGCTAACTCATGTGTGATTTACTAAGTCCTGCACAACTTAAACACACATATCAAATCAACATAATCAACCTAACTTAAACCCTTTGCCACACACATCAAAACCACATCATACATGGGTTGATTGCCCTAACAGGATATAGTTTGGCAGCGTAAAGTCCAAGCATGTAGTCTTGTTGGCCTATGTCCAAATGAATCTTGGAAAGAAAGTCCAAGCATTGAGGCTTGGCAATGGAAAATTCCAAGGGTGAGATTTTGACAGCGTAAAGTCCAAGCATGTGGTCTTAGTAGCATAAGTCCAAATGAACCTTGACAAAGAATTCGGTTAGCATGACATAGCCGATGGAAGCACCAGAAAGCTAACACAAAGGATGAAAGTTGTGGACTCGAGGGATTCGAGAGGAGTGAGGTTGATGGAGGTGGCTAGAAGGCTTAGGTCTAGGCTAAGGGTGTTCAATTAAGTATGCGGGGATCATACTTGGGTGAAACCTCATGGTTGAGGTTTATCAATCGATTGGACTTTGGATTAGTCGATTGATCAAGTGTTCAACACTCGAGAGCCTAGTCAACTCAGAACAGTCAACTGAGTGTATGACCAGTTGACTAGTCGAAGAGTCGACTAAGGCTTGATTGCTTGGCTGAGGTTGTGGCAATCGACTACTATATATGGGCGGTCGACTGATGGCATTGTAGTAGTCCACAAATTCTGGGGTAGTCGACTACATGCCAACAGTCAACTACATGCTTACTGATCAAGCTGTTGGTAAGGCGGCATCGCTAGTAAGGGCAATCGATCATTAGGTAAGGCGATCCGTAAGGGCGATCATGATCGCTAGAGTATTCGTCGAGCAGATTCCATCGTAGATGGAGTCACTGTGAGACAATGGATAAGCTAGCAACCGACTGGTGCCTTTTGGCAGTCGACTGCTAGGCGCGAAATCAACCCGATGCAGATTATAAAAGGAGTAGCTTGGGGAGGATTTTGTAAGTGATTTTTGGGGCGAGTGTTGTTGCATTTTAGACCTTCAAGAGCAATCCAAAGCAATCAACAAGCAAGCAATCAAGAGTTCTTTTTGTAAAATTTTCTTTACTTGTATTTGCTTATTGCTTTGTATACTTATTGTATTTTATGTATTACCATTGTAATCACCTTGTAAGAGATTTCTCCACTTCCTAAGTGTTTTTCGAGGAGGAGAAGTTTATTAGTGGTGGTGTGCATCACTAGAACTCTCTCTAGAGCTCAACCGTGGAGTAGAAACTAGGGTTTCGAACCACGTTAAATTTCCTTGTAGTGATTGTGTTGCTTGTCTTTGTATCTACTCATATTTGTATTTGTATTTCATTGTGCTAATCATTTTGTACACAAGCATGACAACGAACAAACAAGCTCGAAATCGCTATTCACCCCCTCTAGCGTAATATCATAGACCCTAAAATTAGTATCAGAGCAAGGTTTCTCTTCTACGAACTCATCGCCAAGAGAGCACAAGCGCTAGAGGATGGAATTACCAAATGATGGATTGGGGGTACGATATCAACGCTCTCATTCTCTACAAATTCTATGGAAGAGAAGGTTTTGATCAATGGAAGGCAAGGATAAAGACCTTCCTCATGATGGACATTAAAAATTAGAGTGCCTTGATAGACGACTTTGAAATTCCAAGAGGCAAGAAGGGTGGAATCCTCAAGGTTGAGAAATGAACCAAGGAACAACTCAAAGAATTCAAGACAAATATTAAGGTAATCAAAATGTTAAGTAATTTAATTCCTAATGATGTCTTGTCAAAAATAGGTGACTATAATGATGTCAAGGAGTTTTGGAGCAAATTGGCAAAGTTCCACAAAAAACCCTTACCGATCCAAGAAGTAGAGGAGGAAGCCAAAGAAGAATCAAGTTGCTCATCGGCTCAAGAATGTGAAGATTCGGAAGTCAAGAGATGCTCAACATTCGAGTTGGAAGAGATAGAAGAATTGGAGGAAGCCTCCACCTATAGGATTGAGGGGTAGGAGAGGCTACCAACTCCGGAGCAAGAGCAAGATGAGCCATCTACCTCCGAGAGTCATGAAAGACTAGACTAAAATTCCCCTACCAAGCTTGGTAACTCAAGTGCATGTATTAAAAATAAAAATCATATAACATTCTTTGAGTGTAGGGAAGTAGGGAATTATAAGAGAAAATGTTCAAAAAGAGTTAAGAAGGCGACTCAAGTGCCCAAGAGGAAGGAGAAGGTCAAGGAGGTCGGAGCCCCAACACGCAAAGGCAAGGAGCAAATTGTATGCTTCAAGTGCCAACAACGAGGGTACTATAAAAGTCAATGTCCTAGGGGGAGACATTCAACCAAGGGCAAGGGAGGAACTTCACATATAGGGGGAGCCAAGGCAAACCTTAAGGGATATTTTAAAAATGCTCTTCCTTTGTGCAAAACTAAAAAGCATGCTAAGAATTTTCTTGCTATTGTTCATCATGATAAAAAGCATGCTAGTAGTAAGCCTAAGGATCAATCTAGAAACAAATATTTTTGTTTAGGTGCTAAACATGTTAATTTTCCTAAGGACAATTCTAGAACCATTCCACCTAAGAATGATAAGAAACTAGGCATTAATCCGAAAAAGACTAGATATATGCCTAGGAAGAGAAATTCCCAAAAGGTCAATGAAAAATCAAAAATTGAGATATTAGAAAAGGAAACCCAAGCCTTGAGGTCAAGGCTTGAGAAATTAGAAAATACCCTTACAAAAATGACAAATTCAAGTCAAGGGTCAAGTAGTCAAAGGTTAGAGTCTAGAAGGCAAGCATTGCCTAAGGACAAGAAAGGCTTAGGTCACAAGCCTAAGTTCAAAGAGATAATGTCGACCTATCACAATGTTCTATTTGATTATGAAACTAAGTCTAGGTCTAGGAAGGTCAAGGGCACAAGGGAGGCAATCCCTAGAGTTGACCTTAGGAAGACCGAAGTGACTAAGGCCTCTAAAAGGCCTAAGGAAGTCCCTAGCAAGGTTACAAGGGGAGTTACCCCTAGAGTTAACCTTGAGAAGACTCAAATGACCAAGGCTTCAAAGCCTAGGAGGGTCATTAGGAGGGTAGCTAGGGAAGTCATCCCTAGCGAGTACCTAGTTAACCCAAGGAGCTCCAATAGGTATTGGGTTCCAAGGAGCTAATTCCATCATGCTAGATGGATTTAAGGTGTGTTGACCCTAAATAGATAGATAGTTAACCTAACCATTATAGAGTTGACACTTTAGAGAATTTTCAAGGTTAAGTGATACCTTGAAAATGAGTTTAGAATTATATCCTAAAAGATTTTAGGATGTGCCAATAAAATTTGAGAAGTTTGAAAAGTCAATCATAATTGGCACAATTATGTTAGAGTCAATGGTGTGTCATTTTGGATTTTTGGCACACTTGAAAAATTGATGCATTATGTCAAAATAGAGTTTAATCCTAGTAAATGACAATTAGGCTTGAAATCTAGGTATTCTTATACCTTTATATCTTATTTGTCATGTCATAAAATCATATTTCATTTGATCAAGTAAAATGACATGAAAATGTTAAGTTAATATGTCCTGTTTGCACTTAGGTTGATATTTATGTCATGACATCATGAATATTGGTAAATATTTTAAATTATACAATCATTATATGCCATGATCATATTTCATGCATTAAGGTTAATAAAATTGAATTAAGGGCAATGACATGATTTAAACTCTCATGATAAGAGAATCAAATAGAGTTGCTTAAATAAAATACATGAACCCTTAGATTAGGAAAAAAATAAAATCCACATCTCACAAAAATATTAAATTGACATTTGTGTGTATTGATACACCCTACACACATGTGAGATGTTAGGAAAATGAGTTAAGTTCAAGGTGCATATTTGTTGCATCTAGATGAACTCAAACTCATAATATAACATTAGGGATCATGAGGAAAGCTAATGTACAAGTCATGTACATCTAGCCCATAGACCATGACTCAAAATAAAGTTTTAAAATCATTTTATAAAACCTTGGTGAAGCCTATCTATTGATAGTAATCACCATTGAACAAGTTTGCACAAAGTAAGCCAAAAATATTGAAGTTTTCAATGGTTTTGAACATTGTATCAATTTTTCAATTTAATGAATATTTTAATTTAAAATTATTTTTCACCCATTGTATTTCATGTAAGTAATGTAAGTATGAAATTTCAAGATTTTTCAAAATACGTATATTTACTTATACATTTTTTAATTTTGTTTCTGAAAGTCATTTTCTACACATTGCAGAAACCAGTCGACTATTGCTTGGAGCAGTCAACTGGTGATATAAGGCAATCGACTACTAAAGCTAATTTCGACTGAATAAGGTTTGTTTAGCCATATATCAACTATTTTATGATACTCTAACGTCTCATAACCCTAGGATATGCTTTGGAAAGCATTGGAAGGGTGAAATAATCATTGAAAATGAGTATGAGAGTTATTTAGGGTGGAGTATCGAATTTTAAGGGATGTTAAAGTTCAAGTTTAAACTTTTACCCTTATTTTCGATGGTCTAAGTTTTCTATAGGCTTAGGAACTCTCCAAGAACATTGTTAGTGCAATGGTTAAGGGGGAGCAAGCCTTTAGGGGAAGTGTGTCCATCAGGGGATGATGGATGCAATTTTTATTACAAAGGAAAAGAAATGAGGGTTTAGGTACCTTCATTATGTATTGACTCTCATTTAGTGATATGAGATTTATCACTAGGAAGAGTGAAGGCATCCAAGATGTTTTTTGAACCAAGGGGGAGAATGTAGAATCTTTTTGGGAGATGAGACATTGAAAACCTTGGTAGGCTTTTTGATGTATGCCAAAGGGGGAGAAGTGAGGTTTAAGTTAGGTAAATCGTCACTATGTTTTGGCATAGGAAGAGTTAAGTTGGTTTATTGTTAACCTAACTTAAAGGTATTGTCAAATATCAAAAAGGGAGAGATTGTTGGTGCAATAGGCCCCAGGTCAATATTGACCAAATTCGAGTGGGAGACTTGAGTAGGATTTTGATGTTTGACAATGGGTGGGCAATGGGTTTGACCATTGTTTGACAATATGGTTTAACCATATATTGATCATATGACTAGTGGATGATTGAGATATCCAAAGTTATATGGAGGAGATTATTTGGGGGAGATTGATGGGGCAATCAACCTCAAAAGTCTAAGTTTGGATATTTGGCAAGGAAAGTCCAAATATGAATATTTAGCAAGGGAAGTCCAAAGGTAAAGTCTTGGCATCATAAGTCCAAGTGTGTAGTCTTGGCGGCGTAAATTTCAAGTGAACTTTGGAAATTGGAAAGTCCAACATGGAGTTGGCAAGGAAAGTCCAAGAATGGTCTTTGCAAGGGAAAGTCCAACCATTGTCTTGGCATGGAAAGTCCAACATGGAGTTGGCAAGGAAAGTCCAAGAATGGTCTTGGAAAGGGAAAGTCCAAGCATTGTCTTGGCATGGAAAGCCCAAGCATAGTCTTGGTAATGGGAAAGTCCAAGGAAGTAGTTTTGGCAGTGTAAAGTTCAAGCATGTAGTCTTATCGACATAAGTCCAAATGAATCTTGGCAAGAAAGTCCAAGCATTGAGGCTTGGCAATGGGAAAGTCTAAGGGTGAGGTTTTGGCAGTGTAAAGTCCAAGCATGTTTTCTTGGAAGTATAAGTCCAAATGAACCTTGACAAAGAACCCGATTAGCATGGCATAGCCAATGGAAGCACCTGAAAGCTAACGCGAAGGATGAAGAGTTGCGGACTCGAGGGACCCGAGAAAAGTGAGGCTAATGAAGGTGGCTAGAAGGCTTATGAGGGGTCATACTTAGGTTAAACCTCATGGTTGAGGTTTATCAGTCGACTGGGACTTTGGATCAGTTAACTGGTTGAATGTTCAGCACTCGAGAGCCTAGTCAACTCGGAGAAATCGACTGGGTGTATGATCAGACGACTAGTCGAGTCGACTGAGGCTCGACTGCTCAGCCAAGGTTGTGGCTGTCGACTGCCATGTATAGCACTATAACAGTCCATAAATTCTTGGGTACTCAATTGACTAGTTGACTACAGGGCAATAGTCGACTGCTGGTAAGGGTAGTTGACTGTTGGGGTATCTATTAAGAAGATTCTAGTGTGGATGGAGTAGTTGTGAGACAACGAATATGCTAATAGTCGACTAGTGCCTTTTAACAGTCGACTATTAAGCACGAAATCATATCAATGTAGTTTATAAAAGGAGTAGCTTGGGAAGGATTTTGCAAGCGATTTTTGGGGCGATTTTGAAGGGGGAGTGATGTTGCATTCCTGACCTTCAAGAGCAATCCAAAGCAATCAACAAGAAAGCAATCAAAAGTCCTTTTTGTAAAGTTTTCTTTACTTGTATTTGCTTATTGCTTTGTATACTTGTTGTATTTTGTATATTACTATTGTAATCATCTTGTAAGAGGTTTCTCCACCTCCGGAGTGTTTTCCTAGAGGTGAAGTTTATTAGTGGTGGTGTGCATCACTAAAGGTCACTCTAGAGCTCAACCATGGAGTAGGAACTAGGGCTCCAAACCACGTTAAATCTTCTTGTTGTGATTGTGTTTCTTGTCTTTGTATCTACTCGTATTTGTATTTATATTCTGCTATGTTGATCATTTTATAGACAAGCATGACAATGAACGACGAGATCAAAATCGTTATTCACCCCCTCTAGCACAACGTCATAGACCCTACAGTATGGACTACCCCTGCTTATCATACAAGGACTATTGTTTTCTTTACGATGATTGGAGCAACATATGACGTCTTTATGGTTTTCTTATTCCCCCAAGGGGTGGCAATGTGAGGAGGAGAGAAGGTCTCAAAAGTGTATCGGCGCATCACAACTAGGCTTGAGATGCTCATTCTCCATTTAGTATGGACAAGCCATATGTAATCCCAACACCACCCAACACACCCATTCTTCATTTGGCACAAACAGACCATACGTAAGCTCTACACCGCCCGACATGACCATTCTCCATTCGACACAAATAGGCCATATGTAAGCCCTGCATCGCCCGAGGTGCCCATTCTCCATTCGGCACAGACAGACCATACATAAGTCTTGCACCGCCCGAGGCGCTCATTCTCCATTCGACACGAATATATCATATGTAAGCTTTGCACTGCCCGAGATGCTCATTCTCCATTCAGCACGGATAGGCCATACGTAAGTCTTGCACCCTCCGATGCGCCCATTCTCCATTTGACATGAACATGCCATAAGTAAGCCTTGCACCGCCTGACACACCCATTCTCCATTCAGCACTGACAGGACATACGTAAGCCCTGCACCACCCAATACGCCCATTCTCCATTCCTCACGGATAGGTCATACGTAAGCCTTGCACTGCCCGAGATGACCATTCTCCATTTGGCATGGACATGCCATATGTAAGCCCTACATCATCTAAGACGATCATTCTCCATTCGACACAGACAGACCATACGTAAGCCCTGCACCACCCGACGTGCCCATTCTCCATTCGGCACAAACATGTCATATGTAAGCCTTGCATCGCTTGAGGCGCTAAATTTCCATTCGGCACGGATAGGTCATACGTAAGCCCTGCACTGCCCGAGGCGCTCATTCTCCATTTGGCACGAATAGGTCATACGTAAGCCCTACACCGCCGAGGCACTCATTCTCCATTCGACATGAATAGGCCATATGCGTCCATTCTCCACTCAACACAACAAGACCAATCGTAAATCATGGATCACCTGCAGTGTATATTCTCCACTCGGCACGACTAGGCAAATCGTAAGCCCTGGACCGCCCACAGTGTTTATCTTCCACTTAGAATGACCAAACAAATTGTAAGTCTTGCACCATCCAAAGTGTTAGTGCAATGGCACCAGATAATCGAACCTAGGTGTAGGAGATTTGACGCTGCTAGAGGGGGGGTGAATAGCGTTGACCGTACGTAGATGGAATTCGTTCGTGATCGTCTCTACAAAACTCGTTATGCGCAGCGGAATAGAAATAATAAAAGCAATAACGAAAAGATACAATCACGAACTCAAGCACAACACGAGGATATAACATGGTTCGGAACCGTAACGGTTCCTACTCCACAGATTTGGTTCGTACGAACCCTAGCGATGCCACAAACACCACTAAGCAATAAAACTCCTTCTCGACAACAAGTCGGAGGTGGAGAAACCTCGTACAATGAATTACAACAAGTAATACAAAGTAAACAAGAAAATACAAATGAAAATGTAAAGAACACTTTACAAACTAGGGTTTTGAGCGCTTGCTTGTCGGTTGCTTGGATGAGCTTGAAGGACTCTGAAATGCACCTGTAAATCGCCTTCAAATCGCCTCACCAAAGCCCCCAAAGAACTGATACTTGAGCCTTCCACGAACAGCTGCTTTTATCCTCCATCGGGCTAGATTTTCGCCAGATCACCGCCATAGTCCATAGTCCGATCGCCAAGATCGTAGTGTGAGACAACGGCTCAATCCACGTTGGACAAGTTCCAACGGGACTCTTGGCGATCGATCGCCAACATTGCGATCATCGCCAATGCTCGTAGTCGACCGCGCCGATTACGGCGCTCGTGGCTCGACAGAACTAGCGATCGCCGACCCTTGCGGTCGATCGTCAGACATCACCGATCGCTCCATCGAGTCGATCGCCAGAGCAATTCGGCTTTAAATTGGCGGTCAAACCATACGCCGACTCACGGCAATGAACCGGCCATATTGCCCGCATGATCACAACCTCAACGTGAGGTTTTAACCCAAGTATGGTGCCCCCATACTTGCTAGACCACCCTTAGCCTAGACCTAAGCCTTCTAGCCACCTCCATCAGCCTCACGCCTCTCGGATCCCTCCAAGTCATCCATGACTTGTTCATCCATCGCGCTAGCCTCCAGGTGCTTCCCTCGGCTATGTCATGCTAACGGTGTCTACACCGCCAAGGCACATTGGACTTACGCCGCCAAGACTCCGCTTGGACTTTACGCCGCCAATATCAATCCCCTTGGACTTCCAAATGCCAAGACTCAAGCTTGGACTTTCCCTTGCCAACCCATGTTGGACTTTCCATGCCAAGACCCATGCTTGGACTTTCCATTCGCCAAGACCCATGCTTAGACTTCTCATGCCAAGTACTCAAGACTTGGACTTTCCCAAATGCCAAGTACCCATGACTTGGACTTTCCATGCCAAGTACATTGTCATATGTTTTTGTCGAAACATCAAAACATTACTCGAGTCAAACTCGAGTCCTGGTCAATCGTGACCTGGGCCGATTGCACCAACAATCTCCCCCTTTTTGATATTTGACAAAAACCAAACAAATCATTTTGAGTTAGACAACTAACTCAAATCCCTTACCAATTATCCCAAATTGGTAAACACTCTCCAAATGTTCTCCCCCAAACATTCTCCCCCTTTTTGACTAACATCAAAAAGGTTTTCTCTCCAAGGAGGTCAATGTCTCATATCCCAATGAGATCTTACAATCTCCCCCTTTATCCAAAAATAAATACCTAGGATGCCTACCATCTTCCTAGTGATAATTCACATATCACTCAAGAGAGGCAATCCTATAATCTCTCCCAATTTCCAAATTGGGTATCAAAAACCCATCAATTTTCCCAATTGATGATACTCTCCCAATAACTTCTCCTCTTCAAGGAAAAAAACATCCATCATCCCAAGATGGATACCTCCCCCTAAAGGCTTGCTTCCCCTTGACCATTGCACCAACAATGTCCTTGGGAAGCCCCTAATCCAATAGGAACTCTAAACCATCAAAATTAAGGTTCTAAGTTCAACATAGAACTTTCACTCACCCTAAATTTGATACTTTGACCTAACACAACTCCTAATCCATATCCAATGGATTTTCACCCTTTATAATGCTTTCTAAAGCATATCCTAGGGTTAGGAGTGATTAGGAACCTTTTCCATAGCTGAACACGGGCTAAACAAACCTTGTTAACCTGGCAATCGACTCGACAAGAATCGCTGATTCATACCCATATCGATCGCCACATTGGGCCGATCGATAACTAAAAATCTCGATTTTCAACTATCAGAAATGAATTTTAGAAATTCATAAATAATTATATGTAATTCGAAAAATCATGAAAATTCATACGTATGATACTTATGACACACAATGGGTGAAAAATATTTAAAAATTATTTTACCCATAAAATAGTGAGTTTGATACAAAACTCAAAACCATTGAAATTTTCAATGTTTTGGCCCTATTTTGTATCAACTCTATCAATGGTGATTGCTATCAAAAGATAGACTTCACCAAGATTTTTCAAAATGATTTTAAAATATTTTCAAAACCTTATTTTGGATCATATTCCTTGGGCTCTATGTACATGACTTGTACACATGCTCTCCCAAAGATCCACTAATCATATAAGATGAGTTTGAGTTCATCTAGATGCAAAACCTATGCACCTTGAACTTAACTCATATCCTAGCATCTCACATGTATCTAGGATGTATAAAATACACATACATGTCAATTTAATGTGAGATGTGGGTTTTGTTCATCCTAATCTAGGGTTTCATGCATTCTCTAAGGCAACCCTACTTGATTCCCTTATAAATGGGACTTCAAGTCATGTCATAGTCCTTAATTCAATTTCAACCAAAATTTTCTTAAATGCATGAATGATTATGGCATTAATGATGATATAAATAAGCATATGCTCACAATCATGATGTCATGGCATAAGATATAAAACTAAGCATACTTGACATTAACCTAAAACCTAAGCATACTCATGACATATAAAATCATAGAAATAGGCATGATGTCATGACATGGCATATGGCAATCAAAGCATGGCATATAAAATATATAGGTATAGTAATACCTAAATTTTAATATTAATTGTCATTTGATATAATTAGGTTTATTTTTCCATATTAATCTAAATTTTCCCAAATGTGCCAAAAACCCAAATTGACACATTAAAACCTCTAAAACTAAATTGTGCCAATTTGATCAAATTATCAAACTTCTTAATTAATATTGGCACATCCTAAAAACCTTTAGGATTCAAATCAAACCACATTCCCAAGGTAACCATAACCTTGAAAATGACCTAAAATGCCACCTTTATCATGGTTGAGTTAGCTACCCATCCAATCAAGGTTGGCACACCCTAACCCCATCTAGCGTGAATCAATCACGCTCTTAGGAACCCAAAACCGATTTGAGCTCCTAGGGTTAATTAGGTATTCCTTAGGGATAACCTCCCTAGATACCTTCCTAATGACCCTCCTAGGCTTATTAGCCTTGGTCATTTGGGTCTTACCTAGGTTGACTCTAGGGGTAACTCCCCTTGCAACCTTCTTAGTGGCCACCCTTGGTTTCCTAGAAACCCTAGCCACTAGGCACACCCTTTGGTCAACTCTAGGGATAACCTCCCTATTGACCTTGGTCTTCCTAGACCTAGTTAGTGTTCCATAATCTAATGGAACACTATGGTAAGTCACCTTGGGCTTAGGTTTGTGACCCAAACCTTGCTTGCCCTTAGTTGACTTTTGACTCTTATGTCCTAAGTGTTGACTTTGAGATTTGGACCTAAACTTTTGATCATTTGACCCTTTAAATTGGTTTTGTATATTCCTAAGGGTCTTTTCTAGTTTTTCAAGCCTTGACCTCAAGGCTTGATTTTCAACCTCTAATTGCCCAATTGATTTTTGGTTAAGTTTTTGGGCATTACCATTTTCTCTAGGCATATGCCTACCCTTCTTAGGGTTAATGCCTAAGTGGTTTTCTATTTTCCTAATGCTTTCCTTAGGAAGAGTTTTTCTAGGGACATTAGTCCCAAATTTCTCCTTTCTTAAAAAATTTACCCTCTTGGCTCCTAAGCAAAAATATTTATCTCTAGCATGCTTTTCATGGTGAATTGCAAGAGAATTAATATTTCTAGCATGCTTTTGACTTTTAAATTTGGAAGGTGCATTATTAAAATATACCTTAGGGTTAGCTATAGAAGCTCCCCCTACTTGTGATGCTCCTCCTTGCCCTTTCTTCTTCCCCCTAGGGCATTGACTCCGATAATGCCCCTTTGAATTGCACTTGAAGCATATGATGTGCTCCTTGCCTTTAGGTGTTGGGGAACCGGCATCCTTGACTTTTGGTGCCAATGGAGCTTTCCTAATCTTCTTTGGGCACTTGCTCTTATAGTGCCCAAATTTCCTACACTCAAAACATATAATATTATTTTTATTTGAAATTAGAGTGTTTGAGTTACCTATGTTAATGGAGACCGGAATTGGATTTTGGGCTTCTTCATCTTGACCGGATGTCGAAGCTTCTTCTTGATGCTCCGGTGTTGAGGAAACTCTAATCTCCTCCTCAATCCTAGAAGTGGATGCTTCTTCCACTTCCTCCACCAACCCGGAAATTGACTCCCTATCAACTTCCGATTCTACTTCCTCTTCCTCCTTGGATGTTGATGATCTCTCAACCTCCAAGTCCTCACTTCCTTGTGAGGATGATGCATTAGCCTCTTCGGTCTCTTCCTCTTGGACCATTGATGGGCTTTCATGGAGCTTGGCCACTTGGCTCCATAGCTCATTTGCATCTACATAATTACCTAACATACACAAGATATTGTTAGGTATTAAATCAATTAACAACTTCATTACCTTCTCATTCTTTTCGAAGGCTTGGACTTGCTCTTCGGTCCATCTCTTTTTCTTGAGGAATCCACCTTTTGGTCCTCTTGGATAGCTATATCCTTCCATTAAGATAGACCATTCTTCGAAGTCCCTCATCATTAGGAAGTCTTCAATTTTTGACTTCCATTGCTTAAACCCTTCTTGTCCATAGAAGGAGTAAGGGATCGGTGTGTTAATATTCCATCCCAATTGTTCTTCCATCTTCACCCTCTAGCTTCTTTGTCCTAGCTCCCGGCGGTTAGTCCGTAGAAGAGCTCCGGGCTCTGATACCAATTGTAGGAGATTTGACGCCGCTAGAGGGGGGGTGAATAGCGTTGGTCGTACGTAGATGGAATTTGTTCGCGATCGTCTCTACAAAACTCGTTATGCACAGCGGAATAGAAATAATAAAAGCAATAATGAAAAGATACAATCACGAACGCAAGAACAACACGAGGATATAATGTGGTTCGGAACTGTAACAGTTCCTACTCCACGGATTGGGTTCGTACGAACCCTAGCGATGCCACAAACACCACTAAGCAATAAAACTCCTTCTCGACAACAAGTCAGAGGTGGAGAAACCTCGTACAATGAATTACAACAAGTAATACAAAGTAAACAAGCAAATACAAATGAAAATGTAAAGAACACTTTACAAACTAGGGTTTTGAGTGCTTGCTTGTCGATTGCTTGGATGAGCTTGAAGAACCCTGAAATGCACCTGCAAATCGCCTTCAAATCGCCTCACCAAAGCCCCCAAAGAACTGATACTTGAGCCTTCCACGAACAGCTGCTTTTATCCTCCATCGGGCTGGATTTCCGCCTAGCAGTTGACTACCATAAGTCCCCAGTTGACTGCCAGCACTATAGCTGTGAGACAACGGCTCAATCCACGTTGGACAAGTTCCAACGGGACTCTGGCGCGATCGCCAACATTGGCGCCGATCGCTAATGCTCGTAGTCGATCGCTGGCCACGCTCGCTCGGCTCGACACGAACTAGCAATGATCGCCGACTGCGCCGATCGTCAGATATCACGATCGCTTCCAATGAGCAATGATCGCGCAGAGCAATTCACTCTAAATTGGCAATCGAACTCGTCGACACGGCAATGAACCGGCCATATTGCTACCGATCGCAACCTCAAACGTGAGGTTTTAACCCAAGTATGGTGCCCCAATACTTGCTAGACCACCCTTAGCCTAGACCTAAGCCTTCTAGCCACCTCCATCAGCCTCACGCCTCTCGGATCCCTCCAAGTCATCCATGACTTGTTCATCCATCGCGCTAGCCTCCAGGTGCTTCCCTCGGCTATGTCATGCTAACGGTGTCTACACTTCCAAGGCACATTGGACTTACGCCGCCAATATCAATCCCCTTGGACTTCCAAATGCCAAGACTCAAGCTTGGACTTTCCCTTGCCAACCCATGTTGGACTTTCCATGCCAAGACCCATGCTTGGACTTTCCATTCGCCAAGACCCATGCTTGGACTTCTCATGCCAAGTACTCAAGACTTGGACTTTCCCAAATGCCAAGTACCCATGACTTGGACTTTCCATGCCAAGTACATTGTCATATGTTTTTGTCGAAACATCAAAATATTACTCGAGTCAAACTCGAGTCCTGGTCAATCGTGACCTGGGCCGATTGCACCAACGCTAGGTTTTGATTATGGAAAAGGCCCAAAGTTAAGGTCATATCGTTATCTCATGAGCTGAACCTAGTGTGTAGAAATGATTAAACTGAGCTGAAGGTCGGTGACACTCGTAGAATCTCGAATCGAGAAATCGTGGTGGTTGGGTGATACCGAGAGAACTTCGGATGGAGTCGAAGAACCCAGGTGAAGATTGGAAGCTAAGCTACAAATCACAAAGGACCAGAGGTAAGCTCAAGTGTGAGTGAAGGTGAGGTCGAGTCCTCCGTACAGGGACTTTTTTAGGCGGTGATCTGACTAAGACTTCCAGTGGAAGGTCTATGTCGAGATCGGACAGCAAGTGGTCGTCGAATTTACCTCTACTTGTATGTTTTGGACTAACTTGTTGTTGTAGTATTAGCAATGAATCGATCACGCATCAGTCGATTGCTATTTAAATTTCCAGCTTCGATGAAGGTCAAACCTCATCCCCTTATCTTGGGGTGAGGTGGCCTTTTCGGTGGATCTTGATCTCGTCGATCAGAGGGCTAAAGGGTTATAAAAAGAGAAGGGATTCACACCATTTTGTATCAATTCAAGATCTTGGAATGCTCTCACAACGCTGCATCTCTACAACAACTCTACGACGACGAAATGTTGTAGCAACACCGATGACGCACCCTCTACTTCAAAGCTTCAATAGTCATTGGTATAACTTTTAGTTGTTGTCATTTCAATCAGTGTATTCAAGTGTTTTTAATCGAGCTTTTGATCATAACGAGGAGAGGTGGGATTGTCCCTCTACCTCGATCTTCTTTGTTATTGTAATTGTCATCTCCTACCTCCAACGAAGAGGAGAGTTTTTAGTGTTTTGCCCTCCGTACGTGGTCTAGGATCTCAAGGGCCTTGGATTAGCAACCATTAGGTTGTGAACCAAGTAAAACATCTTTGTCTCATTTACTTTTCCACTGTAATACTTTACTTTTGTTTTAATCGAACGAACAAAAAGAAAGAATTTGTCGCGCGCTATTCACCCCCTCCCCCTCTAGCGCTTTTCGATCCTACAATTGGTATCAGAGCGGGGGCATTACGATTTGGTGCAACCACCAATCTAGCATTGCTTTCATCTTTCTTTTCATATTTATTCTAATTCTTATTTCGTGTTATTTTTTGTTTCGTTAAATTCTTTTCTCCCGCACTACTAATCGAAGACGAAAGTTTTGGCAACTCGTCTTTTTGTGTCATTTTTGTTGTTGCAAGATTCTTTTTCTAAATGGTCCATCTTGAAGGGTTTATCACCGCTCGACCTCCATTTTACAACGGAGATGTCTTCCATTATTGGAAGGGTCGGATGGAGTGCTACTTGAAAACCCAAGTAGAGATGTGGATCGTGATACAAACCGACTTCACCCTCCCAACAAACGAAGACGGTGAATGCTTGGACTGCGATCAATGGAAAAACGCTATGAAGTGTCAAGTGGAAGTCGATGCCAAGGCTACACAAATCTTATAATGTGGGCTATCTAAAGAGGAGCACAACCGCATCAGCCCATTCATAAGCACAAAGGACTTGTGGAACAAGCTCATCGAGCTTCACGAAGGAAGCGCCGACACCAAAGTATGTAAGAGGGATCTCCTTTTGAATAAATTGTTTAACTTGAAAATGCAGGAACACGAGTCTATTGGGTTTCCCTGGCACCGACGTGGGTGTGCGGTCGAACATGTTTCGTAAACATACACACAGTGGAAGCAAAAATAAGTAATAAATTAATTTATTACAACACACACACCACACGCATGCAAGGATACATCAAGTGTAGACATAATCGCTATTTCAAATTTTGCAATAAAGAAACTAATCTAGGTATACCTAACAAATTACGTGAAGCAAAAATGGCATCAACCAAGCGACCCTCGCGAGTTTCGCCTCTATCCGTTTCCACATCGAGTATCGTCGGGATAGCTTCACAAAGCCATGAGCCCCGACTTCACGAGAGGTACTAGCTTCGCGTTGAAGTCATTGTGATCCGAGAGACGATCACAATCCGAATCAAATTCGGACCCAAAAATTGAGTTCCACAAACTCGCTTCTCGGAAGCGGTTTTCATCAACCAATTGACGAAACCTTGGTCCTGTGTCAAAGGGGATTGCCGGAGATCCAATCCCCGGCAAGTAGGTCACTGTCGGAGCGCAAACCGTCGACCAAATGTCCTCTCCACGAAGAGGACAACAAGCTGTCCAAAACTGGGCAGCTTGTTTTGGTGGAGGAGATGGCCGGCCAAAGACTTGGTCGGCTGCCCTTGATGGCCGGAAACCAAGGGAGGATGGTCGGAGGAGTTGTCGATGACCGGTGGATGGTCGACGGCAAAGAAGAGGAGCAACAACTCCAATGGGTTGTGGCACAAGGAGCTTGGGCGGCAACCACACCTCTCCTAGGGTTGGGCGGCAACAATAAGGGAGGAGAAGAGAAAAAACGGCTAGGGTTTCCAAAACCTTGAATCGATTCATTCACAAAAACTCTTAAGCCGTGTTTTTATAGAGAACATATTCTCCTAACGATTATTGGTTCATAACCAAAATCCATTAACCCGCTCCAATAACTTAAGTTAAAATAAACCAAACCGCGTTGGTCTATTTTAAGTTAAAATGAACCGAACCAATTTCGGTTCATTCGTTTAAAACAAACCAAACCCCATTGGTTTATTCTCCACCATAGGATTAGAACCAAACCGATTTGGTTCATCCATCATGTCTTCATAAGACTCGGCCCATCCACGCTTCCGTTGTGACTGAAACAATTTCATGCTCGCTCTTTGTTTGGTCCAACCAAACCAAGTCTCTCTCGATCTAAGAATCGTATTCTCAAGCTCGTTTTAAATCCTTCGGATAACATTCATAGTGTGTGTGACCAAATAGGTTTCCAGTTTATGTTGATCGTCTATAATTAACCATTAATTATAGAATGATCATGAGTGACACCTAGTAGTACATCATGATCGCCAATTAATCGAAAAATCAACGATTGATTTCAGAACACTTCTGAAACCCATCAGCAGCTACAGTAAATCGTGTCTCGTTCCCTTCACTCATCCTATACCCACTTGGTTCAGGACATGGTCTATGTGTCAGTCCCCACTAGGCTGACCATGTCACACCTAGCCCAAGTATTACTTACTCATCCTACGAATTCTAGTTACTGCACATGTATCCAAGAGCACCATACTATAAACAAGTAATGCTTTGGCCAAAGACTTTAGTAACAATCAGACAAGAGGTCATAGGGTATACATCTCCTCGCAAGGAGTGGTGAATCCTCTGTAGGCTATTCAAACACCTTCGGCCACTTCGACTTATACCCAATCATCTCGGGCCCACATCTCCTCGGAGATGTTTGCTTAAGATGTTATAGCATAAGTCTACATAACCAAGATAACTTGAATACCGCAAGTCGAAGGAACATCGAACTTAAGCTACAGTAAGAACTTCATTGACATATCCATATATGTAGAAAACCATATGAAGTCTTACAGCTATTCACTCCAATGAACTAGTTACCATAACTAGCATCCACGATTAACTCTGAACATCCCAATGTCTCCAGCCAGTGAGAAATAGTTGCTTGGATAAATCAAGGAGTATAACTCGTGCTAGTCTCAACAGAATTAATGGTGTCCAAATACATCAATTCATCGACTAGGGATAATTTCAATACATCGCAATTACACATGTAGAGATACTTACTAGTTGTGATCCAATCATAAATTCTCTTATGCTGTGAATCGTATTGCGGACATTCAGTAAATGAGTTTAAGATCCAATCAAATACATGAAAACATGTATACTCAAATAGTGAATCTTCATTTATCAAATAAATGGTACAACTATAAGGCGATTGCTTTAGGACATCTCTCATATATCACTAACAAGCTCCCACTTGGCCTAATGCCAATCGCCACGGTATCCAATACCATAAGCTTTAACATGACCCTCAAACTTACTTTGAGGTAAGGCCTTAGTTAAAGGATCTGCTAAGTTCCTTTCAGTGGGAATCTTCTCGATTTGTATTTCCTTCCTACTTATGATCTCTCTAATCAAATGATAGAGGCGAAGTACATGTTTGGATCGTTGATGAGACCTTGGTTCTTTTGCCTATGCAATCGCTCCATTTTTGTCACAATAGACTGGTATTGCTTCAACAATGGTTGGAACCACACCAAGTTCTAAGACGAACTTATTGATCCAAACCGCTTCTTTTGCTACTTTCGAAGCTGCAATATATTCTGCCTCAGTGGTAGAATCTGCTACAGTATTTTGCTTGGAACTTTTCCAACTTATTGCACCTCCATTCAAGGTGAATATGTACCCAGACTGAGACCTGGAATCATCCCTATCTGTCTGGAAGTTGGCATCTGTATACCCACATATTACCATATCACCCTCTCTATATATTAGTAACACATCCTTAGTTTTTCTTAAGTACTTAAGGATTGTCTTAACAGTCGCCCAATGATCCATTCTTGGATCAGATTGGTATCTGCTCGTGACACTCAGAGTATACGATACATTGGACCTCGTACATAACAAAGCATACATGATAGATCCTATTGCAGATGCATAGGGGATCTTACTCATGCAAATCCTCTGGTCTTCTGTGCGCGGACACATAGACTTCGAAAGGTGTATCCCATGCCTGATGGGAAGGAAACCTTTCTTGGATTCTGACATGCTAAACCTCTTTAGCACTCGGTCTATATATGTAGACTGCGAAAGACCAAGCAATCGTTTTGATCTATCTCTATAGATCATAATCCCGAGTATATAGGTCGCTTCTCCCAGGTCTTTCATGGAGAATGTTTTGGATAACCAAATTTTAACTGACAGTAAAACAGACATATCATTTCCTATAAGTAATATGTCATCAACATACAACACTATGAACACGACTATACTCCTACTAACCTTCTTGTACACACAGGGTTCATCTAGATTTTGTGAGAAATCAAACCTTTTGATTGTCTCATCAAAATGGATATTCTAGCTCTTAGATGCTTGCTTCAGTCCATCAATGGACCGTCGAAGTTTGCATACCTTGGTTTTATCAACCGATGTAAAACCCTCATGTCATATCATATACGCGTCCTCGAGGAGGTTTCCATTAAGGAAAGTCATTTTCACATCCATTTGTCATATCTCATAATCATAATGAGTCACTATGACCAGGAGCATCCGAATGGATTTAAGCATAGCTACTGGTAAATAGGTCTCATCATAATCAACACCTTGCTTTTGACGATAGCCTTTCGCCACTAATCTAGCCTTAAAGGTAATCACATTACCATCCATGCTGGTCTTCTTCTTGAAAACCCACTTGCACTCAATAGGCTTAATGCCTTCAGATGGGTCCACCAAGTTCCAAACTTGATTTTCATACATCGAATCCATTTTCGACTTTATGACTTCAAGCCATTTGTCCCTTTCTGAACTTTTTAAAACTTCTTCATAATTGGTAGGCTCCTCATCATCAATGAGTAACACGTCGTTCGATTCGCTTACCAGAAATCCATATCTCTCAGGAATGTTGCATGTCCTACCAAATCTACGAAGATTTGGTGTCACAATAGGTTCAGCCGATGTCTCATCACTATGAGTTACCGGTTGAGATGCTTGACTAGGTATCTCCTTAATGTCTACTAGAGTCTCTTGAACCTCCTCAAGTTCAACGACACTCCTACTATTTTCTTGCAAGAGAAACTCTTTCTCTAAAAACACAGCATTCCTTGAAACAAACACCTTTTGTTCCAAGGGATGATAGAATTGGTAACCCCTCATTTCCTTAGGGTATCCAATAAATAGATATTTATCAAACTTAGCATCCAATTTGTCTGACACAGTCCGCTTCACATAAGCAGGACAACCCCATATCTTCAAGTAAGATAAATGAGGTTTCTTACTAGCCCATATCTCATTTGGAGTAGTAGAGACTACCTTTATCGGGACTCTATTTAGCAAGTAAATAGTTGTCAGAAGTGCATAGCCCCAAAAGGACTTGGGAAGATTCGCGTGATTCATCATCGACCTGACCATGTCCAACAAGGTTCGGTTTCACCTCTCAGATACACCATTAAGTTGTGGTGTATACGGTGGAGTCCATTGAGACAATATACCATTGTCCCTCAGATAATCTAGAAACTCTTGACTCAAGTATTCACCACCTCGATCCGATCGAAGTATTTTAATACTCTTGCCAAGTTGTTTCTTTACTTCATTTCTAAATTCTTTGAACTTTTCAAAGGCTTCAAACTTGTGTTTCATCAAGAACACATACTCAAACTGTGAGTGATCATCGGTGAAGGTAATGAAGTAGCTATAGCCTCCTAGAGCTTGAGTTGACATAGGTCCGCATACATCAGTATGTATTAGACCAAGCAACTCTCCCACTGGTTCATCTTTTCCAGTAAAAGGTAACTTGGTCATCTTGCCCTTTAAGCATGATTCACATGTATCGTATGAATCTAATTCAAACGATTCCAAAATTCTAAATCGGTGTAATTCAGATATACGTTTCTTGCTCACATGGCCAAGACGACAATGTCACATGTAGGAGTCTAATTGATTATCTTTTCGAGCACACTTGTTGCTTGCTTCGATATTGAAAATGTCACTAGATACGTCCAACGTATAAATACCATTGTTTAAAGTTCCAATCCCATAAATAACGTCATTCAAGGTTATGTAACAACAATTGTTACTAAAAGTCAAATGGTACCCATTTCTATTTAAACAAGAAATAGAAATGATGTTCTTTATCAACGAAGGAACATAAAAGCAATTGTCCAGTTCTAAGATAAGTCATGTAGGGAGTTTCAACAAATACGTTTCGATGGCAAGTGCAGCAACCTTTGCTCTATTCCCAACACATAAATTTGACTCTCCCTTGATGAGTCTTCTTCTATTCCTTAACCCATGTATGTTATTACATATATGTGAACCACACCCGGTATCCAATACCCAAGTGTCTAAGGAAATAGAATGACAATCAATAACGAAGATATCTGAAGAAGATGGGGCATCAGATGCCTTATTCTTCTTCATGGACTCAAGATAAATCTTGTAGTTTCTTCGTCAATGACCTTCCTTGACGCAATGATGGCAAGTGCCCTTTTGAGCTAGTTCTGTCTTTTTAGCCCTTTTCTTCTTCCCCTTCTGTTGTTCCTTTGACTTCCTCTTAGAACCTTTCTTCGAGGAATCAATTAACAGCACCGTCCCCTGCTCATGCTTCAAAGAAGGCTCCACAGTATTTAGCTTGTTGAGCAGTACCATAGATGAACCTTCTTGCATCTTAGAGGTGAAGAGGAGCTTGGAGACTTTGAACCTTTCGGATCTCACTTGCTCATCAAACAACTCATAAAGATGAAAGAGTATGGTATGAGCATCCATATGCTCATGCTGCTTTCGCAGCTCGGATATCATCACGGCTAGCATGATGCAACTCACTGGTTCAGAATCACTCACATATTTTTGATGGTTCAACAATTGGTCCGGAGTTGCGTCATCACTAGGACAGGCAGGAGGAGGCACTTCGAGGACATACTCAAGCTTTTCAACCTTGAGAACAATTCTCAAGTTTCTAAGCCAGTCCAAGAAGTTTGGCCTAGTCAATTTATTTGAATCCAAAATAGAGTGCAAATTCAAAGACATCATGATCAAGCGATTATCCTAGAAATACAAATCGAGCATATATGAGAAAATGATTTTAAAATGCATCAACATACATTTATATATCCCATTCATTTTTCGAAATTCAAAAACCCTCAAAATCAATTCGGGAGATTGTAGGTCCATCTCCAAATGGGTTGATATCCAACATATATAAGAACAACCTTGGAGTGAGTCCAACAAGTCATTCTTAGCTATGATGGCAGGTATCAAGTATACCGATTACATATCACGTATATGTAACTATCAGAATGTACTATCAACTAATTGAATGTTCACACATACATTGGGTTGTTAACACATTAACAAGTATGCATCATATGCATAGCACCCAACTTCACCTCTCTTCACATCGACCTTGGAATGAGTCCAATAAATTGATGCTCCAAGTTAGAGTCGACCCATTAATCACGAAATAGTTTTAATATGGTTAGAACGCATTCAACCAATTAGCCAGGCTTGGAGTGAGTACAACAACCCAAACTAACGATTGACCTCTGACTCTTACCATATTAGTGTCAAACAATTCCAATGATTTGAACATGTTCAGGTTCAAGCCCGCTTGGAGTGAGTCCAACAACCCAAACAAGAAACAAAACTCTGGTTTTAACCATATTAATGAAAGGTGTAGGCTTTAATATTGTGTAAGGGATTTAAGGTCTCATCCTCTTTGCATGCAAATAACTATTATCTACATTGCATGGCACAAATGACATACATCTACATGTCACGATAGCATGGCATAATGATATGCATCTAATGCAATTACATGACATACAATTATGCATGTATAAGTAGTTTCCATATTGTCAAAATTAATTTTTGGAAATAAAATATATTTGCGATTTGATTTCCCAAATCAAATCCCGATTAAATTAGTAAACAAATTTCCAAATTTAATCACATATTCTATTTATGGAAAATATTAATTAAGGAAATTCAAATTTAATTTAGGAAACAAATTTCCTAAATTTTAATTTCCTAATCACATTAGAAAATTTCTAATTTGAATTTATTTACTAATTAAAATTTTCATAATTATTTCTAAACTTTCCAAAAGTAGAAAATTTCCAAAAAATACAATTATGACTATCGCAAAATAATTTTACGATTATGTCGAAACACAATCGGGCTCTGATACCAATGTTGGGTTTCCCCGGCATCGACGTGGGTATGCATTCAAATATATTTCGTAAACATACACACAGCGGAAGCAAAAACAAGTAATAAACTAATTTATTACAACACACACACCACACACATGTAAGGATACATCAAGTGTAGACATAATCTCTATTTCAAATTTTGCAATAAAAAAAACTAATCTAGGTATACTTGACGAATTACGTGAAGCGGAAATGGCATCAACCAAGCGACCCTCGCAAGTTTTGCCTTTATCTGTATCCACGCCGAGTATCGTCGGGATAGCTTCACAAAGCCATGAGCCCCGACTTCACGAGAGGTACTAGCTTCGCGTTGAAGTCGTTGTGATCTGAGAGACGATCACAATCCGAATCAAATTCGGATCCAAAAATCGAGTTCCACGAACTCGCTTCTTGGAAGTGGTTTTCGTTTTCGTCAACCAATTGACGAAACCTTAGTCCTCCACCAAAGGGGATTGTCGGAGATCCAATCCCTGGCAAGTAGGCCACTGTCGGAGTGCAAAACGTCGACCAAACGACCTCTCCACGAAGAGGACAACAAGCTGTCCAAAACTGGATAGCTTGTTTTGGTGGAGGAGATGGTCGGCCAAAGACTTGGTCGGCTGCCCTTGATGGCCAGAGTTTCCGGCGACCGGTGGATGGTCGACGGCAAGGAAGAGGAGAAGCAACTCCAATGGGCTACGACACAAGGAGCTTAAGCGGCAACCACACCTCTCCTAAGGTTGGGCGACAACAATAAGGGAGGAGAAGAGAAAAAATGGCTAGGGTTTCCAAAACCTTGAACCAATTCATTCACAAAAACCCTTAAGCCATGTTTTTATAGGGAACATATTCTTTTAACGGTCATTGGTTCATAACCAAAATCCATTAACCCGCTCTAATAACTTAAGTTAAAATAAACCAAACCGCGTTGGTCTATTTTAAATTAAAACGAACCAAACCAATTTCGGTTCATTCGGTTAAAACAAACCAAACCCCTTTGGTTTATTTTTCACCATAAGATTAGAACCAAACCGATTTGGTTCATCCATCATATCTTCATAAGACTCGGTCCATCCACACTTCCGTTGTGACTGAAATAATTTTATGCTCGCTCTTTGTTTGGTCCAACCAAACCAAGTCTTTCTCGATCTGAGAATCCTATTCTCAAGCTCGTTTAATATCCTTCGGATAACACTCGTAGTGTTTGTGACCAAATAGGTTCCCGATTTATGTTTGGTGTCTATAATTAACCATTAATTATAGAACGATCATGAGTGGCACCTAGTAGTACATCATGATCCCCAATTAACTAAAAAATCAACGGTTGATCCCAAAACACTTCTGAAACCCTTCAACAGGTACAGTAAATCGTGCCTCGTTCCCTTCACTCATCTTATACCCACTTGGTTCAGGACATGGTCTATGTGTCAGCCCCCACTAGGCTGACCACGTCACACCTAGCCCAATTATTACTTCCTCGTCTGATGAATTCTAGTTACTGCACATGTATCCAAGAGTACCACACTCTAAACATGTAATACTTTGGCCAAAGACTTTAGTAACAATCCGATGAGAGGCCACTTCAAACACCTACGGCCACTTCGACTTATACCCAATCATCCCGGGTCCACATCTCCTCGGAGATGTTTGCTTAAGATGTCAAAGCATAAGTCTACATGACCAAGATGACTTGAATACCGCAAGTCAAAGGAACATCGCACTTAAGCTACAGTAAGAACTTCATTGACATATCCATATATGTAGAGAACCATATGAAGTCTTACAGCTAGTCACTCCAATGAACTAGTTACCATAACTAGCATCCACGATTAACTTCGAACATCCCAATGTCTCCAGCCAGTGAGAAATAGCTGCTTGGATAAATCAAGGAGTATAACTCGTGCTAGCCTCAATAGAATTGATGGTGTCCGAATACATTAATTCATCGACTAGGGATAATTCCAATACATCACAATTACACATGTAGAGATACTCACTAGTTGTGATCCAATCACAAATTCTCTCATGCCATGAATCGTATTGCGGACATTCAGTAAATGAGTTTAAGATCCAATCAAATATATGAAAATATGTATACTCAAATATTGAATCTTTATTTATCAAATAAATGGTACAACCATAAGGAGATTGCCTTAGGACATCTCTCATATATCACTAATAGAGTTGGCCACTCTGCTCCATGCTAGAATTCAAGACATCTTGAATGGGCTACACTCGATCGGACAGAAGGTCAAAAATAGAGATGTCATCAAGTACGCATTAAATGCCTTCCCTAGGACCACCTTGTGGGCATCCATGGTTGATGCCTACAAGGTTTCTAAAGGTCTTTCAAAAATTAGGTTAGATGAACTTTTCTCTGAATTCAAATTACTTGAACAGTCTAATTCAGCCCCCGCCATGAAAAGTGTCTCTTTGATTGCAGGTCCGAAGAAGAAGCCGAAGAGCAAACCACCTCCCGAGGAAGAAGAAGAGTACGAATCGGAGGTGAACGACGCGATGGAGACCGAACTAGTGAATCTAGTTTGGAAAATGATCAAGAGTAGAAGACGACTCATCAATCAATCCAAGGAGGGTAAGTCAAAGCAAAATTCCAACTATAGATGCTATGAGTGCAACAAGATGGGTCATATCAAATCGGAGTGCCCAAGACTCAAGAACAAGGCATCACAATCCAAGAAGGCACTCAACGCAACGTGGGATGAATCATCGGAGGAGGAAGACGAGCTCGACAACCTCGCCTTCATGGCCAAGCCGACCGAACCCGAGGATGAGTCCGAATCTGAAGATGAGTCTGACTCCGGATCCGACGATGAGTTTCAATTCAAGATAAGCCACGGATCCATATCCGATTCAAAAGGTTCGATCAAGGTGAGTCGATCTTTAATTGATACGTTGTATAGTGCAATTAGATTTTTAACTAAAAAATTAGCTAAGTCCGAGTCCAAGGTCGAGACCTTAGTTGAGGAGGTTAAACTCCTTAAACACAAGGTCTCCCTAACCTCTTCGATTAGTCAAGTTCAAGAGGAGAACTTAACTCAAGTTGAAAAACTCGAAGATGAGAACTCTCTCTTGAAAGGACAAGTCCAAGATCTTAGGCAAACATTGGAAAAGTTTACTTTGGGATCCAAGGTGCTTGACCTACTACTTGGATCACAAAGGGCCATGTAAAACAAGGCCGAACTAAGATTTAGATCAACCACAACTACTAAATCATATATGTCAATCGTGAATCGAAATAGAAAACAAGTCCAAGCATGGGTCCCTAAGACCGCTTTAATTTCACAATTAGGATCTAATAAGTACTGGGTTCCCAAGGATCAAATCCACTACGTGGAAAGACCGAATCGATTCAATGGTCCAGGGGGAGCTAGTACTAAATTTGTTTGTTCTATTACATGAAATTAGTCTTTGCATGCTTAGTTATTTTGTTTTAATTTTTAGAATGGCTAGATAGGTTCAATAACTCGTCAATCTTGACAACATAGTATTAAGACGCGGTGAGATGATAGTATGTTAGGGAAACAAAGTCCTCTGTGTCCAAGTTAGATAAGGCGTATCTAGCTTGGTGCACTCGATTAAGTTGAACTAGCTGAAGCTACCTCATTGTATCCTTAACTAGTTAGACCAGGAAGTAATCTTAAGTGACTCAAGTAATCAATTTCTTGAATTTGGCTTTGTCTAAGGAAGTGGTCGTTGTTCCGATCAAAGAAGGCCTCTGTGCCTCGCCACAATCTGGAAGTCAATTTCTCGAAAAGTTTACTTGACGAGCTAAGGGTTAAATCCGAATCTAACCCAAGGTTGATTAGCTTCAAAACACTAAATTTAATCAAGTAAAATTGAAGCCATCTCAAAAACATTTAAGGTTAACAGGTTTGATCATGTAGAAAAGGTGAGATGACTATTAGGCTAAAATATTCAACCAACTTTAAAATTCTAATATCTGATCCAACTACTATATGTGTAGAATCAATGGATGTTGGATAGTGGGTGCTTCCGACACATGACTGGAAACAGACTAAAATTTTTGAAGCTCAGATTCAAAAGTCAAGGATCGGTAGCATTCGGAAACAACGGGAAGCTCAAAATCATCGGTTCAGGTGATATTGAGCTAAACTCTAACTTTATAATTCATAATGTACTTTTAGTGGAAAATTTTGATTTTAATTTACTTAGTGTAAGCCAATTGTATGATAACAACTATAAAATTACCTTCTTACAAAAAGAATGCTTAATTAAAACTAATGATACCTCAAAAACAATACTTAAAGAAACTAGGAATAACAACATTTACACAATAAACCTACCCAACTCCTCAACTAAGTGTCTTATGACACAGCAAGAGGAATCCTGGTTGTGTTATCGACGACTCGGCCACTCTTACCCAAGACTCATACACAAAATGAGTCAGAGTGGTTTAGTCAGAGGTTTACCCAACCTTAACAACTTGGATAATAAAATCTGTAATGCTTGTCAACAAGGTAAACAAACTAGGGAACAACATCAACTAACTAACCAAGAAAGAACCAAAAGTGTACTTGAGCTCCTACACTTAGACCTATTTGATTATCATGGAGTCAAGTCACTAAGTGGAAGTCAATTTTGTTTAGTCATAATTGATGACTACTCTAGGTTTACCTTGGTTAGGTTCCTCAAACATAAAAGTGAAACCTTATATCAACTCACAAAATTATGCAAATTAATAGAAAATGAAAAGAATCTTAAGGTTAAGAGACTTAGAAGCGATCATGGTGGTGAATTCAAAAATCATAGGTTCACTGACTTTTGTAACCTAAACGGATACCACCATGAGTTCTCCTGCCCTAGAACCCCACAACAAAATAGTCTAGTCGAGCGAAAGAATAGAATCCTACAAGAAGTCGCTAGAACCATGTTAAATTAATATGACCTTCCTAATAGGTTTTGGGCAGAAGCCGTTAATACGGCGTACTATTTTCAAAATAAGATCCTACTAGTTAAGAGACACCTTAAAACCTCATACAAAATCTATTATGAAAAATTACCCAACATTAAATACTTTAGGGTTTTCGGATGTAGGGTACATATCTTAAATACTAAAGACTACCTAGGAAAATTCACTTCCAAATCAACCACTGGAATACTCCTAGGTTACTCAACCACTAGTAAAGCCTATAGGGTCTATAATCATGAAACCCTAAAAATCAAAGAAACAATAAATGTAGTATTCGACGAAGAAGATAAACCTACAAAACCCGAAGTAGAACTAATGGATAAACAAATTGAAACTAGACCTGAATATGATCATGAAAATGAGTCTAATACAAACCCTAACCCAAGTCAGTCTAGGTTATAATCAAATCATCCTATTGATCAAGTGATAGGTGATCCCAACCTAGGGGTTCAAACTAGAGAATCATATAGAAACCTAAGTCAAATTTCATTAATCTCGAAAATCAAACCCAAAATAATTGAACAAGCTCTTCTTGATCCCGATTGGATTATAGCTATGCAAGAAGAGCTAGCTCAATTCACTAGGAGTGAAGTCTGGGAATTAGTACCCCCACCTAAAGATAAAACGATCATTGGAACAAGGTGGGTATTCCGAAACAAACTCAATGATAAAGGAGAAGAAGTTAAGAATAAGGCAAGATTGGTTGCTAAAGGATTTAGTCAAGTATTGTTGCTTTAAGTATTTCGGAAACCTACGGGGGCTAAAGGTTTCACATACTCACTACGAAACCTATGCACTCGTAGCTAGACTAGAATAGATTAGAATGTTGCTGGCCTACACTGCACATCGAGGATTTAAGTTATTTCAAATGGATGTGAAGTCAGCATTTTAAATGGATTCATTAAGGAAGAGGTCTACATTAGCCAACCACCAAGTTTTGAGAGTTTAGACAAACCCGACCATGTTTTTAAGCTTAGAAAAGCCTTATATGGACTAAAACAAGATCCTAGAGCTTGGTATGAAAGGCTTTCCATTTATCTCAAATCTAAAGGGTTTAGTCAAGGCTTAGTAGACCCAACTCTCTTCGTAAAATCCGTAGGTAAAGAAATTTTCATTACCCAAATATACGTAGATGATATAATCTTTGGAACAACCAATTCAATATACTTAGTAGAAGAATTAACATTTTTCCTAGGCTTAAAAATAAAACAAACTAAAAAAGGAATTTACCTACATCAACATAAATACGCTAAAGAATTAATTAATAGATTTGGAATGCAAAATGCTAAGGTAATTAATACACCAATGGCTACAAATGTTAATATAGGAGAGGACTTAGAAAGAAAATCAATAGACTTAAAATACTATAGGAGTGCGATAGGTAGTCTCCTATACTTAACTACGAGTCAATCTGATATACTGTTTGCAATAAGTATGTGTGCGAGATTTCAGTCTTGTGCTAAGGAGTCGTACCTAACATTAGTCAAACATATTTTTAGATATCTAAAGGGTACACTGAACATAGGAATTTGATACCCTAGATTTAACGAGTTCAAACTAATTGGCTACTCCGACTCAGATTATCTCGATAGTAAACTCGATAGAAAGAGCACGAGTGGGTGTTGTCAACTTCTCGGCTCGAGTCTAGTTAGCTGGTGCAGTAGAAAGTAACATTGTGTTGCCTTATCTACCACCGAAGCCGAATACGTCGCGATGGGTGAGTGTGTAGCTCAGCTCCTTTGGATGAAGCACACTCTCCAAGACTTTAAACTATTAGTAATATATGAGAGGTGTCCTAAGGCAATCGCCTTATGGTTGTACCATTTATTTGATAAATGAAAATTCACTATTTAAGTATACATATTTTCATGTATTTGATTGGATCTTAAACTCATTTACTGAATGTCCGCAATACGATTCACAGCATGAGAGAATTTATGATTGGATCACAACTAGTGAGTATCTCTACATGTGTAATTGTGATATATTGAAATTATCCCTAGTCGATGAATTGATAGATTCAGACGCCATCGATTCTGTTGAGACTAGCATGAGTTATACTCTCTGGTTTATCCAAGCAGCTGTTTCTCACTGGCTGATGACATTGGAATGTCCGGAGTTAATCGTGAATGCTAGTTATGGTAACTAGTTCATTAGAGTGACCAGCTGTAAGACTTCATATGGTTCTCTACATATATGGATATGTCAATGAAGTTCTTACTGTAGCTTAAGTGCGATGTTCCTTCGACTTGCGGTATTCAAGTCGTCTTGGTCATGGAGACTTATGCTTTGACATCTTAAGCAAGCATCTCCAAGGAGATGTGGACCCGAGATGGTTGGGTATAAGTCGAAGTGTCCGAAGGTGTTTCAATAGCCTACAAAGGATTCACCACTCTTTGTGAAAAGATGTATACCCTTGGCCTCTCGTCGGATTGTTACTAAAGTCTTTGGCCAAAGCATTACATGTTTAGAGTAAGGTACTCTTAGATACATGTGCAGTAACTAGAATCCGCAGAATGAGAAAATGATACTTGGACTAGGTGTGACGTAGTCAGCCTAGTGGGGATTGACACTATAGACCATGTCCTGAACCAAGTGGGTATAAGATGAGTGAAAGGAATGTGACACGATTCATTGTAGCTGCTGGAGAGTTTTAGAAAAGGTTCTGGGATCAACAGTTGATTTTTTAGTTAATTAGGGATCATGATGTACTACTAGGTGTCACTCATGATCGTTCTATAATTAATGGTTAATTATAGACGGTCAATATAAACCGGGAACCTATTTGATCACATGCATAACAACCGTAATTCAAAGGATTTAAAACGAGTTTGAGAATAGGATTCTCAGATCGAGAGAGGCTTGGTTTGATTGGACCAAACAAAGAGCGAGTATGAAATTATTTCAGTCGCATCGGAAGCATGGATGGGGCAAGTCTTATGGAGACATGATGGATGAACCAAATCGGTTTGGTTCTAATCCAATGGTGGAAAATAAACCAAAGTGGTTTGGTTTGTTTTAAACGAATGAACCAAAATTGGTTCGGTTCGTTTTAACTTAAAATAGATCAACGCGGTTTAATTTATTTTAACTTAAGTTATTGGAGTGGGTTAACGGGTTTTGGTTATGAACAAATAACTCCTAGGAGAAGGTTTCTTGATGGTCAAGAAACACACACTCTATAAAAACACGGCTTAAGGGTTTTGTGAAACCCGAGTTATTTTTGGAAAAAGCTATCCTCCTCTTCTCCTCTTTGCTCTTGCCGCCCAACCATAGGAGGGACTCCTTGCCGCCCAAAAGGTTGTTGTCATCCAACCTTCTGCAGCAGTTCTTCCTCCACGTTGCCAGCCACCCAACAGCCATCGGCGACTCCTCCGACCATCCTCCCTTGGTCTCCGGTGACCAAGGAGCAACCGTCCATTGATTGGTCGGTTATCTTCTCCACCAACACAAGCTGTCTAGTTTTGGACAGTTTGTTTCTCTCTTCGTAGAGAGGTCGTTTGGTCGGTTTTTTGCACTCCGACAGTGACTTACTTGCCGGGGATTGGATCTCTGGCAATCCTCATAGGTGGAGGACCAAGGTTTCGTCAAAAGGTTGACGAAAACTGCTTCCGAGAAGCGAGTTCGTGGAGCTCATTTTTAGATCCGAATTTGATTCGGATTGTGATTGTCTCTCGGATCACATTGTCTTCGACTCGAGGGTAGTGACTTTTGCAAAGATGAGGCTCGTGGCTTTGTGAAGCTATCCCAACGATACTCGACATGGATACAGATAGAGGCGATTCTAGTGAGGGTCGCTATGGTTGATGTCATTCCCGCTACACGTGATACGTCAGGTATAATTAGAATAAATTTCCTTTTATTGCAAAATTTTAAATAGCAATTATGTCTACACATGTTGTATCCAGCATGTGTGTGATGTGTGTGTTGTAATAAAATTAGTTTATTACTTATTTTTGCTTCCGCTGTGTACATGTTTACGAAACATGTTCGAACACACACTCGCCGCGGCGCCTGAGAAACCCAACAGTGGTATCAGAGCCGACTGTGTTTTGACATAATTATAAAATTATTTTGCGATAGTCATGATTGTATTTATAGAAATATTCTACTTTTGGAAAGTTTAGAAGTATTGATGGAAATTTTAATTTGTAAAGAAATTCAAATTGGAAGTTTCCTAATATGATTAGGAAATTACAATTTAGGAAATTTGTTTCCTAAATTAGATTTGACTTTCCTTAATTAGCACTTTCTATAAATAAAATATGTGCTTAGATTTGGAAATTTGTTTCCTAATTTAATCATGATTTGATTTGAGAAATCAAATATAAGACATATTTTATTTCCAAAATAGTTATGAAAAATAAGGAAACTATTTGTACATGTCATAATTGTATGTCATGTAATTGCATTAGATGCATATCATTATGTCATACGTGTCGTGACATGTAGATGTATGTCATGTGTGTCATGCCCTGTAGATAATAGTTATTTACATGAAAAAGAGGATGAGACTTTAAAATCCTTACATAATATTAAAGCCTACACCTTTCATTAATATGATTAGAACCAGAGTTCCGTTTCTTGTTTGGGTTGTTGGACTCACTCCAATCCCAGCTTGAACCTGAACATGTTCAAATCATTAGAATAGTTTAACACTAATATGGTAAGAGTCAGAGGGCAATCGTTAGTTTGGGTTGTTGGACTCACTCCAAGCCTGACTAATTGGTTGAATGTGCTCTAACCATATTAAAACTATTTCACGATTAATGGGTCGGCTCTAACTTGGAGCATCGATTTGTTGGACTCATTCCAAGGTCGATGTGAAGAGAGGTGAAGTTGGGTGATATGCATATGATGCATACTTGTTAATGTGTTAACAACCCAATGTATGTGTGAACATTCAATTAGTTGATAGCACATTGTGATAGTTACATATACGTGATATGTAATCAGTATACTTGATACCTATCATCATAGCTAAGAATTGCTTGTTGGACTCACTCCAAGGTTGTTCTTATCTATATTGGATATCATCTCATTCAGAGATGGACCTACGATCTCCCGAATTGATTTTGAGGGTTTTTTGAATTCGAAAAAATGAATGGGATTTTGTAAATGTATGTGGATGCATTTTAAATCATCTTTCTCATATATGCTCGATTTGTATTTCTAGGCTAATCGCTTGATCATGATGTCTTTGAATTTGCGCTCTAATTTTGGATTCAAATAAATTGACTTGGCCAAACTTCTTGGACTGACTTAGAAACTTGAGAATTATTCTCAAAGCTGAAAAGCTTGCATATGTCCTTGAAGCGCCTCTTCCCGCCCATCCTAATGATGACGCAACTCCGGACCAATTGTTGGCCCATCAGAAACATGTGAGTGATTCTGAACAAGTGAGTTGCATTATGCTAGCTGTGATGGTACCCAAGCTACGGAAGCAGCATGAGCATATGGATGCTCATACCATAGTCTTTCATCTTTATGAGTTGTTTGATGAGCAAGTGAGATCCGAAAGATTCAAAGTCTCCAAGCTCCTCTTCACCTCTGAGATGCAAGAAGGTTTATCTGTGGTACTGCTCAACATGTTGAAGACTGTGGAGCCTTCTGTGAAGCATGAGCAGAGGACGATGTTGTTAGTTGATTCCTCGAAGAAAGGTTCTAAGAGAAAGTCAAAGGAACAGCAAAAGGGGAAGAAAAAAAAGGCTAAAAAGGCAGAACGAGCTCAAAATGGCACTTGCCATCATTGAGGCAAGGAGGGTCATTGGCGAAGAAACTACAAGATTTATCTTGAGTCCTTGAAGAAGAATAAGGCATCTGATGCCCCATCTTCTTCAGATATCCTCGTCATTGATTGTCATTCTATTTCCTTAGACACTTGGGTACTGGATACCGGGTGTGGTTCACATATATGTAATAATATACATGGGCTAAGGAATAGAAGAAGACTCGTTAAGGAAGAGTCAAATTTATGTGTTGGGAATGGAGCAAAGGTTGATGCACTCGCCATCGGAACGTATTTATTGAAACTCCCTATAGGACTTGTCTTAGAACTGGACAATTGCTTTTATGTTCCTTCATTGATAAAGAGCATCATTTCTATTTCTTGTTTAAATAGAAATGGGTATCATTTAACTTTTTTGTAACAATTATTGTTACATAACTTTGAATGGTGTTCTTTATGAGACTAAAACTTTAAGCAATGGCATTTATACGTTGGATATATCCAATGACATTTTCAATATTGATGCGAGCAACAAGCGTGCTCGAAAAGATAATCAATTAGACTCCTACATGTGGCATTGTCGTCTTGGCCATGTGAGCAAGAAATGCATTTCTTAATTACATCGATGTGGAATTCTGGAATCATTTTGAATTAGATTCATATGATACATGTGAATCATGCTTAAAGGGCAAGATGACCAAGTTACCTTTTACTAGAGAAGGTGAACCGGTGGGAGAGTTGTTTGGTCTAATACATGTTGATGTATGCGGACCTATGTCAACTCAAGCTCTAGGAGGCTATAGCTATTTCATTACCTTCACCGATGATCACTCATGGTTTGGGTATGTGTTCTAAATGAAATACAAGTTTGAAGCCTTTGAAAGGTTCAAAGAATTCAGAAATGAAGTAAAGAAACAACTTGGCAAGAGTATTAAAATACTTCGATCGGATCGAGGTGGTGAATACTTGAGTCAAGAGTTTCTAGATTATTTGAGGGACAATGGTATATTGTCTCAATGGACTCCACCGTATACACCACAGCTTAATGGTGTATCTGAGAGGCAAAACCGGACCTTGTTGGACATGGTCAGGTCGATGATGAATCACGCAAATCTTTCCAAGTCCTTTTGGGGGTATGTACTTCAGATAGCTATTTACTTGCAAAATAGAGTCCCGACCAAGATAGTCTCTACTACTCCATATGAGATATGGGCTAGTAAGAAACTTCATTTATCTTACTTGAAGATATGGGGTTATCCTGCTTTTGTGAAGCGGACTATGTCAGGCAAATTGGATGCTAAGTCTGATAAATATCTATTTATTGGATACCCTAAGGAAACGAGTGGTTACCAATTCTATCATCCCTTGGAACAAAAGATGTTTGTTTCAAGGAATGATGTGTTTCTAGAGAAAGATTTTCTCTTGCAAGAAAATAGTGGGAGTGTTGTTGAACTTGAGGAGGTTCAAGTGACTCCAGTAGACATTGAGGAGATACCTGGTCAAGCACCTCAACCGATAACTCATAGTGATGAGACATCGGCTGAACCTATTGTGACACCATATCTTCGTAGATCTGGTAGAACATGCAATATTCCCGAGAGATATGGATTTCTCGTAAGTGAATCGAACGACGTGTTACTCATTGACGATAAGGAGCCTATCAGTTATGAAGAAGTTCTGAAATGTTCAGAAAGGGACAAATGACTTGAAGCCATGAAGTCAAAAATGGATTCCATGTATGAAAATCAAGTGTGGAACTTGGTTGACCCGCACAAAGGCATTAAGCCTATATGGTGCAAGTGGGTTTTCAAGAAGAAAACCGACATGGATGGTAATGTGATTACCTATAAGGCTAGATTAGTGGAGAAAGGCTATCATCAAAAGCAAGGTGTTGATTATGATGAGACATATTCACCAGTAGCTATGCTTAAATCCATTTAGATGCTCCTAGCCATAGCAGCTCATTATGATTATGAGATATGACAGATGGATGTAAAAATGGCTTTCCTTAATAGAAATCTACTCGAGGATATGTATATGATACAACCTGAGGGTTTCACATCGATTGATAAAACCAAGGTATGCAAGCTTCGATGGTCCATTTATGGACTGAAGCAAGCATCCATGAGCTAGAATATCCATTTTGATGAGACAATCAAAAGGTTTGATTTTTTACAAAATCCAGACGAACTCTGTGTGTACAAGAAGGTTAGTGGGAGTGCAATCGGGTTCCTAGTGTTGTATGTCGATGACATATTACTTATAGGAAATGATACATCTATCTTACAGTCTATCAAAATATGGTTATCCAAAACGTTCTCCATGAAAGACCTGGGAGAAGCGACCTACATCCTCGGGATTAAGATCTATAGAGATAGATCGAATAGGTTGCTTGGTCTTTTGCAGTCTACATATATAGATCGAGTGCTAAAGAGGTTTAGCTTGCCGGAATCCAAGAAAAGTTTCCTACCCATCAGGCATGGGATACACCTTTCGAAGTCTATGTGTCCGCACACAGAAGACGAGAGGATTTGCATGAGTAAGATCCCCTATGCATCTGTAATAGGATCTATCATATATGCTATGTTATGTATGAGGCCCGATTTATCGTATGCTCTGAATGTCATGAGCATATACCAATCTGATTCAGGAATGGATCATTGGGCAACTGTTAAGACAACCCTTAAGTACTTGAGCAGAACTAAGGATTTGTTTCTAATATATGGAGAGGGTGGTGTTATGGTAATACGCGGGTATATGGATGTCAGCTTCCAGACAAACAAGGATGATTCCAGGTCTCAGTCTGAGTACATATTCACTATGAATGGAGGCACAATAAGCCTGAAAGGTTCCAAGAAAGACACTATAGAGGATTCTGCCACTAAGGTAGAATACATTGCAGCTTCAAAAGCAGCAAAGGAAGCGGTTTTGATTGAGAAGTTCATCTCTGAACTTGATGTGGTCTCATCAATAGTCCAAATATATGCTTCGCCGCTATCATCTGATCAGAGAGATCATCAGTAGAAAAAAAATACAAATAGAGAAGATTCCCACTGAAAGGAACTTAGTGGGCCCTTTAATTAAGGTCTTACCTCAAAGTAAGTTTGATGGTCATGTTAGAGCTATGGTATTGGATACCGTGGCGATTGGTATTAGGCTAAGTGGGAGTTTGTTAGTAATATATGAGAGGTGTTCAAAGGCAATCGTCTTATGGTTGTATCAATTATTTGATAAATGAAGATTCACTATTTGAGTATACATGTTTTTATATATTTGATTGGATCTTAAACTCATTTATTGAATGTTCGCAATACGATTCACAGCATGAGAGAATTTGTGATTGGATCACAACTAGTGACTATCTCTACATGTGTAATTGTGATGTATTGGAATTATCCCTAGTCAATGAATTGATGGATTCGGACGCCATCGATTCTATTGAGACTAGCACGAGTTATACTCTCTAGTTTATCCAAGCAGTTGTTTCTCACTGGTTGGTGACATTGGGATGTACAGAGTTAATCGTGGATGCTAGTTATGGTAACTAGTTCATTGGAGTGACCAGCTATAAGACTTCATATGATTCTCTACATATATGGATATGTCAATGAAGTTCTTGTTAAGATCTTTGTAATGGCTAGAGGAGCGGTGAATAGCGCGTGTTCATTCGTTGATGGAATTTGATCGTGATCGTCTCTATAATTTCGTTAGTACGCAGCGGAAATAGAAATAATACAATAACGAAATAAACAATCACACACGAACACAATTGTTTAACGTGGTTCAGAACTGCACGATTCCTACTCCACGGATCGGGTTCGTACGAACCCTAGCGATGTCAATCACACACCACTATAAAACACTCCTTCTCAGAACAATCCGGAGGCGGAGAAATCTCGTACAAGATGATTACAACAATAATCAAAAGCTACAAGCAAATACAATGAAATACAAAGCAAGACTAGTAAAGAAAAATACTTTACAAATGCTCTTGAATGCTTGATCGCTAGGTTGATCGAGTAGCACTTGGAGACCCTGAATTGCAGCAGCAACTCGCCCCAAATCGCCTCAAAGAACCATACCAAATTCCTCCATCACGAGCTCCTTATAAAGCTTCAACCTGTGCTGGAAAAAGTCGATCACCATCGCTCGGGACCATCACCGATCGATGCCCATCATTGTCGTGAGACAACGGCTAGATCCACGCTGGATAAGTCCAACGGATCTACCATCAGTCGACTGATCAAACCCATCAGTCGACTGATGGTGTCCTCACTCGACTGCTGGTCCCAGCGGTCGAGTGAGACTACACTCTGTGGCCGAATTCCCGAGCACCACGGACCGGTGATCATTCAATCGGGCCGATCGCTGAGCCATCGATCATTGCCATCCTCCGCGGTCATCGCTAGGCCACTTCAATCAAACCCTAGTTGATTCGGTCCGGACATGACACACCTCAAACATGAAGTTTTAGCCCAAGTATGGTGCCCCCATACTTGCTAGACCACCCTTAGCCTAGACCTAAGCCTTCTAGCCACCTCCATCAGCCTCACGCCTCTCGGATCCCTCCAAGTCATCCATGACTTGTTCATCCATCGCGTTAGCCTTCAAGTGCACCGCCAAGGCACATTGGACTTGTCATGCTAACGGTGTCTACACCGCCAAGGCACATTGGACTTACGCCGCCAACCATTGGACTTATGCTACCAAGACTCCCGCTTGGACTTTATGCAACCAATATCAAACCCCTTGGACTTCTCATGCCAAGACTCAAGCTTGGACTTTCCCTTGTCAACCCATGTTGGACTTCTCAAATGCCAAGACCATGCTTGGACTTTCCCTTGCCAACCCATGTTGGACTTTTACATTGCCAAGACCCATGCTTGGACTTTTCATGTGCCAAGTGTCCCACTTGGACTTTTCATGCCAAGTACTCAAGACTTGGACTTTACCAAATGCCAAGTGTTCAACTTGGACTTTCCATGTCAAGTACCCATGACTTGGACTTTACCTTGACAATTACATTGTCATATATTTTTGTCAAACATCACTCAAGTCAAACTCGAGTCCTGGGCCGATTGCACCAACAATCTCCCCCTTTTTGATGTTTGACAAAAACCAAACTAATCATTGAGTTAGAACACTAACTCAAATCCCTTACCAATTATCCCAAATTAGTAATCTTAAACATTCTCCAAATGTTCTCCCCCAAACATTCTCCCCCTTTTGACTAACATCAAAAAGGTTATCTCTCCAAGGAGGTCAAAGTCTCATGTCCCAATGAGATCTTACAATCTCTCCCTTGGTCCAAAAATACCTAGAATGTCTACCATCTTCCTAGTGATAAGTCTCATATCACTCAAGAGAGGCAATCCTATTCACTCTCCCAATTTCCAAATTGGGTATCAAAAACCCATCAATTTTCCCAATTGATGATACTCTACCAATAACTTCTCCTCTTCAAGGAGAAAAAAACACATTCATCATCCCAAGATAGATACCTCCCCCTAAAGGCTTGCTCCCCCTTGACCATTGCACCAACAATGTCCTTGGGAAGTCCCTAAGCCAATAGGAACTCTAAGCCATCAAAATTAAGGTTAGAAATTCAACATTGAACTTTCCAACACCTTAAAATTGATACAAACCCTAAACACCTCTCCTAATCCATATCCAATAGATTTTCACCCTTCATCATGCTTCCCAAAGCATATCCTAGGGTTAGGAGTGGTTAGGGACCTTAACCGCAGCTGAAATCGGGTTAAACAACCTTGGTTACCCCGAAATTAGGCTATCAGTCGAGTGATTCAGAAATCACGATCGACACCCATCATCGATCGACGACACCCGAGGCCGATCGACATCAAAATCTCAATTTTTAGTTATCAGAAATGAGTTTTGGAAAATCATAACTAATTATACGTATATCGAAAAATCACGAAATTTGATACGTATAATACTTATGACCAATACAATGGGTGAAAAATGTTTGAAAAATATTTTACCTATAAAATAGCGAAATTGATACAAAATCCAAAAGTGACTAAAAACTTTAAAGTTTAAGCTCACTTTGTATCAATCTCATCAATGGTGATTGCTATCAAGAGATAGACTTCACCAAGGTTTTTCAAAATGATTTTAAAATAATTTCAAAATTTATTTTGGATCATATTCCTTGGGCTCTATGCACATGACTTGTACACAAGCTTTCCCAATGATCCATATGTTGAGTTAAAATGAGTTTGGGTTCAACTAGATGCAAAAACTATGCACCTTGAACTTAACTCATATCCTAGCATCTCACATGTATCTAGGGTGTATAAATACACATACATGTCAATTGGATGTGAGATGTAGGTTTTGGTTCATTTAATCTAGGGTTTCATGCATTTCCTAGGCAACCCTACTTGATTCCCTTATAAATGGGACTTCAAGTCATGTCATAGTCCTTATATCAATTTTAATCAATTAAATGCATGAAATGATCATGGCATAATAATAGCAATAATTAAGCATGGCCAATGATCATGATGTCATGGCATAATATGAAATCTAAAAACACATGACATTTATCCTTAATCCCTAAGCATACTCGTGACATATAAATGATAGAACATAAACATGATGTCATGGCATATGGCAAACAAATCATGGCAAGTAAAAAGTATAGGTATAAGTATACCTAAATTTTAATATTAATTGTCATTTGATATAATTAATTATATTTTGTCATATTATCACTAATCTTCCTAGTGTGCCAAAAACCCAAAATGGCAAACTAATCTCTAAAACTAAATTGTGTCAATTTAATCATTTTATCAAACTTCTCAAATAATATTGGCACATCCTAAAATCTTTTAGGATTAAAGCTCAAATGTATTTTCAAGGTAACCATAACCTTGAAAATATCCTAAAGTGTCACATTTACCATGGTTGAGTTAACTACTCATCCAATCAAGGTTGGCACACCCTAAACCCACCTAGCGTGAATCAATCACGCTCTTAGGAACCCAAAACCGATTTGAGCTCCTAGGGTTAATTAGGTATTCCTTAGGGATAACCTCCCTAGATACCTTCCTAATGACCCTTCTAGGCTTATTAGCCTTGGTCATGTGGGTCTTACCATGGTTAACCTTAGGGATTGCCTCCCTAGTAACCTTCTTAGTGGTCACCCTAGGTTTCCTAGAAACCTTAGCCACTATGCACAAACCTTGGTTACTCTTAGGGATAACTTCCCTAGTAACCTTGGTCTTCCTAGACCTAGATTGTGTTCCATAATCAAATGGAACACTATAGTAAGCCACCTTAGGATTAGATTTGTGACCCAAATCATGCTTGCCCTTGGTTGACTTTTGACTCTTAGGTCCTAGGTGTTGACTTTGACTTTTGGACCTAGACTTTTGATCATTTGACCCTAGGCTTTGACTTCTAGACCCTTGAAATTGATTTTGCATTTTTGCAAGGGTTTTCTCCATCTTTTCAAACCTTGACCTCAAGACTTGATTTTCCTTTTCTAGTTGCTCAATTTTAGAATTTTTATTTAAACTTTGAGCATGGTTCTTTCTAGGCATGTGCCTAGTCCACTTAGAGTTAAGACCTAGATGCTCTTGCACCTTTCTAATTGTCTCCCTAGGTAAAATTGATCTTGAGTTATTTGACCTAGGTTTGTCCTTCGGTAAATTATTTTTAGGAACATTAGTCCCAAATTTCTCCTTATTTCCTAAGTGGACTTTCTTAGCTCCTAGACAAAATTCCTTATTTCTAGCATGCTCTTTGTGATAGATAGCAAGATTACTAAAATTATTTCTAGCATGCTTTTTGACATTATTTGAATAAAGAGCTTTATTTAAAAATACCTTAGGGTTAGCTTTGGAAGCTCCCCCTACATGTGTAGCTCTCTCTTGGATCTTCTTCTTCCCCCTAGGACATTGATTCCTATAATGTTCTTTTGAATTGCACTTGAAGCATATAATATGCTCCTTGCTCTTTTGACTTGGGGAACCGGCATCCTTTGACTTTTCTTGACTTTTGGGTGCCGGAGAAGCTTTCTTAACCTTCTTTGGGCACTTGCTCTTGTAGTGCCCGGTTTCCCTACACTCAAAGCATATTATATGCATTTTATTATTAACACATATGCTTGAGTTACCTAGGGTGATGGTAGGTGCCGGAGTTAAATTTTGAGCTTCCTCATCTTAACCGGATGTTGAAGGCTCCTCTTGAGGTTGCTCCGGTGTAGATGGTCTCTCCTCCTCGATCCTAGAAGTGGATACTTCTTCCACCTCTTCTTCTTCTTCTTGTTGGACCGATGATGAGTTTTCATGGAGCTTTGCCACTTGGCTCCATAACTCCTTAGCATCCATAAAATCCCCTACCATATACACAATATCATTAGGGACCAAATCAAAAATAAAATTTACTACCTTTACGTTTTTCTCGAAGGCTTGAATTTGATCTTCACTCCATCTCTTCCTTTTGAGGAATCCACCTTTTGGTCTTCTTGGAAACTCAAATCCTTCCATTAATAGGGACCACCCCTCAAAATCTTTCATCATCAAAAAATCTTCAATCCTTTTCTTCCAAGAATTGAAGCCTTCTCGTCCATAGAATGAATAAGGGACCGGTGTGTTAATGTCTCATCCTAATTGTTCTTGAACTTCCATCTTTCCCTCTAGCGTCTTGACTCCGGGTTGTTAATCCGTAGAAGAGCCCCGGGCTCTGATACCACTTGTTAAGATCTTTGTAATGGCTAGAGGAGGGGTGAATAGCGCGTGTTCGTTCGTTGATGGAATTTGATGGTGATCGTCTCTACAATTTCGTTAGTATGCAGCGGAAATAGAAATAATACAATAACGAAATAAACAATCACACATGAACACAATTGTTTAACGTGGTTCGGAACCGCACGGTTCCTACTCCACGGATCGGGTTAAATCTGATGCCAATCACACACCACTATAAAACACTCCTTCTCGGAACAATCCGGAGGTGGAGAAACCTCGTACAAGATGATTACAACAATAATCAAAAGCTACAAGCAAATACAATGAAATACAAAGCAAGACTAGTAAAGAAAAACACTTTACAAATGCTCTTGAATGCTTGATCGCTAGGTTGATCGAGTAGCACTTGGAGACCCTAAATTGCAACAGCAACTCGCCCCAAATCGCCTCAAAGAACCATACCAAATTCCTCCATCACGAGCTCCTTATAAAGCTTCAACTGTCTTTGGAAAAAGTCGATCGATTGATCGCCGAGACCATCGATCGATGCCACTTTATCGATCGTGAGACAACGGCTAGATCCACGCTGGATAAGTCAAACGGATCTACCATCAGTCGACTGATCAAACCCATCAATCGACTGATGGTGTCCTCACTGATCATTCTCCGGTCGAGTGAGACCGCACTCGTGGTCGAATTCGAGCACCGATCCGACCGATCATTCAATCGGCCGATCGCCGAGCCATCATCGATCGCCATCCTCCGAAGTCAATCAAGGCCACTTCCGCAGATCAAACCCTAGTTGACTCGGTCCGGTCGACCGCCACATGGCACCCGGCCGACCGCACACCTCAAACATGAGGTTTTAGCCCAAGTATGGTGCCCCATACTTGCTAGACCACCCTTAGCCTAGACCTAAGCCTTCTAGCCACCTCCATCACCTCACGCCTCTCAGATCCTCCAAGTCATCCATGACTTGTTCATCCATCGCGCTAGCCTTCGTGCTTCCATCGGCTATGTCATACTAACGGTGTCTACACCGCCAAGGCACATTGGACTTACGCCGCCAAGACTCCGCTTGACTTTATCGCCAACCATTGGACTTATCTTGCCAAGACTCCCACTTGGACTTTACGCACCAATATCAAACCCCTTGGACTTCTCATGCCAAGACTCAAGCTTGGACTTTCCCTGCTAACCCATGTTGACTTTACATTGCCAAGACCCATGCTTGATTTTTCATGTGCCAAGTGTCCCACTTGACTTTTCATGCCAAGTACTCAAGACTTGACTTTACTAAATGCCAAGTGTTCAACTTGACTTTCCATGTCAAGTACCCATGACTTGACTTTACCTGACAATTACATTGTCATATATTTTGTCAAACATCAAAACATCACTCGAGTCAAACTCGAGTCCCGGCCGATTGCACCAACAATCTCCCCTTTGATGTTTGACAAAACTAAATAATCATTGAGTTAGAACACTAACTCAAATCCCTTACCAATTATCCCAAATTAGTAATCTTAAACATTCTCCAAATGTTCTCCCCAAACATTCTCCCTTTGACTAACATCAAAAAGGTTATCTCTCCAAGGAGGTCAAAGTCTCATGTCCCAATGAGATCTTACAATCTCTCCTTGGTCCAAAAATACCTAGAATGTCTACCATCTTCCTAGTGATAAGTCTCATATCACTCAAGAGAGGCAATCCTATTCACTCTCCCAATTTCCAAATTGGGTATCAAAACCCATCAATTTTCCCAATTGATGATACTCTACCAATAACTTCTCCTCTTCAAGGAGAAAAACACATTCATCATCCCAAGATAGATACCTCCCTAAAGGCTTGCTCCTCAACCATTGCACCAACAATGTCCTTGGGAAGTCCCTAAGCCAATAGGAACTCTAAGCCATCAAAATTAAGGTTAGAAATTCAACATTGAACTTTCCAACACCTTAAAATTGATACAAACCCTAAACACCTCCTAATCCATATCCAATAGATTTTCACCCTTCATCATGCTTCCAAAGCATATCCTAGGGTTAGGAGTGGTTAGGGACCTTAACCGCAGCTGAAATCGGGTTAAACAACCTTGGTTACCCCGAAATTAGGCTATCAGTCGAGTGATTCAGAAATCACGATCGTGACCCATCATCGATCGACACTGAGGCGATCGACATCAAAATCTCGATTTTCAGTTATCAGAAATGAGTTTGGAAAATCATAACTAATTATACGTATATCGAAAAATCACGAAATTTGATACGTATAATACTTATGACCAATACAATGGGTGAAAATGTTTGAAAAATATTTTACCTATAAAATAGCGAAATTGATACAAAATCCAAAAGTGACTAAAAACTTTAAAGTTTAAGCTCACTTTGTATCAATCTCATCAATGGTGATTGCTATCAAGAGATAGACTTCACCAAGGTTTTTCAAAATGATTTTAAAATAATTTCAAAATCTTATTTTGAATCATATTCCTTGGGCTCTATGCACATGACTTGTACACAAGCTTTCCCAATGATCCATATGTTGAGTTAAAATGAGTTTGGGTTCAACTAGATGCAAAAACTATGCACCTTGAACTTAACTCATATCCTAGCATCTCACATGTATCTAGGGTGTATAAATACACATACATGTCAATTGGATGTGAGATGTAGGTTTTGGTTCATTTAATCTAGGGTTTCATGCATTTCCTAGGCAACCCTACTTGATTCCCTTATAAATGGGACTTCAAGTCATGTCATAGTCCTTATATCAATTTTAATCAATTAAATGCATGAAATGATCATGGCATAATAATAGCAATAATTAAGCATGGCCAATGATCATGATGTCATGGCATAATATGAAATCTAAAAACACATGACATTTATCCTTAATCCCTAAGCATACTCGTGACATATAAATGACAGAACATAAACATGATGTCATGGCATATGGCAAACAAATCATGGCAAGTAAAAAGTATAGGTATAAGTATACCTAAATTTTAATATTAATTGTCATTTGTTATAATTAATTATATTTTGTCATATTATCACTAATCTTCCTAGTGTGCCAAAAACCCAAAATGGCAAACTAATCTCTAAAACTAAATTGTGTCAATTTAATCATTTTATCAAACTTCTCAAATAATATTGGCACATCCTAAAATCTTTTAGGATTAAAGCTCAAATGTATTTTCAAGGTAACCATAACCTTGAAAATATCCTAAAGTGTCACATTTACCATGGTTGAGTTAACTACTCATCCAATCAAGGTTGGCACACCCTAAACCCACCTAGCGTGAATCAATCACGCTCTTAGGAACCCAAAACCGATTTGAGCTCCTAGGGTTAATTAGGTATTCCTTAGGGATAACCTCCCTAGATACCTTCCTAATGACCCTTCTAGGCTTATTAGCCTTGGTCATGTGGGTCTTACCATGGTTAACCTTAGGGATTGCCTCCCTAGTAACCTTCTTAGTGGTCACCCTAGGTTTCCTAGAAACCTTAGCCACTATGCACAAACCTTGGTTACTCTTAGGGATAACTTCCCTAGTAACCTTGGTCTTCCTAGACCTAGATTGTGTTCCATAATCAAATGGAACACTATAGTAAGCCACCTTAGGATTAGATTTGTGACCCAAATCATGCTTGCCCTTGGTTGACTTTTGACTCTTAGGTCCTAGGTGTTGACTTTGACTTTTGGACCTAGACTTTTGATCATTTGACCCTAGGCTTTGACTTCTAGACCCTTGAAATTGATTTTGCATTTTTGCAAGGGTTTTCTCCATCTTTTCAAACCTTGACCTCAAGACTTGATTTTCCTTTTCTAGTTGCTCAATTTTAGAATTTTTATTTAAACTTTGAGCATGGTTCTTTCTAGGCATGTGCCTAGTCCACTTAGAGTTAAGACCTAGATGCTCTTGCACCTTTCTAATTGTCTCCCTAGGTAAAATTGATCTTGAGTTATTTGACCTAGGTTTGTCCTTCGGTAAATTATTTTTAGGAACATTAGTCCCAAATTTCTCCTTATTTCCTAAGTGGACTTTCTTAGCTCCTAGACAAAATTCCTTATTTCTAGCATGCTCTTTGTGATAGATAGCAAGATTACTAAAATTATTTCTAGCATGCTTTTTGACATTATTTGAATAAAGAGCTTTATTTAAAAATACCTTAGGGTTAGCTTTGGAAGCTCCCCCTACATGTGTAGCTCTCTCTTGGATCTTCTTCTTCCCCCTAGGACATTGATTCCTATAATGTTCTTTTGAATTGCACTTGAAGCATATAATATGCTCCTTGCTCTTTTGACTTGGGGAACCGGCATCCTTTGACTTTTCTTGACTTTTGGGTGCCGGAGAAGCTTTCTTAACCTTCTTTGGGCACTTGCTCTTGTAGTGCCCGGTTTCCCTACACTCAAAGCATATTATATGCATTTTATTATTAACACATATGCTTGAGTTACCTAGGGTGATGGTAGGTGCCGGAGTTAAATTTTGAGCTTCTCATCTTAACCGGATGTTGAAGGCTCCTCTTGAGGTTGCTCCGGTGTAGATGGTCTCTCCTCCTCGATCCTAGAAGTGGATACTTCTTCCACCTCTTCTTCTTCTTCTTGTTGGACCGATGATGAGTTTTCATGGAGCTTTGCCACTTGGCTCCATAACTTCTTAGCATCCATAAAATCCCCTACCATATACACAATATCATTAGGGACCAAATCAAAAATAAAATTTACTACCTTTACGTTTTTCTCGAAGGCTTGAATTTGATCTTCACTCCATCTCTTCCTTTTGAGGAATCCACCTTTTGGTCTTCTTGGAAACTCAAATCCTTCCATTAATAGGACCACCCTCAAAATCTTTCATCATCAAAAAATCTTCAATCCTTTTCTTCCAAGAATTGAAGCCTTCTCGTCCATAGAATGAATAAGGGACCGGTGTGTTAATGTCTCATCCTAATTGTTCTTGAACTTCCATCTTTCCCTCTAGCGTCTTGACTCCGGGTTGTTAATCCGTAGAAGAGCCCCGGGCTCTGATACCACTTGTTAAGATCTTTGTAATGGCTAGAGGAGGGGTGAATAGCGCGTGTTCGTTCGTTGATGGAATTTGATGGTGATCGTCTCTACAATTTCGTTAGTATGCAGCGGAAATAGAAATAATACAATAACGAAATAAACAATCACACATGAACACAATTGTTTAACGTGGTTCGGAACCGCACGGTTCCTACTCCACGGATCGGGTTCGTACGAACCCTAGCGATGCCAATCACACACCACTATAAAACACTCCTTCTCGGAACAATCCGGAGGTGGAGAAACCTCGTACAAGATGATTACAACAATAATCAAAAGCTACAAGCAAATACAATGAAATACAAAGCAAGACTAGTAAAGAAAAACACTTTACAAATGCTCTTGAATGCTTGATCGCTAGGTTGATCGAGTAGCACTTGGAGACTCTGAATTGCAACAAAGAACTCGCCCCCAAATCGCCTTCAAAGAACCATACCAAATTCCTCCATCACGAGCTCCTTATAAAGCTTCAACTGTCGAAAAGTCGATCGATTGATCGCCGACCATCAATGATCCGATGCCACTGTATCGTGAGACAACGCTAGATCCACGCCGGATAAGTCAAGCGGATCTACCATCACCGATCCGATCAAACCCATCAATCGATCGATGGTGTCCTCACTGATCGCCGGTCCCACGGCCGAGTGAGACTCACTCGTGGTCGACCGAGCACCACCGACCGATCATTCAATCGGGCCGATCGCCGAGCCATCACGATCCGCCATCCTCCGGAAGTCAATCGCTAGGCCACTTCCCGCAATCAAACCCTAGTTGATCGGTCCGACCGCCACATGGCACCAGTCGACTGGCACACCTCAAACATGAGGTTTTAGCCCAAGTATGGTGCCCCCATACTTGCTAGACCACCCTTAGCCTAGACCTAAGCCTTCTAGCCACCTCCATCAGCCTCACGCCTCTCAGATCCCTCCAAGTCATCCATGACTTGTTCATCCATCGCGCTAGCCTTCAGGTGCTTCCATCGGCTATGTCATACTAACGGTGTCTACACCGCCAAGGCACATTGGACTTACGCCGCCAAGACTCCGCTTGGACTTTACGCCGTCAACCATTGGACTTATGCTGCCAAGACTCCCACTTGGACTTTACGCAGCCAATATCAAACCCCTTGGACTTCTCATGCCAAGACTCAAGCTTGGACTTTCCCTTGTCAACCCATGTTGGACTTCTCAAATGCCAAGACCATGCTTGGACTTTCCCTTGCCAACCCATGTTGGACTTTTACATTGCCAAGACCCATGCTTGGACTTTTCATGTGCCAAGTGTCCCACTTGGACTTTTCATGCCAAGTACTCAAGACTTGGACTTTACCAAATGTCAAGTGTTCCACTTGGACTTTCCATGCCAAGTACCCATGACTTGGACTTTACCTTGACAATTACATTGTCATATATTTTTTTCGAACATAAAAACATCACTCGAGTCAAACTCGAGTCCTGGGCCGATTGCACCAACAGTTCTTACTGCAGCTTAAGTGTGATGTTCCTTCAACTTGCGGTATTCAAGTCATCTTGGTCATGGAGACTTATGCTTTGACATCTTAAGCAAGCATCTCCAAGGAGATGTGGACCCGGGATGGTTGGGTATAAGTCGAAGTGTCCGAAGGTGTTTGAATAGCCTACAAAGAATTCACCACTCCTTGCGAGGAGATGTATACTCTTGGTCTCTCGTCGGATTGTTACTAAAGTCTTTGGCCAAAGCATTACATGTTTAGAGTAAGGTACTCTTGGATACATGTGCAGTAACTAGAATCCACAGGATGAAGAAATGATATTTGGGCAAGGTGTGACGTAGTCAGCCTAGTGGGGACTGACACTATAGACCATGTCCTTAACCAAGTGGGTATAAGATGATTGAAAGGAATGGGACACGATTCATTGTAACTGCTGAAGGATTTCAGAAAAGGTTCTGGGATCAACCGTTGATTTTTCGATTAATTGAATATCATGATCTACTACTAAGTGTCACTCATAATCATTTTATAATTAATGGTTAATTATAGACGGCCAACATAAACAGGGAACCTATTTGGTCACACGCATAACGAGTGTAATCCGAAGGATTTAAAATGAGTTTGAGAATAGGATTCTCGGATTGAGAGAGACTTGGTTTGGTTGGACCAAACAAAGACCGAGTATTAAATTGTTTCAGTCGCATCGGAAATATGGATGGGTCGAGTCTTATGAAGATATGATAGATGAACCAAATCGGTTTGGCTCTAATCCAATGGTGGAAAATAAATCAAAGTGGTTTGGTTTTGTTTTAAACGAATGAATCAAAGTTGGTTCGGTTCGTTTTAACTTAAAATAGACCAACGCGGTTTGATTTATTTTAACTTAAGTTATTGGAGTGGGTTAACGAGTTTTGGTTATGAACCAATAACTCCTAGGAGAAGGTTTCTTGATGGTCAAGAAACACGCACTCTATAAAAACGTGGCTTAAGGGTTTGTGAAACCCTAAAGGTGCATTTGGTTAAGTAATCATACATAATCTTAGTTATGTGATTATCAAGGAATAAAACATAACCTTCAAATAAAGTATAACCTTTGATAAAAACCATGTTTGGTTGGAGGTTTAATATATAACTTAGTTTAATATTTTACTAAATTATCCTTTGTCTTTTGCTCAATCAATTCGATAACGACGATGGAAATATTAATGATGACGACAGCGATTGATCAGCAGAAGTGCCTGGCCGATCGACGGTGGATGTGGCCGACCAGCGATCGACTGATGGCTGCGATGACCGGCCGACGGCGGCGACGGTCGACCGACCGACGGCGACGACGGTGGCCGATCGATCGGCGGCGGCAACGACGATCTATCGACCGGCGGCGACAATGATGGGCGATCGATCAGCGGCGACGGTGACTGGCCCGGAGACGACCGACCGGGCGATGACCGGCCGACGATGGGCGACGGCGACAGTGGAGGGCAGCAACGACGGGCGACAGCGACGGTGGTGCCAATGATGACAAGGGCGGCGATCGGCGGGAGCAAGCGGCGCGGCGACGATGAAGCGATGGACGACGGGAGGTGGCGGCCGGCGACGGCGGCGATCGCGCGGCGATGACGGCGGTGGCGACGGAGCCGGGCAGTGGTCGTGACGCCGTGTGACGGCAGCCGATGGGCGATGGCGCGGATGGCGACGGCGCGACGGCGCGATCGACGGCAATGGCGACGGCGCCGCGTGACGACCGACAGGCGACAAATCGATTGAGTTTTGACAAATTAACATTTAATATATTGCTAGGGGTAATATTGAAAAATAATTTTCTTAACCCCGAGAATCAACAAAAACTTGGTTCTCCAAGGTTTTTTGATTCCCCCTAAAAAGGTTTTTATTCATAACTAGGTAATGAACAATTACCAGGTAATTATTCATAACCTAAACCAAACAAGGTTTTTGTTGATAACCTAACATGGTTATCAACAAAAAACCCCAATCAAACGCACCCTAAGAGTTATTTTTGGAAATAGCTAGCCTCCTCTTCTCCTCTTTGCTCTTGCCGCGCAACCATAGGATGGACTCCTTGTCGCCCAAAAGGTTGCTGCCATCCAACCTTCTGTAGCAGCTCCTCCTCCATGCCACTGGCCACCCACCAGTCGCCGGCGACTCCTCTGGTCATCCTACCTTAGCCACCGGTAACCAACACTACAACAAAAAATCGAATAGACAACGGTGAAAAACCGTTGTCTATTAGCCAAAAAATCTGTGGTAAATCGACCCGTTGTGAAAAGTGGGTCGGTCAAAGACAACGGTGAAAAACCGTTGTAGATTTAAGGAAAAGACAACGGTGAAAAACCGTTGTCTATTAGAAAAAAAAATCCGTGGTAAATCGACCCGTTGTGAATAGTGGTTTGGTCAAAGACAACGGTGAAAAACCGTTGTCGTTTCAAAGATAAGACAATGGTTTTTAACCGTTGTCTTTGACCAAACCACTATTCACAACGGGTCGATTTACCACGGATTTTTTTTCTAATAGACAATGGTTTTTCACCGTTGTCTTTTGCTTAAATCTACAACGGTTTTTCACCGTTGTCTATCAATTTCGATTTACTATTACGGATTTTGTGCTCATAGACAACGGTTTTTCAGTGTTGTCATTTCTCAACGGTTACTCTATAACATAATAAACCGTTGTAGATTTATAGTGTTGTATTTTTAATATAAATCATACAACATCAAAAAGAATTATAGAAAACACATATATACACTCGCACTTGCAGCAATGTAAAGTACAAGGTCACATTACATTTTAAATGATCACTTTTACCGATATATATTAAAAATCATGGCAAAACAACTACACATCATATGCACCAAAAGTATTTGCATAGCAAAACACTTATAGAATGTAACCAAAAGATGTATGTACACTTAAATCTCTCCTAATCATCAGATATGTGATCTTGTATGCAATCAGCCCACTCCGAACGTACTTCATCAATTTCCTTTACAATTTATCACAGAATTTATGAATCGCATGTGAAAAAAATGAAAATGTAATTAAACGCTATGGTATCAATAAGAAAATTTGAAAATATATCTAATATTACTATTGATCGTAGGGAAGACTTGTCAAAGGATGTGGTGCCTTCAATTATCTCTCTCATATATCGTAAAACAAAATACTTGCATTGAGCTCCATCCGGTTGAAGGGGAACCTGTGATGGAAAAAAATTATAGTAGTTATTCTGATAGTAAAATTTGATACATAAATTATACACGACATAAAAAAAGTTGGCATAAGGGAAAAAAATTGTCATTAATTTCAATTGTTGCATTTGTTTTATTTTCAATTATACATCTAATAACCTCCTTAATTTCCCTACTTGAGTTCAAAAAAAGCTGGTAGTTATTCCTTGAGCAACATCTAGTACGAGTAAAAGTCTTTTGGAATTTAACTCCTCCTTGTGCTTCACTGGTAACCGTTGTCAGATTTTGTGACGCTGCTTGAAGGCCATAGACCATCTAGCCATGGCATAGGTTGAGATCCAAAGACTGCTTCAAGACATTGGCATAGGTTGATACGACATCGACTAGCCATGCATTATTCTAGTAAATCCTAAAACACTCTGAGTATGAAACTGTCATGGTTGAAAGTGGTATTCTCTTTAGGAACTAGATGCCATTTGCTATCATAACACTGCAGCAAAGTGAGATTTATCTGAGTTTAATAGAATAACTAATGACAAGATCTAGAGCAAAGAAGAAGATTTGCATATTTCTTTTAATGATTTAGTAAAAGTTATGACAGGCCTACACAACCTTTGCTTACATTGAAGTAATAATAAATTTGTAATAAGAATTTACTTTTACGATAGTCCTACACAACTTTTATCATTTTTTTCCTCTTGCAGGAGAATACAGGATGTAAACAGTTTACATGATCTTTCCCGAAATTCCTTGTGCCATAAAGTCACCTGATCACATGATGATTTTCAAGCTGGATTCTATTTTAAAAATGCAACAATTAAGAGCGATAGTGAGAAAATTATTGCAATGCAAATTAGAAGGGTACTACCAAGAGCAGTAATTCAAAGCACACTGTCATTTTGCTCCAGGAATCAGCATCGTAGCCAATTCAGAGCACAATGTCAATTTGCTCCAGAACACAATGTCGATTGGCAAAACACTCCAGAATAGATTGGAGTAAGTAGGCCGATCAGAGCACAATGTCAATTTAGCCACAGTCAAGAAGCAGATCAAGGCAAAACAAAATGTCGGGGAGGAGGTCAGATTAGGTTATGCTTAACAAAAAATAAGGAATTTGTAGATCTAACTCAAACTAATTTGATACCCACCTCAGCCAATTCCAGAATAGATCGGAGTTATCTGAAGAAGAGAGACCCATTTTTCATGAAGCTGATCGAATCTTCTATTATTTCCAAACAATGGACCTGACCGCGGCGGCTTCTGCTCTGCCCCTGAAAGCCTCAATGATTGGGCCTTCGGTGCTGCTGCTTCCTCTGCTCCACTCTTCTTCTCTCTGAATATGAACAGCAAAGAGAGAGTTCTTATCCATGTCTTCTTCTTTTTCATTGTGCTGCTCATTTTTGCACTCTCGAGTCGTGCCACTGCTGCATCAATTGTATGTTTTCTGGTTTCTTGCAGGAACTAATCGAAGAATAATTAAGCAAAAAAGAAAGAAAAAGAAAAAATTGAATTAAGTGTACCTTTGAGAAGTCCAACTGGAGATCATAACCGAGTCCATTGCAATGCATAATTCTCATTTTGGGGGAAATTTGGAGTGTTCTTGGTCTTCTTGCTGCAACTCATCGACAGGACCAAGGATTAAATAATGAGTATAAAGAGAATAATCTCTTTATCAAAAAATAATGTACAAAAAGGATTGGTACAAAGAAAAATGAAACGATTGCTTAGCTTTTTATTGCGAGGCAACATTAAATAGGGCCTGTTTAGTCAATGGAATTTTGGTGGAAGACAAGGAAAAGTTCCTAAATCTTTGGCAGCTTCAAAGCGTGTGATTGTGACAAGAAATCTGTGGGAGAGAAACATGTGGATGCTTGATGTCAAGGGGAAGAATAAGGAGAGGAACATGGCATATCTATATATATATATTTTTTTCACTCTTTATTTTTCAACTTTTGTGTTCATGTTATGCATTTCATGGTTATATTTATTCACCTTCCAGATCATCTATCATAAGAATCTAACTTCTCACCTTCCCAATCATAGTTTCTGTTAAATCTTCCAAATGTTATAGTCAGTAAAAATTCAATTTGCACAACTTAACAATTCATAGACAGAAATTAACTGAACTTGCAAAACTTAACTGTGATACCTTTTGTTAGACAAGAATTCCTACTATCATAGAAATAGTAAATATAGAAAATGATATATATATATAAAGAACCTTTGCAAAGTAGATGACCATACTTCTCAGCTTCTTCTCTTCCTTCCCTCAATTTTCCTCTCCCTTCCTTCTCATGCGGATTCTTGTTCTTCCATTGCTTCTCGGTTGTTTCACACTTAGTCCAACCTACTTCCATGCCTCATTTAAAGTTGCTTTCTAAGCCATTCAGAAAAAAGGACTGAAATTTTTGACAGTCAATCAAAATCCAAAAAGGTCTGACAGCTTCTCAAGGTAAAAGGAAAATTGTTGAGAGGAGGCAATTATTCAATGAAAATTGTTGAGAGGAAAATTGTTCATGAAAACTCCCCTTCTTTATTGAGTCGGCCTTTCTTCCAAAGGATAGCTCGGTTGATTTCATTATCAGTAGATAATTCATCCTTCTAATAACAATAACAAATGAATCAATATTATTTAAATACCTCTTCAAGGTATCAAATTTATTGTAAGTGATAATTAAATATTACTTACTATTTCTTCAGCTAGGCGTGCATATCCTTTGCGAGAAAGTCGATGGGGGTATTTGTTTTGGGCTCTCCTTTCCTGTTGTTTCTCACTTAGTTCCTTAAAAAATAAACAAGACAACAATGCATTACCAATCACAATATTCTATTAAGAGTTAATTATTTGAGACATGAGATTTAAAAATCTTACTTTAAATTCATTAGACAAACGACTTATCACGAACTTGCTCCATATGTCTGCTAGAATATTTGATCCTGGAGGTGGCATATGCAACTTCTCTGGAGTTTTTCAATTGGGATAAATATAGTTTTGCGTGAGACTGCTTTTCCATTGGCGCCACTTATCATTTGCCGAGCTCAAACATCCCTTTTTCCAAGCAACATCAACCTTGTACGCCAACTACAAATCCATAAAAAAATGGATAAACATCAAATGTTAATAAACACAAAAAAAAGTATTAGTTTATATTTGAAGAATAAAAGTATGGTCATTTATATTTACATTCACGGCTTCCCACACACGCTCCTTGATGTCAATAGGAACATGCTTCCAAGTATTGTAAGTTATTGGTACTTTCTCTCGAACAATCTGGCCAAGTGAACTTTGCATTTTAACTGCATTTTCCCCAATAGGCTGTCCCAGATTATTGAATTCAACTTTCAGTATAATGCCCTTATTCCTTAGCCTTGAAATACTGTCCATATGTGTAGGACCTCTACTCATTTTGTTTGATTGGGTGGCAGTGGAATCCTGTGTGCAGCCAATATTTTCCTCGTCTAATAAATCAGCGCCAATTTTTTCCTTACCCTTTTCAAGGTTTTTACCTCCTCGTTTGCTTTGATTTTTTGTCATAGAGTTGACAACCTATTAATCACAAAATCTGCACTTTGCAAATATAAGGTAAATATCATAAATTACTGATGGAGATAATAACAAATATTAAACTTGCAACTTCTGTCTTGTGTGAGTTGACAACAAAAAATTCAACTTTAGATTAATATAATCTACAATTGGCATGCTTAGTATCCTTAATTATATAAAAGTTCATGAACAGAACTCATATACAAATAAGCAAGTTTATTTTCAACAGGAATATAATCATGTAGCTGAGCTTGCTAAAATATGTGCAAATATTAAGAAAAACAAATAACAAGTAAGCAACACAAAGTTGAAATTCTTACAATCTCCTGTAAGGGTTGATAAATTTGGAGGTGCAGCGACTATCACAAAGGATCAAACTGGCATTTCATTATTGTGTTGCAAAATTATCTGACATATAAAGCAGTATCATTTACCAAACCAGATTTGATGCCGGTGTGGTAAACCATCATCAAATTTATGGGATAAAGAGTATCATTTACAGATAATAGATAAAGCAGTATCATCTACCAAAACAGAAATAATCGAGTGACAAATAAAATAAAGCAATCCCATAAGATATAGCAAATTTATGGAAAAAAAATATAATTCCAATCCAAAGTAACACAAGGTGACACAAAGATAAACCAAAACATTAACGTAGGATTTAAATTTAAATATAATTTCCACACTAAGGTAAAACATCATCAACCCAAGTTCCGTCACAATCTTCACGCATGCACGGTGGTTCATTGTCATCTAATTGTCAACATCCATTATTGGGAGCCCTCGGGAAAAACATTGATAGTTGATTGCAGTTTCTTCCAAATGATCACCAATAATATTTTTAAAGTAGTCTCTACTAGGAAATTAAAACTACAACTGAAATTAAATTCACACAAGAGTCAAAGAAAAACGAAAAAGTAATAATGAACAGAATAGCATAGACAAAAAGGAGATATGATCCGGTAAAGCAACGGTTAGCGCAAAGCTCACCTTCATGATTATCTCATATACATCATCAGCAATCAAAGGGGCAATCTGACCAGCTCTCTCGTTGAGATGTCGATGCATCAGCTTTATCCTACATCCATAACCATCAACGACCCAGAAAATCATAACACGAATAAAGTAGCAGTGGCAATACTTTCAATAATAGCATGCTTTTGAGCTATCTCTCGACGAATCAACAAGTCACAGTACATTACTTGTCTTTCTGATAAATCAAACAGATTGGGAAAGTAAAAGAACTTACGCTTCAGAGAATGACTTCTTCGTGTTCTTGTGCAAATTGGAAACCGCGATCCTCGCGGCAAGCTACAAGATAAAGCCGAGGGGAAAAAATGGCATCTTGTAACAACGACGAACATAACAAATACCAAAGAACAGGGATCCGAAGGAGTACCGAGGCATAGTCGGGATGGTTGGTGGTCATCGTTGCGGTAGTCTCAGCGGCGAGCTCATCGAGCTAGCTAGTGGTGACGCCCTTGTATACACCGGCGCAGACCTTCTGGGCGACCAGCACAGGGTCGCAGTGCTCCTGGCTGAGCCCGTAGCTAAGCTTCTTCAGCCGCGCCGTGATTTTGTCAAAGTGGACGACCTCGTGTCGTCCATCACGCTTCACCACGTACATCCTCGAATCCCTTCTGCGTGAAATTCCGTCGGACGACGGAAGACGCACGGATAAGAAGCTGAACCTGTTGAGACGGAATCAAGACGTTGAACGGACGGAGGTCGAGCAATGGGGAAGAAGAGAGAAGCGAGCAGGGCGACCAACCGTGAGAATGCGGCGCAGAAGAAGATGAGATGGACGAGCACGCAACGGAGAACGGGGGAGGTTTTTTGGGAAGTAGGAACCGCGGAGATTTTCGGAAAGTAAGAACGACGGAGAAGTTTAGGGAAGATTTATTTAACTTAACAAATTTTTAAATATATATAACAACTTTTAAAAAAAATATTGTTGTAATATATTGTTTAAAAAATATATATAAACTTTTAAATATATTGTTGTAAATGAATATATTTATAATTTTTTTAAAAAAAAACTTATTTCCAATAATTTAAAAAAAAATAGTATTAATAATTAAAAAAATAATTTCACCATTGTATTATAAAAATAAAATAGTATTAATAGTATTATAAACTTTTAAAATTTCATTGACAACGGTTTAAAACCGTTGTAATATTATCACAACGATAACAACAAAATTCTTATTGACAACGGTTGATTGCACCGTTGTCCCAACTGTTGTCAAGATAAAAAAAAACCTTAAAGACAGCAGTTCTGGAAAACCGTTGTAAAATGTGTTGTTGATTTAAAAAAAAATATGCTCAATGACAACGGATACTGTAAAACCGTTGTCTTTTGTATTATATGGGTGCTCAAAGACAACGGTTTTATCAAAAACCGTTGTCTTTTAACAAAAAGACAACGGTTTCTCCTAAAACCGTTGTTTTTATGGTGTTGTCTTTTAGCATTTTTGTTGTAGTGCAAGGAGCAACCAACCATTGATTGGTTGGTTATCTTCTCCACCAACACAAGTTGTCCAGACAGCTTGTTTCTCTCTTCGTAGAGAGGTCGTTTGGTTGGTATTTTTCACTTCGACAGTGACTTACTTGCTGGGGATTGGATCTCCGGCAATCCTCATAGGTGGAGAACCAAGATTTTGTCCAAAGGTTGACGAAAATCGCTTCCGAGAAGCGAGTTCGTGGAGCTCGTTTTTAGATCCGAATTTGATTCGAATTGTGATCGTCTCTCGGATCACATTGTCTTCGACTCGAAGCTAGTGACTTTTGCGAAGACGAGGCTCGTGGCTTTATGAAGCTATCCCGACAATACTCAGCATGGATACGGATAGAGGTGATTCTAGCAAGGGTCGCTACGGTTGATGTCATTCCCGCTACACGTGATACGTCAGGTATAACTAGAATAAATTTCTTTTTATTGTATAATTTTAAATAGCGATTATGTCTACACATGTTGTATCCTGCATGAGTGTGATGTGTGTGTTGTAATAAAATTAGTTTATTACTTGTTTTTGCTTCCGCTGTGTGCATGTTTACGAAACGTATTTGAACACACTCACCGCGACGCCGGGGAAACCCAACATAAACTAAACTTTAACGACACTAAAATTTACATCGACAACATTAGTTCTATTAACTTAAATAAGAACCTCATCTGTCACTCTAGAATCAAACATATAGATGTAAAACACCACTTGATTCGAGAACATGTAGCAAATAATATCATACAACTCGAATACGTGGAGTCCAAATCGAACCTAGCAGACCTGTTTACCAAACCCTTACCCGAAGCAGAGTTTAGTCTGCTTAGACAGAAATTAGGTATGTGCGTGATGGAGTAGGGATTAAATTTTTTTTCATATACTCTATTTTTATTTTTCATGCTAAATGGAACTAGCTTAGGGTGTACCCTAGAAAGCATGCACCTATAGATTTAAGGAGCCAACACATCTCACAACACATAGGACTAATGTGTTTGTGTACTTAGCCACGTAGATGGGTGTGAAGTGTTAGGACCTTACTCCTGGTTCCACATATAGATCTAGTGCATCGACATGAACCATGGAGTATAATTATCTAAAATAACCAACTCTAATCAGGACTTATTGATCATTCTATATCAATTAAGTCAAAAAGAGTTGAACATACTATTAGTTGAGCTTATGTTTAAACTATTATTTTCAAAATCTACTAGGGACATGCTTGGACTTACAAAGTTTATTTTCTAAAGCCTTCTTTACAAACCCCCATACTTTTTGATTTATGGCAAAAGGGGGAGAAAAAAGGTAAAGTTAAGGGATCAAAAATTATCTTTAATAACTTAACTTAAAACAGTCAGGCCAAAGTTAAGTAATCTTGATTACTTAACTTACTTAAACTTTTTAGTGGCAAATATTAAGGGGGAGAGCTAAGATCCTTTTTCAAGTACTCACCTAAGGTCAAGGGGGAGGTTATCTCAAGGGGGAGGACTTGAAAAAGTGTTTTACTCATACTCTTACTCATGCTAAACTTACTAAGTTATTCATACTAACTTACTAAGTTATGCATTCATACTTCTTTCATGTTTATGCTAATTGGATCTAATCATTTCATTTACTTAATGTATTTTATGCTTTAATTTTCCCTTAACTTTGTGCCTTTTTGCCATAGATCAAAAAGGGGAAGATTGTTGGTGCAGTGGCACCAGATAATCGAACATAGATTTTGATTATGGCAAAGGCCCAAAGTTAAGGTCATATCGTTATCTCATGAGCTGAATCTAATGTACAGAAATGATTAGGCTGAGCTGAAGGTCGGCGACACCCAGAGAATCTCGAGTCGAGAAACCGTGGTGGTCGAGCGACACTGGAAGAACTTCGGATGGAGTCGAAGAACCTAGGTAAAGATCGGTAGCTCAGCTACAAGTCACAAAGGACCAGAGGTAAGCTCCAGTGTGAGTGAAGGTGAGGTCGAGTCCTCCGTATGCGAAGTGCTTATTCACCCTCCCCCCTCTAGCGCTTCTTGATCCTACACAAGGCGCTTATTCTCCATTCAGCATTTTTGGAACTTCGGTGAGCGCTAGAGGGGGGGTGAATGGTGCATTTTCATTGCTTGACGGAATTTGATCGCGCTTGCATGCTTGTCTACAATATTCGTTAATATGTGCAGCGGAAATAATAATGAAGCATAAACGAAATACACGAGTACAAAAACACAACAATATACATGGTTCAGAACCTTAGGGTTCTTACTCCATGGGGCAAGCTCAACGAGCTCTAGTGATGTACACACCACTAATAAATCTCCTTCTCGGTGACACACTGGAGGTGGAGAAACCTCATACAAGTGTTTACAACAATAAACAAAAGAATACAAGCAAATACAAATGAATTACAACCGAAATGTAAAAAAACTTTACGAATTAGAGCTTTGAATGCTTTGCTTGTTGGTTGTTTGGATGAGCTTGAAGGACCCTAAAATGCACCTGCACTTCGCCTTCAAATCGCCTCCACAACCTCGCAAAGAACTGATGGAGAAATCCTCCATGAGTTGCTCCTTTTATGCATGTATCAAGATGATTCCGCGCATGACAATCGACTGTCATAAGGCCCCAGTCGACTGCCAACAATGTCATTGTCTCACAATGACTTAATCCACATCGACATTCCTGATACACCGGCAATCGATCGTTCATAGAGAGTTCTCGCCACGACAAAATCAATCAGTCGATTGCCCTCCATGGCAGTCAACTACTCATGGCCAATCGATTGCCCAATGTCGGCAGTCGACTGCCAAGGATATTTGCCGCAGTCAAATGCTAGTCGACTCACGATAGTCAACTGATCATAATCCCAGTCGACTGCTCAGTGTTGACTCGACTGCCAAGTTTCAAACACTTGACCAGTCGACTGGTCCATAACCCCAGTCGACTGCTCCACCTCAACTATGAGGTTTACCCCAAGTATGATGCCCTCATACTTGCTAGACCACCCTTAGCCTAGACCTAAGTCTTCTAGCCACCTCCATCAGCCTCACGCCTATTAGATCCCTCCAAGTCATCCATGACTTGTTCATCCATATGCTAGCCTTCAGATACTTCCATCGGCTATTGTCATGCTAAGCTGATCTACACCGCCAAGGCACATTAGACTTACATTGCCAAGATACACGCTTGGACTTTACGCCTCCAACCATTGGACTTATGCTGCCAAGACTCCACCCTTGGACTTTACGCCGCCAATATCCAACCTTGGACTTCCCAAATGCCAAGTACCCATAACTTGGACTTTCACTACCAAGACTACACACTTGTACTTACGTGGCTACGTGGCCAAGACTACACCCTTGGACTTTCCATGTCAACTCCATGTTGGACTTTCCAATTGCCAAGACTCAAGCTTGGACTTTCCCTTGCTAACCCATGTTGAACTTTCCAAATGCCAAGACTCAAGCTTAGACTTTCCCTTGTCAAGACCCATGCTTGGACTTTCCATGCCAAGTATCCCACTTGGACTTCTCCATCATATGTTCAATCCCATGTCAACTATATAGGCAACCCATTGTCAAACAATGGTCAACTCATCATCACACATCAAAACACTACTTGTGTCTGGTCAATCGTAATCTGAGCCAATTGCACCAATAATCTCCCCCTTTTTGATGTTTGACAAAAACCAAACCTTTGAGTTAGAACACTAACTCAATCCAATCCTCCCAATTGTCCAAATTGGGAATTTTTACATTCTCCCATCTATCCTCACACATCACTTCTCCCCCTTTTTAACATACATTAAAAAGACTCTCTCCAAGGGTATCAATGTCTCATATCCCAATGAGATCTTACAATCTCCCCCTTGGTCCAAAAACATCTAGGATGTCTTCACTCTTCTTAGTGATAAGTCTCATATCACTAAAGAGAGGCAATCCTCACTTCTCCAAATTTTCCAAATTCTCTCACTCATGAGGAAGAACACATTCATCATCCCATGATAGATAACCCCCTCCTAAAGGCTTTCTCTCCCTTGACCATTTCACCAACAATGTCCCTAAAGAGTCCCTAAGCCTATAGGAATACTAAAGCATCAAAATTAAGGTCAAAAGTTCAAACTTGAACTTTCACACACCTTAAAATTGATACACACCCTAAATAACTCTCATAATCCATATCCAATGGATTTTTACCCTTTATAATGCTTTCTAAAGCATATCCTAGGGTTAGGAGTAGTTAGGGTAGTCTAACATAGCTAAAACATGGGCTAAACATCCTTGTTTACCCGAAATCAGCATTGGAGTCGACTCTGTCAGTCAACAGTCGACTACCCTTGACGTCAGTCGACTGCCATCCATGGCAGTGGACTAATTTCTGCAAGTGCAGAAATCATGTTCAGAAATTGAATTTATGAAAATCATAAGTAATTATATATAAATCGAAAAATCATGGAAATTCATATGTAATCAATCATTATGGGTGAAAAATATTTAGAAAATAAAATACCCATAAAATAGTGAGATTGATACAAAGTTCAAAAACAAGAAAAACTTCATTGTTTTGAGCCTACTTTGTATCAACTTCATCAATGGTGATTGCTATCAAAAGATAGACTTCACCAAGATTTTTCAAAATGATTTTAAAACCTTAATTTCAATCATGGTCTATAGGCTTAATGCACATGACTTGTACATAAGCTTTCCTCATGATTTGTCCATGATGTAAGATGAGTTTGAGTTCATCTAGATGCAAGAACTATACACCTTGAACTTAACTCATTTCCTAACATCTCGCATGTATCTAGGGTGTATGAAAACACACACATGTCAATGTAAAGTGTGATGTGGGTTTTGTTCATCCTAAACTAAGGTCTCATGCATTTTTCTAAGACAACACTATTTGATTCCCTTATACATGGAACTTCAAATCATGTCAATTGTCCTTAAATCAATTTTCATTAATCCTATATGCATGAATGATGATTATGCCATAAATGATAACATAAATAAGCATGTGCTAAAAATTATGATGTCATGGCATATGATTAAATCTAAATATACATGACATAAAAACTTAAACCTAAGCATTATCATGACATATTACATGATAAAAATAAGAATGATGTCATGACATATTATATAGCAATCAAGGCATAACAAATAAAATGTAGAGGTATAAGAATACCTAAATTTTAGTATTAATTGTCATTTGTTATGATTAAAATCATTTTTCCATAATACCACTTATCCCCTAAGTGTGCCAAAAATCCAAAATGACACACTATGACCTCTAACTCTAAATTATGTCGAATTGATTGATTTTTCATAGTTCTCAAAATATATTGGCACATCCAAAAATTCTTTGGGATATAAATTCTAACCACATTTCCAAAGTATCCCATTACCTTGAAAATGACCTAAAGTGTCAACTTTGCTATGGTTGGGTTAACTACGCATCCAATCAAGGTTGACACATCCTAACCCATTTAGCATGAATCGATCGCGCTCCTAGGAACTCAATACCTATTGGAGCTCCTTGGGTTTACTAGGTATTCTTTAGGGATAACTTCCCTAGATACCCTTCTAATGACCCTTCTAGGCTTAGAAGACTTGGTCATTTGGGTCTTGCCTAGGTTAACTCTAGGGGTAACTCCCCTTATAACCTTCTTAGTGGCTTCCCTAGGTTTCCTTGAAACCTTAGCCACTAGGCACCTACCTTGGTTACCCTTAGGGATAACCTCCCTAGTAACCTTGGTTTTCCTAGACCTAGGTTGAGTTCTATAATCGAATGGAACATTGTGGTAAGTCTCCTTGGGCTTAGGTTTGTGACCCAAACTTTTCTTGCCCTTGGATGGACCTTGCCTCCTAGACCCTAGGTTTTGACTCCTAGACCCTTTCATTTGATTTTGAATGCTAATAAGGGTCTTTTCTAATTTCTCAAGTCTTAACCTCAAGACTTGATTTTCCAACTCTAATTGTCTAATCTTTGAATTTTCATTTAGTCTTTGGGTGTGATTCTTCATTTTAGGCATATGTCTACTCTTCTTAGGATCAATGCCTAAATGCTCCTCTATCTTCCTAATAGTTTCCCTAGGTAGGATTTTTCTAGGGTTATTAGTCTCAAATTTCTCCTTAGTTCTAAAATTATAACTCTTAGCACCTAAACAGTAGAATTTATTATTTCTAGCATGTTTTTCATAAACAATAGCAAGATTACTCCTAGCATGCTTTTGCCTATTACTTAAAGAAGGAGCATTACTAAATTTTACCTTAGAGTTTGCTTTAGAAGCTTCCCCTACATTTGATGCTCCTTCTTCACCCTTGCTAGGCTTCCTCCCCCTAGAGCATTGACTTCTATAATGTCCCTTTTTATGGCTCTTAAAGTACACAATGTTCTCCTTGCTCTTCCTAATTAGGGCACCGGCATCCTTTGAATTTTTGTTGACTTTTGGTACCAGAGGAGCCTTCTTGACCTTCTTAGGGCACTTGCTCTTATAGTGCTCATATTCCCTGCACTCAAAACACATAATATGATTTTTATTATTTATTAAGGTGCTTGAGTTACCTAGGTCAATGGTGGTAGAAGCCTCTTGATCATTTTCATCACTTCTTCCGGAGGTGGAGGCTACTTCTTGTTTCTCCGACTCTGATGATCTAATATCCTCCCCCTCAACCCTAGAGGTGGAGGCTTCCTCCAATTCTTCCACTTCTTCCTCGGATGTTGACGACCTTTCAACCTCTGACTTCTCACTTCCTTATGAGGATGAGCTTTCTTCCATATCCCCTTGGACCGATTGGGGCTTTTCATGAAATTTTGTCAATTCGCTCCAAAGCTCCTTGGCATCCTTATATTCACCTAAACTAGACAAAATATCATTAGGAATTAAATCCCTTAAAAATTTTATTACCTTCTTATTTTTTTCTCAAATTCTTGGAGTTGTTCCTTGGTCCATTTCTTCATCTTGAGGAATCCGCCCTTTGGCCCTCTTAGATACTCAAATCCTTCCATCAAGACGGACCAATCTTCAAATTCCCTCATCATTATGAATTCTTCAATCCTTCCCTTCCATTGATTGAAGTCTTCTCATTCATAGAGGGTGTATGGAATTGATGTGTTGATATCTCATCCAAGTCCATCGTTTGGCAACTCCATCCTCTAGCACGTTTGCTCTCGATTGTTAATCCGTAGAAGAGCTCCTAGCTCTGATACCACTTGTTGAAACATCGGTGAGCGCTAGAGGGGGTGGGTGAATGGTGCATTTTTATTGCTTGACAGAATTTGATCGCGCTTGTGTGCTTGTTTATAATATTCGTTAATATGCGCAGCAAAAATAATAATGAAGCATAAACGAAATACACAAGCACAAAAACACAACGATATACGTGGTTCGGAACCTTAGAGTTCCTACTCCACGGAGCGTGCTCAACGAGCTCTAGTGATGTGCACACCACTAAGAAATCTCCTTCTCGATGACACACCGAAGGTGGAGAAACCTCATACAAGTGTTTACAACAATAAACAAAAGAATACAAGCAAATACAAATGAATTATAACTGAAATGTAAAGAATACTTTACAAATTAGGGCTTTAAATGCTTTGCTTATTGGTTGCTTGGATGAGCTTGAAGGACCCTGAAATGTGTCTGCACTTCGCCTTCAAATCGCCTCCACAATTTCTCAAAGAACTGATGGCGAAATCCTCCACGAGCTGCTCCTTTTATGCCTGTATCAGGCTGATTCAGCGCCTGACAGTCGACTGCCAACAGTATCGTTATCTCACAATGACTTAATCCACATCGACATTCCGGCCAACGGATACACTGGCAGTCGACTACCATTTACCAACAGTCGATGGCTCATCCCCATAGCCGATTGCTCAGTCAGCTATCGAGCGTTCTGCCTCGCGACCAAAACCAACAGCAGTCGATTGCCCTCCATGGCAGTAGACTGCTCATGGCCAGTCGACTGCCTAATGCTGATAGTCAACTGCCAAGGCTATTTTCCAAAGTCAAATTCCAGTCGACTCACGACAGTTGACTGATCATAATCCCAATCGACTACTCAGTGTCGACTCGGCTGCCAAGTGTCAAACACTTGACCAGTCGACTGGTCCAGAACCCCAGTCGACTGCTGCACCTCAACCATGAGGTTTACCCTAAGTATGATGCCCTCATACTTGCTAGACCACCCTTAGCCTAGACCTAAGCCTTCTAGCCACCTCCATCAGCCTCATGCCTATTAGATCCCTCTAAGTTATCCATGACTTGTTCATTCATACGCTAGCCTTCAGGTACTTCCATCGATTATTGTCATGCTAAGCTGGTCTACACCGCTAAGGCACATTGGGCTTACGCTGTCAAGACACACACTTGGACTTTACGCCGCCAACCATTGGACTTATGCTGCCAAGACTCCACCCTTGGACTTTATTCCACCAATATCCAACCTTGGACTTCCCAAATGCCAAGTACCCATGACTTGGACTTTCACCGCCAAGACTACACCCTTGGACTTTCCGTGTCAACTCCATGTTGAACTTTCCAATTGCCAAGACTCAAGCTTGGACTTTCCCTTGCCAACCCATGTTGGACTTTCCAAATGTCAAAACTCAAGCTTAGACTTTCCCTTGCCAAGACCCATGCTTGGACTTTCCATGCCAAGTATCTCACTTAAACTTCTCCATCATATGATCAACCCCATGTCAACCATATAGTCAACCCATTGTCAAATAATGGTCAACTCATCGTTAAACATCAAAACACAATATCAAAATACTACTCAAGTCAAACTTGGGTCTGGTCAATCGTGACCTGGGTCGATTGCACCAACAGGCATGACCAAACAATTCGTAAGCCCTACACCGCCCAAGACTACCGTTCTTCATTCGACTTGGTGAGGCAGGTCATAAGCCCAAGTGTCGATCTCCTTCTCATTATTCGACCAAGACAGTTCATAAGCCCTCGAACTGACCTTCTCATTATTCGGCCGAGGCATTTCATAAGCCCTCATGCCAACATTTTTATTATCCAACTGAGGTAGTTCGTAAGTCCTCACACCGACTTTCTCATTATTCGACCGAGGCAGTTCATAAGGCCTCATGTTGACATTCTTATTATTCAGCTGAAACAATTTGTAAGCCCTTGTGCTGACCTCCTTCTCATTATTCGACCAAGGTAGTTTGTAAGCCCTCACACCGGCATTCTTATTATTTGGCCGAGGCAGTTCATAAGCCCTCGCGTCGACATTCTTATTATTCAGCCAAGGCAATTTGTAAGCTCTCACGCTGACCTTCTTCTCATTATTCGACCGAGGCAGTTTGTAAGCCCTCATACTGACATTTTTATTATTCGATTGAGACAATTTGTAAGCCTTCGTGTTGATATTCTTATTATTCGGCCGAGACAGTTCATAAGCCCTCGTGTCAACATTCTTAATATTCGATTGGGGTAGTTCGTAAGCCTTCATGCTGACATTCTTATTATTCAATCAAGGCAGCTCAAAAGCTCTCGCGCCGATCTTCTTCTCATTATTCGGCTGAGACAGTTCGTAAGCCCTCAAGTTGACCTCCTTACTATGTGGCGGACAAGACATTAGGGATAAGTATGATATCCCCAAATAGAGGGACAGGGAGTAGAGATATGATTCAACTCTAGGTGATGAAGTGATAAAATTAAGTCAGACTCATCAAAGTGAATCATCTGACTATTTAGGGGGGTTATTTATGATACTGTGAGAATGGGCTCATGGAGATTGGATGCATGAGCATGACCCATTTGAGAGGATAAAAGGTGCCGCTAGGGTACGAGGAGGAGGAGGAGGGGGAGGCGATAGAGAACCTTTGACAATGCAGGCAGTACAAAAAAAGCTATGTTTTAGCGACGAATTTTGAATAAAAATTTGTTGCAAAAGATTTTTGCAACGAAATATTTTTCGTTGTAAATAATTCACCGTAAAATTTCGCAATGAAAAATAAAAATTCGTCGCAAAAATTACAATGAATAAAATTTTCATTGCAAAATTAATTGTTGCTTAGCAATAAAAATGGCAACAAAAATAACTCCTCGCAAACTTTAGCGATGAAAATAATTATTTTCGTCGCCAAATCTATGACGAAAACTTAGTTAGTCACAAAAGACTAATAAATTTATTTATCATATTTTCAAGAAAATTTTGCATCGAAAATAAATTTCGTCGCAAAATTTGCCACGAATCGAATTTTTGTTGCAAAATATTCAAGGTCAGTCGATTGAAGATGGCTATCAGTCGACTGACGCTTGACCAGTCGACTGGGCAGTCGACTAAAAAAGTTTTTATAAGGTGCTATAATAAATCAATCGACTAATGCTTGACCAGTCGACTAAAAAAGTTTCTATAAGGTGCTACAGAAAATTAGTTGACTGATAGCGGATAATTTGCGACAAAAAAAAATTCGATGCAATTTCTGCGACGAAAAAAATACTTTTTCGCACGTGCCACCATCAGTTGACTATTATATGTTGACAGTCGACTTACGCGATTCATCAGTCGACTGATGGTGGGTGTCAGTCGACTGGTAGAGGAGCAGCATGTTACAGAATATTTTTTAGTCGACTGTGTGCATGAGGCAGTCGTCTGTTGCTTCTTTTTTTGCAATGAATTATTTTTTTCGTTTCCAATTCTACGACGAAAAATAATTTTTTGTCACAAATCTACGACGAAATTTATTTTCGTTGCTAATCTGGGGAAATAAAAAAAATATCATGCTAAACTCTACTATTTTTACCTGTTTTACGACAAACACATCTAACAATATAAACTAATTCACATATCAAACTTCATAATCATATAATAAATGAAAATAATTCAATTCCAAATCGATATATACATAACAAACATAAATGTAACTTATAATACAAGAATATCGAATATGATAAGTCAAATAATATTTAGATACACCAATTCAAATGTAACCACCATCGTCACCATCATCATAAAAAAAATACATCTTCATTGTCATTATTACAAGCATCAGCAGGAGGACCAGATCGAGAAGGAGGAAGTTGACTTGAACTAGACAATAATTGAAGATGCTACATAATTAACATCTGTTGTCTCCGAAATTCGTTTATATGTTCATTTAATTCCTTTACTTCCTGATCTCTTTGTCTCGATTCATTTTCCTTTTGCGCTAGTAACTCCTTCAAATGACTAACCTCTTTGGTTAAAATTTTATAGAACGTGTTTTTTAATTGTCGTGAAATGCTCAGTAACCAGCAATATAGGAAGAGACTAGGATAATTAGAAACTTTAGAATTGGATTTAGGATCAAATGGCTCTATCCAACACATTGCAATCCCATTTGCCTGCATTACAATTGCACTTTTTTTTCCTTTTTTTCCAACAAAAGAAACATCAATGGCGCCTTTTTTTTTTTGTGTGTGTGCAGAAACTCAAGTACTAATCACAGACAAATATATCTCAGAACCAATGACCTCTGAAAAATAGATCTTCCATATCATGTTTCCAACAAAAATAATATAGCTCCTCCCCCACACTTAAAAATTTTGTTCGTCTCGGACAATACAACCCATCAAACTATTCCTCCAACATGGAAAACAATAGATATGAAAAAGATAATCCACAAAGATACAAAGACAATGGATAGCAAATGAAGAGATATGACAAGTAAGACATGGAATAAGTAAGTATCACGTGGATTAGACAAGCAAACCAAGTCAGAAAAAGAGTTAAGAATGAAATCCTTCATCATATTCATGCAAATAAATGTTACTGTAGTTTTGAAAAGACTTAAAGCAAGTTCTAGAGTAACAAGAATCACATGTGTTATCACACAAAAGTGGGTAGATGATAAGAATGGCTTGCAACCTCACTAAGTGAATCAAAATCAAGCTTAGTCTATCAATAAAAAGTTCACCATCATAACAAGTGATTGCATGCAAGTGAAGTCTCCTATCATACACAAAAATCCACAATCTGATGATCAAACTTAACTAATTTTTACCACCTCTGAAATGATACTAAGGCATGCATAGAGAATATTATTTGACTCAACAACAGACAAACAAACCTAGGTAAACAGGCAAATAAGCAATCAACCCATACAAATTATTCCGAACATGAAAGGACGAAAATAAATGCAGTAAATAAAAGAACACACTCCCCTTTCAAGTCGGAGAAGAAGCATCGTCATGTCTGGCCCCACCATATTCTCTAGTACAGACTTGATCTCTTTGCTCGAAACTTCATGAGTCTGTTGTAAAAGTGAGACTCTTGATCGCTAATGATCGCCCTGGGAACTCCAAATCTGCAAAATATGTGAGACCTAACAAAATCCACAACTAGAGAATCATCAGTCATAGTGGGGATGACCTCCACCCATTTAGAAACATAATCATATGCCAAAAGAATATATGAAAATCCAAAAGATACAGGACACAGACCCAAAATCAATACCCCAAATATCGAAAATCTCATAGAATAACAAAAGTTTTTGAGGCATTTCATTTCTACATCCTATGTTCCCTATTCATTGACATCGCTAACAAGACTTGTAGAATTCAGAGGCACCATGAGATAAGATGGGTCAATACAAACTAGACTATAAAACTTTCCTAGCAGTTCTTTTGGGGTCCAAAGTGCCCCCCACAAGCCAGAGAATAACAAAAAGTAAGTACGTATGGAATGAAACTCATAATCAAGTTAACATCATCTAATAATCTGATCACTACACAATTTTCAAAGATAAAGATCATCCCATACATAATACTTAGCATCACTTTTCAATTTCTGGACTTGTGCATGGGTAAAATGTGAAGGTATAACACGACAACTAAATAAATAGCAAAAATCTGCATACCATGGTGTCTTACCCTACAGGTGAAAAAATTGCTCATCTGGAAAAGAATCTGCTATAGGGGTGGGCTCGATCTCCATCACAATCCTAGTCAAGCTGAAATACCACCTCCTTTTGCAACAATTTGGTCAAGGGTAGGGCAATCTGACTGAAGTCTCTGATAAAATGTCTGTAGAAACCTGCATGACCTAGAAAAGCACAAACTTCCCGCACAGAAGCGGGGTAAGATAAAGAATATATAACATGAATTTTAGCAGGATCTACTTCAATACCATACACAAAGATAATATAACATAAGACTATCCCATGCTCGACAATGAAATTACATTACTCACAAACATCTGATGGAAGTGATCCTTGGGGCGTCACATGAAGCGTGCAAGTCCCTACACATTCCATATCCTTGTCTACAATAAAGAGGGCCCACAGATAGGTCCTCCATAGAAAGAGTACAACTTCTCATGAAACAAAACCTCGACATACTTGGGAATCTACTTCCCTAGCCTTTTCTTCAACAACCCCCTTCCTAAGCTGAGCCTCTGAGGGAAGAGAAAAACCGCTGCATAAAACTCAAGTAGATTATCGCTCGAAGACCTAGTCATTCACACAAACAAATACAATGAGAAACAAATATAGATAATAAGAAAGACAATAATAACAAAAGAAAAAGAAAACAAACAAACAAACTACAATTTAAAGACAAACGAACCCATTAGAGTTCCCCGGCAACGGCGTCAAAATTTTGATCAAACAATTTTTAATGTCGCAATACCGTTCCAAAATTATTTACCGAACCCCCTAACTACACTAATGCAGTATAGGACTGACTCGGGTCATCTCCCAACGAACCTAATGGTTGGACGTTTGTTTTTAAACAGAAGTAAACACTAGGAGTTTTCACAATTTATTAAAACAATTAAAATGCAAAATCAAAAGCAAACATGAGAATTAAACATGCAAGAAGTAAATCTAACTATCAAATAACAAGTAACAAGCAACTATTCTAATGCGCAAAAGTAAGTGATCACGCACCGCACTGTCACTATACGGTACAATGATCAAACAAATGTGAACAATTCAACCATGCACCGCACTGTCACTATACGGCACAGTGATCAAACAGTCACTGAAAAACTAAACTAATAGACAAAAAAGAAAGCGACCAAGCACCGCACTGTCACTATACGGTACACTGATCAAACAAATGTGAACCATTCAACCATGCATCGCACTGTCACTATACGGCACAGTAGTCAAATAGTCACTAAAAACTGCACTAAACGAAATACAATAAACGAAAGCAATTCAACCAAGCACCGCACTGTCACTATACGGTGCACTGGCCAAATGTAAATGAAACTAACCTAACAACTAAAGCATAACACAAATAAAACTCTAACTACGACTCGAATTAAACACAAGTTAGAATACAGAATAAAATACAAGGTAAATCACAGATTAAAATACAAAGTAAAATACTAGTGAAAACACAGGTTACGAACACTAGTAAAAACACAGTTCAAGGCCACTGGTGAAACCACATATTAAAAACACTAGCGAAAATACAATTGAAAACACTAATGCAAACACAATGTAATAACACTAGTGACAACACAAATGAAAACACAAGTGCAAATACGAAGGAAAACACAAGTGCAAATACAAATGAAAACACAGTATGAACCATAACTGAAATCACAAACTGAAACATACAAAGTAACAAGGTAACACAGTAAAATAATAACAAACACAATACTGAATCACTGAAGTAAAAATTAAACACAATCATCCACAAACACCGGAAAGGTACCACCCTCTCCGATGACCTACGACAATACCGAACAGCTCCAAAGGTCTCAGGATGCGGATCTCTCATCGGATTCCGACGAGAGTAGGATCGATACGGTTGTTCACAGCTCCGATGATGGATACGGGGTTGCCGTGACCACGAGCAGTCAATGGATGGAATCGGATCTGCGAACATAGGATCATCGCCACCAGCTGCTTGAAGACTACCCAAGATTGGAAGAAGTGTTGCCGCTGGAGCTGGGAAAAGATTCTGCGGGATCCCGACAGTAGCAAGTCACCCCTAGCTTCGCGTGACCACGTCCCACTAGGGTAGCTCAACTCTGCCGGTGAGGGCTCTGAAGATCGCCGGTGAAGACAAACGAAGGAATGCAATGCTCGGTGAAGCTGCGTCTGCCCAAGTGCATAACTCGTGCCCCGCCGATCAAGCTTGCTTCGGAGTGGATGGAAAGTGGAAGGAGCACCGATGGGGCCGCTCGGAACTGTCGCGGTTTCTGTGTGGACAAGGTGAGCTACGCTGCGTGGAGAAGAGGAGGGAGGAGGGAATGCCACCGCCGGCCTTGGTGGAGGAAGGGGTCGGTCGGCGGTGCTTCGGGCTGTGGCGTGGAGAAATCGCCACCGGCGTCGCTTGATTTGGGGAAGAAGCTATGTTGCGGCTACTCTACTATTTCTGCCGGATGAAGCTAGGTTGATTAAAGGGATTTGTGAGTCGTCCGATTTGAGCCTCATCTGATCCCAGCCGTCCAAACAAGCTAGGGTTTGATTGATATATTAATTGCTTAATTAAGCTGCTCCATCCAATGGCTGAAATCAGTCTGATTTGAAATGGACGGATCTGATCCGTCTGAAGGTATAATCACGATCCAACGGTCCGGATGAACGACCAAGATGTGTAGATCTTAATGTACGGGCCAGATCGCTCCAGATCTAGATGGATGACTCAAAATCAATCACTTTCCTCGGACGGTTCATAATGCTTAGATCTGAACCCTTGATTTCATTTGTCTTCTGATCTGGATGAAGGGCTCAGATTAAATCATCTTGAAATGTCCATTATGACCCCAGATAAAGCCATAATTGATCCAACTTGAGTCTAGTCCAGTGGCTCATCTCGATCTCCTACAAACAAAGATAAAATTTACATATAAGTCCAAATTTTAGGAGAATTTACAATAAGGTCCAAAAATATATCCAACTCATAAAACATGATAATAATCAATAATAAATCACTCGAGAGGATAAAAACAGTGATATTAAGGACCGAAATAATACAACAAAATAGCAATTATCATGAGGATGAAAAAGAAACACCAGGGACTTTATAGGTTCGGCTCAAAGAACCGAGTTCAATTATTCTTCCACCTTTCGCCCCTCCAGTTGCTTCGAGCCATAAATTCATATTACCAACAGAAGGCTCAGATTCGACTACATTATCACTTGCACCTGAATTTATCTGTGCAAGTTCATTGTATTTATCCTATTTTGAAAAAAAAAAAAGTTAAATAATAACAAAAGACTGTAAAACTTTTAAAATTACAAACCTTCATTATTCTAGCTCTCTCTCCACTCCACATCTTGTCTTTCTTTTGAAATGTACGGGTGAAAGTGTCTATGAATAATGACTCAGTCCCCATTTCCTAGGTCTAAACAAACATCGTTATAAATAATAAATTAGTGAATATTAGATTAAAAAATTAGGATTTGAAAAAACTAACCAATTGATGTCTATGTTCATCGATATTGATTGAGCATCCCGCATACATGGCGGACGTAGCGTCGGAATTACAATTTTGATTTTTCTTATTTCGTTCACTCCTTCGTTTGCTATCCTCAGATCCCCAATATGCAATAATCTTATTCCAATTCTCCTCGGTTATGCAGTGTGACATTTTACTTCTTCTTTTTGTATGACTTAGTATGTTTCTGATATGACCATTATATTTTTTCTTGAAAATCCTCCTTATCTCTAGTGTTTCATTCTCTTCCCAAGTAAATACCTGTTGCAATAGAGAAAAAAATAAAATGAGTATATTAACTGTAATTTTATATGCAAAATGATTTAAATAACTTACCTTGAACTCATTCCACCATAAATTTTTTATTTCTTCTGGCATGCTCGTATAAGTCATAGAAGCTCTGCCCCAATGGTTATTCACTATTTTATTCACCTCGTGAATAACATGTGCAGAATTTGTAAATCTATCATAAAAAAAATAAACCGTGTTAGATATTTATAAAAAACATATCTTATTAAAAACATAAAAAAAATGTAAAATTGGAATACATATGAATCTCCGCGCAGGCATATCAGCTCTCACATATCTTCCTTCTCAACAAGTGATTGTTGTACTGGGAAAGATACATTAGCAGGAGAACCAAAAGATCCTACAACTAGAGAAGGGGTCGTAGGCACATTTTCTATAAGAGAATCAGACTGTGCAAGAGCAAAAGTAGAGGAAGAGTGTGATCTTTCATCACTACTCAGTCTATGATCGCTATGTCAAAACTATCAATAGTAACAATTATTAGAATAATTAAGTAAAAGAAGATTACATCTTCACATTGGATGTATAATATTGACAATATGAAAAAAAAAATACCATATATACAGCAATTGGATAACCTATAGAAAAAAGATAGTTCATTAATATATCAAATATATGAAATTTAGAATAAGATAGTAAATAGAAACATAATTGATACCGAATAAAAGTTACCGATATTCATAAATCGAAGTCCTTATTGTCCTTTTCATCATCATCATATGTCTCTTCAATTTCATCATCGTCACCGTCATCCTGAGCCTCATTGTCATCCTGAGCCTCATCGTCATCCTCATCCTCTAAATTAAATTCCTCATCTTCATCTTCATTTATTTCACTTGCATCAACATCTATTACTATGCCGCTGGGATCTCATAATCTTGAAATATTATATTCTTCTATCTGAAATCTATTGACAACTTCATCTTGTTGATATCCTATGTCTCCCCAACGTTCCTCGATTTTGTTCCGTGCTTTTATTTTACAAACAACCCACTAATCAATTTTGTCACGTCTCAAATTAGGATATGAAGCATAAAATACTTGAATCGCTTGTTGTGCTAATACAAATGGTTCATACCTCTTGTATAATTTTTTATGATTTATTTCAACCAAATTAAACTGTGGATGCACCTTTATACCTTTGATAGGGTCAAACCAACGACACATAAATAAAACAACACGCAAATCTGAGTTAGGGTACTCTACCTCTAAAGTTTCATCTAACAAACCATAAAAATCATTCATTGCACCTCCTTCATTGGATGACAGAACACAAACCCCACTATTCATTATAGTTTTACTTATATCATATTCTTGAGTATGAAAATTATATTCGTTTATAAAATATGTCGGTCAAGTTTTCACTATTGATTTTGGACCCCATGACAGATGGTTTATCAATTCTTGATCAATGTGAGCTTGATTATCATGAACCTAAAGTCAAATAAATATGTGTTAAAGTCAATATTTAACCAATTGATTATTATAACATACTTATATATTTTTTGAACCATGGTGCAAATTCATCATCGCATAAACGATCGAACTCATGCTCCGGGAGCTCCGAATATAGGGTTTGAAAATTCCTACCATAAAAATAAATATAATACAAACAAAAATTTATGATATATGAAATACAATATATATATATATATATACTAACTCGAAATACGATGTTACTTCTGGATAGTTCGGTAAAATATATGTGTGAGATGCTCACCATTATTGACCAGTTAAGTATTTACGTGTACAAGATCCACTCGGTCGACCAAGATAGTTAAAAATTGAGAATGAATTCAAATTTGGATCAATAGGACCCTCATCATTTCTTTCTACTCTCCGCCATTTGCATTGAATGTGAGGTTCAAACTAATATGATGCAAAAGTTGTAACTTCCTCCATAATATATGCATTAACAATAGAAGTCTCAACACGTGTCTTATTTTTCACTTTTTTCTTTAAGTGATAAAGGAATTTAATAGTAATAAAACAAAAAATATTAGAAATTAACTTATTCTAAAAATAATCAAATGCTTTAACAATGATAAAAGAAAATGAAAAGTTCATCTTTCAAATAGATACATCCATTTAAATTGAATAGGACCTCCAACTTTAACCTCAAATGGCAAGTGAATCAAAAGATGTTTCATGGAATTGAAAAATGATGATGGAAATATTCTTTCTAAGTTATACAAAATTAATAGAATATCTCTCTCTAATGTCTCCATGTGTGAATGACTCAATACTATTGAGCAAATATCATGAAGGAAAATGCTTAATTCCGTAATTGTGCCTTATACAAAATTTGGCAATATTTCCTTAAATGCAATAAGAATTAGTCTTTCCATGAATATATGACAGTCATGACTTTTCAAACCAATCAATTTGCATTCCTTCAAATTGACACATCTTCCAAGATTAGAGACATAACCATCAGGAAATCTCAATGATTTCAACCATTCACAAACAATCCGTCTCTGATCCTTATTCAATGTATAAATTGTTTTTGCCTTTGGTCCCCTATAATTTTCATCGACATCAAGAGTGGGTCATTTACAGATGAGACACATATCTTTTCTTGCATTTAGATTGTCTTTTATTTTTTCAGTAATATCCATCACTGTATTTATCAGATTATCAAAAATATTCTTCTCAATATGCATTACATCGAGATTGTGATGAATTAAATTACTCTGCCAATACGATAAATCCCAAAAAATACTCCATTTAGTCCATTTATGCGTACTTCTATAACCATATATTGTAACATTTGGTTCTTCAACAACAGAGGGAAAGTTAAGCACACTATGTCATAAACATTCACCGTTTAATCTCAATTGTGGAAGTGTTTTTTCAATTCTATTCTTAGTGAATTTTTTTTTGTTCCTTCTGAATTTATGATTTGGTGGTAAAACTTGTCTATGACAATCAAAATAACTCGACTTCTTTCCATGTTTCAATCTGAATGGCTTTGATTTCTCCATACATATTGGACATCCTAAAATCCCAACGGTACTCCATCCCGATAACATACCATAAGCCGAAAAATCATTTACGGTATAAAGAAGGGTAACTCTCATTATGAACATCTGATTAGTATGGATATCATATGTAGAAACACCCTCATCCCATAATTGTTTCAGCTCCACAATCAGTGGTTGCATGTAAATATCTATTAACTTCTTGAGATTATGAGAGACAGGAACAATCAATGTTAAAAATATATACGGTATTTTCATACACATACCGAGTGGAAGATTATACGGAGTTAAGATAATTGGCCAGCAAGAATAAGTTCTTCCTGATTTGTCAAATGGAGCAAATCCATCAGCACATAGACCCAACATAATGTTTCAAGTCTCATTCGCAAACTCAGGATATGTTGTATCAAAAAAATTTCACGCCTCTGCATATGATGGATGATTGATAGTCACATTTTTATCGTGTGATTTCTATTTACATTTGGGGATTTTAGGCTCTTTGATTTGGGTAATTATGGCTATTCATGACGTTTTTGCATATTGGATCTAGTTGAAATTAATTGTTTATTCCCTATAATTTCAGTATTATTTTTCACAGGTGAATGTGATTTTTGTAGGGAACATGAAAAGAGCTAAATCGGAGCAATTACTGTCATCGATCCGGATCGAATTTATCACAGTCGTTGGATTTATTTCATGCAACTTAGGGAAATTAATGGAAGCCATTTAACCCTAGATCTAATGGGTGGCTGAGATCAAAACTGGCACGATCCAGCGACTGAGGAAATTGGAGATAAAATCCAACTTCTTCCCATCGTGCAAAAAAGGAGCGACACAGAAATAGTAGAACGCGCCGTCTTCTTCCCTTCACTCGTGCGGCGACAACGATCTCCACTATAGCACTTCCGGCGACGTTTCCGGCTACTCCAGTGGTCTTCCCCATTTCCATTCCATCCAGCAGCCTTTCCTTTCCTTGGTCCGGTGGAGCTGGCGGCTGAAGTTGGGCAGCAGCAATTTCCATCGACTGAGCAGAGTTTGGGTCCAGCCATCTTCACCGGCACTTTTATTAAGCCTGGCAATCGGAGCTGAACTACCCCAGCTGGACGTGGTCGCAGAAGGCTGGGGGTGACCTTCTACTGTCGTGGTAGTGGCAGCATTGATTTCCAGTTCCGGCGGCCTTGACTCTTTCGATCTAGGCGGCACTTCTCGTTTCCAGCGACTGGTGAAGGCTAGTAGACGATCACAGCTTCGATCCCATCCACAGTAGCGGTCGTGATTCTCGCCGTTCCATCTCCGCAAAGCCATCTCTTGGCTGCCGTGGTAGTGGCAGTACCGCATCCATCATCGGAGATGTGGACTACCGCATCGATCCACCTCTCATCAGGTTCTAACGAGAGATTCGTACCCTGAGGCAGTAGGGGTTGTTCGGTATCGTCGTAGGTCACCGGAGAGGGTGGTACCTTTTCGGTGTTTTTGGATGACTGTGTTTTAATTTTTACTATTGATTTCCTATTGATTTACTATTGTGTTTCTTATTGTTTTACTGCATTGTTCACTTTGGGTATTTTAGTATTTTTACATTGTTGGCTCATTACTGTGCACTATATTTTATCAATATTGTTTCAGTATTGATTTCATAGTGTTCAGTTGTGTTTCAAGGATGTTTCAGTCATATGTTGTTTGTGGGGTAAATCGTGCACATGGTAATTTAGTTTGATAGTTTAGTGAGTCTTGTTATTCGTTTACAGTGTTTACCTAGTGGTTAGATTTATTTTTTTTAGTGTAATTGTTCTTTCCATGTTTTTAGTTAATCTTTGGCCAGTGTACCATATAGTGACAATGCAGTGCTTGGTTGAATTATTTTACATACATTAGTTTAGTTTTTGTTATTTGTTTGATCACGTGTCGTATAGTAATGATCACGGTGCTTGGTTGAATTGTTCACCTTTATTTCTTGACCACTGTGTCATATAGTGACAGTGCGGTGCTTGGTTGAATTATTTTCTGTCTGTTAGTTTAGTTTTTCAGTAACTATTTGATCACTGTGTCGTATAGTGATAGTGCGGTGCTTGGTTGAATTGTTCACATTTGTTCTTGATCATTGTACCGTATAGTGACAGTGCGGTGTGTGATCACTTACTTTTGTACATTAGGATAGTTACTTGTTAATTGTTATTTGATAGTTAGATTTACTTCCTGTAGATTTAATTTCCATGTCTGTTTACTAGAATTGTTTGGCCATTGCATCGTATAGTGATAGTGCGGTACAAGGTTGAATCGTTCTTGCATTAGGTTAACTTTGAATAATTGTTTTGATAAATTGTAAAAAAACTCCAGTGTTTACTTCTGTTTAAAAACAAACCTCCAGCCATTAGGTTCGTCAGGAGACGATCCGAGTCAGTCCTATACTGCATTAGTGTAGTTAGGGGGTTCGGTAAATAATTTGGGAACGGTATCATGACATAATCACCGTCTATCAAATTTTGGCATCGTTGTCGGGGATCTATTATGGTGTTTGTTTGTCTTTAAACTGTAGTTTGTTTATTTTGTTTTCTTTTCTTTTGTTATTTGTGTATTTCCTATTATTTCTATCTTTTCTATCTATTACTCATTGTTGTTTGTGATAATGACCAGGTCTTCAGGTGATAAACTATTTGAGCTGGATCCTGAGATTGATAGGACTTTTCACGCACTGCAGAGAGCACAGGGAAGATTAGCTGAGACTTCTGATTGTAGTCCATCAGAGTTGCAGATAGTCATGGCAGATAACAATAGGACTATGAAGGAGGTTGCAACCCCTGATGTGACATACCAGTATTCTTGCATTAGCTATCCAGCTTTAGAGGAGAATTTTGAGCTCAGATCAGGTACAGTTCATTTGCTTCCTAAGTTTCATGGATTGTCTAGTGAAGATCCCAACATGCATTTGCACGAGTTCCATGTGGTATGCTCTACTATGAAGCCACAGGGCATTTCAGAGGAGGATATCAAATTGAGAGCTTTTTCCATTTTCACTGGCTGGAGCAGCTAAGGATTGGTTGTATTATCTTCCCCCTAGATGTATCAACAGTTGGCTTGAATTGAAGAAAGCATTCCTGGAGAAGTTCTTCCCAGCATCCAGAACTGCTATCATCAAGAAAAGCATCTGCAGTATCCAGTAGTCTACTAGAGAGACATTGTATGAGTAATGGGAGAGATTCAAGAAATTATGTTCCAATTGCCCCCAGCATCAGATCAGTGACCAGTTGCTCGTTCAATACTTCTATGAGGGACTGCTTCCCAGTTCCCATGGACAGGAGTATGATAGATGCAGCTAGTGGAGGGGCATTAGTTAACAAGACTCCCAGTGAGGCCCAAGAGCTTATTGCAAACATGGCAGAGAATTCACAGCAGTTTGGGCGCAGAGCAATAGTGACTAGAGGGTTGAGTGAGGCTCACCTGACTTTTTCTGATCAGGCGGAGATGAAGAATTCTTTACAGGATCTCACATCCTTAGTTAGGCAATTGGCTCTGAACCAGGCAAGCCAATCTTCTATAGTGCCTATGCAGCCTATGAGAGTTTGTGGTATTTGTTCGAGTCCAGAGCATCCTTCTAATTCATGCCCTTCACTCCAGCAGGATGAAGCAGTAGCGACGGCAAATCAATTTCCTTCCAGACCTCAATATTAGCCTCCATATCAGCATCAGCAGCATCAGTATCAGCCTCAGTATCAACAATAACATTCCAGATATGATTCGATGTCTACCACTTATAATCTAAGGTATGGGAATTCATTTTATCATCAGTCGTTTCAGCCATGACCCGCATTTCAAAGACCCCCAGCCATTCATAGTAACCCAGTACAAATCAAACCTCCTGTTCAGCCAGTTAGAGCTGAGTATCCCAGTTCAAGTTCAAATTCAAAGATGGAGGATCTTATGCAGCAGTTGTTGGTACAGCAGCAGCAGTATCAGCAGAAAACAGATGCATCTATTCAGAATATAGAGAGACAGATTAGCCAGCTTACATCTAACATAAATCAACTGCAATCACAGGGCTCTAGTCAGCTACCATCACAGACTATCCCAAATCCTAAAGGAAACATCGGTTCTTCTTCTCCGACTTGAAAGGTGAGTGTGTTCTTTTATTTACTGTATTTATTTCCTTCCTTTCATGTTCGGAATAATTTGTATGTGTCTGGTTATTGTTTGTTTGTGTTTACTTGTTGACTTAGGTTTGTTTGTTTGTTGGTTTGTTGTTGAGTCAAATAATATTCCCTATACATGCCTTAGAATCATTTCAGAGATGGTAAAAATTAGTTAAGTTTGATCATCAAATTATGGATTTTTGGTGTATGATAAGAGACTTCATTTGCATACAGTCACTTGTTAGGATGGTGAATTTTTGTCAATAGACTAAGCTTGATTTTTATTCACCTAGTGAGGTTGTAAGCCATTTTAATCATTTACCCACTTTGGTGTGATAACACATGTGATACTTGTTGCTCTAGAACTTACTTTGATTCTTTTCAAAACTGCAATAACATTTATTTGCATGAATATGATGAAGGATTTTACTCTTGATTCTTTTCCTTACTTGAATTGCTTATTTAATCCACTTGATACTTACATGTTGTCTTACTTGTCATACCTCTTCATTTATTTCCCATTGTCTTGTGTATTACCTCTACCCATATCTTTTGTTTCCATGCTGGAAGAATAACTCGATAAGTTGCATTGTCCGAGACGGAAACAATTTTTTAAGTGTGGGGGAGGAGATATTGTTTGTTTGGAGATTGTCACGTAGGGCACAGTTTCAGCAGAAGGAAATTAATAGAAGTTTTCAACAGCCTTTAACTTGATTTTCTGCACACCCTCTCATTTTAATTCTGTTGGTGCTATTGATTGGGATAAAGGCCTGCAACCTTTAAGACTTCATCGAGAACTTGCTTGACTACTAGAAGAGAAAGCATGGAAGAAGGGAAATATTGTTGTACCTACTGGTGAAGTTGATGATAAACGGAAGGGTATGAAAGAGACAACTGACCATGAAATAAATTGGCCCCAATGGTGGTTATCATGAGTACTAATCTTGAACAAGATGGTAAGGACAAGTGGCTAGGTATGGGAACCAAGAGACACTTGATTATTTCAGTATGTATGCAACAGTGAAGGCCTGCTATTCTTATGGATTTTAATGGGTATTAAGGAATGAGTGTTTTGATTTTTGAAGATACTACAACGGGCTATTTGGAAGCTGAAAGGTTGTATAAGCACTTTGCAGAGCAAGGAACCAGTAGAGATGCATGGGATTAGGCAATATGAGTGCTGAACAAACTAAAAAGCTGGGTTCAAGTATCGACAACAAAGCTTATGCTGGTATTAGGCAAAGATTGGCATCAGATGATGATTTTTAGAAGAGCTTAATGGCTGGATGGATACAACATCTGGTTGGCCTTTTATGGATAGCTCCAGGCCTGAAAATTTAGACTTAGAAAAAATTGTCAAATGGACTGGAAGAGATTAATCTCAATAAACCTTTCCTAGCTAAAGCACGAACAACATTTTTGTGTGGTTGCCATTCTTGTCTTCATGTTCTTCACTTCAATGCTTCGGAATTGGCATCAGCTGAATTCAAGTCAGAATTTATCGAGATAGCAATGGCAGAGTACCAGAAGTTAAAGATCACAAGGAAATTATTGGTGATAATGGAATAGGTCAGAAAGCACAAGTGTTATACGAATTGGAATTGAAACCTCTGAAATCATCTAATGAAATCTCATATTTGAAGGTCAATCTCATTGACAAAGAGACTGAGCTGCAGAACATTCTGCACCGAGTAACTCAAGCTATGACTTCTGAAGTGGAATCTGAGTTGAAGAGGCTGAGAGATTTTCTGGACATGGCTAATTACCTTTCCAGGATTGATATCTTTTCTGATTTTGCTGGTTTGGAGTTGTAGGAAAGATGCACATCCCAAACTGGAATATTGAATACAAAGATGTCTGCCATTTGACTAATTCTCGATGCTTTCAGATGAACAAAGATGTCAGGAAAAAATGGACACAAGTTCTATTTTGAAGTCATTATATACCACTGTCGAAGCCATCAAACTTCTGGAAAAATTCAAGAGTCACCAAAGATCCAAGAGGTTATGCACACACGTGGATTGGATATTTTTTGCCAAGTGCAGCACCTGCCAGTGTGGAGATAACTTGCATGTTCACTTCATCAAAACCTACAAAATGTCAAGGAATTGTAGCCTTTGAGAAGCTACACGTGCAAGCTTAGATTAGTTGGATACATTCTGAAAAATACATGAGTCACCAAAGCCCTAGGAGGATATGCTTACACGTGGATTCAAGAAATGCCAAGGTTATTTAAAAGGAAGTGTAGCTTGGAATGGTATTTAAATTTGAGGATTCCAGTCACGTGGATTCGGGAAACATCTGCTCAAAACAGTCTCTGAATGAATTCATAAGAGTCATACATCACGAGAGAAAAAAAAGAATCAAAAATCAAAACATGATGAACTCCTTGCAGCAAAAATAGTGCTAACGGACTGCATAGAGCTCCCATGATTCTACTACCCTTTGCAAAAGCTATGCAAGTGATGGATGCTACAAGAAAATTAATGACACATTAGCTCTACCTTTGTTTCATGATTTACATGTCAAGTCATGTGTTCAGCAGTAACCTTTGATGCATAAAGTCTTTGTAATCTAGGAGTTAAAGGCAAATAGAACATTTATCTGTATGATTTACGTCACTTATTACGATTCAATCTCGTGGTACTCTTGTACCTACATTGATTACAGAATTTACAAATCTCTGCATCTGTATTATCTCCCTAATATAAAATACAATCATCTCTACAAACATCAATTCTTTGCACCGGAATACCTAAATCTTTCACAAGTTTTTTCATACTGTAAAAATCATTGGGCATTATGTGATCACGTGACAATATTTCTCCAATAACTTGAACGAAATCATTAAAACAATCTTCGGACACATTATGCTCAACTTTAACATTCAACAATCTTGCAGTTAGAGATAATTTAGTGTGACTGTCACAACCAGACCATATAGGTTCATTTATAACTCTCAACACTTCTTAAAATTTGAGATATGGTTCATTGTATATATTTTCATGAACACCTGTTACTTCTACCTCCTCCAACGGCGATGAATAACTGGTATACACGTGTTCAAATGTTTGAGGATAACTAGAACATGCAGCGTTCGATTCGATATTCAAATTATGACCAACTACATCAATTATCATCCTCTGATATAGATTGAATTGATAATAATATCTTTGATCTCCACTAACTGTCCTTTGTATGTTTCGTCCAATCTCTTCATCGAATATGAACGATTCACCATGACATGTCCAATTATAATAATTTGAGGTAAAATAAAATCTACAAAGATGTTCTCGAACTTTATCACACTGAAAAATTTTACTATTATGACACTTTTTGCATGGACACCTTAATTTATTCTCATCCATAAACTCAACATTACTACCAGTAAAATTCAAAAATTGTTCCAACCCAATCATAAATTCATCGGTTAAACCTCGACGTTCTAGTAAATTCTTTTTATACATCCAAGTTCTTTCTCTCTCCATTTGTCTTGTTTCCAAATTTATATCAAGAAATAATTATATTCTCATTATTTTTCATCGATATTAATTGAACAATCAATTTGTACTTTAAAAATTCTTCTAGTACTTATTTATTTTGTGTATGGTATTGAATTACAAACTAGAAAATATCAAATAATAAATTTTTACCGTAAAATAAATACATAAAATCACACAATATGTATATTATAGAATGATAATGGTAAAAATTTTGAAATATAAATTATACCTTCCCTGGCAGAAGCAACGAATGAGCTGACAACAGAAGACTTTACGAAAACGCGAATTATCTGAAGTACGAATATCTATATGACAAACCTAAGAAAAATAAATTATTAAATTTGTGTTTTATTACACATTATAAATTTTAAAGGATTTTATTTAAATAACATATTAATCTGACAAATCATGTTAATTAACCATCCAACTCATGCAACTCGGCTGCCCAATATCAACACACACTGTAGGGGGTCGCAACCTTGCAAGTAATGACCGCGACGTCCATACAGGTGAATTAAAGCTCATGATATGTGTTAGCATAGGGGCCTAATTAAAAGCAACGATCGTGATGACGAGGTAGGCGAGGCGTGCTCGCGGCAAAGAAATGACGCGAGTGCACGCACCTGCGGTGCTCGGTGAAGAATCGCGAAGCACGACATGTGTGTGCTCGCAAAGATGTCAGAGCTACCTTGAGCTCGGGGTAGCACACGGTAGCCCTATAGCAAGCTTGCGACAGCTACCAGGCGACACACGGATGTGCTCCGACGGTGGAAGAGGAGAGGGAGATGACATACCAGAGAGGGATTAGAGCACGTGAGAAGGCGAAAGGGAGATGGAGGAAGTTAATTAGGGGGAAATTGATGACGATTTATAATTTGTTACAAAATTCATTGCAAATTGGCAACAAATATTGTATTCGTTGCCAATTCTATGATGAATATAATATTCGTCACAAATTGGCGACGAATATTATATTCGTTGCCAATTCTGCAACGAATAAAATATTCATCACAATATTTAGCGATGATAATTTAAATTAGTTGCAAATTCTGCAACGAAAGATAAATTCGTTGCAAATTTCACCTCATTTTTTATCCAAATAAATTAAAAAATCCTATGAAATTTTTTCGTCGCTAAATTTATCACAAAATTTACAATGAATTATTAAATTGTTGTAAATTCTGCGACGAATTCCTATTTCATTGTAAAATTCTACAACGAATTTGATTTTTCATCGTAAATTTAGTGACGAAAAATAAATTTGTTGCAAAATTAGCGACGAATATTAAATTCGTCGCAAATTTCCTAATTCTCGTCGATCTTTTTTTGCCAAATATTTGAAAATGTCCGATGAAAATATTTCGTCGCAAATTTAGCAACGAAAAATAAATTCGTTGCAAAATTAGCGATGAATATTAAATTCGTCTCAAATTTCCTAATTTATGTCGATCTTTTTTTGCCAAATATTTGAAAATGTCCGATGAAAATATTTCATCATAAAATTTGTCGAAATATTTGCAATAAATTCTAGATTCGTTGCAAAATTAGCAACGAAAATAGAATTCATCGTAGACTTTATATCGAATCCAAATTTCATTGCAAATTTTGTGACAAATTTATATTTTGTTGCAAAATTTTGCAACGAAATTTATTTTTCATCATAAATTTGTGATGAAAAATCAAATTCGTTACAAAATAACGACTAAATTTGCGACGAAATTTAATTTGTTATAAATTTTCTTATCTTTGCAACAAAAAATTTTTTATTGAAAATTTCATTACTAATTTGTGATGATTTAATAATTCATTGTAAATTTTATTGATAATTTGTAACAAATTATTTTTTTTTTTGCTAAATTTCGTCGTTATTTTGATGTATTTTTGTAGTGAGGAGACCTTTTCCATGCTCTAAGGTTTTCGATTCGCCGGAGGGGGCTGAAGAAGAGGGTTCTTGCAGCAGCCTCACGGGGCTTCGATTCTTTCCTCCTGATACCATAGCTTTCGATGGCGATAATCTTTCCCCTTCCACCTATGCTGCTCTAAAATCTGATGTTGCAAGCACGAGCTCAGAGTTTCTATACCTCAATACCCTTGTCAGCTCCCGTGGCCGCATCTTTCCTTCTAGCACTCCAGCTCGACATCTACCTCCTCGACATCTCTCCCCGTGATTTCCACGAGGGTTTCTTATCTCTCCATCTCAACATTCTCTTCGGCATGGTGAAGGTCATGGATGGGCCCTCCGAGGTCCTTGATCGACATTAGGATAGCCAATTGGAAAACCCGCATGGCAGATCCACCTCCTTGTTTCTTGCAAGGACGAAGATGTAGAGAATACATGATTTTGTGGTAACAAAAGATGGAGACTAAATAAATTTCATGAAACTCCATTATATCTAAATGCTCTCCCAATTCTCCCCACCGCTAGTATTTCAAAGCTTCAGCCTTCTGTTGCATCTTTTTGTCAAATGTTGCATTTAATGTTGTCTAAAGCTTCTTGAATGCAGTGTAGTATTGCGACTCTCAGGGCAGGTGTATAGATTATAACGGTTGCTTCAAGGAAGCCCTCAAGTTAAGTTATTTATGCATAGGGGGTTCTTTGATTTTTCTTCTCTTTAGTATTTCTTTTCTAGTTATCCGACGGTTTCTTTTTTTTCTTCTGATCTTATCTAAGCACTCTCTCATAGACTTAGCTACACATTAGATAATTCCCTTTTTTTATCTTCTCTATTCATTTTTACTATACTTAATATATTTTTTTTCATCATATATCCTATCTAATTTAAACATCGAAGGGTCATTGTCGAACCTTTTGATGCGTGTTAATTTTGATAGGATTTACTATTATGGCCGTGAAAAATCCACTCTTCTTTTACACTTCTACAAAAGCACTAAAATACGATCGCATCAACTAATAATATTATTTTGTAATAATTACAATTCATGATTGCTATACTATGAATATTTTATTTTTAGTTAATGTTAGTCGTTATCACTTGTAATTTTTACAATATAGATATTTTATTTTTATCAAAATCAATCAATATTATATTGTAACAATAATGAAATCATAATTGCTGTATAGTTAATACAACTATATGATCTTGTAGCTAGTATAGTTTTATAGTTAGCTCCCCAACTAGTGTAGTAGTAAATAAATAATTAAGAATTTTTACATTGATCCTTAACTAGATGTATTTGTAGATTTTTTCTCAAATAGATATTGATTTCTTGGAATGTTTAAATCTGCTGAGGTAATTTACGTTCATATTTGTTCGATTTATCTTTTATTAATATGACGATTCTAGATTTATTTATTTTAATTTTATAGTTGTAATAGTTAGTTGTTATATCGTCGTAATAATTATGATCATATAACTATTATAATAACATAAAAAATAAAGATATTTTTAGAATAAGAATGAGTTGAAGGAGAATGAAATATTATTTTGTTAATAAATAAAAAGTATCTTTTTAATGATTTCATAATAAAGGAACACCCTTTTCTTTTTTACCCAAGTTTTTAACCGCTTGAAGTCTAATTAGTTGGGAACTTTGGAACCCTTACATGCTCTAATGCATATTTCGAAATACTCGACACGACACGCATAACTTAAACTTTCACTATCTAAATTTAACATTTATATGTCACTATCTAAATCTATGATTAAAAATACCTACTTTATTTTTCTAGAATATCATTAAATCAATTAGAGAGGAGGCGATTTTATTTTCATATTAATAAAATTTTAAAGCTACCTTAAAATATTCTTTACGAATTACCAAAATTACCCTCAGATCATGTGAGCGACGTGTATAGGAAGTCACTGTTTGTCACAGAGTTTTGTTTTTGTTTTATTAAGGGTAAAATATAATATCTTAAACTACAAAGGGCAAAATAAAATTTGAGGAAGTGTGGGTCAAAATGGAATTTTGTATCAGAAATGAAATAATCGCTAGTCGGATCGGTAGGGTTCGTTTTCTCGAATCCGACCCTGGTCGATAAGTAAGTCAGGAACTCATGACCTGGTCGGATTCGAGGTGAGGGGAGCCGGCGATGGTCAGCGTCGTCCCTCGTCTCTGCGATCTCATCGGCGTCTCTCTACGTCCCTACCTGGTTTGCACTCCGATCTCCCGTTCTGTTCAACTCCCTCTTCTTCATCCCTTCACGCTCTTGATTCTAACCTTCGACGCACTTTCCGCGCAGGAGTCGAAGCCCTTCTCGCTGACCAAGGAATCCGAGAAGGATCTCCTGCTCTCTCTTTCTCGCGTAACTGTCCCATTCTTCATTTAGTTGTTTTAGTGTGAACCCAATACCTGCCAATCGCTCGATTGACGATTGGTCTAACCTTTTAGGTTCACAAGGCAATCCAGCGATGGAATGACGAACCCAAATTCGAAGGAAATCCGGTAATACTGCCCTTCAATCTGAATATTTTTTTTCCCTTTTTTGCATTCTCTGTTGCGTATTTCTACTTTCGGTTCTCGTGTTTAATCTCGGTGGATATTTTAGCACTGACTCTAGTTATTGGTTTTTCCCTGATTTATAGCGGTCTTTGGTCTATGGCTGTTATGCACATAGCTAAGGTCAATGCTGTACACCTTGTGTTCACAATGAAAGAAAAGGGAAAAAAAAAAATCAATGGTCGTGGTCTCATTCAATTGTGGAAGCAATTGGTTTCTTGACTGGGTCACTTGGATGTCCTATTTGATCAACGGAGAATAATTCTGATACTATTAACGGAAAGTTATGGAAAGAAAATAAGAGCAAAAAGTAAAGAAAGGAAAAAAAAACAATCTCCTTGAATCTCGTCTTAGGCAAGTCAGTTCATGTTTTTCTCTAAGCACACTAATATGACTACTAGACCATTTGAGGTGTCAACAAAGTTCTGTTAGTAAAGACCTTAGCAACTTTTGCTTGGATTTTTTGTTTGAATCTCATCTTCTTAACTCTGGTGGTCTTTATAAAATTGACTACTAGATCATTTTGATTTTGATTAGTAAATTGGATTGGTGAAAATGTGATGCCTTGCTTTCTCTTATCGAGTAAATGTTTAACAGGCTTTGAACAATAGAAGTAAACAACCTTGCTTAGATTGTATATCCAAATTCATTCTTTTTCTTTTATTTTTGCTGTTGCAGGAAAAAGATGCAGATTGTCACTTCCATGACACATGTTGTATACATGTCAAGCAACAGACTGAAGTTGAAAGCAATTGCTTTATGGATATCATTTCTACAATGGTATTGTAGTATTTTCATAGTTCCTAGGAAGCTGATGTAATTTTTTTTAATGACAAATGTTCAACAGTGCTGCAATTTTTATCCTGTTTCTATGTCCAAATTCCTTTGTCTGGCATCTCAACATTAATGTTTTTTGATGCCAACCCTCATAGTTATTGTAACTAAAGCTCTTTCTCTGATACAGGTTCCTTTCTTGGGTCTTGAAAGTGGGTTTGTTAGACACCTAGTGGGAAAACTTTTTGTGGACATGTCAAATCTTCTAGCTGTGTATGTATGTTCTTTAAGGTTCTCAAGAGTTTCCTCTGTGTGCTAGAGAATTGTAATCACACTATAGTTTGTGTTCATTCTTTATTTTTGTTAAACAGAGGACAAAATGGATAAGATTCATGCACTTGCTATGGATCAGCCATGGGCTAGCAATGTCAAGTATCATTTCAAGCTCATCTATGTCGGCTAGATCTATTCATATCCCAGATGAAAGCTGGTTGCAGTCTTTTATGAAACCTGAGTGGGCTCGATTGGAAAATTCAGCTTTTGATATTTCAACCTTCGTTGATCTTTTGCACTTAAAAGTCTTTGAAATTAATTTATATATGGTGGAAGGTCTTTTCCAAATCTTCCGCAACTTTCTAAAATCTTCAAAAAATGGTATAAATAATCTTGAAGGGGCATATAGATATATTGCTTTGTCATCACTCCTGAAGATGCCAGGGAGTTGGTTGAATGAAATTCATACTAGACATAGTAGTTCTGGAGAAGATGGATTGCTTGGGAGTAAAAACATTTTGCCAAGGTCCACAAATATGCTTTCAGGGATAATTCTTCAACTTCTCTGTTCCTTATGTGAGCAAAGGGATCTTATAGATGCTGAAGGTGTTTCCGTTGGAGGCCATGCCATATATACTGAGTTTGCAGAGCTAGTGATTAGGCTTCTGCCAGGTTTCTTTGAGCACCTTAGGTGCAAGACAAGCCTTTCCAGATACTTGAAACACAAGTTACTGGTATACCTTCAATTAGTTTTTTGAACTTTGATGGTTATTATTTTCTAAGTGACATAAGTTGTAAAGAATTTAACTTCTACTAACCTGTTGCTTACTCAGCATTGGGTTCAGTTGGTTAATCACTGAGCTATTTTAAAACTACATGTTACTGATCATAATTCTGTGCTTGATACAGATGTTGATGGCTAGACTTAGGTCTCATGTGCAGGACAATGTTTCCCACCTTGTTTTGTGGCTTGAGTTGCTTAAACACAATTTTCAAGATCTCCTATACATGCCTATATCGGATCTTGCTGTTGGTCCTGCAACTGTTGTAAAAGAATCTCCATTTTTGACTAATTCTGATGATGGAAACAAGTTGCAGAACTTATGTACCAAACACTTGTGGAGACAGATAACTTTTCTCTTTCTCCATTGTTGCTTCAGATTGGTCCACTTTGACAAGGAATCTGGCTACCAATTTGATTGTGGAGCGCAATCTTCTTGTGTCACTTCCCCATTGAAAGTCTGTGGCAAACTTGCCACCTCAATGGGGTCAATGCAACTTTTTGAGTGGCTTCAAAGATTATTTCCACTGGAAAATATTGTGGACTATGAAAGTTTCAGGGAATCATGTTGCACTTTTGCTGTGTTCTTCTTACAACTTTATTTGGAGGAGGTATACTTTTCAAAATTTCGAGCTTTCAACCATCAACTTCTTTCTTTGAAGCCATAGGCATGGAAGATTGGTTTACTCTTAATTTTCTTCCCGAATGTGTTACTGAATCTTCCATTGATTCATAGTAACACTTGGTTTGAGCTTTAAAGGGCCTGTTTATTGGAGTATGTGACCTTATCAGAAGCTGCTCTAATAATTGTAAGACAATAGAATAGAGTGGCTGGGTTTGACTGACCTTTATACTGGTTGCAGACTTAGTGCTGAGCCAACTTTGAAAGTTCCATCTGTTACCACTAAGACACTTCAAGCTCCTGGGGATTACATCCCTGTTTTCAGCAACAAATATAGGATCACATTAGGTTTACTAGCTTTTCAAACTTTGCATCCAGATATTCACAAATCAATTTGTTCTTTTGGTCTTTATATTCACCATGTCAAGAATATTGTGGTATCAGGTAAAATAGTCATTGCCAAAGTTAGCACACAGTAGCCAGAATTCCAAATGGCTCATATATGTCTTTTGATTTCTGTGTCTGAGTAAACTTGGACAACTAATCTTTGTCTTCCTTATCTAATGAGATTCCTTTTATTTAATATTTTTGATCTTGTAAACTGTAATGCAGGATGACATGCTATTTGATATTTTGTTGCAACTTTTGGATGCTCCAGTCATTAACTTACAGATGTGAGCTGCAAAACTATATAGTAATTAGTGATTATTCCATAGGTGAAGAAATATCTAATTAGCCTTTTTACTTTCATAAAATTGCAGCTGCAGCAGTGGAGAGGAAATGCATTTCGAGGAGGAGAAGAAGAATGCTATTTTTGTTATTTCCAATATCTTTAACCCTATTTACCTTTTCCATGTGTTTCTTTTGCTGGTAAGTTGATAAAATGCTAATTACATTATATATTTGATTTCTTGTTAATTTTTCTTGGTTGTTGAAGCATGCATGTATTATGAGTTAAACAAATGTGTAAATTGCATTGCCGATGTGTATTCCTGATTTCAAAATTTAAACTGAAGGGATGAAGTAAAAAACCACTGGTGTCCAATTTTTATGGAACAGATGAAGTAAAAAACCACGTTTACTTGTTTCATAAATCTTGCAAGAAATTAATTTAAATGTATATTTCCTCCATTGACGATCGAGATGCATCAATTTAGCAAATGTACTATTTCCATTACCAATTTCTTATATTGAACATAAATAGTGCTAAGTTTTACTGGAGAATATGGACAGGACGTAGTGCAATGGAGAAAACACAGGATTCTAAGGCTAGATTCTCTTGAGGTGATTCTTGCTCAAATAAAGACAATAATGGAAAAACAGTATCCTAATTATCACTTGCTGAAAGGTGGAGATTTCTTCTCAATCAGGAAGCCCTAAAAATAGCAATATGAACAACTACAACAACAACACAAGCTGTGTGTCTAAACAATTTAGGGATCATTGTTCTGTATTAACTAAGATATGAAGTAGATACAATAATAACAACTAAGCCTTTATCTCACTGTGGTTAGTGGGGTCGGCTTAAGATATGAAACTCTAGATAAATAGACAATTTCAGATTGAATTTAAAAATTCAAGGTATTCCTCATTAATAAGAGTGCATTTATGTTGTTGCCCGGATATGATTTTTTTTCCTGTTCTGGCATTTGTAATTTTGAGACTTGTAGCCCAGGGGGTTAGTGAAGTGTCCAACAAACTATTTAGTTTTGAATTGGTTGCAAAACTCATGGGGGATGCTTGGCTACAATTCCAAATCCACTATTATCAAACTATTATTTTAATTTCCCATAACCTTAAACATACATATTAAGATGTTTAAGAGTTGACTATTTTGTCATTTAGTTACTTTTGAAATGCAGTGATTGGATGACTCACAAATAGCTAAATCCTAATGTTCTTTTATCTGCTTAAGAGTTCTGCAAATCTATTGCAAGGAAAACAAACAGAAAAGATGTTGCACCATCAAGTAATGGGTATGCTAGGAACCATCTCGGGCTCTATTGTAGGAATATAAGAAACATGACAATCATCCTGGGCTCTATTGCAGGAATATAAGAAATACTACAACAACAACAATCAAACTTTATCACACTAGGTAGGGTCAGCTATATAGATCCTCCTACGCCATTGGTCTCTATCCCTTACTATATCATCATCTATATTTAAATACATTTTATTTTTTTTTATCGTTGCTAGTCAAATCTTCTTTGGTTTTCCTCTTTCTCGTTCGATTTGCATATTTATAATAATTTTACATCGCTTAATTGGAGTGTTTATCAGTTGTCTAAGTACATGTCCATATTATCTTAAACGTATCTCTCGAAATTTTTCCTCAATAGGTGCAATTCCAACTTTTGCTCTAATCTTTTTATTTCTTATTTTATCAATCCTTGTGTTAGTAATATATGAGAGATGTCCTAAGACAATCGCCTTATGTTTGAACCATTTATATGATAAATGAAGATTCACTATTTGAGTATACATATTTATATGTATTTGATTAGATCTTAAACTCATTTATTGAATGTTCACAATACGATTCACAGCATGAGAGAATTTGTGATTGGATCACAACTAGTGAGTATCTCTACATGTGTAATTGTGATGTATTGGAATTATCCCTAGTCGATGAATTGATGGATTTGGACACCATCAATTTTGTCGAGACTAGAACGAGGTATACTCCTTGGTGTATCTAAGCAGTTGATTCTCACTGGATGGAGACATTGTGATGTCCAGAGTTAATCGTGGATGCTAGTTATGGTAACTAGTTCATTGGAGTGACCAGCTGTAAGACTTCATATGGTTCTCTGCATATATGGATATGTCAACGGTTCCTACCGCGGCTTAAGTGCGATGTTCCTTTGACTTGCGGCAGTATTGAGTCATCTTGATCATATGAAGACTTATGCTGACATCTTAAGCAAGCATCTACGAGGAGATGTGGACCCGGGATGATTGGGTATAAGTCGAAGTGATCGAAGGTGTTTGAATAGCCTATAAAGGATTCACCACTCCTTGCGAGGAGATGTATACCCATGGCCTCTCGTCGGATTATTACTAAAGTCTTTGGCCAAAGCATTACATGTTTAGAGTAAGGTACTCTTGGATACATGTCGATAACTAGAATCAGTAGGATGAGGAAATGATACTTGGGCTAGGTGTGGCGTAGTCGACCTAGTGAGGGACACTATAGACCATGTATCACGAACCAAGTGGGTATAAGATGAGTGAAGAGGAATGGGGACGATTCATTGTATGCTTGAAGGGTTTAGAAATAGTTACGGATCAATAGTTGATCTTTTTGGTTAATTGGGGATCATGATGTACTACTAGGTGCCACTCATGATGGATTCTATAATTAATGGTTAATTATAGGCGACCAGCATAAGCGAGAACCTATTTGGTCACATGCACACGTAATCAGAAGGATTTAAAGAGCTTGAGAATGAGATTCTCGGATTGAGAGAAATTAGGTTTGGTTGGACGAAACAAGGAGCGCGGCGTGAAATTGTTTGATCATGATGGAAGCTTGGATGGGCCGAGTCTTATGAAGACATAATAAATGAACCAAATTGGTTTGGTTCTAATCCAATGGTGGAGAATAAACCAAAGAGATTTGGTTTGTTTTAAATGAATGAATCAAAGTTGGTTCGGTTCGTTTTAACTTAAAATAGACCAACTCGGTTCGGTTTATTTTAACTTAAGTTGTTGGAGTGGGTTAACGGGTTTTGGTTATGAACCAATAACTCTAAGGAGAAGTTTTCTTAATGGTTAAGAAACACGGACTCTATAAAAACGCGGTTAGGTTTTTGGAGAGCCCTAAGTTTTATTTTGGGAAAAAAACTTCTCCTCTCCTCTCCCTCTCTTCTCCTTGCCGCCGCCCGAAGTCTCCACGCCGCCGCCTCTTGCAGCTCTTGCCACCGACACCACCAGCTGCCGTCGGCCACCTGCTGCTGCTGGCGACCCTCCGGCGACATCCCTTGGCTCCGGTGACCAAGGTGTAGCCGACCTTCCTCCTTTGGGCCGGCGTAAATCCTCCACTTCCTTACGTGTCGGAGCATCGTTTGGAGCTCCGATAGTAGCTACCTTGCCGGGGATTCGATCTCCGGTAATCCTCATAGGTGGAGGACCAAGGCTTCGTCAATCGGTTGACAAATACTTTTCCAGAGAAGCGAGTTTTGGGGACTTGTTTTCAAATCCGAATTTTGCTTCGGATTGTAATCTTCTCTCGATCACATCGTCTTCGACACGAGGCTAGTGATTCCTACGAAGACGAGGCTTGTAGCTTGGTGAAGCTATCCCGACGGTACTCGGCGTGGATACGGATAGAGGCGATTCTAGCGAGAGTCGTTCCGGTTGATATCATTCCTGCTGCACGTGATACATTAAGTATAACTAGAGTAATTTCCTTTTATTGCAAAATTTAAAACTACAATTATGTCTACACATGTTGTACTATGCATGCGTGTGATGTGTGTGTTGTAATAGATTAGATTTATTGTTTTTTAATTCTTCCGCTGTGCACATGTTTACGAAACATGTTTGAACACACACTCGCCGTGGTGCCGGAAACCCAACAGTGGTATCAGAGCCCAGGTTGTGTTTCGACATAATCATAAAATTGTTTTGCGATAGTCGTAATTGTATTTATTGAAATTTTCTACTTTTGGAAAGTTTAGAAGTATTTATGAAAATTTTCTAATTTTGAAAAGTTTAGAAATGTTTATAGAAATCTTCTACTTTTGGAAAGTATAGAAGTATTTATGGAAATTAACACTTTTCATAAATAAAATATGTGATTAGATTTGAAAATTTGTTTCCTAATTTAATCGTGATTTGATTTGAGAATCAAATCTAAAACATATTTTATTTCCATAAATAGTTTTGAAAATTTAGGAAATTTGTTTCCTAAATTAAATTTGACTTTCCTTAATTGAGACCTTCCATAAATAAAATATGTGATTAGATTTGGAAATTTGTTTCCTAATTTAATCATAATTTGATTTTGGGAATCAAATCTCAAACATATTTTATTTCCATAAATAGTTATGACATATAAGAAAATTTTGTACATGCCATAATTGTGTGCTATGTAATTGCATTAGATGCATATCATTATGCCATGCGTGTCGTGACATATAGATGTATGCCATGTATGTCATGGTAGCCATGCCATGTAGATAATAGTTATTTGCATGCAAAGAGGATGAGACATAAAAATCCTTACTCAATATTAAAGCTTACACCTTCCATTAATATGGTTAGAACTAGAGTTCTGTTTCTTGTTTGGGTTGTTGGACTCTCTCCAAGTCCGGCTCGAACCCGAACATGTTCAAACCATGGAGTAGTTTAATACTAATATGGTAAGAGTTAGAGGTCAATCGTTAGCTTTGGTTGTTAGACTCTCTCCAAGCCGAGCTAATTGGTTGAATGTGCTCTAACCATATTAAAACTATTTCTTGATTAATAGGTTAGCTTTAATCTGGAGCATCAGCTTGTTGGACTCTCTCCAAGGTCGATATGAAGGGAGGTGAAGTTGGGTGCTTTGCATATGATGCATACTTGTTAATGAGTTAACAACCCGATGTATGTGCGAGCATTCAATTAGTTGATAGCACATTGTGATAGTTGCATATATGTGATATGCAATCGGTATACTTGATACCTACCATCGTAGCTATGAATGACTTGTTGGATTCTCTCCAAGGTTGTTCATATCTATGTTGGATATCAGCCCATTCGGAGATGAACCTACGATCTCTCGAAGTGATTTTGGGGTTTTAAAATTCGAAAAATGAATGAGATTTATAAATGTATGTTGATGCATTTTAAAATCATTTTCTTATATATGCTTGATTTGTATTTCTAGGTTAATTGATTGATCATGATGTTTTTGAATTTGCACTCTATTTTGGATTCAAATAAATTGACTGGGTCGAACTTCTTGGATTCAACCTGAGAATTGTTCTCAAGGTTGAAAAGCTTGCGAATGTCCTCGAAGCGCCTCTTCCCGTCTGGTAATGATGCAACTCGGACTAATTGTTGGCTATCGAAACATATGGTGATTACGAAATGGCGGAGTTGCATTATCTTGCTAGCCGCTGATAGTACTGGTATGGAAGCGGCATGGCGTATGGATGCTCATTACCGTAGTCTTCGTCTTTATGAGTTGTTTGATAAGCAGTGAGATTCGAAAGGTTTGAAGTCTCGAGCTCCTCTTCGTCTACGAGATGCGAAGATTAAATCGTGTAGTCTTGCTCGACATCTTTGAAAGGTATGGAGCCTTACGTAGAAGCGTGGCGGGGGCGGTGATGTTAGTTGATTCCTCGAAAAAGATTCTAAGAGTCGAAGGAGCAGCGAAGGGAAGAAAAAGGTTAAGAAGGCGAACCGGCTGAAGGGCACTTGTCGTCATTATGGCGAGGAGGGTCGTTAGCGAAGAAATTGCAAGATTTATCTTGAGTCGTGAAGAAGAATAAGCATCGGATGCTCATCTTCTTCAGATATTCGCTATTGATCATCATTCTATTTCTCAAACACTTGGGTATTGGATAACGTGTGGCTCACGATATGTAATGACATATATGGGCTAAGGAATGTAAAGAAGACTCACAAGGAGAGTCAAATTTACGTGTTAGGAATGGAGCAAGGGTTGCTGCACTCGCCATCGGAACGTATTTGTTGAAACTCCCTACAGGACTTGTCTTAGAACTGGACAATTACTTTTATGTTCCTTCATTGATAAAGAACATCATTTCTATTTTTTGTTTAAATAGAAATGGGTACCATTTGACTTTTACTAATAATTGTTGTTACATAACTTTGAATGACGTTCTTTATGGGATTGGAACTTTGAGCAATGGTATTTATACGTTGGACGTATCCAGTGACATTTTCAATATCGAAGCGAGCAACAAGCGTGCTCGAAAGGATAATCAATTAGACTCTTACATGTGACATTGCCATCCATGCAAGCAAGAAACGCATATCCGAATTACATGGATGTGGAATTCTGGAATCGTTTGAATTGGATTCATACGATACATGCGAATCATGCTTAAAAGGCAAGATGACTAAGTTACCTTTTACAGGAAAAGGTGAACGGCTGGAAGAGTTGCTAGGTCTAATACATACTGATATATGTGGATCTATGTCAACTCAAGCTCTAGGAGACTATAACTACTTCATTACCTTCACCGATGATCACTCACGGTTTAGGTATGTGTTCTTGATGAAACACAAGTTTGAAGCCTTTGAAAGGTTCAAAGAATTCAGAAATGAAGTAGAGAAATAACATGACAAAAGTATTAACATGCTTCGATCGGATCGAGGTGGTGAATACTTGAGTCAAGAGTTTCTAGATTATCTAAGGGACAATGGTATATTGTCTCAATGGACTCCGCCATATACACCGCAGCATAATGGTGTATCTGAGAGGCATAACCGGACCTTATTGGGCATGGTCAAGTCAATGATGAATCACGTGAATCTTCCCAAGTCTTTTTGGGGTTATGCACTTCAGACAGCTATTTATTTGCTAAACAGAATGTCAACTAAGGTAGTCTCCACTACTCCATATGAGATATGGAATAGTAAGAAACCTCATGTATCTTACTTGAAGATATGAGGTTGTCTCATGTGAAGCGGACTGTATCAGACAAATTGGATGCTAAGTCTGATAAATATCTATTTATTGGATACCCTAAGGAAACAAGGGGTTATCAATTCTATCATCCTGTGGAACAAAAGGTGTTTGTTTCAAGGCATGCTGTGTTTCTAGAGAAAGTTTCTCTTGGAAGAAAACAGTGAGAGTGTCGTTGAGCTTGAGGAGGCTCGAGAGACTCAAATAGACATTGATGAGATACCTGGTGAAGCACCACAACCGATAACTCATCGTGATGAGCCATCGGCTGGACCTATTGAGACATCACATCTTCGTAGATCTGGTAGAACACGCAATATTCCTGAGAGATGTGGATTTCTCGAAAGTGAATCGAACGACGTGTTACTCATTGATGATGAGGAGCCTACCAGTTATGAAGAAGTTCTGAAAAGTTCAGAAAGGGATAAGTGGCTTCACGCCATGAAGTTGGAAATGGATTTCATGTATGAAAATCAAGTTTGGAACTTGGTTGACCCATTTGAAGGCATAAAACCTATAGGGTGCAAGTGGGTTTTCAAGAAGAAAACCGACATGGATGGTAATGTGATTACTTATAAGGCTAGATTGGTGGCGAAAGGATATCGTCAAAAGCAAGGTGTTGATTATGACGAGACCTATTCACCTGTTGCTATGCTTAAATCTATTCGGATGCTCCTGGTCATAGCGGCTCATTATGATTATGAGATATGACAGATGGATGTGAAAACATCTTTCCTTAATGGAAACCTGCTCGAGGATGTGTATATGATAATCTGACAGGGTTTCGCATCGATTGATAAAACGAGGTATCTATTGCGACGGTCCGTATATGGGTGAAAGCAACATCCGAGAATTTGGAATATCCGTTTTGATGAGACAATCAAAAGTTTGATTTCTCATAATCGGACGAATCTTGTGTGTCTGAAGGTTAGTGGGAGTGTAGTCGTGTTCTAGTATTGTATATCGATGACGTATTACTTATAGGAAGCGATGTTTACATCTTCTGATCGATTAAAATTTGGTTATCGAGACATTCTCTACATGAAAGACACAGGAGAAGCAACCTATATCCTCGGGATTAAGATCTATAGGGATAGATCAAGCGGTTGCTTGGTCTTTTGATCTACATATATAGGCCAGAGTCTTTAAAGGTTTAGCATGTCGGAATCGAAAGGTTTCCTTGGGCGTAGGATACACCTTTGAAATCTATGTGTCCGTAGCGTAGAAGGCGAGAGGATTTGTATGAGTAAGATTCCTATACATTATGATAGGATCTATCGTATCTTATGTTATGTCACGAGACCGATGTATCGTATGCTCACGAGTGTCGCGGCGGATACGATCCCCGATCGAGGAATGGATCGTTAGGCTATTAAGGCGATCCTTAAGTACTTAAGAAGAACTAAGGATGTGTTCCTAATATATGGAGAAGGGACATGGTGATCTGCGGGTATCACGGATGCGACTTCGACAGACAAGGATGATTCGAGTCTCGATGCGGATCGTGTTCGCCTTGAATGAAGGGCGATAGTTGGAAAAGTTCGAACAAGACACTATGGCGGATTACTACCACGGAGGCGAATACATTGCGGCGGGCGGTTTGGATCGAAGTTCGTTTATGAACTTGGTGTGGTTTCGACCGTTGTTGAAGCAATGTCAGGTTTCTTTGCGACAATGATGGAGCAATTGCGCGACGAAAGAGCGAGAGTCTCATCAACGATCTAAACATGTGCTTCGCCGCTATCATCTGATCAGAGAGATCATTAGTAGGAAGGAAATACAAATCGAGAAGATTCATACTGAAAGGAACTTAGCGGATTCTTTAACTAAGGCCTTACCTCAAAGTAAGTTTGAGGGCCACGTTAGGGCCTATGGTATTGGATACCGTGGCGATTGGAATTAGGCCAAGTGAGAGTTTGTTAGTAATATATGAGAGGTGTCCTAAGACAATCGCCTTATATTTGAACCATTTATATGATAAATGAAGATTCACTATTTGAGTATACATGTTTGCATGTATTTGATTAGATTTTAAACTCATTTACTGAATGTCCACAATACGATTCACAGCATGAGAGAATTTGTGATTGGATCACAACTAGTGAGTATCTCTACATGTGTAATTATGATGTATTGGAATTATCCCTAGTCGATGAATTGATGGATTTGGACACCATCAATTCTGTTGAGACTAGCACGAGGTATACTTCTTGGTGTATCTAAGCAGCTGATTCTCACTGAATGGAGACATTGTGATGTCCGGAGTTAATCGTGGATGCTGATTATGGTAACTAGTTCATTGGAGTGACCAGCTGTAAGACTTCATATGGTTCTCTGCATATATGGATATGTCAATGAAGTTCTTACTGCAGCTTAAGTGCGATGTTCCTTTGACTTGCAGTATTCAAGTCATTTTAGTCATGAAGACTTATGCTTTGGCATCTTAAGCAAGCATCTCTGAGGAGATGTGAACCCGGGATGATTGGGTATAAGTCGAAGTGGCCGAAGGTGTTTGAATAGCCTATAAAGGATTCATTACTCCTTGCGAGGAGATGTATACCCATGGCCTCTCGTCGGATTGTTACTAAAGTCTTTGGCCAAAGCATTACATGTTTAGAGTAAGGTACTCTTGGATACATGTGATAACTAGAATCAGAATCCGAGCGAGGAAATGATACTTAGGCTAGGTGTGATGTGCAGTAGTCGACCTGTGAGGTATAAGATCGTGAAGGAGCGACACGATTCATTGTAGCTGCTGAAGGGTTTCAGAAGTGGTTCTGGATAAACTGTTGATTTTTCGGTTAATTGAGGATCATGATGTACTACTAGGTGTCACTCATGATCGTTCTATAATTAATGGTTAATTATAGACGGCCAACATAAACCGAGAACCTATTTGGTCACACGCACAACGAGCGTAATCCGAACGATTTAAAACGAGCTTGAGAATGAGATTCTCAGATTGAGAGAAATTAGGTTTGGTTGGACCAAACAAGGAGCGAGTATGAAATTGTTTCAATCGCAATGGAAGCTTGGATGGGCCGAGTCTTATGAAGACATGATAAATGAACCAAATTGGTTTGGTTCTAATCCAATGGTAGAGAATAAACCAAAGGGGTTTGGTTTGTTTTAAACGAATGAACCAAAGTTGGTTCGGTTCGTTTTAACTTAAAATAGACCAACTCGGTTCGGTTTATTTTAACTTAAGTTATTGGAGCGGGTTAACGGGTTTTGATTATGAACCAATAGCTCTAAGGAGAAGTTTTCTTAATGGTTAAGAAACACGGACTATATAAAAACGCGATTAGGTTTTTGGAGAGCCCTAAGTTTTATTTTGGGAAAAAAACTTCTCTCCTCTCCCTCTCTTCTCCTTGCCGCCGCCCAAAGTCTCCACACCGCCACCTCTTGCAGCACCTGCTGCCGACGCCACCAGCTGTCGTCGGCCACCTGCTGCTGTCGGCGACTCTCCGGCGACATCCCTTGCCTCTGGTGACCAAGGTGTAGCCGGCCTTCCTCCTTTGGGCCGACGCAAATCCTCCACTAAGCTGTCCAGTTTTCTGGACAGCTTGTTTCCTTACGTGTCGGAGCTTCGTTTGGACGACGTTTGGAGCTCCGACAACGGCTATTTTGCCGGGGATTCGATCTCCAGTAATCCTCATAAGTGGAGGACTAAGGTTTCGTCAATCGGTTGACAAATACCTTTCCAAAGAAGCGAGTTTTGGGGACTCGTTTTCGAATCCGAATTTTGATTCGGATTGTGATCTTCTCTCGATCACATCGTCTTCGACACGAGGCTAGTGACTCCTACGAAGCTTGTAGCTTGGTGAAGGTATCCCGACGGTACTCGGCGTGGATACGGATAGAGGCGATTCTAGCAAGAGTCGCTCTGGTTGATGTTATTCCCGTTGCACGTGATACGTTAGGTATAATTAGAGTAATTTCCTTTTATTACAAAATTTGAAACTACGATTATGTCTACACATGTTGTACTATGCATGCGTGTGATGTAATAAATTAGATTTATTGCTTTTTAATTTTTCCGCTGTGTACATATTTACGAAACATGTTCGAACACACACTCGCCGCGGTGCCGGAGACCCAACACTTCGTATGTCCACATATTCATCTTCACATCCTCATCTCTGCAACTCTCATATTCTGTTCATGTGCTTGAGTCATCGCCTAACATTCATCTCCATATAACATAGTAGATCTAACTGTCGTATTGTAAAATTTTTCTTTAAATTTTAAAGGTACTTTACGATCACAAGGAATATCTGAGGCTCTCCTCTATTTCAACCATCCTGTTTGTATTCTATGTAAAATATTTCTCTCAATCCGTCCAACATTCAACTCTATATAACATAATAGGTCTCAATGAATGGAATATAAGAAATATGAGAACTATATATTGTTCTTCCACGTGCTCAGGCCAGCACCTGCTTTATATCACTATAAAAATCTATGACGATATTAGGTCTCGTTCTACTTACACTTGTTTCCTTGATATAGCATAGCCAACAACATGGAGAAAGTCTATCTAATAAGTAAACAATCCCAACTTTAAATGACTTTGCCTAATCATCCCTGAAAGTGACATAAATGAAACTTACAAAGTTATAAGTGCGAAATAATATCGTTGTTATAAATTCCCACTGTATGTTTATCAACCTCTGTTCTGGCAATTGTCAGTACCTTAATGAACATCTAGATGATGTTTCTCTTTTTCTTTTGATGGCAGTTACATTATGATCATCTGGTGCTTGTTGACTATCTAATTTCGAAAGATACAGGAATTCGTTTTCTGCAGTATCTTTTAAGGTGCAATTACTTCTGTAATTATTTTGCTTTCTGTTATGTGAAGGCAAACTGCCTTTTCTCTGCTACTTTTTTCACTTAAATATTGTTTGTTTTCGCAAATGAGAAGTTTAGCAGTCTTAAAAATGAAAATGTTGATCCTTGGATTAAATATTTGAGGCAATAATGGGAGGCTAATATCCATACAACTTCTAGAAAATAAAGTAGTTGCTTTTTGATTCTTGAACTTCACTAGTTTTCCTCTACCATATTTAGTCTCAAATTGTATACGTAAAGTGAGCCCAGTAAGAAATTGAGAGGTAGCTACAATTGAAGTAGTTCATAGTGCATAGTTTTAATTGCTTTTATTTTTTAATGATCACTTGCATATTTGGATTCAGTTTATGTGGTTCATAATGCTGACTAAGATGGACCTTTCTAAACACCATTACAATAATTTTCTTTCTAATGAACTTCTAAAAATTGTTTATTTTCTTGAAAGTTGTTTTTTGACAATTAATTTTACCAACTATAGAGTCATATATCCGGTGTTTAATAAAAGAGAAGAAAACATATACACAAATGAAAACCTTTTGAAGAATGATCTCTGACCTCTTGAGTTGAGCAGTGAGGCTTTTATTTTTCTTCTACTTAATAGCCCTGATTTAGTTTACATATAGCACTTTAATTTATTCACATTATGGAGTTCACTTGGTGATTTAAAGTGCTATTATCCATTATTCCTAGTTTTTTTGGAGACACCAATGTTTTCTCTGTTTTACCTTAACCATATTATATTTATATTCCAAGATGGAATACCTTGGCAATGAGATGGTTTCCATTTGCCTATGCTGTGAGTTTGGAACGCTGTAACAAAACTCAGTATACAAAGATTAGCCTGAGTTCTGCTCTCCGTTATAGTGGTAGGTAGGAGCATGACATCAGGAGTAGGGAACCAAGATTTTTTCACTCTTTTTTAGCAAATGCACGTACCATTTTTCTCTGCATGATTGAAGAATTGACACCATGATCTGAACAACCACATTGGAGTTGTCAGGAGATCAGTACTACTCGAGTTCTCTTTTGTATTAGAAATTCTGTTACGCTTTCCTTAGTTTGTCATGGAATCTGCTTTGAGCCAAATAAAATCTGTACAAAACTACAAACAATGAAGCATACATTCGTAAGTAAATATCAGCCACTATCATCTATTACTGCTTGTCTAGTACTACAACAACAACAACAACAAGAATCAAGCCTTATCTCACTAGGTGGGTTCGGCTATTGCTGCTTGTCGAGTAATCTGCCTAAATTTAAATTTATTTTTTAGATTAAAATGATTAATTACAAATCATGGTGCCAGGTGCTTACGAGTGGTTTGCTCATTCTGGCAAACTTTTGTGGAGTTATTAGCATTTGAAGGCAAAAAGAGTCGGCCTAGGCACAAGAGAAGAAAGATAATGAATGATATGTTAGAATCACCACCTTCAGGTTCAACAACTAAAGGGCAAATTCCATCAAAGCTTTTTGCTGTTAGTGATGCAGATAAGAGCATATTGCAACCAAATTTCGAAAATGCTAAAGTTTGTTTGCTTAACTTAAAGAAAACTGTGGAAGATCTTCATCGAAAGGATTTATTTCCTTACAATCCAGAGGTCCTTACTAGAAGGTTTGATATATCTTTCCTATCAATCTGTCCACAATCAATTATGTTTGCTTAATAGCTTCTTAAGTTGTTTTTGTTATGCACCCCAACAAACTTTGACACAAATGGAAGCTATATTGGTGGATCAGGAAGTACGGATAAAGGAAGCACATTGGATACCATTGCTCTGTGCGGAGGCTTTGGTATTAATTACCTGTGGGTTGACGCGATTCTCATTTCTGCCTATCCCTCATCCTTCAAGAAAGATGATTGGCAATTTTCATGCTGACCTGCCCATTTTGAACTTTGAGAATTAGGTGAATTATGCTGCACGTGCTAGAAATTGGATACCTTTGTTTCCTTGATATCTCATCCCTTGCAAGGGTAAATGTACTTCCCCGTCAGATTGTTAGAATGCAAATATGTGATATGTGGATCGACAAGTCGAGTTAAGCTTAAAAGAAATGCGCGCAGGATTTGTCATCATGAGATTTTTAGCTTAGTTATACGCTAATTATCAAGGGCTAATGCCTCTCTAACTGTTTTCAGCTGGGTTTGGCATGGGCAGTTTGTTTTAGAAAGATATAATGAAGCCCTAAAAAACCCACCCACCCCAAAAAAAAAAAGTTTCAGGTTGGTCGTTTCCCACTTCTAATGGCTTGAATCTGGATCATCAAACTTGAACATATCTTGCATGGGAATCTGTGGCATATGGGTAAGAGAGTTTATTAGGGTGTAATCCGTTGTAGGTGCAATTTCTTCTGTGTCCTTGACTGACACAATTGAGTATATAGAGGATGCGTCCGATATAGGATCTAAGTTAGTGCAACTGATTAATGCAACTTCTCTAGTATATAGGTTTTTCCGATTTGGACATGCGAAAGATAAATGTCTTGGTTCATTACACACAAAACTGAGTATATTTTCTTAGATTTAAATCTTCTATCATGTTTTTCTTTGCGGCAATTTACCATTTCACATTCTTAAAATTAGGAAATACCGAAATCACGTACGTAACTTTCATAATTACCAAATTGCGTATCATTTTCCGGATTTACCCCTCCACTTAATATTCCATTTTTTAATTAATGAAATAGCTCCATCAGTCGGTTTTTGACGAAATCGGATGATGGACCTAAACACTTCGGAATCACATGATTCGAAGACCTTTGTGTTCCTCTCGCACTCTATAATACATATGTGACTTTAGAAAGTATTGTGATACACTATATTGGAAGCAGCGAATTTTTGAAACTTCGATTTTTTTTAATAGAATAGCTTCATCAGCCGGTTTCGTTCGAAATCGACTGAGGGACCTAGATAGCTCGGAATTGCATGATTCGAAGACCCATGTGCTCCTGTTGCACTCCATAATATGTATGTGATCTCGAAAAGAATTGTGATACACTGTCGGGAGTAGCGATTTTTGAAACTTCAAATTTTTTTAATGGAATAGCTCCATCAGCCGGTTTCGTCCGAAACCGGTTTCGTCCGAAACCGGATGGTGGACTTAGACAGCTCGGAATCATGTCATTCAAAGACCCATGTACTCCTCTCACACTCCATAATACGTATGTGATCTCAGAAAGCATTGCGATAAATCATATTGAGAGCAGTGATTTTTGTCACTCATGCCCTATATGTGAAATGTGGTTGAAAGAATATTTCAAATACTACGACGGCGATGCCCATCGAATGAAGTCACCAATGAATTCCTCGGACTCCATTACTCAGATATAAAACTTCAAAATTTTTTAATGGAATAGCTCCATTAGTGAGTTTTGTTCGAAATCTGCAAATAGATCTAGATAACTCGGAATCACATGATTCGAAGACCTTTGTACTCCTCTCGTACTCCATAATACGTACGTGTCACTTGGGCCAGTGGGTATCGTCGTCATATCATTTGAAATTTCTTTCCACCACACTTCACATATGGGGCATGAGTGACAAAAATCGTTGCTCTCAACATGGTTTATCGCAATGCTTTCTGAGGTCACGTACGTATTATGGAGTGTGAGAGGAGTGCATGGGTCTTCGAATCACGTGATTCCGAGCTGTCTAGGTCCATCAGTCGATTTCAGACGAAACCGACTGATGGAGCTATTCTATTAAAAAAATTTGAAGTTTCAAAAATCACTGCTCCCGACACGGTATATCACAATGCTTTTCGAGATCACATACGTATTATGGAGTGTGAGAGGAGCACATGAGTTTTCGAATCTCGTAATTCCGAGCTGTCTAGGTCTATTAGCCGATTTCGAACGAAACCGACTGATGAAGCTATTCTATTAAAAAAAATTGAAGTTTAAAAAATTCGTTGCTCTCAATATGGTGTATCACAATGCTTTCCGAAGTCACGTACGTATTATGGAGTGCAAGAGAAACACAAATGTTTTCGAATCATGTGATTCCGAAGTGTTTAGGTCAATCAGTCAGTTTCATCCGAAACCGGCTGATGGAGCTATTTCATTAATTAAAAAACTGAAATATTGAGCGGAAGGGTAAATTCGAAAAGTAATACGTGATTTGGTAATTATGAAAGTTACGTACGCGATTTCGATATTTCCCAATTTTGAGAACGTGAAAGGGTAAATTGTCGTTTTCTTTGTTTAAGTAGGGTTTCTTTGCTGTGCTCTTTCTTAGGTAATATGTCCTTTTGGGTCTTTGCTTAGGTTTTGGAGTAAATAGAGGTCTTCTTGGCGGTCTTTTAGAGCTAGAAGTTCCATATTGCTTGGGTGTATATATCTGTTTACAAAAATCATATTGTTGATTTTTTAATTGTTTTTGTATTCTGATGTAAGTACACTTTTCTTTTAGTTTGTTAACAATGTGTTGTATTCGGACACCTATATTATCATATATCTCTGGGACTTTAAGGTCTGCCCAAGACTTGTATTTCTTTCCGTAGATCGCTTGGTAATTTACTAAAAAGTTGTTCTCCTAATTTCGGATTATAATAATTTCCTGATACTGCTGTTAACGAAAAGAAATCATTATAGAAATGTTTTATGTAAGACTAGTCAAATAATTGTAGTTGCTCTAAGTCATGCATCGCTTCTTTATGTCGTAAACCTAGGCCTGTGTTCACATCTTTGGCCATAAGTAACCTATGCATAGCATAATAAAAGTTTAAAATATTGTTTCCTTGGCTATCCTAGCCACATCCTCAGGGAATTTTTCCTTAAATGCTTCCCAAGTAGCTCTGGCCATATCGTCTAAATAATTTTCTCCTATTCTAATCATTACGTCTTCCGTTTCTACATCCATTTCATGTTTAACTTGATAGTTTCTTTTGACTGAGACAATCCATTGTTCTAAATAGGTGTCATATAATTGAGGATCATACTCAGTAATATTGAGAAGTACTTAATCTCTCTCAAAAAATATTACTTTAGGAGATTTCCTTCTTCCTATAGTCCTTAGCATTGGGTTATTATTTTTCTATGGAGTAGTCCGTCTCCTAGGTGGATGTCCTTGCCCGTAATCCATTGTTCGCATAGTGCTTTCGGGATAAGTGGTTGTAGGCTTAGAGGTTGCAGTTGAACCTGTATTCATAAAATTCTTTTCTGGCATTATCTCTGGCTTTACTTGTTTTGCTATTACATTTTTGTTTTTATCAAAATCAAATGTTGTATCCAATTGTAATTTATGATGTTGTTTGTCAAAGTTTTCCAATTCTTTTAATTCTTCTTTTGTTAAGAGTGATCATATTTCTGTTGGTAAATAAATGTATTCTCCTACATCATCAAATACTCCACTATTTCTGTTCATCAGATTTAATTCGTCCACTTGTTCTATTTTTGTTCTTGTTGCCATCTTTAAGTACTTTGTACATAATTCGCGTAATAATTTTTCATGATTCTGATTTTGCAATTCTCGGTTCATTAGATTTGTTTCTATTATGTATATTGGATCTTCTTCATTATTTCCAGGAAGATATCTTGAAAATCTCACACTCAAATTTCCTCTCCTATTCTTGTATAATACTGATTCTGTTGGCTGCAAGATTGGTTCGATCTCTTCTAGTTTTATAGTCCATTCCAAATTAGCTAGGTTCTTCGAGTTGTATTCTCGGGGCTTTAGAAATTTTATTCCCTTTGAGCTTAAAGTTTCGATCATTCCTTCAATGTGTATTTTAAAATCATTACCGATGTAATTCATTATTTTACCAGAAAAAATTACACCTAGTCGTATATTGTTATCTTGAAAATTCCCGTACCCTCTAGCTTGCATTATTATTTTTATGTGTTTAACAAAATCCCTTATTGTCTTGTTAAAATTTGGGCATAAATATGTGATTCCTACATTATGATTCATGTCTACTTCTACAAGGCCTATGATGGTCTTTTCTTTGTCAAAAAACCTTGAGTCATATAGTCCTAATAGGACTTTCCCTCCTATGTGTTTCCTACTTAGCCCTCTAAGTTCAAAGACTATGAGCCCTAGATGAATATAGTTATGTCTTTTATTTAGTGTCTAGCTGAGTCTTATGCCATGAGGTTTAATTTCTTTTTTATCATCTGGAAGGTGGAGTGCTATTGTCCTATGATGTCTATATATAGAGCTTGAAAAAGATAATAACCCTTGTCCGTATAATCTTCTAGAATTTAATAAATTCAATTGTTCATTTGAGAAGAGTTCCAAGTTTCTGTCTATGTCAATGACTTCTTCTAATCTTTGGTTAGGGGAGTTATCATATCTTAAATTATCCAGGTTGGAAGAGTTATATGAAGATCTCTTTTCCCCAGGGTTCAAGAAGGTCCAGTAAATACTTCTGTCGTTGTTTATTAATATTCATTTTGAAGATGATTGGTTTTGTTTTTGGCAAGTTAAGAACGAGTAGGTAGAAGGTCATTTCTTAATTGTTCCTCCTGTAGATAACTTGCTTAAGTCCTTATTTAGATTGTTTAAAGATTCATTCTAATTTTTAAGCTGATTTGAGCCTATTAGGTTTTGTTCAATATTTAGCAGTTTGTCTTACCAGAGTATTAATCTATGGTGCAAGGATGTTAATAGTGCTATTATGGTATTGTTTTGTTGTATCTGAATTTGGTCTCCTTTTCTGGGTAAATTTACTTTGAAGTATCCATCCTCCTTAGTTTTTGAGAACCTTTGGGAATAATCTAATGCATCTTCGTAATATGTATTTTTGAATTTTAAATTGTTCATTTAAATTTTAGTTCTTCCAGTAATTCTTGTAACTCCTTTAATTTTGTATTGAACTGAGCCTGGATAGTCCCAAGGAATTTATTAACTTGTGCTAACAGATTCTTATGTTGAATGTCAAAATTTCTCGGTTTGTTTTCTTCTATTAGTCTACTAAGGTTAAGTATGTCTCTTCTACTCGAAAGATTTATAAAGTTTACTTGACTTCTGGCCTATTTAAGTTCTCCCGAGAGTTTTTTAAATATTCTGGATTATGCCTTATTTCAGCTAGTTGTTGAGTTTGCATAGTTTGTTCTCTTCCTAAATAATCTAATAGGTATAGTATTTCTTGTTTAACTTTAGATGACACACTTGTGCCAATAACTAAGTCTATAATTGAGTTAAGCTGTGACGTTTTGAATGTATTAAGTGCGGTTGGTTTTTAGTTCTATGGTAACAGCAGTGTTGTCTTTGATCTTGAGTTGTTACTTTTCTTGCAGGAGTTTGAGCAAGATGACATTCATGGTCTTAGATCTTGAGCTCTGATACCAACTTAAATTTACCCGACTTAAAAATTTAGTTGACTTAACTTAAATTTGAGAATTTTTTTTACCGGACTTAAAAAATTTACCCAACTTAATTTAACTTAAATTCACCTATTTCATTGACTTGAGGATTTTTTACTTAGAGTAAAATTACAAATTGAGGTGCAAGTTTGAGATTTGAGGACTTGAGAACCAATTATTTTTCTTCCCTATTATTCTTCTTCTTCCCAATGAGCCTCAACTGTCAAGGTTTTTTTTGCACTTTAGGCCTCGCCTATTTTATGCTCTTATACCCTTATGACAGTTACCTTCACCCGGGAAGGATAAGGACTGAGGCTTCAATTAAAGAAACAATAGCTCAAAAAATTAGTAGTCTCAAGTCCCTTGAGAGTTTTAAGCATACATGGTCACTAGAAAATTATATGAGAATATGAGAATATTTAATTAACAAGGTACTAGAATGAAATTGCAAGATAGAAAATAGAAATACAAACTCAAATTTACAATAAGAAACTGCTGAATATAAATACTTATAATACTACTGGAGAGACTTCTACACACACTCACACTTATAGAACACTCACAAGCTAGAGCTCTAGGAGAAACTAAGAATGCTAAGGGGTTTTCGATGCCCCAATGCTGAAGCATTTGCTGGCCTTATATAGGCTGTAGTGCATTATTGGGGGGAATCTTGCTGAGTCATAGGTGGCTCACAAGGTGTTTGGACACTGGCTTTCTTTCTGTAAAGTTGTCTTGGAAATGACTATGGTGGAGTTGTAAAGTGCTTTTAGTCACGGGTTATCCTAAACTTGGATGTAGTGGAGCTGAAAAGTATCTTTAATCATATGATCTATCATATTTCCATTAAGTTGTCGAGATTCCTATCTTCAATGGATGTGACGGAACGGGCTTCTTGCATATTGAGCTTGTATTGTTTGCGGTCCTTCTATGTCTTTTGATTAACTATTGCTCATGTTGTCTTTGATAATGTTTAACTAATTTCTCATGTTGGGTTGAAATTTTAAAAGAAAAAAATGTATTACCCACGTGAGTGGGCCAATATATTTTTTCTGTGAATGTTTCGACAACTAGAGTGTATTCTAGGAAATCATGCTCTTGGTCACATAACTAAGAACTCCCTTGGATAGAGACTCTCCGGTGCTTGATTTGTTCATCTAAGGTCTTTAGTCTCTGTCATTCTATCTCTGGATTAGAGTGCAAGTATTTTTCGATAGTAGTTGATTTTTGAATAATTTCCTTGGCATTTAGTTTAATGATGTGTCTGACGGGTTCGATGTGTAGATTAATCAACTCAGGTGGAGAATTGTCTACTGTACATATAATAAAACTTTCATATGGTTCTAGCTTGAGCAACTGTTTGATGCAGTTTCCCAATTTGTAGGGAAAATCTGATGTTATGTCTACTTGTTGAATCCATAACTTGTGTAGCACGTCATAATCTAAAAGAGTGAATGATGTTATTTCTTTTTCCCCAATTTTTTAGGGAACATATGTGTTGATGTCTATGTTGGCATTTTTGAAAAAAATATAACAATTGACATATAGAATCGAAATTTCTCTCAGCTATGCATATAGGGAACTTGTTCTGGCATCTCAACTGTAGTTCAATTCCGCTTAGTATAGGTTCATTTGGATATTTGATTATATTCGTAGGTAAAATAGAGTGAACTAAGCATTCGACCGTGGAGCTAGTAACCCTGTGTCCAGGAGAGCCTGTAGGTGGATTTCATATCCCTGTATGTTTAAAACACATTGGACTATGAGGTCTACTGTCCTACTTGTATTACACATACTAGGAGTTTTGACAAATACCAAATTTGATTCAGTGGGTTGGTTTAGAATGTGTAAGGGTTGTTTTTGTCCGAGCAAAGAGGTATCTTCAAAATTTCATATGCTTGATTTGCCATTTGTTGTTCCAAGTGAGTTCGTTCATTTTCCAAAATATTAATCCGAGTCTCAAGAACAATACCCTATTTTCTTTCAATTTGATGGTAAACACCTAGCGTGTTGCACTTACATCAAGAATCTCCATCTCAAGTTTTACACTAATTGTGGCAAATACAATACTTTTATATTGGAGGATTGAGGCCCAGCTAGAAGGGGGAGTTGAATAGCCCAAATCATGCTCGATGGACTTTGATCGCGTTCGTCTCTACGATTCTTGTTAGCGCAGCAGAAATATGAAATACAATATAAATATGAAGACAAAAATATAATCACACAAAATATGCAAGCATATCCGTGGTTCGGAACCTTAGAGTTTCTACTCCACGGGGTGAGCTCAACGAGCTCGAGTGATGACAACACCACTACTCAAACTTCTTCTCGACAACACGTCGGAGGTGGAGAAACCTCGTACAAGCAATTACAACAGCAATATACAAGATACAAGCGAATACAAAGACAATAAGAAATACAAATAAAGAAACACTTTACAATACTTTGCTTTAAATGCTTTCTTGTTGCTTGCTTTAGTTTGCTCTTGAAGGTCTGGAATACAGCAGCAATTCCCCTCCAAAATCTCCCCAAAAATCACTGTGGAAATCCTCCCCAAGCTCCTCCTTTTATGCTTGACTCGGGCTGATTCTGCGCCTATCAGTCGACTGCTCCTGTAGCCGTTGTGAGACAACGACCTAATCCACGTTGGCATCCGACCAGCGAATATATAGATAGTTATTGCCTATTACCATCGATCATTGCTAGCCCGTGGCCGTGATCGATCGGCTATCGGCGTTCTGCTCGCGTCCTCGACCGTGATCGATTATCATCCATAATGATCATTGCCCGTGCGCACTCTACCTTGATCGAACAACGATCGACTTTCACGGTCATTGGACATACCACCAATCGATTGTTGTCGGATAAAACCTCGAACACAAGTTGTTTGAGCATCCGACACATCCTTAGCTTAGACCTAAACCTTCTAGCCATCTCTACTAGCTTCGCGCCTATCGGATCCCTCCAAGGCGTCCATGACTTGTTCATCCATGTGCGGATCTCTCCAAGTCATCCATGACTTGTTCATCCATACGCTAGCCTCCAGGTGCTTCTTTCGACTATTGTCATGCTCTCGGTGTCTATACCTCCAAGGTACATATGGACTTACGCTCCCAAGACTACTGCTTGGCCTTATATCGCCAAACCACCCCTTGGACTTCCCAAATGCCAAGTACCCATAACTTGGACTTTCACCGCTAAGGCTACACATTTGGACTTACGTAGCCAAGGCTACACACTTGGTCTTCCCATGACAATTACATGTCATATGTTTTATCTAACATCAAAATACTGCTCGAGTCAAACTCGAGTTCGGTCATCAATCGTGACCTGGGTCGATTGCACTAACAATCTCTCCCTTTTTGATATTTGACAAAATCCCAAACACCTTTGAGTTAGGTGCTCTAACTCAAGTCTACCAATTACCCCCAATTGATAATTCTCACCTTTGAGAATTCTAACTAACCCCAATTGGTAACTTCTTCCCCTTTTTGATATACATCAAAAAGGTCCTCTCCAAGGGTATCAATGTTTCACATCCCAAAGAGATCTTACAATCTCCCCCTTAGTCCAAAAACACATCCATTATCCTAAGATGGATAATCTCCCCCTAAAAGCTTGCTCCCCCTTGACCATTGCACCAACAATATCCTTGGAGAGTCTCTAAGCCAATAGGAACACTAAACAATCGAAATTAAGGGCAAAGATTCAACATTGAACTTTCCCTTCCCTTAATTCGATACACACCCTAAACAATTCTCCTAATCCATTTTCAATGGATTTCCACCCTTTCTAATGCTCTCCAAAGCATATCCTAGGATTAGGAACAGTTAGGGAACCTAAAAGTAGCTGAACATGGGCCTAACAAACCTTGTTTATCCTACAATGACTTCATAAATACTCAATGATCGCCATACATGGTAATGATCGATTTCTCCATAGTGCAGAAATCAGACTTCAGAATCCAAATTTGAAAATTCATAAGTAAAAATACGTATTTTGAAAAATTTTGAAAATTTATACGTACATTACTTATTACAAACATTATGGGTGAAAAATATTGGAAAAATAAAATACTTATAAACTAGTGAGATTCACATAAAGTTCAAAACCATTGAAATTTTCAATGTTTAACTCTACTTTGTATCACCTCATTCAATAGTGATTGCTATCAAAAGATAGACTTCACCAAGGTTTTTCAAAATGGTTTTGAAATGATTTAAAAACCTTTAAATTCATTTTCCTAAACATCTCACTTGTATCTAAGTGTATGAAATATATACAAGTCAAGTATTCTAGTGAGATGTGGGTTTTAGTTATTTAGAGTCTCATGCATATGCTAGGCAACTCTATTTGATTTTCCTTATGCATGAGATTTCAAATCATGTCATAGTCCTTAACTCAATTTTATTTAATGCATGAATAATGATTATGACATAAATGATAACAAGAATAAAAGCATGCGCCAATAATTATGATGTCATGACATGTGATATAAACTTAAGCATAATATGATATTTTGCTAACCCTAAGTATTATTATGACATTTTATATGATAAAAATAAATATGATATCATGACATGACAAGACAAATAAATCATGACAAGTACAAAATACTAAGGTATGAAATACTTAAGTGTCAAGGTTAAATTGTCATTTCTAGAATTATATCCATTTTGCCTTAATACTCATTTATCTCCTAAGTGTGCCATACACCCAAAATGACACACCATGACTCCTAACACCTAATTGTGTCAATTTAATCAATTTTCAACTTCTCAAAATACATTGGCATATTCTAAAGTGTCAACTCTACCATGGTTAGGTTAACTACCCATCCACTTAGGGTCGACACACCTTAACCCATCTAGCGTGAATCAATCACGCTCCTAGGAACCTAATACCTATTGGAGCTCCTTGGGTTAACAAGGTATTCACTAGGGATAACTTCCCTAGATACCTTCCTAATGACCCTTCTTGGCTTTGAAGTCTTAGTCATTTGGGTCTTGTCAAGGTTAACCTTAGGGATTGCCTCCCTAGTAACCTTCTTAGTGGTCTTCCTAGGTTTTATAGAACTCTTGGCTACTAGACATCTACCTTGGTTAATCTTAGGTATAACTTCCCTATTAACCTTGGTTTTCCTAGACCTATATGTAGTTTCATAATTAAATGGAACATTGTGGTAGGACTTAGGTTTGTGACCCAAACCTTTCTTGCCCTTGGACGGTTCTTGTCTCCTAGGTTTTAGATTTTGATCATTAGACCCCTTAAATGAGTTTGTCATTTTTGCTAGGGTCTTCTCTAGTTTTTCAAGCCTTGACCACAAGACTTGGTTCTCTAGTTCTAATTTTCCCAATTTTGATTTTTCATTAATCTTTTGGGAATAAGACTTCTTCTTAGGCATATGCCTAGACTTTTTGGAGTTAAAGCCCAAATTTTCTTCTATCCTCCTTATGCTCTCCCTAGGTAGAATAGGTCTAGTGTTATTAGTTCTAGATTTGTCCTTAGATAAATTAACATGCTTAGCATCTAAACAATAAAATCTATTATTTCTACTAACATGTTTTTCATTAACAATTGCAAGAGTACTAAAAACATGCTTTTTACCCCTAGAACTAGAAGGTGTATTAAGATATACCTTAGAGTTTGCTTTGAAAGCTCCCCCTACTTGTGTAGCTCATTCTTGCATTTTCTTCTTCCCCCTAAGGCATTGGCTCCGGTAGTGTTCCCGTTGATTACACTTAAGTACACAATGTGTTTTTTGCTTTTCCTAGCGAGGACTCCGGCATCCTTTGATTTTCCTTAAACTTTTGGCGTCGGTACTTTCTCCTTAGCTAATTTTGGACATTTACTCTTGTAATGCCCTTTCTCCCTACACTCAAATCAAATTATGTGATCTTTATTATTATGAATTGCATTTGAGTTACCTAGGATGGTGGAAGTCTCTTGATCTTCTTCATCACTTCTTCCGGAGGTAGATGGTTCTTTTATTTCTTTCACTTCTTCTACCGATCCGGATATGGATTCCCTCTCAATCTCCGAATCCTCGTTGACTTAAAAGGATGGATTTGCTTCTTCTTGAGCATGAGAGGATGAGCATTCCTTTTCTTCCTCACCATGGACTGATTTGGAATTTTCATGGAATTTTATCAATTTATTTCATAGGTCCTTGGCATCCCGATATTCACCTAGCTTGCACAAGATATGGTTAGGTATTAATTTAATTAACATTTTCGTTACCTTAACCGTTGTCTTGAATTGTTGTCGTTGCTCCTCGGTTCATTTTGATTTTTCGATTATCTTCTTGTCTTCCCCCCTAGGTACTTCAAAACCGTCTTCAATTGTTAGCATTATATCGAAATCGATTTCGAAGTATACCTCCATTTTCTTCCACCAAGAAAAGTCTTCTTCGAATTTCGGTGGATAGACGTTGATGCCAGCCATTTCGGTTGCTTATCGCGACGATGAGTCCGACGGTAAGCTCCTTGCTCTGATACCACTTGTTGGAGGATCGAGACCCAGTTAGAAGGGGGGGTTGAATAGCCCAAATCGTGCTCGATGGACTTTGATCACGTTCGTCTCTACGATTCTTGTTAGCGCAGCGGAAATATGAAATATAATACAAATATAAAGACAAAAATACAATCACACAAAATACGCAAGCATATACGTGTTCGGAACCTTAGGGTTCCTACTCCACGAGGTGAGCTCAACGAGCTCGAGTGATGACAACACCACTATTCAAACTCCTCGATAACACGTCGGAGGTGGAGAAACCTCGTACAAGCAATTACAACAGTAATATACAAGATACAAGCGAATACAAAGACTATAAGAAATACAAGTAAAGAAACACTTTGCTTTGAATTCTTTCTTGTTGCGTGCTTTGGTTTGCTTTTGAAGGTCTGGAATGCAGTAGTAATTCCCCTCCAAAATCTCCCCAAAAATCGCTGTGGAAATTCTCCCTAAGCTCCTCCTTTTATGCTTGTCTCGGGCTGATTCCGCAGCAGCGATCATTGCTCATACTCATCACCGATCGCTCTTATAGCCGCAGAGACAATGATCTAATCTACGCTTGGCATCCAAACGCGGATACACCGACAATGATCGCCCATTACCATCGGGCCGATCATTGCTAGCCCAGCCGATCGATCTTGCTCACCGAGCATTCTGCGTCGCCTCAACCATCACCGATCAAGACATCACCGATCGTCTAATGCTAGCAATGATCGCCATGACATACAACGCAGTCGAACAATAGTCGACTTTCACCAGTCGACTGGGACATACCACCAGTCGACTGTTGTCGGATAAAACCTCAAACACAAGTTGTTTGAGCATCCGACACACCCTTAATCTAGACTTAAGCCTTCTAGCCACCTCTACTAGTTTCGCGCCTATCGGATCCTTCTAAGTCGTCTATGACTTGTTCATCCATGTGCGGATCTCTCCAAGTCATCCATGACTTGTTCATCCATGTCCGGATCTCTCCAAGTCATCCATGACTTGTTCATCCATACGCTAGCCTCCAGGTGCTTCCTTCGGCTATTGTCATGCTCTCGGTGTCTATACCTCTAAGGTACATATGAACTTGCGCTTTCAAGACTACCGCTTGGTCTTACGCCGCCAAATCACCCCTTGAACTTCCCAAATGCCAAGTACCCATAACTTGGACTTTTACCGTCAAGACTACACACTTGGACTTACATGGCCAAGGCTACACACTTGGTCTTTCCATGACAATCATATGTCATATGTTTTGTCTAACATCAAAATACTGTTCGAGTAAAACTCGAGTTTGGTCATCAATCGTGACCTGGGCCGATTGCACCAACAATTTATTGACCTTCCTCTTCTCTAGGTTAGTCCGCTTAATCACCTGATCTACAACTTATTCTGGGATTTCAATTTTTAGTCACTCCAGATAGAGCACTTTTTCTTTAACATGACTATGTTGGAGGAGGGCTGCCGGAGCCAAATGTGGCTGACAACAGCAAGGTTGGGCAGTCTAGATGAAGAGGGCAGCAGCAGATTGGGCGGCTAGAGAAGAGGAGGATAAGGAGCTCTCATAGGGTTTCCTCCAAAAGTTTATTTGGTTAATGGATCAAGATTCAAATCTGGATCTATCAGCCCAATAATTCAGACCAATAGATTTTGGTTCAAAACTAAACCATGCCAATGTACTAACTAGGGAAACGAATAATACTTGGTTGTTCAAGCTCAAAATTAGAATCCATAGACGATTTAGAAGACTTGGAGGATTTTGAGATAGGACTAGACGATTTTCCCACGGAAAGAATAAATTGCGCATATATATTACGACATCTAAAAACACTAGGAGACTTAGACTCCATTATATCAAGATTAGAAAAATTAAAAATTATAGAAGAAAATCTTATAAGATATTGGGACCTAAACTAGACTTATTGTAAACTAGAAATTATCAATCCAGATCTTATGATACAAACCCAAGAACTCAAGTTTACAAATTGAGAAATCGAGGAATGTAAGTTGCACATTAAGCAACTATTAAATTTACAATTAATCCAGAGATCTACATTAAGACACAAAAGCCCAACCTTCATAGTAAACAAAGACTCAAAACAAAAAAGAGAACATCCCCGAATGGTATTTAATTATCGAAGATTGAATAGTAACTGCCATGATGATGGATACAAAAATACTATATAAAGAGCAATTAATAAATAAAATATAAGAGTCACAATGATATTCAAAATTCGACATGACATTCGAATTCTGGCAAATCAAAATGCATCTAGATTCTATAAGTTGGACCGCATTTACTTGCCTAGTAGGACTTTTGAGTGGTTAGTAATGTCTTTTGGGATAAAAGTCGCCCCACAAATTTTTCAAAGGAAGATGGACAATCTTTAAGGGAATGGGAAATTTTGCCTCCATATATATAAATGATGTGTTAGAAGGCGAGCCTTGGCGCAACGGTAAGGTTGCTGCCTTGTGATCAAGAGGTCATGAGTTCGAATCCTGGAAACAACCTCTTGCAAAAAGTAAGATAAGACTGTGTACAATGGATTCTTCTCCGAGACCTCGTATGGCGGGAGCTTCGTGCACCGGACTGCTTTTTTATTTTTTTTTATATATAAATGATGTGTTAGTATTCTCAAAAATCAAAGCTGAATATTTTACACTTTTTGATAAACACGGACTAGTAATTTCCAAAAAGAAGATAAAATTGGCAACTAAACATATAGAAATTCTATCTGCCGAAATGGGTCGGAAAAATTTCACACCACATATAGTACAAAAATATTAAAGTTCTTGGACAAAATAGAAAATACAAAAGAATTAAGGGCTTTCTTATTACTCTTAAACTATGTCAGACCCTACATAAAAGACCTAGGAAAAATAACAAAGCCTAACAAAACTTCCACAAAATGACAAGATATAGAACTGGTCAGAAACATTAAGGAAAGGGTAAAAAAATTACCTACTTTAGCTCTTCCATTAGATGAAGACTATTTGGTTATTGAAATGGGCGGTTGCGAGACAAGATGGGGTACACTTTTTAGGAAAATTTCAAAATATGACCTAAAAACAAAAGAATCTTTGTGCAGATATGCCTTTGGAAAATACAAAGAAAAGGACATTTGACATCCTTAGATTTCGTGATTTTAGCGCATTTTACTTGTTTATATGTAGTAAGAAAGAGATAACAATAAGAATTGATTCTGAAACCATAGTAAAATATAATAATCAGACTAAGGGAAATAGAAAAACACTCAGTATAAAAAGGTTGGATAAAATTTACAGATATAATAATAAATAAAGAACTACGGATACAATGGGAAAACATAAAGGGAAACAATAATTTCTTGGCAGATACATTTGTCAAAATTATTTACATGAACACAAGAACTCCGAGCTTACACCAGGATCGAAGAATAGTTCAGACTAGAATGTAGAGCACAACTTGATCACATGCATAATCGACAACATCTGGAATACTCCAATGGTTCCTAGAATTGGTACATACAAAATAACAATAATCAACGCCTTGACAAATTATTTCCTCAATACAATGCGAAGGTCAGGAAGCATGAGATACAACTATTATGCTATACTTACTGGTGAACATGCAGGAGTATATGCTACTTGGGAAGAAATAAGACCAATAATTATGAGTGAAGCAAGAAGTGCTCATTACAAAGGGTTCGACTCATTAGAAGAAGCACTCGAAGCTGTTCGAAGAGAAGCAGTACCCAACTACTTTATAAGCACACTTATTAAAGGTAAACAAACCCAACACAATGGTCATCCTGACCTAAACATACTCAGAAATAGTTACAAATGAACAAGAAGAAAGAAGGTTAAACAACGAAAAGATAACCAATAACAGGCTCAACAGTATGCTAAAAGACAGACACCTACATAAGAACAATGGGAGAAAAATCAACATGGAAGGAATTTCAAATTTTACAAGAAGCCCTTAAATGGGTACATATACATCCACAAACAGGGATTACTATATGTTATGAAGTGGAATTCAACTACAAGTTGAGATGCTAGAACAAGTTCTCTATATGCATAGTTGAGAGAAATTTCGGTTACAGATGTCAATTTTTATATTTTTTTTTCAGAAATGTCAACATAGACATCAACACATATGTTTTCTAAAAATTTAGGGAAAAAGAAATAACACCATTCACTCTTTTAGATTATGCCGTGCTACACAAGTTATGGATTCAACAAGTAGATATAATACCATATTTTCCCTACAAACTGGAAAATTGCATCGAACAGTTGCTCGAGCTAGAACCATATGAAAATTTTATTATATGTACAATAGACAGTTCTCCACCTGAGTGGATTAATCTACAGATTGAACCCTCCAGACACATCATTAAGTTGGATGCTAAGAAAATTATTCAAAAATCAGTTACTATCGAAGAATATTTGCCCCCTAATCCAGAGATAGAATGGCAGGGACTAAAGACCTTAGATGAACAAATCAAGCACCGGAGAGTCTCTATCCAAGGGAGCTCTTGGTTATGGGACCAAGAGCATGATTCCCTAGAATACACTCTAATTGCCGAAATATTCACAAAAAAAATATATTGGCCCACTCACGTGGGTTACACATTTTTTTCTTTTAAAATTTCAACCCAACATGAGGAATTAATTAAACATTATCAAAGACAACATGAGCAATGGTTAATCAAAAGAAATAGAAGGACCGTCAGACAATACAAGCTCAGTATGCAAGGATTCAATTCCGTCACATCCACTAAAGATAGGAATCTCGACAACTTAAAGGAAATATGATAGACCACATGATTAAAGATACTTTCCAGCTCCACTACAGCCAAGTTCAGGACAACCCCTGACTCAAAGCACTTTACAGCTCGACAACTTTACAGAAAGAAAGCAATTGTCAGAACACCTTGTGAGTCACCCGGGACTCAGTAAGATTCCCCCCAATAATGCACTACAACCTATATAAGGCCAACAAATGCTTCAGCAATGGGGCATCGAAAACCCCTTAGCATTCCCAGTTTCTTCTAGAGCTCTAGTTTATGAGTGTTCTCTAAGTGTGAGTGTGTGTAAAAGTCTCTCCAGTAGTATTGAATGTAGTTTATATTTAGCAGTTTCTTATTGTAAATTTGAGTTTGTATTTCTATCTTCGTACCTTGCAATTTCATTCTAATACCTTGTTAATTAAATATTCCCATATGAATATATAATTTGCTGGTGACCATGCACGCTTAAAACTCTCAAGGGGCTTGAGACTGCTAATTTTTTGAGCGATTTGTTTTTTTGAGAGAAACCTCAGTCCTTATTCTTCCCGGGTGAAGGTAATTGTCATAATGGTATAAGCGAATGAAATAGGCATGGCCTAAAGTGTAAAGAAAAACCTTGACAACTGAGGCTCATTGGGTAGAAGAAGAACAATAGGGAAGAAAAATAGTTGGTTCTCAAGTCCTCAAATCTCAAACTTGCACCTCAATACGTAATTTTACTCTTTAAGCTAAAAAAAAAAATCCTAGTCGGTGTAATCGGTGAATTTAAGTTAAGTCGGGTAAATTTAAGTTGGTATCAGAGCCTAAGATCTATGACCATGAATGTCTCAGATAGATAAACTAGACTATTTAGATCTTGCTCAAACTCTTACTAGAAAAGTAATAACTTAGGATTAAAAACTAACCACACTTAATACATTCAGAAACACCACAACTCAACTCTATTATAGACTTAGTTATTGACACTAGTGTGTCATCTAAAGTTAAACAACAAGAAATACTATGCCTATTAGATTATTTCGGAAGAGAACAAACTAGACAGACTCAACAACTAGTTGAAATAAGTCGGAATCTAGAATATTTAAAAAACTCTAAGGAGAACTTAAATAGGAGAGTAAGTCAACTAAACTTTATAAATCTTCCGAGCAGAAGAGACATACTTAACCTTAGTAGACTAATAGAAGAAAACAAGCCTAGAAATTTTGAAATTCAACATAAGGATTTGTTAGCACAAGTTAATAAATTCCTTAGGACTATTCTGGCTCAATTCAATACAAAATTAAAGGAGCTACAAGAATTACTAGAAGAACTAAAATTTAAATGAATAGTTTAAAATTCGAAAAGACATATTACGAAGATGCATTAGAGTATGCCCAAAGGTTCTAAGGAGGACGTATACTTTAAAGTAGATTTACTTGGGAAATGAGACCAAATTCATATAACAGAACAATACCATAATAACACTATTAACATTCTTGCACCATAGATTAACACTCCTGTAAGGCAAACTACTAAATATTGAACAAAATCTACTAGGCTCAAATCAGCTTAAAAATTGGAACGAATCTTTAAACAATCTAAATAAGGACTTAAGTAAGTTATCTACAGGAAGAATAATTAAGAAACGACCTTCTACCTACTCGTTCTTAACTTACCAAGAACAAAGTCAATCCTCTTCAAAATGAATGATAATAGAACAATGACAAAAGGATTTACTGGACCTTCTTGAACCTGGGGGGAAGGAGATCTTATCTAACTCTTTCTGGCTGGATAATTTAAGAAATGCTAACTTCCCTAACCAAAGATTGGAAGAAGTCATTGATATAGATAGAAACTAGGAACTCTTCTTAAATGAACAATTGAATTTATTAAATCCTAGAAGATTATACGAACTAGAGTTATTATCTTTTTCAAGCTCTATATATATACAATATGACAATAGCACTTCACCTTCCAGATGATAGAGAAGAAAGATTCGGCTAGACACTTACTAAATAGAAGACATAACTATACTCATCTAGGGCTAACTAGGAAACACATAGGAGGGAAAGTCCTATAAGTACTATATGACTCAAGGTTTTCTAACAAAGAAAAGACCATCATAGGCCTCATAGAAGTAGATATGAATCATAAGGTAGGAATCTCCTATTTATGTCCAAATTTTAACATGACAATAGGGGATTTTATTAAACGCATAAAAATAGTAATACAAGCCAGAGGGTACGGGAATTTTTAGGATGACAACATACAACTAGATGTAATTTTTCTTGGTAAAACAATGAATTACATCAGTAATAATTTTAAAATATATATTGAAGGAATGATCAAAACTTTAAGCTCAAAGGGAATAAAATTTCTTAATACACAAGAATACAACTCAGAGGACCTAGCTAGTCTGAAATGAACTATAAAACTGGAAGAGACCGAACCAGTCTTGCAGCCAACATAATCAATATTATACAAGAACAGGAGAGGAAATATGAGCGCTAGATTTTCAGGATATCTTCATGGAAATAATAAAGAAGATCCAATAGACATAATAGAAACAAATTTAATGTACTGAGAATTACATAATCATAATCATGAAAAAATATTACGCGAATTAAGTACAAAGTACTTAAAGATGGCAACAAGAACAAGTGCACAAATTAAATCTGATGAACAGAAATAGTGCAGTATTTGATGACCCCCGCTGGAATCGGCAATTGTGATTCTCTTATACAGTAATGTATCATTATTGATGATCGTCTTATTTTTCATAAGCACATTTGCAGATATGTTTTTCTCTTCATGTGATCTATTATTAGCCACCAGGAGATAGGATGGCGAAGTTAAGATTGTCTGCTCATGTTAGTTGTGTTGTTAGTTTGGTATCCACAAAAACATCTTTATCGGAGAATCATCTTGCATTTGCACTCAAGTAGGTTTAGACCTTATTGACTGGTTCATATTGCTAACTCTTTTTCATTCAGTTTGACCAGATTTGAGTCACTCTGCAGCAAACAACAGCTGTAACTTATAAACCACACCATGGTATTAGTCTGGCGTCATATGAATGCGATCAGTGATGTGCCGTTTGAGTCACTTTTCATTGCTTAGGATGCACAGGTAAGCATACAACTTCTTCCTCTGCTTCACACTAATCGCTTAACTCTATAGTTAAGCTCACAGGTTCAATGAAGAGACTGCAGCAGAAAATCTAATTATAAATCCAAGAGAAGCTCCTCCTCTCGAGTCAGTGTTTCTTCATCCTTCTCCAGCTCTCGAGTTTATGCAAACCTTTTTTCATTTTATTTCTTGGATTTCTACTGTTTGCTGAGCCACGGTCTCTCATCTCCAACATCTTTTGGAATCTTTTGTTTTGACCAATCAAATACGTTTTTTTTTTAAATTTAAAGTAGAGCAAGATCATCCACCAATACTATACCTTGCAATGCTAGAAAGAATGGACAACGAAGGGCTCATTTTTCAGGTTTCAAAAGCCATGGCTAACTACTTGAACAGAGGCCTGTGCAGGGAAGAATCCAAGGTACTGCTTGAGTGACCCCGCTTGATCAGGTACAACCGAGTTCTTTTGTCTTTTTAAGGAGGCTGATTTTGTCAGTTGGACCGTTCGGGCTGATCGACCAGATTGGGCCTGATTGGTCTGGTTGAATTGGCAGACCGGTAGTTTAGTCATTGATTTGGACGATGTGGTTTATTTGGATAGATCTATTCGTCCAAGTGGTTCAGTTGGTCCAAATGATTCAATTGGTCCGAGTGAACCAAATCTTCTGTTCAATTCAATTGGGTATGTTTGGCCGGGTTCAATTGCATTGTTTATATCTTAACAACGGATTTCCTTTATAAGCACCAAACAAGGAAAATACCTCTTAATGGATTTTTATAATATTATTGAAATGATAAAAATAAAATTAAATTTTTTAAAAATATTGTCTACAGGTAAGCCATTTTCCTATGAAAGCCTTCCAATCATTTACACAATCGAGACAAGGCTCTTGCTAAGAACGAAAAAAAAAGAATTTCAAACTTAAAATATATTGATCTCGCACTCTTAATACTTTTAGCTTCATGTCAGGTAGCATATAGTCAACAGTTCAGCCGTATCATAATTAATCATTTTATGAATTCATCAGGTCCGTTGTGTCAATATTAAATTGTATATTTTTATTAAATTTAATTTTACTTAGTAAACAGATGAATCACTCTTCTACAGTTATACATTCACCAGGTGTAGTGCCATTTTCTATTTTTGTTTTTGCTGACTATATTTAAGTTGGGTTGGATTAATATTGTTTTATGGCTGTAAATTAATTTGGTGTTTACGAATAAATTTGGTATTCGATGTGATAAAATCTCGTTTATATTCATTTACTGATGTAAAATATATATGAAATGAATAGGGTTGAATGTTAATGAGCTATGCTCGTTAGCTTTCGAGGAATGAAATTCATAAAAAATTGATAACTCAATTATTTACTAATTTATCTGAATTGTAATCGTGACTCTACTTTTATGTTTTATTTAAAGAAATCAAAGGAATATAATATTCTATACAATAACGATAATAGAATCGTATTCGGGGTTTATTATATATATGTTTGTCACTTTAAATGCGTCTTTCAAAGTTCTTTTTGAATGTAATTTCGTTTTTTTTTAATATTCTTATTTTATCCATTCTAGTTTATCTATGCATTTATTTTAATATTTTTATTTCTGTAATTTTTATCTTTTATTTTTGTATTTGAGCCATGATTTAACATTCAATCATATGATATTTTATATTTTTTATAATTTTAAATTATATGCTTAATGAATGTGTATACTAAATTATATAATTTTCAATAAAATTCAGTACACTAACCAGGCCCTAGGCTAGATGGGGCGGTCGGTCCAGGCCCTCTCTTTCAAATGGGCCGTTGTTGCAAAACAAATTGAGCACAAGAAATTTGCTCCAAATTTACAAATAAAGACTTCTTTATCTTCATAGTTTGAAGTAGACAATTCAGTTAATTAATGTTGGTCCACAGGCAATCGAAATCTAATTTCGGTGGCATTAATTGATTTTTCAAACTTTAGACAAAGCTCAAAAATGGAGAAATTGACATTTGACAGGCAACACTGTCTAATATCTCAGCCCTCCAATTCATGATGATGGGTCAAATTCCTTTTCAATCTTAATGATCAGTCAATTCTTGATTATGAAAATTTTGTAAGAATGCGTTCGTGTGTAAAGTGAAAACAACATACTACTTTGACTCATTAGCGATTAGTTTGCCAACATTCAAAATCTATCAAGTTGGCAGGAATGAGGTTTGTATATTAACATGCTAAGTCGGCCGACTAACCCTTGGCCATGTGAAATGGTTGCTATGTCTACGACTTTCAGTTGGCTCCGTATGAATGTGCATTGGTCGACATGGGAAAGGCGGACTCAATCAAAGATAGACACTACACATGAAGTCGTTGAGCAAGACTCACTATCACAACCTAGAGCAACTTTTGCAACTCATTTAAACATTTGTCAAAAAATATTGTTTAAACACTTTCGGCTTAACCTAAATTCTACGATTATCCCGGGCGATCACATAAAGCTTCCACTCTACCCTTTAACAAGCACTTAATCTATTGATAAATATATCTTAGACTTATTTAATAATATGTTAGGTTACACATGAAAGAAAAGAAACATTGAGAACGTAAGCAAATATATTATCTTTTATGATTATTTTTTTGATTAAATGATTATTGTGATCTACAAAAATCGAAATTTAATGTTGTATCTTTTTACTACAAAAGAAAAGGTCTCTAAAACGACAACAACCTACTTGTGAAAAAGAAGATGACATAAATTGTAGTGGGGAACAAGATCTTTGCCCACGGATGGAGTTGTCCCCAATTTGGGTGACATTTGATGATTTAAAGAGAGAAATTGATAGTTGAGGTCCCAAAGAGGGAAAATGACATCAAAATAATACGCGATCACATTTAAAGCCCTCATCCAATGCCTTATCCTCAATAGATTGCAATAATAATTATCTTTGCCTTTTTAAAGTTTATCACTAGGTTATCGATCGGTCGAGGTCGAGGTCGAGAGTTATATCCAATTTAAGGGTCACCGATGGGTCGAAGTGATGGTTCATTGGGGTGTCATAAATGACGATCATGAAGTGGATAATTGTTGCATTTGGAGTTGTGACTCGAGGTTTTAGGATATACTTGTAAAGAACTTTTATCTAATTTGAAATTGTTTAGTAATCGAATCTTTTTTTTATTATTATTTAGTTATGAGTTGTGTTTGTTGGGTTACATCTATCTAAATCTTTGTTTGTTCACTTAGATTAATTGGACACTTCAATATGACTCATGAGTATGTCCACTTAGGTCAAATGGACACCTCAATATGACTCATAATTAATGTAAAATACATTAATAAAATACCTTTTTTGCACCACAATGTCTCTTGGATGCCCATTGAGTCATGCTTTACGCATGTTGCCTCCATTGTTTTTTTTGGGCAATTTATGAAAGGGCACATCGAAAATTTAGAGTTGTCCAAAAACGTTCCACAATTTGAAAATGTTTAAAGGACGTATTTTTTTTTCATTTGATATTTTTGACAAAAATTATCTTTTCTTCTTTCCTTTGCATGTAAAATCAATTGATTTTTTTTCTCTTCTTTTTCCCAATAAAATTAAACATTTCTCTTTCTTTGTATGTATGCAACAATTATTATAGTGTTTATATAAATATCACGGTTAAGCTTTGAAAACCTTCTGATCACTATTATTAATGACTTTAAATTAATATTTTTTATACATATAGATTCTAAGGTATTTCAGAAACCTATAACACTTGAAATAAATCCAATCGGAGTTTTTTAGCTCCATCAATGAGTTTCGATCGAAACCATTGATGGACTTAGAGATATGAATTTTTGAAAAGTTGATATGTAAAGTAAGTGGACAGTGTGGTGAAGTTATTTATGGTGTTTATGTCTTATTTTAACATCCTTACGATAAATTATGTATCAATTAAATTTGTTTCCCTTTTATATACATGTAACAACCACATATGGTGTTGATTTTCGAAAATTTGAACCATTGTAGTGCTGATTTTCGAAAACCAACATCACCAAATGTGGTGTTGGATTTTTCCAACACCACCACCATTTGGTGGTTAAATTATCGATTTTTTTTTGGCTTATTTTTTTCTTTTCTCTTTCTCAATAAAATTAAACATTTCTCTCTCCATTGTATGCATTAAACAATTAATGTGGTGTTAGTTTTTAAAAAATCAACACCACAATTTAATTATATTAGTACCACGATTAAGCTTTGAAAATCTTCTGATCACTGTTATTAATAACTTCGAGCTAATATTTTTTGGCACATATAGACTCTAGGGCATTTTAGAAATCTATAACACTTGGAATGTGGTCGATCGGAGTTCTCTAGGTTCATCAATAATTTTGGTCGAAATTTATTGATGGACCTAAGAGATTTGGATTTTTAAAAAGTTGGCATGTAATGAAAGAGAGTAGTGCAGTGAAATTATTTATAGTGTTCATATCTTGTTTTAATATCCTAACAATAAATTATATGTCAATTAAATTTTTTTCTCCTCTTTATATGCATGCAACAATCGTAGTTGGTATTGATTTTTGAAAACCAACACCATTGTGGTGCTGGATTTTTCCAACACCAATAGGTGGTGTTGGTTTCAAAACCAGCATCAACAGTTGGTGATGGTTTCGAAATCAACACCACTAGTACCACCACCACCACCACCACTACCACCACCACCTAAGTGTTAGTTTTCGAAAATCAACACCAATACCATTTGGTAAATTATTGAATTTTTTTCCAACTTATTTTTTTCATTTTTCTTTCCTAATAAAATTAAACATTTCTCTCTCCATTGTATGCATGCAACAATTAATGTGGTATTGGGTTTTTTAATTATACTAGTATCATAGTTAAACTTTGAAAACTTTTTTATCACTGATGTTACTATTTTTTTTTAACACATATAGACTCTTGGATATTTCAGAAACTGATAATATTTGGAATGAATCTGATCGGAGCTCTCTAAGTTCATCAATGAATTTCAGTCGAAATCCATTGATGGACTTAAGGGATTTGAATTTTTAAAAAGTTAGCATGTAGTGGAAGAGGACAGTGCAGTGAAATTATTTCTGACGTTCATGTTTTATTTTAACATTCTTATGATAAATTATGTGTCAATTAAATTTTTTTTCTCCCCTTTATATACATGTAACAATCACATGTCTTATTGATTTTCGAAAATCATCGTCATTATGGTACTGATTTTCAAAAACCAGCACCGCCAAATATAGTGTTGGATTTTTCTAGCACCAACAAGTGGTGCTGGTTTCGAAACCAGCACCAACAGTTGTGGTGGTGCTGGTTTTTGAAAACCAACACCACCACAATTTATGGTGGTGTTGGTTTCGACCACCTATTGGTGCTTGGAAAAATCCAGCATCATACTTGGTGGTGTTGATTTTCAAAAATAAATACCACCACCTATGGTTGTTGCATGTATATAAAGGGAAAAAATTTTAATTGACACATAATTATCGTAAAGATGTTAAAACAAGATATGAACATCATAAATAACTTCACTGCACTTCTTTCATTACCTGACAACTTTTCAAAAATCCAAATCCTCTAGGTCTATCAATAGGTTTTAATTGAAACTCATTGATGAACCTAAAGAGTTTCGACCAGACTCATTCCAAGTGCTGTAGGTTTTTAAAATATTCTAGGATCTATATGTGTCAAGATATTAGCTTGAAGTCATTAACAGCAGTGATCAGAAGGTTTTCAAAGCTTAATCGCAGTATTAATATAATTAAATTATGATACTAATTTTTAAAAATCAACACCACAATAATTGTTGCATGCATACAATGGAGAGAGAAATATTTATTTTTTTTGGGAAAGAAAAGAGAAAAAAATCAATTGATTTTACATGCAAAGGAGAGAAGAAAAAATAACTTTGTCAGAGTAAAACAGAAAAGAGATACGTCTTTTGGACATTTTCAAACCGTGGAATGTCTTTTGACCAGTTTTAAATTTTAGGTGAACCCTTTGGTAAATAGTTGATTTTTTTTCGTAGAACTCTAATTTATGCAAATTAAATTTTAAATGCTTTTTTTTATAGAACTACCTAAGACCATCTCCAATCATAAATACCATATTTGATATAGTTTTCATATCTAAATGATATAATTTGAACACCAAATACTATTTCAACTCCAACCCACTCACACCATATCACACCAAAAAGAAATATTCATTATAATATTATATTTTTTATTCATAATTTAATTATCATCATACATTTTAATTTATTAATATTTTTGTATGATAATTATTATGTTTAAAATTTTCATTGATATTTAAGATAGATTTTTTTTTAATTCTGCATCCAACTAATATATATAAAAAATTATGATTTTCATTTTCAATTTTATTACATAATTATTCAAGAATAAATATATTTTAAAAATATTATAAAAACATACACAATTATGATAAAATATTTTACTAATTTTTATTGAAAACAAACAATGACACTTAATTAAAAATACAATATTATGGAACTTTAACTTTCAAAATTATTATATTGTTCTCATAAATATTCAATCAATGCATTTCGAATGACAATATGAGCTTCTTTTTCTTTGATTTGTCTATATCGAGTTAGAAACTTCAAATCGAGTACTATCATATCCTGCTAGCTCAACATCTAGAGTTGACATCTCGAAGTGTTTCGCGATTAGTGCATTTAAATCACGCTTATCTTTAATTATCATATTATGCATAATAATACATGATGTCATTATATCATGTAAAATATTTTTCCACCAAAAATATGAAGGTCCTGCAATAATTGCAAAGTATGATTGAAGCGCGCCAAATGCTCGCTCAACATCCTCTACACTCTTCTTGCTTCATTACAGATAATTTATTTTTCGATTTCGTGGATCATGAATCATTTGAACAAGTGTCGACCATTTTGGGTATATACCATCAACTAAATAATAATCCATATCGTACTCTTTTTCTTGAATGACATAACGAGCAGAAACAGTAATACCTTTGGCAAGATTAGTAAAAAGATAAGAAGACTCAAGTAAATTAATATCATTGTTCGATTCGACCAACCCAAAATATGCATACCAAGTCCACATATCATAATCAGCTATAGCTTCCAGAATAATTATTGGCTTTTCGCTACGACCAGAATATTGTCCTGCCCATGTTGTTGGACAATTTTTTCACCTCCAGTGTATGCAATCTAGGCTACCTAACATACCTAGAAAATCGTATTGCTTACTAATCTGGAGTATCCTAACAACATCTTGAGCATTTAGAGATTATCGATACTACCCTCCCAAAACTTCAATAAAAGCACAACAGAATCGTTTCACACTTTCAATAGCAGCTGATTCTCCTATTTTAATGTACTCATTAGTAGCATCTATCGGTACACCGTACGCCAATATTCAAAGTGCAGTTATTATTTTTTTGCAAGTCAGACAAATCAAGTCTTCCAAGCCCATCTCTTCTCTGTATAAAATAGTTGTCATGATTACTAACAACATCACAGATACGCATAAATAAATTCCGTTCTATTCGGAATCTTCTTCGAAACATTGCATCATTATACAATGTATTTTCAGTGAAATAATCATTTAATAGATTACGATCAGTAGCTTCATGATTACAATTGATCACGTTGTGACTAGGAATTGAGCCTCGATGCTTGCTTTAGTTGTTTTCTTCGTTGAGATAATTGAAGATAATTTGATTGTTAGTAGAAATCACCTAAGCGATCAGTTGTTGCCTTGCACCAAACTGGCTTGCACCAAACATTTCCACATAGTGATCATCATCAAAGATTGAAGATGATAAATTTGATGAAGCTTCATTATTGTTATCTATTTTCTAAGATAATTGAATGAATGAGGTACATGTTGCTTATGGGGTATGTATTTATAATGTGTGTTATATTTATATTTTTTTATTTTGTACATATGATTTGACCTACCAATGAACACATTTGGATAAAATTGTACAGATAACGTGAGATAACAATGACAACATCGGGGCAAGTTGGGCAGATGACATGACCTGACATTGAACATATTTTTTGTGTGTGCAGATGACATGACCTAATGATGAACACATTTGGATAAAATTGCACAGAAGACGTGACACAATAATGACAACATCGGGGTAAGTTGGGCAGGCGTCGTGATCTGACACTGAACAAATGACAACATCGGGGCAAGTTGGGCAGGCATCGTGACCTGACATCGAACACATTTTTTTGTGTGCAGATGACATGATTTAACAATGAACACATTTGGACAAAATTGTACAAATAACGTGACATGACAATGACAACATCGGGACAAGTTGGGTATGTGATGTGACTTGATACTGAACATTTTCTTTGTGTGCAAATAATGTGATATCACAATAAACACATTTGAATAAAATTACACAGATGACATGACAACAATGATAACATCGGGGCAAGTTGGGCAGCTGACGTGATCTGACACTGAATATATATTTTTTTATGTGCAGATGACATGACATAACAATGAATACATTTGGACAAAATCATACATATTTGTGAAACAATAATGACAACATCAGGATAAGTTGAGTAGACGACGTGACCTGACACTGAACACATATTTTTTTGTGTGCAAATGACATGACATAACAATGAACACATTTGGACAAAATCACACAGATGATGTGAAATAACAATGATGACATTGAAACAAGTTAGGTAGATGACGTGACTTGACAATTAGAACATATAGATAATGTTATGTTGCTGATGTGATATTACAATGTACAAATCTAAATCGTTGAACAATTCTCATTCTTATATATATCATTGGATCAAATTTTGTATACTTTTATAGTCATCTTTTTTTCCATATATAATGAATTACCCGATATTGATATAACATATTTTATGCCAACACTTTTTTTGAGAGTATTCTCTCCTACTAAAATGAGTTCAACCCCTCGACAAGCTTCATACATTTGAAGAAGATAAACACTTATGTCATGTTTACTTTCATATTTCACAAAATCTAATCGTAGGAATCAACCAATCGAAGGATCAATTCTGGACAAGAATTGAGAAAGAGTATCATGCATATCCGAATTTTGTGCATTGTAGTTGACCACCAAGATCTTTACAAAAAAAAGAATGCTTCTTATGCTTAGTGCAATATCCAAAATAAAAAGGTTGCATATGACAAATTGAACATTTGAATCTTAGTGGAGCATCTGAATAAAATTGCACATATGACATGACACAACAATGATAACATCGGGGCAAGTTGGGCAAGTGACGTGATCTGACACTGAATACATATTTTTGTATGTGTAGATGACATGACATAATAATGAATACATTTGAACAAAATCACACATATTTGTGAAACAACAATGATAACATCGGGATAAGTTGAGTAGATGACGTGACTTGACACTGAACACATATTTTTTTGTATACAAATGACATGACATAACAATGAACACATTTGGATAAAATCACACAGATGATGTGAAATAACAATGACGACATCGGGACAAGTTGGGCAGGTGACGTGACTTGACAATTATAACATATGGATAATGTTATGTAGCTGATGTGACATTACAATGTACTAATCTAAATCGTTGAACGATTCTCATTCTTATATATATCATTGGATCAAATTTTGTATAATTTTATAGTCATCTTTTTTTTCTCCGTATATAATGAATTACCAGATATTGATATAACACATTTTATGCCAACACTTTTTTTGAGAGTATTCTCTTCTACTAAAATGAGTTTAACTCCTCGATAAACTTCATACATTTGAAGAAGATAAACACTTATGTCATGTTTACTTTCATATTTCACAAAATCCAATCATAGGAATCAACCAATCGAAGGATCAATTCTGGACAAGAATTGAGAAAGAGTATCATGCATATCCGAATTTTATGCATTGTAGCTGACCACCAAGATCTTTGCAAAAAAAAGAATGCTTCTTATGCTTAGTGCAATATCCAAAATAAAAGGTTGCATACGACAAATTGAACATTTGAATCTTAGTGGAGCATTTGAATAAGATATTGTAAGTTACTATGCTCAATTTTATTTTAGACTATCTAAATTTTATAATCAAAAGTCTAAGTTCATTAATAGCATTTCCTTCATAACTAATGTTCAATTGTTTTCTTGCAGTTTACTCGTGCCAGAATATTACTAGCAGAAGATCCGAAATACGCAAAGGGTTTCAAATTTGACTATGTTTGGAATATTCTCAAAGATATTGAAAAAAAATTAGCACTGATAATATGAATACTAAAACCATGAAATCGTGACAACAAAATGCTAATACCCGTTCATCTGAGCAACAATTCTCCGAGGAAGAATTTCACACACCTTCATCTCCCTGTGTGCCTACTTTTGATCTAAATATCACTGATTCAGATAGCAGTGCAACTTCTAATAAATGACCTACTGGGTTAATAAAGCAAAAAATGAAGAAAAAAATGATGAAAAATTGCAAAGGTAATTAAAATTTGTTGGTGCAATCGACCCAGGTGACGATTGACCAGATTTGAGTTTGACTCGAGCAGTATTTTGATGTTCAAAAAAATGTATGACATGTGATTGTCATGGAAAGTCTAAGTCTTGTGTACTTGGCATGGAAAGTCCAAGTCATGGATATTTAGCATGGAAAGTCCAAGTCATAGGTACTTGACAATGGAAAAACCAAGCATAGGTCTTGGCAATGGTAAAGTCCAAGTCATGGGTACTTGACAATGAAATGTCCAAGCATTAGTCTTGGCATTTGGAAAGTTCAACATGGAGTTGGCAAGGGAAGTCCAAGGGTGTGATATTAGCAGCGTAAAGTCCAAGCGTGCATCTTGGCGACATAAGTCCAATGTTTGACGGCGTAAAGTCCAAGCGTGTGTCTTGACAGCGTAAGCCCAAATGTACCTTGGCAGTGTATACCTGGTTAGCATGACAATAGCCGATGGAAACACCTGAAGGCTAGCGTATGGATGAACAAGTCATGGATGACTTGGAGGGATCCGATAGACATGAGGCTGATGGAGGTGGCTAGAAGGCTTAGAGGGTAGCTAAGGGTGGTCTAGTAAGTATGAGGGGATCATACTTGGAGTAAATCTCATGTTTGAGGTTTAGCAGTCGACTGAGGTTATGGACCAGTCGACTAGTCAAGTGTTTTGACACTTGACAACCGAGACTCTGTCGGCAATGATCGATTATGACCGGTCGACTAGTCCGAGTCAATCGGCGATCGATCGCGGTCGAGTGACCTTGGCAATCGACAGTTAACTTAGGGCCGATCGGCCCAAGCGATCGCCAAGGAGGGCAGCTTGATTCGTTTGCGGGCCACGAGCACAGAGAGCTCGGTAGTCGACTTAGAATTCGACTAAGGGCTTGGCAGTTGATTGATGGTAATGACAGTCGACTGTCAGTGTATCTGTTGGCTAGAATGCCAATGTGGATCAAGTTCGTTGTGAGACAACGACACTGTAGGCAGTCGACTGCGAGGTGCAGAATCACCCTAATGCAGGTCATAAAAGGAGCAGTTCGTAGAGGATTTTGGCCAAGGTTTTCTTGAGAGGTTCCTTGGGCGATTTGAGGCGAAGTGCTGGTGCATTTCAGGGTCCTTCATCATCCAAGCAACCAACAAGAAAAGCATTCAAAGCTCACATTTGTAAAGTGTTCTTTACATAGTTCTTGTATTTCTTTGTATTTGCTTTTATCTCTTGTATTACTTTTGTAATCATCTGTACGAGGTTTCTCCACCTCCGGTGTGTCACCGAGAATGAGTGTATTAGTGGTGGTATGTATCACTAGAGCTCATTTAAGCTCGCCCCGTGGAGTAGGAACCCTAGGTTCCGAACCACATATATCCTTATGTATTGTGAGTGGTTGTATTTATCATATTTTGTTATTGCTTCATTATTATTTCCACTGCGCATAACAAGTTTTGTAGACAAATGTGAACGAATTCCATCGAGCGACGAAACCGCTATTCACCCCCTCTCCCTCTAGCGATCAATGATTCCTCTACAATTGGTATCAGAGCCCGGTGGCTCTCAGAAGAAGAAGACGCTCTGATATCCTACATTTGGTATACAAGTGGTAGCTTGGAGCTCTTCATTTGGACTAATTGCTAAGGAGAAATGCTAGAGGGAAGAAGGAAGATGGAGGAGCTAAGTCTTAGACTAGGTCGTGACATCAACACTCCACCATCATATAAATTTTATAGAATTGGAGGCTTTGCCAAATGGAAGGAGAGTATAGAAACTTTCCTCATGATGAATATTGAAGATTGGTTCATCTTGGTGGAAGGTTTCGAACTCCCTAGGAATAAGAAAGAAAATGTCCAAAAATTGAAGAAGTGGACCCAAGAGAAATGCCAAAGATTCAAGACTGAGGTTAAGATAACAAAATTTTTGGAAAATTTAATCCCTAATGATATTTTGTACAAGTTAGGTGAATATCAAGATGCTAAGGAACTATGAAGTAAGTTAGCCAAGTTCCATGAAGAGCTCGCACCGGTCCAAGATAAAGAAGAAAAGGAGTGTTTATCCTCTCAAGCTCAAGAAGAAGAGAGTATGTTATCATCCCAATAGCTTGAGGATTCGAAAGTTGAGAGATGCTCAACATCTGGATTGGAGGAGAAAATTGAAGAAGTCTCCACCTCTAGGATTAAGAGGGAGGAGATTAGATCACCGGAGTCGGAGCAAGAGCAAGAGCAAGAAGAAGCATCTACCTCCGGGAGAGATGAAAAACCAACTCCGGTTCTTACCATCGACCTAGGTAACTCAAGCATTTTTATTAAAGATAAAAATCATATTGTCTGCTTTGAGTGTAGGGAAGTAGGATATTACAAGAATAAGTGTCCGAAATGGATCAAGAAGACGGCACAAGTCGTGCCAAAGACCAAGAAAACCAGTGCCCAAAGTGAAAAGAGCAAGGAGCACGTGGTGTGCTTCAAATGTCATCAAAAGAGACACTATAGAAGCCAATGCCCTAGTGGGAGGAAGTAAACTAAGGGCAAAGAAGGAGCTATATATGTAGAGGGAGCTAAGGCAAACTCTAAGGTAAATTTAAATAATGCTCATTCTTTAATCAATAGTCAAAAGCATGCTAAGAATTTTGTTACTATTGCTCATGAACAAAAGCATGCTAGGAATAGATTTTATTGTTCAAGTGCTAAATCATACGATATTAGGGTTAAGGACAACTCTAGAATAATTCTACCTAAGGAAGGAATTAGAAGATAGAAGATTGTTTAGACATTAACCCTAAGAAGGATAGACATATGCTTAAAAGAAAGAATAATGCCCAAAGAATGAATGAAAATTCAAAAATTGGACAATTAGAGTTGGAAAATCAAGTTTTGAGGTCAAAACTTGAGAAATTAGAGAAGACCCTTAGGAAGATGTAAAATCCAATTCAAGGGTCAAATGGACAAAATCTAAGGTCTAGGAGGCAAGAGCCATCCATGGGTAAGAAAGGTTTGATTCACAAACCTAAGCCCAAGGAGACCTATCATAGTGTTCCATTCGATTATGGAACCATTTCTAGGTCTAGGAAAACCAAGGTTACTAGGAAAGTCATCCCTAAGATTAACCATGTTAGATGCCTAGTGGCCAAGATTTTCATGAAACCTAGAAAAGCCACTAAGAAGGTCACAAGGGAAGTTATCCCTAGAGTTGATCTAGGCAAGACTCAATTGATCAAGGCATCCAAGCTTAAAAGGGTCATTAGGAAGGTACTAAGGGAAGATATCCCTAGTGAGTACCTAGTAAACCCAAGGAGCTTCAATAGGTATTTGGTTCCTAGGAGCGTGATTGATTCATGCTAAATGAGTTAGATTGTGTCAACCTTGAATGGATGAGTAGCTAACCTAATCGTAGTAAAGTTGGCACTTTAGGACATTTTCAAGGTTATGTGATACCTTAGAAATGGAGTTTGGATTTATATCCTAATGGATTTTAGGATGTGGCAATTAAATTTAAGAAGTTTAAAAAATTAATCAAATTGGCACGAATTAGGTTTAGAGGTCATGATGTGTCATTTTGGATTTTTGGCACACTTGGGAGATGAGTAGTATTATGACAAAATGGACTTCATCCTAACAAATGACAATTAACACTAAAATCTAGGTATTCTTATACCTTTACCTATTATTTGTCATACTTTGTTTGTCATATGTCATGTCATGACATCATATTTCATTTAATCATTTTAAATGTCATGATAATGTTTAGGTTTAGTTTTTATGTCATGTATATTTAGGTTTATGTTTTATGTCATGACATCATGATTATTGGAATATCCTTATTTATGCTATCTTTTATGTCATAATCATCATTCATGCATTTAAGATTCATTAAAATTGATTTAAGGACAATGACATGATTTGAAGTCCCATGTATAAGTGAATTAAATAGTATTGCCTAGAAAAATACATGAGACCTTAGACTAGGAAGAAGAAAAACTCACATCTCATATTACATTGACATGTGTGTGTATTGATACACCCTATACACATGTGTGATGTTAGAGAAATGAGTTAAGTTCAAGGTGCATAGTATTCGTACAATCGACCCAGGTCACGATTGACCAGACTCGAGTTTGACTCGAGCAGTATTTTGATGTTCGATAAAACATATGACATGTGATTGGCATGGGAAGTCCAAGTGTGTAGCCTTGGCATGGAAAGTCCAACATGGAGTTGGCAAGGGAAGTCCAAGTGTGTAAGCCTTGGCATGGAAAGTCCAACATGAAATTGGCAAGGGAAGTCCAAGCATGGGGCTTGACATTTGGGAAGTCCAAGGATGTGTCTTGGTGGTGTAGACTAGCTTAGCATGACAATAGCCGATGGAAGCACCTGAAGGCTAGCATATGGATGAACAAGTTATGGATGACTTAGAGGGATTCGATAGGCGTGAGAATGACGGAGGTGGCTAGAAGGCTTAGGTCTAAGCTAAGGGTGGTCTAGCAAGTATGTAGACACCATACTTGGGTTAAAACTTCATGTTTGAGGTGTATCAGTCGACTGAGGTATTGGATAGTTGACTAATCGGGAGTCAATTGGTGATCGACTGCGGCCAAGTGGCCTTGGCAGTCGACTGCCATCTTTGGGTAGTCGACTAGCCTTGAACAGTCGACTGCCATGGAGGGCAGTCGACTGCTGGTCTTCTCGATAGCCGACTGATCAGTCGGCTACGGGGTTGGCAGTTGACTAATTACCATCAGTCGACTGCCAGTGTATCCATTGGCTGGGATGCCAACATGGATTAAGCCGTTGTGAGACAATAATTAACAGTCAACTGAGGCCTTATGACAGTCTACTGCCAGACACGAAATCAACTCTATGTAGGTCATAAAAGGAGCTCGAGTTGGAGGATTTTGCAATGACTTTTGGGGAGATTTTGAAGGGGAATTGCTGCTGCATTCCAGACCTTCAAGAGCAAACCAAAGCAAGCAACAAGCAAAAGTTCATAGCATTTGTTGTACAGTTTTCTTTACGTATTTAATTATTGTCTTTGTATTTGCTTGTACTTTTTGTAATACATTTGTAATTGCTTGTATGAGGTTTCTCCACCTTCGACGTGTTGCCGAGAAGGAGTTTTAGTAGTGGTGTGTATATCACTAGAGCTCGTTGAGCTTGCCCCGTGGAGTAGGAACCCTAAGGTTTCGAACCTTGTTATATTCGTATGTTGTGATTGTGTATTCGTATTCATATTTGTATTCTGCTGCGCTAACCAAATTGTAGAGACGAACGAACCAATTCCAACGAACAACCCACACAGGCTATTCAACCCCTCTTCTAGCCGGGCCATCGATCTCTAACAAGTGGTATCAGAGCAGGGCTCTTATCATCGGACTCATCGCCGGGTTAAGCACACCAAATTGTAGAGACAAACGAACCAATTCCAACGAACAACCCACATAGGCTATTCAACCCCTCTTCTAGCCGGGCCACCGATCTCCAACAAGTGGTATCAGAGCAAAGCTCTTATCATCAGACTCATCGCCGGGTTAAGCACACCAAATGACCGACATCAGCATCCATCCACTGAAATTTGAAGGAGATTTTTCTTGGTGGAAGAAAATAATAGAGGTATTTTTCGAAACTGATTTTGATATAATAATTATAATGAAAATGGTTTCGAGGTGCCTAGGGATAAAGAAGGCAAGCTAATTGAAAAATCAAGATGAACCGAGGAGCAATGGCAACAATTTAAGACAACTGTTAAGGTAACGAAAATGTTAATAAAATTGATACCTTACGATATTTTGTGCAAGTTAGGGGAATATGGGGATGCTAAGGAGTTGTGAGATAAGTTGGTCAAATACCACGAAAATCCTGAACCGACACAAGTAGAGAAGGAAGCTGAAGAAGAGGAGTGTTCATCCTCTCAAACTCAAGAAGAAGAAAGCACATCATCATCTCAAGAGCTTGAGGATTCGGAAGTTGAGAAATGCTCAACATCCGGATCGGAAGAGGAAGAATTGGAAGAAGCCTCCACCTCCGGGAGGGATGAAGAATCAACTCCGGTGCCGACCATCACTCTAGGTAACTCAAATGCAATTAATAAAAATAAAGATCACATAATTTGCTTTGAGTGTAGGGAGAAAGGACATTACAATAGCAAATGTCAAAAATTGGCTAAGGAGAAAGCTCTGACACCAAAAGTCAAGGACAAGTCAAAGGATGTCGGAGGCCCCGTTAGGAGGAGCAAAGAGCACATTGTGTGCTTCAAATGCAACCAAAGGGGACACTATAGAAGTCAATTCCCTAGGGGAAGAAAGAAAGTCAAAGAAAGAGCTACACAAGTAGGAGGAACTTCTAAAGCAAACCCTAAGGTATCGTTTGTTAATGCACCTTCAAGTTCTAAGGTTAAAAAACATGCTAGAAATTATTTTGGTTCATTTGCTATTGCTCATGAACAAAATCATGCTAGTAAGAATAGATATTTTTACTTAGGGGCTAAATCCTATGAACTTACATCTAAGGACAAACCTGGAAATAATAATTCTAGAAAAATTTTACCTAAGGAGGCAATTAGAAAGGTAGAAGATCATTTGGGCATTAACCCCAAGAAATCTAGGCATATGCCTAAGAAGAAGCCTTCCCAAAGTATAAATAAAAATTTAAAATTGGGAAAATTAGAATTAGAGAATCAAGCCTTGAGGTCAAGGCTTGAGAAACTAGAAAAGACCCTTAGGAAAATACAAAATCAAAGTCAAGGGTCAAATGGTCAAAATCTAGGTCCTAGGAGGCAAGAACCATCAAGGGGCAAAAAAGGTTTGGGTCACAAACCTAACCCCAAGAAGACCTATCACATTGTTTTATTCGATTATAGAACTATTTCTAGGTTTAGGAAAGCCAAAGTTACTAGGGAGGTCATCCCTAAGGCTAACTATGGTATGTGTCTAGTGGACAAGAGTTCTATAAAACTTAAGAAGATCACTAAGAAGGTTACTAGGGAGGCAATCCCTAAGGTTAACCTTGACAAGACCCAAATGACTAAGGCTTCAAAGTCTAGAATGGCCATTAGGAGGGTATCTATAGGGAAGTTACCCTAGTAAATACCTTGTAAATCCAAGGAGCTCCAATAGGTATTGGATTCCTAGGAGCGTGATCAATTCACGCTAGATGGGTTAGGATGTGTCAACTCTAAGTGGATGGGTAGTTAACCTAACCATGGTAGAGTTGACACTTTAAGATGTGCTAATAGAATTTGAGAAATATGGAAAATTGATCAAATTGACACAAGTAGGTTTAGAAGTCATGGTGTGCCATTTTGGATTTTTGACACACTTGGAATATTAAGTGGTTATTATGGCAAAATGAACTTAATCCTAACAAATGACAACTAATATTAAAAGTTAAGTATTCTTATGCTTTACACTTATTTGCCATGATTTGCTTGTCATATGTCATGTCATGACATCATATCTCTTTTATATCATATAAAATGTCATGACAATGCTTAGGACTATTTTTAATGTCATGTATATTTAGGTTTATGATTTATGTCATGACATCATGATTATTGGCACATGTTCTTAATTATGCTATCATTTATGCTATAATCATCATTAATGCATTTAAGATTAATGAAAATTAATTTAAAGACTATGGCATGATTTGAAGTCCCATGTATAAGGGAATCAAATAGTGTTGTCTTAGAAAAATACATGAGACCTTAGATTAGGATGAACAAAACTCACATCTTACATCACATTGAGATGTGCGTGTATTGATACACCCTAAACACATTGTTGGTGCAATCGGCCCAGTCACAATTAACCAGACTCGAGTTTGACTCGAGTAGTGTTTTGATATTTGACATTGATGTCTGACATTAATATCTGACAATGTGTTGGGGAGATTATTGGTACAATCGACCTAGGTCATACTTGATGTTTGATGATGGTTTGACCATTGTCATGGGAGAAGTCCAAGTCTTATGTACTTGACATGAAAAGTCCAAGCTTGAGTCTTGACATGGAAAGTCCAACATGGGTTGACAAGGAAAGTCCAAGCATGGGTCTTGGCATGGAAAGTCCAACATAGGTTGGCAAGGGAAAGTCCAAGCTTGAGTCTTGGCAACTGAGAAGTCTAAGGGAAATATTGGCGGCGTAAAGTCCAAGAGTGAAGTCTTGGCAGCATAAGTCCAATGGTTGGCGATGTAAAGTCCAAACAGAGTCTTGACAGTGTAAGACCAATGTGTCTTGGCAGTGTAGACCATATTAGCATGACAATAGCTGATTGAAGCACCTGAAGGCTAGCATATGGATGAACAAGTCATGGATGACTTGGAGGGATCCAATAGACATGAGGCTGATGGAGGTGGCTAGAAGGCTTATGTCTAGGCTAAGGGTGGTCTAGCAAGTATGTAGACACCATACTTGGGTTAAAACTTCATGTTTGAGGTGTATCAGTCGACTGAGACTATGGTCAGTCGACTGATGGGAGTCGACTAGGGTTTGACTGCGAGAAAATGGCCTAGTAGTCAACTGCCAACATTGGGCAGTCGGCTGATTGTGCCATCAGTCCACTGCTAGGGTATGACAGTTGACTGATGCTTCGGCCACGAGCACAGTAAGCTCTCCAGTCGAGTGATCGGCTCGAACACTCGACTGATTGAGCCATCAGTCGACTGATGGGCATGATCAGTCGACTGATGGTCTATCCGTTGGAACTTATCCAACGTGGCTCATGCCGTTGTGAGACAACGGCTATAGGAGCAGTCGACTGATCATCCCGATCAGTCGACTGCTAGGCGAAAATCAGCCCGAGTTGTAGGTTTAAAAGGAGCACGAAGGGAGGATTTTTGGCAGCGGTTACTAGGGCTATTTGGGGCGATTTACTGGTGCATTTCAGGCTCTCCAAGTGCAGCTCAAGCAACCAAACAAGAAAGCAATCAAAAGCTCTTTGTAAAGTGTTTTTCCTTTACTTGTAGTGTATTTCATACTTGTATTAACTTGCATTTGTTGTATTACTTGTGTAATCACTGTAAGAGGTTTCTCTACCTCCGACTTATTGTCGAGGAGTATTTGTGATTAGTGGTGTGTGTTTGTATCGCTAGGGTTTTTAGAGCCCAATCCATGGAGTAGGAACCATACGGTTCTGAACCATGTTATATCTTGGTGTTGATTTTGTGATTATTGTTATTTGTATTCGTGTTATTATTATTTCTACTGCGCTAACACGATTTGTAGAAACAAATGATCAATTTCCATCCACGACGAAAATGTGCTATTCACCCCCTCTAATAGTCACGAACATTCCTACAATTGGTATCATAGCCCGGGGCTCTTCTACGGATTAACAATCGGGAGCAAAAATGCTAGAGGGAACAAGACGGAATTTGAAGGTAAATTAGGATGGGACATCAACACATCGCCACCATACGACCAAGAAGATTTTTCGACATGGAGGGCGAGAATGAAAACATTATTGATGATGGACATAGAAGATTGGTTCATCATCATGGAAGGCTTTGAACCTCCTATGGATAAGAAGGGAGAGGTCCAAAATTGAAGAAGTGGACACAAGAGAAACGTCTCAAGCTCAAGACCGAAGTCAAGGTAACAAAGCTTTTAGAAGATTTGATACCTAATGACATTTTGTCTAGACTAGGTGAATATCAAGATGTCAAAGAGCTTTGGAGCAAATTGGTAAAATTCCATGAAGGAGAGGAGGAGTGCTCATCCTCTCAAGCTCAAGAAGAAGTAAGCACCTCTTCATCACAAGAGCTTGAGGATCTGGAGGGTGATAGAGAATCGACATCTGGGTCGATAGAGGAGGAAGAAGCACAAGAAGCCTCCACCTCTAGGATTGAGGGGGAGGAGAGTACATCCACTCCGGAACAAGAGCAAAATTAAGAAGAACCATCAACATCCGGAAGAGATGAAGAAGTCCAAAATTCCACCACCATTAACCTAGGTAACTCAAGCACATCAATTCAAAATAAAAATCATATTATGTGTTTTGAGTGTAGGGAATATGGACACTATAAGAGCAAGTGCCCTAAGAAAGTCAATAAAAGTCAACCGATATCGAAATCTCAAGAAAATACCAAGGATGCCGGAGTCATCACCATTAAGAGCAAGGAGCATGTGGTATGCTTCACGTGTCACCAAAGAGGGCACTATAGAAGCCAATGCCCTAGGAGAAAGGAAGGAGCATCAAATGTAGGGGGAGCCTATAAGGCAAACCCTAAGGTAAATTTAAATAATGCTCATTCTTTAAGTAATAAGAAAAAGCATGCTAGAAGTAATCTTTCTATGTTTCATAAAGAGCATGCTAAAAATAATAAATTTTATTGTTTAGGGGCTAAGAGTTACAATGTTAAAAATAAGGAGAAATTTGAGACCAATGTCCCTAGAAAAATCCTATCTAGTGAAACCATTAAGAAGGTAGAGGACCATTTAGGCATTAACCCTAAGAAGGGTAGGCATATGCCTAAGAAATGGAACAATGCCCAAAGATTAGATCAAAATTCAAAATTTGAGAAATTAGAGCTAGAAAATCAAGTTTTGAGGTCAAAACTTGAGAAAATGGAGAAGACCCTTAGAAAGATGCAAAATCAAATTAAAGAGTCAAATTGTCAAAATCTAGGGTCTAGGAGTTAAAACCTAGGGTCTAGGAAGCAAGGTCCACCTAAGGGCAAGAAAGGTTTGAGTCACAAACCTAAGCCCAAGGAGACCTACCATAGGGTTTCATTTGATTATGAAACTCAACCTAAGTCTAGGAAAACTAAGGTCACAAGGGAAGTTATCCCTAGGATTGACCATGGTGAGTGTCTAGTGGCCAAGGTTTCTATGAAACCTAGGAAGACCACTAAGAAGGTTACTAGGGAGGCAATCCCTAAGGTTAACCATTATAAGACCCAAATGACCAAGGCTCCTAAGCCTAGGAGGGTCATTAGGAAGGTATCTAGGGAAGTTATCCCTAAGGAATACCTAGTTAACCCAAGGAGCTCAAACAAGTATTGGGTTCCTAAGAGTGTGATTCCATCGCGCTAAGTGGGTTGGGGGTGTTAACTTGAATTGATGGATAGTTAACCTAACCATAGTAAAGTTAACACTTTATAGCATTTTCAAGGTTATGTGATACCTTGGAAATATGATTGAATATTAATCTTAAAAGATTTTAGGATGTGTCAATAAATCTTGAGAATTGTGAAAAATTGATTAAACTTGGCACATTTAGACTTAGAGGTATTGATGTGCAATTTGGGGTTTTGGTACACTTTGGGAATTAGTGTATCAAGAAAATTGTCTTAAGGCTTAGAAATTACATTTAAGATTAATACTCAAGTACTATACATCTTGATGTCACATACTTACCATACTTCATGTGTTTTACCATATATTTGCATGGAAGGTATGTTTATGATGTATTGTATCTCACAAAATATATCATTTACCTTGATTGTGTATTTCAACACTTAGAAAGAGTGAGATGCTAGGATTTGAAACTATTAGATGTTAATGTTTGTGAAAATGAAATAAAATACCAAAATACATTAACAAATACATAAACACAAACACAACACTATATATTCGATATACATGCATAAACACGTTAAAATGAAACAAATTGAGTAAAGAAATCGAAATTCACTTAATTTCAGAATTGAAAATCAGATATCAGTCGACTGATACCACTGTAGCATGACACCACGAGATCGAAATGAGTGTTGCAAAGACTGAACGATTGTCCATCACGATCAAGATCCACAACGATGAGTGATGTTACGTTGTTCGAGAGAAGAGCCAATAGTCGAGCGACCACCCAAAGAATGAGTGCTTGTCACATCAATGATCGACTACCCATAATAATGATCGATGCTATCGTAGTTCTAAGATTGAAGCTTTCGAATCGAAAGTGCCACCTCGACTATCGATTTTGTGAACCGTTCATTGGACCGCTAACAGTCGACTGATATGGCACATCAGTCGACTGACATCGTGTTTGTATAAGGCCGAACCGCTAGGGTTCGGCTTCTTCACACCTTCTTCTCCAATCATCCCAAAACCCCTCCGGTCGTTCGTCTTGCGTCCATGCCGGTGACTCAAAGCCCTTAGGTTTGAAACCTAACCCTATTTCTTGTGTTTTGGGTCCTTCTATCACGCTAATGGCGCCTGCTTCTGTTTTCCTCCACCGGAGTTAGGGTTCCGATGAGGCCTTCTTTCCGGTGTTCCTCCGGCATCCTCTCCAGCAAGTAGGCTGCTCAGTTCGTCCCTCACATCCCTCAACCCAACAATGGCACTAAAGTATACTTCTAAACCTTAAACCCCATCATTTTATATATACAACATTTTGATCTAACCATGTTATTTGCGTCATCACATTGCATTACATTACATTCATTGCATTCATGTAGAAAACAACGTAGGGGTGAGTCTAGTGAGGTTGGGTCACTCGTGTACCAACCGATGTCGGTTAGGTATTTGGACGAGCGATTCTTTAGAACCTACTATGGCGATGTCCTTCAGATTGTATGACATTATCAGTTGATGAAGGTCATCTTTTGTATGCATTCCGTAAACGATGATCTTCTCAAGGAGTTTTACCAAAATTTGAGGAAGGTCAATGATAGCCCAACCTACACCACTCGCGTTGTAAAATGCGACCTGGAGTTCACTCCTACAATTTTGCAGGAGTTCCTGGAGTGTCGGGCATCGGATGACACTTTCGTGTTTTACCCTTCCTTTGATGCATCTCTTCTTGCTCCATTTGACCATATATCATTAGAGTCCATGTATTAACATTTCTTTCTTCGTCCTCGTCCACCAGCTCAAAATCTATTTCCTATCAATGAATTATCTGCACCTAACAATGTTCTTTACAAAGTCATTGTTGGGTGCATCCTTCTGATTGTGACTCGGAGTCAGGCTAAGATCCGGCCTCACCATCTTTTTCTTATGTATGTCATGCGTCATCAGTTGGACATAAATATTGCATTGAACATATTTCATTACATTGTCTATTTTGTGACCCCTGTACAGGGGAAAGTTCATATGCCATTTGGACACGTCATTACAGCATGGTTAGAGTCCATCGGCATTAACATATCTAGGGGATCGCTGAGGTTGCTCTCAGACGCATACGACCGCATCACGGTGCATAACTTTACACTGGCTGGGATGTGGACTGGCCCTGGATAGATGGAGTGGGTGGCTCGGCCTTAGCCCATGGGGCATGAGGAGCCAGCTATAGAGGCTGGAGATCCCGCGGTCACACATGAGGGGCCCGCTGCTGAGGAGGATGACCAGATGCTATCTGATGCTTCTTCAGAGAGTCTCTCGACACGGGTCACACGCTTGGAGACTCACTTCGAGGAGTTTTATGAGGAAGCTGGCACGAGTTGGACGGAGCTCGGTCTGGAGCAGTCTGTCGTGGCCGATCGCATGTCCTCCATGGGTCAGGAGTTAGGTCAGTAGCTCAGCTGGATAGAGCAGCGCCAGAGTCGGATGGAGCAGTGGCAGATTGATATATATGAGATGATGCAGACCTGGACCTTGGGTCAGCAGCCTCCACCACCTCCAGGAGATGGCTCCAAGAATGATAGCTAGGCGCAGATTAGGGATCTTGTTTTTATTTTCATTATGAGGTTGAGAGCTTTTTAGACATCTATTTTACTTGTAAAAACTGAATTTATATTTGAATAAAATATTTTATTTATGAAAAATCATGTGTCTTTGTCTGATTGTGTGGGTGTTAATGTGTTTATATATTCTATTTTGTCATGTCATGACATCATATTTTCTTTTATCATATAAAATGTCATGATATTGCTTAGGATTACTTTTAATGTCATGTATGCTTCAGTCATATTTTATGTCATGACATCATGATCATTGGTCATGTTTATTTATGATTATCACTTATGTCATGATCATTCATGCATTAATTAAAATTGAGTTAAGGACTATGACATTATTTGAAGTCCCATGTATAAGGGAGTCAAATAGAGTTGCCTAGAAAATACATGAAGCCATAACAACCCTAATTCCACATCTCACAATCACATTGACTTGTGTGTGTTTTATACACCCTAGATACATGTGAGATGATAGGAAAATAAGTGAAGTTCAAGGTGCATAGATGTTGCATCTAGATGAACTTAAACTTATTTCAATCATAAATATGGATCATGAGGAAAGCTAATGTATAAGTCATGTACATCTAGCCAATAGTCCATGGTTCAAAATAGGTTTTCAAAAATCATTTTAAAATCCTTTTAGAAAACCTTGGTGAAGTCTATCTTTTGATAGCAATCACCATTGAAGAAGTTGATACAAAGTAGATCAAAAATATTAAAGTTTTAATGGTTTTTGAACTTTGTATCAATCTCCTATTTTAATGGGTATTTTATTTTCAAACTGTTTTTCACCCATCATACTCCATGTAAGTAATGTGCGTATAAAATTTCAAAATTTTTTGAAATACGTATATTTACTTACGCATTTTCAAACTTCGTTTCGGAAAACTTGATTTCTGAAAAATAGGGATCAGTCAACTGTTACAGTTTATCTGTCGACTGATGATGATTTCAGTCAACTATTCTATGGAAGAGTCGACGGATAGGTTGATTTCGGGTAAACAAGGATGTTTATCCCATGTTTCAGCTATATTAGAGTTTCCTAACCACTCTTAACCCTAGGATATGCTTTGGAAAGCATTAGAAAGATTGAAAATCTATTGGATATGGATTAGGAGAGTTGTTAGGGTGATGTATCAATTTAAGGTGTGGGAAAGTTCAATGTTGAACTTTTAATCTCAGTTTTGATGGTTTAGTGTTCCTATTGGCTTAGGGACTCTCCAAGGACATTGTTGGTGCAATTGTCAAAGGGGAGCAAGCCTTTAGGGGGAGGTATCCATCATGGGATGATGAATGTTATTTTTTCCTCATGAGAGGGAGAAATAGGAATTTGAGATGCCCAATTTGGAAATTGGGAGACTTCATAGGAGTGCCTCTCTTGTGTGATATGAGACTTATCACTAGGAAGATTATAGACATCTTAGATATTTTTGGACCAAGGGGGAGATTATAAGATCTCATTGGGATATGAGACATTGACCTCCTTGGGAGAACCTTTTTGATGTATGTCAAAAAGGGGGAGAAAGTATAATTACCAATTAGAAAAAATTGGTAAGGCAATTTGAGTTAGGGGCCTAACTCAAGGGTATTTTTTTGTCAAACATCAAAAAGGGGGAGATTGTTGGTGCAATCGGCCCAGGTCACGATTGACTAGACTCGAGTTTGACTCGAGTAGTATTTTGATGTTTGACATTGATGTCTGACAATGTGTTGGGGAGATTGTTGGTACAATCGACCTAGGTCATACTTGATGATTGACGATGGTTTGACCATTGTCATGGGAGAAATCCAAGTCTTGTGTACTTGACATGAAATGTCCAAGCTTGAGTCTTGGCATGGAAAGTCAACATGGATTGGTAAGGAAAGACCAAGCATGGGTCTTGGCAAAGGAAAGTCAAATCATGGGTCTTGGCAAGGAAAAGTCCAAGCATGGGTCTTGACATGGAAAGTCCAACATAGGTTGGCAAGGGAAAGTCCAAGCTTGAGTCTTGGCAATTGAGAAGTCCGAGGGGAATATTGGCGGCATAAAGTCCAAGGGTGAAATCTTGGCAGCATAAGTCTAATGGTTAGCGGCGTAAAGTCCAAGCGGAGTCTTGGCAGCGTAAGCCCAATGTGCCTTGGCGGTATAAACCACATTAGCAAGACAATAGCTGATGGAAGCACTTGAAGGCTAGCATATAAATGAACAAGTCATGGATGACTTGGAGGGATCCGATAGGTGTGAGGCTGATGGAGGTGGCTAGAAGACTTAGGTCTAGGCTAAGGGTGGTCTAGCAAGTATGGGACACCATACTTGGGTTAAAACCTCATGTTTGAGGTGTATAAGTCGACTGGGACTATGGTTACTCGACTGATGGGAGTCGACTAGGATTCGACTGCGGGAAGATGGCCTAGCAGTCGACTGCCAGCATTGGGCAGTCGATTGATTGTGCCATCAGTTGACTGCTAGGGTATGACAGTCGACTGATGCTTCGACCACGAACACAGTAAGCTCTCCAGTCGAGTTATCGACCCGAACACTTGACTGATTGAGCCATCAGTTGACTGATGGGCATGATCAGTCAATTGATGGTCTATCCGTTGGAACTTATCCAACGTGGCTCATGTCGTTGTGAGACAACAGCTACATGAGTAGTTGACTGATGATCCCGATCAGTCGACTGCTAGGTGAAAATCAACCCGAGTTACAGATTTAAAAGGAGCTTGAAGGGAGGATTTTTGGCAGCAGTTACTAGGGCTATTTGGGGTGATTTGCTGGTGCATTTCAGGCTCTCCAAGTGCAGTTCAAGCAACCAAACAAGCAAGCAATCAAAAGCTCTTTGTAAAGTATTTTTCCTTTACTTGTAGTGTATTTCATACTTGTATTAGCTTACATTTGTTGTATTACTTTTGTAATCACTGTAAGAGGTTTCTCCACCTCCGACTTATTGTCGAGGAGTATTTATGATTAGTGGTGTGTGTTTGTATCGCTAGGGCTTTTAGAGCCAAATCCGTGGAGTATGAACTATACGGTTCCGAACCACGTTATATCTTGGTGTTGATTTTGTGATTGTTGTTATTTGTATTCGTGTTATTATTATTTCCGCTGTACTAACACGATTTGTAGAAACAAACGATCAATTTCCATCCACGACAAAAACATGCTATTTACCCCCCTCTAGTGGTCACGAACGTTGCTACACACATATGAGATGCTAGGAAATAAGTTAAGTTCAAGGTGCAAGTTTTTGCATCTAGATGAACTCAAATTCATCTTATATCATGGATGAATCATGAGGAAAGCTTATGTACAAGTCATGTATATTAAGCCCATAGACCATTGTTCAATATAAGATTTTAAAATCATTTCAAATTATTTTGAAAAATCTTAGTGTAGTCTATCTTTTGATAGAAGTCACCATTGAAGAAGTTGATACAAAATAGGTCAAAAACATTGAAGTTATCAATGATTTTGAATTTTGTGTCAATCTCACTAGTTTATGGGTATTTTATTTTTCAAATATTTTTCACCCATAATGATTGATATAAGTATTATACATATAAAGTTTTGTGATTTTTCGTATTATGTATAATTACTTATGATTTTTATAATTTCATTTTCTAAATCTATTTTTGCACTTGCAGAAATCAGTCGACTGGCCTTAAGGGCAGTCAGTCGACTGGTAGCTAATAGAGTCGATTGTCAATGTTTATTTCGGGTAAACAAGGTATGTTTATCCCATGTTCAGCTATTTCTAGGTTCCCTAACTGCTCCTAATCCTAGGATATGCTTTGGAAAGTATTGGAAAGGTGAAAATCCATTGGATATGGATTAGGAGAGTTGTTTAGGGTGTATATCGAATTTTAAGGGAGGTGAAAGTTCAATGTTGAATCTTTGCCCTTAATTTCGATTGTTTAGTGTTCTTATTGGCTTAGGGACTCTCCAAGAATATTGTTGGTGCAATAGTCAAGGGGGAGCAAACCTTTAGGGGGAGGTTATCGATCATGAGATAATGGATGTGTTTTTGGACTAAGGGAGAGATTGTAAGATCTCATTGGGATATGAGACATTGACACCCTTGGGGAGAGCCTTTTTGATGTATGTCAAAAAGGCGGAGAATGTATCAATTGGGGATAATTGGGATTTCTCACAAGATGTGAAAAATTACCAATTGGGGATAATTGGGATATTTGAGTTAGGCGACCTAACTCAATGTGAGTTTTGACAAACATAAAAAATGAGGATATTGTTGGTGCAATCGACCCAGGTCACGATTGACCAGACTCGAGTTTGACTCGAACAGTATTTTGATGTTCGACAAAACATATGACATGTGATTGACATGAGAAGTCCAAGTGTGTTGCCTTGGCATGGAAAGTCCAACATGGAGTTGGTAAGGGAAGTCCAAGTGTGTAGCCTTGGCATGGAAAGTCCAACATGGAGTTGGCAAGGGAAGTCTAAGTATGGGGCTTGGAATTTGGGAAGTCTAAGGATGTACCTTGGCGGTGTAGATCAGCTTAGTATGACAATAGCCGATTGAAGCACCTGAAGGCTAGCGTATAGATGAACAAGTCATGGATGACTTGGAGGGATCCAATAGACGTGAGGCTGATGGAGATGGCTAGAAGGCTTAGGTCTAGATTAAGGGTGGTCTAGCAAGTATGAGGGCATCATACTTGAGGTAAACCTCATTGTTGAGGTTTATCAGTCGACTGGGGTATTGGACAGTCGACTAATCGGGAGTCAACTTGTGATCGACTACGGCCAAATGGCTTTGGCAGTCAATTGCCATCTTTTGGCAGTCGACTGACCTTGAACAGTCGACTGTCATGGAGGGCAGTCGACTGCTGGTCTTGGTCACGAGCACAGAACATTTGATAGCCGACTGATCAATCGACTATAGGCTTGGCAGTCGACTGATGGTAATGGCAATCGACTGTTAGACGCGAAATCAGCTCGATGAAGGTTATAAAAGGAGCTCGAGTTGGAGGATTTTGCAGTGACTTTTGGGGAGATTTTAAAGGGGAATTGCTGCTACATTCTAGACCTTCAAAAGCAAACCAAAACAAGCAACAAGTAAGAGTTCAAAGGATTTGTTGTAAAGTTTTCTTTGCGTATTTCATTATTGTCTTTGTATTTACTTTTACTTTTTGTATTACGTTTGTAATTACTTGTACGAGGTTTCTCCACCTCCGACATGTTATTGAGGAGTTTTAGTAGTGGTGTGCATATCACTAGAACTCGTTGAGCTCGCCCCGTGAAGTAGGAACCCTAAGGTTCCGAACCACATTATATTCGTGTGTTGCGATTGTGTATTCGTATTCGTATTTGTATTTCGCTCCGCTAACCAAATTGTAGAGACAAATGAATGAATTCCAACGAACAACGCACACGAGCTATTTAACCCCCCTTCTAGCCGGGTCATCGATTTCCAACACATAGTTCTTGCATCTAGATGAACTCAAACTCATCTTATACCATTGATGGATCATGGGAAAGCTAATGTGCAAGTCATGTGCATTGAACTCATAGATCATGATCCAATATAAGATTTTAAAATCATTTTAAAATTACTTTGAAAAATCTTGGTGTAGTCTATCTTTTGATAGAAGTCACCATTGATGAAATTGATACAAAGTAGGCTCAAAACATTGAAGTTTTTTTTTTTGAACTTTGTATTGATCTAACTATTTAATGGGTATTTTATTTTTTCAAATATTTTTTCACCCATTGTATCTGACATAAATATTATACGTATAAAATTTCATTATTTTTCAAATTACGTATATTTACTTTTACATTTTTGAATTTATTTATGAATTCTAGATTTCTGCATTTGTAGAAACCAATTGATTGCTGCCTTGGGCAGTCGACTGGCGTTGAGTATAGTCGACTGGTTGATGACCGAGTCGACTGCTAAGTCTGATTTCGGATAAACAAGATTTGTTTAACTCATTTTCAACTATTCCCGTGTACTCTAACTGATCCTAACTCTAGGATATGCTTTGGAAAGCATTGGAAGGGTGAAAATCTATTGGAAATGGATTAGGAGAGTTGTTGAGGGCAAGAATCAAATTTTAAGGTGTGTAAAAGTTCAAGTTTGAACTTTTGCCCTTATTTTTGATAGTTTAGTGTTCCTATAGGCTTAGGGACTCTCCAAGGACATTGTTGGTGCAATGGTCAAGGGGGAACAAACCTTTAGGGGGAGGTTATCCATCATGGGATGATGGGTGTGTATTCCTCAAAGGGGGAGACATAAAGGGTTTTGGAAACCCTCATTGTGCTCACCAAAGGAGGAAAATTAGAAAAGTGAGGATTGCCTCTCATTTAGTGATACAAGACTTATCACTAGGAAGAGTGAAGGCTTCCTAGATGTTTTTTGACCAAGGAAGAGATTGTAAGATCTCATTGGGATATGAGACATTAATACCCTTGGGGAGAGCTTTATTTACATATGTCAAAAAGAGGGAGAATTGTGAGACTTGATGGGTTGAGTTAGGTAGCCTAACTCAAAGGTTTTGTCAAACATCAAAAATGAGGAGATTATTTGTGCAATCGACCCAGGTCATGATTGACCAGACTCGAATTTAACTCGAGCAGTATTTTGATGTTCAACAAAACGTATGACATGTGATTGTCATGGAAAGTCTAAGTCTTGGGTACTTGGCATGGAAAGTCCAAGTCATAGGTATTTGGTATGGAAAGTCCAAGCATGGGTCTTGGCAATGGTAAAGTCCAAGTCATGGGTACTTGGCAATGGGAAGACCAAGCATGAGTCTTGGCAATGCTAAAGTCCAAGTCATGGGTACTTGGCAATGGAAAGTCCAAACATGAGTATTAGTATTTGGAAAGTCCAACATGGAGTTGGCAAGGGAAGTCCAAGGGTGTGATATTTGCAGCATAAAGTCCAAGTATGTATCTTGGCGGCATAAGTCCAATGTTTGACGGCGTAAAGTCCAAGCGTGTGCCTTGGCAGCGTAAGCTCAAATGTACCTTGACGGTGTAGGCTCGGTTAGCATGACAATAGTCGATGGAAACACTTGAAGGCTAGCGTATGGATGAACAAGTCATGGATGACTTGGAGGGATCCGATAGACATGAGGCTGATGGAGGTGGCTAGAAGACTTAGGTCTAAGCTAAGAGAAGTCTGGCAAGTATGCGGGGATCATATTTGAGGTAAACCTCATGTTTGAGGTTTAGCAGTTGACTGGGATTATGTACCAGTCGACTGGTCAAGCATTTTGACACTTTGCAGCCGAGTCGATTCTGAGTAGTTGATTGAGATTATGACCAGTCGATTGGTTGAGAATTGACTGACGATCGACTGCGGTCGAGTGGCCTTGGCAGTCGACTGTGAACTTGGGGCATTCGACTGTTGTTTTACGGTCACGAGCACAGAAAGCTCGGTTGTCGACTTGGAAGTCGACTAAGGGCTTGATAGTCGACCGATGGTAATGACAGTCGATTGTCAGTGTATCCGTTGGCTGGAATACCAACGTGGATCAAGTCCGTTGTGAGACAACGATACTATAAGCAGTCGACTGTGAGGTGCAAAATCAGCCCGATGCAGGTCATAAAAGGAGTAGTTTGTGGAGGATTTTGGCCATGGTTTTCTTGAGAGGTTCTTTGTGTTGGTGCAATCGGCCAGGTCACGATTGACCAGACTTGAGTTTGACTCGAGTGATGTTTTGATGTTTGACAAAGGGATTTGACAAAGTGGTTTGGCATTGATGTTTGACATTAATGTCGGTTAATATGTTGGGGAGATTGTTGGAGCAATCGACCCGGGTCATGTTTGACCGGACTCGAGTTTGACTCGAGGAAGACCTTAATGGTTGACTAGGGTTGACCATGTGATTTTGGAAAGTCCAAGCATGGGTCTTGGCAAGGTAAAGTCCAAGTCATGGGTACTTGGCATGGAAAGTCCAAGTGGGACACTTGGCAATTGGGAAGGTTCAAGTCTTGTGTACTTGGCAAATGAGAAGTCCAAGCATGGGTCTTGGCAAATGGAAAGTCCAAGCATGAGTCTTGGCACGGAAAGTCCAAGCTTGAGTCTTGGCATTTGGAAGTCCAAGGGGATTGATATTGGCAGCGTAAAGTCCAAGCGGAGTCTTGGCGGCGTAAGTCCAATGTGCCTTGGCGGTGTAGACACCGTTAGCATGACATAGCCGAGGGAAGCACCTGGAGGCTAGCGCGATGGATGAACAAGTCATGGATGACTTGGAGGGATCCGAGAGGCGTGAGGCTGATGGAGGTGGCTAGAAGGCTTAGGTCTAGGCTAAGGGTGGTCTAGCAAGTATGGGGGCACCATACTTGGGTTAAAACCTCATCTTTGAGGTTGGCGGTCGGGACATTATGGCGGATTCATTCCGTGAGTCGACTTGAGTTCGACTGCCGTTTAAGAGCCGGAATCGCTCGGCGATCGCCATCGAGCAATTGGTGATGTCTCACGGGCAAGCGCCAAGGGCCTGATCATTGCTAAGTTCTCTGTGTCGAATGCTTAAATGCCGACCGCTGGCCGATTACGAGCGTTAGCGATCGCCAAGAGATCCGCTGGAATTTTTCGGCGTGGATCGACCGTTGTCTCACGACAATAGTGGCATCACGATCGGTGACTTATGCGGATCGGTGATAGGCGGAAATCCAGGTCGTGCGCAAGGATAAAAGGAGCTCGACGGGAGGGTTTTTGCAACCGATTTTCTTGGACGTTTTGAAGCGATTTGCTGCTGCAAATCAGGGCTTTCAAGTGCTAGTCCAAGGCAATCAACAAGCAAGCTTCTAAAGAGTTTTTGTAAAGTGTTCTTTACTTCTCTTGTTGTATTTCTTCTTATATTTGCTTGTTGTATTTAGATTATTGTTGTAATCTTATTGTAAGAGGTTTCTCCACCTCCAACTTGTGTCGAGAAGGAGTATTTGTGATTAGTGAGTGTGTGTGCATCACTAAGGCTCTTTAGAGCTCGATCCATGGAGTAGGAACCATTCGGTTCCGAACCACGTTATATCCTTGTGTTCGTGATTGTATCTTTTCGTTATTGCTTTTATTATTTCTATTCCGCTGCGCATAACGAGTTTTGTAGAGACGATCGCGAACGAATTCCATCTACGTATGGTCTAGCGGCCTCAAATCTCCAACAATTGGTATCAGAGCCCGGGGCTCTTCTACGGACTAACCGCCGGGAGCTAGGACAAAGAAGCTAGAGGGTGAAGATGGAAGAACAATTGGGATGGAATATTAACACACCGATCCCTTACTCCTTCTATGGACAAGAAGGGTTTAAGCAATGGAAGTCAAGAATTGAAGACTTCCTAATGATGAGGGACTTCGAAGAATGGTCTATCTTAATGGAAGGATATAGCTATCCAAGAGGACCAAAAGGTGGATTCTTCAAGAAAAAGAGATGGACCGAAGAGCAAGTCCAAGCCTTCGAAAAGAATGAGAAGGTAATGAAGTTGTTAATTGATTTAATACCTAACAATATCTTGTGTATGTTAGGCAACTATGTAGATGCAAACGAGCTATGGAGCCAAGTGGCCAAGCTCCATGAAAGCCCATCAATGGTCCAAGAGGAAGAGACCGAAGAGGCTAATGCATCACCCTCACAAGGAAGTGAGGACTTGGAGGTTGAGAGATCATCAACATCCAAAGAGGAAGAGAAAGTAGAATCGGAAGTTGATAGGGAGTCAATTTCCGGGTTGGTGGAGGAAGTGGAAGAAGCATCCACTTCTAGGATTGAGGAGGAGATTAGAGTTTCCTCAACACCGGAGCATCAAGAAGAAGCTTCTACATCCAGTCAAGATGAAGAAGTGTCAATTCCGAACTCCACCACTAACCTAGGTAACTCAAACACTCTAATTTCAAATAAAAATAATATTATGTGTTTTGAGTGTAGGGAATTTGGGCACTATAAGAGCAAGTGCTCAAAGAAGATTAGGAAAGCTCCACTGGCACCAAAAGTCAAGGATGCCGGTTCCCCAACACCTAAAGGCAAGGAGCACATCATATGTTTCAAGTGCAATTCAAAGGGGCATTATCGGAGTCAATGCCCTAGGGGAAAGAAGAAGGGGCAAGGAGGAGCATCACAGGTAGGGGGAGCTTCTATAGCTAACTAAGATATATTTTAATAATGCACATTCCAAATTTAACCGTCAAAAGCATGCTAGAAATTTTAATTCTCTTGCAATTCACCATGAAAAGCATGCTACAGATAAATATATTTGTTTAGGAGCTAAAAGCGTTAACTTTAAAAGTAGGGAGAAATTTGGAACTAATGTCTCTAAAAACAACTTATTTAAGGATAAACCTAGGTCAAATAACTCAAGATCAATTTTACTTAGGGAGACAATTAGAAAGGTGCAAGAGCACCTAGGTCTAAACCCTAAATGGACTAGGCATATGCCTAGGAATTCCAATGCCCAAGATTTAAATCAAAATTCTAAAATTGGGCAATTAGAAAAGGAAAATCAAGTCTTGAGGTCAAGACTTGAAAAACTTGAAAAGACCCTAAATAAGATACAAAATCAATTTAGAGGGTCTAATGGTCAAAGTTAACACCAAGGACCTAAGAGTCAAAAGTCAACCAAGGGCAAGCAAGGTTTGGGTCACAAACCTAAGCCTAAAGTGGCTTATCATAGTGTTCCATTTGACTATGGAATACAAACTAGGTCTAGGAAGACCAAGGTCAATAAGGAAGTCATCCCTAGAGTTGACCAAAGGGTGTACCTAGTGGCTAGGGTTTCTAGGAAACCTAGGGTGGCCACTAAGAAGGTTGCAAGAGGAGTTACCCCTAAAGTCAACCTAAATAAGACCTAAATGACCAAGGCTAACAAGCCTAGGAGGGTCATTAGGAAGGTATTTAGGGAGGTTATCCCTAAGGAATACCTAATTAACCCTAGGAGCTCAAATCGGTTTTGGGTTCCTAAGAGCGTGATTGATTCATGCTAGGTGGGTTTAGGATGTGCCAACTTTGAGTGGATGGGTAGTTAACTCAACCATGATAAAGGTGGCATTTTAGGTTATTTTCAAGGTTATGGATACCTTGGAAATAGGGTTGAATTATAATCCTAAAAGATTTTAGGATGTGCCAATATTAGTTATGAAGTTTGATAAAATGATCAAATTGACACAATTCGGATTTAGAGTGTTAGTGTGCCATTTTTGGACTTTTGGCACACTAGGGAGATTAATGATAATATGACAAAATATATCTAACTATATCAAATGACAATTAATATTAAAATTTAGGTATTACTATACTTATATATTTTATATGTCATGCTTTGTTTGTCATATAACATGTCATGACATCATGCTTATTTTTAATCATTCTATATGTCATGTACATGTTCAGGATTAAGGATTAAATGACATGTGTTTTTAGATTTCATATTATGCCATGACATCATGATTATGAGCATACGCTTATTTATAACATTTCTAATGCCATAATCATTCATGCATTTAAGACAATTTGGTTGAAATTGAATTAAGGACTATGGCATGACTTGAAGTCTCATTTATAAGGGAATCAAGTATGGTTGCCTTAGAGAATACATGAAACCCTAGATTAGGATGAACAAAACCCACATCTCACATCCAATTGACATGTATGTATATTTATACACCTTAGATACATGTGAGATGATAGGATATGAGTTGAGTTCAAGGTGCATAGTTTTTGCATCTAGATGAACTAAAACTCATCTAATTCTATTTGTGGATCATTGGGAGAGCATGTGTACAAGTCATGTACATAGAGCCCAAGGAATATGATCCAAAATAAGGTTTTGAAAATATTTTAAAATCATTTTGAAAAACCTTGGTGAAGTCTATCTTTTGATAGCAATCATCATTGATAGAGTTGATACAAAATAGGGCCAAAACATTGAAAATTTCAATGGTTTTGAGTTTTGTATCAAACTCACTATTTTATGGGTAAAATAATTTTCAAATATTTTTCACCCATTGTGTGTGTCATAAGTATTATATGTATAAATTTTCACGATTTTTCGAATTACGTATAATTATTTATGAATTTCCAAAATTTCATTTCTGATAGCTGAAAATCGAGATTTTATTATCGATCGGCCTGTGTGGCGATCGATGTGAGTGTGATCGTGATTCTTGTCGAGTCGATTCGCCAGATGATTTCGGGTTAACAAGGTTTGTTTAGCCCGTGTTCAGCTATGGAAAAGGTTCCTAATCACTCCTAACCCTAGGATATGCTTTAGGAAGCATTATAAAGGGTGAAAATTCATTGGATATGGATTAGGAGCTGTGTTAGGTCAAAGTATCAAATTTAGGGTGAGTGAAAGTTCTATGTTGTACTTAGAACCTTAATTTTGATGGTTTAGAGTTCCTATTGGCTTAGGGGCTTCCCAAGGACATTGTTGGTGCAATGATCAAGGGGGAGTAAGCCTTTAGGGGGAGGTATCCATCTTGGGATGATGGATGTATTTTTTCTCCTTGAAGAGGAGAAGTTATTGGGAGAATATGACATCAATTGGAAAATTGATGGGACTTTTGAGAAACCCAATTTGGAAATTGGGAGAATAAATGAGATTGTCTCTCTTGAGTGATATTGGACTTATCACTAGGAAGATGGTAGGCATCCTAGATATTTTTAGACAAAGGGGGAGATTGTAAGATCTCATTGGGACATGAGACATTGACCTCCTTGGAGAGAAGACCTTTTTGATGTTAGTCAAAAAGGGGGAGAATGTTTAGGGGAGAACATTTGGAGAATGTTTAAGATTATCAATTTTGGGATAATTGGTAAGGGATTTGAGTTAGTGATCTAACTCAGATGATTTGTTTGGTTTTTGTCAAACATCAAAAAGGGGGAGATTGTTGGTGCAATCGGCCCAGGTCACGATTGACCAGACTCGAGTTTGACTCGAGTGATGTTTTGATGTTTGACAAAGGGATTTGACAAAGTGGTTTGACATTGATGTTTGACATTAATGTCAGTTAATATGTTGGGGAGATTGTTGGAGCAATCGACCCGGGTCATATTTGACCGGACTCGAGTTTGACTCGAGGAAGACCTTAATGGTTGACTAGGGTTGACCATGTGATTTTGGAAAGTCCAAGCATGAGTCTTGGCAAGGTAAAGTCCAAGTCATGGGTACTTGACATGGAAAGTCCAAGTGGAACACTTGGCAATTGGGAAGGTTCAAGTCTTGTGTACTTGGCAAATGAGAAGTCCAAGCATGGGTCTTAGCAAATGGAAAGTCCAAGCATGAGTCTTGGCACGGAAAGTCCAACATGGGTTGGCAAGGGAAAGTCCAAGCTTGAGTCTTGGCATTTGGAAGTCCAAGGGGATTGATATTGGCAGCGTAAAGTCCAAGCGGAGTCTTGGCGGCGTAAGTCCAATGTGCCTTGGCGGTGTAGACACCGTTAGCATGACATAGCCGAGGGAAGCACCTGGAGGCTAGCGCGATGGATGAACAAATCATGGATGACTTGGAGGGATCCGAGAGGCGTGAGGCTGATGGAGGTGGCTAGAAGGCTTAGGTCTAGGCTAAGGGTGGTCTAACAAGTATGGGGGCACCATACTTGGGTTAAAACCTCATCTTTGAGGTTGACAGTCGACTGGCATTATGGCCGGTTCGACTGCCGTGAGTCGACTTGAGTTCGACTGCCGTTTAAGAGCCGCAGGCTACTCTGCAGCGTTCAGCCGATCGCATTAGGCGATCGGCCGATGTCTGGCAATGATCGGCGCAAGGTCGCGATCGTTAAGTTACGTGTCGAGCGCGAAGCGGCCGTAGCCGGCCAGCGATTGACTACAGGCGTTAGCGATCGGCGCGATGTTGTGATCATTGCCAGAAATCCGTTGGAATTTTTCGGCGTGGATCGACCCGTTGTCTCACGACAAGCGGTGGCATCGATCGGGTGACTTATAGCGATCGGTGATAGCGAAATCCAGTCGCGTAAGGATAAAAGGAGCTCGGCGGGAGGTTTTACAACCGATTTTCTTGGAGCGTTTTAGGCGATTTGCTGCAAATCAGGGCTTTCAAGTGCTAGTCAAAGGCAATCAACAAGCAAGCTCCTAAAGAGTTTTTGTAAAGTGTTCTTTACTTCTCTTATTGTATTTCTTCTTATATTTGCTTGTTGTATTTAGATTATTATTGTAATCTTATTGTAAGAGGTTTCTCCACCTCCGACTTGTGTCGAGAAGGAGTATTTGTGATTAGTGAGTGCGTGTGCATCACTAGGGCTCTTTAGAGCTCGATCCGTGGAGTAGGAACCGTTTGGTTCCGAACCACGTTATATCCTTGTGTTCGTGATTGTATATTTTCATTATTGCTTTTATTATTTCTATTCTGCTGCGCATAACGAGTTTTGTAGAGACGATCGCGAACGAATTCCATCTACGTACGGTCAAACGCTATTCACCCCCCTCTAGTGGCCTCAAATCTCCAACACTTTGGACGATTTGAGGCAAAGTGTTGGTGCATTTTAAGCTCATCCAAGCAACCAACAAGAAAAGCATTCAAAGCTCACATTTGTAAAGTGTTCTTTACATAGTTCTTATATTTATTTGTATTTGCTTGTATCTCTTGTATTACTTTTGTAATCATCTGTACGAGGTTTCTCCACCTCCGGTGTGTCACCGAGAAGGAGTGTATTAGTGGTGGTGTGCATCACTACAACTCATTTGAGCTCGCCCCGTGGAGTAGGAACCCTAGGTTTCGAACCACGTATATCCTTGTGTATTGTGAGTGGTTGTCTTTGTCGTATTTTTGTTATTGCTTTATTATTATTTTCGCTACGCATAACAAGATTTGTAGACAAACGCGAACGAATTCCATCGAGCGACGAAATCGCTATTCACCCCCGCTAGGGATCAACGATTCCTCTACAAAATTAATGCTCAACTTATTGAGACAATGAATGCAAATACTGCTACTACTATAAAATGACATATACTATGATTTACAAGAAAGAAATAAAAATTTTGTTTAAAAATTTGAACTCGATTTTTGACCCAATGATGCACGAATGTATTCACAATGAATAAATTAGAATTATACAAAAGAGAATGCAAGTCTAAGGATCTCATCCAGTTGCACATCAACAAGAAGAATCTCAATAATCTCCAATATAGAGAGAAGGATTACAACTCAATCATATCAAGGTGAAGATCAAGAATCTCAGAATCCTATGAATGTTTTCAGCTAATTTCGTAATTATTTTAGCGGAATGAAGAGTGATTTTTCTGAATATTAATATTATAGTATTATTGAAGTAATTTTAAATTTATGTGTGATTTATTAATATCATTTTTATTTATAGTTGTTTGTCAGATTTAGTATTACTCATATTTTTTAAATTTTTATTAGTAATATTTTAATTTAGTGTTACTCATGTTATTTGTAGTTATTATTTTTTATTTTGTATGTTAGTATAATAAGCGATGTATTTTATATTTATGCATATCAATTTTTTTTATATTTTATTGTATTTTTTTATGAAATTTGTAGTATAATTTATAAATATAAATATAATTATAATATATTAAATAAATTAAAATAATTTTTTTAATATATTAAATCTTTATAAATGTACATAATAAAATTAAAATATGGCATTAAATATACTTAATTTAAATTTATAATAAATAATTAATATTACTATAAATAGAGGGAAAAAATAATAATTACAAATTAATTTTTATTTATGATATTTAATAATATATATTATATTTGATTTTATTAATTATATAATATAATAAAATTTAAAAAAATCTTTCCCCCATCATCTTTGGTGTAGAACTTTAATGTATGGATTGGATTGATTTTTTATTATTTTTATACCATATTTGATATATTAATTGGAGAGGTCGAGACTAAACATCCATTTCTTTTGCAGGCAGAAAATTTTAAATTGGATAATTAAAGAAAAATTATTTTAAACATCCATTTCTTTTTTTTTTCCCGCGGTGAATCTTTATCCACAGCCGTTTGATTTTTTTCTCTATTCTACCCATATCCTCAAGAGGGAAAAAAAACAGACTTAAATTCACAAAACAAAGCTAAAATGTTCGCTTTAAAATTTTTTAACAAACGAAATGCATCAAAATCTATATTTCTCTAATTTCACATACCGAATTTCATGAAACAAACATAGTAAACTAAAAATCTGGGCGAGCGACGGAATCCATCACAAAATCCGATAAGCTTAAATTAATGCGTGAATGAGACTCCACAGCGCACAGTCCACACCACCACCACCGTCCACAGTCCACCGCTCCGACCCTTCCACCCTCCCCACTCCGCCCCACAAGCACAAACAAAGCCAACCCATTGGCTGGGCTCCCAGGCTGCCCCAAGGCAGAGGCATTGGCTGGTCATGTGGACCGTGCAGGAGCAACAAAGAACACATGACGTTGCTTTTGTCCCATCCAAACCAGCACCATCCTCGACATCAACAGGACAGTGAGCCACACAGACACAGAGGTGCTCTTCCACAGTTCAGCCTTTGTCCCCTTCTCCTGTCACCCTTCCACTGCCATCATTGCACGTAGCCCCTGCTACTGCTGCTGCTGCCTGCTGCGTCCTGCTGCTGCTTCTCTTTTCTTTTTCTGTAGCCATTCATGAGGCGTATATAGAGGTTGCCACAGCGCCGGGTTCGGCTTAGCGCTCATCATAAAAATTTCACTCTCAGCCGAGAAGAATGAAGGATGGGAGGTAATTAGTTTCCTTCAAGGTTGTAATGTCTAAGCTTCTGTTTTGCTCTCTCCTTGTTCACTTTTACTCTGTGCAGAGTTCCTCCTTTTTTTTTCTGCTCTTTTTCCTCTCTTCTCTAGCTTTCTTCTGGTTAATGTTCATCCATGGCCTCTATCTTGGCGTGTGATTGGCGGTTTGGAAAGTGGAACCAAAGTGTCCTCTTTTTGCTTTCTTCAATCTGTTTTCTACAGCAGTTTAATGCTTTGGGATGTGGTTTTGCAGGCAACTATGGAAGATATTGAAGGCATCTCGGACAGGTTCAGAGACTGATACTGTGTCTTAGGGTTTCCCATCTATTGGAAGAAGGTTTAAGATTTGGTCTTCTCCTTGTTGAAGAAATTTACTATCTACCAATCCTAGAACAGACCTTCCACATGTACCTAAGGTTTTGAAGGGGGAAAGGGATAATTAGGGTTCTCATCATCTTGCAGCTTTTGGAGGAGAGATTCTTTGAGTACTTCTTTCGATTTGGAAAGATGAAGTATATGAAACTTGGATCGAGGCCAGATGCCTTTGAATCTGATGGGAACAATATCAGGTGAAGCTCTAGTGAATTGATCTTTTATTGAGAAAATGGAAGTTAAAATTGCCAGACAGCATTTTCTATGTTCTGTATGTATGTCTTCTGAAGGCAGCTCTCTTTATGAAGCAATTTTCCTTTCTCTTGTTCTTCCATGTATATGTAGAGAGAGTTCCACCAAATAGACGACTATGTGATAAAAAAAAAAAAAATCTTTTGAAGCCATTTATTGCGCCGAACATTTAACGATAAGTTATAAAGTACAGATTCTACACCAGCTAGAGGTCTTAGAGGTTAAAATTCAAGGTTTAAAAGCTCTCTTTCGGAACTAGAGTTTCAGTGTTTATACCAGAATGAAACACTTTTGGTGTCATACAAAGTGTCAACATATCCTACTACTGGTGAATTAGAGGCAGAGGATGGAGCTTAAAAAGAAGAATGTATCTTGAGGAGCTATTCCCCTGCTTCTTCCAAAGTCGGCCAAAGTTATTTTAGCCTCAACCATTTTGGAGCTATTCGCAAGTCGAAGAAAACACGTAGAGCTCGAGTGCGGTCCTCAGGGACCTAACCTATTCATGAGTTGAAGAAAATTTTCACAAAGTGGTCTCACGGAGCTCACTGAGTTGTCATAGAGAGCTTGAGCAAGCCCCTTTGCATACAAAAGGTGTTTGTGGGTTGCGTAGAGATATTGGGAGTTGACAAAGAGTAGAAGTTGTTTAAAATCTTCTCACTCACAGGAGATATCCACAGAATGTTCGCACATCATGGAAGAAAATACTCCTTCCTTTCTTCTACCTATTGTAGCCCATTCTGCGTATTGGTGGGCAGATGGAACAAGATGCTTAACTCATGCCAACTGACAACGACATCTCAAACCATATGATTACTGTCAGTGAAATCCTGTCGGCATGGGTGACATAATGACATTCACCCATGCCAACATAGTAGTTGGTAAACAAAGGCTTGTGAAGGCATAAGTTCAAAATTTTTCAGAAAAAAAGCTTTTATCTACTTATTGATTGTCCCTAGCGGTTAACTTGAGTTTCTGAGGAGGGTGTTAGGCTCTTAACATAATGACTTCATATGGAGAATCTGATTTTTTTACAACATGTGGATACATTTTCTCTTGGACTGAATGTAATCTATGTAGAATTTTTTATTCAGAGAGTGATGGTTTTAGAAGTATATTTTATAATAAAAATCATTACAGTCTTTTAATTAACAGGATAAGGAGACATTTTATTCTTAACACAGTTGCAATGATCACATAGCCACTTGCCTCTCCAGTTTCCTCTTTATTCATGCCTATATATTCAGAAATTGAGTTTATTCCCATTTTACCTTTTAAAATGATTTTGCATATCCATTGTGATTTTTCTTTTCATACATATTAAAAGACTTCAGTTCTTTCATCTGAATACTAAGTTCTGAGAATTATTCAGGTTTGTTGCAGCTGAACTGGAAGCTGACATTGTCATAAGTGTAACAGATGTGAAGTTTTATCTACATAAGGTAGCCACTGTACTCTCAATCGATATGGCATATACTTAAAACTTTTCACTTTGCTCTGGATTCTTGTTCTCTTAGTTTTCTTTTTCCAAGGGGATGTTTTTTAGCTATAGATGATCTTATTAGACATCTTTGGTTGCTTTTCTTTCCATAGTTTTTTTTTCTTCATGAAATTATAGTATTCATATGTGATTTTTTAGTACTAGATGTATCCATTGTTGAATTGTTTGTGAATGCCATATTTTCAGTCCAAATATCCCCCCTTTAGGATAAACTCTCATCTTTTTTTAATGGTATATGCAGTTCCCTCTTCTATCGAAAAGTCCTCGCTTGCAAAAGCTGATAGCAGGTAGAAATGAGGAGAACAATGAGATTGACATACCTGACATTCCTGGTGGGCCAGCTGCATTTGAGATCTGTGCTAAATTTTGTTACGGCATGATCGTTACCCTCAATGCGTACAATGTCGTTGCAGCTCGCTGTGCTGCAGAATACCTTGAAATGCATGATACTGTTGAGAAAGGAAACCTCATCTACAAAATAGATGTCTTCTTGAGTTCCAGTGTTTTCCGTGCATGGAAGGATTCGATAATAGTTCTTCAGACAACAAAGTCTTTGCTACCATGGGCAGAGAACGTGAAGGTAGTCAGCCAATGCATCCACTCTCTAGCTTCAAAAGCATCCATCGATCCTGCTGAGGTAGATTGGTCCTACACCTACAACATGAAGAAAGTTGGATCTGAAAATGGAATTGAGGAGCATTGGAATGGAGTTAGGAAACAACAATCTGTCCCCTCAGATTGGTGGGTTGAGGATCTCTGCGATCTCGAAGTGGACTTATATAAGCAGGTTATTGTTGCCATCAAGACGAAGGGGCTGGTGTCAAATGATGTGATTGGAGAAGCTCTAAAAGCTTATGCTTACAGGAGGCTTCCAGGTTTTCAGAAAGGCAGAGTGATGACTGCAGGAATCAATTCTGCAAAAGTTCAAATGATACTACAAACCATTATTTGTCTATTGCCAACTGAACCAGGTTCAGTTTCATGCAGTTTCTTGCTCAACCTTTTGAGAACTGCACACTTGCTGGAATGTGAAGGAATATGCAAGAAAGAATTAATCACGAGAATTGGATCCCAGTTACATGAAGCTTCTGTGTCTGACCTTTTATTTCCAGCAACGACAGAGGAGATTGCACATGACGTTGACTTGGTTCTAAGTATTGTGGAAGAGTTCGTGATGCTTGACAATGACATTGTTCAAATCAATCCTGAGGATGCAGAGGAAGTCGTGGAGCTCAGGAGCCCAATCTTTGTTTCGCCAAATTCAAAAGTTGCTGTTACAAAGCTCATTGATGGGTACCTCGCTGAAATTGCTAAAGATCCAAATCTACCTCTTTCCAAGTTTATCAAGCTTGCCAAAATGGTATCAGCTGCCTCAAGGCCGGTGCATGATGCACTTTACCAAGCAATTGATAAGTATCTTAAGGTAATTATCCAACAGCCTTCACTCCAACCCAATAGATCTTTCCATGAGATCATTTGGCTCCTCCTCGTATTAGATGTTCTTTGGCAATTGAATAATTCTATCCCATGCTTGTTTGCTTTATGCTAATGTAGGAGCATCCATTGCTAACAAAGAGCGAAAGGAAGGAAATATGCACTCTGATGGACTGCAAAAAGCTGACGACTGAGGCCCGCGTTCATGCAATTCAAAATGAGTACCTTCCTCTTCGCGTGGTGGTTCAAGTTCTCTTCTTTGAGCAGATGGGCGCACTAGCTGGTGGCGCAACTGAACTACCTGAAAATTGTAGACCTCTTTTCCTTCACGAAAATGTCGCCTCCTATGGCAGCTCAAGATCGTCCATCACAACAAATGCAAGAGACGGATGGGGCAGTGTCCCTGATTCTCTCAAGCCTATGAGCTTGGCCTGTAACGGCGGAGAAAGTCACAATGGATGCAATGATGTTGATAAGAATTGTGATGACATTGGCAACAGCAAAGTTAAGGGAATATTGATGCCCAAGAAGATATTGAACAAGCTATGGTCAAGCAAAGTGGGCGAAAACAGCAGCTCCGACATGTCTGAGAGCCCTGACTCCACTACTCTGGAATCCAAATCAGTCCATTCAAGGACCACAAGACACTCAGTGTCGTAGCAACAACAGAGGAGATCTAAATTAGTTAACTTTAGTGAAGGCTGGAGTGACATTGAAGCATACCAGATGTCATGATTGAGCATTTTGAATCAACTTTGCTCAAGAAAATGTTGCTGAATGATAACTCTTTCTTTCCCTTTTTTTTCATGTGCCATTTGATGCCTGGTGTAAGTGAGTTTGATATAAAATGTAAGTATCATAATTAAGATTTGATGTTGATATAGCTGGCTTGAATGTGTGCTAAACATTTTGGAAAGAACTTTTGATAATCATGTGAGATGCATCAGCCTTGATATACTTAGATCAAACAAATAAAGAAAGTTCTCGCTTGTGTTCTCTTCCGCATAAATTAGCATTATTCAGTCGTGAATCAGATATAAAATAATCCCATGCTCAAGGTATGGTAAATGTATATTTTCTTCTTTGTTGCTTCAAAGATTGCTGAAATATTGTTGCATCAGCTACTCATATGTAGTTCAAAACGTACTCAAAGATGGAGATCAATACATAGATCACCTTACCGAACTGTTTGACACAGAGAACAAAAGCCGTAGATTGAGTTGAGCAATAAATTTGCAAATTGGACGAAAGATAAGCATTTGACCACATCTTGGGTGAATGGCAAAGAGACAAAGTTGTTGCATTCTTGGGTTCTTGTTTGGGCATCAACTGTCCCATGGAACAACTGTAGCTTCATGTCTACGCAAGATCTTAAATCTTCATCATTTGTGTCAGATCATTAATAGCTGCATTTCTTTTGAATCGATATTACTTAAAGGCATTCTGATCATCAGGGTTCGAATCATATGCTGAAAAATCATATATTATTTATCTTCTGAAGTCATTCTCATCATCAGGGTTCCAATCATATGTTGAAGAATCATTATCGATGAGCTCGACTTTCTGAAGATCACTCAATTTTTTATGAATGACACCATGCATCCTCTCTAAAACTAACAATTCTTTTACAATTTGCTTTAAGCTTTAGTTTAATCTTTGAACCACTATCATCAAATGCAGCTCATTACTGGGTTCAATTTCATCTGAGATATAAAATCTTTCCTCAGCAAATTCACATTGTACATGTATCTATGGCATATGGCATTTGGAGCTTTGTTCTCTTGTTCAAAATGCTCGCTAAACTGCATAAACCTCCACCACTTTATATTCACTGAATCATGAGACAAGGAGAAGTTCTCAGAAAATTACAGGTGGCTATGATTATTTCAGGATAATTAAGTCCAAAGAAGTTACCTTTATAGTAACAGGTTTCTTTATTGTAGGATAATTAAGTCCTTCAGTGAGTTAAGTCTCCAAGAAGCCCTGATACAGTCAAACCATGAATGATGAGCAATAATATACTCATGTACTTCAGATCCATGTTTTTCCAACTTAGCCACTAGAAGATACATTATTGGATGGTTGTTCCACTGCTTTTGAGCTTGAATGTGGTGAATTGCCAGGCAAAGTACCATTCTGTTTCAAAACTATTCATTTTATTCATGTGTATATAGAGGTGTCAATCATTGCCAGCCGACCAATGGGCTAAAAACAACCACTGTGTACATAATATTTAAAAAAAATGCTCTTTCTATTCCTAGAGAGTTGAAACAAAACTAAAAGCTTACAAAATTAGTCATAATTTTTTTGAAAAAATATTTAATAAATTGTATATTATATCATAATGTTTTTTTTTTAATTTCAGAATCAAACCATCCCAGGAGCAATGTCAATAAAATCATGATCCATTAAACTAAAACTTATTGCTTACCAAACGTTATGACTCAAAACTGAACATGATGAATTAGACAATGACAATCAAACTTATTGCTTTCTGTCCTATGGAAATCAATGCATATTTCTTATTTATTTGAAAGAACCATTGGTTGTATCTCTGATTAACTTAAATAGGGTGGTGCAATGAATTGGGCTATAACCAATGCTAGAACTAGGGAAGGTTAATGAAATCAAGTAAAAATTGCAAACTACTAAAGCATCACCAAGGCCTATCTTCACAATACTCCAAGATTTGGTTGAGTTCCACAAACTGAATATCTATGTAACGTTCTAGTTTTGGACTCTAAGGAACCATGATAACATCATAATTTGTTAAATTATAAACAAAATAGTATATGTTAGTTGTGGGCAGTTCCACGAACTGCGATGGCAGTTCGTGGAACCGCCATCACGCACGCACGGCGTAAGCCGTGCGTGATCTCCTTCCTGTAAAAGGGAGATGCGTCCAAGGATGAGGAAGAGAAGAGGCTGAGAAGCTGTCGGAGAGAGTAACATCCAAAGATTTGGTTTGTGAAAACCTGAGAAGTTTTCCAGTGTGATTATTCCTTCAACACGAGCACAAGACTCAACTCCAACCGGGTAAATTCTTCAAGAACAGGTATCGACATTGGTATCAGAGCGAAATTCTGGAAATTTTCCTTACCTGTTGTTTTTTTTTCGCCGGCAGAACCGGAGTTTTCTCTGTTCTGGTTGCTTCTTCGCGCGGCCGGCACTTCGCCCTGCTTCCAGGTAGCGCGGTCGCCGACGTAGAGGCGACCTCAGAAGCGGAGGCGACGACCTCGGAGGCGGTGCCTCGCCGATGCCCAGCCTATCGCTCGGAGGCGGCCCCTCGCCGACGCCCATCTAGTCGTTCGGAGGCGGCGCGGTCGCCGACGCCCAGGCGGCGACTTCGGAGGCGGCGACCTCGACGGTGATCGCTCAGACTAAGGGCGACTTCGGAGGGATGCCCAGCTGGTCGCTCGGAGACGGCGCCTCGCCGACACCCATCCGGTCGTTCGGAAGTGGCGCTGTCGCCGACGCGCAGGCGATCGATGGGCGCCGTCGGAGGCGACGTTGTCGCCGACCACCAGGCGATCGCTCGGAGGCGATGCGGTCGGGATTAGGGCACACACGGGAATAAAAAAAAAGGAATTTTTTTTATTATAGAGTTTTTTTTATTATATAAAAAAAAAAAAGGGGGGGGGGTCAGATTGGTTATTTGAATAATCTGTAATGATCAGATTGTTGTGAAAGACCCTCTTTCACAGATAATCACTTTATCGCTCAATCGGAGAGATTCGACCCACGACGTGAAGTTGACAATCGCTCAAAGTGCCTTGATTTTTAAATTTGTTCGGAAAGTCTAATTTGGCTTAATTTAATTGGGCCGAATTAAATGGGCTTAGAATCAAGATTTCTAATTGGGCATAGATTCAATAAATTTGATTCCAACAAAAGTTAAGTGTCCAATTAGCTCACACAAGTGTTGTGTAAAGTTGACTTTGGTCAACTAAACTCATAACAATGGTTAAATTGGTTGTTTTGGAACAATTGGAACCTGACATGGATAACTTAAAGGTAGGACTAGTAATGAATGTCTATGGGTCAATTGTTAGTAGCCCCAAAAAATTAAGAAATTTTAGTTTTTCTTGATTATTGTATATTTGTTCTGTGCCTTGATAAATTGAAATAAACCGGTATTTATACTGAAATTGTCGGTTATGTACTGACATAATGCATTTCAATTTTACAGATGGCGCGGACGTATACTACTATGACACGGCGCGATGTGATCTGGCCATTATAGAGAGGCTATTGAAGAGTTAGACTATGATCCTTACCATGGAGTCGTTGGACACATAAGGAAGGCTGGGCACTATTACTCGAAGCTCGAGATGCAGGAGTTTCCGATTAGACAACTACGAGATTTGGGCGTTGATTCATTCATTGCGATAATCTTCGACGTGGTACGACAATGATGTTGGGGTTACATGAAGGACACGTCTCATATGTCGATTGTGCGAGTGATTAACTATCTTGTTGTGAAGAGGATCCTAAGGAAGACCATGTAAAGGGATGTGATCCATTACATGTGAGGTCTTCTAAGGACTCTGTGTCAGGGCAGCATGGATTGTCTGTGAGTGTCCCAGCTGAGAGTACTGTGGTTGAGTCCAGACGGAAGGGACATATCATGATTACTATTGCACTAGTGTATGTCCTGGTAGTAGTGGTAATCATTTATCTAGCATATTAAAGTTATTTATGTTATGAGTTATCTAGCCTATTAGAGTTATTAATGTTATGAGTTGTAAGAATGTAATCTGTTACATTCTTGGTAGAGTTAGTTAGTTGTTAACATTGTACAGCTTGTTTAAGTTAATGATATGTTCATTTTATGCTGTTAACTCTACATGATGCATTTTTTTTTTCTTCTATACTCCTTGATTAGTTCATTATGAGTATATGGTTAAATGATGTATTCATTTATTGTTAAAAATCATGCTGATTAATTTCATTAAGTGGGATGTATGTAATAAAATAGATCAATATAAGTCAGATTGGCACATACAAATGATGAGTGATAACGTAGTTATCTCTTGATTTTGTAAACCATATCAGATTTATTTTGAGTTTAATTTAAGATTACATGCATAGATAACATACACTGAGTATATGAATAATGTGTTTATTTATGATAGATTATGGCTACGAAGAACATAATAGCTGAACTGAATAAGAGAGAAAAACTCAATGGAGATAACTACAAAATTTGGCAACTCAGGATACAGTATGTCCTAGAGGAACAGGAAATTCTAGAAGCCGTAAATCAGGTTATGGATGAACCTGTAGATGGTCCTTCAGCTCAGAACAGACGAGATCTTGATGCTGGCGTGGAAGAAGAAAGACTCCATCTTAGGCGTATTGATAAGTTGATGGTGGGACGACGACATTTGAGTATGACTTTTGCATCACTAATGCGGATGCAGTTAGTCCTTAAGGAGAAGTACAGTGGGGTTAGTCTGTGCAAGCTTCGTCAGCTAACGATTAAGTTCGATAGCTATAAAAAACGTCCGAATATCACTATGGTTCAGCATCTTAGGGAGATGTCAAACATGATTCGGGATTTTAAAACTGCGAGTCGTAGGTTGGCCAGATGAACAATGAGTTCAAGCGATAATCCGTTCCTTCCAGTTCGGGAAACTATGAAGCAGACTTTGACGCACCGTGGAAGTATTAAGACTTTTACAGATGTCTCGCGCCATGTTGAACTAGAGGCGGAGAGAGTGGAATCCGCAAGGATTTCTGGCCAAGCCTACTTGGCTGCCGGTTCTGCTGGATCATCTGGATCCAAGAAGAAATGGTTTGGGAAAAGAAAGGGAAAGGAAAGAAGATAGAGGTCAGAGTGGAGGACAAGAACCTACTGAGAAAAAGAAGAAGAAGACAGGAAAGAAACCTAAAAACAAGTTGTCTTATTTTAATTGTGGCAAGAAAGGCCACTTCGCTCGAGAATGCAATGAGCCGAAAAAGGTATCTTTGAATTTGTCTTTTGAGCATTTTGTTGCTAGCTCTGTGTTGTTAGCTGATTCTTATCCTTTGTGGATTATAGATTCGGGAGCAACCAACCAGTATAGCTCGGGGCGAGTTACATTTGTGGAGTCTTGTCAGCGTCTTGTGAGTAAAATGGATCTATGTTGGAAACAATGCAAGAGTTGAGGTCAAAGGAATCGGCACTTGCAAACTTAACCTCCGTGGTGGTAGTGTTTTGTTTCTACATGATGTCCTGTATGCTCCTGAGATTCAACGGAATCTTGTTTCTGTAACTTCTCTTCTTGAGTTAGGATACTGTGTAAATTTTTACATGCGGTGTGTCAACTTAAGATCGACTCTGTCAATCGGATACGGTTATTTAACAAATGGTTTTATGGTACTAGATGTGCGCATGATGTAAATTGTGCATTCGATAGTTTTTTTCAATATCGCTTTTACTAGCGATCAGATATAATCGATGAGGTTCGTATGCTAGATTGGGGACATATAGACAAGATCGCATGAAAAAGGTTAGCTAAAGAGGGTTTATCGGGCTCTCGCATAAGATCATCTTGTCTATACGCGAGCATTGTCTTGCACGAAAAGCAATAAGGAAACCATTCGAAAGGCTATTAGAGCAGAGTCACCATTGCAATTAATCCATTCGATATTCGTGGTCCACGAGTGTGAAGGCTAGACACGGAGCTTCCTATTTCATTACATTTATCGATGATTTCTTCGCTTTACATGTGTATTTGATTTCTCATAAATCAAGCATTAGATTGCTTCATTCGCTTATACGAACGGTCGAGAATCAAACGGAACGTAAGGTTAAGACTTTACGACCGATCGCTGAAGAGAGTATTCATTCGACATGCTCAAGACAATATGTAATGAAAAAGGGATTATTAGACACCTAACGATCCTAGAACTCCACAAAGAAACGGGGTCACGAAGAAGAAATAGACTCTTCAAATGGTTAAGTCTATGACGGCGAGGTTAATCACGGCCTCCTATCGGGAGACGCTTTTATTACCGCGCCTATATACTTAACAAAGTGCTTCAAAGTCGGGCCCATCTACCCCATACTTAACGCTGACAGAAGAAAACCAGATTTAAGTAACTGAGACCTCGAGTCACCGCTTACGTTTATGATAGTTTCTCACAAGTATGGAAAACTCGGACCTAGAGGTAAGAAATGTATCTTTATAAGATATTCTGAGACCTCAAAAGGTTATGTTTTCATAGGTGAGCAACACGATGGAACGATCTTTGATATTGAATCTAGAGATGTCATTTTTCTCGAAACTGAGTTCCCAACTAGAGGTGAAGTTGATAAGACAATTCCTCTATTTGAGGAGGAAGAGTCGTTATCAACTGGACAGGTGTCTAGTGGGATACCTGGACCTAGTCAACTGAGTGGGAGTGATGTGCCTGATCTCGGGGTGACTTATCAACAGTCCACCTTACGAAAAAGTGTTCGTAAGATCATACCTAAGAGGAGGTTTGATATTGAGAATGAGGCAATGATGACACTCCCAGTTGACGAAGATAAACCTCAATCAGTTGAGGAAGCGTTGGGATGTAGAGTTGGAGATAAGTGGAAAAATGCAATGGAAGAAGAGATGGAGTCAATGATTGGGAATCAAGTCTGAGAGTTAGTCGATCTTCCACCTGGTCGAAGGGCCATTGGGAATAAATGGATTCTCAAAATAAAGAGGAAATATGATGGATCGATTAACCGATACAAGGCTCGCCTGGTTGCAAAAGGGTTTACCCAAAGAGAGGGTATAGACTTTGAAGAGACATTTTCTCCCGTAGTGAAGTTTGTGTCCATCCGAGTTATTTTGGCTTTGGCGATAACGACTTGGAATTACATCGATGGATGTCAAAACCGCTTTCCTTAACTACTAACTCGACGAGGAAATCTATATGGTTCAACCGTAAGGTTTCGCTGTTTTTAGGCCAAGAGAATAAAGTATGAGATTAAAGAAATCTATATACGGGTCAAGCAAGCGCCAAGACAACGGAACATAAGATTTAACAAAGTAGTTTTATCTTATGGTTTCAAATGATCAACGAGGATCATCAAGGCTTTTCAAGAAGGAAAGGAAAGTATGTCCATTTTATCATTATATGTCGATGATATCGATAGCATGAAATGACATAGGTTTTGGTGAAGTCAAAAATGGTCATCTTCACAATTTGACACAATAAATATGGGAGAAGTGAATACATCTTAGAGTAAAGATCATCGTGGATCGATCTAAGAGACTTTTGGGTTTCATTACAAGAGTCTTATATAACTAAGATGTTACAACATTTTAGCATGTCTGATCGCAACTACAATGTACACCTATTGCGAAAGGTACTGCTTTCGAGCAAAAGTATGAATCCCAAGACTCAAATTGAAATAAATGAGATGAATAAAAAACCATATGCAAGTGTCATAGGTAGTTTAATGTATACTATGTTGTGTACTTGTCCCGATATCAGCTATGCAGTGAGCTTAGTCAGTCGGTTCTAGTCAAACCTGGATCGACACCGGAAAGCAAGAAAAGGATATTCAGATATCTGAAGGCGACGACAGATTATTGTCTATGTTATCAAGGATCAGATATGAGCCTAAAAGGCTATTCAGATGCAGATTGGGCTGGGGATCTAGATGATAGAAAATCAACATCGCTGCGTTTGTTGAACGGGTGGCGCCATCTTCGAATAAAGCAAGAAACAGCCCGTGTGACCTTATCTACAATGGAAGTTGAATATGTGGCATGTTCAACATTGCATAAGAAGCGCCTGGTTGAGGAGGTTCTCAAGCATTCAAGATCACGAGGACAATGAGAGTCCACCGCCTATCGCGATACTGTTGCTATAGTTTTTCCAAGGATCCCAAATATCACAAAGAAGGGCAAGCATATAGCCATAAAGTACAACTTTATAAGAGATATTGATAAGAAGAAAGTGATTCTAGAGTATATCCCTATACGAGCTTACGCCACAGATCCTTTTACTAAACCGATGACTAGAGAGTCATTAAATGAGCATGTAAAGTCCTTGGGACTTCGTAGAATGTAACAACGTTGTAATTGACTATCAGATATGTTTTGATTGTAATTTTTTATGAAAGCCATAATTTATTCAAGTATGTGTATGTCGTTACGCTTCTAGTGATAAGATCTCGATAAGCATGTTGACAGTAACGATTGGTCCTTTTCAGATGGACAATCATCTCTATTTATGTGTATGAATAGAGATAAGACCGATGTTAGAGATCACCACGTTGGCTTTAAGGCGAGAAAATTTGTTACATTCCTATAAGTTAGGGTCGCCTTGATATTTGTATCAAGATAAGATCATTTTGGGTAAATGATCAAGTAAATGAACCCACCATTTACTATACCGCTTTTGAGCCGATTAGAGTTCATATGTTGAATTCGATTCATATGTCAATTCGGATTAGCATCGGGAATGTCTAGATCAAATCTGCATATTACTGATAATAACATGCACTCTTTATCGGTAAAGAGGAAAGACATCGAGTGTGAATCATACCACATGTGCTAAGACGACACTAAGGGTAGAGGAGAACGGATCTCGCTTCTACTATTATGTGAGCCCTTCGAGATTATACGATCTCAAAATTTGCCTTTCGGACTATTTAGTGTGTCTTCAAGTTTTAATCAAGATTTGCTACTTTAGCATGTCTACACGACTATGTATGATTCGGTTACATGGAACATGGCTAGGAAAGCGATTGATTAAAATGAATAGATTCACACTAAAAAGGAAGATTAAATAGGTTTACATCTAATGAGTATTATTCACTAGTCGACTCTTTTCTATTGTGTACAGAAATGTTTGTGAATATTTGGAATATGAGACATGCTCTTGACATGATGATCATTAAGAGGGATTAGAGATGTTCATATTGATGTAAATAAGATTATTTAATCTAGGTAAATAGCAAGACATGGATGTTTCCAGGTAAACGGTTATGTACCACCAGATAAATGGTTTTGTATCATCTGGAAAATGACTGTGTGTCACCTGGAGAATGACGGTGTGTCATAAAATAAATGGTTTTGTACCACCTAGAGATGACTGTGTCATCGGGAGAATGATTATGTATCATTCGGAGAGTAACTAAGTTAGGCGTAACAACTTCTCTTAGCATACATCACTCTATGAGCAGCTATGTAAGGTGTAACAACTTTCTTAGCATTTGAACGCTCAATGTGCTTGCTGTCGCACGAACCATTTTCTAATTGAATGTTTCATTAGTCTATGTGACTATTGATCTATGTTGCTTCTAAAATAGTCTATATGATTATTTAGTCTATGTGACTTAAATACCTCTTCTAAATGGTTTGTGTGATCATTGTGTCTATATGACATACCTTGGACGAGTGGGAGATGTTAGTTGTGGGCAGTTCTACGAACTGCGATGGCAGTTCGTGGAACCGCCATCACGCACGCACGGCGTAAGCCGTGCGTGATCTCCTTCCTGTAAAAGGGAGATGCGTCCAAGGATGAGGAAGAGAAGAGGCTGAGAAGCTGTCGGAGAGAGTAACATGCAAAGATTTGGTTTGTGAAAACCTGAGGAGTTTTCCAGTGTGATTATTCCTTCAACACGAGCACAAGACTCAACTCCAACCGGATAGATTCTTCAAGAACAGGTATCGACAGTATCCATGTAAAATATGTTCTGGCAATTTTGTTGTGATGCCAGTAAGCTAGATAAAGCATGGCATTTTGAACCTTTGCAAAGGAACAATAATCTTTACCTTTCTGGTACAGAGCATGCCTGTAGACTAGCCATGGCCATCAGATTCATATGCTTTTCCTCTTGTATGTGCTACACATCTTCACAAGAATATTGGCTACCGCTCTCCTTAGTTACGTTAAGATTTTAAGGTTATATATGGAGTAAATTTAGCAACTAAGAAATAGGAGTAGATAAATCTACCTAGAAAACCGCTGTGCTATTGCCTATTGCACTTCCATTTATTGATACAATGGCCGGAATACAGTCACCAGTCTTGCCACCCGATTCCCGAACAGGAGATGAAGAAGCCATTAGACAAAGCTCCAAGAAGCAACTGCACATAATGAACAATATTACCCAAAAATCCACTTCCGCTACGGGTCACACAAATTAGCCTAAGCCATTTGCTTGCACACAGTCACTCCTACCAAAACTGCCCTAACAGCTCAAATTGAAACTTTAATTGGCAGTACTTGATCTAATTGTGAGGTATATGAAGTGATCGTTTAAATTTGGAAGAAAAATTCCTATTCTTTGTGGCTATCAAAGCATGCAGAGCAAAAATAAACATCATGCTTACATCGGAAGTTCCACCATTTCGATCAGGCTTCCTATGGAGAATCCAGGTTTCCAGATGGGCGCCCTAGGATTTGCATCCCCTGGAGCCTGGAGCATGTAAAATTCCGGAATAGCTACTGCACCAAAAGGAATGGAAGCTGCTGAAATATAGCAAAAACTAAGAAATCATCTACGACATCAGACTGTCCCGAATCCGGGCAACCATTGTTCATATCGCATCGGAAGTCGATCTTACGCACGACCAGATATGGAGAAAGGTATTAGGACTTAGGAGGGGGATGGAACCTGCCAAGGCGGATACTATCTCGTGGTCCTCTTCACAGGAAGAAACCATAACCAAGAGGTGGAAGAAATGGACTGCCGGAGGATTCCTCCGCTACGTCGGTGATCTCGACGATGACGTGATGGAGACGGGAGAGGCGTTCGAAGGGAGAGGGGGAGCGGTTCGCTCCGGCCGGAGTGAACTTAAAAAACAGGAGGGTTTTTTTGTGCGCGTGTGGGCGCGCAAACTTTGAGATTTCACCCGCCAGATTTGTTAATTACGATTTACTTCAATTAATACGAAATTAAAAAAAAAAAAACTATTGTATACCGTCTTATTTTATCTACTTAAGAGAGTGTAAAAAAATAAATTAATATTTAATAATTAAAAATTACAATTTATGAGCATAGTTTTCAATAATTCTAAAAGATATCGTTTTATTGTTGTTGCCAACTGATATTTATCTTATTATTTTCTTCGTTAACATAAACACTTTAGATCCTTTAATTTTTAATTTTTAATGTGTGTATTTGTATAATATTTATGTTGTATTTTACTAGTGGACTAATTAAACTTTTTAGTCAGTCAATTAGATATAATTTAATTGAGTTGGATATTATTCCAATTAGTAGTCGTCAAAATATTTAATAATCTTATAGGATTGAAAAATAAATAAATATCGACATAAATTTAATACAATAGTTTTTTGATTAAAAATATTTAATGATATTAAGTAGATGTTATTTTAAGATTCAAATAAGAAAATGAACATATATATAGATAGATTAAAAGAATACTAATTAATGCAGTTAAACATTTTTAGACAAGAATATTTGACGACGTTATAAAATTCAAAATATATTTAAAAATAATAATATGGATAAATTCAAAGTAATATAATTCAGTATAAATTCAAGGTATATATTTATTTTTCCCTTTATTCATCGTATAAAGTTTTTGAAAAAATCTCCGATGACTACTAATCAATCGACTATCACTTAGACGATAAAAAGCAGGTCGAAGAAGGAGTTTTTGGAAAATAAATACATCTGTTAATATAACATATCACCTAGGTGTTTTTTTAAGTTAATCTAATGTTGCTAGCAAATTCAAGTGCCGTAAATCATGAACACACCAGTACAGATGGCCACCGCCAATTGACCGATACAAAGCAAAATTGGAGGCATCATGGCAATCTAAAAAAGAAAAAAGAAAAGAAAAGAAAACTATTGCAAGGACAATTGTTTTCGAGTTCAAGAGACTCACTGCTAAACCATCAAATCAAAGCACAAAGGCTGCCGTATTCGCATTGCTTTTTGTTTTTGTAGTTATTTATCCATCTCCGAATCTAGGCTGAAGCCTAATGATGATGACACTGATTTACGAAAACATGCCATGTGTCCAACTGCATCATTTATACAATAATATCATTTAACTGACAGTAATTAACAAACAGACAGGAAATCTGATTAAGCAAGCACCTACCAACCGCTATTGATACAGTAAAATACTTTGAAAAAAATTATATAAAAAATAATAATAATTTCAAAGATACAGTAAAATATTGAAGGAATTAAAAGAAGATTTTTTTTCCCTTTAAAGAAGAAGGCCAGAAGTCAAATAAAAACACCTCTATTTGTGTCTGAAATTTGGCATCCAAGAGAAGGTTAGCCAGTGAATGGCAGACAACAGGCATAGACACAAGCTCTGAAAGGCTGAAAAGATGCCAACTCTCTTTGTTGGACATTTCCAGAGCTACTGACTGATCTTTACGGCAAACCACACTGCGGCTCTGAGAGCAGCAGCAGCAGCAGCTACTGTGGCCCAATTCTGGAGGATGAAACGAGTACTACACCAACTGCTAAAGCTTCCTAATTAAGAAGCTTTTCTTTTTTGTGAAGCAAGGAGAGGGACTCCCTTTGGTTTGGTCTCCATCAGTGTTTCGTCTCCGGCGACCAGTACTCCTACACGCTCAATGCATTGTCACAATTATATTGTTTCGTTGTGGTCAATAGACAAGGGATCTATAGCTTGAACTGCCGATTCATATTATCACCTTACTTTTTTTTTCTTATATTTTAAATAATTAGATAACATAGACTTTCATAAATAGATTATGTTTTTTTCTTTCTATTTATTCTAGTCCAATGTTATGGGTCATATTAACGAGTATGTAAAGAAGCCTCCGAAACGTGATGGTAGAATACTAAAATATTTTTTTACGTGATAAAAATTTAATTTTTTTATGGAAATTAGTACTTAAAATTTTTCGAGTTTGAATTTCAGAAAGAATTCGAACTACTTGCATTGTTGATCCAGTTTATGCTATTGGAATTTATTTTGATGATTCATACAAAAATCTGATTAAAGATATGGATTTTAAAAAAAAAATCTATAGTTTACCCAAAATAATATCTACATGATACTTCTAACATAGCACTGTGGTATTTGACTTTATATATTTCTTTACTTGTCAGTCACTCCAAAAATGATTCCTCACAATGTAACCATGAATTAATTCAAAAAGAGTTTTTATATTGTATGAAAAAGGAGTACCTCAATTTTTTAAAAATTTAGTAATTTTAAAATTTTATTAATGTTAAAATTAAGTTGTTGAAATGATAATTTGGAAGAAAGATATTTAAATATTTATGATTTTTTAGAGTATTTTTTTTAGAAAAGAAATATTAAAGGGCATTTTGAAAATTATCCCAAATATATAATGTGGAGAGGAGGAGTGAAGTAAACCAAATCAAGTGACTTGCTATGGCTTCTCCCTCCTCGATGCCACGCCCGCCGCCGTCTGCTCCGCCTTCACAGCGTCCCCTCAAACACTTTCCTCCGGCGGAGGAAGCCTTCCCCAAACCAACCAGCAGCTCCGCCTCTTTATCCCTCAACCCCAGCCTCTTAATCATCTCCGCCATTATCGCCTTCGTCTTCATCGCCTCCGCCTTCATCCACCTCCTCCTCCGCCTCCTCTCCTCCCGCCTCCGCAGCTCGTCCGTCGCCGCAGCGCCCCCTCCTCCTCCTCCTCCTCCGCCTCCACTCCCGAGGCGATCTGACTTCCCTTCTTCTGCCGCGGACTCCGGGTTCTCCGACAAAGACAAGGCAGCGCTGGTCGATGCGCTTCCGCTGTTCTCCCTCGCGTCCTCCCTCTCCGTCCTCCCCAAATCCTCCCCGGATTGCGCAGTCTGCCTCTGCCCCTTCCGCCCGCACGACGAACTCCGGCTCCTTCCGGCATGCCGCCACGCATTCCATTCCAATTGCGTAGATCCCTGGCTCCGATCCACCCCATCTTGTCCGCTCTGCCGCTCCTCTATTGTCCTCTCGGCCGCCCTGCCATCGTCGCCACCGCCGCCGCCCCAAGATGCCTCAACGACCGGCAGCTTCCGGGTCGAGATCGGAAGCGTCAGTCGGAGGGGGACGACGTCGGAGGCGGATCTGACCGCCGGGAACCATCCGCGTCACCTGCGGACGTTCTCGTTAGGGTCGTCGCTCGAGTACATTGTGGACGAGGAAGTGGAGGCGGTGGTGGCGTGGATTCCGAGGCGGTCTGGGAAGGAAGAGAAGCCGGAAGCATCGACCGAGCCGGAGTCCCCTTATCCGACCGCGGAGGTGTCGGAAACGGCAGGGGGAGGAGGGAGAGGGTGGCTGAGGGATCACGTTGACCGGTTAGCCTCCTCGGCTTCGTCCACCTTATCGTCGTTGCAGTTCTCCGGGCGGTGGAGCCACCGCTACGACGGCAGCGAGGGAGGACGGTGGTTGCGGGATTTGGAGGGGAGCGCGCGGCGGGAGGCGGAGGAGGGCGGCTACTATGACTTCTACAGGTGGCTGGTAGGGGCATAACCGTCATATTCCTTCTCAACTCCCCGCGGAAGTTTCTGCCGCATCAGTCAAATGACGATAATGCCCACGATGTTCCTCGACAACAAATGGGTAACTGCGGATAGCGATTTTGATCGTTTTACTATTGAAAATTATTTTTTTTTTGGTTAGGAGTTGATTTCAAATGGTTAACAGTAATGAAATCATTAGTACTGCTTAATCCAGCTTAATTGGAGTTGTATCAACATAAACGAAGATGAATCCTGTGAGCAGTGATTTAGTAGGGTAGAAGAATCCAAAACAACGCATGATTAGGCAGGCTACGCATAGGTAATTAACGAAGGGAAGCCCCTGGCTAGGATTTTCAAACAGAGGGGCGGCGATTCAATAAATTAAAAAAATTAATATAACATAAAATATATAATAAAAATTATATATTAACTTTATATATTTTTATAATAATATTTTTTGAGATTTCATATTTTGAAAATATTGAATAATAGCTCCATTATCAATTGTATCCAACACATCTCGTTCAAGATATTGTACCAAACAATCATTTAGTATATCATCTCTATCTCTCAGTCGATTACATAATAAATTTTTAATTATTTTCATTATTGAAAACATGCTCTCTATAGTTGTAGTTTCAATGGATAATAACAATGTTAATTTTAAAAGTAAATAAACCAAAAGATACAGTTAATGTTTCTTCAATTGAACCATCGTTTTCGTAAGCTTGGTAATTCCTGTAATCTCAGAGAATTGATTTCTACTTCGTATGTCAAAAATAAAGTGCTCAAGATATATTAATTCCATCGGAGAGAAATCGAATAAATAAAAATTGAGTAAATTGAAGTAATGTTTTCTTATCATAAGCAGATAATGAATTTGATAAATCAATATAAGTCATACATAACAGTTCTGTTCACTTCGTTAAAGAGATTATTCAAATCTTGAACTTGCAAATCTATAACTTCATAAAAAGTTTCAATACTATAATAGTTAAGATTTATCTTTCTTTTAATATTTCGCTGTGATCTCTCATGAAAGACAAATAAATTTTCCATATGTGGGATGACTATATTATATTTAACATAAATAAAGAAACTTCATTCAATAATAAATCTCAACAATCATCTCTCAGGATTTATAATTGATGTTTACTTGATCTTACAATAATCATGACATTTACGATGTCTTGATCTTTTCTTTGCAAAGTTTGCGACAAATCATTCATGACTCCCAAGATATTCTTCAGCAAATGCATTTAAGATATGAATTCATATTTCATTATAAATTCTAATAGATTATTTATTTGTACCCTTTGCTTATGATCTTTTTCCTCATCTTCAACAATTAAAAGGACATCAATAATTGAAAGATACAAGCACATATCAAGCTCAATAATGTATTATAATGTGAACTCCAATGTATACTTCTAGTTTTTTTTTTAATTTCGTCTCCTGATTCATACTGAAGGGGAAATTTCGCTTCGCTTCGGTCGCTTGTGCATGACAATCCTATCTCACGTCCCCGGATTAAAATTTTATTAATTAAAACTAATCCAGACGGAGATGAATTACCCAAGCACCCGATTTATCATCGTGCTATTCAATTTGAGTGGTCGCTTGAATAAACTTATTGTTGAAGCAACCTAACCCTTTTCCTCGATTAGCCGCAGAATAGATGATGAACGGATCGCCGATTTTTGTGTTTATGATCGGGGTTCATGTCAATCAACAATATGCAAAATACAAAAGAACAAGAATTAATATTAAACAAGATTATACCTCTTGTTTTACCTCTTAATCTTCTATTGTATTCCTATCCTCTTCTTGGACGTCGTGTGGGCGACGATCTTCCAAGAATTGAAGCCTCCTAGACCACGTATCCTCCCTTCCTTGCTCGCTTCGAACAAGAGAAGAAAACTCTCCCTTCTTCTCCTTTCTAGTGTCGAACACAAAGCCTTCTCCTCTTCTCTTTGCTTGTATCGACCACCAAAACTCCAAGTGTGGTGTCCACCGGCCCTAAAGAGCGGAGAAGAGATTGAGGAAGAGAGAACCCTCTTCCTCTTTGCTTGTTGCCGCCGACCCTAGGAGAGGGAGAGGAGGCATCGACCCTTGGAAAAGGAGAAGGAGGCGCCGTTCCTAGGAGAGGGAGAGGAGGCACCAGCCAAGAGAAAGGAAGAGAAGGAAAAACCCTAACTCCTTTGTTGTCGACGACCCTAAAGAAGAAAAACCCTAGCACTCTCTCGTGCCCTTGCCTCTCCACCTCCTTATATAGATTTAGGCTTAATGAGGTATTCATAATATGCTACAATAGGGACCATGAGGAGGAGTTGGATCATGGCCACCCAATGGATCCAAACCACATATAATCCGATCCATTAATGATGATCCATTCCACTAGAGGATCATCATCGATCTACCTTACCAATCCCCATAATTAAATATGGGCTCCACATATTATTTGTATAAAATATCTCCCCGTGTTTAAGATATCGAATGTCCATTAATTAATTAAATTATTGACAATTTAATTAATCGATATTTAACTCCATGAGTAGTACCACTTATCCTTATCATCATGTTGGACACAGTCCACCTGTAGGATTTACATGATGAACTTTATGAGCTCCTCAAGGGGACATCATCATCCTAGTATATAGGACACGGTTTCCTCCTATAATCAACGACACACCATGTAAATAATATTATTTCCTAAATTACCAAGCCTATCGACTTAACACATAAATCTCGCCTATTAGTAAATCAAAGAAATAAACACTAAGTACATATGCCCGTTATTATATCAGAATTAAGAGCATGTACACCATAATATCTGAGGTCTGATTCAATTATATAGTCAGTATAAATTGAATCACCTCTAAATCGGTCCTGCTCAATACACACAAAGTATACTAGTGTAATTCTATGGTCAAGATAAATCAATACCAAATTACATTACAACCATGCCAATGGTTTGTCCAAAACCATCTTGGTTGTGAGCCTCTACTTATACTCTACAAGGAACTGATAACATGATCTTCTGTGTGACACCATACACCATGTTATCTACAATGTAAAATATCAGACAATATACATAAATATAAAATACAAACAATGATCATGTGATACTTATTTCAAAATGAAGATGTCCATACAAAAGCTAGACTTTTAGTATACATCCTAACAATCTCCTACTTATACTAAAAGACTATGCTGCTATTAAACTGTCATACATCTGATTCCCATTCCCTCCACATGCCTATCAAAAGCTCTCACTGGAAGGGCCTTAGTGAAAGGATCTGCCAGGTTATCCTCTGATACAATCTTGGCGACAACAACTTCTCCTCGCTTTACGATCTCTTGTATCAGGTGGTACTTGCGCTCTATGTGTTTACTTGCCTTATGGGCTCGTGGTTCCTTCGAGTTTGCAACTGCACCACTGTTATCACAATAAATTGTGATAGTTCTAGGCAAACCAGAAATCACATCCAAGTCCATCAAGAAGTTCCTGAGCCATACAACTTCTTTGGTTGCCTTAGAGGTTGTCACATACTCAGCTTCCATGGTGGAATCCGCCACTCATTTCTGCTTGACACTCCTCCATACAATGACTCCACCTCCCAAAGTAAACACATAACCCGAGGTAAGCTTACTGTTATCCCTATCTGATTGGAAGTCAGAATCTGTGTAACCCACAGGGAGTAATTGATCTTCCTGGTATACCAACATATAATTCCTAGTCCTTCTTAGGTACTTCAATATATGCTTTACCGTAGTCCAATGTCTCTGTCCTTGATTACTCTGATATCTGCTAATCATGCCCACGACAAAGCAGATATCCGGCCTCGTACATAACATAACATACATGAGGCTTCCTACCGCCGAAACATAAGGAACCACCTTCATCTCCTCTATCTCCTTTGATGTTCTAGGACACATCTCTTTAGATAAAGGTACTTCATGCTGAAAAGGTAGAAAACCTTTCTTGGAGTTCTGCATGCTAAAACGAGCTAAAATAGTGTCTATGTATGAAGCTTGAGATAAACACAACATCCTTTTCTTGCGATCCCTTATAACCTTGATCCCAAGGATGTGTCCCACTTCTCCCAAGTCTTTCATATCAAATTGTTTGGATAACCATACTCTTACGTTTGATAACACTTTGATATTGTTGCCAATGAACAAAATGTCATCTACGTATAGTACAAGAAATATCACTACGTTTCCGTCACATCTCTTGTATACACAAGACTCATCCGAACTTTGAATAAATCTATATGACTGGATTACATCATCAAAGCGGATGTTCTAAGATCTCGAAGCTTGCTTTAATCCATAAATGGACCGATTAAGTTTGTACACAAGATGCTCTTTGCCCTTTGTAATGAATCCCTCTGGTTGCTCCATATAGATGTTTTCTTCAAGACTTCCATTAAGGAAAGCTATCTTGACATCCATCTGCCAAATCTCATAATCCATATGAGCAGCAATAGACAAGAGAATCTGGATAGACTTAAGCATGGCTACCGGCGAAAAAGTCTCCTCATAATCGATACCCTCTTTTTGAGTATACCCTTTCGCAACAAGCCTTGCTTTGAAGGTCTCTACCTTCCCGTCTGATCCTCTCTTTCTTTTATAGATCCACTTGCATCCAATGGCTTTTACACCATTGGATGGTTCTACTAGCTCCCAGACCTGATTTGAATCCATATATTCTATCTCAGAATTCATCTCCCTTTGCCAAGTACCACATCTTTATCTTGGAGTGCCTCGTCATATGTCTAGGGATCAAGTTCATGTTCGTTAGAGACAGTCTATATATATATGTTCATGTTCATGTTCATGTTCGTCATATATATATATGGATGGTTGAGATTAATATATATATAGATGCAGTCTATATATATATGATTATTGTGATGTTGTATTTGATTGTACCATGCTTGCTGCATTTGGTTGTACATCATATTCATGCATGCTTCTTGCATATGTTATATGGTTGTGTCGGATACTGGTATATGTGTTGGACAGACCATTAGATACCTTGACCTGTAGCTTGAGTATATTGTGAGTTGATCTTACTCTTCCTGTTATATATATATGTTGGATATATGTTCAGGTTGGATCAGAGTAGCGTAGTAGACTTCAGGTATGTCTGCATGTTATGTTGTTCATTTGGTTAGACGGTAGACTAGCACGAGTTATACTCTTTGGTTTATCCAAGTACTTGTTCCTCACTGGATGGAAACATTGGGATGTCCAGAGTTAAATGTGGATGCTAGTTATGGTAACTAGTTCATTGGAGTGACTAGCTGTAAGACTTCATATGGTTCTTTGCATATATGGATATGTCAATGAAGTTTTTACTGCAGCTTAAGTGTGATGTTCTTTCGACTTATGGTATTCAAGTCATCTTGGTCATGAAGACTTATGCTTTGACATCTTAAGTAAGCATCTCCGAGGAGGTGTGGACCCGGGATGATTGGGTATAAGTCAAAGTGGCCGAAGGTGTTTGAATAGCCTACAGAGGATTCACTGTATATTCATATTGTTATGATATATTTAATCTTACATGTTAATATTGGTAACGTATTTTCACTTTTGTGATTTACAGTTGATGTATAATGTTGATACAACACGGAAGAAGGGCTGTTTGAAATTAGCAAATAGTAAGTGGCGTCAATACAAAACTCATCTTACTCAGACGTTCATTTTAAACAAACTTGACAAACCCGAAGAGTTGACTGAGCCACCTACTGGTTATGGCATTTCAAGAAATGATTGGAGTTTGTTTGTCATTAGTCGCATGTCTGAAGATTTCATTGTAAGTTTCTTAATTTCTTATTTTAAAATTAGTCGACCATAAGTCATAATTTACACACAAATTTGATATGTTGTTGTTTGAAATAAATAGAAATTAAGTGATCAACAAAAAGAGAGAAGAACACAACACATATACCCTCATCGACTTGCACATAAAGGATATGCACGCTTTGCTGAAGAAATAGTAAGAATATTTTGAGCATATTTCCATATGAACCCTCCAATTTATTCACATAAAATTATTTCACATATGTTGCTGGATTTTTCTTATTGTAGGCGACTGAATTATGTGATGATGATGACATTAATAGAGCTATTATGTGGAAGAAAGGATGAGTCAACAAAGAAGGGAACTTTGAAGGCGAGGATTTGATGAAAAGAGTACAAAAGATTGCAAGCAAATAAACAATACATAAAATCAAACAATTTTATTGAAATTGAAACTTTTTTAGTACTATTTCTTTTTAATGTACATGATAGGATGATTACATACAACAAAAGCGGGAGGGTAAGCTGAAAATTGAGGGGACAAAAGAAGATATACTTACAAAAGCACTTGAGACTAAAGAACATACTGGCCGTGTGGGGGGTATTGGAGGTCATGTCACTCCAACAATTTATTTCAATGTTGGCAAAATGTGGAAGGGTACTGATATTGCCCAAGATGTAATCAATGAACATAAAAGGAAGATGATGGAGGCAAATAAGAAAATTTCAGACCAAGATGCATGTATACAAAAACTTGAAGAAATGGTGTCTAAAAGGGGTGCATGTGACATTTCGATAGATGACAAAGGCAGCTGCTTAGTGAAGGTACCTTACCTGATTGAAGATAATATGAAAATCAATCAATATGACTTGCAAATTGTGAGCAAAACTGATGCTTTACAGGTATTATGATAGTTGTAATTTTATTACTTACTATTATAGAGTTAGTAAAATTTATTGATATGCCTATTTGTATTTTAGGGCAAATCAGTTGTATTGACATTGGAATCTAACGGAAATATTGCTGCATATGGTATAATTATTTGTGTCAATGAACCTGATAAATTACTTCATGGTGCTCCATTACCCAAGAATTGTATGCGAGTCTCCATTGATGAAGCAGTGGACAAATCAGCACCTTTGCCACATCTAATTCCAAGTGAATGTGAAGTGATTGGTGATGCTGTAGGAACCTATGTTGCTTGGCCACAACACTTGATAGTTACGCAAGATGAGGTACATGTGATATTATATTTCAAAGTAAATTGTCATATTTTTTTAATTATTAAACCTATCTGACTTGTTTATATGTGTAATTATTAAAAGGCTCGAAGGAAGAACTTTGAACTACCAAAAAAGAAACATACTTTGACATCAAGTGTCCCAAGATCATTACATATGTTATATTATTATAGTAAGCGTGCTCTAGAAGGAGGAAGATATATATCATTGTGTTTAGATCATGATGTGTTTGACAATGATTATAAACTTCTTCTGCACCTTGAGGACATCATTCCTTTGTATCATTTGGAGTCACTTTCAGGAAATTGTGTAGTTGGATACATATGGTAAGTGGTATCATTTAATTCTTTCATCAACTAATTCTTTCAATATTTTATTTTATTTTCGTTGTTGTAAACTTGGAATCTAATTTTTTTGTAGCATAACATTCTATAACTGAACCTATCTTTTTTATGGTTGCAATGGTAGGTATCTTTATAAAAAGATGGTGAATGATAGAAAGAAAGATAAATTCAGATTTGTCAATCCACACAACGTCCCATATGTGACAAAAACTACACATGACAAAACATGTAAGCTTGAACAGTTAAACCAAAGGGCAAGTCTTTTAAAAAAATGTGGAACCGCCACATTAGCAGCCCCCTACCGCTACCCCTATGTGTGGAGGGGGGTAAATCAGGTCCCAGGTGGCTAGCGCAGAAATACAGAGTCATCGGTAGCCTGGTCGTCACCTCCAGGAATCGACCCCTTGCCCTTTCAAGCTTTAACACGGCTGCGCTAGCCATTTGGGTTTGCCCTGGGGGCTAAGGGCAAGTCTTTTAGCAGATAGGTTAAGTGGTGCATCAGTTGATCAACTTGTTTTGGTACCAGGTAATATCGGGTAAGTAAGAATTAAAATATTATTTTCAATTTCTTTCTTTTGGTAATTTATTGAATTGTATGAAATAATTATATGTTTATGCATAGTTGGCATTGGATTCTCACGGTCATTGACCCATACAAAGAGGTTATATATTTGTTGGATTCTTTAAATCATCGCATTCGTGATGAGGATTGGAAATATGTAGTGGAAATGTGAGTTCATATGATTTTTTTTTAAGTATTTAATTTAGTAAATAAAACATTTATATATCAAATATTATTAATGTATGAAGGGCTTTAAGATTGTTTAATTCAAACAAGGGGAGGAAAGGGAGAAAAAATATTGTGTGGGAAGTAGTACAAGTATGTGTTAATTATATTGAAGATATATTTTAATGTATATAAATGTTATTAACAATTTATTTCTAATTAACATAGGCTCCTAGACAGCCAGATGTGATACAATGTGTTTATTATGTGATGAGATTTATGAGACAAATTATTGAAGAAGTCGAAACTATCGAGAGAGATTCACTACGATCAATAGTAAGATTATCTTGTTTATCATAAACAATTTGAAATACACTATTTATGTGATTGTTGTTTTCATTAACACTTGGTATTTTTTGTATGTGTTCATAGTTTACAAAAATGCCATGCTCTTGAGAAGAAATTGATGAGGTGCGGTCCAAATTGACAGAATGTATACAAGATCATATTTATGAGCAGGTATGGAATGCTAAATGACATAGTTTCGTTGTTATCTTTTTCCATTTCATTAAAATTATATACATAAATTGCATTTACTTTGGTTTTTCATTATTCATCCAGTGGATGATTAGCTCGCAAATTGTTATCTTACTAGCTTGCAGTATATCTTCTAATTTTTGTATGTTAATAGCCTTAAACCTAAACAAAATTTACCCAAAATGTAGTACATGAGATGGATGACTGATAACTACCATTTTATCGTGTTATTTTGGTCCTTAATATCATTGTTTTTATCCTCTTGAGTGATTTATTATTGATTATTATCATGTTTTATGAGTTGGATATATTTTTGGACCTTATTGTAAATTCTCCTAAATTTTGGACTCATATGCAAATTTTATCTTTGTTTGTAAAAGATCGAGATGAGCCACTGGACTAGACTCAAGTTGGATCAAATATGACTTCATCTAAGGGTTGTAATGGGCATTTTAAGCTGGAAGAATCTAAGCCCTTCATCAAGATTAGAGGCAATTTAATCAAGGGTTCAGATCTGTTTAACCCTGACCGTCCGATGAGATCTGATTGATCTGAGCCATCCATCTAAATCTGGAGTGATCCGGTCCATACATTTAGATATGGACATCTTAGGCCTTCATCCGATTCAGTCGATCGTGATTATCCATTCAGAGTGATCAGATCCATTCATTCAAAGTCGGAGAATTTTCATCCATTGGATGCATAGCCCTTAATTGAATTAATCAGAGTAATTAACTTAGCTTCAATTGGAAGGCTGGGATTAGATCTTGCTTCAATTGGACAGTGGAGATAATCCACTTAATGCTCCTTCGAGCAAGAAGAAAGGGCATCCGACATATCTTCCCACATGCAATCTTCTCCCAATGCCCTCTGCCTCTCTCACCGCGATCTTCCCCTTCCTCGCCGATCGCCGGAGAGGAAAGGGGATTCCCTACTTCTCCGGTGACCGGTGGTCTTCTCCATCATCTCTTCCCCTTCATTGTGTGACACCCACAGCTAACGGACTTCATCTTCTTCCTCGTACGAGCAGAGAAACGGTGAGCTGGGATCTCAGCTGCTGCTCCGTCGGAATCAGTTGCCACCACTCATCTCCTCCTCCACTGACGTTTCTTCACCGTCGATAGCCATCATCTCCACCTCCGAGATCTATCACCGTCGACCAATCGGAGAGGGGATTCCCCTCCGATCGGTCCGACCAGCTCCTTCACCATCAACCATGCTCCACCTCCGATCGGAGGTGCCATCCACATTTTCAGCAGTCCACTTCCACAACTCCGGCAGCCGCTCCATAGCTCCTATTTCAGCATCCTATGCAAGCTTCATGATGTGTTTTAATTGCTTTTTGTTTTTGTTTGTTGAATGTTTGTAATTGAACGATCTTCCACATTTAGAATTGCATGCACTTAGTTTAAATTCTTTCATGCTTACGTAGTGTTTGATGAAATGTCTCTTTCAGTAATTAGGTTGTAGTTTATTAGATTAGATTTAGTTCCATGCTTTACTTTACCTCATGTTCATGCATTAGATTTCGTTGATGCATTGATTATTTCATTTGGTTGTTAGTTAAATCTTTTCTTCCCTTGAGCCCTAGCAGTCGCCTCCACCTTGCTTCCATCCATTTTCCTCCACGGATTCGAGGAGGAACCGCTTCATCAAGAGATTTCGGTGTCATCATCCATCTTCAGCAGCTCATCCACCTTCTCTTTCGGATTTGAGGAGGAGTCCACCCCGACGACACTTCTTCGAGCTCAACCAGATCCACGAGAGTTCGGAGCATCCATCAAACTACTGGATTCAGGAGTTTGCACCATCCCACATCCACTGCCATTTGCAGAGTCTCGATCGGGCTTCGTTGGACTTAGCCGGAGGAACTTGTTCATTCACCAGGCCTATCTTGGGTTGATTAGATCATTTATTTCCTCTTCCAGTTTTTATTGCTTTAATTCCTGCATTGTTTGATCCAGTTGTTGCATGTTAGCTTAGAGTTTTAATTACCTTGCATCTGTAGGTTAGAGCTCAAATCCCAAACCCCCATCTTCAATAGAAAACCAAAAGCAATAATTAGAAATCCTAAGTTTACTATTATGTCGATTACACTCGTTGGAAAATGATTCGGGCCATTCACTATGCTATATTAGTGTAGAGGGGGTTCGGTAATTAATTTGAAACGGTACCACAATAAAACACCGTTATCAAATTTTGGCGCCATTGCCGGGGAGTGTAATGATGTTTGGTAGAGTTAGGGTTCTTTGTCCATTTTTCTGAAAAAAATAAAAAATTCAAAATTCAAAAACTTTTGTTTAGGGCTGCATTCTTTTATTCTCTTATATATCCATGTATTTTATCATGTATAATTTCTGTGTCTTTTGAATTGTTTGTTAGTATTTCAGGAAAGGACAGGAAATTTCTTTGAGCATGGATCCATATTATCATCAGTGTGGAGACTTTAGTGATGCTTACTATTCAGGCACTGGATGTTGGGATGTATACTGAAAAGTCTATCTTTTGTATGAACATCTTTATTTTTGAAATAAGAATCACATGATCATTGTTTGCATATTTATGATTATGCATATCGTCTAATACATTACATTGTAGATAACATGATGTGTAGTGTCACACGGGAGATCATGTTATCAGTTCCTTGTAAAGTATGAGTAAAGGCTCACAACCAAAATGGTTTTGGACAAACCATTGGTATGGTTGTAATGTGATTTGGTATTGGTTTGTCTTGACCATAGAATTACACTAGTACACTTTGTGTGTATTGAGCAGGACCGACTTAGAGGTGATCCGATTTATTGTTGACTACATAATCGAGTCGAACTTTAGATATTATATTGTACATGCTCTTAATCCCGATATAATAACGGGCACATATACTTAATATTCATTTCTTTGATTTACCAATGGGCAAGATTTATAGAGTAAATCGATAGGCTCGGTAAGTTGGGAAATGATATTATTTATATGGTGTGCCATTGATTATAGGAGGAAATCGTGTCCTATATATTAGGATGATGATGTCCCCTTGAGGAGTTCATAAGGTTCATCATGTAAACCCTACAGGTGGACTTGGTTCGACATGATGATAAGGTTGAATGGTACTACTCATGGAGTTAGATGTTGATTAATTAATTATCAGTAAATTAATTAATTAACAGACATTCGAGATCTTAAACACGGGGAGATAAATGTACAAATAATATATGGAGCCCATATTAACTTATGGGGGTTGGTGAGGTAGATCAATGATAATCCTCTAGTGGAATGGATTATTATTAATGGATCAGACTTTATGTGGGCTTGATCCATTGGGTGGCCAAGATCCAACTCCTCCTCATGGTCCCTATTGTAGCCTATTAAAACCCTCATGGAGCCTAGATCCGATGATGGAAAATGAAACTCTAGATCCGACGGTGGAGATTAAATCTCTAGATCCAACGGTGGAGATCAAATCTTTAGATCCGACGGTGGAGATTAAATCTCTAGATCCGATGGTTGAGATTAAATCCCAAGATCCGACGGTTGAGATTAAATCCCTGGATCTGACGGTGGAGATTAAAAGGAGGATTAAGCCTAGGTCTATAAAAGGAGGCCAAGGCTTGGGCGTGGAGAGCATTGAAGGGAGATTAGGGTTTTTGCTTCCTTGGCTTGGGCGGCAAGGCATTAGGGTTAGGGTTTCCTTTTGCTTTGGGCAGCACCAATTGTTCAAGGGTAAAGGGGTCGGCAGCAAGGTGGTGAAGGTTTGGATATCTCCTCTTCATCCTTTGGCCGGAGTTCCTTTTTCTCCTCTCTTTGTGGCCGACGGCAACCCTTCTTCAAGGTTGGCCGGTGATCCTATTCTCCTCCTTGGCCGGCGGCAACACTAAGTCCATTGACTTGGTGGTCGGTTCTAGATAGGAAGAAGAGTTTTGTTTTATTCTTTCTTTTGTTCGAAGCAAGCAAAGAAAGGAAGAATGTGATCTAGGAGGCTTCGACTTTTGGAAGATCGTCGCCCACACGACGTCCAAAAGGAGGAAGGACATACAATAGAAGACCTTGAGCTAAACAAGAGGTATAATTCTTGTTTTGGTTCCCTTTAGTTTCTTTGTATGATGTATGTATTTTGTTATGTGGCTAAATTTACTTGGACCCCAAATACGAACACAAAAATAGGCGATCCGTACATCATCTATTTTGTGGCTAATCGAAGAAAAGAGGTAGGTTACTTGAACAACAAATTTATTCAAGTGACCACTCTAATCGAATAGCACGATGATGGAACGGTTGCTTGGGTAATCCCTCTTCGTCAAGGATTAATTTTTTAATCTGGGGATGTAGATGGGATCGCCATGCACAAGCGACTGAATTACATGTCAATGTGATGTGAGATGTGTGTTTTGATCTTCTAAACTAGGGTTTCATGCATTTTTCTAAGGCAACACTACTTGATTCCCTAATAAATGGGACTCCAAGTCATGTCATTGTCCTTAAATCAATTTTAATAAAAATAAATACATAAATGATCATGACATAAATGATAACAATAATTAAGCATGACCAATGATCATGATGTCATGGCATATGATGTAATCTAAAAACACATGACATTAATCCTTAATCCTAAACATTGATCATGACATATAAATAATAAAAATAAATATGATGTCATGGCATGTTGTATGACAAACAAAAGCATGACAAATAAAATATATAGGTATAAGAATACCTAAATTTCAATATTAGTTCTCATTTGATATAATTAAGTATATTTTTCCATATTATCACTTTTCTCCCAAGTGTGCCAAAAACCCAAAATGACACACTATGACTTCTAAACTTAAATTGTGCCAATTTAATTGATTTTTCATAATTCCAAAACTGTATTGGCACATCTTAAAATCTTTTAGGATCATAGTTTCAAATCTATTTCCAAAGTATCCATAACCTTGAAAATAACCTAAAGTGCCACCTTTGCCATGGTTGAGTTAACTACCCATCCAATCAAGGTTGGCACACCCTAGACCCATCTAGCGTGAATCGATCACGCTCTTAGGAACCCAATACCTATTTGAGCTCCTAGGGTTAATTAGGTATTCCTTAGGGATAACCTCCCTAGATACTTTTATAATGACCTTTCTAGGCTTGTTAGCCTTGGTCATTTTAGTCTTGACTAGGTTAACCTTAGGGATTGCCTCCCTAGTAACCTTCTTAGTGGTCTTCCTAGGTTTCATGGAAGCCTTGGACACTAAGCACCTACCTTGGTCAACCTTAGGGATGACTTCCCTATTGACCTTGGCTTTCCTAGACCTAATTTGAGTTCCATAATCAAATGAAACATTGTGGTAGGTCTTTTTGGGCTTAGGCTTGCCCTTGGATGGTTCTTGTTTCCTAGGTCTTTGTCTTTGACTTTTAGACCCTAGGCTTTGACCATTTGACCCTTTAATTGAATATTGCATCTTTGCAAGGGTCTTTTCAAGTTTCTTAAGCCTTGACCTCAAGGCTTGATTTTCTAATTCTAATTGTCCAATTTTTGATTTTTCATCTATTCTTTGGACATTGTTTTTCCTAGGCATATGCCTAGTCCATTTAAGGGTTTTGCCTAGGTGATCTTCTATTTTCCTAATGCTTTCCTTAGGAAGAGTTTTTCTAGGGACATTAGTCCCAAATTTCTTTTTATTTCCTAAGTTAACATTCTTAGCTCCTAGGCAATAGAATCTATTTCTACTAACATGCTTTTCATGAGTAATAGCAATTGAATTAAAAGCATGCTTTTGACTTTTAAATTTAGAAGGTGAATTATTAAATTTTACCTTAGGGATTGCTTTAGAAGCTCCCCCTACATGTGATACTCCCTCTTGAGTCTTCTTGCTCCCCCTAGAGCATTGACTCCTATAGTGCCCCTTTTGATGGCACTTGAAGCAAATGATGTACTCCTTGCTCCTTTGACTTTGGGCACCGGCATCCATGACCTTTGGCGCCGTGGACTTTTCTTGACCCTCTTTGGGCACTTGCTCTTATAGTGCCCAGTTTCCCTACACTCAAAGCAAATTATATGAATTTTATTTTGAATCGAAATGCTTGAGTTACCTAGGGTGGTGGTTAGGGCCTCTTGAGCTTGTTCATCACTTCTCCCGGAAGTAGATGGCTCTCCTTCCTCTTGCCCTTGCTCCAGAGTAGATGGTCTCTCCTCCTCAATCCTACAAATGGATGCTTCTTCCACTTCTTCCACCTCTTCTTCCACCGATCCGAAAGTTGATTCCTTCTCAACTTCCGACTCCTCACTTTCTTGTGAGGATGATGATGATTCTTCCTTAGCTTCTTCCTCTTCTTGAGCCAATGAAGATTCTTCTTCTTCTACTTGTGCCAAGTGAGGCTTCTCATGGAACTTGGCCAATTTATCCCATAGCTCCTTAGCATCAAGATATTCACCTAGCCTAGACAAAACATCATTAGGTATCAAATCTTCTAAAAGTTTTGTTACCTTGGCTTCGGTTTTGAATTTTCGCCGTTGCTCTTGGGTCAATTTCTTCAACTTTAGAACTTCTCCCTTCTTATCCCTAGGAGGTTCAAAGCCTTCTACAAGTATGAACCAATCCTCTATGTCCATCATCAAGATGTCTCCATTCTTGCTCTCCACGTCGGAAAATCTTCTCGGTCATATGGTGGTGGAGTATTGATGTCCCATCCAAGCTTGTCTTGGAATTTCATCTTTACCCTCTAGCGTCTTTGTCTTTGCTCCCGATGGTTAGTCCGTAGAAGAGTCCCGAGCTATGATACCACTTGTTGGGGAAATGTTGACCGCTAGAGGGGGGGGGTGAATAGCGTTGATTCATTGCATGATGGAATTTGATCGCGTTTGTCTACAATTTTCGTTAGCGCGCAGCGGAATAATAATAAAGCAATAACGAAATAGACAAATACGTAAACACAACTATGTAACGTGGTTCGGAACCGAACGATTCCTACTCCACGGATCGAGCTCTAAAGAGCTCTAGCGATGCCAATCACATACCACTAATAAACACTCCTTCTCGACATAAGTCGGAGGCGGAGAAACCTCGTACAAGTAATCTTACAACAGTAAGAAATGAATACAAGAAATATACAATACAAATAAGAAAGACAAGTAAAGAAAACTTTACAACACTTTGCTTTTGATTGCTTGAATGCTTGGTTGCTTGAAATAAACTTGGAGACCCTGATTTGCAGCAGCAAATTACCCCAAAAACCCCTAAGAAACGATGGTGAAATCCTTTTCCACGAGCTCCATTTAATTCTTCTGTCTGGGCTGAAAATCGCCGATCAGTCGATTGCTCGGGACCATCAGTCGACTGATGCTACTGTTGTCGTGAGACAATGGCTAGATCCACGTTGGAAAAATACAACGGATCCATCATCAATCGACTGATCATGAACATCAGTCGACTGATCGAGCCTCCACTCGACTGCTAACCTCAGCAGTCGAGTCAGACTCCATTCTGTGCTCGAAAAATTGAGCACCAGTTGACTGATCACATGATTAATCGACTACTGGGCTAATTCCCACAGTCAAACCCTAGTTGACTTATGCCAGTTGACTACCACATGGCATCAGTCAACTGAGACACCTCAAATATGAGGTTTTAACCTCAAACATGAGGTTTAACCCAAGTATGGTGTCCCCATACTTGCTAGACCACCCGTAGCCTAGACCTAAGCCTTCTAGCCACCTTTGTCAGTCTCATGCCTCTCGGATCCCTCTAAGTCATCCATGACTTGTTCATCCATTGCGCTAGCCTTCAGGTGCTTCCATCTGCTATGTCATGCTAACGGTGTCTACACCACCAAGGCACATTGGACTTACGCTGCCAAGACTCCGCTTGGACTTTACGCCGCCAACCATTGGACTTATGCTGCCAAGACTCTCGCTTGGACTTTACGCCGCCAATATCAAACCCCTTGGACTTCTCAAATGCCAAGACTCAAGCTTGGACTTTCCCTTGCCAACCCATGTTGGACTTTCCATGCCAAGACCCATGCTTGGACTTTTCCTTGCCAACCCATGTTGGACTTTCCATGCCAAGACCCATGCTTAGATTTTTCCTTACCAAGACCCATGCTTGGACTTTACAAGCCAAGTACTCAAGACTTGGACTTTCCATGACATGGTCAACTTCAATCAACCATCAAAATCCCCCTCGAGTCAAACTCGAGTCCGGTCAAACATGATCCGGGTCGATTGTGCCAACAATCTCCCTAAAATATTATCAGACATCAATGTCAAACATCGATGTCAAACTTCCATGTCAAACATCAAAACATCACTCGAGTGAAACTCGAGTATGGTCAATCGTGACCTGGGCCGATTGCACTAACAGATTGGCTCTAGGGCTTTCACTAATAATCTCCCACTAGCACTAGTGTCAATCATTGTAGTATCTAATACCCAATGACCTAGTGTGACCATCATACTTTTTCTATACCAAAGCCTTGGTCAAGGGATTTGCGACGTTAGCCTCTGTGGGTACTCTGTAAATCTTCACATCTCCTCTATCAATAATCTCTCGAATGAGATGGAAGTGCCGTAGTATGTGTTTGGTCCGCTGGTGTGAGGGAGGTTCCTTAGACTGCGTAGTCGCTCCATTGTTGTCACAATAGAGCTCTATAAGATCTGCTATGCTATGAACCACCCCAAGCTCAGTAATGAACTTACGGATCCAAACTGCCTCCGCTTCACGCTTCGATGCAAAGAATATACTCTCATTGTAGAATCAAGAATCGTGTCTCGCTTCAACTCTTCCACCACAAAGGCCACCATTCAAGCAAAACACTAACCCCGATCGCGATCTATAATCATCCCGGTCAAGTCGCATCTCAGAACCCTTTACAGCTAGCTCCTCATCACCTCCAAATATCAAGAAATAGTCTTTAGTCCTTCTCAAGTACTTAAGAATATTCTTGACTGCTATCCAGTGATGCTCACCTAGATCTGACTGGTATCTACTCGTCATGCTCAAAGTATATGAGACATCAGGACGAGTACATAGCATGATGTACATGATAGATCCTATGGCAGATGCATAAGGGATCTTATCCACGCGGTCTCTCTCCTCTTTAGAAGAGGGACTTTGAGTCTTCGAAAGACTCACACCATGTGACATCGGTAGAAGTCCCTTCTTGGATTTCTACATGGCAAACCATAGTAATACCGTGTCAATATATGTACTCTGACTTAGGCCAAGCAATCTCTTAGATCTATCTCTATAGATCTTGATGCCTAGAATACATGCTGCTTCACTTAAGTCCTTCATTGAGAAGCACGTGTCATTCCCAATGAGTAGTATGTCATCCACATACAATACAAGGAAGACAACTGTGTTTCCATTAACCCTCTTGTAGACACAGGGTTCTTCTTCATTCTTGATGAAACCAAACTGTTTGATCACATCATCGAATCGAAGATTCCAGCTCTGAGAAGCTTGCTTTAGCCCATAAATGGACCTTTGCAGCTTGCATACTTTGCCAATATGTTGTGGATCTACAAAACCCTCAGGTTGTGTCATGTACACATCCTCGAGCAAGTTTTCATTCAGAAATACAGTTTTGACATCCATTTGCCAGATCTCATAATCATGGTACGCTGCAATAGCATGTATGATCTGAATGGACTTAAACATTGCAACTGGAGAAAAGGTTTCATCATAGTCAATACCATGAATTTGCTTGAAACCTTTAGCCACCAATCGACCCTTATAGGTATGCGTAAGTCCATCCATGTCAGTCTTTCTCTTAAGGACCTACTTACACCCAATGGGTTCGACACCTTCAGGTGGATCAACCAAAGTCCATACTTGGTTGGTGTACACGGATTCCATCTCGGATCTCATGGCCTCTAGCCATTCTTAGAATCTGGGCTCATCACAGCTTCCTGATAGGAGGTAGGCTCATTCTCAATGAGCATAACATTATCATGGTCAGACAAGAGAAATGAGTATCTCTCAGGCTGACAACGTACCCTATCAGACCTGCGAAGAGGTAGGTCTACTTGAACAGGTTGTTATTCCACAACTCTTTGTGTAACAATCTCATCATCGACAACACTTTGTGGTTCATGTTCAACCTCCATCAAGGCCTCAGTGCTATGGTTCATATCTTGAATTTCTTCAAGATCAAACGTACTCCCACTAGTTTTGCTAGAAACAAAATCCCATTCTAGAAATACCCCAGTATTTCCCACAATCACTTTGTGCTGACTGGGAATATAGAAGTAATATCCCTTCGTTTCCTTGGGATATCCAACAAAATAGCACTTATCGGATTTAGGTCCCAGTTTGTCTGAGACTTGACGTCGAACGTAAGCCTCACAACCCCAAATCCTCATGAAAGACATCTTGGGATTTTTCCCTGTCCATATCGTATATGACGTCTTTATCACAACCTTGGATGGTACACGGTTAAGAGTGAAAGATGCTGTGTCTAGAGCATATCCTCAAAAGGATATAGGAAGATCTGTGTGACTCATCATAGATCGTACCATATCTAATAGGGTACGATTCCTCCTTTCGAATACACCATTCCACTATGGTGTTCCAGAAGGAGTGAGTTGGGATAGAATCCCACACTCAGCTAGATAGTCACGAAACTCATGGCTAAGGTATTCACCACCTCGATCTAATCGAAGTATCTTAATACTCTTGCCAAATTGGTTTTGTACTTCATTCTTGAATTCTTTAAACTTTTCAAAGGATTCTGACTTATGTGTCATCAGATACACATAACCATATCTACTGAAGCCATCAGTAAATGTAATGAAGTACATATAACCACCTCTAGTAGCAACATTGAAAGGGCCACATACATCACTATGTATAAGTCCTAACAAGTCTGTTGCTCTTTCGCTGTGTCCACTAAAGGGAGTCTTGGTCATCTTGCTTAAAAGGCAAGACTCGCATGTCTCATATGATTTAAAATCAAATGAGTCCAGCAGCCCATCCTTATGGACCTGGGATAAGCGACTCTCATTTATGTGACCTAAGTGACAATGCCAGATATAGGTTTGGTTCAACTCATTTGACTTGATCCTTTTGATATTTATGTTATAGATGGGGCTCTCTAAGTCTAGAATGTAGAGTCCATTAATCAGAGGTGCACTATAATAGAATATATCATTTAAATAAACTGAACAATATTTGTTTTTTATTATAAATGAAAAGCCTTTTTTGTCTAAACAAAAAACTAAAATTATGTTCTTAGTCAGAGCAGGCACATAACAACATTCATCTAGTTCTAGTACAAGCCCAAATGACAGAGATAGTTAATAAGTTCCTACAACAATAGTAGCAACCCTTGCTCCATTGCCTACTCGTAGGTCCACCTCGCCCTTCGTCAATGCCCTGCTATTTCTCAGTGCCTACACATTAGTACAAATGTGAGACATCCGGTATCTAATACCCATGATGAAGAAATAGATAGATTGACTTCTATGACATATATACCTGAAGTAAAAGTCTCACTTCTCTTCTTCTTAAGATCTTCCAAGTATGCTTTGCAGTTACACTTACAGTGTCCAGCTTCCTTACAGTGGAAGCAAGTCCCTTCCTTGGCCACCCCTCCTTTCGGTTTCAGTTCCTTGCCTTTGCCCTTGGCTTGGGACTTTCCCTTACCTTTAGGCTTGCCCTTGCCTTTCTTCTTTTGCACCATCAAAATGGAGTCGAGATTTCCCTTCTTAAGGTTGAGCTCAGCAGTTGTCAACATGCTAAGCATCTCAGGCAGTGACTTATCAATTTCATTCATGTTGTAATTCATGACGAATTGATTGTAGCATTTTGGTAAAGATTGCAAGATCAAGTCAGTGGCCAGTTCTTGGCCAAGTGGGAATCCCAACCTCTATAGGTTTTCTATGTACCCAATCATCTTGAGTACATATGGACCTACGGGAGTCCCATCTTGCATCTTGCACTGAAACAATGCCTTAGAGATCTCGTATCTCTCATGCCTTGCTTGTCCTTGATACAGTTGACGAAGATGTTCAACCATATCAAAAGCATTCATGAACTCGTGTTTCTTCTGAAGCTCAGAGTTCATGGTCGTGAGAATGAGGCATGACACATCTAATGCATCATCTTAATGCTTCTTGTAAGCATTTCGGTCAGCTCGTGAGGCAGTGGCGGGAGGTGCTTCCGGAATGGGTTGCTCCAGGACGTACAATTTTCTTTTTTGAGTGAGAACAAATCTCAGATTTCTGTACCAGTCCAGGAAATTAGCTCCATTGAGCTTGTCCTTCTCAAGGACAGGACGCAGGGAGAGAGTGTTCGTGTTTGACGACATGGCAATCTACAACATAAACAATGCAGAAAGTAAATATCATATTCCATTTATCATTTAATTAGGCCTTTAAATAAATGATGCTCCCACTGAATTATAGGACTTTTGTAGAATCGAGTTTTGGATGTGGTCAAACTACATTACTAGATTCATACAAACTAGCTATAATTCTCGCAGGACAAGATCCACATCATACTATGCATTGAGTTAGCTTTGGCTAAATCGCCCAAGACTTAGTATGATCAATAGGTAACAAATTACCGATTACATCTCTATGCAACTCTTGTTTATAGGATCAAGATCCACATTTACAAAAGACCTTGAGTTAGCTTTGGCTAAATCGCCCAAGATTTAGTGTAAATGTAATCTTATCCTACCTTTCCAACGGTTGGAATATGCCTATAGTTTTACTCGATCCAATTGAGTTAACTAGTTTTACTCAATCTAATTGAGCTTATTCTCACCCAAGCTGTGATAGGTAGGACCAAGATTGTCCCTCTGCATCCTACCAAGATAATATACGTTGTTCTGCTTTAGCAGATTCAACAATAACAAATGATCGAGGTAGTGATGGGTATCAAAACTTGATAGGCATTTTGAGTTGATTCGATTAAGATCTAATCTAATCATGAATGTGTATTATATATGCATTAAGGCCTTAATTACCCTACACTAGCATGCATCACATACATACAAGCAAAATATACTAGCATGCATTATATACATACAAGCAAAATATCCTAGCATGCATCATATACATACAAGCAAAATTTACTAGCATGCATCACATATATACAAGCAAAAACAAATATATATATATATATATATATATAATAATAATAATAATAATAATAATAATAATAATAATAATAATAATAATAATAATAATAATTAAATTGTGATGAGGTCATGGCCCTACTATGATCTTCTCAAGCCAATGAGAAGATCGGATGGTCAACCTAGGGTTAACGGCTTCTCCAAGCGCCTCCTTTGACCGCCATGTATCGTCGACACCCTCGTCGTAACTCCGTCTACTAATGGACCTTCCACCGCTTTATTTTATACATTACAAACATGAAACTTGAGTTACATTCGAGTCTAAAAACTATTTACAATAGGAATATTAAAAGGAGAGGCACAACGCATAGGTCGCATACCATATACAACATACACAACACAAAAAAAGGGCGCGTAAGCCGTATTATGAATTACAACACTTTTTATCCAATCACATTGGGGTTCTTGGGCCATGATCATCACAGTATAATACATAATTCTAAATTATGTATTTTACATAAATTTCTATAATTTTCCTATCCTTTTGTATCATTTTATGAGTCACATCTCCGTAACGGTTCCGCTAAGCGATTTTCGGGCGCGATCGCGGGACAAGGCCCCTTGCGGGGTTAGGGGCAGTGCCCCTTCTCGCAAAATGAATTTTTTGAGTGTCCCATCTTGATCTTACAGCCCCTTAAGTCTCTGTACCAAAAGACTAAAGCGAGATTTTTCCGTTTCGGAGAGTTTTTCTCGGTAGTTGAAGCCTACAATTGTCCCAACACTTGTTGTTTTGACTCTAGGAGAAAATACTCACAAAAATCTATAAAATTAGAAAAATTACAGAAAATTACATATCTGTAATTTTTCATATCTAATACAACAATTACAAAACTAAACACGTACATACTTCGCATGTGGCTCTGATACCACTGTTGGACTATCCGAGCCGCAAAAATCACTTTTTGCATTGCAAAAACCTTGGAAGTTGGCCATGGATCTGTGCGAAGATAAACAAAAATATACATGTACGTGTTAAAAACCATAGATCTACTTTAGATCTACATGTGAAGAGCTTTACCCTTAATGCGACGCCCTTCACTTATCTAGCTCGTCCAAACGGCTTGCCGGATCTCGTAGAGTGTCAAACGTACACTCCTCTACAAGTATCCACATGAACAATAGGTGGAGAAGGCAACTTAGAGTGTGATAGCACTCCTTGAAACCCCCGGCAAGAAAGGAAGAGGGAGATAGAGCTTGAGAGGAGAGGAAAGGAGGAAGAAGAAGATCTAATCAATTCCCACTCACTTCCACTAATGCACAACTAATGTTGGCCGACCACTTCATGGAAGTTATATACATGCATGTAATACCAAGAGCCATGGCTCTTGGTGTCCCTCATGAGGTGGCACCCCATGATGATGTGGAACATCATTATTGGCCGGCCCATGCCAAGTCATCATGACATGACATTTGGTCAAGTCAAACTTGACCATTCATCTTCCCTCTCAAGTCAAGTCAAACTTGACCTCTTATCTCCCATGGTTGATCAAACCCAACCATTTGATTCAAGTCAATTTAATTTAATGAATCTCTATTCATTAGTTTAAATTGACTCGATTAATCAAATCTAAATTAGACTCATTCAACACTTGAATCAAATTGAGTCCAACTCAATTAGTCTAATTTGGATTACTCTTAATCCAATTTGGTTCATTACATGAACCTAATCCTCATGGGCCATCATATGAACCTAATCTCCATCTAATTTCCCTTTGTGTGTGACCTTATAGGTTCTTGTAATGTTGGCAATGCTCCTAAACCGATTTACAAACATAAGCAATGAGCGGTATCTAGCAACACATCATTGCTACCCAAGTTACAAGAATATTGAGATCCAACATCACCTTTGTGACTACTAATTGTGACTCTCACAATATGTGACAATGTCCCTCTATCCTTGACATCTAGATTGACCAATTGAGGCATAGACCGTGTCATCCTCTGTACAATCTATATCTTGAACTCCAAGTAGACTCACTCTAATCAAATGAGCTCAATATCTCATATTGACTCATTTGGGCATGGCCATGCACTTAGTGGTCTCACTCTATCAAGAATCATGATGTCACTCCCGTCATATAGGAGGGATAGATCCCATCTACATCACTCACATCCCTCCGTATAATTTGTTACATACCCAGTAATCGCCTTTATAGTCCACCCATTTACGGGTGACGTTTGACGAAGCCAAAGTATGCAATTCCTTATGTAGGGAACCATGGTGACTTCAGGTCCAAGGACTAATAGTCACATGAGAAAGTATATGACACTCATATAACGATCCATGATACTTTCTCATGGCGGGTCATTCAGTATACATTCTCTAATGTATACCCATGGGTCAACTTGATATCTCATATCCACTCATATAACGATCCATCGAGTTGACCTATATGTTAGTCTCTTCATATTAACATTGTCCCTGAATATTAATACTTGACTAGGAATGATTAAGAGTAGTGTTCTCTATATCATCTCATTATCGATTCAACCAATTGATTGATATAGATAAGAACCATCTACTCAAGGACGTTATTATACTTAGTTATTTGGCACAAATACAAGTAAGTATAATAACCATAAAGAAATGTCTTTATAAATAGGAATATGATACAACAAAGTCCATACAACAATCATTACATGATTGACTCTAGGGCTTTCACTAACATGAACAAAGTAAATAGATTGTGTCTTGATTTCATTTCTGCTGCATACTCTAATTGATAATATAAAATAAGTTTAAAAAATCTTAAGAAATTTATAACTTCAGAGATTCACCCCCTCTCTCGGAGCATCTCGATCCTACAGTTGGTATCAGAGTGGGGGTACTCCGAATTTGGTGCAACCACCATCGAGAGATTAAGAATAATTTTTATTAATTTTCGTGCTTTAGAATAATTTTTATTAATTTTCTTGCTTTAGAATAATATTTTATTTAATATTTTGCATTTAGAAAATATTTCATTAATTTTTTGTATTTAGAAAATATTTCTTTAATTTTCTACAATTAGAAAATATTTCATTAATTTTCTGCATTTAGGAAATATTTTATTTAATATTCTGCATTATGAAAATATTTCATTAATTTTTTGTATTTAGGAAATATTTTATTTAATATTCTGCATTTATAAAATATTTCATTAATTTTCTGCATTTAGGAAATATTTTATTTAATATTCTATATTTAGAAAATATTTCTTTAATTTTCTTCATTTTGAAAATATTTCATTAATTTTTTGTATTTAGGAAATATTTTATTTAATATTCTGTATTTAGAAAATATTTCATTAATTTTCTGCATTTAGGAAATATTTTATTTAATATTCTGCATTTAGAAAATATTTCTTTAATTTTTTGCATTTAGAAAATATTTCTTTAATTTTCCGCATTTAGAAAATATTTTATTTAATTTTATGCATTCAGAATAGTTTTATTTAATTTTGTCACTTAAAATAACTTTTATTAATTATTTCATTTAGAATTATTATTTTTTACAACTCTATGAATAATTCTGAATTTTAATTAAATTAAATAAAATTTAATAATGCCGCACTTAGAAGGGTATAAAACTGTTCGCCCTCCTCTCTTCAATGGAGAGGACTTTTCGAAAAAGTGAATCCCTCGAAAGTCGAGAGTTCTCGAGTCGGAGGGTATATAGTGATTGTCCATCGAGGTAGCTCTTAGAAGAACTACGAGCCTTGGAGTAGCAATCCTGTTAGGGTTGTGAACCAAGTAAATAGATTGTATCTTGATTTCATTTCCGCTGCATACTCTAATTAATAATATAAAATAAGTTAAAAAAATCTTAAGAAATTTATAACTTCCGAAATTCACCCCCTCTTTCGGAGCATCTCGATCCTACAATTGGTATCAGAACGGGGGTACTCCGAATTTGGTGCAACCACCATCGAGAGATTAAGAATAATTTTTATTAATTTTCTTGCTTTAGAATAATTTTTATTAATTTTCTTGCTTTAGAATAATTTTTTTAGAATAATTTTTATTAATTTTCTTGTTTTAGAATAATATTTTATTTAATATTTTGTATTTAAAAAATATTTCATTAATTTTCTGTATTTAGAAAATATTTCATTGTATTTAGGAAATATTTTATTTAATATTCTGCATTTAGAAATTATTTCATTAAATTTCTCATTTAAGAAATATTTTATTTAATATTCTATATTTAGAAAATATTTTTTTAATTTTCTACATTTAGAAAATATTTCTTTAATTTTTTGCATTTAGAAAATATTTCATTATTTTTTTGCATTTAGGAAATATTTTATTTAATATTCTTCATTTAGAAAATATATCATTAATTTTCTATATTTAGGAAATATTTTATTTAATATTCCACATTTAGAAAGTATTTCTTTAATTTTCTGTATTTAGAAAATATTTCTTTAATTTTCTGCATTTAGAAAATATTCTATTAAATTTCCTGCATTCAAAACAATTTTATTTAATTTTGTCACTTAGAATAATTTTTATTAATTATTTCATTTAGAATTATTTTTTTTGCAACTCTAGGAATAATTCTGAATTTTAATTAAATTAAATAAAATTTAATAATGTCACACTTAGAAGGGTATAAAATTGTTCACCCTCCTCTCTTCAACGGAGAGGACTTTTCCTATTGGAAAAAGGCGAATGGAGTGCTATTTGAAAACTGACCTATAGATCTAGTTTTCAATTAGGAAAGGTTTGGTCTCGTCAGTAGACGACTCGGGTGAGTTGTTAGAACCGGAGAAATGGACTGCGGATGTTAGAAAAAGGGCTCAAGTCGATTACAAGGTACTTAACACCTTGTAAAGCGGACTTACCAAAGAAGAGCTTAATAGGGTGGGTCCATTCAAAAACTCTAAGGAATTATGAGACAAATTAATCGAATTATATGAAGGTACAAATGACACTAGGATAGCTAAACGGGACATGTTACTTAATAAATTATTTAATTGTAAAATGAATGAAAATGAAAATGCTAGTCAACTTCATATTATAATAAAAGACATTTTAAATGGTTTAGATTTAATCGGACACCAAATATAAAATAGGGACGTAATTAGGTATACACTTAAGGCATTCCCTAGGAATGCCTTATGGACATCCATTGTCGATGCCTATAAGGTTTCTAGGGATCTTTCCACAATTTAACTAGATGAATTGTTTTCTGAACTTGAACTACACGAACAAGATAATTCGGGTCAAACCGAGAATGGTATTGCTTTAATGGCAGGTTCAACCAAAAAGGAAAGAAAAGCGAGAAGTGAGTCTTGTTGGTGCAATCGACCCAGGTCACAATTGACCGGGACTCGAGCTTGACTCGAGAGATGTTTTGATGTTCGAAAAAAACATATGACAATGTGATTGTCATGGGAAAGTCCAAGTCATGGGTACTTGGCATGGAAAGTCCAACATGGGTTGGCAAGGAAAAGTCCAAGCATGGGTCTTGGCAAGGAAAAGTCCAAGCATGGGTCTTGGCATGGAAAGTCCAACATGGGTTGGCAAGGAAAAGTCCAAGCATGGGTCTTGGCAAAGAAAAGTCCAAGCATGAGTCTTGGCATGGAAAGTCCAACATGGGTTGGCAAGGGAAAGTCTAAGCATGGGTCTTGGCATGGAAAGTCCAACATGGGTTGGCAAGGAAAAGTCCAAGCTTGAGTCTTGACATTTTGAAAGTCCAAGGGGTTTGATATTGGTGGCGTAAAGTCTAAACGGGAGTCTTGGTAGCATAATTCTAATGGTTGGCGGCGTAAAGTCCAAGCGGAGTCTTGGCGGTGTAAGTCTAATGTGCCTTGGCGGTGTAGACACCGTTAGCATGACATAGTCGATGAAAGCACCTGAAGGCTAGCGCAATGGATGAATAAGTCATGAATGACTTGGAGGGATCCGAGAGGCGTGAGGCTGACGGAGGTGGCTAGAAGGCTTAGGTCTAGGCTAAAGGTGGTCTAGCAAGTATGGGGGAACCATACTTGGGTTAAAACCTCATGTTTGAGGTGTGCCAGTCGACTGGTGCCATGTGGCAGTCGACTGGTGTGAGTCAACTAGGGTTTGACTGCGAGAATTGGCCTAGTAGTCGACTGCTAGAGGAGGCGATCGATTGATTGCTGCCGATCGATCGATCGTGTGATTAGTCGATCGCGCTTGGTTTCTCGCACGAATCGGAGTCCGACTCGATCCGAGGTTAGCAATCGAGTGGAGGCTCTAACAGTCGACTGATGGTCATGATCAGTCGATTGATAATGGATCCATTGGATTTTTCCAGCGTGGATCTAGTTGTTGTCTCACGATAACAGTGGCATCCGTCGACTTATGGTCTCGAGCAGTCGCCTGATTGACGATTTCCAGCCCAGGTTGAAGCTTTAAATGGAGCTCGAGGAGGAGGAAATCAACAGCGGTTCTTGAGAGATTTTGGGGTGATTTGCTGCTGCAAATCAGGGTCTCCAAGTGCAAGTCAAGCAACCAAGCATTCAAGCAATCAAAAGCAAAGTATTGTAAAGTTTTCTTTACTTGTCTTTTGTATTTCATATTGTATTTGCTTGTTGTGTTTAGTTTATTATTGTAAACTATTGTACGAGGTTTCTCCACCTCCGACTTGTGTCGAGAAGGAGTTATTGCATAGTGGTGTGTGATTGGCATCGCTAGAGCTCTTTATAGCTCGATCCGTGGAGTATGAACCATTCAGTTCTGAACCACGTTATATGCTCGTGTTGTGAATTGTGTTTGTCATATTTCATTATTGCTATTTATTATTATTCCACTGCGCGCTAATGAAATTGTGTAGACGAACTAAATTGAATTCCATCACGCAATGAAAACGAGCTATTCACCCCCCTCTAGCTTCCAAGGATCCCCTACAAGTGGTATCAGAGCAAGGCCGCTCTTCAAGTTTAACAACTAAGGGAGCACGCTAGAGGGTGGAGATCGATGTTCAAGAGCAACTAGGTTGGGACATCAATACACCGGTCCCTTACACCTTATATGGGTGAGAAGGCTTCAATTCTTAAAAGAGAAGAATTGAAGATTTTATCATGATGAGGGACTTCGAAGAATGGTCCATTTTAATGGAGGGATATAGCTATCCAATAGGAACAAAGGGAGGGTTCCTCAAGAAAAAGAGATGGACCGAAGAGCAAGTCCAAGCCTTCAAGAAAAATGATAAGGTAATGAAGTTTTTAATTGATTTAATACCTAACAATATCTTGTGTATGTTAGGTAATTATGTAGATGCCAAGGAGCTATGGAGCCAAGTGGCAAAGCTCCATGAAGATTCATTACCGGTTCAAGAAGAGAGACCATCACTGGTCTCAAGTGAGGATTCGGAAGTTGAGAAGGAATCAACTTCCAGATCGGTGGAAGAAGTGGAAGAAGCCTCCACTTCAAGGATTGAGGGGGAGAGACCATCCACACCGGAGCCGGAGCAAAATCAAGAAGAGGTCTCCACCTCCGGTCGAGAAGAAGAACAAATCCAAAATTCCACCATTGACCTAGGTAACTCAAACATTGTGGCTAAAATAAAAAATCATATAATATGTTTTGAATGTAGGGAGCAAGGACACTATAATAGTAAGTGTCCTAAAAGGATCAAGAAGTCTCCTCCGGCACCAAAAGTCAAGGATGTCGATCCCTCAACAACCAAAAGCAAGGAGCAAGTGATTTGCTTCAAATGCCGGTAACGAGGACACTACCAGAATCAATGCCCAAAGGGGGAGAAGAAGACTCAAAGGGGAGCTTCACAAGTAGGGGGAGCCTCTAAGGCAAACCCTAAGGTATATTTTAATAATGCTCCTATTTTAGTTAATAGACAAAAGCATGCTAGGAATTTCAATTCACTTGCTATTTATCATGAAAAGCATGCTAGGAGCAATAAATATTTTTGCCTAGGAGCTAAGAATATTCACCTTAGGAATAAGGAGAAATTTGAGACTAATGTCCCTAAAAATATTCTACCTAAGAAAACTATTAGGAAAATAGGAGAACATCTAGGCATCAACCCCAAATGGACTAGACATATGCCTAGGAAGAACATTGCCCAAAGACCAAATCAAAATTCTAAAATTAGGCAATTAGAGATTGTAAATCATGCCTTGAGTTCAAGGCTTGAGAAACTTGAAAAGACCCTTAGAATTATACAAAATCAAGTTGAAGGGTCAAATAGTCAAAGTCAAGAGTCTAGGACCAAGAGTCAACACCTAGGATCTAAGAGACAAAAGTCAACCAAGGGCAAGAAGGGTTTGGGTCACAAACCTAAGTCTAAGGTGGCTTATCATAATGTTCCATTTGATTATGGAACACAAACTAGGTCTAGGAAGACCAAGGTCAATAGGGAAGTCATCCTTAAGGTTGACCAAGGTGTGTGCTTAGTGGCTAGGGTTTCAAGGAAACCTAGGGAAGCCACTAAGAAGGTTGCAAGGGGAGTTACCCCTAGAGTCAACCTAGGTAAGACAACAATGACCAAGACTAACAAGCCTAGAAGGGTCATTAGGAAGGTATCTAGGGAGGTTATCCCTAAGGAATACCTAGTAAACCCTAGGAGCTCAAATAAGTTTTGGGTTCCTAAGAGCGTGATTGATTCACGCTAGATGGGTTTAGGGTGTGCCAACTTTAAATGGAAAGGTAGTTAACCTAACCATGGTAAAGATAGCACTTTAGGAAATTTTCAAGGTTATGGATACCTTGAAAATAGAATTGATATTATAATCCTAAAAGATTTTAGGATGTGCCAATATATTTTTGGAATTATGAAAAATAAATTAAATTGACACAATTTTGGTCTAGAGATCATAGTGTGCCATTTTGGGTTTTTGGCACACTAGGGAGAAAAGTGACAATATGGTAAAATATACTTAATAATAACAAATGACAATTAATATTAAAATTTAGGTATTATTATACCTATACATTTTATATGCCATGCCTTGATTGCCATATAACATGCCATGACATCATATCTATGTTTAATCATTTAATATGTCATGATCATGTTTTTAGGATTAGGTTTAATGTCATGTGTTTTTAGATTCCATCATATGCCATGACATCATGATCATTGGCCATGCTTAGTTATGCTATCATTTATGCCATGATCATACTTCATGCATTTAAGTTAATGAAAATTGATTTAAGGACTTTGACATGACTTGGAGTCCCATTTATAAGGGAATCAAGTAGGGTTGCCTTTAGAAAAATGCATGAAACCCTAGATTAAGAGAAAAAAACCCACATCTCATATCACATTGACATGTATGTGTTTTTATACACCCTACATACATGTGAGATGCTAGGATATGAGTTAAGTTCAAGGTGCATAGTTTTTGCATCTAGATGAACTAAACCTCATCTTTAACTAAAGGTGGATCATTGGGAAAGCTTGTGTACAAGTCATGTACATTGAGCCCAAGGAATATGATCCAATATAAGTTTTCAAAAACATTTCAAAATCATTTTAGAAAACCTTGGTGAAGTCTATCTTTTGATAGCAATCACCATTGATGAAGTTGATATAAAGTAGGGCCAAAACATTGAAAATTTCAATGGTTTTGAATTTTGTGTCAATTTCCTTACTTTATGGGTAAAATAATTTTCAAATATTTTTCACCCATTGTATGTGTCATAAGTAGTATATGTATGAATTTTTATGATTTTTTGATATACGTATATTTATTTATGCATTTCTGAAACTCAACTCTGATAACTAAAAATTGAATTTTTTGATTATCGATCAGCCCTTTGGTGATGATCGATGGAGACTCAATGATCGTGATCTTTGATAAAGTCGATTGCTAAGCTGATTTCGGGAAAAACAAGGTTGTTTAGCCCATGTTCAGCTACGGTAAAGGTCCCTAACCACTCCTAACCCTAGGATATGCTTTGGGAAGCATTATAAAGGGTGAAAATACATTGGATATGGATTAGGAGGAGTTAGGATGATGTATCAAATTTAAGGTGTGGAGAGTTCATGTTTGAACTTTGAACCTTATTTTTGATGGTTTAGAGTTCCTATTGGCTTAGGGACTTCCCAAGGATATTGTTGGTGCAATGGTCAAGGGGGAGCAAGCCTTTAGAAAGAGGTATCCATCATGGGACGATGGATGGTATTTTTCCTCATGAGGGGGAATTTTTTTTTTGAGATACCCAATTTGAAAATTAGGAGAGTGTATAGGATTGCCTCTCTTAAGTGATATGAGACTTATCACTAGGAAGATGGTAGGCATCCTAGGTATGTTTGGACAAAGGGAGAGACTGTAAGATCTCATTGGAACATGAGATATTGAACTCCTTGGAGAGAACCTTTTTGATATTAGTCAAAAAGGGGGAGAACTTGTTGGTAGAATGACATCAATTGGGAAAATTGATGGGGATGATTGGTTTGAGTTAGATGGTCTAACTCAATAGTTTGTTTGGTTTTTGTCAAACATCAAAAAGGGGGAGATTGTTGGTGCAATCGACCCAGGTCACAATTGACCGAGACTCAAGCTTGACTTGAGAGATGTTTTGATGTTCGACAAAAACATATGACAATGTGATTGTCATGGGAAAGTCCAAGTCATGGGTACTTGGCATGGAAAGTCCAACATGGGTTGGCAAGGAAAAGTCCAAGCATGGGTCTTGGCAAGGAAAAGTCCAAGCATGAGTCTTGGCATGGAAAGTCCAACATGGGTTGGCAAGGAAAAGTCCAAGCATGGGTCTTGGCAAGGAAAAGTCCAAGCATGGGTCTTGGCATGGAAAGTCCAACACGGGTTGGCAAGGGAAAGTCCAAGCATGGGTCTTGGCATGGAAAGTCTAACATGGGTTGGAAAGGAAAAGTCCAAGCTTGAGTCTTGGCATTTGGAAAGTCCAAGGGATTTGATATTGGCGGCGTAAAGTCCAAGCGGGAGTCTTGGCAGCATAAGTCTAATGGTTGGCGGCGTAAAGTCCAAGCGGAGTCTTGGCTGCGTAAGTCCAATGTGCCTTGGCGGTGTAGACGCCGTTAGCATGACATAGTCGATGGAAGCACCTAAAGGCTAGCGCAATGGATGAACAAGTCATGAATGACTTGGAGGGATCCGAGAGGTGTGAGGCTGACGGAGGTGGCTAGAAGGCTTAGGTCTAGGCTAAGGGTGGTCTAGCAAGTATGGGGGAACCATACTTGGGTTAAAACCTCATGTTTAAGGTGTGCCAGTCAACTGGTGCCATGTGGCAATCGACTGGCATGAGTCAACTAGGGTTTGACTGTGGGAATTGGCCTAGTAGTCGATTGTCAGAGGAGGGCAGTCGACTGATTGGCCAAGCAGTCGACTAATCGTGTGATCAGTCGACTAATCATGTGATCAGTCGACTGGTGCTCGGTTTCTCGGGCACAAAATAGAGTCTGACTCGACTGTTGAGGTTAGCAGTCGAGTGGAGGTTCTAACAGTCGACTGATGGTCATGATCAATCGACTGATGATGGATCCATTGGATTTTTTCAGTGTGGATCTAGCCGTTGTCTCACGACAACTGTGGCATCAGTCGACTGATAGTCCTGAGCAGTCGACTGATCGGTGATTTCCAGCCTAGGTTGAAGCTTTAAATGGAGCTCGAGGAGGAAGAAATCAACAACGGTTCTTGAGAGATTTTAGGGCGATTTGCTACTGCAAATCAGGGTCTCTAAGTGCAAGTCAAGCAACCAAGTATTCAAGCAATCAAAAGCAAAGTGTTGTAAAGTTTTCTTTACTTGTCTTTTGTATTTCATATTGTATTTGCTTGTTGTGTTTAGTTTATTGTTGTAAACTATTGTACGAGGTTTCTCCACCTCCGACTTGTGTCGAGAAGGAGTTATTGCATAGTGGTGTGTGATTGGCATTGCTAGAGCTCTTTAGAGCTCGATCCATGGAGTAGGAACCGTTCAGTTTCGAACCACGTTATATGCTCATGTTGTGAATTGTGTTTGTCATATTTCGTTATTGCTATTTATTATTATTCTGCTGCGCGCTAATGAAATTGTGTAGACGAACTAAATTGAATTCCATCACGCAACGAAAACGAGCTATTCACCCCCCTCTAGCTTCCAAGGATCCCCTACAAGTCCGAAGACGAGTCAGAGTCGGACCCAAACAGAGAAAAGAAAATCATAAACATGGTCTGGAAGATGTTCAACCGGAGAAAAAGACTTACGAAGAAGGATGCCAAGAAAGTCATTGACAACAAGCCAAGACCCCGATCGGAAGTGACATGCTATGAGTGCAATGGAAAAGGACATTACAAGTCATAGTGCGCGAATCTAAAAAGGAAGAAAAACCAAAAAAAGGAAAAGAAGAAGAAAGCACTTAAGGCAACTTGGGACAATCGTCCTCGGAAGAGTCGGACACAGAAGAGACGAAGAGAAGCTTCATGGCGTTCATGCTGAATCAAGCTCCGGAGCCGAATCAAATTCTGAGTACGAGTCCGATTCCGAGTCCGAGAGAAGCCACAGATCCACATCCATTTCCAAAGGACTAGACGAGGTAACTTCTCCCTTAGAAGATAAGTTGTACAATATAATTGCATGCCTAGGTAGGAAGTTAGCTAAGTTTGAGAATCGAGTCGACTCGTTACTTAAGGATGTCCAAGTACTTAAGGAGCAAGTCAACTCGAAGACTTCAACTTGCCAAACTAAGGATAGAGACTCAACTCAAGTTGCGAAGCTTGAGGAAGATAACTCGGTCCTAAAAAGGCAAGTAGAAGATCTAACCGGATCATTGGAAAGGTTCACTTCGGACTCCAAGTATCTCAACATGATACCTGGATCTCAGCGAGCCGTGTATAACAAGTCAAGACTCGGACACAAAACTAAATCCTCCTATAAATCATACATGTCATTACGTAGCGGAAACGCTAAGAATCGAGTCCAAGCATGGGTGCCTAAGTCTAGCTTAGTCAACCAAGTTGGACCAAATCAATTTTGGGTTCCCAAGAGTCAAGTTCTCTTAGTGAACAAAACTCAACCTAGCTATCACTTAGGGGGAGCTAACACTTTTCTTGTTTCCTTGTTTAGTTAAACTCTTGCATGCTTTAGTTTACTTTACTTGCTTAATTTAGAATGGACTAGATAGGAAACAAAGTAGTTTAAACTTGAACAACCTAGTACTAAGACGAAGTGAAATGATAGTAAGTTAGGAACGCTCTTCGAAGTGCATGTCTAGGAAGTGGTCGTTGTTCCGATATCCAAGAAGGTCATGTGCCTTGCCATGACTCGGTGCACTAAGTCGATTGGAACTGACCGAAGCTAACTCACTAAGTCTTTGACTAGTTAGATCAAGACTTAGTCTAAAGTGAATCAAGTACTTGATTCCTTCATTGACTTTGTCTAGGAAGTGGTTGTTGCTCCGATATCCAAGAAGGTTGTATGCCTCGCCACGACCTGGAAAAGTCAATGCTGAAAAAACCTACTTGACTAGTTCAAGCTAAGCTTGAATCTAACACAAGTTTAAAAACTTTGAAAATTCTCATTAAATTTAATTAAGATATAAAGAAACCCTCATCTCACAAAACCCATAGGAGTAACGTATATTGAAAACCTAGCTTATGTGAGATGATTTAGAATTTAATCAAGCTTAATTAGCTTAATACAATTTATGCAACTTAACAAATTTAAACTAAACAAACTTGCTAAACCTAACTTAATAAATATACTTAAACTAAACTAAACATAACTTAAACTAAACAAACTTACTTTAACTAAACTTAACCTAACAAACTTACAACACAAATCAATTCAAGATAATTCATCATACTCAAGGTGTGAATTATCTTAAAAAGTTTTAATTCATGTAGGACTCCAGAATGAGCCAATGAATTCTGGATAGTGGCTGCTCCAGACATATGACTGGAGATAGTCAAAAGTTCTATGAATTAAGGTACAACAATCTAGGTTCAGTCACCTTTGTAAACAATGGCAAACGTAAGGTAATTGGATTAGGTAACATTGAATTAGAGTCAAATTTTATTATACAAAAAGTTTTGTTTGTAGAGAGTTTCAAATTTAACTTGATTAGTATAAGTCAGTTATGTGAAGCTGGTTACGAAGTGAAATTTTTATCGAATGAATGTTTGATTAACAATATTGAAAATTCAAAAATATTACTTAAGGAGGTTAGGAATAAAAATATATATTCAATAAATTTAGAAATATCCTCAATTAAGTGTCATATGACACAGCAAGAAGAAAGTTAGTTGTGGCATAGACGACTTGCTCACATCAACTTTAGGAATATAATGAAGTTAAGTGAAACTAACTTAGTTAGAGGTTTGCCCAAACTTAAAAATATTGAAAACAAAGTTTGTAATGCTTTCCAACAAGGAAAACAAACTAAGTCTCAACCTAAATTAACTAATCAAGGTCAAACAAGTTCAATACTTGAGTTAATTCACTTAGACTTGTTAGATTCACATGGGGTAAAATCACTAAGTGTCAATTTATATTGTTTAGTGATAATAGACGATTACTCTAGGTTTACATGGGTAAAATTCCTAAAACAAAAAGATGAAACATTTGAAGTATTTAAAAACTTTAGTAAACAAATAGAAAACAAAAAATACCTTAAGATAAAAAGAATACAAAGTGATAATGGAGGAGAATTTAAAAAATGAAAAATTTTAGAATTTGAAAAATGTTTTTATTGAGGGGGAGTTAGAAAATTTTAGAATTTGAAAAATATTTTTATTGAGGGGGAGTTTGAAAATTTTGAAATTTTAAAAAATGAAAAATTTTAGAATTTGAAAAATGTTTTTATTGAGGGGGAGTTAGAAAATTTTGAAATTTAAAAAAAAAAAAGAAAAATTTTAGAATCTAAAAAATGTTTTTTTATTGAGGGGGAGTTAGAATTTTTTAAAATTATAGAATCTGAAAAATGTTTTTATTAAGGGGGAGTAAGATTTTTTGAAAATTTTAAAAATATATTTTTTATTGAGGGTAATTTTTGAAAACTAGACCTTTAAAGAATTTTAAGGTTGAGTTTCAAAATTTTTTGAAAATTTCAAAAATATTTTAAGGGAAGCATTGATAAATTATGAAAATTGAGACATTAAGAGTTTTGAAATTTATTCTTTTGAAAATTTTGAATCCAAAAAATATAGGGAGAGATTCCATCTTTAAAAGAAAATTTTATTTAAGGGGAGTATTGATAAATTATTTTCAAAACTTAAGCATTTTTGTTAGAGCTTGATCTATTGTTTGAAAGCTTTAATTCTCATCTTATGGCATTTTGAACTTAAAGTTGATTTTGATGTATGCTAAAGGGGGAGAGAAGGGATTTAAAGTTAGAGAGAAGAGACTTAAAAGAGGGAGATTTAAAGTTCTTTATGCATATGAGCAATTCATGCACATACATCTTTAAATCAATGCATTTATGATATATGCTTTGATTGGATATTGCAGTTTGATTCTCCTAACTTTAACTGATGTATTGTCATACATCAAAAAGGAGGAGATTGTTGATGCAGAGAGCATCACTCATTGGTTTTGATATATGAACCATAGTTAAAGTTAGGACTTACTTGTGTTCTAATATCAGTGTTAAGTGTGCAGACTTAACAGGAAGTCCTAGTAGGTCGTGTTGACCGGATACTAGGTAGATGACTTGACAGATCAGGAGGACCGGCCACCAAGCATGAAGTCCAGATGGGTCGTGTGGACCAGACATTTGGCATGAAGACCGGTTGGGTCAGGAGACCATACAATCGGCAAAAAGTCCAGCTGGGTCAGGTAGATCGGACAACTGGTGGAAACCCTAGTGGGTTAGATCGGATGTCAAGAACAACAAGTCTGGTAGGTAGCCGGCAGGTAAGCCTCGAGTGGAGAGGTGAGGCCGAGTCCTCTGTAGGGGGACAAAGCTAGGAGTCAATCTGACGGATAGTCCACATGGGACTTAGAAGTCGAGAGCGAGCAGTGTTACTACTGCTATCCTGTGTTGTATTATCTATTTGTGCTAATCTCATTTTGTAGGGATCAGTCGATTGAATGGATTCTAGTTGACTGAAGTTCAGTCGACTCGGTTTAGTTTAGTCGACTGGATGCACACTTGGCAAGATTAGCTGTTGATCGATCGAAGATCTGGCATCGTAGATGGAAAGAGTTTTAGTCGACTGGGGGAGGTTCAGTCGTCTGGAGAGCCAAACTTCCCGATGCGGAGCCAGGTGACCTGGAGTCGACTAGGGAGTTTTCAATCGACTGGAAGATCAGAAGTTCCATATCGACGGGTTGATGTGGAGTCAATTGGATGACATTCCAATCGACTGGAAAAGCTTTATAAAACAAGTGCTCGACCAGCTCTGACAAGAACACTACTACTACGTCGAAGTGCTGCAAAAATTCATTCTCGTCCACTACAGCTTCAATTCCTCACAAAGACACACATTCGACACTCTGTGCCTACCTCCATATTTCAATTAGTGTTGGTATAACTTAGCTCTAATTTTGTTTGTATTTATTTTCGCTTTGTGTACTTAATTTCAAAAGAGAAGGTAGAGTGTTACCTATCTCTTATTATTTGTATAAAGTGAATCCCTCCGAAGTTGAGAGTTCTCGAGTCGAAGGGTATATAGTGATTGCCAATCGAGGTAGCTCTTGGAAGAGTTATGGGCCTTGGAGTAGCAACCCTATTAGGGTTGTGAACCAAGTAAATAGATTGTCTTGATTTCATTTCTGTTGAATACTCTAATTGATAATATAAAATAAGTTTAAAAAATATTAAGTAAATTATAACTTCCGAGATTCAACCCCCTCTCTCGGAGCATCTCGATCCTACATTATATCCGTCTTCACAAAGTACCTCATCATTTTCATATTCATCGAAGATGGAGTCGCCCATGATCTCGTCAATATCATCATTGTCGTAGATGGGATCTTCCATGTTTTCTTTAATTTCCTCATCGTAGACAGAATCTTCCATGTCTTCATCATCAACATAGACTCGTAGTAGATAGAATCTTCCATGTCTCCATCATCATCGTAGATGGGATCTCTATACCATTCTTTTCTACCATGGCATTCTTGATGATGTAAAATTTTAGAGCGTCGAAGACTTATCTCAAGTTTTTGCAATGTTACACGCCAAGTTAAAGCTCTAATTTTGTTTTTGTAGATTCTTGATGGTCTCTTGGAAACTTCGATCCTGGGGAGCGGCTTCCTCAATCAGAACCTACCTATCACATCCATGATCACAACCATGATGACAATCCATGAATCGTCGATATAACTCCGTGATTTATCTTTGTAGATTGATGAACTCATGGGTACTTTGATCTTAGGGTGCGACTTCCTCAATCGAAATATGTCTGTCACAACCATGACCATGACCATAATGTCCGTCCATGGATCTAGGGCTCTAATACCAACTATTGTAGGAAGCATAGTGGGGTGAGTGCTAATCCTTCCATGGACAGCGACGCTAGAAGAGAGGTGGACAGAGAGAATTGAAGGAAAAGGGGGAATTCATAAATGAGAGAGGATCCACCTCTTGGTTTAAATGAAATCAAATAACTTTCATTAATACAAAACTTAACTCTAATTGCTTACAAGGGCCTTAGCTCAAATTTATATAGAAAAGTTCAAAACAAATTAAGAAATATTCAAAAATCCTAATTACTATATGGTGGCGGCAGCGTTCCATGGTCGTGGGGTGGACCACAACTTGGCCATGGTGGAGACCACGATTGTGGTGGGGACCACGGTGTTGGAGATTCTGGGATCATGCACAGTGGAATAAAGTGAATAAAATAATTTTTATTACATCCCAGACATCCTCTGAGGCCAGGAAAACTTGCTTTAGCATAATCACATGTAAACACACAAAGGAGAAGGAGAAGTTATACCTTCAAGATTCTTTCGAATCTGTCGAAACCACAAGCAAGACCAACGGGCCTTGTCTCTATTAGTATCCATGCTGGGATCACCTGAGAAAACTCCTAGAACAGTAAGCCTTTGTCTCCAATTGGTGCTAGCCAACTGGCGAAGACAAGAGAAGAAGAGAGAGGAAGATGACTACCAATGAAGAAAACCTATGAAAAACCTTTTTTCCAAAGATTATTAAGGGATCTATTTATAGATATCTTGATTAGATCATCTTAAGAGGCTTAAACAAAACCTATATTACTATAATTATCCCATAATTAAGGTAAGAACAATCCAGAAAATTTCCATAAGAGAAATCTCCAAAAATGGCTGAACTGCGACATGACTATGTGTCTTACACACGGTCGGCCATGCCAGGACACATGACCAGTCGTGTGTCCTTCTCGGCATAGCCTAGGTTTTGGCTAGAGCAAGGTACGACCCATGCCAGGTTAGGCATAGTCGTGTGAAGCTCTATATGGTTTGTTTGAGTTCGTTTAGATGCGATATGGCTGTGCTAAGTCCGATAAGGCCAAAAGAGGTTCCAAAGCCTCCGTTTCGCACCCCCTTGGTCTGGTCCAACTAGATATATCCTCTCTCATCGAGAATATCATTTTCAGACTTGTTTTACATCTCGAGATCACCCGTAGTGTGGGTGACCCAATAGGTTCCCAGTTATGTTGGTCATTCATAATTAACCCCTTAATTATGAATAGATCATGAGTGACACCTAGCAGTACATCATGCCTCCCAATTGACCAGAAAGTCTGAATCGACTCTAGTGTTGGCGCAGGGGCACTAGATAATCAAACCTAGGTTTTGATTATGGAAAAGGCCCAATGGTAAGGTCATATCATTATCTCACATGCTCTGTTAAGTGTGGAGAAATGATTAAGCTGAGATGAAGGTCGACGACACCTAGAGAATCTTGAGTCAAGAAACCGTGGTGGTCGGGTGACACTGAGAGAACTTCGCAGGGAGCCGAAGAACCCAGGTGATGATCGGAAGCTAAGCTACAAGTCACAAAGGACCAAAGGTATGCTTGAGTGTGAGTGAAGGTAAGGTCGAGTCTTTCGTACGGGGACATTTTTAGGCGGCGATCTAACTAAGACTTCTAGTGGAAAGTCTAGGTCGAGATTGGACGGTAAGTTGCCGTCGCTTTTACTTTTACTTGTATGTTCTGGACTAATTCTTTGTTGCAGCTAGATAACCTAGCCACCAGTAGACTGCTGGTTGTTAGCAGTTGACTACTGGTGGCATCAGTCGACTGATTAGGGCAATCGGTCGACTGCTATTCAAATTTCCAGCTTTGATGAAGGTCAAACCTCATCCCCTTATCGTGGGGTGAGGTGGCCTTTTTTGGTGGATCTTGATCTCATTGATCAGAAGGATAAAGGCCTATAAAAAGAGAAGGGATTCACACCATTTGATATCAATTCAAGCTCTCGGAATGCTCCTGCAATGCTGCATCTCTACGACAACTCTACGATGATGAAACACTGCCGCAATGTCGATGACACGCCCTCTACTTCAAAGCTTCAATAGTCATCGGTATAACTTTTAGTTGTTGTCATTTCAATCAGTGTATTCAAGTGTTTTTAATCAAACTTTTGATCGTAACGAGGAGAGATAGGATTGTCCCTCTACCTCGATCTTCTTTGTTTTTGTAATCGTCGTTTCCTACCTCCAATGAGGAGGAGACTTTTTAGTGCTTTGCCCTCCGTACATGGTCTAAGATCGCAAGGGCCTTGGATTAGCAACCATTAGGTTGTGAACCAAGTAAAACATCTTTGTCTCATTTACTTTTCCACTGCAATACTTTACTTTTGTTTTAATCGAACAAACGGAAAGAAAGAATTTGTCGCGCACTATTCACCCCCTCCCTCTGTGCTTTTCGATCCTACAATTGGTATCAGAGCGGGGGCGCTACTATTTGGTGCAACCATTAATCTAGCATCATTTTCGATTTTCTTTTCATATTTGTTTTAAGTTTCTTTTCATTTTGGTTTTTCGATTTGTAAGTTTTAAGCCTTTCATTAAGTTCTCTTTTCTCCCGCATTACTAATCCAAGATGAAAGTCTTGGCAATCCGTTGTATGTCGATTTTGTGTTTGCAAGGTTTTATTTCTTAAATGACCCACATTGAGGGGTATAACACCACCCGACATCCGTTCTTTAACGAAGATTATTTCTATTATTGGAAAGGTCAGATGGAGTGTTTTTTAAAAATATAAGTCGAAACTTGGATAATTATCCAAACCAGGTTTGCTTTAGCCACCAATGTTCAAGGCAAGCCCTTGGACTTCGACAAGTGGACCAATGCAACCAAGAGGCAAATCGAAGCTGATGCAAAGGCAACTCAAATGTTGCAGTGCGGCTTGTCCAAGGAAGAGCTCAACTGCATCGTACCCTTCATCAGCGCAAAGGACCTTTGGAACAAATTAATCGAGCTACATGACGAGACGCCCGATGCTAAGGTATGTAAAAGAGACTTATTTTTAAATAAATTGTACAATTTAAATATGCAGGATCATGAGACTGCCACCCAACTACATGCATGCATCCAGGACATCATCAACGATCTCCACTCGATCGGGCAAGCCGTCGACAATCGGGACTTAATAAGGTATGAACTCAACGCCTTTCCTAGGACCACCTCTTGGGCATCCATGGTTGATGCCTACAAGGTTTCTAGAGATCTATCTAAAATTAGGTTAGATGAGCTCTTTTCGGAATTTAAACTTCATGAACAAACTAACACAGTCTGGCCGGAGAGAGGTGTTACCTTACTTGCAGGTCACAGAAGAAAGGAGAAGAGTAAACCACCTCCCGAGGAAGAAGAAGGATTCAAATCCAAAGGCGAACCCGAGTCCGAATCGGAAGAAGAGGCTGAGTGTCATGCCTTGAGAGCATGCCGAGCTGAAAAAAAATGGACAACATGTCCCCTGTATGTGGCAACATATCCTATTTATACAAGCCTTTCGGCCACAACCACAATAACATACATCAATGTAAATATAACAAAACATAGCGAAAATTACTACAACGAAATACCAAACGACACACAGTGCATACCGGTATGACTAATAAAACATAAAGAAAGCGTCTTTAAAACCCGAATCAACAAGTGCATACATCAACATTGTCAAACACAATGTCCACTATATAAATTCGGATCGATATACGAAACATCCGAAAAAAAACGAAACATAAATCCAAGTTGGGACCCTTGGAAGTGAGATGAGAGGTTGTCAGCCAGCGTTGCTGTCACGCCCCAAGAGTATGCCGTGCCAAAAAGCGGACGACATCTCTCTTATACGTGGCAACATATCCTATTAATACAAGGCCCTTAAGCCCACAACCACAACATAATAAGCATATATATATCAAAATACAGTGGAAAACATAAAACCACATACCCATAACCACACATAGTGACATACAATCCAAAAACCAACATGGGTGCACACCAACTGACAAGTCCACAGTACCAAACAGTACATAAAACATCGGACACAAAATAAAGTACACAACATAAACCAAAATCCACGGGAGGCTCGGAAAAAGGAGATGGGATGGATCGGGATCTATGGGAAGAAGTGGATCGAGTTCAGTCTTAACAGGTTGAGCTTAAAACCCCTTTAAGATCATTAAATCTTTCTCCGTAATTTGCCTTAGAAATCTCCATTTAAGTCCAAAAAAATTTCTAAAAATTCCTGAAAAATTCCATAGGGTATTCTCCTAATTACCCAACATATATTTTTTCTGTGGTATTTTACATTCTCCCCCACTTATTAAAATTTGGTCATCAAATTTCGTACTTAAATGCGAAAATTATTTCAAGCAAGTTTCCGAAATAACCACATACCTCAAACAAATAGATGAGGGTATCGAGCTCGGATAATATCTTCCAGCTCCCATGTAGCTTCCTCATCTGTATGATGCTGCCATCCTACCTTTACGAGTCGGATAGTTTTGTTCCGTAATTGTCGCTCATTGCGACCAAAAATCCGCACTGGAATCTCCTCATAAGTCGCATTCGCCTGGAGTGGTATCGGAATCTCTTTCAGAACATGGTCAGATCGCGGCACGCATTTCCTCAGCATAAAAACATGAAATACATTGTGAACACCAGCAAGTGTCAGAGGTAAAGCCAACCGATAAACTGCACCTCCAATTCGCTCTAATATCTCAAATGGACCAATGTAGCGTGGAGCTAATTTTCCTTTTAGCCCAAATCGTTTCACCCCTTTCGTAGGTGAAACTCGCAGAAATACATGATCCCGTACTGAGAATTCCAAAGGCCTTCTCCTCTGGTCTGCGTAACTCTTCTGTCTATACTATGCCTCTAATAATCGTCGTCTGATGAATTGTACCAACTCCGCATCATGCTGGATACTTTGAGGCCCCAATAACTGTTGTTCCCTAACTTCCTCCCATAACACAGGAGATCTACAGGGTTTGCCGTATAAAACCTCAAAAGGAGCCATCTGAATAGAAGAGTGGTAGCTGTTGTTATAGGCAAATTCCACTAAAGGAATGTGATCCTCCCAATTGCCACTGAAATCCATGACACAAGATCTCAGTAGATCCTCCAGAGTATGAATGGTATGCTCAGACTGTCCATCTATCTGCGGATGAAAGGCGGTACTGAGTCAAAGTTCTGTGCCCATAGCTTGCTGCAGACTCTGCCAGAATCGCGAAGTAAATCGTGGATCTCTATCAGATATGATACTCATAGGTACGCCATGCAATTTGATAATCTCCCGGCAGTACAATTTCGCTAGACGATCCAATGATCCATCCCACGAGTCGAAAGAAAGTGAGCTGATTTGATTAACTGATCCACGATCACCCAAATCACATCATGTCCTTTACGGGTTCTGGGTAATCCCGTAACGAAATCCATCGTGATATGCTCCCACTTCCATTCCGGGATCGAGATTTCTTGAAGTAACCCAGCAGGTTTCTGATGTTCAACCTTCACTTGCTGGCATACTAAACATCGTGCAACAAAGTCCGCAATATCTCTTTTCATACCGTTCCACTAGTATAAATGTTTCAAATCTCGATACATCCGAGTACCACCAGGATGTATAGCAAATCTCGAATGATGTGCCTCCTCTAGCAACTCTTCCTTAAGTGGATGCGTGTCCAGAACACATATCTATATTAGAGACGAAAAATTATCTTCTCACAAGAGAAGTCCATCTACCGTCCAAAATCCACTCCACAACACACTCTGTAAGTGCATGGGAGGTTATAGCGACCAATCTCATTTGTTGCAACTGTTTGCGTTCCAGCAACTCTATAGTAGCTACTCAGTAGCTAGCTAAAACCCCACGAGCATTCCTGCTCCATACATCCACAAATCAAGATAACATCCATTAAGTCCACGTCATGTGTATGACAGCTTGTCTCGCAGTTCCTCAACTGTTGTAAGCTTAAGATACGCCTCATTCAATTGCATCGGGATCACTTCGATCCTTGAAACGAGGCATTTGCATACAACCTCCTTCCATCCTCATTGGAAGGATTAACTAACACTGATGCAAACATTGATCACCATCTACGTTCTGAAACCTAATTTCACAAGCTTTTAATCGAGTGAATTCCATCACCCGCTTGGTCAAACAAATCTGTGGTATAGTAATGCCAAAAACATTCTATCCACATCTACAGTAATAACCAAATCATACAAAAAACAACAACTACGGTGGCCTAGTGCGCAACTCAAACTACCACAATCAATAGTGGCCAAGTTATGCAACTCCAACAACCACAACCTGATCCAATCGTGTCCCGAATACACGATATCTCAAATCCATGGACGACTAAATCATTTAATAGTCTAACAACATAATCAAAACTCATAAAATTCATACTAAGTATGAAATTGTCGTCTTTACACACCTGCATCCTCTTTACTCTACATTGATGATACATCAATCATCACAACGATAATGATAATTGTATGACATCATGTCACTATAATATCAACAATCCAGTCATAAATCAATCCTAGAGTATACACAGGTGTCCTTAGCTGATCTAAACAGATCATTTATCCTCAACGAAGGATATTAATTTTCAACAACTACCATATTTCATCATCGATAATCAATGCATAATCTCAAAGGTCCATCTCTCTTTCAATAAAGAGTTCCGGATCTTCTCAAGGAGAAATACTGGGATAGATAAATATCCCCTACAATATCTCCTATAACGCAACTTACATTCTTTCAATTTCTATAGTGTTTAGCAACACTGATACCAACAAAATTATCCCTCGTATGAGGAATTCAATATCGACACTATCTCCGCAATCACTTCGATTGCCTACTCCACTTGCGTATGTAACAGCAAGCCTAGGAGTTCATCTGAAACTACATCCGAATACTTTCAGATTATACGCATATCCGAGAGACATATTGTCACGCCCAGAGAGTATGCCGAGCCAAAAATCAAACGGACAACACCTCCCCTGTACGTGGCAACATTTCGAGTTAATACAAGGCCCGTAGGCCCACAATAACAACAATATATATGTATGAAAATAAAAACTACACAAGATACAGCGGAAACAAACCACAACAATACAACAATCCCACACATGCATACCGGTATGACTAACACACCACAACAACACGAAATCTCGACAAAATCTGAATATACAACATATACATCACGAAAACTCCAAAATACAATGCACAACGGACAGTAGGCCCAAAACAAAACACGGGAGCCTCGTGAGATGAGATGACGTCAGTCGGCGGTGCTCCAAGCTGTCACGAAGTCTTCTACCTGTTACCTGGGCGACAGAAAAACCCAGGGTCCGTGGGGGGTGGTGAGTAAAACTCAGCAGGTAATAGAAAACATGTAAATATGTAATATCACATGTATTTCGACAACATAATCTAGATGTACAACAGGTATATCAACATAGTATATAAATACAAGCATATACCATCTAACTGAAATGAATAACATAAAATGCAAACATACCTGAAGTCTGCTACGCTACTCTGATCCAACCTGAACATATATCCAACATATATAACAGGAAGAGTAATACCAACACATAATCTACTCATGCTACAGGCCAAGGTATCTATGGTCTATCCAACCCATACCAATATCCGACGCAACTGTATAACATATGCAAGAAACATGCATGAATATGATGTCCACCCAAATGCAGTAAGCATAGTACAAACAAATGCAATATCACAATAATCATATATATATAGACTGTATCTATATATATATTAATCTCAACCATCCATATATATATATATACATGCATATATGTATATATATATATGATAATATGCAAAGCGCCATCAGATACGGCTATGCAGCATGCATGGTCATGTCGGCTTACCCTAAAGCTACCACGACCCCAGTGTGACCTCGGTGGCTCGAGCATGACAACTGTCCCAACTCAACACCAACCACTACTCTCGAGTGGCCGAGTGGGCAGTATGATCGAGTAGCATATAAGCGTAAAGAGCAAGCTACACGATGGGGGTCCCTGCTGTTGGCCACTCCGACAGTCACTACCCATGAGTGGTCGAGTGCCACACACGCAGGACTACGACACACAAATCCAACTACCACCGTCTATAGTGGTAGAGTGCGGCACCACAATGCTCTGCCCTCACACGGGTGACTCCTCCTATGAGTAACCATGGAGGCAGGATGACTGGCGACACTCTCAACCACAAGGGAAACCTCGTCGCCAGCGTGCATGCAAATGCATGAATGCAATGTCTCACATACAGACATCCACCATAGACTCTCTATCCTGTACAGAGTCATACCAATCTACTCGACGCACTCTCTATCCTGTAGAGAGTCGTAATCAACTGATCATAATACTCTCTATCCTGTAGAGAGTCATACTAATCTACTCGACGCACTCTCTATGCTGTAGAGAGTCCTACTTAACTGATGGACACACTCTCTATCCTGTAGAGAGTCGTACTCATCTGATTATAATAAGCTAGGACCACCGGTCCGTAGCAATACCCTAAGTATCATTCCTCTGACCATTTACACAATACATGTTTGGTGGTAACATACAACCTAAGGGTACTAGAACTAACCCTAGGTTAAAGACATTATCTACCTACGGATGACCTTTTTGCCCAATTTACAATCAGGTTGTCATCCGGACTTTACTACTTGCACTTAACTTAAACAAATTCTAAGTTACTTACATCACCTATATGTATAACTCCTAATCATGATAAAATAACATGATATCAGCAATCGAGTTAATAGCCAACGGTAAAGGATCAAGCATACGATAAAAAGAGCAGGGTCAAGATAATATGAACACCTAACATGCTCATATCTATGACTAAATCTGAATGCAATACATCTACCCGGACCAGGTAGGAAATTACCCACCTATTAAATAGCTCTGCGAAATAAATATCTTCACGTCTGTGGATCTGCCTCGTATCCACGTCCTGTAAATATCATCATTTACAATTAAATTCAAGCACACGACAAATATACAAATCCATCCATCAGATCTATAGCAACTACACCTCTTTCATCGACTATTACTCAATGAATCCAATAGTAACCGACTATAGATCTAACATCACATCTATAATAATCTGAATTCGTACTTACCAAGTTTAGCTTCCTTTCACAGTTTCTTGGTCCAATTTGCGAGAAACCTAATCGCCTAAATACTTTAATCGCAAAGCAAATCCCATCAGATTAGCTAAACCTAGCAATCAAGCCAATCAATCGTATAGGTTTGTACCAAATTTAATTAATCAAAATTCCACACATCGTTACCTCTATTCTCTTGAACCACTGTAAATTAGAATTGGAGCACTCTCCACCACAATGATCACACAGTCAATCTTTGTTGTGCTCCAGATCAGGAAATTGCCCCAAATCCCTCGGCAGCCCCCCTTCCTCTGTTCACCAGCAAACACGTTCCTCCTCACCACAATCCTACACCACAAATCCCTCGAACAGAAAATTGACTCAGATAAGCATAGGAAGGATTGCAGCGACAGATCGAAGGACTCACCGTATCGGCATGACTGGTGGCCGGAGACACTGCTCAAGATGGAGATCCAGCTAAGGCAGGATGCTCCGATGTGGCTGTGGGTTCCAACCATCACGTGCCAAGGCCCCTACAGTGGCAGGGAGAAGAGGGAAGACGACTGGCGATGAGAGGGCAGCAATGCCAACACCGACGAACTCAAGCTCCCACGATCAGAAAGGCAAGAGGCAGCGACGTTAGTCACGGGCGATGAAGATCGACTGAATCAGACAGAAATCGACTGGATCGGGCGGAGATCGGCACCGACGGCAGTAGCTATGGCTCGGGCGGCGATCGGGCGGAGATCAGGTGAAGCGGCGACGCTAGGGCGAGCTTGAGCGTGTGCGATGCGCGGCTCGAAGAGGCACCCATCAGCGGCGGCAACGGCTCGGGCGTCGGTGATTGCGTCGTCTGGAGGCGGGCCGACGAGCGGGAAGAAGGGTTGCGCGTCGGAGAGGAGGAGAAGAGGGATTTGTCGGTGGGAGATAGAAATTCAAGAGAAATAGGGATCGGCCGAAGAAAGGAATCGGCGCGATCGGGAAAAAAGAGGAGAAGAGGGGTTGCGATCGGAAACGAGGGAAAACGAAAGGAAATAAACATTTTAATTAAATCTATTAATTCCTAGCAGATAATCTAAACAAGCTTTAGAAAAGCCTATCCGCTTTATCCCCACCAAATATCCATAAAACTTCCGTATAAATCCAGAAAAATTTCTAAAAATTTATGGAAAATTCCATAGGGTATTTCCCTAATTAACAAGCATTTTTTTCCAGTATTTTACATTCTCCCCCACTTACAAAAATTTGGTCCCCAAATTTCGTACTACATGCAAAAATTTCTTTAAGCAAGTTTCCAAAAGAACCACATACATTCCTCAAGTGAACCGATGAGACTATCGAGCCCGGATAGTATCTTTCAGCTCTCACATAGCCTCCTCATCGGTATGATGCTGTCATCCAACCTTTACGAGTCAGATAGTTTTCGTCCCCCTACTGTCGATCCTTGCGACCCAGACTCCACCCTGGAATTTCCTCGTAAGTCACATTAGACAAAGGTGGAATTGCTATCTTCTTCAGAACATTCTCTGAATGCGAAACGTATTTCCTCAGCATAGAAACATGCAATACGTTGTGAACACCTGCAAGTGTCGGAGGTAAAGCCAACTGACAAGCTACACCTCCATAATCCACACACAAGATCTGAATAGATCCTCCAACGTTTGAAGACAGTCGATTAGTCCGCGGATGAAACGCGGTACTAACTTGAAGTTCTGTGCCCATAACTTGATGCAGCTTCTGTTAAAAGCACGAGGTAAATCGCGGTCTCTATCAGATATAGTACTCAAAAGTACCCCATGCAGTCTGATAATTCCTTGACAGTTCAACTCTGTCGGACGGTCCAATGAGTACGACCCACGAATAAGAAAGAAGTGAGTTGATTTGGTTAGTCGAGCCACAATCACTCAAATCGCATCACGTCCCTTACGGGTTCTAGATAATCCCATAACGCAATCAATCGTGATATGCTCCCACTTCCATTCCGGAATCGGAATTTTCTAGAGCAATCCAGCGAGTTTCTGATGTTCAGCCTTCACCTATTGGCATACTAAACATCGAGCAGCAAAATCTGCTAAAACTCTCTTTATATCATTCCACCAGTATAAACGTTCAACTCTTGGTACATCTGAGTACCACCAAGGTATATAGCCCACCAAGGTACATCTGAGTACCACCAAGTTATTCAATTAACCGAAGAGGTTAATCATTTGAGAGCCCTATTGGTCGGCGACGCCCTGTTGGCCCGTCGTTACTCACCTAGACTTCCCACCCCTGGAAGTGGGTTTTTGCCTTCTCCAGGATTCGAACTCTAGACCTCCAGGCTAAGTACTAAAGTTTATGAATCCTGGTAACCAAGTGATCCAGGATCACTTGGTTACCAGGAGTCATAAACTTGATCAGTTACATTCATAAACTTAGTACTTACGAGGTCTAGAGTTCAATCGGGAAGGCAAAACCCACCTGTGGGTGGAAGTCCAGTGTGAGTAACGACGGCCAGGGCGACGCCGACCAATAGGGGTCGTCGAATTCCGCCAATATGGGCCGGGTCGTTACACATATCAATACCATAATCTCAACAATTTGACCATTCGTAAGGATATGTCTACAGTAAAAGTATGTCTATCAGAGTCTAAGGGCATCCCTTGACTTCTTGGTCATTAGTCAACATCTCACTTGACAGTAGAGATACCACCGACCCACAAGTCTATGTATAGAACCCTTCTAATCCGAACTAAAATGTTCTAGACAAAGATACCTGTAAACTACAAGTATCTCTCAATATATTAACCCAGAGGGTATACTAAAGTAATACCCTTGACGATCAATTATCTGCCGATCCGATCTAAAGGCTCCCCGTAGGTCTCGGTCTTTCTCCGAAGAGAACAAGATCAGATCCAATAGTCTGTGACAAAGCAATCACATTTCTGCGACGAATGCCTCGGGGATTTTCCCGGATCGTCTCATCCCATCACTTAATCCTACGAGCTACAATTGTAGAATACAAATACGACCATCGTCGTATACTCTCTCCTCTGTACTAAGCCAAACCACGTCTGGGGGGTAACCATTGTTGTTGTCCGCATGAATCTTCTAAGATGTCTTCTGCTGATACTGCTTCTGTGCTGATCTCTACTGAAGGAAAGTATCAGGGAACTCCAACCATGCCTAAGGTAGTAGGTCGCTGCTGATGAGATAACCCAATCTTCTGTGCTGATCTCTACTGTCAAGATTGTGCATCATCCTCCCGGAATACCATCGATAGTCTTTAACTGAGTCTTCAAAATACACCTCGTCAATTGTATTGGTTGCTTACAATAGCAACAGATGAACTGATCCAACGGATAATCTAACTTCGCGTGTCTTCGTGATCCGCACTGCATGCACATAATCCCTTCGGAGTCTTTGTTTTGATTTCGCTGATAACATCAGATAGTTCTGACGATTTGCGGTGGGTCTTCTATGATCGAAAAAACTCTCCACTAGTAGCTCATGGCCTATGACTCCGATCTTGCTCCTTTTTATCCAACATTCGGTGGCTTCTCATTCCAATATCTGACTTGCAATGTCTGCTTATCGATCTCCAATTCTTAAACTCTTGTACGAAGTCATTTCTAAACTCCTGACTCAATCCAATGTCTTCCGGCAGGATCTGATAGAAGATCCAGTGATCTTACTCCAAAAGTAAGCCAATAACCATGGGTGGCTTAAAACACTCATTCACATTCTTGAGCTATTAGGTGACTGTAAACTCTGCAAGTCTAATGATTTTGCATGGTATTCCCGTTACCGACTATCACCCTACTTGAAGCTCAAGAATTCCCTACAATGTGTCACAGAAAGTGACGCGGGGAATTACTCTCTCTCAACATCACTAACCATGATAAGTGATATATTATTCCCCGAAGATTATTTTTTATATCTTCCACCAAGTACCGACTTGATCCCGATAATGGTATGCAACTAACTCTACTTCCTTTGTATAACCCAAGTTAAGTACTCAAAAGTACCTTCAAAGTTATACAACTCAGTACGAACAACTCAGGGATCAAAATCCCTATGAAACACCTTATACTAACTCTCCGCTTGCTGTAGCAATAATAGTATACACATCTAGTCCATTACCCCACGGGTAATGATTTGACTAGCACCGTTAGTGAAAATCCTTAAGACTGTAGTCTTTGATTTCTACAAAAAATGTGACGACTTGACCCCTGCTTTCCGACTCGGTATCAGTCAGCTCTCAAAGGTAAATCACCTTTTCGACACAGGTTCAAGACTCACAGACTCAACAGGTCATTCCCGTGGTCAACTCATACCATCGCTACGAATAATAACCAACACACTATATGTTATTCCCTGTATAAACATTAAATACATAGCCAACAAAACCGAGAGTATAAACCCTAACGACAACTTACAATTAGGTGTCATCCGGTGATTTACTATTTAGGTCATAAATCCATACTTCACTATTTGCACTTAACTAAGCAATTCTAGGTTCACTTACATCACATCTGTAACTCCTAATCATGATGAAGTGAAATATGAAAACAACAATAGTGCATAATAGGCCAAAGATAAAGTATCAAGCACAAGAGTAAATAAGAGCAGAGTCAAGGTAATATGATTATATATCTAAATCTGTATGCAACAACAACTACTTGACCAGAGTAGGAAATTACCCACCTGCTATAATGCTTGAAACAATGAAGTCCTCACGGCCACAGACCTGTCTCGTATCCATGTTCTGCAAATATCATCAATTACATTTTAGTGCAAGAAGACTACAAAATACGAATTAATTACTATATCATTCCTATAGTCGCATCCTTTTTATCGAATACGATTTAGGAAATCCCTAATTATCCAAGGTCGATTCACTATAACCAACTTTCACATTAGACCCTCAACTGATACGGTTTACACCGTAGTAAAACTCACCGTCTCTAATTAGCGAACATGCTAACTTACAACATTAATTCCATACACAATTACAACATAGATCATCATCACACACATCAATCCATACTGAATTCAATGACCCAACCAACAATAGATCAATATACTCCTTTCTTCATAAATCAATCCACCACAACCCTCACAACTCCTAATTTCACCAATTTAGGGATCTAACCATTCTAATTAAAGTCCTCATCGCAATCCCAGCTCCACTCATAGCTATTACCAACCATAATCACAACTTCGCTCAACCCACCATTACACCCAATTAGGGATCTAATCACCCTAATTGGAATTCTCCACTCACTCTTCTCACACTGTCGACAATCTCTAACTCACAGCCGATTCACCCCATTGCACAATGCACCTTTTGAAACCCAAGATCGACATCAACCCCACACAGAACACCCATCAACCTGTTCACAACCGGCCAACTCCAATCACAACCACAACAACAAAAGGAAATTCAATATTACCCATAGCGATTCAACGAATTGGACTGGACTAACATAACAAAAGGAGAAATCCCAACACCCTGTAAAACCCCTCCTATTCTTTGTTCACCGGTTCTTCCCAAATCACAGATTAGGTCACACGAGGGAAACCATGGCTAGGAGCTCTATCCTCGTCCAAAATAAAGAGACGAACAACTCTTACCTAGCTCCAGTGCTGATCGGCAACAGAGATAAGAAATCGCGACGAAAGACTCGAAGATGGCTTGCTCCGACAGCGATCGGGAAGTACAACTCCTGATTGACCTGTCGCAGACCTGAATTCCTGGCCACACGCGGCGATGCTTGTCGGCTTCCTCTCCTCCAGCCATATCTCTTATCGGCAAGGCGTTGACAGCAGCTGGGATGCGGTGGAGACGAAGGGTAGAGAGATCGTGGGAGGGAGGAGAAGGAGATCGAGAGTTGGGAAGCAGAGGAGATCGTGCAGTGAGGGAAAGGTTGTCGCGCATGAAGGCAGGGAGAAATCAGCGATAGTTATTGAGAAGGAAGACTAGCATTTAGGAGGAGCGACTGGGAAACCATCGGGAGGAGCATCTTGCAGCGCGTGAAGAAGAGGAAGAGGAAGGGGCGATCGTGAAGAAATCACGATCGGATCGAGATTTATGGGAAGAAGTGGATCGGGTTCGGTCTTAACGGGTTGAGCTTAAAACCCCTTTAAGACCGTTAAATCTTTCTCCGTAATTTGCCTTAGAAATCTAAATTTAAGTCCTGGAAAATTTCTAAAAATTCCTGGAAAATTCATAGGGTATTCTCCTAATTACCCAACATATTTTTTTTTCTGTGGTATTTTACAGTTGCTCCAAGTCCATCACGAAGTCGGCTACCTGTTACCTGAGCGACAAGAAAATCCAGGGTCTAGGTGGTGAGTACAAAACTCAGCGGTAATAAGAATAGAAGTGCATGTATAATATATATATATATATCACATGCAAGTCAACAATATGCTGTCTAAAGGTATAACAGGTATACACCAGCATAAATATAACAACTGTATAACTAAACAGATCAACAATAACAACATAAGTACAGACATACTAGAAGATCGACAACGATGTATCACATACAACCTGAGTATAAGTACCATAATACAACACCTACAACATTGTAGAGTACATATTGACTCTATAATCAACAAAACTGGCAAACTAACATTCTATGGCTAATACAACCATGAACTGGGTCCATCCCGTATCACCTCAAGGTACTAGTCAAAGGTATATGACAATCTAACCAACTCAACTATGGTAATCCACAAACAACCAAACAAGAATATGCAAGTGGAATGCAAGATGATGTACAATCAAATGTAGAAAGCATAACACAAACAAATGCAACATCACAATAAGCATACATATAGACTATATATATATATATATATATATATATGTTGTTGTTGGTGTAGTAGGCACGAGATAATCAAACCTAAGTTTTGATTATGGCAAAGACCCAAAGTTAAGGTCATATTGTTGTCTAACGAGGTGAACCAAGTGTGCAGGAATCCATATATATCTATATATATATATATATATGTTGTTGGTGCAGTAGGCACTAAATAATTGAACCTGTGTTTTGATTATGGCAAAGACCCAAAGTTAAGGTCATATTGTTGTCTAACGAGCTGAACCAAGTGTGCAGGAATAGTTAAGCTGAGCTGAAGGTCGATGACACCCAGAGAGTCCTGAGTCGGGAAACCGTGGTAGTCGGGTGACACCGGGAAAACTTCGGAGGGAGCCGAAGAACCCACGTGGAGACCGGAAGCTAAGCTACAAGTCACAAAGAACCAAAGGTAAGCTCGAGAGCTCGAGTGTGAGTAAAGGTGAGGTCGGGTCCTCCGTACGAGGATGTCTTTAGGCGGTGATCCGACTAAGACTTCCCGTGGAAGGTCTAGGTCGAGATCGGACAATAAGTGGTCATCAGAATTACTTTTACTATTATGTTTTTGAACTAACTCTTTGCTATGATCGAAAACCTAGCCATCGTCGATGGTTGTTAGCATCGATCAGTGGCATCACCCACCGATGAAGGTGAACAACACGCCAATCAAACTGCCCACCTCGAGGAGAGTCAAGATAAGCTCCACTTATCTTGGAGAGATGATGTTCTTTGACCATGAGATGGAACTGAACGTTGGGGAGCTTCCAAGGCTATAAAAGAAGGGGGGTTTCACCCTTTTAGGTCATCTCAATTTGCTCCTAAAGTGCTCCTACAACACTGAAGTTTTACATCAATGCTACGACGCCGTAACACAGATGTGATGCCAAAGTTTCAACTCCTTTTCATATGTAGCTTAAGTTTGTTTCTCATTTTGCATTTAATTCTTGTACTTGGAGCTTTTATCATAATGAGGTGAGGTAGGCTTATTGCTTCATCCTCGAGCTTTTGGTTTTATTGTAATCTTTGTCTCCTACCTCCAATGAGGAGGAGACGTTTAGTAGATTGCCCCTTCGTACGCAGTCTAGGATCACGGGGCCTTGAAATAGCAATCTTTTGGTTGCGAACTAAGTAAAAATAAAGTTTCTATTTACTTCTTTTTGTTATTCATTCCGCTGTGCATCACTCGAGCTTTAGTCAAACGAAAAGATTTTGAGCTCGCTATTCACCCCCCCCCTCCCCATCTACCATGCTCTTTCGATCCAACATATGCCAATATGCAACGCCATAAGAACACGACAATGCAGAATGCATGGTCATGCCTGCTCACCCTAACCGCTACCACGACCCCAGTGTGGCCTAGGTGGCTCAACATGACAACTGTCCCAAATCAACACCAACCACTACTCTCGAGTGACCGAGTGGGCAGTATGAACAAGTAGCATATAAGTGTAAAGAGCTAGCCACATAACGGGGGTCCCTGTTGTTGGCCACTCTGACAGTCACTACCCATGAGTGGTCGAGTGCCACACACACAAGAAAACTACACGCAACTCCAACTACCACCTTCTATAGGTGTCGAGTGCGACACAATAAATGCTCTGCCCTCACACCAGCTACTACAACCACGAGCAACCGTAGAGGCAAGATGACTGACGACTCTCTCGACCATAAGGGAGACTAAGTCGCCAGCATGCATGTAAATGGCATGAATGCACGACAGTACATAAATATGTCCACAACACACTCTCTATTCTATAGAGAGGTATATACAACTGACAACAACCAAGCTAGGACCTCTAGTGCATAGTGACGCTATATCGACAAATCACACATCCATACACGACTACCTGATCTATAGTGGACATGTAAACATCATCAGGATATTACATGGAAACTCAACTTTACTTCTAGAATTCTGCTCATTCCCGGATGATTTATTTCGGTTGTACAATTCAGTTTTACAATCGAATTTAGCTATGTACACATAGGTAAACCACTACAGGTTCACTTACCATAACATCTATAATTCATAACAAAGATGAATAAATAGATAACAGTAATAATAGAGTATTTAAGTGCAAAGGCAAATATCAAGCATCAGAAAAACTAGAGTGGAGTCAAGGTCGAAGTGATAACAATATGAAGTTATATACTTCAGGGTTTATCTACTACCTGACTAAGGTAGGAATTATTACCCACCTTCTAAGAAGCTCGTGACAAAAAAACCTTGACGACTGCGGTTCTGCCTCGTATCCACGCCTTGCAATATTGCAAATATAATCAGATTATATTGCCAACTCTAGTATCAAGATCAAAACCTAATGGATTAAGCTATCCACTTAACTGATCACTCACAACCGTATCAAAATATAATTCCATTAGAATTTTCATAGCAACTCACTTCCAGATTTACAACTCTCCAATTCATACACCACCCCATTCCAACTCAGATCCGAACACTGCAGCACATGGCAAAACAACAATCTAAATGAATCTAAAGAGTAATACAACCTTAACAAGGGTTCAACCATATAGCACCACCCAAGCTTCAACCCATAGCTCAAATCCCCCAATTCAACCTCAATTAAACTTACCATACCATCCACAGCTATTTACAGCCCATTTACAACCATTCACAGCAATCTACAGCTCATGAACAACCAACACATCTTGCTCACCAGAACAACCCATAACTGACAAAAACTCCAACTCACAACCGTGCACAGCTGGTGCAGTCATTCACATCCCCTTCTCACTCAGCCACAACCAAGAAAACCCCTCAATTACAGCTGTACAATTGAAAATTCCCAAACAGAACCTCACAGCCATCTCAACCGACCAAAACTCCAACCCCATCCATCTCCACCGAGATGAATCTCCTCCCAGATCACAATACATTGATACACAACAACCATTCAACAATCTATCGATAATAGGAAGAGGATAGATCAATATTACCAGTCCTAAGACTCCACCGACAGCAATCCTCTTCTTATCCCCTGTTGTGCTCACCGAAAAACCCACTGCCAACACCGCTACCTTAGCTCCGGCAGAGATCGCAGCTCCCGTTTAACACAGGGTGCAGACGTTGCCACTCAAACTCCTAGCCCCTACGCACGCTCATTGCTCCGACTCGTCTGTGGACACCGTCGATTCACCCTCTAAAGATTGCCGACGAGAGCTAAGGAAGAAGGAAATAAAATTGACCTTATGGCAAAGTGCTTGGCTGCGGTGGCAGCATCACCGCACCCCCCACGCAGAGACGCCGACAAGATATAGGATGATAGAAGTCAGAGAGGTCGCGCGGAGAGGTGAGGTTGCGAGGGAGATCACAACAAGGAGGAGGAGTCACGAGTAGTTAGGTGCGGTGGAAAGGGAAGATAAGGAAGAGAATGAATCGCGATGAAGAAAAGGAAAAGTCACGGAGAGATCACAGTGAGAAATAAATCGGGGAAGGTAATGAAAAATTATGGCTAGGAAACGTTCGGAGAAGAATCAGCACAGCTAATGAAGATGGCGAGAAAAATAAAGGAATGGGTAAATGAGTCGGCAGTAAGAAATGAAACGGATCCATTTAAAAGCTATAAATCCCTAACCATGATATAAATAAATCCCTAACCATGGTTTAATTAATCGATAGAATCAGTTCTCTAATTAACGAATCATAGAGATATTAATCTGTCGAAAAAAATTTATCCGTGGTATTTTACATTCTCCCCCACTTAATAAAATTTGGTCCCCAAATTTCGTACTTAAATGTAAGAACCAATATAAGAAATTTTTGAATCATCACCTACTTCAAGTGAACAGATGAGGTTATTGAGCTCGGATAGTATTTTCCAGCTCCCATGTAGCCTCCTCATCTGTATGATGTTGTCATCCAACCTTTACAAGTTGGATGATTTTGTTCTGCAACTGACGCTCCTTGCGATCAAGAATTCACATTGGAATCTCCTCATATGATGCATTAGACTGAAGTGGGATTAGTACCCCCTTCAGAACATGATCAGAACGCGACACGTATTTCCTCAGCATAGAAACATGAAATACGTTGTGAACACCCACAAGTGTCGGAGGTAAAGCCAATCGGTACGCTACACCCCCAATCTGCTCCAATATCTCAAATGGACCAATGTAGCATACCGCTAATTTTCCTTTTACCCCAAATCTTTTGACTCCTTTGGTGGGTGAAACTCATAGGAATACATGATCCCCGACTGAGAATTCCAAAGGTCTTCGCCTCCGGTCCGCATAACTCTTCTGCCGATCTTGTGCCTCGGATAACCATCGTCTGATGACGCGCACCAACTCTGCATCATGCTGAATGCTCAGTGGCCCCAACAACTGTCGTTCCCCAACCTCCTCCCACAACACGGGAGATCTACAGGGTCTACCGTATAAGGCCTCTAAAGGAGCCATCTGAGTAGAAGAGTGGTAGCTATTGTAATAGGAAAATTCCACTAAATGAACGTGGTCCTCCCAACTGCCTTCGAAATCCATAACACAAGATCTCAGCAAATCCTCCAATGTTTGAATGGTACGCTCAGACTGTCCATCCGTCTGCGGGTGAAATGTTGTACTAAGTTGAAGCTCTATTCCCATGGCCTACTGCATACTCTATCAAAATCGCGAGGTGAACTGTGGATCTCTATCAGATATGATACTCAAAAGCACTTCATGCAGCCTGATAATCTCTCGACAGTACAACTCTGCCAGACGATCCAATGAGTCCGTCCCACAAATAGGAAGGAAATGGACGGATTTGGTTAATCGAACCACAATCACCCAAATCGAATCATTCCCTTTACGGGTTCTAGGCAATCCCGTAATGAAATCCATAGTGATATGGTCTCACTTCCATTCCAGAATAGGAATTTCCTGAAGCAACCCAGTGGATTTTTGATGTTCAACCTTTACCTATTGGTATACTAACATCGAGCAACAAAGTCTGCAATACCTCTCTTCATACCTTTCCACCAGTATAAATGTTTCAACTCTCGGTACATCCGAGTACCACCAGGATGCATAGCTAATCTCAAATGATGTGCTTCTGGTAGTAACTCTTCCTTAAACTAATGCAACTCCGGAACCCACTATCCTTATCAGAGATAGAGAATTATCTTCTCACAAGAGAAGTCCATCTACCATCCAAAATCTGTTGGGGGATCGATTGACCGGCTAGAGGGGGGTGAATAGCCCTTGTTCGTTGGATGCCGTATTTTGCTCTTCTTCGTCGCGTGCTTGTCTACGATTGTTGTTAGCGCAGCGGAATACTAATACAAATATGAATACTAACAACAAATACAATCACATGCAAATACACACGATATACGTGGTTCGGAACCGAATGGTTCCTACTCCACGGCCGAGCTCCTCGAGCTCTAGAGATGCACACGACAATACTCAAACTCCTTCTCGACTACACGTCGGAGGTGGAGAAACCTCTCACAAGCAATTACAACAGTAATATAAAAATACAAACAAGAATACAAATACAATACAAAAGAAACACTTTTCACCGATTGCTTTTGATCACTTGTTTGTTGCTTGCTTTGTTTGGCTCTTGAAGGACTGGAATGCGTGATTCCCTCCAATAGCTCCACAAAAACCATGGCGAAATCCTCCAACTCATGCTCCTTTTATAACCTGCATCAAGCTGTTTTCGCGCCCATCAGTCGACTGATCGTGACCATCAATCGACTGGTCCTGTAGCCGTTGTCTCACAACGGCCAGATCCACATTGGCAAAGTTCCAACGGATCACACATCCGATCGTGATGGCACCCATCGATCGGCCCGATCATCCATCGATCAGTCTTGTGAGCTCGACTCCATTTTGTGCCGTGCAGTGTCATCGATCATTGCCATCCCTCGGCGGTCGGTGATCCTCCCAACACGATCGCTTCTCCTCCAATGATCGATCACCAGACTTGGTTCAATGAACACCGGGTCGAACCTAACGATTTAGAGTACCTGATCGCACCTATGCTACCGATCGATGTCGCTTAAAACCTCAAACACAAAGTTGTTTGAGCGTCCGACACTCAGTCTTAGCCACTTGGCCAAGTCCACCTTATCCCTCATGGAGTTCCCCACCGAAGCTCTCTTCCCTCAGCCTACGTCCCTCGGATGCGCCAAGCGCACGGCTTCGCAACGCCATCCTTCGCGTCTCATGCCCTAGAAGTATGCTTCCCTTTGGGCTCACTCCATTCGCTCCCCGTCCGGCGGTCCCTCGGATGCACCAAGCGCACGGCTTCGCAATGCCATCCTTCACCGACTCAAGGACCCGAGCCTAGTGAACTTGCCAAGTTCTCAAGACTTCCCAAATGCACCAAGCGCACGGCTTCGCAATGCATTTCTCACCAAGCACCAAGCGCACGGCTTCGCAATGCTTTGGATTTCCCATGCCAAGCACCAAGCGCACGGCTTCGCAATGCTTTGGACTTTCCCATGCCAAGCCCATGTCAACCCCATGTTGGACTTTCCCATGACAATCCTATGTCATGAGTTTTGTCTATCATCAAAATACTATCAAGGTACTGCTCGAGTCAAACTCGAGTCAACCTGGGCCGATTGCACCAACAATCTCCCCCTTTTTGATGATTGACAAAACTACCATCTCAAGTCTACCAATTCTCATATCCCAATGAGAATTCCAACGAACCCTAATTGGTAACTTGGTAACTCCCCTGACATTACATAAAAAGGTCCTCCCTAAGGGTATGACTGTCTCAGATCCCACTGAGATCTTACAATCGCTCCCGTGGAGGAACACATGCCGACAATCACTCTAGTGATCCCATATCACTTAAAGAGAGGCAACCCAATTGGCCTCCCAGGAGAAAATACACATCCATCTTCCCATGATGGATACCTACCCCTAGAGGCTTGCTCCCCCTAGACCATTGCACCAACAATGTCCTTGGAGAGTCCCTAAGCCAATAGGAACATTAACCAAATCAAAATTAAGGCAAAGTTCAACAATGAACTCTTCCACCTTAAAATTGATACTCACCTCAACCCAACTCCTAATCCATATCCAATGGATTTCCACCCTCTCTAATGCCTCCCAAGCATATCCTAGGGTTAGGAGTGGTTAGGGACCAAAACATGGCTAAACATGGGCCTAACTATCCGACTCGATACCACGATCGACTTACCATCACGATCAGCCATTATAAGCAATGACTGATAACTACTTTATGCAGTTTTTCAGTTTCAGAAATTGGATTTTCGAAATCCATAAGTAAATATACATAAGTTTAAAAATCGTGAAATTTCATATGCATATTACTTATCCTAAACACTATGGGTAAAAAATATTGGAAAATTATTTTACCCATTAAATTAGGAGATTGATACAAAGTTCAAAACTTTAGAAAAGCTTCAATAATAAGCCTTCTTTGTATCATCCCATTCAATGGTGATAGCTATCAAAAGATAGGCTTCACCAAGGTTTTTCAAAATGTTTTCAAAACCTTTAATTTCTTTTTCCTAAACATCTCACCAATATCTAGATGTGTAAAACACATACAAGTCAAATTTCTAGTGAGATGTGGGTTTTTTGTTCTTTAAATGGTCTCATGCATATTTCTAGGCAATATTATTTGATTCCCATCAAATCATGACATAGTCCTTAATTTCATTTTAATTTATGCATGATGATGATTATGGCATACATATGATTTAGATAAAAACATATGCCAATATCATGATGTCATGACATGTGAATGAAAATTAAGCATACATGACATACAAACATAAGTCTAAACATTATCATGACATTTTTATAAATAAAAATGAGAATGATGTCATGACATGGCAAGGCAAACAAATCATGACAACTAAAATATACTAAGGTATAGAATACCTAAGTGTTAAAATCAATTTGCCATTTCTAGGAATTAAATTCATTTTGCCTTAATGCCATTCATTTTCCTAGTGTGCCAAAAACCCAAAATGGCACACCAATACCTCTAAGACCTAATTGTGCCAATTTAAATCATTTTAAACTTCTCAAACCATATTGGCACACCCTAACCCATTTAGCGTGAATCGATCACGCTTTTAGGAACCCAATATCTATTGGAGCTCCTTGGGTTAACAAGGTATTCTCTAGGGATAACTTCCCTAGATACCTTCCTAATGACCCTTTTAGGCTTTGAAGCCATAGTCTTTTGGGTCTTTCCTAGGTCAACTCTAGAGGTGACTCCTCCATTGACCTTCTTAGTGGCTACATTTGATTTCTTTGAGGTGTTAGCCACTAAACACATACCATGGCTAGACTTAGGGATGACTTCCCTATTAGCCTTGGTTTTACTAGACCTAGATGTGGTTCCATAATTAAATGGAACATTATGGTAGGACATAGGTTTGTGACCCAAACCCTTCTTGCCCTTAGATGTTTCTTGTTTCCTAGGTCTTGACTTTTGTGCATTAGACCCCTTAACCGAGTTTGATATTATTGCTAGGGTCTTCTCCAATTTTTCTAGCCTTGACCTCAAGGCTTGGTTCTCCACCTCTAATTTCCTCAATTTTGAATTTTCATTAGGTTTAGGGGAAATGTTCTTCTTCTTAGGCATATGCCTAGATTTCTTGGGATTAACACTCAAGTTTTCTTCAATTCTCCTAATTGACTCCCTAGGTAAAATAGATCTAGTGTTTTGAGTCCTAGGTATGTCCTTAGAGATATGAACATGCTTGGCACCTAAGCAATAAACCTTATTATTTCTCTTAGCATGCTTTTCATTGATAATAGCAAGAGAGCTAAAATAATTCTTAGCATGCTTTTTGACTTTAGGAATTAAAGGTGCATTAAGTAAATGTACCTTAGGGTTAGCTTTAGGAGCTCCCCCTACATGAGTTGCACCTTCTTGCCCTTTCTTCCTTCCCCTAAGGCATTGGCTTCGGTAGTGTCCCTTTTGATTGCATTTGAAGCACACAATGTGCTCTTTGCTCTTGATTTTGGGAACACCGGCATCCTTTGACTTTGGATTGACTTTTGGTGTTGATGCCTTTTCCTTAGCCAATTTAGGGCATTTGCTCTTGTAATGCCCCTTCTCCCTACACTTAAAGCATATTATGTGATTTTTATTTAAAATTACAACACTTGAGTTACCTAGGGAGTTGGTGGAGGCCTCTTCACTTCTTCCGGAGGTGGATGCTTCATTTTGGCTTGGCTCCGGAGTTGAAATTCTTTCCTCCCCCTCAATGCTAGAGGAGGAAGTCTCCACCAAATCATCAACATCTTCAAATGTGGATGGGCTTTCTTCCACGACATCTTCCTCTACTTGTGCCGATTGGGAATTTTCTTGGAATTTCATTATTTTCTCCCACAATTCCTTCGCATCCCTATAGTCACCCAATCTAGACCAAATAGTGTTAGGTAATAAATCACTAAGTAATTTTATTACCTCAAGATTTGTCTTGAAGTCCTTAATTTGGTCTTGGGTCCACCTTGACTTCTCAATTTGCTTGTTGTTTTTATCCCTAGGCATTTCAAAACTGTTTTCTATAATAATCATAAAATCAAAATCGGTTTCTAGGTATACCTCCATCCGTTTCCTCCACCAAGCAAAATCTCCATTGTATTTCGGTGGATGGATGAAGCCGGCCATTTGTAGTACTCTCGCGGCGGTTAGTCCTTGAAGAGCGACCTCGGCTATGATACCACTTGTTGGGGGATCGATTGACCGGCTAGAGGGGGGTGAATAGCCCTCGTTCGTTGGATGCCGTATTTTGCTCTTCTTCGTCGCGTGCTTGTCTACGATTGTTGTTAGCGCAGCGGAATACTAATACAAATATGAATACTAACAACAAATACAATCACATGCAAATACACACGATATACGTGGTTCGGAACCGAATGGTTCCTACTCCACGGCCGAGCTCCTCGAGCTCTAGAGATGCACACGACAATACTCAAACTCCTTCTCGACTACACGTCGGAGGTGGAGAAACCTCTCACAAGAAATTACAACAGTAATATACAAATACAAACAAGAATACAAATACAATACAAAAGAAACACTTTTCACCGATTGCTTTTGATCACTTGTTTGTTGCTTGCTTTGTTTGGCTCTTGAAGGACTGGAATGCAGCAGCAATTCCCCTCCAATAGCTCCACAAAAACCATGGCGAAATCCTCCAACTCGTGCTCCTTTTATAACCTGCATCAAGCTGTTTTTGCGCCCATCAGTCGACTGATCGTGACCATCAGTCGACTGGTCCTGTAGCCGTTGTCTCACAACGGCCAGATCCATATTGGCAAAGTTCCAACAGATCACACATCAGTCGACTGATGGCACCCATCGATCGGCCCGATCATCCATCACCGAGGCCGGCGAGCTCGACTCCATTCTGCGTGCTGCAGTGTCATCGCCGATCCATCCCTCGGCATCGATCCTCCCAACAGTCGACTGCCCTCCCTTGGCAGTCGACTGATCAACCAGACTTGGTTCAGTCGAACACTGGTCGAACCCATACGACCTAGAGCAGTCGACTGGCACCTATGCCAGTCGACTGATGTCGGCTAAAACCTCAAACATAACGATGTTTGAGCCTCCGACACTCAGTCTTAGCCACTTGGCCAAGTCCACCTTATCCCTCATGGAGTTCCCCACCGAAGCTCTCTTCCCTCGGCCTATGTCCCTCGGATGCGCCAAGCGCACGGCTTCGCAATGCCATCCTTCGCGTCTCATGCCCTAGAAGTATGCTTCCCTTTGGGCTCACTCCATTCGCTCCCCGTTCGGTGGTCCCTCGGATGCACCAAGCGCACGGCTTCGCAATGCCATCCTTCACCGACTCAAGGACCCGAGCCTAGTGAACTTGCCAAGTTCTCAAGACTTCCCAAATGCACCAAGCGCACGGCTTCGCAATGCATTGTTCACCAAGCACCAAGCTCACGACTTCTCAATGCTTTGGATTTCCCATGCCAAGAACCAAGCGCACGGCTTCGCAATGCTTTGGACTTTCCCATGCCAACCCCATGTTGGACTTTCCCACACCAAGCTCCATGCTTGGATTTTCCATGCCAACTCCATGTTGGACTTTCCCATGACAATCCCATGTCATGAGTTTTGTCTATCATCAAAATACTATCAGGGTACTGCTCGAGTCAAACTCGAGTCAACCTGGGATGATTGCACCAACAATCTCCCAACAAAATCCACTCCACCACACACTTTGTAAGTGCATGGGAGACTATAGCGACCAATCTCTCTTGTTGCAACTGTCCGTGTTCCAGCAATTCTATAGAAGCTACCCAGTAGCTAGTCAAAACCCCATGAGCACTTCTACTCCATACAACTACTACACAAGATCATATCTACTAAAGCCACGTCACATACATAAGAGCTTATCTCATAGTTTCTTAACTGACGTAAGCATAAGATACGTCTTATGTAACTGCATCAGGATCGCTCCAATCCCTATAATGATCAATCCGTGTACAGTTGTCACGCCCGCCCTTTCCAAGGGTCTGGAGGGGTGGCGCGTGACGCGATCCTACGTACATACATTACATTACATTACAGCGGAAGACTACACATATCATACTTCTTACAGCGGAAGACTTTAGACATATTTTTTTTTCTTTTAAACATAAACATGCATCGTCATTTCATAGATACTTCTTCTTAACATAGAACATGCATCATTATTTCATAGACACTTCTTCTTAAACATAGGGCATGCATCATCAGTTCATAAGTACTTAGTTCAAATTCATAAGCTAAATCATCTTAGGGAAAATATGCATAAAGAACATAACAGATCTCCTCCACCATGCCACTACCACACACACTTTGCCCCTCCTGCTGCTCCATTTAGTTTATCCACCCTTTACCCTTATCTGCAGTACAAGAGAACATAAACTATAAGCATATAGGCTTAGTAAGATCCTGTCCTACTCACAAAACCTTATGTAAGCATAACATGACATAACATCATAACATAAGCAGACACAACATAAATATATCAGCATAGACATAAGCAGGCAATAACATGTAGACATACAACATCGTAAGCAGGCATATAACATGTAAACACATATATAACATAGCAATCATAACATGTAAACATATATAACATAACGATCATAACATGTAAACATATATAACATAACAAACATAGCATGTAAACATATATAACATAACCATCATAACATGTGAACATATATATCATAACAAACATAGCATGTAAACATATATAACATAACCATCATAACATGTAAACATATATAACATAACAAACATAGCATGTAAACATATATAACATAACCATCATAACATGTAAACATATATAACATAACAAACATAGCATGTAAACATATATAACATAAAGGTATATGAAGGATGCTCTTTGAAAACATATATCATAGGTATTTAAACATAAATCTCAACATATTGGGCTCGACATTGTACCACATCATCATCATCATAGCGCGCATCCCTAAATAGACCAGAGGTAGCAAGTCTCAAACCTACTAGGTTACTAGGCCCGTACTATGTCCGTCGACCTAGGGGTCATCATCATAACATAGAAGCCCATCCTAGGCCCGATCTTAGTCCGTTGACCTAGGGCATCTGGGAGCCCATCCCGTACTAGGTCCGTACTATGACCGTCGACCTAGGGGCAATCATAACATAGAAGCCCATCCTAGGCCCGATCTAAGTCCGTCGGCCTAGGGCAACTTAGGAGCCCATCCCTTTGGACCTTGTTAGGGTCCTGGTACAAGCCATGCAGAAAGTAAAATACATACATGCTTCTTATCATAACATATCATATTTCATTTCATAAACATATCATATTCCTTATCATGGCATATCATGTTTTTCTTCTTCATATCATAACATACTTCTTCTTCATAACATATCATATGACTTTCATAACATATTTCTTCTTCATAACATATCATTCACCATAACATATTTCTTCTTCATAACATATCATATTCTTTTCATGCATATCATGTTCCTTCTTTATAAAACATCATACATTCATACAATTACAAGGTAATAAGCATAACATGATCACAACATCACACACATATAAGCATGGCATAAGGTATAAACATCATGAACAAGTATACATGGAATGACCTAAACTTCATGGAGTTCTATCAAAGTTTTAAACACCAAACAACTTATATATGGTCTAACTAACCACATGTTAGTTCTTTAACACATAAAGCATGGCATGGGAGGGCACTTAGGGTTTTAATTAAACCTTGGCCGAATGGGTTTAAAGGACATGAGGCTCAACCACTTAACTCTAGGTTAACCAACAACATGTTACCTTCATCTAACATCAAAAGTCATCATGAACTCAATCAAACATGGCATAGAAACATATTAGGGGTCTTGGCCGAATGGTTCAAAGGCTTAAGGTTCATCCACTTAAATCTAGGTCAACCAAACAACATGTTATCTTCATTTACCATCAAAACATAGCATGAACTTATCTATAGCATGGCATAGAACATGTTATCTTCTTTTAACATCAAACATGGCATAAACTCATTTAAAACCTAGCATAGAGCATGTTATCTTCATCTAACACCAAAAGTCATTATGAACTCATGCAAAACATAGCATAGAAGACACCTTAGCGGTCTAGATGGACTTGGCCGAATGGTTCAAAGGGCCTAAAGGTTCATCCACTTAAACCTCGGTTAAACAAACAACATGTTATCTTCATTTACCATCAAAACATAGCATGGACTTATCTATAACATAGCATAGAACATATTATCTTCTTCTAACATCAAACATGGCATGAACTCATTTAAATCCTAGCATAGAACATGTTATCTTCATCTAGCATCAAAACTTAGCCTAAACTCATCTAAACATGGCATAAAAGAACACACATAGGGGTCTAAAGTGGCTTGCCCGAATGGTCCAAGGCTTAGAAGTTCATCCACCTAAATCTAGGTTAACCAAACATCATGTTATCTTCTTTTACTATCAAAACATAGCATGAACTTGGCTATAGCATGGCATAAAAGAACATATAGGGGTTTAGAGTGGCTTGGCCAAATGGTTTTAAAGGTCATAAAAGTTCAAACACTTAACCTAATTCATCTAGCATCCTATCTTCATCATGTTCATACAAGATATGGCATGGATCTTCATGGAAAGCTCAAACAAGGTCTTGGCCGAATGGTCCCTTGGGTTTTTAAGGTCAAACACTTAACCAAATCCATCTAGCATCCTATCTTCATCATGTTCATACAAGATATGGCATGGATCTTCATGGAAAAACTCAAACAAGGTCTTGGCCGAATGGTTTCAAGAGAATTAACACAAATACATCAATCGAAAACTACTTGTACGCAGGTGAGGGGGATACTTACATCCTTCGCTTTTCTTTTTGGTTGGAAGATAACCTAAGGGATGCCAACTTAGCCTTCATCTTGCTTGGATAGGTTTCGGACAAAGGATGAAAAGGGAGAGGAATGGATTTCGGTGAGGAAGAAGATGAGAAGGAGAGAAAAGCAATTTGGTTACTCATGTCTCCTCATTCCCCCTATTTATTCACTTGAAGAGTCCCTTAGTCTCCCTTACCCCTAACTATAATTTCCCATATTCCTCTAATAGAACAACCCTGCTGGGCTTCTGGTTATTGGATGCATCTTTAGGGCTTAGCTATCTCTAGAGGTTTGGGGTTCAATTCCTAGGCCTTGCATCCTTTTTGGCTCCTTTTCTTTTATTTTTGAAAGAGCCCACATAAAGCCCATTATAATCATGCCAAAACTTTTTGTAAAATTGTTAGAAATTTTATGGGCGTTACAACAGTACCCTTCCAACCACACCGAAAGGATTCGCTAACACTGGTGCAAACGTCAATCATCATCTAGGCTTTGAAAACTAGTTTCGCAAGCTTCTGACCATGTGATTTCTATCACCTCCTTAGTCAAACAAGTTCATGGTATAGTAATGCTAAAATATTCTATCCACATCTATAGTAATAACCAAATCATACAAGGAAACCACCATCTATGGTGGCCGAGTGCGCAACTCCAACTACCACCATCAATAGTGGCCAAGTTACGCAACTCCAACAACCACAAACTGATCCAATCAAGTCCAGAATACACGATTTCTCAAATCCATGGACGACTAAATCGTTAAATAGTCTAACAACATAATCAAAAGCTTATAAAATTCATACCAAGTATGAAATTGTTATCTCTACACACCTGCATCCTCTTTACTCTAAACTTATGATATATCAATCATCACAACGACAATGATAATTGTATGACACCATGTCACTACAATATCAACCCTAGAGTAGACACAGGTGTCCTTAGCTGATCTAAACATATCATCTATTACAATGAAGGATATTCATTTTCAACAACTATTGCATTCTATCATCGATAATCGATGCATAATCTCAAAGGTTCATCTCTCTTTTAACAAAAAGTTCTGAATCTTCTCTAGAAGAAATACTGGGACGGATAAATATCCCATCCAACACCTCCTATAATCGCAACTTACGTTTTTCCAATTTCTATAGTGTTTAGGAACACTGTTACCAATAAAATTATCTCCCGGTATGGGGTATTCAATATCGAAACTATTCTCAAAATCACTTCGACTGCATACTCCACTTTCCTATACAATGGTAAGCCTGGAAGTGCATCAGAAACTACATCCGAATACTCTCGGATTATAACTACATCCAAGAGACATATTATACCATCATTTAAACAATTTAACTATCCATAAGGATATGTCTACAGTAAACATATATCTATTAAAGTCCAAGGGCATCCCTTGACTTCTAAATTGTTGGTCAACATCTCGCCTGATGGTAAAGATACCACCGATCCACATAATCTGAATATAGAAATCCTTCTCATCCTATATCAGAATGTTCTAGACATAGATATCGGTAAACTACCAGTATCTTTCTATATGTCAACCGAGAGGGTAAACTAAAGTAATACCTTGAATGATCAATCCTTCGACCCCCTACATCTTCTCTCGGATGGTCATGTATACTCCTCCAACTTCTACTCCTGGCAACTGAACTCATGTAGGAACAAAAAACTACCATGGAGAAACTAAAGTCAACTGCCAACACGAGGACGCAACTTGAAATGATTGCAATGGAGGTGGTAATCACTGTTGTATTGGTAAAGAGTACACCACCGGCTGTAAAATACTGAATAATTTTCAACATCGTAGCACGCTCCATACTCTGCAAATGGAATAGCTGCAACTGGAGAATACAAAATAGATACGACCATCATTGTATACTCCCTCCTCTGTACAAAGTATAACCACGTCTGGGGAGGTAACAGTTGTTATTGTCTGCATGAGCTTCTAAGATGTCTTCTGCTGATACTGCTAAGTAAATCACTTCCCCTGGAGGGAAGTATCAAGGAACTCTAATCTATGGGGGATCGATTGGCCGGCTAGAGGGGGGTGAATAGCCCTCTTACGTTGGTTTACGGATTTTGCTCGTCTACAATTAGATTAGCGCAAGCGGAATATGCAAATACAAATAAAGACAAGCAAAATATAAACAAGCAATACAAACACTGAGATGTAACGTGGTTCACGGCTACGCCGCTAATCCACGGTCCGATTCGTCCACGGTGAATCACTCCGCAATTTATCCACTAGATCTCTCCTTTGCACAAAGCTAGGTGGAGGTAACCTCTTTACACAAAAACACTCCTCTTACAAATATAATGGAAATAAGCTTGAGTAAGAGGATGGAAAGCTTTAGGGAACTTTGGGAGAGTATTAGAGCATAAGCATAAGCCTCCCAAAGCCCTACCCCCTTCCTTTTTATAGAGGAAGAGGGTTTCTTCCCGTTGACACAGAGCCGATGCCCTCGATCGGTCCTCCGCTGCCCATCAATCGCTTTCCATGTTGGAGTTCATCCAACGATACTGACATCAGTCGACTGATCTGACCATCAGTTGACTGATGCTCGATCAGTCGAGTGATCAACTGAGTCGACTCCATTCTGTGCTCGCGCATTGCCATCGATCAATCGCCATTCCTCGGCAGCCGATCGGCCGCATCATCGATCATTGCCCCGGCAATGATCGCCAAGCACTAAACTAGTATTATACCAGTCGATCGAACCATCGATTAGAGCGATCGCCATTCCTGGCGCGATCGTGTCGGGAAAACCCATCCGACACTTGGCCAAATGGCCAAGTTTCACCTAAGAGCTACCCCTTCCCGGGTTACAATCGCTCACTCTCATCCCTCAGAGTCCCTCACCTTCGAAGTTCTCTTTGTTCGCGACCACGTCCCTCGGCAGCATCAGGCGCACGGATCTGCAATGCTCCTTCGCGTCTCTTGCCTCGAAGTCTACTTCCTCCGGCTTCACTCCAAGCTTCTCGTCCGGCGGTCCCTCGGATGCTCCAAGCGCATGGCTTCCGCAAAGCAATCCTTCACCGACTCAAGGCCCGAGTGATGAGATGTGAAACTCGCCACGACTCCATGTGCGAATTACTAAGTCTTGCATGACTTCAACGCACATATCAAATCAACATAACACCCTAACTTAAACCCTTTGCCACACACATCAAAACCTTATCATGGCAAGAGATTGCCCTAACAATCTCCCCCTTTTTGATGTGTGGCAATCCGTTTAAGTTAGGTAAAAATATTTGATAAAAATTTCTAAGGTAAGAAAGCATGTAAACATAAAACATGATATAGCAACATGCAACTCCCCCTTAATCCATGAAACTCCCCATACAATTTAAATTTCTCCCCCTATCACTTTTTAACAATTTCTCCCTCCCCCTATCACAATTTACTTAAACATAATTATCTCTCCTCCTTTGACACCATCAAAAAGATTAACACTAAGTTAAAAACTCATGACATCAAGTATAATAGAAGGAAAAATACCAAAAATTTCTCTAAAACCTGAATTCGGCCTCAACTAGTCTGATTTACAGACCATCAGTTGACTGGTTCAGATACCAGTCGACTGGCACATGATTTTCAGGATTTCCTGATTTTCGAACCGAATTTCAGAAATGCGTTAAAAATTCTAGAGAATTCGTAAAATCATGAAATTTGGGGAACACATTTCTTTTAAGTATATCTATCAGTGAAAAATAGGTTTTCATGAAAAATCATTATATTTCCATGTATTTGCCAAAAATCCAAAAGCTTTAAAAACTACTAGGTTTTTGATCATAAGAGTATCCATTTTAACACCTAGTCTTGCTTTGAATTGTTTCAAAACATGAATACATAGATTTTAGATTAAGAAATTGTTTTGAAAACATATGAAATATCCAACCATGATCTTTGGGCAATATGTCTATGAATTAAACATAAGCCTTCCCCATGATTGGTCTATTATTGCTATTTTGATACTTTAAATGACCATCTAAATGCCATAGGCATTAGTGGACATTTGTATCATCCTAACATCTCACTCATGCTAAGTTTTCAATCAAGGTAGCCTATGGTGAGTGTGAGATGCATCCTAGGGGGTATTTGTATATACTTAACCAATATATTCATGCAATTCTATCAAGGTTAAATATCACCCTAACAATCTACATGATCATAGAGACATATATGATTTAATTTCACATTATGATCATGAACTACATGTTTTCATCAAATTATAATCATGCATTAGGTATTATATCATGATAATAAGTAAAGTATCACCTAAAGCATGATTTAAACCTATTTCTTATGATAATGTGCCAAATTTCAAAATCATAAATCATGATTGCAACCATACATAGGAATTACATTAATCATCATGATTTAAGCATTATTATCTATTTATGGGCACGTTATCATCACCCAACACTATTCTAAAAATGTTGTCCCGTTATCCTAAGTCAACCAAAATATGATATAGGTCAATTGCATATGGTTGACTACCCTAGGGGTTTTCTAACCCTTAAGGATGGATTTTGGAACCCAAAATAAGTTCTTTCCTATTGGGTTCACAAGATACTCCTTGGGGATCTATTTTCTATCAATTACTTTCTTTTTATCTTGTCCCCTAGCTATTAGGCATTTATAGGCCTTTTCATTTTTCTTTTCTTTGTATCCTAGGCACTTTTTGTTGAAGCTAGCTCTTTGGCTCCCAATAATCATATTTAATGTGTTGGAGCCAATTGTGAATTTTTCTAGGGCTTTGGTTAAATAGTCTACCTTTTCCCTTAGGGCCCTATTTTCTTCTATGCATGCATCACTAACATCTAGTGGCACATAAAGATCATGTGAGCATACTTCATCATGGCAAGAAGAAATATTTTCATTTTCATTTAAGCATGCTTTTTCTAATTTTTGTTCTAATTCCTTAATTTGTTCAAGCATGCATTTGTTTTTCTTCTTTGCTCTAAATAAATCCTTAGTTAAACTAGAAATCATAGAAACTATTTTATTAGGTGAGAGGTTGGTTACCATAGTTTCCATGTCCTCTTCTTCTTCGGATGATGAGGATGTAGAAGCTCCCCCTTCATTTGAGCTCTCCCCACTTGAGCTTGATTCTTCATTTTTGGTGGAGGAGGAGGAGCAATCCGAGTCATGAAGAGCCATTAGTGCTAAGTTGGAGTAGACATGCTCTTCTTCATCGGATGAGGAAGAAGAAGAAGAAGGATCATCCCATGTCTTGGCCTTGAATGCTTTGGCATTCCCCTTTTCTTTTTCCTTCTTCTCCTCTTTCTTTTTGCTCCCCTTTTTCTTCTTCTTTTCTTCTTTCTTTTTCTTCTCTTCCTTGCTCTTGTTTAGGAGAGGACAATTGTCCCTTATGTGCCCCTCTCCTTGGCAATTGTAGCATATGACCTTCCCCCTTGGTCTTCTATTCCTATCATTAGATTTATTAAAATGAAAACTCTTTAAAGCACGTCTTACCCTCCTTACCATATATGCTTCTTCGGTGCTATCCATGGAGGAGGATGAGGATGCTTCATCATCAGAGGAGGAGGGGATTTCCAACTTCTTCTTCCCCTTGTTCGCTATCAAAGCTACTCCTCTTGAAGGTTGGATTTTTGGCTCTTCTTGTATTCCTTCAAGCCTCGTTTCGTGGAGCTCCATTGTTGAGAAAAACTCCTCCAAGGTACTTACTTCCAAGTTCTTGGAAATGTAAAATGAATCCACCATGGAGCTCCATCTTGAGGACCGGGGAAAGACATCTATGGCCTTCATTACCATATCCCGGTTGGAGAGATTTTCTCCTACACTTGTTAGCCCAATTAATATTTCTTTAAATCTAGAATGTAGGGAAGTTACCTTTTCTCCCTTTTCAAGCTTAATATTTGATAGTTGGGAGCGGAGGAGATCTCTTCTTGCTAGCTTGGCTTCCAAAGTGCCTTCATGAAGTTCAACTAGCTTCTCCCACATCTCCTTAGCACTAGAACATTCCCCTATCCTATTGACTTCTTGTTGGGGGAGTACATTATAGAGATGGTGCTTGGCCTTTGAATTTGCCAAATACTCCTCTCTTTGTCTTTTGCTCCATCTCGATTTCTCCAATGGCTCCCCATCTTCGTTCCTAGGCAACTCGAAACCATTTTCCATAATTAACAATATTTCAAAGTCGGTTTCGAAGAATACCTCCATTATCTTTTTCCACCAAGAGAATTCGCTGTCGAACTTCGGTGGGTGGATGTTTGAGCCGGCCATTTTTGAAGTAGAGCTTGTTGCGGCGGTTAGTCCGGTGACAAGCAACCTTGCTCTGATACCACTTGTGGGGGATCGATTGGCCGGCTAGAGGGGGTGAATAGCCCTCTTACGTTGGTTTACGGATTTTGCTCGTCTACAATTAGATTAGCGCAAGCGGAATATGCAAATACAAATAAAGACAAGCAATACAAACACCGAGATGTAATGTGGTTCACGGCTACGCCGCTAATCCACGGTCCGATTCGTCCACGGTGAATCACTTCGCAATCTATCCACTAGATCTCTCCTTTGCACAAAGCTAGGTGGAGGTAACCTCTTTACACAAAAACACTCCTCTTACAAATATAATGGAAATAAGCTTGAGTAAGAGGATGGAAAGCTTTAGGGAACTTTGGGAGAGTATTAGAGCATAAGCATAAGCCTCCCAAAGCCCTACCCCCTTCCTTTTTATAGAGGAAGAGGGTCGGTGATGCCTCGATCGATCCGGTCATCGTCATGCCCAATAATCTGCCGCTTTCCACGCTGGACTTCATCCAACCAGATCGACATCGATCGACCGATCCGACCATCATCGATCGATGCTCGATCGACCGAGTGATCAATCGAGTCGACTCCATTCGCGCGTGCACAATGCCATCGGCCGATCGCCATTCCATTCTCGGCAATCGATCGCCGTCGACATCGGGCCGATCGCCCCGCAATGATCCAAGCACTAAATCGATATTATACGGTCCGATCGAACCATCGACTCAGAGCAGTCGACCGCCATTCCCTGGCAGTCGACTGGTGTCGGGAAAACCCATCCGACACTTGGCCAAATGGCCAAGTTTAACCTAAGAGCTACCCCTTCCCGGGTTACAATCGCTCACTCTCATCCCTCGGAGTCCCTCGCCTTCGAAGTTCTCTTCGTTCACAGCCACGCCCCTCGACAGCATCCGGCGCACGACTCTGCAATGCTCCTTCGCATCTCTTGCCTCAAAGTCTACTTCCTCCGGCTTTACTCCAAGCTTCTCGTCCGGCGGTCCCTCGGATGCTCCAAGTGCACGGCTTCCGCAAAGCAATCCTTCACCGACTCAAGGCCCGAGTGATGAGATGTGAAACTCGCCACGACTCCATGTGCGAATTACTAAGTCCTGCATGACTTCAACGCACATATCAAATCAACATAACACCCTAACTTAAACCCTTTGTCACACACATCAAAACCTTATCATGGCAAGAGATTGCCCTAACATAATCAAGTCTGAGGTAGTAAATCACTGTTGGTGTGATAACCCAATCTTCTTTGATGATCTCTGCTGTTGAGATTGCGCATCATCCTCTCGAAACCACATCGGTAGTCTTCAACTGAGTCTTCGAAGTACACCTCCTCAAATATACTGGTTGCTTACAACATCAACAGATGATCTGATCCAACTGATAATCCGACTTCATGTGACTTCATGATTCGCACTGCACACACATAATCCCTTCGGAGTCTTTGTTCTGATTTCGTTGATAACATGAGAAAGTTCTGATGATCTATAGTTGGTCTTCTATGATTAGAAAAACTCTCCAATAGTAGCTCGTGGTCAATGACTGCGATCTTGCTCCTTTTTTCCAACATTCGGAGACTTCTGATTTTAATAATTTGACCTGCAATATCTGCTCATAGGTCTCCAACTCTTAAATACTTTTACGGAGTCATTTCTAAACTCCTAACTCGATCCAATGTCTTCCGGTAGGATCTATTAGAAGATCCGAACATCCTAATCCAACTGTAAGCCAATAACCCGTGGGTGGCTTAAAACATCTATTCACATTCTTGAGCTATTATGTGGTCGTAACCTCTGCAAGTCTATTGACTCTGCATCGTACTTCGGTTACCAAGCGATAACCCCACTTGAAGAATTCCCTGACAATGAGTCAAAGAAAGTGACATGGGGAAATACTCTCTCACAATATCACTAAATCGTGATCAAGTGATATGTTATTCCTTGAAGGATATTTCCTACATCTTCCACCAAGTACCGGTTTGATTCTGATAATGGTATGCAACTAACTCTACTTCCTCTGTATAACACGAGTTAAGTACTCACAAATACCCTTAAATTTATACAACCCAACACGAACAACTCAGGGATCGAAATCCCTATGAAACACCGTAAACTAACACTCCTCTATCTGCATCAACAATAGCCTACACGTCTTGTCCATTACCCAACATGTAATGGTCTGACTAGCATAATTAGTAAAAATCCCTAAGACTTTAATCTTTGATTTCCACAAGAAATGTGACGACTTGACCTCTACTTTCCGACTCGGTATCAGTCGACTCTCGAAATAAATTCACCTTTTGGACACAGGTTCAAGACTTACAGACTCAATAGGTCGTTCCCGTGGTCAACTCAAACCACAATTATGAATCATAACCAACACACTACATGTTATTCCCTGTTATAAACATTAAATGCATAGTCAACAAAACTGAGAGTATAAACACTAAAGGCAACTCCGGCTAGTCTCCTTGGTGGACGACCCCTACTACAAGTCTGTATAGGTGCCATAACTATGTCTATAAATACCTGTTGAACAAGTTTAGATAAGTATCTAACTAGAATATAAGTTATCAAGAATTCTTACTTTGTGCTGCTCAGAGCTCAGGCCGCTGTCAATCTCATCTCAGAAAACCAAAACCGAAACAAATCGACTCCCGAGAATCCAAGACTCAATGAAAACATCATTGCATGGCATCGCAAAACCTTGGGCTCTGATACCAATAATGTTGTCACACCTCGAGAGCATGTCGAGCCGAAAAAAATGAACAACATCTCCCCTGTATGTGGCAACATATCCTATTTATACAAGCCTTTCGACCACAACCACAATAACATACATAAATATAAATATAACAAAACACAGCGAAAACTACTACAATGAAATACCAAACTACACACAGTGTATACCGGTATGGCTAACAAAACATAAAGAAAGCATCTTCAAAACCCGAATCAACAAGTGCGTACATCAACATTGTCAAACGCAACATCAACCATATAAATCCGGATCGATATACGAAACATCCGAAAATAAAAGAAAACATAAATCCAAGTCGGGACCCTTGGAAGTGTGATGAGAGGTTGCCAGTCAGCATTGCTCCAAGTCCATCACGAAGTCGCCTACCTATTACCTGGGCGACAAGAAAACCCAGGGTATGTGGTGGTGAGTACAAAACTCAGTGGTAATAAGAATAGAAGTGCATGTATAATGTATATATATCACATGCGAGCCAACAATATGCTGTCTAAAGGTATAACAGGTATACACCAGCATAAATATGACAAATGTATAACTAAACTGATCAACAATAACAACATAAGTACTGACATATTTGATGATCGACAATGATGTCTCTCATACAACCTGAGTATAAGTACCATAATATAACACCTACAATATGGTAGAGTAAATACTGACTCTATAATAAACAAAACCGTCATACTAACATTCTATGGCTAATACAACCATGAACTGGGTCCATCCCGTATCACCTCAAGGTACTGGTCAAAGGTATATGACAATCTAACCAACTCAACTATGGTAATCCACACACAACCATACAAGAATATGCAATTGGAATGCAAGATGATATACAATCAAATGCAACAAGCATAGCACAAACAAATGAAACATCACAATAAGCATACATATAGACTGCATCTATATACATACTAATCAAAACTATATATATATATATATATATATATATATATATATATATATATATATATATGTCAATATGCAAAACGCCATAAGAACACGACAATGCAAAATGCATGGTCATGCCTGCTCACCCTAACCGCTACCACGACCCTAGTGTGGCCTAGGTGGCTCGACATGATAACTGTCCCAACTCAACACCAACCATTACTCTCGAGTGACCGAGTGGCCAGTGTGAACAAGTAGCATATAAGCGTAAAGAGCTAGCTACACAACGGGGGTCCCTGCTGTTTTCCACTCCGACAGTCACTACTTATGAGTGGTCGAGTGCCACACATGCAGGACAACTGCACGCAACTCCAACTACCACCGTCTATAGTGGTCGAGTGCGGCACAACAAATGCTCTGCCCTCACACCAGCTACTACTACCACGAGTAACCACGGAGGCAGGATGACTGACGACTATCTCGACCACAAGGGAGACCAAGTCGCCATCATGCATGTAAATGACATGAATGCACGACAATACATTCATATGTCCACAACACACTCTCTATTCTATAGAGAGCCATATATAGCTGACAACATCCAAACTAGGACCTCTAGTCCATAGCGATGATGTATCGACAAATCACACGTCTATACACGACTACCTGATCCATAGTGGATATGTACACATCATCAGGATATAACTTGGAAACTCAACTTTACTTCTAGAATCCTACTCATTCTCGGATGATTTATCTAGATTGCACAATTCAATTTTACAACCGAATTTAGCTACGCACACATAGGTAAACCACTACAGGTCCACTTACCATAACATCAATAATTCATAACAAAGATGAATGAATAGATAACAATAATAACAAAGTATTTAAGTGCAAAGGCAAGTATCAAGCATCAGAAAAACTAGAGTGGAGTCAAGGTCGAAGTGACAACAATATGAAGTTATATACTTCAGGGTTTAGCTACTACCTGACCAGGGAAGGAAATATTACCCACCTTCTAAGAAGCTCGTGACAATAAAACCTTCACGACCACAGTCCTGTCTCGTATCCACTCCTTGCAATATTGCAAATATAATCAGATAATATTGCCAACTCTAGTATCAAGATCAAAACTTAATGGATTAAGCTATCCACTAACCGATCACTCACAACCGTATCAAAATATAATTCCATTAGAATTTTCATACAAACTCACTTCCAGATTTATAACTCTCCATTTCATACACCACCCCATTCCAACTCAGATCCGAACACTGCAACACACAGCAAAATAGCAATCAAAATGGATCTAAAGAGTAATACAACCTTAACAAGAGTTCAACCATTTTGCACCACCCAAGCTTCAACCCACAACTAAAATCCCCCAATTCAACCTCAATTAAACTTACCTTACCTTCCATAGCTAATTACTGCCCATTTACAACCATTCACAGCGATCTACAGCTCATGAATAGCCAACACATGATACTCTATTCACCGAAACAACCCATAACCGACCAAAACTCCAACTCACAATCGTGCACAACCGACGCAGCCATTCACAACCCCTTCTCACTCATCCATAGCCGAGCAAACCTCCCAATTACAGCCGTACAGTCAAAAATTCCCAAAAAAAACCTCACAACCATCTCAACTGACCAAAACTCCAACCCCAGCCATCTCCACCAAGATGAATCCCCCTCCCAGATCACAATACATTGATACACAACAACCATTCAACAATCTACCGATAATAGGAAGAGGATAGATCAATCTTACTAGCCCTAGGACTCCATCGACAACAATCCTCTTCTTATCCCTTGTTCTGCTCGCCGAAAAACCCACTGTCAATAACATTGCCCTAGCTCCGATGAAGATCGTCGCTCCCGTTTAGCACAGGGTGTAGACGCCGCCGCTAAAACTCCTAGCCCCTGCACATGCTTGCCGCTCTGGCTCATTTGTGGAGACCGTCGATTCACTCGCTAAAGGTTATCAGTGAGAGCTAAGGAGGAAGGTTTTGGATCGAGAAGCGTCGCTAGAGGGGGGGGGGTGAATAGCGATCGTAAATCTTTTCGATGTTTCGTTCAAGTAGACAATTAAACGAGTAAGAGAAGCGGAAAATAAAGGAACACATTTATTTTTACTTGGTTCACAACTCAGTGGTTGCTACTCCAAGGCCCTATCGGTCCTAGACCGCGTACGGAGGGCAAAACACTATAACGTCTCCTCCTCGTTGGAGGTAGGAGACAACGATTACAAAAACCGAATGTATGAGGATGAGGCAACAAGCCTACCTCACCTCGTTATGATTAAAATAAAGAATACAATAAAAATAATTACTTGCTACTGCTGCCGACGAAGGAGATTTGAACTTGTCGTCGCGTCAGCGTTATGACGGCGTTGGAGCATTGGCATTGTAGGAGCACTTGATGAATAAACTTGATGATGCTTGGAGTTGGAATCCTCCCCTCCTTTTATAGATTTTGGCCTCTGAATATGTCTCCTCTTTTTTTGGAACAGATCACGAAGTTGTCCAAATTTTATCGCGAAGTGGCCACGTCAAACCTTATCCGTTTTGACCTAGTGCAAAGGCTGATTCGTCGCCATCAATCGACTGATGCCTCCCATCAGTCGACTGATGAGCATCAGTCGACTGCTTGATGTCCAGCAGTCGATTGCCAGCCTGACCACTTCCCTGCAGTAAGAGGTTAGCTGGGAAAATGATAAATGCGACGGTTTCTGACCGTCCGATCTCGACCTAGACCTTCCACGGGAAGTCTTAATCGGATCACCGCCTATGGTCGTCCCCGTAAAGAGGACACAACCTTACAATCTCTCACTCACACAAGTTTACCTCGATAGTAGCTCTCACTTTCGACCTTCCACTCGATTCCTTCGGCTCCCTCCGAAGTCACTCGAGTGTCGCCCGACCACCGCGGCTCCCTCCGGGTGTCGCTAGTCTTCAGCTCCAGCTTTAACACTTTTCTGCACACTTGATTTAGCTCGTGAGATAACGATGTAATCTTAACTTTGTGTTTTTGCCATAATCAAAACACAGGTTCGATTATCTAGTGCCCCTGCACCAACAATCTCCCCCTTTTTGATCTATGGCAAACCAACACAAAGTTAAGGAAAATTAAAGCATAAAACAGGTATAGGAGAAGATGAATGTGAAGATGAATATCATTTCCAAAAACTCCCCCTTAACCAAAACTCCCCCTTAACCCTAGGTGAGTTTTGAAAGAGATAATTTAATTTTCAAAATTAAATTTATGTTACTCCCCCTTAACATTTGCTCTTCTCCCCCTTTTGCCATAAATCAAAAAATTCGGGGTTTTTGTATAAAATAGGGTTTTGAAAACAATATTGTATATGCATGCATCTAGATAAATCAAATATGAGTCCAAGCATGCGTCTAACAGTAGTTAGATAGATTGGTTCGAGGTGTGTCCCTCTGCACTAATAATCTAAAGGTTTATAATATAACCCTTAGGGTTAGTTTGCTCTCCCCCTTAGTCAAATATATGAAGTATAAGAGATGTAGGGGGCGCTAAACTTTGGCCTAAGAGTTGTTAAGTACAATAGTTGAGAAAATAAGTAGTATTTTGAAGAGATTGTTTTAAGTATATTTCAATTATCCTTAACATCTCACCCATTCTATGTGTCTCAGAATTTGTTCACCTTATATGTTTTGTGAGATGATTTTAAATTGATTAAAGATAGTCAACCTTGGGTTAGATTCGGATTTAACCTTTAGATCGTTAAGTAACTTTTCGAGAAACTGGCTTCTAGGTCGTGGCGAGGTACAGGGGCCTTCTTTGATCGGAACAATGACCACTTCCTTAGACAAAGCCAAATTCAAGAAAATATCACTTAAGTCACTTAGGGTTACTTCCTGGTCTAACTAGTTTAGAATATGACGAGGTAGCTTCAGCTAGTTCCACTCGGTCAAGTGCACCAAGCTAGATACGCCTTATCTAGCTCGAATACACGAGACTTTGTTTCCCTAACGTACTATCATCTCGCCGCGTCCTGATACTATGTTGTCAAGAGTTGACTAACCATTTAACCTATCTAGCCATTCTAAAAATTAAAGTAAAATATGCAATGGTTTTACTAAGTAAGCGGGTATACTATTTTAGTGTTAGCTCCCCCTGGACCATTGAACCAATATGGTCCATTCAAATAATGAACTTGATCCTGGGGAATTCAAACCTTATTAGTCCTTATATGTGAGTTCAATAAAACCTTTGGGACCCATGCTTGGACTCTTTGATAACTACGATTTACGATAGACATATAAGACCTATTCGTAGACTTTGACTTAAATCCGAGTCCGGCTTTGTTGTACACGGCTCTTTGGGTTCCAAGTAGTCGATTAAGGTTCTTAGATCCCAATGTGAACCTTTCCAACCTAGCCTCAACATCTTGAACTCGGTCTTTCAAGAGAGAATTCTCCTCCTCAAGTTTTTTAATTTGGGTTGAGTTTCCCTCTTGAACTTGACTAGTTGAAGAGGTTAGAGTAGCCTCTTTCTTGAGGGTTTCAACCTCCTCAAGTAACGACTCAACCCTAGACTCGGACTTAGTTAATTTCCTATTAAGAATTTTAATTGTATTGTAAAGCATATGAATTAGTGAGCGGCTAACCTTAATTTTCTCTTTTGGTCCGGCTTTGAGTTGCTTCTCGAAGTAGTCCTCGAGTTCGGAGTCGGTGTTATAGTTGGACTCGGCTTCGGATTCTGACTCGGACTCCTCCGGTCTTGCCATGTAAGCTATGTCTTCTTTGTTGTCCCAAGTTGCATGGAAGGCTTTCCTTGCTCCCTTTTTCTTTTGGTTCTCGTACTTCAATCTCCTTCTTTCTTTTCGAACTATTCTCTGCACAATGTTCACTATTGCTTCCACCTCTTTTGATTCGGACTCTGATTCGTCTTCGGGTTCGAGTTCATCTACTTTCCTAGTAGGTGGCTTGCTTCTTTGTCCTGCAAGTAGAGCAATACCTCTCTTGGCCCGGACCACGTTAGTTTGCTCGTGAAGTTCAAACTTGGAAAATAATTCGTCTAACCTAAGATTTGAAAGGTCCTTAGAGACCTTGTAGACATCGACAATGGATGCCCATTTTGAAAAAGTCCTAGGGAAAGCATTTAAAGCGTACCTTATAAGGTCCCGGTTCTCTACGGCTTGCCCGATCGAGTGAAGACCATTGACGATGTCTTGGATCCGCGCATGTAATTGGGTGGCGGTCTCGCGATCCTGCATCTTTAGATTGTACAGTTTATTAAAAAGTAAATCTCTTTTACATACCTTAGCATTGAGCATCCCTTCGTGTAGATCAATCAATTTGTTCCAGAGGTCTTTGGCGCTAATGAATGGACCGATGCGGTTGAGCTCCTCCTTGGACAAGGCACATTGTAATATTTGAGTTGCTCTTGCATCGGCTTCGATTTGCCTCTTGGTTGTATTTGTCCACTTATTGAAATCCAAGGGCTCTCCTTGATCATTGGTGGGTAGAGCAAAGCCGGTTTGAATTATTATCCAAGTCTCAACTTGTGTTTTCAAGAAACACTCCATCCGACCTTTCCAATAACGGAAATCATTTCCGTTAAAGAACGGAGGTCGGGTGGTGCTATACCCCTCAATGTGAGCCATTAAGTCTCTTGCAAAAACACGAATAAAAACCAAAGAGAATTCCAAGACTTGGTCTTGGATTAGTAGTGCGGGAAATAATAGGAAATAAACAGAAATAAATAAGAAGAATAAAAACTAAAAAAAACTAGAAACTTACGACCTTTGGTGTCCCCGAAAGGCTACTGAACGTTGGATTTTGGGGCTGGAAACAGCTTGTTATGAGGGTAAACCCTCATAATAAATGTAGATCTCTCAGAGGGCTTCAATTTGGAAGGTAGATCGTTACGTGAGTCCACATGTTAGCTCAGAAAATGATAAATGCGACGGTTTCTGACCGTCCGATCTCGACCTAGACCTTCCACGGGAAGTCTTAATCGGATCGCCGCCTACGGTCATCCCCGTAAAGAGGACACGACCTTACAATCTCTCACTCACACGAGCTTACCTCGATAGTAGCTCTCGCTTCCGGCCTTCCACTCGATTCCTTCGGCTCCCTCCGAAGTCACTCGAGTATCGCCCGACCACCGTGGCTCCCTCCGGGTGTCGCTAGTCTTCAGCTCCAGCTTTAGCACTTTTCTACACACTTGATTTAGCTCTGTAGGATATTTGACGCTGCTAGAGGGGGGGTGAATAGCGTTTGACCGTTCGTAGATGGAATTCGATCGCGTGTTCATCTCTACAATTTCGTTAGTGCGCAGCGAAAATAGATATAATACAATAATGAAATACGCCAACACAACAAGAACACGAGTATGTAACGTGGTTCGGAACTGCACGGTTTCTACTCCACGGATCGAGCTCTACGAGCTCTAGTGATGCACGCGCAACCACTAATAAACACTCCTTCTCGGAACAATCCGGAGGCGGAGAAACCTCATACAATAATGATTACAACAATAATCAAATAAATACAAGCAAATACAATGGAATACAAATGAAAGTAAAGGAAAAACACTTTACAAGAGCTTTGGATTGCTTGATCTTTGATTGCCTTGAACTAGCTTTGAAGGACTGGAAAGCACCAACTTCCCCCTTCAATTTCGCTCAAGAAAATCGCTATCTTTTTCTCCATCACGAGCTCCTTTTATAGCTTCAACCTATGCTAGAAAAAGTCGATCAGTCGACTGCTCGGGACCATCAGTCGACTGATCACACTGTTGCTGTGAGACAACGGTGTAATCCACGCTGGAAAAATACAACTACAAGGACATCAGTCGACTGATCATGAGCATCAGTTGACTGATGAGCCATCACTCGACTGCTCGTCGCAGCGGTCGAGTGAGACTCCATTCTGCGGGTCCAAAATCTGAGCACCGGGCCGACCGATCATGCAATCCGGGCCGATCGCTGAGCCATCACGATCGCCCACCTGCAATCGATCGCTAGGCTACTTCCCACAAACCCTAGTTGACTTACGTCGATCGCCACATGGCACTGTTGGATCCGCACACCTCAAACATGAGGTTTTAGCCCAAGTATGGTGCCCCCATACTTGCTAGACCACCCTTAGCCTAGACCAAAGCCTTCTAGCCACCTCCATCAGCCTCACGCCTCTCAGATCCCTCTAAGTCATCCATGATTTGTTCATCCATCGCGTTAACCTTCAAGTGCTTCCATCGGCTATGTCATGCTAACGGTGTCTACACCGTCAAGGCACATTGGACTTACGCCGCCAAGACTCCGCTTGGACTTTACGCCGCCAACCATTGGTCTTATGCTGCCAAGACTCCGACTTGGACTTTACGCAGTCAATATCAAACCCCTTGGACTTCTCATGCCAAGACTCAGGCTTAGACTTTACCTTGCCAACCCATGTTGGACTTTTCATGCCAGGACCCATGCTTGGACTTTCCATTGCCAAGACCCATGCTTGGACTTTCCTTGCCAACTCATATTGGACTTTCCATTGCCAAGACCCATGCTTGGACTTTACCAAATGCCAAGTGTCCCACTTGGACTTCCCATGCCAAGTACTCAAGACTTGGACTTTCCCATGACAATTACATTGTCATATGTTTTTGTCGAAACATCAAAACATCACTCGAGTCCTGGTCAATCGTGACCTGGGCCGATTGCACCAACAATCTCCCCCTTTTTGATGTTTGACAAAAACCAAACAAATCATTGAGTTAGAACACTAACTCAAATCCCTTACCAATTATCCCAAATTGGTAAACACTCTCCAAATGTTCTCCCCCAAACATTCTCCCCCTTTTTGACTAACATCAAAAAGGTTTTCTCTCCAAGGAGGTTAATGTCTCATGCCCCAATGAGATCTTACAATCTCCCCCTTGGTCCAAAAATACCTAGGATGCCTACCATCTTCTTAGTGATAAGTCCCATATCACTCAAGAGAGGCAATCCTATACACTCTCCCAATTTCCAAATTGGATTTCTAAAAATCCATCAATTTTCCCAATTGATAACATTCCCCCTTCAAGAAAAAAGAAAAACACATTCATCACTCCAAGATGGATACCTCCCCCTAAAGGCTTGCTCCCCCTTGACCATTGCACCAACAATGTCCTTGGGAAGTCCCTAAGCCAATAGGAACTCTAAACCATCAAAATTAAGGTTAGAAATTCAACATTGAACTTCCCAACACCTTAAAATTGATACAAACCCTAAACACCTCTCCTAATCCATATCCAATGGATTTTCACCCTTCATCATGCTTCCTAAAGCATATCCTAGGGTTAGGAGTGGTTAGGGACCTTAACCGCAGCTGAAATCGGGTTAAACAACTTTGGTTACCCCTAAATCAAAGCTATCGATTGACTCTGTTACTACCAATGATCTGATGTCCATCATCCGATCAAAACGGCGATGAGTGATACTACGCAATGAGTCCAAACGCTGCCCATCATTCGACTGCACTGTAGAGGCAGTCGACTAATAACTGAAAACCTGATTTTTAGAAATCAGACTCGACTTTTGGAAATTCATAAGTAATTATACGTAAATCAAAAAATCACGAAACTTGATACGTATATTACTTATCACACATACAATCAATGAAAAATTTTGGAAAAATATTTTTACCATTGAAATAGGAGATTGGTACAAAGTTAAAAAACTATTAAAACTTTAAAGTTTTTGATCCACTTTGTATCAACTTCTACAATGAAGATGGCTATCAAAAGATAGATTTCACCAAGGTTTTCTAAATTGATTTTAAAATGTTTTTGAAAACCTATTTTGAACCATGATTTATTGGATAAATATACATAACTTGTATATTAGCTTTCCTTATGATTCTTGATGATAATTAAAATAAGTTTGAGTTCATCTAGATGCACTACCTATGCACCTTGAACCTAACTTATTATCCTAGCATCTCACATGTATCTAGGGTGTATAAATACACATACATGTCAATGTGATGTGAGATGTGGGTTTTGATTCATTTTATCTAGGGTGTCATGCATTTCCTAGGCAACCCTACTTGATTCCCTTATAAATGAGACTTCAAGTCATGCCATTTTCCTTAAATCAATGTTCAATCAAATTAATGCATGAAATGATCATGGCATAGTGATAGCAATAATTAAGCATGGCCAATGATCATGATGTCATGACATATGATAAAATCTAAAAACACATGACATTGGTCCTTAATCCCAAGCATAATCATGACATATAAAATGATTAAAAAAAAATAAACATGATGTCATGACATGGCATATGGCAATCAAAACATGGCAAATAAAAAGTATAGGTATAAGAATACCTAAATTTTAATAATAATTTCCATTTGATATAATTAGATATATTTTACCATATTATCATTAATCTCCCTAGTGTGCCAAGAACCCAAAATGACACACTAACCTCTAAACCTAAATTGTGCCAATTTAATTGATTTTTCTTAATTTCAAAAATGCATTGGCACATCCTAAAATCTTTTAGGATATTAATTCAAATATATTTCCAAGGTAACCATAACCTTGAAAATATCCTAAAGTGCCACCTTTACCATGGTTGAGTTAACTACCCATCCAATCAAGGTTGACACACCCTAAACCCATCTAGCATGAATCAATCACGCTCTTAGGAACCCAAAACCGATTTGAGCTCCTAGGGTTAATTAGGTATTCCTTAGGGATAACCTCCCTAGATACCTTCCTAATGACCCTCCTAGGCTTGTTAGCCTTGGTCATTTGGGTCTTACCTAGGTTGACTCTAGGGGTAACTCCCCTTGCAACCTTCTTAGTGGCCACCCTAGGTTTCCTAGAAACCTTGGCCACTAGGCACAACCCTTGGTCAACTCTAGGGATGACTTCCCTATTTACCTTAGTTTTCCTAGGTTTAGTTCCATAATCAAATGGAACATTGTGATAGGTTTCCTTGGGCTTAGGTTTGCCCTTGGATGAATCTAATTTCCTAGGTCTTGATTTTTGACCATTTGACTCTAGGCTTTGACTTCTAGACCCTACATGTTGACCTCTTGACCCTTGAAATAGATTTTGCATTTTTACAAGGGTCTTTTCCATCTTTTCAAGCCTTGACCTCAAGACTTGATTTTCCTTTTCTAGTTGCCCAATTTTAGAATTTTGATTTAATCCTTGGGCATTGGACTTCCTAGGCATATGCCTAGTCCATTTAGGATTGAAACCTAGGTGTTCTCCTATTTTCTTGATAGATTCCTTAGGTAAGGTTTTTCTAGGGACATTAGTCCCAAATTTCTCCTTATTTCCTAAGTGGACCCTCTTAGCACCTAAACAAATATGTCTATTATTTCTAGCATGCTTTTCATGTACAATAGCAAGACTATTAAAATTATTCCTAGCATGCTTCTTATCCCTAGAAATTGAAGGTGCATTAATAAATTTTACCTTAGGGTTTGCCTTGGAGGCTCCCCCTACTTGTGTTGCTCCTTCTTGCCCTTTCTTCTTCCCCCTTAGGCAATGACTCCGGTAATGCCCCTTTGAGTTGCACTTGAAGCATATGATATGCTCCTTGCTCTTTTGACTTTGGGAACCGACATCCTTGACTTTTGGTGCCGGTTGAGTCTTCTTTACCCTTTTTGGGCACTTACTCTTGTAGTGCCCGGATTCCCTACACTCAAAGCAAATTATATGATTTTTGTTTAAAACCGAATTGCTTGAGTTACCTAGAGTGGTTGTAGGCCCCGGAGTGGATTCTTTATCTCTCCCGGAGGTGGATGACTCCTCTTGAGATTGCCCCAGTGTGGAGGATGGTCTCTCCTCCTCAATCCTAGAAGTGGATACTTCTTCCACCTCTTCTTTCTCTGATCTAGAGGTTGACTCCTCACTTTCTTGTGAGGATGATGAAACTTCCTCTTTGGTCTCCTCCTCCTCCAAGTCTTCTTGGACCGATTCGGGATTGTCGTGGAACTTGACCAACTTGTTCCACAACTCCTTGGCATCCCTATAGCTTCCTAATCTAGACAAAATGTCGTTAGGTATCAAATTAATTAACATTTTTGTTACCTTAACGGTTGTCTTGAATTTTTACCGTTGCTCCTCGGTCCATCGCTTCATTTTGAGGATTTCGCCGTTCTTTTCTCTCGGAGCATCAAAACCTATAATCATAGCAAACCAATTTTCTATGTTCGTCATTAGAAAATATTCCATCCTACCTTTCCAATACGCAAAATGTTCGCGGTCGAAGGAAGGCAGAACGTTGATGTCGTCACCCAATCTCTCCTCCAACTCCATCTTGTTCTTCTAGCGTCTTGACTCTGGGTTGTTAATCCGTAGAAGAGCCCCGGGCTCTGATACCAATTGTAGGATATTTGACGCCGCTAGAGGGGGGGGGTGAATAGCGTTTGACTGTTCGTAGATGGAATTCGATCGCGTGTTCGTCTCTACAATTTCGTTAGTGCGCAGCGAAAATAGATATAATACAATAACGAAATACGCCAACACAACAAGAACACGAGTATGTAATGTGGTTCGGAACCACACGGTTCCTACCCCACGGATCGAGCTCTACGAGCTCTAGTGATGCACACGCAACCACTAATAAACACTCCTTCTCGGAACAATCCAGAGGCGGAGAAACCTCGTACAATAATGATTACAATAATAATCAAATAAATACAAGCAAATACAATGAAATACAAATGCAAGTAAAGGAAAAACACTTTACAAGAGCTTTGGATTGCTTGATCTTTGATTGCCTTGAACTAGCTTTGAAGGACTGGAAAGCACCAACTTCCCCCTTCAATTTCGCTCAAGAAAATTGCTATCTTTTTCTCCATCACGAGCTCCTTTTATAGCTTCAACCTGTGCTGGAAAAAGTCAATCAGTCGATTGCTCGGGACCATCAGTCAACTGATCACACTGTTGCTGTGAGACAACGGTGTAATCCACACTAGAAAAATCCAACGTCTAGGACATCAGTTGACTGATCATGAGCATCACGATCGATGAGCATCACCGACCGCCGCCGCAGCCGGCCGAGTGAGACTCCATTCTCGCGGCCGGTATCGAGCACCACGATCGATTATGCACCCGATCGCTGAGCCATCACCGACCGCTCACCACTCCGAAGTCGATCGCTAGGCTACTTCCGCATGGCACCGCACACCTCAAACATGAGGTTTTAGCCCAAGTATGGTGCCCCCATACTTGCTATACCACCCTTAGCCTAGACCTAAGCCTTCTAGCCACCTCCATCAGCCTCACGCCTCTCGAATCCCTCCAAGTCATCCATGACTTGTTCATCCATTGCGTTAGCCTTCAGGTGCTTCCATCGGCTATGTCATGCTAACGGTGTCTACACTGCCAATGCACATTGGACTTACGCCGCCAAGACTCCGCTTGGACTTTACACCGCCAATCATTGGACTTATGCTGCCAAGACTCCGGCTTGGACTTTACGCAACCAATATCAAACCCCTTGAACTTCTCATGCCAAGACTCAGGCTTGGACTTTACCTTGCCAATCCATGTTGGACTTTTCATGCCAAGACCCATGCTTGGACTTTCCATTGACAAGACCCATGCTTGGACTTTTCTTGCCAACTCATATTGGACTTTCCATTGCCAAGACCCATGCTTGGACTTTACCAAATGCCAAGTGTCCCACTTGGACTTCCCATGCCAAGTACTCAAGACTTGGACTTTCCCATGACAATTACATTGTCATATGTTTTTGTCGAAATATCAAAACATCACTCGAGTTAAACTCGAGTCCTGGTCAATCGTGACCTGGGCCGATTGCACCAACAAGCTCGTGAGATAACGATGTAAACTTAACTTTGTGTCTTTGCTATAATCAAAACATAGGTTCGATTATCTAGTGCCCCTGCACCAACATAAGGAAATTAGACTGACCTTATGGTAGAGCACTTGGCTGCGGTGGCAACATCGCCGCACCACCCGCATAGAGATGCCGACGAGATCTGGGACGATAGAAGTCAGAGATGTCGTGTGGGGAGGTGAGGTCACGAGGGAGATCATAGTGAGGAGGAGGAGTAGCGAGTGGTTGGGTGCGGCGGATAGGGAGGATAAGGAAGAGAATGAATCGTGGTGAAGAAAAGGAAAAGTCATGGAGAGATCGCGGTGAGAAAGAAATCGGGGAAGGTAATGAAAATTCGTGGCTGGGAAATGTTCGGGGAAGAATCGACGTAGGTATTGAAGACGGAGGGGGAAATAAAGGAACGGGTAAACGAGTCGGCATTAAGAAATGAAACTAATCCATTTAAAAGCTCTAAATCCCTAACCATGATATAAATAAATCCCTAACCATGGTTTAATTAATCGATAGAATCAGTTCTCTGATTAACGAATAATAAAGATATTAATCTGTCGAAAAAAATTATTCATGGTATTTTACACCGAGATAGTAAACATTGTGTGGAGGATAATCTGAAAAGAAAGGGAGCAGTCGAAAAACAAGAAGAAGGGGCACTTCAAATAAAAAATGAAGCCAAAGCAAAAGGGATCAAAGAAGGCCTTTAAAGCAACTTGGGATGACGAAGAAGAAGGCATCGACATGGCATTCATGGCAAGACCGGTAGAGTCCGAGTCAAAGTTCGAAGCCGAAGACGAATCCAACTCTGACTTTGACTCCGAGGATGACTTCAAGAAGAGACTCAAAGCCGGGTCAAAATAAAAAATTAAGGTAAGTCATTCATTAATTGGCAATCTTTACCATGCAATTAAAATGTTAAGTAGGAAACTAACTAAGTCCGATTCTAGAGTTGAGTCGTTGCTTGAGGAGGTTGAAACCCTCAAGCAAGAGGCCTCTCTAACCTCTTCGACTAGTCAAGTTCAAGAGAGGAACTCAACTCAAGTCAAACAACTTGAGGAAGAGAATTCTCTCTAGAAAGGACAAGTCCAAGAGCTCGAGGCTAGGTTGGACAAGTTCTCGTTGGGGTCCAAGAATCTTAACCGACTTCTTGAAACTCAGAGAGTTGTGTACAACAGAGTCAGACTCAGGTTTAGTTCAAAGACTACGAATAGATCTTACATGTCTATCATAAATCATAGTCATCAACGAGTCCAAGCATGGGTCTCTAAGATTTTGTTAAACTCACATATAACGACCAATAAGTATTGGATTCCACAAGATCAAGTCCACTTTCTTGATAGACCATATTGGTTCAATGGTCCAGGGGGAGCCAGTACTAAAATAGTATACCTGCTACCTTAATGAAACTTTTGCATGCTTAGTTATTTTGTTGTACTTTTTTAGAATGGCTAGATATGACAAATAGTTAGTCAACTTTGACAACATAGTATCAGGATGAGGAGAGATGATAGTACATTAGGGAAACGAAGTCCTGTGTGTCCAAGTTAGATAAGGTGTATCTTGTTAGGGCAATCTCTTGCCATGATAAGGTTTTGATGTGTGTGGCAAAGGGTTTAAGTTAGGATGATATTGTTATTTGATATGTGCGTTGGAGTCTTGCAGGACTTAGTAATTCGCACATGGAGCCTTGCCGGGTTCACCCTCACAACCTCGGTCCTTGAGTTGGTGAAGGATGACTTTGTGGAAGCTGTGCGCTTGGAGCATCCGAGGGACCGCCAGATGAGATGACTTGAAGTGAAGCCAAGGAAGCAGACTTCGGAGGCAAGAAACGTGAAGGAGCATTGCAGAGCCGTGCGCCTGATGCTGCTGAGGGATGTGGCCGCGAACGAAGAGAGCTTCGGCGAGGGACTTCGAGTGAGATGAGAGAATGAGTGAAATGTAAGTAGCTCATTAGGTGAATTTGGCCGAATGGCTGAGTGTCGGAAACTTGACCGCAAGGGTTAAGGTTTACCCGACCGCCGGAAGCTCAAACTTATGTTAAGTTTGAGTTTCACACGCACCGATCGCCATGTAATGGCAATGATTGATCCGAGTCGAGTGTGTTCGATCGTATCCGATCGATGGGTTTATGCCGAGGCGGCGATCGCTATGGAATGGCGCGATCGCCGAGGATGTCGCGGCACAAAATCGCTGAGTCGATCGGGCGATATGGAGCGGCATGACCGGGTGAGGTCCATCACGATCGCCAAGAGTTCCGCTGACTACAACGGCCGATCCGACATGTTCGGAGGTCGCTAGTGACGATACAACATCGCCAAGGCGCAGAAATAGAAATCAGCCCTCTCAATAAAATGAGAGGGTGTGAGCCTTTGAGAGGCTAATGCTTATGCTCTAAGTGATCTTCCTAGTGCCCCACAAGCTCTAAACTCTTCTTACTTATTTTTACTCCATTCTTATTGTAAGAAGAGTGATATTGATTGTAAAGGTTACCTCCACCTAGCTTGGTGCAAAGGAGAGACCAATAGTGATTGGCTTTGGAGGAGTGATTCATCTCGGACGAATCGGGATCGTGGATTAGCGGCGTAGCCGTGAACCACGTTACATCTTCTTTGTTAGCGTTTGTATTTTTGTTTATTGCTTTGTCTTTATTGTTTATGCTTCCGCTTGCGCTAACGATTGTGTAGACGAGCAAACGAATGAGAGAATTCCGACATCCATCGTAAGAGGGCTATTCACCCCCCTTTAGCCGACCGTTCGATCCCCTACAAGTGGTATCAGAGCCAAGGAAAGTTTGTCGAGGACTAACCGCCACAACAAGCAACTTTCAAAATGGCCGGCTCCAACATCCATCCTCCGAAGTTTGAAGGAGAATTCGCTTGGTGGAAGAAGCGAATGGAGGTATTTTTCGAAACGGATTTTGATATTATGATTACAATGGAATCCGGTTTCGTTTTGCCTAGGGATGAAGAGGGGAAGCCAATAGAGAAATCTAGGTGGACCAAAAGGCAAAGGGAAGAGCACCTTGCAAATTCAAAAGCCAAGCTTCATCTCTTCAATGTGCTCCCCCAACAAGAAATCAACCGAATAGGAGAATGCCTAAGTGCCAAGGAGATGTGGGAGAAGCTAATTGAGCTTCATGAAGGCACATCCGAGGCGAAGCTAGCAAGGAGAGATCTCCTCCGCTCCCAACTATCCAACATTAAATTAGAAAAGGGAGAAAAGGTAACTTCTTTGCATTCTAGATTCAAAGAAATTTTAATTGGACTAACAAGTGTAGGAGAAAGGCTCTCCAATCGCGATATGATAATGAAGGTCATAGATGCTTTCCCCCGATCATCCAAGTGGAGTTCAATGGTGGACTCATTTTACATTTCAAAGAATCTAGAGGTAAGTACTCTAGATGAATTTTTCTCCACTATGGAATTACATGAATCTAGGCTTGAAGGAATACAAGAAGAGCCAAAAATACAACCTTCAAGGGGAGTAGCATTCTTGGCAAACAAGGGGAAGAAGAAGATAGAGATCCCCTCCTCCTCCGATGATGAAGCATCCTCCTCCTCCTCCATGGATAGCACGGAAGAAGCATATATGGTAAGGAGGGTAAGGCGTGCTTTAAAAGGTTTTCGATTTAATAAATCCAATGATAGGAGTAGAAGGCCAAGGGGGAAAGTCATATGCTATAATTGCCAAGGAGAGGGACATATAAGGGATAATTGTCCCCTCCTAAACAAGAGAAAAGAAGAGAGGAAGAAGAAAGAAGAAAAGAAGAAGAAAAAGGGGAGCAAGAAGAAAGAGGAGAAGAAGACAAAGGAAAAGGGAAAGGCCAAAGCTCTCAAGGCAAGGACTTGGGATGATCCATCCTCATCCTCTTCATCATCATCGGAAGAGGAGAATGCCTTTGTCACCAATTTGGCCTTAATGGCCTTTGATGACTTGGATTGCTCCTCCACCGAAAATGAAGGATCAAGCTCAAGTGGAGAGAGTTCAAATGAAGGGGGAGTCTCCTCCACATCATCATCCTCCTCATCCGAAGAAGAAGAAGAGGACATGGAAACTATGGTAACCAATCTTTCACCTAGTAAAATAGTTTCTATGATTTCTAGATTAACTAAGGATTTATTTAGAGCAAAGAAGAAAAATAAGAGCATGTTAGATCAAATTAAGGACTTAGAAAATAAGTTAGAAAAAGCATGCTTAAATGAAAATGAAAATATTTCTTCTTGCCATGATAATGATGCATGCTCACATGAATATATGCCATTTAATGTTAGTGATGCATGCATGGATGAAAATAGGGCTTTAAGAGAGAAAGTAGATTATTTAACCAAAGCCCTAGAAAAGTTTACAATTGGCTCAAACACCTTGAATATGATAATTGGGAGCCAAAGGACAAATTTTAATAAGAAAGGCCTAGGTTATAAAGAAAAGAAAAATGAAAAGGCCTATAAATGCCTAATTGCTAGGGGACAAGATAAGAAGAAGGTAATTGCTAGGAAATGGATCCCCAAGGAGTATCTAGTGAACCCCATAGGCAAGAACTTATTTTGGGTTCCAAAATCCATCCTTAAGGGTTAGGATAACCCTAAGGTAGTCAACTATATGCAATTGACCTATATCATATTTTGGTTGACTTAGGATGGCGGGACAACATTTTTAAATAGTGTTAGGTGATGATAACGTGCCTATAAATAGTTAATAATGCTTAAATCATGATGATTAATGTAATTGCTATGTATGTTTGCAATCATGATTTATGATTTTGATATTTGGCACATCATCATAAGAAATAGGGTTTAAATCATGCCTTAGGTGATATTTTGCTTATTATCATGACATAATACCTAATGCATGATAACAATTCATGAATACATGTGTTTCATGATCATAATGTAGAATTAATTGATATATGCCTTTATGATCATGAGGATTGTTAGGTTGATACTTAACCTTGATATAATTGCATGAATATAATGGTTAAGTATATATAAATACCCCCTAGGATGCATCTCACACTCACCATAGGCTACTTTGATTGAAAACTTAGCATGAGTGAGATGTTAGGATGATACAAATGTCCACTAATGCCTATGGCATTTAGATGGTCATTTAAAGTATCAAAATAGCAATAATAGACCAATCATGGGGAAGACTTATGTTTAATTCATAGACATATTTCCCAAAGATCATGGTTGGATATTTCATATGTTTTCAAAACAATTTCTTACTTTAAAATCCATGTATTCATGTTTTGAAACAATCCTAAGCAATACTAGGTGTTAAAATGGATACTAACATGCTCAAAAACTAGTGGTTTTTAAAGCCTTTGGATTTTTGGCAAATCTCGGAAAATATAATGATTTTTCTTGAAAAACTATTTTTCATTGATATATATACTTAAAAGAAATATGTTCCTCAAATTTCATGATTTTTTGAATTTTCTGAAATTTATAATGCATTTCAATTTCATCGATAGAATGATCGCCCATCGAACTGATACAGTCCAATATTTTTTGATTTCAATTTTAATCATGTTTTTGGTATTTTCCTTCTATTAAACTTGATGCAATGGGTTTATAACTTAGTGTAAATCTTTTTGATGGTGTCAAAGGGGGAGAAGTAATTATGTTTAAGTAAATTATGATAGGGGGAGAAAATTTGAAAATTTGTATGGGGAGTTTCATGGATTAAGGGGGAGTTGCATGTTGCTATATCATGTTTATGTTTACATGCTTTCTTACCTTAGAATTTTCATCAAATGTTTTTACCTAACTTAAACGGATTGCCACACATCAAAAAGGGGGAGATTGTTAGGGCAATCTCTTGCCATGATAAGGTTTTTATGTGTGTGGCAAAGGGTTTAAGTTAGGATGATATTGTTATTTGATATGTGCGTTGGAGTCTTGCAAGACTTAGTAATTCGCACATGGAGCCTTGGCGGGTTCACCCTCACAACCTCGGTCCTTGAGTCGGTGAAGGATGACTTTGCGGAAGCCGTGCGCTTGGAGCATCCGAGGGACCATCGGACGAGATGACTTGAAGTGAAGCCAAGGAAGCAGACTTCGGAGGCAAGAAACGCGAAGGAGCATTGCAGAGCCATGCGCTTGATGCTGCCGAGGGACGTGGCCACGAACGAAGAGAGCTTCGGCGAGGGACTTCGAGTGAGATGAGAGAATGAGTGAAATGTAAGTAGCTCATTAGGTGAACTTGGCCGAATGGTTGAGTGTCGGAAACTTGACCGCAAGGGTTAAGGTTTACCCGACCGCCGGAAGCTCAAACTTATGTTAAGTTTGAGTTTCACACGGCACCAGTCGACTGCCATGTAATGGCAGTCGACTGATCTGAGTCGAGTGTGTTCGACTGGTATCCGACTGATGGGTTTATGCCCGGCTGATCGTACCAGAGAGGATGTCGCGGCTGAACCGCTCATAGCCGACCGGGCGGGCTCGATGGAAGGCGATGGATCGTGAGGTCCATCAGTCGACTGCCAAGAGTTTCGTTGGACTACAATGGTCGGGATCCGACGTGTTCGGAGGCCGTTGTAGTGATGATCGCCAAAGGCGGCTGATCGAGTCGTGGCGCCAACGGGAAGAAATCAGCCCTCTCTATAAAAAGAGAGGGTGTGAGCCTTTGAGAGGCTAATGCTTATGCTCTAAGTAATTTTCCTAGTGCCCCACAAGCTCTAAACTCTTCTTACTTGTTTTTACTCCATTCTTATTGTAAGAAGAGTGATCTTGATTGTAAAGGTTACCTCCACCTAGCTTGGTGCAAAGGAGAGACCAATAGTGATTGACTTTGGAGGAGTGATTCACCTCGGACGAATCGGGATCGTGGATTAGCAGCGTAGCCGTGAACCACGTTACATCTTCTTTGTTAGCGTTTGTATTTTCGTTTATTGCTTTGTCTTTATTGTTTATGCTTCCGCTTGCGCTAACGATTGTGTAGACGAGCAAACGAATGAGAGAATTCCGACATCCATCGTAAGAGGGCTATTCACCCCCCTCTAGCCGGCTGTTCGATCCCCTACATATCTAGCTCGGTGCACTCGACTGAGTTGAACTAGCTGAAGCTACCTCATCGTATCCTAAACTAGTTAGACCAGGAAGTAATCTTAAGTGACTCAAGTCATCAATTTCTTGAATTTGGCTTTGTCTATGGAAGTGGATGTTGTTCTGATCAAAGAAGACCTCTGTGCCTCGCCACAACCTGGAAGTCAATTTCTTGAAAAGTTTACTTGACGAACTAAGGGTTAAATCTGAATCTAACCCAAGATTGGTTATCTTTAATCAAATTCAAATCATCTCACAAAACATATAAGGTGAACACATTTTGAGACACATAGAATGGGTGAGATGTTAAGGATAATTGAAATACACTTAACATAACTTTTTCAAAATGCTACTTATTTTCTCAACTATTGCACTTAATGAATAATTATAACATTTTTTTGGATAATACTATGTATATAACTCTCTAGGCCAAGTTTAGCGCCCCCTAAATCTCTTATACCTCATATATTTGACTAAGGGGGAGAGCAAACTAACCCTAAGGGTTATATTACAAACCTTTAAAAGTTTTTTTGAAAATAAACTTATAAATATTTTGGAAATTAAATTATGTTTCAAAAACATATTAAATTGTTGGTGCAGAGGGACATACCTCGAACCAATCTATCTAACTAATGCTAGATGCATGCTTGGACTCATAGTTGATTTATCCTTAATAATTCTATATGCATGCTTATAACATCTTATTTTTAAACCCCTATTTTATATAAATACCCCCACACTTTTTTTATTTATGGAAAAAGGGGGAGAAGAGCAAAAGTTAAGGGGGAGTAACACAAAATTTAATTTTAAAAATTAAAGTATCCTTATCAAAACTCATCTAGGGTTAAGGGGGAGTTTTGGAAAAGGCGTTTATCATTTACTTCACTTGTTTTATGCTTTAATTTTCCCTTAACTTTGTGTCGGTTTGCCATAGATCAAAAAGGGGAAGATTGCTGGTGCAAGGGCATCAGATGATCGAACCTAGGTTTTGATTATGGTAAATGCCCAAAGTTAAGGTCATATTGTTATCTCACATGCTCTGTTAAGTTTGTAGAAATGATTAAGCTGAGTTGAAGGTCAGTGACACTCGGAGAATCTCAAGTCGAGAAACCGCGGTGGTCGGGCGACACCGGGAGAACTTCGGAGGGAGCCGAAGAATCCAAGTGAAGACCGGAAGCTAAGCTACAAGTCACAAAGGACCAAAGGTAAGCTTAAGTGTGAGTGAAGGTAAGGTTGAGTCCTCCGTACGGGGACATTTTTAGGCGGCGATCCGACTAAGACTTTTAGTGGAAGGTCTAGGTCGAGATCGGACGGTAAGTGACCGCCGCTTTTACTTTTACTTGTATGTTTTGGACTAACTCCTTGTTGCATCTGGATAACCAAGCCATCAACCGACTGCTGGTGGCATCGGTCGACTGATTAGGGCAATGAGTCGACTGCTATTTAAATTTCCAGCCTTGATGAAGGTCAAACCTCACCCCCTTATCTTGGGTGAGGTGGCCTTTTTTGATGGATCTTGATCTCATCGATCAGAGGGCTAAAGGGATATAAAAAGAGAAGGGATTTACATCATTTGATATCAATTCAATCTCTTAGAAGGCTCCCACAATGCCACATCTCTACAGCAACTCTACGACGATGAAACACTGTCGCAACGCCGACGACACACCCTCTACTTCAAAGCTTCAATAGTCGTCGGTATAACTTTTACTTGTTGTCATTTCAATCAGTGTATTCAAGTGTTTTTAATTGAGCTTCTGATCGTAACGAGGAGAGGTGGGATTACCCCTCTACCTCGATCTTCTTTGTTTTTGTAATCCTCGTCTCCTAATTCCAACGAGGAGGGGACTTTTTAGTATTTTGCCCTCCGTACGCGGTCTAGGATCGCAATGGCCTTGGATTAGCAACCGTTAGGTTGTGAACCAAGTAAAACATCTTTTTCTCATTTACTTTTCTGCTGTAATACTTTACTTTTGTTTTAATCGAACGAACGGAAAGAAAGAATTTGTCACGCGCTATTCACCCCCCTCTAGCGCTTTTTGATCCTACATCTAGAACATTTCCGAACCTTTCAGCAGCTATAGTTGTTCGTGCCTTGTTCCTTTCACTCATCCTATAGCCACTTGGTCTAGGACATGGTCTGTGTGTTCGTCCCCACTAGGCTGACTACGTCAAACCTAGCCCAAGTTATTTTCCTTGTCCTGTGGATTCAAGTTACTCCTTTATGTTCCCAAGAAGACCATCTTCTTAACATGTTTGCTCTGGCCAGAGACTTTTGAGCTATAATCCTGACAAGAGGCCTAGGTTGTACATCTTCTTTATCAGGAGTGGTGAATCCTCTGTGGGCTATTCAAACACCTTCGATCACTTTGGCTTATACCCAATCAACCTAGAGTTACACCCCCTATGGAGATGGTTGTGAAGAAGTCAAAGTATAAGGCTCCATGATCAAGGTGACTTAAATACCTCAAGTCTAAGGAACCTCGCACTCGAGTTGTAATGAGATCTTCAATGACATATAGAACCATATGAAGTCTCATAGCAGGTTACTTCAATGAACTAGTTACCATAACTAGCATCCACATATTCACTCTCAGCATCTCTATGCTTCTATTCAATGAGTACCGAATGCTTGGATAAACCAAGGAGCATAACATGTGCTAGTCTCATAGAATTGATAATGTCCAATCTTATCAATTCATCGACTAGGGACAGTTTCAATACTTGCATATTTACACATGATGAGATACCCACTAACTGTGATCCAATCGCAATTTCCCTCATGTTATGCATCATATTGTGGCATTCATCACATGAGTTTAAGATCCAATCAAATACATAGATAATGTATACTCAAATAGTAAATTTTATTAATAACTTATAAGGTGATTACCTTAGGACACCTCTCAATTATATCAAACTCCCACTTGGCCTATAGCCATTCGCCTTGGTATCTAATACGATAGGCCTCTATATGTCTCTCGAACTTTTCTTGGGGAAGAGGCTTTGTCAAGGGATCTGCTAGATTCCTATCAGTGGGAACTTTCTCTATTTGTACATCTCGTTTACCTATGATCTCTCTGATCATATGGTAATGACGTAGTATGTGCTTAGATCGCTGATGAGACTATGGTTCCTTCGCCTGTGCAATGGTGTCATGGTTGTCACAGTAAACTGGTAATGCTTCAACAATGCTCGGAACTACTCCAAGTTCAGTAATGAACTTCTTGATCTAGACCACCTCCTTTGCTACTTCAAAAGCTGCAATGTACTCTTCCTCCATAGTAGAATCAACAACGATGTCTTGCTTGGAACTTTTCCAACTCACCGCACCTCCATTCAAGATGAATATCTATCCAGACTAAGATTTGAAATCATCTTTATCTGTCTAGAAGCTGACATCAGTATACCCACTTACTACCATATCACCTCCTCCATATACTAAGAACAAATACTTAGTCTTTCTCAAGTACTTAAGGATTATCTTGATAGCCACCCAATGGTCCATACTAGGATCCGACTGGTATCTACTCGTAACGCTCAAAGCGTACGATACATCGGGCATCATACATAACATAGCATACATGATCGATCCTATAGCTGATGCATATGGATCTGACTCATGCAAATCCTCTTGTCTTAAGTGCGTGGGCACATAGACTTCGGAAGGTGAATCCCATGCCTCATGGGAATGAAACCTTTCTTGGATTCTTCCATGCTAAACCGTTTTAACACTTTGTCTATGTATCTAGACTACGAAAGACCAAGCAACCAATTCGATCCATCTCTATAGATCTTAATCCCCCAAAATATAGGTTGCTTCTCCCATGTCTTTCATGGAAAACATTTTGAACAACCAAACCTTGACTGTTTGCAAAATAGGAATATCATTTCCTATAATTAATGTCATTGACATACAATACTAGGAACACAATCGCACTCCCACTAACCTTCTTATACACATAAGGATCCTCAAAATTTTATGGGAAATCAAACTGTTTGATTGCCTCATCAAAACTGATATTCCAACTCCTAGATGCTTGCTTCAATCCATAAATGGATGGTTGAAGCTTACATACTTTGTTCTTGTCAATGGATGTGAAACCCTCAGGTTGTATCATATATACATCCTCAGACATATTTCCGTTAAGGAAAGTTATTTTCACGTCCATCTTCCATATCTCATAATCAAAATGAGTCGCTATGGCAAGGAGTATCCGAAAAGATTTAAGCATAGCTACTAGTGAAAAGGTTTTGTCACAATCAACACCTTGTCTTTGATGATGACCTTTTGTCACTAATCTAGCTTTATAGGTGATAATATTACCATCCATGTCGATTTTCTTCTTGAAAGCCCACTTGCACCCTATAGGCGTTATGCCTTTGGGTGGATCTACTAAGTTCCAAACTTGGTTTTCAAACATGGAATCCATTTCAAATTTCATGGTTGTTAGACACCTATCCTTGTCTGAACTATTCAGTGCCTCTTCGTAACTAGTGGGTTCCTCATCCTTTATGAGCAACACGTCATTAGATTCACTTATGAGAAATATATATCTCTCAGGAATCCTACGTTTCGTACTAGATCTACGAGGAAGTAGTGTATCATCAGGTTCAACTATTACCTCATCCGAATGAGTAATCAGCTGTGGTTATTGACTAGGCATCTCTTCTGTATCTACCAGAGTTTCTTGAACTATGCTTAGTTCAATCTCACTCCCACTGTTTTCCTATAAGAGAAACTCCTCTAGGATTACAACATTCCTTGAGACAAACACCTTTTTTCCTTAGGGTAACCAATAAATAGACATCTATCAAACTTAGCCTCCAACTTATCTAATACTATCCTCTTCACATAAGAAGGACAACCCCATATCTTCAAATAAGATAAATGAGATTTTTTACTATTCCACATCTCATATGGAGTAGTAGAGATTGTCTTAGCCAGGACTCTATTTAACAAGTAAACAGCAGTCTCAAGTGCATAACTTCAAAAGGTTTTTGGAAGACTTGCATGCTGCATCATTGATCTAACCATGTCCAATAGGGTTCAGTTTCGCCTTTCAGCCACACCATTATGTTGTGGCATGTAAGGTGGAGTCTTTTGGATCAAGATGCCATTGTCCCTTAGATAATCTTGAAACTCTTGGCTTAAGTATTCGCCACCTCGATCCGATCAAAGTACTTTAATACTTTTCCCAAGTTGTTTCTCTACTTCCTTTCTGAAATATTTAAACTTTCCAAAGACTTCAGATTTGTATCTTAATAGATACAAATACCCATATAGTGAATAATCATCAATAAAAGTAACGAAGTAGCTATAACCTCCTATGACATCAGTTGACATTGGTCCACATACATCAGTATGTATAAGGCCCAATACCTCAACTGCTCGTTCACCCTTTCCATGAAAAGGTAACTTAGTCATCTTTCCTTTTAAGCATGAAACACATGTGTCTAATGAATCTAATTCGTAAGACTCCAAAATGCCAAGCTTATGCAGTTTGGATATGCGTTCATTGCTTATATAGCCAAGACGACAACTCCATAATTGCGAGGTTAACTGATTATCTAACTTAGCGCATTTTCTATTTGATTCGATATTGAATATATCTTTGGATGTATCTAAGGTGTAGATTCCATTATTTAACATTCCAGTAGCATAAAAAACACCATTTAACGTAATGTAACAACAATTATTACTAAATGACAAATGATAACCTTTCTTATTGAAACATGAAATAGAAACAATATTCTTTATTAATGCAAGAATATAAAAACAATCATCCAACTCTAAAACTAGTCCCGTAGGAAGTCGCAATATATAAGTACCCCTAGCTATAACAGTAACTTTTGCTCTATTGCCAACCCTTAGATCTGCTTCTCCCTTAACCAGTCTTCTTCTGTTCCTAAGCTCTTGTATGTCATTACATATATGTGAGCCACACCCGATATCCAATACCCAAATGTTAAAAGAAACAATATATGACATTCAATAATAAATATATTTGAAGTAGATTGGGCATCAGATGCCTTTTTCTGCTTTAGTGACTTCAAATACTTCTTACAATTTCTCTTCCAATGACCATTCTTGCCACAATGATGGCAGGTGCCATTGGGAGTTAATTCTTCCTTCTTTACCTTTTTCTTCCCTTTAGCTTTGTTTTTGACTTCCTCTTAGAACCTTTCTTTGAGGAATCAACCAACATCACCGCCTTCTATTCTTTAGCAACAGATGGCTCTACTATTTTGAGCATATTGATTAATTCAGAAATAGTTGACTCAATCTTATTCATCCGATAGTTCATCATAACTTATGAATAGCTACCAGTCATATTGTGAAGAATTAAGTCAATACTTAATTCATGGTCCATAAAAAACCCTAATGATCCCAATCGCTTAATATAGCTATTCATCCTTAGTGCAAACTGCACTGCAGATGAACCCTCTTGCATCTTCAAGCAAAAGAGGAGTTGGGTGACCTTGAACCTTTCAGATCACGCCTGCTCATCAAACAACTCTCAAAGATGGAAGACAATTATATTAGCATCCATATGCTCATGTTGCTTCTGCAACTCAGAAGACATCGATGCTAGCATAATGTAACTCACCATCTCAGAGTCAGGAACATGTTTTGGTCAGCCAACTTTTGGTCACCAGATGCATTGTCTGCAGGAGGTTGGGGAAGAACCTCTTCAAGGACATAAGATAGCTTTTCATCCTTGAGAATAATTCTCAGATTGTGAAGCCAGTCCAAGAAGTTTGGCCTAGTCAATTTGTTGTTGTCCAAAATAGAACGTAAGTTAATTGATGCACATGAGCACGACCTCAAATCTTTGATGGGAATCGTCAAGGACTCAAAGCGCATGCTCGCGCTCAATGCCCGTAAGTGCACGGATTGTTAGGGAAATCAATCCATGATATGGTTTTGATGTGTATGGTAAAGGGTTTAAGTTAGGATGTTTGGATTTGATATGTGTGTTGGAGTCTTGCAGAACTTAGTAATTCGCACATGGAGTATTGGCGAGTTTCACCTCTCATGACTCGGTCCATGAGTCGGTGAAGGATGGCTTTGCGGAAGCCGTGCGCTTGGAGCATCCGAGGGACCACCGGATGAGGAGATTGGAGTGAAGCCGGAGGAAGTAGACTTCAGGGTGAGATGCGAAGGATGGCACTGTAGAGCCATGCGCATGGCACATCCGAGGGACATGGTCGGATGAAGACAACTTCAAAGGCGAGGGACTCCAAGGGATGAGAGTGAGCGAATGTAACCCGGGAAGAGGTAGTGTGCTTAGGTGGAACTTGACCAATTGGCTAAGTGTCGGATGGGATTTCTCGACATCAGTTGACTGCCATGTAATGGTAGTCGACTACTCTAAGTCGACTGTGACTCGACTAGTGTTCGAGTCCGGTTCAGGTTAGCCAATGATCGCCATGGATTGGCAATGATCAGGAGACCACATGATCGATGAAGGCATCGATCGGTCGCAAGCATTTCGGGCATAGAATGAAGTGTTTGCTTTCGGCACTTGACTAATAGCTCCATCAGTCGACTGATGGTAAGATCAGTCGACTGATGTGGGAGCCATTGGGTGAAATCCAACGTGGAAGAAGCCGTTATTGGACAATGGCTACGGGATTAGTAGACTGATCAAGACATCAATCGACTGGTCCTGTGTTAATGGGAAGAAACCCTCTTCTTCTATAAAAAGAAAGGGTGAGGGCATTTGGGAGCCTAATGCTTTAACTCCCAACAACTCTCAAAGTGCCCTAAAGGATTCCCACTCTTTTTACTTGTTATTATTCCATTCTATTGTAAGAAGAGGGATTGTAAAGAGGTTACCTCCACCTAACTTGGTGCAAAGTCGAGAATAGTGAAAGCTTGAGGCGTGATTCACCTTGGACGAATCAGACCGTGGATTAGCAGCGAGGCCATGAACCACATTACATTGTGGTGTTAGCATTTGTGTTTCCATTCTTCCTTTGCTTTGTCTGTAATTGTTTGTATTAGTATATTTTGCTTGCGCTAATAGTGTTTGTAAATGAGCAATGAACGAACGACTTCCACCATCTATGATAAAGGCTATTCATCCCCCTCTAGCCGGCCACCGATCGACCCTACAAGTGGTATCAGAGCCAAGGTGCTTGTCACCGGACTAACTGCCGCAACAAGTGCTACATCACGAGATGTCCGACTCAAATATTCATCCGCCGAAGTTCGAGGGGGAATTCGTTTAGTGGAAGAAGAGAATGGAGGTATTTTTTAAAACTGACTTCGAAATTTTATTAATTATGGAAAACGGTTTCGAGATGCCTAGGGATGAAGAAGGAGAGCCATTGGAAAAATCAAGGTGGAGTAAGAGGCAAAGGGAGGAGTACTTGGCGAACTCAAAGGCAAAGCACCACCTCTACAATGTACTCCCCCAACAAGAAGTCAACCGAATAGGAGAATGTGCTAGCGCCAAGGAAATATGGGAGAAACTCATAGAGATTCATGAAGGCACATCCGAGGCCAAGCTAGCAAGGAGAGATGTCCTCCGCTCCCAACTAACCAATATCAAACTTGAAAAGGGAGAGAAGGTAAAATCTCTACACTTTAGGTTTAAAGAAATTCTAACCGGTTTGACAAGTGTAGGGGAAAAGCTCTCCAACCGGGATATGGTAATGAAGACTATAGATGTTTTTCCCCGATCCTTAAGATGGAGCTCAATGGTGGATTCCTTCTACATCTCCAAGAACATAGAAGTTAGCACCTTGGAGGAATTCTTCTCAACCATGGAGCTCCACGAAACAAGGCTCAAAGGAGTAGTAGGAGAGCCAAAATTTCAACCATCAAGGGGAGTGGCACTATTGGCCAACAAGGGGAAGAAGAAGATGGAGACTCCCTCCTCCTCCGATGAAGCCTCCTCCTCCTCCATGGATAGCATGGAAGAAGTCTACATGGTAAGGAAGGTAAGATGTGCTTTGAAAAATTTCAAATTTAATAAATCTAATGATAGGAGGAGAAGACCAAGGGGGAAGGTAATTTGCTATAATTGCCAACAAGAGGGACACATAAGGGATAATTGTCCCCTCCTAAAGAAGAGCAAAGAAGAGAGGAGGAAGAAGGAAGAAAAGAAGAAAAAGGGAAGCAAGAAGAAGAAAGAAGAGAAGAAAACCAAGGAGAAAGGGAAGACAAAAGCACTCAAAGCAAGGACATGGGAAGATCCCTCTTCTTAATCATCATCATGCGAAGAAGAAGAACATGTCTACTCAAATCTTGCCCTAATGGTGTTTGATGACCTAGATGTAGGGATGTATATTGAAAAGTCTACCTTTTGTATGAACATCTTTATTTTGAAATAAGAATCACATGATTATTGTTTGCATATTTTTATGGTTATGCAATATTGTCTAATACATTACATTGTAGATAACATGGTGTGTGGTGTCACACGGGAGATCATGTTATCGTCTCCTTGTAAAGTATAAGTAAAGGCTCACAAACGAGATGACTTTGGACAAACCATCGGAATGGTTGTAGTGTGATTTGGTATTGGTTTGTCTTGACCATAGAATCACACTAGTGCACTTTGTGTGTATTGAACAGGACCGACTTAGAGGTGATTCGATTTATTGCTGACTACATAATCGAATCAGACCTCAGATATTATTTTGTGCATGCTCTTAATCCCGATATAATAACGGGCACGTATACTTAGTATTCATCTCTTTGATTTACCAATGGGCGAGATTTATAGATTAAATCGATAGGCTCGGTAAGTTGGGAGATGATATTATTTATATGGCGTGCCGTTGATTATAGGAGGAAACCGTGTCCTATATATTAGGATGATGATGTCCCCTTGAGGAGCTCATAAGGTTCATCATGTAAACCCTGCAGGTGGACTTGGTCCGGCATGATGAAAAGATTGAGTGGTACTACTCATGGAGTTAGATGTTGATTAATTAATGGTCAGTAAATTAATTAATCGACGGACAATCGAGATCTTAAACACGGGGAGAAAATGTACAAATAATATATGGAACCCATATTAACTTATGGGTTTGTGAGGTAGATCAATGATAATCCTTTAGTGGATTGGATTATCATTAATGGATCGGACTTTATGTGGGCTTGATCCATGGGTGGCCAAGATCCAACTCCTCCTCATGGTCCCTATTGTAGCCTATTAACACCTCATGAAGCTTAGATCCAATGGATAGAAACAAAACTCTAGATCCAAAGGTAGAGATTAAATCTCTAAGATCCGACGGTTGAGATTAAATCTCTAGATCCGACGATTGAGATTAAATCCCTAGAACCAATGGTGAAGATTAAACCAAGGATTATCCCTAACTCTATAAAAGGATGGAATAGGGGTGGGCGGTAAAAAACAATTAGAGGAAAGGGGGCTAGGGTTTTGGGCGGCAAGGGCAAGGAAGACTTAGGGTTTTGGGTGGCCACAATTAAAGAAAGATGTTTCTTCTTCTTCTTCTTCCTTAGGTGGCCGACACCCTTCTTCCCTCTTCTCTCCTTGGCTTGGCCGGCGTCCAACCTTCTCCCTTCCATATATGGCTAATGATGGATGGCATTAGGGTTGCTTCCCTTGGGCGGCAAGTATTCCTAGTTGGGATAGGATTAGGAGTGGGCAGCTAGGGTTAGGGTTTGGGTGTTGGTGGTGGGCGGCAACAAGTGGAGGAATCTTCTTCTTCTTCCTAAGGTTGGCCGGCCACTATCCTTGTTCCCTCTACCGTGGCCGGAGCTCAACTTATTCTCCTTCCCTTCATCCTTGGCCGGAAATTAGGAGAGCTTAGTTTGGGGTTTGGGCGGCAACAAGGAGAAGGATTGCTTTCCTTTCTCTTTTCCAAGTGTTGGCCGGCACCCATGCTCTTATGTTTTTCCTTTGGCCGGTTTTCATACTCCATGTTCTCTTCCTTGGCTGGTGGAAACATCGAGTTTATTGACTTGGTGGCCAGTTATAGATAGGAAGATGAGTTTTGTTTTATGATCTTCCTTTGTTCGGAGTGAACAAGGAAAGGAAGATTGGTGATCTAGGAGGCTTCAACTTTTGGTAGATCGTCGCCCACACGACGTCCGAAAGGAGGAAGGACATACAATAGAAGATCAAGAGGTATAACAAGAGGTATAATCTTGTTTATTTTGATTAGTGTTCTTTTGTATTATGTTTATAATTGTTTCTCAATTATATGCATGTTGAGGTTGTTTACTTTATATATTCTATTTTGTGGTTAAATATACTTGGACCCCGAACATAAACACAAAAGCCGGCGATCCGGACATCGTCTATTCCGTGACTACTTGTAGAATAGAGGTTGATCGCTTGAACAACAAGTGTGTTCAAGTGACCTCTCTAAACGAATAGTACGATGATGACTTAGTTGTTTGGGCAATCCCTTGTGTCTAGGATTAAAATTTTTAATTCGGGGACATCGATGGGATCGCCATGAACAAGTGACCGCGGTGAAGTAGGAAGCGAAGTTTCCCCTCACGGACTCGATAAGCAAAACCCTTCAATTAGTATCAGAGCTTCCGGGCAAAACCTTCAATTGGTATCAGAGCCAAGGTTTTTGATTTTGTGTGTTTAGGATTCGGTTAATTTTTATGCACTTTTCATATATTATATGTGCCGGGTAATAGTAGGATATGCGTAGGTTAACTCTTTGGTTGCAGGCATAAGATCCGACTATTATGGCCATATGTGTGTATGTGATTGTATGTGTGTAAATATTTATTTTGTGGAATCCTCGGGGTTGACGAGCCTAGTATTTGATTTTTTGTAAATTAGATACGACATTGTTTAGCCACTTTTTATTTTATTTTACTTTTGATCTAGATTTCATGTACACTCCCTCGTGGAGTATAGGATCGATGGATGTAAATTAAAATAGGTTTTAGTCTCGGCTCGGATCTCCGGATGGCTCGTACATGGCGTAGGAGGAGCGGACGAGATGGCGATGCGACGGGAGACATATTGAAGACAAAAGCCATAATAGTTGGAAAATAATTTATTTTTCATATTTATTGCTTTTTGTTTGATATGCATGTCGTAGCCTAGGAAAATTCCTCAATTTAAAATTACTAAGTGGGAGAGGGAATTTTTTTTTAAAATTCCCATGGCCTCCATTACGATTTGACAAGTGATGCAAACAAACTTGCACGTCGGCTCTGAGTGCCTTCCTCCCCATCGGATGAGTTTGTTTGCGGATCACATGGTCGAATATGGTTATAGGAAATTATTAAGGAGCGTGTGTACTTTCCCATCGTAAGGCACATAACCGGAGATAATTACCTTGGTACCAAGTAATGGTGAACACTTAGATACAAATATAAGTATCCTCCCCATCGGAGTCACTGCTTTTATTTGTAGGGCCGAAGAGAAACCAACTATTAATTTTACTTGTCAAAAAGTTAGGTTGACAAGATAGTAAAATTAATGGGTAAAATCTCCTCTTAGAAATGTAGAATTCGTATACGTCCACACTATCGTGGCATACGATATTCTCGGTGTTTTGAGGTGTTGGTTGATTTTAAAATTTTATTGTTTGAGGAATCAATAATTTTTTGAAATCCAAAGTAATGATCTATGTGATTCTTAGGATTTTCAAAATGACTTTCAGTCCACTTGTTATGATACTAAAGGAAAATAAACTTACTGTACCCAAATGATGTTGATTGGAAAAGAATCTATATATTGTCTTAACTGCTGAGGAGTACAAATATGTACTCTTCGAAGAGGGTCCTCCTAAGCCTGCAAATGAGCTGGAAGTCCTTGGAGCTGAGATCGATGGGGAAACTCAGGTCGATATCATTTTCCAATCGACAAAAAGACTTGCTCAGGCAAAGGCCATGGTTGCTCAGAAGGTTTCTACTTCTAAGCCGAAAGACAAGAAGAAGAAGAAACAAGATGGAGCAAAGGTGGTGGGAGGATCTCAGGGTAAGTACTTCACTTGCAAGCAGGATGGACATTGGAAGAAGGACTATCCCAATCCGAAGCAAGAACAAAGGTATATCCTTTGGTCTAGTCGTTGAAACATGGTTAGCGATATTATCTACTGGCACCAGGTGTGTAGATACGGGAGCCACTGATCATGTCTACAATACTTTGCAGAGGTTCCAGGAAACCCGATGACTAGCTAAAGGGGAGATTAACTTTTACTTGGGCAATGCCATGAAGGTGACAACTATTGCAGTGGGAGATGTTTTATTTATCTTTTGAGAAAAATAAAACTTTGGTTATGGGAAATTCCCTTTATGTACCCTTATTTAGAAAGAATTTAGTTTTAGTTTCTAAATTGTTTATGGATGGATATTCTATTTCTTTCAATGACAGAGTTGTTATAAAAAGGAATAGGGAGAATATCTATTCAGGTACATTGATAGGAAATTTGTATAAACTCGAACCAAAAGCTCCCACGATGCAAATAGAAGTTAATAACACATCTTCTAATTCCAATAAGAGAAAAGAACCTTCGAAGATGAACCAAACATATCTTTGGCATCTTAGGCTTGGTCATATTAACCTAAGCAGAATTCAAAGGTTGATAGCTGATGGACCTTTGGGTTCATTAGTGGTGGAAGATTTCCCAACCTGCGAATCTTGCTTGGAGGGAAAAATGATCAAGAGGCCTTTTCAAGGCCAAGGGGTATAGATCCAAAGATGTGTTGGAATTGGTTCATTCTGATTCATATGGTCCTATGTCTATCCAGGCAAGAGGTAGTTTTGAATATTTCGTCTTTTGCATAGATGATTATTCAAGATACGGATGACACTACGATCTGATCATGGTGGTGAGTACCTCTTGGGATAGTTTAGGAATTACTTATCAGAGGCTAGGATTCAATCCCAATTGTCTGCACCTGACACACCCCAGCAGAACGATGTAGCAGAGAGAAGGAATAGGACTCTTAAGGAGATGGTTAGATAGATGATGAGTTATTCTGAGTTGCCGAATTCGTTCTAGGGATATGCTCAAGATACGGCAGTATACATTCTGAACTTGGTTCCATCAGTGCCTACTACTCCCACAGAATTGTAGACTGGGCGAAAGCCTAGTCTAAGACATATTCGGATATGGGGAGTCCAGCACATGTGCTGAAGACAAATGCTAGTAAGTTGGAACCTCGTACAGAAGTACGCATGTTCGTTGGCTATCCTAGAGGAACGAAGGGTTGTTTTTTTATAGTCCTAGAGATCAGAGGGGGATCGTTAGCACGAACACCAGATTTCTAGAAGAAGACTATGTGATGAACCACAAGCCCAAGAGTAAAATAGTTCTGGAGGAATTAAAAGGGGAAGTCACTTCTTCAGTACCACCGATAAAAGAGGATACACCACAAGTCACTGCACCGCGTGTCACAGAGGATACACAGATGATACCTCATCGTAGTGGGAGGGTTGTGAGACAGCCTAATAGATTCATGTTCTTGAGAGAATCTTCTGATTTGATCCTTGGCGAACGTGAACCTGATCACTGGACATAAGACGAGGCAATCCAAGATAAAGATACAGTATCTTAGCAAAGAGCATCTTGTATGTAAGCTTAATCGGTCCATTTATGGATTGAAGCAAGCTTCGAGGTCTTGGAACATCCGCTTTGATGAGGTAATCCAGTCTTATGGATTTATTCATAGTCCGGATGAGTCTTGTGTATACAAGAGATGTGACGGAAACGTAGTGGTATTTCTTGTACTATACGTACATGACATTTTGTTGATTGACAACAATATCAAGGTGTTATCGGACATAAGGGTATGGTTGTCAAAACAATTTGATATGAAGGACTTGGAAGAGGTGGGACACATCCTTGGGATCAAGGTTATAAGGGATCGCAGGAAAAGGATGTTGTGCTTATCCCAAGCTTCATATATAGACACGATTATGGATCATTTTAGCATGCAGAACTCCAAGAAGGGTTTTCTGCCTTTGAGGAATGGAATTCCTTTATCTAAGGAGATGTGTCCTAGAACATCTGAGGAGATAGAGGAGATGAAGGTGGTTCCTTATGCTTCGGCAGTAGAAAGCCTCATATATGCAATGCTATGTACGAGATCAGATATCTGCTTTTCCGTGGGCATGGTCAGCAGATATCAGAGTAATCCAGGACAGGGACATTGGACTGCGATAAAGCATATATTGAAGTGCTTGAGAAGGACTAGGGATTATATGTTAGTTTACCAGGCAAACAAATTACTCCCTGTGGGTTACACGGATTGCGACTTCCAATTAGATAGGGATAACAGTAAGTCTACCTTAGGTTTTGTGTTTACTTTGGGAGGTGGAGCCATTGTATGGAGGAGTGTCAAGCATAAATGCGTGGCGGACTCCACCATGGAAGCTGAGTATGTGGTAACCTCTAAGGCGGCCAAAGAAGTTGTGTGTCTCAGGAAATTCCTGATGGACTTGGATGTGATTTCTGATTTGCCCAGAACTATCACAATTTATTGTGATAATAATGGTGCAGTTGCAATCTTGAAGGAACCACGAGCTCATAAGGCAAGTAAACACATAGAGCGCAAGTACTACCTGATACGAGATATCGTAAAGGAGGTAGAAGTTGTAGTCGCCTAGATTGCATCAAAGGATGACCTAGTAGACCCTTTTCACTAAGGCCCTTCTAGCGAGAGCTTTGATAGGCATGTGGAGGGAAGGGGAATCAGATGTATGGCAATATGAGGACAACATAGTCTTTTAGTATAAGTGGGAGATTGTAGGGATGTATACTGAAAAGTCTACCTTTTGTATGAACATCTTTATTTTGAAATAAGAATCACATGATCATTGTTTGCATATTTTTATTGTTATGCAATATTGTCTAATACATTACATTGTAGATAACATGGTGTGTGGTGTCACACGGGAGATCATGTTATCGGCTCCTTGTAAAGTATAAGTAAAGACTCACAACCGAGATGGCTTGGACAAACAATGGGAATGGTTGTAGTGTGATTTGGTATTGGTTTGTCTTGACCATAGAATCACACTAGTGCACTTTGTGTGTATTGAGCAGGACCGACTTAGAGGTGATTCGATTTATTGCTGACTACATAATCGAATCTGACCTCAGATATTATTTTGTGCATGCTCTTAATCCCGATATAATAACGGGCACATATACTTAGTATTCATCTCTTTGATTTACTAATGGGCGAGATTTATAGATTAAATCGATCAGCTCGGTAAGTTGGGAGATGATATTATTTATATGGCGTGCCGTTGATTATAGGAGGAAACCGTGTCCTATATATTAGGATGATGATGTCCCCTTAAGGAGCTCATAAGGTTCATCATGTAAACCCTGTAGGTGGACTTGGTCCGGCATGATGAAAAAGTTGAGTGGTACTACTCATGGAGTTAGATGTTGATTAATTAATGGTCAGTAAATTAATTAATCGACGGACATTCGAGATCTTAAACACGGGGAGAAAATGTACAAATAATATATGGAGCCCATATTAACTTATGGGGGTTGGTGAGGTAGATAAATGATAATCCTTTAGTAGATTGGATTATCATTAATGGATCGGACTTTATGTGGGCTTGATCCATGGGTGGACAAGATCCAACTCCTCCTCATGGTCCCTATTGTAGCCTATTAACACCTCATGAAGCTTAGATCCAATGGATAGAAAAAAAACTCCAGATCCAAAGGTAGAGATTAAATATCTAAGATCCGACGGTTGAGATTAAATCTCTAGATCCGACGATTGAGATTAAATCCCTAGAACCAATGGTGAAGATTAAACCAAGGCTTATCCCTAACTCTATAAAAGGATGGAATAGGGGTGGGCGGCAAAAAACAATTAGAGGAAAGGGGTCTAGGGTTTTGGGCGGCAAGGGCAAGGGAGACTTAGGGTTTTGGGTGGCCACAATTAAGGAAAGATGTTTCTTCTTCTTCTTCTTCTTCCTTAAGTGGCCGGCACCCTTCTTCCCTCTTCTCTCCTTGGCTTGGCCGGCGTCCAACCTTCTCCCTTCCATCTATGGCTAATGATGGATGGCATTAGGGTTGCTTCCCTTGGGCGGCAAGTATTCCTAGTTGGGATAGGATTAGGAGTGGGCGGCTAGGGTTAGGGTTTGGGTGTTGGTGGTGGGCGACAACAAGTGGAGGAAGCTTCTTCTTCTTCTTCCTAAGATTGGCCGACCACTATCCTTGTTCCCTCTACCTTGGTCGGAGCTCAACCTATTCTCCTTCCCTTCATCCTTGGCCGGAAATTAGGAGAGCTTAGTTTGGGGTTTGGGCGGCAACAAGGAGAAGGATTGCTTTCCTTTCTCTTTTCCAAGTGTTGGCCGGCGCCCATGCTCTTATGTTTTCTCCTTTGGCCGGTTTCCATACTCCATGTTCTCTTCCTTGGCCAACGGCAACATCGAGTTTATTGACTTGGTGGCCGGTTCTAGATAGGAAGATGAGTTTTGTTTTATGATCTTCCTTTGTTCGGAGTGAACAAGGAAAGGAAGATTGGTGATCTAGGAGGCTTCAACTTTTGGTAGATCGTCGCCCACATGACGTCTGAAAGGAGGAAGGACATACAATAGAAGATCAAGAGGTATAACAAGAGGTATAATTTTGTTTATTTTGATTAATGTTCTTTTGTATTATATTTATAATTGTTTCTCAATTATATGCATGTTATATGAGGTTGTTTACTTTATATATTCTGTTTTGTGGTTAAATATACTTGGACCCCGAACATAAACACAAAAGCCGGCGATCCGGACATCGTCAATTCCGTGGCTACTCGTAGAATAGAGTTTGATTGCTTGAACAACAAGTGTGTTCAAGTGACCTCTCTAAACGAATAGCACGACGATGACTTGGTTGTTTGGACAATCCCTTGTGTTTAGGATTAAAATTTTTAATCCGGGGACATCGATGGGATCGCCATGAAAAAGTGACCGAGGTGAAGTGGGAAGCGAAGTTTCCCCTCACAGACTCGATAAGCAAAATCCTTCAATTGGTATCAGAGCTTCCGGGCAAAACCTTCAATTGGTATCAGAGCCAAGGTTTTCGATTTTGTGTGTTTAGGATTCGATTAATTTTTATGCACTTTTCATATATTATATGTGCCGGATAATAGTAGGATATGCGTAGGTTAACTCTTTGGTTGCAGGCATAAGATCCGACTATTATGGCCATATGTGTGTATGTGATTGTATGTGTGTAAATATTTATTTTGTTGAATCCTCGGGGTTGACGAGGCCAGTATTTGATTTTTTTTAAATTAGATACGACATTGTTTAGCCACTCTTTATTTTATTTTACTTTCGATCTAGATTTCATGTACACTCCCTCGTGGAGTATAGGATCGATGGATGTAAATTAAAATAGGTTTTAGTCTTGGCTCGGATCTCCGGATGACTCGTACATGGCGTAGGAGGAGCGAACGAGATGACGATGCGACGGGAGACATATTGAAGACAAAAGCCATAATAGTTGGAAAATAATTTATTTTTCATATTTATTGCTTTTTGTTTGATATGCATGTCGTAGGCTACGAAAATTCTTCAATTTCAAATTACTAAGTGGGAGAGGGAATTTTTTTTTAAATTCCCACGGCCTCCATTACGATTTGACAAGTGATGCAAACAAACTTGCGCGTCGGCTCTGAGTGCCTTCCTCCCCATTGGATGAGTTTGTTTGCGGATCACAAGGTCGAATATGGTTATAGGAAATTATTAAGGAGCATTGTACTTCCGCATCGTAAGGCACATAACCTGAGAAAATTACCTTGGTACAAAGTAATGGTGAACACTTAGATACAAATATAAGTATCCTCTCCATCGGAGTCACTGCTTTTATTTGTAGGGCCGAAGAGAAACCAACTATCAATTTTACTTGTCAAAAAGTTAGGTTGACAAGATAGTAAAATTAATGGGTAAAACCTCCTCTTACAAATGTAGAATTCGTATACGTCCACACTATCGTGGCATACGATATTCTTGGTGTTTTGAGGTGTTGGTTGATTTTAAAATTATATTGTTTGAGGAATCAATAATTTTTTGAAATCCAAAGTAATGATCCATGTGATTCTTAGGATTTTCAAAATGACTTTCAGTCCACTTGTTATGATACTAAAGGAAAATACACTTACTGTACCCAAATGATGTTGATTGGAAAAGAATCTAAATATTGTCTTAACTGCTGAGGAGTACAAATATGTACTCTTCGAAGAGGGTCCTCCTAATCCTGCGAATGAGCTGCAAGTCCTTGGAGCTGAGAACGATGGGGAAACCTAGGTCGATATCATTCTCCAATCGACAGAAAGACTTGCTCAGGCTCAAGCCATGGTTGCTCAGAAGGTTTCTACTTCTAAGCCGAAAGGCAAGAAGAAGAAGAAACAAGATGGAGCAAAGGTGGTGGGAGGATCTCAGGGCAAGTACTTCACTTGCAAGCAGGATGTGCAGGGGGTCGCTTCGGAGGCTCATTGGCTCCCATGTCCCCGGATTAAAATTTTCACTAATGAAAGAATTAATCCGGATGGGTTGAGCTTCCTTAGCACAACCTATTCGTCATCGTGCTAACAAGTTGAGTGGTCGCTTGAACAAACTAGTTGTTCAAGCAACACAACTCTTCTAGTTGGTTAGCCGCGGAAGAGATGACGGATGGATCGCCGGTTTTTGTGTTTGTCTTCGGGGTCCATGATTATACAATATATATTCATACACACACATGCATAATCAAAATATTAAAGAATATATTCAGATCTGTAAATAAAGTTAAAATAACTTTATACCTTACGATCTTCTATCGTATGCCCTATCCTTCTTGTGGATGACGTGTGGACGAAGATCCTCCACGAGTAGAAGCCTTCTAGATCACTTTCTTCTCTACCTTGTCCGCTGCGAACAAAGAGAAGAAACCACAAATACCTTCCTATCTAGAACCGACCACCAAATTATGGAACTTGGTGCAACCGCCGGCCAAGGAAACAATTGGATGAACACCGGCCAAGGAAACAATTGGATGAACACCGGCCAACTTGAAGAGGAGTTGCCGCCGGCCACCAAGGAGAAAGGAAGGAGGAAGACCACCGGCCACCAATGGAAGGAGAACCGCCAGCTAAGGAAGAAGAGAAAGGCCTTAATGATGGGCGCCGACCAAGTATTGATGGATGAAATTGGGCGCCTGCAACAACTAGAAGGAAGAAGAAAGTTGCCGCCCACTTTTTCTCCAAACCCTAGCCGCCCACTTCTCCAAAAGCCAAACCCTAATTCTCTAATTCAAATCCTTGATTCTTCTTGCCGCCCAACCGTAAGCATCTATTTATAGAATAGGGCTTAAGCCTCCTTTAATCTCCACCGTCGGATCTAGGTATTTAATCTCCACCGTCGGATTTAGGGTTTTATCCCAACCGTCGGATCTAGGGTTTAATCCCAACCGTCGGATCTAGGATTTCATCCCAACCGTCGGATCTAAGGTTTCATCCCAACCGTCGGATCTAGGGTTTTATCCCAACCGTCGAATTTAGGGATTTAATCCCAACTGTCGATTCTAGGATTTCATCCTAACCATCGGATCTAGGGGTTTAATCCCAACCGTTGGTTCTAGGGTTTCATCCAACCATCAGATCTAGGGATTTAATCCCAACCGTTGGTTCTAGGTTTTGTTTTACATTCTTGGATCTAGACTTCGCAAGGATTATATTAGGCTATGATAGGGACCATAAGGAGGAGTTGGGTCTTGGCCACCTGATGGATCGGAACCACACAAACTTGATCCATCAATGATGTTCCATTCCACTAGAGGATCATCATTGAACTACCTCACCAACCCCCATAAATCAATATGGGCTCCATTTATTATTTGTACATTAATCTCCCCGTGTTTAAGATATCGAATATCCATCAATTAATTGATTTACTGACCATCAATTAATTAACATCTAATTCCTCGAGTAGTACCACTCAACCTTATCATCATGTTGACTAAGTCAACCAGCTGGGTTTACATGATGAACCTTATGAGCTCCTCAAGGGGACACCATCAACCTAATATATAGGACACGATTTTCTCCTATAATCAACGACACACCATGTAAATAATATTATTTCCCAACTTACCGGGCATATTGATTTAATCCATCTAAATCTCACCCACTGGTAAATCAAAGAAATAAATACTAAGTACATATGCCCGTTATTATATCGGGATTAAGAGCATGTACAACATAATATCCGAGGTCCGATTCAATTATGTAGTCAGTACTAAATTGAATCACCTCTATGTCGGTCCTACTCAATACACCTAAGTGTACTAGTGTAACTCTATGTTCAAGATAAAACAATACCAAGCTACACTACAACCATGCCAATGGTTTGTCTAAAACCATCTTGGTTGTGAGCCTTTACTTATATTTTACAAGGTACTGATAACATGAGCTTCTGTGCCACACCAAGTACCATGTTATCTACAATGTAAAATATTAGACAATATGCACACATATATAATGAATATATAAAATGCAAATAATGATCATGTGATTCTTATTTCAAAATAAAATGTTCATACAAAAAGAGCTAGGCTTTCAGTATACATTCCAACAGGATGGACATTGGAAGAAGGATGTCCCAATCTGAAGCAAGAACAAAGGTATATCCTTTGGTCTAGTTGTTAAATATGGTTAGCGGTATTATCTACTGGCACCTGGTGTGTAGATACGGGAGCCACTGATCATGTCTGCAATACTTTGCAGAGGTTCTAGGAAACCCGACGACTAGCTAAAGGGGAGATTACCGTTTACTTGGGCAATGCCATGAAGGTGGCAGCTATTGCAGTGGGAGACGTTTTATTTATCTTTTGAGAAAAATAAAACTTTGGTTATGGAAAATTCCCTTTATGTACCTTTATTTAGAAAGAATTTAGTTTTAGTTTCTAAATTGTTTATGGATGGATATTCTATTTCTTTCAATGATGGAGTTGTTATAAAAAGGAATAGGGAGAATATCTGTTCAGGAACATTGATAGGAAATTTGTATACACTCGAACCAAAAGCTCCCACGATGCAAATAGAAGTTAATAACTCATCTTCTAATTCCAATAAGAGAAAAGAACCTTCGAAGATGAACCAAACATATCTTTGACATCTTAGGCTTGGTCATATTAACCTAAGTAGAATTCAAAGGTTGATAGCTGATGGAACTTTGGGTTCATTAGTGGTGGAAGATTTCCCAACCTGCGAATCTTGCTTGGAGGGAAAAATGATCAAGAGGCCTTTTCAAGGCCAAGGGGTATATATCCAAAGATGTGTTGGAATTGGTTCATTCTGATTCGTATGGTCCTATGTCTATCCAGGCAAGAGGTAGTTTTGAATATTTCGTCTTTTGCATAGATGATTATTCAAGATACGGATGACACTACGATCTGATCATGGTAGTGAGTACCTCTTGGGATAGTTTAGGAATTACTTATCAGAGGCTAGGATTCAATCCCAATTGTCTGCACCTGACACACCCCAGCAGAACGGTGTAGCAGAGCGAAGGAATAGGACTCTTATGGAGATGGTTAAATAGATGATGAGTTATTTTGAGTTGCCGAATTCGTTCTGGGGCTATGCTCAAGATATGGCGGTATACATTCTGAACTTGGTTCCATCAGTGCCTACTACTCCCACAGAATTGTGGACTAGGCGAAAGCCTAGTCTAAGACATATTCGGATATGGGGAGTCCAGCACATGTGCTGAAGACAGATGTTGGTAAGTTAAAACCTCGTACAGAAGTATGCATGTTCGTTGGCTATCCTAGAGGAACGAAGGGTGGTTTGTTTTATAGTCCTAGAGATCAGAGGGTGATCGTTAGCACGAATGCCAGATTTCTAGAAGAAGACTATGTGATGAACCACAAGCCCAAGAGTAAAATAGTTCTGGAGGAATTAAAAGGGGAAATCACTTCTTCAGTACCACCGGTACAAGAGGATATACCACAAGTCACTGCACCGCGTGTCATAGAGGATACACAGGTGATACCTCATCGTAGTGGGTGTTAGTGCATATAAGATCCACATATCTCCACAATGGTATGATATTGTCCACTTTGGGCCCAAGCCCTCATGGTTTTGTTTTTGGGCTTTACCCAAAAGGCCTCATACCAATGGAGATATCTTTTTTCTTATAAGCACATGATCTTTTCCATGTCTTACCAATGTGGGACTTTGATTGTATTCCCCATACTCCCAACAATCCCCCCCTCAAACGAAGGACCACATTGGGCCCCCCCCCCCTCAAGCCTATCCCTCCTCGAAGGATTTTCTCTGCTTGATGTCCGATCTTCAACCCACAGACTTCTGTCTTGTTCGTCCCCGACCCAACTAGACTTCCTTCCGATGTCCGTTCTCTTGATCCGGACGTGGGAGCTCAACTTCCTTCGTTCGAGGTTCATGGCTTGACATGGACCATGGCTCTGATACCAATTGTTAGTGCATATAAGATCCACATATCTTTTTTCTTATAAGCACATGATCTTTTCCATGTCTTACCAATGTGGGACTTTGATTGTATTCCCCATACTCCCAACAATCCTCAAACGGGCGACCACATTGGGCCCCCTCGCCTATCCTCCTCGAAGGATTTTCCGCTGATGTCCGATCTTCAACCCACCAGACTTCCGGCTTGTTCGGTCCCCGACCCAACCAGACTTCCTTCCCGATGTCCGTTCTCTTGATCCGGACGTGGGAGCTCAACTTCCTTCGTTCGAGGTTCATGGCTTGACATGGACCATGGCTCTGATACCAATTGTTAGTGCTTATAAGCTCCACATATCTCCACAATGGCATGATATTGTCCACTTTGGGCCCACGCCCTCATGGTTTTGTTTTTGGGCTTTACCCAAAAGGCCTCATTCAATGGAGATATCTTTTTTCTTATAAGCACATGATCTTTTCCATGTCTTACCAATGTGGGACTTTGATTGTATTCCCCATACTCCCAACAGTGGGAGGGTTGTGAGACAACCTTATAGATTCATGTTCTTGGGAGAATCTTCTGATTTGATCCCTAGCGAACCTGAACCTGATCCATGGACATATGATGAGGCAATCCAAGATAAAGATACAATATCTTAGCAAAGAGAATCTTGTATGTAAGCTTAATCGGTCCATTTATGGATTGAAGCAAGCTTCGAGGTCTTGGAACATTCGCTTTGATGAGGTAATCCAGTCTTATGGATTTATTCAAAGTCCGGATGAGTCTTGTGTATACAAGAGATGTGACGGAAACGTAGTGGTATTTCTTGTACTATACGTAGATGACATTTTTTTGATTGGCAACAATATCAAGGTGTTATCGGACGTAAGGGTATGGTTGTCCAAACAATTTGATATGAAGGACTTGGGAGAGGTGGGACACATCCTTGGGATCAAGGTTATAAGGGATCGCAGGAAAAGGATGTTGTGCTTATCCCAAGCTTCATATATAGACACGATTATGGATCGTTTTAGCATGCAGAACTCCAAGAAGGGTTTTCTATCTTTCAGGCATGGAATTCCTTTATCTAAGGAGAGGTGTCCTAGAACATCTGAGGAGATAGAGGAGATGAAGGTGGTTCCTTATGCTTCGGCAGTAGAAAGTCTCATGTATGCGATGCTATGTACGAGACTAGATATCTGCTTTGCCGTAGGCATGGTCAGCAGATATCAGAGTAATCTAGGATAGGGACATTGGACTGCGGTAAAGCATATATTGAAGTGCCTAAGAAGGACTAGGGATTATATGCTAGTTTACCGGGCAGACAAATTACTCCCTGTGGGTTACACGGATTGCGACTTCCAATTAGATAGGGATAATAGTAAGTCTACCTCAGGTTTTGTGTTTACTTTGGGAGGTGGAGCCATTGCATGGAGGAGTGTCAAGAAGAAATGCGTGGCGGACTCCACCATGGAAGCTGAGTATGTGGTAGCCTCTAAGGCGGCCAAAGAAGTTGTGTGGCTCAGGAATTTCCTGATGGACTTGGATGTGATTTCTGGTTTTCCCATAACTATCACAATATATTGTGATAATAATGGTGCAGTTGGAAACTCGAAGGAACCACGAGCTCATAAGGCAAGTAAACACATAGAGCGCAAGTACTACTTGATACGAGAAATAGTAAAGGAGGTAGAAGTTGTAGTCGCCTAGATTGCATCAGAGGATGACCTGTTAGACCCTTTTCACTAAGGCCCTTCTAGCGAGAGCTTTGATAGGCATGTGGAGGGAAGGGGAATCAGATGTATGGCAGTATGAGGACAACATAGTCTTTTAGTATAAGTGGGAGATTATAGGGATGTATACTAAAAAGTCTACCTTTTGTATGAACATCTTTATTTTGAAATAAGAATCACATGATCATTGTTTGCATATTTTTATGGTTATGCAATATTGTCTAATACATTACATTGTAGATAACATGGTGTGTGGTGTAACACGGGAGATCATGTTATCGGCTCCTTGTAAAGTATAAGTAAAGGCTCACAACCGAGATGGTTTTGGACAAACCATCGGAATGGTTGTAGTGTGATTTGGTATTGGTTTGTCTTGACCATAGAATCACACTAGTGCACTTTGTGTGTATTGAGCAGGACCGACTTAGAGGTGATTCGATTTATTGCTGACTACATAATCGAATTTGACCTCAGATATCATTTTGTGCATGCTCTTAATCCCGATATAATAACGGGCACATATACTTAGTATTAATATCTTTGATTTACCAATGAGCGAGATTTATAGATTAAATCGAAGGGCTCGGTAAGTTGGGAGATGATATTATTTATATGGTGTGCCATTGATTATAGGAGGAAACCATTTCCTATATATTAGGATGATGATGTCCCCTTGAGGAGCTCATAAGGTTCATCATGTAAACCCTGCAGGTTGACTTTGTCCGGCATGATGAAAAGGTTGAGTGGTACTACTCATGGAGTTAGATGTTGATTAATTAATGGTCAGTAAATTAATTAATCTACGGACATTCAAGATCTTAAACACGGGGAGAAAATGTACAAATAATATATGGAGCCCATATTAACTTATGGGGGTTGGTGAGATAGATCAATGATAATCCTTTAGTGGATTGGATTATCATTAATGGATCGGACTTTATGTGGGCTTGATCCATGGGTGGCCAAGATCCAACTCCTCCTCATGGTCTCTATTGTAGCCTATTAACACCTCATGAAGCTTAGATCCAATGGATAGAAAAAAAAACTCTAGATCCAAAGGTAGAGATTAAATCTCTAAGATCCGACGGTTGAGATTAAATCTCTAAATCCGACGATTGAGATTAAATCCCTAGAACCAATGGTGAAGATTAAACCAATGCTTATCCCTAACTCTATAAAAGGATGGAATAGGGGTGGGCGGTAAAAAACAATTAGAGGAAAGGGGGCTAGGGTTTTGGGCGGCAAGGGCAAGGGAGACTTAGGGTTTTGGGTGGCCACAATTAAGGAAAGATGTTTCTTCTTCTTCTTCTTTCTTAGGTGGCCAGCACCCTTCTTCCCTCTTCTCTCCTTGGCTTGGCCGGCGTCCAACCTTCTCCCTTTCATCTATGGATAATGATGGATGGCATTAGGGTTGCTTCCCTTGGGCGGCAAGTATTCCTAGTTGGGATAGGATTAGGAGTGGGCGGCTAGGGTTAGGGTTTGGGTGTTGGTGGTGGGCGGCAACACATGGAGGAAGCTTCTTCTTCTTCTTCCTAAGGTTGGCCGGCCACTATCCTTGTTCCCTCTACCTTGGCCGGAGCTCAACCTATTCTCCTTCCCTTCACCCTTGGTCGGAAATTAGGAGAGCTTAGTTTGGGGTTTGGGCGGCAACAAGGAGAAGGATTGCTTTCCTTTCTCTTTTCCAAGTGTTGGCCGGCGCCCAGGCGCCCATGCTCTTATGTTTTCTCCTTTGGCCGGTTTCCATACTCCATGTTCTCTTCCTTGGCCGGAGGTAACATCGAGTTTATTGACTTGGTTGCCGGTTCTAGATAGGAAGATGAGTTTTGTTTTATGATCTTCCTTTGTTCGGAGTGAACAAGGAAAGGAAGATTGGTGATCTAGGAGGCTTCAACTTTTGGTAGATCATCGCTCACACGACGTCCGAATGGAGGAAGGATATACAATAGAAGATCAAGAGGTATAACAAGAGGTATAATCTTGTTTATTTTGATTAGTGTTCTTTTGTATTATGTTTATAATTGTTTCTCAATTATATTCATGTTATATGAGGTTGTTTACTTTATATATTCTGTTTTGTGGTTAAATGTACTTGGACCCCGAACATAAACACAAAAGCCAGCGATCCGGACATCGTCTATTCCGCGACTACTCGTAGAATAGAGGTTGATCGCTTGAAAAATAAGTGTCTTCAAGTGACCTCTCTAAACGAATAGCACGACGATGACTTGCTTGTTTGGGCAATCCCTTGTGTCTAGGATTAAAATTTTTAATCCGGGGACATCGATGGAATCGCCATGAACAAGTGACCGAGGTGAAGTGGGAAGCGAAGTTTCTCCTCACGGACTCGATAAGCAAAACCCTTCAATTGGTATCAGAGCTTCCGGGCAAAACCTTCACTAGACACCTCCTCCTCCGAGCAAGAAGAAAGAAGCACTAGTCAGGAGAGCTCAAGTGAAGGGGGAGCTTCATCTTCATCATCGGAATCGGAGGAAGAGGACATGGAGACTATGGTAATGAATCTCTCATCAAATAAAATAGTTTCCATGTTTTTTTGTCTTACTAAGGATCTATTTAGGGATAAGAAAAAGAACAAAAACATGCTAGATCAAATTAAGGATTTAGAACAAAAATTAGAAAAAGCATGTTTTAATATTAATGATGATGATGCATGCTCACATGATCATTATATGCCATTTGATGTTAATGATGCATGTATGGATGAAAATAAGGTCTTAAGGGAAAAGGTAGACCATTTAACCAAAGCCCTAGAAAAATTTACAATTGGCTCCAACACCCTTAACATGATCATAGGAAGCCAAAGAGCAAGCTTTAATAAGAAAGGCCTAGGATATAAGGAAAATAAAAATGAAAAGGCCTATAAATGTTTAATTGTTAGGGGTCAAGATAAAAAGAAAAAAATAGCTAGAAAATGGATCCCTAAGGAATTTTTAGTGAACCCCATAGGAAAGAACTTGTATTGGGTTCCTAAATCCATCCTTAAGGGTTAGGAAAACCCTAGGATAGTCAACCATATGGAATTTTACCTATATCTTATGTTTTGGTTGACTTAGGATGGGGGGACTTAATTTTTGGAATAGTGTTGGGTGATGATAATGCACCCTTAAATAGTTTAAATCATGCTCAACACTTAGTGTTATATAGTTGATACTCATGACCTATACATTTTTAGCATAGTGTTGGGTGATGATAATGTGCCCATAAATTGATAATAATGCTTAAATCATGATAGTTAATATAATTGTTATACATGTTTGCAATCATGATTTATGATCTTGATATTTGATAGATAATCATGGGCAATAGGGTTTAAATCATGCCTTGGGTCATGCTTGAATTATTATCATGATTTTATACCTAATGCATGATTGATGGATACATGTGTTTCATGATCATAATGTGAAATCAATACATATATGTCTTTATGATCGTGTGGGTTGTTAGGATGATACATAACCTTGTGTAAAATTGCATGAAATTAATGGTTAAGTATATACAAATACCTTTAGGGTGCGTTTGGTTGGGGGTTTTTGTTGATAACTTTGTTAGGTTATCAACAAAAATCTTGTTTGGTTTAGATTATAAATAATTACCTGGTAATTGTTCATTACCTGGTTATGAACAAAAACCTTTTTAGGGGGAATCAGAAAACCTTTGAGAACCAAGGTTTTTGTTGATTCCCGGGGTTAAGGAAACTTTTTTTTTTCAATATTACCCTTAGCAATATATTAAATGTCAATTTATCAAAACTCAATCGATTTGTCGTTCGTCGTTGGTCGCCGCCCGTCGCCGGCCGCCGCCGCTTCGTTGCCGGCCGCCGCTGCCGCCGCCGCCGCTGTCGCCGCCGCCGCTGGCCGCCTGCCGCCGCCATGGCCGCCGGCTATCGCCGCTCGCCGCAGCTCGCCGCCGATCGCCGCCACAACCCGCCGCCGACCGCCGCCAGAGTCTGCCGCCGCCACCGCCGCCGCTTATCGCCGCCGCCGCCGCTCGCCGCTGCCGCTCGCCGCCGACCGCCACCGCTCGCCGCCGCTACTCTATCGCCGGCCGATCGCCGCTGTCGCCGATTGAGGTCGACGACACCGCCGCCGCAGCCGCCGCCGCGCCGCTTAATCGGTTCCCATCGTCGCCGCCGCCGACCGATCGTCATTGTCGCCGCCGATCGGTCGACCACCATCGTCGCCACCGGTCGGTCGATCGTCATTGTCGGCGGCCGATCACCACTGTCGTTGGTCGGTCACCGCCACCGCCGATCGACCGGGCACTGCTGACGGCAGATCGCTGCCGTCATCATTAATATTTCTTTCGTCGTCATCAAATTGATTGAGCAAAGACAAAGGATAATTTAGTAAAATGTTAAACTAAGTTATATATTAAAACCTCCAACCAAACAAGGTTTTTATCTAAGGTTATATTTTATTCCAAGGTTATGTTTTATTCCCTAGTAATCACATAACCAAGGTTATGTATAATTACTTGAACCAAACGAACCCTTAGGAACATCTCACACTCACTATAGGCTACCTTGATTGAAAACTTAGCATGAGTGAGATAATAGGATGATACTAATGGTCCACTAATGCCTATGGCATTTAGATGGTCATTTAAAGTATCAAAATAGCAATAATAGACCAATCATGGGGAAGACTTATGTTTAATTCATAGACATATTTCCCAAAGATCATGGTTGGATATTTCATATGTTTTCAAAACAATTTCTTATTTTAAAATCTGTGTGTTCATGTTTTGAAACAATCTAAAGAAAAACTAGGTGTTAAAATTGATACAAACTTAATCAAAAACCTAGTTGTTTTTGAAGCTTTTGGATTTTTGGCTAATTTTCGAAAATATAATGATTTTTCATGAAAACCTATTTTTCATTGATAAAGATACTTACAAGAAATATGTTCCCCAAATTTCATGATTTTTTAAATTTTATAGAATTTTTAATGCATTTCTGAAATTCACCATGAAAATCAGAAAAACCTGAAATCAGAGTGCCAGTCGACTGGTAGTCAGAACCAGTCGACTAATCGACTGATAACATGGCCAGTAACCCTCTTTTATCAGATTTTATGGCATGTTTTTGTAATTTTTGTTCCCTAGAGTTGATGTCATACTTGTATAAACTTTGTTTAATATTTTTGATGGTGTCAAAGGGGGAGAAATATGCATGTTTAAGTAAGGGGAGAATCACATTTAGAGGGAGTTTCATGTATTAAGGGGGAGAGTTGATAATCATGTTCATTTACATGCTTTCTTACCTTAATATTTTTATAAAATGTTTACCTAACTTAAACGGATTGCCACACATCAAAAAGGGGGAGATTGTTAGGGCAATCAACCCGTGATATGGTTTTGATGTGTGTGACAAAGGGTTTAAGTTAGGATGTTTGGATTTGATATGTGCGTTGGAGTCTTGCAGGACTTAGTAATTTGCACATGGAGCATTGGCAAGTTTCACCTCTCATGACTCGGTCCTTGAGTCGGTGAAGGATGGCTTTGCGGAAGCCGTGCGCTTGGAGCATCCGAGGGACCGCCAGACGAGGAGATTGGAGTGATGTTGGAGGAAGTAGACTTTAGGGCGAGATGCGAAGGATGGCGCTGCAGAGCCGTGCGCTTGGCGCATTGAAGGGACATGGCCGGACGAAGACAACTTCAAAGGCGAGGGAATCCAAGGGATGAGAGTGAGCGAATGTAACCCGGGAAGGGGTAGTGCGCTTAGATGGAACTTGGCCAATTGGCTAAGTGTCGGATGGGATTTCTCGACATCAGTTGACTAACATCTAATGGTAGTCGACTACTCTAAGTCGACTGTGACTCGACTAGTGTTTGAGTCCGGTTCATGTGCTAACAGTCGACTGCCATGGATTGGCAGTCGACTGTGAGACCACCAGTCGATTGATGAAGGCATCAGTCGACTGGTCGCAAGGGTTTCGGGTACATAATGGAGTGTTCGCTTTCGGCACTCGACTGATAGCTCCATCAGTCGACTAATGGTAAGATCAGTCGACTGATGTGGGAGCCGTTGGGTGAAATCCAACATGGAAGAAGCCGTTATTGGACAATGGCTACGGGATCAGTCGACTGATCGGGGCATCAGTCGACTGGTCCTGTGTTAACGGGAAGAAACCCTCTTCTTCTATAAAAAGAAGGGGTGAGGGCATTTGGGAGCCTAATGCTTTAACTCCTAACAACTCTCAAAGTGCCCTAAAGGATTCCCACTCTTCTTACTTGCTATTATTCCATTCTATTGTAAGAAGAGGGATTGTAAAGAGGTTACCTTCACCTAGCTTGGTGCAAAGGAGAGAATAGTGAAAGCTTGAGGCATGATTCACCTTGGACGAATCAGACCGTGGATTAGCGGCGAGCCCGTGAACCACGTTACATTGTGGTGTTAGCATTTGTGTTTCTATTCTTCCTTTTCTTTGTCTTTAATTGTTTGTATTAGTATATTTCGCTTGCGCTAATAGTGTTTGTAGATGAGCAACGAATGAACGACTTCCACCGTCTACGATAAAGGCTATTCACCCCCCTCTAGCCGACCACCGATCGACCCTACATGGATGTCATCAAGTAATAAAAGATTATCGATCCCATAGAGAGTGAGATTTGAATACCGTTTGTCGAGTGGATTTTGTTGTTCGGTGTTAATATCCTAAGAGTATGGGTTGCAAGGTTGACGGTAGTCCTAACTCAAGTACGGTGTCACTCGAAGGAAGAGAAGGTAGGTTCGAAGTTCTCTTAAAGGATTCTAGGACTTCCATTTCACTTGTGCATTGTGGAACGTACTATCAATTAGATGCATTGAGATATCTAATTATGACCTTGAGAGGGGATCATCATGCATTTGTACGATGAACTTTTGCTTCTACCGAGAACTATCTATTCCTAACCAAGTTTCCCTTTTGGATCATCAGAGCTTAGGGGGTTGATACCGTTGGGAGCCCTCTATCACTAAGGTCCCTCAACCCTTCTAGAGTTAATCTCTCCTACTTTGGGCCTTCTGCTAAGATATGTTATTAGAGTACGAGGACATCCTAATAATCCCTATGAAGAGGTGGATCGTATCTCATTTCCTACTCTAACATATTCTATCTTCTACAATTACGGGAGGTAGGATGACCGCAAGGCTCATCCTTGGTTCTCCAAAATTTTTGATACGAAGGCTGTCACCCTTCGTGTTGCCTATGTTGAATATAAATAGAATCAAGGCGTAATCCTCATTGATCTCAACAACACACGACTTCAAATAGAATCAAAAGAGATGACTAATTATTTGATCTAACAAGTCCACATGAACAAGTTGCTCCCGAAACCTAGAATTGAAGTATCTACTCCATAGACAAATACGAATAAAAACAAGACATCTTAAGAAAAGTAATTAAAATACAAGTAGAATGAGAAAATAAAGAGAGTACTTTCTGTTATATCCAATTTACGTGTCTTGGTTGTTCTCCATGGTGTCGGAGCATCGAGATGGATCTTCTAGTCGCTTCCTTCCTCCCCGTTGTAAGTCTTTGATGCTTTTTAAGGCACCTTCTTGTCGTCCTAGCCGTTGAGCCTCCCCCTAGGGTTTGGGAGCCCTAGGGTGGCTTCCCTCGTGATCCCTATCCTCTTAGAGAAGTTTTCTATATATAGTGGCAGCTCCGTCTTTCCATAAATGCTTAGAAAAACCCTATTTCATCGAATTTGCGACGCCGCCAGATGCCCATGATAATTTCACACGGTCGGGCCATGTGCAAGGTTGGTAACGACTGAAATCTAGGTTGAAAATTGAGCTGGAAAAAGGAATGACCGTGCTAATTCACATGATCAGCCGTGTCTCACTCTTGGAGCCTCCATTTCAATCTGTTTCGCTCTGAGAACATGGCCATGTCTTGGACATGGCCAGTGCGTGTTCCCTAAAGTCCGTGCTCCACAAATTTCTCCATTTTTGCTCCAAAAATGATGTCCTACACAAAAAAATAACAAAAGAAGATATCTAAACTATAAAATAGTAGATTAATGCAAAACAAGAGAGAATATGTATGAAACAAGTATGAAATGCAATGAGATGTGTGCTAAAACTACTCCAAAACTCATATATGATTTGCTCACATCAATTCCCCCAGGCTTAGATCTTAACTTGTCCTCAAGCAAACCTTAGTGCCATGAAATTTAAAAGTGTTGTTTCATACTTATCATACCAACTAAAATTATCAAGTGGTATTTTCAATCAAAGCAAATAAATATGTTCTAAAGATTCACGGAGTTAGCTTTTCGTGCACGTGCTGAGAAAATTTCCTAGGGAATACTCATTCCATGGTGAGTCAAGTTGTGATCCTATAGTTTTCCAAAGGTCTTCGTCTTTTAGGCACTTACCTATCATAAGGGAGGGTCGTTCTCTAGAATTAGCATAAAGTCTCAAAGGCGTGTTCGGTATTGAGAGAAATTGGTGGGTGTTTCCCCAATAACCTAACTCGGTCTCAAAGGGGCACCGAACCATTTCCACCAACAACTGTTTTCTATCCCTCAAAAATAATATATTTTTTTCTCTCCCACTTTTTTTTCCTTATCCTCACAATTTTTTTTTTCTGTTTTCTCTCTCTCTCTTTTTCTTTTTAAAGAACTTTTGTTCCCCTCAAGCTCATAGGGATTTTGATTTTTCCGAATGGGCTTACACAATCTGAGCATCTCCAATAACTAAAATAATAAATCTAAAGTCACCTATGGATTCCATAGTACTGGACTACTGAGATGAATCATAACTACTTATATACTAGATTCTCCATTTCAGAATATTCGATTAGTGTAGGTGAAAGATAAAAGCTAACATGTGAAAATCTAGAATATCTATCAAAACATCCAAAAATAAAGTACCACAAGATAAATGAAGTTAAGCTAACTATGGCATAGAAATAGGTTGTGAAAAATATTGAAAACATCACTGAGACAGCTTAAAGTGACCAAAAATTAAGTGTTGAAAGAAACCTATACATGAACAAATAAATGCAACAAATCTAACACTAAACCTAGATGTCAAAGAAAACTAACACTAGTAGAAGAGAATATCAAAATTTAGGGTCCTACCCCAGACTTGAACGAAAACGTACCTCTAGTAGAGCAATCAAGGAGGAAAGTCGGGCAATCTCGGCATGTCGGGCTCTTGGCAGAATCATGTGCTCAACTGCTTATGCCACATGTACATATGGTCAATCTGGGAACTGATGGGCGTAGCGGCTGCTCTGTGCTCCTCCTCCCTAGCCCACTTTGATCATGTATCGTGCATGAACTACTGAAATTCCTGATGGTAGGCAGCCTGTTAGTAATATATGAGAGATGTCCTAAGGCAATCGCCTTATGTTTGAACCATTTATATGATAAATGAAGATTCACTATTTGAGTATACATGTTTTCATGTATTTTATTAGATCTTAAACTCATTTACTGAATGTCCACAATACGATTCACAGCATGAGAGAATTTGTGATTGGATCACAACTAGTGAGTATCTCTACATGTGTAATTGTGATGTATCGGAATTATCCCTGGTCGATGAATTGATGGATTTGGACACCATTGATTCTGTCGAGACTATCACGAGGTATACTCCTTGGTGTATCCAACTAGCTGATTCTCACTAGCTGGAGACATTGTGATGTCCGGAGTTAATCGTGGATGCTAGTTATGGTAACTAGTTCATTGGAGTGACCAGCCATAAGACTTCATATGGTTCTCTGCATACATAGATATGTCAATGAAGTTCTTACTGCGGCTTAAGTGCGATGTTCCTTTGACTTGCGGTATTCAAGTCATCTTGATCATAAAGACTTATGATTTGACATCTTAAGCAAGCATCTCTGAGGAGATGTGAACCCGGGATGATTGGGTATAAGTCGAAGTGATCGAAGGTGTTTGAATAGCCTATAAAGGATTCACCACTCCTTGCGAGGAGATGTATACCCATGGCCTCTCGTCCGATTGTTACTAAAGTCTTTGGCCAAAGCATTACATGTTTAGAGTAATGTACTCTTCAATACATATGAGTAACTAGAATCTGTAGGACGAGGAAATGATACTTGGGCTAGGTGTCACGTAGTTAGCCTAGTGGGGACTGACACTATAGACCATGTCCTGAACCAAGTGAGTATAAGATGAGTGAAGGGAATGTGGCATGATTCATTCGAGCTGCTGAAGGGTTTCAAAAGTAGTTCTGGATCAACCATTGATCTTTTCGGTTAATTGGGGATCATGATTGTTGGGATGTATACTGAAAGCCTAGCTCTTTTGTATGAACATCTTTATTTTGAAATAAGAATCACATGATCATTGTTTGCATATTTTTATGATTATGCAAAATTGTCTAATACTTTATATTGTAGATAACATGGTGCTTGGGTGTGGCACAGAAGATCATGTTATCAGTCCCTTGTAGAGTATAAGTAAAGGCTCACAACCAAGATGGTTTTGGACAAACCATTGGCATGGTTGTAGTGTAGCTTGGTATTGTTTTGTCTTGAACATAAAGTTACACTAGTACACTTATGTGTATTGAGCAGGACCGACATAGAGGTGATTCAATTTGTTGCTGACTACATAATTGAATCGGACCTCAGATATTATGTTGCACATGCTCTTAATCCCGATATAATAACGGCACATGTACTTAGTATTTATTTCTTTGATTTACCAGAGGGTGAGATTTCTATGGATTAAATCAATATGCCCGGTAAGTTGGGAAATGATATTATTTACATGGTGTGCCGTTGATTATAGGAGGAATCCGTGTCCTATGTATTAGGTTGATGATGTCCCCTTGAGGAGCTCATAAGGTTCATCATATAAACCCTGCAGGTTGACTTAGTCAACATGATGATAAGGTTGAGTGGTATTACTCGAGGAGTTAGATGTTGATTAATTGATGGTCAGTAAATCAATTAATTGACGGACATTCGATATCTTAAACACGGGGAGATGGATGTACAAATAATATATGGAGCCCATATTAATTTATGGGGGTTGGTGAGGTAATTCAATGATGATCCTCTAGTGGAATGGAACATCATTGATGGATCAAGTGTGTGTGGTTCCGATCCATCGGGTGGCCAAGATCCAACTCCTCCTCATGGTCCCTATCGTAGCCTAATATAAACCTCATGAAGTCTAGATCAAATGATGGAAAACAAATCTCTAGATCTGACGGTTGGGATTAAATCCCTAGAACCGACGGTGGAGATTAAATCTCTAGATCCGACGGTTGGGATTAAAACCCTAGAACCGACGGTTGAGATTAAATCTCTAGATCCGATGGTTGAGATTAAAACCCTAGAACCGACGGTGGAGATTAAACCAAGGCCTAAACCTAACTCTATATATATGGGAGATTGGGTTGGGCGGCAACTAAGTTTTTTGGTTGGATGATGGATGCTAAGGAGATTAGGGTTTTGCCAAGCCTTGCTTGGGCGGCAAGAAACCCTAAGGAGGAAACCCTAATTAGGGTTTGGCTCCTTTGGATGGGCGGCCAAGGTTAGGAAAGAAGGGTGGGCGGCAACTTGTGGAAGATCTCTTCTTCTTCCTTGAAGGTGGATAGCTCCTAGATCTCTTCTCTCCACCATGGTTGGGTGGCAAGAAATCCAAAGAAAGAAAGGTTGGGCGGTTAGGGTTTGAAATCTTGGTTGGGCGGCAACTATAGGGGAAGTGCTCTTCTTCTTCCAAGGGTGTTGCCGGCTCCTTCTCTTTTCCCTATAGCTTGGCCGGCGCCCAACATGTTCCTTTTATCCTCTTCACTCCATCTTGGCCGGCGGCACTAGAAGCTAGGGTTTGTCCCTAGTTCGGTTCCTTGGTTGTTTCCATATTATTCTCTCTATTCTTGGGGCCGGCGGAATCAATCCTTTGTGGATTGGTGGTTGGCTCAAGCAAGAAGGGAAAGAGAATTCTTCATTCTTTGGATTGAAGAAGATCTAGGAAGCTTCAACTTGTGGAGGATCTTCGCCCACACGAAGCCTACAAGGAGGTTAGGACATACGATAGAAGATCAAGAGGTATAAAAGTTTTACAACTTTTATTATTGTTCTTTGCATGTTCTTATTGATATGCTAGCTTATGTTCTTTATGTTAGTATATGTTGATTATACTAGTTTACATTTGTATGTATTTGTATAATCATAGACCCCGAATAAGAAACACAAAAACCGGCGATCCGTCCGTCGTCTCTTCCGCGGCTAATCAACTAGAAGAGTTGTGTTGCTTGAACAACTAGTTTGTTCAAGCGACCACTTAAGTTGTTAGCACGACGACGAATTGGTTGTGCTTAGGAAACTCATCCCATCCGGATTAGTTTTCATTGTTGAAAATTTTAATCCGGGGACATGGGAGCTGATGAGCATTCCGAGGAATAGCACGATGCCAACAATGATGTACTACTAGGTGCCACTCATGATCGTTCTATAATTAATGGTTAATTATAGACGACCAACATAAACTGAGAACCTATTTGGTCACACGCACAATGAGCATAATCTGAAGGATTTAAAACGAGCTTGAGAATGAGATTCTCAGACCGAGAGAAACTAGGTTTGGTTGGACCAAACATGGAGCGAGCATGAAATCATTTCAGTCGCAATGGAAGCGTGGACGGGCCGTGTCTTATGAAGACATGATGGATGAACCAAATTGGTTTGGTTCTAATCCAATGGAGGAGAATAAACCAAAGGGTTTGGTTTGTTTTAAACGAATGAACCAAAGTTGGTTCGGTTCGTTTTAACTTAAAATAAACCATCATGGTTTGGTTTATTTTAACTTAAATTAATGGAGCGGGTTAACGGGCTTTTGGTTATGATACCATAACCATTAAGAGAATTTGTTCTCTATAAAATAGGGCTTAAGGGTTTTGTTAAACCCTAATCCAAAGCCTTGCAACCCTAGAAGTTGCCGCCCCCTCCTCTCCTTGGTGTAGTCGGCGCCAACCCTAGTGTTGCCGCCCACCACCACCTAGCTCCCTTGCCGGCATCCAGAAGGTACTGTCCTTCCCTCTTGCCGGCGTCGAGCTTCTACCGGAGGAGCTCCGGTGATCTCCTTTGGGTTCGGCAATAAGGTGAGCTTCAACCTTCCCTTTTGGCCGACCCCTATTCCTCCACCAAAGCTATCCAGTTTTCTGGACAGCTTGTTTCCTTCTCATCGGAGCGTCGTTTGGACGACGTTTGGAGCTCCGACAGTGGTAGCCTTGCCAGGGATTTGATCTCCGGTAATCCTCATAGGTGGAGGACGAAGGATTCGTCAAACGGTTGATGAATACCTCTCCGGAGAAGTGAGTTTTTGAGGACTCGTTTTGGATCCGAATTTTGATTCGGATCGTGATCTTCTCTCGATCACATCGTCTTCAACACGAGGCTAGTAACCCGTACGAAGACGAGGCTCATGACTTTGTGAAGTCATCCCGAAGATACTCGGCGTGGATACGGATAGAGACGATTCTAGCAAGAATCGTTCCGGTTGATGCCTTTCCCGCTACACGTGATATGTAAGGTATACGTAGTATAAGTTTCCTTTTATTGCAAAATTTGAATTCACGGTTATGTCTACACATGTTGTACTATGCATGCGTGTGATGTGTGTGTTGTAATAAATTAGATTTATTATTTTATTCCTTCCGCTGTGCACATGTTTGCGAAACATATTCGAACACACACTCGCCGCGGTGCCGAAAACCCAACAGTGGTATCAGAGCCCAGGTTGTGTTTCGACATAATCGTAAAATTGTTTTGCGATAGTCATAATGATATTTCTGAAAATTTTCTACTTTTTGAAAGTTAGAAGTATTTATGGAAAATTTTCAAATTTGGAAAGTCTAGAAGTATTTATGGAAATCTTCTACTTTTGGAAAGTTGAAAGTATTTATGGAAATTGATATTTTCCATAAATAAAATATTTGATTAGATTTTGGAAATTTGTTTCCTAATTTAATCATGATTTGATTTGTAAAATCAAATCTTTAAATATTTTATTTCCATAAGTAGTTTTGATGATTTAGGAAATTGGTTTCCTAAATTGACTTTCCTTAATTAACTATTTCCACAAATAAAATATGTGATTAGATTTGGAAATTTATTTCTTAATTTAATCATGATTTGATTTGGAGAATCAAATCTTAAACATATTTTATTTCCATAAATAGTTATGACATATAAGAAAATTTTGTACATGACATAATTGTATGCCATGTAATTGCATTAGATGCATATCATAATGCCATGCGTGCCGTGACATGTAGATTTATGCCATGTATGCCATGCCATGTAGATAATAGTTATTTGCATGCAAAGAGGATGATACATAAAAACCTTTACTCAATATTAAAGCCTACACCTTCCATTAATATGGTTAGAACCAGAGTTCCGTTTCTTGTTTGGGTTGTTGGACTCTCTCGAAGCCCGGCTCGAACCCGAACATGTTCAACCATGGAATAGTTTAATACTTACATGGTAAGAGTCAGAGGTCAATCGTTAGCTTTGGTTGTTGGACTCTCTCCAAGCCGGGCTAATTGGTCGAATGCACTCTAACCATATTAAAACTATTTCTCGATTAATGGGTTGGCTTTAACCTGGAGCATCGGCTTGTTGGACTCTCTCCAAGGTCGATGTAAAGGGAGGTGAAGTTGGGTGATGTGCATATGATGCATACTTGTTAATGTGTTAACAACCTGATGTATGTGTGAACATTCAATTAGTTGATAACACATTGTGATAGTTGCATATACGTGATATGCAATCGGTATAGTTGATACCTACCATCGTAGTTATGAATGACTTGTTGGACTCTCTCCAAGGTTGTTTATATCTATGATGGATATCAGCCCATTCGGAGATGGACCTACGATCTCCCAAAGTAATTTTGGGGTTTTTGAAATTCGAAAAATGAATGGGATTTATGAATGTATATTGATGCATTTTAAATCATCTTTCTCATATATGCTCATTTTATATTTCTAAGTTAATCTATTGATCATGATGTCTTTGAATTTGCGTTCCATTTTGGATTCGAATAAATTGACTGGCCCGAAATTCTTGGACTGGCTTAGAAACTTGAGAATTATTCTCAAGATTGAAAAGCTTGCAAATGTCCTCGAAGTGCCTCTTCCCGCCCGTCCTAGTGACAATGCAACTCTGGACCAATTGTTGGCCTATCAGAAACACGTGACTGATTTTGAAATGGCGAGTTGCATCATGCTAGCCACGATGGTACCTGAGCTGCGGAAGCAACATGAGCATATGGATGCTCATACCATAGTCTTTCATCTTTATGAGTTAGTTGATGAGCAAATGAGATTCGAAAGGTTCGAAGTCTCCAAGCTCCTCTTCACCTCTGAGATGCAAGAAGGTTCATACGTAGTCTTGCTCAACATCTTTGAAAGGTGGAGTCTTACATGAAGCATGGCGAGGGGCGGTCTTTGTAAGTTGATTCCTCGAAGAAAGGTTCTAAGAGGAAGTCAAAGGAATAGTAGAAGGGGAAGAAAAAGGCTAAAAAGGCAGAACCAGCTCAAAAGGGCACTTGCTATCATTATGGTAAGGAGGGCCATTGGCGAAGAAATTGCAAGATTTTCGTGAAGAAGAATAAGGCATTGGATGCCCCATCTTCTTCAGATGTCTTTGTTATTGATTGTCATTCTATTTCCTCAAACACTTGGGTATTGGATACTGGGTGTGGCTCAAATATATGTAATGACATACATGGGCTAAGGAATAGAAGAAGACGCGTCAAGGGAGAGTCAAATTTACGTGTTGGGAATGGAGCAAAGGTTGCTGCACTCGCCATTGGAATGTATTTGTTAAAACTCCCTGCAGGACTTGTCTTAGAACTGGACAATTGCTTTTATGTTCCTTCGATGATAAAGAACATCATTTCTATTTCTTGTTTAAATAGAAATGGGTACCATTTGAATTTTAGTAACAATTGTTGTTACATAACTTTGAATGGAGTTCTTTATGGGACTGGAACTTTAAGCAATGGTATTTATACATTGGACGTATCCAGTGACATTTTCCTTATCGAAGCGAGCAACAAGCGTACTCGAAAGGATAATCAATTAGACTCCTACATGTGACATTGTCATCTTGGCCATGCAAGCAAGAAACACATGTTCGAATTACACCGATGTGGAATTCTGGAATCGTTTGAATTGGATTCATACGATACATGCGAATCATGCTTAAAAGGCAAGATGACTAAGTTACCTTTTACAGGAAAAGGTGAATGAGTGGGAGAGTTGCTAGGTCTAATATATACTGATGTATGTGGACCTATGTCAACTCAAGCTTTAGGAGGCTATAGCTACTTCATTACCTTCACCGATGATCACTCATGGTTTGGGTATGTGTTCTTGACGAAACACAAGTCTGATGCCTTTGAAAGGTTCAAAGAATTCAGAAATGAAGTAGAGAAACAACATGACAAGAGTATTAAAATACTTTAATCGGATCGAGGTGGTGAATACTTAAGTGAAGAGTTTCTTGATTATCTAAGAGACAATGGTATATTGTCTCAATGGACTCCGTCATATACACCACAGCATAATGGTGTATTTGAGAGGCGTAACCGGACCTTGTTGGACATGGTCAGGTCAATGATGAATCATGCGAATCTTCCCAAGTCCTTTTGGGGCTATGCACTTCAGACAGCTGTTTACTTGTTAAACAGAATGTCAACCATGGTAGTCTCTACTACTCCATATGAGATATGGAATAGTAAAAAACCTCATGTATCTTACTTGAAGATATGGGGTTGTCCTTCTTATGTGAAGCAAATTGTATCAGACAAATTGGAAGCTAAGTCTGACAAATATCTATTTATTGGATACCCTAAGGAAATAAGGGGTTACCAATTCTATCATCCTGTGGAACAAAAGGTGTTTGTTTCAAGGCATGCTGTGTTTCTAGAGAAAGAGTTTCTCTTGCAAGAAAACAGTGGGAGTGTCATCGAGCTTGAGGAGGCTCGAGAGACTCAAATAGACATTGATGAGATACCTGGTGAAGCACAACAGCCGATAACTCATAGTGATGAGCAATCGGATGGACCTATTGAAACACCACATCTTCGTAGATCTGGTAGAACACACAATATTCCTGAGAGATATGGATTTCTCGTAAGTGAATCGAACGATGTGTTACTCATTGATGATGAGGAGCCTACCAGTTATGAAGAAGTTCTGACAAGTTCAGAAAGGGATAAGTGGCTTGAAGCCATGAAGTCGGAAATGGATTCCATGTATGAAAACTAAGTTTGGAACTTGGTTGACCCACCTGAAGGCATAAAGCCTATAGGGTGCAAGTGGGTTTTCAAGCAGAAAATCGACATGGATGGTAATGTGATTACCTATAAGGCTAGATTGGTGGCGAAAGGATATCGTCAAAAGCAAGGTGTTGATTATGACGAGACCTATTCGCCTGTAGCTATGCTTAAATCCATTCGGATGCTCCTGGCCATAGCAGCTCATTATGATTATGAGATATGGCAAATGGATGTGAAAACAACTTTCCTTAATGGAAACCTGCTCGAGGACGTGTATATGATATAGCCTGAGGGTTTCACATCGGTTGATAAAACCAAGGTATGTAAATTGCGATGGTCCATATATGGATTGAAGCAAGCATCCAGGAGCTGGAATATCCGTTTTGATGAGACAATCAAAAAGTTTGATTTCTCACAAAATCCAGACGAACCTTGTGTGTACAAGAAGGTAAGTGGGAGTGCAGTCGTGTTCCTAGTATTGTATGTCGATGACATATTACTTATAGGAAACGATGTTTCAGTCTTACAGTCAGTTAAGATTTGGTTATCCAAGACATTCTCCATGAAAGACCTGGGAGAAGCAACCTACATCCTCGGGATTAAGATTTATAGGGATAGATCGAAACGGTTGCTTGGTCTTTCGCAGTCTACATATATAGACCGAGTGCTAAAGAGGTTTAGCATGTCGGAATCCAAGAAAGGTTTCCTACCCATCAGGCATGGGGTACACCTTTCGAAGTCTGTGTCCGCGCACAGAAGATGAGAGGATTTGCATGAGTAAGATTCCCTATGCATCCGCAATAGGATCTATCATGTATGCTATGTTATGTATGAGGCCCGATGTATCGTATGCTCTGAGTGTCACGAGTAGATACCAGTCTGATCCAGGAATGGATCATTGGGTGACTATTAAGACGATCCTTAAGTACTTAAGAAGAACTAAGGATGCATTCCTAATATATAGAGAAGGGTACATGGTGATACGTGGGTATATGGATGCCAGCTCCAGACAGACAAGGATGATTCCATGTCTCAGTCTAGGTTTGTATTCACCTGGAATAGAGGCGCAATAAGTTGGAAAGGTTCCAAGCTTGACACTATAGCGGATTCTGCCACTAAGGCAGAATACATTGCAGCTTTGGAAGCAGCAAAGGAAGCGGTTTTGATCAAGAAGTTCATCTCTGAAGTTGATGTGGTCTCATCAATGATCCAAACATGTGCTTCGCCACTATCATCTGATCAGAGAGATCATCAGTAGGAAGGAAATACAAATCGAGAAAATTCCCACTGAAAGGAACTTAGCGGATCCTTTGACTAAGGCATTACCTCAAAGTAAGTTTGAGGGTCATGTTAGAGCCTATGGTATTGGATACCGTAGCGATTGGCATTAGGCAAAGTGGGAGTTTGTTAGTAATATATGAGAGATGTCCTAAGGCAATCGCCTTATGTTTGAACCATTTATATGATAAATGAAGATTCACTATTTGAGTATACATGTTTTCATGTATTTGATTAGATCTTAAACTCATTTACTGAATGTCCACGATACGATTCACAGCATGAGAGAATTTGTGATTGGATCACAACTAGTGAGTATCTCTACATGTGTAATTGTGATGTATCGAAATTATCCATGGTCGATGAATTGATGGATTTGGACACCATTGATTCTGTCGAGACTAGCACGAGGTATACTCCTTGGTGTATCCAACCAGCTGATTCTCACTAGCTGGAGACATTGTGATATCCGGAGTTAATCGTGGATGCTAGTTATGGTAACTAGTTCATTGGAGTGACCAGCCGTAAGACTTCATATGGTTCTCTTCATATATAGATATGTCAATGAAGTTCTTACTACGACTTAAGTGCAATATTCCTTTGACTTACGGTATTCAAGTCATCTTGATCATAAAGACTTATGCTTTGACATCTTAAGCAAGCATCTCTGAGGAGATGTGGACCCGGGATGAGTGGGTATAAGTCGAAGTGATCGAAGGTGTTTGAATAGCCTATAAAGGATTCACCACTCCTTGCGAGGAGATGTATACCCATGGCCTCTCGTCGGATTGTTACTAAAGTCTTTGGCCAAAGCATTACATGTTTAGAGTAAGGTACTCTTCAATACATGTTCAGTAACTAGAATCCGTAGGACGAGGAAATGATACTTGGGCTAGGTGTCACGTAGTCAGCCTAGTGGGGACTGACACTATAGACCATGTCCTGAACCAAGTGGGTATAAGATGAGTGAAGGGAATGTGGCACGATTCATTCGAGCTGCTGAAGGGTTTTAGAAGTAGTTCTGGATCAACCGTTGATCTTTTCGGTTAATTGGGGATCATGATGTACTACTAGGTGCCACTCATGATCGTTCTATAATTAATGGTTAATTATAGATGACCAACATAAACCGAGAACCTATTTGGTCACACGCACAATGAGCATAATCCGAAAGATTTAAAACGAGCTTGAGAATGAGATTCTCAGACCGAGAGAAACTAGGTTTGGTTGGACCAAACATGGAGCGAGCATGAAATCGTTTCAGTCGCAATGGAAGCGTGGATGGGCCGTGTCTTATGAAGACATAATGGATGAATCAAATTGGTTTGGTTCTAATCCAATGGAGGAGAATAAACCAAAGGGTTTGGTTTGTTTTAAAAGAATGAACCAAAGTTGGTTCGGTTCGTTTTAACTTAAAATAAACCATCAAGGTTTAGTTTATTTTAACTTAAATTAATGGAGCGGGTTAACGGGCTTTTGGTTATGATCCGATAACTATTAAGAGAATTTGTTCTCTATAAAATAGGGCTTAAGAGTTTTTGTTAAACCCTAATCCAAAGCCTTGCAACCCTAGAAGTTGCCGCCCCCTCCTCTCCTTGGTGTAGTCGGCGCCAACCCTAGTGCCGCCGCCCACCACCACCTAGCTCCCTTGCTGGCGTCCATAAGGTACTGTCCTTCCCTCTTGCCGGCGTCGAGCTGCTGCCGGAGGAGCTCTGGTGATCTCCTTTGGGTTCGGCAATAAGGTGAGCTTCAACCTTCCCTTTTGGCCGGGCTCTATTCCTCCACCAAAGCTGTCCAGTTTTCTGGACAGCTTGTTTCCTTCTCGTCGGAGCGTCGTTTGGACGACGTTTGGAGCTCCGACAGCGGTAGCCTTGCCGGGGATTCGATCTCCGGTAATCCTCATAGGTGGAGGATGAAGGATTCGTCAAACGGTTGACGAATACCTCTCCGGAGAAGCGAGTTTTTGAGGACTCGTTTTGGATCCGAATTTTGATTCGGATCGTGATCTTCTCTCGATCACATTGTCTTCAACACGAGGCTAGTAACCCGTATGAAGACGAGGCTCGTGACTTTGTGAAGTCATTCTGAAGATACTCGGCGTGGATACGGATAGAGACGATTCTAGCAAGAATCATTCTGGTTGATGTCTTTCCCGCTACATGTGATACGTAAGGTATACGTAGTATAAGTTTCCTTTTATTGCAAAATTTGAATTTACGATTATGTCTACACATGTTGTACTATGCATGCGTGTGATGTGTGTGTTGTAATAAATTAGATTTATTATTTTATTCCTTCCGCTGTGCACATGTTTGCGAAACATATTCGAACACACACTCGCCGCGGTGTCGGAAACCCAACACAACCTCCTCTTGAAAATAGTCACGGGCGTGGCCGTAGAATTCCTCGACCCTCGGCAAATGCTCCCGTAGATCCTGAAGCTCTTCCTGTGTATAGGTCCTATGCTCCTCCCATCGATGAACTTATGTCTGCTGCTCCGTGAAGATGTCATCGAGGCATGATAAGAACTCGGAGAAATCATAGGCCGATGTACCTGCATCTTATTCAAAGGTAGAAAAAGAAGGCGATGCAGGTGTAGGTTCGTAATGTGGACTAGGTGGACTTCTATTGGGCTCTTGAAAAAAGTTTTGAATTTAGCACGATCATGTGAAATTCACACGGTCGCCCGTGTGTGACTCTGGATTCCTCCCAGAGCGCAACAAGGGATCTCCTTTCTACCTAGCAAGTTCTATCTAACCCTAAAACCCTTGTGAAGATTCCAATGGACAAAAATTAAAGTATAAAATAACATGTATGAATGCAAAAAATACTAAAAACATGTAAATTTAAACTTGGGTTGCCTCCCAAGAAACACATGTTTAAGGTCTCTAGCTCGATCGTACTCCTTTGCCTCATCTCGACTTCGGTGGCTCCGTGAACCTCCATCCATCCATTTCAGAATATTCACCCTCGCTCTATGCCTTATCTCTTACAGGAATGATATACTTACCTAAGGCAGGTTTCAAATCCCCAACACTAGCAAGCTGGAACTCTAAATTATTATCCCCAAACGTCAGGGTCAACTTATGATTCTTTACATCGATGATCATTCCTACTGTGACTAAAAATGGTCATATGAGAATCACGGGGATTTTTGGGTCTTTCTCCATTTCCATGACCACAAAATTTGCAGGAAGTGTAAAATTTCCCACTCTAACTGTCACATCTTTCAGAATCCTTAATGGGTATGGGTATGAGTGGTCGGCAAGCTGTAATCTCATAATGGTGAACTTTAAATTCCCCAACCCTAATTTTTTGCATAAGGTATAAGGCATCAAGCTCACACTAGCGCCCAAGTCACAGAAGGCCTTGCTAATTAGTGTCGTCCCTATATGACACGGAATATAGAAACTCCCCGGATCCATTAATTTTTGAGTGGTCCCGTTTTGGAGATAAGCACTCGATTCTTCAATAAGGGCCACAATCTCTGACTACTCGACCTTCCTACGGTGTGCCAAAATATCTTTCATGAATTTTGCAAATTGAGGCATTTGTTGGACCGTCGGTGGCCGACTAGAGGGGGATGAATAGCCCTAAATGCATGTACGGTGGAATTCGATCGTTCGTCGCGTATCGCTTGTCTACAATTCTCGTTAGCACAGCGGAATATACAATAATAAAAATACAACAAGAATACAAGCACACAACACGAATACACACAATATACGTGGTTCGGAACCTTAGGGTTTCTACTCCACGGGTGAGCTCAACGAGCTCTAGAGATGCACACGACAATACTCAAACTCCTTCTCGACAATACGTTGGAGGTGGAGAAACCTTGTACAAGCAATTACCCTAAGTAATACAAGCAAATACAAATACAAGAAGAAATACAAGTAAAGAACACTTTACAAACTTCAATTTGAATACTTGCTTGTTGCTTGCTTTGGATTGCTCTTGAAGGTCTAGAATGCAAAAGCAATTCCCCTCCAAAATCTCCCCAAAAGTCTTGGCGAAATCCTCCATCTCGAGCTCCATTTATAACCTGCATAGAGCTGATTCAGCGCCCATCAGTCGACTGATCGTGACCATCAGTCGACTCATCTTGTTGCCGTTGTCTCACAACGACTAGATCCACACTGGACAAGTTCCAACTGATCACCCATCAGTCGACTGATGATGACCATCAGTCGACTACTGACCTCGTAGCCGACTGCCCAATCCGCTACCGAGAATTTTGTGCCTGCGACACTTCCATCAGTCGACTGCCATCCCTTGGCAATCGACTGCTATCAACATCAGTCGACTGCCATTCCTTGATAGTTGACTGCCAGGCCACAGAAAGCAGTCTAACACCAGTCGAACCCTAGTCAACTTGGATCAGTCGAATCGACACCTATGCCAGTCGACTGCTATCGGGTAAAACCTTAAACACCAAGTTGTTTGAGCATCCGACCATCAGGTAAACCCTCAAACACCAAGTTTGAGAATCCGACACTCAGTCTTAGCCACTTGGCCAAGTCCACCTCATCTCTCATGGAGTTCCCCACCAAAGCTCTCTTCCCTCGTCCTACGTCCCTCGGATGCACCAAGCACACGACTTCGCAATGCCATCCTTCGTGTCTCTTGCCCTAGAAGTCTGCTTCCCTTGGGCCTCACTCCATTCGCTCCCCGTCTGGCGGTCCCTTGGATGCACTAAGTACACGGCTTCGCAATGCCATCTTTCACCGACTCAAGGACCCCAATCCTAGTGAATTTGCCAAGTCCTCAAGACTTCCCACACCAAGCCTCATGCTTGGATTTTCCATGACAAGCCCCATGCTTGGACTTTCACCGCCAAGGCTACACACTTGGACTTACGTGGCCAACCCATGTTGTACTTTCCATGACAATCCCATGTCATGCATTTTGTCTAACATCAAATTACAGTTCGAGTCAAACTCGAGTCCTGGCCCGATTGCACCAACAATCTCCCCATTTTTTTTGTTTGACAAAACCTAAAACTCAAGGCTACCAATTATCCCCAATTGGCAATTCTCACATCCCAATGAGAATTCCAACTATCCCAATTGGTAACTTCTCCCCCTTTTTGACATACATCAAAAAGGTCCTCCCTAAGGGTATGAATGTCTCATATCCCAATGAGATCTTACAATCTCTACCTTGGAGGAACACACATGCCTACAATCTTTCTAGTGATAAGTCTCATATCACTTAAGAAAGGCAACCTAATTTTCCTCCCATGAGGAAAAATACACATCCATCTTCCCATGATGGATATCTTCCCCTTGACCATTGCACCAACAATGTCCTTAGAGAGTCCCTAAGCCAATAGGAACATTTAAACAATCAAAATTAAGGCAAAGTTCAACAATGAACTTCCATCCACCTTAAAATTGATACTCATCCTAAACACTTCTCCTAATCCATATCAAATGGATTTCCACCCTTTCTAATGCTCTCCATAGCATGTCCTAGGGTTAGGAGTGATTAGGGGACCAAAACATAGCTGAACATGGGCATAACAACCAAGGTTTACCCGAAATCAGCAGTATCAGTCAACTCTCTCAGCTACTAGTCGACTCCTTCCCACATCAGTCGACTGCCATCCATGGCAGTTGACTGATAACTGCAAAATGCAGTTTTCAGGTTTTTAGAAATGAATTTTTGAAATTCGTAAGTAAATATACATAAGTTGAAAAATCATGAAATTTTGTATGTATATTACTTATTACAATCATTATGGGTGAAAAATATTAGAAAATTATTTTACTCACAAAATAGTGAGATTGATACAAAGTTCAAAAGTTGAGAAAAGCTTCAATATTGAGCCCTCTTTGTATCATCCCATTCAATGGTGATAGCTATCAAAAGATAGACTCCACTAAGGTTTTTCAAAATGTTTTTGAAATGTTTTTAAAACCTTTAATTATTTTTTCCTAAATATCTCACTTGTATCTAAATGTGTAAAACACATACAAGTCAAATATTAGTGAGATGTGGGGTCTTTGTTATTTAGGGTTTCATGTATATTTCTAGGCAACATTATTTGATTCCCTTATGCATGGGACTTCAAATCGTGCCTTAGTCCTTAATTCCATTGTATTTATGCATAAATGATGATTATGGCATAAATGATATAAAGATAAGAGCATGTGCCAAAATCATGATGTCACGACATGTGAATGAAATCTAAGCATACATGACATATAGAAATAACCCTAAATATATTCATGAAATTTTATATGATAAAAATAAATATGATGTCATGACATGGCAAGGCAAACAAAGCATGGCAATTATAAGATACTAAGGTATAAAATACCTAAGTGTTAAATTCGAATTGTCATTTCTAAAATTAAATCTATTTTTGCCTTAATGCCATTATCCCCCTAGTGTGCCAAAAACCCAAAATGACACACCATTACTCCTAAGACCTAATTATGCCAACTTAATAATTTTCAATCTTCTCAATCCACATTGGCAGATCCTAAAGTGTCAACTCACCATGGCTAGGTTAACTACCCATCCACTTAGGGTTGACACACCCTAACCCATCTAGCGTGAATCGATCACGCTCCTAGGAACCCAATACCTATTGGAGCTCCTTGGGTTAATAAGGTATTCACTAGGGATAACTTCCCTAGATACCTTCCTAATGACCCTTTTTGGTTTTGACACCTTAGTCAAATGGGTCTTTCCTAGGTCAACTCTAGAGGTTACTCCTCCTTTGACCTTCTTAGTGGCTTTCTTGATTTTTCTTAAGTCCTTATCCACTAAACAAGCACCATGGTTAGTCTTGGGATAACTTCCCTATTAACCTTGGTTTTTCTAGACCTAGATATTGTTTCATAATTAAATGGAACATTGTGATAGGACATAGGTTTGTGACCCAAACCTCTCTTGCCCTTGGACATTTCTTGTTTCCTAGGCCTTAAATTTTGATCCTTTGACCCCTTAAATGAATTTGTAATTCTTGCTAGGGTCTTCTCCAATTTTTCAAGCCTTGACCTCAAGGCTTGGTTTTCTAGTTCTAATTTTCCCAATTTTGATTTTTCATTTATCTTTTGGAAATGACTCTTCCTAGGCATATGCCTAGACTTCTTGGGATTAATATCTAAATTTTCTTCAATTCTCCTAATGGACTCCCTAGGAAGAATTGGTCTAGAGTTATGGTGTCTAGGTTTGTCCTTAGATAAATCGACATGTTTGGCACCTAGGTAAACATATTTATTCCTCTTAGCATGCTTTTAATTAATAATTGCAAGAGAGTAAAAATAATTCCTAGCATGCTTATTAACCTTAGAAATTGAAGGTGCATTAAATTTTACCTTAGGGTTAGATTTGGAAGCTCCCCCTACATGAGATGCCCCTTCTTGGCCTTTCTTCCTCCCCTTAAGACATTGACTCCTATAATGTCCCTTTTGCTGACATTTAAAACACACAAGGTGCTCCTTGCTTCTAATTGTGGGGACACCGACATCTTTCACTTTTGGTACCGGTTGAGCCTTCTTCACCTTCTTGGGACACTTTCTTTTATAGTGCCCTTGCTCCCTACACTAAGCATATTATGTGACTTTTATCTTTAATTATAATGCATGAGTTACCTAGAGAGGTGGATGCCTTTTGATCTTCACTTCTCCCGGATGTAGATACTTCTTCTTGATCTTGTTCCGGGATGGAAGGCCTCTCCTCTTCCTCAATACTAGAGGTGGAGGTCTCCACCAAGTCATCCACATCATCAAATGTAGATGGCGATTCTTCCTTGACATGGACCTGTTGGAATGTATACTAAAAGCCTAGCTCTTTTTGTATGTACATTTTTATTTTGAAATAAGAATCACATGATCATTGTTTGCACTTTATATTTATTATATGTGTACATATTGTCTAATATTTTGCATTGTAGATAACATGGTGCTTGGTGTGGCACAGAAGATCATGTTATCAGTCCCTTGTAGAATATAAGTGGAGGCTCACAACCAAGATGGTTTTGGACAAACCATTGCATGGTTGTAGTGTAGCTTGGTATTGTTTTGTCTTAAACATAGAGTTACACTAGTACACTTAGGTGTATTGAGCAGGACCGACATAGAGGTGATTCAATTTATTGCTGACTACATAATTGAATCGGACCTCGAATATTATGTTGTACATGCTCTTAATCCCGATATAATAACGGGCACATGTACTTAGTATTTATTTCTTTGATTTACCAAAAGGTGAGATTTAGATGGATTAAATCAAAATGCCCGGTAAGTTGGGAAATGATATTATTTACATGGTGTGCCGTTGATTATAGGAGGAAACCGTGTCCTATATATTAGGTTGATGATGTCCCCTTGAGGAGCTCATAAGGTTCATCATGTAAACCCAGCTGGTTGACTTAGTCAACATGATGATAAGGTTGAGTGGTACTACTCGAGGAGTTAGATGTTAATTGATTGATGGTTAGTAAATCAATTAATTAACGGACATTCGATATCTTAAACACGGGGAGATGGATGTACAAATAATATATGGAGCCCATATTAATTTATGGGGGTTGGTGAGGTAATTCAATGATGATCCTATAGTGGAATGGAACATCATTGATGGATCAAGTTTGTGTGGTTCCGATCCATCGGGTGGCCAAGATCCAACTCCTCCTCATGGTCCCTATCGTAGCCTAATATAATCCTCATGAAGCCTAGATCCAAGGATGGAAAACAAAACTCTAGAACCGACGGTTGAGATTAGATCTCTAGATCCGACGGTTGGGATAAAACCCTAAATCCGACAGTTGGGATGAAACCCTAGATCCGACGGTTGGGATGAAACCCTAGATCCGACGGTGGAGATTAAATCCCTAGATCCGACGGTGGAGATTAAAGGAGGCTTAAGCCCAACTCTATAAATAGAGGGCTAAGGCTTAGGCGGCAACTAATGCTTGTGGATTAGGGTTTTGCCTATCTAAAAGTGGGCGGCAACAAACCCTAGAGGAGTTAGGGTTTTGGGCGGCTAGAAGTGGGCGGCAAGCTTGGTTCTCCCTAGGGTTTTGGCCGGCGCCCCTCTTCCTCTTCTCATCCTTTACCGGCGCTCTTCCTCCTCAATTTCTCCTTGGTGGCCGGTGGCAACATTGCTTCAAGGTTGGCCGACGTTCATCCATATCCCACCTTGGTGGCCGGCGGCAACATTGCTTCAAGGTTGGCCGGTGCTCAAGAAGCTACTCCTTGGCTGACGGTTATATCAAGCTCCTTGGATTGGTGGCCGGTTCTAGAAAGGAGAAGGAGTTTTAGTTTGGTTCTTCTCTTTGTTCGCATAGAGCAAGGAAAGGAAGAACGTGATCTAGGAGGCTTCTACTCGTGGAGGATCTTCGCCCACACGACGTCCACGAGGAGGATAGGACATACGATAGAAGATCGAGAGGTATAAAAGTTTTACAACTTTTATTGATCTTTGCATGTTCTTATCTTTATGCTAGTATGTGTTGATTATACTAGTTTACATTTATATGTATTTGTATAATCATAGACTCCGAAGACAAATACAAAAACCGACGATCCGTCCGTCGTCTCTTCCGCGGCTAACCAACTAGAAGAGTTGTGTTGCTTGAATAACTAGTTTGTTCAAGTGATCGCTCAAGTTGTTAGCACGACGACGAATTGGTTGTTCTTAGGAAACTCATCCCATCTGGATTAGTTTTTTCATTAGTGAAAATTTTAATCCGGGGACATGGGAGCCAATTAGCCTCCGAAGCAATTCCTAACAGGACCAATGCGGGCTCTTCATGAAATTTGATCACCTTATCCCATAGGTCCTTAGCATCCCAATAATTACCTAATCTAGACCAAATATGATTAGGAATCAAATCACTTAGCAATTCGATTACCTTGAGATTAATGTTGAAGTCCTTGATTTGGTCCTTGGTCCATCTTGCCTTTTCAATTTGCCTATTGCTTTCATCCCTTGGCATTTCGAAACCATTTTCTAGAATTAACATGAAATCGAAATCGGTTTTGAGATATACCTCCATTTTTCTTCTCCACCATTGAAAGTCCCCTTCGAATTTTGGTGGTTGGAGGTTGTAGACGGCCATCTTGTCGTGCTTGTGTTGGCGGTTAGTCCTTAACAAGCAACCTGCTCTGATACCAATTGTTACACTGTCGGTGGTCGGCTAGAGGGGGGTGAATAGCCCTAAACGTGTGTACGGTGGAATTCGATCATTCGTCGCGTATCGCTTGTCTACAATTCTCGTTAGCACAGCGGAATATACAATAATGAAAATACAACAAGAATACAAGCACACAACACGAGTACACACGATATACGTGATTCAGAGACTTAGGGTTCCTACTCCATGGGTGAGCTCAACGAGCTCTAGAGATGCATACGACAATACTCAAACTCCTTCTCGACAACACGTCGGAGATGGAGAAACCTCGTACAAGCAACTACACTAAGTTATACAAGAAAATACAAGTAAAGAACACTTTACAAACTTCGCTTTGAACACTTACTTATTGCTTGCTTTGGATTGCTCTTGAAGGTCTAGAATGCAGCAACAATTCTCCTCCAAAATCTCCCCAAAAGTCTTGGCAAAATCCTCCATCTCGAGCTCCATTTATAACCTACATCGAGCTGATTCCGCACCCATCAGTCGACTGGTCTTGTAGTCGTTGTCTCACAACGACTAGATCCATGCTAGACAAGTTCTAACGGATCTCCCATTAGTCGACTGATGATGACCATCAGTCGACTGCTGACCTCGTAGTCGACTGCTAGTTGGCTACGGGGCATTCTGTGCCTAGAAACTTCCATCAGTCAATTGCCATTCCTTGGCAGTCGACTGACGAACCCTAGTCAACTTGAATTAGTCGAATCGGCACCTATGCCAGTCGACAGCTGTCGGGTAAAACCTTAAACACCAAGTTGTTTGAGCATTCGACCATCGGGTAAACCCTCAAACACCAAGTTTGAGCATCCGACACTGTCTTAGCCACTTGGCCAAGTCCACCTCATCTCTCATGGAGTTCCCCACCAAAGCTCTCTTCCCTCGGCCTACGTCCCTCAGATGCACCAAACGCACGACTTCGCAATGCAATCCTTCTCATCTCTTGCCCTAGAAGTCTGCTTCCCTTGGGCCTCACTCCATTCGCTCCCCATCCGGTGGTCCCTTGGATGCACCAAGCACACGGCTTCGCAATGCCATCACCGACTCAAGGACCCAAGTCTAGTGAACTTGCCAAGTCCTCAAGACTTCCCACACCAAGCCTCATGCTTGGATTTTCCATTCCAAGCCCCATGCTTGGACTTTCACCGCCAAGGCTACACACTTGGACTTACGTGGCCAACCTATGTTGGACTTTCCATGACAATCCCATGTCATGTGTTTTGTCTAACATCAAAATACGGTTCGAGTCAAACTCGAGTCCTGGGCTGATTGCATCAACAACATTTGGGGCAAAGCTTCGAGTATCGGCACCTCCACTGAGATCATTTTTAACATGTTCAAAAAATTTTCGAACTCAACATCTCTCTTTGCATTGGTCAGCCTCTGCGGGAATGGTACCGTTAAGGGTGGTTGAGTTTTTATAGTAGGTTCATGCTCTATGTTTTAAACTTCTTCCTTTTCGGTCTCCCCATAAGGTTCTTTTACTTTGGATCCTTGTTCTAGTTCGGCAACTAACCTGCTCGGCAATTCTTTCAGAATCCTCTCGCTCTACAACGTCACCACCTTACACTACTCCACTATGATTTTCCTTGTAATTGCCCCGGTGCTCTTGCAACCTGGCTGGTGATTGGAGCTACCTGAATCTCTAGCATCTTTTGTCAGCTAGCGAGATCATTCTTAGACGATTTTAATTCTTCAATCATTGTATCTGTCTGTGAATGCCACAATTGGAATTCAACATTCACCTCTAATTGCGTCTGAAAAAAGTTTTCTATCATCTACTCCAGTCGGTAGTTGGGTGGTGGCTGCTGCCCATTACTCGGTTGCTTATATCCTCCCGTTTGTTGGAAATTTCCCAAATTACCTTTGCAGGAAAAATTCGGGTGGTTTCTCCATCCGGGATTGTAGGTGCTTGAATAAGGATTATGTTGGATCGATTTGAGCGCTAGAGAGGGGGTGAATAACGCAAATGAAAACTTTACGGAATCATTCGATTAAAGAAAATGTACGCAGCGGAAAAGTAAATAACACACTTTGTTTTTACTTGGTTCATAGACTTCGACTGCTAATCCAAGGCCCTAGTGGTCCGAGACAACATATGGAGGGCAATTCACTAAAACAATCTCCTTCTCATTGGAGGTAGGAGACAACGCAATACAAAAGCTCGAAAGATTAAGGTAGAGAGACACTCCCCCACTCCTTATTATGATATAATGCTCCAAGAAACTAAAAATGAATATAATATAAGACTTGAATAAAAATTATACCGACGAGGAAAAGAAAGAAACTAAAGCTTGATCGTTGGAGTAGTAGAGCTTTGCCGTAAAGATGTCGGAGAGTCGAGGCGTTGCAGAGGCTATTTGAAGAGCTTTTGATGATGGAAATGGAGTGGAGAACCCCTACTTGTATAGCCTTGGAAACCCTAGACGTTCATATCTTCAACCAATGAGAGTAAGCCTCCTAGCCCTTGAGAAAAAGAGATAAGCTTTGACTCTCCTCGAGGCTGATCCTTGACCAACAGTCGACTGCTACCCTTACCAGTTGACTGCTGGATGAATTAGTCGACTGATGCAAGCCCTCAGTCGACTGATGGCAGGTTTTCCAGCTGTAATGAAGAGTTAGCTCAAAAATGCAGTTAATATAAGTGAACTTGATGGCCATTTACCGTCTGATTTTGACTTAGACTATCCATGCGAAGTCTTGAGTCAGATCATCGCCTAAGGATGTCCTCGTACAGAGAACACGACCTTACTTGCACTCACTCACATGAGCTTACCTCACTTTTTACCTTTGAAGCTTTGCTTCCGGTCTTCACCCGAGTTCTTCGGCTTCCTCCGAAGTCCTCCTGGTGTTGCTCGATCACCACGGTTCCCTCCGGGTGTTGCTGACCTTCAGCTTTAGCTTAGCAATTTTGCACACTTGAGTCTACTCGTGAAACAACAAAATGAGCTTAACTTTGTATCGTTTTCTATAATCAAAACCCAAGTTCGACTTAGGTGCCTACTGCAACAACAATCTCCCCCTTTTTGATCTATGGCGAACCCGGACACAAAGTTAAGTAAATGATTTGAAGTGCATTAAATGAAATGACAAGCATAAGACATGGATGAGTTTGAAGTGCTTGAATGACAAGAATAAAATATGAAGAAATGAGTATACTTAAATTAGCAAGTTAAGTAGGAGTAAGAAAAACCTTTTTCAAGTGCTCCCCTTTGAGGAATCCTCCCCCTTGACCGAGGGTGAGAACTTGAAAAGGGATCTTGACCCTCTCCCTTGATGTGTGTTACCTTAAAAAAAACTTAAGTAATCGAAATTACTTAATATTGGCCTTAGTGTTTAAAATCAGTTTTAAGTTAAGGTACAAAAAAAAAATGATCCCTTAACTTTGGGCATTTCTCCTCATTTTTCCATAAATCGGAAAGAGCGAGGGAATTGAAAAACATAGTTCGAAAAATAAGTTTTAAGTCCAAGCGCATTCCAAATAAATATTGAAAATTACTAATTTGAACATAAGCTCATCTATTTGGATGTTCAACTCTTATCTGACTCGATTGATATGAAAGATCAACAAGTCCCCACTAGAGTTGGTTAATTTATGTAATTATACTCTGTGGTTCATGTCGATGCATTGAATCTACATCTGGAACCAGGAGTAAGGTCCTAACATCTCATGCCCATCTACTTGGCTAAGTACACAAACACATTAGTCCTATGTATTGTGAGATATAATGGCTCCTTAAATCTATAGGTGCATGATATCTAGGGTAAACCCTAAGCTAGTTCCATTAACATGAAACAGTAAATGATAAAGTATATAATATAATAAGAAAAGTACAAGTCCTACTCTATTACACACATGCCCAATTTTTATCTAAGTAGACTAAATTCGGCTTCGGGTAGTGGCTTGGTAAAAAGATCGGCTAGGTTAGACTTAGATTCCACATATTTGAGTTGAATGGTTCCGTTAGATACATGTTCTCGAATGAAGTGGTGTTTAACTTCTATATGTTTGGTCCTAGAGTGGCATATGGGATTCTTGGTTAAGTTGATTGAGCTAATATTATCTATGTGAGTTTTAATATTGTTAAAGTTTAGGTTAAAGTCTTAGAGAGTATGCTTCATCCAAAGAAGCTAAGCTACACACTCACCCATTGCGACGTATTCGGCTTCGGTGGTAGACAAGGCAACGCAGTGTTTCTTCCTACTGCACTAACTCACTAGACTCGAGCCGAGAAATTGACAACAACCACTCATGCTCTTTCTATCGAGTTTACTACCGGCATAGTCCGAGTCGGAGTAGCCGATTAGTTTGAACTCAGTAGATCTAGGGTACCAAATACCTATGCTCAGTGTGCCCTTTAGATATCTAAGAATACGCTTGACTAGGGTTAGGTGAGACTCCTTGGCACAGTTTTGAAACCTACTTACTGCGAATAAAATATCGGGTCGACTCATAGTTAAGTATAGAAGACTCCCTATCACACTCCTATAGTATTTTAGGTCGATGGGCTTTCCTTCTAAGTCCTCTCCTATGTTGACATTAGTTGCCATGGGTGTATTGATGGTTTTAGCATCTTGCATTCCAAAATGTTTAATTAGTTCCCTAGTATATTTTTGTTGATGTAAATATATTCCACCCTTAGTTTGTTTAATTTGTAGTCCTAGAAAGAAACTCAATTCACCTACTAAATTCATTTCGAATTCACTTTCCATGAGTGAAATGAACTCGTTCAGTAGGATTGAATTGGTTGTTCCGAAAATGATGTCGTCTATGTAGATTTGGGCTATAAAGATTTCCTTACCTACGGTTTTTACGAAAAGGGTCGGATTGACTAGGCCTTGATTAAACCCTTTTGACTTAAGATAAATTGAAAGCCTCTCGTACCAAGCTCGAGGAGCTTGTTTGAGTCCATAAAGAGCTTTCTTTAGTTTAAGGACATGGTCGGGTTTATCTAGGTTTTCAAATCCTAGGGGTTGACTAATCTACACCTCTTCCTTAATTAGTTCATTTAAAAATGCTGACTTGACATCCATTTGAAACAATTTAAAGTCTCGATGTGCAGCGTATGCCAACAACATTCGGATGGATTCTTGTCTAGCCACAGGGGCATAGGTTTCATCGTAATCTAACCCCTCTACTTGAATAAACCCTTTCGCGACTAATCTCACTTTGTTTCTAACTACTTCACCTTTGTCATCAAGTTTGTTTTGGAAAACTCACCTTGTTCCAATAATTGACTTATCTTGAGGTGGGGGTACTAATTCCCAAACTTCGTTCCTAGTAAATTGAGCTAGTTCTTCTTCCATTGCAATGATCCAATCGGGAACAAGAAGAGCTTGTTCAATGGTTTTGGGTTTGATTTTTGAAATCAAGGAGATTTGACTAAGATTTCTATATGATGATCTAGTTCGAACTCCTAGGCTAGGATCACCTATCACTTGATTGATAGGATGATTTGTTTTAATTCTAATTTGGCTTAGGTTAGGGTCACCTTTCACTTGGTCGATAGCATGACTTGTTGGACTTGGGTTAGGATTAATACTAGACTTGATCTCAAGGTCAGAGTCGAGTCTGGTATGAATTGGTTCGCTAGTTGGCATAGCTATGGGTTTTGTAGGTTTGTGTGCTTCATGGAACACTACATTAATGGTCTCTTCAACTCTAAGGGTGTCATGGTTATACACCCTATAGGCTCTTCTTGTAGTCAAGTATCCTAAGAAGATTCTGGTAGAGGTTTTGGAGGTGAATTTTCCTAGGTAGTCCTTAGTGTTTAGGATATGTACCTTACATCCAAATACCCTACAGTACTTGATATTAGGTACTTTGTCATGATAGATTTCGTATGAGGTCTTAAGGTGCCTCTTTACCATAAGAATTCTATTTTGGACATAACAAGCTATGCTAACGGCTTCTGTCCAAAACTTATCGGGTAGGTTGTATTCGTTCAACATGGTCCTAGCGGCTTCTTATAGGGTTCTATTTTTTCGCTCGACTAGGCCATTTTGTTGTGGGGTTCTAGGACATGAGAATTCATGGTGGTATCCGTTTAGGTTATAGAAATCTGTGAACCTATGGTTTTTGAATTCACCACCATGATCGCTTCTAAGTCTTTTAATTTTAAGGTTCTTTTGGTTTTCGATTAATTTAAACAAGTTGATGAGTTGATCTAATATATCACTTTTGTGTTTAAGGAACCTAACCTAGGTAAGCCTAGAATAGTCATCAATGATGACTAAGCAGAATTGACTACCATTAAGTGACTTGGCTCCATGAGAATCGAATAGATCCAAATGAATGAGCTCAAGCACACTTTTGGTTTGTTCTTGGTTAGTTAGTTGATGTTGTGTCCTAGGTTATTTACCTTGTTGAAAAGCATTACAAATTTTATTATCTAAGTTGTTAAGGTTAGGCAAATCTTTGACTAAGCCTCTCTGACTTATCTTGTGAACGAGTCTTGGGTGCGAGTGACCGAGTCATCGGTGCCACAACCAAGATTCCTCTTGTTGTGTCATAAGACACTTGGTTGAGGAGTTGGGTAAATTAATTGTGTAGATGTTGCTTTTCCTAGTTCCTTTAAGTATTGTTTTAGAGGTTTCATTTATTTTAATTAAGCATTTATTTTCTAAGAATATAACCTTATAGTTGCTATCAAACAACTGACTTATACTAAGTAAATTATATTGAAAATCTTCAACTAATAAAACATTATAAATTGTGAAATTAAAATTTAGCTCAATATCGCCTGAACCGATGATTTTGAGCTTGCCATTGTTTCTGAAAGCTACCGATCCTTGTCGTTTGAATCTAAGCTTTGAAAATTTAAGTTGGTCTCCGATCATATGTCGGGAGCACCCACTGTCCAACATCTATTGATCCTACACACAAGGTAGTTGGATCGGATATTGAAATTTAAGGGTTGGTTGAAAATTATTAGTCCTAGATTATCTCACCCATTTCTACATGATCAAACAAATTATCCTTATGTGTTCTTGTGAGATGACTTCAATTTCACATGATTAATTTTAATGAATTGAGACTAGTCAACCTTGGGTTAGATTCGGATTTAACCCTAAGCTCACCAAGTCATCTTTTCAAGAAATTGGTTTTCAGGTCATGGCGAGGCATAGAGGACTTCTTTGATCGGAACAACGACCACTTCTTTAGACAAAGCCAAATTCAAGAAAGTAATAACTTGATTCACCTAAGATCACTTCCTGGTCTAACTAGTTAAGGATACAATGAGGTAGCTTCAGTTAGTTCCACTTAGTTGAGTGCACCGATCTAGATACACCTTATCTAACTCGGACACACAAGACTTAGCTTTCCTAGCATACTATCATCTCGCCGCATCCTAGTACTATGTTGTCAATAATTGACTAGTTATTAGTCCTATATAACCATTCTAAAAGAAATAAAAAGAAAAATACCTAAGCATGCAAAGTCTAATTAATAGCGCAAACCAATTTTGTACTAGCTGTTGGATCGATGCGGTTCGCTAGAGGGGGGGGGTGAATAGCGAAAAACCTTTTCTTTTTCTTTCGTTCGTTAAAACTCGAGAGATAATAAATTAATTGCAGCGGAAATGTAAATATAAAATAAAAGAGACAATCGACACAAGGGTTTTACTTGGTTCATAGCTGAAGGCTACTACTCCAAGGCCCTAGTGGTCCTTGACCACGTACGGAGGGCAGAAGCACTAAAGGAACTCCTCCTCGTTGGAGGTAGGAGTTAATCGATACAAAAAAAAACTTTAAGGTAGAGGGACACTCCCCCTCTCCTCGTATATGATAAAAGCTCCGAAAAGTAGATGAACAACTGATAACAAAATAATACCGACGTACAAAGACAAATAAGAAAAATTAAACCTAGACGTCGGAAGGAAGGACTTCGTTGTCGGAGAATTGTAGCTTTGCGGAGACTTTTTGGAGGCTTAGAAATGTTGATGAAACCCTAGGTTTGACCCTCCTTTTATAGCCTTTGAGCCCCTTTTCGAGAGGAACCCTAGCCAATCAAATTTGATCACATCTTCCCTTGAAATTTGGTGATAATCCTTGACTCCTAGATTCTTTTCATTGACCATCATCGATCCGATGGCCATCATCACGATCGATGATAAGCGACATCGATCGATTAATTTCTCCGATCGCTTTGATGGAATGAGTCCTCCAAGCTGGCAGTCGACTGATGCTTGCTGCAAGTCAAAGTTAGCACAACAAAAACATAATTTCGATGGTCGTCGACCATCCGATCTCGACCTAGACCATCTATAAGAAGTCTTTGGTCGGATCTACGCTTAAGATCATCCCCGTAAAGAGGATACGACCTTACTTACTCTCGCACACACGAGCTTACCTCGATACTTACGTGTCGCTTTTGCTTCCGGCCTTCCACTCGATTCCTTCGGCTCCCTCCAAAGTAACTCGAGTATCGCCCGACCACCGCGGCTTCCTCCGGGTGTCGCTAGCCTTCATCTCCAGCTATATCAATCTTCTGCACACTCGATTCAGCTCGTGAGAAAACAAAATAGACTTAACTTTTGTGTCTTTGCTATAATCAAAACACAGGTTCAATTTCGGTGCCTCACTGCACCAACAATCTCCCCCTTTTTGATCTATGGCAAAAACACACAAAGTTAAGGAAATTAAGTGCATGAAACAGTAAAGACAAGAAGCAAAAGTAGGAGTAGTAAAGATTCTCAAGTTCTCCCCTTAGAGGAACCCTCCCCCTTGACCGAGGGTGAGTACATGAAAAAGACTTTTAGTTCTCCAAACACAAAAGGTAACGAGTTAAGTAAATGGCATTACTTAACTCCAAACGCAAAAGATAACGAGTTAAGTAAATGGCATTACTTAACTTAGGCCTTTAAAGTTTTCAATTCAGAAGAGTTGAAACCTAAACCTTACTCCCCCTTAACTTAGGCCAGAATCAAAGTTAAAATTTGAAATTGAACCTTAACTTTGGCATTACTTAACTTAGGCCTTTAAAGTTTTCAATTCAGAAGAGTTGAAACCTAAACCTTACTCCCCCTTAACTTAGGCCAGAATCAAAGTTAAAATTTGAAATTGAACCTTAAATTTGGCCCTTTCTCCCCCTTTTGACATAAATCAATCAAAAAGTGGGTGGGGGGGGGGGGGTTTAAGAAAACCTTAAGTCCAAGCATGATGATTTTGAAAATAGTATGTGAAAATAATTCATCTAAATGTTCAACTCTAGTTTGACTTGATTGAAATGATATTATCAGCAAGTCCTGATTAGAGTTGGTTAATATTAGTTGCATATTTATACTCTGAGGTTCATATTGACGCACTTGATCTACATCTTGGAACCTGGAGTAGGGTCCTAACATCTCACGCCCATCTACGTGGCTAAGTACACAAACACATTAGTCCTATGTATTGTGAGATGTACTGGCTCCTTAAATCTATAGGTGCATGATATCTAAGGTATGTCCTATGCTAGTTCCATCAAAATGAAAAATAAGAAATAGTAGTAAGAAAATATAGTTTGCAAGTTCTTATTCTATTACGCACATGCCCAATTTTCATCTTAATAGACTAAATTCGGCTTCGGGTAGGGGTTTAGTAAATAGGTCTACTAGGTTAGATTTCGATTCGACGTACTCGAGTTGTATGGCTCCGTTGGCCACATGTTCTCGAATGAAATGGTGTTTGACTTCTATATGCTTGGCCCTAGAGTGACATATTGGATTCTTGATAAGATTAATTGAACTAATGTTATCTACGTGAAGTTTAGTATTCGTAAAGTCTAACTTAAAGTCACGGAGAGTGTGCTTCATCCAAAGAAGTTGAGTGACACACTCACCCATCGCGATGTATTCGGCTTCGGTGGTAGATAAGGCAACACAATGTTGCTTCCTACTGCACCAACTCACTAGACTCGAGCCGAGTAGTTGACAACAACCACTCGTGCTCTTTCTGTCGAGTTTACTACCGGCATAATCCGAATAGGAGTAGCCGATTAGTTTGAACTCGGTAGATCTAGGATACCAAATACCGACATTAAGTGTACCCTTTAGATATCTAAGGATACGCTTAACTAGGGTTAGGTGAGACTCCTTAGCACAGGTTTGAAACCTGGCGCACATACTACTGAATAGGATGTCGGGTCGACTTCATGATTAAGTATAGAAGACTTCCTATTGCGCTCCTATAGTACTTTAAGTCAATGGACTTACTTTCTAGGTCTTCTCCTATGTTAACATTTATCGCCATTGGGGTGTTTATTACCTTAGCGTCTTGCATTCCAAATCTTTTAATTAACTCCTTAGTGTATTTTTGTTGATATAGGTATATACCATCCTTAGTTTGTTTAATTTGTAGACCTAAAAGAAACTTAACTCGCCTACCAAGTTCATTTCAACTCACTTTCCATGAGCGAAACGAACTCGCTTTAGTAAATGAGTTAGAGGTTCCAAAAATTATATCGTCTACGTAAATTTGAGCTATGAATATTTCTTTACCTAAGGTTTTTACAAAGAGAGTTGGGTCAACTAAGCCTTGGTTAAACCATTTTGACTTAAGATGGATTGAAAGTCTCTCGTACCAAGCTCGAGGAGCTTGTTTAAGTCCATAGAGAGCTTTCTTAAGTTTTAGAACATGGTCGGGTTTATCTAGATTTTCGAATCCGGGGGGTTGGCTAACATAAACTTCTTCTTTAATGTATCCATTTAGGAATGCCGACTTAACATCCATTTGAAACAACTTAAATCCTCGATGTGCGGCATAAGCTAGCAACATTCGAATGGATTCGAGTCTAGCTACTGGGGCATAGGTTTCGTCATAGTCTAAGCCTTCGACTTGACTAAACCCTTTGGCGACTAACCTAGCCTTGTTTCTAACTACTTCACCTTTATCATCAAGCTTATTTCGAAACACCCACCTTGTTCCAATTATCGTTTTGTCTTTAGGTGGTGGTACTAATTCCCACACTTCATTCCTAGTAAATTGAGCTAGCTCTTCTTGCATTGCAATAATCCAATCGGGATCAAGAAGAGCTTGTTCAATTGATTTGGGTTCTATCTTTGAAATTAAGGAAATTTGACTAAGGTTCCTATAGGATGCTCTAGTTCGAACTCCTAGATTAGGATCTCCTATCACTTGATCGATAGGGTGGTTAGTTTGAATCCTAGATTGGGTTGGGTTTGTGTCACCTAATGCTTGATCAATGTGGTGACTTGGTTGAACACTAGTTTGGTTGGAGTCATCTATCACTTGATCAATAGAGTGACTAGGTTGACCTAGGTTAGGATTAACACTAGACCTGATCTCCGGATCAGAGTTAGGTCTAGTATGAATCGGCTCGCTAATTGGGGTTGCCGGGGGTTTTGTAGGTTCATGTTCTTCATCAAATACTACATTGATAGTCTTCTCGACTCTAAGGGTGTCGTGGTTATATACTCTATAAGCTCGACTTGTAGTCAGTATCCTAGAAAGATTCGGTCGTGGTTTTGGATGTAGATTTCCTAGGTAATCCTTAGTGTTTAGGATATGTACCTTACACCCAAATACCTAAAGTACTTGATGTTAGGTATTTTATCGTGATAAATCTCGTCATGAGGTCTTAAGGTGCCTCTTTACCATAAGGATCCTATTTTGGACATAGCATGCGTACTCACGGCTTACGCCCAAAACCTATCGGGTAGGTCGTATTAGTTCAACATGGTCTAAGCGGCTTCTTGTAGAGTTCGGTTTTTGCTCCACTAGGCCATTTTGTTGAGGGTCCTAGGGCGAGAGAATTCATGGTGGTATCCGTTTGGAGTTCTGAGTCGGTGAACCTTTGATTTTGAATTCACCACCATGATAAGCTTCTAAGTCTTTTAACCTTAAGGTCTTTTTGATTCTCGATTAATTTGAATAGATTGATTAATTGATCTAGGGTATCATTTTTATGTTTGATGAACCTAACCCGAGTAAACACAGGTAGTTCGTCAATTATGACTAAGCAATATTGACTTCTATTGAGTGACTTGGCTCCATGTGAATCGAATAGATCCATATCAGGAGCTCAAGTACACTTGAGGTTCGTTCTTGGTTAGTTAACTTGTGTTGTGTCCTAGGTTGTTTTCCTTGTTGACAAGCATTACATGATTTTATTAACCAAGTTGTTGAGGTTTGGGTAAGCCTCGACTAAGCCACTCGACTCATCTTGTGGGCGAGTCTTGGGTGCAGTGACCGAGTCGTCGGTGCCACAACCATGATTCCTCTTCTTAGTGTCATAAGACACTTAGTTGAGAGTTAGTTAAGTTAATCGTATAAATGTTGTTATTTCTAGTTCCTTTAAGAATTATTTCAGAGATTTCGTTGGTATTAATTACGCATTCATTTTCTAGAAATATAACCTTATAGTTATTATCACACAATTGGCTTACACTAAGTAAGTTATATTCAAAATTCTCTACAAGTAATACATTTTTAATGACAAAATTCGAGTTAAGCTCGATATCACCTCGATCCGATGATTTTGAGCTTGCGTTATTCCCAAAGGCTACGATCCTTATCGTTTGAATCGAAGCTTTGCGAATTTGAGTTGATCCCGGTCATGTATCGGGAGCAACACATTTATCAACATCCATTGATCCTACACACAAGGTGGTTGGATTGGATGTTAGATTTTTGTTAAGAAAATTGGTTGTAAGTTGTTAACCCTAGGTCATCTCACCGGAGTCTATATGATCAAGCATGTTATACTTATGTGTTTTTTTGAGATGACTTCCAATTAAGTTGATTAAGTGGATTTAGGTTCAAGTAATTTTATGTTAGATTTGGATTTAACCCTAGGCTTGTCAAGTTTACCTTTTCAAGATCATGGCTTCCAGGTCGTGGCGAGGCACAGGGGCCTTCTTTTATCGGATCATCGACCACTTCCTTAGACAAAGCCATTTTCAAGAAAATGATGACTTGACTCACCTAAAATTATTTCCTCATCTAACTAGTTATTTTTGAAAAGAGGCTCCCCGAGGCTCAATCTTTTCGAAGGATTTTAGTTGGTTATTTGAAAAGAGGCTCCCCGAGGCTCAATCTTTTCGAAGGCTTTTAGTTGGTTATTTACATGTTCTAAGTGAGTTCACGAAAAAAAAACAAAAAAAATCTAAGCATGCAATTTCTAAGTTAAAACACAAACATGTTTTGTACTGGCTCCCCCTAGACCGTTGAATCGGTTCGGTCTATCCACATAGTGGATTTGGTCATAGGAACCCGATGCAGGTTGAATCCTAGAGTTGAAATCAAAGTGGTCTTAGGGACCCATGCTTGGACACATTTTTATGTCTACTTACGATTGACATATACGACTTATTAGTCGTGTTTGAGCTAAACCCTAGTCGGCCTTGTTGTACACGGCCCTTTGCGATCAAGTAGGAGGTCAAGTCCTTTGGATCCCAAAGTAAACCTTTCCAACGTATTCCTAAGATCTTCGACTTGACTTTTCAAGAGTGAGTTCTCAACTTCGAGTTTTTCAACCCGAGTTGAGTCCTTCTCTTGAACTCGACTAGTTGAAGAGGTTAGGGAGACCTCATGTTTGAGGAGTTTAACTTCCTCAACCAGGGTCTCGACCTTGGACTCGGACTTAGCTAACTTCCTAGACAAAAACCTAACCGTATTATGTAAAGTATTAAATAAGGTTCGACTCACCTTAAGGGTATCTTTTGAACCGGATGAGTATCCGTGGCTTGACTTGAAGGTAGCTTCGTAGTCCGAGTCATCCTCAGGTTCTGACTCAAGTTCGATCTCCGTGTCTGACTCAATTGATTTCGCCATGAAGACGTGGTCTTCGTCTTCTTCGGATGACGCTTCTTCCCATGTCGCGTTGAGGGCCTTCTTGTGCTTAGGTGCTTGGTGGTTGAGCTTGGGGCACTCGGACTTTATATGTCCAAACCTGTTACACTCATAACACCTAATATTAGAACTTTTAGGCTTACCTTGGTTGGGTCAAGTTGTGGTTCGCTTTCGTCCCTTGGCTATCCTTCGAGCTAGGTTCATTAGTTCGGCAGTCAATTCCGGGTCAACTTCTTCTTCGGACTCATCTTCCTCCTCGGGTGGTGGTGGCTTGCTTGCGATTTTCTTCTTCTTTGAACCTACAAACAAGGCTTTACCCCTCTCGGGTTCCGAGTTGGACTGCTCATGTAATTCAAAATCTGAAAAGAGTTCATCTAATCTAAGTTTAGAAAGGTCCTTGGAGACCTTGTAGGCATCGACCATGGATGCCCACAAGGTGGTCCTCGGAAAAGAGTTTAGAACATACCTTATAAGGTCACGGTTTTCGACCTTTTGCTTGATTGCGTGTAGGTTGTTGACTATGTCTTGGACACGGGCGTGGAGTTGCGTCGAGGACTCGTGTTCCTGCATTTTTAGTGTGTACAATTTATTGAACAACAAATTGCGTTTGCAAACCTTAGCTTGATCCGATCCTTTGTGTAACTCGATTAGTTTTGTCCAAAGATCCTTTGCGCTTATGAAGGGGCCGACGCGATTTAGCTCCTCCTTGGACAAGCCGCATTGGAGGATTTGTATTGCCTTGGCATCGGCTTCGACTTGTCGTTTTGTTGCAACGGTCCATTGATCATAATCCAAGGAGTCACCCACTTCATTAGTCGGAAGTGTGAAACCCGTTTGGATTATGATCCACATCTCGATTTGGGTTTTGAGAAAGCATTCCATCCGACCTTTCCAGTAACGGAAATCATCTCCGTTGTAAAACGGAGGTCGGACGGTGCTAAAACCCTCGAGATGGGCCATTAGAACAAAAAACAAGGAGACTAAAAAGAAGACCTAGCAATGACAAAAACACACGAAAGTACCAAGACTTGCGTCTTGGATTAGTAGTGTGGGAAATAAAAAGAAACAAACGAAAAATAGAAAGTTAAGCAAAGAAATAAGAAACTAAATAAAAAGTAAGTACTCACAACCTTCGATGTCCCCGAAAGGCTACTAAACGTCGATTTTTGAGGATGAAAACAACTTGTTACAGGGGTAAACCCCAGTAAGAAGTGTAGATCTCTGCGAGGGCTTCGATTTGGTAGGTAGAACGTGTCGTGGGTCAACTTGTACAAAAAGTTATACCCGTTTGACCGTCGACTACTCCAAAAGCAAATATTTGCAAAACAAAATCAAACGAAGAGTACCAAGACTTCATCTTGGATTAGTAGTGTGGGAGAAAAATTTAAACGAACGAAAAACAAATATGAAAAAAAAAATGTTAGATTGGTGGTTTCACAAAATCTAAGCGCCCCCGGCTCTGATGCCAATTGTTGGATCGATGCGGTTCGCTAGAGGGGGGGGGTGAATAGCGAAAAACCTTTTCTTTTTCTTTCGTTCGTTAAAACTCGAGAGATAATAAATTAATTGCAGCGGAAATGTAAATATAAAATAAAAGAGACAATCAACACAAGGGTTTTACTTGGTTCGTAGCCGAAGGCTACTACTCCAAGGCCCTAGTGGTCCTTGACCACGTACGGAGGGCAGAAGCACTAAAGGAACTCCTCCTCGTTGGAGGTAGGAGTTAATCGATACAAAAAAAAACTTTAAGGTAGAGGGACACTCCCCCTCTCCTCGTATACGATAAAAGCTCCAAAAAGTAGATGAACAACTGATAACAAAATAATACCGACGTACAAAAACAAATAAGAAAAATTAAACCTAGACGTCGGAAGGAAGGACTTCGTTGTCGGAGAATTGTAGCTTTGCGGAGACTTTTTGGAGGCTTAGAAATGTTGATGAAACCCTAGGTTTGACCCTCCTTTTATAGCCTTTGAGCCCCTTTTCGAGAGGAACCCTAGCCAATCAAATTTGAGCACATCTTCCCTTGAAATTTGGTGATAATCCTTGACTCCTCGAATCTGATCATTGACCATCGGTCATCGATGGCCATCATCGATCGTGATGGCGATCGATTCGACCTTGACGATCATTGTTTGGCGGTAGTCCTCTCCAAGCTAGCGATCGTGATGCTTGCTGCAAGTCAAAGTTAGCACAACAAAAACATAATTTCGATGGTCGTCGACCATCCGATCTCGACCTAGACCATCTATAAGAAGTCTTTGGTCGGATCTACGCTTAAGATCATCCCCGTAAAGAGGATACGACCTTACTTACTCTCGCACACACGAGCTTACCTCGATACTTACGTGTCGCTTTTGCTTCCGGCCTTCCACTCGATTCCTTCGGCTCCCTCCGAAGTAACTCGAGTATCGCCCGACCACCGCGGCTTCCTCCGGGTGTCGCTAGCCTTCAGCTCTAGCTATATCAATCTTCTGCACACTCGATTCAGCTCGTGAGAAAACAAAATAGACTTAACTTTTGTGTCTTTGCTATAATCAAAACACAGGTTCGATTTCGGTGCCTCACTGCACCAACAATAGCTCCCCCTGGACCATTGAATTGGTTGGGTCTTTCCACATAGTGGATTTGGTCCTTGGGAACCCAGTACTTGTTAGATCCTAATTGAGAAATCAAAATGGTCTTAGGGATCCATGCTTGGACATGTTTTTTATTTCTACTTACAATTGACATATACGACTTGTTGGTCGTATTTGAGTTAAACCCAAGCCTGACCTTGTTGTACATGGCCCTTTGTGATGCAAGTAAAAGGCCATGTCCCTTGGATCCCAAAGTGAACCTTTCCAATGTATGCCTAAGATCTTCGACTTGACTTTTCAAAAATGAGTTCTCAACTTCGAGCTTTTCAACTCGAGTTGAGTCCTCCTCTTGAACTTGACTAGTCAAAGAGGTTAGGGAGACCTCGTGTTTAAGGAGTTTAACCTCCTCAACTAAGGTTTCGACCTTGGACTCAGACTTAAGTGACTCTTTTGAACTGGATGCGTATCCGTGGCTTGCCTTGAATAGTGACTCATCATCGGATTCGGACTCGAACTCTTCCTCGGGTTCGGAGTCTTGTTCAGGCTCGATCGGCTTTGCCATGAAGATGAGATCGTCGTTTTCCTCCTCCGATGATTCTTCCCAAGTAGCGTTAAGCGCTTTCTTGGGTGCTTTGCCTTTTAGTTTCGGACACTCCGACTTGATGTGCCCGAACCTGTTACCTTCAAAGCATCTCAAATTCGAATTAGACTTAGACTTAGTTTTACCTTGGTTGACGGGTCATTTCTGGCTCTTAATCATCTTCCGAACTAGATTTACTAGTTCGGTTTCCATTTCGGGATCTACCTCCGACTCGTACTTGTACTCGTCCTCTTCCTTGAGGGGTGATTTGTTCGCGGCCTTCTTCTTCGAACCTACAATTAAGGCAATATCTTTCTCAGCTCGAACCATGTTAGTTTGCTCATGAAGTTCAAACTTAGAAAATAACTCGTCTAATCTAACTTTAGAAAGATCCTTAGAAACCTTGTAGGCATCGACCATGGATGCCCACAAGGTGGTCCTAGGAAAAGAGTTTAAAGTGTACCTTATAAGGTCTCGATTCTCGACCTTTTGTCCAATGGCATGCAATCTATTGACGATGTCTTGAATACGGGTGTGTAGTTATGTTGCCGTCTCATGTTCTTGAATTTTTAAGTTATACAATTTATTGAAAAGCAAATCATGCTTACATACCTTAGCATCGTCGGTTCCTTCGTGTAACTCAACGAGTTTAGTCCATAAATCTTTAGCACTAATGAAGGGGCCGACGCGGTTTAGCTCCTCTTTGGATAAGCCACATTAAAAGATTTGGGTTGCCTTGGCGTCGACTTCCACTTGTTTTTTCATGGAATTAGTCCATTGATCATAATCCAATGATTCACCCACTTCATTAGTAGGAAGCGTGAATCCGGTTTGGATTATGATCTCGATTGATCTTTAGGTCTTTAGAAGCACTCCATCAAGTCGGAATGGACGGTGCTAAACCCTTTGAGATGGGCCATTTAGACAAAGGAGAGAAAACTAATACCTCACAAAAACACAAATAACCAAAATGTACCAAGACTTTTGTCTTGGATTAGTAGTGCGGGAGAACAAATTTAACTTAAACGAAAAACTTGTAAAAACTCGAAATAAACAGAAATAAAAATAGAAATAAATCTGTAAAAATTTCTAGATTGATGGGTTCACCAAATTGTAGCACCCCCAGCTCTGATACCAATTGTTGGATCGATTTGAGCGCTAGAGGGGGGGGGGTGAATAGTGCAAATGAAAACTTTATGGAATCGTTCGATTAAAGAAAATGTACGTAGTGGAAAAGTAAATAACACACTTTGTTTTTACTCCTCCTGGTTGGAGGTCAACGAAATACAAGGCCCTAGTGGTTCGAGGACCATGTATGGAGGCAATTCACTAAAACAATCTTGAACTCTAGCGTTAGGAGACAAGAGCTGTCGGGAGATTAAGTCGGAGGCATTGTGGCTTGAAGAGGAGAAAATGGGGTGGAGACTTGAATAAAAATTATGAAAAGGTAAGCTTGAGCTTGTGGATCCTAGATGCTTTGATTGCTTTGGTCTAGATGCTCAACCAATGAGAGCAACCCTTACTCGATAGTTTTCTAGACAATAAAGTTGAGAAAATGATGTTACTTTGAAGTTGAAAGGTTACCCTATGGAATTAGATGAAAGTGATGAGCCCTATGTTGATGGAGTATTCTGGAAGAATGATCATTGTAGAAGATAAATTCATGTACATGTTTAGAAACACTATATCTTCCTTAGATCTACATGGGAAGAGCGTTACCCATGTAGCGATGCCCTTCGCTTATCCCGCTCGTCCAAATGGTTGTCGGATCTTGTAGAGTGTCAAGTGTACACTCCTCTACACGTATCCATACGGACAAAAGGTGGAAAAGACCACTTAGAGTGTGCTAGCACCCTTAGAGGTCATGACAATGGAGGATGAGGGAGAGAGCAAGAAAGGAGATGAGGAAGAAGATGAAATCAATTCACCACTAACTCATTCCCTTTGGCTAGCCACATTAAGGAGGGATAAATACCTCCATGTAATACCAAGAGCCATGCCTCTTGGTCTTACCCATGAGGTGGCACACCATGATGTGTCCATGATGATGTGGAACATCATCATTGGCCGACCCCTATGCCAAGTCAACATGAAGTGGCATTTGGTCAAGTCAAACTTGACACTTCATCTTCCCTCTCAAGACAAGTCAAACTTGACCTCTTATCTCTCATGGTTGATCAAATCCAACCTTTGAGTCAAGTCAATTTAATTTAATGAATCTCTATTCATTAGTTTAAATTGTCTCAATGAATCAAATCTAAATTAGACTCATTCAACACTTGAATCAAATTGAGTCCAACTCAATTAGTCTAATTTGGATTATTCTTAATCCAATTTGGTTCATCACATGAACCTAATCCTCTTGGTCCATCATATGAACCTAATATCCATCTAATTGGTCTTTGTGTGTGACCCTATAGGTTCTTGTAACATTGGCAATGCTCCTAAACCTATTTAGAAACATAAGCAATGAGCGGTATCGAGCAACACATCATTGCTACCCAAGTTACAAGAATGCTGAGATCCAACATCACTGTTGTGACTACTAATTGTGACTCTCATAATATGTGACAATGTCCCTCTATCCTTGACATCTTGATTGAACAATTGAGGCATAGACCGTGTCATCCTCTATACAATCTATCTCTTGAACTCCAAGTAGACTCACTCTAATCAAATGAGCTCAATATCTCATATTGACTCATTTGGGCATGGCCATGCACCTAGTGGTCTCACTCTATCAAGAATCATGATATGACTCCCGTCATATAGGAGGGATAGATCTCATCTATATCACTCACATCCCTCCGCATAATTTGTTACATACCCAGTAATCACCTTTATAGTCCACCCATTTACGGGTGACATTTGATGAAGCCAAAGTATACAACTCCTTATGTAGGGAACCATGGTGACTTCAGGTCCAAGGACTAATAGTCACATGAGAAAGTATATGACACTCATATAATGATCCATGATACTTTCTCATGGCGGTCATTCAATATACAATCTCCAATGCATACCCATATGTCAACTTGATATCTCATATCCATAACTTGTGAGATCAAGTCATCGAGTTGACCTACATGCTAGTCTCTTCACATTAATATTGTCCCTGAATATTAATACTTGACTAGGAATGATTAAGAGTAGTATTCTCTATATCATCTCATTATCGATTCAACCAATCAATTGATATAGATAAGAACCTTCTACTCAAGTACACTATTATACTTAGTTATTTGGCACCAATACAAGTAAGTTTAATAACCATAAAGAAATTCCTTTATAAATATATATAGGAATATGATACAACAAGTCCATACAACAATCATCACATGATCAACTCTAGGGCTTTCACTAACAATCTCCCACTAGCACTAGTTTCAATCACTGTAGTATATAATAGCCAATGATCTAGTGTGACCATCATACATTTTCTATGCCAAAGCCTTGGTCAAGGAATCTGCGATGTTAGCCTCTGTGGGTACTCTACAAATCTTCACATCTCCTTTATCGATAATCTCTCGAATGAGATGGAAGCGCCGTAGTATGTGTTTGGTCTGCTAGTGTGAGCGAGGTTCCTTAGGCTGCGCAATCGCTCCATTATTGTCACAATAGAGCTCTATGGAATCTGCTATGCTAGGAACCACCCCAAGCTCGGTAATGAACTTGCAGATCCAAACTGCATCCTTTACTATCTCTGATGCAGCAATATACTCGGCCTTTGTTGTGGAATCAACAACTATGTCCGACTTCAAACTCTTCCAGCTCACAACGCCACCATTTAAGCAAAACACGAACCCTGACTGCGATCTATAATCATTCTTGTCAGTTTGGAAGCTGAAATCACTATAACCCTTTACAACTAGTTCTCCATCGCCTCCAAATATCAAGAAATATTCTTTAGTCCTTCTCAAGTACTTAAGAATATTCTTGACCGCTATCCAGTGACACTCACCTGGATCTGACTGGTATCTACTCGTCATGCTCAAAGCATACGAGACATCAGGATGAGTACATAACATGGCATACATGATAGATCCTATGGCAGATGCATAAGGGATCTTATCCATGCAGTCTCTCTCCTCTCTAAAAGAGGGACTTTGAGTCTTCGAAAGACTCACACCATGTGACATCGACAGAAAACCCTTCTTGGAATTCTGCATGGTAAACAGTAGTAATACCGTGTCAATATATGTACTCTGACTTAGGCCAAACAATCTCTTAGATTTATCTCTATAGATCTTGATGCCTAGAATATAGGCTGCTTCACCTAAGTCCTTCATTGAGAAACAATTCCCTAGCCAAGTCTTCACAGACTGTAGCGAAGGGATGTCATTCCCAATGAGTAGTATGTCATCCACATACAATACAAGGAAGACAACTGTGTTCCCATTAACCCTCTTTTAGACACATGGTTCATCTTCATTTTTGATGAAACCAAATTGTTTGATCGCATCATCGAATCAAAGATTCCAGCTCCGAGAAACTTGTTTTAGCCCATAAATGGACTTTTGCAACTTACATACTATGCCAGTATGCTATGGATATACAAAATCCTCAGGTTGTGTCATGTACACATCCTTGAGCAAGTTTCCGTTCAGAAATGCGGTTTTGACATCCATATGCTAGATCTCATAATCGTGGCGCGCTGCAATAGCAAGCATGATCCGAATGGACTTAAACATCGCAACTGAAGAAAAGGTTTCATCATAGTCAATACCATGAATTTGCTTGAAACCATTAGCTACCAATCGGCCCTAATAGGTATGCATAAGCCCATCCATGTCAGTCTTTCTCTTAAAGACCCACTTACACCCAATGGGTTTGACACCTTCAGGTGGATCAACCAAAGTCCATACTTGGTTGGTGTATATGGATTCCATCTCGGATCTCATGGCCTCTAACCATTTCTCAGAATCTGGGCTCATCACAGCTTCCTGATAGGAGGTAGGCTCATTCTCAACGAGCATAATGTCATCATGGTCAGACAAGAGAAATGAGTATCTCTCAGGCTGACGACGTACCCTATCAGACCTGTGAAGAGGTAGGTCTACCTGAATAGGTTGTTGTTCCACAATTCTTTGTGCAACAATCTCATCATCCACAACACTTTGTGGTTCCTGTTCAATCTCCATCTCGGCCTCAGTGTTATGGTCCATATCTTGAATTTCTTCAAGATCGAACGTACTCCCACTAGTTTTTCTAGAAACAAAGTCCCTTTCTAAAAATACCCCAGTCTTTGCCACAAACACTTTGTGCTGACTGGGAATGTAGAAGTAATATCCTTTCATTTCTTTGGGATATCCAACAAAATAGCACTTATTGGATTTGGATCCCAGTTTGTCTGAGATTTGACGTTGAACGTAAGCCTCACAACCCTAAATCCTCATGAAAGACATCTTGAGATTTTTTCCTGTCCATATCGTATATGGTGTCTTTATCACAACTTTGGATGGAACATGGTTAAGTGTGAAGGTTGTTGTGTCTAGAGCATATCCCTAAAAGGATATAGGAAGATTTGTGTGACTCATCATAGGTCGTACCATATCTAATAGGGTACGATTCCTCCTTTCAGATACACCATTCCACTGTGGTGTTCTAGGAGGAGTGAGTTGGGATAGAATCCCACACTCAGCTAGATAGTCATGAAACTCATGGCTAAGGTATTCACCACCTCGATCTGATCGAAGTATCTTAATACACTTGCCAAGCTGGTTTTGTACTACATTCTTGAATTCTTTGAACTTTTCAAAGGATTCTGACTTATGTGTCATTAGATACACATAACCATATCTACTGAAGTCATCAGTAAATGTAATAAAGTACCTATAACCACCTCTAGCAACAACATTGAAAGGGCCACACACATCACTATGTATAAGTCCTAACAAGTCTGTTGCTCTTTCGCTGTGTCCACTAAAGGGAGTCTTGGTCATCTTGCCCAGAAGGCAAGACTCACATGTCTTATATGATTCAAAATCAAATGAGTCCATCAACCCATCCTTATGGAGCTGGGATAAGCGACTCTCATTTATGTGACCTATGCGACAATGCCAGAGATGGATTTGGTTCAACTCATTTGACTTGAACCTTTTGGTACTTATGTTATAGATGGGATTCTCTAAGTCTAGAATGTAGAGTCCGTTCATCAGAGGTGCACTATAATAGAACATATCATTTAAATAAACGGAACAATATTTGTTCTTTATTATAAATGAAAAGCCTTTCTTGTCTAAACAAGAAACTGAAATGATGTTCTTTGTGAGAGCAGGCACATAACAACATTCATCTAATTCTAGTACAAGCCCAGAGGGCAGAGATAGAAAATAAGTTCCAACTGCAATAGCAGCAACCCTTGCTCCATTGCCTACTCGTAGGTCTACCTCGCCCTTCGTCAATACCCTGCTATTTCTCAACGCTTATACATTAGTACAAATGTGAGAAGCACATCCGGTATCAAATACCCACGATGAAGAAATAGATAGATTGACTTCTATAACATATATACCTAAAGTAGAAGTCTCACTTCTCTTCTTAAGATCTTCCAGGTATCCATTGCAGTTCCGCTTCCAGTGACCGGTCTGACCACAGTGGTAGCATTCACCTTCCTTGGCAACCCCTCCTTTGGGTTTCAGTGCCTTGCCTTTGCCCTTGGCTTGGGACTTTCCCTTACTTTTAGGCTTGCCCTTTCCTTTCTTCTTTTGCACCATCAAAATGGAGTTGGGCTTTGCCTTCTTAAGGTTGAGCTCAGCAGTTCTCAACATGCTAAGCATCTTAGGCAGTGGCTTATTAATTTTATTCATGTTGTAAGTGATGATAAATTGATTGTAACTTTCTGATGAGGATTGCAAGATCAAGTCAGTGGCCAGTTCTTGGCCAAGTGGGAATCCCAACCTCTGTAGGTTTTCTATGTATCCAATCATCTTGAGTACATATGGACCTAGGGGAGTCCCATCTTACATCTTGCACTGAAATAGTGCCTTAGAGATCTTGTATCTCTCGTGCCTTGCTTATCCTTGATACAGCTGACGAAGATGTTCAACCATATCAAAAGAATTCATCAACTCGTGTTGCTTCTGAAGATCAGAGTTCATGGTCGCGAGCATGAGGCATGACACATCTAATGCATCATCTTGATGATTCTTGTAAGCATCATGGTCAGCTCACGAGGCAGTGGAAGGAGGTGCTTCTGGAATGGGCTCCTCTAGGACGTACAATTTTTTTTCTTGTGTGAAAACAATTTTTAGATTCTTGTACCAGTACAAGAAATTAGCTCCATTGATCTTGTCCTTCTCAAGGATAAAATGCAGAGAGAGAGTGTTCGTGTTTGACGACATGGAAATCTACAACATAAATAATGCAGAAAGTAAATATCATATTCCATTTATCATTTAATTAAGCCTTTAATTAAATTATGTTCCCACTGAATTATAGGACTTTTGTAGAATCGAGTCATGGATGTGGTCAAACCACACTACTAGATTCATACAAACTAGCTATAATTCTCGCGGAACAAGATCCACATTATACTATGCCTTGAGTTAGCTTTGGCTAAATCGCCCAAGACTTAGTATGATCGGTAGGTAACAAATTACCAATTACATCTCTATGCAACTCTTGTTTATAGGATCAAGATCCACATTTACTAAAAAAAACTTGAGTTAGCTTTGGAAAAATCGCCCAAGATTTAGTGTAAATGTGATCGCATCCTATCTTTCCAACCATTGGAATATGCCTATAGTTTTACCCAATCCAATTGAGTTAACTAGTTTCACTCATTCTAATTGAGCTTATTCTCACCCAAGCCTTGATAGGTGGGACCAAGATTATCCCTCCGCACCCTACCAAGATAATATGCGTTGCTCTGCTTTGGTAGATTCAACAACAACAAATGATCGAGGTAGTGATGGGTATCAAAACTTGGTAGGCATTTCGAGTTGACTTGATTAAGATCTAATCTAATCGTGAATGTGTATCATATACGCATTAAGGCATTAATTACCCTATACTAGCATGCATCACATACATACAAGCAAAAACAAATATATATATATATATATATATATATATATATATATATATATATATATATATATATATATATATATATATATATATATATATACTAATTAATTAATTTGTGATGAGGTCAAGACAATGAGAAGATCAGACGGTCAACCTAGGGTTAGCGGCTTCTCCAAATGCCTCCTTTGACCACCATGTGTCGTCGTCACCCTCCTCGTAACTATGTCTATAAGTGGACCTTCCACCGCTTCATTTTGTACATTACAAAAATGAAATTCGAGTTACATTCGAGTCTAAAAATATATTTACAATAGGAATATAATAAAAGAGGCACAACGCGCAGGTCGCATATCATATACAACATGCACAACACAAAAATGGCGTGCAAGTCGTATTATGAATTACAACATAATTGTATCCAATCACATTGGGGTTTTGGGCCATAAACATCAAAATATCATACATAATTCTAAATTATGTATTTTACATAAATTTCTATAATTTTCCTAATTTTTTCAATTTTATGAGTCACATCTCCGCAATGGTCCCGCCAAGTGATTTTTGGGCGCGATCGCGGGACAATGCCCCTTGCGGGGTTAGGGGTAGCGCCCCTTCTTGCAAAATGAATCTTGTGAGTGTCCCATCTTGATCTTACAGCGCCTTAAGTCACTTTCCCAAAAGACTAAAGTGAGACTTTGCCATTTCGGAGAGTTTTTCATGGTGGTTAAAGCCTACAAGTGTCCAAACACTTGTTGCTTTGACTCTACGAGAAAAATACTCACAAAAATTTATAAAATTAGAAAAATTATAGAAACTTACAAATCTGTAATTTTTCGTATCTAATACAAAAATTACAAAACAAACATGTACATGCTTCGCTCATGGCTCTGATACGACTGTTAGACTATCCGAGCCGCAAAAACCACTTTTTGCGTTGCGGAAACCTCAGAAGTCGGCCACAGATCCGTGCAAAGATAAATAAGATAAATTCATGTACATGTTTAGAAACACTAGATCTACCTTAGATCTACATGGGAAGAGCGTTACCCTAGTAGCGACTGTTGGGTTGTATACTGAAAAGTCTATCTTTTGTATGAACATCTTTATTTTTGAAATAAGAATCACATGATCATTGTTTTCATATTTATGGTTATGCATATTGTCTGATACATTACATTGTAGATAACATGGTGTGTAGTGTCACACAGGAGATCATGTTATCGGTTCATTATAAAGTACAAGTAAAGGCTCACAACCGAGATGGTTATGGACAAACCATTGGAATGGTTGTAGTGTGATTTGGTATTGGTTTGTCTTGACCATAGAATCACACTAGTACACTTAGTGTGTATTGAGAAGGACCGACTTAGAGGTGATTCGATTTATTGCTGACTGCATAATCGAATCGGACCTCAGATATTATATTGTACATGCTCTTAATCCCGATATAATAATGGACACATATACTTAGTATTCATTTCTTTGATTTACCAATGGGCGAGATTTATAAAGTAAATCTATAAGCTCAGTAAGTTGGGAAATGGAATTATTTATATGGTGTGCCATTGATTATAGGAGAAAACCGTGTCCTATATATTAGGATGATGATGTCCCCTTGAGGAGCTCATAAGGTTCATCATGTAAACCCTGTAGGTGGACTTGGTCCGGCATGATGATAAGGTTGAGTGATACTACTCATGGAGTTAGATATCGATTAATTAATTGTCAGTAAATTAATTAATCGATGGACATTCTGTTGGGTTTCCGGCAACGCGGCGTGTGTGTGTTCGATCATGTTTCGTAAACATGAGCACAGCGGAAGCAATTAAAAATAATAAATCTATATTTATTACAACACACGCATGCTATTACAACAAGTGTAGACATAACCGTAAATTAAAATTTGCAATAAAAGAAATTATCTACGTTATACCTTTCGTATGACGTGTAGCAGGAACGGCATCAACCGGAACGATCCTCGTAAGAATCGTCTCTATCCGTATCCACGCCGAGCTCCTTGGGATGACTTCGCTAAGTCACGAGCTTCGTCTTCGTACGGGTTACTAGCCTCGTGTTGAAGACGACGTGATCGAGAGATGATCACGATCCGAATCCAAATTCGGATCCTAAAACGAGTTCTCAAAACTCGCTTCTCCGGAGAGGTATTCGTCAACCAATTGACGAATCCTTCGTCCTCCACCTCAGAGGATTACCGGAGATCAAATCCCCGGTAAGTTAGGCGCTATCGGAGCATTAACCGTCGTCCAAACGATGCTCCGACAACAAAGAAACAAGCTGTCCAGAAAAACTGGACAGCTTTTGGTGGAGGAATAGAGGCCGGCCAAGGAGAGATGGAAGCTCACCTTATCACCGAACCTAGAGGAGATCACCGGAGGGTCGCTGGAGGATAGCCGGCTGAAGCTTGGACGCCGGCAACAAGTTGGACGGCGGCACAAGAGGTTGGGCGGCGGCACACCTAGGGTTGGCGCCGAAAACTCCAAGGAGGTGGGCGGCAACTATGTTGGGCGGCCAAAACTTGATTAGGTTTTAGGGTTAGGGTTTAAGCCCTATTTTATAGAGAACTAATTCTCTTAATGGTTAATGGATCATATCCATAAAGCCCGTTAACCCGCTCCATTAAGATAAGTGAAAATAAACCAAACCATGATGGTTTATTTTAAGTTAAAACGAACCGAACCAACCTTTGGTTCATTCGTTTAATATAAACAAAACCCTTTGGTTTATTCTCATCCATTGGATTAGAACTAAACCATTTTGGTCCATCCATTATGTCTTCATAAGACACGGCCCATCCACGCTTCCATTGCGACTGAAACAATTTCATGCTCGCTTTATGTTTGGTCCAACCAAACATAGTTTCTCTCGGTCTGAGAATCCCATTCTCAAGCTCGTTTTAAATCCTTTGGATTACACTCGTTGTGCGTGTGACCAAATAGGTTCTCGGTTTATGTTGGCTATCTATAATTAACCATTAATTATAGAACGATCATGAGTGGCACCTAGTAGTACATCATGATCCCCAATTAACCGAAAAGATCAACGGTTGATCCGTAACTATTTCTCAAAACCCTTCAAGAGCTCGAATGAATCGTGCCCCATTCCCTTCACTCATCTTATACCCACTTGGTTCAGACATGGTCTATTGTGTCCCTCACTAGGTCGACTACGCCACACCTAGCCCAAGTATCATTTCCTCGCCCTACGGATTCTAGTTACTCCACATGTATCAAGAGTACTTTACTCTAAACATGTAATGCTTAGGCAAAAGACTTTATTAACAATCCGACGAGAGGCCTTCCGTATACATCTCCTCGCAAGGAGTGGTGAATCTTTTATAGGCTATTCAAACACCTTCGATCACTTCGACTTATACCCAATCATCCCGGGTCCACATCTCCTTAGAGATGTTTGCTTAAGATGTCAAAGCATAAGTCTCCATGATAAAGATGACTTGAATACCGCAAGTCAAAGGAACATCGCACTTAAGCCACAGTAAGAACTTCATTGACATATCGATATATGCAGAGAACCATATGAAGTCTTACGGCTGGTCACTCCAATGAACTAGTTACCATAACTAGCATCCACGATTAACTCCGGACATCACTATGTCTCCAGCCAGTGAGAATCAGCTGCTTGGATACACCAAGGAGTTTACCTCGTGCTAGTCTCGACAGAATTGATGGTGTCCAAATCCATCAATTCATCGACTATGGATAATTCTGATACATCACAATTACACATGTAGAGATACTCACTAGTTGTGATCCAATCACAAATTCTCTCATGCTGTGAATCGTATCGTGGACATTCAGTAAATGAGTTTAAGATCCAATCAAATACATAAAACATGTATACTCAAATAGTGAATCTTCATTTATCATATAAATGGTTCATACATAAGGCGATTGCCTTAGGACATCTCTCATATATTACTAACAGACTCCCACTTGGCCTAATGCCAATCGCTACGGTATCCAATACCATAAGCTCTAACATGACCCTCAAACTTACTTTGAGGTAATGGTTTAGTCAAAGGATCCGCTAAGTTCCTTTCAGTGGGAATTTTCTCGATTTGTATTTCATTCCTACTTATGATCTCTCTGATAAGATGATAGTGGCGAAGCACATGTTTGGATCGTTGATGAGACCTTAGCTCTTTCGCCTGTGCAATTGCTCCATTGTTGTCGCAGTATACCGATATTGCTTCAACAATGGCCGGAATCACACTAAGTTCATGAACGAACTTCTTGATCCAAACCGCTTCCTTTGCTGCTTCCGAAGCTGCAATATATTCTGCCTCAGTGGTAGAATCCGCTACAGTCTCTTGTTTGGAACTTTTCCAACTCATCGCGCTTCATTCAAGGTGAACACGTATCCGCATCGAGACTCGAATCATCCTTGTCTGCCTAGAAGCCGCATCCGTATACCCGCGTATCACCATGTCCCCTTCTCCATATATTAGGAACACATCCTTAGTTCTTCTCAAGTACTTAAGGATCGTCTTAACAGCCGCCCAATGATCCATTCCTGGATCGGATTGGTATCTGCTCGTGACACTCAGAGCGTATGATACATCGGGCCTCGTACATAACATAGCATACATGATAGATCCTATTGCGGATGCATAGGGAATCTTACTCATGCAAATCCTCTCGTCTTCTGTGCGCGGACACATAGACTTCGAAAGGTGTACCCCATGCCTGATAGGCAGATAACCTTTCTTGGATTTCGACATACTAAACCTTTTTAGCACTCGGTCTATATATGTAGACTGCGAAAGACCAAGCAACCGTTTCGATCTATCTCTATAGATCTTAATCCCAAGGATGTAGGTTGCTTCTCCCAGGTCTTTCATGGAGAATGTCTTGGATAACCAAACCTTAACTGACTGTAAGATTGATACATCATTTCCTATAAGTAATATGTCATCGACATACAATACTAGGAACACGACTGCACTCCCACTAACCTTCTTGTACACACAAGGATCGTCTGGATTTTGTGAGAAATCAAACTTTTTGATCGTCTCATCAAAACGGATATTCCAGCTCCTGGATGCTTGCTTCAATCCATAAATGGATCGTCGCAATTTGCATACCTTGGTTTTATCAACCGATGTGAAACCTCAGGTATCATATACACGCCCTCGGCGTGTTTCCATTAAGGAAAGTGTTTTCACATCCATCCGCCATATCTCATAATCATAATGAGCCGCTATGGCCAGGAGCATCCGAATGGATTTAAGCATAGCTACAGGCGAATAGGTTTCGTCATAATCAACACCTTGTTTTTGACGATATCCTTTCGCCACCAATCTAGCCTTATAGGTAATCACATTACCATTCATGTCGGTTTTCTTCTTGAAAACCCACTTGCACCCTATAGGCTTTATGCCTTCAGGTGGGTCAACCAAGTTCCAAACTTGGTTTTCGTACATGGAATCCATTTCCGACTTCATGGCACCAAGCCACTTATCCCTTTCTGAACTTGTCAGCACTTCTTCATAACTGGTTGGCTCCTCATCATCAATGAGTAACACGTCGTTCGATTCACTTACGAGAAATCCATATCTCTCAGGAATATTGCGTGTTCTACCAGATCTACGAAGATGTGGTGTTACAATAGGTCCAGCCGATTGCTCATCACTATGAGTTGTCGACTGTTGTGCTTCACCAGGTATCTCATTAATGTCTATTTGAGTCTCTCGAGCCTCCTCAAGCTCGACGACACTCCCACTGTTTTCTTGCAAGAGAAACTCTTTCTCTAGAAACACAAAGATGCCTCAAACAAACACCTTTTGTTCCACAGATGATAGAATTGGTAACCCCTTGTTTCCTTAGGGTATCCAATAAATAGACATTTATCGACTCTGATCCAGCATCCGCTTCACATAAGCAGGACATCCCCATATCTTCAAGTAAGATACATGAGGTTTCTTACCATTCCATATCTCATATGGAGTAGTTGAGACTACCTTGGTAGGCATTCTGTTTAACAAGTAAACAGCTGTCTGAAGTGCATAACCCTAAAAGGACTTGGGAAGAGTCGCATGATTCATCATTGACCTGACCATGTCCAACAAGGTCCGGTTACGCCTCTCAGATACACCATTATGCTATGGTGTATAGGGCGGAGTCCATTGAGACAATATGCCATTGTCTCTCAGATAATCAAGAAACTCTTGACTTAAGTATTCACCACCTCGATCCGATCGAAGTATTTTAATACTCTTGTCATGTTGTTTCTCTACTTCATTTCTGAATTCTTTGAACCTTTCAAAGGCTTCAGACTTGTGTTTCATCAAGAACACATACCCAAACCGTGAGTGATCATCGGTGAAGGTAATGAAGTAGCTATAGCCTCCTAATGCTTGAGTTGACATAGGTCCACATACATCAGTATGTACTAGACCTAGTAACTCTCCCACTCGTTCACCTTTTCCCGTAAAAGGTAACTTAGTCATCTTGCCTTTTAAGCATGATTCGCATGTATCGTATGAATCCAATTCAAACGATTCCAGAATTCCACATCGGTGTAATTCGGACATGCGTTTCTTGCTTACATGGCCAAGACGACAATGCCACATGTAGAAGTCTATTTGATTATCCTTTCGAGCACTCTTGTTGCTCGCTTCGATATTGCAAATATCACTGGATACGTCCAATGTATAAATACCATTGCTTAAAGTTCCAGTCCCATAAAGAACCCCATTCAAAGTTATGTAACAACAATTGTTACTAAACGTCAAATGGAAACCATTTCTATTTAAACAAGAAATAGAAATGATGTTCTTTATAAACGAAGGAATATAAAAGCAATTGTCCAGTTCTAAGACAAGTCCTGCAGGGAGTTTCAACAAATACGTTCCGATGGCGAGTGCAGCAACCTTTGCTTCATTCCCAACACGTAAATTTGACTCTCCCTTGACGAGTCTTCTTCTATTCCTTAGCCCATGTATGTCATTACATATATGTGAGCCACACCCAGTATCTAATACCCAAGTGTCTAAGGAAATAGAATGACAATCAATAAAGAAGATTTCTGAAGAAGATGGGGCATCCGATGCTTTATCCTTCTTCACGGACTCTTGATAAACCTTGCAATTTCTTCGCCAATGACCCTCCTTGCCATAATGATGGCAAGTGCCCTTTTGAGCTGGTTCTGCCTTTTAGCCTTTTTCTTCTTCCCCTTCTGTTGTTCCTTTGACTCCCTCTTAGAACCTTTCTTCGAGGAATCAACTAACAACACTGTCCCCTACTCATGCTTCTCAGAAGGCTCCAGCCGATGTTGAGCAAGATACAGATGAACCTCCTAGCATCTCAGAGGTGAAGAGGAGCTTGGAGACTTCGAACCTTTCGAATCTCACTTGCTCATCAACCAACTCACAGAGATGAAGGACTACGATATGAGCATCCATATGCTCATGCTACTTTCGTAGCTTGGGTTCCATCGCGGCTAGCATGATGCGACTCATTTGTTCAGAATCACTCACATGTTTCTGATAGGCCAACAATTGGTCCAAAGTTACATCGTCACTAGGACGGGCGGGAAGAGGCGCTTCGAGGACATACACAAGCTTTTCACCTTGAGAACAATTCTCAAGTTTCTAAGCCAGTCCAAGAAGTTCGACCCAGTCAATTTATTTGAATCCAAAATGGAACGCAAATTCAAACACATCATGATCAATATATTAACTTAGAAATACAAAATGAGCATATATGAGAAAGATGATTTTAAAATGCATCAATATACATTTATAAATCCCATTCATTTTTCGAATTTCAAAAACCCCAAAATCACTTCGGGAGATCGTAGGTCCATCTCCGAATGGGCTGATATCCATCATAGTTATGAACAACCTTGGAGAGAGTCCAACAAGCCATTCATAACTACGACGGTAGGTATCATCTATACCAATTGCATATCACGTATATGCAACTATCACAATGTGCTATCAACTATTTGAATGTTCACACATACATCGGGTTGTTAACACATTAACAAGTATGCATCATATGCATAGCACCCAACTTCACCTCCCTTTACATCGACCTTGGAGAGAGTCCAACAAGCCGATGCTCCAGGTTAAAGCCAACCCATTAATTAGGACATAGTTTTAATATGGTTAGAGCGCATTCAACCAATTAGCCCAGCTTGGAGAGAGTCCAACAACCAAAGCTAACGATTGACCTCTGACTCTTACCATATTAGTATTAAACTATTCCATGGTTTGAACATATTCAGGTTCGAGCCGGGCTTGGAGAGAGTCCAACAACCCAAACAAGAAATAGAACTCTGGTTCTAACCATATTAATGGAAGGTGTAGACTTTAATATTGATTAAGGGTTTTTATGTCTCATCCTCTTTGCATGCAAATAACTATTATCTACATGGCATGACATACATGGCATACATCTACATGTCACGACACGCATGACATAATGTTATGCATCTAATGCAATTACATGACATACAATTATGTCATGTATATAATTTCCTTATATGTCATAACTATTTATGGAAATAAAATATGTTTAAGATTTGATTCTCCAAATCAAATCTTAATTAAATTAGGAAACAAATTTCCAAATCTAATCACATATTTTATTCATGGAATTATTTGATTAAGGAAAATCTATTTAGGAAACAAATTTCCTAAATCATTAAAACTACTTATGAAAATAAAATATTTTAAGATTTGATTTCCCAAATCAAATCATGATTAAATTAGGAAACAAATTTCCAGAATCTAATCAAATATTTTATTTATGGAAAATATCAATTTCCATAAATACTTCCAACTTTCCAAAAGTGGAAGATTTCCATAAATACTTCTAGACTTTCCAAAATTGAAAATTTTCCATAAATACTTCTAAATTTCCAAAATTAGAAAATTTCCAGAAATACATTATGACTATCGCAAAACCATTTTTACGATTATGTCGAAACACAACCTGGGCTCTGATACCACTGTTGGGTTTCCGGCACCGCGACGTGTGTGTGTTCGATCATGTTTCGTAAACATGAGCGCAGCGGAAGCAATTAAAAATAATAAATCTATATTTATTAAACACACACAACACACGCATGCTATTACAACAAGTGTAGACATAACCGTAAATTAAAATTTGCAATAAAAGGAAATTAAACTACGTTATACCTTTCGTATGACGTGTAGTTACGTATTGCTAACCGGGTGATCTCGTAAGAATCGTCTCTATCCGTATCCACGCCGAGCTCCTCGGGATGACTTCGCTAAGTCACGAGCTTCGTCTTCGTACGGGTTACTAGCCTCGTGTTGAAGACGACGTGATCGAGAGATGATCACGATCCGAATCCAAATTCGGATCCTAAAACGAGTTCTCAAAACTCGCTTCTCCGGAGAGGTATTCGTCAACCAATTGGAATCGCCGTCCTCCACCTCAGAGGATTACGGAGATCAAATCCCGGTAAGTTAGGCGCTATCGGGCACTAACCGTCGTCCAAACGACGCTCCGACAACAAAGAAACAAGCTGTCCAGAAAAACTGGACAGCTTTTGGTGGAGGAATAGAGGCCGGCCAAGGAGAGATGGAAGCTCACCTTATCACCGAACCTAGAGGAGATCACCGGAGGGTCGCCGGCTGAAGCTTCACCGCGTGAACAAGTTGGGCGGCACAAGAGGTTGGGGCACAAGGGTTGGCGCCGAAAACTCCAAGGAGGTGGGCGGCAACTATGTTGGGCGGCCAAAACTTGATTAGGTTTTAGGGTTAGGGTTTAAGCCCTATTTTATAGAGAACTAATTCTCTTAATGGTTAATGGATCATATCCATAAAGCCCGTTAACCCGCTCCATTAAGATAAGTTAAAATAAACCAAACCATGATGGTTTATTTTAAGTTAAAACGAACCGAACCAACCTTTGGTTCATTCGTTTAATATAAACCAAACCCTTTGGTTTATTCTCATCCATTGGATTAGAACCAAACCATTTTGGTCCATCCATTATGTCTTCATAAGACACGGCCCATCCACGCTTCCATTGCGACTGAAACAATTTCATGCTCGCTTTATGTTTGGTCCAACCAAACATAGTCTCTCTCGGTCTGAGAATCCCATTCTCAAGCTCGTTTTAAATCCTTTGGATTACACTCGTTGTGCGTGTGACCAAATAGGTTCTCGGTTTATGTTGGCCGTCTATAATTAACCATTAATTATAGAACGATCATGAGTGGCACCTAGTAGTACATCATGATCCCCAATTAGCGAAAAGATCAACGGTTGATCGGAACTATTTACGAAACCCTTGATGGCTCGAATGAATCGTGCCCCATTCCCTTCACTCATCTTATACCCACTTGGTTGGGACATGGTCTATTGTGTCGATCCCACTAATTTGACTCGTCACACCTAGCCCAAGTATCATTTCCTCGTCCTCACTGATTCTAGTTACTCCACATGTATCGAAGAGTACTTTACTCTAAACATGTAATGCTTTGGCCAAAGACTTTAGTAACAATCCGACGAGAGGCCATGGGTATACATCTCCTCGCAAGGAGTGGTGAATCCTTTATAGGCTATTCAAACACCTTGATCACTTGACTTATACCCAATCATCCGGGTCCACATCTCCTCGGAGATGTTTGCTTAAGATGTCAAAGCATAAGTCTCCATGATCAAGATGACTTGAATACCGCAAGTCAAAGGAACATCGCACTTAAGCCACGTAAGAACTTCATTGACATATCTATATGCAGAGAACCATATGAAGTCTTACTTTGGTCACTCGATGAACTAGTTACCATAACTAGCATCCACGATTAACTCGGACATCACTATGTCTCTCGGCCGGTGAGAATCGGTGCTTGGATACACCAAGGAGTATACCTCGTGCTAGTCTCAATTGATGGTGTCCAAATCCATCAATTCATCGACTAGGATAATTCGATACATCACAATTACACATGTAGAGATACTCACTAGTTGTGATCCAATCACAAATTCTCTCATCTTTGTGAATCGTATCGTGGACATTCAGTAAATGAGTTTAAGATCCAATCAAATACATAAAACATGTATACTCAAATAGTGAATCTTCATTTATCATATAAATGGTTCATACATAAGGCGATTGCCTTAGGACATCTCTCATATATTACTAATACATTCGAGATCTTAAACACAGGGAGAAAAATATACAAATAATATATGTAGACAATATTAACTTATGGGGGTTGGTGAGGTAGATCAATGAAAATCCTCTAGTGGATTGGATTATCATTAATGGATCGGACTTTATGTGGGCTTGATCCATTGGGTGGCCAAGATCCAACTCCTCCTCATGGTCCCTATTGTATCCTATTAAAACCTCATGAAGCCTAGATCCAATGGTTGAAAACAAAACTCTAGATACGACGGTGGAGATTAAATCTCTAGATCTGACGGTTGAGATTAAATCTCTAGATCCGACGGTTGAAATTAAATCCCTAGAATCGACGATGGAGTTTAAAGGAGGCTTAGGCCTAACTCTATAAAAGGAGGCAAGGGGGTGGGCGACAAGAGCAATTGAAGAGGGGCTAGGGTTTGGGCGGCAAGGGCAAAGAGGTTGGCCGGCCACAAATAAGGAAACTTCTTTCCTTCTTCTTCCTTAGGTGTCCGACGCCTATTCTCCTCTTTTCTCTCCTTTGCCGGCGTCCAACCTCCTCATCTCTTCTCCTTGGCCGGTGGAAACAAAGCCTAGGGTCTCTTCCCTTGGAGTTTTTGCCGGCATCCACCATCCATCTTCTCCTCTTTGCCGGCGGCAAGCATCAAGGTTGGTGCTTAGTGGTTGGTTAAAGGAAGGAGAAGAGTTTTGTTTCTATACTTCCTCTTGTTCGGAGCGAGCAAGGAAGGAAGATTGGTGATCTAGGAGGCTTTGACTTTTGGAAGATCATCGCCCACACGACGTCCAAAAGGAGAAAGGACATACAATAGAAGATCGAGAGGTATAATGCTTGTTTATTTTCTTTTGTAACATGTCTATAATTGTTTTTCAATCATATACATGTTGTATATTCTATTTTTTGGTTAAATTATCTTGGACCCCGAATACAAATATAAAAGTCGGTGATCCGTACATCGTCTATTCCACGGCTAATCGTAGAATAGAGGTTGGTGGCTTGAACAACAAGTTTTTTCAAGTAACTATTCTAATCAAATAGCACGACAATGAAACGGTAGCTTGGGTAATCCCTCTTGTCAAGGATAAATTTTTTTTATCCGGGGACATAGAAGGGATCGCCATGAACAAGCGACCGAGTTGAAGTGGGAAGCGAAGTTTCCTACCTTCAGCGACGCCCTTCGCTTATCTCGCTCGTCCAAATGGTTGTCGGATCTCGTAGAGTGTCAAGTGTACACTCCTCTACACGTATCCACATGGACAAAAGGTGGAAAAAACCACTTAGAGTGTGCTAGCACCCTTGGAGGTCACGACAATGGAGGATGATGTTGGTGCAATCAGCCCAGGTCACGATTGACCAAGACTCGAGCTTGGCTCGAGAGATGTTTTGATGTTAGATAAAAACATATGACAATGTAATTGTCATGGGAAAGTCCAAGTGCGACACTTGGCATTTGGGAAAGTCTAAGCATGGGTCTTGGCAAAGTAAAGTCCAAGTCATGGGTACTTGGCATGGAAAGTCCAAGCATGGGTCTTGGCATGGAAAGTCCAACATGGGTTGGCAAGGGAAAGTCCAAGCTTGAGTCTTGGCATTTGAGAAGTCCAAGGGGTTTGATATTGGCGGCGTAAAGTCCAAGGGTGAAGTCTTGGCAGCATAAGTCCAATGGTTGGCGGCGTAAAATCCAAACGGAGTCTTGGCGGCGTAAGTCCAATGTGCCTTGGTGGTGTAGACACCGTTAGCATGACATAGCTGATGGAAGCACTTGAAGGCTAGCGTGATGGATGAACAAGTCATGGATGACTTGGAGGGATCCGAGAGGCGTAAGGCTGATGGAGGTGACTAGAAGGCTTAGGTCAAGGCTAAGGGTGGTCTAGCAAGTATGGGGGCACCATACTTGGGCTAAAACCTCATGTTTGAGGTGTGCCAGTCGACTGGTGCCATGTGGCAGTCGACTGGCATAGTCAACTAGGGTTTGACTGTGGGATTTGGCCTAGCAGTCGACTGCCATATGTGGGCAGTCGACTGATTGGCTGATCAGTCGACTGATCTTGTAATCAGTCGATTGGTGCTTGTGAAATCGGCCATAGAATGGAGTCGAGACTCGACTGGTCGAGTGAAGGCTCCATCAGTCGACTGATGGGTATCATCAGTCGACTGATGATGGATCCGTTGGACTTATCCATCATGGATCTAGCCATTGTCTCATGACAATAGTGGCATCAGTCGACTGATGGTCCCGACCAGTCGACCGATCGACTTTTTTTAGCACAGGTTGAAGCTTTAAATGGAGCTCGTGATGGAGGAAAAACTAAGCGATTTCTTTGACATTTTTGAGGCGATTTGCTACTGCAAATCAGGGTCTTCAACCACGGTTCAAGCGATCAACAAGCAAGCAATCTAAAGACATTTGTAAATTGTTTTCTTCACTTGTAGTGCATTGTATTTCATCTTATTTGCTTGTTGTTATTAGTTTATTGTTGTAAACTATTGTACGAGGTTTCTCCATCTCCGGATTGTTCCGAGAAGGAGTGTTTATTAGTGGTGTGTGATTGGCATCGCTAGGGCTCGTTTAAGCCCGATCCGTGGAGTAGGAACCTTGAGGTTCCGAACCACGTTATATGACCGTGTTGTGATTGTGTATCTTGTTATATTTATTTGTTATTACTATTTCGCTGTGCTAACAAGATTATAGACGATCAAACGCGAAAGAATTCTATCATCGTACGAGCACATCACTATTCACCCCCCTCTAGCGGCCTCAAATCCCTTACAATTGGTATCAGAGCCCGGGGCTTTTCTACGGATTAATTGCCGAGAGCTAAAGAAGTTAGAGGGAAGATGGAAGTTCAAGAGCAACTAGGATGGGATATCAACACACCAATCCCTTACACCTTCTATGGACAAGAAGGGTTTAGACAATGGAAGGCTAGAATTGAGGACTTTCTAATGATGAGGGACTTCGAAGAATGATCCATTTTAATGGAGGGATATAGCTATCCAAGAGGACCAAAAGGTGGATTCCTCAAGAAAAAGAGATGGACCGAAGAGCAAGTCCAAGCCTTCGAGAAAAACGATAAGGTAATGAAGTTTTTAATTGATTTAATACCTAACAATATCTTGTGTATGTTAGGTAATTATGTAGATGCCAACGAGCTATGGAGCCAAGTGGTCAAGCTCCATGAAAGCCCATCAATAGTCCAAGAGGAAGAGACTGAAGAGGCTAATGCATCATCCTCACAAGGAAGTGAGGACTTGGAGGTTGAGAGATCATCAACATCTAAGGAGGAAGAGGAAGTAGAATCGGAGGAGACCTCCACCTCTAGGATTGAGGGGGAGGAGACTAGAGCATCCTCAACACCGAAGCAACAAGAAGAACCATCTACATCCGATAGAGAGGAAGAGCAATCTCAAGAGAACCTCACCTCCACCCTAGGTAACTCAAGCACGGTAATTCAAAATAAAAATAATATTATGTGTTTTGAGTGTAGGGAATTTGGGCATTATAAGAGTAAGTGCCCAAATAAAGTCAAGAAGACTCCTCCGGCACCAAAACCTCAAGAAAGATAAAAAAATGCCGGTGCCCCCACTAGAAGAAGCAAAGAGCATGTCATTTACTTCAAGTGCCAACAACCGGGACATTACCGGAATCAATGCCCGAAGGGGGAAAGGAAGAGGCAAAATGGAGCATCACAAGTAAGGGGAGCCTCTAAGGCAAACCCTAAGGTATATCTAAATAATGCTCCTTCTAATTTAAATGTTAAAAAGCATGCTAGGAATTTTAATTCTCTTGCAATTTATGAAAAACATGCTAATAGGAACAAGTACATTTGTTTAGGAGCTAAGAACCTTTATTTTGAAAATAAGGAGAAATTTGGGACTAATGTCCCTAAAAATAATTCATCTAAGGACAAACCTAGATCAAATAACACTAGACCAATTTTACCTAGGGAGACAATTAGAAAGGTGCAAGAGCACCTAGGTTTTAATTCCAAATGGACTAGGCATATGCCTAGAAATAACCATGCCCAAGGATTAAATCAAAATTCTAAAATTGGGCAATTAGAATTAGAGAACCAAGCCTTGAGGTCAAGGCTTTAAAAACTAGAAAAGACCCTTAGGAATATACAAAATCAATTTCAAGGGTCTAATGGTCAAAGTCAAAGGTCTAGATCTCAAAGTCAACACCTAGGACCTCAAAGACAAAAGTCAACCAAGGGCAAGCAAGGTTTGGGTCACAAACCTAAGCCTAAGGTGTCTTATCATAGTGTTCCATTTGACTATGGAACACAAACTAGGTCTAGGAAGACCAAGGTTACTAGAGAAGCTATCCCTAAGAGTAACCAACATTTGTGCCTAGTGGCTAGGGTTTCTAGGAAACCTAGGGTGGCCACTAAGAAGGTTGCAAGGAGAGTTACCTCTAGAGTCAACCTAGGTAAGACCACAATGACCAAGGCTAACAAGCCTAGGAAGGTCATTAGGAAGGTATCTAGGGAGGTTATCCCTAAGGAATACCTAATTAACCCTAAGAGCTCAAATAGATTTTGGGTTCCTAAGAGCGTGATTGATTCACGCTAGGTGGGTTAGGGTGTGTCAACTTTAAATGGAAGGGTAGTTAACCTAACCATGGTAAAGGTGGCACTTTAGGTCTTTTTCAAGGTTATGGTTACCTTGGGAATGTGGTTTGATTTAAATCCTAAAGGTTTTTAGGATGTGCCAATATTAAGTATGAAGTTTGATAAATCAATCAAATTGGCACAACTTAGGGTTTAGAGTCATAGTGTGTCATTTTGGTTTTTTGGCACACTAGGGAGAAAAGTAATATTATGGAAAAATATACTTAATCATATCAAATGGCAACTAATATTAAAATTTAGGTATTCTTATACACATTTTATATGCCATGCTTGATTTGCCATATGCCATGACATGACATCATGTTTATTTTCATCATTTATATGTCATGATCATGTTTAGGATTTAGGATAAATGTCATGTATTTTTAGATTTCATATTATGTCATGACATCATGATTATGAGCATATACTTATTTATATCATCATTAATGCCATAATCATTCATGCATTTGATTAAAATTGATTTAAGGACAATGACATGACTTGGAGTCCCATTTATAAGGGAATCAAGTAGGGTTGCATTAGAAAATGCATGAAACCCTAGATTAAATGAACCAAAACCCACATCTCACATTGAATTGACATGTATGTGTATGTTATACACCCTAGATACATGTGAGATGCTAGGATATGAGTTAAGTTCAAGGTGCATAGTTTTTGCTTCTAGGTGAACTCAAACTCATCTTATATGAGTGGTGGATCATTGGGAAAGCTTGTGTACTAGTCATGTACATTGAGCCCAAGGAATATGATCCAAAATAAGGTTTTGAAAATATTTTAAAGTCATTTTAGAAAACTTTGGTGAAGCCTATCTTTTGATAGCAATCACCATTGATGAGATTGATACAAAGTGAGCCAAAACTTAGAAGTTTTCTCCACTTTTTAATTTTGTATAAATTTCAGTATTTTATGGGTAAAATATTTTTCTATTATTTTTCACCCATTGTATTGCCTATAAGTAATATACGTATCAAATTTTGTGATTTTTTTATATACGTAGAATTACTTATGATTTTTTGAAATTCGATTCTGATAACTGAAATTCGGAAATTTTAGTTATCGATCACGCTACTGAGTGGAAGTCGATGATGTAGTGTGATCATTTGGGCTGATGGAGTCGACTGCTAATGCTGATTTCGGGAAAACTAGATTTGTTTAGCCCATGTTCAGCTATGGTTAAGGTCCCTAACCACTCATAACCCTAGGATATGCTTTGGGAAGCATTATAAAGGATGAAAATCTATTGGATATAGATTTGGAGAGGTGTTAGGTCAAAGTATCAAATTTAAGGGTGGAAGAGTTCATGTTTGAACTTAGAACCTTATTTTTGATGATTTAGAGTTCCTATTGGCTTAGGGACTTCCCAAGGACATTGTTGGTGCAATGGTCAAGGGGGAGCAAGCCTTTAGGGGGAGTTATCCATCTTGGGATGATGGATGTGTTTCTCTTCTTGAAGGGGAGAAGTTATTGGGAGAGTATCATCAATTGGGAAAATTGATGAGATTTTGAGAGACCCAATTTGGAGATTGAGAGAGAGTATAGGATTGTCTCTCTTGAGTGATATGAGACTTATCACTAGGAAGATGGTAGACATCCTAGGTATTTTTGGACCAAGGGGGAGATTGTAAGATCTCATTGGGACAAGAGACATTGACCTCCTTGGAGAGATAACCTTTTTGATGTATGTCAAAAAGGGGGAGAAGGTAAAATTACCAATTTGGGACAATTGGTAAGGGATTTGAGTTAGTGTTCTAACTCAATGGTTTGTTTGGTTTTTGTCAAACATCAAAAAGGGGGAGATTGTTGGTGCAATCGTCCCAGGTCACGATTTACCAGGACTCGAGCTTGGCTCGAGAGATGTTTTGATGTTAGACAAAAACATATGACAATGTAATTGTCATGGGAAAGTCCAAGTGGGACACTTGGCATTTGGGAAAGTCCAAGCATGGGTCTTGGCAAAGTAAAGTCCAAGTCATGGGTACTTGGCATGGAAAGTCCAAGCATGGGTCTTGGCTTGGAAAGTCCAACATGGGTTGTCAAGGGAAAGTCCAAGCTTGAGTCTTGGCATTTGAGAAGTCCAAGGGGTTTGATATTGGCGGCGTAAAGTCCAAGGGTGAAGTCTTGGCAGCATAAGTCCAATGGTTGGCGACGTAAAGTCCAAGCGGAGTCTTGGCGGCGTAAGTCCAATGTGCCTTGGCGGTGTAGACACCGTTAGCATGACATAGCTGATGGAAGCACCTGAAGGCTAGCGCGATGGATGAACAAGTCATGGATGACTTGGAGGGATCCGAGAGGCGTAAGGCTGATGGAGGTGATTATAAGGCTTTGGTCTAGGCTAAGGGTGGTCTAGCAAGTATGGGGGCACCATACTTGGGCTAAAACCTCATGTTTGAGGTGTGCCAGTCGACTGGTGTCATGTGACAGTCGACTGGCATAGTCAACTAGGATTTGATTGTGGGATTTGGCCTAGCAGTCGACTGCCATATGTGGGCAGTCGACTAATTGGTTGATCAGTCGACTGATCTTGTGATCAGTCGACTGGTGCTCGTGAAATCGGGCACAGAATGGAGTCGAGACTCGACTGGTCGAGTGAAGGCTCCATCAGTCGACTGATGGGTATGATCAGTCGACTGATGATGGATCCGTTGGACTTATCCAGCGTGGATCTAGCCGTTGTCTCACGACAACAGTGACATCAGTCGACTGATGGTCCCAACCAGTCGACTAATCGACTTTTTCCAGCACAAGTTGAAGCTTTAAATGGAGCTCGTGATGGAGGAAAAACTAAGCAATTTCTTGAACATTTTTGAGGCGATTTGCTGCTGCAAATCAGGGTCTTCAACCACGGTTCAAGCGATCAACAAGCAAGCAATCTAAAGGCATTTGTAAAGCGTTTTCTTCACTTGTAGTGCATTGTATTTCATCTTATTTGCTTGTTGTTATTAGTTTATTGTTGTAAACTATTGTACGAGGTTTCTCCAACTTCGAATTGTTTCGAGAAGGAGTGTTTATTAATGGTGTGTGATTGGCATCGCTAGGGCTCGTTTGAGACCGATCCGTGGAGTAGGAACCTTGAGGTTCCGAACCACGTTATATGACCGTGTTGTGATTGTGTATCTTGTTATATTTATTTGTTATTACTATTCCGCTGTACTAACAAGATTGTAGACGATCAAACGCGAAAGAATTCCATCATCGTATGAGCACATCACTATTCACCCCCCTCTAGCGGCCTCAAATCCCTTACAGATGAGGGAGAGAGCAAGAAAGGAGAGGAGGAAGAAGATGAAATCAATTCACCACTAACTCATTCCCTTTGGCCGGCCACATTAAGGAGGGATAAATACCTCCATGTAATACCAAGAGCCATGGCTCTTGGTCTTCCCCATGAGGTGGCACACCATGATGTGTCCATGATGATGTGGAACATCATCATTGGCCGGCCCCCATGCCAAGTCACCATGAAGTGGCATTTGGTCAAGTCAAACTTGATCTCTTATCTCCCATGGTTGATCAAATCCAACCTTTGAGTCAAGTCAATTTAATTTAATGAATCTCTATTCATTAGTTTAAATTGACTCAATGAATCAAATCTAAATTAGACTCATTCAACACTTGAATCAAATTGAGTCCAATTCAATTAGTCTAATTTGGATTACACTTAATCCAATTTGGTTCATCACATGAACCTAATCCTCTTGGTACATTATATGAACCTAATCTCCATCTAATTTCCCTTTGTGTGTGACCCTATAAGTTCTTGTAACGTTGGCAATGATCCTAAACCTATTTAGAAACATAAGCAATGAGCGGTATCTAGCAACACATCATTGCTACCCAGGTTACAAGAATGTTGAGATCCAACATCACTGTTGTGACTCTCACAATATGTGACAATGACCCTCTATCCTTGACATCTAGATTGAACAATTGAGGCATAGACCGTGTCATCCTATGTATAATCTATCTCTTGAACTCCAAGTAGACTCACTCTAATCAAATGAGTTCAATATCTCATATTGACTCATTTGGGCATGGCCATGCACTTAGTGGTCTCACTCTATCAAGAATCATGATATCACTCCCGTCATGTAGGAGGGATAGATCTCATCTACATCACTCACATCCCTTCGCATAATTTGTTACATACCCAGTAATCACCTTTATAGTTCACTCATTTACGGGCGGCGTTTGACGAAGCCAAAGTATGCAACTCCTTATGTAGGGAACCATGGTGACTTCTGGTCCAAGGACTATTAGTCATACTAATAGTCACATGAGAAAGTATATGACACTTATATAATGATCCATGATATTTTCTCATGGCGGGTCATTCAGTATACATTCTCCAATGCATACCCATGTGTTAACTTGATATCTCATATCCATGAGTTGTGAGATCAAGTCATCGAGTTGACCTACATGCTAATCTCTTCGCATTAACATTGTCCCTGAATATTAATACTTGACTAGGAATGATAAAGAGTAGTATTCTCTATATCTTCTCATTATTGATTCAGCCAATCGATTGATATAGATAAGAACCTTCTACTCAAGGATGCTATTATACTTATTTATTTGGCACCAATACAAGTAAGTATAATAACCATAAAGAAATGCCTTTATAAATATAAATAGGAATATGATACAACAAGTCCATACAACAATCATCACATGATCGGCTCTAGGGCTTTCACTAACACTTAGGACGTCCTCGTACCAAGGACACGACCTTACTTGCACTCACTCACACGAGCTTACCTCACTTTTTACCTTTGAAGCTTTGCTTTCGGTCTTCACCCGAGTTCTTTGACTTCCTCCAAAGTCCTTCCGGTGTCGCCCGATCACCATAGTTCCCTTGGGTGTCACTGACCTTCAACTTTAGCTTAGCATTTCTGCACACTTGAGTATGCTCGTGAGACAGCAAAATGAGCTTAACTTTGTATCATTTGCTATAATCAAAACCCAGGTTTGACTTAGGTGCCTACTGCACCAACAGATTATTGGGCCTTTGATTATATTCACCCACCGCATCAACATGCTCAACATGTTCCTCAAATCTACTTTACTCTCCACAAGAGTCCTTCTGATGTGCCACTGCTCCATCACTAAAGGAGTTTGCCGCACGTAGGGAAGAAGGGGTTAGGGAGTCAAATCGTATGCTCAGTGCATCTATCCTTGCCACTATATGATCCACGGAGTTAACAACATATCTCCCTGCTGCAGGTGTTGGGTGACTCCACTTGGAAGCTCATTGATGGTGGTTTTGGGCCACCTCCTCAATCAACTCTTCCACTTCCTCGATGGTCTTGTTCATTAATGCTCCTCCTGTTGGAGATTTTGGGATCATGAGCAGTGGAATAAGTGAATAAAATAATTTTTATTACATCTCAAACCATAAAAGGAGGAGAAGTTATACCTTCGAGATTCTTTCGAATTCGTCGAAACCACAAGCAAGACCAATGAGCCTTGCCTTTATTAGTATCCATGCCGGGATCACCTGAGACAACTCCTAGAGTAGCAAGCCTTTGTCTTCGATTGGTGCTAGCCAATCGACGGAGACAAGAGAATAGGTGAGAGGAAAGACGGCTACCAAGGGAGAAACCTAAAACTCAAAAAACCCTTTTTCAAAGATTATCAAGGGATCTATTTATAGATCTCTTGATTAGGTCAGCTTAGGAGTCTTAAACGGAATATGTCTTACCATAATTATCCCATAATTAAGGTAGGAACAACCCAGGAAATTTCCATAAGAGAAATCTCCAAAATTGGCGGAACCGCGACATGGTCATGTATCTTACACATGGTCGGTCATGGCAAAAAGGCACGACCATGCAAGGACACACAGTTAGTCATGCCAGGACACATGGCTGGTCATGTGTCCTTCTGGGTACAACCCAATTTTAGCCATTTTCGACCAGAGCAAGGCACGACCCATGCCAAGTTAGGCACGTCCATGTGAGGCTCTGTATGGTTCGTTTGACTTCGTTTAGGTGCGATATTGTCGTGCTAAGTCCAACAAGGCCATAGAAGGTTCCATAGCCTCCGTTTCGCACCCCCCTTGGTCTTGTCCAACCAGACATACCCTCTCTCATCAAGAATCTCATTGTCAGACTTGTTTTACATCTCGAGATCACCCGTAGTGCGTGTGACCTAATAGGTTCCTGATGATGTTGGTCATTCATAATTAACCCCTTAATTATGAATAGATCATGAGTGACACCTAGCAGTACATCATGACCCCCAATTGATCAGAAAGTCTAAATTGACTCCAGAACATTTCTGAACCCTTTAGCAACTTCAGTTGTTCGTGCCTTATTTCTTTCACTCATGCTATACCCACTTGGTTCAAAACATGGTCTATGTGTTCATCCCAACTAGGCCGACTATGTCACACCTAGCCCAAGTTAGTTTCCTTGTCTTGTAGATTCAAGTTACTCCTACATGTTCCCAAGAAGACCATCTTCTTAACATGTTTACTCTGGCCAGAGACTTCTGCGTAACAATCCTAACAAGATGCCTAGGGTACTTTGGCTCATACCCAATCATCCTAGAGTTACACCTACTATGTAGATGGCTGCGAAGAAGTCAAAGTACAAGGCACCATGATCAAGGTGACTTGAATACCTCAAGTCTAAGGAAGCTCGCACTCAAGCTGCAATGAGATCTTCAATGACATATAGAACCATATGAAGTCTCATAGCAGGTCACTCCAATGAACTAGTTACCATAACTAGTATCCACATGTTCACTCTTAACATCTCTATGCTTCTATTTAGTGAGTACCGAATGCTTGGTTAAACCAAGGAGCATAATATGTGCTAGTCTCGCAGAATTGATGATGTCCAATCTCATCAATTCATCGACTAGGGATAGTTTCAATACTTGCATATTTACACATGATGAGATACCCACTAATTGTGATCCAATCACAATATCTCTCATGCTATGCATCATATTGTGAACTTTAGTACATGAGTTTAAGATCGAATCAAATACCTAGATAAGGTATACTCAAATAGTGAATTTTATTAATAACTTCAAAGGCGATTGCCTTAGGACACCTCTTAATACATCACCTCTTGTAGCAGAATCAAGGTAAACCTTCGTGGAATATGCGATCCCATTATAGAATATATGGATCACCAACCACCTTTCTAGATCGTGATGGGGGCATTGATAGAGTAGCCCTTTGTAGCGATCCCAGACTTCAAACAGAGACTCTCCTTCCTTCTGGCGGAAGCTAGTAATCAAGTGGCGCATGTGAGCAGTATTACTTGGTGGGAAGAATTTATTCAGAAATTGCTGCTCGCACTGCTCCCATGTGGTGATGCTTCCTGAAGGAAGGGAGTGTAGATATGTCTTCACCTTATTCCACAGTGTAAATGGAAAGAGGTTCAAATGGATCGCATCGGTAGGTACTCCATTTAATTTCAATGTTGAGCATATATCTAAAAACGTCTCTAGGTACCGGTTCGGGTCTTCATTTGTAGGTCCTCCAAATTGGCTCTGTTGGACCATGTGTATGAGTGCATGTTTTAATTCAAAATTGTTAGCAATTATGGATGGTCTAGCTATACTCACCCTATACCCTCTCGCAGTGGGGGCTATATAATCCCGTAGAGGTCGGCTACCTAAGTTCGACAAAGGGGCATCTTGTTCCTCCATACTTTTCTGTTCAACTCTACTGCGATGGTAGGTTCATTCTATTTCAATATTTATCGGAAGCAGATTTTCCGATCCTATGTGTCTATGCATATGACGAACCAAAGATACTTAATCGAGAGTATATACACTATTTATATAAAGGAAATCAAATAACCTAAAGCACTAAACCAAGTGAAGAAAAACTAAAACAAAACTAAAGCAAGATGCAATATAACTACTAAACTTAATCTAAGCTGAATTTAGATAGTAAAAATCCAAATTGAGTAAACTGAAAATAAAATAAAAATTAAACAAGAAAACAAATCTAACCTAGGTCCAATCCAAACTATCCACTTTCGATCCAATATCGAATTAACAGTCCACGACAATGGTGCCAAAAACTTGATGCACGCGAGCACGACCTCAAATCTTTGATGAGAATCGTCAAGGACTCAAAGCGCGCGCTTGCCCTCAACACCCGCAAGTGCACGGATATCATCAAGTAATAAAAGATTATCGATCCCATAAAGACTGAGATTCGAATCCAGTTTGTCCAGTGGATGTTGTTGTTCGAAGTTAATATCCTAACAGTATGAATTGCAGGGTTGACGGTAGTCCTAACTCATGTACGGTGTCACTCGGAGGAAAAGAAGGTTAGTTTGAAGTTCTCTAAAAATATTCTAGGACTTCGGTTTAACTTGTGCGTCATGGAATATGTTATCAATTAGATGTGTTGAGATCTCTAATTACAACCTTGAGGGAGAATCATCATGCATTTTCCCGATGAACTTTTGCTTCTACCGGGAACTACCTATTCCTAACCAAGTTTCCCTTTCGGATCATCAGAGCTTAGGGGGTTGATACCATTGGGAGCCCTCTATCACTAAGGTCCCTCAACCCTTCTAGAGTTAATCTCTCCTACTTTGGGCCTTCTGCTAAGACTGGTTATTAGAGTACGAGGATGTCCTAATAATCCCTATGAAGAGGTGGATCGTATCTCATATCCTACTCTAACATATTCTATCTTCTACAATTACGGGAGGTAGGATGACTGCAAGGCTCATCCTTGGTTCTCCTAGATTTTGGATACGAAGGTTGTCACCCTTTTGTATCGCCTATGTTAAATATAAATAGAATCAAGACATAATCTTTATCGATCTCAACAATACACAACCGCAAATAGAATCAAAACTGTTGACTAATTATTTGATCTAGCATGTGAACATGCACAAGTTACTCCCTAATCCTAAAATCGAAGTATCTAATCATAGACAAATATGAATAAACATAAGACATCTTAAGAAAAGTAATTACAATACAAGTAGAATGAGAAAATAAAGAGAGTACTTTTTGTCCTATCCAATTTACGTGTCTTGGTTGTTCTCCACGTTGCAAGAGCATCGAGATGGATCTTCTAGCCACATCCTTCCTCTCCATTGTGTGTCTCCAGTGATTTTTAGGGCACCTTCTGGCCTTCCTAGCCATCGGGCCTCCCCATAGGGTTTGGGAGCCCTAGGGCGGCTCCCCTCGTGATCCCCAGCCTCTTAGAGAAGTTTTCTATATATTGAGGCAGCTCCGACTTTCCATAAATGCTTGGAAAAACCCAATTTCGTCAAATTTCTGGCGTCGTCACACGGCCGTGTGAATTTCACATGGTCGGGCCATTTGCAAAGCTAGAAACGATTGAAATCTAGCCTAAAAATTGAGCTGGAAAAAAGGCACGGTCGTGCTAATTCACACGACTGACTGTGTCTCACTCTTGGTGCCTCCGTTTTAATCCGTTTCCCTCCTAGAACATGCCCATGTCTTGGGAAATGGCCAGTGTGTGTTCTCTAAGGTCCATGCTCCATAAATTGATCCATTTTTGCTCCAAAAATGACGTCCTACACATAAAAATGACAAAAGCATATCTCCAAACTAGAAAATAGTAAATGAATGCAAAACAAGAGATAATATGCATGAAACAAGTATGAAATGTAATGAGAGGTGTGCTAAAACTACTCCAAAAACCTTATATGATTTGCTCACATCAATTCCCCCAGAATTAGATCTTTGCTTATCTTCAAGCAAACCTTAGTGCCATGAAATTTAAAAGTATTGTTCCATACTTAGCATGCCAACAAAAATTATCAAGTGGTATTTTCAATCAAAGCAAATAGATATGTTCTAAAGATTCACGGAGTTAGCTTTTCGTGCACGTGCTGAGAAAATTTCCTAGGGGATACTCATTCCATGGTGAGTCAAGTTGTCATCCTATAGCTTTCCTAAGGTCTCCGACTTTTAGGCACTTACCTTCTCTAAGCAAGGGTCGTTTTCTATAATTAGCATAAAGTCTCAAAGGCGTGCTCGGTATTGAGAGAAATTGGTGGGTGTTTCCTTAGTAATCTAACTCGGTCTCAAAGGGACACCAACCCATTTCCTCCCACGACAACTATTATCTATCCCTCAAAAATAATATTTTTTTCTCTCTCTCTTTTTTTTTCCTAACCTCAAAATTTTTTCTGTGTTCTGTCTCTTTTCTTTTCTCTCTCTCCTTTTTTTCTTTTCAAAGAACTTTTGTTCCCCTCATGCTCATATGGATTTTTATTTTTTTGAATGGTCTTACATAATCCGAGCATCTCTAGTAACTAAAATGCTAAATCTAGAGTCACCTATGGATTCCAAAGTACTGGACTACTGAGATGAATCATAACTACTAATGTACTTGATTCTCCCTTTTAGAATATTCGATTAGTGTAGGTGAAAGATAAAAGATAATATGTGAAAATCTAGAATATCCATCAAAGCATCCAAAAATAAAGTACCACAAGATAAATGAAGTTAAGCTATCTATAGCATGGAAAGAGGTCATGAAAATTTTTGAAAACATCACTGAGGCAGCTTAAAGTGAAAAAAAAACTAAGTGATGAAAAGAACCTATACATGAACAAATAAATGCAACTAATCTAACACTAAACCTAGATTTCAATGAAAACGAACAATAGTAGAAGAGAATATAAATATTTGGGGTCCTCCCCTAGACTTGAACGAAAACATACCTCTAGTAGGGCAGTCAAGGTGGAAAGTCTAGCCGTCTCGGCATGTCGGGCTCTTGGGGGAATCGTGTGCTCAACCGTTGTTGTCACATGTACATATGGTCAATATGGTAACTGGTGGACACAACGGCTGCTATGTGCACCTCCTCCCTAGCCCACTATGATTGTGTATCATGCATGAGCTGCTGAACTTCCTGACAGTAGGCAGCCTCCTCATGAAAATAGTCACGGGCTTGGTCGTATAACTCCTCGACCCTGTGCAAATGCTCTCGTAGATCCTGAAGCTCTGCCTGCGTAGAGGTCCTGTGCTCCTCCCATCTCTTCACCTGTGTCTGCTGCTCTATGAAGATGTCATAGAGGCGCGATTAGAACTCGGAGAAATCATAGGTTGATGTACCAACATCCTTCTCAAAGGTAGAAAAAGAAGGTGATGCAGGTGTAGGTTAATGACGTGGACTAGGAGGGATCCTATTGGGCGCTTGGAAAAACTTCTGGATTTGGCACGACTATGTGCGACTCTGGATTCTTCCCGGAGTGCAACATGGTCCGAGACTTTCCACAAGCCCTGTCGTGTGCTATTCTGACCATTGGGAATGACCATGTGAAATCCACATGACCGCCCGTGTTTCTTTCGGAGGTTCTAACAAGATATCTCCTTTCTACCTAGGAAGTTTTATCTGACCCTAAATCACTTGTGAAGATTTCAATGGACAAAAATTAAAGTCTAAACTAACATGCAAGAATGCAAAAAGACGAAAAACATGTAAATTTAAACTTTAATTGCCTCACAAGAAGCGCTTGTTTAAGGTCTCTAGCTCGACCGTACTCCTTTGCCTTAGCTCGTCTCCAGTGGCTCCCTGAACCTCCATACATCTGTTTCAGAATATTCACCCTCGCTTTGCATCTTAGCTCTTGCAGGAATGATATACTTACCTAAGGCAGGTTTCAAATCCCTAACACTAGCATGCTAGAACTCTAAATTATTTTCCCCCAACGTCAAGGTAAGTTTATGATTCTTTACATCGATGACCATTCCTGCTGTGGCTAAAAATTGTCATCCAAGAATCATTGGGATTTTTGGGTCCTCCTCCATTTCCATGACCACAAAATCCACAGGAAGTATAAAATTTCCCACTATAACCGCCACATCTTCCAGAATCCTCAGTGGGTATCGGTACGAGTGGTCGACAAGCTGTAATGTCATAGTGGTGAACTTCAAATTCCCCAACCCTAATTTATTGCATAAGGTATAAAGCATCAAGCTCACACTTGTGCCCAAGTCACAGAAGGCCTTGCTAATTAGGGTCGTCCCTATATGACATGGAATATAGAAACTCCTCGGATCCTTTAATTTTTGAGTGGTCTCATTTTGGAGATAAGCACTCGATTCTTCCATAAGGGCCATTTTCTCTGGCCACTCGACCTTCCTGCGGTGTGCTAGAATATCTTTCATTAATTTTGCAAATTGAGGCATTTGGTGCAAATCTTCGAGTATCGGCACCTCCACTGAGATCGATTTTAACATGTTCAGGAATTTTCCGAATTCAACATCTCTCTTTGCATTGGTCAGCCTCTGCGGGAGTGGTACCGTCAAGGGTGGTTAAGCTTTTGTAGAAAGATCACCCTCTATGTTTTCAACTTCTTCCTTCCTGGTCTCCCCTGAAGGTTCCTTTACTTTGGATCCTTGTTCCGGTTCGGCACCTAACCTGCTCGACAATTCTTTCAGAATCCACTCGCTCCTTAACGTCACCGCCTTGCACTGCTCCACTAGATTAGCCTATGATTTTCTTGGTAATCACTCCGGTGCTCTGGTAACCTGGTTGGCGATCTGAGCTACCTGAATCTCTAGCGTCTTTTGCCAGCTAGCGAGATCATTCTCAGATGATTTTAATTCTTCAATCATTGTATTTATCTACGAATGTCGTTGTTGGAATTCAGCGTTCGCCTCATGTTGCATCTAAATAAAGTTTTCTATTATCTACTCCAGTCGCTGGTTGGGTGGTGGCTGCTTCCCATTGCTCGGGTTCCCATATTCTCCCATTTGTTGGAAATTTCCCGAATTATCTTTATAGGAAAAATTTGGGTGGTTCCTTCGTCCGAGGTTGTTTGTGCTTGAATAAGGATTATTGGGCCTTTGATTATACTCGGCCACCGCATCAACATGCTCAACCTGATCCTCAAATCTACTTTGCTCTACACAGTAGTCCTCCTGATGTGTCGTTACACCATCACTAAAGGAGTTGGCACCATGTACTGAAGCAGGGGTTATGGAGTCAAACCGTATGCTTAGTGCATCCCTCCTTTCCGCTAGATGATCCACGGAGTTAACAACATATTTCCCTACTGTAGGTGCTAGGTGACTTTGCTCAGAAGCCCATTGGTGGTTGTTATGGACCACCTCCTCAATCAACTCTTCCTCTTCCTCGATGGTCTTGTTCATTAATGCTCCTCCTACAGAAGAATCGAGGGTAACCTTCGCGGCATATGTAATCCAATTATAGAATATGTGGATCACCAGTCACCTCTCTAGACTGTGATGGGGGCATTGATAGAGTAGCCCTTTGTAGCGATCACAGACTTCAAACATAGACTCTCCTTCCTTCTGGCAGAAGCCAATAATCAAGTGGCGTATGTGAGCCATCTTACTTGGTGGTAAGAATTTATTCAGGAATTGCTGCTCGCACTGCTCCCATGTGGTGATGCTTCCTTGAGGAAGGGAGTGTATCCATGTCTTCGCCTTGTCCCGTAGTGATAACGGATAGAGCCTCAAACGGATCGCATCGGTGAGTACTCCATTGAATTTCAATGTTGAGCATATCTCTATAAACGTCTCTAGGTGCCAGTTCAGGTCTTTAGTTGCAACTCCTCCAAATTGGCTCTGTTGGACCATGTGTATGAGTGCAGGTTTTAATTCGAAATTGTTAGCTATTATGGATGGTCCAGCTATACTCAGCCAATACCCTCTAGTACTGGGGGTTGCTTAATCCCGTAGAGGTCGGATACCTATGTTCGGCAAAGGGGCATCTTGTTCCTCTATACTTTTTTGTTCAACTCTCTTGAGATGGTAGGTTCGTTCTATTTCTAGATCTATCGGAAGCAAATTTTTTGATTCTAAGCGTCTATGCAAACGACAAACCAAGTTGCGCAATCGGGAGTATATATACTACTTATAAAAAGGAAATCAAATACCCTAAAGCACTAAACCAAATGAAGAAAAGCTAAAATTGAACTAAAGCAAGATGCAATATACCTACTAAACCTAATCTAAACTAAATTTAGATAACAAAAATACAAATTGAGTAAACTAAAAATAAAATAAAAATAAAGTAAGAAAACAAATCTAACCTAGGTCCGATCCAAACTATCCACTTTAAATCCAATATCGAATCAATGGTCCCCGACAACGGCACCAAAAACTTGATGCACGCCAGCACGACCTCAAATCTTTAACGGGAATTGTCAAGAACTCAAAACGCGCACTTGCCCTCAACACTCACAAGTATATAGATGTCGTCAAGTAATAAAAGATTATCAATCCCACAGAAACTGAGATTTGAATACCGTTTGTCCAGTTGATGTTTTTGTTCAGAGTTAATATCCTAAGAGTATGGGTTACGGGGTTGACGGTAGTCCTAACTCAAGTACGGTGTCACTCGGAGGAAGAGAAGGTTGGTTCGATGTTCTCTAAAAGGATTTTAGGACTTCGGTTTCACTTGTGCATCGTGGAATATGCTATCAATTAGATGCATTGAGATCTCTAATTACGACCTCGAGGGAGGATCATCATGCATTTGTCCGATGAACTTTTGCTTCTACCGGAAACTACCTATTCCTAACCAAGTTTCCCTTTTGAATCGTCATAGCTAAGGGGGTTGATACCATTGGGAGTCCTCTGTCACTAAGATCTCTCAACCCTTGTAGAATTAATCTCTCCTACTTTGGGCCTTCTACTAAGATTTATTATTAGAGTACGAGGATGTCCTAATATTCCCTATGAAGAGGTGGATCGTATCTCATATCCTACTCTAACATATCCTATCTTATACAATTATGGGAGGTAGGATGACTACAAGGCTCATCCTTGGTTCTCCTAGATTTTGAATACAAAGGTTGTGTAAGGATGTATACTGAAAAGTCTACCTTTTGTATGAACATCTTTATTTTGAAATAAGAATCACATGATCATTGTTTGCATATTTATATGGTTATGTAATATTGTCTAATATATTACATTGTAGATAACATGGTGTGTGGTGTCACACGGGAGATCATGTTATCAGCTCCTTGTAAAGTATAAGTAAAGGATCACAACCGAGATGACTTTGGACAAACCATCGGAATGGTTGTAGTGTGATTTGGTATTGGTTTGTCTTGACCATAGAATCACACTAGTGCACTTTGCGTGTATTGAGCATGACCGACTTAGAGGTGATTCGATTTATTATTGACTACATAATTGAATTGGACCTCAGATATTATTTTGTACACGCTCTTAATCCCGATATAATAAATGGGAACATATACTTAGTAGTCATCTCTTTGATTTACCAATGGACGAGATTTATAGATTAAATCGATAGGCTCAGTAAGTTGGGAGATGATATTATTTATATGTTGTGTCATTGATTATAGGAGGAAACCATGTCCTATATATTAGGATGATGATGTCCCCTTGAGGAGCTAATAAGGTTCATTATGTAAACCCTACAGGTGGACTTGGTCCGGCATGATGAAAAGGTTGAGTGGTACTACTCATGGAGTTAGATGTTGATTAATTAATAGTCAGTAAATTAATTAATCGAAGGACATTCGAGATCTTAAACACGGGGAGAAAATGTACAAATAATATATGGAGCCCATATTATCATATGGGATTGGTGAGGTAGATCAATGATGATCCTTTAGTGGATTGGATCATCATTAGTGGATCGGACTTTATGTGAGCTTGATCCATGGGTGGTTAAGATCCAACTCCTCCTCATGGTCCCTAGTGTAGCCTATTAACACCTCATGAAGCTTAGATCCAATGGATAGAAACAAAATTCTAAGATCCATAGGTAGAGATTAAATCTCTAAGATCCGACGGTTGAGATTAAATCTCTAGATCCGACGGTTGAGATTAAATCCCTAGAACGAATGGAAGAGATTAATTCATGACTTATCCCTAACTCTATAAAAGGAGGGCAAGGGAGTTGGCGTGAACAACATCCAAGAGAGCTAGGGTTTTTGGGCGGCAAGAGAAGGAATCCTAGTTGAGATAGGATTAGGGTTAGGGTTTGGAGGCTAGGGCGGCACCAAATAAGGAAGGTTTTCTCTTCTTCTTCTTCCTTCATTGGCCGGCGTCCAACATCTTTCCAGCCCCTTTCCAGCTCTTGGCCGGCACCCAAAAGGCTCTATTTCCTTTTCCTTAGGTGGTGGAAACAAGATATAGGGCTTCCATTGGTGTCTTGGCCGGATTCCACCACAAACTCCTCCTCCTAGTTGGCCGGCGACAAGGATCTCTTTTGTTCATTGTTGGTTGGTTTTAGGGAGGAGAAGAACTTTGTTTCTATTCTTCCTCTTGCTTTGGAAGAGCAAGGAAGGAAGATTTGTGATCTAGGAGCTTCGACTTATGGTAGATCGTCGCCCACACGATGTCTGAAAGGAGGAAGGTCATACATTAGAAGATCGAGAGGTATATCGATTCTCTAATCTTTATATGTTACATGTTTGTATTTGTTTTTCAATTATGAGCATGATATAAATCTTTATATGGCTAAATAATACTTGGATCCCGAGCATAAACACAAAAACCGGCGATCCGAACATCGTCTATTCCGTGACTACTCGTAGAATAGAGGATGGTCGCTTGAACAACTAGTTTGTTCAAGTGACCTCTCTAAACGAATAGCATGACGATGACTTGGTTGTTTGGGCAATCCTTTTTGTCTAGGATTAATTTTTTTAATCTGGGGACATCGAGGGGATCGCCATGAACAAATGACCAAGGTGAAGTGGGAAGCGAAGTTTCCCCTCACAGACTCGATAAGCTAAACCCTTCAATTGGTATCAGAGCTTCCGGGCAAAACCTTCAGATTGTCACCCTTTGTATCATCTATGTTCAATTAAAATAGAATCAAGACATATTCCTCATCGATCTCAACAACACACAATCACAAATAGAATCAAAACAGATGACTAATTATTTGATCTAGCATGTCAACATGCACAAGTTACTCCCTAATCCTAGAATCAAAGTATCTACTCATAGACAAATAAGAATAAACACAAGACATCTTAAGAAAAGTAATTAAAATACAAGTAGAATGAGAAAAATAAAGAGAATACTTTCTATCCTATCCAATTTACGTGTCTTGGTTGTTCTACACGGTGTAGGAGCGTCGAGATGGATCTTCAAGCCACTTCCTTCCTCCGCACTGTGTCTCTCCGGTGCTTTTTAGGGCACCTTCTTGCCGTCCTAACCATCAGGCCTCCCCCTAGGCTTTAGGAGGCCTAGGCCGGCTCCCCTCGTGATCCCCAGCCTCTTAGAGAAGTTTTCTATATATAGAGGCAGCTCCGACATTCCATAAATGCTTAGAAAAACCCTATTTCGTTGAATTTGCGAAGTCGCCACACGTTCGTGTGAATTTCACATGGCCGAGCCATGTGTAAAGCTGAAAATGATTGAAATCTAGGCTAAAAATTGAGCTAGAATAAAGGCACGATCATGCTAATTCACACAGTCGACTGTGTCTCACTCTTGGTGCCTTCGTTTTGATCTGTTTCCCTCCAAGAACATGCTCATGTCTTTGGACATGGCCTGTGTGTGTTCCCTAAGGTCCATGCTCCACAAATTGATCCATTTTTGCTCCAAAAATGACATCCTACACATAAAAATAACAAAAGCATATATCCAAACAAGAAAATAGTAAATGAATGCAAAACAAGGGAGAATATACATGAAATAAGTATGAAATGCAATGAGATGTGTGCTAAAACTACTTCAAAAATCCTATATGATTTGCTCACATCAATTCTCCCAGACTTAGATCTTTTCTTATCCTCAAGCAAACCGTAGTGCCATGAAATTTAAAAGTATTATTCCATACTTAGCATGCCAACTAAAATTATCAAGTGATATTTTCAATCAAAGCAAATAGATATGTTCTAAAGATTCACGGAGTTAGCTTTTCGTGCACGTGCTGAGAAAATTTCCTAGGGGATACTCATTCCATGGTGAGTCGAGTTCTCATCCTATAGCTTTTCTAAGGTCTCTGACTTTTAGGCACTTACCTGCCCTAAGCTAGGGTTGTTCCCTAGAATTAGCATGAAGTCTCAAAGGCATGCTCGGTATTGAGAGAAATTCGTGGGTGTTTCCCTAGTAACCTAACTCGGTCTCAAAGAGGCACCAACCCATTTCCACCCACGATAACTATTTTCTATCCCTAAAAAATAATATATATATTTTTTTCTTTCTCTCTTTTTTTCCTAACCTCACAATTTTTTTCTGTGTTCTCTCTCTTTTCTTTTCTCTCTCTCTCTCTTTTTTTTCTTTTCAAAGGACTTTTGTTCCCCTCATGCTCATATGGTTTTTTATTTTTTCGAATGGACTTACACAATCCGAGCATCTCCAGTAACTAAAATGCTAAATCTAGAGTCACCTATAAATTCCAATGTACTTGACTACTGAGATGAATCATAACTACTATTGTACTAGATTCTCCCTTTTAGAATATTCGATTAGTGTATGTGAAAGATAAAAGCTAACATGTGAAAATCTAGAATATCTATCAAAGCATCCAAAAATAAAGTACCACAAGATAAATGAAGGTAAGCTATCTATGACATAGAAAGAGGTCGTGAAAAATTTTGAAAACATCACTGAGGCAGCTTAAAGTGATAAAAAACCAAGTGATGAAAAGAACCTATACATGAACAAATAAATGAAACTAATCTAACACTAAACCAAGATGTCAAAGAAAATGAACACTAGTAGAAGAGAATATCAAAATTTAGGGTCCTCCCCCAGACTTGAACAAAAACGTACCTCTAGTAGGGCAGTCAAGGTGGAAAGTCTGGTAGTCTCGGCATGTCAGACTCTTGGGGGAATCGTGTGCTCAACAGCTGGTGTCACATGTACATATGGTCAATTTGGTAACTGGTGGATGCAACGGCTACTCTGTGCTCCTCCTCCCTAGCCCACTGTGATCATGTATCATGCATGAACTGCTGAACTTCCTGACAGTAGGCAGCCTCTTCTTGAAAATAGTCACGGGCTTGGCCGTAGAACTCCTCGGCCCTTTGCAAATGCTCCCATAGATCCTGAAGCTCTGCCTGTGTAGTTGTGCTCCTCCAATCGCTGCCCCTGTGTCGGCTGCTCCATGAAGATGTCATAGAGGCGTGATCAAAACTTGGAGAAATCATAGGTCGATGTACCAACATCCTTCTCAAAGGTAGAGAAAGAAGGAGATGCATGTGTAGGTTCGTGACATGGACTAGGAGGGCTCTTATTGGGCGATTGGAAAAACTTCTGGATTTGGTAAGACCATGTGAAATTAACACGGTTAACTATGTGCGACTCTCGATTCCTCCCGGAGCGTAACATGGTCCGAGACTTTCCACAAGCCCCGCCGTGAGCTCTTCTGACCATTGGGAATGACCGTGTGAAATCCACACGACCACCCGTGCTTCCTTCTGGGTTCTAACATGGTATCTCCTTTCTACCTAGCAAGTTCTATCTGACCCTAAATCACATGTGAAGATTCCAATGGACAAAAATTAAAGTCTAAACTAACATACAAGAATGCAAAAAGACTAAAAACATATAAATTTAAACTTGGGTTGCCTCCTTAGAAGCGCTTGTTTAAGGTCTCAAGCCCGACCGTACTCCTTTTCCTTAGCTCGTCTCCGGTTGTTCCGTGAACCTCCATCCATCCGTTTCAGAATATTCACCCTCGCTTTGCGCCTTAGCTCTTGCAGAAATGATATACTTACCTAAGGTGGGTTTCAATTCTCTAACACTAGCAAGATGGAACTCTAAATTATTATCCCCCAACGTCAGGGTCAACTTATGATTCTTTACATCGATGACCATTCCTGCTCTATTTCCGAGAATCATGGGAATTTTTGGGTCCTCCTCCATTTCCATGACCAAAAAATCCATAGGAAGTGTAAAATTTCCCACTATAACCACCACATCTTCCAGAATCCCCAGTGGATATCGGTATGAGTGGTCGGCAAGCTTTAATGTCATAGTGGTGAACTTCAAATTCCTCAACCCTAATTTTTTGCATAAGGTATAAGGCATCAAGCTCACACTGGCGACCAAGTCACAAAAGGCCTTGCTAATTAGGGTCATCCATATATGACATGGAATATAGAAACTCCCCGGATCCTTTAATTTCTGAGTGGTCTCGTTCTGGAGATAAGCACTCGATTCTTCCATAAGGGTCACTGTCTCTAACCACTCGACCTTCTTACGGTGTGCCAGAATATCTTTCATGAATTTTGCAAATTGAGGCATTTGGTGCAAAGCTTCGAGTATCGGCACCTCCACTGAGATCGATATTAACATGTTTAAGAATTTTCCGAATTCAACATCTCTCTTTGCATTGGTCAGGCTCTACGGGAATGGTACCGTCAAGGGTGGTTGAGTTTTTGTAGCAGGTTCACGCTCTATATTTTCAACTTCTTCCTTCCTGATCTTCCCAGAAGGTTCCTTTACTTCAGATCCTTGTTCCGATTCGGCACCTAGCCTGCTCGACAATTCTTTCAGAATCCTCTTGCTCCTTAACGTCACCGCCTTGCACTGCTCCACTGGATTAGCCTATGATTTTCTTGGTAATCTCCCCGGTGCTCTGGTAACTTGGTTGGCGATGTGAGCTACCTGAATCTCTAGCATCTTTTGCTAGCTAGCAAGATCATTCTCACATGATTTTAATTCTTCAATCATTGTATATGTATATGAATGTCGCCATTGGAATTCAGCGTTCGCCTCTTGTTGCATCTGAATAAAGTTTTCTATCATATTCTCTAGTCGTTGGTTGGGTGGTGGCTTCTACCCATTGCTCGAGTTCCCATATCCTCCCATTTGTTGGAAATTTCCCGAATTACCTTTATAGGAAATATTCACGTGGTTCCTCCGTACGAGGTTGTATGTGCTTGAATAAGGATTATTGGGCCTTTTATTATACTCGCCCACCGCATCAACATGCTCAACCTGATCCTCAGATCTACTTTGCTCTCCACAGTAGTCCTCCTAATGTGCCGCTACTCCATCACTAAAGGAGTTGGCCCCACGTACGAAAGCAGGGGTTATGGAGTCAAACCGTCTGCTTAGTGCATCCATCCTTTCCGTAAGATGATCTACGTAGTTAACAACATATTTCCCTACTGTAGGTGCTAGGTGACTCCGCTCAGAAGCCCATTGGTGGTGGTTATGGGCCACCTCCTCAATCAACTCTTCCGCTTCCTCGATGGTCTTGTTCATTAATGCTCCTCCTGCAGCAGAATCGAGGGAAACCTTCGCGGCATATGTGATCCCATTATAGAATATGTGGATCACCAGCCACCTCTCTTGATCGTGATGGGGGCATTGATAGAGTAGCCCTTTGTAGCGATCCCAGACTTCAAACAGAGACTCTCCTTCCTTTTGGCGGAAGCTAGTAATAAAGTGACATATGTGAGCAGTCTTACTTAGTGGGAAGAATTTATTTAGGAATTGCTGCTCGCACTGCTCCCATGTGGTGATGCTGAAGGTTGGAACCGAAGCTTCGCTTCACACCTCAATCGCTTGTGCATGACAATCCCATCTACGTCCTCGGATTAAAAAAAATTAATCCAAGATGATAACGGATTACCCAAGCAACCGATCCATCATCGTGCTATTCGATTAGAGTGGTCTCTTGAACAAACTTATTGTTCAAGCAACCTAACTCTTTTCCTCGATTAGCTGCGGAATAGATGATGTACGGATCGCCGGTTTTTGTGTTTATCTTCGGGGTCCAAGTAAATTAGCCACATGCAATTACATACATAATATAAAGAAACAAAAGGAAACCAAAACAAGAATTTTACCTCTTGTTTACCTCTTGGTATTCTATTGTATGTCCTATCCTCCTCTTGGACGTTGTGTGGGCAACGATCCACCAAGAGAGAAAACTTCCTAGATCACGTTCTTCCCTTCCTTGCTCGCTCTGAACAAAGGGAAGAATACTCGAACCCTTCTTCTCCTTGCTTGTGCCAACCACCAAGGACCAATTCCTTGGTGTCCACCGGCCCTAAGAAGAGGGAAAGGAGGAGGTGCCGACCCTTTCCTATAGAGAAGGAACCGCCGGCCACTTGGAGAGGAAGAGAGATGTCGCCGGCCAAGGGAAGAAGGTGAAGGGGTGCCGACCAAGTGATGGGAAGGGAAGGAAGAACCAAAACCCTAACCACGCAATGTGTTGCCTCTGACACTTAGGAGAAAAGCCACCAAACCCTAGCCACCCAACCTTGCTTGCTGCTGAACCTCTTCCACGCCAACAACAAAAACCTAGAATTCAAAAATTCTTTTTTTCGCCCAAGCCTTGGAATCTATTTATAGATTTCGCCCAAGCCTCCATTTAATCGTGTCCGTTGGATCTAAGTTTCATGAGGGTTTTAATAGGCTATAATAGGGACCATGAGGAGGAGTTGGATCTTGGCCACCAAATGGATCTAGCCCATATAAAGTCCGATCCATTAGTGATAATCCATTCCACTAGAGGATTATCATTGATCTACCTCACCAACCCCCATAAATAAATATGAGTTTCATATATTAATTGTAAAAATATCTCTCCGTGTTTAAGATATCGAATGTCCGTCAATTAATTAATTTACTGACAATTAATTAATCAACATCTTACTCAATGAGTAGTACCACTCAACCTTATCATCATGTTGGACCAAGTCCACCTGCAGGGTTTACATGATGATCCTTATGAGCTCCTCAAGGGGACATCATCATCCTAATATATAGGACATGGATTCCTCCTATAATCAATGACACACCATATAAATAATATCATTTCCTAATTTACCGAGCCTATCGATTTAATCTATAAATCTCTCACATTGGTAAATCAAAGAAATAAATATTAAGTACATGTGCCTGTTATTATATCGGGATTAAGAGCATGTACACCATAATATCCGAGGTCCAATTCAATTATGTAGTTAGCAATAAATTAAATCACTTCTAAGTCGGTCCTGCTCAATACACACAAAGTGTACTCGTGTAATTCTATGGTCAAGACAAATCAATACCAAATTACACTACAACCATACCAATGGTTTGTCCAAAACCATCTCGATTGTAAGCCTCTACTTATAATCTACAAGGAACTGATAACATGATCTCCCGTGTGACACCACACACCATGTTATCTACAATGTAATGTATCAGACAATATGCATAACCATAAATATGCAAACAATGATCATGTGATTCTTATTTCAAAAATAAAGATGTTCATACAAAAGATAGACTTTTCAGTATACATCCCAACAATCTCCCACTTATACTAAAAGACTATGTTGTCCTCATATTGCCATACATCTGATTCCCATTCCCTCCACATGCCTATCAAAAGCTCTTGCTAGAAGGGCCCTTGTGAAAGGATCTACCAGGTTATCCTCTGATGCAATCTTAGCGACAGTAACTTCTACCCTCTTTACCATCTCTCGTATCAGGTGGTACTTGCCCTCTATGTGTTTACTTGCCTTATGAGCTCGTGGTTTCTTCGAGTTTGCAACTGCACCACTATTATAACAATAAATTGTGATAGTTCTGGGAAAACCAAGAATCACATCCAAGTCCATCAAGAAGTTCCTGAGCCATACAACTTCTTTGGCCGCCTCAGAGGCTGCCACATACTCAGCTTCTATGGTAGAGTCCGCCATGCATTTCTGCTTGACACTCCTCCATACAATGGCTCCACCTCCCAAAGTAAATACAAAACCGGAGGTATACTTACTGTTATCCCTATCTGATTGGAAGTCAGAATCTATGTAACCCATAGGAAGTAATTGATCTGCCTAGTATACCAGCATATAATCCCTAGTCCTTCTCAGGTATTTCAATATATGCTTTACTGCAGTCCAATGTCCCTATCCTGGATTACTCTGATATCTGCTAACCATGCCCACGGTAAAAAAGATATCCGACCTCGTACATAACATAGCATACATGAGACTTCCTATTGCCGAAGCATAAGGAACTACCTTCATCTCCTCTATCTCCTTTGATGTTCTAGGACACATCTCTTTAGATAAAGGAACTCCATGCCTAAAAGGTAGAAAAACTTTCTTGGAGTTCTGCATGCTAAAACGAGCCAAAATGGTGTTTATGTATGAAGCTTGAGATAAGCACAACATCCTTTTCCTGCGATCCCTTATAACCTTGATCCCAAGGATGTGTCCCACTTCTCCCAAGTCCTTCCTATCAAACTGTTTGGACAACCATACCCATACGTCTAATAACACCTTGACATTGTTGCCAATTAACAAAATGTCATCTATGTATAGTACAAGAAATACCACTATGTTTCTGTCACATCTCTTGTATACACAAGACTCATCCGGACTTTGAATAAATCCATAAGACTGGATTACCTCATCAAAGCGGATGTTCCAAGATCTCGAAGCTTGCTTCAATCCATAAATGGACCGATTAAGTTTGCACACAAGATGCTCTTTGCCCTTTGCAATGAATCCCTCTGGTTGCTCCATATAGATGTTTTCCTCAAGACTTCCATTAAGAAAAGTTGTCTTGACATCCATCTTCCACACATCATAATCCATATGAGCAGCAATACATAAGAGAATCTGGATAGACTTAAGCATGACCACCGATGAAAAGATCTCCTCATAATCGATACCCTCTTTCTGAGTATACCCTTTCACAACAAGCCTTGCTTTGAAGGTCTCAACCTTCCAATCTATTCCTCTCTTTCTTTTGTAGATCCACTTGCATCCAATGGTTTTTACACCATTTGGTGGTTCTACTAGCTCCCATACATGATTTGAATCCATAGATTCTATCTTAGAATTCATTGCACTTTGCCAAGATACCGCATCTTTATCTTGGATTGCCTCGTCAAATGTCCAGGGATCAGGTTCATGTTCGCTAGGGATCAAATCAGAAGATTCTCCCAAGAACATAAATATATCAGGCTATCTAACAACCCTCCCACTACGATGAGGTATCACCTATGTATCCTCTGTGACACGCGGTGTAGTCACTTGTGGTATATCCTCTTGTACCGGTGGTACTGAAGTAGTGACTTCCCCTCTCAATTCCTCTAGAACAATCTTACTTATGGGCTTGTGGTTCATCACATAGTCTTCCTCTAAAAATCTAGTGTTCGTGCTAAAGATCACCCTCTAATCTCTAGGACTATAGAACAAACCACCTTTCGTTCCTCTAGGATAGCCTACGAACATGCGCACTTCTGTACAAGGTTCCAACTTGCCAGCATATGCCTTCAACACATGTGTTAGTCTGCCCCAAATCTGAATATGTCTCAGACTAGGCTTTCGCCCAGTCCACAATTCTGTGGGAGTAGAAGGCACTGATTTAGATGGTACCAAGTTCAGAATATACACTGCCATATCCAGAGCATACCCCCAGAACAAATCTGACAACTTAGAATAACTCATCATCGATCTAACCATCTCCATAAGAGTCCTATTCCTTTGCTCCACTACACCATTCTGTTAGGGTGTGCCAGGTGCAGACAATTGGGATTGAATCCCAACCTCTGATAAGTAATTCCTAAACTCTCCCAAGTGTTACTCACCACCACAATCAGATCGTAGTGTCTTGATACTTTTACCTTGACATTTCTCCACATCAGCCTTGAATTCTTTGAACCTGTCAAAGCATTCAGACTTGCGGTGCATCAAGTAAATGTATTCATATCTTGAATAATCATCTATAAAAGAGATGAAATATTCAAAACCACCTCTAGCCTGGATAGACATAGGACCACACAAATCATAATGAACCAATTCCAACACATCTTTAGCTCTATACCCCTTGGCCTTAAAAGGCCTCTTGGTCATTTTACCTTCCAAGCAAGATTCACAGGTTGAAAAATCTTCCACCACTAATGAACCCAGAGGTCCATCAACTATCAACCTTTGAATTCTACTTAGGTTAATATGACCTAACCTTAGATGCCAAAGATATGTTTGGTTCATTTTCGAAGGTTCTTTTCTCTTATTAGATTTAGAAGATGAGTTATTCACTTCTATTTGCATCGTGGGAGCTTTTGGTTCAAGGGTATATAAATTTCCTATCAATGCACCAGAACAGATAATCTCCCTATTCTTTTTTATAACAACTCTATCATTAAAAGAAATAGAATATCCATCCAAAAACAATTTAGAAATCGAAATTAAATTCTTTCTAAATAAAGGTATATAAAGGCAATTTTTCAGAACCAAAGTTTTATTCCTATCAAAAGATCAATAAACATCTCCCACTGCAACAACTGTCACATTCGTAGCATAGCCCAAGTAAACTGTAATCTCCCCCTCAGCTAGTCGTCTGGTTTCCTGGAACCCCTGCAAAGTATTGCAGACATTATCAGTGGCTCCCATATCTATACACCAGGTGTCGGTAGATAACACCGCTAAACATGTTTCAACGACTAGACCAAAATATATACCTTTGTTCTTACTCATAGCGCCTTCTTCCAATGTCCACCGCTTGCAAGTGAAGCACTTGCCTTTCTTCTTCACTCCTCCTCGAGATCCTCCCACCACCTTTGCTCCACCTTGTTTCTTCTTCTTCTTGCCTTTCGGCTTAGAAGTAGAAACCTTTGGGCAACCAGGCCCGAGCCCGAGCACTCGAAAAAGCCTCTCGCCACGAGTTCCGAAGCTCCACCAATGAATATAACCTCTTATTCATGTTGTAATTCAGGCAAAACTGCTCAAAACTCCTAGGTAGAGATTGGAGAATGATATCGACCTAGGTTTCCCCATCGATCTCAACTTCAAGGACTTCCAGCTCATTCAAATGAGCCATCATCTTGAGAACATGATCCTTCACGGGTGTTCCCTCAATCATGGTGGTCATCATCAAGTTCCTCATGGCTTCCTAACTTACAGCCCAATTCTGGTGTCCGAAAAGTTCCTTGAGATTGAGCATCATGTCAAAAGCAGTGGGCATGGCTTGATGCTGATGTTGCAATACATTTGACACAGAAGCCAAAATATAACACTGCGCCATCTCATCTGCCTTAATCCACTTTTTATAACTCTCTTTTTCCTTTTCCCCAGAATCATCTGCAGGCTTAGGAGGACACTCTTCGAAGAGTACATACTTGTACTCTTTAGTAGTCAAGACAATATCAAGATTCTTTTTCCAATCAACATAATTGGGTCCAGTAAGTTTATTCTCCTTTAGTATCACAATAAGTAGATTGAAAGTCATTTTTGAAAAACCTAAGAATCACATAGATCAAAATATTAGATTTTAAAAAATTATTGATTCCTCAAACAATAAAATTTTAAAATCAACCAACACCTCAAAACACCGAGAATATCGTATGCCATGATAGTATGGACATACACGAATTCTACATTTGTAAGAGGAGGTTTTACCCATTAATTTTATTATCCTTTCAACCTAAATTTTTGATAAATAAAATTAATAGTTGGTTCCTCTTCAGCCCTACAAATAAAAGCAGTGACTCCGATGGGGAGGATACTCTTATTTGCATCTAAGTGTTCACCATTACTCGATACCAAGGCAATTATCTCGGATTATGTGCCTTCTAATGGGGAAGTACACATGCTCCTAAATAATTTCCTATAACCATATTTGACCCTGTGATCCACAAAACAAACTCATTCGATGGGGAGGAAGGCACTCAGAGCCGACGCGCAAGTTTGTTTGCATCATATGTCAAATCGTAATGGAGGCCATGGGAATTTTTTTAAAAAATATCCCTCTCCCACTTAGTAATTTAAAATGAGGAATTTTCCTAGAACACAACATGCATATCAAACAAGAAGAAATAAATATGAAAAAAAATATTTTCCAACTATTATGGCTTTTGTTTTCCAATACGCCTCCCGTCATATCGCCATCTCGTTCGCTCCTCCATACACCATGTACAAGCCATCCAGAGATCCGAGTCGAGAACAATTATTTTAATTTACATCCATCGATCCTATACTCCACGAAGGAGTGTATATGAAATCTAGATCGAAAGTAAACTAAAATAAAAGAGTGGCTAAACAATGTCATACTTAATTACAAAAATTAAATACTAGCCTAGTCAACCCCGAGGATTCAAATAATATTACAATTACACACATCCAATCACATACACACACATATGGCCATAATAGTTGGATCTTATGTCTGCAACAAAAAAGTTAGCCTACGCACATCCTACTATCATCAGGCACATATAATATATGATAAGTGCATAAAAGTAACCGAATCCTAAACACACAAAATCGGAAACCATGGCTCTAATACCAATTGAAGGTTGGAACCAAAGCTTTGCTTCACACCTCAGTCGCTTGTGCATGGCGATCCCATCTACATCCTTGGATTAAAAAAAATTAATCCAAGATGATGACGGATTACCCAAGCAACCGATCCATCATCATGCTATTCGAATAGAGTGGTCTCTTGAACAAACTTATTATTCCATCAACCTAACTCTTTTCCTCGATTAGCAGCGGAATAGATGATGTACAGATCGCCGGTTTTTGTGTTTATCTTCGGGGTCCAAGTAAATTAGCCACATGCAATTATATACATAATATAAAGAAACAAAAGGAAACAAAAACAAGAATTATACCTCTTGTTTACCTCTTGGTCTTCTATTGTATGTCCTATCCACTTCTTGGACGTTGTGTGGGCAACGATCCTCCAAGAGATGAAACTTCCTAGATCACGTTCTTTCCTTCCTTGCTCGCTCCAAACAAAGGGAAGAATACTCGAACCCTTCTTCTCCTTGCTTGCACCAACCACCAAGGACCAATTCCTTGGTGTCCGCCGGCCCTAAGGAGAGGGAAAGGAGGAGGTGCCGGCCCTTTCCTATAGAGAAGGAACTGCCGGCCACTTGGAGAGGAAGAGAGATGCCACCGGCCAAGGGAAGAAGGTGAAGGGGCGCCGACCAAGTGATGGGAAGGGAAGGAAGAACCAAAACCCTAACCACCCAATCTGTTGCCGCCGACACTTAGGAGAAAAGCCGCCAAACCCTAGCCACCCAACCTTTCTTGCCGCCTAACCTCTTCCACACCAACAACAAAAACTTAGAATTCAAAAATTCTTTTTTTACCCCAAGCCTTCGAATCTATTTATAGATTTCGCCCAAGCCTCCATTTAATCGTGTATGTTGGATCTAAGTTTCATGAGGGTTTTAATAGGCTACAATAGGGACCTTGTGGAGGAGTTGGATCTTGGCCACCCAATGGATCTAGCCCACATAAAGTCCGATCCAATAGTGATATTCCATTCCACTAGAGGATTATCATTGATCTACCTCACCAACCCCCATAAATAAATATGGGCTTCATATATTAATTGTACAAATATCTCCCCTTGTTTAAGATATTGAATGTCCGTCAATTAATTAATTTACTGACAATTAATTAATCAACATCTAACTCCATGAGTAGTACCACTCAACCTTATTATCATGTCAGACCAAGTCCACCTGCAGGGTTTACATGATGATCCTTATGAGCTCCTCAAGGGGACATCATCATCCTAATATATAGGTCAGGTTTCCTCCTATAATCAATGACACACCATCTAAATAATATTATTTCCTAACTTACCGAGCCTATCGATTTAATCTATAAATCTCGCCCATTGGTAAATCAAAGAAATAAATACTAAGTACATGTGCCCGTTATTATATCAGGATTAAGAGCATGCACACCATAATATCCGAGGTCCGATTCAATTATGTAGTCAGTAATAAATTGAATCACCTCTAAGTCGGTCCTGCTCAATACACCCAAAGTGTACTAGTGTAATTCTATGGTCAAGACAAACCAATACAAAATTACACTACAACCATACCAATGGTTTGTCCAAAACTATCTCGATTGTAAGCCTCTACTTATACTCTACAAGAAACTGATAACATGATATCCCATGTGACACCACACACCATGTTATCTACAATGTAATGTATCAGACAATATGCATAAACATAAATATGCAAACAATGATCATGTGATTCTTATTTTTAAAATAAAGATGTTCATACAAAAGATAGACTTTTCAGTATACATCCCAACATATGCTTCCTAAATGAAGGGAGTGTATCCATGTCTTCGCCTTGTCCCATAGTGAGAACGGATAGAGCCTCAAACGGATCGCATCGGTGAGTACTCCATTGAATGTTGAGCATATCTCTAAAAACGTCTCTAGGTGCCAGTTCAGGTCTTCAGTAGCAGCTCCTCCAAATTGGCTTTGCAGGACCATGTGTATGAGTGCAAGTTTTAATTCTAAATTGTTAGCTATTATGGATGGTCCAGCTATACTCGGCCTATACCCTCTAGCATTGGGGGCTGCATAATTCCGTAGAGGTCAGCTACCTATGTTCGCCAAAGGGGCATCTTGTTCCTCCATACTTTTCTATTTAGCTCTCCTGAGATGGTAGGTTCGTTCTATTTCTAGATCTATCGGAAGAAGATTTTCCAATTCTAAGCGTCTATGCATACGACGAACCAAGCTGCACAATCGGGTGTATATATACTACTTATAAAAAGAAAATGAAATAACCTAAAGAACTAAACCAAATGAAGAAAAACTAAAATTGAACTAAAGCAAGATGCAATTTAACTACAAAACTTAATCCAAACTAAATTTAGATAGTAAAAATCCAAATTTGGTAAACCAAAAATAAAATAAGAAAATAAATCTAACCTAGGTCCGATCCAAACTATCCACTTTCGATCCAATATCGAATCAACAGTCCCCGACAACGGCACCAAAAACTTGATGCACGCCAGCACGACCTCAAATCTTTGATGTAAATCATCAAGGACTCAAAACACGCGCTCGCCCTTAACGCCCACAAGTACACGGATGTCATCAAGTAATAAAAGATTATCGATCCCACAGAAACTGAGATTTGAATACCATTTGTCCAATGGATGTTGTTGTTCAGAGTTAATATCCTAAGAGTATAGGTTCCGGGGTTGACGGTAGTCCTAACTCAAGTACGGTTTCACTCGGAGGAAGAGAAGGTTGGTTCGAAGTTCTCTAAAACGATTCAAGGACTTCAGTTTCACTTGTGCATCGTGGACATGCTATCAATTAGATGCGTTGAGATCTCTAATTACGACCTTGAGGGAGGATCATCATGCATCTGCCCGATGAACTTTTTCTTCTATCGGGAACTACCTATTCCTAACCAAGTTTTCCTCTTGGATCGTCAGAGATCAGGAGGTAGATACCATTGGGAGCCCTTTGTCACTAAGGTCCCTCAACCCTTCTAGAGTTAATCTCTACTACTTTGGTCCTTCTGCAAAGATAGGTTATTAGAGTACGAGGATGTCCTAATAATCCCTATGAAGAGGTGGATCGTATCTCATATCCTACTCTAACATATTCAATCTTCTACAATTATGAGAGGTAGGATGACTGCAAGGATAATCGTTGGTTCTCCTAAATTTTGGATACAAAGGATGTGAAGGGTTTAGCTTATCGAGTCCGTGAGGGGAAACTTCGCTTTCCACTTTACCTCGGTTTGCTTGACCATGGCGATCCCTTCGATGCCCCCGGATTAAAAAAATTTAATCCTAGACAAAAGGGATTGCCCAAATAACCAAGTCATACTATTCATTTAGAGAGGTCACTTGAACAAACTCATTGTTCAAGCGACCATCCTCTATTCTACGAGTAGCCGTGGAATAGACGATGTCTGGATCGCCGGTTTTTGTGTTTATGCTCGGGATCCAAGTATTATTTAGCCATATACAGATTTATATCATGCTCATAGTTGAAAAACAAACACAAACATGTAACATATAAAGATTAGAGAATTGATATACCTCTCGATCTTCTAATGTATGACCTTCCTCCTTTCGGACATCGTGTGGGCGACGCTCTACCAAAAGTCGAAGCTTCTAGATCGCAAATCTTCTTTCTTTGCTCTTCCAAAGCAAGAGAAAGAATAGAAACAAGGTTCTTTTCCTCCCTAAAACCAACCAACAAAGAACAAATAGAATCCTTGCCGCCGGCGAACTAGGAGGAGGAGTTTGTGGTGGAATCCGGCCAAGACACCAAGGGAAAGCCTTATATCTTGTTTCCACCACCTAAGGAGAAGGAGAAGTGAAGCTTTGGCCACCGGCCAAGGTTGGAAAGGGGCTGGAAAAGCTGTTGGATGCCGACCAATGAAGGAAGAAGAAGAAAGGAAAACCTTCCTTATTTGGTGCCACCCAAGCCTCCAAACCCTAACCCTAATCCTATCCCAACTAGGATTCCTCTCTTGCCGCCCAAAACCCTAGCTCTCTTGGATATTCTTCATTCCAACCCCCTTGCCCTCCTTTTATAGAGTTAGGGATAAGTCATGATTTAATCTCCTCCATTGGTTCTAGGGATTTAATCTCAACCGTCGGATCTAGAGATTTAATCTTAACCATCGGATCTTAGAGATTTAATCTCTACCTATGGATCTTAGAATTTTGTTTCTATCCATTGGATTTAAGCTTCATGAGGTGTTAATAGGCTACATTAGGGACCATGAGGAGGAGTTGGATCTTGGCCACCCATGGATCAAGCCCACATAAAGTCCGATCCACAAATGATAATCCAATCCACTAAAGGATCATCATCGATCTACCTCACCAACCCCCATATGATAATATGGGTTCCATATATTATTTGTACATTTTCTCCCCGTGTTTAAGATCTCGAATGTCCGTCGATTAATTAATTTACTAACCATCAATTAATCAACATCTAACTCCATGAGCAGTACCACTCAACCTTTTCATCATGCGGGACCAAGTCCACCTGCAGGGTTTACATGATGAACCTTATGAGCTCCTCAAGGGGATATCATCATCCTAATATATAGGACACGGTTTCCTCCTATAATCAGCGACACACCATATAAATAATATCATCTCCCAACTTACTGAGTCTATCGATTTAATCTATAAATCTCGCCCATTGGTAAATCAAAGAGATGAATACTAAATATATGTGCCCGTTATTATATCGGGATTAAGAGCATGTACATAATAATATTTGAGGTTCGATTCGATTATGTAGTTAGCAATAAATCGAATCACATCTAAGGTGGTCCTGCTCAATACACACAAAGTGCACTAGTGTGATTCTATGGTCAAGAAAAACCAATACAAAATCACACTACAACCATTCCGATGGTTTGTCCAAAGTCATTTCGGTTGTGAGCCTTTTCTTATACTTTACAAGGAGCCGATAACATGATCTCCTGTGTGACACCACACACCATGTTATCTACAATGTAATGTATTAGACAATATTGCATAACCATAAAAATATGCAAACAATGATCATGTGATTCTTATTTCAAAATAAAGATGTTCATACAAAAGGTAGACTTTTCAGTATACATCCCTACAATCTCCCACTTATACTAAAAGACTATGCTGTCCTCAAACTATCATACATATGATCCCCATTCCCTCCACATGCCTATCAAAAGCTCTCGCCGGAAGGGCCTTAGTGAAAGGATATGCCAGGTTATCCTCCGATGCAATCTTGGCCACAACAACTTCTCCTCTCTTTACGATTTCTCGTATCAGGTGGTACTTGCGCTCTATGTGTTTACTAGCCTTATGGGCACGTGGTTCCTTCGAGTTTGCAACTGCACCACTATTATCACAATAAATTGTGATAGTTCTGGGCAAACCAGGAATCACATCCAAGTCCATCAGGAAGTTCCTGAGCCACACAGCTTCTTTGGCCGCCTTAAAGGCTGCCACATACTCAACTTCCATGGTGGAGTCCACCACGCATTTCTACTTGACACTCCTCTATACAATGGCTCCACCTCCCAAAGTAAACACAAAACCTGAGGTAGACTTACTGTTATCCCTATCAGATTGGAAGTCGAAAATCGTGTAAGCCACAGGGAGTAATTGGTCTGCCCGGTATACCAACATATAATCCTTAGTCCTTATCAGGTACTTCAATATATGCTTTACTGCAGTCCAATGTCCCTGTCCTGGATTACTCTGATATCTTCTGACCATGCCCACGGCAAAGCAGATATCTGGTCTCGTACATAGCATCGCATACATGAGGCTTCCTACTGCCGAAGCATAAGGAACCGCCTTCATCTCCTCTATCTCCTCAGATGATCTAGGACACATCTCCTTAGATAAAGGAACTCCATGCCTAATAGGTAAAAAAAACCCTTCTTGGAGTTCTGCATGCTAAAATGATCCATAATCGTGTCTATGTATGAAGCTTGGGATAAGTACAACATCCTTTTCCTGCGATCCCTTATAACCTTGATCCCAAGGATGTGTCCCACCTCTCCCAAGTCCTTCATATCAAACTGTTTGGACAACCATACCCTTACGTCCGATAACACCTTGATATTGTTGTCAATCAACAAAATGTCATCTACATAGAGTACAATAAATACCACTACGTTTCCGTCACATCTCTTGTATACACAAGACTCATCTGGACTTTGAATAAATCCATAAGACTGGATTACCTCATCAAAGCGGATGTTCCAAGACCTCGAAGCTTGCTTCAATCCATAAATGGACCGATTAAGCTTACATACAAGATGCTCTTTGCATTTAGCAATGAATCCCTCTGGTTGCTTCATATAGATGTTTTCCTCAAGACATCCATTAAGGAAAGCTGTCTTGACTGCCACACCTCATAATCCATATGAGCTGCTATGCATAAGAGAATCCGGATAGACTTAAGCATGGCTACCGGCGAAAAGGTCTCCTCATAATCGATACCCTCTTTCTGAGTATACCCCTTCGCAACAAGCCTCGATTTGAAGGTCTCAACCTTCCCATCTATTCCTCTCTTTCTCTTGTAGATCCACTCGCATCCAATGGTTTTTACACCATCGGGTGGTTCTACTAGCTCCCAGACCTGATTTGAATCCATAGATTCAATCTCAACATTCATTGCACTTTGCCAAGATACTGCATCTTTATCTTGGATTGCCTCATCATATGTCCAGGGATCAAGTTCATGTTTGCCAGGGACCAAATCATAAGATTCTCCCAAGAACATGAATCTATCAGGCTGTCTCACAACCCTCCCACTACGACGAGGTATCACCTGTGTATCCTCTATGATACGCGGTGCAGTGACATGTGGTATATCCTCTTGTACCGGTGGTACTAAAGAAGTGACTTCACCTTTTAAATCCTCCAGAACAATTTTACTCTTGGGCTTGTGGCTCATCACATAGTCTTCCTCTAGAAATCTGGCGTTCGTGCTAACGATCACCCTCTGATCTCTAGGACTATAAAACAATCCACCCTTCATTCCCCTGGGATAGCCAACGAACATGCGTACTACTGTACGAGGTTCCAACTTACCAGCATCTGCCTTCAGCACATGTGTTGGACTCCCCCATATCGGAATATGTCTTAGACTAGGCTTTCGCCCAGTCTACAATTCTGTGGGAGTAGAAGGCACAGATTTAGATGGAACCAAGTTTAGAATGTACACCGCCGTATCTAGAGCATATCCCCAGAACGAATCTGGCAAGTCAGAATAACTCATTATCGATCTAACCATCTCCATAAGAGTTCTATTCCTTCGCTCTGCTACACCGTTCTGCTGGGGTGTGCCAGGTGCAGTCAATTGGGATTGAATCCCAGCCTCTGATAGGTAATCCCTAAACTCTCCCAAGAGGTACTCACCACCATGTTCAGATCGTAGTGTCTTGATACTTTTACCTTGACGTTTCTCCACATCAGCCTTGAATTCTTTGAACTTGTCAAAGCATTCAGACTTGTGGTGCATCAGGTAAATGTATCCATATCTTGAGTAATCGTCTATAAAAGAGACGAAATACTCAAAACCACCTCTAGCCTGGATAGACATAGGACCACAAAAATCAGAATGGACCAATTCTAACACATCTTTAGCTCTATACCCCTTGGCCTTAAAAGGCCTCTTGGTCATCTTACCCTCCAAGCAAGATTCACAGGTTGGTAGATCCTCCACTACTAATGAACCCAAAGGTCCATCAGCTATCAACCTTTGAATTCTTCTTAGGTTAATGTGACCAAGCCTAAGATGACAAAGATATGTTGGTTCATCTTCGAAGGTTCGTTTCTCTTATTGGAATTAGAAGATGAGTTATTAACTTCAATTTGCATCGTGGGAGGTTTTGGTTCAAGTGTGTACAAATTTCCTATCAATGCACCCGAATAGATAATGTCCCTATTCCTTCTTATAACAACTCTGTCATTAAAAGAAATAGAACATCCATCCATAAACAATTTAGAAACCGAAATTAAATTCTTTCTAAATAAGGGTACATAAAGGCAATTCTTAAGAACCAAAAGTTTATTTTCCTCAAAAGATAAATGAACATCTCCCACTACAATAGCCGCCACCTTCGTGGCATCACCCAAGTACACGGTAATCTCCCCCTCAGCCAGTCGTCTGGTTTACTGGAACCCCTGCAATGTATTGCAGACATGATCAGTGGCTCCCATATCTACACACCAGGTGTCGATAGATAACACCGCTAAACATGTTTCAACGACTAGACCAAAAGATATACCTTTGTTCTTGCGGTTGGGGAAGTCCTTCTTCCAGTGTCCAGTCTGCTTACAAGTGAAGTACTTGCCTTTCGGCTTCTTTACTCCTCCCTGAGATCCTCCCACCACCTTTCCTTCACCTTGTTTCTTCTTCTTCTTGCCTTCTGGCTTAGAAGTAGAAACCTTCTGAGCAACGATGGCCTGAACCTGAGCAAGCCTTTCTGTCAACTAGAGAATGATATCGACCTGGGTTTCCCCTTCGATCTCAGCTCCAAGGACCTGTAGCTCATTCGCAGGCTTAGGAGGATACTCTTTGAAGAGTAAATATATGTACTCCTCAGCAGTTAAGACAATATCTAGATTCTTTTCCAATCAACATCATTTGGGTACAGTAAGTTTATTTTCCTTTAGTATCATAACAAGTGGACTGAAAGTCATTTTGAAAGAAAACCTAAGAATCACATAAATCAAAACATTAGATTTCAAAAAATTATTGATTCCTCAAACAATAAAATTTTAAAATCAACCAACACCTCAAAACACCGAGAATATCATATGCCACGATAGTGTGAACGTATACGAATTCTACATTTGTAAGAGGAGGTTTTACCCATTAATTTTACTATCTTGTCAACCTAACTTTTTGACAAGTAAAATTAATAGTTGGCTCCTCTTTGGCCCTACAAATAAAAGTAGTGACTCCGATGGGGAGGATACTTATATTTGTATCTAAGTGTTCACCATTACTCGGTACTAAGGTAATTGTCTCGGGTTATGCCTTCCGATGGGGAAGTACACATGCTCCTTGATAATTGCCTATAACCATATTTGACCTTGTGATCCGCAAACAAACCCATCCGATATGGAGGAAGGCACTCAGAGTCGACGCGCAAGTTTGTTTGCATCACTTGTCAAATCGTAATGGAGGTCGTGGGAATTTTAAAAATTCCCTCTCCCACTTAGTAATTTGAAATTGAGGAATTTTCCTAGCCTACGACATGCATATCAAACAAAAAGCAATAAATATGATAAATAAATTATTTTCCAACTATTATGGCTTTTTTCTTCAATATGACTCCTATCGCATCGCCATCTCGTCCGCTCCTCCTACGCCATGTACGAGCCATCCGGAGATCCGAGCCGAGACTAAAATCTATTTTAATTTACATCCATCGATCATATACTCCACGAGGGAGTGTACATGAAATCTAGATCGAAAGTAAACTAAAATATAGAGTGGCTAAACAATGTCGTATCTAATTTACAAAAAAAAAACAAATATAAGCCTCGTCAACCCTGAGGATTCAACAAAATAAATATTTACACACATACAATACCATAAACACATATGACCATAATAGTCGGATCTTATGCCTGCAACCTAGCTCTTTTCTGTATACTGAAAGCCTAGCTCTTTTCTGTATGAACATTTTATTTTGAAATAAGAATCACATGATCATTGTTTGTATTTTATATATTCATTATATATGTGTGCATATTGTCTAATATTCTGCATTGTAGATAACATGGTGCTTGGTGTGGCACAGAAGATCATGTTATCAGTCCCTTGTAAAATATAAGTAGAGGCTCACAACCAAGATGGTTTTGGACAAACCATTGGCATGGTTGTAGTGTAGCTTGGTATTGTTTTATCTTGAACATAGAGTTACACTAGTACACTTAGGTGTATTGAGTAGGACCGACATAGAGGTGATTCAATTTAGTACTGACTACATAATTGAATCGAACCTCGAATATTATGTTGTACATGCTCTTAATCCCGATATAATAACGGGCACATGTTCTTAGTATTTATTTCTTTAATTTACCAGTGGGTGAGATTTAGATGGATTAAATCAATATGCCCGGTAAGTTGGGAAATAATATTATTTACATGGTGTGCCGTTGATTATAGGAGGAAACCGTGTCCTATATATTAGGTTGATGATGTCCCCTTGAGGAGCTCATAAGGTTCATCATGTAAACCCAAATTTGGTTGACTTAGTCAACATGATGATAAGGTTGAGTGGTACTACTCGAGGAGTTAGATGTTAATTAATTGATGGTCAGTAAATCAATTAATTGATGGACATTCGATATCTTAAACACGGGGAGATTAATGTACAAATAATATATGGAGCCCATATTAATTTATGGGGGTTGGTGAGGTAGTTCAATGATGATCCTCTAGTGGAATGGAACATCATTGATGGATCAAGTATGTGTGGTTCCGATCCATCGGGTGGCCAAGACCCAACTCCTCCTTATGGTCCCTATCGTAGCCTAATATAATCCTTGTGAAGTCTAGATCCAAGAATGTAAAACAAAACCTAGAACCAGCGGTTAGGATTAAATCCCTAAGATCCGATGGTTAGGATGAAACCCTAGAACCAACGGTTGGGATTAAATCCCTAATATCCGATGGTTAGGATGAAACCCTAGAATCGACGATTGAGATTAAATCCCTAGATCCGACGGTTGGGATAAAACCCTAGATCCGACGGTTGGGATGAAATCCTAGATCCGACGATTAGGATAAAATCCTAGATCCGACGGTTGAGATGAAACCCTAGATCCGACGGTTGGGATAAAACCCTAGATCCGACGGTGGAGGTTAAATCCCTAGATCCGACGGATGAGATTAAAGGAGGCTTAAGCCCTATTCTATAAATAGGTGCTTAGAGTTGGGCGGCAAGGATAAGATAAGGAGATTGGTTTTCGAATTAGGGTTAGGGTTTGGCTCATCTTCCATTGGGCGGCTAGGGTTTGGGCTACAAGCTCAGGCGGCAAGCTAGGTTTGGTAGTCATCCCTCTCTTCTCCTCCTTGGTTTTGGGCGGCACTCTTCCCTTTTCCTTGCTCCTTGGCGGCGGTTCTCCATCCATTGGTGGCCGCAATCATCTTCCTCCAATATCTCCAAGGTGGCCGGCGGTTTCCATTCATTTGGTGGTCGGCGCATCATCCACTTGCTCCTTGGCCGGTGGTTGCACCAAATTCCCTAATTTGGTGGTCGGTTCTAGATAGGAAAGGTATTTGTGATTGCTTCTCTTTGTTCGCAGCGGACAAGGTAGAGAAGAAAGTGATCAAGAAGGCTTCAACTCGTGGAGGATCTTCATCCACACGTCGTCCACGAGAAGGATAGGACATACGATAGAAGATCGTAAGGTATAAAGTTGTTTTTAACTTTATTTACAGATCTGAATATGTTCTTTAATATTTTGATTGTGCATGTGTATGAATGGATATATATTGTATAATCATGGACCCCGAAGACAAACACAAAAACCGGCGATCCATCCGTCATCTTTTCCGCGGCTAACCAACTAGAAGAGTTGTGTTGCTTGAACAACTAGTTTGTTCAAGCGACCACTCAAGTTGTTAGCACGACGATGAATAGGTTGTGCCAAGGAAGCTCATCCCATCCGGATTAAGTCTTTCATTAGTGAAAATTTTAATCCGGGGACATGGGAGCCAATGAGCCTCCGAAGCGACATCCCAACAGAAATCTAGATCGAAAGTAAACTAAAATATAGAGTGGCTAAACAATGTCGTATCTAATTTACAAAAAATAACAAATACAAGCCTCGTCAACCCTGAGGATTCAACAAAATAAATATTTACACACATACAATACCATAAACACATATGACCATAATAGTCGGATCTTATGCCTGCAACCGAAGAGTTAAACTACGCATATCCTACTATTATCCGACACATATAACATATGAAAAGTGCATAAAAATTAACCGAATCCTAAACACACAAAACTGGAAACCCTTGCTCTGATACCAATTGAAGGGTTTAGCTTATCGAGTCTGTGAGGGGAAACTTCGCTTCCCACTTCACCTCGGTTTGCTTGACCATGGCAATCCCTTCGATGTCCCCGGATTAAAAAAATTTAATCCTAGACAAAAGGGATTGCCCAAACAACCAAGTCATCATCGTGCTATTCGTTTAGAGAGGTCACTTGAACAAACTCGTTGTTCAAGCGACCATCCTCTATTCTATGAGTAGCCGCGGAATAGACGTTGTCCGGATCACTGGTTTTTGTGTTTATGCTCAGGATCCAAGTATTATTTAGCCATATACAGATTTATATCATGCTCATAGTTGAAAAACAAACACAAACATGTAACATATAAATATTAGAGAATCAATATACCTCTCGATCATCTAATATATGACCTTCCTCCTTTCAGACGTCGTGTGGGCGACGCTCTACCAAAAGTCGAAGCTCCTAGATCGCAAATCTTCCTTCCTTGCTCTTCCAAAGCAAGAGGAAGAATAGAAACAAGGTTCTTCTCCTCCCTAAAACCAACCAATAAGGAACAAATAGAATCCTTGCCGCCGGCCAAATAGGAGGAGGAGTTTGTGGTGGAATCCGGCCAAGACACCAAGGGAAAGCCCTATATCTTGTTTCCACCACCTAAGGAGAAGGAGAAGAGAAGCTTTGGCCGCCGGCCAAGGTTGGAAAGGGGCTGGAAAAGCTGTTGGATGCCGGCCAATGAAGGAAGAAGAAGAAAGGAAAACCTTCCTTATTTGGTGCCGCCCAAGCCTCCAAACCCTAACCCTAATCCTATCTCAACTAGGATTCCTCTCTTGCCGCCCAAAACCCTAGCTCTCTTGGATATTCTTCACGCCAACCCCCTTGCCCTCCTTTTATAGAGTTAGAGATAAGTCATGATTTAATCTCCTCCATTGGTTCTAGGTATTTAATCTCAACCGTCGGATCTAGAGATTTAATCTTAACCGTCGGATCTTAGAGATTTAATCTCTACCTATGGATCTTAGAATTTTGTTTCTATCCATTGGATCTAAGCTTCATGAGGTGTTAATAGGCTACATTAGGGACCATGAGGAGGAGTTGGATCTTGGCAACCCATGGATCAAGCCCACATAAAGTCCGATCCACTAATGATAATCCAATCCACTAAAGGATCATCATCGATATACCTCACCAACCCCCATATGATAATATGGGCTCCATATATTATTTGTACATTTTCTCCCCGTGTTTAAGATCTCGAATGTCCATCGATTAATTAATTTACTGACCATTAATTAATCAACATCTAACTCCATGAGTAGTACCACTCAACCTTGTTGGATTGAAAGTGTCGCTAGAGGGGGGGGGGGGTGAATAGCGATACGATGTCGTTAAAAAACTTTTGCAATAAATAAAAAGCAAGTAGAGAGTGCACAGCGGAAATATAAAGTAGACAAGATATTTTTACGTGGTTCACAATCTTTCGATTGCTAATCCACGGCCCTAGTGATCCTTGATCACGTACGGAGGGCAATTCACTAAAACCACTCCTCTTCGTTGGAAGTAGGAGCAACGATTACAAAAAGAAATCAAGGCAAAGGGACACTCCCCCTTTCCTTGTTACGATTAAAGCACAAAGACAATTTAAAGAAGTAGAACTTAAATAAATATACCGACAACTCTTATAAGTAGAAGATGTAGCTTTGTCGTGCACTTCGTCGTAGCAAATGTGAGTAGTAGTAGCGGCGTTACGACGGCGTGTTGAGAGCTCTTGAATTCTTGTTATTTGCTTGGCTTGAACATGTCTATTTATGGATATTGATCTATGAATTTAGACATAGGTAGTGTCCAAGGTGAGGTTCTTATCCCAACACAAGGATGAGGTGTTTCAACCAACCACCTTGTGCCACCTCAAGGAAGCCTTCACGCCAAGAAGAAGAAGCCATCCAACTTGTGCCACATCATGGGAGCCAACCATCTTGTGCCACCTCAAGGAGGCCTTCACGCCAACTCAAGGATGAGGTCCAAGCTTGGTGATGGTTTGGATGTCCACCTTGATGCCACATCACCCTTTGTACCAAAACACGAGTCAAGTCCAAATTCACCCCCTTGAAATTCGAGCTCTTCTCGAGGCTGGAACTTGACTAGCAGTTGACTGTAGTCAAAGGGTTTTGGACTGCAATACAAGTTAGCTTAAAATATAAAGTACGATGGTTCTAACCATCTGATCTCGACCTAGACCTTCCATTGGAGGTATTGGGTCGGATCTACGCTTAACGACCTTGCTTCGCTTTCACACGAGCTTACCTTGTAGCCTCGCTTCCGTCTTCACCCGAGTACTCGGCTTCCTCCAAGTCCTCGGCGTTCGACCACCTCGGTTCCCACCGGGTGTCGCAGACCTTCCGCTCAACTTTAGCATTTCTGCACACTTAATTGAGCTCGTAAGATAACAAATATACCCTTAACTATTGAGCCTTTTGCCATAATCAAAATACCGATTCGACTTTGGTGCCCACTGCACCAACAATCTCCCCCTTTTTGATTCATGGCAAACCGACACAAAAGTTAAGGAAAAATTAAGCATAACAGTAAGCTAGCATAATGATTAAGCATGAATGAGCTAGCATAAAGATTAAATATGAATGAGCTAGCATAATGATTAAGCATGAATGAGCTAGCATAAAGATTAAATATGAATGAGCTAGCATAAAGATTAAATATGAATGAGCTAGCATAATGATTAAGCATGAATGAGCTAGCATAAAGATTAAATATGAGTGAGAAAAATTATTGTTTCAAGTTCTCCCCTTTGAGGTAACCTCCCCCTTGACCGAAGGTGAGTTCTTGAAAAATAATTTTTACTCCCCCTTAATAGTTGCTTAAGTAAACGGAATTACTTAATATAAAAGGTAACTTTCTTCCTTACTTTTGTGACTTTCTCCCCCTTTTGCCTTAACTCAAAAAGTTTGTAAATATATTTTAGGGTTTGTAAGTCCAAGCAAGTTCCCAATATAATTTCTAAGGTAAGACTTAGGCTAATTTCATAAAAAGAAGCAAAAATAGAGTACATATATAGAAAAATTTAAATCCTACTCTATTACGCACATACCTAACTTTCGTCTTAATAAACTAAATTGGCCGGGTAGTGGTTTGGTGAAGATGTCCGCTAGGTTTGATTTGGACTCAACATACTCTAGTTGTATAGTTCCATTAGTTACATGTTCCTAATGAAGTGGTGTTTAACTTCTATATGTTTTGTCCTAGAATGACATATTGGATTTTTAGTTAAGTTAATTGAACTAATGTTATCTATGTAGGTTTTAATGTTGTTAAAGATTAAGCTAAAGTCTTGGAGAGTGTGCTTCATCCACAGAGCCGAGAGACACACTCACCCGCCATAGCGTATTCGGCCGGTGGTAGATAAGACAGCGCAATCTGCTTCCTCGCACTACTGACTCGGATTTGACAACAACCACTCGTGCTCTTTCTATCGAGTTTACTACGGCATAGTCGGTCGATGCGGTAGATTAGATTAAACTCGGTAGATCTAGGGTACCAAATACCTCGTTTAGCGTGCCCTTTAGATATCTAAGGATACACTTGACTAGGGTTAGGTGAGACTCCTTGCAGGTTTGTAACCTTGCGCACATACTTACGAATAAAATGTCGAATTCGGCTGCGGTTAAGTATAGGAGACTTCCTATTAGCGCTCCTATAGTATTTTAGGTCAGCGGGTTTTCCTTCTACATCTTCGTTTATATTAACATTAGTTGCCATAGGTGTATTGATTATTTTAGCATCTTGCATTCCAAATCGATTTATTAAGTCCTTAGTATATTTTTGTTGATGTAAATATATTCCATCTTTAGTTTGTTTAATTTGTAAACCTAAGAAGAAACTTAACTCTCCCACTAAATTCATTTCAAATTCACTTTCCATAAGTGAGATGAATTAGTTTAGCGAGGATCGAGTTGGTAGTTCCAAAAATTATATCATCTACATAGATTTGGGCTATAAAGATTTCTTTTCCTACGGTTTTAACGAATAAGGTTAGAGTCGACTAAACCTTGGTTGAATCCTTTGGACTTAAGATAGATCGAAAGCCTTCGTCAAGCTCTTAGGGCTTGTTTGAGTCCATATAGGGCTTTCTTAAGTCTAAGGACATGGTCGGGTTTATCTAGATTTTGAATCAGGAGGTTGGTAGCGTAAACTTCTTCCTTAATGTATCCATTCAAAAATGCTGACTTGACATCCATTTGAAACAATTTAAAACCTCAAGTGATAGTTGAACTATTTGGATCACCTATCACTTGGTCGATAGGATGACTTGGGTGAGTTCTAGTTTGACTTGGGTTAGAGTCCTCTATCACTTGGTCGATAGGATGACTTGGGTTAGGACGAGATTCAAGTTCAAGATCAGAGTCGGGTTCGCTATAAGTTGATTTGCTAGTTGGTTTTGTTAAGGATTGAACGGGTTCGTGTCCTTCGTCGAAAACTATATTAATGGTTTCTTCGACTCTTATGTGTAGGATCAATGGAATTACTAAAGGGTTGTTTGTAAGTTTTTAAACCTAAATCATCTCACCAATATCTACATGATCAAAACATGTTATTCCTATGTATTATTGTGAGATGACTTTCAATTTTACTTGATTAATTTTAATGAATTTAAATTAACCAACATTAGGTTAGATTGGTTTAGTCTAAGCTCATCAAGTAATCTTTTCAAGAGATTAGCTTCAGTCGTGGCGAGGACAGAGGCCTTCTTTGATCGGAACAACGACCACTTCAGACAAAGCTAATTTCAAGAAATTGATAACTCGACTTACTTGAGACTACGTCTTGGTCTAACTAGTTATTTTTGAAAGAGGCTCCCAGGCTCAATCTTTTGAGGATTTTAGTTGGTTATGAGTCCTATCTAACCATTCTAAAAATAAAGGAAAAACTAAGCATGCAATTTCTAAGACTTAACAAAAATACATTTTGTATTGGCTCCCCTGGACCATTGAATCAGTGGGTCTATTCACATAGTGAATTTGGTCCTTAGGAACCCAATACATGTTAGATCCTAAAGTTGAAATCAAAGTGGTCTTAGGGACCCATGCTTGGACATTTTCTTATGTTGGTTTACTATAGACATATATGACTTATTGGTTGTATTTGAGTTAAACCCGAGTCCGGCCTTGTTGTACGGCCCTTTGTGATCCAAGTAAGAGAAAGTCCTTGGATCCCAAAGTGAACCTTTCAACGTGTTCCTAAGGTCTTGACTTGTGTTTTCAAAGCGAGTTCTCAACTTGCTTTTCAAGCAGTTGAGTCCTCCTCTTGAATCTGAGTAGTTGAAGAGGTTAGGAGACCTCATGTTTGAGAGGTTAACCTCCTCAATTAGGGTCTCGACCTTGGACTCGGACTTAGCTAGTTTCTTATTTAAAAATTTAATTGCACCATACAAAGTATTAAGTAACGCACTTACCCTTAATGATTCTTTTGAACCGGATACGGATCCGTGGCTTGTCTTGAATGGAAGCTCATCATCGGATTCGGACTCGGACTCTTCTTGTTTGAGTCGTGCTCGTCGGCTTAGCCATTAGAGCTTGGATATTCTTCTTCCTCGGGTGGCTTGCGCTTCTTCTTCTTGGAACACGCTAACGCAATACTCTTCTCGGCTGGACCACGTTAGTTTGCTCATGTAATTCAAGTTCGAAAACAATTCGTCTAACCTAATTTTAGAAAGGTCCTTGGAGACCTTGTAGGCATCGACCATGAATGCCCACAAGGTGGTCCTAGGAAACGAGTTAAGAGAATACCTGATAAGGTCGCGATTCTCGACCTTTTGTCCGATGGCATGGAGTTGTGATGTCTTGAATCTGAGCAGTTGAGTTGCGGTCTCGATTACCTGCATTTTCAAGTTATACAATTTATTTAAAAGAAAATCTCTTTTACATACCTTCGTGTCGTCGGTGCCTTCGTGTAGTTCCACTAGCTTGGTCCATAATTCCTTTGCACTAATGAAGGGTCCTAGGCGGTTGAACTCTTCCTTGGACAACCCACATTGCAAGATTTGAGTTGCCTTGGCATCGGCTTCTACTTGTTTTTTCATGGAATTTGACCATTGATCGTAACCCAAAGATTCACCATCTTCATTAATAGGAAGTGTGAAACCGGTTTGGATTGATCCACATCTCGTTTTGTGTTTTAAGAAAGCATTCCATCCGACCCTTCCTATAAGTTAAGTCATTACCGTTGTAAAAGGGGGGTCGGGCGGTGCTAAAACCTTCTAGATGGGCCATTTAAAAACAAGATGAAGAACGACGAAAGAATCTTGCAAAACACACACGGAAAGAATATTCCAAGACTTTCGTCTTGGATTAGTAGTCTTGAGGAAGTAAAAAGATATATAAAATGTAACTTGCAAAAGAAATAAACAATCAAATGCGAATGTCGTTGAAGTTCGGAGGACAACCTTAGGATCTAACCGAAGGACAACCTTATCAGGATCCTAAAGCCTCTAATGCAATTCTATATGTAGGAGAAGATAAGCAAGTGAAATAATTATCACGAAAACAGAAATAAATAAATAAAATCTGTAAAAAAGAAAAACAAAGCTAGATTGGTGGTTTCACGAATCTTGCCCGACTCGATACCAATTGTTGGATCGAAATATTGCTAGAGGGGGTGAATAGCGTCTGATGTCGTTAAAAACTTTTGCAATAAGTAAAAGCAAGTAGAGAGTGCCGAAATAGAAAGTAGACAAGATATTTTTACGTGGTTCACAAACTTTCGATTGCTAATCCACGGCCCTAGTGATCCTTGATCACGTACGGAGGGCAATTCACTAAAACCACTCCTCTTCGTTGGAAGTAGACAGCGATTACAAAAGAAATCAAGGCAAAGGACACTCCCCTTTCCTTATTGATTAAAGCACAAAGACAATTTAAAGTAGAACTTAAATAAATATACCGACTCTTATAAGTAGAAGATGTAGCTTTCGTTGTCTGGCGCGCCGTCGTAGCAAATGTGAGTAGTAGTAGCGGCGTTCGGCGCGTGTTGAGAGCTCTTGAATTCTTGTTATTTGCTTGGCTTGAACATGTCTATTTATGGATATTGATCTATGAATTTAGACATAGGTAGTGTCAAGGTGAGGTTCTTATCCCAACACAAGGATGAGGTGTTTCACCAACCACCTTGTGCCACCTCAAAAGCCTTCATGAAGAAGAAGCCATCCAACTTGTGCCACATCATGAGAACCATCTTGTGCCACCTCAAGGCCTTCATGACTCAAGGATGAGGTCAAGCTTGGTGATGGTTTGGATGTCCACCTTGATGCCACATCACCCTTTGTACCAGTCAAGTCCAAATTCACCCCTTGAAATTGAGCTCTCTGGAACTTGACTAGCGATTGGCTATAGTCAAAGGGTTTTGGGATGATACAAGTTAGCTTAAAATATAAAAATCGATGGTTCTAACCATCTAATCTCGACCTAGACCTTCCATTGGTATTGGTGGGCTCACGAGACTTGCCGCTTTCACACAGCTTACCTTGTACTCGCTTAGGTCTTCACCGAGTACCTCGGCTTCCTCAAAGTCCCTCTGGCGTTGCCCAACCAGTTCCCCTTGGGTGCAGACCTTCGCTCAACTTTAGCATTTGCGCGCATTGAGCTCGTAAGATAACAAATATACCCTTAACTATTGAGCCTTTTGCCATAATCAAAATACGATTCGACTTTGGTGCCCACTTGCACCAAACCTTTCATCATCATGGGATCAAGTCCTGCGGGGTTTACGATGAAATGGTCCTCAAGGACATCATCATCCTAATATATAGGAGTTTCCTCTTATAATCAGCGACCGCCATATAAATATATCTCCCAACTTGAGCCTATTGATTTAATCTATAAATTTTATTGGTAAATCAAAGAGATGAATACTAAGTATGTTCGTTATTATCTGGGATTAGAGCATGTATAATAATATCGAGTTCAATTGATTAGTCCATAAATCGAATCACCTCTAAGTCGGTCTTGCTCAATACACACAAAGTGCACTAGTTTGATTCTATGGTCAAGACAAACCAATACCAAATCACACTACAACCATTCCGATGGTTTGTCCAAAGCCATCTTGGTTGTGAGCCTTTACTTATACTTTACAAGGAGCTGATAATATGATCTCCCGTGTGACACCACACACCATGTTATCTATAATGTAATGTATTAGACAATATTGCATAACCATAAAAATATGCAAATAATGATCATGTGATTCTTATTTCAAAATAAAGATGTTCATACAAAAGGTAGACTTTTCGGTTCAGCATGTAAACCCTGCAGGTGGACTTGGTCTGGCATGATGAAAAGGTTGAGTGGTACTACTCAAGGAGTTAGATGTTGATTAATTAATGGTCAGTAAATTAAATAATCGACGGACATTCGAGATCTTAAACACGGGGAGAAAATGTACAAATAATATATGGAGCCCATATTATCATATGGGGGTTGGTGAGGTAGATCAATGATGAACCTTTAGTGGATTGGATCATCATTAGTGGATCGGAGTTTATGTGGGCTTGATCCATGGGTGGCCAAGACCCAACTCCTCCTCATGGTCCCTAATGTAGCCTATTAACACCTCATGATTCTTAGATCCAATGGATAGAAACAAAACTCTAAGATCCATAGGTAGAGATTAAATCTCTAAGATCCGACGGTTGGGATTAAATCTCTAGATTCGACGGTTGAGATTAAATTCCTAGAACCAATGGAGGAGATTAATTCATAACTTATCCCTAACTCTATAAAAGGATGTCAAGGGAGTTGGCATAGAATAATTGATGAGGGCTAGGGTTTTTGGGCGGCAAGGAAGAGGAATCCTTGTTGAGATAGGATTAGGATTAGGATTTGGAGGCAAGGGTGGCACCAAATAAGGAAGGTATTCTTCTCTTCTTCTTCCTCTTTTAGCCAACGTCCAGCACCTCTCCAGCCTCTTTTCTAGCCTTGGCCAGTGCCCAAAAGCTCCCTTCTCCTTCTCCTAAGGTGGTGGAAACAAGATATTGGGCTTTCCTTGGTATCTTGGTTGTTTTCCACCATCTTCTCCTTCACCTAGTTGGCCGGCGGCAAGGATAGTTTTAGTTCCTTGTTGGTTGTTTCTAGAGAGGAGAAAAACCTTGTTTCTACTCTTCCTCTTGCTTTGGAAGATCAAGGAAGGAATATTTGCGATCTAGGAGCTTCGACTTTTGGTAGATCGTTGCCCACACGATGTCCAAAAGGAGGAAGGTCATACATTAGAAGATCGAGAGGTATACCTATTCTACTTTCTTCTTTTTTTTGTTGCTTGTTTTTGTTTTTCAATTATAAGCATGTTATAAATCTGTAAATGGCTAAATAATACTTGGATCCCGAGCATAAAACACGAAAACCGGCGATTCGGACATCGTCTATCCCGCAGCTACTCGTAGAATAGAGGATGGTCGCTTGAACAACTAGTTTGTTCAAGTGACCTCTCTAAACAAATAGCACGACAATGACTTGGTGGTTTAGACAATCCCTTTTGTCTAGGATTAAATTTTTTTAATCTGGGGACATCAAAGGGTGCGCCATGGACAAGCTACCGAGGTGAAGCGGGAAGCGAAGTTTCCCCTCACGGGCTCGATAAGCTAAAACCATTAAATTGGTATGAGAGCTTCCGGGGCAAAACCCCTTCAAATGCATATTCCCTAAGGTCCGTGCTCCACAAATTGCTCTATTTTTTCTCTAAAAACGGCATCCTACACATAAAAATTACAAAAGCGGATCTCTGAACTAGAAAATTGTAAATGAATGCAAAACAAGGGAGAATATGTATGAAACAAGTATGAAATGCAATGAGATGCGTGCTAAAACTACTCCAAAATCCCTATATGATTTGCTCACATCATTAATGGAGGTCAACAAGCTATTCTAATTAGTATCTAGACATACAAAAGGAGGTGTATGAGAGAGATGAATTTATAGTAATGCAAACAATTTACATTAACAAGAAACTCCCACTATTTTTTATCAAATTCAATATCCCTCACTTTGAATTTGAGAGATGGTAGGTTATCACCTAGTGGGTTGATATCCATTATGACTAAGAACAACCTTGGAGAGAGTCCAACAAACCATTCATAGTCATAATGTTAGGTATCAACAGTACCCATTATATATCAAATATATAACTATCACTTTATGCTATCAACTAATTGAATGTTCACATATACATTATGTTGTTAACTCATTAACATATATACATTCAATGCATATCACCTAATTACACCTCTGTCTACATTGACCTTGGAGAGAGTCCAACAAATCAATGCTTTCAGTTAGGGCCGACCCATTAATCGTGAGATCAAATTTAAATAGTTTGAACACATCCAATTTACAAGCCAGTCTTGGAGAGAGTCCAACAACCCAAACTTGAAATTGACCTTTGGTCCTTACCATTTAAAATAAACATTGAATCTCATATGAATTGAACATGCTCGATGTCATGCCAGGCTTGGAGAGACTCCAACAACCCAAACATGAAAAAAAACTTTGGTTCAACCATATTAATGGAAGGTGTTAGCCCTAATATTTGCAAGAGGGATTTCAGGTTATTATGGGTCTCATCTATAAAAGGAAATTAACCTAAATATGGAAAAAACCAAGGTCACATTAGGAAATAAATTTTCCAATATGAATGTGACCCCAAAAATTTACGCACATGTCATTTTAGGAATTAAATATGCGAACTACACAACCTATTCCCCAACGCATGACTAGTCTATGTTTAGGCTCTAACGATGTGACCAACACCTTCGGCATTTCTAGGCACATCCGTGGTATTTCCTTTTCAGTTACAAACATATCCTATATGTAAAATCATGCACATTCTAGTCTATCATTTAGAAAAATATGGCACAGGTATATTAAAACATCATACATGCTTTAAATATTCTCCTACAACATGCAATATATGCCAAACAAACAAGGTGGCTCTGATACCACTTGTTGGAGATTCCGGGATCATGCATAGTGGAATAAAGCGAATAAAATATTACATCCCAGACATCCCCTGGGGGCCAGGAAAATTTTCTTTGGCATAATCACATGTAAACACACAAAGGAGAAGAAGAAGTTATACCTTCGAGATTCTTTCGAATCTGTCGAAACCACAAGAAAGACCAACGGGCCATGCCTCTATCAATATCCATGCCAGGATCACCTGAGAAAACTCCTAGAGTAGCAAACCTTTGTCTTCGATTGGTGCTAGCCAATCGACTGAGACAAGAGAAGAAGAGAGAGGAAGACGACTACCAAGGAAGAAAACCTATGAAAAACCTTTTTTTCCAAAGATTATCAAGGGATCTATTTATAGATATCTTGATTAGGTCATCTTAGGAGGCTTAAACGAGACCTATCTTACCTTAATTATCCCATAATTAAGGTAAGAACAACCCAAGAAATTTTCATAAGAGAATGCTCCAAAAACGACGGAACCGCAACACGACCGTGTGTCTTACACATGGTCGGTCGTGCCAAAAGGCATAGTCGTGCCAGGACACACGACCAACCATGTGTCCTTATGGGCACAACCTAGGTTTTGGCCCTTTGTTTTGGCCAGAGCCTGGCACGACCTGTGCCTGGTTAGGCACGACCATGTGAAACTTTATATGGTTCGTTTGAGTTCGTTTAGGTGCAATATGATCATGCTAAGTCTGATAAGGCCATAAGAGGTTCCATAGCCTCCGCTTCGCACCCCCTTGGCCTGGTCCAACTAGATACATCCTCTCTCATCGAGAATATCATTCTCAGACTTGTTTTACATCTCGAGATCACCTGTAGTACATGTGACCCAATAGGTTCCTGGTTATGTTATCCATTCATAATTAACCTCTTAATTATGAATAGATCATGATTGGCACCAAGCACTACATCATGACCCCCAATTGGTCGGAAAGTCTAAATCGACTCCAAAATATTTCTGATCTTTCAGCAACTACAGTTGTTCGTGTCTTCTTCCTTTCACTCATCCTATACCCACTTGGTTCAAGACATGGTCTGTGTGTTCGTCCCCACTAGGCTAACTACGTCACACCTAACCCAAGTTAGTTTCATTGTCTTGTGGATTCAAGTTACTCCTATATGTTCCCAAGAAGACCATCTTCATAACATGTTTGCTTTGACTAAAGACTTCTGAGTAACGATCCTGATAAGAGGCCTAGGGTATACATCTTCTTTATCAGGAGTGGTGAATCATCTATGGACTATTCAAACTCTTCGATCACTTTGGCTTATACCCAATCATCTTGGAGTTACACCTCCTATGGAGATGGCTGTGAAAAAGTCAAAGTATAAGATGCCTTTATCAAGGTGACTCAAATACCTCAAGTCTAAGGAAGCTCGCACTCAAACTGTAATGAGATCTTCAATGACATATAGAACCATATGAAGTCTCATAGTAGATCACTCCAATGAACTAGTTACCATAACTAGCATCAACATATTCACTCTCAGCATCCCTATGCTTCCATTCAGTGAGTATCGAATGCTTGGATAAAGCAAGGAGCATAACATGTGCTAGTCTCACAGAATTGATGATGTCCAATCTTATCAATTCAACGACTAGGGACAATTTCAATATTTACATATTTACACATGGTGAGATACCCACTAACTATAATCCAATCACAATTTCTCTCATGCTACGGATCGTATTGTGGACTTTAGTACATGAGTTTAAGATCCAATCAAATACATAGATAATGTATACTCAAATAGTGAATTTTATTAATAACCTCTAAGGCGATTGCCTTAGGACACCTCTCAATTACATCACACGGGTAGCCCATGCTCCCTGCTGGAGGTCCCGTGTCTAGCCATGAAATGATCCACGACTATGGTGGTGACCATGGGTAGGCCATGGTAGCTTCTAGGAGCTCCATTATGCCCTATTTTGATTCAGAATGATGCACACTGATGTTAAGGTAAATGGGAATGCCATGTTATGATTGATGCATGATAACAACGATCATGTGTCGTGGTACTATTACAAATTAATTACCAAACCCTCTCTACACTAATATAGCATAGGGAACAACCTAGATCATTTCTCAAAGAGTGTAATTGAGAAAATAACAATCTTAGGATCGCTAATTATTACTTTGGATTTTCTATTGAAAATGGAGGTTTGGATTAAAATAAAACTAATCCTACGGAACGAAAGACAATGCAAACATTCAAACAAAAGAATTCGAAAACATAAAGCAAATGCAGGAATGTGAACCAATAATTAAAATACAAAATAATGTGAGTGTAAAACAAGGTATGAAATTAAATTTAACCTAACTAACTACAACCTAGTTACTCATAGAAACATTTCACCGAACACTTCGTAGGCATGAAACAAATTAAATCAAGCGCGTGTAATCTAAACATGGAAGGTAATTTTGATTATAATCATTCAACCAATTAAGCATGAAGAACAATCAACACATCAACACATGGAAAAAATTGGTGTCCGAAATTGAACAAAATCTGTCGGAGAAGCTGTGTATGAAGAACAAAGTTGCCGGATGAAGAGAAATGGACTGCAGAAGTTGTGTAGATGTTGTCTTTGTCGGACTAAAATAGATGGGTTGCCGGAGCTTTGGTGGTGACTGGCCGAAGAAGAAATGCTATGGAAGAAGGTGGCTACTGGCGGTTGAAAAGAGGTGGAGGAAAATATGGGAGGTTGCAGCTGTGGTGGATAGAGAAGGCGGTGTCGATGGTGGCTTCTAGTGGTAGAGAAGATGAAGAAGGATGGAGTGCCATTGCTGGCCTTGGTGGAGAAGATGGATGGCCGGTAAATCTTCGAGGTGAGGAACTAGCGGAGCTTGACAGAAGGAATGGTTGCGTGTGTCGCGTGAGAAAGAAAAGGCACACCCTGGAAAAATTCAGCTCAAGCTTAATTAACCTAAATCTTAGATCTGATCCGACAACTAAAATTGCTCCGATCTCCTATGGACAGATCTGATCAATCTAAATGAATGATCACGATCAGCTTGATCTAGATGAAAGGTTGTGATGAATAGATCTGAGTGTATGGTTCGGATCTCTCCAAATCTAGATGGATGGCTCGAAATCGATTAGATCTCATCGGACGGTCAAGATTTATTAGATCTGAATTCTTTGATTAAACTGCTTGTGATCTTGATGAAGGGCTCAGATTAATCTAGCTTGAAATTCCCTTTATGACCCTAGATGAAGAAATATTTGATCTAACTCGAGTCTAGTCCATTGGCTCACCTTGATCTACTACAAATAAGATATAAAATTGCATATAAGTCCATAAATTTAAGAGAATTTTACAATAAGGTTCAAAATAAATCTAAACTCATAAAACATGTTAAGAATCGACAATTAACCACACGAGAAGATTAAAAACATCGAAATTAAGGACGAAAATAATATACTAAAATGTTGTTATCAAATTCACCCACACTTATTCTTGCATGTCCCGAGCAAGTAAAGAAAACTAAAAGTAATCTAAAGATATATTTCCCTAGTAATTCCCAAGCATACATAGAAAATCGTGAAAAAAAGTTACCTAGGATTGTCAAATTTCAAAGACTCAAGCAATCATGGACTCAAATCTTACACAAGTTAACAAACATGGTGATTTTAATCCATCCTGAATAGACTAAAATTGATTAAGCCTCACAAGGTAAGTGGTGGTTTCTCTCGCTCTCATAAGCATGTAATAGTGGAGTTCACTCAAGCTTCTCATGGTTTATGCACTACCATATGCTTGCTTTTCTTCTACCTTATGTTGGTGCAATCGACCTAGGTCATGATTGACCAGACTCGATTTAGACTCGAGTAGTGTTTTGATGTTTGACAATATTTTGGGGAGATTGTGTTAGTAATATATGAGAGATTTCCTAAGGCAATCGCCTTATGTTTGAACCATTTATATGATAAATGAAGATTCACTATTTGAGTATACATGTTTTCATGTATTTGATTATATCTTAAACTCATTTACTGAATGTCCACGATACGATTCACAGGATGAGAGAATTTGTGATTGGATCACAACTAGTGAGTATCTCTACATGTGTAATTGTGATGTATCGGAATTATCCCTAGTCGATGAATTGATGGATTTGGACACCATCGATTCTGTCGAGACTAGCACGAGATATACTCCTTGGTGTATCTAAGCAGCAGATTCTCACTGGCTGTTGACATTGTGATGTCCGGAGTTAATCGTGGATGCTAGTTATGGTAACTAGTTCATTGGAGTGACCAGTCGTAAGACTTCATATGGTTCTCTACATATATAGATATGTCAATGAAGTTCTTACTGCAGCTTAAGTGCGATGTTCCTTTGACTTGCGATATTCAAGTCATCTTGATTATAAAGAATTATGCTTTGACATCTTAAGCAAGCATCTCTGAGGAGATGTGGACCCGGGAAGATTGGGTATAAGTCGAAGTGATCGAAGGTGTTTGAATAGCGCATAAAGGATTCACCACTCCTTGCGAGGAGATGTATACCCATGGCCTCTCGTCGGATTGTTACTAAAGTCTTTGGCCAAAGATTACATGTTTAGAGTAAGGTACTCTTCGATACATGTGCAGTAACTAGAATCCGTAGGACGAGGAAATGATACTTGGGCTAGATGTGACATAGTCAACCTAGTGGGGACTGATACTATAGACCATGTCCTGAACCAAGTGGGTATAAGATGAGTGAAGGGAATGGGGCACGATTCATTCGAGCTGCTGAAGGGTTTCAGAAATAGTTCTGGATCAACCGTTGATCTTTTCGGTTAATTGGGGATCATGATGTACTACTAGGTGCCACTCATGATCGTTCTATAATTAATGGTTAATTATAGACGGCCAACATAAACCGAGAACCTATTTGGTCACACACACAACGAGCGTAATCCGAAGGATTTAAAACGAGCTTGAGAATGAGATTCTCAGACCGAGAGAAACTAGGTTTGGTTGGACCAAACAAGGAGCGAGCATGAAATCGTTTCAGTTGTAATGGAAGTGTGGATGGGCCATGTCTTATGAAGACATGATGGATGAACCAAATTGGTTTGGTTCTAATCCAAAGGAGGAGAATAAACCAAAGGGGTTTGGTTTGTTTTAAACGAATGAACCAAAGTTGGTTCGATTTATTTTAACTTAAAATAGACCAACATGGTTTGGTTTATTTTAACTTAAATTAATGGAGTGGGTTAACGGGCTTTTGGTTATGATCCGATAACAATTAAGAGAATTTGTTCTCTATAAAATAGGGCTTAAGGGTTTTTTGTTAAGCCCTAATCCATGCAATCCCTAGTTGCCGCCAACCCCTCCGCCCAACCCTAGCTGCCGCCCAGATTTGTGCCGCCGTCCAAGCTTCAGCCAATGATCCTCCGGCGACCCTCCGGTGATCTTCTTTGGGTCTGACGACAAGGTGAGCATCAAGCTTCCTTATTTGGCTGGCACTATTCCTCCACCAAAGCTTGTTTATTTCGTGTCGGAGCATCGTTTGGACGATGTTCGAAGCTCCGACAGTGGCTTCCTTGCCGGGGATTCGATCTCCGGTAATCCTCATAGGTGGAGGACGAAGGATTCGTCAAACGGCTGACGAATACCTCTCCGGAGAAGCGAGTTTTTGAGGACTCGTTTTGAATCCGAATTTTGATTCGGATTGTGATCTTCTCTCGATCACATTGTCTTCGACACGAGGCTAGTAACTTGTATGAAGATGAGGCATGTGACTTTGTGAAGCCATCCTAAAGATACTCGGCGTGGATACAGATAGAGACGATTCTAGCAAGGATCGTTCTGGTTGATGCCTTTCCCGCTACACGTGATACGTCAGGTATACATAGTATAAATTTCCTTTTATTGCAAAATTTGAATTTATGGTTATGTCTATATATATTATACTATGCATGCGTGTGGTGTGTGTGTTGTAATAAATTAGATTTATTAATTTTATTTCTTTCGCTGTGCACATGTTTACGAAAAAATGTTCGAACACACACTCGCCGCGGTGTCGGAAACTAAATAGTGGTATCAGAGCCCAGGTTGTTTTTTGACATAATCGTAAAATTTTTTTGCGATAGTCGTAATAGTATTTATGGAAATTTTCTACTTTTGGAAAGTTAGAAGTATTTATGGAAATTTTTAATTTTGGAAAGTCTAGAAGTATTTATGGAAATCTTCTACTTTTGGAAAGCTAGAAGTATTTTTGGAAATTAATATTTTCCATAAATAAAATATTTGATTAGATTTGGAAATTTGTTTCCTAATCTAATCATGATTTGATTTGGGAAATCAAATCTTAAAATATTTTATTTCCATAAGTAGTTTTGATGATTTAGGAAATTTGCTTCCTAAATTGACTTTCCTTAATCAACACTTTCCACAAATAAAATATGTGATTAGATTTGGAAATTTATTTCCTAATTTAATCATGATTTGATTTGGAGAATCAAATCTCAAACATATTTTATTTCCATAAATAGTTATGACATATAAGGAAATTTTGTACATGTCATAATTGTATGTCATGTAATTACATTAGATGCATATCATTATGCCATGCGTGTCGTGACATGTAGATGTATGACATGTATGTCATGCCATGTAGATAATAGTTATTTGCATGCAAAGAGGATGAGACATAAAAACTCTTACTCAATATTAAAGCCTACATCTTCCATTAATATGGTTAGAACTAGAGTTCCGTTTCTTGTTTAGGTTGTTGGACTCTCTCCAAGCCCGGCTCGAACCCGAACATGTTCAAACCATGGAATAGTTTAATACTAATATGGTAAATGTAGATGTCAATCGTTAGCTTTGGTTATTTGACTCTCTCCAAGCCGGGCTAATTGGTTGAATGCGCTCTAACCATATTAAAACTATTTCTCGATTAATGGGTTGGTTTTAACCTGGAGCGTCGACTTGTTGGACTCTCTCCAGGGTCGATGTGAAGGGAGGTGAAGTTGGGTGCTATGCATATGATGCATACTTGTTAATGTGTTAACAACCCGATGTATGTGTGAACATTCAATTAGTTGATAGTACATTGTGATAGTTGCATATACGTGATATGCAATCGGTATATTTGATACCTACCATCGTAGTTATGAATGACTTGTTGGACTCTCTCCAAGGTTGTTCATATCTATGTTGGATATCAGCCCATTTTGAGATGAACCTATGATCTCCCAAAGTGATTTTGGGGTTTTTGAAATTCAAAAAATGAATGGGATTTATGAATGTATATTGATGAATTTTAAAATTATTTTCTCATATATGCTCATTTTGTATTTCTAGGTTAATCGATTGATCATGACGTCTTTGAATTTGCGCACTATTTTGGATTCAAACAAATTGACTGGGCCTAACTTCTTGGACTGGCTTAAAAACTTGAGAATTGTTCTCAAGGCGGAAAAGCTAGCATAAGTCCTTGAAGAGCCTCTTCCCAACTGTCCTAGGGACGATGCAACTCTAGACCAAATGTTGGCCTATCAGAAACATGTGGCAGATTCTGAACTGGTGAGTTGCATCATGCTAGCTGCGATGGTACCTGAGCTGCAAAAGCAACATGAGCATATGGATGCTAATACCATAGTCTTCCATCATCATGAGTTGTTTGATGAGAAAGCGAGATCTGAAAGGTTTGAAGTCTCCAGGCTCCTCTTCACCTCTAAGATGCAAGAAGGTTCGTCTGTAGTGCAGTTTGTGCTAAAGATGAACGGGTACATCGAGCGGCTGGCCACCCTCGGGTTTATGATGGATCATGAATTAAATATTGACTTAATTCTGCATTGTTTGCCCAAGAGTTTCTCACAATTTGTGATGAACTATCAGATGAACAAATTAGAATCCACTATTCCTGAGCTCCTCAATATGTTGAAGACTGTGGAGCCTTTTGTGAAGCATGAGGAGAAGGCGGTTCTGTTAGTTGATTCCTCAAAGAAAGGTTCTAAGAGGAAGGCAAAGGAACAGAAGAAAGGGAAGAACAAGAAGGCTAAGAAGGCAGAACCAGCACAAAAGGGCACTTGCCATCATTGTGGCAAGGAAGGCCACTAGTGAAGAAACTGTAAGATTTATCTTGAGTCTGTGAAGAAGAAGAAGGCATCTGATGCCCCATCCTCTTCAGGTATCTTCGTTATTGATTGTCATTCTATTTTATTAGACACTTGGGTATTGGATACTGGGTGTGGCTCACATATATGTAATGACATACAGGGGCTAAGGAATAGAAGAAGACTCGTTAGAGGGGAGTCAAATTTGTGAGTTGGCAATGGAGCAAAGGTTGCTGCGGTCGCCATCGAAACTTATTTGCTGAAGCTCCCTAGTGGACTAGTCTTGGAACTGGACAATTGTTGTTGTGTTCCTTCTCTAATAAATAACATTGTTTCTATTTCCTGCTTAAATAGAAATGGTTACCATTTGACGTTTAGTAACAATTGTTCTTATATAACTTTGAATGGCGTACTTTATGGAACTGGAACTTTGAGCAATGGTATTTATACATTAGATGTATCCAGTGACATTTTCAATATCGAAGCGAGCAACAAGCGTGCTCGAAAGGATAATCAATTAGACTCCTACATGTGGCATTGTCGTCTTGGCCATGCAAGCAAGAAACGCATGTCCGAATTACACCGATGTGGAATTCTGGAATCGTTTGAATTGGATTCATATGATACATGTGAATCATGCTTAAAAGGCAAGATGACTAAGTTACCTTTTATAGGAAAAGGTGAACGAGTGGGAGAGTTGCTAGGTCTAATACATACTGATGTATGTGGACCTATGTCAACTCAAGCTTTAGGAGGCTATAGCTACTTCATTACCTTAACCGATGATCACTCACGGTTTAGGTATGTGTTCGTGATGAAACACAAGTCTGAAGCCTTTGAAAGGGTCAAAGAATTCAGAAATGAAGTAGAGAAACAACATGACAAGAGTATTAAAATACTTCGATCGGATCGAGGTGGTGAATACTTAAGTCAAGAGTTTCTTGATTATCTAAGAGACAATGGTATATTGTCTCAATGGACTCCGCCATATACACCACAGCATAATGGTGTATCTGAGAGGCATAACCGGACCTTGTTGGACATGGTCAGGTCAATGATGAATCATGCGAATCTTCCTAAGTCCTTTTGAGGCTAGGCACTTCAGACAGCTGTTTACTTGTTAAACAGAATGCCAACCAAGGTAGTCTCTACTACTCCATATGAGATATGGAATAGTAAGAAACCTCATGTATCTTACTTGAAGATATGGGGTTGTCCTGCTTATGTGAAGAGATATCAGACAAATTGGATGCTAAGTCTGATAAATGTCTATTTATTGGATACCCTAAGGAAACAAGGGGTTACCAATTCTATCATCCTGTGGAACAAAAGGTGTTTGTTTCAAGGCATGCTGTGTTTCTAGAGAAAGAGTTTCTCTTGCAAGAAAACAGTGGGAGTGTCGTTGAGCTTGAGGAGGCTCGAGAGACTCAAATAGACATTGATGAGATACCTGGTGAAGCACAATAGCCGATAACTCATAGTGATGAGCAATCGGCTGGACCTATTGAAACACCATATCTTCGTAGATCTGGTAGAACACGCAATATTCCTGAGAGATATGGATTTCTCGTAAGTGAATCGAATGACGTGTTACTCATTGATGATGAGGAGCCTACCAGTTATGAAGAAGTTCTGACAAGTTTAGAAAGGGATAAGTGTCTTGAAGCCATGAAGTCGGAAATGGATTCCATGTATGAAAACCAAGTTTGGAACTTGGTTGACCCACCTGAAGGCATAAATCCTATAAAGTGCAAGTGGGTTTTCAAGAAGAAAACCTATATGGATGGTAATGTGATTACCTATAAGGCTAGATTGGTGGCGAAAGGATATCGTCAAAAGCAAGGTGTTGATTATGACGAAACCTATTTGCCTGTAGCTATGCTTAAATCCATTCGGATGCTCCTGGCCATAGCGGCTGATTATGATTATGAGATATGGTAGATGGATATGAAAAAAGCTTTCCTTAATGGAAACTTGCTCGAGGACGTGTATATGATACAACCTGAGGGTTTCACATCGGTTGATAAAACCAAGGTATGAAAATTACGACGGTCCATATATGGATTGAAGCAAGCATCCAGGAGCTAGAATATCCGTTTTGATGAGACAATCAAAAGGTTTGATTTCTCACAAATCCAGACAAACCTTGTGTGTACAAGAAAGTTAGTGGGAGTGCAGTCGTGTTCCTAGTATTGTATGTCGATGACATATTACTTATAGGAAATGATGTTTCAGTCTTACAGTCAGTTAAGATTTGGTTGTCCAAGACATTCTCCATGAAAGACCTGGGAGAAGCAACCTACATCCTCGGGATTAAGATCTATAGAGATAGATCGAAACGGTTGCTTGGTCTTTCGTAGTCTACATATATAGACTGAGTGCTAAAGAGGTTTAGCATGTCGGAATCCAAGAAAGGTTTCCTACCCATCATGCATGGGATACACCTTTCGAAGTCTATGTGTCCACGCACAGAAGACGAGAGGATTTTCATGAGTAAGATTCCCTATGCATCCGTAATAGGATCTATCATGTATGCTATGTTATGTACGAGGCATGATGTATCGTATGCTCTGAGTGTCACGAGTAGATACCAGTCTGATTCAGGAATGGATCATTGGGCGGCTGTTAAGACAATCCTTAAGTACTTGAGAAGAACTAAGGATATGTTCCTAATATATAGAGAAGGGGACATGGTGATACGCGGGTATACGGATGCCAGCTTCTAGACAGACAAGGATGATTCTAGGTCTCAGTTTGGATACGTGTTCACCTTGAATGGGAGCACAGTGAGGTGGAAAAGTTCCAAACAAGACACTGTAGCGGATTCTACCACTGAGGCAGAATACATTGCAGCTTCGAAAGCAACAAAGGAAGCGGTTTGGATCAAGAAGTTCATTTATGAACTTGGTGTGGTTCCAGCCATTGTTGAAGCAATAACGGTCTACTGCGACAACAATGGAGCAATTGCACAGGCGAAAGAGACAAGGTCTCATCAACGATCCAAACATGTGCTTCGCCACTATCATCTGATCATAGAGATCATTAGTAGGAAGGAAATACAAATCGAGAAAATCCCCACTGAAAGGAACTTAGCGGATCCTTTGACTAAGGCATTATCTCAAAGTAAGTTTGAGGGTCATGTTAGAGCTTATGGTATTGGATACTATAGCAATTGGCATTAGGCCAAGTGGGAGTTTGTTAGTAATATATGAGAGATGTCCTAAGGCAATCGCCTTATGTTTGAACCATTTATATGATAAATGAAGATTCACTATTTGAGTATACATGTTTTCATATATTACTCTGTTAGTAATATATGAGAGATGTCCTAAGGCAATCGCCTTATGTATGAACCATTTATATGATAAATGAAGATTCACTATTTGAGTATACATGTTTTATGTATTTGATTGGATCTTAAACTCATTTATCAATGTCCACGATACGATTCACAAAGATGAGAGAATTTGTGATTGGATCACAACTAGTGAGTATCTCTACATGTGTAATTGTGATGTATCGAATTATCCTAGTCGATGAATTGATGGATTCGACACCATCAATTTCGTCGAGACTAGCACGAGGTATACTCCTTGGTGTATCCAAGCACCGATTCTCACCGGGCCGAGACATAGTGATGTCCGAGTTAATCGTGGATGCTAGTTATGGTAACTAGTTCATTGAGTGACCACCGTAAGACTTCATATGGTTCTCTCATATATAGATATGTCAATGAAGTTCTTACTGTGGCTTAAGTGCGATGTTCCTTTGACTTGCGGTATTCAAGTCATCTTGATCATGGAGACTTATGCTTTGACATCTTAAGCAAACATCTCCGAGGAGATGTGGACCCGGGATGATTGGGTATAAGTCGAAGTGATCGAAGGTGTTTGAATAGCCTATAAAGGATTCACCACTCCTTGCGAGGAGATGTATACCATGGCCTCTCGTCGGATTGTTACTAAAGTCTTTGGCCAAAGCATTACATGTTTAGAGTAAGGTACTCTTCGATACATGTGGAGTAACTAGAACTGTGAGGACGAGGAAATGATACTTGGGCTAGGTGTGACGAGTTCACTTAGTGGGGACTGACACAATAGACCATGTCCTGAACCAAGTGGGTATAAGATGAGTGAAGGGAATGGGGCACGATTCATTCGAGCTACTGAAGGGTTTCAGAAATAGTTCTGGATTAACCGTTGATCTTTTCGGTTAATTGGGGATCATGACGTACTACTAGGTGCCACCCATGATCGTTCTATAATTAATGGTTAATTATAGACGGCCAACATAAACCGAGAACCTATTTGGTCACACGCACAACGAGTGTAATCCAAAGGATTTAAAACGAGCTTGAGAATGAGATTCTCAGACCGAGAGAAACTATGTTTGGTTGAACCAAACATAAAGCGAGCATGAAATTGTTTCAGTCGCAATGGAAGCGTGGATGGGCCGTGTCTTATGAAGACATAATGGATGGACCAAAATGGTTTGGTTCTAATCCAATGGATGAGAATAAACCAAAGGGTTTGGTTTATATTAAACGAATGAACCAAAGGTTGGTTCGGTTCGTTTTAACTTAAAATAAACCATAATGGTTTGGTTTATTTTAACTTATCTTAATGGAGCGGGTTAACGGGCTTTATGGATATGATCCATTAACCATTAAGAGAATTAGTTCTCTATAAAATAGGGCTTAAACCCTAACCCTAAAACCTAATGAAGTTGTAGCCGCCCAACATGTTGTTGCCGCCCAACACATTGTTGCCGCCCAGCTTGTGGTGCCGCCGTCCAGCTCCTTGCCGGCGTCCAAGCTCCAGCCGGTGAACCTCCGGCGACCCTCCGGTGATCTCCTATAGGTTCGGCATCAAGGTGAGCCTTTTCTCTTTTTGTTTTAGCCGGCGCCTACTCCTCCACCAAGCTGTCCAGTTTTCTGGACAGCTTCTTCTCCTCTCGTCGGAGCGTCGTTTGGACGACGGTTAGTGCTCCGACAGCGGCTAACTTACCGGGGATTTGATCTCCGGTAATCCTCTGAGGTGGAGGACGAAGGATTCGTCAAACGGTTGACGAATACCTCTCCGGAGAAGCGAGTTTTGAGAACTCGTTTTGGATCCGAATTTGGATTCGGATCGTGATCATCTCTCGATCACGTCGTCTTCAACACGAGGCTAGTAACCCGTACGAAGACGAAGCTCATGACTTAGCGAAGTCATCCCGAGGAGCTCGGCGTGGATACGGATAGAGACGATTCTTACGAGGATCGTTCCGGTTGATGCCGTTCCCGCTACACGTCATACGGAAGGTATAACGTAGTTTAATTTCCTTTTATTGCAAATTTTAATTTACGGTTATGTCTACACTTGTTGTAATAACATGCGTGTGTTGTGTGTGTTGTAATAAATATAGATTTATTATTTTTAATTGCTTCCGCTGTGCTCATGTTTACGAAACATGATCGAACACACACGCCATGGTGCAAACCCAACAAAGGGTATCAGAGCCTGTGTTGTGTTTCGACATAATCGTAAAAATGGTTTTGCGATAGTCATAATGTATTTCTGGAAATTTTCTAAATTTTGGAAATTTAGAAGTATTTATGGAAATTTTTCAATTTTGGAAAGTCTAGAAGTATTTATGGAAATCTTCCACTTTTGGAAAGTTGGAAGTATTTATGGAAATTGATATTTTCCATAAATAAAATATTTGATTAGATTCTAGAAATTTGTTTCCTAATTTAATCATGATTTGATTTGGGAAATCAAATCTTAAAATATTTTATTTCCATAAGTAGTTTTAATGATTTAGGAAATTGGTTTCTAAATAGATTTTCCTTAATCAAATAATTCCATGAATAAAATATGTGATTAGATTTGGAAATTTGTTTCCTAATTTAATTATGATTTGATTTGGAGAATCAAATCTTAAACATATTTTATTTCCATAAATAGTTATGACATATAAGGAAATATAGACATGACATAATTGTATGTCATGTAATTGCATTAGATGCATAACATTATGCCATGCGTGTCGTGACATATAGATGTATGCCATGTATGCCATGCCATGTAAATAATAGTTATTTGCATGCAAAGAGGATGAGACATAAAAACCCTTAATCAATATTAAAGCCTACACCTTCCATTAATATGGTTAGAACCAGAGTTCTGTTTCTTGTTTGGGTTGTTGGACTCTCTCCAAGCCCTACTAACTCGAATATGTTCAAACCATGGAATAGTTTAATACTAATATGGTAAGAGTCAGAGGTCAATCGTTAGCTTTGGTTGTTGGACTCTCTCCAAGCTGGGCTAATTTGTTGAATGCGCTCTAACCATATTAAAACTATGTCCTGATTAATGGGTTGGCTTTAACCTGGAGCATCGGCTTGTTGGACTCTCTCCAAGGTCGATGTAAAGGGAGGTGAAGTTGGGTGCTATGCATATGAAGCATACTTGTTAATGTGTTAACAACCCGATGTATGTGTGAACATTCAATTAGTTGATAGCACATTGTGATAGTTGCATATACGGGATATGCAATCGGTATAGATGATACCTACCGTCGTAGTTATGAATGGCTTGTTGGACTCTCTCCAAGGTTGTTCATAACTATGATGGATATCAGCCCATTCGGAGATGGACCTACAATCTCCCGAAGTGATTTTGGGGTTTTTGAAATTCGAAAAATGAATGAGATTTATAAATGTATATTGATGCATTTTAAAAAATCATCTTTCTCATATATGCTCGTTTTGTATTTCTAAAATTGATCATGTTGTCTTTTAATTTGCGTTCCATTTTGGATTCAAATAAATTGACTGGGCCGAACTTCTTGGACTGGCTTAGAAACTTGAGAATTGTTCTCAAGGTGGAAAAGCTTGCGAATGTCCTCGAAGCGCCTCTTCCCGCTCGTCCTAGTGACGATGCAACTTTGGACCAATTGTTGGCCTATCAGAAACATGTGAGTGATTCTGAACAAATGAGTTGCATCATGCTAGCCGCGATGGAACCCAAGCTACGAAAGCAGCATGAGCATATGGATGCTCATATCGTAGTCCTTCATCTCTGTGAGTTGGTTGATGAGCAAGTGAGATTCGAAAGGTTCGAAGTCTCCAAGCTCCTCTTCACCTCTGAGATGCGAGGAGGCTCATCTGTGGTACTGCTCAACATGCTGAAGACTGTGGAGTCTTCTGAGAAGCATGAGCAGGGGACGGTGCTGTTAGTTGATTCCTCGAAGAAAGGTTCTAAGAGGAAGTCAAAGGAACAGCAGAAGGGAAAGAAGAGAAGGGCTAAGAAGGTAGAACTAGCACAAAAGGAAACTTGCCATCATTATGGCAAGGAGAGCCATTTGCGAAGAAAGTGCAAGATTTATCTTGAGTCCGTGAAGAAGGATAAGGCATCGGATGCCCCATCTTCTTCAGAAATCTTCTTTATTGATTGTCATTCTATTTCCTTAGACACTTGGGTATTGGATACTGGGTGTGGCTCACATATATGTAATGACATACAGGGGCTAAGGAATAGAAGAAGACTTGTCAGAGGGGAGTCAAATTTGCGAGTTGGCAATGGAGCAAAGGTTGCTGCGGTCGCCATCGGAACTTATTTGCTGAAGCTCCCTAGTGGACTAGTCTTGGAACTGGACAATTGCTATTATGTTCCTTCTCTAATAAAGAACATTGTTTCTATTTCCTGCTTAAATAGAAATGGTTTCCATTTGACGTTTAGTAACAATTGTTGTTATATAACTTTGAATGGCGTACTTTATGGAACCGAACTTTGAGTAATGGCATTTATACGCTGGACGATTCAAAGGATATTTCAATATCGGGCAAGCAACACGCGTGCTCGAAAGGATAATCACATAGACTCCTATATGTGGCATTGTCGTCTTGGCCATATAAGCAAGAAACGCATGTCCGAATTACACCGATGTGGAATTCTGGAATCGTTTGAATTGGATTCATACGATACATGCGAATCATGCTTAAAAGGCAAGATGACTAAGTTACCTTTTACGGGAAAAGGTGAACGAGTGGGAGAGTTACTAGGTCTAATACATACTGATGTATGTGGACCTATGTCAACTCAATCATTAGGAGGCTATAGCTACTTCATTACCTTCACCGATGATCACTCACGGTTTGGGTATGTGTTCTTGATGAAACACAAGTCTGAAGCCTTTGAAAGGTTCAAAGAATTCAGAAATGAAGTAGAGAAACAACATGACAAGAGTATTAAAATACTTCGATCGGATCGAGGTGGTGAATACTTAAGTCAAGAGTTGATTATCTAAGAGACAATGGCATATTGTCTCAATGGACTCCCCTATACACCAGATAATGGTGTATCCGAGAGGACCTTGTTGGACATGGTCGAGTCAATGATGAATCATGCGACTCTTCCCAAGTCCTTTTGGGGTTATGCACTTTGCATATTTACTTGTTAAACAGAATGCCTACCAAGGTAGTCTCTACTACTCCATATGAGATATGGGCTAGTAAGAAACCTCATGTATCTTACTTGAAGATATGGGGTTGTCCTGCTTATGTGAAGCGGACTGTATCAGACAAACTGGATGCTAAGTCTGATAAATGTCTATTTATTGGATACCCTAAGGAAACAAGGGGTTACCAAGTCTATCATCCTGTGGAACAAAAGGTGTTTGTTTCAAGGCATGCTGTGTTTCTAGAGAAAGAGTTTCTCTTGCAAGAAAACAGTGGGAGTGTCGTCGAGCTTGAGGAGGCTCGAGAGACTCAAATAGACATTGATGAGATACCTGGTGAAGCACAACAGCCGACAACTCATAGTGATGAGCAATCGGCTGGACCTATTATAACACCACATCTTCGTAGATCTGGTAGAACACGCAATATTCCTGAGAGATATGGATTTCTCGTAAGTGAATCGAACGACGTGTTACTCATTGATGATGAGGAGCCTACCAGTTATGAAGAAGTGCCGACAAGTTCAGAAAGGGATAAGTGGCTTGGTGCCATGAAGTCGGAAATGGATTCCATGTATGAAAACCAAGTTTGGAACTTGGTTGACCCACCTGAAGGCATAAAGCCTATAGGGTGCAAGTGGGTTTTAAAGAAGAAAACCGACATGGATGGTAATGTGATTACCTATAAGGCTAGATTGGTGGCGAAAGGATATCGTCAAAAGCAAGGTGTTGATTATGACGAAACCTATTCGCCTGTAGCTATGCTTAAATCCATTCGGATGCTCCTGGCCCTAGCAGCTCATTATGATTATGAGATATGGCAGATGGATGTGAAAACAGCTTTCCTTAATGGAAACTTGCTCGAGGACGTGTATATGATACAGCCTGAGGGTTTCACATCGGTTGATAAAACCAAGGTATGCAAGTTGCGACGATCCATTTATGGATCAAGCAAGCATCCAGAGTCGGAATATCCGCTTTGATGAGACGATCAAAAAGTTTGATTTCACAAAATCCGCATTTAACCTTGTGTACAAGAAGGTTAGTGGAGGCAAATGTGTTCCTAGTATTGTATGTCGATGACATATTACTTATAGGAAATGATGTCAATCTTACACGCTTAAGGTTTGGTTATCCAAGACATTCTCCATGAAAGACTCGGGAGAAGCAACCTACATCCTTGGGATTAAGATCTATAGAGATAGATCAAACGGTTGCTTGGTCTTTCAAGTCTACATATATAGACCGAAAAGCAAAGAGGTTTAGCATGTCGGAATCCAAGAAAGGTTATCTGCCCATCAGGCATGGGGTACACCTTTCGAAGTCTATGTGTCCGCGCACAGAAGACGAGAGGATTTGCATGAGTAAGATTCCCTATGCATCCGCGATAGGATCTATCATGTATGCTATGTTATGTACGAGGCCCGATGTATCGTATGCTCTGAGTGTCACGAGCAGATACCAGTCTGATCCAGGAATGGATCATTGGGCGGCTGTTAAGACGATCCTTAAGTACTTGAGAAGAACTAAGGATGTGTTCCTAATATATGGAGAAGGGGACATGGTGATACGCGGGTATACAGATGCCAGACAGACAAGGATGATTCCAGGTCTCAGTCTGGATACGTGTTCACCTTGAATGGGGGCGCAGTGAGTTGGAAAAGTTCCAAACAAGAGACTGTAGCGGATTCTACCACTGAGGCAGAATATATTGCAGCTTCGGAAGCAGCAAAGGAAGCGGTTTGGATCAAGAAGTTCGTTCATGAACTTGGTGTGATTCCGGCCATTGTTGAAGCAATACCGGTCTACTGCGACAACAATGGAGCAATTGCACAGGCAAAAGAGCCAAGGTCTCATCAACGATCCAAACATGTGCTTCGCCGCTATCATCTTATCAGAGAGATCATCAGTAGGAACAAAATACAAATCGAGAAAATTCCCACTGAAAGGAACTTAGCGGATCCTTTGACTAAGGCATTACCTCAAAGTAAGTTTGAGGGTCATGTTCGAGCTTATGGTATTGGATACCGTAGCGATTGGCATTAGGCCAAGTGGGAGTCTGTTAGTAATATATGAGAGATGTCCTAAGGCAATCGCCTTATGTATGAACCTTTATATGATAAATGAAGATTCACTATTTGAGTATACATGTTTTATGTATTTGATTGGATCTTAAACTCATTTACTGAATGCCCACGATACGATTCACAGCATGAGAGAATTTGTGATTGGATCACAACTAGTGAGTATCTCTACATGTGTAATTGTGATGTATCGGAATTATCCCTAGTCGATGAATTGATGGATTTGGACACCATCAATTCGCCGAGACTAGCACGAGGTATACTCGTGTATCCAAGCACCGATTCTCACCGGGCCGAGACATAGTGATGTCCGAGTTAATCGTGGATGCTAGTTATGGTAACTAGTTCATTGGAGTGACCACCGTAAGACTTCATATGGTTCTCTGCATATATAGATATGTCAATGAAGTTCTTACGTGGCTTAAGTGCGATGTTCCTTTGACTTGCGGTATTCAAGTCATCTTGATCATGGAGACTTATGCTTTGACATCTTAAGCAAACATCTCAGGAGATGTGGACCCGGATGATTGGGTATAAGTCAAGTGATCGAAGGTGTTTGAATAGCCTATAAAGGATTCACCACTCCTTGCAGGAGATGTATACCCATGGCCTCTCGTCGGATTGTTACTAAAGTCTTTGGCCAAAGCATTACATGTTTAGAGTAAAGTACTCTTCGATACATGTGGAGTAACTAGAATCCGTAGGACGAGGAAATGATACTTGGGCTAGGTGTGACGTAGTCAGCCTAGTGGGGACTGACACAATAGACCATGTCCTGAACCAAGTGGGTATAAGATGAGTGAAGGGAATGAGGCACGATTCATTCGAGCTACTGAAGGGTTTCAGAAATAGTTCTGGATCAACCGTTGATCTTTTCGGTTAATTGGGGATCATGATATACTACTAGGTGCCACTCATGATCGTTCTATAATTAATGGTTAATTATAGACGGCCAACATAAACCGAGAACCTATTTGGTCACACGCACAACGAGTGTAATCCAAAGGATTTAAAACGAGCTTGAGAATGGGATTCTCGATCGAGAGAAACTATGTTTGGTTGGACCAAACATAAAGCGAGCATGAAATTGTTTCAGTCGCAATGGAAGCGTGGATGGGCCGTGTCTTATGAAGACATAATGGATGGACCAAAATGGTTTGGTTCTAATCCAATGGATGAGAATAAACCAAAGGGTTTGGTTTATATTAAACGAATGAACCAAAGGTTGGTTCGGTTCGTTTTAACTTAAAATAAACCATAATGGTTTGGTTTATTTTAACTTATCTTAATGGAGCGGGTTAACGGGCTTTATGGATATGATCCATTAACCATTAAGAGAATTAGTTCTCTATAAAATAGGGCTTAAACCCTAACCCTAAAACCTAATGAAGTTGTAGCCGCCCAACATGTTGTTGCCGCCCAGCTTGTGGTGCCGCCGTCCAGCTCCTTGCCGGCGTCCAAGCTCCAGCCGGTGAACCTCCGGCGACCCTCCGGTGATCTCCTATAGGTTCGGCATCAAGGTGAGCCTTTTCTCTCCTTGTTTTGGCCGGCGCCTACTCCTCCACCAAGCTGTCCAGTTTTCTGGACAGCTTCTCCTCCTCTCGTCGGAGCGTCGTTTGGACGACGGTTAGTGCTCCGACAGCGGCTAACTTACCGGGGATTTTATCTCCGGTAATCCTCTGAGGTGGAGGACGAAGGATTCGTCAATTGGTTGACGAATACCTCTCCGGAGAAGCGAGTTTTGAGAACTCGCTTTGGATCCGAATTTGGATTCGGATCGTGATCATCTCTCGATCACGTCGTCTTCAACACGAGGCTAGTAACCCGTACTAAGACGAAGCTCGTGACTTAGCGAAGTCATCCCGAGGAGCTCGGCGTGGATACGGATAGAGACGATTCTTACGAGGATCGTTCCGGTTGATGCCGTTCCCGCTACACGTCATACGGAAGGTATAACGTAGTTTAATTTCCTTTTATTGCAAATTTTAATTTACGGTTATGTCTACACTTGTTGTAATAGCATGCGTGTGTTGTGTGTGTTGTAATAAATATAGATTTATTATTTTTAATTGCTTCCGCTGTGCTCATGTTTACGAAACATGATCGAACACACACACGCCGCGGTGCTGGAATCCCAACACTTAGCGGATCCTTTGACTAAGGCATTATCTCAAAGTAAGTTTGAGGGTCATGTTAGAGCTTATGGTATTGGATACTATAGCAATTGGCATTAGGCCAAGTGGGAGTTTGTTAGTAATATATGAGAGATGTCCTAAGGCAATCGCCTTATGTTTGAACCATTTATATGATAAATGAAGATTCACTATTTGAGTATACATGTTTTCATGTATTTGATTATATCTTAAACTCATTTACTGAATGTCCATGATACGATTCATAGCATGAGAGATTTTGTGATTGGATCACAACTAGTGAGTATCTCTACATGTGTAATTGTGATGTATCGAAATTATCCCTAGTTGATGAATTGATGGATTTGGACACCATCGAATCTGTCGAGACTAGCACGAGGTATACTCCTTGGTGTATCTAAGCAGCAGATTCTCAATGGTTGGAGACATTGTGATGTCCGGAGTTAATCGTGGATGCTAGTTATGGTAACTAGTTCATTAGAGTGACCTGCCGTAAGACTTCATATGGTTCTCTACATATATAGATATGTCAATGAAGTTTTTACTGCAGCTTAAGTGCGATGTTCCTTTGACTTGCGGTATTCAAGTCATCTTGATCATAAAGACTTATGCTTTGACATCTTAAGTAAGCATCTCTAAGGAGATGTGGACCCGGGATGATTGGGTATAAGTCGAAGTGATCGAAGGTGTTTGAATAGCCTATAAAGGATTCACCACTCCTTGCGAGGAGATGTATACTCATGGCCTCTCGTCGTATTGTTACTAAAGTCTTTGGCCAAAGAATTACATGTTTAGAGTAAGGTACTCTTCAATACATGTGCAGTAACTAGAATCTGTAGGACGAGGAAATGATACTTGGCTAGGTGTGACGTAGTCAACCTAGTGGGGACTGACACTATAGACCATGTCCTGAACCAAGTGGGTATAAGATGAGTGAAGGGAATAGGGCACGATTCATTCGAGCTGCTGAAGGGTTTCAGAAATAGTTCTGGATCAACTGTTGATCTTTTCGGTTAATTGGGGATCATGATGTACTACTAGGTGCCACTCATGAACGTTCTATAATTAATGGTTAATTATAGACGGCCAACATAAACCGAGAACCTATTTGGTCACACGCACAACGAACGTAATCCGAAGGATTTAAAACGAGCTTGAGAATGAGATTCTCAGACCGAGAGAAACTAGGTTTGGTTGGACCAAACAAGGAGTGAGCATGAAATCGTTTCAGTTGCAATGGAAGCGTTGATGGGCCGTGTCTTATGAAGACATGATGGATGAACCAAATTGGTTTGGTTCTAATCCAATGGAGGATAATAAACAAAAGGGGTTTGATTTGTTTTAAACAAATGAACGAAAGTTGGTTCGGTTCATTTTAACTTAAAATAGACCAACATGGTTTGGTTTATTTTAACTTAAATTAATGGAGCGGGTTAACGGGCTTTTGGTTATGATCCGATAACCATTAAGAGAATTTGTTCTCTATAAAATAGGGCTTAAGGGTTTTGTTAAGCCCTAATCCATGCAATCCCTAGTTGTCGCGCACCCCTCCTCTCCTCTAGTGGTCGGCGGCCAACCCTAGCTGCCGCCCAGCTTTGTGCCGCCGACCAAGCTTGTTGTCGGCGTCCAAGCTTCAGCCGGTGATCCTCCGGCGACCCTCCGGTGATCTTCTTTGGGTCCAGCGACAAGGTGAGCATCAAGCTTCCTTATTTGGCCGGCCCTATTCCTCCACCAAAGCTGTCTAGTTTTTTGGACAGCTTGTTTATTTCGTGTCGGAGCGTCATTTGGATGACGTTCGGAACTCTGACAGTGGATTCCTTGCCGGGAATTCGATCTCCGGTAATCCTCATAGGTGGAGGACGAAGGATTCGTCAAACGGTTGATGAATACCTCTCTAGAGAAGCGAGTTTTTGAGGACTCGTTTTGAATCCGAATTTTGATTCGGATTGTGATCTTCTCTCGATCACATTGTCTTTGACACGAGGCTAGTAACTCGTACGAAGACAAGGCTCGTGACTTTGTGAAGTCATCCTGAAGATACTCGGTGTGGATACGGATAGAGACGATTCTAGCAAGGATCGTTCTGGTTGATGTCTTTCCCGCTACACGTGATACGTCAGGTATACGTAGTATAAATTTCCTTTTATTACAAAATTTGAATTTATGGTTATGTCTATACATGTTGTACTATGCATGCATGTGGTGTGTGTGTTGTAATAAATTAGATTTATTAATTTTATTTCTTCCGCTGTGGACATGTTTACGAAACATGTTCAAACACACACTCGTCGCGGTGTCAGAAACCCAACAGATTGCTGGTGCAATTGACTCGGGTTATGATTGATCGGACTCAAGTTTGACTCGAGTGGTATTTTGATGTTTGACGATGGTTTGACCATTGTTTGACTATATGGTTGACATGGGGTTGACCATATGATGGAGAAGTCCAAGTCTTGTGTACATGGCATGGAAAGTCCAAGCATAGGTCTTGGCAAGGGAAAGTCCAAGCTTGAGTCTTGGCAAATGGAAAGTCCAACATGGGTTGGCAAGGGAAGTTCAAGGGGTGATATTCGCTACGTAAAGTCCAAGGGTGGAGTCTTGGCAGCATAAGTTCGATGGTTGGCGGCGTAAAATCCAAGTGGAGTCTTGGCAGCGTAAGTCCAATATGCCTTGGCGGTATAGACCAGCTTAGCATGACAATAACCGATAGAAGCACCTGAAGGCTAGTATATAGATGAACAAGCCATGGATGACTTGGAGGGATCCGATAGCCATGAGGCTGACGGAGGTGGCTAGAAGGCTTAAGTCTAGGCTAAGGGTAGTCTAGCAAATATGAGAGCAACATACTTGGGGTTAAACCTCATGTTTAAGGTTAACAGTCGATTGGGGCTTTAGATAAGTCAACTTGTCAAGTGTTTTAACACTAGGTAGTTGAGTCAACTTGTAACAGTCGATTAGGATTATGGCCAGTCGAATTGCTTCGACTTGATTGGTGTTCGACTGTATGAAATAGGCGATCGCAAACATTAGGCGATCGATGAAGCGAGCGATCGACTACCATGGATGGCAATGATCATTGAGTCGGGTTACGAGCACAAAATGCTCGATAGCCGATCACGGATCGGCTACGACCACTGGCCGATCACTGGGTTATGGCAATTGCCGGCAACCATTGGCTTGAATACTGATATGGATTAAGTCCATTGTCTCACAACGACACTGTTGGCAGTCGATTGGGGATTTATGTCAATCAACTGCCAGGCGGAAATCCAGGTCATGAGGAGGCATAAAAGGAGCAGCTCGTGGAGGATTTGAACAGTGATTTCTTGGGCAATTTAGAGGTGATTTTCTCATGCAAATCAGGGTCTTCAAGCTCTGTTCAAGCGATCAACAAGCAAGCATCAAAAAGCGCATTTGTAAAGTTTTTTTTATGTGTTTTTGTGTATTTCATTTGTAATTGCTTGTATTTATTTTGTATTACTTTTGTAATCATTGTAAGTGGTTTCTCCGCCTCCGACTTATTGAGAAGGAGTATTATTGCTTAGTGGTGTTGTTTGCATCGCTATGACTCATTCGAGCCCAAATCGTGGAGTAGGAACCCTAAGGTTCTGAATCACGTTATATCTTGTGTATTGTCTGCTTGTGTCATGTTTTATTTTTATTATTCTATATTCCGTTGCACTAATGACATTGTAGCAAGCACGCGATCATTATCCATCAAGCACGACAAAATGCTATTCACCTCCCCTCTAGCGACGATTAATTTCCCAACAAGTGGTATCAGAGCGAGGCCACTCTTCCAGGTTTAACAACTAAGGGAGCATCGCTAGAGGGTGAAGAAGAAGATGGAGTTTGAAGAAAAATTAGGATGGGACATCAACACACCTCCACCATACGACCAAGAAGATTTTCCGACATGGAGGGCAAGAATGGAGACATTTTTTATTATGGACATAGAAGATTGGTTCATCATCATGGAAGGCTTCGAACCCCCAAGGGATAAGAAGGGAGGTGTCCTCAAATTAAAGAAGTGGACCCAAGAGCAACGCCTAAAGTTTAAGACCGAAGATAAGGTAGCAAAACTTTTAGAAGGTTTGATACATAATGATATTTTTTCTAGACTAGGTGAATATCAAGATGCCAAGGAGCTTTGGAGCAAATTGGCAAAGCTCCATGAAGGTCCATCACTGGCTCAAGAAGAGGAAAAAGCCAAAGAAGCAAGTTCATCATGTAGGGATGTACTCTGAAATGTCTATCTTTTGTATGAACATCTTTATTTTAAAATAAGAATCACATGATCATTGTTTGCATTTTTATGGATATGCAATATTGTCTAATACATTACATTATAGATAACATGGTGTGTGGTGTCACACGGGAGATCATGTTATCAGCTCCTTATAAAGTATAAGTAAAGGCTCACAACCGAGATGACTTTGGATAAACCATCGGAATGGTTGTAGTGTAATTTGGTATTGGTTTGTCTTGACCATAGAATCACACTAGTGCACTTTGTGTGTATTGAGCAGGACTGACATAGAGGTGATTCGATTTATTGCTGACTACATAATCAAATCGGACCTCAGATATTATTTAGTACATGTTCTTAATCCCGATATAATAACGGGCACATATACTTAGTATTCATCTCTTTGATTTACCAATGGGCGAGATTTATAGATTAAATCCATAGGCTCGGTAAGTTGGGAGATGATATTATTTATATAGTGTGCCATTGATTATAGGAGGAAACCGTGTCTTATATATTAGGATGATGATGTCCCCTTGACGAGCTCATAAGGTTCATCATGTAAACCCTGCAGGTGGACTTGGTCCGGCATGATGAAAAGGTTGAGTGGTACTACTCATGGAGTTAGATGTTGATTAATTAATGATCAATAAATTAATTAATCGACGGAAATTCGAGATCTTAAACACGGGGAGAAAATGTACAAATAATATATGGAGCCCATATTAACTTATGGGGGTTGGTGAGGTAGATCAATGATAATCCTTTAGTGGATTGGATTATCATTAGTGGATCGGACTTTATGTGGGCTTGATCCCTGGGTGGCCAAGATCCAACTCTTCCTCATGGCCCCTAATGTAGCCAATAAACACCTCATGAAGCTTAGATCCAATGGATAGAAACAAAACTCTAGATCCAAAGGTAGAGATTAAATCTCTAAGATCCGACGGTTGAGATTAAATCTCTACATCCGACGGTTGAGATTAAATCCCTAGAACCAATGGTGGAGATTAAAAGGAGGCTTATCCCTAACTCTATAAAAGGAGTACAGGGGGTTGGCGTGGAGTTTGAATCAAGAGGAGTTAGGGTTTTGGGGTTGGCGGCAAGAAGAGGAGCTAGGGTTTGGGCTTGGGCGGCACCTAATAAGGAAAGTTTTCCTTGCTTCTTCTTCTTCCTCTAGCTGCCGACGCCCATTCAACTTCTTCCAGCTCTTGGCCGGCCTCAAAACACCTCCTTCTCCTTCTCCTTGAGTGATGGAAACAAGACTTGGGGCTTTCCCTTGGTGTCTTGGTCGGTTTCCACCATAATCTCCTTCTCCTTGTTGGCCGGCAACAAGCATTCTCCTTGTTGCTTGTTGGTTGGCTATAGGAAGGAGAAGAGCCTTGTTTATATTCTTCCTCTTGCTTTGGAAGAGCAAGGAAGGAAGATTTGCGATCTAGGAGCTTCAACTTTTGGTAGATCATCACCCACACGACGTTCGAAAGGAGGAACGTCATACATTAGAAGATCGAGAGGTATACATATTCTCTATTCTCTTTTGTTACTTGCTTGTATTTGTTTTTCCAATTATGAGCATGATAAATTATGTTTTTGGCTAAATAATACTTGGATCCCGAACATAAATACAAAAACTGGCGATCCAGACATCGTCTATTCCGCGGCTACTCGTAGAATAGAGGTTGGTCGCTTGAACAACAAGTTTGTTCAAGAGACCTCTCTAAACGAATAGCACGATGATGACAAGGTTGCTTGGGTGTTCCCTTTTGTCTAGGATTAAATTTTTTAATCCGGGGACATCGATGGGATCGCCATGAACAAGCGACCGAGTTGAAGTGGGAAGCGAAGTATCCTCTCACGGACTCGATAAGCAAAACCCATCAATTGGTATCAGAGCCAAGGTTTCCGATTTTGTGTGTTTAGGATTCGGTTAATTTTTATGCACTTTTCATATATTATATGTGCCAGATAATAGTAGGATATGTGTAGTTTAACTCTTTTGTTGCTGGCATAAGATCCGACTATTATGGTCATATGTGTGTATGTGATTGTATGTGTATATTTTGTTGAATCCTCGGGGTTGACGAGGCTAGTATTTGATTTTTTATAAATTAGATATGACATTGTTTATCCACTCTTTATTTTAGTTTACTTTCAATCTAGATTTCATGTACACTCCCTCGTGGAGTATAGGATCGATGGATGTAAATTAAAATAGGTTACAGTCTCGGCTCGGATCTCCGGATGGCTTGTACATGGCGTAGGAGGAACGGACGAGAAGGCGTTGCGACGGGAGACATATTGAAGACAAAAGCCATAATAGTTGGAAAATAATTTATTTTTCATATTTATTGCTTTTTGTTTGATATGCATGTCGTAGGCTAGGAAAATTCCTCAATTTCAAATTACTAAGTGGGAGAGGGAAATTTTTATAAATTCCTATGGCCTCCATTACGATTTGACAAGTGATGCAAACAAACTTGCGCGTCGGCTCTGAGTGCCTTCCTCCCCATCAGATGAGTTTGTTTGCGGATCACAAGGTCAAATATGGTTATAGGAAATTATTAAGGAGCGTGTGTACTTCCCCATCGTAAGGCACATAACCCGAGATAATTACCTTGGTACCAAGTAATGGTGAACACTTAGATACAAATATAAGTATCCTCCCCATCGGAGTCACTGCTTTTATTTGTAAGGCCGAAGAGAAACCAACTATTAATTTTACTTGTCAAAAAGTTAGGTTGACAAGATAGTAAAATTACTGGGTAAAACCTCCTCTTACAAATGTAGAATTCGTATACGTCCACACTATCGTGCCATACGATATTCTCGGTGTTTTGAGGTGTTGGTTGATTTTAAAATTTTATTGTTTGAGGAATCAATAATTTTTTGAAATCTAAAGTAATGATCTATGTAATTCTTAGGATTTTCAAAAATGACTTTCAACCCACTTGCTGTGATACTGAAAGAGAACAAACTTACCCAACTATGTTGATTGGAAGAGGAATCTAGACATTATTTTAACTGCTAGGAGACATTGCCCTCCTAAGCCTACAGAAGATTCTGAGGATAAGGAGAGAGAGAGTTATAAGAAGTGGGTAAAGGACGATGAGATGGTGCGGTGTTACATTTTGGCATCTATGTCAAATGTACTGCAACATCAACATCAAGCCATGCCCATAGCTTATGATATGATGCTCAATCTCAAAGAGCTTTTTGGACACCAGAATTGGGCTGCAAGGCAAGAAGCCATGAGAAACTTGATGACGACCACCATGATCGAGGGAACACCCATGAGGGATCATGTTCTCAAGATAATGGCTCATTTAAATGAGTTAGAGGTCCTTGGAGCTGAGATCGATGGGAAACCCAGGTCGATATCATACTCCAGTCTCTACCTAAGAGTTTTGAGAAGTTTCGCTTGAACTACAACATGAACAAGAGGTTGTATTCGTTGGCGGAACTTTTGATAGAACTCCAGGCAGCAGAGGGGCTATTTCATCAGAGTGCTCAGGCACATGCCATGGTAACCCAAAAGGTTTCTACTTCTAAGCCGAAAGGCAAGAAGAAGAAGAAACAAACTGGGGCAAAGGTGGTGGGAGGTACTCAGGGAGGAGTGAAGAAGCCGAAAGGCAAGTGTTTCACTTGTAAGCAGACTAGACACTGGAAGAAGGACTGCCCCAACCGCAAGAACAAAAGTATATCTTTTGGTCTAGTCGTTGAAACATGTTTAGCGGTGCTATCTACCGACACCTGGTGTGTAGATACGGGAGCCACTGATCATGTCTGCAATACTTTGCAGGGGTTCCAGGAAACCAGATGACTGGCTGAGGGGGAGATTACCATGTACTTGGGCGATGCCACGAAGGTGGCGGCTATTACAGTGGGAGATGTTCATTTATCTTTTGAGAAAAATAAACTTTTGGTTCTTAAGAATTGCCTTTATGTACCTTTATTTAAAAAGAATTTAATTTCAGTTTCTAAATTGTTTATGGATGGATATTCTATTTCTTTTAATGACAGAGTTGTTACAAAAAGGAATAGGGACATTATCTGTTCGGGTGCATTGATAGGAAATTTGTACACACTTGAACCAAAAGCTCCCACGATGCATATTGAAATTAATAACTCATCTTCTAATTCCAATAAGAGAAAAGAACCTTCAAAGATGAACCAAACATATCTTTGGCATCTTAGGCTTGGTCACATTAACCTAAGCAGAATTCAAAGGTTGATAGCTGATGGACCTTTGGGTTCATTAGTGGTGGAGGATCTCCCAACCTGCGAATCTTGCTTGGAAGGTAAGATGACCAAGAGGCCTTTTAAGGCCAAGGGGTATAGAGCCAAAGATGTGTTAGAATTGGTTCATTCTGATTTGTGTGGTCCTATGTCTATCCAGACTAGAGGTGGTTTTGAGTATTTTGTCTCTTTTATAGACGATTACTCAAGATATGGATACATTTACCTGATGCACTGCAAGTCTGAATGCTTTGACAAGTTCAAAGAATTCAAGGATGATGTGGAGAAACGTCAAGGTAAAAGTATCAAGACACTATGATCTGATCGTGGTGGAGAGTACCTCTTGGGAGAGTTTAGGAACTACTTATCAAAGGCTGGGATTCAATCCCAATTGACTGCACCTGGCACACCCCAGCAGAACAGTGTAGCAGAGCGAAGGAATAGGACTCTTATGGAGATGGTTAGATCGATGATGAGTTATTCTGAGTTTCCGGATTCGTTCTGGGGATATGCTCTAGATACGACAGTGTACATTCTAAACTTGGTTCCATCTAAATCAGTGCCTTCTACTCCCACAGAATTGTGGACTGGGCGAAAGCCTAGTCTAAGACATATTCAGATATGGGGGAGTCCAGCACATGTGCTGAAGGCAGATGCTGGTAAGTTGGAACCTCATACAGAAGTACGCATGTTCATTGGCTATCCTAGAGGAATGAAGGGTGGTTTGTTTTATAGTCCTAGAGATCAGAGGGTGATCGTTAGCACGAACGCCATATTTCTAGAGGAAGACTATGTGATGAGCCACAAGCCCAAGTGTAAAATTGTTCTGGAGGAATTAAAAGGGGAAGTCACTTTAGTATCACCGGTACAAGAGGATATTCCACATGTCACTGCACTGCGTGTCACAGAGGATACACAGGTGATACCTCGTCATAGTGGGAGGGTTGTGAGATAGCCTGATAGATTCATGGTCTTGGGAGAATCTTCTGATTTGGTCCCAAGTGAATATAAACCTGATACCTGGACATATGACGAGGCAATCCAAGATAAAGATGCAGTATCTTGGCAAAGTGCAATGAATGCTGAGATTGAATCTATGGATTCAAATCAGGTCTGGGAGCTAGTAGAACCACCCGATGGTGTAAAAACCATTGGATGCAAGTGGATCTATAAGATAAAGAGAGGAATATATGAGAAGGTTGAGACCTTCAAAGCGAGGCTTGTTGCGAAGGGGTATACTCAGAAAGAGGGTATCGATTATGAGGAGACCTTTTCGCCGGTAGCCATGCTTAAGTCTATCCGGATTCTCTTATGCATAGCAGCTCATATGGATTATGAGGTATGACAGATGGATGTAAAGATAGCTTTCCTTAATGGAAGTCTTGAGGAAAACATCTATATGAAGCAACCAGAGGGATTCATTGCTAAGGGCAAAGAGCATCTTTTATGTAAGCTTAATCGGTCCATTTATGGATTGAAGCAAGCTTCGAGGTCTTAGAACATCCGGTTTGATGAGGTGATCCAGTATTATGGATTTATTCAAAGTCCGTATGAGTCTTGTGTATACAAGAGATGTGACGAAAACATAGTGGTATTTCTTTTACTATACGTAGATGACATTTTATTGATTGGCAACAATATCATGGTGTTATCGGACATAAGGGTATGGTTGTCCAAACAGTTTGATATGAAGGACTTGGGAGAGGTGGGACACATCCTTGGGATCAAGGTTATAAGGGATCGCAGGAAAAAGAAGTTGTGCTTATCCCAAGCTTCATACATAGACACGATTATGGATTGTTTTAGCATGCAGAACTCGAAGAAGGGTTTTCTACCTTTCAGGCATGGAGTTCCTTTATCTAAAGAGATGTGTTCTAGATAATTTGAGGAGATAGAGGAGATGAAGGCGGTTCCTTTTGCTTTGGCAGTAGGAAGCCTCATGTATGTGATGCTATGTACGAGACCAGATATCTGCTTTGCCGTGGCCATGGTCAGTAGATATCAGAGTAATTTAGGACAGGGACATTGGACTACGGTAAAGCATATATTGAAGTACCTGAGAAGGACTAGGGATTATATGTTGGTTTATCGGGAAGACCAATTACTCCCTGTGGGTTACATGGATTCTGACTTCCAATCTGATAGGGATAATAGTAAGTCTACCTTAGGTTTTGTGTTTACTTTGGGAGGTGGAGCCATTGTATGGAGGAGTGTCAAGCAGAAATGCATGGCGGACTCCACCATGAAAGCTGAGTATGTGGCAGCCTCTGAGGCAGCCAAAGAAGCTGTGTGGCTCAGGAACTTTCTGATGGACTTGGATGTGATTCCTGGTTTGCCCATAACTATCACAATTTATTGTGATAATAGTGGTGCAGTTGCAAACTCGAAGGAACCACGAGCCCATAAGATTAGTAAACACATAGAGCGCAAGTACCACCTGATACGAGAAATCGTAAACAGAGGAGAAGTTGTTGTGGCCAAGATTGCATCGGAGGATAACCTGGCAAATCCTTTCACTAAGGCCCTTCCGGCGAGAGCTTTTGATAGGCATGTGAAGGGAATGGGGATCAGATGTATGGAAGTTTGAGGACAGCATAGTCTTTTAGTATAAGTGGGAGATTGTAGGGATGTATACTAAAAAGTCTATCTTTTGTTTGAACATCTTTATTTTGAAATAAGAATCACATGATCATTGTTTGATTTTTTATGGATATGCAATATTGTCTAATACATTACATTGTAGATAACATGGTGTGTGGTGTAACATGGGAGATCATGTTATCAGCCTCTTGTAAAGTATAAGTAAAGACTCACAACCGAGATGACTTTGGACAAACCATCGGAATGGTTGTAGTGTGATTTGGTATTGGTGTGTCTTGACCATAGAATCACACTAGTGCACTTTGTGTGTATTGAGCAGGACTGGCATAGAGGTGATTCAATTTATTACTGACTACATAATCGAATCGAACCTCAGATATTATTTATTACATGCTCTTAATCCCGATATAATAACGGGCACATATACTTAGTATTCATCTCTTTGATTTACCAATGGGCGAGATTTATAGATTAAATCGATAGGCTCGGTAAGTTGGGAGATGATATTATTTATATGGTGTGCCGTTGATTATAGGAGGAAACTGTATCCTATATATTAGGATGATGATGTCCCCTTGAGGAGCTCATAAAGTTCATCATGTAAACCCTGCAGGTGGACTTGGTCCGACATGATGAAAAGGTTGAGTGGTACTACTCATGGAGTTAGATGTTGATTAATTAATGGTCAGTAAATTAATTAATCGACGGACATTCGAGATCTTAAACACGGGGAGAAAATGTACAAATAATATATGGAGCCCATATTAACTTATGGGGGTTGGTGAGGTAGATCAATGATAATCCTTTAGTGGATTGGATTATCATTAGTGGATCGGACTTTATGTGGGCTTGATCCATGGGTGGCCAAGATCCAACTCCTCCTCATGGTCCCTAGTGTAGCCTATTAACACCTCATGAAGCTTAGATCCAATGGATAGAAACAAAACTCTAGATCCAAAGGTAGAGATTAAATCTCTAAGATCCGACGGTTGAGATTAAATCTCTAGATCCGACGGTTGAGATTAAATCCCTAGAACCAATGGTGGAGATTAAAAGGAGGCTTATCCCTAACTCTATAAAAGGAGGACAAGGGGTTGGCGTTGAGTTTGAATCAAGAGGAGTTAGGGTTTTGGGGTTGGCGGCAAGAAGAGGAGCTAGGGTTTGGGCTTGGGCGGCACCTAATAAGGAAAGTTTTCCTTGCTTCTTCTTCTTCCTCTAGCTGTCGGCGCCCATTCAACTTCTTCTAGCTCTTGGACGGCCTCAAAACACCTCCTTCTCCTTCTCCTTGAGTGGTGGAAACAAGACTTAGGGCTTTCCCTTGGTGTCTTGGTCGGTTTCCACCATAATCTCCTTCTCCTTGTTGGCCGGTGGCAAGCATTCTCCTTGTTGCTTATTGGTTGGCTATAGGAAGGAGAAGAGCCTTGTTTATATTCTTCCTCTTGCTTTGGAAGAGCAAGGAAGGAAGATTTGCGATCTAGCAGCTTCAACTTTTTGTAGATCGTCGCCCACATGATGTCCGATAGGAGGAAGGTCATACATTAGAAGATCGAGAGGTATACCTATTCTCTATTCTCTTTTGTTACTTGCTTGTATTTGTTTTTCCAATTATGAGAATGATAAATTCTGTTTGTGGCTAAATAATACTTGGATCCCGAACATAAATACAAAAATCGGCGATCCGGACATCGTCTATTCCGCGGCTACTCGTAGAATAGAGGTTGGTCGCTTGAACAACAAGTTTGTTCAAGAGACCTCTCTAAACGAATAGCACGACGATGACAAGGTTGCTTGGGTGTTCCTTTTTGTCTAGGATTAAATTTTTTAATCCGGGGACATCGATGGGACCGCCATGAACAAGTGACCGAGTTGAAGTGGGAAGCGAAGTTTCCTCTCACATACTCGATAAGCAAAACCCATCATATCCTCACAAGAAAGTGAGGATTTGGAGGTCGAAGAGTGTTCGACATCCGAGGAGAAAGAGGCGTTGGAAGAGGAAGAATTAGAGGAAGCCTCCACCTCTAGGATTGAGGGGGAGGAGATTAGAGCGCTGGAGCAAGGGCAAGAGCAAGAGGAAGTTTCTTCCTCCTGGAGAAGTGATGTACAAGCTCAAGAGGCCTCTACCACCACTCTAGGTAGCTCAAGAATTTCAATCAAAAATAAAAATCATATTGTATGCTTTGAGTGTAGGGAAAATGGACTCTACAAGAGCAAGTGTCCTAAGAAGGTTAAGAAGGCTCAACCGGCACCAAAGGTCAAGGATGTCGGTGTCCCCACTAAGAAGAGCAAGGAGCATATCATTTGCTTAAAATGCCAACAACCGGGACACTATAGGAGTCAATGACCTAGAGGGAGGAAGAAAGGGAAAGAAGGAGCATCACATGTAGGGGGAGTCTCTAAGGCAAACCCTAAGGTAAAATTCAATAATGCACCTTCTTTAAGTAATAGGCAAAAACATGCTTTTAATTCACTTGTGATTCATCATAAAGAGCATGCTAGAAATAGGCTTTATTGCTTAGGAGCTAAACATGTCCATTTTAGGAATAAGAAGAAATTTGGGACTAATATCCCTAAAACAATTTTACCTAAGGAAAGTATTAGGAAAATAGAAGACCATTTCGGCATTAACCCTAAGAAGGGTAGGCATATGCCTAAGAAATGGAACAATACCCAAAGATTAGATCAAAATTAAAAAATTGGGCAATTAGAGCTAGAAAATCAAGTTTTGAGGTCAAAACTTGAGAAAATGGAGAAGACCCTTAGAAAGATACAAAATCAAATGCAAGGGTCAAATTGCCAAAATCTAGGGTCTAGGAGTCAAAGTCAAAGGCCTAGGAAACAAGAACCATCCAAGGGTAAGAAAGGTTTGGGTCACAAACCTAAGTCCAAGGAGACTTATCATAATGTTCCATTTGATTATGGAACTCGACCTAGGTCTAGGAAAGCCAAGGTTACAAGGGAAGTTATTCCTAAGGTTAACCATGGCAAATGCCTAGTGGCTAGGGTTTCGAAGAAACCTAAAGAAGCCACTAAGAAGGTTACAAGGGGAGTCACCCCTAGATCTAACCTAGGCAAGACCCAAATGACCAAGGCTACCAAGCCTAGAAGGGTCATTAGGAGGGTATCTAGGGAGGTTATGTCTAAGGAATACTTAGTTAACCCAAGGAACTCAAATATGTTTTGGATTCCTAGGAGTGTGATTGACTCACACTGAATGGGTTAGGGTGTGCCAACTTTAAATGGATGGGTAGTTAACCTAATCATGGTAAAGGTGGCACCTTAGGTCATTTTCAAGGTTTTGGGATACCTTGGAAATAGGTTTGATCTATATCCTAAAGGATTTTAGGATGTGCCAATATATTTTGAGAATTATGAAAATCAATCAAATTGGCACAAACTAGGTTTAGAGGTCATAGTGTGTCATTTTGGGTTTTTGGCACACTTGGGGGATTAGTGATAATATGGCAAATTGGGTTTAATTCTAACAAATGGCAATTAATACTAAAATATAGGTATTATATACCTTTATATTTTATTTGCCATGATTGATTTGCCATATGTCATGTCATGACATCATATTTATTTTTATCATATAAAATGTCATGATTATGCTTAGGTTAGTTTTAATGTCATGTGTATTTAGATTTAATCATATGTCATGACATCAAGATCATTGGCCATGCTTATTTATGTTATCATTTATGCCATGACCATTCATGCATTAATTAAAGTTGATTTAAGGACAATTGGCATGACTTGAAGTCCCATGTGTTGGTGCAGGGGCACCAGATAATCGAACCTATGTTTTGATTATGGCAAAGACACAAAGTTAAGTTTACATTGTTATCTCACGAGCTAAATCTAGTGTGAAGAAAAGTGCTAAAGTTGGAGCTGAAGGCTAGCGACACCCGGAGGAAGTCGCAGTGGTCGAACGACACTCGAGTGACTTCGGAGGGAGCCGAAGGAATCGAGTGGAAGGCCGGAAGCGAGAGCTACAAAGTAAGTATCGAGGTAAGCTGATGTGAGTGAGAGATGGTAAGGTCGTGTCCTTTATACGGGGACAACCGTAGGCAGCGATCCGACTAAGACTTCCTGTGGAAGGTCTAGGTCGAGATCGGACGGTTAGAAACCGTCAAATTTACCATTTTCCATGCTAACCTCTTACTATAGGAAAGTGGCCAGGCTAGCAGTCGACTGCTGGACATTGGGCAGTCGACTGATGGGAGGCATCAGTCGACTGATGTCAAAACGAATAACGTTTGATGTGGCCACTTCACGATAAAATTTGGTACCACTTCGTGATCTGTTCCAAAAGATGAGGAGACATATTCAGAGGCCAAACTCTATAAAAGGAGGGGAGGATTCCAGCTTCAGAGATAATAAAGATTATTCTCAAGTGCTCCTACAATGCCAAAGCTCCAACACCGTCATAACACCGACGCGACGACAAGTTCTAATCCTCTTCGTCGGCAGTAGCAACAAGTAACATATTTTGTTATTGTATTCTTTGTTTTTATTCGTAACGAGGTGAGGTAGGCTTGTTGCCTCATCCTCGTACTTTCGGTTTTGTGATTGTTGTCTCCTACCTCCAATGAAGAGGAGACGTTATAGTGCTTTGCCCTCCGTACACGGTCTAGGATCGTTAGGGGCATGGAGTAGCAACCGCTGGGTTGTGAACCAAGTAAAAATAAATTTGTCTTTTTATTTTTCTGCTGTGCTTACTCGTGTATTGAACGAACGAACAAAAAGTTTTACGCTCACTATTCACCCCCCTCTAGCGACGCTTCTCGATCCAACAATTGGTATCAGAGCGAGGGCACTTAGATTTAGTGAAACCACCAATCTAGCACTTTTTGGTTTTCTTTTCGTATTTTTTTAGTCATGTTTTTTTAGGTTTTTTTTCCTCCCGCACTACTAATCCGAGACAAAGTCTTGGTACACTTCTTTTGGTTGTGTGTTTGCAAGTATTCTCTTTTGGAGTAGTCGACGGTAAAACGGCCATAACTTTTCGCACAAATAGACTCACAAAATGATCTACCTACCAAATCGAAGCTCTCTGAGATATCTACATTTCTTACAAGGGTTTACCCTCATAAAAATCTGTTTCCAGCCCCAAAAACCAACGTTTAGTACCCTTTCAGGGACATCGAAGGTCGTAAGTTTCTAGTTTTTGTTAGTTTCCGTTATTGGATAGGTCGGATGGAGTGTTTCTTGAAAACACAAGTTGATACTTGGATAATAATCCAAACCGGCTTTGCTCTACCCACCAATGATCAAGGGGAGCCCTTGGACTTTAACAAGTGGAAATGCAACCAAGAGGCAAATCGAAGCCGATGCAAGAGCAACCCAAATATTGCAATGTGGCTTGTCCATGGAGGAACTCAACTGCATCGGACCATTTATTAGCGCCAAGGACCTGTGGAACAAATTAATCGAGCTACACGAAGGAATGTCCGATGCTAAGGTATGTAAACGTGACCTTCTTTTCAATAAGTTGTATAACCTTAAGATGCAGGAACACGAGACGACGACGCAACTACACGCCCGCGTCCAGGACATTGTCAACGACCAGAACACCATCGGACACAAGGTCGAAAACCACGACCTCCTAAGGTACATTCTTAATTTATTTCCTAGGACTACCTTGTGGGCATCCATGGTCGATGCCTACAAGGTCTCTAAGGACCTTTCGAAGCTTAGGTTAGACGAATTATTTTCCGAGTTTGAACTTCACGAGCAGACTAACGTGGTCCGGGCCGAGAGAGGTATTGCTCTACTTGCAGGACAAAGAAGCAAGCCACCTACCAGGCAAGAAGATGGACTCAAACTCAAAGACGAATCAGAGTTCGAATCCGAAGAGGTGGAGGCAATAGTGAACGTAGTGCATAAGATCATTCGGAGGGAAAGAAGACTACTAAAGAACCAAAAGAGGGCTCAATTCAATTCAAATCAAAAGAAGGCTTTCCATGCGACTTGGGACAACAAAGAAGACATAGCTTACATGGAAAGATTGGAGGAGTCTGAGTCATAATCCAAAGCCGAGTCCAACTACAACTCCGACTCCGACCCCGAAGATTACTTCGAGAGGAAACTCAAAGTCGAACCAAAAGGGAAAGTCAAGGTTAGCCGCTCTTTAATTAGTACACTTTACCTTACAATTAAAATGCTTACTAGGAAATTAACTAAGTCTGAGTCTAGGGTTGAGTCGTTACTTGAGGAGGTTGAAACTCTCAAGCAAGAGGCTACTCAAACCTCTTCAACTAGTCAAGTTCAAGAGGGAAACTCAGCCCAAGTTGAAAAACTTGAGGAAGAGAATTCTCTCTTGAAAGATCGAGTTCAAGAGGTCGAGGCTAGGTTAGAAAGGTTCACGTTGGGATATAAGAACCTTAACCGACTACTTGGAACCCAAAGAGCCATGTACAACAAAGTCGGACTCGGGTTTAGTCCAAAGACTACGAATAGATCATATATGTCTATCGTAAATCGTAGTCATCAAAGAGTCCAAGCATGAGTCCCAAAGGTTTTATTGAACTCACATATAAGGACTAATAAGTTTTGGATTCCCCACGATCAAGTTCATTATTTGAATAGACCATATTGGTTCAATGGTCCAAGGGGAGCTAACACTAAAATAGTATACCCACTTACTTAGCAAAACCATTGCATATTTTATTTTAATTTTTAGAACGGCTAGATAGGGAAAATAGTTAGTCAACTCTTGACAACATAGTATCAGGACGCGGCGAGATGATAGTACGTTAGGGAAATAAAGTCTCGTGTATTCGAACTAGATAAGGCGTATCTAGCTTGGTGCACTTGATCGAGTGGAACTAGCTGAAGCTACCTCGCCGTATCCTAAACTAGTTAGACCAAGAAGTAACCCTAAGTGACTTAAGTGATATTTTTTTGAATTTGGATTTGTCTAAGGAAGTGGTCGTTGTTCCGATCAAAGAAGACCCCTGTGCCTCACCACGACCTGGAAGCCAGTTTCTCGAAAAGTTACTTAACGATCTAAAGGTTAAAACCGAATCTAACCCAAGGTTGACTACCCTTAATCAATTTCAAATCATCTCACAAAATATATAAGGTGAACAAATTCTGAGACACATAGAATGAGTGAGATGCTAAGGATAATTGAAATATAACCTCTTTAAAATACTACTTATCTTTTTTCAACTATTGTACTTAACGACTAGTTACAACTCTTAGGCTAAAGTTTAGTGCCCCCTATATCTCTTATACTTTATATATTTGACTAAAAAGGAGAGCAAACTAACCCTTAGGGTTATATTACAAACCTTTAGATTATTAGTGCAGAGGGTCACACCTCGAACCAATCTATCTAACTACTGCTAGACGCATGCTTGGACTCATAGTTGATTTATCTAGATGCATGCATATACGATATTGTTTTTAAAACCCCTATTTTATACAAAAACCCCAACATTTTTTTTTGATTTATGGCAAAAAGGGGAGAAGAGCAAAAGTTAAGGGGGAGTAACACAAAATTTAATTTTGAAAATTAAAGTATCTCTTTCAAAACTCACCTAGGGTTAAGGGGGAGTTTTTGGAAATGACATTCATCATTTACTATCCTTATTTTATGCTTTAATTTCCCTTAACTTTGTGTTGGTTTTCCATAGATCAAAAAGGGGGAGATTGTTGGTGCAGGGGCACCAGATAATCGAACCTGTGTTTTGATTATGGAAAAGACACAAAGTTAAGTTTACATCGTTATATTACGAGCTAAATCGAGTGTGCGGAAAAGTGCTAAAGCTAGAATTGAAGGCTAGCGACACCCGGAGGAAGTCGCAGTGGTCGAGCGACACTCGAGTGACTTTGGAGGGAGCTAAAGGAATCGAGTGGAAGGCCGGAAGTGAGAGCTAAAAAGTAAGTATCGAGGTAAGCTCATGTGAGTGAGAGATGGTAAGGTCGTGTCCTCTGTACGAGGATGAATGTAGGCGGTGATCCGACTAAGACTTCCTGTGGAAGGTCTAGGTCAAGATCGGATGGTTAGAAACCGTTGCATTTACCATTTTCCATGGTAACCTCTTACTGTAGGGAAGTGGCCAGGCTAGCAATGATCATTCTGGACATTAGGCGATCGTGATGCTCATCGATCAATCGATGGGAGGCATCGATCGTGATGGCGATGACCTTTGCACTAGGTCAAAACAGATAAAGTTTGATGCGGCCACTTCGCGATAAAATTTGGTACCACTTCGTGATCTATTCCAAAAGATGAGGAGACATATTCAGAGGCCAAACTCTATAAAAGGAGGGGAGGATTCCAACTCTAGATATCATCAAGATTATTCTCAAGTGCTCCTACAATGCCAAAGCTCCAACACCGTCATAACGCCGACGCGACGACAAGTTCTAATCCTCTTCGTCGGCAGCAGCAACAAGTAACATATTTTGTTATTGTATTCTTTGTTTTTATTCGTAACGAGGTGAGGTAGGCTTGTTGCCTCATCTTTGTACTTTTGGTTTTGTGATTGTTGTCTCCTACCTCCAACGAGGAGGAGACGTTATAGTGCTTTGCCCTCCGTACACGGTCTAGGACCGTTAGGGCCTTGGAGTAGCAACTGCTGGGTTGTGAATCAAGTAAAAATAAATGTGTCTTTTTATTTTTCTGCTGTGCTTACTCATGTATCGAACGAATGAACGAAAAGATTTACGCTCGCTATTCACCCCCCCCCCTCTAGCGACGCTTCTCGATCCAACAATATGTATAAGGGAATCAAGTAGTATTGCCTTAGAAAATACATGAAACCCTAGTTTAGGATGAACAAAACTCACATCTCACATCAAATTGACATGCGTGTATTTTCAAACACCCTAGACACATGTGAGATGCTAGGAAATGAGTTAAGTTCAAGGTGCATAGTTTTTGCATCTAGATGAACTCAAACTCATCTTATATCATTGGTGGATCATAGGGAAAGCTAATGTGCAAGTCATGTGCATTGAGCCCATTGATCATGATCCAATATTGGTTTTCAAAAATATTTTAAAATCATTTTAGAAAACCTTGGTGAAGTCTATCTTTTGATAGTAATTACCATTGATGGAGTTGATACAAAGTAGGGCCAAAACATTGAACTTTTCAATGTTTTGAACTTTGTGTCAATTTCACTATTATGTGGGTAAATTAATTTTTAAAAAATTTTCACCCATTCTATTTGGTATAAGTAGTATACGTATGAAGTTTCAAGATTTTTCAAAATACCTATATTTACTTATGTATTTCTCAATTTCATCTCTGATTTCTAAAATTCTGCATTTGCAGAAATTAGTCAACTGCCGCTTATGGCAGTCGATTGGTGTCAACGGCAATCGACTGGTGACTGTAAGAGTCGACTGCCAGAGATGATTTCAGGTAAACAAGGTTTGTTAAACTTGATTTCAACTATGTTAGGCTACCCTAATTGCTCCCAACCCTAGGATATGCTTGGAAAGCATTGGAAGGGTGAAAATCCATTAGATATGGATTAGGAGAGTTGTTTAGGGTGTGTATCAATTTTAAGGTGTGTGAGAGTTCATGTTTGAACTTTTGCTCTTAATTCTGATTGGTTAGTGTTCCTATAGGCTTAGCGACTCTCCAAGGACATTGTTGATGCAATGGTCAAGTGGGAGCAAGCCTTTAGGGGGAGGTATCTATCATGGGATGATGGATGTGCTCTTCCTCATGAGGGGGAGAATTTTGAGAATGTGAGATGCTAATTTGGAAATTGGGAGAGTTTATAGGAAGTCTCTCTTAAGTGATATAGGACTTATCACTAGGAAGAGTGAAGGCATCATAGATGTTTTTGGACCAAGGGGGAGATTGTAAGATCTCATTGGGATATGAGACATTGACCTCCTTGAGGAGAACTTTTTTGATGTATGTCAAAAAGGGGGAGAATTTATGGGATTACCAATTTGGGACAATTGGTAAGGAGATTTGAGTAAGGTAGCACACAAACGCGACCTCAAATCTCGCGACGGAGACCATCGAGGACTCGAAGTGTGCACTCGCGCTCAACGCCCGCAAGTGCATGGATGTCATCAAGTAATAAAGAATATCGATCCCAGAGGGACTAAGATTTTGAGTATCAATTTATCCAGTGGATGTGTTATTGTTCGTATTGGTAATCCTAGGGTTCACGAATGAGAGGTCATCGGTGGTCTGAACTCAGTACGGTGTCACACGGAAGAAGAGAAAGGTTTCTATGAGGATTTGGATGGGATTCTAGGACTTCAGTTTCGTTTGTGTGTTGCAGAACATGCTATCAATTGAATGTATCCAGATTTTCTAGCTAGGGTTTTATGGAAAGGACATCATATACTATGGTACTAGGATGCCGAATTGATCCCTGCGACGAGCCAAAAATGAGACTCATTACCGACTCTATCGCATCCTTCTATCCACAATTGCAAGTGATGAGGACAACCTCTAGGTTCCTCCTAATATCCCCTAAATCTTGAATACGAGGACTGTCACTCCTTGTATTGTCTATGCACAGAAGATAGAAAACCAAAACACAAAGCTATAGATATAAATAATCATTCAACTGCAAATACGATTTCAAGAACGGAAACATATTTGAAATAGCAATGTTCTACTCAGCACAAACTACTCCCTAATCCTAGAATTGGAGAATCTACTCCATGAATACGAGAAGAGAGTCACAAAACATTATGGAATTCATGAATATAATGATAAACGTGTAAGAAATATGAATTACAATGTAAATGCAACTCTTCCCTCTGGCGTTATGGTGCATATCTTGATCCTCGAGCAGTCCTCTCCTTCTCCAATCTGAGTTCTCGAAGATTTTTAGGGCTTCGGAGTTCCGTCCCGGCCGGCATGCCTCCCCTATGGTTTGGGGCGTAGCTTTCCTTATTTTGACATCACGCCGGATCGCTGCGAAATCTGGAAAAAACCCTGGTTGCGTCAAATCGCTTGGCTGCTACACGACCGTGTGAAAACACATGGCCTGGCCATGTGTCAGGCTATGGTGGCCATTTTCACCCCCTGAACACGGCCGTGTGTAGGCACATGCCCTAGCTGTGTTCCCTTTTGTGTTCAGTAGTCAAATGTCTTCTTTTTGCTTTAAAAGTGCGTTGTTATCCCCATGAAACGCTATCCTGCACACAAAAGTATACAGAGCATATCTCCGAACCAGAAAATAGAAAATACATGGAAAACAAAGTAAAATATACATGAAGCCAACATAAAATGAGATGATATGTTTTGCTCACATAAATTCCCCCAGACTTAGGTCTTTACTTGTCCTCAAGCAAACCTCAGTGCCATGAAATTTTAAAAATGTATTGTTCCATACTTAGCATGTTAACTAGATTTATCAAGTGGTATTTGCAATCAAAGAAAATAGATTTGTTCTAGAAATTCACTAAGTTAGTTCCTCGTGCTCGTGCAAAGTGAATCTTCTTAGGGGATACTCGTTCCATGGTAAGTTAAGTCGTCATCCTATAGCTTTCCTAAGATCTCTGGCTCTTAGGCACTTACCTGCCCAAAGCGAGGGTCATTCCCTAGATCTAGCACAAAGTCTCAAAGGCATGCATGGTATTGAGAGAAATTGGTAGGTGTTTCCCTAGTAACCTAACTCGGTCTCAAAAGGGCACCTAACCATTTCCACCCACGACAACTATTTTTTATCCCTAATAATCTCTTTTTCCTCTTTCTTTTCTTTTTCATTTCCTTTTCTCTCTCTTTTTCTTTTTCTTTTCTCTCTTTTATTATTTCGGCTCACTGGGATTTTGATTTTTTCGAATGAGCTTACATAATCTGAGCATCTCTAGTAACTAAAATGCTAACCTTAGGGTCACCTGTGGATTCAAAAGTACTAGACTACTGAGATGAATCATAACTAGGTATGTACTAGACTCTCCCTTTCAGAAAGTTCCTCATGTGTATGTGTAGAATAGAAGCTAACCAGTGTAAGTCTAGAACATTCATTCAAAGCCAATGAAATAAAATACCACGAGGCAAATGCAGTTACATTACTCTTGGAAACAACTCATGAAGAAATTTAAAAAAAAAAAATACTACTGAGGCAGCTTATAGGTAGGAAAAAAAACTAAGTGCTGAAAGAAACTAAAACAACTAATGCATGAATAAATGAATGCTAACTAAATTGAAAACATTAGGAAAGAAACTACTGCTAGAAATAAAATAAATCTTGGGGTCCCCCCCAGACTTAAGCGAAGCATACCTCTAGTATGGTGGACGAGGTGGAAAGTCTGGTAGCCTCGGCATCTCGGGATCCTGGGACAACCTGCTGTTGATCCGTTGATGCCACATGTACATGTGGTCGATTTGAGAGCTGGTGGATGCAGCGGCTGCTTGGTGCTCCTCCTCCCTAGCCCACTATGCCTGCTGGGCTCGCATATTCTGCCGCATCTCCTGGTGGTAGGTGGCCTCTGCCTGGCGACGGGTAGCCTCCTCCTGGAAGTAGACGTGGGCCTCATCATAGAACTCCTCGGTGCACTGGAAGTGCTCCCGGAAGCCCTGAAACTCTGCCTACATGAAGGCACTCTGCTCCTCCCATCGCTACCTCTGCATCTGCTACTCAGCGTATATGTCATCGGGGGCACGATCGAAACTCTAAAAAATCATAGGCAGATGTACCTGCATCCTGCTCAAAAGTAGAAAAAGGTGGTGGTGCAGGTACATGCTCATGTCAACGTGGACTAGGTGGGCTCCTATGCATGTGTGGACTGGAGGGAGAGTGATGCAAAGGGAGAGAGATGGGTTCCGATGTGGATGGTCCCTCATATGACGGGGACTCCACTATCAGGTCTAAGCACCAGTTGGTGTGTATGGTGATGGTGGTACGATCAGGGTCGGGGAGCCTGAGGGTCGTCAGGTTTTTCCTTACAAAGCATAAGGAGTGTCCCTCTCTTACAATCATCTTCATGGCCATACACACTCCTAGGTCGATCCTAGAGCTCCCCTCTATGCTATCTAGCACGGTGCAATCGTACCCCATCCTATGGAAAATGTGGGTAAGCAGGCCCCCCACATTAATCTCTCCTCTCGCTGCTTTGCCCATTTTCACTAAGTGTCTAATGAAATGGGACCCTACATCGATGCTACTCCTTTCTTGTAGCATGTCCCATAGGCAAAGCAGCTCGCTAGCTCTCACTACACCGTCACTCTCCCCATGATAAAAAATAGAACTTGCCATGATTCGGTGGAGGTATTGGAAAATGGGGTTTTGGAGGCGTGATGCTTTGACCCTAGAAGGGTCATAAGTGTGCTCTCCTATCAATTCAGTCCAAAAGATTCGAGAGTTGAACCCAATATGGGTTCTTCTCTCTCCCCCATTCGACAAGCCAAAGAATGAGTTCCATTGGTGAAGTGACCATTCATGCTCACTATTAAATATCCTAAAGGTAATCCTACCCTCTTCGCTCTCTCTACCAGTTAAAATTTTGTTGGTGCAGGGGCACTAGATAATCGAACCTTGATTTTGATTATGGAAAAGATTCAAAGTTAAGCTATTTTTATATCTCATGTGATATGCTAATTGTGCAGGAAGTGTTTAAGCTAATCCAAAAGTCGAGCGACACCCGAAGAATCTCAAGTCGAGAAATCGAGGTGGTCGGGCGACACCAGGAGAACCTCGGGGAGTCGAGGAACCTCGGTGGTGACCGAAAGCTAAGCGACAGGTCAAGAGGACCAAAGGTAAGCTCCGTGTGTGGAGCGGTGGTAAGGACACATCCTCGATTAGAGGACAATCCTAGGTGTCGATCCGACTACGACTTCCGAAGGAATGCCGAAGTTGAGATCGGACAGTCAAAGGACTGTCACAGTGCATGGCATTATGCATCTATTGTGCTAATCTAGTGTTGTAGGAATTCTCAAGAATGATCGAGGAGCCGTGATCAAGATGCGATCGCTAAGAGGATCGATCCGATGTCGACAGATCAACTCAGTTCATAAGGTCAAAGAGATAGAGATTGATGCCGCCACCTCAGGATAAGATAAGTCGCCACCTCAAGATAATATCCACGAGTTCTGGATCTAGATCGGGACAAAGTCCAAGGCACAAATCTATAAAAGGAGGGGAGGACTCAAACCTAAATTCAAGAATCTCCTAAGTGCTCGTGCTCTCTACAACGCTACTCCGACTGTGCGCCATCTTCTAATTAATTATCAATATTAGTATTATCTTTCTGTACTTAATTTGTATAAGGACCAGTAAGGTTGTTACTAGCCTTATAATCATTGTAATCGTCTTGTCTCTTACCTCCAACGAGGAAGAGACTTTTAGTGATTGCCCTTCGAAAGCGATCAAGGATCGTAGGGCCTTGTATTAGTAGCCGGTGGTTTGTGAACCAAGTAAAATAGCTTTGTGTCTTTCTTATGTTTGTCTTTTAGTTTTCCGCTGCATACTTGGTATTAATCGTTGAAAAAGAAAAGTTTTAATGATCGCTATTCACCCCCCTCTCTAGCGAATCATTTCGATCCAACAATTGGTATCAGAGTGGGGGCGCTCAGATTCGGTGCAACCACCGGTCGAACATTTTCTTTTCTTTATTTTTATTTTTATTTTTAAATATCTCCCACACTACTAATCCAAGACCAAGTCTTGGGACTTTTTGGTTTGTATTTTTTTTGCAAGTTTTAGCAAATCATTGACTAAGCCAACCATGGAAGAGTCTCCCACAAGGCCTAAAGGTAACAATTGTAGGAGATTTGATGCCGCTAGAGGGGGGGTGAATAGCGTTTGACCGTTCGTAGATGGAATTTGATCGCGTGTTCGTCTCTACAATTTTGTTAGTGCACAGCGGAAATAGATATAATACAATAACGAAATACGGCAACACAACAAGAACACGAGTATGTAACGTGGTTCGGAACCGCACGGTTCCTACTCCACAGATCGAGCTCTACGAGCTCTAGTGATGCACACGCAACCACTAATAAACACTCTTTCTCGGAACAATCCGGAGGCGGAGAAACCTTGTACAATAATGATTACAACAATAATCAAATAGATACAAGAAAATACAATGAAATACAAATGTAAGTAAAGGAAAAACACTTTACAAGAGCTTTGGATTGCTTGATCTTTGATTGCCTTGAACTAGCTTTGAAGGACTGGAAAGCACCAACTTCCCCCTTCAATTTCGCTCAAGAAAATTGCTATCTTTTTCTCCATCACGAGCTCCTTTTATAGCTTTAACACGAAAAGTCAATCGATCATTGCCGGGACCATCAATGATTGATCACACCGTGAGACAAAGGTGTAATCCAAGCTGAAAAAATCCAACGGCTAGGACATCAGTCGACTGATCATGAGCATCAGTCGATTGATGAGCCATCACTTGACTGCTCATCGCAGCGGTCGAGTGAGACTCCATTCTATGGCCGAAAATCCGAGCACCAGTCGACTGATCACACGATCAGTCGACTGCTCGAGCCATCAGTCGACTGCCCACCTCTGGCAGTTGACTGCTAGACCACTTCCCGCAGTCAAACCCTAGTTGACTCGGTCCAATCGACTGCCACATAGCACCAGTCGACTGGCATACCTTAAACATGAGGTTTTAGCCCAAGTATGGTGCCCCCATACTTGCTAGACCACCCTTAGCCTAGACCTAAGCCTTCTAGCCACCTCCATCAGCCTCACGCCTCTCGGATCCCTCCAAGTCATCCATGACTTGTTCATCCATCGCGTTAGCCTTCTGGTGCTTCCATCGGCTATGTCATGCTAACGGTGTCTACACCGCCAAGGCACATTGGACTTACACCGCCAAGACTCCGCTTGGACTTTACGCCGTCAACCATTGGACTTATGCTGCCAAGACTCCCGCTTGGACTTTACGCATCCAATATCAAACCCCTTGGACTTCTCATGCTAAGACTCAAGCTTGGACTTTCCCATGCCAACCCATGTTAGACTTTCCATGCCAAGTACTCAAGACTTGGACTTTACCTTGCCAAGACCCATGCTTGGACTTTCCGTGCCAACTCATGTTGGACTTTCCATTGCCAAGAACCATGCTTGGACTTTACCATTGCCAAGACTCATGCTTGGACTTTGCCAAATGCCAAGTGTCCCACTTGGACTTCCCATGCCAAGTACCCATGACTTGGACTTTTCCCATGACAATTACATTGTCATATGTTTTTGTCGAAACATCAAAACATCACTCGAGTCAAACTCTAGTCCTGGTCAATCGTGACCTGGGCCGATTGCACCAACAATCTCCCCCTTTTTGATGTTTGACAAAAACCAAACAAATCATTGAGTTAGAACACTAACTCAAATCCCTTACCAATTATCCCAAATTGGTAAACACTCTCCAAATGTTCTCCCCCAAACAATCTCCCCCTTTTTGACTAACATCAAAAAGGTTTTCTCTCCAAGGAGGTCAATGTCTCATGTCCCAATGAGATCTTACAATCTCCCCCTTGGTCCAAAAATACCTAGGATGTCTACCATCTTCCTAGTGATAAGTCTCATATCACTCAAGAGAGGTAATCCTATTCACTCTCCCAATTTCCTAATTGGGTATCAAAAACCCATCAATTTTCCCAATTGATAACATTCTCCCCTTCAAGAAGAAAGAAAAACACATCCATCACTCCAAGATGGATACCTCCCCCTAAAGGCTTGCTCCCCCTTGACAATTGCACCAATAATGTCCTTGGGAAGTCCCTAAGCCAATAGGAACTCTAAAACATCAAAATTAAGGTTAGAAATTCAACATTTAACTTTCCAACACCTTAAAATTGATACAAACCCTAAACACCTCTCCTAATCCATATCCAATGGATCTTCACCCTTCATCATGCTTCCCAAAGCATATTCTAGGGTTAGGAGGGGTTAGGGACCTTAATCGCAGCTGAAATCGGGTTAAACAACCTTGGTTACCCCGAAATCAGGCTCTCAGTCGAGTGATTCAGAAATCAGTCGACAATCACGACCGACACCTGTAAGGCCGATCGATTACTGAAAATCTCGATTTTCAGTTATCAGAAATGAGTTTTCGAAAATCACAACTAATTATACGTATATCGAAAAATCACGAAATTTGATACGTATAATACTTATGACCAATACAATGGGTGAAAAATGTTTAAAAAATATTTTACCCATAAAATAATGAAATTGATACAAAATCCAAAAGTGACTAAAAACTTTAAAGTTTAAGCTCACTTTGTATCAATTTCATCAATGGTGATTTCTATCAAAAGATAGACTTCACCAAGGTTTTTCAAAATGATTTTAAAATGTGTTTCAATACCTTATTTTGGATCATATTCCTTGGGCTCTATGCACATGACTTGTACACAAGCTTTCCCAATGATTCACCTGTTGAGTTAAGATGAGTTTGGGTTCAACTAGATGCAAAAACTATGCACCTTGAACTTAACTCATATCCTAGCATCTCACATGTATCTAGGGTGTATAAATACACATACATGTCAATTGGATGTGAGATGTGGGTTTTGGTTCATTTAATCTAGGGTTTCATGTATTTCCTAGGCAACCCTACTTGATTCCCTTATAAATGGGACTTCAAGTCATGTCATTGTCCTTAGTTTAATTTTAATCAATTAAATGCATGAAATGATCATGACATAAAGATAGAAATAATTAAGCATGGCCAATGATCATGATGTCATGGCATATGAGAAAATCTAAAAACACATGACATTTAAAACCTTAATCCTAAACCATGAACATGACATATAGAATGATTAAACATAAGCATGATGTCATAGCATGTTATATGGCAAACAAAGCATGGAATATAAAATATATAGGTATAGTAATACCTAAATTTTAATATTAATTGCCATTTCATATAATTAATTATATTTTTCCATATTTCTATTTTTCTCCCAAGTGTGCCAAAAACCCAAAATGACACACTAACCTCTAAACCTAAATTGTGCCAATTTTGATCATTTTATCAAGCTTCTCAAGTAATATTGGCACATCCTAAAACTTTTAGGATTAAGACTCAAATGTATTTCCAAGGTAACCATAACCTTGAAAATATCCTAAAGTGCCACCTTTACCATGGTTGAGTTAACTACCCATCCAATCAAGGTTGGCACACCCTAAACCCACCTAGCGTGAATCAATCACGCTCTTAGGAACCCAAAACCTATTTGAGCTCCTAGGGTTAATTAGGTATTCCTTAGGGATAACCTCCCTAGATACCTTCCTAATGACCCTCCTAGGCTTATTAGCCTTGGTCATTTTGGTCTTACCTAGGTTGACTCTAGGGGTAACTCCCCTTGCAACCTTCTTAGTGACCACCCTAGGTTTCCTAGAAACCTTAGCCACTAGGCACAAACTATGGTTACTCTTAGGGATAGCTTCCCTAGTAACTTTGGTATTCTTAGACTTAGTTTGTGTTCCGTAATCAAATGGAACACTATGGTAAGTCACCTTAGGCTTAGGTTTGTGACCCAAACCTTGTTTGCCCTTGGTTGACTTTCGACTTTGAGGTCCTAGATGTTGACTTTGAGATCTAGACTTAGACTTTTGATCATTAGACCTTTTAAATTGAGTTTGTATATTCCTAAGGGTCTTTTCTAGTTTCTCAAGCCTTGACCTCAAGGCTTGGTTCTCCAATTCTAATTGCCCAATTTTTGAGTTTTGATTTAAACCATGGGCATTGTCCTTTCTAGGCATATGCCTAGTCCTTTTAGGGTTAAAACCTAAGTGTTCTTGTATTTTCCTAATAGATTCCTTAGGTAAGGTTTTTCTAGGGACATTAGTCCCAAATTTCTCCTTATTTCCTAAGTGGACCTTCTTAGCACCTAAACAAATATGTCTATTATTTCTAGCATGCTTTTCATGTACAATAGAAAGACTATTAAAATTATTCCTAGCATGCTTCTTATCCCTAGAAATTGAAGGTGCATTATTGAAATATACCTTAGGGTTTGCCTTGGATGCTCCCCCTACATGTGTAGCTCCCTCTTTGGTCTTTTTGCTTCCCCTAGGACATTGATTCCTATAATGTCCTTTTGAATTACACTTGAAGTATATGATGTGCTCCTTGCTCTTTTGACTTGGGGAACTGGCATCCTTTGACTTTTGTTGACTTTTGGGCACCGGAGGAGCTTTCTTAACCTTCTTTGGGCACTTGCTCTTGTAGTACCCGGTTTCCCTACACTCAAAACATATTGTATGCATTTTATTATTAACACATATGCTTGAGTTACCTAGGGTGATGGTAGGTGTCGGAGTTGAATTTTGAGCTTCCTCATCATGACCAGATGTTGAAGGCTCTTCTTGAGGTTGCTTCGGTGTAGATGGTCTCTCCTCCTCAATCCTAGAAGTGGATACTTCTTCCACCTCTTCTTCTTCTTCTTGTTGGACCGATAATGAGTTTTCATGGAGCTTTGCCACTTGGCTCCATAACTCCTCAGCATCCATAAAGTCCCCTACCATACACACAATATCATTAGGGACCAAATCAAAAATAAAATTTACTACCTTTACGTTTTTCTCGAAGGCTTGAATTTGATCTTCACTCCATCTCTTCCTTTTGAGAAATCCACCTTTTGGTCCTCTTGGAAACTCAAATCCTTCCATTAATAGGGACCACCCCTCAAAATCTTTCATCATCAAAAAATCTTCAATCCTTTTCTTCCAAGAATTGAAGCCTTCTCGTCCAAGGGATGAATAAGGGACCGGTGTGTTAAAGTCCCATCCTAATTGTTCTTGGACTTCCATCTTTCCCTCTAGCGTCTTGACTCCGAGTTGTTAATCCGTAGAAGAGCCCCGGTTTCTGATACCAATTGTAGGAGATTTGATGCCGCTAGAGGGGGGGGTGAATAGCATTTGACCATTCGTAGATGCATACATAACTTAAACTTAAACTTTCTTTTGCACATGCATCACATATCATATTCATCATTAGCATGTTAACATATCTTTCATAACATGCATACATAAAGATTCGTTCATGAGTTCTAACATTTCCAACCTTCTTAAGTAGATGATACTCATTAAACACAAGTCTTATAAGCGGAAGCAATGTCTTAAGTTGTTCTTAGAACATATAAATACAAGCAGATAGTATAGGGTATTCTTTCACCATGCCACTATCACACACACTTGGCCCCTCCTGCTACTTCCTCTAGCGCAGACTTCCTTTATCTGCAGTATATGGACAACATGAACTATAAGCATATAGCTTAGTAAGATCCTTGCCTACTCACAAAAGCCACAAACTTCATCAAGCAATTAGAACATGAGCATACTAGCATAAAGGACCTAAGTATTTCATGGCAACCCTGATCAACAACATATCCATGTAATAAAAACTGAGCATGGCATAGAAAGCATAATTAATCTAAGCAGGGCATAATTTGAACATAAGCTTTATAACTACATAAAACTAAGCATGCATGAAAGACATATTCATAAGCGTTTTAAAACTTAACAATAAGCATTCCTAACCTAAGCATCCGTAACATCCTACATCTTAAACCTACATAAAGTACATAGGCACAAACATTCTTCAACTTAACCATGACCATTCATCAGGGAATCCAATCATGCATAAAGGACATAATCATAAGCATTTGTTTAACTTGGACATAAACATTTGTAATAACATAAATCCTAAACTTGTAGAAAGAACATAATCGCAAGTATTCATAAACTTAACCGTAACATTCACCACATCATAAATTCTAAACTAGCATGAAGTACATAGTCGCAACATTCTTAAACTTAACTCTAAACATCATAACTTCATAACATCTAGCATGCATAAGGAACATAGTTCGCAAGCATTCAGGGTATTTAACATAAGCATACACAATATCATGAAAAGTCTTTTCTTTCCAAAACATATACTTATAGATACTTCCATATCATCATAACTTCATAACATCTAGCATGCATAAAGAACATAGTTCGCAAGCATTCAGAGTATTTAACATGAGCATACACAATAATCATAAAAGTGTTTCCTTTTCAAAACATATACTTATAGATACTTCAATATCATCATAACTTCATAACATCTAGCATGCATAAAGAACATAGTTCGCAAGCATTCAGAGTATTTAACATGAGCATACACAATAATCATAAAAGTCTTTCCTTTTCAAAACATATACTTATAGATACTTCAATATCATTATAACTTCATAACATCTAGCATGCATAAAGAACATAGTTCGCAAGCATTCAGAGTATTTAACATGAGCATACACAATAATCATAAAAGTCTTTCCTTTTCAAAACATATACTTATAGATACTTCAATATCATCATAACTTGTTTGGGGGGCCCCAGGTTAAGTACCACATAATGCGCGTTCCCTAATAGGTCAGTAGCAAACCACAGTCCTACTAGAGCAAGACCTCTTACGTCTTACTGTGAGGCAAGACCTCTTTCGTCTTCTTATGTCCCTATGGATTTGATTAACGACCACTGGCCAGATTGGTACTTAACCTCTTGCAAAGTAAAATACTTAATTCTTTTCTTTTCTTGTCATAATATAAAGAATGCTCTTGATCCCCCATCATAAAAAGGGAAGCATCTTAATCTCATCTTATCATAAGGAGAGCTCTTGATCCCTACTTGAAAGGGAAGCATCTCCATTTTATCTTATCTTAAGGAGAGCTCTTGATCCCTACTTGAAAGGGAAGCATCTCCATCTTATCATAAGGAGAGCTCTTGGTCCCTACTTGAAAGGGAAGCATCTCCATCTTATCATAAGGACACATGCATTCATAACATAAGAGTACCCTAAAGGGGTCATAAAGTATAAACATGTTCATCATACAGCATATTTCAGTGGCACATTACATCATAAACATGAAGCATATTTCCTTGGCATATTCATGGCATATTAAATCACAAAAACATGTTCATCACCTAAGCATATTTCATGGCACATTACATCATCAACATGTAGCATGTTTCCTAAGCATATTCAAGGCATATTAAATCATAAAAACATGTTCATCACCTAAGCCTATTTCATGGCACATTACATCATAACATGAAGCCTATTTCTTTGGCATATCCATGGCATATTAAATCATAAAAACATGTTCATCACCTAAGCATATTTCATGGCACATTATATCATAAACATGAAGAATATTTCCTATGCATATTCATGGCATATTAATCAAACAAAAACCATACCCTTAGCACAACTACATGTGGGGCGTGTTCATGAAACCCTAACCCTAAAACCATGGGTTGGCCGAATCTTGTAAGGGGCTCGAGCTTGGGTTTTGTCCCCTAAAGTTCACTCATGAAGCCTTATAGCTAATCATAGTATCATTAGGGATATTTTCATGCAACCCTAACCCTACTTTCATTGGTTGGCCGAATCTTGTAAGGTTAGATCTTTGGACTTTTGTCCCCTAAAGTTCATTCATAAGCATTATTACTTACCCTAGTGTCATTAGGAACATTTTCATGCAACCCTAACCCTAATTATATGGGTTGGCCGAAACATGGAATGGGTTCAAACTTAGGTTTTGTCCCCTAAAGTCCATTCATAAAGCATTATTACTTAACCTAGTGTCATTAGGAACATTTTCATGCAACTCTAACCCTAATTATATGGGTTGGCCGAAACATGGAATGGGTTCAAACTTAGGTTTTGTCCCCTAAAATTCATTCATAAGCATTATCATGGCCTAACCTCATAAGAGGAGTTGTCATAAAACCCTAACCCTAAAAGGCCTTGGTGGCGAAACCTATAAGGGCACCAAGTTAGAATCTTTGTCCCTAAAAGGTCCTATAGTGAGCATACAACCTATAGAAGTTCCCTAGAAACATTTTCATGAATCTTAGCCCAAGAAAACTTGATTGGCCGAAACCTACAAGGGCTACAACTTCATCGTTCTTACATGAAATTTAACCTACGAAACTAATACACTGCAGGTGAGGGGAAACTTACTTCCTTCGCTTTGCTTGAGAGATGACCTAATGGAAGTCACCTAGCTTTCTCCTAGCTTGAAGGGGGGTCTCGGCCAAAGGAAGAAGAAGGAGGTTGGTTTCGGTGAGGATGAAGAGGAGAGGAAGAAAATGGCCAAATGGAAACTTCCTTCTTCTTTATAAAGGGAGGAAGAGAAGTTTCTCTTTTCTTTGTCATGCCCCTTCACTTACCCTTCTTCCACTTATCTATAAATTCCCCTCTTCCTCTAATGATATAATTCTATTGGGCTTATGGTTAGTGGGTGCATCTATAGGGCTTGGCTATCTCTAGAGGTTTGGGGTTCAATTCCTAGGCTTTGCATCTCCTTTTTTTTTTTTTGGCTTATTTTCTTTTATTTTTCCAAAAAGGCCCAAATAAAGCCTATCATCATAAAGCCAAAATTCTCGTAAAATTGCTAGAAATTTTACGGGCATTACAGTCTTATCCCCATTATCTCTCCCCACAATATTTTTGTAAATAGGGCTTGAATGTCACCCAACAACCTTAAGGATTCTAGTAAATCTTCATCAAGATACCTAGTTGAAATGATTTTATGAGTAGAAAGCATGTTATATCTATCCCTATGCTCATTGTTGTGAAAAATAAGGGTTGGAAGAGCATTACCCTCCTCCGGAGCTTGAGGGGTGTCGGTTCTCCTTGTTCGTCACTCTGAAGCACCGAATCGAGATGCCACTTGCTTGATCCTCCTCATCGTTGCTTTTTTTTGCTTCCTTGAAGGTTCGAAAGGCTTCTAGATGGTGGGGAAGAAGGATCCACATGGCTAGGGCAAAAAAAATCAAAACACACGGCACATTTGGGGTGGAAATGCACGGCGTGCCCTTTTTAACCTCGCATGACACGACCGTGTGAAAACACACGACCAGGTCATGTGCGCCTCGGGTTAGTCAAGCACGATCGTGGAAAAACATACGACTAGGCTGTGTGTCCTCTATTTCCCTCCTTTTGTGCACAATGGTATGAATTTTCTCACACACTTCACCGTGTAAGCTAAAAATGGATTTTATTTTTACCTATCAAGTTCTTTCTGCTCCTAATGCTAAATGAAATGGAAATCAAAGTTCAAATTAACCAAATGAATGCAATACAATCAAAAGAAAACCTAAAAAAAAACTAAACTTGGGTTGCCTCCCAAGAAGTGCTTTATTTAAGGTGGTTTAGCTTGACCACATTCCATTATCAACTTGGCTCTGGAGGTTCTGTGAACCTCCATTCATCCATCATGGAAACTTTATATACGGTTTCCTCCTTAGCTCTAGCTGGAATCACGTACTTCCTTGATGTGGGTCCGTGACTTTCTGTACCAGCAGGCTCAAGTTCCATCTCATCCTCTCCCACTTTTAGGGTCAGCTTGTGATTCCTTACATCAATGACCATTCCAACAGTTGCTAAGAATGGTCGCCCAAGGATGACAGGTATCTTCGGATCCTCTTCCATCTCCATGACCACAAAGTTAGTTGGAAGTGTAAAGTTCCCCACCTTTACATGCACTTCTTCTAAAATCCCCAATGGGTATCGGTATGTGTGGTCAGCTAGTTGCAATGTCATAGTAGTGAATTTTAAATTTCCTAACCCTAGATTTTTGCATAAGGTACGCCCAAGTCATAGAAGGCTTTGCTAATCAGGGTCGTCCCTATATAACATGGAATATAGAAGCTCCCCGGATCTTTTAGTTTCTGAATGTTCTCGTTCCGGAGATAAGCGCTTGATCCTCTGTGAGGGCCACTGTTTCATCCTTTTCGACCTTCCTACGATGCGCCAGAATATCTTTCATGAATCTTGCAAATTGGGGAATTTGGTGCAGCGCTTCGATTATCGGTACCTCTACTGAGATCGACTTCAGCTTGTCCAGAAATTTACCAAACTCAGCAACCTTCTTCGCATTAGTCAACTGCTGTGGGAATGGTACAGTAAGGGGTGGTTGAGTTTTTATAGTAGGTTCCTAATTTATTTCTCTGGCTTCTTCCTTCTTGGTCTCCCTCAAAGGTTCCCATATTTCGGGTCTTAGCCCCTCTTCAGCAACCGATCGGCCTGGCATTTCTTTCAGAATCCTCCCACTTCGCAACATCACTGCCTTGCACTGCTCTACCGGATTGACCTTTGCTTTTCCTGGTAGCTTCGCTGGTACCCTGGAGATATGGTTTGCAATCTTATCTACTTGAATCTCTAGTGACTTTTACCTGTTGGCAAGATCCCTTACAGACAATCCTAACTCTTCGATCATCGTATCTGTCTACGAATATCACCGCTGAAATTCAATATTCACCTCCCGTTGCATTCGAATGAAGCTCTCTAGCATATTCTCCAGATGGGTGTCAGGTAGCTGTGGCTGCCCATTTCCTCCCGATTGTTGGAAACTTCCTGAGTTATTCCTATAGGAAAAATTTGGGTGGTTCCTCCATCTTGGATTAGAAGTGTTGGAGTATGGGTTATTGGCCTTTCGATTTAGGTCGCCAACCGGATCATAATGCTCAATCTGCTCTGTTGGGCCACCCTACCCTCCACAGTAGTCCTCCCGATATGCTGTTGCTCCTTCTCCAAAGTCAATGGTCGCACATGCAGATGTAGAATTTAAAGAGTCGAATCGTTTGCTAAGCGCGTCCATTCTCGCTGCTAGGTGGTCCATGGAGTTGACAGCATATCATCCCACTGCATGAGCTGTGTGACCACGTTCGGAAGCCCATTGATGGTGGTTCTGGGCCACCTCTTCTATTAGTTCCTTCGCTTCCTCTATAGTCTTATTCATAAGTTCTCCTCCTACGGCATAATCGAGGGACGTCTTTGTGGCATGCGTGATCCCATTGTAGAAGATGTGGATCACCAGCCACCTTTCCAGTCCATGGTGGGGGCATTAGTAAAGTAGCCCCTTGTAGCGATCCCAAGCTTCAAACAGGGACTCCCCTTCCTTCTGACGGAAGCTTGTGATTAGATGGTGCATGTGAGCAATTTTGCTAGGTGGGAAGTATTTGTTCAAGAACTGCTGCTCACATTGCTCCCATGTAGTAATGCTTCCCAAAGGCAGGGAGTGAAGTCATGTCTTAGCCTTATTCCACAACTAGAATGGGAAGAGGCTCAGGCGGATCGCATCCGCAGGGACTCCATTTATCTTCATCGTCGAGCATATTTCCAAAAATGTCTCTAGGTGTCGGTTCGGATCTTCAATTGCAGCTCCCCTGAATTGACTCTACTGACCATATATATGAGTGTTGGCTTTAGTTCAAAGTTGTTTGCCAAAATGGATGGTCCATCTACACTTGGCCTAAATCCACTAGCACTAGGAGCTGTGTAATCCCACAAGGGTCAGCTATCTATATTCACTTCAGATGTAGCTTGGTCCTCCATCCTCTTCTGTTCGGCTCTCCAGCGATGATAGGTTCGTTCGATTTCTAATTCGATCGAAATCAGGCCTTCCGATCCTAGGCATCTAAGCATACAAAGAACCGAGCCACAAAATTAGGAGTATTACCTAACACTCAAAAAAAAAAAGGAAAAAAAAAACAAGAAATAGACTAATCTAGATAACTAATAAAGAGCCAATAATAAATAGAGAATCACTGTTAAAATAAAATAAAAACTAAATCTAGAAATGGAAAATCTAAAAATTTAAATAAAATAAAAATAAAAATAAAAATAAGCAAGTAAATAAATCTAACCTAAGTCCGATCCAACTATCCACTTTCAATTCAATATCGAATCAATCAGTCCCCAGCAACGGCGCCAAAAACTTAATGCACACAAACGCGACCTCAAATCTCGTGACAAAGACCGTCGAGGACTCGAAGTGCGCACTCGTGCTCAACACCCTCAAGTGCACGGATGTCATCAAGTAATAACGAATATCGATCCCACAGGGACTAAGATTTCGAGTATCAATTTATCCAGTGGATTTGTTGTTGTTCGGATTGGTAATCCTAGGATTCATGAATGAGAGGTCGTCGGTGGTCCGAACTCAGTACGATGTCACACGGAAGAAGAGAAAGGATGCTACGAGGATTTAGATGAGATTCTAGGACTTCAGTTTCGTTTGTGTGTCACAGAACATGCTATCAATTGAATGTATCCAGATTTTCTAGCTAGGGTTTTATGGAAAGGACATCATACACTATGGTACGAGGATGCCGAATTGATCCCTGCGACGAGCCATAAACGAGGCACATTATCGACTCTATCGCATCCTTCTATCCACAGTTGCAAGCGATGAGGCCAACCTCTAGGTTCCTCCTAATATCCCCTCAATCTTGAATACGAGGAATGTCACTTCTCGTATCGTCTACGCACAGAAGATAGAAAACCAAAATACAAATCTATAGATCTAAACAATCATTCAACTGCAAATACGATTTCAAGAACGGAAACATATTTGAAATAGCAATGTTCTACCCAACACAAACTACTCCCTAATCCTATAATTGGAGAATTTACTCCATGAATACAATAAGAGAGTCACGAAACATTATGGAATTCATGAATATAATGATAAACGTGTAAGAAATATGTATTACAATATAAATGCAGCTCTTACCTCTGGCATTGTGGTGCATATCTTGATACTCGAGCGATTCTCTCCTTTCCCGATGCAAGTTCCCGAAGCTTTTTAGGGCTTCGGAGTGCTGTCCCGGTCGGCGTACCTCCCCTAGGATTTGGGGTGTAGCTTTCCTTATATAGACATCACGCCGGATCATTGCGAAATCTGGAAAAAACCCTGGTTGCGTCAAATCTCTTGGCCGCCACACGGCCGTGTGAAAACACATGGCTTGGTCGTGTGTCAAGCTGTGGCGGCCATTTTCACCCCCTGAACATGGCCGTGTGTTGGCACATGCCCTGGTCGTGTTCCCTTTGCGTCCAGCTGGCAAATGTCTTCTTTTTGCTCTGAAAGTGCGTCGTTATCCCCACGAAATGCTATCCTGCACACAAAAGTATATATAGCAGATCTCCGAACCAAAAAATAGGAAATGCATAGAAAACAAAGTAAAATATGCATGAAACCAACATAAAATAAGATGAGATATGAGCGAAAACTACTCCTAAAACCCTATATGTTTTGCTCAGATCAATAGCCTGACTCAATAGTTTTGTGGTTTTTCTCAACATCAAAAAGGGGGAGATTGTTGGTGCAATCGGCCTAGGTCATGATTGACCAGACTCGAGTTGGACTCAAGTAGTTTTTTGATATTTTAAAATATTTTGGGGAGATTATTGGAACAATCAACCCGGGTTATGATTGACCGAACTTGAGTTTGACTCGAGTGGTATTTTGATGTTTGATGATGGTTTGACCATTGTTTGACTATATGGTTGACATGGGATTGACCATATGATGGAGAAATCCAAGTCTTGTGTACTTGGCATGGAAAGTCCAAGCATGGGTCTTGGTAAGGGAAAGTCCAAGCTTGAGTCATGGCAAATGGAAAGTCCAACATGGGTTGGCAAGGGAAGTCAAAGGGGTGATATTGGCGGCGTAAAGTCCAAGGGTGGAGACTTGGCAGCATAAGTCCAATAGTTGGCGACGTAAAGTCCAAGTAGAGTCTTGGCAGCGTAAATCTAATGTGCCTTGGCGGTATAGACCAGCTTAGCATGACAATAGTCGATGGAAGAACTTGAAGACTAGTGTATGGATGAACAAGTCATGGATGACTTGGAGGGATCCGATAGGCGTGAGGCTGACAGAGGTGGATAGAAGGCTTAGGTCTAGGCTAAGGATGGTCTAACAAGTATGAGGGCATCATACTTGGGGTTAAACCTCAAGCTTGAGATTAACAACCCACTGGGGCTTTGGACCAGTCGACTGGTCAAGTGTTTTGACACTTGGCAACTGAGTTGACTGGGATTATGGCTAGTCTAACTGCTCGGACTCGACTGGTGTTCGATTGTAGGAAATAGCCTAGTAGTTGACTGCCAACATTGGGCAATTGATTGGCAATCGACTGCTGGTCGGGGTTACGAGCACAGAATGCTTAATAGTCGACTGGCCAATGGGCTATGACCCTGGCAGTCGACTATTGGGTTATGGCAATCGACTGCCAGTGTTACCATTGGCTTGAATACTGATGTGGATTAAGTTCGTTGTCTCATAACGACACTGTTGGCAGTAGACTAGGGACTTATGGCAGTCGACTGCCAGACGAAAATCCAGGTCAGGAGGATGCATAAAAGGAGCAGCTCGTGGAAGATTTGAGTAGCGATTTCTTGAGCGATTTTGAGGTGATTTGCTGGTGCAAATTAGGGTCTTCAAGCTCGGTTCAAGCGATCAACAAGCAAGCATCCAAAAGCACATTTGTAAAGTTTTCTTTACATATTTTTGTGTATTTCATTTGTAATTGCTTGTATTTCTTTTGTATTGCTTTTGTAATCCTTGTAAGATGTTTCTCTGCCTCCAACTTGTTGTCGAGAAGGAGTATTATTGGTTAGTGGTGTTATTTGCATCGCTAGGGCTCATTCGAGCCCAATCCGTGGAGTATGAACCCTAAGGTTTCGAACCACGTTATATCTTCTGTATTGTGTGCTTGTGTCGTGTTTTATTTTTATTATTATATACTCCGCTGTTCTGACGACATTGTCGCAAGCACGCGATAGTTATCTATTAAGCATGATGAAACACTATTCACCCCCTCCCCCTCTAACGACGATCAATTTCCCAACACCTTCACCACTATATACACAAAAGAATCCACAATCATTAAAGGCTTATTAAGAATGTAAGGGAAACATGAATAAAAGCAAATAATGGTATGTGTGAAAGGAAAGAAAGGTAGGAATGAAATAGCTAAAAAAATGCAAGAAGACATGGAAATATTGGAATGCTACATAGATGAGTACAAGAAAGCAATCCCTAAAAGTTTTCATCTAAGTTGGCTTTTCACAATTCACTAAACATGTGAACAACCCCTATCACTATCCACAATACAAATCCACATATGATATACAGGGATGACTATTACAAAAATACTATCACACATAAATAAAAATGGTACAACATGTCAAAGAATTTTTTTTATTGCCTTTATTCAATTGGTCAAATGTTTTTTTTTCAATTTTAATTTTTTTCACTTTATTTTTCTTTTTTTTCAACCACTTTTTTTTTCATTTTTTAGACATGCAGTACACTTCCCTATGCTCTGAAAAAATAGATCAAGCTCAGCTATAAAAATAAAAACATAGCTTGTCTGTGGTGATCAAGCATGACTTGCCTATGCTTACACTGAATTCTCTTGAGCTACTCTCTCACCCACACTTAAACTTTTGTCCGTCCCGAGAAAAATACTCATCATGGAACATCTAATATTCCACATTCAAAAAATAAAAATGACATGATAAAAAACTAGAATATTATTCAGTAAGCATGTGGTGACAGAAGATGTAAAGGAAAATAAATGAGAATGCCTTCATAGTAATCATGCAAACCTATGATTGTGTGGTCTCGAAAGAATCAAAGCAAGTTCTAGAGTTACAATAACCACAAGTGCACCACACAAGCAATAAAAATAGGCGCAATCCTAACTAGAAATGAAAAAAATTATCTCAATCTATCAACATAGAATCCATCACTAAGTAGCAACCATATGCAATCAAATAATCCATTCATGATAATAAATCCCAAAACTCGACAATCAAATTTAACTAGCTTTCACGACATCTAAGATAATATAAAGTAATGCATAGGAAATTTATTTCAAAACACGATAAAACAAAAACTCGATAAAAAAAACATAACAACTAAAACAAAAGTAGACAAAGTAAAAGAAATGTATATACAATGAAAAGAAAAGAAGATGAGATGGAACAAACTCCCCTGAGGTCTAGGTGGTTGAAGAAGATTCAGTAGAAGAAGCCATGTAGGGCATGGAGTGCTCCGAAATAAATCCCTTCCCGGTGGTTGAAGAAGATTCAGTTTTAACATCCACACTGGGAGTGGGTTGGACTGAATGGAGGTGAGTGCTTTCTTAGTGAGATCAAGGTAGTTCCATGCTGCACCCTCCGAAATAATCGCCTCATCATATGTAATCTCTGGTGGTCGGAGGTGATTCAAAAAAAGTGTCCAGCCTTGGGGTCAGATTATTGCATTTCCTATCAGGCCCTTCATCAGTAGAATTCTTGGAGTCTTCAACTGTGGTGGGAGTGTCCCATCTGAGCGAAAACCCAAGTTATCCATCACTCCTCGGTTAGGCTTATCTAGTGGTTGCATTGCTGAACATAAAGATTCTATAGGCGTTGTCTCCTCTACAACATCATCTGCAATAAAACTACAAATAGGATTAGCTGGCAACTCACTAACATCATCCTCAACCAATTTTTTTGACCCTGCTTCCATTGAAGATATCTCAGTATCAATGGCACAAATAGCATCACAAAGAAAAACCAAGCCACTAGTTTCATCATCCATTTCATCTGCTACAGTAGCAACTTCATCTACAAATTCACATCCATCTGTATCTGCAATAACATCACAGCACAAAGATTCATAGGAGTCCTATGGAGTGATTGAATCATAGACATGCCTATCACTCACTCCATAATCCATCTCCCTAAGTGCGTCAATATCCATAGAAATGGTCTCTAACGGAGGCTAAATGGAATCTTGTGCTTGTATCTGACTGATGGATGATGCAATTTGATCTAGCTAAATTTGTAAATTTTGTATCCTTTCTTGTTGTTGTCGATGACTATCACTCATTTGTTGTTGATGTTGTTGTAGCAATATTGCTAGCTATAAGAAACTTTCTAGTGTATTTTCTTGACTGGGAGCAGGGGTTTCTTCACCATAGTCTTGGTATGAATTGTTGTATTGAGGTTGAGAAATGCTTTGCGGTGTGTTTCCATACTCTAACCTTGAATGATCTGTCTAACCATAATTATAGGTATTTGAAAATGATTCATACCTATCTTGTTGTTGAGGCTGGAAGTACTCATGCTGCTCTAAAATTTGTTGGGACTGATAATTCTGAATTGAAGAATCTCTCCAATCATAGCTATAAGAACTAGGAGTTGGATCATATACGTCCTGATATTGTCGTGGGTAACTCTGAGGCTCAATAGGAAATACACTCTGTTGCTCACTTTGGTATGAATAATAAGCTTGATTGAAGTCTCCAAATCACTGATAGTAAGGATCTATGTTTAAAGAAATTTCTTGTTCTTTCCTGAAATACTAACAAACAATATCAAAAGACACAGAAAGTATACATGATAAAATACATAGATATACAAGAGAATAAAAGAATGAAGCCCTAAATAAAAGTTTTGAATTTTATAATTTTTTTTAAAGGATAGAAATGCAAACAATCCTATGTTTACCAAACATCATTACACTCCCCCGCAATGAAGCCAAAATTTGATAACGGCGGTCATGTGTCATGGTACCATTACAAATTAATTATCAAACTCTCTCTACACTAATATAGCATAGAGAACGACCCAGATCATTTCCGAAAGAGTGTAATTGAGAGAATAACAATCTTAGGATCGCTAATTATTACTTTGGATTTTCTATTGAAAGTGGAGGTTTGGATTAAAATAAAACTAATCCTATGGAATGAAAGACAATGCAAACATTCAAACAAAAGCATTCAAAAACATAAAGGAAATGCAAGAATGTAAACCAATAATTTAAATGCAGAATAATATGAGTGTAAAGCAAAGTATGAAATTAAATCTAACATAACTAACTACAACCTAATTACTCATAGAAACATTTCACCGAACACTATGTAGGCATGAAAGAAATTAAATCAAGCACGTGCAATCTAAGCATGGAAGGTAATTTTGATTACAATCATTCAACCAATTAAGCGTGAAGAACAATCAACACATCAACACATGGAAAAAATTAGTGTCCGAAAATGAACAAAATCTATCGGAGAAGCTGTGTATGAAGAACAAAGTTGTCAGATGAAGAGAAATGGACTGTAGAAGTTGTGTAGATGTTGTGTTGGCAGGACTGAAATAGATGGGCAGCCAGAGCTGTGGAGGTGACTGGCCGAAGAAGAAATGTTGTGGAAGAAGGTGGTTGTCGGTGGTTGAAAATGTTGGGATGTATACTGAAAGCCTAGTCTTTGTATGGATATCTTCATTTTGAAATAAGAATCACATGATCATTGTTTGCATTTTATATTTATTATATGTATGCATCTTGTCTAATACTTTACATTGTAGATAACATGGTGTGTGGTGTCACACGGAGGATCATGTTATCAGTTCCTTGTAAAGTATAAGTAGAGGCCCACAACCAAGATGGTTTTGGACAAACCATTGGCATGGTTGTAGTGTAATTTGTTATTGGTTTATTTTAACCATAGAATTACACTAGTACACTTTGTGTGTATTGAGCAGGACCGATATAGAGGTGATTCAATTTATTGCTGACTACATAATTGAATCGGACCTCGAATATTATGGTGTACATGCTCTTAATCCCGATATAATAACGGGCACATGTACTTAATATTTATTTCTTTGATTTACCAATGGACGAGATTTATGGGTTAAATCGATAGGCTCGGTAAGTTGGGAAATGATATTATTTACATGGTGTGCTGTTGATTATAGGAGAAAACTGTGTCCTATGTATTAGGATGATGATGTCCCCTTGAGGAGCTCATAAGGATCATCATGTAAACCCTGCAGGTGGACTTGGTCCAACATGATGATAAGGTTGAGTGGTACTACTCATGGAGTTAGATGTTAATTAATTAATTGTCAGTAAATTAATTAATTAATGGACATTCGATATCTTAAACACGGGGAGATATTTGTACAATTAATATATGAAGCCCATATTTAATTATGGGGTTTGGTGAGGTAGATCAATGATAATCCTCTAGTAGAATGGATTATCATTAATGAATCGGATTTTATGTGGGTCAGATCCATTAGGTGACCAAGATCCAACTGCTCCTCATGGTCCCTATTGTAGCCTATTAAAACCCACATGAAACCTAGATTCAACGGACATGATTAAATCGAGGCTTGGGCGAAATCTATATATAGATTCCAAGGCTTGGGCGGCAAGGAGGATTGAATAGAGTTGTGCTAGGGTTTTGGAGTTGGCTTTAGAGAGGCTTGGGCGGCAACCTAAGGTGGTGCTTCTTCATTGGGAAGAGGCAACACATAGGGCTTGGTTTTGGCCGACAATGCCTCCCTCTCTATCTCTAGTTTGGCCGGCGGCTCCTCCCTCTCTCTTTCTTTCTTGGCCGGCGGCAAGAGTTAGGGCTTCTTCCCTTGGAGCTCTTGGCCGGCACCCACACTCTCTCCCTCTCTTTTGGGTCGGCGGACATCAACCTTGGTGGTTGGTGGTTGGCGCAAGAAAGGAGAAGAAAGGGGCTTCGGTTATCTTCCTTTGTTTGGAGCAAACAAGGAAAGGAAGATACTTGATCTAGGAGGCTTCAACTCTTGGAGGATCGTTGCCCACACAATGTCCAAGAGGAGGATAGGTCATACGATAGAAGATCAAGAGGTAAACAAGAGGTATAATTCTTGTTTAAGTTTCTTTCTCGTTCTATGCAATTTGTTTGTAATTGTATGATCATGGACCCCGAAGATAAATATAAAAACCGGCGATCCGTACATCATCTATTCCATGGCAAATCGAGAAAAAGAGTTAGGTTGCTTGATCAACAATTTTGTTTAAGCGATGACTCAAATTGAGAAGCACGATGATGGATCGGTTGCTTGGGTAATCCTTTTTCGTCTGGATTAATTTTTTTTAATCTGGGGATGTATGATTGGATCGCCATGTACAAGAGACCGAAGCGAAGCTTCAACCTTCATGTGGTATCAGAGCCATGTTTCCAATTTTGTGTGTTAAGGATTCGGTTACTTTTATGCACTTATCATATATTATGTGTGTCAGATAATAGTAGGATGTGCGTAGGCTAACTTTTTGATTACAGGCATAAGATCCAACTATTATGGCCATATGTGTGTGTATGTGATTGTATGTGTGTAATCGTAATATTATTTGAATCCTCGGGGTTGACGAGGCTAATATTTAATTTTTGTAATTAAGTACGGTATTGTTTAGCCACTCTTTTATTTTAGTTTACTTTTAATCTAGATTTTATATACACTCCTTTGTGGAGTATAGGATCGATGGATGTAAATTAAAATAATTTTTCTTAGCTCGGATCTCCGGATGGCTTGTACATGGCATAGGGAGGAGCGGACGAGGTGGCAACACGACTAGAGGCATATTAGAGAACAAAAGCCATAATAGTAGGAAAATTTGTTTTTCATATTTATTGCTTTTGATTTATATGCTTGTTGTGCTTGCATAGTTAAAATTCCTCAATTTTAAATTACTAAGTGGGAGAGATATTTTTTTAAATTCCCATAGCCTCCATTACAATTTGACATGTGATGCGAACAAACTTGCGCGTTAGCTCTGAGTGCCTTCCTCCATATCGGATGAGTTTGTTTTGCGGATCACTAGGTCAAATATGGTTATAGGAATTTATTTAGGAGCGTGTGTATTTCCCCATCGGAAGGCACATAATCCGAGGTAATTGCCTTAGTATCGGGTAATGATGAACACTTAGATGCAAATACAAGTATCCTCCCCATCGGATATAGGGATGTATACTGAAAAGTCTATCTTTTGTATGAACATCTTTTATTTTGAAATAAGAATCACATTATCATTGTTTGCATATTTTTATGGTTATGCAATATTGTCTCATACTTTACATTGTAGATAACATGGTGTGTGGTGTCACACAGGAGATCATATTATCGGCTCCTTGAAAAGTATAAGTAAAGGCTCACAACCGAGATGACTTTGGACAAACCATCGGAATGGTTGTAGTGTGATTTGGTATTGGTTTGTCTTGACCATAGAATCACACTAGTGCACTTTGTGTGTATTGAGCAGGACCGATATAGAGGTGATTCGATTTATTGCTGACTACATAATAGAATTGGACCTCAGATATTATTTAGTACATGCTCTTAATCCCGATATAATAACGGGCACATATACTTAATACTCATCTCTTTGATTTACCAATGGGCGAGATTTATAGATTAAATCGATAGGCTCGGTAAGTTGGGAGATGATATTATTTATATGGTGTGCTGTTGATTATAGGAGGAAACTGCATCCTATATACTAGGATGATGATGTCCCCTTGAGGAGCTCATAAGGTTCATCATGTAAACCCTGCAGGTGGACTTGGTCCGGCATGATGAAAAAGGTTGAGTGGTACTACTCAAGGAGTTAGATGTTGATTAATTAATTGTCAGTAAATTAATTAATCGACGGACATTCGAGATCTTAAACACGGGGAGAAAATGTACAAATAATATATGGAGCCCATATTATCATATAGGGGTTGGTGAGGTAGATCAATGATGAACCTTTAGTGGATTGGATCATCATTAGTGGATCGGACTTTATGTGGGCTTGATCCATGGGTGACCAAGACCCAACTCCTCCTGATGGTCCCTAATGTAGCCTATTAACACCTCATGAAGCTTAGATCCAATGGATAGAAACAAAACTCTAAGATCCATTGGTAGAGATCAAATCTCTAAGATCCGACGGTTGAGATTAAATCTCTAGATCCGACGGTTGAGATTAAATCCCTAGAACCAATGGAGGAGATTAATTCATGACTTATCCCCAAACTCTATAAAAGGAGGCATGGGGTTGGCGTGAAAAAAAAACAAGAGGAGAGCTAGGGTTTGGGCGGCAAGGAGCAATTCTATTTGAGATAGGATTGGGATTAGGGTTTTGAGGCTAGGGTGGCACCAAATAAGGAAGGTTCTTTCTCTCTTCTTCTTCCTCTTTGTGCCAATGTCCAGCAGCCTTTTCCATCTCTTTTCCAGCTTTTTCCGGCACCCAAGGTCCCCTTCTTCTTCCCCATAGGTGGTGGAAACAAGATATAGGGTTTCCCTTGGTGTCTTGATAATTTTCCACCATCTCCTTCTCCTTCTAGTTGGCCGGCAGCAAGAGGTTTGATAGCTCCTTGTTGGTTGAGTTTTGAAAGGAGAAAAACATTGTTTCTCTTCTTCCTCTTGCTTGAGAAAAGCAAGGAAGGAAGATTTGCGATCTAGGAGCTTCGACTTTTGGTGGATCGTCGCCCACACGACGTCCAAAAGGAGGAAGGTCATACATTAGAAGACCAAGAGGTATACCTATTCTTCTTTCTCTTTTATTCATTGCTTGTGTTTGTTTTTCAAATATAAGCATGTTATATTTCTGTAAATAGGCTAAATAATACTTGGATCCCGAGTATAAACACAAAAACCGGTGATCCGGACATCGTCTATTCCGCAGCTACTCGTAGAATAGAGGATGGTCGCTTGAACAACTAGTTTGTTCAAGTGACCTCTCTAAACGAATAGCACGACGATGACATGGTTGCTTTGGGAATCCCTTTTGTCTAGGATTAAATTTTTTAATCCGGGGACATCGAAGGGATCACCATGGTCAAGCAACCGAGGTGAAGGGGAAGCGAAGTTTCCCCTCACGGACTCGACAAGGGAAATCCCTTCAACTGTTATCAGAGCCAAGGTTTCCGGTTTTGTGTGTTTAGAATTCGGTTAATTTTTATGCACTTTTTCATATATTATATGTGCCAGATAATAGTAGGATATGCATAGTTTAACACTTTGGTTGGAGGCATAAGATCCGACTATTATGGTCATATGTGTGTATGTGATTGTATGTGTGTAAATATTTATTTTGTTGAATCCTTGGGTTGACGAGGCTAGTATTTAGGTTTTGATAAATTAAATATGGCATTGTTTAGTCGCTCTTTATTTTATTTTACATTCGATCTAGATTTCATGTACACTCCCTCGTGGAGTATAGGATCGATGGATGTAAATTAAAATAGGATTTAGTCTCGGCTCGGATCTCCGGATGGCTCATACATGGGGTAGGAGGAGCGGACGAGATGGCGATGCGACCGGAGTCATATTGAAGACAAAAGCCATAATAGTTGGAAAATAATTTATTTTTCATATTTATTGCTTTTTGTTTGATATGCTTGTCGTAGGCTAGGAAAATTCCTCAATTTCAAATTACTAAGTGAGAGAGGGATATTTTTATAAATTCCCGCGGCCTCCATTACAATTTGACAAGTGATGCAAACAAACTTGCACGTCGGCTCTGAGTGCCTTCCTCCCCATCGGATGGGTTTGTTTGCGGATAACAAGGTCAAATATGGTTATAGAAAATTATCAAGGAGCGTGTGTACTTGCCCATCGTAAGGCACATAACCCGAGATAATTACCTTGGTACCGAGTAATGGTGAACACTTAGATACAAATATAAGTATCCTCCCCATCGGAGTCACTATTTTTATTTGTAGGGTCGAAGAGGAACCAACTATTAATTTTACTTGTCAAAAAGTTAGGTTGACAAGATAGTAAAATTAATGGCTAAAACCTCCTCTTACAAATGTAGAATTCGTATACGTCCACACTATCGTGGCATACGATATTCTCGGTGTTTTGAGATGTTGGTTGATTTTAAAATTTCATTGTTTGAGGAATCAATAATTTTTTAAAATCAAATGTTTTGATTTATGTGATTCTTAGGTTTTCTTTCAAAATGACTTTCAACCCAATTGCTGTGATACTGAAAGAGAACAAACTTATTGGACCCAACTATGTAGATTGGAAGAGGAATCTAGACATTGTCTTGACTGCTGAGGAATACAAATATGTACTCCTCGAAGAGTGCCCTCCCAAGCCTGCAGATGATTCTGGGGAAAAGGAGAGAGAGAGCTATAGGAAGTGAATCAAGGCCGATGAGATGGCACGGTGTTACATTTTGGCATCTATGTCAAATGTACTCCAACATCAACATCAAGCCATGCCCACTGCCTATGATATGATGCTCAATCTCAAGGAGCTTTTCGGACACCAGAATCGGGCTGCGAGGCAAGAGGCCATGAGAAACTTGATGACGACCACCATGATCGAGGGAACACCCGTGAGGGATCATGTTCTCAAGATGATGGCTCATTTGAATGAGTTGGAGGTCCTAGGAGCTGAGATCGATGGGGAAACCCAGGTCGATATCATACTCCAGTCTCTGCCTAGGAGTTTTGAGCAATTTTGCCTCAACTACAACATGAACAAGAGGTTGTATTCATTGGCGGAACTTCTGACAAAACTCCAGGTGGCAGAGGGACTATTTCGTCAGAGTGCTCAGGCGCATGCCGTGATGACCCAGAAGGTTTCTGCTTCTAAGCCGAAAGGCAAGAAGAAGAAGAAACAAACCGGGGCAAAGGCGGTGGGAGGTACTTAGGGAGGAGTGAAGAAGCCGAAAGGCAAGGGCTTCACTTGTAAGCAGACTGGACTCTGAAAGAAGGACTGCCCCAACCGCAAGAACAAAGGTATATCTTTTGGTCTAGTCGTTGAAACATGTTTAGCGGTGTTATCTACCGACACCTGGTGTGTAGATACGGGAGCCACTGATCATGTCTGCAATACTTCGCAGGGGTTCCAGAAACAGATCGGGTCAAGGGGAGATAAGCAGATACTTGGGCGATGCCACGAAGGTGGCGAAGGATGGGAGATGTTCATTTATCTTTTGAGAAAAATAAACTTTTGGTTCTTAAGAATTGCCTTTATGTACCCTTATTTAGAAAGAATTTAATTTCAGTTTCTAAATTATTTATGGATGGATATTCTATTTCTTTCAATGACAGAGTTGTTATAAAAAGAGATAGGGACATTATCTGTTCAGGTACATTGATAGGAAATTTGTACACACTAGAACCAAAACCTCCCACGATGCATATTGAAGTTAATAACTCATCTTCTAATTCCAATAAGAGAAAAGAACCTTCGAAGATGAACCAAACATATCTTTGGCATCTTAGGCTTGGTCACATTAACCTAAGCAGGATTCAAAGGTTGATAGCTGATCGACCTTTGGGTTCATTAGTGGTGGAGGATCTCCCAACCTGTGAATCTTGCTTGGAGGGTAAGATGACCAAGAGGCCTTTTAAGGCCAAGGGGTATAGAGCCAAAGATGTGTTAGAATTGGTTCATTCTGATTTGTGTGGTCCCATGTCTATCCAGGCAAGAGGTGGTTTTGAGTATTTCGTCTCTTTTATTGACGATTACTCAAGATATGGATACATTTACCTGATGCGCCGCAAGTCTGAATGCTTTGACAAGTTCAAAGAATTCAAGGCTGATGTGGAGAAACGTAAAGGTAAAAGTATCAAGACACTACGATCTGATTGTGGTGGTGAGTACTTCTTGGGAGAGTTTAGGAACTACTTATCAGAGGCTGGGATTTAATCCCAATTGACTGCACCTGGCACACCCCAGCAGAACGGTGTAGCAGAGCGAAGGAATAGGACTCTTATGAAGATGGTTAGATCGATGATGAGTTATTCTGACTTGCCAGATTCGTTCTGGGGATATGCTCTAGAAACGGCAGTGTACATTCTGAACTTGGTTCCATCTAAATCAGTGCCTTCTACTCCCACAGAGTTGTGGACTAGGCGAAAGCCTAGTCTAAGACATATTCAGATATGGGGGAGTCCAACACATGTGCTGAAGGCAGATGCTGGTAAGTTGGAACCTCATACAGAAGTACGCTTATGTGTTGGCTATCCTAGGGGAACGAAGGGAGGCTTATTTTATAGTCCTAGAGATCAGAGGGTGATCGTTAGCACGAACGCCAGATTTTTAGAGGAAGACTATGTGATGAGCCACAAGCCCAAAAGTAAAATTGTTTTGGAGGAGTTAAAAGGGGAAGTCACTTCTTTAGTACCACAGGTACAAGAGGATATACCACATGTCACTGCACCGCGTGTCACAGAGGATACACAGGTAATACCTCGTCGTAGTGGGAGGGTTGTGAGATAGCCTGATAGATTCATGTTCTTGGGAGAATCTTCTGATTTGGTCCCTGGCGAACATGAACCTGATCCCTGGACATATAACGAGGCAATCCAAGATAAAGATGCAGAATCTTGGCAAAGTGCAATGAATGCTGAGATTGAATCTATGAATTCAAATCAGGTCTGGGAGCTAGTAGAACCACCCAATAGTGTAAAAACCATTGGATGCAAGTGGATCTACAAAAGAAAGAGAGGAATAGATGGGAAGGTTGAGACCTTCAAAGCGAGGCTTGTTGCGAAGGGGTATACTCAAAAAGAGGGTATCGATTATGAGGAGACCTTTTCGCCGGTAGCCATGCTTAAATCTATCCGGATTCTCTTATGCATAGCAGCTCATATGGATTATGAGGTGTGGCAGATGGATGTCAAGACAACTTTCCTTAATGGAAGTCTTGAGGAAAATATCTACATGAAGCAACCAGAGGGATTCATTGCTAAGGGCAAAGAGCATCTTTTATGTAAGCTTAATCGGTCCATTTATGGATTAAAGCAAGCTTCAAGGTCTTGGAACATCCGGTTTGATGAGGTGATCCAGTCTTATGGATTTATTCAAAGTCCGGATGAGTCTTGTGTATACAAGAGATGTGGCAGAAATGTAGTGGTATTTCTTATACTATATGTAGATGACATTTTGTTGATTGGCAATAATATCAAGGTGTTATCGGACGTAAGGGTATGGTTGTCCAAACAGTTTGATATGAAGGACTTGGGAGAGGTGGGACACATCCTTGGGATCAAGGTTATAAGGGATCGCAGAAAAAGGATGTTGTGCTTATCCCAAGCTTAATACATAGACACGATTATGGAGCGTTTTAGCATGCAGAACTACAAGAACGGTTTTCTACCTTTCATACATGGAGTTCCTTTATCTAAGGAGATGTGTCCTAGATCATCTGAGGAGATAGAAAAGATGAAGGCGGTTCCTTATGCTTCGGCAGTAGGAAGCCTCATGTATGTGATGCTCTGTACGAGACCAGATATCTGCTTTGTCGTGGGCATGGTCAGCAGATATCAGAGTAATCCAGGACAGGGACATTGGACTGCGGTAAAGCATATATTGAAGTACCTGAGAAGGACTAGGGATTATATGCTAGTTTACCAGGCAGACCAATTACTCCCTGTGGATTACACGGATTTCGACTTCCAATCTGATAGGGATAACAGTAAGTCTACCTCAGGTTTTGTGTTTACTTTGGGAGGTGGAGCCATTGTATGGAGGAGTGTCAAGCAAAAGTGCGTGGCGGACTCCACCATGGAAACTGAGTATGTGGCGGCCTCTGAGGCGGCCAAAGAAGTTGTATGGCTCAGGAACTTCCTGATGGACTTGGATGTGATTCCTGGTTTGCCCCGAACTATCACAATTTATTGTGATAATAGTGGTGTAGTTGCAAACTCGATGGAACCAAGAGCCCATAAGGCTAGTAAACACATAGAGTGCAAGTACCACCTGATACGAGAAATCGTAAAGAGAGGAGAAGTTGTTGTGGCCAAGATTGCATCGGAGGATAACCTGGCAGATCCTTTCACTAAGGCCCTTCCGGCGAGAGCTTTTGATAGGCATGTGGAGGGAATGGGGATCAGATGTATGGCACTTTGAGAACAGTATAGTCTTTTAGTATAAGTGGGAGATTGTAGAGATGTATACTGAAAAGTCTATCTTTTGTATGAACATCTTTTATTTTGAAATAAGAATCACATTATCATTGTTTGCATATTTTTATGGTTATGCAATATTGTCTCATACTTTACATTGTAGATAACATGGTGTGTGGTGTCACACAGGAGATCATATTATCGGCTCCTTGAAAAGTATAAGTAAAGGCTCACAACCGAGATGGCTTTGGACAAACCATCGGAATGGTTGTAGTGTGATTTGGTATTGGTTTGTCTTGACCATAGAATCACACTAGTGCACTTTGTGTGTATTGAGCAGGACCGATATAGAGGTGATTCGATTTATTGCTGACTACATAATCGAATCGAACCTCAGATATTATTTAGTACATGCTCTTAATCCCGATATAATAACGAGCACATATACTTAATACTCATCTCTTTGATTTACCAATGGGCGAGATTTATAGATTAAATCGATAGGCTCGGTAAGTTGGGAGATTATATTATTTATATGGTGTGTCGTTGATTATAGGAGGAAACCGTGTCCTATATACTAGGATGATGATGTCCCCTTGAGGAGCTCATAAGGTTCATCATGTAAACCCTACAGGTGGACTTGATCCGGCATAATGAAAAGGTTGAGTGGTACTACTCAAGGAGTTAGATGTTGTTTAATTAATTGTCAGTAAATTAATTAATCGACGGACATTCGAGATCTTAAACACGGGGAGAAAATGTACAAATAATGTATGGAGCCCATATTATCATATGGGGGTTGGTGAGGTAGATCAATGATGAACCTTTAGTGGATTGGATCATCATTAGTGGATCAGACTTTATGTGGGCTTGATCCATGGGTGGCCAAGACCCAACTCCTCCTCATGGTCTCTAATGTAGCCTATTAACACCTCATGAAGCTTAGATCCAATGGATAGAAACAAAACTCTAAGATCCATTGGTAGAGATCAAATCTCTAAGATCCGACGGTTGAGATTAAATCTCTAGATCCGACGGTTGAGATTAAATCCCTAGAACCAATGGAGGAGATTAATTCATGACTTATCCACAAACTCTATAAAAGGAGGCATGGGGTTGGCGTGAAAAAAAAACAAGAGGAGAGCTAGGGTTTGAGTGGCAAGGAGCAATCCTATTTGAGATAGGATTGGGATTAGAGTTTTGAGGCTAGGGTGGCACCAAATAAAGAAGGTTCTTTTTCTCTTCTTCTTCCTCTTTGTGCCAACGTCCAACAGCCTTTTCCATCTCTTTTCCAGCTTTGGCCGGCGTCCAAGGTCCCCTTCTTCTTCCCCATAGGTGGTGGAAACAAGATATAGGGTTTCCCTTGGTGTCTTGATAGTTTTCCACCATCTCCTTCTCCTTCTAGTTGGCCGACAGCAAGAGGTTTGATAGCTCCTTGTTGGTTGAGTTTTGGAAGGAGAAAAACATTGTTTCTCTTCTTCCTCTTGCTTGAGAAAAGCAACGAAGGAAGTTTTGCGATCTAGGAGCTTCGACTTTTGGTGGATCGTCGCCCACACGACGTCCAAAAGGAGGAAGGTCATACATTAGAAGACCAAGAGGTATACCTATTCTTCTTTCTCTTTTATTCATTGCTTGTGTTTTTTTTTTCAAATATAAGCATGTTATATTTCTGTAAATAGGCTAAATAATACTTGGATCCCGAGTATAAACACAAAAACCGGCGATCCGGACATCGTCTATTCCGCGGCTACTCGTAGAATAGAGGATGGTCGCTTGAACAACTAGTTTGTTCAAGTGACCTCTCTAAACGAATAGCACGACGATGACTTGGTTGCTTTGGGAATCCCTTTTGTCTAGGATTAAATTTTTTAATCCGGGGACATCGAAGGGATCACCATGGTCAATGAACCGAGGTGAAGGGGAAGCGAAGTTTCCCCTCACGGACTCGACAAGAGAAATCCCTTCATCGGAGTCACTACTTTTATTTGTAGGACCAAAGAGGAACCAACTATTAATTTTATTTGTCAAAAAGTAAGGTTGTCAGGATAATAAAATTAATGGATAAAACCTCCTCTTACAAATGTAGAATTCGTATACGTCCACACTACCGTGGCATACGATATTTTCGGTGTTTTGAGGTGTTGGTTGATTTTAAAATTTTATTGTTTGAGGAATCAATAAGTTTTTGAAATGTAAATGTTTTTTTATCTATGTGATTCTTAGGTTTCTTCAAAATGACTTTCAACTCACTTACTGTGATTCTAAAGGAAAATAAACTTACTAGACCTAACTATGTGAATTGGAAAAGGAATCTGGACATAGTCTTGATTGCTGAGGAGTACAAGTATATACTTCTCGAGGAGTGTCCTCCTAAGCCTACGAAAGATTCTGGGGAAAAGGAGAAAGAGAGTTATAAGAAGTGGATCAAGGCTGATGAGATGGTGCGGTGTTACATTTTAGCTTATATGTCAAATGTATTGCAACATCAGCATCAGGCCATGACTACTGCTTATGACATGATGTGCAATCTCAAGAAACTTTTCGGACACAAAAATCGGGTTGCTAGGCAAGAAGCCATGAGAAACTTGATGACGACCACCATGGTTGAGGGAACACCCGTGAGAAATCATGTTCTCAAGATGATGGTTCATTTGAGTGAGCTAGAAGTCCTTGGAGTTGAGATTGATGGGGAAACCCAGGTCGATATCATTCTCCAATCTCTACCTAGAAGTTTTGAGCAGTTTCACATGAACTACAACATGAATAAGAGGTTGTATTCGTTGGTGGAGCTTCTGATAGAACTCCAAGTGGCAGAAGGGCTTTTTTGTCAGAGTTCTTAGGTTTTGGTTGCCCAGAAGGTTTCTACTTCTAAGCCGAAAGGTAAGAAGAAGAAGAAACAAGGTGCTGCGAAGGTGGTGGGAGGAACTCAGGGAGGAGTGAAGAAGTCGAAAGGCAAGTGCTTCACTTGCAAGCAGACTAGACATTGGAAGGCTGACTGCCCCAACCGGAAGCAGAACAAAGGTATATCTTTTGGTCTAGTCGTTGAAATATATTTAGCGGTGTTATCTACCGGCACCTAGAGTGTAGATACGGGAGCCACTGATCATGTCTGCAATACTTTGCAGGGGTTCCAGGAAACCAGATGACTAGCTGAGGGGGAGATTACTATCTATATAGGCAATGCTATTAAGGTGGCGGTTATTGCAGTGAGAGATGTTTATTTATCTTTTGATAAGAATAAAACTTTGGTTATAAGAAATTGCCTTTATGTACCTTCATTTAGAAAGAATTTTATTTCAGTTTCTAAATTGTTTTTGGATGGATATTCTATTTCTTTTAATTACAGAGTTGTTATAAAAAGGAATAGGAAGATTATTTGTTCTGGTTTGTTGGTAGGAAATTTATATACTCTTGAACCAAAAGCTCCCACGATGCAAATAGAAGTAAATAACTCATATTCTAAATCTAATAAGAGAAAAGAACCTTCAAAAATGAACCAAACGTATCTTTGGCATCTAAGGTTAGGTCATATTAACCTAAGTAGAATTCAAAGGTTGATAGCTGATGGACCTTTGGGTTCATTAGTGTTGGAAGTTTTCCCAACCTGCGAATCTTGCTTGGAAGGTAAAATGACTAAGAGTCCTTTTAAGGCCAAGGGGTATAGAGCCAAAGATGTGTTGGAATTTGTTCATTCTGATTTGTGTGGTCCTATGTCTATCCAGGCTAGAGGTGGTTTTGAATACTTTGTCTCTTTTATAAACGATTATTCAAGATATGAATACATTTACTTAATGCGCCGCAAGTCTGAATGCTTTGACAGGTTCAAAGAATTCAAGGCTGATGTGGAGAAACGTCAAGGTAAAAGTATCAAGACACTACGATCTGATCATGGTGGTGAGTATCTCTTGGGAGAGTTTAGGAGTTACTTATCAGAGGCTGAGATTCAATTCCAACCGTCTGCACTTGGTACACCTCAGAATAATAGTGTGGCGGAGCGAAGGAATAGGACTCTTATGGAGATGGTTAGATCGATGATGAGTTATTCTAAGTTACCAGATTCATTCTGGGGGTATGCTCTAGATACGATAGTGTGTATTCTAAACTTGATACCATCTAAATCAGTACCTTCTACTCCCATAGAATTGTGGACTGGGCGAAAGCCTAGTCTGAGACATATTCAGATTTGGGGGAGTCCAACACATGTGCTGAAGGTAGATGCTGGTAAGTTGGAACCTCATACAGAAGTGCGCTTGTTCATAGGCAATCCTAGAGGAACGAAAGGTAGTTTCTTCTATAGTCCTAGAGATTAGAGGGTTATTGTTAGCACCAATGCCCGATTTTTAGAGGAAGACTATATGATGAACCACAAGCCCATGAGCAAGATTATTTTGGAGGAGTTGAGAGGGGAAGTCACTACTTCAGTACCAATGGTACAAGAGGACATACCATAAGTGACTGTACCGTGTGTCACAGAGGATAAACAGGTGATACCTCGTCATAGTGAGAGGATTGTTAGACAACCTGAGAGATTTATGTTCTTGGGAAAATCTTCTAATTTGATCCATGGCGAATATGAATCTGATCCCTGGACATATGACGAGGCAATCCAAGATAAATATACGACATCTTGGAAAAGGACGATGAGTTCTAAGATAGAATCTATGGATTCAAATCAGGTCTGGGAGCTAGTAGAACCACCCAATGGTGTAAAAACCATTAGATGCAAGTGGATCTATAAAAGAAAGAGAGGAACAGACGGGAAGTTTGAAACCTTCAAAGCAAGACTTGTTGCAAAAGGGTATACTCAGAAAGAGGGTATCGATTATGAGGAGACCTTTTCGCCAATAGTCATGCTTAAGTCTATCCGAATTCTCTTATCTATTACTGCTCATATGGATTATGAGTTTTGGTAGATGGATGTCATTACATCTTTCCTTAATGGAAGTCTTGAAGAAAACATCTATATGGAGCAACCAGAGGGATTCATTGCAAAGGGCAAAGAGCATCTTGTGTGCAAGCTTAATCGGTCCATTTATGGATTGAAGCAAGCTTCGAGATCTTGGAACATCCGCTTTGATGAGGTAATCCAGTCATATAGATTTATTCAAAGTCTGGATGAGTCTTGTGTATACAAGAGATGTGACGGAAACGTAGTGGTATTTCTTGTACTATACGTAGATGTCATTTTGCTCATTGGCAATAATGTCAAAGTGTTGTCAGACGTAAGGGTATGGTTGTCCAAACAGTTTGATATGAAGGACTTGGGAGAAGTGGGACACATCCTTGAGATCAAGGTGATAAGGGATCGCAAGAAAAGGATGTTGTGCTTATCTCAAGCTTCATATGTAGACACTATTTTGGCTCATTTTAGCATGCAGAACTCCAAGAAAAGTTTTCTACCTTTTAGGCATGGAGTACCTTTATCTAAAGAGATGTGTCCTAGAAAGGAGATAGAGAAGATGAAGGTGGTTCTTTATGCTTCGGCGGTAGGAAGCCTCATGTATGCTATGTTATGTACGAGGCCAAATATCTGCTTTGCCGTGGGCATGGTTAGCAGATATCAGAGTAATCCAGGATAGGAACATTGGACTGCGGTAAAGCATATATTGAAGTACTTGAGAAAGAGTAGGGATTATATACTAGTATACCAGGCAGATCAATTACTCCCTGTGGGTTACACAGATTCTGACTTCCAATCAGATAGGGATGACCGTAAGTCTACCTCGGGTTTTATGTTTACTTTGGGAGGTGGAGCCATTTTATGGAGGAGTGTCAAGCAGAAATGCGTGACGGACTCAACAATGGAAGCTGAGTATGTGGCAGCCTCTGAGGCAACCAAAGAAGCTATATGGCTCAAGAACTTCTTGATGGACTTGGATGTGATTCCTGGTTTGCCCAGAACTATCACAATTTATTGTGATAACAGTGGTGCAGTTGCAAACTTGAAGGAACCATGAGCCCATAAGGCAAGTAAACACATAGAGCGCAAGTACCACCTGATACGAGATATCGTAAAGTGAGGAGAAGTTGTTGTCTCCAAGATTGTATCAGAGGATAACCTGACAGATCCTTTCACTAAGGCCCTTCCAGCGAGAGCTTTTGATAGGCATGTGGAGGGAATGGGAATCAGATGTATGACACTTTGATAGCAGCATAGTCTTTTAGTATAAGTGGGAGATTGTTAGGATGTATACTGAAAGTCTAGTCTTTATATGGACATCTTTATTTTGAAATAAGAATCACATGATCATTGTTTGTATTTTATATTTATTATATGTGTGCATCTTGTCTAATACTTTACATTGTAGATAACATGGTGTGTGGTGTCACACAGAGGATCATGTTATCAGTTCCTTGTAAAGTATAAGTAGAGGCCCACAACTAAGATGGTTTTGGACAAACCATTGGCATGATTGTAGTGTAATTTGGTATTGGTTTATCTTGACTATAGAATTACACTAGTACACTTTGTGTGTATTGAGCAGGACTGATATAGAGGTGATTCAATTTATTGCTGACTACATAATTGAATCGGACCTCGGATATTATGGTGTACATGCTCTTAATCCCGATATAATAACGGGCACATGTACTTAATATTTATTTCTTTGATTTACTAATGGGCGAGATTTATGGATTAAATCGATAGGCCTGGTAAGTTGGAAAATGATATTATTTACATGATGTGCCATTGATTATAGGAAGAAATTGTGTCCTATGTATTAGGATGATAATGTCCCCTTGAGGAGCTCATAAGGATCATCATGTAAACCCTGCAGGTGGACTTGGTCTAGCATGATGATAAGGTTAAGTGGTACTACTCATGTAGTTAGATGTTGATTAATTAATTATCAGTAAATTAATTAATTAATGGACATTCGATATCCTAAACACGGGTAGATATTTGTACAATTAATATATAGAGCCCATATTTAATTATGGGGGTTGGTGAGGTAGATCAATGATAATCCTCTAGTGGAATGGATTATCATTAATGGATCGGATTTTATGTGGGTCGGATCCATTAGGTGGCCAAGATCCAACTCCTCCTCATGGTCCCTATTGTAGCCTATTAAAACCCTCATGAAACCTAGATCCAATGGACACGATTAAATGGAAGCTTGGGCGAAATCTATATATAGATTCCAAGGCTTGGGCGATAAGGAGGATTGAATAGAGTTGTGCTAGGGTTTTGGAGTTGGCTTTAGCGAGGCTTGGCCGACAACCTAAGGTGGTGCTTCTTCATTGGGCAGCGGCAACACATAGGGCTTTGTTTTGGCCGATAGCGCCTCCCTCTCTCTCTTTATTTTGGCCGGTGGCTCCTCCCTCTCTCTTTCTTTCTTTGCCGGTAGCAAGTGTTAGGGCTTCTTCCCTTAGAGCTCTTGACCGGCACCCACACTATCTCCCTCTCCTTAGGGCCGGGGACATCAACCTTGGTGGTTGGTGGTTGGCACAAGAAAGGAGAAGAAAGAGGCTTTGGTTATCTTCCTTTGTTTGAAGCGAACAAGGAAAGAAAGATACGTGATCTAGGAGGCTTCAACTCTTGGAGGATCGTTGTCCACACAATGTCCAAGAGGAGGATAGGTCATACGATAGAAGATCAAGAGGTAAACAAGAGGTATAATTCTTGTTTTAGTTTCTTTCTCATTCTATGCAATTTGTTTGTAATTGTATGGTAATGGACCCCGATGATAAATACAAAAACCAGCGATCCATACATCATCTATTCCGTGGCTAATCGAGGAAAAGAGTTAGGTTGCTTGAACAACAAGTTTATTCAAGCGACGACTCAAATCGAGAAGCACAATGATGGATCGGTTGCTTGGGTAAACCTTTTTCGTCCGGATTAATTTTTTTTAATTCGGGGACGTATGATTGGATCGCCATGCACAAGCGACCGAAGTGAATCGATAAGTGAAGCTTCAACCTTCAGAAAAGGGGTGGAGGAAAAGATGGGAGGTTGAGGCAGTGGTGGATAGAGAAGGTGGCGTCGATGGTGGCTTCTAGCAGCAGAGAAGATGAAGAAGGATGGAGTGCCACCGTCAGCCTTGGTGGAGAAGATGGAAGGTCGACGGTGCTTGGAGGCGAGGAATCGGCGGAGCTCGGCGGAAGGAATGGTTGCGTGCGTCGCGTGAAGAAGAAAAGCCACACCCTGGAAAAAATCTGCTCAAGCTTAATTAACCCAAATCCTAGATCTTATTCGACGACTAAAATTGCTCCGATCTCCTATGGAAGGATCTGATCAATCTGAGTTGATGATCATGATTAGCTTGATCTATATGAAAGGTTGAGATGAATAAATCTGAGTGTATGGTTCGGATCTCTCTAGATCTAGATGGACAGCTCGAAATCAATCAGATCTCATCGGATGGTCAGGATTGATCAGATTTGAACCCTTTGATTAAACTGCTTCTAATCTTGATGAAGGACTCAAATGAATCTAGCTTGAAATTCCCTTTATGACCCTAGATGAAGTCATATTTGATCTAACTCGAGTCTAGTCCACTGGCTCATTTTGTTCTCCTACAAATAAGATATAAAATTTGCATATAAGTCCACAAATTTAGGAGAATTTTACAATAAGGTCCAAAATAAATCGGAACTTGTAAAACATGTCAAGAATCAACAATTAACCACATGAGAGGATTAAAAATATCAAAATTAAGAACCAAAATAATATACTAAAATGTTGTTATCAATGCGTCTGCATCAAAGTCGCTTCCTTTTGGTCTTATAAGGAAATACATATTCAAAGAATGAGACATTTCTCGATTTAATTATCAAGTTTTTGTATATTTTTGATATTTGAGATTCATACACAAGAAACTGATAGATACCATTGTTCTATACTTATCTTACGAATATGCAATCAATAGTCATTGGTCCTATCTTAATCCTTTTTAGATTAGGAACCAAAATGTTTGTAAGACACCTCCACACTTTTAAGTATTTGTACAATGACTTTCTTCTAATTCATAACTCATAAAAATATTCTCTATTTTCTTATAACGTATAAAAAGGTAATTAGTTATTAGTATAGTCCCCCCCCCCCCAACAAATTCTCTAGCAATCTATAACTCAATAGAAAAGTATTCATCATCTCTTCTAAAGCACAATTCTTTCTTTCAACAAAACCATTTTGCTAAGGAGTATAGGGAGTTATTGTTTCTTGTCTAATCTCATGTTTATCACAAAACTTATCGAACGGTGATACATATTCATCACTTTGTCCACTTCATACCATCTTAATTTTTCTATTAAGATGATTCACAACCTCATTTATATAGATAATAAATTTCTCTATATCTTCATCTTTACTCTTGAGGTGATACACAATAGAATTTATGTTATCATATATAAAAGTGATAAAGTAATTATTTTCACTGTGTGTTGATACCCCTTTTAGATCAGACACATCTATATGAATTAGGTCGAATGGTTCATTGCTTCTTTGAACTTATTGAAAGGTTGACCTTGTCATTTTCGCTTCTACACCAGTTTCACACTTGTGTTTCTAGTTAATTTAGAATATGAGTATGTTTTGCATTTTAATTAGTCTACACAATGAATGATAGTTAATGTGTTATAATCTACCATCCCACAAAACAAAGGCTCAAGCATATACACAGAAGAATTTTCACTTTAATTAATCTTGGATCTAATGGTCATTACACTAAGCTTAAAAAACCCATCAATTACATATCCCTTACCTACAAGCATTCCATTTTTGGACAGAATAACTTTGTCTGACTCAAAAATAATGTGAAAACTATATTTGCTTGCCAGTGAACTTGATACTAAATTTTTGTGAATCTCCAAAATGTACAACACATTATTCAGAGTTAGTTCCTTATCAGTGGTCATCTTTAGTACTATTTTTCTTTGGTTCTTTATTTTTGAGGTTGTTGAGTTTCTCATGAATAAATTTTCTCTATCTTGGACTTCCTTAAAGTTGTAAAGTAGTATTTTATTACAACACACATCTCTGGTGGCAAAAGTATCGATCTACCATTGTCGTAGGTTTGAGCCTACCTCGTTCACTTTGGAGACCATGATGTAGATCCATATTTGTTCCCTCATTCAGGTTGACCTCTTGTTTCTTCTTTGAGTTTTTATAGTCCGAAGATTTGTGAACAACTCGATTGCAATTGAAGCATTTCCCAGAGATTTTTTTAATGCCTCCTCTAGGTCCCACCTTAGAATATTTGGGGTTTTCCTGTTTTGAGTTTTCACCATGCTCGATCATGTTGGCTTTTATAGTTAACTGAGTGAAGAATCATTTATCAGAGCTCCTATTACCTTTCTTGATATAGAGTTGGGCATTAAGCCCCTCAATGTTTTTCTCTTTCTATTTGTGTTTCAGGTAGTTCTTGAAATCGTTTCAGCCAGGAGACAATTTTTCAATAATAGTTGCCATTGGTAAGGTTTCACTCGACACTAGCTATGCCTTTTGAGTGAATCTCATGCATATCACATGAAGCATCTATACTTGGCTAATCACCATCTTGATGTCTAACATCTTATAGTTGAAAGATCAACTTATTATGAAGTTCTTATCATCAACATCTTCCATCTTGTATTTTCAGTCTAGAGAATCTTAGAGTTTCTTAAATGTTCTCTTCATGTTATACACATTGTACAGTGAGTCGACCAGGCAATTGAGAACATAGTTTCAACATAGAAACTTTCATGCTTCCACTATAGTGAAGTTCTAGATATCATCCACACCCTCATGTATCTTGGAAGCATTCTATGTCAAGAACCAGGACAGGTTTAACATAGTCAGATAGAAGAGAAACTTCTACTACCATCACTTGAAGTTCAACTCAATAAATGTCACGCCCCGAGAGTATATTTTTCCATCGACCAGATGGTACCTTCTTATGACAATATAAGATAAACTATCGATACATGGCCCAAATAGCTATTATAACTGATAGCTATAAAACATAGCGGAATACACCGACAAATAATAAAAATATAAAGACTCAAACACATGCGTACTGGTATGACTTTGACACAACAAGAAAATATAGTCGAAATCAAGATCCAAATCAAATCCATAGTATAAGGCCAAATACATACAACTCAACCATACACTCCAAATGTGGAAATAACATAGGATAAAATCCCAAAACTAACAATCCAAAATAATACAATAGTATGGAATATAATCCATACATTCGGTGTGAGATGGGATTACCTGGCGGAGCTTCAAGCACCCAAGGAATCTTCTACTTGTTACTTGGGCGACAAGAAAACTCAAGGTCTGTGGTGGTGAGTATAAAACTCAGTGGTAATATGAAAGATAGTGCATGAACAACATATATCATATGGAGATCTATAGGTATACATATGGAGATCAACAGGTATGCAGATGGAGATCAACACGTATACAGTCTTAAAGGTAATAACAAATAACAAGTAGTATAACTATAATCAATGCATAAATAAACTAACTGATCAACTGAACATAATGTAAGGTACTAACATACCTAAAGACCTGCAACGATACAACCCATACAACCTGAACACATATACCACAATATAACACATACAACATAGAAGAACAATACTACACCTGTAATCAACACACTACCATATGAAACATCCTATAAACAAATACATCAATGAACCTAGTCCATCCTATACAACAACATGATGTTGATTAAATGCGTACAACAGTTCGACCCAACTCGTACACTATACTCCACACACAACAGTATAGAATATGCAAATAGTATGCAAAATGATGAACAAACATTTTACGGCAATCAACCCAAGTATGGTTTGGTTTTGATGTGTGTGGAAAAGGGTTTAAGTTAGGTTGATTATGTTGATTTGATATGTGTGTTTAAGTTATGCAGGACTTAGTAAATCACACATGGGTTAGCTTGATGAAAGCATTGGCGAGTTCACCATCTCATGGCTCAGGTCCTTGAGTCGGTGAAGGATGACATTGCGGAAGTCGTGCGCTTGGTGCATCCGAGGGACCGTCGGACGAGGAGCATTGGAGTGAAGCCAAAGGAAGCAAACTTCAAGGCGAGACGTGAAGGATGGCATTGTGGAAGCTACGCATTTGTGCATCCGAGGGACGTAGCCGGACGAAGAGAGCTTCGATGAGGGACTCCAAGCGAGATGAGAGATTGAGTGATTGTAATGGTAGCTCATAGATGAACTTGGTTGAATGGCTAAGTCAAGTGTTGGACACTCAAACTTAGGTTTGAGGTTTTACCCGATGTTTGGTTAAGTCGGATGCTCAAACAAGTGTCTTGTTTGAGGTTTTACCCGACACCAGTCCACTGCTATAGATAGCAGTTGACTGCTCTAGGTCGATGGCACTCGACTTGTGCTCGACCGGTGTTCGACTGTTGGTTTCTGACCCAGCAGTCGACTACTAGGGTTTGGCAGTCGACTGCTGCACCATCAGTCGACTTCCAAGGGATGGCAGTCGACTGCTAAAGATGGTCGTAGGCACAGAACCTCCCATAGCCACTGGTCAGTCGGCTATGCAGGCAGTAGTCGACTGACGGGACCATCAGTCGACTACTAGAAGTACCGTTGGATGGTGACGACGGTAAGTCAAAAGTCATTGGAAGTCGGTCGTTAGAGGGGCAGTCGACTGATGGCATGCATTAGTCGACTGCCACCTACCCAACGAAAAGAAACCCTTCTCCTCTATAAAAAGAAGGGTTGGGGGCTTTTGGGAGGCTAATGCTTCACTCATAATCTTACTCCCAAGTGCCTAACACATTTTAACACTCCTCTTCTTGTTCTTATTTCCATTTTATTGTAAGAGGGAGTGATTGTTGTAAAAGAGGTTTACCTCCACCTTGCTTGGGCTAAAGGAGAGACTAGTTGATTGTTGAGGGAGTGATTTGCCTTACGAATCATCCGTGGACTAGCGATAAGGGTCGTGAACCACGTTACATCTCGGTGTTAGCGTTTGCTCTTCTTTACTTCTTTGTATTATTTTAATTGTCTTTGTTTTAGTATTTCCACTGCGCTAACAACTCTTGTAGAAGATTAAGATGATCGAATTCCACCTAGCACATCGTAGGCTATTCAACTCCCCTTCTAGCCGGGCTACGATCTACAACAAAACATATGCAGCAAGCATAGCTCAAACAATTTTAACATCACAACAAGCATATATACACTATATCTATATATACTAATTACACACACACACACACACACACACACAAACACACACACACACACATAGATGCCATCATACATGACAATGCAAATGCATGGTCATGCCTGCACACCCCGCTCGCTACCACGACCCTAGTGTGGCATAGGTGGCACGACATGACAACTGTCCCAACTCAATAACTACCACTACTCTAGAGTGGCCGAGTGAGCAGTATGAATAAGTAGAAATAAGCTAAATAGTTATAAGTTACACAACGGGAGTCCCTGCTACTGGCCGCTCCAACTGTCACTACCCATGAGTGGTCGAGCACCACACATAGGACAAATTGCACACAACTCTAACTACCACCATCAACAATGGTCGAGTGCGACACAATAGTTGATCTACCCTCACACCATCTACTACTACCATGAGTAGCCGTGGAGGCAAGATGACTGACGACCCTCTCAACCACAAGGGAGACCAAGTCGACAACATGCATGCACTGTAATGATTGTTGAGTTTCAGGCACCACGATGAGTGTGTGTTCGAACATGTTTCGTAAACATGTGCACAGTGGAAGAATTAAAAAGTAATAAATCTATTTTATTACAACACACGCACCACACGCATGCATAGTACAACATGTGTAGACATAATCGTAAATTTAAATTTTGCAAAAAAAGGAAATTACTCTACGTATACTTGACATATCATGTGTAGCAGGAAAGGCATCAATCGGAGCGACTCTCGCTAGAATTGCTTCTATCCGTATCCACGCCAAGTATCGTCGGGAAGACTTCACAAAGCCATGAGCCTCATCTTCGTATGAGTCACTAGCCTCGTGTCGAAGACGATGTGATCGAGAGAAGATCACAATACGAATCAAAATTTGGATTCAAAAATGAGTCCTCAAAACTCGCTTCTCCGGAGAGGTATTCGCCAACCGTTTGATGAATCTTTCGTTCTCCACCTATGAGGATTACCAGAGATCGAATACCCGGCAAGGTAGCTGCTGTCGGAGATCCAAACGCCGTCCAAATGACGCTCCGACACGAAGGAAACAAGCTGTCCAGAAAACTGGACAGCTTGGTGGAGGATGTTAAGCCGGCCAAAGAACATGGTCGGCCAACCCTTGGTCGTCGGAACCAAGGTGAGTCGCCGGAGGGTCGCCGGAGGAGTGGCCGATAGTAGCTGGATGCCGGCAGCAAGGGTGGACGGTGGCAAAAAGCTGGGCGGCATGGAACCCTTGGGCGCCAGCAAGGAGAAGAGAGGGAGAGGGTTGGGCGGCTAGGTTTTTCCAACAACCAAAAGTTCTCTACGAAAAACCCTTAAGCCATGTTTTTATAGAGAACACATTCTCCTAACGGTTATTGGTTCATAACAAAAACCCGTTAATCCTCTCCAATAACTTAAGTTAAAATAAACCAAACCACGCTGGTCTATTTTAAGTTAAAACAAACTGAACCAACTTTGGTTCATTCGTTTAAAACAAACTAACCCCATTTGGTTTATTCTTCACCATTGGATTAGAACCAAACCAATTTGGTGCATCCATCATGTCTTCATAAGACACAACCCATCCATGCTTCCATTGCGACTGAAATAATTTCATGCTCACTCCTTGTTTGGTCCAACCAAATTTAGTTTCTCTCAGTCTGAGAATCTCATTCTCCAGCTTGTTTTAAATCCTTCGGATTACGCTTGTTGTGTGTGTGACCAAATAGGTTCTCGGTTTATGTTGGTCGTCTATAATTAACCATTAATTATAGAACGATCATGAGTGGCACCTAGTACATCATGATCCCCGATTAACCGAAAAGATCAACAGTTGATCCAGAACTATTTCTGAAACATTTAAGTAGCTATAATTGTTAGACTTTCCGAGCCGCAAAAACCGCTTTTTGCATTGCGGAAACCCTGGAAGTCCGGCCATGGATCCGTGCGAAGATATATTAAAATAAAAACATGTATGTGCTAAGTAAACCTAGATCTACCTTATATCTAGAAGTTGAGAGTTTTACCCTCGATGCGACGCCCTTCACAAATCCCGCTCGTCCAAATAGCTTGCCGAAACTCTAGAGTGTCAAGTGTACACTCCTCTATTGGTATCCACACAAGCAATAGGTGGAGAAAAATACCTTAGAGTGTGCTAGCACCCTTTAGGAATTTTGGCCAAGGAGGAGAGGGGAGCTTGAGAGGATGGTCCAAGGAAGAAGATGAAGTTCAAGTAACTCACCAAAATGAATTTTTATATAATGCAAATCAAGTGGCCGGCCACTTCATGGAGAGGGGGTTACATGCATGCATGTAACTCCAAGAGCCAATGGCTCTTGATCTCCCTCATGAGGTGGCACCCCATGATGTGTCAATGATGATGTGGCATCTGAAGGGTTTTGCTTATGGAGTCCGTGAGGGGAAACTTCGCTTCCCACTTCACCTCGGTAGCTTGTCCATGGAGATCCCTTCGATGTCCCCGGATTAAAAAAATTTAATCCTAGACAAAAGGGATTTCCCAAATCACGAAGTCATCGTCGTGCTATTCGTTTAGAGAGGTTACTTGAACAAACTAGTTGTTCAAGCGACCATCCTCTATTCTACGATTAGCCGCGGAATAGACGATGTCCGGATCACCGGTTTTTGTGTTTATGCTCGGGATCCAAGTATTATTTAGCCATTTACAGATTTATAACATGCTTATATTTGAAAAACAAAAACAAGCAACAAACAAAAGAAGAAAGTATAATAGGTATACCTCTCGATCTTCTAATGTATGACCTTCCTCCTTTTGGACGTCGTGTGGGCGACGATCCAACAAAAGTTGAAGCTCCTAGATCGCAAATCTTCCTTCTTTGCTCTTCCAAAGCAAGAGGAAGAATAGAAACAAGGTTTTTCTCCTCACTAGAAACAACCAACAAGGAACCAAAGTTTTCCTTGCCGCCGCCCAACTAGATGAAGGAGAAGATGGTGGAAAACAACCAAGACACCAAGGGAAGCCCTATATCTATTTTCCACCACCTAAGGAGAGGGAGAAGGGAGCTTTTGGCCACCGGCCAAGGGTTTGGAAGAGCCTGGAAACTTGCTGGATGTTTGCCACAAGACAAGGAAGAAGAAAGGAAACCTTGCCTTATTTGGTGCCGCCCTAGCCTCCAAACCCTAACCCTAACCCTAATCCTATCTCAACTAGGATTCCCTTCTCTTGCCGCCCAAGCCTTGCTCTCCTTCAATTGTTGTTCACGCCAACCCCTTGACACCCTTTTATAGAGTTAGAGATAAGTCATGAATTAATCTTCTCCATTGGTTCTAGGGATTTAATCTCAACCGTCGGATCTACAGATTTAATCTCAACCGTCGGATCTTAGAGATTTAATCTCTACCAATGGATCTTAGACTTTTGTTTCTATCCATTGGATCTAAGCATCATGAGGTGTTAATAGGCTACATTAGGGACCATGAGGAGGAGTTGGGTCTTAGCCACCCAAGGATCAAGCCCACATAAAGTCCGATCCACTAATGATGATCCAATCCACTAAAGGTTCATCATTGATCTACCTCACCAACCCCCATATGATAATATGGACTCCATATATTATTTATACATTTTTTCCCCGTGTTTAAGATCTCGAATGTCTGTCGATTAATTAATTTACTGACCATTAATTAATCAACATCTAACTCCTTGAGTAGTACCACTCAACCTTTTCATCATGCCGGACCAAGTCCACCTGCAGGGTTTACATGATGAACCATATGAGCTCCTCAAGGGGACATTATCATCCTAATATATAGGACACGGTTTCCTCCTATAATCAACGACACACCATATAAATAATATCATCTCCCAACTTACCAAGCCTATCAATTTAATATATAAATCTCGCCCATTGGTAAATCAAAGAGATGAGTACTAAGTATATGTGCCCGTTATTATATCGGGATTAAGAGCATGTACTAAATAATATTTGAGGTCCGATTCGATTATGTAGTCAGCAATAAATCGAATCACCTCTAAGTTGGTCCTGCTCAATACACACAAAGTGCACTAGTGTGATTTTATGGTCAAAACAAACCAATACCAAATTACACTACAACCATTCCGATGGTTTGTCCAAAGTCATCTCGGTTGTGAGCCTTTACTTATACTTTTCAAGGGGCCAATAACATGATCTCCTGTGTGACACCTCACACCATGTTATCTACAATGTAAAGTATTAGACAATATTGCATAACCATAAAAATATGCTAACAATGATCATGTTATTCTTATTCCAAAATAAAGATGTTCATACAAAAGATAGACTTTTCAGTATACATACCTACAATCTCTCACTTATACTAAAAGACTATGTTGTCCTCAAAGTGTCATACATCTGATCCCCATTCCCTCCACATGCCTATCAAAAGCTCTCGCCGGAAGGGCCTTAGTGAAAGGATCTGCCAGGTTATCCTCCGATGCAATCTTGGCCACAACAACTTCTCCTCTCTTTACGATTTCTCGTATTAGGTGGTACTTGCGCTCTATGTGTTTACTAGCCTTATGGGCTCGTGGTTCCTTCGAGTTTGCAACTGCACCACTATTATTAAAATAAATTGTGATAGTTCTGGGCAAACCAAGAATCACATCCAAGTCCATCAGGAAGTTCCTGAGCCATACAACTTCTTTGGCCGCCTCAGAGGCCGCCACATACTCAGCTTTCATGGTGGAGTCCACCACGTACTTCTGCTTGACACTCCTCCATACAATGGCTCCACCTTGTTGGTGCAACAATGCTCCAAGCATTTATATGTTTTGATGTTTGGATAATCATCTAAGTTAGGCAATATCTTGTGATCTAATTGCGAATATGTTTTTAAGTAATAGGGAAATCCAAGGATGAAGACTTGGTAAAAGAGAAGTCCAAGTATGATCTTGGCAAGGAAAGTCCAAGGGATGGACTTGGCAGCGTAAGACCAAGCTTGTAGTCTTGGCAGCGTAAAGTTCAAGTGAACCTTGGCAAAGGAAGTCCAAAGTAAGGTCTTGGCAGCATAAGTCCAAGTTTGTAGTCTTGGCAGCATAAAGTCCAAGCATTTGGCAATCCCAAGACATGACGAAACCAAAGGAAGCTCCTGGAAGCAAAGCGCAAAGGATGAACAAGTCGCGGACTCGGAGGGATCCTGAAGGCGCAAGGCTTAATGAAAAGCTAGAAGGTTGGGTCTAGGTCTAGGGTATAAAATCAAGTGTGAATTACTCATACTTGATGAGTATCAGTCGACTGATATGATGTATCAGTCGACTGGTCAGGCGTTCGACTAAGTCAGGGTGAAACCCTGGCCATCGCCGATCGCCAAGGGCAAAGAATGATTGATCAAGAAAAATATCGCCACGGCAATGCGCCTCACTCGATTATCGCTTGATCACTGATCGATCACTCCATCACCGATCGATGGAGGGATCACCGATCGATCACCGCCATTGAGATTGCGACACGAATCTCCGTGGAGATCGTGTTTGTGGCCGCTGGTTTCGCGCATTGATTGATGGTAAGCATCAATCGACTGATCGAAGCCCAACGGGAAAAACAACCCCTCTTCTATAAAAAGGGGCCATGGGGAGCTTGGTGAAGCTAGTGCTCTTGCTCCTAACTACACCCTCGTGCTCACCAAGCTTTCCAAGTGTTTTTAGTGATTCAAAACCTCCTCTTCTCTTGTTCTTGATCATCCATCATTGTAAAGAAGAGGAGAGCATTGTAAGAAAGGTTTCTCTACCTTGGTTCATCCAAAGGAGAAGATAGTGAAGCTTGGCTAGGACTAATCCACCTTACGGATTGCTGTGGAGTAGGAGCGTCATCTCCGAACCACGTACATCGGGTGTTAGCATTTGGTTTCTTATTTCTTATTCGTATTCGTTTTTGTATTTGTATTGCTTCCGCTAACTTACTTGTAGAAACGAAGAAAGGCTAATCACCCCCCCCTCTAGTCGTTCAAACGATCCCTAACAAGTGGTATCAGAGCCCGGATAGCTTGGAAGATCTCACCATCAACCAAGACATCAATGGCTCTTCAAGAGGGATATAGCACCGCCAAGCCACCGCTCTTCGATGGTAGTCATTTTGCGTATTGGAAAGGTAGGATGAAGTACTATCTTATGAGTAATATTGAAATTTGGCATAGCATTGTAGATGGCTTCAAGGAACCGGTGGATGAACATGGAGACCCTATTCCAAGCAAGGATTGGACAAGGGAGATGAACTGGAAGTTTGAGTCAAATGCAAAAGTCGTACTCACCATCCAATGCGGCATTACAATGGAGCAACTCAACAAGGTGGGGCCTTTCGAATCCGCCAAGGAGCTATGGGAAAAGCTCATTGAGCTAAATGAAGGTTCCAAGGAGTCAAAGAGGGCGAAGAAGGACCTACTAATTGGACAACTTCAAGCCTTCCAAATGAAGATGCATGAAACCGTAAGTCAAATGCATGGATGGTTCAAGGAGATTGTGAATGGACTTCACATCATAGGTGGGCGAGTCAACAACCGGGACTTGGTAAGGTATATACTTTAAGCATTTCCTAGAAATTCTTTATGGACTTCTATAGTTGATGCCATTAAGGTAACTAGGGATCTCTCTCAAATTAAAATTGATGAATTATTTTGTGAGTTTGAATTACATGAGCAAACTAACATGTCCTCTAAGGAAAAGGGTTTAGCTCTATTTGTTGAAAAGAAGGACAAGAAAGAAAAGAAGAAGAAGGAAAGAAAAGAAGCATCATCATCATCCGAGTCGGAGGATGAGTCAAGTAGTGATGGAGACTCATCTAGTGAAATGGCAAATTTTGTCAAGAAGCTTTATAGAAAGTCAAAAGAGTTCAAGAATAGAGAAGCAAGGAAGGGGTCTCATTCCTCAAAAGGTAAATTTAGTGGTAATTCAAGTTTTAGCAATAATGTGATTTGCCATGCTTGCAACAAGAAGGGGCACATAAAGCCGAATTGCCCGGAGCTAAAGAAGAAGGAGGAAAAGGAAAAGAAAAAGAATGACAAGAAGGAGAAGAAGAAGAAGAAGGCCATGGTGGCTCAAACCACATGGGACACACCAAGTGTTGAAGACTCCTCCTCCGATGATGAGCTTTGCCACATCACACGCCATGTGGCACTCATGGCATTAGAAGATGATTCCGACACATCAAGCCAAGAAGACTCCTCAAGTGATGAATCGTCATCTAGTGACAATGAGGTAATGAACTCTCCCAAAGTTACGCTTCTTTATAAATCAATTTCCTATCTTAAAGAAGCTCTAGATAAGTCTAAATCTAAGGTTAAGAGCATGAAGGTAGAACTAAAGGCTATTAGGAATGAAAACCCCTCACATGTTGATTCTTGCATGCTTAAGGAAGAAAATGACAAACTTAAGGATGAGGTTAGTGAATTGAAAGCATGTTTAGAGAAATTTTCAAATGGCTCAAAATGTCTTGATATGATCCTTAGTCGACAAAGAGTCGTTTACAACAAGGCCGGTTTAGGATATAAGCCAAAAGAAAAAGAAGTTGCTTATATTTCATTGATTAATAGGAAAGCAACCATTAAGGGAAAAGTTAAGAAAGCATGGGTACCTAAGAATATTTTACTTAATGTTACCGGTCCAAATGTTTGGGTACCAAAAGCTTGTGTTTTTCATGTGATTTAGGTAGGAGAGCGAGGTATGTGGATTGTGGATAGCGGTTGCTCAACACATATGATCGGGGATGTGAGCAAGTTCTCCACAATTAAATATGTGAAGTAGAGAGCGGTGTCCTTTGGGAATAGTGGAAAACTCAAGATATTAGGTAGAGGTACAATTGAGGTATCCCCCAAAATTGTCATTCACAAAGTTTTACTAGTTGAAAATATGAAATTTAATCTATTAAGTGTTAGTCAATTTTGTGATGCAAACTATCATGTCTCTTTTAAATCCTCTAAATGCATGATTAGGCACAAGGAATTAAATGATTGCATGTTAGTTGGATATAGGAAATCAAATATCTATTATGTTGATCTTTCATATGTTTCTAACATTTCTACTAAGTGCTTTGTTGCAAAAGAAGAGGAAAGTTGGCTATGGCATAGGAGATTGGGGTACATCAACATGAAAAACATAGCCAAGGTAGCCAAGATGGAGTTGGTCAAAGGACTACCAAAGATCAAGTATGTCAAGAATAAAATGTGTGATGCATGTCAAGAGGGAAAACAAACAAAGACATCACACAAAGGTAAAACCCTAACTAATACTTCCTTACCATTAGAATTATTGCATCTTGACCTATTTGATTGTCATAGTACTCCATCTTTAAATGGCAACAAATATTGTTTGGTTATTATAGATGATTTCTCTAGGTATACTTGGGTCTACTTTATGAAACATAAGGATGATACCTTAGAAATAATCATAGGATTTAGTAAAAGGGTTGAAAATGAAAAGAGTCTCAAAATCAATCGGATCCGTAGTGATCATGGTGGTGAATTTGAAAACTTAAAATTTTCACAATTTTGTTTAGAGCAAGGGTACAAGCATGAGTTCTCTTGTCCTAGAACACCCCAACAAAATGGGGTGGTGGAAAGGAGAAATCGTGCCCTACAAGAGGCGGCTAGGACTATGCTTAATGCATATTCTCTACCTAGCTACTTGTGGGCGGAAGCGGTTAATACCGCTTCCTATATCCAAAATAGGGTTCAAATCCATAGGTTTTTAGGAAAGACACCTTTTGAATTATGGAATGGGACTATTCCCACAATTCATTATTTTAAAGTCTTTGGATGTAAAGTTTATATTCTAAACACCAAGGATAACTTAGGAAAATTTGAATCCAAAGCGGATGAGGGAATCCTAGTTGGATACTCATCCACAAGTAGAGGATATAGAGTCTACAATAAGAGAACCCAAGGGATTGAGGAGTCCTTCAATGTTCAATTTGATGAAGCTACTAGTACCTACCCTAGAAAGTCCTCTATTGATAAGGATATTAATGACAATAATCAAGACATTACCCGAAAACTTCAAAATTTGACCATTAGGGGTAATGATCATGGGGGAGGAAGAGGAGACTCCGATGATGAAAGAAAAGTGGAAGATAACAATGATCAAATTGAAACCCCTTCTAGAAACCTAAGAATTCATCAAGATCATCCACTTGACCGAGTAGTAGGAGATCTATATCAAGGAGTAAGAACTAGGTCATTTCATAGACCTCCTACTAGTCAAGTAGCTCTTATCTCACAAATTGAGCCCAAATCGATCAATGATGCATTACATGATCCGGATTGGATTTTGGCAATGCAAGATGAATTGGCTCAATTTGAGAGAAGTCAAGTGTGGGAATTAGTACTTAGACCCAATGATAGCACTATAATTACTACAAGATGGGTCTTTAGGAATAAGCTAGATGATCAAGGAAATATCACTAGAAATAAGGCTAGGTTGGTTGCTAGGGGATTCAATCAAGTTGAGGGGCTTGACTATGATGAGACTTATGCCCCAGTTGCGAGGTTAGAATCCATTAGGATTCTCTTAGGGTATGCTTCTTACATGGGATTTAAACTTTACCAAATGGATGTTAAATCGGCATTCTTAAATGGTTATATTAAGGAGGAAGTATATGTAGAGCAACCACCCAGATTTGAGAACATAGATTATCCAAATCATGTATGTAAGCTTAGGAAAGCATTATATGGGTTAAAACAAGCTCCCCGGGCATGGTATGAAAGATTATCATCTTTCTTAATTTCTAAGGATTTTAGAAGAGGCCAAGTAGATCAAACATTGTTTATAAAGTCAACATTAAAAGATATATTCATAGCCCAAGTATATGTTGATGATATCATTTTTGGGTCAACGAATGATGATCTTCTTCAAGACTTTATAAAAAATATGGAAAATGAATTTGAAATAAGTTTGGTTGGAGAGCTTACCTTTTTCCTAGGTTTACAAGTCAAACAAACCAATGAGGGTATTCATATTTATCAAACCAAATATGCAAATGAAATGATCAAGAAATTTGGTTTGGAAAATACCAAAATTGTAACCACTCCTATGGCCACTAGCACTAGAATAGATAGTGATCATGAAGGTAAATCAATTGATCTTAAACTTTATAGGAGTATGATTGGTAGCCTACTATACCTAACCGCTAGTAGATCCGACATTTTATTTGTGGTAGGTATGTGTGCAAGATACCAATCTTGTGCCAAAGAATCACATTTAGTAGCCGTTAAGAGAATATTAAGATATATTAAAGGCACCCTAAATGTAGGACTTTAGTATCCTAGGACTAAGTCATTTGAATTGCTTGGTTATACCGATTCCGATTATGCCGGGTGAAAATTGGATAGGAAAAGTACTAGTGGTGGATGCCAATTTCTTGGGTCCTCCCTGGTTAGTTGGAGTAGTAGGAAGCAACATTGTGTTGCTTTATCAACCACCGAAGCCGAATATGTGGCTATGGGTGGTTGTGTAGCTCAATTACTTTGGATGAGACATACTCTTGTGGACTATGAGCTACACTACTCTAACATTAAAGTTTATTGTGATAATGTGAGTACCATCAACTTGACCAAAAATTCGGTACATCACTCTAGGACCAAGCACATTGAAGTGAAACATCACTTCATAAGAGATCATGTGCCAAGAGGGGACATTGAACTTAATTATGTAGAATCTAAGTCCAACCTTACCGATATCTTCACCAAAGCTCTTCCCGAAGCTGAATTTTCATCATTAAGGAGAGAGCTTGGTATGTGCTTTGTAGAGTAAAACTCTAGGTTTGCATGATCCTATACTTTTATAGTAGCTTTATACCTTGATGCATCTCACAAAAAGCCTTAAGACACCTTGATTTTTGTATTGAGACAATTAGAACCATGTGAGATGATAGGGAAGGTGTACTTGGCTCATCATGCTTGTTATGATGCATTACTATGAGCCAATAACACACCTAGAGACATAAAAACCTTATGGACCAATCATTGGGAAGGCTTGTATTCAAGTAATGAATACATAGCTCAAAGAACATGGTTGGAAATTCCAAATAATATATATATTAAACTATGTTCATCATATTTTGAAAAATAGTTTTCAAATGGAACACAAAAGTGATACAAAGTTTGCAAAATCTTAAGAACTTTTGTTAGGTTCCAAGTTTGTATCAATCTTGAAATATGGAAAACATATATTTTTCAAATTATTTTTTCTTAATAAAGTATGATTTTAGAAATGTGTACACAAAATTTCATCATTTTTTGAGATTTCTGGAATTTCAAGTTAATGAAAAAAGGCTGAAATTTCGATTCAGCGTAATGATCGCGGTTCGTAAACCAATGATCGACACACTGTATTTTCTGATAAACAGCTCCATTTTATGGTATTTAGTATGTCCTACAACTATAGCTTGATAATATAGCGTATAAACAAAGGTTTAGGATTGTTTAGTGCAGTGGTTTAGGGGGAGTTTCATAAATTGTATCTTTTTCAACCCCAAATCCATTGTTGGTGCAAAGTTATGACTTAATGTTTTTAAATTTCTGTTATGCTTTGCTTCAAATATTATTTACACATTATAAAGCTTATCTTGGATTAAGGGGGAGCTTTAATTTCAATTTTATACCTTAGTCCAAGATCCAACACCTTTGATTCCTTCATTTTTGAATCCTTTTCTTTTTTGATGTATGTCAAAGGGGGAGAAGGGATGTTTAAGTTAGATGATTATGTGTGTATCTTTAAAAGACCTAAGTTAAATGATTGTCAAACATCAAAAAGGGGGAGATTGTTGGTGCAACAATGCTCCAAGCATTTATATGTTTTGATGTTTGGATAATCATCTAAGTTAGGCAATATCTTGTGATCTAATTGCGAATATGTTTTTAAGTAACAGGGAAATCCAAGGATGAAGACTTGGTAAAAGAGAAGTCCAAGTATGATCTTGGCAAGGAAAGTCCAAGGGATGGACTTGGCAGCGTAAGACCAAGCTTGTAGTCTTGGCAGCGTAAAGTCTAAGTGAACCTTGGCAAAGGAAGTCCAAAGTAAGGTCTTGGCAGCATAAGTCCAAGTTTGTAGTCTTGGCGACATAAAGTCCAAGCATTTGGCAAACCCAAGACATGACGAAACCAAAGGAAGCTCCTGGAAGCAAAGCGCAAAGGATGAACAAGTCGTGGACTCGGAGGGATCCTGAAGGTGCAAGGCTTAATGAGGATCTAGAAGGTTGAGTCTAGGTCTAGGGTATAAAATCAAGTGTGAATTACTCATACTTGATGAGTATCAGTCGACTAGTCAGCGCTCGATAAGTCGGTGAACATCACCGACCGCCTTGGTCATGGCAATGATCGATATGATTACCGATCGCCAAGGGCAGCAATGACCGATCAAGAAAAATATCGCCACGCACGCGCCTCACTCGATCGCCGCTTGATCACTGATCGATCACTCCATCACCGATCGATGGAGGGATCAGTCGACTGATCACCTAGCCGTTGGAGATTGTGACTACGAATCTCCGCGAGATCGATCGTGATGGTAAGCATCAGGTGATCGATCAACAACGAGAAAAACAACCCCTCTTCTATAAAAAGGGGCCATGGGGAGCTTGGTGAAGCTAGTGCTCTTGCTCCTAACTACACCCTCGTGCTCACCAAGCATTCCAAGTGTTTTTAGTGATTCAAAACCTCCTCTTCTCTTGTTCTTGATCATCCATCATTGTAAAGAAGAGGAGAGCATTGTAAGAAAGGTTTCTCCACCTTGGTTCATCCAAAGGAGAAGATAGTGAAGCTTGGCTACGACTAATCCACCTTACGGATTGCCGTGGAGTAGGAGCGTCATCTCCGAACCACGTACATCGGGTGTTAGCATTTGGTTTCTTATTTCTTATTCATATTCGTTTTTGTATTTGTATTTCTTCTGCTAACTTACTTGTAGAAACGAAGAAATGCTAATCACCCCCCCTCTAGCCGTTCAAACGATCCCTAACACACCTCCCAAAGTAAACACAAAACCTGAGGTAGACTTACTGTTATCCATATCAGATTTGAAGTCGGAATCCGTGTAACCCACAGGGAGTAATTGGTATGCCCGATAAACCAGCATATAATCCCTAGTCCTTCTCAAGTACTTCAATATATGCTTTACCGCAGTCCAATGTCTCTGTCCTGGATTACTCTGATATCTGCTGACCATGCCCATGGCAAAGTAGATATCTGGTCTCGTACAGATCATCGCATACATGAGGCTTCCTACTGTCGAAGCATAAGGAACCACCTTCATCTCCTCTATCTCCTCAGATGATCTAGGACACATCTCCTTAGATAAAGGAACTTCATGCCTGAAACGTAGAAAACCTTCTTGGAGTTCTGCATGGTAAAACGCTCCATAATCGTGTCTATGTATGAAGCTTGGGATAAGCACAATATCCTTTTCCTGCGATCCCTTATAACCTTGATCCCAAGGATGTGTCCCACCTCTCCCAAGTTATTCATATCAAACTGTTTGGACAACCATACCCTTACGTCCGATAACACCTTGATATTATTGCCAATCAACAAAATGTCATCTACGTATAGTATAAGAAATACCACTACATTTCCGCCACATCTCTTGTATACACAAGACTCATCCGGACTTTGAATAAATCCATAAGACTGGATCACCTCATCAAACCGGATGTTCCAAGACCTCGAAGCTTGCTTTAATCCATAAATGGACCGGATGTTCCAGGGACCAAATCAGAAGATTCTCCCAAGAACATGAATCTATCAGGCTTTCTCACAACTCTCCCACTACGATGAGGTATCACTTGTGACACGTAGTGCAGTGACATATGGTATATCCTCTTGTACCGGTGGTACTAAAGAAGTGACTTCCCCTTTTAACTCCTCCAGAACAATTTTACTCTTGGACTTGTAGGTCATCACATAGTCTTCCTCTAGAAATCTGGCGTTCGTGCTAACGATCACCCTCTGATCTCTAGGACTATAAAACAATCCACCCTTCGTTCCCCTGGGATAGCCAACGAACATGCGTACTTCTGTATGAGGTTCCAACTTACCAGCATCTGCCTTCAACACATGTGCTGGACTCCCCCATATCCGAATATGTTTTAGACTAGGCTTTCGCCCAGTCCACAACTCTGTGGGAGTAGAAGGTACTGATTTAGATGGAACCAAGTTCAGAATGTACACCGCCGTATCTAGAGCATATCCCCAGAACGAATATGGCAAGTCAAAATAACTCATCATCGATATAACCATATCCATAAGAGTCCTATTCTTTCGCTCTGCTACACCATTCTGCTGGGGTGTGCCAGGTGCAGTCAATTGCGATTGAATCCTAGCCTTTGATAAGTAGTTCCTAAACTCTCCCAAGAGGTACTCACCACCACAATCAGATCGTAGTGTCTTGATACTTTTACCTTGGAGTTTCTCCACACCAGCCTTGAATTCTTTGAACTTGTCAAAGCATTCAGACTTGAGGCGCATCAGGTAAATGTATCCATATCTTGAGTAATCATCTATAAAAGAGACGAAATACTCAAAACCACCTCTAGCCTGGATAGTCATAGGACCACACAAATCAGAATGAACCAATTCTAACACATTTTTGGCTCTATACCCCTTGGCCTTAAAAGGCCTCTTGGTCATCTTACCCTCCAAGCAAGATTCACAGGTTGGGAGATCCTCCACCACTAATGTACCCAAAGGTCCATCAGCTATCAACCTTTGAATTCTGCTTAGGTTAATGTGACCAAGCCTAAGATGCCAAAGATATGTTTGGTTCATCTTCGAAGGTTCTTTTCTCTTATTAGAATTAGAAGATGAGTTATTAACTTCAATTTACATCATGTGATGTTTTGGTTCAAGTGTGTACAAATTTCTTATCAATGCATCCGAACAGATAATGCCCCTATTCCTTCTTATAACAACTCTGTCATTAAAAGAAATAGAATATCCATCCATAAACAATTTAGAAACCGAAATTAAATTCTTTCTAAATAAGGGTACATAAAGGCAATTCTTAAGAACCAAAAGTTTATTTTTCTCAAAAGACAAATGAACATCTCCCACTGCAACAGTCGCCACCTTCGTGGCATCGCCCAAGTACACGGTAATCTCTCCCTCAGCTAGTCGTCTAGTTTCCTGGAACCCCTGCAAAGTATTGCAGATATGATCAGTGGCTCCCGTATCTACACACCAGGTGTCGGTAGATAACACCGCTAAACATGTTTCAACGACTAGACCAAAAGATATACCTTTGTTCTTGCGGTTGGGGCAGTCCTTCTTCCAGAGTCCAGTCTGCTTACAAGTGAAGCACTTGCCTTTCGGCTTCTTCACTCCTCCCTGAGTACCTCCCACCGCCTTCACCCTGGTTTGTTTCTTCTTCTTCTTGCCTTTCGGCTTAGAAGTAGAAACCTTCTGGGTCACCACGACATGCACCTGAGCACTCTGACGAAATAGTCCCTCTATCGCCTGGAGTTCTGTCAGAAGTTCCGCCAACGAATACAACCTCTTGTTCATGTTGTAGTTTAGGCGAAACTGCTCAAAACTCCTAGGTAGAGGCTGGAGTATGATATCGACCTGGGTTTCCCCATCGATCTCAGCTCCTAGGACCTCCAGCTCATTCAAATGAGCCATCATCTTGAGAATATGATCCCTCACGGGTGTTCCCTCGACCATGGTGGTCGTCATCAAGTTTCTCATGACCTATTGCCTCGTAGCCCGATTCTGGTGTCCAAAAAGCTCCTTGAGATTGAGCATCATATAATAAGCAGTGGACATGGCTTGATGCTGATGTTGCAGCACATTTGACATAGATGCCAAAATGTAACACCGCGCCATCTCATCGGCCTTGATCCACTTCTTATAGCTCTCTCTCTCCTTTTCCCCAGAATTATCTGCAGGCTTGGGAGGGCACTCTTCGAGAAGTACATATTTGTATTCTTCAGCAGTCAAGACAATGTCTAGATTCCTCTTCCAATCTACATAGTTGGGTCCAGTAAGTTTGTTCACTTTCAGTATCACAGCAAGTAGGTTGAAAGTCATTTTGAAAGAAAACCTAAGAATCACATAAATCAAAACATTAGATTTCAAAAAATTATTGATTCCTCAAACAATAAAATTTTAAAATCAACCAATACCTCAAAACACCGAGAATATCGTATGCCACGATAGTGTGGACGTATACAAATTTTACATTTGTATGAGGAGGTTTTACCCATTAATTTTACTATCTTGTCAACCTAACTTTTTGGCAAGTAAAATTAATAGTTGGTTCCTCTTTCGCCCTACAAATAAAAGCAGTGACTCCGATGGGGAGGATACTTATATTTGTATCTAAGTGTTCACCATTACTCGGTACCAAGGTAATTATCTCGGGTTATGTGCCTTACGATGGGCAAGTACACACGCTCCTTAATAATTTCCTATAACCATATTCGACCTAGTGATCCGCAAACAAACCCATCCGATATGGAGGAAGACACTCTGAGCCGATGCGCAAGTTTGTTTGCATCACTTGTCAAATCGTAATGGAGGCCGCGGGAATTTATAAAAATATCCCTCTCCCACTTAGTAAATTGAAATTGAGGAATTTTCCTAACCTACGACATGCATATCAAACAAAAAGCAATAAATATGAAAAATAAATTATTTTCCAACTATTATGGCTTTTGTCTTCAATATGACTCCCGTCGCATCGCCATCTCGTCCTCTCCTCCTACGCCATGTACGAGCCATCCAGAGATCCGAGCCGAGACTAAAACCTATTTTATTTTACATCCATCGATCCTATACTCCACAAGGGAGTGTACATGAAATCTAGATCGAAAGTAAAATAAAACAAAGAGCGGCTAAACCCCGAGGATTTAATTTACCAAAAACTAAATACTGGCCTCGTCAACCTCGAGGATTCAACAAAATAAATATTTACACACATACAATCACATACACACATATGGCCATAATAGTCGGATCTTATTTTTGCAACCAAAGAGTTAAACTACGCATATCCTACTATTATCTGGCACATATAATATATGAAAAAGTGCATAAAAATTAACCGAATCCTACACAGAAAAACCGGAAACCTTGGCTCTAATACCAGTTGAAGGGTTTTGCTTATCGAGTCCGTGAGGGGAAACTTCGCTTCCCACTTCACCTCGGTAGCTTATCCATGGCGATCCCTTCGATGTCCCGGGATTAAAAAAATTTAATCCTAGATAAAAGGGATTGCCCAAACCACCAAGTCATCATCGTGCTATTCGTTTAGAGAGATTACTTGAACAAACTAGTTGTTCAAGTGACCATCCTCTATTCTACGATTAGCCGCGGAATAAACGATGTCCGGATCACCGGTTTTTGTATTTATGCTCAGGATCCAAGTATTATTTAGCCATTTACAGATTTATAACATGCTTATATTTGAAAAACAAAAGCAAGCAACAAACAAAAGAAGAAAGTAGAATAGGTATACCTCTCGATCTTCTAATGTATGACCTTCCTCCTTTTGGACGTCGTGTGGGCGACGATCCACCAAAAGTCGAAGCTCCTAGATCACAAATCTTCCTTCCTTGCTCTTCCAAAGCAAGAGGAAGAATATAAAAAAGGTTTTTCTCTTTACTAGAAACAACCAACAAGGAACCAAAGCTTTCCTTGCCGCCGGCCAACTAGATGAAGGAGAAGATGGTGGAAAACAACCAAGACACCAAGGGAAGCCCTATATCTTGTTTCCACCACCTAAGGAGAGGGAGAAGGGAGCTTTTGAGTGCCAGCAAAGGGCTAGGAAGGGCCTGGAAACTTGCTGGACGTTGGCCACAAGACAAGGAAGAGGAAAGGAAACCTTGCCTTATTTGGTGCCGCCCTAGCCTTCAAACCCTAACCCTAATCCTAATCCTATCTCAACTAGGATTCCCTTCTCTTGCCGCCCAAGCCTTGCTCTCCTTCAATTGTTGTTCACGCCAACCCCTTGACACCCTTTTATAGAGTTAGGGATAAGTCATGAATTAATCTCCTCCATTGGTTCTAGGGATTTAATCTCAACCGTCGGATCTAGAGATTTAATCTCAACCGTCGGATCTTAGAGATTTAATCTCTACCAATGGATCTTAGACTTTTGTTTCTATCCATTGGATCTAAGCATCATGAGGTGTTAATAGGCTACATTAGGGACCATGAGGAGGAGTTGGGTCTTGGCCACCCATGGATCAAGCCCACATAAAGTCCGATCCACTAAAGGTTCATCATTGATCTACATCACCAAACCCCATATGATAATATGGGCTCCATATATTATTTGTACATTTTCTCCCCTTGTTTAAGATCTCGAATGTCCATCGATTAATTAATTTACTGACCATTAATTAATCAACATCTAACTCCTTAAGTAGTACCACTCAACCTTTTCATCATGCCGGACCAAGTCCTCCTGCAGGGTTTACATGATGAACCTTATGAGCTCCTCAAGGGAACATCATCATACTAATATATAGGACACGATTTCCTCCTATAATCAATGACACACCATATAAATAATATCATCTCCCAACTTACCGAGCCTATCGATTTAATCTATAAATCTCGCCCATTGGTAAATCAAAGAGATGAGTACTAAGTATATGTGCCCGTTATTATATCGGGATTAAGAGCATGTACTAAATAATATATGAGGTCCGATTCGATTATGTAGTCAGCAATAAATCGAATCACCTCTAAGTCGATCCTGCTCAATACACACAAAGTGCACTAGTGTGATTCTATGGTCAAGATAAACCAATACCAAATCACACTACAACCATTCTGATGGTTTGTCCAAAGCCATCTCGGTTGTGAGCCTTAACTTATACTTTTCAAGGGGCCGATAACATGATCTCCTGTGTGACACCACACACCATGTTATATACAATGTAAAGTATTAGACAATATTACATAACCATAAAAATATGCAAACAATGATCATGTGATTCTTATTCCAAAATAAAGATGTTCATACAAAAGATAGACTTTTCAGTATACATCCCTACAGCATCATCATGACATGGCATTTGGTCAAGTCAAACTTGACCTCTTATCTCCCATGGTTGTTCAAATCCAACCATTTGATTCAAGTCAATTTAATTTAATGAATCTGTATTCATTAATTTAAATTGATTTGATGAATCAAATCTAAATTAGACTCATTCAACACTTGAATCAAATTGAGTCCAACTCAATTAGTCTAATTAGGATTACTCTTAATCCAATTTGGTTCATCACATGAACCTAATCCTCATGGTTCATCATATGAACCTAATCTCCATCTAATTTCCCTTTGTGTGTGACCCTATAGGTTCTTTTAACGTTGCCAATGTCCCTAAACCGATTTAGGAACATAAGCAATGAGCGGTATCTAGCAACACATCATTGCTACCCAAGTTACAAGAATGTTGAGCTCCAACATTACCTTTGTGACTACTAATTGTGACTCTCACAATATTTGACAATGTCCCTTTATCCTTGACATCTAGATTGACCAATTGAGGCATAAACCATGTCATCCTCGGTACAATCTATATCTTGAACTCCAAGTAGACTCACTCTAATCAAATGAGCTCAATATCTCATATTGACTCATTTTGGCATGGTCATGCACTTCGTGGTCTCACTCTATCAAAAATATCGATGTCACCCCCATCATATAGGAGGGATAGATCCCATCTACATCACTCACATCCCTCCGCATAATTTGTTACATACCCAGTAATCGCCTTTATAGTCCACCCATTTACGAGTGACGTTTGACGAAGCCAAAGTATGCAACTCCTTATGTAGGGAACCATGGTGACTTCAGGTCTAAGGACTAATAGTCATACTAATAGCCACATGAGAAAGTATATGACACTCATATAACGATCCACAATACTTTCTCATGGCGGGTCATTCAGTATACATTCTCTAATGTATACCCATGTGTCAACTTGATATCTCATATCCATGACTTGTGAGATCAAGTCATCGAGTTGACCTACATGCTAGTCTCTACGCATTAACATTGTCCCTGAATGTTAATACTTGATTAGGAATGATTAAGAGTAGTGTTCTCTATATCATCTCATTATCGATTCAACCAATCGATTGATATAGATAAGAACCTACTACTCAAGGACATTATTATATTTAGTTATTTGACACCAATACAAGTAAATATAATAACCATGCCTTTATAAATAGGAATATGATATAATAAAGTCCATACAACAATCATCACATGATTGACTCTAGGGCTTTCACTAACAATCTCCCACTAGCACTAGTGCCAATCACCGTAGTATCTAATACCCAATGACCTAGTGTGACCATCATGCTTTTTCTGTGCCAAAGCCTTGGTCAAGGGATCTGCGATGTTAGCCTCTGTGGGTACTCTGCAAATCTTCACATCTCCTCTATCGATAATCTCTCGAATGAGATGGAAGCACCATAGTATGTGTTTGGTCCGCTGGTGTGAGCGAGGTTCCTTAGCCTGTGCAATCGCTCTATTGTTGTCACAATAGAGATCTATGGGATCTACAATGCTAGGAACCACCCCAAGCTCAGTAATGAACTTGCGGATCCAAACTGCCTCCTTTGCTGCCTCAGATGCAGCGATATACTCGGCTTATGTTGTAGAATCAGCAACTGTGTCCTGCTTCGAACTCTTCCAGCTCACAGCGCCACCATTCAAGCAAAACACGAACCCTGACTGTGATCTATAATCATCCTGGTCAGTTTGGAAGCTGGCATCTCTGTAACCCTTTACAGTTAGCTCCTCATCGCCTCCAAATATCAAGAAATATTATTTAGTCCTTCTCAAGTACTTAAGAATATTCTTGACTGCTATCCAGTGATGCTCACCTGGATTTGACTGGTATCTACTCATCATGCTCAAAGCATACGAGACATCAGGATGAGTACACAGCATGGCGTACATGATAGATCCTATAGAAGATGCGTAAGGGATCTTATCCATGCGGTCTCTCTCCTCTCTAGAAGAGGTACTTTGAGTCTTCGAAAGACTCACACCATGTGACATCGGCAGAAGTCCCTTCTTGGAATTCTGCATGGAAAACCATAGTAATACCGTGTCAATGTATGTACTCTGACTTAGGCCAAGCAATCTCTTAGATCTATCTCTATAGATCTTGATGCCTAGAATATAGGCTGCTTTACCTAAGTCCTTCATTGAGAAGCACGTCCCCAGCTAAGTCTTCACAGACTGTAGCGAAGGGATGTCATTCTCAATGAGTAGTATGTCATCCACATACAATACAAGGAAAACAACTGTGTTCCCATTAACCCTCTTGTAGACACAGGGTTCATCTTCATTCTTGATGAAACCAAACTGTTTGATCGCATCATCGAATCGAAGATTCCAGCTCTGAGAGGCTTGCTTTAGCCCATAAATGGACCTTTGCAGCTTGCATACTTTCCCAGTATGCTGTGGATCTTCAAAACCCTCAGGTTGTGTCATGTACACATCCTCGAGTAAGTTTCCATTCAGAAATGCAGTTTTGACATCCATCTACCAAATCTCATAATCGTGGTATGCTGCAATAGCAAGCAAGATCCGAATGGACTTAAACATCGCCATTAGAGAAAAGGTTTCATCATAGTCAATACCATGAATTTCCTTGAAACCTTTAGCCACCAATCGACCCTTATAGGTATGCGTAAGTCCATCCATGTCAGTCTTTCTCCTAAAGACCCACTTACACCCAATGGGTTTGACACCTTCAGGTGGATCAACCAAAGTCCATACTAGGTTGGTGTACATGGATTCCATCTCGGATCTCATGGCCTCTAGCCATTTCTCAAAATCTGGGCTCATCACAGCTTCCTGATAGGAGGTAGGCTCATTCTCAATGAGCATAACGTCATCATGGTCAGACAAGAGAAAAGAGTATCTCTCAGGCTGACGACGTACCCTATCAAACCTGCGAAGAGGTAGGTCTACCTGAACAGGTGGTTGTTCCACAACCCTTTGTGCAACAACCTTATCACCCACAACACTTTATGGTTCCTATTCAACCTCCATCAAGGCCTTAGTGCTATGGTCCTTATCTTGAATTTCTTCAAGATCGAACGTACTCCCACTAGTTTTTCTAGAAACAAAATCCCTTTCTAGAAAAACCCCAGTATTTGCCACAAACACTTTGTGCTGACTGGGAATGTAGAAGTAATATCCCTTTGTATCCTTGGGATAACCAACAAAATAGCACCTATCGGATTTGGGTCCCAGTTTGTCTGAGACTTGATGTAGAACGTAAGCCTCACAACCCCAAATCCTCATGAAAGATATCTTGGGATTTCTCCTTGTCCATATCGTATATGGTGTCTTTATCACAACCTTGGATGGTACACGGTTAAGGGTAAAGGTTGTTGTGTCTAGAGCATATCCCCAAAAGGATATAGGAAGATCTGCGTGACTCATCATAGATCGTACCATATCTAATAGGGTATGATTCCTCCTTTCAGATACACCATTCCACTGTGGTGTTCCAGGAGGAGTGAGTTGGGATAGAATCCCACACTCAGCTAGATAGTCACGAAACTCATGGCTAAGGTATTCACCACCTCGATCTGATCGAAATATCTTAATATTCTTGTCAAGCTGGTTTTGTACTTCATTCTTGAATTCTTTGAACTTTTCAAAGGATTCTGATTTATGTGTCATAAGATACACATAACCATATCTACTGAAGTCATCAGTAAATGTAATGAAGTACCTGTAACCACCTCTAGCAACAACATTGAAAGGGTCACATACATCACTATGTATAAGTCCTAACAAGTCTGTTGCTCTTTCGCTGTGTCCACTAAAGGGAGTCTTGATCATCTTGCCTAAAAGGCAAGACTCGCATGTCTTATATGATTCAAAATCAAATGAGTCTAGCAACCCATTCTTATGGAGCTGAGATAAGCGACTCTCATTTATGTGACCTAAGCGACAATGCCAGAGATAGGTTTGGTTCAACTCATTTGACTTGAACCTTTTGGTACTTATGTTATAGATAGGGCTCTCTAAGTCTAGAAAGTAGAGTCCGTTCATTAGAGGTGCACTACAATAGAACATATCATTTAAATAAACTGAACAACATTTGTTTTTTTATTATAAATGTAAATCCTTTCTTGTCCAAACAAGAAATCGAAATGATGTTCTTAGTTAAGGCAGACACGTAACAACATTCATCTAATTCTAGTACAAGCCTAGAGGGCAGAGATAGATCATAAGTTCCTACAGCAATAGCAGCAACCCTTGCTCCATTGCCTACTCGTAGGTCCACCTTGCCCTTTGTCAATGCCCTACTATTTCTCAACACCTGCACATTGGAACAAATGTTAGATGCACATCCGGTATTTAATACCCATGATGAAGAAATAGATAGATTGACTTCTATAACATTTATACCTGAAGTAGAAGTCTCACTTCTCTTCTTCTTAAGAACTTCCAGGTATGCCTTGTAGTTACGCTTCCTGTGTCCAGCTTCCTTGCAGTGGAAGCAAGCCCCTTCCTTGGCCACCCCTCCTTTGGGTTTCAGTTCCTTGCCTTTGCCCTTGGCTTGAGACTTTCCCTTACCTTTAGGCTTGCCCTTGCCTTTCTTCTTTTGCATCATCAAAATGGCGTTAGATTTTCCCTTCTTAAGGTTGAGCTCAGCAATTCTCAACATGCTGAGCATCTCAGGCAGTGGCTTATCAATTTCATTCATGTTGTAATTCATGACAAATTGATTGTAGCTTTGCGGCAAAGACTGCAAGATTATGTCAGTGGCCAGCTCTTGGCCAAGGGGGAATCCCAATCTCTATAGGTTTTCTACATACCCAATCATCTTGAGTACATATGGACCTACGGGAGTCCCATCTTGCATTTTGGACCCAAACAATACCTTAGAGTCTTCATATCACTCATGCCTTGCTTGTCCTTGATATAGTTGACGAAGATGTCCAACCATATCATAAGCATTCATGAACTCGTGTTGCTTCTGAAGCTCAGAGTTCATGGTCGCGAGCATTAGACATGACACATCTAATGCATCATCTTGATGCTTCTTGTAAGCATCTTTGTCAGCTCGCGAGGCAGTGGCAGGAGGTGCCTCCGGAATGGGCTGCTCCAGGATGTACAGTTTCCTTTCTTAGGTGAGAACGATTCTCAGGTTCCTGTACCAGTCCAGGAAATTTGCTCCATTGAGCTTTTCCTTCTCAAGGATAGAACGCAGAGAGAGAGTGTTCGTGTTTGTCGACATAGTAATCTACAACATACAATGCAGAGAATTAATATCATATTCCTTTTATCATTTAATTAGGCCTTTAATCAAATGATGCTCCCACTGAATTATAGGAATTTTGTAGAATCGAGTTATGGATGTGGTCAAACCACATTACTAGATTCATACAAACTAGCTATAATTCTTGCGGGACAAGATCCACATCATACTAAGCCTTGAGTTAGCTTTGGCTAAATCGCCCAAGACTTAGTACGATCGGTGGGTAACACATTACCGATTACATCTCTATGCAACTCTTGTTTATAGGATCAAGACCCACATTTACAAAAGACCTTGAGTTAGCTTTGGCTAAATCACCCAAGATTTAGTGTAAATGCGATCTTATCCTATCTTTCCAACGGTTGGAATATGTCTATAGTTCTACTCGATCAAATTGAGTTAACTAGTTTTACTCGATCTAATTGAGCTTACTCTAACCCAAGCCGTGATAGGCGGGACCAAGATTGTCCCTCCGCACCCTACCAAAATAATATGCGTTGCTCTTCTTTGGCAGATTCAACAACTACAAATGATCGAGATAAAGATGGGTATCAAGGACCTGGTAGGCATTTACGAGTTAATTCGAATAAGATCTAATCTAATCGTAATGTGTATCATATATGCATTAAGACCTATATTATCCTATATTAGCATGCATCACATACATACATACATTATTCTAGCATGCATCATATACATATAAGAAAATTATCCTAGCATGCATCATATACATACAAGCATTATTCTACTAGCATGCATCACATACATACAAGAAAAATCAAAAAAAAAATATATATATATATATAATCAACTGTGATGTGGTCATGGCCCTACTACGATCTTCTCAAGACAATGAGAAGATCGGACGGTCAACCTAGGGCTAGCGGCTTCTCCAAGCGCTTCCTTTGACCGCCATGTGTCGTCGACACCCTTCTCGTAACTTCGTCTACAAGTGGACTTTCCACCGCTCCATTTTGTACATTACAAATATGAAACTCGAGTTACATTCGAGTCTAAAACTATTTACAACTAGAATTTCAAAAGAAGAGGCACGACGCGCAGGTCGCATACACTATACAACACACACAACCATAAAAACAGCACGCAGGTCATATTATGAATTACAACACATTGAGTCCAATCACATTGGGGTTCTTGGGACATGACCATCACAGAATTATACATAATTCTAAATTATGTATTTTACAGAAAATTTCTATAATTTTTCCTATTTTTTTTCAATTTTATGAGTCACCTCTCCGTAACGATCCCGCTAAGCCGTTTCCGGGCCCAATCGCAGGACAAGGCCCCTTTCAGGGATAGGGGCAGCGCCCATACTCACAAAATAAACTTTGCAAGTGCCCCTACTACGATCCTACAGCGACTTAAGTCACTTTCCCAAAAACCTAAAGCGAGAACTCGCCGTTTCGGAGAGTTTTTCTCGATGGTTGAAGCCTACAAGTGTCCCAACACTCGTTGCTTCGACTCTTCGAGAAAAATACCCAAAAATTCTATAAAAATAGGAAATTTACAGAAACATAAAAATCTGTAATTTTTATATCTAATATAAAAACTACAAAAAACGAAACACATACATGCTTCGCACATGGCTCTGATATCACTGTTGGACTTTCCGAGCTGCAAAAACCATTTTTTGCGTTGCAGAAACCCCAGAAGTCCGGCCAAAGATCCGTGCGAAGATATATTAAAATAAAAACATGTATGTGCTAAGTAAACCTAGATCTAGAAGTTGAGAGTGTTACCCTCGATGCGACGCCCTTCGTAAATCCCGCTCGTCCAAATAGCTTGCCGGAACTCTAGAGTGTCAAGTGGACACTCCTCTATTGGTATCCACACAAGCAATAGGTGGAGAAAAATACCTTAGAGTGTGCTAGCACACTTTAGGAATTTCGGCCAAGGAGGAGAGGGGAGCTTGAGAGGATGATCCAAGGAAGAAGATGAAGTTCAAGTAACTCACCAAAATGAATTTTTATCTAATGCAAATCAAGTGGCTGGCCACTTCATAGAGAGGGGGTTACATGCATGCATGTAACTCCAAGAGCCAATGGCTCTTGGTCTCCCTCATGAGGTGGCACCCCATGATGTGTCAACACATCATCATTGGCCGGCCATGCCAAGTCATCATCATGACTTGACATTTGGTCAAGTCAAACTTGACCTTTCATCTTCCCTCTCAAGTCAAGTCAAACTTAACCTCTTATCTCCCATGGTTGATCAAATCCAACCATTTGATTCAAGTCAATTTAATTTAATGAATCTCTATTCTTTAATTTAAATTGATTTGATGAATCAAATCTAAATTAGACTCATTCAACACTTGAATCAAATTGAGTCCAACTCAATTAGTGTAATTAGGATTACTCTTAATCCAATTTGGTTCATCACATGAACCTAATCCTCATGGTTCATCATATGAACCTAATCTCCATCTAATTACCCTTTGTGTGTGACCCTATAGGTTCTTGTAACATTGACAATGTCCCTAAACCGATTTAGGAACATAAGCAATGAGCGGTATCTAGCAACACATCATTGCCACCCAAGTTACAAGAATGTTGAGTTCCAACATCACCTTTGTGACTACTAATTGTGACTCTCACAATATGTGACAATGTCCCTCTATCCTTGACATCTAGATTGACCAATTGAGGCATAGACTGTGTCATCCTCGGTATAATCTATATCTTGAACTCCAAGTAGACTCACTCTAATCAAATGAGCTCAATATCTCATATTGACTCATTTGGGCATGGTCATGCACTTCGTGGTCTCACTCTATCAAAAATATCGATGTCACCCCCATCATATAGGAGAGATAGATCCCATCTACATCACTCACATCCCTCCGCATAATTTGTTACATACCCAGTAATCGCCTTTATAGTCCACCCATTTACGGGTGACGTTTGACGAAGTCAAAGTATGCAACTCCTTATGTAGGGAACCATGGTGACTTCAGGTCTAAGGACTAATAGTCATACTAATAGCCACATGAGAAAGTATATGACACTCATATAACTATCCACGATACTTTCTCATGGCGGGTCATTCAGTATACATTCTCTAATGTATACCCATGTGTCAACTTGATATCTCATATCCATGACTTATGAGATCAAGTCATTGAGTTGACCTACATGCTAGTCTCTACGCATTAACATTGTTCCTGAATGTTAATACTTGACTAGGAATGATTAAGAGTAGTGTTCTCTATATCATCTCATTATCGATTCAACCAATCGATTGATATAGATAAGAACCTACTACTCAAGGACATTATTATATTTAGTTATTTGGCACCAATACAAATAAATATAATAACCATGCCTTTATAAATAGGAATATGATACAATAAAGTCCATACAACAATCATCACATGATTGGCTCTAGGGCTTTCACTAACAAAAATGAATTGTGCCCCGTTCCCTTCACACATCTTATACCCACTTTGTTCAGGACATAGTCTATAGTGTCAGTCCCCACTAGGTTGACTACATCACACCTAGCCCAAGTATCATCTCCTCGTCCTACGGATTCTAGTTATTGCACATGTATCCAAGAGTACCTTACTCTAAACATGTAATGCTTTGGCCAAAGACTTTAGTTACAATCTGACGAGAGGCCATGGGTATACATCTCCTCGCAAGGAGTGGTGAATCCTTTATAGGCTATTCAAACACCTTCGATCACTTCGACTTATACCCAATCATCCCGGGTCCACATCTCCTCAGAGATGCTTGCTTAAGATGTCAAAGCATAAGTCTTCATGACCAAGATGACTTGAATACCATAAGTCAAAGGAAAATCGTACTTAAGTTGCAGTAAGAACTTCATTGACATATCTATATATGTAGAGAACCATATGAAGTTTTACAGCTGGTCACTCTAGTGAACTAGTTACAATAACTAGCATCCATGATTAACTCTGGACATCACAATGTCTCCAGCCAGTGAGAATCAACTGTTTGGATACACCAAGGAGTATACCTCGTGCTAGTCTCGACAGAATTGATGGTGTCCAAATCCATCAATTCATCAACTAGGGATAATTCCAATACATCACAATTACACATGTAGAGATACTCACTAGTTGTGATCTAATCACAAATTCTCTCATGTTGTGAATCGTATTGTGGACATTCAGTAAATGAGTTTAAGATCTAATCAAATACAATGCAACATGTATACTCAAATAGTGAATCTTCATTTATCATATAAATGGTACAACCATAAGGCGATTGCCTTAAAACACCTCCATATATTACTAACAAAATCCCACTTGGCCTAATGTCAATCGCGAAGCACATGTTTGTATCATTGATGAGACAACATCAAGTTTAGAAATGAACTTCTTAATTCAAACCACTTCCTTTGCTGCTTCCGAAGATGCAATGTATTCTGCCTCAGTGGCAGAATCCCCTATAGTGTCAAGCTTGGAACTTTTCCAACTTATTGCGCCTCCATTCCAGGTGAATACATACCTAGACTGAGACTTGGAATCATCCTTGTCTGTCTGGAAGCTGACATCCATATACCTACGTATCACCATGTCCCCTTCTCCATATATTAGGAACACATCCTTAGTTCTTCTCAAGTACTTAAGGATCATCTTAACAGCCACCCAATGATCGATTCCTAGATCAAACTTGTATCTGCTCATGACACTCAAAGCATATGATACGTCGGGCCTCGTACATAACATAGCATACATGATAGATCCTATTGCGGATGCATAGGGAATCTTATTCATGCAAATCCTCTCGTCTTCTGTGCGCGGACACATAGACGTCGAAAGGTGTATCCCATGTCTGATGGGTAGGAAACCTTTCTTTGATTCCGACATGCTAAACCTCTTTAGCACTCGGTCTATATATGTAGACTACGAAAGACCAAGTAACTGTTTCGATCTATCCCTATAGATTTTAATGCCGAGGATGTAAGTTGCTTCTCCCAGGTCTTTCATGGAGAATGTCTTAGACAACCAAATTTTAACTGACTGTTATACTGAAACATCATTTCCTATAAGTAATATGTCATCGACATACAATACTAGGAACACAACTGCACTCCCACTAACCTTCTTGTACACACAAGGTTCGTCCGGATTTTGTAAGAAATCAAACTTTTTGATTGTCTCATCAAAACGGATATTCCAGCTTTTGAATGCTTGCTTCAGTCCATATATGGACCGTCGTAGTTTGCATACCTTGTTTTATCAATCGATGTGAAACCCTCTGCCATATATCATAATCATAATGAGCCACTATGGCCAGGAACATCCGAATAGATTTAAGCATAGCAACAGGTGAATAGGTCTCGTCATAATCAACACCTTGCTTTTGATGATACCCTTTCGCCACCAATCTAGCCTTATAGGTAATCACATTACCATCCATGTCGGTTTTCTTCTTGAAAACCCACTTGTACCCTATAGGCTTTATGCCTTCAGGTGGGTCAACCAAGTTCCAAACTTGATTTTCATACATGGAATCTATTTTCGACTTCATGGCATTAAGCCACTTATCCCTTTCTGAACTTTTCAGGACTTCTTCATAACTAGTAGGCTCATCATCATCAATGAGTAACACATCGTTCGATTCTCTTAAGAAAAATCCATATCTCTCAAGAATGTTGCATGTTCTACCAAATCTACGAAGTTGTGGTTTCACAATAGGTCCAACCGATGGCTCATCACTATGAGTTATCGGTTGTGGTGCTTTACCAGGTATCTCATCAATGTCTATTTGAGTCCCTCGAGCCTCCTCAAGCTCAATGACACTCCGACTCTTTTCTTGCAAGAGAAACTCTTTCTCTAGAAACACTGCATGCCTTGAAAAAAACACCTTTTGTTCCACAGGATGATAGAATTGGTAACCCCTTGTTTCTTTAGGGTATCAAATAAATAGACATTTATCAAACTTAGCATCCAATTTGTTTGATACAGTCTGCTTCACATAAGCAGGATAACCCCATATCTTTAAGTAAGATAAATGAGGTTTCTTACTATTTCATATCTCATATGAAGTAGTAGAGACTATCTTGGTTGGCATTCTGTTTAGCAAGTAAACAACTGTCTGAAGTGCATAGGCCCATAAGGACTTGGGAAGATTCGCATGATTCATCATTGACATGACCATGTCCAACAAGGTCCGGTTACACCTCTCAGATACACCATTATGCTACGGTGTATATGGCGGAGTCCATTGAGACAATATACCATTGCCCCTTAGATAATCTAGAAACTCTTGACTCAAGTATTCATCACATTGATCCGATTGAAATATTTTAATACTCTTGTCATGTTATTTCTCTACTTCATTTTTGAATTCTTTGAACCTTTCAAAGGCTTCAGACTTGTGTTTCATCAAGAAATATACCCAAATTGTGAGTGATCATCAGTGAAGGAAATGAAGTAGCTATAACCTCCTAGAGGTTGAGTTGACATAGGTCTACACACATCAGTATGTATTAGACCAAGCAACTCTCCCATCGGTTCACCTTTTCTAGTAAAAGGTAACTTGGTCATCTTGCTTTTAAGCATGATTCGCATGTATCGTATGAATCTAATTCAAACGATTCTAGAATTCCACATCGGTGTAATTCGGACATGCATTTCTTGCTTGCATGGCAAGACGACAATGCCACATATAGGAGTCTAATTGATTATCCTTTCGAGCATGCTTGTTGCTCGCTTCAATATTGAAAATGTCACTGGATACGTCCAACATATAAATACCATTGCTTAAAGTTCCAGTCCCATAAAGTATGCCATTCAAAGTTATGTAACAACATTTGTTACTAAAAGTTAAATGATACCTATTTCTATTCAAAAATGAAATAGAAAGGATGTTCTTTATCAACGAAGGAACATAAAAGCAATTGTCCAGTTCTAAAACAAGTCCTGTAGGGAATTTCAACAAATACGTTCCGATGTCGAGTGTAGCAACCTTTGCCCAATTCCCAACACGTAAATTTGACTCTCCCTTGACGAGTCCTCTTCTATTCCTTAGCCCATGTATGTCATTACATATATATGAGCCACACCCAGTATCCAAAACCCAAGTGTTTGAGGAAATAGAATGACAATCAATAACAAAAATATCTAAAGAAGATGGGGCATTTGATGCCTTATTCTTCTTCATGGACTCAAGATAAATCTTGTAGTTTCTTCTCCAATGGCCCTCCTTGCCACAATGATGGCAAGTGCCATTTTGAGCTAGTTCTGCCTTTTTAGTCTTTTTCTTCTTCCCCTTCTGTTGTTCCTTTGACGTCCACTTAGAACCTTTCTTCGAGGAATCAACTAACAACACCATGATGCGCACGGTCGTGACCTTAAATCCCGCGACAGAGACCGTCGAAGACTCAAAGTATGTGCTCACGCTCAACGCCCGCAAGTGCACGAATGTCGTCAAGTAATAAAGATTATCGATCCCACATGGACTGAGATTCGAGTACCAATACGCTAAGTGGTTGTTATTGTTCGGACGGAATCTCAGAGAGAATCGATTGGTGAGGACTATCGGAGGACCCTACTCAGTACGGTGTCACACGGAGGAGGAAAAGAGGGTCTAGGTCTTGAAAAGGCGATTCTAGGACTTCGGTTTTACTTGTGTACCATATAACAATGTTGTCAATTGGCGTTGTCTAAATGTCTACCTTCGGTTTTAGGGAAGCGACATCGTACACTCTCCCGCAGAGCCACCGCATTCACCGGGAGCTATCCTCGGCCAAAAAGAACGGGATAGAGGGTACGAGGATGCCAAATCAATCCTTGCAGTGGACCATTTCCGATTCCACCACTCCATTCTCCCCGTAGTTACGGGAGGTCAGGTTTCCCCTATGTTCCTTGATCAAACCTCCTAAATATAGATTGCGAGGGCTGTCACCACCTCGTATCGCCTAAGCACGACGGAAAGAAAGCCAAATTCACAAAAGTATAATAGAGAACAACTACCAACTGTCAAATCAAACTTTTGGCCAGAATTTAATATGAACCAACATTGTATATGAACTCAAGCTACTCCCTAATCCTAGAATCAAAAGCACTACTCCATAAATACGAAGGAAGAATCACAAAACATGTTTAAGTTTGAATACAATAGAGATAAAGCGCAGAAATAGAGATATACAATGCATTGTGATCTCTCCAGCATTGTATTGCAAGTTGTGGACCTCTGCCAGCGTTCCTCCTCCCCGTTGTGAGTTATCGAAGCTTTTTAGGGCTTCGGCGTGCCATCCTAGCTATCCTGCCTCCCCCCTAGGGTTTGGGCAGAGCCATCCTTATATAAACATCGCCTCGGCCCACAGTAAAATCCGGAAAAAGCCCTAGTCACGCAAATCCGTCGGGCCACCACACGGTCGTGTGTTTCCACACGGCCAAGTCGTGTGCAGCCCTGGGGTGCTGTTCTTCGCCCATCAAACATGTCCGTGTGAATCCACATGCCCTGGCCGTGTCCCACTCTGTGTCTAGCTGCGAAAGTCCTTCTTTTGCTCCGAAAATGCATCTTTATCACTAGAAAAGCTAACCTGCACACAAAAGTACAACGAGCAGACCTCCGAACTAGAAAATAGGCAATGCGTGCAAGAATAGAGTAGCATATGAATGAAACTAACGCAAAATGTAACAAGATGTGAGTGAAAACTACTCCTAAAACCCTATATGTTTTGCTCACATCACTTCCCCCAGACTTAAATCTTTGCTTGTCCTCAAGCAAACCTCAGTGCCATACAATTTTTAAAAAGATATTATTCCATAATTAGCATGCTAACTAAATTTATCATGTGGTATTTGCAATCAAAGAAAACCAGATATGTTCTAAAAATTCACTAAGTTAGCTCCTCGTGCTCGTGCTAGGCAAATCATTCTTAGGGGATGCTCGTTCCATGGTGAGTTAAGTCGTCACCCCATAGCTTTCCTAAGGTTTCCAGCTCTTAGGCACTTACCTGCCCAAAGCGAGGGTCATTCCCTAGATCTAGCAAAAAGTCTCAAAGGCATGCTCGGTATTGAGAGAAATTGGGAGGTATTTCCCTAGTAACCTAACTCGGTCTCAAAGGGGCACCTAGCAATTTCCACCTATGACAACTATTTTTTTATCCCTCTCAATCTTTTTTTTTATTTTTTTCAGCTCACAGGGATTTTGATTTTTTTGAATGGGCTTACACAATCCGAGCATCTCCAGTAACTAAAATACTAAACCTAGAGTCACCTATGGATTCCAAAGTACTAGACTATTGAAGTGAATCATAACTAGGTATGTACTAGATTCTCCCTTTCAGAATGTTCAACATGTGTGAGTGCAAAAACAGAGCTAACCAGTGCAAGTCTAGAACATTCAATAGAGCACAGAGAATAAAATACCACAAGATAAATGGAGTTAAGCTACCTATGGGAACAACTCATGCAAGCAACTTTCAAAAATACTACTGAGGTAACTTTACATACACAAAAAATTAAGTATTGAAAGGAACTAAACAACTCATGCATGCATGAACAAATGAATGAAAATACTAGAAAAGAAACTACTACTAGGAAAAAAAAACAAAATATATTTTGGGGTCTTTCCCCAGACTTAAACAAAAATATACCTCTAATATGGTGGACGAGGTGGAAAGTCTGGGAGCCTGGGCATCTCTGGATCCTGGGAGAACCTGCTGCTGAGCCACTGATGCCACATATACATGTTGTCAATCTGAGAGTTGGTGGATACAACGGCTGCTCGGTGCTCCTCTCCCTAGCCCACTATGCCTGCTGGGCGTGCAAATGCTGTTACATCTCACTGCGGTAAGTTGTCTCATCCTGGCGACGAGCAGTCTCCTCCTGGCGACGAGCAGTCTCCTCCTGGAAGTATATGCGGGCCTCATCGTAGAACTCTGCCCGATGGAAATGCTCCCGAAATCCCTGGAACTCCACCTACTAGTAGGCACTCTGCTCCTCCCATCGCTGCCTCTACATCTGCTGCTCAGTGTAAATGTTGTCGAGGCGCGATCAGAACTCCGAGAAATCATATGCCGACGTACCTGCATCCTGCTCAAAAGTAGAAAAAGATGGTGGTATAGGTGTAGGCTCATGTCGGCGTGGACTAGGTGGGCTCCTATATATGTGTGGACTGGAGGGAGAGTGGTACAAAGGTGGAGAGATGGGCGCTGATGTGGATGGTCCCTCATGTTGAGGGGACTCCACTATCAGGTCTAAGCGCCAATTGGCGCGTATAACAATGGTGGTACTATCTGGGTCAGGGAGCCTAAGGGTCGTAAGATTTTTCCTTACATAGCATAAGGAGTCTCCTTCTCTTACAATCATTTTCATGGCCATGCATACTCCTAGGTCGATCCTAGGGCTCCCCTCTATACTCTCCAATGTTGTGTAATCGTACCCCATCCTATAGAAAATGTGGGTAAGTAGGCCTCCCACATTGATCTCTCCGCGTGCTGCTTTGCCCATCTTCACTAAGGTTGCGTTTGGTATGTCGTAATCTGTCTTGTAATGTAATCCATATTACATTACAAGGCAGATTCCTTTGTTTGTTACTGTCTTAGAATTGTAATGTAATGTAATCTGGATTACAAAATGCACTAAAGTTTTGTAATCTGGATTACAAAGCAAAACCCATGTAATCCAGATTACATTACAAGCTTCTCATTTGCATGCATGCAAATGTAAATTATTGCATGCATGCAAATGTGATTTATTGCATGCAAATGGAATTTAGCGGCGATCGATCGGCCGTGTCGGCGATGGTCGGCCGGCGGGACGGCGGTTAGCGATCGGGCGATCGGAGCGATGACGATGTCGGCCGACCAACAACCGGCTAAGCGGCGGCCCGTGGCCGGCCGGCGACCAATGGCGTCGATCGGCGATCGGCGCACGGCGATGGCCGATCGACAACCGCGGTGGCCGACGGTCGCGGCGGCCGGTGGCCGACCGATGATGACAACGACAATCGATCGCCGACCCGATGACGGCCGATCGTCGGAGATGACCGCCGGAGATGACGGTGATGAAGTGGCGACGACGGCCGCCGACCCGATCGTCGGTCGGTCACCGATCGACCAATCGATCGTCGGTTGGCTGCTGTCATCGTCGTCGTTGTCTACGTCATCGTCGTCGATCTATTCCTATCGTCTTTGTAATCGACACCAAACAAAAGAATGTAATGACCTTTGTAATCCAAGATTACATACAATGTGTATCCAAACATAGTAATGTAATCAAGATTATATTGCATTCCATTACAACTTTGATTACATTACAATCTGGATTACATTACATCCTACCAAACGTAGCCTAAGTGTCTGATGAAGTGGGACCCTACATCGATGATACTCCTTTCTTGTAGCATATCCCATAGGCAAAGCAGCTCACTGGCTCTCACTACACCATCAATCTTCCCACAACCAAATATAGTACTAGCCATGACACGGTGAAGGTATTTAAAGACGGGGTTTTGGAGGTGCGATGCTTTGGCCCTAGAAGGGTCATAAACGTGCTCCCCTATCAACTCAGTTCAAATCAAAAGAGAGTTGTACCCATTAGGGATTCTTCTCTCTCCTCCACTTGGCATGCCAAAGCATGAGTTCCATTGGTGAAGGGTCCACTCATGCTCAATATTAAAAAGTCTAAAAGTTATCCTACCCTCCTCGCTCTCTCTACCCATTAAAACTTTTGCCTCTAAAGAACTCAAAAATTCCAAAACTATCCTAGGGTAGGTTCGGTGCCTTATTCCCATAATCTCATCCCACCCCATTTTTGCAAATAGAGTTTGCATGTCACCCAACAAACCTAAAGATCCTAGCAAATCCTCATCTAAGTACCTAGTAGCAGTAAGTTTATGAGTAGAGAGCATATTGAACCTATCTCTATGCCCATTATTGCGAAAAAGTAGAGGGGGTAGGGTGTTACCCTCTTCCGAAGCTTGAGGAGCATCGGCTCTTCTTGTTCGTCGCTCCGAGGCACCGGATCGGGATGCTACGGTCTTGGTCCTCCTCATCCTTGCTCCTTTTGGCTTCTAAAGAGGTTGAAAAATGCTTCTAGAGGAAGGGGAAAGCAAAATCATATGGCTAGGGCAAGAACTTTTGAAGCACACGGCGCAAATGGGGTGAAAACACTCGGCTCACCCCTTTTAATCTCGCATGCCAGTAGTGTGAAACACACGCGGCGGTAGTGCACCTGTCAAGTGGAGCACCAGGGAAAACACACCAGTAATGTGCCCCCATTTTTCGCCCTTTTCATACACCATGGCCCGAATTTGTTCATACACTTCGCCGTGTAGACTAATATGGGTTTCATTTTTGCCTAGCAAAGTTGTTTTCTACTCCTAACTCTAAATGTGGTGGAAATCAACACTAAAATCTAACACATGTATGCAATGCAATAGAAAAAAAAGGGAAATCTACAACTAAACTTGGGTTGCCTCCCAAGAAGCGCTTTGTTTAAGGTCGTTTAGCTCGACCGCACTCTTCTATCAACTCGGCTCTAGTGGTTCAGTGAACCTTGATTCATCCGTCTCAGGATCCACATCTGGAGGTTCCGGCTTCAATCTGCTAATCGTGAAGCTGTCAAAGTAGGAAGCTCTTTGCTCCGAAAGACTGAAAAGGATGATCTCCCCGTCTACCTCCAGGGAGATCCGGTGTGCCTTCACATCTATGCACGCCCCTGCGGTTGCTAAAAAAGCCCTTCCCCAAATGATAGGATTCTGGGGATTCAGTCCTGTGTCCAGTATGATGAAGTCCATGGGTATCACGAAATCTTCAATCATCACAAGAACGCATGGTAGAAGGCCAACGGGCTCCTTCACTAAGTCATCCCCCATACAAATACCAAGATTCGTTGGTTGGAGCTCGCTCAGTCCCATCTTCAGAAAATATGCATAGGGCATCACACTGACTGATGACCCCATAACGCTTCTTCGAAACTCTCCCCATAAATCGAGCAGGGTATGCTTCGTTCCAGTTACGTATTGCAATCTGAGATCTTAGGATTTTCTCTGAGCTCGGCATGGGTAGGGTGGAAATCATGGTTGCACACCCCTTGGCGAATTGGATACTTTGCCCTACTCCTTCCTCCTTTCCTTGTCTCGTCAGAGAGTTCTTCACAGGTTGTGACATGGATTGGGCTATTTAGGCTACTTGTGTCTCCAACATCCTGGTATGACTTGCAAGGCCATCAACGGTGACCTTCATGTTTCTCAGTGTTTCTTCAGACTTTTGATGCTGGCGACGGAATTCCTCATTGGCCTTAGATTGTGTAGTGATGAAGTCCTCCATCATCGGTTCCAGTCTGGACTTCTGTGGTCGCTACCCATTGCCCTGCTGTTGCCCGTACCCTCCGGATGGTTGGGGGTTTCCCGAGTTATTTTTGTAGGAGAAATTTGGGTGACTCCTCCATCCGGGATTGTTGGTATTAGAGTATGGGTTGTAGGACCTTTGATCGTAGTCCCCAATCGCGTCACACTGCTCAATCTGCTCGTCCAAAGTCCCTTGCCCTCCATAGGGGTCCTCACGATACGCTATCGCTCCTTCTCCAAAATTGATGGCCGCGCATGCAGATGAAGGATTCAAAGATTCAAATCGTCTGCTTAGCGCATCCATCCTTGTCGAAAGGTGGTCCATGGAGTTGACAGTGTATCGTCCTGCCGCAGGTATGGGTTGACCATGTTCGGAGGCCCATTGATGGTGGTTTTGGGCCACCTCTTCGATAAGCTCCTCCGCCTCCTCTATGGTCTTGTTGATTAGAGCTCCTCCTGCGGCAAAATCTAGGGACATCTTCGTGGCGTAAGCGATCCCATTATAGAAAATGTGCATCACTAGCCACCTCTCCAATCCGTGGTGTGGGTATTGGTAAAGTAGCCCCTTGTAACGATCCCATGCTTCAAATAAGAATTCCCTCTCCTTCTGGCGAAAGCTCGTGATAAGATGGCGCATGTGAGAAGTCTTACTTGGTGGGAAGTATTTATTCAGGAACTGCTGCTCACACTGCTCCCATGTGGTGATGCTGCCAGAAGGTAAGGAGTAAAGCCATGCCTTAGCCTTATCCCACATTGAAAATAGGAAAAGGCTTAGGCAGATCGCGTCATAAGGGACTCTGTTCAGTTTCATAGTTGAGCAGATTTCAAGAAAAGCCTCAAGATGTCGGTTCGGGTCTTCAGGTGCAGCTCCCCCGAATTGGCTCTACTGGACCATATGTATAAGTGTCGGCTTCAGCTCAAAGTTATTTGCCGAAATTGATGGTCCAACTATGCTCGGCCTGAATCCTCTAACGCTAGGAGCTGCATAGTCCCGCAGAGGTCAGCTGTCCATGTTCACCTCGAATGCAGCTTGATCTTCCATCTTTCGCTGTGCTGCTCTCCGACGGTGAAAGGTTTGCTCAATCTATAAATCAATCGGAATTAGACCTTTCAATACTAGTCTTCTAAGCATACGACGAACCAACACACAAAAGTAAGAGTGCTAACCTAATGCTAAAACTAGAATATAAATAAATCTAGAAAATAAAAACCTAAGATGCAATAAGTAAATAGAAAACTACTACTGAAAATAAAAACTAAATCTAAATATGGAAAATAAAACTAAAGAAAATAATGTAAACTAATAAGAAAGTAAAGCAATAAAATAATCTAATCTTAAGTCCGATCCAATCTACCACCGTTCGATTTGATATCGAATCGACAGTCCCCGACAACGGTGCCAAAAACTTGATGCGCACGGTCGCGACCTTAAATCCCATGACGGAGACAGTCGAAGACTCAAAGTGCGTGCTCGCGCTCAATGCCCGTAAGTGCACGGATGTCATCAAGTAATAAAGATTATCGATCCCACAAGGACTGGGATTCGAGTACCAAAACGCTAAGTTGTTGCGATTGTTCGAACGGAATCTCAGAGAGAGTCGGTTGGTGAGGACTATCGAAGGACCCTACTCAGTGTGGTGTCACACAGAGGAGGAAAAGAGGGTGTCGGGGTCTTGTAAAGGCAATTCTAGGACTTCGATTTCACTTGTGTACCATATAACAATGTTGTCAATTGGCGTCGTCTAAACGTCTACCTTCGATTTTGGGGAAGGGACATCGTACACTCTCCCGCAGAGCCGCCGCATTCACCGGGAGCTATCCTCGCCCAAAAATAATGGGATAGAGGGTACGAGGATGCCAAATCAATCCTTACAGTGAACCATTTCCGATTCCACCGCTCCCTTCTCCTCGCAGTTATGGGAGGTCAGGTTTACCCCTATGTTCCTTGATCAAACCTCCTAAATATAGATTGCGAGGATTGTCACCACCTCGTATCGCCTAAGCACAGCGGAAAGAAAGCCAAATTCACGAAAGTATAATAGAGAACAACTACCAACTGTCAAATCAAACTTTTGGCTAGAATTTAATATGAACCAACATTGTATATGAACTCAAGCTACTCCCTGATCCAAGAATCAAAAGTACTACTCCATAAATACGAAGGAAGAATCACAAAATATGTTTAAGTTTGAATACAATAGAGATAAAGCGCAGAAATAGAGATATACAATGCATTGTGATCTTCTCTCCAACGTTGTATTGCAAGCTATGGACCTCCGGCGACGTTCCTCCTCCCCGCTGCGAGTTACCGAAGCTTTTTAGGGCTTCGGCGTGCCGTCCTAGCCATCCTGCCTCCCCCCTAGGGTTTGGGCGGAGCCATCCTTATATAGATATCGCCTCGACCGCTGTAAAATTCGAAAAAAGCCCTACTCGCGCAAGTCCGTCTGGCCACCACACGACCGTGTGTTTCCACACGGCCAGGCCATGTGTGGCCCTGGGGTGCTATTCTTCGCCCATCGGACATGGCCGTGTGAATCCACACACCCTGGCCATGTCCCACTCTGCGTCTAGATGCGAAAGTCCTTCTTTTGCTCCGAAAATGCGTCTTTATCACCAGAAAAGCTAACCTGCACACAAAAGTACAACGAGCAGATCTCCAAACCAGAAAATAGGCAATGCGTGCAAGAATAGAGTAGCATATGTATGAAACTAACGCAAAATGTAACAAGATGTGAGCGAAAACTACTCATAAAACTTTATATGTTTTGGTCACATCACACCGTCCCCTACTCATGCTTCATAGAAGAGTCCACAGTCTTCAGCATGTTGAGCAGTATCACAGATGAACCTTCTTGCATCTCAGAGGTGAAGAGGAGCTTGGAGACTTTGAACCTTTCAGATCTCAGTTGCTCATCAAACAACTCATAGAGATGAAAGACTACAGTATGAGCATCCATATGCTCATGCTGCTTCTGCAGCTCGGGTACCATCATGGCTAGCATGATGCAACTCGCCAGTTCATAATCAGTCACATGTTTCTGAAAGGCCAATAATTGGTCCGGAGTTGCATCGTCGTTCGAACGGGTGGGAAGAAGCTCTTCAAAAACATACGCAAGCTTTTCTGCCTTGATAACAATTCTCAAGTTTCTAAGCAAGTCCAAGAAGATCGACCCAGTCAATTTATTTGAATTCAAAATAGAGCACAAATTCAAAGACATCATGATCAAGTGATTAACCTAGAAATATAAATTGAGCATATATGAGAAAGATGAAAAAAATGCATCAACATATATTTACAAATCCCATTCATTTTTTGAATTTTAAAAACCCCAAAATCACTTCGGGAGATCGTAGGTCCATCTCCGAATGGGGTGATATCCAACATAGATATGAACAACCTTGGAGAGAGTCCAACAAGTCATTCATAGCTACAATGGTAGATATCATGTATACCGATTGCATATCACATATATGCAACTATCATAATGTGCTATCAACTAATTGAATGTTCACACATACATCGGGTTGTTAACACATTAACAAGTATGCATCATATGCATAGCACCCAACTTCACCTACCTTCACATCGACCTTGGAGAGAGTCCAACAAGTCGATGCTCCAGGTTAAAGCCAACCTATTAATCGAGAAATAGTTTTAATATGGTTAGAGCGCATTCAACCAATTAGCCCGGCTTGGAGAGAGTCCAACAACCAAAGCTAACGATTGACCTTTGACTCTTACCATATTAGTATTAAACTATTTCATGGTTTGAACATGTTCAGGTTCGAGACGGGCTTGGAGAGAATCCAACAACCCAAACAGGAAACAGAACTCTGGTTCTAACCATATTAATGGAAGGTGTAGGCTTTAATATTAAGTAAGGGTTTTTATGTCTCATCCTCTTTGCATGAAAATAACTATTATCTATATGGCATGACATACATGACATACATCTACATGTCATGACACACATAGCATAAAGATATGCATCTAATGCAATTACATGACATACAATTATGACATGTACTAAATTTCCTTATATGTCATAACTATTTATGGAAATAAAATATGTTTGAGATTTGATTCTCCAAATTAAATTATGATTAAATTAGGAAACAAATTTTGAAATCTAATCACATATTTTATTTATGGAAATTGTTAATTAAGGAAAGCCAAATTTAATTTAGGAAATAAATTTTCTAAATTGTCAAAACTATTTTGGGAAATAAAATATATTTTTGATTTGATTTCCCAAATAAAATCATGATTAAATTAGGAAATAAATTTCCAAATCTAATCATATATTTTATTTATGGAAAGCGTCAATTTCCATAAATACTTTTAAACTTTCCAAAAGTAGAAGATTTCCATAAAAACTTCTAGACTTTCCAAAATTAGAAAATTTCCATAAATACTTCTAAACTTCCAAAAGTAAAAAATTTCCATAAATACAATTATGACTATCATAAAATAATTTTACGATTATGTCGAAACACAACCTGGCTCTGATACCACTGTTGGGTTTTCAGCACCGCGGTGAATGTGTGTTCTAACATGTTTTGTAAACATGTGTACAACGGAAGAATAAAAAAGCAATAAATCTAATTTATTACAATACACACACCACATGCATGCATAGTACAATATGTGTAGACATAATTGTAAATTCAAATTTTGCAATAAAAGGAAATTACTCTACATATACCTGACGTATCACTTGTAGCGGGAAAGACATTAACCGGAGCAACTCTCGATAGAATTGCCTCTATCCGTATCCACGCCGAGTATCGTCGGGATGACATCACAAAGCCACGAGCCTTGTCTTCGTATGAGTCACTAGCCTCGTGTTGAAGACAATGTGATCGAGAGAAGATCACAATCCGAATCAAAATTCCGATTAAAAAATGAGTCCCCAAAACTCGCTTCTCCGGAGAGGTATTCGTCAACCGTTTGACGAATCCTTCATCCTCCACCTATGAGGATTACCGGAGATCGAATCCTCGGCAAGGAATGTTAGTAATATATGAGAGATGTCCTAAGGCAATCACCTTATGTATGAACCATTTATATGATAAATGAAGATTCACTATTTGAGTATACATGGTTTCATGTATTTGATTGGATCTTAAACTCATTTACTGAATGTCCGCGATACGACTCACAACATGAGAGAATTTGTGATTGGATCACAACTAAAGAGTATCTCGACATGTGTAATTGTGATGTATCGGAATTATCCCTAGTCGATGAATTGATGGATTTGGACACCATAAATTCTGTCGAGACTAGCACGAGGTATACTTCTTGGTGTATCCAAGCAGCTGATTCTCACTGGCTGGAGACATTGTGATGTCCGGAGTTAATCGTGGATGCTAGTTATGGTAACTAGTTCATTGGAGTGACCGACCGTAAGACTTCATATGGTTCTCTGCATATATAGATATGTCAATGAAGTTCTTACTATAGCTTAAGTGCGATGTTCCTTTGACTTGCGGTATTCAAGTCATCTTGATCATAAAGACTTATGCTTTGACATCTTAAGCAAGCATCTCTGAGGAGATGTGGACCCGGGATGATTGGGTATAAGTCGAAGTGATCGAAGGTGTTTGAATAGCCTATAAAGGATTCACCACTCCTTGTGAGGAGATGTATACCCATGGCCTCTCGTCGGATTGTTACTAAAGTCTTTGGCCAAAGCATTACATGTTTAGAGTAAGGTACTCTTCGATACATGTGCAGTAACTAGAATCCGTAGGATGAGAAAATGATACTTGGGCTAGGTGTGACATAGTCATCCTAGTGGGGACTGACACTATAGACCATGTCCTGAACCAAGTGGGCATAAGATGAGTGAAGGGAATGGGGCATGATTCATTCGAGCTGATGAAGGATTTCAGAAATAGTTCTTGTTCAACCGTTGATCTTTTCGGTTAATTGGGGATCATGATGTACTACTAGGTGCCACTCATGATCGTTCTATAATTAATGGTTAATTATAGATGGCCAACATAAACCGAGAACCTATTTGGTCACACGCACAACGAGCGTAATCCGAAGGATTTAAAACGAGCTTGAGAATGAGATTCTCAGACCGAGAGAAACTGGGTTTGGTTGGACCAAACATGGAGCGAGAATGAAATCGTTTCAGTCGCAATGGAAGCGTGGATGGGCCGTGTCTTATGAAGACATAATGGATGAACCAAAATGGTTTGGTTCTAATCCAATGGAGGAGAATAAACCAAAGGGTTTGGTTTATTTTAAACGAATGAACCAAAGTTGGTTCGGTTCATTTTAACTTAAAATAAACCATTATGGTTTGGTTTATTTTAACTTAAATTAATGGAGCGGGTTAATGGGCCTTATGGTTATGATCCAATAACCATTAAGAGAATTAGTTCTCTATAAAAGAGGGCTTAAGGGTTTGTTAAGCCCTAATCCAATTCCCTTAACCTAGAGTTGCCGCCCACCTCCTCCCCTTGTAGAAGTCAGCGCCAACTCTAGTGTCGCCGCCCATTACCTCCAACCGGCGACCAGCTGCTCCGTCTTCTCCACTTGCCGATGTCGAGCTGCTGCCGGAGGAGCTCCGGTGATCATCCTTGGCTCCGGCGACAAGGTGAGCACATTGCTTTCCTTATTTGGCCGGCGCAAGGTCTCCGCCAAAGCTGTCCAGTTTTTTGGACAGCTTGTTTCCTTCTTGTCGGAGCGTCGTTTGGACGACGTTTGGAGCTCCGACAGTGTCTCCCTTGCCGGGGATTCGATCTCCAGCAATCCTCATAGGTGGAGGACAAAAAATTCGTCAAACGGTTGATGAATTCCTCTCCAGAGAAACGAGTTTTTGAGGACTCGTTTTGGAAACGAATTTTGATTCGGATCGTGATCTTCTCTCGATCACATCGTCTTCAACACGAGGCTAGTAACCCGTACGAAGACGAGGCTCGTGACTTAGTAAAGTCTTCCTGAAGATACTCGGCGTGGATACGGATAAAGACGATTCTAGCAAGGATCATTCCGGTTGATGTCTTTCCCGCTACACGTGATATGTAAGGTATACGTAGTTAAATTTCCCTTTATTGCAAAAATTTAAATTTACGGTTATGTCTACACATGTTGTACTATGCATGCGTGTGATGTGTGTGTTGTAATAAATTAGATTTATTATTTTATTCCTTCCGCTGTGCACATGTTTGCGAAACATGTTCGAACACACACTCGCCGCGGTGCCGGAAACCCAACAGTGGTATCAGAGCCCAGGTTGTGTTTCGACATAATCATAAAATTATTTTGCGATAGTCATAATGATGTTTTTGGAAATTTTCTACTTTTGAAAAGTTAGAAGTATTTATGGAAATTTTTCAATTTTGGAAAGTCTAGAAGTATTTATGGAAATCTTCCACTTTTGGAAAGTTGGAAGTATTTATGGAAATTGATATTTTCCATAAATAAAATATTTGATTAGATTTTGGAAATTTGTTTCCTAAATTGACTTTCCTTAATCTACTATTTCCACAAATAAAATATGTGATTAGATTTGGAAATTTCTTTCCTAATTTAATAATGATTTGATTTGGTGAATCATATCTTAAACATATTTTATTTCCATAAATAGTTATGACATATAAGGAAATATTGTACATGACATAATTGTATGTCATGTAATTGCATTAGATGCATATCATTATGCCATGCGTGTCGTGACATATAGATGTATGCCATGTATGCCATGCCAAATAGATAATAGTTATTTGCATGCAAAGAGGATGAGACATAAAAACCCTAACTCAATATTAAAGCCTACACCTTCCATTAATATGGTTAGAACCAGAGTTTCGTTTCTTGTTCGGGTTGTTGGACTCTCTCCAAGCCCGGCTCGAACCCGAACATGTTCAAACCATGGAATAGTTTAATACTAATATGGTAAGAGTCAGAGGTCAATCGTTAGCTTTGGTTGTTGGACTCTCTCCAAGCTGGGCTAATTGGTTGAATGCGCTCTAACCATATTAAAATTATTTCTCGATTAATGGGTTGGCTTTAACCTGGAGCATCGGCTTGTTGGACTCTCTCCAAGGTCGATGTAAAGGGAGGTGAAGTTGGGTGCTATGCATATGATGCATACTTGTTAATGTGTTAACAACCCGATGTATGTGTGAACATTCAATTAGTTGAGAACACATTGTGATAGTTGCATATATGTGATATGCAATCGGTATAGTTGATACCTACCATTGTAGTTATGAATGACTTATTGGACTCTCTCCAAGGTTGTTCATATCTATGATGGATATCAGCCCATTCGGAGATGGACCTACGATCTCCTGAAGTGATTTTGGGGTTTTTGAAATTCGAAAAATGAATGAGATTTATAAATGTATATTGATGCATTTTAAAATCATTTTCTCATATATGCTCGTTTTGTATTTCTAGGTCAATCGATTGATCATGACGTCTTTGAATTTGCATACTATTTTGGATTCAAACAAATTGACTGGGCCTAACTTCCTGGACTGGCTTAGAAACCTGAGAATTATTCTCAAGGCGGAAAAGCTAGCATATGTCCTTGAAGAGCCTCGTCCCAACCATCCTAAGGACGATGCAACTCCAGACCAAATGTTGGTCTATCCGAAGCATGTGACAGATTCTGAGCTGGCGAGTTGCATCATGCTAGCTGCGATGGTACCTTAGCTGGAAAAGTAGCATGAGTATATGGATGCTAATATTATGGTTTTCCATCTTCATGAGTTATTTGATGAGCAAGTGAGATCTGAAAGGTTCGAAGTCTCCAGGCTCCTCTTCACCACGAAGATGCAAGAAGGTTTTTCTGTAGTGCAGTTTGTGCTAAAGATGAACGGGTACATCGAGCGGCTTGCTACCCTCGAGTTTATGATCGATCATGAATTAAGTATTGACTTAATTCTGCATTGTTTGCCCAAGAGTTTCTCACAATTTGTGATGAACTATCGGATGAACAAATTAGAATCCACTATTCCAGAGCTCCTCAATATGCTGAAGACTATGGAGCCTTCTGTGGAGCCTTCTGTGAAGCATGAGGAGAAGGCGGTTCTATTAGTTGATTCCTCAAAGAAAGGTTCTAAGAGGAAGGCAAAAGAACATAAGAAAGGGAAGAACAAGAAGGCAAAGAAGGCAGAACCAGCACAAAAAGGCACTTGCCATCATTGTAGCAAGGAAGGCCACTGGCGAAGAAACTGCAAGATTTATCTTGAGTCCATGAAGAAGAAGAAGGCTTCCGATGCCCCATCCTCTTCAAGTATCTTCGTTATTGATTGTCATTCTATTTCCTTAGACACTTGGGTATTGGATACTGGGTGTGGCTAACATATATGTAATGACATACAGGGGCTAAGGAATAGAAGAAGACTCGTTAGAGGGGAGTCAAATTTGCGAGTTGACAATGGAGCAAAGGTTGTTGCGGTCACCATCGGAACTTATTTGCTGAAGCTCCCAAGTGGACAAGTCTTGGAACTGGACAATTGCTATTGTGTTTCTTCTCTAATAAAGAACATTGTTTCTATTTCCTGCTTAAATAGAAATGGTTTTCATTTGATATTTAGTAACAATTGTTGTTATATAACTTTGAATGGCGTACTTTATGGAACTGGAACTTTGAGCAATGGTATTTATACGTTGGACGTATCCAGTGACATTTTCAATATCGAAGCGAGCAACAAGCGTGCTCGAAAGGATAATCAATTAGACTCCTACATGTGGCATTGTCGTCTTGGCCATGTAAAGAAGAAACGCATGTCCGAATTACACCGATGTGGAATTCTGGAATTGTTTGAATTTGATTCATATGATACATGTGAATCATGCTTAAAAGGCAAGATGACTAAGTTATCTTTTTCAAGAAAAGGTGAACGAGTGGTAGAGTTACTAGGTCTGATACATACTGATGTATGTGGACCTATGTCAACTCAAGCTTTAGGAGGCTATAGCTACTTCATTACCTTCACCGATGATCACTCACGGTTTGGGTATGTGTTCTTGATGAAACACAAGTCTGAAGCCTTTGAAAGGTTCAAAGAATTCAGAAATGAAGTAGAGAAACAACATGACAAGAGTATTAAAATACTTCGATCGGATCGAGGTGGTGAATACTTAAGTCAAGAGTTTCTTGATTATCTAAGAGATAATGGTATATTATCTCAATGGACTCCGCCATATACACCACAGCATAATGGTGTATCTGAGAGGCGTAACCGGACCTTGTTGGACATGGTCAGGTCAATGATGAATCATGCGAATATTCCCAAGTCCTTTTGGGGCTATGCACTTTAGACAATTGTTTACTTGTTAAATAGAATGCCAACAAAGGTTGTCTCTACTACTCCATATGAGATATGGAATAGTAAGAAACCTCATGTATCTTACTTGAAGATATGGGGTTGTCCTGCTTATGTGAAGCGAACTGTATCAGACAAATTGGATGCTAAGTCTGATAAATATCTATTTATTGGATACCCTAAGGAAAAAAGGGGTTAACAATTCTATCATCCTGTGGAACAAAAGGTGTTTGTTTCAAGGCATGCTGTGTTTCTAGAGAAAGAGTTTCTCTTGCAAGAAAATAGTGTGAGTGTCGTCGAGCTTGAGGTGGCTCGAGAGACTCAAATAGACATTGATGAGATACCTGGTGAAGCACAACAGCCGATAACTCATAGTGATGAGCAATCGGCTGGACCTACTGTAACACCACATCTTCGTAGATCTAGTAGAACACGCAACATTCCTGAGAGATATGGATTTCTAGTAAGTGAATCGAACGACGTGTTACTCATTAATGATGAGGAGTCTACCAGTTATGAAGAAGTGCTGATAAGTTCAGAAAGGGATAAATGGCTTGATGCCATGATGTCAGAAATGGATTCCATGTATGAAAACCAAGTTTGGAACTTGGTTGACCCACCTGAAGGCATCAAGCCTATAGGGTACAAGTGGGTTTTCAAGAAGAAAACCGACATGGATGGTAATGTGATTACCTATAAAGCTAGATTAGTGGCGAAAGGATATCGTCAAAAACAAGGTGTTGATTATGACGAAACCTATTCGCCTGTAGCTATGCTTAAATCCATTCGGATGCTCCTGGCCATAGCGGCTCATTATGATTATGAGATATGGCAGATAGATGTGAAAACAACTTTCCTTAATGGAAACCTGCTCGAGGATGTGTATATGATACAACCTGAGGGTTTCACATCGGTTGATAAAACCAAGGTATGCAAATTGCGACGGTCCATATATGGATTGAAGCAAGCATCCAGGAGCTGGAATATCCGTTTTGATGAGACAATCAAAAAGTTTGATTTCTCACAAAATCCAGACGAACCTTGTGTGTACAAGAAGGTTAGTGGGAGTGCAGTTGTGTTCCTAGTATTGTATGTCGATGACATATTACTTATAGGAAACAATGTTTTAATCTTGCAGTCAATTAAGGTTTGGTTATCCAAGACATTCTCCATGAAAGACCTGGGAGAAGCAACCTACATCCTCGGGATTAAGATCTATAGAGATAGATCGAAACTGTTATTTAGTCTTTCGCAGTCTACATATATAGACCGAGTGCTAAAGAGGTTTAGTATGTCGGAATCCAAGAAAGGTTTCCTACCCATCAGACATGGGGTACACCTTTCGAAGTCTATGTGTTCGCGCATAGAAGACGAGAGTATTTGCATGAGTAAGATTCCCTATGCATCCGCAATAAAATCTATCATGTATGTTATGTTATGTACGAGGTCCGATGTATCGTATGCTCTGAGTGTCATGAGCAAATACCAGTCTGATCTAGGAATGGATCATTGGGTGGCTGTTAAGACGATCCTTAAGTACTTAAGAAGAACTAAGGATGTGTTCCTAATATATGGAGAAGGGGACATGGTGATACGCAGGAATACGGATGCCAGCTTCCAGACAGACAAAGATGATTCCAGGTCTCAGTCTGGATACGTGTTCACCTTGAATGGGGGCGGAGTGAGTTGGAAAAGTTTCAAACAAGACACTGTAGTGGATTCTACCACTGAGGCAGAATACATTGCAGCTCCGGAAGCAGCAAAGGAAGCGGTTTGGATCAAGAAGTTCATTTATGAACTTGGTGTGATTCCAGCCATTATTGAAGCAATACCGGTCTACTGCGACAACAATGGAGCAATTGCACAGGCGAAAGAGCCAAGGTCTCGTCAATGATCCAAACATGTGCTTCGCCGCTATCATCTTATCAGAGAGATCATCAGTAGGAAAGAAATACAAATCGAGAAAATCCCTACAGAAAGGAACTTAGCGGATCCTTTGACTAAGGCATTACCTCAAAGTAAGTTTGAGGGTCATGTTACAGCTTATGGTATTGGATACCATAGCGATTGACATTAGGCCAAGTGGGAGTCTGTTAGTAATATATGAGAAATGTCCTAAGGCAATCGCCTTATGTATGAACCATTTATATGATAAATGAAGATTCACTATTTGAGTATACATGGTTTCATGTATTTGATTGGATCTTAAACTCATTTACTGAATGTCCGTGATACGACTCACAGCATGAGAGAATTTGTGATTGGATCACAACTAATGAGTATCTCTACATGTGTAATTGTGATGTATCGAAATTATCCCTAGTCGATGAATTGATGGATTTGGACACCATCAATTCTGTCGAGAATAGAACGAGGTATACTTCTTGGTGTATCCAAGCAGTTGATTCTCACTGGCTGGAGACATTGTGGTGTCCGGAGTTAATCGTAGATGCTAGTTATGGTAACTAGTTCATTGGAGTGACCAACCGTAAGACTTCATATGGTTCTCTGCATATATAGATATGCCAATGAAGTTCTTACTGTAGCTTAAGTGCGATGTTCCTTTGACTTGCGGTATTCAAGTCATCTTGATCATAAAGACTTATGCTTTGACATCTTAAGCAAGCATCTCTGAGGAGATGTGGACTCGGGATGATTGGGTATAAGTCAATGTGATCGAAGGTGTTTGAATAGCCTATAAAGGATTCACCACTCCTTGCGAGGAGATGTATACCCATGGCCTCCCATCGGATTGTTACTAATGTCTTTGGCCAAAGCATTACATATTTAGAGTAAGGTACTCTTCGATACATGTGCAGTAACTAGAATCCGTAGGATGAGGAAATGATACTTGGGTTAGGTGTGACGTATTCATCCTAGTGGGGACTGACACTATAGACCATGTCCTGAACCAAGTGGGTATAAGATGAGTGAAGGGAATGGGGCACGATTCATTCGAGCTGCTGAAGGGTTTCAGAAATAGTTCTGGATGAACTGTTGATCTTTTTAGTTAATTGGGGATCATGATGTACTACTAGGTGCCACTCATGATCATTTTATAATTAATGGTTAATTATAGACGACCAACATAAACCGAGAACCTATTTGGTCACACGCACAACGAGCGTAATCCGATGGGTTTAAAATGAGCTTGAGAATGAGATTCTCAGACCGAGAGAAACTGGGTTTGGTTGGACCAAACATGGAGCGAGCATGAAATCATTTCAGTCGCAATAGAAGCGTGGATGGGCCGTGTCTTATGAAGATATAATGGATGAACCAAAATGGTTTGGTTCTAATCCAATGGAGGAGAATAAACCAAAGGGTTTGGTTTATTTTTAATGAATGAACCAAAGTGGATTCGGTTCGTTTTAACTTTAAATAAACCATTATGGTTTGGTTTATTTTAACTTAAATTAATGGAGCGGGTTAATGGGCCTTATGTGTTGGATCGAGGCGGTTCGCTAGAGGGGGGGGGTGAATAACGATAAACACTTTTTGTTTTAAATCGTTCGGTAGACAATTAAATGCAGTGGAAATGTAAATAAAAACTAAATGAGACAAATAGTTTTTTTACTTGGTTCGTAGCCTTCGGCCACTACTCCAAGGCCCTAACGATCCTAGACCGTGTACGGAGGGCAATTCACTAAAACACTCCTCATTGGAGGTAGGAGTTTTACGATTACAAAAACCTTCGAAGCAAAAGATAGAGAGACAACCCCTCTCTTCTATTAAAATAAAATTCAATGGTAGAAAGCCTCGATTAACAAATGAATTGCAAGATTAAGAGAAATGAAAAACTAAGATTATACCAACAACTCGAAGATAGGACTTAAACTAGGGTTGTTGGCAGCACTTCGTTGTTGTAGAGTCGTCGGAGAGTCGCAGCGTTGCGGAGGCTTTTGAGCACTTAGAATTGATGAGAAAACCCTAGGTTAGGACCTCCTTTTATAGCCTTTGAGCCCCTTTTCGAGAGGAACCCTAGCCAATCATATTTGAGCACCACTCCCCTTGAAATTTGGTGATAAATCTTGACTCCTCGAAGCTGATCCTTTGACCATCAGTCGACTAATGGCCATCATCACCGATCGATGGCGATCAAGTGCTAACCTCCAAGAATGATCGATCGGATCAATGAGTCCTCTAAGTGGTCAATGACTAATGCTAGCTGCAAGGCAAAGTTAGCTTAACAAAAACATTATTTTGATGGCCTCCAACCGTCCAATATCGACCTAGACCATCTATAGGATGTCTTTGGTCGGATCTATGCTTAAGGTCATCCCCGTAAAGAGGATACGACCTCACTTACGCTCGCACACACGAGCTTACCTCGATACTTACGTGTTACTTTTGCTTCCGGCCTTCCACTCGATTCCTTCAGCTCCCTCCGAAGTCACTCGAGTGTCGCCCGACCACCGCGGCTTCCTCCGGGTGTCGCTAGCCTTTAGCTCCAGCTATAGCAATCTTCTGCACACTCGATTCAGCTCGTGAGATAACGACATATCCTTGACTTTGCGTCTTTTGTCATAATCAAAATATAGGTTCGACTTAGGTGCCCCTTCACCAACAATCTCCCCCTTTTTGATCCTATGGCAAATTTACGCAAAGTTAAGGGAAAATATAAAGTAGAAAATGAGTAAGATAAATGTTACGCTCATTTGTAGTGAACTCCTTCGGTGAGTTTTAAAACAAAAGTTTAATTTTCAAAAATTTAAATTTTGTTCTCCCCCTTAACTTATGCTCTTAAATTTTGTTCTCCCCCTTAACTTATGCTCTTCTCCCCCTTTTGCCATGAATCAAAAAAGGTATGGGGTTTTATATAAAAAGTAGGGGTTTTTTAATAGAAAAGGTAGCATGCATAAAGATTATCTAACATGAGTCCAAGCATGTGTCTTGATTTAATTTGGTTCGAGGTATAGCCCTCTGCACCAACAATGTAGATTTTTGGAAACTAAGTTTGATTTTCAAAATACTTATCAAATTAGCTTTGAGTTCCACAATACTTATATGTTATTAAGTTTTGAAAATATATATAACCCTTAGGGTTAGTTTGCTCTCCAAGAATCTACAGCTAGCTAAACATTGACCTAGAAGGTTGTATATTTAGAATTTTGTCCGAGTATAAGTACACGTTTAAGCTCAATAGTTTGAAAAATAGATAGCACTTTTGAAAAGATTATGCAAATTGAAATTGTTACTTAGTCATCTCACCCATTCTAAGTGTCTTAGAATTGGTCACCTTATATGTTGTGTGAGATGATTCCAATTTTATCTTGATTAAGTTTTAATGATTTGAAACTAGTCAATCTTGCGTTAGATTCGGATTTGATCATAAGCTCATCAAGTCACCTTAAAGATCTTAGTTTCCAGGTCGTGGCGAGGCACAGGGGCCTTCTTTGATCGGAAAAATGACCACTTCCTTAGACAAAGCCAATTTCGAGAAAATAGTAACTTGACTCACCTAAGACCACTTCCTGGTCTAACTAGTCTAGGATATGGCGAGGTAGCTTCAGCTAGTTCCACTCGGTCAAGTGCACCGAACTAGATATGCCTTATCTAACCTGAATACACAAGACTCCGCTTTCCTAGCGTACTATCATCTCGCCGCGTCCTGGTACTATGTTATCAAGCATTGACGAGTTATAGTCCTATCTAACCATTCTAAAATAAATAAGAGTTTTAGGTTACCGGATATACTATTTTGGTATTAGCTCCCCCTGGATCATTGAACCGATATGGTCTGGTCAAGTAATGAACTTGATCCTTGGGAATCCAAAACCTATTGGTCCTTATATGTGAGTTTAATAAAGTTCTCGGGACCCACGCTTGGACTCGATGATGACTACGGTTTACGATAGACATGTAAGATATATTTGTAGTCTTTGAGCTATATCTGAGTCCGACTCTGTTGTACACAGCTCTCTGAGTTCCAAGAAGTCGGTTAAGATTCTTGGACCCCGTCGAGAACTTGTTCAACCGAGCTTCGAGCTCTTGGACTTGCCCTTTCAAGAGAGAGTTCTCTTCTTCGAGTTTTTCAACTCGAGTTGAGTCCTCCTCTTGAACTCGACTAGTCGAAGAGTTTAGGGGTGTCTCTTGTTTGAGGGTTTCAACCTCCTCAACCAAGGACTCGACCCTAGACTCGGATTTAGCTAATTTTCTAGTTAGCAATTTAATCATATTGTAAAGCGTATGAATTAGTAAGCGGCTAACCTTAATTTTATCTTTCGGTCCGGCTTTGAGTTGCTTCTCGAAGTAGTCCTTGAGTTCGGAGTCGGTGTTGTAGTTTGATTCAAATTCGGACTCGGACTCTTCGGGTCTTGCCATGCATGCTCCCATGTTGCATGAAACGCCTTCTTTTGATTTGATTTGAATTGTGCCCTCTTTTTGTTTTTTAGTAGCCTCCTTTCCCTCCGAACGATCTTCCGCATTACGTTCACTATTGCTTCCACCTTTTCGGATTCGGACTCTGATTCGTCTTCGGGATCGAGTCCATCTTCTTGCTTGGTGGGTGCCTTGCTTCTTTGTCCTGCAAGTAGAGCAATACCTCTCTCGGCTCGGACCATGTTAGTTTGCTCGTGAAGTTCAAACTCGGAAAATAACTCGTCAAACCTAAGCTTTGAAAGGTCCTTAGAAACCTTGTAGGCATCAACCATGGATGCCCACAAGGTAGTCCTAGGAAATGAATTAAGAATGTACCTTAGGAGGTCGCGGTTTTTGACCTTGTATCCGATGGTGTGTAATCCGTTGACAATGTCCTGGACGCGAGCATGTAGTTGCGTTGCCGTCTCACATTCCTGCATTTTTAGGTTATACAATTTATTAAGTAGTAAGTCACGCTTACTTACCTTCACGTCGTTAGTCCCTTCGTGTAGTTCTATGAGTTTTGTCCATAGATCTTTTGTGCTGATGAAGGGTCCGATGTGGTTGAGCTCTTCCTTAGACAATCCACATTGCAATATTTGGGTTGCCCTTGCATCGGCTTCGATTTGCCTCTTGGTTGCATTATTCCACTTGTCGAAGTTCAAAGGCTCGCCTTGATCATCAGTGGGTAGAGCAAAGCCGGTTTGGATGATTATCCAAGTCTCGACTTGTGTTTTTAGAAAACACTCCATCCGACCTTTCCAATAACGGAAATCATCTCCGTTAAAGAACGGAGGCCGGATGGTGTTGTACCCCTCAATGTGGGCCATAAAGAAAAACTTGCACACACAAAAAAAAACAACAAAACTTGCCAAGACTTGGTCTTGGATTAGTAGTGCAGGAAATAAAAAGAAACAAATGAAAAATAGAAAGTTAAGCAAAGAAATAAGAAACTAAATGAAAAGTAAGTACTCACAACCTTCGATGTCCCTGAAAGGCTACTAAACGTCGATTTTTGAGGATGAAACCAGCTTGTTACGGGGGTAAACACCTAGTAAGTAGTGTAGATCTCTGCGAAAGCTTCGATTTGGTGGGTAGATTGTTTTGTGAGTCCACTTGTAGCAAAAGTTATGCTCGTTTGATCATGAGGTACTCCGAAGGCGATCAATACTTGCAAAAACACAACCAAAAACTATGTACCAAGACTTGGTATTGGATTAGTAGTGTAGGAGAAATCTTAAAACGATAAATACAAAAATAAGAAATGCTCGACCGGTGGTTGCACCGAATCTGAGTGCCCCCGGCTCTGATACCAATTGTTGGATCGAGGCGGTTCGCTAGAGGGGGGGTGAATAGCGATAAACACTTTTTCTTTTAAATCGTTCGGTAGACAATTAAATGCAGCGGAAATGTAAATAAAAACTAAATGAGACAAAAAGTTTTTTTACTTGGTTCGTAGCCTTCGGCCACTACTCCAAGGCCCTAACGATCCTAGACCGGAGGGTTTCACTAAAACACTCCTCCTCGTTGGAGGTAGGAGTTTTACGATTACAAAAATCTTCGAAGCAAAAGATAGAGAGACAACCCCTCTCTTCTATTAAAATAAAATGCAACGGTAGAAAGTCTCGATTAACAAACGAATTGCAAGATTAAGAGAAATGACAAACTAAGATTATACCAACAACTCGAAGATAGGACTTAAAATAGGGTTGTTGGCAGCACTTCGTTGTTGTAGAGTCGTCGGAGAGTCACAGCGTTGCAGAGGCTTTTGAGCACTTAGAATTGATGAGAAAACCCTAGGTTAGGACCTCCTTTTATAGCCTTTGAGCCCCTTTTCGAGAGGAACCCTAGCCAATCATATTTGAGCACCACTCCCCTTGAAATTTGGTGATAAACCTTGACTCCTCGGCGATCCTTTGACCATCGATCGACGGATGGCCATCATCGATCGGTCGATGGCTGATCGATCGAGTGCTAACCTCCGATGGTCGGTGATTGTGGCGATCGAGTCCTCTAAGGTAGCGATCGGTGATGCTAGCTGCAAGGCAAAGTTAGCTTAAACAAAAACATTATTTTGACGGCCTCCGACCGTCCGATCTCGACCTAGACCATCTATAGGATGTCTTTTGTCGGATCTACGCTTAAGGTCATCCCCGTAAAGAGGATACGACCTCACTTACGCTCGCACACACGAGCTTACCTCGATACTTACGTGTTGCTTTTGCTTCAGGCCTTCCACTCGATTCCTTCGGCTCCCTCCGAAGTCACTTGATTGTCGCCCGACCACCGCGGCTTCCTCCGGGTGTCGCTAGCCTTCAGGTCCAGCTATATCAATCTTCTGCACACTCGATTCAGCTCGTGAGATAACAACATATCCTTGACTTTGCGTCTTTTGCCATAATCAAAATATAGGTTCTACTTAGGTGCCCCTGCACCAACATTATGGTTATGATCCAATAACCATTAAGAGAATTAGTTCTCTATAAAAGAGGGCTTAAGGGTTTGTTAAGCCCTAATCCAATTCCCTTAACCTAGAGTTGCCGCCCACCTCCTCCCCTTGTAGAAGTTGGCGCCAACTCTAGTGCCGCCGCCCATCTCATCCAACGGGTGACCAGCTACTGCCATCTTCTCCACTTGCCAGCGTCGAGCTGCTACCGGAGGAGCTCCGGTGATCATCCTTTGCTCCGGCGACAAGGTGAGCACATTGCTTTCCTTATTTGGCCGGCGCAAGGTCTCCACCAAAGCAGTCCAGTTTTTTGGACAGCTTGTTTCCTTCTTGTCAGAGCATCGTTTGGACGACGTTTGCAGCTCCGACAGCGCCTCCCTTGCCGGGGATTCGATCTCCGGCAATCCTCATAGGTGGAGGATGAAGGATTCGTCAAACGGTTGACGAATTCCTCTCTAGAGAAACGAGTTTTTGAGGACTCATTTTGGATCCAAATTTTGATTCGGATCGTGATCTTCTCTTGATCACATCGTCTTCAACACGAGGCTAGTAACCCATACGAAGACGAGGCTCGTGACTTAGTGAAGTCTTCCCGAAGATACTCGGCATGGATACGGATAGAGACGATTCTAGTAAGGATCGTTCCGGTTGATGTCTTTCCCGCTACATGTGATATGTAAGGTATACGTAGTTAAATTTCCTTTTATTGCAAAAATTTAAATTTATGGTTATGTCTACACATGTTGTACTATGCATGCGTGTGATGTGTGTGTTGTAATAAATTAGATTTATTATTTTATTCCTTCCGCTGTGCACATGTTTGCGAAACATGTTCGAACACACACTCGCCGCAGTTCCGGAAACCCAACAGTGGTATCAGAGCCCAGGTTGTGTTTCGACATAATCGTAAAATTATTTTGCGATAGTCATAATGATATTTTTGGAAATTTTCTACTTTTGGAAAGTTAGAAGTATTTATGGAAATTTTTCAATTTTGGAAAGTCTAGAAGTATTTATGGAAATCTTCCACTTTTGGAAAGTTGGAAGTATTTATGGAAATAGATATTTTCCATAAATAAAATATTTGATTAGATTTTAGAAATTTATTTCCTAAATTGACTTTCCTTAATCAACTATTTCCACAAATAAAATATGTGATTAGATTTGGAAATTTATTTCCTAATTTAATCATGATTTGATTTGGAGAATCAAATCTTAAACATATTTTATTTCCATAAATAGTTATGACATTTAAGGAAATATTGTACATGACATAATTGTATGTCATGTAATTGTATTAGATGCATATCATTATGTCATGCGTGTCGTGACATGTAGATGTATGTCATGTCATGTAGATAATAGTTATTTGCATGCAAAGAGGATGAGACATAAAAACCCTAACTCAATATTAAAGCCTACACCTTCCATTAATATGGTTAGAACCAGAATTCCATTTCTTGTTCGGGTTGTTGGACTCTCTCCAAGCCCGGCTCGAACCCGAACATGTTCAAACCATGGAATAGTTTAATACTAATATGGTAAGAGTCAAAGGTCAATCGTTAGCTTTGGTTGTTGGACTCTCTCCAAGCTGGGCTAATTGGTTGAATGCGCTCTAACCATATTAAAACTATTTCTCGATTAATGGGTAGGCTTTAACCTGGAGCATCGGCTTGTTGGACTCTCTCCAAGGTCGATGTAAAGGGAGGTGAAGTTGGGTGCTATGCATATGATGCATACTTGTTAATGTGTTAACAATCCGATGTATGTGTGAACATTCAATTAGTTGATAGCACATTGTGATAGTTGCATATACGTGATATGCAATCGGTATAGTTGATACCTACCATCGTAGTTATGAATGACTTGTTGGACTCTCTCCAAGGTTGTTCATATCTATGATGGATATCAGCCCATTCGGAGATGGACCTATGATCTCCCGAAGTGATTTTGGGGTTTTTGAAATTCGAAAAATGAATGAGATTTATAAATGTATATTGATGCATTTTAAAATCATTTTCTCATATATGCTCGTTTTGTATTTCTAGGTCAATCGATTGATCATGACGTCTTTGAATTTGCGCACTTTTTTGGATTCAAACAAATTGACTGGGCCTAACTTCCTTGACTGGCTTAGAAACCTGAGAATTGTTCTCAAGGCGAAAAAGCTAGCATATGTCCTTGAAGAGCCTCTTCCCAACCATCCTAAGGACGATGCAACTCCAGACCAAATGTTGGTCTATCCGAAGCATGTGGCAGATTCTGAGCTGGCGAGTTGCATCATGCTAGCTGCGATGGTACCTTAGCTGCAAAAGCAGCATGAGCATATGGATGCTAATACTATGGTCTTCTATCTACATGAGTTGTTTGATGAGCAAGCGAGATCTGAAAGGTTCGAAGTCTCCAGGCTCCTCTTCACCACGAAGATGCAAGAAGGTTTGTCTGTAGTGCAGTTTGTGCTAAAGATGAATGGGTGCATCGAGCGGCTAGCCACCCTCGGTTTTGTGATTGATCATGAATTAAGTATTGACTTAATTCTTTATTGTTTTCCCAAGAGTTTCTCACAATTTGTGATGAACTATCGGATGAACAAATTAGAATCCACTATTCCTAAGCTCCTCAATATGCTGAAGACTGTGGAGTCTTCTGTGGAGCCTTCTGTGAAGCATGAGGAGAAGGCGGTTCTGTTAGTTGATTCCTCAAAGAAAAGTTCTAAGAGGAAGGCAAAAGAACAGAAGAAAAGGAAGAACAAGAAAGCAAAGAAGGCAGAACCAGCACAAAAGGGCACTTGCCATCATTGTGGTAAGGAAGGCCACTGGCGAAGAAACTGCAAGATTTATCTTGAGTCCATGAAGAAGAAGAAGGCATCCGATGCCCCATCCTCTTCAAGTATCTTCGTTATTGATTGTCATTCTATTTCCTTAGACACTTGGGTATTGGATACTGGGTGTTGCTCACATATATGTAATGACATACAGGGGCTAAGGAATAGAAGAAGACTCGTCAGAGGGGAGTCAAATTTGCGAGTTGGCAATGGAGCAAAGGTTGCTGCGGTTGCCATCGGAACTTATTTGCTGAAGCTCCCTAGTGGACTAGTCTTAGAACTGGACAATTGCTATTGTGTTTCTTCTCTAATAAAGAACATTGTTTCTATTTCCTGCTTAAATAGAAATGGTTTCCATTTGACGTTTAGTAACAATTGTTGTTATATAACTTTGAATGGCATACTTTATGGAACTGGAACTTTGAGCAATGGCATTTATACGTTGGACGTATCCAGTGACATTTTCAATATCGAAGCGAGCAACAAGCGTGCTCGAAAGGATAATCAATTAGACTCCTACATGTGGCATTGTCATCTTGGCCATGTAAGCATGAAACGCATGTCCGAATTACACCAATGTGGAATTCTGTAATTGTTTGAATTGGATTCATACGATACATGCGAATCATGCTTAAAAGGCAAGATGACTAAGTTATCTTTTTCAGGAAAAGGTGAACGAGTGGGAGAGTTACTAGGTCTGATACATACTGATGTATGTGGACCTATGTCAACTCAAGCTTTAGGAGGCTATAGCTACTTCATTACCTTCACCGATGATCACTCACGGTTTGGGTATGTGTTCTTGATGAAACACAAGTCTGAAGCCTTTGAAAGGTTTAAAGAATTCAAAAATGAAGTAGAGAAACAACATGACAAGAGTATTAAAATACTTCGATCGGATCGAGGTGGTGAATACTTAAGTCAAGAGTTTCTTGATTATCTAAGAGATAATGGTATATTGTCTCAATGGACGCCATATACACCACAGCATAATGGTGTATCTGAGAGGCGTAACCGGACCTTGTTGGACATGGTCAGCTCAATGATGAATCATACGAATCTTCCCAAGTCCTTTTGGGGCTATGCACTTCAAACAATTGTTTACTTGTTAAACAGAATGCCAACAAAGGTAGTCTCTACTACTCCATATGAGATATGGAATAGTAAGAAACCTCATGTATCTTACTTGAAGATATGGGGTTGTCCTGCTTATGTGAAGCGGACTGTATCAGACAAATTGGATGCTAAGTCTGATAAATGTCTATTTATTGGATACCCTAAGGAAACAAGGGGTTATCAATTCTATCATCCTGTGGAACAAAAGGTGTTTGTTTCAAGGCATGTTGTGTTTCTAGAGAAAGAGTTTCTCTTGCAAGAAAACAGTGGGAGTGTCGTCGAGCTTGAATAGGCTCGAGAGACTCAAATAGACATTGATGAGATACCTGGTGAAGCACAACAGTTGATAACTCATAGTGATGAGAAATCGGCCGGACCTACTATAACACCACATCTTCGTAGATCTAGTAGAACACGCAACATTCCTGAGAGATATGGATTTCTCGTAAGTGAATCGAATGACGTGTTACTCATTGATGATGAGGAGCCTAGCAGTTATGAAGAAGTGCTGACAAGTTCAGAAAGGGATAAATGGCTTGATGCCATGAGTTACGTATTGCTTCCATGTATAAAACCAAGTTTGGAACTTGTTATTACTGATCAAGCCTATAGGGTGCAAGTGGGTTTTCAAGAAGAAAACCGACATGGATGATAATGTAATTACCTATAAAGCTAGATTAGTGGCGAAAGGATATCGTCAAAAACAAGGTGTTGATTATGACGAAACCTATTCGCCTGTAGCTATGCTTAAATCCATTTGGATGCTCCTGGCCATAGTGGCTCATTATGATTATGAGATATGGCAGATGGATATGAAAACAACTTTCCTTAATGGAAACCTACTCGAGGACGTGTATATGATACAACATGAGGGTTTCACATCGGTTGATAAAACCAAGGTATGCAAATTGCGACGGTTCATATATCGATTGAAGCAAGCATCCAGGAGCTGGAATATCCATTTTGATGAGACAATCAAAAAGTTTGATTTTTCACAAAATCCAGACGAACCTTGTGTGTACAAGAAGGTTAGTGGGAGTGCAGTCGTGTTCCTAGTATTGTATGTCGATGACATATTACTTATAGGAAACAATGTTTTAATCTTGCAGTCAGTTAAGGTTTGGTTATCCAAGACATTCTCCATGAAAGACCTGGGAGAAGCAACCTACATCCTCGGGATTAAGATCTATAGAGATAGATCGAAACAGTTGCTTGGTCTTTCGCAGTCTACATATATAGACATTGTATTGTCCGGAGTTAATCGTGGATGCTAGTTATGGTAACTAGTTCATTGGAGTGACCAACCATAAGACTTCATATGGTTCTCTGCATATATAGATATGTCAATAAAGTTCTTACTGTAGCTTAAGTGCGATGTTCCTTTGACTTGCGGTATTCAAGTCATCTTGATCATAAAGACTTATGCTTTGACATCTTAAGCAAGCATCTCTGAGGAGATGTGGACCCGGGATGATTGGCTATAAGTCGAAGTGATCGAAGGCGTTTGAATAGCCTATAAAGGATACACCACTCCTTGCGAGGAGATGTATACCCATGGCATCTCGTCGGATTGTTACTAAAGTCTTTGGCCAAAGCATTACATGTTTAGAGTAAGGTACTCTTCGATACATGTGCAGTAACTAGAATCCGTAGGATGAGGAAATGATACTTGGGCTAGGTGTGACGTAGTCAGCCTAGTGGGGACTGACACTAGAGACCATGTCCTGAACCAAGTGGGTATAAGATGAGTGAAGGGAATGGGGCACGATTCATTCGAGCTGCGGAAGGGTTTCAGAAATAGTTCTGGATCAACCATTGATCTTTTCGGTTAATTGGGGATCATGATGTACTACAATGTGCCATTCATGATCGTTCTATAATTAATGGTTAATTATAGACGGCCAACATAAACCGAGAACCTATTTGGTCACACGCACAATGAGCGTAATCCGATGGATTTAAAACGAGCTTGAGAATGAGATTCTCAGACCGAGAGAAACTGGGTTTGGTTGGACCAAACATGGAGTGAGCATGAAATCGTTTCAGTCGCAATGGAAGCGTGGATGGGCCGTGTCTTATGAAGACATAATGGATGAACCAAAATGGTTTGGTTCTAATCCAATGGAGGAGAATAAACCAAAGGGTTTGGTTTATTTTAAACGAATGAACCAAAGTTGATTCGGTTCGTTTTAACTTAAAATAAACCATTATGGTTTGGTTTATTTTAACTTAAATTAATGGAACGGGTTAATGGGCCTTATGGTTATGATCCAATAACCATTAAGAGAATTAGTTCTCTATAAAAGAGGGCTTAAGGGTTTGTTAAGCCCTAATCCAATTCCCTTAACCTAGAGTTGCCGCCCACCTCCTCCCCTTGTAGAAGTCGGCACCAACTCTAGTGCCGCTGCCCATCTCCTCCAACCGGCGACCAGCTGCTGCCGTCTTCTCCACTTGCCGGGGTCGAGCTGCTGCCGGAGGAGCTCCGGTGATCATCCTTGGCTCCGGCGACAAGGTGAGCACATTGCTTTCCTTATTTGGCCGGCGCAAGGTCTCCACCAAAGCTGTCCAGTTTTCTGGACAGCTTGTTTCCTTCTTGTCGGAGCGTCATTTGGACGACGTTTGCAGCTCCAATAGTGCCTCCCTTGCCGGGGATTCGATCTCCGGAAATCCTCATAGGTGGAGGACGAAGGATTCGTCAAACGGTTGACGAATTCCTCTCTGGAGAAACGAGTTTTTGAGGACTCATTTTGGATCCGAATTTTTATTCGGATCGTGATTTTCTCTCGATCACATCGTCTTCAACATGAGGCTAGTAACCCGTACGAAGACGAGGCTCATGACTTAGTGAAGTCTTCCCGAAGATACTCGGTGTGGGTACGGATAGAGACGATTCTTGCGAGGATCGTTCCGGTTGATGTCTTTCCCACAACACGTGATACGTAAGGTATACGTAGTTAAATTTCCTTTTATTGCAAAAATTTATATTTACAGTTATGTCTACAGGTGTTGTACTATGCATGTGTATGATGTGTGTGTTGTAATAAATTAGATTTATTATTTTATTCCTTCCTCTGTGCCCATGTTTGCGCAACATGTTCGAACACACACTCGCCGCAGTGCCGGAAACCCAACAAGGTAGCCGCTGTCAGAGCTCCAAACACCGTCCAAACAATGTTCCGACACGAAGGAAACAAGCTGTCCATAAAACTGGACAGCTTGGTGGAGAATTTTGCGCCCGCCAAAGAGGATGGCCGGCCAAAACTTGGTCGTTGGAACCAAGGTGAGTCGCCGGAGGAGTGGCCGACAGCTCCTGGACGCCGGAAGCAAGGGTGGACGGCGGAAAAAAGCTGGGCGGCAGCAAGGAGAAGAGAGGGAGAGGGTTGGGTGGCTATGTTTTTCCAACAACCAAAAGTTCTCTACGAAAAACCCTTAAGTCATGTTTTTCTAGAGAACATATTCTCCTAACGGTTATTGTTCATAACCAAAACCCGTTAACCCGCTCCAATAACTTAAGTTAAAATAAACCAAATCACGTTGGTCTATTTTAAGTTAAAATGAACCGAACCAACTTTGGTTCATTCGTTTAAAACAAACCAAACCCCTTTGGTTTATTCTTCGCCATTGGATTAGAACCAAACCAATTTGGTTCATCCATCATGTCTTCATAAGACATGGGCCATCCATGCTTCCATTGCGACTGAAACAATTTCATGCTCACACCTTGTTTGGTCCAACCAAATCTAGTTTCTCTCGGTCTGAGAATCTCATTCTTAAGCTCATTTTAAATCCTTCGAATTACGCTCGTTGTGCGTGTGACCAAATAGGTTCTCGGTTTATGTTGGTCGCCTATAATTAACCATTAATTATAGAACGATCATGAGTGACACCTAGTAGTACATCATAATCCCCAATTAATCGAAAAGATCAACGGTTGATCCAGAACTATTTCTGAAACCCTTCAGCAGCTATAATGAATCATGCCCCGTTCCCTTCACGCATCTTATACCCACTTGGTTCAGGACATGGTCTATAGTGTCAGTTCCCACTAGGTTGACTACGTTGTTGGAATATATACTGAAAGCCTAGCTTTTTTGTATGAACATTTTTATTTTGAAATAAGAATCACATGATAATTGTTTGCATTTTATATTTATTATATGTGTGCATATTGTCTAATACTTACATTATAGATAACATGGTGCTTGGTGTGGCACAGAAGATCATATTATCAGTCCCTTGTAGAATATAAGTAGAGGCTCACAACCAAGATGGTTTTGGACAAACCATTGGCATGGTTGTAGTGTAGCTTGATATTGTTTTGTCTTGAACATAGAGTTACACTAGTACACTTAGGTGTATTGAGCAGGACCGACATAGAGGTGATTCAATTTATTGCTGACTACATAATTGAATCAGACCTCGGATATTATATTGTACATACTCTTAATCCCGATATAATAACGGACACATGTACTTAGTATTTACTACTTTGATTTACCAAAGGGTGAGATTTATATGGATTAAATCAATATACCTAGTAAGTTGGGAAATGATATTATTTACATGGTGTGTCATTGATTATAGGAGGAAACCGCGTCCTATATATTGGGTTGATGATGTCCCCTTGAGGAGCTCATAAGGTTCATCATGTAAACCCTACAGGTTGACTTAGTCAACATGATGATAAGGTTGAGTGGTACTACTCGAGGAGTTAGATGTTAATTGATTGATGGTCAGTAAATCAATTAATTGGCGGACATTCGATATCTTAAACACGGGGAGATGGATGTACAAATAATGTATAGAGCCCATATTAATTTATGGGGGTTGGTGAGGTAATTCAATGATGATCCTCTAGTGGAATGGAACATCACTGATGGATCAAGTTTGTATGGTTCTGATCCATCAGGTGGCCAAGATCCAACTCCTCCTCATGGTCCCTATCGTAGCCTAATATAATCCTCATGAAGCCTAGATCCAATGATGGAAAACAAAACTCTAGATTCGACGGTGGAGATTAAATCTTTTGATCCGACGGTTGAGATTAAATCTCTAGATCCGACGGTTGAGATTAAATCCCTAGATCCAACGGTGGAGATTAAATCTCTAGATCTGACGATTGAGATTAAATCTCTAGATCCGACGGTTGAGATTAAATCCTTAGATCCGACGGTTGAGATTAAATCTCTAGATCCGATGGTTGAGATTAAATCTCTAGATCCGACGGTTGAGATTAAATCCCTAGAACCAACGGTGGAGATTAAAACAAGGCTTAAGCCTAACTCTATAAAACGAGGCTTAAGGTGTGCGGCAAAGTGAGTTGGATGTTTTTGGCGATTAAGGTTTTGCCTTTCATTGGCTTGGGCGGCAAGAAACCCTAGGGAGATTAGGGTTTGGTTCCTTGGTTGGGCGGCTAGGGTTTAGAAGGAAGATTGGGCAGCAACTATAGGAGAGGATATCTTCTTCTTCCTAGGGGGTGGCCGGCTCCTACCTCTTCTTCCCTCTACCTTGGTCGGCCGATTCCTCTTCTCCTCTTCTTTTCCTCTTGGTCGGAGGCACAAAGGAGCTAGGGATTGTTCCCTTGTTCGGTCCTTGGTTGGCCATCTTGTTCTCTCTTTTCTTGGGGCCGGCGGCATCAAGTCTTTGTGGCTTGGTGGTTGGCTCAAGCAAGAAGGGAAGGAGAGTTCTTTCTTTTGATTGAAGAGGATCTAGGAAGCTTCAACTTGTGGAGGATCTTCGCCCACACGAAGTCTACAAGGAGGTTAGGACATACGATAGAAGATCGAGAGGTATAAAAGTTTTTACAAGTTTTATTATTGATCTTTGCATGTTCTTATTAATATGAATGTATGTGTTGATTATACATGTCTACATCCATATGTATTTGTATAATCATCGACCCCAAAGATAAACACAAAAACCGGCGATCCATCCGTCATCTCTTCCACGGCTAACCGACTAGAAGAGTTTGGTTGCTTGAACAACTAGTTTGTTCAAGCGATCACTCAAGTCGTTAGCATGACGACGAATTGGTTGAGCTTAGGAAACTCATCCCATCCGGATTAGTTTTCATTAGTGAAAATTTTAATCCGGGGACATGGGAGCCAACGAGCCTCCGAGCAATGCCATCAAATTGGTAACAGAGCCACGGTTTCTGGTTTTATGTGTTTAGGATTCGCTTACTTTCATGCACTTATCATATATTGTATATGCCGGATGATAGTAGGATGTGCGTAGGATAACTTTTTGGTTGCAGGCATAAGTTCTAACTATTATGGCTATATATGTGTGTATGTGATTGCATGTGTGTGTGATTGAATATTATTTGAATCCTCGGGGTTGACGAGGCTAAATTAGTATTTAATTTTTGTAATTAAATACGACATTGTTTAGCCACTCATTTTAGTTTACTTTCGATCTAGATTATTTGTACACTCTTTCATGGAGTATAGGATCGATGGATGTAAATTAAAATAGTTTATCTTGGCTCGGATCTCCTTGGTGACTTGTGTTGGTGCAGTGGGCACCAAAGTCGAACCGATATTTTGATTATGGCAAAAGGCTCAATAGTTAAGAGTATATTTGTTATCTTACGAGCTCAATTAAGTGTGCAGAAATGCTAAAGTTAAGCGGAAGGTCTGCGACACCCGGTGGGAACCGAGGTGGTCGGGCAACGCCAGAGGGATTTCGGAGGAAGCCGAGGTACTCGGGTGAAGACCGGAAGCGAGGCTACAAGGTAAGCTCGTGTGAAAGCGAAGCAAGGACGTTAAGCGTAGATCCGACCCAATACCTCCAATGGAAGGTCTAGGTCGAGATCAGTTGGTTAGAACCATCGTACTTTATATTTTAAGCTAACTTGTACTGCAGTCCAAAACCCTTTGACCAGTCGTCTACTACTGACCAAGCTCTGGTCTAGTTCCACTCGAGAAGAGCTCGAATTTCAAGGGGTGAATTTGGACTTGACTCGTGTTTTGGTACAAAGGGTGATGTGGCATCAAGGTGGACATCCAAACCATCACCAAGCTTGGACCCCAAAATTAGGTGATGTGGCATCAAGGTGGACATCCAAACCATCATTAAGTTGGGACGCCCAAAATGAGGTGAGTTGGCACAAGATGGTTGGCAAACCACCATCAAGCTTGGGCCAAAATGAGGAGAGTTGGCACAAGATGGTTGGCTCCCATGATGTGGCACAAGTTGGATGGCTCCAACAAGTTGGCGTGAAGGCCTCCTTGAGGTGGCACAAGGTGGTTGGATGAGCACCTCATCCTTGAGTAGTGGCACAAGGTGGTTGGATGAAGCACCTCATCCTAGAGTTGGCGCAAAGGATGTGGATGAGCAAGACTTGGGGATAAGAACCTCACCTTGGACACTACCTATGTCTAAATTCATAGATCAATATCCATAAATAGACATGTTCACGACAAGCAAAAAATATAATAAATCAAGAGCTCTCCACACGCCGTCGTAACGCCGCTACTACTACTCACATTTGCTACGACGAAGTGCCGCCGACAACGAAAGCTACATCTTCTACTTATAAGAGTTGTCGGTATATTTATTTAAGTTCTACTTCTTTAAATTGTCTTTGTGCTTTAATCGTAACAAGGAAAGGGGGAGTGTCCCTTTGCCTTGATTTCTTTTGTGATCGTTGCTCCTACTTCCAACGAGGAGGAGTGGTTTTAGTGAATTGCCCTCCGTACGTGATCAAGGATCACTAGGGCCGTGGATTAGCAATCGAAAGATTGTGAACCACGTAAAAATATCTTGTCTACTTTATATTTCCATTGTGCACTCTCTACTTGCTTTTACTTATTGCAAAAGTTTTTTTAACGACACCAGACGCTATTCACCCCCTCTAGCGACACTTCGATCCAACAATTGGTATCGAGTAGGGCGCTAAGATTCGGTGAAACCACCAATCTAGCTTTGTTTTTCTTTTTTCACAGATTTTTATTTATTTATTTCTGTTTTTGATAATTATTTCACTTGCTTATCTTCTCCTACATATAGAATTGCATTAGAGGCTTTAGGATCCGGATAAGGTTGTCCTTCGGGTTAGATCCGAGTAAGGTTGTCCTCGGAACTTCACGACATTCGCATTTGATTGTTTATTTCTTTTTGCAAGTTACATTTTATATATATTTTTACTTCTGCACTACTAATCCAAGGCGAAAGTCTTGGAATATTCTTTCGTGTGTGTTTTGCAAGATTCTTTTTCGTCGTTCTTCTTCTTGTTTTTAAATGGCCCATCTCGAAGGGTTTAGCACCTTGACCCCCGTTTTACAGCGGTAATGACTTTCGTTATTGGAAGGGTCGGATGGAATGCTTTCTTAAAACCCAATCGAGATGTGGATCGTAATCAAACCGGTTTCACACTTCCTATTAATGAAGATGGTGAATCTTTGGGTTACGATCAATGGTCAAATTCCATGAAAAACAAGTAGAAGCCGATGCCAAGGCAACTCAAATCTTGCAATGTGGGTTGTCAAGGAAGAGCTCAACCGCGTCGGCCCCTTCATTAGTGCAAAGGACTTATGGACCAAGCTAGTGGAACTACACGAAGGCACCGACGACACGAAGGTATGTAAAAGAGATTTACTTTTAAATAAATTGTATAACTTGAAAATGCAGGAAAACGGGACCGCAACTCAACTACATGCTCGTATCCAAGACATCGTCATCCAACTCCATGCCATCGGACAAAAGGTCGAGAATCGCGACCTTATCAGGTATTCTCTTAACTCGTTTCCTAGGACCACCTTGTGGGCATCCATGGTCGATGCCTACAAGGTCTCCAAGGACCTTTCTAAAATTAGGTTAGGCGAATTGTTTTGAACTTGAATTACATGAGCAAACTAACGTGGTCCAGGCCGAGAAGAGTATTGCGTTAGTTGCAGGTTCCAAGAAGAAGAAGCCCGCAAGCAAGCCACCCCCGAAGGAAGAAGACGAGTCCGAATCGGAAGTAGACTCCGAAATAGAATCCGAACTAGTCAATCTAGTTCGGAAGATGATCAAGAGACGAAAATGACCAACAACTCAAGGTAAGCCTAAACCTAATTCAAATACTTCTAATTTTAGATGCTATGAGTGCAATGTGTTGGTCACATCAAGTCCGAGTGCCCAAAGCTAAAGAATAACGCATCAAAGACCAAGAAAGCGCTAAACGCTACTTGGGAGGAGTTGTCGGAGGAAGAAGACGATATCCAAGCTCTAATGGCCAAGCCGACCGAGCACGACTCCGAAACCGAAGAAGAGTCCGAGTCCGAATCCGATGATGAGCTTCCATTCAAGACAAGCCACGGATCCGTATCCGGTTCAAAAGAATCATTAAGGGTAAGTCGGTCGTTACTTAATACTTTGTATGGTGCAATTAAATTTTTAAATAAGAAACTAGCTAAGTCCGAGTCCAAGGTCGAGACCCTAATTGAGGAGGTTAACCTCCTCAAACCTGAGGTCTCCCTAACCTCTTCGACTACTCGTATTCAAGAGGAGGACTCAACTCAAGTTGAAAAGCTTGAAGTTGAGAACTCGCTTTTGAAAACACAAGTCGAAGACCTTAGGAACACGTTGGAAAGGTTCACTTTGGGATCCAAGGGACTTGACCTCTTACTTGGATCACAAAGGGCCGTGTACAACAAGGCCGGACTCGGGTTTAACTCAAATACAACCAATAAGTCATATATGTCTATAGTAAACCAACATAAGAAAAATGTCCAAGCATGGGTCCCTAAGATCACTTTGATTTCAACTTTAGGATCTAACATGTATTGGGTTCCCAAGGACCAAATTCACTATGTGAATAGACCCACTCGATTCAATGGTCCAGGGGGAGCCAATACAAAATGTATTTTTGTTAAGTCTTAGAAATTGCATGCTTAGTTTTTCCTTTATTTTTAGAATGGTTAGATAGGACTCATAATCAACTAAACTCCTACGAAAAGATTGAGCCTCGGGGAGCCTCTTTTCAAAAATAACTAGTTAGACCAAGATGTAGTCTCAAGTAAGTCGAGTTATCAATTTCTTGAAATTAGCTTTGTCTAAGGAAGTGGTCGTTGTTCCGATCAAAGAAGGCCTCTGTGCCTCGCCACGACACGAAGCTAATCTCTTGAAAAGATTACTTGATGAGCTTAGACTAAATCGAATCTAACCTAATGTTGGTTAATTTAAATTCATTAAAATTAATCAAGTAAAATTGAAAGTCATCTCACAATAACACATAGGAATAACATGTTTTGATCATGTAGATATTGGTGAGATGATTTAGGTTTAAAACTTACAAACAACCCTTTAGTAATTCCAATATCCGATCCAACTACCTTATATGTAGGATCAATGGATGTTGGGCGATGGTTGCTCCGACACATGGCCGGGATCAACTCAGATTTTCGTTACGATTCAAACGACAAGGATCGGTAGCCTTCGGAAATAACGGCAAGCTCAAAATCATCGGATCGGGTGATATTGAGCTCAACTCTAACTTTACAATTCAAAATGTCTTATTAGTAGAAAACTTTCAATATAATTTACTTAGTGTAAGCCAATTGTGTGATAACAATTATAAGGTCATATTTCTAGAAAATGAATGCGTAATCAAAATAAATACAACATCTAAAATAATACTTAAAGGAACTAGGAGTAGCAACATCTACACAATAAATTTACCCAACTCCTCAACCAAGTGTCTTATGACACAGCAAGAGGAATCTTGGTTATGGCACCGAAGACTCGGACACTCGCACCCAAGACTCGTCCACAAGATGAGTCAGAGTGGCTTGGTTATAGGTTTGCCTAAACTAAACAACTTGGATAATAAAATATGTAATGCTTGTCAACAAGGTAAACAATCTAGGACACAACATCAATTAACTAATCAAGAACGAACCAAAAGTGTTCTTGAGCTCCTACACATGGATCTATTTGATTCACATGGAGCTAAGTCACTCAATGGTAGTCAATTTTGATTAGTCATAATTGACGACTATTCTAGATTTACTTGGGTTAGGTTTATCAAACATAAAAATGATACTCTAGACCAACTAATCAATCTTTGTAGGTTAATCGAAAATCAAAAGAACCTTAAGATTAAAAGACTTAGAAGCGATCATGGTGGTGAATTCGAAAACCACAGGTTTACAGATTTCTGTAACCTAAACGGATACCACCATGAGTTTTCATGTCCTAGAACCCCACAACAAAATGGGTTAGTCGAACGGAAAAATAGAACCCTACAAGAAGCCTACCCGATAGATTTTGGGCAGAGGCCGTTAGTACGGCTTGCTATGTCCAAAATAGGATCCTTATGGTAAAGAGGCACCAAAAGTCCTCGTACGAGATTTATCACGATAAAATACCGAACATCAAATACTTTAGGGTATTTGGATGCAAGGTACATATCTTAAACACTAAGGATTACCTAGGGAAATTCAAATCCAAAACCTCTACTGGAACCTTTCTAGGATACTCAACCACCAGTAGAGCTTATAGGGTATACAATCACGACACTCTTAGAGTCGAAGAAACCATTAATATAGTTTTCGACGAAGGACACGAACCCGTTCAATCCTTAACAAAACCAACTAGCAAATCAACTTATAGCAAACCCGACTCTGATCTTGAACTTGAATCTCGTCCTAACCCAAGTCATCCTATCGACCAAGTGATAGATGACCCTAACCCAAGTCATCCTATCAATCAAGTTATAGGTGATCCAAATTTAGGGGTTCGAACTAGAGCTTCATACCGAAACATTAGTCAAATCTCGTTAATTTCCAAAATCGAACCCAAAACTATTGAACAAGCACTTCTTGATCCCGACTGGATTATTGCTATGCAAGAAGAGCTAGCTCAATTCACTAGAAATGAAGTCTGGGAATTAGTACCACCACCTAAAGAAAAATCAATTATTGGAACAAGGTGGGTATTTCGAAATAAACTTGATGATAAAGGTGAAGTAGTTAGAAATAAAGCTAGGTTAGTCGCAAAAGGGTTTAGTCAAGTCGAAGGTTTAGATTACGATGAGACCTACGCCCCCGTAGCAAGACTAGAGTCCATCCGAATGTTGTTAGCATATGTTGCACATCGAGGTTTTAAATTGTTTCAAATGGATGTCAAGTCAGCATTTTTGAATGGATACATTAAGGAAGAAGTTTACGCTACCAACCTCCGGATTCGAAAATCTAGATAAACCTGACAATGTCCTTAGACTTAAGAAAGCCCTATATGGACTCAAACAAGCCCCAAGAGCTTGGTACGAAAGGCTTTCGATCTATCTTAAGTCCAAAGGATTCAACAAAGGTTTAGTCGACCCAACCTTATTCGTAAAAACCGTAGGAAAAGAAATCTTTATAGCCCAAATCTATGTAGATGATATAATTTTTGGAACTACCAACTCGATCCTGCTAAACGAATTCATCTCACTTATGGAAAGTGAATTTGAAATGAATTTAGTAGGAGAGTTAAGTTTCTTCTTAGGTTTACAAATTAAACAAACTAAAGATGGAATATATTTACATCAACAAAAATATACTAAGGATTTAATAAATCGATTTGGAATGCAAGATGCTAAAATAATTAATACACCTATAGCAACTAATGTTAATATAAACGAAGATGTAGAAGGAAAACCCGTTGACCTAAAATACTATAGGAGCGCAATAGGAAGTCTCCTATACTTAACCGCGAGCCGACCCGACATTTTATTCGCGGTAAGTATGTGCGCAAGGTTACAAACCTGTGCCAAGGAGTCTCACCTAACCCTAGTCAAGCGTATCCTTAGATATCTAAAGGGCACGCTAAACGTAGGTATTTGGTACCCTAGATCTACCGAGTTTAATCTAATCGGCTACTCCGACTCCGACTATGTGCGGTAGTAAACTCGATAGAAAGAGCACGAGTGGTTGTTGTCAAATCCTCGGCTCGAGTCTAGTGAGTTAGTGCGAGGAAGCGACATTGCGTTGCCTTATCTACCACCGAAGCCGAATACGTTGCGATGGGTGAGTGTGTCTCTCAGCTCCTGTGGATGAAGCACACTCTCCAAGACTTTAGCTTAATCTTTAACAACATTAAAACCTACATAGATAACATCAGTTCAATTAACTTAACTAAAAATCCAATATGTCATTCTAGGACAAAACATATAGAAGTTAAACACCACTTCATTAGGGAACATGTAACTAATGGAACTATACAACTAGAGTATGTTGAGTCCAAATCAAACCTAGCGGACATCTTCACCAAACCACTACCCGAAGCCGAATTTAGTTTATTAAGACGAAAGTTAGGTATGTGCGTAATAGAGTAGGATTTAAATTTCTCTATATATGTACTCTATTTTTGCTTCTTTTTATGAAATTAGCCTAAGTCTTACCTTAGAAATCATATACCTATAGATTTAAGGAGCCAACACATCTCACAACACATAGGACTAATGTGTTTGTGTACTTAGCCACGTAGACGGGCGTGAGATGTTAGGACCTTACTCACAGTTCAGATGTAGATTCAGTGCATCGATATGAACCATGGAGTATAATTATTTAAAATTAATCAACTCCTTCAAGACTTATTGATCATTCTATATCAATCAAGTCCAACCGGAGTTGTACATTTTAGATGAACATATTTTCAAGCTTATTATTATTTTAAAAATATATATATATATATATATATATATATATTGGGAACTTGCTTGGACTTACAAACCCTAAAATATATTTACAAACTTTTTGAGTTAAGGCAAAAGGGGGAGAAAGTCACAAAAGTAACCAAAATTAACCAAAATTAAATTGGAAGAAAGTAAACAAAATTATTACCTTTTATATTAAGTAATTCCGATTACTTAAGCAACTATTAAGGGGAGTAAAATTATTTTTCAAGAACTCACCTTCGGTCAAGGGGGAGGTTACCTCAAAGGGGAGAACTTGAAACAATAATATTTCTCATTCATATTTAATCATTATGCTAGCTCATTCATATTTAATCATTATGCTAGCTCATTCATATTTAATCTTTATGCTAGCTCATTCATGCTTAATCATTATGCTAGCTTAATTTTTCCTTAACTTTTGTAGGTTTGCCATGAATCAAAAGGGGGAGATTGTTGGTGCAAAGGCACCAAAGTCGAACCGATATTTTGATTATGGCAAAAGGCTCAATAGTTAAGAGTATATTTGTTATCTTACGAGCTCAATTAAGTGTGCAGAAATGCTAAAGTTGAGCGGAAGGTCTGCGACACCCGGTGGGAACCGAGGTGGTCGGGCAACGCCGAGGGATTTCGGAGGAAGCCGAGGTACTCGGGTGAAGACCGGAAGCGAGGCTACAAGGTAAGCTCGTGTGAAAGCGGCAAGGACGTTAGCGTAGATCCGACCCAATACCTCCAATGGAAGGTCTAGGTCGAGATCGGTTAGAACCATCGATCTTTATATTTTAAGCGTCCAAAACCCTTTGACCATCTGCCTACTGGTCATTCGGTCTAGTTCGACCTCGAGAAGAGCTCGAATTTCAAGGGGTGAATTTGGACTTGACTCGTGTTTTGGTACAAAGGGTGATGTGGCATCAAGGTGGACATCCAAACCATCACCAAGCTTGGACCCCCAAAATTAGGTGATGTGGCATCAAGGTGGACATCCAAACCATCATCAAGTTGGACGCCCAAAATGAGGTGAGTTGGCACAAGATGGTTGGCAAACCACCATCAAGCTTGGACGCCCAAAATGAGGAGAGTTGGCACAAGATGGTTGGCTCCCATGATGTGGCACAAGTTGGATGGCTCCAACAAGTTGGCGTGAAGGCCTCCTTGAGGTGGCACAAGGTGGTTGGATGAGCACCTCATCCTTGAGTTGTGGCACAAGGTGGTTGGATGAAGCACCTCATCCTTGAGTTGGCGTAAAGGATGTGGATGAGCAAGACTTGGGGGATAAGAACCTCACCTTGGACACTACCTATGTCTAAATTCATAGATCAATATCCATAAATAGACATGTTCACGCCAAGTAAAATACATAAGAAATCAAGAGCTCTCAACGCCGCTACTACTACTCACATTTGCTACGACGAAGTGCCGCCGACAACGAAAGCTACATCTTCTACTTATAAGAGTTGTCGGTATATTTATTTAAGTTCTACTTCTTTAAATTGTCTTTGTGCTTTAATCGTAACAAGGAAAGGGGGAGTGTCCCTTTGCCTTGATTTCTTTTTGTGATCGTTGCTCCTACTTCCAACGAGGAGGAGTGGTTTTAGTGAATTGCCCTCCGTACGTGATCAAGGATCACTAGGGCCGTGGATTAGCAATCGAAAGATTGTGAACCACGTAAAAATATCTTGTCTACTTTATATTTCCGCTGTGCACTCTCTACTTGCTTTTTACTTATTGCAAAAGTTTTTTTTTTAACGACACCGTATCGCTATTCACCCCCCCCCCCCTCTAGCGACACTTTCGATCCAACAACTTGTGCAGGGGAAAAGGTGGAGCGGACGAGGTGGCGACATGACGGGACGCATATTGGAGAACAATGCCATAATAGTTGGGAAAATTCTGATTTTTTCCATATTTATTGCTGATTTGTTTTATATGCATGTTGTGTGTGCTTGAAAATTCCTCACTGTCAATTTACTAAGTGGGAGAGGGACATTTTAATTAATTCCCGCGGCCTCCATTACAATTTGACGTGTGATGCAAAAAACTTGCGCGTCGGCTCTGAGTGCCTTCCTCCCCATCGGATGAGTTTGTTTGCGGATCACTCGGTCAAATAATGGTCATAGGAAATTATTTAGGAGCGTGTGTACTTCCCCATGTTGGGTTTCCGGCACCGCGGCGTGTGTGTGTTCGATCATGTTTCGTAAACATGAGCACAGCGGAAGCAATAAAAATAATAAATACTCCTATTTATTACAACACACACAACACACGCATGCTATTACAACAAGTGTAGACATAACCGTAAATTAAAATTTGCAATAAAAGGAAATTAAACTACGTTATACCTTCCGTATGACGTGTAGTGGGAACGACATCAACCGGAACGATCCTCGTAAGAATCGTCTCTATCCGTATCCACGCCGAGCTCCTCGGGATGACTTCGCTAAGTCACGAGCTTCGTCTTCGTACGGGTTACTAGCCTCGTGTTGAAGACGACGATCGAGAGATGATCACGATCCGAATCCAAATTCGATTCAAACGAGTTCTCAAAACTCGCTTCTCCGGAGAGGTATTCACAACCGATGGACGAATCCTTCGTCCTCCACCTCAGAGGATTACCGGAGATCAAATCCCCGGTATGTTAGCCGCTGTCGGAGCACTAACCGTCGTCCAAACGACGCTCCGACGAGAGGAGAAGAAGCTGTCCAGAAAACTGGACAGCTTGGTGGAGGAGATAGGCGCCGGCCAAAACAAGGAGACAAAAGCTCACCTTGATGCCGAACCTTTTAGGGGATCACCGGAGGGTCGCCGGAGGTTCACCGGCTGGAGCTTGGACGCCGGCAACAAGTTGGACGGCAGCACACAAGCTGGGCGGCAGCATCTTTTGGTGTTGGCGCCGAATAGGAGAGGGAGGGGGTTTGGGCGGCCAAAAGCTAGATTAGTCTTAGGGTTAGGGTTTAATCCCTATTTTATAGAGAACTAATTCTCTTAATGGTTAATGGATCATATCCATAAAGCCCGTTAACCCGCTCCATTAAGATAAGTTAAAATAAACCAAACCATGATGGTTTATTTTAAGTTAAAACGAACCGAACCAACCTTTGGTTCATTCGTTTAATATAAACCAAACCCTTTGGTTTATTCTCATCCATTGGATTAGAACCAAACCATTTTGGTCCATCTATTATGTCTTCATAAGACACGGCCCATCCACGCTTCCATTGTGACTGAAACAATTTCATGCTCGCTTTATGTTTGGTCCAACCAAACATAGTTTCTCTCGGTCTGAGAATCCCATTCTCAAGCTCGTTTTAAATCCTTTGGATTACACTCGTTGTGCGTGTGACCAAATAGGTTCTCGGTTTATGTTGGCCATCTATAATTAACCATTAATTATAGAACGATCATGAGTGGCACCTAGTAGTACATCATGATCCCCAATTAACCGAAAAGATCAACGGTTGATCAAGAACTATTTCTGAAACCCTTCAGTAGCTCGAATGAATCGTGCCCCATTCCCTTCACTCATCTTATACCCACTTGGTTCAGGACATGGTCTATTGTGTCAGTCCCCACTAGGCTGACTACGTCACACCTAGCCCAAGTATCATTTCCTCGTCCTACGGATTCTAGTTACTCCACATGTATCGAAGAGTACTTTACTCTAAACATGTAATGCTTTGGCCAAAGACTTTAGTAACAATCCGACGAGAGGCCATGGGTATACATCTCCTCGCAAGGAGTGGTGAATCCTTTATAGGCTATTCAAACACCTTCGATCACTTCGACTTATACCCAATCATCTCGGGTCCACATCTCCTTAGAGATGTTTGCTTAAGATGTCAAAGCATAAGTCTCCATGATCAAGATGACTTGAATACCGCAAGTCAAAGGAACATCGCACTTAAGCCACAGTAAGAACTTCATTGACATATCTATATATGCAGAGAACCATATGAAGTCTTACGGTTGGTCACTCCAATGAACTAGTTACCATAACTAGCATCCACGATTAACTCCGGACATCACTATGTCTCCAGCTAGTGAGAATCAGCTGCTTGGATACACCAAGGAGTATACCTCGTGCTAGTCTCAACAGAATTGATGGTGTCCAGATCCATCAATTCATCGACTAGGGATAATTCCGATACATCACAATTACACATGTAGAGATACTCACTAGTTGTGATCCAATCACAAATTCTCTCATGCTGTGAATCGTATCGTGGACATTCAGTAAATGAGTTTAAGATCCAATCAAAAAAATAAAACATTTATACTCAAATAGTGAATCTTCATTTATCATATAAATGGTTCATACATAAGGCGATTGCCTTAGGACATCTCTCATATATTACTAACAGACTCCCACTTGGCCTAATGCCAATCGCTACGGTATCCAATACCATAAGCTCTACCATGACCCTCAAACTTACTTTGAGGTAATGCTTTAGTCAAAGGATCCGCTAAGTTCCTTTCAGTGGGAATTTTCTCGATTTGTATTTCGTTCCTACTTATGATCTCTCTGATAAGATGATAGCGGCGAAGCACCTGTTTGGATCATTGATGAGACCACATCAAGTTCATAGATGAACTCGGATCCAAACCGCTTCGCTCTTGCTTCGAAAGTGCAACGTATTCTGCCTTAGTGGCAGAATCCGCTATAGTGTCAAGCTTGGAACATTTCCAACTTATTTCGCCTCCATTCTAGGTGAATACATACCCAGACTAAGACATGGAATCATCCTTGTCTGTCTGGATCTGGCATCCGTATACCCACGTATCACCATGTACCCTTCTCCATATATTAGGAATACATCCTTAGTTCTTCTCAAGTACTTAAGGATCGTCTTAACAGCCGCCCAATGATCCATTTCTGGATCGGACTGGTATCTGCTCGTGACACTCAGAGCATACGATACATCGGGCCTCGTACATAACATAGCATACATGATAGATCCTATTGCGGATGCATAGGGAATCTTACTCATGCAAATCCTCTCGTCTTCTGTGCGCGGACACATAGACTTCGAAAGGTGTACCCCATGCCTGATGGGTAGGAAACCTTTCTTGGATTCCGACATGCTAAACCTCTTTAGCACTCGGTCTATATATGTAGACTGCGAAAGACCAAGCAACCGTTTCGATCTATCTCTATAGATCTTAATCCCGAGGATGTAGGTTGCTTCTCCCGTGTCTTTCATGGAGAATGTCTTGGATAACCAAACCTTAATCGATCAGTAAGATGGACACATCGCTTTCCTATAAGTAATATGTCATCGACATACAATACTAGGAACACGATTGCACTCCCACTAACCTTCTTGTACACACAAGGTTCGCGATTTTGTGAGAAATCAAACCTTTTGATCGCCTCATCAAACGGATATTCCAGACTCTGGATGCTTGCTTCAATCCATAAATGGATCGCCGCAATTTGCATACCTTGGTTTTATCAACCGATGTGAAACCTCAGTGTATCATATACACGCCCCTCAGTGTTTCCATTAAGGAAAGCCGTTTCACATCCATCCGCCATATCTCATAATCATAATGAGCCGCTATGGCCGTGAGCATCCGAATGGATTTAAGCATAGCTACAGGCGAATAGGTTTCGTCATAATCAACACCTTGCTTTTGACGATATCCTTTCGCCACCAATCTAGCCTTATAGGTAATCACATTACCATCCATGTCGGTTTTCTTCTTGAAAACCCACTTGCACCCTATAGGCTTTATGCCTTCAGGTGGGTCAACCAAGTTCCAAACTTGGTTTTCGTACATAGAATCCATTTCGACTTCATGGCACCAAGCCACTTATCCCTTTCTCGAACTTGTCAAGACTTCTTCATAACTGGTAGGCTCTCATCATCAATGAGTAACACGTCGCTCGATTCTACGAAATCCATATCTCTCAGAATGTTGCGTGTTCTACCAGATCTACGAAGATGTGGTGTTACAATAGGTCCAAATTGATTGCTCATCACTATGAGTCATTGTGCTTCACCGTATCTCATTAATGTCTATTTGAGTCTCTCGAGCCTCCTCAAGCTCGACGACACCCACTGCTTTCTTGCAAGAGAAACTCTTTCTCTAGAAACACAAAGATGCCTTGAAACAAACACCTTTTGTTCCACAGGATGATAGAATTGGTAACCCCTTGTTTCCTTAGGGTATCCAATAAATAGACATTTATCAGACTTAGCATCCAGTTTGTCTGATACAGTCCGCTTCACATAAGCAGGACAACCCCATATCTTCAAGTAAGATACATGAGGTTTCTTACCATTCCATATCTCATATGGAGTAGTTGAGACTACCTTGGTAGGCACTCTGTTTAACAAGTAAACAGCTGTCTAAAGTGCATAGCCCCAAAAGGACTTGGGAAGAGTCGCATGATTCATCATTGACCTGACCATGTCCAACAAGGTCCTATACGCCTCGGATACACCATTATGTCAGGTGTGTATAGGGCGGAGTCCATTGAGACAATATGCCATTGTCTCTTAGATAATCAAGAAACTCTTGACTTAAGTATTCACCACCTCGATCCGATCAAGTATTTTAATACTCTTGTCATGTTGTTTCTCTACTTCATTTCTGAATTCTTTGAACCTTTCAAAGGCTTGGACTTGTGTTTCATCAAGAACACATACCCAAACCGTGAGTGATCATCGGTGAAGGTAATGAAGTAGCTATAGCCTCCTAATGCTTGAGTTGACATAGGTCCACATACATCAAGATGTACTAAACCTAGTAACTCTCCCACTCGCTCACCTTTTCGGTAAAGGTAACTTAGTCATCTTGCCTTTTAAGCATGATTCACATGTATCGTATGAATCAAATTCAACGATTCGAATTCCACATCGGTGTAATTCGGACATGCTTTCTTGCTTACATGGCCAAGACGACAATGCCACATGTAGGAGTCTATTTGATTATCCTTTCGAGCACTCTTGTTGCTCGCTCGATATTGCAAATGTCACCGATACGCCCAACATATAAACATCATTGCTTAAAGTTCCAAATCCCATAAAGAACCCCATTCAAAGTTATGTAACAACAATTGTTACTAAAAGTCAAATGGTACCCATTTCTATTTAAACAAGAAATAGAAATGATGTTCTTTATCAACGAAGGAACATAAAAGCAATTGTCCAGTTCTAAGACAAGTCCTGTAGAGAGTTTCAACAAATACGTTCCGATGGCGAGTGCAGCAACCTTTGCTTCATTCCCAACACGTAAATTTGACTCTCCCTTGACGAGTCTTCTTCTATTCCTTAGCCCATGTATGTCATTACATATATGTGAGCCACACCCAGTATCCAATACCCAAGTGTCTAAGGAAATAGAATGACAATCAATAAAGAAGATTTCTGAAGAAGATGGGGCATCCGATGCCTTATCCTTCTTCACGGACTCTTGATAAACCTTGCAATTTCTTCGCCAATGGCCCTCCTTGCCATAATGATGGCAAGTGCCCTTTGTTTAGTTACGCTTTTAGCCTTTTCTTCTTCCCATTCTGTTGTTCCTTTGACTCCCTCTTAGAACCTTTCTTCGAGGAATCAACTAACAACACTGTCCCCTACTCATGCTTCTCAGAAGGCTCCACAGTCTTCAGCATGTTGAGCAGTACCACAGATGAGCCTCCTCGCATCTCAGAGGTGAAGAGGAGCTTGGAGACTTCGAACCTTTCGAATCTCACTTGCTCATCAACCAACTCACAGAGATGAAGGACTACGATATGAGCATCCATATGCTCATGCTGCTTTCGTAGCTTGGGTTCCATCGCGGCTAGCATGATGCAACTCATTTGTTCAGAATCACTCACATGTTTCTGATAAGCCAACAATTGGTCCAAAGTTGCATCGTCACTAGGACGGGCGGGAAGAGGCGCTTCGAGGACATACACAAGCTTTTCACCTTGAGAACAATTCTCAAGTTTCTAAGCCAGTCCAAGAAGTTCGGCCCAGTCAATTTATTTGAATCCAAAATGGAACGCAAATTCAAACACATCATGATCAATATATTAACTTAGAAATACAAAACGAGCATATATGAGAAAGATGATTTTAAAATGCATCAATATACATTTATAAATCCCATTCATTTTTCGAATTTCAAAAACCCCAAAATCACTTCGGGAGATCGTAGGTTCATCTCCGAATGGGCTGATATCCATCATAGTTATGAACAACCTTGGAGAGAGTCCAACAAGCCATTCATAACTACGACGGTAGGTATCATCTATACCGATTGCATATCCCGTATATGCAACTATCACAATGTGCTATCAACTAATTGAATGTTCACACATACATCGGGTTGTTAACACATTAACAAGTATGCATCATATGCATAGCACCCAACTTCACCTCCCTTTACATCGACCTTGGAGAGAGTCCAACAAGCCGATGCTCCAGGTTAAAGCCAACCCATTAATCAGAACATAGTTTTAATATGGTTAGAGCGCATTCAACCAATTAGCCCAGCTTGGAGAGAGTCCAACAACCAAAGCTAACGATTGACCTCTGACTCTTACCATATTAGTATTAAACTATTCCATGGTTTGAACATATTCTGTGTTCGAGCCGGGCTTGAGAGAGTCCAACAACCCAAACAAGAAAACAAGAAATGTAACTCTGGTTCTAACCATATTAATGGAAGGTGTAGGCTTTAATATTGATTAAGGGTTTTATGTCTCATCCTCTTTGCATGCAAATAACTATTATCTACATGGCATGGCATACATGGCATACATCTACATGTCACGACACGCATGGCATAATGTTATGCATCTAATGCAATTACATGGCATACAATTATGTCATGTATATAATTCCCTTATATGTCATAACTATTTATGAAAATAAAATATGTTTAAGATTTGATTCTCCAAATCAAATCATAATTAAAATAGGAAACAAATTTCCAAATCTAATCACATATTTTATTCATGGAATTATTTGATTAAGGAAAATCTATTTAGGAAACCAATTTCCTAAATCATTAAAACTACTTATGGAAATAAAATATTTTAAGATTTGATTTCCCAAATCAAATCATGATTAAATTTGGAAACAAATTTCCAGAATCTAATCAAATATTTTATTTATGTAAAATATCAATTTCCATAAATACTTCCAACTTTCCAAAAGTGGAAGATTTCCATAAATACTTCTAGACATTCCAAAATTGAAAAATTTCCATAAATACTTCTAAATTTCCAAAATTAGAAAATTTCCAGAAATACATTATGACTATCGCAAAACCATTTTACGATTATGTCGAAACACAACCTGGGCTCTGATACCACTGTTGGGTTTCCGGCACCGCGGCGTGTGTGTGTTCGATCATGTTTCGTAAACATGAGCACAGCGGAAGCAATAAAAATAATAAATACTCCTATTTATTACAACACACACAACACACGCATGCTATTACAACAAGTGTAGACATAACCGTAAATTAAAATTTGCAATAAAAGGAAATTAAACTACGTTATACCTTCCGTATGACGTGTAGCGGGAACGGCATCAACCGGAACGATCCTCGTAAGTATCGTCTCTATCCGTATCCACGCCGAGCTCCTCGGGATGACTTCGCTAAGTCACGAGCTTCGTCTTCGTACGGGTTACTAGCCTCGTGTTGAAGACGACGTGATCGAGAGATGATCACGATCCGAATCCAAATTCGGATCCAAAACGAGTTCTCAAAACTCGCTTCTCCGGAGAGGTGTTCGTCAACCGTTTGACGAATCCTTCGTCCTCCACCTCAGAGGATTACCGGAGATCAAATCCCCGGTATGTTAGCCGCTGTCGGAGCACTAACCGTCGTCCAAACGACGCTCCGACGAGAGGAGAAGAAGCTGTCCAGAAAACTGGACAGCTTGGTGGAGGAGATAGGCGCCGGCCAAAACAAGGAGACAAAAGCTCACCTTGATGCCGAACCTTTTAGGGGATCACCGGAGGGTCGCCGGAGGTTCACCGGCTGGAGCTTGGACGCCGGCAACAAGTTGGACGGCAGCACACAAGCTGGGCGGCAGCAGCTTTTGGTGTTGGCGCCGAATAGGAGAGGGAGGGGGTTTGGGCGGCCAAAAACTAGATTAGTCTTAGGGTTAGGGTTTAATCCCTATTTTATAGAGAACTAATTCTCTTAATGGTTAATGGATCATATCCATAAAGCCCGTTAACCCGCTCCATTAAGATAAGTTAAAATAAACCAAACCATGATGGTTTATTTTAAGTTAAAACGAACCGAACCAACCTTTGGTTCATTCGTTTAATATAAACCAAACCCTTTGGTTTATTCTCATCCATTGGATTAGAACCAAACCATTTTGGTCCATCCATTATGTCTTCATAAGACACGGCCCATCCACGCTTCCATTGTGACTGAAACAATTTCATGCTCGCTTTATGTTTGGTCCAACCAAACATAGTTTCTCTCGGTCTGAGAATCCCATTCTCAAGCTCGTTTTAAATCCTTTGGATTACACTCGCGTGACCAAATAGGTTCTCGGTTTATGTTGGCCGTCTATAATTAACCATTAATTATAGAACGATCATGAGTGGCACCTAGTAGTACATCATGATCCCCAATTAACCGAAAAGATCAATGGTTGATCCAGAACTATTTCTGAAACCCTTCAGTAGCTCGAATGAATCGTGCCCCATTCCCTTCACTCATCTTATACCCACTTGGTTGTGACATGGTCTATTGTGTCAGCCTCACTAGGTCGACTACGTCACACCTAGCCCAAGTATCATTTCCTCGTCCTACGGATTCTAGTTACTCCACATGTATCGAAGAGTACCTTACTCTAAACATGTAATGCTTTGGCCAAAGACTTTAGTAACAATCCGACGAGAGGCCATGGGTATACATCTCCTTGCAAGGAGTGGTGAATCCTTTATAGGCTATTCAAACACCTTCGATCACTTCGACTTATACCCAATCATCCCGGGTCCACATCTCCTTAGAGATGTTTGCTTAAGATGTCAAAGCATAAGTCTCCATGATCAAGATGACTTGAATACCGCAAGTCAAAGGAACATCGCACTTAAGCCACAGTAAGAACTTCATTGACATATCTATATATGCAGAGAACCATATGAAGTCTTACGGTTGGTCACTCCAATGAACTAGTTACCATAACTAGCATCCACGATTAACTCCGGACATCACTATGTCTCCAGCCAGTGAGAATCAGCTGCTTGGATACACCAAGGAGTATACCTCGTGCTAGTCTCAATAGAATTGATGGTGTCCAGATTCATCAATTCATCGACTAAGGATAATTCCGATACATCACAATTACACATGTAGAGATACTCACTAGTTGTGATCCAATCACAAATTCTCTCATGTTGTGAATCGTATCGTGGACATTCAGTAAATGAGTTTAAGATCCAATCAAATACATAAAACATGTATACTCAAATAGTGAATCTTCATTTATCATATAAATGGTTCATACATAAGGCGATTGCCTTAGGACATCTCTCATATATTACTAACACCCCATCGGTAAGGCACATAATCCAAGATAATTCCCTTAGTATCGTGTAATGGTGTACACTTAGATGCAAATAAAAAGTATCTTCTCCATCGGAGTCACTGCTTTTATTTGTAGGGCCAAAGAGGAACTAACTATTAATTTTATTTGTCAAAAAGTAAGGTTGACAAGATAATAAAATTAATGGGTTAAACCTCCTCTTACAAATGTAGAATTCATATACGTCCACACTATCGTGGCATGCGATATTCTCAGTGTTTTGAGGTGTTGGTTGATTTCGAAATTTTATTGTTTGAGGAATCAATGATATTTGAAATCTAATATTTTGATCATTGTGATTCTTAGGTTTTTTTCAAATGGCTTTCAACCCACTTGCTGTGATATTAAAAGAAAATAAACTTACTGGAACAAATTATATTGATTGGAAAAGAAATTTAGATATTGTCTTAACTGCAGAAGAGTACAAATTTATACTCTTCGAGGTCCATCCTCCTATGGATCAAAGTGCTCAGTGAAAAGGAGAAAGAGCGTTAAAAATGGATCAAAGCGGTTGAGATGGCGCGGTGTTACATTTTGGCATCTATGTCAAATATACTGCAACATCAACATCAGGCCATGGCCACGACTTATGACATGATGTTCAATCTCAAGGAACTTTTCAGACATCAGAGTAGGGCGGCCAGACAGGAGGCTATGAGAACTTGATGGCGACCACCATGATCGAGGAACACCCGTCGAGGACCATGTTCTCAAGATGATGGCTCATCTTAATGAGATGGAAGTCCTCGGGTGAGATCGATGGGGAAACCAGTCGATATCATTCTCCGATCTCGCCTAGGAGTTTTGGCGATTCGCCTCAACTACAACATGAATAAGAGGTTGTATTCGTTGGCGGAGCTTGGCGAGAACTCTGAGGCGCGAGGGGCTTTTTCACAAAGTGCTCAAGCCATGGTTGCTCGGAAGGTTTCTACTTCTAAACCGAAAGGGAAGAAGAAGAAGAAGCAAGGTGGAGCAAAGAAAGTGGCGATGGGACCTCGGCGAGTGAAGAAGCCAAAAGGTAAGTGTACTTCACTTATGCAAGCGGTGGACATTGGAAGAAGCGGTGTCCTAAAGAACAAAGGTATATCTTCTTGTTTAGTTGTTGAAACATGTTTAGCGGTGTTATCTACGATTACGGTGTGTAGATCTGAGCCAGTCAGATCATGTCTGCAATACTGCGGGGGTTCGAAACCGACGACTAGCTGAGGGAGAGATTACCGTCTTCATGGGCAATGCTTCAAAGGTGGCGGCTATTGCAGTGGGAGACATTTATTTATCTTTTGATAGGAATAAAGTTTTGGTTTTTATGTACCTACTTTTAAAAAGAATCTAATTTCAGTTTCTAAATTATTTCTGGATGGATATTCTGTTTCTTTTAATGACAAAGTTGTTATAAAAAGGAATAGGGAGATTATCTGTTCTGGTACATTGGTTGGCAATTTGTACACTCTTGAACCGAAAACTCCCACGATGCATATAGAAGTGAATAACTCATCTTCTAAGTCTAATAAGAGAAAAGAACCTTCGAAAATGAACCAGACATATCTTTGGCGCCTAAGACTTGGTCATATTAACCAGAGTAGAATTCAAAGGTTGATAGCTGATGGACCCTTGGGTTCATTAGTGGTGGAAGATCTCCCAACATGCGAGTCTTGCTTGGAAGGTAAGATGACCAAGAGGCCTTTTAAGGCTAAGGGGTATAGAGCCAAAGATGTATTGGAATTGGTTCATTCTGATTTGTGCGGTCCTATGTCTATCCAGGCTAGAGGTGGCTTTGAATACTTTGTCTCTTTTATAGACAATTATTCAAGGTATGGATACATTTACTTGATGCGCCACAAGTCTGAATGCTTTGACAGGTTCAAAGAATTCAAGGCTGATGTGGAGAACCGTCAAGGTAAAAGTATCAAGACACTACGATCTGATCGTGGTGGCGAGTACCTCTTGGGAGAGTTTAGGAGTTACTTATCAGAGGCTGTGATTCAATCCCAATTGTCCACACCTGGCACACCCCAGTAGAATGGTGTGGCGGAGCGAAGGAATAGGACTCTTATGGAGATGGTCAGATCGATGATGAGTTATTCTGAGTTACCTGATTTGTTCTGGGGGTTTGCTCTGGAAACGGCAGCACACATTCTGAACTTGGTTCCATCTAAGTCAGTAACCTCTACTCCCATAGAATTGTGGACTGGTCGAAAGCCTAGTCTAAGAAATATTCAGATTTGGGGTAGTCCAGCACATGTGCTGAAGGGAGATGCTGGTATGTTGGAATCTCGTACAGAAGTACGCTTGTTTGTTGGCTACCCTAAGGGAACGAAGGGTGGTTTGTTCTATAGTCCTAGAGATCAGAAGGTGATCATGAGTACGAATGCCAGATTTCTAGAGGAGGACTATGTGATGAACCACAAGCCCACGAGTAGGATTGTTCTTGAGGAGTTGACAGGGGAAGTCCAGACTTCAGTACCACCGGTATAAGAGGAAATACCACAAGTCACTGCACCGCGTGTCACAGAGCATACACAGGAGGCACCTCGTCATAGTGGGAGGGTTATTAGACAACCCGAGAGATTCATGTTCTTGGGAGAGTCTTCAGACTTAGTCCCTGGTAAACATGAACCTGATCCCTGGACATATGACGAGGCTCTCCAAGATAGAGATGCAGTATCTTGGCAAAGAGCGATGAATTCAGAGATAGAATCTATGGATTCTAATCATGTCTAGGAGCTAGTAGAACCACCCGATGGTGTGAAAACCATTGGATGCAAGTGGATCTACAAGAGAAAGAGAGGAGTAGACGGAAAGGTTGAGACCTTCAAAGCTAGGCTTGTTGCGAAAGGGTATACTCAGAAAGAGGGTATCGATTATGAGGAGACCTTTTCACCGGTAGCTAGGCTTAAGTCTATCCGGATTCTCTTATCTATTGCTGCTCATGAGGATTATGAGATTTGGTAGATGGATGTCAAGACAGCTTTCCTTAATGGAAGTCTTGAGGAAAACATCTATATGAAGCAACCAGAGGGATTCATTGCAAAGGGCAAAGAGCATCTTGTGTGTAAGCTTAATCGGTCCATTTATGGATTGAAGCAAGCTTCTAGATCTTGGAACATCCGCTTTGATGAGGTAATCCAGTCATGTGGATTTATTCAAAGTCCGGATGAGCCTTGTGTATACAAGAGATGTGATGGAAACATAGTGGTATTTCTTGTATTATACGTAGATGGCATTTTGTTAGTTGACAACAATATCAGAGTGTTATCAGACGTAAGGGTATGGTTGTCCAAACAGTTTGATATGAAGGACTTGGGAGAAGTGGGACACATCCTTGGGATCAAGGTAATAAGGGATCGCAAGAAAAGGATGTTGTGTTTATCTCAAGCATCAAACATTGACACTATCCTTGCTCTTTTTAGCATGCAGAACTCCAAGAAAGGTTTTCTACCTTTTAGGCATGGAGTACCTTTATCTAAAGAGATGTGTCCCAAAATATCAAAGGGGATAGAGGAGATGAAGGCGGTTCCTTATGCTTCGGCAGTAGGAAGCCTCATGTATGCTATGCTATGTACGAGACCAGATATCTGCTTTGCCGTGGGCATGGTTAGAAGATATCAGAGTAATCCTGGACAGGGACATTGGACTACGATAAAGCATATATTGAAGTACTTGAGAAGGACTAGGGATTATATGCTGGTTTACCGGGCAGATCAATTAGTCCCTGTGGGTTACACGGATTCTGATTTCCAATTAGATAGGGACAACAGTAAGTCTACCTCGGGATTTGTGTTTACTTTTGGAGGTGGAGCCATAGTATGGAGGAGTGTCAAGCAGAAATGTGTGGTGGACTCTACCATGGAGGCTGAGTATGTGGCAGCCTCTGAGACAACCAAGGAAGCTGTATGGCTCAGGAACTTCTTGATGGACTTGGATGTGATTCTTGGTTTGCCCAGAACTATCACAATTTATTGTGATAACAGTGGTGCAGTTGCAAACTCGAAGGAACCACGAGCCCATAAGGCGAGTAAACACATAGAGCGCAAGTACCACCTGATACGAGAGATCGTAAAGCGAGGAGAAGTAGCTGTCGCCAAGATTGCATCAAAGGATAACCTGGCAGATCCATTCACTAAGGCCCTTCTAGCGAAAGCGTTTGATAGGCATGTGGAGGACATGGGGATCAGATGTACGACAGTATGATGACAGCATAGTCTTTTAGTATAAGTGGGAGATTGTTGAAATGTATACTGAAATCCTATCTTTTTTGTATGAACATTTTTATTTTGAAATAAGAATCACATGATCATTGTTTGCATTTTATATTTATTATATATGTGCATATTGTCTAATACTTTACATTGTAGATAACATGGTGCTTGGTGTAGCACAGAAGATCATGTTATCAGTCCCTTGTAGAATATAAGTAGAGGCTCACAACCAAGATGGTTTTGGACAAACCATTGGCATGGTTGTAGTGTAGCTTGGTATTGTTTTGTCTTGAACATAGAGTTACACTAGTACACTTAGGTGTATTGAGCAGGACCGAGTATTTATTTCTTTGATTTACCAAAGGGTGAGATTTATATGGATTAAATCAATATGCCCGATAAGTTGGGAAATGATATTATTTACACGGTGTGTCGTTGATTATAGGAGGAAACCGTGTCCTATATATTAGGTTGATGATGTCCCCTTGAGGAGCTCATAAGGTTCATCATGTAAACCCTGCAGGTTGACTTAGTCAACATGATGATAAGGTTGAGTGGTACTACTCGAGGAGTTAGATGTTAATTGATTGATGGTCAGTAAATCAATTAATTGGCGGACATTCGATATATTAAACACGGGGAGATTGATGTACAAATAATGTATGGAGCCCATATTAATTTATGGGGGTTGGTGAGGTAATTCAATGATTATCCTCTAGTGGAATGGAACATCATTGATAGATCAAGTTTGTGTGGTTCCGATCCATCGGGTGGCCAAGATCCAACTCCTCCTCATGGTCCCTATCGTAGCCTAATATAATCCTCATGAAGCCTAGATCCAATGATGGAAAACAAAACTCTAGATCCGATGGTGGAAATTAAATCTCTAGATCCGACGGTTGAGATTAAATCTCTAGATCCGACGGTTGAGATTAAATCCCTAGATCCGACGGTTGAGATTAAATCTCTAGATCCAACGGTTGAGATTAAATCCTTAGATCCAACGGTTGAGATTAAATCTCTAGATCCGACGGTTGAGATTAAATCTCTAGATCCGACAGTTGACATTAAATCCCTAGAATCAACGGTGGAGATTAAAACAAGGCTTAAGCCTAACTATATAAATGGAGGCTTAAGGTGGGCGGCAAAGTGAGTTGGATGTTTTTGGAGATTAGGGTTTTGCCTTTCATTGGCTTGGGAGGCAAGAAACCCTAGGGAGATTAGGGTTTGGTTCCTTGGTTGGGCTGCTAGGGTTTGGAAGGAAGATTGGGTGGCAACTATAGGAGAGGATCTCTTCTTCTTCCTAGGGGATGGCCGTCTCCTACCTCTTCTTCCCTCTACCTTGGTCGGGGCTCAACCGATTCCTCTTCTCCTCTTCTTTTCTTCTTGGTCGGCGGCACAAAGGAGCTAGGGATTGTTCCCTTGTTCGGTTCCTTGGTTGGCCATCTTGTTCTCTCTTTTCTTGGGGCCGGCGGCATCAAGTCTTTGTGGCTTGGTGGTTGGATCAAGCAAGAAGGGAAGGAGAGTTCTTCTTTCTTTTGATTGAAGAAGATCTAGGAAGCTTCAACTTGTGGAGGATCTTCGCCCACACGAAGTCTACAAAGAGGTTAGGACATACGATAGAAGATTGAGAGGTATAAAAGTTTTTACAAGTTTTATTATTGAACTTTGCATGTTCTTATTAATATGAATGTATGTGTTGATTATACATGTCTACATCCATATGTATTTGTATAATCATGGACCCCGAAGATAAACACAAAAACTAGCTATCCGTCCGTCATCTCTTCCGCGGCTAACTGACTAGAAGAGTTTGGTTGCTTGAACAACTAGTTTGTTCGAGCGATCGCTCAAGTCGTTAGCACGACGATGAATTGGTTGAGCTTAGGAAACTCATCCCATCCGGATTAGTTTTCATTAGTGAAAATTTTAATCCGGGGACATGGGGGCCAACGAGCCTCCGAGCAATGCCATCATATGTCACACCTAGCCCAAGTATCATTTCCTCATCCTACAGATTCTAGTTACTGCACATGTATCCAAGAGTACCTTACTCTAAACATGTAATGCTTTGGCCAAAGACTTTAGTAATAATCCGACGAGAGGCCATGGGTATACATCTCCTCGCAAGGAGTGGTGAATCCTTTATAGGATATTCAAACACTTTCGATCACTTCGATTTATACTCAATCATCCCGGGTCCACATCTCCTCAGAGATGCTTGCTTAAGATGTCAAAGCATAAGTCTTCATGACCAAGATGACTTGAATACTGCAAGTCAAAGGAACATCGCACTTAAGCTACAGTAAGAACTTCATTGACATATCTATATATGCAAAGAACCCTATGATGTTTTACAGATGGTCACTCCAATGAACTAGTTACATAACTAGCATCCACGATTAACTCCGGACATCATAATGTCTTCAGCCAGTGAGAATCAGCTGCTTGGATACACCAAGGAGTATACCTCGTGCTAGTCTCGACAGAATTGATGGTGTCCAAATCCATCAATTCATCGACTAGGGATAATTCCAATACATCACAATTACACATGTAGATATACTCACTAGTTGTGATCTAATCACAAATTCTCTCATGTTGTGAATCGTATTGTGGACATTCAGTAAATGAGTTTAAGATCTAATCAAATACATGACAATATATATACTCAAATAGTGAATCTTCATTTATCATATAAATGGTACAACCATAAGGCGATTGCCATAGGACACCTCCATATATTACTAACAATGATGCATAACTCCACATACATAAACCCACAACACTCTCTCTATCACACAGAGAGTTATAACAACTGACAGTCAACCATGCTAGGACCTCCAGTCCGTAAACAACACCATACACATAAATCCACAACACTCTCTATCCCACAGAAAGTCATATACAACAATCAGCTAACCACACTAGGACCACCAGTCCGTAAGAACACACCATCGACAACCCACTCACCATACACAAATTATGATCCACAATAGATGCACAATGTAAAGGGATGTGACATGATGATCAAACCCACATTTGGATCCACCGCCTACAACATGTCAACCCAAACCAAAACTACAATTGCACTCAGCTACATGGACTTACACAACATCTATAAATTAGACATATATAGAATCTGTAATCCACAATAGTGATGAACAAAACTGTAAAGATAACAACAGAGCATCTCAAAGTCCAAAGACTAAGTATCAAGCATAGAAATAATAAGAGTGGAGTCAAGGTAATGATACTATCATCATCATAAATAAATTCATGCACTAGGATCAATAAACTACCTGACCAAGGTAGAAATTACTCAACTGATATGTAGAACATTAACTATCTTCACGTTCGAGTGTTTGTCCCAAATCCAAATCCAAAGTCCATATCCACTATCAATCTCCATCCCCATAAACAAAACAACACATCACAAAGGCATTACTAAAATCGGATGATTAGGTTATAAGAACTTCACTTGTCGATACACAAAATCAACACTAAAACCTGGAAGTCCAATTTCATATTCATAACACATTCCAAATCAAAGCTTACCTAACTCCATTTCAATCGATCACAACCTAGCTCCTTAATTCACTCCGAAGAGACCAATCTGAGCATTAACGATGAACTAGAAGTTAACCCCAAAATCTACACACCTGAAATTACAAAAACCATAAGCTTCTCTCTTATCGATCCTCACATCAACAATCCAAAGCAATCATAGGAACAATCAAGATTTACTAGAAATCGAAGGTGGCATTCTTCCCTATCGCAACAACGAAAATGTTGCTAGTCTCACTCCCAACAACAAGTAGCGACGACAGATCAAGGTAAGGAAAAGACAAGGAGGCAATGAACGGTGAAGATCATCGATGACGGTTATTCCTCTCAACAAAGGAAACTGGCAACAATCGCTGGGATCTCGATGTCGGCCGAGATGGGGAAGGTGACGATCGGAGGCAAGCTAAGCTCGTGATGGCGACCACAGAAGGAGAGGTCACAACGAGTGAAGGTAGATGGTGTCGTCCATCTAAGTTCAGAGAAGTGAACAGGCTGATGGAGACAAGCCAACGTATCCAGCTGCGGCGGAGATAAGGCGGAACAAGTATGTGGCAGCAACAAGTGGGAAAAGTTGTCGATTGGGGAAGAGAAGCTGCGGCGTGAGAAAAATAGAAAATCAAAAAATGAGGGAAAGAAAATCATAAGTTTCCTATTTAAACCCTAGGTTAATTAACCTATTAATCCCTTAATAACAGATAGTCTAAACACTCTTTACAAAAGTCTATCTTCTTTATCCCCATGAAATGCCCATAAAACTTCCGTTTAAATCCAGAAAATTTTATAAAAATTCCTGGAAATTTCATAAGACAATTTATTATCTAATTCAGAATAATTATTTTTATTATTTTCGATATCTTACATTCTCCCCCACTAATAAAAATTTGATCCCTAAATTTCCAACTCAAGTACGATGAGTAAGAAATATCACATTGCTAAACTCAAGTACTTAAAGAAAAATCACACACACCTGAAGTAACAAAGTGGGGGTACTGAGAAGGTATGAATAGTACCTTCATATTGACCCTCTATCAAAAGGTAAATAATCATACCAGAGTGGATCTCTATATCCGTGACCTTTTGGATATTTTGCCAGAATCATAAGGTGAATCATGAATCACTATAAGAAATGATACTCAAGGATACTCCAAGAAAACTGAAAATCTACTTGTAGTATAATTTTGTCGAGCGACTCAACGAAATCCATCTTGTGGCTCGGTAGAAAATGAGCGGACTTGGTTAATCGACCACCAATTACCCCAAGTCGCATCAAGTCTTTTCTGAATTCTAGATAATCTCCCAACGCAATCAATAATAATATGCTCCCACTTACATCTCAGTATGTAACCCTATCGGTCACTAATATTTCACCTTTACTTGTTGGCACACCCAACATCGAACTACGAAATCAACCATGTCCTACATGTCGTTCCACCATCAAGAATGTTTCAACACTCACTATTTTCAGATACACTCTGAATAAATGACCAATCTCGAATGATGAGTCTCATGAAGCAACTCTTCCTAACTAATGCAACTCCAGAAACCACTATCCTCCTCAGAGACGGAGAATTCCTTTCTCGCAAGAGAAATCGATCTATTGTCCAAAATCCACTCTACCACATAGAAACTGCACTTGACTAGGAGACTATAGTGACCAATCTACCTTATTACATCTGTCTGTGTTCTAACAACTCTATAGTAGCTACCCAGTAGCTAGCCAAAACTCCATGAGCATTTCTGCTTCATACATCTACAAAACAAGATCATAACCGCTAAACCCACGTCATGTATATGACAACTTATCTCGTAGTTCCTCAACTGGCATAAGTATGAGATGTTAGTGCAATAGGCTCAAGTCACGATTGATCAGACTCGAGTGCAACTCGAGTAGTGTTTTGATGTTTGACATTGATGTTTGATAAAGGAGTTGATCATTGTTTAACAATGGGTTGACTAGATGGTTGACTTGGGGTGACCATAATGGAGAAGTCCAAGTGGGACACTTGGCAATGGAAAGTCCAAGTCTTGAGTACTTGGCATGGAAAGTCCAAACATGGGTATTGGCAAGGGAAAATCCAAGCATAAGTCTTGGCAATTGGAAAGTCTAACATGGGTTGGCATGGAAATTCCAAGCATGGGTCTTGGCAAGGGAAAGTCCAAGCTTGAGTCATGACAATTGGAAAGTCCAACATGGGTAGGCAAGAAAAGTCCAAGTCATGGGTACTTGGCAATTGGGAAGTCCAAGGGTTGATATTGGTGGCGTAAAGTCCAAGGATGAAGTCTTGGCAGCATAAGTCCAATGGTTGGCAGCATAAAGTCCAAGCGAGTGTCTTGGCAGCATAAGCCCAATGTGCCTTGGCGGTGTAGACCAGCTTAGCATGACAATAGCCGATGGAAGCACCTGAAGGCTAGCGTATGGATAAACAAGTCATGGATGACTTGGAGGGATCTGATAGGCGTGAGGCTGATAGAGATGGCTAGAAGTCTTAGGTCTAGGCTAGGATGGTCTAGCAAGTATGAGGGCATCATACTTGGGGTTAAACATCATGGTTGAGGTTATCAGTCGATTTGGGTTTTGGACCAGTCGATTGGTCAAGTGTTTTGACACTTGGCAGCTGAGTTGACTCTAGGCAGTCGACTGGGATTATGAACAGTCGACTGTTGTGAGTCGACTGGTGTTCAACTACGGCAAATAGCCTTGGTAGTCTACTGCCAGCATTGGGTAGTCGACTGATGGCTTGAGCAGTCGACTGCCATTGAGGGTAGTCGACTGGTGGTTGAGGTTATGGGAGCATAATGCTCAGTAGTCGACTCGGTAGTCAGCTATGGGCTTGAGAAGTTGACTGATGGTAATTGCCAGTCGACTGCCAGTGTATTTGTTGGCTTGAATGTCGAAGTAGATCAAGCCCGTTGTGAGACAATGACCCTGTTGGCAGTCGATTGGTGCCTTATGGCAGTTGACTGCTGGGCACAGAATCAGCCTGATGAAGGGATAAAAGGATTAGCTCGTGGAGGATTTCTCCATGGTTCTTTGAGAGGTTTATTGGGGTGATTTGGAGGTGAAGTGCAAGTGCATTTCAGGGACCTTCAAGATCATACAAGCAACCAACAAGTAAGCATTCAAAGCCCTAGTTTGTAAAGTATTTTTTACATTTCGGTTGTATTTCTTTGTATTTTCTTTTATTATTTTGTATTACTATTGTAATCACTTATAAGAGGTTTCCTCCACCTCCAGAGTGTTTTTTGAGAAGTAGAGTTCATTAGTGGTGGTGTTTGCATCGCTAGAGCTCATTCGAGCCCAACCCGTGGATTAGGAACCCTAAGGTTCCGAACCACGTTACACCCTTGTGTATTGTCAGTGTTTGTCTATTTTTTTATTGCTTTATTATTATTTCGGCTGCGTTTAATAAGTATTGTAGAGACAAGCACGATCGAATTCCGTCGAAGCAACGAACATGCTATTCACCGCCTCTAGCGATGTCCAATTCCTAGCAAGTGGTATCAGAGTGAGGCCACTCTTCAAGTTTTAACAACTAAGAGAGCACGCTAGTGGGAAGAAGATGGAGTTTGAAGAAAAATTGGGATGGGACATCAACACCCCAATTCCATACACCTTCTATGGACAAGAATGGTTTGAGCAATGGAGGGCACGAATGGAGAACTTCTTCATGATGGACTTTGAAGATTGGATGATCCTAGTGAAGGGGTTTGAAATTCCAAGAGGTCCAAAAGGTGGATACCTCAAGAAAAAAAGATGGACCAAAGAGCAAGTCCAATATTTTGAAAGAAATGATAAGGTAATGCAATTAATATTAAATTCAATACCTAACGATATTGTGTCTCGATTAGGTGAATTTCAAGATGCCAAGGAGCTATGGGATAAATTGGCCAAGCTCCATGAAGAACCATCCATGGCTCAAGTAGAAGTAGAGCCCGAAGAGGAGTGTTCATCCTCACAAGAAAGTGAGGAGTCAGAGGTCGAAAGGTGTTCAACGTTCAAGGAGGAAGGAGAAGTAGAAGAGGTGGAAGAAGCCTCCACCTCTAGGATTGAGGGGGAGGACATTAGATCATCCTCAATGCCGGAGCAAGAAGAATATGAACCATCTACCTCCGGTCAAGAAGAAGAGGAAGTTCAAAATGCCACCACCACCCTAGGTAAGTCAAGAATCTCAATAAATAATAAAAATTATATTTTGTGTTTTGAGTGTAGGGAATATGGGCACTATAAGAGAAAGTGTCCTAAGAAGGCCAAGAAGGCTCAATCGACACCAAAGGTCAAGGATGTCTGTGCCCCAACACATAAGAGGAAGGAGCATGTAATTTGCTTCGAGTGCCAACAAAAGGGGTATTATATGAGTCAATGCCCTAGGGGGAGAAAGAAGCTCCAAGAAGGAGTATCAAATATAGGGGAAGCTAGGCAAACCCTAAGATAACCTTTAAGTATGTTTCCTCTTCAATTAATAGTCAAAAGCATGCTAGGAACAATTTTAATGCTATTGCTATTACTCATGAACAAAAGCATGCTAGAAATAATAGATTTTATTGCTTAGGGGCTAAACATGTCAATCTTAGAAATAAGGAGAAATTTGGGACTAATATCCCTAAAACAATCCTACCTAGGGAAACTATTTAAAAGGTAGAGGACCATCTAGGCATTAATCCCAAGAACTATAGATATATGCATAGGAAGTCGCATTCCCAAACGATTAATGAAAAGTCAAAATTGGGAAGATTAGAGTTAGAGAACCAAGCCTTGAGGTTGAAAAGACCCTCTTGAAAATGCAAAATCAAATGCAAGGGTCAAATGGTTAAAATTTAGTGTCTAGGAGTCAAAGCCTAACGTTTGAAGGTTGAAGCTTCGCTTCCCACTTCAACTTGGTCGCTTGTTCATGGCGATCCCATCTACGTCTCCGGATAAAAAAAAATAATCCTTGACGCAGAGGGATTACCCAAGCAACCGATCCATCATCGTGCTATTCGATTAGAGTGGTCTCTTGAACAAACTAGTTGTTCAAGCAACCTAACTATTTTCCTCGATTAGCCGCGGAATAGATGATGTACGGATCGTCGGTTTTTGTGTTTGTCTTCGGGGTGCAAGTAAATTAGCCACATCCAATTACATACATCATACAAAAAACAAAAGAAAACCAAAACAAGAATTATACCTCTCGTTTACCTCAAGGTCTTCTATTGTATGTCTTTCCTCCTTTTAGACGTCGTGTGGGCGACGATCTTCAAAAGTCGAAGCCTCCTAGATCATGTTCTTCCCTTCCTTGCTTGCTCCGAACAAAGGGAAGAATAAAATAAAACTTCTTCTCCTATCTAGAACCAACCACCAAGCCACCTTGCTTGGTGGTTGCCGCCGGCCAAGGAGAGGAATAAGGAGCGCCGACCAACCTTGAAGAAAGGTTGCCGCCGGCCAAAAGAGAGAGAGAGAGAGGGAGGAGTCGCCGGCCAACCTAGAGAGAGAGAGGGAGGCACTGCCCAAAAGGATGGAAAAGAGAGGAGAGTCCTTAGGTTGCTGCCGCCCACAAGGAGAAGCCAAAACCCTAGCTCACCTCCAATCCTTGCTTGCCACCCAAGCCACTCAAGCCAACTCCAAAAACCCTAACCTTAATTGGATTATTCACCACCCAAGCCCTTAGCCCTCCTTTTATAGAGCAAGGCTTAAGCTTCCTTTCAATCTCCACTGTCGAATCTAGAGATTTAATCTCCATCGTCGGATCTAGAAATTAATCTGCACCGTCGGATCTAGGTTTAATGAGGGTTTTAATAGGCTACAATAGGGACCATGAGGAGGAGTTGATCTTGGCCACCCAATGGATCTAGTCCACATAAAGTCCGATCCATTAATGATAATCCATTCCACTAGAGGATTATCATTGATCTACCTCACCAACCCCCATAAATAAATATGGGCTCCATATATTAATTGTACAAATATCTCCCCGTGTTTAAGAACTCGAATGTCCGTCAATTAATTAATTTACTGACGATTAATTAATCAACATCTAACTCCATGAGTAGTACCACTCAATTTTATCATCATGTCGGACCAAGTCCACCTGTAGGGTTTACATGATGAGCCTTATGAGCTTCTCAAGGGGACATCATTTTCCTAATATATAGGACACGATTTCTTCCTATAATCAACGACACACCATGTAAATAATATCATTTCCCAACTTATCGAGCGTATCGATTTAATCTATAAATCTTGCCCATTGGTAAATCATAGAAATAAATACTAAGTATATGTGCCCGTTATTATATCGGGATTAAGAGCATGTACACCATAATATCCGAGGTCCGATTCAATTATGCAGTCAGCAATAAATCGAATCACCTCTAAGTCGGTCCTGCTCAATACACACAAAGTGTACTAGTGTAATTCTATGGTCAAGACAAACCAATACCAAATCACACTACAACCATACCAATGGTTTGTCCAAAAACATCTCGGTTGTGAGCCTCTACTTATACTCTACAAGGAACTGATAACATGATCTCCCGTGTGACATTACACACCATGTTATCTACAATGTAATCTATCGGACAATATGCATAACCATAAATATGCAAACAATGATTATGTGATTCTTATTTCAAAAATAAAGATGTTCATACAAAAGATAGACTTTTCAGTATACATCCCAACAATCTCCCACTTATACTAAAAGACTATGCTGTCCTCATACTTCCATACATCTTATTCTCATTCCCTCCACATGCCTATCAAAAGCTCTCGCTGGAAGGGCCTTAGTGAAAGGATCTGCCAGGTTATCCTCTGATGCAATCTGGCTACAACAACTTCTCCTCGCTTTACGATTTCTCGTATCAGGTGGTACTTGCGATCTATGTGTTTACTTGCCTTATGGGCTCGTGGTTCCTTCGAGTTTGCAACTGCACCACTATTATCACAATAAATTGTTATAGTTCTGGGCAAACCAGGAATCACATCCAAGTCCATCAAGAAGTTCCTGAGCCATACAACTTCTTTGGCCGCCTCAGAGGCTACCACATACTCAGCTTCCATGGTAGAGTCTGCCACGCATTTCTGCTTGACACTCCTCTATACAATGGCTCCACCTCCCAAAGTAAATACAAAACCTGAGGTAGACTTACTGTTATCCCAATATGATTGGAAGTCGAAATCTGTGTAACCCACAGGAAGTAATTGATCTGTCTGGTATACCAGCATATAATCCCTAGTCCTTCTCAAGTACTTCAATATATACTTTACCGTAGTCTAATGTCCCTGTCCTGGATTACTCTGATATCTTCTAACCATGCCAATGACAAAGCAGATATCTGGTCTCATACATAGCATAACATACATGAGGCTTCCTACTGCCGAAGCATAAGAAACCACCTTCATCTCCTTTATCTCCTTTGATGTTCTAGGACACATCTCTTCAGATAAAGGTACTCCATGCCTAAAAGGTAGAAAACCTTTCTTGGAGTTTTGCATGCTAAAACGAGCTAAAATGGTGTCTATGTATGAAGCTTGAGACAAGTACAACATCCTTTTCCTACGATCCCTTATAACCTTGATCCCAAGGATGTGTCCCACTTCTCCCAAGTCCTTCATATCAAACTGTTTGGACAGCCATACCCTTACATCTGATAACACCTTGACATTGTTGCCAATTAACAAAATGTCATCTATGTATAGTACAAGAAATACCACAATATTTCCATCACATCTCTTGTATACACAAGACTCATCTGGACTTGGAATAAAACCATAAGACTGGATTACCTCATCAAAGTGGATGTTCCAAGATCTCAAAGCTTGCTTCAATCCATAAATGGACCGATTAAGCTTGCACACAAGATGCTCTTTTCCCTTTACAATGAATCCCTCTGGTTGCTTCATATAAATGTTTTTCTCAAGACTTCCATTAAGAAAAGTTATCTTGACATCCATCTGCCACACCTCCTAATCCATATGAGCAGCAATACATAAGAGAATCCAGATAGACTTAAGCATGGATACCGGCGAAAAGGTCTCCTCATAATCGATACCCTCTTTCTGAGTATACCCTTTTGCAACAAGCCTTTCTTTGAAGGTCTCAACCTTCCTATCTATTCCTCTCTTTCTTTTGTAGATCCACTTGCATCCAATGGTTTTTACACTATTTGGTGGTTCTACTAGCTCTCAGACCTCATTTGAATTGATAGATTCTATCTCAGAATTTATTACACTTTGCCAAGATACCGCATCTTTATCTTGGATTGCCTCGTCATATGTCTACGGATCAGGTTCATGTTCGCTAGGGACCAAATAAGAAGATTCTCCCAAGAATATAAATCTATCAGGCTGTCTAACAACCCTCCCACTACGACGATGTGTCACCTGTGTATCCTCTGTGACATGCGGTACAGTCACATGTGGTATATCCTCTTAAACCGGTGGTACTGAAGTAGTGACTTCCCCTCTCAATTCCTCTAGAACAATTTTACTCATGGGCTTGTGGTTCATCACATAGTCTTCCTCTAAAAATCTGGCGTTCGTGCTAACGATCACCCTCTGATCTCTAGGACTATAGAACAAACCACCTTTCGTTCCTCTAGGATAGCCTATGAACATGCGCACTTCTGTATGAGGTTCCAACTTACCAGCATCTGCTTTCAGCACATGTGCTGGACTCCCCCAAATTTGAATATGTCTCAAACTAGGCTTTCGCCCAGTTCACAATTCTATGGGAGTAGAAGGCACTGATTTAGATGGTACCAAGTTCAGAATATATACTACCGTATCCAGAGCATACACCCAGAATGAATCTGGCAACTCAGAATAACTCATCATTGATCTAACCATCTCCATAAGAGTCCTATTCCTTCGCTACGCTACACCATTCTGCTAGGTTGTGCCAGGTGCAGACAATTGGGATTGAATCCCAGCCTCTGATAAGTAATTCCTAAACTCTCCCAAGAGGTACTCACCACTACGATCAGATTGTAATAACTTGATACTTTTACCTTGACATTTCTCTACATCAGCCTTGAATTCTTTGAACCTATCAAAGCATTCAGACTTGTGGCGCATCAAGTAAATGTATTCATATCTTGAATAATCGTCTATAAAAGAGATGAAATATTCAAAACCACCTCTAGCCTGGATAGACATAGGACCACACAAATCAGAATGAACCATTCCAACACATCTTTTGCTCTATACCCCTTGGCCTTAAAAGGCCTCTTGGTCATTTTACCTTCCAAGCAAGATTCGCAGGTTGGGAAATCTTTCACCACTAATGTATCCAGAGGTTCATCAGCTATCAACCTTTGAATTCTACTTATGTTAATATGACCTAACCTTAGATGCCAAAGATATGTTTAGTTCATTTTCGAAGGTTCTTTTCTCTTATTAGATTTAGAAGATGAGTTATTTACTTCTATTTGCATCGTGGGAGCTTTTGGTTCAAGGGTATATAAATTTCCTATCAATGCACTAGAACAGATAATCTCCCTATTCCTTTTTATAACAACTCTGTCATTAAAAGAAATAAAATATCCATCCAAAAACAATTTCGAAATCGAAATCAAATTCTTTCTAAATAAAGGTACATAAAGGCAATTTCTCATAACCAAAGTTTTATTTCTATCAAAAGACAAATAAACATCTTACACTGCAATAACCGCCACTTTAGTAGCATCACCCAAGTAAACAGTAATCTCTCCCTCAGCCAGTCGTCTAGTTTCCTGGAACCCCTACAAAGTATTGCAGACATGATCAGTGGCTCCCGTATCTACACACCAAGTGTCGGTAGATAACACCGCTAAACATGTTTCAACGACTAGACCAAAAGATATACCTTTGTTCTGCATCCAGTTGGGGCAGTCCTTCTTCCAATGTCCAGTCTGCTTGCAAGTGAAGCACTTGCCTTTCGGCTTCTTCACTCCTCCCTGAGATCCTCCCGCCACCTTTGCCTCACCTTGTTTCTTCTTCTTCTTGCCTTTCGGCTTAGAAGTAGAAACTTTTTTGGCAACCATGGCCTGAGCCTGAGCACTCTGACGAAAAAGCCCCTCTGCCGCCTGGAGTTCTGTCAGAAGCTCCGCAAACGAATACAACCTTTTATTCATGTTGTAGTTCAGGTGAAACTGCTCAAAACTCCTAGGTAGAGACTGGAGAATGATATCGACCTGGGTTTCCCCATCGATCTCAGCTCTAAGGATTTCCAGCTCATTCAAATGAGCCATCATCTTGAGAACATGATCCCTCACGGGTGTTCTCTCGATCATTGTGGTCGTCATCAAGTTCCTCATGGATTCCTGCCTAGCAGCCCGATTCTGGTGTTCGAAAAGCTCCTTGAGATTGAGCATCATGTCATAAGCAGTGGGCATGACTTGATGCTGATGTTGCAATACATTTGACATAGAAGCCAAAATGTAACACCGCGCCATCTCATCAGCCTTTATCCACTTCTTATAACTCTCCTTCTCCTTTTCCCCAGAATCATCCGCAGGCTTAGGAGGACACTCTTCGAAGAGTACATACTTGTACTCCTCAGCAGTCAAGACAATATCAAGATTCCTTTTCCAATTAACATAATTTGGTCCAGTAAGTTTATTCTCTTTTAGTATCATAACAAGCGGGTTGAAAGTCATTTTTGAAAAACCTAAGAATCACATAAATCAAAACATTAGATTTCAAAAAATTATTGATTCCTCAAACAAAAAAATTTTAAAATCAACCAACACCGAGAATATCGTATGCCACGATCGTGTGGACATATACGAATTCTACATTTGTAAGAGGAGATTTTACCCATTAATTTTACTATCTTGTTAACCTAACTTTTTGACAAATAAAATTAATAGTTGGTTCTTCTTCGGCCCTACAAATAAAAGCAGTGACTCCGATGGGGAGGATACTTCTATTTGCATCTAAGTGTGCACCATTACTTGGTATCAAGGCAATTATCTCAGGTTATGTGCCTTCCCATGGGGAAGTACACACTCTCCTAAATAATTTTCTATAATCATATTTGACCCTGTGATCCGCAAAACAAACTCATCCGATGAGGAGGAATGTACTCAGAGCCGACACCAAGTTTGTTCGCATCACATGTCAAATTGTAATTGAGGCCGTGGGAATTTATAAAAAATATCCCTCTCCCACTTAGTAATTTAAAATTGAGGAATTTTCCTAAAACACGACATGCATATCAAACAAGAAGCAATAAATATGAAAAAAAAAATATTTTCCAACTTTATGGCTTTTGTTCTCCAATATGCCTCTCGTCGTATCGCCATCTTGTCCGCTCCTCCCTACACCATATACAAGTCATCCGGAGATCCGAGCCGAGAAAAATTATTTTAATTTACATCCATCGATCCTATACTCCATGAAGGAGTGTACATGAAATCTAGATCGAAAGTAAACTAAAATAAAAGAGTGGCTAAACAATGCCGTACTTAATTACAAAAATTAAATATTAGCCTCGTCAACCCTGAGGATTCAAATAATGATACAATTACACACATCCAATCACATACACACACATATGGCCATAATAGTTGGATCTTATGCCTGCAACCAAAAAGTTAGCCTACGCATATCCTACTATCATCCGACACATACAATATATGAGAAGTGCATAAAAGTAACCGAATCCTTAACACACAAAATCGGAAACCGTGGCTCTAATACCACTTGAAGGTCAAAGCTTCGCTTCCCACTTCAACTTGGTCGCTTGTGCATGGCGATCCCATCTACGTCTCCAGATTAAAAAAAATCCTTGACGAAGAGGGATTACCCAAGCAACTGATCCATCATCGTGCTATTCGATTAGAGTGGTCTCTTGAACATACTAGTTGTTCATGAAACCTAACTTTTTTCCTCGATTAGCCACGGAATAGATGATGTACAGATCACCGATTTTTGTGTTTGTCTTCGTGGTCCAAGTAAATTAGCCACATGCAATTACATACATCATACAAAAAAAAAAGGAAACCAAAACAAGAACTATACCTCTTGTTTACCTCAAGGTCTTCTATTGTATGTCCTTCCTTCTTTTGGACGTCATGTGGGCGACGATCTTCCAAAAGTCGAAGCCTCCTATATCACGTTCTTCCCTTCCTTGCTCGCTCCGAACAAAGGGAAGAATAACACAAAACTTCTTCTCCTATCTAGAACCGACCACCAAGCCACCTTGCTTGGTGGTTGCCGCCGGCCAAGGAGAGGAATAAGGAGCGTCGGCCAACCTTGAAGAAAGGTTGCCGCCGGCCAAAAGAGAGAGAGAGGGGGGGAGGAGTCATTGGCCAACCTAGAGAGAGAAAAGGAGGCACCACCCAAAAGGAAAGAAAAGAGAGGAGAGTCCTTAGGTTGTCGCCGCCCACAAGGAGAAGCCAAAACCCTAGCTCACCTTCAATCCTTGCTTGCCGCCCAAGCCACTCAAGCCAACTCCAAAAACCCTAACCCTAATTGGATTATTCACCGCCCAAGCCCTTAGCCCTCCTTTTATAGAGCTAGGCTTAAGCCTCCTTTCAATCTCCACCGTCGGATCTAGAGATTTAATCGCCACCATCGGATCTAGAGATTTAATCTCCACCATCGGATCTAGGCTTCATGAATGTTTTAATAGGCTACAATAGGGACCATGAGGAGGAGTTGAATCTTTGCCACCCAATGGATCTATCCCACATAAAGTCCGATCCATTAATGATAATCCATTCCACTAGAGGATTATCATTGATCTACCTCACCAACCTTCATAAATAAATATGGGCTCCATATAATAATTGTATAAATATCGCCCCATGTTTAAGACTTATCATCATGCCGGACCAAGTCCACCTGCAGGGTTTACATGATGAACCTTATGAGCTCCTCAAGGGGACATCATCATTCTAATATATAGGACATGGTTTCCTCCTATAATCAATGATACACCATGTTAATAAAATCATTTCCCAACTTACCGAGCCTATCGATTTAATCTATAAATCTCGCCCTTTGGTAAATCAAAGAAATAAATACTAAGTACATGTGCCCGTTATTATATCGGAATTAAGAGCATGTACACAATAATATCCGAGATCCGATTCAATTATGTAGTCAGTAATAAATCGAATCACCTCTAAGTCGATCCTGCTCAATACACACAAAGTGTACTAGTGTAATTCTATGGTCAAGACAAACCAATACCAAATCACACTACAACCATACCAATGGTTTATCCAAAAACATCTCGGTTGTGAGCCTCTACTTATACTTTATAAGGAACTGATAACATGATCTCTCGTGTGACACTACACACCATATTATCTACAATGTAATGTATCAGACAATATGCATAACCATAAATATGCAAACAATGATCATGTGATTCTTATTTCAAAAATAAAGATGTTCATACAAAAGATAGACTTTTCAGTATACATCCCAACAAGGTCTAGGAAGCAAGGTCCACCCAAGGGAAAGAAAGGTTTGGGTCACAAACCTAAGCCCAAAGAGACCTGTCATAGTGTTTCATTCAATTATGGGACACAACCTAGGTCTAGGAGAGCCAAGGTTACTAGGGAAGTTATCCCTAAGGGTAACCAAGGTGTGTGCCTAGGTGCTAAGGTTTCAAGGAAACCTAGGGAGGCCATTAAGAAGGATACAAGGGGAGTTATCCGTAGAGTTAACCTAGGTAAGATTCAAATGACCAAGGCTACCAAGCCTAGGAGGGTCATTAGGAGGGTATCTAGGGATGTTATCCCTAAGGAATGTCTAGTAAACCCAAGGAGCTCAAATAGGTATTGGGTCCCTAGGAGCGTGATCGATTCACGCTAAATGGGTTAGGATGTATCAACCTTGATTGGATGGGTAGCTAACCCAACCATAGCAAAGTTGACACTTTAGGTCATTTCTAAGGTAATGGAATACTTTGGAAATGTGATTTGAATTTAATCTTAAAGGTTTTTAGGATGTGCCAATATATTTTGAGAACTATGAAAATTTGATCAAGTCGGCACAAACTAGGTTTAGAGGTCATGGTGTGCCATTTTGGATATTTGGCACACTTGGTAGATGAGTAGTATTATGGCAAAATGAACTTAATCATAACAAATGACAACTAATATTAAAATTTAGGTATTCTTATGCCTTATATTTTATTTGCCATGATTTGATTGCCATATACCATGTCATGATATCATATTTCATCTTTATCATATAAATGTCATGATTATGCTTGAGTTATTTAATTGTGTCATGTTTATGGTTAGATTTAATCATATGTCATGACATCATGATTATTGGCACATATTTCTATTTATGCTATCATTTATGCCATAATCATCATTCATGCATTTAGGTTTAAGGAAAATTGATTTAAGGACTATGACATGACTTGAAGTCCCATGTATAAGGGAATCAAGTAGTGTTGCCTTAGAAAATGCATGAGGCCTTAGTTTAGGATGAACAAAACCCACATCTCACATCACATTGACATGTGTATGTATTGATACACCCTAGACAAATGTGAGATGCTAGGAAATGAGTTAAGTTCAAAGTTAATAGTTTTTGCATCTAGATGAACTCAAACTCATCTTATACCATGGATGAATAATGAGAAAAGCTTATGTACAAGTCATGTGCATTAAGCGTCCATGGTTCAATATAAGGCTTTAAAAACATTTTAGAAAACCTTGGTGAAGTATATATTTTAATAGCAATCACGATTGAGAGTTGGGACAAAGTAGGGCCAACACATTGAACTTTTCAATGGTTTTGAACTTTGTGTCAATCTATTATTTTTATGGGTATTTTATTTTTCAAATATTTTTCACCCATAATCATTCTTATAAGTAGTATACGTAAGAAGTTTCAAGATTTTTCAAAATACGTATATTCAATTATGTATTCTCAATCTCGTTTTCTGAACTCTGATTTCTGCATTTGCAGAAATCAATCGACTACCATGGATGGCAGTCGACTGGCGTCAAGGGCAGTCAACTGCTGACTAAAGGAGTCGACTGCCAGATCTGATTTCGGGTAAACAATGTTTATTTAGCATGATTTTCAGCCGTGTTAGGCTGCCCTAACTGCTCCTAACCCTAGGATATGCTTTAGAAAGCAGTGGAAAGAGTGAAAATTCATTGGATATGGATTAGAAGAGTTGTTTGGGTGTGTATCAAGTTTAAGGTGTGTGAAAGTTCAAGTTTGAACTTTTTCTCTTAATTTTGATGGTTTAGTGCTCCTATAGGCTTAAGGACTCTCCAAGGACATTGTTCGTGCAATAATTAAGGGGGAGCAAGCCTTTAAGGCGAGATTATCTATCATGGGATGATGGATGTGTTCTTCCTCATGAGGGGGAGATGTTTGGAGAATTAGAAAATAGGAGAATGTGAGATGCCCAATTGGGAAAATTTAGAGAGTTTGTAGGATTGTCTCTCTTAAGTAATATGGGACTTATCACTAGGATGAGTGAAGGCATCCTGATGCTTTTGGACTAAGGGGGAGATTGTAAGATCTCATTGGGATATGAGACATTGACACCCTTGGGGAGAGCCTTTTTGATGTATGTCAAAAGGGGGGAGAATTGATGTGGGAGAATTTGGGAACTCCTAATTTGGCAAATTGGGAGATTTGGTTTGAGTTAGTGTTTTAACTCAAAGATGTTGGTTTTTGTCAAACATCAAAAAGTGGGAGATTGTTGGTGCAATCGGCTCAGGTCACGATTGACAAGACTCAAGTAATATTTTGATGTTTGACAAAGGAGTTTACCGTTGTTTGACAATGGGTTGACCAGATGGTTGACTTGGGGTTGACCATAATGGAGAAGTCTAAGTGGGACACTTGGCAATGGAATGTCCAAGTGGGACACTTGGCAATGGAATGTCCAAGTCTTGAGTACTTGGCATGGAAAGTCCAAGCATGGGTCTTGGCAAGGAAAAGTCCAAGCTTGAGTCTTGGCAATTGGAAAGTCCAACATGGGTTGACATGGAAAGTCCAAGCATGAGTCTTGGCAAGGGAAAGTCCAAGCTTGATTCTTGGCAATTGGAAAGTCCAACATGGGTTGGCAAGGAAAGTCCAAGTCATGGGTACTTGGCAATTAGGAAGTCCAAGGGTTGATATTGGTGGCGTTAAGTCCAAGGGTGAAGTTTTGGTAGCTAATGGTTGACAGCGTAAAGTCCAAGTGTGTGTCTTGGCAACGTAAGTCTAATGTGCCTTGGCGGTGTTGACCAGGTTAGCATGGCAATAGCTGATGGAAGCACCTGAAGGCTAGCATATGGATGAACAAGTCATGGATGACTTGGAGGGATCCGATAGGCATGAGGCTGATAGAGGTGGCTAGAAGGCTTAGGTCTATGTTAAGGGTGGTCTAGCAAGTGTGAGGGCATCATACTTGGGGTTAAACCTTATGGTCGAGGTTATCAGTCGATTGGGGCTTTGAACCAATCGATTGGTCAAGTGTTTTGACACTTGGCAGCCGAGTTGACTCTGGGCAGTCGATTGGGATTATGACCAGTCGACTGTTGTGAGTCGACTGGTGTTCGAATGTGGCAAATAGCCTTGGCATTTGACTGCCAACATTGGGCAGTCGACTGATGGCTTGAGCAGTCGACTGATGGCCGAGGTTGCGGGAGTAGAATGCTCGGTAGCTAATTGGGAAGTCGGTTATGGGCTTGAACAGTCGACTGTCAGTGTGTCCGTTGGTTTAAATGCCGACGTGGATCAAGCCCGTTGTGAGATAATGACACTGTTGGTAGTCGATTGGGGCCTTATGGTAGTCGACTGCTAGACACGAAATCAGCTCGATGCAGGGATAAAAGGAGCAGCTCGTGGAGGATTTCGCCATGGTTCTTTGAGAGGTTTCTTGAGGTGATTTGAAGGCGCATTTCAGGGTCCTTCAAGATCATTCAAGCAACCAACAAGCAAAGCATTCAAAGCCCTAGTTTGTAAAGTGTTTTTTATATTTCTTTGTATTTTCTTGTATTATTTTGTATTACTTTTGTAATCACTTGTAAGAGGTTTCCTCCACCTCCAGACTGTTTTTTGAGAAGGAGAGTTCATTAGTGGTGGGGTTTGCATCGCTAGGGCTCATTCAAGCCCAACTCGTGAAGTAGGAACCCTAAGGTTCCGAACCACGTTACATCCTTGTGTATTGTGAGTGTTTGTCTATTTTGTTATTGCTTTATTATTATTTCCACTGCTCTTAACTAGTATTGTAGAGACTGGCATGATCGAATTTCGTCGAAGCAACGAACACGCTATTAACCCCCCCCCCCTCTAGCGACATTCAATTACTAACATGAGATATGTCTCATTCAACTGCATCGGAATTGCTCCATACCCTAAAATGATGCATTTGTGTACAGTACCCTTCAATCCACACCGGAATGATTAACTAACACTTGTGCAAAAGTCTGCCACTGTCTAATCCCTGAAAACTGATTTCACAAGCTTTTGACCAAATGAATTCCATCACGTTCTTGTTCAAACAAGTCAGTGGTATAGCAACGCTAGAAACATCCTATCCTCATCTGAGGAAATAACCCAAATGAATCCAAGGAAACCATCAATTTCCCTTAAGATCATGAATATATCCAAAAATATCGTCTAAGAGGACAACCACAAACTGATCCGATCGTTTCAAGAATACTCGATTCCTTAAGTCCATGAATGACTAAATCGTCAATAAGTCTAACAACATTATCAACAACTCATAAAATTCATACCAAGTATGAAATGTTGTCTTCTACACATCTGCATCCTTTTGACTCTAAGATGATGATATCCCAATCATAAACAAACCCTAAAGTATACACAGGTGTCCTTTAGCTGATCTAAACAGATCATCCATCAACAACAAAGGATATCCATTCTCAATAGCTACTGCATTCCATAATCGATAATCGATGCATAACCTCAAAGGTTTGTCTCTCTTTTAATAAAGAGTTCCAGATCTTCTCAAAAAGAAACACTGGGATAGATAAATCTCCCATCCAACACCTCCTACAATCGCAACTTATATTCTTCCAATTTTTATAGTGTTTAGCAACACTGATACCAATAAAATTGTCACCCGGTATGAGGTCTTCAATATTGAAACTATTTTCGTAATCACTCCGATCATATACTCCACTTAGCTATGCAGTGGCAAGCTCGAGAGTTCATTCGAAACTACATCCAAATACTCTTGAATCATATGCACATCTGAGAGAAATATTATACCATCATTTCAACAATTTAACTATCCATAAAGATACGTCTATAGTAAAGGTATGTCTATCAAAGTCTAAGGGCATCCCTTGACTTCTTGGTTGTTGGTCAACATCTCACCTAACGATAGAGAAACAACTAATACACATGATCTGAATATAGAAATCCTTCTAATCCTATCTAAGAATGTTCTAGACATAGATACATGTAAACTACCAGTATCTCTCAATATATCAACAAATAAAGTAAACTGAAGTAATAACCCAAATGATCAATCCTTCGACCCTCTATGTGTCCTCTCTAGTAATCATGTAAACTCATCCAACTTCTATTCTTGACGGTTGAGTTCCTGTAGATGCAAAAGTCTACCATGGAGGAACTAAAATCGGCTGCTAAAACTGAGATACAGCCAAAATAACTACAATGGAGGTGGTAAACATTGTTTTACTAGTAAAGAGTACACCACTGATTGTAAAATACTGAAACACTGCCAACATCGTAGCACGCTTCAACTCAGCAAATGATATAGATGCACCTGAGGAGATAACAGTTGTTGATGTTGTTGAGTCTTCTAAGATGTCTCCTACTGATACTGCTGAGTAAATTGCTTCTCCTGGATGGAAGTATCAAGGAACTCTAACTATGCCTGAAGTAGTAGATCGCTACTGGTGTGATAACCCAATCTTCTATAATGATCTATGTTGTCGAGATTGTGAATCATCCTCCCGAAAGAAACATCAATAGTCTTCAACTAAGCCTTCAAAGTATATTCTCCTCGTATGTACTAGTTGCTTACAATAGCAGCAAATGAACTAATCCAACGGATAATCCAACTTTGCGTGTCATCATGATCCGCACTACACACACATATTCCCTTCGGAGTCTTTCTTCTAATTTCGCTAATAAACATGAGAAAGTTTTGATGTTCTGCAGTTGGTTTTCTTTGGTCAGAAAATAACTCATGACCTATGACTCTGATCTTTCTCCTTTTATCTAACATTCAAAAACTTCTGATTCCAATATTTGACTTGCAATGTCTACTTATCGATCTCCCACTCTTAAAACACTTGTACGAAGTCATTTTTAAACTCATGACTCGATCCAATGTCTTTCGGTAGGATCTGATAGAAGATCCAAACATCCTAATCCAAATGTAAGCCAATAAACTGTGGGTGGATTAAAACATCCCAATCATATTCTCGAGCTATTAGGTGCCTGTAACCTCTATAAGTCTAACAACTCTGCATGGTACTCCCATTACCGAATGATCACCCTACTTGAAGCTCAAAAATTCCCTGACAACTAGTCAAGGGAAATAACACAGGGAAAGACTCTCTCACAACATCACTAAATCGTGATCAAGTGATATGCTATTCCCAGAAAATTATTTTCTGCATCTTTCACCAAGTATTGGCTTAATCGCGAAGATGATATACAACTAACTCTACTTTTCCTGCATAACACAGGTTAAGTACTCAAAAGTACCTTCAAAGCTATACAATCCAACACGACCAACTCAGGGATCAAAATTCCAATGAAACACCATATACTAATCCTCCACTATCTGCATCAACAATAGTACACACGTTGCCTTCTCAAGGGTCGGTAGTTGCTGGAGGGTCTTCTTCTTCTCAGTCTATGGCTGAAACTTCATCGTTGGTGGCATCTACTTTAGATTCTACCTTGGTAGCAAGTTCAAGTAATGGTATGGGAAGTAGATCTGGGAAAGGTGTGGTGGGGGCAGATCGAAGTGGTCATCAACTACGAACACGAGTAGTCCGCGGAGGTGTCCAATAAAGCTAGCTGCATGAAATATTCGGGGCTTTCACAAGTCCTTGAAGCAAGGAGGAGTGAAGCACCTCCTTGGGCACAAGGATATTCAGATTATGGCATTATTGGAGACGAAGCTTGGAGAGAACTCACTTGATCAGATTATGCAGCGGCGGTTTGCAGGTATGGGGCATGTTCATAACTTTAGCATGTCTAACCGTAGATGAATGTTGCTATTATGGAATCAACAGAGGGCTGATTTGGAGGTCATTCGAATGTCGGATCAGTTCATGCATTGCCAAATACGGTGTCGGGTCTCTGGAAGGGCATTCTTGTTGACTTTTGTCTATGGGTTACATTGCGTTGGTGCACGGCGGTCGTTATGGGAGGCGCTTATGGAGAATGGAGGGGATATTTTGGAGCCTTGGATGGTTATGGGGGATTTTAATTCGATTTTATCATTGGATGATAAGCAAGGTGGGGTGCTTGTTACAAATTATGAAATGAGGGATTTTCAACAAGTGGTTCAAGCATGCGGATTGGTGAACCTCCGCTCTATTGGTTACCGGCTCACTTGGAAAAATGGTACGGTTTCTTCTAAGCTTGATAGGGCTTTGGTAAACTCACATTGGTTAATGGCAGAATTTGATGCGTATTCTGAAATCCTGGCTCCTGGATGTCTATTGGATCACTCTTGTGGGGTGGTGCATACTATGCCGAAGGATAGGCCACCCAATCGACCCTTCAAATTTCTGAACATGTGGGCGTTGCATGATGATTTCAAGCAGGTGGTGGTGGAGTCGTGGGCGCCTCCAGTCATTGGGAATATGCAATATGTGCTTAAGGTCAAGATGGGGGGTTTAAAGTGCAAATTACGGGAGCTAAACAAGGAGCATTTTGGGCATATCTCGGAGAAAATGGGGAGGGTCAAAGCTGAGTTGGAGGAGGTGCAAAGGGGTATACTAGGGGAAGGGCCTACCCCCGAGGGTTATGATCGGATGAGGAAACAAACCACTCTTCTTGCGGAGGTGGAGAAGCAGTTTTACCAACATCATGCGAAGAATGTGTACCTATAGAGTGCAGACAAGTGTACTAAATTTTTCCATGATGTGGTGAAAAGAAACAACAAGAGGAATGCAATTAGTTTGCTTGTTAAGCGAGATGGGGAGCAAACAACGAGTTTGGGGAAGATAGCAAGTGAATTTGTGGACGCTTTTCATGACCTACTTGGGTGTAAAGAATAATGCAGTCCCTTGGACGGTAGCTCCATTTTTGGTTGGTGTCTGAATGTCGCCCAAGCTGTGAGTTTGGTGGAGGAGGTGGGGGTCTTGGAGATAAAGGCATCTATGCATGATATTGGTGGTGAGAAGGCATCGGGTCCAAATGGTTATGGTGCGAAGTTCTTCATGGTAGTGTGGGATATTGTTGGTGCAGATTTTGTTGCTTCTATTCAGGAATTCTTTAGGGAGGGAAAGTTGCTTAAGCAGTGGAACCATTCATTAATTTCTTTAGTGTCGAAGGCGGATCATGCTCTAGGTGTTTCTGACTATCGGTCGATATCTTGTTGCACTGTATTTTATAAGTTTATTGCCAAGGTAATGGTGGGACGGTTGGCAAAGGTGCTGGGGTATTTGCTTGATCTAGCATAGGCGACATTTGTCCAGGGGCATTCTAATGGAGATAACATTTGTTTGACTCAGGAACTGCTTCGAAAGTATGCATGGAAAAGGGTTTCTCCTAGATGCATGCTCAAGGTCGACTTGAGGAAGGCTTTTGATATGATTGATTGGGATATTCTCATGACTGCACTCGTTGATTTTGGTATTCCTCAACGTTACTATGGATAGGTTCGTGAGTGTGTTACGACGGTCTCATATTCTATAGCTTTGAATGGAGGCATTTATGGTTTCTTTAGTAGCCGCCGAGGATTGAGGCAAGGAGATCCACTTTCGCCGTTGCTTTTTGGGTTGGTCATAGAGGTTTTGTCACGGAGGTTGAGGGATGCTACCTTGCTGCCATCTTTTCATTACCATCCTATGTGTAATGAAGCTGGAATCACTCACCTTGCATATGCGGATGATCTGATGATGTTTACACGGGAAGATGTTAGTTCGATCACGGTGCTTGTGGGATGCTTGGAGAGGTTTGGGGTTGAAGCAGGTTTGCGGCCTAATCCGTTAAAGTCTCATATGTACATGGAGGGTGTAGATACTGTGACGAAGGCCCAGCTGCTAGGCATTATTGACTTTCAGGAGGGCACATTCCCATTCAGATATCTAGGGATTCCACTAGCGGCAGAGAAGTTACACATGGCTAACTATGGACCATTGCTCGAGGCTATCATGAGGAAGGTCAATGCTTGGCCAAAGCATACCTTATCTTATGCAGGTAGATTGGAGCTGGTGGGTTGTGTTCTTCAGGGGTTAGTGTGTTACTGGCTTTCTATGCTCCCAATTCCTTGTGGCGTGATTAGAAAGATTCATGGCATATGTTGGGCATTTGTATGGGCTTCTAAGAATCCCTCGGTGTCATGGAGTACTATATGTATTTCAAGGAACCATGGTGGATATGGGCTTAGGTATCTAAGGGCATGGAATGAGGCTTTGCTAAGCAAGATGTTGTGGGACATAAAGTTAAAAAGGGAATCGCTGTAGATCAAATGGGTTTGCCAACATTACATAAAGGGGGCTGATTTTTGGAGTTGGGAGGCTAAGGCGACGAATACGCCTCTTATCAAGAGACTTGTGGAGGTGAAAAGTAAGATACAAGGAGGGGGTGGTGGGATTGGTGAAGCAAACATGAGGATGCTTGATTGGTTTGCCATGGCAAGAAAAGGGATGGAGAATGCATATGAGTTCATCAAGCCAAAGGCATCAGTGGTACCATGGGTGGCAGTGGTTTGGAGGCCTGAGATAATGCCAAAACATCGGTTCATGCTTTGGTTACTTGATCATGGGAAGCTGCAGATAGTAGACCGTATGGATCATCTACAGGATAAGGAGTGACTGCTATGTTAGAGTAGCCCAGAGTCGAACCTGCATTTGTTTCTTGAATGTCTGGTTGCAAGGGCACTGTAGAGCAGGGTGCGGCAATGGTTGGAGATTGAACATGATGGCAACACGATGATGGATCTCTTGGCATTCATGGGGCAGCGCTACAAGGGATCGGGTTAGAAAGAAAGAGCTCGATACTTGGGGATTTCTTCCATGAAATATGTCTTATGGGAGGCTCCCAATAGATGTCGATTTGAGGGGCTATTGTCGGATGTGGATAGGATGGTGCATAAGGTGCAGATACATGTTCATCGCTTCATGGAGGGATAGGCAAATAGATATGTCGAAGTGTGATAGTGTTTTGATTTCTCTTTATGTTTCTCTTTGGATGACGTTTGTGTTTGTTATCTTTGGTGTGTGATGTTGAAGTGTTGGTGTTTGGAACATTGTGGTATATGCAGCCCATAGCTATGGTTGCATGATGTGTTGGTGTGTACGTTGGGTGTTTTTCCCATTGGTCGTTTACCCGTTATATATATATTTACCATTTTAAAAAAAAAAAGCAATAGTATACACGTTTGTCCATTACACCACAGGTAATGATCTGACTAGCATAGTTAGTGAAAATCACTAAGAATGTAATGTTTGATCTCCATAAGAAATGCGACTACCTAACCCTTGCTTTTCGACTCGATATCAGTCAGCTCTCAAATGTACTTCACCTTTTCAAAAATAGGTACATGTCTAATAGACTCAACATGTCATTCCTGTGGTCAACCCAAACTACAGTTACAAATAGTAACTAACACACTACATGTCATTCCCTGTTATAAACAACTAAACGCATAGGCAACAAAAGGAAATGTGATAACAATTAGCATACCTTAAACCTTGTAGCTCGGAGATGCCCCGCTACAGCCAGATCTCAGAACTCACAAAAAATAAAATCAAGTAAAACAAAACTCAACGTCCAAATGAAATAAAATCTGAAAGTGGACTTCACAACCTAGGGCTCTGATACCAATAAAATTATCATGCCCCGAGAGTATATTTGTCCATAGATCGGACGGTACTCTCTTGTGACAATATAAGATAAACTACCGATACATGGCCCAAATAGCTGCTATCACTAATAAGCCATAAAACACAATGGAATACACTAACAAATAATAAAGATACAAAGACTCAAATACATGTGTACCGGTACGACTTTGAGACAACAAGAAAACATAGTCGAAACCAACATCTAAATCAAATCCATAGTAGGCCAAATACATACAACTTAACCATACACTCCAAATGCGGAAACAACATAGGATAAAATTGTAGGGACGTATACTGAAAAGTCTACCTTTTGTATGAACATCTTTATTTAGAAATAAGAATCACATGATCATTGTTTGCATATTTTTATAGTTATGCAATATTGTCAAATACTTTACATTGTAGATAACATGGTGTGTGGTGTCACACAGGAGATCATGTTATCGGTCCCTTGAAAAGTATAAGTAAAGGCTCACAACCGAGATGGCTTTGGAGAAACCATCGGAATGGTTGTAGTGTGATTTGGTATTGGTTTGTCTTGACCATAGAATCACACTAGTGCACTTTGTGTGTATTGAGCAGGACCAACTTAGAGGTGATTCGATTCATTGCTGACTACATAATCGAATCGGACCTCAGATATTATATTGTACATACTCTTAATCCCGATATAATAACGGACACATATACTTAGTACTCATCTCTTTGATTTACCAATGGGCGAGATTTATAGATTAAATCGATAGGCTCGGTAAGTTGGGAGATGATATTATTTATATGGTGTGTCGTTGATTATAGAAGGAAACCGTGTCCTATATATTAGGATGATGATGTCCCCTTGAGGAGATCATAAGGTTCATCATGTAAACTCTGCAGGTGGACTTGGTCCAGCATGTTGAAAAGGTTGAGTGGTACTACTCATGGAGTTGGATGTTGATTAATTAATGGTCAGTAAATAAATTAATCGACGTACAGTCGAGATCTTAAACACGGGGAGAAAATGTACAAATAATATATGGAACCCATATTATCATATGGGGGTTGGTGAGGTAGATCAATGATGATCCTTTAGTGGATTGGATCATCATTAGTTGATCGGACTTTATGTGGGCTTGATCCATGGGTGGCCAAGATCCAACTCCTCCTCATGGTCCCTAATGTAGCCTATTAATACCTCATGAAGCTTATATCCAATGGATGAAAACAAAACTCTAGATCTAAAGGTAGAGATTAAATCTCTAGATCCGACGATTGAGATTAAATCTCTAGATCCGACGGTTGAGATTAAATCCCTAGAACCAATGGTGGAGATTAATCCAAGGCATAAACCCAACTCTATAAATAAGGCTTATTGGCTTGGGCGGCAAGATAATGGATGAGGGGATTAGGGTTTGTCCCTTGGGCGACAACCAATCCTAATTAGATTAGGATTGGGAGTGGGGGCTAGGGTTAGGGTTTTGGGATTAGGCTGGGCGGCAACAAGAAGATGAAGCTCTTTTCTTCTTCTTCCTAAGGTTGGCCGACCCCTATTCTTCTTCCCTCTACCTTGGCATGAGCTCATCCTATTCTTCTTCCCCTCTTCCATGGCTGGCAATAAGGAAAGCTAGGATTAGGGTTTGGAAGCTTAGGGTTTAGGAGGCTTGGGCGGCACCAAATAAGGAAGTAGTTCGCTTTCTTCTTCCTCTCCCTTGGTGGCCGGCGCCCATAACCTTCTTCCCAGCCCTTGGATGGCATCCAAAGATCCTCCTCTCCTTCTTCTTTGGTGGTGGAAACAAGATATAGGGGTTTCCCTTGGTGTCTTGGTCGGTTTCCACCATAATCTCCTTCTCCTTGTTGGCCGGCGGCAAGCACTCTCCTTGTTGCTTGTTGGTTGGCTATAGGAAGGAGAAGAGCCTTGTTTCTATTCTTCCTCTTGCTTTGGAAGAGCAAGGAAGGAAGATTTGCAATCTAGGAGCTTTGACTTACGGTAGATCATCGCTCACACGACGTCCGAAAGGAGGAAGGTCATACATTAGAAGATCGAGAGGTATATCGATTCTCTAATCTTTATATGTTACATGTTTGTATTTGTTTTTCAATTATGAGCATGATATAAATCTGTATATGGCTAAATAATACTTGGATCCTGAGCATAAACACAAAAACCGGCGATCTGGACATCGTCTATTCCGCGGCTACTCGAATAATAGAGGATGGTCGCTTGAACAACTAGTTTGTTAAAGTGACCTCTCTAAACGAATAGCACGACGATGACTTGGTTGTTTGGGCAATCCTTTTTGTCTAGGATTAAATTTTTTAATCCGGGGACATCGAGGGGATCGCCATGAACAAACGACCAAGGTGAAGTGGGAAGCGAAGTTTCCCCTTACGGACTCGATAAGCAAAACCCTTCAAAAATCCCAAAACAAACAATCCAAAATAATACAACAGTATGGAATATAATTCATACATTTGGTGTGAGATGGGATCAGCTGGTGGAGCTCTGAGCACCCAAGGAATCTTCTACCTGTTACCTGGGAAACATGAAAACCCAGGGTCTGTGGTGGTGAGTATAAAATCAGCGGTAAAATGAAAGATAGTACATGAACAATATATATCATATTTGAGATCTATAATTATACATATGGAGATCAACAGGTATACAAATAGAGATCAATAGGTATACAGATGGAGATCAACAAGTATATAGTCTTAAAGGTAATAACAAATAACCAGTAGTATAACTATAATCAATGTATAAACAAACTAACTGATCAACTGAACATAACGTAAGGTATTGACATACCTGAAGACCTGCAACGAAACAACCATACAACCTGAACACATATACCACAATATAACACATACAACATAGAAGAACAATACTACACCTGTAATCAACACACTTCCATACGAAACATTTTATAAACAAATACATCAATGAACCTGGTCCATCTAATACAACATGACGTTGATCAAATGCGTACAATAGTCCAACCCAACTCGTACACTGTACTCCACACACAAAAGTATAGAATATGCAAATAGTATGCAAAATAATGAACACACATATGCAGCAAGTATAGCTCAAACAAATTCAACATCACAACAAGCATATATAGACTATATCTATATATACTAATTACACACACACACACACATACATGGCAATGCAAATTAATGGTCATGCCTACACACCCGGCTCGCTACCACGACCCTAGTGTGGCCTAGGTGGCACGACATGATAACAGTCCCAACTCAACAACTACCACTACTCTCGAGTGGCCGAGTGGGCAATATGAATAAGTAGCGATGAGCTAAATAGCTATAAGTTATACAACAAGGGTCCCTGTTGATGGCCGCTTTAACTGTCACTACCCATGAGTGGTCGAGCATCGCACAGAGGACAAATTGCACACAACTCCAACTACCTATTAGTGTTAGCCCATAGTGACAATCATGAGATGATTGATTAGGGATCTTATGTATCATATTTCATTAATAACAGGTAAAGATTGATTATTATATTTACTTTATTCGTGTGCAAGCTAAATAAATATAATAATGCCCTTTAATAGTAGGTTCTAATCTACAGTATATCAATTAGTAAAATTGATTATGAGGAGCTGTAGAGAACACTATTCTTAAACATTCATAGTCAAGTATTGTATTAATAGACAAAGGGATATATTAATACATTGAGACTAGTCTGTAGGTCAATGGATGACTTGATCTCACAAGTCTTGGATATGTGATATCACATTGACATATGGGTATATAGATTGAAGAATATATGTACTGAATTGACCCGCCATGAGAAAGTTTCATGGATCGTTATATGAGTGTCATAAACTTTCTCATGTGACTATTAATATGAATAGTCCTTAGACCTGAAGTCACTATGGTTCCCTACATATGGAGCTATGTACTTTGGTATTGTCAAATATCACCCGTAATAGGGTGGACTATAAAGGTGATCACTGAGTATGTAACAAATTATGCGGAGGGATGTGAGTGATGTAGATGGGATCTATCCCTTCCATATGACGAGAGTGATATCCTTGGCCTCTTGATAGAGTATGACCACAAAATGCATGGCCATGCTCAAATGAGTCAATATGAGATATTGAGCTCATTTGTTTGAGTGAGTCTACTTGGGGATCAAGAAACATAAAGTTTGATAAGGGGATGACACGGTCTATTCCTCATTGATCGATCAAAGATATCAGGGATAGAAGGACACCATCATACAAGATAATAGTCACAGAAAGGTTTTGTCGAATCTTGACATTTTCGTAACTTGGATAGCAATGATGCATTGCTAGATGTCGCTCATTGCTTATGTGTCTAAAGTGGTTTAGAGACATTGCCAATGTTACGAAAACCTATAGGGTCACACACAAAGAACATGTTATTTTGGAGATGGCATTCATTTTAGTTTGACTAAATGAACCATTAGGCATTGAATTGGATTCATTGAAAGGATTGGATTTGAGTTAGACTCAAATTAAATGGCCGAATTTGAGTTGGACTCAAATTGATTTGACTTGAGTTGGACTCAAATCAATTTGGATGGAATAAATTCATCATGCATGATTAATGTGGATTAATCATGCATTGAAGAGGGAAAATCAAAAGTTGGATGAATGGACTCAAATTGATTTGACTTGAGTTGGACTCAAATCAATTTTGATGGTATAAATTCATCATGCATGATTAATGTGGATTAATCATGCATTGAAGAGGGAAAATCAAGAGTTGGATGAAACCTCTTTTCATGCATGATTAATGTGGATTAATCATGCATTGAAGAGGGAAAACCAAGTGTTGGATGAAACCTTTCATATTCATGGGATTAATATAAAAAGGGGGCCTTGGATCATGATGTTTTTGGTTGAAAATTGCCTTTGTTTTTCCCCTCTTCTTCCCTTGGCCGAAATATTCTCTTGGCCTAGCATCTTTTGTGGTGTTGCTAGCACAACCTTTCTCCAAAGAGTGTTCGTGTGGATACCATAGAGGCACGTACACTTGAACGTGCAAGAGATATAACGGACCGTGGACAAATGGGATAAACAAAGGGCACACATCAAAGGTATACCCTATAGGATAGGGCTTTATAGATCTATTCTTTAGTATGAGTTTTCTTTCGCATGGATCGCTCAAGGGATCCTTTTTCACTGTGATTTTCTTATTTATCGCATATGATTCCCAACAGTGGTATCAGAGCCACTTGCTTAAGATCATACATAAAGATCATCATAGGTCATTTTATATGTGATATAAAATTTTGTATAAGAAGTTTATTATGGTGCATGCATGATTGTTTGGGTGATTTTGTGCAACAAGATATGCATGTCATATTTGTTGATCGAACAACATATTTGCCGTTCAGATCTATCACCCAAAATTGCTACGAACAGTGGCAAGAAAGGGTCCCGGGTTCACTAACGGGACCGCCATGTCGTAGCAACTTATATGTCATGTTTAGCATCATAATAAAATCTTTATGTCATAGTTCATTGTGAATGATGTATGTCATAGTGTATGGTTATGGCCCATTAACCCCGATGTGATTGTGGTTGTGTTGTGAGTTCATGTTGTAATTCATAATACGACCTATGAGTCATGCCTCCCTCTCTATTTTTCTAGTTGTAAAATAGATCTAGACTCGAATGTAACTCGAGTATTCTTATTTTGTAATGTACAAAATGATGAATGGAAAGTCCATTGGAGGATGAAGTTACAAGAAGGATGCCAACGACACAAAACAACCAAAGGATGCAATTGGAGGAGATGCAATCCCTAGGTTGACCCATCACTCTTCTCGTTGGCTTGAGGAGATCGTAGATTCGGGCCATAACCATGTCACGTTTAAGCTTATATGTTGATATATGCTATGGTTATATGTGATGTATGTGATGTTTGTATGTGATGCTTGTATGTGATGCATGCGTAGTTAGTTGTCACAAAAATTAAGGTAACTTATTATATGCCTACCAAAGTTTAATACTTACTATTACCTTGTTCAATCGTAGCGCATTTGCCAAAGAAAAGTGACTCGATTTACCTCGGTAAAGTATGATAGGACAATTGTGATGTCCGCCTATTAAACCTTGGGTTTGACTTAACTAAGCTCTCTCTACTGGATTGATGAACTTAGAGGCATAGCTCATATGAGACATCTATCTACATTATACAAATCTTGGGTGATTAGCCAAAGCTAACTCAAGATGAGTGATAATTTAGTAGGATGTCTCATGCGATGGGCACAATGAACAAATAATGTTATTCATATAGATGTACAAGAGTTACATTAGATGTAATTGGTACAAGTTACCTACCTATCTTATATGAGTCTTGAGCAATTAGCCAAAGTTAACTTAAGATGTGGTATAATATGGATCTTGTCCCATTTTATGACCAGTGGGAGAATTATTTAGTTAAAAGGACTAATTAAATGATTGAAATATGATACATTTTTGCACTTCTGTATTGTAGATCACCATATCATCAAATACATCAAACACACTCTCTCTGCGATTTGTCCTTGATAAGGACAAGCTCACTGGAGCTAATTTCTTAGACTAGTATAGGAACATGAAGATAGTCCTCAAGCAAGAACACAAACTGTACGTCCTAGAGCAGTCCATTCTTGAACCACCCACTCCTACGACCACTCGTGCTGACAAGGATGCTTATAAGAAGCATCAAGATGATGCATTGGATGTGTCATGCCTTATGCTTGCCACCATGACCTCTAAGCTTCAGAAGCAACATGAGAACATGGATGCCTATGGTATGGTTGAGCATCTGAAACAACTATATTAAGGACAAGCAAGGCACGAGAGATACGAAGTATCAAAGGCCTTGTTTCAATGGAAAATGCAAGAAGAAACTCCCATAGGCACTCATGTACTCAAGATGATTGGGTACGTTGAGAACCTACAGAGATTGGGATTTCCATTGGGCCAAGAGCTAGCCACTGACCTTGTTCTTCAGTCACTACTAGAAGGCTACAGTCAATTAGTCATGAACTACAACATGAATGAAATTGATAAGTCGTTACCTGAGTTGTTGAGAATGTTACGTACTACTGAGCTCAACCTTAAGAAGGCAAAGCCTGACACCATTTTGATGGTGAACAAAGGCAAAGGCAAAGGCAAGTAGAAGCCTAAAGGTAAGGGTAAGACCCAAGCCAAAGGCAAAGGCAAAGGCAAGGCAAATGCATTAAAACCTAAAGGAGGGGTGTCTAAGGAAGGGGAATGCTTCCACTGCGGTGAGACCAGGCATTGGAAGAGAAACTACAAGCTATATCTAGAAGAGGTGAAAAGGAAGAGAAGTGAGACTTCTGCCTCAGGTATACATGTTATCGAAGTCAATTTATTAATCTCATCTTCTTGGGTATTAGATACTGGATGTGCTTCTCACATTTGTACAAATGTGCAGGGCCTTCGAAAGACTAGATCATTGACAAAGGGCGAGGTGGACCTATGGGTAGGCAATGGAGCAAAAGTTGCCGCCTTCGCTATAGGGACATATTCCTTATCTTTGCCCACTGGGCTTATCTTAGAACTAGAAGAATGTTGTTATGTGTTTGCCTTGACTAAAAATATTATCTCCGTTTCTTGTTTAGACAAGAATGGTTTCTCATTTGTAATAAAGGACAAGTGTTGTTCCATTTATTTACATGATATGTTTTTTTTTGTAGTGCACACCTTATGAATGGTCTCTATCTTCTAGATCTTGAAACCCCAGTCTATAACATAAATACCAAATGGTTCAAATCTAATGATATGAACTAAACATATCTCTGGCATTGTCGCCTGGGTCACATAAATGAGAGTCACATATCCCAACTCCATAAGGATGAATTACTGGACTCATTTGATTTTGAATCATATGAGACATGTGAATCTTGTCTTCTAAGCAAGATGACCAAGACTTCATTTAGTGGACATGGTGAACAAGCTACTGATTTGTTAGAACTCATACATACTGATGTATGTGGGCCTTTCAATATAGCAGCTAGAGGAGGCTATAAGTACTTCATTACATTAACTGATGATTTCAGTAGATATGGATATGTGTATCAAATGAGACACAAATTTGAATCCTTTGAAAAGTTTAAAGAATTCAAGAATGAAGCACAAAACCAACTTGGTAAGAGTATAAAAGTGCTTCGATCAAATCGAGGTGGGGAATACCTTAGCCAAGCTTTTTGTGACTATCTCATTGAGTTTGGGATTAGATCTCAACTCACTCCACTTGAAACACCACAGTGGAATGGTGTATCAGAAAGGAGAAATCGTACATTGTTAGATATGGTACGATTCATGATTAGTCACACAAATATTCCTTCTTTCTTCTGGGGATATGCTTTAGAGATGGCTGCTTTCACACTTAACCACGTCCCATCTAAGGCAGTTATAAAGACACCATATGCGATATGGACTGGGAAGAGTCCCAAGATATCTTTTATGAAGATTTGGGGATATGAGGCTTATGTTCGACGACAAGTCTCCGATAAACTAGGCCCCAAATCAGACAAGTACTACTTTGTAGGATATCCTAAGGAAACAAAAAGATATTACTTCTACAATCCCACACAAGGCAAAGTGTTTGTTGCTAGAAATGGAGTATTTCTAGAAAGAGAGTTCATCTATAGAAGAACTAGTGGGAGTAAAATACATCTTGAAGAAATTCAAGATAAAGATAGCACTGAGATGGAAATTAAACATGCACCACAAAGTGTTGTGGATGATGAGTTTGTTGCACAAGAAATTGTGGAGCAACAACCTGTTCAAGTAGACCAACCTCTTCATAGGTCTGATAGGATACGTCGTCAGTCTGAGAGATATTCATTTCTCTTGTCTGATAGTGATGACGTTATGCTTGTTGAGTTGAATGAGCCTACATCCTATTAGGAAGCTGTGATGAGCCCAGATTCTGAGAAATGGCTAGAGGCCATGAGATCCGAAATGGAATCCATGTACACTAACTAAGTATGGACTTTGGTTGATCCACTTGAAGGGGTCAAACCCATTGGGTGTAAGTGGGTTTTTAAGAGAAAGACTGACATGGATGGCCTTATGCATACCTATAAAGGGCGATTGATATCTAAAGGTTTCAAACAAATTTATGGTATTGATTTTGATGAAACTTTTTCACCAGTTGTGATGCTTAAGTCCATTCGGATCATGCTTGCTATTGCAGCTTACCACGATTATGAGATCTGGCAAATGGATGTCAAAACTGCGTTTCTGAATGGAAACCTCCTCGAGGACGTGTACATGACACAACCTGAGAGTTTTGTTGATCCAAAGCATGCTGGTAAAGTATGCAAGCTGCAAAGGTCCATTTATGGTTTAAAGCAAGCATCTAGAAGTTGGAATCTTCGATTCGATGATGCGATCAAACAGTTTGGTTTCATCAAGAATGAATATGAACCCTGTGTCTACAAGAGGGTTAGTGGGAGCATAGTTATCTTTCTTATCTTGTATGTTGATGACATACTTCTAATTGGAAATGATATCCCTATGCTGCAGTCTGTGAAGACTTGGCTTGAGAATTGTTTATCAATGAACGACTTAGGTGAAGCAGCCTACATCTTAGGCATTAAGATCTATAGAGATAGATCTAAGAGATTTCTTGGCCTAAGTCAGAGTGCATACATTGACAAGGTGCTTAAACATTTTGCCATGCAGAATTCCAAGAAGGGATTTCTGCGAATGTCACATGATGTGAGCCTTTCGAAGGCTCAATGCCCTTCTTCTAAGGAAGAAAGGGAATGCATGGATCAGATCCCTTATACATGTGCTATAGGGTCTATTATGTATGTCATGCTATGCACTCATCCTGATGTTTCGTATGCTTTAAGCATGATGAGTAGGTACCAGTCAGATCCAGGTGACAGTCACTAGATAGCCATCAAGAATATTCTTAAGTACTTGAGAAGAACTAAAGAATATTTCTTGATATTTAGAGGCAATGAGGAGCTCGCTGTAAAGGGTAACAGCGATGCTAGCTTCCAAACGGACAAGGATGATTACAGATCATAATCAGGGAATGTTTTTTGTTTAAATGGTGGTGTTGTGAGCTGGAAGAGTTCAAAGCAAGACACAGTCGCGGATTCTACTACAGAGGCCGAGTATATTACTGCTTTTGATGCGACAAAGGAGGTTGTTTGGATAAGGAAGTTTGTTTCTGAGCTTGGTGTAGTTTCTAGCATTGTGATCCCTATAGAGATTTATTGTGACAACAACGGGGCTATAACATAGGCTAAGGAACCTCGTTCTCACTAGCGCTCCAAACATTTACTACGGCGGTATCACCTCATTCGAGAGATCATTGATAGAGGAGATGTACGGATATGCAGAGTAGATACAGATGCTAACATTGCGGATCCCTTGACCAAGGCTTTGGCACAGAGAAAGCATGATGGTCATACTAGGTCACTGGGTCTTAGAGATTACAGTGATTGGAAATAGTGCTAGTGGGAGATTGTTAGTGTCAGCCCTTAGTGTGAATCATGAGATGATTGATTAGGGATCATATATATCATATTTCATTAATAACAGGTAAAGATTGATTATTATATTTACTTTATGCGTGTGCTAGACAAATAAATATAATAATGCCCTTGAATAGTAGGCTCTTATCTACAGTATATCAATTGGTAGAATTGATTATGAGAAGCTGTAGAGAATACTATTCTTAAACATTCCTAGTCAAGTATTGTATTAATAGACAAAGGGATACATTAATACATTGAGACTAGCCTATAGGTCAATGGATGACTTGATGTCACAAGTCATGGATATGTGATATCACATTGACACATGGGTATATATATTGAAGAATATATGTACTGAATTGACCCGCCATGAGAAAGTTTCATGGATCGTTATATGAGTGTCATAAACTTTCTCATGTGACTATTAGTATGAATAGTCCATAGACCTAAAATCACTACGGTTCCCTACATATGGAGTTATGTACTTTAGTATCGTCAAACGTCACCCGTAACAGGGTGGACTATAAAGACGATCACTGAGTATGTAACAAATTATGCAGAGGAATGTGAGTGATGTAGATGTGATCTATCCCTCCCATTTAACGGGAGAGATATCTTTGGCCTCTTGATAGAGTATAACCACGAAATGCATGGTCATGCTCAAATGAGTCAATATGAGATATTGAGTTCATTTGTTTGTGTGAGTCTACTTGGGGATCAAGAAACATAAAGATCGATAAGGGGATGACATGGACTATGCCTCATTGATCTATCTAAGATATCAAGGATAGAAGGACACATCATACATGATAATAGTCACAGAAAGGTTTTGTTGGATCTTGACATTTTCGTAACTTGAGTAGCAATGATGCATTGGTAAATGTCACTCATTGCTTATGTGTCTAAAGTGGTTTAGATACATTGCCAACATTACGAAAACCTATAGGGTCACACAAAAGAACATGTTGTTTTGGAGATGACATTCATTGTAGTTTGACTAAATGAACCATTAGTCATTGAATTGGATTCATTGAAAGAATTGGATTTGAGTTAGACTCAAATTAAATGGGCAAATTTGAGTTGGACTCAAATCAATTTGGATGGAATAAATTCAGCATGCATGATTAATGTGGATTAATCATGCATTAAAGAGGGAAAATCAAAAGTTGAATGAATGGACTCAAATTGATTTGACTTGAGTTGGACTCAAATCAATTTGGATGGTATAAATTCATCATGCATGATTAATGTGGATTAATCATGCATTGAAGAGGGAAAACTAAGAGTTGGATGAAACCTCTTTTCATGCATGATTAATGTGGATTAATCATGCATGGAAGAGGGAAAACCAAGGGTTCGATGAAACCTTTCATATTCATGGGATGAATATAAAAAGGGGGCCTTGGATCATGATGTTTTTGGTTGAAAATTGCCTTTGTTTTTCACCTCTTCTTCCCTTGGCCAAAATCTTCTCTTGGCCTAGCATCTTTTGTGGTGTTGCTAGCACAACCTTTCTCCAAAGAGTGTTCGTGTGGATACCATAGAGGCATGTACACTTGAACGTGCAAGAGATCTGACGGGCCGTGGATAAGCGGGATAAACAAAGAGCACGCATCAAAGGTATACCCTATAGGATAGGGCTTTATAGATCTATTCTTTAGTACGAGTTTTCTTTCGCATGGATCGCTCGAGGGATCCTTTTTCCACTGTGATTTTTTTATTTATCGCATAGGATTCCCAACACTACCACCATCAACAGTGCCCGAGTGTGGCACAACAGATGATCTTCCCTCACACCAGCTACTACTACCACGAGTAATCGTGGAGGCAGGATGATTGACGACCCTCTCAATCATAAGAGAGACCAAGTCGACAGCATGCATGCAATGTAATGATGCATAACTCCATATACATAAACCCACAACACTCTCTCTATCAAACAGAGAGTCATAACAACTGATAATCAACCATGCTAGGACCTCCAGTCCGTAAACAACACCATACACATAAATCCACAACACTCTCTATCCCACAGAAAGTCATATTCAACAATCAGCCAACCACACTCGGACCACTAGTCTGTAACAACACACCATCGACAACCCACTCACCATACACAAACTATGATCTACAATAGATACACAACGTAAAGGGATGTGACATGATGATCAAACTCACATTTGGATCCACTGCCTACAATATGTCAACTCAAACCAAAACTACAACTGTACTCAGCTACATGCACTTACACAACATCTATAAATCCGACATATATAGAATCTATAATCCACAAAGTGATGAATGAAACTGTAAAGATAACAACATAGCATCTCAAAGTTCAAAGACTAAGTATCAAGCACAGGAATAAAAAAAGTGGAGTCAAGGTAATGATACTATCATCATAATAAATAGTTTCATGCACTAGGATCAACAAACTACCTGACCAAGGTAGAAATTACCCACCTGATATGTAGAACATTAATTGTCTTCACGTTTGAGTGTCTATCCCAAATCCAAGTCCTAGTCAGATACAAACAAACACAACTTATCCAAAGTCCACATCCACTGTCAATCTCCACCCCCTTAAACAAAACAACACATCATAAAGACATTACTAAAATCGGATGATTAGGTTATAAGAACTTCACTGGCCGATACACAAAATCAACACTCAAACCTGTAAGTCCAATTTCATATTCATAACACATTCCAAATCAAAGCTTACCTAACTCCATTTCAATCGATCACAACCTAGCTCCTTAATCCACTCCGAAGAGTCCAATATGAGAATTAATGATGAACTAGAAGCTAACCCCAAATTCTATACACCTGAAATTACAAAAAACATAAGCTTCTCTCTTATCGATCCTCACATCAACAATCCAAAGCAATCACAGGAATAATCAGGATTTACTAGAAATCAAAGGTGACATTCTTCCCTGTTGTAATAACGAAAATGTTGCTGGTCTCACTCCTAATAGCAGGTAGCGGTGGTAGATCAAGGTAAGGAAATCACAAAGAGGCAGTGAACGGTTAAGCTCATCGACGACAGTTGTTCCTCTCAACAACGAAAATCGACAATGATCATTGGGATCTTCATGTCGGCTAAGATGGGGAAGGCGATGGTCGGAGGCAAGCTAAGCTTGCAATGGCGATGTAGGAAGGAGAGGTCGCAACGAGTGAAGGTAGATGGTGTCTTTCATCTAAGTTCGGAGAAGTCAACTGGCCGACGGAGACAAGCTGATGCATCCAGCTGCGACAGAGATCAGGTGGAGCAAGTCTGCGATGGCTACGAGTGGGAAAAGTTGTCGATTGAGGAAGAGAAGCTGCGACATGAGAAAAATAAAAAATCAAAAAAAGAGGGAAAGAAAATCATAAGTTTCCTATTTAAACTCTAGGTTAATTAACCTATTAATCCCTTAATAATAGATAGTCTAAACAGATTTTACAAAAGCCTATCCACTTTACCCCCATGAAATGTCCATAAAACTTTCGTTTAAATCCAAAAAAATTTCTAAAAATTCCTAGAAATTCCATAAGACAATTTATTAACTAATTCAGAATATTTATTATTATTATTTTTCGATATCTCTCAATAATATTCTTTGGCTTTCCCCATCATTGATTGAGACATTCCTAATCAAAGTGTAGGGTGACATCACTTATTGAGTAGCTTATTCGGTCTCCTTCATCTCAACTATTTTTGTAGACATCCCAACATATTAAACTCTATTTTAAGACTTTTAGATGAAATCTTCAATCGAAGATTGTTTGCCGGAGATATAGGAAAAATCTAAATTTAAATACTTGCTAGAAATAAATTTGGACTTATTTTTTAAAATGACACCCTTCTTAACTGAATGGATGAGTTGTTGAGTGCTAAATATCCGAGCTGATTGAATATTCAAGTTGGTTGAGTGGTTGAACTATCGAGTGTTGAATTGCCTAAGTGGTCGAGTTGGCTGAGTAATTGAGTACTCAAACTGGCATAGTGAATGTGCTACTGAGTGTTGATATGGTTGAGTGGTTGAGATGCCAAGTGTCGAACTGCTTGAGTGATCGAACTGACTGAGTGGATGAATATCTAAGCTAGTTGAATGGATGAGATCCTGAGTGTTGAACTGTCTAAGTGGCAGAGTTGCCAAGTCACTAAGTGATCGACTCATCGTGTCGCCCGAGTGGGCGAGTCATTTGAATCGCCTAGTGACTGAGTGGAAAGAGATACCAAGGTTTGTGTCTGATACAGTTTTCTTAATATAGATTTGTCCCCTCCAATAGTGTTTTAAGGATACTATGGGTGTCTATCTTGTCCAATAGTATACAAAAGCAACTCCTTAGAATGTGCCAACTTGGGTAGAGCGACATGAATGCCTTCTTGAGAGAGTAACCTTTTGCAACTACAAGAATGACATTGAAAAGAAAAGATTAACCAGTGTGAGAAGTGAAAGAAGAAAGTAAACATAGCAGGCGGTGGTGCTTCATTCATGGCGGAGGCTAGTGAGTGGAGTTGTGTTCTCATGATGAGATTCGAAGTGGAAATCCTTAGGCAATAAAAAGAGGAGGGTACAGAAAGAGATGGTTGCCATTGTCAAAGTCGAGTAGTCTCTAATCTCCTCCATGGTTGCTCTCCTTCCGACCCTAGTGGTGTTGTGTTCCATTAATAGTTCATTTGGATGGGGTGATGGGAAGGTTCATTAATGGAAGAGGAAGGGAGCGGAAGGGAGGGGAAGTAAAGTATTTATGTTTCCCTTGTTTAGGAGGGAGAGAAGGTTCATTAACGTAATATTTGTTATTCTATTTGGGAAGGGAGAGGAATGATGATTAAATATATAAAAATATAAAAATATCTTCACTTTTTAAATTAGACATTGATTTTATTTTTTTTTTAATATTCATATTTATTTTATAAATACAAATTAGATATTTTTTGAATAAAAAAATTAATTATTTTATATTACCATTTAAATTAGTTACTTTTATATACAAAATTAATTCTTTTATATTACCATTTAAATTGGTTACTTTTTATTAAAAAATTAATTATTTTATGTTACCATTTAAATTAGTTACTTTTTGAATAAAAAAGTATATCCATTCCATCCTAATAAGAACAAAGTGTTGGGATGTATACTGAAAAGTCTATCTTTTGTATGAACATCTTTATTTTGAAATAAGAATCACATGATCATTGTTTACACATTTTTATGGTTATGCATATTGTCTAATACATTACATTGTAGATAACATGGTGTGTGGTGTCACACGGGAGATCATGTTATCGGCTCCTTGTCAAGTATAAGTATAGGCTCACAACCGAGATGACTTTGGACAAACCATTGGTATGGTTGTAGTGTGATTTGGTATTGGTTTGTATTGACCATAGAATCACACTAGTACACTTTGTGTGTATTGAGTATGACCGACTTAGAGGTGATTCGATTTATTGCTGACTACATAATCGAATCGGACCTCATATATTATTTTGTACATGCTCTTAATCTCGATATAATAACGAGCACATATACTTAGTGTTCATTTCTTTGATTTACTAATTGACGAGATTTATAGATTAAATCGATAGGCTCGGTAAGTTGGGAAATGATATTATTTATATGGTGTGTCGTTGATTATAGGAGGAAACCGTGTCTTGTATATTAGGATGATGATGTCCCCTTGAGGAGCTCATAAGGTTCATCATTTGATGAAATGTAAATATATATCATCAAGTAAAGCACGATCATACAAAAACCTGGGTTGCACACTCATGTCATGTCTGACGATGTGTCAGATCTGAGGTGCCTTCAGAAGGGTGTACATGTGCTCTCATGGTTACCTTAACTCTCATGCATACCAACCGTCTCGTGTTTAGATAGCCATTGTTTATCCACACTCATACACACACTCATACATACGATCCCTCTGCATCCCTTACTCCCGGTGTACCTCCTCGCACCGTCCTTCCGTCCTTCCGTCCTTCCATGTCTCTCTTCCGCTAGTCCCGTGCGGCAATCCTCCATCGTTCGTCACTTTTGGTAAGTGACCAACCATCAACGGATTTTCCTTGTCTTTACCGTAGCCGTTTGCTACGGACTAGATAGGCCATTCGGGTGGGCCTATTCACCTCTACTAGGCTTATTGGTCAAGCCTCAACCATAAACGGATTTAACATGTCTTTACCGCAGCCGTTTGCTACGGACTAGATAGGCCATTCGGGTGGGCCTATTCACCTCTACTAGGTTTTTTTTTTTTTTTTTATTCCAAAATGCCCTGGACAAGGAACAAAATTGATCTGCCAAAACCACCCTGAGGAACATAAAACTGCCCTGAAGAGGAGATGGCTAACCACCCTTACAGGACCAGCCTTTCAAGACCACCCTGGTGGAAACCAACCACCCTGCCAGGATCGGCTGCTCAAGCCACTCTGCAAGGCAAATTGCCCTGATAAAAACTGCCCTGGGCGCAGTCCAAAACCACCCTGTAGGAATTGAGAGCGCCGCAATCTTGGTGCATATACCGCCCTGCTGCTTTGGTTGTGAAAAACCGCCCTGGATCTACTATGGAAGCAACTCTGGACTGAAACCACCCTGCAAGACCGCCCTGGAAAACCGCCCTGGAAGACCGCCCTGGAAAACCGCCCTGGAAGAAGCTTCTTGTACACAATCACTCCAGAAGGAAACCACTCTGGAAATAAAACTACCCTGGAAGTCACTTTCGGCACAAAACCGCTCTGAGGGAACTGCCCTTGAAGAAACCGCTCTGGAAAACTTCTCTGGAAAAACACTCCTTCTACCAAACCACTCTGTAAATCCACCCTGGAGGAGCGCTTCTTCTACCAAACCGCTCTAGAAAACAGCCCTGAAAAACCGCCCTGGGAAACCGCCCTGCAGCCAACTCTTATTCCCAAAACCACTCAGAATGAAACCACCCTGGAAAGCCGCCCTGGAAAACCGCCCTACAGCCAACCCATCTCCCCGAAACCACTCTGGATGAAACCACCCTGGACGTCCTGGAAAACCGCCCTGGAAAACCGTCCTGGTACACCACCCTGCAGCCAACCTATCTTCCCGAAACCGCCCTGGAAACTGGAAGACCGCCCATCATGTAAACCCTGCAGGTGGACTTGGTCCGGCATGATAAAAAGGTTGAGTGGTACTACTCATGGAGTTAGATGTTAATTAATTAATGGTCAGTAAATTAATTAATCGACGGACATTCGAGATCTTAAACACGGGGAGAAAATGTACATATAATATATGGATCTCATATTAACTTATGGGGGTTGGTGAGGTAGATCAACGATAATCATTTAGTGGATTGGATTATCATTAATGGATCGGACTTTATGTGGGCTTGATCCATTAGGTGGCCAAGATCCAACTCCTCCTCATGGTCCCTATTGTAGACTATTAATACCTCATGAAGCTTAGATCCAATGGATAGAAACAAAACTCTAGATCCAAAGGTAGAGATTAAATCTCTAGATCCGACGGTTGAGATTAAATCTCTAGATCCGACGGTTGAGATTAAATCCCTAGAACCAATGGTGGAGATTAAAACAAGGCTTATCCCTAACTCTATAAAAGGAGGGCAAGGGGTGGGCGACAACTAAGAATCCAATTATAGATAGGAGTAGGGTTTGGGCGGCAAGGCTTGGAGGCTAGGGTTTGAAGTTGGCGACACCTATTAAGGAAATTTTTCCTTATCTCCTTTTTCTTCTTTAGTGGTCGGCGTCCATACATCACCTTCCTCACCTTGGCCGGCATCCATAGCAGCTCTTCTCCTTCTCCTTGGCCGGTGGAACCAAGGCTTAGGGTCCTCCCTTGAAGCTCTTGGCCGGCAATCATCTCTTCTCCCTTCTCCTTGTTTGCCGGCAGCAAGCAACTTGCTTGTTGCTTGTTGGTTGGCTAAAGGAAGAAGAAAAGTCTTATTTCTATTCTTCCTCTTGGTTGGAACGAGCAAGGAAGGAAGATTGGTGATCTAGGAGCTTCAACTTTTGGTAGATCATCGCCGACACGACGTCCAAAAGGAGGAAGGTAATACAATTGAAGATTGAGAGGTATATCGATTCTCTATTTTCATTTGTTACATGTTTATATTTGTTTTTCAATTATATGCATGATATATATTCTGTTTTGTGGCTAAATATACTTGGACCCCGAACATAAACACAAAAGTCGGCGATCCGTACATCGTCTATTCCGTGGCTATTCGTGGAATAAAGGTTGGTCGCTTGAACAACAAGTTTGTTCAAGTGACTACTCTAAACGAATAGCACGACGATGACAAGGTTGCTTGGGCAATCCCTCTTGTCAAGGATAAATTTTTTTATCCGGGGACGTAGAAGGGATCGCCATGAACAAGCGACTAAGTTGAAAGGGGAAGCGAAGTTTCCCCTCCCAACATGTGGTATCAGAGCCACGGTTTCCGGTTTTGTGTGTTTAGGATTCGGTTACTCTTATGCATTTTTCATATATTATATATGCCGGATAATAGTAGGATATGCGTAGGTTAACTCTTTGGTTGCATGCATAAGATCCGACTATTATGGTCATATGTGTGTATGTGATTGTATGTGTGTAATAGTATATTTTGTTGAATCCTCGGGGTTGACGAGGCTAGTATTTAATTTTTTGTAAATTAGATACGACATTGTTTAGCCACTCTTTTTATTTTAGTTTACTTTCGATCTAGATTTCATGTACACTCCCTCGTGGAGTATAGGATCGATGGATGTAAATTAAAATAGTTTTTAGTCTCGGCTCGGATCTCCGGATGGCTCATACATGGCGTAGGAGCAGCGGACGAGAAGGCGATACGACGGGAGACATATTGAAGACAAAAGCCATAATAGTTGGAAAAATTTTATTTTTCATATTTATTGCTTATTGTTTGATATGCATGTCGTAGGCTAGAAAAATCCTCAATTTCAAATTACTAAGAGGGAGAGGGAAATTTTTATAAATTCCCACGGCCTCCATTACGATTTGACAAGTGATGCAAACAAACTTGCGCGTCGGCTCTAAGTGCCTTCCTCCCCATCAGATGAGTTTGTTTGCGGATCACAAGGTCGAATATGGTTATAGGAAATTATTAAGGAGCGTGTGTACTTCCCCATCGGAAGGCACATAACCCGATATAATTACCTTGGTACCGAGTAATGGTGAACACTTACATACAAATATAAGTATCCTCCCCATCGGAGTCACTGCTTTTATTTGTAGGGATAAAGAGGAACCAACTATTAATTTTACTTGTCAAAAAGTTAGGTTGACAAGATAGTAAAATTAATTGGTAAAATCTCCTCTTACAAATGTAGAATTCGTATACGTCTACACTATCGTGGCATACGATATTCTCGGTGTTTTGAGGTGTTGGTTGATTTTAAAATTTTATTGTTTAAGGAATCAATAATTTTTTGAAATCTAATGTTTTGATCTATGTGATTCTTAGGTTTTCTTTCAAAATGACTTTCAACCCGCTTGTTGTGATATTGAAAGAGAATAAACTTACTGGACCCAACTATATTGATTGGAAGAGGAATCTTGACATTGTCTTGACTACTGAGGAATACAAATATGTACTCCTCGAAGAATGTCCTCCTAAGCCTACAGATGATTCTGGGGAAAAGGAGAAAGAGAGTTATAAGAAGTGGATAAAGGCCGATGAGATGACGCGGTGTTACATTTTGGCATCTAAGTCAAATGTACTGCAACATCAGCATCAAGTCATGCCCACTGCTTATGACATGATGCTCAATCTCAAAGAGCTTTTCGGATACCAGAATTGGGATGCAAGGCAGGAAGCCATGAGGAACCTGATGACGACCACCATGATCGAGAGAACACCCGTAAGGGATCATGTTCTCAAGATGATGGCTCATTTGAATGAGTTGGAAGTCCTCGGAGCTAAGATCGATGGGGAAACCCAGGTTGATATCATTCTCCAGTCTCTACCTAGGAGTTTTGAGCAGTTTCTCCTTAACTACAACATGAACAAGAGGTTGTATTCGTTGGCGGAGCTTCTGACAGAACTCCAGGCGGCAGAGGGGCTATTTCGTCAGAGTGCTCAAGCGCATGCCATGGTGACCCAAAAGGTTTCTACTTCTAAGCTGAAAGGCAAGAAGAAGAAGAAACAAACTGGGGCGAAGGCGGTGAGAGGAACTCAGGGAGGAGTGAAGAAGCCGAAAGACAAGTGCTTCACTTGTAAGCAGACTGGACACTGGAAGAAGGACTGCTTCAACCGCAAGAAGAACAAAGGTATATCTTTTGGTCTAGTCGTTGAAACATGTTTAGCGGTGTTATCTACCGGCACCTGGTGTATAGATACGGGAGCCACTGATCATGTCTACAATACTTTGCAGGGGTTCCAGGAAACCAGACGACTGGCTGAGGGAGAGATTACCATATACTTGGGCGATGCCACAAAGGTGGCGGCTATTGCAGTGGGAGACGTTCATTTATCTTTTGCGAAAAATAAAGTTTTAGTTCTTAAGAATTGCCTTTATGTACCTTTATTTAGAAAGAATTTAATTTCGATTTCTAAATTGTTTATGGATGGATATTCTATTTCTTTTAATGACAGAGTTGTTATAAAAAGGAATAGGGACATTATCTGTTTAGGTGCATTGATAGGAAATCTATACACACTTGAACCAAAACCTCCCACGATGCAAATTGAAGTTAATAACTCATCTTCTAATTCCAATAAGAGAAAAGAACCTTATAAGATGAACCAAACATATCTTTGGCATCTTAGACTTGGTCATATTAACCTAAGTAGAATTCAAAGGTTGATAGCTGATGGACCTCTGGGTTCATTAGTGGTGAAAGATTTCCCAACCTGCGAATCTTGCTTGGAGGGTAAAATGACCAAGAGGCCTTTTAAGGCCAAGGGGTATAGAGCCAAAGATGTGTTAGAATTGGTTCATTCTGATTTGTGTGGTCCTATGACTATCTAGGCTAGAGGTGGTTTTGAGTATTTCGTCTCTTTTATAGATGATTATTCAAGATATGGATACATTTACTTGATGCGCCGCAATTCTGAATGCTTTGACAAGTTTAAAGAATTCAAGGCTGATATGGAGAAACGTTAAGGTAAAAGTATCAAGACACTACGATCTGATCATGGTGGTTCTTTCTGATTTGTGTGGTCCTATGTCTATCCAGGCTAGAGGTGGTTTTGAATATTTCATCTTTTTCATAGACGATTATTCAAGATATGGATGACACTACGATTTACTCGTGGTGGCGAATACCTCTTAGGAGAGTTTAGGAACTACTTATCAGAGGCTGGGATTCAATTTCAATTGTCTGCACCTGGTACACCCCAGCAGAACGGTGTAGCAGAGCGAAGGAATAGGACTCTTATGGAGATGGTTAGATCGATGATGAGTTATTCTGAGTTGACAGATTCGTTCTGGGGATATGCTCTAGATACGGCGGTGTACATTCTGAACCTAGTTCCATCTAAATCAGTGCCTTCTACTCCCACAGAATTGTGGACTGGGCGAAAGCCTAGTCTAAGACATATTCGGATATGGAGGAGTCCAGCACATGTGCTGAAGGCGGATGCTGATAAGTTGGAACCTCGTACAGAAGTACGCATGTTCATTGGCTATCCTAGAGGAACGAAAGGTGGTTTGTTTTATAGTCCTAGAGATCAGAGGGTGATCGTTAGCACGAATGCTAGATTTCTAGAGGAAGACTATGTGATGAACCACAAACCCATGAGTAAGATTGTTCTGGAGGAAATAAAAGGGGAAGTCACTTCTTCAGTACCACCGGTACAAGAGGATATACCACAAGTCACTGCACCGTGTGTCACAGAGGATACACAGGTGATACCTCATCGTAGTGGGAGGGTTGTGAGACAGCCTGATAGATTCATGTTCTTGGGAGAATCTTCTGATTTGGTCCCTGGCGAACATGAACCTGATCCCTAGATATATGACGAGGCAATCCAAGATAAAGATGTAGTATCTTGACAAAGTGCAATGAATACTGAGATTGAATCTATGGATTCAAATCTGGTCTGGGAGCTAGTAGAACCACCCGATGGTGTAAAAACCATTGGATACAAGTAGATCTACAAAAGAAAGAGAGAAATAGATGGGAAGGTTGAGACCTTCAAAGCAAGGCTTGTTGCGAAGGGGTATACTCAGAAAGAGGGTATCGATTATGAGGAGACTTTTTCGCCGGTAGCCATGCTTAAGTCTATCCAGATTCTCTTGTGCATTGCAGCTCATATGGATTATGAGGTGTGGCAGATGGATGTCAAGACAGCTTTCCTTAATGGAAGTCTTGAGGAAAACATCTATATAAAGCAACCAGAGGGATTCATTGCGAAGGGAAAAGAGCATCTTGTATGTAAGCTTAATCGGTCCATTTATGGATTGAAGCAAGCTTCGAGGTCTTGGAACATCCGATTTGATGAGGTAATCCAGTCTTATGGATTTATTCAAAGTCCGAATGAGTCTTGTGTATACAAGAGATGTGACAGAAACGTAGTGATATTTCTTGTACTATACGTAGATGACATTTTGTTGATTGGCAACAATATCAAAGTGTTATCGGACGTAAGGGTATGGTTGTCCAAACAGTTCGATATGAAGGACTTGGGAGAAGTGGGACACATCCTTGGGATCAAGGTTATAAGGGATCACAGGAAAAGGATGTTGTGCTTGTCCCAAGCTTCATACATAGACACGATTATGGATCGTCTTAGCATGTAGAACTCCAAGAAGGGTTTTCTACCTTTCAGGCATGGGGTTCCTTTATCTAAGGAGATGTGTCCTAAAACATCTGAGGAGATAGAGGAGATGAAGGCAGTTCCTTATGCCTCGGTAGTAGGAAGCCTTATGTATGCGATACTATGTACGAGACCAGATATCTGCTTTGTCGTGGGCATGGTCAGTAGATATCAGAGTAATCTAGGACAGGGACATTGGACTATGGTAAAGCATATATTGAAGTACCTAAGAAGGACTAAGGATTACATGCTGGTTTACCAGGCAGACCAATTACTCCATGTGGGTTACACAAATTCTGACTTCCAATCTGATTGGGATAACAGTAAGTCTACCTCAGGTTTTGTGTTTATTTTGGGAGGTGGAGCCATTGTATGGAGGAGTGTCAAGCAGAAATGTGTGGCGGACTCCACCATGGAAGCTGAGTATGTGGCAGCCTCTGAGGTGCCCAAAGAAGTTGTGTGGCTCAGGAACTTCCTGATGGACTTGGATGTGATTCTTGGTTTGCCTAGAATTATCACAATTTATTGTGATAATAGTGGCAAACTCGAAGGAACCACGAGCCCATAAGGCTAGTAAACACACAGAGCGTAAGTACCACCTGATACGAGAAATCGTAAAGAGAGGAGAAGTTGTTGTGGCCAAGATTGCATCGGAGGATAACCTGACAGATCCTTTCACTAAGGCCCTTTCGGCGAGAGCTTTTGATAGGCATGTGGAAGGAATGGGGATTAGATGTATGGCAGTTTGAGGATAACATAGTCTTTTAGCATAAGTGGGAGATTGTTGGGATGTATACTGAAAAGTCTATCTTTTGTACGAACATCTTTATTTTGAAATAAGAATCACATGATCATTGTTTGCACATTTTTATGGTTATGCATATTGTCTAATACATTATGTTGTAGATAACATGGTGTGTGGTGTCACACGGGAGATCATGTTATCGGCTCCTTGTAAAGTATAAGTATAGGCTCACAACCGAGATGGCTTTGGACAAACCATTGGTATGGTTGTAGTGTGATTTGGTATTGGTTTGTCTTGACCATAGAATCACACTAGTACACTTTGTGTATATTGAGCAGGACCGACTTAGAGGTGATTCAATTTATTGCTGACTACATAATCGAATCGGACCTCAGATATTATTTTGTACATGCTCTTAATCCCGATATAATAACAGGCACATATACTTAGTGTTCATTTCTTTAATTTACTAATGGGCAAGATTTATAGATTAAATCGATAGGCTCGGTAGGTTGAAAAATGATATTATTTATATGGTGTGTCGTTGATTATAGGAGGAAACCGTGTCCTATATATTAGGATGATGATGTCCCCATGAGGAGCTCATAAGATTCATCATGTAAACCCTGCAGGTAGACTTGGTCCGGCATGATGAAAAGGTTGAGTGGTACTACTCATGGAGTTAGATGTTGATTAATTAATGGTCAGTAATTTAATTAATCGACGGACATTCGAGATCTTAAACACATAGAGAAAATGTACATATAATATATGGAGCCCATATTAACTTATGGGGGTTGGTGAGGTAGATCAATGATAATCCTTTAGTGGATTGGATTATCATTAATGGATCGGACTTTATGTGGGCTTGATCCATTGGGTGGCCAAGATCCAACTCCTCCTCATAGTCCCTATTGTAGCCTATTAATACCTCATGAAGCTTAGATCCAATGGATAGAAACAAAACTCTAAATCAAAAGGTAGAGATTAAATCTCTAGATCCGACGGTTGAAATTAAATCTCTAGATCCGATGGTTGAGATTAAATCTCTAGAACCAATGGTGGAGATTAAAACAAGGCTTATCCCTAACTCTATAAAAGGAGGGCAAGGGGTGGGCGGCAACTAAGAATCCAATTAGAGATAGGATTAGGGTTTTGGGCGGCAAGGCTTGGAGGCTAGGGTTTGAAGTTGGCGACACTTATTAAGGAAATTTTTCCTTATCTCCTTCTTCTTCTTTGGTGGCCGGCGTCCATACAATACCTTCCTCACCTTGGCCGGTGTCCATAGCAGCTCTTCTCCTTCTCCTTGGCCGGTGGAACCATGGCTTAGGGTCCTCCCTTGAAGCTCTTGGCCGACAATCATCTCTTCTCCCTTCTCCTTGTTGGCCGGCGGCAAGCAACTTGATTGATGCTTGTTGGTTGGCTAAAGGAAGAAGAAAAGTCTTGTTTCTATTCTTCCTCTTGCTCAGAACGAGCAAGGAAGAATGATTGGTGATCTAGGAGCTTCAACTTTTGGTAGATCGTCGCCCACACGACGTCCGAAAGGAGGAAGGTCATACAATAGAAGATCGAGAGGTATATCGATTCTCTATTTTCATTTGTTACATGTTTATATTTGTTTTTCAATTATATGCATGATATATATTCTGTTTTGTGGCTAAATATACTTGGACCCCGAACAAAAATACAAAAGCCGACGATCCGTACATCGTCTATTCCGCGGCTATTCGTGGAATAGAGGTTGGTCACTTGAACAACAAATTTGTTCAAGTGACTACTCTAAACGAATAGCACGACGATCACAAGGTTTCTTGGACAATCGCTCTTGTCAAGGATAATTTTTTTTATCCAGGGACGTAGAAGGGATCGCCATGGACAAGCGACTAAGTTGAAAGGGGAAGCGAAGTTTCCCCTCCCAACACAAAGTATATTTAATCATCAAGTAACAATCTTACAATAAACAATAATAGTCTAACAAACATCCAAAATACTCCAAGTACATAACATTCAAATGCATAATACATAGCATCCAAATATAATCATCCAATTGTATATCACATAACAAGCAATAAAATAATCATGCAGTTGATTCTCTTCATCTTTCATTTGGAATAATAAGTTTTTACCATATTCATAAGGGCATCCAATTAAAGCTCCCAACATCTTCGGGTGTTGAACAATATACAAATAATATGTAGAAATTTTATGTTGTTCAACACCTAATTGACTCAACAAACTCCACACTTCATTCACATAAATAGGAAGTTCATTTAACTTAACCATTTTAGATGTTAAACTCATAATGGTTTAAGCTAATAGTTCAATTGCATTGCTTATACCGTCATCATCAACATTACCTTTCTTTGCACTCTTGTTCTTGGATGATGCTCCAACACAAGAGTTATCTTGAGTTTTAGTTGGTTTAAAACCAGGAGTTAGAATTTGGGTATCCTCATTAACTGCATCTGAATTATCCAAATAGATTTCCTATTAAGATATCAGAAATTCTACTTCATCAATGGTTTCAACATGATTTCCACCAAAATTATTCTCCACTTCCATGCTAGCTCTTCTCTTTCACATTTCTAACTCAGGTTAGCATGTTGTCCTGTAGCTTTATCTTTTCCATATAATTGAACTAACTTTTCATAATTTTGAATAGGCTTACTCTTCCATTCGGCAACTTCTGGTTTTATCTACAAGTTACAATATAATTGCATCAAACATTCATTCATAGATAATATCACAAGAGAATATCAAATATAGTTTTCAAATGCATATCATTGAATACACCTCAATTAGTTGTTGCCAAACTTTAGGTTCACCAATGAATATTAATGTGGTGGGATCCCATGCAAAACCACTCATTCATTCTTAAATAGACCTTAACATGAAAATTAGCCTCTTTTAATATGTTTCATGTAATTTTGAATCCTTTCCTTATCAATAGGTTTGTCGAGAAATTTTTCTTTCAATTCATTCACAATATTTTCAAATGCACGTGTAATAAAGGTTCCACCAACCCTATTGCCTATATTATGTTAGTTCAAATATGCATCAATAAGAGCATCATCCATTACTTTATTGCAAACACACTGATTATTCGCCTTGCTTGCCCTTGCATCTTAACTTTGCAAGTTCTTCTTTTTTGGCATACTTAAAAAAAAAAATATAGTAATAATCGAAACACACAATCACAAAAATAGCAAGCAATATGATATAAAATTCAAGTAACTTAATAAATTAAAATGTCAACATTTGCAATCATACAATTATGAGAGAATTTGTCCAAAACTAAAAGATAAGCAAATAAACATAAATATCACATTTTATAATCTAACCACGTAGCCGTAGCTATGGAACCCCAAAGCAATTCTCCACTTCTTGCATCTTCATGGTCATCTCTATTATTATTATTTTCCTCTTGATGATCACTATTATTACTAAGTTCGGGTTCACCTAGATCAACATTAATAAAGTAATTGTGTAAAATACAACACTAGAAAATAATTTCTTTTTGAGTTTTAACATCATAATTTGGCTTTGTTGAACTTCCTATAATAGGAAATTCCTTCTTAAGGACTCCAAAAGCTCTTTCAATTGCATTGCACAAAGAAGAATGGTGAAGATTAAATAACTCCCAACCATTTCATTGTGAATTATGATTATATTCCTTTAAATGATAATGTTCTCCTTGATATGGTGTAATAAGATCGCAATTAATTGTAACAGCAAAGAAAGTCTAATCACAATATATGTCATTTAATTTACCTTTTGAAATTTTAAGACAATTGTATTTGGTTACTGTATTTTTATTATTCTTGAGTAGGATGTTGTCCCTTCCCATCCGGTTAAGACATAAGTGAATTTCACATCAAATATATTGGTGCAATTGGCATCAGGTCAAGATTGACCAAGCTCTAGTGAGGCTCAAGTTGAGTTTCGATGTTTGATAATATGCTAATATGACTATAGGTGAAGGATAGTATGAGACATCTGAGATTGTGTGATGGAGAAGGTGAGTGTTGACGTAATCATCATTGGGTTAGGATGACCATGATGGATGGGTGATCAGAAGTCTAACAAAGAGTTGGCAAGTGTGAAGTTGAGTTGGTCAAGGTTGACTGGATATTTAACAAGTGAAAATCTGAGTGGGTCAAGAAGGATCGAACATTTGGTGATCAGATGTCTAACAAAGAGTTGGCAAGTGAGAAGTTAAGTAGTTCAATGTTGACTATATTCTTAATGAGTTAAAATTCAAGTGGGTTAATGAGGATCGGACACTTGGTGGTTGGAAGTCCAACAGGAAGTTGGCAAGTGAGAAAACCAAGTGCATCATGGAGGATCGGACACTTGGTGGTCAAAAGTTCAACATGGAACTTACAAGTGTAAAGACCAAGTGGATCACAATTAACCAGACACTTGTCATGAGATGGAAAGTCCAAGCAAGCCATAGAGGATCAGATGCTTGGTGTTGGTGAAGTTCCGGAAAATCACGGTTGACAGAATGCTAGGCAAGAAAAATCCAAGCAAGTCAAGGAGGATTGGATGTCTGGTGTTAGTTAAGTCGTAACAATTCAAAATAACTGGAGTCTAGTCAAGTGAAGTCATAGTAGGTCAAAGTGACCGGAGGCTAGGCAAGTGAATTCTTGGCAAGTCAAGGTGATCGGAGGCTAGGAAAGTGAAGTCCTAGCAAGTAATGGTGATTGAATACTAGGCAAGTGAGGTTTCAATTGGTCAAGGGTGACCGGATACTAGATGAGAAAGGTTCTGGTAGGTTGAGATCAATCAGATACCAAGTGAATTGAGAGTTGGCTTAAAATGAGACTGATTAGGGCATCACTCGACTGGTGATTGTTAAGGCAATCAACCCAACTATGATCTTGGTTTTGATGTGTGTCAAAGAGTTTAATTTAGGATGTGAATGTTCTTGATGTGTGTGTTCAAGTTGTGCAGGACTTGGTGAATCACACATGAGTAGCTTGATGAAGCAATGGCAAGTTCATTATCTCATAGCTCGGGTCCTTGAGTCGGTGAAGGATGGCACGAGGAGAAGCTGTGAGCTTGGTGCATCCGAGGGACCACCGGATGAGGAGCAATGGAGTTGAGCCAAAGGAAGAAGTCTTCAGGGTGACACGCAAAGGATTGCACGGGAGAAGCCATGAGCTTAGTGCATCTGAGGGACACAAGTCGAAGGAAGATAGCTTCAATGGGAGACTCCAAGGGAGATGAGAGTTGAGCGATTGTAACCCGGGTTGAGGTAGCTCAATTTAGGTGAACTTGGCCAAATGGCAAGATTAAGTGTCGGATGCTCAAACATTTGTGTTTGAGGTTTTACCCGATGGTCGGATGCTCAAACATTTTGTTGTTTGAGGTTTTACTCGACAAATAGTCGACTAATATAGATATCAGTTGACTGATGGTTGACTGGTGTTCAGCTAGGTTTTGTTGCCTATCAGTCGACTGCCAAGGGTTGGTAGTCCACTGGTCTACCATCAGTTGATTACCAAGGAATGACAGTCGACTGCTATAAGTGGACGCAAGCGTAGAACCCCCCGTAGCCGATTCATCAGTCAGCTACGCAGGCACTAGTCGACTGTCGATTGTGGTAGTCGACTGCCCAGTGTGTTATTGGATGATGAAGATCGTGAATCAAGCTTGGTCAGAAGCCATTAGAGGCGGTCCGTTACAATGGCAGTCAATTGCTGGCATGCAACAGTCGACTGCTACATGCCCAACAGGAAGAAAGCCCTCTTCTCTATAAAAAGAGGGCTTGGGAGCCTTGGGGATGTTAATGCTTTAACTGCAAAACTTATCTTAAGCCTCCCCATGGTTCTTATGTGTTTTTACTTCTTTCTTCTCTAGTTTTACTCTCATTATCTTGTGAGAAGAGGAGTGTGGTGTAAGAAGGTTTTCTCCACTTTGTTTAAGCTAAAGGAGAAGTTTAGTGGATTGTTTGAGGGAGTGATCCACCTAACAGATTGTCGTAGATTAGCGACAAGGGTCGTGAACCACATTATATCGATTATGTTTGTGTTGCTTTCTTTATTTTATTTTAGTTTTAATTGTGTTTTTGTTAGTTGTATTATCTTTATTCCGCTGCTCTAACAAGAGTGTAGACAATCAAGAACGAAAGAAGTCCATTGAGCATTAATTAGGCTATTCAACCCCACTTCTAGCTGGGCCATCAATCTCCAACAAGTGGTATCAGAGCAAGGTTGCTTGTCAACGGACTCATCGCCGCAACAAGCACAAAAACAATGGCTGACATGAACATCCACCCACCAAAGTTTGAAGGCGATTTCTCATGGTGGAAGAAGACGATGGAGGAATTTTTCGAAACCGACTTTGATATAATGTTAATTACGGAAAGTAGTTTCGAGATACCTAGGGATGAAGAAGGGAGGCCAATCGAAAATTCAAGATGGACCAAGAAGCAAAAGGAGGAGCACTTAGCAAATTTGAAAGCCAAGCATCATCTCTTCAACGTGCTTCCTAAACAAGAGATTAATCGAATAGAAGAATGCTCGAGAGCCAAGGAGATGTGGGAGAAGCTAATTGAGCTTCATGAAGGCACATCTGAAGCAAAACTAGCAAGATGAGACCTTTTCCGATCGCAACTTAACAACATAAAATTGGATAAAGGAGAAAAGGTATTGTCTTTACATTCTATATTTAAGGAGATTATTAATGGTTTATCAAGTGTAGGGGAGAAGCTTTCAAACTAGGACATGATAATGAAAGCTATTGATGCCTTCCCCCGATCATCAAAATGGAGCTCCATGGTGGATTCTTTCTACATATCAAGGAATCTAGAGGTTAGTACCTTAGAAGAATTCTTTTCTACTATGGAACTTCACGAAACTCGCCTTGAAGGAATAGTAGAAGAACCAAGCACACAATCAAGGGGAGTAGCACTAGTGGCAAACAAGGCGAAGAAGAAGAAGGCCACACCTCCTTCATCGGATGACGATTCACAATCATCTATGGCCACCGATTACCAGCAAGTGGTATCAGAGCTAGGGCATGTATTAAGGGGGAGTTGGCATGTGTTAAGGGGGAGTTTGATTTCCATGTTTGATTTACATGCTTACTTTCCTTAAGTGTTTTTAAATGTTTTACCTTACTTAAACATATTGCTACACATCAAAAAGGGGGAGATTATTAGGGCAATCCACCCAAGTATGACCTTGGTTTTGATGTGTGTGTCAAAGAATTAAAGATAGGATGAGAATGTGCTTGATGTGTGTGTTCAAGTTGTGCAGGACTTGGTGAATCACACATGAGTACCTTAATGAAGCAGTGGCAAGTTCATCATCTAATAGCTCGGGTCCTAGAGTCGGTGAAGGATGGCACGGGGAGAAGTAGTGATCTTGGTGCATCCGAGGGACTGCTGGACGAGGAGCAATGGAGTTGAGCTAAAGGAAACAGACTTCAAGGCGAGAAGCAAAGGATGGCCTGGGAGAAGTCGTGAGCTTAGTGCATCCGAGGGACGCAGTTTGAAGGAAGATATCTTCAATGGGAGACTCCATGGGAGATGAGAGTTGAGCGATTGTAACCTGAGTCAGAGTAGCTCAATTTAGGTGAACTTGGCCAAATGGATAAGATCAAGTGTCGGATGCTCAAACATTCGTGTTTGAGGTTTTACCCGATGGTCGGATGCTCAAGCATATTGTTGTTTGAGGTTTTACCCGACAAATAGTCGACTGGTCCATGTCGACTGATGGTGGACTGGTGTTCAGCTAGGGTTTGTGGCCTATCGATCCCCGAGGTTGGTAGTCCATCGATCCACCATCGATCATTTGCGAGGAATGGCGATCATCGCTATAAGTGGATGCGGCGTAGAACCTCCTGTGGCGATCGATCGACTGCTAATTTATTGTCAATTATAGCGATCGGCCCCATGTGCCATTAGATGATGATGACCACAAATTAGGCTTGGTCATAAGTCGTTGGAGGTTGTCCGTTATAGCGACAATCGACTGCTAGCATGTAGCGGTCGACTATTGCATGTCCAACGGGAAAAAGCCCTCTTCTCTATAAAAAGAGGGCTTGGGAGCCTTGGGGAGGTTAATGCTTTAACTCCAAAACTTGTCTTAAGTCTCCCCATAGTTTCTAAGTGTTTTTACTCCTTTCTTCTCTAGTTTTACTCTCATTATCTTGTGAGAAGAGGAGTGTGGTGTAAGAAGGTTTTCTCTACCTTGTTTGAGCTAAAGGAGAAGTTTAGTGGATTGGTTGAGGGAGTGATCCGCCTAACAGATTGTTGTGGATTAGCGACAATGGTCGTGAACCACGTTACATTGATTGTGTTTGTATTGCTTTCTTTATTTTGTTTTAGCTTTAATTGTGTTCTTGTTAGTTGTATTATCTTTATTCCGTTGCGCTAACAAGAGTGTAGACAATCAAGAATGAGCGAAGTCCATCGAGCATTAATTAGGCTATTCAACCCCCTTTCTAGTCGGGCCATCGATCTCCAACAGTTATGTCTACCAGTTGACTGATACATCATAGGCTCCTCGAGTGCTTAGGGAGCTTCGATGAGGAACTAAGGAAGCTCGTGATGGGTGATTTGGCAGTTGATTGATGGTTGATCAGTTGACTGACCACGAGTGTGTTAGTGTCAACACTTAGTGTCAATCATGAGATGATTGATTAGGGATCATGTGTATTATATTTCATTAATAAAAGGCAAAGATTGTTTATTATATTTACTTTATGCATGTCCCAGCTAAAATAAATATAATAATGCCCTTGAATAGTAGGTTCTAATATACAGTATATCAATTGGTAGAATTAATTATGAGAAGTTGTAGAGAATATTATTCTTAATATTCCTAGTCAAGTATTAATAGACAAGGGCAATATTAATACATTGAGACTAGCATGTAGGTCAATGGATGACTTGATCGCACAAGTCATGGATATGTGACACATGGGTATATATATTGGATAATATATATATTGAATTGGCGCGCCATGAGAAAGTGTCATTGATCGTTATATGAGTGTCATATACTTTCTCATGTGACTATTGGTATGAATAGTCCTTAGACCTGAAGTCACTATGATTCCCTACATAAGGAGTTATGTACTTTGGTATCGTCTAACATCACACCGTAACAAGGTGCACTATAACGGCGATCACTGGGTATGTAATGAATTATGTGGAGGGATGTGAGCGATGTAGATGGGATCTATTCTTCCCATATGACGGGAGTGATATCTTTGGACTCTTGATAGAGTAGGATCTCGAAATGCATGGTCATGCTCAAATGAGTCAATATGAGATATTGAGCTCATTTGTTTGAGTGAGTCTACGTGGGGATCAAGAAACAAAAAGATCGATAAGGGGATGACACGGTCTATGCTTCATTGATCGATCTAAGATATCAGAGATAGAAGGACACTGTCATACATGATAATAGCCACAGAAAGGTTGTCGGATCTCGACAATCTTGTAACTTGGGTAGCAATGAGTATTGCTAGATGTCGCTCATTTCTTATGTATCTAAAATGTTTTTTAGATACATTGACAACGTTACAAGAGCCTATAGGGTCACACACAAATGACATGATTTCTTTTAGTTGGACTAAAAGAACAATTAAGCATATGGCCAAGACTTGAGTTAGACTCAAACTGGTTAAACTTGAGTTAGACTCAAGTTGAACCATGGAAGATGATTCATCATCATCATGCATGATTAATGTGATTAATCATGCATGGGAATACCAAGGGCCTTGGTACTCATGATGAAGAAGAATACCAAGGTTCATGGTATTCATTTGGAGTTAAGAGGAATTGATGACAATGGTTGCTAGTGGATTAAATGGACTTTTGGTGTTGAATGTGTATGATAATTGGAGGCTTTTGTGTTTTGGGCGTGCAAGCCAAAAAGGACCAAGAGAAGTGTTCTCTCATCCCTCTCCTTCCTCTCCTTCTTCTTCCAAAGGATTCTTGGCATTTTGCTAGGGGTTGCTAGCACAACGTGACTCCAAAATGGGTAGGTGTCAATGTGGATACCTTAGAGATACGATTATCCTTACTGTATTGATATCCGACAACATTTGAAAAAGCAGGATTGCAAAGAGCATGCACCGAAGGTATACTTCTCCTTCTAGATAATATCTAGAAAAGTAGGGTACGAAACGACTTATATAGTTTTGCATGGATCTATGGTGAGATCCGATTTATAGTTATTATTTCCGCTGTGGTAGTGCGAAGTATTTGCCCATGATGTTGTGAACATCAGATTCGGAATTATCTCAACAGTGGTATCAGAGCCACTTGCAAAACATATATTTCGTTATAATGATTTATATGTGATATAAATCTAGATCTTCATGTTTTCTATGAGATATAAAACATATGAATTATGGATACACAAATTTTAGGCTTGAAATGTTGATAAATGGGAAAAAATGGGGTTGAACAGGATGACACACGACCGTGTTGAAAAACATGGCCTGGCCATGTTCAAACCCACGGTCGTGTTGAAAGACACGGCCTGGCCATGGGCGCCTCTATAAGAGCAACCCACGGCCATGTGATATGACACGGCCTGCCCGTGTGGACCTCTGATCACCCCAGAATGGTTGTGCCAATTGGCACGACCCGACCATGTTGGACACGGGATGCTCCAAAAACAAGAAACTTGGGTTCATAGTGATCGCCCCTTGACCCCGCCCGCTAACCGGCTAGCGGGACCGCCGTGGCATTGCAGCTTATCGACAAAGTGGCTTTAAAATTCATGTATGTATAATCAATTTTATAAAATCACATTGTTATGAATGATATGATGCATGGTGCATTGTTATGGCTTAGGACGCAATATGATTGTAGCTGTGTGTTGTGTGTGCATGTTGTAATTCATAATGTGGCTTGCATGTCGCGCCTTCATCTCTATTTTTCCTGTTGTAAAATAGTTTTAGACTCAAATGTAACTCGAGTGTTCTTATTTTTTAATGTACAAAATGAAGAAATGGAAAGTCCATTGAAGGTTGAAGTTACAAAGAGGATGCCGACAACACAGGGTGACCGAAGGAAACACTTGGAGAAGATGTCATCCCTAGGTTCACCATTCGCTCTTCTCATTGGCTTAAGAAGATCGTAGATTAAGGTCATAACCATGTCACGTTTAAGATTATTTGCTATGTGTGTATGTGATACATGTATGTGCTATGTGTGTATGTGATGCTAAATAATAATCTTATTTTAAATTAAGTCAATTTAATATGCCTACCAAAGTTTGGTACTCATAAACTACCTCGATCATTTGTTGTTGGGTTTGCCAAAGCAAAGCAATGCATTTTATCTTGGTAGAGTGCGAGAGGACAATTGTGATGTCCCGCTATCAAACTTTGGATGAGATTTAACTAAGTGTCTCAATTAGATTGAGAAACACCTAGAGGCATATCCTAATAGTTAAGAAACGTGGGTTAGAGAGCATCTACACTAAGTCTTGGGCGATTAGCCAAAGCTAACTCAAGATGATGTGTGTTGGACTATCCGAGTAGCAAAAATCGCTTTTTGCATTGCGGAAGCCCCGGAAGTCGACCACGGATCTGTGCAAAGGTAAATAAAACTACATGTATGTGTTTAAAAACTTTAGATCTACTCTAGATCTACATGTAAAGAGTTTACCCCTGAAGCGATGCCCTTCGCTTATCCCACTTGTCCAAATGGATTGCCGGAACTCGAGAGTGTCAAGTGTACACTCCTCTATTGGTATCCACACAAGCAATAGGTGGAGAAAATACAATCTTGAGTGTGCTAGCACTCCTTGAAGTCCACGGCAAGATGAGGAAGATTAGGGAGAGATCTTGAGGGAAGAACCAAGGAAGAAGATGATGAAGTTACACACCAAATAACTTCACACACTAAACACCACTTAAGTGGCCGACCACTTCTTTGGGGGGTTACATGCATGCATGTAACTCCAAGAGCCAATGGCTCTTGGTCTCCCTCATGAGGTGGCACCCCATGATAAGTCCATGATGATGTGGAATATTATCATTGGTCGGCCCCCATGACAAGTCACCATGACATGGCAATTGGTCAAGTCTAAATTAACCATTCATCTTCCCTCTCAAGTCAAGTCAAACTTGACCTCTTATCTCCCATGGTTGATCAAATCTAACCACTTGATTCAAGTCAATTTGATTTAATGAATCTCTATTCATTATTTTAAATTGACTCAATGAATCAAATCTAAATTAGACTCATTCAACACTTGAATCAAATTGAGTCTAACTCAATTAGTCTAATTTGGGTTACTCTTAATCCAATTTGGTTTATCCCATGAACCTAATCCTCATGGTTCATCATATGAACCTAATCTCCATCTAATTCCCCTTTGTGTGTGACCCTATAGGTTCTTGTAATGTTGGCAATGCTCCTAAACCGATTTAGGAACATAAGCAATGAGCGGTATCTAGCAACACATCATTACTACCCAAGTTACAAGAATGTTGAGATCCAACATCACCTTTGTGACTACTAATTGTGACTCTCACAATATGTGACAATGTCCCTCTATCCTTGACATCTAGATTGACTAATTGAGGCATAGACCGTGTCATCCTCGGTACAATCTACATCTTGAACTCCAAGTAGACTCACTCTAATCAAATGAGCTCAATATCTCATATTGACTCATTTGGGCATGGCCATGCACTTCGTGGTCTCACTCTATCAAGAATAACGATGTCACTCCTGTCATATAGGAGGGATAGATCTCATCTACATCACTCACATCCCTCCATATAATTTGTTACATACCCAGTAATCGCCTTTATAGTCCACCCATTTACGGGTGACATTTGACGAAGCAAAAGTATGTAACTCCTTATGTAGGGAACCTTGGTGACTTCAAGTGTAAGGACTAATAGTCATTCTAATAGTCACATGAGAAAGTATATGACACTCATATAATGATCCATGATACTTTCTCATGGAGGGTCATTCAGTATACATTCTCCAATGCATACCCATGTGTCAACTTGATATATCATATCAATGACTTGTGAGATCAAGTCATCGAGTTGACCTACATGCTAGTCTCTATGCATTAACATTGTCCTTGAATGTTAATACTTAACTAGGAATGATTAAGAGTAGTGTTCTCTATATCATCTCATTATCGATTCAACCAATCAATTGATATAGATAAGAACCTTCTACTCAAGGACGTTATTATACTTAGTTATTTAGCACCAATACAAATAAATATAATAACCATGCCTTTATAAATAGGAATATGATACATTAAAGTCCATACAACAATCATCACATGATTGGGTCTAGGGTTTTCACTAACAATCTCCCACTAACACTAGTGCCAATCACCGTAATATCTAATACCCAATGACCTAGTGTGACCATCATGCTTTTTTTGTGCCAAAGCCTTGGTCAAGGGATCTGCAATGTTAGCCTCTGTGGGTACTCTACAAATCTTCATATCTCCTCTATCAATAATCTCTCGAATGAGATGGAAGCGTCGTAGTATGTGTTTGGTCCGCTGGTGGGAGCGAGGTTCCTTAGCCTGCCCAATCGCTCCATTGTTGTCACAATAGAGCTCTATAGGATGTGCTATGCTAGGAACCACCCCAAGCTCTGTAATGAACTTGCAGATTCAAACTGCCTCCTTTGTTGCCTTTGATGCAGCGATATACTCGGCCTCTGTTATAGTATCAACAATTGTGTCCTGCATCGAACTCTTCCAGCTCACATCACCACCATTCATGTAAAACACAAACCCTGACTGTGATCTATAATTATCTTGGTCAATTTGAAAGCTGGCATCGCTGTAACCCTTTATAGCTAGCTCCTCATCGCCTCCAAATATCAAGAAATATTCTTTAGTCCTTCTCAAGTACTTAAGAATATTCTTGACTGCTATCCAGTGAAGCTCACCTGGATCTGACTGGTATCTACTCGTCATGCTCAAAGTATACGAGACATCAGGACGAATACATAGCATGGCGTACATGATAGAACCTATGGACGATGCATAAGGGATCTTATCCATGCGGTCTCTCTCGTCTCTAGAAGAGGGACTTTGAGTCTTCGAAAGACTCACACCATATGACATCGGCAGAAGTCCCTTCTTGGAATTCTGCATGGCAAACCGTAGTAATACCATGTCAATATATTTACTCTGACTTAGGCCAAGCAATCTCTTAGATCTATATCTATAGATCTTGATGCCTAGAATACAGGCTGCTTCACCTAAGTCCTTCATTGAGAAGCACGTCCTCAGCCAAGTCTTCACAGACTGTAGTGAAGGGATGTCATTCCCAATGAGTAGTATGTCATCCACAAACAATACAAGGAAGACAACTGTATTCCCATTAACCCTCTTGTAGACACAGGGTTCATCTTCAATCTTGATGAAACCAAACTATTTGATCGCATCATCGAATCGAAATTCTAGCTCCGAGAAGCTTGCTTTAGCCAATAAATGGACCTTTGCAGCTTGCATAGTTTCCCAGTATGCTGTGGATCCACAAAACCCTCAGGTTGTATCATGTACACATCCTCGAGCAAGTTTCCATTCAGAAACACAGTTTTGACATCCATCTGCCAGATCTCATAATCATGGTATGCTGCAATAGCAAGCATGATCCGAATGGACTTAAACATCGCCACTGGAGAAAAGGTTTCATCATAGTCAATACCATAAATTTTCTTGAAACCTTTAGCCACCAATCGACCCTTATAGGTATGTGTATGTCCATCCATGTCAGTCTTTCTCTTAAAGACTCACTTACACCCAATGGGTTTGATGCCTTCAGGGGGATCAACCAAAGTCCATACTTGGTTGGTGTACATGGATTCCATCTCGGATCTCATGGCCTCTAGCCATTTCTCAGAATCTGGGATCATTTCTCTTTCTAGAAATACCCCAGTCTTTGCCACAAACACTTTGTGTGATTAGAAATGTAGAAGTAATATCCCTTCGTTTCCTTGGGATATCCAACAAAATAGCACTTATCTGAATTGGGTCCCAGTTTGTCTGAGACTTGACGTCGAACGTAAGCCTCACAACCCCAAATCCTCATGAAAGACATCTTGGGATTTCTCCCTGTCCATATCGTATATGGTGTGTTTATCACAGCCTTGGATGGTACACGGTTAAGTGTGAAGGCTGCTGTGTCTAGAGCATATCCTCAAAAGGATATAAGAAGATCTGTGTGACTCATCATAGATCGTACGATATCTAATAGGGTACGATTCCTCCTTTCGGATACACCATTCCACTGTGGTGTTCCAGGAGGAGTGAGTTGGGATAGAATTCCACACTCAGCTAGATAGTCGCGAAACTCATGGCTAAGGTATTCACCACCTCGATCTGATCGAAATATCTTAATACTCTTACCAAGCTGGTTTTGTACTTCATTCTTGAATTTTTTGAACTTTTCAAAGGATTCTGATTTATGTGTCATGAGATATACATAACCATATTTACTGAAGTCATCAGTAAATGTAATGTACCTATAACCACCTCTAGCAGGAACATTGAAAGGGCCACATACATCACTATATATAAGTCCTAACAAGTTTGTTGCTCTTTCGCTGTGTCTACTAAAGGGAGTCTTGGTCATCTTTCCTAGAAGGCAAGACTCGCATGTCTCATATGATTCAAAATCAAATGAGTCCAGCAGCTCATCCTTATAGAGCTGGGATAAGCGACTCTCATTTATGTGACCTAAGCGACAATGCCAGAGATAGGTTTGGTTCAACTCATTTGACTTGAACCTTTTGGTACTTATGTTATAGATGGGGCTTTCTAAGTCTAGAATGTAGAGTCCATTCATTAGAGGTGCACTACAATAGAACATATCATTTAAATAAACTGAACAACATTTGTTCTTTATTATAAATGAAAATCCTTTCTTGTCCAAACAAAAAACCGAAATTATGTTCTTAGTCAAAGCAGGCACATAACAACATTCATCTAGTTCTAGTACAAGCCCAGAGGGCAGAGATAGATCATAAGTTCCTATAGCAATAGCAGCAACTCTTGCTCCATTGCCTACTCGTAGGTACATCTCGCCCTTTGTCAATGCCCTGCTATTTTTCAGCGCCTGCACATTGGTACAAATGTGAGATGCACATCTGGTATCTAATATCCATGATGATGAAATAGATAGATTTACTTCTATAACATTTATACCTGAAGTAGAAGTCTCACTTCTCTTCTTCTTAAGATCTTCCAGGTATGCTTTGCAGTTACGCTTCCAATGTCCAGCTTCCTTACAGTGGAAGCAAGTCCCTTCTTTGGCCACCCCTCCTTTCAGTTTCAGTTCCTTGCCTTTGCCCTTGGCTTGGGACTTTCCCTTACCTTTAGGCTTTCCCTTGCCTTTCTTCTTTTGCACCATCAAAATTGAGTCAAATTTTCCCTTCATAAGGTTGAGCTCAGCAGTTCTCAACATGCTGAGCATCTCTGGCAGTGACTTATCAATTTCATTCATGTTGTAATTCATGACAAATTGATTGTAGCTTTGTGGCAAAGATTGCAAGATCAAGTCAGTGGCCAGCTCTTGGCCAAGTGGGAATCCCAACCTCTATAGGTTTTCTATGTACCCAATCATCTTGAGTACATATGGACCTACAAGAGTCCCATCTTGCATCTTGGACTGAAACAATGCCTTAGAGATCTCATATCTCTCATGCCTTGCTTGTCCTTGATATAGTTGATGAAGATGTTCAACCATATCATAAGCATTCATGAACTCGTGTTGCTTCTAAAGCTCAAAGTTCATGGTCGCGAGCATGAGACATGACACATCTAATGCATCATCTTGATGCTTCTTATAAGCATCTTTGTCAGTTCGTGAGGCAGTGGCAGGAGGTGCCTCTAGAATGGGCTGCTCCAGGACGTACAGTTTCCTTTCTTAGGTGAGAACGATTCTCAGGTTCCTGTACCAGTCCAGGAAATTAGCTCCATTGAGCTTGTCCTTCTCAAGGACAGAACGCAGAGAGAGAATGTTCGTATTTGTCGATATGGTAATCTACAACATACACAATGCAAAAAATTAATATCATATTCCATTTATCATTTAATTAGGCCTTTAATCAAATGATGCTCCCACTGAATTATAGGACTTTTGTAGAATCGAGTCATGGATGTGGTCAAACCACATTACTAGATTCATACAACAAGCTATAATTCTTGCGGGACAAGATCCACATCATACTAGGCCTTGAGTTAGTTTTAGCTAAATTGCCCAAGACTTAGTATGATCGGTAGGTAACACATTACCAATTACATCTCTATGCAACTCTTGTTTATAGGATCAAGATCAACATTTACAAAAGACCTTGAGTTAGCTTTGGCTAAATCGCCCAAGATTTAGTGTAAATATGATCTTATCTTATCTTTCTAACGGTTGGAATATGCCTATAGTTTTACTCAATCCAATTGAGTTAACTAGTTTTACTCAATCTAATTGAGATTATTCTCACCCAAGCTGTGATAGGCGGGACCAAGATTGTCCCTCCACACCCTACCAAGATAATATGCGTTGCTCTGCTTTGGCAGATTCAACAACAACAAATGATCGAGGTAGTGATGGGTATCAAAACTTGGTAGGCATTTTATGAGTTGGTTCGATTAAGATCTAATCTAATCGTGAATGTGTATCATATACGCATCAAGGCCTTTATTACCCTACACTAGCATGCATCACATACATACAAGCAATATACTAGCATGCATCATATACATACAAGCAAAATATTCAAGCATGCATCATATACATACAAGCAAAATTTACTAGCATGCATCATATACATACAAGCAAAACAAATATATATATATATATATATATATATGTATCATATATATATATATAAATTAATTGTGATGTGGTCATGGCTCTCTACTACGATCTTCTCAAGCCAATGAGAAGATTGGACGGTCAACCTAGGGTTAGCGACTTCTCCAAGTGCCTCCTTTGACCGCCATGTGTCGTCGGCACCCTCCTCGTAACTCTCTCTACTAGTGGACCTTCCACCGCTCCATTTTTGTACATTACAAACATGAAACTCGAGTTACATTCGAGTCTAAAATTATTTACAACTGGAATTTTAAAAGAAGAGGCATGATGCGCAGGTCACATACCCTATACAACATGCACAACCACAAAAACAGCGCGCAAGCCGTATTATGAATTACAACACATTTATCATCCAATCATATTGGGGTTATTCGGCCATGACCATCACAGAATTATACATAATTCTAAATTATATATTTTACAGAAATTTCTATAATTTTTGCTATTTTGTTTTCAATTTTATGAGTTACCTCTCTGTAATAGTCCCGCTAAGCGATTTTCGGGAGCGATCGTGGGACAATGCGCCTTTCGGGGTTAGGGGCAGCGCCCCTACTCACAAAATGAACTTTGTAAGTGTCCCATCTTGATCTTACAGTGACTTAATTCGCTGTCCCAAAAACCTAAAGCGAGATTTTGCCGTTCCGGAGAGTTTTTCTCAGTGGTTGAAGCCTACAAGTGTCCCAACACTTGTTGCTTCGACTCTTCGAGAAAAATACCCAAAAATTCTATAAAAATAGGAAATTTACAGAAACTTATAGATATATAATTTTTATATCTAATACAAAAACTACAAAAAATAAAACACATAAATGCTTCACATGTGGCTCTGATACCACTGTTGGACTATCCGAGCTGTAAAAATCACTTTTTGCATTGCGGAAACCCCGGAAGTCGGCCACGGATCCGTGCAAAGGTAAATAAAATATGTATGTGTTTAAAAACTTTATATCTACTCTAGATCTACATGTAAAGAGTTTACCCTTGAAGCGATGCACTTCGCTTATCCCGCTCGTCCAAACGGATTGTCGGAACTCAAGAGTGTCAAGTGTACACTCCTCTATTGGTATCCACACAAGCAATAGGTGGAGAAAAGACAATCTTGAGTGTGCTAGCACTCCTTGAAGTCCACGGCAAGATGAGGAAGATTAGGGAGAGATCTTGAGGGAAGAACCAAGGGAGAAGATGATGAAGTTACACACCAAATAACTTCACACACTAAACACCACTTATGTGGTTGGCCACTCCTTTGGGGAGGGGTTACATGCATGCATGTAACTCCAAGAGCCAATGGCTCTTTGTCTCCCTCATGAGGTGGCACCCCATGATAAGTCCATGATGATGTGGAACATTATCATTGGCCGACCCCCATGCCAAGTCACCATGACATGGCAATTGGTCAAGTCAAAATTGACCATTCATCTTCCCTCTCAAGTCAAGTCAAACTTGACATCTTATCTCCCATGGTTGATCAAATCTAACCACTTGATTCAAGTCAATTTGATTTAATGAATCTTTATTCATTATTTTAAATTGACTCAATGAATCAAATCTAAATTAGACTCATTCAACACTTGAATCAAATTGAGTCTAACTCAATTAGTCTAATTTGGATTACTCTTAAACAAATTTGGTTCATCCCATGAATCTAATCCTCAAGGTTGAACATATGAACCTAATCTCCACCTAATTCCCCTTTGTGTGTGACCCTATAGGTTCTTGTAACGTTTGCAATGCTCCTAAACCGATTTAGGAACATAAGCAATGAGCAGTATCTAGTAACACATCATTGCTACCCAAGTTACAAGAATGTTGAGATCCAACATCACCTTTGTGACTACTAATTGTGACTCTCATAATATGTGACAATGTCCCTCTATCCTTGACATCTAGATTGACCAATTGAGGCATAGACCGTGTCATCCTCGGTACAATCTATATCTTGAACTCCAAGTAGACTCACTCTAATAAAATGAGCTCAATATCTCATATTGACTCATTTGGGCATGGTCATGCACTTCGTGGTCTCACTCTATCAAGAATAACGATGTCACCCCCGTCATATAGGAGGGATAGATCCCATCTACATCACTCACATCCCTCCGCATAATTTGTTACATACCCAGTAATCGCCTTTATAGTCCACCCATTTACGGGTGAAATTTGACGAAGCCAAAGTATGCAACTCCTTATGTAGGGAACCATGGTGACTTCAGGTCTAAGGACTAATAGTCATACTAATAGTCACATGAGAAAGTATATGACACTCATATAACAATCCATGATACTTTCTCATGGCGGGTCATTCAGTATACATTCTCTAATGCATACCCATGTGTCAACTTGATATCTCATATCCATAACTTATGAGATCAAGTCATCGAGTTGACCTACATGCTAGTCTCTATGCACTAACATTGTCCCTGAATGTTAATACTTGACTAGGAATGATTAAGAGTAGTGTTCTCTATATCATCTCATTATCGATTCAACCAATCAATTGATATAGATAAGAAACTTCTACTCAAGGACGTTATTATACTTAGTTATTTGGCACCAATACAAGTAAATATAATAACCATGCCTTTATAAATAGGAATATGATACAACAAAGTCCATACAACAATCATCACATGATTGGCTCTAGACCTTTCACTAACAATGTGTAATATGAATCTTGGCCCCTCTTTGTGCAAGAATTGCATGTGATGCAATTGGTAAATTGTTACCTACCTAGTTATACTAAATCTTGGGCAATTAGCCAAAGCTAACTCATGGTGAAGTATGATGTGGATTTTGCCCCACATGCATATATGATTAGTGGGAGTCTCATTTAATCAAAGGCCTAATTAAAAGTTTTAAAGATATGATACTCATTTTTTGCATATCATTTCTGTTGTAGATCACTATGATACCCTATCTCTTCGATCGGTCCTTGAGAAGGACAAGCTCAATGGAGAAAACTTTATTGACTGGTATAGGAATTTGAGAATAGTTCTCAAACAGGAGTGGAAACTCTATGTCCTAGAGCAACCCATTCCTGAACCACCCACCGACAATGCCACTCGTGCTGATAAGGATGCTTACAAGAAACATCAAGATGATGCATTAGATGCATCATACCTTATGCTTGCAACCATGAACTCTGAGCTTCAGAAGCAACATGAGAACATGGATGCCTTTGCTATGGTTGCACACCTGAAGCAACTATATCAAGGACAAGTGAGGCACGAGAGATCTGAGGTATCTAAGATATTGTTTCAATGCAAGATACAAGAAGGAACACCCATAGGAACTCACATACTCAAGATGATTGGGTACGTGGAGAACCTTGATAGATTGGGATTTCCTTTAGGTCAAGAGTTGGCCACTGACCTTATTCTACAGTCCTTGCCTAGAGGCTTTAGTTAATTTGTCATGAATTATTACATGAGTGAAATTGACAAAACGTTGCCTGAGCTCTTAAGCATGTTAAGAACTGCTGAGAGCAATCTTAAGAAGATACAACCTAGTACTAGTGATGTACTTATGGTTAAAAAGGGCAAAGGTAAGAAGATGTCTAAAGGCAAGACCCAAGAAAAGGGCAAGAAAGCATTGAAGCCCAAAGGTGGGGTGGCCAAGGAAGGGACTTGCTTCCACTGTAAGGAAGCTGGACATTGGAAGAGGAACTGTAAAAAGTATCTTGAGGAAGTCAAGAAGAAGCAAAGTGAAACTTCAGCTTCAGGTATACATGTTATAGAAGTTAACCTATCTATTTCTTCTTAATGGGTATTGGATATGGTTGTGCTTCTCACATTTGTACTAATGTGCAGGGCCTGAGAAGAAGTAGATCATTGATGCAAGGAGAAGTGGACCTATGTGTGGGCAATGGTGCAAGAGTTGCTGCTATAACTGTAGGAACATATTTCTTATTGTTGTCGAGTGGTTTGATTTTAGAACTTGATGAGTGCTATTTTATTCCTGCAATAACTAAGAATATTATGTTTGTTTCTTGTTTGGACAAGAAAGGTTTTTCATTTACTATAAAGGACAAACGTTGTTCTATTTATTTAAATAAAATGTTCTATTGCAGTGCACATTTGATGAATGGACTCTATATTCTAGATCTAGAAAACCCAGTCTATAACATAAATACCAAACGACTCAAATCTAATGATTTGAATCAGACATATCTTTGGCATTGTCGCTTAGGTCACATATATGAGAGTCGCATATCCCAGCTCTATAGAGATGGATTACTTGACTCATTTGATTTTGAATCATATGAGACATGCGAATCTTGTCTTTTAGGCAAGATGACCAAGACTCCATTTAGTGGACAAGGTGAACGAGCGATAGATTTGTTAGGCCTCATACATAGTGATGTTTGCGGTCCTTTCAAAGTCACAGCCAGAGGTGATTATCAGTACTTCATTACATTTACTGATGATTTCAGTAGATATGGATATGTGTATCTTATGAGGCACAAATCAGAATCCTTTGAAAAGTTCAAAGAATTCAAGAATGAAGTATAGAACCAACTTGGAAAGAGTATTAAGATGCTTCAATTAGATCGAGGTAGGGAATACCTTAGCTAAGAGTTTCATGACTATCTAATTGAGTGTGGGATACGATTTCAACTCACTCCACCTGGAACACCACAGTTGAATGGTGTATCCGAGAGCAGAAATTGTACTCTGTTAGACATGGTACGATCAATGATGAGCCATACAGATCTTCCTCCTTCCTTCTGGGGATATGCTCTAGAGACAACTACTTTCACACTTAACCACGTCCCATCTAAGGCAGTCATAATGACACCATATGCGATATGGACTGGGAAGAGTCCCAAAATGTCTTTTATGAAAATTTGGGGTTGTAAGGCTTATGTTCGATGTCAAGTCTCCGATAAACTAGGCCTCAAATTAGACAAGTGCTATTTTGTAGGATATCTTAAGGAAATGAAAGGATATTACTTTTACAACCCCACGTTAGGCAAAGTTTTTGTCACCAGAAATGGTGTTTTTCTAGAAAGGGAATTTATTTCTAGAAAGGCTAGTGGGAGTAAAATTGATCTTGAAGAAGTTCAAGATACACAAAATAGCAATGATGCCTTAATACAACAAGAATAGAAACTACAAGGTGAAGAGCATTATGAATCAAGTTCATCACAAGGAGTTGTGGTACAACCTGTTCAGGTAGACCAAGCTCTGTGCATGTCTGATAGGATATGTCGTCAACCTGAGAGATATTCTTTTCTCTTGGATGACAATGATAGTGTCATGCAAGATGAGCCAACATCCTATCATGAAGCTGTAATGAGCCTAGATTCTGAGAAATGTCTTGAGGCCATGAGATCCGAAATGGAATCCATGTACACTAACCAAGTATGGACTTTCGTTGATCCACCTGAAGGGGTCAAACCCATTGGGTGTAAGTGTAGGGAATTCTTTATGCCAAATGGCATATGCGCAACGGAAAAATTAGGATCCCTTCCAAGTGATCCATGCGAAAGCAAACTCGTATAAAATAAATTTCTCTAAACCAAGCCTATCTTATAGGAGAGGATTACCTTTGTTGCGTGCCCTTGTTAATCCCGCTTCTTCCTTTTGTTTGTTGGATCTTTAGCACGTTCAAGTGTCCGTGCCTCTATATGTATCCACACGAGCAAGCTCTTGTCTCACAAAAGAAAACTAGAGGAGCTCTCCTTTACTTCTTGCTAGAGAAGTCCCTAAAGGAGAGGAAGCTAGGGAAAAAGAGAAGGGAAGAAGAAGACTACTCTTCTTGCTACACTCACAAAAGTCACACAACAATAAGCTCTCAAGCTCTCTCCAAGCCTCAAGCTCCCAACAACCACACCCACAATTGTTGCTTTGGCCGGCCACTCCATGGGGTCTTTTATAGAGTTGGAAAAACCCTTTCACCTCCACACATTCAATGCAATCCATTGCATTGGGACATTTGTTTGGCCGGCCACTTAAGGAGACAAAACCATTTTGTTTCCTTCCACCTTATCTAGCTTAGGTGGATGCTTAGGTGGCATGCTTATGTGGCATTCTTATGTGGCATTCATGCATGTTGAATTAATCTTATTAATTCAATTAAGCTTATGTTATCATATTGAATTAATCTTATTAATTCAATTAAGCTTATGTTATCATATTGAATTAATCTTATTAATTCAATTAAGCTTATGTTATCATATTGAATTAATCTTATTAAATCAATGAGGTAACATACTGAATTAATCTCATTAAATCAATTAGCTAAAATTCTCATTAAGCTTAAAGTCCAAAAACCATTTTGTACTTAAGCTTATTCCCAAATTATTCTAGTCAAACTAGAATACTCTAATTCCTCTAATTATCATGCTCTTTGTGTGTGACCTATAGGCTCTCATAGCGTTGGCGGTGGACCTAAACTCTTTTAGATACACAAGCAATGGCGGCATCTAGCAATACATCATTGCTACCCAAGTTCTGAGATAAGTCAAGATCCAGACTAACCTTTCCGTGACTACTATAATATATATGGCCGTGTCCTTCTATCCTTGATATCAGTTGATCAATGAGGCATAGGCCGTGTCATCCTCGATCAATCTATGTGTTTCTTGATCCCACAGTAAACTAACTCAAACAAATGAGCTCAATATCTCATATTGACTCATTCGAGCATGGCCATGCGTTTTAGTAGTTCTACTCAATCAAGGGGCCCACCGATATCACTCGTCATATGAGAGGATAGATCCCATCTACATCACTCACATCCCTCCGCATAATTTGTTATATACCCGATGTCGCCTTTATGGTCCACCTATTACGGGTGGCGTTGTGATACCAAAGTACATAACTCCTTATGTAGGGAACCGTAGTGACTTCAGTCGAGGACTATTCATACCAATAGTCACATGAGAAAGTTTATGACACTCATATAACGATCCATGAAACTTTCTCATGGCGAATGGTCGATTCAGTATATATTCTCTAATATATACCCATGTGTCAACTTGATATCATATATCCATGACTTGTGAGATCAAGTCATCAATTGACCTACATGCTAGTCTTTATGTATTAATATTGCCCTTGCATATTAATACTTGACTAGAACATTTAGAAAGTGTTCTCTCTGACCTCTCATAATCAATTACGCGATTGATGTCTTTGTAGATAAGAACCTACTTTTCTAGGGCATTATTATATTTAATTTAGGTAGCACAAGCAAGACTTAAATATAATAACCAATCCTTTGCCTTTATAGAATATGATACAAAATGTTCCTATTCAACCATCACATGATTGGTTCTTAGGGCTATAACTAACAATCTCCCACTAGCACTAGTACCAATCACTATGATATCTAATACCTAGTGACCTAGTGTGACCATCATGCTTCCTCCGTGCAAAGCCTTGGTCAATGGATCTGCGATGTTAGCTTACTCGGATATCCTCACATCTCCTCTATCGATGATCTCTCGAATGAGATGGAAGCGCGCGATATGTGTTTGGTCGATGTGATCGAGGTTCCTTAGCTGTCTGATAGCCCCATTGTTGTCACAATAGAGGTCTATTGGATCTGCAATGCTAGGAACTACCCCAAGTTCAGCGATGAACTTGCGGAGCCAACGACCTCCTTTCTTTGCATCGGATCTGCGCAATATACTCGACTTTGTTGTAGAATCGATCAAGCGTGTCTGCTTTGAACTCTTCCGACTCACGGCTCCACCATTCGAGCAAAACACGTACCGATTGCGATCTATAGTCATCCTTGTCTATTTGGAAGCTTGCATCTTGTAACCCTTCTTTGCCTCGAATATCGAAATATTCTTTCGTTCTTCGTAAGTATTTAAGAATATTTTTATTTGCTATCCGATGACTTTCACAGATCAGTAGTATCTACTCGTCATGCTCAAAGCATACGAGGCGTCGGAGACAGTACAAAGCATGGCGTACATGATAGACCCTATGGCGAGCGCATAAGGGATCTTATCCATGCGATCTCTCTCCTCCTTAGAAGAGGACATTGAGTCTTGAAAGACTCACACCATGTGATAAAGCGAAATCCTTTCTTGGAATTTTGCATAGCAAAGCGATCTAGCACTTTATCGATGTATGTACTCGACTTAGGCCAAGTAATCTTTAGATCTATCTCTATAGATCTTGATGCCTAGAATATAAGCGGCTTCACCTAAGTCTTTCATCGAGAAACAATTCCCTAACCACATCTTCACAGGTGGTGAGGGAATATCATTTCCGATGAAGTATATCATCTACATACAAGACAAGAAATACAAGCTGTGCTCCCACTATTTCTCTTGTAGACACAAGGTTCATCTTCATTCTTGATGAAACCAAACTCTTTGATTGCATCATTGAATCGAAGATTCCGGCCGAGAGGCTTGCTTTAGTCCATAAATGGACCTTTGCGGTTTGCATACCTTTCCGGGATGCTTTGGATCTTCAAAACCCTCGGGTTGTGTCATGTACACATCCTCGAGTAGCTTTCCATTGAAAAGCGGTTTTGACATCCATCTGCCAGATCTCATAATCGTGGTAGGTGCGATAGCAAGTATGATCCGAATGGATTTAAGCATCATAGGTGAAAAGGTTTCATCATAGTCAATACCATGAATTTGTTTGAATCCTTTAGCCGCAATCTACCTTTATAGGTATGCTTATTACCATCCATGTCAGTCTTTACTTTAAAGACCCACTTACACCCAATGGGTTTTACCCCTTGGTGGATCAACCAAGTCCATACTTGGTTAGTGTACATGGATTCCATTTGGATCTCATGGCCTCTAGCCATTTCTCGAATCTGGGCTCATCATAGCTTCTTGATAGGATGTAGGCTCGTCAAGATCGACAAGCAATACCTCACCATTGTCGTCAAGAGAAAAGAATATCTCTCGGGTTGGACGGATCCTGTCGGATCTACGAAGAGGTTGGTCTACTTGAGCAGTGTTTGTTCCACAACTCTTTGGGCAACAATTTCCTCATCCACAACACTTTGTGGTTCTGTTCATTTTCCATCGAAGCCTTAGTGTTATCATCATCTTGAACTTCTTCAAGATGAATTTTACTCCACTAGTTTTTCTAGAAATAAATTCTCTTTCTAGAAAGACTGACATTTCGCAACAAACACCTTGCCAAGTGTGGGATTGTAAAGTAATATCCCTTAGTTTCCTTGGGATATCCTACAAAATAACACTTATCGATTTGGGTCCTAGTTTATCGAGACTTGGCGTCTAAGCGTAAAGCTTCACAACCCCAAATCTTTATAAAGACATTTTGGGACTCTTCGATCCATATCGTATATGGTGTCTTTTCTACGGCTTTTGATGGGGCCAGCGATTAAGTGTAAGCGGTGTCTCTAGAGCTAAACCCCAAAGGAAGTAGGTAGATCGATCGGCTCATCATTGATCGTACCATATCTAATAAATCACGATTTCTCCTCTCGGATACACCATTCCATTGTGGTGTTCGGTGGAGTGAGTTGGGATATTATCCCACACTCGGCGGTGATCACGAAACTCTTGACTAAGGTATTCACCACCTCGATCGATCGAAGTAGCTTTATACACTTACCAAGTTGGTTTTGTACTTCATTCTTGAATTCTTTGAACTTTTCAAAGGATTCTGACTTATGTCTCATCAAATATAAGTAGCCAAATCTACTCATATCATCAGTGAAAGTAATAAAGTACTTATAGCCTCCTCTGGCTTCGACATTGAAAGGCCCACATACATCAGTATGTATGAGTCCTAACAAGTCCGTCGCTCTCTCGCCATGTCCACTAAATGGAGTTTTAGTCATCTTTCCTAAAAGACAAGATTCGCATACCTCATATGATTCAAAATCAAATGAGTCCAATAATCCATCTTTATGGAGTTGGGATATGCGTTTTTCATTTATGTGACCTAGGCGACGATTGCGAGATATGTTTTAGTTCAAATCATTCGATTTTGAACCGTTTTAGTATTTACGTTATAAATTAGGTTTCTAAATCTAGAACATAGAGACCATTCATAAGTGGTGCATTACAATAGAACATTTCATTCAAATAAATGGAACAACATTTGTCCTTTATTATAAAAGAAAAGTTTTTCTTGTCTAAACAAGATATAGAAATTATGTTCTTTGTCAATGCAGGTACATATAAGCACTCCTCTAGTTCTAAGATAAGCCCAGTGGGCAAAGACAAAGAATATGTTCCTCTGGCTACGACAACTTTTGCGCCATTGCCTACTCGTAGGTCTACTTCGCCTTTTGCCATTTGTCTACTATTTCTCAGTCCCTGCACATTATTACAAATGTGAGATGCACATCCGGTATCTAATACCCATGTAGAAGAAATAGATAGATTAACTTCTATAACGTATACACGAGGCTTCTTTTATTCTTTACTTCCTCAAGGTAGACTTTGCGATTCCGCTTCCGGTGTCGATCTCACCGCAATGGAAGCGATCCCCTTCCTTAGGTACTTTACCTTTACCCTTTGAAGTGGATGAATTGGCCTTGCCTTTGGCTTAGGTCTTACCCTTGCCTTTGCGCTTACCTTTGCCCTTCTTGACCATTAGTACATCGTTGCTAACTTTCTTTTTGAGATTGGTTCGTGATTCTTAACATCTTTGAGAATCTCGAGCAAAGGTTTATCAATTTCATTCATGTTATAATTCATGACGAATTGATTATATGCTTAAACAGCGATTGCGAGGATAACATCGGTTGCCAATTCTTGGCTCGATGGAAAACCTAGTCTTTAGGTTCTCAACGCGTACCCAATCATTTTGAGTCGTGAGTTCCTACAGTGTTCCTTCTTGCATCTTGCATGCAAAAAGAGCCTTAGACACTTCAAAGCGCTCGTGCCTAGCTTGTCCTTGATATAGTTGTTTCAAATGCTCAACCATATCATAGGCATCCATGTTCTCATGTTGCTTACGAAGCTCGAGTTCATGGTGGCAAGCATAAGACATGACACATCTAATCGTCATCTTGATGCTTCTTATAAGCATCCTTTTTACCCAGTGGCGCATGGTAGGGGTGTTTGAGGTAGCTGCTCTAGGACATACAGTTTGCGTTCTTGTTGAGGATAATCCTCAAGTTCCTATACGATCGAAAGTTCGCTCCATTAAAGCTTGTCCTTCTCAGGGCCAGATCGAAGTTGAGGGTGTGTCGTGTTAGATGTCATGGTGATCTACAACATTAAAATGCAAAGTTAAGTATCATACCTAAATCATTTAATTAGGCCTTTAATTAAATGAGGCTCACTAAATTCTCATAGCTACTATTTAGCTATAAATTTATATGGGATAAAGATCCACATTATAATTAGTCTTGAGTTAGCTTTGGCTAATCGCCCGAGGCGTAGTATAATTAGGTAGGCAATCTTTTGCCAATTACATCTGATGTAACTCTTTAATAGCTTTGGTTAAGTTTTAGATTAGTTTAGTGTTTATTCCTAAACCCCGACTTCAGTGTGGCGAGGCACGAGGCCTTCTTGGATATCGGAGCAACGACCACTTCTAAGACAAAGCTGATGTTCGGAAATCACATAAAACTAATTTTAAAACTTATGTTCAAAGCTAATATATGCCTCTACTTTCTTAACTAATTAAGAAAACTTAATTAAGTCTTAACCAAGTTTGATAGCGGGACATCACGATTGTCCACTCGCACTCTTCCAAGATAAAATGCATTGCTTTGCTTTGGCAAACCCAATAACAAATGATCGAGGAAGTAGTGAGTACCAAACTTTAGTAGGCATATCGTTTTTGACTTATTAAGAAATAAACATGTATCATATACATATTAGCATACATCACATATAAGCTAAACTAATCATGCATCACATACAAGCTAAAATAACATGCATCACATACATATTAAACTAAGCGTTTCATGGTTATGGCCCTTATTCTACAATCTTCTCAAGCCAATGAAAAGATTGATTGGTCAACCTAGGGATAGCATCTTCTCCTAAGTGCTTCCTTTTGGTTGTCTTGTGTGTTGACTTCCTCCTTGTAACCTCATCTTCCAATGGACCCTCCATCTTTGTTTTGTACATTACAAAAGGAGAAATACTCGAGTTACATTCGAGTCTAAAACTAATTTTACAACAAGAATTTTAGGAGGAAGGCACGACACGCGTAGTATTAAGAATTACAACACACACACATTCACAAACCTTTTGGGACTAGGCCATAACCATGCACCATGTCATTTTAACTTTTAAAAGACATTGGATATTTTATTATGTTTGACAATTGCTAATGCAATTATCAACTCATAATAAAATTTATCCTACTTCTATATCACATATAAAATAGAAAACCTATTTTTATCGATCTTTTAAGTGGCTCACGATACCCTTTGTAGGGAATTCTTTATGCCAAATGGCATATCTGTGGAAAAATTAGGATCCCTTCCAAGTGATCCATGCGAAAGCAAACTCGTATAAAATAAATTTCTCTAAACCCAGCCTATCTTATAGGAGAGGATTACCTTTGTTGCGTGCCCTTGTTAATCCCGCTTCTTCCTTTTGTTTGTTGGATCTTTAGCACGTTCAAGTGTCCGTGCCTCTATATGTATCCACACGAGCAAGCTCTTGTCTCACAAAGAAAACTAGAAGCTCTCCTTTACTTCTTGCTAGAAGTCCCTAAAGGAGAGGAAGCTAGGGAAAGAGTAGGGAAGAAGAAGACTTCTCTTCTTGATACTCACAAAAAGACACTCAACAATAAGCTCTAAAGCTCTCTCGAAGCCTCAAGCTCCCAACTACCACACCACAATTGTTGCTTTGGCGGCCACTCCATGGGGTATTTTATAGGGTTGGAAAAACCCTTTCACCTCCACACATTCAATGCAATCCATTGCATTGGGACATTTGTTTGGCCGGCCACTTAAGGAGACAAAACCATTTTGTTTCCTTCCACCTTATCTAGCTTAGGTGGATGCTTAGGTGGCATGCTTATGTGGCATGCTTATGTGGCATTCTTATGTGGCATTCATGCATGTTGAATTAATCTTATTAATTCAATTAAGCTTATGTTATCATATTGAATTAATCTTATTAATTCAATTAAGCTTATGTTATCATATTGAATTAATCTTATTAATTCAATTAAGCTTATGTTATCATATTGAATTAATCTTATTAAATCAATAAGGTAACATCTTGAATTAATCTCATTAAATCAATTAGCTAAAATTCTCATTAAGCTTAAAGTCCAAAAACCATTTTGTACTTAAGCTTATTCCCAATTTATTCTAGTCAAACTAGAATACTCTAATTCCTCTAATTATCATGCTCTTTGTGTGTGACCCTATAGGCTCTCATAGCGTTGGCGGTGGACCTAAACTCTTTTAGATACACAAGCAATGGCGGCATCTAGCAATACATCATTGCTACCCAAGTTCTGAGATAAGTCAAGATCCGACTAACCTTTCCGTGACTACTATAATATATGACCGTGTCCTTCTATCCTTGATATCAGTTGATCATGATGAGGCATAGGCCGTGTCATCCTCGATCAATCTATGTGTTTCTTGATCCACGAGTAAACTAACTCAAACAAATGAGCTCAATATCTCATATTGACTCATTCGAGCATGGCCATGCGTTTTAGTAGTTCTACTCAATCAAGGGCCCACCGATATCACTCGTCATATGAGAGGATAGATCCCATCTACATCACTCACATCCCTCCGCATAATTTGTTCGCCTTTATGGTCCACCCTGTTACGGGTGACGTTTGACGATACCAAAGTACATAACTCCTTATGTAGGGAACCGTAGTGACTTCAGGTCTGAGGACTATTCATACCAATAGTCACATGAGAAAGTTTATGACACTCATATAGCGATCCATGAAACTTTCTCATGGCGGGTCAGTTCAGTATATATTCTCTAATATATACCCATGTGTCAACTTGATATCATATATCCATGACTTGTGAGATCAAGTCATCAATTGACCTACATGCTAGTCTTTATGTATTAATATTGCCCTTGCATATTAATACTTGACTAGGAACATTTAGAAAGTGTTCTCTACAGCCTCTCATAATCAATTCTGCCAATTGATGTGCTGTAGATAAGAACCTACTTTTCTAGGGCATTACTATATTTAATTTAGCTGGCACAAGCAAGATTTAAATATAATAACCAATCCTTTGCCTTTATAGAATATGATACAAAATGTTCCCTATTCAACCATCACATGATTGGTTCTTAGGGCTATAACTAACAGTAAGTGGGTCTTTAGGAGAAAGACTGACATATATAGCAATGTGCATACCTATAAGGGGCGATTGGTAGCAAAAGGATTCATGGTATTGACTATGATGAAACCTTTTCTCCAATTGCAATGCTCAAATCCATTCAGATCATGCTTGCTATTGCTGCTTACTATGACTATGAAATATGGCAGATGGATGTCAAAATTGCATTTCTTAATGGAAATCTACTTGAGGATGTGTATATGACACAACCTGAGGGTTTTGTCAATCCAAAGGATGCTAGAAAGGTCTGTAAGTTAGATAGGTCCATTTATGGTTTAAAGCAAGATTCTAGAAGATGGAATCGTCAATTCGATAATGCAATCAAAATGTTTGATTTCATTAAGAACGAAGATGAACCTTGTGTCTACAAGAGGGCTAGTGGGAGCACAGTTGTTTTCCTCGTTTTGTATGTTGATGACATACTACTCATTGGAAATGATATCCCTATGCTGGAGTCTATGAATACTTTGCTTGGAAATTATTTCTCAATGAAGGACTTAGGTGAAGCAGCCTATATTCTTGGCATCAAGATCTATAGGGATAGATCTAGGAGATTGCTTGGCCTGAGTCAGAGTACATATATTGACAAGGTGCTTAAGTGTTTTGCCATGCAGAATTCTAAGAAGGGATTTCTGCCAATGTCACATGAAGTAAGTCTTTCGAAGACTCAATGTTCCTCTTCTGCAGAAGAGAAACAACGCATGGATCAGATCCCTTATGCATCTGCTATAGGATCTATCATGTACGTCATGATTTATACTCGCCCCGATATCTCGTATGCTTTGAACATGACGAGTAGGTACCAATCAGATCCCGGTGAGTGTCACTGGACAGCAGTCAAGAATATTCTTAAGTACTTGAGAAGGATGAAAGAATATTTCTTGATCTTTGGAGGTGATGAGGAGCTAGTTGTAAAGGGTTACAACAATGCAAGCTTCCAAACCGATAGAGATGATTCGCGATCGCAGTCAAGGTATGTATTTTGCTTGAATGGTGGTGATGTGAGCTAGAAGAGTTCGAAGTAGGACACAATCACAAATTATACAACAGAAGCCGAGTACATTGCTGCATCTGATGCAACAAAGGAGGCTGTTTGGATCAGGAAGTTCATTGTTGAACTTGGGGTGGTTCCTAGCATAGCAGATCCTATAGCTCTCTATTGTGACAACAATGGGGCTATTGCTCAAGCTAAGGAACCTCACTCTCATCAGAGGACCAAACACATACTACGGCGGTATCACCTCATTCGAGAGATCATCGATAGAGGAGCTATGCAGATATGCAGAGTAGATACTGATGCTAACATTGCGGATCCCTTGACCAAGGCTTTAGCATAGAGGAAGCATGATGGTCATACTAGGTCACAGGATTTTAGAGATTACAGTGATTGGCACTAGTGCTAGTGGGAGATTATTAGTGTCAGCCATTAGTGTCAATCATGAGATGATTAGGGATCATGTGTATCATATTTCATTAATAAAAGGCAAAGATTGTTTATTATATTTACTTTATGCATGTGCCAGCTAAAATAAATATAATAATGCCCTTGAATAATAGGTTCTAATCTGAAGTATATCAATTGGTAGAATTGATTATGAGAAGTTGTAGAAAATACTATTCTTAATATTCTTAGTCAAGTATTAATAGGCAAGGACAATATTAATACATTGAGACTAGCAAGTAGGTCAATGGATGACTTGATCTCACAAGTCATGGATATGTGATATCACATTGACACATGGGTATATATATTAGAGAATATATATGCTGAATTGACCTGCCATAAGAAAGTGGCATTGATCATTATATGAGTGTCATATACTTTCTCATGTGACTATTGGTATGAATAGTCCTTAGACCTGAAGTCACTATGATTCCCTACATAATGAGTTATGTACTTTGGTATTATCTAACGTCACACCATAATAGGGTGCACTATAACGACGATCACTGGATATGTAACAAATTATGCGAAGGGATGTGAGTGATGTAGATGAGATCTATCCCTCCCATATGACGGGAGTGATATCTTTGGCCTCTTGATAGAGTAGGACCACAAAATGCATGACCATGCTCAAATGAGTCAATATGAGATATTGAGCTCATTTATTTGAGTGAGTCTACTTGGGGATCATGAAAAATAAAGATCGATAAGGGGATGACACGGTCTATGCCTCATTGATCGATCTAAGATATCAGAGATAGAAGGACACCATCATACATGATAATAGCCATGGAAAGGTTGTCGGATCTCGACGATCTTGTAACTTGGGTAGCAATGATGTATTGCTAGATGTCGCTCATTGATTATGTATCTAAAATGGTTTTAGATACATTGCCAACGTTACAAGAGCCTATAGGGTCACACACAAATGATATTCTATTTTGGAGATGATTTCTTTTAGTTGGACTAAAAGAACAATTAAGCATATAGCCAAGACTTGAGTTAGACTCAAACTGGTTAAACTTGAGTTAGACTCAAGTTGAACCATGGAAGATGATTCATCATCATCATGCATGATTAATGTGATTAATCATGCATGGGAATACCAAGGGCCTTGGTATTCATGATGAAGAAGAATACCAAGGGTCATGGTATTCATTAGGAGTTAAGAGGAATTGATGGAAATGGTTTCTAGTGGATTAAATGGCCTTTTGGTGTTGAATGTGTATGAGAATTGGAGGCTTTTGTGTTTTGGGTGTGCAAGCTAAAAAGGACCAAGAGAAGTGTTCTCTCATCCCTCTCCTTCCTCTCCTTCTTCTTCCAAAGGATTCTTGGCGTTTTGCTTGGGGTTGCTAGCACAACGTGACTCCAAAATGGGTGGGTGTTAGCGTGGATACCTTAGAGATACGGTTATCCTTATCGTATTGGGATTCGATAGAAATTGGAAAAGCGGGATTGCGAAGGGCACACACCGAAGGTATACTTCTCTTTCTAGATAATATCTAGAAAAGTAGGGTACGAAACGATTTATATAGTTTTTTATGGATCTCTGATGGGATCCGATTTATAGTTATTATTTCCGCTGCGGTTGTGTGAAGTATTCGCTTGCGATGTTGTGAAAATCAGATCCAGAATTATCCCAACAGAGTGCTTAGGAAAGAGCTCGGGCATATGGGTTAGTGCTCTGAAAGTGGACACTAGGGAATGAGGCACGGAGGCACTCAGGACTCAGGTGCTCGGGAGGTGCTGGGAAAGCACTCAAGAAGTCGGTGCTTAAGATGAGAAAATCAATGCTTGGGAAGCTCATGATGGATACTAGACAAGGAAAATCCAAGCATGTCAAGGAGGACCAAATGCTTGGTGTTAGTGAAGTCCTGGTAAGTCAAGGCTAGCCATGTGAAGTCCTGGTAAGTTAGGGCTAGCCAAGTGAAGTCCTGGTAGGTCAAGGTGACCGGAGGCTAGGCAAGTGAAGTCCTAGCAAGTCAAGATTATAGGAAAATAGGCAAGTGAAGTCTTGGCAAGTCACGGTGACTGGATGCTAGGCAAGTGAGGTTCTAACAGGTCAAGAGTAACTAGATGTTGGACGAGAAAGGTCCTAATAGATTGAGGTCAACTGAATACCATGTGAAGTAAGAGTTCGTTTGAAATGAAGGATTGAGGCATCAATCGACTGATACATCATAGGCTCCTCAGGTGCTCAGGAAGCTTCATTAAGGCACTCGAGAAAGCTCGTAATGGGTGCTTGGGTAGTAAACTAATGTTTGATCAATCGATTGGCCACAGGTGTTTGGGAAGGAGCTCACGTGCTCGAGTCAGTGCTCGGAAAGTGGACACTCGGGAATGAGACGTGGAGGCACTCGATACTCGAGTGTTCAAGAGGTGCTCGGGAAGCACGTGATGGATGCTCAAGCAATTGGCTAATGTGGTTGATCAGTCGATTGGTTTCATTTTAGCAAGACATAGAAGGGTGGAAAGTCGATTGATCATTTTACTAGTGGGTTGATAATCGACTAATGCCCAAGAGTAGTCAACTAATGGATTGAAATTTGACGTGGATCATGTTGTTGGAGTGTTAGCTTGTGGAATAGTCAAATGCTAGTTGACTGGGGGTAAGGCCAATCAATTAGTAGGCAGAAATCAACCCGATGACTAGCCTATAAGAAGGGGCTTCATGATGATTTGAAGACGCTGATTCTAAGAGACTTCGAAGGGGAGTTGTTGTGGCATTCAATACCTTCCAAAGGCTTTCCAATGCAACCAAACTATAAGCAACCAAGATTTCAATCGTGTAAAGTATTTTTGGTTCTTACTCTTTTATTTCCTTTGTATATTTGTATTTGGTTGAATTTTTTGTACAAGAATAGGTTGTAAGAGGTTTCTCTATCTCTGGAAGGTTTTCAAGAAAGAGGAAGTGATAGTGGGGATACCTCTAGGAGTTATGCTATGAAGTAGGAACCAGGGTTTTGAACCATGTAAAAATCCAGGTGTTGTGCCTATGTCATCTTTCACTGTTTGACATTTTATTTTCCACTGTGCATTAATGTCTTGTAGACAAACACGAATGAAATCAAAGATCGAGTTCACGATCATTATTTACCCTCTAGCGAGGCCAAGGTCCTAACAAGTGGTATTAGAGTGAGGTCGCTTTTCATCGGACTAACCACTGAGGGAGCATGAAGCTAGAGGAGTAGAGGATCATCAAGAATAATGGAGTTCAATGATAGATTCAAATACGATGTTCAACTTCCACCTCCTTATGGGCTAGGAGGATTTAATCAATGGAGAGCAAGAATCAAGGTGTTCTTTCAAATGGAAATAAAAGAATGGTTCACCTTAATGGAGGGGCTTAAAGCTCCAAAAGGAAAGAAAGGAAAAACACTTCAAAAGAGAAAATGGACCGAGGAACAAGTCTAGAAATCCAACACAAATGACAAGGCAATCAAAATTTTGGTTAACTTGATATCTAATGATGTTTTGTGCAAGATAAGTAAATATCAAGATCCAAAGGATTTATGAAACAAGTTTGCCAAGAGTCATGAAGAGGCCTCACCGACACGAAGTGGGGAAGAGTCTGAAGAAGAAGTCTCATCACCTCAAGAGCTTGAAGATTTGAAAGTTGAGATGTGCTCAACATCCGAGTTAGAAGAGATGGTAGAAGCCCTTACCTTAAGGATTGAGGGGAAACATAGATAATCGATACCGAAAAAAGTGGAGCCCTCGACATTTGGAGTCAATGAAGGACAAGCTCAAGTCTCCCTTACCACCAAGGAAGATAACTCAAGCTTAATTCTTAAAAAAATCACATTATATACTTTGAGTGTAAGGAAAAGGGGCATTATAATAGCAAGTGCCCAAACAGAATTAAGAAGGAGGTTCTAGTAGTACTAAAGACAAAGGAGAAGCCAAAGGAGGCTAGAACCATGATACACAAAGGCAAAGAGCACATAGTGTGCTTCTCATGTGATCAAAAGAGACATTACCAGAACTGATATCCAAAGGAGAGGCACCCTAGGAAGGACAAAATTGAAAGCTCAAGTTTAAGGGAAGCTCCTAAGGAAAAGCCTAAGGTATTATTTCTTAATACAATTTCTCTATATCATGATAAGAAGCATGATAGACCGAAGTTCTATTATTTAGGTGTTCAATATCATGAAAGTAGGTCTAAGGACAATTCTAGGTTTATTACTTGAAGAATTACTTCACCTAAGGAGAACTTTAGAGTTTTTCAAGGTAGACTTATTTTATATAAGGATAGAAAGGATAAGGAAAAACTAGGAAATACCCCTATGAAAGATAGACATATTCCTAGGAAGAAGAAAAATAATCAAAGAAAGTATGGAGAATCAATATCTAAAAAAATTAGAAGAAGAAAATCAAGTCTTGAGGTCAAGGCTTCATAAATTGGAAAAGACCCTTAAAAAGATGGAAAATATATTTAAAGGGTCTAAAGTATATAATCTAGATGTTGATAGGCAAGATCTACCTTAAGACAAGAAGGATTTGGATTACAAATCTAAGTCCAAGGAGAACATGCTCTCTTACCATAGAGTTCCATATAACTATGGAACTAATCCTAGGTCTAGGATTGTCAAGGTTATAAGGGAAGATATCCCTATAGTTGAACTTGATGAGACTCAAGTGACTAAGGCTTCCAAGAAGCCTAGGAGAATCATTAGGAAGGTATCAAGGAAGGTTATCCCTAGTGAATACCTAGAAAACCCAAGGAGCTTCATAGGTATTGGGTTCCTAGGAGTGTGATCCTTTCACACTAGTTGGGTGTAGAGTGTGTCAACTTAGAATGGGATGGTAGTTAACCTAATCATAGTAGAGTTGACACTTTAGAATATTTTGAGGTATAGTGATACTTTGAAAATGAGCTTAGAAATTGTATCCTAAAAGATCTTAGGATGTGCCAATGGAAATAAAAGTTTAAAAGTTGATCATGATTGGCACATTAGGCTAGAGTCAATAGTGTACCAAGTTTGGGGGTCTTGGCATACTCGAGGGAGTTTGTCTATTATTATGTCAAGTTTGGTATTTGACATAATTTTAGAAAATGGGAATTAGGTTCAAGACTTAAGTATCTTTATACCTTTGTATTTTGTATATTTTCCATGCTTTGTATGCTATACTATATGTCATGACATCATGGATTACATGATTATATATAACATGTCATCTTGATACTTACGTTGAATTTTGCTTTGTCATGACATCATGCAACATTTAAAAATGATAGATTTTCTTTTGAAAATTTGTGAAATTAATGTACGTCATGATCATATTCATTCATTTATTCACTTGAAATTAAAGAAATTGGCATTATTTGATATCCTAGGTATGATGATCAAATTAGAAATGCTTAGATAGAAATACATACATGATCCCTTAGCTTAGGGAAGAACTAATCTACATCTCACATAAATCATAGGATGGCTTGTGTGTATATATTGAAACATTTTAGATAAAAGTGAGATGGCAGGATAATGAGTTAAGTTCAAAGTGCATATATGTTGCATCAAAATGAACTCAAACTCTTCAAATGATATGAATAAATTATGAGGAAAACTAATATACAAGTCATGTACACTTGGCTCATTCACCATGATTGAAAATAAGGTTTGAAAATATTTTTAAAATCATTTTGGAAAGGCTTGATGAAGTCTATCTGTTGATAGGAATTACCATTGATGATTTTTTCAAAATGATAAGTATTTTCATAGAAAACTATTTTTCCCCATAGTATTTTGACTTAAGTAATGTCTATATGAAATTTTAAGATTTGTCAAAAAAACATAGAATTGCTTATGTATGTCAAAGGAGGAGAATGAATGGTTAAAATTAAGAAACCTTCATTATGCTTTGACATAAGAAGTGACAAGTTGGACTTATGGAGAAACCTAACTTAAAGATATTGGCAAACATAAAAAAGGGAGAGATTATTGGTGCAATCAACATCAAGTCAAGGTTGACCAAGTTCGAGTGAGGCTCAAGTTGAGTTTCGATGTTTGGCAATATGACAATATGACTATAGGTGAAGGATGACATGAGATATCCGAGGTTGTGTGATGGAGAATGAGAGTATTAGCATAATCATCATTAGGTCAGGATGACCATGATGGATGGGTGATCAGAAGTCCAACAAGAAGTTGACAAATGAGAGGTCGAGTATGTCAAGATTGACCAGATACTTAACGAGTGGAAATCCAAGTGAGTGAAGGAGGACTGGCCACTTGGTGATCAGAAGTCCAACAAGGAGTTGGCAAGTGAGAAGTCGAGTAGATCAAGGTTGACTGGATATTTGACAAGTGAAAATCTAAGTGGGTCAATGAGGACCAAACACTTAATGGTTGGAAGTCCAATAGTGAGTTGGCAAGTGAAAAATCTAAGTGGGTCATGGAGAATTGGATACTTAGTGGTCGGAAGTCCAACAGGATGTTCATAGTGGGCAACAATTGACCGGACACTTGGCATGAGAGGGAAATAAGCAGGCCAAGGAGGACTGAATGCTAGGCAAGGAAAATTCAAGCAGGTCAAGGAGGATTGGATGCTTGGTGTTGGTGAAGTCCTGACAAGTCAAGGTGATCGGAGGCTAGAAAAGTGAAGTATGAGTAGGTCAAGGTGATCGGAGACTAGGCAAGTGAAGTCCTGACAGGTCAAGATGATCGGAGGCTAGGTAAGTGAAGTCCTGGTAGGTCAAGGTGATTGGATGCTAAGATAGTGAGGTTCAGACAGGTCAAGAGTGACCAGATGTTGGACGAGAAAGGTCCTGGTAGGTTGAGGATGTAGGATCGAAAAACATGCTTGAAGAGGGGTGATTAGCATGCTTAAATTGTACTCTTTTCATTTTGTAACAAACCCATAAAATCAAAGAATATCACAGCGGAAAACTAATAAAGTAAAGACAATGAAAGATGCAAGTATTTTACTTGGTTCACAGCCGAATGACTGCTAGTCCAAGGCCCGCGATCCTTGATCGCTTTCCTCGGGCAATTCACTAAGTGATCTCTTCCTCGTAGGAGGTAAGATACATGATGCTTACAAAAGTAAGGGGTATGGTAACAACCTTACCATTCCCTATAAGAAAATTAAGTACAAGAAAAACAACAAACTTATAACAACAAAAATAATAATGTGAAGAAGCACGGTCGGAGTTGTGACATTGAGTCACGAGAGGTTGTTGTCTGTGAAGTTATGAGGGCAAGAGCACTTGAGCAAAATTTAATAATTAGGGTTTGTGTCCAACACTTCTTTTATAAACCATCATCTTTGATAAAGTCTAGATCTAGATCCTATGTAATTGGATCTTATCTTAAAGTGACACCTTGCTCTTGATGGATCCAAACTGTTGGATCGAGCGGATCGCTAGATGGGGGGAGGGGTGAATAGCGATAAAACTTTTTCTTCGAATTCGTTCGGTAGACAATTAAATGCAGCGGAAAGATAAATGACAAATAAACAAGACAAATGGATTTTTTACTTGGTTCGTAGCCTTCGGTTACTACTCCAAGGCCCTAACGGTCCTAGATCGTGTACGGAGGGAAATTCACTAAAACACTCATTCTCGTTGGAGGTAGGAGTTAGACGATTACAAAAACCTTCGAAAGCAAAAGATAGAGAGACAAACCCACTCTTCTATTAAGGTAAAATGCAACGATAGAAAACCTCGATTAACAAAAAGAATTGCAATATTAAAGAGACGACAAAGTAAGATTAAACCAACAACAAGGGAATAGATATTAAGCTAGGGTTGTTGGTGTTTCGACAGCACTTCGTCGTTGTAGAGTCGTCGGAGAGTTGCAGCATTGCGGAGGCTTTTGGGCACTTAGAATTGATGATAAAACCCTAGGAGAGGCCCTCCTTTTATAGCCCTTGAGCCCCTTTTCGAGAGGAACTTCAGCCAATAAGATTTGAGCACCACCCCCCTTGAAATGAGGTGATAAGCCTTGACTCCTCGAAGCTGATCCTTGACCATCAGTCGACTGATGGCCATCATCGATCGGTGATGGCGGCATCACCAAATGTCGACTACGATAGTCGATGATGGATAGCGATGAGTCCTCCAAGTCAGCTAAAATCAAAAGTTAGCTAAACAAAAACATTATTTCGATGGCCTCCGACTTCCGATCTCGACATAGACCACCGATGGGATGTCTTGGGTCGGATCTATGCTTAAGACTATCCCCGTAAGGAGGATACGACCTCACTTACGCTTGCACACATGAGTTTACCTCGATACTTACTGTGTCACTTTCGCTTCCGGCCTTCCACTCGATTCCTTCGGCTTCCTCCAAAATCACTCGAGTGTCGCCTGACCACTACGGCTTCCTCCGAGTGTTGCTAGCCTTCAACTCCAACGTTGGTACTTTTCTGTACACTCGATTTTGCTCGTTAGACAACAAAATGAGCTTAACTTTGTATCGTTTTCTATAATCAAAACTCAGGTTTGACTTAGGTGCCTACTGCACCAACAATCTCCCCCTTTTTGATCTATGGCAAATCCACATACAAAGTTAAGAAAATAACATGCATGAAGAAAAATAATGTGCATAAAAAAATGAATAATAAAGATTAAGTAGGAGTAGTAAGAATTTTCTTTAAGTACTCCCTCTTGAGGAAACCTCCCCCTTGACCGAGGGTGAGTCATGAAAGAAGACCTTAATCCTCCCCCTTGATGGTTGCTATTTAGGAAGACTTTAAGTAATTAACATTACTTAAAGTTGGCCTTAGTAAAACGTTTAAGTTAAGAGGACTTCTTAACTTGGCCCTTTCTCCCCCTTTCTTAACGTTTGGCCATAGTATTAAAAATAAGTTTAAGTTAAGAATTCTCTTAACTTGGCCTTTCTTAACGTTTGTTAACCCAAACAAGTTAAGTAAAAGTAAACATTTACTTAACTTTTGGCCATGTGAATAAATATTAAGTAAGTTAAGTTATCAAAAAATTTGATCCCTTAACTTTGGCCCTTTTTCTCCCCCTTTTGCCATATATTTAAAAAGAGTGGGGGTGTTTAAAAAAAATAGGTATTAAATTTAAAGTCCAAGCATGTTCCATATTATTTTGAAAATAATATACTGAAAATAAGATCATCTATAAAATGTTCGACTCATATTTGACTCGATTGATATAAAAGATCAACAAGTCCTGGTCAGAGTCGATTAATATATATGATTATACTCCGTGGTTCATGGCAATGCACTAGCTCTACATCTGGAACTAGGAGTAAGGTCCTAACATCTCATGCTCATCTACGCGGCTAAGTACACAAACACATTAGTCCTATGTGTTGTGAGATGTATTGGCTCTTTAAATCTATAGGTGCATGATATCTAAGGTATGTCCTATGCTAGTTCTATGAAAATGAAAAGTAAGAAATAGTAGTAAGAAAATATAATTTGTAAGTTGCTATTCTACTATGCACATGCCTAATTTTCGTCTTAATAGACTAAATTCGACTTTGGGTAGGGGTTTAGTAAATAGGTCTGCCAAGTTGGACTTTGATTAGACGTATTCGAGTTGTATGGCTCCGTTGGCCACATGTTCTCGAATGAAATGATGTTTGACCTCTATATGTTTGGTCCTAAAATGACATATTGGATTCTTGGTTAGGTTAATTGAGCTAATGTTATCTACGTGGAGTTTAGTGTTCGTAAATTCTAATTTAAAGTCTCGGAGAGTGTGCTTCATCCAAAGAAGCTGAGTAACACACTCACCCATCGCAATGTATTCGACTTCGGTGGTAGATAAGGCAACACAATGTTGCTTCCTACTGCACCAACTTACTAGACTCGAGCAGAGAAGTTGACAACAACCACTCATACTCTTTCTATCGAGCTTACTATCGGCATAGTCCGAATCGGAGTAGCCGGTTAGTTCGAACTCGGTAGATCTAGGGTACTAAATACCAACATTAAGTGTACCCTTTAGATATCTAAGGATACGCTTGACTAGAGTTAGGTGAGACTCCTTTACACCGGTTTGGAACCTTGCGCACATACTTACTACAAATAGGATATCAGGTCGGCTCACAGTTAAGTAAAGGAGACTCCCTATTATGCTCCTATAGTATTTTAAATCAATTGAATTTCCGATTACATCTTCTTCTATATTCACATTAGTTGCCATTGGGGTATTAATAATTTTAGCGTCTTGCATTCCAAAGTGTTTAATTAATTCCCTAGTATATTTGCGTTAATGTAGATATATTCCATCTTTAGTTTGTTTAATTTGTAGACCTAAGAAGAAACTTAACTCACCTACTAAATTCATTTCAAATTCACTTTCCATAAGTGAAATGAATTCATTCAGTAGGATCGAGTTGGTGGTTCCGAAAATAATATCATCTATGTAGATTTGGGCTATGAATATGTCTTTACCTACGATTTTTACGAAAAGAGTTGGGTCAACTACACCTTAGTTAAATCCTTTGGAATTAAGATAAACCGAAATCCTCTTGTACCAAGCTCGAGAAGCTTGTTTAAGTCCATAGAGAGATTTCTTTAACCTAAGAATATGGTCAGGTTTATCTAGACTTTCGAAACCGGGGGGTCGACTAACATAAACCTCTTCTTTAATGTATCCATTCAAGAATGCTAACTTTACATCCATTTGAAATAACTTAAATCCTCGATGTGCAGCATATGCTAATAATAATCGAATGGACTCTAACCTAGCTACTGAAGCATAGGTCTCTTCATAATCTAAACTTTGACTTGACTAAACCCTTTAGCGACTAGTCTAGCTTTATTTCTAACTGTTAGGGCAATCTCTTGCCGTGATATGGTTTTGATGATGTGGCAAAGGGTTTAAGTTAGTTTGATATGTTGATGTGATATGTGCGTTGAAGTCGTGCAGGACTTAGTAATTCGCACATGGAGCCGTGGCGAGTTTCACATCTCATGACTCGTGCCTTGAGTCGGTGAAGGATAGCTTTGCGGAAGCCGTGCGCTTGGAGCATCCGAGGGACCCGCCGGACGAAGCTTGGAGTGAAGCCGGAGGAAGTAGACTTCGAGGCAAGAGACGCGAAGGAGCATTGCAGAGCCGTGCGCCTGATGCTGCCGAGGGACGTGGCCGAGAACGAAGAGAACTTCGAAGGCGAAGGACTCCGAGACATGAGAGTGAGCGATTGTAACCCGGGGAAGGGTAGCTCTTAGGTGAAACTTGGCCATTTGGCCAAGTGTCGGATGGGTTTTTCGACACGGCCGATCGCCATGTCATGGCAGCGATCGCTTCTAAGTCGAGTGTAGCTCGACCGGTATACGATCGATCGGTTTGGCGCGTGATCGCCATCGTTAGCGCTGCCGACAAGATCGATCGGCGCGATCGTCAATAGGGTTTTGCCCCGCCAGAGCGAGGGTCGACTAGGATCGTGAGGTCCAACGATCGCGCCAAGAGTTCCGCTGGACAACAACGGTCGGCATCCGGCGTGTTCGAGGCGTTGTAGTAAAATCGCCATGGCGGCGCTGATCGATGGCGCCAACGGAAGAAGTTAGCCCTCTCTATAAAAGAGAGGGGGTGAGCCTTTGAGAGGCTAATGCTTAAGTTCCAAACAATCTTCCTAGTGCCCCACAAGCTCTAAACTCTTCTTCCTCGCTTTTACTCCATTCTATTTGTAAGAAGAGTGATCTTGGTTGTAAAGGTTACCTCCACCTAGCTTTGTGCAAAGGAGAGACCGATAGTGATTGGTTTTGGCGGAGTGATTCACCGTGGACGAATCGGACCGTGGATTAGCGGCGTGGCTTATATCTTGGTGTTTGTATTGCTTGTTTCTATTTTGCTTGTCTTTATTTATATTTGTATATTCCGCTTTGCGCTAACGTTTTGTGACGAGCAAAATCGCCATCAAGCGAAAAGGGCTATTCACCCCCTCTGGCCGGCCATCCGATCCCTCACAAGTGGTATCGAGCCAGGTTGCTTGTCAGGACTAACACCGCAACAAGCCCTACATCAAAATGGCGGCTCCAACATCCACCCACGAAGTTGAAGCGAATTCTCTTGGTGGAAAAAGAGAATGGAGGTATTCTTGAAACCGATTTTGAAATATTGTTAATTATGGAAAGCGGTTTGAGTTGCCTAGGAATGAAGATGGGAGCCTTTGGAAAAATCGAGATGGAGCAAAAGACAAAGAGAAGAGTATTTGCAAATTCAAAGGCCAAGCACCATCTATACAATGTGCTCCCTCAACAAGAAGTAAATAGAATAGAGTGCTCAAGTGCCAAGGAGATGTGGGAGAAGTTGGTTGAACTTCATGAAGGCACTTCGGAGGCAAAGCTAGCAAGGAGAGACCTCCTCCGCTCCCAACTATCCAATATAAAACTAGAAAAGGGAGAAAAGGTAACCTCTTTACACTCTAGGTTTAAAGAAATTTTAATTGGGCTAACAAGTGTAGGTGAGAAGCTATCAACCGGACATGCTCTAATGAAGGCTATAGATGCCTTTCCCCGGTCCTCAAAGTGGAGTTCCATGGTGGACTCCTTCTATATGTCCAAGAACCTAGAAGTTAGTACCTTGGAGGAGTTCTTCTCAACGATGGAACTCCACGAAACTAGGCTTGAGGGAATTCAAGAAGAGCCAAGAATTCAACCCTCAAGAGGAGTAGCATTGTTGGCAAACAAAAAGAAGAAGAAGATGGAAGTCCCCTCCTCCTCCGATGATGAAGCCTCCTCCTCCTCCATGGATAGCACCGAAGAAGCCTACATGGTAAGGAAGGTGAGGCGTGTATTTAAGAATTTTAGATTTGATAAATCTAATGATAGGAATAGAAGACCAAGGGGGAAGGTCATATGCTACAATTGCCAAGGAGAGGGGCACATAAGGGACAAGTGTCCTCTCCTAAACCAAAGCAAGGAAGAGAGGAAAAAGAAAGAAGAAAAGAAGAAGAAAAAGGGGAGCAAGAAAAAGAAGGAAGAGGAGAAGAAGGCAAAAGAAAAAGGGAAGGCCAAAGCATTCAAGGCCAAGACATGGGATGATCCTTCCTCATCCTCCTCCTCATCATCGGATGAGGAGAATGCCTTTGTCGCCAATTTGGCCTTGATGGCCTTTGACGATTTGGATTGCTCCTCCTCCGAAAATGAAGGATCAAGCACAAGAGGAGAGAGCTCAAGTGAAGGGGGAGCCTCCTCCACATCATCATCCTCCTCATCATCCAAGAAGAAGAAGAGGACATGGAAACTATGGTAACGAAAGCCTCCTAGTAAAATAGTTTCTATGATTTCTAGTTTAACTAGGGATTTGTTTAGAGCAAAGAAGAAAAATAAATGCATGCTTAGATCAAATTAAGGCATTAGAAAATAAGCTAGAAAATGCATGCTTAAATAATAATGATACTTCTTCTTGCCATGATGATGCATGCTCACATGATAATTATGTGCCTTTAGATGTTAGTGATGCATGCATAGAAGAAAATAGGGCATTAAGGGAAAAGGTAGATTATTTAACCAAAGCCCTAGGAAAATTCACAATTGGCTCCAACACTTTGAATATGATCATAGGGAGCCAAAGGGCAAGTTTTAACAAGAAAGGCCTAGGATATAAAGAGAAGAAAAATGAGAAGGCCTATAGATGCCTAATAGCTAGGGGACAAGACAAAAACAAAGTAATAGCTAAGAAATGGATCCCCAAGGAATTTCTAGTGAACCCCATAGGTAAAAATCTATTTTGGGTTCCAAAATCCATCCTTAAGGGTTAGAAAACCCTAGGGTAGTCAACCATATGAACTTGACCTATATCATATTTTGGTTGACTTAGGATGACGGGACAACATTTTTAGATAGTGTTGGGTGATGATAACGTGCCCATAAATAGATAATAATGCTTAAATCATGATGATTAATGTAATTTCTATGCATATGTGTAATCATGGTTTATGATTTTGATATTGGGCACATCATCATGAGAAATAGGTTTAAATCATGCTTTAGGTGATACTTTATTTATTATCATCATATAATGCCTAATGCATGGTTATAATTTGATGAAAACATGTATTTCATGATCATAATGTGAAATTAATTGATATATGTCATTATGATCATGTAGGTTGTTAGGTTGATACTTAACCTTGATAGAATTGCATGAATATATTGGTTAAGTATATACAAATACCCCCTAGGATGCATCTCACACTCACTATAGGCTAACTTGATTGCAAACTTAGCATGGGTGAGATGTTAGGATGATACAAATGTCCACTAATGCCTATGGCATTTAGATGGTCATTTAAAGTATCAAAATATCAATAATAGACCAATCATGGGGAAGGCTTATGTTTAATTAATAGACATATTGCCCAAAGATCATGATTGGATATTTCTAATGTTTTCAAAACAATTTCTTACCTTAAAATACATGTATTCATGTTTTGAAACAATTGAATGCAAAACTAGGTGTTAAAATGGATACTAACATGCTCAAAAACTAGTGTTTTTTTTTTCAAGTGTTTGGATTTTTGGCAAATCTTGTAAAATATAATGATTTTTCATGAAAAACTATTTTTCCTTGATAAATATACTTAAGAGAAATATGTTCCTCGAATTTCATGATTTTTCGAATTTTGGAATATTTAATGCATTTTAATTTCATCCGAAAATCAAATTGGCTTTGTGGATCGTCATTGCCATCGATAGCTGATCATTGGTGGCTCAGAATCAGAATATTGAAGGCAGAATTCAGTTTGTAAACCTCCTACAAGTGGTAGAAATATACTTGATGCCTCCGACAATTTTTAAATCAACTTGACATATTTTTCCTCCATTATACTTGATGCCATGAGCTTATAACTTAGTGTTAATCTTTTTGATGGTGTCAAAGGGGGAGAAATAAGTATGTTTAAGTTAATCACATTAGGGGGAGAAATACATGTAGGGGAGAAATATATGTAGGGAGAAATATATGATAGGGAGAAAATTTGCATAGAGAATTTCATGGATTAAGGGAATTGCATGTTGTTATATCATGTTTATCTTTACATGCTTTCTTACCTTAGAATTTATATCAAATGTTTTACCTAGCTTAAGCGGATTGCCACACATCAAAGGGGAGATTGTTAGGGCAATCTCTTGCCGTGATATGGTTTTGATGGTGTGGCAAAGGGTTTAAGTTAGTTTGATATGTTGATGTGATATGTGCGTTGAAGTCGTGCAGGACTTAGTAATTCGCACATGGAGCCGTGGCGAGTTTCACATCTCATGACTCGTGCCTTGAGTCGGTGAAGGATAGCTTTGCGGAAGCCGTGCGCTTGGAGCATCCGAGGGACCGCCGGACGAGAAGCTTGGAGTGGCCGGAGGAAGTAGACTTGAGGCAAGAGACGCGAAGGAGCATTGCAGAGCGCGTCGATGTGCCGAGGGCGTGGTGGCGAACGAGAGAACCGAGGCGAAGGACTCAGAAATGAGAGTGGCGATTGTAACCCGGGAAGGGTAGCTCTTAGGTGAAACTTGGCCATTTGGCCAAGTGTCGGATGGGTTTTCGACACCGCCGATCCATGTCATGGCGGATCGGCTCAGTCGAGTAGCTCGGACCGGTATCGGGCCCGGTTTGCGGGCGATCGCCGATCGCATACGCTAAGCGATTTGCCAGATTGCGGTCGATCGGCTGGGCGCGATCGGCGGTCAATAGGGTTTTTGGCCAGCGAGCGCTCGGCCCGCGGCCGAATGATCGTGATCGGTCCAGTGATCGGCGCTAAGAGTTCCGTTGGACAACAGCGGTCGGCATCCGGCGTGTTCGAGGCCGTTGTAGTGATGCAGCGATCGGCGCCATGGGCGGATCGTGATGGCGACAACGGAAGAAGTTAGCCCTCTCTATAAAAAGAGAGGGTGTGAGCCTTTGAGAGGCTAATGCTTAAGTTCCAAACAATCTTCCTAGTGCCCCACAAGCTCTAAACTCTTCTTACTCGCTTTTACTCCATTCTATTTGTAAGAAGAGTGATCTTGGTTGTAAAGGTTACCTCCACCTAGCTTTGTGCAAAGGAGAGACCGATAGTGATTGGTTTTGGCGGAGTGATTCACCGTGGACGAATCGGACCGTGGATTAGCGGCGTAGCCGTGAACCACGTTATATCTTGGTGTTTGTATTGCTTGTTTCTATTTTGCTTGTCTTTATTTATATTTGTATATTCCGCTTGCGCTAACGTTTTGTAGACGAGCAAAATACCGCCATCCAAACGAAAAGGGCTATTCACCCCCCTCTAGTCGGCCATCCGATCCCTCACACTAACTACTTCACCTTTATCATCAAGTTTATTTCTAAACACCCACCTTGTTCCAACCATTGTTTTATCTTTAGTTGGTGGTACTAATTCCCATACTTCGTTCCTAGTGAATTGAGCCAGCTCTTCTTGCATTGCAATAATCCAATCGGGATCAAGAAGAGCTTGGTCAATAGTTTTGGGTTCAATTTTGGAAATCAAGGAGTTTCGACTAAGGTTTTTGTATGAGGCTCTAGTTTGAACTCCTAGGCTTGGATCACCTATCACTTGGTCGATAAGATGATTCGTTTGAGTCCTAGTTTGGTTTGGGTTTGGGTCATCTACCACTTGATCAATAGGATGACTCGTTTGAGTCCTAGTTTGGTTAGAGTCATCTACCACTTGGTCAATAGAATGACTTGGTTGACTTAGGTTACGATTAATACTAGACTTGATCTCCAGATCGGAGTTGAGTATGGTAAGAATCGGTTCGCTAATTGGGGTTGCCGGGGGTTTTGTAGGTTCGTGTCCTTCATCAAATACTACATGGATAGTCTCCTCGACTCTAAGAGTGTCATGGTTATATACTCTTTAAGCTTGACTTGTAGTCGAGTATCCTAGGAAGATTTCGGTCGAGATTTTGGATGTAAATTTCCCTAGGTAATCCTTAGTGTTTAAAAAATGTACCTTGCACCCAAATACCCTAAAGTACTTGATGTTAGGTATTTTATCGTGATAAATCTCGTATGAGGTCTTAAGGTGCCTCTTTACTATAAGGATCCTATTTTAAACATAGCATGCCATACTTACGGCTTCCGGCTAAAACCTATCGGGTAGGTTATACTCGTTTAACATTGTCTAGCGGCTTCTTGTAGGGTTCTATTTTTACATTCTACTAGACCATTCTGTTGTAGGGTTCTTGGGCAAAAGAATTCATGGTGATATCCATTTAGGTTACAGAATTTTGTAAACCTGTGGTTCTCGAATTCACCACCATGATCAGTCATAAGTCTTTTGATTTTAAGGTTTTGTTGATTTTCTATTAGTTTAAATAGGTTGATTAGTTGATCTAGGGTATCACTTTTGTGTTTGATGAACCTAACCCAAGTAAATCTAGAATAGTCATCAATTATGACTAAGCAGAATTTACTCCCATTGAGTGACTTAGCTCCGTGTGAATCAAATAGATCCATGTGTAGGAGCTCAAGAACACTTTTGGTTCATTCTTGATTAGTTAGTTGATGTTGTATCCTAGATTGTTTACCTTGTTGAAAAGAATTACATATTTTATTATCCAAGTTATTGAGGTTAGGCAAACCTCTGACTAAGTCACTCTGACTCATCTTATGGTTGAGTCTTGGGTGTGAGTGACCGAGTCGTTGGTGCCACAACCATGATTCCTCTTGTCATGTCATAAGACACTTGGTTGAAAAGTTAGTTAAATTAATAGTGTAAATATTGTTATTTCTGGTTCCCTTAAGGATTGTTTTAGAGGTTTCATTTGTATTAATTATACATTCATTTTCTAGAAATATGACCTTATAGTTGTTATCACACAATTGGCTTACACTAAGTAAATTATATTGAAAATTTTCTACCAATAAGACATTTTGAATAATAAAGTTAGAGTTAAGCTCAATATCACCTGATCCGATGATTTTGAGCTTACCGTTGTTTCCGAAGACTACCGATCCTTATCATTTGAATCGAAGCTTCAAAAACTTGAGTTGATCCCCGGTCATGTTGTAACTCCCGTAAAATTCCTAGCAATTTTACAAGAATTTTTGGCTTGATGATAATGGGCTTTATGTGGGTCTTTTCAAAAATAAAAGAAAATAAGCCAAAAAGGGATGCAAGGCCTAGGAATTGAACCCCAAACCTCTAGAGATAGTCAAGCCCTATAGATGCACCCACTAACCATAAGCCCAATAGGATATTATCATTAGAGGAATAGGGGAAATTATGGTTAAGTGTAAGGGAGATCAAGGGACTCTCTAAGTGAATAAATAGGGGAAATGAGGGGGCATGAGTTAGCAAATTTGTTTTCTCCTCTTCTCTTCTTCTTCCTCACCGAATCCTAGAGCTCTCCCTCCCCATTTTCACCCCTTGGCCGAACCTCATCCAAGCAAGAAAGCAAAGGCTAGGTTTGGTTCCTTAGGTTATCTTCACACTATAAGCAAAGCGAAGGATGTAAGTATCCCTCACCTGCATACGAGTAGATTCGATTGATGGTTGTAAAAGAGATCTATATGTTATATTCGGCCAAACTATGTTTTTGGTTTATCAATGAAGTTATATGCTATGTTTAGTAAGTATATGATGATGTTAAGATGGAAAAAGGGATTAGGACAAAAGCTAACCTTAATAGCCACCAAGATCCATTCGGCCAAGTCATGTTTTAGGGTTTCAATGAAGTTCTATGCTATGTTTTTGTTGTTAGGACCCTTGGAATGGCTAGAGGGAGGTGAATAGCGAAGATGTAATTCGATCTCGTTTGTTTCTACAATTTCGTTAGCGCAGCAGAATATAGATAATGAAAGAAATAACGAAATATACAATCACGCTAACATAATGATATAACGTGGTTCGGAACCGTACGGTTCCTACTCCACGGATCGAGCTCTAAAGAGCCCTAGTGATGCACACGCACTCACTAATGATAAACACTCCTTCTCGACACCAGTCGGAGGCGGAGAAACCCCTTACAATAAATCTTACAACAGTAAGAATGAAATACAAGCAATATACAATGTAAATATGAAATACAAGTACAGAAAAGACTTTACAACACTTGTTTTGATTGCTTGAATGCTTGGTTGCTTGCTTGCACTTGGAGACCTGATTTGCACCAACAAATCGCCCCAATAGCCCTCAAGAACCGATTCTTTTTCCTCCATCACGAGCTCCATATATAGCTTCAACCTGTGCTGGAAAAAGTCTATCAGTCGACTGATCGGGACCATCAGTCGACTGATGCCACTGTTGTCGTGAGACAACGGCTAGTTCCACGTTGGATAAGTCCAACGGAACTACCATCAGTCGACTGATTGTGACCATCAGTCGACTGATGGAGTCCTCACTCGACCAGTCGACTCCATTGTGCGAATTCTGAGCACCGGATCGGTGATCACACGATCAGTCGACTGCTCGATCCATCAGTCGACTTCCAACCTATGGCAGTCGACTGCTAGGCCATAACCCGCAGTCAAACCCTAGTTGACTTGGTCCAGTCGACTGCCACATGACACCAGTCGACTGGCACACCTCAAACATGAGGTTTTAATTCAAGTATGGTTCCCCCATACTTGCTAGACCACCCTTAGCCTAGACCTAAGCCTTCTAGCCACCTCCATCAGCCTCACGCCTCTCGGATCCCTCCAAGTCATCCATGACTTGTTCATCCATCGCGCTAGCCTTCAGGTGCTTCCGTCGGCTATGTCAAGCTAACGGTGTCTACACCGCCAAGGCACATTGGACTTACGCCGCCAAGACTCCGCTTGGACTTTACACCGCCAACCATTGGACTTATGCTGCCAAGACTACCGCTTGGACTTTACACCGCCAATATTAAACCCCTTGGACTTCAAATGCCAACCCATGTTGGACTTTCCTTGCCAAGACCATGCTTGAACTTTCCATTTGCCAAGACCCATGCTTGGACTTTCCTTGACAATTATATTGTCATATGTTTTTGTCGAAACATCAAAACACATCAAAACATCACTCGAGCCAAACTCGAGTCCTGGTCAATCGTGACCTGGGCCGATTGCACCAACAATCTCCCCCTTTTTGATGTTTGACAAAAACCAAACAAATAATTGAGTTAGAATACTAACTCAAATCCTTTACCAATTATCCCAAATTGGTAAATACTCTCCAAATGTTTTTCCCAAACATTCTCCCCCTTTTTGACTAACATCAAAAAGGTCTTCTCTCCAAGGAGGTCAATGTCTCATGTCCCAATGAGATCTTACAATCTCCCCCTTGGTCTAAAAATATCTAGGATGTCTACCATCTTCCTAGTGATAAGTCCCATATCACTCAAGAGAGGCAATCCTATTCACTCTCCCAATTTCCAAATTGGGTATCACAAAAACTCATTTTTCCTTTCCATAAGGAAAAAATACCATTCATCATCCCATGATGAATTCCTTCCCCTAAAGGCTTGCTCCCCCTTGACCATTGCACCAACAATGTCCTTGGGAAGTCCCTAAGCCAATAGGAACTCTAAACCATCAAAATTAAGGTTAGAAATTCAACATTGAACTTTCCAACACATTAAAATTGATACAAACCCCAAATACTTCTCCTAATCCATATCCAATGGATTTACACCCTTTATAATGCTTCCCAAAGCATATCCTAGGGTTAGGAGTGATTAGGGACCATAACCGTAGCTGAAATCGGGTTAAACAACCTTGTTTACCCCGAAATCGAGCTACCAATCAGTGATCGAAATCACATCGAACCTCCATCACCGATCGCCACGAGCGATCGATAATAAACCCGATTTTCAATTATCGGAAATGATTTTTGAAAAATTAACTAATTATACGTATATCGAAAAATCACGAAATTTTATACGTATAATACTTATGACTAATACATTGGGTGAAAAATGTTTGAAAATTATTTTACTCATTAAATAGTGAAATTGGTACAAAGTTCAAAACCATTGAAATTTTCAATGTTTTGGCCCTACTTTGTATCAACTTCATCAATGGTGATTGCTATCAAAAGATAGACTTCACCAAGGTTTTTCAAAATGATTTTAAAATGTTTTCAAAACCTTTTCTTGGATCATATTCCTTGGGCTCTATGTATGTGACTTGTACACAAGCTTTCCCAATGATCCACTAATAGAATTAGATGAGTTTTAGTTCATCTAGATACAAAAACTATGCACCTTGAACTTAACTCATATCCTAGCATCTCACATGTATCTAGGGTGTATAAATACACATACATGTCAATTGGATGTGAGATGTGGGTTTTGGTTCATTTAATCTAGGGTTTCATGCATTTTTCTAAGGCAACCCTACTTGATTCCCTTATAAATGGGACTTCAAGTCATGTCATAGTCCTTAATTAAATTTCAACCAAATTGTCTTAAATGCATGAATGATTATGACATAATAATAGCAATAATTAAGCATGGCCAATGATCATGATATCATGGCATAATATGAAATCTAAAAACACATGACATTTATCCTTAATCCCTAAGCATACTCATGACATATAAATGATAGAACATAAACATGATGTCATGTCATGGCATATGGCAAACAAATCATGGCAAGTAAAAAGTATAGGTATAAGTATACCTAAATTTTAATATTAATTGCCATTTGATATAATTAATTATATTTTTCCATATTAACCTAAACTTTCCCAAGTGTGCCAAAAATCCAAAATGACACACTACAACCTCTAAACCTAAATTGTGCCAATTTAATCATTTTATCAAACTTCTCAAATAATATTGGCACATCCTAAAATCTTTTAGGATTAAAGCTCAAATGTATTTTCAAGGTAACCATAACTTTGAAAATATCCTAAAGTGCTACCTTTACAACGGTTGAGTTAACTACCCATCCAATCAAGGTTGGCACACCCTAACCCATCTAGCGTGAATCAATCATGCTCTTAGGAACCCAAAACCGATTTGAGCTCCTAGGGTTAATTAGGTATTCCTTAGGGATAACCTCCCTAGATACCTTCCTAATGACCCTTCTAGGCTTAGAAGCCTTGGTCATTTTGGTTTTGCCATGGTTAACTCTAGGGGTGACTCCCCTTGTAACCTTCTTAGTGGCCTCCCTAGGTTTCCTAGAAACCCTAGCCACTAGGCACACACCATGGTCAACTCTAGGAATGACTTCCCTATTGACCTTGGTCTTCCTAGACCTAGTTAGTGTTCCATAGTCAAATGGAACACTATGGTAAGCCACCTTAGGCTTAGGTTTGTAACCCAAACCTTGCTTGCCCTTGGTTAACTTTTGACTCTTAGGTCCTAGGTGTTGACTTTGACTTTTGGACCTAGAAGTTTGACTAATTGACCCTTGCATTTGATTTTGCATAACCTTAAGGGTCTTTTCAAGTTTTTCAAGCCTTGATCTCAAGGCTTGATTTTCCTTTTCTAATATCTCAATTTTTGATTTTTCATTTTCTCTTGAGATATTTTTATTTCTAGGCATATGTCTAGATTTCTTAGCATTAAAGCCTAGATGTTCTCCTATTTTCTTAATGCTTTCCTTAGGTAATATATTTTTAGGGATATTAGTCCCAAATTTCTTCTTATTTCCTAAGTGAACACTCTTAGCTCCTAGGCAAATATATCTATTATTTCTAGCATGCTTTTCATGCACAATAGCAAGACTATTAAAATTATTCCTAGCATGCTTCTTATCCCTAGAAATTGAAGGTGCATTAATAAATTTTACCTTAGGGTTTGCCTTGGAGGCTCCCCCTACTTGTGTTGCTCCTTCTTGCCCTTTCTTCTTCCCCCTTGGGCAATGACTCCGATAATGTCCTTTTGCATTGCATTTGAAGCATATGATGTGCTCTTTGCTCTTGATACTTGAGGAAACGGCGTCCGTTGACTTTAGTTGACTTTTAGGCATCGGAGGAGCTTTCTTGACTTTCTTTGGGCACTTACTCTTATAATGCCCAAATTTCCTACACTCAAAACACATAATGTTATTTTTATTTTGAATTGAGGTGTTTGAGTTACCGATGGTGGTGGAGACCGGAATTGGACTTTGGACTTCTTCATCTTGACCGGATGTCGAAGCTTCTTCTTCTCGATGTTCTGGTATGAAGGTTCTCTCCTCCTCCTCAATTCTTGAGGTGGATGCTTCTTCCACTTCCTCCATCTCTTCCGACCCGGAAGTTGACTCCTCACTCTCTTGTGAGGATGATGATGATTCTTCTTCAGTCTCCTCTTCTTCTAAGTCTTCTTGGACCGATTCGGGATTGTCGTGGAACTTGATCAACTTGTTCCACAACTCTTTGGCATCCCTATAGCTTCCTAATCTTGACAAAATATCGTTAGGTATCAAATCAATCAACATTTTTGTTACCTTAACGGTTGTCTTGAATTTTACCCGTTGCTCTTCGGTCCATCTCTTCATCTTGAGGATGTTGCCGTTTTCTCCTCTCGGAGCATCAAAACCTATAGTTACGGCAAACCAATTCTCTATATTCGTCATTAGAAAATATTCCATCCTACCTTTCCAATATGCAAAATGCTCGCGGTTGAAGGAAGGTGGGATGTTGACGTCGTCACCCAATCTTTCTTGGAAATCCATATTCTTCCCTCTAGATTCTTGACTCCGGGTTGTTAGTCCGTAGAAGAGCCCCGGGCTCTGATACCACTTGTTAGGACCCTTGGAATGGCTAGAGGGGGGGTGAATAGCGAAGATGTAATTCGATCTCGTTTGTTTCTACAATTTCGTTAGCGCAGCGGAATATAGATAATGAAAGAAATAACGAAATATACAATCACGCTAACATAATGATATAACGTGGTTCGGAACCGTACGGTTCCTACTCCAAGGATCGAGCTCTAAAGAGCCCTAGTGATTCACACGCACTCACTAATGATAAACACTCTTTCTCGACACACGATCGGAGGCGGAGAAACCCCTTACAATAAATCTTACAATGTAAGAGAATGAAATACAAGCAATATACAATGTAAATATGAAATACAAGTACAGAAAAGACTTTACAACACTTGTTTTGATTGCTTGAATGCTTGGTTGCTTGCTTGCACTTGGAGACCTGATTTGCACCAACAAATCGCCCCAATAGCCCTCAAGAACCGATTTCTTTTCCTCCATCACGAGCCCATATATAGCTTCAACTGTGGCCGAAAAGTCTATCACGACCGATCGGACCATCACGATCGATGCCATCGTTGTCGTGAGACAACGCTAGTTCCACGCTGGATAAGTCCAACGGAACTACCATCACCGATCGATTGTGACCATCAGATCGATGGAGTCCTCACTGACCACCGAGTCTCGACCCATTCTCGCGGGCCGACTTCGAGCACCACGACCGATCACACGATCAATGATCGCTGAGCCATCACCGATCGACAACCTATGGCAATGATCGCTAGGCCATAACCCGCAAATAAACCCTAGTTGACGGTCCAACCGACCGCCACATGGCACCGGGCCGACCGCACACCTCAAACATGAGGTTTTAACTCAAGTATGGTTCCCCATACTTGCTAGACCACCCTTAGCCTAGACCTAAGCCTTCTAGCCACCTCCATCACCACGCCTCTGATCCTCCAAGTCATCCATGACTTGTTCATCCATCGCTTAGCCTTCGTGCTTCCATCGGCTATGTCATGCTAACGGTGTCTACACCGCCAAGGCACATTGACTTACGCCGCCAAGACTCCGCTTGACTTTACGCCAACCATTGACTTATGCCGCCAAGACTACCGCTTGACTTTACACCGCCAATATTAAACCCCTTGACTTCAAATGCCAACCCATGTTGGACTTTCCTTGCCAAGACCATGCTTGAACTTTCCATTTGCCAAGACCCATGCTTGACTTTCCTTGACAATTATATTGTCATATGTTTTTGTCGAAACATCAAAACACATCAAAACATCACTGAGCCAAACTCGAGTCCCGGTCAATCGTGACTCGGGCCGATTGCACCAACAATCTCCCCTTTGATGTTTGACAAAAACTAAACAAATAATCGAGTTAGAATACTAACTCAAATCCTTTACCAATTATCCCAAATTGGTAAATACTCTCCAAATGTTTTTCCCAAACATTCTCCCCTTTTGACTAACATCAAAGGTCTTCTCCAAGGAGGTCAATGTCTCATGTCCCAATGAGATCTTACAATCTCCCCTTGGTCTAAAAATATCTAGGATGTCTACCATCTTCCTAGTGATAAGTCCCATATCACTCAAGAGAGGCAATCCTATTCACTCTCCAATTTCCAAATTGGGTATCACAAAAACTCATTTTCCTTTCCATAAGGAAAAAAATACCATTCATCATCCCATGATGAATTCCTTCCCTAAAGGCTTGCTCCTCGACCATTGCACCAACAATGTCCTTGGGAAGTCCCTAAGCCAATAGGAACTCTAAACCATCAAAATTAAGGTTAGAAATTCAACATTGAACTTTCCAACACCTTAAAATTGATACAAACCCCAAATACTTCTCTAATCCATATCCAATGGATTTACACCTTTATAATGCTTCCCAAAGCATATCCTAGGTTAGGAGTGATTAGGGACCATAATCAGATAAATCGGGTTAAACAACCTTGTTTACCCCGAACAGCTACCAATGAAAGTGATTCAGTAAATCACGATCGAACCTCCATCACCGATCGCCACCTGCCGATCGATCGATAATCAAAACCCCGATTTTCAATTATCGTAAATGATTTTTGAAAATCATAACTAATTATACGATATCGAAAAATCAATAAATTTTATACGTGATAATACTTATGACTAATACAATGGGAGAAAAATGTTTGAAAATTATTTTACTCATTAAATAGTGAAATTGGTACAAAGTTCAAAACCATTGAAATTTTCAATGTTTTGGCCCTACTTTGTATCAACTTCATCAATGGTGATTGCTATCAAAAGATAGACTTCACCAAGGTTTTTCAAAATGATTTTAAAATGTTTTCAAAACCTTTTCTTGGATCATATTCCTTGGGCTCTATGTATGTGACTTGTACACAAGCTTTCCCAATGATCCACTAATAGAATTAGATGAGTTTTAGTTCATCTAGATGCAAAACTATGCACCTTGAACTTAACTCATATCCTAGCATCTCACATGTATCTAGGGTGTATAAATACACATACATGTCAATTAGATGTGAGATGTGGGTTTTGTTCATTTAATCTAGGGTTTCATGCATTTTTCTAAGGCAACCCTACTTGATTCCCTTATAAATGGGACTTCAAGTCATGTCATAGTCCTTAATTAAATTTCAACCAAATTGTCTTAAATGCATGAATGATTATGACATAATAATAGCAATAATTAAGCATGGCCAATGATCATGATATCATGGCATAATATGAAATCTAAAAACACATGACATTTATCCTTAATCCCTAAGCATACTCATGACATATAAATGATAGAACATAAACATGATGTCATGGCATATGGCAAACAAATCATGGCAAGTAAAAAGTATAGGTATAAGTATACCTAAATTTTAATATTAATTGCCATTTGATATAATTAATTATATTTTTCCATATTAACCTAAACTTTCCCAAGTGTGCCAAAAATCCAAAATGACACACTACAACCTCTAAACCTAAATTGTGCCAATTTAATCATTTTATCAAACTTCTCAAATAATATTGGCACATCCTAAAATCTTTTAGGATTAAAGCTCAAATGTATTTTCAAGGTAACCATAACTTTGAAAATATCCTAAAGTGCTACCTTTATGGTTGAGTTAACTACCCATCCAATCAAGGTTGGCACACCCTAACCCATCTAGCGTGAATCAATCACGCCTTAGGAACCCAAACCGATTTGAGCTCCTAGGGTTAATTAGGTATTCCTTAGGGATAACCTCCCTAGATACCTTCCTAATGACCCTTCTAGGCTTAGAAGCCTTGGTCATTTTGGTTTTGCCATGGTTAACTCTAGGGGTGACTCCCCTTGTAACCTTCTTAGTGGCCACCCCTAGGTTTCCTATAAACCCTAGCCACTAGGCACACACCATGGTCAACTCTAGTAATGACTTCCCTATTGACCTTGGTCTTCCTAGACCTAGTTAGTGTTCCATAGTCAAATGGAACACTATGGTAAGCCACCTTAGGCTTAGGTTTGTAACCCAAACCTTGCTTGCCCTTGGTTAACTTTTGACTCTTAGGTCCTAGGTGTTGACTTTGACTTTTGGACCTAGAAGTTTGACTAATTGACCCTTGCATTTGATTTTGCATAACCTTAAGGGTCTTTTCAAGTTTTTCAATCCTTGATCTCAAGGCTTGATTTTCCTTTCTAATATCTCAATTTTGATTTTTCATTTTCTCTTGAGATATTTTTATTTCTAGGCATATGTCTAGATTTCTTAGCATTAAAGCCTAGATGTTCTCCTATTTTCTTAATGCTTTCCTTAGGTAATATATTTTTAGGATATTAGTCCCAAATTTCTTCTTATTTCCTAAGTGAACACTCTTAGCTCCTAGGCAAATATATCTATTATTTCTAGCATGCTTTTCATGCACAATAGCAAGACTATTAAAATTATTCCTAGCATGCTTCTTATCCCTAGAAATTGAAGGTGCATTAATAAATTTTACCTTAGGGTTTGCCTTGAGGCTCCCTACTTGTGTTGCTCCTTCTTGCCCTTTCTTCTTCCCCTTGGGCAATGACTCCGATAATGTCCTTTGCATTGCATTTGAAGCATATGATGTGCTCTTTGCTCTTGATACTTGAGGAAGCGTCCGCTGACTTTAGTTGACTTTAGGCATCGGAGGAGCTTTCTTGACTTTCTTTGGGCACTTACTCTTATAATGCCCAAATTTCCTACACTCAAAACACATAATGTTATTTTTATTTTGAATTGAGGTGTTTGAGTTACCGATGGTGGTGGAGACCGAATTGACTTTGACTTCTTCATCTTGACCGGATGTCAAGCTTCTTCTTCTCGATGTTCCTGCATGAAGGTTCTTCCTCCTCCTCAATTCTTGAGGTGGATGCTTCTTCCACTTCCTCCATCTCTTCCGACCAAGTTGACTCTCACTCTCTTGTGAGGATGATGATGATTCTTCTTCGCCTCCTTCTTCTAAGTCTTCTTGGACCGATGCGGGATTGTCGTGGAACTTGATCAACTTGTTCCACAACTCTTGGGCATCCCTATAGCTTCCTAATCTTGACAAAATATCGTTAGGTATCAAATCAATCAACATTTTTGTTACCTTAACGGTTGTCTTGAATTTTACCAGTTGCTCTTCGGTCCATCTCTTCATCTTGAGGATGTTGCCGTTTTCTCCTCTCGGAGCATCAAAACCTATAGTTACGGCAAACCAATTCTCTATATTCGTCATTAGAAAATATTCCATCCTACCTTTCCAATATGCAAAATGCTCGCGGTTGAAGGAAGGTGGGATGTTGACGTCGTCACCCAATCTTTCTTGGAAATCCATATTCTTCCCTCTAGATTCTTGACTCCGGGTTGTTAGTCCGTAGAAGAGCCCCGGGCTCTGATACCACTTGTTAGGACCCTTGGAATGGCTAGAGGGGGGGTGAATAGCGAAGATGTAATTCGATCTCGTTTGTTTCTACAATTTCGTTAGCGCAGCGGAATATAGATAATGAAAGAAATAACGAAATATACAATCACGCTAACATAATGATATAACGTGGTTCGGAACCGTACGGTTCCTACTCCAAGGATCGAGCTCTAAAGAGCCCTAGTGATTCACACGCACTCACTAATGATAAACACTCTTTCTCGACACCAGTCGGAGGCGGAGAAACCCCTTACAATAAATCTTACAACAGTAAGAATGAAATACAAGCAATATACAATGTAAATATGAAATACAAGTACAGAAAAGACTTTACAACACTTGTTTTGATTGCTTGAATGCTTGGTTGCTTGCTTGCACTTGGAGACCTGATTTGCACCAACAAATCGCCCCAATAGCCCTCAAGAACCGATTCTTTTTCCTCCATCACGAGCTCCATATATAGCTTCAACTCGCGGCCGAAAAAGTCTATCACGACCGATCGACGGACCATCACGATCGATGCCATGTTGTCGCGGAGACAACGGCTAGTTCCACGCTGGATAAGTCCAACGGAACTACCATCACCGATCGACAGACCATCACCGATCGATGGAGTCCTCACTGACCGAGTCTCGACCCATTCTGCGGGCCAAATTCGAGCACCACCGACCGATCACACGATCACGATCGCTGATCCATCACCGACTTCCAACCTATGGCAATGATCGCTAGGCCATAACCCGCAATAAAACCCTAGTTGATTGGTCCAATGATCGCCACATGACACCGAATGACCGCACACCTCAAACATGAGGTTTTAATTCAAGTATGGTTCCCCCATACTTGCTAGACCACCCTTAGCCTAGACCTAAGCCTTCTAGCCACCTCCATCAGCCTCACGCCTCTCGGATCCCTCCAAGTCATCCATGACTTGTTCATCCATCGCTGTGCCTTCCGGCTATGTCAAGCTAACGGTGTCTACACCGCCAAGGCACATTGGACTTACGCCGCCAAGACTCCGCTTGGACTTTACACCGCCAACCATTGGACTTATGCTGCCAAGACTACCGCTTGGACTTTACACCGCCAATATTAAACCCCTTGGACTTCAAATGCCAACCCATGTTGGACTTTCCTTGCCAAGACCATGCTTGAACTTTCCATTTGCCAAGACCCATGCTTGGACTTTCCTTGACAATTATATTGTCATATGTTTTTGTCGAAACATCAAAACACATCAAAACATCACTCGAGCCAAACTCGAGTCCTGGTCAATCGTGACCTGGGCCGATTGCACCAACAATCTCCCCCTTTTTGATGTTTGACAAAAACCAAACAAATAATTGAGTTAGAATACTAACTCAAATCCTTTACCAATTATCCCAAATTGGTAAATACTCTCCAAATGTTTTTCCCAAACATTCTCCCCCTTTTTGACTAACATCAAAAAGGTCTTCTCTCCAAGGAGGTCAATGTCTCATGTCCCAATGAGATCTTACAATCTCCCCCTTGGTCTAAAAATATCTAGGATGTCTACCATCTTCCTAGTGATAAGTCCCATATCACTCAAGAGAGGCAATCCTATTCACTCTACCAATTTCCAAATTGGGTATCACAAAAACTCATTTTTCCTTTCCATAAGGAAAAAAAATACCATTCATCATCCCATGATGAATTCCTTCCCCTAAAGGCTTGCTCCCCCTTGACCATTGCACCAACAATGTCCTTGGGAAGTCCCTAAGCTAATAGGAACTCTAAACCATCAAAATTAAGGTTAGAAATTCAACATTGAACTTTCCAACACATTAAAATTGATACAAACCCCAAATACTTCTCCTAATCCATATCCAATGGATTTACACCCTTTATAATGCTTCCCAAAGCATATCCTAGGGTTAGGAGTGATTATGGACAATAACCGTAGCTGAAATCGGGTTAAACAACCTTGTTTACCCCGAAATCAGCTACCAATGAGTGATTCAAATCCGATCGAACCTCCATCACCGACCGCCACGGCCGATTGATCAAAACTCGATTTTCAATTATCGTAATGATTTTTGAAAATCATAACTAATTATACGATATCGAAAAATCACGAAATTTTATACGATAATACTTATGACTAATCCAATGGGTGAAAATGTTTGAAAATTATTTTACCCATTAAATAGTGAAATTGGTACAAAGTTCAAAACCATTGAAATTTTCAATGTTTTGGCCCTACTTTGTATCAACTTCATCAATGGTGATTGCTATCAAAAGATAGACTTCACCAAGGTTTTTCAAAATGATTTTAAAATGTTTTCAAAACCTTTTCTTGGATCATATTCCTTGGGCTCTATGTATGTGACTTGTACACAAGCTTTCCCAATGATCCACTAATAGAATTAGATGAGTTTTAGTTCATCTAGATACAAAAACTATGCACCTTGAACTTAACTCATATCCTAGCATCTCACATGTATCTAGGGTGTATAAATACACATACATGTCAATTGGATGTGAGATGTGGGTTTTGGTTCATTTAATCTAGGGTTTCATGCATTTTTCTAAGGCAACCCTACTTGATTCCCTTATAAATGGGACTTCAAGTCATGTCATAGTCCTTAATTAAATTTCAACCAAATTGTCTTAAATGCATGAATGATTATGACATAATAATAGCAATAATTAAGCATGGCCAATGATCATGATATCATGGCATAATATGAAATCTAAAAACACATGACATTTATCCTTAATCCTAAGCATACTCATGACATATAAATGATAGAACATAAACATGATGTCATGTCATGGCATATGGCAAACAAATCATGGCATATAAAATATATAGGTATAAGTAATACCTAAATTTTAATATTAATTGCCATTTGATATAATTAATTATATTTTTCCATATTAACCTAACTTTCCCAAGTGTGCCAAAAATCCAAAATGGCACACTAAACCTCTAAACCTAAATTGTGCCAATTTAATCATTTTATCAAACTTCAAATAATATTGGCACATCCTAAAATCTTTAGGATTAAAGCTCAAATGTATTTTCCAAGGTAACCATAACCTTGAAAATATCCTAAAGTGCCACCTTTGCCATGGTTGAGTTAACTACCCATCCAATCAAGGTTGGCACACCCTAACCCATCTAGCGTGAATCAATCATGCTCTTAGGAACCCAAAACCGATTTGAGCTCCTAGGGTTAATTAGGTATTCCTTAGGGATAACCTCCCTAGATACCTTCCTAATGACCCTTCTAGGCTTAGAAGCCTTGGTCATTTTGGTTTTGCCATGGTTAACTCTAGGGGTGACTCCCCTTGTAACCTTCTTAGTGGCCTCCCTAGGTTTCCTAGAAACCCTAGCCACTAGGCACACACCATGGTCAACTCTAGGAATGACTTCCCTATTGACCTTGGTCTTCCTAGACCTAGTTAGTGTTCCATAGTCAAATGGAACACTATGGTAAGCCACCTTAGGCTTAGGTTTGTAACCCAAACCTTGCTTGCCCTTGGTTAACTTTTGACTCTTAGGTCCTAGGTGTTGACTTTGACTTTTGGACCTAGAAGTTTGACTAATTGACCCTTGCATTTGATTTTGCATAACCTTAAGGGTCTTTTCAAGTTTTTCAAGCCTTGATCTCAAGGCTTGAATTTCCTTTTCTAATATCTCAATTTTTGATTTTTCATTTTCTCTTGAGATATTTTTATTTCTAGGCATATGTCTAGATTTCTTAGCATTAAAGCCTAGATGTTCTCCTATTTTCTTAATGCTTTCCTTAGGTAATATATTTTTAGGATATTAGTCCCAAATTTCTTCTTATTTCCTAAGTGAACACTCTTAGCTCCTAGGCAAATATATCTATTATTTCTAGCATGCTTTTCATGCACAATAGCAAGACTATTAAAATTATTCCTAGCATGCTTCTTATCCCTAGAAATTGAAGGTGCATTAATAAATTTTACCTTAGGGTTTGCCTTGGAGGCTCCCCCTACTTGTGTTGCTCCTTCTTGCCCTTTCTTCTTCCCCCTTGGGCAATGACTCCGATAATGTCCTTTTGCATTGCATTTGAAGCATATGATGTGCTCTTTGCTCTTGATACTTGAGGAAACGGCGTCCGTTGACTTTAGTTGACTTTTAGGCATCGGAGGAGCTTTCTTGACTTTCTTTGGGCACTTACTCTTATAATGCCCAAATTTCCTACACTCAAAACACATAATGTTATTTTTATTTTGAATTGAGGTGTTTGAGTTACCGATGGTGGTGGAGACCGGAATTGGACTTTGGACTTCTTCATCTTGACCGGATGTCGAAGCTTCTTCTTCTCGATGTTCTGGTATGAAGGTTCTCTCCTCCTCCTCAATTCTTGAGGTGGATGCTTCTTCCACTTCCTCCATCTCTTCCGACCCGGAAGTTGACTCCTCACTCTCTTGTGAGGATGATGATGATTCTTGATCTCCTCTTCTTCTAAGTCTTCTTGGACCGATTCGGGATTGTCGTGGAACTTGATCAACTTGTTCCACAACTCTTTGGCATCCCTATAGCTTCCTAATCTTGACAAAATATCGTTAGGTATCAAATCAATCAACATTTTTGTTACCTTAACGGTTGTCTTGAATTTTACCCGTTGCTCTTCGGTCCATCTCTTCATCTTGAGGATGTTGCCGTTTTCTCCTCTCGGAGCATCAAAACCTATAGTTACGGCAAACCAATTCTCTATATTCGTCATTAGAAAATATTCCATCCTACCTTTCCAATATGCAAAATGCTCTGTTGAAGGAAGGTGGGATGTTGACGCTGCCACCCAATCTTTCTTGAAATCCATATTCTTCCTCTAGATTCTTGACTCGGTTGTTAGTCCGTAGAAGAGCCCTGCCTCGATACCACTTGTTAGGACCCTTGAATGGCTAGAGGGGGTGAATATAAGATGTAATTCGATCTCGTTTGTTTCTACAATTTCGTTAGCGCAGCGGAATATAGATAATGAAAGAAATAACGAAATATACAATCACGCTAACATAATGATATAACGTGGTTCGGAACCGTACGGTTCCTACTCCAAGGATCGAGCTCTAAAGAGCCCTAGTGATGCACACGCACTCACTAATGATAAACACTCCTTCTCGACACCAGTCGGAGGCGGAGAAACCCCTTACAATAAATCTTACAACAGTAAGAATGAAATACAAGCAATATACAATGTAAATATGAAATACAAGTACAGAAAAGACTTTACAACACTTGTTTTGATTGCTTGAATGCTTGGTTGCTTGCTTGCACTTGGAGACCTGATTTGCACCAACAAATCGCCCCAATAGCCCTCAAGAACCGATTCTTTTTCCTCCATCACGAGCTCCATATATAGCTTCAACCTGTGCTGGAAAAAGTCTATCAGTCGACTGATCGGGACCATCAGTCGACTGATGCCACTGTTGTCGTGAGACAACGGCTAGTTCCACGTTGGATAAGTCCAACGGAACTACCATCAGTCGACTGATTGTGACCATCGATCGACCGATGGAGTCCTCACTGACACCGAGTCTCGACTCCATTCTGGGCCAAATTCGAGCACCGCCGATCGATCACACGATCATCGATCGGCCGATCCATCACCGACTTCCAACCTATGGCGATCGCTAGGCCATAACCCGCAGTCAAACCCTAGTTGACTTGGTCCAGTCGACTGCCACATGACACCAGTCGACTGGCACACCTCAAACATGAGGTTTTAATTCAAGTATGGTTCCCCCATACTTGCTAGACCACCCTTAGCCTAGACCTAAGCCTTCTAGCCACCTCCATCAGCCTCACGCCTCTCGGATCCCTCCAAGTCATCCATAACTTGTTCATCCATCGCGCTAGTCTTCAGGTGCTTCCGGCTATGTCAAGCTAACGGTGTCTACACCGGGCCAAGGCACATCGACTTACGCCGCCAAGACTCGCTTGACTTTACGCCAACCATTGACTTATGCCGCCAAGACTCATGCTTGACTTTACCCGCCAATATTAAACCCTTGACTTCAAATGCCAACCCATGTTGACTTTCTTGCCAAGACCATGCTTGAACTTTCCATTTGCCAAGACCCATGCTTGACTTTCCTTGACAATTATATTGTCATATGTTTTGTCAAACATCAAAACACATCAAAACATCACTGAGCCAAACTCGAGTCCTCGTCAATCGTGACTGGGCCGATCAGACCAACAATCTCCCCTTTGATGTTCGACAAAACTAAATAATTGAGTTAGAATACTAACTCAAATTTTACCAATTATCCCAAATTGGTAAATACTCACCAAATGTTTACCCACAAACATTCTCCCCCTTTTTGACTAACATCAAAAAGGTCTTCTCTCCAAGGAGGTCAATGTCTCATGTCCCAATGAGATCTTACAATCTCCCCCTTGGTCTAAAAATATCTAGGATGTCTACCATCTTCCTAGTGATAAGTCCCATATCACTCAAGAGAGGCAATCCTATTCACTCTACCAATTTCCAAATTGGGTATCACAAAAACTCATTTTTCCTTTCCATAAGGAAAAAAAATACCATTCATCATCCCATGATGAATTCCTTCCCCTAAAGGCTTGCTCCCCCTTGACCATTGCACCAACAATGTCCTTGGGAAGTCCCTAAGCTAATAGGAACTCTAAACCATCAAAATTAAGGTTAGAAATTCAACATTGAACTTTCCAACACATTAAAATTGATACAAACCCCAAATACTTCTCCTAATCCATATCCAATGGATTTACACCCTTTATAATGCTTCCCAAAGCATATCCTAGGGTTAGGAGTGATTAGGGACCATAACCGTAGCTGAAATCGGGTTAAACAACCTTGTTTACCCCGAAATCAGGCTACAATGAGTGATTCAGAAATCACGATCGAACTCCATCACCGATCGCCACTAGGCGGTTGATCGATAATCAAAACCCCGATTTTCAATTATCAGAAATGATTTTTGAAAAATCATAACTAATTATACGTATATCGAAAAATCACGAAATTTTATACGTATAATACTTATGACTAATACATTGGGTGAAAAATGTTTGAAAATTATTTTACTCATTAAATAGTGAAATTGGTACAAAGTTCAAAACCATTGAAATTTTCAATGTTTTGGCCCTACTTTGTATCAACTTCATCAATGGTGATTGCTATCAAAAGATAGACTTCACCAAGGTTTTTCAAAATGATTTTAAAATGTTTTCAAAACCTTTTCTTGGATCATATTCCTTGGGCTCTATGTATGTGACTTGTACACAAGCTTTCCCAATGATCCACTAATAGAATTAGATGAGTTTTAGTTCATCTAGATACAAAAACTATGCACCTTGAACTTAACTCATATCCTAGCATCTCACATGTATCTAGGGTGTATAAATACACATACATGTCAATTGGATGTGAGATGTGGGTTTTGGTTCATTTAATCTAGGGTTTCATGCATTTTTCTAAGGCAACCCTACTTGATTCCCTTATAAATGGGACTTCAAGTCATGTCATAGTCCTTAATTAAATTTCAACCAAATTGTCTTAAATGCATGAATGATTATGACATAATAATAGCAATAATTAAGCATGGCCAATGATCATGATATCATGGCATAATATGAAATCTAAAAACACATGACATTTATCCTTAATCCCTAAGCATACTCATGACATATAAATGATAGAACATAAACATGATGTCATGTCATGGCATATGGCAAACAAATCATGGCAAGTAAAAAGTATAGGTATAAGTATACCTAAATTTTAATATTAATTGCCATTTGATATAATTAATTATATTTTTCCATATTAACCTAAACTTTCCCAAGTGTGCCAAAAATCCAAAATGACACACTACAACCTCTAAACCTAAATTGTGCCAATTTAATCATTTTATCAAACTTCTCAAATAATATTGGCACATCCTAAAATCTATTAGGATTAAAGCTCAAATGTATTTTCAAGGTAACCATAACTTTGAAAATATCCTAAAGTGCTACCTTTACAACGGTTGAGTTAACTACCCATCCAATCAAGGTTGGCACACCCTAACCCATCTAGCGTGAATCAATCATGCTCTTAGGAACCCAAAACCGATTTGAGCTCCTAGGGTTAATTAGGTATTCCTTAGGGATAACCTCCCTAGATACCTTCCTAATGACCCTTCTAGGCTTAGAAGCCTTGGTCATTTTGGTTTTGCCATGGTTAACTCTAGGGGTGACTCCCCTTGTAACCTTCTTAGTGGCCTCCCTAGGTTTCCTAGAAACCCTAGCCACTAGGCACACACCATGGTCAACTCTAGGAATGACTTCCCTATTGACCTTGGTCTTCCTAGACCTAGTTAGTGTTCCATAGTCAAATGGAACACTATGGTAAGCCACCTTAGGCTTAGGTTTGTAACCCAAACCTTGCTTGCCCTTGGTTAACTTTTGACTCTTAGGTCCTAGGTGTTGACTTTGACTTTTGGACCTAGAAGTTTGACTAATTGACCCTTGCATTTGATTTTGCATAACCTTAAGGGTCTTTTCAAGTTTTTCAAGCCTTGATCTCAAGGCTTGATTTTCCTTTTCTAATATCTCAATTTTTGATTTTTCATTTTCTCTTGAGATATTTTTATTTCTAGGCATATGTCTAGATTTCTTAGCATTAAAGCCTAGATGTTCTCCTATTTTCTTAATGCTTTCCTTAGGTAATATATTTTTAGGGATATTAGTCCCAAATTTCTTCTTATTTCCTAAGTGAACACTCTTAGCTCCTAGGCAAATATATCTATTATTTCTAGCATGCTTTTCATGCACAATAGCAAGACTATTAAAATTATTCCTAGCATGCTTCTTATCCCTAGAAATTGAAGGTGCATTAATAAATTTTACCTTAGGGTTTGCCTTGGAGGCTCCCCCTACTTGTGTTGCTCCTTCTTGCCCTTTCTTCTTCCCCTTGGGCAATGACTCGATAATGTCCTTTTGCATTGCATTTGAAGCATATGATGTGCTCTTTGCTCTTGATACTTGAGGAAACGGGCGTCCGCTGACTTTAGTTGACTTTAGGCATCGGAGGAGCTTTCTTGACTTTCTTTGGGCACTTACTCTTATAATGCCCAAATTTCCTACACTCAAAACACATAATGTTATTTTTATTTTGAATTGAGGTGTTTGAGTTACCGATGGTGGTGGGAGACCGAATTGACTTTGGACTTCTTCATCTTGACCGGATGTCGGCTTCTTCTTCTCGATGTTCGCAGTATGAAGGTTCTCTCCTCCTCCTCACCTTGAGGTGGATGCTTCTTCCACTTCCTCCATCTCTTCCGACCCGGAAGTTGACTCCTCACTCTCTTGTGAGGATGATGATGATTCTTCTTCAGTCTCCTCTTCTTCTAAGTCTTCTTGGACCGATTCGGGATTGTCGTGGAACTTGATCAACTTGTTCCACAACTCTTGGCATCCCTATAGCTTCCTAATCTTGACAAAATATTTAGGTATCAAATCAATCAACATTTTTGTTACCTTAACGGTTGTCTTGAATTTTACCCGTTGCTCTTCGGTCCATCTCTTCATCTTGAGGATGTTGCCGTTTTCTCCTCTCGGAGCATCAAAACCTATAGTTACGGCAAACCAATTCTCTATATTCGTCATTAGAAAATATTCCATCCTACCTTTCCAATATGCAAAATGCTCGCGGTTGAAGGAAGGTGGGATGTTGACGTCGTCACCCAATCTTTCTTGGAAATCCATATTCTTCCCTCTAGATTCTTGACTCCGGGTTGTTAGTCCGTAGAAGAGCCCCGGGCTCTGATACCACTTGTTAGGACCCTTGGAATGGCTAGAGGGGGGGTGAATAGCGAAGATGTAATTCGATCTCGTTTGTTTCTACAATTTCGTTAGCGCAGCGGAATATAGATAATGAAAGAAATAACGAAATATACAATCACGCTAACATAATGATATAACGTGGTTCGGAACCGTACGGTTCCTACTCCAAGGATCGAGCTCTAAAGAGCCCTAGTGATTCACACGCACTCACTAATGATAAACACTCTTTCTCGACACCAGTCGGAGGCGGAGAAACCCCTTACAATAAATCTTACAACAGTAAGAATGAAATACAAGCAATATACAATGTAAATATGAAATACAAGTACAGAAAAGACTTTACAACACTTGTTTTGATTGCTTGAATGCTTGGTTGCTTGCTTGCACTTGGAGACCTGATTTGCACCAACAAATCGCCCCAATAGCCCTCAAGAACCGATTCTTTTTCCTCCATCACGAGCTCCATATATAGCTTCAACCTGTGCTGGAAAAAGTCTATTAGTCGACTGATCGGGACCATCAGTCGACTGATGCCACTGTTGTCGTGAGACAACGGCTAGTTCCACGTTGGATAAGTCCAACGGAACTACCATCAGTCGACTGATTGTGACCATCAGTCGATTGATGGAGTCCTCACTCGACCAGTCGAGTCTCGACTCCATTCTGTGGCCGAATTCTCGAGCACCCGGTCGGTGATCACACGATCACGATCGCTGATCCATCGATCCGCTAACCTATGGCGGCGTGCAGGCTATAACCCACAGTCAAACCCTAGTTGACTCGGTCCAGTCGACTGCCACATGGCACCAGTCGACTGGCACACCTCAAACATGAGGTTTTAATTCAAGTATGGTTCCCCCATACTTGCTAGACCACTCTTAGCCTAGACCTAAGCCTTCTAGCCACCTCCATCAGCCTCACGCCTCTCGGATCCCTCCAAGTCATCCATGACTTGTTCATCCATCGCGCTAGCCTTCAGCCTTCGTGCTATCATGCCAGCGGGACACCGCCAAGGCACATTGGACTTACGCCGCCAAGACTCCGCTTGGACTTTACGCCGCCAACCATTGGACTTATGCTGCCAAGACTACCGCTTGGACTTTACGCCGCCAACCATTGGACTTATGCTGCCAAGACTACCGCTTGGACTTTACGCCGCCAATATTAAACCCCTTGGACTTCAAATGCCAACCCATGTTGGGCTTTCCTTGCCAAGACCATGCTTGGACTTTCCATTTGCCAAGACCCATGCTTGGACTTTCCTTGACAATTATATTGTCATATGTTTTTGTCGAAACATCAAAACACATCAAAACATCACTCGAGCCAAACTCGAGTCCTGGTCAATCGTGACCTGGGCCGATTGCACCAACATTTGTAACTATATGATGATGTTAGGATTTAAGATGGATTAGGACAAAAGCTAACCCTAATAGCCACCAAGGTCCATTCGGCCAAGCCATGTTTTTTTAGGTTTCAATGAAGTTCCATGCTATGTTTTTGTAACTATATGATGATGTTAGGATTTAAGATGGATTAGGACAAAAGCTAACCCTAATAGCCACCAAGGTCCATTCGGCCAAGCCATGTTTTTTTAGGTTTCAATGAAGTTTCATGCTATGTTTTTGTAACTATATGATGATGTTAGGATTTAAGATGGATTAGGACAAAAGCTAACCCTAATAGCCACCAAGGTCCATTCAGCCAAGCCATGTTTTTTAAGGTTTCAATGAAGTTCCATGCTATGTTTTTGTAACTATATGATGATGTTAGGATTTAAAATGGATTAGGACAAAAGCTAACCCTAATAGCCACCAAGGTCCATTCGGCGAAGCCATGTTTTTAAGGTTCCAATGAAGTTCCATGCTATGTTTTGTAACTATATGATGATGCTAGGATTTAAAATAGATTAGGTCAAAAGTTAACCCCAAAAGCCAACAAGGACCATTCGGCCACCCCTATATTTTGATGATTCAATGAAGCTTTATTCCATGTTTGTATGCTTATGATGTTGTTAGTATGTTAATCGAATTAGGGTAAAGGACTAGCCCTAAAAACCTATAAATACATTCGGCCACCCCTATATTGTGGTGATTCAATGAAGCTTTTGCATGCTTATGATGTGGTTAGTATGTTAAATGAATTAGGTTAAAAGATAACCCTAGAAACCCCTATGGACCATTCAGCCATCATGTATTTTTGGGTGATTAAATTAAGTTTTAATTCAAGTTTTATATGCTTATGAAGTTGTTGTTATGTTAGATGAATTAGGTTAACATGTGTTTATTGTTGGGTGAATTCATGTTGACTTGTGATATTAAATGATGCTAGATGAAGATAACATACCTTAGGTTAGTGTTTACTTACTTTTGATGTCATGCCTTATGCCATGCCTATGTGTATGTGATATTTAAGATATGTTATGAAATGGAAAACGATAAGATTATGAAATGAAACAAAACGATATGTTCACGATATGAGTATGATATGATGATGAAATGAAGAACGATATGTTATGAAATGAAGTATGGTATGTTTATGAAATGAAAGATGATATGTTCACGAAGTGAAGCATGATATGTTATGAAATGAAGTATGCTATGTTTGCAAAATGAAATAAGCTATGTTATAAAATAAGCATATAAGTATTTTACCTTCTGCATGGCTTGTACCAAGACCTTAACAAGGTCCAAGAAGGGATGGGCTCCTAAGATGCCCTAGGTCGATGGAATAAGACTCGGGCCTAGGACGGGCTTCTATGTATGATTGCCCCTAGGTCGATGGAATAAGACTCGGGCCTAGTACGGGATGGGCTCCAAGATGCCTTAGGTCGATGGAGTAAGACTCGGGCCTAGGATGAGCTTCTACGCTATGACGATTGCCCTAGGTCGACGGACTAAGATTGAGCCTAGTAACCTATTAGGTTCGAGACTTGCTATCTTGGGCCTATTTAGGGATGCGCGCTATGATAATGAAGAAGTGGTACAATGCCGGGCCCAAATATGTTGAGATTTATGTTTACGTACCTAAAATATATGTTTTCAAAAGCATCCTGCATATGTTTACCTGATTGATTGTTATGTTCTCATGTTATGATTGAAATGTCATGTTTACGCCATTATGTTACATAGGTTGTATGTTATGTTGATATGTCAGGTACATGTTGCTATGTTACATATGATGCATGTTATGTTTGATTAAGTATATATTCATGTTATGCCGCTAAGTTATGGATGATACATGTTATGTTTACTCATGTTACTTATGCTATATGTTAAGTTGATGACGCCATGTATGTTACATGTTATATTGCAGTCATGTATATATTCATGTTATGCTGCTAAGTTGTGGATTATGCATGTTATGTTTACTCATGTTACTTATGCTACATGTTAAGTTGATTACGCTATGTATGTTACATGTTATATTGCTTATATGTTATGAATGTTACATGCCATGATTAATCGATGTATGGTTTTGTGAGTAGGATAGGATCTTACTAAGCCTATGTGCTTATAGTTTATCTTTCCTCGCATCGCAGATAAGGGTAAGGGATGGATAAACTAAAGGGAGCAAGACGAGGGCCAATGTGTGTAGTGGCATGGTGGAGAGGATCCGTTAGGTCTATATATATATGTTTACCTATGATGATGATGTCTATGGATGTCCTTACTTATGTCTCCTTATGACGATGATGTTTATGAACCTGAACTAAGCACTAAGTATCTATATATATGATGCATGCTCTATGTTGATAAGAAGAAGTAAGAAGAAGTATCTATACATGTTATGAAGCATACTCTATGTTAAAAAGAAGAAGTATATATATATATATATATATATATATATGTCAATGCATGTTTATGTTTTAAAAGAAAAAAAAATAGGTCTAAAGTCTTCCGCTGTAAGAATTAAGAAGTATGTATAAAGTTTTTCGCTGTATGTAATGTATGTATGTATGCATTACGCCGCCTTCTCCTCGGGTCCGAAAAGGGCAGGCGTGACAGGTTGGTATCAGAGCGGATCTGCCTTTCCACTTCACACACATCAAGCTCCAAATCCTGCCGCTCCAAGTAAGAATTCTATGTCTACTCTAATTTTGTTATAATTTTCTCATGTATGATAGGAAATGTTTCTAGCTTAAATATGCATGAAAATATGTATGATACCCTTATGCTTGTTCATGTATGATATAAAATACCTTAAGCTTAAACTATGCATGAGAACATGAATGATGCCTTAAGCTTAAAATGACTTTGCTTAAAATGACTTTATGCTAGCTTTAGTCTAATTATGCGTAGGTCAACGAATGAAAACTTATACTAGCTTTACTTTAATATATGAAGATAAACATGTCTGGAAGACGCAGTAGTAGAGCTGATGAGATAGCACCCCCGCATGACCTTACACACGTAGTCACAGAACTCTAGCGACAAGTCACAGAACAACAACAAGTGATAAATACTCTAATGAATCAGCGAGGAAACCCTACTGCCCCACCAACGGGCCCCGGCCCGATGGTTCGACAGAAAGCTTACCTGATCCAGTGGCAGAGACTAAAGCCGGAAAATTTCTCTGGTACTGGTGAGCCATGGGATACCCAGGCCTGGTTCAAGACAATGGAAAGCATCGTGGAGCTACTGGACTGGCCCGAATGCGAGAAGATTAAGTGTGCATCATTTTGCCTTTCGGGAGATGCTCGGATGTGGTGGGAACGGGTTAAAGTAAAGAGACAAGTAAATCAGATGAGATGGACAGATTTCGAGTACGAGTTCTTCGAAGAATTCTTCCACATGAGAGTGACCAACAAGCATTACGACGAGTTCACTGGGTTCCGACAAGGTGACCTATCGATCAGCGAAGCCGTGAAGAGATTCAACCGACTCGCACGTCTATGCTCAGAGGTGGTCAGCACGGAATGAGAAAGGGTCAGACTCATGCTGAAGATGCTCCGACCAGAAATAGCTCTGAATGTGGCCGGCGGAGTTTGGCCCTTGACTATCCTTCGAACTAGGTTGACTAGTTCGGCCTCCATTTTCGGGTCAACCTCCGAATTGGACTCTTCTTCTTCTTCCATCGAGGGTTGCTTGCTCGTAGTTTTCTTCCTTGAACCTGCAAAAAGTGCTATACCCTTCTCGGGTTCCGAGTTAGACTGCTCATGAAGTTCGAAATCAGAAAACAACTCATCTAACCTAAGTTTTGAAAGATCCTTGGAGACCTTGTAGGCATCTACCATGGATGCCCACTAGGTAGTCCTAGGAAATGAGTTAAGAACATACCTAATAAGATCGTGGTTTTCGACCTTTTGCCCGATCACGTGTAGGTTATTGACTATATCTTGAACGCAAGCGTGAAGTTGCATCGCTGTCTCATGTTCCTGCATTTTTAGGTTATATAACTTATTGAACAAAAGATCGCGCTTACATACCTTGGCTTCATCGGTCCCTTCGTGTAGCTCCACTAGTTTTGTCCAAAGGTCCTTTGCACTGATGAATGGGCCGACGCGATGAAGCTCCTCCTTGGACAAGCCGCATTGGAGGATTTGAGCTGCCTTGGCGTCGGCTTCGACTTGTCTTTTTGTCGCATTGGACCATTGGTCATAATCCAAGGATTCACCCACTTCGTTAGTCGGAAGTGTGAATCCCATTTGGATTATGATCCACATCTCGATTTGGGATTCCATCTGACCCTTCCAATAACGGAAGTCATCTACGTTGTAAAACGGAGGTCAGATGGTGCTAAAACCCTCGAGATGGGCCATTGAAACAAAAAAGACAAAAGAGTGAAGTGGAAAAAACCTAAAACCACAAACAACGAAAATGTCCCAAGACTCGCGTCTTGGACTAGTAGTGCAGGAGAGAAAAAGAGAACTACACGAATGAGAAAGAAAGGAAAATAATTTGAAATATATAGAAAATAAATCAAAAAAATCCATAGAAAGCTAGATTGGTGGTTTCACCAAATCTTAGCACCCCCGGCTCTCATACCAATTGTTGAATCGAGCGGATCGCTAGAGGGGGGGTGAAGAGCGATAAAACATTTTCTTAGAATTCGTTTAGTAGACAATTAAACGTAGAGGAAATATAAATGACAAATAAACAAGACAAATGGATTTTTTACTTGGTTCGTAGCCTTCGGCTACTACTCCAAGGCCCTAATGGTCCTAGACCGTGTATGGAGGACAATTCACTAAAACACTCCTTCTCGTTGGAGGTAGGAGTTAGACGATTACAAAAACCTTCGAAAGAAAAAGATAGAGAGACAAACCCACTCTTCTATTAAGGTAAAATGCAACGATAGAAAACCTCGATTAACAAAAAGAATTGCAATATTAAAGAGACGACAAAGTAAGATTATACCAACAACTAGGGAATAGAAATTAAGCTAGGGTTGTTGGTGTTTCGATAGCACTTCATCGTTGTAGAGTCGTCGGAGAGTCGCAGCGTTGCGGAGGCTTTTGGGAACTTAGAATTGATGATAAAACCCTAGGAGAGGCCCTCCTTTTATAGCCCTTGAGCCCCTTTTCGAGAGGAACTTCAGCCAATAAGATTTGAGCACCACCCCCCTTGAAATGAGGTGATAAGCCTTGCCTCCTCGAAGCTGACCCTTAACCATCAGTCGACTGATGGCAGCATTAGTCAAATGTTGACCGCAGATAGTCGACTGATGGATAGCAGTCGAGTCCTCCAAGCTGGCAGTCGACTAATGCTAGCTGAAATCAAAAGTTAGCTAAACAAAAACATCATTTTGACGGCCTCCGACCGTCCGATCTCGACCTAGACCACTGATGGGATGTCTTGGGTCGGATCTGTTAGGATCTTTGTAATGGCTAGAGGGGGTGATTAGCCTTTCTTTGTTTCTACAAGAATGTTAGCGGAAGCAATACACATACAAATAAGAATACAAATAAGAAAACAATGAAAGCAATGCTAACACCCGATGTACGTGGTTCAAAGATGACGCTCATACTCCACGGCAATCCGTTAGCCAAGCTTCACTAAATCTCCTTTGGATGAACCAAGGTGGAGAAACCTTGTTTTACAATGCACTCCTCTTCTTTACAATGATGGAAGATTAAGACTCTAGAAGAGGAGGTTTAGAATCACACAAATACTTGGAGAAAGCTTGGTGAGCACAGGAGTATAGTTATGAATGAGAGCACTAGCTTCACCAAGCTCTCCAAGGCCCCTTCTTATAGAAGAAGGGTTGTTTTTCCCGTTGGGCTTTAATCAGTCGACTGATGCTCAACATCAGTTGACTGCCGCCGAAGCCAACGGCTTCTGGGCAAGCAGATCCATGAAGATACATAACCGCAATTTCCAACGACCAAGTGATCAGTCGACTGATGGAGTGATCAGTCGAGTGATCGTAGGCCGCAGTCGAGTGTGACTACACTCTGTGCTCGTATTTGCGTTGATCACCAATCGCCATCGCGGCGATCGATTGCAACATAACGATCGCCATCACAAAGCAATGATCGATGGTTAGGTTTCACCGACTCGGGCCGAGCACCTAACTGGGCCGATCGACATCGATCGTATCGATCGATACTCATCAAGTATGAGTAATTCACACTTGATTTTACACCCTAGACCTAGACTCAACCTTCTAGCTCCTCAATAAGCCTTGCGCCTCCAGGATCCCTCCGAGTTCGCGACTTGTTCATCCTTTGCGCTTTGCTTTCAAGAGCTTCCTTCGGTTTTGTCATATCTTGGGTTGCCAAATGCTTGGACTTTACGCCGCCAAGACTACAAGCTTGGACTTATGCTTCCAAGACCTTACTTTGGACTTCCTTTGCCAAGGTTCACTTGGACTTTATGTTGCCAAGACTACAAGCTTGGTCTTACGCTGCCAAGTCCATCCCTTGGACTTCCTTTGCCAAGATCATACTTGGTCTTCCTTTGCCAAGATCATACTTGGTCTTCCTTTGCCAAGGTTCACTTGGACTTTATGCTGCCAAGACTACAAGCTTGGTCTTATGCTGCCAAGTCCGTCCCTTGGACTTTCCTTACCAAGATCATACTTGGACTTCTCTTTTACCAAGTCTTCATCCTTGGATTTTCTTGTCACTTAAACATGTTCGTAATTAGATCACAAAACATTGCCTAACTTAGATGATTATCCAAACATCAAAACATATAAATGCTTGGGGCATTGTTGCACCAACAATCTTCCCCTTTTTGATGTTTGGCAATCACTTAAGTTAGGTCTTTACATAATCATAATATGAAATCTAACATAAACATCCCTTCTTCCCCTTTGACATGCATCAAAAAGAGAAGGATTTACAAATTTCAAGAAAGAATTAAAGTTGTTGTATCTTGGACTAAGGTATAAAATTGATATTAAACTCCCCCTTAATTCAAGATATGCTTCATGATGTGTGAATAACATTGGAAGCAAAGCATACAAAAGTTAAGAAAGTTAAGTCCTATCTTTGCACCAACAATGTAAGTTTGGGGATGAAAAAGATATATTTTATGACACTCCCCCTAAAACACTGCATTAAACAGTCCTAAAAATTTGTTTATACTCAATATTATCATGCTATAGTTTTAGGACATCAAAGATACACTAAATATCAGAGAATGGAGCTATTTATCAGAAAATATAGTGTATCAATGATGGTTTCAACGAATCGACTACTAGGCCTGAATCCAATTTCAAATTTTATTAACTTTAAATACGATAGAAATTCTAGAAATCTCGAAAAATCACGAAATTTTGTGTATACATTTCTGGAATCATACTTTATTAAGGAAAAATAGTTTGAAAAATATATGTTTTCCATATTTCAAGATTGATACAAACTTGGAACCTAACAAAAGTTCTAAAGATTTTGCAAACTTTGTATCACTTTTGTGTTTCACTTGAAAACTGTTTTTCAAAATATGATGAATATAGTTTAAAATATATATGATTTGGAATTTCCAACCATGTTCTTAGAGCTATGTATTCATTACTTGAATACAAGCCTTCCCAATGATTGGTCCATAAGGTATTCATGTCTCTAGGTGTGTCATTGGCTCATAGTAATGCATCATAACAAGCATGATGAGCCAAGTACACCTTCCCTATCATCTCACATATTTCTAAGTGTCTTAATACAAAAATCAAGGTTTCTTAAGGCTTTTGTGAGATGCATCAAGGTATAAGGCTAACATATGAATATGGGATCATGCAAACCTAGACTTTTACTCTACAAAGCACATACCAAGCTCTCTCCTTAATGATGAAAATTCAGTTTCGGGAAGAGCTTTGGTGAAGATATCGACAAGGTTAGACTTAGATTCTACATAATTAAGTTCAATGTCCCCTCTCGCCACATGATCTCTTATGAAGTGATGTTTCACTTCAATGTGCTTTGTCCTAGAGTGATGTACCAAATTTTTGGTCAAGTTGATGGTACTCACATTGTCACAATAAACTTTAATGTTAGAGTAGTGTAGCTCATAGTCCACAAGAGTATGTCTCATCCAAAGTAATTGAGCTACACAACCACCCATAGCCACATATTCGGCTTCGGTGGTTGATAAAGCAACACAATGTTGCTTCCTACTACTCCAACTAACTAGGGAGGACCCAAGAAATTGGCATCCACCACTAGTACTCTTCCTATCCAATTTGCAACTAGCATAATCGAAATCGGTATAACCAAGCAACTCAAAGGACCTAGTCCTAGGATACCAAAGTCCTACATTTAGGGTGTCTTTAATATATCTTAAAATTCTCTTAATGGCTACTAAATGTAATTCTTTGGCACAAGATTGGTATCTTGCACACATACCTACCGCAAATAAAATATCGGGTCCGCTAGCAGTTAGATATAGTAGGCTACCAATCATACTCCTATAAAGTTTAAGATTAATTGATTTACCATCATGATCATTATCTATTCTAGTGCTAGTGGCCATAGGAGTGGTTACAATTTTGGCATTTTCCAAACCAAATTTCTTGATCATTTCATTTGTATATTTGGTTTGATAAATATGAATACCTTCATTGGTTTGTTTGACTTGTAACCCTAGGAAAAAGTTGAGCTCTCCAACTAAACTCATTTCAAATTTATTTTCCATGTTTTTTATAAAGTCTTGAAGAAGATCATCATTTGTTGACCCAAAAATAATGTCATTAACATATATTTGGGCTATAAAGATATCCTTTAATGTTGACTTTATAAACAAGGTTTGATCTACTTAGCCTCTCCTAAAATCCTTAGAAATTAAGAAAGATGACAATCTTTCATACCATGCCCGGGGAGCTTGTTTTAACTCATATAATGCTTTCCTAAGCTTATATACGTGGTTTGGATAATCTATGTTCTCAAACCCAGGTGGTTGCTCTACATATACTTCCTCCTTAATATAACCATTTAAGAATGCCGATTTAACATCCATTTGGTAAAGTTTATATCTCATATAGGAAGCATACCCTAAGAGAATTCTAATAGATTCTAATCTAGCAACCGAGGCATAAGTCTCATCATAGTCAAGCCCCTTAACTTGATTGAATCCCCTAGCAACCAACCTAGCCTTATTTCTAGTGATATTTCCTTGGTCATCTAGCTTATTCCTAAAGACCCATCTTGTAGTAATTATGGTGCAATCATTGGGTCTAGGTACTAACTCCCATACTTGACTCCTTTCAAATTGAGCCAATTCATCTTGCATTGCCAAGATCCAATCCGGATCATGTAATGCATCATTGATCGATTTGGGCTCAATTTGTGAAATAAGAGCAACTTGACTAGTAGGAGGTCTATGAAATGACCTAGTTCTTACTCCTTGAGATATATCTCCTACTACTTGGTCAAGTGGATGATCTTGATGAATTCTTAGGGTTCTAGAAGGGGTTTCAAATTGATCATTGTTATCTTCCACCCTTCTTTCATCATCGGAATCTCCTCTTCCTCCCCCTTGATCATTACCTCTTATGGTCAAATTTTGAAGTTTTTGGGTAATGTCTTGATTATTGTCATTAATATCCTTATCAATGGAGGACTTTCTAGGGTAGGTACTAGTGGTTTCATCAAATTGAACATTGGAGGACTCCTCAATCCCTTGGGTTCTCTTATTGTAGACTCTATATCCTCTACTTGTGGATGAGTATCCAACTAGGATTCCCTCATCCGCTTTGGATTCAAATTTTCCTAAGTTATCTTTGGTGTTTAAAATATAAACTTTACATCCAAAGACTTTGAAATAATGAATTGTGGGAATAGTCCCATTCCATAATTCAAATGGTGTCTTTCCTAAAAACCTATGGATTTGAACCTTATTTTGGATATAGCAAGCGGTATTAACCGCTTCCGCCCACAAGTAGCTAGGTAGAGAATATGCATTAAGCATAGTCCTAGCCGCCTCTTGTAGGGCACGATTTCTCCTTTCCACCACCCCATTTTGTTGGGGTGTTCTAGGACAAGAGAACTCATGCTTGTACCCTTGCTCTAAATAAAATTGTGAAAATTTAGAATTTTCAAATTCACCACCATGATCACTACGGATCCGGTTGATTTTGAGACTCTTTTCATTTTCAACCCTTTTACTAAATCCTATGATTATTTCTAAGGTATCATCCTTATGTTTCATAAAGTAGACCCAAGTATACCTAGAAAAATCATCTACTATAACTAAACAATATTTGCTACAATTTAAAGAAGGAGTACTATGACAATCAAATAAGTCAAGATGCAATAGTTCTAATTGTAAGGAAGTATTAGTTAAGGTTTTACCTTTGTGTGATGCTTTTGTTTGTTTTCCTTCTTGGCATGCGTCACACATTTTGTTCTTGACATACTTGATCTTTGGTAGCCCTTTGACCAACACCATCTTGGCTACCTTGGCTATGTTTTTCATGTTGATGTGCCTCAATCTCCTATGCCATAGCCAACTTTCTTCTTTTTTTGCAACAAGACACTTAGTAGAAATGTTAGAAGCATATGAAAGATCAACATAATAGATATTTGACTTCCTATATCCAACTAACATACAATCATTTAATTCCTTGTGTCTAATCATGCATTTAGAGGATTCAAAAGAAACATGATAGTTTGCATCACAAAGTTGACTAACACTTAATAAATTAAATTTCATATTTTCAACTAGTAAAACTTTGTGAATGACAATTTTAGGAAATACCTCAATTGTACCTCTACCTAATATCTTGAGTTTTCCACTATTTCCAAAAGACACCGCTCCCTTCTTCACATACTTAATTGTGGAGAACTTGCTCACATCCCCGGTCATGTGTGTTGAGCAACCGCTATCCTCAATCCACAAACCTTGCTCACCTACCTAAATCAAATGAAAAACACAAGCTTTTGGTACCCAAACATTTGGACCGGTAGCATTAAGTAAAAACTTCTTAGGTACCCATGCTTTCTTGACCTTACCCTTAATGGTTGCTTTCCTATTAATCAATGAAATATAGGCAACTTCTTTCTCTTTTGGCTTATATCCTATACCGGCCTTATTGTAAACAGCTCTTTGTTGGCTAAGGATCATGTCAAGATATTTTGAGCCATTTGTAAATTTCTCTAGACATGCCTTTAACTCACTAACCTCATCCTTAAGTTTGTCATTCTCTTCCTTAAGTATGCAAGAGTCAACATGTGAAGGTTTTTCATTCCTAATGGCCTTTAGTTCTACATTCATGCTTTTAACCTTAGATTTAGACTTATCTAGAGCCTCTTTAAGATAAGCAATTGATTTATAAAGAAGCTTAACTTTGGGAAAGTTCATTACCTCATCATCACTCGATGACGATTCATCACTTGAAGAGTCTTCTTCTTGGCTTGATGTACCGGAGTCATCTCCTAGGGCCATGAGTGTCACATGGCGTGTGATGTGGCAAAGCTCATCATCGGAGGAAGAATCTTCAACACTTGGTGTGTCCCATGTGGTTTGAGCCACCATAGCCTCCTTCTTCTTCTTCTCCTTCTTTTTCTTTTCTTTTTCCTCCTTCTTTAGCTCCGGGCAATTTGGCTTTATGTGCCCCTTCTTATTGCAAGCATGGCAAATCACATTATTATTAAAATTTGAATTACCACTAATTTTACCTCTTGAAGAATGAGACCCCTTCCTTGCTTCTCTATTCTTGAACTCCTTTAATTTTCTATAGAGTTTCTTGACAAAGTTGGCCATCTCGCTAGACGAGTCTCCATCACTACTTGAGTCATGCTCCGATTCGGATGATGATGATACTTCTTTCCTTTCTTTCTTCTTCTTTTCCTTCTTTTCAACAAATAGAGCTAAACCCTTTTCCTTAGAAGACATGTTAGTTTGCTCATGCCATTCAAACTCACAAAATAATTCATCAATTTTAATTTGAGAGAGATCCCTAGTTACTTTAATAGCATCAACTATAGAAGTCCATAGAGAATTTCTAGGAAATGCTTGAAGTATGTATCTTACCAAATCCCGGTTGTCAACTCGCTCACCTATGATATGGAGTCCATTCACAATCTCCTTGAACCTTCCATGCATTTGGCTTACGGTTTCATGAATCTTCATTTGGAAGACTTGAAGTTGTCCAATTAGCAAGTCCTTCTTGGCCCTCTTTTACTCCTTGGATCCTTCATTTAGCTCAATGAGCTTTTCCCATAACTCCTTGGCAGATTCGAAAGGCCCCACCTTGTTGAGTTTCTCCATTGTAATGCCGCATTGGATGGTGAGTACCGCCTTTGCATTTGATTCGAACCGCCTATTCATTTCCCTTGTCCAATCCTTGCTTGGAATAGGGTCTCCATGTTCATCCACCGGTTCTTCAAAGCCATCTACAATGCTATGACAAATTTCAATATTACTCATTAGATAATATTTCATCCTACCTTTCCAATACGCAAAATGACTCCCATCGAAGAGCGGTGGCTTGGCGGTGCTATATCCCTCTTGAAGAGCCATTGATGCCTTGGTTGATGGTGAAATCTTCCAAGCTATCCAGGCTCTGATACCACTTGTTAGGATCTTTGTAATGGCTAGAGGGGGGTGATTAGCCTTTCTTTGTTTCTACAAGAATGTTAGCGGAAGCAATACACATACAAATAAGAAAACAATGAAAGCAATGCTAACACCCAATGTACATGGTTCGGAGATGACACTCCTACTCCACGGCAATCCGTAAGGTGGATTAGCCCTAGCCAAGCTTCACTAAATCTCTTTTGGATGAACCAAGGTGGAGAAACCTTGTTTTACAATGCACTCCTCTTCTTTACAATGATGGAAGATTAAGACTCTAGAAGAGGAGGTTTAGAATCACACAAATTCTTGGAGAAAGCTTGGTGAGCACAGGAGTATAGTTAGGAATGAGAGCACTAGCTTCACCAAGCTCTCTAAGGCCCCTTCTTATAGAAGAAGGGTTGTTTTTCCCGTTGGGCTTCGATCAGTCGACTGATGCTCAACATCAGTCGACTGTCGCCGAAGCCAACGACTTCTAAGCAAGCAGATCCATGGAGATACGTAGCCATAATTTCCAACGGCCAAGTGATCACCAATCGATCCTCCATCACGATCGATGGAGTGATCACGATCGATCATAGGCCACATCAATGCGACTACACTGCAGGCTCAGATTTGCATTGATCGATTGATCGCCACTATCGCGGCCGATCGATTGCAACATCACGATCACATCGTTAGCTAGCCGATCGATGGTCGTGGTTTCACCCGACTCGGCCGAAAGAACCGACCGACTGATACATCATATCAGTCGACTGATACTCATCAAGTATGAGTAATTCACACTTGATTTTACACCCTAGACCTAGACTCAACCTTCTAGCTCCTCATTAAGCCTTGCGCCTCTAGGATCCCTCTGAGTCCGCGACTTGTTCATCCTTTGTGCTTTGCTTCCAAGAGCTTCCTTCAGTTTCGTCATATCCTGGGTTGCCAAATGCTTGGACTTTACACCACCAAGACTACAAGCTTGGACTTATGCTGCCAAGACCTTACTTTGGACTTCCTTTGCCAAGGTTCACTTGGACTTTATGCTGCCAAGACTACAAGCTTGGTCTTATGCTGCCAAGTCCATCCCTTGGACTTCCTTTGCCAAGATCATACTTGGTCTTCCTTTGCCAAGGTTCACTTGGACTTTATACTGCCAAGACTACAAGCTTGGTCTTATGCTGCCAAGTCCGTCCCATGGACTTTCCTTTCCAAGATCATACTCGGACTTCACTTTTACCAAGTCTTCATCCTTGGATTTTCCTGTCACTTAAACATGTTTGTAATTAGATCACAAAGCATTGCCTAACTTAGATGATTATCCAAACATCAAAACGTATAAATGCTTGGGGCATTGTTGCACCAATAGGATCTACGCTTAAGACTATCCCCGTAAGGAGGATACGACCTCACTTACGCTCGCACACACGAGCTTACTTTGATACTTACTGTGTCGCTTTTGCTTCCGGCCTTCCACTCGATTCCTTCAGCTTCCTCCGAAATCACTCGAGTGTCGCCCGACCACCGAAACTTCCTCCGGGTGTCGCTAGCCTTCAGCTCCAGCGTTGGCACTTTTTTGCACACTCGATTTAGCTCGTGAGACAACAATATGAGATTAACTTTGTATCGTTTGCTATAATCAAAACTCATGTTCGACTTAGGTGCCTACTGCACCAACATAAACACCTTATCATTTTGACTTATCCGCATGTATCAGTCGCCTGTCATCCGATCAGTTGACTACTAGTTTGTAGATCCTTCATAGTCAACTGGAGTATAGGATGCTTGATTTTTGTACAAGATGCTCAATTTTTGTATAGGGTGCTCGGCATTTGTAATGGTTGCTCGACATTTGCACTGAGTGCTCGGCAAATACACTGGGTGCTTAGCAATTACACTAAGTTCTTGGAAATTACATTGGGTGCTTGGCCAGAGCACTAGGTACTCGGCCAGAGTACTTGGTGCTCGGCCAGAGTACTTGGTGCTGGGCCAGAGCACTAGGTAAACCTCCTCATCCAGTCTTCACCTGTTAGGGCAATCTCTTGCCATGATAAGGTTTTGATGTGTGTGGCAAAGGGTTTAAGTTATATTGGTATTATGATTTGATATGTGTGTTGGAGTCTTGTAGGGCTTAGTAATTCGCACATGGAGCTTTGGCGAGTTTCACCTCTCATGACTTGGTCCTTGAGTCGGTGAAGGATGCCTTTGCAGAAGCGGTGTGCTTGGAGCATCTGAGGGACCGCCGGATGAGGAGCTTGGAGTGAAGCCAGAGGAAGTAGACTTCAGGGTGAGACGTGAAGGATGACACTGCAGAGCCGTGCGCTTGGCGCATCTGAGGGATGTGGCCGGACGAAGATAACTTCAAAGGCGAGGGACTCCAAGGGAAGAGAGTGAGTGAATGTAACCCGGGAAGGGGTAGAGCTCCTAGGTGAAACTTGGCCATTTGGCTAAGGGTCAGATGAGATTTCTCGACATCAGTCGACTTCCATGGAATGGCAGTCGACTACTCTGAGTCGAACATGGTACGATCGTAGTATCCGATCGATGTGTTGTTAAGCAATGATTGCCATGGATCGGCAATGATCGTTGTCGGCATCACCAACCGCCGAGGGATGGCAATGATCGATAGCAAGACTGCGGGCATAGAATGGAGTCGAGCTCGCAAGCACTCGACTGATCAAGCATCAGTTAACTGATGGCAATATCCGTCGACTGATGCCGGTGCCATTGGATGAAATCCAACAGCCGTTATTGATAACGGTTAGGATCACCGATCGATCAGGCATCACCGATCGTCCTATGTCAACGGGAAGAAACCCTCTTCCTCTATAAAGAGGAAGGGTGTGGCGCTTTGGGAGCCTAATGCTTCAACTCATAACATCTCCCAAAGTGCTCTAAGGGTTTTTCCACTCTTCTACTTGTTCTAATCTTCATTCTATTGTAGAAGAGTGATCCTTGTGTAAAAGAGGTTACCTCCACCTAGCTTTGTGCAAAGGAGAGATCTAGTGGATTTGGCAAAGGAGTGATTCACCTTGGACAAATCGGGATTGTGGATTAGCGGCGTAGTCGTGAACCACATTATATTCACTTATTAGCATTGTTTGTATTCTTTATTGTTTATTTGCTTGTCTTTATTAGTATTCCACTTGCACTAACAATTGTGTAGACGAGCAAATTCCACCATCCAACGAAAGAGGGCTATTCACCCCCCTCTAGCCGTCCGATCGATCCCCTACAAGTGGTATCAGAACCAAGGAAAGCTTGTCGAGGACTAACCGCCACAACAAGCACATTCAAGAATGGTCGGCTCAAACATTCACCCATCGAAATTCGAAGGCAAATTCTCTTGGTGGAAAAAGAGAATGGAGGTATTCTTCGAAACTGACTTTGAAATTTTATTAATTATGGAAAACGGTTTCGAGATGCCTAGGAATGAAGAAGGGGAGCTATTCGAGAAATCAAGATGGAGTAAAAGACAAAGAGAGGAGTACTTGGCAAATTCAAAGGCCAAGCACCACCTCTACAATGTACTCCCCCAACAAGAAGTTAACCGGATTGGGGAATGCTCTAGTGCGAAGGAGATGTGGGAGAAGCTTGTAGAGCTTCATGAAGGTACCTCGGAGGCCAAGCTTGCAACGAGAGACCTTTTCCGCTCCCAATTAAGCAACATCAAATTAGAAAAGGGAGAAAAGGTAACATCATTTCATTCTAGGTTTAATTAAATTTTGATTGGACTAACAAGTGTAGGAGAAAGACTTTCGAACCAGGATATGCTCATGAAAGCAATTGATGTCTTTCCCCGATCATCGAAATGGAGCTCAATGGTGGACTCCTTCTATATGTCCAAGAATTTAGAAGTGAGCACTTTGGAGGAGTTCTTCTCAACCATGGAGCTCCATGAAACAAGACTTGAAGGAATAATAGAAGAGCCAAAATTTCAACCTTCAAGAGGAGTAGCACTTTTGGCCAACAAGGGGAAGAAGAAGATGGAGATCCCCTCCTCCTCCATGGATAGCACGGAAGAAGCCTATATGGTAAGGAGGGTAAGGTGTGCATTAAAAGGTTTTAGATTTAATAAATCTAATGATAGGAGTAGAAGACCAAGGGGGAAGATTATTTGCTACAATTGCCAAGGAGAGGGACACATAAGGGACAATTGTCCCCTCTTGAACAAAAGCAAGGAGGAGAAGAGAAAGAAGGAAGAAAAGAAGAAGGGGAGCAAGAAGAAAAAGGAAGAAGAAAAGAAGGCCAAAGAAAAAGGGAAGGCCAAGGCATTCAAAGCAAAGACATGGGATGATCCTTCTTCCTCATCATCATCCGAAGAAGAAGAACATGTCTACTCCAACCTTGCCCTAATGGCGTTTGATGATATCTCCACCTCCTCCTCCGATGGTGAAGAAGCAAGCTCAAGTGGAGAGAGCTTAAGTGAAGGGGGAGCCTCCTCTACATCCTCATCATCGGAAGAGGATTTGGTAAGTAAGGTAATGAATCTACCCCCTAAGCATATAATGTCCATGATTTCTAGCCTCACTAAGGATTTATTTAGGGAAAAGAAAAAGAATAAATGCATGCTTGAGAAAATTAAGGATTTAGAACAAAAATTAGAAAAAGCATGTTTTAGTGATAATGATGATGATGCATGCTCACATGATAACTATATGCCTTTGGATGTTAATGATGCATGCATAGAAGAAAATAGGGCTTTAAGGGAAAAGGTGGACCATTTGACCAAAGCCCTAGAAAAGTTTACAATAGGCTCCAACACCTTGAACATGATCATAGGGAGCCAAAGGGCTAGCTTCAATAAGAAAGGCCTAGGATACAAGGGAAAAACAAATGAAAAGGTCTATAAATGTTTGATTGCTAGGGGCCAAAGCAAAAATAAGACAATTGCTAGAAAATGGATCCCTAAGGAGTATTTAGTGAACCCCATAGGAAAGAATTTATATTGGGTTCCAAAATCCATCCTTAAGGGTTAGGAAAACCCTAGGATAGTCAACCATATGGAATTCACCTATATCATATTTTTGGTTGACTTAGGATGGCGGGACAACATTTTTGAAATAGTGTTAGGTGATGATAATGCACCTATAAATAGATAAATCATGCTTTAGGTGATATTTGATTTATTATCATGATGTAATACCTAATGCATGATAACAATTTGATGAATTCATTTGTTTCATGATCATAATGTGAAGTTAATCCATATATGTCTTTATGATCATGTTAGATGTTAGGATGATACTTAACCTTGATATAATTGCATGAAAATAATGATTAAGTATATACAAATACCTTTAGGATACATCTCACACTCACCATAGGCTACCATGATTGAAAACTTAGCATGGGTGAGATGATAGGATGATACAAATGTCCACTAATGCCTATGGCATCTAGATGGTCATTTAAAGTATCAAAATAGCAATATTAGACCAATCATGGGGAAGGCTTATGTTTAATTCATAGACATATTGCCCAAAGATCATGGTTGGATATTTCATATGTTTTCAAAATAATTTCTTACTTTAAAATCTGTGTGTTCATGTTTTGGAACAACTTAAAGCAAGACTAGGTGTTAAACTTGATACTAACTTGATCAAAAACCTAGTTACTTTTAAAGCTTTTGGATTTTTGGCAAATCTTTGAAAATATAATGATTTTTCATGAAAAACTATTTTTCATTGATGAATATACTTACAAGAAATATGTTCCCCAAATTTCGTGATTTTTCGAATTTTATAGAATTTTTTACGCATTTCTGAAATTCACCCCGGAAAATCAGAAATCCTGAAATCCATGTGCCAGTCGACTGGTAGTCTGAACCAGTCAACTAGTAGTCTGATAACATGCCCAATAACTTCTTTTATCCGATTTTAAGGCATGTTTTGGCTTTTGTTTCCCTCTAAACTTGATGTCATGCTTAGATAAATTTTGTTTAATATTTTTGATAGTGTCAAAGGGGGAGAAATATATATGTTTAAGTAAGGGGGAATGTATTTAGGGGGAGTTTCATGTATTAAGGGGGAGAGTTGCTAATCATGTTATTTACATGCTTTCTTTCCTTAATATTTTATCAAATGTTTTTACCTAACTTAAACGGATTGCCACACATCAAAAAGGGGGAGATTGTTAAGGCAATCTCTTGCCATGGTAAGGTTTTGATGTGTGTGACAAAGGGTTTAAGTTAGATTGGTATTATGATTTAATATATGCATTGGAGTCTTGCAGAGCTTAGTAATTCACACATGGAGCTTTGGCGAGTTTCACCTCTCATGACTCGGTCCTTGAGTCGGTGAAGGATGGCTTTGCGGAAGCCGTGCGCTTGGAGCATCCGAGGGACCGCCAGAAGAGGAGCTTGGAGTGAAGCCGGAGGAAGTAGACTTCAGGGCGAGATGCAAAGGATGGCACTGCAGAGCCGTATGCTTGACACATCCAAGGGACATGGTCGGACAGAGAAAACTTCAAAGGCGAGGGACTTCGAGGGATGAGAGTGAGCAAATGTAACCCGGGAAGGAGTAGAGCTCCTAGGTGAATCTTGGTCATTTGGCTAAGTCTCGGATGAGATTTCTCGACTTCAGTCAACTGCCATGGAATGGCAGTCGACTGCTCTGAGTCGAATGTGGTTCGACTGGTATCCAACTGATGGGCTTTTGGCCCAGCGCTTGATCGCCATGGATCGGCAATCGATCGCATCGAGATCCGATCGCCGAGGGATGGCGCGATCGATAGACTGCACGGGCACAGAATGGAGTCGAGCTCGCGAGCACTCGACTGATCAAGCATCAGTTGACTGATGGCAATATCAGTCGACTGATGTCGGTGTCGTTGGATGAAATCCAACGTGGAAAGCAGTCGTTATTGGGCAACGGCTATAGGATCAGTCGACTGATCAGGGGCATCAGTCGACTGGTCCTATGTCAACGGGAAGAAACCCTCTTCCTCTATAAAGAGGAAGGGTGTGGGGATTTGGGAGCCTAATGCTTCAACTCATAACATCTCCCAAAGTGCTCTAAGGGTTTTTCCACTCTTCTACTTGTTCTAATCTTCATTCTATTGTAGAAGAGTGATCCTTGTGTAAAAGAGGTTACCTCCACCTAGCTTTGTGCAAAGGAGAGATCTAGTGTATTTGGCAAAGGAGTGATTCACCTTGGACGAATCGGGATCGTGGATTAGCGGCGTAGTCGTGAACCACGTTATATTCACTTGTTAGCATTGTTTGTATTCTTTATTGTTTATTTGCTTGTCTCTATTAGTATTCCTCTTACGCTAACAATTGTGTAGACGAGCAAATTCTACCATCCAATGAAAGAGGGCTATTCACCCCCCTCTAGCCGGTCGATCGATCCCCTACATCACCTAAATTACAAGCACAATGTATACAACAAAAGTAATCATGACAGTCATTGACCATCCGATCTCAACTTCGGCCTTCCCTTGGAACCCTTAGTCGGATCGACGCCTAAGGTTGCCTTCGTACGGAGGACGTGACCTGACCATCACTTCTCACAAGGAGCTTATCTTTACTTAACCTTTGTCTTTTTACCTGTTACTTAGCATTTGATTCTCCTTGCATCTTTGATCTTAGCTAAGGCTACTCAAGTTCTGCACAGATAACATAACATAGAAGATAACATTATGACTTAACTTTGAACCTTTGCCATTATTAAAACTTAGGTTCGATTATATGGTGCCCCTGCACCAACAAAAGTCAATCGGATACCAAGTCAAGCAATTATTGGCTTGAAATGAGGTTGAATGAGGCATTAGTCAGTTGATACATCGTAGGCTCCTCAAGTGCTCAGGAAGCTTAGTTAAGGCACTCGGGAAGCTCGCGATGAGTGCTTGGGTAGTTGACTTATGGTTGATCAGTCGACTAGCTGCAGGTGCTCAAGAAGGAGCTTGGACACTCGAGTCAGTGCTCAAAAAGTTGACACTCAGGAAAAGGTGGGGATGCACTCAAGACTCGAGTGCTCAGGAGGTGTTCGAGAAGCACTCGAGAAGCCAGCGCTCGAGATGAAAAAGTCGATGCTCGATAAGCTTGCGATGAATGCTCAGGTAGTCAATTGATATGGATGATTAGTCAACTGGTTTCATTGTAGCAAGACACAGAAGGATGGAGAGTCGACTGATCAGTCGATTGGTGGATTGACAGTTGACTGATGCCCAAGGGTAGTTGACTGAAGGACTAAAATTCTATGTGGATCATGTTGTTGGAGTATCAGCTCGCACAATGGTTGAAGGTCAGATCTATCGACTGGAAGATGAAAATCAATCCGATGAAGATCCTATAAGAAGAGGCTTTGTGGTGATTTGAAGACATCAGTTCTTGGAGACTTTGAAGGGGAGTTGTTGCTGCATTCTAGGCCTTCCAAAGGCTTTCCAACGTAACTAAACTACAAGCAAGCATGATTTCAATCGTGTAAAGTATTTTTAGTTCTTACTCTTTCGTTTCTTTTGTATATTTGTATTTGGTTGTATTTGTTGTACACGAAGAGATTATAAGAGGTTTCTCTAGCTCCAAAAGATTTTTAAGGAGGAAGTGATAGTGTTGATACTGCTATGAGCTAGGTCATGAAGTAGGAATCAGAGTTCTGATCCACGTAAAAGTCTAAGTGTTGTGTTTATGTTGTCTTTCACTATTTGATGCTTTATTTTTTGCTATGCATTAATATCTTGTAGGCAAGCACGAGCGAAATAGGAGATCGAGTTCACGATCGCTATTCACCCTCCCCCCCTATCTAGCAACACCAAGGTCCTATCAAAATGTGCATGATACTAATGTTAGGACCATGTCGAGCTAGAGAGGGGGGTGAATAGCGATTTCATACTTGATCACCAATTACGTGCTTGTCCTTGTCTACAAAACATTAATGCACAATGGAAAATAACACACCAAATTGTCAAAGACACAAACACAACACACTGGTTTTTATATTGTTTAGAACCCTCCCCCTCCCAACCCCCCCCCCCCCCAAAGGCCTAACTCTATCACTTTCTCCTTCTAGAAAACTTCTAGAAGTAGTGGAACCTCTTACAACTTGTTATTATACAAGAGATGCAATCAAATAAAATATATGTGTAAAGGAGATAAAATGAAATACAATAATAAGAACACCTTACACAAGGAAACTTTTGTTTGATTGCTATTTGGTTTCTTTGGAATGCCTTGGAAGGTCTATAATGCAGCAACATTTCTCCTTTAAGGTCACCAAGAATTGGCTTCTTCAAATCACCATGAAACCCTCATTTATAAGGTCACTATCGGGCTGATTTTTGCCTACCAGTCGACTGGCCTTATCCCCAGTCGACTAGTCTTCGATTGTTGCTCAAGCTGACACTCCAATAGCTCAATCCACGTCAGATTATTGTCCATCAGTTGACTACCCTTGATCATCAGTCGACTGTCAATCCTTCTATGCCCAGCTACAGTAACACTAGTCAACTGATTAGTCGACTAGACAACCTTCTGTTGCCTGCTATAGTGATATCTGTTGACTAATCAATTCCATCAATCGACTGGCTAACTTTTTTCCCAAGCATCAGCTTCTTGAGCACCAAAGTGTTGGTGCAGGGGCACCAGATAATCGAACCTGTGTTTTGATTATGGCAAAGACACAAAGTTAAGTTTACATCATTATCTCACGAGCTAAATCGAGTGTGCAGAAAAGTACTAAAGCTGGAGCTGAAGTCTAGCGACACCCGGAGGAAGCCGTGGTGGTCGGGCGACACTCGAGTGACTTCGGAGGAAGTCGAAGGAATTGAGTGGAAGGTCAAAAGCGAGAGCTACAAAGTAAGTATCGAGGTAAGCTCGTGTGAGTGAGAGATGGTAAGGTCGTGTCCTCTGTACGGGGATGACCGTAGGCGGAGATCCAACTAAGACTTCCCGTGGAAGGTCTAGGTTTAGATTGGACGGTTAGAAACCGACGCATTTACCATTTTCCGTGATAACCTCTTACTGCAGAGAAGTGGCCAGGCTGACAGTCAACTGCTCGACATTGGGCAGTCGACTGATGCTCATCAATCGACTGATGGCGATGAATTAGCCTTTGTGCTGGATCAAAATGGATAAGGTTTGATGCAACCACTTTGCGATAAAATTTGTTACCACTTCGTGATCTCTTCCAAATTCTGAGGAAACATATTCTGAGGCCAAACTATATAAAAGGAGGGGAGGATTCCAACTCCAAAGATCATCAAGATTATTCTTAAGTGCTCCTACAACGCTAAAGCTCCAACATCATCATAACGTCGACGCAACACCAAGCTTTCACCTTCTTCGTCGACAGCAGCAATAAGTAACATATTTTGTTATTGTATTCTTTGTTTTTATTTGTAACGAGGTGAGGTAGGCTTGTTGCCTCATCCTCGTACTTTCGGTTTTGTGATCGTTGTCTCTACCTCCAACGATGAGGAGATGTTATAGTGCTTTGCCCTCCGTATACAGTCTAGGACCGTTAGGGCCTTGGAGTAGCAACCGCTGGGTTGTGAACCAAGTAAAAATAAACGTGTCTTTTTATTTTTCCAGTGTGCTTACTCGTGTATCGAACGAACGAACCAAATGATTTACACTCGCTATTCACCCACCCACCCCTCTAGAGACGCTTCTCGATCCAACACAAAGTCATGTGCTTGTCCTAAGCACCAACTTCCCAAGGGCTTCTCAAGCATTGGCTTCTCGAGCGCTTCCTGAGCATCGGCTTCCCGAGCGCTTTTTGAGCACCGGCTTCTCGAGTGTCCAAGTCATTTGCTTATCCCGAGCACCGACTTCCCAAGTGCTTTTCGAGTTCTTGAGTCATGTTTCCAAAGCACCAACTTCTCGAGCACCCAATAGATGCTTCCTAAGAACCTATCAGCTTCTTCTCGAGCACCAGTCAAAGCCTATGAGATATCAGTTGACTAACCTTAACTAGTCAAGTTGGTCGTTGAGTTTTGAACTCAACTCTTTCTTAAACACTATCATCAGTCGACTGATGCCTTAGTCTAAGCCTAATTTCAAGCCAACTCTCGCTTCATCTGGTATCTAATTGACCTTAACCTATCAGGACCTTTCTCTAACACTCAATCACCTTTGACCTACCAGAACCTCTCCTTCCTAGCATCTGGTCACCTTGACCTACTAGGACTTCACTTTCCTAGCATCCAATCACCTTGACCTGCCAGATTTAGCTTGCCTAGCATCTGATCACCTTGACCAGCCGAGACTTCACTTCACCAAACATTCGGTCCTCCTTGATGTGTTTGGGCTTTTGTGTTGGTGCAATCGGCCTCAAGTCAATGTTGACCAAGTTCGAGTGGGATTCGAATAGTGTTTTGACTTTTGATAACATGCTTGACAATATGGATGATCGTATGACTAATGGATGGTTTGGAACATCAAGGTCATATGAGGGAGATTGTTAGGAGGAGACTATTGGAGAAATCAACCTTAGATCAAGGTTAACCAAGCTCAAGTGGAAAAAGTCCAAGTATGGATACTTGGCAATGGAGAAGTCCATGTAACCCCGTCATTATTGATGCAGGGAGCATCACTCCTTAGTTTTGATGTATGAACCATAGTTAAAGTTAGGATTTATGTGTGTTTTAATATGCGTGTTAAGTGTGGACTTAACAAAAAAACCCTAGTAGGTCAGGCGGATTGGATACTAGGCAAAGCATGGAAAGTCCTAGTAGGTCATGTTGAACGGATACTAGGCAAAGCATGGAAAGTCCTAGTAGCTCGTGTTGACCGGATACTAGGCAAAAGACTTGATAGATCAGGAGGACCGGACACCAGATAGGAAGTCTATATGGGTTAGGAGACTGGAAATCTGGCATGAAGACTGATTGGGTTAAGAGATTGGACAATCATCATGAAGCCCAGCTGGGTCAGGGAGATCGAACAGCTGGTAAAAGTCCTGGTGGGTAAGATCAAATGTCAAACATGGTAAGTCTAGCAAGGCAACTGACAAGTAAGCCTCGAGTGAAGAGGTGAGGTCGAGTCCTCTATAGGGGGATAAAGTTATGCGTCGATCTGATGAATAGTCCGTGTGGGACTTTGAGATCGAGCAGTATTACTACTGTTATTTAATTTCATATTGTATTTTGTGCTAATAACATTTTACAAGTATCTAGTTGACTGATTGGTTTCACTGAGGTTTAGTCGACTGGGATGCCTAGTTGACAAGGCATCTAGTGTTCGACTGGAGATCTAGTGACCAAGATTGCAAGAGCTCTAGTCAATTGGGGAGGTCTAGTCAATTGGAAAGGCAAATTTTTCGAAGTGGAGCCAGGTGACCTGGAGTGGACTGGACCAGGTCCAGTCGACTGGAAAGGTCGATGTACCAAATCGACAAACTGATTTGGAGTCGACTGGAATAGGCTTATAAAAGAAATGGTGGACCACCTTTGAGTACAACAATTCAAATATGTCCAAGTGTTGTCGTCATCAACTCTCACCTGTAAAAGCTCTGACACGCCGACATCTTGCAAGACCAACACTCCGAGCTACCTTTTCATCTCTATAAGTGCTAGTATAGCTTTATTTTTCTTGTACTTTAATTCAAGAGAATGTAGTGTGTTACCTTTCTCTCTATACTTTGTCAAAAGCTAATACCCTTCGAGTTCGAGAGTTTCAAATCGGAGGGTCTTTTAGAGGATTGCCCATCGAGGTAGCTCTCGGAGAGCTACGGGCCTTGGAGTAGCAACCCGGCTTAGGTTGTGAACCAAGTAAAACAACTCGTCTTATCTTATTTCTAATTCTACTGCATAGTCTTATATTTTAAAAAGTAAAAAGAAAATTTTATAACTTCTGAGATTCACCCCCCTCTCTCGGAAATCTCCTATCCTACAATTGGTATCAGAGCAGGGGCGCTCTGATTTTGGTGCGACCATCAACGAGAGCATTTAGAAAATTTTATTTAATTTTATTATTCTTGTCTTAGATTAATTTTTACTTTTGCACTAGAATATATTTTCTAATATTTGTATATCTTGCTTTAGTATAAGTTCAACTTTTGCACTAGCACATTCTTACTCTAATTGTGTAACACTAAGAATATTTTTGAAAAGTAAAAAATCTATTTTATAAATAAAAAAATATGCCACACTTAGAGGGGTATAGCACCATTCGCCTTCATCTCTTTAATGGAGAGTACTTTTCCTATTGGAAAAGGTGAATGGAGTGCTTCTTGAAAATCGACCTCGAGGTGTAGTTTTCAATAAGGAAAGGTTTCATTCCTCTGGTAGACGATTCGGGAGAGTTATTAGATATGAAGAAATAGACCGTGGACATAAGGAAACGAGCTCAAGTCGATTACAAGGCCCTTAACACCTTGCAATGTGGACTAACCAAAGAAAAACTCAATAGAGTTGGACCCTTTGAAAATTCTAAGGAACTTTGGGATAAATTAATTGACTTAAACAAGGGCACTAATGACACTAGGATAGCTAAAAGAGTCATGCTACTTAATAAGCTATTTAATTGTAAAATGCTTGAAAATGAAAGTGCTAGTCAACTTCACACTAGGATAAAGGACATATTAAATGGACTCCACCTAATAGGTCATCAAATTGAAAATAGGGATGTAATTAGGTATACTCTTAAGGCATTTCTGAGGAACGCCTTATGGACATCCATCGTCGATGCCTATAAGGTCTCCCAGGATCTTTCCTTAATTAGAGTAGATGAACTATTTGGCGAACTTGAACTACACGAACAAGCTAACTCGGGTCAAACCGAGAATGGTATTGCTTTTGTGGCAGGTTCGACCAAAAAGGAAAGGAAAACCAAGAGTGAGTCTGAAGATGAGTCGGAGTCGGACCTAAATAGAGAGGAAGAGATTGTAAACATAGTCCAGAAGATATTCAAAAGGAAAAAGAGGTTTATGAAGAAAGATGCCAAAAAGGTCATCGACAATAAGTCAAGACCTAGATCAAAATTACTTGTTACAAGTGCAACGGGAAAGGTCACTACAAGTCGGAATGCACAAATCTAAAAAAGGAAGAAAACCCTAAAAAGGAAAAGAAGAAGAAGGCACTCAAGGTGACTTGGGATGGATCATCTTCAGAGGAGTCGACGCGGTAGAAACGAAGAGGAGCTTCGTAGCATTCATGACCTAATCATGTTCTGAGACCAAATCAAGTTTCGAGTCCAAGAGAAGCCACAGATCCACATCCATTTCCAAAGGACTAGATGTGGTAACTTCTCCCTTAGAAGATAAACTATATAACATAATAGCATTCTTAGGTAGGAAACTAGCCATGTTCGAGAATCGAGTCGACTCGCTTCTTAAGGAAGTCTAAGTACTTATGGAGCAAGTCAACTTGAAGACTTCGACTTGCGAAATTAAGGATAAAGACTCAACTCAAATCACAAAACTTGAGGAAAAGAACTCGATCCTAATAAGGCAAGTAGGAGATCTCACTGGAATGTTGGAAAAATTCACCTTGGGCTCCAAGTATCTCAATATGATGCTTGGGTCTCAGCGAGTCGTGTACAATAAGTCTGGACTCGGATACAAGGCTAAATCATCATGCATATCATTACTTAGCCGAAACGCTAAGAGTCGAGTCCAAGCATGGATTTCTAAGTCTAGCTTAGTCAACCAAATTGGACCGAACCAATTTTGGGTTCCCAAGAGTCGAGTTCACTTAGTGAACAAAACTCAACTAAGTTATCACTTAGAGGGAGCTAACTCTTTGCTTGTTTCTTTAATTAGTTAAAATCTTGCATGTTCAGTTTACTTTACTTGCATAATTTAGAATGGACTAGATAGGAAACAAAGTAGTTTAAACTTGAACAACCTAGTACTAAGACGAAGTGAACTGATAATAAGTTAGGGAAGCTCTTCGAGGTGCATGTCTAGGAAGTGGTCCACCTAATATCCCAAGAAGGTCATATGCCTCGTCATGACCTAGTGCACTAAGCCAAGTGGAACTAACCAAAGCTAACTGACTAAGTCTTTAACTAGTTAGACCAAAGTTTATTCTAAAGTAAGTCAAGTACTCGATTCCTTGATTGACTTTGTCTTAGGAAGTGGTCCACCTGACATCCAAAGAAGGTCATATGACTCACCACTACCTGGAAGTCAATCTTGGAAAAACCTACTTGATTAGCTCAAGCTAAACTTGAATCTACCACAAGTTTAAAAAACTTTGAAATTTTTCATTAAAATTAAAAGAGATAAGAATGAACCCTCATCTCACAAAATCCTAGGATTAACGTGTATTGAAAATCTAGATTTGGTGAGATGAATTAGATTAACTTGATCAAACTATTTCAATCAACTTAATCTTAACAAAATTCAAATTCAACCCTAGTTAAATTCTAATTCAACTTAATCTTAACTCAATTCAATTAATTTTTAATCAAATCAACTATAATGAATTCAATATAAATCACATAAAACTTTAAGTCTAATGGTTAAGAAAATAATTAGTAAATTTTTCTTGAAAATTATCGATTCCAATCGACTGGACTAACTAGAGTTGACTAGACCATGTCCAGTTGCCTCAAAACCTCGAAATGGTAAAAATTTTGATTTCGGTTGACTGAAACTAATATAGTCAACTGAAATACAACCATAGTTAAGTGATAAGACTAACCCAGTCGACTTAAACCCATACAGTCGACTGGGTAACAAACGCAGTAAATGGTAAACCTATAACAGTCGACTGGACCAAGTCCAGTCTTGGTCAAGGCAACTCAAACTCAGTGGACTGAAATATTTCCAGTCGACTGGATTCTATTTATAAAACTAGTTCTAGGGCAGCACTGAATTGACTCAAACCACTCCAAACCATCGAAAAACAACCTTTTTCAATGCTTCTAAGTGTTTAGATTGTCAAATCTCTTATATAATACCATCCATAATGTCGAGGTAATGATTCTAAACTCTTCTTTCAATTATTTTTGAATAAATATTAAATTCTTATAATTTAATTAGGGGTAAAAGAAGAGCAATTGAGGTGAAGTGATCCTCTACTACTAGTATGGACATTAGATTTCCCACTAAGGGACAAAGGATTAGGTTTAATAGTACCAATTATACTCCCATGCCTACAAGGTATCTGAGTAGGTCATTTTTTAGTAGATCATGCATCCTAGCATTGAAGTCATATCACATTATGGCTTAGATAAACTAGTTTATTGTAAGAACTCTATTAACATAGACTTATGTGCTGAGTTTTACAATAACTTGTTGGATCGAGAAGCGTCGCTAGAGGGGGGGTGAATAGCGATCGTAAATCTTTCGTCGAATTCGTTCGTTGAGACACAAGTAAATAAGTAAGCACAGCCGAAAATAAAATGACACGTTTATTTTACTTGGTTCACAACCCAGCGGTTGCTACTCCAAGGCCCTATCGGTCCTAGACCGCGTACGGAGGGCAAAGCACTATAACGTCTCCTCCTCGTTGGAGGTAGGAGACAACGATCACAAAATCCGGGAATACGAGGATGAGGCAACAAGCCTACCTCACCTTGTTATGAATAAAAACAATGAATACAATATTAAAATAAATTACTAGATGTTGCTGCCGACGAAGAAGATCTGAGGTTGTCGTCGCGTCGGCGTTATGACGGTGTTGGAGCGTTGGCATTGTAGGAGCACTTGATGAATAAATTTGATGTATTTGGAGTGGAATCCTCCCCTCCTTTTATAGATTTTGGCCTCTGAATTTGTCTCCTCTTTTTTTCGGAACGGAACATGAAGTTGTCCAAATTTTATCGTGAAGTGGCCGCGTCAAACGTTATCCGATTTGACCTAGCGCAAAAAAGCCGATCGCTCCATCACGATCGATGCCTCCCATCGATCGATGGGCATCACGATCGCTCTCCATGTCAAGCGCTTGATCGCCCAACCACTTCCCTGCAATAAGAGGTTAGCTCGAAAAATGATAAATACGACAGTTTCTAACCGTCCGATCTCGACCTAGACCTTCCACAGGAAGTCTTAGTCGAATCGCCGCCTACGATCGTCCCCGTAAAGAGGACACGACCTTACAATCTCTCACTCACACGAGCTTACCTCGATAGTAGCTCTCGCTTCTGGCCTTCCACTCGATTCCTTCGGCTCCTTCCGAAGTCACTCGAGTGACGCCCGATCACCGCGGCTTCCTCCGGGTGTCGCTAGCCTTCAGCTCCAGCTTTAATACTTTTCTGCACACTCGATAGCTCGTGAGATAACAATGTAAACTTAACTTTGTGTCTTTGCCATAATCAAAACACAAGTTCGATTATCTAGTGCCCCTGCACCAACAATCTCCCCCTTTTTGATCTATGGCAAACCAACACAAAGTTAAGGGAAATTAAAGCATAAAACAAGTATAGTAAATGATGAATGTCATTTTAAAAAACTCCCCCTTAACCAAAACTCCCCCTTAACCCTAGGTGAGTTTTGAAAGAGATACTTTAGTTCAAAATTAAATAAAAATTAAATAAATTTTGTGTTACTCCCCCTTAACTTTCGCTCTTCTCCCCCTTTTGCCATAAATCAAAACAAATGTTGGGGTTTGTTATGTAAAAATGAAGATTGTTATATAAAATAGGGGTTTAAAGACAATATGGTATATGCATGTATCAAGATAAATCAACTATGAGTCCAAACATGCGTCTGGCAATAGTTAGATAGATTGGTTCGAGGTGTGTCTCTCTGCACCAATAATCTAAAGGTTTATAATATAACCCTTAGGGTTAGTTTGCTTTCCCCCTTAGTCAAATATATGAAGTATAAGAGATGTAGGGGGCGCTAAACTTTGGCCTAAAGAGTCATTAAGTACAATAGTTGAGAAAATAAGTAGTATTTTGAAGATTGTTTTAAGTATATTTCAATTATCCTTAACATCTCACCCATTCTATGTGTCTCAGAATTTGTTCACCTTATATGTTTTGTGAGATGATTTTAGATTTATTAAAGATAGTCAACCTTGGGTTAGATTCGGATTTAACCTTTAGATCGTTAAGTAACTTTTCGAGAAACTGACTTCCAGGTCGTGGCGAGGCACAGGGGCCTTCTTTGATCAGAACAACGACCACTTCCTTAGACAAAGCCAAATTCAAGAAAATATCACTTAAGTCACTTAGGGTTACTTCCTGGTCTAACTAGTTTAGGATACGGCGAGGTAGCTTCAGCTAGTTCCACTCGGTCAAGTGCACCAAGCTAGATACGCCTTATCTAGCCTGAATACACGAGACTTTGTTTCCCTAACATACTATCATCTCGCCGCGTCCTGATACTATGTTGTCAAGAGTTGACTAACTATTTTTCCTATCTAGCCATTCTAAAAATTAAAGTAAAATATTCAATGATTTTGCTAAGTAAGCGGGTATACTATTTTAGTGTTAGCTCCCCTTGGACCATTGAACAAATATGGTCTATTCAAATAATGAATTTGATCCTGAGGAATCCAATACTTATTAGTCCTTAAATGTGAGTTCAATAAAACCTTTGGGACTCATGCTTGGACTCTTTGATGACTACGATTTATGATAGACATATATGACCTATTCGTAGTCATTGACCTAAATCCGAGTCTGGCTTTGTTGTACACTGCTCTTTGGGTTCCAAGTAGTCGATTAAGGTTCTTAGATCCCAACGTGAACCTTTCCAACCTAGCCTCAACCTCTTGAACTTGGTCTTTCAAGAGAGAATTCTCCTCCTCAAGTTTTTCAATTTGAGTTGAGTTTCCCTCTTGAACTTGACTAGTTGAAGGGGTTAGAGTAGCCTCTTGCTTGAGGGTTTCAACCTCCTCAAGTAACGACTCAACCCTAGACTCGGACTTAGTTAATTTTCTATTAAGCATTTTAATTGTATTGTAAAGCGTATGAATTAGTGAGCGGCTAACCTTAATTTTCTCTTTTGGTCCGGCTTTGAGTTGCTTCTCGAAGTAGTCTTCGAGTTCGGAGTCGGTGTTGTAATTGGATTCGGATTCGGACTCTGACTCGGACTCTTCCGGTCTTGCCATGCATGCTATGTCGCCGCCTTCTTCGTTGTCCCATGTTGCATGAAAAGCCTTCTTTCGATTTGATTTGAATTGTGCCCTCTTTTGATTCTTTAGTAGTCTCCTTTCCCTCCGAACGATCTTCCGCACTACGTTCACTATTGCTTCCACCTTTTCCGATTCGGACTCCGATTCATCTTCGGGTTCGAGTTCATCTACTTGCCTAGTAGGTGGCTTGCTTCTTTGTCCTGTAAGTAGAGCAATTCCTCTCTCGGCCCGGACCACGTTAGTTTGCTCGTGAAGTTCAAACTCGGAAAATAATTCGTCTAACCTAAGCTTTGAAAGGTCCTTAGAGACCTTATAGACATCAACCATGGATGCCCACAAGGTAGTCCTAGGGAAAGCATTTAAAGCATACCTTATAAGGTCTCAGTTCTCTATGGCTTGCCGGATCGAGTGAAGACCGTTGACGATGTCTTGGATCCGCGCATGTAATTGGGTGGCGGTCTCGTTATCCTACATCTTTAGATTGTACAATTTATTTAAAAGTAAATCTCTTTTACATACCTTAGCATCAGCGCCCTTCGTAGATCAATCAATTTGTTCCAGAGGTCTTTGGCGCTAATGAATGGACCGATGCGGTTGAGCTCCTCCTTGGACAAGCCACATTGTAATATTTGGGTTGCTCTTGCATCGGCTTCGATTTGCCTCTTAGTTGCATTTGTCCACTTGTTGAAATCCAAGGGCTCTCCTTGATCATTGGTGGGTAGAGCAAAGCCAGTTTGGATTATTATCCAAGTCTCGACTTGTGTTTTCAAGAAACACTCCATCCGATCTTTCCAATAACAGAAATCATCTCCGTTAAAGAACGGAGGTCGGGTGGTGCTATATCCCTCAATGTGAGCCATTAAGTATCTTGCAAAACACGAATAAAAACCAAAGGGAATTCCAAGACTTGGTCTTGGATTAGTAGTGTGGGAAATAAATAGGAAATAAACAGAATTAAATGAGAAAAATAAAAAAACTAACAACTTACGACCTTCGATGCCCCCGAAAGGGTACTAGAAGTTGGATTTTGGGGCTGGAAATGGCTTATTACGAGGGTAAACCCTGGTAAAAAATGTAGATCTCTCAGAGAGCTTCGATTTGGTAGGTAGATCGTTATGTGAGTCCACTTGTGCGAAAAGTTATGGTTGTTTTACCGTCGGCTACTCCAAGAGAGAAAAACTTGCAAGCACACAACCAAAAGAAACGTACCAAGACTTCGTCTTGGATTAGTAGTGCGGGAGGAAAAAGACCTAAAAAATATGAACAGAAAACCAAAACGTGCTAGATCGGTGGTTTCACCAAATCTGAGCGCCCCCACTCTGATACCAATTGTTGGATCGAGAAGCGTCGCTAGAGGGGGGGTGAATAGCGATCGTAAATCTTTCGTCGAATTCGTTCATTGAGACACAAGTAAATAAGTAAGCACAACGGAAAATAAAATGACACGTTTATTTTACTTGGTTCACAACCCAGCGGTTGCTACTCCAAGGCCCTATCGATCCTAGATCGCGTACGGAGGGAAAAGCACTATAACGTCTCCTCCTCGTTGGAGGTAGGAGACAACGATCACAAAATCCGGGAATACGAGGATGAGGCAACAAGCCTACCTCACCTCGTTATGAATAAAAACAATGAATACAATATTAAAATAAATTACTAGATGTTGCTGCCGACGAAGAAGATCTGAGGTTGTCGTCGCGTCGGCGTTATGATGGTGTTGGAGCGTTGGCGTTGTAGGAGCACTTGATGAATAAACTTGATGTATTTGGAGTGGAATCCTCCCCTCCTTTTATAGATTTTGGCCTCTGAATTTGTCTCCTCTTTTTTCGGAACGGATCATGAAGTTGTCCAAATTTTATCGCGAAGTGGCCGCGTCAAACGTTATCCGGTTTGACCTAGCGCAAAAGTTGAATCGTCGCCATCAGTCGACTGATGCCTCCCATCAGTCGACTGATGGGCATCAGTCGACTGCTCCATGTCCAGCAATGATCATTGCCCGGCAGCCACTTCCCTGCAATAAGAGGTTAGCTCGAAAAATGATAAATACGACGGTTTCTAACCGTCCGATCTCGACCTAGACCTTCCACAGGAAGTCTTAGTCGAATTGCCGCCTACGATCGTCTCCGTAAAGAGGACACGACCTTACAATCTCTCACTCACACGAGCTTACCTCGATAGTAGCTCTCGCTTTCGGCCTTCCACTCGATTCCTTCGGCTCCTTCCGAAGTCACTCGAGTGTCGCCCGACCACCGCGGCTTCCTCCGGGTGTCGCTAGCCTTCAGCTCCAGCTTTAATACTTTTTTGCACACTCGATAGCTCGTGAGATAACGATGTAAATTTAACTTTGTGTCTTTTCAATAATCAAAACACAGGTTCGATTATCTAGTGCCCCTGCACCAACATAACTTCATTAGGATTGATGATCTCACATACTCTACGAGAGTACAGGGTAAAGATTTTATCTTTACCCTATCCTTATTGAGATATCATTTAGGACTTATGCATTCATCATGCCTAGTAGTGTGTTTTCCCTCTAGGGAATTACCTTATGGTGATCCCTACTCTCACATCACATTAGATAGGATACATTTGCATTTCTTTGGTGAGGAGAGGACTCTATCAGTGAGTATTTTCAGTTCCACTAGATTTAGAGTACAGGACTTTGCCCTGTACAAAGTCATAGCGAATTGTATTTTTCCAATCACCACTAGGGACATCACCATGATGCGTCCCTATGATTCATTTTTACTCTATGCACTTAGTCATAGATTAGACTTAGATATTAGTCTATAGATGTTTCATTCTTCCATTCATCATTTTAGGGTAGTTACTAGTGGTAGGGTACATCTTCTCTATTGCCATATCATCACATCTCTACTATCTACATTAGGGTTTGATGTTACCACAGGTAACGCCAAACAACTCACTAAGCATGACATAATAGGCTCTAGACAATTTGTATTAGCTAAGATATGTTTAGATGAAAATAATGTCCTGACCTGGAGGAGAGATGACCCTCAGCCTCAACCCCAGCCTCAGCCTGAGCTTGAGCTTGACCCAGAGCATCATTCTGACCCTCAGTCCGAGCATCAGGAGGCACTATGGTTTGATAGTCTATCTCCATTTCTTGATCTTCCTGTACCTCCCACAGTAACAGAGAGATTATCTAGATTGGAGAATGTGATGCAACATCAGGAGTAGCAGCATCAGACACATCATCTAGAGATGATGTAGATGCTCTAGACACAGAGAGATGATCATAGAGAGTTGATGCAGGTGCTCTAGACATAGGGAGATTATCATTGAGAGATGATGGAGATATTTCGATCATGGAGCATGAGCGATCCACCTCCTCCGCCTCCTTCTTTAGATTAGGACTTTGTTAGATACATTAGTTGATGTGGTTTGAACTTATGTAGTTAACATGTTAATTTTTTAAAAAATCTAGTTATTCTTAAACATAATTTGGGTTATGCTTAGTAGATTAGGCTTCTTTAATGTTTCATTATTCAAAATCTATTTTTTACTAAGTAATATTATTTTCTTAAAGGAAAATTTAAAATTGATCTAGCCTAGGTCAAGTTTAGATTTCATTATCCTATAGACCTAGGTAAGCCTTCACATCTCACAAACACCTAGGACTATCTATTGTGTATTGAGCCACGAAGATGGGAGTGAGATGCTAAGACTACACGTCAGGTTCCAGATGTAGATTCAGTTCATCGACATGAACCAAAATGGAATTTAAAAAGAAAATCAATCACTTTGGTGACTAACTCTAATCCAAAGCTTGATGGTAATTTTATATCACTTGAGCTACTAAAGAGTTGAAATTTTGCTTTAAGGACAATCTTTAGATGTTTATTTTCAATATATTATTTACTCAATAATCAATAAAAATTCATGCTTGGACATCTCTTATTTCATTTGCATTACCTTAAAATTTTGGGGAGAAAATAATTTCAAATTGAAAAGCTTTGATTTAGGGGGAGTTTTAAAAAATTTTAACAGGGAGAGTTTTGAAATTTTAAAAGCTTAAATTAAGGGGGAGTTTTGAAAATTTTAAATTTTAAATTAAGGGGGAGAAAAACTTTGAAACACTTTAAATTTTGGGTAATTTTAATATTTAAAAATCTTTCAAACTTTGAAAATTTTAAACACTAATATTCTTTGAAAAACTTGTATGTTTTATAGGTTATTGTAAAAATCTTACTTTGAATATATTACTTTTGAAATGCCCATTGAAAAGCTTAAGTATTTTAAACTTAAAAATGCTTAACTGATATACTTTTAGAATCTTATTTTCTAGAAGTTTATGTAACTTAGTTTGAAGTACTTATTTTTACATGGCTTACTTTGACAAGCTCATTTTAGGTTAGCTTGAGAGGACTAAGTAGTCATAAAAGAATATAATACCTAATCATTTTGAAAAGGTTAAAAATATTCAGTATTTTAAAAATGTTTAAATACTTCAAAATGCTTTTGAACTTTAACAATCTTATGTATTTTGAAAAGCTTAAGAAAGAGGCAATATGCTTTTATTTTAAACCAATTCTTGCCTATTTTGAAAGACTAATACTTAAAACTTGCCTTTGAATTTTGGCATTTGGTAATTAATAGTATTTTTGATATATGCCAAAAGGAGAGAGAGGTTTAAAGTTAGAGAGATTTAAAGTAAGAAAGCATTTCATGAATTCATGCATATCAACTTAAATACAATTTAGTTTGATACATTGCATGAGTGTTGGGATGTATACTGAAAAGTCTATCTTTTATATGAACATCTTTATTTTTGAAATAAGAATCACATGAACAGTGTTTGCATATTTATGGTTATGCATATTGTCTAATACATTACATTGTAGATAACATGGTGTGTGGTGTCACACGGGAGATCATGTTATCAGCTCCTTGTAAAGTATAAGTATAGGCTCACAACCGAGATGGCTTTGGACAAACCATTGGTATGGTTGTAGTGTGATTTGATATTGGTTTGTCTTGACTATAGAATCACGCTAGTGCACTTTGTGTGTATTGAGCAGGACCGACTTACATAGGTGATTCGATTTATTGCTGACTACATAATCAAATCGGACCTCAGATATTATATTGTACATGCTCTTAATCCCGATATAATAACGGGCACATATACTTAGTATTCATTTCTTTGATTTACCAATGGGCTAGATTTATAGATTAAATCGATAGGCTCAGTAAGTTGGGAAATGATATTATTTATATGGTGTGTCGTTGATTATAGGAGGAAACCGTGTCGTATATATTAGGATAATGATGTCCTCTTGAGGAGCTCATAAGGTTCATCATGTAAACCCTGCAGGTGGACTTGGTCTGGCATGATGAAAAGGTTGAGTGGTACTACTCATGGAGTTAGATGTTGATTAATTAATGGTCAGTAAATTAATTAATCGACGGACATTCGAGATCTTAAACACAAGGAGAAAAATGTACAAATAATATATGGAGCCCATATTAACTTATGGGGGTTGGTGAGGTAGATCAATGATAATCCTCTAGTGGAATGGATAATCATTAATGGATCGGACTTTATGTGGGCTTGATCCATTGGGTGGCCAAGATTCAACTCCTCCTCATGGTCCCTATTGTAGCCTATTAATACCTCATGAAGCTTAGATCTAATGGATGAAAATAAAACTCTAGATCCAAAGGTAGAGATTAAATCTCTAGATCCGACGGTTGAGATTAAATTTCTAGATCCGACGGTTGAGATTAAATCCCTAGAACCAATGGTGGAGATTAAAACAAGGCTTATCCCTAACTCTATAAAAGGAGAGGATAGGGGTGGGTGGCAAGATGATGGAAGGGATTAGGGTTTTCTTTCCTTGGGCGGCAAGGAATCCTAATTATGTTAGGATTGTGTTTGGGCGGCTAGGGTGATGGTGTTGGAGTGGGCGGCAACATAAGGAGAAGTTGCTTTCTTCTTCTTCCTAAGGGGTTGCCGACACCTATTCTTCTTCCCTCTACTTTGGCCGGTGCTCAATCTATTCCTCTTTTCCTCTTCTTTGGCTGGTGGTCTAGGAAAGTTAGGGTTAGGGTTTTGGGCGGCTATAAGGTGAAGATTGGTTTCCTTTCTCTTCTCCAAGTGTTGGCCGGCGCCCATCACCCTCATTGATTATCCTTTGGTCTGTTCCCATACTCCACGATCTCTTCCTTGGCCGGTAGCAACATCGAGTCTATTGACTTGGTGGTCGGTTCTAGATATAAAGAAGAGTTTTGTTTTATGATCTTCTTTTGTTCGGAGTGAACAAGGAAAGGAAGATTGGTGATCTAGGAGGCTTCGACTTTTGGAAGATCGTCTCCCACACGATGTCCAAAAGGAGGAAGGACATACAATAGAAGATCAAGAGGTATGACAAGAGGTATAATCTTGTTTATTTTGATTAGTGTTCTTTTGTATTGTGTCTATAATTGTTTTTCAATTATATGCATGTTGTATGTGGTTGTTTACTTTATGTATGTGTCTAATATAACTTGGACCCCGAATATAAACACAAAAGTCGGCGATCTGTACATCGTCTATTCCGCGGCTATTTGTAGAATAGAGGTTGGTTGCTTGAACAACAAGTTTGTTCAAGTGACTACTCTAATCGAATAGCACGATGATGAAATGGTTGCTTGGGTGATTTCTTTTGCCTAGGATTAAATTTTTTTAATCCGGGGACGTTGATGGGATCGCCATGAACAAGCGACTGAGTTGAAGTGGGAAGCGAAGTTTCTCCACCTTCATGTGGAATAAGAGCTTCGGTTCTGGGCAAAACCCTTCAAGTGGTATCAGAGCCACGGTTTCCAGTTTTGTGTGTTTAGGTTTCGGTTACTTTTATGCACTTTTCATATATTATATGTGCCGGATAATAGTAGGATATACGTAGGTTAACTCTTTGGTTGCAGGCATATGATCCAACTATTATGGCCATATGTGTGTATGTGATTGTATATTTTGTTGAATCCTAGGGGTTGACGAGGCTAGTATTTAATTTTTGTAAATTAGATACGACATTGTTTAGCCACTCTTTCTATTTTAGTTTACTTTCGATCTAGATTTCATGTACACTCCCTCGTGGAGTATAGGATCGATGGATGTAAATTAAAATATTTTTTCTCGACTCGGATCTCCGGATGGATCGTACATGGCGTAGGAGGAGCAGACAAGATGGCGATACGACGGGAGACATATTGAAGACAAAAGCCATAATAGTTGGAAAATATTTATTTTTCATATTTATTGCTTATTGTTTGATATGCATGTCGTAGGCTAGAAAATTCCTCAATTTCAAATTACTAAGTGGGAGAGGGATATTTTTTATAAATTCCCACGGCCTCCATTACGATTTAACATGTGATGCAAGCAAAATTATGCGTCGGCTCTGAGTGCCTTCCTCCCCATCGGATGAGTTTGTTTGCGGATCACAGATGCAAATATAAGTATCCTCCCCATCGGAGTCACTGCTTTTATTTGTAGGGCCGAAGAGAAACCAACTATTAATTTTATTTGTCAAAAAGTTAGGTTGACAAGAAAGTAAAATTAATGGGTAAAACCTCCTCTTACAAATGTAGAATTCGTATACGTCCACACGATCGTGGCATACGATATTCTCGGTGTTTTGAGGTGTTGGTTGATTTTAAAATTTTATTGTTTGAGGAATCAATAATTTTTTTGAAATCTAAAGTAATGATCTATGTGATTCTTAGGTTTTTCAAAAATGACTTTCAGTCCACTTGCTGTGATACTAAAGGAGAATAAACTGTACATAATTATGTTGATTGGAAAAAGGAATCTTGATATTGTCTCAACTGCTGAGGAGTACAAGTATGTACTCTTCGAAGAGTGTCCTCCTAAGCCTGCGAATGAGCTAGAAGTCCTTGGAGCTGAGATCGATGGGGAAACCCAGGTCGATATCATTCTCCAATCGACAGAAAGGCTTGCTCAGGCTCAGGCCATGGTTACTCAGAAAGTTTCTACTTTTAAGCCGAAAGGAGCAAAGCTAGTGGGAGGATCTCAGGGAGGAGTGAAGAAGTCGAAAGGCAAGTGCTTCCCTTGCAAGCAGACTAGACATTAGAAGAAGGATTGTCCCAATCCGAAACAGAACAAAGGTATATCCTTTGGTCTAGTCGTTGAAACATGTTTAGTGGTGTTATCTACCGGCACTTGGTGTGTAGATACGGGAGCCACTGATCATGTTTGCAATACTTTGTAGGGGTTCTAAGAAACCCGACGACTAGCTAAAGGGGAGATTACCATTTACTTGGGCAATGCCACGAAGGTTGCGGCTGTTGCAGTGGGAGATGTTTATTTGTCTTTTGAGAAAACTAAAGTTTTGGTTCTTAAGAATTTCCTTTATGTACCTTTATTTAGAAAGAATTTAATTTTGGTTTCTAAATTGTTTATGGATGGATATTCTATTTCTTTTAATGACACAGTTGTTATAAAAAGGAATAGGGACATTATCTGTTCGGGTGCATTGATAGGAAATCTATACACACTTGAACCAAAAGCTCCCACGATGCAAATAGAAGTTAATAACTCATCTTCTAATTCCAATAAGAGAAAAGAACCTTCGAAGATGAACCAAACATATCTTTGGCATCTTAGGCTTGGTCATATTAACCCAAGCAGAATTCAAAGGTTGATAGCTGATGGACCTCTGGGTTCATTAGTGGTGGAAGATTTCCGAACCTGCGAATCTTTCTTGGAGGGTAAAATGACCAAGAGGTCTTTTAAGGCAAAGGGGGATAGAGCCAAAGATGTGTTAGAATTGGTTCATTCTGATTTGTGTGGTCTTATGTCTATCTAGGCTAGAGGTGGTTTTGAGTATTTCTTCTCTTTTATAGACGATTATTCGAGATATGGATACATTTACTTGATGCGCCGCAAGTCTGAATGCTTTGACAAGTTCAAAGAATTCAAGGCTGATGTGGAGAAACATCAAGGTAAAAGTATCAAGACACTATAATCTGATCGTGGTGGTGAGTACCTCTTGGGAGAGTTTAGAAATTACTTATCAAAGGTTGGGATTCAATCCCAATTGTCTGCACCTGGCACACCCCAGCAGAATGGTGTAGCAGAGCGAAGGAAAATGACTCTTATGGAGATGGTTAGATCAATGATGAGTTATTCTGAGTTGCCAGATTCGTTCTGGGGATATGCTCTAGATACGGCGGTGTACATTCTGAACTTGGTTCCATCTAAATTAGTGCCTTCTACTCCCACAGAATTGTGGACTGGGCGAAAGCCTAGTCTAAGACATATTCGGATATGGGGGAGTCTAGCACATGTGCTGAAGGCAAATGCTGGTAAGTTGGAACCTCGTACAGAAGTACGCATGTTCGTTGGCTATCCTAGAGAAACGAAAGGTGGTTTGTTCTATAGCCCTAGAGATCAGAGGGTGATCGTTAACACGAACGCCCGATTTATAGAGGTAGACTATGTGATGAACCACAAGCCCATGAGTAAGATTGTTCTATAGGAAATAAAAGGGGAAGTCACTTCTTCAGTACCACCTATACAAGAGGATATACCACAAGTCACTGCACCGTGTGTCACAGAGGATACACAGGTGATACCTCATCGTAGTGGGAGAGTTGTGAGACAGCCTGATAGATTAATGTTCTTGAGAGAATCTTATGATTTGGTCCCTGGTGAACATGAACCTGATCCCTGGATATATGACGAGGCAATCCAAGATAAAGATGCAGTATCTTGGCGAAGTGCAATGAATGCTGAGATTGAATCCATGGATTCAAATCAGGTCTGGGAGCTAGTAGAACCACCCGATGGTGTAAAAACCATTGGATGCAAGTGGATCTACAAAAAAAAGAGAGGAATAGATGGAAAGGTTGAGACCTTCAAAGCGAGGCTTGTTGCGAAGGGGTATACTCAGAAAAAGGGTATCGATTATGTCAAGTCTCGAAAAAAAAAAACACAGTCATCGAAGATGATAAAATAATAATAATAATAATAATAATAAATATAAATAATAACAATAATAAAATGATAAAAATACACGGGCGTATGTCATCAGAAAAGGAGGATAAATTTCGGGGTCTATTTATACCCTAAATAAGCACAGTTGAGGGGCATAAAGGGGAAAAAACCTAAACCCATTTAACCGGCCGAACCCTTTTCTTTTCTTTTTCTTTTTCCCTTCTTTTTCTATCGCGCACCCCGTCTTCTATTCACGAGCCGCCGCAAACGTCGAAAGGGGCGATCGACGAAACCCTTCCGCCGGAGACGATGCCAAGCCGCCGGAGCTACACCGACCCTCCTCCCTCATCTTCACGGTAAGTAATCTCTTGCTAGGGCTGGCAAGGGCAGAGAGTTTAGTAGGTTTTCATTTGGGGCTTTAGCAGTGGGATGGTGTCGGGATGTCGGGATTTAATCGGGTCTGAGCATTGGGTTTCCAGATTGAGTTCTAGCAGGGTTTATGGGAGGATTTTCGGTAGTATTGGAATGGACTGAGCTATGGAAATCGGTGGAGCTTGGTTTCCCGTCGGCTTAAAGGAGGTGTGGAGCAGAGAGATCCCAGGAGGTGGTTAGGGATTTAAATCTTTGGGTTGTAATGGGAATTCTGGATGGGAGGTGATCGGACCCGGTGGATTAGGGTGCTCGGCAGGTGAGGGGCAGGGAAATGGAATGGGTAAAACAGATTTTTGATTATTAGGAGGGAAGGGCATCGGATTATGATCTTAGGATCGCTGTTGTTGAATTGATGCGTGGATTTGTAGGGTGGGTTTCATTCGGTTGGGTTTTAATAACTGATAATATACATGTTGGGGTCATTATGAATTGAGTACGTCGAGGGAGGTATAGGAGGGTTAAATATTCAGATAATAGCCAGATAAATGTTTAATAGATGTAATGAGTAGTTTGTTTGAAAGAAATCAGCATGCTGGGGTTGATATAAATTTGTATGTACATGAGCATTATGTCAGTAGATGATTCTTGCTATATTTGTTATCGGTCAGCATGTTTAGTTAATCCTTCATAAGTTTTTCTTAATGCTATAAATGATATGTAATATTTGATAAATATCATCTACACATTGTATGGAGGTCTGCTAAATATATATTATATATATATATATATATATATATATATATATATATATATATATATATATATATATATATATATATATATATATATATATATATATAGGTGGTTTAGTTATCATCTACCTGTGTATGAGGTTGGATGCTATATGTATATGTGTACTTACCATCTACCTGTGTATGAGGTTTGATGCTATATATAGATATATATATATAATTGTTCACCCATGATGTTTACTGTTATTATTCTTAGTTAATTGTTCATCCAAATCTTTCTTGTGCCCTGATGTTATGTAAATAAGTTATACTATCATCTACCTGTGTGTGAGGTTAGATGCTATATGTATATGTGTGTAATTATCATCTACCTGTGTATGAGGTTAGATGCTATATATATATGGGCGTAATTACCATCTACCTGTGTATGAGGTTAGATGCTATATATTTAGATATAAATGTTCACCCATTATGTTCTATGTTATCCTTCTGTGACTGAGTATGATAGAAAATGACAGAAATTCTTTATTTAGCTAACTGTATGTACATGAGCATTAGTGGTGCCTGGATAGGTTGGGCTCCCCGGGTTGAACTTCGAGGAGGGCCCACCCAAATTGTGATTATGATAGTGATGGTGATTCATTCCCTTAATTTCTTTTTAGAGGTACCTCAGGATTGCACAAGAAAATAAGGTATTTGACTGGCTCAGCATGTTAAATGCATAATGCGAGGTACCATGAGGGTTTATGTTTAGGTACAGTTAGCATAACAGAAAGGCATGATTGGGTCCACAGTACTTGTTATAATGGCATGTTGCTAAAAGTATTGGTTATGTTTCATACTGACTTACAGAAAGTGCAACAGAAAATGTATGTTGAGCTACAGTAGTTTACATTTACAGTTGTAGAGATATAGGTTTCCTATTGAATTTTCCTCCCTGTGTTGTATCCCTATCATTGATCTACTTACTGGGCTGTGAACTCATGATTTCACATAATATTTTCAGGTAGGGAACAGGAATCCCAGATTGAGATGCAAGAAGCGGAGGTGGTGTAACTGAGGAGATGATGATGAGCATGGCACACATTGTCCGGGACATCTATGATACAGGGTTTCCAGTTTGAGGGGAGTTGATTTTGATGTTCTATTTTTCTTCAGTTTGAGAGGGTAAAGGTTGTGTAGTTGAGACTGCTAAACTGAATGGAATAAAATAAACTTGGTGTCGGGTGTTCCGATCTTGTGTATAATGGGTAATATTGATGTGTGATTTGGGATTAAGTATATGCATACTGGGTTAGGTCTTTTCAGTTGATATCAGAGCCAACAATCCTAAAGGACAGTGTGTGCATGCAATCTCATTGAGGACTCGGATACATCCATCCCCACGCTTGTAAGCTTTAAACGTACTTTTCAAGTAGTAGTTTTCATGTAATCATGTTTAGGTTTATGTACAAAACTGGAGATAACGATGCAGGTGTCGGGTTTTATAGGAGAATGGTGGGCCGAAGAAACAACGGTGAAGTGGGGCAGAGTAATCAGTTTCTCGCTGAGCTTGCCGCAATTATGCAGGAACAGAGTTGGATTCAGGGAGAACAGATCCAATGACTATTCGAGCTGAGGAGCATGGAACGCCACAATGGTCCCGATCGTGTGAACCCAGTTTACAAGAAGTTCAAGGATCTTGGACCGACAGAGTTTAAGGGAAGTACAAACTCGATTGTTGCGGAAGGATGGATTCGATCATTGGAGATGATATATGACTTCATGCAGCTTACGGATGCTGACAAGATGAGGTGCGCCATATTCATGTTGCGGGGCGATGCTCGAATATGGTGGGAGGGTGCACGCTCAGCGGTGGATTTAACTACAGTTACTTGGGTTGAATTCAAGGAGGTATTTTATGGTAAATACTTTCTCACGACACGAACCCGAATGGCGAGAATTCCTAGAGATTCGCCAAGGGGGGAGGAATTTGAGAAGGCGGTATTTTGTACCTATGATTGCAAGTCAACCAATAGAGGAGTGAAACATTTTCTTGAGGATTGAGGGCGAATTCGCCATGATGTCAGGGTGAGTCGAGTTACCACCTTCAGAGAGGCTATGGATCAGGCTCTGATGGCAGAGAGGGACAGGAATGACATGATAAAGGAAGTACAGACTAAGAGGTCCAATTACCAGGGAAGGGAACCTCCTGCGTCGAGTCAGAAGAAGTTTGCACCGAGCCGTTTGAGGCAAGCGACCCATAGCCAGACGCAAAGCCACGACAACTCAGAACCCAAAATTCAATGTCCCAAGTGTGAGAAGACTCATGCAGGTCAGTGTTTGGTGGGTACAGATGTGTGCTACAAGTGCAAGAAGTCTGGGCACTTTGCTATGAACTGCCCTTAGCTCAAAGAGCCAACTAGAGGAAGGGTGTATGCTATGACACAGGAGCAGGTGGATCCGGATTCGACCATCATCACAGGTAGAATTTTTATTGTCAACCTACCTGCTCATGCCTTAATTGATTCTGGAGCTACCCACTCTTTCATATCGGTGGCCTACGTTGCAAAACTAGGTATTTCATGTGAATGGATGGCTACCGGCTATAACGTGTCCTTGCCTTCGGGGGAAGAACTGACCAGAAATAGAATAGTGAGGAACTGTCCGATAAGGATGCAGAACTATACAGTGTACGCCGAACTTATTATATTAGAGATGGTGGACTTTGATGTAATTCTGGGTATGGATTGGTTGACCCGATACGAGGCCATTATTGACTGTAAACAAAGGACGGTTAAACTGAAACTTCAAAATGATGGATTTGTCATCTTCAATGCAACCTCTACGTTGAGTCATCTACCTATTATATCAGCATGTAAAGCTCAGAAAATGTTAAGCAAGGGGTGTAACGGATTTCTAGTCAACATAATGGGTAGTTCTGAGACTTTTAGACCAAGTCTGGATGAAGTAGAGGTAGTCCGGGATTTTCCCGATGTATTTCCAGAGGATATTGTAGGATTACCCCCTGTCAGGGAGGTTGAGTTTGGAATAGAATTAATATCGGGAACCACCCCTATGTCTAAAGCACCGTACCGCCTGGCACCCACCGAAATGAAGGAACTGAAGGAGCAACTACAAGAACTACTGAATAAGGGTTTCATCCGACCCAGTGTGTCACCCTGGGGAGCGCCAGTGTTGCTCGTCTGTAAGAAGGATGGTTCAATGCGGTTGTGCATTGACTACCGGGAGTTGAACCGGGTTACAGTGAAGAACAAGTACCCGTTGCCTAGAATCGATGATCTGTTTGATCAACTACAGGGAGCAACGGTGTTCTCAAAGATTGACTTGAGGTCGGGGTACCACCAATTCAGGGTGAAAGGAGAAGATGTTCATAAAACTGCATTTAGAACTTGATATGGTCATTATGAGTTTCTAGTTATGCTGTTTGGGCTTACTAATGCCCCCGAAGCCTTTATGGATTTGATGAACCGGATTTTCTAGCCATACCTGGATCAGTTTGTGATTGTCTTTATCGATGATATACTAATTTACTCTCAGAGTCACGAAGAGCACCGACAACATATGATGTTGGTGCTGCAGACTCTGAAGGATAAGCGGTTATACGCTAAGTTCAGCAAATGCGATTTTTGGCTGAGACAAATAGCATTTTTAGGACATATAGTCTTGGAGAGGGGAATAGAGGTGGATCCAGTCAAAGTAGAGGCAATCTAGAGTTGGGCAACTCCGAGAAATGTTACAGAAATTCAAAGTTTCCTAGGACTAGCGGGGTATTATCGCAGATTTATTCAGAATTTTTCACGAATTGCGCTACCCCTGACTTCGTTGACCAAGAAGGGGGTGAGGTATGAATGGACTACTCAGTGCGAGAAGAGTTTTATGGAGTTAAAGGAAAGGTTGATGATATCACCTGTGCTTGCAGTTCCAGACACTTCTAGGCAGTTTGTGGTGTACACTGATGCCTCCAAAACGGGTCTAGGGGCTGTATTGATGCAGAAGGGGAGGGTCATTGCCTATACATCACGCTAGTTGAAGGTGCATGAGCATAATTATCCTACACATGACCTGGAACTAGCAGCGGTCGTTTTCGCTTTGAAGATTTGGCGACACTATCTTTACGGAGAACGTTGCGAGATCTACACAGATCATAAAAGTTTGAAATATTTCTTTACTCAAAAGGAACTGAATATCGCGAGAGCGATGGTTGGAGTTGGTAAAGATTATGACGCAATATTAACTATCACCCGTAAGGCAAATGTGGTGGCGGATCTGAGTCATAAGATCACGGCGCTATTCTGATTGACCACCCAGCAAAGATTGATATCAGAATTTCAACAGATAAGAGTGGAGGTGATAGCACCAGGTGAGCAGGTTAGGTTGGCGGCATTGACGGTTAAATCAAATTTACAGGATCAGATTCGGGCAGAACAAGCCTCGGATCAACAGTTAATGGAATGAAAACGCAAAGATGAAGCAAAGGGTAGCACCATCTACTCAGTGGTTGATAGGATGGTGCGATACAAGGGCCGCATCTGGGTGCCTAAGGGTGGATCCTTGAGGGAGAATCTCATGAGGGAAGCTCACACTACCCCGTACTCTATTCACCCCGGCAGCACAAAGATGTATAAGGATATGCGGCTATTATATTGGTGGTCGGGCATGAAGAGAGACATAAGCAAGATGGTCCATGAGTGTCTTACCTGTCAACAGGTGAAAGCTGAGCACCAAAGGCCCACGGGATTGCTCGAACCGCTTTCGATACCTGTTTGGAAGTGGGAAAATGTTGCCATGGATTTTGTGGTAGGATTATCGATCTCGACTAAGGGATCAAATGCAGTGTGGGTTATTGTGGATCGATTGATGAAGTCAGCACACTTCCTGCCAGTGAAAACCACTTTCACTATGATACAATACGCAGAGTTGTATATACGGGAAATAGTAAGGTTACATGGAATTCCGGATCAGATTGTGTCAGATAGAGATCCAAAATTTACATCCGGGTTCTGGAAGAGTTTGTATCGGGGATTGGGTACAAAACTTGCTTTCAGCACTGCTTTCCATCCCCAGACTGATGGTCAATCTGAGCGAGTAATTCAGATTTTAGAAGATATGATACGAGCTTGCATTATAGATTTCAAAGGGAGTTGGGAGTCCAAACTACCCTTGGTAGAGTTCACCTATAATAATAGTTATCAATCCACCATCGGTATGGCTCCCTATGAAGCGCTATATGGAAGAAGGTGTAGAACCCCACTACATTGGGAAGAGGTAGGAGAAAGAGCAGTTCTGGGTCCAGAGATTGTGACACAAACTGTGGAACGTGTAGCAAAAATCTGAGATAGAATGCAGTCGGCACAAATTCGCCAAAAGAGTTATGCTAATTGTCGAAGGAGGGACCTAGAGTTCACAGTGGGAGACCATGTATTTCTCAAAGTGTCACCCATGAAGGGAGTACTGAGGTTCTGAAGGAAGGGCAAACTCAGTCCGAGGTATATTGGGCCTTTTGAGATTCTCGACCGGATTGGAACACGAGCATACCGAGTTGCTCTACCACCAAACCTGGCAGGAGTTCATAATATGTTTCACGTATCCATGCTCAGGAGGTACCTTTCCAACCCTGCACATGTGATTGGGTATGAAGCCATACAGTGGACACCAGATCTATCCTACGAGGTAATACCAGAACAAATATTGGATCGTCAAGTGCGGAAGCTGAGAAATAAAGAAATCAGAATGGTGAAAGTTTTATGGGGAAATCAGCAGATAGAGGAAGCTACCTGGGAGACCGAGCGGGATATGCGTGACCGTTACCCTGAACTATTTGGTAAGTCAAATTTCGAGGACGCAAATTTTTTTTAAGGGGGGAAGAGTTGTCAAGTCTCGAAAAAAAAAATACAGTCATCAAAGATGATAAAATAATAATAATAATAATAATAAATATAAATAATAACAATAATAAAATGATAAAAATACACGGGCGTATGTCATCAGAAAAGGAGGATAAATTTCAGGGTCTATTTATACCCTAAATAAGCGCAGTTGAGGGGCATAAAGGGGAAAAAACCTAAACCCATTTAACCGGCCGAACCCTTTTCTTTTCTTTTTCTTTTTCCCTTCTTTTTCTATCGCGCGCCCCGTCTTCTGTTCGCGAGCCGCCGTAGACGTCGAAAGGGGCGATCGACGAAACCCTTCTGTCGGAGACGACGCCAAGCCGCCGGAGCTACACCGACCCTCCTCCCTCATCTTCACGGTAAGTAATCTCTGGCTAGAGATGGCGAGGGCGGAGAGTTTAGTAGGTTTTCGTTTGGGGCTTTAGCGACGGGATGGTGTCGGGATGTCAAGATTTAATCGAGTCTGAGCATTGGGTTTCCAGATTGAGTTCTATCAGGGTTTATGGGAGGATTTTTGGTAGTATTGGAATGGACTGAGCTATGGAAACTGGTGGAGCTTGGTTTCCCCTCGGCTTGAAGGAGGTGAGGAGCAGAGAAATCCCGGGAGGTGGTTAGGGATTTAAATCTTTGGGCTGTAATGGGAATTCTGGATGGGAGGTGATCGGACCCGGTGGATTAGGGTGCTTGGCAGGTGAGGGGTAGGGAAATGGAATGGGTAAAACAGATTTTTGGTTATTAGGAGGGAAGGGGATCGGATTATGATCTTAGAATCATTGTTGTTGAATTGATGCGTGGATTTGTAGGGTGGGTTTCATTCGGTTGGGTTTTAATAACTGATAATATACATGTTGGGGTCATTATGAATTGAGTACGTCAAGGGAGGTATAGGAGGGTTAAATATTCAGATAATAGCCAGATAAATATTTAATAGATGTAATGAGTAGTTTGTTTGAAAGAAATCAACATGTTGGCGTGGATATAAATTTGTATGTACATGAGCATTATGTCAGTAGATGATTCTTGCTATATTTGTTATCGGTCAGCATGTTTAGTTAATCCTTCATAAGTTTTTCTTAATGCTGTAAATGATATGTAATATGTGATAAATATCATCTACCTGTGTATGAGGTCAGATGCTAAATATATATATATATATATATATATATATATAGGTGGTTTAGTTATCATCTACCTGTGTATGAGGTTGGATGCTATATGTATATGTGTGTACTTACCATCTACCTGTGTATGAGGTTAGATGTTATATATAGATATATGTATATAATTGTTCACCCATGATGTTTACTGTTATTATTTTTAGTTAATTGTTCATCCAAATCTTTCTTGTGCCCTGATGTTATGTAAATAAGTTATACTATCATCTTCCTGTGTGTAGGGTTAGATGTTATATGTATATGTGTGTAATTATCAACTACCTGTGTATGAGGTTAGATGCTATATGTATATGGGCGTAATTACCATCTACCTGTGTATGAGGTTAGATGCTATATATTTAGATATAAATGTTCACCCATGATGTTCTATGTTATCCTTCTGTGATTGAGTATGATAGAAAATGACAGAAATTCTTTATTTAGCTAATTGTATGTACATGAGCATTAGTGGTGCCTAGACGGGTTGGGCTCCCCGGGTTGAGCTCCGGGGAGGGCCCACCCAAATTGACAGTTTGACTGATGACTGATTCCCTTAATTTCTTTCTAGAGGTATCTCACGATTGCACAAGAAAATAAGGTATTTGACTGGCTCAGCATGTTAAATGCATAATGCGAGATACCACGAGGGTTTATGTTTAGGTACAGTTAGCATAACAGAAAGGCATGATTGGGTTCGCAGTACTTGTTATAATGGCATGTTGCTAAAAGTATTGGTTATGTTACATACTAACTTACAGAAAGTGTAACAAAAAATGTATGTTGAGCTACAGTAGTTTACATTTACAGTTGTAGAGATATAGGTTTCCAGTTGAATTTTCCTCCCTGTGTTGTATCCCTATCATTGATCTACTTACTGGGCTGTGAACTCATGATTTCACATAATATTTTCAGGTAGGGAACATGAATCCCAGATTGAGATGCAAGAAGCGGAGGTGGTGTAACTGAGGAGATGATGATGAGCATGGCACACATTGTCCGGGACATCTATGATACAGGGTTTCCAGTTTGAGGGGAGTTGATTTTGATGTTCTATTTTTCTTTAGTTTGAGAGGGTAAAGTGTGTGTAGTTGAGACTGCTAAACTAAATGGAATAAAATAAACTTGGTGCCGGGTGTTCCGATCTTGTGTATAATGGGTAATATTGATGTGTGATTTGGGATTAAGTATATGCATACTAGGTTAGGTCTTTTCAGATTATGAGGAGACCTTTTCGTCGGTAGTCATGCTTAAATCTATCTGGATTCTCTTATGCATTGCAGCTCATATGGATTATGAGGTGTGGCAGATGGATGTTAAGACAGCTTTCCTTAATGGAAGTCTTGAGGAAAACATCTATATGAAGCAACCAGAGGGATTCATTGCAAAGGGAAAAGAGCATCTTGTATGTAATCTTAATCGGTTCATTTATGGATTGAAGCAAGCTTCGAGGTCTTGGAACATCCGCTTTGATGAGGTAATCCAGTCTTATGAATTTATTCAAAGTCCGAATGAGTCTTGTGTGTACAAGAGATGTGACGGAAACGTAGTGGTATTTCTTGTACTATACGTAGATGACATTTTGTTAATTGGCAACAATGTCAAGGTGTTATCAGACGTAAGAGTATGGTTGTCCAAATAGTTTGATATGAAGGACTTCGGAGAAGTGGGACACATCCTTGGGATCAAGGTTATAAGGGATCGCAGGAAAAGGATGTTGTGCTTATCTCAAGCTTCATACATAGACACAATTATGGATCGTTTTAGCATGCAAAACTCCAAGAAAGGTTTTCTACCTTTCAGGCATAGAGTTCCTTTATCTAAGGAGATGTGTCCTAGAACATCTGAGGAGATAGAGGAGATGAAGGTGGTTCCTTATGCTTCTGCGGTAGGAAGCCTCATGTATGCGATGCTATGTACGAGACCAGATATCTACTTTGTTGTGGGTATGGTCAGTGTTAGTGATATATGAGAGATGTCCTAAGGCAATCGCCTTATATTTGAACCATTTATATGATAAATGAAGATTCACTATTTGAGTATACATGTTTTTATGTATTTGATTAGATCTTAAACTCATTTACTGAATGTCCATGATACGATTCACAGCATGAGAGAATTTGTGATTGGATCACAACTAGTGAGTATCTCTACATGTGTAATTGTGATGTATCAGAATTATCCCTAGTCGATGAATTGATGGATTTGGACACCATTGATTCTGTTGAGACTAGCACGAGGTATACTCCTTGGTGTATCCAAGCAGCTGATTCTCACTGGCTGGAGACATTGTGATGTCCGGAGTTAATCGTGGATGCTAGTTATGGTAACTAGTTCATTGGAGTGACCAGCCGTAAGACTTCATATGGTTCTCTGCATATATAGATATGTCAATGAAGTTCTTCTATGCGGCTTAAGTGCGATGTTCCTTTGACTTGCGGTATTCAAGTCATCTTGATCATAAAGACTTATGCTTTGACATCTTAAGCAAGCATCTCTGAGGAGATGTGGACCCGGGATGATTGGGTATAAGTCGAAGTGATCGAAGGTGTTTGAATAGCCTATAAAGGATTCATCACTCCTTGCGAGGAGATGTATACACATGGTCTCTCGTCGGATTGTTACTAAAGTCTTTGGCCAAAGCATTACATGTTTAGAGTAAGGTACTCTTCGATACATGTGCAGTAACTAGAATCCGTAGGACGAGGAAATGAAACTTGGGCTAGGTGTGACGTAGTCAGCCTAGTGGGGACTGACACTATAGACCATGTCCTGAACCAAGTGGGTATAAGATAAGTGAAGGGAATGGGGCACGATTCATTCGAGCTGCTGAAAGGTTTCAGAAGTAGTTCTAGATCAACAGTTGATCTTTTCGATTAATTGGGGATCATGATGTACTATGAGGTGCCACTCATGATCGTTCTATAATTAATGGTTAATTATAGACGGCCAACATAAATCGAGAACCTATTTGGTCACACGCACAACGAGCGTAATCCGAAGGATTTAAAATGAGCTTGAGAATGAGATTCTCATACTGAGAGAAACTAGGTTTGGTTGGACCAAACATGGAGCGAGCATAAAATCATTTCAGTCGCAATGGAAGCGTGGATGGGCCGTGCTTATGAAGACATGATGGATGAACCAAATTGGTTTGGTTCTAATCCAATGGAGGAGAATAAACCAAAGGGTTTGGTTTGTTTTAAACGAATGAACCAAAGTTGATTCGGTTCATTTTAACTTAAAATAAACCATCATGGTTTGGTTTATTTTAACTTAAATTAATGGAGCGGGTTAACGGGCTTTTGGTTATGATCCGATAACTATTAAGAGAATTTGTTCTCTATAAAATAGAGCTTAAGGGTTTTTGTTAAACCCTAATCCAAATCCTTGCAACCCTAATTGTTGCCGCCCCTCCTTCTCCTTGTGAAGTCGGCGCCAACCCTCTTGCCGCCGCCCACCACCACCCAAGCTCCGTGCTGGCGTCTAGCAGCCGCCGTCCTCTCCCCTTGCCGATGTCGAGCTGCTGCCGGAAGAGCTCCGGTGATCTCCTTTGGGTTCGGCAACAAGGTGAGCTTCAACCTTCCTTTTTGACCGACCCCTATTCCTCCACCAAAGATGTCCAGTTTTCTGGACAGCTTGTTTCCTTCTCGTCAGAGCATCATTTGGACGATGTTTGGAGCTCCGACAGTGGTAGTCTTGCCGGAGATTCGATCTCCGGTAATCCTCATAGGTGGAGGACGAAGGATTCGTCAAACGGTTGACGAATACCTCTCCGGAGAAGCGAGTTTTTGAGGACTCGTTTTGGATCCGAATTTTGATTCGGATCATGATCTTCTCTCGATCACGTCGTCTTCAACACGAGGCTAGTAACCCGTACGAAGATGAGGCTCGTGACTTTGTGAAGTCATCCGGAAGATACTCGGCGTGGATACGGATAGACACGATTCTAGCGAGGATCGTTCCGGTTGATGCCTTTCCCGCTACACGTGATACGTCAGGTATACGTAGTATAAATTTTCTTTTATTGTAAAATTTGAATTTATGGTTATGTCTACACATGTTGTACTATGCATGCGTGTGATGTGTGTGTTGTAATAAATTAGATTTATTATTTTATTCCTTTCGCTGTGCACATTTTTACGAAACATGTTCGAACACACACTCATCGTGGTGCCGGAAACCCAATAGTCAGCAGATATCAGAGTAATCCAAGACAGGGACATTGGACTGCGGTAAAGCATATATTAAAGTACCTGAGAAGGACTAGAGATTATATGCTAATTTACCAGGCAGACCAATTACTCCCTATGGGTTATATAGATTCCGACTTCCAATCAGATAGGGATAACAGTAAGTCTACCTCCGGTTTTGTATTTACTTTGGGAGGTGGAACCATTGTATGGAGGAGTGTCAAGTAGAAATGCGTGGCGGACTCCACCATGGAAGCTGAGTATGTGGTAGCCTCGGAGGCGGCCAAAGAAGCTGTGTGGCTTAGAAACTTCTTGATGGACTTGGATGTGATTCCTGGTTTGCCTAGAACTATCACAATTTATTGTGATAATAATGGTGCAGTTGCAAACTCGAAGGAACCGCGAGCCCATAAAGCAAGTAAACACATAGAGCGCAAGTACCACCTGATACGAGAAATCGTAAAGGAGGTAGAAGGTGTTGTCGCTTAGATTGCATCAGAGGATACCCTAGTAGATCCTTTCACTAAGGCCTTTCTGGCGAGAGCTTTCGATAGGCAAGTGGGGGAATGGGAATCAGATGTATGACAGTTTGATGACAACATAGTCTTTTAGTATAAGTGGGAGATTATTGGGATGTATACTAAAAAGTCTATCTTTTGTATGAACATCTTTATTTTTGAAATAAGAATCATATGATCATTGTTTGCATATTTATGGTTATGCATATTGTCTAATACATTACATTGTAGATAACATAGTGTGTGGTGTCACACGGGAGATCATGTTATCGGCTCCTTGTAAAGTATAAGTATAGGCTCACAACCAAGATGGCTTTGGACAAACCATTGGTATGGTTGTAGTGTGATTTGGTATTGGTTTGTCTTGACCATAGAATCACGCTAGTGCACTTTGTGTGCATTGAGCAAGACCGACTTAGAGGTGATTCGATTTATTGCTAACTACATAATCGAATCGGACCTTAGATATTATATTGTACATGCTCTTAATCCCAATATAATAACGGGCACATATACTTATTATTCATTTCTTTGATTTACCAATGGGTGAGATTTATAGATTAAATCGATAGGCTCGGTAAGTTGGGAAATGATATTATTTATATGGTATGTCATTGATTATAGGAGGAAACCGTATCCTATATATTAGAATGATGATGGCCCCTTGAGGAGCTTATAAGGTTCATCATGTAAACCCTGCAGGTGGACTTGGTTCGGCATGATGACAAGGTTGAGTGGTACTACTCATGGAGTTAGATGTTGATTAATTAATGGTCAGTAAATTAATTAATCGATGGACATTCGAGATCTTAAACATGGGGAGAAAAATGTACAAATAATATATGAAGCCCATATTAACTTATGGGGGTTCGTGAGGTATATCAATGATAATCCTCTAGTGGAATGGATAATCATTAATGGATCGGACTTTATGTGGGCTTGATCCATTGGGTGGCTAAGATCCAACTCCTCCTAATGGTCCCTATTGTAGCCTGTTAATACCTCATGAAGCTTAGATCCAATGGATGAAAACAAAACTCTAGATCCAAAGGTAGAGATTAAATCTCTAGATCCAACGGTTGAGATTAAATCCCTAGAACCAATGGTGGAGATTAAAACAAGGTTTATCCCTAACTCTATAAAAGGAGAGGATAGGGGTGGGCGGCAAGATGATGGAAGGGATTAGGGTTTGCTTCCCTTGGGCAGCAAGGAATCCTAATTAGGTTAGGATTGTGTTTGGGCGGCTAGGGTTTGGGTGTTGGAGTGGGCGGCAACATAAAGAGAAGTTGCTTTCTTCTTCTTCCTCAGGGGTTGCCGACACCTATTCTTCTTCCCTCTACTTTGGCCGGTGCTCAATCTATTCCTCTTCCCCTCTTCTTTGGCCGGTGGTCTAGGAAAGTTAGGGTTAGGGTTTTGGGCAGCTACAAGGTGAAGATTGGTTTCCTTTCTCTTCTCCAAGTGTTGGTCGGCGCCCATCACCCTCATTGATTCTCCTTTGACCGGTTCTCATACTCCACGTTCTCTTCCTTGGCCAGCGGCAACATTGAGTCTATTGACTTGGTGGCCAGTTCTAGATAGGAAGAAGAGTTTTTTTTTATGATCTTCTTTTGTTCGGAGTGAACAAGGAAAGAAAGATTGGTGATCTAGGAGGCTTCAACTTTTGGAAGATCGTCGCCCACACGACGTCCAAAAGGAGGAAGGACATACAATAGAAGATCAAGAGGTATAATCTTGTTTATTTTGATTAGTGTTCTTTTGTATTGTGTCTATAATTGTTTTTCAATTATATGCATGTTGTATGTGGTTGTTTACTTTATGTATGTGGCTAATATAACTTGGTCCCCGAACATAAACATAAAAGTCGGCGATCTGTACATCGTCTATTCCGCAGCTATTTGTAGAATAGAGGTTAGTTGCTTTAACAATAAGTTTGTTCAAGTGACTACTCTAATCGAATAGCACGATAATGAAATGGTTGCTTGGGTGATCCCTTTTGTCTAGGATTAAATTTTTTTAATCCGGGGACGTTGATGGGATCGCCATGAACAAGCGACCGAGTTGAAGTGGGAAGCGAAGTTTCTCCACCTTCATGTGGAATAAGAGCTTCGGTTCCGGGCAAAACCCTTCAATGAGAATATGCTAAACTTGAATATTACAAATTGATTCTCCTAACTTTAACTAATGTGTTGTCATACATCAAAAAGGGGGGATTGTTGATGCAGGGAGCATCACTCCTTAGTTTTGATATATGAACCATAGTCAAAGTTAGGAGTTATGTATATTTTAATATGTGTGTTAAGTGTGCAGGCTTAACAGGAAAGCCCTAGTAGGTCAGGCAGACTTGATACTAGGCAAAACATGGAAAATCCTAGTAGGTTGTGTTGATCGAATACTAGGCAAAAGACATAATAGATCAGGAGGACTGGACATCGGGCAGGAAGTCCAAATGGGTCAGGAGACCGGACATCTGGCATAAAGATCGATTGGGTTAGGAGATCGGACAATCGGCATGAAGTCCAGCTAGGTCAGGGAGACTGGATAGTTGGAAGAAGTCCTGGTGGGTTAGATCGGATGTCAAGCATGATAAATCTGGCTAGGCAACCAACAGGTAAGCATTAAGTGAAGAGGTGAGGTCAAGTCTTCTATAGGGGGACAAAGCCAAGTGTCGATCCGACGAATAGTCCGTGTGGGACTAAGAAGTCAAGATCGAGCAATATTACTATTGCTATTTAATTTCATATTATATTTTTGCTAATCATGTTTTACAAGTATCCAGTCGACTGAGGTACAGTCGACTGAGTATGGTCCAATCCACTAGGATGCGTAGTTGGCAAGATATCTAGTGATCGACTGGCGATCTAGCGACCAAGATGGCAAGAGCTCTAGTCGACTAGAGAGGTCCAGTCGAGTGGAAAGACATATTTCCCTATATAGAGCTAGGTGACTTGGAGTCGACTAGACTAAGTCCAATCGACTGGAAAGGCCGATGTACCAAATTAACGGGCTGGTTTGGAGTCAAATGGAGGGTGTTCCAGTCGACTGGAATAGGCTTATAAAAAAAATGGTGGACTAGCTCTGAGTACAACAATTCAAATATGTCCAAGTGTTGTCACAATCAACTCTCATCTGTAAAAGCTCTAACACACCGACATCTTGCAAGACCGACATTTCAAGCTACCTTTTCATCTCTATAAGTGTCGATATAGCTTTATTTTTCTTGTATTAACTTTGCTTGTACTTTAATTCAAGAGAAGGTAGTGTGTTATCTTTCTCTCTATACTTTGTAAAATGCGAGTACCCTCTGAGTTCGAGAGTTTTGAATCGGAGAGTCTTTTAGTGGATTTCCCATTAAGGTAGCTCTCAGAGAGCTACGGGCCTTGGAGTAGCAACCCTACTCGGGTTGCAAACCAAGTAAAAAAACCTGTCTTATCTTATTTCTAATTCCACTACATACTCTTATATTTTTAAAAGTAAAAATAAAATTTTATAACTTCTGTGATTCACCCCTTCTCTCGGAAATCTCCAATCCTACAATTGGAAACGTAAGTCCCAGAAGCACAACCTCTTGTCAAAGGTAGATCCAGTAGCATGATGAAGCCAATGGAAGCACTTGATGGCTAGCACAAGGGTGAGTAATTGTGGACTCAAACCAAAGGTGTGAGGCTAAGGGTACTCGATGGCATGACGAAGCCGATGGAAGCACTTAAAGGCTAGCACAAGGGTGAGGAGTCGTGGACTCAAACTAAAGGCGTGAGGTTGATGGAAGTGGCTTGAAGGCTTAGGTCTAGGATAAGGGTGAGTGTCAAGTATAAGGGGATCATACTTGCGATAAAACCTCAGTTTTGAGGTTTACCAGTTGACTGGTGGTATTGACCAGTCAACTGGTTGAATGCATGGCATTCGGAGGGCTCAGAAGGCTCGAGTAGTCAACTAGGGTTATGACCCAGTCGACTAATCAAGTAGTCAACTACGGCTCGACTACTAACTGGTGCTCTGGTAGTCGACTGGTGGGTTGGACTAGTTGACTGACCACTAGCAGTTGACTACTAGGGTTGAGCAATCGATTAGCCTTAAGTGGACTAAGCACAAAATATTTTTAAGTTAACTGCTGGCGCGTGGAAGTCGACTGATGGCTATGGAAATCAAATACTAGGTATGATCAGTCGATAGATCGACTATTTTCAATGTGGATTAGTCCGTTGTGAGACAACGATCAAACGCCCAATCGATTGGTGGGTAAGGCCAGTCGATTGCTAGGTGAAAAATCAGCTCAAGCGATATCTTTAAAAGGAGATCTCGGTGGAGGAAGAAGAAGTCAGTTCTTGAGGACTTTGAAGGGGGGTTGTTGTTGCATTCCAGGCCTTCCAAGTCATTCAAAGCAACCAAATCAACAAGAAATCAAAAGCGCACTTATAAAGTGGTTTGTTTTGTATTCTCTTACTTCTTTCATATTTGGTTGTTTCTTCTTGTATAAACTCCATTATAAGAGGTTTCTCCACCTCTAGATTGTTTCCGAGAAGGAGAAGAATTAGTGGTGGTGCATCACTAGAGCTCGACCGTGGAGTAAGAACTATGTTTCCGAACCACGTAAAATCTTGTCTTGTGATTGTGAGTTGTTTGTTTATTTCTATTTCTATTTCTGCTATGCACTAACAACTTATAGACAAGCACGCGATTGAGAGATGAGCGAAATCAAGAATTGCTATTAACCCCTCCCCCCTCTAGCACGACATTAAGATCCTAACAATTGGTATCAGAGAAAGGCCGCTCTTCAAGGACTCACCGCCGCAAGAGCATGAGCCATAGGACAATGGATTTTAGTGATGGATTGGACTACAACATTGGAATACCACCTTCTTCCGACCGCGACCATTTTGTGTATTGGAAAGCTAGGATGAAATATTTTCTTATGTGTGGTATAGAAAATTAGTTTATTTTGATAGAAGGATTTGAGGCTCCAATGGACAAGAAAGGAAAATTACTCAAGAAGAAGAAGTGGACCGAGAAACAAATCCAAAAATCTGAGATCAATGGCAAAGTAACCAAATTGTTAATCAATTTGGTACCTAATGATATTTTGTGCAAGATAAGAGAATTTAAGGATGCAAGGGAGTTGTGGAGCAAATTGGTAGAGCTCCATGAGAAGCCCTCATCGGCCCAAGATGACAAAAAGGAGTCCAACGAATCAAGATCATCATCTCAAGAACTTGAGGATTTAGAGGTGGAGATGCTCAACATCCTAGACGGAGAGATGGAAGAAGTCTCCATCCTAGGATTGAGGGGGAGGTTAGATCTTCAATGTCGGAACAAGAAGAGGAGACCTCTACTTCATAACAAAATTAAGAACAAGCTCTAGATTTTGCTATAGGTAAATCAAATGAAATTATTAAAAATAAAAATCATATCATTTGCTTTGAGTTTAGAGAATAAGGGCACTATAAGAGCAAGTGTCCAAAATGGATCAAGAACAAGGATCAAAAGGCACCTAAGGCGAAGGAAAAAATCAAAGGAAGCCAGAGTCCCAACACACAAAGGCAAGTTTTTGGTGCAACCAAAAGAGTCATTATCGGAGCCAATATCCAAGGGGGAGGCATTCTAGGAAGGACAAGCTAGAGAGCTCAAGTGTAGGGGGAGCTCTTAAGGCAAAGCCTAAGGTAACATTTAATAATGCAATTTCAATTATTAATGATAAGAAGCATGGTAGTTCTGATTTTTTTTCTTAATGCAATTTCAAGTGTTCATGATATAAAGCATTCTAATAATAGATTTTATTATTTAGGTGCAAAATCTCATGAAATTAGGATTAAGGACAATTCTAGAACTACTCTATTTAAGGAAAATACTAGAACCTTTAGGGTTAGACCAAGTTCACCTAAGGATGAGAACAACCTAGGTATTAACCCTAAGAAGAGTAGACATATGCCTAGAAAGAAACAAAATGTCCAATGAAATGATGGAAATTCAGAATGTAAGGCATTAGAGTTAGAAAATCAAGTTTTAAGGTCAAGACTTGATAAATTGGAAAAGACCCGTGGAAAGATGACAAATTAGATTAAAGGGTCTAGTAGGCAAAATCTAGGGTTTTGTAGGCAAGAGTTACCTAAGGACAAGAAAGATTTAGGTTACAAGCCTATGTCCAAGGAAATCAAGCAATCTTATCATAGTGTTCCATATAGTTATTGTAGGGGATCGATCGGTGTGTATTGGCCGGCTAGAGGGGGGTGAATAGCCCTCTTTCGTTGGATGGTGGAATTTGCTTGTCTACAAATAATATTAGCACAACGGAAACAACAAGACAAGCAAATCAAAACAACAAGAATAAAACTAATGCTAACAAAAGGAATATAACGTGGTTCACGGCTACGCCGCTGATCCACGGTCTGATTCATCCACGGTGAATCACTTTGCAAGCTTTCACTATTCCCTCCTTTGCACAAAGCTAGGTGGAGGTAACCTTTTCTTATAAAATCACTCCTCTTGCAATAAGATGAATATAAGCACAAGGAAGAGGTGGAAATTCGTTTAGGCACTTTGGGAGATGTTTAGAATAGAAACATTAGCCTCCCAAAGCCCAACACCCTCTCTTTTTATAGAGAGGGCTGATTTCTTCCCGTTGGCTGCCACCAGTCGACTGCTGCCCTTGGCAGTCGACTGCCGCCACTACAACGGCCTCTGAACACGTCAGATACTGACCGTTGTAGTCCAATGGATCCCTTGGCAGTCGACTAATGTATCCATCGGCATTTGGTGCCTCGTAATGTCGGCGCGATCGGCTACGAGCGGTGCGGCCTAAACCCTCTTGACCCGATCATTGCTTCCATCAACGATCGAGATGGTCTTAGCGATCGCCAACATATGGCGATGATGCTTGCCCAAAAACCACTCAATCGGATACCAGTCGAACCCATTTGACTCAGAGAAGTCGACTGTCATTCCATGGCAGTTGACTGATGTCGAGAAAACTCATCTGACACTTAGAAGCCAAGTTTCACCTAGGAGCACTACCCCTTTCCGGGTTACATTCGCTCACTCTCATCCCTCATAGTCCCTCGCCTTTGAAGTTGTCTTCGTCCGGCCACGTCCCTCGGATGCGCCAAGTGCACGGCTCTGCAGCGCCATCCTTCGCGTCTCGCCCTGAAGTCTACTTCCTCCAGCTTCACTCCAAGCTCCTCGTCCGGCGGTCCCTCAGATGCTCCAAGCGCACGGCTTCCGCAAAGCCATCCTTCACCGACTCAAGGACCGAGTCATGAGAGGTGAAACTTGCCAAGGCTCCATGTGTGAATTACTAAGTTCTACAAGACTCCAACGCACATATCAAATCACAATAACAACCTAACTTAAACCCTTTGCCACACACATCAAAACCATATCAAGGATTGATTGCACTAACAATCTCCCCCTTTTTGATGTGTGACAATCCGTTTAAGTTAGGTAAAAACATTTGATAAAATATTAAGAAAGAAAAGCATGTAAATAACATGATTAGCAACTCTCCCCCTTAATACATGAAACTCCCCCTAAATATAATTCCCCCTTACTTAAACATATATATTTTCTTACTTAAACATATATATTTCTCCCCCTTTGACATCATCAAAAATAATTAACAAAGTTTATACAACATGGCATCAAGTCTAGAGAGAAACATAAACCAAAAACATGCCGGTTTTGGTGATCGATCATTGCTATCAGTATGGCAGGTTGGTAGCACGCAATGGAATCCGAATTTCTGATTTTTCTGGACGAATTTCAGAAATGCACTATAAATTCCAAAAAATTCAAAAAATAGTGATATTTGGGGAACACATTTCTTTTAGGGTTATTTATCAATGAAAAATAGTTTTCCATGAAAAAACATTATATTTTCAATGATTTGCCAAAAATCCAAAAGCTTTAAAAACAACTAGTGTTTTGATCAAGTTTGTATCCATTTTAACACCTAGTTTTGCTTTGGATTGTTTCAAAACATGAACATGCAGATTTTAAAGTAAGAAATTGTTTTGAAAATATATGAAATATCCAACCATGATCTTTGGGCAATATGTCTATGAATTAAACATAAGCCTTCCCCATGATTGGTCTATTATTGCTATTTTGATACTTTAAATGACCATCTAAATGACATAGGCATTAGTGGACATTTGTATCATCCTAACATCTAACTCATGCTAAGTTTTCAATCAAGGTAGCCTATGGTGAGTGTGAGATGTATCCTAAAGGTATTTGTATATACTTAACCATTATTTTCATGCAATTCTATACAAGGTTAAGTATCATCCTAACAATCCACATAATCATAAATATATATATGTATGAATTCCATATTACGATCATGAAACTAATGTATTCATCAAATTGTGATCATGCATTAGGTATTACATCATGATAATAAGGCAAATATCACCTAAAGCATGATTTATCTATTTATAGGTGCATTATCATCACCTAACACTATTTCAAAAATATTGTCCCGCCATCCTAAGTCAACCAACATATGATATAGATAAATTTCATATGGTTGACTATCCTAGGGTTTTCCTAACCCTTAAGGATGGATTTAGGAACCCAAAATAAGTTCTTTCCTATGGGGTTCACTAAATACTCCTTAGGGATCCATTTTCTAGAAATTACCTTCTTTTTATCTTGACCCCTAGCAATTAGACATTTATAGGCCTTTTCATTTTTCTTTTCCTTATATCCTAGGCCTTTCTTGTTGAAACTAGCTCTTTGGCTCCCAATTATCACGTTCAATGTATTTGAGCCAATGGTGAATTTTTCTAGGGCTTTGGTCAAATGGTCTACCTTTTCCCTTGGAGCCCTATTTTTATCCATACATGCATCACTAACATTAAATGACATATATTCATGTGAGCATGCATCATTTAAGCTAGAAGAAATACTATCATTTACATTTAAGCATGCTTTTTCTAATTTTTCTTCTAAGTCCTTAATTTGATCAAGCATGCTTTTGTTCTTTTTCTTGGCTCTAAATAAATCCTTAGTGAGGCTAGAGATAATTGACATAACTTTCTTGGGGGAAAGATTTGTTACCTCACTTACCAAATCTTCTTCCGATGATGAGGATATAGAAGAAGCTCCCCCTTCACTCGATCTCTCCTCACTTGAGCTTGCTTCTTCATTTTCGGAGGAAGAAGAGTCTAGGTCATCAAACACCATCAAAACGAGGTTGGAGTAGACATGTTCTTCCTCTTTGGATGATGATGATGATGAAGAGGGATCATCCCATGTCCTTGCTTTGAGTGCTTTTGTCTTCCCTTTCTCCTTAGTTTTCTTCTCTTCTTCCTTCTTCTTGCTCCCCTTTTTCTTCTTCTTTTCTTCCTTCTTTCTCTTCTCCTCTTTGCTCTTGTTCAAGAGGGGACAATTATCCCTTATATGTCCCTCCCCTTGGCAATTGTAGCAAATAACCTTCCCCCTTGGTCTTCTCCTCCTATCATTAGATTTATTAAATTTAAAATTTTTTAATGCACGCCTTACCCTCCTTACCATATAAGCTTCTTCCATGCTATCCATGGAGGAGGAGGAGGATGCTTCATCGGAGCAAGGTGCTCCTCCCTTTGCTTTTTAGTCCACCTTGACTTCTCTATTGGTACACCCTCTTCGTCCCTAGGCATCTCAAAACCGTTTTCCAGTATAAGCATAATATCAAAATCGTTTTCAAAGAATACCTCCATTCTATTCTTCCACCAAGAGAATTCTCCTTCATATTTCGGTGGGTGAATGTTGGAGCCGGCCATCTTTTGATGAAGTGCTTGTTGCGGCGGTTAGTCCTCGACAAGTGACTTGGCTCTAATACCACTTGTAGGGGATCGATCGGTGTGTATTGGCCGGCTAGAGGGGGGTGAATAGCCCTCTTTCATTGAATGGTGGAATTCGCTTGTCTACAAATAATATTAGCGCAACAGAAACAACAAGACAAGCAAATCAAAACAACAAGAATAAAACCAATGCTAACAAAAGGAATATAACGTGGTTCACGGCTACGCCGCTAATCCACGGTCCGATTAGTCCACGGTGAATCACTCCGCAAGCTTTCACTATTCTCTCCTTTGCACAAAGCTAGGTGGAGGTAACCTTTTCTTACAAAATCACTCCTCTTGCAATAAGATGAATATAAGCACAAGGAATAGGAGGAAATTTGTTTAGGCACTTTGGGAGATGTTTAGAATAGAAGCATTAGCCTCCCAAAGCCCAACACCCTCTCTTTTTATAGAGAGGGTTGATTTCTTCCCGTTGACCGCCACCAGTCGATTGCTGCCCTATGCAGTCGACTGTCGCCACTACAACGACCTCCGAACATGTCGGATCTCGATCGTTGTAGTCCAACAGATCCCTTGGCAGTCGACTGATGTATCCATCAGTCGATTGATGCCTTGTAGTCGACTGCCCAATCGGCTACGAGCGATTCTGTGGCCCAAACTCTCTTGAGCGATCATTCGCCGCCATCGCTAGCCGATCGCTAACATATCGGCAATGATCCGGCCTAAAACCACTCGATCGAATACCCGAACCTGCTCGACTGGAGTCGGCCGCCATTCCACGGCAGTCGATTGATGTCAGGAAAACTCATCCGACACTTAGCCAAATGGCCAAGTTTCACCTAGGAGCACTACCCCTTCCCGAGTAACATTCGCTCACTCTCATCCCTCGGAGTCCCTCGCCTTTGAAGTTATCTTCGTCCGGCCACGTCCCTCGGATGCGCCAAGTGCACGGCTCTACAGCGCCATCCTTCGCGTCTCGCCCTGAAGTCTACTTCCTCCGGCTTCACTCCAAGCTCCTCGTCCGGTGGTCCCTCGGATGCTCCAAGCGCACAGCTTCTGCAAAGCCATCCTTCACCGACTCAAGGACCGAGTCATGAGAGGTAAAACTTGCCAAGGCTCCATGTGCAAATTACTAAGTCCTACAAGACTCCAACGCATATATCAAATCACAATAACAAGGATTGTTGGTGCAGGGGCACCTAAGTCGAACCTATATTTTGATTATGGCAAAAGACGCAAAGTCAAGGATATATCGTTATCTCATGAGCTGAATCGAGTGTGCAGAAAAGTGCTAAAGCTGAAGCTGAAGGCTAGCGACACCCGGAGGAAGCCACGGTGGTCGGGCGACACTCGAGTGACTTCGGAGGGAGTCGAAGGAATCGAGTGGAAGGCCGGAAGCAAAAGCGACATGGTAAGTATCGAGGTAAGCTCGTGTGTACGAGCGTAAGTGAGGTCGTATCCTCCTTACGGGGATGGTCTTAAGCGTAGATCCGACCAAAGACAGCCCATCGATGGTCTAGGTCGAGATCGGACGGTCGAAGGCCGTTGAAATAATGTTTTCTTTAATCTAACTTTGACTTGTAACAAGCATCAGTCGACTGATGCTGCCATCAGTCGACTGATGATGGCCATCAGTCGACTGATGGTCAATGATCAAATTCGAGGAGTCAAGGCTTATCACCCCATTTCAAGGAGATTGGTGCTCAATTGTGATTGGCTAGGGTTCCTCTCGAAAAGGGGCTCAAAGGCTATAAAAGGAGGTCATAACCTAGGGTTTTCTCATCAATTCTAAGCTTCCAAGAGCCTCCGTAAAGCTACAACTCTCCGACAATGAAGTTCTTCTTCTCCGACACTAGGTTTAATTTTCTTTTAGTTTTTGTACGTCGATTTTAGATTTATTCATTTTTCATTTACTTTTTTGAAGCTCTTTTCTATCATAACGAGGAGAGGGGGAGTGTCCCTCTACCTCAAGTTTTTGTTCTTGTATCGATTAACTCCTACCTCCAACGAGGAGGAGTTCGTTTAGTGTTTTGCCCTCCGTGCGTGGTCAAGGACCACTAGGGCCTTGGAGTAGTAGCCGAAGGCTACGAACCAAGTAAAAAGAATTGTCTCTTTTATTTATTATTTATATTTCCGCTGCAATTTATCTACTCGACTTTCAAAGAACGATTTCGCAAAAAGCTTTTGTTTCGCTATTCACCCCCCCCCTCTAGCGAACCGCCTCGATCCAACAGTCCGGTGGTCCCTCGGATGCTCCAAGCGCACGGCTTCCGCAAAGCCATCCTTCACCGACACAAGGACCGAGTCATGAGAGGTAAAACTTGCCAAGGCTCCATGTGCGAATTACTAAGTCCTGCAAGACTCCAACACATATATCAAATCACAATAACAATCTAACTTAAACCCTTTTCCACACACATTAAAACCATATCAAGGATTGATTGTACTAACAGTTATGGTACTAGTTTTAGATCTAGGAAAATCAAGGCTACAAGGGAAGTCTTCCCTAGAATTGACCTTGACAAGTGTCAAGTGACTAAAGTTTCCAAGAAGCCTAGGAAAGTCACCAACAAGGTTACAAGGGAAGATATCCCTAGTGTTAATCTTAAAGAGACCACAATGGCTAAGGCTTCTAAGAAACCTAGGAGAGTCATTAGGAAGATATTTAGGAAAGTCATCCCTAGTGAATACCTAGAAAACCCAAGGACCTCCAATAGGTATTGGTTTTCTAGGAGTGTGATTCCTTCACACTAGATGGGTTTAGGGTGTATCAACTTTAAATGGAAAGGCAATTAACCTAACCATAGTGGAGTTGACACTCTAGAGAATTTTCAGGGTATATTGATACTTTGAAATTGAATTTAGAATTTAATCCTAAAAGATTTTAGGATGTACCAATTGGAATAATGAAGTTTGAAAATTTGATTGTAATTGGCACAATCAAGTTAGAATCAAGAATGTGACAAGTTAGGATTTTGGCACACTTGAGAGAGTTGGATCATAATGGAAAAGGTGATAGTTGATATAATCCTAGCAAATGGTAATTAAGTTTAAGACTTAGGTATTTCTATACCTTTATTTTATAAAAAATTTCATGCTTTGATTTTCATAATTTATGTCATGACATCATGTATCACATGAATATTTAAAATTTGTCATGATTAATACTTAGGATATGTTTATTATGTCATGACATCATGCATCATCGGCAAATGCTTTCAATTTATTCAATCATATATGTCATTGATCATTATTCATGCATTAAATCTATCAAATTGAACTTAAGGACAAATGACATAATTTGGCACCTAGGTAAGGTGATCAAATTGGATATGCCTAGTTACAATGCATGAATCCTTAGATTTAGGGAAGAACCAAAACCCACATCTCACAAAGACTATAGGAAGACATGTATGTGTATTGAAACAACCTAGACACATGGGAGATGCTAGGAAAATGAGTTAGGTTCAATGTGCTCATATGGTACATTAAAATGAACTCATACTCATTAAATCATTGGAAGAAATCATAAAGAAAGCTAATGTACAAGTCATGTACACTTAGCCTATAGACCATGATTGAAAATAGATTTTGAAAACCATTTTAAACTTATTTTGAAAAACCCAAGTGAAGTCTATCTTTTGATAGGAATCATCATTGATAAGATTGATACAAGTTAGGAAAAAACATCAAAGTTTTCAATGGTTTTGAACTTTATTTCATTTTTGGAAACTAATGGGTATTTTCATATAAAATTATTTTTCATCTATAATATGTGGCATAAGTAATGAGTATATGAAATTTCATGATTTTTCAAAAAAAATAGAATTAATTATGAATTTTCAAATTTCATCTGAAAAACTTAATTTCTACAAATGTAGAAACTAGTCGACTGGTGGTGGTTTCAATCGACTGATCACTGACGCAGTAGACTGATAATGCTGATTTTGGTTGAACATGAGTTGTTTAGCTATTTATCATCACCCCTAGGTACCCTAACTACTCCTAACCCTATGAATGCTTAGAGAAGCATTGGAAGGGTGAGATGTTCATTGAAAATGAATTGGAGTGTTAATTAGGGTAAGAATCAAATTTTAAGGGAGGTTAAAATTTAAGTTTAAACTTTTACCCTTATTTTTTATTGTTTAGATTTCCTATAGGCTTAGGAACTCTCCAAGGACATTGTTGGTGCAATGGTCAAGGGGGAACAAACCTTTAAGGGGAGTTTGTCTATCAAGGCATGATGGATGATGTATAAAAAGGAGAGAGTGAATAATTGCCTTTCATTTAGTGGTAAGGGTGTTATCACTATGGAGAATGAAAGCATCCAAGATGAATTTAGACAAAGAGGGAGAATGAAGGATCTCATTGGAAGATGAGAGACTTTTTGATGTATGCCAAAGGGAGAGAAATGAAGGGTTTAAGTTAGGAAACCTTTCATTATGCCTTAGCATAAGAAGAGTCAAGCTAGGATTATGGGATAGCCTAACTTAAAGGTATTGTCGAACATCAAAAAGGGGAAGATTGTTGGTGCAATCGCTCTCAGGTCAATGTTGACCAAGCTCGAGTGAGACTCGAGTAGTATTTTGACGTTTGACAATATGCTTGACAATATGGATAATCGTATAACTAATGGATGGTTTGAGACATCCAAGGCCATATGAGAGAGATTGTTAGGAGGAGACTGTTGAAGCAATCACCATCAGGTCAAGGTTGACCAAGGTCGAGTAAGACTTGAGTGGGAAAAGTCCAAGTATAGATACTAACCAATGGAGAAGTCCAAGAATGGATTCTTGGCAAAAGAAGTTCAATTTTGGAGATCTGGCAAGAAAAGTCCAAGCATGAATACTTGGAAAAGGAAAGTCCAAGAGTGTAGTCTTGGTCGTGTAAGTCCAAGTGTATAGTCTTGGCGGTGAAAGTCCAAGTATGGATACTTGGCAAAGGAAAGTCCAAGGGTGTAGTCTTGGTCGTGTAAGCCTAAGGGTGTAGTCTTGGCAGCATAAGTCCTAGAGGTGCGACCTCTTGGTAAAGGTAGACCTGGTAGCATGACGAAGCCAATGGAAGCACTTGAAGGCTAGCGCAAGGGTGAGGAGTCGTGGACTCAAACCAAAAGCGTGAGGTTGATGGAAGTGGCTTGAAGCCAGAAGGGCACCCGATGGCATGACCAAGCCGATGGAAGCACTTGAAGGCTAGCGCAAGGGTGAGGAGTTGTGCACTCAAATCAAAGACATGAGACTGATGGAAGTGGCTTGAAGGCTTAGGTCTAGGCTAAGGGTGAGTGTCAAGTATGAGGGGATCATAAGTGTAGTTAAACCTCATTTTTTAGGCGTATCAATCAATTAGTGGTATTGACCAATCGACTACTTAAGTGTTTGGCACTCGGAGGGCTTAGAAGACTCGAGCAGTCAACTGGGGTTATAACCTAGTCGACTAGTCGAGTAGTCGACTGTAGCTTGACTACTGACTGGTGATCAGGCAGTCGACTCATGGATTGGCCCAGTTGACTAGCCACTAGCAGTCAACTACTAGGGTTTAGCAGTCGACTGACCTTAAGTAGACAAAGCACAGAATGTTCTGAGTTTACTACTGGCTCATGGAAGTCGAGGGCTACATATGAGTAGTCAACTGATCGATTGTTTCTTACGTAGATTAGTCCATTGTGAGACAACAGTAATGCAGCAAGTCAATTGGTGGGTAAGGTCAATCGACTGTTAGGTGGAAAATCAGCTCGAGCGGAGGCTTTAAAAGGAGATCTCGATGGAGGAAGAAGAAGATGATTCTTGAAGACTTTGAAGGGGAGTTGTTGTTGCATTCTAGACCTTTCAAGCTATTCAAAGCAACCAAATCAACAAGCAATCAAAAGTGCACTTGTAAAGTGTTTTGTTTTGTATTCTCTCATTTCATTTGTATTTGTTTGTTTCTTCTTGTATAAACTCCATTGTAAGAGGTTTTTCCACCTCCGAATTATTTCCAATAAGGAGAAGAGTTAGTGTTGGTGCATCACTAGAGCTCACTCTAGAGCTCGACCGTGGAGTAGGAACTAGGATTCCGAACCATGTAAAATTTTGTCTTGTGCTTGTGAGTTGTTTATTTTTGTTTATTTCTATTTCTGCTACGTACTAAAAACTTGTAGACAAGCATGTGATTGAGAGAAACGAAATCAAGAATCACTACACTCCCCTCCCCCCTCTAGAGAGATGTCAAGGTCCTAACATTTACATCTCAGGGCAAGTGTTTGGTCAACCGTGACCCACTTGGTCTTCAACAGTTGCCAACTCCCTATTGGAATTTCAACTATCAAGTATCCGATCCTCCCTGATCCACTTGAATTTTTTACTTGCCAACTCCCTGTTGGACTTACGACCACCAAGTGTCTAGTCCTCCATGACTTATTTAGATATCTCACTTGCCAACTCTCTATTGGACTTTCGACCACCAAGTGTTCGGTCCTCCATGACCAACTTGAATTTCTCCACTTATCAAGTATCAAGTCAATCTTATCCTACTTGACTTCATGGTCAACCTTAACTTTACTTGCATCATTGATCAACCGACCTAATGATGACTACACCAACATCTCCTTCTCCATCACACAACCTTGAATGTCTCATATTATCCTTCACTCATCATCAATCTGTTGTCATATTATCAAACATCGAAACTAAACTCAAGCCCAACTCGAGTTTAGTCAACCTTGGACAGAGATTGATTGCACTAACAATCTCCTCCTTTTTTTATCTCTGACAATATCTTTTAAGTTAGGCTAGCCCATAGGCCAAAATTGTCACTTCCTATGTCAAAGCATAATGAAGGTTTCCTAACTTAAACCTTTCATTTTCCCCCTTAGACATACATTAAAAAGTCTCTCTCTTGCTCCATACCTCATTCTCCATCAAACCCTTCATTCTCCGTAGTGATAAATCACATATCACACTTTTAAAGACAACCTCCCCATAAAAGCTTGTTCCTTTTTAACCATTGCATCAATAATGTCTTTGGAGAGGTCCTAAGCCTATAGAAGATCTAAACTCCAAACATGAGGACAAAAGTTCAACTTTGAACTTTAACATCCTTTTAAAGTTTGATTCTTCCCTTAATTAACTCTCCTATTCATTTTCATTAAAAAATTTACCCTTTCAATGCTTGTCTAAGCATATCAAATGGTTAGGAGTAGTTAACGTACCTAGGATTGTTGTTGGATGGCTAAACCAAATCTGTTTAACCAAAAATAGTCGACTAATATGTTCATCAGTCAACTACTGCAAGTCCTAGTCAATTAGTATTTGAAACCAATCGACTGATATCTAATAAACATGAAACTCATTTTTAAACGAACTTTGAAAATGCATAAGTAATTCTATATTTTTTAAAAAAAAATTGAAACATCATAAACACATTACTTATGTCCAATACTATGGGAGAAAATTAGTTTTCTATGAAAATATTCATTTTCAAAGAATAATACAAAGTTTAAAACTGTTGAAATGTTCAATGTATTAACCTAACTTTGTATTAATACCATCAATGGTGATTCCTATCGACAAATAGACTTCACCAAAGTTTTTCAAAATGATTTAAAAAGTATTTTCAAAATATATTTCCTATCATAATCAATGGATCAAGTGTGCATGACTTGTGCATTAGCTTTCCTCATGATTTAGTCATATCATTTGATGAATTTGAGTTCATTTTGATGCACCATATAAGCACCTTCAACTTAACTCATCATCTTACCATCTCACTTGTGTCTAGAGTGTCTCAAAATACACACAAGTCATCCTATGATTTGTGTGAGATGTGAATTAGTTCTTCTCTAGACTAAGGGATCATACATTTCTATCTGGGAATTTATAATTTGATCATCCTATCTAGGATATCAAATAATGCCAATTTCCTTAATTTTAAGTGAATAAATGTATGAATCATGATAATGACATATTAGTCGCATAGCTTTCAAAAGAAAATTTATCATTCCTAAATGATGCATGATGTCAAGACAAGTCAAAAATTAACATAAATATCAAAATGGCATGTTCTATACAATCATGTGATAATGTCATGACATATGGTATGACACACAAAGCTTGAAAAATATATAAGATAATAAGGTATGACAATACCTAAGTCTTCAATCTATTCGTCATTATCTACAATTATATCAAATACTAAATTTAACATAATTACGGAGCAATTTCCTTGACTATGCCAAAACCTTCAAACTTGCCACACCATTGACTCTAGTCTAATGTGGCAATCATAATCAACTATCAACTTTTATTTCCATTGCACATCCTATGATCTTTTAGGATCGTGTTATAAGTTCATTTTCAAAGTATCACTATATCTAAAAAATGCTCTAAAATGTCAACTCTACTATGGTTATGTTAACTACCTTTCCATTCTCACCTGACATACCTATACCCATTTAGTGTGAACGGATCACACTCCTAGGAATCTAATATCTATTGGAGCTCTTTGGGTTTTCTAGGTATTCAGTAGAAATAACCTCCCTTGATACTATTGGTGCAATCGGCCAAGGACTCGAGTTTGACTCGAACTGTATTTTGATGTTAGACAAAACGCATGACATGAGATTGTCATGAGAAGTTTGACATAGGGTTGGCCACGTAAATCCAAGTGTGTAGCCTTGGTGGTGAAAAGTCCAAGCATGGGGCTTGGCATGGAAAATCCAAGCATGAGGCTTGGTGTGGGAAGTCTTGAGGACTTGGAAAGTTCACTAGGCTCGCGGTCCTTGTTTCGGTGAAGGATGACATTGCGAAGCCGTGTGCTTGGTGCATCCGAGGGACCATCGGACGGGGAGCAAATGGAGTGAGGCCCAAGGGAAGCATACTTCAAGGGCAAGAGACGCGAAGGATGGCATTGCGAAGTCGTGCGCTTGGTGCATCCGAGCGACGTAGGCCAAGGGAAGAAAGCTTCGGTGGGGAACTCCATGAGAGGATGAGGTGGACTTGGCCAAGTGGCTAAGACTGAGTGTCGGAGACTCAAACGTGGTGTTTGAGGGTTACCCGACGGTCGGATGCTCAAACAACTTGGTGTTTGAGGTTTTACTCGACATCAGTCAACTGGCATAGGCGCCAGTCAATTGCTCTAGGTCGATTGGACTCGATCGATGTTCGACTGACCAGGTTCTAGCCGAATAGTTGACTGCTTGTTGGATCGAGCAGATAGCTAGAGGGGGGTGAATAGCGATAAAAGCTTTTCGTCGAATTCATTTCAAAACACAAGCAAACGCAGTGGAAAGATAAAATAAACACAATAGGATTTTACTTGGTTCCTAGCCTACGGCTACTACTCCAAGGCTCTAGTGGTCCTTGACCATGCACGGAGGGCAAATCACTAACGAACTTGTCCTCATTAGAGGCAGAAGTTAATCGAATACACAAAAACCAAAGCTTGAGGTAGAGTGACACTCCCCCTCTCCTCGTTGCAATAAAAGCTCGTAGAATAGAAATTAAATACAAGAGTTAATGGACGACTAAAAAAAACTTTTACCGATGACTAAAAGGATGGAGGCTTAAGCTTGTGTCGTCAGCGTTTTTGTAGCACTTCATCGTCGTGGAGTTGTTGGAGTGTCATCACGTTACGGAGGCTTTAGGGCACTTTTGAATTGATGAAAACCCTTTAAAGAAGCCCTCATTTTATAGTTTTTGAGCCCCTCATCGAGTGGATCCTTAGCCAATCAAAACTAGGCACAAAGCCCCTTGGAATGAGGTGATAAGGCTTGACTCCTCGAAGTTGATCCTTGACCATCAATCGACTGATGGCCATCATCAGTCGACTAATGGCAGAGTCAATTGAGTCACAACACTCAGCAGTCGACTGATGCTTACTGAAATCACAAGTTAGCTTAATAAAAACATAATTTTAACGATCGTCGACCATCCGATCTCGACCTAGACCATCCATGGGATGTCTTTAGTCGAATCTATACTTAATACCATCCCGATAAGGAGGATATGACCTTACTTACACTCACACACACGAGCTTACCTCAATACTTACTTTGTAGCTCTCGCTTCCGGCCTTCCACTCGATTCCTTCGGCTCTCTCCGAAGTCACTCGAGTGTCACCCGATCACCGCGGCTTCCTCTGGGTGTCGCTAGCCTTCAACTCCAGCTTTAGCACTTTTCTGCACACTCGATTCAGCTCGTGAGATAACGATATGAGATTAACTTTGTATCATTTTCTATAATCAAAACTCAAGTTCGACTTAGGTGCCCACTGCACCAACAATCTCCCCCTTTTTGATCTATGGCAAACCCACATACAAAGTTAAGGAAATAATATGCATGATTATTAAGTAGGAGTAATAGAGACTTTCTTCCAAGTACTCCCCCTTGAGAAAACCTCCCCTTGATCGAGGGTGAGTCTTGAAAGAAGATCTTAATCCTCCCCCTTGATGTTTTCTATTTAGGAAGAGTTTAAGTAATTAAAAATTACTTAAGGTTGGCCTTAGCAAAAAAAAAATAAGTTTAAGTTAAGAAGATTTCTTGACTTGGTCTTTCTCCCCCTTTCTCAAGTAAAACATTATAGAATTAACTTACTAAGTTAAGGGTGTTAGTAATATATGAGAGATGTCCTAAGGCAATCGCCTTATGTATGAACCATTTATATGATAAATGAAGATTCACTATTTGAGTATACATGTTTTATGTATTTGATTGGATCTTAAACTCATTTACTGAATGTCCACGATACGATTCACAGCATGAGAGAATTTGTGATTGGATCACAACTAGTGAGTATCTCTACATGTGTAATTGTGATATATCGGAATTATCCCTAGTCGATGAATTGATGGATTTGGACACCATCAATTCTGTCGAGACTAGCACGAGGTATACTCCTTGGTGTATCCAAGCAGCTGATTCTCACTGGCTGGAGACATAGTGATGTCCGGAGTTAATCGTGGATGCTAGTTATGGTAACTAGTTCATTGGAGTGACCAAAGTAAGACTTCATATGGTTCTCTGCATATATAGATATGTCAATGAAGTTCTTCGCGTGGCTTAAGTGCGATGTTCCTTTGACTTGCGGTATTCAAGTCATCTTGATCATGGAGACTTATGCTTTGACATCTTAAGCAAACATCTCTAAGGAGATGTGGACCCGGGATGATTGGGTATAAGTCGAAGTGATCGAAGGTGTTTGAATAGCCTATAAAGGATTCACCACTCCTTGCGAGGAGATGTATACCCATGGCCTCTCATCGGATTGTTACTAAAGTCTTTGGCCAAAGCATTATATGTTTAGAGTAAGGTACTCTTCGATACATGTGGAGTAACTAGAATCCGTAGGATGAGGAAATGATACTTGGGCTAGGTGTGACGAGTCACTAGTGGGGATCGACACAATAGACCATGTCTCGAACCAAGTGGGTATAAGATGAGTGAAGGGAATCGGGCGCGAATCATTCGAGCCATCAAGGGTTTCAGAAATAGTTCTGGATCAACCGTTGATCTTTTTCGGTTAATTGGGGATCATGATGTACTACTAGGTGCCACTCATGATCGTTCTATAATTAATGGTTAATTATAGACGGCCAACATAAATCGAGAACCTATTTGGTCACACGCACAACGAGCGTAATCCAAAGGATTTAAAACGAGCTTGAGAATGGGATTCTCAGACCGAGAGAAACTAAGTTTGGTTGGACCAAACTCGCGAGTATGAAATCGTTTGATGCAATGGAAGCGTGGATGAGCCGTGTCTTATGAAGACATAATGGATGGACCAAAATGGTTTGGTTCTAATCCAATGGAGGAGAATAAACCAAAGGGTTTGGTTTATTTTAAACGAATGAACCAAAAGTTGGTTCGGTTCGTTTTAACTTAAAATAAACCATCATGGTTTGGTTTATTTTAACTTATCTTAATGGAGCGGGTTAACGGGCCTAATGGTTATGATCCAATAACCATTAAGAGAATTAGTTCTCTATAAAAAAGGGTTTTAGGGTTTGTTAAGCTCTAATGAAGAGGCAACCCTAGTTTGGCCGCCCACCTCATCTCCCCTTTTGAGTTGGCGCCAACTTCTCTTGCCGCCCAGCCCATAGCTCCTCCAACCGGCGTCTAGAAGGCTGCTTCCTTCCTCCTCGCCGGCGTCGAGCTGCTGCCGGAAGAGTTCCGGCGATCCTCCTTAGGTTTGGCATCAAGGTGAGCACTTGGCTTCCTTGTTTTGGCCGGCGCCTACTCCTCCACCAAGCTGTCCAGTTTTCTGGACAGCTTCTCCTCTCGTCGGAGCATCGTTTGGACGACGGTTAGAGCTCCGACTGTTGGATCGAAAGTGTCGCTAGAGGGGGGGTGAATAGCGATACGGTGTCGTTAAAAAAAAACTTTTGCAATAAGTAAAAAGCAAGTAGAGAGTGCACAGCGGAAATATAAAGTAGACAAGATATTTTTACGTGGTTCACAATCTTTCGATTGCTAATCCACGGCCCTAGTGATCCTTGATCACGTACGGAGGGCAATTCACTAAAACCACTCCTCCTCGTTGGAAGTAGGAGCAACGATCACAAAAAGAAATCAAGGCAAAGGGACACTCCCCCTTTCCTTGTTACGATTAAAGCACAAAGACAATTTAAAGAAGTAGAACTTAAATAAATATACCGACAACTCTTATAAGTAGAAGATGTAGCTTTCGTTGTCGGCACTTCGTCAGAGCAAATGTGAGTAGTAGTAGCGGCTACGACATGTTGAGAGCTCTTGATTTCTTATGTTTTTGCTTGGCGTGAACATGTCTATTTATGGATATTGATCTATGAATTTAGACATAGGTAGTGTCCAAGGTGAGGTTCTTATCCCCAAGTCTTGCTCATCCACATCCTTTGCGCCAACTCAAGGATGAGGTGCTTCATCCAACCACCTTGTGCCATAACTCAAGGATGAGGTGCTCATCCAACCACCTTGTGCCACCTCAAGGAGGCCTTCACGCCAACTTGTTGGAGCCATCCAACTTGTGCCACATCATGGGAGCCAACCATCTTGTGCCAACTCTCCTCATTTTGGGCGTCAAGCTTGATGGTGGTTTGCCAACCATCTTGTGCCAACTCACCTCATTTTGGGCGTCCAACTTGATGATGGTTTGGATGTCCACCTTGATGCCACATCACCTAATTTTGGGGGTCCAAGCTTGGTGATGGTTTGGATGTCCACCTTGATGCCACATCACCCTTTGTACCAAAACACGAGTCAAGTCCAAATTCACCCCCTTGAAATTCGAGCTCTTCTCGAGGTCGGAACTAGACCAGCAGTGTGTAGTAGACGATCGGGTCAAAGGGTTTTGACCGCAGATAAGTTAGCTTAAAATATAAAGTACGATGGTTCTAACTAACCGATCTCGACCTAGACCTTCCATTGGAGGTATTGGGTCGGATCTACGCTTAACGACCTTGCTTCGCTTTCACACGAGCTTACCTTGTAGCCTCGCTTCCGGTCTTCACCCGAGTACCTCGGCTTCCTCCGAAGTCCCTCCGGCGTTGCCCGACCACCTCGGTTCCCACCGGGTGTCGCACGCAGACCTTCCGCCAACTCTAGCATTTACGCACACTTAATCGAGCTCGTAAGATAACAATATACTCTTAACTATTGAGCCTTTTGCCATAATCAAAATATCGGTTCGACTTTGGTGCCCACGCACAAACAATCTCCTTTGATTCATGGCAAACCGACACAAAAGTTAAGGAAAAATTAAGCTAGCATAATGATTAAGCATGAATGAGCTAGCATAAAGATTAAATATGAATGAGCTAGCATAATGATTAAATATGAATGAGCTAGCATAATGATTAAATATGAATGAGAAATATTATTGTTTCAAGTTCTCCTTTGAGGTAACCTCCTCGACAAGGTGAGTTCTTGAAAATAATTTTTACTCCCTTAATAGTTGCTTAAGTAATCGGAATTACTTAATATAAAAGGTAATAATTTTGTTTACTTTCTTCCTTTAATTTTGGTTAATTTTGGTTACTTTTGTGACTGTCTCCCCCTTGTGCCTTAACTCAAAAAGTTTGTATATATATTTTAGGGTTTGTTAGTCCCAGCAAGTTCCCAATATATATATATATATATATATATATATATATATATATATATATATATATATATATATATATATATATATATATATATATATATATTATTTTTTTTTAAAAAATAATAATAAGCTTGAATATATGTTAATATATAATGTACAACTCCTGCTGGACTTGATTGATATAGAATGATCAATAAGTCTCAAGGAGTTGATTAATTTTAAATAATTATACTCCATGGTTCATGTCGATGCAATCAATCTACATCTCGAACTGTGAGTAAGGTCCTAACATCTCACGCCTGCTCACGTGGCTAAGTACACAAACACATTAGTCCTATGTGTTGTGAGATGTGTTGGCTCCTTAAATCTATAGGTATATGATTTCTAAGGTAAGACTTAGGCTAATTTCATAAAAAGAAGCAAAAATAGAGTACATATATAGAAAAATTTAAATCCTACTCTATTACGCACATACCTAACTTTCGTCTTAATAAACTAAATTCGGCTTCGGGTAGTGGTTTGGTGAAGATGTCCGCTAGGTTTGATTTGGACTCAACATACTCTAGTTGTATAGTTCCATTAGTTACATGTTCCCTAATGAAGTGGTGTTTAACTTCTATATGTTTTGTCCTAGAATGACATATTGGATTTTTAGTTAAGTTAATTGAACTAATGTTATCTATGTAGGTTTTAATGTTGTTAAAGATTAAGCTAAAGTCTTGGAGAGTGTGCTTCATCCACAGGAGCTGAGAGACACACTCACCCATCGCAACGTATTCGACTTCGGTGGTAGATAAGGCAACGCAATGCTGCTTCCTACTGCACCAACTTACTAGACTCGAGCCGAGGATTTGACAACAACCACTCGTGCTCTTTCTATCGAGTTTACTACCGGCATAGTCGGAGTCGGAGTAGCCGATTAGATTAAACTTGAGATCTAGGGTACCAAATACCTACGTTTAGCGTGCCCTTTAGATATCTAAGGATACGCTTGACTAGGGTTAGGTGAGACTCCTTGGCACAGGTTTGTAACCTTGCGCACATACTTACCGCGAATAAAATGTCGGGTCGGCTCGCGGTTAAGTATAGGAGACTTCCTATTGCGCTCCTATAGTATTTTAGGTCAACGGGTTTTCCTTCTACATCTTCGTTTATATTAACATTAGTTGCTATAGGTGTATTGATTATTTTAGCATCTTGCATTCCAAATCGATTTATTAAGTCCTTAGTATATTTTTGTTGATGTAAATATATTCCATCTTTAGTTTGTTTAATTTGTAAACCTAAGAAGAAACTTAACTCTCCTACTAAATTCATTTCAAATTCACTTTCCATAAGTGAGATGAATTCTGCTTAGCGAGGATCGAGTTGGTAGTTCCAAAATTATATCATCTACATAGATTTGGGCTATAAAGATTTCTTTTCCTACGGTTTTAACGAATAAGGTTGGGTCGACTAAACCTTGGTTGAATCCTTTGGACTTAAGATAGATCGAAGCCTTCGCATCAAGCTCTTGGGGCTTGTTTGAGTCCATATAGGGCTTTCTTAAGTCTAAGGACATGGTCAGTTTATCTAGATTTTCAATCCGGAGGTTGGTGACGTAAACTTCTTCCTTAATGTATCCATTCAAAAATGCTGACTTGACATCCATTTGAAACAATTTAAAACCTCGATGTGCGATATGCTAACAACATTCGGATGGACTCTAGTCTTGCTACGGGGCGAGGTCTCATCGTAATCTAAACCTTCGACTTGACTAAACCCTTTGCGACTAACCTAGCTTTATTTCTAACTACTTCACCTTTATCATCAAGTTTATTTCAAATACCCACCTTGTTCCAATAATTGATTTTTCTTTAGGTGGTGGTACTAATTTCCAGACTTCATTTCTAGTGAATTGAGCTAGCTCTTCTTGCATAGCAATAATCCAGTCGGGATCAAGAAGTGCTTGTTCAATAGTTTTGGGTTCGATTTTGGAAATTAACGAGATTTGACTAAGGTTTCGATATGAAGCTCTAGTTCGAACCCCTAAATTTGGATCACCTATAACTTGATTGATAGGATGATTTGTTTGAGTCTTAGTGTGACTCGGGTTAGGGTCATCTATCACTTGGTCGATAGGATGACTTGGGTTAGGACGAGATTCAAGTTCAAGATCAGAGTCGGGTTCGCTATAAGTTGATTTGCTAGTTGGTTTTGTTAAGGATTGAACGGGTTCGTGTCCTTCGTCGAAAACTATATTAATGGTTTCTTCGACTCTAAGAGTGTCGTGATTGTATACCCTATAAGCTCTACTGGTGGTTGAGTATCCTAGAAAGGTTCCAGTAGAGGTTTTGGATTTGAATTTCCCTAGGTAATCCTTAGTGTTTAAGATATGTACCTTGCATCCAAATACCCTAAAGTACTTGATGTTCGGTATTTTATCGTGATAAATCTCGTACGAGGTCTTTTGGTGCCTCTTTACCATAAGGATCCTATTTTGGACATAGCAAGCCGTACTAACTGCCTCTGCCCAAAATCTATCTGCAGGTTATACTGCTTAACATTGTCCTAGCGGCTTCTTGTAGGGTTCTATTTTTCCGCTCGACTAACCCATTTTGTTGTGGGGTTCTAGGACATGAAAACTCATGGTGGTATCCGCTTTAGGTTACGTAAATCAGTAAACTGTGGTTTTCAATTCACCACCATGATCGCTTCTAAGTCTTTTTAATCTTAAGGTTCTTTTGATTTTCGATTAACCTACAAAGATTGATTAGTTGGTCTAGGTATCATTTTTATGTTTGATAAACCTAACCCAAGTAAATCTAGAATAGTCGCCAATTTATGACTAAGCAAAATTGACTACCATTGAGTGACTTAGCTCCATGTGAATCAAATAGATCCATGTGTAGGAGCTCAAGAACACTTTTGGTTCGTTCTTGATTAGTTAATTGATGTTGTGTCCTAGATTGTTTACCTTGTTGACAAGCATTACATATTTTATTATCCAAGTTGTTTAGTTTAGGCAAACCTATAACCAAGCACACTCGACTCATCTTGTGGACGAGTCTTGGGTGCGAGTGTCCGAGTCTTCGTGCCATAACCAAGATTCTCTCTGTGTCATAAGACACTTGGTTGAGGAGTTGGGTAAATTTATTGTGTAGATGTTGCTACTCCTAGTTCCTTTAAGCATTATTTTAGATGTTGCATTTATTTTGATTACGCATTCATTTTCTAGAAATATGACCTTATAATTGTTATCACACAATTGGCTTACACTAAGTAAATTATATTGAAAGTTTTCTACTAATAAGACATTTTGAATTGTAAAGTTAGAGTTGAGCTCAATATCACCTGATCCGATGATTTTGAGCTTGCCGTTATTTCAAGGCTACCGATCCTGTCGCTTGAATCGTAAATCAAAATTTGAGTTGATCCTGGCCATGTGTCGAGTAACCACCGCCCAACATCCATCGATCCTACATATAAGGTAGTTGGATCGATATTGGAATTACTAAAGGGTTGTTTGTAAGTTTTAACCTAAATCATCTCACCAATATCTACATGATCAAAACATGTTATTCCTATGTGTTATTGTGAGATGACTATCAATTTTACTTGATTAATTTTAATGAATTTAAATTAACCAACATTAGGTTAGATTCGATTTAGTCTAAGCTCATCAAGTAATCTTTTCAAGAGATTAGCTTCCGTGTCGTGGCGAGGCACAGAGGCCTTCTTTGATCGGAACAACGACCACTTCCTTAGACAAAGCTAATTTCAAGAAATTGATACTAGTTATTCGAGGCTCAATCTTTCGAGATTTGAGTTGGTTTATTTTTGAAAAGAGGCTCCCCGAGGCTCAATCTTTTCGCAGGATTTTAGTTGGTTATGAGTCCTATCTAACCATTCTAAAAATAAAGGAAAAACTAAGCATGCAATTTCTAAGACTTAACAAAAATACATTTTGTATTGGCTTCCTCGACTATCAATCGAAAGTGGTCTATTCACATAGTGAATTTGGTCCTTGGGAACCCAATACATGTTAGATCCTAAAGTTGAAATCAAAGTGGTCTTAGGGACCCATGCTTGGACATTTTTCTTATGTTGGTTTACTATAGACATATATGACTTATTGGTTGTATTTGAGTTAAACCCGAGTCCGCCTTGTTGTACACGGCCCTTTGTGATCCAAGTAAGAGGTCAAGTCCCTTGATCCCAAAGTGAACCTTTCCAACGTAGCCTAAGGTCTTCGACTTGTGTTTTCAAAAGCGAGTTCTCAACTTCAAGCTTTTCAACTTGAGTTGAGTCCTCCTCTTGAATACGAGTAGTCGAAGAGGTTAGGAGACCTCATGTTTGAGAAGGTTAACCTCCTCAATTAGGGTCTCGACCTTGGACTCCTGACTTAGCTAGTTTCTTATTTAAAAATTTAATTGCACCATACAAAGTATTAAGTAACGACCGACTTACCCTTAATGATTCTTTTGAACCGGATACGGATCCGCGGCTTGTCTTGAATGGAAGCTCATCATCGGATTCGACTTGGACTCTTCTTCTGCTTCGAGTCGTGCTCGGTGGGCTGGCCATTAGAGCTGGATATCGCCTTCTTCCTCCGACAACTCCTCCCAAGTAGCGCTTAGCGCTTTCTTGGTCTTTGATGCGTTATTCTTTAGCTTTGGGCACTGGACTTGATGTGACCAACTCGCTGCACTCATAGCATCTAAAATTAGAAGTATTTGAATTAGGTTTAGGCTTACCTTGAGTTGTTGGTCGCTGCCTCTGATCATCTTCCGAACTAGATTGACTAGTTCGGATTCTATTTCGAGTCTACTTCCGATTCGACTCGCCTTCTTCCTTCGGGGGTGGCTTGCTCATGGGCTTCTTCTTCTTGGAACCCGCAAACTAACGCAATACTCTTCTCCCGACCACGTTAGTTTGCTCATGTAATTCAAGTTCAAAACAATTGCCTAACCTAATTTTAGAAAGGTTCTGGAGACCTTGTAGGCATCGACCATGGATGCCCAAGGTGGTCCTAGGAAACGAGTTAAGAGAATACTAAGGTCGCGATTCTCGACCTTTGTCCGATGGCATGGAGTTGGTTGACGATGTCTTGGATACGAGCATGTAGTTGAGTTGCGGTCTCGCTTTCCTGCATTTTCAAGTTATACAATTTATTTAAAAGTAAATCTCTTTACATACCTTCGTGTCGCTGCCTTCGTAGTTCCACTAGCTTGGTCCATAAGTCCTTTGCACTAATGAAGGGGCCGACGCGTTGAGCTCTTCCTCGACAACCCACATTGCAAGATTTGAGTTGTTCTTGGCATCGCTTCTACTTGTTTTTTCATGGAATTTGACCATTGATCGTGAACTCCAAAGATTCACCATCTTCATTAATAGGAAGTGTGAAACCGGTTTGATTACGATCCACATCTCGATTTGGGTTTTAAGAAAGCATTCCATCCGACCCTTCCAATAACGAAAGTCATTACCGCTTGTAAAACGGGGGTCAAGTGGTGCTAAACCCTTCGAGATGGGCCATTTAAAAACAAGAAGAAGAACGATTTAAAAGAATCTTGCAAAACACACAAAAAGAATATTCCAAGACTTTCGCCTTGGATTAGTAAGGGAAGTAAAAAATATATATAAATGTAACTTGCAAAAAGAAATAAACAATCAAATGCGAATGTCGTTGAAGTTCCGAGGACAACCTTACTCGATCTAACCCAAGGACAACCTTATCCGATCCTAAAGCCTCTAATGCAATTCTATATGTAGGAGAAGATAAGCAAGTGAAATAATTATACGAAACAGAAATAAATAAATAAAAATCTGTAAAAAAAAGAAAACAAAGCTAGATTGGTGGTTTCACCGAATCTTAGCGCCTCTCGATACCAATTGTTGGATCGAAAGTGTCGCTAGAGGGGGTGAATAGCGATACTGTCGTTAAAAACTTTTGCAATAAGTAAAAAGCAAGTAGAGAGCATGAAATATAAAGTAGACAAGATATTTTTACGTGGTTCACAATCTTTCGATTGCTAATCCACGGCCCTAGTGATCCTTGATCACGCACGAGGGCAATTCACTAAAACCACTCCTCCTCGCTGGAAGTAGGAGCAACGATCAAAAAGAAATCAAGGCAAAGGGACACTCCCTTTCCTTGTTACGATTAAAGCACAAAGACAATTTAAAGAAGTAGAACTTAAATAAATATACCGACAACTCTTATAAGTAGAAGATGTAGCTTTCGTTGTCGGCGGCACTTCGTCGTAGCAAATGTGAGTAGTAGTAGCAATGCATTTACGTGTTGAGAGCTCTTGAATTTCTTGTTTTGCTTGGCTTGAACATGTCTATTTATGGATATTGATCTATGAATTTAGACATAGGTAGTGTCCAAGGTGAGGTTCTTATCCTGTCTTGCTCATCCACATCCTTCCCAACTCAAGGATGAGGTGTTTCATCCAACCACCTTGTGCCACAACTCAAGGATGAGGTGCTCATCCAACCACCTTGTGCCACCTCAAGGAGGCCTTCACGCCAACTTGTTGGAGCCATCCAACTTGTGCCACATCATGGGAGCCAACCATCTTGTGCCAACTCTCCTCATTTTGGGTGTCCAGCTGATGGTGGTTTGCCAAACCATCTTGTGCCAACTCACCTCATTTTGGGCGCCCAACTTGATGATGGTTTTGGATGTCCACCTTGATGCCACATCACCTAATTTTGGGGGGTCCAAGCTTGGTGATGGTTTGGATGTCCACCTTGATGCCACATCACCCTTTGTACCAAAACACGAGTCAAGTCCAAATTCACCCCTTGAAATTCGAGCCTTCTCGAGGTCGAACTTGACTAGCATGACTGTAGTCAAAGGGTTTTGACCGCAGATAAGTTAGCTTAAAATATAAAGTACGATGGTTCTAACCATCCGATCTCGACCTAGACCTTCCATTGGAGGTATTGGGCCTGGATCTACGCTTAACGACCTTGCTTCGCTTTCACACGAGCTACCTTGTAGCCTCGCTCGCCTTCACCCGAGTACTGGCTTCCTCCGAAGTCCTCTCGGCGCGTTCGACCACCTCGGTCCCACCGGGTGTCGCAGACCTTCCGCCAACTTTAGCATTTCGCACACTTAATCGAGCTCGTAAGATAACAAATATACTCTTAACTGCCATAATCAAAATATCGGTTCAACTTCGTGCCCATCGCACCAACATTAAATTATTCGATCTGAATCCTCCGAGGTGGAGGAAGTTTTGAGAACTGCCTTAGGATCCGAATTTGGATTCGGATCGTGATCATCTCTCGATCACGTTCAACACGAGGCTAGTAACCATCCCGAGGAACCGTGGAGACGATTCTAGCGAGGATCGTTCCGGTTGATGTCGTTCCCGCTACACATCATACGAAAGGTATAACGTAGATAAATTTCCTTTTATTGCAAATTTAAATTTACGGTTATGTCTACACTTGTTGTAATATACATGCGTGTGTTGTGTGTGTTGTAATAAATAGGAGTATTTATTATTTTTATTGCTTCCGCTGTGTTCATGTTTACGAAACATGATCGAACACACACACGCCGCGGTGCCGGAAACCCAACAAAGGGAAGTTAAGTTATCAAAAAAAATGATCCCTTAACTTTGGCCTTTTCTCCCCCTTTTGCCATAAATCGGAAAGAGGGGTTTAAAAAAATATAAGAAATTAAGTTTTAGTTCGAAGTCCAAGCATATTCCATATTATTTTGAAAATAATATACTAAAAATAAGCTCATCTATTAAATGTTCAACTCTTATTTGACTTGACTGACATAAAAGATCAACAAGTCCTGATCAGATTCGGTTAACATAGATAATTATACTTCGTGGTTCATGGCGATGCACTAGCTCTACATCTGGAACCAGGAGTAAGGTCCTAACATCTCACACCCATCTACATGGCTAAGTACACAAACACATTAGTCCTATGTGTTGTGAGATGTATTGGCTCCTTAAATATATAGGTACATGATATCTAAGGTATGTCCTAAGCTAGTTCCATGAACATGAAAAGTAAAAAATTAAGTAAAAAGTAGTAATAAGAAAATATAATTTGTAAATTCCTACTCTACTATGCACATGCCCAGTTTGTGTCTTAATAGTCTGAATTCATCTTTGGGTAGGGGTTTAGTAAATAGATCTGCCAAGTTGGACTTCGATTCGATGTATTCGAGTTGTATGGCTCCATTGGCCACATGTTCTCAAATGAAATGATGTTTGACCTCTATATGTTTGGTCCTAGAGTGACATATTGAATTTTTAGTTAGGTTAATTGAGCTAATGTTATCTACATGAATTTTAGTGTTTGTAAAGTCTAACTTAAAATCTCGGAGAGTGTGCTTCATCCAAAGAAGCTGAGTGACACACTCACCCATCGCGATGGATTCGACTTCGGTGGTAGATAAGGCAATATAGTGTTGCTTCCTACTGCACCAACTCACTAGACTCGAGCCGAGAAGTTGACAACAAGCACTCGTACTCTTTCTATCGAGCTTACTACCGGCATAGTCCGAATCGGAGTAGCAGATTAGTTCGAACTCGGTAGATCAAGGGTACCAAATACCGACATTAAGTGTACCCTTTAGATATCTAAGGATACGCTTAACTAGAGTTAGGTGAGATTCCTTGGCACAGGTTAGGAATCTTGCGCACATACTTACTGTAAATAAGATATCAGGTTGACTCGCAGTTAAGTAAAGGAGGCTCCTGTTGGATCGAAGCGGATCGCTAGAGGGGGGGTGAATAGCGATAAACCTTTTCTTTCTTTTCTTTCGGTAGACGATTCAAAAACACTTATACACAGCGGAAATGTAAATGTAAAGTAAAAAGAGACAAGGGAATTTTACTTGGTTCGTAGCCTTCGGCTACTACTCCAAGGCCCTAGCGGTCCTTGACCACGTACGGAGGGCAAAAACACTAAAGAACTCCTCCCCGTTAGAGGTAGGAGTTTAATCGATACAATTGAAGCACAAAGCTTGAGGTAGAGGGACACTCCCCCTCTCCTCGTTACGATAAAATCTCCGAGAAATGAAAGTACTAAACTGAAATAAAAACTTTAACCGATGTAATAAAATGAAAATAAATAAACTTAGACGTCGGAGAAGAAGCACTTCGTTGTTGGAAGGTTGTAGCTTGGTGGAGGCTTTTGGAAGCTTAGAATTGATGAAGAAACCCTAGGATTTGTCCTCCTTTTATAGCCTTTGAGCCCCTTTTCGAGAGGAACTTCACCCAATAGAGTTTTGGCACATGGCTCCTTGAAAAATGGTGATAAGACTTGACTCGAGGTCGATCTCTGACCATCACCGATCGATGGCCATCATCCGATCCGATGGTAGCATCAATGCTAACCTCCGATACGATCTTGACTACAATGAGTCCTCCGTCCGGCATGACTAATGCTAGCTGCAAGGCAAAGTTAGCTTAACAAAAACATTATTTTGACGGCCTCCGACCGTCCGATCTCGACCAAGACCACCTATAGGATGTCTTTGGTCGGATCTACGCTTAAGATTATCCCCGTAAAGAGGATACGACCTTACTTACGCTCGCACACACGAGCTTACCTCGATACTTACTGTGTTGCTTTTGCTTCCGGCCTTCCACTCGATTCCTTCGACTCCCTCCGAAGTCACTCGAGTGTCGCCCGACCACCGCGGCATCCTCCGGGTGTCGCTAGCCTTCAGTTCCAGCTATAGTAATTTTTTGCACACTCGATTCAGCTCGTGAGATAACGACATGAGCTTAACTTTGTATCGTTTGCTATAATCAAAACTCAGGTTTGACTTAGGTGCCCACTGCACCAACAATCTCCCCGTTTTTGATCTATGGCAAACCCACATACAAAGTTAAGGAAATAATATGCATGAAGAATAATAATATGCATGATTATTAAGTAGGAGTAATAGAGACTTTCTTCCAAGTACTCCCCCTTGAGAAAACCTCCCCTTGATCGAGGGTGAGTCTTGAAAGAAGATCTTAATCCTCCCCCTTGATGTTTGCTATTTAGGAAGAGTTTAAGTAATTAAAAATTACTTAAGGTTGGCCTTAGCAAAAAAAATAGTTTAAGTTAAGAAGATTTCTTGACTTGGTCTTTCTCCCCCTTTCTCACGTAAAACATTATAGAATTAACTTACTAAGTTAAGGGAAGTTAAGTTATCAAAAAAAATGATCCCTTAACTTTGGCCTTTTCTCCCCCTTTTGCCATAAATTGGAAAGAGGGGTTTAAAAAAAATATAAGTAATTAAGTTTTAGTTCGAAGTCCAAGCATATTCCATATTATTTTGAAAATAATATACTAAAAATAAGCTCATCTATTAAATGTTAAACTCTTATTTGACTTGACTGACATAAAAGATCAACAAGTCCTGATCAGAGTCGGTTAACATAGATGATTATACTTCGTGGTTCATGGCGATGCACTAGCTCTACATCTGAAACCAGGAGTAAGGTCCTAACATCTCACACCCATCTACATGGCTAAGTACACAAACACATTAGTCCTATGTGTTGTGAGATGTATTGGCTCCTTAAATATATAGGTACATGATATCTAAGGTATGTCCTAAGCTAGTTCCATGAACATGAAAAGTAAAAAGTAGTAATAAGAAAATATAATTTGTAAATTCCTACTCTACTATGCACATGCCCAATTTCCGTCTTAATAGTCTGAATTCATCTTTGGGTAGGGGTTTAGTAAATAGATCCCAAGTTGGACTTCGATTCGATGTATTCGAGTTGTATGGCTCCATTGGCCACATGTTCTCGAATGAAATGATGTTTGACCTCTATATGTTTGGTCCTAGAGTGACATATTGAATTTTTAGTTAGGTTAATTGAGCTAATGTTATCTACATGAATTTTAGTATTTGTAAAGTCTAACTTAAAATCTCGGAGAGTGTACTTCATCCAAAGAAGCTGAGTGACACACTCACCCATCGCGATGTATTCGACTTCGGTGGTAGATAAGGCAATACAGTGTTGCTTCCTACTGCACCAACTCACTAGACTCGAGCCGAGAAGTTGACAACAATCACTTGTACTCTTTCTATCGAGCTTACTACCGGCATAGTCCGAGTTGGAGTAGCAGATTAGTTCGAACTCGGTAGATCAAGGGTACCAAATACCGACATTAAGTGTACCCTTTAGATATCTAAGGATACGCTTAACTAGAGTTAGGTGAGATTCCTTGGCACAGGTTAGGAATCTTGCGCACATACTTACTGCAAATAAGATATCAGGTTGACTCGTAGTTAAGTAAAGGAGGCTCCTGTTGGATCGAAGCGGATCGCTAGAGGGGGGGTGAATAGCGATAAACCTTTTTTTCCTTTTCTTTCGGTAGATGATTCAAAAACACTTATACACAGCGGAAATTTAAATGTAAAGTAAAAAGAGACAAGGGAATTTTACTTGGTTCGTAGCCTTCGGCTACTACTCCAAGGCCCTAGCGGTCCTTGACCACGTACAGAGGGCAAAAACACTAAAGAACTCCTCCCCGTTAGAGGTAGGAGTTTAATCGATACAAGTGAAGCACAAAGCTTGAGGTAGAGGGACACTCCCCCTCTCCTCGTTACAATAAAAGCTCCGAGAAATGAAAGTACTAAACTGAAATAAAAACTTTAACCGATGTAATAAAATGAAAATAAATAAACCTAGACGTCGGAGAAGAAGCACTTCATTGTTGAAAGGTTGTAGCTTGGTGGAGGCATTTGGAAGCTTAGAATTGATGAAGAAACCCTAGGATTGGCCCTCCTTTTATAGCCTTTGAGCCCCTTTTCGAGAGGAACTTCACCCAATAGAGTTTTGGCACATGTCTCCTTGAAAAATGGTGATAAGGCTTGACTCCTCGAGGCTGATCCTTGACCATCAGTCGAATTCTAACCTCCGACAGTCGACTGTTGGACGGCAGTCGAGTCCTCCAAGCTGGCAGTCGACTGATGCTAGCTAGAAGGCAAACTTAGCTTAACAAAAACATTATTTTGACGGCCTTCGACCGTCCGATCTCGACCTAGACCACCTATAGGATGTGTTTGGTCGGATCTACGCTTAAGATTATCCCCGTAAAGAGGATACGACCTTACTTATGCTCGCACACACGAGCTTACCTCGATACTTACTGTGTTGCTTTTGCTTCCGGCCTTCCACTCGATTCCTTCGGCTCCCTCCGAAGTCACTCGAGTGTCGCCCGACCACCGCGGCATCCTCCGGGTGTCGCTAGCCTTTAGTTCCAGCTATAGTAATTTTTTGCACACTCGATTCAACTCGTGAGATAACGACATGAGCTTAACTTTGTATCGTTTGCTATAATCAAAACTCAGGTTCGACTTAGGTGCCTACTGCACCGACAATCTCCCCCTTTTTAATTTATGGCAAACCCACATACAAAGTTAAGAACATAGCATGCATGAAAAATAAAAATAGCATGTATGAAGAATAATAATGTGCATGAAAAACAAAAATAAAGATTAAGTTGGAGTAGTAAGAATTTTCTTCAAGTACTCCCCCTTGAGGAAACCTCCCCCTTGACCGAGGGTGAGTCTTGAAAGAAGTCCTTAGTCCTCCTTCTTGAGGATTGCTATTTAGGAAGAGTTTAAGTAATTAACATTACTTAAAGTTTGCCTTAGTAAAACATTTAAGTTAAGAAGACTTCTTTACTTGGCCCTTTCTCCCCATTTCTTAAGTAAAGCATTAGCATTTGGCCATAGTGTTTTTTTAAAAAAAATAATAAGTTTAAGTTAAGAATTCTCTTAACTTAGCCTTTACTTCCTTTTAAGTAAATTTTTAAAACTTAATGTTAAGTAAACATTTACTTAACTTTTGGCCATGAAAATTTTTGATCCCTTAACTTTGGCCTTTTTCTCCCCCTTTTACCTTATATCGAAAAGTGAAAGGGTGTGTGGAAAATAAGTATTAAATTTAAAGTCCAAGCATGTTCCACATTATTTTAAAAATAATATACTGAAAATAAGCTCATCTATAAAATGTTCGACTCATATTTGACTCGATTGATATGAACGATCAACCAGTCCTGGTTAGAGTCGGTTAGTATGTATGATTATACTCCGTGGTTCATAGCGATACACTAGCTCTACATCTGGAACCAGGAGTAAGGTCCTAACATCTCACGTCCATCTACGTGGCTAAGTACACAAACACATTAGTCCTATGTGTTGTGAGATGTATTGGCTCCTTAAATCTATAGGTGCATGATATCTAGGGTATGTCCTATACTAGTTCCATGAAAAATAGTAGTAATATAATTTGCAAAGTCCTATTCTACTACGCACATGCCCAATTTTCGTCTTAACAAACTAAATTCGGCTTCGGGTAGGGGTTTAGTAAATAGGTCTGCCAAGTTAGACTTCGATTTGACGTATTTGAGTTGTATGGCTCCGTTGGCCACATGTTCTCGAATGAAATGGTGTTTGACCTCTATATGTTTGGTCCTAGAGTGACATATCGGATTCTTAGTAAAATTAATTGAACTAATGTTATCTACGTGAAGTTTAGTATTTGTAAAGTCTAACTTAAAGTCGCGGAGAGTGTGCTTCATCCAAAGAAGCTGAGTGACACACTCACCCATCGCGATGTATTCGGCTTCGGTGGTAGATAAGGCAACACAGTGTTGCTTCCTACTGCACCAACTCACTAGACTCAAGCCGAGAAGTTGACAACAACCACTCGTACTCTTTCTATCGAGCTTACTACCGGCATAGTTTGAATCGGAGTAGCCGATTAGATCGAACTCGGTAGATCTAAGGTACCAAATATCGACATTAAGTGTACCCTTTAGATATCTAAGGATACGCTTGACTAGAGTTAGGTGAGACTCCTTGGCACAGGTTTGGAACCTTGCGCACATACTTACTGCAAATAGGATATCAGGTCGGCTCGCAGTTAAGTAAAGGAGACTCCCTATTATGCTCCCATAGTATTTTAAATCAATTGAGTTTCCGATTAAATTTTCTTCTATATTCACATTAGTTGTCATTGGGGTATTAATAATTTTAACATCTTGCATTCCAAAGCGTTTGATTAATTCCCTAGTATATTTACATTGATGTAGGTATATTCCATCTTTAGTTTGTTTAATTTGTAGACCTAGGAAGAAACTTAACTCGCCTACTAAATTCATTTCAAATTCACTTTCCATAAGTGAAATGAACTCATTTAGTAGGATTGAGTTGGTGGTTCCGAAAATAATATCATCTACATAGATTTGGGCTATGAATATGTCTTTACCTAAGGTTTTTACGAAAAGGGTTGGATCAACTACACCTTGGTTAAATCCTTTGGACTTGAGATAAATCGAAAGTCTCTCGTACCAAGCGTGAGGAGCTTGTTTAAGTCTGTAGAGAGCTTTCTTTAACCTAAGGACATGGTCGGGTTTGTCTAAACTTTCGAAACCGGGGGCTTGACTAACATAAACCTCTTCTTTAATGTATCCATTCAAGAACGCATATTTCACATCCATTTAAAACAACTTAAATCCTCGATGTGCAGCATATGCTAATGGCATTCGAATGGACTCTAATCTAGCTACTGGGGCATAGGTCTCGTCGTAATCTAAACCTTCGACTTGACTAAATCCTTTAGCGACTAGTCTAGCTTTATTTCTAACCACTTCACCTTTATCATCAAGTTTATTTCTAAACACCCACCTTGTTCCAATGATTGTTTTATCTTTAGGTGGTGGTACTAATTCCCATGATTCGTTCCTAGTGAATTGAGCCAGCTCTTCTTGCATTGCAATAATCCAATCGGGATCAAGAAGAGCTTAGTCAATAGTTTTGGGTTCAATTTTAGAAATCAAGGAGGTTTGACTAAGGTTTCTGTATGAGGCTCTAGTTCGAACTCCTAGACTTGGATCACCTATCACTTGGTCGATAGGATGATTTGCTTGAGTCCTAGTTGGGTTTGGGTTTGAGTCTACAACTTGATCAATAGGATGACTCGTCTGAGTTCTAGTTTGGTTGGAGTCATCTATCACTTGGTTGATAGAGTGACTTGGTTGACTTAGGTTAGGATTAACACTAGACCTGATCTCCGGATCAGAGTTAGGTCTAGTATGAATTGGCTCGCTAATTGGGGTTGCCGGGGGTTTTGTAGGTTCGTGTCCTTCATCAAATACTACATTAATAGTCTCTTCGACTCTAAGGGTGTCATGGTTATATACTCTATAAGCTCTACTTGTAGTCCAGTATCCTAGAAAGATTCCGGTTGGGGTTTTGGATGTAAATTTCCCTAGGTAATCCTTAGTGTTTAGGATATGTACCTTACATCCAAATACCCTAAAGTACTTGATGTTAGGTATTTTATCGTGATAAATCTCGTATGAGGTCTTAAGGTGCCTCTTTACCATAAGGATCCTTTTTTGGACATAGCATGTCGTACTCACGGCTTCCGCCCAAAAGCTATCGGGTAGGTTATACTCGTTTAACATTGTCCTAGCGGCTTCTTGTAGGGTTCTATTTTTGCGTTCTACTAGGCCATTTTGTTGTGGAGTTCTAGGGAAAGAGAACTCATGGTGGTATCCATTTAGGTTATAGAATTTTGTAAACCTATGGTTCTCGAATTCACCACCATAATCAGTCCTAAATCTTTTGATTTTAATGCTTTGTTGATTTTCTATTAATTTAAATAGATTAATTAATTGATCTAGGGTATCACTTTTGTGTTTGATGAACCTAACCCAAGTAAATCTAGAATAGTCATCAATTATGACCAAGCAGAATTTAATTCCATTAAGTGACTTAGCTCCGTGTGAATCAAATAGATCCATGTGTAGGAGCTCAAGCACACTTTTGGTTCGTTCTTGATTAGTTAGTTGATGTTGTGTCCTAGATTGTTTACCTTGTTGACAAGCATTATATATTTTATTATCCAAGTTATTGAGGTTAGGCAAACCTCTGACTAAGTCACTCTGACTCATCTTGTGGATGAGTCTTGGGTGTGAGTGACAGAGTCATCGGTGCCACAACCATGATTCCTCTTGACGTGTCATAAGACACTTAGTTGAGGAATTAGTTAAGTTAATAGTGTAAATATTGTTATTTCTAGTTCCCTTAAGAATTATTTTAGAAGTTTCATTTGTATTAATTACACATTCATTTTCTAGAAATATGACCTTATAGTTATTATCACACAATTGGCTTACACTAAGTAAATTATATTGAAAATTTTCTACTAATAAAACATTTTGAATAACAAAATTGTTACGTATTGCTGCGGTGTGTGAATGCAGAGTTTGGCTCAGCGGTGCATGATAGGATTTTGATAGACAAAACTCATGACATGGGATTGTCATGAAAGTCAAGCGATGAAATTTGAGGAGAGATTACACCCATTTAGGCAATGCCATAATGGCGGCGACTATTGGATCGGATATTGGATTTATTAAAGATTAGTTGAAAATTATTAACCTAAATCATCTCACCCATGTCTACATGATCAATCACGTTAACCCTATATGTTCTTGTGAGATGACTTCCAATTTTACTTGATTTAAATTTAATGACTTAAACACTTTGTCAACCTTGCGTTAGATTTGGATTTGACCTTAGGCTTATCAAGTCACCTTTTCAAGATCATGGCTTCCAGGTCGTGGCGAGGCACAGAGGCCTTCTTTGATCGGAACAACAACCACTTCCTTAGACAAAGCCATTTTCAAGAAAATAGAGACTTGACTTACCTAAGACTACTTCCTGGTCTAACTAGTCTAGGATACGACGAGGTAACTTCAGCTAGTTCCGCTCGATCAAGTGCACCGAACTAGATACGCCTTATCTAGCCCGAATACACAAGACTCCACTTTCCTAGCGTACTATCATCTCGCTGTATCCTGGTACTATGTTATCAAGTATTGACGAGTTATAATCCTATCTAACCATTCTAAAAAGGAAAATCAAACTAAATAAAAACCTAAGCATGCAATTACTAGGTTAAAAACCAAACAAGTTTCGTACTAGCTCCTCCTGGACCATTGAATCGATTCGGTCTCTCCACATAGTGGATTTGGTCCTTGGGAACCCAGTACTGGTTCGATCCTAAGTTTGAAATTAAGGTGGTCTTAGGGACCCATGCTTGGACATGTTTTTTATGTCGACTTACAATCGACATATACGACTTGTTGGTCGTATTTGAGCTAAACCCTAGCCCGGCCTTGTTGTACACGGCCCTTTGCGATCCAAGTAGGAGGTCAAGTTATTTGGAACCCAAAGTAAACCTTTCCAACATATTCCTAAGATCTTTGACTTGACTCTTCAAGAGTGAGTTCTCAACTTCGAGTTTTTCAACCCGAGTTGAGTCCTCCTCTTGAACTCGACTAGTCGAAGAGGTTAGGGAGACCTCGTGTTTGAGGAGTTTAACTTCCTTAACCAGGGTCTCAACCTTGGACTCGGACTTAGCTAACTTTCTAGTTAAAAACTTAATTGCACTATAAAGTGTACTAATGAGAGACCGACTTACCTTGAGTGTATCTTTTGAACCGGATGCGTATCCGTGGCTTGTCTTGAATAGTGATTCACAGTCCGACTCGTCTTCGATTTTCGATTCAGGTTCCGGTTCCGACTCCGTCTCCGATTCCACCGGTTTAGCCATGAGAACACGATCATTATCTTCTTCCTCGGATGCTTCTTCCCAAGTAGCGTTGAGTTCCTTTTTGTGTTTTGGTGCTTTGCTCTTGAGTTTTGGGCATTCGGACTTGATATGTCCAAACCTGTTGCATTCATAACATCTAATATTTGAAATTTTAGGCTTACCTTCGTTGGGTCGAGTGACGGTTCATTTTCGGCCCTTGACTATCCTCCAAACTAGGTTGACTAGTTCGGCCTCCATTTCCAAGTCGACCTCCAAATCGGACTCATCCTCTTCTTCCTTCGGGGGTGGCTTGCTTGCGGTTTTCTTCCTTGAACCTGCAAAAAGTGTTATACCCTTCTCGGGTTCCGAGTTAGACTGCTCATGAAGTTCAAAATCAGAAAATAGTTCATCTAACCTAAGTTTCGAAAGATCCTTGGAGACCTTGTAGGCATCGACCATGGATGCCCACAAGGTAGTCCTCAGAAAGGAGTTTAGGACATACCTTATAAGGTCACGGTTTTTGACCTTTTGCCCGATCGCATGTAGATTGTTGACTATGTCTTGGATGCGGGTGTGAAGTTGTGTCGCGGACTCGTGTTCCTGCATTTTTAGATTATATAGTTTATTAAATAAAAGATAACGCTTACATACCTTGGCTTCATCGGTCCCTTTGTGTAGCTCTACTAGCTTTGTCCATAGGTCTTTTGCGTTGATGAAGGGGCCGACGCGATTTAATTCCTCCTTAGACAAGCCACATTGAAGGATTTGAGTTGTCTTGGCGTCGGCTTCGACTTGTCATTTTGTCGCAATGGTCCATTGGTCATAATCCAAGGATTCACCCACTTCGTTAGTCGGAAGTGTGAAACCCGTTTGGATTATGATCCACATCTCGATTTGGGTTTTGAGAAAGCATTCCATCCGACCTTTCCAGTAATGAAAATCATCTCCATTGTAAAACGGAGGTCGGACGGTGCTAAAACCCTCGAGATGGGTCATTTGGAAGAGAAACCTTGCACAAAAAATACTAAAAAAAACACAAAAAAGGTTCCAAGACTTTGCCTTGGATTAGTAACGTAGGAAATGAAAAGAAACAAAAGGAATAAGTGATAAATAACCAACTAAAATAAAAGATGAGCACTTACAACCTTCGATGTCCCAGAAATGGTACTAAACGATGGTTTTTGGGGATGAAGACCGCTTGTTACGAGGGTTTACCCTCGTAAGAAGTGTAGAAATCTCCGAGAGCTTCGTTTTGGTAGGTAGCCCGTTTCGTGAGTCAACTTGTACGAAAAGTTATGCCCGTTTTACCGTCGGCTACTCAAAAAGCAAATACTTGCAAAACAAAACCAAACGAAGAGTAACAAGACTTCGTCTTGGATTAGTAGTGCGGGAGAAAAATTTAAATGAACGAAAAAAAATCTGTAAAAAAATGCTAGATTGGTGGTTTCACCAAATCTAAGCGCCCCCGGCTCCGATACCAATTGTTGGATCGAAGCGGATCGCTAGAGGGGGGGGTGAATAGCGATAAACCTTTTTTTTCTTTTCTTTCAGTAGACGATTCAAAAACACTTATACGCAGCAAAAATGTAAATGTAAAGTAAAAAGAGACAAGGGAATTTTACTTTGTTCGTAGCCTTCGGCTACTACTCCAAGGCCCTAGCGGTCCTTGACCACGTACGGAAGGCAAAAACACTAAAGAACTCCTCCCCGTTAGAGGTAGGAGTTTAATCGATACAAGTGAAGCACAAAGCATGAGGTAGAGGGACACTCCCCCTCTCCTCGTTACGATAAAAGCTCCGAGAAATGAAAGTACTAAACTGAAATAAAAACTTTAACCGACGTAATAAAATGAAAACAAATAAACCTAGACGTCGGAGAAGAAGCACTTCGTTGTCGGAAGGTTGTAGCTTGGCGGAGGCTTTTGGAAGCTTAGAATTGATGAAGAAACCCTAGGATTGACCCTCCTTTTATAGCTTTTGAGCCCCTTTTCGAGAGGAACTTCACCCAATAGAGTTTTGGCACATGGCTCCTTGAAAAATTGTGATAAGGCTTGACTCCTCGAGGCTGATCCTTGACCATCAGTCGACTGATGGCCATCATCAGTCGACTGATGGTAGCATCAGTCGAATGCTAACCTCCGACAGTCGACTGTTGGACGACAGTCGAGTCCTCCAAGCTGGCAGTCAACTGATGCTAGCTGGAAGGCAAAGTTAGTTTAACAAAAACATTATTTTGACGGCCTCCGACCATCCGATCTCGACCATGACCACCTATAGGATGTCTTTGGTCGGATCTACGCTTAAGATTATCCCCGTAAAGAGGATACGACCTTAATTAGGCTCGTACACACGAGCTTACCTCGATACTTACTGTGTTGCTTTTGCTTCCGGCCTTCCACTCGATTCCTTCGGCTCCCTCGGAAGTCACTCGAGTGTCGCCCGACCACCGCGGCATCCTCCGGGTGTCGCTAGCCTTCAGCTCCAGCTATAGTAATTTTCTGCACACTCGATTCAGCTCATGAGATAACGACATGAGCTTAACTTTGTATCGTTTGCTATAATCAAAACTCAGGTTCGACTTAGGTGTCTACTGCACCAACAGCTCCCTATCATGCTCCTATAGTATTTTAAGTCAATTGAATTTCCGGTTGCATCTTCTCCTATATTTACATTTGTTTCCATTGGGGTATTAATAATTTTATCATCTTGCATTCCAAAACGTTTAATTAATTCCCTAGTATATTTGCATTGGTGTAAGTATATTCCATCTTTAGTTTATTTAATTTATATACCTAAGAAGAAACTCAACTCACCTACTAAATTCTTTTCAAATTCACTTTCCATAAGTGAAATGAATTCGTTTAGTAGGATCAAATTGGTTGTTCCAAAAATGATATCATCTACGTGGATTTGGGCTATGAATATGTCTTTCCCTATGGTTTTTATGAAAAGGGTTGGGTCGACTAAACCTTGGTTAAATCCTTTGGACTTAAGGTAAATCGAAAGCCTCAGTACCAAGCTCGAGAAGCTTGTTTGAGTCCATTGAGAGCTTTCTTTAGTTTAAGGACATGGTCGGGTTTATCTAGGCTTTCAAATCCGGGGGGTTGACTAACGTATACCTCTTCCTTAATAAGTCCATTCAAAAATGATGACTTGACATCCATTTGAAATAACTTAAATCCTCGATGTGCAGCGTAGGCTAACAGCATTCGGATGGACTCTAATCTAGCTACTGGGGCATAGGTCTCATCGTAATCTAAACCTTCGACTTGACTAAACCCTTTAGCAACTAATCTAGCTTTATTTCTAACGACTTCTCCTTTATCATCAAGTTTATTTCGAAACACCCACCTTGTTCCAACGATTGTTTTATCTTTAGGTGGTGATACTAATTCCCATACTTCATTCCTAATGAATTGAGCTAGCTCTTCTTGCATTGCAATAATCCAATCGGGATCAAGAAGAGCTTGGTCAATGGTTTTGGGTTCAATTTTGGAAATCAAGGAAATTTGACTAAGGTTTCGGTATGAAGCTCTAGTTCGAACTCCTAGGCTTGGATCACCTATCGCTTGGTCGATAGGATGACTTGGTTGACTTAGGTTAGGATTAATACTAGACTCGATCTCAAGATCGGAGTCGAGTCTGGTATGAATCGACTCGCTAATTGGGATTGCTAGTGGTTTTGTAGGTTCGTGTCCTTCATCAAACACTACATTAATAGTCTCTTTGACTCTAAGGGTGTCATGGTTATATACCCTATAAGCTCTACTCGTAGTCGAGTATCCTAGAAAGATTCCGGTAGAGGTTTTGGATGTGAATTTCCTTAGGTAATCCTTAGTGTTTAAGATATGTACCATACATCCAAATACCCTAAAGTACTTGATGTTAGGTATTTTATCATGATAAATCTCGTACGAGGTCTTAAGGTTCCTCTTTACCATAAGGATCCTATTTTAGACATAGCAAGTCGTACTAACGGCTTCTACCCAAAACCTATCGGGTAGGTTATACTCGTTTAATATTGTCCTAGCGGCTTCTTGTAGGGTTCTATTTTTACGTTCTACTAGGTCATTCTATTGTGGGGTTCTAGAGCATGAGAACTCATGGCGGTATCCATTTAGGTTATCGAATTTTATAAACCTGTGGTTCTCGAATTCACCACCATTATCACTCCTAAGTCTTTTGATTTTAAGGTTTTGTTGATTTTCTATTAGTTTAAATAGGTTGATTAATTGATCTAGGGTATCACTTTTGTGCTTGATGAACCTAACCCAAGTAAATCTAGAATAGTCGTCAATTATGACTATGAAGAATTGACTCCCATTAAGTGACTTAGCTCCGTGTGAATCAAATAGATCCATGTGTAGGAGCTCAAGAACACTTTTGGTTCGTTCTTGATTAGTTAGTTGATGTTGTGTCCTAGATTGTTTACCTTGTTGACAAGCATTACATATTTTATTATCCAAGTTATTGAGGTTAGGCAAACCTCTGACTAAGTCACTCTGACTCATCTTGTGGATGAGTCTTGGGTGCGAGTGATCGAGTCGTCGGTGCCACAACCAAGATTCCTCTTGCCGTGTCATAAGACACTTGGTTGAGGAGTTAGTTAAATTAATAGTATAAATATTGTTATTTCTGGTTCCTTTAAGAATTGTTTTAGAGGTTTCATTTGTTTTAATTACGCATTCATTTTCTAGAAATATGACCTTATAGTTATTATCACACAATTAACTTACACTAAGTAAATTATATTGAAAATTTTCTATCAATAAGACATTTTGAATAATAAAGTTAGAGTTGAGCTCAATATCACCTGATCCGATGATTTTTAGCTTACCGTTGTTTTCGAAGGCTACCGATCCTTGTCGTTTGAATCGAAGCTTCGAAAACTTGAGTTGATCCCCGGTCATGTATCGGGAGCAACCACTGTCCAACATCCATTGATCCTACACATAAGGTAGTTGGATCGGATATTGGAATTGCTAAAGGTTGGTTGTAAATTATTAAACCTAAATCATCTCACCCATGTCTACATGATCAACCATGTTATCCTTATATGTTCTTATGAGATGACTTTCAATTTTACTTGATTTAAATTTAATGATTTGAACACTTGTCAACCTTACGTTAGATTCAGATTTGACCTTAAGCTCATCAAGTCACCTTTTCAAGATCATGGCTTCCAGATCGTGGCGAGGCACAGGGGCCTTCTTTGATCGAAAAAATGACCACTTCCTTAGACAAAGCCATTTTCAAGAAAATAGAAACTTGACTCACCTAAGACCACTTCCTGGTCTAACTAATCTAAGATACGGCGAGGTAGCTTCATCTAGTTTCACTTGGTCAAGTGCACCAAACTAGATACGCCTTATCTAGTTTGAATACACGAGACTCTGCTTTCCTAACGTACTATTATCTCACCGTGTCCTGGTACTATGTTACCAAGTATTGATGAGTTATAGTTCTATCTAACCATTCTAAAAATAAATAAAGGACCTAAGCCTGTAATTTCTAAGTTAGAGCACAAACAAATTTTGTACTAGCTCTCCCTGGACCGTTGAATCGGTTCGGTCTCTCCACATAGTGGACTTGGTCCTTGGGAATCCAGTACTGGTTGGATCCTAAGTTTGAAATCAAAGCGGTCTTAGGGACCCATGCTTGGACACATTTTTTATATCGACTTACAATCGACATATACAACTTGTTGGTTGTATTTGAGCTAAACCCTAGTCCGGCCTTGTTGTACATGGCCCTTTGCAATCCAAGTAGGAGGTCAAGTCCCTTGGATCCAAAAGTAAACCTTTCCAATGTGTTCCTAAGATCTTCGACTTAACTTTTCAAGAGTGAGTTCTCAACTTCGAGCTTTTCAACCCGAGTTGAGTCCTTCTCTCAAACTTTACTAGTCGAAGAGATTAGGGAGACCTCGTGTTTGATGAGTTTAACCTTCTCAACCAGAGTCTCGACCTTGGACTCAGACTTTGCTAACTTCCTAGTTAAGTATTTAATCGCACTATAAAGAGTACTAATAAGAGATCGACTTACCTTAAGTGTATCTCTTGGACCGGATGCGGATCCGTGACTTGTCTTGAATAGAGCTTCGTAGTCTGATTCATCTTCGAGTTCAGACTCGTGCTCCAGTTCAGACTCCATCTCTGATTTAGCTGGTTTAGCCATGAAGACATGATCATCGTCTTCTTCCTCTGACGCTTCTTCCCACGTAGCGTTGAGTGCCTTCTTGAGTTTCGCTGCTTTGCTCTTGAGCTTCGGGCATTCAGACTTGATATGTCCAAACCTATTGCATTCGTGACTCCTGACATTAGAACTTTTATGCTTACCTTCATTGGGTCGAGTGACGGTTCTCTTTCGGCCCTTGACCATCCTTCGAACTAGGTTGACTAGTTCGGTCTCCAATTCCGGGTCAACCTCCGACTCGTACTCATCTTCTTCCTCCTTTGGGGGTGGCTTGCTCGCGGTCTTCTTCTTCGAACCTACAAAAAGTGCTATACCCTTCTCGGGTTCCGAGTTGGACTGTTCATGGAGTTCGAAATCCGAAAATAATTTATCTAATCTAAGTTTTGAAAGATCCTTAGAGACCTTGTAGGCATCGACCATGGATGCCCACAAGGTGGTCCTAGGAAACGAGTTTAGTACATACCTGATAACTTCGTGATTTTCGACCTTTTATTCGATTGCGTGTAGGTTGTTGATGATATCTTGAACCCGAGCGTGCAGTTGCATCGCCGTCTCGTGTTCATGCATTATTAGATTATACAACCTATTGAAAAGAAGATCACGCTTACATACCTTAGCTTCGTCAGTCCCTTCATGTAGCTCCACTAGTTTTGTCTAGAGATCCTTTGCGCTGATGAAGGGGCCGACGCGATTGAGCTCCTCCTTTGACATACCACATTAGAGGATTTGCGTTTCTTTTGCGTCGGCTTCTACTTGCCTTTTCGTGGCATTGGTCCATTGATCATAATCCAAAGATTCACCACCTTCATTAGTTGGAAGTGTGAATCCCATTTGGATTATGATCCACATCTCGATTTGGGTTTTGAGAAAGCATTCCATCCGACCTTTCCAGTAACGGAAATCGTCTTCGTTGTAAAACGGAGGTTGGACAGTGCTAAAACCCTCAAGATGGGCCATTTGACACAAAAGGTAAGAAGAAGAAAGGAAAACGAAATCTAGTAAAGACAAAAACAAGAAGAATGTTCCAAGACTCGCGTCTTGGATTAGTAGTGTGGAAGGAATGAATAAAAACTTTGTAAAATCAAAAATTAAACGAAAACAAAATCAAAAGACAATGTTAGATCGGTGGTTTCACCAGATCTTAGCGCCCCCGGCTCTGATACCAATTGTTGGATCGAGCGGATCGCTAGAAGGAGGGGGAATAACGATAAAATCTTTTCGTCGAATTCATTTCAAAACACAAGTAAATGCAGCAGAAAGATAAAATAAACACAATAGGATTTTACTTGGTTCATAGCCTACGGCTACTACTCCAAGGCCCTAGTGGTCCTTGACCATGCACGGAGGGAAAATCACTAACGAACTCCTCCTCGTTGGAGGTAGGAGTTAATCGAATACATAAAAACCAAAACTTGAGGTAGAGAGACACTCCCCCTCTCCTCGTTGCAATAAAAGCTCGTAGAATAGAAAGTAAATACAAGGGTTAATGGACGACTAAAAAAAACTTTTACTGACGACCAAAAGGATGGAGGCTTAAGCTTGTGTCGTCGGTGTTTCTGTAGCACTTCATCATCGTGGAGTTGTTGGAGTGTCATCACATTACAGAGGCTTTAGGGCACTTTTGAATTGATGAAAAACCTTTAAAGAAGCCCTCCTTTTATAGTTTTTGAGCCCCTCATCGAGTGGATTCTCAACCAATCAAAAACTAGGCACAAAGCCCCTTGAAGTGAGGTGATAAGGCTTGACTCCTCGAAGCTGATCCCTGACCATCAGTCGACTGATGGTCATCATTAGTCGACTGATGGCAGCGTCAGTCAAGTCGCAACACTTAGTAGTCGACTGATAAAGGTAGTCGAGAGGCTCTTGTGGGCAGTCGACTGATGCTTGCTGAAATCACAAGTTAGCTTAATAAAAATATAATTTCGACGGTCGTCGACCGTCCGATCTCGACCTAGACCATCTATGGGATGTCTTTGGTCAAATCTAGGCTTAAGACCATCCCTGTAAGGAGGATACGACCTCACTTACGCTCACACACACAAGCTTACCTCGATACTTACTTTGAATCTCTCGCTTTCGACCTTCCACTTGATTCTTTCGGCTCTCTCCAAGTCATTCGAGTGTCGCTCGACCATCGCGGCTTCCTCCGGGTATTGCTAGCCTTCAGCTCCAGCTTTAGCACTTTTCTACACACTCGATTCAGCTCGTGAGATAACGATATGAGCTTAACTTTGTATCGTGTGCTATAATCAAAACTCAAGTTCGACTTAGGTGCCCACTGCACCAACGCTGCCATGGGAGGGCAGTCGACTGATGATGGGATCAGTCGACTGATAGGGGCGAATTCGGACACATAATGGTTTCCTGTCGAGTGATCGCGGTGATCACTCCACTGATGGGATCATCAATCGACTGATGGGGATGATCAGTCGACTGATGATGGATCCATTGGAACTTGGCCAGCATGGATCGAGTCATTGTGAGACAACTGCAACAGGACCAGTCGACTGATGGTCACGATCAGTCGACTGATGGGTGCGAAATCAGCTGGATGTAGGTTATAAATGGAGCTCGAGATGGTGGATTTCGCCAAGGATTTTGGGGAGATTTTGGAGGGGAATTGCTGCTGCATTCCTGACCTTCAAGAGCCAAACCAAAGCAAGCAACAATCAAGTGATCAAAGCAATTGTGTAAAAGTTTTCTTTTGTATTGTCTTTGTATTTTGGCTTGTATTTTTGTATTACTATTGTAATTGCTTGTACGAGGTTTCTCCACCTCCGACGTGTTGTTGAGAAGGAGTTTAGTTAGTGTCGTACGCATAACTAGAGCTCATTGAGCTTGCCCCATGGGATAGGAACCATTCGGTTTTGAACCACGTATATCTTGTGTATTCTTGTATGTGTTGTTAGCATTTTCATTTGTATTACTATTCCACTGCGCTAACGACAATCGTAGACAAGTGACACAAGAAGAACGAACGATTTCAATCATCTACGCATATCAGGCTATTCACCCCCCTCTAACCAGCCACCGATATTCCAACAAGTTGTATCAGAGCAGGTTGCTTGTCGAGGAATAACCACCAATACAAGCACAATAAGATGGCCGACTACAACATTCATCCACCAAAATTCGATGGAAACTTTTCTTGGTGGAAGCAAAGGATGGAGGTATATTTCGAAACTGATTTCGATATTATGCTTATTATAGAAAATGGTTTCGAAATGCCTAGGGATGAAGAAAATAAGCCAATAGAGAAGTCAAGATGGACCAAGGAACAAGTCAAGGAATTCAAGACAAATCTTGAGGTAATCAAATTGCTAAGTGATTTGATTCCTAACCATATTTGGTCTAGATTAGGTAATTATAGGGACGCAAAGGAATTATGGAATAAGGTAATAAAATTCCATGAAAATTCCGAACCGGCACAAGTAGAAGAGGAGGCCAAGGAAGAACATCCATCAACATCCGGATCCGAGGATGTTGAAGAATCGTCATCTACATTTGAAGATGTGGATGACTTGGTGGAAACCTCCACCTCTAGCATTGAGGGGGAGGAGAGGTCTTCCATCCCGGAACAGGATCAAGAAAAAGCTTCAACATCCGGGAGAAGTGAAAATTCCCTAGGTAACTCAAGTATTGTGATTATAAATTAAAAAACACATAATATGCTTTGAGTGTAGGGAAACCGGATATTACAAGAGAAAATTCCCAAAATTAGCTAAGAAGAAGGTATCAGCATCAAAAGTCAACCAAAAGTCAAAAGATGTCGGAGTCCTCGCTAAGAAGAGTAAAGAGCACATTGTGTACTTCAAATGCAACCAAAGGGGACACTACCGTAGACAATGCCCTAAGGAGAGGAAGAAAGGGCAAGAAGGAGCATCTCATGTAGGGAGAGCTTACAAAGCTAACCCTAAGGTAAATTTAGTTAATGCACCTTCAATTTCTAAGGTTAATAAGCATGCTAGGAATTATTTTAGCTCTCTTGCAATTATTAATGAAAAGCATGTTAATAGGAATAAATATTTTTGTCTAGGTGCCAAGCATGTCAGTTTACCTAAGGACAAACCTAGACATCATAACTCTAGACCAATCCTACCTAGGGAGTCTATAAGAGGAATAGAAGAAAACTTGGGCATTAACCCCAAGAAATCTAGGCATATGCCTAAGAAGAGTCATTCCCAAAACATAAATGAAAAATCAAAATTGGGAAAATTAGAACTAGAAAACCAAGCCTTGAGGTCAAGGCTTGAGAAACTTGAGAAGACCCTAGCAAGAATTACAAATTTAATTAAAGGGTCAAATGTTCAAAATTCAAGGCCTAGGAAACAAGAAATGTCCAAGGGCAAGAAAGGTTTAGGTCAAAAATTTATGTCCTACCATAATGTTCCATTCAATTATGGAACTATTTCTAGGTCTAGGAAAACCAAGGTTAGTAGGGAAGTCATCCCTAAGACTAGCCATGGTGTTTATTTAGTTGCTAAGGATTCAAGAAAAACTAAGGTAGCCACTAAGAAGGTCAAAGAAGGAGTCACCTCTAGAGTTGACCTAAGGAAGACCCAATTGACTAAGGCTTCAAAGCCAAAAAGGGTCATTAGGAAGGTATCTAGGGAAGTTATCCCTAGTGAATACCTAGTTAACCCAAGGAGCTCCAATAGGTATTGGGTTCCTAGAAGCGTGATCGATTCATGCTAGATGGGTTAGGGTATGTCAACCCTAAGTGGATGGGTAGTTAACCTAACCATGGTTGAGTTGACACATTAGGATGTGCCAATGTGGTTTGAGAAGATGAAAAATGATTAAATTGGCACAATTAGGTCTTACGATTAATGGTGTGCCATTTTGAGCTTTTGGCACCCTAGGGGGATAAATGGCATTAAGGCAAAATGAATTTAATTCTAAGAAATGACAATTTGAGTTTAACACTTAGGTATTCTATACCTTAGTATTTTATAATTGTCATGCTTTGTTTGCCTTGCCATGACATGACATCATATTTAGTTTTATCATATAAAATGTCATGATCATTTTTAAGGTTATTTCTATATGTCATGTATGCTTAGATTTCATTCACATGCCATGACATCATGATTTTGGCACATGCTCTTATCTTTGTATCATTTATGCAATAATCATCATTCATGCATAAATAAAATGGATTTAAGTACTAAGGCATGATTTGAAGGGAATCAAATATTGTTGTCTAGAAATATGCATGAAACCCTAAATAACAAAGACCTCACATCTCACTAATACTTGGCTTGTATGTGTTTTACACATCTAGATATAAGTGAGATGTTTAGGAAAATTAAATTAAAGGTTTTAAAAACATTTCAAAATCATTTTAAAAAACCTTGGTGAAGTCTATCTTTTGATAGCAATCACCATTGAATGGGATGATACAAAGAGGGCTCAATATTGAAGCTTTTCTCAACTTTTGAACTTTGTATCAATCTCGCTATTTTATGGGTAAAATAATTTTTTAATATTTTTCACCCTTAATAATTGTTATAAGTAATATACATATGGATTTTCATGATTTTTCAACCTATGTATATTTACTTATGAATTTTGAAACTTAGGTTCTGAAAATTGAAAACTACATTTTGTAATTATCTGAGAGAGTCGACTGCCAATGCTGATTTCGGCTAAACTATGGTTGTTAGGCCCATGTTCAGCTATGTTTTGGTCCCCTAATCACTTCTAACCCTAAGACATGCTATGGAGAGCATTAGAAAGGATGGAAATCCATTGGATATGGATTAGGAGAAGTGTTTAGGGTGAGTATCAATTTTAAGGTGGATGAGAGTTCATTGTTGAAATTTGCCTTAATTTTGATTGTGTAAATGTTCCTATTGGCTTAGGGACTCTCCAAGGACATTGTTGGTGCAATGGTGAAGGGGGAGCAAGCCTTTAGGGGGAGGTATCCATCATGGGAAGATGATGTGTCTTTTTCCTCATGGGAGGAAAATTGGGTTGTCTCTCTTAAGTGATATGGGACTTATCACTAGAAAGATTGTAGGCATATGTGTTCCTCCAAGAGAGAGATTGTATGATCTCATTGGGATATGAGACATTCATACCCTTAGAGAGGACCCTTTTGATGTATGTCAAAAAGGGAGAGAAGTTACCAATTGGGATAGTTGAAATTCTCACTGGGATGTGAGAATTGTCAATTGGGGATAATTGGTAGACTTAGATTTGAGGTTTTGTCAAACATCAAAAAGGGAAAGATTGTTGGTGCAATCAGCCCAGGACTCGAGTTTAACTCGAACTGTATTTTGATGTTAGACAAAATGCATGACATGGGATTGTCATGGGAAGTCCGACATAGGGTTGGCCACGTAAATCCAAGTGTGTAGCCTTGGTGGTGACAAGTCCAAGCATGGGGCTTGGCATGGAAAATCCAAGCATGAAGCTTGGTGTGAGAAGTCTTGAGGATTTGGCAAGTTCACTAGGCTCGCGGTCCTTGAGTCGGTGAAGGATGGCAAGCCGTGCGCTTGGTGCATCTGAGAGACCGTCGGACGGGGAGTGAATGGAGTGACGCCTAAGGGAAGCATACTTCGAGGGCAAGAGACGCGAAGTCATGCGCTTGGTGCATCCGAGGGACGTAGGCCGAGGGAAGAGAGCTTCGGTGGGGAACTCCATGAGAGGATGAGGTGGACTTGGCCAAGTGGCTAAGACTGAGTGTCGGAGGCTCAAACGTGGTGTTTGAGGGTTTACTCGACGGTCGGATGCTCAAACAACTTGGTGTTTGAGGTTTTACCCGATATCAGTCGACTGGCATAGGTGTCAATCGACTGCTCTAGGTCGATTGGACTCGACCGGTGTTTGACTGATCAGGTTCTGGCCGAACAGTCGACTGCCAAGGGAGGGGAGTCGACTACTGACGCCATCAGTCGACTGATGATGGGATCAGTCGACTGATAGGGGTGAATTAGGGCACAGAATGGTTTCCAGTCGAGTGATCACGGCGACCACTCGACTGATGGGATCATCAGTCGATTGATGGGGATGATCATTTGACTGATGATGGATCCGTTGGAACTTGGCCAGCATGGATCGAGTCGTTGTGACACAACGACAACAGGATCAGTCAACTGATCGTCACGATGAGTCGACTGATGGGTGTAGAATTGGCTCGATGCAGGTTATAAATGGAGCTCGAGATGGAGGATTTCGCAAAGGATTTTGGGGAGATTTTGGAGGGGAATTGTTGCTTCATTCCAGACCTTCAAGAGTCAAACCAAAGCAAGCAACAAGCAAGTGATCAAAGCAATTATGTAAAAGTTTTCTTTTGTATTGTCTTTGTATTTTGGCTTGTATTTTTGTATTACTATTGTAATTTCTTGTACGAGGTTTCTCCACCTCCGACGTGTTGTCGAGAAAGAGTTTAGTTAGTGTCGTGCGCATAACTAGAGCTCGTTGAGCTCGCCCCGTGGAGTAGGAATCATTCAGTTCCAAACCACATATATCTTGTATATGCTTGTATGTGTTGTTAGTATTTTCATTTGTATTACTATTCCGCTACATTAACGACAATCGTAGACAAGTGACACAAGAAGAACGAACGATTTCCATCGTCTACGTATATCGGGCTATTCACCCCCTCTAGTCGGCCACCGACGTTCCAATAGATACCTTCCTAATAACTCTCTTAGGCTTCTTGGAAGCCCTAGTCATTGTAGTCTCATCAACATCGACTCTGGGAATAGCTTCCCTTGTAAACTTGACATTTATAGACCTAGGATTAGTTTCATACTTATATGGAACACTATGGTAAGAAGGCACACTCTCCTTGGATTTAGGTTTGTATCTTAAATCCTTCTTATCCTTAGATGATTCTTGTTTATCAAAATCTAGATTTTTTCCTTTTGACCCCTTAAGCATATTTTCCATCTTTTCAAGGGTCTTCTCTAATTTGTTAAGTCTTGACCTCAAGACTTGATTTTCTTCCTCTAATTGCTAAAATTTTATTTTTCCTTGCTTTCCTTGATTATTTTTATTCCTAGGCATATGTCTTTTTTCTTTGGATTATTGCCTAGATTTTTCTCAACCTTTTTATCTTATGAAAAGTGGGTCTACCTTTAAAAGTTTTAAAGCTTTCATTAGGTAGGGTAGTTCTTGAGTTAAAATGCCTAGACTCGTCCTTAGACTTATGTTCATGATATTGAGCACTTAAATGAAAAAACTTAAGCTCAACATGCTTTTTATCATGAAATACCAAAATTGTATTAAGGAAAGATACCTTAGGTCTTTCCTTAGGATCTCCCCCTAAATTTGAGATTCCTCCTTTGTCCTTGGTTGAGTGTCTCTCCCTTGGACATTGATTTCGGTAGTGCCTCTTTTGATTACATGAGAAGCACACTATGTGCTCATTTCCTTTGCGTATTAGGGTTCCAATCTCCTTTGTCTTTTCCTTTGCCTTAGAAGCCATTAGAACCTTCTTCTTGATTCATTTTGGGAACCTACTTTTATAGTGTCCCTCTTCCCTACACTCAAAGCAAAAAAATGTGATCTCTATGTTTTAAGAATTAAGCTTGAGTTACCTTCTTTGGTGGTATGGGAAACATGGGATGGTTCATGATTAGCTCCGGATGTTGAGGACTCCTCTTGTTCCAACATCGATGATCTAACCTCCCCCTCAATCCTTGAGGTAGAGGTTTGTTCATCTTTCTCAACCTCAAAAGTTGAGTGCCTCTCAATCTACGAATTCTTGAGGTCTTGAATTGATGAGTCTGCTTTCTCGGACTCATCCTCACTTTATACCGATGAGGGCTCTTTATGGAGCTTAACCGATTTACTCTATAGTTCGCTTGCATCCTTGTATTTTCCTAATTTACACAAAATTTCATTAGGTATTAAATTAACTAAAAATATAGTTGCCTTGTCATTTACCTTAGATCTCAATATTGGTTCCTCAGTCTATTTGTTCCTTTTGAGAATTCTTTCCTTCTTGTCTGTTGGAGCTTAATTTGACCCCCTCCATCAAGACAAACCACTCCTCTATGTTCATTTGGAAGAACATCTCCTTCTTGTTTTCCATTGGACAAAACCTCCTCGCCCAAAGAGTGGTGGAAATCTTGTTTAGAGTCCAAATCCATCATTGAACTCCATTTGTTGTGATGAATCCACTAATAATCTAGCCTCGTCCTCCCTTGATAGTTAGTCTAATGAAGAGTGGCATCGCTTTGATACCATTTGTAGAACTGTGGCCAGCTAGAAAGGGGGTGAATAGTGATTCCATACTCGATCGTCAATTGTGTTCTTATGCTTGTCTAGAAAATGTTAATGTGCAGTGGAAAATAAAAAAATCAAATAGTCAGAGACACAAACACAACACTTCAATTTTTACGTGGTTCGGAATCGCCTATTTCTACTTCATGGCCTAACTCCTAGTAGTATCACCACTATCACTTTCTCCTTCTCCAAAGTCTTTTGGAGGCGAAGAAATCTCTTACAACCTGTTCTTATACAAGAGATGCAACCAAATACAAGTGTAAAGAAGATAAAATGAAATACAATATTAAGAACACTTTACACGATAAAACTTTTGCTTGATCACTATTTGGTTGCTTTGGAATGGCTTGAAAGGTATGAAATGCAATAACACTTACCCTTCAAAGTTATCAAGAATTGGCTTCTTAAAATCAGCATGAACCCCTTGTTTATAGGGTCACCATCAAGCCGATTTCTTCCTACCAGTCGATTAGCCTTATCCCTAATCGACTGGTCTTCAACTGTTGCTCGAGCTGACACCCCAATAGCTCAATTCATGTCAGATTATGGTCTATCAATTGACTGCCCTTGACCATCAATTGACTGCCAACCCTTCTGTGCCCAACCATAGTAACACTAATCGACTGGTCAATCTATTAGTGTTAGCCCTTAGTGCAAATCATGAGATGAATGATTAGGGATCATATGTATCATATTTCATTAATAACAGGCAAGGTTTGCTTATTATATTATTTATTATGTATGTTATATGAATAATATAATAGTGTCCTTGAATAGTAGGTTCAGGTTTACAGCATATTAATTGGTTGAATTGATAGTGAGAGTTTGTATATATATATATATATATATTACACTACTCTTAACTATTCCTAGTCGAGTATTAATATGCAAGGATAATATTAAAGCATAGAGACTAACATGTAGGTCAATTGATGACTTAATCTCACAAGTCATGGATATATGATATCAAGTTGACACATGAGTACATATTAGAGACTATGTAATGAATTGACCCATCATGAGAATGTTACATGGATCGTTATATTAGTGTCATAAATATTCTCATGTGACTATTGGTATGAATAATCTCTAGACCTGAAGTCACTACGGTTCCCTACATAATGAGTTGTATACTTTGGTTTCGTCAAACGTCACCCGTAATTGGGTGACTATAAAGGTGATCAATGGGTATGCAATAAGTTATGCGGAGGGATGTGAGTGATGTAGATGGGATCTATCCCTTCCATATAATGGAAGTGGTATCTATGGGCCCCTTGATAGAGTAGGACGACTAAAATGCATGGTCATGCTCAAATAAGTCAATATGAGATATTGAGCTTATTTGGTTGAGTAGTCTACTTGGAGATCAAGAAACTCATGATTGATAAGAGGATGACATAGTCTATGCCTCATTGATCAAACTAGATATCAAGGAAAGGACTGAATCATACAAGATAGTAGTCATGGAAAGGTTATGTCCGATCTCGACATTCTCGTCACTTGGGTAGCAATGATGTATTGTTAGATGTCGCCCATTGCTTATGTCTCTAAAAGGGTTTTAGAAACATTATCAATGTTATGAGAACCTATTGGGTCACACACTTAGGACATGTGAGTTGGAAATGGCTCATGTGATGAGTCATTGGGCCATTGAGTGGGACTCAAGGTATTCCCAATAAATTTGACTCGAGTTAGACTCAAGTCAAATTCGGATTGAGTAGGACTCAAGGTATACCCAATGAATCTGACTCGAGTTAGACTCATGTTAAATTCGGATTGAGTGAGACTCACCATTAAGAAGGGTTGCATGATCATTAAGATGAAATTAATGAGTTGTTAATTCCATGAAAATCAAGAGTCACAAACCCTTCATATTCAATGGTTGAATATAAAAGAGGATTTGATGAAACTTTTATTTTGTGTGGGTGTTTTTTTTTTGTAGACTCTTGAGTGTGATCTTCTTCTCCTTCTTGTTCTACCTCCTTGGCTGAACCAACATCTTGTGGCTAGCACCACAGTTTGGTTCCTCTTCATCTCACGGTTCGTGTGGATACCGTGGAGGCACGAACATCCTGACCGCGCTGAGATTCGGACACCTTGCATGCAAGTGTTGCTGACGGGATTGCGAAGGGCTCACATCGAAGGTAACTACGAATCTCATAGGATAGAATCGATCAAACGAGTATGGTTTCTGCATGGATCTCTAGAGGGATCCTATTTTTCCACTGCTTATGTGCTTGTAAAATATTTTCGAGTGCACATGGATTACCTACAGTGGTATCAGAGCCACTTGTTAAAAAAAATACTCATTTTTAGTTGTTATATGTGATATAAGTTAGAACGTGTTTTATTATGATCTGTATGTTGTTCTGGGCTTGCATCGAAGCCGAGAAAAAAGTCTAGCGAGCAGGTTTTTCCCGAAGCAGACTGAGGAGTGGGCTGAGCCGATCGGACTGTGTCGGTCGGATGGTGCTGAGTGGACCTAATCGACCGGATGGTCATCTGATGCATGCGTAGTTAGTTGTCACACAATTAGGTCACTTATTATATGTCTACCAAAGTTTAATACTTACTATTACCTTGTTCAATCGTAGCATATTTGCCAAAGAAAATTGACTCGATTTACCTCGGTATAGTGCGACAGGACAATTGTGATGTCCGGCTATTAAACCTTGGGTTTGACTTAACTAAGCTCTCTCAATTAGATTGATGAACTTAGAGGCATATCACATACGGGACATCTACCTACATTATACAATTCTTGGGCGATTAGCCAAAGATAACTCAGGATGAGTGGTAATTTAGAAGGATATCTCATGCGATGGGCACAATGAACAAATAATGTTGTTCATATAGATATACAAGAGTTACATTAGATGTAATTGATACAAGTTACCTACCTAACTTATACGAGTCTTGGGTGATTAGCCAAAGCTAACTCAAGATGCGGTATAATATGGATCTTGTCCCACTTTGTGACCAGTGGAAGAATCATTTAGTTAAAGGCCTAATTAAATGATTGAAATATGATACATTTTTGCATTTCTATATTGTAGATCACCATGTCATCAAATACGTTAAACACACTCTCTCTGCGATCTGTCCATGATAAGGATAAGCTCACAGGAGCTAATTTCCTGGATTGGTACAGGAACTTGAGGATAGTCCTTAAGCAAGAAAGCAAACTGTATGTCCTAGAACAGTCCATTCCTGAACCACCCACCCCTATGATCACTCGTGCTGACAGGGATGCTTATAAGAAGCATCAAGATGACGCACTAGATGTGTCATGTCTTATGTTTGCCACCATGAACTCTGAGCTTCAAAAGCAACATGAGAACATGGATGCCTATGGTATGGTTGAGCATCTCAAACAACTATATCAGGGACAAGCAAGGAACGAGAGATACAAAGTGTCAAAGGCTTTGTTTCAATGCAAGATGCAAGAAGGAACTCCCATAGGCACTCATGTACTCCAGATGATTGGGTACGTTGAGAAACTAGAGAGATTGGGATTTCCATTGGGCCAAGAGCTGGCCACTGACCTTGTTCTGCAGTCACTGCCAAAAGGCTATAGTCAATTTGTCATGAACTACAACATGAATGAAATTGGCAAGCCTTTACCTGAGATGCTGAGCATGTTGCGAACTATTTAACTCAACCTTAAGAAGGCAAAGCCTAGTACCAGTATGATGGTGAACAAAGACAAAGGCAAGCAGAAGCCTAAACGTAAGGGTAAGACCCAAGCCAAAGGCAAAGGCAAGGCAAATGCATTGAAACCCAAAGGCGGAGTGCCTAAGGAAGGAACCTGCTTCCATTGTAATGAGACTGGACATTGGAAAAGGAACTGCAAGCTATACCTGGAAGAGGTGAAAAGGAAGAGAAGTGAGACTTCTGCCTCAGGTATATATGTTATCGAAGTCAATTTATCTATCTCGTCTTCTTGGGTATTAGATACCGGTTGTGCTTCTCACATTTGTACTAATGTGCAGAGCCTTCGAAAGACTAGATCATTGATGAAGGGCGAAGTGGACCTACGGGTAAGCAATGGAGCAAAAGTTATCGCCATCATTGTAGGGACATATTCCTTATCTTTGCCCATGGGGCTTATCTTAGAACTAGAAGATTATTGTTATGTGTCTGCCTTGACTAAGAACATTATCTCTGTTTCTTGTTTAGACAAGAAAGGTTTCTCATTTGTAATAAAGGACAAGTGTTGTTCTGTTTATTTAAATGATATGTTTTTCTGTAGTGCACACCTTGTGAATGGTCTCTATCTTCTATATCTTGAAACCCTAGTATATAACATAAATACCAAACAGTTCAAATCTAATGATTTGAACCAAACATATCTCTGGCATTGTCGCCTGGGTTATGTAAATGAGAGTCGCATATCCCAACTCCATAAGGATGGACTTCTGGAATCATTTGATTTTGAATCATATGAGGTGTGTGAATCTTGTCTACTTGGGAAGATGACCAAGCGTCCTTTTAGTGGACATAGCAAATGAGCTAATGATTTATTAGAACTCATACATATCGATGTATGTGGGTCTTTCAATGTAGCAGCTAGAGGAGGCTATCAGTACTTCATTACTTTTACTGATGATTTCAGTAGATATATATATGTATCTTATGAGACACAAATTTGAATCCTTTGAAAAGTTCATAAAATTCAAGAATGAAGTACAAAACCATCTTGGTAAGAGTATTAAAGTGCTTCGATCAGATTGAGGTGGAGAATGCCTTAGCCTAGATTTTCGTGGCTATCTCGTTGAGTTTGGTATTAGATCTCAACTCACTCCACCTGGAACACTACAGTGGAATGGTATATCAGAAAGGAGAAATCATACATTATTAGATATGTTATGATCCATGATAAGTCACACAAATCTTCCTTCTTTCTTCTAGGTATATGCTTTAGAGACGGTTGCTTTCACACTTAACCGCGTCCCATCTAAGGCAATCATAAAGACACCATATGTGATATGGACTGGGAAGAGTCTCAAGATGTCTTTTATGAATATTTGGGATTGTAAGGCTTATGTTCAACGTCAAGTCTCTGACAAACTATGCCCCAAATCAGACAAGTACTACTTTATAGAATATCCTAAGGAAACGAAAGGATATTACTTCTACAATCCCACACAAGGCAAAGTATTTGTCACAAAAAATGTCGTATTTCTAGAAAGAGAGTTCATTTCAAGAAGAACTAGTGGGAGTAAAATCCATCTTGAATAAGTTCAAGATATAGATAGCACTGAGATGGAAATTGAATAGGCACCAAAAAGCGTTGTGGATGATGAGATTGTTGCACAGGAAGTTGTGGAGCAACAACCTATTCAAGTAGACCAACTTCTTCGCAACTTTAATAGGACACATCATCACCCTGAGAGATATTCATTTCTCTTGTTTGATCATGATGACATTATGCTTATTGAGTTGAACGAGTCTATATCCTACCAGGAAGCTGTAATGAGCCCAGATTCTGAAAAATTGCTAGAAGCCATGAGGTCTGAAATGGAATCCATGTACACTAACCAAGTATGGACTTTGGTTAATCCACTTGAAGGGGTCAAACCATTGGGTGTAAGTGGGTCTTTAAAAGAAAGACTGACATGGATGGTCTTATGCATACATATAAAGGGCAATTGGTAGCTAAAGGTTTCAAGCAGATTCATGGTATTGACTATGATGAAACTTTTTCACCAGTTGCGATGCTTAAGTCCATTTGGATCATGCTTGCTATTGTAGCTTACCACGATTATGAGATCTAGTAAATGGATGTCAAAACTACATTTCTGAATGAAAACCTACTCGAGGATGTGTACATGATAGAACCTGAGGGTTTTATAGATCCAAAGCATGCTGGCAAGGTATGCAAGCTGCAAAGGTTCATTTATGGTTTAAAGCAAAAATCTAGAAGCTGGAATCTTCGATTTGATGAAGCGATCAAAAAGTTTGGTTTCATCGAGAATGAAGATGAACCCTATGTCTACAAGAGGGTTAGTGGGAGCATAGCTATCTTTCTTATCTTGTATGTTGATGACATACTTCTTATTGGAAACGACATCCCTATGCTGCAGTCTGTGAAGACTTGGCTTGGGAATTATTTCTCAATAAAGGACTTAGGTGAAGCAGCCTACATTTTAGGCATTAAGATCTATAGAGATAGATCTAAGAGATTGCTTGTCTTAAGTAAGAGTACATACATTGACAAGGTACTTAAACGTTTTGCCATGCAGAATTCCAAGAAAGGATTTCTACCAATGTCACATGGTGTGAACCTTTCGAAGGCTCAATTCCCCTCTCCTAAGGAAGAAAGGGAATTCATGGATTAGATCCCTTATGCATCTGCTATAGGGTCTATAATGTACGTCATGCTATGCACTCGTCCTAATGTCTCGTATGCTTTAAGCATGACGAGAAAGTACCAGTCAGATCCAAGTGACAGTCACTGGACAGCCGTCAAGAATATTCTTAAGTACTTGAGAAGAACCAAAGAATATTTCTTGATATTTAGAGGCAATGAGGAGCTCGCTGTAAAGGGTTACAGCTAGCTTCCAAACCGACAAGGACGATTACAGATCATAGTCAAGGTATGTCTTTTGTTTAAATGGTGGTGTTGTGAGCTGGAAGAGTTCAAAGCAAGACGCAATCATGGATTCTACTACAGAAGCCAAATACATTGCTGCTTCAGATGCGGAAAAGGAGGTTGTTTGGATCAGGAAGTTTGTTTCTGAGCTTGGTGTAGTTCCTAGCATCGTGAACCCTATAGAGCTTTATTGTGACAATAACAGGGCTATAGCACAGGCTATGGAACCTCGTTCTCACAAGCGTTCCAAATATATACTACGGCGGTATCACCTCATTCGAGAGATCATCGATAGAGGAGGTGTGCATATATGCAGAGTAGATACTGATGCTAATATTGTGGATCCCTTGACCAAGGTTTTGGCACAGAGAAAGCATGATTGTCATACTAGGTCACTGGGTCTTAAGAGATTACAGTGATTAGCACTAGTGCTAGTGGGAGATTGTTAGTGTCAATCATGATATGATTGATTAGGGATCATATCTATCATATTTCATTAATAACAGGTCAGGTTTTCTTATTATATTATTTATTATCTATGCTATATGAATAATATAATAGTGTTCTTGAATAGTAGGTTCAGGTTTATAGCATATCAATTGGTTGAATCGATAGTGAAAGTCTATAGACATATATATAGAACACTACTCATAACTATTCCTGGTCAAGTAATAATATGCAAGGGCAATATTAAAGCATAGAGACTAGCATGTAGGTCAATTGATGACTTAATCTCACAAGTCATGGATATGTGATATCAAGTTGACACATGGGTACATATTAGAGACTATGTAATGAATTGATCCATCATGAGAATGTTTCATGAATCGTTATATTAGTGTCATAAACATTCTCATGTGACTATTGGTATGAATAATCCCTAGACCTGAAGTCACTACGGTTCCCTACATAATGAGTTGTATACTTTGGCTTCGTCAAACGTCTCCCGTAACAAGGTGACTATAAAGGCGATCACTGGGTATGCAATAAGTTATGCGGAGGGATGAGAGTGATGTTGATGGGATCTATCCCTTCAATATAACGGAAGTGATATCTATGGGCCCCTTGATAGAGTAGAACTGCTAAAATGCATTGTCATGCTCAAATAAGTCAATATGAGATATTGAGCTTATTTGGTTGAGTAGTCTACTTGGAGATCAAGAAACTCATGATTGATAAGAGAATGACATAGTCTATGCCTCATTGATCAAACTAGATATCAAGGAAAGAAGGACTGAGTCATACAAGATAGTAGTCATGGAAAGGTTATGTCGGATCTCGACATTCTCGTCACTTGGGTAGCAATAATGTATTGTTAGATGTTGCTCATTGCTTATGTCTCTAAAAGGGTTTTAGAAACATTGTCAATGTTACGAGATCCTATTGGATCACACACTTAGGACATGTGAGTTGGAGATGGCTCATGTGATGAGCCATTGGGCCATCAAGTGGAACTCAAGGTATACCCAATGAATTTGACTCGAGTTAGACTCAAGTCAAATTCGGATTGAGTAGGACTCAAGGTATACCCAATGAATCTAACTCGAGTTAGACTCCGATCAAATTCGGATTGAGTGAGAGTCACCATTAAGAAGAGTTGCATGATCATTAAGATGGAATTAATGAGTTGTTAATTCCATGGAAACCAAGAGTCACAAACCCTTCATATTCAATGGTTGAATATAAAAGAGGATTTGATGAGACTTTTGTTTTGTGTGGGTGTTTTTTTTTTTAGACTCTTGAGTGTGATCTTCTTCTCCTTCTTGTTCTACATCCTTGGCCAAACTAACATCTTGTGGCTAGCACCACATTTTGGTTCCTCTTCATCACACGGTTCATGTGGATACCGTGGAGGTGCGGAAATCCTAACCGTGCTGAGATCCGGACACCTTGCACGCAAGTGTTACTGATGGGATTGCGAAGGCTCTCATCAAAGGTAACTACAATTCTCATAGGATAGAATCGATTAAATGAGTATGGTTTCAGTATGGATCTCTGGAGGGATCCTATTTTTCTAGTGCTTATGTGCTTGTAAAATATTTCCGAGTGAGCATGGATTCCCTACACAATCCACTAGCCAACCTTATCTGGCTTGCTACAGTGATACCAGTCGACTGATCAATCCCATCAGTCCACTGACTAAACTTTTTTGTAGGAACATCAATGAGTGCTAGAGGGGGGGTGAATAGCGCGTCTTCATTCACTTGACGGAATTTGATCATGCTTGTCTACAATAATTATTAGCATAGCGGCATATATAATAGCAATAACAAACACGACATACACAATCAAAACACGGTAATAAAACATGGTTCGGAACCTTAGGGTTCCTACTCCATGGATTGGGCTCGAATGAGCCCTAGCGATGCAAACACCACCACTAATCAATAATACTCCTTCTCGATAGCAAGTCAGAGATAGAGAAACCTCGTACAAGGATTCTTACAACAATAAGAAAGAAATACAAGCAAATACAAGTAAACTACACAAATACAAGTAAAGAAAACATTGCAAAATGTTAACTTGAGTGCTTGCTTTTGGTTGCTTGAGAAGAGCCTTGAAGGTCTGGATTGTAGCAGCAAATCCCCTCCAAATCACCTCAAAGAACCATGGAGAAAACCTCCAGGAGCTGCTCCTTTATAGCCTGCATCGGGCTTATTTCGTGCCTGGCAGTCGACTGCCAACAGTGTCATTGTCTCACAATGACTTAATCTACATCGACATCCAAGCCAATGGATACATTGGCAGTCGACTGCCATTACCCATCAGTCGACTACCAAGGCCATAGCCGACTGATCAGTCGACTACTGATCATTCTTCTCTCATAACCTAGACCAGCAGTCGACTTCTCAAGCCATCAGTTGACTGCCCAATGCTGGAAGTCGACTACCAAGGCCTTTTGTCGCAGTTGAACCCTAGTCAACACACGGCAGTCGACTGGTCATAATTCAAGTTGACTGCTACAAGTTGACTCGACTGCCAAGTGTCAAAACACTTGCTAGACCACCATTAGCCTAGACCTAAGCCTTCTAGCCACCTCCATCAGCCTCACGCCTATTGGATCTCTCCAAGTCATCCATGACTTGTTCATCCATATGCTAGCCTTCAGGTGCTTCCATCGACTATTGTCATGCTAAGCTGATATATACCGCCAAGGCACATTTGGGCTTACGCTGCTAAGACTACCGCTTGGACTTTACACTGCCAAACCATTTGACTTATGCTACCAACACTCTCGCTTGGACTTTACTCCGCCAATATCAACCCTTGGACTTCCCTTGCCAACCCATGTTGGACTTTCCATTTGCCAAGACTCAAGCTTGGACTTTCCCTTGCCAAGAACGATGCTTGAACTTTTCATGGCAAGTACTCAAGACTTGGACTTTCCCTTGCCAAGACCCATGCTTAGACTTTCCATACCAAGTACTCAAGACTTGGACTTTCCATTGCCAAGTGTCCCACTTGGACTTCTCCATCATATGATCAACCCTATGTCAACCATATAGTCAACCCATTTTCAAACAATGGTCAACTCATTGTCAAACATCAATGGCAAACATCAAACCACTACTCGAGTCTGGTCAATCGTGACCTAGGCCGATTGCACCAACAATCTCCCCCTTTTTGATGTTTGACAAAAACCAAACACCTTTGAGTTAGAACACTAACTCAAACCAATCGTTCCAATATTTCAAATTGGGAATTCCAACTTCTCCGCCTTTTTGACATACATCAAAAAGGTTCTCTCCTCAAGGGTGTCAATGTCTCATATCCCAATGAGATCCTACAATCTTCCCCTTGGTCCAAAAAGCATCTAGGATTCCTTCACTCTTCCTAGTGATAAGTCTCATATCACTAAAGAGAGGCACTCCTTCAAACTCTCCCAATTCTCAAAATTCTCCTCCTCATGAGGAAGAACACATCAATCATCCTATGATGGATAACCTCCCCCTAAAGGCTTGCTCCCCCTTGACCATTGCACCAACAATGTCCTTGGAGAGTCCCTAAGCCTATAGGAACACTAAACCATCAAAATTAAGGTTAAAAGTTCAACCTTGAACTTTCACACACCTTAAACTTGATATACACTAAAACAACTCTCCTAATCCATATCCAATGGATTTTCACCCTTTCCAATGCTTTCCAAACCATATCCTAGGGTTAGGAGTAGTTAGGGTAGCCTAACACAGTTGAAATCATGCTAAACAAATATTTTTTACCCGAAATCAAGTTTGGCAGTCGACTCCTTCGATCGGATCGACTTCCCTTGGCCTTGATCATTGCCATCCATAGTAATTTTCTAAATGCAAAAATTCATTGAGAAATACAAAAGTATATATATATATATATATATATATATATATATATATATATTTTTTTTTTTTTTGAAAAATCTTAAAACTTCATACGTACATTACTTATAACAAATACAATGGATGAAAAATATTTGAAAAATAAATTACCCATTAAATAGTGAGTTTGACACAAAGTTCAAAATCATTGAAAAGTTCAATGTTTTGGTCCTACTTTGTGCTAACTCTATCAATAGTGATTGCTATCAAAAGATAGACTTCACCAAGGTTTTTCAAAATGATTTTAAAATGTTTTTAAAACCTTATATTGAACCATGGTCTATAGGCTTAATGCACATGACTTGTACATAAGCTTTCCTCATGATTCATCCATGGTTTAAGATGAGTTTGAGTTCATCTAAATGCAAAAACTATGCACCTTGAACTTAACTCATTTCCTAGCATCTCACATGTGTCTAGGGTGTTTGAAAACACACACATGTCAATTTTATGTGAGATGTGATTTTTGTTCATCCTAATCTAAGGTCTCATGAATTTTTCTAAGACAACACTACTTGATTCCCTTATACATGGGACTTCAAGTCATGTCAATTGTCCTTAAATTAATTTTCATAAATCCTAAATGTATGAATGATGATTATGGCATAAATGATAGCATAAATAGAAATATGTGCCAATAATCATAATGTCATGGCATAAGATTAAATCTAAATACACATGACATAAAAAAGATAACCCTAAGCATGATCATGACATTTTATATGATAAAGATGAATATAATGTCATGACATGGTATATGGCAATCAAATCATGGAAAATAAAATATAAGGCATAAGAATACCTAAATTTTAATGTTAGTTGTCATTTGTTAGGATTATTTCCATTTTGCCATATTACTACTCTTCTCCCAAGTGTGCCAAAAATCAAAAATGTCACACTATGACCTCTAGATCTAATTTATGCCAATTTGATCAATTTTTCATAGTTCTAAAAATATATTGGCACATCCTAAAAACCTTTAGGATTAAATTCAAACCACATTTCCAAAGTATCCCGTTACCTTGGAAATGCCCTAAAATGTCAACTTTTCTATGGTTGAGTTAACTACCCATCCAATCAAGGTTGGCACATCCCAACCCATTTAGCGTGAATCGATCACGCTTCTAGGAAGCCAAAACTTATTGGAGCTCCTTGGATTTACTAGGTATTCCTTAGGGATAACTTCCCTAGATACCCTCCTAATCACCCTTCTAGGCTTAGAAGCCTTGGTCATTTGGGTCTTGCCTAGGTTAACTCTAGGGGTGCCTCCCCTTGTAACCTTCTTAGTGGCTTCCCTAGGTTTCCTCAAAATCTTAGCCACTAGGCACACTCCATGGTTAGCCTTAGGGATGACCTCCCTAGTAACCTTGGATTTCCTAGACCTAGTACTAGTTCCATAATCGAATGGAACATTGTGATAGGTAAGCTTATCTACCTTGGACCTAGGCTTGTGGCTCAAGCCTTTCTTGCCCATAGATGAGCCTTGCATCCTAGACCCTAGGCTTTGACCATTTGTCCCCTTAATTAAATTTGACATTCTTGCAAGGGTCTTTTCTAGTTTCTCAAGTTTTGACCTCAAGACTTGATTTTTCAATTCTAATTGCCCAACCTTTTATTTTTCATTTGGTCTTTGGGTATTACCATTTCTTCTAGGCATATGCCTACCCTTCTTAGGGTTAATGCCTAAATGGTCTTCTACCTTCTTAATGGACTCCCTAGATAGGATTTTTCTAGGGTTATTAGTCCTAAATTTCTCCTTATTTCTAAAATTGTGACTCTTAGCACCTAGGCAATAAAATCTATTATTTCTAGTATTCTTTTGTTTATGAATAATAGCAATAGCATTAAAATTGTTCCTAGCATGTTTTTGACTATTAATTAAAGAGGAAACATACTTAAAGGTTATCTTAGGGTTTGCTTTAGAAGCTCCCCCTACATTTGATGATCCTTATTTTCTCCTAGGGCATTGGCTTCTATAGTGCCCCTTTTGATGGCATTTGAAGCAAATGATGTGCTCCTTATTTTTAATTGTTGGGGGACCAGGTTCCTTGGCCTTTGGCACGACTTGTGTCGTCTTCTTCACCCATTTCGTACACTTTCTCTTGTAGTGTCCGGCTTCCCTACACTCAAAGCATATAATATGAATTTTATTTTTAATTTGAATGCTTGAGTTACCTAGGTTGGTGGTGGAGGCCTCTTGTGCTTGTTCATCACTTCTCTCGGAGGTTGAAGCTACTTCTTGATTTTACTCTGGCTCCGGTGATCTAATATCCTCCCCCTCAATCCTAGAGGTGGAGGCTTCCTCTTCCACCGATCCGGATGTTGATTCCCTATCAACCTCCGAATCCGTAAGCTCTTGGGATGATGGTGTGCTTGTTTCTTCTTGATCTTGAGAGGATGATGACTCCTCTTCTTCGGGCTCTCTCTCTACTTGAGTCATGGATGGTTCTTCATGAAGCTTAGCCAATTCACTCCAAAAATCATTTGCATCCTTATATTCACCTAACTTGGACAAAACATCGTTAGGAATTAAATCACCTAAGAATTTTATTACCTTCGTATTTCTCTCGAAATTTTGGAGTTGTTCCTCGATCCATTTCTTCATCATGAGGAATCCTCCCTTCGAACTTCTTGGATATACGAATCCATCCATCAAGGCGGACCAATCTTCAAAGTCCATCATCATCATGAAGTCTTCAATCCTTGCCTTCCATTGATTGAAGTCTTCTCATCCATAGAGCACATATGGAACCGGCGTGTTGATATCCCATCACAATTTTTCTTCAAATTCCATCTTCTTTCCTCTAGCTCTTTGCTCCCGGTTGTTAATCCGTAGAAGAGCTCCTAGCTCTGATACCAATTATAGGAATGTCGGTGAGCAATAGAGGGGGGTGAAGAGTGAGTCTTCATTCACTTGACGAAATTTGATCGTGCTTGTCTACAATGTTAGGAATGATGCACCTGCTAGAGGGGGTGAATAGCGTTGTTGTTGCTTGATGGAATTTGTTCGATCGTGCTTGCTACAAATGATTAGTGCGCAGCAAAAATAAAGCAATAATGAAATACCAACACGCAAACAAAATCATATAACGTGGTTCGAAACTGAATGGTTCCTACTCCACGGATTGGGCTCTAAAAGCCCTAGCAATGCAAACACGCACTACTAATCAAATAAACTCCTTCTCGGAACAATACGGAGGTGAAGAAACCTCGTACAATAGCTCTTACAATAGTAAGAAACAAATACAAGCAAGATACAATAATAAATTGCAATACAAGTAAAGAAAACAACTTTACAAGAGCCTTTGGATTGCTTTCTTTGTGGTTGCTTGAAATGCACTTGGAGACCCTGATTTTCAGCAACAAATAGCCCCAAGGAAGCTCAAGAACCGGTGACAAATTCCTCCTCCATGAGCTCCATTTAAAGCTACTGCCTGGCCTGGATTTTGCCTATCAGTCGACTGCTCGAGACCATCAATCGACTAGTGCCACTGTTGTCGTGAGACAACGGCTAGATCCATGCTGGAAAAATCTAACGGATCCATCATCAGTCGACTGATAGAGCCTTCACTCAACTGTTAACCCCAATAGTCGAGTTCGACTCCATTCTGTGCTCGAATTCTCGAGCATCAGTCGACTAATCGACATATCAGTCGACTGATCAAGCAAGCAGTTGACTACCAAAGGCTGGCAATCGACTGCTAGGCCAATTCCCATAGTTAAACCCTAGTTGACTCATACCAGTCGACTGCCCATAGGTCCTGGTCGACTGATACACCTCAAACATGAGGTTTTACTCCAAGTATGGTGCCCCCATACTTGCTAGACCACCTGAAGCCTAGACCTAAGCCTTCTAGCCACCTCCGTTAGCCTCGCGCCTATCGGATCCCTCCAAGTCATTCATGATTTGTTCATCCATACTCTAGCCTTCGGGTGCTTCCATCAGCTATTGTCATGCTAACAGTGTCTACACCGCTAAGGCACATTGGGCTTACACTGCCAAGACTCTCGCTTGGACTTTACGCCGCCAACCATTAGACTTATGCTGCCAAGACTCCCACTTGGACTTTACACCGCCAATATCACTCCTTGGACTTTCCCTTGCCAACCCATGTTGGACTTTCCATGCCAAGACCAATGCTTGGACTTTCCTTTGCCAACCCATGTTGGACTTTCTCTTGCCAAGACCCATGCTTGGACTTTTCTCATGACAAAGGTCAGACCATCGTCAAATATCAAATACTAACCTGGGTCGATTGCATCAACAATCTCCCCAACACATGTCAGACATCCATGTCAAACATCAAAATACTTACTCGAGTCTGGTCAATCGTGACCTGGGCCGATTGCACCAACAATCTCCTCCTTTTTGATGTTTGACAAAAACACCCTTGAGTTAGGCCCCTAACTCAAATTCCCTACACAATTATCCCAAATTGGTAATTTTAACATTCTCCCCCTTTTTGACATACATCAAAAAGGTTCACCCGAAGGAGGTCAATGTCTCATGTCCCAATGAGATCTTACAATCTCTCCCTTGGTCCAAAAATACCTAGGATGCCTACAATCTTCCTAGTGATAAGTCTCATATCACTCATGAGAGGCAATCATACACACTCTTCCCATTTCCAAATTGGGTATTTCAAAATTCCCATTTCTCCCTCTCATGAGGAAGAACACATCCATCATTCCTAAATGTTAGTGCAATCAACCCTTGATATGGTTTTGATGTGTGTGGCAAAGGGTTTAAGTTAGGATGTGTGGATTTGATATGTGCGTTAGAGTCTTGCAAGACTTAGTAATTCGCACATGGAGCCTTGGTGAGTTTCACATCTCATGACTCGTTCCTTGAGTCGGTGAATGATGCCTTTGCGGAAGTCATGCGCTTGGAGCATCCGAGGGATCGCCGGACGAGGAGCTTGGAGTGAAGCCGGAGGAAGTAGACTTTAGGGTGAGACGCGAAGGATGGCATTGCAGAGTCGTGCACTTGGCGCATCCGAGGGACGTGGCTGAACAAAGATAATTTCAAAGGCGAGGGACTCCAAGGGATGAGAGTGAGCGAATGTAACCTAGGAAGGGGTAGTGCTCTAAGGTGAAACTTGACCATTTCGCTAAGTATCGGATGAGATTTCCCGACATCAGTTGACTACCATGTTATGGCAGTCGACTACTCTAAGTCGATTGTGACTCGACTAGTGTTCGAGTCCGGTTCAAGTGCCAACAGTCGACTGCCATGGATTGGTAGTCGATTGCGAGACCACCAGTCGACTGATGAAGGCATCAGTCTACTGGTCGCAAGTGTTTCGGGCACAGAATGGAGTCGAGCTCGCTAGCACTCGATTGATCGAGCATCCGTCGACTGATAACGGTGTCGTTGGATGAAATTCAACGTGGAAAGCAGTCGTTATTGGGCAACGGCTACAGGATCAGTCGACTGATCAAGGGCATCAGTCGACTGGTCCTGTGTCAACGGGAAGAAACCCTCTTCCTCTATAAAGTGGAAGGGTGTGGGGCTTTGGGGGCCTAATGCTTGAACTCCTAACAGCTCCAAAAGTTCCCTAAATATTTTCCACTCTTCTACTTGTGCTAATCTTCATTCTATTATAGAAGAGTGATCCTTGTGTAAAAGAGGTTACCTCCACCTAGCTTTGTGCAAATGAGAGATCTAGTGGATAGATTGAGGAGTGATTCACCTTGGATGAATCAGACCGTGGACTAGCGCCGCAGTCGTGAACCACGTTACATCTTTTGTTAGCATTTGTATTCTTGTTATTGCTTTGTCTTTATTGTTTATACTTTTTGCTTGCGCTAACGAATTTGTAGATGAGCAATCGACGAGAAAATTCCACCATCTACATATTAGGCTATTCACCCCCTCTAGCCGGCCAATACACCGATCGATCCCCTACAAGTGGTATGAGAGCCAAGGAGCTTGTTGAGGACTAACCACCAACACAAGCACTACATTCAAGAATGGCCGGCTCGAACATTCATACACCAAAGTTTGAAGGAGAATTCTCTTGGTGGAAAAAGAGAATGGAGGTATTTTTCGAAACCGATTTTGAAATTCTTTTAATTATGGAAAACGGTTTCGAAATGCCTAGGGATGAAGAAGGGGAGCCATTGAAAAAATCAAGGTGGAGCAAGAGGCAAAGGGAAGAGTACTTGGCAAACTCAAAAGTCAAATATCATCTTTACAACGTACTCCCCCAACAAGAAGTGAATCGGATTGGGGAATGCGCTAGCGCCAAGGACATGTGGGAGAAACTAATAGAGATTCATGAAGGCACATCCAAGGCGAAGCTAGCAAGGAGAGATATCCTTCGCTCCCAATTATCCAATATCAAACTCGAAAAGGAAGAGAAGGTAAAATCCCTACACTCTAGATTTAAGGAAATTCTAACTGGTTTGACAAGTGTAGGTGAAAAACTCTCCAACCGGGATATGGTAATGAAGGCTATAGATGTCTTTCCCCAGTCCTCAAGATGGAGCTCTATGGTGGACTCCTTCTACATCTCCAAGAATTTGGAAGTGAGCACCTTGGAGGAGTTCTTCTCAACTATGGAGCTCCATGAAACAAGGCTTGAAGGAATAAATGAAGAGCCAAGAATTCAACCTTCAAGAGGAGTGGCCTTGGTAACCAACAAGGGGAAGAAAAAGATGGAGATTCCCACCTCCTCCGATAACGAAGCTTCCTCCTCCTCCTCCATGGATAGCACGGAAGAAGCTTATATGGTAAGGAGGGTAAGGCGTGCATTAAAAGGTTTTAAATTTAGTAAATCTAATGATAGGAGAAGAAGATCAAGGGGGAAGGTGATTTGCTATAATTGCCAAGGAGAGGGACATATAAGGAATAATTGTCCCCTCTTGAACAAGAGCAAGGAGGAGAAGAGAAAGAAGGAAGAAAAGAAGAAGAAAAAGGGGAGCAAGAAGAAGGAAGAAGAGAAGAAAGCCAAAGAAAAAGGAAAGACAAAGGCACTAAAAGCAAGGACTTGGGATGACCCTTCTTCCTCATCATCATCATCATCCAAGGAAGAAAATGCCTTTGTCACAAATTTGGCATTAATGGCTTTTGACGACTTAGACTCCTCCTCCGAAAATGAAGGTTCAAGGACAAGTGAGGAGAACTCTAGTGAAGGGGGAGCTTCTTCACCATCCTCATCCGAAGAAGAAGAAGACATGGAGACTATGGTAACGAACCTCTCACCAAGTAAAATAGTTTCCATGATTTCTAGTCTTACTAAGGATCTATTTTGGGTTAAAAAGAAAAATAAGAGCATACTAGATCAAATTAAGGACTTAGAAGAAAAACTAGAAAAAACATGTTTAAATATTAATGAAAATATTTCTTCTAGTCATGATGATGCATGCTCACATAATCACTATATGCCATTTGATGTTAATGATGCATGTATGGAAGAAAATAGGGTCCTAAGGGAAAAGGTAGACCACTTGACCAAGGCCCTAGAAAAGTTTACAATAGGCTCCAACACCCTTAACATGATCATAGGGAGCCAAAGGGCAAGCTTCAACAAGAAAGGCCTAGGATATAAAGAAAATAAAAAAGAAAAGGCCTATAAATGTTTAATTGCTAGGGGTCAAGACAAAAAGAAGGTAATAGCTAGAAAATATATCCCTAAAGAATTTTTAGTGAACTCCATAGGCAAGAATTTGTTTTGGGTTCCTAAATCCATCCTAAAGGGTTAGGAAAACCCTAGGATAGTCAACCATATAGAATTTATCTATATCATATGTTGGTTGACTTAAGATGGCGGGACAACATTTTTGAAATAGTGTTAGGTGATGATAATGCACCTATAAATAGATAAATCATGTTTTAGGTGATATTTGCCTTATTATCATGATGTAATACCTAATGCATGATCACAATTTGATGAATACACTTGTTTCATGATCATAATATGGAATTCATACATATATGTCTTTATGATCATGTGGTATGTTAGGATGATACTTAACCTTGTGTAGAATTGCATGAATTAATGGTTAAGTATATACAAATACCTTTAGGATACATCTCACACTCACCATAGGCTACCATGATTGAAAACATAGCATGGGTGAGATGATAGGATGATACAAATGTCCACTAATGCCTATGGCATTTAGATGGTCATTTAAAGTATCAAAATAGCAATAATAGACCAATCATGGGGAAGGCTTATGTTTAATTCATAGACATATTGCCCAAAGATCATGGTTGGATATTTCATATGTTCTCAAAACAATTTCTTACTTTAAAATCTGTGTGTTCATGTTTTGAAATAATTCAAACCAAAACTAGGTGTTAAACTTGATACTAACTTGATCAAAAACCTAGTTGTTTTTAAAGCTTTTAGATTTTTGACAAATATTTGAAAATATAATGATTTTTCATGAAAAACTATTTTTCATTGATAAATATACTTACAAGAAATATATTCCCCAAATTTCATGATTTTTCTAATTTTGTAAAATTTTTAATGCATTTCTGAAATCCACCCTGAAAACCTGAAAAACCCGAAATGCATGTGACAGTCGACTAGTAGTCTGAACCAGTCGACTGGTAGCCTGATAACATGCCCAGTAATTTCTTTTATCCAATTTTAAGGCATGTTTTGGTTTTGTTTTTCTCTAAACTTGATGCCATACTTGTATAAACTTTGTTTAATATTTTTGATGGTGTCAAAGGGGGAGAAATGTATATGTTTAAGTAAGGGGGAATTGTATTTAGGGGGAGTTTCATGTATTAAGGAGGAGAGTTGCTAATCATGTTATTTAAATGCTTTCTTTCTTTAATATTTTATCAAATATTTTATCTAACTTAAACGGATTGTCACACATCAAAAAGGGGGAGATTGTTAGTGCAATAAACCCTTGATATGGTTTTGATGTGTGTGGCAAAGGGTTTAAGTTAGGATGTGTGGATTTGATATGTGCGTTGGAGTCTTGCAGGACATAGTAATTCGCACATGGAGCCTTGGCGAGTTTCACATCTCATGACTTGGTCCTTGAGTTGGTGAAGGATGACTTTGCGGAAGCCGTGCGCTTGGAGCATCCGAGGGACCGCCGGATGAGGAGCTTGGAGTGAAGCCGGAGGAAGTAGTATTCAGGGCGAGACGCGAAGGATGGCGTTGCAGAGTCGTGAGCTTGGCGCATCCGAGGGACGTGGCGGAACGAAGATAACTTCAAAGGCGAGGGACTCTAAGAGATGAGAGTGAGCGAATGTAACCCGAGAAGGGGTAGTGCTCTTAGGTGAAACTTGGCCATTTGGCTAAGTGTCGGATGGGATTTCCCGACATCAGTTGACTACCATGTTATGTGCGAGACCACCTGATCGATGAAGGCATCGATCCGGTCGCAAGTGTTTTCGAACCGCAGAATGGATTCGAGCTCACGAGCACTCGGTGATCGAGCATCGATCGGTGATGGCAATATCGGTCGATGATCGGGTGCCATTGGATGAAATCCAACGTGGAAAGCAGCCGTTATTAGGCAACGGCTATAGGATCAGTCCACTGATCAGGGGCATCAGTCGACTGGTCATGTGTCATCGGGAAGAAACCCTCTTCCTCTATAAAGAGGAAGGGTGTGGGGCTTTGGGGACCTAATGCTTGAACTCCTAACAGCTCCCAAAGTGCCCTAAACGTTTTCCACTCTTCTACTTGTGCTAATCTTCATTCTATTGTAGAAGAGTGATCCTTGTGTAAAAGAGGTTACCTCCACCTAGCTTTGTGCAAAGGAGAGATCTAGTGGATAGATTGAGGAGTGACTCACCTTGGACGAATCGGACCGTGGACTAGCGGCGCAGCCGTGAACCACGTTACATCTTTTGTTAGCGTTTGTATTCTTGTTATTGTTTTGTCTTTATTGTTTATACTTTTCGCTTGCGCTAATGAATTTGTAAACGAGCAATCGACGAGAAAATTCCACCGTCTACATATTAGGCTATTCACCCCCCTCTAGCCGGCCAATACACACCGATCGATCCCCTACACTAAAGGCTTGCTCCCCCTTGACCATTGCACCAACAATATCCTTGGGAAGTCCCTAAGCCAATAGGAACTCTAAAACATCAAATTAAGGTTCAAAGTTTAACATAGAACTTTCCCATACCTTAAATTTGATACATCATCCTAACAACTCTCCTAATCCATATCCAATGAATTTTCACCCTTACAATGCTTCCCAAAGCATATCCTAGTGTATGAGTGGTTAGGGAACCTTGCCATACCTGAAATTTGGCTAAACATACCTTGTTTTCCCGAAATCAGCATTGGCAGTTAACTTTATCAGGCATCAATCGACTGTCATGCCCATCAGTCGACTGCCAACAAGGGCAGTCGATTGATAACTGAAATTTCTGAATTTCAATTATCAGAATTAAATTTCAGAAAATCATAAATAATTATACGTAATTTGAAAAATCATGAAACTTCATACGTATAATACTTATGACCAATACAATGGATGAAAAATATTTTACCCATAAAATATTGAAATTGACACAAAGTTCAAAAGTGAAGAAAAACTTCAATGTTTGAGCTCACTTTGTATCAACTTCATCAATGGTGATTGCTATCAAAAGATATACTTCACCAAGATTTTCTAAAATGATTTTAAAATGTTTTTGAAAACCTATATTGGATCATGTTCTTTGGGCTTAATGTGCATGTCTTGAACATAAGCTTTCCCAATGATCCACTAATAATATATGATGAGTTTAGGTTCATCTAGATGCAAAAACTATGCACCTTGAACTTAACTCATATCTTAGCATCTCACATGTATCTAGGGTGTATAAATACACATACATGTCAATGTGATGTGAGATGTGAGATGTGGGTTTTGTTCATCATAATTTAGGGTTTCATGAATTTTCTAAGGCAACCCTACTTGATTCCCTTATACATGGGACTTCAAGTCATTCCATAGTCCTTAAATCAATTTTAATCAAATTAAATACATGAATGATCATGGCATAAATGATAACATGATTAAGCATGGCTAATGATAATGATGTCATGACATATGATAAAATTTAAGCATACATGATATTTATCCCTAATCTTAAACATACTCATGACATTTTATATGATAAAGATAAATATAATGTCATGGCATGTTATATGGCAAACAAAGCATGGCAAATCAAATGTATAGGTATAATAATACCTAAATTTTAAAGTTAATTGCTATTTGTTATTATTAATCTCATTTTTTCATATTATCAATTATTCCCAAAGTGTGCCAAAAACCCAAAATGACACACCTTAACCTCTAAACCTAAATTGTGCCAATTTGATTGATTTTTCATAATTCCAAAAAATATATATTGGCACATCCTAAAAACTTTTAGGATTATAATTCAAATCTATTTTCAAGGTATTCATAACCTTGAAAATAACCTAAAGTGCCACCTCTACCATGGTTAGGTTAACTACCTATCCCTTTAAAGTTGCCACACCTAAACACATCTAGCGTGAATCGATCACACTCCTAGGAACCCAAAACCTATTTGAGCTCCTTGGGTTTACTAGGTATTCCTTAGGGATAACTTCCCTAGATACCCTCCTAATGACCCTTCTAGGCTTGTTAACCTTGGTCATTGTGGTCTTGCCTAAGTTAACTCTAGGGGTGACTCCCCTTGTAACCTTCTTAGTGGCTTCCCTAGGTTTCCTTGAAACCCTAGCCACTAGACACACACCTTGGTCAATCTTAGGGATGACGTCCCTATTGACCTTGGTCTTCCTAGACCTAACTTGAGTTCCATAATCAAATGGAACATTGTGATAGGTCGTTTTGGGCTTAGGCTTGCCCTTGGATGGTTCTTGTTTCTTTGGTCTTTGACTTTGAATTCTAGACCCTAGGCTTTGACCATTTGACCCTTTAAATTGATTTTGTATATTCCTAAAGGTCTTTTCCATTTTCTCAAGCTTTGACCTCAAAACTTGATTTTCCTTTTCTAATATCTCAATTTTTGATTTTTCATTAGCTCTTGAGATATTTTTATTTCTAGGCATATGTCTAATCCATTTAGGGTTGATGCCTAGGTGATCCTCTATCTTCCTAATGGTCTCCCTAGGAAGAATAGGTCTAGAATTGGTCGATTTAGGTTTGTCCTTAGGTAAAATATTTTTAGGGACATTAGTCTTAGATTTCTCCTTATTCCTAAGGTTAACATTCTTAGCATCTAGACAATAAAATCTATTTCTAGCATGCTCTTTATGATAAATAGCAAGAGAATTAAAAACATGCTTTTGACTTTTAAACTTAGAAGGTGCATTATTAAAATATATCTTAGGGTTTGCCTTAGCTCTCCCTACTTGTGATGCTTCTTCTTGGGTCTTTTTCTTCCCCTTTTGACATTGACTCCGGTAATATCCCTTTTGATTGCATTTGAAGCACACCACGTGCTCCTTGCTTTTCTTGGTGGGGACTCCGGCTTCATTTGACTTTTCTTGACTTTTAGGCACCGGTGGAGTTTTCTTAAGTCTTTTTGGACACTTGCTTTTATAGTGCTCATTTTCTCTACACTCAAAACATATTATATGCATTTTATTATTAACACATATGTTTGAGTTACCTAGGTCCATGGTGGAAGCCTCTTGAGCTTGTTCATCTTCTTGACCAGAAGTAGAGGGTTCCTCTTGAGGTTGCTCTGGTGTGGAAATTCTCTTCTCCCCCTCAATCCTAGAGGTGAAGGCTTCTCCTACTTTTTCTTCCTCCTCTTTCACTGATCTAGAAGTTGACTACTCTTCAACTTTCGAATCCTCACTTTCTTGTGAGGATGTGCTAGCTTCTTCGGCCTCTTCCTCTTGTGCCCAGTGAGACTCCTCATGGAACCTTGCCAACTTGCTCCATAGCTCCTTGGCATTCATGTAATCCCCTAGCTTGCACAAAATGTCATTAGAGATCAAATCAATAATAAATTTAACTACCTTCTTGTTTTTCTCGAACCCTTGTAGTTGTTCCTCATTCCATCTCTTCATCTTGAGGAATCCTCCCATTGGCCCTCTTGGATATTCAAATCCTTCCATTAGGGCGGACCACTCCTCAAGGTCCCTCATCATCAAGAAATCTTCGATTCTTGTCTTCCATTGCCTAAACTCTTCTTGTCCATAGAAGGCATATGGAATTGGGGTGTTGATATCCCAACTCAATTGTTCTTCAAACTCCATCTTTCTTCCTCTTCACCCTCTAGCAGTTTTTCTCCTGGCGGTTAGTCCGTAGAAGAGCCCCGGGCTCTGATACTAATTGTTAGGAACGATGCGCCCGCTAGAAGGGGGGGAATAGCGTTGTCATTGCTTGATGGAATTTGTTCGATCGTGTTTGCTACAAATGATTAGTGCACAGAGAAAATAAAGCAATAATGAAATACCAACACGCAAACACAATCATATAACGTGATTCGGAACCGAATGGTTCCTACTCCACGGATTGGGCTCTAAAAGCCCTAGCAATGCAAACACGCACTACTAATCAAATAAACTCCTTCTCGGAACAATCTGGAGGTGGAGAAACCTCATACAATAGCTCTTACAATAGTAAAAAACAAATACAAGCAAGATACAATAATAAATTGCAATACGAGTAAAGAAAACAACTTTATAAGAGCCTTTGGATTGCTTGTTTTATGGTTGCTTGAAATGCACTTGGAGATCATGATTTGCAGCAACAAATCGCCCCAAGGAAGCTCAAGAATCGATGCCAAATCCCTCCTCCATGAGCTCCATTTAAAGCTATTGTCTGGGCTGGATTTTGCCTATCAGTCGACTGCTCGGGACCATCAGTCGATTGGTGCCACTATTATCGTGAGACAACGGCTAGATCCACGCTGGAAAAATCCAACGGATCCATCATTAGTTGACTGATCATGCCTATCAGTCGACTGATAGAGCCTTCACTCAACTGTTAAGCCCAACAGTCGAGTCCGACTCCATTCTATGCCCGAATTCTCGAGCATCAGTCGACTGATCGACATATCAGTCGACTGATCAGGCAAGAAGTCGACTGCTAGGCCAATTCCCACAATCAAACCCTAGTTGACTTACACCAGTCAACTGCCAATAGGTTCCAATCGACTGATACACCTCAAACATGAGGTTTTACTCCAAGTATGGTGCCCCCATACTTGCTAGACCACCCGTAGCCTAGACCTAAGCCTTCTAGCCACCTTTGTCATCCTCATGCCTATCGGATCCCTCCAATTCATCCATGATTTGTTCATTCATACGCTAGCCTTCAGGTGCTTCCATCGGCTATTGTCATGCTAACGGTGTCTACACCGCCAAGGCATATTGGGCTTACACTGCCAAGACTCCCGCTTGGACTTTACGCCGCCAACCATTAGACTTATGCTATCAAGACTCCCACTTGGACTTTACGTCGCCAATATCACTCCTTGGACTTTTCCTTGTCAACCCATGTTGAACTTTCCATGCCAAGACTCATGCTTGGACTTTCCTTTGCAACCCCATGTTGGACTTTCCCTTTCCAAGATCCATGCTTGGACATTTCCCATGCAATGGTCAAACCATTGTTAAACATCAAATGCTAACCTGGGTCGATTGCATCAGCAATCTCCCTAACACATGTCAGACATCAATGTCAGACATCCATGTCAAACATCAAAACACTTACTCGAGTCCGATCAATCATGACCTGGGTCGATTGTACTAACATACAATTGTTATTAGTGCAATGGAATATAGAATAGCAATAACAAAACACGACAAACACAATCAAAACATGATAATATAACGTGGTTCGGAACCTTAGGGTTCCTACTCCACGGATTAGGCTCGAATGAGCCCTAGTGATGCAAACACCACCACTAATGAATAATACTCCTTCTTGACAGCAAATCGGAGGCGGAGAAACCTTGTACAAGGATTCTTACAACAATAAGAAAGAAATACAAGCAAATACAAGTAAACTACACAAATACAAGTAAAGAAAATTTTACAAAATGTGAACTTGAGTGCTTGCTTTTGGTTTCTTGAGAAGAACCTTGAAGGTCTGGATTGGAGTAGCAAATCCCCTCCAAATTTCCTCAAAGAACCATGGCGAAATCCTCCACAAGATGCTCATTTATAACTAGCCGAGCGCCCAATGATCTATCATAAGGCCCGATCGTAATAGTGTTGTTGTCTCACAACAACTTAATCCACGTCAGCATCCAAGCCAACGGATACACTGGCAGTCAACTGCCATTACCCATCAGTCGACTGCCAAGGTCGTAGCCGACTGACCAGTCGGCTACCGAGCGTTCTGCTCCCGCAACCTCGACCAGCAGTCGACTGCCCTCCATGGCAGTCGACTGCTCAAGCCATCAGTCGACTGCCCAATGCTGGCAGTCGACTGCCAAGGCCTTTTGCCGCAGTCGAACCCTAGTCGACTCATGACAGTCGACTGGTCATAATCCCAGTCGACTGCTACAAGTCGACTTGGCTGTCAAGTGTCAAAATACTTGACCAATCGATTGGTCCAAAACCCCAGTCGACTGATAACCTCAACCATGAGGTTTAACCCCAAGTATGATGCCCTCATACTTCCTAGATCACCCTTAGCCTAGACCTAAGCCTTCTATCCACCTCCATTAGTCTCACGCCTATCGAATCCCTTCAAGTCATCCATGACTTGTTCATCCATACGCTAGCTTTCAGGTGCTTCCATTGGCTATTGTCATGCTAAGCTGGTTTATACTGCCAAAGTACATTTGGGCATACACTGCCAAGACTACCACTTGAACTTTACACTACCAAACCATTGGATTTATGCTACCAAGTCTCCCGCTTGGACTTTACGCCGCCAATATCAACCATTGGACTTCCCTTGCCAACCCATGTTGGACTTTCCATTTGCCAAGACTCAAGCTTGGACTTTCCCTTGCCAAGACCCATGCTTGGACTTGCCATGCCAAGTACTCAAGACTTGGACTTTCCTTTGCCAAGACCCATGCTATGACTTTCCATGCCAAGTACTCAAGACTTGGACTTTCTATTGCCAAGTGTCCCACTTAGATTTCTCCATCATATGGTCAACCTCATGTCAACCATATAGTCAACCCATTGTCAAACAATAGTAAACTCATTGTCAAACATCAATGGCAAACATCAAAACACTAACATCAAACCACTACTCGAGTCAAACTCGAGTTTAGTCACTCGTGACATGGGTCGATTGCACCAATATTTTTTTCAAGAACCAGTTTCTCGAGCGCTTTAGTCATGCGCTTCTCCCGAACACCAACTTTCTGAGCGCTTCCTGAGCATCGGCTTCCCGAGCACCCGAGTTGTGCTTCACAAGCACCAACTTCCTGAGCTCTTCTCAAGCACCGACTTCCTGATTGCTTCTCGAGCATCGACTTCCCGAGCACTCGAGTCATGCTTCCTAAGCACTTACTTCCCAAGCACCTGTCGACTTCTTCTTGAGCACCAGTCAGAGCCTATGGGTATCAGTCAACTGACCTTAACCAATCAGTTGGAAGTTAAAGTTTGAACTCAACACTTGCTTGAACACTATCACCAGTCGACTGATAAACTATACCAGTCAACTGATGTCTCAGTCTCAACATAATTTTAAGCCAAATCTCACTTCACTTGGTGTCCATTTGATCTCAACCTATCAGGACCTTATTGGTACAAGAATGCCCCAAGTATTAATGTATTTTGATATTTAGATAATCATTTATAGTTAGACAATATTTGTGATCTAACATGGATGGTGAGTTGCAGAAAAGTCTAAGTGTGAATCTTGGCAAGGAAAGTCCAAGTGTAAAGATTTGGCAAGGAAAGTCCAAGGGTGAAAGCCTTGGCAAGAAAAGTCCAAGAATGTGGACTTGGCATCATAAGTCCAAGCTTGTAGTATTGGCAGCATAAGTCTAAGTGGATCTTGGCAAAGAAGTCCAAGAGTGAGGTCTTGGCAGCATAAGTCCAAGCATGTAGTCTTGGCGGAGGAAAGTCCAAGTGGACCTTCGCAAAGGAGGAACCCAAAGCATGACGAAATTGAAGGAAGCTTTTGAAGACAAGCACAAGAATGAAGGAGTTGCGAACTCGGAGGGATCCTATAGGCGTAAGATTGATGGAGAATCTTGAAGGTGTTAGTCTAGGCTTAGGGTTATTTTCAAGTATGAAATAGTCATACTTGAAGCATACCAGTCGACTGGAGCAATTACTAGCTGACTAATCTCGAGTGCTTGGCACTCGGGAACTCAAATTGACTCAAGCAATCGACTGGGGTTATGACTCAGTCGACTAGCCGAGTAGTCGACTATGGATCGACTGCTAAACATAATCTCTGTAGTCAACTCGTGTTTTATTCCAGTTGATTGGCCTTTGTCAGTCGACTGCTATGGTCTAGTAGTCGACTGGACTTAAGTGGCCAAGGCACAGATTATTTGGTAGTCAACTGGGCTTACACTAATTCACTATTGATATGAGCAATCGACTAATCAAATGTCCATTGAGTGGTGACGATCACAATCAATCTTCATCAAAAGCCATTGGATCCGATCAATAGTAATACAAGTCGACTGCTGGTATGTAGCAGTCGACTGGAGTCGAGCTCAATGGGGAGAAACACCCAAACTCTATAAAAGGAGGCTTGAGGAGCTTGGAGATGGATAGTGCTCTAATACTAAACGTTCATACTAAGCTCTCAAAGCCTTTCTCTAAGCTTTCTAAGTTTCCTTAACCTCTTCTTCCTAATCTCATTTCAAATCTTGTATGAAGAACATTGTGCTTATAAAAAAGGCTTCTCCACCTTGGTGTGATCATCAAAAGGAGAAATTCTAGTGAAGGAGTGATCCACCTTAAGGATCACCGTGGAGTGGGAGTTTAATCTCCGAACCACATTATATCCTTGATTTAGCATTGTCATTGTTCTTATTATTTTTTTGTTTTCAATTGTGTTTTGGTTTGGTTCTGCTAATGATTCTTGTAGAAAATAAAAAAGGGATATTCAGCCCCCTCTAGCTATACAAAAGATCCCCATCAAGTCGTATCAAAGCCTAGATCGGATCAGAAAGATCTAACCATCAACCGAAGCAAGATGGCCTTTCAAGAGGGTTATAGCACAGCGCGACCATCATTCTTCGACAGCAATGATTTTACTGATTGGAAAGGTAGGATGGAATACTACCTTATGAATGATATTGACAATTGGTTTAGTGTGTAGATGGATTTGAGAAGCCTGTAGATAATTTAGAGCACCACTACCAATAAAAGATTGGACTAAAGAGATGGCGAAGAAAGCTCAAGCAAACACTAAAGCAACAACACTTCAATGTGAGCTTTCAAAAAAGCAATTGAGTGAAGTCGGACCATTCAACTCCACCAAAGGCCTTTGAGAGAAGCTCATCGTGCTCAATGAAGGATCTAAGAAGTCAAGAAGAGCAAAAAAGGATTTTTTGATATGACAACTCCAAACCTTTGCCATGAATACCCATAACACGGTAAGTCAAATGCATAGAGGGTTTAAAGAGATCGTTAATGGACTCCACATTATAGGTTAGAAATTAGATAACCGAGACTTGGTAAGGTATGTACTTCAAGCCTTTCCAAGAACCACCTTATATGCATCAATGGTTGATGCTTATAAGGTCTCTAGAGACCTTTCCTTGGTTAAAATTGATGAGTTATTTTGTGAATTTAAGTTGCATGAGAAATCTAACGTGTCCTCCAAGGAGAAAGGTCTAGCTCTTTTTATAAAGAAAAATGAGAAAAAGAAGAAGGAGAAGAAGGAGGTCTCTTAATCATCTGAGTCGGAGCATGAGTCAAGTAGCGATGAAGAATTATTGGTAAATGAAATAGCTAACTATGCCAAGAAGTGGGCGGGGAAATCAAGAAGACTTACAAATAACGATGTAAAGAAGATGTTCAAATCTTTAAAAGGTAAATCAATTTATAATTCAAATTTTAATACTAATTCATTTGCTATGGATGCAACAAAAAGGGGCATACTAAGACAAATTGCCCCGAGTTGAAGAAGAAGGAAGAAAAGGAAAAGAAGAAGAAAGAAAAGAAGAAGGAGGAGGAGGAGGTCATAGTAGCACAAACAACATGGGACACACAAAGTGTTGAAGATTCATCCGATGATGACGATCTTTGCCACATTACACATCATGTCACACTCATGGCCTTGGAGTATGACACCAAGAGCTCAAATCAAGGATAGTCCATTTCTAGCGATGAATCGTCATCTAGTAACGATGAGGTAAAGGACTCCCCTCAAGTAGAACTTTTATATAAGACTATTGCTTACCTTAAGAATGCATTGGATAGATCAAAATCTAAGGTTAAGGATTTAAAGGTAGAAATAAAAGCAATTAGGAATGAAGAATCTTTATGTGATGATTCATGCATGCTTAGGGAGGAAAATGAAAATCTTAAGAATGAGGTTTGTCAATTAAGGACATGCTTATAAAAGTTTACTAATAGATTAAAATATCTTGACATGATCCTTAGAGACCAAAGGGTCGTTTATAACAAGGCTAATATATGATATTGACCTAAGGATAAGGAAGTTTCTTACATTTCCCTAATTAATAGAAGAACAAAAATTAAGGGTAAGGTAAAGAAGGCTTGGGTACCAAAGAAATTTTTAATTGATATTACCGGTCCAAATATTTGGGTACCAAAAAAGTTTATTTTTCGTGTTGTTTAGGTAGGTGAGCAAGGTATGTGAATTGTGGATAGCGGTTGCTCAAGGCATATGGCCAGAGATGTGAGCAAGTTCTCCACAATCGAGTATGTTAAGAAGGGAGCAATGTCCTTTGGCAATAGTGGGAAGCTTAAGATTTTAGGTAGAGGTACAATTGAGGTATCCCTTAAAATCATCATTCACAAAGTCATGTTAGTTAAAAGCATGAAGTTTAATTTACTTAGTTTTAGTCAACTTTGTGATGAGAGCTATAATGTAGATTTTAAATCCTTAAAATACTTAATTAGACACAAGAGCTTGGATGATTTCATGTTAGTTGGATATAGGAAATCAAATATTTATTATGTTGATCTTTCATATGCTTCTAATATTTCTACCAAGTGTTTTTTGTCAAAAGAAGAGGAAGATTGGCTATGGCATAGAAGACTTAGACATGTCAACATGAAGAACAAAGCCAAAGTAGCCAAATTAGAACATGCCCCAAAGACATCAAAATATAAATTTAGGGGTAATGATCAAGGGGGAGGATTAGGAGGTATTAATCAAGAGGGAGGAAGAGAAGATTCCGATGATGAAAGGAGGAAGAATGATGATAAGCATGATCAAATTGAATGTGATTCACCTCCTAGGACCTTAAGGACTCATCAAAACCATCCTCGAGACCAAGTAGTAGGAGAATTATCACAAGGAGTAAGGACTAGATCCTTTTATAGAGTTCCTACTAGTCAAATTACCCTTATTTCCCAAATTGAGCTAAAATCAATTAATGATGCCTTACTTGATCCAGATTGAATTTTAGTAATGCAAGAAGAGTTAGCTCAATTTGAGAGAAGTCAAGTATAAGAACTAGTTCCTAAGCTCAATGATAACACAATTATTACCACAAGATGAATCTTTAGGAACAAGTTGGATGATCAAGGTAAAATCACTAGAAACAAACCTAGGTTAGTGCCCCAAGGATTTAATCAAGTTGAAGGACTTGACTATGATGAGACCTATGCTCCATTTGCTAGATTAGAGTTTATCCGAATCCTATTAGGATATGCCGCTCACATGGGGTTTAAACTCTATCAAATGGATGTGAAATCAGCATTCCTAAATGGGTTCATTAAGAAAGAAGTCTATGAGGAGCAACCACCTGAGTTTGAAAATATAGACTATCCAAACCATGTGTGTAAGGTTAAAAAGCTTTATATGGGTTAAAATAAGCTCCCCGAGCTTGGTATGAGAGATTCTCATCATTCCTCATCTCTAAGGACTTTAGAAGAGGCTAAGTTGATCGAACATTATTTTTAAAGTAAAAAAAAAAAAAGATATCATTATTGCCTATGTGTGTGTTGATGACATTATTTTTGAGTCAATAAATGATGAATTTCTCCAAGACTTTATTAGGAATATGAAAAATGAATTTGAAATGAGTCTAGTAAGAGAATTGACCTTTTTCTTAGGCTGCAAGTCAAACAAACTAGTGAAAGAACTCATATCTATCAAACCAAATATGCTAAGGAAATAATCAAGAAATTTGGTTTAGAAAATACTAAGGTAGTGTCTATTCCCATGGCAACCAACACTAAGATAGACAATGATCAAGTTGAAAAATTGATTGATGTTGGTGCAATCGGCCCAGCAATACCTTGATGGTATTTTGATGATAGACAAAACTCATGACATGGGATTGTCATGGGAAAGTCCAACATGGTGTTGACATGGAAAATCCAAGCATGGAGCTTGGTGTGGGAAAGTCCAACATGGGGTTGGCATGGAAAATCCAAGCATGGAGCTTGGTGTGGGAAAGTCCAACATGGAAAATCCAAGCATGGAGCTTGGTGTGGAAGTCCAAGGGGGGAGCCTTGGCATGGGAAAGTCCAAAGTATTGCGAAGTCGTGCGCTTGGTGCTTGGCATGGGAAATCCAAAGCATTGCGAAGCCGTGCGCTTGGTGCTTGGTGAGAAATGCATTGCGAAGCCGTGCGCTTGGTGCATATGGGAAGCCTTAAGGACTTGGTAAGTTCACTAGGCTCGGGGTCCTTGAGTCGGTGAAGGATGGCATTGCGAAGTCGTGCGCTTGGTGCATCCGAGGGAACGCCGGACGGGGAGGGAATGGAGTGAGCCCAAAGGGAAGCATACTTCTAGGGCATGAGACGCGAAGGATGGCGTTGCGAAGCCGTGCGCTTGGCGTATCCGAGGGACATAGGCCGAGGGAAGAGAGCTTTGGTGGGGAACTCCATGAGGGATAAGGTGGACTTGGCCAAGTGGCTAAGACTGAGTGTCGGAGGCTCAAACTTGATGTTTGAGGGTTTACCCGACGGTCGGATGCTCAAACAACTTGGTGTTTGAGGTTTTGCCCGACGTCAGTCGACTGGCATAGGTGCCGGTTCGACTGGTCCAAGTCAACTAGAGTTCGACTGGTGTAAGGCTAGGCTTTTGTGCTTGGCAGTCGACTGTCATGGACTAGCAGTCGACTGAAAGTTTTCTTGTGTATTGTATTTGTGTATTTGCTTGTATTTTTATATTACATTGTAATTGCTTGTGAGAGGTTTCTCCACCTCCGACGTGTTGTCGAGAAGGAGTGTTATAGTTAGTGTCGTGCGCATAACTAGAGCTCGGTGAGCTCGCCCGTGGAGTAGGAACCATTCGGTTCCGAACCATGTATATCTTGTGTTGTGTGATTGTGTATTGTTAGCTTCATTATTATTGTTATTCCGCTGCACTAACGACAATCGTAGACAAGCAACGCAAGAAGAACGAACGAATTACGACATCCAACGAAAGAGGGCTATTCACCCCCTCTAGCCGGCCGTACCGATCCCCTACAAGTGGTATCAGAGCCGAGGTCACTCTTCAAGGACTAACCGCCGCGAGAGCACTACAATGGCCGGCTTCATCCATCCACCGAATTTCGATGGAGACTTTGCTTGGTGGAGGAAACGGATGGAGGTATATCTAGAAACCGATTTTGATTTTATGATTATTATAGAAAACGGTTTTGAAATGCCTAGGGACAAGTACAACAAGCCAATTGAGAAGTCAAAATGGACCCAAGACCAAATCAAAGACTTCAAGACAAATCTCAAGGTAATCAAGTTGATTAATGATTTGTTGCCTAACACTATTTGGTCGAGATTGGGTGATTATAGGGATGCAAGGGAATTATGGAATAAGGTAATGAAATTCCAAGAAAATTCCCAATCGGCACAAGTAGAGGAGAATGCCGAAGAAGAAGCACCCACAACATTTGAAGATGTTGATGATTTGGTGGAGACCTCCACCTCTAGCATTGAGGGGGAGGAAAGGCAATCTTCCATCCCGGAGCAAGAACAAGAAGCATCCACATCCGGGAGAAGTGAAGATCATGAAGAGGCCTCCACCACCTCCCTAGGTAACTCAAGTGTTATTATTCTAAATAAAAATCACATAATATGCTTTGAGTGTAGGGAGAAAGGGCATTATAAGAGCAAATTCCCTAAATTGGCTAAGAAGAAGGCATCGACACCAAAAGTTAACCCAAAGTCAAAGGATGCCGGTGTTCCCAAAATCAAGAGCAAAGAGCACATTGTGTGCTTCAAATGCAATCAAAAGGGACACTACCGAAGCCAATGCCCTAGGGGGAGGAAGAAAGGGCAAGAAGGTGCAATTCATGTAGGGGGAGCTCCTAAAGATAACCCTAAGGTACATTTAGTTAATGCACCTTTAATTCCTAAAGTCAAAAAGCATGCTAAAAATTATTTTAGTTCTCTTGCTATTATCAATGAAAAGCATGCTAGGAGAAACAATAAGGTCTATTGCTTAGGTGCTAAGCGTGTTAGTTTCTCTAAGGACAAACCTAGGACCCAAAACACTAGACCTATCCTACCTAGGAAATAAATTAGAAGAATTGAAGAGAATTTGGGTATTAATCCCAAGAAATCTAGGCATATGCCTAAGAAGAGGTTTTCCCAAAAACCTAATGAAAATTCAAAAATGGGAAAATTAGAGCTAGAGAACCAAGTCTTGAGGTCAAGACTTGAGAGAATGGAGAAAGCCCTTAGAATCATAGAAAATTCAATTCTAGGGTCAAATGTCCAAAAGTCAAGACCTAAGGTTCAAAAACGGTCTAAGGGCAAGGAAGGTTTGGGTGACAAACCTTAGCCCAAGAAGACTTATCATAATGTTCCATTTAATTATGGAACTATTTCTAGGTCTAGGAAAACCAAGGCTAATAGGGAAGTCATCCCTAAGTCTAGCCATGGTATGTGTTTAGTGGCTAACACCTCAAAGAAATCAAATGTAGCCACTAAGAAGGTCAATGGAGGAGTCACCTCTAGAGTTGACCTAGGAAAGACCCAAAAGATTATGACTTCAAAGCCAAAAAGGGTCATTAGGAAGGTATCTAGGGAAGTTATCCCTAGGGAATACCTTGTTAACCCAAGGAGCTCCAATAGATATTGGGTTCCTAAGAGCGTGATCGATTCACGCTAAATGGGTTATGGTGTGTCAACCCTAAGTGGATGGGTAGTTAACCTAACCATAGTAGAGTTGACACATTAGGGTGTACCAATATGGTTTGAGAAGTTAAAAAATGATTTAAATTGGCACAATTAGGTCATAGAGGTATTGGTGTGCCATTTTGGGTTTTTGGCACACTAGGGAAATGAATGGCAATAAGGCAAAATAGAATTAATCCCTAAAAATGGAAAATTGATTTTCACACTTAGGTATTCTATACCTTAGTATATTTTACTTGCCATGTTTTGTTTGCCTTGCCATGTCATGACATCATTTTCATTTTTATCTATAAAATGTCATGATCATGTTTAGATTTATGTTTAGATGTCATGTATGCTTAAGATTCATTCATATGCCATGACATCATGATATTGGCATATGTTCTTATCTATATCATATCTATGCCATAATCATATCATGCATGAATTAAAATGGAGTTAAGGACTATGGCATGATTTGATGGGAATCAAATAATATTGCCTAGAAATATGCATGAGACCATTTTAAAGAACAAAAACCCACATCTCACTAGATTAATTGCCTTGAATGTGTTTTTACACATCTAAATATAAGTGAGATGTTTAAGGAAAAGAAATTAAAGGTTTTGAAAACTTTTTGAAAAACCTTGGTGAAGCATATCTTTTGATAGCTATCACCATTGAATGGGATGATACAAAGAGGGCTCTTTATTGAAGCTTTTCTAAACTTTTGAACTTTGTATCAATATCCTAATTTAGTGGGTAAAATAATTTTCCAATATTTTTCACCCATAGTGTTTAGGATAAGTAATATGCATATGAAATTTCATGATTTTTAAACTTATGTATATTTACTTATGGTTTGAATCCATTTAAAATCTTGTAAATCACGATTATCGATCATTGCCATGGATTGGAAGTCATTGATGAAATGGCAATGACCGTGATTTACGATTTGATTGTGCCCAGTGATTTCGGGTAAATCTTGTTGATTAGGCCCATGTTCAGCTAGGTTAAGGTTCCCTAACCACTCCTAACCCTAGGATATGCTTGGGAGAGCATTAGAGAGGGTGGAAATCCATGTGAGTTCATTGTTGAACTTTGCCTTAATTTTGTTTGGTTTAATGTTCCTATTGGCTTAGGGACTCTCCAAGGACATTGTTGGTGCAATGGTCAAGGGGGAGCAAGCCTCTAGGGGGAGGTATCCATCATGGGAAGATGGATGTGTATTTCCTCATGGGAGGAAAATTGGGTTGCCTCTCTTTGAGTGATATGGGATCACTAGAAAGATTGTAGGCATGTGTTCCTCCAAGGGAGAGATTGTAAGATCTCATTGGGATATGAGACATTCATACCCTTGGGGAGGACCTTTTTGATGTAATGTCAAAAAGGGGGAGAAGTTACCAAGGTACCAATTAGGGTTCGTTGGAATTCTCATTGGGATATGAGAATTGCCAATATGGGAGAATTGGTAGACTTGAGATGGTAGTTTTGTCAATCATCAAAAAGGGGGAGATTGTTGGTGCAATCGGCCCAGCAGTACCTTGATGGTATTTTGATGATAGACAAAACTCATGACATGGGATTGTCATGGGAAAGTCCAACATGGTGTTGGCATGGAAAATCCAAGCATGGAGCTTGGTGTGGGAAAGTCCAACATGGGGTTGACATAGAAAATCCAAGCATGGAGCTTGGTGTGGGAAAGTCCAACATGGGGTTGGCATGGAAAATCCAAGCATGGAGCTTGGTGTGGAAGTCCAAGGGGGAAACCTTGGCATGGGAAAGTCCAAAGCTCCCTGGTCATATCTTTGGCATCTAAGGTTTGGTCATATTAACCTAAGCATAATTCAAAGGTTGATAGCTGATGGACCTCTAAGTTCATTAGTGGTGGAAGACTTCCCAACTTGCGAGTCCTGCTTGGAAGGTAAAATGACCAAGAGGTCTTTTAAGGCCAAGGGGTATAGAGCCAAAGATGTGTTAGAATTGGTTCATTCTGATTTGTGTGGTCCTATGTCTATCCAGGCTAGAGGTGATTTTGAGTATTTCGTCTCTTTCATAAATGATTATTCAAGATATAGATACATTTACATGATGCGCCGCAAGTCTGAATGCTTTGACAAGTTCAAAGAATTTAAGGCTGATGTGGAGAAACGTCAAGGTAAAAGTATCAAGACACTACGATCTGATCGTGGTGGTGAGTACCTCTTGGGAGAGTTTAGGAATTACTTATCAGAGGCTGAGATTCAATCCCAATTGTCTGCACCTGGCACACCCCAGCAGAATGGTGTAGCAGAGCGAAGGAATAGGACTCTTATGGAGATGATTAGATCAATGATGAGTTATTCTGAGTTGCCAGATTTGTTCTGGGGATATGCTCTAGATACGGCGGTGTATATTCTGAACTTGGTACCATCAAAATTAGTGCCTTCTACTCCCACAGAATTATAGACTAGGCGAAAGCCTAATCTAAGACATATTCGGATTTGGAAGAGTCCAACACATGTGCTGAAGGCAGATACTGGTAAGTTAGAACCTCGTACAGAAGTGCGCATGTTCATTGGCTATCCTAGAGGAACGAAAGGTGGTTTGTTTTATAGTCCTAGAGATCAGAAGGTGATCATTAGCACGAATGCCAGATTTCTAGAGGAAGAGTATGTGATGAACCACAAGCCCATGAGTAAGATTGTTCTGGAGGAATTGAAAGGGGAAGTCACTACTTCAGTACCACCTGTACAAGAGGATATACCACAAGTCACTGCACCGCGTGTCATAGAGGATACACAGGTTATACCTTGTCGTAGTGGGAGGGTTGTTAGATAGCTTGATAGATTCATGTTCTTGGGAGAATCTTCTGATTTGGTCCCTGGTGAACATGAACCTGATCCCTGGACATATGACGAAGCAATCCAAGATAAAGATGTAGTATCTTGGCAAAGTGCAATGAATGATGAGATTGAATCTATGGATTCAAATCAGGTCTGGGAGCTAGTAGAACCACCCGATGGTGTAAAAACCATTGGATGCAAGTGGATCTACAAAAGAAAGAGAGGAATAGACGGGAAGGTTGAGACCTTCAAAGCGAGGCTTGTTGCGAAAGGGTATACTCAGAAAGAGGGTATCGATTATGAGGAGACCTTTTCGCCGGTAGTCATGATTAAGTCTATCCGGATTCTCTTATGCATTGCTGCTCATATGGATTATAAGGTATGGCAGATAGATGTCAAGACAGCTTTCCTCAATGGAAGTCTTGAGGAAAACATCTATATGAAGCAACCAGAAGGATTCATTGCAAAGGGCAAAGAGCATCTTGTGTGTAAGCTTAATCGGTCCATTTATGGATTGAAGAAAGCTTCGAGGTCTTGGAACATCCGCTTTGATGAGGTAATCCAGTCTTATGGATTCATTCATAGTCTGAATGAGTCTTGTCTATACAAGAGATGTGACGGAAACATAGTGGTATTTCTTGTACTATACGTAGATGACATTTTATTAATTGACAATAATATCAAGGTGTTATCGGACGTAAGGGTATGGTAATCCAAACAGTTTGATATGAAGGACTTGGGAGAAGTGGGACACATCCTTGGGATCAAGGTTATAAGGGATCGCAAGAAAAGGATGTTGTGCTTATCTCAAGCTTCATACATAGACACCATTATGGATCATTTTAGCATGTAAAACTCCAAGAAAGGTTTTCTACCTTTTAGGCATGGAGTTCCTTTGTCTAAGGAGATGTGTTCTAGAACATCTAAGGAGATAGAGGAGATGAAAGCAGTTTTATATGCTTCGGCAATAGAAAGCCTCATGTATGCGATGCTATGTATGAGACCAGATATCTACATTGTCATGAGCATGGTCAGCAGATATCAGAGTAATCCAGGACAGGGACATTAGACTGCGGTAAAGCATATATTGAAGTACCTGAGAAGGACTAGGGATTATATGCTAGTTTACCAGGCATACCAGTTACTCCCTGTGGGCTACACAGATTCCGACTTCCAATCAGATAGGGATAATAGTAAGTCTACCTCGGATTTTGTGTTTACTTTGGGAGGTGGAGCCATTGTATGGAGGAGTGTCAAGTAGAAATGTGTGGCGGACTCTACCATGGAAGCTGAGTATGTGGTAGCCTCTGAGGCGGCCAAAGAAGATGTGTGGCTCAGGAACTTCTTGATGGACTTGGATGTGATTCCTGATTTGCCCAGAACTATCACAATATATTGTGATAATAGTGGTGCAATTGAAAACTCGAAGGAACCATGAGCCCATAAGGCAAGTAAACACATAGAGCGCAAGTACCACCTGATACGAGAAATCGTAAAGAGAGGAGAAGTTGTTGTGACCAAGATTGCATCGGAGGATAACCTGGCAGATCCTTTCACTAAGGCCCTTCCAGTGAGAGCTTTTGATAGGCATGTAGAGGGAATGGGAATCAGATGTATGGCAGTTTGAGGATAGTATAGTCTTTTAGTATAAGTGGGAGATTGTTGGATGTATACTGAAAAGTCTATCTTTTGTATGAACATTTTTATTTCTGAAATAAGAATCACATGATCATTGTTTGCATATTTATGGTTATGCATATTGTCTGATACATTACATTGTAGATAACATGGTGTGTAGTGTCACACAGGAGATCATGTTATCGGTTCATTATAAAGTATAAGCAAAGGCTCACAACCGAGATGGTTATGGACAAACCATTAAAATAGTTGTAGTTTAATTTGGTATTGGTTTGTCTTGACCATAGAATCACACTAGTACACTTTGTGTGTATTGAGCAGGACCGACATAGAGGTGATTCGATTTATTGCTGACTACATAATCGAATCGGACCTCAGATATTATATTGTACATGCTCTTAATCCCGATATAATAACTGGCACATATACTTAGTATTCATTTCTTTGATTTACCAATGGGAGAGATTTATAGAGTAAATCAATAGGCTCGGTAAGTTGGGAAATGGTATTATTTATATGATGTGTCGTTGATTATAGGAGAAAACTGTGTCCTATATATTAGGATGATGATGTCCCCTTGAGGAGCTCATAAGGTTCATCATGTAAACCCTGCAGGTGGACTTGGTCCGGCATGAAGATAAGGTTGAGTGGTACTACTCATGGAGTTAGATGTTGATTAATTAATTGTCAGTAAATTAATTAATCGACGAACATTCGAGGTCTTAAAAACGGGGAGAAAAATATACAAATAATATATGGAGCCCATATTAATTTATGGGGGTTGGTGAGGTAGATCAATGATAATCCTCTAGTGGAATGGATTATCATTAATGGATCGGACTTTATGTGGGCTTGATCCATTGGGTGGCCAAGATCCAACTCCTCCTCATGGTCCCTATTGTAGCCTATTAAAACCTCATGGAGCCTAGATCCAATGATGGAAAACAAAACTCTAGATCCGACGGTGGAGATTAAATCTCTAGATCCGACGGTTGAGATTAATTCTCTAGATCCGACGGTTGAGATTAAATCCCTAGATCCGACGGTTGAGATTAAATCCCTAGAACCAATGGTGGGGATTAAAACAAGGATTAATCCTAACTCTATAAAAGGAGGGATTAGGGTGGGCGGCAAGAGAAATTTTGAGGCAAAGGAGATTAGGGTTTTTGGACGGCAAGGGCAAGGAGGCTTGGGCGTCCACAAACTTGGAAAGATTTTCCTTCTTCTTCCTTAGGTGGCCGACGCCCATCCTCTCCTATCCTAGGCTGGCGTCCAAAGCTCTTCCTTCTCTTCTCCTTAGCCGGTGGAAATAAGGGTTAGGGTGATTCCTTGGAGCTCTTGGCCAGCGCCCACCTTTCCCTCTCTTTAGGCCGGCGGCAAGCTTCAAGTTGGGAGCTTGTTGGTTGGTCCTAGATAGAGGAGAGTTTTGTTTCTTATTCTTCCTTTTGTTTGGAGTGAGCAAAGAAAGGAAGATTGGTGATCTAGAAGGCTTCGACTTTTGGAAGATCGTCATCCACACGACGTCCAAAAGGAGGAAGGACATATAATAGAAGATCGAGAGGTATAACGCTTGTTTATATTATTTTGTGACATGTCTATAATTGTTTTTCAATCATATACATGTTGTATGTTGTATGGTTTTATATGTGGCTAAATTTACTTGGACCCCGAATACAAACATAAAAATCGGTGATCCGTACATCGTCTATTCCGCGGCTAATCTAGAATAGAAGTTGTTTGCTTGAACAATAAGTTTGTTCAAGTGACCACTCTAATTGAATAGCACAATGATAAAATGGTATCTTGGGTAATCCCTCTTGTCAAGGATAAATTTTTTTATTCGGGGACGTAGAAGGGATCGCCATGAACAAGCGACCGAGTTGGAGTGGGAAGCGAAGTTTTTCCTCCCTTCAAACAACCCTCTCACGATTCATCCCTAAGTCGGTTGAGTGGAGTTTTCATTTTTTCAAGATACTCTGCAAGTCGGCTTGGGTTTTATGGGATGAAAAATATGAATGGGCCTTCACTGGTTTGAAGCAATACATGTCTGAATTACCCACTCTAACTAAGCCAGCAGTAGGGGAAAGATTACAATTATATCTGGCTGCATCAGAAGAAGTTGCGGGGTCTATTTTGATTCGGCAAGAAGATAGTAAACATCTCCCTATTTACTTCGTTAGTCACTTGCTGAAAGCTTCCGAGATTCGATACACTACACTAGAAAAGTTGGCTCTTGCCCTTCTCATAACTGCTCAGAAGCTCCGCCCTTACTTCCTATCTCATCCGATCACAATGTTAACCAACAGTGGTCTGGGAAGGATATTAACTAATCCTGAAGCGTCTAGTCGCCTGATCAAGTGGACCACTGAGCTAGCTGAATATGACATCCAGTATTAATCGCGGACAACCCTCAAAGGGCAAGTATTAGCGGATTTCTTAGCCGAAGCTCCAGGGCTAGAGAAGAATGAAATATGGAAAGTATATGTTGATGGATCAACTATTAAGAAAAGAAGTGGCGTGGGAGTGTTATTGATATCCCCACAAGAAGACATGATCCGGATAGTCATGCAACTCAACTTCTGTGCCTCTAACAATGAAGTTGAGTACGAGGCTTTATTGGCTAGTCTTCGTGTGGCTCACCATGTTGGGGCTTCCCAAGTTATCCTGTATTCGGACTCACAGCTAGCCGTGGATCAAGTTAAAGGATCCTTTGACACCAATAATAGTCGGCTCCAGCATTATATCATCACTTTTAACAAGTTAGCCGCTGAATTCCAGGAGGTTGCTCTACACAAGATTCCTCGGGGAGATAATTAGAAGGTCGATGAACTGACCCGCATGGCCAGTGCACTAACCATATGGAGCTTAGGAGACTCATTTGCCGAGACACAACTCATTGCCCAAATAGACCAGAATGCGCTGAGAGGCTTTATCGATTGGAGGGATCCATTGATGGATTATCTGAGAATGGGAGCATTTTCGGACAACGGAGACGAGGCACGACTCATAAAGAAGAGGGGGGCTCGATTTGTTTTAATTGGAGATACTTTATACAAGTGCACCTTTTCTCGTCCTTTGCTCAAGTGTCTCAGGCCGGAAGAAGTTGAATATGTCATGAGAGAGATACATGAGGGTTGTTGTGGAAATTACTCAAGAGGGAGGGCTTTAGCTCGGAAGATCTTATTGGCCGAATATTTCTGACCAACTTTGCAGAAAGATGCTATCCACTGTGTTCGTGTATGCCTCAGTTGCCAAAAATATTAAAATTTCTCCCAACAACCTGCTGAGTTATTAAGGTCGTCGGTGGTGTCATGCCCCTTTGATCAGTGGGGAATGGATATCGTGGGTCCATTGCTAATCAAGTCGAATCAGAATAAGTTCTTACTCATCGCTGTGGATTACTTTTCCAAGTGGGTAGAGGTAGAACTGTTGGCTAAGATAACAGAGGAGGTCATACTAAAGTTCCTCTGGAGAAATATCATCTACAGATTTGGCATCCCCCAGAGGCTAGTCTGATGGCCGATAGTTCCAATGTAGAAAAATCAAAGAATGGTGCCAACAACTAGAGATACAGCATGCCTTCACTTCAATTGCCTACCCCCAGAGCCATGGACAGGCTGAAGTCACTAACAGGGAGCTGATTCGGGGGCTCAAAATCAAGCTTGACCATACCAGGGGAAGTTGGGTTGAGGAGCTACCAAGTATTCTATGGGCATATCGAATGACTCCCAAAGATAGTACAAGCCTCACCCCTTTTCACCTACTCTATGGTTCTGAGGCTCTCGTTCCTATAGAAGTTGGTATGGGATCACCTCGGGTCTCCACTTAGATTCCAGACGGTAGCAATAATACTGAGAAAATATTGACAGAACTAGATTTGGTGAGTGAGACCTGAGAGAACGTTGCCCTCTGAATGGAGACATTCCGGCGGAAAGTAGCTCAAGCCTACAACAAACCTGGGGACTTTGTGTGGAAAAAGATTCAACTGGCAGGGGAGGTTCGCAAGTTGTCACCTCGATGGGAGGATCCTTACAAGATTATCAGGAAGCTCAACTCAAGAACTTATTATCTGCAGGACGGCAAAGGAAAAGAGCTCGCTCGGTCGTGGAATCCCTTTCACCTACGACCATATCATGTATAGTTGGTCGGTAGCCAGGGGGTATATAATAGTAATTTTTTCTTGGAATAATAAAAGGTTGCTCTTATGGTTGCAGCAAAGCCACCTATCACGATGTCGTTGTTGGGGTGCAGCCGACGTGTAGATGTGCTTTTGTCATTTCATAAACGAACTGTTGGGTTTCCGGCACCGCGGCGAGTGTGTGTTCGTACATGTTTTGTAAACATGTGCACAGCGGAAGAAATAAAAATAATAAATCTACATTTATTACAACACACACATCACACACATGCATAGTACAACAAGTGTAGACATAACCGTAAATTTAAATTTGCAATAAAAGGAAATTTAACTACGTTATACCTTTCGTATTACATGTAGCGGGAACGGCATCAACCGGAATGATCCTCGCTAGAATCGTCTCTATCCGTATCCACGCCGAGTATCCTTAGGATGACTTCGCTAAGCCACGAACTTCGTCTTCATACGGGTTACTAGCCTCGTGTTGAAGATGACGTGATCGAGAGATGATCACGATCCGAATCCAAATTCGGATCCAAAACGAGTCCTCAAAACTCGCTTCTCCGGAGAGGTATTTGTCAACCGATTGACGAATCCTTCGTCCTCGACCTCAGAGGATTACCGGAGATCGAATCCCCGGTAAGTTAGGCGCTGTCGGAGCTCTAACCGTCGTCTAAACGACGCTCCGACGAGAAGAGAACAAGCTGTCCAGAAAACTGGACAGCTTTGGTGGAGGAGTAGGCGTCGGCCAAACAAGGGAAGTCAAGTGCTCACCTTATCACCGAAGCCTAGGAAGATCACCGGAGGGTCGCCGGAGGATCACCGGCTGAAGCTTGGACACCGGCAAGAAGGAGCCGGATGGCGCACAAGGGGTCAAGCGGCAATGGGGGTTGGCGCCGAGAGTCTCCAAGGAGAGGTGGGCGGCAACTATTGCTAGGGTTTTGTATTAGGGCTTAACAAACCCTTAAGCCCTCTTTTATAGAGAACTAATTCTCTTAATGGTTATTGGATCATAACCATAAGGCTCGTTAACCCGCTCCATTAATATAAGTTAAAATAAACCAAACCATGATGGTTTATTTTAAGTTAAAACGAACCGAACCAACTTTTGGTTCATTCGTTTAAAATAAACCAAACCCTTTGGTTTATTCTCCTCCATTGGATTAGAACCAAACCATTTTGGTTCATCCATTATGTCCTCATAAGACACGGCCCATCCACGCTTCCATTGCGACTGAAACGATTTCATGCTCGCTTCTTATTTGGTCCAACCAAACCTAGTTTCTCTCGGTCTGAGAATCCCATTCTCAAGCTCATTTTAAATCCTTCGGATTACGCTCGTTGTGTGTGTGACTAAATAGGTTCTCGGTTTATGTTGGCCGTCTATAATTAACCATTAATTATAGAACGATCATGAGTGGCACCTAGTAGTACATCATGATCCCCAATTAACCGAAAAGATCAACGGTTGATCCAGAACTATTTCTAAAAACCCTTCAGCAGCTCGAATGATTCGTGCCCCATTCCCTTCACTCATCTTATACCCACTTGGTTTAGGACATGGTCTATAGTGTCAATCCCCACAAGGTTGACTACGTCACACCTAACCCAAGTATCATTTCCTCGTCCTACGGATTCTAGTTACTGCACATGTATCGAAGAGTACCTTACTCTAAACATGTAATGCTTTGGCCAAAGACTTTAGTAACAATCCGACGAGAGGCCATGGGTATACATCTCCTCGCAAGGAGTGGTGAATCCTTTATAGGCTATTCAAACACCTTCGATCACCGACTTATACCCAATCATCTCGGTCCACATCTCCTTAGAGATGTTTGCTTAAGATGTCAAAGCATAAGTCTCCATGATCAAGATGACTTGAATACCGCAAGTCAAAGGAACATCGCACTTAAGCTATAGTAAGAACTTCATTGACATATCTATATATGCAGAGAACCATATGAAGTCTACGGTAGTCACTCGATAGACAGATTACCATAACTAGCATCCACGATTAACTCCGGACATCACTATGTCTCCAGCCAGTGAGAATCAGCTGCTTGGATACACCAAGTATACCTCGTGCTAGTCTCGGCGAATTGATGGTGTCGAATCCATCGATTCATCGACTAGGGATAATTAGATACATCACAATTACACATGTAGAGATACTCACTAGTTGTGATCCAATCACAAATTCTCTCATCTTTGTAGATAAATATCGTGGACATTCGATAAATGAGTTTAAGATCAATCAAATACATGAAAACATGTATACTCGAATAGTGAATCTTCATTTATCGTATAAATGGTTCATACATAAGGCGATTGCCTTAGGACATCTCTCATATATTACTAACAGACTCCCACTTGGCCTAATGTCAATCGCTACGGTATCCAATACCATAAGCTCTAACATGACCCTCAAACTTACTTTGAGGTAATGCTTTAGTCAAAGGATTCGCTAAGTTCCTTTATGGGAATTTTCTCGATTTGTATTTCGTTCCTCTTGATCTCTCGATAAGATGATAGCGGGAAGCACATGTTTGGATCGTTGATGAGACCTTGGCTCTTTCGCTGTCGCAATTGCTCCATTGTTATCGCGATGGGCCGGTATTGCTTGACAATGGCGGAATCACACCAAGTTCATAAATGAACTTCTTGATCCAAACCGCTTCCTTTGCTGCTTCCGAAGCTGCAATGTATTCTGCCTCAGTGGTAGAATCCGCTACAGTGTCTTGTTTGGAACTTTTCCAACTCACTGTGCCCCCATTCAAAGTGAACACGTATCCGGACTGAGACTTGGAATCATCCTTGTCTATCTTGAAGCTGACATCCGTATACCCGCGTATCACCATGTCCCCTTCTCCATATATTAGGAACACATCCTTAGTTCTTCTTAAGTACTTAAGGATCGTCTTGACAGCCACCCAATGATCCATTCCTGGATCAGACTGGTATCTGCTCGTGACACTCAGAGCATACGATACATCGGGCCTCGTACATAACATAGCATACATGATGGATCCTATTGCGGATGCATAGGGAATCTTACTCATGCAAATCCTCTCGTCTTCTGTGCGCGGACACAGAGACTTTGAAAGGTCTACCCCATGCCTGATGGGAAGGAAACCTTTCTTGGATTCCGACATGCTAAACCTCTTTAGCACTCGGTCTATATATGTAGACTGCGAAAGTCCAAGCAACCATTTCGATCTATCTCTATAGATCTTAATCCCGAGGATGTAGGTTGCTTCTCACAGGTCTTTCATGGAGAATGTCTTGGATAACCAAACCTTAACTGACTGTAAGATTGACACATCGTTTCCTATTAGTAATATGTCATCGACATACAATACTAGGAACACGACTGCACTCCCACTAAACTTCTTGTACACACAACGTGCGTCTAGATTTTGTGAGAAATCAAACCTTTTGATTATCTCATCAAAACGGATATTCCAGCTCCTGAATGCTTGCTTCAATCCATAAATGGACCATCGCAATTTGCATACCTTGGTTTTATCAACCGATGTGAAACCCTCAGGCTGTATCATATACACGTCCTCAAGCAGGTTTCCATTAAGGAAAACTGTTTTCACATCCATCTGCCATATCTCATAATCATAATGAGCCGCTATGGCCAGGAGCATCCGAATGGATTTAAGCATAGCTACAGGTGAATAGGTTTCGTCATAATCAACACCTTGCTTTTGACGATATCCTTTCGCCACCAATCTAGCCTTATAGGTAATCACATTACCATCCATGTCGGTTTTCTTCTTGAAACCCCACTTGCACCCTATAGGCTTAATGCCTTCAGGTGGGTCAACCAGGTTCCAAACTTGGTTTTCATACATGGAATCCAAGTTCCTAAAGCTTGAGTTGACATAGGTCCACATACATCAGTATGTATTAGACCTAGTAACTCTCCCACTCGTTCACCTTTTCCAGTAAAAGGTAACTTAGTCATCTTGCCTTTTAAGCATGATTCGCATGTATCGTATGAATCCAATTCAAAAGATTCCAGAATTCCACATCGGTGTAATTTGGACATGCATTTCTTGCTTACATGGCCAAGACGACAATGCCACATATAGGAGTCTAATTGATTACCCTTTCGAGCACGCGTGTTGCTCGCTTCGATATTGAAAATGTCACTGGATACGTCCAACGTATAAATACCATTGCTTAAAGTTCCAGCCCCATAAAGAACTCCATTCAAAGTTATGTAACAACAATTGTTACTAAAAGTCAAATGGTAACCATTTCTATTTAAACAAGAAATAGAAATGATGTTCTTTATCAACGAAGGAACATAAAAGCAATTGTCCAGTTTTAAGACAAATCCTATAAGGAGTTTCAACAAATACGTTCCGATGGCGAGTGCAGCAACCTTTGCTCCATTCCCAACACGTAAATTTTGACTCTCCTTTGACGAGTCTTCTTCTATTCCTTAGCCCATGTATGTCATTACATATATGTGAGCCACACCCAGTATCCAATACCCAAGTGTTTGAGGAAATAGAATGACAATCAATAATGAAGATACCTGAAGAGGATGGGGCATCGGATGCCTTCTTCTTCTTCATGGACTCAAGATAAATCTTGCAGTTTCTTCGCCAATGGCCCTCCTTGCCATAATGATGGCAAGTGCCCCTTTTGAGCTGGTTCTGCCTTTTTTGCCCTTTTCTTCTTCCCCTTCTGTTGTTCCTTTGACTTCCTCTTAGAACCTTTCTTCGAGGAATCAACTAACAACACCGTCCCCTGCTCATGCTTCTCAGAAGGTGTTAGGGATCGTTTGGAAGCTAGAGGGGGGTGAATAGCATTTTTCAGTTTCTACAAAAATGATTAGCGGAAGCAAACACAATAATATATGTAAAAACAATAACAAAACGCAAACAAGGCCTTTTACGTGGTTCGGAGATAGCGCTCCTACTCCACGGTGATCCTTAAGGTGGATCAATCCAAGCAATATCCACTAATAAGCTTTCTTTACAAAACAACTCCTCTTCTTTACAAAGAATGAAGATCTAAGCTTAGAGAGAAGAGGAGGAGATTTAAATCACTTAGAAAGCTAGAGAATTCGTGGAGGCTCTTGAGAGGGATTAGAGAATAAGCATTAACCCCAAAAACCTCCACCAGCCCTCTTTTTATAGAGAAGAGACTGATTTTCCCGTTGGAGCACGATCACCGATCGATGAAGATCACCAATCGGCCGGCGTGGTTAACGGCCAATAGCCGGATTCACGGGATTGAGTCGCTTTCATCCAACGGCACTTTCATCACGATCGATCCTCCATCACCGATCGATGGAGTGATCACCGAGTGATCACGCAATGATGCGACTCCATTCTCAGTGCTCGCTTACATCTATCACCGACCGCCACTATCGGGCAATGACCGATCGATTGCGAACATCACGACCGCTTTCGTCATATAGCCGAATCACCGGGTCATGGTTTCACCCTCGGCCACGAGCACCCCATCAGCCGATTGATACATCGTGATCGGGCCGATCGATACTCATCAAGTGTGAATATTTCACACTTGATTTCACCCCAGACCTAGACTTAACCTCCTAGCTCTTCCTTAAGCCTCGCCTTCAGATCCCTTCGAGTCCGCGATTTGTTCATCCTTCATACTTGCTTCCAAGAGCTTCCTTCTGGCTTGTCACATGTCTAGGGTTTTCCTTCGCCAAAGCGTGCTTGACTTTACGCCGCCAAGTCTACATGCTTGACTTACGCCGCCAAGACTTGCTTTTGACTCCCTTGCCAAGGTTCGCTTGATTTAATGTCCGCACAAGGCAACATGCTTGGTCTTATGCCGCCAAACCTTTACCTTGGACTTTTATTTCACCAAGTCTTCATACTTGGATTTTCCTGTCACTTAAACATCATCACAATTTAGATCACAAATTTTTGCCTAACTTAGATTATTATCCAAACATCAAAACATATAAATGTTTAGGGCATTGTTGCACCAACAGAAGGCTCCACAGTCTTCAGCATGTTGAGCAGTACCACAGATGAACCTTCTTGCATCTCAGAGGTGAAGAGGAGCTTGGAGACTTCGAACCTTTCGAATCTCACTTGCTTATCAAACAACTCATAAAGATGAAGGACTACGATATGAGCATCCATATGCTCATGCTGCTTTCGTAGCTTGGGTTCCATCGTGGCTAGCATGATGCAACTTGTCAGTTCAGAATCAGTCACATGTTTCTGATAGACCAACAATTGGTCCAGAGTTGCATCGTCACTAGGATGGGCGGGAAGAGGCGCTTCGAGGACATTTGCAAGCTTTTCAACCTTGAGAACAATTCTCAAGTTTCTAAGGCAGTCCAAGAAGTTCGGCCCAGTCAATTTATTCGAATTCAAAATGGAACGCAAATTCATAGACATCATGATCAATCTTAGAAATACAAAACGAGCATATATGAGAAAGATGATTTTAAAATGCATCAATATACATTTATAAATCTCATTCATTTTTCGAATTTAAAAACCCCAAAATCACTTCGGGAGATCGTAGGTCCATCTTCGAATGGGCTGATATCCATCATAGATATGAACAACCTTGGAGAGAGTCCAACAAGTCATTCATAACTATGACGGTAGGTATCAACTATACCAATTGCATATCACGTATATGCAACTATCACAATGTGCTATCAACTAATTGAATGTTCACACATGCATCGGGTTGTTAACACATTAACAAGTATGCATCATATGCATAGCACCCAACTTCACCTCCCTTTACATCGACCTTGGAGAGAGTCCAACAAGCCGATGCTCCAGGTTAAAGCCAACCCATTAATCGAGAAATAGTTTTAATATGGTTAGAGTGCATTCAACCAATTAGCCCGACTTGGAGAGAGTCCAACAACCAAAGCTAACGATTGACCTCTGACTCTTACCATATTAGTATTAAACTATTCCATGGTTTGAACATGTTCGGGTTCGAGCCGGGCTTGGAGAGAGTCCAACAACCCGAACAAGAAACGGAACTCTAGTTCTAACCATATTAATGGAAGGTGTAGGCTTTAATATTGAGTTAGGGTTTTTATGTTTCATCCTCTTTGCATGCAAATAACTATTATCTATATGGCATGGCATACATCTACATGTCACGACACGCATGGCATAATGATATGCATCTAATGCAATTACATGACATACAATTATGTCATGTACATAATTTCCTTATTTGTCATAACTATTTATGGAAATAAAATATGTTTAATATTTGATTCTCCAAATCAAATCATGATTAAATTAGGAAACAAATTTTCAAATCTAATCACAAATTTTATTTATGGAAATAGTTGATTAAGGAAAATCAATTTAGGAAACCAATTTCCTAAATCATCAAAACTACTTATGGAAATAAAATCTTTCCCAAATCAAATCATGATTAAATTAGGAAATAAATTTCCAGAATCTAATCAAATATTTTATTTATGGAAAATATCAATTTCCATAAATACTTCCAACTTTCCAAAAGTGGAAGATTTCCATAAATACTTCTAGACTTTCCAAAATTGAAAAATTTCCAACACTACTACTAAATTTCCAAAATTAGAAAATTTCCAGAAATAACATTATGACTATCGCAAAACCATTTTACGATTATGTCGAAACACAACCTGGGCTCTGATACCACTGTTGGGTTTTCGGCACCGCGGCGAGTGTGTGTTCGATCATGTTTCGTAAACATGTGCACAGCGGAAGCAATAAAAATAATAAATCTATATTTATTACAACACACACATCACACGCATGCATAGTACAATAAGTGTAGACATAACCATAAATTTAAATTTGCAATAAAAGGAAATTTAACTACGTTATACCTTTCGTATTACGTGTAGCGGGAACGGCATCAACCAGAACGATCCTCGCTAGAATCGTCTCTATCCGTATCCACGCCGAGTATCCTTAGGATGACTTCGCTAAGCCACGAGCTTCGTCTTCGTACGGGTTACTACCCTCGTGTTGAAGACGACGTGATCGAGAGATGATCACGATCCGAATCCAAATTCGGATCCAAAACGAGTCCTCAAAACTCGCTTCTCCGGAGAGGTATTCATCAACCGATTGACGAATCCTTCGTCCTCCACCTCAGAGGATTACCGGAGATCGAATCCCCAGTAAGTTAGGCGATGTCAGAGCTCTAACTATCGTCCAAACGATGCTCCGACGAGAAGAAAACAAGCTGTCCAGAAAACTGGACAGCTTTGGTGGAAGAGTAGGCGCCGACAAAACAAGGGAAGCCAAGTGCTCACCTTATCACCGAAGCCTAGGAAGATCACCGGAGGGTCACCGGAGGATCACCGTCAAGCTTGATGTCGCAAGGAGCCGGACGGGCGACACAAGGGGTCAAGGCGAATGGGGTTGGCGCCGAGAGTCTCCAAGGAGAGGTGGGCGGCAACTATTGTTAGGGTTTTGGATTAGGGCTTAACAAACCCTTAAGCCCTCTTTTATAGAGAACTAATTCTCTTAATGGTTATTGGATCATAACCATAAGGCCCGTTAACCCGCTCCATTAATATAAGTTAAAATAAACAAAACCATGATGGTTTATTTTAAGTTAAAACGAACCGAACCAACTTTTGGTTCATTCGTTTAAAATAAACCAAACCCTTTGGTTTATTCTCCTCCATTGGATTAGAACCAAACCATTTTGGTTCATCCATTATGTCTTCATAAGACACGGCCCATCCACGCTTCCATTGCGACTGAAATGATTTCATGCTTGCTTCTTGTTTGGTCCAACCAAACCTAATTTCTCTCGGTCTGAGAATCCCATTCTCAAGCTCGTTTTAAATCCTTCGGATTACGTTCGTTGTGCGTGTGACCAAATAGATTCTCGGTTTATGTTGACCATATATAATTAACCATTAATTATAGAACGATCATGAGTGGCACCTAGTAGTACATCATGATCCCCAATTAACCGAAAAGATCAACGGTTGATCCAGAACTATTTCTGAAAACCCTTCAGCAGCTCGAATGATTCGTGCCCCATTCCCTTCACTCATCTTATACCCACTTGGTTCAGGACATGGTCTATAGTGTCAGTCCCCCTCACTAGGATCGACTACGCCACACCTAGCAAGTATCATTTCCTCATCCTACTGGATTCTAGTTATCGCACATGTATCGAAGAGTACCTTACTCTAAACATGTAATGCTTTGGCCAAAGTCTTTAGTAACAATCCGACGAGAGGCCATGGGTATACATCTCCTCGCAAGGAGTGGTGAATCCTTTATAGGCTATTCAAACACCTTCGATCACTTCGACTTATACCCAATCATCCCGGGTCCACATCTCCTTAGAGATGTTTGCTTAAGATGTCAAAGCATAAGTCTCCAAGATCAAGATGACTTGAATACCGCAAGTCAAAGGAACATCGCATTTAAGCTACAGTAAGAACTTCATTGACATATCTATATATGCAGAGAACCATATGAAGTCTTACGGCTGGTCACTCCAATGAACTAGTTACCATAACTAGCATCCACGATTAACTCCGGACATCATAATGTCTCTAGCCAGTGAGAATCAGCTGCTTGGATACACCAAGGAGTATACCTCGTGCTAGTCTCGACAGAATTGATGGTGTCCAAATCCATCAATTCATCGACTAGGGATAATTCCGATACATCACAATTACACATGTAGAGATACTCACTAGTTGTGATCCAATCACAAATTCTCTCATGTTGTGAATCGTATCGTGGACATTCAGTAAATGAGTTTAAGATCCAATCAAATACATGAAACATGTATACTCAAATAGTGAATCTTCATTTATCATATAAATGGTTCATACATAAGGCGATTGCCTTAGGACATCTCTCATATATATATTACTAACACGAACGCAGCAGAATAAAATATAATCATTTCCTAAATTATTACAACACACATCCACGCATGCTTGATTACAACACGTGCGGACATATCCGTTAAATAAAATTTTACATTAAATTAAAAATAAAACTAATTTTATCCTAGGTATATCTTTCAGATGATGTTGATCCGAAATGGCATCAACTGTACGACGCTCACGGAGCTTCGTCTCTACTCGTGTCCATGCTAAATCTTCGGAGGGACGACTTCTCTAAGCCATGAGTTTGACCTTCTCTTCGCTACTACATAAAGCAAGAAGGTAGAGTGATCAGAGAGCAAGAAAATTGGCCCAACAAAATAGGAAACAACTCTTGTTTCTTTGGTGGCCGACGACAAGCTCCAAAACCCAACTCTTTTAGGTTCGGCCAAGCGCACAAAGGAAGAAACCTTTGTTCCAAGCCTTAGCAAAAGTTCACCACTCCCTTGGGGAGGATTTGGTCGGACCTAAAGCAAGAGATGGACTTGCTAGGGCCGGCGGCAAGGAAAACCCCAACAACTCTTGTTGGCGGCAAGAAGAGGAAGGAGGAGTAGGCAGCAAGGAGGAAGAGGAGGGGATTAAGCACGACCATCAATTAGGTTTTAGTCTTTATAACTCTTTATATAGGATCTAAACCTAATGGGTTATGGGTTAGTGGATCAAATCCATAAGTCCATAACCATTAAGGCTTAATCTCATCCATTAACCTTAATTGGGCCCTTAACCAAAAGAAGGTCCATTTAATTAAAATCAAACGGGTTTGGTTTATAATTAAACCTCTTAAGGCTCAACCCATCTTCATAAGACGTGCTCCTTTCGCATTTTCGACTTGAAAAATATTCTCATATTTGTCATGTGTTTGGTCCAACCAAACTTGATCTCTCTCGATCTTGAGAATCCAATTCTCAAACTTGTTTTTAAGTCTCTTCAAAGGATCCGTTATATGTGTAACCTTATAGGTTCTCAGTTTATGTTGGTTGTCCATAATTAACTATTAATTATTGAACGATCATGGGTGGCACCTAGTAGTATATCATGATCCCCAATTAATCGAAAAATCAGCAGTTGATCTCGGAGCCATTTCCAAACCCTTCAGCAGCTACAATGAATCATGCCTCATTCCGTTCACTCGTCTTATACTCACTTGGTTCAGGACATGGTCTATTATGTCAGTCCCCACTAGGTTGACTATGTCACACCTAGCCCAAGTAATACTTTCTTGTCTAGTGGATTCTAATTACTTCGACATATATCCAAGAGTATCATACTCTTCACATGCAATGCTTTGGCAAAAGACTTTGAGTAACAATTTGACGAGTGGCTATAGGGTATACATCTCCTCGCAAGGAGCGGCGAATCCTTTGTTGGCTATTCAATCGCCTTCGGATACTTCAACTTATACCCAATCATTCTGTACCCACACCTCCATAGAGATCTATCGACTAAGATGTCAAAGTATAAGTCTCCCTAACCAAGATAACTTGAATACCTCAAGTCGAAAGAAACTAGCACTCGAGTTGCAGTAAGAGCTTCACTGACATATCTTATATGTAGAGAACCATGTGAAGTTTTATAATAGGTCACTCCAATGAACTAGTTACCCATAACCAGCATCCACGTTTAACTCTCAACATCACAATTTCTCCAGCCTGTGAGAAGCACCTGCTTGGATAAACCAAAGAGTATAACCCGTGCTAGTCTCACAGAATCGATGATGTTCGAATTCATCAATTCATCGACTAGGGAATATTTCAATACTTCATAATTGTTGGGTTTTTCCGATCCGCAAAAACCGCTTTTTGCGTTGCGGAACCCTCAGAAACCCCGACCACGGATCCGTGCGAAGATGTATTAGAACAAAACATGTATGTGTTTATATAAAACCCTAGATCTACCTTAAATCTACATGATAAGGATGTTACCCTCGATGCGATGCCCTTCGCAAATCCCGCTCATCCAAAAGGTTCGACAGAACTCGAGAGTGTCAAGTGCACACTCCTCTATTGGTATCCACACAAGCAATAGGTGGAGAAAACACACCCTTGAGTGTGCTAGCACTCTATGGATGGTTCGACCAAGGAGGTTGGGAGAGGGAGAGAGCTTGAGGGAAGTTGATCCAAGGTTGAAGATGAAGTTGTGTAACCCACCAAAATAAATTCCCACATCTAATGGGGTTGGCCGGCCACATTATGGCTTGGGAGGTTACATGCATGCATGTAACTCCAATGCCTCTTGGTCTCCCTCATGATGTGGCACCAATTGACAAAGTCAATGATGATGTGGAGCATCATCATTGGCCGATCATGCCAAGTCATCATCATGACATGGCATTTGGTCAAGTCAAACTTGACCTTTCATCTTCCCTCTCAAGTCAAGTCAAACTTGACCTCTAATCTCCCAAGGTTGATCAAATCTAACCACTTGACTCAAGTCAATTTAATTTAATGAATCTCTATTCATTAATTTAAATTGATTTGATGAATCAAATCTAAATTAGACTAATCAACTTGAGTCTAACTCAATTAGTCTAATTTGGATTACTCTTAATCCAATTTGGTTCATCCCATGAACCTAATCCTCATGGTTCATCATATGAACCTAATCTCCATCTAATTGCTCTTATGTGTGTGACCCTATAGGTTCTTGTAACGTTGGCAATGTCCCTAAACTGATTTAGGAACATAAGCAATGAGCGGTATCTAGCAACACATCATTGCTACCCAAGTTACAAGAATGTTGAGCTCCAGCATCACCTTTGTGACTACTAATTGTGACTCTCACAATATGTGACAATGTCCCTCTATCCTTGACATCTAGATTGATCATTCGAGGCATAGACCGTGTCATCCTCGGTACAATCTAAATCTTGAACTCCAAGTAGACTCACTCTAATCAAATGAGCTCAATATCTCATATTGACTCATTTGGACATGGTCATGCACTTTGTTGTCTCACTCTATCAAGAATATTGATGTCACTCCCGTCATATAGGAGGGATAGATCCCATCTACATCACTCACATCCCTTCGCATAATTTGTTGCATACCCAGTAATCGCCTTTATAGTCCACCCATTTACGGGTGACGTTTGACGAAGCCAAAGTATGCAACTCCTTATGTAGGGAACCATGGTGACTTCAGGTCTAAGGACTAATAGTCATACTAATAGCCACATGAGAAAGTATATGACACTCATATAACGATCCATGATACTTTCTCATGACGGGTCATTCAGTATACATTCTCCAATGCATACCCATGTGTCAACTTGATATCTCATATCCATGACTTTTGAGATCAAGTCATCATGTTGACCTACATGCTAGTCTCTACGCATTAACATTGTCCCTGAATGTTAATACTCGACTAGGAATGATTAAGAGTAGTGTTCTCTATATTATCTCATTATCGATTCAACCAATCGATTGATATAGATAAGAACCTACTACTCAAGGACATTATTATATTTAATTATTTGGCACCAATACAAGTAAATATAATAACCATGCCTTTATAAATAGGAATATGATACAATAAAGTCCATACAACAATCATCACATGATTGGCTCTAGGGCTTTCACTAACAATCTCCCACTAGCACTAGTGCTAATCACCGTAGTATCTAATACCCAATGACCTAGTGTGACCATCATGCTTTTTCTGTGCCAAAGTCTTGGTTAAGGGATCTGCGATGTTAGCCTCTGTGGGTACTCTGCAAATATTCACATCTCCTCTATCGATAATCTCTCGAATGAGATGGAAGCGCCGTAGTATGTGTTTGGTCCGCTGGTGTGAGCGAGGTTCCTTAGCCTGTGCAATCGCTCCATTGTTGTCACAATAGAGCTCTATAGGATCTGCAATGATAGGAACCACCCCAAGCTCAGTAATGAACTCATGGATCCAAATCGCTCCTTCTTGCCTCGGATCACGGCGATATACTCGGCACCTGTTGTAGAATCGGCAAGCGTGTCTGCTTGAACTCTTCCGGCTCCAGCGCCACCATTCAAGCAAAACCACGAACCACATTGCGATCTATAATCATCACAGTCGGTTTGGAAGGCTGGCATCGGCTGTAACCCTTCTGACTAGCTCCTCATCGCCTCGAATATCAAGAAATATTCTTTAGTCCTTCTCAAGTACTTAAGAATATTCTTGGTACTATCGATGGCGCTCACGGATCATGGTATCTACTCGTCATGCTCAAAGCATACGAGACATCGGGACAGTACATACGGCATGGCGTACATGATAGATCCTATAGCGGATCGTAAGGGATCTTATCCATGCGGTCTCTCTCCTCTCTAGAAGAGGACTTTGAGTCTTGAAAGACTCACACCATGTGACATCGGCGAAGTCCTTTCTTGGAATTACTGCATGGCAAAGTAGTAATACCGTGTCGATGTATGTACTCGACTTAGGCCAAGCAATCTCTTAGATCTATCTCTATAGATCTTGATGCCTAGAATCTGTTTGCTTCACTAAGTCCTTCATTGAGAAGCACGTCCGACCAAAGTCTTCACGGTGTGGCGAAGGATGTCATTCCCAATGAGTAGTATGTCATCCACATACAATACAAGGAAGACAAGCTGTGTTCCCATTAACCCTCTTGTAGACCACGGGGTTCATCTTCATTCTTGATGAAACCAAATGTTTGATCGCATCATCGAATCGAAGATTCGGCTCGAAGCTTGCTTTAGCCCATAAATGGACCTTTGCGGCTTGCATACCTTCCCGATATCTTTGTGGATCTACAAAACCCTCGGGTTGTGTCATGTACACATCCTCGAGTAAGTTTCCATTCGAAGCGGTTTTGACATCCATCTGCGAGATCTCATAATCGTGGTATCTTTGCAATAGCAAGCAAGATCGAATGGACTTAAACATCATCGCCCTTTGGAGAAAGGTTTCATCATAGTCAATACCATGAATTTGCTTGAAACCTTTAGCCATGTCGGCCCTTATAGGTATGTAAGTCCATCCATGTCAGTCTTTCTCCTAAAGACCCACTTACACCCAATGGGTTTGACCCCTTGGTGGATCGACCAAAGTCCATACTTGGTTGGTGTACATGGATTCCATCTCGGATCTCATGGCCTCTAGCCATTTCTCGAATCTGGGCTCATCACGGCTTCTACGATGGGAGGTAGGCTCATTCTCAATGAGCATAATGTCATCGTGGTCGGACAGAGAAATGAGTATCTCTCGGTGACGGCGTACCCTATCGGATCTGCGAAGAGGTAGGTCTACGAGCAATTGGTTGTTCCACAACTCTTTGTGCAACAACCTCATCACCCACAACACTTTGTGGTTCTGTTCAACCTCCATCAAGGCCTCGATGCTATGGTCCTTATCTTGAATTTCTTGAGATCGAAGGTACTCCCACTAGTTTTCTAGAAACAAAATCCCTTTCTAGAAAAACTCCGGTCTTTACCACAAACACTTTGTCTTGTGGGAATGTAAATAATATCCCTTTGTATCCTTGGGATATCAACAAAATAGCACCTATCGGTTGGGTCCCGGTTTATGCGAGACTTGGCGTTGAGCGTAAGCCTCACAACCCCGAATCCTCATAAAAGACATCTTGGGATTTCTCCTGTCCATATCATATATATGGTGTCTTTATATGTGACCTTGGATGGTACACGGTTAAGGGTAAAGGCTCTTGTGTCTAGAGCATATCCTCAAAAGGATATAGGAAGATCTGTGTGACTCATCATAGATCGTATCATATCTAATAGGGTACGATTCCTCCTTTTGGATACACCATTCCACTGTGATATTCTAGGAGGAGTGAGTTGGGATAGAATCTCACACTCAGCTAGATAGTCACGAAACTCATGGCTAAGGTATTCACCACCTCGATCTGATCGAAGTATCTTAATACTCTTGTCAAGCTAGTTTTGTACTTCATTCTTGAATTCTTTGAACTTTTCAAAGGATTCTGATTTATGTGTCATAAGATACACATAACCATATCTACTGAAGTCATTAGTAAATGTAATGAAGTACCTGTAACCACCTCTAGCAGCAACATTGAAAGGACCACATACATCACTATGTATAAGTCCTAACAAATCTGTTGCTCTTTCGCTATGTCCACTAAAGGGAGTCTTGGTCATCTTGCCTAAAAGGCAAGACTCGCATGTCTCATATGATTCAAAATCAAATGAGTCTAGCAGCCCATCCTTATGGAGCTGAGATAAGCGACTCTGATTTATGTGACCTAAGCGACAATGCCAGAGATAGGTTTAGTTCAACTCATTTGACTTGAACCTCTTGGTACTTATGTTATAGATAGGGCTCTCTAAGTCTAGAAAGTAGAGTCCGTTCATTAGAGGTGCACTACAATAGAACATATCATTTAAATAAACTGAACAACATTTGTTCTTTATTATAAATGAAAAACCTTTCTTGTCCAAACAAGAAACTGAAATGATGTTCTTAGTTAAGGCAGGCACATAACAACATTCATCTAATTCTAGTATAAGCCCAGAGGGCAGAGATAGATCATAAGTTCCTACAGCAACAGCAACAGCAACAACCCTTGCTCCATTGCCTACTCGTAGGTCCACCTCGCCCTTTGTCAATGCCCTGCTATTTCTCAGCGCCTGCACATTGGTACATATGTGAGATGCACATCCGGTATCTAATACCCATGATGAAGAAATAGATAGATTGACTTCTATAACATTTATACCTGAAGTAGAAGTCTCACTTTTTTTCTTCTTAAGATCTTCCAGGTAAGCTTTGCAATTACACTTCCAGTGTCCAGCTTCCTTGCAGTGGAAGCAAGCCCCTTCCTTGGCCACCCCTCCTTTGGGTTTAAGTTCTTTGCCTTTGCCCTTGGCTTGGGACTTTCCCTTACCTTTAGGCTTGCCCTTGCCTTTCTTTTTGTGCACCATCAAAATGGTGTCAGATTTTCCCTTCTTAAGGTTAAGCTCAGCAGTTCTCAACATGCTGAGCATCTCAGGCAATGGCTTATCAATTTCATTCATGTTATAATTCATGAGAAATTGATTGTAGGCTTGTGGCAAAGATTGCAAGATTAGGTCAGTGGCCAACTCTTGGCCAAGTGGGAATCCCATCCTTTGTAGGTTTTCTACGTACCCAATCATCTTGAGTACATATGGACCTACGGGAGCCCCATCTTGCATTTTGGACCCAAATAATGCCTTAGAGACTTCATATCTCTCATGCCTTGCTTGTCCTTGATATAGTTGATGAAGATGTCCAACCATATCATAAGCTTTCATGAACTCGTGTTGCTTCTGAAGCTCAGAGTTTATGGTCGTGAGCATTAGACACGACACATTTAATGCATCATCTTGATGCTTCTTGTAAGCATCTTTGTCAGCTTGCGAGGCAGTGGCAGGAGGTGCCTCCGGAATTGGCTCTAGGACGTACAACTTCCTTTCTTGGGTGAGAACAATTCTCAGGTTCCTGTACCAATCCAGGAAATTTGCTCCATTGAGCTTGTCCTTCTCAAGGACAGAACGCAGAGAGAGAGTGTTCATGTTTGTCGACATAGTTATCTACAACATACAATGCAGAGAATTAATATCATATTCCTTTTATCATTTAATTAGACCTTTAATCAAATGATGCTCCCACTGAATTATAGGAATTTTATAGAATCGAGTTATGGATGTGGTCAAACCACATTACTAGATTCATACAAACTAGCTATAATTCTTGCGGGACAAGATCCACATCATACTAAGCCTTGAGTTAGCTTTGGCTAAATCGCCCAAGACTTAGTACGATCGGTGGGTAACACATTATCGATTACATCTCTATGCAACTCTTGTTTATAGGATCAAGACCCACATTTACAAAAGACCTTGAGTTAGCTTTGGAATATGCCTATCTTTCCAACGATTGGAATATGCCTATAGTTCTACTCGATCCAATTGAGTTAACTAGTTTTGCTCAATCTAATTGAGCTTACTCTAACCCAAGCGTGATAGGCGGGACCAAGATTGTCCCTCCGCACCCTACCAAGATAATATGCATTGCTCTGCTTTGGCAGATTTAACAACAACAAATGATCGAGGTAGTGATGGGTATCAAGGCTCAGTAGGCATTTTCGAGTTGATTCGATTATGATCTAATCTAATCGTAATGTGTATCTTATACGCATTTAGGCCTTTATTATCCTATATTAGCATGCATCACATACATACAATCATTATTCTAGCATGCATCATATACATACAAGAAAATTATCCTAGCATGCATCATATACATACAAGCATTATTCTACTAGCATGCATCACATACATACAAGCAAAATCAAATAAATAAATAAATATATATATATATATATATAACTGTGATGTAGTCATGGCCCTACTACGATCTTCTCAAGCCAATGAGAAGATCGGACGGTCAACCTAAGGCTAGCGGCTTCTCCAAGCGCTTTCTTTGACCGCCATGTGTAACCTCGTCTTCAAGTGGACTTTCCACCGCTCCATTTTGTACATTACAAATATGAAACTCGAGTTACATTCGAGTCTAAAACTATTTACAACTAGAATATCATAAGAAGAGGTACGACGCGCAGGTCGCATACACTATACACCACGCACAACCACAAAAACAGCACGCAGACCGTATTATGAATTACAACACACATAATCCAATCAAATTGGGGTCATTGGGTCATGACAATCACAGAATTATACATAATTCTAAATTATGTATTTTTACAGAAAATTTCTATAATTTTTTTTAATTTTTTTTTTCAAATTTATGAGTCACCTCTCCGTAACGGTCCCGCTAAGCGATTTCCAGGCGCGATCGCGGGACAAGGCCCCTTTCGGGGATAGGGGGAGCGCCCCTACTCGCAAAATAAACTTTACGAGTGTCCCTAAAATGATCTTACAGCAACTTAAGTCGCTGTCCCAAAAACCTAAAGCGAGAACTCGCCGTTTCAGAGAGTTTTTCTCGACAGTTGAAGCCTACAAGTGTCCCAACACTCGTTGCTTCTATTCTTCGAGAAAAATACCCAAAAATTCTATAAAAATAGGAAATTTACAAAAACATATAAATATGTAATTTTTATATCTAATACAAAAATTACAAAATTGAAACACATACATGCTTCGCACGTGGCTCTGATACCACTATTGGGTTTTTCCGAGCCGCAAAAACCACTTTTTGCATTGCGGAAACCTCGGAAACCCCAGCCATGGATCCGTGCGAAGATGTATTAGAACAAAACATTTATGTGTTTATATAAAACCCTAGATCTACCTTAGATCTACATGATAAGGACGTTACCCTCGATGCGACGCCTTTCGCAAATCCTGCTCGTCCAAAAGGTTCGTCGGAACTCAAGAGTGTCAAGTGCACACTCCTCTATTGGTATCCACACAAGCAATAGGTGGAGAAAACACACCCTTGAGTGTGCTAGCACTCTATGGATGGTTCGGCCAAGGAGGTTGGGAGAGGGAGAGAGCTTGAGGGAAGTTGATCCAAGGTTGAAGATGAAGTTGTGTAACCCACCAAAATGAATTCCCACATCTAATGGGGTTGGCTGGCCACATAATGGCTTGAGAGGTTACATGCATGCATGTAACTCCAATGCCTCTTGGTCTCCCTCATGATGTGGCACCAATTGACAAAGTCAATGATGATGTGGAGCATCATCATTGGCCGGCCATGCCAAGTCATCATCATGACATGGCATTTGGTCAAGTCAAACTTGACCTTTCATCTTCCCTCTCAAGTCAAGTCAAACTTGACCTCTAATCTCCCATGGTTGATCAAATCTAACCACTTGACTCAAGTCAATTTAATTTAATGAATCTCTATTCATTAATTTAAATTGATTTGATGAGTCAAATCTAAATTAGACTCATTCAATACTTGAATCAACTTGAGTCTAACTCAATTAGTCTAATTTGGATTACTCTTAATCCAATTTGGTTCATCCCATGAACCTAATCCTCATGGTTCATCATATGAACCTAATCTCCATCTAATTGCTCTTATGTGTGTGACCCTATAGGTTCTTGTAATGTTGGCAATGTCCCTAAACCGATTTAGGAACATAAGCAATGAGCGGTATCTAGCAACACATCATTGCTACCCAAGTTACAAGAATGTTGAGCTCCAACATCACCTTTGTGACTACTAATTGTGACTCTCACAATATGTGACAATGTCTCTCTATCCTTGATATCTAGATTGATCAATCGAGGCATAGACCGTGTCATCCTCGGTACAATCTAAATCTTGAACTCCAAGTAGACTCACTCTAATCAAATGAGCTCAATATCTCATATTGACTCATTTGGGCATGGCCATGCGCCATTGGTCTCACTCTATCAAGAATATCGATGTCACTCCCATCATATAGGAGGGATAGATCCCATCTACATCACTCGCATCCCTCGCGTAATTTGTTGCATACCCGATGTCGCCTTTATAGTCCACCCATTTATGGGTGGCGTTTTAAGCAAAAGTATGCAACTCCTTATGTAGGGAACCATGGTGACTTCAGGTCTAAGGACTAATAGTCATACTAATAGCCACATGAGAAAGTATATGACACTCATATAACGATCCATGATACTTTCTCATGGCGGGTCATTCAGTATACATTCTCCAATGCATACCCATGTGTCAACTTGATATCTCATATCCATGACTTGTGAGATCAAGTCATCATGTTGACCTACATGCTAGTCTCTACGCATTAACATTGTCCCTGAATGTTAATACTCGACTAGGAATGATTAAGAGTAGTGTTCTCTATATCATCTCATTATCGATTCAACCAATCGATTGATATAGATAAGAACCTACTACTCAAGGACATTATTATATTTAATTATTTGGCACCAATACAAGTAAATATAATAACCATGCCTTTATAAATAGGAATATGATACAATAAAGTCCATACAACAATCATCACATGATTGACTCTAGGGCTTTCACTAACAATAATTACACATGTAGAGATTCTCACTAGTTGTGATTCAATCACAAATTCTCTCATGCTATGAATCGTATTGCGAACATTTAGTAAATGAGTTTAAGATCCAATCAAACACATATGAGATGTGCACTCAAATAGTGAATCTTTATTTATCAAATAAATTGTCATAAGATGACTTCCTTAGGACACCTCTCAAACATAATAGACTCCCACTTGGCCTAAAGCCAATCGCCATGGTATCCAATCCCATAGTCCATGACGCGACTCTCAAACTTACTTTGTGATAGAGCCTTTGTCAAAGTATCCGCTAGGTTCCTTTCTATGGGAATCTTCTTGATTTGTATTTCTTTTCTACTGATGATTTCTCTGATCAAATGATATCATTGAAGCACGTGTTTGGATCATTGGTGAGACCTAGGTTCCTTTGCCTGTGCGATAGCTCCAGGTTTGTCGCAGTAAATTGATAATGCTTCAACAATGGATGGAACCACCCCAAGTTCAAAGATGAACTTCTTGATCCAAACTGCCTCCTTTGCTGCTTCAGAAGCTGCAATGTATTTTGCCTCCGTGGTAGAATTGGCAAATATGTCTTTTTTGGAACCGTTCCAACTCACTGCGCCTCCATTCAGTGTGAATATGTACCCAGACTATGACTTGGAGTCATCCTTGTCTGTTTGGAAGCTGGCATCGGTATACCTGTGTGTAACCATATCACCTCCTCCATTTACCAAGAACATATCATTAGTTCTTCTCAAGTACTTAAGGATTGCCTTGACAACCATCCAATGATCCATTCCTGGATATGACTGGTATCTGCTCATGACACTCAGAGCATATGATACGTCGGGCCTCGTACATAACATAGCATACATAATATATCCTATTGCAGAAGTATAAGGAATCTTATTCATGCAAATCCTCTCATCTTATGTGTGGGGACACATAGACTTTGAAAGGTGAATCTCATGTCTCATGGGTATATAACCTTTCTTGGATTCAGACATGCTAAACCGCTTTAGTACTCTGCCTATATATGTAGACTATGAAAGACCAAGTAACCTTTTCGATCTATCTCTACAAATCTTAATCACGAGGGTGTAGGTCGCTTCTCCCATGTCTTTCATGGAGAACATTTTGGATAACCAAACTTTGACTGACTGTAAGATAGATATATCATTTCCTATGAGTAATATGTCATCGACATATATATTAGGAACACGATCGCACTCCCACTAACCTTCTTGTACACACAAGGTTTGTTAGGATTTTATGAGAAATCAAACTCTTTGATCGCCTCATGAAAATGGATATTCCAACTCCTAGATGCTTGTTTCAGTCCATAAATGGACCGTTGAAGCTTGCATACTTTGGTTTAGTCAAATGATGTGAAACCTTCGGGTTGTATCATATACACATCCTCATGCAAGTTTCCATTAAGGAAAGCTATTTTCACATCCATCTGTCATATCTCATAATCATAATAAGCTACTATGGCCAAGAGTATCTGAATGGATTTAAGCATGGCAACTAATGAGAAGGCCTCATCATAGTCAACACCTTGCTTTTGACGATAAACATTTGCCACCAATCTAGCTTTATAGGTAATCACATTATCATCCATGTTAGTTTTCTTCTTGAAAACCCACTTTCACCCAATAGGCGTGATGCCTTCAGGTGGATCCACCAAGTTCCAAACTTATTTTTCATACATGGAATCCATTTTCGATTTCATGGCTACCAGCCATTTATCCCTTTCTGAACTTTTTAGAACTTCTTCATAACTAGTAGGTTCCTCATCCTCAATGAGTAATACATCATTAAATTTGCTTATGAGAAATCCATATCTCTCAGGAATCTTATGTGACCTACCAGATCTGCGAAGAGGTAATGTAATGATAGGTTCAGTCATTATCTCATCATCATGAATAATTGACTATGGTTCCGGTATAAGCGTCTCTTTAGTGTCTATTGGAGTTTCTTGAACTTCCTCAAGTTTAAGCTGACTCCCACTATTTTCTTGCAAGAAAAACTCTTTCTCTAGAAATACAGCATTCCTTGAAACAAACATATTTTGTTCCAAGGGATGATAGAATTGGTAATCCCTCGTTTCCTTGGGGTATCCAATAAATAGACACTTATCAGACTTAGCATCCAGCTTGCCTGATATAGTCCTCTTCACGTAAGCAGGACATCCCCATGTCTTCAAATAAGACAACTGGGATTTCTTGTTAGGGCAATCAACCCATGGATGATGTGTTTTGATGTGTGTGGAAAAGGTTTAAGTTAGGTTGTTTGTTGATTTGATATGTGTGTTGAAGTCGTGCAGGACTTAGTAATTCACACATGGTTAGCTTGATAAAGCATTGGCAAGATCACCATCTCATGACTCGGTCCTTGAGTCGGTGAAGGATGGCATTGTGAAAGGCGTGCGCTTAGTGCATCCGAGGGATTGTCAAACGAGGAGAATTGGAGTGAAGCCAAGGAAGCAGACTTCAGGGCAAGACGCGAAGGATGGCATTGCAAAGCCATGTACTTAGTGCATCCGAGGGACGTGGCCGGACGAAAAGAGCTTCAAGGCGAAGGACTCCAAGGGAGATAAGAGTGAGCGATTGTAACCCGGGACGGGGTAGCTCATAGGTGAACTTGGCCGAATGGCTAAGTCAAGTGTCGGAGGCTCAACCAAAGGTTGGTTTGAGGTTTTATCCGACACCAATCGATTGTCATAGATGGCAGTCGACTGCTCTAGGTCGATTGGACTCGACCAGTGTTCAACTGAATTGGTTTTGGTGAGCGATCATTTGCCGAGGATGGCGGATCATTGCGACCATCGATCGACTAATGGAAAGATCAGTTGACTGATAGAGGCAAGTTCGGGCACAGAAGCTTTGGCAGTCGAGTGATCTCATTGACTACTCGACTGTTGGCTCCATCAGTCGACTGATGGAAAGATCAGTTGACTGATGTGGAAGTCGTTGGTTGGAATCTAACGTGGATGAAGTCATTACGAGGCAAGCGCTCTGGCTGACGATCGACTAATAACATCGATCGGAAGAATGGCCTCTTCCTTATAAGAAAGGGCCTTGGATCACTTGGGATGGGTAATGCTTAACTCCTAAACATCCCCCAAGTTCCCAATATAATTTTACTCCTTTTCCTTGTGTTTAATTTCATCTTATTGTAAGAGGAGTGATTCTTGTGTAAAAAAGGTTACCTCCACCTAGCTTAGTGCAAAGGAGAGACTAGTGGATTTGAAGGGAGTGATTGTCTATACGAATCGGGTCATGGATTAGCGGCAAGGGTCGTGAACCATATTACATCAACGTGTTAGCATTTGTATTCTTTGTTTCTTTGCATTGTATTTTATTATTTCGTTGCGCTAACCTTAATCGTAGACAATCAAGAAGCGATCGAACTCCACCATCTATGAAGAAGGCTATTCACCCCCCTCTAGCCAGCCACCAATCTTCCAACAAGTGGTATCAGAGCCAAGGTTGCTTGTCACCGGACTCACCACCGCAATAAGCACGACAACAAAGATGGCCGACTCAAACATCCATCCACCCAAGTTCGAGGGCGAATTCGCTTGGTGGAAAAAGCGAATGGAGGTATTTTTCGAAATCGACTTCGATATTATGTTAATAATGGAAACGGTTTCGAGATGCCTAGGGATGAAAAGGAGAGGCTATTAGAGAAGTCAAGGTGGACCAAAAGCAAAGGGAGGAGCACTTGGCGAATTTGAAAGCTAAACATCACCTCTTCAATGTGCTCCCCCAACAAGAGATCAACCGAATTAGAGAGTGCACAAGCGCCAAGGAGATGTGGGAAAGGCTTGTAGAACTTCATGAGGGCACCTCCGAGGCAAAGTTTGCTAGAAGGGACCTTCTCCGCTCTCAATTGAACAATATCAAGCTAGATAAAGGGGAGAAGGTAATATCTCTTCATTCTCATTTTAAAGAGATAATTAACAGTTTGACAAGTGTAGGGGAGAAGCTTACAAACCGGGACATGATAATGAAGCCATAGATGCCTTCCCTCGGTCATCAAAATGGAGCTCCATGGTGGACTCTTTCTACATTTCCAAGAATCTAGAGGTGAGTACTCTAGAGGAATTTTTCTCTACCATGGAGTTGCATGAGACTAGGCTTAAAGACATAGTGGAAGATCCAATCAAGCCATCAAGGGGAGTAGCATTAATGGCCGAAAAAGAAAAGAAGAAGAAGAAGGATACGCCGCCCTCCTCATCCGATGAAGATTCTTCTTCCTCATCAATGGATAGCAATGAGGAAGCATATATGGTAAGGAAGGTAAGACATGCATAAAGAATTTTAAGTTTAATAAATCTCATGATAGGGGAAGAAGGCCTAAAAGAAAAATCATTTGCTACAATTGCCAAGGAGAGGGACACATAAGAGATGATTGTCCCCTCTTGAAAAAAAAAGTAAGGAAAAAAGAAGAAGGAAAGAAGAGAAGAAGAAGGGGAGCAAGAAGAAGGAGGAAGAAAGAAAAGCAAAAGAAAAAGGGAAAGCCAAGGCACACAAAGCAACATGGGATGATCCATCCTCATCGGAGGAAGATCACGCCTTTACAAGCCTTGCACTCATGGGAATAGATGATTTGGACTCCACCTCCTCCGAGGAAGAAGAAAGAAGCACAAGTGAGGAGGAGAGCTCAAGTGAAGGGGGAGCTTCATCTTCATCTTCATCATCGGAAGGGGATTCGGTAAGCAAGGTAACTAAATTATCCTTCAATGATGTAGTTTCTATGATTACTAGCCTAACTAGGGATTTGTTTAAGGCTAAGAAAAAGAACAAATGCATGTTTGATCAAATTAAGGCCCTAGAAGAAAAACTAGCAAATACATGCCACTACTAAAAATGGACCTTTTAACGACGGAAAATCCCGTCGTTAAAGAGTCAATTCCCGTCGTTAATGAGTTTTAACGACGGTAATAAATACCGTAGGAAGTTGTCGCTAAAAGGCCTTGTCGGGAAAAGATTAACGACGGGAATAAAAGTACCGTCGTTAATAGCCTTTAACGACGGTATTCACTACCGTCGTTATTGATAATAACGACGGATTTATATACCGTCGTTATTAGCAACAACGACGGTAATATATACCATCGTTAATAACAACAACGACGGTTATATATACAGTCGTTAATAATTTAATATTATTTAATTATTTAACGACGGTTGAACATACCATCGTTAATGATAACAATGATGGTTGTTATATAGTTATTATTTTATCATTATTATCTATAAACAATTCACAATACATATTAATAAATATTACTAAAATCAAAACACAATATATTAAAATCAAAATATCATATATATTAAAATATCATCCAGTAGTTTTACATCATTAAAATTGTAAAATTAACATCCATCTAACATTTGTGTGCAAAATATTGACTATGCAAAAAATGAAGCACTGCAACCCATCGCATTCTTGTATGCTTGACTCAATGATTGCTTCCAACACAACACCAGCATTAAGACCCATCATTGACCTCGCCTTTGCAACACAAACCTAAGCCAGCAAAAAATAGCATTAATGATGCTAAAAGACGCAATTGTAAAAGGGTAAAACATAACACTAACAAATAGACCAAAAGTATAAAATAAAATTGAACAAAAAAAAAACTAACAAATAGCATTAATTCGAAGTCTCTACCATTGAAGCCGCATTGTCGCTTAACGAGGATAGCTTCCAAACCGCCATTGTTGGCGATAGCAAGCAATAGGGAAGGAGAATGTCATGCCCATGTCCGGCACTTAGTTGAACATCAACGCTTGCAAAGTCGAGCGATCCTTAAAGATTTGATAATGGTTAGCATTTAAAAGTCCATCGATTCTAATGTTTACGTAGAGCGAGGATTGTAGAAATATCTTTAAAAAGAGCGAAACAACTGCATTGGAGAGAACTCGATCTAATGTCCCTTATCACGACCAAAACCAAACAGAGAGAATAAAAAGTACGATTATGAGACATGATGACTACAACGGTGCGAACCAGAATTGGTTGGCAATTGCAATCATATCAACAAATAGTCTTATTGAGAGAACATTCATGCTATACATCAACTGCGAAACAGTTTATCGAAAATAACAATGAACAACAAAAAATAGAAAATGCACTTGCATAACCAATTCTAAAACGTGAAGGCCATAACTAATCTATGTAGACTTGATTTTAAACAAATCACCATAAATCCACATAGATTTATCCCCTATCCTTTAGTTCCTATCTTTTTTAGCATGAAAACTTGTAATAATTCTATATTATATTATTTCTGTGGGCTAGCTGATGACCTTTATCTATAGATGAAATTTATCTATATTATACATCCACAAATACAATCATGAGCTATTATTTCTGTGGGCTCCCAAGATTGCACACACAGGGAGTTTATTGTACTTGAGTGTTCCTTCTATCACATCGTCATATTTTTGTTACAGGATTGCAATATTTTTTTGCATAAACCAACTTTATCTCCTCTAAACATAACCAATATTCACAATAATTGACAAAAAAAAAACAAGAACATTGCATTAATAGTTGTCTAACATTATAACAACATATTAAATAATATTATAACAAAGTAAGAATAGAGTTTTAGAGAATACCAGTCAATTAGCATCCAAAGATGATTTTTGAGAATCCATGATCCTATAACAAATACATTATTATATTAATTAAATCAAAAAAATATAAACAATATATTTAGAAGTTTAAAACACTTACACCAAACAAATAAATATTTATAAACATATCTCCTCATCTTTGATAAGCTTCGAGTATATCATCTGTATCGGTGGACATTGAATCTCTCTCCATTAACATATGATATGAGTATCGAGGATATGTCTTTGTTACTATGTGCCAACCTTTTGAGGCATTATCTTTCACATAAAATACTTGTGATGCTTGAGTGGCCAATACAAAAGGCTCATTTGATTTCAACAATCGTTGACAATTTACACTAACAAGATCATATTTATCCACTTTGATCCCTCTTTCTCTAGAATGTACATCAAACCACTTGCACTTAAAGACCACAATTCGCCTTTCACCAAGAAATTGCAATTCAATAATCACTCCCAACACTCCATAATAGTCAATATTTTCTGTGTCATAGTTTCCAACAACGAGAATACCACTATTTTGTGTCCTTAGGACTTTGTTGTGCTCTTCAGTGTGGAATTTATATCCATTTACTTTACAACATACAAATGACTTTCCATATTGTGTAGGCCCACGTGACAAAGAAAGTAGATCTTCCATTTTTTTGTTTTTGTCATTTTTATATAACCTCTCGACCTATATAATTAAAAAAAAAATTCATACTCACGATATAATTTATTAGTGAAAATAAAGACATGTATGTACATTAAAAATGTCACTTACTCGACTGAACCACTTAACAAATTGTCTATCCCATTCCTCATCGAATGAAAACCAAATCGCTAGAGAACACGTTTGCAAGTAGTCACTGCAAAGGAAATTTATAGTTTAATCATAATTGAAACAACTATATAGAAGAATAAGTTTATAGTTTCATACTTGTAAAATGATTGAACTTCTTCACAATTCTTTAATATGTAGATGTGAGCTTGCTCTTGGTCAACATGATCCAAATTGCATGCTATCCCCACTGATAAATCTTCGATGGATGAAAATATAGATAAACCATCATGACTTTTCATACATCCACAACTAGATGTGTCGAAATATTTTGAGCATAAACTAATACACTCATTTGCAATATAACCCTCAGCAATTGAAGCCTCTGGATGAGTTTTATTTCGAACATATGATTTGAAAGTACGTAACTTTTGTTCTATTGGATACATCCACCGATATTGAACAGGTCCCCCAAGCATAGCTTCCATCGCCAAATGAATTGGCAAATGTATCATGATGTCAAAAAATGAGGGTGGAAAAATCTTTTCCAACTTGCAAAGTGTGATAGGAATTTGTCTTTCAAGCTGTTTCAAGTCTTCCATCTTTAGTGATTTGGAACACAAACTAGAAAAGAACATTGATAGCTCAACAAGAGCTTCATACACTGATTCTGAAAGTAATCCACGTGTTGAAATAGGAATAAGATATTCTAGGAAGATGTGACAATCATGACTCTTTAAGCCTGAAATCTTGTTCTCGTTAACATTTATACAATCTGCGATGTTTGAACAAAAGCCTTCGGGCACTTTTAATTCTTTAAGAAATAAACAAAGCTAGCGTTTCTCACTAAAGGACAATGTGTAAAGTGCGGCAGGAAACTCAAGATCATCTCCTATTGCAACAGGATGTAATTCAGGCCTTATATTCAAGAGTTGCAAATCAAGACGTGTTTTATGGTTATCTTTAGTCTTGCCTTTAATATCCATAATTGTTCCAAGAACACTGTCACATATATTTTTCTCAATATGCATCACATCCAAATTATGTCTCAATAACAATGTTTCCCAATATGGTAGTTTAAAGAATATACTCTTCTTATTCCAATTATCACCCCGTTTGTCATGCGATATTTTTGTCTTTCTAGAAGTGTCTTTACTTAAGATTATGCCTTCCAAATCTTGAACTTGACATAAAATATCTTTTCGAAAATGATTTAGTGCAATCTCATTTCAACTGTACCATCAAAGGAATCCTTATCTTTGCGCCATTTGTAGTTCAATGGGAGATAACGTCGATGCCCCATATAGCACTCTTTACCACCATGTGTCAATCTCATTGAGCAAGTATCCTTATTACAACAAGGACATGCTAACTTCCCTTTTGTACTCCATCCAGGATAAATTTGCATATCTTGGGAAAATCATTAATTGTCCACAATAAAGCAAAGACGTAAAGTAAAATTTTGCGAAGTTGATATATCAAATGTTTCTACTCGGTGCTACAACTCACTCAATTCATCGATCAATGGTTGCGATAGATATCAATTGCATCACCGGACTTTACGGACCAGAATTAACATGGATAAAATGAAGTTAGATATGTTCATACACATCGATGGTGGTAAATTATAAGGAATAAGAATCACAGGCCAAATACTATATGTTGTTCTTGCATTTGCGAATGGTTGAAACCCATCACTATGCGAGGCCAAGTCTCACATTGCGAGAATCTGGAGAAATCTTTATATTTTTCATCAAATGATTTCCATGTCATAGAATCAATTTGGATGCCTTAGAACTTCATCATCAACCCTTACATCACTGTGCCATCTCATGTAAGGAGCTATTTTTGAACACATGAATAACCTTTGCAACCTTGGTTTTAGTGGGAAATAACGTAATATCTTCTTCGAAATCTTCTTTCCATTGGCTTTCAATCGAGTTTCCCCACTATGTCTTTCCTCCTTCCATCTAGATATTCCACACACTTCACAGAAATCCAAGTTCTTACGGTCTTTCCAGAATAACATACAATTATTTTTACATGCATCAATCTTTTCATAAGAAAGACCGATATCTCTAATAAACTTTTTAGCATCATAATATGAATCTGGAATATCAGAATTTTCTGGCAATATTTCTTCCTTCAACAATTTCAACAACATGCTAAATGATTTATTTGTCCATTGTCCAACATTTTTGAGATGAAGTAACTTTATTAATGCTGACAATTTTGAAACCCTTGATCCGTGGTACAAAGGTTCTTTTGAATCATTTAATAATCTATAAAAGTTTTTAGCTTCATCATTTGGTTCCTCATTAATATTGGCACGGTTTGAATCATCATAATGTGGATTTAGATCCCTTAGAAGATCTTCCATGAAGTCATCATTATCATCTAATTCATTTTCTGAATTGTGTGGCTCTAACTCATCCCCTAGTTTTTCTCCATGATGATACCAAAATCTATAATTTTGAAGTATTCCATAAACAATCAAGTGCATTTTAACTGATTCCCTAGACCCAAAACGTGCATTAACACATTTAACACATGGACATCTAATTTCATTTGTTGCACCTGTTCTCTCAAAAGCATAGTTCAAAAAAATTTCAATCCCCTGCCCATATGCTTCACCAAGTCGATCATTAATAAGATCCATCCATTTCTTATCGGGTGTCATTCTCTAAATGGCAAAACGGTGGACAAAATTAACCACAAATAATGTTGGACCTGCAACTTTGCCATAAATGAAAAGATACATTGAAATATTAGAGGACTCACTTGTGTCAAAATAAATATACTAGCAGATTATAAATATTAAGATGAATTTACTTTTCAATCGATCATTAGTCTATTCTTGATGGAGATATAAATTTATTCAAAAATATATATATAGGTTGGATGGGACATTATCAGTCTAACACAAGGTAGGTTTACTATACTAGTCTAAGAAAAGATTAGATGAATTTTTTTTCAAGCATGATGAGTTGATGTGCTAGTTCATTTTATTACTCACATATGGGCAAAAATATGACACACCTGGATACCCTATTTCTAAAGGAAAAAAATCACCAATACTAAAGAAACTTAGTTGAAGAAAAAACCTTTTCCAATGCTTCTAGATTAATCTGCAGTAAACATGGCAAGATGCTTTGTAAATCAAAGACAACTACATAAATTTAATTTGGTTTAAGAATGTTCAAATAAGGCTACTCTACACTTTGAAATATTAGGTAGGCAAACTCAAGAATATTTTTACAAATAGTGAGTCCTAATCAACTTGATCAAAGCCTAGTGAGTATAATATCTTTCCGAGCAGAATTTCTTAGAGTTTTCTGCATAACATTTTCAGATAGTTCTGGCAATGGAGAAATGTATATATATTTATATAATTAGTGTAGATTTCGGTAGCACTATATCTAGGTTTCATTCTTTGAGATGCAAACAAAGTTTGTTAGGAACAAGCAAAAAATGTGGCAACTAGATCTTGGCGTTTCACCTAATTTAATGAAACAAAATCAAACCATTAACCACCAAAAGTGTTTAAGACTCTTTTTGTCATCTAGAGGCTTCCTAAATCCATGAAAGAAAGGTCAATTTTTATGATTTAAACTGCATTTAAGATCCATTATCTGGTAACTAGATGCAAATTCCTCAATTAGATGAAAATGATATCATGGGCAGCAACAAGAATCTATAAAACCCTAAATTATAAATTTTGAGATCTCAACATTGCACAATGTTTGAATATAAAAAGAGATAAATCTTAAAGTGTCAAAATTTATCAACTGAATGTGCACAGAAAAATACTAGAAATTCAGAGTGGAACCAGATTAACTTGGAAAAATCAGCCAAAATAAAAAATAAAAAAAAAAACTGAATCTTTTAACAAAAGGAAGCAAAAAATCTCACCACAAATAGGAGCTTGGTGATCAAGGATTGTTGGATTGATGGGATTCGCTTGGAGATCAAGGAATCTCTACCGCACCAGACTGCCGATCACTCGAGAGAAGCAAAAATCTAGGATGTCATAGAGGCGAAGCTACGAAGGTGAGTAGTCGATGGGGAATCGCCGATGGGAATCGCCGATGGAAACTTGATGGGGATCGCCGATGGAAGGGTTCGCCGATGGTAATCGCCGCGCGATGGAAACTAGAGAGGAGAGGAAAGAAGTCGTGAGAAATAACCTAGCGTGGGAAAAAGTAAAAGGGAAAAAATATAAGAAAAGAAATAAAATGAATAAAATAAAGATAGTTTGTAAGGAAATAGAAATGGAAAAAATACGTGAAAATGGATATGAATAAAATTATATTTTCATAATTAAAAAAAAACATAATGAAGATGGTTATAATTAAAAAAAACAGTTTTCGATTAATAAACAAAACGATTTAGAGTTTCAACTTTATAAAATAAAAATAAAAAAAGTAATAACGACGGGAGAAAAAACCATCGTTGAAGGTCTTGCAATAACGACGGGAGGAAATACCGTCGTTAAAGGCATGCCATTAACGACAGAAATAAAAAAAACCGTAGTTGATGATAAAGTATCAACGACAGGATAAAATACTGTCGTTAATGTATATACATTAACGACGGGTATTAAATTTGGTCGCTATTGAACCACTAATAATGACGGTATTTTAATACCGTCATTAAATTTCATCGTTAAATGTAGCTTTTCTAGTAGTGTGCTCACATGATGATTATATTCCTCTTAATGTTAATGATGCATGTATTGGAGAAAACAAGGCCTTAAGGGAAAAAGTAGATCATCTAACTAAAGCCCTAGAGAAATTCACAATAGGCTTCAATACTTTGAACATGAAAATTGGGAGCCAAAGGGCAAGTTTCAACAAGAAAGGCCTAGGATATAAGGGATCCAAGAATGAGAAGGCCTACCATTGTTTGATTGCTAGGGGTCAAAATAAAACAACAATGGTAGCTAGGAAATGGATTCCAAAGGAGTACTTGGTGAATCCTATTGGAAAAAATCTATATTGGGTTTCCAAGTCCATCCTTAATGGTTAGGAAAACCCTAGGATAGTCAACCATGAGTGGACTTATTTTATATCATGTAAGATGGTTGACTTATAAGGATGTAGGTGATGATTTTAGATTTATAGTGTTGGGTGATGATAATGTGATCATAATATGGAATCATGAATTTTGTTTAATTTATGATCATGATATGCAATAATTGAAAGTTTTTTATCATGATTGATAATATGTGATTTTATGATCATGTTGGGTGTTTTAGGATATAGATACTTAACCTTGGTAGAATTGCATAAAAATTGATAGTTAAGTATAATACCTTTAGGTACATCTCACACTCACTATAGGCTAACTTAATTGAAAACATAGCATGGGTGAGATGTTAGGATGATACAAATGACTCACTTATGATTATAACATTTTGATGAGTCATTATAGGTATCATGATAGCAATAACAGACCAATCATGAGGAGAGCATATGTTTAATTCATAGACATATTGCCCAAAGATCATGGTTGGATATTTCAAATATTTTAAAACCATTTTATGTTTGATAATCTATATGTTCATGTTTTTAAAACAATTCAAGGCAAAACTAGGCTTTCAAGTTGATAAAAACTTTAGTGATTTTAAAACTTTTGAGTTTTTGCCAAATTTTCGAAAATAGGTTGAATTTTCATGAAAAAATCATTTTTCATTGATAAAGGGACTTATGAAAAATATGTTCCCCAAATTTCATGATTTTTATAAGTTTCTAGAATTTTGAATGCATTTCTGAAATTCAGGTCAAAAATTAGAAATTTTGAAATAATGGTGAGCCGATTCATTTGATCACGATGCAGATGCATACAAGAACCTATTTTATCAGGTTTTGAGTTAGTTTTTGATGATTTTCGTTCCCTAGACTTGATGTCATGCTTATACAACATATGTTAGATGTTTTTAATGGTGTCAAAGGGGGAGAAATATTTGGGTTTAAGTTAATCATGCTAGAGGGAATTAGCATGTGTTAAGGGGGAGTTGATATTCATGTTTGATATCCATGTTTTACATGCTTTCCTTCTTTATGTATTTTGATTAATGTTTCACCTAACTTAAACAAGGTTGCCACACATCAAAAAGGGGGGAGATTGTTAGGGCGATCAACCCATGGATGATGTGTTTTGATGTGTGTGGCAAAGGTTTAAGTTAGGTTGTTTGTTGATTTGATATGTGTGTTGAAGTTGTGCAGGACTTGGTAATTCACACATGGTTAACTTGACAAAACATTGGCAAGATCACCATCTCATGACTCGGTCCTTGAGTCGGTGAAGGATGGCATTGCAGAAGTCGTGCGCTTGGTGCATCCAAGGGACCGTCGGACGAGGAGAATTGGAGTGAAGCCAAGGAAGCAAATTTTAGGGTGAGATGTGAATGATGACATTGCAAAGTCGTGCGCTTGGTGCATCCAAGGTACGTGGCCAGACGAAGAAAGCTTCAAGGCGAAGGACTCCAAAGGAGATGAGAGTGAGCGATTGTAACCCGGGACGGAGTAACTCCTTGGTGAACTTGGCCGAATGGATAATTCAAGTGTCGGAGGCTCAACCAAAGGTTGGTTTGAGGTTTTACCCGACACCAGTCGACTACCATAGATGGTAGTCGATTGCTCTAGGTCGATTGGACTCGATCGATGTTCGACAATCGTTCAGTCGAGCGTCGATCGAGGATGGCGGTCAATGATGACACCATCAGTCAACTGATGGGAAGATTAGTCAATTTATAGAGGCAAGTTTAGGCACAAAAGCTTTGGCAGTCGAGTGATCTCGTCGACTACTCGACTGTTGGCTCCATCAGTGACTGATGGGAAGATCAGTTGACTGATGTGGGAGCCGTTGGTTGGAATCCAATGTGGATGAAGCTGTTGTGAGGCAACGACTACAGTAGCAGTCGACTGAAGGTTGCATCAGTCGACTGCTCGGTGCCCAACGGGAAGAATGGCCTCTTCCCTATAAAAAGGGGCCTTGGGTCACTTGGGATGGGTAACGCTTAACTCCTAAACATCTCCTAAGTGACCAATACGATTTTACTCCTCTTCCTTGTGTTTAATTTCATCTTATTGTAAGAGAAGTGATTCTTGTGTAAGAAAGATTACCTCCACCTAGCTTAGTGCAAAGGAGAGACTAGTGGATTTGAAGGGAGTGATTCGCCATACGAATCGGATCGTGGATTAGCGGCAAAGGTCGTGAACCACATTACATCAACGTGTTAGTGTTTGTATTCTTTGTTTCTTTACATTGTCTTTTATTATTCCGTTGTGCTAACCTTAATCGTAGACAATCAAGAAGCGATCGAACTCCACCATCTACGAAGAAGGCTATTCATCCCCCTCTAGCCGGCCACTGATCTTCCAACATTTCTTACCAGTCCATATCTGATATGGAGTAGTAGAGACCGCCTTAATCGGGACTCTATTCAACAAGTGAATAGTTGTCTCAAGTGCGTAACCCCAAAAAGATTTGGGAAGGCTTTCATGATTCATCATCGATCTCACCATGTCCAACAAGGTTCGATTTTGCCCTTTCGATACACCATTATGTTGCGGTGTATAAGGTGGAGTCCATTGAGACAATATACCATTGTCCCTTAGATAATCCTGAAACTCTTAGCTTAAGTACTCGCCACCTCGATCAAATCAAAGTATCTTAATACTTTTACCAAGTTGTTTCTCTACTTCATTTTTGAATTCTTTGAACTTTTCAATGGCTTCAGATTTATATCTCATAAGATATACATACCCAAATCACGAGTGATCATCGATAAAGGTAATGAAGTAATTGTAACCTCCTTGAGCATGAATTAATATTGGTCCACATACATCAGTATGTATGAGGCCAAGTAACTCTTCCACTGACTTACCCTTTCTAGAAAAGGACAATTTTGTCATCTTGCCTTGTAAGCATGATTCACATGTATCAAATGTGTAGGGTCGATGATGTGGCCGGCTAGAGGGGGGTGAATAGCCCTCTTCCGTCATGTGGTGGAAGTCGTTCTTAATCGTCTATAATAAACGTTAGCGCAAGCGGAAAATACAAAGCAAAGACAATTAAGAACAAACACAAAGATAAACAAACAATTCGCTAACACCGCAATGTAACGTGGTTCATGGCTACGTTGCTAATCCACGGTCTGATTCGTCCATGGTGAATCACTCCGCAACCAATCCACTATTAGTCTCTCCTTTGCACCAAGCTAGATGGAGGTAACCCTTACAACTCAAGAATACTCCTTCTTTTACAATAGATGTGAAAGAAACTAGAAGAAGGAGTTTAACACTTGTGGAGCACTTGGATGATATTTTGGAACATAAGCATTAGCCATCCAAAAGCCCACACCCTCTCTTTTTATAGAGAGGGTTGATTTCTTCCTGTTGGCCGCCATCAATCGATCACGCCTTAGCGATCGATCGTCGCCACTACAACGCCTCCGAACACATCGGATCCGACCGTTGTAGTCCAAGCGGAACCCTTGGCGATCATCTAATCCATCACCGATCGATGCCTCCGTAGTCGATTGGTCGATCGGCTATGAGTGGTTATGTGCCTGATCGCTTCATCACCGATCGCCACCTTTGGCGGTCGGTGATGATCGGCGATGATCGCCATTCCATGGTAGTCATTGGGCCAAAAACCCACCAGTCGAACACTAGTCGAACTCCATTCAACTCAGAGCAGTCGACTGCCATTTTATGGAAGTCGACTGATGTCGGGAAATCTCATCCGCACTTAGCCATTCGACCAAGTTCACCTAATGAGCTACTTACATTTCACTCATTCTCTCATCTTTCGTTCGGTTACGTATTGCTTGAGTTTGAGTCGACTTCTGAGTAAGTCAGCATAGCGGAGTCTTAACCCTTGCGGTCGGGTGGCTTACGACCATGCATTAAGGCCAATTTGGTATATGAGATTCCTTGGCCCTTATTTGAATCTAGTTCTATCTTTACGAAGATCCAATGAGAAGCTCTACTATATTAAGTCCTTTTTCTGTTTCATGCGACTGTATTACTTGCATTGGAATTACTAAGTCCTGCAAGACTCCAACGCACACATCAAATCCAATCATCCTAACTTAAACCCTTTGCCACACACATTAAAACAATATCACAGGTCGATTGCACTAACAATCTCCCCCTTTTTGATGTGTGGCAATCTGTTTAAGTTAGGTAAAAACATTTGATAAACTATTAAGGAAAGAAAGCATGTAAATAACATGATTAGCAACTCTCCCCCTTAATACATGATACTCTCCCTAACTACATTCCCCCTTACTTAAACATATATCTTTCTCCCCCTTTAACACCATCAAAAAGATTAAACAAAGTTTATATGGCATGACATCAAGTCTAGAGAGAAACAAAAACCAAAAACAATCAAAAACCTGATAAAATCAGGTTACTGTGCTCGTGCACAGTACATCAGTCGACTTCTATCAGCATGGCAGTCGATTGGCACAAGTAAAATCAGTTTTTCAGATTTTCTGGACGAAATTCAAAAATGCACTATAAATTCCAAAAATAGTGAAATTTGGGGAACATATTTCTTATAAGTATATTTATCAATGAAAAATATTTTTTAATGAAAAATCATTATATTTTCAAAGATTTGCCAAAAATTCAAAAGCTTCAAAAACAACTAGGTTTTTGATCAAGTTAGTATCGCTTTTAACACCTAGTTTTGGGTTGAGTTGTTTCAAAACATGAACACACAGATTTTAAAGTAAGAAATTGTTTTGAAAACATATGAAATATCCAACCATGATCTTTGGGTAATATGTCTATGAATTAAACATAAGTCTTCCCCATGATTGGTCTATCATTGCTATTTTGATACCTTAAATGACCATCTAAATGCCATGGGCATTAGTGGACCATTAGTATCATCCTATCATCTCACCCATGCTAAGTTTTCAATCAAGGTAGCCTATGGTGAGTGTGAGATGTATACTAAAGGTATTTATATATATACTTAACCATTAATTTCATGCAATTCTACACAAGGTTAAGTATCATCCTAACATCCCACATGATCATAAAGACATATGTATTAATTTCACATTATGATCATGAAACACATGTATTCATTAATTTATAATCATGCATTAGGTGTGTAAGCATGATAAAAAGTCAAGTATCACCCAAGGCATGATTTAAACCCTATTTCCCATGATTATGTGCCAAATATCAAGATCATAAATCATAATTGCAAACATGAATAGCAATTGCATTAACTATCATGATTTAAGTATTATTATCAATTTATGGTCACATTATCATCACCCAACACTATTTCAAAAATTATGTCCCACCATCCTAAGTCAACCAAAAATATGATATAGGTAAATTCCATATGGTTGACTATCCTAGGGTTTTCCTAACCCTTAAGGATGGATTTAGGAACCCAAAACAAGTTCTTTCCTATTGGGTTCACTAAAAATTCCTTAGGGATCCATTTTCTAGCTATTGTCTTCTTTTTATCTTGACCCCTAGCAATTAAACATTTATAGGCCTTTTCATTTTTATTTTCCTTATATCCTAGGCCTTTCTTATTGAAGCTTGCCCTTTGGCTCCCTATAATCATATTAAGAGTGTTGGAGCCAATGGTGAATTTTTCTAGGGCCTTGGTTAAATGATCTACTTTCTCTCTTAAAGCCCTATTTTCTTCTATGCATGCATCATTTACATCAAAAGGCATATTAGTCATGTGAGCATGCATTATCAAGGCTAGAAACATTATCATTAACATTTGAGCATGTTTCTTCTAATTTTTCTTCTAAGTCCTTAATTTGATCTAGCATGCATTTGTTCTTTTTCTTTGCCCTAAACAAGTCCTTAGTGAGGCTAGAAATAATTGACATAACTTTCTTAGGGGAAAGATTTGTTACCTCACTTACCAAATCCTCTCCCGATGATGAGGATGTAGAGGAAGCTCCCCTTTCACTCGAGCTCTCCTCACTTGAACTTGCTTCTTCATTTTCGGAGGAGGAGGAGTCTAGGTCGTCAAATGCCATCAAAGCAAGGTTTGTGACAAATGCATTTTCTTCTTCCGATGATGATGAGGAGGAGGAAGGATCATCCCAAGTTCTTATTTTTAGTGCCTTGGCCTTCCCTTTCTCCTTGGTTTTCTTCTCTTCTTCCTTCTTCTTGCTCCCCTTCTTCTTCTTTTCTTCTTTCTTCTTCCTCTCTTCTTTGCTCTTGTTCAAGAGGGGACAATTATCTCTTATATGTCCCTCTTGTTGGCAATTGTAGCATATGATTTTCTTCTTGTGCCTTCTCCTATCATAAGATTTGTTAAACTTTAAATTTCTTAAATCACGCCTTACCTTCCTTACCATATAAGCATCTTCATTGCTATTCATGGAGGATGATGAGGATACTTCATCGGAGGAGGAGGAAGTCTCTATCTTCTTCTTCTTCCCCTTGTTGGCTACCAAGGCTACTCCTCTTGATGGCTTGATACTTGATTCTTCATTTATCCCTTCAAGCCTTGTTTCGTGGAGCTCCATGGTTGAGAAGAACTCCTCCAAGGTGCTCACTTCTAGGTTCTTCGACATGTAGAAGGAGTCCACCATTGAACTCCATTTCGATGACTGGGGAAACGCATCGATTACTTTCATAAGCATATCCCGGTTTGAAAGTTTTTCTCCTACACTTGTTAGCCCAATTAAAATTTCTTTAAACCTAGAATGTAATGATGTTACCTTTTCTCCCTTTTCTAATTTGATATTTGATAGTTGGGAGCGGAGGAGGTCTCTCCTTGCAAGCTTGGCCTCCGAAGTGCCTTCATGAAGTTCCACTAATCTCTCCCATATTTCCTTGGCACTTGAGCACTCCCCAATCCGGTTGATCTCTTGTTGGGGGAGAACATTGAAGAGATGGTGCTTGGCCTTTGAATTTGCAAGGTGCTCCTCCCTTTGCTTTTTAGTCCACCTTGACTTCTCTATTGTTTCACCCTCTTCGTCCCTAGGCATCTCAAAACCGTTTTCTATTATAAGCATAATATCAAAATCGGTTTCAAAGAATACCTCCATTCTCTTTTTCCACCAAGAGAATTCTCCTTCAAACTTCGGTGGGTGAATGTTGGAGCTGGCCATCCTTGATTATGCTTGTGTCGGCGGTTAGTCCTTGACAAGCTCCTTGGCTCTGATACCACTTGTAGGGTCGATGATGTGGCCGGCTAGAGGGGGTGAATAGCCCTCTTCCGTCATATGGTGGAAGTCGTTCTTAATCATCTACAATAAACGTTAGCGCAAGCGGAAAATACAAAGCAAAGACAATTAAGAACAAACACAAAGATAAACGAATAATTCGCTAACACCGCAATGTAACGTGGGTCACGGCTGCGCCGCTAATCCACGGTCCGATTCACCCACGGTGAATCACTCCGCAACCAATCCATTATTGGTCTCTCCTTTGCACCAAGCTAGGTGGAGGTAACCCTTATAACTCAAGAATACTCCTTCTTTTACAATAGATGTGAAAGAAACTAGAAGAAGGAGTTTAACACTTGTGGAGCACTTGGATGATAGTTTGGAACATAAGCATTAGCCATCCAAAATGTTGGATCGAGTGGATCGCTAGATAAACACTTTTTCTTTTAAATCGTTCGATAGACAATTAAATGCAGTGGAAATGTAAATAAAAACTAAATGAGACAAATAGTTTTTTTACTTGGTTCATAGCCTTCGGCCACTACTCCAAGGCCCTAACAATCCTAGACCGTGTACGGAGGGCAATTCACTAAAACACTCCTCCTCGTTGGAGGTAGGAGTTTTACGATTACAAAAACCTTCGAAGCAAAAGATAGAGAGACAACCCCTCTCTTCTATTAAAATAAAATGCAACGGTAGAAAGCCTCGATCAACAAACGAATTGCAAGATTAAGAGAAATGACAAACTAAGATTATACCAACAACTCGAAGATAGGACTTAAACTAGGGTTGTTGGCAGCACTTCGTTGTTGTAGAGTCGTCGGAGAGTCGCAGTGTTGCGGAGGCTTTTGAGCACTTAGAATTGATGAGAAAACCCTAGGTTAGGACCTCCTTTTATAGCCTTTGAGCCCCTTTTCGAGAGGAACCCTAGCCAATCACAATTGAGCACCAATCTCCTTGAAATGGGGTGATAAGCCTTGACTCCTTGAATCTGATCATTGACCATCAGTCGACTGATGGCCATCATCAGTCGACTGATGGCGACATCGATCAGTCTTGCGACCTTCGGCGATCGGCCCGATTGGCGGCGATCGAGTCCTCAAGTAGCGATCGTGATACTTGCTGCAAGTCAAAGTTAGCTCAACAAAAACATAATTTCGACGGTCGTCGACCGTCCAATCTCGATCTAGACCATCTATAGGATGTCTTTGGTCGGATCTACGCTTAAGATCATCCCCGTAACAAGGATACGAACTCACTTACGCTCGCACACACGAGCTTACCTCGATATTTACGTGTTGCTTTTGCTTCCGGCCTTCCACTCGATTCCTTCGGCTCCCTCCGAAGTCACTCGAGTGTCGCCCGACCACCACGGCTTCCTCCGAGTGTCGCTAGCCTTCAGCTCCAGCTATAGCAATCTTCTGCACACTCGATTCAGCTCGTGAGATAACGACATGAGCTTAACTTTGTATCGTTTGCTATAATCAAAACTCAGGTTCGACTTAGGTGCCTACTGCACCAACAATCTCCCCCTTTTTGATTTATGGCAAACCCACATACAAAGTTAAGTAAATAGCAAGCATGAAGAATAATGTACATTAGAAACAAACAAGAAATAAAGAATATTAAGTTGGAGTAGTAAGGATTTTCTTCAAGTACTCCCCCTTGAGGAAACCTCCCCCTTGACCGAGGGTGAGTCCTGAAGAAAGACCTTAATCCTCCCCCTTGAGGGTTGCTTTAAGTAATTACTTAAAGTTGGCCTTAGTAAAACGTTTAAGTTAAGAGTTCTTCTTAACTTGGCTTTTTCTCCCCTTTAAGTAAAGCATTAACGGCATAATGTTTACGTTGACGGCACACATAAGTTTAAGTTAAGAATTCTCTTAACTTGGCCTTTACTTCCTTTGTTAAAAGTTAAATAAGTTTTCAAAACTTAGAGTTAACTTTTGGTTTAAATATGAAGTACGAGTTAAGTTATAAAAAAAATTTGACCCCTTAACTTTGGCTTGGCTAGTCTCCCCCTTTTGCCATATATCGAAAAGAGTAAGGGGTGTGTGGAAAACAAAAATAAGTGTTAAATTTAAAGTCCAAGCATGTTCCACATTATTTTTAAAAATAATATACTGAAAATAAGCTCATCTATAAAATGTTCGACTCATATTTGGCTTGATTGATATAAAAGATCAACCAGTCCTGGTCAGAGTCGGTTAGTATGTATGATTATACTCCGTGGTTCATAACGATGCACTAGCTCTACATCTGGAACCAGGAGTAAGGTCCTAACATCTCACGCCCATCTACGTGGCTAAGTACACAAACACATTAGTCCTATGTGTTGTGAGATGTACTGACTCCTTAAATCTATAGGTGCATGATATCTAAGATAAGTCCTATACTAGTTCCATGGAAAATGAAAAGTAAGAAATAGTAGTAATATAATTTGCAAAGTCCTATTCTACTACGCACATGCCCAATTTTCGTCTTAATAGACTGAATTCGGCTTCGGGTAGGGGTTTAGTAAATAGATGTCCGCTAGTTAGACTTGATTCGTATTCGAGTTGTATGGCTCCGTTGGCCACATGTTCTCGAATGAAATGGTATTTGACCTCTATATGTTTAGTCCTAGAGTGACATATCAGATTCTTAGTAAGGTTAATTGAACTAATGTTATCTACGTGGAGTTTTGTATTGGTAAAGTCTAACTTAAAATCGCAGAGAGTGTGCTTCATCCAAAGAAGCTGCGTGACACACTCACCCATCACGATGTATTCGACTTCGGTAGTAGATAAGGCAACACAGTGCTGCTTCCTACTGCACCAACTCACTAGACTCGAGCCGAGAAGTTGACAACAACCACTCGTACTCTTTCTATCGAGCTTACTACCGGCATAGTCCGAATCAGAGTAGCCGATTAGTTCGAACTCGGTAGATCTAGGGTACCAAATACCGACATTAAGTGTACCCTTTAGATATCTAAGGATACATTTAACTAGAGTTAGGTGAGACTCCTTGGCACAGGTTTGGAACCTTGCGCACATACTTACTGCAAATAGGATATCAGGTCGGCTTGCAGTTAAGTAAAGGAGACTCCCTATTATGCTCCTATAGTATTTTAAATCAATTGAGTTTCCGATTAAATCTTCTTCTATATTGACATTAGTTGCCATTGGGGTATTAATAATTTTAGCATCTTGCATTCCAAAGCGTTTAATTAATTCCCTAGTATATTTGCGTTGATGTAGGTATATTCCATCTTTAGTTTGTTTAATTTGTAGACCTAAAGAAGAACTCACCTACTAAATTCATTTCAAATTCACTTTCCATAAGTGAAATGAACTCATTTAGTAGGATTGAGTTGGTGGTTCCGAAAATAATATCATCTACGTAGATTTGGGCTATGAATATGTCTTTACCTAAGGTTTTTACGAAAAGAGTTGGGTCAACTACACCTTGGTTAAAACCTTTGGACTTAAGATAAATCGAAAGTCTCTCGTACCAAGCTCGAGGAGCTTGTTTAAGTCCATAAAGAGCTTTCTTTAACCTAAGGACATGATCGGGTTTGTCTAAACTTTCGAAACCGGGGGGTTGACTAACGTAAACTTCTTCTTTAATGTATCCATTTAAGAATGCAGATTTCACATCCATTTGAAACAATTTAAATCCTCGATGTGTTGCATATGCTAATAGCATTCGAATGGACTCTAATCTAGCTACTGGGGCATAGGTCTCGTCGTAATCTAAACCTTCGACTTGACTAAACCCTTTAGCAACTAGTCTAGCTTTATTTCTAACTACTTCACCTTTATCATCAATTTTATTTCTAAACACCCACCTTGTTCCAATGATTGTTTTATCTTTAGGTGGTGGTACTAATTCCCCGTTCCTAGTGAATTGAGCCAACTCTTCTTGCATTGCAATAATCCAATCGGGATCAAGAAGAGCTTGGTCAATAGTTTTGGGTTCAATTTTAGAAATCAAAGATATTTGACTAAGGTTTCTGTATGAGGCTCTAGTTCGAACTCCTAGACTTGGATCACCTATCACTTGGTCGATAGGATGATTCGTTTGGGTCCTAGTTGGATTTGGGTTTGAGTCTACAACTTGATCCATAGGATGGCTTGTTTGAGTTCTAGTTTGGTTGGAGTCATCTATCACTTGGTCGATAGAGTGACTTGGTTGACTTAGGTTAGGATTAACACTAGACCTGATCTCCGGATCAGAGTTAGGTCTAGTATGAGTCGGCTCGCTAATTGGGGTTGTCGGAGGTTTTGTAGGTTCGTGTCCTTCATCAAATACTACATTAATAGTCTCCTCGACTCTAAGGGTGTCGTGGTTATATACTCTATAAGCTCTGCTTGTAGTCGAGTATCCTAGAAAGATTCCGATCATGGTTTTGGATGTAAATTTCCCTAGGTAATCCTTAGTATTTAGGATATGTACCTTACATCCAAATACCCTAAAGTACTTGATGTTAGGTATTTTATCGTGATAAATCTCGTATGAGGTCTTAAGGTGCCTCTTTACCATAAGGATTCTATTTTGGACATAGCATGTCGTACTCACGGCTTCCGCCCAAAACCTATCGGGTAGGTTATGCTCATTTAACATTGTCCTAGCGGCTTCTTGTAGGGTTCTATTTTTGCGTTCTACTAGGCCATTTTGTTGTGGAGTTCTAGGGCAAGAGAACTCGTGGTGGTATCCATTTAGGTTCTGAGTGTAAACCTATGGTTTTCGAATTCACCACCATGATCAGTCCTAAGTCTTTTGATTTTAATGCTTTGTTGATTTTCTATTAACTTAAATAGATTGATTAATTGATCTAGGGTATCATTTTTGTGTTTGATGAACCTAACCCAAGTAAATCTAGAATAGTCATCAATTATAACTAAGCAGAATTTACTTCCGTTAAGTGACTTAGCTCCGTGTGAATCAAATAGATCCATGTGTAGGAGCTCAAGCACACTTTTGGTTCGTTCTTGACTAGTTAGTTGATGTTGTGTCCTAGATTGTTTATCTTGTTGACAAGCATTACATATTTTATTATCTAAGTTATTAAGGTTAGGCAAACCTCTAACTAAGTCACTCTGACTCATCTTGTGGATGAGTCTTGAGTGTGAGTGACTGAGTCGTTGGTGCCACAACCATGATTCCTCTTGCCGTGTCATAAGACACTTAGTTGAGGAGTTAGTTAAGTTAATAGTGTAAATGTTGTTATTTCTAGTTCCCTTAAGAATTATTTTAGAGGTTTCGTTTGTATTAATTATGCATTCGTTTTCTAGAAATATGACCTTATAGTTATTATCACACAATTGGCTTACACTGAGAAGATTATATTGAAAATTTTCTACTAATAAAACATTTTGAATGACAAAATTTGAGTTAAGCTCAATATCACCTGATCCGATGATTTTGAGCTTGCCGTTATTTCCGAAGGCTACCGATCCTTGTCATTTGAATCGAGGCTTCGAAAACTTGAGTTGATCCCCGGTCATGTGTCGGGAGCAACCACTGTCCAACATCCATTGATCCTACACGCAAGGTAGTTGGATCGGATATTGGATTTATTAAAAAATTGGTTGAAAATTATTAACTTAAATCATCTCACCCATGTCTACATGATCAAACATGTTAATCCTATATGTTCTTGTGAGATGACTTCCAAATTTAGTTGAATTAAATTTAATGACTTAAACACTTGTCAACCTTGTATTAGATTCGGATTTGACCTTAGGCTCATCATGTCACCTTTTCAAGATCATGGCTTTCCAGGGCGTGGCGAGGCACAGAGGCCTTCTTTGATCGAAAAAATGACCACTTCCTTAGACAAAGCCATTTTCAAGAAAATAGAGACTTGACTCACCTAAGACCACTTCCTGGTCTAACTAGTCTAGGATACGGCGAGGTAGCTTCAGCTAGTTCCGCTCGGTCAAGTGCACCGAACTAGATACGCCTTATCTAGCCCGAATACACAAGACTCCACTTTCCTAGCGTACTATCATCTCGCCGCGTCCTGGTACTATGTTATCAAGTATTGACGAGTTATAGTCCTATCTAACCATTCTAAGAAGTAAAATCAAACTAAATAAAAACCTAAGCATGCAATTTCTAAGTTAAAACACAAACAAATTTCGTACTAGCTCCCCCTGGACCGTTGAATCGATTCGGTCTCTCCACATAGTGGATTTGGTCCTTGGGAACCCAGTACTGGTTTGATCCTAAGTTTGAAATCAAGGTGGTCTTAGGGACCCATGCTTGGACACGTTTTTTATGTCGACTTACGATTGACATATATGACTTATTGGTCGTGTTTGAGCTAAACCCTAGCCTGGCCTTGTTGTACACGGCCCTTTGCGATCCAAGTAGGAGGTCAAGTCCTTTGGATCCCAAAGTAAACCTTTCCAACGTATTCCTAAGATCTTCGACTTGACTCTTCAAGAGTGAGTTCTTAACTTCGAGTTTTTCAACCCGAGTTGAGTCCTTCTCTTGAACTCGACTAGTCGAAGAGGTTAGGGAGACCTCGTGTTTGAGGAGTTTAACTTCCTCAACCAGGGTCTCGACCTTGGACTCGGACTTAGCTAACTTTCTATTTAAAAACTTAATTGCACTATAAAGTGTAGTAATAAGAGACCGACTTACCTTGAGTGTATCTTTTGAACCGGATGCGTATCCGTGGCTCGTCTTGAATAGTGCTTCGCAGTCCGACTCGTCTTCGCTTTCCGATTCAAGTTCCGGTTCCGACTCCATCTCCGATTCCACCGGTTTAGCCATGAGGACTCGATCGTTATCTTCTTCCTTAGAAGCTTCTTTTCATGTGGCGTTAAGTGCCTTTTTGTGTTTTGGTGTCTTGCTCTTGAGTTTTGGGCATTCGGACTTAATGTGTCCAAACCTGTTGCATTCATAACATCTTATGTTTGAACTTTTAGGCTTACCTTCGTTGGGTCGAGTGACAGCTCATTTTCGGCCCTTGACTATTTTCCGAACTAGGTTGACTAGTTCGGCCTCCATTTCCGAGTCGACCTCCGAATCGGACTCATCCTTTTCTTCCTTCGGAGGTGGATTGCTAGCGGTTTTCTTCTTTGAACCTGCAAATAATGTTATACCTTTCTCGGGTTCCGAGTTAGACTGCTCATGAAGTTCAAAATCATAAAAAAGTTCATCTAATCTAAGTTTAGAAAGATCCTTGGAGACCTTGTAGGCATCGACCATGGATGCCCACAAGGTAGTCCTTGGAAAGGAGTTTAGGACATACCTTATAAGGTCGCGGTTTTCGACCTTTTGCCCGATTGCGTGTAGATTGTTGACGATGTCCTGGACTCGAGCGTGAAGTTGCATCGCGGACTCGTGTTCCTGCATTTTTAGATTATATAATTTATTGAATAAAAGGTCGCGCTTACATACCTTGGCTTCATCGGTCCCTTCGTGTAGCTCTACTAGCTTTGTCCATAGGTCCTTTGCGCTGATGAAGGGGCTGACGCAATTTAACTCCTCCTTGGATAAGCCGCATTGGAGGATTTGTGTTGCCTTGCCATCGGCTTCGACTTGTCGTTTTGTTGCAACGGTCCATTGATCATAACCCAAGGATTCACCCGCTTCGTTAGTCGGAAGTGTGAAACCCGTTTGGATTATGATCCACATCTCGATTTGGGTTTTGAGAAAGTACTCCATCCGACCTTTCCAGTAACGGAAATCATCTCCGTTGTAAAACGGAGGTCGGACGATGCTAAAACCCTCGAGATGGGCCATTTGGAAGGAAAACCTTGCACAAAAAAATACAAAAAAAACACGAAAAGGGTTCCAAGACTTCGCCTTGTATTAGTGGTGCGGGAAATAAAAAGAAACAAACGAGAAATAGAAAGTTAAGCAAAGAAATAAGAAACTAAATAAAAAGTAAGTACTCACAACCTTCGATGTCCCCAAAAGGCTACTAAACGTTGATTTTTGAGGATGAAAACAGCTTTTTATGGGGGTAAACCCCCATAAAAAGTGTAGATCTCTCAGAGAGCTTCAATTTGGTGGGTAGATCGTTTCGTGAGTCCCCTTGTAGCAAAAGTTATACTCGTTTGATCGTTAGGTACTCCGAAGGTGATTAGTACTTGCAAAAACACAACCAAAAACTATGTACCAAGACTTGGTCTTGGATTAGTAGTGTGGGAGAAATATTAAAATGATAAATACGAAAAGAAAATTGCTCGATTGGTGATTGCACCGAATCTGAGCGCCCCCGGCTCTGACACCAATTGTTGGATCGAGTGGATCGCTAGAGGGGGGGGGGTGAATAGCGATAAACACTTTTTCTTTTAAATTGTTCGGTAGACAATTAAATGCAGCGGAAATATAAATAAAAACTAAATGAGACAAATAGTTTTTTTACTTGGTTCGTAGCCTTCGGCCACTACTCCAAGGCCCTAACGATCCTAGACCGTGTACGGAGGGCAATTCACTAAAACACTCCTCCTCGTTGGAGGTAGGAGTTTTACGATTACAAAAACCTTCGAAGCAAAAGATAGAGAAACAACCCCTCTCTTCTATTAAAATAAAATGCAACGGTAGAAAGCCTCGATCAACAAACGAATTTCAAGATTAAGAGAAATGACAAACTAAGATTATACCAACAACTCGAAGATAGGACTTAAACTAGGGTCGTTGGCAGCACTTCGTTGTTGTAGAGTCGTCGGAGAGTCGCAGCGTTGCGGAGGCTTTTGAGCACTTAGAATTGATGAGAAAACCCTAGGTTAGGACCTCCTTTTATAGCCTTTGAGCCCCTTTTCAAGAGGAACCCTAGCCAATCACAATTGAGCACCAATCTCCTTGAAATGGGGTGATAAGCCTTGACTCCTCGAATCTGATCATTGACCATCACCGATGATGGCAATCGATTGATCGCCGACTCGGCGATCGATTGACGTGATGAGTCCCTCCAAGCCGCAATGTCGATGCTTGCTGCAAGTCAAAGTTAGCTCAACAAAAACATAATTTCAATGGTCGTCGACTGTCCGATCTCGACCTAGACTATCTATAGGATGTCTTTGGTCGGATCTATGCTTAAGATCATCCCCGTAACGAGGATACAAACTCACTTACGCTCGCACACACGAGCTTACCTCGATACTTACGTGTTGCTTTTGCTTCCGGCCTTCCACTTGATTCCTTTGGCTCCCTCCGAAGTCACTCGAGTGTCGCCCGACCACCGCGACTTCCTCCGGGTGTCGCTAGCCTTTAGCTCCAGCTATAGCAATCTTTTGCACACTCGATTCAGCTCGTGAGATAACGACATGAGCTTAACTTTGTATCGTTTGCTATAATCAAAACTCAGGTTCGACTTAGGTGCCTACTGCACCAACACAAAAGCCCACACCCTCTCTTTTTATAGAGAGGGTTGATTTCTTCCGTTGGCGCCATCGATCGATTCTTTGCCCAGCGATCGCCTCCACTGACCTTGAACATGTCGGATCCGACCATTGTAGTCCAGCGGAACCCTTGCAATCGATGATGTATCCATCATCGGCCGATGCCTCCGTGGTCGGTCAGTCGATCGGCTATGAGTAGTTCTATGCTACTGCGGCGCCTTCATCGATCGCCACCTTTGATCGATCGATGGTGCAATGTCGCAGTCATTCCATGGCGATCATCTTTGGGCCAAAAAACCACCAGTTGAACCCCATTCGACTTAGAGCAGTCAACTGTCATTTTATGGTAGTCGACTGATGTCGAGAAATCTCATCCGACACTTAGCCATTTGGCCAAGTTCACCTAATGAGCTACTTACATTTCACTCATTCTCTCATCTCACTCGAAGTCCCTCGCCGAAGCTCTCTTCGTTCGCGGCCACGTCCCTCGGCAGCATCAAGCGCATGGCTCTGCAATGCTCCTTCGCGTCTCTTGCCTTCGAAGTCTGCTTTCTTGGCTTCGCTTCAAGTCATCTCGTCCGGCGGTCCCTCGGCAGCATCAAGTGCACGGCTCTGCAATGCTCCTTCTCCGACTCAAGCACAAGGTTGTGAGTGGTGAACCCGCCAAAGCTTCATGTGTGAATTACTAAGTCCTGCAATACTCTAACGTACACATCAAATTCAATCATCCTAACTTAAACCCTTTGTCACACACATCAAAACCATATCACGGGTTGATTGCACTAACAAAATGAATCCAATTCAAAAGATTCTAGAATTCCACTCTTGTGTAACTCTGACATGCGCTTTTTGCTTATATGGCCAAGGCGACAATGCCAGGTGTAGGAGGTTAACTGATCATCCTTTCGAGCACACTTATTGCTCGCTTCGATATTGAATATGTCACTGGATGTATTTAACACGTAGATATCATTGCATAAAGTTCCAGTGACATAAAAAGCGTCATTCAAGGTTATATAACAACAATTATTACTAAATGTCAAATGGTAACCCTTTCTATTTAAACAAGAAATAGAAACAATGTTCTTTATTAATGCAGGAATAAAATAACAATTGTCCAGTTCTAAGACAAGTTCACTTGGAAGCTTCAGTAAATATGTTTCGACGGCGATAGCTGCAACCTTTGCTTTATCGCCGACTCACAGATTCGCTTCTCCCTTGACAAGTCTTTTGCTATCCCTTAGCCCCTGTATGTCATTATATATATGTGAGTCACACCCGGTATCCAATATCCAAGTGTCAAAGGAAATAGCATGACAGTCAATAACGAAGATACCTGAAGAGGACGGGGCATCAGATGTCAGCTTCTTCTTCAAGGACTCAAGATAGATCTTGCAATTCCTTCACCAATGGCCCATCTTGCCATAGTGATGACATGTGCCCTTTGGAGTTGACTCTCCAGTCTTGGCCTTCTTTTTCTCCTTTGGATGTTGCTTTGACTTCCTCTTAGAACCTTTCTTCAAGGAGTCAACCAACATCACCATCTTCTGTTCTTTAGTCACAGAAGGTTCTATAGTCTTGAGCATATTGATCAGCTTGGGAATGGTGGATTCAAGATTGTTCATCCGATAGTTCATCACAAATTGTGAGTAACTCTTGGGTAAACTATGCAGAATTAAGTTAATACTTAATTCATGATCCATTGCAAACCCTAGTGATCGTAGCCGCTCGATGTACCCATTCATCTTTAGTACAAACTGTACTACAGATGAACCCTCCTCCATCTTCGAGCTAAAGAGAAGTTTCAAGACCTCGAACCTTTCGGATCTCGACTACTCATCGAAGAATTCACGAAGATGGTAAATGATCGTGTAAGCATCCATATGCTTGTGCTACTTTTGCAGCTCAGGAGTCATCGTTGCTAGCATGATGAAACTGGCAAACTCAGAATCAGTCGTATGCTTCTGATGAGCCAACATTTGGTCCAGAGTTGCATCATGTTCAAGACTGGTGGGAAGAGGCTCTTCAAGGACATAAGCAAGCTTCTCAGCCTTGAGAACAATTCTCAAGTTTCGAAACCAATCCAAGAAGTTAGGCCCAGTCAGTTTGTTCAATTCTAAAATTGAGCACAGATTAATAGACGACATTATCAAATGACTAACCTAGAAATACAAAATCGAGAATGCAAGAGAGATGATTTTATATGTAAACAATTTACATATTAGGCTTCCACTAACTTTTTGAATTCAAGAGCCCTTACTTTAAATTCGGGAGATCGTAGGTTTTCTCCGATTGGGTTGATATCAACTATAGATAAGAACAACCTTGACGTTAGGCCAACAAGCTATTATTAGCTATAGTGGTAGGTATCAAGTATACCAATTACATATCGTGTATATATAACTATCACATTATGCTATCAACTATTTGAATGTTCACATAAATATCGAGTTGTTAACACATTAACAAATATACATTAAATGTATATCACCCGACTTCACCTCTATCCACATTGACCTTGGCGTGAGGTCAACAAGCCAATGCTTTAAGTTAAAGTCAACCTGTTAATCATGAGATCGTATCTCTATAGTTCGAACATATCTAAGTTCAGGTTGAACTTGACATGGGCTAACAACTCAAATAAGAAATTAGACTCTGGTTCTTACCATATTAACGGTAGGTGTAAACTTTAAAATTTATATAAGGGTTTTAGGTCTCATCCTCATGCATATGTTCTACTTATATGACATCGCACGCATGACATATATGATGACATGTCACAACACACGCATGACAAAATGCGTCTAATCATGGCATACTACATGACATGTGATATGACATGATTATGTCATAGTTGTCATTATATTATTTTAGAATAAAAATATTATTAGGAATTTGACTTCCATAAATCAACATTCCTTAATTAAATTAGGAAATAATTTCCAAATTTAATATCATATTTTTGTCTAGGAAAAATATTAAAGATAAAATATATTTTAGAATCTATATTTCATAAATCATGATTCTTTAATTAAATAAAGATTTAAATTCGAATTTAATATTATATTTTATCTAGGAAATATATTAGAAATAAAATATGATTTAGAATCTTGATTTTCATAAATCATGATTCTCTAATTAAATAAGGAATTAATTCCGAATTTAATTTCATATTTTATTTGGTAAATATTTTCAGAAATAAAATATGTTATAGAATATTGATTTCCATAAATCAAAATTCCAAAATTAAATTAAGAAACAATTTCCAATTTAGTCACATACTTTATTTAAGGAAACAAATACCTATCAAGAAAATCTAATTAATTAGGAAATAATTTTCAAATTAATCTTTCTTGATCAAATATTTCCAAAAATATAATTTTCTAAATTACAGAATTTCCATATTTGGAATTTTCCTAACAAATTAGGAAACTTTCCAAAAATGGAAATTTTTTCCAAAATAGGAAAATTTTCAAAATAATTCTACGACCAACTACGATTTCGTAAATCTATTTTACGAATATATCGAAGCATGGTATGGCTCTGATACCACTATTGGGGTGCAACCGACGTGTAAATGTGCTTTTATCGTTTCATAAACGAACACAGCGGAATAAAATATAATAATTTTTCTAAATTATTACAACACACACATCCACGCATGCTTGATTACAACACGTGCGAACAAATCTGCCAAATAAAATTTTATATTAAATTAAGAAAAAAATAATTTTATATTAGGTATACCTTTCGGATGATGTTGAGCCGAAAGAATATCAACCGTACGACGCTCGTGGAGCTCAACTCTACTCATGTCCATATCGAATTTTCGGAGGGACGACTTCTCTAAGCCACGAGTTTGACCTTCTCTTCGCTACTAGACAAAGCAAGAAGGTCAGGTAATCGAAGAGCAAGAAAACCGACCCAACAAAATAGGAAACAACTCTTGTTTCCTTGGTGGTCGGCGGCAAGCTCCAAAACCCAACTCTCCTAGGTTCGGCCAAGGGCACAAAGGAAGAAACCTTTCTTCCAAGCCTTAGCCGAAGTTCCCCACTCCCTTGGGGAGGAGTTGGTCGTACCTAAAGCAAGAGATGGACTTGCTAGGGTCGGCGGCAAGGAAAACCCCAACAACTCTTGTTGGCGGCAAGAAGAGGAAGGAGAAAAAGGAGTAGGCAGCAAGGAGGAAGAGGAGGGGATTAAGCACGACCATCAATTTGGTTTTAGCCTTTATAACTCTTTATATAGGCTCTAAACCTAATGGGTTATGGGTTAGTGGATCAAATCCATAAGTCCATAACCATTAAGGCTTAATCTCATCCATTCAATCCTAATTGGGCCCTTAACCAAAAGAAGACTTATTTAATTAAAACCAAACGAGTTTGGTTTATAATTAAACCTCTTAAGGCCCAACCCGTCTTCATAAGACATGCTCCTTTCGCATTTTCGACTTGACAAATATTTCCATATTTGTCATGTGTTTGGTCCAACCAAACTCGATTTCTCTCGATCTTGAGAATCCAATTCTCAAACTCATTTTTAAGTCTCTTCGAAGGATTCGTTATGCGTGTGACCTTATAGGTTCTCAGTTTATGTTGGCCGTCCATAATTAACTATTAATTATGGAATTATCATGAGTGACACCTAGTAGTACATCATGATCCCCAATTAACCAAAAAATCAATGGTTGTTCTCGGAACCATTTCCAAACCTTTCAGCAGCTACAATGAATCATGTCTCGTTCCTTTCACTCATCTTTTACCCACTTGGTTTAGGACATGGTCTATTGTGTCAGTCCCCACTAGGTTGACTACGTCACACCTAGCCCAAATAATACTTCCTCGTCCAGTGAATTTTAATTACTTCGACATGTATCCAAGAGTACCATACTCTTCACATGCAATATTTTAGCCAAAGACTTTGAGTAATAATCTGACGAGTGACCATAGAGTATACATCTCCTCGCAAGGAACGGTGAATCTTTTGTTGGCTATTCAATCACCTTCGGGCACTTCAACTTATACCCAATCATCCCATACCCACACCTCCGTAGAGATCTATCGACTAAGATGTCAAAGTATAAGTCTCCCTGACCAAGATGACTTGAATATTTCAAGTCGAAGGAAACTCTCACTCGAACTGCAGTAAGAGCTTCACTGACATATCTTATATGTAGAGAACCATGTGAAGTCTTACAGCAGGTCATTCCAACGAACTAGTTACCCATAACCAGCATCCACGTTTAACTCTCAACATCACAATGTCTCCAGCCAGTGAGAAGCAGCTGCTTGGATAAACCAAGGAGTATAACCCGTGCTAGTCTCACAGAATCGATGATGTCCAAACTCATCAATTCATCAACTAGGGAATATTTCAGTACTTCATAATTACATATGTAGAGACACTCACTAGTTGTGATTCAATCACAAATTCTCTCATGCTATGAATCGTATTGGGGCATTCAGTAAATGAGTTTGAGATCCAATCAAACACATATGAGATGTGCACTCAAATAGTGAATCTTTATTTATCAAATAAATAGCCATAAGTTGATTTTATTAAAACACTTCTCAAACATAATAGTCGTCTATTCCCTCGTGTCTCAGACCGAGGTGTCCTTTAACAAAGTTGCCTATAATGGTGCATTATATTCGTCCTTAAGCAAAGTCGCCTATCACGGCGTCGTCTATTCCCTCATGTCTCGGACCAAGGCGTCCTCCATCAAAGTCACCTATCACGGTGTCGTCTATTCCCTCGTATCTTAGACCGAGGCATCCTTCAACAAAATCACCTATCACGACACATTATATTCGTCCTTCAGCAAAGTCACCTATCACGACATCGTCTATTCCCTCGTGTCTCTAACCGAGACGTCCTTCAGTAAAGTCGTCTATCACGGCGTATTATATTCGTCCTTCAGCAAAGTCGCCTTTCACGACGTCGTCTATTCCCTCGTGTCTCGGGCTGAGGCTTCCTCCAGCAAAGTTGCCTATCACGGTGCCATCTATTCCCTCATGTCTTGGACCAGGGCATCCTTCAGCAAAGTCGCCTATCACGGTGCATTATATTCGTCCTTTAGCAAAGTCACCTATTACAACACCATCTATTCCCTCGTGTCTCGGACTAATGCGTCCTCCATTAAAGTCGCCTATCACAGCATCGTCTATTCCCTCGTCTCTTGGACCGAGGCATCTTTCAGCAAAGTCACATATCATGATGCATTATATTCATCCTTCAGCAAACTCGCCTATCACAGCGTCGTCTATTCCCTCGTGTCTCGGACCGAGACATCCTTCAACAAAGTCATATTTTACGGCGTCGTATATTCCCTCATGTCTCGGACCAAGGCATCCTCCAATAAAGTCGGCTATCACGGCGTTGTTTATTTCCTCGTGTCTCATATCGAGGTGTCCTCCAGCAAAGTTGTCTATCACGATGTTGTCTATTCCCTCGTATCTTGGACTGAGGTGTCCTTTAGCAAAGTCGCCTATCACGGTGCATTATATTCATCCTTCAGCAAAGTCTCCTATCATGGCACCATCTATTTCCTCATGTCTCACCTCCAGTAAAGTCGCCTATCACGACACTGTCTATTCCCTCGTGTCTTGGACAGAGGCATCCTTCAGCAAAGTCGCTTATCACGACGCATTATATTCATCCTTTAGCAAAGTCGCCTATCACGACACATTATATTCCCTCGCCTCAGATCAAGATGTTCAACAAATTCGCCTATCATGGCGCAGTTGAGTCCCTTGTGCCCTAGATTGGGGGGTTCTTCAAAAACGACCACCGAGGTGGCTAACCACATTTAGCCAAATAGATAGGTATGCAAGTGAAATATTTATATTGAAGCCGGCAAAACATATGTTATATTAAAGCTAATATTCAGTACAAGTATCCAAAATTGCAAAAAAAAAACAACAAAACTATAGAAGCTGGCTACCGAGAATAAAAACAAGTTATTTAGGGAGTTTACCGAGTTGGTTGTCGAGAGTTTCATCTATTAGTCTTTGCAGATCAAGGAAGTCTATGGGCATGCCTTCGAGGGGGCGGGGGGTAACCGACTTCCTTGAAATGGCAGATGACCCTGTTATACCGACCTCTAGGAGATCTATGATGCACTTCTCCAAAATGTCCGCCATCTTCGCCCACCATATAAGAAGCCAACTCCGCTTTAGCAGTCTCTGCCCTGGTGGAAAGCTTCTCTCGGCGAGTCACTTCGATCAACGCCTAGGCCAGTTGAGCTTGCTCGACCTCCAACAGCTTCGTCCGCAACCCCTCCACCTCTGCTGCCTGCGCCCGAAGTTCCTATACTTCGACTACTTGAAGTCGTAGCCCCTCAATCTCTTATACTTGACTCTGCAGGTCGGCTTCGTAGCGGAGGGCCTTGGACTGAAAAATGGTCGACTCATCCTGGGCCATCTCGAGTTTCTTCTCCTTCTCCTGAAGTTGAGCTAACATGGTCGGCGCTTGAGCTCACATCCCTTGGAACATCGTGTTCATCTGAGGAAGACGCGTAATCAACTCCAAGTGATAGGCCCAAAATTGTGAAACAGACCAAGTTAGTATTTTAACTACAGTAGTATGCATGAAAAAATTACCTACCTGGGTCAGATGGCCATTCTGTTGGACTTTCTGAGCCGCAAAAACTGCTTTTTGCATTGTGGAAACCCCGGAAGTCCGGCCAAGGATCCGTACGAAGATATATTAAAATAAAAATATGTATGTGCTAAGTAAACCTAGATCTAGAAGTTGAGAGTATTACCCTCGAAGCGATGCCCTTCGCTTATCCCGCTCGTCCAAAAGCCTTGCGGGAACTCGAGAATGTCAAGTGCACACTCCTCTATTGGTATCCACACAAGCAATAGGTGGAGAAAACACAACCTTGAGTGTGCTAGCACCCCTTGGATGGTTCGGCCAAGATGAGGGAAGGGAGAGCTTGCTTGAGAGGAAGATGATCCAAGGAAGAAGATGAAGTTCTAGTAACTCACCAAATCAATTCTCATCTAATGAGAATAGTGGTCGGCCACTTCTCTTGGGGGGTTACATGCATGCATGTAACTCCAAGAGTCAATGGCTCTTGGTCTCCCTCATGAGGTGGCACCACATGATAAGTCAATGATGATGTGGAACATCATCATTGGCCGGCCATGCCAAGTCATCATCATGACATGACATTTGGTTAAGTCAAACTTGACCTTTCATCTTCCCTCTCAAGTCAAGTCAAACTTGACCTCTTATCTCCCATGGTTGATCAAATCCAACCATTTGATTCAAGTCAATTTAATTTAATGAATCTCTATTCATTAATTTAAATTGATTTGATGAATCAAATCTAAATTAGACTCATTCAACACTTGAATCAAATTGAGTCCAACTCAATTAGTCTAATTTGGATTACTCTTAATCCAATTTGGTTCATCCCATGAACCTAATCCTCATGGTTCATCATATGAACCTAATCTCCATCTAATTACCCTTTGTGTGTGACCCTATAGGTTCTTGTAACGTTGGCAATGTCCCTAAACCGATTTAGGAACATAAGCAATGAGCGGTATCTAGCAACACATCATTGTTACCTAAGTTACAAAAATGTTTAGCTCCAACATCACCTTTGTGACTACTAATTGTGACTCTCACAATATGTGACAATGTCTCTCTATCCTTGACATCTAAATTGACCAATGGAGGCATAGACCATGTCATCCTCTATACAATCTATATCTTGAACTCCAAGTAGACTCACTCTAATCAAATGAGCTCAATATCTCATATTGACTCATTTGGGCATGGTCATGCACTTCGTGGTCTCACTCTATCAAGAATATCGATGTCACCCCCGTCATATAGGAGGGATAGATCCCATCTACATCACTCACATCCGTCCGCATAATTTGTTACATACCCAGTAATCGCCTTTATAGTCCACCCATTTACGGGTGACGTTTGACGAAGCCAAAGTATGCAACTCCTTATGTAGGGAACCATGGTGACTTCAGGTCTAAGGACTAATAGTCCTACTAATAGCCACATGAGAAAGTATATGACATTCATATAACGATCCATGATACTTTCTCATGGCGGATAATTCAGTATACATTCTCCAATGCATACCCATGTGTCAACTTGATATCTCATATCCATGACTTGTGAGATCAAGTCATCGTGTTGACCAACATGCTAGTCTCTATGCATTAACATTGTCCCTGAATGTTAACACTCGACTAAGAATGATTAAGAGTAGTGTTCTCTATATCATCTCATTATCGATTCAACCAATCGATTGATATAGATAAGAACCTACTACTCAAGGACGTTATTATATTTAGTTATTTGGCACCAATACAAGTAAATATAATAACCATGCCTTTATAAATAGGAATATGATACAATAAAGTCCATACAACAATCATCACAAGATTGGCTCTAGGGCTTTCACTAACAATCTCCCACTAGCACTAGTGCCAATCACCGTAGTATCTGTTGGGGACCGATTGGCCGGCTAGAGGGGGGTGAATAGCCCTCGTTCGTTGGATGTCTTAATTTGCTCGTCTACAAAACGTTAGCGCAAGCGGAATATGCAAATACAAATAAATAAAGACAAGCAAATAAACAATGAAAACAAACAATACAAACATCGAGATGTAACGTGGTTCATGGCTACGCCGCTAATCCACGGTCCGATTCGTCCACGGTGAATCACTCCGCAATCTATCCACTAGATCTCTCCTTTGCACAAAGCTAGGTGGAGGTAACCTCTTTACAATCTCTCTTCTTACAATAGAATGGAAATAAAGCAAGTAAGAAGAGTGGAAGAACACTTAGAGCACTTTGGGAGCAAATTGGAGCATGAGCATTAGCCTCCCAAAGCCCCATCCCCTTCCTTTTTATAGAGGAAGAGATGCCTCGATCATCGGTCCTCGAGCCGTTGCCCAATAACGGCCGCTTTCCACGTTGGATTCCATCCAACGGTACTGGCATCAGTCGACTAATCCTACCATCAGTCGACTGATGCTCGATCAGTCGAGTGCTCAATGGAGTCGACTCCATTCTGTGCCCGTGCATGCCATCGATGTTCATTCCTCGACAATGATCCTGTCCGACATCGATCATTGCCGATCCATGGTAGTCGATCGCCAAGCACTAAATCGGTCTTATACTACCGATCGATCGAACCATCGAGAGCGATCGCCATGACATGGCCGATCGCGTCGTCGAAAAACCCATCCGACACTTGGCCAAATGGCCAAGTTTCACCTAAGAGCTACCCTTCCCGGGTTACAATTGCTCACTCTCATCCCTCGGAGTCCCTCGCCTTCGAAGTTCTCTTTGTTCGCGGCCACGTCCCTCGGCAGCATCAGGCACACGGCTCTGCAATGCTCCTTTGCGTCTCTTGCCTCGAAGTCTACTTCCTCCGGCTTCACTCCAAGCTTCTCGTCCGGCGGTCCCTCGGATGCTCCAAGCGCACGGCTTCCGTAAAGCTATCCTTCACCGACTCAAGGCCCGAGTCATGAGATGTGAAACTCGCCACGGCTCCATGTGTGAATTACTAAGTTCTGCACGACTTCAACGCACATATCAAATCACAATAACAACCTAACTTAAACCCTTTGCCACACCATCAAAATCATATTACGGCAAGAGATTGCCCTAACAATCTCCCCCTTTTTGATGTGTGACAATCCATTTAAGTTAGGTAAAAACATTTGATATAAATTTTAAGGTAAGAAAGCATGTAAACATAAACATGATATAGCAACATGCAACTCCCCCTTAATCCATGAAACTCACTCTACAAATTCTCAATTTTCTCCTCCTATCATAATTTACTTAAACATAATCAATTCTCCCCCTTTGACACCATCAAAAAGATTAATACTAAGTTATAAACTCATGGCATCAAGTCTAATAGAAGAAAAATACCAAAAATTGCTCTAAAACCTGAATTCGGCCTCAACTAGTCTGATTTACAGGCCACCAGTCGACTGGTTCAGATACCAGTCGACTGGCACATGATTTTCAGGATTTCCTAATTTTTGGACCGAATTTCAGAAATGCGTTAAAAATTCTAGAAAATTCGAAAAATCATGAAATTTAGGGAACACATTTCTTGTAAGGTTTTTTATCAGTGAAAAATAATTTTTCATGAAAAATTATCATATTTTCACATTTTTGCCAAAAATCCAAAAGGTTTAAACACCACTAGGTTTTTGACCATTCTAGTATCAAGCTTAACACCTAGTTTTGGTTCCAATTGTTTCAAAACATGAATACATAGATTTTAGATTAAGAAATTGTTTTAAAAACATATGAAATATCCAACCATGATCTTTGGGCAATATGTCTATGAATTAAACATAAGTCTTCCCCATGATTGGTCTATTATTGCTATTTTGATATCTTAAATGACCATCTAAATGCCATAGGCACTAGTGGACATTTGTATCATCCTAACATCTCACCCATGCTAAGTTTGCAATCAAGTTAGCCTATAGGGAGTGTGAGATGCATCCTAGGGGGTATTTGTATACACTTAACCATTATATTCATGCGATTCTATCAAGGTTAAGTATCAACCTAACCATCCTCATGATCATAAAGGCATATATCAATTAATTTCACATTATGATCATGAACTACATGTTTTCATCAAATTATAATCATGCATTAGGTATTATATCATGATAATAAGTAAAGTATCACCTAAAGCATGATTTAACCCTATTTCTCATGATGATGTGCCAAATCATAAAAATCATAAATCATGATTGCAAACATACATAGCAATTACATTAATCATCATGATTTAAGCATTATTAACTATTTATAGACACGTTATCATCACCTAACACTATTTAAAAATGTTGTCCCGCCATCCTAAGTCAACCAAAATATGATATAGGTCAATTGCATATGGTTGACTACCTTAGGGTTTTCCTAACCCTTAATAATGGATTTTGGAACCCAAAATAAGTTCTTGCCTATGGGGTTCACTAGATACTCCTTGGGGATCCATTTTCTAGCTATTACCTTCTTCTTATCTTGTCCCCTAGAAATTAGGCATTTATAGGCCTTTTCAGTTTTCTTTTCTTTGTATCCTAGGCCTTTCTTATTAAAGCTAGCTCTTTGACTCTCTATGATCATGTTCAAGGTGTTGGAGCCTATAGTGAATTTTTCTAGGGCTTTTGTCAAGTAATCTACCTTTTCCCTTAGAGCCCTATTTTCATCCATGCATGCATCACTAACATTAAATGGCATATATTCATGTGAGCATGCATCATTTAAGCTAGAAGAAATATTATCATTATCATTTAAGCATGCATTTTCTAGCTTATTTTCCAATGCCTTAATTTGATCAAGCATGCTTTTATTTTTATTTTTCATTCCAAATAAGTCCTTAGTTAAACTAGAAATTATGGAAACTATTTTCTTAGGAGAGGCATTCGTTACTATAGTTTCCATGTCCTCTTCTTCTTCTTCGGATGAGGAGGATGTAGAGGCTCCCCCTTCACTTGAGCTCTCTCCACTTGAGCTTGATTCTTCATTTGAGGAGGAGGAGCAATCCAAGTTGTCGAAGGTCATTAATGCAAGGTTGGAATAGACATGCTCTTCTTCTTCGGATGAGGATGAAGAAGCAAGGTCATCCCATGTCTTCGCTTTGAGTGCCATAGCCTTTCCTTTTTCTTTGGCCTTCTTTTCTTCTTCCTTCTTTTTACTCCCCTTTTTCTTCTTCTTTTCTTCCTTCTTTCTCTTCTCCTCCTTGCTCTTGTTTAGGAGAGGACAATTGTCCCTTATGTGTCCCTCTCCTTGGCAATTGTAGCAGATAATTTTTCCTCTTGGTCTTCTATTCCTATCATGAGATTTATCAAATCTAAAATTCTTAAATGCACGCCTTACCTTCCTTACCATGTAGGCTTCTTCCGTGCTATCCATGGAGGAGGTAGAGGCTCCATCAAATGAGGAGGGGATTTCCATCTTCTTCTTCCCCTTATTTGCCATCAAAGCTACTCCTCTTGAAGGTTGGATTCTTGGCTCTTCTTGTATTCCTTCAAGCCTCGTTTCGTGGAGCTCCATTGTTGAGAAAAACTCCTCCAAGGTACTTACTTCCAAGTTCTTAGAGATGTAAAACGAATCCACCATGGAGCTCCATCTTGAGGACCGGGGAAAGGCATCTATGGCCTTCATTACCATATCCCGGTTGGAGAGCTTTTCACCTACACTTGTCAAACCGGTTAGAATTTCCTTAAATCTAGAGTGTAGGGATTTTACCTTCTCTCCCTTTTCGAGTTTGATATTGGACAATTGGGAGCGAAGGACATCTCTCCTTGCTAGCTTCGCCTCGGATGTGCCTTCATGGATCTCTATTAGTTTGTCCCACATTTCCTTGGCGCTAGCACACTCTCCTATCCGGTTGACTTCTTGTTGGGGGAGGACATTGTATAGATGATGCTTGGCCTTTGAATTTGCCAAGTATTCTTCTCTTTGCCTCTTGCTCCACCTTGATTTCTCCAATGGCTCCCCATCTTCGTTCCTAGGCAACTCGAAACCGTTTTTCATTATTAAAAGGATTTCAAAGTCGGTTTCGAAGAATACCTCCATTCGCTTCTTCCACCAAGCGAATTCCCCTTCAAACTTCGGTGGATGAATGTTTGAGCCGACCATTTTGAAAGTTGCTTGTTGTGGTGGTTAGTCCTCGACAAGCTTTCCTTGGCTCTGATACCACTTGTTGGGGATCGATTGGCCGGCTAGAGGGGGGTGAATAGCCCTCGTTCGTTGGATGTCTTAATTTGCTCATCTACAAAATGTTAGCGCAAGCGGAATATGCAAATACAAATAAATAAAGACAAGCAAATAAACAATGAAAACAAACAATACAAACACCGAGATGTAACGTGGTTCACGGCTACGCCGCTAATCCACGGTCCGATTCGTCCATGGTGAATCACTCCGCAATCTATCCACTAGATCTCTCCTTTGCACAAAGCTAGGTGGAGGTAACCTCTTTACAATCTCTCTTCTTACAATAGAATGAAAATAAAGCAAGTAAGAAGAGTGGAAGAACACTTAGAGCACTTTGGGAGAAAATTGGAGCATGAGCATTAGCCTCCCAAAGCGCCATCCCCTTCCTTTTTATAGAGGAAGAGGGTTTCTTCCCGTTGACACAGGAGCAGTCGACTGATGCCCTCGATCAGTCGACTGGTCCTGTAGCCGTTGCCCAATAACAACCGCTTTCCACGTTGGATTCCATCCAACGGTACTGGCATCAGTCGACTGATCCTACCATCAGTCGACTGATGCTCGATCAGTCGAGTGCTCAATAGAGTCGACTCCATTCTCGCGTGCCGCGGTGCCATCGATCATTCCGCCATTCCCTGGCGGTCGGCGATGCTGTCGACATCAGTCGACTTCCAGTCCATGGTAGTCGACTGCCAAGCACTAAACTGGTCTTATACCAGTCGATCGAACCATCGACAGAGAGCAGTCGACTGCCATGACATGGCAGTCGACTGGTGTCAGGAAAACCCATCCGACACTTGGCCAAATGGCCAAGTTTCACCTAAGAGCTACCCTTCCCGGGTTACAATCACTCACTCTCATCCCTCAGAGTCCCTCGCCTTCGAAGTTCTCTTCGTTCGCGGCCATGTCCCTCGGCAGCATCAGGCGCACGACTCTGCAATGCTCCTTCGCATCTCTTGCCTCGAAGTCTACTTCCTTCGGCTTTACTCCAAGCTTCTCGTCCGGTGGTCCCTCGGATGCTCCAAGCGCACGGCTTCCGCAAAGCTATCCTTCACTGACTCAAGGCCCGAGTCATGAGATGTGAAACTCGCCACGGCTCCATGTGCGAATTACTAAGTCCTGCACGACTTCAACGCACATATCAAATCACAATAACAACCTAACTTAAACCCTTTGCCACACTATCAAAACCATATTACGGCAAGAGATTGCCCTAACAGTATCTAATACCCAATGACCTAGTATGACCATCATGCTTTTTCTGTGTCAAAGCCTTGGTCAAGGGATCTGCGATGTTAGCCTCTATGGGTACTCTACAAATCTTCACATCTCCTCTATCGATAATCTCTCGAATGAGATGGAAGTGTCGTAGTATGTGTTTGGTCCGCTGGTGTGAGCGAGGTTCCTTAGCCTGTGCAATCGCTCCATTGTTGTCATAATAGAGCTCTATGGGATCTGCTATGCTAGGAACCACCCCAAGCTCAGCAATGAACTTGCGGATCCAAACTGCCTCCTTTGCTGCCTTAGATGCAGCGATATACTCGGCTTCTGTTGTATAATCAGCAACTGTGTCCTTCTTCAAACTCTTCCAGCTCACAGCGCCACTATTCAAGCAAAACACGAACCCTGACTGCGATCTATAATCATCCTGGTCAGTTTGGAAGCTGGCATCACTGTAACCCTTTAGAGCTAGCTCCTCATCGCCTCCAAATATCAAGAAATATTTTTTAGTCCTTCTCAAGTACTTAAGAATATTCTTGACTGCTATCCAATGACGCTCACCTGGATCTGACTGGTATCTACTAGTCATGCTCAAAGCATACGAGATATCACGACGAGTACATAGCATGGCGTACATGATAGATCCTATAGTAGATGCATAAGGGATCTTATCCATGTGGTCTCTCTCCTCTCTAGAAGAAGGACTTTGAGTCTTCGAAAGACTCACACCATGTGACATCGGCAGAAGTCCCTTCTTGGAATTCTGCATGGCAAACCGTAGTAATACCGTGTCAATGTATGTACTCTGACTTAGGCAAAGCAATCTCTTAGATCTATCTCTATAGATCTTGATGCCTAGAATATAGGCTGCTTCACCTAAGTCCTTCATTGAGAATCACGTCCCCAGCCAAGTCTTCACAGACTGTAGCGAAGGGATGTCATTCCCAATGAGTAGTATGTCATCCACATACAATACAAGGAAGACAACTGTGTTCCCATTAACCCTCTTGCAGACACAGGGTTCATCTTCATTCTTGATGAAACCAAACTGTTTGATCGCATCATCGAATCGAAGATTCCAACTCCAAGAGGCTTGCTTTAGCCCATAAATGGACCTTTTCAGCTTGCATACTTTCCCAGTATGCTGTGGATCTTCAAAACCCTCAGGTTGTGTCATGTACACATCCTCGAGTAAGTTTCCATTCAGAAACATGGTTTTGACATCCATCTGCCAGATCTCATAATCGTGGTATGCTGCAATAGCAAGCAAGATCCGAATGTACTTAAACATCGCCACTGGAGAAAAGGTTTCATCATAGTCAATACCATGAATTTGCTTGAAACCTTTAGCCACCAATCGACCCTTATAGGTATGCGTAAGTCCATCCATGTCAGTCTTTCTCCTAAAGACCCACTTACACCCAATGGGTCTGACCCCTTCAGGAGGATCAACCAAAGTCCAGACTTGGTTGGTGTACATGGATTCCATCTCGGATCTCATGACCTCTAGCCATTTCTCAGAATCTGGGCTTATCACAGCTTCCTGATAGGAGGTAGGATCATTCTCAATGAGCATAACGTCATCATGGTCAGACAAGAGAAATGAGTATCTCTCAGACTGACGATGTACCCTATCAGACCTGTGAAGAGGTAGGTCTACATGAACAGGTGGTTGTTCCACAACTCTTTGTGCAACAATCTCATCACCCACAATACATTGTGGTTCCTGTTCAACCTCCATCAAGGCCTCAGTGCTATGGTCCTTATCTTGAATTTCTTCAAGATCGAACTACTCCCACTAGTTTTTCTAGAAACAAAATCCCTTTCTAGAAAAATCTCAGTCTTTGCCACAAACATTTTATGCTGACTGGGAATGTAGAAGTAATATCCCTTTGTGTCCTTGGGATATCCAACAAAATAGCACCTATCGGATTTGGGTCCCAGTTTGTCTGAGACTTGACGTCGAACGTAAGCCTCACAACCCCAAATCCTCATGAAAGACATCTTGGGATTTCTCCCTGTCCATATCGTATATGGTGTCTTTATCATGACCTTGGATGGTACAGTTAAGGGTAAAGGTCAATTTGTGTCTAGAGCATATCCCCAAAAGGATATAGGAAGATCTATGTGACTCATCATAGATCGTACCATATCTAATAGGGTACGATTCCTCCTTTCAGATACACCATTCCACTGTGGTGTTCTAGGAGGAGTGAGTTGGGATAGAATCCCACACTCAGCTAGATAGTCATGAAACTCATGGCTAAGGTATTCACCACCTCGATCTGATCGAAGTATCTTAATACTCTTGCTAAGCTGGTTTTGTACTTCATTCTTGAATTCTTTGAACTTTTCAAAGGATTCTGATTTATGTGTCATGAGATACACATAACCATATCTACTAAAGTCATCAGTAAATGTAATGAAGTACCTGTAACCACCTCTAGCTGCAACATTGAAAGGGCCATATACATCACTATGTATAAGTCCTAACAAGTCTATTGCTCTTTCGCTATGTCCACTAAAGGGAGTCTTGGTCATCTTGCCTAAAAGGCAAGACTCGTATGTCTCATATGATTCAAAATCAAATGAGTCTAGCAGTCCATCCTTATGGAGCTGAGATAAGCGACTCTCATTTATGTGACCTAAGCGACAATGCCAGAGATAGGTTTGGTTCAACTCATTTGACTTGAACCTTTTGGTACTTATATTATAGATAGGGCTCTCTAAGTCTAGAAAGTAGAGTCCGTTCATTAGAGGTGCACTACAATAAAAAATATTATTTAAATAAACTGAACAACATTTGTTCTTTATTATAAATGTAAATCCTTTCGTGTCCAAACAAGAAATCGAAATTATGTTCTTAGTTAAAGCAGGCACATAACAACATTCATCTAATTCTAGTACAAGCCCAGAGGGCAGAGATAGATCATAAGTTCCTACAGCAACAGCAGAAACTCTTGCTCCATGCCTACTCGTAGGTCCACCTCGCCCTTTGTCAATGCCCTGCTATTTCTCAGCACCTGCACATTGGTACATATGTGAGATGCACATCCGGTATCTAATACCCATGATGAAGAAATAGATAGATTAACTTCTATAACATTTATACCTAAAGTAGAAGTCTTACTTCTCTTCTTCTTAAGATCTTCCAGGTATGCCTTGCAGTTACGCTTCCAGTGTACAACTTCCTTGCAGTGGAAGCAAGCCCCTTCCTTGGCCACCCCTCCTTTGGGTTTAAGTTCCTTGCCTTTGCCCTTGGCTTGGGACTTTCCCTTACCTTTAGGCTTGTCCTTGCCTTTCTTCTTTTGCACCATCAAAATGGCGTCAGATTTTCCCTTCTTAAGGTTGAGGTCAGCAGTTCTCAACATGCTGAGCATCTCAGGCAGTGGCTTATCAATTTCATTCATGTTGTAATTCATGACAAATTGATTGTAGTTTTGTGGCAAAGACTGCAAGATCAAGTCAGTGGCCAGCTCTTGGCCAAGGGGGAATCCCAATCTCTGTAGGTTTTTCTACGTACCCAATCATCTTGAGTACATATGGACCTACGGGAGTCCCATCTTGCATTTTGGACCCAAACAATGCCTTAGAGACTTCATATCTCTCGTGCCTTGCTTGTCCTTGATATAGTTCACGAAGATGTTTAACCATATCATAAGCATTCATGAACTCGTGTTGCTTCTGAATCTCAAAGTTCATGGTCGCGAGCATTAGACATGACACATCTAATGCATCATCTTGATGCTTCTTGTAAGCATCTTTGTCAGCTCGCGAGGCAGTGGCAGGAGGTGCCTCCGGAATGGGCAGCTCCAGGATGTACAATTTCCTTTCTTGGGTGAGAACAATTCTCAGGTTCCTGTACCAGTCTAGGAAATTTTCTCCATTGAGCTTGTCCTTCTCAAGGACAGAATGCAGAGAGAGAGAGTGTTCGTGTTTGTCGACATAGTAATCTACAACATACAATGCAGAGAATTAATATCATATTCTTTTTATCATTTAATTAGGTCTTTAATCAAATGATGCTCCCACTGAATTATAGGAATTTTATAGAATCGAGTTATGGATGTGGTCAAACCACATTACTAGATTCATACAAACTAGCTATAATTCTTACGGGACAAGATCCACATCATACTAAGCCTTGAGTTAGCTTTGGCTAAATCGCCCAAGACTTAGTACAATCAGTGGGTAACACATTACCGATTACATCTCTATGCAACTCTTGTTTATAGGATCAAGACCCACATTTACAAAAGACCTTGAGTTAGCTTTGGCTAAATCGCCCAAGATTTAGTGTAAATGTGATCTTATCCTATCTTTCCAACGGTTGGAATATGCCTATAGTTCTACTCGATCCAATTGAGTTAACTAGTTTTACTCAATCTAATTGAGCTTACTCTAACCCAAGCCGTGATAGGCGGGACCAAGATTGTCCCTCCGCACCCTACCAAGATAATATGCGTTGCTCTGCTTTGGCAGATTCAACAACTACAAATGATCGAGGTAGTGATGGGTATTAAGGACTTGGTAGGCATTTACGAGTTGATTCGATTAAGATCTAATCTAATCGTAATGTGTATCATATACGCATTGAGGCATTTATTATCCTACACTAGCATGCATCACATACAAGTACAAGAAAAATATCCTAGCATGCATCATATACATACAAGCATTATTCTACTAGCATGCATCACATACATACAAGCAAAATTATATATATATATATATATATATATATATATATATATATATATCAACATATATATATATAAAATTAACTGTGATGTGGTCATGACCCTACTACGATCTTCTCAAGCCAATGAGAAGATCGGACGGTCAACCTAGGGCTAGCAGCTTCTCCAAGCGCTTCCTTTGACCGCCATGTGTCGTCGGCACCCTTCTCGTAACTTCGTCTACAAGTGGACTTTCCATCGCTCCATTTTGTACATTACAAATATGAAACTCGAGTTACATTCGAGTCTAAAACTATTTACAACTAAAATTTCAAAAGAAGAGGTACGACGCGCAGGTCGCATACACTATACAACACGCACCACCACAAAAATGACACGCGGGTCATATTATGAATTACAACACATTATCATCCAATCATATTGGGGTTCTTGGGCCATGACAATCACAGAATTATACATAATTCTAAATTATGTATTTTTACAGAAAATTTATATAATTTTTCCTATTTTTTTTTCAATTTTATGAGTCACCTCTCCGTAACGGTCCCGCTAAGCGATTTCCGAGCGCGATCGCGGGACAAGGCCCCTTTCGGGGATAGGGGCAGCGCCCCTACTCGCAAAATAAACTTTGCGAGTATCCCTACTACGATCTTACAGCGACTTAAGTCGCTGTCCCAAAAATCTAAAGCGAGAACACGTCGTTTCGAAGAGTTTTTCTCGATGGTGGAAGCCTACAAGTGTCCCAACACTCGTTGCTTCGACTCTTCGAGAAAAATACCCAAAAATTCGATAAAAATAGGAAATTTACAGAAACATAAAAATATATAATTTTTATATCTAATACAAAAATACAAAAACGAAACACATACATGCTTCGCACGTGGCTCTGATACCACTGTTGTGCTTTCCGAGCCGCAAAAACCACTTTTTGCGTTGCGGAAACCCCGGAAGTCCGGCTACGGATCCGTGCGAAGATATATTAAAATAAAAATATGTATGTGCTAAGTAAACCTAGATCTACCTTAGATCTAGAAGTTGAGAGTATTACCCTCGAAGCGATGCCCTTCGCTTATCCCGCTCGTCCAAAAGCCTCGCGGGAACTCGAGAGTGTCAAGTGCACACTCCTCTATTGGTATCCACACAAGCAATAGGTGGAGAAAACACAACCTTGAGTGTGCTAGAACCCCTTGGATGGTTCGGCCAAGATGAGGGATGGGAGAGCTTGCTTGAGAGGAAGATGATCCAAGGAAGAAGATGAAGTTCTAGTAACTCACCAAATCAATTCTCATCTAATGAGAATAGTGGTCGGCCACTTCTCTTGGGGGGTTACATGCATGCATGTAACTCCAAGAGACAATGGCTCTTGGTCTCCCTCATGAGGTGGCACCACATGATAAGTCACATGCCAAGTCATCATCATGACATGGCATTTGGTCAAGTCAAACTTGACCTTTCATCTTCCCTCTCAAGTCAAGTCAAACTTGACCTCTTATCTCCCATGGTTGATCAAATCCAATCATTTGATTCAAGTCAATTTAATTTAATGAATCTCTATTCATTAATTTAAATTGATTTGATGAATCAAATCTAAATTAGACTCATTCAACACTTGAATCAAATTGAGTCCAACTCAATTAGTCTAATTTAGATTACTCTTAATCCAATTTAGTTCATCCCATGAACCTAATCCTCATGGTTCATCATATGAACTTAATCTCCATCTAATTGCTCTTTATGTGTGACCCTATAGGTTCTTGTAACATTGGCAATGTCCCTAAACTGATTTAGGAACATAAGCAATGAGCGGTATCTAGCAACACATCATTGCTACCCAAGTTACAAGAATGTTGAGCTCCAACATCACCTTTGTGACTACTAATTGTGACTCTCACAATATGTGACAATGTCCCTCTATCCTTGACATCTAGATTTACCAATTGAGGCATAGACCGTGTCATCCTCGATACAATCTATATCTTGAACTCCAAGTAGACTCACTCTAATCAAATGAGCTCAATATCTCATATTGACTCATTTGGGCATGGGCATGCACTTTGTGGTCTCACTCTATCAAGAATATCGATGTCACCCCCGTCATATAGGAGGGATAGATCCCATCTACATCACTCACATCTCTCCGCATAATTTGTTACATACCCAGTAATTGCCTTTATAGTCCACCCATTTACGGGTGACGTTTGACGAAGCCAAAGTATGCAACTCCTTATGTAGGGAACCATGGTGACTTCAGGTCTAAGGACTAATAGTCATACTAATAGCCATATGAGAAAGTATATGACATTCATATAATGATCCATGATACTTTCTCATGGTGGGTCATTCAGTATACATTCTTCAATGCATACTCATGTGTCAACTTGATATCTCATATCCATGACTTGTGAGATCAAGTCATTGTGTTGACCTACATGCTAGTCTCTATGCATTAACATTGTCCCTGAATGTTAACACTCGACTAGGAATGCTTAAGAGTAGTGTTCTCTATATCATCTCATTATCGATTCAACCAATCGATTGATATAGATAAGAACATACTACTCAAGGACGTTATTATATTTAGTTATTTGACATCAATACAAGTAAATATAATAACCATGCCTTTATAAATAGGAATATGATACAATAAAGTCCATACAATAATCATCACATGATTGGCTCTAGGGCTTTCACTAACACATTCATGGCGTCGCAGAGTGATGGTACAGTTTTGTCCCTCGCGGAAACTCCAGCTATGTCATGGATTTCTTTGAGAAACCCTTTAAGAGGAGGGTGTTCCCTCCTCGTGATGTGCCAGAGGTCATCCACAGGAGAGAGGGTTGGGTATTCAGATGGGATGATCTTTGGTAAATTAGAAGGTGGGTAAGAGCCTCGGGATAGGGCTCGGCGGGGACTAAGGTCGGTTGAAGGTGGTAGGCGAAGTGGCGGGAATCGGTTTGTCGGGTAAATGCAGTGACTCGACCAGTTGGTGGACTTGGGGACCTGCGAGAGGGGCTCCCCTCAAGGGAAGACTCGACTACTCGACCCCTCTTTCGGTGGCGAGGTCATTCCTCTGACTCTCCGGAACTGATCATTTCGGCCACCATAGAAGGCCGAGGTGGTGTGGGTTGATCCGATCCTTCTTCTTCTGGTGTCTCGACAGGAGCTTCTGGCGGGGCAATCATTTGTGCCCTTTTCCATTTCATCCGTTTGTTGATAAAGGCTCTCAACATGACTTCAGCTGTAGAAAATAGATGACCAAGTTAGATATAAATAATGAAGTAGAAGACAAGTATAAGATTCTTTACCTAAGGACCCACTTAGCTCGGCTTCTATCGGACTTAGACTGAAGTGGTATAATACTCCCTCCTCTAATAGGACGTTGACGTCGAAGCTTAAACCGGATAGTACCTCGGCTATCTCCCGGCAGGCTACTAACTTCTTGAAGTCGTGCAAGGAGGGAGTGGGCGACAGTTCCAACTGTCAGTCATTCGGCCAAGAGAATAGAGGGGTTGGATTCACGAACAAAGTATCAGGTCTTCCAATACTTGTGTGAGGTGATGAGATTAGCTAAGAACCTAGTCTCTCGGCAAGCAGTAAAGAAAAAGACTCCTACCTCTTTTCGCTTAGGGACAAACAAATAGTGAAATGACTCAGCACTCAAGGGCAAATGGTAAAAAAGGAAGATGACAATAAACCCGCAGATAAGGCTGAAAGAGTTGAGAGCCATTTGTTGTATGGGGATGCGGAAGTAGGCGGATAACTCAACATAGAAGGGGTAGAGGGGGAATCGTAGACCGACCGTTAGTTGGCCATAAAAGAAAGCCATAAAGCCTTCGGGCGGCTCATGTGGATCTTGGTCTGGTTTGGGCACCCTAAGTCTGTAGGACGGAGGGATGTGGAAGGCAGAATTAAGTTCGCCATGGTCTTTTGGGGTTAGGACATTACGAGTTCTAAGAAACTAGAGATTGGAACTCTTTGCCATAGGAGAGGGAAGGGGAGAGACTTACAAAGGAGGAAGGTAGTGGATGCGCCGGAGAAGATGAAGAAAGAAGGTGAAATCGTCGGAGGAGACAACTGCACTGGGAGGACGCCGCAACAAACAAATGTTGAGCTTTAGGTTTTAAAAGTCGCTTATAAAGAAAATTCGAGTGAGACAGGTGGTGCTTATCGACCGTCCAATATAGGGCCTCGAGAGACGCATGGTGTTAGTACGAGAATTCGAAGTGTTTGGTAAGGCCTCGAGAAACGAGACAATCATTCCAAATCTTAGCATTTATGATCCATCATTAAGAGAAGATCTTGCGTATTTTCGAGGACATACTTTAAGCACGCTTTCTCATACCGAAGTTACCTGGTCTAAAGGCACGGGCACCCGATCCAAAAATTCGTTAAGGCTAGTCCAGTCAGTCATGTTGCACATGTCCTTTGACTAGACTCGAGGAGGATGCTTATGATACCGATTGGTACTAACCTATAATTGAGCAGGCATATATCTCGACAGGCATATATCTCAGCAGGCATATATCTCGACAAGCTTATATCTCGGCAGACGTATATCTCAGCAAGCTTATACCTCGGCGAGTCAATTGGCGTGACAATTATTAAAGTCAAGATGCATGTCTAACGAGGCATCATTTGCTGGGGCCTCACGCGATAAGAAAATGTATCTCCATGTCTAGGTTAAGGTGACATGTTCGTCGCATTAATTGAGCCCTGTCTTCCATCAACCACACGAGCAACATTAATTATGCCCCATGCGCCTGCTGTATTTATGGAGGTAATGCTCTCTATCATTCCTAAGTATGGCAAACCGCCATCTTAAAGAGTCATGCTCCCCATACCTTCCGTACCACTCCACGGGGATTGATTCACCTATATAAAAGTAACTTGAAGAGATCAGACGAGGTTCGAACTCTCTAATCCACTTCTCCTTGCATTGCATCGCTTGCTCCTTTTCTTGTTGATCCCTGACTTGAGCGTCAGAGGGGCATAGCCGAGGTCTCCCTTGGCGCTCTTAACGGTGTTTCCCTTTTAGGTCTCCCTCTCTTGCCCATTCGGGATACATCAATCGACACTACCTGAGATGAGCTATTGATCCAGCCAAGTTAACGGACCATCCAATTCATCAGGTGCCCAGTCGTGCTCACTGGTGAAAATCTCCGCATCCGTGTCTCAGTCGAATCATTTATGCATACATCTATTAGTTCGGCCTTTGTTTTTTTTTTTGTTTTGCAAAAATTTAAAAGGCATCCCTTTTATGGAATTAAAAAAATCTTTATTTATTTATCATCGAAATAATATTTTATCCTCATTTTCAAAAATCTTTGTTAAATTCTTTATTTTTATTTTTGAAAATATCCTCGTTCAATAATATTATATTGTAATAATTATAATTCATAATTATTAGTATTTATTATTAGCCCAATAGCACTTGTCAATATTATATTGTTCTAATTATGATGTCATTAACTACGATTGTATAATAATTATGATCTCATAATTATTATAACTGTATAGTTATAGTAATTATGAAATTATAATTAGCAGATAGGATCGGGTAATTACTATAACAATTTCGAAAATAAAGATATTGTAAAAAATAAAAATAAATTCTAACTGATAGAGCACTGTTTTGTTAATAAATAAAAAAGGGATGCGCTTTTATTAATTTTGGAGACCTTTTTTATTTTGATTTTTTTCTTTATTATTATTATTATTTCTTTTTTCTCTCTCTCACCTTTCTTTCCTCCTCTCCCTCCTCTTTTTCTTTCCTTTCTGTTTATACTTATCCCCTTCTTCCAAATAAACAAGACCAAAAGAAAAGACCTGAACTCATTTGTGCCACACGCCGGCCACGCCGCCGTGCATCGACAACGCCGATGGCCGTTTTGGTCCCCGCTGTCCTCGCAATGGCAACTAGCGACTCTGACAACTCGCCGAGCGTCTTTCTACCCCGACTCGTGAACGGCGCCTCGCAGCTGGCTGTCTCCAAGCCTTCCTGGGTCGTCCGAACGGCGGTCAGTAACTCATGCTCTCCGCTCTCTGTCCATGCTCATTTCTAACTAGTTCTTCCACGTTCCCTGAATGAAATTACACGTAGGATGTGAAAAGAGAAACCTTTACGGATTCACAACGAGAGATCGCCTTCTAGGGTTCAAGCTTCAGAAGTTTAGGAAACTGTTACCTTTGAACGCAGTGTTTCAGTATAGTGGTACAGTTTATGGATCAATAGATTTATAGGACCTTCATTAAAAGAACATTTTTTTGTGCCCTAACACCAGAACTACCGAATGAGGGCTTATTTGTCTGATTTGTCATGGTTTACACAATTGAAATGAGGAGATCGATCATTTAAGTTTGATTGTAATGTTCCATGTTTTGTCACAATTCCATGTCTCATTAATGTGTAATGAAATGTTGATGTCTGTTTTCCGTCTAAAAAAGATGTACTAAAATATACTATGGCACTATTATTGATGTATTTGTGTTTATATACCTTAATCATATAGCAATGGGATGCTTCATCACCTAATTAACAAAGCAATGCTTGACAAACGTTTAGTAACTATTACCTTAACTAAATCTGGAAGAAAAGATGGTGAACTTGAGAGTGCATCTCATTTGCATGACTCAAAGTTTTGAATCAAATAGATATGCACTTAATTTTCTTGATAATTTCATCATTGAGTGAAAAATGAGTGCATCATGGGAAATTATGATCCCACAACACAATAGCACTACACGTCTCAATCGACATTGCTTTTGATTGGAAGACCTAGAGAAGAAATGTTTTATACATGTTTATTAAGGCCAATTGAGATGGTTGAGTAGTCAAACTAGTTGGTTTAAACGGACTAGTAGAGTAGGTTGAGGTGGTTGGCCCCATCAAGGTATCAGGCTAAGTAGACCTATTGGGCCAGTCAAGGTAGCCAGGTCCATCGAGCCGGATGAACCGGTGAGACACATTGTGCCATTATGATGAGGTTGACATTTTTTTTAATGTAGAATTTATTACTAATATTTTTTTGCAAGAGTTATTCTTTATATATTCTTTATGATATTTCTTGTGACCAAACAAGAATAGTTATTCTATGTTTATAAACCAAACTAAGCAATACTTATTCCATATCTATTATATCGTTTAAGAATAAGTATTGAGCAAAAATCAAAAGGGCACCTTTTCTTTTCATTATCATCAAAAAGGCACCCTTTGTTGAAAAATATTAAAAGGATGCTCCATCCTTTTTTTCTAAATACTAGATTGGACATTATTGTAGCTATTTTGTTTAAAATTGTTCCAATGTTGGTCAAACTGCTCCAACTTGATTAAAACTGCTTCAAAATACCATTGTAGCAATTTTGGCTAGTAATTTTGGCCAAAAGCTACTGCAACATAAAATACTTTTAACTAACATAGAGTAGCTTTGATCAAAATCCTCCACGTTTTAACAATTATAATAAAAGTGTTCTATGGTGTAATAGTTTTGGTCAAAATTGTTAACAGTGTTGAACCAGTCAAGTAAAAAGAGTAATTTTAAAAGGAAATTTAGAATGATGTGGTCTTTTGATATTTTTTCAACATAGGATGCTTTTTTGAGGACCGCAAAAATATTGGGTTCTCTTTTGACTTTTGCCCATAACAATTCTATTCCTCTCCGTGAACCAAACACATCATTAAAATGTCTAAGACTCCATCTTATATGACTATGGAGATGGAGCATAGACTTATGGTGCTTAATGGGTTAATTATGTTTTTCCGGTCATATAAGTCTTCCTATGTGTTAGAGATTGCTATCTTTTCTGAAAACCTACTTCCCTGAAATTGATGCAGTGTTTAAAGATGCACAAACAGTTGGTTTTATGAATCAGATGCTAAATATGAACTTTTCTGCATCTCTTAAACAAATATGCTCTTAGAAGGCATCATCACTAAGATCATCATCATCAAGCCATATGTGTGGATCAGCTACATGGAATTGAGTTCTATGCAAGGCTACACCATTATAATAACTAAAGATTCCTTTGGTCTCTCCTTGCCCCTTTCACCTTTGACATTTATTGATTCAGCTCATTAATCTGTAAGGTATATTAGTCATCTTTGAATATGTCCTTACTATCCCAATCTATTTTCTTCTCAATAAAAAACATCAATGACTTGTATTAATTGTAATTAGCAATCAGCTGACAACAATAATCATATATTCACGTTTAGACATTTCTTTTGTATTGGAAAGTCATATTTTTAACTTCTTTTTTGTTATATTATCTAAGTCTAATGTCCGAAGAGAGAAAATGAAGAAGCCAGATCCACCGTGCATCGTCTGTGCTGGAAGTGGAAGAATTGATTGCCACAATTGCCGAGGAAGAGGTCCCTCTTAAATATCGATCTGTGCTTGCATAAACTCTACAGTTCTTGCTGAAACTCCACTGTTCTCATCCTCCGTTTTTTCTGCTTGCTTCTCATTCTTAACTTTATTTGTGTAGGGAGAACAAATTGCCTGGAGCTAGCCATGCTTCCAAAGGGAGAATGGCCAAGATGGTGAGATAGATCTAGTCAGTTTACATTGATCATGTCGCACGAGAATGGAATACAAAACCATTCGCTTTTGAAAGAATTTGAACTAATCACGCCACACTCGTACTTTCCTGCCCAATTGCATGGTAAGATCTGACAAGAAGCAAATTATATGAACTATTGCAGGTGCAAGGTTTGTGGTGGGAGTGGACTCGACTATTGTAACCGATGTCTTGGAACAGGAGAGTACCGTGATATAATGGGGTTTCATCTTAGGAAGACGAAGGCTCAAAGGTTAGGCAACCCAATGGACGGCCATGGAATTGCTAGGGACGTTCATACGTCACGAGATGGTTGTTGATAATGGAGGAAATCAAATGGCAGTAGCCCAAAAAAATTCCACTGCAATTCATGGATAACTATTGCTCCGAGAGTTAAAGAAGAGAAAGATTCATAAAAGAAAAGAATAAAAAAGAGTAATTAATCGACTCTCTATGTAAGAATAGGAATAATAACATTTCTTTTTGGCTATGAGTGTAGATGTGAAATTGTATGTAACTCAGTAAAAAAAAAATTCTGTATAAATAATTAGTTTATAGAGATGGACATCGTGTAAATTCAATTTTTTTGGGGGGAAATGACTGCAAATTATTTATGTCAATTAGATTAATATTGTGTCAATATTTTTAAGTGCAGCTAAGTCTTTTACAAGTGAAGGATTTTAAGAGATACCTGTGTGATGCTAAGTACGTAGAGAGGTTTTTGGTGGTCCTTATAATTGTGGTATCAAAAGTAAAAAATGTCAGTCATCTTTTTACTATCAAAACAATTTTTAATAATTTTTTTTGAGTCATATATTTTTTTATTAATCATTTATGAAATATAAGATAATTAAATATATCATAATTAATAAATTATTTTTTATTGATCGTAATATTTTGATATATTCAATTAAGTCGGTTTGACGATGATGAAATTGATTAATTTTTAATTCAATTGTAAGGAGCTCTCATTAGACCTGGCCACGGTCCGGGTTCGGTCCGGGTCCGGGTTGAAACTGTCGGGTCCGGATTGATAAAATACCGACCCTTAACCGGCCCGCTGCGGGTTTACATTTGGCTCGCCTGTCCGATCCGGCCGGATCCGGATCCGGTTCGTCCTGATCCGGTTCGGTCCGATTCTCTTAGTTAAATAAATAAAAAAATAAAAAATGATGTAAATAATTAAAATAAAAAAATTTACACAATTAAACTTATAAAAATTCTATCAAATATTTCATTATCTCAATACAAAATATATTACATCTTGGACTTAAATAAAAAAATCTATTACAATAAAAAAATCAAATACATTTCAGTCGTATTCGATATTTCCTCCTGTCGTCGTAGTTCCGGATGTTCCTTCTATTTCGTCTTGGTCTTCTTCGTCACTTTTAATATGTTGGGTTCGACTTGCAGCTTTTGACCAATCATTGAGTAAACATTGCGCTTCCAAATTTTTCCTACTTAAGCTAGAACGTCTCTCGTCCAATGTATTTCCTCCGATACTAAAGTTTGTTCCACTTGCATTGACAAGCTAGAATTTCTTTTGCCATTATAGATAAGATTGGAAATAATTGAGTTCTTTCATACCACCATTTTGAATGTCAGCTTTCTTCATCTATCACTAAAATCAAAAGAAGTGGTCAAATAATTCTCAAGTTCTGTTGGAACTTGAGGATCCTCGTGGACATTTAGTCCGTTGCCTTAATAACAATTGTGCTTTAGTGAGTTTAGAAGTAATAATACTAGTTGTAGTGGATTGATGTATTTCATGTCCAATAATTTGTTCACCATATTTAATGTTATATTCATTATAAATATCATGTAAATGTGTTTTAATATTAAACAAAATCAAAGGAATATTAGGAGCAGTTTCGGTAATAGAGCTTAAAGATTCATAATATAATGCTAACATATCTTGCAAACCATCTAATTTAAGTCTAGGATCTAAAACAAAAGCACATAAAAATATTTCAGGAATGTTTAAGAAATATTTTTCTCATTTTTCTTTCATTACATAAATACATTGAGATAAATAAGTATCATTTGATTGAATATGTTCATTAAAAATACATGCAATATTACAATAATGTGTTAAAACTAAATGTGAAGTTGGATAATAAATACCTGATAATTAGTCACTAGCATCACTAAAAACTTTTAAAATTTCACAAATACTAGTGCATATATTCCATTGATTTGAAAACAAATAAATATCACGTGATTGAACATGTTGATGAAAAAACATACATAATAAATCTTTGTATTCAAAAGTAGATAACAACAATTTATAAGTAGAATTCCAACGAGTTGGAACGTCACGTGCAAACCGTTTAGGCTTCATGCCATTTATTTTACAAAATTTTCTCCATTCTTTCATAACTTGAGGATGTGTCCATAAATAATGAATTGCACTCCTAATTGGTTGAATATGTGATCCTAAATTTTTAAGTCCATCTTGAACACACAAATTTAAAATGTGACATGTACACCTAATATGAAAAAATCTTCCACCTATTGATGGTTTACATATATCAATAAGTTCACTAATATTAGAGGTATTTGCACTAGCATTATCAAAAGAAATTGAAAAAACTTTAGAAGTTAGACCATATTCTTCTAAAATAATAAAAATAAGTTGTGAAATATTTTATGCCGTGTGTGTTTCGTTAAAACATCTATATGCTAGCAATCTTTTTTGAATGTCCCAGTTATTATCAATCCAATGACAAGTAATACTCATATATGAACAACTTTGCCAATGATCACTCCAAATATCGGAACACAAAGAAACTTTACTGTTTAAACTAGAAAATTCTTTAATCAATTCTTGTTTTTGTTCTAAGACTAATTTTAAAAGTGTACGTTTTAGAGTATTTCTTGGGATACGTTTAATAGAAGGATTTACACTTGTAGAAAGCCAATTTTCAAAAGATAATTTATCACTAAAACTATAAGAAAGTTGTTCAATTGCACAAAATTTAGCAGTTTCTTCTCTAAATCTAGTTTCGTCAAATTTAAAGAGTTTAGATTCGTTACCCCAACCCGATTGAGAAGAGAATGCCGGAATTTGAGTTTGAGAACGATCAATACCAATTTCCACCGGATGATTTCTCTCCACATGTCGAGTAAGGGTTCCGTAACCTCCTCCTTGTTGAAATTTGTAACATTTCGAACAATATTTGCATTTTGCTTGCATATCACCGGAAGGGAGCGTTACTTTTTCGAAATGTTTGGTGAAGATATCGGATGCGGGGCGAGGCACTCGAGTTGGTCTTGTAGCCGTAGAACCCGCCATCGTACTGGATGTATTGCTCCTACTTTCTTGACTTTGATGATGATGACGTATTTGAAATTCATCACCGGAAATATCAAGATCATAGTCGGTGCCGATATCGAATGGAGGTGAATCACCGCCTTGCTCGAACTCGAACTCGGGCGGTGGTGGCATTATGCTCTTTCCCTTTTTGGCACCGTGCACCCCTACGACTGATCCTAGGCTCCGACATTTATAAAAATATTACTTTAGATTTGAGACTTGAAAGCAAATGAGTGACTTATTATTAGAGAAGAGAATTTGTTATTTGTTAAAAAATTAAATGGAATGTAGGTTTTTTTATATGAAAAAAAAACATAAAAAAAAAAATTCCAACGCCATCGAGTTCCACCGTTGGTCGTGGTTCTACACGCGAAATCGTGGCGTTGATGATCAACGACGCGAAATCGTGGCCGTTGATGATCAACGGCCACGAAATCGTGGTCGTCGGTTTTTTTGCTTTAAAAAATCGACCGTCGGCCGGAGCCGACTGGTCACCGCGTTCAACCCCAAAAAAATCGTGGCCGTTGATGATCAACGGCCACGAAATCGTGGCCGTTATTTTTTTTTTTTAACTGCTGGTTTTTTGGTTTTCCGGTTCGATTTTTTAAAAAACCGGGACTGGACCGCCTAATAGGCGGTCCGATCACGTCAAACCGCTGATTGACGGTTAGCGGACCGTTGACCACGGTCGGTTCGTCAGTCGGGTTTGACCGGAGCCAGTCTAGCTCTCATCGTGGATACTATGAACAGAAAGAAAAATACTTTGTAACAAAAGAAGGGAGTTTCGAGTCGACCATTAAATTATTGCGTGATATTGGGATCGCAGGGTAAGGTTAATGTACGGAGTTCCTTTTATGTTTTATAATTTCTATAAGATAAGAATTTAAGTTACTCTTAACAAATAATCAAAACGTATAAATAAATTACAAAGATTGTAGTAATTAGGACTCCGTCGTACTACATAAAAAACTGCCCTACATGAGTAACTGCAATTATGCATTAACCTTCCTCAGCCACGCTTTTAAATATGCATCCATTTCTTCTTTCCTGCTCGCCAACTAATTCACCAGTAAATTCAGAATGACGACCAGCGTTACTTCTATGAGGCGATCACTAGAGCTGTTCCCGCTGCTGCTGCTGGTGATGCTGGCCGTGAGGCCACCACCGGCAGTGCAAGCGATGTTCCCGTGGCTGTCTTACTGCAAGGGAGAAGCCCGGTAGGCCGGGGGAGCTTATGGGCGCCGTGTATAGCGTCGTCTCCACCGCCGAGCTTGAAGGAATGCCTGGGCCCGATCCGCCCCGTCAAGGGCTGCGTACACCCACTCTTCCAGTCCGACATCTCCGATGCACTGAGGGTGGAGCCACGGTTCTCAGGAATGGATGCAGAACGCTCGGAACGGGCGTTCCGGAACTAGAACGTCTTATGCCGATTCAGATTTCCGACTTTGAATGTTCCACGGTGAAAATATTGACAGAGAGAAAAGACGAATTGACGAAGATTGCGAAAAAAAGAAAAAAAACGACGTCATGCCCATTCCGAACAAAATCAAAGGTGTTTCGAAACGAAAACGGAGAAGTTCACGACGATCATCGTGACCGTTCCGAGGAGCCCTGAGTGAAGCCGGAGTTCCGACGAGCCCTGAGTGAAGCCAGAGTGCTGGGGAGCGGTGAGGAGCATCAAGGGGCGGTGCTTTGAAGCCGTCTTCACTAGTTTCCGCTTCAGCAGCGATTTTGCGCCGAAGTTGAAGGAGCACTGCACGCCGCCGGCGACTGAATGAAGATTTGTTGGTCCTCTCGTTGAGTTTCTTGTGGTGTTCAGTAAGATCAATAAATCGCTGTCTTTGCTTGCATTACGAAGGCATATTAATAAGGATTTTTTTTTGTTTTGTTTTGAAATTTTTAATAAGAATTATTAATTTGGAGCACTGATAAATTAAATTCCTTTTAATAATATTCAAGGGGATTTTTGTAGAATTATAAGCTAAAAGTTCTGGATAGTTTACAATTGTAACATGACACTTCACATTTTCAGTTCATTTTAAAATTTAAAATTTTAATTGGTAGCTTAAACTTACCTAGATGAAAGAGTATGAAATAGTTATGTTTGAACTCTTATGTTTTCCCAACAAATAATCAAAAATGTATACTCAAATGATAAAATACAATGTAAGGGATCGATATGGCCGGCTAGAGGGGGGTGAATAGCCCTCGTACGTTGGACGTCGTAAATTGCTCGTCTACAGAAACGTTAGCGCAAGCGGAAGCAATAAACTAAGACAAGCAATAAATGAACAAGCAATACAAACACCGAGATATAACGTGGTTCACGGCTACGCCGCTAATCCACGGTCCGATTCGTCCACGGTGAATCACTCCGCCAAAAACCAATCACTATCGGTCTCTCCTTTGCACAAAGCTAGGTGGAGGTAACCTTTACAACCAAGATCACTTTTCTTACAATAGGATTGAAGTAAAGACAAGTAAGAAGAGTTTAGAGCTTGTGGGGCACTAGGAAGATCGTTTGGAGTATAAGCATTAGCCTCTCAAAGGCTCACACCCTCTCTTTTTATAGAGAGGGCTAACTTCTTCCTGTTTGCCGCCATCACGATCACGCCTTGGCGATCGGCCGTCACTACAACGGCCTTCCGAACACGCCGATCCCGACCGCTGTAGTCCATCCATCTTGGCAATGATCGATGGATCATCACGATCGGCCGCCTCGTAGTCGATCCTACGGCATTTAACGGCTTCGCGGTCGAACCCTTATCTACTCGATCGCGCCGCTTGCCGGATCGGTGGTCTTGGCAATGACCGCCACGATGAGCGCTGATCACGCCACAATCCCCGGGCCGTATACTCCGAACTTACTGAGCGATGCCGACCGCCATGACATGGCATGACCGGTGTGTCGAAAACCCATCCGACACTTGGCCAAATGGCAAGTTTCACCTAAGAGCCTACCCTTCTCCGGTTACAATCGCCACTCTCATTTCTGAGTCCTCGCCGTTCTCTTCGTTCTCGCCACGCGCCCCTAAGATCGCAATGCTCCTTCGCGAAGTCTACTTCCTCCGGCTTCACTCCAAGCTTCTCGTCCGGCGGTCCCTCAGATGCTCCAAGCGCACGGCTTCCGCAAAGCTATCCTTCACCGACTCAAGGCACGAGTCATGAGATGTGAAACTCGCCACGGCTCCATGTGCGAATTACTAAGTCCTGCACGACTTCAACGCAGATATCACATCAACATATCAAACTAACTTAAACCCTTTGCCACACCATCAAAACCATATCACGACAAGAGATTGCCCTAACAATCTCCCCCTTTTTGATGTGTGGCAATCCGTTTAAGTTAGGTAAAAACATTTGATATAAATTCTAAGGTAAGAAAGCATGTAAAGATAAACATGATATAACAACATGCAATTCCCCCTTAATCCATGAAATTCTCTATGCAAATTTTCTCCCCCTATCATATATTTCTCCCCCTACAATATATTTCTCCCCCTAAAGTGATTAACTTAAACATACTTATTTCTCCCCCTTTGACACCATCAAAAAGATTAACACTAAGTTATAAGCTCATGGCATCAAGTATAATGGAGGGAAAAATATGTCAAGTTGATTTAAAAATTGGGTACCATTTGTTGATGGCATCAAGTATATTTCTACCACTTGTTGATGGCATCAAGTATATTTCTACCACTTGTAGGAGGTTTACAAACTGAATTCGGCCTTCAATATTCTGATTTACAGGCCACGATCATTGCTATCGATATGGCGGTCGGTAGCGCACAAATGAATCCATATTTCTGATTTTCTGGACGAATTTCAGAAATGCATTATAAATTCCAGAAATTTTGAAAAATCATGAAATTTGGGGAAAATATTTCTTTTAAGTATATCTATCAATGAAAAATAGTTTTTCATGAAAACTCATTATATTTTCTTGTTTTTGCCAAAAATCCAAAAGTTCTAAAAACCACTAGGTTTTTGATCATTCTAGTATCAAGTTAGCTACCTAGTTTTGCATCCAATTGTTTCAAAACATGAATACATGTATTTTAAGGTAAGGAATTGTTTTGAAGACATATGAAATATCCAACCATGATCTTTGGGCAATATGTCTATGAATTAAACATAAGCCTTCCCCATGATTGGTCTATTATTGCTATTTTGATACTTTAAATGACCATCTAAATGCCATAGGCATTAGTGGACATTTGTATCATCCTAATATCTCACCCATGCTAAGTTTGCAATCAAGTTAGCCTATAGTGAGTGTGAGATGTATCCTAGGGGGTATTTGTATATACTTAACCCATATATTCATGCAATTCTATCATGGTTAAGTATCAACCTAACATCCTACATGATCATAATGACATATATAAATTAATTCTACATTATGATCATGAAATACATGTTTTCATCAAATTATAGTCATGCATTAGGTATTATACGATGATAATAAACAAATTATCACCTAAAGCATGATTTAAACTTATTTCTCAAGATAACGTGCCAAATATCAAAATCATAAATCATGATTTAAGACATACATAGGAATTACATCAATCATCATGATTTAAGCATTATTACCTATTTATGGGTACTTTATCATCACCCAACACTATCTAAAAAATGTTGTCCCGTCATCCTAAGTCAACCAAAATATGATATATGTCAAGTTCATATGGTTGACTACCCTAGGGGTTTTCTAACCCTTAAGGATGGATTTTGGAACCCAAAATAAATTCTTTCCTATTGGGTTCACTAAATACTCCTTGGGGATCCATTTTCTAGCTATTGCTTTCTTTTTATCTTGTCCCCTAGCTATTAGGCATTTATAGGCCTTCTCATTTTTCTTTTCTTTGTATCCTAGGCCTTTCTTGTTGAAACTTGCCCTTTGACTCCCTAAGATCATATTTAAGGTGTTGGAGCCAATAGTGAATTTTTCTAGGGCTTTTGTTAAATAATCTACCTTTTCCCTTAAAGCCCTATTTTCATTTATACATGCATCACTAACATCCAAAGGCATATAAACATGTGAGCATGCATCATCTAAGCTAGAAGAAATATTATCATTTAAGCATGCCTTTTCTAATTTTTGTTCTAATTCCTTAATTTGTTCAAGCATGCATTTATTTTTCTTCTTTGCCCTAAATAAATCTCTAGTTAAGCTAGAAACCATGGAAACTATTTTATTAGGTGAAGCTTTCGTTACCATAGTTTCCATGTCCTCTTCTTCTTCGGATGATGAGGATGTGGAGGCTCCCCCTTCACTTGAGCTTTCCCCACTTGAGCTTGATCTTTCATTTTCGGATGAAGAGCAATCCAAGTCATCAAAGGCCATCAAGGCCAAATTGGTGACAAAGGCATTCTCCTCATCCGATGATGAGGAGGAGGATGAGGATGGATCATCCCAAGTCCTTGCCTTGAGAGCCTTAGCCTTTCCCTTCTCCTTTGTTTTCTTTTCTTCTTCCTTTCTCTTGCTCCCCTTCTTCTTCTTCCTCTTCTCTTCTTTCTTTTTCTTCTCTTCCTTGCTCTTGTTTAGGAGAGGACAATTGTCCCTTATGTGCCCTTCTCCTTGGCAATTGTAGCATATAACCTTCCCCCTTGGTCTTCTCATCCTATCATTAGATTTATCAAATCTAAAATTCTTAAATGCACGTCTTACCCTCCTTACCATATAGGCTTCTTCGGTGCTATCCATGGAGGAGGAGGAAGACGCTTCGTCATCGGAGGAGGAGGGGATTTCCATCTTCTTCTTCCCCTTACTTGCCAATAATGCTACTCCTCTTGAGGGTTGAATTCTAGGCTCCTCTTGTATTCCCTCAAGCCTAGTTTCGTGGAGCTCCATTGTTGAGAAAAATTCCTCCAAGGTGCTCACTTCTAGGTTCTTGGAGATATAAAATGAGTCCACCATGGAGCTCCATTTTGAGGACCGGGGAAAGGCATCTATGGCCTTCATTACCATATCCCGATTTGATAGCTTCTCACCTACACTTGTTAGTCCATTTAAAATTTCTTTGAATCTAGAATGCAAAGAAATTACCTTTTCTCCCTTTTCTAATTTGATGTTGGATAGTTGGGAGCGAAGGAGATCTCTCCTTGCTAGCTTTGCCTCGGATGTGCCTTCATGAAGCTCAATTAGCTTCTCCCACATCTCCTTGGCGCTTAGGCATTCTCCTATTCGGTTGATTTCTTGTTGGGGGAGCACATTGAAGAGATGATGTTTGGCTTTTGAATTTGCAAGGTGCTCCTCTCTTTGCCTCTTGGTCCACCTAGACTTCTCTATTGGCTTCCCCTCTTCATCCCTAGGCAAAACGAAACCGGATTCCATTGTAATCATTATATCAAAATCCGTTTCGAAAAATACCTCCATTCGCTTCTTCCACCAAGCGAATTCTCCTTCAAACTTCGGAGGATGGATGTTGGAGCCGGCCATTTTTGATGTAGGGCTTGTTGCGGCGGTTAGTCCGGTGACAAGCAACCTCGGCTCTGATACCACTTGTAAGGGATCGATATGGCCGGCTAGAGGGGGGTGAATAGCCCTCGTACGTTGGACGTCGTAAATTGCTCGTCTACAGAAACGTTAGCGCAAGCGGAAGCAATAAACTAAGACAAGCAATAAATGAACAAGCAATACAAACACCGAGATATAACGTGGTTCACGGCTACGCCGCTAATCCACGGTCCGATTCGTCCACGGTGAATCACTCCGCCAAAAACCAATCACTATCGGTCTCTCCTTTGCACAAAGCTAGGTGGAGGTAACCTTTACAACCAAGATCACTCTTCTTACAATAGGATTGAAGTAAAGACAAGTAAGAAGAGTTTAGAGCTTGTGGGGCACTAGGAAGATCGTTTGGAGTATGAGCATTAGCCTCTCAAAGGCTCACACCCTCTCTTTTTATAGAGAGGGCTAACTTCTTCCGTTTGCACCATCGATCATTGCCGCCCTTGGCGATCGGCTGTACTACAACGGCCTCCGAACACGTCGGATCCCGGCTGTAGTCAGCGGAACTCTTGGCGGATCGATGGACCTCATCACGATCGGCAGCCTCCGTAGTCTACTTCCCAGTCGGCTACGTACGGTTCTGTGGTCGAACCCTTATCTACTACGATCAGTCGCGCCCGATGATCGGTACGATCGGCGCCCACGTATGGCGATCGGCTGCCCACAATCCGATCGATCGTATACGGTCGAACTTACTCGACTCGGGCGATCGCCATGACATGGCGATCGGCGTGTCGAAACTCATCCGACACTTGGCCAAAATGGCCAAGTTTCACCTAAGAGCTACCCTTCCCGGGTTACAATCGCTCACTCTCATTTCTGAGTCCTCGCCGAAGTTCTCTTCGTTCGGCCACGTCCTCGGCAAAGATCGACGGCTGCAATGCTCCTTCGCGTCTCTTGCCTCAAGTCTACTTCCTCGGCTTCACTCCAAGCTTCGTCCGGCGGTCCCCGGATGCTCCAAGCGCCGCAGCTTCACCGACTCAAGGCACGAGTCATGAGATGTGAAACTCGCCACGGCTCCATGTGCGAATTACTAAGTCCTGCACGACTTCAACGCAGATATCACATCAACATATCAAACTAACTTAAACCCTTTGCCACACCATCAAAACCATATCACGGCAAGAGATTGCCCTAACATACAATGTCTAATTAGAAATCCAATCAAACCTTTTGGATGGAGGGAAAGATAATTTTTTAAGGAATTATTACAACTGATCTCGAGAAATTGTTCTTTGAAGGTGGAACAATCTTATTCCTCATCAAGATGACACCTTTCTTAACTAAATGACCGAGTTATTGAGCATTGAGTATCTAAGTTAGTTGAATACCTAAGATGGCTAACTAGATGAGTTGTCAAGTGTCAAGTTGCTTAAGTGATTGAGTTGGATGAGTGGCTAAGTATCTGAGTTTGATTAAGTGGTTGAGTAGTTGAGTTGCCTGAGTAATCGAGCTGGCTGAGTGACCAAGTTGCTTGAGTGGTAAAATTGACTGAGTGGCTAAATACTCGAGCTGGCTAAGTGGTTGAGCTATAAAGGGTTGAATTGCCTGAGTGGACGAGTGACAGAGTCATCTGAGTGACTGAGTAGAAAGAGATATTGAGGTATGTGTTTGGTACTATTTCCTTAAAATAAATTTATCTCCTCCGATAGTACGTCAAGGATACTATGAGCATCTGCTTCTTAATTAGGATACAATGGTAAAACTTCATACGTAACCAAGTATAGATTGTTCACAGTGAACTCTTCTTCTTAATTAGGATACAATGGTAAAATTGCACACATAACCAAGTACAGATTGTTCACGGTGAACTCGAATGTTATCATGGAGAGGACTACTGAGTGGGTTACTTAATAGGGAGGAAGATAATGTGGGGGAGAGAAGTTGGATAGAGAGCTCGTCTATATTATCTAATTCTCTGTTAATGTTGTAGCATCCTTATATATGCTTCGAGACACAATATCCAATTAATGACCGAGTAAAAGTTATTTATTGCCTTTGTCTACTTGACTCGAAATCTCAGTTTGGTTTGACATTCAATGTGTGTACGTTGTGCTCGTGCACATGTGAGAGAAAACTTCTCACTCATTCATGTTCACAATTTTATATGGTGTGATTCAATATAAATCATTCAATTTGTCTCTCAACTATCAACATGGAATTAAAACTCCTTCAGTACCCTTTTACCCTCTTCATTTTTCCATTCATTTTTTTCAACGACAACTCCTCGAAATGGGTCGACTTGGGTTGGTTGACATGGATGCTTGATCGAGAGAGTAACCTCTTGCCACTTCAAAAAACCAATTGAAAAGAAAAGATTAAATAGTGTGAGAAGTAGAATAAGAGAGTAAACACAGCCGATAATTGTGCTTCGTATGTGGCGGAGGTGGGTAAGTGGGGTTATGATCTCAAGATGAGATCGAGGTGGAAATCCTTTCCGAAGATCTTTATTAAAAATTTTGATTTTGATTTTCAAAAATGTTCTCATTCAACATTGTGTTGGTGCAATCGGTCCAAATCACGATTGACTAGACTCGAGTGGGACTCAGTAGAATTTTGATGTTTGACAATGAGTTGACAATGAATTTGACCATTATTTGACAATATGGTTTGACTATATGTTAACCATACGATAAGTGGATATTTAGGATATCCAAGGTCATATGGGGGAGATTATTATAAGGCGATTGATGGAGAAATTGGCCTCAGGTCAAGGGTGACCAAGCTCGAGTGAGACTCGAGTGGAAGTCCAAATCTGGAGACTTGGCAAGGGAAGTCCAAGATTTGATTCTTGGCAATGGAGAAGTCTAATTATGGATACTTGGCAAGGAAAAGTCCAAGAATGAAGTTTTGGCAAGGGAAAATCCAAGTATGAATACTTATAGTTTTGGCCACATAAGTCCAAGCATGTAGTCTTGGCAGTGAAAGTCCAAAAATGGATATTTGACAAAGAAAAGTCCAAGGGTGTAGTCTTTGTTGCGTAAGTCTAACTGTGTAGTCTTGACGTTGAAAGTCCAATCATTGAGGCTTGGTAATGGAGAAGTCCTGGAGGCACAACCTCTTGGCAAAGAAGATCCGGTTAGCATGATATAGCCGATGGAAGCACCTGAAAGCTAAAGTGAAAGGTGAACGAGTCATGGAGAACTCAGATGGATCTAAGGGCGTGAGGCTGATGAAGGTGGATAGAAGGCTTAGGTCTAGGCTATGAGTGAGTATCAAATATGAGAGGATACTTGGGTTAAACCTCATGTTTAAGGTTTACTAGTCGACTGATAGCTTTGGCCAGTCGACTGATCGAGTGTTCAACACTCATAGGCTTAGTTGACTCATGTAGTCAACTGGGGTTATGACCTAGTCGACTGGTCATGTAATCGACTATAGCTCGACTACTGTTTTAGCTCTAGTATTCGATTGGTGGTCTTCACACCAGTGGAGTGGCCACTGACAATCGACAACCACAGATGGCAATCGACTTGCCATAAGTGGATGGGGCACAGAAGGTCTCGTAGTCGATTGAGCTCTCGACTAATGGTAATGGCAGTCGACTGCTCAAGTATACATTGGGCAGAATCCAACCTGTATTAGTCCGTTGTGAGACAGTGGATATGCGACTAGTCGACTGGGGCCTTTTGGCAGTCAACTAGAAGGTAGAAAATCAGCCTGATGCAGGATATAAAGGAGGTTGTGATGGAGGGTTGAAGGAAGCCAGTTCTTGGGAGTTTGAAAGGGAAACGTTGTTGTGATTCCAGACCTTCAAGGCACTCCAAAGCTACCAAATCAATAAGCAATCAAAAGCACACTTGTAAAGTGTTTTGTTTTGTAATTTTTCATTTGCTTTGTATTTGGTTTGCTTATTGTTCTTGTAAGATTATTGAAAGAGGTTTCTCCATCTCTAGATTGTTTCTGAGAAGGAGAAGTTCATAGTGGTGGTGTGCATCACTGGAACTCGACTAGAGCTCGATCGTGGAGTAGGAACTAGGGTTCCAAACCACGTAAAATTTTATCTTGTATTTGTGACTTTTTGTGTTTCTATTGTGTATGCTTGTATGCCCACTGCACATTAACGATTGTAGACAAGCATGACAACGAACGAATTAAAGAATCGACAAAATACTATTCACCCCCTCTAGCACATCAAATTGGTCCCAACAATTGGTATCATAGCCCGACTCACTTGGAAGATCCCAACAAGTGGTATTGGAGCTAGGTCGCTCTTTAAGGACTCATCGCCAAGAGAGCAAGCGTTAGAGGATAAAAGATGGAGTTGTCCAATGATGGACTTGGATATGACATCTACACTCCACTGCCTTATGGATTCTATGGATTTGGGGGGTTTGATAAATGGAAGGCGAGTATAGAAATTTTCCTCATGATGAACATTGAAGATTGATTCATCTTAATGGAAGGGTTTGAACCTCCAAGGGGCAAGATGGGAGGACTCCTCAAGATGAAGAAATGAACCGAGAAACAACTCAAAAAATTTGAGACAAACATTAAGGTAACAAAATTTCTAATTGACTTACTTTCTAATGATATCTTGTATAAATTATGTGACTATAAGGATGCCAAGGAGCTATGGATCAATTTGACAAAATTTCATGAAAATCCTTCACCGACACAAGATAAGGAAAAAGTCCAAGAAGAATGCTCATCGCTCAAGAGGGTGAAGATTCGGAAGTTGAGACATGGTCAACATCCAAATTGGAAGAAGCCGAGGAAGTTGGAGAACCTTCTGCCTCTAGGATTGAAGGGGAGGAGATTAGATCCTCAACATCGGAATAAGAAGAAGCTTCTATAGCCGGAAGAGATGAAGAGCAAGCTCATGGTTCCTCTACTCCTATAGGTAACTCAAGTGTATTGGTTAAAAATAAAAATTATATTACATGCTGAGTGTAGGGAAGTAGGACATTATAAGAACAAATGTCCAAGAAAAATCAAGGAAAAGGCTAAAGTGGCACCCAAGATAAAGAAGAAGCCCAAGGAGACTGGAGCCCCAATACGAAAGAGGAAGGAGCACATTGTGTGCTTCAAATGCCAACAAAAAAGGACACTATAGAAACCAATGTTCGAGGGAGAGTCACCTTACCAAGGACAAAGGAGAGAGTCCAAATGTAAGGGGAGCTAAGGCAAACCCTAAGTATATTTTAATGATGCTCTTTCTTTACGTCATGATAAAAAGCACGTGAGTAATAAGGTTTATTGTCTAAATGCTAGATATCAAGAAAGTAAGCCTAAGATCAATTTAGAAATAAATATTTTTGTTTAGGGGCCAAGCACTATAATCTTAGGGTTAAGGATAAGTCAACACCTAAGGAGAACCTAGGCAATAACCCTAAGAAAGATAGACACATGCCTAGGAAAAAAAAGAATGACTTAAGAAATAACAGAAATTCAAAACTTGGACAACTTGAGATAGAAAATCAAGTTTTGATGTCAAAACTTGAGAAATTAAAAAAGACCCTTAGGAAAATGGAAAATATGATTCAAGGGTCAAATGAGCAAAATTTAGGGTTTAAGAAGCAAGGTAGATCTATGGACAAGAATGGTTTGGGTCACAAATCTAAGCCCAAGAAGGTAATGTCATCTTACCATAGTGTTTCATTTGACTATGGAATCAATCCTAGGTCTAGGAAAGTCAAGGTTACAAGGAAAGTCATCTCTAGAGTTGACCGTGATAGGTATCTAGTGGCTAAAGTTTCAAAGAAACTTATAAAAGTCACTAAAAAGGTCATAAAGGAAGTCATCCTTAGAGTTGACCTAGACAAGACCACCATGACCACGACTTCTAAGCTTAGAAGGATCATTAGGAAGGTATCTAGGGAAGTTATCCCTAATGAGTACCTTGTAAATCTAAGGAGCTCCAATAGGTATTAGATTCCTCTGAGCTTGATCCCCTCACGCTCGATGAGTTTAGGGTGTGTCAACTTTAAATAGATGAGTAGTTAATCTAACCATGATAGAGTTGAGAGTTAGGACATTTTCAAGGTGATGTGCTACCTTGGAAATAAGATTAGTAATATATCCTAAAAGATTTTAGGATGTGCCAATAGAATTATAAAAGTTTGAAAAATTGATTATAATTGACACAAGTAGACTTAGAGTCAAAAGTATGTCATTTTGGATTTTGGCACACTCGGGAGATTTGGTTATTATGACAAAATTGATATAATTCTTGATAGGATCGGTGACTACGCAAGAGGGGGGCAGCAATAGTAAAAATAAACTGAACCTAATCAGATTACGACAGCGGAAATACTAAATGTTTTAGCCCAATCAAATTTTGAGCAAAGAAAAATACGAAGATCACAACCAAGTAGACACGACCTTACCTTGAGCAAAAACACAAAGACCACAACCAAACTTCGAAGAACGCAACACAAACAAAAACACAACCACATAAGACACAGTCGATTTTTACTTGGTTCACAACTCTCTCTTAGAGCTGCTAGTCCAAGGCCTACCTCTATATTTTCTCCTTTTTGAAGAATACTTCAAAGGTGGAGAAACCTCTTAAAAATGCTTACAGATAACAGATTCTAAAGATACGAATGAAATACACGAATCTAAATAGAAGAAAGAGCAACAACTAAAACAAAACCTTTACAGATATGCAATTTTAGACAATCATGAATAGAAGAAAGCAAAAAACAAATACAACAACAAAAACCTTTACAGTTGCATTGAGGAATAGAGAGTGTTTGAGATGATCACAAGTGTAGCAGTGAATTCAGACATCCTGTTTGACAAGAACAGTAGTCGAACTGAATGTTTCAGTAGAGGAAGCAATGGGCGCAGGTTTTCTCAAGAGATTGATCAACCACGAGCAGAAAGTGTAGAGCAAGATCGTTCTTTAGGTTGAAAGCACCGAAGAGAAACATATACCCCATTTTTGTCTGCGCAAGCCCTTATCTCTTCGATACTTCGTCCGATCTACTATCATGAATGCACACATAATCCCTGAAGCTCGAAAAACATCCTTGATCCATAGAATTTAGTCAGCCATTCCCTATAAATTCGAATGAGATCCTGTAAAAACCAAACACGCATCAAAACAGATAAGGTTTCTTGCCAGAATCGCGAACTCATTTCCCACCAGTCGAGGCGCAAGTCAAGCGCACCTTGCGTCTATTCGCTTTTGCAAAGAGCTAGTTGAGGAGCTGATAACTACCATTTTATTGTATTATTTTGGTCCTTAATATTAATATTTTTTATCCTCTCAAGTGATTTATTGTTGATTATTAACATGTTTTATAAGTTTGGATTCATTTTGGACCTTATTGTAAACTCTCTTAAATTTTGGACTTATATGCAAATTTAATCTTTGGTTGTAGGAGATCAAGATGAGCCAATGGACTAGACTCAAGTTGAATCAAATGTGGCTTCATCTAGGATCATAATGGGCATCTCAAGCTGATTTAATCTGAGCCTTTCATCAAGATCGAAGGCAATTGAATCAAAAGATATGAGCGATATGGACCGTCCAATGAAAGCAGCTTGATTCTAAGACATCTATCCAGAGCTGGAGAGATCTAGTTTGTACATTTAGATCTTGACATCTTAGCCCTTCATCTATATTTGACTGATTGTGATCGTCCCTTCAGATTGATCAGATCTGACCATCCAGAGTTGGATTGATCACCACCGTTGGATGCATTGCCTAGTTCAAAGATTAATCAGATTAATTAAACCCTAGCTCTAATGGACGGTTGAGATAAGAGGGAATTTGATCAGATGACCACGGAAAAGAAGATTTAAAAATCCAACATTTTCCCCAAATCGGCATCGCGACACAGAAGCCGTAGCGACTTCTTCTTCCTCGCGTGCAAGCGATGATCGACGACTCCACAACGGCGGCGACAACTCCGGCAGCCCATCTCCGATGGTCCTTCCATCCATCAGCCGGCTGCAATCTCCTCCTATCCGCCGGTAGATGAGATGCTGGGATTTGGACAGCTCATCGACAGCAAGCAATGAGGGCGATTCCGACGCTTTTCACCAGCAAACCTTCCAATGCCTACTGCCAGAGCTGAGACGCCTCAACTAGACGTGATTCGGAAGGTTGTTGTTACTTGCTACTATGTCGATTGGGAATCATCTATTTCCAGCTCATCGGCAGTGAGTTCGGGCACCAAATTTGGCAGAAGAACCTAGCTTCCATCGTCGGTGAAGAGTCTTCAGCTTACTCCGGTTCCACTCCTTCATGTAGTGGCAATTGGGTTGCTCCACCTTCACATCCATCCAGTGGATGCACTGATTGGGCAGCTTCGCCATCCATCTGCCGGAGCAAAAGGCTAGTTCATCCACCTTGCTAGAGCCATCCAGTGGCTGCGCCGATTGGGTAGCTCTGCCATCCATCCACAGGAGGGGGCCGTTCGGATTGTTTTCATCGTTGTGGAGTTACCGATGGTTATGTTTAGAGTTTATCCATTGATTTGAATGCTTATCTTGTGTTTACTTTGATGTTTAATTCTAGTGTTTAATTCGATTGTTTATCCTGCGTTTAATTAGAAGTTTAGCTATAGTTTATTTTATCGTTCATGAATTATTTGTGCTAGTTGTAACTTTGCTTAGTTGTTCATTAGGTTAATGGTTCCTTAGCTTAGTTGTTCCTTAGTTTAATTATTCTGTAGCTTAATTGTTCATTAGCTTATTTTCATCATAAAAATAGTTTAATTTCATGCATTGCTTACATTCATATTATTCTGTATTTAAATTTTTGTTTAAATTCTTATACTGTCTTTATGTTTTTGAATGCTCTTGTTTGATTGCTTAGTTTATATCTTCTTTAATTTCGTTATCATCGTAGTTTAGTTAGATTAAGATTTTAATTACTTGCATTGTCTTTCACTAAGTATGATTAGTCTTTTAAATTTCAACCCCTATTTGAAATGGAAAATCCAAAGTAATAATTAGCAATACTACGATTACTATTCTATCGATTACACTCATTGGGAAATGATCTGGGCCATTCACTATGCTATATTAGTGTAGAGGGGGTTCAATAATTAATTTGGAACGGTACCACGACAAAGACTGCTACTGTCGTCATCAAATTTTGGCACCGTTGTTAGGGTGTAATGGTTCTTAGTAGACTTAGGATTGTTTACCCATTTTTCTAAACAAAAAAATCCAAAATTTTTGTTTAGGGCTTCATTCTTTCATTTTCTGTATATCCATGTATTTTGTCATGTCTACTTCCTATGTCTTTTGATTTGTTTGTTAGTGTTTCAGGAAAGACTAGGAATTTTCTTTTCTGAGAAACATGGATCTGTATTATCAGCAGTATGAAGACTACAGTGGATAGTTAGAATCATTGATCAAATTGCAATATCCATCAGCCAGATGCAAGCACAAAAGTTCATTCAACCTCCGTCAAAGACCATTTATAGGGATATCGATGCACTTAGGGAGATGGATTGTGGAGTGGGTGATAGGCATATCTATGATTCAGCTACTCCACAGGACTCCTATGAACCATTGTGCTGAAATGTGAATTTGGACACTGATGGATGTGAATTCATTGATGAATTTGCTATTGTGTCAGATGTTGAGAATAATGATATGGGAGTGGTGGATAGCTGGACACCCATAGACTGAACATTCCCACCTGAGATCAAGTCTCCAAGAATGTTGCTGATGAAGGCCCTGACAGATAGTGCAATAATCCAACCACCAAGTTGGAAACTTCTGCTGTATCTCCTACGACCTCTAGAGATTACATGTGATGAGGCAATGATCATTTCAGCGGGAGCAATATGGAACTACCCTGATCACACCAAGAAAGCACTCACCTCCATTCAATCCATCCCACTCCTAGCCTATATATTCTTACTGAACCGCCTCCAACTGGCAGGACCTCAGGGGAGTTTTCTCCATCTCATTTTTTTTTTCTGTTCATTGTATATACATTTCTTTTACTTAATTTGTTTTTGTTTTACTTGTTATGCTTCGTTTGTTGAGTTTTTGTTTTGTCGGTGTTTTGAAATAAATTTTCGATACATTCTTTTATATCATTTTAGAAGTCGTAAAAGCTAGTTAAATTTGATTGTCGAGTTTCGAGGATTTATTATCATGAATGAATTATTTGATTGCATGTGGTTACTACATGGTGATGGATTATGTGTTGATAGATTTAGATGATTTTTTTTCATTCCTAGTGAGTATTGTGCCTGTTTTTATTGCTTGTGTGTGGTGCACTTGTGGTTATTGTAACTCTAGAACTTGCTTTGATTCTTTTGAGACCACACAACCATAGATTTGCATGATTATTATGAAGACATTCTCACATATTTCCCTTTACTTCTTTTATCGCCACATGCTTACTGAATAATATTGTAGCTGTTCATCATGTAATTTTTCTTTCCTTCCATTACTTTCTTCTTTTTTTACTCTTCTGGATGTGGAATACTTGAATGTTATATGATGAGTATTTTGCTCGTGACGGACAAAAGTTTAAGTGTGGGGGAGAGAGAGTAGCTCAGGAGAATTCAATGTAAGCATAGGCATGTCGTGCTTGATCAACATGGACAAGCCATGTTTTTATTTTTATAGCTGAGCTTGATTTTTTTTAGAGCATAGGGAAGTGCACTACATGTAAAAAAAAGTTGAAAAAAAACATTTGGCCAAGACAATAAAAAAAAAATCTTTGACATGTTGTACAATTTTTTTATTTGTGTGATAGTATTGTTGTGATAGACATCCCTTATTGCAACTATTGAGAGATTTATTGTATATCATCTATGGATTTGTATTGTGGAAGTGATAGGGGTTGTTTACATATTTGGTGAATTGTGAAAAGCTAGCTTGGATGAAAACTTTTGGGGCATTACTTTCTTGTACTAATCTATGTAGCATTTCAGTATTACCATATCTTCTTGCATTTTTATAGCTATTTCATTTCTTACCTTTCTTTCCTTTTCACACATATTGTCATTTTTCTTGTATTCATGTTTCCCTTACATTCCTAATAAGCCTTCAATAATTTTGCATTCTTATGTGTATATAGTGGTGAAGGTAGAAGAAAAGCAAGCATATGGTAGTGCATAAACCATGAGTAGCTTGAGTATTATATGCTTATGAGAGCTAGAGAAACCACCACTTATCTTGTGAGGCTTAATCATTCATAGTCTATTCAGGATGGATTGAAGTCACCATGTTTGTTAACCTGTGTAAGATTTGAGTCCATGATTGCTTGAGTCTTTGAGATTTGACAATCCTAGGTAATTTTCATTCACGATTTTTTATGTATGCTTGGGAATTTCTAGGGAAATATACCTTCAGTTTACTTTGAATTTTCTTTGCTTGCTCGTGACGCGTAAGAATAAGTATGAGGGAATTGATAACTACCATTTTATTGTATTATTTTGGTCCTTAATATTAATGTTTTTTATCCTCTCGAGTGATTTATTGTTGATTATTAATATGTTTTATAAGTTTGGATTCATTTTGGACCTTATTGTAAACTCTCCTAAATTTTGGACTTATATGCAAATTTGATCTTTGGTTGTAAAAGATCGAGAAGAGCCAATGGACTAGACTCAAGTTGAATCAAATGTGGCTTCATCTATGATCATAATGGGCATCTCAAGATGATTTAATCTGAGCCTTTCATCAAGATCGAAGGCAATTCAATCAAGAGATCAGATATGAGTGATATAGACTATCCAGTGAAAGCGGCTTGATTCTGAGCCATCTATCCAGATCTGGAGAGATCCAGTCCGTACATTTAGATCTGGACATCTTAGCCCTTCATCCAGATTCCACCGATCATGATCGTCCCTTCAGATTGATCAGATCCGACCATCCAGAGTTGGATCGATCACCACAGTTTGATGCATTTCCTAGTTCAAAGATTAATCAGATTAATTAAACCCAAGCTCTAATGGACAACTTAGATCAGAGGGCATTCGATCAGACGACCACAGAAAAAAAGCTTTAAAAATCCAACATTTTCCCAAAATCGGCATCGCGACACAGAAGCCGTGATGACTTCTTCTTCTTCCTCGCACTCGAGCGACGATCGGCGACTCCACAGCGGTGGCGACAACTCTGGCAGCCCATCTCCGGCGGTCCTTCCATCCATCAACCAGCTGCAATCTTCTCCCATCCATCGACAGATGAGTGTAGGATCACAATAATCTGAGAGAGTGGGGTGAATTTCAGAGTTTATAATTTTCTTATATTTTAAAGCTTATTTTATATTTTAGATTATGAGTACACAGCGGAAATTAAATGCAGTTTAAACACAACCAGTTTACTTGGTTCACAACCCTAACTGGATTGCTACTCCAAGGCCCGTAGCTCTTCCGAGAACTACCTCGATGGGCAATCACTATAGTACCCTCCGATTCGATAACTCTAAACTTCGGAGGGGTTTGCTTTTTACAAAGGTAAGAGATGGATAACACACTACCCTCTCTTTGAAGTTAAGTATACAAGCGAAAAATAATATAGAAAATTACAAGCTACTTTATACCGACACAGATAAAGGCTTGGATGTAGGCACGAGATGTCGGAAAAGTGCCTTTGTGAGGAGTCGAAGCTTTTGTGAACGAGAGTAAATTTTGATAGCACTTTGGCATAGTAGTAGTGTTCAACTCGGATATGGTCGAGCACTTGTTTTATAAACCTTTTCTAGTCGACTGGAATGCCTTCCAGTCGACTCCACATCAGCCCGTCGATAAGGAACTTCTGGTCTTCTAGTCGACTGAAACCTCTCCAGTCGACTCCAAGTCACCCAACTCCGCATTGAAAAGTTTCCCACTTCAGTTGACTGAAACACTTTCCAACTACGATGCCAAATCTTCGACCGATCACTAGCTAATCTTGCCAAGTGTGTATCCAGTCGACTAAACCAAACAGAGTCGACTAGACTTCAGTCGACTGAAGTACATTCAGTAGACTGATCCTTGCAAAACGAGATTAGCACAAATAGATAAAATCAAACGTGATAGCAGTAGTAATACTACTCAATCTCGACTACTAAGTCCCATGCGGACTTTCCATCGGATCGACACCTAGCTTTGTCCCCCTATAGAGGACTCGGCCTCACCTCTTCACTCAAGGCTTACCTACCGACTGTCTACCAGACTTACCACTCTTGACATCCGATCTGACCCACCAGGTCTTCCACTAGCTGTCCGGTCTGCCTGACCCACCTGGACTTTTTACCGATTGTCCGGTCTCCTGACCCAATCAATCTTTATGCTAAATATCTGGTCCATGTGACCCATCTGGACTTCATGCCTGGTGTCCGATCCTCCTGATCTGTCAAGTCAACTGCCTAGTATCCGGTCAACATGACCTACTAGGATTTCCTGTTAAGTATGCACACTTAATACTGATATTAGAACACAAGTAATTCCTAACTTTAACTACGATTCATACATCAAAACCAAGGAGTGATGCTCACTACATCAATAATCTTTCCCTTTTTGATGTATGACAACACATCAGTTAAAGTTAAAAGAATAGAATAGCAATATTCAAATTTTGACATATATAAGGAATGCATATGTATGAGATGCATATATAAAATTTTACATCTCCCTTTCAATAAGTCGCTTTTCTCTAACTTTATATCTCCACTCTCCCCCTTTGGCATACATCAAAATCAAAATTAAGTCTAAGATGCTACAACTTTAAAGCTTAGAGTTAAAGTGTTTTAAACAAGAGAGTTAAATATTAAGCTAAAAAATGCTTAAGTTTTTGAAATCAATCTTCTCCCTTTATAAAAATTTTAAGAGAATTGTCCAAATTTTAATTGTCAAAATTTTAACATCCCCTAATCATATTTCTAAATTCCAACATATTTTCAAATTCTAAAATTTTCAAAATTTTCTAACTTCCCCTGAATAATAACATATTTTCAAAATTTTAAAATTTTTCAAAAACTTTTCAAAATTTCTAACTCCCCCTTAATAATAATATATTTTCAAAATTTTAAAATTTTTAAAAAACTTTTCTAACTCCCCTGAATAATAACATATTTTTAAAATTTTAAAATGACGCAAATATGATAGAAAATATGTCCAAGCATTTTTTTCAAATTCTAAAATTTTCAAAATTTTCTCGATTTTTAAAGTTTTTCAAAACTCCCCCTTAATATTTTAAATTTTCAAAACTAAGAACTTTTCAAAACTTTTGACTCAATTAAAGCTTTATAATGGTTAATTGTTTTCTTCCCATACATCAAAACCTAAGTAAAATTTTTATGTATTTTAAACTTAAAAATATTCAAGTTTTTCAAAGAGCATTCAAGCTTAAGTTTTTCTCCCCCTTAATTTAAGTTTTTAATTTTCAATACTCCCTCTTTATTAAAAATTTTAAAACTCTCTTTAATAAATTTCTCATAGTAGATTCTAAAATATTTTTAACTCCCCCTAGATTCTTGATCTTCCCTTTAATATTATGCTTATGTAATAATACAATTTTACTTAAGGACACCTACTTCTAAGATATGCTTACTTTGAATTATGTTGATTCACTCAGGATTAAAATTGAAATGAATAATTTAAGTTGAGTTGATTAAATTGGTTAAATTGAATTGATTTAGTTGTTTAGTTAAGTTGAATTGAGTTGTTATTAAGTTGTTGTTAAGTTTAATTGAGTATTTGTTTAAGTTTAATTAAGTTGTTGTTAAGTTTAATTGAGTTGTTTTTTAAGTTTAATTAAGTTGTTGTTAAGTTTAATTGAGTTGTTGTTAAGTTTAATTGAGTTGTTGTTAAGTTTAATTGAGTTGTGGTTTAAGTTTAATTGAATTGTTGTTAAGTTTCATTGAGTTGTTGTTAAGTTTAATTGAGTTGCTATTAAGTTTAATTGAGTTGCTGTTAAGTTTAATTGAGTTATTGTTAAGTTTAATTGAATTATTGTTAAGTTTAAATGAGCAATTTCAAAGTTTTTAAACTTTTATTAGATTCAAGCTTAGCTTGAGCTAGTCAAGTAGGTTTTTCCAGCATTGACTTCCAGGTCATGGCGAGGCACATGACCTTCTTGAATATCGGAGCAATGACCACTTCCTAGACAAAGTCAATGAAGGAATTAAGTATTTGATTCACTTTGAACTAAGCCTTGGTCTAACTAGTCAAAGACTTAGTGAGTTAGCTTCGATCAGTTCCACTCGACTTAGTGCACCAGGTTATGGTGAGGCACATGGCCTTCTTGGATAACGGAGCAACGACCACTTTCTATACATGCACTTCGAAGAGCTTTTCTAACTTACTATCAGTTCATTTTGTCTTAGTACTAGGTTGTTCAAGTTTAAACTACTTTGTTTCCTATCTAGTCCATTCTAAATTAAGCAAGTAAAGTAAACTAAAGAATGCAAGAGTTTTATCTAATTAAGGAAACAAGCAAAGAGTTAGCTCCCCTTGCATAGTAGCTCTATTGGGTCTTGTTTACTAAGTGAACTTGTTATTTTGGAATCCAAAATTGGTTCGGTCCAACTTGGTTGACTAAGCTAGTCTTAGGAACCCATGCTTGGACTCGACCCTTAACATTTCTATTAAATAAGGACATGTACGATCTATTTATGTCCTTAGCCTTGTATCCAAGTCTGGACTTATTATACACGGCTCGTTGAGACCCAAGCATCATGTTGAGATACTTGGAGGCCGAAGTAAACCTTTCCAATGATTTAGTGAGATCTTCTATTTGCCTTTTGAGGACCGAGTTCTCTTCCTCAAGCTTCGCAACTTGAGTTGAGTCTCTATCCTTAATCTGGCAAGTCGAAGTCTTTGAGTTGACTTGATCCTTAAGTACTTGGACTTCCTCAAGAAGCAAGTCGACTCGATTCTCGGACTTGGCTAGTTTCCTACCTAATCATGCAATAATGTTATACAATTTATCTTCTAGGGGAGATGTTACCTCGTCTAGTCCTTCGGAAATGGATGCGGATCCGTGGCTTCTCTCGGACTCGGACTCTTGTCTTGACTCGACTTTGGACTTGTCGGCCGCCATGAGTGCTACGAAGCATGTCGTTAATATTTTTGCATCCGACTCTTCCGATGATGACTTGTCCAAGTTTTCCTTAGATGCTTCCTTCCTTTTCCTTCTTCTCGATTTGGATTTCTTTCTTTTTTTGTTCATTCCTGCCATCAAAAATAAACCATCCTCGGGTTGACTTAAGTTAGCCCGTTCATGTAATAGAATTAATTTATCCCATAATTCTTTAGAATTTTGGACTGACCCGACTCGACTTGGCTCATCATTTGTAAGTCCGCATTGCAAGGTGTTTAAAGCCTTGTAATCGACTTGAGCCTTTTTCCTAAAGTTTGTGGTCTATTTTTCTGGATCTAATAACTCATCCGAGTCGTCTACCGGAGCTACGAATTCTTTTCTAATCGAAAACTAAACCTCGAGGTCGGTTTTCAAAAAACACTCCATTCACCTCTTCAAAGAGGGAAAATCCTCTCCGTTAAAGAGAGGAGGGCGAACGGTGCTTAAACCTTCTAAATGCGACATTACTAAATTTCAATTATTAATTTTTTTATTTAAATTAATTAAAATTCAGAATTATTCCTAGAGTTGTTTAAAATAAAGATTATTCTAAATGCAAGAATTAATAAAAATTATTCTAAGTGTAGCAAATTTTTCTAAATGCAGAAAATTAATAAAATATTTCTAATATGCAGAAAATTAATTAAATTATTCTAATATGCAAAAAATTAATTAAATTATCCTAATATGCAGAAAATTAATTAAATTAATCTAATATGTAGAAAATTAATTAAATTAATCCAATGTGAAGAAAACTAATTAAATTAATCCAATGTGAAGAAAATTAATTAAATTAATCTAATATGCATAAAATTAATTAAATTATCCTAATATGCAGAAAATTAATTAAATGCTAGAACAAATATTAAAAATTAATCTAATACTAGAATAAATATTAAAAATTATTCTAATGCTAGAAAAATAAAGAAAACTATCCTAATGCTCTCGATGGTGGTTGCACCAATTCGGAGCGCCCCTGCTTTGATACTAATTGTAGGATCGCAATAATCTGAGAGAGGGGGGGGGGTGAATCTCGGAGTTTATAATTTTCTTATATTTTAAAGCTTATTTTATATTTTATATTATGAGTACGCAGTGGAAATTAAATGTAGTTTAAACACAACCAGTTTACTTGGTTCACAACCCTAACTATGTTGCTACTCCAAGGCTCGTAGCTCTTCCGAGAGCTACCTCGATGGGCAATCACTATAGTACCCTCCGATTCGAGAACTCTCGACTTCTGTGGGATTCACTTTTTACAAAGGTAAGAGATGGGTAACACACTACCCTCTCTTTGAAGTTAAGTACACAAGAGAAAAATAATATATAAAATTACAAGCTACTTTATACCGACACAGATAAAGGCTTGGATGTAGGCACGAGGTGTCAGAAAAGTGCCTTTGTGAGGAGTCAAAGCTTTTGTGAACGAGAGTAAATTTTGACAGCACTTCGGCATAGTAGTAGTGTGCTACTCGGATATGGTCGAACACTTATTTTATAAACCTTTTCCAGTCGACTCCACATTAGCCTGTCGATATGGAACTTCTGGTATTCCAGTCGACTGAAACCTCTCCAGTCGACTCCAAGTCACCCAGCTCTGCATCAGGAAGTTTCCCACTTCAGTCGATTGAAACTCCTCAGTCGACTGAAACACTTTCTAACTACGGTGCCAAATCTTCGACCGATCACCAGCTAATCCTGCCAAGTGTGTATCCAGTCAACTGAACCAAATAGAGTCGATCGACTTGGACTTGATCGGCCCGAGTACATTGATCAAGCTAACACAAATAGATAAAATCAAACATGATAACAGTAGTAATACTGCTCGATCTCGACTACTAAGTCCCACGTGGATTTTTCGTCCGATTGACGCCTAGATTTGTCCCCCTACAGAGGACTCGGCCTCACCTCTTCACTCGAGGCTTACTTGCCGGCTGCCTATCGGACTTACCACTCTTGACATCTGATCTGACTCACCAGGTTTTCCACCAGCTGTCCGGTCTGCCTGACCCACCTGAACTTTTTGCCGATTGTCCGGTCTCCTGACCCAATCGATCTTCATGCCAAATGTCTGGTCCATGCGATCCATCTGGACTTTATGCCTAGTGTCCGATCCTTCTGATATATCAAGTCAACTGCCTAGTATCTGGTCAGCACGATCTACTAGAACTTTCTATTAAGTCTGCACACTTAACACTGATATTAGAATACAAGTAATTCCTAACTTAAACTATGGTTCATACATCAAAACCAAGGAGTGATGCTCACTGCATCAACAATGAGATGTTGGGATTCGGACAGCTCGTCGACAGCAAGCAATAAGGGCGATTCCGGCGCTTTTCACAGTCAAAGCTTCCAACGCCTACTACCAGAGCTGAGATGCCTTAGCTGGACGTGATTCAGAAGGATATGGTTACTTGCTACTGCGTTGATTGGGCAGCATCTGTTTCCAACTCGTCGACAGTGAGTTCGGGCACCAAATATGGCGGCAGAACTTAGCTTCCATCGCCGGTGAAGAGTTTTCAGCTTACTCTGGTTGCATTCCTTCCCGCAGTGCCGATTGGGCTGCTCCACCTTCACATCCATCCAGTGGTTGCACCGATTGGGTAGCTTCGCCATCCATCGGCCGAAGCAAAATTCTAGTTTATCCACCTCACTAGAACCATCCAGTGGTTGCGCCGATTGGGCAGCTCCCCCATCCATCCATGGGGGGGGGGGTCGTTCGGGTTGTTGTCACCGTTGTGGAGTTATCGGTGGTTATGTTTGGAGTTTATCCATTGATTTGGATGCTTATCTTGTGTTTACTTTGATGTTTAATTCTAATGTTTAATTCAATTTTTTATCCTGCATTTAATTAGGAGTTTAGCTATAGTTTATTTTGTCGTTCATGAATTATTTGTGCTAGTTTTAACTTTGCTTAGTTGTTCCTTAGCTTAGTTATTCCTTAGTTTAATTATTCTGTAACTTAATTTTTCATTAGCTAAATTTCATCGTAAACATAGTTTAATTTCATGTTTTGCTTACATTCATATTATTCTGCATTTAAATTTTTGTTTAAATTCCTGTACTGTCTTTATGTTTTTGAATGTTCTTGTTTGATTGCTTAGTTTATATCTTCTCTAATTTCGTTATCATCGTAGTTTAGTTAGATTAAGATTTTAATTACTTGCATTATCTTTCACTTAGTAGGATTAGTCTTTTAAATTCCAATCTCTATTTGAAATGGAAAATCCAAAGTAATAATTAGCAATCCTACGATTACTATTCTATCGATTACACTCGTTGGAAAACAATCTGGGCAATCCACTATGCTATATTAGTGTAGAGAGGGTTCGATAATTAATTTGGAACGGTACCATGACAAAGACTACTACTACTATCATTAGGCATCGCCTCGACTGTATAGATTGAAACACTAGTTTCTTCTGCAGTAGTCAAGGCGATAGACGAGACGCCTTGCTTCTGTTCATTATTGCCCAAGATCAGTCGAGGCATCGCCTCGACTACACTAGTCGAACAAGAAAACTTGTCTTGCATCAGTCGAGGTGCCAGTTGAGCATGGCTCGTTTCTGTACGCTTTTGCTCAGGACCAGTCGAGGCACCGCCTCTGTTGGTGCAATCGGCCCAGGTCACGATTGACCGGACTTGAGTTTGACTCGAGCGATGTTTTGATGTTTGACATGGAAGTTTGACATCGATGTTTGACATTGATGTCTGATAATGTTTTGGGGAGATTGTTGGTACAATCGACCCGGGTTATGATTAACCGAACTCGAGTTTGACTCGAGGGGGATTTTGATGGTTGACTGGAGTTGACCATGTCATGGAAAGTCCAAGTCTTGAGTACTTGACATGTAAAGTCCAAGCATGGGTCTTGGCAAGGAAAAATCCAAGCATGGGTCTTGGCATGGAAAGTCCAACATGGGTTGGCAAGGGAAAGTCCAAGCTTGAGTCTTGGCATTTGAGAAGTCCAAGGGGTTTGATAATGACAACGTAAAGTCCAAGCGGGAGTCTTGACATCATAAGTCCAATGGTTGGTGGCATAAAGTCCAAGTGGAGTCTTGGGAGCGTAAGTCCAATGTGCCTTGGCGGTGTAGACACCGTTAGCATGACATAGCCGATGGAAGCACCTGAAGGCTAGCGCAATGGATGAACAAGTCATGGATGACTTAGAGGGATCCGAGAGGCGCTAGGCTGACGGAGGTGGCTATAAGGCTTAGGTCTAGGCTACGAGTGGTCTAGCAAGTATGGGGGGACCATACTTTATCCTATCCGTTGGATTTTTCCAGCGTGGATTATACCGTTGTCTCACAGCAATAGTGTCATCAGTCGACTGATGGTCCCGAACAGTCGACTGATCAGCAATTTCTAGCTCAGGAAGTAGCTTTAAATGGAGCTCGTGGAGGAGGAAATCAATAAGGTTCTTTGAGGTATTTTGGGGCGAGTTGCTGCTGCAATTCAGGTTCTCCAAGTGCTACTCGATCTACCTAGCAAGCAAGCATTCAAAAGCTCGGTGTAAAGTTTTCTTTACTTGCATTTTAGTGTAGTTTCTTGTATTCTTATTGTATTACTTTTGTAATCACTTGTAAGGGGTTTCTTCACCTACGACTTGTGTCGAGGAGTTGTTTGTGATTAGTGGTTGCGTGTGCATCACTAGAGCTCTTTAGAGCTCGATCCGTGGAGTAGGAACCATTCGGTTCCGAACCACGTTAAATACTTGTGTATTAGTTGTGTTTGCACGTTTGTTTATTTCGTTATTGTTTTATTTCTATTCCGCTGCGTACTAATGATTGTGTAGAGACAAACGCGAATGATTTCCATCAACGTACTAGCACGACGCTATTCACCCCCTCTAGTGGTCAACATTTCCTCTACAATTGGTATCAGAGCCCGGGGCTCTTCTACGGACTAATCGTCGGGAGCTAAGACAAAGACACTAGAGGGAAGATGGAATTCCAAGACAAGCTTGGATGGGACATCAACACTCCACCACTATACGACCGAGGAGATTTTCCGACGTGGAGAGCAAGAATGGAGACATTCTTGATGATGAACATAGAGGATTGGTTCATCCTCGTAGAAGGCTTTGAAACTCCTAGGGATAAGAAGGGAGAAGTTATAAAGTTGAAGAAATGGACCCAAGAGCAATGGTGAAAATTCAAAACTGAAGCCAAGGTAACAAAACTTTTAGAAGATTTGATACCTAATGATGTTTTGTCTAGGCTAGGTGAATATCTTGACGCCAAGGAGCTATGGAAAAAATTGACAAAATTCCATGAAGATCCTCACTCAATCCAAGAAGAAAAGGAAGAGGAAGAAGAGAGCTCATCCTCACAAGCAAGTGAGGATTCGAAAGTTGAGGAGGAGTCAACTTCCGAGTCGGTGGAAGAGGAAGAGGAAGAATTGGAGGAGACCTCCACCTCTAGGATTGAGGGGGAGGAGATTAGAGCATCCTCAACACCGGAGCAACAAGAAGAATCATCTACATTCGGTCGAGAGGAAGAGCAAGCTCAAGAGAACCTCACCACCGCCCTAGGTAACTCAAGAAATTTGGTTTTAAACAAAAATCATATAATTTGCTTTGAGTGTAGAGAATCTGGGCACTATAAGAGCAAGTGCCCAAAGAGACTAAGGAAAGCTCCACCGACACCAAAGGTCAAGGATGTCGATCCCCCAATGATCAAGAGCAAGGAGCAAGTGATTTGCTTCAAATGCCAGCTACCAGGGCATTATAGGAGCCAATGCCCTAGGGGGAGAAAAAAGACTCAAGATGGAGTATCACATGTAGGGGGAGCTTCTAAAGCAATCCCTAAGGTAAAATTTAATATTGCACCTTCTAAATTTAAAAGTCAAAAGCATGCTTTTAATTCAATTGCTATTACTCATGAAAAGCATGTTAGTAGAAATAGATTTTATTGCCTAGGAGCTAAGAATGTTAACTTAGAAAATAAGGAGAAATTTGGGACTAATGTCCCTAGAAAAACTATTCCTAAGGAAAGCATTAGGAAAATAGAAAACCATTTAGGCATTAACCCTAAAAAGGGTAGGCATATGCCTAGAGGAAATGGTATTGCCCAAAGACCAAATCAAAATTAAAAAATTGGGCAATTAAAGTTAGAAAATCAAGCCTTGAGGTCAAGGCTTGAAAAATTGGAAAAGACCCTTTGGAAGATGCAAAATCAATTTCAAGGGTCAAGTGGTCAACACTTAGGGTCTAAAAGTCAAAACCTAAGGTCAAATGGTCAAAAGTCAAGACCTAGGAAACAAGAACCATCCAAGGGCAAGCTTAAGCCCAAAAAGACCTACCACAATGTTCCATTCGATTATGGAACTCAAACTAGGTCTAGGAAGACCAAGGTTACTGGGGAAGTCATCCCTAAGGGTAACCAAGGAATGTGCCTAGTGGCTAGGGTTTCGAAGAAACCTAGGGTGACCACTAAGAAGGTTGCAAGGGGAGTTACCCCTAGAGTCAACCTAGGCAAGACCACAATGACCAAGGCTAACAAGCCTAGAAGGGTCATTAGGAAGGTATCTAGGGAGGTTATCCCTAAGGAATACTTAGTAAACCCTGGGAGCTCAAATAGGTTTTGGGTTTCTAAGAGCGTGATTGATTCACGCTAGATGGGTCTAGGTGTGCCAACTTTAAATGGATGGGTAGTTAACCTAACCATGGTAAAGTTGATACTTTAGGTAATTTTCAAGGTTATGGATACCTTAAAAATAGGTTTGATCTTTGATCCTAAAAGATTTTAGGATGTGCCAATACATTTTTGAGATTATGAAAAATCAATTAAATTGACACAATTTAGGATTAAAGGTCATAGTGTGCCATTTTGGGTTTTTGGCACACTTGGGAGAAAATTAGTATTATGAAAAAATATACTTAATTATATCAAATGACAATTAATATTAAATTTTAGGTATTATTATACCTATACATTTTATATGCCTTGCTTTGTTTGCCATATAACATGCCATGACATCATGCTTATTCTTAATCATTTAAAATGTCATGATCATGTTTAGGATTAAGGTTTAATGTCATGTGTTTTTAGATTATATCATAAGCCATGACATCATGATCATTAGCCATGCTTAATTATTGCTATCATTTATGCCATGATCATTCATGCATTTAAGTTGATTAAAATTGGTTTAAGGACAATGACATGACTTAGAGTTTCATTTATAAGGGAATCAAGTAGGGCTGCCTTAGAAAAATGCATGAAACCCTAGATTAGGATAACCAAAACCCACATCTCACATCTAAATTGACTTGTATGTGTTTTCATACACCTTAGATATATGTGAGATGCTAGGATATGAGTTAAGTTCAAGGTGCATAGTTTTTGCATCTAGATGAACTAAACTCATCTTTAACTAAAGGTGGATCATTGGGAAAGCTTGTGTACAAGTCATGTATATTAAGCCCAAGGAATATGATCCAATATAGGTTTTCAAAAATATTTTAAAATCATTTTAGAAAACCTTGGTGAAGTCTATCTTTTGATAGCAATTACCATTGATGAAGTTAATACAAAGTAGGGCTAAAACATTGAAAATTTCAATGGTTTTGAACTTTGTGCCAATATCACTATTTTATAGGTAAAATAATTTTCAAATATTTTTCACCCATTGTATTGGTCATAAGTATTATACGTATGAAATTTCATAATTTTTTGAATTACGTATAATTATTTATGAATTTTTAAATCTCATTTCTGATAACTAAAAATTGAGATTTTCAGTTATCAGTCGATTGCTCATGGTGGCAGTCGACTGATGTGCAAGGTAGTCGACTGATTTCTGAAGGACTCGATTTCCAGGCTGATTTCGAGAAAAACAAGATTGTTTAGCCCGTGTTCAGCTACGGTAAGGGTCCCTAACCACTCCTAACCCTAGGATATGCTTTGGGAAGCATTATAAAGGGTGAAAATCCATTGGATATGGATTATGAGAGGTGTTAGGATGATGTATCAAATTTAAGGTGTGGGAGAGTCCATGTTTGAACTTTGAACCTTATTTTTGATGGTTTAGAGTTCCTATTGGCTTAGGAACTTCCCAAGGACATTGTTGGTGTAATGGTCAAGGGGGAGCAAACCTTTAGGGGGAGGTATCCATCATGGGATGATGGATGATATTTTTTTTCTCATGAGGAGGAAAATGGGATTTTGAGATACCCAATTTAGAAATTGGGAGAGTGTATAGGATTGCCTCTCTTGAGTGATATGAGACTTATCACTAGGAAGATGGTAGACATCCTAAGTATTTTTGGACCAAGGGGGAGATTGTAAGATCTCATTGGGACATGAGACATTGACCTCCTTGAAGAGAACCTGTTAGTCAAAAAGGGAGAGAATGTTTTGGGGGAGAATGTTTTGGAAATTGGTAATCTTACCTTTCTCCTAAATTTTTTGGGGGAGAATGGTATGGAGAGTGTTATCAATTGATGTTATCAATTGTCAATTCGGAGAATTGGGGAGAATTTTGAAATTACCAATTTGGGATAATTGGTAAGAAGATTTGAGTTAGTGTTCTAACTCAATGGTATGTGTTTTTATCAAACATCAAAAAGGGGGAGATTGTTGGTGCAATCGGCCCAGGTCATGATTGACCAGACTCGAGTTTGACTCGAGCGATGTTTTGATGTTTGACATGAAAGTTTGACATCGATGTTTGACATTGTTGTCTGATAATATTTTGGGGAGATTGTTGGTACAATCGACCCGGGTTATGATTAACCGGACTCGAGTTTGACTCGAGGGGGATTTTGATGGTTGGCTGGAGTTGACCATGTAATGGAAAGTCCAAGTCTTGAGTACTTGGCATGTAAAGTCTAAGCATGGGTCTTGGCAAGGAAAAGTCCAAGCATGGGTCTTGGCATGGAAAGTCCAACATGGGTTGGCAAGGGAAAGTCCAAGCTTGATTCTTGGCATTTGAGAAGTCCAAGGGGTTTGATATTGGCGGCGTAAAGTCCAAGCGGGAGTCTTGGCAGCATAAGTCCAATGGTTGGCAGCGTAAAGTCCAAGTGGAGTCTTGGGAGCGTAAGTCCAATGTGTCTTGGCGGTGTAGACACCATTAGCATGACATAGCCGATGGAAGCACCTGAAGGCTAGTGCAATGGATGAACAAGTCATGGATGACTTGGAGGGATCCGAGAGGCGCTAGGATGATGGAGGTGGATATAAGGCTTAGGTCTAGGCTACAAGTGGTCTAGCAAGTATAGGGGCACCATACTTGGGTTAAACCTCATGGTTGAGGTTAAAACCTCATGTTTGAGGTGTGGTGCCATATGGCTCGGATGTTCAACAGAGGTTTATCAAAGTATCGGCCGATCGCATTGGCGGCAAATGATCGTGTGATCAGTCGACTGGTGCTCGAGAATTTTGACACAGAATGGAGTCGAGACTCGATTGTAGGGTTAACAGTCGAGTGAAGGCTCCATCAGTCGACTGATGGACATGATTAGTCGACTGATGTCCTATCCGTTGGATTTTTCCTGTGTGGATTACACCGTTGTCTCACAGTAATAGTGTCATCAGTCGACTGATGGTTCCGAGTAGTCGACTGATCAACGATTTCAAGCCCAGGCAGCAACTTAAAATGGAGCTCATGGAGGAGAAAATCAATAAGGTTCTTTGAGGTGTTTTGGGGCGAGTTGCTACTGCAATTCAGGGTCTCCAAGTGCTACTCCATCAACCTAGAAAACAAGGATTCAAAAGCTTGGCGTAAAGTTTTCTTTACTTGCATTTTAGTGTAGTTGCTTGCATTCTTATTGTATTACTTTTGTAATCACTTGTAAGGGCTTTCTCCACCTCTGACTTGTGTCGAGAAGTTGTTGTTTGTGATTAGTTGTTGCGTGTGCATCACTAGAGCTTTTTAGAGCTCGATCCGTGGAGTAGAAACCATTTGGTTCCGAACCACGTTAAATATTTGTGTATTAGTTGTGTTTGTGTGTTTGTCTATTTCGTTATTGCTTTATTTCTATTCCGCTGCGTACTAACGATTGTGTAGAGACAAACGCAAACGATTTCCATCAACATACTAGCACGACACTATTCACCCCCCTCTAGTGGTCAACATTTCCTCTACAGCCTCGACTGTGACTCGTCCTGCAACAGTCGAGCTTCGCCTACCACTGCTGGCTGCTCCACAAGATTAGTCGAGGTGTCATCTCGACTGCTCTTTGACCAGTCGAGGTGCTGACTCGACTGTACCTTATCGACGACAAGTTCCTCAACCTAATGAATGCAGTAAGGGCAACAGTTGAGGTGTCAGCTCATTGTTGTCCGTAAGACCCATTGTTTCAGTCAGCTCTAAGACTGAAACATGCCTAGTAAAGATTCTACCTAGAGACCCTTTACTTGCCAAGACTTTGGCCATCAACCATTCTTGGATTTTTCACCTTGCCACTCCCGCAAGGAATTTTCCAGCTGCCAAGGAATTACTCGTCTTGGACTTTTCACCTTGCCACTCCCGCATGGAATTTTTCAGCTGCCAAGGAATTAACCATCTTGGACTTTTCACCAAGGTTCACCCTTGGATTTCTCACTTGCCAAGAAATTACCCGACTTGGACTCTTCACCAAGGTTCGCCCTTGGATTTCTCACACTTACTTAAACCTTTGTCAAATACCAAAACATAACTTGGAGCTTTTAGCTCTAACAGTCTCCCCCTTTTTGATGTTTGACAACACATTTAAGTTTAGGTCACTCTACCCACATGATTGATCACATATCAGAGAATAGTGACAGACCACGGATCAGATCATTTGTCAAATCAGGATATAAATCAAATCATGATAGTTTAACCTTAAATCAGATCATGATAGGTTTACCTAAATTATAAACACTCTCTCGTCCCCCTTTGGCAAACACTGAAAAGGATTTTGTAATCAAGGATATTAGATCAGAACACCATACACAAGATTATGGTAGATCAGATCTTAATCAAGGTTATAGATACACACTTAACATCCTCCCCCTTAATGATGACTGCATTTTTAGTTTTAAGTTTTGAAATCACCTCCCTTTTCTACTCACTTTTTTGTAAGTTTACTGATGTTAAGCTGACATTCTCTAGTGTTAGAAGTGCTAAGCCATCTTAAAATAGTCTAGTCGAGCTTTTAGTTGAGGCCTTCTTGCTTTTGGAGGTGTGCAGTCGAGTGCCCAGTCGAGGTCTACTCAACTCTATAAGACTGCGATACGAGCAGTCGAGCCGCTGGTCGAGTTCCACTCGACTCCGTGTGAGCACGACATGAACAGTCGAGTCGCTGGTCCAGTCCCACTCAATTCTGTGAGCTCCCCAACAAGGCCAGTGAGGGTATTAGTTGAGGTTGTGCCTCGACTAGAAGCTTAGTCAAGCTCCTAGTTGAGAACAACTAGATTCTGTTCGGTCTCAAACAGAGTCCAGTCAAGGCGCCACCTCGATTGTTTACTGATAAATGAAATTGTGCAGTTTTTCAGACCAAACTTTAGAAACTCGTATTTAATTCCAAAAAATTCAATAAATCTTGAAATTTTTCATATAGAATTCAAACATCATACCCCTTCAGAGAAAAATATGTGTAAATTAATCTACCTAATATTTCTCTCAATCGATACACTTTTTAAATTTCTGAAAATAGGTGCCTTTAGTACTTCTTCCTACTTGTATCAACACCTCAAGTAGCGATTCCTATCACTAGATAGGATTTACCACACTAAGAAAAACATATTTACAAATCATGCTAAGAAATTTTCCCTATGTTTGCAATTGTTTTAAAGGATCCAACCAATTTTACTTGGTTGAAATGTCCAATTATGATCTTCGGACCAAGTGCACATGAATTATGCATTGGTCTTCCCCATAATTGGTCAAATTAATGATCACTATCTCGATAACCTTCCTACCCAAGGGATGCATGAGCATTTCGGGTAAATAGGTTATACCTAAACACCTCACCCCACCAATTAGCAATACAAAAACAGTTTTTGATAACCCTATAGTTTGTGTGAGATGCTTCCCAAGTTATCCAGATTTCTCAATTTCTTGTTGTTATGGTGAGTTAGTCCTAATGATCATAGAAGTTTTATTACTCACTCGGTAATACACATGCCTAATTCCCTTCTCAAGTGACTAAATTCCTTTTTAGGGAGTGGTTTAGTGAAGATATTAGCTAGGTTAGATTTTGACTCAACATAACTGAGTACAACATCTCCCTTAGCTATATGATCTCTAATAAAATGATGTCTCACTTCAATGTGCTTCGTCCTAGAATGATGGATACGATTCTTTATCAAATTAATAGTGCTCAAGTTGTAACACAACACTTGTACATTTTTGTACGACAATCCATAGTCCTCCAACATGTGAGTCATCCACAACAACTGTGATACACTCTCTCCCATGGCTATATACTCAGCCTTGGTGGTGGAGAGAGCAACACAATGCTACTTCCGACTCGACCAACTCACTAGTGAAGAACTTAGGAATTGACACCCCCCACTCGTACTCTTCCTATCTAACTTGCATCTAGCATAGTCAGAGTCAGTGTATCCAACCAAGTCAAATGATTTAGTGCGAGGGTACCACAAGCCAACCTTAATAGTGCCTTTAAGATATCTCTTTATTCTTTTCACAGCAATTAAATGAAACTCCTTGGCACATGACTGATACCTAGCACACACACCCACAACATATAAAATATCAGGTCGACTCACTGTGAGATAAATTAGACTACCTATCACACTTCTATAATATTTCAGATCCATAGATTTTCCTTCTTCGTCACTTCCTAGATTTGTGTTTTGTGCCATGGGAGTAGATATCTCCTTTGAAATCTCCATATTAAATTTCTTTAACAAATTCATGGCGTACCTAGACTGATGAACATATATACCATCCTTTGTTTGTTTGATATCATGTCCAAGGAAGAATGTTAGTTCTCTCACAAGACTCATCTCAAATTCACTCTCCATGTGCCCTATAAACTCATTCAGATAATTCTTATTATTTGAGCCACATATTATGTCATCGACATAAACCTAGGCCACAAAAATATTCTCACCATCTCTTTTCAGAAATAGTGTGAGATCTTTCTGACCTCTTCGTAAACCTTTCTCTATAAGGAATGTGGACAACCTTTCATACCAAGCACGAGGTGCTTGCTTCATCCCATAAAGAGTCTTTTTTAGTTTGTACACATTGTCTGGAAACTCCATACTCTCAAACTCTAGTGGCTATTCAACATATACCTCTTCCTTAATTACCCCATTCAAGAAGGCAGACTTCACATCCATTTGATAGAGTTTGAAGCCTTTGTATGCAACAAAAGCTAGCATAAGCCTTATGGACTCTAGTCGAGCTACTAGGGCATAGGTCTCTTCATAATCTAACCCCTCAATCTGATTATATCCTTTGGCAACTAAACTTGCCTTATTTCTGATTATCTCTCCCTTATGATTCATCTTATTCTTAAACATCCATTTGGTACCGAATATAGAAACTTTTTTCGGTCTCAGAACTAAGTCCCACACTTGGCTTCTTTCGAATTGTCCTAGCTCATCCTGCTTTGCTAAGACCCAATCAGGATCAAGCAAGGCCTCTTCTACTACCCTTGGTTCAATTTTTGAGATTAGTGCTACTTCAACTCCTTCATTCCTAAAGGATGATCTGGTCCTCACCCATTGTTGAAGTTCTCTAATAATCTTACCTTGGGGATGACTACTAATTGTCCTAATGGATCTTGGTGCTTGAGATGTTTCAAGTACTTGGTCGTTAGATGCATCTTCAAGCAATGGCCCTTGTAGCCTTGCGTTTTCTTCATCAGACTCAATCTTAGCTCCCCCTACTTCAGTGTTTTCATGTAATCTCATCTTCTCCAATCCAAATTTGATTTCTTCATCGATTTCCCGAGAATCACCGGATTTTTCATCTTCCTCAAACATAACATTTTGTGACTCTTCTATCAATTTTGACCTTTTGTTGTACACTCTATATGCCTTGATAATAGAAGAATACCCTACAAGAATGCCTTCATCATCTTTAGCAACGAACTTACCTAAATGATCTTTGGTATTTAGAATGAACACCTTGCAACCAAACTCCCTAAGATGCTTAACTGTAGGTGGTTTCCCAAACCATAGTTCATGTGATGTTTTTCCTAAAAGCCTATGTATCAACACCCTGTTCTGAACATAACAGGCTGTGCTTATGGCTTCGACCCACAAGTAGCTTGGAAGAGCATACTCATTGAGCATGCTTCTCACTACTTCTTGTAAGGCCCGATTTTTCTTTTCCACAACACTATTTTTGTTGAGGTGTTCTTGGGACAGAAAATTCATGTCTATTTCCCCTTTCTAAACAATAGTCCTTAAATTGAGTATTTTGAAACTCCCCTCATGATCACTTATAAGAGTTTTAATAGTTGCATTTTTCTCATTTTCAACTCTTCTACTAAAAGAAATAAAAATCTCTACTGTTTCATCCTTATGTTTTAAGAAAAAGGTCCAAGCATATCAAGTGTAATCATCAATAATAACTAAACAATATCTACTACCATTAAGTGATTTAATAGTGCTACAATAAAAAAGGTCTAGATGTAACAAATCCAAAGCAGTAGAGGTACTTACAATATTTTTGGCCTTATGTGATGCCCTCTTTTGCTTACCTTTTTGACAAGGATCACACAACCTATCTTTCTGGAACTTTAGCAGTGGAAGCCCCCTCACTAGTTCCTTTCCATCTAGTCTCCTTAAATTCTTCAGGTTGACATGAGCGAGCCTCCTATGCCACAACCAGAATTTATCTATTCTAGATATAAGACACTTGGCAGATACATTAGTAGCATTATTAAAATACACATGATATATATTTTCCTTCCTAACTCCTACTAACCTGGTAACATCCAAAATATTGTGTTTAACTAGACATTGAGTCGGATTGAATCCAACTCTATATCTAGCCTCATACAGTTGACTCACACTTAACAGGTTAAAAGACATATTTTTAACAAGTAGTACATTTCTAATCATCAAGTGTTCCGCGATACAAATGTCCCCTACTCCTATAACCTTTAACCTGCCACTATTACCAAATGAAACAGTATCTCTATTTTTATTCTGCAAGGAAGAAAAAAGTGAAAGATCCTCGGTCATGTGTTTGGAGCATCAACTATCTACAAACCAGGTTGATGGACACTCCCCCTTGACTGATGCCTGCTAGACACGAAAGATAAAGGATTTTGGAACCCAAATATTGGGTCAATTAGCTTCCAAAACATATTTCCTAGGAATCCAAGCCTTAGTTGTTTTAGTCTTCCTACCAGAATCTCTAGAAAATAATGAAATGAAACTAAACTCTTTCTGTTTATGTCTAAAAAATATTTTAGCTTTGTTATAAACAACCAGTTGTGATCCTAATATCATGTTCAAGGTCTGAGAACTAGAATTAAATTTCTCAAGTGTACACTTGAGATCATTCACCTATGCTTTTAGAGATTTGTTTTCATCCATAAGTTCTTCAATTTGTGAAGTGTTAACACTAGTCTCTACTGCATGCTCCTTATGGTTCTTTAATTGTCCTACTTCAGTCTTTAACATTTTAATCTTAAACTTGGATTTTTCTAACATATCAGTTAAGTAAGCAATGATCTTATATCAATCTATGAGTTCAGAGGTTACCTTATCATCATCCGAAGATTATAAGTTTGAGTCTGAGTCTGATTCTATCCCAGAGTCCTCCAATGCCATCAGAGCAATGTGTCGACCAGTCTTTTCCTCCTTGCCCTCTTTTGATGATCTGGATGAGGACTCATCCCACGTGGCTCTCAAGGCTTTCCTTCTCCTCCTCTTTTATCCCTTCTTCTTGAGCCGAGGGCATTCATTTCTGAAAATGTCCTTTTTTTCTGCACTCATAGCAAACAATATTAGTTTTATCAACTGAATTGTCAACTGGCTTACCTTTCTTTTTATTAAATCTCCTGCTCCTCCTCATGAAATTGGCCACCTCACTGGATGAAGACTCATCATCTCCATCAGATTTTGTGGTAGAGGACGAGGACGACTCCTTCTCCTTCTTTCCTTCCTTATTATGATCACCTACAAACAAAGTCATATCTTTCTCTTGTTGACCTTTATTATCCTGTTCATGTAATTCCATTTCATAAAACAAATCATCTATTTTAACAGTTGACAAGTCCCTTGATACCTTATAGGCATCCACCATAGATGACCATAAGACATTTCGGGGAAACGACTTGAGTACGTACCTTGTTCGACTATCCGAGCCGCAAAAACCGCTTTTTGCGTTGCAAAAACCCCGATAGTTAGCCACAGATCCATGCGAAGGTAAATAAAACTACATGTATGTGTTTAAAAACTTTAGATCTACTCTAGATCTACATGTTAAGAGTTTACCCTCGATGCGATGCCCTTCGCTTATCTCGCTCGTCCAAATGGCTTGTCGGAACTCGAGAGTGTCAAGTGTACACTCCTCTATCGATATCCACACAAACAATAGGTGGAGAAGATCACTTAGAGTGTGCTAGAACACTAAGGAACCCACGACAAGAGGAGAGGGAGAGAGCTTGAAGGAAGATCCAAAGAAGAAGATGAAGTTCACCCAAAATAACTTCACACACTGACTCCTCCTAAAGTGGCTGGCCACTTCATGGAGGGGGGGGGGGGTTACATGCATGCATGTAATTCCAAGAGTCAATGACTCTTGGTCTCCCTCATGAGGTTGCACTCCTTGATGTGTCCATGATGATGTGGAACATCATCATTGGCCGACCCCCATGCCAAGTCAACATGACATGGCAATTGATTAAGTCAAAATTGACCATTCAACTTCCCTCTCAAGTCAAGTCAAACTTGACCTATTATCTCCCATGGTTGATCAAATCTAACCACTTGATTCAAGTCAATTTGATTTAATGAATCTCTATTCATTATTTTAAATTGACTCAATGAATCAAATCTAAATTAGACTCATTCAACACTTGAATCAAATTGAGTCTAACTCAATTAGTCTAATTTGGATTACTCTTAATCCAATTTGGTTCGTCCCATGAACCTAATCCTCATGGTTCATCATATGAACCTAATCTCCATCTAATTGCCCTTTGTGTGTGACCCTATAGGTTTTTGTTATGTTGGCAATGCTCCTAAACCGATTTAGGAACATAAGCAATGAGCGGTATCTAGCAACACATCATTGCCACCCAAGTTACAAGAATGTTGAGATCCAACATCACCTTTGTGACTACTAATTGTGACTCTCACAATATGTGACAATGTCCCTCTATCCTTGACATCTAGATTGACCAATTGAGGCATAGACCGTGTCATTCTTGGTACAATCTATATCTTGAACTCTAAGTAGACTCACTCTAATCAAATGAGCTCAATATCTCATGTTGACTCATTTGGGCATGACCATGCACTTGGTGATCTTACTCTATCAAGAATAACGATGTCACTCCCGTTATATAGGAGGGATAGATCTCATCTACATCACTCACATCCCTCCGTATAATTTGTTACATACCAGTAATCGCCTTTATAGTCCACCCATTTACGGGTGACGTTTGACGAAGCCAAAGTATGAAACTCCTTATGTAGGGAACCATGGTGACTTCAGGTCCAAGGACTAATAGTCGTACTAATAGTCACATGAGAAAGTATATGACACTCATATTATGATCCATGATACTTTCTCATGGCGGATCATTCAGTATACATTCTCCAATGCATACCCATGTGTCAACATGATATCTCATATCCATGACTTGTGAGATCAAGTCATCGAGTTGACCTACATGCTAGTCTCTACGCATTAACATTGTTCCTGAATGTTAATACTTGACTAGGAATGATTAAGAGTAGTGTTATCTATATCATCTCATTATCGATTCAATCAATCGATTGATATAGATAAGAACCTTCTACTCAAGGACGTTATTATACTTAGTTATTTGACACCAATACAAGTAAATATAATAACCATGCCTTTATAAATAGGAATATGATACAATAAAGTTCATACAATAATCATCACATGATTGACTTTAGGGCTTTCACTAACAATCTTCCACTAGCACTAGTGCCAATCATCGTAGTATCTAATACCCAATGACTTAGTGTGACCATCATGCTTTTTCTGTGCCAAAGCCTTGGTTAAGGGATCTGTGATGTTAGCCTAATTGGGTACTCTACAAATCTTCACATCTCCTCTATCGATAATCTCTTGAATGAGATGGAAGCACCGTAGGATGTGTTTGGTCCGTTGGTGTGAGCGAGGTTCCTTAGCCTGCGCAATTGCTCCATTGTTGTCACAATAGAGCTCTATAGGATCTGCTATGCTAGGAATCACCCCAAGCTCAGTAATGAACTTGTGGATCCAAACTGCCTCCTTTGCTGCCTCTGATGCAACGATATACTCGACCTCTGTTGTAGAATCAGCAACTATGTCCTGCTTCGAACTCTTCTAGCTCACAACGCCACCATTCAAGCAAAACATGAACCCTGACTGTGATCTATAATCATCCTGGTTAGTTTGTAAGCTGGCATCGCTGTAACCCTTTACAGCTAGCTCCTCATCACCTCCAAATATCAAGAAATATTCTTTAGTCCTTCTCAAGTACTTAAGAATATTCTTGACTGCTATCTAGTGACGCTCACCTAGATCTGATTGGTATCTACTCGTCATACTCAAAGCATACGAGACATCAGGATGAGTACACAACATGACGTACATGATAGATCCTATAGCAGATGCATAAGAGATCTTATCCATGCAGTCTCTCTCCTCTCTAGAAGAGAGACTTTGAGTCTTCGAAAGACTCACACCATGTTACATCGGTAGAAGTCCCTTCTTGGAATTTTGAATGGAAAACCATAGTAAAATCGTGTCAATATATATACTCTGACTTAGGCCAAGCAATCTCTTAGATCTATCTCTATAGATCTTGATGCCTAGAATACAGGCTGCTTCACCTAAGTCCTTCATTGAGAAGCACGTCCCCAGCCAAGTCTTCACAGACTATAGCGAAGGGATGTCATTTCCAATGAGTAGTATGTCATCCACATACAATACAAGGAAGACAACTGTGTTTCCATTAACTCTCTTGTAGACACAGGGTTCATCTTCATTCTTGATGAAACCAAACTATTTGATCGCATCATCGAACCGAAGATTCCAGCTTCGAGAAGCTTGCTTCAGCCCATAAATGGACCTTTGTAGCTTGCATACCTTACCAGTATGTTGTGGATCTACAAAACCCTCAGGTTGTGTCATGTACACATCCTCGAGCAAGTTTCCATTTAGAAATGCAGTTTTGACATCCATCTGTCAGATCTCATAATCGTGGTACGCTGCAATAGCAAGCATGATCCAAATGGACTTAAACATCGCCACTGGAGAAAAGGTTTCATCATAGTCAATACCATGAATTTGCTTGAAATCTTTAGCCACCAATCGACCCTTATAGGTATGCGTTAGTCCATCCATGTCAGTCTTTCTCTTAAAGACCCACTTACACTCAATGGGTTTGACGCCTTCAGGTGGATCAACCAAAGTCCATACTTAGTTGGTGTACATGGATTCCATCTCGGATCTCATGACCTCTAGCCATTTCTCAGAATCTGGGCTCATCACAGCTTCCTGATAGGAGGTAGGCTCATTCTCAATAAGCATAACGTCATCATGATTGTAGGGATGTATACTGAAAAGTCTACCTTTTGTATGAACATCTTTATTTTGAAATAAGAATCACATGATCATTGTTTGCATATTTATGATTATGCAATATTATCTAATACATTACATTATAGATAACATGGTGTGTGGTGTCACACGGGAGATCATGTTATTGGCTCCTTGTAAAGTATAAGTAAAGGCTCACAACCGAGATGACTTTGGACAAACCATCGGAATGGTTGTAGTGTAATTTGGTATTGGTTTGTCTTGACCATAGAATCACACTAGTGTACTTTGTGTGTATTGAGCAGGACCGACTTAGAGGTGATTCGATTTATTACTGATTATATAATCGAATCGGACCTCAGATATTATTTTGTGCATGCTCTTAATCCCGATATAATAACGGGCACATATACTTAGTATTCATCTCTTTGATTTACAATGGGCGAGATTTATAGATTAAATTGATAGGCTCGGTAAGTTTGGAAATGATATTATTTATATGGTGTGCCGTTGATTATAGGAGGAAACCGTGTCCTATATATTAGGATGATGATGTCCCCTTGAGGAGCTCATAAGATTCATCATGTAAACCCTGCAGGTGGACTTGGTCCGGCATGATGAAAAGGTTGAGTGGTACTACTCAAGGAGTTAGATGTTGATTAATTAATAGTCAGTAAATTAATTAATCGACGAACATTCGAGATCTTAAACACGGGGAGAAAATATACAAATAATATATGGAGCCCATATTATCATATGGGGGTTGGTGAGGTTGATCGATGATGATCCTTTAGTGGATTGGATTATCATTAGTGGATCGGACTTTATGTGGGCTTGATCCATGGGTGGCCAAGACCCAACTCCTCCTCATGGTCCCTAATGTAGCCTATTAACACCTCATGAAGCTTAGATCTAAAGGATAGAAACAAAACTCTAGATCCAAAGGTAGAGATTAAATCTCTAGATCCGACGGTTGAGATTAAATCTCTAGATCCGACGGTTGAGATTGAATCCCTAGAACCAATGGAGGAGATTAAATCATGGCTTAAGCCCAACTCTATAAATAGAGATCATAAAGTGGGCGGCAAGAATTTATGATGGCTTAAGGGGATTAGGGTTTGCTTCCTTTGGAGGCTAGGAATCCTAGTTGGTTTAAGATTAGGTTTGGGTGGCTAGGGTTTTGGGAGCTAGGGGTGGGCGGCAACAAGTGGAGGAGATTATCTTCTTCTTCCTAAGGTTTGGCTGGTTCCTCCCTTCTTCCCTCTACCTTGGCTGGTGCTCATCCTAATCTTCTTCCCCACTTCCATGGCCGGCCATTAGGAGAGCTAGGATTAGGGTTTGGAAGCTTAGGGTTTAGGAGGCTTGGGTGGCACCAAATAAGGAAGTAGTTTGCTTTCTTCTTCCTTTCCCTTGGTGGCCGGCGCCCACAACCCTCTTTCCAGCCCTTGGCCAGTGTCCAAAGACCCTATTCTCCTTCTCCTTGGGTGGTGGAAACAAGACTTAGGGGTTTCCCTTGGTGTCTTGGTCGATTTCCACCATTATCTCCTTCTCCTTGTTGGTCGGCGACAAGCATTCTTCTTGTTGCTTGTTGGTTGGTTATAGGAAGGAGAAGAGCCTTGTTTCTATTCTTCCTATTTCTTTGAAAAATCAAGGAAGGAAGATTTGCGATCTAGGAGCTTCGACTTTTGGTAGATCGTCGCCCACACGACGTCCGAAAGGAGGAAGGTCATACATTAGAAGATCGAGAGGTATATCGATTCTCTAATCTTTATATGTTACATGTTTGTATTTGTTTTTCAACTATGAGCATGATATAAATATTTATATGGCTAAATAATACTTGGATTCCGAGCATAAACACAAAAATCGGCGATCCGGACATCGTCTATTGCGCGGCTACTCGTAGAATAGAGGATGGTCGCTTGAACAACTAGTTTGTTCAAGTGACCTCTCTAAACGAATAGCACGACGATGGCTTGGTTGTTTGGGCAATCCCTTTTGTCTAGGATTAAATTTTTAATCCAGGGACATCGAAGGGATCGCCATGATCAAACGACCGAGGTGAAGTGGGAAGCGAAGTTTCCCCTCAGGGACTCGATAAGCTAAAACCATTAAAGTGGTATGAGAGCTTCCGGGGCAAAACCCTTCAATGGTCAGACAAGAGAAATGAGTATCTCTCAGGCTGACGACGTACCCTATCAGACCTGCGAAGAGGTAGGTCTACCTGAACAGGTTGTTGTTCCATAACTCTTTGTGCAACAATCTCATCACCCACAACACTTTGTGGTTCCTGTTCAACCTCCATCAAGGCCTCAGTGCTATAGTCATTATCTTGAATTTCTTCAAGATCAAACGTACTCCCACCATTTTTTCTAGAAACAAAATCCCTTTCTAGAAATACCCTAGTCTTTGCCACAAACACTTTGTGTTGACTGGGAATGTAGAAGTAATATCCCTTCGTCTCCTTGGGATACCCAACAAAATAGTACTTATCGGATTTGGGTCCTAGTTTGTCTGAGACTTGACATCGAACGTAAGCCTCATAACCCCAAATTCTCATGAAAGACATCTTGGGATTTCTCCCTATCCATATCGTATATGGTGTCTTTATCACAACCTTAGATGATACACGGTTAAGTGTGAAGGCTGCTGTGTCTAGAGCATATCCTCAAAAGGATATAGGAAGATTTGTGTGACTCATCATAGATCGTACTATATCTAATAGGGTACGATTCCTCCTTTCGAATACACCATTCCACTGTGGTGTTCTAAGAGGAGTGAGTTGGGATAGAATCCCACACTCAGCTAGATAGTCACGAAACTCATGGCTAAGGTATTCACCACCTCGATCTGATCGAAGTATCTTAATACTCTTGTCAAGTTGGTTTTGTACTTCATTCTTGAATTCTTTGAACTTTTCAAAGGATTCTGATTTATGTGTCATCAGATACACATAACCATATCTATTGAAGTCATCAGTAAATGTAATGAAGTACCTGTAACCACCTCTAGTAGCAACATTAAAAGGGTCACATACATCACTATGTATAAGTCCTAACAAGTCTGTTGCTCTTTTGCTGTGTCCACTAAAGGGAGTCTTGGTCATCTTGCCTAGAAGGCAAGACTCGCATGTCTCATATGATTCAAAATTAAATGAGTCCAGCAACCCATCCTTATGGAGCTGGGATAAGCGACTCTCATTTATGTGACATAAGCGACAATGCCAGAGATAAGTTTGGCCCAACTCATTTGACTTGAACCTTTTGGTACTTATGTTATAGATGGTGCTCTCTAAGTCTAGAATGTAAAGTCCATTCATTAGAGGTGCACTACAATAGAACATATCATTTAAATAAACTGAACAACAATTGTTTTTTATTATAAATGAAAAGCCTTTCTTGTCCAAACAAGAAACTAAAATTATGTTCTTTGTCAAAGTAGGCACATAACAACATTCATCCAGTTCTAGTACAAGCCCAGAGGGCAGAGATAGAAAATAAGTTCTTACAGCAACAACATCAACTCTTGCTCCATTGCCTACTCGTAGGTCCACCTCGCCCTTTATCAATGCCCTGCTATTTCTCAGCACCTGCACATTGGTACAAATGTGAGATGCACATCCGGTATCTAATACCCATGATGAAGAAATAGATAGATTGACTTCTATAACATTTATACCTGAAGTAGAAGTCTCACTTCTCTTCTTCTTAAGATCTTCCAGGTATGCTTTGTAGTTACGCTTCCAGTGTCCAGCTTCCTTGCAGTGGAAGCAAGTCCCTTCTTTGGCCACCCCTCCTTTCGGTTTCAGTTCCTTGCCTTTTCCCTTGGCTTGGGACTTTCCCTTACCTTTAGGCTTGCCCTTGCCTTTCTTCTTTTTCACCATCAAAATGGAGTCAGATTTTCCCTTCTTAAGGTTGAGCTCAGTAGTTCTCAATATGCTGAGCATCTCAAGCAGTGGCTTATCAATTTCATTCATGTTGTAATTCATGACAAATTGATTGTAGCTTTGTGGCAAAGATTACAAGATCAAGTCAGTGGCTAGCTCTTGGCCAAGTGGGAATCCCAACCTCTATAGGTTTTCTATGTACCCAATCATCTTGAGTACATATGGATCTACGAGAGTCCCATCTTGCATCTTGGACTGAAACAATGCCTTAGAGATCTCATATCTGCCTTGCTTGTCCTTGATATAGTTGACGAAGATGTTCAACCATATCATAAGCATTCATGAACTCGTGTTGCTTCTGAAGCTCAAAGTTCATGGTCGCGAGCATGAGACATGACACATCTAATGCATCATCTTGATGCTTCTTGTAAGCATCACGGTCAGTTCGCGAGGCAGTGGCAGGAGGTGCCTCCGGAATGGGCTGCTCCAGGACGTACAGTTTCCTTTCTTGGGTGAGAACGATTCTCAGGTTCCTGTACCAATCCAGGAAATTAGCTCCATTGAGCTTGTCTTTCTCAAGGATAGAACGCAGGGAGAGAGTGTTCGTGTTTATCAACATGGTAATCTACAACATACACAATGAAGAAAATTAATATCATATTCCATTTATCATTTAATTAGGTCTTTAATCAAATGATGCTCCCACTGAATTATAGGACTTTTGTAGAATCGAGTCATGGATGTGGTCAAACTACATTACTAGATTCATAGAAACAAGCTATAATTCTTGCGGGACAAGATCCATATCATACTAGGCCTTGAGTTAGCTTTGGCTAAATCGCCCAAGACTTAGTATGATTGGTAGGTAACACATTACCGATTACATCTCTATGTAACTCTTGTTTATAGGATCAAGATCCACATTTACAAAAGACCTTGAGTTAGCTTTGGCTAAATCGCTCAAGATTTAGTGTAAATGCCATCTTATCCTATCTTTCCAACGGTTGGAATATGCCAATAGTTTTACTCGATTCAATTGAGTTAACTAGTTTTACTCAATCTAATTGAGCTTATACTCACCCAAGCTGTGATAGGCGGGACCAAGATTGTCCCTCCGCACCCTACCAAGATAATATGCGTTGCTTTGCTTTGGCAGATTCAACAACAACAAATGATCAAGGTAGTGATGGGTATAAAAACTTGGTAGGCATTTTATGAGTTGATTCGATTAAGATCTAATCTAATCGTGAATGTGTATCATATATGCATCAAGGCCTTTATTACCCTACACTAGCATGCATCACATACATACAAGCAATATACTAGCATGCATCATATACACACAAGCAAAATATCCTAGCATGCATCATACACATACAAGCAAAATTTACTAGCATGCATCACATACATACAAGCAAAATATATATATATATATATATATATATATATATATATATATATATATATATATATATATATATATATATATATATATATATATATATATATATATATATATATATATATATATATATATATATATATATATATATATATATATAACGGTTAACCTAGGGTTAGCGGCTTCTCCAAGCGCCTCCTTTGACCGCCATGTGTCGTTGGCACCCTCCTCGTAACTCCGTCTACTAGTGGACCTTCCACAACTCCATTTTGTACATTACAAACATGAAACTCGAGTAACATTTGAGTCTAAAACTATTTACAACTAGAATTTTAAAAGAAGAGGCACGACGCACAGGTCGCATACCCTATACAACATGCACAACCACAAAAACGGTGCGCAAGCCGTATTATGAATTACAATACATTTAACAAATCATATTGGGGTTCTTGGGCCATGACCATCACAGAATTATATATAATTCTAAATTATGTATTTTACATAAATTTCTATAATTTTTCCTATTTTTTTTTTTCAATTTTTATGAGTCACATCTCCGTAACGGTCCCGCTAAGCAGTTTCCGGGCACGATCGCGGGACAATGCCCCTTTCGAGGATAGGGGCAGTGCCCCTACTCACAAAATGAACTTTTCGAGTGTCCCATCTTGATCTTACAACAACTTAAATCACTGTCCCAAAAACCTAAAGCGAGAACTCGCCATTTCAGAGAGTTTTTCTCGGTGGTTAAAGCCTACAAGTGTCCCAACACTTGTTGCTTCGACTCTTCGAGAAAAATACCCAAAAATCTATAAAAATAGAAAATTTACAAAAACTTACAGATCTGTAATTTTTATATCTAATACAAAAACTACAAAACAAAAACACATACATGCTTCGCACGTGGCTCTGATACCACTGTTGGACTATCCGAGCCGCAAAAACCGCTTTTTGCATTGCGGAAACCCCGAAAGTCGGCCACAGATCCGTGCGAAGGTAAATAAAACTACATGTATGTATTTAAAAACTTTAGATCTACTCTAGATCTACATGTTAAGAGTTTACCCTCAATGCGACGCCCTTCGCTTATCCCGCTCGTCCAAATGGCTTGTCGGAACTCGAGAGTGTCAAGTGTACACTCCTCTATCGGTATCCACACGAACAATAGGTGGAGAAGATCACTTAGAGTGTGCTAGCACACTAAGGAACCCACGGCAAGAGGAGAGGGAGAGATCTTGAGGGAAGATCCAAGGAAGAAGATGAAGTTCACCCAAAATAACTTCACACACTAACTCCTCCTAAAGTGGTCGACCACTTCATGGAGGGGGGGGGGGGGTTACATGCATGCATGTAATTCCAAGAGTCAATGGCTCTTGGTCTCCCTCATGAGGTGGCACCCCTTGATGTGTCCATGATGATGTGGAACATCATCATTGGCCGTCCCCCATGCCAAGTCAACATGACATGGCAATTGGTCAAGTCAAAATTGACCATTCATCTTCCCTCTCAAGTCATGTCAAACTTGACCTATTTTCTCCCATGGTTGATCAAATCTAACCACTTGATTCAAGTCAATTTGATTTAATGAATCTCTATTCATTATTTTAAATTGACTCAATGAATCAAATCTAAATTAGACTCATTCAACAATTGAATCAAATTGAGTCTAACTCAATTAGTCTAATTTGGATTATTCTTAATCCAATTTGGTTCATCCCATGAACCTAATCCTCATGGTTCATCATATGAACCTAATCTCCATCTAATTTCCCTTTGTGTGTGACCCTATAGGTTCTTGTAATGTTGACAATGCTCCTAAACCGATTTAGGAACATAAGAAATGAGGGTATCTAGCAACACATCATTGCTACCCAAGTTACAAGAATGTTGAGATCCAACATCACCTTTGTGACTACTAATTGTGACTCTCACAATATGTGACAATGTCCCTCTATCCTTGACATTTAGATTGACCAATTGAGGCATATACCGTGTCATCCTCGGTACAATCTATATCTTGAACTCCAAGTAGATCTAAGCTGTCTACAATTTGGTCAATTTGACATAAGCATCATTTCATATTCACAGTAAGCTGCTCAAATATCTGCGATATTGACTCATTTGGGCATGACCATGCACTTAGTGATCTCACTCTATTAAGAATAACGATGTCACTCCCATCATATAGGAGGGATAGATCCCATCTACATCACTCACATCCCTCCGCATAATTTGTTACATACCCAGTAATCGCCTTTATAGTCCACCCATTTACGGGTGACATTTGACGAAGCCAAAGTATGCAACTCCTTACGTAGGGAACCATGGTGACTTCAGGTCCAAGGACTAATAGTCGTACTAATAGTCACATAAGATAGTATATGACACTCATATAACGATCCATGATACTTTCTCATGGCGGGTCATTCATTATACATTCTCCAATGCATACCCATGTGTCAACTTGATATCTCATATCCATGACTTGTGAGATCAAGTCATCGAGTTGACCTACATGCTAGTCTCTACGCATTAACATTGTCCCTGAATGTTAATACTTGACTAGGAATGATTAAGAGTAGTGTTATCTATATCATCTCATTATCGGTTCAACCAATCGATTGATATAGATAAGAACCTTTTACTCAAGGACGTTATTATACTTAGTTATTTGACACCAATACAAGTAAATATAATAATCATGCCTTTATAAATAAGAATATGATACAATAAAGTCCATACAACAATCATCACATGATTGACTCTAGGGATTTCACTAATATACCTAACCAAATTCTAGTTCTCAACACTCTCTCCAATAGAGTGGAGATCATTTAACAACTCCTTGAATCTTCCATGAAGCTCACTGACATATTCAGTGTCCTTCATAGAGAAATTCTGGAGTTGACTTAGGAACAAATCCCTCTTGGCTATACGAGAGTCCCTAGTACCCTCGTGCAGCTCAAGTAATTTGTTCCATAAGTCTTGCACACTGCTGAAAGGCCCAACTTTATTGAGTTATTCCTTTGCTAAGCCACACTGTAAGGTTACAGTGGCTTTAACATTAGCCTGTGCCTTGCGCTTTTGCTTATTTTCCCAATGAGCAAACCCTAAAACTTTACCATCGACATCTACTAGAGTAATGAAGCCCTGCGTGACGGAGAACCACATCTTTATATTAGTCATGGGATACCACTCCATGCGACTCTTCCAGTATTAGAAGTTTTTCCATCGAAAAATGGAGGTCGGTTTGTGCTAAATCCCTCTTGCATGACTACTACTCTAAGGTTGTTAGACCCTGTAAATAGAGCCCTGGCTCTGATACCACTTGATAGGATGGGTGACTACGCAAGAAGGGGGAGCAATAGTAAAAATAAACTGAACCTAATCAGATTAAGGCAGCGGAAATACTAAACATTTTAGCCCAATCAAATTTTGAGCAAAGAAAAATACGAAGATCACAGCCAAGTAGACACGACCAAACCTTGAGCAAAAACACAAAGACCACAACCAAACATCGAAGAACACAACACAAACAGAAACACAACAACAAAAGACAATCGATTTTTACTTGGTTCACAACTCTCTCCTAGAGTTGCTAGTCCAAGGCCTACCTCTATATTTTTTCCTTTTTGAAGAATACTTCAAAGGTGGAGAAGCCTCTTAAAAATGCTTACAGATAATAGATTCTAAAGATATGAATGAAATACACGAATCTGAATAGAAGAAAGAGCAATAACTAAATCAAAACCTTTACAGATATGCAATTTTAGATGATCAAGAATAGAAGAAAGCAAAAACAAATCCAATAGCAAAAACCTTTATAGTTGCATTGAGGAACAGAGAGTGTTTGAGATGATCATAGGTGTATCAGCGAATTCAGACATCCAGTTTGACAAGAATAGCAGCTGAACTGGACATTTTCAATAGAGGAAGGAATGGGCATAGGTTTTCTCAAAAGATCAATCAACCTCGAGCAGAAAGTGTAGAGCAAGATCGTTCTTTCGGTTGAAAGCACCGAAGAGAAACATATCCCCTATTTTTGTCTGCGCAAGCCCTTATCTCTTCGATACTTCGTTCGATCTCCTATCATGAATGCACACATAATCTCTAAAGCTCGGAAAAACTCCTCGATCCATAGAATTTGGTCAGCCATCCCCTGTAAATTCGAATGAGTTCCTGTAAAAACAAAACACGCGTCGAAACTGATAGGGTTTCTCGCCAGAATTGCGAACTCGTTTCCCACTAGTCGAGGCACCAGTTGAGCATGCCTTGTGTCTGTTCACTTTTCCAAAGAGCTAGTTGAGGTGCCACCTCGACTGTATAGATTGAAGCACCAGTTTCTTCTACAGTAGTCACGGAGATAGATGAAACACCTTTCTTCTGTTCGATGCTGCCCAAGATCAGTCGAGGCGGCACCTCGACTGCACCAATCAAACTAGAAAACTTATCCTGCATCAGTCAATGTGCCAGTTGAGCATGACTCGCTTATGTACTCTTCTGCTTAGGACCAGTTGAGGCGCCGCCTCGACTGCGACTCGTCCTACAGTAGTCGAGCTTCACCTACCATCGCTGGCTGCTCCACAAGATCAGTCGAGGTGCCGCCTCGATTGCTCCTTGACCAGTCGAGGTGCTGACTCAACTGTACCTTCCCGATGACAAGTTCCTCCACCTGACGAATGTAGTAAGTGTTGGTGTAGGGGCACCAGATAATCGAACATAGATTTTGATTATGGCAAAGACTCAAAGTTAAGGTCATATTGTTATGTCATGAGATGAACTAAGTGTGCAGGAAGTATTTAAGTTGAGCTGAAGGTCAGCGACACTCGGAGAATCTCGAGTCGAGAAACCGTGGTGGTCGGGTGACGCTAGGAGAACTTTGTGGGAGTCGAAGAACCTAGGTAGAAGATCGGAAGCAAAGCGTTAGGTCATAAAGGACCAAAGGTAAGCACGAGTGCGGAGTAATGGTAAGGTCGTGTCCTCTATACGGGGATGATCGTAGGCGGCAATCCGACTATGACTTCCAGTGGAAGGTCTAGGTCGAGATCGAACAGTAAAGAACCATTATATTTACCATATTCCGTGCTAACTCTTTATTACAGGGGAGTGACCGAGCTGGCGACTATTAGCTATTGGCAGTCGACTGCTGCTATCATCAGTCGACTGATGAAGGGCATCAGTCGACTGATGGCGATGAATCAGCCTTGTGCGCTAGGTCAAAGAAATAACATTTGATGCTGCCACTTCGTGATAAGATAAGGTGCCACCTCGTGATAAGATCCATGAGTTGTGGATCTGGATCCAAACTTATTCCAAGGCACAAGGCTATAAAAGGAGGGTAGGACTTGAACCCTAAATCATCAATTCTTTGCTCCCAAGTGCTCCAACAACGCTACGCTTCGACAATGACACTATGACACCAACACGCCGACGATAAGCTCTTCATCTTAGATTCATATTCGTCGGTAGTATTAGTTTGTTTCTTATTCAGTTTAATTTGTAATCGGAGTTTTCATCGTAACGAGGGGAGGTAGGCTTGTTGCCTCATCCTCGAGTTTTTGTCTCTCGATTTTTGTGATTGTTGTCTCCTACCTCCAACGAGGAGGAGACTCTATAGTGGATTACCCCTTCGTACACGGTCAAGGATCGTGGGGCCTTGGAGTAGCAACCATTGGGTTGTGAACCAAGTAAAAGTAAAGTGTCTATTTATTTTCTACTGTTTTACTTTCTACTACATTGCTCATATTTTGAAACAAAAAGAAAGTTTTTAAAGCTTGCTATTCACCCCCCTCTAGCGATGCTTCTCAATCCAACAGTAAGGGCAACAGTTGAGGTGTCAGCTCATTGTTGTCCTTAAGACCCATTGTTTCAATCAGCTCTAAGACTGAAACATGAATAGTAAAAACTCTATCCAGAGACCCTTTACTTTCCAAGACTCTGGCCATCAATCATTCTTGGACTTTTCACCTTGCCACTCTCGCAAGGAATTTTTCAGTTGCCAAGGAATTACCCATCTTGGACTTTTCATCTTGCCACTCCCGTAAGGAATTTTCTAACTGTCAAGGAATTAACCATCTTGGACTTTTCACCAAGGTTCTCCCTTGGATTACTTTTCACCAAGGTTCGCCCTTGGATTTCTCACTTGCCAAGGAATTACCCGACTTGGACTTTTCACCAAGGTTCGCCCTTGGATTTCTCACACTTACTTAAACCTTTGTCAAACACCAAAACATAACTTGGATCTTTCAGCTCTAACAATTCTAACAAATGACATTTGGAATTAAGACTTTGGTATTTCTATACCTTTGAATTATTTTTATATGTCATGCTTTGTTTGTCATATGTCATGTCATGACATCATGCTCATATTATCATTTAAAATGTCATGATACTGCTTAAATTGATTAATGACATGACTAATACATAGGTTAACTTTATATCATATCATGACATCATGAATCATCATTGGAAAATGCTTAAATTATGCAAATCATTTATGTCATGATCATAATTCATGCATTTAGGTCAATCAAATTGAAATTAAGGACAATTGCATTATTTGATATCCTAAATAAAGGAATCAAATGAGTATGCCTAGATAGAATGCACGAACCCTTAGATTTAGGGAAGAACAAATCCACATCTCACAAAATCCGTAGGATGACATGTGTGTGTATTGATACACCAAAGACACATGTGAGATGTTAGGATTATGAGTCAAGTTCATGTGCTTGCAATGGTAATCAATATGAACTAGAACTCATTAAATCATATGTATGAATCATGAGGAGAGCTAATGTACAAGTCATGTGCATTAAACCCACTGACCATGATTCAATATAAGGTTTTAAAAATATTTTAAAATCATTTTAGAAAATCTTGGTGAAGTTTATCTTTTGATAGCATTCACCATTGATTATATTGACACAAAGTTAGATAAAACATTAAAAGGTTTCAATGCTTTTGAACTTTGTATCAATCCTTCAAAATAATGGTTATTTTAATTTAAAATTATTTTTTGCCCATATTATTTGACATGAGTATTATATGTATGAAATTTCATGATTTTTAGAAAATGTATAATTACTTATGTATTTTCGAAATTGATCTGAAAAACTATTTTTTGCAATTACAAAAAACAATCGACTAGCTCTTGGAGTAGTCGGTTGGTGGTGGTGCAGTCGACTGGTTTCAGATTTCATCAACTGTCATATTTGATATTGACTGAATTAGGTTTGTTTAGCAATCTATCAGTAACCCTATGTAACCTAACTGCTCCTAACCCTATGATATGCTTAGAGAAGCATTGAAAGGGTGAAATTATCATTGAAAATGATTAGGAACGTTTGTTAGGGTGGTGTATCGAATTTTAAAGGAGACTAAAGTTCAAGTTTGAACATTTACCCTTATTTTCGATTAGTTAGATTTCCTATAGGCTTAGGAATTCTCGAAGGTCATTGTTGGTACAATGGTCAAGCGGGAGCAAGCCTTTAGGAAGAGTTCATCCATCGAGGTATGATGGATACAGTTTGATAAAAAGGAGAGAATGAGGAATGCCTTGCGTTTAATGATAAGGAAGTATCACCAAGGAAAATGAACGCAAGCAAGATGATTTTTGACCCAGGGAGACAATATAGGATCTCATATGGAGATGAGACATTGAAAATCTTGGTAGGTTTTTTGATGTATGCCAAAGGGGGAGAAGTGAGGGTTTAAGTTAGGTAAACCTTCATTATGCCTTGGCATAATAAAAAGCATAATTGGGCTTATGGGATATCCTAACTTAAAAGTTGTTGTCAAATATCAAAAAGGGGAAGATTTTTGGTACAATCGACTTAGGTCATGATTGACCAGACTCGAGTGGGACTCGAGTAGGGTTTTGATGTTTGACAATGTGTTTGACCATTGTTTGATAATATGGTTTGACCATATGTTAACCATATGACAAGTGAATGTTTGGAATATCCAAGGTCATATGGGGGAGATTGTTAGGAGGCAATTGTTAAATCAATCGGCCTCAGGTCAAGGGTGACCATATGTTTGATAATGAGTTTGACAATGGGATTGTCAATGGGTTTATCAATATGGTTTGACAATATATTGACCATATAACTAGTGGATGATTGAGATATCCAAGGTCATATGAGGAAGATGTTAAAAGGCAATTGTTAGAGCAATTGGTCTCAAGTCAAGGGTGACCTAGCTCGAGTGAGACTCGAGTGGAAGCCCAAGATTGGAGACTTGGCAAGGGAAGTCCAAGATTGGATTCTTGCCAATGGAGAAGTCCAAGTATGGATACTTGGCAACGAAAAGTCCAAGGGTGAAGTCTTGGCTGTTAGTAATATATGAGAGATGTCCTAAGGCAATCGCCTTATGTATGAACCATTTATATGATAAATGAAGATTCACTATTTGAGTATACATGTTTCATGTATTTGATTGGATCTTAAACTCATTTACTGAATGTCCACGATACGATTCACAGCATGAGAGAATTTGTGATTGTATCACAACTAGTGAGTATCTCTACATGTGTAATTGTGATGTATCAGAATTATCCCTAGTCGATGAGTTGATGGATTTGGACACCATCAATTCTGTCGAGACTAGCACGAGGTATACTCCTTGGTATATCCAAGCAGCTGATTCTCACTGGCTGGAGACATTGTGATATCCGGAGTTGATCGTGGATGCTAGTTATGGTAACTAGTTCATTGGAGTGACCAGCCGTAAGACTTCATATGGTTCTCTGCATATATAGATATGTCAATGAAGTTCTTACTGTAGCTTAAGTGCGATGTTCCTTTGACTTGCGGTATTCAAGTCATCTTGATCATGGATACTTATGCTTTGACATCTTAAGCAAACATCTCTAAGGAGATGTGGACCCGGGATGATTGGGTATAAGTCGAAGTGATCGAAGGTGTTTGAATAGCCTATAAAGGATTCACCACTCCTTGCGAGGAGATGTATACCCATGGCCTCTCGTCGGATTGTTACTAAAGTATTTGGCCAAAGCATTACATGTTTAGAGTAAGGTACTCTTCGATACATGTGGAGTAACTAGAATCCGTAGGATGAGGAAATGATACTTGGGCTAGGTGTGACGTAGTCAGCCTAGTGGGGACTGACACAATAGACCATGTCCTGAACCAAGTGGGTATAAGATGAGTGAAGGGAATGGGGCACGATTCATTCGAGTCTTGAAGGGTTTCAGAAATAGTTCTGGATCAACCATTGATCTTTTCGGTTAATTGGGGATCATGATGTACTACTAGGTGCCACTCATGATCGTTCTATAATTAATGGTTAATTATAGACGACCAACATAAACCGAGAACCTATTTGGTCACATGCACAATGAGCGTAATCAGAATGATTTAAAACGAGCTTGAGAATGAGATTCTCAGACCGAGAGAAACTAGGTTTGGTTGGACGAACATAAGCGAGCATGAAATCGTTTTATCATGATAGGCGTGGATGGGCCGTGTCTTATGAAGACATAATGGATGAACCAAAATGGTTTGGTTCTAATCCAATGGAGGAGAATAAACCAAAGACTTTGGTTTATTTTAAACGAATGAACCAAAAGTTGGTTCGGTTCATTTTAACTTAAAATAAACCATCATGGTTTGGTTTATTTTAACTTATCTTAATGGAGCGGGTTAGCTTGGGCCTTTATGGTTATGATCCAATAACCATTAAGAGAATTAGTTCTCTATAAAAGAGGGCTTAAGGGTTATTAAGCCCTAATCCAAACCCTAACCTAGTTGCCGCCCACCTCTCCTTAGCGCCAACTTGTTGCCGCCCACCTTTGCAAGCGCCTTGCAGCGTCTTTCGGCTTCCTCCTTCGCGGTGCTCAGGCTCGGTGATCTCCTTTGGGTTCGGATAAGGTGAGCTTGGCTTCCCTTTTTTGGCGGCCTACTCCTCCACCAAAGCTGTCAGTTTTACTGGACAGCTTGTTCTCTCGTCGGGCGTCGTTTGGGCGGCGGTTTGGAGCTCGACAGCGGCCTAACTTAGGATTGATCTCCGGTAATCCTCTGAGTGGAGGGGCGAAGGATTCGTCAAGCGGTTGTGAATACCTCTCGAGAAGCGAGTTTGAGGACTCGTTTTGGATCGAATTTGGATTCGGATCGTGATCATCTCTCGATCACGTCGTCTTCAACACGAGGCTAGTAACCCGTCGAAGGCGAAGCTCGTGACTTAGCGAAGTCATCCGAAGATACTCGGCGTGGATCGGATAGAGCGATTCTAGCGAGGATCGTTCGGTTGATGCCGTTCCGCTACGTGATCTGAAAGGTATACGTAGTTAAATTTCCTTTATTGCAAAATTTAAATTTACAGTTATGTCTACACATGTTGTACTATGCATGCGTGTGTTGTGTGTGTTGTAATAAATGTAGATTTATTATTTTATTTCTTCCATTTGTGCACATGTTTACGAAACATGTTCGAACACACACTTGTCGCGATGCAGGAAACCCAACAGTGGTATCATAGCCCAGGTTGTGTTTCGACATAATCGTAAAATGGTTTTGCGATAGTCATAATGATATTTCTGGAAATTTTCTACTTTTGGAAAGTTAGAAGTATTTATGGACATTTTTAATTTTGGAAAGTCTAGAAGTATTTGTAAATCTTCCACTTTTGGAAAGTTGGAAGTATTTATGGAAATTGATATTTTCCATAAATAAAATATTTGATTAGATTTTGAAATTTGTTTCCTAATTTAATCATGATTTGATTTGGGAAATCAAATCTTAAAATATTTTATTTCCATAAGTAGTTTTGATGATTTAGGAAATTGGTTTCCTAAATTGATTTTCCTTAATCAACTATTTCCATAAATAAAATATGTGATTAGATTTGGAAATTTGTTTCCTAATTTAATCATGATTTGATTTGGAGAATCAAATCTTAAACATATTTTATTTCCATAAATAGTTATGACATATAAGGAAATTATATACATGACATAATTGTATGCCATGTAATTGCATTAGATGCATATCATTATGCCATGTGTATCGTGACATGTAGATGTATGTCATGTATGCCATGCCATGTAGATAATAGTTATTTGCATGCAAAGAGGATGAGACATAAAAACCCTTACTCAATATTAAAGCCTACACCTTCCATTAATATGGTTAGAACCAGAGTTCCGTTTCTTGTTTGGGTTGTTGGACTCTCTCCAAGCCCGGCTCGAACCCGAACATGTTCAAACCATGGAATAGTTTAATACTAATATGGTAAGAGTCAGAGGTCAATCGTTAGCTTTGGTTGTTGGACTCTCTCCAAGCTGGGCTAATTGGTTGAATGCGCTCTAACCATATTAAAACTATTTCTCGATTAATGGGTTGGCTTTAACCTGGAGCATCGGCTTGTTGGACTCTCTCCAAGGTCGATGTAAAGGGAGGTGAAGTTGGGTGCTATGCATATGATGCATACTTGTTAATGTGTTAACAACCCGATGTATGTGTGAACATTCAATTAGTTGATAGCACATTGTGATAGTTGCATATACATGATATGCAATCGGTATAGTTGATACCTACCGTCGTAGTTATGAATGACTTGTTGGACTCTCTCCAAGGTTGTTCATAACTATGATGGATATCAGCCCATTCGGAGATGGACCTACGATCTCCCGAAGTGATTTTGGGGTTTTTGAAATTCGAAAAATGAATGGGATTTATAACTGTATATTGATGCATTTTTAAAATCATTTTCTCATATATGCTCGTTTTGTATTTCTAAGATTGATCATGATGTCTTTGAATTTGCGTTCCATTTTGGATTGAATAAATTAGTAGCGAACTTCTTGGGTGCTTAGAAACTTGAGAATTGTTCTCAAGGTAAAAGCTTGCGTATGTCCTCGAAGCACCTCTTCCCGCCCGTCCTAGTAGACGATGCAACTCGGACCAATTGTTGGTCTATCGAAACATGTGGTGATTACAGCGACAAGTTGCATCATGCTAGCTTGATGGAACCCAAGCTAGCGTATGGATGCTCATACGTAGTCCTTCATCTTTATGAGTTGTTGATGAGCAAGTGAGATTGAAGGTTTGAAGTCTCAGCTCCTCTTCACCTCTGAGATGCAAGAAGGTTCATCTGTAGTCTTGCTCAACATGTTGAAGGCTGTGGAGCCTTGAGAAGCATGAGCGAGGGGCGGTGTTGTTAGTTGATTCCTCGAAGAAAGGTTCTAAGAGAGTCAAAGGAATAGATGAAGGAAGAAGAAAAAGGCTAAAAAGGCAAAACCAACTCAAAAGGGCACTTGCCATCATTATGGCAAGTAGGGCCATTGGCGAAGAAATTGCAAGATTTATCTTGAGTCCGTGAAGAAGAATAAGGCATAAGATGCTCCATCTTTTTCATATATCTTTGTTATTGATTGTCATTCTATTTCCTCAGACACTTGGGTATTGGATACTGGGTGTGGCTCACATATATGTAATGACATACATGGGCTAAGGAATAGAAGAAGACTCGTCAAGGGAGAGTCAAATTTACGTGTTGGGAATGGAGCAAAGGTTGCTGCACTTGCCATCGGAACGTATTTGTTGAAACTCCCTGCAGGACTTGTCTTAGAACTGGACAATTGCTTTTATGTTTCTTCGTTGATAAAGAACATCATTTCTATTTCTTGTTTAATAGAAATGGGTACCATTTGAATTTTAATAACAATTGTTGTTACATAACTTTGAATGGAGTTCTTTATAGGAATGAAACTTTAAGCAATGGTGTTTATATGTTGGACGTATCCAGTGACATTTGCAATATCGAAGCGAGCAACAAGCGTGCTCGAAAGGATAATCAATTAGACTCCTATATGTGGCATTGTCGTCTTGTCCATGTAAGCAAGAAACACATGTCCGAATTACACCGATGTGGAATTCTGGAATCGTTTGAATTGGATCCATACGATACATGCGAATCATGATTAAAAGGCAAGATGACTAAGTTTCCTTTTACAGGAAAAGGTGAACGAGTGGGAGAGTTACTAGGTATAATACATACTATGTATGTGAACCTATGTCAACTCAAGATTTAGGAGGCTATAGCTACTTCATTACCTTCACCGATGATCACTCACGGTTTGGGTATGTGTTCTTGATGAAACACAAGTCTGAAGCCTTTGAAAGGTTCAAAGAATTCAGAAATAAAGTAGAGAAACAACATGACAAAAGTATTAAAATACTTCGATCGGATCGAGGTGGTGAATACTTGAGTCAGGAGTTTCTTGATTATCTAAGAGACAATGGCATATTGTCTCAATGGACTCCGCCATATACACCACAACATAATGGTGTATCTGAGAGGCGTAACCGGACCTTGTTGGACATGGTCAGGTCAATGATGAATCATGCGACTCTTCCCAAGTCCTTTTGGGGTTATGCACTTCAGACAGCTGTTTACTTGTTAAATAAAATGCCTACCAAGGTAGTCTCAACTACTCCATATGAGATATGGATTAGTAAGAAACCTCATGTATCTTACTTGAAGATATGGGGTTGTCCTGCTTATGTGAAGCTGATCAGACGCATAAATTGGATGCTAAGTCCGATAAATGTCTATTTATTGATACCCTAAGGAAACAAGGGGTTACTAATTCTATCATCCCGTGGAACAAAAGGTGTTTGTTTCAAGGCATGTTTCTAGAGAAAGAGTTTCTCTTAAGAAAACAAGGGAGTGTCGTCGAGCTTGAGGAGGCTCGAGAGACTCAAATAGACATTGATGAGATACCTGGTGAAGCACAACAGCCGATAACTCATAGTGATGAGCAATCGGCTGGACCTATTGTAACACCACATCTTCGTAGATCTGGTAGAACACGCAATATTCCTGAGAGATATGGATTTCTCGTAAGTGAATCGAACGACGTGTTACTCATTGATGAGGAGGAGCCTACCAGTTATGAAGAAGTGCTGACAAGTTCAGAAAGGGATAAGTGGCTTGGTGCCATGAAGTCGGAAATGGATTCCATGTATGAAAACCAAGTTTGGAACTTGGTTGACCCACCAAGGCATAAAAGGGGTGCAAGGGTTGTCAAGAAGAAAACCGACATGGATGGTAATGTGATTACCTATAAAGCTAGATTAGTGGCGAAAGGATATCGTCAAAAACAAGGTGTTGATTATGACGAAACCTATTCGCCTGTAGCTATGCTTAAATCCATTCGGATGCTCCTGGCCATAGCGGCTCATTATGATTATGAGATATGGCAGATGGATGTGAAAATAGCTTTCCTTAATGGAAACCTGCTCGAGGACGTGTATATGATACAGCCTGAGGGTTTCACATCGGTTGATAAAACCAAGGTATGCAAATTGCGACGGTCCATATATGGATTGAAGTAAGCATCCAGGAGCTGAAATATCCGTTTTGATGAGACGATCAAAAAGTTTGATTTCACAAAATCCAGATTTAACCTTGTGTGTACAAGAAGGTTAGTGGGAGGCAAATGTGTTCCTAGTATTGTATGTCGATGACATATTACTTATAGGAAACGATGTTTCAATCTTACAGTCAGTTAAGGTTTGGTTATCCAAGACATTCTCCATGAAAGACCTGGGAGAAGCAACCTACATCCTCGGGATTAAGATCTATAGAGATAGATTGAAACGGTTGCTTGATCTTTCGCAGTCTACATATATAGACCGAGTGCTAAAGAGGTTTAGCATGTCGGAATCCAAGAAAGGTTTCCTACCCATCAGGCATGGGGTACACCTTTTGAAGTCTATGTGTCCGCGCACAGAAGACGAGAGGATTTGCATGAGTAAGATTCCCTATGCATCCGCAATAGGATCTATCATGTATGTTATGTTATGTACGAGGCCCGATGTATCGTATGCTCTAAGTGTCATGAGCAGATACCAGTCTGATCCAGGAATGGATCATTGGGTGACTGTTAAGACGATCCTTAAGTACTTAAGAAGAACTAATGATACGTTCCTAATATAAGGAGAAGGGTACATGGTGATACGTGGGTATACGGATGTCAGCTCCAGACAGACAAGGATGATTCCAAGTCTCAGTCTGGGTATGTATTCACCTAGAATGGAGGCGCAATAAGTTGGAAAGGTTCCAAGCTTGACACTATAGCGGATTCTGCCACTAAGGCAGAATACATTGCAGCTTTGGAAGCATCAAAGGAAGCGGTTTGGATCAAGAAGTTCATCTTTGAACTTGATGTGGTCTCATCAATGATCCAAACATGTGCTTCACCGCTATCATCTTATCAGAGAGATCATCAGTAGGAACGAAATACAAATCGAGAAAAATTCTCACTGAAAGGAACTTAGCGGATCCTTTGACTAAAGCATTACCTCAAAGTAAGTTTGAGGGTCATGTTAGTGCTTATGGTATTGGATACCGTAGCGATTGGCATTAGGCAAAGTGGGAGTCTGTTAGTAATATATGAGAGATGTCTTAAGGCAATCGCCTTATGTATGAACCATTTATATGATAAATGAAGATTCACTATTTGAGTATACATGTTTCATGTATTTGATTGGATCTTAAACTCATTTACTGAATGTCCACGATATGATTCACAACATGAGAGAATTTGTGATTGTATCACAACTAGTGAGTATCTCTACATGTGTAATTGTGATGTATCGAAATTATCCCTAGTAGATGAGTTGATGGATTTGGACACCATCAATTCTGTCGAGACTAGCACGAGGTATACTTCTTGGTATATCTAAGCAGCTGATTCTCACTGGCTGGAGACATTGTGATGTCTGGAGTTGATCGTGGATGCTAGTTATGGTAACTAGTTCATTGGAGTGACCAGCCGTAAGACTTCATATGGTTCTCTGCATATATAGATATGTCAATAAAGTTCTTACTGTAGCTTAAGTGCGATGTTCCTTTGACTTGCGGTATTCAAGTCATCTTGATCATGGATCATTATGCTTTGACATCTTAAGCAAACATCTCTAAGGAGATGTGGACCCGGGATGATTGGGTATAAGTCGAAGTGATCGAAGGTGTTTGAATAGCCTATAAAGGATTCACCACTCCTTGCAAGGAGATGTATACTCATGGCCTCTCGTCGGATTGTTACTAAAGTCTTTGGCCAAAGCATTACATGTTTAGAGTAAGACACTCTTCGATACATGTGCAGTAACTAGAATCCGTAGGATAAGGAAATGATACTTGGGCTAGGTGTGACGTAGTCAGCCTAGTGGGGACTGACACTATAGACCATGTCCTGAACCAAGTGGGTATAAGATGAGTGAAGGGAATGGGGCACGAATCATTCGAGCTGCTGAAGGGTTTCAGAAATAGTTCTGGATCAACCATTGATCTTTTTGGTTAATTAGGGATCATGATGTACTATTAGGTGCCACTCATGATCGTTCTATAATTAATGGTTAATTATAGACAGCCAACATAAACCGAGAACCTATTTGGTCACACGCACAACGATCGTAATCTGAAGGATTTAAAACGAGCTTGAGAATGGGATTCTCAGACCGAGAGAAACTAGGTTTGGTTGGACCAAACAAGAAGCGAGCATGAAATCGTTTCAGTCACAATAGAAGCGTGGATGGGCCGTGTCTTATGAAGACATAATGGATGAACCAAAATGGTTTGGTTCTAATCCAATGGAGGAGAATAAACCAAAGGGTTTGGTTTATTTTAAACGAATGAACCAAAAGTTGGTTCTTTTTTTAAATTCATCAACAGTTTGGTTTATTTTAATCCATTGCATTAATCAAGCGGACTTCAGGGCTTTACATGGTTGATGATACTTTCAAACCATTAAGAGAATTAGTTCTCTATAAAAGAGGGCTTAAGGGATAGTTAAGCCCTAATCCAAAAGCTCTAAACCTAGTTGCCGCCCACCCCATTGAAGGAGTCGGCGCCAACTCCATTGCCTCCCCCTCTTCTCCTCCAACCGGCGTCCAGAAGGAGTTTTCCTTCCCCCTCGCCGGCGTCGAGCTTCTGCCGGTTGGTGCTCTGGTGATCTCCCTTGGGTGTGACGATAAGGTGAGCAGTTGGCTTCCCTTGGTTGGCCAGCGCCTACTCCTCCACCAAAGCTGTCCAGTTTTCTGGACAGCTTGTTTTCCTCTCGTCGGAGCGTCGTTTGGACGACGGTTAGAGCTCTGACAGTGCCTAACTTACTGGGGATTCGATCTCTGGTAATCCTTTGAGGTGGAGGACGAAGGATTCGTCAAACGGTTGACGAATACCTCTCCGGAGAAGCGAGTTTTGAGGACTCGTCTTTGGATCCGAATTTGGATTCGGATCGTGATCATCTCTTGATCACGTCGTCTTCAACACGAGGCTAGTAACCCGTATGAAGATGAAGCTCGTGACTTAGCGAAGTCATCCCAAGGATACTCGACGTGGATACGGATAGAGATGATTCTAGCGAGGATCGTTCCGGTTGATGCCGTTCCCGCTACACGTGATACGAAAGGTATACGTAGTTAAATTTCCTTTGTTGCAAAATTTAAATTTACGGTTATGTCTACACATGTTGTACTATGCATGCGTGTGATGTGTGTGTTGTAATAAATGTAGATTTATTATTTTTATTTTTTCCGCTGTGCACATGTTTACGAAACATGTTCGAACACACACTCGCCGCGGTGCCGAAAACCCAACATTGGCAAGGGAAAGTCCAAGTATGGATACTTGGCAAAAGAAAAGTCCAAGGGTGTAGTCTTGGCCACGTAAGTCCAAGTGTGTAGTTTTGGTGGTGAAAGTCCAAATATGAATATTTGGCAAAGAAAAGTCCATGGATGTAGTCTTGGCTATCTAAGTCTAAGTGTGTAGTCTTGGCGGTGAAAGTCCAAGTATTGAGGCTTGGCAATGGAGAAGTCCCAGAGGTGCAACCTCTTGGCAAAGGAGACCCGGTTAGAATAACATAGCCGATGGAGGCACTTGAAGGCCAGTGTGAAGGGTGAATGAGTTGTGGAGGACTCGAATGGATCCTGAGGGTGTGAGGCTGATGGTGGTGGCTAGAAGGTTTAAGTACATGCTAAGGGTGAGTATCAAGTATGAGTGGAGTATACTTGCATGGGTTAAAAATTGTTTGAGATTTACTAGTCTACTGATGATTTTGGTATGTCGACTAGTTGAGTGTTCAACACTCGGAGGCTTAGTTGACTTGGGCAGTCGACTGCAGCTCAACTATTACTATAGCTCTAGTAGTCGACTAGTGGCTTTCACTAGTCGACTGACCACTAACAGTTGACTGCCATTGTTGGGCAATCAACTGGTCATAAGTGGATAGGACATAGAAAGTCTTGTAGTTAACTGGATAGTCGACTACTAATTTGGCAATCGACTGATGGTAATGGCAGTCGACTACTCAAGTATATGTTGGGCAGAATCTAACATGGATTAGTCCGTTGTGAGACAACGGATATGCGACCAGTCAACTGAAGCCTTTTGGCAATCAATTGGAAGGTGAAAAATTAGTCTGATACAGGATATAAAGGAGGCTGCGGTGGTTGAAGGAAGCAGACTCTTAGGATTTTGAAGGGGAAATGCTAATGTGATTCCAGACCTTCAAGGCACTCAAAAGCTATCAAATCAACAAACAATCAAAAGCGCACTTGTAAAGTATTTTGTTTTGTAATATTTCATTTGTTTTGTATTTGGTTTGCTTATTCTTCTTGTAAGATTATTGTAAGAGGTTTCTTCACCTCTAGATTGTTTTCGAGAAGGAGAAGTTCATAGTGGTGGTGTGCATCACTTGAGCTCAACCGTGGAATAAGAACTAGGATTCTGAACCACGTAAAATCTTATCTTGTATTTGTGATTGTTTGTATTTTTATTGTGTATGCTTGTATTTCCACTACTCACTAACGATTATAGACGAGCACGACAACGAACGAATTGAAGAATTGATGAAATGCTATTCACCCTTCCCTCTAATACATCAAATCAGTCCCAACACATTGTTGTAGTAGCTAATAGACATTTTAATTCTGATTGACATCAATAACATTATATTATAACAGTTATATTTTATAATTGTTATAATGTAAAATATTTTATTTCATATTAACTATAATCCGGTGCACGAAGCTCCCGCCACGCGGGGTACCGGAGAAGGAATCCATTGTACGCAGCCTTACCTTGTTTTTTTTGCAAGAGGCTGTTTCCAGGATTTGAACCTGTGACCTCTTGATCACAAGGCAACAACCTTACCGTTATGCCAAGGCTCCCTTTTTTTTTTATTTCATATTAACACTTATCAATATTTTATTGTAGGAACTACGAAATCATAAATATTATAATTGTATAAATATAATAATTACGAGAGAATGACTACTATAATAGTAATTATGAGATCATAATTGTTATAATCGTATAGTTATAATAATTATGGAATTAGAAAATAAAAATAAATTGAAAAGGATAGAGTAGTGTTTTACTAATAAATAAAAAAGTGATGCGCTTTTAATTTTAGTAAATCTGGAGGCCCTTTTGATTTTGATTTTCTTTTTTCTCTATCACCTTTCTCTTCTCCTCTTCCTCCTCTTCTCTTTCCTTTTCTTTTTATACTTATCCCCCTATTCCAAGTAAACAAGACCCAAAGAAAAGACTTGGCCACATTTAGGTGTTCTAATCTACCACACACCGGCCATGCCACCATGCATCGATAATGCCGATAGCCGTTTTGGTCCCTATTGTCCTCATGATGGCCACAAGCAACTTCGACAATTCGTCGAGTGTCTTTCTGTTAGAGTTTGGAAAACTAGCATGAATTAATCTAATAACTGTAAACACTTACAATGAGTTTGTCGAGTCATGAACTTTCAAATGTGACATGTACCTCAGAGAGATCTTACGATCTATCGCCTATCGTTATGAAGAACTATGACAAAATGAAATTGGAAGCTTCTTCTTGTTGGTGCAATCGGCCCAGGTCACGATTGACCGGACTTGAGTTTGACTCGAGCGATGTTTTGATGTTCGAATGAAGGTTTGACATTGATGTTTGAAATTGATGTCTGATAATGTTTTGGGGAGATTGTTGGTGCAATCGACCTGGGTCACGATTGACTAGACTCGAGTTTGACTCGAGGGGGATTTTGATGGTTGATTGGAGTTGACCATGTCATGGAAAGTCCAAGTCTTGAGTACTTGGCATGTAAAGTCCAAGCATGGGTCTTGGCATGGAAAGTTCAACATGGGTTGGCAAGGGAAAGTCCAAGCTTGAGTCTTGGCATTTGAGAAGTCCAAGGGGTTTGATATTGGCGGCGTAAAGTCCAAGCGGGAGTCTTGGCAGCATAAGTCCAATGGTTGGCGGCGTAAAGTCCAAGCGGAGTCTTGGCAGCGTAAGTTCAATGTGCCTTGGCGGTATAGACACCGTTAGCATGACATAGCCGATAGAAGCACCTGAAGGCTAGCGTATGGATGAACAAGTCATGGATGACTTGGAGGGATCCGATAGGCGCGAGACTGACGGAGGTGGCTAGAAGGCTTAGGTCTAGGCTACGGGTGGTTTAGCAAGTATGGGGGCACCATACTTGTGTTAAACTTCATGTTTGAGGTTAAAACCTCATGTTTGAGGTGTATCAGTCGACTGGTACCATGTGGCAGTCGACTGATGTGAGTCAACTAGGGTTTGACTATGGGCAGTGCCCTAGCAGTCGACTTCTAGAGGTGGGCAGTCGACTACTGGACCGATCAGTCGACTGATCTTGTGATTAGTCGACTGGTGCTCGGTATTTCAGGCACAGAATGAAGTCGGACTCGGCTGCTGGGGTTAGCAGTTGAGTGAAGGCTCGATCAGTCGACTGATGGACATGATCAGTCGACTGATGTCCTATTAGTTGGATTTTTTCAGCGTGGATTGCATCGTTTTCTCATAGCAACAATGTCATCAGTCGACTGATGGTCCCAAGCAATAGACTGATAGGCGAAAATCCAGCCCGATTGTAGGTTATAAAAGAAGCTCGGAAGAGGGATTTTGGCAACGATTTTCTTGGGTGAATTGGAGCGATTTGCTATTGCAAATCAGGGTCTTCAAGGCTAGTCCAAGGCAATCAAAGATCTAGCAATCCAAAACTCTTTGTAAAGTTTTCTTTACTTGCATTCCATTGTATTTGCTTGTATTTTTATTGTATTACTATTGTATACATTGTACAAGGTTTCTCCACCTCCGGATTATTTAGAGAAGGAGTTATTCTTGATTAGTGGTGTGTGGTCGCATCGCTAGAGCTCATTGAGCTCGATCCGTGGAGTAGGAACCGTTCGGTTCCGAAGCACGTTATATCATTGTATTTGTGTGTTTGTATCATGTTATTGTTTTTATTGTTATTATTTCGCTATGCACTAAAACGACTTGTAGACGCAATCGCGAAAGAATTTCATCAAGCATCGATGAGCTATTCACCCCCCTCTAGCGGTCAATGAATCCTCAACACTTCTTTGTTCACAAACCAAATCCCTTTTCTTCTCTTGGATGTTCACCATGTTCTTCCTTTTAATTTTTTTTAGCGACTCTGTCTGTTCTTATAGCTTGGACGGATCCTTGTCAGGGATGTTTCATCTCCATTTTCTTAATGTATTGGTTCCACAAAGACTAGGTAGTCACAGAGACTAATAGAACAACATCCAATTCATACTTAGAGAAAATGGTTCATGCAATAGCAAGAATATCGAGCATCAATGCTATGAAAGTTGTTACACTTTACATAGCTGCTCATTGAGTGATCAATGCTAAGAAATTTGTTATACCTTACTTAGTTGCTCACCAAATGACACTTAGCGACTCTTCAAATTGACACACAACTATTCTTCAGGTGGCACACAACCGTTCTCTAAGAGACATCCATTACTTACTATTTACCTAGATTAAATTATTTACATCAATATGAACATCTCTAATTCCTCATAATGATCATCATATCAAGAGCATGTTCCATATCTCTTATTCTCAATTACATTTCCATACAAAACAGAAATGGATTTACCAGTGAATAAACCTTAAAAGATGTAAATTTATTCAATCTTCCTTTTTTGCCAGAATCTATTTATTTTAATTAGTTTCTTTCCTAGTTATGTTTTATAGACCGAATCATCCTTAGTCAATATGTTTACAGGCTAAAGTAGCATACTCTAAATAAAACTTCAAGCAGACTACTAAATAGTCACTTAAGACAAATATTGAGATTACCATATAATCTCAAGGACTCACATAGTAGAAAAGCAAGGATCCATTCTCCTACTACCTTTATTCTTGTCATATCTGGTATGAATCATATGCTACGATGTTATTCTCTTCACTAAAAAAAATGCATGTCTTCCTCACATAAATATCGTACAGATTTCGATCTAGACATTTCTAATGTCTAAACCTTAATTCAACTCATGAATTCTTATCTGGATTCAAACAAATTTAGTAAATGATGGGTTCATTTACTTCGATCATTATTCTACTAATAATCTTATCTTGATATAATTATCAAGGCAACCCCAACTTATAGGTATGTTTCTATTTATATATAGCTAGACAAGCTATCCCATAAGCATTGGTCTTACTCCTATTCATACTCAACAAATAGAGATGATTATCCATGTGAGAGGATTATTCTTAACCTACCAACATGCTTATCGAGATCCTATTTGAATGTAACATGAACATTTACACTGAATTGTAAGGGATCGATATGGCCGGCTAGAGGGGGGTGAATAGCCCTCGTACGTTGGACGTTGTAAATTGCTCGTCTACAAAAACGTTAGCGCAAGCGGAAGCAATAAACTAAGACAAGCAATAAATGAACAAGCAATACAAACACCGAGATATAACGTGGTTCACGGCTACGCCGCTAATCCACGGTCTGATTCGTCCACGGTGAATCACTCCGCCAAAAACCAATCACTATCGGTCTCTCCTTTGCACAAAGCTAGGTGGAGGTAACCTTTACAACCAAGATCACTCTTCTTACAATAGGATTGAAGTAAAGACAAGTAAGAAGAGTTTAGAGCTTGTGGGGCACTAGGAAGATCGTTTGGAGTATGAGCATTAGCCTCTCAAAGGCTTACACCCTCTCTTTTTATAGAGAGGGCTAACTTCTTCCCGTTTGCGCCATCGATCATTGCGGCCCTTGGCGATCTGCCGTCACTAGCGGCCTCCCGAACACGCGTCGGATCCGGCCGTTGTAGTCAGCGGAACTCTTGGCGGATCGGTGATGGACCTCATCGATCGGCGCCTCCGTAATCGCCCGATCGGCTCTGAGCAGTTCATGGTGAACCCTTATCTACCGGTCATTCGCCTTCGGTGATCATTCTCTTGATCGGCGCGTATGGCGATCATTCGCCCAATCCGATCGATCGTATACGGTCGAACTTACTCGACTCGGAAGCGATCATTGCCATGACATGGCGATCGGTGGTGTCGAAAACCCATCCGACACTTGGCGCCAAATGGCCAAGTTTCACCTAAGAGCTACCCTTCACAGGTTACAATCGCTCCTCTCATTTCTCGAGTCCCTCTCCTTGAAGTTCTCTTCGTTCTCGGCCATGTCCTCGGCGGCGCATCGAGCGCCGCGGCTCTGCAATGCTCCTTGGCGTCTCTTGCCTCGAAGTCTACTTCCTCGGCTTCCTCCAAGCTTCTCGTCGCGGTCCCTCGGATGCTCCAAGCGCCGCGGCTTCCAGCTATCCTTCACCGACTCAAGGCACGAGTCATGAGATGTGAAACTTCGCCACGCGGCTCCATGTGCGAATTACTAAGTCTGCCGCGACTTCAACGCATATCATATCAACATATCAAACTAACTTAAACCCTTTGCCACACCATCAAAACCATATCACGGCAAGAGATTGCCCTAACAATCTCCCCCTTTTTGATGTGTGGCAATCCGTTTAAGTTAGGTAAAAACATTTGATATAAATTCTAAGGTAAGAAAGCATGTAAAGATAAATATGATATAGCAACATGCAACTCCCCCTTAATCCATGAAACTCTCCATGCAAATTTTCTCCCCCTATCATATATTTCTCCCCCTACAATATATTTCTCCCCCTAAAGTGATTAACTTAAACATACTTATTTCTCCCCCTTTGACACCATCAAAAGGATTAACACTAAGTTATAAGCTCATGGCATCAAGTATAATGGAGGAAAAAATATGTCAAGTTGATTTGAAATTGGGTACCACTTGTTGATGGCATCAAGTATATTTCTACCACTTGTAGGAGGTTTATAAACTGAATTCGGCCTTCAATATTCTGATTTCTGGCCACCACGATCATTGCTATCGGTATGGCGATCAGAATGAATCCATATTTGATTTTACGGGCCGAATTTCAGAAACGCATTTTAAATTCCAGAAATTTTGAAAAATCACGAAATTTGGGGAACATATTTCTTTTAAGTATATCTATCAATGAAAAATAGTTTTTCATGAAAACTCATTATATTTTCTTGTTTTTGCCAAAAATCCAAAAGTTCTAAAAACCACTAGGTTTTTGATCATTCTAGTATCAAGTTAGCTACCTAGTTTTGCATCCAATTGTTTCAAGACATGAATACATGTATTTTAGGATAAGAAATTGTTTTGAAAACATATGAAATATCCAACCATGATCTTTTGGCAATATGTCTATGAATTAAACATAAGCCTTCCCCATGATTGGTCTATTATTGCTATTTTGATACTTTAAATGACCATCTAAATGCCATAGGCATTAGTGGACATTTGTATCATCCTAATATCTCACCCATGCTAAGTTTGCAATCAAGTTAGCCTATAGTGAGTGTGAGATGTATCCTAGGGGGTATTTGTATATACTTAACCCATATATTCATGCAATTCTATTATGGTTAAGTATCAACCTAACATCCTACATGATCATAATGACATATATGAATGAATTCTACATTATGATCATGAATTACATGTTTTCATCAATTTATAACCATGCATTAGGTAATATATGATGATAATAAGCAAATTATCACCTAAAGCATGATTTAAACCTATTTCTCATGATAACATGCCAAGTATCAAAATTATAAATCATGATTTAAAACATACATAGGAATTACATCAATCATCATGATTTAAGCATTATTACCTATTTATGGGTACGTTATCATCACCCAACACTATCTAAAAAATGTTGTCCCGTCATCCTAAGTCAACCAAAATATGATATAGGTCAAGTTCATATGGTTGACTACCCTAGGGGTTTTCTAACCCTTAAGGATGGATTTTGGAACCCAAAATAGATTCTTTCCTATTGGGTTCACTAAATATTCCTTGGGGATCCATTTCCTAGCAATTACTTTCTTTTTATCTTGTCCCCTAGCTATTAGGCATTTATAGGCCTTTTCATTTTTCTTTTCCTTGTAGCCTAGGCCTTTCTTGTTGAAACTAGCTCTTTGGCTCCCTAAGATCATATTTAAGGTGTTGGAGCCAATTGTGAATTTCTCTAGGGCTTTGGTTAAATAATCTACCTTTTCCCTTAAGGCCCTATTTTCCTCTATACATGCATCATTAACATCCAAAGGCATATAATCATGTGAGCATGCATCATCTAAGCTAGAAGAAATATTATCATTTAAGCATGCCTTTTCTAATTTTTGTTCTAATTCCTTAATTTGTTCAAGCATGCATTTATTTTTCTTCTTTGCCCTAAATAAATCCTTAGTTAAACTAGAAATCATAGAAACTATTTTACTAGGTGAGAGATTGGTTACCATAGTTTCCATGTCCTCTTCTTCTTCGGATGATGAGGATGTGGAAGCTCCCCCTTCATTTGAGCTCTCCCCATTTGAGCTTGATTCTTCATTTTCGGATGAAGAGCAATCCAAATCATCAAAGGCCATCAAGGCCAAATTGGTGACAAAGGCATTCTCCTCATCCGATGATGAGGAGGATGAGGATGGGTCATCCCAAGTCCTTGCCTTGAGAGCCTTAGCCTTTCCCTTCTCCTTTGTCTTCTTCTCCTCTTCCTTCTTTTTCTTGCTCCCCTTCTTCTTCTTCTTTTCTTCTTTCTTTTTCCTTTCTTCCTTGCTCTTGTTTAGGAGAGGACAATTGTCCCTTATGTGCCCTTCTCCTTGGCAATTATAGCATATGACCTTCCCCCTTGGTCTTCTCATCCTATCATTAGATTTATCAAATCTAAAATTCTTAAATGCACGTCTTACCCTCCTTACCATATAGGCTTCTTCGGTGCTATCCATGGAGGAGGAGGAAGACGCTTCATCATCGGAGGAGGAGGGGATTTCCATCTTCTTCTTCCCCTTACTTGCCAATAATGCTACTCCTCTTGAGGGTTGAATTTTAGGCTCCTCTTGTATTCCCTCAAGCCTAGTTTCGTGGAGTTCCATTGTTGAGAAGAACTCCTCCAAGGTGCTCACTTCTAAATTCTTTGAGATATAGAATGAGTCCACCATGGAGCTCCACTTTGAGGACCGGGGAAAGGCATCTATGGCCTTCATTACCATATCCCGGTTTGATAGCTTCTCACCTACACTTGTTAGTCCATTTAAAATTTCTTTGAATCTAGAATGCAAAGAAATTACCTTTTCTCCCTTTTCTAATTTGATGTTGGATAGTTGGGAGCGGAGGAGATCTCTCCTTGCTAGCTTTGCCTCGGATGTGCCTTCATGAAGCTCAATTAGCTTCTCCCACATCTCCTTGGCGCTTAGGCATTCTCCTATTCGGTTGATTTCTTGTTGGGGGAGCACATTGAAAAGATGATGTTTTGCCTTTGAGTTCGCAAGGTGCTCCTCTCTTTGCTTCTTAGTCCATCGTGATTTTTTGATTGGTTTCCCTTCTTCATCCCTAGGCAAAACGAAACCGGATTCCATTGTAATCATTATATCAAAATCCGTTTCGAAAAATACCTCCATTCGCTTCTTCCACCAAGCGAATTCTCCTTCAAACTTCGGAGGATGGATGTTGGAGCCGGCCATTTTGATGTAGGGCTTGTTGCGGCGGTTAGTCCGGTGACAAGCAACCTCGGCTCTGATACCACTTGTAAGGGATCGATATGGCCGGCTAGAGGGGGGTGAATAGCCCTCGTACGTTGGACGTCGTAAATTGCTCGTCTACAAAAACGTTAGCGCAAGCGGAAGCAATAAACTAAGACAAGCAATACAAACACCGAGATATAACGTGGTTCACGGCTACGCCGCTAATCCACGGTCCGATTCGTCCACGGTGAATCACTCCGCCAAAAACCAATCACTATCGGTCTCTCCTTTGCACAAAGCTAGGTGGAGGTAACCTTTACAACCAAGATCACTCTTCTTACAATAGGATTGAAGTAAAGACAAGTAAGAAGAGTTTAGAGCTTGTGGGGCACTAGGAAGATCGTTTGGAGTATGAGCATTAGCCTCTCAAAGGCTTACACCCTCTCTTTTTATAGAGAGGGCTAACTTCTTCCGTTGCCGCCATCGATCCATTGCGGCCCTTGGCGGTCATTGCATCCTCTGGCGGCCTCCGAACACGTCGGATCCCGTTGTAGTCCAAACTCTTGGCGGTCGGTGATGGACCTCATCGATCGATCACGCCTCCGTAATCGGCCCGCGATCGGCTCAGCGATTAACGCGAACCCTTATCTACCGATCATTGCTGCCTTGAGCCGATCGGTGATAATCTTCTTCCGCCACGTATAGCGATCATTGCGGCCACAATCGATCGATCGTATACGGTCGAACTTACTCGACTGAGCGATCATTGCCATGACATGGCAGTCGACTGGTGTCGGGAAAACCCATCCGACACTTGGCCAAATGGCCAAGTTTCACCTAAGAGCTACCCTTCCCTGGGTTACAATCGCTCACTCTCATTTCTCGGAGTCCCTCGCCTTCGAAGTTCTCTTCGTTCTCGGCCACGTCCCTCGGCAGCATCAGGCGCACGACTCTGCAATGCTCCTTCGCGTCTCTTGCCTCGAAGTCTACTTCCTCCGGCTTCACTCCAAGCTTCTCGTCCGACGGTCCCTCGGATGCTCCAAGCGCACGGCTTCGGCAAAGCTATCCTTCACCGACTCAAGGCACGAGTCATGAGATGTGAAACTCGCCACGGCTCCATGTGCGAATTACTAAGTCCTGCACGACTTCAACGCACATATCATATCAACATATCAAACTAACTTAAACCCTTTGCCACACCATCAAAACCATATCACGGCAAGAGATTGCCCTAACATGAATAGATTATGACATTTCACAATCAAATCATCTTGTATTATCTGATGTAATTATAATTTTGTTACATTCTTCGAAGTCCCAAAGACTTCACATATCCCTGAAATGACTCTTTAGTAATTGGCTTAGTAAAAAAATTTGCAAGCATACCATGTGTAGGGATATACTCAAGAATTACCTTCTTCTTAGCAAAATATTCCTTAAAAAGTTATACTTTATAGCTATGTGATTGCCCTTGCTGTGATATTTGAGATCCTTCAAACAAGTTATTACAGCTTGACTGTCACAGTAGATAATAACTGGACTTCCACTATCCTCAGCAATTTTCAGATGCTTCAGGAACATTCCTAACTAGACAACTTCTTGCACAACTATTGAACATGCCTCATATTCAGTTTTCATAGTTGACAAGGCTACACAAGCCTATTTCTTATTGTTCCATGAGATGACACCACCATTCAATAATAATGCATAGCCTGATATGAATTTTCTATCATCTAGGTCCCCAAACCAATCTACATCTGAATAGCCTTTCAAACTAATATCTGATTCATGAAATAGAGACAATAATTTATTATCGCTTTCAAATATTTGAATATCCTCTTCACCACTTTCCAGTGTCTCGGTCCTAGATTTGATTAGAACCGACTAACTAAGCTAACAACATAGATGATATCGGTGCATGTACACAATATAGTGTATATCAAACTACCAATAGCATTAACATATGATTTTTTTTCCATATCGGCTATTTCTTCAGAAGTCTTGGGACATATATTCTTTCTCAGAACGGTACCTTTTGCTATAGGTGTCTATTCAATATTGCAATCACACATGCTGAAATGTTGTAACTGCTAGTTATATATGAGAGGTGTCCTAAGGCAATCGCCTTATGGTTGCACCATTTATTTGATAAATGAAGATTCACTATTTGAGTATACATGTTTTCATGTATTTGATTGGATCTTAAACTCATTTACTGAATATCCGCAATACGATTCACAGCATGAGAGAATTTGTGATCAGATCACAACTAGTGAGTATCTCTACATGTGTAATCGTGATGTATTGGAATTATCCCTAGTCGATGAATTGATGGATTCAGACGCCATCGATTCTATTGAGAAAAGCACGAGGTATACTCTTTGGTTTATCCAAGCAGCTATTTCTCATTGGCTAGAGACATTGGGATGTCCGAAGTTGATTGTGGATGCTAGTTATGGTAACTAGTTCATTGGAGTGACTAGCTATAAGACTTCATATGGTTCTCTGTATATATGGATATGTCAATGAAGTTCTTACTGCAACATAAGTGCGATGTTCCTTTGACTTGCGGTATTCAAGTCATCTTGGTCATGGAGACTTATGCTTTGACATCTTAAGCAAGCATCTCCGAGGAGATGTGGATTCGGGATGATTAGGTATAAGTTGAAGTGGCCGAAGGCGTTTGAATAGCCTACAGAGGATTCATCGCTCCTTGCGAGGAGATGTATACCCTATGGCCTCTCTTCGGATTGTTACTAAAGTCTTTGGCCAAAACATTACATGTTTAGAGTATGGTACTCTTGGATACAAGTGCAGTAACTAGAATCCGGAAGACGAGGAAGTAATACTTGGGCTAGGTGTGACATAGTCAGCCTAGTGGGGATTGACACTATAGACCATGTCTTGAACCAAGTGGGTATAAGATGAGTGAAAGGAATGGGGCACAATTCATTGTAGCTGCTGAAGGGTTTCAGAAATAGTTCTGGGATCAACCGTTGATTTTTCAGTTAATTGGGGATCATGATGTACTACTAGGTGCCACTCATGATCGTTCTATAATTAATGGTTAATTATAGATGAACAATATAAACCGGGAACCTATTTGGTCACACACACAACTAGCGTAATCCGAAGGATTTAAAACGAGCTTGAGAATGAGATTCTCAGAACGAGAGAAACTAGATTTGGTTGGACTAAACAAGGAGCGAGCATAAAATCGTTTCTGTCGCAACGGAAGCATGGATGAGCCATGTCTTTTGAAGACATGATGGATAAACCAAATTGGTTTGGTTCTAATCTAATGGTGGAAAATAAACCAAAGTTGGTTCGGTTCATTTTAACTTAAAATAAACCAATGCGGTTCGGTTTATTTTAACTTAAGTTATTAGAGCGGGTTAATGGGTTTTGGTTATGAACCAATAACTCTAAGTAGAAGGTTTCTTGGTGGTTAAGAAATACGCTCTCTATAAAAGCATGGCTAGAGGTTTGGAGAGCCCTAAGAGTTTTATTTTTGGAAAACCTCTCTTCCTCTCCTCCCTCTCTTCTCCTTGCCGCCGCCACCCAAGGGACTCTTGCCGTCGACGCTAACTGCTGCCACCGACGCCACCTGCTGCCACCGACGCCACCTGCTGTCACTGGCCTCCTGCTGCTATCGGTGATCCTTCGGCGACCCTCCTTGGCTCCAGTGACCAAGGACCAACTGACCCTTTTCCTTTGGCCGACGCCAAGTCCTCCACCAAGCTGTCCAGTTTTTGGACAGCTTGCTTCCTTCTTGTCGGAGCATCATTTGGACGGCGTTTGGAGCTCCGACAGCAACTTTCTTGTCATGGATTGGATCTCCGACAATCCTCATAGGTGGAGGACCAAGGATTCATCAATCGGTTGACGAATACCTCTTCGGAGAAGCGAGTTTTGGGGACTCATTTTTGCATCCGAATTTTGATTCGGATTGTGATCTTCTCTCGATCACATCGTCTTCGACATGAGGCTAGTGACTCCTACGAAGATGAGGCTCGTAGTTTGGTGAAGCTATCCTGATGGTACTCGGCGTGGATACGGATAGAGGCAATTCTAGCGTGAGTTGCTCCGGTTGATGTCATTCCAACTGCACGTGATACATCAGGTATAACAAGCGTAATTTCCTTTTATTGAAAAATTTGAAACTGCAATTATGTCTACACATGTTGTATCCTGCATATGTGTGGTGTATGTGTTGTAATAAATTAGATTTATTGCTTTTATTTCTTTCGTTGTGCACATGTTTACGAAACATATTCGAACACACATCCGCCGTGGTGCCAGGGAAACCCAACAGTAGTATAAAGCCATGTTGTGTTCCGACATAATCGTAAAATTATTTTGTGATAGTCATAATTGTTTTTATGGAAATTTTCTACTTTTGGAAAGTTTAGAAGTATTTATGGAAATTTTCTACTTTTGGAAACTATAGAAGTATTTATGGAAATGTTCTACTTTTGGAAAGTTTAGAAGTATTTATAGAAATTAACACTTTCCATAAATAAAATATGTGATTAGATTTGGAAATTTGTTTCCTAATTTAATCATGATTTTATTTGGGAATCAAATCACAAACATATTTTATTTCCATAAATAGTTATGACAAATAAGGAAATTCAAATTGGAAATTTCCTAATATGATTAGGAAATTATAATTTAGGAAATTTGTTTCCTAAATTAAATTTGACTTTCCTTAATTAACACTTTCCATAAATAAAATATATGATTAGATTTGGAAATTTATTTCCTAATTTTAATCATGATTTGATTTGGAAAATCAAATCTAAAACATATTTTATTTCTAAAATAGTTATAACAAATAAGGAAACTATTTGTATATGCCATAATTGTATGCTATGTAATTGCATTAGATGCATATAATTATGCCATGCGTGTCATGACATGTAGATGTATGTCATGTGTGTCATGCCATGTAGATAATAGTTATTTGCGTGCAAAGAGGATGAGACATAAAATCCATTACACAACATTAAAGTGTACACCTTCCATTAATATGGTTGGAACTAGAGTTCCGTTTCTTGTTTGAGTTGTTGGACTCTCTCCAAGTCCGGCTCGAACCTGAACATGTTCAAACCATTGGAATAGTTTATTACTAATATGGTAAGAGTCAGAGGTCAATCATTAGTTTGGGTTGTTTGACTCTCTCCAAGCTTGGCTAATTGGTTGAATGCACTCTAACCATATTAAAACTATTTCTCGATTAGTGGGCTGGCTTTAACCTGGAGCATCGGCTTGTTGGACTCTCTCTAAGGTCGATGTGAAGGGAGGTGAAGTTGGGTGTTATGCATATGATGCATACTTGTTAATGAGTTAACAACCCAATGTATATGTGAACATTCAATTAGTTGATAGTACATTGTGATAGTTGCATATATGTGATATGCAATTGGTATACTTAATACCTACCATCATAGCTAAGAATGGCTTATTGGACTCTCTCCAAGGTTGTTCTTATCTATGGTGGATATCAACCCATTCGGAGATGGACCTACGATCTCCCGAATTAATTTTGAGGTTTTTGAAATTCAAAAAATGAACGGGATTTTGTAAATGTATGTTGATGCATTTTAAAATCATTTTTTCATATATGCTTGATTTGTATTTCTAGATTAATCGCTTGATCATGATGTCTTTGAATTTGCGCTCTATTTTGAATTCGAATAAATTGACTGGGCCGAACTTCTTGGACTGACTTAGAATCTTGAAAATTGTTCTTAAGGCGGAAAAACTTGCGTATGTCCTCGAAGAGCCTCTTCCCACCTGTCCTAGTGATGACGCAACTCTGGACCAATTGTTGGCCTATCAGAAACATGTGAGTGATTCTAAACTAGTGTGTTGCATCATGCTAGCCGCGATGATACCCGAGCTGCGGAAGCAGCATGAGCATATGGATACTCATACCATATTCTTTCATCTTTATGAGTTGTTTGATGAGCAAGTGAGCTCCGAAAGGTTCGAAGTCTCCAAGCTCCTCTTCACCTCTGAGATGCAAGAAGGTTCATCTGTGGTACTGCTCAACATGCTGAAGACTGTGGAGTCTTCTATGAAGCATGAGCAGGGGACGGTGCTGTAAGTTGATTCTTCGAAGAAAGGTTCTAAGAGGAAGTCAAAGGAATAGAAGAAGGGGAAGAAAAAGGCTAAAAAGGTAGAACTAGCTCAAAAGGGCACTTGCCATCATTATGGCAAGGAGGGTCATTGGCGAAGAAATTGCAAGATTTATCTTGAGTTCGTGAAGAAGAATAAGGCATCGGATGCCCCATCTTCTTCAGATATCTTCATTATTGATTGTCATTCTATTTCCTTAAACACTTGAGTATTGGATACTGAGTGTGACTCATATATATGTAATGACATACATAGGCTAAGGAATAGAAGAAGACTCGTCAAGGGAGAGTCAAATTTACGTGTTGGGAATGGAGCAAAGGTTCTTGCACTCGCTATCGGAGCGTATTTGTTGAGACTCCCTACAGGACTTGTCTTAGAACTGGACAATTGCTTTTATGTTCCTTCGTTGATAAAGAACATCATTTCTATTTCTTGTTTAAATAGAAATGGGTACCATTTAACTTTTAGTAACAATTGTTGTTACATAACTTTGAATGGTGTGCTTTATGGGACTGGAACATTGTGCAATGGAATATATACGTTAGATGTATCTAGTGACATTCTCAATATCGAAGCGAGCAAAAAGCATGCTCAAAAAGATAATCAATTAGACTCCTACATGTGGCATTGTCATCTTGGCCATGTGAGCAAGAAACATATGTCTGAATTACACATATGTGGAATTTTGGAATCGTTTGAAATAGATTCATACGATACATGCGAATCATGCTTAAAAGGCAAGATGACTAAGTTACCTTTTATGGGAAAAGGTGAACCAGTGGGAGAGTTGCTTGGTCTAATATATACTGATGTATGTGGACCTAAGTCAACTCAAGCTCTAGAAGGCTATAGCTACTTCATTACCTTCACCGATGATCAATCACGGTTTGGGTATGTGTTCTTGATGAAACACAAGTCTGAAGCCTTTGAAAGGTTCAAAGAATTCAGAAATGAAGTAGAGAAACAACTTGGCAAGAGTATTAAAATACTTCGATCGGATCGAGGTGATGAATACTTGAGTCAAGAGTTTCTGGATTATCTAAGGGACAATGGTATATTGTCTCAATGGACTCCGCCATATACATCACAACATAATGGTCTATCTGGCAAAATTGAACCTTGTTGGACATGGTTAGGTCGATGATGAATCACGCGAATCTTCCCAAGTCCTTTTGGGGTTATGCACTTCAGACTACTGTTTACTTGTTAAATAGAGTCCCGACCAAGGTAGTCTCTACTACTCCATATGAGATATGAAATAGTAAGAAACCTCATTTATCTTACTTGAAGATATGGGGTTGTCCTGCTTATGTGAAGTGGACTGTATTAGACAAACTGGATGCTATGTCTGATAAATGTCTATTTATTGGATACCCTAAGGAAACGAGGGGTTACCAATTCTATCATCTCTTGGAACAAAAAGTGTTTGTTTTAAGGAATGTTGTGTTTCTAGAGAAAGAGTTTCTCTTGTAAGAAAATAGTGGGAGTGTCGTTGAACTTGAGGAGGTTCAAGAAACTTCAGTAGACATTGAGGAGATACCTGGTCAAGCACCTCGACCGATGACTCATAGTGATGAGACATCGAGTGAACCTATTGTGACACCACATCTTCGTAGATCTGGTAGGACACAACATTTCTGAGAGATATGGATTTCTCATAAGTGAATCGAATAACGTGTTACTCATTGATGATGAGGAGCCTACCAATTATGAAGAATTTCTGAAAAGTTCAGAAAGGGATAAATGACATGAAGCCATGAAGTCGGAAATGGATTCCATGTATGAAAATCAAATTTGAAACTTGGTGGACCCATCTGAAGGCATTAAGCCTATAGGGTGCAAGTGGGTTTTCAAGAAGAAAACCAACATGGATGGTAATGTGATTACCTTTAAGGCTAGATTAGTGGCGAAAGGCTATCATAAAAAATAAGGTGTTGATTATGACGAGACCTATTCATCGGTAGCTATGCTTAAATTAATTCAGATGCTCCTGGCCATAGCGGCTCATTATGATTATGAGATATGAAAGATGGATGTGAAAATGGTTTTCCTTAATGGAAACCTAATCGAGGGCGTGTATATGATACAACCTGAGGGTTTCACATCGGTTGATAAAACCAAGGTATGCAAACTTTGACGGTCCATATACGGATTGAAGCAAGAATCCATGAGTTGGAATATCCATTTTGATGAGGCAATCAAAAGGTTTGATTTCTCACAAAATTTGGACGAACCTTGTGTGTACACGAAAGTTAGTGGGAGTGCAGTCGTGTTCCTAGTATTGTATGTCGATGACATATTACTTATAGGAAATGATGTTTCTGTCTCACAGTCAGTTAAAATTTGGTTATCCAATACATTCTCCATGAAAGACCTGGGAGAAGTGACCTACATCCTCGGGATCAAGATCTATAGAGATAGATCAAAATGATTGCTTGGTCTTTTGTAGTCTACATATATAGACTGAGTGCTAAAGAGGTTTAGTATGTCCGAATCCAAGAAAGGTTTCCTTCCCATCAGACATTGGATACACCTTTCAAAGTCTATGTGTCCATGCACAGAAGACGAGAGGATTTACATGAGTAAGATTGCCTATGCATCCGCAATAGGATCTATCATGTATGTTATGTTATGTACGAGGCCCGATGTATCGTATGCTCTGAGTGTCATGAGCAGATACTAGTCATATCCAGGAATGGATCATTGGGCGACTGTTAAGACAATCCTTAAGTACTTAAGAAGAACTAAGGATGTATTCCTAATATATGGAGAAGGTGACATGGTAATACACGGGTATACAGATGCCAGCTTCCAGACAGACAACGATGATTCTAGGTCTCAGTCTGGGTACGTATTTACCTTAAATGAAGGCACAATAAGTTGGAAAAGTTCCAAGCAAGAAACTATAGCGGATTCTACCGCTGAGGTAGAATACATTGCAACTTTGGAAGCAGCAAAGGAAGCGGTTTGGATCAAGAAGTTCATCTTTGAACTTAATAAGGTCTCATCAACGATCCAAACATGTGCTTCGCCGTTATCATTTGATCAAGGAGATCATCAGTAGGAAGGAAATATAAATCGATAAGATTCCCACTGAAAGGAACTTAGTGGACCCTTTAACTAAGACCTTACCTCAAAGTAAGTTTGAGGGTCATGTTAGAGCTTATGGTATTGGATACCATGGCGATTGACATTAGGCCAAGTGGGAGTTTACTAGTTATATATGAGAGGTGTCCTAAGGCAATCGCCTTATGGTTGCACCATTTATTTGATAAATGAAGATTCACTATTTGAGTATACATGTTTTCATGTATTTGATTGGATCTTAAACTCATTTACTGAATGTCTGCAATACAATTCACAACATGAGAGAATTTGTGATTGGATCACAACTAGTGAGTATCTCTACATGTGTAATTGTGATGTATTGAAATTATCCCTAGTCGATGAATTTATGGATTCAGACGCCATCGATTCTGTTGAAACTAGAACGAGGTATACTCTTTGATTTATCCAAGCAGTTGTTTCACACTAGCTGGAGACATTGGGATGTCCAGAGTTGATCATGATGCTAGTTATGGTAACTAGTTCATTGGAGTGACTATCTGTAAGACTTCATATGGTTCTCTGCATATATGGATATGTCAATGAAGTTCTTACTGTAGCTTAAGTGTGATGTTCCTTCGACTTGCAGTATTCAAGTGATCTTGGTCATGGAGACTTATGCTTTGACAACTTAAGCAAGCATCTCCGAGGAGATGTGGATATGGGATGATTGGGTATAAGTCGAAGTGGCCGAAGGTGTTTGAATAGCCTACAGAGGATTCATCGCTCCTTACGATGAGATGTATACCCTATGGCCTCTCGTCGGATTGTTACTAAAGTCTTTGGCCAAAGCATTACATATTTAGAGTATGATACTCTTGGATACATGTGCAGTAACTAGAATCCGGAGGACGAGGAAGTAATACTTGGGCTAGGTGTGACATAGTCATCCTAGTGAGGACTGACACTATAGACCATGTCCTGAACCAAGTGGGTATAAGATGAGTGAAAGGAATGGGGAACGATTCATTGTAGCTGTTGAAGGGTTTCAGAAATGGTTCTCGAATCAACTGTTGATTTTTTGATTAATTGGGGATCATGATGTACTACTAGGTGCCACTCATGATCATTCTATAATTAATGGTTAATTATAGATGACCAACATAAACCGGTAACCTATTTGATCACACGCACAACGAGCGTAATCAGAAGGATTTAAAACAAGCTTGAGAATGAGATTCTCAGAACGAGAGAAACTAGATTTGGTTGGACCAAACAAGGAGCGAGCATGAAATCATTTTAGTCGCAATGAAAGCATGGATGGGTCTGTGTTTTGAAGACATGATGGATAAACCAGATTGGTTTGGTTCTAATCCAATGGAGGAAAATAAACCAAAGGGGTTTGGTTTGTTTTAAACGAATGAACCAAAGTTGGTTTGGTTCGTTTTAATTTAAAATACACCAATGCAGTTCAATTTATTTTAACTTAAGTTATTGGAGCGGGTTAACGGGTTTTGGTTATGAACCAATAACTCTAAGGAGAAGGTTTCTTGGTGGTTAAGAAACACGCGCTCTATAAAAGCACGACTAGAGGTTTGGAGATCCCTAAGAGTTTTATTTTTGGAAAACCTCTCTTCCTCTCCTCCCTCTCTTCTCCTTGCCGCCGCCAACCAAGAGGCTCTTGCCGCCGACGCCAGCTGCTACCACCGACGCCACCTGTTGTCGCTGGCCTCCTGCTGCTGTCGGCGACCCTCCTTGGCTCTGGTGACAAAGGACCAGCTGGCCCTTTTCCTTTAGCCGATGCTAAGTCCTCCACCAAGCTGTCCAGTTTTTGGACAACTTGCTTCCTTCTTGTCGGAGTGTCATTTGGACGGCGTTTGGAGCTCCAACAATAACTTTCTTGTCAAGGATTGGATCTCCGGCAATCCTTATAGGTGGAGGACCAAAGATTCGTCAATCGGTTGATGAATATCTCTTCGGAGAAGCGATTTTTGGGGACTCATTTTTGCATCCGAATTTTGATTCGGATTGTAATCTTCTCTCGATCACATCGTCTTCGACACGAGGCTAGTGACTCCTATGAAGATGAGGCTCGCAGCTTAGTGAAGCTATCCCGACGGAACTCGGCGTGGATATAGATATAGGCAATTCTAGCGTGAGTTGCTCCGGTTGATGTCATTTCCGCTGCACGTGATACGTCAGGTATAACTAGCGTAATTTCCTTTTATTGCAAAATTTGAAACTGCGATTATGTCTATACATGTTGTATCCTGCATGTGTGTGGTGTGTGTTGTAATAAATTAGATTTATTGCTTTTATTTCTTTCGTTGTGCACGTGTTTACGAAACATGTTCGAACACACACCCACCGTGGTGATGGAGAAACCCAACAGTAACATCTTATTTATATAAGTCTCTTAGGATAAACCTAAAAGTCTTTTCGATCGATCTCTTACAATTTTGACCCCTAAGATGTATTCAGCTTCTCTTATATCTATTATGGCAAATTACGATGAAAGTCATTCTTTGACTTCTATCATAATTCCTATATCATTTCCTACTATCAGCATATCATCAATATATAATGATAAAATGATATACTTTCCTTTTTCTTTTTTCAGGAAAATACAATGATCCTCGTTGATCATTTCGAAAGCATAAGATAAAACAACTTTATTGAATCTTATATTCCATTGTCTTGACGTTTGCTTTAGCCCATATATATATATTTTAAGTGTACATAATTTATTCTCTCAGCCTTCAGCAATGAAACCTTCTGGCTGTTCCATATAGATTTCCTTATCAAGCTCACCATTAAGGAAAGCAATTTTTTTCATCCATTTGATGTAATTCTAAGTCAAAATGTGCTACAAAAATAAAAATGACTCTTATTGACACAAATTTCACTACAAGAGAAAATATCTCTTCATAGTTAATACCCTCCATTTGGTTATATCCTTTTGCAACCAAACAAGATTTATATCATTTAATCAATCCAACTGCTTTCCTCCTAATTTTGAGAATTCACTTATTCCCAATAACCCTTTGACCAAGAAGAAGATCAATTAAATCCCAAACATGATTCTTTATCATAGACTCCATCTCTTCTTCCATTGCAATTTTTTACTTTTCTCTAACTCTACATCCCAACACTTTCTTAACAGAACGAGATTCATCATGGTCAACTGAGAGTGTCATCATGGCCTCATTTTCAATATCAAACCTCTTCTTAGGTTTGATCTTATGAACACTTCTTCGTAACCTAAGAAGTCAACTCATGTCTCGATAAATTACTCCCAATCGGTTGACTAGACTCAAACATCCCTTGTGACACCTCTCTTGTTGATAATATCTCTTCCTCCTCAAATAGAGGAACTATCTTATCAACATCACTTCTAGCTGGGAGCTTAGTTTCGAGAAAAGTCACATCTCTCGATTCTATTTCAGAGATAGTTTCATCTTGTTTCTCACTACTGAAAATATAATCTTTTGAGGTCTTAGAATATCTTAAAAAGATACATTTCTTACATCTAAGTTCTAGCTTTCTATATTTGTGAGAACTCTCATGAACATAGGCAACTGACCCCAGGTCTCAGATGACTCAAATCTAGTTTTCTGCCTATCCAACTTCATATGGGGTAGATGGAAGTGATTTAGAAGGCACTCTGTTAAGTATGTATGCCGCTGTTAACAACACATCTTTGCAATCGTAGATAGATAAATTAGCTTGAGCCATCATAGATCTGAAGGGTTTTGCTTATCGAGTCCGTGAGGGGAAACTTCGCTTCCCACTTCACCTTGGTAGCTTGACCATGGCGATCCCTTCCATGTCCCCAGATTAAAAAAATTTAATCCTAGACAAAAGGGATTGCCCAAACCACCAAGTCATCGTCGTGCTATTCGTTTAGAGAGGTCACTTGAACAAACTAGTTGTTCAAGTGACCATCCTCTATTCTACGAGTAGCCGCGGAATAGACGATGTCCGGATCGCCGATTTTTGTGTTTATGCTCGGGATCCAAGTATTATTTATCCATTTACAGATTTATAACATGCTTATATTTGAAACACAAAAACAAGCAACAAACAAAAGAAGAAAGTAGAATAGGTATACCTCTTGATCTTCTAATGTATGACCTTCCTCCTTTTGGACGTTGTGTGGGTGACGATCCACCAAAAGTAGAAGCTCCTAGATCACAAATCTTCCTTCCTTGATCTTCCAAAGCAAGAGGAAGAATAGAAACAAGGTTTTTCTCCTCACTAGAAACAACCAACAAGGAACCAAAGCTTTCCTTGCCGCCGGCCAACTAGATGAAGGAGAAGATGGTGGAAAACAACCAAGACACCAATGGAAGCCCTATATCTTGTTTCCACCACCTAAGGAGAGGGAGAAGGGAGCTTTTGGGCGCCAGCCAAGGGCTGGGAAGGGCCTGGAAACCTGCTGGACGTTGGCCACAAGACAAGGAAGAAGAAAGGAAACCTTGCCTTATTTGGTGCCGCCCTAGCCTCCAAACCCTAACCCTAATCCTAATCCTATCTCAACTAGGATTCCCTTCTCTTGCCGCCCAAGTCTTGCTCTCTTCAATAATAGTTCACGCCAACCCCTTGACACCCTTTTATAGAGTTAGGGATAAATCATGAATTAATCTCCTCCATTGGTTCTAGAGATTTAATCTCAACCGTCGGATCTAGAGATTTAATCTCAACCGTCGGATCTTAGAGATTTAATCTCTACCAATGGATCTTAGACTTTTGTTTTTATCCATTGGATCTAAGGATCATGGGGTGTTAATAGGCTACATTAGGGACCATGAGGAGGAGTTGGGTCTTGGCCACCCATGGATCAAGCCCACATAAAGTCCGATCCACTAATGATGATCCAATCAACTAAAGGTTCATCATTGATCTACCTCACCAACCCCCATATGATAATATGGGCTCTATATATTATTTGTACATTTTCTCCCCGTGTTTAAGATCTCAAATGTCTGTCGGTTAATTAATTTACCGACCATTAATTAATCAACATCTAAATCCGTGAGTAGTACCACTCAACCTTTTCATCATGCCGGACCAAGTGCACCTGCAGGTTTTACATGATGAACCTTATGAGCTCCTCAAGGGGACATCATCATCCTAATATATAGTACACGGTTTCCTCCTATAATCAACGACACACCATATAAATAATATCATCTCCCAACTTACCGAGCCTATCGATTTAATCTATAAATCTCGCCCATTGGTAAATCAAAGAGATGAGTACTAAGTATATGTGCCCGTTATTATATCGAGATTAAGAGCATGTACTAAATAATATCTGAGGTCCGATTCGATTATGTAGTCAGCAATAAATCGAATCACCTCTAATTCGGTCCTGCTCAATACACACAAAGTGCACTAGTGTGATTCTATAGTCAAGACAAACCAATATCAAATCACACTACAACCATTCCGATGGTTTTTCCAAAGCCATCTCGGTTGTGAGCCTTTGCTTATACTTTTCAAGGGGCCGATAAAATGGTCTCCTGTGTGACACCACACACCATGTTATTTACAATGTAAAGTATTAGACAATATTGCATAACCATAAAAAAATATGCAAACAATGATCATGTGATTCTTATTCCAAAATAAAGATGTTCATACAAAAGATAGACATTTCAGTATACATCCCTACAATCTCCCACTTATACTAAAAGACTATGCTTTCCTCAAAGTGTCATACATCTGATCCCCATTCCCTCCACATGCCTATCAAAAGCTCTCGCCGGAAGGGCCTTAGTGAAAGGATCTGCCAAGTTATCCTCCGATGCAATCTTGGCCACAACAACTTCTCCTCTCTTTACGATTTCTCGTATCAGGTGGTACTTGCGCTCTATGTGTTTACTAGCCTTATGGGCTCGTGGTTCCTTCGAGTTTGCAACTGCACCACTATTATCACAATAAATTGTGATAGTTCTGGGCAAACCAGGAATCACATCTAAGTCCATCAGGAAGTTCCTGAGCCATATAACTTCTTTGGCCGCCTCAGAGGCCGCTACATACTCAGCTTCCATGGTGGAGTCCGCCACGCACTTCTGCTTGACACTCCTCCATACAATGGCTCCACCTCCCAAAGTAAACACAAAACTTGAGGTAGACTTACTGTTATCCCTATCAGATTGGAAGTCAGAATCCGTGTAACCCACAGGGAGTAATTGGTCTGCCCGGTAAACCAGCATATAATCCCTAGTCCTTCTCAGGTACTTCAATATATGCTTTACCGCAGTCCAATGTCCCTGTCCTGGATTACTCTGATATCTACTGACCATGCCCATGGCAAAGCAGATATCTGGTCTCGTACAGAGCATCGCATACATGAGGCTTCCTACTGCCGAAGCATAAGGAACCGCCTTCATCTCCTCTATCTCCTCAGATGATCTAGGACACATCTCCTTAGATAAAGGAACTCCATGCCTGAAAGGTAGAAAACCCTTCTTGGAGTTCTGCATGCTAAAACGCTCCATAATCGTGTCTATGTATGAAGCTTGGGATAAGCACAACATCCTTTTCCTGCAATCCCTTATAACCTTGATCCCAAGGATGTGTCCCACCTCTCCCAAGTCCTTCATATCAAACTGTTTGGACAACCATACCCATACGTCCGATAACACCTTGATATTGTTTCCAATCAACAAAATGTCATCTACGTATAGTACAAGAAATACCACTACATTTTCGTCACATCTCTTGTATACACAAGACTCATACGGACTTTGAATAAATCCATAAGACTGGATCACCTCATCAAAGCGGATGTTCCAAGACCTCGAAGCTTGCTTCAATCCATAAATGGACCGATTAAGCTTACATACAAGATGCTCTTTGCCCTTAGCAATGAATCCCTCTGGTTGCTTCATGTAGATGTTTTCCTCAAGACTTCCATTAAGGAAAGCTATATTGACATCCATCTGCCACACCTCATAATCCATATGAGCTGCTATGCATAAGAGAATCCGGATAGACTTAAGCATGATTACCGGCGAAAAGGTCTCCTCATAATCGATACCCTCTTTCTGAGTATACCCCTTCGCAACAAGACTCACTTTGAAGGTCTCAACCTTCCCATCTATTCCTCTCTTTCTCTTGTATATCCACTTGCATCCAATGGTTTTTACACTATCGGGTGGTTCTACTAGCTCCCAGACTTGATTTGAATCCATAGATTCAATCTCAGCATTCATTGCACTTTGCCAAGATACTGCATCTTTATCTTGGATTGCCTCGTCATATGTCTAGGGATCAGGTTCATGTTCGCCAGGGACCAAATAAGAAGATTCTCCCAAGAACATGAATCTCTTAGGCTATCTCACAACCCTCCCACTACGACGAGGTATCACCTGTGTATCCTCTGTGACACGCGGTGCAGTGACATGTGGTATATCCTCTTGTACCGGTGGTACTAAAAAAGTGACTTCCCCTTTTAACTCCTCCAGAACAATTTTACTCTTGGGCTTGTGGCTCATCACATAGTCTTCCTCTAGAAATTTGGCGTTCGTGCTAACCCTCTGATCTCTAGGACTATAAAACAATCCACCCTTCGTTCCCCTGGGATAGCCAACGAATATGCGTACTTCTGTACGAGGTTCCAACTTACCAACATCTGCCTTCAGCACATGTGCTGGACTCCCCCATATCCGAATATGTCTTAGACTAGGCTTTCGCCCAGTCCACAACTCTATGGGAGTAGGAGGCACTGATTTAGATGGAACCAAGTTTAGAATGTACACCGCCGTATCTAGAGCATATCCCCAGAACGAATCTGGCACGTCAGAATAACTCATCATCGATCTAACCATCTCCATAAGAGTCCTATTCCTTCGCTCTGCTACACCGTTCTGCTAGGGTGTGCCAGGTGCAGTCAATTGGGATTGAATCCCAGCCTCTGATAAGTAGTTCCTAAACTCTTTCAAGAGGTACTCACCACCATGATCAGATCGTAGTGTGTTGATACTTTTACCTTGACGTTTCTCCACATCATCCTTGAATTCTTTGAACTTGTCAAAGCATTCAGACTTGCGGCGCATCAGGTAAATGTATCCATATCTTGAGTAATCATATATAAAAGAGACGAAATACTCAAAACCACCTCTAGCCTGGATAGACATAGGACCACACAAATCAGAATGAACCAATTCTAACACATCTTTGGCTCTATACCCCTTGGCCTTAAAAGGCCTCTTGGTCATCTTACCCTCCAAGCAAGATTCACAGGTTGGGAGATCCTCCACCACTAATGAACCCAAAGGTCCATCAGCTATCAACCTTTGAATTCTGCTTAGGTTAATGTGACCAAGCCTAAGATGCCAAAGATATGTTTGGTTCATCTTCGAAGGTTCTTTTCTCTTATTGGAATTAGAAGATGAGTTATTAACTTCAATTTGCATCGTGGGAGGTTTTGGTTCAAGTGTGTACAAATTTACTATCAATGCACCCGAACAGATAATGTCCCTATTCCTTCTTATAACAACTCTGTCATTAAAAGAAATAGAATAACCATCCATAAACAATTTAGAAACCGAAATTAAATTCTTTCTAAATAAGGGTACATAAAGGCAATTCTTAAGAACCAAAAGTTTATTTTTCTCAAAAGATAAATGAACATCTCCCACTGCAATAGCCGCCACCTTCGTGGCATCGCCCAAGTACACGGTAATCTCCCCCTCAGCTAGTCGTCTGGTTTCTTGGAACCCCTGTAAAGTATTGCAGACATGATCAGTGGCTCCCGTATCTACACATCAGGTGTCGGTAGATAACACCGCTAAACATGTTTCAATGACTAGACCAAAAGATATACCTTTGTTCTTGCGGTTGGGGCAGTTCTTCTTCCAGTGTCCAGTCTGCTTACAAGTGAAGCACTTGCCTTTCGGCTTCTTCACTCCTCCCTGAGTACCTCCCATCGCCTTCGCCTCGGTTTGTTTCTTTTTCTTCTTGCCTTTCGGCTTAGAAGTAGAAACCTTCTGGGTCACCATGGCATGCGCCTAAGTACTCTGACGAAATAGTCCCTCTGCCGCCTGGAGTTCTGTCAAAAGTTCCGCCAACGAATACAACCTCTTGTTCATGTTGTAGTTGAGGCGAAACTTCTTAAAACTCCTAGGTAAAGACTAGAGTATGATATCGACCTGGGTTTCCCCATCGATCTCAGCTCCTAGGACCTCCAACTCATTCAAATGAGCCATCATCTTGAGAACAATGATCCCACACGGGTGTTCCCTCGACCATGGTGGTCGTCATCATGTTTCTCATGGCCTCTTGCCTCGTAGGCCAATTCTGGTGTCCGAAAAGCTCCTTGAGATTGAGCATCATATCATAAGCAGTGGACATGGCTTGATGCTGATGTTGCAGTACATTTGACATAGATGCCAAAATGTAACACTGCGCCATCTCATCGGCCTTGATCCACTTCTTATAGCTCTCTCTCTCCTTTTCCCCAGAATTATCTGCAGGCTTGGGAGGGCACTCTTCAAGGAGTACATATTTGTATTCCTCAGCAGTCAAGACAATGTCAAGATTTCTCTTCCAATCTACATAGTTGGGTCCAAGAAGTTTGTTCTCTTTCAGTATCACAGCAAGGGGGTTGAAAGTCATTTTGAAAGAAAACCTAAGAATCACATAAATCAAAACATTAGATTTCAAAAAATTATTGATTCCTCAAACAATAAAATTTTAAAATCAACCAACACCTCAAAACACCAAGAATATCATATGTCACGATAGTGTGGATGTATATGTATTCTACATTTGTAAGAAGAGGTTTTACCCATTAATTTTACTATCTTGTCAACCTAACTTTTTGATAAGTAAAATTAATAGTTGGTTCCTCTTTGGCCCTACAAATAAAAGTAGTGACTCCGATGGGGAGGATACTTATATTTGTATCTAAATGTTCACCATTACTCAATACTAAGGTAATTATCTCGGGTTATGTGCCTTACGATGGGCAAGAACACATGATCCTTAATAATTTCCTATAACCATATTCGACCTTGTGATCCGCAAACAAACCCATCCGATATGGAGGAAGGCACTCAGAGCTGACGCGCAAGTTTTTTTGCATCACTTGTCAAATCGTAATGGAGGCCGCGAGAATTTATAAAAATATCCCTCTCCCACTTAGTAATTTGAAATTGAGGAATTTTCCTAGCCTACGACATGCATATCAAACAAAAAGCAATAAATATGAAAAATAAATTATTTTCCAACTATTATGGCTTTTGTCTTCAATATGATTCCCGTCGCATCGCCATCTCGTCCGCTCCTCCTACGCCATGTACGAGCCATCCGGAGATCCAAGCCAAGACTAAAACCTATTTTATTTTACATCCATCGATCCTATACTCCACAAGGGAGTGTACATGAAATCTAGATTGAAAGTAAAATAAAATAAAGAGCGGCTAAACAATGTCGTATTTAATTTACTAAAAATTAAATACTAGCCTCATCAACCCCGAGGATTCAACAAAATAAATATTTACACACATACAATCACATATGGCCATAATAGTCAGATATTATGCCTGCAACCAAAGAGTTAAACTACGTATATCCTACTATTATCTGGCACATATAAGATATGAAAAAGTGCATAAAAATTAACCGAATCCTAAACACACAAAACCGGAAACCTTGGCTCTGATACCAATTGAAGGGTTTTGCTTATCGAGTCCGTGAGGGTAAACTTTGCTTCCCACTTCACCTGGGTAGCTTGACCATGGTGATCCCTTCGATGTCCCTGGATTAAAAAAATTTAATCCTAGACAAAAGAGATTGCCCAAACCACCAAGTCATCGTCGTGCTATTCGTTTAGAGAGATCACTAGAACAAACTAGTTGTTCATGCGACCATCCTCTATTCTACGAGTAGCCGCAGCATAGACGATGTCCAGATCGCCGGTTTTTGTGTTTATGCTCGGGATCCAAGTATTATTTAGCCATTTACAGATTTATAACATGCTTATATTTGAAAAAAAAATAAGCAACAAACAAAAGAAGAAAGTAGAATAGGTATACCTCTCGATCTTCTAATGTATGACCTTCCTCCTTTTGGACGTCGTGTGGGCGACGATCCACCAAAAGTCGAAGCTCCTAGATCACAAATCTTCCTTCCTTGCTCTTCCAAAGCAAGAGGAAGAATAGAAACAAGGTTTTTCTCCTCACTAGAAACAACCAACAAGGAACCAAAGCTTTCCTTGCCGTCGGCCAACTAGATGAAGGAGAAGATGGTGGAAAACAACCAAGACACCAAGGGAAGCCCTATATCTTGTTTCCACCACCTAAGGAGAGGGAGAAGGGAGCTTTTGGGTGCTGGCCAAGGGCTGGGAAGGGCCTGGAAACCTGCTGGACGTTGGCCACAAGACAAGGAAGAAGAAAGGAATCCTTGCCTTATTTGGTGCCGCCCGAGCCTCCAAACCCTAACCCTAATCCTAATCCTATCTCAACTAGGATTCCCTTCTCTTGCCGCCCAAGCCTTGCTCTCTTCAATAATAGTTCACGCCAACCCCTTGACACCCTTTTATAGAGTTACGGATATGTCATGAATTAATCTCCTCCATTAGTTCTAGAGATTTAATCTCAACCATCGGATCTAGAGATTTAATCTCAACCGTCGGATCTTAGAGATTTAATCTCTACCAATGGATCTTAGACTTTTGTTTCTATCCATTGGATCTAAGCATCATGGGGTGTTAATAGGCTACATTAGGGACCATGAGGAGGAGTTGGGTCTTGGCCACCCATGGATCAAGCCCACATACAGTCCGATCCACTAATGATGATCCAATCCACTAAAGGTTCATCATCGATCTACCTCACCAACCCCCATATGATAATATGGGCTCCATATATTATTTGTACATTTTCTCCCCATGTTTAAGATCTCAAATGTCCGTCGATTAATTAATTTACCGACCATTAATTAATCAACATCTAACTTCTTGAGTAGTACCACTCAACCTTTTCATCATGCCGGACCAAGTCCACCTGCAGGGTTTACATGATGAACCTTATGAGCTCCTCAAGGGGACATCATCATCCTAATATATAGTACACAGTTTCCTCCTATAATCAACGACACACCATATAAATAATATCATCTCCCAACTTACCGAGCCTATCGATTTAATCTATAAATCTCGCCCATTGGTAAATCAAAGAGATGAGTACTAAGTATATGTGCCTGTTATTATATCGGGATTAAGAGCATGTACTAAATAATATCTGAGGTCTGATTCGATTATGTAGTCAACAATAAATCGAATCACCTCTAAGTCGGTCCTGCTCAATACACACAAAGTGCACTAGTGTGATTCTATGGTCAAGACAAACCAATACCAAATCACACTACAACCATTCCGATGGTTTGTCCAAAGCCATCTCGGTTGTGAGCCTTTGCTTATACTTTTCAAGGGGCCGATAACATGGTCTCCTGTGTGACACCACACACCATGTTATCTACAATGTAAAGTATTAGACAATATTGCATAACCATAAAAAAATATGCAAACAATGATCATGTGATTCTTATTCAAAAATAAACATGTTCATATAAAAGATAGACTTTTCAGTATACATCCCTACAAGACCTAACCATTTCAAGAAGAGTCCTATTTCTTCTTTTAGCAATCCCATTTTACTGTGGAGTTCTTGGGATTGTTAGCTGCCTAATAATCCCTTTATCGTTAAAAATTATCTTGAACAAATCAAATAAAGATTCACTTTTACGGTCAGTGCATATGGTGTTAACCTTACGATCTAATTGATTCTCAACTTCATTCATATAATAAATGAAACAATCCAATGCTTCAAATTCATGAGAGATCAAATATACATGACCAAAACGATTGAAATCATCAATGAATGTAATGAAATAGCAAGCTCCGTATCTAGCCTTCACATTTATCGGACCACAAATATCTAAATGAATTAATTGCAATGGTGAATCGACTCTAATAGCCTTACCAAATGGTTTCCTAATTATATTTCCAGCATGACAATGCCCATATACAAACAAGTCAATCTTAGCATGAGTGCCTAGTAGGCCCTCTCTTGCTAAACAATTCATTCGATCTTGTCCTATATGCCCTAATTTAGCATTCCAAACATCATCAGATACATTTGCATCACTAGTAAGAGCAATGTTTGAAAAACAACCATCATTTTCATAATTGATATTTAGTTCCACATCAAGAACCAAGAAACTATTAGTTAAAAAATCATATCCAATTAACAAAGAGTCAATTTTAAGCTCTACACAGTGACTATAAAAATTAATACAATATTCTAAATCAAGAAGACATGTCACGGAAATTAAATTCCATCGAATCTCAGGATCATATAAGACATCATGTAGAAACAAGGTTCGTCTACCACGAAGGTTAAGTTTGCACTTGTCAACTCCTTTGACTTAACCCTTGCATTATTTCCTACATATATCCACTCATTGTCAACTGGTACCCGACGGTACTCCACGAATATAACTCGCTCCTGAGCTACATGGTTGGTTGCTCTTGAATATATAATTCACAAAAGATAAGAATTAGCTAACAACACAAATAATAATATAATGCTCAGGAAAAGAATATAGGCTTGGATTTACCTTTTTTGACTTGATTGATTCCCAAGTGAAGTGGGCCTTCTTTCCACAGTTAAAACAAGTCAGTTTGCTTTTAGGTTTCTTCCCAGTCTTCTTGTTTGGGCCCTACCTAGCAGCTGCAACTTCCTTTTCCTTTCCCTTTCCCTTTCCCTTCTTGAACCATTTTTTTTCTTGGATCCAGATGATCCATCAGAACCGACAACTACATAAGCTTGTCTTAAAATCCTCGCGGATTCAGCTCTCACCGCCTCCAATTTAACATGGCGTGAGACATTAGTGAAAGTCGATACTCTAACTGTGAGTTAAGTTCTATTTCATGGTCTCCCAAGAATCAGGAAGGGAATGGATCACTACTTGAACCTATTGTTCATCTATCAACTCATGATCAATAGTTTTAAGCTCATGGATCATGTTCGACTTCTCTCTTAGATGCTGAACTATGAAAATATTCGGGCGCTTCTTGTAGCTGTTAAACTTTATTGTCAGCTGTAGAAGCTTGCTCAGACTCACTCTACTTTATTTCTCTCTAAGGGCTACCCAGAAAGTTGTTGGGAATTGCTTCGGCGGCTCATTGACTCCCATGTCCCTGGATTAAAATTTTCACTAATGAAAACTAATCCGGATGGGATGAGTTTCCTAAGCTCTACCAATTCGTCTTCGTGCTAACGACTTGAGCGATCGCTTGAACAAACTAGTTGTTCAAGCAACCAAACTCTTCTAGTCGATTAGCCGCGGAAGAGACGACGGACGGATCGCCGATTTTTGTGTTTATCTTCGGGGTCCATGATTATACAAATACATACACATGCAAACTAGTATAATCAACACATACTAATCAAAATAATAAGAACATGCAAAGATCAATAATAAAAGTTATAAAACTTTTATACCTCTTGATCTTCTATCGTATGTCCTAACCTCCTTGTAGACTTCGTGTGGGCAAAGATCCTCCACAAGTTGAAGCTTCCTAGATCTTCTTCAATCCAAAGAAAGAAGAACTCTCCTTCCCTTCTTGTTTGAACCAACAACCAATCCACAAAGGATTGATGCCACCGGCCCCAAGAATAGAGAGAACAAAATGGAAACCACCAAGGAACCAAACTAGGGACAAACCCTAGCTTCTAGTGCCGCCGGCCAAGATGGAGTGAAGAGGAGAAAGGGAATTTGTTGGGCGCCGGCCAAGGTATAGGGAAAAGAGAAGGAGTCGGTAACACCCTAGGAAGAAGAAGAGCTCCTCTCCTATAGTTGCCGCCCACCTTCTTGCAAACCCTAGCTGCCCAACCATAAGAGCCAAACCCTAATCTAATTAGGGTTTCCTCCTTAGGCTTTCTTGCCGCCCAACCAAGGTGGAAGGAAGAGATCTATGAACCGGCCTCCTTCCCTAGGAAGAAGAAGATCTCTTCTCCTATAGTTGCCGCCCCTCTCCTTCCAAACCTTGCCGCTCAACCAAAGGAGCCAAACCCTAATCTAATTAGGGTTTCCTCCTTAGGGTTTCTTGCCGTCCAAGCCATTGATGGGCTAAACCCTAATCTCCAAAAACCAAAATCCTTTTTGCCGCCCAAACCATTCTCCCATATATATAGGGTTAGGTTTAGGCCTAGGTTTAATCTCCTCTATTGGTTATAGTGATTTAATCTCAACCGTCGAATCTTAGAGATTTAATCTCAACCGTCGGATCTTAGAGATTTAATCTCAACCGTCGGATCTAGAGATTTAATCTCAACCGTCGGTTCTAGGGATCTAATCTCCACTGTCGGTTCTAGAGATTTAATCTCAACCATCAGTTCTAGGGATTTAATCCCAACCGTCGGATCTAGTGATTTAATCTCAACCGTCAGTTCTAGAGTTTTGTTTTCTATCATTGGATCTAGAGTTCATGAGGTTTATATTAGGCTACGATAGGGACCATGAGGAGTTGGATCTTGGCCAACCGATGGATTGGAACCACACATACTTGATCCATCAATGATGTTCCATTCCACTAGAGGATCATCATTGAACTACCTCACCAATCCCCATAAATTAATATGGGCTCCATATATTATTTGTACATCCATCTCCCCGTGTTTAAGATATCGAATGTCCGTCAATTAATTGATTTACTGACCATCAATTAATTAACATCTAACTCCTCGAGTAGTACCACTCAACCTTATCATCATGTTGACTAAGTCAACCTGTAGGGTTTACATGATGAACCTTATGAGCTCCTCAAGGGGACATCATCAACCTATATTCTAGGACACGATTTCCTCCTATAATCAACGACACACCATGTAAATAATATCATTTCCCAACTTACTGGGCATATTGATTTAATCCATCTAAATCTCACCCTTTGGTAAATCAAAGAAATAAATACTAAGTACATGTGCCCGTTATTATATCGGGATTAAGAGCATGTACAACATAATATCCGAGGTCCGATTCAATTATGTAGTCAGCAATAAATTGAATCACCTCTATGTCGGTCCTGCTCAATACACCTAAGTGTACTAGTATAACTCTATGTTCAAGACAAAAAAATACCAAGCTACACTACAACCATGCCAATGGTTTGTCCAAAATTATCTTGGTTGTGAGCCTCTACTTATATTCTACAAGGAACTGATAACATGATCTTCTGTGCCACACCAAGCACCATGTTATCTACAATGTAAAATATTAGACAATATGCACACATATAATAAATATAAAGTGCAAAAAATGATCATGTGATTCTTATTTCAAAATAAAAATGTTCATACAAAAAGAGCTATGCTTTCAGTATACATTCCAACAATCTCCCACTTATACTAAAAGACTATGCTGTCATCACACTGCCATACATCTGATTTCCCTTCCCTCCACATGCCTATAAAAAGCTCTCGCTAGAAGGGCCTTAGTGAAAGGGTCTACCAGGTCATCCTCTGATGCAATCTTGGCGACAACAACTTCTACGATTTCTCGTATCAGGTGGTACTTGTGCTCTATGCATTTACTTACCTTATGGGCTCGTGGTTCCTTCGAGTTTACAACTGCACCATTATTATCACAATAAATTGTGATATTTCTAGGCAAACCAGGAATCACATCTAAGTCCATCAGGAAGTTCCTGAGCCACCCAGCTACATTGGTCGCCTTAGAGGCTGCCACATACTCAGCTTCCATGGTGGAGTCCGCCAAGCATTTCTACTGGACACTCCTCCATACAATGGCTCCACCTCCCAAAGTAAATACAAAACCTGAGGTAGACTTACTGTTATCCCTATCAGATTGGAAATCGGAATCCGTGTAACCCACAGGGAGTAATTGGTCTGCCCGATAAACTAGCATATAATCCCTAGTCCTTCTCAGACACTACAATATATGCTTTACCGCAGTCCAATGTCCCTGTCCTGGATTACTCTGATATTTGCTGACCATGCCCACGACATAGCAAATATCGGGTCTCGTACATAGCATCGTATACATGAGGCTTCCTACTGCCGAAGCATAAAGAACCGCCTTCATCTCCTCTATCTCCTCAGATGATCTAGGACACATCTCCTTAGATAAAGGAACTCCATGCCTGAAAGGTAGAAAACCTTTCTTGGTGTTTTGCATGCTAAAACGATCCATAATCGTGTCTATGTATGAAGCTTGGGATTAGCACACTAATCTTGATCCCAAGGATGTGTCCCACTTCTCCCAAGTCCTTCAAAACTGTTTGGACAACCATACCCTTACGTCTGATAACACTTTGATATTGTTGCCAACTACCAAAATATTATCTACGTATAATACAAGAAATACCACTACATTTCCGTCACATCTCTTGTATACACAAGACTGTTAGGGCAATCTCTTGCCGTAATATGGTTTTGATGGTGTGGCAAAGGGTTTAAGTTAGTTTGATATGTTGATGTGATATGTGCGTTGAAGTCGTGCAGGACTTAGTAATTCGCACATGGAGTCGTGGCGAGTTTCACATCTCATGACTCGTGCCTTGAGTCGGTGAAGGATAGCTTTGCGGAAGCCGTGCGCTTGGAGCATCCGAGGGACCGTCGGACGAGAAGCTTGGAGTGAAGCCGGAGGAAGTAGACTTCGAGGCAAGAGACGCGAAGGAGCATTGCAGAGCCATGCGCCTGATGCTGCCGAGGGACGTGGCCGAGAACGAAGAGAACTTCGAAGGCGAGGGACTCCGAGAAATGAGAGTGAGCGATTGTAACCCAGGGAAGGGTAGCTCTTAGGTGAAACTTGGCCATTTGGCCAAGTGTCGGATGGGTTTTCCCGACACCACGGATCGCGCCATGTCATGGCGATCAATCGCCTGAGTCGAGTGAGTTCGGACCGTATCGATCACGGATTGTGGCGATGATCGCCATACGTGGGCGGCGGCCGCCAAGACCATCACCGATCGCCAAGGCGTAGCGATCGGTCAGTCAATAAGGGTTCGCCATAGAATCGCTCGTAGCCGATCGGGCGCCGATTACGAGTGAGCGGCGATCGATGAGGTCCATCGATCGCCAAGAGTTAGTGTTAGTGAAAGCCCTAGAGCCAATCATATGATGATTGTTGTATGGACTTTATTGTATCATATTCCTATTTATAAAGGCATGGTTATTATATTTACTTGTATTGGTGCCAAATAACTAAATATAATAATGTCCTTGAGTAGTAGGTTCTTATCTATATCAATCGATTGGTTGAATCGATAATGAGATGATATAGAGAACACTACTCTTAATCATTCCTAAGTCAGTATTAACATTCGGGGACAATGTTAATGCATAGAGACTAACATGTAGGTCAACAAGATGACTTGATCTCACAAGTCATGGATATGAGATATCAAGTTGACACATGGGTATGCATTGGAGAATGTATCTTGAATGACCGCCATGAGAAAGTATCATGGATCGTTATATGAGTGTCATATACTTTCTCATGTGGCTATTAGTATGACTATTAGTCCTTAGACCTGAAGTCACCATGGTTCCCTACATAGGAGTTGCATACTTTGGCTTGGCCGTCAAGCGTCACCGTAAATGGGTGGACTATAAAAGCGATTCTTGGGTATGTAACAGATTATGCGGAGGGATGTGAGTGATGTAGATGGGATCTATCCCTCCCATATGACAGGGGTGACATCGATATTCTTGATAGAGTGAGACCACGAGTGCATGGCCATGCCCAAATGAGTCAATATGAGATATTGAGCTCATTTGATTAGAGTGAGTCTACTTGGAGTTCAAGATATAGATTGTACCAGGATGACACGGTCTATGCCTCGATTGGTCAATCTAGATGTCAAGGATAGAGGGACATTGTCACATATTGTGAGAGTCACAATTAGTAGTCACAAAGGTGATGTTGGAGCTCAACATTCTTGTAACTTGGGTAGCAATGATGTGTTGCTAGATACGCTCATTGCTTATGTTCCTAAATCGGTTTAGGGACATTGCCAGCGTTACAAGAACCTATAAGTCACACACATAACAGCAATTAGATGGAGATTAGGTTCATATGATGAACCATGAGGATTAGGTTCATGGGATGAACCAAATTGGATTAAGAGTAATCCAAATTAGACTAATTGAGTTAGACTCAAGTTGATTCAAGTGTTGAATGAGTCTAATTGAGATTTGATTCATCAAATCAATTTAAATTAATGAATAAAGATTCATTAAATTAAATTGACTTGAGTCAAGTGGTTAGATTTGATCAACCATGGGAGATTAGAGGTCAAGTTTGACTTGACTTGAGAGGGAAGATGAAAGGTCAAGTTTGACTTGACCAAATGCCATGTCATGGTGATGACTTGGCATGGGCCAATGATGATGCTCACATCATCATTGACTTTGTCAATTGATGCCACATCATGAGGGAGATCAAGGGTCATGGGAGTTACATGCATGCATGTAACCCCCCTCCATGAAGTGGCCGGCCACTCCATTAGATGGTGTATTGATTTTTGGTGGCTAATGACTTCATCTTCAACCTTGGAACTTTTCCTCTCAAGCTCTCTCCCTCTCCTTCCTCATCTTGCCGAGACACCCTAGGAGTGCTAGCACACTCAAGTGTGTTTTTCTTCCACCTATTGCTTGTGTGGATACCATAGAGGAGTGTGCACTTGACACTCTCGAGTTCCGGCGGACTTTGGACGAGCGGGATTTGCGAAGGGCATCGCATCAAGGGTAACATCCTTATCTCTTAGTTCTAAGGTAGATCTAGAGGATTTTGTAAGCACATACATGTAATTAGTTTTAATACTTCTTCGCACGGATCCGTGGCCGGGACTTCCGGGGTTTCATACGCATAAAAGCGGTTTTGCGGCGGAAAAGCCCATGATGTATCAGAGCCACGTGCGAAGCATGTATGTGTTTCGTTTTTGTATTTTTTATATTAGATATAAAAATTACAGATTTTTATGTTTCTGTAAATTTCCTAATTTTATAGAATTTTTGGGTATTTTTCTCGTAGAGTCGAAGCAACGAGTGTTGGGACACTCGTAGGCTTCAACCGTCGAGAAAAACTCTCCGAATCGGCGAGTTCTCGCTTTAGGTTTTTGGGACAGCGACTTAAGTCGCTGTAGGATCGTTGTAGGGACACTCGTGAAGTTTATTTTGCGAGTAGGGGCGCTGCCCCTATCCCCGAAAGGGGCCATGTCCCGCGATCGCGCCCAGAAACCGCTTAGCGGGACCGTTTCGGAGAGATGACTCATAAATTCGAAATAAATTAGGAAAAATTATAGAAATTTTCTGTAAAAAATACATAATTTTGAATTATGTATGATTCTGTGATTGTCATGGCCCAATAACCCAATTGGATTGGATTATGTGTGTTGTAATTCATAATACGGCCTGCGTGCCGTTTTGTGGTTGTGCGTGTTGTAAAATGTTTGCGACCTGCGCGTCGCACCTCTTCTTTTAATATTCTAGTTGTAAATAGTTTTAGACTCGAATGTAACTCGAGTTTCGTATTTGTAATGTACAAAAATGGAGCGGTGGAAAGTCCACTTGAAGACGAGCATACGAGAAGGGTGACGACGACACATGGCGGTCAAAGGAAGCGCTTGGAGAAGCCGCTAGCCTTAGGTTGACCGTCCGATCTTCTCATTGGCTTGAGAAGATCGTAGTAGGGCCATGACTATATCACATTTAATGATATATATATATATATATGTTGATATATATATATATATGTATATTTAATTGATTTTGCTTGTATGTATGTGATGCATGCTAGTAGAAACATGTTTGTATGTATATGATGCATGCTAGGTTAATTTTCTTGTATGTATATGATGCATGCTAGAATAATTAATGTATGTATATGATGCATGCTAATATAGGATAATAAAGGCCTAAATGCGTATAAGATACACATTACGATTAGATTAGATCATAATCGAATCAACTCGAAAATGCCTCAGAGCCTTGATACCCATCACTACCTCGATCATTTGTTGTTGAATGCGCAAAGCAGCAACATATTATCTTGGTAGGGTGCGGAGGGACAATCTTGGTCCTGCCTATCACGACTCGGGTTAGAGTAAGCTCAATTAGATTGAGCAAAACTAGTTAACTCAATTGGATCGAGTAGAACTATAGGCATATTCCAATCGTTGGAAAGATAGGTTAAGATCGCATTTACACTAAATCTTGGGCGATTTAGCCAAAGCTAACTCAAGGTCTTTTGTAAATGTGGGTCTTAATCCTATAAACAAGAGTTGCATAGAGATGTAATCGGTAATGTGTTACCCACCGATCGTACTAAGTCTTGGGCGATTTAGCCAAAGCTAACTCAAGGCTTAGTATGATGTGGATCTTGTCCCGCAAGAATTATAGCTAGTTTGTATGAATCTAGTAAAAGTGGTTTGACCACATCCATAACTCGATTCTACAAAATTCCTATAATTTAGTGGGAGCATCATTTTATTAAAGGCCTAATTAAATGATAAAAGGAATATGATATTAATCCTCTGCATTGTATGTTGTAGATTACTATGTCAACAAACACGAACACTCTCTCTCTGCGATCTGTCCTTGAGAAGGACAAGCTCGATGGAGCAAATTTCTGGTGATGCAGAACACGAGAATTGTTCTCACCCAAGAAAGGAAGTATGCGTCTGGGCGGCCCATTCCGGAGGCACCTCCTGCCAATGCCTCACGAGCTGACAAAGATGCTTACAAGAAGCATCAAGATGATGCATTAGATGTGTCATGTCTAATGCTCGCGACCATGAACTCTGAGCTTCAGAAGCAACACGAGTTCATGAATGCTTATGATATGGTTGGACATCTTCGTCAACTATATCAAGGACAAGCTAGGCATGAGAGATATGAAGTCTCTAAGGCATTATTTGGGTCCAAAATGCAAGACGGGACTCCGTGAGGTACATATGTACTCAAGATGATTAGTACGTAGAAAACCTACAAAGGCTGGGATTCCCACTTGGCCAAGAGCTGGCCACTGACCTAATCTTGCAATCTTTGCCAAGAGCCTTCGATCAATTTGTCATGAATTATAACATGAATGAAATTGATAAGCCATTGCCTGAAATGCTCAGCATGTTGAGAACTGCAGAGCTTAACCTTAAGAAGGGTAAATCTGACACCATTTTGATGGTGCAGAAAAAGAAAGGCAAGGGCAAGCCTAAAGGTAAGGGAAAGTCCCAAGCCAAGGGCAAAGGCAAAGAACTTAAACCCAAGGAAGGGGCTTGCTTCCATTGCAAGGAAGCAGGACAGCGTAATCGCAAGGCATACGAAGATCTTAAGAAGAAGAAGTGAGACTTCTACTTGGTATAAATGTTATAGAAGTCAATCTATCTATTTCTTCATCATGGGTATTAGATCGGATGTGCATCTCACATTTGTACCAATGTGCAGGGGCTGAGAAATAGCAAGGCATTGACAAAGGGCGAGGTGGACCTACGAGTAGGCAATGGAGCAAGGGTTGCTGCTGTTGCTGTAGGAACTTATGATCTATCTCTGCCCTCTGGGCTTGTACTAGAATTAGAAGAATGTTGTTATGTGCCTGCTTTAACTAAGAACATCATTTCAGTTTCTTGTTTGGACAAGAAAGGGTTTTCATTTATAATAAAGAACAAATGTTGTTCAGTTTATTTAAATGATATGTTCTATTGTAGTGCACCTCTAATGAACGGACTCTACTTTCTAGACTTAGAGAGCCCTATCTATAACATAAGTACCAAGAGGTTCAAATCAAATGAGTTAAACCAAACCTATCTCTGGCATTGTCGCTTAGGTCACATAAATGAGAGTCGCTTATCTCAGCTCCATAAGGATGGGCTGCTAGACTCATTTGATTTTGAATCATATGAGACATGCGAGTCTTGCCTTTTAGGCAAGATGACCAAGACTCCCTTTAGTGGACATAGCGAAAGAGCAACAGATTTGTTAGGACTTATACATAGTGATGTATGTGGTCCTTTCAATGTTGCTGCTAGAGGTGGTTACAGGTACTTCATTATATTTACTGATGACTTCAGTAGATATGGTTATGTGTATCTTATGACACATAAATCTGAATCCTTTGAAAAGTTCAAAGAATTCAAGAATGAAGTACAAAACCAGCTTGGCAAGAGTATTAAGATACTTCGATCAGATCGAGGTGGTGAATACCTTAGCCATGAGTTTCGTGACTATCTAGCGAGTGTGGGATTCTATCCCAACTCACTCCTCCCTGGAACACCACGGTGGAATGGTGTATCCGAAAGGAGGAATCGTACCCTATTGGATATATAGTGCGATCTATGATGAGTCACAGATCTTCCTATATCCTTTTGAGGATATGCTCTGGACACAAGCACCTTTACCCTTAAGTGTACCATCCAAGGTGTGGTAAAGACACCATATACGATATGGACGGGGAAAAATCCCAAGATGTCTTTTATGAGGATTTGGGGTTGTGAGGCGCTTACGTTCGGACGTCAAGTCTCGGACAAGCGGGACCCAAATCCGATAGGTGCTATTTTGTTGGATATCCCAAGGAGACAAAGGGATATTACTTCTACATTCCCGGTCGGCAAAGTGTTTGTGGCAAAGGCTGGGGTTTTTCTAGAAAGGATTTTGTTTCTAGAAAAACTAGTGGGAGTACCTTCGATCTTGAAGAAATTCAAGATAAGGACCATAGCACTGAGGCCTTGATGGAGGTTGAACAGGAACCACAAAGTGTTGTGGGTGATGAGGTTGTTGCACAAAGAGTTGTGGAACAACCACCTGTTCAAGTAGACCTACCTCTTCGCATGTCCGATGATAGGGCGTCGTCGGCTGAGAGATACTCATTTCTCTTGTCGACCATGATGACGTTATGCTCATTGAGAATGAGCCTACCTCCTATCGAGTGTGATGAGCCAGATTCTGAGAAATGGCTAGGACGCCATGAGATCCAAATGGAATCCATGTACACTAACCAAGTATGGACTTTGGTTGATCCACCAAGTCAATTGACCCATTGGGTGTAAGTGGGTCTTTAGGAGAAAGACTGACATGGATGGACTTACGCATACCTATAAGGGCGATTGGTGGCTAAAGGTTTCAAGCAAATTCATGGTATTGACTATGATGAAACCTTTCTCGATGGCGATGTTTAAGTCCATTCGGATCTTGCTTGCTATTAGATACCACCGATTATGAGATCTGGCGGATGGATGTCAAAACCGCATTTCTGAATGGAAACTTACTCGAGGATGTGTACATGACACAACCCGAGGGTTTTATAGATCCACAGATATCAAAGGTATACAGCGCAAAGGTCCATTTATGGGCTAAAGCAAGCTTCTCAGCTGGAATCTTCGATTCGATGATGCGATCAAAGCAGTTTGGTTTCATCAAGAATGAAGATGAACCTGTGTCTACAAGAGGGTTAATGGGAACACTTGTGTTCCTTGTATTATATGTGGATGACATACTACTCATTGGGAATGACATCCCTTCGCTCTGATGCAGTGAAGACTTGGTGCGTGCTTCTCAATGAAGGACTTAGGTGAAGCGACTGTATTCTAGGCATCAAGATCTATAGAGATAGATCTAAGAGATTGCTTGGCCTAAGTCGAGTACATACATCTGACAGTATTACTTGGTTTGCCATGCGAGAATTCCAAGAAAGGACTTCTGCCCGATGTCACATGGTGTGAGTCTTTCAAGACTCAAAGTCCCTCTTCTAGAGAGAGAGAGACGCATGGATAAGATCGCATACGCTATAGGATCTATCATGCGCCATGTTATGTACTCGTCCTGATGTCTCGTATGCTTTGAGCATGACGAGTAGATACCAGTCAGATCCAGGTGAGCGTCACTGGATAGCAGTCAAGAATATTCTTAAGTACTTGAGAAGGACTAAAGAATATTTCTTGATATTTGGAGGCGATGAGGAGCTAGCTGTAAAGGGATGTGATGCGACTTCAAACCCGGCGGGATGATTACAGATCGCGATCGGGGTTCGTGTTTTGCTTGAATAGGTAGCGTGAGTGGAAGAGTTCCAAGCAGACCACGATTATTGATTCTACAGAGGCCGAATATATCGGTGCTTCCATCTCATTCGTGAGATTGTCGATCGAGGAGATGTGAAGATTTGCAGAGTACCCACAGAGGCTAACATCGCAGATCCCTTGACCAAGGCTTTGGCACAGAAAAAGCATGATGGTCACACTAGGTCATTGGGTATTAGATACTACGGTGATTGGCACTAGTGCTAGTGGGAGATTGTTAGTGAAAGCCCTAGAGCCAATCATATGATGATTGTTGTATGGACTTTATTGTATCATATTCCTATTTATAAAGGCATGGTTATTATATTTACTTGTATTGGTGCCAAATAACTAAATATAATAATGTCCTTGAGTAGTAGGTTCTTATCTATATCAATCGATTGGTTGAATCGATAATGAGATGATATATAGAACACTACTCTTAATCATTCCTAGTCGAGTATTAACATTCAGGGACAATGTTAATGCATAGAGACTAGCATGTAGGTCAACAAGATGACTTGATCTCACAAGTCATGGATATGAGATATCAAGTTGACACATGGGTATGCATTGGAGAATGTATACTGAATGACCCGCCATGAGAAAGTATTATGGATCGTTATATGAGTGTCATATACTTTCTCATGTGGCTATTAGTATGACTATTAGTCCTTAGACCTGAAGTCACCATGGTTCCCTACATAAGGAGTTGCATACTTTGGCCGTCAAGCGTCACCCGTAAATGGGTGGACTATAAAGCGATTCTTGGGTATGTAACGAATTATTGCGGAGGGATGTGGTGATGTAGATGGGATCTATCCCTCCTATATGGCCAGGGGTGACATCGATATTCTTGATAGAGTGAGACCACGAAGTGCATGGCCATGCCAAATGAGTCAATATGAGATATTGAGCTCATTTGATTAGAGTGAGTCTACTTGGAGTTCAAGATTTAGATTGTATGCAGGGATGACACACGGTCTATGCCTCGATTGGTCAATCTAGATGTCAAGGATAGAGGACATTGTCACATATTGTGAGAGTCACAATTAGTAGTCACAAAGGTGATGTTGGAGCTCAACATTCTTGTAACTTAGGTAGCAATGATGTGTTGCTAGATACGCTCATTGCTTATGTTCCTAAATCGGTTTAGGGACATTGCCAGCGTTACAAGAACCTATAGTCACACACATAAGAGCAATTAGATGGAGATTAGGTTCATATGATGAACCATGAGGATTAGGTTCATGGGATGAACCAAATTGGATTAAGAGTAATCCAAATTAGACTAATTGAGTTAGACTCAAGTTGATTCAAGTGTTGAATGAGTCTAATTGAGATTTGATTCATCAAATCAATTTAAATTAATGAATAAAGATTAATTAAATTAAATTGACTTGAGTCAAGTGGTTAGATTTGATCAACCATGGGAGATTAGAGGTCAAGTTTGACTTGACTTGAGAGGGAAGATGAAAGGTCAAGTTTGACTTGACCAAATGCCATGTCATGGTGATGACTTGGCATGGGCGGCCAATGATGATGCTCCACATCATCATTGACTTTGTCAATTGATGCCACATCATGAGGGAGATCAAGGGTCATGGGAGTTACATGCATGCATGTAACCCCCCCTCCATGAAGTGGCCTGGCCACTCCATTAGATGGTGTATTGATTTTTTGGGCTAATGACTTCATCTTCAACCTTGGAACTTTTCCTCTCAAGCTCTCTCCCTCTCCTTCCTCATCTTGCCGAGACACCTAGGAGTGCTAGCACACTCAAGGTTGTTTTCTCCACCTATTGCTTGTGTGGATACCATAGAGGAGTGTGCACTTGACACTCTCGAGGTTGTGGACTTTGAATGCGGGATTTGCGAAGGGCATCGCATCAAGGGTAACATCCTTATCTCTTAGATCTAAGGTAGATCTAGGGTTTTTATAAGCACATACATGTTTATTTTAATATATCTTCGCGCGGATCCGTGGCGGGACTTAGGGTTTCCATGTAGCGGTTTTTGCGGCTCGGAAAAACCCAACAGTGGTATCAGAGCCACGTGCGAAGCATGTATGTGTTTCGTTTTTGTTATTTTTATATTAGATATAAAAATTACAGATTTATATGTTTCTGTAAATTTTCTTATTTTATAGAATTTTTGGGTATTTTTCTCGTAGAAAGAAAAGCAGTGTTGGGACACTCGTAGGCTTCAAGTCGAGAAAAACTCTCGCATCGGCGAGTTCTCGCTTTAGGTTTTGGGACAGCGACTTAAGTCCTGTAAGGATCATTGTAGGGACACTCGCAAAGTTTATTTTGCGAGTAGGGCGCTGCCCTATCCCGAAAGGGCCATGTCCCTTGATCGCGCGAAACCGCTTAAGCGGGACCGTTCGGAGAGATGACTCATAAATTGAAATAAATTAGGAAAAATTATAGAAATTTTCTGTAAAATACATAATTTTTGAATTATGTATAATTCTGTGATTGTCATGGCCCAATAACCCAATTGGATTGGATTATGTGTGTTGTAATTCATAATACGGCTGCGTCTTGTTTTGTGGTTGTGCGTGTTGTATAGTGTTTGCGACTGCAGCGTCGCACCTCTTCTTTTAATATTCTAGTTGTAAATAGTTTTAGACTCGAATGTAACTCGAGTTTCATATTTGTAATGTACAAAATGGAGCGGTGGAAAGTCCACTCGAAGACGAGCTTACGAGAAGGGTGACGACGACACATGGCGGTCAAAGGAAGCGCTTGGAGAAGCCGCTAGCCTTAGGTTGACCGTCCGATCTTCTCATTGGCTTGAGAAGATCGTAGTAGGGCCATGACTATATCACATTTAATGATATATATATATATATATGTTGATATATATATATGTATATTTAATTGATTTTGCTTGTATGTATGTGATGCATGCTAGTAGAAACATGTTTGTATGTATATGATGCATGCTAGGTTAATTTTCTTGTATGTATATGATGCATGCTAGAATAATTAATGTATGTATATGATGCATGCTAATATAGGATAATAAAGGCCTAAATGCGTATAAGATACACATTACGATTAGATTAGATCATAATCGAATCAACTCGAAAATGCCTACCAGGAGCCTTGATACCCATCACTACCTCGATCATTTGTTGTTGTTGAATCACAAAGCAGAGCAAGCGCATATTATCTTGGTAGGGTCGGAGGGACAATCTTGGTCCCGCCTATCATGACTCGGGTTAGAGTAAGCTCAATTAGATTGAGCAAAACTAGTTAACTCAATTGGATCGAGTAGAACTATAGGCATATTCCAATCGTTGGAAAGATAGGTTAAGATCGCATTTACACTAAATCTTGGGCGATTTAGCCAAAGCTAACTCAAGGTCTTTTGTAAATGTGGGTCTTAATCCTATAAACAAGAGTTGCATAGAGATGTAATCGGTAATGTGTTACCCACCGATCGTACTAAGTCTTGGGCGATTTAGCCAAAGCTAACTCAAGGCTTAGTATGATGTGGATCTTGTCCCGCAAGAATTATAGCTAGTTTGTATGAATCTAGTAAAAGTGGTTTGACCACATCCATAACTCGATTCTAAAAAATTCCTATAATTTAGTGGGAGCATCATTTGATTAAAGGCCTAATTAAATGATAAAAGGAATATGATATTAATTCTCTGCATTGTATGTTGTAGATTACTATGTCAACAAACACGAACACTCTCTCTCTGCGATCTGTCCTTGAGAAGGACAAGCTCAATGGAGCAAATTTCCTGGTAGTGCAGGAACACAGAATTGTTCTCACCCAAGAAAGGAAAAATGCGTCTGGGCGGCCCATTCGAGGCACCTCCACCCAATGCCTCACGGTGACAAAGATGCTTACAAGAAGCATCAAGATGATGCATTAGATGTGTCATGTCTAATGCTCGCGACCATGAACTCGAGCTTGGAAGCAACACGAGTTCATGAATGCTTATGATATGGTTGGACATCTTAAACTATATCAAGGACAAGCTAGGCATGAGAGATGAAGTCTCTAAGGCATTATTTGGGTCCAAAATGCAAGAGGGACTCCGTAGGTACATATGTACTCAAGATGATTGGAGTGCGTAGAAAACCTACAAATTTGGGATTCCCACTTGGCCAAGAGCGGCCTTGACCTAATCTTGCAATCTTTGCCAAGAGCCTTCGATCAATTTGTCATGAATTATAACATGAATGAAATTGATAAGCCATTACTGAAATGCTCGGCATGTTGAGAAGCTATGAGCTTAACCTTAAGAAGGGAAAATCGACTCCATTTTGATGGTGCGAGAAGAAGAAAGGCAAGGGCAAGCCTAAAGGTAAGGGAAAGTCCCAAGCCAAGGGCAAAGGCAAAGAACTTAAACCCAAAGGAGGAAGGAAGGGCTTGCTTCCATTGCAAGGAAGCAGACACCGGAAGCGTAGATCGCAAGGCATACCGGAAGATCTTAAGAAGAAGAGAAGTGAGACTTCTACTTGGTATAAATGTTATAGAAGTCAATCTATCTATTTCTTCATCATGGGTATTAGATCTAGGATGTGCATCTCACATTTGTACCAATGTCAGGTGAGAAATAGCAGGGCATTGACAAGGCGAGGTGGACCTACTGGTAGGCAATGGAGCAAGGGTTCTTGTCTTTGTAGGAACTTATGATCTATCTCTGCCCTCAGGCTTGTACTAGAATTAGATGAATGTTGTTATGTGCTGCTTTAACTAAGAACATCATTTGGATTTCTTGTTTGGACAAGAAAGGGTTTTCATTTATAATAAAGAACAAATGTTGTTGGTTTATTTAAATGATATGTTCTATTGTAGTGCACCTCTAATGAGCGGACTCTACTTTCTAGACTTAGAGCCCTATCTATAACATAAGTACCAAGAGGTTCAAATCAAATGAGTTGAACCAAACCTATCTCGCATTGTCGCTTAGGTCACATAAATGAGAGTCGCTTATCTCACTCCATAAGGATGGGTGCTAGACTCATTTGATTTTGAATCATATGAGACATGCGAGTCTTGCCTTTTAGGCAAGATGACCAAGACTCCCTTTAGTGGACATAGCGAAAGAGCAATAGATTTGTTAGGACTTATACATAGTGATGTATGTGGTCCTTTCAATGTTCTTTGCTAGAGGTGGTTCTGTGTACTTCATTACATTCTTGATGACTTGTAGATATGGTTATGTGTATCTTATGACACATAAATCGAATCCTTTGAAAAGTTCAAAGAATTCAAGAATGAAGTACAAAACCCGACTTGGCAAGAGTATTAAGATACTTGATCGGATCGAGGTGGTGAATACCTTAGCCATGAGTTTCGTGACTATCTAGGTGAGTGTGGGATTCTATCCCAACTCACTCCTCTGGAACACCACGGTGGAATGGTGTATCGAAAGGAGGAATCGTACCCTATTGGATATGAGTACGATCTATGATGAGTCACACAGATCTTCCTATATCCTTTTGGGGATATGCTCTGACACAGCGACCTTTACCCTTAAGTGTACCATCCAAGGTATGGTAAAGACACCATATACGATATGGACAGGGAAAAATCCCAAGATGTCTTTTATGAGGATTTGGGGTTGTGAGGCTTACGTTCGACGTCAAGTCTCAGACAAACTGGGACCCAAATCCGATAGGTGCTATTTTGTTGGATATCCCAAGGAGACAAAGGGATATTACTTCTACATTCGATCGGCTAAAGTGTTTGTGGCAAAGACTGGGTTTTTCTAGAAAGGGATTTTGTTTCTAGAAAAACTAGTGGGAATACCTCGATCTTGAAGAAATTCAAGATAAGGACCATAGCTTGAGGCCTTGATGGAGGTTGAGCAGGAACCACAAAGTGTTGTGGGTGATGAGGTTGTTGCCTGAGAGTTGTGGAACAACCACACATTCAAGTAGACCTACCTCTTGCAGTGTCGATAAGTGCGTCGTCGGCTGAGAGATACTCATTTTTCTTGTCTGACCATGATGACGTTATGCTCATTGAGTATGAGCCTACCTCCTATCGAAGGCTGTGATGAGCCCAGTTACGAGAAATGGCTAGAGGCCATGAGATCCGAGATGGAATCCATGTACACTAACCAAGTATGGACTTTGGTTGATCCACGAAGGGTCAAACCCATTGGGTGTAAGTGGGTCTTTAGGAGAAAGACGACATGGATGGACTTACGATACCTATAAGGGCGATTGGTGGCTAAAGTTTCAAGCAAATTCGCTGGTATTGACTTATGATGAAACTCTTTCTCCAAAGGGCGATGTTTAAGTCCATTCGATCTTGCTTGCTATTGCAAAGATACCACGATTATGAGATCCGCAGATGGATGTCAAAACCGTATTTCTGAATGGAAACTTACTCGAGGATGTGTACATGACACAACCTGAGGGTTTTGTGGATCCACAGCATACTGGGAAAGTATGCAAGCTGCAAAGGTCCATTTATGGGCTAAAGCAAGCTTCTCAGAGCTGGAATCTTCGATTCGATGATGTGATCAAACATTTTGGTTTCATCAAGAATGAAGATGAACTCTGTGTCTACAAGAGGGTTAATGGGAACACAGCTTGTGTTCCTTGTATTGTATGTGGATGACATACTACTCATTGGGAATGACATCCTTCGCTACATACCGCGAAGACTGGCCGGGACGTTCTCAATGAAGGACTTAGGTGAAGCAACTGTATTCTAGGCATCAAGATCTATAGAGATAGATCTAAGAGATTGCTTGGCCTAAGTCGAGTACATACATCGACACTGATTACTTGGCTTGCCATGCGTAATTCCAAGAAAGGACTTCACGATGTCACATGGTGTGAGTCTTTCAAGACTCAAAGTCCTCTTCTAGAGAGGAGAGAGACCGCATGGATAAGATCCCTTACGCATCCGCTATAGGATCTATCATGTACGCCATGCCGTGTACTGCTCGATGTCTCAGATGCTTTGAGCATGACGAGTAGATACTCAATGATCCAGTGAGCGCCATCGATAGTACCAAGAATATTCTAAGTACTTGAGAAGGACTAAAGAATATTTCTTGATATTCGAGGCGATGAGGAGCTAGTCAGAAGGGTTACAATGATGCCACTTCCAAACTCCACTGTGATGATTATAGATCGCAATGTGGTTCTGTGGTTTTGCTTGAATAGGTAGCACCGTGAGTCGGAAGAGTTCCAAGCAGACAGCTTATTGATTCTACAACAGAGGCCGAATATATCGGGTGCTTCCATCTCATTCGTGAGATTGTCGATCGAGGAGATGTGAAGATTTGCAGAGTACCCACAGAGGCTAAAATAGCAGATCCTCGACCAAGGCTTCGTACGTAAAAGCATGATGGTCACACTAGGTCATTGGGTATTAGATACTACGTGATTGCACTAGTGCTAGTGGGAGATTGTTAGTGAAAGCCCCAGAGCCAATCATATGATGATTGTTGTATGGACTTTATTGTATCATATTCCTATTTATAAAGGCATGGTTATTATATTTACTTGTATTGGTGCCAAATAACTAAATATAATAATGTCCTTGAGTAGTAGGTTCTTATCTATATCAATCGATTGGTTGAATCGATAATGAGATGATATAGAGAACACTACTCTTAATCATTCCTAGTCGAGTATTAACATTCAGTGACAATGTTAATGCATAGAGACTAGCATGTAGGTCAACAAGATGACTTGATCTCACAAGTCATGGATATGAGATATCAAGTTGACACATGGGTACATCGAGAATGTATACCGAATGACCCGCCATGAGAAAGTATCATGGATCGTTATATGAGTGTCATATACTTTCTCATGTGGCTATTAGTATGACTATTAGTCCTTAGACCTGAAGTCACCATGGTTCCTACATAAGGAGTTGCATACTTTGGTTTCACAAACGCCACCCGTAAATGGGTGGACTATAAAGGCGACATCGGGTATGTAACAATTATGCAGAGGGATGTGAGTGATGTAGATGGGATCTATCCCTCCTATATGACGGGGGTGACATCGATATTCTTGATAGAGTGAGACCACGAAGTGCATGGCCATGCCCAAATGAGTCAATATGAGATATTGAGCTCATTTGATTAGAGTGAGTCTACTTGGAGTTCAAGATTTAGATTGTACCGAGGATGACACGGCCTATGCCTCGATTGGTCAATCTAGATGTCAAGGATAGAGGGACATTGTCACATATTGTGAGAGTCACAATTAGTAGTCACAAAGGTGATGTTGGAGCTCAACATTCTTGTAACTTGGGTAGCAATGATGTGTTGCTAGATACCGCCATTGCTTATGTTCCTAAATCGGTTTAGGACATTGCCAACGCTATAAGAACCTATAGGGTCACACACATAAGAGCAATTAGATGGAGATTAGGTTCATATGATGAACCATGAGGATTAGGTTCATGGGATGAACCAAATTGGATTAAGAGTAATCCAAATTAGACTAATTGAGTTAGACTCAAGTTGATTCAAGTGTTGAATGAGTCTAATTGAGATTTGATTCATCAAATCAATTTAAATTAATGAATAAAGATTCATTAAATTAAATTGACTTGAGTCAAGTGGTTAGATTTGATCAACCAGGGGAGATTAGAGGTCAAGTTTGACTTGACTTGAGAGGGAAGATGAAAGGTCAAGTTTGACTTGACCAAATGCCATGTCATGATGATGACTTGGCATGGCGCCAATGATGATGCTCCACATCATCATTGACTTTGTCAATTGAGTGCCACATCATGAGGGAGATCAAGGGTCATGGGAGTTACATGCATGCATGTAACCCCCCTCCATGAAGTGGCCGGCCACTCCATTAGATGGTGTATTGATTTTTGGTGGCTAATGACTTCATCTTCAACCTTGGAACTTTTCCTCTCAAGCTCTCTCCCTCTCCTTCCTCATCTTGCCGAGACACCCTAGGAGTGCTAGCACACTCAAGTGTGTTTTTCTTCCACCTATTGCTTGTGTGGATACCATAGAGGAGTGTGCACTTGACACTCTCGAGTTCCGACGGACTTTGGACGAGCGGGATTTGCGAAGGGCATCGCATCAAGGGTAACATCCTTATCTCTTAGTTCTAAGGTAGATCTAGAGGATTTTGTAAGCACATACATGTAATTAGTTTTAATACTTCTTCGCACGGATCCGTGGCCGGGACTTCCGGGGTTTCCGCAACGCAAAAAGCGGTTTTTGCGGCCCGGAAAAGCCCAACAGTGGTATCAGAGCCACGTGCGAAGCATGTATGTGTTTCGTTTTTGTATTTTTTATATTAGATATAAAAATTACAGATTTTTATGTTTCTGTAAATTTCCTAATTTTATAGAATTTTTGGGTATTTTTCTCGTAGAGTCGAAGCAACGAGTGTTGGGACACTCGTAGGCTTCAACCGTCGAGAAAAACTCTCCGAATCGGCGAGTTCTCGCTTTAGGTTTTTTGGGACAGCGACTTAAGTCGCTGTAGGATCGTTGTAGGGACACTCGTGAAGTTTATTTTGCGAGTAGGGGCGCTGCCCCTATCCCCGAAGGGGCCATGTCCCGCGATCGCTGAAACCGCTTAGCGGGACCGTTTCGGAGAGATGACTCATAAATTCGAAATAAATTAGGAAAAATTATAGAAATTTTCTGTAAAAATACATAATTTTGAATTATGTATGATTCTGTGATTGTCATGGCCCAATAACCCAATTGGATTGGATTATGTGTGTTGTAATTCATAATACTACCGCGCGTCGCTTTTTGTGGTCGTGCGTGTTGTAAAATGTTTGCGACACCTGGCCGACCTCTTCTTTTAATATTCTAGTTGTAAATAGTTTTAGACTCGAATGTAACTCGAGTTTCGTATTTGTAATGTACAAAAATGGAGCGGTGGAAAGTCCACTTGAAGACGAGCATACGAGAAGGGTGACGACGACACATGGCGGTCAAAGGAAGCGCTTGGAGAAGCCGCTAGCCTTAGGTTGACCGTCCGATCTTCTCATTGGCTTGAGAAGATCGTAGTAGGGCCATGACTATATCACATTTAATGATATATATATATATATATGTTGATATATATATATATATGTATATTTAATTGATTTTGCTTGTATGTATGTGATGCATGCTAGTAGAAACATGTTTGTATGTATATGATGCATGCTAGGTTAATTTTCTTGTATGTATATGATGCATGCTAGAATAATTAATGTATGTATATGATGCATGCTAATATAGGATAATAAAGGCCTAAATGCGTATAAGATACACATTACGATTAGATTAGATCATAATCGAATCAACTCGAAAATGCCTAATGAGCCTTGATACCCATCACTACCTCGATCATTTGTTGTTGTTGAATCGCCAAAGCGAGCAACGCATATTATCTTGGTAGGGTGCGGAGGGACAATCTTGGTCCCGCCTATCACGACTGGGTTAGAGTAAGCTCAATTAGATTGAGCAAAACTAGTTAACTCAATTGGATCGAGTAGAACTATAGGCATATTCCAATCGTTGGAAAGATAGGTTAAGATCGCATTTACACTAAATCTTGATTTAGCCAAAGCTAACTCAAGGTCTTTTGTAAATGTGGGTCTTAATCCTATAAACAAGAGTTGCATAGAGATGTAATCGGTAATGTGTTACCCACCGATCGCACTTAAGTCTTGGGCGATTTAGCCAAAGCTAACTCAAGGCTTAGTATGATGTGGATCTTGTCCCGCAAGAATTATAGCTAGTTTGTATGAATCTAGTAAAAGTGGTTTGACCACATCCATAACTCGATTCTACAAAATTACTATAATTTAGTGGGAGCAACATTTTATTAAAGGCCTAATTAAATGATAAAAGGAATATGATATTAATCCTCGCATTGTATGTTGTAGATTACTATGTCAACAAACACGAACACTCTCTCTCGCGACCGTCCTTGAGAAGGACAAGCTCAATGGAGCAAATTTCGGATGCACAGAACACGAGAATTGTTCTCACCCAAGAAAGGAAGACGTGGAGCAGCCATTCCGAGGCACCTCCCGCCAATGCCTCACGGTGACAAAGATGCTTACAAGAAGCATCAAGATGATGCATTAGATGTGTCATGTCTAATGCTCGCGACCATGAACTCGAGCCTGGAAACACGAGTTCATGAATGCTTATGATATGGTTGGACATCTTCGTCAACTATATCAAGGACAAGCTAGGCATGAGAGATATGAAGTCTCTAAGGCATTATTTGGGTCCAAAATGCAAGACGGGACTCCCGTAGGTACATATGTACTCAAGATGATTGGGTACGTAGAAAACCTACAAAGGCTGGGATTCCCACTTGGCCAAGAGCTGGCCACTGACCTAATCTTGCAATCTTTGCCAAGAGCCTTCGATCAATTTGTCATGAATTATAACATGAATGAAATTGATAAGCCATTACAAATGCTCGATGTTGAGAACTGCAGAGCTTAACCTTAAGAAGGGTAAATCTGACACCATTTTGATGGTGCAGAAAAAGAAAGGCAAGGGCAAGCCTAAAGGTAAGGGAAAGTCCCAAGCCAAGGGCAAAGGCAAAGAACTTAAACCCAAGGAAGGGGCTTGCTTCCATTGCAAGGAAGCAGGACACTGGAAGCGTAACTGCAAGGCATACCTGGAAGATCTTAAGAAGAAGAGAAGTGAGACTTCTACTTCAGGTATAAATGTTATAGAAGTCAATCTATCTATTTCTTCATCATGGGTATTAGATATCGGATGTGCATCTCACATTTGTACCAATGTGCAGGGGCTGAGAAATAGCAAGGCATTGACAAAGGGCGAGGTGGACCTACGAGTAGGCAATGGAGCAAGGGTTGTTGCTGTCGCTGTAGGAACTTATGATCTATCTCTGCCCTCTGGGCTTGTACTAGAATTAGAAGAATGTTGTTATGTGCCTGCTTTAACTAAGAACATCATTTCAGTTTCTTGTTTGGACAAGAAAGGGTTTTCATTTATAATAAAGAACAAATGTTGTTCAGTTTATTTAAATGATATGTTCTATTGTAGTGCACCTCTAATGAACGGACTCTACTTTCTAGACTTAGAGAGCCCTATCTATAACATAAGTACCAAGAGGTTCAAATCAAATGAGTTGAACCAAACCTATCTCTGGCATTGTCGCTTAGGTCACATAAATGAGAGTCGCTTATCTCAGCTCCATAAGGATGGGCTGCTAGACTCATTTGATTTTGAATCATATGAGACATGCGAGTCTTGCCTTTTAGGCAAGATGACCAAGACTCCCTTTAGTGGACATAGCGAAAGAGCAACAGATTTGTTGGGACTTATACATAGTGATGTATGTGGTCCTTTCAATGTTGCTGCTAGAGGTGGTTACAGGTACTTCATTACATTTACTGATGACTTCAGTAGATATGGTTATGTGTATCTTATGACACATAAATCTGAATCCTTTGAAAAGTTCAAAGAATTCAAGAATGAAGTACAAAACCAGCTTGGCAAGAGTATTAAGATACTTCGATCAGATTGAGGTGGTGAATACCTTAGCCATGAGTTTCGTGACTATCTAGCTGAGTGTGGGATTCTATCCCAACTCACTCCTCCTGGAACACCACAGTGGAATGGTGTATCCGAAAGGAGGAATCGTACCCTATTGGATATGGTACGATCTATGATGAGTCACATGATCTTCCTATATCCTTTTGGGGATATGCTCCGGACACTGCAGCCTTTACCCTTAACCGTGTACCATCCAAGGTCAGTGGTAAAGACACCATATACGATATGGACAGGAAAAATCCCAAGATGTCTTTTATGAGGATTTGGGGTTGTGAGGCTTACGCTCGACGCCAAGTCTCGCATAAACCGGGACCCAAATCCGATAGGTGCTATTTTGTTGGATATCCCAAGGAGACAAAGGGATATTATTTCTACATTCCCAACAAGACAAAGTGTTTGTGGTAAAGACTGGGTTTTTCTAGAAAGGGATTTTGTTTCTAGAAAACTAGTGGGAGTACCTTCGATCTTGAAGAAATTCAAGATAAGGACCATAGCACTGAGGCCTTGATGGAGGTTGAACAGAACCACAAAGTGTTGTGGGTGATGAGGTTGTTGCACAAAGAGTTGTGGAACAACCACTGCTCAAGTAGACCTACCTCTTCGCAGTCCGATAGGGTACGCCGTCACCGAGAGATACTCATTTCTCTTGTCGACTACGATGACGTTATGCTCATTGAGAATGAGCCTACCTCCTATCGTAAGCCGTGATGAGCCCAGATTCGAGAAATGGCTAGACGCCATGAGATCCGAGATGGAATCCATGTACACTAACCAAGTATGGACTTTGGTTGATCCACCAAGGGTCAAACCCATTGGGTGTAAGTGGGTCTTTAGGAGAAAGATCGACATGGATGGACTTACGATACCTATAAGGGCCGATTGGTGGCTAAAGGTTTCAAGCAAATTCATGGTATTGACTATGATGAAACCTTTTCTCCAAAGGGCGATGTTTAAGTCCATTCGATCTTGCTTGCTATTGCGAGATACCACGATTATGAGATCCGGCAGATGGATGTCAAAACCGCGTTTCGAATGGAAACTTACTCGAGGATGTGTACATGACACAACCCGAGGGTTTTATAGATCCACGATATCGGGAAGGTATGCAAGCCGCAAAGGTCCATTTATGGGCTAAAGCAAGCTTCTGAGCCGGAATCTTCGATTCGATGATGCGATCAAACATTTTGGTTTCATCAAGAATGAAGATGAACCCCGTGTCTACAAGAGGGTTAATGGGAACACATTGTGTTCCTTGTATTGTATGTGGATGACATACTACTCATTGGGAATGACATCCTTCGCTACCTGTGAAGACTTGGTCGGGACGTGCTTCTCAATGAAGGACTTAGTGAAGCCAGATTCTAGGCATCAAGATCTATAGAGATAGATCTAAGAGATTGCTTGGCCTAAGTCAGAGTACATACATTGACACGGTATTACTTCGGTTTGCCATGCAGAATTCCAAGAAAGGACTTCTGCCGATGTCACATGGTGTGAGTCTTTCGAAGACTCAAAGTCCCTCTTCTAGAGAGGAGAGAGACCGCAAGGATAAGATCCCTTACGCATCTGCTATAGGATCTATCATGTACGCCATGCTGTGTACTGTCTCGATGTCTCAGATGCTTTGAGCATGACGAGTAGATACTGATCGGTGAGCGCCATCGATAGTGATCAAGAATATTCTTAAGTACTTGAGAAGGACTAAAGAATATTTCTTGATATTCGAGGCGATGAGGAGCTAGTCAGAAGGGTTACACGATGCCACTTCCAAACCGTGATGATTACGATCGCAATGGTGGTTCGTGGTTTTGCTTGAATAGGTAGCACTGTGAGCTGGAAGAGTTCCAAGCAGGACACAGTTATTGATTCTACAACAGAGGCCGAATATATCGGTGCTTCCATCTCATTCGTGAGATTGTCGATCGAGGAGATGTGAAGATTTGCAGAGTACCCACAGAGGCTAACATCGCAGATCCCTTGACCAAGGCTGCACAAAAAAAAAAAAAGCATGATGGTCACACTAGGTCATTGGGTATTAGATACTACGGTGATTGGCACTAGTGCTAGTGGGAGATTGTTAGTGAAAGCCCTAGAGCCAATCATATGATGATTGTTGTATGGACTTTATTGTATCATATTCCTATTTATAAAGGCATGGTTATTATATTTACTTGTATTGGTGCCAAATAACTAAATATAATAATGTCCTTGAGTAGTAGGTTCTTATCTATATCAATCGATTGGTTGAATCGATAATGAGATGATATAGAGAACACTACTCTTAATCATTCCTAGTCGAGTATTAACATTCAGGGACAATGTTAATGCATAGAGACTAGCATGTAGGTCAACAAGATGACTTGATCTCACAAGTCATGGATATGAGATATCAAGTTGACACATGGGTATGCATTGGAGAATGTATACTGAATGACCCGCCATGAGAAAGTATCATGGATCGTTATATGAGTGTCATATACTTTCTCATGTGGCTATTAGTATGACTATTAGTCCTTAGACCTGAAGTCACCATGGTTCCCTACATAAGGAGTTGCATACTTTGGCTTCGTCAAACGTCACCCGTAAATGGGTGGACTATAAAGGCGATTACTGGGTATGTAACGAATTATGCGGAGGGATGTGAGTGATGTAGATGGGATCTATCCCTCCCATATGACGGGGGTGACATCGATATTCTTGATAGAGTGAGACCACGAAGTGCATGGCCATGCCCAAATGAGTCAATATGAGATATTGAGCTCATTTGATTAGAGTGAGTCTACTTGGAGTTCAAGATTTAGATTGTACCGAGGATGACACGGTCTATGCCTCGATTGGTCAATCTAGATGTCAAGGATAGAGGGACATTGTCACATATTGTGAGAGTCACAATTAGTAGTCACAAAGGTGATGTTGGAGCTCAACATTCTTGTAACTTGGGTAGCAATGATGTGTTGCTAGATACCGCTCATTGCTTATGTTCCTAAATCGGTTTAGGGACATTGCCAACGTTACAAGAACCTATAGGGTCACACACATAAGAGCAATTAGATGGAGATTAGGTTCATATGATGAACCATGAGGATTAGGTTCATGGGATGAACCAAATTGGATTAAGAGTAATCCAAATTAGACTAATTGAGTTAGACTCAAGTTGATTCAAGTGTTGAATGAGTCTAATTGAGATTTGATTCATCAAATCAATTTAAATTAATGAATAAAGATTCATTAAATTAAATTGACTTGAGTCAAGTGGTTAGATTTGATCAACCATGGGAGATTAGAGGTCAAGTTTGACTTGACTTGAGAGGGAAGATGAAAGGTCAAGTTTGACTTGACCAAATGCCATGTCATGGTGATGACTTGGCATGGCAATGATGATGCTCCACATCATCATTGACTTTGTCAATTGATGCCACATCATGAGGGAGATCAAGGGTCATGGGAGTTACATGCATGCATGTAACCCCCCTCCATGAAGTGGCCGGCCACTCCATTAGATGGTGTATTGATTTTTGGTGGCTAATGACTTCATCTTCAACCTTGGAACTTTTCCTCTCAAGCTCTCTCCCTCTCCTTCCTCATCTTGCCGAGACACCCTAGGAGTGCTAGCACACTCAAGTGTGTTTTTCTTCCACCTATTGCTTGTGTGGATACCATAGAGGAGTGTGCACTTGACACTCTCGAGTTCCGGCGGACTTTGGACGAGCGGGATTTGCGAAGGGCATCGCATCAAGGGTAACATCCTTATCTCTTAGTTCTAAGGTAGATCTAGAGGATTTTGTAAGCACATACATGTAATTAGTTTTGGGGTTTACTGCATGGCGGTTTTTGCGGCCCGGAAAAGCCCAACAGTTAGCCCTCTCTATAAAAAGAGAGGGTGTGAGCCTTTGAGAGGCTAATGCTCATACTCCAAACAATCTTCCTAGTGCCCCACAAGCTCTAAACTCTTCTTACCTGTTCTTACTCCATTCTATTTGTAAGAAGAGTGTGCTTGATTTGTAAAGGTTACCTCCACCTAGCTTGGTGCAAAGGAGAGACCATTTAGTGGATTGGTTTAACGGAGTGATTCACCGAGGACGAATCGGGGACCGTGGATTAGTGGCGTAGCCGTGAACCACGTTATACCATCGTGTTAGCGTTTGTTTTATTGTTTGTCTTTTGCTTTGTATTTGTATATTCTGCTTGCGCTAATCTTTTGTAGACGAGCAATTTACGACGTCCAACGTACGAGGGCTATTCACCCCCCTCTAGCCGGCCATACCGATCCCCTACAAGTGGTATCAGAGCCAAGGAAAGCTTGTCGAGGACTAACCACCACAACAAGCAACTTTCAAAATGGCCGGCTCCAACATCCATCCTCCGAAGTTTGAAGGAGAATTCGCTTGGTGGAAGAAGCGAATGGAGGTATTTTTCGAAACGGATTTTGATATAATGATTACAATGGAATCCAGTTTCGTTTTGCCTAGGGATGAAGAGGGGAAGCAAATAGAGAAATCTAGGTGGACCAAGAGGCAAAGAGAGGAGCACCTTGCAAACTCCAAAGCCAAGCACCATCTCTACAATGTGCTCCCTCAACAAGAAATCAACCGAATAGGAGAATGCCTAAGCGCCAAGGAGATGTGGGAGAAGCTAATTGAGCTTCATGAAGGCACATCCGAGGCAAAGCTAGCAAGGAGAGATCTCCTTCGCTCCCAACTATCCAACATCAAATTAGAAAAGGGAGAAAAGGTAATTTCTTTGCATTCTAGATTCAAAGAAATTTTAAATGGACTAACAAGTGTAGGTGAGAAGCTATCAAACCGGGATATGGTAATGAAGGCCATAGATGCCTTTCCCCGGTCCTCCAAGTGGAGCTCCATGGTGGATTCGTTCTACATCTCCAAGAACTTGGAAGTAAGTACCTTGGAGGAATTTTTCTCAACAATGGAGCTCCATTTAAACTAGGCTTGAAGGAATACTAGAGGAGCCTAGAATTCAACCTTCAAGGAGTAGCCTTGTTGGCAAATAAGGGGAAGAAGAAGATGGAAATCCCCTCCTCCTCCGATGACGAAGCGTCTTCCTCCTCCTCCATGGATAGCACCGAAGAAGCCTATATGGTAAGGAGGGTAAGACGTGCATTTAAGAATTTTAGATTTGATAAATCTAATGATAGGATGAGAAGACCAAGGGGGAAGGTCATATGCTACAATTGCCAAGGAGAAGGGCACATAAGGGACAATTGTCCTCTCCTAAACAAGAGCAAGGAAGAAAGGAAAAAGAAAGAAGAAAAGAAGAAGAAGAAGGGGAGCAAGAAAAAGAAGGAAGAGGAGAAGAAGAAAAAGGAGAAGGGAAAGGCTAAGGCTCTCAAGGCAAGGACTTGGGATGATCCATCCTCATCCTCCTCCTCATCATCGGATGAGGAGAATGCCTTTGTCACCAATTTGGCCTTGATGGCCTTTGATGACTTGGATTGCTCTTCCTCCGAAAATGAAGGTTCAAGCTCAAGAGGAGAGAGCTCAAGTGAAGGGGGAGTTTCATCATCCTCATCATCCGAAGAAGAAGAGGACATGGAAACTATGATAACCAATCTCTCACCTAGTAAAATAGTTTCTATGATTTCTAGTTTAACTAAGGATTTATTTAGGGCAAAGAAGAAAAATAAATGCATGCTTGAACAAATTAAGGAATTAGAACAAAAATTAGAAAAGGCATGCTTAAATGATAATATTTCTTCTAGCTTAAATGATGATGCATGCTCACATGATTATATGCCTTTGGATGTTAATGATGCATGTATAAATGAAAATAGGGCCTTAAGGGAAAAGGTAGATTATTTAACCAAAGCCCTAGAGAAATTCACAATTGGCTCCAACACATTAAATATGATCTTAGGGAGCCAAAGAGCTAGTTTCAACAAGAAAGGCCTAGGCTACAAGGAAAAGAAAATGAAAAGGCCTACAAATGCCTAATAGCTAGGGACAAGATAAAAGAAAGTAATTGCTAGGAAATGGATCCCCAAGGAGTATTTAGTGAACCCAATAGGAAAGAATTTATTTTGGGTTCCAAAATCCATCCTTAAGGGTTAGAATAACTTCAGGTAGTCAACCATACGAACTTGACCTATATCATATTTTGCTGACTTAGGATGACGGGACAACATTTTTAGATAGTGTTGGGTGATGATAACGCCCATAAATAGGTAATAATGCTTAAATCATGATGATTAATGTAATTCTATGTATGTTTTAAATCATGATTTATGATTTTGATATTTGGCATGTTATCATGAGAAATAGGTTAAATCATGCTTTAGGTGATAATTTGTTTATTATCATCATATAATACCTAATGCATGACTATTATTTGATGGATACATGAGTTTCATGATCATAATGTAGAATTGATTGATATATGTCATTATGATCATGTAGAATGTTAGGTTGATACTTAACCATGATAGAATTGCATGAATATATGAGTTAAGTATATACAAATACCCCCTAGGATACATCTCACACTCACTATAGGCTAACTTGATTGCAAACTTAGCATGGGTGAGATATTAGGATGATACAAATGTCCACTAATGCCTATGGCATTTAGATGGTCATTTAAAGTATCAAAATAGCAATAATAGACCAATCATGGGGAAGGCTTATGTTTAATTCATAGACATATTGCCCAAAGATCATGGTTGGATATTTCATATGTTTTCAAAACAATTTCTTACCTTAAAATACATGTATTCATGTTTTGAAACAATTGGATGCAAAACTAGGTAGCTAACTTGATACTAGAATGATCAAAAACCTAGTGGTTTTTAGAGCTCTTTGGATTTTTGGCAAAAACAAGAAAATATAATGAGTTTTCATGAAAAACTATTTTTCCTTGATAGATATACTTAATAGAAATATGTTCCCAAATTTCATGATTTTCAATTTTGAATTTATAATGCATTAAAATCAAAAATTGATTCTTTTGCTACGATCGCCATAATCGATAGCAATGAGTGATCGTGGCTAAATCAGAACATTGAAGGCCAATTCAGTTTGTAAACCTACAACAAGTGGTAGAAATATACTTGATGCCATCAACAAGTGGTACCCAATTTTAAATCAACTTGTCATATTTTCCTCCATTATACTTGATGCCATGAGCTTATAACTTAGGGTTAATCTTTTTGATAGTGTCAAATGGGGAGAAATAAGTATGTTTAATTTAATCACTTTAGTTGGAGAAATAAATGATAGTGGGAGAAAATTTGCATAGAGAGTTTCATGTATTAATTGGGAATTGCATGTTGTTATATCATGTTTATCTTTACTTGCTTTCTTACCTTAGAATTTATATCAAATGTTTTTACCTAACTTAAACGGATTGCCACACATCAAAAAGGGGGAGATTGTTAGGGCAATCTCTTGCCGTAATATGGTTTTGATGGTGTGGCAAAGGGTTTAAGTTAGTTTGATATGTTGATGTGATATGTGCGCTGAAGTCGAGACTTAGTAATTCGCACATGGAGCCGTGGCGAGTTTCACATCTCATGACTCGTGCCTTGAGTCGGTGAAGGATAGCTTAAGCCGGCGCTTGGAGCATCCGAGGGACCGTCGGACGAAGCTTGGAGTGAAGCCGAGGAAGTAGACTTGAGGCAAGAGACGCCGAAGGAGCCGCCCAACGAGGACGTGGCCGAGAACGAAGAGAACTTCAAGGCGAGGGACTCGAGAAATGAGAGTGAGCGATTGTAACCCGGGAAGGGTAGTTTTATGGCCAGCCGATCGCCATACGTGGGCAATCGATCGCAAGACCATCGATCGACCGGCGCGGCCGATCGAGTCAATGGGTTGACGCAGGGTTACGTAACTGGCCGTAGCCGATCTACGGAGCGCGCGATGACCGATGAGGTCCATCGCCGATCGCTAAGAGTTCCGTTGGACTACAACGGTCGGGATCCGACGGGGTCGGTGGCCGTTGTAGTGACGGAATGATCGCGGCGGCAATGATCGATGGCGGCAACGGAAGAAGTTAGCCCTCTCTATAAAAAGAGAGGGTGTGAGCCTTTGAGAGGCTAATGCTCATACTCCAAACAATCTTCCTAGTGCCCCACAAGCTCTAAACTCTTCTTACCTGTTCTTACTCCATTCTATTTGTAAGAAGAGTGTGCTTGATTTGTAAAGGTTACCTCCACCTAGCTTGGTGCAAAGGAGAGACCATTTAGTGGATTGGTTTAACGGAGTGATTCACCGAGGACGAATCGGGGACCGTGGATTAGCGGCGTAGCCGTGAACCATGTTATACCATCGTGTTAGCGTTTGTTTTATTGTTTGTCTTTTGCTTTGTATTTGTATATTCCGCTTGCGCTAATCTTTTGTAGACGAGCAATTTACGACGTCCAACGTACGAGGGCTATTCACCCCCCTCTAGCCGGCCATACCGATCCCCTACAAAGACTAATCCAGACTTTGAATAAATCCATAAGTCTAGATTTACCTCATTAAAGCGGATGTTCCAAGACCTTGAAGCTTGTTTCAATCCATAAATGGACCGATTAAGCTTACATATAAGATGCTCTTTGCCCTTAGCAATGAATCCCTCTGGTTGCTTCATATAGATGTTCTCCTCAAGACTTCCATTAAGGAAAGCTGTCTTGACATCCATCTGCCACACCTCATAATCCATATGAGCTGCTATGCATAAGAGCTCCTAGACCTGATTTGAATCCATAGATTCAATCTCAGTATTCATTGCACTTTGTAAAGATGCTGCATCTATATCTTGGATTGCCTCGTCATATGTCCAGGGATCAGGTTCATGTTCGCCAGGGACCAAATCAGAAGATTCTCCCAAGAACATGAATCTCTCAGGCTGTCTCACAACCTTCCCACTACGATGAGGTATCACCTGTGTATCCTCTGTGACATGCGGTGTAGTGACATGTGGTATATCCTCTTGTACCGATGGTACTGAAGTCGGGACTTCCCCTGTCAACTCCTCAAGAACAATCCTACTCGTGGGCTTGTAGTTCATCACATAGTCCTCCTCTAGAAATCTGGCATTTGTACAAATGATCACCCTCTGATCTCTAGGACTAAAAAACAAACCACCCTTCGTTCCCCTAGGATAGCCAACAAACATGCGCACTTCTGTACGAGGTTCCAACTTACCAGCATCAGCCTTCAGCACATGTGCTGGACTCCCCCATATCCGAATATGTCTTAGACTAGGCTTTCGCCCAGTCCACAACTCTGTGGGAGTAGAAGACACTGATTTAGATGGAACCAAGTTCAGAATATACACTGCTGTATCTAGAGCATATCCCAAGAATGAATCTGGCAAGTCAGAATAACTCATCATCGATATAACCATCTCCATAAGAGTCCTATTCCTTCGCTCCGCTACACCATTCTGCTGGGGTGTGCCAGGTGTAGACAATTGGGATTGAATCCCAGCCTCTGATAAGAAATTCCTAAACTCTCCCAAGAGGTATTCACCACTACGATCAGATCGTAGTGTCATCTTGAATAATTGTCTATGAAAAAGATGAAATATTCAAAACTACCTCTTGCCTGGATAGACATAGGACCATACGAATCAGAATGAACCAATTCCAACACATCTTTGGATCTATACCCCTTGGCCTTGAAAGGCCTCTTGGTCATCTTACCCTCCAAGCAAGATTTGCAGGTTGGGAGATCCTCCACCACTAATGAACCCAAAAGTCCATCAGCTATCAACCTTTGAATTCTGCTTAGGTTAATATGACCAAGCCTAAGATCCCAAAGATATGTTTGGTTTATCTTCAAAGGTTCTTTTCTCTTATCGGAATTAGAAGATGAGTTGTAAACTTCAATTTGCATCGTGGGAGCTTGTGGTTCAAGTTATAAATTTCCTATCTATGTACCTGAATAGATAATGTCCCTATTCCTTTTATAACAAATCTATCATTAAAAGGAATAGATCATCCATCCATAATTTAGAAACCGAAAGCAATTCTTTCTAAATAAAGGTACATAAAGAAAATTCTTAAGAACCAAAAACTTTATTTTTCTCAAAAGATAAATAAAACATCTCTCACTGCAATAGCCGCCATCTTCATGGCATTGCCCAAGTAAATGGTAATATCCCCTTTAGCTAGTCATCGGGTTTCCTGGAACCCCTGCAAAGTGTTGCAGACATGATTAGTGACTCTTGTATCTACACACCAGGTGCCGGTAGATAATGCCTCTAACCATGTTTCAACGACTGGACCAAAGGATATACATTTGTTCTTGCTTCGGATTGGGATAATCCTTCTTCTTATGTCCAGTCTGCTTGCAAGTGAAGTACTTGCCTTTCGGCTTCTTCACTCCTCCCTGAGATCCTCCCACCACCTTTACTCCACCTTGTTTCTCCTTCTTCTTGCCTTTCGGCTTAGAAGTAGAAACCTTTTTGAGCAACCATGGCTTGAGGACACTCTTTGAAGAGTGTATACTTGTACTTCTTAGCAGATAAGACAACATCTAGATTCTTTTCCAATCAACATTATTTGGGTACAGTAAGTTTATTTCCTTTAGTATCATAGTAAGTGGACTGAAAGTCATTTTTGAAAATCCTAAGAATCACAATGATCAAAATATTAGATTTCAAATATTATTGATTCCTCAAAACAATAAAATTCCGAAATCAACCAACACCTCAAAACACCGAGAATATCGCATGCCACGATAGTGTGGACGTATACGAATTCTACATTTGTAAGAGGAGGTTTTACCCATTAATTTTATTATCTTGTCAACCTTACTTTTTGACAAATAAAATTAATAGTTGGTTCCTCTTTGGCCCTACAAATAAAAGCAGTGACTCCGATGGGGAGGATACTTTTTATTTGCATCTAAGTGTGCACCATTACACGATACTAAGGGAATTATCTCGGATTATGTGCCTTACCGATGTGGAAGTACACACGCTCCTAAACAATTTCCTATAACCATTATTTGACCTAGTGATCTGCAAACAAACTCATCCGATGGGGAGGAAGGCACTCAGAGCCGACGCGCAAGTTTGTTGCATCACACGTCAAATTGTAATGGAGGCCGCGGGAATTAATTAAAATATCCCTCTCCCACTTAGTGAATTGAAAATGAGGAATTTTCAAGCACACACAACATGCATATAAAACAAATCAGCAATAAATTTGGAAAAAACAGAATTTTTCCAACTATTATGGCTTTGTTCTCCAATATACGTCCCATCGTGTCGCCACCTCGTCCGCTCCACCTTTTCCCATGCGCAAGTCACCAAAGCGATCCGAGCCGAGATAATCTATTTCAATTTACATCCATCGATCCTATACTCCACGAAGGAGTGTACAAATACTCTAGATCGAAAGTAAACTAAAATGAGCGGCTAAACAATGTCGTATTTAATTACAAAAATTAAATACTAATCTAGCCTCGTCAACCCCGAGGATTCAAATAATATACAATCACACACAAACAATCACATACACACATATAGCCATAATAGTCGGATCTTATGCCTGCAACCAAAGTGTTAGCCTACGCACATCCTACTATTATCCGGCATACACAATATATGATATGTGCATGAAAGTAACAGAATCCAAAACACACAAAACCAGAAACCTGGCTCTGATACCAGTTGTTGGGAATTATCTCGGAGGCTCATTGGCTCCCATGTCCCCAGATTAAAATTTTCACTAATGAAAACTAATCCGGATGGGATGAGTTTCCTAAGCTCTACCAATTCGTCGTCGTGCTAACGACTTGAGCGATCGCTTGAACAAACTAGTTGTTCAAGCAACCAAACTCTTCTAGTCGGTTAGCCGCGGAAGAGACGACGGACGGATCGCCGATTTTTGTGTTTATCTTCGGGGTCCATGATTATACAAATACATACACATGCAAACTAGTATAATCAACACATACTAATCAAAATAATAAGAACATGCAAAGATCAATAATAAAAGTTATAAAACTTTTATACCTCTTGATCTTCTATCGTATGTCCTAACCTCCTTGTAGACTTCGTGTGGGCGAAGATCCTCCACAAGTTGAAGCTTCCTAGATCTTCTTCAATCCAAAGAAAGAAGAACTCTCCTTCCCTTCTTGCTTGAGCCAACCACCAATCCACAAAGGATTGATGCCTCCGGCCCCAAGAATAGAGAGAACAAAATGGAAACCACCAAGGAACCAAACTAGGGACAAACCCAAGCTTCTAGTGCCGCCGGGCAAGATGGAGTGAAGAGGAGAAAGAGAATATGTTGGGCGCCGGCCAAGGTATAGGGAAAAGAGAAGGAGCCGGCAACACCCTAGGAAGAAGAAGAGCTCATCTCCTATAGTTGCCGCCCACCTTCTTGCAAACCCTAGCCGCCCAACCATAAGAGCCAAACCCTAATCTAATTAGGGTTTTCTCCTTAGGCTTTCTTGCCGCCCAACCAAGGTGGAAGGAAAAGATCTAGGAACCGACCTCCTTCCCTAGGAAGAAGAAGATCTCTTCTCCTATAGTTGCCGCCCCTCTCCTTCCAAACCTTGCCGCCCAACCAAAGGAGCCAAACCCTAATCTAATTAGGGTTTCCTCCTTAGGGTTTCTTGCCGCCCAAGCCATTGATGGGAAAAACCCTAATCTCCAAAAACCAAAATCCTTTTTGCCGCCCAAACCATTCTCCCATATATATAGAGTTAGGTTTAGGCCTAGGTTTAATCCCCTCCATTGGTTCTAGAGATTTAATCTCAACCGTCGGATCTTAAAGATTTAATCTCAACCGTCGGATCTTAGAGATTTAATCTCAACAGTCGGATCTAGAGATTTAATCTCAACTGTCAGTTCTAGGGATTTAATCTCCACCGTCGGTTCTAGAGATTTAATCTCAACCATCGGTTCTAGGGATTTAATCCCAACCGTCGGATCTAGTGATTTAATCTCAACCGTCGGTTCTAGAGTTTTGTTTTCCATCATTGGATCTAGAGTTCATGAGGTTTATATTAGGCTACGATAGGGACCATGAGGAGGAGTTGGATCTTGGCCACCCGATGGATCGGAACCACACATACTTGATCCATCAATGATGTTCCATTCCACTAGAGGATCATCATTGAACTACCTCACCAACCCCCATAAATTAATATGGGCTCCATATATTATTTGTACATCCATCTCCCCATGTTTAAGATATCGAATATCCGTCAATTAATTGATTTACTGACCATCAATTAATTAACATCTAACTCCTCAAGTAGTACCACTCAACCTTATCATCATGTTGACTAAGTCAACCTGCAGGGTTTACATGATGAACCTTATGAGCTCCTCAAGGGGACATCATCAACCTATATTCTAGGACACGGTTTCCTCCTATAATCAACGGTACACCATGTAAATAATATCATTTCCCAACTTACCGGGCATATTGATTTAATCCATCTAAATCTCACCCTTTGGTAAATCAAAGAAATAAATACTAAGTACATGTGCCCATTATTATATCGGGATTAAGAGCATGTACAACATAATATCCGAGGTCCGATTCAATTATGTAGTCAGCAATAAATTGAATCACCTCTATGTCGGTCCTGCTCAATACACCTAAGTGTACTAGTGTAACTCTATGTTCAAGACAAAACAATACCAAGCTAAACTACAACCATGCCAATGGTTTGTCTAAAACCATCTTGGTTGTGAGCCTCTATTTATATTCTACAAGGAACTGATAACATGATCTTCTGTGCCACACCAAGCACCATGTTATCTACAATGTAAAATATTAGACAATATGCACACATATAATAAATATAAAGTGCAAACAATGATCATGTGATTCTTATTTCAAAATAAAAATGTTCATACAAAAAGAGCTAGGCTTTCAGTATACATTCCAACAAAAGTATGAGCTGATGGATATTACTCATACTCAAAAACTAGGTCATCTATCATTGAACTAATCAATATTTTCTTAGCAGTGGAGTCCTTTTTCTTCCATGACTTAAAGGCATCATGGTCTAATCTGTGTTGTGCAGTTGTGACATCAATAGGTTCTACCATGACCTGATGAACAACCACTAGAACTTTTTGTCTCTCAAGATACACTGTGTTGTGCAGTTGTGCCATCAACAGGTTCTACCACGACATGATTAACAACCACTAGAACTTTTTGTTCCTCAAGGACATATTGTATCTTGAGGAGTCATATTTTGTAGTTCTCCTTATTAAGTTTCTCACCCTTGTTGAGTTCAACTATGGTGTTTTTAGTTGTCATAATTTACCATAAATAAACACATTATTTATTTATTCAATGTAAATCCTATTTATGTAATTTTTGATTGACTCAATATAAATATGAATTGGTTTACAAAATCAAATGACTATTATATTTCCACTCATTATTCGTATGTTCCAATCTGACAGACATTGATCAAATATTTTACATACATCCCTTTTAATGAACTAATAATTAATTTATCACATGAACTAATTTTGATTCAAACATAAAATGAACTAATCATTTCTTATTCAAAAGTTTGTTAACATATAATATACTTTAAGAAAGAAAAGACTGTTAACATATAACATTCTTTATTTATAATCTAAATAACTCTAGTAGACTAGATATGTTATTACTACTCCCACTAGGACAATCACTAGCACAGTGGTAATAATTTCAAGTCCTATCTTTCAAGGCTCCACTAAGGTATTCTTAGGTTGACAGAATTCAGAATTCTCTCCAATCTCCTCGAGATCCACCTGATCCTTGTGTTGAAGTAGTTCCCAACACAACTCAACATATGTTATGCGCCCATCATATATAGCACCCCCATACGTGATTTGCAACTACACTAGAATTATTTGGTAGAGATTGCACCAAGGCCCAAATCTAGTAGTTGTCTAGTATGAGAAACTCCTGCATCTTGAGTTTTCAGAAAAGATCATCGAGCCTCCCTTTGTGTTTGATGACCCTATCAGCAGGATTATAAACTATCTCTTGGATAGTTTTCCTCAGTTTATTTCACAACACATCTCAATGGGTCATCGTAGTAATCATATGTTCCATTTGAAATTGTGATTAATTAACTCAGTACAAAATTGACTAACTAGCACAAAACGGACTTAATTCAATTTATACATGCATATAACTTACTTTAACAATCAAGAAAACCAATCTTCTTGATTTTAGGAGTTTTCGATTGATAGGTCTTCCTGACCTGTCGACTCCATTGACAACTATTAACATCGGAAAACAAATTTTGAGTCATCTTGGATTTTAGTCAAACATCCTTAGTTAATCTAAATTAGCCTCAACCAAAACCAATTTGGCAAGCACCTTCAGTGCCTTGAGCATCTCACCTAGTTTGAGTTGTTTATACCGAGTTCAAGTTGTTCTAACAACTACTTGGTGCTTTGGTTATGAGGTTAGTTGACTATTGTCAACTCTGGTAGTCAGCCAGTGCTGACTTAGTTTCTTGACCATAGCACTCAACTACTCTGTTGAGTATATGTTGATTTTTTTTACTCGGTCAAACAAAATCCTGAGCACTAGGGCCTCCAGCCGAGTACCGAGCACGAGCATCATGCAACTAAAGCACCGAGTGCCCCTTCACAAGAGAAGTCGAGCACTCGAGAATCGTGCACAGTCGAGCACTCGAGTACGAGCATCGCACGCTCCTCGCCTAAACACCGCTCGATCTACTGAGCACCCCGATCCGAGCACCGCTTGTTGTTGCCTGAGCACCATGCGTAGTGCTGACTTCGAGTGAAGTTGAGCCCCAACACCGAATGCTCTCGAGCACCATGCATCGTGCATTTTTCAATCTTGAGTACCGCTTTCTCTATCGCAAAAAGCCAAGGATAGCACTCGAGCACCCCATACATCGAGCGCATGCGCGCTTCTCACCCGATCACCCTATGCCCAGGTAATGCATGGTTAGCCGAGCACCCTATGTTGAGCACCACACAGTCTACTGAGCACCTTGTGTCCGATCACTGCATGGTCAAGACACCTTTCGCAAGCACCATGAGTAATGTTGTCTCGAGTGAATCTGTGCTCGAGCATTGTGCGGGCTCTCAAGCACCCTGTGCTTGATCACTACGCAGTTTGTCGAGGAGCTTGTGTTTGCATTCCTTGCTAAGCACCATGTGCCAAAGCACCATGCAGACGTGATTTCTTCCTCTTTCTCAAGTACATTTGTACTTGGGCTTGGAGAGTTGAGCGTTCACATTGTTTTGCGTCGCTCGTTACTCGGTGTAGAGCACCTAAAGTGCTCGACCAAGGCAATCGTCCAGTACCACTCAGACAACACTCTGAGCACATTGAGAAAAATACAAGTGAGGTTGCTTTGTGCCGAGCACCTAAAGTGCTAGGGTGACACTTTTCTCACTCGGGCAACAACTTGACAAATTCATTGTTCATCATCTGTTAGGAATCGGTACATCGCTAGAGGGGGGTGAATAGCGCATTCGTTGCTCGATGGAAATCATTCGTGCTTGATCATCTACAACACTTGTTAGTGCTGCGGAATAATAATAATAATAATAAATGCACAATACAAGCACAACACAATAACATGCCAATATAACATGGTTCGGAACCTTAGGGTTCATACTCTACGGATTGAGCTCAAATGAGCTCTAGTGATGCCAAACACCACTAATAATCAAATACTCCTTCTCACCAACAAGTCGGAGGTGGAGAAACCTCGTACAAAGGTTCTAACAACAATAAGAAACAAAATACAAGAAAATATAAATGAAATACAAAAAACAACATAAAGAAAACTTTACAACTATTGCTTTGGATGCTTGCTTGAACCGAGCTTGAAGACCTTGATTTGCACTAGCAAATCGCCTCAAAATTGCTCAAGAAATCGCTGCCAAATCCTCCTCCATGATCTGCTTTTATAACCTACATTCAGGTTGGATTTGCGCATAGCAGTTGACTGATCACGACCATCAGTCGACTGCTTTTGTAGCCGTTGTCTCACAACGGTTCGAGCCACGTTGGAAAAGTTTCGACGGATAGACCATCATTCAATTAATCATACCCATCAGTTGACTGATCATGCTTCCACTCGACTATCAAGCCCTAGCAGTCAACTCGAAAACATTCTGTGCCTGTTTCCTCGACCATCAGTCAACTGCCCCTCTTTGGTAGTCGACTAATCAAGCCATCAGTCGACTGCCCAATGCTGGTAGTCGACTACCAAGGCCTTTTGCCTCAGTTGAACCCGAGTCAACTCACGATAGTCGGCTGGTCATAGTCCCAGTCGACTGCTACAAGTTGACTCGGCTACTAAGTGTCAAAACACTTGACCAATCGACTGGGCCAAAGCCCCAGTCGACTGATAACCTCAACCATGAGGTTTAACTCCAAGTATAATGCCCTCATATTTGCTAGATCACCCTTAGCCTAGAGCTAAGCCTTCTAGCCACCACCGTCAGCCTCACACCTATCGGATCCCTCCAAGACATCCATGACTTGTTCATCCATATGCTAGCCTTCAGGTGCTTCCATCGGCTATTGTCATGCTAAGCTAGTCTATATCGCCAAGGCACATTTGGGCTTACGCTGCCAAGACTACCGCTTGGACTTTACGCCGCAAAACCATTGAACTTATGTTGCTAAGACTCCACCCTTGGACTTCCTTTGCTAATGCATGTTGGATTTTCCATTTGCTAAGACTCAAGCTTTGACTTTCCCTTGCCAAGACCCATGATTGGACTTTCCATGCCAACCCATGTTGGACTTTCCCATTGCCAAGTGTCCCACTTGGACTTTCCATGCCAAGTACCCATGACTTGGACTTTCCCATGACAATCGCATTGTCATACATTTTGTCAAACATCAAAATACCGCTCGAGTCAAACTCGAGTCTTGTTAATCGTGACCTGGGTCGATTTCACCAACAATCTCTCCCTTTTTGATGTTTGACAAAAACCACAAACACCTTTGAGTTAAGCCACCTAACTCAAATCTCCTTACCAATTCTCCCAAATTGGTAATCTCAAATTCTCCCATCAATTCTCCCCTTTTTGACATACATCAAAAAGGTTCTCCCCAATGGTGTCAATGTTTCATATCCCAATGAGATCTTACAATCTCTCCCTTGGTCCAAAAATATCAGGATGCCTTCACTCTTCCTAATGATAAGTCCCATATCACTAAAGAGAAGCTTCTTATAAACTCTCCCAATTCTCCCCCTCATGAGGAAGAACATATCCATCATCCCATGATGGATAACCTCTCCATAAAGGCTTGCTCCCCCTTGACCATTGCACCAACAATGTCCTTGGAGAGTCCCTAAGCCAATAGGAACACTAAACCATCAAAATTATGGGTAAAAGTTCAAACTTGAACTTTTACATACCTTAAAATTGATACATCACCCAAACAACTTTCCTAATCCATATCCAATGGATTTTCACACTTTTTAATGCTTTCCAAAGCATATCCTAGAATTAGGAGCAGTTAGGGTAACCTAACATAGCTGAAACATGGGTTAAACATCCTTGTTTACCTGAAATCAGCATTGACAGTCGACTCTGACAGTCAACAGTCGACTGCCTTATGAATCAGTTGACTGACCACAAGCGGTAGTCGACTGATATCTACAAAATGCATAAATCAGAATTCAGAAATGGATTTTCAAAATACATAAGTAATTATACATAGTTTGAAAAATAGTGAAACTTCATTCGTATAATACTTATAACAATCATAATGGGTGAAAAATATTTGAAAAATAAAATACCTATAAAAATAGGAGATTGACATAAAGTTCAAAACCATTGAAAATTTCAATGTTTTGACCCTACTTTGTATCAACTCTATCAATGGTGATTGCTATCAAAAGATAGACTTCACCAAGGTTTTCTAAAATGTTTTTGAAAACCTATATTGGATCATGATCAATGGGCTCAATGCACATGACTTGCACATTAGCTTTCCCCATGATCCACCCATGATATAAGATGAGTTTGAGTTCATCTAGATGCAAGAACTATGCATCTTGAACTTAACTCATTTCCTAGCATCTCATATGTATCTAGAGTATATCAATACACACACATGTCAATGTAATGTGAGATGTGAGTTTTGGTTATACCTATACTAAGGTCTCATGCATTCTCTAAGGCAACACTACTTGATTCCCTTATACATGGGACTTCAAGTCATGTCATAGTCCTTAAATCAATTTTAATTAATGTATGAATGATCATAGCATAAATGATAACATAATTAAGCATGTGCCAATAATCATGATGTCATAGCATATAAGTAAACACTAAACATACATGACATTAAAACTAAAATCTAAGCATGATCATGACATATTATATGATAAAAATAAATATGATGTCATGACATGACATATGACAAATAAAGCATGACAAACAAAAGGTATAGGTATGACAATACCTAAATTTTAATATTGATTTTCATTATTATTAAATTCATTTTGCCATACAATCACTTATCCACCAAGTGTGCAAAAAACCCAAAATGGCACACCATGACTCTAAGACCTAACTTGTGCCAATTTGATTAGTTTTTCAAACTTCTTAAATGATATTGGCACATCCTAAAATCCTTTAGGATATAAGATCAAACTTATTTCCAAGGTACCCATAACCTTGAAAAAGACCTAAAGTGTAAACTTTTCTATGGTTAGGTTAACTGCCCATCTAGCGTGAGTCGATCACATTCCTAGGAACCCAATACCTATTAGAGATCCTTGGGTTTACTAGGTATTCCTTAGGGATGACCTCCCTAGATAGCCTCCTAATGACCCTTCTACGCTTGGTAGCCTTGGTCATTGTGGTCTTGCCTAGGTTAACTCTAGGGGTGACTCCCCTTGTAACCTTCTTAGTGGACTCCCTAGGTTTCCTCAAAACCTTAGCCACTAGGCACTTGCCATGGTCAACCTTAAGGATGACTTCCCTAGTGACCTTGGCTCTCCTAGACCTAGGTTGTATTCCATAATCGAATGGAACACTATGATAGGTCTCCTTGGACTTAGGTTGGTGACCTAAACCTTTCTTGCTCGTGGATGGTTCTTGTCTCCTAGGCCCTTGACTTTGACTCCTAGACCCTAGATTTTAGCAATTTGACCCTTTAATTTGATTTTGCATATTTTCAAGGGTCTTCTCCATTTTCTCAAGTTTTGACCTCAAGACTTGATTTTGTAGCTCTAATTGCCCAATTTTTGAATTTTGATTTAGTCTTTGGGAATTATCATTTCCTCTAGGCATATGTCTACCCTTCTTAGGGTCAATGCCTAAATGGTCCTCTACCTTCCTAATAGTTTCCCTATGTAGGATTTTTCTAGGGACATTAGTCCCAAATTTCTCCTTAGTTGAAATAGGTCTAGAGTCATTATTTCTAGACTTGTCCTTAAACCTAAAATCAACATGTTTAGCCCCTAAGTAATAAATCCTATTTCTAGTATGCTCTTTATGATAAATTGCAAGTGAATTAAAAGCATGCTTTTGATTGTTACATAAATAACGAGCATTATGAAAATATACCTTAGGATTTGCTTTAGAAGCTCCCCCTACATTGTTGACTCCTTCTTGGTCTCTCTTGGTTATATTTCTCCCAAGGCATTGACTCCTATAGTGCCCTTTTTGGTTGCATTTGAAGCACACCATGTGCTCCTTGCTCTTCCTAATTGAGGCACCGACATCCTTTGAATTTTTGTTGACTTTTGGTGCCGGAGGAGCCTTCTTAACCTTCTTAGGGCACTTGCTCTTATAGCGCCTGGGTTCCCTACACTCAAAGCATATGATATGAATTTTATTTTTAATTGAAATGCTTGAGTTACCTAGGGTGGTGGTGGAATTTTGAGCTTCCTCTTCTTCTTGACTAGAGGTAGAAGCTTCCTCTTGAGTTGGCTCCAGCATTGAAGTTTGCCTAGTCTCCTCCCCCTCAATCCTAGAGGTAGAGGCTTCCTCTACTTCTTCCTCTTCCACCGATCCAGAAGTTGACTCCTTCTTAACTTTCGACTCCTCACTTTCTTGTGAGGATGAGCTTGTTTCTTCGGCCTCCTCCAATTGAGCAAATGAGCATTCCTCTTCTTCTTGGATTGGTGATGGGTTTTCATGATATTTTGCCAACTTGCTCCAAAGGTCCTTGCCGTCTTTACAATCTCCTATCTTGATCAAAATATCATTAGGAATTACACTAAGTAATATACCCATTACCTTATTGTTTTATTGAAGTATCGGAGTTGTTCTTGGCTCTAATTCTTCTTCTTGAGTTTTCTTCCTTCTTCATCCTTTGGAGTGTCGAACCCTACTAAAATACTAATCCAATTTTCATAATCACATATTAGAAAATACATCATTCTACCTTTCTAATATGAAAAATCTTTGTGGTTGAAGGAAGGCAGAATGTTGATGTCGTCACCCAATTTCTCTTGATGATCCATCTTGCCCTCTAGCGAGTTTGCTCCTTGGCGGTTAGTCCAAATGAAGAGCGGCCTCGCTCTGATACCACTTATTGGGAATCAGTACGTCGCTAGAGAGGGATGAATAGCACATTCGTTGCTCGATGGAAATCGTTCGTGCTTGATCGTCTACAATACTTGTTAGCGCATCACAATAATAACAATAAAAACAAATGCACAATATAAGCACATCACAATAACACGCCGATATAACGTGATTCGAAACCTTAGGATTCCTACTCCATGGATTGAGCTCAAATGAGCTCTAGTGATGCCAAACACCACTAATAATCAAATACTCCTTCTCGACAACAAGTCGGAGGCAGAGAAACCTCGTACAAAGGTTCTTACAACAATAAGAAACAAAATACAAGAAAATATAAATGAAATACACAAAATAACGTAAAGAAAATTTTACAACTATTGCTTTGGATGCTTGCTTGTTGATTGCTTGAATCGAGCTTGAAGATCCTGATTTGCACCAGCAAATCGCCTCGAAATTGCCCAATAAATCGCTGTCAAATCCTCCTCCACAAGCTACTTTTATAACCTGCATTCAGGTTGGATTCGCACCTAGCAGTCAACTGATTGTGACCATCAGTCGACTGCTCCTATAGCCGTTGTCTCACAATGGTTCAAGCCACGCTAGATAAGTTCCAACGGATAGACCATCAGTCGACTGATCATGCTTCCACTCGACTATCAAACCCTAGCAGTCAACTCGAAAACATTCTGTGCCCGTTTGTTTTCCTCGACCATCAGTGAACTGCCCTCCATGGTAGTCGACTGATCAAGCCATCATTCGACTGTCCAATGCTGGCAGTCGAATGCCCAATGTTGGTAGTCGACTGCCAAGGCCTTTTGCCACAGTGGAACCCTAGTCGACTGATAACCTTAACCATGAGGTTTAACCCCAAGTATGATGCCCTCATACTTGCTAGACCGCCCTTAGTCTAGACCTAAGCCTTCTAGCCACCTCCATCAGCCTCATGCCTATCGGATCCCTCCAAGTCATCCATGACTTGTTCATCCATACGCTAGTCTTCAGGTGCTTCCATCGGCTATTGTCATGCTCTAGTCTATACCACCAAGGCATATTTAGGCTTACGTTGGCAAGACTACCGCTTGGACTTTATGCCGCCAAACATTGGGCTTATGCTGCTAAGACTCCACCCTTGGACTTTACGCCGCCAATATAAACCCTTGGACTTCCCTTGCCAACCCATGTTGGACTTTCCATTTGCCAAGACTCAAGCTTGGATTTTCCCTTTCCAAGACCCATGCTTGGACTTTCCATGCCAACCTATGTTGGACTTTCCCATTGCCAAGTGTCCCACTTGGACTTTCTATGCCAAGTACCCATGACTTGGACTTTCCATTGCCAAGTACTCAAGACTTGGACTTTCCCATTACCAAGACCCATGCTTGGACTTTCCATGCCAAGTACCCATGACTTGGACTTTTCCATGACAATCACATTGTCATATATTTTATCGAACATCAAAATACCGCTCGAGTCAAACTCGAGTCTGGTTAATCGTGACCTGAGTCAATTGCACCAACATCATCTTCCTCACGATGAACTGTGAAATCGACAAACATTAAAAGGAAATTCATGCCTCCTACGTGGCACTGATACCATTGTTGGAGTTCTGAAAACTAGCATGAATTAATCTAATAATTGTAAACACTTACAACGAGTTTATTGAGCCTTGAACTTCTAAATGAGATCTATACCATGAAGAGATCTTACGATCTATCACCCGCCATTCTGAAGAACAATCACAAAATGAAATCGGAAGGTTCTTCTTGGTTCACAAATCAAATCCCTTTTCTTCTCTTGGATGTTCAATGCATTCTCCCTTTTTATTTTTTTCAGCGACTCTGACTGTTCTTATAACTTGGATGGATCCTTGTCGAAGACATTTTGTCTCCATTTTCTTAATGCATTGGTTGCACAATGTATGCACAACATTAATGATTAATGCATTGGCTGCACAACGTATGTGCTACCAATGTTTAATGCATTGGTTGCGCAACATATGCACAATAATGCTAACACTTTCTATCCCGACTCGTGAAAGGTGCCTTGCGATTAGTCAATAACTCATGCTCTCCGCTCTTTGTCAATGCTCATTCCTAACTAGTTCTTCTGCATTCCCTGAATGAAATTACACATAGGAAGTGAAAAGAGAAACCTTTACAAAAAAAGTGGAACCGCCACATCAGCGGCCCCCACCATTGGCTCTACCATGGAGGGGATAAATCAGGACCCCAATTAGCAAGTGCAAAAGAGAGGGATCGTCGATAGCCCAAGGTCATGACTTCATTTGGAATTGACCCTCGCCCACTATAGACAAACACCTTTGCACTTGTCAATTGGTTTAGCCCTAGGGGTTAAGAGAAACCTTTACGGATTCACAATGAGAGATTGCCTTCTAGAGTTCAAGATTCAGAAGTTTAGGAAAGTGTACTTTGAATGCAGTGTCTCAATATAGTGGTATAGTTTATGAATCAATAGTTTTATAGGACCTTCATTAAAAGAACATTATTTTCTGCCCTAACACTAGAACTATCGAATGAGAGTTTATTTATCTGATTTGTCAAGGTTTACACAATTAAAATGAGGAGATCGATCATTTAGGTTTACACAATTGAAATGAGGAGATTAAACATTATTTTGTGCCTTAACACCAGAACTATTGATTATTTTGTGCACCTGCCACGGGTGCTACTTGGTCACGCAGATGTTGGATCTGCTCCTGTAGTGGAAGAGTGGAAGAGGAGAAATAGACGACGCATACCGGGGAAGGATCGATTGGAGCACGTGAGAAAGGAACAGGGTTGGAGTCGTATGATAATTTGGGAGAATTTGGCGATGATTTATAATTCCTTGCAAAACTCGTTACAAATTGGCGACGAATATTGTATTTGTCGTCAATTCTATGACGAATCAAATATTCATCGTCAATTCTGCGATGAATTTAATATTCATCTTAAAAAATTGCAATGAATTATTAAATCATTGTAAATTCTACGACGAATTCATATTTCATCATAAAATTCTACCATAAATTTTTTTTTCGTCGCAAAATTGGCGACAAAAAATAAATTCGTTACCAAATTAGTGATGAATATTAAATTCGTTGCAAATTTCCTCATTCTCGCCGATCTTTTTTTACCAAATAATTGAAAATCTCTGATGAAAATATTTCATCGCCAAATTTGTTGGAATATTTGCAACAAATTCTAGATTCGTTGCAAAATTTACAATGAAAATAGAATGCGTCACAGAGTTTGTATCGAATCCCAATTTCATTGCAAATTTTGTGAAAAACTTATATTTTTTTGCAAAATTTTGTAACGAAATTATTTTTTCATCTCAAATTTGCGACGAAAAAACAAATTCAATGCAAAATTGCAATGATATTTGCGATGAAATTTAATTTGTTACAAATGTTCTTATGTTTGCAACAAAAAATTTTTTGTTGGAAATTTCGTTGCTAATTTATGATGATTTAATAATTCATCACAAATTTTATTATAAATTTGTAATAAATTATTTTTATTGCTAAATTTCGTCGCTATTTTGATGTATTTTTGTAGTTTGCTTTTGATTGGAAGACCTAAAGCAAAAATGTTTTATAGGTATTTATTAAATGCAATTGAGATGGTTGAGTAGTCAAGCTAGTTGTTTTGAATAGACTAGTAGAGTAGGTTTAGGTGGTTGGCCCCATCTAGGTGTCGGGCTAAGTACACCTATTGTGCCAGTCTAGGTAGCCAAGTCCATCAAGCCGGATGAACCGGTGAGACACATTGTGCCATTATGATGAGGTTGACATGTTTTTTTTTATGTAGAATTTATTACTAATATTTTTTTTACAAAAACTATTCTTTATATATTCTTCATAATATTTCTTGTAACCAAACATAAGAATAGTTATTCTATGTTTATGAAACAAACTAAGCAATACTTATTCCTTATCTATTATATCGTTTAAGAATAAGTGTTGAGCAAAAATCAAAAGGGCACCTTTTATTTTCATTATCGTCAAAAAGGCACCCTTTGTTGAAAAATATTAAAAGGATTCACCATATTTTTTTTTCTAATTACTAGATCAGACACTATTGTAGCTATTTTGGTTAAAATTATTTCAATCCTAGTCAAACTGCTCCAACTTGATTAAAACTGCATCAAAATACCTAATACCGGAAAAACTAGCTTATGACTAGGCATATAACTGGCAGCACCACGCCATATCATTTCCAGACGCCCCGTGTCTCGGCTCGGTCATATCATTTCCAGATGCCTCGCATCTCGGCTCGGCCATATCTTATTCCAGATGCCCCGCGTCTCGGTCATCATCTTATATCTCGGTCAAGACACATTATCTTAGATGTATGACTTCTCAACACATAATTTATCTTATTTAGTCAGAGGACGTGGCGAATATTTCCTGTTCAGATGGCCAGCGAAGCAGTTCTTATCAGCATTTCCCTCTGACCAGGGAGCAGAGACCCATATTGGTTTTCATAAACCTGTCTACTGCATTAATGAGGAGTTATCTGTTAGGGCAATCTCTTGCCATGATAAGGTTTTGATGTGTGTGGCAAAGGGTTTAAGCTAGGGTGTTATTATGGTTTGATATGTGCGTTGGAGTCTTGTAGGACTTAGTAATTCGCACATGGAGCCTTGACGGGATCACCACTCAGAACCTCGTGCTTAAGTCGGAGAGGAGCATTGCAGAGCCGTGCGCTTGAAGCTGCCGAGGGACCGCCGGATGAGATGACTTGAAGCGAAGCCAAGGAAGCAGACTTCGGAGGCAAGAGACGCGAAGGAGCATTGCAGAGCCGTGCGCCTGATGCTACCGAGGGATGTGGCCGCGAACGAAGAGAGCTTCGACGAGGGACTTCGAGTGAGATGAGAGAATGAGTGAATTGTAAGTAGCTCATTAGGTGAACTTGGCCGAATGGCTAAGTGTCAGATGAGTTTTCCCGACATCAGTCGACTGCCATGGAATGGAAGTCGACTGCTCTGAGTCGAATGGGTTCGACCGTATCGATCGATGGGTTTATGCCCGGTGATCGCTAGAGGATATCACGCACATAACGCTCGTGGCCGTGGCGATCGAGCTACAATGTGATCGTGATGGGATCCATCAGTCGACTGCCAAGTGTTCTGTTGGACTACAACGGTCGGGATCCGACATGTTCGGAGGCCGTTGGAGTGGCGGCGATCGCGCCAGAGCGTGGTCGGCGTGGCGGCCAACAGGAAGAAATCAACCCTCTCTATAAAAAGAGAGGGTGTGGGCTTTTGGATGGCTAATGCTCATATCCCAAATGATCATCCAAGTGCCCCACAAGCTTTAAACTCTTCTTACTTGCTTTTACTTTATTTCTATTGTAAGAAGAGTGATCTTGATTTGTAAAGGTTACCTCCACCTAGCTTGGTGCAAAGGAGAGACCAATAGTGGATTGGTTTTGGCGGAGTGATTCACCGAGGACGAATCGGGGACCGTGGATTAGCGGCGTAGCCGTGAACCACGTTATACTATCTTGTTAGCATTGTTTGTATTATTCTTTGTTCATTTTCTTGTCTTTATTAGTATTCCGCTTGCGCTAACAATTGTGTAGACGAGCAAATTCCACCATCCAATGACAAAGGGCTATTCACCCCCCTCTAGCCGGCCGATCGATCCCCTACATTATTTTCCATCAACCACACGACGAGTATTAATTACCGCCCATGCACCTGTGACATTTATGAGGGTAATGACCCCTATTACTTCTTAGAGCTGATGTAAATACATTATGAAGCCATACCACCCATACCGACTATACTATGTGGCAAGAGATTTCCCTTCTATATATAGCCCTTCCAGAGGAGGAGGAAGGAGGTTCTCACATTCCTAACTCACTCTCTCTATTCCTTTTTCCATCTTCCTACTAATTTCCTGCCTTGAGCATCAGAGAGGCCTTGCCGAGATCTCTCTCGACGCTCCTAGCCACTTCTTGTCTTGCAGGACCTGCTATTCGGCTCGTCTCGCTCCATTCGGCTCGGCTCATAGCCGAGACGACATTTCGACTGTCATCACTCTCCCTCTGCGTCATCTCCTTCCGTCCGAGTTGTCAGTTCTTGCCGCTCTCACCACCGGGACACCTCACCATCCCTGTCTTGACAGGCAACATAATTGGCACCGTCTATGGGAAACACATTCCTATCAACACGCCTGAGACAAAGATGGGAGACCAAGGAGCGAATTCCGACAATCACAACTCCACCGAAGGGAATCTAACCAGGGAAAGTATCATAGCCCTTGTCAAGACCACCATGGAAGACGTTCTACATGACCTTCTTCCTCGAGGACCTACCCCCGTGCAGGCATCTCCCAGCCCGATTCAGGGTCCCGCACCAACTTCTGTCCCCTCCACTCTGGTTGCCCCAGGAACAACTCCTGTAGCTTCAATGTCGGCTGAGTCATCGCCAACCACATCATTACAAGAATCCTTCGAGGAAGCGCCTTCCTATACACCAACGGAAAGAGATCCTGGAAAGGGCAAGGCTCCGTTAATCAGCACAGAGTCTCCCCTTGCTCCTGGCATTATAGCTGACAAGATGCCCAAGTCTTTCAAGCAAATCTCTATAGGAGAATACCACGGCTCGGCTGACCCAGAGGAATATCTTGGAAAATTCAAGAAGGCCGCCCTGATACACGACTACTCAGACGGAGCCAAATGCAAGGTCTTCTCTCTCAATCTAATTGGCTCCGCCCAAAGGTGGTTCGACCAACTCCCGGCTGGATCCGTTAACTCCTTCCAGGAGTTGTCTGTTCTGTTCCTCCAGTGCTTCGCCACCAGAAAAAGGTACCACCGAACTACTCAGTATCTTATGACAATGAAGTAGAAGAATGATGAATCCTTGAGGAACTACATACATAGATTTAACCGAGTAGCCATTGACATCTCGAATGTTTCGCCCAAGACAGTGGTCAATGCCTTCTCTCAGGGCCTGATAAGGGGGGATTTCTCAAAGTCACTAATGAAGAGACCCCCACCTCACTTTGAAGCCTTGCTAGTTAGAGCTGAAGCATACATCAACTTAGAGGATGCCAAGAAGGCGGCCGATGAGAAACAAAAGATTGATCAACCCAAACCTCAAAAGCCGAGTCAGAAGGCCCCTCCCCCAGTACATAATCGTCCTTCCAGGGTCCCTCCTGTATACCCTCCTCGACTGATAATGTTGGTGCAATTGATCCAGGACTCAAGTTTGACTCGAACTATATTTTGATGTTAGATAAAACGCATGACATGGGATTGTCATGGGAAGTCTAACATGGGTTGGCCACGTAAATCCAAGTATGTAGCCTTGGTGGTGAAAAGTCCAAGCATGGGGCTTGACATTGGGAAAATCCAGGCATAGGGCTTGGTGTGGAAAGTCCAACATGGGTTGGCCATGTAAATCCAAGTGTGTAGCCTTGGTGATGAAAAGTCCATGCATGGGGCTTGGTGTTGGGAAAATCCAGGCATAGGGCTTGGTGTGTAAAGTCCAACATGGGTTGGCCATGTAAGTCCAAACATAAGGCTTGGCGGTGAAAGTCCAAGCATGGGGCTTGGCATGGAAAATCCAAGCATGAGGCTTGGTGTGAGAAGTCTTGAGGACTTGGAAAGTTCACTAGGCTCGGGGTCCTTGAGTCGGTGAAGGATGGCATTGCGAAGCCGTGTGCTTGGTGCTTCCGAGGGGCCGCCAGACAGGGAGCGAATGGAGTGAGGGCCAATGGAAGCATACTTTAAGGGCAAGAGATGCGAAGAATGACATTGCGAAACCGTGCGCTTGGTGCATCCGAGGGACGTAGGCCGAGGGAAGAGAGCTTCGGTGGGGAAGTCCATGAGAGGATGAGGTGGACTTGGCCAAGTGGCTAAGACTGAGTGTCGAAGGCTCAAACATGATGTTTGAGTGTTTACCCGATGGTCGGATGCTCAAACAACTTGGTGTTTGAGGTTTTTACTCGACAGCAGTCGACTGGCATAGGTGTCAGTTCGATTGATCCAAGTCGACTAGCATTCGACTGGTGTTAGACTGTATTTTGTAGCTAGCGATCATTGCCAGGTAGCGGATCGGATGATCGGCGCTGTGATCGATTGGGATGGCGATCGGTGATGGAAGTGTCGGGGACACAGAATGCTCCGTAGCCGACTGGGCAATCGGCTACGAGGTCAGCAGTCGACTGATGGTCATCATCAATTGACTGATGGAGGATCCGTTGGAACTTGTCCAGCGTGGATCAAGCCGTTGTGAGACAACGACTACAGGAGCAGTCGACTGGGGACTTTTGGCAGTCGACTGATAGACACAAAATCAAGTCGATGCAGGTTATAAATGGAGTTCAAGATGGAGGATTTTGCTAAGACTTTAAGGTGATTTTGAAGGGGAATTGCTGCTGCATTCCAGACCTTCAAAGCCAGTCCAAAGCAAGCAACAAGCAAGTGATTCAAAGAAATTTGTGTAAAGTGTTCTTTACTTGTATTTCGTATTGTATTTGTATTCTTGCTTGTACTTTAGTATTACTGTTGTAATAGCTTGTACGAGGTTTCTTGTTGGTGCAGTGAGGCACCGAAATCGAACCTGTGTTTTGATTATAGCAAAGACACAAAAGTTAAGTCTATTTTGTTTTCTCACGAGCTGAATCGAGTGTGCAGAAGATTGATATAGCTGGAGCTGAAGGCTAGCGACACCCGGAGGAAGCCGCGGTGGTCGGGCGATACTCGAGTTACTTCGGAGGGAGCCGAAGGAATCGAGTGGAAGGCCGGAAGCAAAAGCGACACGTAAGTATCGAGGTAAGCTCGTGTGTGCGAGAGTAAGTAAGGTCGTATCCTCTTTACGGGGATGATCTTAAGCGTAGATCCGACCAAAGACTTCTTATAGATGGTCTAGGTCGAGATCGGATGGTCGACGACCATCGAAATTATGTTTTTGTTGTGCTAACTTTGACTTGCAGCAAGCATCGATCATTGCCCGGCTTGGAGGACTCATTGCCGTCAAATGATCGGCTAGAAGGTCGACCAATCGACGATCTTTGCCATCATCGGTCGATGATGGCCATCAGTCGACTGATGGTCAATGATCAGATTCGAGGAGTCAAGGATTATCACCAAATTTCAAGGGAAGATGTGCTCAAATTTGATTGGCTAGGGTTCCTCTCGAAAAGGGGCTCAAAGGCTATAAAAGGAGGGCCAAACCTAGGGTTTCATCAACATTTCTAAGCCTCCAAAAAGTCTCCGCAAAGCTACAATTCTCCGACAACGAAGTCCTTCCTTCCGACATCTAGGTTTAATTTTTCTTATTTGTCTTTGTACGTCGGTATTATTTTGTTATCAGTTGTTCATCTACTTTTCGGAGCTTTTATCGTATACGAGGAGAGGGGGAGTGTCCCTCTACCTTAAATTTTTTTTTGTATCGATTAACTCCTACCTCCAACGAGGAGGAGTTCCTTTAGTGCTTCTGCCCTCCGTACGTGGTCAAGGACCACTAGGGCCTTGTGTCGAACCAAGTAAAACCCTTGTGTCGATTGTCTCTTTTATTTTATATTTACATTTCCGCTGCAATTAATTTATTATCTCTCAAGTTTTAACGAACGAAAGAAAAAGAAAAGGTTTTTCGCTATTCACCCCCCCTCTAGCGAACCGCATCGATCCAACAATTGGCATCAGAGCCGGGGGCGCTTAGATTTGGTGAAACCACCAATCTAACATTTTTTTTTCAGATTTGTTTTTCGTTCGTTTAAATTTTTCTCCGGCACTACTAATCCAAGACGAAGTCTTGGTACTCTTCGTTTGATTTTGTTTTGCAAGTATTCGCTTTTGGAGTAGCCGACGGTCAAACGGGCATAACTTTTTGTACAAGTTGACCCACGACACGTTCTACCTACCAAATCGAAGCCCTCGCAGAGATCTACACTTCTTACAGGGGTTTATCCCCGTAACAAGTTGTTTTCATCCTAAAAAATCGACGTTTAGTAGCCTTTCGGGGACATCGAAGGTTGTGAGTACTTACTTTTTATTTAGTTTCTTATTTCTTTGCTTAACTTTCTATTTTTCATTTGTTTCTTTTTATTTCTCACACTACTAATCCAAGACGCAAGTCTTGGTACTTTCATGTGTTTTTGTCGTTGCTAGGTCTTCTTTTTAGTCTCCTTGTTTTTTGTTCTAATGGCCCATCTCGAGGGTTTTAGCACCGTCCGACCTCCGTTTTACAACGGAGATGATTTCTGTTACTGGAAAGGTCGGATGGAATGCTTTCTCAAAACCCGAGATGTGGATCATAATCAAGCGGGCTTCACACCGACTAATGAAGTGGGTGACTCATGGATTATGATCAATGGACCGTTGCAACAAAGCGACAAGTCGGCGATGCCAAGGCAACACAAATCCTCAATGCGGCTTGTCCAGGAGGAGCTAAATCGCGTCGGCCCCTTCATAGCGCAAAGGATCTTTGGACAAAACTAATCGAGTTACGAAGGATCGGATCAAGCTAAGGTTTGCAAGCGCGATTTGTTGTTCAATAAATTGTACACACTAAAAATGCAGGAACACGAGTCCGCGGCGCAACTCCACGCCCGTGTCAAGACATAGTCAACAACCTACATAATCGAGCAAAAGGTCGAAAAACCGCGACCTTATAAGGTATGTTCTAAACTCTTTTCCGAGGACCACCTTGTGGGCATCCATGGTCGATGCCTACAAGGTCTCCAGGACCTTTCTAAACTTAGATTAGATGAACTCTTTTGGATTTTGAATTACATGAACAAGTCCAACTCGGAACCGAGGAGGTATAGCCTTGTTTGCGAGTTCAAAGAAGAAGAAAATGTCAAACAAGCCACCACCACCCGAGGAGGAAGATGAGTCCGAAGAAGAAGTTGACTCAGGAATTGAACCTAGCTCAAGGATAGCCAAGGGGACGAAAGCGAACCACGACTCGACCCAACCAAGGTAAGCCTAAAAGTTCTAATATTAGGTGTTATGAGTGTAGAGGTTTGGACATATAAAGTCCGAGTGCCCCAAGCTCAACCACCAAGCACCTAAGCACAAGAAGGCCCTCAGCGACATGGGAAGAAGCGTCATCCGAAGAAGACGAAGACCACGTCTTCATGGCGAAATCAATTGAGTCAGACACGGAGACCGAACTTGAGTCAGAACCTGAGGATGACTCGGACTATGAAGCTACCTTCAAGTCAAGCCACGGATATGCATCCGGTTCAAAAGATACCCTTAAGGTGAGTCAAGCTTTATTTAATACTTTACATAATACGGTTAGGTTTTTATCTAGGAAGTTAGCTAAGTCCGAGTCCAAGGTCGAGACTCTGGTTGAGGAAGTTAAACTCCTCAAACATGAGGTCTCCCTAACCTCTTCGACTAGTCGAGTTCAAGAGAAGGACTCAACTCGGGTTGAAAACTCGAGTTGAGAACTCACTCTTGAAAAGTCAAGTCGAAGATCTTAGGAATCGTTGGAAAGGTTTACTTTGGGATCAAAGGACTTGACCTCCTACTTGGATCGCAAAGGGCCGTGTACAACAAGGCGGACTAGGGTTTAGCTCAAACCGACCAATAAGTCGTATATGTCAATCGTAAGTAGACATAAAAAATGTGTCCAAGCATGGGTCCCTAAGACCACTTTGATTTCAACTCTAGGATCCAACTCGTCTTTGGGTTCCCAGGACCAAATCCACTTTGTGGATAGACCTAAACGATTCAACGGTCTAGGGGGAGCCAGTACAAAACATGTTTGTGTTTTAACTTAGAAATTGCATGCTTAGATTTTTTTTGTTTTTTTCGTGAACTCACTTAGAACACGTAAATAACCAACTAAAAGCCTTCGAAAAGATTGAGCCTCGGGGAGCCTCTTTTCAAATAACCAACTAAAATCCTTCGAAAAGATTGAGCCTCGGGGAGCCTCTTTTCAAAAATAACTAGTTAGACGAGGAAATAATTTTAGGTGAGTCAAGTCATCATTTTCTTGAAAATGGCTTTGTCTAAGGAAGTGGTCGATGATCCGATAAAAGAAGGCCCCTGTGCCTCGCCACGACCTGGAAGCCATGATCTTGAAAAGGTAAACTTGACAAGCCTAGGGTTAAATCCAAATCTAACATAAAATTACTTGAACCTAAATCCACTTAATCAACTTAACTGGAAGTCATCTAAAAAAAAACACATAAGTATAACATGCTTGATCATATAGACTCCGGTGAGATGACCTAGGGTTAACAACTTACAACCAATTTTCTTAACAAAAATCTAACATCCAATCCAATCACCTTGTGTGTAGGATCAATGGATGTTAGACAGCGGTTGCTCCCGACACATTACCGGGGATCAACTCAAATTCGCAAAGCTTCGATTCAAACGACAAGGATCGGTAGCCTTTGGGAATAACGGCAAGCTCAAAATCATCGGATCAGGTGATATCGAGCTTAACACGAATTTTGTCATTAAAAATGTATTACTTGTAGAGAATTTTGAATATAACTTACTTAGTGTAAGCCAATTGTGTGATAATAACTATAAGGTTATATTTCTAGAAAATGAATGCGTAATTAATACCAACGACACCACTGAAACAATTCTTAAAGGAACTAGAAATAACAATATTTATACTATTAACTTAACCAACTCCTCAACTAAGTGTCTTATGACACGGCAAGAGGAATCATGGTTGTGGCACCGACGACTTCGTCCTCACTCAAGACTAGTCCCACAAGATGAGTTAGAGTGGCTTAGTCCCCAACCTCAACAACTTGGTTAATAAAATCTGTAATGCTTGTCAACAAGGAAAACAACCTAGAACACAACACAAGTTAACTAACCAAGAACGAACCTCAAGAGTACTTGAGCTCCTGCATATGGATCTATTCGATTCACATGGAGCCAAGTCACTCAATGGAAGTCAATATTGCTTAGTCATAATTGACGACTACTCCAGGTTTACCTTGGTTAGGTTCATCAAACATAAAAATGATACCCTAGATCAATTAATTAATCTATTCAAATTAATCGAGAATCAAAAAGACCTTAAGGTTAAAAGACTTAGAAGCGATCATGGTGGTGAATTCGAAAATCAAAGGTTCACCGACTTCTGTAACCTAAACGGATACCACCATGAATTCTCCTGTCCTAGGACCCCTCAACAAAATGGTCTAGTGGAGCGGAAAAACCGAACTCTACAAGAAGCCGCTAGGACCATGTTGAACGAATACGATCTACCCGATAGGTTTTGGGCAGAAGCCGTGAGTACGGCATGCTATGTCCAAAATAGGATCCTTATGGTAAAGAGGCACCTTAAGACCTCGTACGAGATTTATCACGATAAAATACCTAACATCAAGTACTTTAGGGTATTTGGGTGTAAGGTACATATCCTAAACACTAAGGATTACCTAGGGAAATTTACATCCAAAACCACGACCGGAATCTTTATAGGATACTTGACTACAAGTAGAGCTTATAGAGTATATAACCACGACACCCTTAGAGTCAAGGAGACTATCAATGTAGTATTTGATGAAGAACATGAACCTACAAAACCCCCGGCAACCCCAATTAGCGAGCCGATTCATACTAGACCTAACTCTGATACGGAGATCAGGTCTAGTGTTAATCCTAACCTAGGTCAACCTAGTCACTCTATTGATCAAGTGATAGATGACTCCAACCAAACTAGTGTTCAACCAAGTCACCACATTGATCAAGCATTAGGTGACACAAACCCAACCCAATCTAGGATTCAAACTAACCACCCTATCGATCAAGTGATAGGAGATCCTAATCTAGGAGTTCTAACTAGAGCATCCTATAGGAACCTTAGTCAAATTTCCTTAATTTCAAAGATAGAACCCAAATCAATTGAACAAGCTCTTCTTGATCCCGATTGGATTATTGCAATGCAAGAAGAGCTAGCTCAATTTACTAGGAACGAGGTGTGGGAATTAGTACCACCACCTAAAGACAAAACGATAATTGGAACAAGGTGGGTGTTTCGAAATAAGCTTGATGATAAAGGTGAAGTAGTTAGAAACAAGGCTAGGTTAGTCGCCAAAGGGTTTAGTCAAGTTGAAGGCTTAGACTACGACGAAACCTATGCCCCAGTAGCTAGACTCGAATCCATTCAAATGTTGCTAGCTTATGCCGCACATCGAGGATTTAAGCTATTTCAAATGGATGTTAAGTCGGCATTCCTAAATGGATACATTAAAGAAGAAGTTTATGTTAGCCAACCCCCAGTTGAAAATCTAGATAAACCCGACCATGTTCTAAAACTTAAGAAAGCTCTCTATGGACTTAAACAAGCTCCTCGAGCTTGGTACGAGAGACTTTCAATCCATCTTAAGTCAAAAGGGTTTAACCAAGGCTTAGTTGACCCAACTCTCTTTGTAAAAACCTTAGGTAAAGAAATATTCATAGCTCAAATTTACGTACGATATAATTTTTGGAACCTCTAACTCAGCCTTACTAAGCGAGTTCGTTTGCTCATGGAAAGTGAGTTGAAATGAACTTGGTAGTTAAGTTTCTTTTTAGGTCTACAAATTAAACAAACTAAGGATGGTATATACCTATATCAACAAAAATACACTAAGGAGTTAATTAAAAGATTTGGAATGCAAGACGCTAAGGTAATAAACACCCCAATGGCGATAAATGTTAACATAGGAGAAGACCTAGAAAGTAAGTCCATTGACTTAAAGTACTATAGGAGCACAATAGGAAGTCTTCTATACTTAACTGCGAGTCGACCCGACATCCTATTCGCAGTAAGTATGTGCGCCAGGTTTCAAACCTGTGCTAAGGAGTCTCACCTAACCCTAGTTAAGCGTATCCTTAGATATCTAAAGGGTACACTTAATGTCGGTATTTGGTATCCTAGATCTACCGAGTTCGAACTAATCGGCTACTCCGATTCGGATTATGCCGGTAGTAAACTCGACGAGAAGAGCACAGTGGTTGTTGTCAACTGCTACGAGTCTAGTGAGTTGGTGCAGTAGGAAGCAACATTGTGTTGCCTTATCTACCACCGAAGCCGAATACATCACGATGGGTGAGTGTGTCACTCAACTTCTTTGGATGAAGCACACTCTCCGTGACTTTAAGATAGACTTTACGAATACTAAACTTCACGTAGATAACATTAGTTCAATTAATCTTACCAAGAATCCAATATGTCACTCTAGGACCAAGCATATAGAAGTCAAACACCATTTCATTCGAGAACATGTAATAACGGAGCCATACAACTCGAGTACGTCGAATCGAAATCTAACCCAGCGCACTCATTTACTAAACCCCTACCCGAAGCCGAATTTAGTCTATTAAGACGAAAATTGGGCATGTGCGTAATAGAATAAGAACTTGCAAACTATATTTTCTTACTACTATTTCTTATTTTTCATTTTGATGGAACTAGCATAGGACATACCTTAGATATCATGCACCTATAGATTTAAGGAGCCAGTACATCTCACAATACATAGGACTAATGTGTTTGTGTACTTAGCCACGTAGATGGGCGTGAGATGTTAGGACCCTACTCCAGGTTCCAAGATGTAGATCAAGTGCGTCAATATGAACCTCGGAGTATAAATATGCAACTAATATTAACCAACTCTAATCAGGACTTGTTGATAATATCATTTCAATCAAGTCAAACTAGAGTTGAACATTTAGATGAATTATTTTCACATACTATTTTCAAAATCATCATGCTTGGACTTAAGGTTTTCTTAAACCCCCCCCCCCCCCCCCACTTTTTGATTGATTTATGTCAAAAGGGGGAGAAAGGGCCAAAGTTAAGGTTCAATTTCAAATTTTAACTTTGATTCTGGCCTAAGTTAAGGAGGAGTAAGGTTTAGGTTTCAACTCTTCTGAATTGAAAACTTTAAAGGCCTAAGTTAAGTAATGCCAAAGTTAAGGTTCAATTTCAAATTTTAACCTTGATTCTGGCCTAAGTTAATGGGGAGTAAGGTTTAGGTTTCAACTCTTATGAATTGAAAACTTTAAAGGCCTAAGTTAAGTAATGTCATTTACTTAACTCGTTATCTTTTGTGTTTGGAGTTAAGTAATGCCATTTACTTAACTCGTTACCTTTTGTGTTTGGAGAACTAAAAGTCTTTTTCAAGTACTCACCCTCGGTCAAGGGGGAGGGTTTCTCTAAGGGGAGAACTTGAGAAATATCTTTGCTACTCCTACTTTTGCTTCTTGTCTTTACTGTTTCATGCACTTAATTTCCTTAACTTTGTGTGTTTTTGCCATAGATCAAAAAGGGGGAGATTGTTGGTGCAGTGAGGCACCGAAATCGAACCTGTGTTTTGATTATAGCAAAGACACAAAAGTTAAGTCTATTTTGTTTTCTCACGAGCTGAATCGAGTGTGCAGAAGATTGATATAGCTGGAGCTGAAGGCTAGCGACACCCGGAGGAAGCCGTGGTGGTCGAGCGATACTCGAGTTACTTCGGAGGGAGCCGAAGGAATCGAGTGGAAGGCCGGAAGCAAAAGCGACACGTAAGTATCGAGGTAAGCTCGTGTGTGCGAGAGTAAGTAAGGTCGTATCCTCTTTATGGGGATGATCTTAAGCATAGATCCGACCAAAGACTTCTTATAGATGGTCTAGGTCGAGATCGGATGGTCGACGACCATCGAAATTATATTTTTGTTGTGCTAACTTTGACTTGCAAAGAAGCATCACGATCGCTACTTGGAGGACTCGATCGTACAATGCGATCGCCAGAAGGTCGAATCGACTGATGCTGCCATCAGTCGACTGATGATGGCCATCAGTCGACTGATGGTCAATGATCAGATTCGAGGAGTCAAGGATTATCACCAAATTTCAAGGGAAGATGTGCTCAAATTTGATTGGCTAGGGTTCCTCTCGAAAAGGGGCTCAAAGGCTATAAAAAGAGGGCCAAACCTAGGGTTTCATCAACATTTCTAAGCCTCCAAAAAGTCTCCGCAAAGCTATAATTCTCCGACAACGAAGTCCTTCCTTCCGACATCTAGGTTTAATTTTTCTTATTTGTCTTTGTACGTCGGTATTATTTTGTTATCAGTTGTTCATCTACTTTTCGGAGCTTTTATCGTATACGAGGAGAGGGGGAGTGTCCCTCTACCTTAAAGTTTTTTTTTGTATCGATTAACTCCTACCTCCAACGAGGAGGAGTTCCTTTAGTGCTTCTGCCCTCCGTACGTGGTCAAGGACCACTAGGGCCTTGGAGTAGTAGCCTTCGGCTACGAACCAAGTAAAACCCTTGTGTTGATTGTCTCTTTTATTTTATATTTACATTTCCGCTGCAATTAATTTATTATCTCTCGAGTTTTAACGAACGAAAGAAAAAGAAAAGGTTTTTCGCTATTCACCCCCCCTCTAGCGAACCGCATCGATCCAACATTTCTCCACCTCCGACGTGTTGTCGAGAAGGAGTTTAGTTAGTGTTGTGCGCATAACTAGAGCTCGTTGAGCTCTCCCCATGGAGTAGGAACCATTCGATTCCGAACCACGTATATCTTGGTGTATTGTGTGTGCTTGTGCATATTTGTATATCTTGTTAGTATTATTATTGTTATTTCGCTGCGCTAACAAGATTGTAGACGCAAGAACGAACGAATTCCACCGTACACGCGATTGGGGCTATTCACCCCCTCTAGCCGGCCACCTACGCTCCAACAAGTGGTATTAGAGCCAAGGAGCTTGTCGAGGAATAACCGCCAACACAAGCACTACAAGATGGCCGACTACTACCTCCAACCACCAAAATTCGAAGGAGATTTTCAATGGTGGAGAAGATAGATGGAGGTATATCTAGAAATCGATTTTGATATTATGTTAATTCTAGAAAATGGTTTCAAAATGCCTAGGGATGAAGAAAATAGGCAAATTGAGAAGTCAAGGTGGACCCAAGACCAAATCAAGGACTTTAAGACAAATCTCAAGGTAATCAAATTGCTTAGTGATTTGATTCCTAACCATATTTGGTCTAGGCTAGGTGAATATAGGGATGCTAAGGACCTATGGGACAAGGTAATCAAATTTCATGAGGAGCCCACATTGGTCCATGAAGAGGAAGAATGTCCATCAACATCCGGATCCGAGGATGTTGAAGAATCGCCATCCACATTCGACGATGTGGATGATTTGGTGGAGACCTCCACCTCTAGCATTGAGGGGGAGGAGAGGCCTTCCATCTTGGAAAAAGTTCAAGAAGAAGCTTCAACATCTGTGAGAAGCAAAAATTCCCTAGGTAACTCAAGTATTATGATTATAAATAAAAATCATATAACATGCTTTGAGTGTAGGGAATTGAAGGGTTTTGCCCGGAAGCTCTGATACCAAATGTAGGGTTTTGCTTATCGAGTCCATGAGGGAAAACTTCGCTTCCCACTTCACCTTGGTAGCTTGTCCATGACGATCCATTCGATGTCCCCGGATTAAAAAAAATTAATCCTAGACAAAAAGGGATTGCCAAAGCAACCAATTCATCATCGTGCTATTCATTTAGATAGATCACTTGAACAAACTAGTTGTACAAGCGACCATCCTCTATTCTACGAGTAGCCGCGGAATAGACGATGTCCGGATCGCCGGATTTTGTGTTTATGCTCGGGATCCAAGTATTATTTAGCCATTTACAGATTTATAACATGCTTATAATTGAAAAACAAAAACAAGCAACAAACAAAAGAAGAAAGTAGAATAGGTATACCTCTCGATCTTCTAATGTATGACCTTCCTTCTTTTGGACGTTGTGTGGGCGACGATCCACCAAAAGTTGAAGCTCCTAGATCGCAAATCTTCCTTCCTTGCTCTTCCAAAGCAAGAGGAAGAATAGAAACAAGGTTTTTCTCCTCACTAGAAACAACCAACAAGGAACCAAAACTTTCCTTGCCGCCGGCCAACTAGATGAAGGAGAAGATGGTGGAAAACAACCAAGACACCAAGGGAAGCCCTATATCTTGTTTCCACCACCTAAGGAGAGGGAGAAGGGAGCTTTTGGGCGCTGACCAAGGGCTGGGAAGGGCCTGGAAACTTGCTGGATGTTGGCCACAAGACAAGGAAGAAGAATGGAAACCTTGCCTTATTTGGTGCCGCCCTAGCCTCCAATCCCTAACCCTAATCCTAATCCTATCTCAACTAGGATTCCCTTCTCTTGCCGCCCAAGCCTTGCTCTCTTCAATTTATTTCACGCCAACCCCTTTGTCACCCTTTTATATAGTTAGGGATAAGTCATGAATTAATCTCCTCCATTGATTCTAGGGATTTAATCTCAACTGTCGGATCTAGAGATTTAATCTCAACCGTCGGTTCTTAGAGAGATTTAATCTCTACCAATGGATCTTAGACTTTTGTTTCTATCCATTGGATCTAAGCATCATGAGGTGTTAATAGGCTACATTAGGGACCATGAGGAGGAGTTTGGTCTTGGCCACCCATGGATCAAGCCCACATAAAGTCCGATCTACTAATGATGATCCAATCCACTAAAGGTTCATCATTGATCTACCTCACCAACCCCCATATGATAATATGGGCTCCATATATTATTTGTATATTTTCTCCCCGTGTTTAAGATCTCGAATGTCCGTCGATTAATTAATTTACTGACCATTAATTAATCAACATCTAACTTCTTGAGTAGTACCACTCGACCTTTTCATCATGCCGGACCAAGTCCACCTGCAGGGTTTACATGATGAACCTTATGAGCTCCTCAAGGGGATATCATCATCCTAATATATAGGACACGGTTTCCTCCTATAATCAATGGCAAACCATATAAATAATATCATCTCTCAACTTACCGAGCCTATCGATTTAATCTATAAATCTCGCCCATTGGTAAATCAAAGTGATGACTACTAAGTATATGTGCCCGTTATTTTATCGGGATTAAGAGCATGTACTAAATAATATCTGAGGTTCGATTCGATTATGTAGTCAGCAATAAATCGAATCACCTCTAAGTCGGTCCTGCTCAATACACACAAAGTGCACTAGTGTAATTCTATGGTCAAGACAAACCAATACCAAATCACACTACAACCATTCCGATGGTTTGTCCAAAGCCATCTCGGTTGTGAGCCTTTACTTATTCTTTACAAGGAGCCGATAACATGATCTCCTGAGTGACACCACACTCCATGTTATCTACAATGTAATGTATTAGACAATATTGCATAACCATATGCAAACAATGATCATGTGATTCTTATTTCAAAAATAAAGATGTTCATAGAAAAGATAGACTTTTCAGTATATATCCCTACAATCTCCCACTTATACTAAAAGACTATGTTGTCCTCTTACTGCCATACATCTGATTCCCCTTCCCTCCATATGCCTATCAAAGCTGTCACTAGAAGGGCCTTAGTGAAAGGGTCTACCAGGTCATCCTCTGATGCAATCTAGGGGACAGCAACTTCTACCTCCTTTACGATTTCTCGTATCAGGTGGTACTTGCGCTCTATGTATTTACTAGCCTTATGGGCTCATGGTTCCTTCGAGTTTGCAACTGCACCATTATTATCACAATAAATTGTGATAGTTCTGGGCAAACTAGGAATCACATCCAAGTCCATCAGGAAGTTCCTGAGCCATACAACTTCTTTGGCTGCCTCAGAGGCTGCCATATACTGAGCTTCCATGGTGGAGTCCGCCACGCATTTCTGGTGGACACTCTATATAATGGCTCCACCTCCCAAATTAAACACAAAACCTGAGGTAGACTTACTGTTATCCCTATTAGATTGGAAGTCGCAATCCATGTAACCCTCAGGGAGTAATTAATCTGCCTGGTAAACTAGCATATAATCCCTAGTCCTTTTAGGGCACTTCAATATATGCTTTACCGCACTCCAATATCCCTGTCCTGGATTACTCTGATATCTGTTGACCATGCCCACGGCAAAGCAGATATCTGGTCTCATACATAGCATCGCATACATGAGGCTTCCTACTGCCGAAGCATAAGGAACCGCCTTCATCTCCTCTATCTCCTCAGATGATCTAGGACACATCTCCTTAGATAAAGGAACTCCATGCCTGAAAGGTAGAAAACCTTTCTTGGAGTTTTGCATGCTAAAACGATCCATTATCGTGTCTATGTATGAAGCTTGGGACAAGCACAACATTCTTTTCCTACGATCCCTTATAACCTTGATCCCAAGGACGTGTCCCACCTCTCCCAAGTTCTTCATATCAAACTGTTTGGATAACCATACCCTTACGTCCGATAACACTTTGATATTGTTGCCAATCACCAAAATATTATCTACGTATAGTACAAGAAATACCACTACGTTTCTGTCACATCTCTTGTATACACAAGACTCATCCGAACTTTGAATAAATCCATAAGACTGATTTACCTCCTTAAAGCGGATGTTCCAAGACCTCGAAGCTTGCTTCAATCCATAAATGGACCGATTAAGCTTACATACAAGATGCTCTTTGCCCTTAGCAATGAATCCCTCTGGTTGCTTCATGTAGATGTTTTCCTCAAGACTTCCATTAAGGAAAGCTGTCTTGACATCCATCTGCCACACCTCATAATCCATATGAGCTTCTATGCATAAGAGAATCCGGATAGACTTAAGCATGGCTACCGACGAAAAGGTCTCCTCATAATCGATACCCTCTTTCTGAGTATACCCCTTCGCAACAAGCCTCGCTTTAAAGGTCTCAACCTTCGATACCCTCTTTCTCTTGTAGATCCACTTGCATCCAATGGTTTTTACACCATCGGGTGGTTCTACTAGCTCCCAGACCTGATTTGAATCCATAGATTCAATCTCAGCATTCATTGCACTTTGCCAAGATACTGCATCTTTATCTTGGATCACCTCGTCATATGTCCAGGGATCAGGTTCATGTTCGACAGGGACCAAATCAGAAGATTCTCCTAAGAACATGAATCTATCAGGCTGTCTCACAACCCTCCCACTACGACGAGGTATCACCTGTGTATCTTCTGTGACACGTGGTGCAGTGACATGTGGTATATCCCCTTGTACCGGTGGTACTAAAGAAGTGACTTCCCCTTTTAACTCCTCTAGAATAATTTTACTCTTGGGCTTGTGGCTCATCACATAGTCTTCCTCTAGAAATCTGGTGTTCGTGCTAACGATCACCCTCTGATCTCTAGGACTATAAAATAAACCACCCTTCGTTCCTCTAGGATAGCCAACGAACAAGCGTACTTCTGTACGAGGTTCCAACTTACCAGCATCTGCCTTAAGCACATGTGCTGGACTCCCCATATCCGAATATGTCTTAGACTAGGCTTTCGCCCAGTCCACAACTCTGTGGGAGTAGAAGGCACTGATTTAGATGGTACCAAGTTCAGAATGTACACCGTGATATCTAGAGCATATCCCCAGAACGAATCTGGCAAGTCAACATAACTCATCATCGATCTAACCATCTCCATAAGAGTCCTATTCCTTCGCTCTGCTACACTGTTCTGCTGGGGTGTGCTAGGTGCAGTCAATTGGGATTGATTCCCATCCTCTAATAAGTAGTTCCTAAACTATCCCAAGAGGTACTCACTACCACGATCAGATCATAGTGTCATCCATATCTTGAATAATCATCTATGAAAAAGATGAAATATTCAAGACTACCTCTTGCCTGGATAGACATAGGACCATACGAATCAGTATGAACCAATTCTAACACATCTTTGGCTCTATACCCCTTGGCTATAAAAGGCCTCTTGGTCATCTTACCCTCCAAGCAAGATTCGCAGGTTGGGAGATCCTCCACCACTAATGAACCCAAAGGTCCATCAGCTATCAACCTTTGAATTCTGCTTAGATTAATATGACCAAGCCTAAGATGCCAAAGATATGTTTGGTTCATCTTCGAAGGTTCTTTTCTCTTATTGGAATTAGAAGATGAGTTATTAACTTCAATTTGCATCGTGGAAGGTTGTGGTTCAAGTGTATACAAATTTCCTATCAATGTACCTGAACAGATATTCTCCCTATTCCTTTTTATAACAGCTCTGTCATTAAAAGAAATAGAATATCAATCCATAAACAATTTAGAAACTGAAACTAAGTTCTTTCTAAATAAAGGTACATAAAGGGAATTTTCCAGAACCTAAGTTTTATTTTTCTCAAGAGATAAATAAAACTTCTCCCACTGCAATAGCCGCCACCTTCATGGCATTGCCCAAGTAAATGGTAATCTCCCCTTTAGCTAGTCGTCGGGTTTCTTGGAACCCCTACAAAGTATTGCAGACATGATCAGTGGCTCCCGTATCTACACTCCAGGTGCCGGTAGATAACACCGCTAATCATGGTTCAACGACTAGTCCAAAAGGTATACCTTTGTTCTACTTTGGATTGGGATAGTCCTTCTTCCAATGTCCATCCTGCTTGCAAGTGAAGTACTTGCCTTTCGGCTTCTTCACTCCTCCCTAAGATCCTCCCACCAACTTTGCTCCACCTTGTTTCTCCTTCTTCTTGCCTTTCGGCTTAGAAGTAGAAACCTTTTTGAGCAACCATGGCTTGAGGACACTCTTCGAAGAGTGCATACTTGTACTTCTTAGCAGATAAGACAATATCTAGATTCTTTTCCAATCAACATTATTTGGGTAGAGTAAGTTTATTTCCTTTAGTATCATAGTAAGTCGACTGAAAGTCAATTTTGAAAATCCTAAGAATCACATAGACCATTACTGTAGATTTTAAAAAATTATTGATTCCTCAAACAATAAAATTTCAAAATCAACCAACACCTCAAAATACCGAGAATATCGTATGCCACGATAGTGTGGACGTATACGAATTCTACATTTGTAAGAGGAGGTTTTACCCATTAATTTTATTATCTTGTCAACCTAACTTTATGACAAGTAAAATTAATAGTTGGTTTGTCTTCGGCCCTACAAATAAAAGCAGTGACTCCGATGGGGAGGATACTTATATTTGTATCTAAGTGTTCACCATTGCCTTACGATGGGCAAGTGCACACACTCCTTAATAATTGCCTATAACCATATCCGACCCTGTGATCCACAAACAAACTAATCCGATGGGGAGGAAGGCACTCAGAGCCGACGCGCAAGTTTGTTTGCATCACTTGTCAAATCGTAATGGAGGTCGTGGGAATTTATAAAAATATCCCTCTCCCACTTAGTAATTTGAAATTGAGGAATTTTCTAGGCTACGACATGCATATCAAACAATAAGCAATATATATGAAAAATAAATTATTTTCCAACTATTATGGCTTTTGTCTTCAATATGATTCCCGTCGCATCGCCATCTCGTCCGCTCCTCCTACGCCATGTACGAGCCATCCGGAGATCCGATCTGAGACTAAAACCTATTTTAATTTACATCCATTGATCCTATACTCCACGAAGGAGTGTACATGAAATCTAGATCGAAAGTAAAATAAAATAAAGAGTGGCTAAACAATGCCATATTTTATTTACAAAAACTAAATACTAGCCTCGTCAACCACGAGGATTCAACAAAATAAATATTTACACACATACAATCACATACACACATATGGCCATAATAGTCGGATCTTATGCCTGCAACCAAAGAGTTAAACTACGCATATCCTACTATTATCCAACACATATAATATATGAAAAGTGCATAAAAATTAATCGAATTCTAAACACACAAAACTGAAAACCTTGGCTCTGATACCAAGTGAAGGGTTTTGCCCGGAAGCTCTGATACCAAATGTAGGGTTTTGCTTATCGAGTCCGTGAGGGGAAACTTCGCTTCACACTTCACCATGGTAGCTTGTCCATGGCGATCCCTTCGATGTCCCCGGATTAAAAAAAATTAATCCTAGACAAAAGGGATTGCCAAAGCAACCAATTCATCATCGTGCTATTCGATTAGAGAGGTCACTTGAACAAACTAGTTGTTCAAGCGACCATCCTCTATTCTACGAGTAGCCGCGGAATAGACGATGTTCGGATCGCCGGTTTTTGTGTTTATGCTCTGGATCAAAGTATTATTTAGCCATTTACAGATTTATAACATGCTTATAATTGAAAAACAAAAACAAGCAACAAACAAAAGAAGAAAGTAGAAAAGGTATACCTCTCGATCTTCTAATGTATGACCTTCCTCCTTTTGGACATCGTGTGGCCGACGATCCACCAAAAGTCGAAGCTCCTAGATCGCAAATCTTCCTTCCTTGCTCTTCCAAAGCAAGAGGAAGAAAAGAAACAAGGTTTTTCTCCTCACTAGAAACAACCAACAAGGAACCAAAACTTTCCTTGCCGTCGGCCAACTAGATGAAGGAGAAGATGGTGGAAAACAACCAAGACACCAAGGGAAGCCCTATATCTTGTTTCCACCACCTAAGGAGAGGGAGAAGGGAGCTTTTGGGTGCCGACCAAGGGCTGGGAAGGGCTTGGAAACTTGCTGGATGTTAGCCACAAGACAAGGAAGAAGAAAGGAAACCTTGCCTTATTTATTGCTGCCCTAGCCTCCAAACCCTAACCCTAATTCTAATCCTATCTCAACTAGGATTCCCTTCTCTTGCTGCCCAAGCCTTGCTCTCTTCAATTTATTTCACGCCAACCCCTTTGTAACCCTTTTATAGAGTTAGGGATAAGTCATGAATTAATCTCCTCCATTGGTTCTAGGGATTTAATCTCAACCATCGGATCTAGAGATTTAATCTCAACCCTCGGTTCTTAGAGATTTAATCTCTACCAATGGATCTTAGACTTTTGTTTCTATCCATTGGATCTAAGCATCATGAGGTGTTAATAGGCTACATTAGGGACCATGAGGAGGAGTTGGGTCTTGGCCACCCATGGATCAAGCCCACATAAAGTACGATCCACTAATGATGATCCAATCCACTAAAGGTTCATCATTGATCTACCTCACCAACCCCCATATGATAATATGGGCTCCATATATTATTTGTACATTTTCTCTCCGTGTTTAAGATCTTGAATGTCCGTCGATTAATTAATTTACTGACCATTAATTAATCAACATCTAACTCCTCGAGTAGTACCACTCGAACTTTTCATCATGCCGGACCAAGTCCACCTGCAGGGTTTACATGATGAACCTTATGAGCTCCTCAAGGGGGCATCATCATCCTAATATATAGGACACGGTTTTCTCCTATAATCAATGGCACGCCATATAAATAATATCATCTCCCAACTTATCGAGCCTATCGATTTAATCTATAAATCTCGCCCATTGGTAAATCAAAGAGATGACTACTAAGTATATGTGCCCGTTCTTATATCGGGATTAAGAGCATGTACTAAATAATATCTGAGGTCCGATTCGATTATGTAGTCAGCAATAAATTGAATCACCTTTAAGTCTGTCCTGCTCAATACACACAAAGTGCACTAGTGTGATTCTATGGTCAAGACAAACCAATACCAAATCACACTACAACCATTCCGATGGTTTGTCCAAAGACATCTCGGTTGTGAGCCTTTACTTATATTTTACAAGGAGCCGATAACATGATCTCCTGTGTGACACCACACACCATGTTATCTACAATGTAATGTATTAGACAATATTGCATAACCATATGCAAACAATGATCATGTGATTCTTATTTCAAAAATAAAGATGTTCATAGAAAAGATAGACTTTTCAGTATACGTCCCTACAGGAATAAGGGAACTATAAAAGTAAGTGTCCCAAGAAGGCGAAGAAGGCTCAACCGGCACCAAAAGCCAAAAATGTCGAGTCCCCACAATTAGAAGCAAGGAGCACATTGTGTGCTTCAAATGCAACCAAAGGGGGCATTATAGAAGCCAATTCCCTACGGGGAGGAAGAAGGGGCAAGAAGGTGTATCTCATGTGGGGGGAGCTTCCAAAGCTAACCCTAAGGTAAATTTAGTAAATGCACTTTCAATTCCCAAGGTTAACAAGCATGCTAAAAATTATTTTAGTTCACTTGCCATGATTAATGAAAAGCATGCTAGTAGGAATAAATATGTTTGTCTAGGAGCCAAGCATGTTAGTTTATCTAAGGACAAACCTAGACACCGTAATTCTAGACCAATCCTACCTAGGGAGTATATTAGGAGAATAGAAGAAAACTTGGGCATTAACCCCAAGAAATCTAGACATACGCCTAAGAAGAAAAACAATTCCCAAAAATCTAATGATTGATCAAAATTGGGAAGATTAGAGGTGGAGAACCGAGCCTTGAGGTCAAAGCTAGAAAAATTGGAAAAGACCCTTAAAATTATGACAAAATCATTTAAGGGGTCTAGTGATCAAAATTTAAGGCCTAAGAAACAAGAAATGTCCAAGGGGAAGAAAGGTTTGGGTTACAAACCTATGTCCTACCATAATGTTCCATTTAATTATGGAACAATTTCTAGGTCTAGAAAAACCAAAGCTAATAGGGAAGCTTGAAGGTAGGAAACTTCGCTTCCCACTTCAACTCGGTTTCTTGTTCATGGCGATCCCGTCTTCGTCCCCGGATTAAAAAAAATTAATCCATGATAATTAGGGATTACCCAAGCTACCGTTCCATCGTCGTGCTATCCGATTAGAGTGGTCACTTGAACAAACTTGTTGTTCAAGCAACCTACCTCTATTCTTCGAATAGCCGTGGAATAGACGATGTACAGATTGCCAGTTTTTGTGTTTGTATTCAGGGTCCAAGTAAATTAGCCACATAATAAAAACATACAAAGAAACAAAAGAAAAGCAAAACAAGATTTATACCTCTTGTTTACCTCAAGGTCTTCTATCGTATGTCCTATCCTCCTCTTGGACGTTGTGTGGGCAATGATCCTCCAAGAGATGAAGCCTCCTAGATCACGATCTTCCTTTCCTTGCTCACTCCGAATAAGAGGAAGTATAGAAACAAAACTCTTCTCCTATCTAGGACCAGCCACCAAGTCAATGGACTAGATGTTGCCGTCGGCCAAGGAGGAGATGTGGGGCGCCGGCCAACCTTGAAGAACGGTTGCCGTCGGCCAACCTAGAGAGAGAGAGAATGGGAGGAGTATCTAGAGAAGGAGATGGTGGTTGTGTTGCCGCCGACACAGAGGATCACCAAAAACCCTAATGTTGTTGCCGCTGCCCACAAGGAAGAGGAAACCCTAGGGTTGCCGCTGCCCACCTCTCCTCTCAAGCCAAGCTCCAAAACCCTAATCTCCCAAGTTGTTCTCCACGCCCAAGCCTTGGTCACCTTTTATAGAGTTAGGCTTAAGCCTCCTTTTAATCTCCATCGTCGGTTCTAAGAATTTAATCTCAACCGTCGGATCTAGAGATTTAATCTCAACCGTCGAATCTAGAGATTTAATCTCCACTGTCAGATCTAGAGTTTTATTTTCCATCATCGGATCTAGACTTCATGAGGGTTTTAATAGGCTGCGATAGGGACCATGAGGAGGAGTTGGATCTTGGCCACCCAATGGATCAAGCCCACATAAATTCCGATCCATTAATGATAATCCATTCCACTAGAGGATTATCATTGATCTACCTCACCAACCCCCATAAGTTAATATGTGCTCCATATATTATTTGTACATTTTTCTCCCCGTGTTTAAGATCTCAAATGTCCGTCAATTAATTAATTTATTGACAATTAATTAATCAACATCTAACTCCATGAGTAGTACCACTCGACCTTTTCATCATATCAGACCAAGTCCACCTGCAGGGTTTACATGATGAACCTTATGAGCTCCTCAAGGGGACATGATCATCCTAATATATAGGACACGGTTTCCTCCTATAATCAACGACACACCATATAAATAATATCATTTTCCAACTTACTGAGCCTATCAATTTACTCTATAAATCTCGCCCATTGGTAAATCAAAGAAATGAATACTAAGTTTATGTGCCCGTTATTATATCGGGATTAAGAGCATGTACAACATAATGTCTGAGGTCCGATTCAATTATATAGTCAGCAATAAATCGAATCACCTCTAAGTCGGTCATGCTCAATACACATAAAGTGTACTAGTGTAATTCTATGGTCAAGACAAACCAATACCAAATCACATTACAACCATACCAATGGTTTGTCCAAAACCATCTCGGTTGGAGCCTTTACTTATACTTTACATGGAACTGATAATATGATCTCCCGTGTGACACTACACACCATGTTATCTACAATGTAATGTATTAGACGATATGCATAACCATAAATATGCAAACAATGATCATGTGATTCTTATTTCAAAAATAAAGATGTTCATACAAAAGATAGACTTTTCAGTATACATCCCAACAATCTCCCACTTATACTAAAAGACTATGTTGTCCTCATATTGTCATGCATCTGATCCCCATTCCTTCCACATGCCTATCAAAAGCTCTCGCTGGAAGGGCCTTAGTGAAAGGATCTGCCAAGTTATCCTCTGATGCAATCTTGGCCACAACAACTTCTCCTCGCTTTATGATTTATCGTATCAGGTGGTACTTGCACTCTATGTGTTTACTTGCCTTATGGGCTCGTGGTTCCTTCGAGTTTGCAATTGCACCACTATTATCACAATAAATTGTGATAGTTCTGAGAAAACCAGGAATCACATCCATGTCCATCAAGAAGTTCCTAAGCCACACAACTTCTTTGGCCGCCTCAGAGGCCGCCACATACTCAGCTTCCATGGTTGAGTCCACCACGCATTTCTGCTTGACACTCCTCCAAATAATGGCTCCTACTCCCAAAGTAAACACAAAACCTGAGGTAGACTTACTGTTATCCCTATCTAATTAGAAGTCAGAATCTGTGTAACCCACATGGAGTAATTGGTCTGCCTAGTAAACTAGCATATAATCCCTAGTCCTTCTCAGGTACTTCAATATATGTTTTACCACAGTCCAATGTCCCTGTCCTGGATTACTTTGATATCTGCTAACCATGCCCACGGCAAAGCAGATATTCGGTCTCGTACATAGCATGACATACATGAGGCTTCCTACTGCCGAAGCATAAGGAACCGCCTTCATCTCCTCTATCTCCTTAGATAAAGGAACTTCATGCCTGAAAGGTAAAAAACCATTCTTGGAGTTTTGCATGCTAAAACGATCCATATTGGTGTCTATGTATGAAGCTTGAGATAAGCACAACATCCTTTTCTTGCGATCCCTTATAACCTTGATCCCAAGGATGTGTCCCACTTCTCCCAAGTCCTTCATATCAAACTGTTTGGACAACCATACCCTTACGTCCGATAACACCTTGACATTGTTGCCAATTAATAAAATGTCATCTACATATAGTACAAGAAATACCACTACGTTGGTTGACAATTTATTTGTTTTGGTACATTGGTTGACAATTTATATACTTTAGAACAGAAAACTCTCACGATGCATATAGAAGTAAATAACTCATCTTCTAAATCTAATAAGAGAAAAGAACCTTCGCAAATGAACCAGACATATCTTTGGCATCTAAGGCTTGGTCATATTAACCTAAGCAGAATTCAAAGGTTGATAGCTGATGGACCTTTGGGTTCATTAGTGGTGGAGGATCTCCCAACCTGCGAATCTTGCTTGGAAGGTAAAATGACCAAGAGGCCTTTCAAGGCCAAGGGGTATAGAGCCAAAGATGTGTTAGAATTGGTTCATTCTGATCTATGCGGTCCTCTAACTATCCAGGCTAGAGGTAGCTTTGAATACTTCGTCTCTTTTATAGACGATTATTCAAGGTATGGATACATTTACTTGATGCGCCGCAAGTCTGAATGCTTTGACAGGTTCAAAGAATTCAAGGCTGATGTGGAGAACCGTCAAGGTAAAAGTATCAAGACACAACGATCTGATCGTGGTGGCGAGTACCTCTTGAGAGAGTTTAGGAGTTACTTATCAGAGTCTGGGATTCAATCCCAATTATCTGCACCTGGCACACCCCAGCAGAATGATGTGGCAGAGCGAAGGAACAGGAATCTTATGGAGATGGTCAGATCTATGATGAGTTACTCTGAGTTACCTGATTTGTTCTGGGGGTTGCTCTGGAAACAGCAGCACACATTCTTAACTTGGTTCCATCTAAGTCAGTACCCTCTACTCCCACAGAGTTGTGGACTGGGCGAAATCCTAGTCTAAGACATATTCGGATTTGGGGTAGTCCAGCACATGTGCTGAAGGGAGATGCTGGTAAGTTGGAATCTCGTACAGAAGTACGCTTGTTTGTTGGCTACCCTAAGGGAACGAAGGGCGGTTTATTCTATAGTCCTAGAGATCAGAAGGTGATCGTGAGTACGAATGCCATATTTCTAGAGGAGGACTATGTAATGAACCACAGGCCCACGAGTAGGATTGTTCTTGAGGAGTTGACAGGGGAAGTCCCGACTTCAGTACCACCGGTACAAGAGGAGATACCACAAGTCACTGCACCGCGTGTCACAGAGCATACACAGGAGGCACCTCATCGTAGTGGGAGGGTTGTTAGACAACCCGACAGATTCATGTTTTTGGGAGAGTCTTCGGACTTAGTCCCTGGTGAACATGAACCTGATCCCTGGACATATGACGAGGCACTCCAAGATAGAGATGCGGTATCTTGGCAAAGAGCGATGGATTCAGAGATAGAATCTATGGATTCTAATCAGGTCTGGGAGCTAGTAGAACTATCCGATGGTGTAAAAGTCATTGGATGCAAGTGGATCTACAAGAGAAAGAGAGGAGTAGACGGGAAGGTTGAGACATTCAAATCTAGGCTTGTTGCGAAAGGGTATACTCAGAAAGAGGGCATCGATTATGAGGAAACCTTTTCACCGGTAGCTATGCTTAAGTCTATCTGGATTCTCTTATCTATAGCTGCTCATATGGATTATGAGATTTGGCAGATGGATGTCAAGACAGCTTTCCTTAATGAAAGTCTTGATGAGAACATCTATATGCGGCAACCAGAGGGATTCATTGCTAAAGAAAAAGAGCATCTTGTATGTAAGCTTAATCGGTCCATTTATGGATTAAAGCAAGCTTCTAGATCTTGGAACATCCACTTTGATGAGGTAATCCAGTCATATGGATTTATTCAAAGTCCGGATGAGCCTTGTGTATACAAGAGATGTGACAGAAACGTAGTAGTGTTTCTTGTACTATACATAGATGACATTTTGTTAGTTGGCAACAATATCAAAGTGTTATCAGACGTAAGGGTATGGTTGTCCAAACAATTTGACATGAAGGACTTGGGAGAAGTGGGACACATCCTTGGGATCAAAGTAATAAGGGATCACAAGAAAAGGATGTTGTGCTTATCTCAAGCTTCATACATTGACACTATCCTTGATCGTTTTAGCATGCAGAACTCCAAGAAAGGTTTTCTACCTTTTAGGCATGGAGTTCCTTTATCTAAAGAGATGTGTCCCAAAACATCAAAGGAGATAGAGGACATGAAGGTGGTTCCTTATGCTTCAGCAGTAGGAAGCCTTATGTATGCTATGCTATGTACAAGACCAGATATTTGCTTTGCCGTGGGCATGGTTAGCAGATATCATAGTAATCCTGGACAGGGACATTGGAATGTGGTAAAGCATATATTGAAGCACCTGAGAAGGACTAGGGATTATATGCTGGTTTACCGGGCAGATCAATTAGTCCCTATGGGTTACACGGATTCAGATTTCCAATCAGATAGGGACAAGAGTAAGTCTACCTCGGGGTTTGTGTTTACTTTTGGAGGTGGAGTCATAGTATGGAGGAGTGTCAAGCAGAAATGCATGGCGGACTCTACCATAGAAGCTGAGTATGTGGCAGCCTCTGAGGCAGCCAAGGAAGCTGTATGGCTCAGGAACTTCTTGATGGACTTGGATGTGATTCTTGGTTTGCCCAGAATTATCACAATTTATTTTGATAACAGTGGTGCAGTTGCAAACTCGAAGGAACCACGAGCCCATAAGGTTAGTAAACACATAGAGCACAAGTACCACCTTATACGAGAGATCATAAAGCGAGGAGAAGTTGCTGTCGCCAAGATTGCATCAGAGGATAACCTGGCGGATCCATTCACTAAGGCTCTTTCAGCGAAAGCATTTGATAGGCATGTGGAGGACATGGGGATCAGATGTATGGAGTGTGATGACAGCATAGTCTTTTAGTATAAGTGGGAGATTGTTGGAATGTATACTGAAAGCCTAGCTCTTTTTGTATGAACATTTTTATTTTGAAATAAGAATCACATGATCATTGTTTGCACTTTGTATATTTATTATATGTGTGCATATTTATCTAATATTTTACATTGTAGATAACATGGTGCTTGGTGTGGCATAGAAGATCATGTTATCAGTATCTTGTAGAATATAAGTAGAGGCTCACAACCAAGATGGTTTTGGACAAACCATTGGCATGGTTGTAGTGTAGCTTGGTATTGTTTTGTCTTGAACATAGAGTTACACTAGTACACTTAGGTGTATTGAGCAGGACCGACATAGAGGTGATTTAATTTGTTGCTGACTACATAATTGAATCGGACCTCGGATATTATGTTGTACATGCTCTTAATCCCGATATAATAATGGGCACATGTACTTAGTATTTATTTCTTTGATTTACCAGAGGGTGAGATTTAGATGGATTAAATCAATATGCTTGGTAAGTTGGGAAATGATATTATTTACATGGTGTGTCGTTGATTATAGGAGGAAACTGTGTCCTATATATTAGGTTGATGATGTCCCCTTGAGGAGCTCATAAGGTTCATCATGTAAACCCTACAGGTTGACTTAGTCAACATGATGATAAGGTTGAGTGGTACTACTCGAGGAGTTAGATGTTAATTGATTGATGGTCAGTAAATCAATTAATTGACGGACATTCGATATCTTAAACACGGGGAGATGGATGTACAAATAATGTATGGAGCCCATATTAATTTATGGGGGTTAGTGAGGTAGTTCAATGATGATCCTCTAGTGGAATGGAACATCATTGATGGATCAAGTTTGTGTGGTTCCGATCCATCGGGTGGCCAAGATCCAACTCCTCCTTATGGTCCCTATCGTAGCCTAATATAATCCTCATGAAGTCTAGATCCAAGAATATAAAACAAAACTCTAGAACCAACGGTAGGGATTAAATCCCTAGATCCGATGGTTAGGATGAAACCCTAGAACCAACGGTTGGGATTAAATCCCTAGATTCGACGGTTGGGATGAAACCCTAGATCCGACGGTTGGGATGAAACCCTAGATCCGATGGTTGGGATGAAATCCTAGATCCGACGATTGGGAATAAACCCTAGATCCGACGGTTGGGATAAAACCCTAGATCCGACGGTGGAGATTAAATCCCTAGATCCGACGGTGGAGATTAAAGGAGGCTTAAGCCCAATTCTATAAATATAGGGCTTAGGTTGGGCGGCAAGATGGTTCAATTGGAGTTAGGGTTTTAGGTTGGGCGGCCAGGGTTTGGAAGCTTTGGCTTGGGCGACAACTCTTGGACAAGTGGTCGGCGCCCATCTTCTTCCATCAAGACTTGGCCGACGCCCATCCTCTTGGTCCCTCTCTTATTCCTTGGCCAGTGGCAACCTCTCTTCAAGGTTGGCCGGCGTTCACTTCTCCATTCTCTCCAAGGTGGCCGGCGGTTCCCCTTACATTGGTGGTCGGCGCTTCATCCATTCGTTCCTTGGCCGGCGGTTACATCAAACTCCCTTGCTTGGTGGCCAGTTCTAGAAAGGAGAAGTTTTGTTGGTTCTTCTCTTTGTTTGCAGCGAACAAGGAAGGGAAGAACGTGATCTAGAAGGCTTCTACTCGTGGAGGATCTTCGCCCACACGTCGTCCACGAGGAGGATAGGACATACGGTAGAAGATCGTGAGGTATAAAAGTTTTACAACTTTATTTTCTGATCTTAGCATGTTCTTTTATGTGTTGATTATTCAAGTATGTGTATATATATATTTTGTATAATCATGGACCCCGAAGACAAACACAAAAACCGGCGATCCGTCCGTCGTCTCTTCCGTGGCTAACCAACTAGAAGAGTTGTGTTGCTTGAACAACTAGTTTGTTCAAGCGATCACTCAAGTTGTTAGCACGACGACGAATAGATTGTGCTAAGGAAACTCATCCCATCCGGATTAGTTCTTTCATTAGTGAAAATTTTAATCCGGGGACATGGGAGCCAATGAGCCTCCGAAGCAACTCCCTTCATTCGCAACAAGCCTCGCTTTGAAGGACTCAACCTTCCCGTCTATTCTTCTCTTTCTTTTGTAAATCCACTTGCATCCAATGGATTTTACACCATTGGGTGGTTCTACTAGCTCCCAGACCTGATTTAAATCCATAGATTCTATCTCAGAATTCATCGCACTTTGCCAAGATACCGCATCTTTATCTTGGATTGCCTCATCATATGTCCAGGGATTAGGTTCATATTCGCCAGGGACCAAATCAGAAGATTCTCCCAAAAACATAAATCTGTCAGGTTGTCTAACAACCCTCCCACTACGACGAGGTATCACCTGTGTATCCTTTGTGACATGCGGTGCAGTAGATTGTGGTATGTCCTCTTTTACCGGTGGTACTGAAGCAGTGACTTCCCCTCTCAATTCCTCCAGAACAATCTTACTCATGGGCTTATGGTTCATCACATAGTCTTCCTCTAGAAATCTGATGTTCATGCTAACGATCACCCTCTGATCTCTAGGACTATAAAACAAACCACCTTTCGTTCCTCCAGGATAGCCAATGAACATGCGCACTTCTGTATGAGGTTCTAACTTACCAACATCTGCCTTTAGCACATGTGGTGAACTCCCCCAAATTCGAATATGTCTCAGACTAGGCTTTCGCCCAGTCCACAGTTCTGTGGGAGTAGAAGGCATTGATTTAGATGGTACCAAGTTCAGAATATACACTGTTGTATCTAGAGCATACCCCCAGAATGAATCTGGCAACTCAGAATAACTCATCATCGATCTAACCATCTCTATAAAAGTCCTATTCCTTCGCTCTGCTACACCATTCTGCTGGGTGTGCCAGGTGCAGACAATTGGGATTGAATCCCAGCCTCTAATAAGTAATTCTTAAACTCTCCCAAGAGGTACTCACCACCACGATCAGATCGTAGTGTCTTGATACTTTTACCCTGACGTTTCTCTACATCGGCCTTGAATTCTTTGAGCTTGTCAAAGCATTCAGACTTGCGGCGCATCAAGTAAATGTATCCATATCTTGAATAATCATCTATAAAAGAGACAAAATATTCAAAACCACCTCTTGCCTAGATAGACATAGGACCACACAAATCAGAATGAACCAATTCCAACACATCTTTGGCTCTATACCCCTTAGCCTTAAAAGGCCTCTTGGTAATTTTACCTTCCAAGCAAGATTCGCAGGTTGGGAAATCTTCCACCACTAATGAACCCAGAGGTGCATCAGCTATCAACCTTTGAATTCTGCTTAGTTAAATATGACCTAGCCTTAGATGCCAAAGATATGTTTGGTTCATCTTCGAAGGTTCTTTTCTCCTTTTGGAATTAGAAGATGAGTTATTCACTTCTATTTGCATCGTGGGAGATTTTGGTTCAAGTGTATATAAATTGTTGGTGCAGCAGGCACCTAAGTCGAACCTGAGTTTTGATTATAGCAAACGATACAAAGTTAAGCTCATGTCGTTATCTCACGAGCTGAATCAAGTGTGCAGAAGATTGCTATAGCTGGAGCTGAAGGCTAGCGACACCCGGAGGAAGCCGCGGTGGTCGGGCGACACTCGAGTGATTTCGGAGGGAGCCGATGGAATCGAGTGGAAGGCCGGAAGCAAAAGCAACACGTAAGTATCGAGGTAAGCTCGTGTGTGTGAGCGTAAGTGAGGTCGTATCCTCTTTACGGGGATGATCTTAAGCGTAGATCCGACCCAAGACATCTCATAGGTGGTCTAGGTCGAGATCGGACAGTCGAAGACCGTCGGAAGTATGTTTTTGTTGAGCTAACTTTGACTTGCAGCATCGATCATTGCGGCTTGGAGGACTCATTGCCGTATCGATCGTATCGAAGGTCATTAATCGACCGATCGCCATCGATCGTGATGATGACCATCGTCGATGATGGTCAATGATCGATTCGAGTCAAGGCTTATCACTCCACCTTAAAGCGGTTTGGTGTCCATTTGTGATTGGTTGAAGACCCACTCGAAAAGGGGCTCAAAGGCTATAAAAGGAGGGCCAAACCTAGGGTTTTAACAACAATTCTAAGCCTCCAAAAAGTCTCCGTTACGCTGCAACTCTCCGACAACGAAGTCCTTCCATTCCGATGTCTAGGTTTAACTCTTATTATTCTTGTACGCGTCAGATTAGTTTTTCTTGTCATTCCTCTCAAAAGATAAATAAACATATCCGATTAACTCCTACCTTCGAGGAGCATTCCTATACTTTTTCCCTCACGTGGTCAAGGACCATTTTTTGAACCCTCGAGTAGTATTATAGACATGATCGAGAGACCAAATCAAAAACCCTTGTGTCGATTGTTTATATTTAAACATGTTTCAATGACTGCAATTAACTTTGTATCTTCTCGAGTTTCGGTCTAAAGAAAAAGAAAAGGTTTTTCGCTATTCACCCCCCCCTCTAGCGAACCACATCGATCCAACATAAATTTCCTATCAATGCACCCGAACAGATAATCTCCCTATTCCTTTTTATTACAACTCTGTCATTAAAAGAAATAGAATATCCATCCATAAACAATTTAGAAACTGAAATCAAATTCTTTCTAAATAAAAGTACATAAAGGCAATTCTTAAGAACCAAAATTTTATTCCTCTCAAAAGATAAATAAACATATTCCCTATCGATCTCAATCGCCAAGGACCTTAGCATCATTCAAATGAGTACTCTCATCGAGAACATGATCCTGTGTTCCTCGATCATGGAACGGTCGCAAAGTATTATAGACATGATCGAGACTTCGGTGTCTAAACTGTTTGAGATAGATAACACCGCTAAACATGTTTCAATGACTATACCAAAAGATATACCTTTGTTCTTTACATTGACATAGATGCCAAAATATAACTTCTTCCATCTCATCAGCCTTAATCCACTTGCCTTATAACTCTCCTTCTCCTTTTCCCCGAGATCATCTCTTAGGAGGGCACTTTGTACATATTTGTATTCTTCTTCCTTGCCTTATGAGAAACAATGGGAAACCATTGGTAAGACATGGAAAAGATCATGTGCTTATAAGAAAAAGTCTCTCCCCTAGATGGTAAAGCTCAATAATACAACCATTCATGAGTTAGACAGGTGGACAACTACTCAAAGATATGTAGAGCTTATGGAGTATGATATCGAGCCATGGTCCCTATCGATCTGAACCTCGAGGACTTGCATTCAAATGGATCAAGAGAACATCGTGAAGGAAGTCTAGATCATGGTGGTCGCCATCAAGTTCCTCATGGTTCCTACCTGGGTCCCAATTTTGGTGTCAAAATCTTATAGATTGAGCATAATGTCATAAGAGGGGGCATGGGGAGTATGAGGAATACAATCAAAGTCCCACACATAGATGGAAAATATAACATCGTGCTTATAATCTCAAAAAGATTAATCCACTTCTTATAACTCTGCCTTTCTCCTTTTCCCTAGAACCATGAGGGCTTAGACCCAAAGTGGACAATATCATGCCATTGTGGAGATATGTGGAGCTTATAAGCACTAACAAAGACAATGTCAAGATTCCTCTTCCAATCAACATAATTGGGTCCAGTAAGTTTATTTTCTTTCAGTACCACAGTAAGCGGGTTGAAAGTCATTTTAAAAAACCTAAGAATCATATAGATCAAAACATTAGATTTTAAAAAATTATTGATTCCTCAAACAAATAAAATTTTAAAATCAACCAACACCTCAAAACACCGAGAATATCGTATGTCACGATAGTGTGGACATATACGAATTCTACATTTGTAAGAGGAGGTTTTACCCATTAATTTTACTATCTTGTTAACCTAACTTTTTGACAAATAAAATTAATAGTTGGTTCCTCTTCGGCCCTACAAATAAAAGCAGTGACTCCAATGGGGAGGATACTCCTATTTGCATCTAAGTGTTCACCATTACTCGGTACCAAGACAATTATCTCGGGTTATGTGCCTTCCGATGGGGAAGTACACATGCTCCTTAATAATTTCCTATAACTATATTCGACCCTATGATCCGCAAACAAACTCATCTGATGGGGAGGAAGACACTCAGAGCTGACGCGCAAGTTTGTTTGCATCACATGTCAAATCGTAATGGAGGCCGTGGGAATTTATAAAAATATCCCTCTCCCACTTAGTAATTTAAAATTGAGGAATTTTCCTAGCCTACGACATGCATATCAAACAAGAAGCAATAAATATGAAAAAAATATTTTCCAACTATTATGGCTTTTGTCTCCAATATGCCTCCCGTCGTATTGCCATCTCGTCCGCTCCTCTCTATGCCATGTACAAGCCATCCAGAGATCCGAGCCGAGAATAACTATTTTAATTTACATCCATCGATCCTATACTCCACGAAGGAGTGTACATGAAATCTAGATCGAAAGTAAACTAAAATAAATGAGTGGCTAAACAATGCCGTACTTAATTACAAAATTAAATATTAGCCTCGTCAACCCCGAGGATTCAAATAATATACAATTACACACATACAATCACATACACACATATGACCATAATAATTGGATCCTATGCCTACAACCAAAAAGTTAACCTAAGCACATCCTACTATCATCCGACACATACAATATATGATAAGTGCATAAAATTAACCGAATCCTAAAGACACAAAACTGGAAACCGTGGCTCTGATACCACTTGAAGGTAGGAAACTTCGCTTCCCACTTCAACTCGGTTGCTTGTTCATGGCGATCCCGTCTTCATCCCCGGATTAAAAAAAATTAATCCATGACAATTAGGGATTACCCAAGCTACCGTTCCATCGTCGTGCTATCCGATTAGAGTGGTCACTTGAACAAACTTGTTGTTCAAGCAACCTACCTCTATTCTTCGAATAGCCGCGGAATAGACGATGTACGGATCGCCGGTTTTTGTGTTTGTATTCGGGGTCCAAGTAAATTAGCCACATAATAAAAACATACAACATACAAAGAAACAAAAGGAAAGCAAAACAAGATTTATACCTCTTGTTTACCTCAAGGTCTTCTATCGTATGTCCTATCCTCCTATTGGACGTTGTGTGGGCAATGATCCTCCAAGAGATGAAGCCTCCTAGATCACGATCTTCCTTTCCTTGCTTGCTCCGAACAAGAGGACGTATAGAAACAAAACTCTTCTCCTATCTAGGACCGGCCACCAAGTCAATGGACTAGATGTTGCTGCCGGCCAAGGAGGAGATATGGGGCACCAGCCAACCTTGAAGAAAGGTTGCCGCAAGCCAAGCTAGAGAGAGAGAGAGAGAATGGGAGGAGTATCTAGAGAGGGAGATGGTGGTTGTGTTTTCGCCGACCAAGAGGATCACCAAAAACCCTAATGTTGCTGCCGCCACCCACAAGGAAGAGGAAACCCTAGGGTTGCCGCCACCCACCTCTCCTCTCAAGCCAAGCTCCAAAACCCTAATCTCTCAAGTTGTTCTCCACGCCCAAGCCTTGGCCTTCTTTTATAGAGTTAGGCTTAAGCCTCCTTTTAATCTCCACCGTCGGATCTAGAGATTTAATCTCAACCGTCGGATCTAGAGATTTAATCTCAACCGTCGGATCTAGAGATTTAATCTCCACTGTCGGATCTAGAGTTTTATTTTCCATCATCAGATCTAGACTTCATGAGGGTTTTAATAGGCTACGATAGGGACCATGAGGAGGAGTTGGATCTTGGCCACCCAATGGATTAAGCCCACATAAAGACCGATCCATTAATGATAATCCATTCCACTAGAGGATTATCATTGATCTACCTCAACAACCCCCATAAGATAATATGGGCTCCATATATTATTTGTACATTTATCTCCCCGTGTTTAAGATCTCGAATGTCCGTCAATTAATTAATTTACTGACAATTAATTAATCAACATATAACTCCATGAGTAGTACCACTCAACCTTATCATCATGCTGGACCAAGTCCACCTGCAGGGTTTACATGATGAACCTTATGAGCTCCTCAAGGGGACATGATCATCCTAATATATAGGACACGGTTTCCTCCTATAATCAACGGCACACCATATAAATAATATCATTTTCCAACTTACCGAGCCTATCGATTTACTCTATATATCTCGCCCATTGGTAAATCAAAGAAATTAATACTAAGTATATGTGCCCGTTATTATATCGGGATTAAGAGAATGTACAACATAATATCTGAGGTCCGATTCAATTATGTAGTCAATAATAAATTGAATCACATCTAAGTCGGTCCTGCTCAACACACATAAAGTGTACTTATGTAATTCTATGGTCAAGACAATCCAATACCAAATCACATTACAACCATACCAATGGTTTGTCCAAAACCATCTCGGTTGTGAGCCTTTACTTATACTTTACAAGTGATGGCATGCTTGGAGGCTCATTGGCTCCCATGTCCCAAGATTAAAATTTTCACTAATGAAAACTAATCCGGATGGGATGAGTTTCCTAAGCTCAACCAATTCGTCGTCGTGCTAATGACTTGAGCGATCGCTTGAACAAACTAGTTGTTCAAGCAACCAAACTCTTCTAGTCGGTTAGCCCCGGAAGAGACGACGGACGGATCGCCGATTTTTGTGTTTATCTTCGGGGTCCATGATTATAAAAATACATATGGATGTAGACATGTATAATCAACACATACATTTATATTAATAAGAACATGCAAAGATCAATAATAAAACTTGTAAAAACTTTTATACCTCTAGATCTTCTATCGTATGTCCTAACCTCCTTGTAGACTTCGTGTGGGCAAAGATCCTCCACAAGTTAAAGCTTCCTAGATCTTCTTCAATCAAAAGAAAGAAGAACTCTCCTTCCCTTCTTGCTTGATCCAACCACCAAGCCACAAAGACTTGATGCCGCCGGCCCCAAGAAAAGAGAGAACAAGATGGCCAACCAAGGAACCGAACAAGGGAACAATCCCTAGCTCCTTTGTGCCACCGGCCAAGAGGAAACGAAGAGGAGAAGAGGAATCGGTTGAGCCCTGACCAAGGTAGAGGGAAGAAGAGGTAGGAGCCGGCCACCCCCTAGGAAGAAGAAGAGATCCTCTCCTATAGTTGCCACCCAATCTTCCTTCCAAACCCTAATCTCCCTAGGGTTTCTTGCCGCCCAAGCCAATGAAAGGCAAAACCCTAATCTCCAAAACCAACTAACTTCCTCCTTGCCGCCCACCCTAAGCCTCCTTTTATAGAGTTAGGCTTAAGCCTTGTTTTAATCTCCACCGTTGGTTCTAGGGATTTAATCTCAACCGTCGGATCTAGAGATTTAATCTCAACCGTCAAATCTAGAGATTTAATCTCCACCGTCGGATATAGGGATTTAATCTCAACCGTCGAAACTAGAGATTTAATCTCAACCGTCAGATCTAGAGATTTAATCTCAACCGTCGGATCTAGAGATTTAATCTCCACCGTCGGATCTAGGGATTTAATCTCAACCGTCGGATCTAGAGATTTAATCTCAATCGTCGGATCTAGAGATTTAATCTCCACCGTCGGATCTAGAGTTTTGTTTTCCATCATTGGATCTAGGCTCCATGAGGTTTATATTAGGCTATGATAGGGACCATGAGGAGGAGTTGGATCTTGGCCACCCGATGGATCGGAACCACATAAGCTTGATCCATCAATGATGTTCCATTCCACTAGAGGATCATCATTGAATTACCTCACCAACCCCCATAAATTAATATGGGCTCCATACATTATTTGTACATCCATCTCCCCGTGTTTAAGATATCAAATATCCGTCAATTAATTGATTTACTGACCATCAATCAATTAACATCTAACTCCTCGAGTAGTACCACTCAACCTTATCATCATGTTGACTAAGTCAACCTGCAGGGTTTACATGATGAACCTTATGAGCTCCTCAAGGGGACATCATCAACCTAATATATAGGACACGGTTTCCTCCTATAATCAACGGCACACCATGTAAATAATATCATTTCCCAACTTACCGGGCATATTGATTTAATCCATATAAATCTCACCCTTTGGTAAATCAAAGAAATAAATACTAAGTACATGTGCCCGTTATTATATCAGGATTAAGAGCATGTACAACATAATATCCGAGGTCCGATTCAATTATGTAGTCAGCAATAAATTGAATCACCTCTATGTCGGTCCTGCTCAATACACCTAGGTGTACTAGTGTAACTCTATGTTCAAGACAAAACAATACCAAGCTACACTACAACCATGCCAATGGTTTGTCCAAAACCATCTTGGTTGTGAGCCTCTACTTATATTCTACAAGGGACTGATAACATGATCTTCTATGCCACACCAAACACCATGTTATCTACAATGTAAAGTATTAGACAATATGCACACATATAATAAATATAAAGTGCAAACAATAATCATGTGATTCTTATTTCAAAATAAAAATGTTCATATAAAAGAGCTAGGCTTTCAGTATACATTCCAATAATCTCCCACTTATACTAAAAGATTATGCTGTCATCATACTTCCATACATCTGATCCCCATATCCTCCACATGCCTATCAAACGCTTTCGCTGGAAGGGCCTTAGTGAATGGATCCGCCAGGTTATCTTCTGATGCAATCTTGGTGACAGCTACTTCTCCTCGCTTTACGATCTCACATATCAGGTGGTACTTGTGCTCTATGTGTTTACTTGCCTTATGGGCTCATGGTTCCTTCGAGTTTGCAACTGCACCACTGTTATCATAATAAATTGTGATAGTTCTGGGCAAACCAGGAATCACATCCAAGTCCATCAAGAAGTTCCTGAGCCATACAGCTTCCTTGGCTGCCTCAGAGGCTGCCACATACTCAGCTTCCATGGTAGAGTCCGTCACGCATTTCTGCTTGACACTCCTCCATACTATGGCTCCACCTCCAAAAGTAAACACAAACCACGAGGTAGACTTACTGTTGTCCTTATCTTATTGGAAATCAGAATCCGTGTAACCCACAGGGACTAATTGATCTGCCCGGTAAACCAGCATATAATCCCTAGTCCTTCTCAGGTACTTCAATATATGCTTTACCGCAGTCCAATATCCCTGTCCAGGATTACTCTGATATCTGCTAACCATGCCCACGACAAAGCAGATATTTGGTCTCGTACATAGCATAGCATACATGAGGCTTCCTACTGCCGAAGCATAAGGAACCACCTTCATCTCCTCTATCTCCTTTGATGTTTTGGGACACATCTCTTTAGATAAAGGTACTCCATGCCTAAAAGGTAGAAAACCTTTCTTGGAGTTCTGCATGCTAAAATGAGCAAGGATAGTGTCAATGTATGAAGCTTGAGATAAGCACAACATCCTTTTCTTGCGATCCCTTATTATCTTGATCCCAAGGATGTGTCCCACTTCTCCTAAGTCCTTCATATCAAACTGTTTGGATTGTAGGTTTTGCCCGGAAGCTCTGATACCAATTGAAGGGATTTTCCTTGTCGAGTCCGTGAGAGGAAACTTCGCTTCCCCTTCGCCTCGGTTGCTTGACCATGGTGATCCCTTCGATGTCCCTGGATTAAAAAATTAATCCTAGACAAAAGGGATTCCCAAAGCAACCAAGTCATCGTCGTGCTATTCGTTTAGAGAGGTCACTTGAACAAACTAGTTGTTCAAGCGACCATCCTCTATTCTACGAGTAGCCACGGAATAGACGATGTCCGGATCGCCGGTTTTTGTGTTTATACTCGGGATCCCAGTATTATTTATCCTATTTACAGAAATATAGCATGCTTATATTTTGAAAAACAAACACAAGCAATGAATAAAAGAGATAGAAGAATAGTTATACCTCTTGGTCTTCTAATGTATGACCCTCCTCCTTTTGGACGTCGTGTGGGCGACGATCCACCAAAAGTCAAAGCTCCTAGATCGTAAAACTTCCTTCCTTGCTTTTCCCAAGCAAGAGGAAGAAGAGAAACAATGTTTTTCTCCTTCAAAAACTCAACCAACAAAGAACTATAGAAGTTCTTGCCGCCGGCCAACTAGAAGGAGAAGAAGATGATGGAAAACTACCAAGAAACCAAGGGAAACCCTATATCTTGTTTCCACCACCTAAGGAGAAGAGAGGGGAGTGTTTTGGGTGCTGGCCAAGGTCTGGGAAGGGCTGGAATAGCTGCTGGACGTTGGCCACAAGGCAAGGAAGAAGAAGGAAAACTTGCCTTATTTGGTGCCACCTTTGCTTCCAAACCCTAACCCTAATTCCAATCCTATCTCAACTAGGATTGCCCTATTCTTGCCGCCCAAGCCTTGCTCCCTCTCTATCATCATCTTCACGCCAACCCCATGCCACCTTTTATAGAGTTTGGGGATAAGCCATGAATTAATCTCCTCCATTGGTTCTAGGGATTTAATCTCAACCGTCGGATCTAGAGATTTAATCTCAACTGTCGGATCTTAGAGATTTAATCTCTACCAATGGATCTTAGTGTTTTGTTTCTATCCATTGGATCTAAGCATATTGAGGTGTTAATGGGCTACATTAGGGACCATGAGGAGGAGTTGGGTCTTGGCCACCCATGGATCAAGCCCACATAAAGTCCGATCCACTAATGATGGTCCAATCCACTAAAGGTCCATCATTGATCTACCTCACCAACCCCCATATGATAATATTAGCTCCATATATTATTTGTACATTTTCTCCCCGTGTTTAAGATCTCGAATGTCCGTCGATTAATTAATTTACTAACCATTAATTAATCAACATCTAACTCCTTGAGTAGTACCACTCAACCTTTTCATCATGCCGGACCAAGTCCACCTGCAGGGTTTACATGATGAATCTTATGAGCTCCTCAAGGGGACATCATCATCCTAATATATAGGACACAGTTTCCTCCTATAATCAACGACACACCATGTAAATAATATCATTTCCCAACTTATCGGGCATATTGATTTAATCCATAGAAATCTCACCCTCTGGTAAATCAAAGAAATAAATATTAAGAATATGTGCCCGTTATTATATCGGGATTAAGAGCATGTACAACATAATATCTGAGGTCCGATTCAATTATGCAGTAAGCAATAAATTGAATCACCTCTATGTCGGTCCTGCTCATTACACCTAAGTGTACTAGTGTAACTCTATGTTCAAGAGAAAACAATACCAAGCTACACTACAACCATGCCAATGGTTTGTCCAAAACCATCTTGGTTGTGAGCCTCTACTTATATTCTACAAGGGACTGATAACATGATCTTCTGTGCCGCACCCAGGTACCATGTTATCTACAATGTAAAATATTAGACAATATGCACACATATTAATATAACGTGCAAACAATGATCATGTGATTCTTATTTCAAAATAAAGATGTTCATACAAAAGAGCTAGGCTTTCAGTATACATCCCAACAATCTCCCACTTATACTAAAAGACTATGTTGTCATCATACTGCCATACATCTGATTCCCCTTCCCTCCACATGCCTATCAAAGCTCTCGCTAGAAGGGCCTTAGTGAAAGGGTCTACCAGGTCATCCTCTGATGCATGCTAGGCGACAGCAACTTCTACCTCCTTTACGATTTCTCGTATCACGTGGTACTTGTACTATATGTGTTTACTAGCCTTATGGGCTCGTGGTTCCTTCAAGTTTGCAACTGCACCATTATTATCACAATAAATTGTGATATTTCTGGGCAAACCAGGAATCACATCTAAGTCCATCAGGAAGTTCCTGAGCCACACAACTTCTTTGGCTGCCTCATAGGCTGCCACATACTCAGCTTCCATGGTGGAGTCCGCCATGCATTTCTGCTGGGCACTCCTCCATACAATGGCTCCACCTCCTAAAGTAAACACAAAACCTGAGGTAGACTTACTGTTATCCCTCTCTAATTGGAAATCGCAATCCATGCAACCCACAGGGAGTAATTGGTCTGTACGGTAAACTAGCATATAATCTCTAGTCCTTCTCAGGCACTACAATATATGCTTTTACCGCAGTCCAATGTCCCTGTCCTGGATTACTCTGATATCTGCTAACCATGCCCACGACAAAGCAGATATCTTGTCTCGTACATAGCATACATGAGGCTTCCTACTGCCGAAGCATAAGGAACCGCCTCCAGCTCCTTTATCACCTCAGATGATCTAGGACACATCTCCTTAGATAAAGTAACTCCATGCCTGAAGGGTAGAAAACCCTTCTTGGAGTTTTGTATGCTAAAACGATCCAAAACCATGTCTATGTATGAAGCTTGGGATAAGCACAACAACCTTGATTCCCAAGGTTGTGACCCACTTCTCCCAAGTCCTTCATATCATACTGTTTGGACGACCATACCCTTACGTCTGATAACACTTCGATGTTGTCGCCAACCACCAAAATGTTATCTACGTATAGTACAAAAATACCACTACGTTTCTGTCACATCTCTGATATACACAAGACCCATTCGAACTTTGAATAAATCCATAAGACTGGATTTACTTTATCAAAGCGGATGTTCCAAGACCTCAAAGCTTGCTTCAGTCCATCAGCGGACCGATTAAGCTTTACATACAATACGCTCTTTGCCTTTAGCAATGAATCCCTCTGGTCGCTTCATGTAGATGGATTCCTCAAGACTTCCACTAAGGAATGCTGTCTTGATATCCATCTGTCACACCTCATAATCCATATGAGTTGCTATGCATAAGAGCTCCGGACTGCCTTGAATCCATAGATTCAATCTCAAGATTCATTGCACTTTGCAAAGATGTCAGATTTATATCTTGGATTGCCTTGTTGTATGTCTAGGGATCAGGTTCATGTTTGCTAGGGACCAAATCAGAAGATTTGTCCAAAAACATGAATCTAAGAGGTTGTCTAACAACCCTCCCACTACGACGAGGTATCTTCTGTGTATCCTCTGTGACACGCGGTGCAGTGACATGTGGTATGTCCTCTTGTACCGGTGGTACTAAAGAAGTGACTTCCCTTTTAACTCCTCCAGAACAATTTTACTCTTGGGCTTGTGGCTTATCACATAGTCTTCCTCTAGAAATCTGGCATTCGTGTTAACGATCACCCTCTGATCTCTAGGACTACAAAACAAGTCAGAATAACTCATCATCGATCTAACCATCTCCATAAGAGTCCTATTCCTTCGCTCTGCTACACCGTTCTACTGGGGTGTGCCAGGTGCAGTCAATTGGGATTGAATCCCAACCTCTGATAAGTAGTTCCTAAACTCTCCCAAGAGGTTGTCACCACCATGATCAGATCGTAGTGTCATCCACATCTTGAATAATCATCTACAAAAGAGACGAAATATTCAAGATTACCTCTTGCCTAGATAGCCATAGGACCACACAAATCAGAATGAACCATTTCTAACACATCTTTGGCTCTATACCCCTTGGCCTTAAAAAGGCCTCTTGGTCATCTTACCCTCCAAGCAAGATTCGTAGGTTGGGAGATCCTCCACCACTAATGAACCCAAAGGTCCATCAACTATCTACCTTTGAATTCTGCTTAGGTTAATGTGACCAAGCCTAAGAAGCCAAGGATATGTTTGGTTCATCTTCGAAGGTTCTTTTCTCTTATTGGAATTAGAAGATGAGTTATTAACTTCAATTTGCATCGTGGGAGATTTTGGTTCAAATTTCCTTTCAATGTACCTGAATAGATATTCTCCCTATTCCTTTTTATAACAACTCTGCCATTAAAAGAAATAGAATATCCATCCATAATAATTTAGAAACTGAAACTAAATTCTTTCTAAATAAAGGTACATAAAGGGAATTTTCCAGAACCAAAGTTTTATTATTTTCAAGAGATAAATAAAACTTCTCCCACTGCAATAGCCGCCACCATCATGGCATTGCCCAAGTAAATGGTAATCTCCCCTTCAACTAGTCATCGGGTTTCCTGGAACCCCTGCAAATTGTTGCAGACATGATTAGTGGCTCCCGTATCTACTCACCAGGTGCAGGTAGATATCACCGCTAATCATGTTTCAATGACTAGTCCAAAAGATATACCTATGTTCTGTTTTGGATTGGGACAGTCCTTCTTCCAATGTCCATCCTGCTTGCAAGTGAAGTACTTGCCTTTCGACTTCTTCACTCTTCCCTGAGATCCTCCCACCATCTTTGCTTCACCTTGTTTCTTCTTCTTCTTGCCTTTCGGCTTAGAAGTAGAAACTCTTTTGAGCAATGATGGCTTGAGGACACTCTTCGAAGAGTGCATACTAGCAGATAAGACAATATTTGGATTCATTTTCAATCAATATAATTTGGGTACAATAAGTTTATTTCTTTAGTATCAAAATAAGTGGGCTGAAAGTCAATTTTGAAAATCCTAAGAATCACATAGATCATTACTTTAGATTTCAAAAAATTATTGATTCCTCAAACAATAAAATTTTGAAATCAACCAACACCTCAAATCACCGAGAATATCGCATGCCACGATAGTGTGGACGTATACGAATTCTACATTTGTAAGAGGAGGTTTTACTCATTAATTTTATTATCTTGTCAACCTTACTTTTTGACAAATAAAATTAATAGTTGGTTCCTCTTTGGCCCTACAAATAAAAGCAGTGACTCCGATGGGGAGGATACTTTTTATTTGCATATAAGTGTGCACCATTACACGGTACTAAGGGAATTATTTCGGATTATGTGCCTTACCGATGGGGAAGTACACAGGCTCCTAAATAATTTCCTATAACCATTATTTGACCTAGTGATCCGCAAACAAACTCATCCGATGGGGAGGAAGGCACTCAAAGCCGACGCGCAAGTTTGTTGCATCACATGTCAAATTGTAATGGAGGCCGCGGGAATTTATAAAAATATCCCTCTCCCACTTAGTAATTTGAAATTGAGGAATTTTCCTAGCCTACGACATGCATATCAAACAAAAAGCAATAAATATGAAAAATAAATTATTTTTCAACTATTATGGCTTTTGTCTTCAATATGACTCCTGTCGCATCGCCATCTCGTCCGCTCCTCCTACGCCATGTACGAGCCATCCAGAGATCCGAGCCGAGACTAAATCCTATTTTAATTCACATCCATCGATCCTATACTCCACGAGGGAGTGTACATGAAATCTAGATCGAAAGTAAAATAAAATAAAGAGAGGCTAAACAATGCCGTATTTAATTTACAAAAACTAAATACTAGCCTCGTCAACCCCGAGGATTCAACAAAATAAACATTTACACACATACAATCACATACACACACATGCCATAATAGTGGAATCTTATGCCTGCAACCAAAAAGTTAGCCTACGCACATCCTACTATTATCCGACATACACAATATATGATAAGTGCGTGAAAGTAACCGAATCCAAAACACACAAAATCGGAAACCGTGGCTCTGATACCATTTGTAGGTTTTGCCCGGAAGCTCTGATACCAATTGAAGGGATTTCCCTTGTCGAGTCCGTGAGAGGAAACTTCGCTTCCCCTTCGCCTCGGTTGCTTGACCATGGTGATCCCTTCGATGTCCCCAGATTAAAAATTTAATCCTAGACAAAAGGGATTCCCAAAGCAACCAAGTCATCATCGTGCTATTCGTTTAGAGAGGTCACTTGAACAAACTAGTTGTTCAAGCGACCATCCTCTATTCTACGAGTAGCCGCGGAATAGATGATGTCCGGATCGCCAGTTTTTGTATTTATACTCAGGATCTCAGTATTATTTATCCTATTTACAGAAATATAACATGCTTATATTTTGAAAAACAAACACAAGCAATGAATAAAAGAGATAGAAGAATAGTTATACCTCTTGGTCTTCTAATGTATGACTCTCCTCCTTTTGGACGTCGTGTGGGCGACGATCCACCAAAAGTCAAAGCTCCTAGATCGCAAAACTTCCTTCCTTGCTTTTCCCAAGCAAGAGGAAGAAGAGAAACAATGTTTTTCTCCTTCAAAAACTCAACTAACAAAGAACTATAGAAGTTCTTGCCGCCGGCCAACTAGAAGGAGAAGAAGATGATGGAAAACTACCAAGACACCAAGGGAAACCCTATATCTTGTTTCCACCACCTAAGGAGAAGAGAGGGGAGTGTTTTGGGCGCCGGCCAAGGTCTGGGAAGGGCTGGAATAGCTGCTGGACGTTGGCCACAAGGCAAGGAAGAAGAAGGAAAACTTGCCTTATTTGGTGCCACCTTTGCTTCCAAACCCTAACCCTAATTCCAATCCTATCTCAACTAGGATTGCCCTATTCTTGCCGCCCAAGCCTTGCTCCCTCTCTATCATCATCTTCACACCAACCCCATGCCACCTTTTATAGAGTTTGCGGATAAGCCATGAATTAATCTCCTCCATTGGTTCTAGGGATTTAATCTCAACCGTCAAATCTAGAGATTTAATCTCAACCGTCGGATCTTAGAGATTTAATCTCTACCAATGGATCTTAGTGTTTTGTTTCTATCCATTGGATCTAAGCATCTTGAGGTGTTAATGGGCTACATTAGGGACCATGAGGAGGAGTTGGGTCTTGGCCACCCATGGATCAAGCCCACATAAAGTCCGATCCACTAATGATGGTCCAATCCACTAAAGGTCCATCATTGATCTACCTCACCAACCCCCATATGATAATATGGGCTCCATATATTATTTGTACATTTTCTCCCCATGTTTAAGATCTCGAATGTCCATCGATTAATTAATTTACTAACCATTAATTAATCAACATCTAACTCCTTGAGTAGTACCACTCAACCTTTTCATCATGTCGGACCAAGTCCACCTGCAGGGTTTACATGATGAACCTTATGAGCTCCTCAAGGGGACATCATCATCCTAATATATAGGACACGGTTTCCTCCTATAATTAACTGCACACCATGTAAATAATATCATTTCCCAACTTACCGGGCATATTGATTTAATCCATAGAAATCTCACCGTCTGGTAAATCAAAGAAATAAATATTAAGAACATGTGCCCGTTATTATATCGGGATTAAGAGTATGTACAACATAATATCCGTGGTCCGATTCAATTATGTAGTCAGCAATAAATTGAATCACCTCTATGTCGGTCCTGCTCATTACACCTAAGTGTACTAGTGTAACTCTATGTTCAAGAGAAAACAATACCAAGCTACACTACAACCATGCCAATGGTTTGTCCAAAACCATCTTGGTTGTGAGCCTCTACTTATATTCTACAAGGGACTGATAACATGATCTTCTGTGCCGCACCCAGGCACCATGTTATCTACAATGTAAAATATTAGACAATATGCACACATATTAATATAACGTGCAAACAATGATCATGTGATTCTTATTTCAAAATAAAGATGTTCATACAAAAGAGCTAGGCTTTCAATATACATCCCAACATGGACAACCATACCCTTACGTCTGATAACACTCTGATATTGTTGCATACTAACAAAATGTCATCTACGTATAGTACAAGAAATACCACTATGTTTCCATCACATCTCTTGTATACACAAGGCTCATCCGGACTTTGAATAAATCCACATGACTGGATTACCTAATCAAAGCGGATGTTCCAAGATCTAGAAGCTTGCTTCAATCCATAAATGGACCGATTAAGCTTACACACAAGATGCTCTTTGCCCTTTACAATGAATCCCTCTGGTTGCTTCATATAGATGTTTTCCTCAAGACTTCCGTTAAGGAAAGCTGTCTTGACATCCATCTGCCAAATCTCATAATCCTCATGAGCAGCAATAGATAAGAGAATCTGGATAGACATAAGCATAGCTACCGGTGAAAAGGTCTCCTCATAATCGATACCCTCTTTCTGAGTATACCCTTTCGCAACAAGCCTAGCTTTGAAGGTCTCAACCTTCCCGTCTACTCCTCTCTTTCTCTTGTAGATCCACTTGCATCCAATGGCTTTCATACCATCGGGTGGTTCTACTAGCTCCCAGACATGATTAGAATCCATAGATTCTATCTCTGAATTCATCGCTCTTTGCCAAGATACCACATCTCTATCTTGGTGTGCCTCGTCATATGTTGGTACTTGGGGTGTTTCCTCTTGTACCGGTGGTACTAAAGTCGGGACTTCCCCTGTCAACTCCTCAAGAACAATCCTACTCGTGGGCTTGTGGTTCATCACATAGTCCTCCTTTAGAAATCTGGCATTTGTACTCACAATCACCTTCTGATCTCTAGGACTATAGAACAAACCACCCTTCATTCCCTTAGGGTAGCCAACAAACAAGCGTACTTCTGTATTAGATTCTAACTTACCAGCATCTCCCTTCAGCACATGTGCTGGACTACCCCAAATCCGAATATGTCTTAGACTAGGCTTTCGCCCTGTCCACAATTCTGTGGGAGTAGAGGGTATTGACTTAGATGGAACCAAGTTCAGAATGTGTGCTGCCATTTCTAGAGCAAACCCCCAGAATGAATCAGGTAACTCAGAATAACTCATCATCGATCTGACCATCTCCATAAGAGTCCTATTCCTTCGCTCTGCCATACCATTCTGCTAGGGTGTGCCAGGTGCGGACAATTGGAATTGAATCCCAACCTCTGATAAGTAACTCCTAAACTCTCCCAAGAGGTACTCGCCACCACGATCAGACCGTAGTGTCTTAATACTTTTACCTTGATGGTTCTCCACATCGACCTTGAATTCTTTGAACCTGTCAAAGCATTCAGACTTGCGGCGCATCAAGTAAATGTATCCATACCTTGAATAATCGTCTATAAAAGAGACAAAGTATTCAAAGCCACCTCTAGCCTGGATAGACATAGGACCGCACAAATCAGAATGAACCAATTCCACTATATCTTTGGCTCTATACCCCTTAGCCTTAAAAGGCCTCTTGGTCATCTTACCTTCCAAGCAAGACTCGCAGGTTGGGAGATCCTCCACCACTAATGAACCCAAAGGTCCATCAGCTATCAACCTTTGAATTCTACTCAGGTTAATATGACCAAGTCTTAAGTGCCAAAGATTTGTCTGGTTCATTTTCAAAGGTTCTTTTCTCTTATTAGACATAGAAGATGAGTTATTCACTTTTATATGCATCGTGAGAGTTTTCGGTTCAAGAGTATACAAATTGCCAACCAATGTACCAGAATAGATAATCTTCCTATTCCTTTTTATAACAACTTTGTCATTAAAAGAAACAGAATATCCATCCAGAAACAATTTAGAAACTGAAATTAGATTCTTTCTAAAAGTAGGTACATAAAGATAATTTCTCAAAACCAAAACTTTATTCCTATCAAAAGATAAATAAATGTCTCCCACTGCAATAGCCGCCACCTTTGAAGCATTGCCCATGAAGATGGTAATCTCTCCCTCAGCTAGTCGTCGGGTTTCCTGGAACCCCTGCACAGTATTGCAGACATGATCAGTTGCTCCTATATCTACACACCAGGTACTGGTAGATAGCACCGCTAAACATGTTTCAACAACTAAACAAGAAGATATACCTTTGTTCTTTCTGTGAGGACAGTCCGCCTTCCAATGTCCAGTCTGCTTGCAAGTGAAGCACTTGCCTTTCGGCTTCTTCACTCCTGCCTAAGGTCCTACTGCCACTTTCTTTGCTCCACCTTGCTTCTTCTTCTTCTTCCCTTTCGGTTTAGAAGAAGAAACCTTCTGAGCAACCATGGCTTGGCGCTTTGTGAAAAGCCCTTCTGCTTTGGAGTTACATCGAAGCTCCGCCTAACCTCTTGTTCATGTTGTAGTTGAGGCGGAACTGCTCAAAACTCCTAGGCAGAGACTGGAGAATGATATCGACCTGGGTTTCCCCATCGATCTCAGCTCCGAGGACTTCCATCTCATTCAGATGAGCCATCATCTTGAGAACATGGTCCCTGACAGGTGTTCCCTCGATCATGGTGGTCATCATCAAGTTCCTCATAGCCTCCTGTCTGGCCTCCCTACTCTGATGTCCGAAAAGTTCCTTGAGATTGAACATCATGTCATAAGCCGTGGCCATGGCCTAATGCTGATGTTGCAGCACATTTGACATAGATGCCAAAATATAACACCGTGCCATCTCATCTGCCTTGATCCATTTCTTATAACTTTCTTTCTCCTTTTCATCAGAGTCATCGGTGGGCTTAGAAGGACAGACCTCGAAGAGTACAAATTTGTACTCCTCTGCAGTTAAGACAATATCCAAATTTCTTTTCCAATCAATATAATTTGTTCCAGTAAGTTTATTTTCTTTTAATATCACATCAAGTGGGTTGAAAGCCATTTGAAAAACCTAAGAATCACAATGATCAAAATATTAGATTTCAAATATCATTGATTCCTCAAACAATAAAATTTTGAAATCAACCAACACCTCAAAACACCGAGAATATCGCATGCCACGATAGTGTGGACGTATACGAATTCTACATTTGTAAGAGGAGGTTTAACCCTTTAATTTTATTATCTTGTCAACCTTACTTTTTGACAAATAAAATTAATAGTTGGTTCCTCTTTGGCCCTACAAATAAAAGCAGTGACTCCGATGGGGAGGATACTTTTTATTTGCATCTAAGTGTGCACCATTACACGATACTAAGGGAATTATCTCGGATTATGTGCCTTACCGATGGGGAAGTACACACGCTCCTAAATAATTTCCTATAACCATTATTTAACCTAGTGATCTACAAACAAACTCATCCGATGGGGAGGAAGGCATCACCATCCAATACACCTAAGTGTACCAGTGTAACTCTATGTTCAAGACAAAACAATACCAAGCTACACTACAACCATGCCAATGGTTTGTCCAAAACCATCTTGGTTGTGAGCCTCTACTTATATTCTACAAGGGACTGATAACATGATCTTCTGTCCCACACCAAGCACCATGTTATCTACAATGTAAAGTATTAGACAATATGCACACATATAATAAATATAAAGTGCAAACAATGATCATGTGATTCTTATTTCAAAACAAAAATGATCATACAAAAGAGCTAGGCTTTCAGTATACATTCCAACAATCTCTCACTTATACTAAAAGACTATGCTGTCATCATACTGCCATACATCTGATCCCTATGTCCTCCACATGCCTATCAAACGCTTTCACTAGAAGGGCCTTAGTGAATGGATCTGCCAGGTTAATTGTTGGCATTGCTCGGAGGCTCATTGGCTCCCATGTCCCCGGATTAAAATTTTCACTAATGAAAACTAATCCAGATGGGATGAGTTTCCTAAGCTCAACCAATTCGTCGTCATGCTAACGACTTGAGCGATCGCTTGAACAAACTAGTTGTTCAAGCAACCAATCTCTTCTAGTCGGTTAGCCGCAGAAGAGACGACGGACGAATCGCCGATTTTTGTGTTTATCTTTGGGGTCCATGATTATACAAATACATATGAATGTAGACATGTATAATCAACACATACATTCATATTAATAAGAACATGCAAAGATCAATAATAAAACTTGTAAAAACTTTTATACCTCTCGATCTTCTATCGTATGTCCTAACCTCCTTGTAGACTTCGTGTGGGCGAAGATCCTCCACAAGTTAAAGCTTCCTAGATCTTCTTCAATCAAAAGAAAGAAGAACTCTCCTTCCCTTGTTGCTTGAGCCAATCACCAAGCCACAAAGACTTGATGTCGCCGGCCCCAAGAAAAGAGAGAACAAGATGGCCAACCAAGGAACCGAACAAGGGAACAATCCCTAGCTCCTTTGTACCGCCGGCCAAGAGGAAAAGAAGAGGATAAGAGGAATCGGTTGAGCCCCGACCAAGGTAGAGGGAAGAAGAGGTAGGAGTCGGCCACCCCCTAGGAAGAAGAAGAGATCCTCTCCTATAGTTGCCACCCAATCTTCCTTCCAAACCCTAGCCGCCCAACCAAGGAACCAAACCCTAATCTCCCTAGGGTTTCTTGCCGCCCAAGCCAATGAAAGGAAAAACCCTAATCTCCAAAACCAACTAACTTCCTCCTTGCTGCCCACCTTAAGCCTCCTTTTATAGAGTTAGGCTTAAGCCTTGTTTTGATCTCCACCGTTGGTTCTAGGGATTTAATCTCAACAGTCGGATCTAGAGATTTAATCTCAACCGTCGGATCTAGAGATTTAATCTCCACCGTCGGATATAGGGATTTAATCTCAACCGTCGGATCTAGAGATTTAATCTCAACCGTCGGATCTAGAGATTTAATCTCCACCGTCGGATCTAGAGATTTATCTCAACCGTCAGATCTAGAGATTTAATCTCAACCGTCGGATTTAAAGATTTAATCTCCACCGTCAGATCTAGAGTTTTGTTTTCCATCATTGGATCTAGGTTCCATGAGGTTTATATTAGGCTACGATAGGGACCATGAGGAGGAGTTGGATCTTGGCCACCCGATGGATCGGAACCACACAAACTTGATCCATCAATGATGTTCCATTCCACTAGAGGATCATCATTGAATTACCTCACCAACCCCCATAAATTAATATGGGCTCCATACATTATTTGTACATCCATCTCCCCGTGTTTAAGATATTGAATGTCTGTCAATTAATTGATTTACTGACCATCAATCAATTAACATCTAACTCCTAGAGTAGTACCACTCAACCTTATCATCATGTTGACTAAGTCAACCTGCAGGGTTTACATGATGAACCTTATGAGCTCCTCAAGGGGACATGATCAACCTAATATATAGGACACGGTTTCCTCCTATAATCAACGGCACACCATGTAAATAATATCATTTCCCAACTTACCGGGCATATTGATTTAATCCATATAAATCTCACCCTTTGGTAAATCAAAGAAATAAATACTAAGTACATGTGCCCGTTATTATATCGGGATTAAGAGCATGTACAACATAATATCCGAGGTCCGATTCAATTATGTAGTCAGCAATAAATTGAATCACCTCTATGTCGGTCCTGCTCAATACACCTAGGTGTACTAGTGTAACTCTATGTTCAAGACAAAACAATACCAAGCTACACTACAACCATGCCAATGGTTTGTCCAAAACCATCTTGGTTGTGAGCCTCTACTTATATTCTACAAGGGACTGATAACATGATCTTCTGTGCCACACCAAACACCATGTTATCTACAATGTAAAGTATTAGACAATATGCACACATATAATAAATATAAAGTGCAAACAATGATCATGTGATTCTTATTTCAAAATAAAAATGTTCATACAAAAGAGCTAGGCTTTCAGTATACATTCCAACAATAAGGAACTGATAACATAATCTCCCATGTGACACTACACACCATTTTATCTACAATGTAATGTATTAGACGATATGCATAACCATAAATATGCAAACAATGATCATGTGATTCTTATTTCAAAAATAAATATGTTCATACAAAAGATAGATTTTTCAGTATACATCCCAACAATGCTATCCCTAAGACTAGCCATGGTGTGTGTTTAGTGGCTAAGGACTTAAGAAAAACCAAAAAAGCCACTAAGAAGGTCAAAGGAGGAGTCACCTCTAGAGTTGACTTAGGAAAGACCCAAATGACTAAGGTGTCAAAACCTAAAAGGGCCATTAGGAAGGTATCTAGGGACGTTATCCCTAGTTAATACCTAGTTAACCCAAGGAGCTCCAATAGGTATTGGGTTCCTAGAAGTGTGATCGATTCACGCTAGATGGGTTAGGGTGTGTCAACCCTAAGTGGATGGGTAGTTAACCTAGCCATGGTGAGTTGACACATTAGGATGTGCCAATGTAGTTTGAGAAGATGAAAAATGATTAAATTGGCACAATTAGGTCTTAGAAGTATTGGTGTGCCATTTTGGGTTTTTGGCACACTAGGGGGATAATGACATTAAGGCAAAAATAGGTTTAATCTTAGAAATGACAATTTGAATTTAACACTTAGGTATTTTATACCTTAGTATTTTATAATTGTCATACTTTGTTTGCCTTGCCATGACATGACATCATATTTATTTTTATCATATAAAATGTCATGATCATTTTTAGGGTTATGTTTATATGTCATGTATATTTATATTTTATTCACATGCCATGACATTATGATTATATGACACATACTTTATTCGTGTATCATTATGCCATAATCATCATTCATGCATAAATAAATTGAAATAAAGGACTAAGGCATGATTTGAAGTCTCATGCATAAGGGAATCAAATAATGTTGCCTAGAAATGTGCATGAAACCCTAAATAACAAAGACCCCACATCTCACTAATATTTGACTTGTATGTGTTTTGCACATGTAGATACAAGTGAGATGTTTAGGAAAAAGGGATTAAAGGTTTTAAAAACAATTCAAAAACATTTTGAAAAACCTTGGTGAAGTCTATCTTTTGATAGCAATCATCATTGAATGAGGTGATACAAAGAGGGCTCAATATTGAAGCTTTTCTTAACTTTTGAACTTTGTATCAATCTCACTATTTTGTAGGTAAAATAATTTTCTAATATTTTTCACCAATAATGATTGTAATAAGTAATATACATACAAAATTTCATGATTTTTCAACTTATGTATATTTACTTATGAATTTCAGAAATTCATTTCTGAAAAAATCTGATTTTTGCGTTTGCAGTTATCAGTCGACTGCCATGAATGGCAGTCGACTGATGAAGGTTCTAGTCGACTGATTTCTATCAAAGTCGACTGCCCAAGTTGATTTCGGGTAAACCATGGTGGTTAGGCCAATGTTTAGCTATGTTTTGGTTCTCTAACCACTCCTAACCCTAAGACATGCTTGGGAGAGCATTAGAAAGGGTGGAAATCCATTGGATATGGATTAGGAGAAGTGTTTAGGGTGAGTATCAATTTTAAGGTGGATGAGAGTTCATTGTTGAACTTTGCCTTAATTTTGATTGTTTAGCGTTCCTATTGGCTTAGGGACTCTCCAAGGACATTGTTGGTGCAATGGTCAAGGGGGAGCAAGCCTTTAGGGGGAGGTATCCATCATGGGAAGATGGATGTGTAATTTTCCTCATGTGAGGAAAATTGGGTTGCCTCTCTTAAGTGATATGGGAATTATCACTAGAAAGATTGTAGACGTGTGTTCCTCCAAGGGAGAGATTGTAAGATCTCATTGGGATATGAGACATTCATACTCTTGGGGAGGACCTTTTTGATGTATGTCAAAAAGGGGGAGAAGTTACCAATTGGGATAGTTGGAATTCTCATTTGTTGGTGCAATCGGCCCAGGTCACGATTGACCAGACTCGAGTGATGTTTTGATGTTTGACATTGATGTCGATTAATATTTTGGGGAGATTGTTTATACAATCGACCTAGGTTATAATTAACCAGACTCGAGTTTGACTCGAGGGAGACTTTGATGGTTGACTAGGGTTTACCATGTGATTATGGGAAAGTCCAAGCATGGGTCTTGGCAAGGTAAAGTCCAAGTCATGGGTACTTGGCATAGAAAGTCCAAGTGGAACACTTGGCATTTGAGAAAGTTCAAGTCTTGAGTACTTGACACAAGGGAAGTTCAAGCATGGGTCTTGGCATGGAAAGTCCAACATGGGTTGGCAAGGGAAATTCCAAGCTTGAGTCTTGGCATTTGAGAAGTCTAAGGGGTTTGATATTGGCAGCGTAAAGTCTAAGGGTGGAGTCTTGGTAGCATAAGTCCAATGGTTGGCGGCGTAAAGTCCAAGCGGAGTCTTGGCAGCGTAAGTCCAATGTGCCTTGGTAGTGTAGACACCGTTAGCATGACATAGCCGATGGAAGCACCTGAAGGCTAGCGCGATGGATGAACAAGTCATGGATGACTTGGAGGAATCCGAGAGGCGTGAGGCTGATGGAGGTGGATAGAAGGCTTAGGTCTAGGCTAAGGGTGGTCTAGCAAGTATGGGGATACCATACTTGGGTTAAAACTGTTAGGAATATTGGAACAACAAGAGGGGGGGGTGAATAGCGTCGTTCTCAAGTTGTCGGAAATCGATCGCGTTCGTCTCTACAATTTCGTTAGCGCAGCGGAATATAGATATAATACAATAACGAAATGGACAAGCACACACAAAGACACGAAGATTTAACATGGTTCAGAACCGCACGGTTCCTACTCCACGGATCGGGTTCGTACGAACCCTAACGATGCCAATCACACACCACTATAATAATAACTCCTTCTCGGAACAATCTAGAGGCGGAGAAACCTCGTACAATATGATTACAACAATAATCAAGTAGATACAAGCAAATACAATATGGAATACAAATGCAAGTAAAGGAAAAACACTTTACAAGAGCTTTGGATTGCTTGATCTTTGATTGCCTTGAACTAGCTTTGAAGGACTAGAAAGCACCAACTTCCCTCTTTAATTTCGCTCAAGAAAATCGCTATCTTTTCCTCCATCACGAGCTCCTTATATAGCTTCAACCTGTGCTGGAAAAGGTTGATCATTCGACTGATTGGGACCATCAGTCGACTGATGCCACTGTTGTCGTGAGACAACGGCTAGATCCACGCTGGATAAGTCCAACGGATCTACTATCACCGATCGATCATACACATCGACCGACCGATGGAGTCCTCACTGACCATGGAGTCTTGACTCCATTCTCGCGGCCGAATTCTCGAGCACCATCGACCGATCATGAGATCACGATCGCTGAGCCATCACCGACCGCCCATCGGGCAATGATCGCAGGCTACTTCCCGCAGTCAAACCCTAGTTGACTTGGTCCAGTCGACTGCCACATGGCACCAGTCGACTGGCACACCTCAAACATGAGGTTTTAGCCCAAGTATGGTGCCCCATACTTGCTAGACCATCCTTAGCCTAGACCTAAGCCTTCTAGCCACCTCCATCAGCCTCACGCCTCTCGGATCCCTCCAAGTCATCCATGACTTGTTCATCCATCGCGCTAGCCTTCAGATGCTTCCATCGGCTATGTCATGCTAACGGTGTCTACACCGCCAAGGCTCATTGGACTTACGCCGCCAAGACTCCGCTTGGACTTTATGCCGCCAACCATTGGACTTATGCTGCCAAGACTTCCGCTTGGACTTTACGCCGCCAATATCAAACCCTTGGACTTCTCAAATGCCAAGACACAAGCTTGGACTTTCCCTTGCCAACCCATGTTGGACTTTCCATGCCAAGTACTCAAGACTTGGACTTTACCTTGCCAAGACCCATGCTTGGACTTTCCATGCCAACTCATGTTGGACTTTCCATTGCCAAGAACCATGCTTGGACTTTACCAAATGCCAAGTGTCCCACTTGGACTTCCCATGCCAAGTACTCATGACTTGGACTTTCCCATGACAATTACATTGTCATATGTTTTTGTCGAACATCAAAACATCACTCGAGTCCTGGTCAATCGTGACCTGGGCCGATTGCACCAACAATCTTCCCCTTTTTGATGTTTGACAAAAACCAAACAAATCATTTGAGTTAGACCACTAACTCAAATTCCTTACCAATTATCCCAAATTGGTAAACACTCTCCAAATGTTCTCCCCCAAACATTCTCCCCCTTTTTGACTAACATCAAAAAGGTTTTCTCTTCAAGGAGGTCAATGTCTCATGTCCCAATGAGATCTTACAATCTCCCCCTTGGTCCAAAAATACCTAGGATGCCTACCATCTTCTTAGTGATAAGTCCCATATCACTCAAGAGAGGCAATCCTATACACTCTCCCAATTTCCAAATTGGGTTTCTAAAAATCCATCAATTTTCCCAATTGATAATATTCTCCCCTTCAACTCCAAGATGGATACCTCCTCCTAAAGGCTTGCTCCCCCTTGACCATTGCTCCAACAATGTCCTTGGGAAGTCCCTAAGCCAATAGGAACTCTAAACCACCAAAATTAAGGTTAGAAATTCAATATAGAACTTTCCAACACCTTAAAATTGATACAAACCCTAAATACTTCTCCTAATCCATATCCAATGGATTTTCACCCTTTATAATGCTACCCAAAGCATATCCTAGGGTTAGGAGTGATTAGGGGCCATAACCGTAGCTGAAATCGGGTTAAACAATCTTGTTTTTCCCGAAATCAAGCTACCAGTCGAGTGATTCAGAAATCAGTCGACTGGCACCTCCATCAGTCGACTGCCACCAATATCAGTCGACTGATAACTGAAATTTTTGAATTTCAGTTATCAGAGTTGAATTTCAGAAAATCATAACTAATTATACGTATATCGAAAAATCAAGAAATTTGGTACGTATAATACTTATAACACATACAATCAGTGAAAAATTTTGGAAAAATATTTTTACCATCGAAATAGGAGATTGATATAAAATCCAAAAGTGATTAAAAACTTTAAAGTTTAAGCTCACTTTGTATCAATCTTATCAATGGTGATGGCTATCAAAAGATAGGCTTCACCAAGGTTTTTCAAAATGATTTTAAAATGTTTTTAAAAGCCTATTTTGAACCATAATTTATTGGCTAAATAACATAGCTTGTATATTAGCTTTCCTTATGATTCTTGGTGATAATTAGAATAAGTTTGAGTTCATCTAGATGCACTACCCATGCACCTTGAACCTAACTTATTATCCTAGCATCTCACATGTATCTAGGATGTATAAATACACATACATGTCAATGTGATGTGAGATGTGGGTTTGGATTCACTTTATCTAGGGTTTCATGCATTTCCTAGGAAACCCTACTTGATTCCCTTATAAATGGGACTTCAAGTCATGCCATAGTCCTTAAATCAATTTCAACCAATTGCCTTAAATGGATGAATGATTATGACATCAGAAATGATATAAGTAAGCATATGCTCATAATCATGATGTCATGGCATAAGATGAAATTTAAGAACACATGACATCTAAAATAACTCTAAACAATGACATGACATGGTATATGACAGGATGCGATTTCATGTCATGATATATCAACTTTCATAAGCAATACAATTATACAAATACTCATCCAGACACACAAGATTTTCAGAAACAAAAATTTCATTTAACTTAAAAATTTAGTCTTTTACATTCAAAATGGAGATTGGCTATGCTCAATCTCACTACAAAAATTGACAACCATAGAAAATCTAATATCCTCAATATCTAATCGTCTGCAGGAGGTGGCGGTAGAGGAGGTTGCTGACTCAGGGTCCAGGCCCGCATCATCTCTAACATATCGAGCTGACACTGCTCGATGCGGCTCTGGGACTCCTCCATCCGATCCAGACGTGCGCCGAAGGATGCGGCTCGCCAATAACTCGGCGACCTAGCGTCAATCGGCTGCGATAGTCTGAAATCTGACTCACTCGGTACCACGACGATCATCCGATGGACTCTGGCCGATGCATCCACGCGATCGATCATCCTCATCAGCGGCGTCTACATCCTCGTAGTCCTCTGCTGTATCTCTGGGTACTGGAGGAGGCTCTCTGCGTGCCCTGGGTGGTGGTCGTGGCGCCAACTCCATCTATCCAGCCCCCATCCGTAGCTTTGCTAACGAGAAGTTACGAACTGATATACAGTCGTACACCTCCGATAGCGCTCTCAGAGAACCCCTATGGATGTTAACCTCTACGGACTCTAGCCATGCTGTGATGATATGACCATATGGAATATACACTTTCCCTTAGACAGGGGAAGTGAAATGCACAATGCAATGAAACATGTTTAGTGCAAAGTTAATGTCTAACCTATGCCGCATGACGTATAGAAGAAATAGATGGGGAGGCTGAATCTTGGCGGACTCGAGTGACGATAGGAAGAAAACCCAACAATGACCTTGTAAAGGACATTGTCGTCTGAATAACTCAGTGATAGGGAATAAGTTTTGGGCCGGTGGACGAGGATAACCAAAGATATGCTCATGCATGGACTCCATAGAGATATTGTCAAAGGGCTCGGGTAAAGGAAAATCCATGGTAGGGAAAAAGATAAAGGTATCATCTGAGGGCCTACATTCGAGAAACTCCTGTAGTATCGCAGGAGTGAACTCTAACTCGCGTTTTGCAATGCGAGTAGTGTAGGTAGGACCGTCATCCACCTTTTTTAGGTTTTGATAAAATTCCTTAAGAAGGTCATCATTAATTGGATGCGTGCATAAGACGACTTTCATGAGATTGTAGTATGCAATTAATTCTATGACGTCACTACAATGGCGGTTGAAAAAGTCCCTATCGATGTACCTAACCAACATAGGCTGGTACAATCGAGATTCACCCTCGGGTGGATCATTCCTACGGGCTCTCCTATTATGAATGCAATGTAATGATATGACATGCAAGGACATAATACATGATTAGATAGAAACTAAATTATAACGGAAAGGAAAATTAGGGCTTGGGTAAAAAGATTGTTACTTAGGCGCCATTTGGAGGTGTGGCCGGAGGGAAAACTCAGATGTTACTGGGGGGTCATTGGAAAATTCACCGGAGATGCCGGATCCTTAATCGGAACGAGGAACCAACCCTAGAATGAGTGAAATGAGGCTTGAAATAAGTGAACTAAGGTAAAATAGGGCTCATCTAACAAACCTAACACCTTGGGCGGTTGGCACGGCCGGAAGGATCGTCGGAGAACAAGAATAGCGATCGGAAAAAGAGAGAAGAACGAAGGCGCGTCGAGTGAAGACGACGAACCCTAGTGGTTCGGCGTTATAAAATCGCGATCGATGTGCAGACCGATCGATCGCGCTCATTACGGTTTATCGAGCCGGCAATGATCGCTCTAGCTCTAATCGATCACGAACCTTTTGTGATGTGCTAAGAGCATCACGATCGTGATGTTGCTCATCAGTCGACTGATGTGCGCATCACTCGACTGCTCGTCGAGCACTCGACTGATGACCCTCAGCCTCGGTGAACAGTGCCATCGATCGATGTATCCCATCGATCGGTGATGTTCAACGATCGAGTCATGAAGCCACTGACCGATGACCGTGATCGTATCGTGGGTTGTTATCGATCGTGATATCTGATTTCCAGTTCTTAAATTCTGAAAATCTCGATTTCTTCATCTAATTAATCCATTTTATCATGTTTATTCTTGTATATCGAATATATTGATGTTACACTTACATTCATGTATTCGTTAATGTATTTTAATGTTTTATTTCATTTTTGCAAATATTAACATTCAATGATTTCCAAATCCTAACATCTCACCCTTCTCTAAGTGTTGAAATACACAATCAAGGTAAAAGACTTGTTTTGTGAGATGCAATCCATCCTAGACATTCCTTCCATGCAAACATAAGGTAAAACATATGAAGCATGGTGAGTACAATACATCAAGTTGTGTGACACTTGAGTATCACTCTTGATGTTACTTTTACATGAACTTTTAAAGTGTGCAAACAATCAAAGTTACACACTATGATCTCTAAATCTAGATTGTGCCAATTTTGATCATTTTATCAAACTTCTCAATTAGTATTGGCACATCCTAAACCCACCTAGCGTGAATCAATCACGCTCTTAGGAACCCAAAACCGATTTGAACTCCTAGGGTTAATTAGGTATTCCTTAGGGATAACCTCCCTAGATACCTTCCTAATGACCTTCCTAGGCTTATTAGCCTTGGTCATTTTGGTCTTGCCTAGGTTGACTCTAGGGGTAACTCCCCTTGCAACCTTCTTAGTGGCCACCCTAGGTTTCTTAGAAACCTTGGCCACTAGGCACAACCCTTGGTCAACTCTAGGGATGACTTCCCTATTGACCTTGGTCTTCCTAGACTTAGTTAGTGTTCCATAGTCAAATGGAACACTATGATAAGTCACCTTGGACTTAGGTTTGTGACCCAAACCATTCTTGCCCTTGGTTGACTTTTGACTCTTAGGTCCTAGATGTTGACTTTGACTTCTTGACCTAGGAGTTTGACCATTAGACCCTTTAAAATGATTTTGCATAGTGTTGAGGGTCTTATCAAGTTTTTCAAGCCTTGACCTCAAGGCTTGGTTTTCTAATTCTAATTGCCCAATTTTAGAATTTTGATTTAAATCTTGGGCATTTGACTTCCTTGGCATACGCCTAGTCCATTTTGGATTAACACCTAGATGTTCTTGTATTTTCTTAATAGATTCCCTAGGTATGGTTTTTCTAGGGACATCAGTCCCAAATTTCTCCTTATTACTAAAATGGACACTTTTAGCTCCTAATAAAAAACATTTATTCCTATTAGCATGCTTTTCATAAATTGCAGGAGAATTTAAATTCCTAGCATGCTTTTTAACATTTAAATTAGAAGATGCACTACTAAAGTGTACCTTAGGGTTAACCTTAGCTCCCCCTACTTGTGATGCTTCTTCTTGGGTCTTTTTCCTCCCCCTAGAGCATTGACTTCTATAATGCCTCTTTTGATGGCACTTGAAGCATATAATATGCTCCTTGCTCTTTTGACTTGGGGAACCGACATCCTTTGACTTTTGGGCGCCGGAGAAGCTTTCCTAACTTTCTTTGGGCATTTGCTCTTGTAATGCCCATACTCCCTACACTCAAAGCACATTATATGATTTTTATTAGAAGATAAAGTGTTTGAGTTAACTTGGGTGGTGGTAGGTGCCGGAGTTGAATTTTGAGCTTCCTCATCTTGATCAGATGTTGAAGGCTCTTCTTGAGGTTGCTCCGGTGAAGAGGATGGTCTCTCCTCCTCAATCCTAGAAGTAGATGCTTCTTCCATCTCTTCTACTTCTTCTTTCTCCGATCCGGAAGTTGACTCCATCTCAACTTCCGATTCCTCACTTTCACTTGAGGATGAACTCTCCTCATGGAATCTTGCCAATTTTCTCCATAGCTCCTTGGCATACATGTAATCCCCTAGCTTGCACAAAACACCATTAGGGATTAAATCTTCCAAAAGTTTCGTTACCTTAACTTCGGTCTTGAGCTTTTGACGTTGCTCTTGGGTCCACTTTTTCAATTTTAGGACATTCCCCTTCTTATCCCTAGGGGGTTCAAGGCTTTCAACGAGGATGAACCAATCCTCTATGTTCATCATCAAGAATGTTTCCATTCTTGCTCTCCACGCCGGAAAATCTTCTGGATCATATGGAGGTGGAGTATTGATATCCCATCCAAGCTTGTCTTGGAATTCCATCTTCACCCTCTAGCCTTTTGTCTTAGCTCCGGGCGGTTAGTCCGTAGAAGAGCCCCGGGCTCTGATACCACTTGTTAGGAATATTGGAACGGCTAGAAGGGGGGGGGGTGAATAGCGTCGTTCTCAAGTTGTCGAAAATCGATCGCGTTCGTCTCTACAATTTCGTTAGCGCAGCGGAATATAGATATAATACAATAACGAAATGGACAAGCACACACAAAGACACGAAGATTTAATGTGGTTCGGAACCACACGGTTCCTACTCCACGGATCGGGTTCGTATGAACCCTAGCGATGCCAATCACACACCACTATAATAATAACTCCTTCTCGGAACAATCTGGAGGTGGAGAAACCTCGTACAATATGATTACAACAATAATCAAGTAGATACAAGCAAATACAATATGGAATACAAATGCAAGTAAAGGAAAAACACTTTACAAGAGCTTTGGATTGCTTGATCTTTGATTGCCTTGAACTAGCTTTGAAGGACTGGAAAGCACCAACTTCCCTCTTTAATTTCGCTCAAGAAAATCGCTATCTTTTCCTCCATCACGAGCTCCTTATATAATCGAAAGGTTGATCACCGATCGATCGGGACCATCGATCGATGCCATTGTCATGAGACAACGGCTAGATCCACGCTGGATAAGTCCAACGAATCTACTATCATCGGTGATCATACACATCGATCGGTGATGGAGTCCTCACTCGACCGATCGAGTCTTGACTCCGATGCGGCCGAATTCCCGAGCACCTCGATCGATCATGAGATTAGTCGATCGCTGAGCCATCATCGATCCGCCCACCTCCGCTGCTCATTGCTAGGCTACTTCATGATCAAACCCTAGTTGACTTGGTCTGATCGCCACATGGCACCGGGCCGACTGGCACACCTCAAACATGAGGTTTTAGCCCAAGCATGGTGCCCCCATACTTGCTAGACCATCCTTAGCCTAGACCTAAGCCTTCTAGCCACCTCCATCAGCCTCGCGCCTCTCGGATCCCTCCAAGTCATCCATGACTTGTTCATCCATCGCGCTAGCCTTCAGATGCTTCCATCGGCTATGTCATGCTAACGGTGTCTACACCGCCAAGGCTCATTGGACTTACGCCGCCAAGACTCCGCTTGGACTTTATGCCGCCAACCATTGGACTTATGCTGCCAAGACTTCCGCTTGGACTTTACGCCGCCAATATCAAACCCTTGGACTTCTCAAATGCCAAGACACAAGCTTGGACTTTCCCTTGCCAACCCATGTTGGACTTTCCATGCCAAGTACTCAAGACTTGGACTTTACCTTGCCAAGACCCATGCTTGGACTTTCCATGCCAACTCATGTTGGACTTTCCATTGCCAAGAACCATGCTTGGACTTTACCAAATGCCAAGTGTCCCACTTGGACTTCCCATGCCAAGTACTCAAGACTTGGACTTTCCCATGACAATTACATTGTCATATATTTTTGTCGAACATCAAAACATCACTCGAGTCAAACTCGAGTCCTGGTCAATCGTGACCTGGGCCGATTGCACCAATAAAAACCTCATCTTTGAGGTTGGCAGTCGACTGACATTATGGCCGGTTCGACTGTCGTGAGTTGACTAGAGCTCGACTGCCATTTAGGGTTGAAATTGCCTTGGCAGTCAACTGCTCATTGGAGCAGTGGACTGCTGGCAGTCGACTGCTAATTGGAGCAGTGGACTGCTGGCAGTCGACTGCCATGGATGGCAGTCGACTGCCAGTTGAGTCACGAGCACAGAATGCTGCGTAGTCGATTGGGCAGTCGACTACGGGGCTGGCAGTCGACTGTCAATGTTGGCAGTCGACTGGTGAGAGTCCCGTTGGAACTTTTCCAGCGTGGATTGAGCCGTTGTCTCAAAGCAACAGTGGCATTAGTCGACTGGTGACTTATGGCAGTCGACTGATCGGCGGAAATCCAGCCCGATGCAGGTTAAAAAGAGGAAATCCAGCCTGATTGGTTCTTTGGGAGCTTTGGTGAGGCGATTTGAATGCGATTTGCAAGTGCATTTCAGGGTCCTTCAAGCTCATCCAAGCAACCGACAAGCAAGCGCTCAAAACCCTATTTTGTAAAGTGTTCTTTACATTTTCACTTGTATTTGCTTGTTTACTTTGTATTATTTGTTGTAATTCATTGTACGAGGTTTCTCCACCTCTGACTTGTTGTCGAGAAGTAGTTTATTGCTTAGTGGTGTTTGTGGCATCGCTAGAGCTCTTTAGAGCTCGATCAGTGGAGTAGGAACCGTTCGGTTCCGAACCACGTTAAATATTTGTGTATTGGTGTGTTTGATTGTGTCTATTTCGTTATTTCTTTTATTATCATTATTCCATTGTGCTAACGAAATTTGTAGACTCAATCATGACCGAATTCCATCATCAGTACTAGCACGCGCTATTCACCCCCCTCTAGCGTCCAATTGATCCCCAACAAGTGGTAGCAGAGTGAGGCCACTCTTGAAGTTTAACAACTAAGGGAGCACGCTAGAGGGTGAAGATGGAAGTCCAAGGACAACTAGGAAGGGACATCAACACACCGGTGCCCTACACCCTATACGGACGAGAAGGCTTAAATTCTTGGAAGAGAAGAATTGAAGATTTTATTATGATGAGAGATTTTGAGGAATGGTCTATTTTGATGGATGGATTCGAATATCCAAAAGGACCAAAGGGTGGTTTCCTCGAGAAGAAGAAATAGAGTGAAGATCAAATCCAAGCCTTCGAGAAAAATATGAAGGTAGTAAAGTTTATTTTTGATTTGATCCCTAACGATATTGTGTGTATGTTATGGGATTATATGGATGCTAAGGAGTTATGGAGCCAAGTGGCAAAGCTCCATGAAAATTCATCATCGGTTCAAGAAGAAGAGGAGTGCTCACCCTCTCAAGCTCAAAAGGAAGCAAGTACATCGTCATCCAAAGAGCTTCAGGATTCAGAAGTTGATAGAGAATCAACCTCCGAATCGGTAGAAGAAGAGGATACCTCCACCTCTAGGATTGAGGGGGAGGAGACTAGGGCATCCTCAATACCGGAGCAACAAGAAGAACCATCTACATCCGGTAAAGAGGAAGAGCAAGCTCAAGAATCCACTCCGACCACCATAACCACCCTAGGTAACTCAAACATATGTGTTAATAATAAAAAGCATATAATATGTTTTGAGTGTAGGGAAGCCGGACACTACAAAAGCAAGTGTCCGAAATGGATTAGGAAAACTCCTCCGGCACCAAAAGTCAACAGAAAGGGCAAAGATGCCGGTGCCGAAAGTCAAAAGAGAAAGGTGCATATAATATGCTTCAAGTGCAATTCGAAAGGGCATTACCGGAGTCAATGCCCAAGGGGGAAGAAGAAGGGACAAGATGGAGCATCACAAGTAGGGGGAGCCTCTAGGGCAAACCCTAAGGTATATTTAAACAATGCTCGTTCCTTAAATTATAGTAAAAAACATGCTAGAAATAATCTTAGCAATCTTGCTATTTATCACAAAGAGCATGCTAGATATAGGGAATTTTGTTTAGGAGCCAAAAATGTCTACCTTTCAAAGAAGGAGAAATTTAGGACTAATGTCCCTAGAAATGTCCTTCCTAGGTCAAACAATTCTAGACAAATCTTACCAAGGGAGACCATTAGAAAGGTACAAGAGCATCTAGGTCTCATCCCTAAATGGACTAGTCATATGCCTAGGAAGTCCCATGCCCAAAAACCAAATCAAAATTCTAAAATTGGGCAATTACAATTGGAAAACCAAGCCTTGAGGTCAAGGCTTGAGAAATTAGAAAAGACCCTCAATAAGATGCAAAATCAAATTCAAGGGTCTAATGGTCAAAGTCAAGGGTCAAAATCTCAAAGTCAACATCTAGGACCCAAGAAAAAAAAGTCAACCAAGGGCAAGAATGGTTTGGGTCACAAACCTAAGCCTAAGGTGTCTTATAATAGTGTTCCATTTGATTATGGAACACAATCTAGGTCTAGGAAGACCAAGGTCAATAGGTAAGTCATCCCTAGAGTTGACCAAAGTTTGTGCTTAGTGGCTAGGGTTTCAAGGAAACCTAGGGTGGCCACTAAGAAGGTTACTAGGGAGGCAATCCCTAAGGTTAACCATGGCAAGATCACAATGACTAAGGCTAACAAACCTAGAAGGGTCATTAGAAAGGTATCTAGGGAGGTCATCCCTAAGGAATACCTAATTAACCCTAGGAGCTCAAATAGGTTTTGGGTTCCTAAGAGCGTGATTGATTCACTCTAGATGGGTTTAGGATGTGCCAAGTTTGATTGGATGGGTAGTTGACTCAACCATAGCAAAGTTGACATTTTATGTTATTTTCAAGGTTATGGATACCTTGGAAATAAGGTTGATTTTAAATCCTAAAGGATTTTAGAATGTGCCAATATTATTTGAGAAGTTTGATAAATTGATCAAATTGGCACAACTTAGGGTTTAGAGTCATAGTGTGTCATTTTGGATTTTTGGCACACTTGGGAGATAATTAGGTTTTATGGCAAAATGAACTTAATCCCAACAAATGGCAATTAATATTAAAATTTAGGTATTATACACCTTTATATCTTATTTGCCATGCTTTGATTTGTCATATGCCATGACATGACATCATATTTATTTTCATCATTTATATGTCATGATCATGTTTTAGGATTAAGAATAAATGTCATGTATTTTTAGATTATATCTTATGCCATGACATCATGATCATTCGTCATGCTTAATTATTGCTATCATTATGCCATGATCATTTCATGCATTTAATTTGACTAAAATTTAATTAAGGACAATGGCATGACTTGAAGTCCCATTTATAAGGGAATCAAGTAGGGTTGCCTAGGAAATGCATGAAACCCTAGATCAAGGAGAACAAAACCCACTCTCACATCACATTGACATGTACATGTATTTATACACCCTAGATACATGTGAGATGCTAGGATATGAGTTGAGTTCAAGGTGCATAGTTTTTGCATATAGATGAACTAAAACTCATCTAATTTCAATAGTGGATCTTTGGGAAAGCTTGTGTACAAGTCATATACATAGAGCCCAAGGGATATGATCCAAAATAAGGTTTTGAAAACATTTTAAAATCCTTTTGAAAAACCTTGGTGAAGTCTATCTTTTGATAGCAATCATCATTGATAAGATTGATACAAAGTGAGCTAAAACTTTGAAGTTTTTATTCACTTTTGGATTTTATATCAATTTTGATATTTTATGGGTAAAATAATTTTCAAATATTTTTCCCCCATTGTATTGCTTATAAGTATTATATGTATTAAGTTTCACGATTTTTCAAAATACGTATAATTATTTATGTATTATCAAAGTTCATTTTCTAAATTTGAAAACTACATTTTGCAGTTATCAGTCGACTGTCGACTTATGGCAGTTGACTGATGAAGGGCAGTTCGACTGATTACTATTAGGAGTTGACTGACAGGTCTGATTTCGGGTTAACAAGGTTTGTTTAGCCTGATTTCAGCTATGGTAAGGTTTCCTAACCACTCCTACCCCTAGGATATGCTTTGGGAAGTATTATAAAGGGTGAAAATCCATTGGATATGGATTAGGAGAGGTGTTAGGGTGATGTATAAAATTTAAGGTGTGGAGAGTTCAATGTTGAACTTTAGACCGTAATTTTGACGGTTTATAGTTCCTATTGGCTTAGGGACTTCCCAAGGACATTGTTGGTGCAATGGTCAAGGGGGAGCAAGTTTTTAGGGGGAGTTATCCATCATGGGATGATGGATGTGTTTCTTCCTCATGAGGGGGAGAAATGGGAATGTGAGTGTCTAATTTGGAAATTGGGAGAGTTTATAGGATTGCCTCTCTTGAGTTATGGGACTTATCACTAGGAAGATGGTAGGCATCCTAGGTATTTTTGGGCCAAGGGGGAGATTCTAAGATCTCATTGGGACATGAGACATTGACCTCCTTGGTGAGATAACCTTTTTGATGTATGTCAAAAAGGGGGAGAGTAAAATTACCAACTTGGGGAATTGGTAAGAGAGTTTGAGTTAGGGGCCTAACTCAAGGTTTGTTTTGTCAAACATCAAAAAGGGGGAGATTGTTGGTGCAATTGACCCAGGTCACGATTGACCAGACTCGAGTTTGACTCGAGTGATGTTTTGATGTTTGACATAGTATGTTTGACATTGATGTTTGACATTGATGTCGATTAATGTTTTGGGGAGATTGTTTATACAATCGACCCAGGTTATAATTGACCAGACTCGAGTTTGACTCGAGGGAGACTTTGATGGTTGACTAGGGTTGACCATGTGATTATGGGAAAGTCCAAGCATGGGTCTTGGCAAGGTAAAGTCCAAGTCATGGGTACTTGGCATGGAAAGTTCAAGTGGGACACTTGGCATTTGGGAAAGTCCAAGTCTTGAGTACTTGGCACAAGGGAAGTCCAAGCATGGGTCTTGGCATGGAAAGTCCAACATGGGTTGGCAAGGGAAAGTCCAACCTTGAGTCTTGGCATTTGAGAAGTCCAAGAGGTTTGATATTGGCAGCGTAAAATCCAAGGGTGGAGTCTTGGCTGTTAGTAATATATGAGAGATGTCCTAAGGCAATCGCCTTATGTATGAACCATTTATATGATAAATGAAGATTCACTATTTGAGTATACATGTTTCATGTATTTGATTGGATCTTAAACTCATTTCTTGAATGTCCACGATGCGATTCACGATGAGAGAATTTGTGATTGGATCACAACTAGTGAGTATCTCTACATGTGTAATTGTGATGTATCGGAATTATCCTAGTCGATGAATTGATGGATTTGGACACCATCAATTCTGTCGAGACTAGCACGAGGTATACTCCTTGGTGTATCCAAGCAGCTGATTCTCACTGGCTGGAGACATTGTGATATCCGGAGTTAATCGTGGATGCTAGTTATGGTAACTAGTTCATTGGAGTGACCAGCCGTAAGACTTCATATGGTTCTCTGCATATATAGATATGTCAATGAAGTTCTTACTGTGGCTTAAGTGCGATGTTCCTTTGACTTGCGGTATTCAAGTCATCTTGATCATGGAGACTTATGCTTTGACATCTTAAGCAAACATCTCTAAGGAGATGTGGACCCGGGATGATTGGGTATAAGTCGAAGTGATCGAAGGTGTTTGAATAGCCTATAAAGGATTCACCACTCCTTGCGAGGAGATGTATACCCATGGCCTCTCGTCGGATTGTTACTAAAGTCTTTGGCCAAAGCATTACATGTTTAGAGTAAGGTACTCTTCGATACATGTGGAGTAACTAGAATCCGTAGGACGAGGAAATGATACTTGGGCTAGGTGTGACGTAGTCAGCCTAGTGGGGACTGACACTATAGACCATGTCCTGAACCAAGTGGGTATAAGATGAGTGAAGGGAATGGGGCACGAATCATTCGAGCTACTGAAGGGTTTCAGAAATAGTTCTGGATCAACCGTTGATCTTTTCGGTTAATTGGGGATCATGATGTACTACTAGGTGCCACTCATGATCGTTCTATAATTAATGGTTAATTATAGACGGCCAACATAAACCGAGAACCTATTTGGTCACACGCACACCGAGCGTAATCCGAAGGATTTAAAACGAGCTTGAGAATGGGATTCTCAGACCGAGAGAAACTAGGTTTGGTTGGACCAAACATAAAGCGAGCATGAAATCGTTTCAGTCGCAATGGAAGCGTGGATGGGCCGAGTCTTATGAAGACGTAATGGATGAACCAAAATGGTTTGGTTCTAATCCAATTGAGGAGAATAAACCAAAGGGTTTAGTTTATTTTAAACAAATGAACCAAAAGTTTGTTCGGTTCGTTTTAACTTAAAATAAACCATCATGGTTTGGTTTATTTTAACTTATCTTAATGGAGCGGGTTAACGGGCCTAATGGTTATGATCCAATAACCATTAAGAGAATTAGTTATCTATAAAAGAGGGCTTAATGGATAATTAAGCCCTAATCCAAGACCCTTGCCCTAAGGTTGCCGCCCACCTCATCCTTGGAGATTTCGGCGCCAACCCTAGGTGTGCTGCCCAGCTTGTTGTGCCGCCGTCCATCTCCTTGCCGGCGTCCAAGCTTCAGCCGGTGAACCCTCCGGCGACCCTCCGGTGATCTTCCTAGGCCTCGGTGAAAAGGTGAGCACTTTGCTTCCTTGTTTTGGACGGCGCCTACTCCTCCACCAAGCTGTCCAGTTTTCTGGACAGCTTCTTCTCCTCTCGTCGGAGCATCGTTTGGACGACGGTTAGAGCTCCGACAGCGGCTAACTTACCGGAGATTCGATCTCCGGTAATCCTCTGAGGTGGAGGACGAAGGATTCGTCAATTGGTTGATGAATACCTCTCCGGAGAAGCGAGTTTTGAGAACTCGTATTAGGATCCGAATTTGGATTCGGATCGTGATCATCTCTCGATCACGTCGTCTTCAACACGAGGCTAGTAACCCGTACGAAGACGAAGCTCATGGCTTAGCGAAGTCATCCCGAGGAACTCGGCGTGGATACGGATAGAGACGATTCTAGCGAGGATCGTTCCGGTTGATGCCGTTCCCGCTACACGTCATACGAAAGGTATAACGTATAAAATTTCCTTTTATTGCAAATTTAAATTTACGGTTATGTCTACACTTGTTGTAATATGCATGCGTGTGTTGTAATAAATATAGATTTATTATTTTTATTGCTTCCGCTGTGTTCATGTTTACGAAACGTGATCGAACACACACACGCCGCGGTGCCGAAAACCCAACATTGGCACCATAAGTCCAATGGTTGGCGGCGTAAAGTCCAAGCGGAGTCTTGGTGGCGTAAGTCCAATGTACCTTGGCAGTGTAGACACCGTTAGCATGACATAGCCGATGGAAGCACCTGAAGGCTAGCACGATGGATGAAAAAGTCATGGATGACTTGGAGGGATCCAAGAGACGTGAGGCTGATGGAGGTGGCTAGAAGGCTTTGGTCTAGGCTAAGGGTGGTCTAGTAAGTATGGGGACACCATACTTGGGTTAAAACCTCATCTTTAAGGTTGGCAGTCGACTGGCATTATGGCCGGTTCGACTACCGTGAGTTGACTAGAGCTCGACTGCCATTTAGGGCTGAAATGATCTAGCCATTGACGTTGGCCGCAATGATCGCTGAATGTGGCAATGATCGGGTGAGAGTCCCGTTGGAACTTTTCCAACATGGGTTAAGCCATTGTCTCACAGCAACAGTGGCATCAGTCGACTGATCGGCGGAAATCCAGCCCGATGCAGGTTAAAAAGAGGAGCTCGTGGAGGATTTCGGCATTGGTTCTTTGGGAGCTTTGGTGAGGCAATTTGAAGGCGATTTGCATGTGCATTTCAGGGTCCTTCAAGCTCATCCAAGCAATCGACAAGCAAGCACTCAAAACCCTAGTTTGTAAAGTGTTCTTTATATTTTCACTTGTATTTGCTTGTTTACTTTGTATTACTTGTTGTAATTCATTGTACGAGATTTCTCCACCTCCGATTTGTTGTCGAGAAGGAGTTTATTGCTTAGTGGTGTTTTTGGCATCGCTAGAGCTCTTTAGAGCTCGATCCGTGGAGTAGGAACCGTTCAGTTCCGAACCACGTTAAATATTTGTGTATTGGTGTGTTTGATTGTGTCTATTTCATTATTGCTTTTATTATCATTATTCCACTGCGCTAACGAAATTTGTAGACTCAATCATGACCGAATTCCATCATCGGTACTAGCACACGCTATTCACCCCCCCCTCTAGCGTCCAATCGATCCCCAACATCATTGGGATGTGAGAATTGCCAATTGCGGATAATTGGTAGACTTGGGTTTGAGGTTTTGTCGAACATCAAAAAGGGGGAGATTGTTGGTGCAATTGGTCCAGGACTCGAGTTTGACTTGAACTATATTTTGATGTTAGATAAAACGCTTGACATGAGATTGTCATGGGAAGTCCAACATGGGTTGACCACGTAAATCCAAGTGTGTAGCCTTGGTGGTAAAAAGTCCAAGCATGGGGCTTGGTGTTGGAAAAATCCAGGCATAGGGCTTGGTGTGGAAAGTCCAACATGGGTTGGCCATGTAAATCCAAGTGTGTAGCCTTGGTGGTGAAAAGTCCAAGCATGGGGCTTGGTGTTGGGAAAATCCAGGCATAGGGCTTGGTGTGGAAAGTCCAACATGGGTTAGTCATGTAAGTCCAAGCATAAGGCTTGGCGGTGAAAGTCCAAGCATGGGGATTGGCATGGAAAATCCAAGCATGAGGCTTGGTGTGGGAAGTCTTGAGGACTTGGCAAGTTCACTAGGCTCGGGGTCCTTGAGTCGGTGAAGGATGACATTGTGAAGCCATGCGCTTGGTGCATCCGAGGGACAGCCAGACGGGGAGCGAATGGAGTGAGGCCCAAGGGAAGCATACTTCGAGGGCAAGAGATGCAAAGGATGACATTACGAAGCCATGCTCTTAGTGCATCCGAGGGACGTAGGCCGAGGGAAGAGAGCTTCGGTGGGGAACTCCATGAGAGGATGAGGTGGACTTGGCCAAGTGGCTAAGACTAAGTGTCGGAGGCTCAAACGTGATGTTTGAGGGTTTACCTGATGGTTAGATGCTCAAACAACTTGGTGTTTGAGGTTTTACGACATCGATCGTGGCATAGGTGCGATTCGGTGATCCAAATCGACTAGGTTCATTGGTGTTAAATTGCATTTTGTGGTTTAGCGTTCATTGCCAAGGACACGATCGTGATGGAAGTGTCGCGGGCACAGAACGCTCCATAGCCAACTGGGTAGTCAACTGATGGTCATCATCAGTCGACAGATGGAGGATCTGTTGGAACTTGTCCAGCGTGGATCAAGACGTTGTGAGACGATCGGGGGACTTTTGGTAGTCGTGATCGATAGCGAAATCGGCTAAATCAGCTCGATGCAGGTTATAAATGGAGCTCGAGATGGAGGATTTTACCAAGACTTTAAGGGTGATTTTGAAGGGGAATTATTGTTGCATTCCAGACCTTCAAAGCAAGTCCAAATCAAGCAACAAGCAACTGATTTAAAGCGATTTGTGTAAAGTGTTCTTTACTTGTATTTCGTATTGTATTTGTATTCTTGCTTGTACTTTAGTATTACTGTTATAATAGCTTGTACGAGGTTTCTCCACCTTCAACGTGTTATCAAGAAGGAGTTTAGTTAGTGTTGTGCGCATAACTAGAGCTCGTTGAGCTCGCCCCGTGGAGTAGGAACTATTCGGTTCCGAACCACGTATATCTTGGTGTATTGTGTATGCTTGTGCGTATTTGTATATCTTGTTAGTATTATTATTTTTATTCCACCGCGCTAACAAGATTGTAGATGCAAGAACAAACGAATTCCATCGTACACATGATTGGGGCTATTCACCCCCCTCTAGCCAGCCACCTACGCTCCAACAGATAAAAGATAGGGCAATTCATATAGTGGAAGAGGCCCCCCAACCGCCAATGCTACCTGGCCAACGTTTCCCCTTCTGTGCCTTTCATTAGATATACGGTCACTCGATCCGGGAATGTCATACTCGGGAAGATGAAATCAGGCAAGTTATGAGGGAGCAACAACAAAGCTTCAATGCCCCACCCCGAGATGTAAGGCCCGAGCCACGGAATCATGCTCGGTGCAACTCGGCAAGAAGGGTTCCTCGACCTTCACCCGTGCAACAAAGACCAGCTCAAATCCCGCTGAGGTCCCAAGAAGCTTCTCCCAGTAGGCCTGCTTCTCAGCCAGGATTACCGCAAGAACTCAATACTCCACACCGCGGAACGATTAACATGATCACCAGTGGAGCCATAAATGGGAATTCAAATCGAGCCCGAAAGGCTCATGAAAGATGACTGAAGAACATGGAAGTAAACACCAATTGAAGGCCTGCAAATGGACCCGCAATAAGCTTAGGCCCGAGGATCTGCGAGGAGTTTCTGTCCCACATGATGATGCCTTGGTGATCAGAGCCACCATCGCCAACTATGACGTGGCCAGGATCTTCGTGGACACAGGTAGCTCGGTCAATATTTTATTTAAAGATGCTTTCGATCGTATGCAGCTCGACTCAGCACGACTCCAGCCAATGAACACCACTTTATTTGGCTTCTCGGGCCACGAGGTAGCACCGCTCGACCAAATTGATCACCTCTATCTCTGGGAGAGGAGCCTCTCCGTCGAACTCGGATGGCCACCTTTACTGTTGTAGATGCCACCTCGACCTACAATGTCATCTTGGGAAGGCCAACACTGCATTCCTTTGAAGCGGCGGTATCCACCTATCATCAGAAGATCAAATTCCCTGTGAACAGTCAAATAGGGGAAGCCGCTGGAGATCAAAAGGCAGCCCGAAGTGCTATGTGAAAGAAGTCCGAATCGGCCATAGAAAGAGCCGAAAGATAGAGATGGAAGAAGTCTATGCTTTGCATGAGGTACCTCTGGAAGAGGCCTTGGATGAAGAAAACATACAAGTGTGGCCAAATCAGCCTGAGCGAGTCATCCGAGTCACCACAGATTTGCCAGTCGAGTTGAAGCAAGAAATGATGGACTGCTTGGCCAACAACCGAGACATCTTCACTTGGCCGGAAGAATAGAACCAGAGCATCTCTCGGGTCGTGATGAAGCATAAATTGAACATTCTTTCTGGGTCTCGACCTGTCAAGCAAAAAAGAAGACACTTCGGACCAAAGAAATACTAAATTATCCGAGCTGAAGTGCAAAAACTTATGCAAGCCGGATACATCCGGGAGGTACAATTTCTCGAATGGTTGTCTAATATTGTATTAGTGTCGAAACCAAGGGAAAAATGGAGGGTGTGTATAGACTTCAGAGATCTTAATAAAGCATGCCCTAAAGATTGCTACCCCTTGCCTCTAATAGATCAATTAATAGATTCCACGACAGGATGTGAGCTAATTTGTATGTTGGACGCTCACCGGGGGTATCATTAGATTCCATTATCCTTAGAAGATCAAGAAAAGGTTAGCTTTGTCACAACGGATGACACTTTTTGCTATAAGGTTATGCCATTCGGATTAAAGAATGCTGGCGCCACTTATCAAAGGCTAATGGACAAAGTGTTTCGGTCACAAATCGCCCAAAACATAGAAGTATATGTGGACAACATCCTCATCAAGTCCACCAAAGCCGAAGACATAGTCGGAGATATGACGGAGACATTCAGCATGTTGCACCAATATGGGATTCGGCTTAACCCCAACAAATGTATATTCGGGGTTCGAGGAGGCAAGTTCTTAGGCTACATTGTCACTGAGCGAGGCATTAAAGTTAATCCCGAGAAGGTTCAGGCTTTAAAGAACATGGTCTCTCCCCAAAATATTAGAGAAGTACAAAAATTACTGGGCCGAATAACGACACTTTCCCGATTCATCCCTAAGTCGGCTAAGCGGAGTCTCCCTTTCTTCAAGGTACTCCGTAAGTCGGATCAGTTTTCATGGGATGAAAAGTATGAACAAGCCTTCTCTGAATTGAAGCAGTATATAACCGAGCTGCCCACACTTGCTAAACCTATGCCTGGAGAGAGTTTGCAACTATACTTGGCCTCCTCTGAAGAAGTCATGGAATCAGTACTACTTCGGCAAGAAGAAGGTAAACAATTACCTATTTATTTCATTAGTCATTTATTAAAAGCTGCCGAGAGCAGGTACACGACACTGGAAAAGCTGGCACTAGCGCTGCTTATAATAGCCCGGAAGCTCCATCCGTATTTTTTATCTCATCCGGTCACAGTCTTAACCAACAGTGGCTTTGGAAGGATATTAACCAATTCGGAAGCATATACTCGCTTAATCAAGTGGATCACTGAGCTAGCCAAGTATGATATCCAATATCAACCCCGTACGACCCTCAAGGCACAAGTATTGACGGACTTCTTAGCCGAGACGCCAAGGGTTGAGAAAAATGAGGAATGGAAGGTATATGTGGATGGCTCGACAACTAAGTAGGGAAGTGGGGTGGGAGTACTATTGATATCCCCCCAAGGAGATACAATACGGATAGCTATACAACTCAACTTTTGAGCTTCCAACAATGAAGCGGAGTATGAAGCCTTATTAGCTAGAATGCGAGCAGCCCATCATATTTGAGCCACTCGAATTTCTTTACATTCAGACTCACAGTTGGCAGTGGAACAACTCAGAGGGTCATTCGACATCAACAATCAAAAGTTGTGGTGTTATATGCAGGCTTATCGCAAGCTATCCTCGGAATTTCAAGAGGTTACTCTTCACAAAATTCCTCGAGCAGATAATTAGAAAGCTGATGAGCTGGCTCGCATGGCTAGTGCCCTCGCTACGTGGAGCATGGATGACTCAATATCCGAGATGCAAATCATCGCTAATATAGATCAAGACTCAGCAGCGCCTCACAGCCTGCCAGATTGGAGGACTCCCCTAACTAACTATCTCAAGAGGGGCATACTGCCGAATAACCGAGTCGAAGTGCAGACAGTTAAGAAAAGAAGCACCCGCTTCGCCCTAATAGGTGACACGCTATATAAATGAGCTTTCGCTCGGCCCCTACTTAAATGCCTTAGCTCGAAAGAAGCAGACTATGTCATGCAAGAAGTGCACGAGGGTTAATGCAGAGATCATTCTGGAGGAGCATCCCTTGCTCGGAAAATCTTATTGGCCAAGAATTTTTGGCCTACACTCCAGCAAGATGCCTCTCGTTGTGTGCGCGTATGCCTTAGTTGTCAGAAGCACCTGAATTTTTCTCAACAACCCGTCGAGATGCTGAAAGCTTCAGTAATATTCTACCCTTTCAATCAGTGGGGAATGGATATAGTGGGACCACTACTGATGGGGTCGAATAAGAAGAAACTTCTGCTAGTCGCGGTAGATTATTTCTCGAAATGGGTGGAAGCCGAGCCACTGGCCAAGATAACTGAAGAGGCAGTTCTAAAATTCCTCTAGAAAAACATAGTTTGCCGATTCGGCATTCCAAGAAAGTTGGTCTTGGATAACGGGCGACAATTTCAAGGCCACAAAGTGAGAGAATGGTGTCAGCAATTGGAAATTCAGCAAGCCTTCACCTCAATCTCCTATCCTCAAAGCAATGGACAAACTGAGGTCACTAATCGAGAATTGATTCGGGGAATTAAAATCAAATTAGTACACATGGGGGGAAGTTGGGTCAAAGAATTATCCAGTATCTTGTGGGCATACAAAACTACTCCTAAAGACAGCACGAGCCTCACCCCATTCCATCTTGTTTATAGTGTGGAAGCCCTCGTCCCCATGGAGATTGGCATGGGATCACCCCAAGTTTCTGCTTACACTCTGAACGATGATAGCAAAAAGGAAAGAAGGCTGACCGTGCTAGACTTAGTAACGGAGTCCCGAGATCAAGCAGCTAGTCGGATGAATGCTTTTCGGAGAAAAATCGCCCAAGCTTACAACAAAAAAGTGGTGCCCCGATCCTTTCAGCTCGGCGATTTTGTAAGGAAGAAAATCCAGCCTGCAGGGGAAGTTCATAAATTAGCAACCCGATGGGAAGACCCATACAAAGTAATCAAGAAGATCAGTTCTGGCACTTACTACCTTAAGGATACCGAAGGAAATGAGCTTACTCGACCCTGGAATGCTTTCCATTTATGGCCTTATCATGTCTAAAGAGCCCAAAAATATGTAATGAAGTCTTCTCATAATGAAAGGTCTTCTTCATGATCTCAGTAAGGCTTTTCTATACAAGTATCGCCTATTCGGTCGTCGGTTTTCTTCCTTGGGTATTGCTTATCACAGTTGGTCCCAAGTATTATCTATTCGGCTTATTTTTCTTGGGTATTGCTTATCACAGTTGGTCTCAAGTACCGCCTATTAGGCTTATTTTCCTTGGATATCGCTTATCACAACTGGTCCCAAGCATCGCCTATTCAGCATATTTTCCTTGGGTATCACTTATCACAGCTGGTCCCAAGCATCGCCTATTCGGCTTATTTTCCTTGGGTATCGCTTATTACAGCTGGTCCCAAGTACCACCTATTCAGCTTATTTTCCTTGGGTATCGCTTATCACACTTGGTCCTAAGCATTGCCTATTCAACTTATTTTCCTTGGGAATCGCTTATCACAGCTGGTCCCAAGTATCGCTTATTCGGCTCATCTTCCTTGGGTATCACTTATCACAGCTGGTCCCAAGTATTACCTATTCGGTATTCGGCTTATCTTCCTTGGGTATCGCTTATCACAGCTGGTCCCAAGTATTGCCAATTTGGCTTTCTTCCTTGGATATCGCTTATCACAGTTGGTTCCACGTGTATGCTATTCGACTTTCGGCTTTCGACTTTCGACTTTCTTCCTTGGATATCACCTATCACGGCTGGTTCTAAATATATGCTTTTCGGCTCTTTCCTTTGGATATCATCTATCATATCTTGGCCAAGTCTCCTGTCACCAAAGCATAGTGAAGGTACTTTGGATTTTCTCATTATTATTCATTATTATCATAGTCGGTAGCATTAAATTCCTAAGAAGCCAAATGAGAATACTTAGTTCAAAGAGCTTGCATTAAGATCAAATATATTACAAGTCTAGAAATGCCGCATACGACTACAAAATTTACTATTAAACTAGAAATTAAAGACTAAACTATTGGGGAAGGGTACCAAACACTGAGTCTGGGGTCTCGTCAATGAGACGCTGCAGGTCCAGGAACTCGGTAGGAGTCCCCTCAGGTGGATACCCGACCTCCTTGAAATGCCGGATGACCCCATCATAACCTATCTTTAGGAGGTCGATGGTGCGACCTCCTAGGATATCAGAAAACTCCTCGGAGTCGAGGAAGGCTTTCTTGTGTTTCTCCCAGCGGCCCTCCTCACCAGCTCGGTTGATAACCAACTCGGCTCTGCCTGTCTCTACCCGAGATGCTAGCTCTTCCCACTGCTTGGTCTCAAACTCTGCTTGAGCAGCTCTCATCTGCTCAACCTGTAATAGTTTGGCCTTATCTTGCTCGTCTTGGGCCTTGAGTTCATCCGCCTCTGCGGCTTTGGCCCACAGCTCCTCCACCTTGGTGGCCTGGACCTTTAGGGGCTCTAGCTCCCACTTCTGGCCTCTGAGATCGTCCTCATAGTGGAGGGCCTTAAATCGCAACACGACTGCCTCAGACTGAGCTAGGCCGAGCTCCGTTTCCTTGTCTCGGAGCTGAGTGAAGGTAGGAAACTTCGCTTCCCACTTCAACTCAGTCACTTGTTCATGGCAATCCCTTCTACATCCCGGATAAAAAAAATTATCCTTGACAAGAGGGATTGCCCAAGCAACCTTGTCATCGTCGTGCTATTCAATTAGAGTAGTCACTTGAACAAACTTGTTGTTCAAGCAACCAAGCTCTATTCTATGAATAGCCGCGGAATAGACGATGTACGGATCATCGGTTTTTGTGTTTATGTTCGGGGTCCAAGTTATATTAGCCACAAAATAGAATATATCATGCATATATAATTGAAAACAACTACAAACATGTTACATATGAAGATAGATAAGTGTTATACCTCTCTATCTTCTATCGTATGTCCTTTCTCCTTTTGTACATCATGTGGGCGACGATCTACCAAAAGTCGAAGCCCCTAGATCACCGATCTTCCTTCCTTGCTCGTTCCGAGCAAGAGGAAGAATAGAAACAAGACCCTTCTCCTTCCTTTAGTCAACCAACAAGCAACAAGCAAGTTGCTTGCCGCCGGCCAACAAGGAAAAGGGTGAGAAAGATGAATGCCGACCAAAAGCTCCAAGGGAAGACCGTAAGTGAAAAGACCTAACCTGGTATATATATATACTTAACCCCCAATCATCCTTCAATACTACCACTGTTAGTGCTTATAAGCTCCACATATCTCCACAATGACATGATATTGTCCACTTTGGGCCTAAGCCCTCATGGTTTTATTTTTGGGCTTTACCCAAAAGGCCTCAAACCAATGGAGATATCTTTTTTCTTATAAGCACATGATCTTTTCCATGTCTTACCAATGTGGGACTTTGATTGTATTCCCCATACTCCCAACAATCCCCCCCTCAAACGAAGGACCACATTGGGCCCCCCCTCAAGCCTATCCCTCCTCGAAGGATTTTCTCTGCTTGATGTCCGATCTTCAACCCACCAGGACTTCCTGCCAGTTGTTCGGTCCCCCCGACCCAACTAGACTTCCTTCCTGATGTCTGGTTCTCTTGATCCGGACGTGAGAGCTCAACTTTCTTCGTTCGAGGTTCATGGCTTGACATGGACCATGGCTATGATACCAATTGTTGGTGCTTATAAGCTCCACATATCTCCACAATGGCATGATATTGTCCACTTTGGGTCTAAGCCCTCATGGTTTTATTTTTGGGCTTTACCCAAAAGGCCTCAAACCAATGGAGATATCTTTTTTCTTATAAGCACATGATCTTTTCCATGTCTTACCAATGTGGGACTTTGATTGTATTCCCCATACTCCCAACAACCACGTCATACACATGATTGGAACATCCTACTTTATTTTATTCCTTTTAGCTTAGAAGTCTCAACTACACACTTTACCCTCTCAACATGCAGAAATAGAACAAACAAATAAAAAATGCTCAAACTGGAAATCCTACATCTTAGAAGTCCCGGACATTGTGTGCCATGCTCATCGTCATATCCTCAGTTACACCACCTCTGCTTCTTCTAACTCAAGCTGGGAACCCTGTTCCCTACCTGAAAATATTAAGTGAAATCATGAGTTCACAGCCCAGTAAGTAGATCAATGATAGGGACACAACGCAGGGAGGAAAATCTAAACAGGAATCATATAGCTCATCTACTGTAAGTGTAAAACTACTGAAAGTTCAACATACATTTTCAATTGCACTTTCTGTACGTCAATATGAAACATAGCCAATACCTAGAGCAACATGCCATTATAACAAATACTGTGAACCCAATCACTCCTTTCTGTTATACTAACTGTACCTAAACATAAACCCTCGTGGTACCTCACATTATGCATATATAATGCTGAGCCAATCAAATACCTTACTTTCTTGTGCAATCTTGAGGTACCTCTAGAAAGAAACTAAGGGAATCACCATCACCATCACGAGCTCAACTCCGAGGAGCCCAACCCGCCTAGGCACCACTAATGCTCATGTACATACAGGCAAATAAAGAATTTCTCACTATTTTCTATCATGCTCACCACGTATGATAACATAGAACATCATGGGTGAACATTTATATCTATATATATATATCATCTAACCTCATACACAGGTAGATGATAATTACACCCATATACATATAGCATCTAACCTCATACACAGGTAGATGGTAATTACACCCATATACATATAGCATCTAACCTCATACACAGGTAGATGGTAGTATAACTTATTCACATAACATCAAGGCACTAGAAAGATTTGATGAACAATTAGCTAAAAATGATAACATAGAACATCATGGGTGAACATAAATATCTATATATAGCATCCAACCTCATACACAGGTAGATGGTAATTACACACATGTACATATAGCATCCAACCTCATACACAGGTAGATGATAGCTAAACCACATATATATATATTTAGCATCTGACCTCATACACAGGTAGATGATAATTATCACATATTACATATCATTTACAACATTTAGAAAAATCTTTTGAAAGATTAACTAAGCATGTTGACTGATAACGAATATAACAGGAATCATCTACTGACATAATGCTCATGTACATACAAATTTACCTCCACCCTAGCATGCTGATTCCTTTCAAACTAACTGCTCATTACATCTATTAAACATTTATCTGGCTATTAACTGGATATTTAAACCTCATATACATAACTCAGCATTTCCAATTTCATAATGACCCCAACAGGTATATTATCAGTTATTACATATCAACCGGATGAAACCCACAATGCCAATCCATGCACAAATTCAAACAGAAGTGATCCAAACTCATAATCTGATCCCCCTTACAACCTAATAGCAGAATCTGTTTACACGTACCCCTTCCCCTGTCCCTAACCTACTGAAACACCTAAATCAAACGGTCCGAATACCTCCCCATCAAGAACCCCCATCACAACCCAAAAATTGAAATCCCTAAACCCCTTCCCGTGATCCCCGTTCTTCAAATCCTCTAATCCGAAGGGTAGCAAAGCTCAACTGATTCCCACAGCTTGATCCATTCCTCAAATCCCAAAAATACACCCACGAACTCTGCTAGAACCCAATCTGGAAAACCCGGTGCTTAACACGATAAAAACCCGAAATCTCGAACTCAATCCCACCGCTTAAATCCAAAAAATCCGAGCTAAAAATCTCGCACTCGCCAGCCCTAACCAGAGATTTACTTACCGTGATTATGACGGAGAAGGATCGGTTTAGCTTCGGCGGCTTTGCGTCGTCTCCGACGGAAGCAGCTCGCCGATCGCCCTACCCGAATCTCACGGCGACTAGCGACCAGAAGGCGAGTCATAGAAAAGAAAAAGAAAAGGTTCGGCCGGATATAAAGATTTAGGGTTTTTCCCTTTATGCCCCTCAACTGCGCTTATTTAGGGTATAAATAAACCCCCGTAATTTATCCTCCTATTCTGACTATATACGCCCGTTTATTTCTATCATTTTTATTATTATTATTACTATTATTATTATTATTATTATTATTTTTGAGACCTGACAACTCTCCCCCCTTAAAAAAAATTGCGTCCTCGAAATTTGACTTACCAAATAGTTCAGGATAACGGTCACGCATATCCCGTTCGGTCTCCCAGGTAGCTTCCTCTATCTGCTGATTTCCCCATAAAACTTTCACCATTCTGATTTCTTTATTTCTCAGCTTCCGCACTTGATGATCCAATATTTGTTCTGGTATTGCCTCGTAGGATAGATCTGGTGTCCACTGTATGGCCTCATGGCCAATCACATGTGCAGGGTTGGAAAGGTACCTCCTGAGCATGGATACGTGGAACACATTATGAACTCCGGCCAAGTTTGATGGTAGAGCGACTCGGTATGCTCGTGTTCCAATCCGGTCTAGAATCTCAAAAGACCCAATATACCTCGGACTGAGTTTGCCCTTCCTTCCGTACCTCAGTACTCCCTTCATAGGTGACACTTTGAGAAATACATGGTCTCCCACTGTGAACTCCAAGTCCCTCCTTCGACAATCAGCATAACTCTTTTGGCGACTTTGTGCTGACTACATTCTGTCTCGGATCTTCGCCACTAGTTCCACAGTTTGTGTCACAATCTCTGGACCCAGAACTGCCCTTTCTCCTACCTCTTCCCAATGCAGTGGGGTTCTACACCTTCTTCCGTATAGCGCTTCATAGGGAGCCATACCGATGGTGGCTTGATAACTATTATTATAGGTGAACTCCACCAAGGGCAGTTTGGACTCCCAGCTCCCTTTGAAATCTATAATCCAAGCTCGTAGCATATCTTCTAAAATCTAAATTACTCGCTCAGATTGTCCATCGGTCTGGGGATGGAAAGCAGTACTGAAAGTAAGTTTTGTATCCAATCCCCGGTGCAAACTCTTCCAGAATCCGGATGTAAATTTTGGATCGCTATCTGACACAATCTGATCCAGAATTCCATGTAACCTTACTATTTCCCGTATATACAGCTCTGCGTATTATATCATAGTGAAAGTGGTTTTCACTGGCAGGAAGTGTGCTGACTTCGTCAATGGATCCACAATAACCCACACTGCATTTGATCCCTTAGTCGAGATCGGTAATCCTACCACAAAATCCATGGCAACATTTTCCCACTTCCAGACGGGTATCGGAAGCGGTTCGAGCAATCCAGCAGGCCTCTGGTGCTCAGCTTTCACCTATTGACAGGTAAGACACTCATGGACCATCTTGATTATGTCTCTCTTCATGCCAGACCACCAATATAATATCCGCATATCCTTATACATCTTCGTGCTGCCGGGGTGAACAGAGTACGGGGTAGTGTGAGCTTCCATCATGAGATTCTCCCTCAGGGATCCACCCTTAGGCACCCAGATGCAGCCCTTGTATCACACAATCCCATCAACCATTGAGTAGATGGTGCTACCCTTCGCTTCATCTTTGTGTTTCTATTCCATTAACTGTTGATCCGATGCTTGTTCTGCCCGAATCTGATCCCGTAAGTTTGATTTAACCGTCAGTGTCATCAAACTAACCTGCTCACCTGGTGCTATCACTTCCACTCTCATCTGTTGGAATTCTAATATCAATCTTCGCTGGGTGGTCAACTATAACAGCGTCGCCAACTTGTGACTCAGCGCTTCTGCCACCACATTTGCCTTACCCGGGTGATAGTTAATATTGCAGTCATAATCCTTTACCAACTCCAACCATTGTCTCTGCCGCATATTCAGTTCCTTTTGAGTAAAGAAATATTTCAAACTTTTATGATATGTGTAGATCTCGCAACGTTCTCCGTAAAGATAGTGTCGCCAAATCTTCAAAGCGAAGACGACCGCTGCTAGTTCCATGTCATGTGTAGGATAATTCTGCTCATGCACCTTCAACTGGCGTGATGCATAGGCGATGACCCTCCCCTTCTGCATCAGTACAGCCCCTAGACCGGTTTTGGAGGCAGCAGTGTACACCACAAACTGCCTAGAAGTGTCTGGAACTGCAAGCACAGGTGCTATCATCAGCCTTTCCTTTAACTCCATAAAACTCTTCTCACACTGAGCAGTCCATTCATACCTCACCCCCTTCTTGGTCAACGAAGTCAGGGGTAGCGCAATTCATGAAAAATTCTGAATGAATCTGCGATAGTACCCCGCCAGTCCCAAGAAACTTTGAATTTCTGTAACGTTTCTCGGAGTAGCCCAACTCTGGATTGCCTCCACTTTGACTGGATCCACCTCTATTCCCTTCTCCGAGACTATATGTCCTAAAATGCTATCTGTCTCAACAAAAACTCATATTTGCTGAACTTAGCGTATAACCGCTTATCCTTCAGAGTCTGTAGCACCAGCGTCAGATGTTGTCGGTGCTCTTCGCGACTCTGAGAGTAAATTAGTATATCATCAATAAAGACAATCACAAACTGATCCAAGTATGGCTAGAAGATCCGGTTCATCAAATCCATAAAGGCTGCGGGGGCATTAGTAAGCCCAAACGGCATAACTAGAAACTCATAATGACCATATCAAGTTTTGAACGTAGTTTTATGAACATCTTCTCCTTTCACCCTCAGTTGGTGATACCCCGACCTCAAATCAATCTTTGAGAATACAGTTGCTCCCTGTAGTTGATCAAATAGATCATCGATTCTAGGCAACGGGTACTTGTTCTTGACTGTAACCCAGTTCAACTCCCGATAGTCAATGCATAGTCGCATTGAACCGTCCTTCTTACGGATGAACAACATTGGCGCTCCCCATGGTGACACACTGGGTCGGATGAAACCCTTATCCAATAGTTCTTGTAGTTGCTCCTTCAGTTCCTTCATTTCGGTGGGTGTCAGGCGGTACAGTGCTTTAGACACAGTGGTGGTTCCCGATACTAGTTCTATCCCAAACTCAACCTCCCTGACAGGGGGTAATCCTGTAATATCCCCTAGAAATACATCGGGAAAGTCCCGGACTACCTCTACTTCCTCCAGACTTGGTCTATAAGTCTCAGAACTACCCATTATGTTGACTAGAAATCCATTACACCCATTGCTCAACATTTTCTGAGCTTTACATGCTGATATAATAGGTGGAAGACTCAACATGGAGGTTGCATTAAAGATGAAAAATTCATCATTTTGTAGTTTCAGTTTAACCGTCCTTTGTTTGCAATCAATAATTGCCTCGTACCGAGTCAGCCAATCCATACCCAGAATTACATCAAAGTCCACCATCTCTAACACAATAAGTTCGGCGTACACTGTATAGTTCTGCATCCTCATCGGACAGTTCCTCACTATTCTATTGCTGGTCAGTTCTTCTCCAGAAGGCAAAGACACGCTATAGCCGGTAGCCATCCAATCACATGAAATGTCCAGTTTTGCAACGTAGGCCACAGATATGAAAGAGTGTGTAGCTCCAGAATCAATTAAGGCATGAGCAGGTAAATTGACAATAGAAATTCTACCTGTGATGATGGCCGAATCCGGATCCACCTGCTCCTATGTCATAGCATACACCCTTCCTCTGGTTGGCTCTTTAAGCTGAGGGCAGTTCAAAGCAAAGTGCCCAGACTTCTTGCACTTGTAGCATACATCTGTACCCACTAAACACTGACCTGCATGAGCCTTCTCACACTTGGGACACTGAATTTTTCTTTCGCCCTTGAAGACAGTATGATCAACTGGTCGGGGCTTCTGGGATCGCTGTCGTGGCTGCGTCTGTATTTGTGGCTGCTTGCCTCAAAACTGGGCAGGTGCAAACTTCTTCTGACTCGACGCAGGAGGTTCCCTTCCCTGGTAATTGGATCTCTTAGTCTATACTTCCTTTATCATGTCATTCCTGTCCCTCTCTGCCATCAGAGCCTGATCTACAACCTCTCTGAAGGTGGTAACTCGGCTCACCCTGACATCATGGCGAATTGCTGCCCTCAATACCTCGGTAAAATGTTTCAGCTCCTCTACTAGTTGGCTTGCAATCATAGGTACAAAATACCGCCCCTTTTCGAATTCCTTGACATACTCAGCCACTGTCCGGTCCCCTTGGCGAAGCTCTAGGAATTCCCTAGCCATTCGGGTTCTGGTGTCAACAGTAAAGTATTTACCATAAAATACCTCCTTGAATTCCACCTAAGTAACTGTAGCTAAATCCAGCGCTGAGCGTGCACCCTCCCACCATATTCTAGCATCACCCCGCAACATGAATATGGCGCACCTCACCTTGTCAGCATCCGTAAGCTGCATGAAGTCATATATTGTCTCCAATGATCGAATCCATCCTTCTGCAACAATCGAGTCTGTACTTCCCTTAAACTCTGTCGGTCCAAGATTCTTGAACTGCTTGTAAACTGGGTTCACACTGGCTGTGGGACCACTGTGGGCGTTTCCATGCTCCCTAGATCTCAATAGCTGTTGGATCTGTTCTCCCTGAATCTGACTCTGTTCCTGCATAATTGCGGCAAGCTCAGCGAGAAACTGACTAATCTGCCCCACTTCACCATTGTTTCTTCGGCCCGCCATTCTCCTATAAAACTCGATACCTACATCGTTATCTCCAGTTTGTACATAAACCCAAACATGATTACATTAAGACTACTACTTGAAAGGCAAGTTTAAAGCTTACAAACGTGGGGATGGATGTATCCGAGTCCTTGATGAGATTGCATGTACACACTGTCCTTTAGGATCGATCGCTCTGATACCAACTGAAAAGACCTAACCCGGTATATATATATACTTAACCCCCAATCATCCTTCAATACTACCACGTCATACACATGATTGGAACATCCTACTTTATTTTATTCCTTTCAGCTTAGAAGTCTCAACTACACACTTTACCCTCTCAACATGCAGAAATAGAACAAACAAATCAAAAATTCCCAAACTGGAAATCCTACATCTTAGAAGTCCCGGACATTGTGTGCCATGCTCATCGTCATCTCCTCAGTTACACCACCTCCGCTTCTTCTAACTCAAGCTAGGAACCCTATTCCCTACCTAAAAATATTAAGTGAAATCATGAGTTCACAACCCAGTAAGTAGATCAATGATAGGGACACAATGCAGGGAGGAAAATCCAAACAGGAATCATATAGCTTATCTACTGTAAGTGTAAAACTACTGTAAGTTCAACATACATTTTCTATTGCACTTTCTGTACGTCAGTATGAAACATAGCCAATACCTAGAGCAACATGCCATTATAACAAACACTGCGAACCCAATCATGCCTTTCTGTTATACTAACTGTACCTAAACATAAACCCTCGTGGTATCTCACATTATGCATATATAATGCTGAGCCAGTCAAATACCTTACTTTCTTGTGCAATCTTGAGGTACCTCTAGAAAGAAACTAAGGGAATCAGTCATCAATCATCAGTCAATCTGTCAATTTGGGTGGGCCCTCCCAGAGCTCAACCCGAGGAGCCCAACCCGTCCAGGCACCACTAATGCTCATGTATATACAGTTAGCTAAATAAAGAATATCTGTCATTTTCTATCATGCTCCGTCACAGAAGGATAACATAGAACATCATGGGTGAACATTTATATCTATATATATATATATAGCATCTAACCTCATACACAGGTAGATGGTAATTACACCCATATACATATAACATCTAACCTCATACACAGGTAGATGGTAATTACACCCATATACATATTGTTGGGTTTCCGGCACCGCGGCGTGTGTGTGTTCGATCATGTTTCGTAAACATGAGCACAGCGGAAGCAATTAAAATTAATAAATCTATATTTATTACAACACACGCATGCTATTACAACAAGTGTAGACATAACCGTAAATTAAAATTTGCAATAAAAGGAAATTAAACTACGTTATACCTTCCGTATGACGTGTAGCGGGAACGGCATCAACCGGAACGATCCTCGTAAGAATCGTCTCTATCCGTATCCACGCCGAGCTCCTCGGGATGACTTCGCTAAGTCATGAGCTTCGTCTTCGTACGGGTTACCAGCCTCGTGTTGAAGACGACGTGATCGAGAGATGATCACGATCCGAATCCAAATTCGGATCCAAAACGAGTTCTCAAAACTCGCTTCTCCGGAGAGGTATTCGTCAACCATTTGACGAATCCTTCGTCCTCCACCTCAGAGGATTACCGGAGATCAAATCCCCGGTAAGTTAGCCGCTGTCGGAGCACTAACCGTCGTCCAAACGACGCTCCGACGAGAGGAGAACAAGCTGTCCAGAAAACTGGACAGCTTTGGTGGAGACCTTGCGCCGGCCAAATAAGGAAAGCGACTTGTCGCCGGAGCCAAGGAAGATCACCGGAGCTCCTCCGGCAGCAGCTCGTCGCCGGCAAGAGGAGGAAACGGCAGCAGCTGGTCGCCGGTTGGAAGAGATGGTTGGCGGCAATAGAGTTGGCGCCAACAAGAGGAGGAGGGTGGGCGGCCAAATTAGGTTTGCCTCTTCATTAGGGCTTAACAAACCCTAATGCCCTCTTTTATAGAGAACTAATTCTCTTAATGGTTAATGGATCATATCCATAAAGCCCGTTAACCCGCTCCATTAAGATAAGTTAAAATAAACCAAACCATGATGGTTTATTTTAAGTTAAAACGAACCGAACCAACCTTTGGTTCATTCGATTAATATAAACCAAACCCTTTGGTTTATTCTCATCCATTGGATTAGAACCAAACCATTTTGGTCCATCCATTATGTCTTCATAAGACACGGCCCATCCACGCTTCCATTGCGACTGAAACAATTTCATGCTCGCTTATGTTTGGTCCAACCAAACATAGTTTCTCTCGTCCGAGAATCCCATTCTCAAGCTCGCTTTAAATCCTTTGGATTACACTCACAGCGTGTGACCAAATAGGTTCTCGGTTTATGTTGGCCATCTATAATTAACCATTAATTATAGAACGATCATGAGTGGCACCTAGTAGTACATCATGATCCCCAATTAACCGAAAAGATCAGCTTGATCCGAACTATTTCTCAAACCCTTCAAAGACTCGAATGAATCGTGCCCCATTCCCTTCACTCATCTTATACCCACTTGGTTCAGGACATGGTCTATTGTGTCAGTCCCCACTAGGCTGACTACGTCACACCTAGCCCAAGTATCATTTACTCGTCCTACGGATTCTAGTTACTCCACATGTATCGAAGAGTACCTTACTCTAAACATGTATTGCTTTGGCCAAAGACTTTAGTAACAATCCGACGAGAGGCCATGGGTATACATCTCCTCGCAAGGAGTGGTGAATCCTTTATAGGCTATTCAAACACCTTCGATCACTTTGACTTATACCCAATCATCCCGGGTCCACATCTCCTCGGAGATGTTTGCTTAAGATGTCAAAGCATAAGTCTCCATGATCAAGATGACTTGAATACCGCAAGTCAAAGGAACATTGCACTTAAGCCACAGTAAGAACTTCATTGACATATCTATATATGCAGAGAACCATATGAAGTCTTACGGCTGGCCACTCCAATGAACTAGTTACCATAACTAGCATCCACGATTAACTCCGGACATCACTATGTCTCCACGGAGAATCACCGCTTGGATACACCAAGGAGTATAGCTAGTCTCGCGTAATTGATGGTGTCCAAATCCATCAATTCATCGACTAGGATAATTCCGATACATCACAATTACACATGTAGAGATACTCACTAGTTGTGATCCAATCACAAATTCTCTCATGCCGTGAATCGTATCGTGGACATTCAAGAAATGAGTTTAAGATCCAATCAAATACATTAAACATGTATACTCAAATAGTGAATCTTCATTTATCATATAAATGGTTCATACATAAGGCGATTGCCTTAGGACATCTCTCATATATTACTATTAGACTCCCACTTGGCCTAATGCCAATCGCTACGGTATCCAATACCATAAGCTCTAACATGACCCTCAAACTTACTTTGAGGTAATGCATTAGTCAAAGGATCCGCTAAGTTCCTTTCAGTGGGAATTTTCTCGATTTGTATTTCGTTCCTACTGATGATCTCTCTGATAAGATGATAGCGGCGAAGCACATGTTTGGATCATTGATGAGACCACATCAAGTTTAGAGATGAACTTCTTGATCCAAACCGCTTCCTTTGCTGCTTCCAAAGCTGCAATGTATTCTGCCTTAGTGGCAGAATCCGCTATAGTGTCAAGCTTGGAACCTTTCCAACTTATTGCGCCTCCATTCCCGGTGAATACATACTATCGAGAGACATGGAATCATCCTTGCATCGAGCCGCATCCGTATACCCACGTATCACCATGTACCCTTCTCCATATATTAGGAACACATCCTTAGTTCTTTTCAAGTACTTAAGGATCGTCTTAACAGCCGCCCAATGATCCATTCCTAGATCGCACTAGTATCTGCTCGTGACACTCAGAGCGTACGATACATCGGGCCTTGTACATAACATAGCATACATGATAGATCCTATTGCGGATGCATAGGGAATCTTACTCATGCAAATCCTCTCGTCTTCTGTGCGCGGACACATAGACTTCGAAAGGTGTACCCCATGCCTGATGGGCAGATAACCTTTCTTGGATTCCGACATGCTAAACCTCTTTAGCACTCGGTCTATATATGTGGACTGCGAAAGACCAAGCAACCGTTTCGATCTATCTCTATAGATCTTAATCCCGAGGATGTAGGTTGCTTCTCCCAGGTCTTTCATGGAGAATGTCTTGGATAACCAAACCTTCACTAATCAGAAGATTGAAACATCGCTTTCCTATAAGTAGTATGTCATCGACATACAATACACACTGCACTCCCACTAACCTTCTTCTACACAAAAGGTTCTGCGGATTTTGTGAGAAATCAAACTTTTGATCGTCTCATCAAAATGGATATTCACCTGGATGCTTGCTTCAATCCATAAATGGATCGCCGTAATTTGCATACCTTGGTTTTATCAACCGATGTGAAACCCTCAGGCTGTATCATATACACGTCCTCGAGCAGGTTTCCATTAAGGAAAGCTGTTTTCACATCCATCTGCCATATCTCATAATCATAATGAGCCGCTATGGCTAGGAGCATCCGAATGGATTTAAGCATAGCTACAGGCGAATAGGTTTTGTCATAATCAACACCTTGTTTTTGACGATATCCTTTCGCCTCCAATCTAGCCTTATAGGTAATCACATTACCATCCATGTCGGTTTTCTTCTTGAAAACCCACTTGCACCCTATAGGCTTTATCCCTTCAGGTGGGTCAACCAAGTTCCAAACTTGGTTTTCATACATGGAATCCATTTCCGACTTCATGGCACCAAGCCACTTATCCCTTTCTGAACTTGTCAACACTTCTTCATAACTGGTAGGCTCCTCATCATCAATGAGTAACACGTCATTCGATTCGCTTACGAGAAATCCATATCTCTCAGGAATATTGCGTGTTCTACCAGATCTACGAAGATGTGGTGTTACAATAGGTCCAAATTGATTGCTCATCATTATGTCATTGTGCTTCACTGTATCTCATCAATGTCTATTTGAGTCTCTCGAGCCTCCTCAAGCTCGACGACACTCCCACTGCTTTTCTTGCAAGAGAAACTCTTTCTCTAGAAACACAAGATGCCTTGAAACAAACACCTTTGTTCCACATGTGATGATAGAATTGGTAACCCCTTGTTTCCTTAGGGTATCCAATAAATAGACATTTATCGACTTAGCATCCTTAGCATCATACCGCTTCACATAAGCAAGACAACCCCATATCTTCAAGTAAGATACATGAGGTTTCTTACCATTCCATATCTCATATGGAGTAGTTGAGACTACCTTGGTAGGCATTCTGTTTAACAAGTAAACAGCTGTCTGAAGTGCATAGCCCCAAAAGGACTTAGGAAGAGTTGCATGATTCATCATTGACCTGACCATGTCCAACAAGGTCCGGTTACGCCTCTCAGATACACCATTATGCTGTGGTGTATATGGCGGAGTCCATTGAGACAATATACCATTGTCTCTTAGATAATCAAGAAACTCTTGACTTAAGTATTCACCACCTCGATCCGATCGAAGTATTTTAATACTCTTATCATGTTGTTTCTCTACTTCATTTCTGAATTCTTTGAACCTTTCAAAGGCTTCAGACTTGTGTTTCATCAAGAACACATACCCAAACCGTGAGTGATCATCGGTGAAGGTAATGAAGTAGCTATAGCCTCCTAAAGCTTGAGTTGACATAGGTCCACATACATCAGTATGTATTAGACCTAGTAACTCTCCCACTCGTTCACCTTTTTCCAGTAAAAGGTAACTTAGTCATCTTGTCTTTTAAGCATGATTCGCATGTATCGTATGAATCCAATTCAAACGATTCCAGAATTCCACATCGGTGTAATTCGGACATGCGTTTCTTGCTTATATGGCCAAGACGACAATGCTACATATAGGAGTCTATTTGATTATCCTTTCGAGCACGCGTGTTGCTCGCTTCGATATTGAAATCGTCACTGGATACGTCCAACGTATAAACACCATTGCTTAAAGTTCCAATCCCATAAAGAACTCCATTCAAAGTTATGTAACAACAATTGTTACTAAAAGTCAAATGGAACCCATTTCTATTTAGACAAGAAATAGAAATGATGTTCTTTATCAACGAAGGAACATAAAAGCAATTGTCCAATTCTAAGACAAGTCCTACAGGGAGTTCCAACAAATACGTTCCGATGGCGAGTGCAGCAACCGTTGCTCCATTCCCAACACGTAAATTTGACTCTCCTCGAAGTCTTCTATTCCTTAGCCCATGTATGTCATTACATATATGTGAGCCACACCCAGTATCAAATACCCAAGTGTCTGAGGAAATAGAATGACAATCAATAAAGAAGATTTCTGAAGAAGATGGGGCATCCGATGCCTTATCCTTCTTCACGAACTCAAGATAAATCTTGCACTTTCTTCACAAATGGCTATCCTTGCCATAATGATGGCAAGTTTCCTTTTGTGCTAGTTCTACCTTCTTAGCCCTTCTCTTCTTTCCCTTCTGCTGTTCCTTTGACTTCCTCTTAGAACCTTTCTTCGAGGAATCAACTAACGGCACCGTCCCCTGCTCATGCTTCTCAGAAGACTCCACAGTCTTCAGCATATTGAGCAGTACCACAGATGAACCTCCTAGCATCTCAGAGGTGAAGAGGAGCTTTGAGACTTCAAACCTTTCGAATCTCACTTGCTCATCAACCAACTCACAAAGATGAAGGACTACGATATGAGCATCCATATGCTCATGCTGCTTTCGTAGCTTGGGTTCCATCGTGGCTAGCATGATGCAACTCATTTGTTCAGAATCACTCACATGTTTCTGATAGGCCAACAATTGGTCCAAAGTTACATCGTCACTAGGACGGGCGGGAAGAGGCGCTTCGAGGACATACACAAGCTTTTCACCTTGAGAATAATTCTCAAGTTTCTAAGCCAGTCCAAGAAGTTCGGCCCAGTCAATTTATTTGAATCCAAAATGGAACGCAAATTCAAACACATCATGATCAATATATTAACTTAGAAATACAAAACGAGCATATATGAGAAAGATGATTTTAAAAATGCATCAATATACATTTATAAATCCCATTCATTTTTCGAATTTCAAAAACCCCAAAATCACTTCGGGAGATCGTAGGTCCATCTCCGAATGGGCTGATATCCATCATAGTTATGAACAACCTTGGAGAGAGTCCAACAAGCCATTCATAACTACGACGGTAGGTATCATCTATACCGATTGCATATCCCGTATATGCAACTATCACAATGTGCTATCAACTAATTGAATGTTCACACATACATCGGGTTGTTAACACATTAACAAGTATGCATCATATGCATAGCACCCAACTTCACCTCCCTTTACATCGACCTTGGAGAGAGTCCAACAAGCCGATGCTCTGGTTAAAGCCAACCCATTAATCGACATAGTTTTAATATGGTTAGAGCGCATTCAACCAATTAGCCCAGCTTGGAGAGAGTCCAACAACCAAAGCTAACGATTGACCTCTGACTCTTACCATATTAGTATTAAACTATTCCATGGTTTGAACATATAGTTCGAGCGGGCTTGAGAGAGTCCAACAACCCAAACAAGAACAGAACTCCGGTTCTAACTATATTAATGGAAGGTGTAGGCTTTAATATTGATTAAGGGTTTTTATGTCTCATCCTCTTTGCATGCAAATAACTATTATCTACATGGCATGACATACATGGCATACATCTACATGTCACGACACGCATGGCATAATGTTATGCATCTAATGCAATTACATGGCATACAATTATGTCATGTATATAATTTCCTTATATGTCATAACTATTTATGGAAATAAAATATGTTTAAGATTTGATTCTCAAAATCAAATCATAAATAAATTAGGAAACAAATTTCCAAATCTAATCACATATTTTATTCATGGAATTATTTGATTAAGGAAAATCTATTTAGGAAATCAATTTCCTAAATCTTTAAAACTACTTATGGAAATTAAATATTTTAAGATTTGATTTCCCAAATCAAATCATGATTAAATTAGGAAACAAATTTCCAGAATCTAATCAAATATTTTATTTATGGAAAATATAAATTTCCATAAATACTTCCAACTTTCCAAAAGTGGAAGATTTCCATAAATACTTCTAGACTTTCCAAAATTGAAAATTTTCCATAAATACTTCTAAATTTCCAAAATTTAGAAAACTTCCAGAAATACATTATGAATATCGCAAAACCATTTTTACGATTATGTCGAAACACAACCTGGGCTCTGATACCACTGTTGGGTTTCCGGCACCGCGGCGTGTGTGTGTTCGATCATGTTTCGTAAACATGAGCACAGCGGAAGCAATTAAAATTAATAAATCTATATTTATTACAACACACACAACACACGCATGCTATTACAACAAGTGTAGACATAACCGTAAATTAAAATTTGCAATAAAAGGAAATTAAACTACGTTATACCTTCCGTATGACGTGTAGCGGGAACGGCATCAACCGGAACGATCCTCGTAAGAATCGTCTCTATCCGTATCCACGCCGAGCTCCTCGGGATGACTTCGCTAAGTCACGAGCTTCGTCTTCGTACGGGTTACCAGCCTCGTGTTGAAGACGACGTGATCGAGAGATGATCACGATCCGAATCCAAATTCGGATCCAAAACGAGTTCTCAAAACTCGCTTCTCCGGAGAGGTATTCGTCAACCATTTGACGAATCCTTCGTCCTCCACCTCAGAGGATTACCGGAGATCAAATCCCCGGTAAGTTAGCCGCTGTCGGAGCACTAACCGTCGTCCAAACGACGCTCCGACGAGAGGAGAACAAGCTGTCCAGAAAACTGTACAGCTTTGGTGGAGACCTTGCGCCGGCCAAATAAGGAAAGCGACTTGCTCACCTTGTCGCCGGAGCCAAGGAAGATCACCGGAGCTCCTCCGGCAGCAGCTCGTCGCCGGCAAGAGGAGGAAACGGCAGCAGCTGGTCGCCGGTTGGAAGAGATGGTTGGCGGCAATAGAGTTGGCGCCAACAAGAGGAGGAGGGTGGGCGGCCAAATTAGGTTTGCCTCTTCATTAGGGCTTAACAAACCCTAATGCCCTCTTTTATAGAGAACTAATTCTCTTAATGGTTAATGGATCATATCCATAAAGCCCGTTAACCCGCTCCATTAAGATAAATTAAAATAAACCAAACCATGATGGTTTATTTTAAGTTAAAACGAACCGAACCAACCTTTGGTTCATTCGTTTAATATAAACCAAACCCTTTGGTTTATTCTCATCCATTGGATTAGAACCAAACCATTTTGGTCTATCCATTATGTCTTCATAAGACACTGCCCATCCACGCTTCCATTGCGACTGAAACAATTTCATGCTCGCTTTATGTTTGGTCCAACCAAACATAGTTTCTCTCGGTCTGAGAATCCCATTCTCAAGCTCGTTTTAAATCCTTTGGATTACACTCGTTGTGCGTGTGACCAAATAGGTTCTCGGTTTATGTTGGCCATCTATAATTAACCATTAATTATAGAACGATCATGAGTGGCACCTAGTAGTACATCATGATCCCCAATTAACCGAAAAGATCAACGATTGATCCAGAACTATTTCTGAAATCCTTCAGACTCGAATGAATCGTGCCCCATTCCCTTCACTCATCTTATACCCACTTGGTTCAGGACATGGTCTATTGTGTCAGTCCCCACTAGGCTGACTACGTCACACCTAGCCCAAGTATCATTTCCTCGTCCTACGGATTCTAGTTACTCCACATGTATCGAAGAGTACTTTACTCTAAACATGTAATGCTTTGGCCAAAGACTTTAGTAACAATCCGACGAGAGGCCATGGGTATACATCTCCTCGCAAGGAGTGGTGAATCCTTTATAGGCTATTCAAACACCTTCGATCACTGACTTATACCCAATCATCTCGGGTCCACATCTCCTGAGATGTTTGCTTAAGATGTCAAAGCATAAGTCTCCATGATCAAGATGACTTGAATACCGCAAGTCAAGAACATCGCACTTAAGCCACAAGAAGAACTTCATTGACATATCTATATATGCAGAGAACCATATGAAGTCTTACTACTGGTCACTCCAATGAACTAGTTACCATAACTAGCATCCACGATTAACTCCGGACATCACAATGTCTCCACCGGTGAGAATCACCGCTTGGATACACCAAGGAGTATACCTCGTGCTAGTCTCGGGAATTGATGGTGTCCAAATCCATCAATTCATCGACTAGGATAATTCCGATACATCACAATTACACATGTAGAGATACTCACTAGTTGTGATCCAATCACAAATTCTCTCATGCCGTGAATCGTATCGTGGACATTCGAAAATGAGTTTAAGATCCAATCAAATACATTAAACATGTATACTCAAATAGTGAATCTTCATTTATCATATAAATGGTTCATACATAAGGCGATTGCCTTAGGACATCTCTCATATATTACTAACACATATAGCATCTAACCTCATACACAGGTAGATGGTAGTATAACTTATTCACATAACATCAGGGCACTAGAAAGATTTGCTGAACAATTAGCTAAAAATGATAACATAGAACATCATGGGTGAACATAAATATCTATATATAGCATCCAACCTCATACACATGTAGATGGTAATTACACACATGTACATATAGCATCCAACCTCATACACAGGTAGATGATAGCTAAAACACACACACACACACACACACACAGATATATATATGTATATAGCATCTGACCTCATACACAGGTAGATGATAATTATCACATATTACATATCATTTACAGCATTAAGAAAAATCTTATGAAAGATTAACTAAGCATGTTGACTGATAACGAATATAACAGGAATCATCTACTGGCATAATGCTCATGTACATACAAATTTACCTCCACCCTAGCATGCTGATTCCTTTCAAACTAACTGCTCATTACATCTATTAAATATTTATCTAGCTATTAACTGTATATTTAAACCTCATATACCTAACTCAGCATTTCCAATTTCATAATGACCCCAACAGGTATATTATCAGTTATTACATATCAACCGGATGAAACCCACAATGCCAATTCATGCACAAATTCAAACAGAAGTGATCCAAACTCATAATCTGATCCCCTTTATATCCTAATAGCAGAATCTGTTTACACGTACCCCTTCCCCTGTCCCTAACCTACTGAAAACCCTAAATCAAACGGTCTGAATACCTCCCCATCAAGAACCCCCATCACAACCCAAAAATTGAAATCCCTAAACCCCTTCCTGTGATCCCCCTGTTCTTCAAATCCTCTAATCCGAAGGGTAGCAAAGCTCAACCGATTCCCACAGCTTGATCCATTCCTCAAATCCCGAAAATACACCCACAAACTCTGCTAGAACCCAATCTGGAAAACCCGGTGCTTAACATGATCAAAACCTAAAATCTCGAACTCAATCCCGCCGCTTAAATCCCAAAAATCTAAGCTACAAATCTCACCCTCGCCAGCCCTAACCAGAGATTTACTTACCGTGATGATGACGGAGAAGGATAGGTTTAGCTCCGGCGGCTTTGTGTCATCTCCGGCGGAAGCAGCTCGCCGATCGCCCAACCCAAAGCTCACGGCGACTAGCGACCAGAAGGCGAGTCGCAAAAAAAAAAAAGAAAAGGTTCGGCCGGATATAAAGATTTAGGGTTTTTCCCTTTATGCCCCTCAACTGCGCTTATTTAGGGTATAAATAAACCCCCGTAATTTATCCTCCTATTCTGACTATATACGCCCGTTTATTTCTATCATTTTTATTATTATTATTACTATTATTATTATTATTATTATTATTTTGAGACTTGACATTAAGCTATGTTTCCACCGGCCAAAGAGAAGAGGATCAAGGTGTTTTGATGCCAGCCTAGGGCTGGAAAGGGTTGTATGGGTGCCGGCCACCAAGAGGAAGAAGAAGATAAGGAAAGAGTTTCCTTATTTGGGGCCGCCAACTCCCTAACCCTAATCTCCAAGCCTCTTGCCGCCCAACCCTAATCTCCCTTGCTTCCAATTGATTCTCCACGCCAACCCTTAAGCCCCTTTTTATAGGTTTAGGGATAAGCCTTGTTTTAATCTCCACCATTGGTTCTAGGGATTTAATCTCAAGCGTCGGATCTAGAGATTTAATCTCAACCTTTGGATCTAGGCTTCAAGAGGTATTAATAGGCTACAATAGGGACCATGAGAAGGAGTTGGATCTTGGCCACCCAATGGATCAAGCCCGCATAAAGTTCGATCCATTAATGATAATCCAATCCACTAAAGGATTATCATTGATCTACCTCACCAACCCCCATAAGTTAATATGTGCTTCATATATTATTTGTACATTTTCTTCCCGTGTTTAAGATCTCGAATGTCCATCGTTTAATTAATTTATTGACCATTAATTAATCAACATCTAACTCCATGAGTAGTACCACTCAACCTTTTCATCATGCCGGACTAAGTCCTCCTGCAGGGTTTACATGATGAACCTTATGAGCTCCTCAAGGGGACATTATCATCATAATATATAGGACACGGTTTCCTCCTATAATTAACGACACACCATATAAATAATATCATTTCCCAACTTATTGAGCCTATCGATTTAATCTATAAATCTCTCCCATTGGTAAATCAAAGAAATGAATACTAAGTATATGTGTCCGTCATTATATCGAGATTAAGAGCATGTACAATATAAAATCTGAGGTCTGATTCGATTATGTAGTCAGCAATAAATCGAATCACCTCTAAGTCGGTCCTGCTCAATACACAAAGTGCACTAGTGTGATTCTATGGTCAAGACAAACCAATACGAAATCACACTACAACCATTCCAATGGTTTGTCCAAAGCCATCTCGGTTGTGAGCCTTTACTTGTACTTTACAAGAAGCCGATAACATGATCTCTTGTGTGACACCACAAACCATGTTATCTACAATGTAATGTATTAGACAATATGCATAACCATAAAAATATGCAAACAATGATCATGTGATTCTTATTTAAAAAATAAAGATGTTCATACAAAAGATAGGCTTTTCAGTATACATCCCAACAATCTCCCACTTATACTAAAAGACTATGCTGTCCTCAAACTGCCATACATCTGATCCTCATTCCCTCCACATGCCTATCAAAAGCTCTCGCCGGAAGGGCCTTAGTGAAAGGATCTGCCAGGTTATCCTCCGATGCAATCTTGGCCACAACAACTTCTCCTCTCTTTATGATTTCTCGTATCAGGTGGTACTTGCGCTCTATGTGCTTACTTGCCTTATGGGCTCATGGTTCCTTCGAGTTTGCAACTGCACCACTATTATCACAATAAATTGTGATAGTTCTGGGCAAACCAGGAATCACATCCAAGTCCATCAGGAAGTTCCTGAGTCACACAACTTCCTTGGCCGCCTCAAAGGTCGCCACATACTCATCTTCCATGGTGGAGTCCGCCATGCATTTCTGCTTGACACTCCTCTATACAATGGCTCCACCTCCCAAAGTAAACACAAAACCTGAGGTAGACTTACTGTTATCCCTGTCAGATTGGAAGTCGGAATCTGTGTAACTCACAGGGAGTAATTGGTCTGCCTGGTAAACTAGCATATAATCCCTAGTCCTTCTCAGGTACTTCAATATATGCTTCACCGTAGTCCAATGTCCTTTCCTAGATTACACTGATATCTGGTGACCATGCCCACGACAAAGCAGATATCTAGTCTCGTACATAGCATCGCATTCATGAGGCTTCCTGCTACCGAAGCATAAGGAACGACCTTCATCTCCACTATCTCCTCAGATGTTCTAGGACTCATCTCCTTATATAAAGGAACTCCATGCCTAAAAGGTAGAAAACCTTTCTTGGAGTTTTGCATGCTAAAACGATCCATAATCGTGTCTATGTATGAAGCTTGGGATAAGCACAACATCCTTTTCCTGCGATCCCTTATAACCTTGATCCCAAGAATGTGTCCCACTTCTCCTAAGTCCTTCATATCAAATTGTTTGGACAACCATAACCTTACGTCCGATAACACCTTGACATTGTTGCCAATTAACAAAATGTCATCTACGTATAGTACAAGAAATACCACTACGTTTCCATCACATCTCTTGTATACACAAGACTCATCCGGACTTTGAATAAATCTATAAGACTGGATCACCTCATCAAAGCGGATGTTCCAAGACCTCGAAGCTTGGTTCAATCCATAAATGGACCGATTAATCTTACATACAAGATGCTCTTTGCCCTTCACAATGAATCCTTCTGGTTGCTTCATATAGATGTTTTCCTCAAGACTTCCATTAAGGAAAGCTGTCTTGATATCCATCTACCACACCTTATAATCCATATGAGCTGCAATGCACAAGAGAATCCGGATAGACTTGAGCATGGCTACCGGCGAAAAGGTCTCCTCATAATTGATACCCTCTTTCCGAGTATACCCCTTCGCAACAAGCCTCGCTTTGAAGGTCTCAACTTTCCCATCTATTCCTCTCTTTCTTTTGTAGATCCACTTGCATCCAATGGTTTTTACACCATCGGGTGGTTCTACTTGCTCCCAGACCTGATTTGAATCCATAGATTCAATCTCAGCATTCATTGCACTTTGCCAAGATACCTTATCTTTATCTTGGATTGCCTCGTCATATGTCCAGGGATCAGGTTCATGTTCGCCAGGGACCAAATCAGAAGATTCTCCCAAGAACATCAATCTATCGGGCTTTCTAACAACCCCCCCCCCCACTACGAAGAGGTAACACCTGTGTATCCTCTGTGACACGCAGTGCAGTGACTTTTGGTATATCCTCTTGTACCGGTGGTACTGAAGAAGTGACTTCCCCTTTCAATTCCTCCAGAACAATCTTACTCATGGGCTTGTGGTTCATTACATAGTCTTCCTCTAGAAATCTGCCATTCGTGCTAACGATCACCCTCTGATCTCTAGGACTATAAAACAAACCACCTTTCATTCCTCTAGGATAGCCAATGAATATGCATACTTTTGTATGAGGTTCCAGCTTACCAGTATTCACCTTCAGCACATGTGCTGGACTCCCCCAAATCCGAATATATCTTAGACTAGGCTTTCGCCCAATCCACAATTCTGTGGGAGTAGAAGGAAATGATTTAGATGGAACCAAGTTCAGAATGTACACCGTCGTATCTAGAGCATATCCCCAGAATGAATCTGGCAACTCAGAATAACTCATCATCGATCTCACCATCTCCATAAGAGTCCTATTCCTTCTCTATGCTACACCATTCTGCTGGGGTGTGCCAGGGGCAGACAATTGGGATTGAATCCCAGCCTCTGATAAGTAATTCCTAAACTCTCCCAAGAGGTACTCACCACCACGATTAGATCGTAGTGTCTTGATACTTTTACCTTGACATTTCTCCACATCAACCTTGAATTCTTTGAACTTGTCAAAGCATTCAGACTTACGGCGCATCAGGTAAATGTATCCATATCTCGAATAATCGTCTATAAAAGAGACGAAATACTCAAAACCACCTCTATCCTGGATAGACATAGGACCACACAAATCAGAATGAACCAATTCTAACACATCTTTGGCTCTATACCCCTTGTCTTTAAAAGGCCTCTTGGTCATTTTACCCTCTAAGAAAGATTCGTAGGTTGGGAAATCCTCCACCACTAATGATCCCAGAGGTCCATCAGCTATCAACCTTTGAATTATGCTTAGGTTAATATGACCAAGTCTTAGATGCCAAAGATATGTTTGGTTCATCTTCGATGGTTCTTTTCTCTTATTGGAATTAGAAGATGAGTTATTAACTTCAATTTGCATCGTGGGAGCTTTTGGTTTAAGTGCGTATAAATTTCCTATCAATGCACCCGAACAGATAATATCCTTATTCCTTTTTATAACAACTCTGTCATTAAAAGAAATAGAATATCCATCCATAATCAATTTAGAAATTGAAATTAAATTCTTTCTAAATAAAGGTACATAAAAGCAATTCTTAAGAACCAAAACTTTATTTTTCTCAAAATATAAATGAACGTCTCCCACTGCAACAACCGCCACCTTCATGGCATCGCCCAAGTACACCGTAATCTCCCCCTCAGCCAATCGTCTGGTTTCCTGGAACCCCTGCAAAGTATTGCAGACATGATCAGTGGCTCCCGTATCTACACACCATGTGCCGGTAGATAACACCACTAAACATGTTTCAACGACTAGACCAAAAGATATACCTTTGTTCTGCTTGTGGTTGGGGCAGTCCTTCTTCCAGTGTCCAGTCTGCTTACAAGTGAAGCACTTGCCTTTCGGCTTCTTCACTCCTCCCTAAGTTCCTCCCACCACCTTTGCCCCAGTTTGTTTCTTCTTCTTCTTGCCTTTCGGCTTAGAAGTAGAAACCTTTTGTGTCACCATGGCATTGAAGGGTTTTGCTTATCGAGTCCGTGAGGGGAAACTTCGCTTCCCACTTCACCTCAATAGCTTGTCCATGGCGATCCCTTCGATTTCCCCGGATTAAAAAAAATTTAATCCTCGACAAAAGGGATTGCCCAAACCACCACGTCATCGTCGTGCTATTCGTTTAGAGAGGTCACTTGAACAAATTAGTTGTTCAAGCGACCATCCTCTATTCTACGAGTAGACGCGGAATAAACGATGTCCGGATCGCCGGTTTTTGTGTTTATGCTCGGGATCCAAGTATTATTTAGCCATTTACAGATTTATAACATGCTTATAATTGAAAAAAAAACAAGCAACAAACAAAAGAGAAAAGAGAATAGATATACCTCTTGATCTTCTAATGTATGTCCTTCCTCCTTTTGGACGTTGTGTGGGCGACGATCTACCAAAAGTCGAAGCTCCTAGATCGCAAATCTTCCTTCCTTGCTCTTCTAAAGCAAGAGGAAGAGTAGAAACAAGGTTTTTCTCCTCCCTACAAACCAAACAAAAAGGAGCACACAATCTCCTTGCCGCCGGCCAACTAGAAGGTGGAGAAGATGATGGAAAACAATCAAGACACCAAGGGAACCCCTATATCTTGTTTTCACCACCTAAGGAGAAGAGAGTAGGACCTTTTGGGCGCCGGCCAAGAGATGGAAGGGGCTGGAAAAGATGCTGGATGTCGGCCACAAGAGGAGGAAGAAGAAAGAAACCTTCCTTATTTGGTGCCGCCCAAGCTTCCAAACCCTAACCCTAATCCTATTTCAACTAGGATTCCTCTCCCTTGCCGCCCAAAACCCTAGCTCTCTTTGATGTAGTTCACACCAACCCCTTTGACCTCCTTTTATAGAGTTAGGGATAAGTCATGAATTAATCTCCTCCATTGGTTCTAGGGATTTAATCTCAACCGTCGGATCTAGAGATTTAATCTCAACCGTCGGATCTTAGAGATTTAATCTCTACCTATGGATCTTAGAGTTTTGTTTCTATCCATTGGATCTAAGCTTCATGAGGTGTTAATAGGCTACATTAGGTACCATGAGGAGGAGTTGGATCTTGGCCACCCATGGATCAAGCCCACATAAAGTCCGATCCACTAATTATGATCCAATCCACTAAAGGATCATCATTGATCTACCTCACTAACCCCCATATGATAATATGGGCTCCATATATTATTTGTACATTTTCTCCCCGTGTTTAAGATCTCGAATGCCCGTCGATTAATTAATTTACTGACCATTAATTAATCAACATCTAACTCCTTGAGTAGTACCACTCAACCTTTTCATCATGCCGGACCAAGTCCACCTGCAGGGTTTACATGACGAACCTTATGAGCTCCTCAAGGGGACATCATCATCCTAATATATAGGACACAGTTTCCTCCTATAATCAACAGTACACCATATAAATAATATCATCTCCCAACTTACCGAGCCTATCGATTTAATCTATAAATCTCGCCCATTGGTAAATCAAAGAGATGAGTACTAAGTATATGTGCCCGTTATTATATCGGGATTAAGAGCATGTACTAAATAATATCTGAGGTCCGATTCGATTATGTAGTCAGCAATAAATCGAATCACCTCTAAGTCGGTCCTGCTCAATACACACAAAGTGCACTAGTGTGATTCTATGGTCAAGACAAACCAACACCAAATCACACTACAACCATTCCAATGGTTTGTCAAAAGTCATCTCGGTTGTGAGCCTTTACTTATACTTTTCAAGGGGCCGATAACATGATCTCCTGTGTGACACCACACACCATGTTATCTATAATGTAAAGTATTAGACAATATTGCATAACCATAAAAATATGCAAACAATAGTCATATGATTCTTATTCCAAAATAAAGATGTTCATACAAAAGATAGACTTTTCAGTATACATCCCTACAGGCATGTGCCTGAGCACTCTGACGAAATAGCCCCTCTGTCGCCTGGAGTTCTGTCAAAAGCTCCGCCAACGAATACAACTTCTTGTTCATGTTGTAGTTCAGGCGAAACTGCTCAAAACTCCTAAGTAGAGACTAGAGAATGATATCGACCTGGGTTTCCCCATCGATCTCAGCTCCAAGGACCTCCAGCTCTTTCAAATGAGCCATCATCTTGAGAACATGATCCCTCACGGGTGTTCCCTCAATCATGGTGGTCGTCATCAAGTTCCTCATGGCTTCCTGCCTAGCAGCCCGATTCTGGTGTTCGAAAAGCTCTTTGAGATTGAGCATCATGTCATAAGCAGTGGGCATGGCTTGATGCTGATGTTGCAGTACATTTGACATAGATGCCAAAATGTAACACCGCGCTATCTCATCGGCCTTTATCCACTTCTTATAACTCTCTTTCTCCTTTTCCCCATAATCATCCGCAGGCTTAGGAGGGCACTCTTTGAGGAGTACATATTTGTATTCCTCAGTAGTCAAGACAATGTCTAGATTCCTCTTCCAATCAACATAGTTGGGTCCAGTAAGTTTATTCTCTTTCAGTATCACAGCAAGTGGGTTGAAAGTCATTTTGAAAGAAAACCTAAGAATCACATAGATCAAAACATTAGATTTCAAAAATTATTGATTCCTCAAACAATAATATTTTAAAATCAACCAACACCTCAAAACACCGAGAATATCGTATGCCACGATAGTGTGGACGTATACGAATTCTACATTTGTAAGAGGAGATTTTACCTATTAATTTTACTATCTTGTCAACCTAACTTTTTGACCAGTAAAATTAATAGTTGGTTCCTCTTTGGCCCTACAAATAAAAGCAGTGACTCCGATGGGGAGGATACTTATATTTGTATCTAAGTGTTCACCATTACTCAGTACCAAGGTAATTATCTCGGGTTATGTGCCTTCTGATGGGGAAGTACACACGCTCCTTAATAATTCCCTATAACCATATTCAACCTTGTGATCCGCAAACAAACTCATCTGATGGGGAGGAAGGCACTCAGAGCCGACGCACAAGTTTGTTTGCATCACATGTCAAATTGTAATGGAGGCCATGGGAATTTATAAAAATATCCCTCTCCCACTTAGTAATTTGAAATTGAGGAATTTTCTAGCCTACGACATGCATATCAAACAATAAGCAATAAATATGAAAAATAAATATTTTCCAACTATTATGGCTTTTGTCTTCAATATGTCTCCCGTCGCATCGCCATCTCGTCCGCTCCTCCTACGCCATGTACTAGCCATCCGGAGATCCGAGCCGAGACTAAAAAACTATTTTAATTTACATCCATCGATCCTATACTCCACGAGGGAGTGTACATGAAATCTAGATCGAAAGTAAACTAAAATAAAAAGAGTGGCTAAACAATGTCGTATCTAATTTACAAAAAATTAAATACTAGCCTCGTCAACCCCGAGGATTCAACAAAATATACAATTACACACATACAATCACATACATACATATGGCCATAATAGTTGGATCCTATGCCTTCAACCAAAGAGTTAACCTATGTTGGACTTTTCGAGCCGCAAAATCCACTTTTTGCATTGCGGAAACCCCGAAAGTCCGGCCACGGATCTGTGCATAGATGTATTAAAACTAAAACATATATGTTTTTACTAAAAACCCTAGATCTACCTTAGATCTAGAAGGTGAGATCATTACCCTCGATGTGACGCCCTTCGCAAATCCCGCTCGTCCAAAAGCTTTGTCGGAACTCAAGAGCGTCAAGTGCACACTCCTCTATTAGTATCCACACAAGCAATAGGTGGAGAAAACACACCCTTGAGTGTGCTAGAACCCTATGGATGGTTCGGCCAAAGAGAGGGATGAGAGAGCAAGCTTGAGAGAAAGATGATCCAAGGAAGAAGATGAAGTTGTGGTAACTCACACAAAATAATTCTCATCTAATGAGAATAGTGGCCGACCACTTTTCTTAGGGGGTTACATGCATGCATGTAACTCCTCCAAGAGCCAATGGCTCTTGGTCTCCCTCATGAGGTGGCACCACATGTTAAGTCAATGATGATGTGAAGTATCATCATTGGCCGGCCATGCCAAGTCATCATCATGACATGGCATTTGGTCAAGTCAAACTTGACCTTTCATCTTCCCTCTCAAGTCAAGTCAAACTTGACCTCTTATCTCCCATGGTTGATCAAATCCAACCATTTGATTCAAGTCAATTTAATTTAATGAACCTCTATTCATTAATTTAAATTGATTTAATGAATCAAATCTAAATTAGAATCATTCAACACTTGAATCAAATTGAGTCCAACTCAATTAGTCTAATTAGGATTACTCTTAATCCAATTTGGTTCATCCCATGAACCTAATCCTCAAGGTTCAGCATATGAACCCAATCTCCATCTAATTGCCCTTAGTGTGTGACCCTATAGGTTCTTGTAACATTGGCAATGTCCCTAAACCGATTTAGGAACATAAGCAATGAGCGGTATCTAGCAACACATCATTGCTACCTAAGTTACAAGAATATTGAGCTCCAACATCACCTTTGTGACTACTAATTGTGACTCTCACAATATGTGACAATGTCCCTCTATCCTTGACATCTAGATTGACCAATCGAGGGATAGACCGTGTCATCCTTGGTACAATCTATATCTTGAACTCCAAGTAGACTCACTCTAATCAAATGAGCTCAATATCTCATATTGACTCATTTGGGCATGGCCATGCACTTCGTGGTCTCACTCTATCAAGAATATCGATGTTACCCCCGTCATATAGGAGGGATAGATCCCATCTACATCACTCACATCCCTCTGCATAATTTGTTACATACCCAGTAATCACCTTTATAGTCCACCCATTTACGGGTGACGTTTGACGAAGCCAAAGTATGCAACTCTTTATGTAGGGAATCATGGTGACTTCAGGTCTAAGGACTAATAGTCATACTAATAGCCACATGAGAAAGTATATGACACTCATATAACGATCCATGATACTTTCTCATGGCAGGTCATTCAGTATACATTCTCCAATGCATACCCATGTGTCAACTTGATATCTCATATCCATGACTTGTGAGATCAAGTCATCGTGTTGACCTACATGCTAGTCTCTATGCATTAACATTGTCCCTGAATGTTAATACTCGACTAGGAATGATTAAGAGTAGTGTTCTCTATATCATCTCATTATCGATTCAACCAATCAATTGATATAGATAAGAACCTACTACTCAAGGACATTATTATAATTAGTTATTTGGCACCAATACAAGTAAATATAATAACCATGCCTTTATAAATAGGAATATGATACAATAAAGTCCATACAAAAATCATCACATGATTGACTCTAGGGCTTTCACTAACAACCTACGCATATCCTACTATTATCCGGCACATATAATATATGAAAAATGCATAAGAGTAACCGAATCCTAAACACACAAAATCGAAAACCGTGGCATTGATACCACTTGAAGGTAGGAAACTTCGCTTCCCACTTCAACTCGGTCGCTTGTTCATGGTGATCCCTTCTACGTCCCGGGATAAAAAAAATTTATCCTTGACAAGAGGGATTGCCCAAGCAACCTTGTCATCGTCGTGCTATTCGATTAGAGTAGTCACTTGAACAAACTTGTTGTTCAAGCGACCAAGCTCTATTCTACGAATAGCCGCGGAATAGACAATGTACGAACCCCCGGCTTTTGTGTTTATGTTCGGGATCCAAGTTATATTAGCCACAAAATAGAATATATCATGCATATATAATTGAAAACAATTACAAACATGTTACATATGAAGATAAATAAGTGGTATACCTCTCGATCTTCTATCGTATGTCTTTCCTCCTTTTGGACGTCGTGTGGGCGACGATCTACCAAAAGTCGAAGCTCCTAGATCACCAATCTTCCTTCCTTGCTCGTTCCGAGCAAGAGGAAGAATAGAAACAAGACCCTTCTCCTTCCTTTAGTCAACCAACAAGCAACAAGCAAGTTGCTTGCCACCGGGCAAAAAGGAAAAGGGTGAGAAAGATGAATGTCGACCAAAAGCTCCAAGGGAAGACCTTAAGCTATGTTTCCACCAGCCAAAGAGAAGAGGATCAAGGTGTTTTGATTCCGGCCAAGGGATGGAAAGGGTTGTATGGGTGTCGGCCACTAAGAGGAAGAAGAAGATAAGGAAAGAGTTTCCTTATTTGGTGCCGCCAACTCCCTAACCCTAATCTCCAAGCCTCTTGCTGCCCAACCCTAATCTCCCTTGCTTCCAAATGATTCTCCACACCAACCCTTAAGCCCCTTTTTATAGGTTTAGGGATAAGCCTTATTTTAATCTCCACCATTAGTTCTAGGGATTTAATCTCAACCGTCGGATCTAGAGATTTAATCTCAACCTTTGGATCTAGAGTTTTGTTTTCATCCATTGGATCTAGGCTTCAAGAGGTATTAATAGGCTACAATAGGGACCATGAGGAGGAGTTGGATCTTGGCCACCCAATGGATCAAGCCCACATAAAGTCCGATCTATTAATGATAATCCAATCTACTAAAGGATTATCATTGATCTACCTCACCAACCCTCATAAGTTAATATGAGCTCCATATATTATTTGTACATTTTCTCCCCATGTTTAATATCTCAAATGTTCGTCGATTAATTAATTTACTGACTATTAATTAATCAACATCTAACTCCATGAGTAGTACCGCTCTACCTTTTCATCATGCCGGACCAAGTCCACCTATAGGGTTTACATGATGAACCTTATGAGCTCCTCAAGGGGACATCATCATCCTAATATATAGGACACGGTTTCCTCCTATAATCAACGACACACCATATAAATAATATCATTTTCCAACTTAACGAGCCTATCGATTTAATCTATAAATCTCACCCATTGGTAAATCAAAGAAATGAATACTAAGTATATGTGCCCGTCATTATATCGGGATTAAGAGCATGTACAATATAATATATGAGGTCTGATTCGATTATGTAGTCAGCAATAAATCGAATCACCTCTAAGTTGGTCCTGCTCAATACACAAAGTGCACTTGTGTGATTGTATGGTCAAGACAAACCAATACCAAATCACACTACAACCATTCCAATGGTTTGTCCAAAGTCATCTCGATTGTGAGCCTTTACTTATACTTTACAAGGAGCCGATAACATGATCTCCTGTGTGACACCACACACCATGTTATCTACAATATAATGTATTAGACAATATGCATAACCATAAAAATATGCAAACAATGATCATGTGATTCTTATTTCAAAATAAAGATGTTCATACAAAAGATAGACTTTTCAGTATACATCCCAACTCTGAGTTGAGAGGCCTGCCACCTGAGGCTGCATCTTATGAAAAGTCACAGTTAAGGGAGGCAGGCGGGACATTAACTCCAAGCGGTAGCCCCAGAACTATAAAAGAAGGAGCAGAGCTAATTAAGTTAGCCGAGGTAGTAAAACTTAGCAACAAAAGCAAAATAGACACTTACTTTTGCAAGGTGGGTGTTCATCTCATCGCTTAGCGCCGGGATGGATTTTCCCTTGGCAGACTTTCCTATTGCGTCCTGGATTTCTCAGAGAAATCCCCTAGCAGGCCGCTCTTGTCCTCGTCGAGGATGGCCAGAAACTTCCGGGAGAGGGCTTGGACTGCGCTACTGGGAGGATTGTTTGGTTGCTCAGGTTGAGATTATAGGTTGGACTATTACTTACCTGCTCAGGTAATCTAGTCAGTTCAGGGTTCACCAAAAGCTGAAAGGAAGGGTTCGAGCACAAAAGGGGAACCATCAAATTGACGTCGTATGTGGAAACTTGATAAAAAAGTTAAAAGTTTTGCAGCAATAGCAAACTTTCAGAACGAAGGATAAGAATAAAGATAGGCACCTTCGGATATGATGGGTAATTTTTCTCTGGAATAATTATCTAAAATGGTGGTAATAGTTGTCTGAGAAACTCTACAACAAGAAGGGTTGATCCCACCTCAAGAAAGGGGAAAGAGAAATGCCCTTCCCGATGTTGCTTCGAAGGAGTCTATGAAGCAAAGTGATAGGAGAGTGCTATTAGTCAGCCAAGGGAAAAGGTTGGTAGACAATTATCGACAGATTTCTTCAAATACATGCTATCCCGCATGGGAATCCATTTTCTAATAGGGTCATACTAGAGAAGCTACCTCTTCAATTTTGCCCCGCACAAATTCATGATTACAATGGTACTATTGATTCGGATGAGCATTTGGGTCAGTTTGAAAACTTTGTTCTTGTTCACCAATATTCGGATGGAGTAATGCAAAGTGTTTCTTACCACTTTGATTGGATTAGCGCAACAATGGTTTAATGCTTTGTCGCGTGGGTCTATATGTTCATTTGAGGATTTTGCTGCTTTGTTTTTGTGACATTTCCCAAGTTCTAAGAGATATTGACCTACTTATCTTAGTTTGTTTAACCCAAAACAAAAGTTGTAGGAGACTCTACGAGAATATATAAGACCCTTTACTCAAGCCACATTGGAGATACCTTCCATGTGGAATGAAATGAAGATGGGTGCTTTTATGCAGGGACTTCTAGAAGTAGATCTTTTGTTCTTTAGGAAAGAAACCTCCTCAAGATTATGATGAGCTTCTAATTAAGGGACAAATATATGTTGGTGCAATCAGTTCAGGTCACGATTAACCAAATTCGAGTTTGAATCGAGTAGTGTTTTGATGTTTGACGATGAGTTGACCATTGTTTGACAATGGGTTGACTATATGGTTGACATGGGATTGACCATATGATGGAGAAGTCCAAGTGGGACACTTGGCATGGAAAGTCCAAGCATGGGTCTTAGCAATGGTAAAGTCTAAGTCTTGGGTACTTGGTGTTGGTACAATCGGCCCAGGTCACGATTGACCAGACTCGAGTTTGACTCGAGTAGTGTTTTGATATTTGACATTGATGTCTAACATTAATGTCTGACAATGTATTGGGGAGATTGTTGGTGCGATCGACTCAGGGCATATTTGATGCTTGATGATGGTTTGACCATTGTCATGGGAGAAGTCCAAGTCTTCTGTACTTGGCATGAAAAATCCAAGCTTGAGTCTTGGCATGGAAAGTGCAACATGGGTTGGCAAGGAAAGTCCAAGCATGGGTCTTGGCAAGGGAAAGTCCAAGCATGGGTCTTGGCATGGAAACCCCAACATGGGTTGGCAAGGGAAAGTCCAAGCTTGAGTCTTGGCAATTGAAAAGTCCAAGGGGATTATTGGTGGCGTAAAGTCCAAGGGTGAAGTCTTGGCAGCATAAGTCCAATGGTTGATGGCGTAAAGTCCAAGCGAAGTCTTGGCAGCATATGCCCAATGTGCCTTGGCGGTGTAGACCACATTAGCATGACAATAGCTAATGGAAGCACCTGAAGGCTAGCGTATGGATGAACAAGTCATGGATGACTTGGAGGGATCCGATAGGCGCGAGGCTGACGGTGGTGGCTAGAAGGCTTAGCTCTAGGCTAAGGGTGATCTAGCAAGTATGAGGGCATTATACTTGGGGTTAAATCTCATGGTTGAGGTTATCAGTCGACTGATGTGAGTCGACTAGAGTTCGACTATAGGAATTGGTTTATCAGTCGACTGCCAGCATTGGGCAGTCGACTGATGGCCTAATCAGTCGACTGATTTGGAGATCAGCCAACTACTGGTTGGGTATTCGGGCACAGAAGGTTCACGAGTCAACTGTTAGGGTTTGACAGTTGAGTGATGACTCGATCAGTCGACTGATGGGCATGATCAGTCGACTGATGGTCTATCCATTGGAACTTATCCAACGTGGCTCATGTCGTTGTCTCACAATGGCTACAAGGGCAGTCGGCTGATGGTCCCGACCAGTCGACTGTCAGGTGAAAATCCAGCCTGAGTGAAGCTTTAAAAGGAGCTCGTGAAGAAGATTTTGGCTATGGTTCTTTGAGTATTTTTTGGCCGATTTGCTACTACAATTCGGGGTCTCCAAGTGCAACTCAAGCAACCAAACAAGCAAGCAATCAAAAGCTCTTTGTAAAATGCTTTTTCTTTACTTGTAGTGTATTTCATACTTGTATTTTCTTGAATTTCTTGTATTACTGTTGTAATTACTTGTACGAGGTTTCTCCACCTCCGACTTGTTGTCAAGAAGGAGTTTATTGGATTAGTGGTGTGTGTTGGCATCGCTAGAGCTCATTTGAGCTCAATCCATGGAGTATGAACCATATGGTTCTGAACCACGTTACTGTTGGGGATCGAACGGCCAGCTAGAGGGGGGTGAATAGCCCTCGATCGATGGATAACGGTATTTGCTCGTCTACAAAACTAATTAGCGCAAGTGGAAATAACAAAAACAAGACAAGCAACCAAACAAAGAAGAATACAAACGCTAACACAAAATGTAACGTGGTTCACGGCTACGCCGCTAATCCACGGTCCAATTCGTCCTAGGTGAATCACTCCTCCGAAGCCAATCACTATTGGTCTCTCCTTTGCACCAAGCTAGGTGGAGGTAACCGTTACAACCAAGATCACTCTTCTTACAATAAGAATGAAGTAAAAGCAAGTAAGAAGAGTGGGAAGACGTTTATGGCACTTTGGGAGAAGATTGGAGTTCAAGCATTAGCCACCCAAAGCCTCATCCCCTTCCTTTTTATAGAGGAAGAGGGTTTCTTCCCGTTGACACAGGAGCAGTCGACTGATGCCCCGATCAGTCGACTGGTCCTGTAGTCGTTGCCCAATAACGACCACTTTCCACGTTGGATTTCATCCAACGGTATCATCATTAGTCGACTGATCTTGCCATCAGTCGACTGATGTACCATCAGTCGAGTGCTCCACAAGCTCGACTCCATTCTGTGCTCATGCACAGTGCCATTAGTCGACTGTCGTCCCTTGGCAGTCGACTGGTGTCGACAGCAGTCGACTGCTAGTCCATGGCAGTTGACTGCTTGGGCCAAATGCCCATGAGTCGGACACTAGTCGAACCCATTCGACTTAGAGCAGTCGACTGCCATTCCATGGCAGTCGACTGATGTCGAGAAAACTCATCCGACACTTAGCCAAATGGCCAAGTTTCACTTAGGAGCTACTACCCCTTCCTAGGTTACATTCGCTTACTCTCATCTCTCGGAGTCCCTCGCCTTCAAAGTTTTCTTCGTCCGGCCATGTCCCTCGGATGCGCCAAGTGCACGACTCTGCAGCGCCATCCTTTGCGTCTCGCCCTGAAGTCTACTTCCTCCGGCTTCACTCCAAGCTCCTCGTCCGGTGGTCCCTCGGATGCTCCAAGCGCACGACTTCTGCAAAGTTATCCTTCACCGACTCAAGGACCGAGTCATGAGTTGTGAAACTCGCCTAGGCTTCCATGTGCGAATTACTAAGTCCTGCAAGACTCCAACGCACATATCAAATCATAATAACAACCTAACTTAAACCCTTTGCCACACACATCAAAACCTTATCATGGCAAGAGATTGCCCTAACAATTACTTCTCGTGTTGTGATTGCATTTGTACATTTTATATTGTATTATTTCTATTTACGCTACGCTAACACGATTTGTAGAAACGAACGATCAAATTCCATCAAGAAATGTCAAATCGCTATTCACCCCCCTCTAGTGGGCGCACAGGTCCTAACACTTGGCAATGGAAGTTCAAGCATGAGTCTTGGCATTTGGAAAGTCCAACATGGAGTTGGAATGGAGAGTCCAAGGGTGTAGTCTAGGCCATGTAAGTCCAAGTGTGTAGTCTTGGTGGTGAAAGTCTAAGTCATGGGTACTTGGTAATTGGAAAGTCCAAGGGTGTAGTCTTAGCCACGTAAGTCTAAGTGTGTAGTCTTGGTGGTGAAATTCCAAGTCATGGGTACTTGGCAATTGGGAACTCTAAGGGTTGATATTGGCGGCGTAAAGTCTAAGGGTGGAGTCTTGGCAGCATAAGTCCAATGGTTGGCAGCGTAAAGTCTAAGCGTGTGTCTTGGTAGCATAAGCCCAAATGTGTCTTGGCGATGTAGACCAACTTAGCATGACAATAGCTGATGGAAGCACTTGAAGGCTAGCGTATGGATGAACAAGTCATGGATGACTTGGAGGGATCCGATAGGCGTAAGGCTGATGGAGGTGGCTAGAAGGCTTAGGTTTAGGCTAAGGGTGGTCTAGCAAGTATGAGGGCATCATAGTTGGGTTAAACCTCATGGTTGAGGTGTATCAGTTGACTGGGGTTATGGACCAGTCGATTGGTTAAGTATTTTGACACATGGCAGCAGAGTCGACACTGAGTAGTAGACTAGAATTATGACCAATCAACTGTCGTGAGTCGACTGGTGTTCGACTGCGGGCAAGTGAACATGGCTGTCGATTGCCACAGAGGGCAGTTGACTACTGGGTTTGGTCGCGAGCGTAGAAAGCTCGGTAGCCGACTGATCAGTCGACTATGGGCTTGGCAATCGACTGCTGGTAATGGCAGTCGACTGCTAGTGTATCCATTGGCTTGAATGCCAACTTGGATTAAACCCGTTGTGAGATAATGACACTGTTGGCAGTTAACTAGGGCCTTATGGCAATCGACTGCCAGGCGCAGAATCAGCGTGATACACGGATAAAAGGAGCAACTCATGGAGGATTTTGCTCATGGTTTCTTAGATGGTTCTTGGGGCGATTTGAAGGGGAATAGTTGGTGTTTCTTAGTCCTTCAAAAGTAGTCCAAAACAATCAACAAGAAAGCATTCAAGTTCACATTTATAAAGTTTTCTTTACGTTGTTTTGTGTATTGTTAGGAACGATGCACCCGCTAGAGGGGGGTTGAATAGCGTCATCAATGCTTGATGGATTACGTTCGTGTTCATCTCTACAAGTCATGTTAGCACAGCGGAATATATAGCAATAACAAAATAAGACAAACACAATTCACAATACAAAATATAATGTGGTTCAGAACCGAATGGTTCCTACTCCACGGATCGGGCTCTAAAAGCCCTAGCAATACAAACACGCACTACTAATCACAAATACTCCTTCACGGAACAATCCAGAGGTGGAGAAACCTCTTACAAGATATTACAACAGTAATATAAGTAAAACAACAAGTAAATACAAATGAATACAACAAAAGAAAGCCAAGAACACTTTACAATAATCTTTTGGAAGCTTGCTTGTTGATTGCCTTGGACTAGCCTTGAAGACCCTAATTTGCAATAGCAAATCTCTCCAAATCATCCAAGAAAACTGGTGCTCAATCCCTCCTCCATGAGCTCCATTTAAAGCTACTGCCTGGGCTAGATTTTGCTTATCAGTTGATTGCTCGAGACCATCATTCGACTAGTGCTACTATTGTCGTGAGACAATAACTAGATCCACGCTGGAAAAATCCAACAGATCCATTATCAGTCGACTGATGGAGCCTTCACTCGACTGTTAACCCCAACAGTCATTTCTGACTCTATTCTGTGCTTGAATTCTCGAGCATCAGTCGACTGATCAAGAAATCAGTCGACTGCTAGGCCAATTCCCATAGTCAAACCCTAGTTGACTCACACCAGTCGACTGATACACCTCAAACATGAGGTTTTACCCCAAGTATGGTGCCCCCATACTTGCTAGACCACCCGTAGCCTAGACCTAAGCCTTCTAGCCACCTCCGTCAGCCTCGTACCTATCGGATCCCTCCAAGTCATCCATGACTTTTTCATCCATACGCTAGTCTTTAGGTGCTTCCATCAGTTATTGTCATGCTAACGGTGTCTACACTGCCAATGTTAGGTGGATGCTTCGGAGGCTCATTGGCTCCCATGTCCCCGGATTAAAATTTTCACTAATGAAAGAATTAATCGGGATGGGATGAGCTTCCTTAGCACAACCTATTTGTCGTCGTGCTAACAACTTGAGTGGTCGCTTGAACAAACTAGTTGTTCAAGCAACACAACTCTTCTAGTTGGTTAGTCGCGGAAGAGACGACGGATGGATCGCCGGTTTTTGTGTTTGTCTTCGGGGTCCATGATTATACAATATATATTCATACACACACATGCATAATCAAAACAAATAAGAACATGCTCAGATCTGTACATAAAGTTAAAATAACTTTATACCTCACGATCTTCTACCGTATGTCCTATCCTTCTCGTGAACGACGTGTGGACAAAGATCCTCCACGAGTAGAAGCCTTCTAGATCGCTTTCTTCTCTACCTTGTCCGCTGCGAACAAAAAGAAGAACTAGCAAATACCTTTCCTATCTAGAACCGGCCACCAAATTAGGGAATTTGCCAAGGAGCAATGGATGATGCGGCCAACTTCTCCAAGAAGAGTTGCTTGCCACTTTTGGAGAATAGGAGGAGGAAGAGAACCGCCACCAATGGGAGAGAACCAGGCCAAGGAAGAAGAGAAAAGCCTTAAGGTTGGGCGCCGGCCAAGTATTGATGGTGCAAGTTGGGCGCCGGCAACAACTTTGGATGAAGATGGTTGCCGCCCACCCTAGCTCCAAACCCTAGCCGCCCACCTCTCCAAGAGCCAAACCCTAAATCCAAAAACTTCTTGATCCTTATTGCCACCCAACCCTAAGCATCTATTTATAGAATAGGGCTTAAGCCTCCTTTAATCTCCACCGTCGGATCTAGGGATTTAATCTCCACCGTCGGATCTAGGGTTTTATCCCAACCGTTGGATCTAGGGTTTAATCCCAACCATCGGATCTAGGATTTCATCCCAACCTTTGGATCTAAGGTTTCATCCCAACCGTCGGTTCTAGGGTTTCATCCCAACCGTCGGATCTAGGGATTTAATCCCAACCGTCGATTCTAGGGTTTCATCCTAACCATCGGATCTAGGGATTTAATCCCAACCGTTGGTTCTAGGGTTTCATCCAACCATCGGATCTAGGGATTTAATCCCAACCGTTGGTTCTAGGTTTTGTTTTACATTCTTGGATCTAGACTTCATAAGGATTATATTAGGCTACGATAGGGACCATAAGGAGGAGTTGGGTCTTTGCCACCCGATGGATCGGAACCACACAAACTTGATCCATCAATGATGTTCCATTCCACTAGAGGATCATCATTGAACTACCTCACCAACCCCCATAAATCAATATGGGCTCCATATATTATTTGTATATTAATCTCCCCGTGTTTAAGATATCGAATGTCCGTCAATTAATTGATTTACTGACCATCAATTAATTTAAATCTAATTCCTCGAGTAGTACCACTCAACCTTATCATCATGTTGACTAAGTCAACCAGCTGGGTTTACATGATGAACTTTATGAGCTCCTCAAGGGGACATCATCAACCTAATATATAGGACACAGTTTCCTCCTATAATCAATGGCACACCATGTAAATAATATTATTTCCCAACTTACCGGGCATATTGATTTAATCCATCTAAATCTCACCCACTGGTAATTCAAAGAAATAAATACTAAGTACATGTGCCCGTTATTATATCGGGATTAAGAGCATGTACAACATAATATCCGAGGTCCGATTCAATTATGTAGTCAATACTAAATTGAATCACCTCTATGTCGGTCCTACTCAATACACCTAAGTGTACTAGTGTAACTCTATGTTCAAGATAAAACAATACCAAGCTACACTACACCCATGCCAATGGTTTGTCCAAAACCATCTTGGTTGTGAGCCTTTACTTATATTTTACAAGGTACTGATAACATGATCTTCTGTGCCACACCAATCACCATGTTATCTACAATGTAAAATATTAGACAATATGCACACATATATAATGAATATATAAAATGCAAATAATGATCATGTGATTCTTATTTCAAAATAAAATGTTCAAATAAAAAGAGCTAGGCTTTCAGTATACATTCCAATAATCTCCCACTTATACTAAAAGACTATGCCGTCATCACTCTGCCATACATCTGATCCCCATGTCCTCCACATGCCTATCAAACGCTTTCGCTGGAAGGGCCTTAGTGAATGGATCTGCCAGGTTATCCTCTGATGCAATCTTGGCGACAGCAACTTCTCCTCGCTTTACGATCTCTCGTATGACGTGGTACTTGCTCTCTATGTGTTTACTCGCCTTATGGGCTCGTGGTTCCTTCGAGTTTGCAACTGCACCACTGTTATCACAATAAATTGTGATAGTTCTGGGCAAACCAGGAATCACATCCAAGTCCATCAAGAAGTTCCTGAGCCATACAGCTTCCTTGGCTGCCTCAGAGGCTGCCACATACTCAGCTTCCATGGTAGAGTCCGCCACGCATTTCTGCTTGACACTCCTCCATGTTATGGCTCCACCTCCAAAAGTAAACACAAACCCCGAGGTAGACTTACTCTTGTCCCTATCTGATTGGAAATCCGAATCCGTGTAACCCACAGGGACTAATTGATATGTCTTGTAAACTAGCATATAATCCCTAGTCCTTCTCAGGTACTTCAATATATGCTTTACCGCAGTCCAATGTCCCTGTCCAGGATTACTCTGATATCTGCTAACCATGCCCACGGCAAAGCAGATATCCGGTCTCGTATATAGCATAACATACATAAGGCTTCCTACTGCCGAAGCATAAGGAATCGCCTTCATGTCCTCTATCTCCTTTGATGTTCTGGGACACATCTCTTTAGACAAAGGAACTCCATGCCTAAAAGGTAGAAAACCTTTCTTGGAGTTCTGCATGCTAAAACGAGCAAGGATAGTGTCAATGTATGAAGCTTGAGATAAGCACAACATCCTTTTCTTGCGATCCCTTATAACTTTGATCCCAAGGATGTGTCCCACTTCTCCCAAGTCCTTCATATCAAACTGTTTGGACAACCATACCCTTACGTCTGATAACACTTTGATATTGTTGCCAACTAACAAAATGTCATCTACGTATAGTACAAGAAACACCACTACGTTTCCGTCACATCTCTTGTATACACAAGGCTCATCCGGACTTTGAATAAATCCATATGACTGGATTACCTCATCAAAACGGATGTTCCAAGATCTAGAAGCTTGCTTCAATCCATAAATGGACCGATTAAGCTTACATACAAGATGCTCTTTGCCTTTAGCAATGAATCCCTCTGGTTGGCGCATATAGATGTTCTCCTCAAGACTTCCGTTAAGGAAAGCTGTCTTGACATCCATCTGCCAAATCTCATAATCCATATGAGCTGCTATAGATAAGAGAATCCGGATAGACTTAAGCATAGCTACCGGCGAAAAGGTCTCCTCATAATCGATACCCTCTTTCTGAGTATACCCTTTCGCAACAAGCCTAGCTTTGAAGGTCTCAACCTTCCCGTCTACTCCTCTCTTTCTCTTGTAGATCCACTTGCATCCAATGGTTTTTACACCATCGGGTGGCTCCACTAGCTCCCAGACCTGATTAGAATCCATAGATTCTATCTCTGAATTCATCACTCTTTGCCAAGATACTGCATCTCTATCTTGGATTGCCTCGTCATATGTCCAGGGATCAGGTTCATGTTCACCAGGGACTAAGTCCGAAGACTCTCCCAAAAACATGAATCTGTCGGGTTGTCTAACAACCCTCCCACTACGACGAGGTGCCTCCTGTGTATGCTCTGTGACACGCGGTGCAATGACTTGTGGTGTCTCCTCTTGTACCGGTGGTACTGAAGTTGGGACTTCCCCTGTCATCTCCTCAAGAACAATCCTACTCGTGGGCTTGTGGTTCATCACATAGTCTTCCTCTAGAAATCTGGCATTCATACTCACGATCACCTTCTGATCTCTAGGACTATAGAATAAACCACCCTTCGTTCCCTTAGGGTAGCCAACAAACAAGCGCACTTCTGTACGAGATTCCAACTTACCAGCATCTCCCTTCAGCACATGTGCTGGACTACCCCAAATCCAAATATGTCTTAGACTAGGCTTTCGCCCAGTCCACAACTCAGGAGTAGAGTGCGGACTTAGATGGAACCAAGTTCAGAATGTGTGTTGCTGTTTCCAGAGCAAACCCCCAGAACGAATCAGGTAACTCAGAATAACTCATCATCGATCTGACCATCTCCATAAGAGTCCTATTCCTTCGCTCCGCCACACCATTCTGCTGGGGTGTGCCAGGTGCGGACAATTAGGATTGAATCCCAGCCTCTGATAAGTAACTCCTAAACTCTCCCAAGAGGTACTCGCCACCACGATCAGATCGTAATGTCTTGATACTTTTACCTTGACGGTTCTCCACATCAGCCTTGAATTCTTTGAACTTGTCAAAGCATTCAGACTTGCGGCGCATCAAGTAAATGTATCCATACCTTGAATAATCGTCTATAAATGAGATGAAGTATTCAAAGCCACCTCTTGCCTGGATAGACATAGGACCGCACAAATCAGAATGAACCAATTCTAACACATCTTTGACTCTATACCCCTTGGCCTTAAAAGGCCTCTTGTTCATTTTACCTTCCAAGCAAGATTCGCAGGTTGGGAGATCCTCCACCACTAATGAACCCAAAGGTCCATCAGCTATCAACCTTTGAATTCTACTTAGGTTAATATGACCAAGCCTTAGATGCCAAAGATATGTTTGGTTCATTTGCGAAGGTTCTTTTCTCTTATTAGATTTAGAAGATGAGTTATTTACTTCTATTTGCATCGTGGGAGTTTTTGGTTCAATAGTATATAAATTGCCAACCAATGTACCAGAACAGATAATCTCCCTATTCTTTTTTATAACCACCTTGTCATTAAAAGAAACAGAATATCCATCCAAAAATAATTTAGAAACTGAAATTAAATTCTTTCTAAAAGTAGGTAGATAAAGACAATTTCTCAAAACCAAAACTTTATTCCTATCAAAAGATAAATAAACGTCTCCCACTGCAATAGCCGCCACCTTTGAAGCATTGCCCATGAAGACGGTAATCTCTCCCTCAGCTAGTCGTCGGGTTTCCTGGAACCCCTACAAAGTATTGCAGAAATGATCAGTGGCTCCTGTATCTACACACCATGCACTAGTAGATAACACCGCTAAACATGTTTCAACAACTAAACAAGAAGATATACCTTTGTTCTTTCGGCGAGGACAGTCCGCCTTCCAATGTCCAGTCTGCTTGCAAGTGAAGCACTTGCCTTTCGGCTTCTTCACTCCTGCCTGAGGCCCCACTGCCACCTTCTTCGCTCCACCTTGCTTCTTCTTCTTCTTACCTTTCAGTTTAGAGGAAGAAACCTTCTGAGCGACCATGGCTTGAGAACTCTGACGAAAAAGCCCCTCTGCCGCCTGGAGTTCTGTCAGAAGCTCCGCCAACGAATACAACCTCTTGTTCATGTTGTAGTTGAGGCGGAACTGCTCAAAACTCCTAGGCAGAGACTAGAGAATGATATCGACCTGGGTTTCCCCATCGATCTCAACTCCGAGGACTTCCATCTCATTAAGATGAGCCATCATCTTGAGAACATGATCCCTAACGGGTGTTCCCTCGACCATGGTGGTCATCATCAAGTTTCTCATTGCCTCCTGCCTAGCCGCCCTACTCTGATGTCCGAAAAGTTCCTTGAGATTGAACATCATGTCATAAGCAGTGGCTATGGCACGATCGATGTTGCAACACATTTGACATAGATGCCAAAATGTAACACCGCGCCATCTCATGCCTTAACCCATTTCTTATAATGTTCTTTCTCCTTTTCATCGAGTCATCGGAGGGCTTAGGAGACAGACCTCGAAGAGTACAAATTTGTACTCCTCCATGATTAGGACAATATCCAGTTTCTTTTCCAATCAATGTAGTTTGGACTAGTAAGTTTGTTTTCTTTTAAAATCACAACAAGTGGGTTGAAAGCCATTTGAAAATCCTAAAAATCACAATGATCAAAATATTAGATTTCAAATATTATTGATTCCTCAAAACAATAAAATCTAGAAATCAACCAACACCTCAAAACACCGAGAATATCGCATGCCACGATAGTGTGGACGTATACGAATTCTACATTTGTAAGAGGAGGTTTTACCCATTAATTTTATTATCTTGTCAACCTTACTTTTTGACAAATAAAATTAATAGTTGGTTCCTCTTTAGCCCTACAAATAAAAGCAGTGACTCCGATGGGGAGGATACCTTTATTTGTATCTAAGTGTGCACCATTACACGATACTAAGGGAATTATTTTGGATTATGTGCCTTACCGATGGGGAAGTACACACGCTCCTAAATAATTTCCTATAACCATTATTTGACCTAGTGATCCGCAAACAAACCCATCCGATGGGGAGGAAGGCACTCAAAGCCAACGCGCAAGTTTGTTGCATCACACGTCAAATTGTAATGGAGGCCGCGGGAATTAATTAAAATATCCCTCTCCCACTTAGTAAATTGCAATCGAGGAATTTTAAACATACACAACATGCATATAAAACAAATAAGCAATAAATATGGAAAAAACAGAATTTTTTCCAACTATTATGGCATTGTCCTCCAATATGCATCCCGTCGTGTCGCCACCTCGTCCGCTCCACCTTTTCCGTCATGAGTCACCAAAGATATCCAAGCCGAGATAAATCATTTTATTTACATCCATCGATCCTATACTCCACGAAGGAGTGTACAAATAATCTAGATCGAAAGTAAACTAAAATGATCGGGTAAACAATGCCGTATTTAATTACAAAAATTAAATACTAATCTAGCCTCGTCAACCCCGAGGATTCAAATAATAAATTTTTACACACATCCATTCACATACACACACATGGCCATAATAGTCGGATCTTATGCCTGCAACAAAAGAGTTAAACTATGCATATCCTACTATTATCTGGCACATATAATATATGAAAAATGCATAAAAATTAACCGAATCCAAAACACACAAAACCGGAAACCGTTGGCTCTGATACCAATTGTTAGGTGGATGCTTCGGAGGCTCATTGGCTCCCATGTCCCCGGATTAAAATTTTCACTAATGAAAGAATTAATCCGGATGGGATGAGCTTCCTTAGCACAACCTATTCGTCGTCGTGCTAACAACTTGAGTGGTCGCTTGAACAAACTAGTTGTTCAAGCAACACAACTCTTCTAGTTGGTTAGCCGCGGAAGAGACGACGGATGGATCGCCGGTTTTTGTGTTTGTCTTCGGGGTCCATGATTATACAATATATATTCATACACACACATGCATAATCAAAACAAATAAGAACATGCTCAGATCTGTACATAAAGTTAAAATAACTTTATACCTCACGATCTTCTACCGTATGTCCTATCCTTCTCGTGAACGACGTGTGGATGAAGATCCTCCACGAGTAGAAGCCTTCTAGATCGCTTTCTTCTCTACCTTGTCCGCTGCGAACAAAGAGAAGAACTAGCAAATACCTTTCCTATCTAGAATCGGCCACCAAATTAGGGAATTTGGTGCAACCGCCGGCCAAGGAGCAATGGATGATGCGCCGGCCAACTTCTCCAAGAAGAGTTGCCGCCGGCCACTTTTGGAGAATAGGGAGGAGGAAGAGAACCGGCCACCAATGGGAGGAGAACCGCCGGCCAAGGAAGAAGAGAAAAGCCTTAAGGTTGGGCGCCGACCAAGTATTGATGGTGCAAGTTGGGCGCCGGCAACAACTTTGGATGAAGATGGTTGCCGCCCACCCTAGCTCCAAACCCTAGCCGCCCACCTCTCCAAGAGCCAAACCCTAAATCCAAAAACTTCTTGATCCTTATTGCCGCCCAACCCTAAGCATCTATTTATAGAATAGGGCTTAAGCCTCCTTTAATCTCCACCGTCGGTTCTAGGGATTTAATCTCCACTGTCGGATCTAGACTTTTATCCCAACCGTCGGATCTAGGGTTTAATCCCAACCATCGGATCTAGGATTTCATCCCAACCTTCGGATCTAAGGTTTCATCCCAACCGTCGGTTCTAGGGTTTCATCCCAACCGTCGGATCTAGGGATTTAATCCCAACCGTCGATTCTAGGGTTTCATCCTAACCATCGGATCTAGGGATTTAATCCCAACCGTTGGTTCTAGGGTTTCATCCAACCATCGGATCTAGGGATTTAATCCCAACCGTTGGTTCTAGGTTTTGTTTTACATTCTTGGATCTAGACTTCATAAGGATTATATTAGGCTACGATAGGGACCATAAGGAGGAGTTGGGTCTTTGCCACCCGATGGATCGGAACCACACAAACTTGATCCATCAATGATGTTCCATTCCACTAGAGGATCATCATTGAACTACCTCACCAACCCCCATAAATCAATATGGGCTCCATATATTATTTGTACATTAATCTCCCCGTGTTTAAGATATCGAATGTCCGTCAATTAATTGATTTACTGACCATCAATTAATTAACATCTAATTCCTCGAGTAGTACCACTCAACCTTATCATCATGTTGACTAAGTCAACCAGCTGGGTTTACATGATAAACCTTATGAGCTCCTCAAGGGGACATCATCAACCTAATATATAGGACACAGTTTCCTCCTATAATCAACGACACACCATGTAAATAATATTATTTCCCAACTTACCGGGCATATTGATTTAATTCATCTAAATCTCACCCACTGGTAAATCAAAGAAATAAATACTAAGTACATGTGCCCATTATTATATCGGGATTAAGAGCATGTACAACATAATATCTGAGGTCCGATTCAATTATGTAGTCAGTACTAAATTGAATCACCTTTATGTCGGTCCTACTCAATACACCTAAGTGTACTAGTGTAACTCTATGTTCAAGATAAAACAATACCAAGCTACACTACAACCATGCCAATGGTTTGTCCAAAACCATCTTGGTTGTGAGCCTTTACTTATATTTTACAAGGTACTGATAACATGATCTTCTGTGCCACACCAAGCACCATGTTATCTACAATGTAAAATATTAGACAATATGCACACATATATAATGAATATATAAAATGCAAATAATGATCATGTGATTCTTATTTCAAAATAAAATGTTCATACAAAAAGAGCTAGGCTTTCAGTATACATTCCAACAGCCAAGGCACATTGGACTTACGCTGCCAAGATTCTGGTTGGACTTTACGCCGCCAACCATTGTGTTAGGATCTTTGTAATGGCTAGAGGGGGCGTGATTAGCCTTACTTTGTTTCTACAAAAATGTTAGCAGAAGCAATACAAATATAAACACAAATAAGAACAAGAAACAAGAAAGCAATGCTAACACCCGATGTACGTGGTTCTGAGATGATGCTCCTACTCTATGGCAATCCGTAAGGTGGATTAGCCCTAGCCAATCTTCACTAAAACCTCCTTTGGATGAACCAAGGTGGAGAAACCTTGTCTTACAATGCACTCCTCTTCTTTACAATGATGGAAGATTAAGATTAGAGAAGAGAAGGTTTAGAATCATAAAAACACTTGGAGAAAGCTTGGTGAGCACAGGGGTGTAGCTAGTAATGAGAGCACTAGCTTCACCAAGCTCCCCAAGGCCCCTTCTTATAAAAGAAGGGCTATTTTTCCCGTTGGGCTTTGATCAGTCGACTGATGATCACCATCAGTCGACTGTCGTCGAAGCTAACGACTTCTGACAAAGTGGATCCGCGGGGATTCGCAGTCGCCATTTCCAAAGGGAGGCCTATCAGTCGACTGATCCATCTATCAGTCAACTGATGGAGTGATCAGTTGAGTGATCAAAGCAGCAGTCGAGTGAGACTACATTCTGTGGCGAATTTTTCCTTGATCAGTCGACTTCTACCTTTGGCAGTCGACTGATCGCAACATCAGTCGACTGCCATGACCAAGGCAGTCGACTGATAGTCAGGGTTTCACCCTGACTCAGTCAAACGTCTGACCAGTCGACTGATACATCGTATCAGTCGACTGATACTCATCAAGTATGAATACTTCATACTTGATTTTACCCCCTAGACCTAGACTTGACCTTCTAACTCTTCCTTCAGCCTTGCGCCTGCCTTCAAGAGTTTCCTTCGGCCTCGTCATGTCTTGGGTTGCCAAATGCTTGGACATTATGCCGCCAAGACTACAAGCTTGGACTTATGCTGCCAAGACTTTACTTTGGACTTCCTTTGCCAAGGTTCACTTGGACTTTACGCTGCCAAGACTCCAAGCTTGGTCTTACGCTGCCAAGTCCATCCCTTGGACTTTCTTTGCCAAGGTTCACTTGGACTTTACACAGCCAAGACTACAAGCTTGGTCTTATGCTGCCAAGTTCGTCCCTTGGACTTTCCTTGCCAAGATCATACTTGGACTTCTCTTTTACCAAGTCTTCATCCTTGGATTTCCCTGTCACTTAAACATGTGCACAATTAGATCACAAAGCATTGCCTAACTTAGATGATTTAACCAAACATCAAAACATATATAAATACTTGGGGTATTGTTGCACCAACACATTGGACTTATGCTGCCAAGACTCCTGCTTGGACTTTACGCCACCAATATTCCCCTTGGACTTTTCAAATGCCAAGACTCAAGCTTGGACTTTTCCGTTGCCAACCCATGTTGGAATTTCCATGCCAAGACCCATGCTTGGACTTTCCTTTGCCAACTCATGTTGGACTTTCCCTTGCCAAGACCCATGCTTGGACTTTACATGCCAAGTACTCAAGACTTGGACTTTCCCATGACAATGGTCAAACCATCGTCAAACATCAAATACTAACCTGGGTCGATTGCATCAGCAATCTCCCCAACACATGTCTGACATCCATGTCAAACATCAAATTATTTACTCGAGTCAAACTTGAGTCCGGTCAATTGTGACCTGGGCCGATTGCACCAACAATCTCCCCCTTTTTGATGTTTGACAAAAACACCCTTGAGTTAGGCCCCTAACTCAAATTCTCTTACCAATTATCCCAAATTTGTAATTCCATACATTCTCCCCCTTATGACATACATAAAAAAGGTTCACCCAAGGAGGTCAATGTCTCATATCCAATGAGATCTTATAATCTCCCCCTTGGTCCAAAAATACCTAGGATGCCTACTATCTTCCTAGTGATAAGTCCCATATCACTCAAGAGAAGCAATCCTACACACTCTCCCAATTTCCAAATTGGGTATCTCAAAATCCCATTTCTCCCCCTCATGAGGAAAAAATAACATCCATCATCCCATGATGGATACCTCCCCCTAAAGGCTTGCTCCCCCTTGACCATTGCACCAACAATGTCCTTGGGAAGTCCCTAAGCCAATAGGAACTCTAAACCATCAAAAATAAGGTTTAAAGTTCAACATTAAACTTTTCCACACCTTAAATTTGATACATCACCCTAACAATTCTCCTAATCCATATCCACTGGATTTTCACCCTTTCTAATACTTTCCAAAGCATATCCTAGGGTTAGGAGTAGTTAGGGAACCCTAACATAGTTGAAATTGGGCTAAACATACCTTGTTTTCTCGAAATCAACCTATCAGTCGACTCTTCCAGATAACAGTCGACTGATAATCTGTAACAGTCGATTGATACCTGATTTTCAGAAATTAGGTTTTCGAAAATGAAGTTTGAAAATACATAAGTAAATATACGTATTTCGAAAAATTTTGAAATTTCATATGCACATTACTTACATGGAATATAATGGGTGAAAAATAGTTTGAAAATAAAATACCCATTAAAATAGGAGATTGATACAAAGTTCAAAAATCATTAAAACTTTAATGTTTTTGATCTACTTTGTATCAACTTCTTCAATGGTGATTGCTATCAAAAGATAGACTTCACCAAGGTTTTCTAAAAGGATTTTAAAATGATTTTGAAAACCTATTTTGAACCATGGACTATTGGCTAGATGTACATGACTTGTACATTAGCTTTCCTCATGATTCATATTGATGATTGAGATATGTTTAAGTTCATCTAGATGCACTATCTATGCACCTTGAACTTAACTTATTTTCCTAACATCTCACATGTATCTAAGATGTATTAAGCACACACAAGTCAATGTAATTGTGAGATATGGAATTAGGGTTATTATGGCATCATGCATTTTCTAGGCAACTCTATTTGATTCCCTTATACATGGGACTCCAAATCATGCCATAGTTCTTAACTCAATTTTAATTAATGCATGAATGATCATGGCATAAGTGATAATCATAAATAAGCATGACCAATGATCATGATGTCATGGCATATCAATGGGCTCTAAAAATGAACATGACATAGAAAATAATCCCAAACAATATCATGACAAGTCATATAATAAGATAAAATGTGATGGCATGACATGGCAAAATAGAATATATAAACACATTAACACCCACACAATCAGACAAAGACACATGATTTTTCATAAACAAAAGATTTCATTCAACAAGAAATTTTGTTCTACAATCAAAATATATGTTCAAGAACAAATCTCGACATCACTACGAAATAAAGAAAAACAAGATCCCTAATCCACGCCTAGCTATCATCCATGGAGCCATCTCCTGGAGGTGGTGGAGGCTACTGACCCAGCGTCCAGGTCCGCATCATCTCATACATGTCAATCTGGCACTGCTCCATCCGACTGTGGTGCTCCTCCATCCAGCTGTGGCGCTCCTCCATCCGACTGAGTTGCTGACCCAACCCCTGACCCATGGAGGACTGCTCCAATCTAATCTCGGCCACTAGTGAATCAACAGTCTACTGGTAGTCCACAAATCTGACCTCCAGCTGTGCAACACGCTCTGAGAGACCTACTGCTGGTGCATCTACTATCACAGGGTCATCCTCCTCAGCATCAGACCCCTCATGCTATGCCGCAGGCTCTCCAGGCTCTATGGTCGGCTCCTCTTACCCCATGGACTGAGGTCGAGGCGCCAACTCCATCTATCCAATGCCAGTTCGCAACACAGCCAGTGTGAAGTTGCACACTGAGATGCAATCATATACCTCTGATAGTGCCCTCAATGATCCCCTGGAAATGTTAATGCCAATGGACTCTAACCATGAAGTGATAATGTGTCCAAAGGGCATATGAACTTTCCCTTTTAAAGGGGATATGAAATGGACAATACAATGAAAAATGTTCAAAGCAATGTTCACGTCCAATCGATGACGCATGGCATACATAAGAAAGAGATGACGAGGCCAGATCTTGGCCTGACCCCGAGTAACAATCGAAAGGAAGCACCCAACAATGACTTTGTAAAGACCATTGTCAGGTGCAGATAATTCATTGATAGGAAAGAGGTTTTGAGCTGGTGGACGAGGATGACGGAAGAAATGCTCATGCATGGAATCTAATGAGATGTGGTCAAATGGAGCCGGAAAAGGTGCATCAAGAGTAGGGTAAAAGATGAAAGTGTCATCTGATGCCCTACACTCCAGGAACTCCTGCAAGATCGTAGGAGTGAACTCTAGGTCATGTTTTGCAACACGAGTGGTGTAGGTAGGGCCATCGTCCACTTTCCTCAAATTTTGATAAAATTCTTTGAGTAGGTCATCGTTAATGGCATGGTTGCAAAGGGCGATCTTCATTAACTGGTAATGCAATAAAATCTCAATGACATCGCCATAGTAGAATCTAAAAAATTGCTCATCTATGTACCTAACCACCATCGGTTGGTACGAACGCGATATACCCTCATTTGGCTCATTCCTATGTTGTCTTCTACATGATTATGATGAATGCAATGCAATGTAATGTGATGACACAAATAACATGATTAGATCAAAATGTGTTATATGTAAAAGGATGGATTTTAGGGTTTAGAGGTAAACTTTGGTGCCATTGTTGGGTTGAGGGTTATGAGGGATGAACTGAGTTGCCTACTTGCTGAAAAGGACGCCGGAGGATCGCCGGAACCCTAACGCCGGAGGAGGAAATGAAGGTTGTGAGATGTTATTTTAGTGATAGAATGACAAAAATCACGAACGACAGAGATAACTTCCAAACCTAAAGGCTTTTGGTCGCTGGCGTGGATGCGAGAAGGCTGGTCGAAGAGTTTTGGAAGCGATCGGAGAAGAGGAGTCACGCGAGGAAAGCGTGAAGATGTCGAACCCTAGCGGTTCGGCATTATAAAATCGCGATGTCATTCGACTGATATGGGACATCAATCGATTGATAGCAGTTTAGTGAACGGTTCATCGAACCAGTAGTCGACTACTCTGACTTGGCACTCGACTACCAAACATTCTGTACTGAGCTACAGTCACATCAGTCGACTGATATTGGTCGTTAGTCGATTGATGTGGCCAGCACTCGACTGTTGGACAAGCCACTCGACTGTTGGCTCTTCTATTCCAATGAACAGTAACAACAGTCGATTGTTGTTGATATCCAGTCGACTGATGGACAAATTAGTCGAGTCCTGGAAGCAGCACTTGACTGCTGGGGTCGCGGTATCGTGCTACAGTGTTATCAGTTGACTAATATTTGATTTTCAGTTCTGTAATTAAGTGAATTTCGATTTCTTCGCTCAATTTGTTTCATTTTAATATGTTTATTCATGTATATCGAATATATTAGTGTTATGCCCATGTTCATGTATTTGTTAATGTATTTTGGTATTTTATTTCATTTTCACAAGCATTAACATCCAAGAGTTTCAAATCCTAGCATCTCACCCTTTCTAAGTGTTGAAATACACAATCAAGGTGAATGATATATTTTGTGAGATGCAATACATCATAAACATTGCTTCCATGCAAACATATGGTAAAACACATGAAGCATGGTAAGTATGTGACATTAAGATGTATAGTACTTGAGTATTAATTTTAAATGTAATTTCTAAGCCTTAAGATAATTTTCTTGATACTCTAATTCCCAAAGTGTGCCAAAACCCCAACTTGCACACCAATACCTCCAAGTCTAAATGTGCCAAGTTTAATCAGTTTTTCACAATTCTCAAAACTTATTGGCATATCCTAAAATCTTTTAGGATTAAAATTCAAGCTTATTTCCAAGGTATCACATAACCTTGAAAATGCTATAAAGTGTTAACTTTACCATAATTAGGTTAACTACCCACTAATTCAAGTTAACACCCCCAACACACTTAGCGTGATGGAATCACGCTCTTAGGAACCCAATACTTGTTTGAGCTCCTTGGGTTAACTAGGTATTCCTTAGGGATAACTTCCCTAGATACCTTCCTAATGACCCTTCTAGGCTTGGTAGCCTTGGTCATTTGGGTCTTACTAAGATCAACTCTAGAGGTAACTCCCCCTTTGACCTTCTTAATGGCTTCCCTAGGTTTCCTTGAAACCTTAGCCACTAGACACATACCTTGGTTACCCTTAGGGATGACTTCCCTAGTAACCTTGGTTTTTCTAGACCTAGGTTGTGTTCCATAATCGAATGGAATACTAAGGTAGGTCTCCTTAGGCTTAGGTTTGTGACTCAAACCTTTTTTCCCTTGGGTGGACCTTGCTTCCTAAGATCTAGACCTTGACTCTTAGACCTAGATTTTTGATCATTTGACCCTATAATTGAGTTTTGCATTTTTGCAAGGGTCTTCTCTAATTTCTCAAGTCTTGACCTCAAGGCTTGGTTTTCTAGCTCTAATCTTCTCAAATTAGATTTTTCATATGTCCTTTGGGAATTGTTCTTCCTAGGCATGTGTCTAGTCCACTTTGGATTAATGACTAGGTGATCTTCTATTTTCTTGATAGATTCCCAAGGTAAGGTTTTTCTAGGGACATTAGTGCCAAATTTCTCCTTATTTGAAATGTGGACAATTTTAGCTCCTAAACAATAGTATCTACTATTTCTAACATGCTCTTTATGATAAATAGAAAGATTGCTAACATTATTTCTAGCATTCTTTTGCCTATAAAATTTAGAAGGTGCATTAATAGATTTTACCTTAGGGTTAGCTCTCAATGCTCCTCCTTGAGTCTTTTTCTTCCCCTTAGGACATTGACTCCGGTAGTGTCTCGGTTGTCGGCACTTGAAGCAAATGATGTCCTTCTTGCTTTTATGTGTTGGGGGACCGACACTCTTGACCTTTGGAGTCGATGGAGATTTCTTGACCCATTTAGGACACTTACTCTTGTAGTGTCCGGATTCCCTACACTCAAAACATATGATATGATTTTTATTACGAATTGATATATTTGAGTTACCTAGGGTGGTTGTAGTTGCTGGAGTTTGAGCTTCTTCATCTTGATCGGATGTGGAAGGCTCTTCTTGATGCTCCGGAGTGGAAGGTCTAATCTCCTCCCCCTCAATCCTAGAGGTGGACGTTTCTTCTACTTTTTCCACCTCCTCTTCCACCGATCCAGAAGTTGACTCCTCTTCAACTTCCAGCTCCTCACTTTCTTGTGAGGATGAGCTATCTTCCTCCTCTTCCTTTTATTCTTGGATTGAGTGAGGCTCATCATGGAATTTTTCCAATTTGTTCCATATCTCCTTGGCATCTTTGCAATCTCCTATCTTGATCAAAATATCATTAGGAATTGCATTAAGCAATATATTCATTACCTTATTATTGATGTTGTAATATCGGAGTTGGTCTTGGATCCAATTCTTCTTCTTGATTTTTCTTCCTTCTTCGTCTTTTGGAGTGTCAAAGCCTACTAAGACACTAATCCAATTGTCAAAGTCACACATTAAAACGTGCATCATTCTACCTTTCCAATACGTGAAATCTTCGCGGTCGAAGGACGGTGGAATGATGACATCGTCACCCAATCTTTCTTGGAAATCCATCTTCTTCCCTCTAGCATGTTTGCTCCCTCGGATGTGAAGCCGGTGAAGAGCTCCTAGCATTGATACCAATTGTTAGGAACGATGTGCTCGCTAGAGGGAGGGTTAATAGCGTCGTCGATGCTTGATGGATTACGTTCATGTTCGTCTCTACAAGTCATCTTAGCGCAGAGGAATATATAAAAATAACAAAATAAGACAAACACAATTCACAACACAAAATATAACGTGGTTCGGAACCGAATGGTTCCTACTCCACGGATCGTGCTCTAAAAGCCCTAGCAATGCAAACACGCACTACTAATCACAAATACTCCTTCTCGGAACAATCCGGAGGTGGAGAAACCTCTCACAAGATATTACAATAGTAATATTAGTAAAACAACAAGAAAATACAAATGAATACAACAAAAGAAAGTCAAGAACACTTTACAACAATCTTTTGGAAGCTTGCTTGTTGATTGCCATGGACTAGCCTTGAAGACTTTGATTTGCAACAGCAAATCGCTCCAAATCATTGAAGAAAATCGGTACTCAATCCCTCCAACACAAGCTCCATTTAAAGCTGCTGCATGGGCTAGATTTTACCTATCAGTCGACTGCTTGGGACCATTAGTCGATGAGTGCCACTGTTATCGTGAGACAACGGCTAGATCCATGATGTGAGCAAAACAAATAGGGTTTTAGGAGTAGTTTTCACTCACATCTCATTATGTTTTATGTTAGTTTTCATGCATATGTCACTCTATTTAGCACGCATTTCGTATTTTTTTGGTTCGGAGGTCTGCTCTTTGTACTTTTGTGTGCAGGTTAGCATTTTGGGTGAAAAAGGCTCATTTTCGAAGGAAAAGAAGGACATTTTGTAGCTAGATACAGAGTGGGACATGACCAGGGCGTGTTGCTACACACGATCGTGTCCAATAGGTGAGATCAGCCACCCCAGGGATGCACACGGTCTGGCCATGTGGAAACACACGGCCGTGTGGTGGCCCGCCAGATTTACATGACTAGGGCTTTTTCCAGATTTTACAGTGGTCTGAGGTGATGTCTATATAAGGATGGCTCCGCCCAAACCCTAGGGGGGAGGCACGACGGCTAGGACGGCACACCGAAGCCCTAAAAAGCTTCGAGAACTCACAATGGGGAGGAACACCGCCGGCAGTCCACGCTTTGCACTTCAATGCCGGAGAGAAAACCACGAAAGCATTGTAATCCCTCGTTCCTGTGTTTTATTTCTGATGTATTTGAACATGTACATGCTTTGTGATTCCTCCTTTATATACATGGAGTAGTTCCTTGGATTCTAGGATTAGGGAGTAGCTTGTGTGCACATTACATGTTGGTTCATGTTAAATTCTATCTTTGAGTTTAATTTGGCAATTGGAAGTTGTTTAAACTATATCTATGCCTGTTTGGTTTTCTGCCTGCTGTGTTTAGGCGATACGAGGGGTGACAACCCTCGTATCTATGATTTAGGGCATTTTATACAAGGAATCTAGGGGTAAACCTGATCTCCTGTAACCGTGGGTAGAAGGATGCGATGGAACCAGAAACGGTTCATCGTAGGGATTGATTCGGCATCCTCGTACCGTCTATCCCATCCTTTTAAGGCGGAGATAGCTCCCGGTAGATGCGGTGGCTCATCGGGAGAGTTTCATGTTATAATTCATGACAAATTGATTGAAGGCTTGTGTCAATGATTGCAAGATCAGGTCAGTGGCCAGCTCTTGGCCAAGTGGGAATCCCAACCTTTGTAGGTTTTCTACGTACCCAATCATCTTGAGTATATATGTACCTACGAGAGTCCCTTCTTGCATTTTGGACCCAAATAATGCCTTAGAGACTTCATATCTCTCATGCCTAGCTTGTCCTTGATATAGTTGACGAAGATGTCCAACCATATCATAAGCATTCATGAACTCATGTTGCTTCTGAAGCTCAGAGTTCATGGTCGCGAGCATTAGACATGACACATCTAATGCATCATCTTGATGCTTCTTGTAAGAATCTTTGTCAGCTCGCGAGGCACTGGCAGGAGGTGCCTCCGGAATGGGCTGCTCCAGGACATACAACTTCCTTTCTTGGGTGAGAACAATTCTCAGGTTCCTGTACTAGTCCAGGAAATTTGCTCCACTGAGCTTGTCCTTCTCAAGGACAGAACGCAGAGAGAGAGTGTTCGTATTTGTCAACATAGTTATCTACAACATACAATGCAGAGAATTAATATCATATTTCTTTTATCATTTAATTAGGCCTTTAATCAAATGATGCTCCCACTGAATTATAGGAATTTTTGTAGAATCGAGTTATGGATGTGGTCAAACCACATTACTAGATTCATACAAACTAGCTAAAATTCTTGCGGGAGAAGATCCACATCATACTAAGCCTTGAGTTATCTTTGGCTAAATCACCCAAGACTTAGTATGATCGGTGGGTAACACATTACCGATTATATCTCTATGCAACTCTTGTTTATAGGATCAAGACCCACATTTACAAAATACCTTGAGTTAGCTTTGGCTAAATCACCCAAGATTTAGTGTAAATGCGATCTTGACCTATCGTTCCAACGATTGGAATATGCCTATAGTTCTACTCGATCCAATTGAGTTTTAACTAATTTTGCTCAATCTAATTGAGCTTACTCTAACCCAAGCATGATAGGCGGGACCAAGGTTGTCCCTCCGCACCCTACCAAGATAATATGCGTTGCTCTGCTTTGGCAAATTCAACAACAACAAATGATCGAGGTAGTGATGGGTATCAAGGCTCGGTAGGCATTTTCGAGTTGATTCGATTATGATCTAATCTAATCGTAATGTGTATCTTATACGCATTTAGGCCTTTATTATCCTATATTAGCATGCATCATATACATACATTCATTATTCTAGCATGCATCATATACATACAAGAAAATTATCCTAGCATGCATCATATACATACATGCATTATTCTACTAGCATGCATCACATACATACAAGCAAAATCAATTAAATATATATATATATATATATATATATATATATATATATATATATATATAATTAAATGTGATATAGTCATGGCCCTACTACGATCTTCTCAAGCCAATGAGAAGATCGGACGGTCAACCTAAGGCTAGCGGCTTCTCCAAGTGCTTCCTTTGACCGCCATGTGTCGTCGTCACCCTTCTCGTAATCTCGTCTTCGAGTGGACTTTCCACCGCTCCATTTTGTACATTACAAATATGAAACTCGAGTTACATTCGAGTCTAAAAACTAATTACAACTAGAATATCAAAAGAAGAGGTACGACGCGCAGGTCGCATACACTATACAACACGCACAACCACAAAACGACACGCAGACCGTATTATGAATTACAACACACATAATCCAATCAAATTGGGGTCATTGGGCCATGACAATCATAGAATTATACATAATTCTAAATTATGTATTTTTACAGAAATTTCTATAATTTTTCCTAATTTTGTTTTTCAAATTAATGAGTCACCTCTCCGTAACGGTCCCGCTAAGCGGTTTACGGGCGCGATCGCGGGACAAAGCCCCTTTTGGGGATAGGGCAGCGCCCATACTCGCAAAATTAACTTTGCGAGTGTCCCTACTATGATCCTACAGCGACTTAAGTTGCTGTCCCAAAAACCTAAAGCGAGAACTCGCCGTTTCGAAGAGTTTTTCTTGACGGTTGAAGCCTACAAGTGTCCTAACACTCGTTGCTTCGACTCTTTGAGAAAAATACCCAAAAATTCTATAAAATTAGGAAATTTATAGAAACATATAAATCTGTAATTTTTATATCTAATACAAAAATTACAAAGATGAAACACATACATACTTCGCACGTGGCTCTGATACCACTGTTGGGTTTTTCCGAGCCGCAAAAACTGCTTTTTGCGTTGCGGAAACCTCGGAAGCCCCGGCCACGGATCCGTGCGAAGTATAAAAATTATAAAACATGTATGTGCTTACTAAAACCCTAGATCTACTTTATATCTAAGAGGTGAGATCATTACCCTCGATGCGATGCCCTTCGCAAATCCCGCTCGTCCAAAAGGTTGCCGGAACTCGAGAGTGTCAAGTGCACACTCCTCTATTGGTATCCACACAAGCAATAGGTGGAGAAAAATGCCTTAGAGTGTGCTAGCACTCCTTTAGGAATTTCGGCCAAGGAGGTTGGGAGAGGGAGAGAGCTTGAGAGGAAGATGATCCAAGGTTGAAGATGATGGAATGAGTAACTCACAAAATGAATTCCCACTTTGAAACCCCTAAAGTGGCCGGCCACTTCAAGGAAGGGGGTTACATGCATGCATGTAACTCCCATGACCCTTGGTCTCCCTCATGATGTGGCACCAATTGACAAAGTCAATGATGATGTGGAGCATCATCATTGGCCGACCATGCCAAGTCATCATCATGACATAAAATTTGGTCAAATCAAACTTGACCTTTCATCTTCCCTCTTAAGTCAAGTCAAACTTGACCTCTAATCTCCCATGGTTGATCAAATCTAACCAGTTGACTCAAGTCAATTTAATTTAATGAATCTCTATTCATTTAATTTAAATTGATTTGATGAATCAAATCTAAATTAGACTCATTCAACACTTGAATCAACTTGAGTCTAACTCAATTAGTCTAATTTGGATTACTCTTAATCCAATTTGGTTCATCCCATGAACCTAATCCTCATGGTTCATTATATCAACCCAATCTCCATCTAATTGCTCTTATGTGTGTGACCCTATAGGTTCTTGTAACGTTGGCAATGCCCCTAAACCGATTTAGGAACATAAGTAATGAGCGGTATCTAGCAACACATCATTGCTACCCAAGTTACAAGAATGTTGAGTTCCAACATCACCTTTGTGACTACTAATTGTGACTCTCACAATATGTGACAATGTCCCTCTATCCTTGACATCTAGATTGACCAATCAAGGCATAGACCGTGTCATCCTCGGTACAATCTAAATCTTGAACCCCAAGTAGACTCACTCTAATCAAATGAGCTCAATATCTCATATTAACTCATTTGGGCATGGCCATGCACTTCGTGGTCTCACTCTATCAAGAATATCGATGTCACCCCCGTCATATAGGAGGGATAGATCCCATCTACATCACTCACATCCCTCCGCATAATTTGTTACATACCCAGTAATCGCCTTTATAGTCCACCCATTTACGGGTGACGTTTGACGAAGCCAAAGTATGCAACTCCTTATGTAGGGAGCCATGGTGGCTTCAGGTCTAAGGACTAATATTCATACTAATAGCCACATGAGAAAGTATATGACACTCATATAATGATCCATGATACTTTCTCATGGCGGGTCATTCAGTATACATTCTCCAATGCATACCCATGTGTCAACTTGATATCTTATATCCATGACTTGTGAGATCAAGTCATCTTGTTGACCTACATGCTAGTCTCTAAGCATTAACATTGTCCCTGAATGTTAATACTCGACTAGGAATGATTAAGAGTAGTGTTCTCTATATCATCTCATTATCGATTCAACCAATCGATTGATATATATAAGAACCTACTACTCAAGGACATTATTATATTTAGTTATTTGGCACCAATACAAGTAAATATAATAACCATGCCTTTATAAATAGGAATATGATACAATAAAGTCCATACAACAATCATCACATGATTGACTCTAGGGCTTTCACTAACACTACTTACTCACATTTGCCATAGGATGGGGTACGATTACACTGCATTAGAGACTATAGAGGGGAGCCCTAGGATCGACCTAGGAGTGTGCATGACCATGAAGATGATTGTGAGAGAAGGACACTCCTTATGCTTTGTAAGGAAAAATCTGACGGCCCTTAGGCTCCCTGACCCTGATTGTACCACCATCACTACACAAGCAACTGACACTTGGACCTGATAGTGGAGTCCCCTCCACATGTGGGACCACTCACATCGGCACCCATCTCTCCCCCTTTACATCACTCTCCCTCCAGTCCACACATGCATAGGAGCCCCCCTAGTCCACGCCGACATGAGTCTACACCAGCACCTACACCACCACATTTTTCCACCTTTGAGTAGCATGCAGGTACGTCGACCTATGATTTCTCGGAGTTCCGATCATGCCTCGATGACATATACACCGAGAAGCGGACATAGAGGCAGCGATGGGAGGAGCAGAGCGCCTACACGCAGGTGGAGTTCAAGGACTTCCGGGAGCACTTCCAGCGGGCTGAGGAGTTTTATGACGAGGATCACATATACTTCCAGGAGGAGGCTGCTTGTCTCCAGAATGAGGCCGCCTACCGCCAGGAGATGCGGCAGCACTTGCATGCCCAACAGGCACAGTGGGCCAGGGAGGAAGAGCACCGAGCAGCCGCTACATCCACCAGCTCTCAGATCGACCACATGTAAATGTGCAATCTGTGGCTCAGCAGCAGGTTCTCCCAGGATACCAAGATGCCGAGGCTCCTAGATTTTCCAACTCGTCCACCATACTAGAGGTATATTTTCATTTATGTCTAGAGGGGACCCCAAAGTTTATTTTGTTTGTTTTCTAGCAGTAGTTTATTTTCTAGTATTTTCATTCATTTATTCAGACATGGGTCGTTGACTTTCTTTCAGTACTTAGTTTTTGTTATCTGTAAAACAGCCTCAGTAGTATTTTTAAAAGTTGCTTACATGAGTTGTTCCCATAGGCAGCTAAACTTCATTTATCTCATGATCTTTTATTTTATTCGCTCTAATGAATGTTCTAGACTTACACTGGTTAGCTTTTATTTTTACAGCTACACATGTCAAACATTCTGAAAGGGAGAATTTAGTACATACCTAATTATGATTCATCTCAGTAGTCTAGTACTTTGGAATCCATAAGTGACTCTAGGTCTAGCATTTTAGTTACTGGAGATGCTCGGATTGAGTAAGCCCATTTGGAAAAATCAAAATCCCAGTGAGAAGAAAAAAAAGAGAAAGAGAAAAAGATGAAAAAGGAAACAAAAGAAAAGAAAAAAAAGAGAGAGTGAGAGAGAAGATTATGAGGGATAAAAAATAGTTGTCGTGGGTGGAAATGGCTAGGTGCCCCTTTGAGACCGAGTTAGGTTACTGGGGAAACACCTACCAATTTCTCTCAATACTGAGCACGCCTTTGAGACTTTATGCTAGATCTAGGGAACGACCCTCTCTTTCGGTAGGTAAGTGCTTAAGAGCCGGAAACCTTAGGAAAGCTATGAGATGATGACTTAACTCACCATGGAACGGGCATCCCCTAAGAATGATTCGCTTAGCACGAGCACGAGGAGCTAACTTAGTGAATTTCTAGAACATATTTATTTTGCTTTGATTGTAAATACTACTTGATAAATTTAGTTAACATGCTAAGTATGGAACAATGCCTTTTTAAATTTCATGGCACTGAGGTTTGCTTGAGGACAAGCAAAGATTTAAGTCCGGGGAAAGTGATGTGAGCAAAACATATAGGGTTTTACGAGTAGTTTTCGCTCACATCTCATTACGTTTTATGTTAGTTTTCATGCATATGTCACTCTATTTGTCACGCAATTCCTATTTTCTGGTTCGGAGGTCTACTCTTTGTACTTTTGTGTGCTGGTTAGCATTTTGGATGAAAAAGGCACACTTTCGGAGAAAAAAAGAGAACATTTTACAGCTAGACACAGAGTGGGACATGGCCAGGGCATGTGGCTACACTCGGTCGTGTCCAATGGGCGAGATCAGCCACCTCAGGGTCGCACACGGCCTGGCCGTGTGGAAACACATGGTCGTGTGGCGGCCCGGTAGATTTTCATGACTAGGGTTTTTTTCGGATTTTGCAGCAGTCCAAGGTGATGTCTATATAAGGATGGCTCCTCCCAAACCCTAGGGGGGAGGCACGACGGCTAGTACGGCACACTGAAGCCCTAAAAAGCTTCGGGAACTCACAACGGGGAGGAGGAACACCGCCGGAGGTCCACGCTTTGCACTTCAATGTCGGAGAGAAGACCATGAAAGCATTGTAATCCCTCATTCCTGCATTTTATTTCTGATGTATTCGAACATGTACATGCTTTGTGATTCCTCCTTTGTATACATGGAGTATTTCCTTCGATTCTAGAATTAGGGAGTAGCTTGTGTGCACATTACATGTTGGTTCATGTTAAATTCTATCTTTGAGTTTAATTTGGCAATTGGAAGTTGTTTAAACTATATCTATGCGTGTTTGGTTTTCTACCTGTTGTGCATAGGAGATACGAGGGGTGACATCCCTCATATCTGAGATTTAGGAGATTTTATACAAGGAACCTAGGGGTAAACCTGATCTCCTATAACCGTGGGTAGAAGGATGCGATGGAACCGGAAACGGTTCATCGTAGGGATTGATTCGGCATTCTCATACCATCTATCCCGTCCTTTTTAGGCAAAGATAGCTCCTGGTAGATGCAGTGGCTCATCGGGAGAGTGTATGATGTCCCTTCAACAAAACCATAACTAAACGTCTAGACAACGCCAGTTGACAGCATTGGTTTGCGACAAACAAGCGAAACCGAAGTCCCAGAATCACCTTTGAAGACCCCCGCACGCTCCCTTCTTCCTCCACGTGACTCTGTATAGAGTATGGTCCATTGACAGCCCTCACAAATCAAAACCTCTTAGAGTTTACTTCTGAATAATTTCAACCACTGAACATATCGATATTCGAATCTCAGTCTCTATGAGATCGATAATATTTTATTATTTGATGACATTCGTGCACTTGCGGGTGTTGAGCGCGAGCACACGCTTCGAATCCTCAATGACCTCCGTCGCGAGTTTTGAGGTCGCGTTCGCATGCATCAAATTTTTGGCACCGTTATCGGGGACTGGTCGATTCGATATCTAATCGAACAATGAAAAATTTGATCGAACTTAGGATTAGATTTATTTACTTGCTTTATTTTCTTTCTAGTTTGCTTTATTTACTTTAGTTTTATATTTTCTATATTTAGATTTAGTTTTTAATTTTTATTTTTAGAAGTAGTTTTCCATTTCTTTATGCATCCTAGGTTTTATTAGCTAGATTGTTTTATTTTCTGCCTCTTAGGATTAGGTAGCACTCCAAATTTTTGTGGCTTGGTTCGTCATATGCTTAGATGCTTAGGATCAGAAGGCCTGATTCCGATCGACTTAGAAATCAAGCAAACCTTTCATCGTCGGAAAGCAGAGTAGCGAAGGATGGAGGATCAAGCCGCATCAGAAGTGAACATTGGTAGCCGACCTCTGCGGGACTACACAGCTCCTAGCGCTAGAGGATTTAGGCCGAGTATAGCTGGACCATCTATTTCGGCAAATAACTTTGAGCTGAAACCGACACTTATACATATGGTACAACAGAGTAAATTCGGGGAAGTTGCGACTGAAGACCCGAACCGACACCTTGAGGCATTTCTAGATATTTGCTCGACAATGAAAAAGAACGGAGTCCCTACTGACGTGATCCGTTTGAGCCTATTCCCATTCTCATTACGGGATAAGGCTAAGGCATGCTTCACTCCCTTCCTTCGGGGAGCATCACAACATGGGAGCAATGCGAGTAGTAGTTTCTGAACAAATACATCCCACCAAGAAAGACTGCTCACATGCGTCATCTCATCACGAGCTTCCGCCAGAAAGAGTGAGAGTGCTTATTCGAAGCTTGGGATCACTACAAGGGGCTACTCTACCAATGCCCCCACCACGGACTTGAGAGGTGGCTAGTAATCCACATCTTCTACATTGGGATTGCGTACGCCACGAAGATGTCCCTAGATTCTGCTGCAGGAGGAGCACTGATGAACAAGACCATTGAGGAAGCAGAGGAGTTGATAGAAGAGGTGGCCCAGAACAACCATCAATGGGCTTTCGAACGTGGTCAACCTACACCTGCAGCGGGACGATACACTATCAACTCCATGGATCACCTGGTAGCATGGATGGACGCGCTCAGCAGACGGTTCGAATCTTTGAATCCTTCATCTGCATGCTCAGCCATTGATTTTGGAGAGGGAGCGGCAGGGTATTGAGAGGACCACTATGGAGGGCAGGGAACCTCAGAGGAGCAGATTGAGCATATTGATGCGGTTGGCGACTACGACCAAAGGCCCAACAACCCATACTCCAACACATACAATCCCGAATGGAGGAATCACCCGAATTTCTCCTATAAGAATAACTTGGGAAACTCACAACCATCATGGGGTATGGGCAGCAGCAGGGCAATGGGCTGCGACCACAGAAGTCCAGACTGAAACTGATAATGGAGGACTTCATTGCTACCCAAACTAAGGCCAATGAGAAATTTCATCGCCAACATCAGAAGTCTAAAGAATCACTCAGAGACTTGAAGGCCACCATTGACAACCTTGCAAATCACACCAAGATGTTGGAGAGCAAGTGGCCACGATAGCCCAAACCATGTCGCAACCTGTGAGGAGCTCTCCGATGAGTCAAGCTAAAGAGGAAGGAGTGGGGCAGAATAGCAAATTCGCTAAGGGGTGTGCAACCATGATTACTACCCTACCTGACCAAGATGAAATTGAAGATAAGACTCCACTATAGCTTGAGGACCCCGGTGAATTTGTTATCCCCTGCTCAATTTATGGGGAGAGCTTCGATGAAGCTCTATGCGACTTGAGATCATCAGTCAGTGTGATGCCCTACACATACTATCTGAAGATGGGACTGAATGGGCTCCAACTAGCGAATCTTTGTATTCGTATGGGGGATGACTCAGTCAAGGAACCCTTCGACTTGCTGGCATATGTGCCTGTGGTGATTGAGGATTTCGTGATACCCACGGACATCATCATACTGGACACAGGACCAGATCCCTAGAATTCCATCATTCTGGGAAGACCTTATCTAGCGACTATAGGGGCGTGCATAGATGTGAAGGCACATCAGATCTCCCTGGAGGTAGATGGGGAGATCATCCTCTTTAGCCTTTCAGAGCACAGAGCCCCCTACCTCGACGGCATCACGTTTAGTAGAATGAAGCCGGAACCACCAAATGAACTTTCGAGACGGATGAATGGAGGTTCACTGAACCTCCAGAGCCAAGTTGATAGTGGTGTGTGGTCGAGCTAAATGACCTTAAACAAAGCGCTTCTTGGGAGGCAACCTAAGTTTAGTTTTAGATTTCCCTTTGATTGTATTGCATGCATTTATTTAATTTTATTTTTGATTTTCATCCCATTTAGAGTTAGGACTAGAAAAAAACTTTGCTAGGCAAAAATAAAATCCATATTAGCCTACACGGCGAAGTGTATGAGGAAATTCGGATCATAACACAAAACGAGGGAAAAAATGGAAACACACAGCCTGACCGTGTGTTTTCCCACGACCATGCCCGACAGACCCGAGGCGCACACGGCATGGTCGTGTATTTTCACACGGCCCTGTCGTGCAAGGTTAAAAGGGGTGAGCCGTGTGTTTTCACCCCATTTGCACCGTGTGCTTCGAGTGCTCTTACCCTAGCTGTGTGGTTTCATCTTCCCCGCCATCTAGAAGCACTTCTAACCTCAAAGGAAGCCAAAAGAAGTAAGGATGAGAAGGACCAAGCATGTAGCACCTCAATCTGGTGCTTCGGAGTGACGAACAAGGAGAGTCGGCGCCCCTCAAGCTCCGGAGGAGGGTAACACTCTAACCACTCTTCTTTTTCGTAATAATGAACATAGAGATAGATATAATATGCTTTCTACTCGTAAACTCACTACTAATAGACACTTAGATGAAGATTTGTTAGAGTCTTTAGGGTTGTTGGGTGATATTCAAGCCCTATTTGCAACAATGGGGTGGGAAGAGATGATGGGAATAAGGCACCCAACCTACCCTAGGATAGTTCTAGAATTTTTGAGTTCCTTAGAGGTGGAAATTTTAATGGGTAGAGAGAGCAAAGAGGGTAGGATAACTTTTAGGATTTTTAACATTGAGCATGAATGGACCATTCACCAATGGAATTCATGCTTTGGCTTGCCGAGTGGGGGAGAGAGAAGAATCCCTATTGGGTTTAACACTGGGGTATTTTGGACCGAATTGCCGGGGGAGCACGCTTATGACCCTTCTAGGGCCAAAACGTCGCGCCTCCAAAATCCCATCTTCCGATACCTCCACCACATCATGGTCAGTACTATATTTGGTCGTGGGGAGAGTGACGGTGTAGTTAGAGCTAGCGAGCTGCTTTGCCTCTGGGACATGCTACAAGAAAGGAGTAGCATCGCTGTAGGGTCCCACTTCATTAGGCATTTAGTGAAGATGGGCAAAGCAACACGAGGAGAGATTAATGTGGGGGGCCTACTTACCCACATTTTCCATAGGATGGGGTACGATTACACTGCATTAGAGATTATAAAGGGGAGCCCTAGGATCATCCTAGGAGTGTGCATGACCATGAAGATGATTGTGAGAGAAGGACACTCCTTATGCTTTGTAAAGAAAAATTTGACGGCCCTTAGGCTCCCCGACCCTGATCGTACCACCATCACTACACGCTCCAACTGCCGCTTGGACCTGATAGTGGAGTCCCCTTCACATGAGGGACCACCCACATCGGCGCCCATCTCTCCTCCTTTACATCACTCTCCCTCCAGTCCACACATGCATAGGAGCCCCCCTAGTCCACGCCGACATGAGTCTGCATATGCACCACCACATTTTTCCACCTTTGAGTAGGATGCAGGTACATCGGCCTATGATTTCTCAGAGTTCCGATCGCACCTCGATGACATATACAGCGAGCAACAGACACAAAGGCAGCAATGGGTGGAGTAGAGCGCCTACACGCAGGCGGAGTTCCAGGACTTCTTGGAGCACTTCCAGTGGGTTGAGGAGTTCTATGATGAGGCACGCATATACTTCCAGGAGAAGGCTGCTTGTCGCCAGGATGAGGCCGCCTACCGATAGGAGATGCGGCAGCACATGCATGCCCAACAAGCACAGTGGACCAGGGAGGAGGAGCACCGAGTAGCCGCTACATCCACCAGCTCTCAGATCGACCACATGTACATGTGGCATCAGCGGCTCAGCAGCAGGTTCTCCAAGGATCCCAAGATGTTGAGGCTCCCAGACTTGCAACCTCGTCCACCATACTAGAGGTATATTTTCATTTAAGTCTTGGGGGGGACCCCAAAGTTTATATTGTTTGTTTTCTAGCAGTAGTTTCTTTTATGGTATTTTCATTCATTTATTCATGCATGGGTCGTTGAGTATCTTTCAGTACTTAGTTTTATTACCTGTAAAGCTGCCTCAGTAGTATTTTAAAAGTTGCTTACTTGAGTTGTTCCCATAGGCAGCTTAACTCCATTTATCTCGTGGTCTTTTATTTTATTCGGTCTAATGAATGTTCTAGTCTTACACTAGTTAGCTTTTATTTTTACACCTACACATGTCGAACATTCTGAAAGGGAGAATTTAGTACATACCTAGTTATGATTCATCTCAGTAGTCTAGTATTTTGGAATCCATAGGTGACTCTAGGTCTTGTATTTTAGTTACTGGAGATGCTCGGATTGTGTAAGCCCATTTGGAAAAATCAAAATCCCAGTCAGAAGGAAAAAAAAAAGAGAAAGAGAAAAAAAGGAAAAAGGAAACAAAAGAAAATAAAAAAAAAGGAGAGAGAGAAGATTATGAGGGATAAAAAATAGTTGTCGTGGGTGGAAATGGCTAGGTGCCCCTTTGAGACCGAGTTAGGTTACTGGGAAAACACCTACCAATTTCTCTCAATATCGAGCATGCCTTTGAGACTTTATGCAAGATCTAGGGAACGACCCTCGCTTTGGGCAGGTAAGTGCCTAAGAGCCGGAAACCTTAGGAAAGCTATTAGATGACGACTTAACTCACCATGGAATGGGCATCCCCTAAGAATGATTCACTTAGCAAGAGCACGAGGAGCTAACTTAGTGAATTTCTAGAACATATTTATTTTTCTTTGATTGTAAATACTACTTGATAAATTTAGTTAACATGCTAAGTATGGAACAATGTCTTTTTAAATTTCATGGCACTGAGGTTTGTTTGAGGACAAGCAAAGATTTAAGTCTGAGGGAAGTGATGTGAGCAAAATATATTGGGTTTTAGGAGATGTTTTCGCTCACATCTCATTATGTTTTATGTTAGTTTTCATGCACATGTCACTCTATTTTGCATGCATTTCTTATTTTCTAGTGTGGAGGTCTGTTCTTTGTACTTTTGTGTGCAGGTTAGCATTATGGGTGAAAAAGGTGCACTTTCGGAGCAAAAGAATGACATTTTACAGCTAGACGCAGAGTGGGACACGGTTAGATTTGTGTGACTAGGGCTTTTTTCAGATTTTGCAGTGGTCCGAGGTATTGTCTATATAAGGATGGCTCCGGCCAAACCCTAGGGGGGATGCACAACGGCTAGGATGGCACACCGAAGCCCTAAAAAGCTTCGAAAATTCGTAACTGGGAGGAGGAACGTCGCTGGAGGTCCACGCTTTTCACTTCAACGCCGGAGAGAATACAATGAAAACATTATAATCCCACGTTCCTGTATTTTATTTCTGATGTATTCGAACATGTACATGCTTTGTGATTCCTCCTTTATATACATGGAGTAGTTCCTTCAATTCTAGGATTAGGGAGTAGCTTGTGTGCACATTACATGTTGGTTCATGTTAAATATTTTCTTTGAGTTTAGTTTGTTAATTGGAAGTTGTTTAAACTATATCTAGGTGTGTTTGGTTTTCTACCTACTGTGCTTAGGCAATACGAGGGGTGACAACCCTCGTAACGAAGATTTAGGGGATTTTATACAAGGAACCTAGGGGTAAACCTGATCTCCTGCAACCGTGGGTAGAAGGATGCGATGGAACCGGAAACGGTTCATCGTAGGGATTGATTTGGCATCCTCATACCGCCTATCACATTCTTTTAAGGTGGAGATAGCTCCCGGTAGATGTGGTGGCTCATCGAAAGAGTGTATGATCTCCCTTCCACAAAACCATAGCTAAACATCTCAACAATTCCAGTTGACAACATTGTTTTGCGACACACAAGCGAAATCGAAGTCCAAGAATCACCTTTGAAGACCCCGGCATGCTCCCTTCTTCCTCCGCGTGGCACCGTATAGAGTATAGTCCACTGACAGCCCTCACAAATCGAAACCTCTTAGAGTTTACTTCTGAACATTTTCAACCACTGAACATATCGATATTCGAATCCCAGTCCCTGTGGGATCGATAATATTTTATTACTTGATGACATCCGTGCACTTGCGGGTGTTGAGCGCGAGTGCGCGCTCCGAGCCCTTGACGGCCACCATCGCGAGATTTGAGATCGCATTTGCATGCATCAAGTTTTTGGTGCCATTGCCGAGGACTGATCGATTCGATATCGAACCGAACAATGGAAAATTGGATCGGCTTAGGATTAGATTTATTTACTTGCTTTATTTTCTTTCTAGTTTTCTTTATTTACTTTAGTTTTATATTTTCCATATTTAAATTTAGTTTTCAATTTTTATTTTTAGCAGTAGTTTTCCATTTCTTTATTGCATCCTAGGTTTTATTAGCTAGATTGTTTTATTTTCTGCCTCTTAGGATTAGGTAGCACTCCAAATTTTGGTGTCTTGGTTCGTCGTATGCTTAGACGCTTAGGATCGAAAGGTCTGATTTTGATCGACTTAGAAATCGAGCGAACCTTTCATCGTCGGAAAGCAGAGCAGTGAAGGATGGAGGATCAAGCCACATCTGAAGTGAACATAGGTAGCCGACCTCTGCGAGACTACGCAGCTCCTAGCGCTAGAGGATTTAGGCCAAGTATAGCTGAACCATCTATTTCGGCAAATAACTTTGAGCTGAAATCGACACTTATACATATGGTCCAACAGAGTCAATTCGAGGGAGCTGCGTTTGAGCCTATTCCCGTTCTCATTACAGGATAAGGCTAAGGCATGGCTTCACTCCCTACCTTCGGGGAGCATCACTACATGGGAGCAATGCGAGCAGCAGTTTTTGAACAAATACTTCCCACCAAGCAAGACTGCTCACATGCGCCATCTCATCACGAGCTTCCGCCAGAAGGACGGGGAGTACTTATTCGAAGCTTGGGATTTCTATAAAGGGCTACTCTACCAATGCCCCCACCACGGACTGGAGAAGTGGCTGGTGATCCACATCTTCTACAATGGGATCGCGTATGCCACGAAGATGTCCCTAGATTCTGCTGAAGGAGGAGCACTGATGAACAAGACCATAGAGAAAGTAGAGGAGCTGAAAGAAGAGGTGGCCCAGAACCACCATCAATGGGCTTCCGAACGTGGTCAACCTACGCTTGCAATGGGACGATACACTATTAACTCCATGGACAACCTGGTAGCAAGGATGGACACGCTCAGCAGACGGTTCAAATCTTTGAATCCTTCATTTGCATGCGCAGCCATTGACTTTAGAGAGGGAGCGGTAGCATATCGAGAGGACCACTTTGGAGGGCAGGGAACCTCAGAGAAGCAGATTGAGCATATTGAAGCGGTTGGGGACTACAACCAAAGGCCCAACAACCAATACTCCAACACCTACAATCCCGGATGAAGGAATCACCCAAATTTCTCCTATAAGAATAACTCAAGAAACTCACAACCATCAGGGGGGTTTGGGCCGCAGCAGGGCAATGGGCAGCGACCACAAAAGTCCAGACTGGAACTGATGATGGAGGACTTCATTGCTACCCAAACTAAGGCCAATGAGAAATTTCATCGCCAACATCAGAAGTTTGAAGAATCACTCAGAGACTTGAAGGCCACCATTGACGACCTTGCAAGTCAAACTAGGATGTTGGAGACACAAGTGGCCCAAATAGCCCAAACCATGTCGCAACCTGTGAAAAGCTCTCCAGTGAGTCAAGATAAAGAGGAAGGAGTGGGGAAGAATAGCAAATTCACCAAGGGGTGTGCAGCCATGATTACCACCCTACCTGACCAAGATGAAATTAAAGATAAGACTCCCCTACAGCTTGAGGACCCTGGTGAATTTGTTATCCTCTGCTCAATTTATGGGGAGAGCTTCGATGAAGCTCTATGCGACTTGGGATCATCAGTCAGTGTGATGCCCTAAGCATACTTTCTGAAGATGGGACTGAATGGGCTCCAACTAGAAAAATCTTGGTATTCATATGGGGGATGACTCAGTCAAGGAACCCGTCGGCTTGCTGGCATACGTGCCTGTGGTGATTGAGGATTTCGTGATACCTACGGACTTCATCATACTGGACACAGGACTAGATCCCCAGAATTCCATCATTATGGGAAGGTCTTTTCTAGCGACTGCAGGGGCGTGCATTGACGTGAAGGCACACCAGATCTCCCTGGAGGTAGATGGGGAGATTATACTCTTCAGCCTTTCAGGGCACAGAGCCCCCTACCTCGATGGCTTCACGTTTAGTAAAATGAAGTCAGAACCACCAAATAAAGCTTTCGAGACGGATGAATGGAGGTTCACTGAACCTCCAGGGCCAAGTTGATAGTGGAGTGTGGTTGAGCTAAACGACCTTAAACAAAGCGCTTCTTGGGAGGCAACCTAAGTTTAGTTTTATATTTCCCTTTGATTGTATTGCATGCATTTATTTAATTTTAGTTTTAATTTCCAACCCATTTAGAGTTAGGACTAGAAAAGAACTTTGTTAGGCAAAAATAAAATCCATATTAGTCTACACGACGAAGTGTATGAGGAAATTCGAACCATAACAAAAAACGGGGAGAAAAATGGGGACACACGGCCTTACCGTTGTTGGGATGTATACTGAAAAGTCTATCTTTTGTATGAACATCTTTATTTTTGAAATAAGAATCACATGATCATTGTTTGCATATTTATGGTTATGCATATTGTCTAATACATTACATTGTAGATAACATGGAGTGTAGTGTCACATGAGAGATCATGTTATCGGCTCCTTGTAAAGTATAAGTATAGGCTCACAACCGAGATGACTTTGGACAAACCATTGGTATGGTTGTAGTGTGATTTGGTATTGGTTTGTCTTGACCATAGAATCTCGCTAGTGAACTTTGTGTGTATTGAGCAAGACCGACTTAAATGTGATTCAATTTATTGCTGACTATATAATCGAATCGGACCTCAGAAATTATATTGTACATGCTCTTAATCCCGATATAATAACGGGCACATATACTTAGTATTCATTTCTTTGATTTATCAATGGGCGAGATTTATAGAATAGGCTCGGTAAGTTGGGAAATGATATTATTTATATGGTGTGTCATTGATTATAGGAGAAAACCGTGTCCTATATATTAGGATGATGATGTCCCCTTGAGGAGCTCATAAGGTTCATCATGTAAACCCTGCAGGTGGACTTGGTCCGGCATGATGAAAAGGTTGAGGGGTACTACTCATGGAGTTAGATGTTGATTAATTAATGGTCAGTAAATTAATTAATTGATGGATATTCGAGATCTTAAACACGGGGAGAAAAATATACAAATATTATATGGATCCCATATTAACTTATGGGGGTTGGTGAGGTAGATCTATGATAATCCTCTAGTGGAATGGATAATCATTAATGGATCGGACTTTATGTGGGCTTGATCCATTGGGTGGCCAAGATCCAACTCCTTCTCATGGTCCCTATTGAAGTCTATTAATACCTCATGAAGCTTAGATCCAATGGATGAAAACAAAACTCTAGATCCAAAGGTAGAGATTAAATCTCTAGATCCGACGGTTGAGATTAAATCTCTAGATCCGACGGTTGAGATTAAATCCCTAGAACCAATGGTGGAGATTAAAACAAGGCTTATCCCTAACTCTATAAAAGGAGAGGATAGGGGTGGGTGGCAAGATGATGGAAGGGATTAGGGTTTGCTTCCCTTGGGCGGCAAGGAATCCTAATTAGGTTAGGATTGTGTTTGGGTGGCTAGGGTTTGGGTGTTGGAGTGGGCGGCAGCATAAGGAGAAGTTGCTTTCTTCTTCTTCCTAAGGGGTTGCCAACACCTATTCTTCTTCCCTCTACTTTGGCTGGTGCTCAATCTATTCCTCTTCCCCTCTTCTTTGGTTGGTGGTCTAGGAAAGTTAGGGTTAGGGTTTTGGGCAACTACAAGGTGAAGATTGGTTTCTTTTCTCTTCTCTAAGTGTTGGCCAGCGCCCATCACCCTCATTGATTCTCCTTTGGCCGGTTCCCATACTCCACGTTCTCTTCCTTGGCCGGTGGCAACATGAGTCTATTGACTTGGTGGCCGGTTCTAGATAGGAAGAAGAGTTTTGTTTTATGATCTTCTTTTGTTCGGAGTAAACAAGGAAAGGAAGATTGGTGATCTAGGAGGCTTCGACTTTTGGAAGATCGTTGCCCACACGACGTCCAAAAGGAAGAAGGACATACAATAGAAGATCAAGAGGTATAACAAGAGGTATAATCTTGTTTATTTTGATTAGTGTTCTTTTGTATTATGTCTATAATTTTTTTTCAATTATATGCATGTTTTATGTGGTTGTTTACTTTATGTATGTGGCTAATATAACTTGGACCCCGAACATAAACACAAAAGTCGGTGATCTGTACATCGTCTATTCCGTGGCTATTTGTAGAATAGAGTTGGATGCTTAAACAACAAGTTTGTTCAAGTGACTACTCTAATCGAATAGCGCGATGATGAAATGGTTGCTTGGGTGATCCCTTTTGTCTAGGATTAAATTTTTTTAATCCGGGGATGTTGATGGGATCACCATGAACAAGCGACCGAGTTGAAATGGGAAGCGAAGTTTCTCCACCTTCATGTGGAATAAGAGCTTCGGTTTCGAGCAAAACTCTTCAAGTGGTATCAGAGCCACGGTTTTCGGTTTTGTGTGTTTAGGATTCGGTTACTTTTATGAACTTTTCATATATTATATGTCCCGGATAATAGTAGGATATACGTAGGTTAACTCTTTGGTTGCAGGCATAAGATCCAACTATTATGGTCATATGTGTGTATGTGATTGTATGTGTGTAATTGTATGTTTTGTTGAATCCTTGGGGTTGACGAGACTAGTATTTAATTTTTGTAAATTAGATACAACATTGTTTAGCCACTCTTTCTATTTTAGTTTACTTTCTATCTAGATTTCATGTACACTCCCTCGTGGAGTATAGGATCGATGGATGTAAATTAAAATATTTTTTCTCGACTCGGATCTCCGGATGGCTCGTACATGGCGTAGGAGGAGCGGACAAGATGGCGATACGACGGGAGACATATTGAAGACAAAAGCCATAATAGTTGGAAAATTTTTATTTATCATATTTATTGCTTATTGTTTTATATGCATGTCGTAGGCTAGAAAATTCCTCAATTTCAAATTACTAAGTGGGAGAGGGATATTTTTATAAATTCCCACGGCCTCCATTACGATTTGACATGTGATGCAAACAAACTTGTGCGTCGGCTCTGAGTGCCTTCCTCCCCATCGGATGGGTTTGTTTGCGGACCACAAGGTCAAATATGGTTATAGGAAATTATTAAGGAGCGTGTGTACTTTCCCATTGGAAGGCACATAACCCGAGATAATTAACTTGGTACCAAGTAATGGTGAACACTTAGATACAAATATAAGTATCCTCCCCATCGGAGTCACTGCTTTTATTTGTAGGGCCAAAGAGGAACCAACTGTTAATTTTACTTGTCAAAAAGTTAGGTTGACAAGATAGTAAAATTAATGGGTAAAATCTCCTCTTACAAATGTAGAATTCGTATACGTCCACACTATCGTGGCATACGATATTCTCGGTGTTTTGAGGTGTTGGTTGATTTTAAAATTTTATTGTTTGAGGAATCAATAATTTTTTGAAATCTAATGTTTTGATCTATGTGATTCTTAGGTTTTCTTTCAAAATGACTTTCAACCCACTTGCTATGATACTGAAAGAGAATAAACTTACTAGACCCAACTATGTTGATTGGAAGAGGAATCTTGACATTGTCTTGACTGTTGAGGAATACAAATATATACTCTTTGAAGAGTGCCCTCCTAAGCCTGCGGATGATTCTGGGGAAAAGGAGAAGGAGAGTTACGAGAAGTGGATTAAGGCCGATGAGATGGTGCGGTGTTACATTTTGGCATCTATGTCAAATGTACTGCAACATCAGCATCAAGTCATGCCCACTGCTTATGACATGATGCTCAATCTTAAAGAACTTTTCGGACACCAGAATCGGGATGTAAGGCAGGAAGCCATGAGGAACTTGATGATGACCACCATGATCGAGGGAACACCCATGAGGGATCATGTTCTCAAGATGATGGCTCATTTGAATGAGCTGGAAGTCTTCAGAGCTGAGATCGATGGGGAAGCCCAGGTCGATATCACTCTCCAGTCTCTACCTAGGAGTTTTGAGCAGTTTTGCCTGAACTACAACATGAACAAGAGGTTGTATTCGTTGGCGGAGCTTCTAACAGAACTCCAGGTGGCAGAGGAGCTATTTCGTCAGAGTGCTCAGGCGCATGCCATGGTCATCCAAAATGTTTCTACTTCTAAGCCGAAAGGCAAAAAGAAGAAGAAACAAGCTGAGGCAAAGGCGGTGGGAGGAACTCAGGGAGGAGTGAAGAAGCCGAAAGGCAAGTGCTTCACTTGTAAGAAGACTAGACACTAGAAGAAGGACTGCCCCAACCGCAAGCAGAACAAAGGTATATCTTTTGGTTTAGTCGTTGAAACATGTTTAGCGGTGTTATCTACCAGCACCTGGTGTATAGATACGGGAGTCTCTGATCATGTCTGCAATACTTTGCAGGGGTTCCAGGAAACCAGACGACTGGCTGAGGGAGATATTACCGTATACTTGGGCGATGCCACGAAGGTGGCGACTGTTGAAGTGGGAGACGTTTATTTATCTTTTGAGAAAAATAAAGTTTTGGTTCTTAAGAATTTTTTTTATGTACCTCTATTTAGAAAGAATTTAATTTTAGTTTCTAAATTGTTTATAGATGGATATTCTATTTCTTTTAATGACAGAGTTGTTATAAAAAGGAATAGGGACATTATCTATTCAGGTGCATTGATAGGAAATTTATACACACTTGAACCAAAAGCTCCCACGATGCAAATAGAAGTTAATAACTCATCTTCTAATTCCAATAAGAGAAAAGAACCTTCGAAGATGAACCAAACATATCTTTGGCATCTTAGGCTTGGTCATATTAACCTAAGCAGAATTCAAAGGTTGATAGATGATGGACCTCTGGGTTCATTAGTGGTGGAAGATTTCTCAACCTGCGAATCTTGCTTGGAGGGTAAAATGACCAAGAGGCCTTTTAAGGCCAAGGGGTATAGAGCCAAAGATGTGTTAGAATTAGTTCATTCTGATTTGTGTGGTTCTATGTCTATCCAGGCTAGAGGTGGTTTTGAGTATTTCCTCTCTTTTATAGACGATTATTCGAGATATGGATACATTTACTTGATGCGTTGCAAGTATGAATGCTTTGACAAGTTCAAAGAATTCAAGGCTGATGTGGAGAAACGTCAAGGTAAAAGTATCAAGACAATACGATCTGATCATGGTGGTGAGTACCTCTTGGGAGAGTTTAGGAATTACTTATCAGAGGCTGGGATTCAATCCCAATTGTCTGCACCTGGCACACCCCAGCAGAATGGTGTAGCAGAGCGAAGGAATAGAACTCTTATGGAGATGGTTAGATCAATGATGAGTTATTCTGAGTATCCAGATTCGTTCTGGGGATATGCTCTAGATACGGCGGTGTACATTCTGAACTTGGTTCCATCTAAATCAGTGCCTTCTACTCCCACAGAATTGTGGACTACGCGAAAGCCTAGTCTAAGACATATTCGAATATGGGGGAGTCCAACACATGTGCTGAAGGCAGATGCTGGTAAGTTGGAACCTCGTACAGAAGTACGCATGTTCGTTGGCTATCCTAGAGGAACGAAAGGTGGTTTGTTTTATAGTCCTATAGATCAGAGGGTGATCGTTATCACGAATGCCAGATTTCTAGAGAAAGACTATGTGATGAACCATAAGCCCATGAGTAAGATTGTTCTGGAGGAAATAAAAGGGGAAGTCACTTCTTCAGTACCACCGGTACAAGAGGATATACCACAAGTCACTGCACCGTATGTCACAGAGGATACACAGGTGATACCTCATCGTAGTGGGAGGGTTGTGAGACAGCCTGATAGATTCATGCTCTTGGGAGAATCTTCTGATTTGGTCCCTGGTGAACATGAACCTTATCCCTGGACATATGACGAGGCAATCCAAGATAAAGATGCAATATCTTGGCGAAGTGCAATGAATGCTGAGATTGAATCCATGGATTCAAATCAGGTCTGGGAGCTAGTAGAACCACCCGATGGTGTAAAAACCATTGGATGCAAGTGGATCTATAAAAAAAAAGAGAGGAATAGATGGGAAGGTTGAGACCTTCAAAGCGAGGCTTGTTGCGAAGGGGTATACTCAGAAAGAGGGTATCGATTATGAGGAGACCTTTTCGTCGGTAGTCATGCTTAAGTCTATCCGGATTCTCTTATGCATTGCAGCTCATATGGATTATGAGGTGTGGCAGATGGATGTCAAGACAGCTTTCCTTAATGGAAGTCTTGAGGAAAACATCTATATGAAGCAACCAGAGGGATTCATTGCAAAGGGCAAAGAGCATCTTGTATGTAAGCTTAATCGGTCCATTTATGGATTGAAGAAAGCTTCGAGGTCTTGGAACATCCGCTTTGATGAGGTAATCCAGTCTTATGGATTTATTCAAAGTCCGGATGAGTCTTGTGTCTACAAGAGATGTGACAGAAACGTAGTGGTATTTCTTGTACTATACGTAGATGACATTTTGTTAATTGGCAACAATGTCAAGGTGTTATCGGACGTAAGGGTATGGTTGTCCAAACAGTTTGATATGAAGGACTTGGGAGAAGTGGGACACATCTTTGGGATCAAGGTTATAAGGGATCACAGGAAAATGATGTTGTTCTTATCTCAAGCTTCATACATAGACACAATTATGGATCGTTTTAGCATGCAAAACTCCAAGAAAGTTTTTCTACCTTTCAGGCATGGAGTTCCTTTATCTAAGGAGATGTGTCCTAGAACATCTGAGGAGATAGAGGAGATGAAGGCGGTTCCTTATGCTTCTACGGTAGGAAGCCTCATGTATGCGATGCTATGTACGAGACCAGATATCTGCTTTGTCGTGGGCATGGTCAGCAGATATCAGAGTAATCCAGGACAGGGACATTGGACTACGGTAAAGCATATATTGAAGTACCTGAGAAGGACTTGGAATTATATGCTAGTTTCCAGGCAGACCAATTACTCCCTGTGGGTTACACAGATTTCGACTTCCAATCAGATAGGGATAACAGTAAGTCTACCTCAGGTTTTGTGTTTACTTTGGGAGGTGGAATCATTGTATGGAGGAGTGTCAAGCAGAAATGCATGGCGGACTCCACCATGGAAGCTGAGTATGTGGCAGCCTCTGAGGCGGCCAAAGAAGCTGTATGGCTCAGGAACTTCTTGATGGACTTGGATGTGATTCCTGGTTTGCCCAGAACTATCACAATTTATTGTGATAATAATGGTGCAGTTGCAAACTCGAAGGAACCACGAGCCCATAAGGCAAGTAAACACATAGAGTGCTAGTACCACCTGATATGAGAAATCGTAAAGGAGGTAGAAGGTGTTGGCTCCTAGATTGCATCAGAGGATACCCTAGTAGATCCTTTCACTAAGGCCTTTCTGGCGAGAGCTTTCGATAGGCAAGTGGAGGGAATGGGAATCAGATGTATGACAGTTTGATGACAGCTTAGTCTTTTAGTATAAGTGGGAGATTGTTGGGATGTATACTGAAAAGTCTATCTTTTGTATAAACATCTTTTTTTTTGAAATAAGAATCACATGATCATTGTTTGCATATTTATGGTTATGCATATTGTCTAATACATTACATTGTAGATAACATGGTGTGTGGTGTCACACAAGAGATCATGTTATCGGCTCCTTGTAAAGTATAAGTATAGGCTCACAACCAAGATGACTTTGGACAAACCATTGGTATGGTTGTAGTGTGATTTGGTATTGGTTTGTCTTGACCATAGAATCATGCTAGTGCACTTTTTGTGTATTGAGCAGGACCGACTTAGAGGTGATTCGATTTATTGCTGACTACATAATCGAATTGGACCTCAGATATTATATTGTATATGCTCTTAATCCCGATATAATAACGGGGACATATACTTAGTATTCAATTCTTTGATTTACCAATGGGCGAGATTTATAGAATAGGCTCGGTAAGTTGGAAAATGATATTATTTATATGGTGTGTCATTAATTATAGGAGGAAACCGTGTCCTATATATTAGGATGATGATGTCCCCTTGAGGAGCTCATAAGGTTCATCATGTAAACTCTGCAGGTGGACTTGGTCACGCATGATGAAAAGGTTGAGTGGTACTACTCATGGAGTTAGATGTTGATTAATTAATGGTCAATAAATTAATTAATCGACAGACATTCGAGATCTTAAACACGGGGAGAAAAATATACAAATAATATATGGAGCCCATATTAACTTATGGGGGTTGGTGAGGTAGATCTGTGATAATCCTCTAGTAGAATGGATAATCATTAATGGATCGAACTTTATGTGGGCTTGATCCATTGGGTCGCCAAGATCCAACTCCTCCTCGTGGTCCCTATTGTAGCCTATTAATACCTCATGAAGCTTAGATCCAATGGATGAAAACAAAACTCTAGATCCAAAGGTAGAGATTAAATCTCTAGATCCGACGGTTGAGATTAAATCTCTAGATCCGACGGTTGAGATTAAATTCCTAGAACCAATGGTGGAGATTAAAACAAGGCTTATCCCTAACTCTATAAAAGGAGAGGATAGGGGTGGGCGGCAAGATGATGGAAGGGATTAGGGTTTGCTTCCCTTGGGTGGCAAGGAATCCTAATTAGGTTAGGATTGTGTTTGGGCGGCTAGGGTTTGGGTGTTGGAGTGGGCGGCAACATAAGGAGAAGTTACTTTCTTCTTCTTCCTATGGGTTTGCCAGCACCTATTCTTCTTCCCTCTACTTTGGCCAGTGCTCAATCTATTTCTCTTCCCCTCTTCTTTGGCCGGTGGTCTAGGAAAGTTAGGGTTAGGGTTTTGGGCGGCTACAAGGTGAAGATTGGTTTCCTTTCTCTTCTCCAAGTGCTGGCCGGCACCCATAACCCTCATTGATTCTCCTTTGGCCGGTTCCTATACTCCACATTCTCTTCCTTGGCCGGTGGCAACATCGAGTCTATTAACTTGGTGGCCAGTTCTAAATAGGAAGAAGAGTTTTGTTTTATGATATTTTGTTCGGAGTGAACAAGGAAAGAAAGATTGGTGATCTAGGAGGCTTCGACTTTTGGAAGATCGTCGCCAACACGATGTCCAAAAGAAGGAAGGACATACAATAGAAGATCAAGAGGTATAACAAGAGGTATAATCTTGTTTATTTTGATTAGTGTTCTTTTGTATTGTGTCTATAATTTTTTTTCAATTATATGCTTGTTGTATGTGGTTGTTTACTTTATGTATGTGGCTAATATAACTTGGACCCCGAACATAAACACAAAAGCCGGCGATCTGTACAACGTCTATTCCACGTCTATTTGTAGAATAGAGGTTGGTTGCTTGAACAACAAGTTTGTTTAAGTGACTACTCTAATCGAATAGCACGATGATGAAATGGTTGCTTGGGTGATCCCTTTTGTCTAGGATTAAATTTTTTTAATCTGGGGACGTTGATGGAATCGCCATGAACAAGCGATCGAGTTGAAGTGGGAAGCGAAGTTTCTCCACCTTCATGTAGAATAAGAGCTTCGGTTCCGGGCAAAACCCTTCAGCTGTGTGTTTTCCCACAGTCGTGTCCGACTGACCCGAGGCACACACGGCCTTGCCGTGTGTTTTAACACGGTCGTGTCGCGCATGGTTAAAAGGGGTGAGCCGTGTGTTTTCACCCCATTTGCGCTGTGTGCTTCGAGTGCTCTTGCTCTAGCTATGTGGTTTCGTCTTCCCCGCCATATAGAAGCACTTCTAACCACAAAGGAAGCCAAAAGAAGCAAGGATGAGGAGGACCAAGCATGTAGCACCTCAATCCGGTTCTTCGAAGCGACGAACAAGAAGAGCCGACACCCCTCAAGCTCCGGAGGAGGGTAACGCCCTACCCACTCTTCTTTTTCGCAATAATGAACATAGAGATAGATATAATATGCTTTCTACTCGTAAACTCACTGCTACTAGGTACTTATATGAAGATTTGTTAGAGTCTTTAGGGTTGTTGGGTGATATTCAAGCCCTATTTGCAAAAATGGGGTGGGAAGAGATGATGGGAATAAGGCACCCAACCTACCCTAGGATAGTTCTAGAATTTTTGAGTTCCTTGGAGGCGGAAATTTTAATGGGTAGGGAGAGTGAAGAGGGTAGCATAACTTTTAGGATTTTTAACATTGAGTATGAATGGACCCTTCACCAATAGAATTCATGCTTTGGCTTGCCGAGTGGGGGAGAGAGAAGAATCCCTATTGGGTTCAATGCTCGGGTATTTTGGACCGAATTGACGGGGGAGCACGCTTATGACCCTTCTAGGGCCAAAGCTTCGCGCCTCCAAAACCTCGTCTTCCGATACCTCCATCGCATCATGGCCAGTACTGTTGGGTTTCCGGCACCGCGGCGTGTGTGTGTTCGATCATGTTTCGTAAATATGAGCACAGCGGAAGCAATTAAAAATAATAAATCTATATTTATTACAACACACACAACACACGCATGCTATTACAACAAGTGTAGACATAACCGTAAATTAAAATTTGCAATAAAAGAAATTATCTACGTTATACCTTTCGTATGACGTGTAGCGGGAACGACATCAACCGGAACGATCCTCGTAAGAATCGTCTCTATCCGTATCCATGCCGAGCTCCTCGGGATGACTTTGCTAAGTCACGAGCTTCGTCTTCGTACGGGTTACTAGCCTCGTGTTGAAGACGACGTGATCGAGAGATGATCACGATCCGAATCCAAATTCGGATCCTAAAACGAGTTCTCAAAACTCGCTTCTCCGGAAAGGTATTCGTCAACCAATTGACGAATCCTTCGTCCTACACCTCAGAGGATTACCGGAGATCAAATCCCAGGTAAGTTAGCCGCTGTCGGAGCACTAACCGTCGTCCAAACGACGCTCCGACAACAAAGAAACAAACTGTCCAGAAAAACTGGACAGCTTTTGGTGGAGGAATAGAGGCCGGCCAAGGAGAGATGGAAGCTCACCTTATCACCGAACCTAGAGGAGATCACCGGAGGGTCGCCGGAGGTTCACCGGCTGAAGCTTGGTCGCCGCCAACAAGTTGGACGGCGGCACAAAAGCTGGGCGGGCGCAGCTTAGGTTGGGCGCCAATACTCCAACAAGGGGTGGGCGGCAACACCAAGGGCTTAGGGTTTTTATTAGGGCTTAATTATCCATTAAGCCCTCTTTTATAGAGAACTAATTCTCTTAATGGTTAATGGATCATATCCATAAAGTCCGTTAACCCGCTCCATTAAGATAAGTTAAAATAAACCAAACCATGATGGTTTATTTTAAGTTAAAACGAACCGAACCAACCTTTGGTTCATTCGTTTAATATAAACCAAACCCTTTGGTTTATTCTCATCCATTGGATTAGAACCAAACCATTTTGGTCCATCCATTATGTCTTCATAAGACACGGCCCATCCACGCTTCCATTGCGACTGAAACAATTTCATGCTCGCTTTATGTTTGGTCCAACCAAACATAGTTTCTCTCGGTCTGAGAATCCCATTCTCAAGCTCGTTTTAAATCCTTTGGATTACACTCGTTATGCGTGTGACCAAATAGGTTCTCGGTTTATGTTGGCCGTCTATAATTAACCATTAATTATAGAACGATCATGAGTGGCACCTAGTAGTACATCATGATCCCCAATTAACCGAAAAGATCAACGGTTGATCCGTAACTATTTTCAAACCCTTCAAGAGCTCGAATGAATCGTGCCCCATTCCCTTCACTCATCTTATACCCACTTGGTTCAGGACATGGTCTATTGTGTCAGTCCCCACTAGGCTGACTACGTCACACCTAGCCCAAGTATTATTTCCTCGTCCTACGGATTCTAGTTACTCCACATGTATCGAAGAGTACCTTACTCTAAACATGTAATGCTTTGGCCAAAGACTTTAGTAACAATCCGACGAGAGGCCATGGGTATACATCTCCTCGCAAGGAGTGGTGAATCCTTTATAGGCTATTCAAACACCTTCGATCACTTCGACTTATACCCAATCATCCGGGTCCACATCTCCTCGAGATGTTTGCTTAAGATGTCAAAGCATAAGTCTCCATGATCAAGATGACTTGAATACCGCAAGTCAAAGGAACATCGCACTTAAGCCACAGTAAGAACTTCATTGACATATCTATATATGCAGAGAACCATATGAAGTCTTACAGCTGGTCACTCCAATGAACTAGTTACCATAACTAGCATCCACGATTAACTCCGGACATCACTATGTCTCCAGCCAGTGAGAATCAGCTGCTTGGATACACCAAGGAGTATACCTCGTGCTAGTCTCAATAGAATTGATGGTGTCCAAATCCATCAATTCATCGACTAGGGATAATTCCGATACATCACAATTACACATGTAGAGATACTCACTAGTTGTGATCCAATCACAAATTCTCTCATGCTGTGAATCGTATCGTGGGCATTCAGTAAATGAGTTTAAGATCCAATCAAATACATAAAACATGCATACTCAAATAGTGAATCTTCATTTATCATATAAATGGTTCATACATAAGGCGATTGCCTTAGGACATCTCTCATATATTACTAACAGACTCCCACTTGGCCTAATGCCAATCGCTACGGTATCCAATACCATAAGCTCTAACATGACCCTCAAACTTACTTTGAGGTAATGCTTTAGTCAAAGGATCCACTAAGTTCCTTTCAGTGGGAATTTTCTCGATTTGTATTTTGTTCCTACTGATGATCTCTCTGATAAGATGATAACGGCGAAGCCCATGTTTGGATCATTGATGGGACCACATCAAGTTCATAGATGAACTTCTTGATCCAAACCGCTTCCTTTCGCCTTCCAGTCGCGCAACGATCTCGCCTTAGTGGCAGAATCCGCTATAGTGTCAAGCTTGGAACCTTTCCAACTTATTGCGCCTCCATTCTAGGTGAATACATACCCAGACTGAGACATGGAATCATCCTTGTCTGTCTGGAGCTGGCATCCGTATACCCACGTATCACCATGTACCCTTCTCCATATATTAGGAACGCATCCTTAGTTCTTCTCAAGCACTTAAGGATCGTCTTAACAGCCACCCATTGATCCATTCCTGGATCAGACTGGTATCTGCTCGTGACACTCAGAGCATACGATACATCGGGCCTTGTACATAACATAGCATACATGATAGATCCTATTGCGGATGCATAGGGAATCTTACTCATGCAAATCCTCTCGTCTTCTGTGCGCGGACACATAGACTTCGAAAGGTGTACCCCATGCCTGATGGGTAAGAAACCTTTCTTGGATTCCGACATGCTAAACCTCTTTAGCACTCGGTCTATATATGTAGACTGTGAAAGACCAAGCAACCATTTCGATCTATCTCTATAGATCTTAATCCCGAGGATGTAGGTTGCTTCTCCCAGGTCTTTCATGGAGAATGTCTTGGATAACCAAACCTTCACTAACTGTAAGATTGAAACATCGTTTCCTATAAGTAGTATGTCATCGACATACAATACTAGGAACACGACTGCACTCCCACTAACCTTCTTGTACACACAAGGTTCGTCTGGATTTTGTGAGAAATCAAACTTTGATTGTCTCATCAAAACGGATATTCCAGCTCCTGGATGCTTGCTTCAATCCATAAATGGACCGTCGCAATTTGCATACCTTGGTTTTATCAACCGATGTGAAACCCTCAGGCTGTATCATATACACGCCCTCGAGCAGGTTTCCATTAAGGAAAGCTGTTTTCATCCATCCATCGCCATATCTCATAATCATAATGAGCCGCTATGGCGGGAGCATCCGAATGGATTTAAGCATAGCTACAAAGTAATAGGTTTCGTCATAATCAACACCTTGTTTTTGACGATATCCTTTCGCCACCAATCTAGCCTTATAGGTAATCACATTACCATCCATGTCGGTTTTCTTCTTGAAAACCCACTTGCACCCTATAGGCTTTATCCCTTCAGGTGGGTCCACCAAGTTCCAAACTTGGTTTTCATACATGGAATCCATTTCCGACTTCATGGCACCAAGCCACTTATCCCTTTCTGAACTTGTCAGCACTTCTTCATAACTGGTAGGATCCTCATCGTCAATGAGTAACACGTCGTTCGATTCGCTTACGAGAAATCCATATCTCTCAGGAATATTGCGTGTTCTACCAGATCTACAAAGATGTGGTGTTACAATAGGTCCAGCCGATTGCCCATCACTATGAGTTGCTTACCGTCAAGTATCTCATCAATGTCTATTTGAGTCTCTCGAGCCTCCTCAAGCTCGACGACACTCCCACTGTTTTCTTGCAAGAGAAACTCTTTCTCTAGAAACACAGCATGCCTTGAAACAAACTCCTTTTGTTCCACAGGATGATAGAATTGGTAATCCCTAGTTTCCTTATGGTATCCAATAAATAGACATTTATCAGACTTAGCATCCAATTTTTCTGATACAGTCCGCTTCACATAAGCAGGACAACCCCATATCTTCAAGTAAGATACATGAGGTTTCTTACTATTCCATATCTCATATGGAGTAGTTGAGACTACCTTAGTAGGCATTCTGTTTAACAAGTAAACAGCTGTCTGAAGTGCATAGCCCCAAAAGGACTTGGGAAGAGTTGCATGATTCATCATTGACCTGACCATGTCCAACAAGGTCCGGTTACGCCTCTCAGATACACCATTATGCTGTGGTGTATAGGGCGGAGTCCATTGAGACAATATACCATTGTCTCTTAGATAATCAAGAAACTCTTGACTTAAGTATTCACCACCTCGATCCGATCGAAGTATTTTAATACTCTTGTCATGTTGTTTCTCTACTTCATTTCTTAATTCTTTGAACCTTTCAAAGGCTTCAGACTTGTGTTTCATCAAGAACACATACCCAAACCGTGAGTGATCATCGGTGAAGGTAATGAAGTAGCTATAGCCTCCTAATGCTTGAGTTGACATAGGTCCACATACATCAGTATGTACTAGACCTAGTAACTCTCCCACTCGTTCACCTTTTTCCAGTAAAAGGTAACTTAGTCATCTTGCCTTTTAAGCATGATTCGCATGTATCGTATGAATCCAATTCAAACGATTCCAGAATTCCACATCGGTGTAATTCGGACATGCATTTCTTGCTTATATGGCCAAGACGACAATGCCACATATAGGAGTCTATTTGATTATCCTTTCGAGCACGCGTGTTGCTCGCTTCGATATTGAAAATGTCACTGGATACGTCCAACGTATAAACACCATTGCTTAAAGTTCCAGTCCCATAAAGAACTCCATTCAAAGTTATGTAACAACAATTGTTACTAAAAGTCAAATGGTACCCATTTCTATTTAAACACGAAATAGAAATGATGTTCTTTATCAACGAAGGAACATAAAAGCAATTGTCCAGTTCTAAGACAAGTCCTACAGGGAGTTCCAACAAATACGTTCCGATGGCGAGTGCAGCAACCATTGCTCCATTCCCAACACGTAAATTTGACTCTCCCCTTGACGAGTCTTCTTCTATTCCTTAGCCCATGTATTTCATTACATATATGTGAGCCACACCCAGTATCAAATACCCAAGTGTCTGAGGAAATAGAATGACAATCAATAAAGAAGATTTCTGAAGAAGATGGGGCATCCGATGCCTTATCCTTCTTCACGGACTCAAGATAAATCTTGCACTTTCAAGAATGGCTCTCCTTGCCATAATGATGGCAAGTTTCCTTTTGTGCTAGTTCTACCTTCTTAGCCCTTCTTTCCTCTTAGAACCTTTCTTCGAGGAATCAACTAACAGCACCGTCCCCTGCTCATGCTTCTCAGAAGACTCCACAGTCTTCAGCATATTGAGCAGTACCACAGATGAATCTCCTAGCATCTCAGAGGTGAAGAGGAGCTTTGAGACTTCGAACCTTTCGAATCTCACTTGCTCATCAACCAACTCACAAAGATGAAAGACTATGATATGAGCATCCATATGCTTATGCTGCTTTCGTAGCTTGGGTTCCATCGTGGCTAGCATGATGCAACTCATTTGTTCAGAATCACTCACATGTTTCTGATAGGCCAACAATTGGTCCAAAGTTGCATCGTCACTAGGACGGGCGGGAAGAGGCGCTTCGAGGACATACACAAGCTTTTCACCTTGAGAACAATTCTCAAGTTTCTAAGTCAGTCCAAGAAGTTCGGCCCAGTTAATTTATTTGAATCCAAAATGGAACGCAAATTCAAACACATCATGATCAATATATTAACTTAGAAATACAAAACGAGCATATATGAGAAAGATGATTTTAAAAATGCATCAATATACATTTATAAATCCCATTCATTTTTTCGAATTTCAAAAACCCCAAAATCACTTCGGGAGATTGTAGGTCCATCTCTGAATGGGCTGATATCCATCATAGTCATGAACAACCTTGGAGAGAGTCCAACAAGCCATTCATAACTACGACGGTAGGTATCATTTCGTTCGGTTACGTATTGCTTGTATGCTGGTAACTAGGATTCCGCAATGGGGACTTCTACTTGTTTTTGCGATTTATCTACACATTAACAAGTATGCATCATATGCATAGCACCCAACTTCACCTCCTTTACATCGACCTTGGAGAGAGTCAACAAGCCGATGCTCCGGGTTAAAGCCAACCCATTAATCGGGACATAGTTTTAATATGGTTAGGCGCATTCAACCAATTAGCGTCCAACAACCAAAGCTAGCGATTGACCTCGGCTCTTACCATATTAGTATTAAACTATTCCATGGTTTGAACATGTTCGGGTTCGAGCCGGGCTTGGAGAGAGTCCAACAACCCAAACAAGAAACGGAACTCTGGTTCTAACCATATTAATGGAAGGTGTAGGCTTTAATATTGTTTAAGGGTTTTATGTCTCATCCTCTTTGCATGCAAATAACTATTATCTACATGGCATGACATACATCTACATGTCACGACACGCATGGCATAATGTTATGCATCTAATGCAATTACATGACATGCAATTATGTCATGTATATATATTTCCTTATATGTCATAACTATTTATGGAAATAAAATATGTTTAAGATTTGATTCTCCAAATCAAATCATAATTAAATTAGAAACAAATTTCCAAATCTAATCACATATTTTATTCATGGAATTATTTGATTAAGGAAAATCTATTTAGAAACCAATTTCCTAAATCATTAAAACTACTTATGGAAATAAAATATTTTAAGATTTGATTTCCCAAATCAAATCATGATTAAATTAGGAAACAAATTTCAGAATCTAATCAAATATTTTATTTATGGAAAATATCAATTTCCATAAATACTTCCAACTTTCAAAAGTGGAAGATTTCCATAAATACTTCTAGACTTTCCAAAATTGAAAAATTTCCATAAATACTTCTAAATTTCCAAAATTAGAAAATTTCAGAAATACATTATGACTATCGCTAAAACCATTTTTTGATTATGTGAAACACAACACAGGCTCGATACCCTTTGTTGGGTTTTCGGCATGGCGTGTGTGTGTTCGATCATGTTTACGTAAACATGAGCACAATGAAGCAATTAAAAATAATAAATCTATATTTATTACAACACACACACACGCATGCATATTACAACAAGTGTAGACATAACCGTAAATTAAAATTTGCAATAAAGAAATTATCTCGTTATACCTTTATTATGGCGTGTAGCGAAACGGCATCAGCGGAGCGATCCTCGTAGAATCGTCTCTATCCGTATCACGCGCCGAGCTCCTCGGGATGACCGCTAAGTCACGAGCCGTCTTACGTGCGGGTTACTAGCCTCGTGTTGAAGGGATGGCGTGATCGAGAGATGATCACAATCCGAATCAAATTCGGATCCTAAAGCAGTTCTCAAAACTCGCTTCTCCGGAGAGGTATTCGTCAACCGTTTGACGAATCCTTCGTCCTCCACCTCAGAGGATTACCGGAGATCAAATCCCCGGTAAGTTAGCCGCTGTCGGAGCACTAACCGTCGTCCAAACGACGCTACGACAACAAAGAAACAAGCTGTCCAGAAAAACTGGACAGCTTTTGGTGGAGGAATAGAGGCCGGCCAAGGAGAGATGGAAGCTCACCTTATCACCGAACCTAGAGGAGATCACCGGAGGGTCGCCGGAGGTTCACCGGCTGAAGCTTGGTCGCCGGCAACAAGTTGGAAGGCGGCACAAAAGTTGGGCGGGCGGACTAGGGTTAGGCGCGAAGGGGTGGGGCGGCAACACCAAGGGCTTAGGGTTTTTGGCTTAATTATCCATTAAGCCCTCTTTTATAGAGAACTAATTCTCTTAATGGTTAATGGATCATATCCATAAAGCCCGTTAACCCGCTCCATTAAGATAAGTTAAAATAAACCAAACCATGATGGTTTATTTTAAGTTAAAACGAACCGAACCAACCTTTGGTTCATTCGTTTAATATAAACAAAACCCTTTGGTTTATTCTCATCCATTGGATTAGAACCAAACCATTTTGGTCCATCCATTATGTCTTCATAAGACACGGCCCATTCACGCTTCCATTGCGACTGAAACAATTTCATGCTCGCTTTATGTTTGGTCCAACCAAACATAGTTTCTCTCGGTCTGAGAATCCCATTCTCAAGCTCGTTTTAAATCCCTTGGATTACACTCGTTATGCGTGTGACCAAATAGGTTCTCGATTTATGTTGGCCGTCTATAATTAACCATTAATTATAGAACGATCATGAGTGGCACCTAGTAGTACATCATGATCCCCAATTAACCGAAAAGATCAACGGTTGATCCAGAACTATTTCTGAAACCCTTCAGTAGCTCGAATGAATCGTGCCCCATTCCCTTCACTCATCTTATACCCACTTGGTTCAGGACATGGTCTATTGTGTCAGTCCCCACTAGGCTGACTACGTCACACCTACCCCAAGTATTATTTCCTCGTCCTACGGATTCTAGTTACTCCACATGTATCGAAGAGTACCTTACTCTAAACATGTAATGCTTTGGCCAAAGACTTTAGTAACAATCCGACGAGAGGCCATGGGTATACATCTCCTCGCAAGGAGTGGTGAATCCTTTATAGGCTATTCAAACACCTTCGATCACTTCGACTTATACCCAATCATCCCGGGTCCACATCTCCTCGGAGATGTTTGCTTAAGATGTCAAAGCATAAGTCTCCATGATCAAGATGACTTGAATACCGCAAGTCAAAGGAACATCGCACTTAAGCCACAGTAAGAACTTCATTGACATATCTATATATGGAGAGAACCATATGAAGTCTTACGGTTGGTCACTCCAATGAACTAGTTACCATAACTAGCATCCACGATTAACTCGGACATCACTATGTCTCCGGCCGATGAGAATCGGGCTTGGATACACCAAGGAGTATACCTCGTGCTAGTCTCGGCGAATTGATGGTGTCCAAATCCATCAATTCATCGACTAGGATAATTATACATCACAATTACACATGTAGAGATACTCACTAGTTGTGATCCAATCACAAATTTCTCTCATCTTGTGAATCGATCGTGGGCATTGATAAATGAGTTTAAGATCCAATCAAATACATAAAACATGTATACTCAAATAGTGAATCTTCATTTATCATATAAATGGTTCATACATAAGGCGATTGCCTTAGGACATCTCTCATATATTACTAACAAGTACTATATTTGGTCGTGGGGAGAGTGACGGGGTAGTTAGAGCTAGCGAGTTGCTTTGCCTCTGGGACATGCTACAAGAAAGGAGTAGCATCGTTGTAGGGTCCCACTTCATTAGACATTTAGTGAAGATGGGCAAAGCAGTACGAGGAGAGATTAATGTGAGGGGCCTACTTATCCACATTTGCCATAGGATAGGGTAGGATTACACTGGATTAGAGAGTATAGAGGGGAGCCCTAGGATCGACCTAGGAGTGTGCATGACCATGAAGATGATTGTGATAGGACACTCCTTATGCTTTGTAAGGAAAAATCTGACGACCCTTAGGCTCCCCGACCCTGGAGTCCCCTCCACATGTGGGACCACCCACATCGACGCCCATCTCTCCCCCTTTACATCACTCTCCCTCCAGTCCACACATGTATAGGAGCCCCCCTAGTCCACGCCGACATGTGTCTGCACCTACACCACCACATTTTTCCACCTTTGAGCAGGATGCAGGTATGTTGGCCTATGATTTCTTGGAGTTCCGATCGTGCCTCGACGACATATATACTGAGCAGTAGACGTAGAGGCAGTGATGGGAGGAGCAGAGCGCCTACACGCAGGCGGAGTTCCAGGACTTCCGGGAGCACTTCCAGCGAGCTAAGGAGTTCTATGATGGGGCCCGCATATACTTCCAGGAGGAGGCTGCTTGTCGCCAGGATGAGGCCGCCTACTGCCAGGAGATGCGGCAACACATGCATGCCCAATAGGCATAGTGGGCCAGGGAGGAGGAGCACCGAGCAACCGCTATATCCACTAGATCCCAGATCGACCACATGTACAATTGGCATCAGCGACTCACAGTAGATTCTCCCAGGATCCCAAGATGCCGAGGCTCCCAGACTTTCCACCTTGTCCACCATATTAGAGGTATATTTTCATTTAATTCTGGGGGGACCCCAAAGTTTATTTTGTTTGTTTTCTAGTAGTAGTTTCTTTTCTGATATTTTCATTCATTTATTCATGTATGGATCGTTGAGTTTCTTTTAGTACTTAATTTTTGTTATCTGTAAAGCTACCTTTGTAGTATTTTTAAAAGTTACTTACATGAATTATTCCCATAGGTAGCTTAACTTCATTTATCTCGTGGTATTTTATTTTATTCGCTCTAATGAATTTTCTAGACTTACACTGGTTAGCTTTTATTTTTACACCTACACATGTCGAACATTCTAAAAGGGAGAATTTACTACATACCTAGTCATGATTCATCTCAGTAGTCTAGTACTTTGGAATCCATAGGTGACTCAAGGTCTAGCATTTCAGTTACTAGAGATACTCGGATTGTGTAAGCCCATTTGGAAAAATCAAAATCCCAGTGAGAAGAAAAAAAAGAGAAAGAGAAAAAGATGAAAAAGGAAATAAAAGAAAAGAAAAAAAGGAGAGAGAGAGAAGATTATGAGGGATAAAAAATAATTATCGTGGGTGTAAATGGCTAGGTGCCCCTTTGAGACCGAGTTATGTTACTGGGGAAACACCTACCAATTTCTCTCAATACCGAGCACGTCTTTGAGACTTTATGCTAGATCTAGGGAACGACCCTCGCTTTGGGCAGGTAAGTGCCTAAGAGCTGGAAACCTTAGGAAAGCTATGAGAGGATGACTTAACTCACCATGGAACGGGCATCCCCTAAGAATGATTCTCTTAGCACGAGTACGAGGAGCTAACTTAGTGAATTTCTAGAACATATTTATTTTGCTTTGATTGTAAATACTACTTGATAAATTTAGTTAACATGCTAAGTATTTAACAATGTCTTTTTAAATTTCATGGCACTGAGGTTTGCTTGAGGACAAGCAAAGATTTAAGTCTGTGGGAAGTGATGTGAGCAAAACATATAGGGTTTTAGGAGTAGTTTTCGCTCACATCTCATTACGTTTTATGTTAGTTTTCATGCATATGTCACTCTATTTTGCATGCATTTCTTATTTTCTAGTTCGGAGGTCTGCTCTTTGTACTTTTGTGTACATGTTAGAATTTTAGGTGAAAAAGGCGCACTTTTGGAGCAAAAGAATGACATTTTGCAGCTAGACGCAGAGTGGGACATGGCCAGGACGTGTGGCTACACACGACCGTGTCCAATGGGGGAGATCAGCCACCTCAGGGCCGCACACGGTTGTGTGGCGGCCAGCCAAATTTGCATGACTAGGGCTTTTTCTGGATTTTACAGCGGTCCAAGGTGATGTCTATATAAGGATGGTTCCGCCCAAACCCTTAGGGGGAGGCACAACAGCTAGGTCAGCACACCGAAGCCCTAAAAAACTTCAGGAACTCGCAACGAGGAGGAGGAACGCCACCGGAGGTCCACACTTTACACTACAATGCCGGAGAGAAGACTACGAAAGCATTGTAATCCCTCGTTCTTGCATTTTATTTCTGATGTATTCGAACATGTACATGCTTTGTGATTCCTCCTTTATACACATGGAGTAGTTCCTTCAATTCTAGGATTAGGGAGTAGCTTTTATGCACATTACATGTTGGTTCATGTTAAATTCTGTCTTTGAGTTTAATTTGGCAATTGGAAGTTGTTTAAACTTTATATATGCGTGTTTGGTTTTCTACCTGCTGTGCTTAAGCGATACGAGGGGTGACAACCCTCATATCTAAGATTTAGGGGATTTTATACAAGGAACATAGGGGTTAACCTGATCTCCTGTAAACGTGGATAGAAGGATGCGATGGAACCGGAAATGGCTCATTGTAGGGATTGATTCGGCATCCTTGTACCATCTATCCCGTCCTTTTAAAGTGGAGATAGCTCCCAGTAGATGCGGTGGCTCATCGAGAGAGTGTATGATGTTCCTTCCACAAAACCATAGCTAAACATCTAGACAATGCTAGTTGACAGTATTTTATTGCGACACACAAGCAAAATCGAAGTCTTAGAATCACCTTTAAAGACCTCGGCACGCTCCCTTCTTCCTCCGCGTGACACCGTATAAAATATAGTCCACCGACAACCCTCACAAATCGAAACCTCTTAAAGTTCCAAACAATTTTAACCACTGAACATATTGATATTCGAATCTCAATCCCTGTGGGATTGATAGCTGCAATTTTTATTGCGCTATTTTTACTTGTGGATTAGATATTTTAGGCTCTTTGATGAGATGCTTATTGTTATTTGGGATATTTTTACATATTGAGCCTATTTGCGATTAATTACATTAATTCCTATAATTTCAGTATTTTTCATGAATTTCATGTGATTTTGTAGGAACATCTAATGAGGATCTAATTGGAGCAATCGCAGTCGTCGATCCGGATCAGATCTGAGCATTATGGACCGTCCAATGAATATAGCTGATTTGAAGCCATCTATTCAGATCTGGAGAGATCCCGTCCATACATTTTGATCTGAACATCTGAGCCCTTCCTCCAGATTTAACCGATCATAATTATCCTCTCAGATGGATCAGATCCGTTCATTTGAAATCAGACTAATCACAGCCGTTGGATCACAGCATGCTTAGGAGATTAATTGGACTCATTTAACCTAGCTATATTTGGGCGGCTGAGATTAGATCTGGCACAATCAGATGGCTCAGAAAAATCACTTAATAATCCAACTTCTTCCCAGCTGCGCCAGATCACGCGACAGAATAGTGAGCGGCGTCTTCTTCCTCTCGCGAGCGCGGCGACCGACGACTACATGAGCGATTGACGACAGGCCGACAGTATTCCGGCGTGTTTCCCTCCGACAGCTAGCGATGATCCCATCCAATCCTTGGTGGTAGATCTAGATGTCGTGATTCGGGCAGCTGATCTAAAGCGAGGCGAGGTGGGATTCCGGCGAGTTCATCCTTCACCGGCATTCTCCTTCATTCCGGCGACTGGGATAGGCCATTCCAGATTCACCGGAGTCACCCACTGGTTGTGCCGATTGGACAACTCCATCTTCACCGCCGGAGAAGAGTTCCATTTCGCTGTCCGGTATCTAGAGCTGCCAGAACGGTGATCGCGTTCCTCCGTCTGTCCGCCCTTCCTGTTGCGCCGATCGGGGCAGCTTTGCATTCACCGCCAGAGTGGTTGTTTGGTTTGTTGTGACTGCCGTGTGGTTACCGGTTGTAGTTTATTTGGATTATGTTACTGAGTGTGTTTGTGTTAAACACTCGGGATTTCGTGTTAATTACATTCTGCATTTTATTCCAGTGCAATTATGCAATTGTTAGTATTTGATTATATTTGTTTTGGTTAATTATTGATTTATTTACATGCAATGCTATTTCTATCGGTTTGTTATGCTTAGTTGTTAATTCTGTTCATTGTGCATTTTTATTAGACTTAATATTGGCGTTTGTTATTTAGTTGTAGGTTAGTTTAGTTTCTTGTTGTTGATGTACTAACCCCATCCATTAAAATTGTCCAATCAATGCATCGTATAGTGACAGTATGGTGTTTTGGTTGGAGTGCTTTCATTAATAGGTTAGATTTTCTTTACATTCGACCAGTTGCCGTATAGTGACAGTGCGGTGCCTAGTTGAATTGCTTTCGTTTATTGCATTTCGTTTTGCTTGTTTGATCATTGTAGTAGTGACAAAGGCGTGCTTGGTTGAATGGTTCACATTTGTTTGATCATTGTACCGTATAGTGACAGTGCGGTGTGTGATCACTTACTTTTGCACATTAGGATAGTTGTTTGTTATTTGTTAATTGGTTGTTAGATTTACTTTTTGCATGTTTAATTCTCATGTTTGCTTTTGATTTTGCATTTTAATAAATTCAGAAAACCCCCAATGTTTACTTCTGTTTAAAAACAAACGTCCAACCATTAGGTTCATTGGGAGATGACCCGAGTCAGTCCTATACTTCATTAGTGTAGTTAGGGGGTTCGGTAAATAATTTGGTAACAGTATTGCGACATAATAACCATCAATATCAAATTTTGGCGTCGTTGCCGGGGAACTTTAATGGGTTCGTTTGTCTTTAAACTGTAGTTTGTTTGTTTGTTTTCTTTTTTTTGTTATTATTGTCTTTCGTATCATTTCTATTTGTTTCTCATTGTATTTGTTTGTGTGGATGACTAGGTCTTCAGGCGATAATTCACTTGAGTTTTATGTAGCAGTTTTTCTCTTCCCTCAGAGGCCCAGCCTAGGAAGAGGGTTGTTGAAGAAAAGGCTAGGGAATTTCAGGTGCTAGTAAATTTCCAAGTATGCCGAGGATATGGAAGGTGTAGGGACTTGCACGCTTCAGGTGACGCCCCAAGGATCACTTCCATCAGATGTTTGTGAGTAATGTAATTTCATGGTCAAGCATGGGATATTCTTAGGTTATATTATCTCTGTGTATGGTATTGAAGTAGATCCTGCTATAATTCATCTTATATCTTCTTTATCTTACCCCGCTTCTATGCGGGAAGTTCGTGCTTTTCTAGATCATGCAGGTTTCTACAGACGTTTTATCAGAGACTTCAGCAAGATTGCCCCCTACCCTTGACCAACTTGTTGCAGAAGGAGATGGTATTTCAGCTTGACCAAGATTGTGAGGGAGATCGAGCCCACCTCTATAGCAGATTCTTTTCCAGATGAGCAGTTTTTCACTTGTAGGGTAAGACACCATGGTATGCAAATCTTGCTATTTATTTAGTTGTTGTGTTGTACCTTCATTTTTAACTCATGCACAAGTCCAGAAATTGAAAAGTGATGCTAAGTATTATGTTTGGGATGATCTTTATCTTTGTAAATTTTATAGTGATCAGATCATTAGATGATGTGCATTTGATTATGTGTTTCATTCCATACATACTTACTTTTTGTTATTCTCTGACTTGTGGGGGGTATTTTGGACCCCAAAAGAACTGCTAAGAAAGTTGTATAGTCTAGTTTGTATTGGCCCACCTTATTTCATGATGCCTTTGAATTCTACAAGTCTTGTGAGCAATATCAACGAACAGGGAACATAGGACGTAGAAATGAAATGCCTCACCAATCCTTGTTATTCTGTGAGATTTTTGATATTTGGGGTATTGATTTTATGGGTCCGTGTTCTGTATCTTTTGGATTTTCATATATTCTTTTGGCATATGATTATGTTTCTAAATGGGTGGAGGTCATCCCCACCAGGACTGATAATTCTCCAGTTGTTGTGAATTTTGTTAGGTCTCATATATTTTGCAGATTTGGAGTTCCTAGGGCGATCATCAGCGATCAAGGGTCTCACTTTTGCAACAGACTCATGAAGTATCGAACAGAGAGATCAAGTCTATACTGGAGAATATGGTGGGGCCAGATATGATGATGCTTCTTCTCCGACATGACAGGGGAGTGTGTTCTTTTATTTACTGTATTTTCTTCCTTCCTCTCATGTTCGGAAATAACTGGTTGTTAGTTGTTTGGTATTTGCCTGTTTGCCTAGGTTATTTAGTTGTTGTTGTTGAGTCAAATAATATTCCCTATGCGTACCTTAGTATCATTTCAGAGATGGTAAAAATTAGTTAAGTTTGATCATTGAATTATGGATTTTTGGTGTATGATAAAAAACTTCACTTGCATGTAGTCACTTGTTATGATGGTGAACTTTTTATTAATAGACCAAGCTTGATTTTGATTCACCTAGTGAGGTTGCAAGCCATTCTCATCATCTACCCACTTTTGTGTGATAACACATGTGATTCTTGTTACTCTAGAACTTGCTTTGAATCTTTTCAAAACTGCAGTAACATTTATTTGCATGAATATGATGAAGGATTTCACTCTTGATTCTTTTCCTTACTTGAATTGCTTGTTTAATCCACTTGACACTTTCATGTTGTCGTACTTGTCATTCCTCTTCATTTATTTCCCATGGTCTTGTGGATTACCTCTACCCATATCTTTTGTTCCCATGTTGAAAGAATAACTTGATAAGTTTCATTGTCCGAGACGGAAAAAAAAAATTCTTAAGTGTGGGGGAGGAGATATTGTTTGTTGGAGATTGACATGGAGGGCACAGTTTTCAGCAGCCATGAATTGATTTTCTGCACACTTCCTCAATCATTCAGACAATGTTGGAATTGATTTTCTGCCTGGTGCTATTGATTGGGATAGAGAAATGACTCGTAAATGGAAGTGTTTGAAGGAGGCAACTGACCATGAAATAATTTGGCCTAATTGTGGTTATCATGAGTTCTATTCTTGAATGGAGATAATGCAATGGCTAGGTATGGAGACCCAAGAGTTACTTGATATTCAGTACGTATGCAGCAAGTATCCACAATTCTATTGAGGAATGCATGCTTCATTGAATGGTTTTGATTTTGGAAGCTACTGCAATGGGCTATTTGGGAAATGAAAAGCTATATAAGCACTTGGTGGAGCAAGATTTACCAAGAGATGCAGATTCCAACCGAATCTGAAAATCCAAAAACAACTCAAATATAGAAAAAGCAGTCCACCAACGCAATAGCTTTGAGCTCATGCTATTAATTTGATACAGAGGTTGAAAGTGCAGCTTGAAATGGTTTTTAAATCTGAGATTACTGAACTTAAGTCAGAAATTTATCAAAGAAAGCACAAGTGCTTCATGAATTGGAATTGAAAATTCTGAAATCATCTAATGAAATTTTCGAATTGGAGGAGGAAGAGACTAAGCTGCAGAATATTCTGGAGGAGAATGAAAGGCTGAGGTTTGATCTATTGAACAAAGATGACATCAAAAACTTCTGCCGAAGCCATCAAATTTTTGGAAAAATGCATAAGATATACCAAAGCTATATGAGGAAATGCAGTTTGTGCCAATGTCTAATTTCAGAGGAAGTTTTACAGTCTGGTTGAGCATAATGAAATGCTAATGATTGATCTGAGGGGACCTATTAATAGTTCAACTGAAACTTTGTCATCTAATGAAATTTTTGAATTAGTTCTGGTCATCTTCTTGTTAATATGATGGACAAATTACTTCAACTGGAAGACATTAGGTCTGAGGGTGTTTCTTAAGCACCTTTTGTGGAGAGGGACATGAGCAAAGTAGGTTATGCATCCATCCAGGTGTCTTTAGGAGAAAGAACATGGCCACCGACTGCTAGTTATGCTTGTCTGTTTGTTCTAGTATCAGGAATTATTTAAAAATCTCACGGGAAAAAAAAAATGAAATGTTGCAACAGTTTCAAGTTGAGAAGAATAACCTTGTGCAGGAATGGGAGGAGAATGTTGGATAGTATTAACATGCCTCCACAATTAAATTCAATGTAACCAGAACTTAAAATTGAATGTTTAGGAAACATACTTGCTGAGGTGCAGCAGGAAAGAGATCAACGATCAAGGATCTTGAGGCTTCTTCAGATATTTTTCGATCTCTGAAAATGAAAATAGAGATTCATTTGCAGGATTGTATTTATGGTTGTCTAATTGGAAGAGTTGCACCTGCCTTTGTTACAAAATTAACTAAACAATGGCTGAACATTTGCAACACATGGTGGAAGTAAGAAGAGAATTTGTGTCTGATCAAGCAAAGAAAAATTCAGGATCTCTAAGGAAAATTAGCCTCATGCTCGAGCAATACTGAAAGGCCACAAAGATCTACAATTCTGTGATGGAGTTTGGATCATCAAGAGATGGACTGCACAACTGCATCTAATGGAGAAAGGAAAGAGCAAAAGTCCATCTTGAGCTATGCGGATTTCCGTGAGAATCAATAAAGTTGTTTGGACTATGCTTGCAGATGGAAAATCTTTTGCTGAAGCAGAGATAAATGAGATGATGTTTGATTTTGATCAGGATTACAAGGACATTGGTGTTGTTCTATTACTACTAAATCCATTTTGAAGAAGAACAAGATTCACACAGATGAGAGGAAGCTTGGGAAGTCTTAACCACTGCTGGTTCAAGGTGTCCAAGAAATAAAAATTTTATTGTCTGCCTTTGAGAAGTTGAACGTGCAAGCTTAGATTAGCTAGATACATTCTGAAAAATGCATGAGTCACCAAAGCTCTAAGAGGATATGCTTATACGTGGATTCAAGAAATGCCAAGGTTATTTAAAAGGAAGTGTAGCTTGGAATGGTATTTAAATTTGAGGATTCCAGTCACGTGGATTTAGGAAACATCTGCTCAAAGGTTGTATCAGATTTTCAAAAATAATAGGACATGTCCTACACCTGATTGGAACTCAGTTGGAATTAATACCCATTGTTGAATATCACTTCCGTTGCCAACATTGGGAAGATGTTGGAGAACATGAGCCATCATTCTGTTAAGTGAGGGAAAGGTTGTCTAAAACTGATGCTGTCGTTCATGCAACTGGACTAAAGCTGTTCAACATGTTTTATTCAATTGCAGGTTCCTTGTTTGCTATCTAGAGGAGTTGTACGTGAAAGATCTAGGAAGTTTTTGGGAGAACATGTTGGACATTGCTGCAACGAACAAGCAAAAGGATGAACCTGGTGTTGTTGTCAATTTCCAGCATTCCTACTACATAATAGTCTCTGAATGTATGCAAGTGATGGATGCTGCAAGAAAATTATGGATTCAGATGCCATATTCCAAGTTAAAATTCGTGCAAAAATTTCTGCACAGTTGATGAAAACTTGATGTTAGTACAACACTCTTCAATGGTCAGCACCTTGATGTGCATTTTACAAGGTCAATTTACAAGCACATTCTTGGAGTAGAGGTTACTTATCATGACATTGAGGCTGTTGATCCAAATTAATATAAGAACCTAAAGTGGATGCTTGAGAATGATATACGTGAGGTTTTGGACCTTACGTTTAGTATGGATGCTATTGAGTCTTATCTTCTTGGATCGGTATTGGAAATCTCCCTACACACTTTTAATTGCAACTAATCAGGTTTATTCTTCCAATTCTACTATTGTCTTGTTCATTTCATCTTGATCTTCTTTGTATTTCTCTGTTGCAGTCTACATCTGATCTTGTTTTGATATTCGATAAATCCTTTTGATTCATGTATGGAATGTATTGATAGCAGTAGAGAAATAGATGATAAGCAAGCATATGGTAGGACAAGATTACATAGTGTTTTGAGGGTACCCCACTCCTACGATCCTTATGTGAGCATGAGTGCATATATCCATTTGGGAGGTTTTGTATCAGGCTTGGTTTATTTGATTTGACTGTAAACCATCAAACATGTTGACTGTTGTAGGAGTCGGATCTTTTGAATATCCTAGATCCTGATGAATTTGGTGATCCTAAGTAACTTATTTTTTCTATCTCTGAATTATTGATCTAGGTATTGCTAGGGGAATGAGTTAGGGAGTTAGTGTGTCTTTGTTTTTGTTATTGCACGGGACGTGCAAAAATAAGTGTGGGGGAATTTGATAGCTGCAATTTTTATTGCGCTATTTTTACTTGTGGATTAGATATTTTAGGTTCTTTGATGAGATGCTTATTGTTATTTGGGATGTTTTTACATATTGAGCCTATTTGCGATTAATTACATTAATTCCTATAATTTCAGTATTTTTCATGAATTTCATGTGATTTTGTAGGAACATCTAATGAGGATCGCGGTAAATCGATCCGGATCAGATCTGAGCATTATGGACCGTCCAATGAATATAGCTGATTTGAAGCCATCTATTAAGATCTGGAGAAATCCTGTCCATACATTTTGATCTGAACATCTGAGCCCTTCCTCTAGATTCGACCGATCGTAATTATCCTCTCAGATGGATCAGATCAGTTCATTTGAAATCAGACTAATCACAACCGTTGGATCACAGCATGCTTAGGAGATTAATTGGACTCATTTAACCTAGCTATATTTGGGCGGCTGAGATTAGATCTGGCACAATCGGATGGCTCAAAAAAATCACTTAATAATCCAACTTCTTCCCAGCTACGCCAGATCGCGCGACAGAATAGTGAGCGGCGTCTTCTTCCTCGCGGCGCGGGCGATCGCGACTACAGAGCGATCGACGCAGACGTGAAGATTCAGTGAGTTTCCCTCCGACAGCTGGCGATGATCCCATCCAATCCTTGGTGGCGGATCTAGATGCCGTGATTCGGGCAGCTGATCCAAAGCGAGGCGAGGCAGGATTCCGGCGAGTTCATCCTTCACCGGCATTCTCCTTCATTCCGGTGACTGGGATAGGCCGTTCCAGATTCACCGGAGTCACCCACTAGTTGTGCCGATTAGACAACTCCATCTTCACCGCTGGAGAAGAGTTCCATTTCGCTGTTCGGTATCTAGAGCTGCCGGAACGGTGATCGCGTTCCTCCGTCTGTCCGTCCTTCCTATTGCGCCGATCGGGGCAGCTTCGCATTCACCGCCGGAGTGGCTGTTCAGTTTGTTGTGACCGTCGTGTGGTTATCGGTTGTAGTTTATTTGGATTATGTTACTTAGTGTGTTTGTGTTAAACACTCGAGATTTCATGTTAATTACATTCTGCATTTTATTCCAGTGCAATTATGCAATTGTTAGTAGTTGGTTATGTTTGTTTCGGTTAATTGTTGATTTATTTACATGCAATGCTATTTCTATCGGTTTGTTATGTTTAGTTGTTAATTCTGTTCATTGTGCATTTTTATTAGACTTAATATTGGCGTTTGTTATTTAGTTGTAGGTTAGTTTAGTTTCTTGATGCTGATGTACTAACCCCATCCATTAAAATTGTCCAATCAATGCATCGTATAGTGACAGTATGGTGTTTTGGTTGGAGTGCTTTCATTAATAGGTTAGATTTTCTTTACATTCGACCAGTTGCCGTATAGGGACAGTGCGGTGCCTAGTTGAATTGCTTTCGTTTATTGCATTTCGTTTATTGCAGTTTTCAGTGGTTGTTTGATCACTGTGTCGTATAGTGACAGTGCGATACTTGGTTGAATGGTTCACATTTGTTTGATCATTGTACCGTATAGTGACAGTGCGGTGTGTGATCACTTACTTTTGCGCATTAGGATAGTTGTTTGTTATTTATTAATTGGTAGTTAGATTTACTTTTTGTATGTTTAATTCTCATGTTTGCTTTTGATTTTGCATTTTAATAAATTCATAAAACCCCCAATGTTTACTTCTGTTTAAAAACAAACGTCCAACCATTAGGTTCGTTGGGAGATGACCCGAGTCAGTCCTATACTGCATTAATGTAGTTAGAGGGTTCGGTAAATAATTTGGTAACGGTATTGCGACATAATAACAGTCAATTTCGATAATCTTTTATTACTTGGCGACATCTATGCACTTGCGGGCATTGAGCGCGAGCACGCGCTTCGAGTCCTCGATGACCTCCATTGCGAGATTTGAGGTCGCATTCACGTGCATCAATCCACGCTGGAAAAATCCAACGGATCCATCATCAGTTGACTGATCATACCCATCAGTCGACTGATGGAGACTTCACTCTACTGTTAACCCCAATAGTCGAGTCTGACTCCATTCTGTGCCCGAATTCTCGAGCATCAGTCGACTGATCGACATATCAATCAACTGCCAAAGGATGGTAGTCGACTACTAGGCCAATTCACACAGTCAAACCCTAGTAGACTCACACCAGTCGACTGCCCATAGGTCCCAATCGACTGATACACCTCAAACATGAGGTTTTACCCAAAGTATGGTGCCCCCATACTTGCTAGACCACCCGTAGCCTAGACCTAAGCCTTCTAGCCACCTCCGTCAGCCTTGGGCCTATCGGATCCCTCCGAGTCATCCATGACTTGTTCATCCATACGCTAGCCTTCAGGTGCTTCCATCGGCTATTGTCATGCTAACGGTGTCTACACCGCCAAGGCACATTAGACTTACACTGCCAAGACTCCGCTTGAACTTTACGCCGCAAACCATTGGACTTATGCTGCCAAGACTCCCGCTTGGAATTTATGCCGCCAATATTCTCCTTGGACTTTCCAAATGCCAAGACTCAAGCTTAGACTTTTTCCTTGCCAAACCATGTTGGACTTTCCATGCCAAGACCCATGCTTGGACTTTCCTTTGCCAACCCATGTTGGACTTTCCCTTGCCAAGACCCATGCTTGGACTTTACATGTCAAGTACTCAAGACTTGGACTTTCCCATGACAATGGTCAAACCATTGTCAAACATCAAATACTAACCTAGGTCGATTGCATCAGCAATCTCCCCAACACATGTCAGACATCCATGTCAAACATCAAAACACTTACTCGAGTCAAACTCGAGTCTGGTCAATCGTGACCTGGGCCGATTGTACCAACATATATTTCACTTGTATTTGCTTGTATTTCTTTCTTATTGTTGTAAGAACTGTTGTAAGAGATTTTCTCCAACTCCTGAGTGTTTTCCAAGAAGGAGAAGTTGATTAGTGGTGTTTTGCATCACTAGGACTCGTTTGAGCTCAACCCGTGGAGTAGGAATCTTAAGATTCTGAACCATGTTATATCCTTGTGTTTTGTGTGTGATTGTGTATTTGTCTTTTGTATTTCTATATTCCACTATGCAAACTAACAAGTTGTAGAGACAAACGCGATCGAATTCCATCGAGGTAGCACGACAGTATTCACTCCCCCTCTAGCGGTCATACGATCCCCAACAAGTGGTATCAGAGCCCAGTCGGCTCTACGAAGAAGAAGACGCTCCGATCCCAACAAGTGGTATCAGAGTGGGTCGCTCTTAACCAACTTTACAATCGAAGGAGCAAAAGTGCTAGAGGCAAAGATGGAGCTCTGTTGGGTTTCTGGCACCGTGGTGTGTGTTCGAACATGTTTCGTAAACATGTGCGCAGTGGAAGAAATAAAAAATAATAAATCTAATTTGATGCGGAGAGAGTGAAAACCTGCTCGCCCCATTTTCAATGCAGTGAAGCACTGAGGGGGGTCTCAGAGGGTCCTCATCGGCCGCAATCAGTAGAGAATAAGAAGATGAAATAGGTGAAACGCAAGCAAACCGACGATAGCAATCGAGATTCAGACACAAGATGTAATGTGGTTCGGAATAAGGATTCCTACTACACGGAGGTGAACTTTCTCACCGGAGGCGGTGCCTAAGCACTTTCACTATGAGGGTCCTCCTTTACGGAGGGTCAATTTTCGAAGGTGGAGGATAGAAGACCTTTTACAATGATATCGTAAAAAGAGAAAAATACAAGAGATGTGATAACAATAGATCTCCTTCCTTCTTCTCCGGTGAGGCGGCTGTGGTTCTCCTCTTCCTCTTGCGTCCTCTGCTCTCTTGCTGGGTTGGAATGATTGTCGGATCCCTTTCCTCCTCCTTGCTCCCTCCCTTTTATCTTCCCCCTTCCTTCATCGTAACATCGTAGGTTATCTCCATCGTACACGTGGCCACCCCCTTTCCCTGAAGAATAATTCTGTTACAGATATCAGGAGTGAAAACTCCTTGGAATATTATGTGGGGCCTCCCAGGCCGTTGCCTAACACCTTTTCCTCTATTTTTCAGGAAACTAGGCTAGACTATCTCCCTCAACCTTCCGTGTTGAGGGAAGCTAGTTTAGGTCTATAGCCCACGGGTGACCTAACCCTAGGGCTTTTTATCAACCCGAACCAACTCCTCTTTTCCCCATGTCAAATTCCCTTTGTATTGATCAGATTAGACCGACCTCTTGGCGAAGCGCCTTCCGTCTCTCCTTTGCCGTATCAATTGCTTTCATTAACTCTCCCGTGCCAATGACTTTCAATGTTCGCCTGTGCTAATGGCTTTCAATATTCACCCGTGCCAATGGCTTTCAATATTCGCCCGTGCCAATGGCTTTTGATGTTCGCCCGTGCCAATGGCTTCTGATATTCGCCCGTGCCAATGGCTTTCAATGTTCGCCCGTGCCAATGGCTTTCAATGTTCGCCCGTGCCAATGGCTTTCAATGTTCGCCCATGCCAATGGCTTTCAATGTTTGCCCGTGCCAATGGCTTTCAATGATCGCCCATGCCAATGGCTTTCAATGTTCGCCCATGCCAATCCTCCTTTCCTTTCTTAGCTGAGCCGTGTATTTTGGATCGGATCTTGGGTCACCTGCTAACCCCTCTATCGAGGATTATGTAGGGAAGGTACCAGTAGTATCATTAGTCAACCCCGAAAAATAGTCAAGCGAAGTTATAAGCTTGACTATCCCAATGCACATAAAGTTTCTGACCTATTATTCATTTCTCAACTTAAATCCATCCGTTCCCTTATAACTCTCCCAAGTATATTAAGGGAGGCCCATTGGGCTCATGGGCTCCGCTTCTTCTTCTCTTTCCGCACAACTGAATCGTCGTGGAAAACCCTATATAAACCCTCGCCTTCTCCTTTTAGATATCGTTTAGTGTGCTTAACAATCCAGCCTATTCTTCTCCTCCAGTGATTTTCACCGGCGGCGTTTCGGCGACCCAACCCTTCCTTTCCCCACACGATTCTTCTTTAATCCCCGAGTAAGTGCTCTGCTTTGTTCACATCAATGGCTCCTAGGACCACCTCTTCACCCGCCTGGTATGAACATACCATAACCCAGTTAGATTGTAACCACTATTTCTTTAATATTAAGAACGAATACATAGACCCCTCTATAAAATGCTGTTTCATGACTAAACTGCATCGGCCTCATAATCCTCCTCCCGGTTTAACATGCTTTTTCTCTGAACAATTTCTTAACGGCCTATCCCTGTCGGTACCACTAGTTTATTTGGACCTTCTAAACTTCTACGGACTACCCCTGAACCAATTCACCCCCAACTCCTTCCGAATTCTATCGGGAGCCCACATAGTGTTCCAACACTTGAACCTCTCTCTGACCCCTGAAATATTCTATTGCTTCTTCCAATTAAAGTCTTCTAAGTGTCTCTTTATTTATCTAGCTGCTCAGAAATTGGTGAACCATCCCACTTCCCACAAGGGCTGGGAAGAATTGTATTTCTTTGTACAACTTCCCGAGTCCCTTCCCTATTCTGATACATGGAAGGTAGCCCTTCCTGAATTGCCTCCCTTCCGAGAAACGAGGACCCAATGCCCCTTCTCGGAAGTGTATAGAGTATTAAGAGAGCTACATTACTGCTCTAAACACCTAGTAGAAACTCCTCTGTTAAGCCACTTTGGATTGTCTCCTCTACCTTTGATGACTTGATTCTTTGTAGGTAGGGTGAATCAGTCTGCACTATGACTTCCTTTCCAAATTATTCATCTTTCTTATAAGTATACCTTGCAGACGATCTAATGCAGAAGGCTTTGGTGGAAGGGGAAGCTATTGAGGCTGCCAAGAAAAAGAAAACCTCAACTAAAAGAGGCCAGTTAGTAGCAGCTCCGTCATCCCCCCGAAAAAAGTTGCGACTCATCAAGAAAGGAGCCTCAAGTTCATCAGCTCTTCTTCCCTTATCTTCCGACTAGCCGGGAGCTCAACCCTTAACCATTTATGAGCCTAGAAGGGAGGATAATACCTCCCCTGCCCCTTCTTTATCTCCCCAAGGAGGGGATTCTCCCTCCCAATTTCTTCATTCCTCCCCATCTACACAAAATTCACCCCTGCCTTCTCGTACAGAATCCCTTTAAGCTCCTATACCTCCCGACTCGAGAACCTCTCCTACCCCTCTTCGCCGTACCAGGCCCCCATCTTCCTTGGAAGGAGAGGATCCTTCCCTTCCTGTTCCTCCGAAGGCCACGCTGGGATCCTTGCTGAAAATTCGGCACCCTTCGGAGGTAAAATTCTTTAACCAGTCGGGCATACAAGGCCCGTGTGAGCAAGTGGGTAAGTCACGGCAAAGGTATTTACTTTTTCTTTTCCTCCTCTCGCTATGGGTATTTCCTATCGATGTATCCGATAATTTTCCTTTCCTTTTAGGCCTCCACCCAACATCACAACATGGTGGTTCATTTAGCCCGATTCCAATCTAGTGTGGAGGTGTCACAATGTAAAGAGATCGTGCGGCGATTAAATGAGCAGGAGGCAGACTTTCGGGGCCAGTGCGAAGATGCCACGATGTAACTAGCCTTGGTCCGAAGCAAAAAAGAGGAGCTACAACGAAAAAATGAAGAATTAGAACAACGCCTCTTCTTGTAGTCGAGTGAGCTGCAACAGGTAGACATCCTGACTCAGGAACTGAAGGAGTATAAGAGATATCTTATGGACGCCATGATCAAGGATGCTGACTCTTCGGCTACTATCACACAACTTCAACAAGAACGCCACCACCTTAATCTGGAGTGTCAGGCCTGGGCAATTACCAGGGAATCCTGTGCAAAGAAGTGTCAGGATCTTTTCTCCATGGTAGCGTCTCTTCCCCGAACCTTATCGCCGGTGGCTCAGCAGCAATCTACCCTCCAACAGGAGTATCTTGAAGCTCTTTCAGCCTTAGGACAGCGAGCTATACAGGCAGCCACCGAGAGAGATGCTTTAGCGATTAAATTGGTGGAAAGTCAAGCTCAGGTGGTTCAATATCAGGACCAACTAAAGGAGCAGGAAGCTGACCTCAAGGGGCGCTATGTCAAGAAGGGGGTAGATCTCTTTATACTAGGTTTTGAGGGGTCCTCGGCTCAAAATGCCGAATGAGGATACCCGCCTCCTAGCACGGACACTAGCTATTTAAATCCCACGGAGGCGTTAGCTAAATGTCCGCCCGAACTCTTTGAATTATAATTTCTACTATTCTCCTTTTTTGATAATTTTATTAATAGCCTCTCTTCTACTTCTGAATGATGAATTTGTCCATAGGCTTAGTTATCATCGTCTTGTCCTGCTTCTTGACGGGTCGGGAATTTTGGACCGATTTTAAACTCCTCCTCTTTTTTTTTTTTATACTGTTATCTCTTTTCCCATATCGGATGGTGCACTCACCTCGTTGGTTCGGGCTTATGGGAGAGATATTGAATAACATTATTCACCCGTGAAGTATTTTGTCGATGTTATTGTCTGATTTCGGTTCGGGAATCTGCTTGAAGTATTTTGTCTGATGTTATTCACACCTGTCCTGATTTAGGTTTGGGAATCTGCTTGAAGTATTTTGTCTGATATTATTCACACCCGTCCCGATTTCGGTTTGGGGACTTGCTTTAAGTGACTCCGGCCTGTTAGCCTTCCCCATTCCTTTTTATTGCTCCGGAAACTATATCCACCTTCTCGTCTTCTTCCCCTTCCCAAGAACTTCCCCCGTTGCTTTTCTTTCATTATAAATCATCACCCTCCATGTCTTCGTCCCTCTATCTCACTATCATGGCTTCAGCAGAGCATCCCATCAAAATTTCTTCAGAGTCAGAATCCTTCGAGTTATGGAACTGGGCTTCGAAGATCTGAGACTCGAGAGACCCCGACCGCCACTTGACCTTCCACCCCTTCCGTTCCTCGCCTTCGGTCAACTCCAACTCCTCCTCAAGGGAGGTCTTTTCGGGCTCCTTTTCCCTCCTTCCGCAACAGGGTGTGGAATCCTCCCTTCACAGGAGTATATGGAGACCCCGCGACGCTAACTTCCTCCACTTCGCTTCATGGCGGCTTTCATCCCCATCCCCCCGGCAGGAGCTCATCCTTCTTTGTTCAACGAAGGTCCATCAGTTCTTCTTTCACCTCAAGTCGAGCGCTTCAGGGTCATCCTGGCGCCCTCTCCTCCTAAAGAGACCTCTCCCGCCTCATCTATGGGGAGTAATCAGAGAAAATCTATATAGATCAGATTAATGTAATCATTTCAAATATATGAGTAAAGATGAGAGAGGGAACTTGATGTTTGCTTTTGTCTTTTTCTCGTAGAGGTAAGAGTTCTGTCTTCGAAAGGACGATAATCTGATCTGAACATACCTTCTTCTATCATCGCCCGGGGATTTGGACCTTCTTAATTACAGTTATAGGCCCGTTGCCTTCCCACTACTGCCCCCACGTCTCCTCTTCTTTATTGGCATTTATGGCCCCCCTTTCTTCTGCCCATAAATGCACCTTCCCCCCTTCGTGGCTATAAAAGTTCCCGATCCTTACCTGATAGCTTCCATCCTTCCCTTTTCTCTTTATTTGAATAGGGCAACCTTGATTCCTCCTTCTGAAGAAAAGATAAATGACCGCCGATACATAGTTAGCTTGGAGGAGCAAGTGAAGTACTTACAGCAGGGACTAAAGGAAACTTCCGCCAGTAATCGCTCCCTACGCCAACAACTGGTCGGGTCCCAAAAGGAATTGGCCAAACAAGTTTTCCTACAGCAGTCTTACCGGCGACAACTATTGTGTCAACCTCAACCATATAAGAGAGTTCCCTCCGTTCCTCCCAACAAAGAACTATAATACTCAAGATGTCTGAGGGTTTCTATTTGTCGTTTTTCCTCGTAAATGACTTAAAATGTGTAATTCCTTTGCATTAATGAACTTTCCCCATTTATCTCCTTTCTCCAGTGTTTTCTGCATTGTACCACGCTTTACTTCTTTCGTATCCCCATAGACCGAGATATATATCGGCTATTCCGCCTTTATAATCCGCTTGGGATATAGAACCATTAAATGAATTGACTCTTCTATTTTGCAAGGATAAAACAATATAGGGTTAAATAATAACCGAGGGGTCTCGGTTCTTCCGTTCTACCACTGCATGGGGATATCTTCCGCTCTGCCTCGCGGGGATAGAAATTTAGATGTAGAATAAATAATAATCGAGGGGTCTCGGTTCTTCCGTTCCACCACCATACGGGGATATCTTCCGCTCTGCCTCGCGAGGATAGAAATTTAGATGTAGAATAAATAATAACCGAGGGGTCTCGGTTCTTCCGTTCCACCACTACACGGGGATATCTTCCGCTCTGCCTCTCGGGGATAGAAATTTAGATGTAGAATAAATAATAACCGAGGGGTCTCGGTTCTTCCGTTCCACCACAACACGGGGATATCTTCCACTTTGCCTCGCGGGGATAGAAAATTAGATGTAGAATAAATAATAACCGAGGGGTCTCGGTTCTTCCGTTCCACCACCACACGGGGATATCTTTCGCTCTGCCTCGCGGGGATAGAAATTTAGATGTAGAATAAATAATAATCGAGGGGTCTCAGTTCTTCCGTTCCACCACCACACGGGGATATCTTCCGCTCTGCCTCGCGGGGATAGAATTTTAGATGTAAAATAAATAATAACCGAGGGGTCTCGGTTCTTCCGTTCCACAACCACACGGGGATATCTTCCGCTCTGCCTCGCGGGGATAGAATTTTAGATGTAGAATAAATAATAACCGAGGGGTCTCAGTTCTTCCATTCCACCACCACACGGGGATATCTTCCGCTCTGCCTCGCAGGGATAGAAATTTAGATGTAGAATAAATAATAACCGAGGGGTCTCGGTTCTTCCACTTCCACCACCACACGGGGATATCTTCCGCTCTGCCTCGCGGGGATAGAAATTTAGATGTATATAGTCCCGAAGCCATCAATATAAAGGAGGCAACGCTTTCATACCCTCCCTCTTTTGTGCTTTCTTTCGGAAGGGGGGAATGCCCATATCCACCCCCTTCCCATGTAATTGAAGATTCTAGCACCCACCGAGCCATTTAGGAAAAATAATCCTTCTTTCCCTTTCATTTAGGGCCGCTTTTGTCACAGGCGAGGAGCCAAAGAATGATTATCAGCCCACTTACTTCCCCTTTATAAGGGATCCTTTTGCCTTCATTTCTCTGCCTATCTTCATCTCTTTGCCTTTTCATCTCCTTCTTCTCCGTCTGTTCGTTCCTCCGCCGCCATACTTCGTTGCCCCAATCCTTATTCTTAGATCATCAAAATGCACTCTACCTTTTTCCAGGAGATAGCGGGTCATTATCCACATCGCAAGAGGAAAACCGGTCATCCGTCAACTTCGACCTCTTCTTCCCCCCCCCGGTCACCAACATAGCTACTTCACCTTGTCCATCTTCCTCTCCCCCCCTCGAATCTCTTATTACTCCTACCCCGGAGGAAATTGGTACCATTATTCCTTCCTCCATTTCCCTGACATTTGCGAACCCTAACTCCCATACTTTTTCTCCCTCTGCCACCATAATTCAGAAGTCGCCTTCTCCTTCACCCCAACCTGAGGATGAACTTGGGGAGGATGCGCCTCCATGTCAGCCGTTGATAGAGACTGACCCATCCTTGCCTTCTTTTTCCCCTGAATACCATTCTTCCTCCGAACCCATGGCGATCGATGTCCCCTTACCGCAAGCTTCTCCTTCCACTCATCGCCGGAAGAGCCCCTCTCCTCTTCCAAATGTCATTCCCCTTCTTCCCCTCTCCCGTGAACTTCCCACCTCAGTATCATCCGTCCCATCTTCTTCCTTTTCTCCCCGGAGTCTTCGGATTCTGAACTTAGAGGAAGTGGTTCCTCGCATAGAAAGCCTGCGCCATGCTCTGGATTTGGTATGTTTTCTCGTTTAGCTCTTTTAGCTTTGTCTTACTATCTGATTTTCTTGTTCACAACTGGCATGCAGACCTTAACCAATCATCAAGAGTTGAATCGCTCCCTCCTTCAATATCAGACTCAAGCTCAAGAATGGGAGCGGCAACAACGGGAAGATTTAGCGATCGCCAAAATCGGAAGGCTCGCATAATAATAATTGCACTGTGCAGAGCAATTATCTGAGGATCATCAACGAATTCAGAAGGATGCTGATACCATTGCGGCGTTAAGAGAACAGCAACGTCCAGGTGTGCAGCCACTCGTGCCTCAGCGGGAAGTCCCACTGGCCTCTCCCGATAAGGAGTCTTCCTCGGCTCAAGAATTAATACGTCTCCAAGGGTTGGCAGCAGAACTCCTCCAGGGGAAGCAACAGGATTCTGATGTCATCGCCCGCCTTCAGGTCCAATACCAGCGAGCACAGAATAAGATAGGGGACCTTCGCACCCGCTTGTGCAAGGAGGTATAAGAAAACTCATCCCTTATAAATTCCCGGGCGCATGCTCATGCCCGTCTACGCAGGCAAGAGACTTCCCTCCAGAGACTGAGCACTAAACTCGCCCGAACCAGATCTTATTCTGAAGCAGTGGAGGGGATCTCAGCTTCTATGCGTCAGAACATGGTGGAGATGACGCACCTTTTGCAGCAGGACCAAGGCTCCCGAGCCGATGATGTTTCCATCTTAGCCGATGCTATTATGGAGGTGTCGCGACGCTATGTGGACGTGCGTCGAAAACTTCAAGAGCAACAAGAAAAATGTGAGAGCTTGCATGGTGAGCGAAGCCCTGACCATCCGCACCGCCAGGAGAGACTCATCACTTTACTGCGCGCCACCTATCAGGACGGATTTAATGAAGCGGTTCAGCAGTATGCTAACCAAGGATTACCTCCTCCACCTTATCCTTCCTTTTCTTTAAATTGGGAGGCTGGTTTTCAACGTTATCCTCCTGACCGGTTCAAGCTGTAATATGATAGCCTGTTTTGAAATGGGAATTCCCTTTCCATCTTTCCTTTTTTCTTCAAGATTTATTAACAACACTGTATTGCTTCTGTAAATAACCCCTTTAATGAAATTTGGAGAGTATTCGGCATCAAATTAATGTAATCAATTCAAGAAGTACTCCCTTCGGAGTCTCATAATTTCTCTTCTTCCATTCCATATTTCTCATACAGTGTGAAAAAGTTTTAAATGAAGGGCGTTCCAAGGTCGTGGAAGCTCTTTGCCTTGGTCATCTTTCAGATAATATGCTGACCCTGCTACGTAGTGCGTTATTTCATAGGGTCCTTCCAAGTTTGAAGCCAGCTTTCCGGGATCTCCAGCGGGATTAACCTTGCGCAAAACCCAATCCCCTTCTTGAAATCTTCGAGGCCTCACCTTCTTATTGAAGGCTCGTTGCACTCTTTGGTTGTAGAATTCCGCTCGCCTCCGTGCCATCTCCCGCTTTTCCTCCACCAAGTCCAATTCGATGCTTCGGAGGAGCTGGTTCTGATTTGGTTCGTATGCCTTTATCCGAGCGCTATTTAATAGAACCTCGACTGGAATAACAGCTTCCGTCCCGTACACCAAACTAAAGGGAGTTTCTCCTGTTGCTGTATTGGGAGTGGTTCGATAGGCCCACAGGACGCCTGGTAACTCTTCTACCCAATTCCCCCTCTGAGCCCCTAATTTGGTCTTTAATCCTTGAATGAGGATCTTGTTAGTCACCTCCACTTGCCCATTCGCTTGAGGATGAGCGATCGAAGTGAAAGCTTGCTGAATGTTGAGACTTTGGCACCATTCTTGGATCTTTTTCCCTGGAATTGTCGTCCATTGTCACTGACTATTTTCCTAGGAATACCGTAGTGACAAACAATGTTTCTCCACAAGAACTGTATTACGACATTCTCAGTAATTCTGGCTAAGGGCTCTGCCTCCACCCATTTGGAAAAATAATCCACAGCCACCAATAAAAATTTCTTCTATAAAGGCACTGTTGGCATCGGACCTACTATATCCATTCCCCACTGGTCGAAAGGGCAAGAAGAGATCACCGCTTTCATTAACTCAGCTGGCCGTTTGGAATGGTTGCTATGTTTCTGACAAGCGAGACAAGCTTGCACTATACGAGCGGCATCTTGCTAAAGAGTCGGCCAAAAATATCCTGCCAAGAGGACCTTCCTTGCCAAAGCTCTCCCCCCTGAATGATTGCTGCAGCAACTTTCATGAATCTCCCGTAGTACCCATTCCGCATCCTCATTTCCCAAGCATTTCAATTAGGGTCGTCCGAAGGAAGTCTTGTATAAGTCCCCATTTAAGAGTGTGAACTATTTGGCTCGGCTTATTAAAGCAGAAGCTGCTATTTTTTCTTCAGGGATCTTCCCGTGCCGTAAATAGGTTATGATGTCGGTCCGCCAATCAAGCATCAGGCTTGATTCGGGTGCATCTCCCTCGAAGCTGTATATTGCTAAGGAAGTATGAATTTTCGTATGGACCGTTTCTGAGGACTTCATTCCTTCCATAGCACTAGCCAGCCGAGCCAACTCATCTGCCTTTCTGTTGTTCTCCCACGGGACCTGCTTTAAGAGGACCTGACGGAATTGAGCTTTTTCTTTCTCAAAAGCCTTCAGGTATTTATGCAGCCTTTCCTCTCGAACCGCGAAAGAACCTTGGAGTTGCGATATCACCAACTGGGAATCCGAATGGATTATAATGGAAGAAGCCCCCACTGCTTTAGCAGCTTGCAAGCCTGCCAAAATGGCTTCGTATTCCGCCTCATTATTAGATGCCCGATATTCCAGGTGAACGGCTAATCTAGTTTCTTCACCACCAGGGGAAATTAATAGAACAGCGACGCCGCTACCCGTAGACCCTGAAGAGCCATCCACGAATATACTCCAGGCCTCTGATCCCTCCTTGTTGGCTGTCAAACCCTCTTCCGAAACGCAGGGTACCTCTGCTAGAAAATCCGCAAGTGCTTGGGCTTTGATAACCGTTCGAGGTTGGTAGCGGATATCATATTCACTTAGTTCTACTACCCATTTGGCCAATCTCCCAGAGAAATTGGGCTTAGTGACGACCCTGCCCAATTCGCTGTGGGTTAGAACGGTGATGGGATGAGCCAAAAAATATGGCCTTAACTTGCGAGCGGTTAGCACTAAGATATATGCCAACTTCTCCAGCTCTGTATAACGGAATTTTGCCCCCTTAAGGATATGGCTGGTGTAATAAATAGGCTGCTGATGAGAACCTTCTTGCTTTAACAATACCGAACTAATGGCTCCATCTGAGACGGCCAGATACATCCATAAAGGTTCGCCGGCTATTGGTTTGGCTAGCAGTGGGAGTCCCGCCAAATATTTCTTTAACTCCTGGAAAGCCCGTTCACATTGATCATCCCACTGAAACTTGGTAGCCTTGCGGAGGACCTTGAAGAAAGGAAGCCCTTCCGCCGACCTGGCTATGAATCGTGATAAAGAAACGATCCTGCCCACCAGCCTCTGTGTTTCCCGCAGATTAGCGGGTGACTTCATATTGCATAATGCTTGGACCTTCTCAGGATTGGCTTGCAACCCTTTCTCAGTCACAATGTACCCCAAGAACTTGCCGCTCTTTACCCCGAACAGACATTTATTAGGGTTTAACTTCATATTAAACCGCCTCAATGTAGTGAAGGTTTCGTTTAAGTCCTTGACTAAATCCCGAGTGGCCTTCGATTTGACTAATATGTCATCCACGTAGACTTCCACATTTTTCCCTTTCTGTTCAGCAAAGATTTTGTCCATAAGGCACTGATATGTAGCCCCTGCATTCTTTAATCCGAAAGGCATTACCACATAGGCGTATAACCCTCCCGCGGTCACAAAGCTAACCCTTTTTTGATCTTCTTCTGCCAAAGGTATTTGATGATATCCTTAATATCACGAAAATCACGGAAATCAATACACATCCTCCATTGCCCCGACGGCTTGGGGACCAGGACTACATTAGAAACCCATTCGGGAAACTGGATTTCCTTTACATGACCCGCTTTTAGCAGCTTGTCCACTTCTTCGGCTATGACCTTGTCCTTTTCTGGTCCAAAATGTTGCCTCTTCTGTTGAACGGGTCGGGCTCCTTTAATGATATTGAGACGGTGTTCAGCCACTCGAGGGTTGATCCCCGTGAGATCGTGCACGTCTTTTGCAAAGATGTCTTCATTCTCCTTCAGACAAGCCACCAGCTCTTCTTTGATTTCCAGTTGTTGTGCTATCTGTGTGGCCTTTCCTGGAGCGATTTCCACCAGTTCTCCTTCCTATATTTTGCTAGCCTTGGAGGGGGATTCTTCCAGGATGCAGACGTCAGTGATAATGACAGCTTTGCCTTTGAGGTTGTTGGTTCGGGCTTTCTTCTTGTCGCCCCGAACCATTTGCACGTAGCAGCTCCTAGAGGCCTTCTGTTCTCCATGAACTTCTCCTACCAATTGACCCACTGGAAATTTCAGCTTCTGGTGGTATGGAGAAGCCACAACCTGAAAAAGGGTGAGGAAAGGATGCCCAAGAATAGCATTATAAGTGGACGGAGCATCCACAATGAGGAAAGGGATTATACTGGTCTTTTGTCTAGGCTTTACGCCCAGAGTCAGAGGCAAGGAAATCTGCCCCGTAGGGTGTACTACATGCCCCGCGAATCCAAAGAGGGGGGGGGTGAACACATCTTCTAGCTGGGCATTTCCCAGTTGCATCTGTCCGAAAGCTTCCTGGAAGAGGATGTTGACGGAGCTTCCCGAGTCAACTAGCACCCGGGCCACTTTATAATTGGCCAGGGATATGCGAATGACCAATGCATCTATGTGGGGCAGCAGGACACCTTGTAGATCTTCTGGCCCGAATGAAACGAGCGGGGCCACTTGAATAGTTTGGTCGGTGATGATGGCCAAACTCTCCATGAGACGGGCGTACGACTTCCGCGCCCGGTTAGAGTCCCCGTCGGTAGGTCCTCCAGCTATAACATGAATAACTCCCCGCGTGGGAACGCCATCTAGATTGGATGAAGGGCCCTCACCTGATGGGCCTTCTTGAGAGACATCCTCCTGGAACGGCGTGTGGGGGAAAGTGACCCGAGGTTGTTGATTATATGGCTTTAGACGGGTTACATCTGGTCGTGGGCCTCGCCGTGCCGGTCCTCCTGCCTGGAACCTTACTCGCGGATATGCAGTATGGAGGCGATCCAATTCCTCTTGTAACTTGAAACATCGGCCACTACTGTGGCCGTATTCTGTATGATATTGGCAAAAGAACGGGGCTGGGGGGTTACGTGGGATCCCCCTGTGTCCTAAGGGTCGTTGCAGCAGACCCTGTTGGTCGTAGAATTCCATTTCCCGTTCTTTCCAAGTCCTCACGGGAGGAAGCGCTTCAGCGGCCATGATTTGTAAGGGTGGGACGGGGCGAACTCCTGGCAACATCGGACGAGGCCTCGGGACCTCTTGTCGAAAAGGTCTTGGATACTCCCGCCTGAGAGGCGCTTGGGGAGCAGCGGGACGAGCCCTTTCAGCTGGGACTGCTGAGGCAGTCCGTTCAGCTCTCCGTACCTTTAATCCTTCTTCTTCGCGGATGAACTGCTCCGCACGGCTTAGTAGCTCCTCATAACTATCCACAGGTTGTCTTAACAAGGAACTGAGGAAAGGGCCCTCCTTCAGTCCGTGCTGAATAGCACCTCTGAAAGATTCAGATCGGGCTGAGGGGATTCCCCTAGCTGCAGAAGTGAATCGATGAAGATACCCCCTAAGGCATTCTGAAGGTCCCTGGGCGATATGCATTAACATAGAGGCGTCTTGTCTATACGCCTGCGGTGACAAATTCTCGATCAACATTCTCACGAAAATTAGCGAAACAGGTGATAGACCCTGGGGGCAGGGTATTGAACCACTTTTGCGCCGAGCCAGTTAGGGTGGTTCGGAAGACTCGGCACTTGAGAGCGTCAGTATAACAGTGGAGCGAGGCCGCTCCGTCAAATTGAGATATGTGCTCTTCGGGATCCGTCGAACCGTCATACTTATTAATCTGAGGATTCCGGAAGTAGGATGGAGGGAGCTCCGAGAGAATGTCCATTGTGAAGGGACTGGGATCGTATACTTCCGGAGGCCTGGTTGATTGACTTTCGCCCTGTTCCTCCCTGCGCGTTTAGGTGAAGGGCATAGTGTTCTGAGGCATTCTTCCCCCGAGTCCGCCTCCAAGCAATGTTTCCCCATTAACGGTTGTACGAGAGGGAGGAGGCATTTCTGGGGGTGGGTCTCTGGAAGAAGGTTCCCCAGAATGTGGATGCAGATATCCGGTCCTTCTCCTTTCCCTAGCGAGAGCTTCTGTGATAGCGTCATCCATCAGAGCTTTCAACTGCGAGGGTAGAAGGATGATGGGATGCTCCTCCACTGCTGAGGTAGTAGGGGGTTGTACTTCTTCCGGTTGCATCTCGACGTCCAGCTAAATGTTTCCCACAGACGGCGCCAACTGATGCGGAGAGAGTGAAAACCTGCTCGCCCCATTTTCAATGCAGTGAAGCACTGAGGGGGGTCTCATAGGGTCCTCATCGGCCTCAATCAGTAGAGAATAAGAAGATGAAATAGGTGATATGCAAGCAAACCGACGATAGCAATCGAGATTCAGACACAAGATGTAACGTGGTTCAGAATAAGGATTCCTACTCCACGGAGGTGAACTTTCTCATCGGAGGCGGTGCCTAAGCACTTCCACTATGAGGGTCCTACTTTACGGAGGGTCAATTTCCGAAGGTGGAGGATAGAAGACCTTTTACAATGATATCGTAAAGCGAGAAAAATACAAGAGATGTGATAACAATAGATCTCCTTCTTCTCCCGTGAGGCGGCTGTGGTTCTCCTCTTCCTCTTGCGTCCTCTGCTCTCTCTTTGGGTTGGAATGATTGGATCCCTTTCCTCCTCCTTTCTCCTCCCTTTATCTTCCCCTTCCTTCATCGTAACGTCAGAGGTTATCTCCATCGCATACATGGCCACCCCTTTCCTCGAGAATAATTACATGTATATCAGGAGTGAAGACTCCTTGGAATATTATGTGGGGCCTCCCAGGCCGTTGCCTAACACCTTTTCCTCTATTTTTCGGGAAACTAGGCTAGACTATCTCCCTCAACCTTCCGTGTTGAGGGAAGCTAGTTTAGGTCTATAGCCCACGGGTGACCTAGCCCTAGGGCTTTTTATCAACACGAACCAACTCCTATTTTCCCCATGTCAAATTCCCATTGTATTGATCAGATTGGACCGACCTCTTGGCAAAGCGCCTTCCGTCTCTCCTTTGCCGTATCAATTGCTTTCATTAACTCTCCCGCGCCAATGGCTTTCAATGTTCGCCCGTGCCAATGGCTTTCAATATTCACCCGTGCCAATGACTTTCAATATTCGCCCGTGCCAATGGCTTCTGATGTTCACCCGTGCCAATGGCTTCTGATATTCGCCCATGCCAATGGCTTTCAATGTTCGCCCGTGCCAATGGCTTTCAATGTTCGCCCATGCCAATGGCTTTCAATGTTCGCCCGTGCCAATCCTCCTTTCCTTTCTTAGCTGAGTCGTGTATTTTGGATCGGATCTTGGGTCACCTGCTAACCCCTCTATCGAGGATTTTGTAGGGAAGGTACCAGTAGTATCATAACATGTAAACATATATAACATAACGATCGTAACATGTAAACATATATAACATAACAAACATAGCATGTAAACATATATAACATAACCATCATAACATGTAAACATATATAACATAACAAACATAGCATGTAAACATATATAACATAACCATCATAACATGTAAACATATATAACATAACAAACATACCATGTAAACATATATAACATAACCATCATAACATGTAAACATATATAACATAACAAACATAGCATGTAAACATATATAACATAACCATCATAACATGTAAACATATATAACATAACCATCATAACATGTAAACATATATAACATAACAAACATAGCATGTAAACATATGTGCAGGATGCTCTTTGAAAACATATATCATAGGTATTTGAACATAACTCTCAATATATTGGGCCCAGCATTGTACCACATCATCATCATCATAGCGCGCATCCCTAAATAGACCCGAGGCAGCTAATCTCGAACCTACTAGGTTACTAGGCCCGATCTTAGTCCGTCGACCTAGGGACCATCATCATAACATAGAAGCCCATCCTAGGCCCGATCTTAGTCCGTCAGCCTAGGGCATCTGGGAGCCCATCCCGTACTAGGTCCGTACTATGACCGTTGACCTAGGGGCAATCGTAACATAGAAGTCCATCCTAGGCTCTATCTAAGTCCGTCGGCCTAGGGCAACTTAGGAGCCCATCCCTTTGGACCTTCTTAGGGTCCTGGTACAAGCCATGCAGAAAGTAAAATACATACATGCTTCTTATCATAACATATCATATTTCATTTCATAAACATTTCATATTCCTTATCATGGCATATCATGTTTTTCTTCATCATATCATAACATACTTCTTCTTCATAACATATCATATGGCTTTCATAACATATTTCTTCTTCATAACATATCATTCACCATAACATATTTCTTCTTCATAACATATCATATTCTTTTCATGCATATCATGTTCCTTCTTTATAAAACATCATACATTCATACAATTACGAGGTAATAAGCATAACATTATCACAACATCACACACATATAAGCATGTCATAAGGTATAAACATCATGAACAAGTATACATGGAATGACCTAACCTTCATTGAGTTCTATCAAAGTTTTAAACACCAAACAACTTATCTATGGTCTAACTAACCACATGTTAATTCATTAACATATAAAGCATGGCATGGGAGGGCACTTAGGGTTTTAAATAAACCTTGGCCGAATGGTTCAAAGGCTTAAAGGTTCATCCACTTAAATCTAGGTTAACCAAACAACATGTTATCTTCATTTACCATCAAAAACATAGCATGAACTTATCTATAACATAGCATAGAACATGTTATCTTCTTCTAACATCAAACATGACATGAACTCATTTAAAACCTAGCATAGAGCATGTTATCTTAATCTAACACCAAAAGTCATCATGAACTCATCCAAAACATAGCATAGAAGGACACCTTAGGGGTATAGATGGAATTGGCCGAATGGCTCAAGGGGACTAATGGTTCATCCACTTAAATCTAGGTTAAAACAAACAACATGTTATCTTCATTTACCATCAAAACATAGCATGAACCTATCTCTAACATAGCATAGAACATGATACCTTCTTCTAACATCAACACGGCATGAACTCCTTTAAAACCTAGCATAGAACATGTTTTCTTCATCTAGCATCAAAACTTAGCCTAAGCTCATCTAAACATGGCATAAAAAAAAAGAACACATAGGGGTCTAAAGTGGCTTGGCCGAATGGTCCAAGGCTTAGGGTTCATCCACTTAAATCTACCAAACATCATGTTATCTTCTTTTACTATCAAAACATAGCATGAACTTGGCTATAGCATGACATAAAAAAAACATATAAGGGTCTAAAGTGGCTTGGCCGAATGGTCCAAGGCCTAGAAGTTCATCCACATAATATCTAGGTTAACCAAACATCATGTTATCTTCTTTTACCATCAAACATAGCATGAACTTATCTATAAAGAGAACACATAGGGGTCTAAAGGGCTTGGCCGAATGGTTTTAAAGGTCATAAAAGATCAACCACTTAACGTAATTCATCTAGCATCCTATCTTCATCATGTTCATACAAGATATGGCATGGATCTTCATGGAAAAACTCAAACAAGGTCTTGGCCGAATGGTTTCAAGAGGACTAACACAAACACATCAAATGAAAACTACTTGTATGCAGGTGAGGGGGATACTTACTTCCTTCGCTTTGCTTTTTGGTTGGAAGATAACCTAAGGGATGCCAACTTAGCCTTCCTCTTGCTTGGATAGGTTTCGGACAAAGGATGAAAAGGGAGAGGAATGGATTTCGGTGAGGAAGAAGATGAGAAGGAGAGAAAAGCAATTTGGTTACTCATGTCTCCTCATTCCCATATTTATTCACTTGAAGAGTCCCTTAGTCTCCCTTACCCCTAACTATAATTTCCCATATTCCTCTAATAGTACAACCCTGCTGGGCTTTTGGTTATTGGATGCATCTTTAGGGCTTAGCTATCTCTAGAGGTTTGGGGTTCAATTCCTAGGCCTTGGATCCTTTTTGTCTCCTTTTCTTTTATTTTTGAAAGAGCCCACATAAAGCCCAATATAATCATGCCAAAAATTCTTGTAAAATTGCTAGAAATTTTACAGGCGTTACAACAAAAGCCATAATAGTTGGAAAATATTTTTTTTTTCATATTTATTGCTTTTGATTTATATGCTTGTTGTGCTTACATAGTTAAAATTCCTCAATTTTAAATTACTAAGTGGGAGAGGGATATTTTTTTAAAAATTCCCGCGACCTCCATTAAGATTTGACATGTGATGCGATCAAACTTCCGCGTTGGATCTAAGTGCCTTCCTCCATATCGGATGAGTTTGTTTTGCATATCACTAGGTCAAATATGGTTATAGGAAGTTATTTAGGAGCGTGTGTACTTCCCCATCAGAAGGCACATAATCCGAGGTAATTGCCTTAGTATCGGGTAATGGTGAACACTTAGATGCAAATAAAAGTATCCTCCCCATCAGAGTCACTGTTTTTATTTGTAGGACCGAAGAGAAACCAACTATTAATTTTATTTCTCAAAAAGTAAGGTTGACAGGATAATAAAATTAATGGGTAAAATCTCCTCTTAAAATGTAGAATTCGTATACGTCCACACTTTCGTGGCATACGATATTCTCGATGTTTTGAGGTGTTGGTTGACTTTAAAATTGTATTGTTTGAGGAATCAATAAATTTTGAAATATAATGTTGTGATTTATGTGATTCTTAGGTTTCTTCAAAATGACTTTCAACCCACTTGTTGTGATTCTAAAGGAAAATAAACTTACTAGATCTAACTATATGGATTGGAAAAGGAATTTGGACATAGTCTTGACTGCTGAGGAGTATAAGTATGTACTTTGTGAGGAGTGTCCTCCTAAGCCTACGGATGATTCTAGGGAAAAGGAGAAAGAGAGTTATAAGAAGTGGATCAAGGCTGATGAGATGGCGCGGTGTTACATTTTGGCTTCTATGTCAAATGTATTGCAACATCAGCATCAGGCTATGACTATTGCTTATGACATGATGCTCAATCTCAAGGAACTTTTCGGACACCAGAATCGAGCTACTAGGCAAGAAGTCATGAGAAACTTGATGACGACCACCATGGTTGAGGGAACACCCGTGAGGGATCATGTTCTAAAGATGATGGCTCATTTGAATGAGCTGGAGGTCCTTGGAGCTGAGATCAATGGGGAAAACCAGGTTGATATAATTCTCCAATCTCTACCTAGGAGTTTTGAGCAGTTTTGCCTAAACTACAACATGAATAAGAGGTTGTATTCATTAGCGGAGCTTTTGACAGAACTTCAGGCGGTAGAGGGGCTTTTTCGTCAGAGTTCTTAGGTTTTGGTTGCCCAGAAGGTTTCTACTTCTAAGCCGAAAGGCAAGAAGAAGAAGAAACAAGGTGCAACAAAGGTGGTGGGAGGATCTCAGGGAGGAGTGAAGAAGCTGAAAGGCAAGTACTTCACTTGCAAGAAGACTAGACATTGGAAGGTTGACTGCCCCAACCGGAAGCAGAACAAAGATATATCTTTTGGTCTAGTCGTTGAAACATGTTTAGTGGTGTTATCTACCGGTACCTGGTGTGTAGATACGGGAGCTATTGATCATGTCTACAATACTTTGCAGAGGTTCAAGGAAACCAGACGACTAGCTGAGGGGGAGATTATCGTCTACATGGGCAATGCTACTAAGGTGGCGGCTATTGTAGTGGGAGATGTTTATTTATCTTTTGATAGGAATAAAACTTTGGTTATGAGAAATTGCCTTTATGTACCTTCATTTAGAAAGAATTTGATTTTAGTTTCTAAATTATTTTTGGATGGATATTCTATTTCTTTTAATGACAGAGTTGTTATAAAAAGGAATAGGGAGATTATCTATTCTGGTGCGTTGTTAGGAAATTTCTATTCTCTTGAATCAATGGCTCCCACGATGCAAATAGAAGTAAATAACTCATCTTCTAAATCTAATAAGAGAAAAGAACCTTCGAAAATGAACCAAACGTATCTTTGTCACCTAAGGTTAGATCATATTAACCTAAGTAGAATTTAAAGGTTGATAGTTGATGGGCCTTTGGGTTCATTAGTGGTGGAAGATTTCCCAACCTGTGAATCTTGCTTGGAAGGTAAAATGACCAAGAGGCCTTTTAAGGCCAAGGGGTATAGAGCCAAAGATGTGTTGGAATTGATTAATTCTGATTTGTGTGGTTCTATGTCTTTCTAGGCTAGAGGTAGTTTTGAATACTTTATCTCTTTTATAGACGATTATTCAATATATGGATACATTTACTTGACGCGCCACAAGTCTGAATGCTTTGACAGGTTCAAAGAATTCAAGGCTGATGTGGAGAAATGCCAAGGTAAAAGTATCAAGACACTACAATCTGATCGTGGTGGTGAGTACATCTTAGGAGAGTTTAGGAGTTACTTATCAGAGGCTAGGATTCAATCCCAACTGTCAGCACCTGGTACACCCCAGCAGAATGGTGTGGCCGAGCGAAGGAATAGGACTCTTATGAAGATGGTTAGATCGACAATGAGTTATTCTGAGTTACCTGATTCATTCTGGGGGTATGCTCATGATACGACAGTATATATTCTTAACTTGGTACCATAAAAATCAGTACCTTCTACTCCCACAAAATTGTGGACTGGGCGAAAGCCTAGTTTGAGACATATTCAGATTTGGGGAGTTCAGCACATGTGTTGAAGGTAGATGCTGGTAAGTTGGAACCTCGTACAGAAGTGCACTTGTTCCTAGGCTATCCTAGAGGAACGAAAGGTGGTTTGTTTTATAGTCCTAGAGATCAGAGGGAGATCGTTAGCATGAATGCCCAATTTTTAGAGGAAGACTATGTGATGAACCACGAGCCCATGAGCAAGATTTATCTAGAGGAGTTGAGAGGGGAAGTCACTACTTCAGGACCAATGGTATAAGAGGACATTGTAGGGATGTATACTGAAAAGTCTATCTTTTGTATGAACATCTTTATTTTGAAATAAGAATCACATGATCATTGTTTGCATATTTTTATGGTTATGCAATATTGTCTAATACTTTACATTGTAGATAACATGGTGTGTGGTGTCACACAGGAGATCATGTTATCGGCCCCTTGAAAAGTATAAGTAAAGGCTCACCACCGAGATGACTTTGGACAAAACCATCGGAATGGTTGTAGTGTGATTTGGTATTGGTTTGTCTTGACCATAGAATCACACTAGTGCACTCTGTGTGTATTGAGCAGGACCGACTTAGAGGTGATTCGATTTATTGCTGACTACATAATCGAATCGGACCTCAGATATTATTTAGTACATGCTCTTAATCCCGATATAATAATGGGCACATATACTTAGTACTCATCTCTTTGATTTACCAATGGGCGAGATTTATAGATTAAATCGATAGACTCGGTAAGTTGGGAGATGATATTATTTATATGGTGTGCATTTGATTATAGGAGGAAATCATGTCCTATAAATTAGGATGATGATGTCCCCTTGAGGAGCTCATAAGGTTCATCATGTAAACCCTGCAGGTGGACTTGGTCCGGCATGATGAAAAGGTTGAGTGGTACTACTCAAGGAGTTAGATGTTGATTAATTAATGGTCAGTAAATTAATTAATCGACGGATATTCGAGATCTTAAACATGGGGAGAAAATGTACAAATAATATATGGAGCCCATATTATCATATGGGGGTTGGTGAGGTAGATCAATGATGAACCTTTAGTGGATTGGATCATCATTAGTGGATCGGACTTTATATGGGCTTGATCCATGGGTGGCCAAGACCCAACTCCTCCTCATGGTCTCTAATGTAGCCTATTAACACCTCATGATGCTTAGATCCAATGGATAGAAACAAAACTCTAAGATCCATAGGTAAAGATTAAATCTCTAAGATCCGACGGTTGAGATTAAATCTCTAGATCCGACGGTTGAGATTAAATCTCTAGAACCAATGGATTAGATTAATTCATGACTTATCCCTAACTCTATAAAAGGATGACAAGGGAGTTGGCGTGGGATAATGGATGAGAGCTAGGGTTTTTGGGCAGCAAGGAAGAGGAATCCTAGTTGAGATAGGATTAGGATTAGGGTTTGGAGGCAAGGGTGGCACCAAATAAGGAAGGTATTCTTCTCTTCTTCTTCCTCTTTTGGCCAACGTCCAGCACCTCTCCAGCCTCTTTTCCAGCCTTGGCCGGCACCCAAGAGCTCCCTTCTCCTTCTCCTTAGGTGGTGGAAGCAAGATATAGGGCTTCCCTTTGTGTCTTGGTTGTTTTCCACCATCTTCTCCTTCACCTAGTTGGCCGGCGGCAAGGATAGTTTTAGTTCCTTTTTGGTTGTTTTTAGAGAGGTGAAAAACCTTGTTTCTATTCTTCCTCTTGCTTTGGAAGAGCAAGGAAGGAAGATTTGCGATCTAGGAGCTTCGACTTTTGGTAGATCGTCGCCCACACGACGTCCAAAAGAAGGTCATACATTAGAAGATCGAGACGTATACCTATTCTACTTTCTTCTTTTGTTTATTGCTTGTATTTGTTTTTCAATTATAAGCATGTTATAAATCTATAAATGGCTAAATAATACTTGGATCCCGAGTATAAACACAAAAACCAGCGATCCGGACATCGTCTATTCCGCGGCTACTCATAGAATAGAGGATGGTCCCTTGAACAACAGTAGCTTCCTTCATGGCGATCCCTTCTATGTCCCCGGATTAAAAAATTTAATCCTAGACAAAAGGGATTGCCAAAGCAACCAAGCCATCGTCGTGCTATTCGTTTAGAGAGGTCACTTGAACAAACTAGTTGTTCAAGCGACCAACCTCTATTCTACGAGTAGCCGCGGAATAGACGATGTCCGGATCGCCGGTTTTCGTGTTTATACTCGGGATCCAAGTATTATTTATCCATTTACAGATTTATAACATGCTTATAATTGAAAAACAAATACAAGCAATAAACAAAAGAAGAAAGTAGAATAGGTATACCTCTCGATCTTCTAATGTATGACCTTCCTCCTTTTGGACGTCGTGTGGGCGACGATCTACCAAAAGTCGAAGCTCCTAGATCGCAAATCTCCTTCCTTGCTCTTCGAAAGCAAGAGGAAGAATAGAAACAAGGTTTTTCTCCTCCCTAGAAACAACCAACAAGGAACAAAAACTATCCTTGCCGCCGGCCAACTAGGTGAAGGAGAAGATGGTGGAAAACAACCAAGACACCAAGGGAAGCCTTATATCTTGTTTCCACCACCTAAGGAGAAGGAGAAGGGAGCTTTTGGGCGCTGGCCAAGGCTGGAAAAGAGGATGGAGAGGTGCTGGACGTTGGCCAAAAGAGGAAGAAGAAGAGAAGAATACCTTCCTTATTTGGTGCCACCCTTGCCTCCAAACCCTAATCCTAATCCTATCTCAACTAGGATTCCTCTTCCTTGCCGCCCAAAAACCCTAGCTCTCATCCATTATCCCACGCCAACTCCCTTGTCATCCTTTTATAGAGTTAGGGATAAGTCATGAATTAATCTCATCCATTGGTTCTAGAGATTTAATCTCACCCGTCGGATCTAGAGATTTAATCTTAACCATCGGATCTTAGAGATTTAATCTCTACCTATGGATCTTAGAGTTTTGTTTCTATCCATTGAATCTAAGCATCATGAGGTGTTAATAGGCTACATTAGCGACCATGAGGAGGAGTTGGGTCTTGGCCACCTATGGATCAAGCCCACATAAAGTCCGATCCACTAATGATGATCCAATCCACAAAAGGTTCATCATTGATCTACCTCACCAACCCCCATATGATAATATGGGCTCCATATATTATTTGTACATTTTCTCCCCGTGTTTAAGATCTCGAATGTCCGTTGATTAATTAATTTACTGACCATTAATTAATCAATATCTAACTCCTTGAGTAGTACCACTCAACCTTTTCATCATGCCAGACCAAGTCCACCTGCAGGGTTTACATGATGAACCTTATGAGCTCCTCAAGGGGACATCATCATCCTAATTTATAGGACATGGTTTCCTCCTATAATCAACGACACACCATATAAATAATATCATCTCTCAACTTACCGAGCCTATCGATTTAATCTATAAATCTCGCCCATTGGTAAATCAAAGAGAAGAGTACTAAGTATATGTGCCCATTATTATATCGGGATTAAGAGCATGTACTAAATAATATCTGAGGTTCGATTCGATTATGTAGTCAGCAATAAATCGAATCACCTCTAAGTCGGTCTTGCTCAATACACAAAGTGCACTAGTGTGATTCTATGGTCAAGATAAACCAATACCAAATCACACTACAACCATTCTGATGGTTTGTCCAAAGCCATCTCGGTTGTGAGCCTTTACTTATACTTTTCAAGGGGCCGATAACCTGATCTCCTGTGTGACACCACACACCATGTTATCTACAATGTAAAGTATTAGATAATATTGCATAACCATAAAAATATGGAAACAATGATCATGTGATTCTTATTTCAAAATAAAGATGTTCATACAAAAGATAGACTTTTCAGTATACATCCCTACAATCTCCCACTTATACTAAAAGACTATGCTGTCTTCAAACTGCCATACATCTGATCCCCATTCCCTCCACATGCCTATCAAAAGCTCTCGCCGGAAGGGCCTTAGTGAAAGGATCTGCCAGGTTATCCTCTGATGAAATCTTAGCCACAGCAACTTCTCCTCTCTTTACGATTTCTCGTATCAGGTGGTACTTGCGCTTTATGTGTTTACTAGCCTTATGGGCTCGTGGTTCCTTCGAGTTTGCAACTGCACCACTATTATCACAATAAATTGTGATAGTTCTGGGCAAACCAGGAATCACATCCAAGTCCATCAGAAAGTTCCTGAGCCATACAACTTCTTTGGCCGCCTCAGAGGCTGCCACATACTCAGCTTCCATGGTGGAATCCGCCATGCACTTCTGCTTGACACTCCTCCATACAATGGCTCCACCTCCCAAAGTAAACACAAAACCTGAGGTAGACTTACTGTTATCCCTATCATATTGGAAGTCGGAATCCGTGTAACCCACAGGGAGTAATTGGTCTGCCCGGTAGACCAACATATAATCCCTAGTCCTTCTTAGGTACTTCAGTATATGCTTTACCGCAGTCCAATGTCCCTGTTTTAGATTACTCTGATATCTACTGACCATGCCCACGGCAAAGCAGATATCTGGTCTCGTACAGAGCATCGCATACATGAGGCTTCCTACTGTCGAAGCACAAGGAACTGCCTTCATCTCCTCTATCTCCTCAGATGATCTAGGACAAATCTCCTTAGATAAAGGAACTCCATGCCTGAAAGGTAGAAAACCCTTCATGGAGTTCTACATGCAAAAATGCTCCATAATCGTGTCTATGTATGAAGCTTGGGATAAGCACAACATCCTTTTCCTACGATCCCTTATAACCTTGATCCCAAGGATGTGTCCCACCTCTCCAAAGTCCTTCATATCAAACTGTTTGGACAACCATACCCTTACATCCGATAACACCTTGATATTATTGCCAATCAACAAAATGTCATCTACGTATAGTACAAGAAATACCACTACGTTTCCGTCACATCTCTTGTATACACAAGACTCATCCGGACTTTGAATAAATCCATAAGACTGGATCACCTCATCAAACCGGATGTTGCAAGACCTCGAAGCTTGTTTCAATCCATAAATGGACCGATTAAGCTTACATACAAGATGCTCTTTGCCCTTAGCAATGAATCCCTCTGGTTGCTTCATGTAGATGTTTTCCTCAAGACTTCCATTAAGGAAAGCTGTCTTGACATCCATCTACCACACGTCATAATCCATATGAGCTGCTATGCATAAGAGAATCCGGATAGACTTAAACATGGCTACCGGCGAAAAGGTCTCCTCATAATCGATACCCTCTTTCTGAGTATACCGCTTCACAACAAGCCTCGCTTTGAAGGTCTCAACCTTCCCATCTATTCCTCTCTTTCTCTTGTAGATCCACTTGCATCCAATGGTTTTTACACCATCGAGTGGTTCTACTAGCTCCAAAACCTAATTTAAATCCATAGATTCAATCTCAGCATTCATTGCACTTTGCCAAGATACTGCATCTTTATCTTGGATTGCCTCGTCATATGTCCAGGGATCAGGTTCATGTTCGCCAGGGACCAAATCAGAAGATTCTCCCAAGAACATGAATCTATCAGGCTGTCTCATAACCCTCCCACTACGATGAGGTATCACCTGTGTATCCTGTGTGACACGCGGTGCAGTGACATGTGGTATATCCTCTTGTACCGGTGGTACTAAAAAAGTGACTTCCCCTTTTAACTCCTCCAGAACAATTTTACTCTTGGGCTTGTGGCTCATCATATAGTCATTCTCTATAAATCTGGCATTCGTGCTAACGATCACCCTCTGATCTCTAGGATTATAAAACAATCCACCCTTCATTCCCCTGGGATAGCCAACAAATATACGTACTTCTGTACGAGGTTCCAACTTACCAGCATCTGCCTTCAACACATGTGCTAGACTCCCCCATATCCAAATATGTCTTAGACTAGGCTTTCACCCAGTCCACAACTCTGTGGGAGTATAAGGCACTGATTTAGATGGAACCAAGTTCAGAATGTACACCGTCGTATCTAGAGCATATCCCTAGAATGAATCTGGCAAGTCAGAATAACTCATCATCGATCTAACCATCTCCATAAGAGTCCTATTCCTTCGCTCTGCTACACCGTTCTGCTGGGGTATGCCAGGTGCAATCAATTGGGATTGAATCTCAGCCTCTGATAAGTAGTTCCTAAACTCTCCCAAGAGGTACTCACCACCACGATCAGATCATAGTGTCTTGATACTTTTACCTTGACGTTTCTCCACATCAGCCTTGAATTCTTTGAACTTGTCAAAGCATTCAGACTTGCGGCGCATCTGGTAAATGTATCCATATCTTGAGTAATCGTCTATAAAAGAGACGAAATACTCAAAACCACCTCTAGCCTGGATAGACATAGGACCTCACAAATCAGAATGAACCAATTCTAACACATCTTTGGCTCTATACCCCTTGGCCTTAAAAGGCCTCTTGGTCATCTTACCCTCCAAGCAAGATTCACAAGTTGGGAGATCCTCCACCACTAATGAACCCAAAGGTCCATCAGCTATCAATCATTGAATTCTACTTAGGTTAATGTGACCAAACCTAAGATGTCAAAGATATGTTTGGTTCATCTTCAAAGGTTCTTTTCTCTTATTAGAATTAGAAGATGAGTTATTAACTTCAATTTGCATCATGGGAGGTTTTGCTTCAAGTGTGTACAAATTTCCTATCAATGCACCCGAACAAATAATATCCCTATTCCTTCATATAACAACTCTGTCATTAAAAGAAATAGAATATCGATCCATAAACAATTTAGAAACCGAAATTAAATTCTTTCTAAATAAGGGTACATAAAGGCAATTCTTAAGAACCAAAAGTTTATTTTTCTCAAAAGATAAATGAACATCTCCCACTGCAATAGCCGCCACCTTCGTGGCATCGCCCAAGTACACGGTAATCTCCCCCTCAGCCAGTCGTCTAGTTTCCTGGAACCCCTGCAAAGTATTGCAGACATGATCAGTGGCTTCCGTATCTACACACCAGGTGTCGGTAGATAACACCGCTAAACATGTTTCAATGACTAGACCAAAAGATATACCTTTTTTCTTTAGGTTGGGGCAGTCCTTCTTCCAGTGTCCAGTCTTCTTACAAGTGAAGCACTTGCCTTTCGTCTTCTTCACTCCTCCCTGAGTACCTCCCACCACCTTCGCCCCGGTTTGTTTCTTCTTCTTCTTGCCTTTTGGCTTAGAAGTAGAAACCTTCTGGGTCACCACGGCATGCGCCTGAGCACTCTGACGAAATAGTTCCTCTGCTGCCTGGAGTTCTGTCAGAAGTTCCGCCAACGAATACAACCTTTTGTTCATGTTGTAGTTGAGGTGAAATTGCTCAAAACTCCTAGGCAGAGACTGGAGTATGATATCAACCTAGGTTTCCCCATCGATCTCAGCTCGTAGGACCTCCAGCTCATTCAAATGAGCCATCATATTGAGAATATGATCCCTTACGGGTGTTCCCTCGATCATGGTGGACGTCATCAAGTTTCTCATGGCCTCTTGCCTCGCAGCCCAATTCTGGTGTCCGAAAAGCTCCTTGAGATTGAGCATCATATCATAAGCAGTGGACATGGCTTGATGCTGATGTTGCAGTACATTTGACATAGATGCCAAAATGTAACACCGTACCATCTCATCGGCCTTGATCCACTTCTTATAGCTCTCTCTCTCCTTTTCCCCAGAATTATCTATAGGCTTGGGAGGGCACTCTTCGAGGAGTACATATTTGTATTCCTCAGCAGTCAAGACAATGTCTAGATTCTTCTTCCAATCTACATAGTTGGGTCCAGTAAGTTTGTTCTCTTTTAGTATCACAGCAAGTGGGTTGAAAGTCATTTTGAAAGAAAACCTAAGAATCATATAAATCAAAACATTAGATTTCAAAAAATTATTGATTCCTCAAACAATAAAATTTTAAAATCAACCAACACCTCAAAACACCGAGAATATCGTATGCCACGATAGTGTGGACGTATATGAATTCTACATTTGTAAGAGGAGGTTTTACCCATTAATTTTACTATCTTATCAACCTAACTTTTTGACAAGTAAAATTAATAGTTGGTTCATCTTTGGCCCTACAAATAAAAGCAGTGACTCCGATGGGGAGGATACTTATATTTGTATCTAAGTGTTCACCATTACTCGGTACCAAGGTAATTATCTCGGGTTATGTGCCTTACGATGGACAAGTACACATGCTCCTTAATAATTTCCTATAACCATATTCGACCTTGTGATCCGCAAACAAACTCATCCGATGGGGAGGAAGGCACTCAGAGCCGATGCGCAAGTTTGTTTGCATCACTTGTTAAATCGTAATGGAGGCCGTGAGAATTTTTTTTAAAAAAAATTCCCTCTCCCACTTAGTAATTTGAAATTGAGGAATTTTCCTAGCCTACGACATGCATATCAAACAAAAAGCAATAAATATGGAAAATAAATTATTTTCCAACTATTATGGCTTTTGTCTTCAATATGACTCCTGTCGCATCGTTATCTCGTCTGCTCCTCCTACGCCATGTACGAGCAATCCTGAGATCCGAGACGAGACAAAAACCTATTTTAATTTACATCCATCGATCCTATACTCCATGAGGGAGTGTACATGAAATCTAGATCGAAAGTAAAATAAAATAAAGAGTGGCTAAACAATGACGTATCTAATTTACAAAAAATCAAATACTAGCCTTGTCAACCCCGAGGATTCAACAAAATAAATATTTACACACATACAATCACATACACACATATGGCCATAATAGTCGGATATTATGCCTGCAACCAAAGAGTTAAACTACACATATCCTACTATTATCCGACACATATAATATATGAAAGTGCATAAAAATTAATTGAATCATAAACACACAAAACCAGAAACCTTAGCTCTAATACCAATTGAAGGGTTTTTCTTATCGAGTCCGTGAGGGGAAACTTTGCTTCCCACTTCACCTCGGTAGCTTCCTTCATGGCGATCCCTTCTGACATAACACAAGTCAATGCACCGCATGTCATAGAGGATACAGAGGTGCTACCTCATCGTAGTGGGAGGGTTGTTAGACAACTTGAGAGATTTATGTTCTTGGGAGAATCTTCTGATTTGATCCATGGCGAATATTAATCTGATCTCTGGACATATGACGAGTCAATCCAAGACAAAGATGCAGTATCTTGGCAAAGGACGATGAATTCTGAGATAGAATCTATGGATTCAAATCAGGTCTGGGAGCTAGTAGAACCACCCAATGGTGTAAAAACCATTGGATGTAAGTGGATCTACAAAAAAAAGTGGAACAGACGGGAAGGTTGAGACCTTTAAAACAAGGCTTATTGCAAAAGGGTATACTCAGAAAGAGGGTATCGATTATGAGGAGACATTTTCGTCGGAAGCCATGCTTAAGTCTATCTGGATTCTCTTATCTATTGCTGCTCATATTGATTATGAGGTTTGGCAGATGGATGTCAAGATAGCTTTCCATAATGGAAGTCTTGAAGAAAACATCTCTATGGAGCAACTAGAGGGATTTATTGCAAAAGGCAAAGAGCATCTTGTGTGCAAGCTTAATCGGTCCATTTATGGATTGAAGCAAGCTTCGAGATCTTAGAACATCTGCTTTGATGAGGTAATCCAGTCATATGGATTTATTCAAAGTCCGAATGTGTCTTGTGTATACAAGAGATGTGACAGAAACGTAGTGGTATTTCTTGTATTATACGTAGATGACATTTTGCTCATTGGCAACAATGTCAAAGTGTTGTCATACATAAGGGTATGGTTGTCTAAACAGTTTGATAAGAAGGACTTAGGAGAAGTGGGACACATCCTTGGGATCAAGGTTATACGGGATCACAAGAAAAGGATGTTGTGCTTATCTCAAGCTTCATACGTAGACACTATTTTTGCTCGTTTTAGCATGCAGAACTCCAAGAAAGGTTTTCTACGTTTTAGGCATGGAGTACCTTTATCTAAAGAGATGTGTCCTAGAACATCAAAGAAGATAGAGGAGATGAAGGCGGTTCCTTATGCTTCGGCGGTAGGAAGCCTCATGTATGTTATGTTATATACGAGGTCGGATATCTGCTTTGCCGTGGGCATGGTTAGCAGATATCAGAGTAATCTAAGATAGGGACATTGGAATGCGGTAAAGCATATATTGAAGTACCTAAGAAGGACTAGGGATTATATGCTTGTTTACCATAAAGATCAATTACTCCCTGTGGGTTACAAAGATTCTGACTTATAATCAAATAGCGATAACAGTAAATCTACCTCAGGCTTTGTGTTTACTTTGGGAGGTGGAGCCATTGTATGGAGGAGTATCACATAGAAATGCGTGGCAGACTCCACCATGGAAGCTGAGTATGTGGCAGCCTCTGAGACAGCCAAAGAAGTTGTATGGCTCAAAAACTTCTTGATGGACTTGGATGTGATTCCTGGTTTGCCCAGAACTATCAGAATTTATTGTGATAACAGTGGTACAGTTGCAAACTCAAAGGAACCACGTGTTGGATCGAAGCGGATCGCTAGAGGGGGGGGGGGTGATGTAACGCCCGTAAATTCCTAGCAATTTTACAAGAATTTTTGCATGATTATAATGGGCTTTATGTGGGCTCTTTCAAAAATAAAAGAAAATGAGCCAAAAAGGATGCAAGTACTAGGAATTGAACCCCAAACCTCTAGTAGATAGCTAAGCCCTAAAGATGCATCCAATAACCAGAAGCCCAACAGGGTTGTACTATTAGATGAATATGGGAAATTATAGTTAGGGGTAAGGGAGACTAAGGGACACTTCAAGAGAATAAATAGGGAATGAGGAGACATGAGAAATCAAATTTGGCAGCTTCTCTTCCTCTTCTTCTTCCTCACCGAAACCTACCCCTCTCCCTCTTCCATTTTCCGAGATCTATCCAAGCAAGAAGAAGGCTTTAGGTTTGGCATCCCTTAGGGTATTTTCCAACTATTAACAAAGCGAAGGATGTAAGTATCCCCCTCACCTGCGTACAAGTAGTTTTCGATTGATGTATTTGTGTCAATCCCTTTTAAAACCATTCGACAAAGACCTTTTTTTGAGTTTTCCATGAAGATCCATGCCATATCTTGTATGAACATGATAAAGATAGGATGCTAGATGGATTAGGTTAAGTGTTTGACCTTAAAACCCCCAAGGAAATTTTGGCCAAGACCAATATTTGTGCTCTCCATGAAAATCCATGCTAAAACTTGTGTTAATATGAAGATGATAGATGTCTAGATGAGTTTGGTTAAGTGGTTGATCCTCAACCTCCCCTAAAACTCTCGGCCAAGTCCATCTAGACCCCTAAGGTGATTTTCTATGCCATGTTTTAGATGAGCTTATGCTATGTTTTGATGCTAGATGAAGATAACATGCTCTATGCTAGGTTTTAAATGTGTTCATGCCATGTTTGATGTTAAAAAAAGATAACATGTTCTATGTCATGCTATAGATAAGTTCATGCTATGTTTTGATGGTAAATGAAGATAACATGTTGTTTGGTTAACCTAGATTTAAGTGGATGAACCTTTAAGCCCTTTGAACCATTCGGCCAAGACCCCTAATATGTTTGTATGCCATGTTTTGATTGAGTTCATGATGACTTTTGATGTTAGATGAAGGTAACATGTTGTTGGTTAACCTAGAATTAAGTGGTTGAGCCTTATGTTCTTTAAACCCATTCGACCAAGACCCATTTAAGCCTAACATGCTATGATCTATAAATTACCATGTTATGTTTTGAATGTAGATATAGGTAACATGTGAAAGCTAAGCTAGATTTAAGAAATGGATCTTAGGTTGTCTTGGAACTCTCGGCCAAGGTTTATTTAAAAACCCTAAGTGCCCTCTTATGCCATCCTTTATATGTTAAAGAATTAACATGTGGTTAGTTAGACCATATATAAGTTGTTTGGTGTTTAAAACTTTGATATAACTCCATGATGTTTAGGTCATTCCATGTATACTTGTTCATGATGTTTATGCCTTTTGCCATGCTTATATGTGTGTGATGTTGTGATCATGTTATGCTCATTACCTTGTGATTATATGAATGTATGATGTGTTATAAGGAAGGAACATGATGTGCATGAAAAGAAACATGATATGATATGAAGAAGAAATATGTTATGAAAGTCATATGATATGTTATGAAGAAATATGTTATGAAAGCCATATGATATGTTATGAAGAAGAAATATGTTATGATATGAAGAAGAAAAATATGATATGCCATGATAAGGAACATGATATGTTTATGAAATGAAATATGATATGTTATGATAAGAAGCATGTATGTATTTTACTTTCTGCATGGCTTGTACCAGGACCCTAACAAGGTCCAAAGGGATGGGCTCCTAAGATGCCCTAGGCCGACGGACATAGTACGAGCCTAGGATGGGCTTCTATGTTATGATTGCCCTTAGGTCGACGGTAATAGTACGGACCTAGTACGGGATGGGCTCCCAGATGCCCTAGGCTGACGGTCATAAGTACGGGCCTAGGATGGGCTTCTATGTTATGATGATGACCCCTAGGTCGACGGACATAGTACGGGCCTAGTAACCTAGTAGGTTCGAGACTTGCTACCTCGGGTCTATTTAGGGATGCGCGCTATGATGATGATGATGTGGTACAATGTCGGGCCCAATATGTTGAGATTTATGTTCAAATACCTATAATATATGTTTCGAAGAGCATCCTGCATATACCTTTATGTTATGCCTGCTTATGTCTATGATGTTATATTCATGTTATGCTTGGTTATGTCCAGGATGTTATGTTTATGTTATGTATGCTTATGTCTATGATGTTATATTCATGTTATGCTTGCTTATGTCCATGATGTTATGTTGTTGTTATGCCTGCTTATGTCTATGATGTTATATTCATGTTATGCTTGCTTATGTCTATGATGTTATGTTTATGTTATGCCTGCTTAGGTTCTACGATGTTATATTCAAGTTATGCCTGCTTATGTCTTTGTATGTTTACATGTTATGCTTACGTATGATTTTTGTGAGTAGGAAAGGATCTTACTAAGTCTATGTGCTTATAGTTTATGTTCCATTGTACTGCAGATAAGGGTAAAGGGTGGCTAAACTAAAGGAAGCAGCAGGAGGGGCAAAGTGTGTGTGGTAGTGGCATGGTGGAGGAGATCTGTTATGTTCTTTATGCATATTTTCTCTAAGATGATTTAGTTTATGAATTTGAACTAAGCACTTATGAACTGATGATGCATGTTCTATGTTAAGAAGAAGTATCTATGAAATGACGATGCATGTTTATGTTTAAAAGAAAAAAAAAGTCTAAAGTCTTTCGCTATAAGAAGTACGATATATGTAGTCTTCCGCTGTAATGTATATATGTACGATCGCATCACGTGTCGCCCCTCCTGACCCTTGTGAAAGGGCGGGCGTGATAGGTGAATAGCGATAAACCTTTTTTTTTAGTTCGTTTCAAGATAATTAAATGCAGTGGAAAGTAAAATCAAACACAAAGAATACAAATGGTTTTTTACTTGGTTCGTAGCCTTCGACTACTACTCCAAGGCCCTAGTGATCCTTGATCATGCACGGAGGGGAAATCATTAAAGAACTCCTCCTCGTTGGATGTAGGAGTTAATCGAGTACAAGAAAAATCACAAAGCTTTGAGGTAGAGGGAAACTCCCCCTCTCCTCGTAACGATAAAAACTCCGAGACAATTGATATGAAAAATATAAACTTAAATGAAGATTATACCGACGAAACAAAAATATAAACAATTAAACCTAGACATCGGAGAAGTAGAACTTCATTGTTGGAGAGTCGTAGCATTGCGGAGGCTTTTTCGAAGCTTAGGATTGATGAAGAAACCCTAGGATAGGCCCACCTTTTATAGCCTTTGAGCCCCTTTTCGAGAGGAACCCTAGCCAATCACATTTGAGCACCACTCCCCTTGAAATGAGGTGATAAGCCTTGACTCCTCGAAGCTGATCCTTAACCATCAGTCGGCTGATAGCCATCATAAGTCAACTGATGGCATCGTCGAATCTTGTAAGCGATCGGTGATTGGCGATCGAGTCCTCCAAGTCGCGATCGATTGATGCTAGCTGAAATGACAAGTTAGCTGAACAATAACATTATTTCGACGTCCTCCGACCATCCGATCTCGACCTAGACCACCGATGAGATGTCTTGGTTCGGATCTACGCTTAAGTCTATCCCCGTAAAGAGGATACGACCTCACTTACACTCGCACTCACACGAGCTTACGTCGATACTTATTGTTTCTCTTTCGCTTCCGACCTTCCACTCGATTCCTTCGGCTCCCTCCGAAGTCACTCGAGTGTCACCCGACCACCGCGACTTCCTCTAGGTGTCGCTTGCCTTCAGCTCCAGCTATATCACTTTTCTGCATACTCGATTCAGCTCGTGAGATAACGATATGAGCTTAACTTTGTATCGTTTGCTATAATCAAAACTCAAGTTCGAGACTTAGGTGTCTACTGCACCAACAATCTCCCCCTTTTTGATTTATGGCAAACCACATACAAAGTTAAGAAAATAGCATGCATGAAGAATAATAAAGTGCATGAGAAATAATAATAAAAGGATTAAGTAGGAGTTGTAAATGTGCATGAGAAATAATAATTAAAGGATAATTAGGAATTGTAAATGTGCATGAGAAAGAATTAAGTAGGAGTTGTAAGGATTTTCTTCAAGTACTCCCCCTTGAGGAAATCTCCCCCTTGACCGAGGGTGAGTCTTGAAGGAAACCCTTAATCTTCCCCCTTGAGGGTTGCTAGTTAGGAAGAGTTTAAGTAATTAACATTACTTGAATGTTAATTACTTAGCAATATGTTTAAGTTAAGTAAGCATTTACTTAACTTTTGGCCATGTGAATAAATATGAACTGAGTTAAGTTATCACAAAAAAAATTTTGATCCCTTACTTTGGCCTTTTTCTCCCCCTTTTGCCATATATCAAAAAGAGTGGGGATGTGTGAAAGACAAAAATAAGTATTAAATTTAAAGTCCAAGCATCTTCCATATTATTTTGAAAATAATATATTGAAAATAAGCTCATCTATAAAATGTTTGACTCATATTTGGCTTGATTGATATGAAAAATCAACCAGTCCTGGTCAGAGTCGGTTAGTATGTATGATTATACTCCGTGATTCATGGCGATGCACTAGCTCTACATCTGGAACCAAGAGTAAGGTCCTAACATCTCAGGTCGATCTACGTGGCTAAGTACATAGACACATTAGTCCTATGTGTTGTGAGATGTATTGGCTCCTTAAATCTATAGGTGCATGATATCTAAGGTATGTCCTATGCTAGTTCCATGAAAAATGAAAAGCAAGAAATAGTAGTAAAAAAACATAATTTGTAAGTTCATATTCTACTACGCACATGCCCAATTTTTGTCTTAATAGACTAAATTCGGCTTCGGGTAAGGGTTTAGTAAATAGGTCTGTCAAGTTAGACTTTGATTCGACGTATTCGAGTTGTATGGCTCCATTAGCCACATATTCTCGAATGAAATGGTGTTTGACTTCTATATGTTTGGTCCTAGAGTGACAAATCGGATTCTTAGTAAGGTTAATTGAACTAATATTAACTACATTAAGTTTAGTGTGTGTAAAGTCTAACTTAAAGTCGCGGAGAGTGTGCTTCATCCAAAGAAGCTGAGTGACACACTCACCCATTGCGATGTATTCGACTTCGGTGGTAGATAAGGCAACACAGTGTTGCTTCCTACTGCACCAACTCACTAGACTTGAGCCAAGAAGTTGACAACAACCACTCGTACTCTTTCTATCGAGCTTACTACCGGCATAGTTCGAATCGGAGTAGCCGATTAGTTCGAACTCGGTAGATCTAGGGTACCAAATATCGACATTAAGTGTACCCTTTAGATATCTAAGGATACGCTTGACTAGAGTTAGGTGAGACTCCTTGGCACAGGTTTGGAACCTTACGCACATACTTAGTGCAAATAGGATATCAGGTCGGCTCGCAGTTAAGTAAAGGAGACTCCCTATTATGCTCTTATAGTATTTTAAATCAATTAAAATTCTGATTACATCTTCTTCTATATTTACATTCATTTCCATTGAGGTATTAATAATTTTAGCGTCTTGCATTCCAAAGCATTTAATTAATTCCCTAGTATATTTGCGTTGATGTAGGTATATTCCATCTTTAGTTTGTTTAATTTGTAGACCTAAGAAGAAACTCAACTCTCCTACTAAATTCATTTCAAATTCACTTTCCATAAGTGAAATGAACTCATTCAGTAGGATCGAGTTGGTGGTTCCGAAAATAATATCATCTACGTAAATTTGGGCTATGAACATGTCTTTACCTAAGGTTTTTACGAAAAGAGTTGGGTCAACTACACCTTGGTTAAAACCTTTGGACTTAAGAAAAATCGAAAGTCTCTCGTACCAAGCTCGAGGAGCTTGTTTATGTCCATAGAGAGCTTTGTTTAACCTAAGGACATGGTCGGGTTTGACTAAACTTTCGAAACCGGGGGGTTGACTAACATAAACCTCTTCTTTAATGTATCCATTTAAGAACGATGATTTCACATCCATTTGAAACAACTTAAATCCTCGATGTGCAGCATACGCTAATAGCATTCGAATGGACTCTAATCTAGCTACTGGGGCATAGGTCTCGTCGTAATCTAAACCTTCGACTTGACTAAACCCTTTAGCGACTAGTCTAGCTTTATTTCTAACTACTTCACCTTTGTCATCAAGTTTATTTCTAAATACCCACCTTGTGCCAACGATTGTTTTATATTTAGGTGGTGGTACTAATTCCCATACTTCGTTCCTAGTGAATTGAGACAGCTCTTCTTGCATTTGCAATAATCCAATCGGGATCAAGAAGAGCTTGATCAATAGTTTTGGGTTCAATTTTGGAAATCAAGGAGATTTGACTAAGGTTTCTGTAAGAGGCTCTAGTTCGAACTCCTAGACTTGGATCACCTATCACTTGGTCGATAGGATGATTTGTTTGAGTCCTAGTTGGATTTGGGTTTGAGTCTACCACTTGGTCAATAGGATGACTTGTTTGAGTTCTAGTTTGGTTTGAGTCATCTACCACTTGGTCAATAGAATGACTTGGTTGACCTAGGTTGGGATTAATACTAGACTTGATCTCCAGATCGGAGTTGAGTCTGGTATGAATCGGCTCACTTATTGGGGTTGCTGGGGGTTTTGTAGGTTCGTGTCCTTCATCAAATACTACATTGATAGTCTCCTCGACCTAAGGGTGTCATGGTTATATACTCTATAAGCTATACTTATAGTCAAGTATCCTAGAAAGATTCCGATCGAGGTTTTGGATGTAAATTTCCCTAGGTAATCCTTAGTGTTTAGGATATGTACCTTACACCCAAATACCCTAAAGTACTTGATGTTAGGTATTTTATCGTGATAAATCTCGTATGAGGTCTTAAGGTGCCTCTTTACCATAAGGATCCTATTTTGGACATAACATGTCGTACTTACGGCATCCACCCAAAACCTATCGGGTAGGTTATACTCGTTTAACATTGTCCTAGTGGCTTCTTGTAAGGTTCTATTTTTGCATTCTACTAGGCCATTTTGTTGTGGAGTTCTAGGGCAAGAGAACTCATGGTGGTATCCATTTAGATTACAGAATTCTATAAATCTGTGGTTCTCGAATTCACCACCATGATTAGTCCTAAGTCTTTTAATTTTAATGCTTTGTTGATTTTTTGTTAGTTTAAATAGTTTGATTAATTGATCTAGGGTGTCACTTTTGTGTTTAATGAACCTAACCCAAGTAAATCTAGAGTAGTCATCAATTATGACTAAACAGAATTTACTTCGATTAAGTGACTTAGCTCCGTGTGAATCAAATAGATTCATGTGTAGGAGCTCAAGAATACTTTTGGTTCGTTCTTGATTAGTTAGTTGATGTTGTGTCCTTGATTGTTTACCTTGTTGGCAAGCATTACATATTTTATTATCCAAGTTATTGAGGTTAGGCAAACCTCTGACTAAGTCACTCTGACTCATCTTGTGGATGAGTCTTGGGTGTGAGTGACCGAGTCGTCAGTGTCACAGCCATGATTCCTCTTGCAGTGTCATAAGTGATGGGTTTTGCCCCCGGAACCGAAGCTCTGATACCACTTGAAGGTAGAAAACTTCGCTTCCCACTTCGACTCGGTCGCTTGTTCATGGCGATCCTTTCTACGTCCCTGGATAAAAAAATTTATCCTTGACAAGAGGGATTGGCCAAGCAACCTTGTCATCGTCGTGCTATTCGATTAGAGTAGTCACTTGAACAAACTTGTTGTTCAAGCGACCAACCTCTATTTTATGAATAGCCACGGAATAGACAATGTACGGATCGCCGACTTTTGTGTTTATGTTCGGGGTCCAAGTATATTTAGCCATAAAACAGAATATATGATGCATTTATAATTGAAAACAATTACAAACATGTTACATATGAAGATAGATAAGTGTTATACCTCTCGATCTTCTATTATATGACCTTCCTCCTTTCAGACGTCGTGTGGGCGATGATCTACCAAAAGTTGAAGCTCCTACATCACCAATCTTCCTTCCTTACTCGTTCTGAGCAAGAGGAAGAATAGAAACAAGACCCTTCTGCTTCCTTTAGCCAACCAACAAACAACAAGCAAGTTGCTTGCCGCCGGCCAACAAGGAGAAGGAGAGAAAGATGAATGCTGGCCAAAAGCTCCAAGGGAGGACCCTAAGCCTTGGTTCCATGGGCCAAGGAGAAGAGGAGAGCTAGGTATTGATGCCAGCCAAGGAAGGAGAGGAGCTGTATGGACACTGACCACCAAAGAAGAAGAAGAAGATAAGGAAAGTGTTTCCTTATTTGGTGTCGCCAACTCCAAACCCTAACTCCAAGCTTCTTCCTGCCAACTCCAAAGCTCCCTTGCTTCTTATTATCCTCCACAGCAACTCTAAAGCCTCCTTTTATAGAGTTTAGGGATAAGCATTGTTTTAATCTCCACCATTGGTTCTAGAGATTTAATCTCAACCGTTGGATCTAGAGATTTAATCTCAATCGTCGGATCTAGAGATTTAATCTCTACCTTTGGATCTAGAGTTTTGTTTCCATCCATTGGATCTAGGCTTCATGAGGTATTAATAGGCTACAATAGAGACCATGAGGAGGAGTTGGATCTTGGCCACCCAATGGATCAAGCCAACATAAAGTCCGATCCATTAATGATAATCCAATCCACTAAAGGATTATCATTGATCTACCTCACCAACCCCCATAAGTTAATATGGGCTCCATATATTATATTTATATTTTCTCCCCGTGTTTAAGATCTCGAATGTTCGTCGATTAATTAATTTACTGACCATTAATTAATCAATATCTAACTCCATGAGTAGTACCACTCAACCTTTTCATCATGCCGGACCAAGTCCACCTGCAGAGTTTACATGATGAACCTTATGAGCTCCTCAAGGGGACATCATCATCCTAATATATAGGACACGGTTTCCTCCTATAATCAATGGCACACCATATAAATAATATCATTTCCCAACTTACCGAGCCTATCGATTTAATCTATAAATCTCGCCCATTGGTAAATCAAACAAATGAATACTAAGTATATGTGCCCGTTATTATATCAGGATTAAGAGTATGTACAATATAATATCTGAGGTCTGATTCGATTATGTAGTCAGCAATAAATCGAATCACCTCTAAGCCGCTGCTGCTCAATACACACAAAGTGTACTAGTGTGATTCTATGGTCAAGACAAACCAATACCAAATCACACTCCAACCACACCAATGGTTTGTCCAAAGTCATCTCGGTTGTGAGCCTATACTTATACTTTACAAGGAGCCGATAACATGATCTCTCGTGTGACACCACACACCATGTTATCTACAATGTAATGTATTAGATAATATGCATCACCATAAATATGCAAACAATGATCATGTGATTCTTATTTCAAAATAAAGATGTTCATACAACAGATAGACTTTTCAGTATACATCCAACAATAAGACACTTAGTTAAGGAGTTAGTTAAGTTAATAGTGTAAATATTGTTATTTCTAGTTCCCTTAAGGATTGTTTTAGAAGTTTCATTTGTATTAATTACACATTCATTTTCTAAAAATATGACCTTATAGTTATTATCACACAATTGGCTTACACTAAGTAAATTATATTAAAAATTTTCTACCAATAAGACATTTTGAATAATAAAGTTAGAGTTGAGCTCAATATCACTTGATCCGATGATTTTAAGCTTGTCGTTGTTTCCGAAGGCTACTGATCCTTATCGTTTGAATCGAAGCTTCGAAAACTTGAATTGATCTCCGGTCATGTGTCGGGAGCAACCACTGTCCAACATCCATTGATCCTACACGCAAGGTAGTTGGATCGGATATTGGATTTATTAAAAATTGGTTGAAGATTATTAACCTAAATCATCTCACCCATGTTTACATGATCAAACATGTTAACCCTATATGTTCTTGTGAGATGACTTTCAATTTTACTTGATTTAAATTTAATGATTTGAACACTTGTCAACCTTGCGTTAGATTCGGATTTGACCTTAGGCTCATCAAGTCACCTTTTCAAGATCATGACTTCCAGGTCGTGGCGAGACACAGAGGCCTTCTTTGATCGGAACAACGACCACTTCCTTAGACAAAGCCATTTTCAAGAAAATAGAAACTTGACTCACCTAAAACCACTTCCTGGTCTAACTAGTCTAGAATACGGCAAGGTAGCTTCAGCTAGTTCTACTCGGTCAAGTGCACCGAACTAAATACGCCTTATCTAGCCCGAATACACAAGACTCCGCTTTCCTAGCGTACTATCATCTCGCCGCGTCCTGGTACTATGTTATCAAGTATTGACGAGTTATAGTCCTATCTAACCATTCTAAAAAGAAAAACCAAACTAAATAAAAAACCTAAGCATGCAATTTCTAAGTTAAAATACAAACAAGTTTCGTACTAGCTCCCCCTGGACCGTTGAATCAGTTCGGTCTCTCCACATAGTGGATTTGGTCCTTGGGAACCCAGTACTTGTTCGATCCTAAGTTTGAAATCAAGGTGGTCTTAGGGACCCATGCTTGAACACATTTTTTATGTCGACTTACAATCGACATATACGACTTGTTGGTTGTATTTGAGCTAAACCCTAGCCCGACCTTGTTGTACACGACCCTTTGCGATCCAAGTAGGAGGTCAAGTCCTTTGGATCCCAAAGTAAACCTTTCCAATGGGTTCCTAAGATCTTCGGCTTGACTCTTCAAGAGTGAGTTCTCAACTTCGAGCTTTTCAACCCGAGTTGAGTCCTCCTCTCAAACTCGACTAGTCGAAGAGGTTAGGGAGACCTCGTGTTTGAGGAGTTTAACTTCCTCAACCAGGGTATCGACCTTGGACTCGGACATAGCTAATTTCCTAGTTAAAAACTTAATTGCACTATAAAGTGTACTAATGAGAGATCGACTTACCTTGAGTGTATCTTTTGAACCGGATGCGTATCTGTGGCTTGTCTTGAATAGTGCTTTGCAGTCCGACTCATCTTCGATTTTCGATTCATGTTCCAATTCCAACTCCATCTCCGATTCAATTGGTTTAGCCATGAGGACGCGATCATTATCTTCTTCCTTGGATGCTTCTTCCCAAGTAGCGTTGAGTGCCTTTTTGTGTTTTGGTGCTTTGCTCTTGAGTTTTGGGCATTCGGACTTGATGTGTCCAAACCTGTTGCATTCATAACATCTAATATTTGAACTTTTAGGCTTACCTTCGTTTGGTCGAGTGACGGTTCATTTTTGGCCCTTGACTATCCTTTGAACTAGGTTGACTAGTTCGGCCTCCATTTCCGAGTCAACCTCCGAATCAGACTCATCCTCTTCTTCCTTTAGGGATGGCTTGCTTGCGGTTTTCTTCCTTGAACCTGCAAAAAGTGCTATACCCTTCTCGGGTTCCGAGTTTGACTGCTCATGAAGTTCAAAATCAAAAAATAATTCATCTAACCTAAGATTCAAAAAATCCTTGGAGACCTTGTAGGCATCGACCATGGATGCCCACAAGGTAGTCCTCAGAAAAGAGTTAAGAACATACCTTATAAGGTCGCGGTTTTCAACCTTTTGCCCGATCGCGTGTAGATTATTGACTATGTCTTGAACGCAGGCGTGAAGTTGCATTGCCATTTCGTGTTCTTGCATTTTTAGATTATACAATTTATTAAACAAAAGATCGCGCTTACATACCTTGGCTTCATTGGTTCCTTTGTGTAGCTCCACTAGCTTTGTCCAAAGGTCCTTTGCGCTGATGAAGGGGTTGACGTGATTAAGCTCCTCCTTGGACAAGCCGCATTAGAGGATTTGAGTTGACTTGGCATCGGCTTCGACTTGTCATTTTGTCGCAATGGTCCATTGGTCATAATCCAAGGATTCACCCACTTCGTTAGTCGGAAGTGTGAATCCCATTTGGATTATGATCCACATCTCGATTTGAGTTTTGAGAAAGCATTCCATCCGACCCTTCCAATAACGGAAGTCATCTCCATTGTAAAACGGAGGTCGGACGGTGCTAAAACCCTCGAGATGGGCCATTGATAATAAATAAACAAGGAGATGAAGACAAAAAACCTAGCAACGACAAAAACACACGAAATGTACCAAGACTCACGTCTTGGATTAGTAGTGCGGGAGAAAAATTGACCAAATGAAATAAATTTGAAATAAACAGAATAAAAAGAAAAAAATTTGTATAAAGCTAGATCGGTGGTTTCACCAAATCTTAGCAACCCCCAGCTCTGATACCAATTGTTGGATCGAAGCGGATTGCTAGAGGGGGGGGGTGAATAGCGATAAACCTTTTTTTTTAGTTCGTTTCAAGACAATTAAATGGAGTGGAAAGTAAAATCAAACACAAAGATGACAAATGGTTTTTTACTTGGTTCGTAGCCTTCGGCTACTACTCCAAGGCCCTAGTGATCCTTGATCACGCACGAAGGGAAAATCACTAAAGAACTCCTCGTTGGAGGTAGGAGTTAATCGAGTACAAGAAAAATCACAAAGCTTTGAGGTAGAGGGATGCTCCCCCTTTCCTCGTAACGATAAAAACTCCAAGACAATTGATATGAAAAATATAAACTGAAATGAAGATTATACCGACGAAACAAAAATATAAACAATTAAACCTAGACGTCAGAGAAGTAGAACTTCATTGTCGGAGAGTCGTAGCATTGCGGAGGCTTTTTGGAAGCTTAGGATTGATGAAGAAATCCTAGGATAGGCCCTCCTTTTATAGCCTTTGAGCCCCTTTTCAAGAGGAACCCTAGCCAATCACATTTGAGCACCACTCCCCTTGAAATGAGGTGATAAGCCTTGACTCCTCGAAGCTGATCCTTGACCATCAGTCGACTGATAGCCATCATAAGTCGATTGATGGTAGCATCAGTCGAATGCTGACTGTAGACAGTCGACTGATTGACAGCAGTCGAGTCCTCCAAGCTGGAAGTTGACTGATGCTAGCTGAAATGACAAGTTAGCTAAACAATAACATTATTTCGATGGCCTCCGACCATCCGATCTCGACCTAGACCATCGATGAGATGTCTTGGGTCGGATCTACGCTTAAGTCTATCCCCGTAAAGAGGATATGACCTCACTTACACTCTCACTCACACGAGCTTACCTCGATACATACTGTTTCGCTTTCGCTTCCGGCCTTCCACTCGATTCCTTCGGCTCCCTCTGAAGTCACTCAAGTGACGCCCGACCACCGTGGCTTTCTCCGGGTGTCGCGAGCCTTCAGCCTCAGCTATAACACTTTTCTGCATACTCGATTCAGCTCGTGAGATAACGATATGAGCTTAACTTTGTATCGTTTGCTATAATCAAAATGCAGGTTCAAGACTTAGGTGCCTATTGCACCAACACCACGAGCCCATAAGGCAAGTAAACACATAGAGCGCAAGTACCACCTCATACGAGAGATTGTAAAGTGAGGAGAAGTTGTTGTCGCCAAGATTGCATCAGAGGATAACCTGACAGATCCTTTCACTAAGGCCCTTCTAGCGAGAGATTTTGATAAGCATGTGGAGGGAATGAGAATCAATTGTATGACACTTTGTTGGCATCATAGTCTTTTAGTATAAGTGGGAGATTGTTGGGATGTATACTGAAAGCCTAGTCTTTGTATGAACATCTTCATTTTGAAATAAGAATCATATGATCATTTTTTGCATATTTATAGTTATGCATATTGTCTAATACTTTACATTGTAGATAACATGGTATGTGGTGTCACACAGAAGATCATGTTATCAGTTCCTTGTAGAGTATAAGTAGAGGCTCACAACCAAGATAGTTTTGGAGAAACCATTGGTATGGTTGTAGTGTAATTTGGTATTGGTTTATCTTGACCATAGAATTACACTAGTACACTTTGTGTGTATGGAGCAGGACTGACTTAGAGGTGATTCAATTTATTGCTGACTACATAATTGAATCGAACCTTAGATATTATGGTGTAGATGCTCTTAATCCTGATATAATAATGGGAACATGTACTTAATATTTATTTCTTTGATTTACCAATGGGCTAGATTTATGGGTTAAATCAATAGGCTCGGTAAGTTGAGAAATGATATTATTTACATGGTGTGTCATTGATTATAGGAGGAAACCATGTCCTATGTATTAGGATGATGATGTCCTTTTGAGGAGCTCATAAGGATCATCATGTAAATCCTGCAGGTGGACTTAGTCCAGCATCATGATAAGGTTGAGTGGTACTACTCATGGAGTTAGATGTTAATTAATTAATTGTTAGTCAATTAATTAATTAATAAACATTCGATATCTTAAACACGGGAAGATATTTGTACAATTAATATATGGTGCCCATATTTATTTATGGGGGTTGGTGAGGTAGTTCAATGATAATCCTCTAGTGGAATGAATTATCATTAATGGATCAGATTTTATGTGGGCTAGATCCATTGGGGGGGCCAAGATCCAACTCCTCCTCATGGTCCCTATTTTAGCCTATTAAAACCCTCATGAAGCCTAGATCCAACGGACATGATTAAAAAGAGGCTTGGGCAAAATCTATATAAGGAGTAGAGGAGGCTTGGGCGGCAAGGATAATTTTTGGAGATTAGGGTTTGCTTCCAAGGCTTAGGTGGCAAGCAAAGGTTGGCATTGGAGGTGGCTAGGGTTTGCTTCTCCTCTTGGGCGGCGGAAACCTTGGATAGCTTCTCCTTTGGCCGGCGGCAACAAGTCATCCTTCTCCATTGTCGGCGCCTCCTTCTCTTTCTCCGTGGCCGGCGTCAACAAGAGATCTTCTCTTGGCCGGCACCCACATTTCCTTCTTCCTCTCCTTGGCTGACAGAAACAACCAAGCTAGGAAGCTTGGTGGTCGACACTAGAAAGGAGAATAAGAGTTTGGTCTTCTTTTCTTGTTCGGAGCGAGCAAGGAAGGGAAGATACGTTATCTAGGAGGCTTCAACTCTTGGAAGATCATTGCCCACACAACGTCCAAGAGGAGAATATGTCATTCAATAGAAGATCAAGACGTAAACAAGAGGTATAATCTTGTTTGTTTTGATTTAGTTCTTTTGTATCATGCATGTGGTTAATTTACTTGGACCCCGGTGATCCATACATCATCTATTCTGCGGCTAATCGAGTAAAAGAGTTAGGTTGCTTGAACAACAAGTTTGTTCAAGCGACCACTCAAATCGAATAACACAATGATGAATCGGTTGCTTGGGTAATCCATTTTCGTCCGGATTATTTTTTTTTAATCCGGGGACACGAGATAGGATCGCCATGCACAAGCGACCGAGGCGAAGTGCGAAGCGAAGCTTCAACCATCACTGCTACTTTAGAATGTAAACCTATTGACCATGTATGATTCGGTCTATGGAACATTACTTGGAAATCGACTAATTAAAATGAATGGATTCAAGCTAAAAAGGAAGATTAAATAGATTTATATTTTTGAAGATTATTCACTAGTCGATCCATTTCTATTTAGTATAGAAATGTAATTGTGAATATAAAAAATATAGAACATGATCTTGAATAATAGTCACTATGAGGGATTAGAGATGTTCATATTGATTTAAATAATTTTAATTTAGGTAAATAGCAAGACATTGAAGTATCCTAGAGAATTATCGTGTGCCACCTAAAAAATGGCTATGTGCCACTTGGAGAGTGGTTATGCGTCATTTGGTGAGAAACTAAGTAAAGTGTAATAACTTTTTTTTACCATTGATCACTCAATGAACAACAATGTAAGGAGTAACAACTTTCTAAACATGGAATACTCAATGTACTTGCTATCGCACGGACCATTTTTCTAACTATGAATTGGATGTGTGATAACTCATATTTTGATGCATTATTTTGATTTATTCCTCGATATATTAATCCACTCGTATGCTTAATTCAACGTATTTATCATGTCTTACGAGAATTGGATTAATTTAGCACTTTAATGCAAACATATGATAATTTGATGTCCTTAGCACGAATTGTTGTATACTTTATTTTTGTAGGGGATGTCAAGTAAAAATTGAGGATTTTTATTGAGGTTGGGACTGTAGCATTTGTTTATTGTAGCAAGTAGTGTAGCAAAAGTATTGTAGTAGCGGTACCATAGCAGTGTTACTATAGCAGCCATGGAAAAAAGTTTAAGAATCAAGCACGACCACTCGTTCCTTTATGGCATAGGCGTGGTATGTTGGGATGTATACTGAAAAGTTTATCTTTTGTATGAACATATTTATTTTGAAATAAGAATCACATGATCATTGTTTGCATATTTTTATGGTTATGCATATTGTCTAATACATTACATTGTAGATAACATGGTGTGTGGTGTCACACGGGAGATCATGTTATCGGTTCCTTGTAAAGTATAAGTGTAAGCTCACAACCAAGATGGCTTTGGACAAACCATTGGTATGGTTGTAGTGTGTTTTGGTATTAGTTTGTCTTGACCATAGAATCACACTAGTACACTTTGTGTATATTGAGCAGGACCGACTTAGAGATGATTTGATTTATTGCTGACTACATAATCAAATCGGTCCTCAAATATTATATTGTACATACTCTTAATCCCGATATAATAACGGGTACATATACTTAGTATTCATTTCTTTGATTTAACAATGGGCGAGATTTATAGATTAAATCGATAGGCTCGGTAAGTTGGCAAATGATATTATTTATATGGTGTGCCGTTGATTATAGGAGAAAACCGTGTCCTATATATTAGGATGATGATGTCCCCTTGAGGAGCTCATAAGGTTCATCATGTAAACCCTGCAGTGGACTTGGTCTGGCATGATGAAAAGGTTGAGTGGTACTACTCATGAAGTTAGATGTTGATTAATTAATGGTCAATAAATTAATTAATCGACGGACATTTGAGATCTTAAACACGGAGAGAAAATGTACAAATAATATATGGAGCCCATATTAACTTATGGGGGTTGGTGAGGTAGATCAATGATAATCCTTTAGTGGATTGGATTATCATTAATGGATCGGACTTTATGTGGGCTTGATCCATTTGGTGGCCAAGATCCAACTCCTCCTCATGGTCCCTATTGTAGCCTATTAATACCTCATGAAGCCTAGATCCAATGGATGGAAACAAAACTCTAGATTCAAAGGTAGAGATTAAATCTCTAGATCCGACGGTTGAGATTAAATCCCTAGATCCGACGGTTGAGATTAAATCCCTAGAACCAATGGTGGAGATTAAAACAAGGCTTATCCCTAACTCTATAAAAGGAGAGACTAGGGTTGGCATGGAGTAGAATTAAGAAGCAAGGGAGGCTTGGAGTTGGCGGCAAGAAGCTTGGAGCTAGGGTTTGGAGTTGGCGCCACCAAATAAGGAAACTTATTCTTTATCTTCTTCTTCCTCAAGGTGGCCGGCGTCCATACAACCCTTTCCTGCCCTTGGCCAGCATCCAAACCACTTCAATCCCTTCTCTTTGGCCGGTGGAAACATAGCTTAAGGTCTTTCCTTGGAGCTTTTGGCCAGTATTCATTTTTCTCACCCTTTTCTTGTTGGGCTGCGGCAAGCAACTTGCTTGTTGCTTGTTGGTTGGCTAAAGGAAGGAGAAGGGTCTTGTTTCTATTCTTCCTCTTGCTTGGAATGAGCAAAGAAGGAAGATTGGTGATCTAGAAGCTTCAACTTTTGGTAGATCGTCGCCCACACGACGTCCGAAAAGAGGAAGGTCATACAATAGAAGATCGAGAGGTATATAACTTATCTATCTTCATGTGTAACAAGTTTATATTTGTTTTTCAATTATATGAATGTTATATTCTATTTTGTGGCTAATATAGCTTGGACCCCGATCATAAATACAAAAGTCGGCGATCCGTACATCGTCTATTCCGCGACTATTCGTAGAATAGAGGTTGGTTGCTTGAACAACTAGTTTGTTCAAGTGACTACTCTAATCGAATAGCACAACGATGACAAGGTTACTTGGGCAATCCCTCTTGTTAAGGATAAATTTTTTTATCTGGGAACGAAAAAGGGATCGCCATGAACAAGCGACCGAGTTGAAGTGGGAAGCGAAGTTTCCTACCTTTAAGTGGCATCAGAGCCATGGTTTCCGGTTTTGTGTGTTTAGGATTCTGTTACTTTGCACTCATGTATGATCGTGTTGCGTTGCCCTTCTTCCCCCTCTAGAGTACGAGAAGGGGCGGGGCATGATAGGTTGGTATCAGAGCAGATCTGCCTTTCCACTACACACACACCAAGCTCCTATCCTGCCACTCCAAGTAAGAAATTCTATGCCTACTCTGTTTCTTTCATGTATGATAAGAAATGCTTTTAGTTTAAATATGCATGAATATATGTATGATAATCTTATGCTAGCCTTTAGTTTAAATATGCATTAGTATATGTATGATAATCTTATGCTAGCCTCATTATAATATATGAAGATAAACATGGTTGGGAGACACAGTAATAGAGTTGATGAGATAGCACCCTCACCTGACCTTACGCATGTGGTTACTCAACTCCAGCGTCAAGTCACAGAGCAACAGCAAGTGATAAATGCTTTAATGAACCAGCGAGGAAACCCTACCACCCCACCAGTAGGCCCTGGCCCGATAGTTCGACAAGAAGCTTACCTAATCCAGTGGCAGAGGCTGAAGCCAGAAAATTTCTCTGGTACTGGTGAACCATGGGACGCCCAGGCCTAGTTCAAGACTGTGGAAAGCATCGTAGAGCTACTGGACTAGCCCGAATATGAGAAGATTAAATGTGCATCATTTTGCATTTCGAGAGATGCCCGAATGTGGTGGGAAAGGGTTAAAGCAAAGAGGCAAGTGAATCAAATGAGATGGACGGACTTCGAATATGAATTTTTCGAAGAATTCTTCCATATGCGAGTGACAAACAAGCATTACGATAAGTTCACCGGGTTCCGACAAGGTGACCTCTCAGTTAATGAAGCTGTGAAGAGATTCAACCGGCTCACATGCCTATGCCCAGAGTTGGTTAGTACAGAAAGAGAAAGGGTCAGACTCATGCTGAAGATGTTCCGACCTGAGATAGCTCTGAACATGGGCAGCGGAGTTAATAGACCGCAGAGGAGCTGTTCAATAGTGCCCTGATCACCGAGCACTACCTGAACAATATTAACCAGCAAAAGAAGGCATTGAATGAAGGCAATAGTCAAGCCCAGTCAGAAGGTCAGAGAACCCAGAGTACATGGAAAGGGAACCACAATGGCAAGAGAAAGCAATGGGATGACTCTAAAGGTGGTCCAGCGAATAAGCAACCCAAGATCCCTCAGTGTACTACATGCGGAAAGATACATCCCAGAGTGTGCTACAGGGACACGAATATATGCTACAAATGTGGACGGGAAGGGCATAGAGTCAAGGACTACCCTACTCAGGTTCAGGCACCTCCTCAGCAGTATACCCAGTACAGGGGTGCTCCTCCACAGCTACACCAAATGCATGCTGCAATTGAAGGTACTTCGATAAGCCAAGGGAGATTGGAAGCCCTACTAGTTACGACGAATGCCAGGGTATTCTCTCTCTCCAAAGAAGATGTGGCGAGTGCTTCTACAGTTGTCACAGGTCAGATATTTATTTTTTGTTAGCATGCTACTATTCTATTTGATACTGGGGCAACACACTCGTTTGTCTCTACACCTTTCACGAAGAAGATGGACATGCCACCACAAGCTTTGGATCACAAGTTCTTAATGACCCTGCCCTCGGGAGAAGTGATGCCCTCTACTCATATGCTGCGAGCCACACCCATCATAATTGCAGATAGAGAACTCTAATGTGATCTGATAGTGCTCGACATATAGGATTATGATATCCTATTAGGCATGGATTTCTTAAGTAAGTACGGTGCTTCGACCGAGTGCCGTAAAAAAAAAGTGGTCTTATAGCCGGAGGCAGAACCTATGTTTGAATTTATTTGAGAGCCAGGGAAAAGAATCGATAAATTTCTATCAGCTCTAAAGGCACACAAGATGTTAGATAGTGGATGCACTGGGTTTCTAGCACATGCGGTTGATACAAGTCAAGCCGAGGACTAGAAGCTAGAAGATGTCAGAGTTGTATGCAACTACCCTGAGGTATTCCCAGATGAACTACCAGGGTTAGCCCCTGATAGAGAAATTGAATTTGAGATCGAATTGATTCCTGGTACTAACCCGATCTCTAAAGCACCTTACCGTATGGCGCCGACTGAATTGAACGAACTTCAGGGACAGCTACAGGAGTTACTCGACAAGGGACTTATACGCCCAAGTCGCTCTCCATGGGGAGCTCCAATACTGTTGGTAAAGAAGAAAGATGGGTCTATGCGAATGTGCATAGACTACCGAGCATTAAATAATGTGATGATCAAGAACAGGTACCCTTTACCATGGATTGATGACCTATTCGACCAGTTAAAGGGTGCCACCGTCTTCTCTAAGATTGATCTGAGGTATGGCTATCATCAAGTGAAAGTGAAACCAGATGATATATTGAAGACGACTTTTTGAACAAGATACATACATTATGAGTTTGTAGTTATGCCTTTCGGAGTGACGAATGCACCTGCTATGTTCATGGATCTGATGAATCGGGTATTCTCAGCATTCCTCGACAAATTTGTGATCGTTTTCATCGACGATATACTGATATATTCGAGAACCCAAGAAGAGCATGCTGAACACCTGAATATGGTATTTCAGATCCTTCAGGAAAAGCAGTTGTATGCAAAGTTCTCCAAATGCGAGTTCTGGCTCGTTCAAGTATCATTTTTGGGTCACGTTATATCCAAGCACAGAGTGATGGTAGACCCAATAAAGATTGAAGCTGTGAGTAAATGGAACAGGCCAAAGAATACCAGTGAAATCAGAAGCTTTCTCGGACTAGCAAGTTACTACAGAAAGTTTGTAGAGGACTTCTCTAGAATTGCAACCCGTATGACAGTTCTCATCAGAAAGAATAAAAAGTATGATTGGACGGACACCTGCGAGAAGAGTTTCACGGAATTGAAAAGGAGACTGACCAGTGCTCCAATCCTTGCTTTTCCAAACAGTAATGAAGGCTTCGACATGTACAATGACACTTCCAAGTTGGGACTCGGAGATGTACTCATGAAGAATGGCAAAGTCATTGCCTACGCCTCTAGGCAACTAAAGGAACATGAAAGGAATTATCCTACTCACGATCTAGAGCTAGCGACCGTGGTCTTTGCTCTCAAAACATGGAGGCACTATCTATATGGAGCTCAGTGTAGGATTTATACAGATCACCAGAGTCTGAAATATTTCTTCACACAAAAAGACCTATACATGAGACAACGTAGATGGCTCGAGCTCATCAAGGACTATAACTGCGAGATCTTCTACCATCCAGGAAAAGCGAACAAAGTGGCCGATGCACTCAGCAGGAAGTCCTGTGCCACCTTGATGTCTCTATCGATATTATCTCGGCCCCTAGAAAGGGAAATTATGTGTTATGGGGTTGAAATCATTTTCCGATAGCTTTCTACCATGACGATAGCACCGACGCTGTTCGACGATATATTAAAAAAGCAAGCCCATGACCCAAGCATCCAAAGGATCAAGCAAGAGGTCCTAGAAAGGAAGAATGAGGGATTTTGTATCTCTGACAGTGGAGTACTATACCTCAGGGATCGCTTATGTATTCCCGATGATCCAGAATTACGAAAGAAGATATTTGAGGAAGCTCACGGAACCCCCTATGCGATGCATCCTGGATCCACCAAGATGTACCAAGATCTAAAATGGAAGTTCTGGTGGTTCGGTATGAAAAGAGATGTGGCTAAGTATGTCAGTACCTGCCTGACCTGGCAGAGGGTTAAAGCAGAACACTAGAGACCTGGAGGAACACTGCAGCCAATCCAAATTCCAAAATGGAAATGGGAAGATATTTCTATGGATTTCATCTCAGGACTACCTAAGACGATGAACGGATATGACACTATATGGGTGATTGTAGACAGATTAATGAAATCTACCCACTTCTTAGCAATCAAGATGACCTACTCGACTAAGCAACTGGCTCAATTATATGCTAGGGAAATTATTAGACTACATGGGATTCCTAAGACCATCATTTCTGATAGAGATGGTCTCTTTATTTCCCATTTCTGGGAATGTGTTCTGAAGGCCCTTGGCACAAAGGTATTATTCAGTACTGCCTTTCATCCTCAGACCGACGGACAGACAGAAAGGGTGAACCAAGTACTGGAGGATATGTTATGAGCTTGTGCCTTGGATTTCAAAGGGAGCTGGTGCAGATACCTATGCTTGGAAGAATTCACCTACAATAATAGCTACCAAGATACTATTGGAATGGCGCCCTACATGGCTCTATACGGGAGGAGATGTAGATCTCCTATATGCTGGTACGAGGGTGGTGAAAAGAAGGGGATGGGACTCCAAACAGATTTCATTGACGACACCACCCGAGCTATATAGAACATCCGCCAAAGAATTGAAACTGCTCAGAGCCGACAAAAGAACTATGCGGATATGCGGCGTAGATCGTTGGAATTCGAAGTCGGAGATCCAGTATTCCTCAAAGTAGCCTCTATGAAGGGAGTGATGAGATTCGAAAGGAAGGGTAAGCTGAGTCTGCGCTATGTGGGACTGTATCCGATACTAAAGAGAGTCAGCAAGGTAGCTTACGAGCTAGAGCTGCCTCAAGAGATGTCGGCTATTCACAACGTGTTCCACGTTTCGATGCTCAAGAAGTGCATTTCCAGTACAGACCAAGTGATTGAGCCACAAATAGTGCAAGTTCAAGAGGACCTGAGTTATGAAAGTCGGCCTATCCAGATACTAGACCAAGAAGTCAAAAGACTAAGGAATAAAGAGGTGCCCTTAGTGAAGGTCCTATGACAAAGTCAACGGTACGAAGAAGCCACCTGGGAATGCGAGGAGGACATGAAACAGAAGTATCCAGAGTTGTTCTAAGTTTCGAGGACGAAACTTTTAAAAGGTATGAATGACTGTAACGCCCGTAAAATTTCTAGCAAATTTTATAATAATTTTTCATGATTATAATGGGCTTTATGTGGGCTCTTTCAAAAATAAAAGAAAATAGAGTCAAAAAGGATGCATGACCCAGGGTTTTAACCTTGAACATCCAAGCAGATAACTAAACCTTAAGATGCATTTGATAACCAGAAACCTAGTAGGGATGTGTTGTTAGAAGGGTAAGGGAAATGATAGATAAGGGTTGGGGAGGCAAAGGGACACCTTCAATTGAATAAATAGGGGTAATGAGGAGACAAGAGAACCACAAGTATCCTTCTCTTCTTCCTTTCTTCTTCTTCCACCGAAAACCTCCCTCTCCTTTCTCCCATTTCCGAAAACTCAAGAAGCAAGAAAAGAGCTCTTGTCTTGGCACCACCTAGGGTATATCCTTATACTAAACAAGCGAAAGAATGTAAGTAATCCCCTCACCTACAGTACAAGTTGTTTTGATTGTTGATTTCTTAAGATCATGCTTTGAAAGTTTCGGCCAACCCATGTTCATGTCCTCTAATGATCTTCCATGCCATGTTTTATATGTATATGATGGTAACATGTTGATAGATAGGCTTTGTACAAGTTGTTTAAGTGTTTGAGTTCAAACCCCTCTTTGAAAGTTTCGGCCAACCCATGTTCATGTCCTCTAATGATCTTCCATGCCATGTTTTATATGTATATGATGATAACATGTTGTGTCAAGTCTCGAAAAAAAATAATAATAATAACAATAATAAAATGATAAAAATACACGGACGTAAGTCATCGAAAAAGGAGGATAAATTTCGGGGTCTATTTATACCCTAAATAATCACAGTTGAGGGGCATGAAGGGGAAAAACCCTAAAACCCATTTAACCGGGCCGAACCCTTTTTATTTTCCTTTTCTTTTTCTTTTTCCCTTCTTTTTCTTTCGCACGACCCACCTTCTGCTTGCGAGCCACCGCAGACGACGAAAAGAGGCGATCGTCGAATCCCCTCCGCCGGAGACGACGCCAAGCTGCCGGAGCTACACCAACCCTCCTCCTTCCTCTTCTGGTAAGTAATCTCTGGCTAGGGATGGCGAGGGAGGAGGGTTTAGCGGGTTTCATTTGGGTCTTTTGCGGCGGGATGGAGTTAGGATTTCGGGATTGAATCGGGCCTGAGCTTTGGGTTTCTGGATTGAGTTCTAGCAGGGGTCACGGGTGGATTTTTGGTATCTTTAGAATGGATTGAGCTAAGGAAAACCGGTGGAGCTGGGTTTCCCATCGGCTTGGAGGAGGTGAAGAGCAGAGGGATCACGGGAAGAGGTTAGGGAAGTAAATCTTTGGGCTATAATGGGAGTTCTGGTTGGAAGGTGATCCGAATCAGTGGATGAGGGTGCTCGACAGAAGAGGGGCAGGGGGAATGGAATGGGTAAAATAGACTTTTGCTATTAGGAGGGAAGGGGATCAGATTATGATTTTAGGATCACTGTTGTTGAATTGATGCGTGGATTGGTGTTGTGGGTTTCATTCGGTTGGGTTTTAATAACTGATAATATACAGGTTAGGGTCATTATGAATTGAGTACGTCGAGGGAAGTATAGGAGGGTTAAATATTCAGATAATAGTCAGATAAATATTTAATAGATGTAATGAGTAGTTTGTTTGAAAGAAATCGGCATGCTGGGGTGGATATAAATGTGTATGTACATGAGCATTATGTCCGTAGATGATTCTTGCTATATTTGTTATCGGTCAGCATGTTTAGTTAATCCTTCATAAGTTTTTCTTAATGCTGTAAATGATATGTAATATGTGATAAATATCATCTACCTGTGTATGAGGTCAGATGTTAAATATATATATATATATATATAAGTAGTTAGTTATCATCTACCTGTGTATGAGGTTGGATGCTATATGTATATGTGTGTACTTACCATCTACCTGTGTGTGAGGTTAGATGCTATATATAGATAAATATATATATAATTGTCCACCCATGATGATTACTGTTATTATTTTTAGTTAATTGTTTATCCAAATCTTTCTTGTGCACTGATGTTATGTAAATAAGTTATACTATCATCTACCTGTGTGTGAGGTTAGATGTTATATGTATATGTGTGTAATTATCATCTACCTGTGTATGAGGTTAGATGTTATATGTATATGGGCGTAATTACTATCTACCTGTGTATGAGGTTAGATGCTATATATTTAGTTATAAATGTTCACCCATGATGTTCTATGTTATCCGTCTGTGACTGAGTATGATAGAAAATGATAGAAAATTCTTTATTTAGCTAACTGTATGTACATGAGCATTAGTGGTGCCTGGACGGGTTGGGCTCCCCGGGTTGAGCTCCGGGGAGGGCCCACCCAAATTGACAGATTGACTGATGACTGATGACTGATTCCCTTAATTTTTTTTTCTAGAGGTACCTCAGGATTGCACAAGAAATTAAGGTATTTGACTGACTCAGCATTTTAAATGCATAATGTGAGGTACCACGAGGGTTTATGTTTAGGTACAGTTAGCATAACAGAAAGGCATGATTGGGTTCGCAGTACTTGTTATAATGGCATGTTGTTAAAAGTATTGGTTATGTTTCAAATTGACTTACAGAAAGTGTCACCGAAAATGTATGTTGAGCTATAGTAGTTTACATTTACAGTTGTAGAGATATATGTTCCCTGTTGAATTTTCCTCCCTGTGTATATCCTTATCATTGATCTACTTACTGGGCTGTGAACTCATGATGTCACATAAAAATTTCAGGTTGGGAACAGGATACCCAGATTGAGATGCGAGAAGCGGAGGTGGTGTAACTGAGGAGATGATGATGAGCATGGCACACATTGTCCAGAGCATCTATGAAACAGGGTTTCCAGTTTGAGGGGAGATGATTTTGATGTTCTATTTTTCTTCAGGTTGAGAGGGTTAAGTGTGTAATTGAGACTGCTAAATTGGATGGAATAAAATAAATTTTGTGCCAGGCATTTCGATCTTGTGTATAATGGGTAATTTTAATATGTGACTGGGGGATTAAGTATATGCATACTGGGTTAAGTCTTTTTAGTTGGTATCAGAGCGAACGATCCTAAAGGACAGTGTGTGCATGCAATCTCATCAAGGACTCAGATACATCCATCTCCGCGTTTGTAAGCTTTAAATTTACTTTTCAAGTAGTAGTCTTAATGTAATCATGTTTAGGTTTATGTACAAATTGGAGATAACGATGCAGGTATCGGGTTTTATAGGAGAATGGCGGGCCGAAGAAACAATGGTGAAGTGGGGCAGAGTAGTCAGTTTCTCGCTGAGCTTGCCGTAATTATGCAGGAACAGAGTCAGATTCAGGGAGAACAGATCCAACAGCTGTTGAGAGCCAGGGAGCATGGAAACACCCACAGTGGTCCCACAGCCAGTGTGAACCCAGTTTACAAGCAGTTCAGGGATCTTGGACCGTCAGAGTTTAAGGGAAGTACAGACCCGATTGTGGCAGAAGGATGGATTCGATCATTGGAGACGATATATGACTTCATGCAGCTTACGGATGCTGACAAGGTGAGGTGCGCCATATTCATGTTGCGGGGCGATGCTCGGATATGGTGGGAGGGTGCACGTTCAGCGATGGATTTAGCTACATTTACTTGGGTTGAATTCAAGGAGGTGTTTTATGGTAAATACTTTACTGCTGACACCAGGACCCGAATGGCCAGGGAATTCCTAGAGCTTCGCCAAGGGGACCGGACAGTGGCTGAGTATGTCAAGGAATTCGAGAAGGGGCGATATTTTGTACCTATGATTGCCAGTCAACCAGTAGAGGAGCTGAAACATTTCACTGAGGGATTGAGGGCAGCCATCCGCCACGATGTCAGGGTGAGTCGAGTTACCACCTTCAAAGAGGTTGTGGATCAGGCTCTGATGGCAGAGAGGGACAGGAATGACATGATAAAGGAAGTACAGACTAAGAGGTCTAGTTACCAGGGAAGGGAACCTCCTGCGTCGAGTCAGAAGAAGTTTGCACCGAGCTAGTTTTGAGGCAAACAACTACAGTTTCAGACGCAGCCACGACATCGACCCTAGGAACCCCGACCAGTCGACCATACTATCTTCAAGGGTAAAAGGAAAACTCAGTGTCCCAAGTGCGATAAGACTCATGCAGGTCAGTGTTTGGTGGGTACAAATGTGTGCTACAAGTGTAAGAAGTCTGGGCACTTTGCTATGAACTGCCTCAGCTCAAAGAGCCAACTAGAGAAAGGGTGTATGCTATGACATAGGAGCAGGTGGATTCGGATTCGACCATCATCACAGGTAGAATTTCTATTGTCAACCTACCTGCTCATGCCTTAATTGATTCTGGAGCTACACACTCTTTCATATCGGCGGCCTACATTGCAAAACTAGGTATTTCATGTGATTGGATGGCTACCGGCTATAACGTGTCCTTGTCTTCGGGGGAAGAACTGACCAGCAATAGAATAGTGAGGAACTGCCCGATAAGGATGCAGAACTATACAGTGTATGCTAAACTTATTGTATTAGAGATGGTGGACTTTGATGTAATTCTGGGTATGGATTGGTTGACCCTGTACGAGGCCATTATTGACTGTAAACAAAGGATGGTTAAACTGAAACTACAAAATGATGGATTTGTCATCTTCAATGCAACCTCCACATTGAGTCATCTACCTATTATATCAGCATGTAAAGCTCAGAAAATGTTAAGTAAGGGGTGTAACGGATTTCTAGTCAACATAATGGGTAGATCTGAGACTTTTAAACCAAGTCTGGAGGAAATAGAGGTAGTCCGGGATTTCCCCGCTGTATTTCCAGAGGATATTGCAGGATTACCCCCTATCAGAGAGGTTGAGTTTGGAATAGAATTAACATCGGGAACCACCCCTGTGTCTAAAGCACCGTACCGCCTGGCACCCACCGAAATGAAGGAACTGAAGGAGCAACTACAAGAACTACTGGATAAGGGTTTCATCCGACCCAGTGTGTCACCCTGGGGAGCGCCAGTGTTATTTGTCCATAAGAAGGACGGTTCAATGTGGTTGTGCATTGACTACCGAGAGTTGAACCGGGTTACAGTCAAGAACAAGTACCCGTTGCCTAGAATCGATGATCTGTTCGATCAACTACAGGGAGCAACGGTGTTCTCAAAAATTGACTTGAGATCGGGGTACCACCAATTGAGGGTGAAAGAAGAAGATGTTCATAAAACTGCATTCAGAACTCGATATGGTCATTATGAGTTTCTAGTTATGCCGTTTGGGCTCACTAATGCCCCCGCAACCTTTATGGATTTGATGAACCGGATTTTCCCATACCGGATCTTTGTGATTGTCTTCATCGATGATATACTAATTTACTCTCGTGAGTCGTGAAGAGCACCGACAACATCCGACAGGTCGCAGACTGAAGGATAAGCGGTTATACGCTAAGTTCAGCAAATGCGATTTTTGGCTGAGACAAATAGCATTTTTGGGACATATAGTCTCGGAGAGGGGAATAGAGGTGGATCCAGTCAAAGTGGAGGCAATCCAGAGTTGGGCTACTCCGAGGAATGTTACAGAAATTCGAAGTTTCGTGGGACTAGCGGGGTATTATCGCAGATTTATTCAGAATTTTTCACGAATTGCGCTACCCCTGACATTGTTCACCAAGAAGGGGGTGAGGTATGAATGTACTACTCAGTGCTAGAAGAGTTTTATAGAGCTAAAGGAAAGGTTGATGATAGCACCTGTGCTTGCAGTTCCAGACACTTCGGGGCAGTTTGTGGTGTACACTGATGGCTCCAAAACTGGTCTAGGGGCTGTATTGATGCAGAAGGGGAGGGTCATTGCCTATGCATCACGTCAGTTGAAGGTGCATGAGCAAAATTATCCTACACATGACCTGGAACTAGCAGCAGTCGTCTTCGCTTTGAAGATCTGGCGACACTACCTTTACGGAGAACGTTGCGAGATCTACACATATCATAAAAGTTTAAAATATTTCTTTACTCAAAAGGAACTGAATATGCGACAGAGACGATGGTTGGAGTTGGTAAAAGATTATGACTGCAATATTAACTATCACCCGGGTAAGGTAAATGTGGTGGCGAATGCGCTGAGTCGCAAGACGACGACGCTATTATAGTTGACCACCCAGCAAAGATTGATATCAGAATTTCAACGGATAAGAGTGGAGGTGATAGCACTAGGTGAGCAGGTTAGGTTGGCGGCACTGACAGTTACATCGAACTTACGGGATCAGATTCGGGCAGAACAAGCCTTGGATCAACAGTTAATGGAATGGAAACGCAAAGATGAAGCAAAGGGTAGCACCATCTACTCAGTGATTGATGGGATGGTGCGATACAAGGGTCGCATCTGGGTGCCTAAGGGTGGATCCCTGAGGGAGAATCTCATGAGGGAAGCTCACACTACCCTGTACTCTATCCACCCTGGTGGCACAAAGATGTATAAGGATATGCAGCTATTATATTGGTGGTCGGGCATGAAGAGAGACATAAGCAAGATGGTCCATGAGTGCCTTACATGTCAACAGGTGAAAGCTGAGCACCAAAGGCCCGCGGGATTGCTCGAACCGCTTTCGATACCTGTCTGAAAGTGGGAAAATGTTGCCATGGATTTTGTGGTAGGATTACCGATCTCGACTAAGGGATCAAATGCAGTGTGGGTTATTGTGGATCGATTGACGAAGTCAACACACTTCTTGCCAGTGAAAACCACTTTCACTATGATACAATATGCAGAGTTGTATATACGGGAAATAGTAAGGTTACATGGAATTTTGGATCAGATTGTGTCAGATAGAGATCCAAAATTTACATCCGGGTTCTGGAAGAGTTTGCATCAGGGATTGAGTACAAAACTTGCTTTCAAGATCGCTTTCCTCAGTGATCGACGATCAATCTGAGCGAGTAATTCAGATTTTGGAAGATATGCTACGAGCTTGCATTATAGATTTCAAAGGGGGTTGGGAGTCCAAACTTCCCTTGGTAGAGTTCACCTATAATAATAGTTATCAATCCACCATCGGTATGGCTCCCTATGAAGCGCTATACGGAAGGAGGTGTAGAACCCCACTACATTGGGAAGAGGTAGGAGAAAGGGCAGTTCTGGGTCCAGAGATTGTGACACAAACTGTGGAACTAGTAGCAAAGATCCGATGTAATGCACAAAAGTCGCCAAAAGAGTTATGCTGATTGTCGAAGAAGGGACCTAGAGTTCATAGTGGGAGACCATGTATTTCTCAAAGTGTCACCCATGAAGGGAGTACTGAGGTTCGGAAGGAAGGGCAAACTTAGTCCGAGGTATATTGGTCCTTTTGAGATTCTCGACCGGATTGGAACACGAGCATACCGAGTTGCTCTACCACCAAACCTGGCGGGAGTTCATAATGTGTTTCACGTATCCATGCTCAGGAGGTACCTTTCCAACCCTGCACATGTGATTGGTTATGAAGTCATACAGTGGACACCAGATCTATCCTACGAGGTAATACCAGAACAAATATTGGATCATCAAGTGCGGAAGTCGAGAAATAAAGAAATCAGAATGGTGAAAGTTTTATGGGGAAATCAACAAATAGAGGAAGCTACCTGGGAGACCGAGCGGGATATGCGTGACCATTACCCTGAACTATTTGGTAAGTCAAATTTCGAGGACGAAATTTTTTTTAAGGGGGAAAGAGTTGTCAAGTCTCAAAAAAAAATAATAATAACAATAATAAAATGATAAAAATACACGGACGTAAGTCATCGAAAAAGGAGGATAAATTTCGGGGTCTATTTATACCCTAAATAATCACAGTTGAGGGGCATGAAGGGGAAAAACCCTAAAACCCATTTAACCGGGCTGAACCCTTTTTATTTTCCTTTTCTTTTTCTTTTTCCCTTCTTTTTCGTTCGTGTGACCCACCTTCTGCTCGTGAGCCGACGATTTAAAAGAGGCGACCGTCAATCCCCTCCACGAGACGCCTAAGCCGTGCGGAGCTACACCAACCCTCCTCCTTCCTCTTCCGGTAAGTAATCTCTGGCTAGGGCTAGCGAGGGCGGAGGGTTTAGCGGGTTTCGTTTGGGGCTTTTGCGGAGGGATGGAGTCGGGATTTCGGGATTGAATCGGGCCTGAGCTTTGGGTTTCCGGATTGAGTTCTAGCAGAGGTCACGGGTGGATTTTTGGTATCTTTGGAATGGATTGAGCTAAGGAAAACCGGTGGAGCTGGGTTTCCCGTCGGCTTGGAGGAGGTGAAGAGCAGAGGGATCACGGGAAGAGGTTAGGGAAGTAAATCTTTGGGCTGTAATGGGAGTTCTGGTTGGAAGGTGATCGGAACCGGTGGATGAGGGTGCTCGATAGGAGAGGGGCAGGGGGAATGGAATGGGTAAAACAGACTTTTGCTATTAGGAGGGAAGGGGATCGGATTATGATTTTAGGATCGCTGTTGTTGAATTGATACGTGGATTGGTGTTGTGGGTTTCATTCGGTTGGGTTTTAATAAGCGATAATATCTGAGTTAGGGTCATTATGAATTAGTCGTCGAGGAGGTATAGGAGGGTTAAATATTGGATAATAGTCGGATAAATGTTTAATAGATGTAATGAGTAGTTTGTTTGAAAGAAATCGCATCTTTGGGGTGGATATAAATGTGTATGTACATGAGCATTATGTCCGTAGATGATTCTTGCTATATTTGTTATCGGTCAGCATGTTTAGTTAATCCTTCATAAGTTTTTCTTAATGCTGTAAATAATATGTAATATGTGATAAATATCATCTACCTGTGTATGAGGTCAGATGTTAAATATATATATATATATATATAAGTAGTTAGTTATCATCTACCTGTGTATGAGGTTGGATGCTATATGTATATGTGTGTAATTACCATCTACCTGTGTGTGAGGTTAGATGCTATATATAGATAAATATATATATAATTGTCCACCCATGATGATTACTGTTATTATTTTTAGTTAATTGTTTATCCAAATCTTTCTTGTGCACTGATGTTATGTAAATAAGTTATACTATCATCTACCTGTGTGTGAGGTTAGATGCTATATGTATATGTGTGTAATTATCATCTACCTGTGTATGAGGTTAGATGCTATATGTATATGGGCATAATTACCTGAAGGTTTTGCCCGGAAGCTTGTCCATGGCGATCCCTTCGATGTCCCCAGATTAAAAAAAAATTAATCCTAGACGAAAGGGATTGCCAAAGCAACCAAGTCATCGTCGTGCTATTCGTTTAGAGAGGTCACTTGAACAAACTAGTTGTTCAAGCGACCATCCTCTATTCTACGAGTAGCCGCGGAATAGACGATGTCCGGATCGCCGGTTTTTGTGTTTATACTCGGGATCCAAGTATTATTTAGCCTATTTACAGAAATATAACATGCTTATATTTTGAAAAACAAACACAAGCAATGAACAAAAGAGATAGAAAAATAGTTATACCTCTTGGTCTTCTAATGTATGACCCTCCTCCTTTTGGACGTCGTGTGGGCGACGATCCACCAAGAGTCGAAGCTCCTAGATCGCAAAACTTCCTTCCGTGCTTTTCCCAAGCAAGAGGAAGAAGAGAAACAATGTTTATCTCCTTCAAAACCTCAACCAACAAGGAGCTATCAAAGCTCTTGCCGCCGGCCAACTAAAAGGAGAAGGAGATGGTGGAAAACTACCAAGACACCAAGGGAAACCCTATATCTTGTTTCCACCACCTAAGGAGGAGAAGAAGAGGACCTTGGGCGCCGGCCAAGGCTGGAAAAGAGATGGATAAGGCTGCTGGACGTTGGCACAAAGAGGAAGAAGAAGAGAGAAAGAACCTTCCTTATTTGGTGCCACCCTAGCCTCAAAACCCTAATCCCAATCCTATCTCAATTAGGATTGCTCCTTGCCGCCCAAACCCTAGCTCTCCTCTTCATTTTCATGTGATCCACGACCAATCCCCTTGACCTCCTTTTATAGAGTTAGGGATAAGTCATGAATTAATCTCCTCCATTGGTTCTAGGGATTTAATCTCAACCGTCGGATCTAGAGATTTAATCTCAACCTTGGATCTTAGAGATTTGATCTCTACCAATGGATCTTAGAGTTTTGTTTCTATCCATTGGATCTAAGCATCTTGAGGTGTTAATGGGCTACATTAGGGACCATGAGGAGGAGTTGGGTCTTGGCCACCCATGGATCTAGCCCACATAAAGTCCGATCCACTAATGATGATCCAATCCACTAAAGGTCCATCATTGATCTACCTCACCAACCCCCATATGATAATATGGGCTCCATATATTATTTGTACATTTTCTCCCCGTGTTTAAGATCTCGAATGTCCGTCGATTAATTAATTTACTAACCATTAATTAATCAACATCTAACTCCATGAGTAGTACCACTCAACCTTTTCATCATGCGACCAAGTCCACTGCGGGGTTTACATGATGAACCTTATGAGCTCCTCAAGGGACATCATCATCCTAATATATAGGACACGGTTTCCTCCTATAATCAGCGGCACACCATATAAATAATATCATCTCCCAACTTCAGTCTATCGATTTAATCTATAAATCTGCCCATTGGTAAATCGAGATGAGTACCAAGTATATGTGCCGTTATTATATCGGGATTAAGAGCATGTACTAAATAATATCCGAGGTCCGATTCGATTATGTAGTCGTGATAAATCGAATCACCTGCTGTCAGTCTGCTCAATACACACAAAGTGCACTAGTGTGATTCTATGGTCAAGACAAACCAATACCAAATCACACTATAACCATTCCGATGGTTTGTCCAAAGCCATCTCGGTTGTGAGCCTTTACTTATACTTTACAAGGAGCCGATAACATGATCTCCCGTGTGACACCACACACCATGTTATCTACAATGTAACGTATTAGACAATATTGCATAACCATAAAAATATGCAAACAATGATCATGTGATTCTTATTTCAAAATAAAGATGTTCATACAAAAGATAGACTTTTCAGTATACATCCCTACAATCTCCCACTTATACTAAAAGACTATGCTGTCCTTATACTGCCATACATCTGATTCCCCTTCCCTCCACATGCCTATCAAAGCTCTCGCTAGAAGGGCCTTAGTGAAAGGGTCTACCAGGTCATCCTCTGATGCAATCTAGGCGACAGCAACTTCTACCTCCTTTACGATTTCTCGTATCAGGTGGTACTTGCACTCTATGTGTTTACTAGCCTTATGGGCTCGTGGTTCCTTCGAGTTTGCAACTGCACCATTATTATCACAATAAATTGTGATAGTTCTGGGCAAACCAGGAATCACATCCAAGTCCATCAGGAAGTTCCTGAACCACACAGTTTCTTTGGCCGCCACAGGGGCTGCCACATACTCAGCTTCCATGGTGGAGTCCGCCACGCATTTCTGCTTGACACTCCTCCATACTATGGTTCCACCTCCAAAAGTATACACAAACACTGAGGTAGACTTACTGTTATCCCTATCTGATTGGAAATCGCAATCCATGCAACCCACAGGGAGTAATTGGTCTGCCCGGTAAACTTGCATATAATCCCTAGTCCTTCTCAGGCACTACAATATATGCTTTACGCGATCAATATCCTTCTGGATTACTCTGATATCTGCTGACCATGCCCACGGCAAAGCAGATATCTGGTCTCATACAGAGCAACTTATACATGAGGCTTCCTACTGCCGAAGCATAAGGAACCTCCTTCATCTCCTCTATCTACTCAAATGATCTAGGACATATCTCCTTAGATAGAGGTACTCCATGCATGAAAGGTAGAAAACCCTTCTTGGAGTTCTGCATGCTAAAAAGCTCCATAATCGTGTCTATGTATGAAGCTTGGGATAAGCACAACATCCTTTTCCTGCGATCCCTTATAACCTTGATCCCAAGGATATGTCTCACCTCTCCCAAGTCCTTCATATCAAACTGTTTGGACAACCATACCCTTACGTCTGATAACACTTCGATGTTGTTGCCAACCACCAAAATGTCATCTACGTATAGTACAAGAAATACCACTACGTTTCCGTCACATCTCTTGTATACACAAGACTCATCCGGACTTTGAATAAATCCATAAGACTGGATTATCTCATCAAAGCGGATGTTCCAAGATCTTGAAGCTTGCTTCAATCCATAAATGGACCGATTAAGCTTACACACAAGATGCTCTTTGCCCTTAGCAATGAATCCCTCTGGTTGCTTCATATAGATGGTTTCCTCAAGACTTCCATTAAGGAAAGCTTTCTTGATATCCATATGCCACACCTCATAATCCATATGAGCTGCTATGCATAAGAGCTCTCAAACCTGACTTGAATCCATAGATTCAATCTCAGTATTCATTGCACTTTGCCAAGATAGTGCATCTTTATCTTGGATTGCCTCGTCATATGTCCAGGGATCAGGTTCATGTTTCAGGGACCAAATCAGAAGATTCTCCCAAGAACATGAATCTATCAGGCTGTCTAACAACCCTCCCACTACGACGAGACATCACTTGTGTATCCTCTGTGACACGCGGTGCAGTGACATGTGGTATATCCTCTTGTACCGGTGGTACTAAAGAAGTGACTTCCCCTTTTAACTCCTCCAGAACAATTTTACTCTTGGGATTGTGGCTCATCACATAGTCTTCCTCTAGAAATCTAGTGTTCGTGCTAACGATCACTCTCTGATCTCTAGGACTATAAAACAATCCACCCTTCGTTCATCTAGGATAGCCAACGAACAAGCGCACTTTATGCGAGGTTCCAACTTACCATCATCTCGCCTTGACATGTCTTTGGACTCTCCCATATCCGAATATGTCTTAGACTTGTCTTTCGCCTAGTCCCCAACTCTGTGGGAGTAGAAGGCACTGATTTAGATGGAACCAAGTTCAGAATGTACACCGCCGTATCTAGAGCATATCCCCCGAACGAGTCTGGCAAGTCAGAATAACTCATCATCGATCTAACCATCTCTATAAGAGTCCTATTCCTTCGCTCTTCTACATCATTCTGGGGTGTGCGGTGCATAATTGGGATTGAATCCCAACCTCGATAGGTAATTCCTAAACTCTCCCAAGAGGTACTCACCACCACGATCAGATCGTAGTGTCATCTTGAATAATTGTCTATGAAAAAGACGAAATATTCAAAACTACCTCTTGCCAGGATAGACATAGGACCATACGAATCAGAATGAACCATTTCTAACATATCTTTGGCTCTATACCCCTTGGCCTTGAAAGGCCTCTTGGTCATCTTACCCTCCAAGCAAGATTCGTAGGTTGGGAGATCCTCCACCACTAATGAACCCAAAGGTCCATCAGCTATCAACCTTTGAATTACGAGGTTAATGTGACCAAGACTAAGATGGCAAAGATATGTTTGGTTCATCTTCGAAGGTTCTTTTCTCCTTTTGGAATTAGAAGATGAGTTATTAACTTCAATTTGCATCGTGGGAGGTTTTGTATACAAATTTCCTTTCAATGTACCTGAACAGATATTCTCCCTATTCCTTTTTATAACAACTCTGTCATTAAAAGAAATAGAATATCCATCCATAATAATTTAGAAACTGAAACTAAATTCTTTCTAAATAAAGATACATAAAGGGAATTTTCCAGAACCTTAGTTTTATTTTTCTCAAGAGATAAATAAAACTTCTCCCACTGCAATAGCCGCCACCTTCATGGCATTGCCCAAAATGGTAATCTCCCCTTTAGCTAGTCGTTGGGTTTCACAAACCCTGCAAAGTGTTGCAGACATGATTAGTGACTCTCATATCTACACACCAGGTGCCGGTAGATAACACCGCTAATCATGTTTCAACGACTAGTCCAAAGGATATACCTTTGTTCTGTTTTGGACTGGGACAGTCCTTCTTCCAATGTCCATCCTGCTTAAAGTACTTGCCTTTCGGCTTCTTCACTCCTCCCTGAGATCCTCCCACCACCTTTGCTCCACCTTGTTTTTTCTTCTTCTTGCCTTTCGGCTTAGAAGTAGAAACCTTTTTGAGCAACCATGGCTTGAGGACACTCTTCGAAGAGTGCATACTTGTACTCCTTAACAGATAAGACAATATCTAGATTCTTTTCCAATCAACATTATTTGGGTACAGTAAGTTTATTTCTTTTAGTATCACAACAAGTGGACTGAAAGTCATTTTGAAAATCCTAAGAATCACATAGATCATTACTTTAGATTTCAAAAAATTATTGATTCCTCAAACAATAAAATTTTGATATCAACCAACACCTCAAAACACCGAGAATATCGCATGCCACGCAGTGTGGACGTATACGAATTCTACATTTGTAAGAGGAGGTTTTACCCATTAATTTTATTATCTTGTCAACCTTACTTTTTGACAAATAAAATTAATAGTTGGTTCCTCTTTGGCCCTACAAATAAAAGCAGTGACTCAGATGGGGAGGATACTTTTTATTTGCATCTAAGTGTGCACCATTACACGATACTAAGGGAATTATTTCGGATTATGTGCCTTACCGCTGTGGAAGTACACACGCTCCTAGATAATTTCCTATAACCATTATTTGACCTAGTGATCCGCAAATAAACTCATCCGCAGGGAGGAAGGCACTCAGAGCCGACACGCAAGTTTGTTGCATCACACGTCAAATTGTAATGGAGGCCGTGGGAATTAATTAAAATATCCCTCTCCCACTTAGTAAATTGACAGTGAGGAATTTTCAAGAATCCCATAGATTATTATTTTAGATTTCAAAAAATTATTGATTCCTCAAAACAATAAAATTTCGAAATCAACCAACACCTCAAAACACCGAGAATATCGCATGCCACGCAGTGTGGACGTATACGAATTCTACATTTGTAAGAGGAGGTTTTACCCATTAATTTTATTATCTTGTCAACCTTACTTTTGACAAATAAAATTAATAGTTGGTTCCTCTTTGGCCCTACAAATAAAAGCGGTGACTCGATGGGGAGGATACTTTTATTTGCATCTAAGTGTGCACCATTACACGATACTAAGGGAATTATTTCGGATTATGTGCCTTACATATGGAAGTACACATGCTCCTAGATAATTTCATATAAACATTATTAGACCTAGTTATCCGCAAACAAACTCATCAGCAGGAGGAAGGCACTTTCAGCCGGCCACGCAAGTTTGTTGCATCACACGTCAAATTGTAATGGAGGCCGTGAATTAATTAAAATATCCCTCTCCCACTTAGTAAATTGAAAATGAGGAATTTTACTAGCCTCGACATGCATATCAAACAAAAGCAATAAATATGAAAAATAAAAATTTTCCAACTATTATGGCTTTTGTCTTCAATATGTCTTCCGTCGCATCGCCATCTCGTCCGCTCCTCCTATGCCATGTACAAGCCCTCCGAGATCCGAGCCGAGACTAAAACCTATTTTAATTTACATCCATCGATCCTATACTCCACGAGGAGTGTACATGAATCTAGATCGAAAGTAAAATAAAATAAAGAGCGGCTAAACAATGCCGTATTTAATTTACAAAAACTAAATACTAACCTAAATCAGGATTCAACAAAATAAATATTTACACACATACAATCACATACACACACATGCCATAATAGTGGAATCTTATGCCCAACCAAGAGTTAAACTACGCATATCCTACTATTATCCGACACATTTAATATATGAAAAAGTGCATAAAAATTAACCGAATCCTAAACACACAAAAACCGAAACCTTGGCTCGATACCAATTGTTGGGGTTGATCAGTGAAACCGCTTCCCCTTCACCTCGGTTTGCTTGACCATGGTGATCCCTTGATGTCCCCGGATTAAAAATTTAATCCTAGACAAAGGGATTCCCAAAGCAACCAAGTCATCGTCGTGCTATTCGTTTAGAGAGGTCACTTGAACAAACTAGTTGTTGGCGACCATCCTCTATTCTACGAGTAGCCACGGAATAGGCGATGTCGGATCGCGGTTTTTGTATTTATACTCGGGATCCAAGTATTATTTAGCCTATTTACAGAAATATAACATGCTTATATTTTGAAAAACAAACACAAGCAATGAATAAAGAGATAGAAGAATAGTTATACCTCTTGGTCTTCTAATGTATGACCCTCCTCCTTTTGGGTCGTGTGGGCGACGATCCACCAAAAGTCAAGCTCCTAGATCGCAAAACTTCCTTCCTTGCTTTTCCCAAGCAAGAGGAAGAAGAAGAAACAATGTTTATCTCCTTCAAAAACTCAACCAACAAGAACTATCAGAAGTTCTTGCCTTGGCCAACTAGAAGGAGAAGAGATGGTGGAAAACTACCAAGACACCAAGGGAAACCCTATATCTTGTTTCCACCACCTAAGGAGAAGAGAGAGGACCTTGGGCGGCCAAGGCTGGAAAAGAGATGGATAAGGCTGCTGGACGTTGGACGTTGGCCACAAGAGGAAGAAGAAGAGAGAAGAACCTTCCTTATTTGGTGCCACCCTTGGCCTCAAAACTAACCTAATCCCAATCCTATCTCAACTAGGATTGCCCTATTCTTCCGCCCAAACCCTTAGCTCTCCTCTTCATTTTCATGTGATCCACCACTTCCCATGCCCTCCTTTTATAGAGTTAGGGATAAGTCATGAATTAATCTCCTCCATTGGTTCTAGGGATTTAATCTCAACCGTCGGATCTAGAGATTTAATCTCAACCGTCGGATCTTAGAGATTTAATCTCTACCAATGGATCTTAGAGTTTTGTTTCTATCCATTGGATCTAAGCATCTTGAGGTGTTAATGGGCTACATTAGGGACCATGAGGAGGAGTTGGGTCTTGGCCACCCATGGATCTAGCCCACATAAAGTCCGATCCACTAATGATGATCCAATCCACTAAAGGTCCATCATTGATCTACCTCACCAACCCCCATATGATAATATGGGCTCCATATATTATTTGTACATTTTCTCCCGTGTTTAAGATCTCAGATGTCAGTCGATTAATTAATTTACTAACCATTAATTAATCAACATCTAACTCCATGAGTAGTACCACTCAACCTTTTCATCATGCGGACCCAAGTCCACTGCGGGGTTTACATGATGAACCTTATGACTCCTCAAGGGGACATCATCATCCTAATATATAGGACACGGTTTCCTCCTATAATCAACGGCACACCATATAAATAATATCATCTCCCAACTTACGAGTCTATCGATTTAATCTATAAATCTCGCCCATTGGTAAATCGAAGAGATGAGTACCAAGTATATGTGCGTTATTATATCGGGATTAAGAGCATGTACTAAATAATATACGAGGTCGATTCGATTATGTAGTCGTGAATAAATCGAATCACCTACTGTCAGTCTGCTCAATACACACAAAGTGCACTAGTGTGATTCTATGGTCAAGACAAACCAATACCAAATCACACTACAACCATTCCGATGGTTTGTCCAAAGCCATCTCGGTTGTGAGCCTTTACTTATACTTTACAAGGAGCCGATAACATGATCTCCCGTGTGACACCACACACCATGTTATCTACAATGTAACGTATTAGACAATATTGCATAACCATAAAAATATGCAAACAATGATCATGTGATTCTTATTTCAAAATAAAGATGTTCATACAAAAGAGCTAGGCTTTCAGTATACATCCCAACAATCTCCCACTTATACTAAAAGACTATGCTGTCCTTATACTGCCATACATCTGATTCCCCTTCCCTCCACATGCCTATCAAAGCTCTCGCTAGAAGGGCCTTAGTGAAAGGGTCTACCAGGTCATCCTCTGATGCAATCTAGGCGACAACAACTTCTACCTCCTTTACGATTTCTCGTATCAGGTGGTACTTGCGCTCTATGTGTTTACTAGCCTTATGGGCTCGTGGTTCCTTCGAGTTTGCAAATGCACCACTATTATCACAATAAATTGTGATAGTTCTGGGCAAACCAGGAATCACATCCAAGTCCATCAGGAAGTTCCTGAGCCATACAGCTTCTTTGGCCTCGCCTAGGTGCCACATACTCACTTCCATGGTGGAGTCCGCCACGCATTTCTGCTTGCACTCCTCCATACAATGGCTCCACCTCCCAAAGTAAACACAAAACCTGAGGTAGACTTACTGTTATCCCTATCAGATTGGAAGTCAGAATCGTATAACCCTCAGGGAGTAATTGGTCTGCCTGGTAAACTAGCATATAATCCCTAGTCCTTCTCAGGTACTTCAATATATGCTTTACCCCTCAATATCCCCCTCTGGATTACTCGATGTCTGTGACCATGCCTACGGCAAAGCGGATATCTCGGTCTCATAGCATCGCATACATGAGGCTTCCCTCAAGCATAAGGAACCGCCTTCATCTCCTCTATCTACTCAAATGATCTAGGACATATCTCCTTAGATAGAGGTACTCCATGCCCGAAGGTAGAAAACCCTTCTTGGAGTTTGCATGCTAAAGCGCTCCATAATCATGTCTATGTATGAAGCTTGGGATAAGCACAACATCCTTTTCCTGCGATCCCTTATAACCTTGATCCCAAGGATGTGTCTCACCTCTCCCAAGTCCTTCATATCAAACTGTTTGGACAACCATACCCTTACGTCTGATAACACTTCGATGTTGTTGCCAACCACCAAAATGTCATCTACGTATAGTACAATAAATACCACTACGTTTCCGTCACATCTCTTGTATAAACAAGATTCATCCGGACTTTGAATAAATCCATAAGACTGGAATATCTCATCAAAGAGGATATTCCAAGATCTTGAAGATATCTTCAATCCATAAATGGAACGATTAAGCTTACACACAAGATGCTCTTTGCCCTTAGCAATGAATCCCTCTGGTTGCTTCATATAGATGGTTTCCTCAAGACTTCCATTAAGGAAAGCTTTCTTGATATCCATATGCCACACCTCATAATCCATATGAGCTGCTATGCATAAGAGCTCTCAAACCTGACTTGAATCCATAGATTCAATCTCAGTATTCATTGCACTTTGCCAAGATAGTGCATCTTTATCTTGGATTGCCTCGTCATATGTCCAGGGATCAGGTTCATGTTCGCCAGGGACCAAATCGGAAGATTCTCCCAAGAACATGAATCTATCAGGCTGTCTCACAACACTCCCACTACGACGAAGTATCTCCTGTGTATCCTCTATGACACGCGGCTGACATGTGGTATATCCTCTTGCAGGTACTAAAGAAGTGACTTCCCTTTTAACTCCTCGAACAATTTTACTCTTGGGCTTGTGGCTCATCACATAGTCTTCCTCTAGAAATCTGGTGTTCGTGCTAACGATCACCCTCTGATCTCTAGGACTATAAAACAATCCACCCTTCGTTCATCTAGGATAGCCAACGAACAAGCGCACTTTTGTACGAGGTTCCAACTTACCATCATCTGCCTTCAGCACATGTGCTGGACTCTCCCATATCCGAATATGTCTTAGACTAGGCTTTCGCCCGGTCCACAACTCTGTGGGAGTAGAAGGCGATTTAGATGGAACCAAGTTCAGAATGTACACCGTGTCTAGAGCATATCCCCGAGAAGTCCTGCAAGTCGAATAACTCATCATCGATCTGACCATCTCTATAAGAGTCCTATTCCTTCGCTCCGCCACACCATTCTGTTGGGGTGTGCCAGGTGCGGACAATTGGGATTGAATCCCAGCCTCTGATAAGTAACTCCTAAACTCTCCCAAGAGGTACTCGCCACCACGATCAGATCGTAGTGTCATCTTGAATAATTGTCTATGAAAAAGATGAAATATTCAAAACTACCTCTTGCCAGGATAGACATAGGACCATACAATCGAATGAACCATTTCTAACATATCTTTGGCTCTATACCCTTGGCCTTGAAGGCCTCTCTTGGTCATCTTACCCTCCAAGCAAGATTCGTAGGTTGGGAGATCCTCCACCACTAATGAACCCAAAAGGTCCATCACCTATCAACCTTTGAATTGCTTAGGTTAATGTGACCAAGACTAAGATGGCAAAGATATGTTTGGTTCATCATCGAAGGTTTTCTCCTTTTGGAATTAGAAGATGAGTTATTAACTTTAATTTGCATCGTGGGAGGTTTTGTATACAAATTTCCTTTCAATGTACGAGCAGATATTCTCCTATTCCTTTTTATAACAACTCTGTCATTAAAAGAAATAGAATATCCATCCATAATAATTTAGAAACAAACTAAATTCTTTCTAAATAAAGATACATAAAGGAATTTTCCAGAACCTTAGTTTTATTTTCTCAAGAGATAAATAAAACTTCTCCCCCAATAGCCGCCACCTTCATGGCATTGCCCAAAATGGTAATCTCCCCTTTAGCTAGTCGTTGGGTTTCTGAACCCACGCAAAGTGTTGCGGACATGATTAGTGACTCTCGTATCTACACACCAGGTCGTAGATAACACCGCTAATCATGTTTCAACGACTAGTCCAAAGGATATACCTTTGTTCGCTTTTTAATTTGGGACAATCCTTCTTCCAATGTCCATCCGCTTAAAGTACTTGCCTTTCGGCTTCTTCACTCCTCCCGAGATCCTCCCACCACCTTTGCTCCACCTTGTTTCTTCTTCTTCTTGCCTTTCGGCTTAGAAGTAGAAACCTTTTTGAGCAACCATGGCTTGAGGACACTCTTCGAAGAGTGCATACTTGTACTCCTTAACAGATAAGACAATATCTAGATTCTTTTCCAATCAACATTATTTGGGTACAGTAAGTTTATTTCTTTTAGTATCACAACAAGTGGACTGAAAGTCATTTTGAAAATCCTAAGAATCACATAGATCATTACTTTAGATTTCAAAAAATTATTGATTCCTCAAACAATAAAATTTTGATATCAACCAACACCTCAAAACACCGAGAATATCGCATGCCACGATGATGTGGGACGATATCGAATTCTACATTTGTAAGAGGAGGTTTTACCCATTAATTTTATTATCTTGTCAACCTTACTTTTTGACAAATAAAATTAATAGTTGGTTCCTCTTTGGCCTCTACAAATAAAAGCGTGACTCGATGGGGAGGATACTTTTTATTTGCATCTAAGTGTGCACCATTACACGATACTAAGGGAATTATTTGGATTATGTGCCTTACACGTGGAAGTACACACGCTCTAGATAATTTCCTATAACCATTATTTGACCTAGTGATCCGCAAATAAACTCATCCGCGAGGAGGAAGGCACTCAGCCACACGCAAGTTTGTTGCATCACACGTCAAATTGTAATGGAGGCCGTGGGAATTAATTAAAATATCCTCTCCCACTTAGTAAATTGACGGTGAGAATTTTCAAGAATCCCATAGATTATTACTTTAGATTTCAAAAAATTATTGATTCCTCAAACAATAAAATTTCAAAATCAACCAACACCTCAAAACACCGAGAATATCGCATGCCACGCAGTGTGGACGTATACGAATTCTACATTTGTAAGAGGAGGTTTTACCCATTAATTTTATTATCTTGTCAACCTTACTTTTTGACAAATAAAATTAATAGTTGGTTCCTCTTTGGCCCTAAAAATAAAAGCAGTGACTCCGATGGGGAGGATACTTTTTATTTGCATCTAAGTGTGCACCATTACACGATACTAAGGGAATTATTTCGGATTATGTGCCTTACAGCTGTGGAAGTACACATGCTCCTAGATAATTTCCTATAACCATTATTTGACCTAGTGATCCGCAAACAAACTCATCCGCAGGGAGGAAGGCACTCAGAGCCAACACGCAAGTTTGTTGCATCACACGTCAAATTGTAATGGAGGCCGTGGGAATTAATTAAAATATCCCTCTCCCACTTAGTAAATTGAAAATGAGGAATTTTACTAGCCAACGACATGCATATCAAACAAAAAGCAATAAATATGAAAAATAAAAAATTTTCCAACTATTATGGCTTTTGTCTTCAATATGTCTTCCGTCAGACGCCATCTCGTCCGCTCCTCCTATGCCATGTACAAGCCCTCCTGAGATCCGAGAGACTAAAACCTATTTTAATTTACATCCATCGATCCTATACTCCACGAGGGAGTGTACATGAATCTAGATCGAAAGTAAAATAAAATAAAGAGCGGCTAAACAATGCCGTATTTAATTTACAAAAACTAAATACTAACCTCGTCAACCCCGAGGATTCAACAAAATAAATATTTACACACATACAATCACATACACACACATGCCATAATAGTGGAATCTTATGCCTGCAACCAAAGAGTTAAGCTACGCATATCCTACTATTATCCGACACATTTAATATATGAAAAAGTGCATAAAAATTAACCGAATCCTAAACACACAAAACCGGAAACCTTGGCTCACAAGAAGGTTTTGCCAGCTGTCCATGGCGATCCCTTCGATGTCCCCGGATTAAAAAAAATTAATCCTAGACGAAAGGGATTGCCAAAGCAACCAAGTCATCGTCGTGCTATTCGTTTAGAGAGGTCACTTGAACAAACTAGTTGTTCAAGCGACCATCCTCTATTCTACGAGTAGCCAGAATACGATGTCCGGATCGCCGGTTTTTGTGTTTATACTCGGGATCCAAGTATTATTTAGCCTATTTACAGAAATATAACATGCTTATATTTTGAAAAACAAACACAAGCAATGAACAAAAGAGATAGAAAAATAGTTATACCTCTTGGTCTTCTAATGTATGACCCTCCTCCTTTTGGACGTCGTGTGGGCGACGATCCACCAAGAGTCGAAGCTCCTAGATCGCAAAACTTCCTTCCTTGCTTTTCCCAAGCAAGAGGAAGAAGAGAAACAATGTTTATCTCCTTCAAAAACTCAACCAACAAGGAGCTATCAAAGCCTTGCTTGCCGCCAACTAAAGGAGAAGGAGATGGTGGAAAACTACCAAGACACCAAGGGAAACCCTATATCTTGTTTCCACCACCTAAGGAGGAGAAGAAGAGGACCTTGGGCCACGGCCAAGGCTGGAAAAGAGATGGATAAGGCTTCTGGACGTTGGCACAAAGAGGAAGAAGAAGAGAGAAAGAACCTTCCTTATTTGGTGCCACCCTAGCCTCAAAACCCTAATCCCAATCCTATCTCACCAGGATTGCTCCTTGCCGCCCAAACCCTAGCTCTCCTCTTCATTTTCATGTGATCCACGACCAATCCCCTTGACCTCCTTTTATAGAGTTAGGGATAAGTCATGAATTAATCTCCTCCATTGGTTCTAGGGATTTAATCTCAACCGTCGGATCTAGAGATTTAATCTCAACCGTCGGATCTTAGAGATTTGATCTCTACCAATGGATCTTAGAGTTTTGTTTCTATCCATTGGATCTAAGCATCTTGAGGTGTTAATGGGCTACATTAGGGACCATGAGGAGGAGTTGGGTCTTGGCCACCCATGGATCTAGCCCACATAAAGTCCGATCCACTAATGATGATCCAATCCACTAAAGGTCCATCATTGATCTACCTCACCAACCCCCATATGATAATATGGGCTCCATATATTATTTGTACATTTTCTCCCCGTGTTTAAGATCTCGAATGTCCGTCGATTAATTAATTTACTAACCATTAATTAATCAACATCTAACTCCATGAGTAGTACCACTCAACCTTTTCATCATGCCGGACCAAGTCCACCTGCAGGGTTTACATGATGAACCTTATGAGCTCCTCAAGGGGACATCATCATCCTAATATATAGGACACGGTTTCCTCCTATAATCAACGGCACACCATATAAATAATATCATCTCCCAACTTACCGAGTCTATCGATTTAATCTATAAATCTCGCCCATTGGTAAATCAAAGAGATGAGTACCAAGTATATGTGCCCGTTATTATATCGGGATTAAGAGCATGTACTAAATAATATAGGTCGATTCGATTATGTAGTCTGACAATAAATCGAATCACCTCTGTGTCGATCTGCTCAATACACACAAAGTGCACTCGTGTGATTCTATGGTCAAGACAAACCAATACCAAATCACACTACAACCATTCCGATGGTTTGTCCAAAGCCATCTCGGTTGTGAGCCTTTACTTATACTTTACAAGGAGCCGATAACATGATCTCCCGTGTGACACCACACACCATGTTATCTACAATGTAACGTATTAGACAATATTGCATAACCATAAAAATATGCAAACAATGATCATGTGATTCTTATTTCAAAATAAAGATGTTCATACAAAAGAGCTAGGCTTTCAGTATACATCCCAACAATCTCCCACTTATACTAAAAGACTATGCTGTCCTTATACTGCCATACATCTGATTCCCCTTCCTTCCACATGCCTATCAAAGCTCTCGCCAGAAAGGCCTTAGTGAAAGGGTCTACCAGGTCATCCTCTGATGCAATCTAGGCGACAGCAACTTCTACCTCCTTTACGATTTCTCGTATCAGGTGGTACTTGCTATGTGTTTACTAGCCTTATGGGCTCGTGGTTCCTTCGAGTTTGCAACTGCACCACTATTATCACAATAAATTGTGATAGTTCTGGGCAAACCAGGAATCACATCCAAGTCCATCAGGAAGTTCCTGAGCCATACAACTTCTTTGGCCGCCTCATAGGCTGCCACATACTCAGCTTCCATGGTGGAGTCCGCCACGCATTTCTGGGCACTCCTCCATACAATGGCTCCACCTCCCAAAGTAAACACAAAACCTGAGGTAGACTTCTTTGTTATCCCTATCGATTGGAAATCGAATCATAACCCACAGGAGTAATTATGCCCAGTAAACTAGCATATAATCCCTAGTCCTTCTCAGGCACTACAATATATGCTTTACCGCACCAATATCCCCTGTCTGGATTACTCGATATCTCGACCATGCCACGCAGCAGATATCTGGTCGTCTCATATAGAGCATACATGAGGCTTCCCTCGAAGCATAAGGAACCTCCTTCATCTCCTCTATCTACTCAAATGATCTAGGACATATCTCCTTAGATAAAGGAACTCCATGCACGAAAGGTAGAAAACCCTTCTTGGAGTTCTTGCATGCTAAAAGCGCTCCATAATCGTGTCTATGTATGAAGCTTGGGATAAGCACAACATCCTTTTCTGCGATCCCTTATAACCTTGATCCCAAGGATGTGTCCCACCTCTCCTATGTCCTTAATATCAAACTGTTTGGACAAACATACCCTTACGTCTGATCACACTCTGATATTGTTTCCAACTACCAAAATGTCATCTACGTATAGTAAAAGAAATTCCACTACGTTTCGTCACATCTCTTGTATACACAAGACTCATCAGGACTTTGAATAAATCCATAAGAGGATTATCTCATCAAAGCGGATGTTCCAAGATCTTGAAGCTTGCTTCAATCCATAAATGGACCGATTAAGCTTACACACAAGATGCTCTTTGCCCTTAGCAATGAATCCCTCCGTTGCTTCATATAGATGGTTTCCTCAAGACTTCCATTAAGGAAAGCTTTCTTGATATCCATATGCCACACCTCATAATCCATATTGCTATGCATAAGAGCTCCCAAACCTGACTTGAATCCATAGATTCAATCTCAGCATTCATTGCACTTTGCCAAGATACTGCTTCTTTATCTTGGATTGCCTCGTCCAGGGATCAGGTTCATGTTCGCCAGGGGCCAAATCAGAAGATTCTCCCAAGAACATGAATCTATCAGGCTGTCTCACAACCCTCCCACTACGACGAGGTATCACCTGTGTATCCTCTGTGACACGCGGTGCAGTGACATGTGGTATATCCTCTTGTACCGGTGGTAAAGAAGTGACTTCCCCTTTTAACTCCTCCAGAACAATTTTACTCTTGGGCTTGTGGCTCATCACATAGTCTTCCTCTAGAAATCTAGTGTTCGTATAACGATCACCCTCTGATCTCTAGGACTATAAACCAATCCACCCTTCGTTCCCCTGGGATAGCCAACGAACAAGCGCACTTCTGTACGAGGTTCCAACTTACCAGCATCTGCCTTCAGCACATGTGCTAAACTCCCCATTTTCGAATATGTCTTAGACTAGGCTTTCTCCCCCACAACTCGGAGTAGAAGGCACTGATTTAGATGGAACCAAGTTCGTAATGTACACCAGATCTAGAGCATATCCCCGTAACGAGTCCGCAAGTCGTAATAACTCATCATCGATCTAACCATCTCCATAAGAGTCCTATTCCTTCGCCTTCTACATCATTCTCACTGGGTGTGCCAAAGTGCATAATTGGGATTGAATCCCAACCTCCGATAGGTAATTCCTAAACTCTCCCAAGAGGTACTCACACCACGATCGATCAGAGTGTCATCTTGAATAATTGTCTATGAAAAGAGACGAAATATTCAAAACTACCTCTGCCAGATAGACATAGGACTACACATTTAATCGTAATGAACCATTTCTAACATATCTTTGGCTCTATACCCCTTGGCCTAAAAAGGCCTCTCTGGTCATCTTACCCTCCAAGCAAGATTCAGAGGTTGGGAGATCCTCCACCACTAATGAACCCAAAGGTCCATCACCTATCAACCTTGAATTCTCGCTTAGGTTAATGTGACCAAGACTAAGATGGCAAAGATATGTTTGGTTCATCTTCAAGGTTCTTTCTCCTTATTGGAATTAGAAGATGAGTTATTAACTTCAATTTGCATCGTGGGAGGTTTTGTATACAAATTTCCTTTCAATGTACAACAGATATTCTCCCTATTCCTTTATAACAACTCACATTAAAAGAAATAGAATATCCATCCATAATAATTTAGAAATCAAACTAAATTCTTTCTAAATAAAGATACATAAAGGAATTTTCAGAACCTTAGTTTTATTTTTCTCAAGAGATAAATAAAACTTCTCCCACGCAATAGCCGCCACCTTCATGGCATTGCCCAAAATGGTAATCTCCTTTAGCTAGTCGCTGGGTTTCGAACCCCTGCAAAGTGTTGCGACATGATTAGTGACTCTCATATCTACACACCAGTGCCGTAGATAACACCGCTAATCATGTTTCAACGACTAGTCCAAAAGATATACCTTTGTTCTTGCTTTGGATCGGGATTCCTTCTTCCAATGTCCATCTCGCTAAGTGAAGTACTTGCCTTTCGCTTTCTTCACTCCTCCTCGAGATCCTCCCACCACCTTTGCTCCACCTTGTTTTTTCTCTTCTTCTTGCCTTCGCTTAGAAGTAGAAACCTTGAGCAACCATGGCTTGAGGACACTCTTCAAGAGTGCATACTTGTACTTTTAACAGATAAGACAATATCTAGATTCTTTCCAATCAACATTATTTGGGTACAAGAAGTTTATTTCTTTTAATATCACAGCAAGTGGGTTGAAAGTCATTTTGAAAGAAAACCTAAGAATCACATAGATCATTACTTTAGATTTCAAAAAATTATTGATTCCTCAAACAATAAAATTTTGATATCAAACAACAACTCAAAACACCTAGAAAATCGCATGCCACGCAAAGGTGGACGATACTGAATTCTACATTTGTAAGAGGAGGTTTTACCCATTAATTTTATTATCTTGTCAACCTTACTTTTTGACAAATAAAATTAATAGTTGGTTCCTCTTTGGCCCTACAAATAAAAGCAAAGTGACTGATGGGGAGGATACTTTTTATTTGCATCTAAGTGTGCACCATTACACGATACTAAGGGAATTATTTCGGATTATGTGCCTTACCGATGGGGGAAGTACACACGCTCCTAGATAATTTCCTATAACCATTATTTGACCTAGTGATCCGCAAATAAACTCATCCGCAGGGAGGAAGGCACTCAGAGCCGACACGCAAGTTTGTTGCATCACACGTCAAATTGTAATGGAGGCCATGGGAATTAATTAAAATATCCCTCTCCCACTTAGTAAATTGACAGTGAGGAATTTTCAAGAATCCCATAGATTATTATTTTAGATTTCAAAAATTATTGATTCTCAAAACAATAAAATTTCAAAATCAACCAACACTCAAAACACCGAGAATATCGCATGCCACGCAAGGTGGACGATACGAATTCTACATTTGTAAGAGGAGGTTTTACCCATTAATTTTATTATCTTGTCAACCTTACTTTTTGACAAATAAAATTAATAGTTGGTTCCTCTTGGCCCTACAAATAAAAGCAAAGGACTCGATGGGGAGGATACTTTTTATTTGCATCTAAGTGTGCACCATTACACGATACTAAGGATTATGTGCCTTACCGTGGAAGTACACATGCTCCTAGATAATTTCCTATAACCATTATTTGACCTAGTGATCCGCAAAACAAACTCATCCGCAGGAGGAAGGCACTGTGAGCCAACACGCAAGTTTGTTTGCATCACATGTCAAATTGTAATGGAGGCCATGGGAATTTATAAAAATATCCCTCTCCCACTTAGTAATTTGAAATTGAGGAATTTTCCTAGCCTACGACATGCATATCAAACAAAAAGCAATAAATATGAAAAATAAAAAATTTTCCAACTATTATGGCTTTTGTCTTCAATATGTCTTCCGTCAGATCGCCATCTCGTCCGCTCCTCCTATGCCATGTACAAGCCCTCCGAGATCCGAGCCGAGACTAAAACCTATTTTAATTTACATCCATCGATCCTATACTCCACGAGGGAGTGTACATGAATCTAGATCGAAAGTAAAATAAAATAAAGAGCGGCTAAACAATGCCGTATTTAATTTACAAAAACTAAATACTAACCTCGTCAACCCCGAGGATTCAACAAAATAAATATTTACACACATACAATCACATACACACACATGCCATAATAGTGGAATCTTATGCAACCCAAGAGTTAAGCTACACATATCCTACTATTATCCGACACATTTAATATATGAAAAAGTGCATAAAAATTAATCCTAAACACACACTGTCCATGGCGATCCTTCGATGTCCCCGGATTAAAAATTAATCCTAGACAAAGGGATTCCAAAGCAAACCAAGTCATCGTCGTGCTATTCGTTTAGAGATGTCACATGAACAAACTAGTTGTTCAAGCGACCATCCTCTATTCTACGAGTAGCCGCGGAATAGACGATGTCCGGATCGCCGGTTTTTGTGTTTATACTCGGGATCCAAGTATTATTTAGCCTATTTACAGAAATATAACATGCTTATATTTTGAAAACAAACACAAGCAATGAATAAAAGAGATAGAAAAAATAGTTATACCTCTTGGTCTTCTAATGTATGACCCTCCTCCTTTTGGACGCGTGTGGCGACGATCCATCCAAAAGTCAAGCTCCTAGATCGCAAAACTTCCTTCCTTGCTTTTCCCAAGCAAGAGGAAGAAGAGAAACAATGTTTATCTCCTTCAAAACTCAACCAACAAAGAACTATCAAAGTTCTTGCCGCCGCCAACTAAAGGAGAAGAAGATGATGGAAAACTACCAAGACACCAAGGGAAACCCTATATCTTGTTTCCACCACCTAAGGAGGAGAAGAAGAGGACCTTTGGGCGCTGCCAAGGCTGGGAAAAGAGATGGATAAGGCTGCTGGACGTTGGCACAAAGAGGAAGGAAGAAGAAGGAAAACTTGCCTTATTTGGTGCCACCCTTGCTTCCAAACCCTAACCCTAATCCCAATCCTATCTCAACTAGGATTGCCCTATTCTTGCCGCCCAAAACCCTTGCTCCTCCTCTTCATTTTCATGTGATCCACGACCAATCCCATGCCTCCTTTATAGAGTTAGGGATAAGTCATGAATTAATCTCCTCCATTGGTTCTAGGGATTTAATCTCAACCGTCGGATCTAGAGATTTAATCTCAACCGTCGGATCTTAGAGATTTGATCTCTACCAATGGATCTTAGAGTTTTGTTTCTATCCATTGGATCTAAGCATCTTGAGGTGTTAATGGGCTACATTAGGGACCATGAGGAGGAGTTGGGTCTTGGCCACCCATGGATCAAGCCCACATAAAGTCCGATCCACTAATGATGATCCAATCCACTAAAGGTCCATCATTGATCTACCTCACCAACCCCCATATGATAATATGGGCTCCATATATTATTTGTACATTTTCTCCCCGTGTTTAAGATCTCGAATGTCCGTCGATTAATTAATTTACTAACCATTAATTAATCAACATCTAACTCCATGAGTAGTACCACTCAACCTTTTCATCATGCCGGACCAAGTCCACCTGCAGGGTTTACATGATGAACCTTATGAGCTCCTCAAGGGGACATCATCATCCTAATATATAGGACACGGTTTCCTCCTATAATCAACGGCACACCATATAAATAATATCATCTCCCAACTTACCGAGTCTATCGATTTAATCTATAAATCTCGCCCATTGGTAAATCAAAGAGATGAGTACCAAGTATATGTGCCCGTTATTATATCGGGATTAAGAGCATGTACTAAATAATATCTGAGGTCCGATTCGATTATGTAGTCAGCAATAAATCGAATCACCTCTATGTCGGCCCCGCCAATACACACAAAGTGCACTAGTGTGATTCTATGGTCAAGACAAACCAATACCAAATCACACTACAACCATTCCGATGGTTTGTCCAAAGCCATCTCGGTTGTGAGCCTTTACTTATACTTTACAAGGAGCCGATAACATGATCTCCCGTGTGACACCACACACCATGTTATCTACACTGTAATGTATTAGACAATATTGCATAACCATAAAAATATGCAAACAATGATCATGTGATTCTTATTTCAAAATAAAGATGTTCATACAAAAGAGCTAGGCTTTCAGTATACATCCCAACAATCTCCCACTTATACTAAAAGACTATGTCCTTATATCGCCATACATCCGATTCCCTTCCTCCACATGCCTATCAAAGCTCTCGCTAGAAGGCCTTAGTGAAAGGGTCTACCAGTCATCCTCTGATGCAATCTAGGCGATAACAACTTCTACCTCCTTTACGATTTCTGATCGTGGTACTTGCGCTCTATGTGTTTACTAGCCTTATGGGCTCGTGGTTCCTTCGAGTTTGCAACTGCACCACTATTATCACAATAAATTGTGATAGTTCTGGGCAAACCAGGAATCACATCCAAGTCCATCAGGAAGTTCCTGAGCCATACAGCTTCTTTGGCCGCCTCATAGGCTGCCACATACTCAGCTTCCATGGTGGAGTCCGCCACGCATTTCGCTGACACTCTCCATACAATGGCTCCACCTCCCAAAGTAAACACAAAACCCGAGGTAGACTTATCTATCCCTATCGATTGGAAATCGAATCAGGTAACCCATGGAGAGTAATTGGTCCGCCTTAAACTAGCATATAATCCCTAGTCCTTCTCGCACTACAATATATTACTCGATATCTCACTGACCATGCCTACGCAAAGTAGCGGATATCCGTCTCCATAGAGCATCGCATACATGAGGCTTCCTATTGCCGAAGCATAAGGAACCGCCTTCATCTCCTCTATCTCCTCAGATGATCTAGGACATATCTCCTTAGATAAAGGAACTCCATGCCTGAAAGGTAGAAAACCCTTCTTGGAGTTCTGCATGCTAAAACGCTCCATAATCGTGTCTATGTATGAAGCTTGGGATAAGCACAACATCCTTTTCCTGTGATCCCTTATAACCTTGATCCCAAGGATGTGTCTCACCTCTCCCAAGTCCTTCATATCAAACTGTCTGGACAACCATACTTACGTCCGATAACACTTCGATGTTGTTGCCAACAACCAAAATGTCATCTACGATAGTACAAGAAATACCACTACGCTTCACATCTCTTGTATACACAAGACTCATCCGGACTTTGAATAAATCCATAAGACTGGATTATCTCATCAAAGCGGATGTTCCAAGATCTTGAAGCTTGCTTCAATCCATAAATGGACCGATTAAGCTTACACACAAGATGCTCTTTGCCCTTAGCAATGAATCCCTCTGGTTGCTTCATATAGATGGTTTCCTCAAGACTTCCATTAAGGACAGCTTTCTTGATATCCATATGCCCCACCTCAAAATCCATATGCGCTGCTCTGCATAAGAGCTCTCAACCCTGACTTGACTCCATAGATTCAATCTCGATTCATTGCACTTTGCCAAGATAGTGCATCTTTATCTTGGATTGCCTCCATATGTCCAGGATCAGTTCATGTTCGCCAGTGACCAAATCGAAGATTCTCCCAAGAACATGAATCTATCAGTCGTCTCTCACAACCCTCCCACTACGATGAGACATCACTTGTGTATCCTCCGTGACACGCTGCAGTGCTGACATGTTGTATGTCCTCTTGTAACGGTGGTACTAAAGAAGTGACTTCCCTTTTTAACTCCTCCAGAACAATTTTACCCTTGGGATTGTGGCTCATCACATAGTCTTCATCTAGAAATCTGGCGTTCATGTTAACGATCACTCTCGATCTCTAGGACTATAAAACAATCCACCCTTCGTTCCTCTAGGATAGCCAACGAACAAGCGTACTTGTACGAGGTTCTAACTTACCATCATCTGCCTTCAGCACATGTGCTGGACTCCCCCATATCCGAATATGTCTTAGACTAGGCTTTCGCCTGGTCCACAACTCGTGGAGTAGAAGGCACTGATTTAGATGGAACCAAGTTCGAATGTACACCGCCAGATCTAGAGCATATCCCCGTAACGAAGTCGCAAGTCGTAATAACTCATCATCGATCTAACCATCTCTCGTAAGAGTCATATTCCTTCGCTCTTCTACATCATTCTACTGGGTGTGCCAGTGCATAATTGGGATTGAATCCCAACCTCCGATAGGTAATTCCTAAACTCTCCCAAGAGGTACTGGCCACCACGATCAGATCGTAGTGTCATCTTGAATAATTGTCTATGAAAAAGACGAAATATTCAAAACTACCTCTTGCCGTGATAGACATAGGACCATACGAATCGAATGAACCATTTCTAACATATCTTTGGCTCTATACCCCTTGGCCTTGAAAGGTCTCTTGGTCATCTACTCCTCCAAGCAAGATTCAGAGGTTGGGAGATCCTCCACCACTAATGAACCCAAAGGTCCATCAACTATCAACCTTGAATTCGCTTAGGTTAATGTGACCAAGACTAAGATGGCAAAGATATGTTTGGTTCATCTTCAAGGTTCTTTTCTCCTTTGGAATTAGAAGATGAGTTATTAACTTCAATTTGCATCGTGGGAGGTTTTGTATACAAATTTCCTTTCAATGTACTAACAGATATTCTCCCTATTCCTTTTATAACAACTCACATTAAAAGAAATAGAATATCCATCCATAATAATTTAGAAATCAAAACTAAATTCTTTCTAAATAAAGATACATAAAGGAATTTTCAGAACCTTAGTTTTATTTTTCTCAAGAGATAAATAAAACTTCTCCCACCGCAATAGCCGCCACCTTCATGGCATTGCCCAAAATGGTAATCTCCCTTTAGCTAGTCGCTGGGTTTCGAAACTCTAGTAAGTGCGTACATGATTAGTGACTCTCATATCTACACACCAGCCGAGATAACACCGCTAATCATGTTTCAACGACTAGTCCAAAGGATATACCTTTGTTCTGCTTTGATCCGACAAATTCTTCTTCCAATGTCCATCCTCGCTAAAGTACTTGCCTTTTCTGCTTTCTTCACTCCTCCTCGAGATCCTCCCACCACCTTTGCTCCACCTTGTTTTTTCTTCTTCTTGCCTTCTACTTAGAAGTAGAAACCTTTTGAGCAACCATGGCTTGAGGACACTCTTCAAGAGTGCATACTTGTACTCTTAGCAGATAAGACAATATCTAGATTCTTTCCAATCAACATTATTTGGGTACAAGAAGTTTATTTCTTTTAGTATCACAACAAGTGGATCAAAGTCATTTTGAAAATCCTAAGAATCACATAGATCATTACTTTAGATTTCAAAAATTATTGATTCCTCAAACAATAAAATTTTGATATCAACCAACACTCAAAACACCGAGAATATCGCATGCCACGCAAAGGTGGACGATACGAATTCTACATTTGTAAGAGGAGGTTTTACCCATTAATTTTATTATCTTGTCAACCTTACTTTTTGACAAATAAAATTAATAGTTGGTTCCTTCTTGGCCCTACAAATAAAAGCAAAGGACTGATGGGGAGGATACTTTTATTTGCATCTAAGTGTGCACCATTACACGATACTAAGGGAATTATTTCGATTATGTGCCTTATCACGTGGGAAGTACACACGCTCCTAGATAATTTCCTATAACCATTATTTGACCTAGTGATCCGCAAATAAACTCATCCGCAGGAGGAAGGCACTCGAGCCGACACGCAAGTTTGTTGCATCACACGCCAAATTGTAATGGAGGCCGTGGGAATTAATTAAAATATCCTCTCCCACTTAGTAAATTGACAGTGAGGAATTTTCAAGAATCCATAGATTATTATTTTAGATTTCAAAAATTATTGATTCCTCAAAACAATAAAATTTCAAAATCAACCAACACCTCAAAACACCGAGAATATCGCATGCCACGCAAAGGTGGACGATATAATTCTACATTTGTAAGAGGAGGTTTTACCCATTAATTTTATTATCTTGTCAACCTTACTTTTTGACAAATAAAATTAATAGTTGGTTCCTCTTGGCCCTACAAATAAAAGCAAAGTGACTGATGGGGAGGATACTTTTATTTGCATCTAAGTGTGCACCATTACACGATACTAAGGGAATTATTTCGATTATGTGCCTTACCGTGGAAGTACACATGCTCCTAGATAATTTCCTATAACCATTATTTGACCTAGTGATCCGCAAAACAAACTCATCCGCAGGAGGAAGGCACTGAGCCAACACGCAAGTTTGTTGCATCACACGTCAAATTGTAATGGAGGCCATGGAATTAATTAAAATATCCCTCTCCCACTTAGTAAATTGAAAATGAGGAATTTTACTAGCCAACAACATGCATATCAAACAAAAGCAATAAATATGAAAATAAAAAATTTTCCAACTATTATGGCTTTTGTCTTCAATATGTCTTCCGTCAGATCGCCATCTCGTCCCGCTCCTCCTATGCCATGTACAAGCCCTCCGAGATCCGAGCCGAGACTAAAACCTATTTTAATTTACATCCATCGATCCTATACTCCACGAGGAGTGTACATGAATCTAGATCGAAAGTAAAATAAAATAAAGAGCTTAAACAATGCCGTATTTAATTTACAAAACTAAATACTAACCTCACAACCCCGAGGATTCAACAAAATAAATATTTACACACATACAATCACATACACACACATGCCATAATAGTGGAATCTTATGCCCGCAACCAAAGAGTTAAGCTACGATATCCTACGATTATCCGGCACATATAATATATGAAAAAGTGCATAAAAATTAACCGAATCCTAAACACACAAAACCGGAAACCTTGGCTCTGATACCAATTGAAGGTTTTGCCCGGAAGCTTGTCCATGGCGATCCCTTCGATGTCCCCGGATTAAAAAAAATTAATCCTAGACGAAAGGGATTGCCAAAGCAACCAAGTCATCGTCGTGCTATTCGTTTAGAGAGGTCACTTGAACAAACTAGTTGTTCAAGCGACCATCCTCTATTCTACGAGTAGCCGCGGAATAGACGATGTCCGGATCGCCGGTTTTTGTGTTTATACTCGGGATCCAAGTATTATTTAGCCTATTTACAGAAATATAACATGCTTATATTTTGAAAAACAAACACAAGCAATGAACAAAAGAGATAGAAAAATAGTTATACCTCTTGGTCTTCTAATGTATGACCCTCCTCCTTTTGGACGTCGTGTGGGCGACGATCCACCAAGAGTCGAAGCTCCTAGATCGCAAAACTTCCTTCCTTGCTTTTCCCAAGCAAGAGGAAGAAGAGAAACAATGTTTATCTCCTTCAAAAACTCAACCAACAAGGAGCTATCAAAGCTCTTGCCGCCGGCCAACTAAAAGGAGAAGGAGATGGTGGAAAACTACCAAGACACCAAGGGAAACCCTATATCTTGTTTCCACCACCTAAGGAGGAGAAGAAGAGGACCTTGGGCGCCGGCCAAGGCTGGAAAAGAGATGGATAAGGCTGCTGGACGTTGGCACAAAGAGGAAGAAGAAGAGAGAAAGAACCTTCCTTATTTGGTGCCACCCTAGCCTCAAAACCCTAATCCCAATCCTATCTCAATTAGGATTGCTCCTTGCCGCCCAAACCCTAGCTCTCCTCTTCATTTTCATGTGATCCACGACCAATCCCCTTGACCTCCTTTTATAGAGTTAGGGATAAGTCATGAATTAATCTCCTCCATTGGTTCTAGGGATTTAATCTCAACCGTCGGATCTAGAGATTTAATCTCAACCGTCGGATCTTAGAGATTTGATCTCTACCAATGGATCTTAGAGTTTTGTTTCTATCCATTGGATCTAAGCATCTTGAGGTGTTAATGGGATACATTAGGGACCATGAGGAGGAGTTGGGTCTTGGCCACCCATGGATCTAGCCCACATAAAGTCCGATCCACTAATGATGATCCAATCCACTAAAGGTCCATCATTGATCTACCTCACCAACCCCCATATGATAATATGGGCTCCATATATTATTTGTACATTTTCTCCCCGTGTTTAAGATCTCGAATGTCTGTCGATTAATTAATTTACTAACCATTAATTAATCAACATCTAACTCCATGAGTAGTACCACTCAACCTTTTCATCATGCCGGACCAAGTCCACCTGCAGGGTTTACATGATGAACCTTATGAGCTCCTCAAGGGGACATCATCATCCTAATATATAGGACACGGTTTCCTCCTATAATCAACGGCACACCATATAAATAATATCATCTCCCAACTTACCGAGTCTATCGATTTAATCTATAAATCTCGCCCATTGGTAAATCAAAGAGATGAGTACCAAGTATATGTGCCCATTATTATATCGGGATTAAGAGCATGTACTAAATAATATCTGAGGTCCGATTCGATTATGTAGTCAGCAATAAATCGAATCACCTCTATGTCGGTCCTGCTCAATACACACAAAGTGCACTAGTGTGATTCTATGGTCAAGACAAACCAATACCAAATCACACTACAACCATTCCGATGGTTTGTCCAAAGCCATCTCGGTTGTGAGCCTTTACTTATACTTTATAAGGAGTCGATAACATGATCTCCGTGTGACACCACACACCATGTTATCTACAATGTAACGTATTAGACAATATTGCATAACCATAAAAATATGCAAACAATGATCATGTGATTCTTATTTCAAAATAAAGATGTTCATACAAAAGAGCTAGGCTTTCAAGATACATCCCAACAATCTCCCACTTATACTAAAAGACTATGTGTCCTTATATCGCCATACATCCGATTCCCTTCCTCCACATGCCTATCAAAGCCTCGCTAGAAGGGCCTTAGTGAAAGGGTCTACCAGTCATCCTCCGATGCAATCTAGGCGACAACAACTTCTACCTCCTTACGATTTCTCGTATCGTGGTACTTGCGCCTATGTGTTTACTAGCCTTATGGGCTCGTGGTTCCTTCGAGTTTGCAATCACACTATTATCACAATAAATTGTGATAGTTCGGGCAAACCAGAATCACATCCAAGTCCATCGTGAAGTTCCCGAGCCATACTTCTTTGGCCGCCTCATAGGTCGCCACATACTACTTCCATGGTGGAGTCCGCCACGCATTTCTGGGCACTCCTCCATACAATGGCTCCACCTCCCAAAGTAAACACAAAACCCGAGGTAGACTTATCATATCCCTATCGATTGGAAATCGGAATCATAACCCACAGTGAGTAATTGGTCCGCCCAAGACTAGCATATAATCCCTAGTCCTTCTCGTGCACTACAATATATGCTTTACCGCATCCCAATATCCTCGTCCCGATTACTCGATATCTCACGACCATGCCCACGGCAAAGCAGATATCTGGTCTCATATAGAGCATCGCATACATGAGGCTTCCTACTGCCGAAGCATAAGGAACCTCCTTCATCTCCTCTATCTACTCAAATGATCTAGGACATATCTCCTTAGATAGAGGTACTCCATGCCTGAAAGGTAGAAAACCCTTCTTGGAGTTCTCGCATGCTAAAACGCCTCCATAATCGTGTCTATGTATGAAGCTTGGGATAAGCACAACATCCTTTTCTGCGATCCCTTATAACCTTGATCCCAAGGATGTGTCTCACCTCTCCCAAGTCCTTCATATCAAATCGCTTGGACAACCATACCCTTACGTCCGATAACACTTCGATGTTGTTGCCAACCACCAAAATGTCATCTACGATAGTACAAGAAATACCACTACGCTTCGCCACATCTCTTGTATACACAAGACTCATCCGACTTCAATAAATCCATAAGACCGGATTATCTCATCAAAGCGGATGTTCCAAGATCTTGAAGCTTGCTTCAATCCATAAATGGACCGATTAAGCTTACACACAAGATGCTCTTGCCCTTAGCAATGAATCCTCCGGTTGCTTCATATAGATGGTTTCTCAAGACTTCCATTAAGGAAAGCTTTGATATCCATATGCCACACCTCATAATCCATATGAGCGCTATGCATAAGAGCTCTCAAACCCGACTTGAATCCATAGATTCAATCTCAAGATTCATTGCACTTTGCCAAGATAGTGCATCTTTATCTTGGATTGCCTCCATATGTCCAGGGATCAGGTTCATGTTCGCCATGGACCAAATCGAAAGATTCTCCCAAGAACATGAATCTATCAGGCTGTCTCACAACCCTCCCACTACGACGAGACATCACTTGTGTATCCTCTGTGACACGCGGTGCAGTGACATGTGGTATATCCTCTTGTACCGGTGGTACTAAAGAAGTGACTTCCCCTTTTAACTCCTCCAGAACAATTTTACTCTTGGGCTTGTGGCTCATCACATAGTCTTCCTCTAGAAATCTAGTGTTCGTGCTAACGATCACTCTCTGATCTCTAGGACTATAAAACAATCCACCCTTCGTTCATCTAGGATAGCCAACGAACAAGCGCACTTTTGTACGAGGTTCCAACTTACCATCATCTGCCTTCAGCACATGTGCTGGACTCTCCCATATCCGAATATGTCTTAGACTAGGCTTTCGCCCGGTCCACAACTCTGTGGGAGTAGAAGGCACTGATTTAGATGGAACCAAGTTCAGAATGTACACCGCCATATCTAGAGCATATCCCTTAACGAACTGGGCAAGTCGTAATAACTCATCATCGATCTAACCATCTCTATAAGAGTCTTATTCCTTCGCTCTTCTACATCATTCTGCTGGGGTGTGCCAGGTGCAGAAAATTGGGATTGAATCCCAACCTCTGATAGGTAATTCCTAAACTCTCCCAAGAGGTACTCGTCACCACGATCAGATCGTAGTGTCATCTTGAATAATTGTCTATGAAAAAGACGAAATATTCAAAACTACCTCTTGCCAGGATAGACATAGGACCATACGAATCAGAATGAACCATTTCTAACATATCTTTGGCTCTATACCCCTTGGCCTTGAAAGGCCTCTTGGTCATCTTACCTCCAAGCAAGATTCGTAGGTTGGGAGATCCTCCACCACTAATGAACCCAAAGGTCCATCAACTATCAACCTTTGAATTCTGCTTAGGTTAATGTGACCAAGACTAAGATGGCAAAGATATGTTTGGTTCATCATCGAAGGTTCTTTTCTCCTTTTGGAATTAGAAGATGAGTTATTAACTTCAATTTGCATCGTGAGGTTTTGTATACAAATTTCCTTTCAATGTACAACAGATATTCTCCTATTCCTTTTATAACAACTCACATTAAAAGAAATAGAATATCCATCCATAATAATTTAGCACCTGAAACTAAATTCTTTCTAAATAAAGATACATAAAGGGAATTTTCCAGAACCTTAGTTTTATTTTTCTCAAGAGATAAATAAAACTTCTCCCACTGCAATAGCCGCCACCTTCATGGCATTGCCCAAAATGGTAATCTCCCCTTTAGCTAGTCGTTGGGTTTCGAACCCTCGCAGTAGTGTTGCGCATATGATTAGTGACTCTCATATCTACACACCGTGCCGTAGATAACACCGCTAATCATGTTTCAACGACTAGTCCAAAGGATATACCTTTGTTCTATTTTGGACTGGGACAGTCCTTCTTCCAATGTCCATCCTGCCTAAAGTACTTGCCTTTCGGCTTCTTCACTCCTCCCTGAGATCCTCCCACCACCTTTGCTCCACCTTGTTTTTTCTTCTTCTTGCCTTTCGGCTTAGAAGTAGAAACCTTTTTGAGCAACCATGGCTTGAGGACACTCTTCGAAGAGTGCATACTTGTACTCCTTAGCAGATAAGACAATATCTAGATTCTTTTCCAATCAACATTATTTGGGTACAGTAAGTTTATTTCTTTTAGTATCACAACAAGTGGACTGAAAGTCATTTTGAAAATCCTAAGAATCACATAGATCATTACTTTAGATTTCAAAAAATTATTGATTCCTCAAACAATAAAATTTTGATATCAACCAACACCTCAAAACACCGAGAATATCGCATGCCACGCAGGTGGACGATAATGAATTCTACATTTGTAAGAGGAGGTTTTACCCATTAATTTTATTATCTTGTCAACCTTACTTTTGACAAATAAAATTAATAGTTGGTTCCTCTTGGCCCTACAAATAAAAGCAAGTTGACTATGGGGAGGATACTTTTATTTGCATCTAAGTGTGCACCATTACACGATACTAAGGGAATTATTTCGATTATGTGCCTTACCGTGGAAGTACACACGCTCCTAGATAATTTCCTATAACCATTATTTGACCTAGTGATCCGCAAATAAACTCATCCGCAGGAGGAAGGCACTCGAGCCGACACGCAAGTTTGTTGCATCACACGTTAAATTGTAATGGAGGCCGTGGAATTAATTAAAATATCCTCTCCCACTTAGTAAATTGACAAGGAGGAATTTTCAAGAATCCCATAGATTATTATTTTAGATTTCAAAAAAATTTATTGATTCCTCAAACAATAAAATTCCGAAATCAATCAACACCACAAAACACCGAGAATATCGCATGCCACGCTGTGTGGACGTATACGAATTCTACATTTGTAAGAGGAGGTTTTACCCATTAATTTTATTATCTTGTCAACCTTACTTTTTGACAAATAAAATTAATAGTTGGTTCCTTTTTGGCCCTACATAAAAGCGTGACTGATGGGGAGGATACTTTTTATTTGCATCTAAGTGTGCACCATTACACGATACTAAGGGAATTATTTCGGATTATGTGCCTTCCCGCTGTGGAAGTACACACGCTCCTAGATAATTTCCTATAACCATTATTTGACCTAGTGATCCGCAAACAAACTCATCTGCAGGGAGGAAGGCACTCAGAGCCGACACGCAAGTTTGTTGCATCACACGTCAAATTGTAATGGAGGCCGCGGGAATTAATTAAAATATCCCTCTCCCACTTAGTAAAATGAAAATGAGGAATTTTACTAGCCAACGACATGCATATCAAACAAAAAGCAATAAATATGAAAAATAAAAAAATTTCCAACTATTATGGCTTTTGTCTTCAATATGTCTTCCGTCGCATTGCCATCTCGCCCGCCTCCTCCTATGCCATGTACAAGCCCTCCGAGATCCGAGCCGAGACTAAAACCTATTTTAATTTACATCCATCGATCCTATACTCCACGAGGAGTGTACATGAATCTAGATCGAAAGTAAAATAAAATAAAGAGCTGGCTAAACAATGCCGTATTTAATTTACAAAAACTAAATACTAACCTCACAACCCCGAGGATTCAACAAAATAAATATTTACACACATACAATCACATACACACACATGCCATAATAGTGGAATCTTATGCCCGCAACCAAAGAGTTAAGCTACGATATCCTACTATTATCCGACACATTTAATATATGAAAAAGTGCATAAAATTAACCAATCCTAAACACACAAAACCGAAACCTTGGCTCGATACTAATTGAAGGTTTTGCCCGAAGTTTGTCCATGGCGATCCTTCGATGTCCCCGGATTAAAAAATTAATCCTAGACGAAAAGGGATTGCCAAAGCAACCAAGTCATCGTCGTGCTATTATTTAGAGAGGTCACTTGAACAAACTAGTTGTTCGGCGACCATCCTCTATTCTACGAGTAGCATGAATACGCATGTCCGGATCGCCGGTTTTTGTGTTTATACTCGGGATCCAAGTATTATTTATCCTATTTACAGAAATATAACATGCTTATATTTTGAAAAACAAACACAAGCAATGAACAAAAGAGATAGAAAAATAGTTATACCTCTTGGTCTTCTAATGTATGACCCTCCTCCTTTTGGACGTCGTGTGGGCGACGATCCACCAAGAGTCGAAGCTCCTAGATCGCAAAACTTCCTTCCTTGCTTTTCCCAAGCAAGAGGAAGAAGAGAAACAATGTTTATCTCCTTCAAAACTCAACCAACAAGGAGCTATCAAAGCTCTTGCCGCCGGCCAACTAAAAGGAGAAGGAGATGGTGGAAAACTACCAAGACACCAAGGGAAACCCTATATCTTGTTTCCACCACCTAAGGAGGAGAAGAAGAGGACCTTGGGCGCCGGCCAAGGCTGGAAAAGAGATGGATAAGGCTGCTGGACGTTGGCACAAAGAGGAAGAAGAAGAGAGAAAGAACCTTCCTTATTTGGTGCCACCCTAGCCTCAAAACCCTAATCCCAATCCTATCTCAATTAGGATTGCTCCTTGCCCAAACCCTAGCTCTCCTCTTCATTTTCATGTGATCCACGACCAATCCTTGACCTCCTTTTATAGAGTTAGGGATAAGTCATGAATTAATCTCCTCCATTGGTTCTAGGGATTTAATCTCAACCGTCGGATCTAGAGATTTAATCTCAACCGTCGGATCTTAGAGATTTGATCTCTACCAATGGATCTTAGAGTTTTGTTTCTATCCATTGGATCTAAGCATCTTGAGGTGTTAATGGGCTACATTAGGGACCATGAGGAGGAGTTGGGTCTTGGCCACCCATGGATCTAGCCCACATAAAGTCCGATCCACTAATGATGATCCAATCCACTAAAGGTCCATCATTGATCTACCTCACCAACCCCCATATGATAATATGGGCTCCATATATTATTTGTACATTTTCTCCCCGTGTTTAAGATCTCGAATGTCCGTCGATTAATTAATTTACTAACCATTAATTAATCAACATCTAACTCCATGAGTAGTACCACTCAACCTTTTCATCATGCCGGACCAAGTCCACCTGCAGGGTTTACATGATGAAGCTTATGAGCTCCTCAAGGGGACATCATCATCCTAATATATAGGACACGGTTTCCTCCTATAATCAACGGCACACCATATAAATAATATCATCTCCCAACTTACCGAGTCTATCGATTTAATCTATAAATCTCGCCCATTGGTAAATCAAAGAGATGAGTACCAAGTATATGTGCCCGTTATTATATCGGGATTAAGAGCATGTACTAAATAATATCTGAGGTCCGATTCGATTATGTAAACAGTAATAAATCGAATCACCTCTAAGTCGGTCCTGCTCAATACACACAAAGTGCACTAGTGTGATTCTATGGTCAAGACAAACCAATACTAAATCACACTACAACCATTCCGATGGTTTGTCCAAAGCCATCTCGGTTGTGAGCCTTTACTTATACTTTACAAGGAGCCGATAACATGATCTCCCGTGTGACACCACACACCATGTTATCTACAATGTAACGTATTAGACAATATTGCATAACCATAAAAATATGCAAACAATGATCATGTGATTCTTATTTCAAAATAAAGATGTTCATACAAAAGAGCTAGGCTTTCAGTATACATCCCAACATTACCATCTACCTGTGTATGAGGTTAGATGCTATATATTTAGTTATAAATGTTCACCCATGATGTTCTATCTTATCCGTCTGTGACTGAGTATGACAGAAAATTCTTTATTTAGCTAACTGTATGTACATGAGCATTAGTGGTGCTTGGATGGGTTGGCCTCTCTGGGTTGAGCTCCGGGGAGGGCCCACCCAAATTGACAGATTGACTGATGACTGATTCCCTTAATTTTTTTTCTAGAGGTACCTCAAGATTGCACAAGAAATTAACGTATTTGACTGGCTCGGCATTTTAAATGCATAATGTGAGGTACCACGAGGGTTTATGTTTAGGTACAGTTAGCATAACAGAAAGGCATGATTGGGTTCCTAGTACTTGTTATAATGGCATGTTGTTAAAAGTATTGGTTATGTTTCAAATTGACTTACAGAAAGTGTCACCGAAAATGTATGTTGAGCTATAGTAGTTTACATTTACAGTTGTAGAGATATATGTTCCCTGTTGAATTTTCCTCCCTGTGTATATCCCTATCATTGATCTACTTACTGGGCTGTGAACTCATGATGTCACATAAAAATTTCTGGTAGGGAACAGGATACCCAGATTGAGATGCGAGAAGCGGAGGTGGTGTAACTGAGGAGATGATGATGAGCATGACACACATTGTCCGGGGCATCTATGAAACAGGGTTTCCAGTTTGAGGGGAGATGATTTTGATGTTCTATTTTTCTTCAGGTTGAGAGGGTTAAGTATGTAATTGAGACTGCTAAACTGGATGGAATAAAATAAATTTTGTGTCGGGCATTTCGATCTTGTGTATAATGGGTAATTTTAATGTGTGACTGGGGGATTAAGTATATGCATACTAGGTTAAGTCTTTTCATGTTGATAGATAGGCTTTGTACATGTTGTTTGCGAGTTGATTTCCCCAGACCCTTCCTTAGGGTTTCGGCCAAGATGTGTTCATGCTCACCAATGATCCCCCTTGCCATGTTTTATATATATATGATGCTAACATGTTGATAGATAGGCATTGTAAAAGTTGTTTCGGTGTTGATTTCCTAAGACCCTTCCTTAGGGTTTCGGCCAACCCATGTTCATGTCCCCTAATGATCCTCCATTCCATGCTACATGTATATAAGATGTTAATATGATGTTAGTTAGGCTTTGTGTAAGTTGTTTGAGCATTTGAACCCTTAAAACCTCCACTAGGGTTTCGGCCAAGATCATGTATGTGCCTCTAATGACCAACCATGCCATGCTACATGTATATAAGATGTTAACATGATGTTAGTTAGGCTTTGTGTAAGTTATTTGGGTGTTTAATTCTTACAAACCTTCCTTGGATGTTTCGGCCATGATAAGTTTATGCTCACCAATGATCTTCCATTCCATGATATATATGTATATGATGTTAGCATGATGTTAGTTAGACATTGTACAAGTTGAATTAGGGTTTGAATTCGTAAGATCCTCCCTTGGAAGTTTCGGGAAAACCTTGTTCATGCTCACCCATGATCATCCATGCCATGATATATCTATATATGATGTTAACATGTTGATAGTTAGACTTTATGATAGCATGTTTTGTTTATGCCACTACCTTATGTCCATGTTAATTTTATGAATGTATGATTATGTTAGGCTCATTGCGTCACGATGAACAAGTATGTATGATGAAATGCCTAAGAGATGCTTCCCTATGAATGGGGACTAAGAGCACTCTTTATGTTATGAAAAGGAATATGATATGTTATGATAAGGAACATGATATGCTATTTTACTTTTGTATGGCTTGTACCGGACTCTAGCAAGGTCCAAGGGACGGGCCCCTACGTGCCCCTAGGTCGACGGTCATAGTACGGACCTAGTACGGGATGAGCTCCTAAGTTGCCCTAGGTCGACGGTCGTAGTACGGGCCTTAGATGGGCTCCTATGTTGCCCCTAGGTTGACGGTTGTAGTACGGACCTAGTACCCTAGTAGGTTCGGGATTAGCTACCTCGGGTCTATTTAGGGATGCGTTCAAAGATGATGATGTTTGTGGTACAATGTCGGGCCCTCCATGTTGAGATTATGTTTAAGTACCTATAAAATATATGTTTTCAAAGAACATCTTGCATATACCCTTTTTATGTCAATGTGATTATTTTGTGTCACAAATTATGTTTATATGCTCTTAAATCATCATGTCACTACTTTTATATGAATGCTATGCCTATATGTTCTTAATTGACCATGTCACTATTTTTATAGGAATGCTATGCTTATATGTTCTTAAATGATCATGTCACTACTTTTATATGAATGCTATCCCTATATGTTGTCTAGATGAACATGTCACTACTCTATGTCTAATTCTTGATGTATGACTTTTGTGAGTATGAAAGGATCTTACTAAGCCTATGTTCTTATAGTTTCATGTTTCCCTTGTACTACAGATAAGGATAAAGAATGGCTAAACTAAAGGGAGCAACAGGAGGGGCAAAATGTGTGTGGCAGTAGCATGGTGGAGGAGATCTGTTTTATGTTCTAAGACTTATACATGTTTTAATGTTTTGCATGTTATTTGTAAGAGTTGATCACTACTTGATGTTTTGATGGTTGCTACTTGGTGTCCATTATGTTGATTATCATGAACTTGAACTAAGTAGTGTCCTTATGAAATGATTATGCATGCTTAGTAAATGTTCACATGTTACATGGTTAAGAATGTTGAGTTATTTGCATGGTTGAAGGTAAATGCATGTCCCATGTTTTATGTTTTTTTAAAAAAAGTTTAAAGTCTTCTGCTATATGTGCACGCATGTATGATCGCGTCGCGCTGCCCTTCCTCCACCTTTAGAGTACGAGAAGGGGTGGGCGTGACATATTGACCTTGGCAAAGTCTAATACAATACCTACACACTTAGCATTGCATATGAGATAACAAAATAGCTTAACTTTGAATCTTTGTCGTTATCAAAACAAAGGTTCTAGTGCCTTTGCACCAACAATCTCCCCCTTTTTGATCTATGTCAAACCAATTCAAAGTTAAGAAAAAAATAAGCAATAAGTATTAAACAAGAATTTTTCAAAACCTCTCCCTTAAGGGTATCTCCCCCTTAACCCTAGATGAGTTTTGAAAAACAATTACTTTTTGAAAAAAAAAAGGTAACCTCTTAACTTTAACCTCTCTCCCCCTTTGACATATATAAAAAAAAATTATAAGAGGGTACATTTTTAAGGATGTGAACTAGTATGTTCAACCCCCTTTAACATTTAAGAGCTTAGGTTTCTAGATCATGCACCAACAATGTATATCCTAGGTTAGGATGTGACCGTCCTAACGTAGAGGTACTCTAGAGGCTCTTGTCTATTGGGTTTATGCCAAACTATGTTGGTGCAATCATCCTAGTTCATGATTGACCAGACTCGAGTTGGATGGGAGTAGTGTTTTGATGTTTGACATTGATGTTTGATAAAGGAGTTGACCGTTGTTCGACAATGGGTTGACTAGATGGTTGACTTGGGGTTGACCATAATGGAGAAGTCCAAGTGGGACACTTGGCAATGGAAAGTCCAAGTCTTGTGTACTTGGTATGGAAAGTCCAAGCTTGAGTATTGGCAATTGGAAAGTCCAAGCTTGAGTCTTGGCAATTGGAAAGTCCAACATGGGTTGCCAAGGGAAATTCCAAGCTTGAGTCTTGGAAAATGGAAAGTCCAACATGGGTTGGCAGGGAAAGTCAAAGCATGGTTCTTGGCAAGGGAAAGTCCAAGATTGAGTCTTGTCATTTGGAAAGTCCAACATGGAGTTGGAATGGAAAGTCCAAGGGTTGATATTGGCGATGTAAAGTCCAAGGGTGGAGTCTTAGCAGCATAAGTCTAATGGTTTGGCAGCGTAAAGTCCAAGCGGTAGTCTTGGCAGCGTGAGCCCAAATGTGCCTTGGCGGTATATACCACGTTAGTATGACAATAGCCGATGGATGCACCTGAAGGCTAACGTATGGATGACTTGGAGGGATCCAATAGGTGTGAGGCTGATGGAGGTGGCTAGAAGGCTTAGGTCTAGGCTAAGGATAGTCTAGCAAGTATGAGGGCATCATACTTGGAGTAAACCTCATGGTTGAGGTGTAGCAATCGACTAGGGTTATGTAAGTTGACTCGAGCAATGATCGCTAAGAGTCGATCGACGCTCGATCGCGCATATGTGGCCTTAGCAATGACTACCAACATCGGGCGCGATCGATGGCCCCGATCACGATCGACATGGAGGTTAGTCGACTGAAGGTCTAGGACACAGACACACAATGTCTATGAATCGACTGTTAGGGTTTGGTAGTCGAGTGGAGGCATGATCAGTCGATTGATGGTCAATCCGTTGGAACTTATCCAGCGTGGATCGAGTCATTGTCTCACAATGGCTATATGAGCAGTCGACTGATGGTCGCGAGTAGTCGACTGCTAGACAAAATCTAGCCCGAGTTGTAGCTTTAAAAGGAGCTCGAGGAGAGGGATTTTGGCATGGTTCTTTGAAGCGATTTGCTGGTGCAATTCAGGGTCTCCAAGTGCAGCTCAAGCAACCAAACAAGCAAGCATTCAAAAGATCTTTTGTAAAGTTTTCTTTACTTGTTTCACTTGTATTTTCTTGTATTTCTTTCTTATTGTTGTAAGAACTATTGTAAGAGGTTTTCTCCACATTCGGATTATTCCGAGGAGTGGTTGGATTAGTGGTGGTGTTTGCATCGCTAGGGCTCATTTGAGCTCAACCCGTGGAGTAGGAATCTTAAGGTTCTGAACCACGTTATATCTTAGTGTTATTATGTGCTTGTTGTTGTGTATTTATTTCTATCATTATATATTCCACTGCGTACACTAACAATTGTACCAAGCACGATCGAATTCCGCCAAGCAAACAAATGTGACATTCACCCCCTTCTAGTGCTCACCGATGTTCCTACAATTGGTATTAGAGCTAAGAGATCTTCACCGGCTTCCCTTCCGAGGGAGCATGCTAGAGGAAGAAGATTGTGTATGAAGAAAGATTGGGGGATGTTATCAACATGCTGCCACCATACAAACTCTATGGAGCAAATGATTTTGAGCTATGGGCAGTAAGGATGAAATATTTTCTTATGTGCGATTATGATAATTGGATTAGTGTGATGGTAGGGTTTGACGCTCCAAAGGAAAAAGAAGGAAAAAGGCTTAAGAAGAAGAAGTGGAGGAAAGAACAACTCCGATACTACAACATAAATAACAAGCTAATGGGTATATTACTTAGTGTAATCCCTAATGATGTTTTGTGTAGATTAGGAGATTGTAAGGAGGCCAAGGAGATTTGGAGCAAGCTTGCTAAGCTCCATGAAGAACCCTCAATGGCTCAAGAGATAGAGGAGCCTAAGGAACAAGAACCATCATCGACTCAATTGGAGGAAGAGGCTGAAGAAGCAATCTCATCCTCACAAGAAAGTGAGAATTCAGAAGTTGAGAAGGAGTCAACATCCAGATCGGTGGAAGAGGAAGAATTGCAGGAAGCCTCCACTTCTAGGATTGAGGGGGAGGATATTAGATCACCATAGCCGAAGCAAAATCAAGAAGTAGTTTCAACCTCTGGGAGAGATGAAGAACCAATTCCGGCCACCATTGACCTAGGTAACTTAAGAAATTTAGTTAAAAATAAAAATCATATAATTTGCTTTGAGTTTAGGGAAGCCTGACATTACAAGAGTAAGTGTCCAAAAAGAGTCAAGAAGCCTCAACCGGTGCCAAAGTTCAAAGATCTCGGTGCCCCAACACATAAGAGCAAGGAGCATGTGGTGTGCTTCAAGTGCAATCAAAGGGAGAATTATAGGAGTCATTGCCCTAGGGGGAGGAAGAAGGTCCAAGAAAGAGCATCAAATGTAGGGGGAGGCATAAAAGCAAGCCCTAAGATATATATTAATAATGCACCTTCTAGTTCTAGGCTCTAAAAGCATGTTTTTAGTACTCTTGCTATTGCTCATGAAAAGCATGCTAGTAGAAATAATAGATTTTATTGTTTAGGTGCTTAGCATGTTAATTTAGCTAAGGAAAAATCTAGAACTAAAAACTCTAGACCCATTCTACCTAAGGAGTCAATTAGAAAAATAGAAGATCACCAAGGCATTAACCCTAAGAAGGGTAGACATATGCCTAGGAGGAATCCTTCCCAAAGGATAAATGGAAAATTAAAATTGGGAATATTAGAGTTAGAGAACCAAGCCTTGAGGTCAAGGCTTGAGAAACTTGAAAAGACCCTTAGGAAGATGCAAAGTAAAATGCAAGGGTCAAATGGTCAAGATTTAGGGTCTAGGAGGCAAGGTCCACCTAAGGATAAGAAAGGTCTGGGTCACAAATCTAACTCAAGGAGACCTACCATAGTGTTCTATTCGATTATGGAGCACAACCAAGGTCTAGGAAACCCAAGGTTAATAGGGAAGTCATCCCTAAGGTTAACCAAGGTAAATGCCTAGTGGCTAAGGTTTCAAGAAAACCTAGGAAAACCACTAAGAAGGTTACAAGGGGAGTCACCCCTAGAGTTAACCTAGGAATGACTACAATGACCAAGGCTCCTAAGCCTAGGAGGTTATCTAGGGAAGTTATCCCTAAGGAATACCAAGTAAACCCAATGACCTCAAATAGGTATTGGATTCCTAAGAGCGTGATCGATTCACGCTAAATAGGTTAGGATGTGTCAACCTTGATTGGATGGGTAGTTAACTCAACCATAGAAAAGTTGACACTTTAGGACATTTTCAAGAATATGTGATACCTTGGAAATGAAGATTTAATTTTAATCCTAAAGGATTTTAGGATGTACCAATATAATAATAGAAGCTTGAAAAATCGATGAAATTGGCACAATTAGGTTTTAGAGGTCATAGTGTGTCATTTTTGGGTTTTTGGCACACTTGGGAGATAAGTAGTAATATGGTAAAATGAACATAATTCTAAAAAATGGAAATTAATACTAAAATTATTGGACTATCCGAGCCGCAAAAACCATTTTTTGCATTGCGGAAACCCCAGAAGTCGGCCACGGATCTGTGCGAAGATAAACAAAATTACATGTACGTGTTTAAAAAACCATAGATCTACTCTAGATCTACATGTTAAGAGCATTACCCTTGATGCGACGCCCTTCGCTTATCCCGCTCGTCCAAATGGTTTGCCGAAACTCGAGAGTGTCAAGTGTACACTCCTCTATTGGTATCCACACAAGATATAGGTAGAGAAGATCACTTAGAGTGTGCTAGCACACTAAGAAACCCACGGTAAAGGAGAAGGGGGGAGCTTGAGGGAAGAGCCAAGGAAGAAGATGATGAAGTTACACACTTAACTTCACACTTTGATAACCCATCAAAGTGGTCGGCCACTATTTGGTGGGTTACATGCATGCATGTAACTCCAAGAGCCAATGGCCCTTGGTCTCCCTCATAAGGTGGCACCCCATGATGAGTCCATGATGATGTGGAACATCATCATTGGCTGGCTCCCATGCCAAGTCACCATGACATGGAAATTGGTCAAGTCAAAATTGTTAGGGCAATCTCTTGCCGTGATATGGTTTTGATGTGTGTGGCAAAGGGTTTTAGTTAGTTTGTTATTGTGATTTGATATGTGCGTTGGAGTCTTGCAGGACTTAATAATTCGCACATGGAGCCTTGGCGGGTTCACCACTCACAACCTCGTGCTTGAGTCAGAGAAGGAGCATCACAGAGCCGTGTGCTTGATGCTGCCAAGGGACCGCCGGACGAGATGACTTGAAGCGAAGCCAAGGAAGCAGACTTCGAAGGCAAGAGACGTGAAGGAGCATTGCAGAGTCGTGCGCCTGATGCTGCCGAGGGACGTGGCCACGAACGAAGAGAGCTTCGGCGAGGGACTTCGAGTGAGATGAGAGAATGAGTGAATTATAAGTAGCTCATTAGATGAACTTGGCCGAATGGCTAAGTGTCGGATGAGTTTTCCCGATATCAGTCGACTGCCATGAAATGGCAGTCGACTGCTCTAAGTCGAATGCGGTTCGACTGGTATCCGACTGAGTGGATTTCGGCCCAGCAGTTGATTGCCATATGGCGGCAGTCGACTTCCAAGACCATCAGTCGACTACTAAAGGAAGCAGTCGACTGGTCAAGAGGGTTTAGGCCACAGAATCGCTCGTAGCCGACTGGGCAGTCGACTACGGAGGTAGCAGTCGACTGATGGATCCATCAGTCGACTGCCAAGGGATCCTTTGGACTACAATGGTCGGGATCCAACGTGTTCGGAGGTCGTTGAAGTGGCGGCAGTCGACTGCCAAGGGCGGAAGTTTATTGCCAAGGGCAGCAGTCGAATGGTGGTGGCCAACAGGAAAAAATCAACCCTCTCTATAAGAAGAGAGGGTGTGGGATTTTGGATGGCTAATGCTTATATTCCAAACCATCATCCAAGTGCTCTACAAGTGATAAACTCCTTCTAGTTCTCTTTCACATCTATTGTAAAATGAGTGTTCTTGAGTTGTAAGGGTTACCTCCACCTAGCTTAGTGCAAAGGAGAGAATGATAGTGATTTGGTTGCGGAGTGATTCACCGAGGATGAATTGGGGACCGTGGATTAGCGGCGTAGCCGTGAACCACGTTATATTTTGGTGTTAGCATTGTTTGTATTCTTTATTGTTTATTTTCTTGTCTTTATTAGTATTCCGCTTGCGCTAACAATTGTGTAGACGAGCAAATTCCACCATTCAACGAAAGAGGGCTATTCACCCCCCTCTAGCTGGCCGATCGATCCCCTACAAAAATTAACCATTCATCTTCCCTCTCAAGTCAAGTGAAACTTGTCCTCTTATCTCCCATGGTTGATCAAATCCAACCATTTGATTCAAGTCAATTTGATTTAATGAATCTCAATTCATTAGTTTAAATTGACTCGATGAATCAAATCTAAATTAGATTCATTCAACACTTGAATCAACTTGAGTCCAACTCAATTAGTCTAATTTGGATTACTCTTAATCCAATTTGGTTCATCACATGAACCTAATCCTCATGGTTCATCATATGAACCTAATCTCCATCTAATTGCCCTTTGTGTGTGACCCTATAGGTTCTTGTAACTTTGGCAATGCTCCTAAACTGATTTAGGAACATAAGCAATGAGCGGTATCTAGCAACACATCATTGCTACCCAAGTTACAAGAATGTTGAGATCCAACATCACCTTTGTGACTACAAATTGTGACTCTGACAATATGTGATAATGTCCCTCTATCCTTGACATCTAGATTGACCAATTGTGGCATAGACCTTGTCATCCTCGGTACAATCTATATCTTGAACTCCAAGTAGACTCACTCTAATCAAATGAGCTCAATATCTCATATTGACTCATTTGCGCATGGTCATGCACTTAGTGGTCTCACTCTATCAAGAATAACGATATCACTCCCGTCATATAATAGGGATAGATACCATCTATATCACTCACATCCCTCCACATAATTTGTTACATACCCAGTAATCGCCTTTTAGTCCACCCATTTATGGGTGGCGTTTGACAAAGTTAAAGTATGTAACTCCTTATGTAGGGAACCATGGTGACTTCAGGTCCAAGGACTAATAGTCATACTAATAGTCACATGAGAAAGTATATGACACTCATATAACGATCCATGATTCTTTCTCATGGTGGGTCATTCAGTATACATTCTCCAATGCATACCCATGTGTCAACTTGATATCAAATATCCTTGACTTGTGAGATCAAGTCATCGAGTTGACCTACATGCTAGTCTCTTCATATTAACATTGTCCCTGAATGTTAATACTTGACTAGGAATGATTAAGAGTAGTGTTCTCTATATCATCTCATTATCGATTCAACCAATCGATTGATATAGTTAAGAACCTTCTACTCAAGAACGTTATTATACTTAGTTATTTGGCACCAATGCAAGTAAATATAATAACCATGTCTATATAAATAGGAATATGATACAACAAAGTCCATACTACAATCATCACATTATTGGCTCAAGGGATTTCACTAACAATCTCCCACTAGCACTAGTGTCAATAACTGTAGTATCTAATACCCAATGACCTAGTGTGACCATAATCCTTTTTCTGTGCTAAAGCCTTGGTCAAGGGATCTGTGACGTTATCCTCTGTGGGTACTCTGCAAATCTTCACATCTCCTCTATCGATAATCTCTCGAATAAGATGGAAGCGTCGTAGAATATGTTTGGTCCGCTGGTGTGAGCGAGGTTCCTTAGCCTGCTCAATTGCTCCATTGTTGTCACAATAGAGCTTTATAGGATCTGCTATGCTAGGAACCACCCCAAGCTCAGTAATGAACTTGCAGATCTAAACTACCTCCTTTGCTACCTCTGATGCAGCAATATACTCGGGCTCTGTTGTAGAATCACCAACTGTGTCCTGCTTCGAACTCTTCTAGCTCACAGCACCACCATTCAAGCAAAACACGAACCCTGACTGCGATCTATAATCATCCTAGTCAGTTTGGAAGTTGGCATCGTTGTAAACCTTTACAGCTAGCTCCTCATCACCTCCAAATATCAAGAAATATTCTTTAGTCCTTCTCAAGTACTTAAGAATTTTATTGACTGCTATCCAGTGACGCTCACCTAGATTTGACTGGTATCTACTCGTCATGCTCAAAGCATATGAAACATTAGGACGAGTACATAGCATGACGTACATGATTGATCCTATGGCCAATGCATAAGGGAACTTATCCATGAGGTCTCTCTCCTCTCTAGAAGAGGGACTTTGAGTCTTCGAAAGACTCACACCATGTGACATCGGCAGAAGTCCCTTCTTGAAATTCTGCATGGTAAACCATAGTAATACTGTGTCAATATATGTACTCTGACTTAGGCCAAGCAACCTCTTAGATCTATCTCTATAGATCTTGATGCCTAGAATACAGGCTGCTTCACCTAAGTCCTTCATTGAGAAGCACATCCCCAGCCAAGTCTTCATAGACTTTAGCGAAGGGATGTCATTCCCAATGAGTTGTATGTCATCCACATACAATATAAGGAAGACAACTGTGTTTCCAATAACCCTGTTGTAGACACAGGGTTCATCTTCATTCTTGATGAAACCAAACTATTTGATTGCATCATCGAATCGAAGATTTTAGCTCTGAGAAGCTTGCTTTAGCCCATAAATGGACTTTTACAGCTTGCATACTTTTCCACTATGTTGTGGATCTAAAAAACCCTCAGGCTGTTTCATGTACACATCCTCGAGCAAGTTTCCATTCAGAAATGCGGTTTTGACATCCATCTGCCAGATCTTATAATCGTGGTATGCTGCAATAGCAAGCATGATCCCAATGGACTTAAACATCGCCACTGGAGAAATGGTTTCATTAGAGTCAATACCATGAATTTGCTTGAAACCTTTAGCCACATATCGGCCCTTATAGGTATGCGTAAGTCCATCCATGTCAGTCTTTCTCTTAAAGACCCACTAACACCCAATGGGTTTGATGCCTTCATGTGGATCAACCAAAGTCCATACTTTGTTAGTGTATATGGATTCCATCTCGGATCTCATGGCTTCTAGCCATTTCTAATAATCTAGGCTCATCACAGTTTCCTAATAGGAGGTAGGCTCATTCTCAATGAGCATAACATCATCATGGTCAGACAAGAGTATCTCTCAGGCTGACGACGTACCCTATCATACCTGCGAAGAGGTAGGTCTACCTGAACAAGTTATTGTTGTATAACTCTTTGTGCAACAATCTCCTCATCCACAAAACTTTGTGGTTCCTATTCAACCTCCATCAAGGCATCAGTGCTATGGTCCCTATCTTGAATTTCTTCAAGATCGAACGTACTCCCACTAGTTTTTCTAGAAATTAAATCCCTTTCTAGAAATACCCCAGTCTTTGTCACAAACACTTTGTGATGACTGGGAATGTAGAAGTAATATCCCTTCGTTTCCTTAAGATATCCAACAAAATAGCACTTATCGGATTTGGGTCCCAGTTTGTCTGAGACTTGATGTCGAACATAAGCCTCACAACCCCAAATCCTCATGAAAGACATCTTGGGATTTCTCCCTATCCATATCGTATATGGTGTCTTTATCATAGCCTTGGATCATACACAGTTAAGTGTGAAGGCTGCTGTGTCTAGAGCATATCCCCAAAAGGATATAGAAAGATTTGTGTGACTCATCATAGATCGTACCATATCTAATAGGGTACGATTCCTCTTTTCGGATACACCATTCCACTATGGTGTTCCAGGAGGAGCTGAGTGAGTTGAGATAGAATCCCACACTCAGCTAGATAGTCACGAAACTCATGGCTAAGGTATTCACCACCTCGATCTGATCGAAGTATCTTAATACTCTTGCCAATCTGGTTTTGTACTTCATTCTTGAATTCTTTTGAGCTTTTCAAAGGATTCTGATTTATGTGTCATCAGATACACATAACCATATCTACTGAAGTCATCAGTAAATGTAATGAAGTACTTGTAACCACTTCTAGCAGCAATATTGAAAGGGTCGCATACATCACTATGTATAAGTCCTAACAAGTCTGTTGCTCTCTCACTGTGTCCACTAAAGGGAGTCTTGGTCATCTTGCCTAAAAGGCAAGACTCGCATGTCTCATATGATTCAAAATCAAATGAGTCCAGCAGTCCATCCTTATGGAGTTGGGATAAGCGACTCTCATTTATGTGACCTAAGCGACAATGTCAGAGATAGGTTTGGTTCAACTCATTTGACTTGAACCTTTTGGTACTTATGTTATAGATGGGGCTCTCTAAGTCTAGAATGTAGAGTCCGTTCATTAGAGGTGCACTACAATAGAACATATTATTTAAATAAATTGAACAACATTTGTTCTTTATTATAAATGAAAAGCCTTTCTTGTCCCAACAAGAAACTAAAATTATGTTCTTAGTTAAAGCAGACACATAACAACATTCATCTAGTTCTAGTACAAGCCCAGAGGGTAGAGATAAAAAATAAGTTCCTACAGCAATAGCAGCAACCCTTGCTCCATTGCCTACTCATAGATCCACCTTGTCCTTCGTCAATGCCCTGCTATTTCCAAGCGCCTGCACATTGGTACAAATGTGAGATGCACATCCTATATCTAATACTCATGATGAAGAAATAGATAGATTGGATTCTATAACATTTATACCTAAAGTAGAAGTCTCACTTCTCTTCTTCTTAAGATCTTTCAGGTATGCTTTGTAGTTAACCTTCCAGTGTCCAGCTTCCTTACAGTGGAAGCAAGTCCCTTCCTTGGCCACCCCTCCTTTCGGTTTCAGTGCCTTTCCTTTGCCCTTGGCTTGGGACTTTCCCTTACCTTTAGGCTTGCCCTTGCCTTTCTTCTTTTGCACCATTAAAATGGAGTCAGGTTTTTCCTTCTTAAGGTTGAGCTCAGCAGTTCTCAACATGCTAAGCATCTCAGGCAGTGACTTATCAATTTCATTCATGTTGTAATTCATGCCAAATTTATTGTAGTTTTGTGGCAAAGATTGCAAGATCAAGTCAGTGGCAAGCTCTTGGCCAAGTGAGAATCCCAACCTCTGTAGGTTTTCTATGTACCCAATCATCTTGAGTACATATGGTCTTACGGGAGTCCCATCTTGCATCTTCAACTAAAACAGTGCCTTAGAGATCTCATAACTCTCGTGTCTTGCTTGTCCTTGATACAGTTGACGAAGATGTTCAACCATATCATAAGCATTCATGAACTCGTGTTTCTTCTGCAGCTCAGAGTTCATGGTCGCGAGCATGAGACATGACACATCTAATGCATCATCTTGATGCTTCTTGTAAGCATCTTGGTCAGTTCGCGAGGCAGTGGCAGGAGGTGCCTCCGGAATGGGCTACTCTAGGACGTACAATTTTCTTTCTTGGATGAGAACGATTCTAAGATTCCTATACCAGTCCAGAAAATTAGCTCCATTGAGCTTATCCTTCTCAAGGACAGAACGCAGGGAGAGAGTGTTTGTGTTTGTCGACATGGTAATCTACAACATACACAATGCAGAAAATTAATATCATATTTCATTTATCATTTAATAAGGCCTTTAATCAAATGATGCTCCCACTGAATTATAGGACTTTTATAGAATTGAGTCATGGATGTGGTCAAACCACATTACTAGATTCATACAAACAAGCTATAATTCTTGCGGGACAATATCCACATCATACTACGCCTTGAGTTAGCTTTAACTAAATCGCCCAAGACTTAGTATGATCGGTAGGTAACACATTACCGATTACATCTCTATGCAACTCTTGTTTATAGGATCAAGATCCATATTTACAAAAGACCTTGAAATAGCTTTGGCTAAATCACCCAAGATTTAGTGTAAATGTAACATTATCCTACCTTACCAACGGTTGGAATATGCCTATAGTTTTACTCGATCCAATTGAGTTAACTAGTTTTACTCAATCTAATTGAGCTTATTCTCACCCAAGCTGTGATAGGTAGGACCAAGATTGTCCCTCTACACCCTACCAAGATAATATGCATTGCTCTGCTTTGGCAGATTCAACAACAACTAATGATCGAGGTAGTGATGGGTATCAAAACTTGGTAGGCATTTTTGAGTTGATTCGATTAAGATCTAATCTAATCGTGAATGTGTATCATATACGCATCAAGGCCTTTATTACCCTCCACTAGCATGCATCACATACATACAAGCAATATACTAGCATGCATCATATACATACAAGCAAAATATCCTAACATGCATCATATACATACAAGCAAAATTTGCTAGCATGCATCACATACATACAAGAAATATATATATATATATATATAAATTAATTGTGATGAGGACATGGCCCTACTACGATCTTCTCAAGCCAATGAGAAGATCGGATGGTCAACCTAGGGTTAGCGGCTTCTCCAAGCGCCACCTTTGACCGCCATGTGTCGTCGGCACCCTCCTCGTAACTCCGTCTACTAGTGGACCTTCCACCGCTCCATTTTGTACATTAAAAACATGAAACTCGAGTTATATTGGAGTCTAAAACTATTTACAACTAGAATTTTAAAAGAAGAGGTACGACGCGCAGGTCGCATACCCTATACAACATGCACAACCACAAAAACAACGCGCAAGCCGTATTATGAATTAGAACACATTTATCCAGTCACCTTGGGGTTCTTGGGGCATGACCATCACAGAATTATACATAATTATGAATTATGTATTTTACAGAAATTTCTATAATTTTTTCTATTTTGTTTTTCAATTTTATGAGTCACATCTCCATAACGGTCCCGCTAAGCGATTTCCGGGTGCGATCGCAGAACAATGCCCCTTTCGGGATTAGGGGCAGCGCCCCTACTCGCAAAATGAACTTTGAGAGTGTCCCATCTTGATCTTACAGAGACATAAGTCACTGTCCCAAAAACCTAAAGCGAGAATTCGCCATTCCGAAGAGTTTTTCTCAGTGGTTGAAGCCTACAAGTGTCCCAACACTTGTTGCTTTGACTCTTCGAGAAAAATACCCAAAAAATCTATAAAAATAGGAAATATATAGAAAATTACATATCTGTAATTTTTATATCTAATACAAAAACTATAAAATTAAAACACATACATGCTTCGCACGTGGCTCTGATACCACTGTTGGACTATCCGAGCCGCAAAAATCTCTTTTTGCGTTGCGGAAACCCTGGAAGTCGGCCACGGATCCGTACGAAGATAAACAAAACTACATGTACGTGATTAAAAAACCTTAGATCTACTCTAGATCAACATGTTAAGAGTGTTACCCTTGATGTGATGCCCTTCGCTTATCCCACTCGTCCAAATGGTTTGTCGGAACTCGAGAGTGTCAAGTGTACACTCCTCTATTGGTATCCACACAAAACAATAGGTGGAGAAGATCACTTAGATGTTAGTACATTTGATAACCTAAGGGTAATGAATTCAGGGGGAGTGCTTCTATAAGCAACTTTTCTTTTTGGGTGTTTGCCAAAGGGGGAGAAGATGGGCTTTAAGTCTGAAATTAAAACTTTTGAAACTACACATCTATATCTCTTCTTTTTGCATATTAAATTTCGAATACGTTATATTGTGCTATAATTTCATCACCTAAACTTAAACCGTATTGTCAAATATCAAAAAAGGGAGAGATTGTTGGTGTAATCAGACCGAAAGGATGTTTTTGGTGATTGACAAGGGTTTAAGTCAAGGTGATAATTATGTGCTATCTCATACGGTTGTTTGAGATATATTTTTAGGAAATCTCTTGTAGGTCGAGGACTAGATGCAAGATTGATGAAGACTCGGACGTGGAGTCCTGGCAAGTGAAGACCCGGATGTGGAGTCCTGACAAGTGAAGACCCGGACGTGGAGTCCTGACAAGTGAAGACTCGGACGAGGAGTCTTGGCAGTGAAGTCCCGGAGCGTGGCCTCTTGGCAGTGAAGACCCGGACAGGGAGTCTTGGCACGAAGTCCCGGAGATGATTCCTGGCATGGAAGACCTATGAACAGTAATTCATAGGCATCAGGTAAAGGTGGTAGTCGAGGTGACGCCTCGACTGGAACCTACTGCTCTTGTCGAGCAGCATTTTGACTCATACCAGTCGAGGCGACGCCTCGACTGATGCTTGGTTCAACTAAGCAGACGCAAGGAGGTGTCGACTGAGAGCTCGACTACTCTGGACAAATAGCAGGTTCTGACTGTATCAGTCGAGGCAGCACCTCGACTGAGGTTATTTCTTACGAGCAGAGACAAGCCACAGTCGGTTGATGTCTCGACTGTGGCCTATATGTTCGTAGGAAAACCGACAGCAGTCGAAGCGGCGACTCGACTAGAGCTTTAATCCAACGGAACAAAAGCAAGGGACTGTTGACTGGGAGCTCGACTGTTGCTCTGTTCAGTTGGAACCAAAGCCTGCCAGTCAAGGCGTCGGATCATCACCTTGATTGGACCTATGTTTTCAACGGAAATAAAACTAATTATGGTCCAAATCTTACCGTTGAAGCCATTAATAAATGCCAATTAATGCTCCAGTCGAGGCACCAGCCGAGGCGACTCGACTGGGCGGGCAGAAAAGCCCTAATCAGGCTCGAGCTATCAAGTATTCTGGGCTTATATATTTCAAAGTTAAAAAAGAAGAACTTACGACATTTTCTGAAGAAAGACACGAGGGAAAAAGCTTCTTCATTCTTAAAATCCATGATCATCCTACAGGAGTGTCAACGATTCAGCAAGCAAAAAGCATTTTCATTCACTCTGAAATTGTTACTCATTTTACTGCTTCTTCATTGTCTACTGTAAGCTTTCTTGTAACGTTTCTGATAAACTGTGCAAAAGGGTTTCTCCACCTTCGGTGTATCACTGAGAAGGAGAAGTTTATAGTGGTGGTGTGCATCACTAGAGCCGACGAGGGCTCAACCATGGAGTAGGGACTTGTGTTCCGAACCACGTAAAATTGGTGTGTTTGCGTTTGTCATTTTTTCTGTATTCGTTTTCTTGTTTCTGCTGCGTACTAATCATTGAAGAAGGGTACAACGAATCGAAAAGACGAGCGTAGCTATTCATTCCCCCCCCCTTTCTAGCGACGCCAACGATCCTACATTAGAGTGTGCTAGCAAACTAAGAAACCCATGGCAAAGGAGAAGGGGGAGATTGAGGGAAGATCCAAGGAAGAAGATGATGAAGTTACACACTTAACTTCACAATTTGATAACCCATCAAAGTGGCCAGCCACTATTTGGAGGGTTACATGCATGCATATAACTCCAAGAGTCAATGGCTCTTGGTCTCCCTCATGAGGTGGCACCCCATGATGAGTCCATGATGATGTGAAACTTCTTCATTGGGCGGCCCCCATGCCATGTCACCATGACATGACAATTGGTCAAGTCAAAATTGATCATTCATCTTCCCTCTCAAGTGAAGTCAAACTTGACCTCTTATCTCCCATGGTTGATCAAATCCAACCATTTGATTCAAGTAAATTTGATTTCTCAATTCATTAGTTTAAATTGACTCGATGAATCAAATCTAAATTAGACTCATTCAACACTTGAATGAACTCGAGTCAAACTCAATTAGTCTAATTTGAATTACTCTTAATCCAATTTGGTTCATCACATGAACCTAATCCTCATGGTTCATCATATGAACCTAATCTCCATCTAATTTCCCTTTGTTTGTCACCCTATAGGTTCTTGTAACATTGGCAGTGCTCCTAAACCGATTTAGGAACATAAGCAATGAGCGGTATCTAGCAACACATCATTACAACCCAAGTTACAAGAATGTTGAGATCCAACATCACCTTTGTGACTACTTATTGTGACTCTCACAATATGTGACAATGTCCCTCTATCCTAGACATCTAGATTGACCAATTGAGGCATAGACCGTGTCATCCTTGGTACAATCTTATCTTGAACTCCAAGTAGACTCACTCTAATCAAATGAGCTCAATATATCATATTTATTCATTTGGGAATGACCATGCACTTAGTGGTCTTACTCTATCAAGAATAACGATGTCACTCCCGTCATATAGGAGGGATAGATCTCATCTACATCACTCACATCCCTCCACATAATTTGTTGTAGGAGATCGTTGGAAGCTAGAGGGGGGGGGGTGAATAGCTTATTTTCGTTTCTACAAAAAGATTAGCGGAAGCACAAACAAAAACAACAATAATAAAGGAAATGAAAACACAATGATAACACAAATCCTTTACGTGGTTCGGAGATAACGCTCCTACTCCACGGCGATCCTTAAGGTGGATCAACCCTAAGAAATCTCACTATGAAGCTTTCTTTTACAACAACCCTCCTCTTCTTACAAAGGATGAATATGAAGTTTAGAGAGGAGGGAAATTAAAACACAAGAAACTTTGGAAAATTCGTGGAGGATTGAAAGGATGATCACAAAGTAAGCATTAACCCCTTCAACCACCACAAGCCCTCTTTTTATAGAGAGAGGGTTATTTTTCTCGTTGGTCCACGATCAGTCGACTGATATACAGCATCAGTCGACTACCGCCGAAGCCAACGGTTTCTGACAAAGCAAATCTGTGGAGATACGTAGCCGCCATTTCCAACGACTACATGATCAATCGACTGATCACTTCATCAATCGACTGATGAAGTGATCAGTCGAGTGATCGCCGCGCGGAGTCAAGTAATACTCCATTATGTGCTCGTCGTCGACCTGATCACCGATCGGCAGATATCAATCGACCGATGGCAACATCACCAATCGCACGATCGTAATCGATCGCTCATCACCTTTTCACCAGCACCCAAACAACATTGATACATCGACAGTATGAATAATTCATACTTTAATTGACTCCCTAGACCTAGACTCTGTTGGACTTTTCAAGCCGCAAAAATCTCTTTTTGTGTTGCGAAAACCTCGTAAGCCCGACCACGGATCCGTGCGAAGATATAAAAAAAATAAAACATGTATGTGTTTAAATACCCAAGATCTACCTAAGATCTACAAGATGAGAGCATTACCCTCGTAGCGACGCCCATCTCTTATCCCGCTCATCCAAATGCTTTTTCGGAACTCAAGAGTGTCAAGTGTACACTCCTCTATTGGTATCCACACGGACAAATGGTGGAGAAAAACAACCTAGAGTGTGCTAGCACCCCTTGGAAGTTTCAGCCAAAGTAGAGGATTGGGAGAGAGCTTGAGAGGAAGAAGATCCAAGGAAGAAGAAGATGGAGTTACTCACAAAATGAATTCCACCATGATGAATAGTGGTCGGCCACTTCAAGTTGGGGGGTTACATGCATGCATGTAACTCCAAGAGCTAATGGCTCTTGGTCTCCCTCGTGAAGTGGCACCACATGATAAGTCCATGATGATGTGGAGCATCATCATTGGCCGACCCCCATGCCATGTCACCATGACATGACAATTGGTCAAGTCAAAAATGACCATTCATCTTCCCTCTCAAGTCAAGTCATACTTGACCTCTTATCTCCCATAGTTGATCAAATCTAACCAGTTGATTCTAGTCAATTTGATTTAATGAATCTCTATTCATTAATTTAAATTGACTCAATGAATCAAATCTAAATTAGACTCATTCAACACTTGAATTAAATTGAGTCTAACTCAATTAGTCTAATTTGAATTACTCTTAATCCAATTTGGTTCATCCTATGAACCTAATCCTCATGGTTCATCATATGAACCTAATCTCCATCTAATTGCCCTTTGTATCTTACCCTATAGGTTCTTGTAACATTGTCAATGTCCCTAAACCGATTTAGGAACATAAGCAATGAGCGATATCTAGCAACATATCATTGCTACCCAAGTTACAAGAATGTTTAGCTCCAATATCACCATTGTGACTACTAATTGTGACTCTCACAATATGTTACAATGTCCCTCTATCCTTGACATCTAGATTGACCAATTGAGGCATAAACCATGTCATCCGCGATACAATCTATTTCTTGAACTCTAAGTAGACTCACTCTAATAAAATGAGCTCAATATCTCATATTGACTCATTTGGGCATGGCCATGCACTTCATGGTATCACTCTATCAAGAATAACGATGTCACTCCCATCATATAGGAGGGATATATCCCATCTACATCACTCACATCCCTCCGTATAATTTGTTATATACCCAGTAATCACCTTTATAGTCCACCCATTTACGGGTGACGTGTGATGAAGCCAAAGTATGCAACTCCTTATGTAGGGAACCATGGTGACTTCAGGTCTAAGGACTAATAGTCATACTAATAGCCACACGAGAAAGTATATGACACTCATATAATGATCCATGATACTTTCTCATGGAGGGTCATTCAGTATACATTCTTCAATGCATACCCATGTGTCAACTTGATATCTCATATCCAAGAGTTGTGAGATCAAGTCATCGTGTTGACCTACATGCTAGTCTCCATGCATTAACATTGCCTTTGAATGTTAATACTTGACTAGGAATGATTAAGAGTAGTGTTCTCTACATCATCTCATTATCGATTCAACCAATCGATTGATATAGATAGGAACCTACTACTCAAGGACGTTATTATACTTAGTTAATTTCGCACCAATACAAGTAAATATAATAACCATGCCTTTATAAATAGGAATATGATACAATAAACATCATACAACAATCATCACATGATTGGCTCTAGGGGTTTTACTAATAATCTCTCACTAGCACTAGTGTCAATCACCATAGTATCTAATACCCAATGACCTAGTGAGACCATCATGCTTTTTTTGTGCCAAAGCCTTTGTCAAGGGATCTGCGATGTTAGCCTCTGTGGGTACTCTGCAAATCTTCACATCTCCTCTATCGATAATCTCTCGAATGAGATGGAAGCACCGTAGTATGTGTTTGGTCCGCTGGTGTGAGTGAGGTTCCTTAGCCTGTGCAATTGCTCCATTGTTGTCACAATAGAGCTCTATGGGATCTGCTATGCTAGGAACCACCCCAACCTCAGTAATGAACTTGCGGATCCAAATTGCCTCTTTTGCTGCCTCAGATGCAGCGATATACTTCGGCCTCATTGTAGAAGCAAGCGTGTTTCTTGAACTCTTCGACTCACAGCCACCATTCAAGCAAAACACGAACCCTGACTGCGATCTATAATCATCATGGTCAGTTTGGAAGTTGGCATCACTGTAACCCTTTACAGCTAGCTCCTCATCGCCTCCAATTATCATGAAATATTCTTTAGTCCTTCTCAAGTACTTAAGAATATTCTTGACGGCTATCCAGTGACGCTCGCCTGGATCTGACTGGTATCTACTCGTCATGCTTAAAGCATATGAGACATCAGAATGAGTACACAGCATGGCATACATGATAGATCCTATAGCAGATGCGTAAGGGATCTTATCCATGCAGTCTCTCTCCTCTCTAGAAGAGGGACTTTGAGTCTTCGAAAGACTCACACCATGTGACATCGGCAGAAGCCCCTTCTTGGAATTCTGCATGGCAAACTGTAGTAATACCATGTCAATATATGTACTCTGACTTAGGCCAAGCAATCTCTTAGATCTATCTCTATAGATCTTGATGCCTAGAATATAGGCTGCTTCACCTAAGTTCTTCATTGAGAAGCATGTCCCCAGCCAAGTCTTCACAGACTGTAGCGAAGGGATGTCATTCCCAATGAGTAGTATGTCATCCACATACAATACAAGGAAGACAACTGTGTTCCCATTAACCCTCTTGTAGACACAGGGTTCATCTTCATTCTTGATGAAACCAAACTGTTTGATCACATCATCGAATCGAAGATTCCAGCTCTGAGAAGCTTGCTTTAGCCCATAAATGGATCTTTGCAGCTTGCATACTTTCCCAGTATGCTGTGGATCTACAAAACCCTCAGGCTGTGTCATGTACACATCCTCGAGCAAGTTTCCATTCAGAAATGCAGTTTTGACATCCATCTGCCAGATCTCATAATCGTGGTATGCTGCAATAGCAAGCATGATCCGAATGGACTTAAACATCATCATTGGAGAAAAGGTTTCATCATAGTCAATACCATGAATTTGCTTGAAACCTTTAGCCACCAATCGGGCCTTATAGGTATGCATAAGTCCAGCCATGTCAGTCTTTCTCTTAAAGACCCACTTACACCCAATGGGTTTGACCCCTTCAGGTAGATCAACCAAAGTCCATACTTGGTTGGTGTACATGGATTCCATCTCGGATCTCATGGCCCCTAGCCATTTCTCAGAATCTTGGCTCATCACAGCTTCCTGATAGGAGGTAGGCTCATTCTCAATGAGCATAACGTCATCATGGTCAGACAAGAGAAATGAGTATCTCTCAGGCTGACGATGTACCCTATCAGACCTGCGAAAAGATAGGTCTACTTGAATAGGTGGTTGTTCCACAACTCTTTGTGCAACAATCTCATCACCCACAACACTTTATGGTTCATGTTCAACCTCCATCAAGGCCTAAGTGCTATGGTCCTTATCTTGAATTTCTTCAAGATCGAACGTACTCCCACTAGTTTTTCTAGAAACAAAATCTCTTTTAGAAAAACCCCAGTCTTTGCCACAAACACTTTGTGCTGACTGGGAATGTAGAAGTAATATCCCTTCATGTCCTTGGGATATCCAGTAAAATAGCACTTATCGGATTTGGGTCTCAGTTTGTCTAAGACTTGACGTCAAACGTAAGCCTCACAACCCCAAATCCTCATGAAAGACATCTTGGGATTTCTCCCTATCAAAATCGTATATGGTGTCTTTATCACAGTCTTGGATGGTACACGGTTAAGGGTGAAGGCTGCTGTGTCTAGAGCATACCCCCAAAAGGATATAGGAAGATCTGTGTGACTCATCAAAGATCGTACCATATCTAATAGTGTATGATTCCTCCTTTCGGACACACCATTCCACTGTGGTGTTCTAGGAAGAGTGAGTTGGGATAGAATCTCACACTCAGCTAGATAGTCACGAAACTCATGGCTAAGGTATTCACCATCTCAATCTGATCGAAGTATCTTAATACTCTTGCCAAGCTGGTTTTGTACTTCATTCTTGAATTCTTTGAACTTTTCAAAGGATTATGATTTATGTGTCATTAGATACACATAACCATATCTACTGAAGTCATTAGTAAATGTAATGAAATATCTGTAACCACCTCTAGCAGCAACATTGAAAGGGCCACATACATCACTATGTATAAGTCCTAACAAGTATGTTTCTCTTTTGTTGTATCCACTAAAGAGAGTCTTGGTCATCTTGCCTAGAAAGCAAGACTCGTATGTCTCATATGAATCAAAATCAAATGAGTCCAGCATCCCATCCTTATGGAGTTGGGATAAGTGACTCTCATTTATGTGACCTAAGTGACAATGCCAGAGATAGGTCTGGTTCAACTCATTTAACTTGAACCTTTTAGTACTTATGTTATAGACGAGGCTCTCTATGTCTAGAAAGTAGAGTCCATTCATTAGAGGTGCACTACAATAGAATATATCATTTAAATAAACTGAACAACATTTGTTATTTATTATAAATGTAAATCTTTTCTTGTCCAAACAAGAAATCAAAATTATGTTCTTAGTCAAAGTAGGTGCATAACAACATTCATCTAATTCTAGTACAAGCCCAGAGGGTAGAGATAGATCGTAAGTTCCTACAACAACAACAACAACTCTTGCTCCATTGCCTACTCGTAGGTCCACCTCACCCTTTGTCAATGCCCTGCTATTTCTCAGCGCCTGCACATTGGTACAAATGTGATATGGACATCCGGTATCTAATACCCATGATGAAGAAATAGATAGATTGACTTCTATAACATTTATACATGAAGTAGAAGTTTCACTTCTCTTCTTCTTAAGATCTTCCAGGTATGCTTTGCAGTTACACTTCCAGTGTCCAGCTTCCTTGCAGTGGAAGCAAGCCCCTTCTTTGGCCACCCCTCCTTTGGGTTTCAGTTCTTTGCCTTTGCCCTTGGCTTGGGACTTTCCCTTACCTTTAGGCTTGCCCTTGCCTTTCTTCTTTTGCACCATCAAAATGGAGTCAGATTTTCCCTTCTTAAAGTTGAGCTCAGCAGTTCTCAACATGCTAAGCATCTCAGGAAGTGGCTTATCAATTTCATTCATGTTGTAATTGATGTCAAATTGATTGTAGCTTTGTGGTAAAGACTGCAAGATCAAGTCAGTGGCCATCTCTTGGCCAAGGGGGAATCCCAATCTCTGTAGGTTTTCTACGTACCCAATCATCTTGAGTACATATGGACCTACGGGAGTCCCATCATGCATTTTGGACTGAAACAATGCCTTAGAGACTTCATATCTCTTGTGCCTTGCTTGTCCTTGATATAGTTGACGAAGATGTTCAATCATATCATAAGCATTCATGAACTAGTGTTGCTTCTGAAGCTCATAGTCCATGGTCACAAGCATGAGACATGACACATCTAATGCATCATCTTGATGCTTCTTGTAAGCATCTTTGTCAGCTCGCGAGGCAGTGGCAAGAGGTGCCTCCGGAATGGGCTACTCCAGGACGTACAGTTTCCTTTCTTGGGTGAGAATGATTCTCAGGTTCTTGTACCAGTCCAGGAAATTTGCTCCATTGAGCTTGTCCTTCTCATGGATAGAACGTAGGGAGAGAGTGTTCGTTTTTGTCGACATAGTAATCTACAACATACACAATTTAGAAAATTAATATCATATTCCTTGTATCATTTAATTAGGCCTTTAATCTAATGATGCCACCACTGAATTATAGATATTTTATAGAATTGAGTTATGGATGTGGTCAAACCACATTACTAGATTCATACAAACATGCTATAATTTTGTGGGACAAGATCCACATCATACTAATCCTTGAGTTAGCTTTGGCTAAATTGCCCAAGACTTAGTATGATCGGTGGTTAACACATTACCGATTACATCTCTATGCAACTCTTGTTTATAGGATCAAGACCCACATTTACAAAACACCTTGAGTTAGCTTTGGCTAAATCGCCCAAGATTTAGTGTAAATGTGATCTTATCCTATCTTTCCAATGGTTGGAATATGCCTATAGTTCTACTCGATCCAATTGAGTTACCTAGTTTTTACTCAATCTAATTGAGCTTACTCTAACCCAAGCCGTGATAGGCAGGACCAAGATTGTCCCTCCGCACCCTACCAAGATAATATGCGTTGCTCTGCTTTGGCAGATTCAACAACTACAAATGATCGAGGTAGTGATGGGTATCAAGGACTTGGTAGGCATTTTCGAGTTGATTCTATTAAGATCTAATCTAATTGTAATGTGTATCATATATGCATTAAGGCCTTTATTATCCTACACTAGCAAGCATCACATACATATAAGCATTATTCTAGCATTCATCATATACATACAAGCATTATTCTACTAGCATGCATCACATACATACAAGCAAAAAACAAATATATATATATATATATATATATATATATATATATATATATATATATATATATATATATATATATAATTAATTGTGATGTGGTCATGGCCCTACTACGATCTTCTCAAGTCAATGAGAAGATCGGACCGTCAACCTAGGGTTAGCAGCTTCTCCAAGCGCCTCATTTGACTGCCATGTGTCGTCGGCTCCCTTCTAGTAACTTCGTCTACAAGTGGACTTTCCACCGCTCCATTTTGTACATTACAAATATGAAACTCGAGTTACATTCGAGTCTAAAACTATTTACAACTAGAATTTTAAAATAAGAGGCACGACGCGCAAGTCACATACCCTATTCAACATGCACAACCACAAAAACGACACGCATGTCGTATTATAAATTACAACACATTATCATCCAATCATATTGGGTTCTTGGGCCATGACCATCACAGAATTATACATAATTCTAAATTATGTATTTTACAGAAAATATCTATAATTTTTCCTTTTTTTTCAATTTTATGAGTCACCTCTCCGTAACGGTCGCGCTAAGCGGTTTCCGGGCACGATCACGGGACAAGGCCCCTTTCGGGGATAGGGGCAGCGCCCCTACTCGCAAAAATCAACTTTGCGAGTGTCCCTACTAGATCTTACAGCGACTTAAGTCACTGTCCCAAAAACCTAAAGCGAGAACTCACCGTTTCGGAGAGTTTTTCTTGGCGGTTAAAGCCTACAAGTGTCTCAACACTTGTTGCTTCGACTCTTCGAGAAAAATACCCAAAAATTCTATAAAAATAAGAAATTTACAGAAACTTAAAAATCTGTAATTTTTATATCTAATAAAAAACTACAAATATGAAAACAATACATGCTTCGCACGTGGCTCTGATACCACTATTGGACTTTCCGAGCCGCAAAAACTGCTTTTTGCGTTGCGGAAACCTCGGAAGCCCGGCCACGGATCCGTGTGAAGATATAAAAAAAATAAAACATGTATGTGTTTAAATACCCTAGATCTACCTTAGATCTATAAGATGAGAGCATTACCCTCGTAGCGACGCCCTTCGCTTATCCCACTCATCCAAATGCTTTTCCAGAACTCAAGAGTGTCAAGCGTATACTCCTCTATTGGTATCCACATGGACAAATGGTGGAGAAAAACATCCTAGAGTGTGCTAGCACCCCTTGGAAGTTTCAGCCAAAGTAGAGGATTGGGAGAGAGCTCGAGAGGAAGAAGATCCTAGGAAGAAGAAGATGGAGTTACTCACCAAATGAATTCCACCATGATCAATAGTGGCCGGTCACTTCAAGTTGGGGGGTTACATGCATGCATGTAACTCCAAGAGCCAATGGATCTTGGTCTCCCTCATGAGGTGGCACCACATGATAAGTCCATGATGATGTGGAGCATCATCATTGGGCGGCCCCCATGCCATGTCACCATGACATGACAATTGGTTAAGTCAAAATTTACCATTAATCTTCCCTCTCAAGTCAAGTCAAACTTGACCTCTTATCTCCAATGGTTGATCAAATCTAACCACTTGATTCAAGTCAATTTGATTTAATGAATCTCTATTCATTAATTTAAATTGACTCAATGAATCAAATCTAAATTAGACTCATTCAACACTTGAATTAAATTGAGTCTAACTCAATTAGTCTAATTTGGATTACTCTTAATCCAATTTGGTTCATCCCATGAACCTAATCCTCATGGTTCATCATATGAACCTAATCTCCATCTAATTTCCCTTTCTTTGTGACCCTATAGGTTCTTGTAACGTTGGCAATGTCCCTAAACCGATTTAGGAACATATGCAATGAGCGGTATCTAGCAACACATCATTGCTACCCAAGTTACAAGAATGTTGAGCTCCAACATCTCCTTTGTGACTACTAATTGTGACTCTCACAATATGTGACAATGTCCCTCTATTCTTGACATCTAGATTGACCAATTGAGGCATAGACCGTGTCTTCCTCGGTACAATCTATATCTTGAAATCTAAATAGACTCACTTTAATCAAATGAGTTCAATATCTCATATTGACTCATTTGGGCATGCCCATGCACTTCATGGTCTCACTCTATCAAGAATAACGATGTCACTCTCGTCATATAGGAGGGATAGATCCCATCTACATCACTCACATCCCTCCACATTATTTGTTACATACCTAGTAATTGCCTTTATAGTCCACCCATTTACGGGTGACGTTTGACGAAGCCAAAGTATGCAACTCCTTATGTAGGGAACCATGGTGACTTCAGGTCTAAGGACTAATATGTAGGAATCGTTTCGGAGGCTCATCGACTCCCATGTCCCCGGATTAAAATTTTCAACAAATTAAAACTAATCTGGATGGGATGAGTTTCCTAAGCTCATCGAATTCGTCGTCATGCTAACGACTCGAGCGATCGCTTGAACAAACTAGTTGTTCAAGCAACCAAGCTCTTCTAGTCGGTTAGCCGCGGAAGAGATGACGCACGGATCGCCGGTTTTTGTGTTTATCTTCGGGGTCCATGATTATACAAATACATATGAATGTAGACATGTATAATCAACACATACATAAAGTAAACATGCTCATAACAAATACAAGCAAGTAACCATCCACACAAAACATGCATATAATTGAAAAGCAATTATAAACATAATACAAAAGAACATTAATCAAAATAAACAAGATTATACCTCTTGTTATACCTCTTGATCTTCTATTGTATGTCCTCCCTCCTTTTGGACGTCGTGTGGGCGACGATCTACAAAAAGTTGAAGCCTTCTAGATCACCGATCTTCCTTTCCTTGTTCACTAGGAACAAAGGAAGATCCTAAAACAAAACTCATCTTCCTTTCTAGAACCGGCCACCAAGTAAATAAACTTGATGTTGCCTCCGGCCAAGGAAGATAAAATGGAGTATGGAAACCAACCAAAAGAGAAACAACAAGGGCATGGGCGCCGGCCAACACTTGGAGAAGAAGAAAGAAAACACACCTTCTCCTTGTTGCCGCCCAAACCCTAAACTAGGCTCCCCTTAATTTCCGGCTAAGGATGAAGGGAAGTAGAATAGATTGAGCTTTGGCCAAGGTAGAGGAAAGAAGGTAGAGGGTTGGCCATCAAAGGAAAATGAAGAAGAATCTCTCTCTCCTTGTTGCCGCCCAACACCAACAACCAAACCCTAACCCTAGCCTCTTCCTATTTCTTGCCGCCCATGGGAATCAACCCTCATCTCATCCACCACAAGCCATAGATCAAGGGGAGAAGCTTGGGCGCCGGCCAAACCAAAGAGGAAGGAGGAAGAAGGGTGCCGGCCACCATTGGGAAGAAGAAGAAGAAGCTCCCTTCTCCTTGTTGCCACCCAACACCATCAACCAAACCCTAACCCTAGCCTCCTCCTATTTCTTGCCGCCCAAGCCACCTTATCTCAATTAGGTTTTTCCTTTTCTCATTCCTCTTTTTGTCGCCCAAGCCTAAGCCCATATATATAGAGTTAGGTTTAGGCCTTGGTTTAATCTCCTCCATTGGTTCTAGGGATTTAATCACAACCGTCGGATCTAGGGTTTCATCCCAACCGTCGGATCTAGGGTTTCATCCCAACTGTCGGATCTAGGGTTTCATCCCAACCGTCGGATCTAGGGTTTCATCCCAACCGTCGGATCTAGGGATTTAATCTCCACCGTCGGATCTAGAGTTTTGTTTTCCATCATTGGATCTAGGCTTCATGAGGTGTTAATAGGCTACAATAGCGACCATGAGGAGGAGTTGGATCTTGGCCACCCGATGGATCGGAACCACACAAACTTGATCCATCAATGATGTTCCATTCCACTAGAGGATCATCATTGAATTACCTCACCAACCCCCATAAATTAATATGGGCTCCATATATTATTTGTACATCCATCTCCCCGTGTTTAAGATATCGAATATCCATCAATTAATTGATTTACTGACCATCAATTAATTAACATCTAACTCCTCGAGTAGTACCACTCAACCTTTTCATCATGTTGACTAAGTCAACCTACAGGGTTTACATGATGAACCTTATGAGCTCCTCAAGGGGACATCATCAACCTATATATAGGACACGGTTTCCTCCTATAATCAATGACACACCATGTAAATAATATTATTTCCCAACTTACCGGACATATTGATTTAATCCATCTAAATCTCACCCTTTGGTAAATCAAAGAAATAAATACTAAGTACATGTGCCCGTTATTATATTGGGATTAAGAGCATGTACAACATAATATCCGAGGTCCGATTCAATTATGTAGTCAGCAATAAATTGAATCACCTCTATATCGGTCCTGCTCAATACACCTAAGTGTACTAGTGTAACTCTACAAGGGACTGATAACATGATCTTCTGTGTCACACCAAGCACCATGTTATCTACAATGTAAAATATTAGAACAATATGCACACATATAATAAATATAAAGTGCAAACAATGATCATGTGATTCTTATTTCAAAATAAAATTGTTCGTACAAAAAGAGCTAGGCTTTCAGTATACATTCCAACATAATAGTCATACTAATAGCCACCTAAGAAAGTATATGACACTCATATAATGATCCATGATACTTTCTCATGGCGGGTCATTCAGTATAAATTTTCCAATGCATACCCATGTGTCAACTTGATATCTCATATCCATGACTTGTGAGATCAAGTCATCGTGTTGACCTACATGCTAGTCTCCACGCATTAACATTGTCCCTGAATGTTAATACTTGACTAGGAATGATTAAGAGTAGTGTTCTCTATATCATCTCATTATCGATTCAACCAATCGATTGATATACATAAGAACCTACTACTCAAGGATGTTATTATACTTAGTTAATTTGGCACCAATACAAGTAAATATAATAACCATGCCTTTATAAATAGGAATATGATACAATAAACTCCATACAACAATCATCACATGATTAGCTCTAGGGCTTTCACTAACATACTCAACCTTCTAGCTCTTCCTTAAGCCTTGCGCCTCTAGGATCCCTCCGAGTCCGCGACTTGTTCATCCTTTGTGCCTGCTTCCAAGAGCTTCCTTTGGTTTTGTCATGTCATGGGTTTCCCTTTGCCAAAGCGTGCTTTGACTTTACGCCGCCAAGACTACATGCTTGGACTTACGCTGCCAAGACTTGCCTTTGGACTTCCTTTGCCAAGATCACACTTGGACTTTGCCTTTACCAAGTCTTCATACTTGGATTTTCCTATCACTTAAACATGTTCACAATTAAATCACAAGTTATTGCCTAACTTAGATGATTATCCAAACATCAAAACATATAAATACTTAGGGCATTGTTGCACCAACATTTGTTACATACCCAGTAATCGCCTTCATAGTCCACCCATTTACAGATGACATTTGATGAAACCAAAGTATGCAACTCCTTATGTAGGGAACCATGGTGACTTCAGGTCCAAGGACTAATAGTCATACTAATAGTCACATGAGAAAGTATATTACACACATATAACGATCCATGATACTTTCTCATGGAGGGTCATTCAGTATACATTCTCCAATGCATACCCATGTGTCAGCTTGATATCACATATCCATGACTTATGAGATCAAGTCATTGAGTTGACCTACATGCTAGTCTCTTCGCATTAACATTGTCCCTGAATGGTAATACTTGACTAGGAATGATTAAGAGTAGTATTCTCTATATCATCTCATTATCGATTCAACCAATTGATTGATATAGATAAGAACCTTCTACTCAAGGATGTTATTATACTTAGTTATTTGGCACCAATACAAGTAAATATAATAACCATTCCTTTATAAATAGGAATATGATACAACAAAGTCCATACAACAATCATCACATGATTGGCTCTATGACTTTCACTAACAATAACTTAGATATTTTTATACCTTCACATCTTATTTTTCATGCCTTGATTGCCATATAACATGTCATGACATCATTCTTATTTTTAATCATATAAAATGTCATGATCATGCTTAGGGTTTGTCTTTTATGTCATGTGTATTTAGATTTAATCATATGTCATGACATCATGATTATTGGCACATGTTCTTAATTATGTTATCATTTATGTCATAATCATCATTCATGCATTTAGGATTAATGAAAATTGATTTAAAAACAAATGGCTTGATTTGAAGTCTCATGTATAAGGGAATCAAATAGAGTTGCCTTAGGAAATGCATGAGGCCTTAGATTAGGATGAACAAAACCCACATCTCACATCAAATTGACATATATATGTTTTTTATACACTCTAAACACATGTGAGATGCTAGGAAATGAGTTAAGTTCAAGGTGCATAGTTTTTGCATCAAGATGAACTCAAACTCATCTTATACCAAGGATGAATCATGAGGAAAGCTTATGTACAAGTCATGTGCATTAAGCTCATAGACTATGGTTCAATATAAGGTTTTAAAATCATTTTGAAAAACCTTGGTGAAGTCTATCTTTTGATATCAATCACCATTGTAGAAGTTGATATAAATTAGGCTCAAAACAATGAAGTTTTTCTTGTTTTTGAACTTTGTATCAATCTAACTATTTAATGGGTATTTTATTTTTCAAATATTTTTCACCCATTATTATTGACTTAAGTATTATACGTATGAAATTTTAGTATTTTTCAAATTATATATAATTACTTGTGTATTTTTTAATTTCATTTCTAAAACTGAATTTCTGCATTTATAAAAATCAGTCAACTGCCGCTATTAGCAATCAACTGGAGTTAAGGTCAGTCGATTGATGGCTGACAGAGTCGACTGACAATGTTGATTTTAGGTAAACAAGGATGTTTAATCTATGTTTCAGCTATGTTAGGCTACCCTAACTGCTTCTAACCCTAGGATATACTTTGGAAAGAATTGGAAAGGGTGAAAATCTATTGGATATGGATTAGGAGAGTTGTTTGGGTGTGTATCAAGTTTAAGGTGTGTAAAAGTTCAAGGTTGATCTTTTAACCTTAATTTTGATGGTTTAGTGTTCCTATAGGCTTAGAGACTCTCCAAGGACATTGTTGGTACATTGATCAAGGGGGATCAAGCCTTTAGGGGGAGATTATCCATCATGGGATGATGGATTCGTTCTTCCTCATGAGGGGGAGAATTTAGAGAATGGGAGAAATTGAAGGATTGTCTCTCTTTAGTGATATGAGACTTATCACTAGAAAGAGTGAAGGCATCCTTGATGTTTTTGGACCAAGGGTGAGATTGTAAGATATCATTGGGATATGAGACATTGACACCCTTGGAGAGAGCCTTTTTGATGTATGTCAAAAGGGGGAGAATTAAGGGAAATGAAATTCCCAATTTGGAAAATTGGGAGGATTGGATTGAGTTAGTGTTCTAACTCAAAGGTTTGGTTTTTTCAAACATCAAAAACGGGGGAGATTGTTGGTGCAATCGGCCCAGGTCATGATTGACTAGACTCGAGTTGGACTCGAGTAGTATTTTGATGTTTGACATTGGTGTTTGACAAAGGAGTTGACTATTGTTTGACAATGGGTTGACTAGATGGTTGACTTGGGGTTGACCATAATGGAGAAGTCCAAGTGGAACATTTGGCAATGGAAAGTCCAAGTCTTGTGTACTTGGCATGGAAAGTCCAAGCTTGAGCCTTGGCAATTGGAACGTCCAACATGGGTTGGCATGGAAAGTCCAAGCTTGAGTCTTGGCAATTGGAAAGTCCAACATGGGTTGCCAAGGGAAAGTCCAAGCTTGAGTCTTAGCAAATGGAAAGTCCAACATGGGTTGGCATGGAAAGTCCAAAAATGGGTCTTGGCAAGGGAATGTCCATACTTGAGTCTTGGCATTTGGAAAGTCCAACATGGAGTTGGTATGGAAAGTCCAAGGGTGGAGTCTTAGCATCATAAGTCCAATGGTTTGGCAGCGTAATGTCCAAGCGGTAGTCTTGGCAGCGTAAGCCCAAATGTGCCTTGGCGATATAGACCACGTTAGTATGGCAATAGCCGATAGAACCACCTGAAGGCTAACGTATGGATGAACAAGTCATGGATGACTTGGAGGGATCCAATAGGCGTGAGGCTGATTGAGGTGGCTAGAAGGCTTAGGTCTAGGCTAAGGGTGGTCTAGCAAGTATGAGGGCATCATACTTAGGGTAAACCTCATGGTTGAGGTGTAGCAGTCGACTGGGGTTATGGACCAGTCAACTAGTCAAGTGTTTTGACACTTGGCAACCGAGTTGACTCTGAGCAGTCGATTGGAATTATGACCACGATCGCCGAGTCGAGTCGGCATTCGATCAGGCGATGGCCTGCGATCGATTGGGCGTACGATCGTGATGGCGATCGACTAACGTGGAGGTCAGTCGACTAATGGTCAAGGACACATGCACAAAATGTCTCCGAGTCGACTGCTAGGGTTTGGCAGTCGAGTAGAGGCAAAATCAATCGATTGATACCTATGATCAGTTAACTGATGGTCTATTCATTGGAACTTATCCAGCATGGATCGAGTCATTGTCTCACAATGGCTACAAGAGCAGTCGACTGATTGTCACGAGCAGTCGACTGCTAGGCAGAATCTAGCCCGAGTTGCAGCTTTAAAAGGAGCTCGAGGAGAGGGATTTTTGCATGGTTCTTTGAGGAGATTTGAGACAATTTGCTGGTACAATTAAGGGTCTCCAAGTGCAGCTCAAGCAACCAAACAAGCAAGCATTCAAAAAATATTTTGTAAAGTTTTCTTTACTTGTTTCACTTGTATTTTCTTGTATTTCTTTCTTATTATTGTAAGAATTGTTGTAAGAGGTTTTCTCCACCTCGAGAATATTCTGAGAAGGAGTGGTTGGATTAGTGGTGGTGTTTGCATCGCTAGGTCTCATTCGAGCTCAACCCATGGAGTAGGAACCCTAAGGTTCCGAACCATGTTATATCTTGGTGCTATTATGTGCTTATTGTAGTGTATTTATTGCTATCATTATATATTCTACTGCATACACTAACAATTATAGCAAGCATGATCGAATTCCATCAAGCTAACAAATGCGCCATTCACCCCCCTCTAGCGCTCACTGACGTTCCTACAAACTAGAGGTAGCTAGAGATATTAAGTTTGTCCAACTTAAGTCTTCTCTCCCACTTTGCATATTATCAAAAATAAGAATTTTAAATTTTGAAAGTATTGGGAAATTTACAAAAAATATATTTTTAACAACTTCTATGATGATTATCCAATTAGAACCTACCCCTTAACCTAACATTCTCGTTAGCCACATGGAAGGCTTATCTAGAGGGTCTCCCCTTTTTTCTTACAAACTCTTAGGACATCTTTGTTGGCCACAAGGAAGGCTCACGTAAGTGTCCAGAGGATCTAGGTTTTTAAAGTTGACCTAAGGATTTAGACATTCAGTGTTGGTCAACAAACCATAATTTTAAGAAGCATAGTTATTTTGAATACTACATATAACTACACACAACAATCATGACAATCAATAAAAATAATTTTAAGAATCTCTTTATGTATATATAAATTTTGAAATCATTTTCAAAACTATTTTCAATTTGTTGTCCTCACCCATTCTACATGATCAACCAAGTTATCCTTATAGGTGTTGTGAGATGAATTTAATTTTACTTAGTTAATGTTAATGATTTGAAAATTAATTAACCTTGGGTTAGATTCAGATTTAACCTTTAGTTAATTAAGTGAATATTTCAAAAGACGGCTTCCAGGTCGTGGCGAGGCACAGAGGCCTTCTTTGATTGGAACAATGACCACTTTCTTAGACATAGCCAATCTTAAGAAATTGTGCACTTAATTCACTAGGGTTATGTCCTAGTTTAACTAGTCTAGGATGTGATGAGGTTGCTTTAGCTAGTTCCACTTAGCTAAGTGCACCAAGCTAGATACTTCTTATCTAACCCGGATACACGAGACATTGTTTCCCTAACATACTATCATCTCACCGTGTCCTGATACTATGTTGTCAATGTTAATTAACCATTAGTCCTATCTAATCATTCTAAATTAAGAAAATAATAAAAAAAACTAACTAAGCATGCAAAGATAAATTAATCAAGTAATTGAGCACATAATTTTAGTATTGGCTGCCCCTAGATCATTGAATTGATACAGTCTATCCACAATGGATTTGATCTTTGAGAACCCAATACTTAGTTGAACCTAACTGTGGTGTTAAATTGGTCTTAGGGACCCATGCTTGGATTCTTCTTTTATTACGATTTACGATTGACATGTATGATCTATTCATTGATCTAAACCCGAGTTTGACCTTGTTGTACATGGCTCTTTGCGATCCAAGAAGTAGGTCAAGACCCTTGGATCCCAATGTGAACCTTTCCAACGATTTTCTAAGCTCTTGAACTTTCCCTTTCAAGAGAGAATTCTCTTTCTCATGTTTTTCAACTTGAGTTGAGTTTCCCTCTTGAACTTGACTAGTTGAAGAGGTTAGGGTAGTCTCATGCTTGAGGAGTTTGACCTCCTTAAGAAATGACTCGACTTTAGTCTCGGACTTTGCTAATTTCTTATCTAAAAATTTAATGGCATTATATAAGATGTTAATTAAAAATCGGCTTACCTTGATTGATTTTTTTTACTGAATGTGGATCCATGGCTTGTCTTGAATTGGAACTTGGTATCGGATCGGGAATCAGACTCGGACTCAAACTCGGACTCGTTATCAGCTCAGGTTCATACTCGGACTCTGTCGGTCTTATAATGAATGCCATGTTGTTGACTTGGTCTTCTTCTTCTTCCGATGATTCCTCCCAAGTTACGTTGAGTACATTCTTGATTTATAGTTGCTTATTCTTTAGCTTTGGACACTCGGACTTGAAGTGACCATTCTTGTTGCACTCATAGCACTTGTAGGTTTGTGGGGGTTCTATATTTTTCTTCGTTTTCTTGTCCTTTGATTGCTTTGTAGGCTTCCTTCCTTTTCTGATCATTTTCCAAACTAGGTTGACTAGTTCGGTCTTCATTTCTTCGTCTACTTCCAATTCGGACTCTTCTTCTTCAGGAGGAGGCTTGCCTTTTTCCTTTCTTTGACCTGCATACAAAATAACACCCTTCTCGACCGAGTCTGAATTAGATTGCTCATGTAATTCAAATTCGAAAAATAGTTCATCTAATCTAATTTTAGATAAATCTATAGAAACTTTGTAAGCATCAACCATGGATGCCCACAAAGTCGTCCTAGGAAAAGCTTTTAAAGCATACCTTATTATGTCGCTATTCTCCACCTTTCGTCCGATGGCATGAAGGCCATTTAGTATGACTTGGATGCGAGCATGGAGTTGGCTCGTGGTATCATTATCCTGAATCTTTAAATTGTAAAATTTATTGACTAACAAATCTCTTTTACATACCTTTCCATCAGATGTCCCTTCATGAAGTTCGGTGAGCTTATTCCAGAGGTCCTTGGCACTGATAAATGGTCCAATTCAGTTGAGCTCCTCCTTGGATAAGCCGCATTGCAAAATTTAGGTAACCTTTGCATCGACTTCGATTTGTCTCTTCGTTGCGTTGGGCCACTTGTTGCAATCTAATGGTACCCCTTGGTCATTGGTGGGTAAAGCAAAGCCGGTTTGCAATACAATCCACATATCAACATGTGAATTCAGAAAACACTCCATCCAACCCTTTCAATAATCGAAGTCATCTCCATTAAAGAATGGAGGTCGGGCGGTGTTATACCCCTCAAGGTGGGCCATTAGAAATCTTGCAAAAACATAAACAACAAAGAAAATTCCAAGACTTGGTCTTGGATTAGTAGTGCAGAAATAAAAAAAACCTTTAAATGATAAAGAAAAATGAGAAGAAAAAATGCTCGACTAGTGGTTGCACTGAATCTGAGCGCGCCGCTCTAATACCAAATGTAGGATCGAGAAAAGACGCTAGATGAGGGGTGAATGGCGTTTTAAAATTTATCTTCTCTTTTTGTAAAACAAAGTAAAATGCAGCGAAAATACGAAAACAAGAAAGAACAAAAAAGACAAGGATTTTTTAATTTGTTCACAGCCAACTGGCTGTTAATCCAAGACCCGGCAATCCTTGATCACTTCCCAAGGGCAAAGCACTAAAAGTCTCTTCCTCGTTGGAGGTAAGAGAAAACCGATTACGAACCAAAGGAAGTAGAGGAAGAGGCAACAATCCTACCTCCCCTTTTAGCAACAATAAGTAAGAAAATAGAAAAACATAATAAGGTACCAAAAAGAAAAAGAAGGAGATGCGCGTTTTGCCGGCATTATGACGTTGTTGAATGAACTTAGAGTGTTGGAGCACTTGGAAACTTTTTGTTAATGGACTCATCTTTTATTACTTTTTCAAACCCTAGCTCGTTGAGATCTAGATCTAAGTCAAAGTAGCTTATCTTCCCTCATTTTGTGGTTCTTATCTTGACTTTCCTCGAAGTGACCAGATTCATTAGCAGTCGACTAATGATGATCCAATCGAATGCTCTTTTCCTCCAGTCGACTGATGGCTTGAATAGTCACCTGCATTAAATGGTTAGCACAAGACCTGTATAGTGAGCAGTGAGACGGTTCTATACTATCCGATCTCGACTTAGACCTTCCTCCAGAAGTCTTAGTCAGATCATCGCCTACGGTTGCCCACGTACTGAGGACGCGACCAATCCTCTTCGCATAAAGTTCTTACCTTCCTTAACTTCGGTCCTTCTGACCTATCACTTAGCTTTCGGTCTCTCGACCACTGAGGTTCCTCACCTTCCTGAGGTTATCCTGGCATCTTTTGAACTGGTCAACCGACCACCGAGATTTTTCTTCCCATCAAGATTCTCCTTGGTGTCGATCCATACAACCACCAAGGTTTCTCGACTTCCCGATATTCTCCTAGTGTCGTCAACCTTCGAAAAGCTTAATGCATTACCTACACAGTCAACAATCATATGAGATAACAAGATAGCTTAACTTTGAATCTTTGCAATTATCAAAACCTAGATTCAATTATCTGGTGCCCCTGCATCAACAAGTCGGGGTTTTCTATATAAATAGGAAGGCTTACCAAAGAGCTAGGAGAATGATTGGTGCCCTATGAAAGCACCAAAGGCTCACTAATTGGTGGAGGAAAGGAGAAGGTTCAAGGCCGATGACGAAGCTCTATCCATAAAAAGGCTGCCAAGATGCATCTCCAACCAAAGCAGGGTGTATTTTCTTCCAAACTGATATTTCTTTGGTTGTAAACATTAAACTATAATGTCTTGTGTTTGTTCTTCTGTGACTATGGAGTAGAACCTTCAATTCTAGTATTATGAAGTAGCCTATGTGTGTTGGGCATGATTACTGCAATGAATTCTGGTTAATTTTGTTTATATTTGTGATTTATGTTTCCTAGTTCTGCGATAATGACAACTCACTCTTGTTTCTATTGTGCTTAGTCAATATGGATGCCAAAAGGACCTATATTGAAACCTAGGAGAAATAAGGAGGAATCGAAAGGTTGACCTCTCTCCCAAAATCCCAGATAACAAGACACGAAAGAGTAGGATCTTAAATAAGGTGCACCTTTTCATGAGGAGAACATAGTGTAACACCTGTAAAATTTCTAGCAATTTTACAAGAATTTTTGGCTTGATGATAATGGGCTTTATGTGGGCTCTTTCAAAAATAAAAGAAAATAAGCCAAAAAGGATGCAAGGCCTAGGAATTGAACCCCAAACCTCTAGAGATAGCCAAGCCCTAAGGGTGCATCCAATAACCAGAAGCCCAACAAGATTTTATTATTAGAGGAATGTGGGAAATTATAGTTAGGGGTAAGGGAGACTAAGGGACTCTTCAAGTGAATAAATAGGGGGAATGAGGAGGCATGAGTTATCAAAATTGCTTTTCTCCTCCTCTTCTCCTTCCTCACCGAACCCTAGAGCTCCTTCTTTCCATCCTTTGGCCGAAAGTCATCCAAGCAAGAAGAAAGGCTAGGTTGCTTCCCTTAGGTCATCTTCCAACCAAAAAGCAAAGCGAAGGATGTAAGTATCCCCTCACCTGCATACAAGTAGCTTTCCGATTGAAGTTTTTGTGTCAATCCCCCCTTGACCATTCGGCCAAACCTTTTCTTGAAGTTTCCATAAAGTTCTATGCCATACTTGTATGAATATGATGATGTTAGGATGTTAGATGGATTAGGTTAAGAGTTTAACCCTAAACTCTCCATGAACCATTCGGCCAAACCTTGTTCTTGAGTTTTCAATGGAGTTCTATACCATATCTTGTATGAATATAATGATGTTAGGATGTTAGATGGATTAGGTTAAGAGTTTAACCCTAAACACTCCATGAACCATTCGGTTGTTCTTGAGTTTCAATGAAGTTCTATACCATATCTTGTATGAATATAATGATGTTAGGATGTTAGATGGATTAGGTTAAGAGTTTAACCCTAAACTCTCCATGAACCATTCGGCCAAACCTTGTTCTTGAGTTTCAATGAAGTTCAATACCATATCTTGTATGAATATAATGATGTTAGGATGCTAGATGGATTGGGTTAAGAGTTTATCCCTAAATTCCCCATGAAACATTCGGCCAAGACCATAACTAGGGCTTATCATGATGATTCATACTATATCTTGTATTAATATGATGAAGAGGGATTTCTTTTAGATGAGTTAGTTAAGTGGTTGATCCATGAAACCCATTTGAACCATTCGGCCAAGACCCCAAATGTGTTCCTTATGCCATGCTTTAGGTAAATTCATGATAACTTGTGGTGTTAAATGATGCTAGATGAAGATAATATGCTCTAGGTTAGTGTTTACTTACTCATGATGTTATGCCTTATGCCATGCTCTATATGTTATGAAATGAAGTATGATGTGATTATGAAATGAAATATGATATGTCATGAAGTGAAATATGATATGTTATGAAATGAAATATGATATGTTCATGAAGTGAAATATGATATGTTATGAAATGAAATATGATATGTCATGAAGTGAAATATGATATGTTATGAAATGAAATATGATATGTTCATGAAGTGAAATATGATATGTTATGAAATGAAGTATGATATGATTATGAAATGAAATATGATATGTTCATGAAGTGAAATATGATATGTTATGAAATGAAGTATGATATGTTTGCGAAATGAAATAAGATATGTTATGATAAAAAGCATATAAGTATTTTACCTTCTGCATGGCTTGTACCAGGACCCTAACAAGGTCCAAAGGGATGGGCTCCTAAGTTGCCCTAGGCCGACGGACTAAGATCGGGCCTAGGATGGGATTCTATGTATGATTACCCCTAGGTCGTCGGACTAAGATCGGGCCTAGGATGGGATTCTATGTATGATTACCCCTAGGTCGACGGACTAAGATCGGGCCTAGTACGGGATGGGCTCCCAGATGCCCTAGGTCGATAGACTAAGATCGGGCCTAGGATGGGCTTCTACGCTATGACGATTGCCCCTAGGTCGACGGACTAAGATCGGGCCTAGTAACCTAGTAGGTTCGAGACTTGCTACCTCGGGTCTATTTAGGGATGCACGCTATGATGATGATGGTGTGGTACAATGCCGGGCCCAATATGTTGAGATTTATGTTTGCGTACCTATAATATATGTTTTCAAAGAGCATCCTGCATATGTTTACATGATATGATTGTTATGTTCACATGTTATGATTGTTATGTTTACATGCTATGTTGCTATGTTATATATGTTGCATATTATGTTTGATTATGCCATATATGTACATGATATGTTGCTATGATATATATGTTACATGTTATGTTTGATTATGTCATATATGTACATGATATGTTGCTATGTTATATATGTTGGATGTTATGTTTGATTATGCGATATATGTACATGATATGTTGCTATGATATATATGTTGAATGTTATGTTTGATTATGTCATATATGTACATGATATGTTGCTATGATATATATGTTGCATGTTATGTTTGATTATGCCATATATGTACATGATATGTTGCTATGTTATATATGTTGCATGTTATGTTTGATTATGCCATATATGTACATGATATGTTGCTATGATATATATGTTGCATGTTATGTTTGATTATGTCATATATGTACATGATATGTTGTTATGTTATATATGTTGGATGTTATGTTTGATTATGCCATATATGTACATGATATGTTGCTATGATATATATATGTTGCATGTTATGTTTGATTATGTCATATATGTACATGATATGTTGCTATGATATATATGTTGCATGTTATGTTTGATTATGTCATATATGTATATGATATGTTGCTATGTTATATATGTTACATGTTATGTATGCTTAGGTTACTTATGCTACATGTTATGTTTGCTTACGTCATATATGTTACATGTTATGTTGCTTATATGTTATGAATGTTACATGCCATGTTTAATGTCGATGTATGGTTTTTGTGAGTAGAACAGGATCTCACTAAGCCTATGTACTTATAGTTTATTTTTCCCTTGTACTGCAGATAAGGGTAAGGGATGGATAAACTAAAGGGAACAGCAGGAGGGGCAAAGTGTGTGTGGTAGTGGCATGGTGGAGGAGATCTGTTATGCTCTTTATGTATGTTTCCCCTATGATGATGATGTTTATGGACTTGAACTAAGCACTAAGTACTTATGAAATAAGGATGCATGCTCTATGTTAAGAAGAAGTATCTATAAAATGACGATGCATGTTTATGTTAAAAGAAAAAAAATGTGTCTTAAGTCTTCCGCTGTAAGTAGTACAATTTATGCATGTACGGTCGCGTCACGCACCGCCCCTCCAGACCCTAGGAAAGGGCGGGCGTGACAGGTTGGTATCAGAGCAGATATGCCTTTCCACTACACACACATCAAGCTCCAAATCCTGCTGCTCCAAGTAAGAATTCTATGTCTACTCTAATTTTGTTAATTTTGTTCATGTATGATATGAAATGCATTTAGCTTAAAATATGCATGACAATATGTATGATAACCTTATGCTAGCTTCCAGTTTAATTATGCGTAGATAAACGATCGATAATCTTATACTAGCCTTACTCTAATATATGAAGATAAACATGGATGGAAGACGTAGTAATAGGGTCGATGAGATAGTAATATAGGGAAGGCGTAGTAATAGGATCGATAAGATAGTAATATATGGAAGACGTAGTAATAGAGTCGATGAGGCTCTTATGCATGTAGTTGAACTCGATCGGTAAGAAGTGGTCTATGCGAATATGCATAGACTACCGAGCGCTAAATAATGTGACGATCAAGAATAGGTACCCTTTACCGCGGATTGATGACCTGTTCGACCAACTAAAGGGTGCCACCGTCTTCTCTAAGATTGACCTGAGGTCTGGCTATCATCAAGTAAAAGTGGAATCAGATGATATACCAAAGACGACCTTCCGGACAAGATACAGACATTATGAATTCGTAGTTATGCCCTTCGGAGTGACGAATGCACCTGCTCTATTCATGGATTTGATGAATCGGGTATTCTCGGCATTCCTCGACAAGTTTGTGATCGTCTTCATCGACGACATACTGATATATTCGAGAACCCCAGAAGTGAAGGGTTTTGCTTATCGAGTCCGTGAGGGGAAACTTCGCTTCCCACTTCACCTCGGTAGCTTGTCCATGGCGATCCCTTCTATGTCCCCCGATTAAAAAAAAATTAATCCTAGACAAAAGGGATTGCCAAAGAAACCAGGCCATCATCGTGCTATTCGTTTAGAGAGGTCACTCGAACAAACAAGTTGTTGTTGGGAGTATGGGGAATACAATCAAAGTCCCACATTGGTAAGACATGGAAAAGATCATGTGCTTATAAGAAAAAAGATATCTCCATTGGTATGAGGCCTTTTGGGTAGAGCCCAAAAACAAAACCATGAGGGCTTAGGCCCAAAGTGGACAATATCATACCATTGTGGAGATATGTGGATCTTATAGGCACTAACAATTGGTATCAGAGCCATGGTCCATGTCAAGCCATGAACCTCGAACGAAGGAAGTTGAGCTCCCACGTCCGGATCAAGAGAACCAGACATCAGGAAGGAAGTCTAGTTGGGTCGGGGGACCGAACAACTGGCAGGAAGTCCTGGTGGGTTGAAGATCGGACATCAAGCAGAGAAAATCCTTCGAGGAGGGATAGGCTTGAGGGGGGGCCCAATGTGGTCCTTCGTTTGAGGGGGGGATTGTTGGGAGTATAGGGAATACAATCAAAGTCCCACATTGGTAAGACATGGAAAAGATCATGTGCTTATAAGAAAAAAGATATCTCCATTGGTGTGAGGCCTTTTGGGTAAAGCCCAAAAATAAAACCATGAGGGTCTAGGCCCAAAGTGGACAATATCATGTCATTGTGGAGATATGTGGATATTATAAGTACTAACAGTTGTTTAAGCGACCAACCTCTATTCTACGAGTAGCCATGGAATAGATGATGTCCGGATCGCCAGTTTTTGTGTTTATGCTCAGGATCCAAATATTATTTAGCCATTCACAGAAATATATCATGCTTATAAATGAAAAACAAATACAAACATGTAACATATAAAATTAGAGAATCGATATATCTCTCGATCTTCTAATGTATGTCCTTCCTCCTTTCGGACGTCGTGTGGGCGACGCTCTACCAAAAGTTGAAGCTCCTAGATCACACATCTTCCTTCCTTGCTCATCCAAAGCAAGAGGAAGAATAGAAACAAGGCTCATCTCCTTCCTATGGCCAACCAACAAGCAACAAAAGAAATGCTTGTCACCGGCCAACAAGGAGAAGGAGATAATGGTGGAAACCGACCAAGACATCAAGGGAAACCCCTAAGTCTTGTTTCCACCACCCAAGGAGAAGGAGAAGGTGTCTTTGGATGCTTCCCTAGGGCTGGAAAAGGATGATATGGGCGCCGACCATCAAATCATGAAGAAGAAAGGAAGAAACTTTCTTTATTTGGTGCCACCCAAACATCCTAAACCCTAAGCTTCCAAACCCTAATCCAAGCTCACCTTGTGGCCGGCCATGGAAGTGAGGAAGAAGATTAGGATGAGCTCAAGCCAAGGTAGAGGGGAGAACCAAAGTGGCCGGCCAACCCTTAGGAAGAAGAAGAACATCTCCTTTAGTTTCCGCCCACCATTTGCTCCCATAACCCTAGCCACCCAAACCCTAATCCTAACTCACCTTATTTCCGGCCATGGAAGAGGGGAAGAAGAATACAATGAGCTCAAGCTAAGGTAGAGAGGAGAAGCATAGTGGCCGGCCAACCCAAGGAAGAAGAAGGAAAAACCTTCAATGTTGCCGCCCACCCTTGCTCCCAAAACCCTAGCCACCAAACCCAATCCTAAACCAACTAGGATTCCTAGCCACCAAAGGAAGCAAACCCTAATCCCCTCATCCATTGTGTTCTCCACGCCAACTACCCTAAGCCACCCTTTTATAGAGTTAGGGATAAGCCTTGGTTTAATCTCCACCATTGGTTCAAGGGATTTAATCTCAACCGTCGGATCTAGAGATTTAATCTCAACCGTCGGATCTTAGAGATTTAATCTCAACCGTCGGATCTTAGAGATTTAATCTCTACCAATGGATCTTAGAGTTTTGTTTCTATCCATTGGATCTAAGCATCATGAGGTGTTAATAGGCTACATTAGGGACCATGAGGAGGAGTTGGGTCTTGGCCACCCATGGATCAAGCCCACATAAAGTCCGATCCACTAATGATGATCCAATCCACTAAAGGTCCATCATTGATCTACCTCACCAACCCCCATATGATAATATGGGCTCCATATATTATTTGTACATTTTCTCCCCGTGTTTAAGATCTCGAATGTCCGTCGATTAATTAATTTACTGACCATTAATTAATCAACATCTAACTCCTTGAGTAGTACCACTCAACCTTTTCATCATGCCGGACCAAGTCCACCTGCAGGGTTTACATGATGAACCTTATGAGCTCCTCAAGAGGACATCATCATCCTAGTTTATAGGACACGGTTTCCTCCTATAATCAACGGCACACCATATAAATAATATCATCTCACAACTTACCGAGTCTATCGATTTAATCCATAAATCTCGCTCATTGGTAAATCAAAGAGATGAGTACTAAGTATATGTGGCCGTTATTATATCGGGATTAAGAGCATGTACTAAATAATATCTGAGGTCCGATTCGATTATGTAGTCAACAATAAATCGAATCACCTCTATGTCGGTCCTGCTCAATACACACAAAGTGCACTAGTGTGATTCCTTGGTCAAGACAAACCAATACCAAATCACACTACAACCATTCCGATGGTTTGTCCAAAGTCATCTCGGTTATGAGCCTTTACTTATACTTTACAAGGAGCCGATAACATGATCTCCTGTGTGACACCACACACCATGTTATCTACAATATAACGTATTAGACAATATGCATAAAAATATGCAAACAATGATCATGTGATTCTTATTTCAAAAATAAAGATGTTTATAGAAAAGATAGACTTTTCATTATACATCCCTACAATCTCCCACTTATACTAAAAGACTATGTTGTGCTCTTACTGCCATACATCTAATTCTCCTTCCCTCCACATGCCTATCAAAGCTCTGGCTAGAAGGGCCTTAGTGAAAGGGTCTACCAGGTCATCCTCTGATGCACTATAGGCGACAGCAACTTCTACCTTCTTTACGATTTCTCGTATCAGGTGGTACTTGCGCTCTATGTGTTTACTAGACTTATGGGCTCGTGGTTCCTTCGAGTTTGCAACTGTACCATTATTATCACAATAAATTGTGATAGTTCTGGGCAAACCAGGAATCACATCCAAGTCCATCAGAAAGTTCCTGAGCCATACAGCTTCCTTGGCTGCCTCATAGGCTGTCACATACTCAGCTTCCATGGTGGAGTCCGCTACGCATTTCTGCTGGACACTCCTTCATACAATGGCTCCACCTCCCAAAGTAAACACAAAACCTGAGGTAGACTTACTGTTATCCATATCTGATTGGAAGTCGCAATCCATGCAACACACAGGGAGTAATTGGTCTGCCCGATAAACTAGCATATAATCCCTAGTCCTTCTCAGGTACTTCAATATATACTTTACCACAGTCCAATGTCCTTGTCCTGGATTACTCTGATATCTGCTGACCATGCCCACGACAAAGCAGATATCTGGTCTCGTACAGAGCATCGCATACATGAGGCTTCCTACTGCCGAAGCATAAGGAACCGCCTTCATCTCCTCTATCTCCTCAGATGATCTAGGACACATCTCCTTAGATAAAGGAGCTCCATGCCTGAAAGGTAGAAAACCCTTCTTGGAGTTCTGCATGCTAAAACGCTCCATTATCGTGTCTATGTATGAAGCTTGGGATAAGCACAACATCCTTTTCCTGCGATCCCTTATAACCTTGATCCCAAGGATGTGTCCCACCTCTCCCAAGTCCTTCATATCAAACTGTTTGGACAACCATACCCTTACGCCCGATAACACTTTGATATTGCTGCCAATCACCAAAATGTTATCTACGTATAGTACAAGAAATACCACTACGTTTCCATCACATCTCTTGTATACACAAGACTTATCCGGACTTTGATAAATCCATAAGACTGGATTTTCCTCATCAAAGCGGATGTCCCATGACCTCGAAGCTTGATTCAATCCATAAACGGACCGATTAAGCTTACATACATGACGCTCTTCGCCCTTAGCAATGAATCCCTCTGGTTGCTTCATATAGATGTTTTCCTCAAGACTTCCATTAAGGAAAACTGTCTTGACAACCACCTACCGCACCTCATAATCCATATGGGCTGCTATGCATAAGAGCTCGCAGACCTGACTTGAATCCATGGATTCAATCTCAGTATTCATTGCACTTTGCCAAGATGTTGTATCTATATCTTGGATTTCCTCGTCGCATGTTTAGGGATCAGATTCATGTTTTTCAGGGACCAAATCAGAAGATTCACCCAAGAACAAGAATCTAAGAGGCTGTCTAACAACCCTCCCACTACGACGAGGTATCATCTGTGTATCCTCTATGACACGCGGTGCAGTGAAATATGGTATATCCTCTTATACCGGTGGTACTAAAGAAGTGACTTCCCCTTTTAACTCCTCCAGAACAATTTTACTCTTGGGCTTGTGGCTTATCACATAGTCTTCCTCTAGAAATCTGGCGTTCGTGCTAACGATCACCCTCTGATCTCTAGGACTATACAACAATCCACCCTTCATTCCTCTAGGATAGCCAACGAACAAGCGCACTTCTGTACGAGATTCCAACTTACCATCATCTACCTTCAGCACATGTGTTGGACTCCCCCATATCCGAATATGTCTTAGACTAGGCTTTCGCCCGGTCCACAACTCTGTGGGAGTAGAAGGCACTGATTTAGATGGAACCAAGTTCAGAATATACACCACCGTATCTAGAGCATATCCCTATAACGAATCTGGCAAGTCAGAACAACTCATCATCGATCTAACCATCTCCATAAGAGTCCTATTCTTTCACTCTGCTACACCGTTTTGCTGGGGTGTGCCAGGTGCAGTCAATTGGGATTGAATCCCAACCTCTGATAAGTAGTTCCTAAACTCTCTCAAGAGGTTCTCTCCACCATGATCAGATCGTAGTGTCATCCATATCTTGAATAATCGTCTATAAAAGAGATGAAATATTCAAGACCACCTCTTGCCTGGATAGTCATAGGACCACACAAATCAGAATGAACCATTCCTAACACATCTTTGGCTCTATACCCCTTGGCCCTAAAAAGGCCTCTTGGTCATCTTACCCTCCAAGCAAGATTCGTAGGTTGGGATATCCTCCACTACTAATGAACCCAAAGGTCCATCAGCTATCAACCTTTGAATTCTGCTTAGGTTAATGTGACCAAGCCTAAGAAGCTAAAGATATGTTTGGTTCATCTTCGAAGGTTCTTTTCTCTTTTTGGAATTAGAAGATGAGTTATTAACTTCAATATGCATCGTGGGAGGTTTTGTATACAAATTTCCTTTCAATGCACCTGAACAGATATTCTCCCTATTCCTTTATAACAACTCTGTCAATAAAAGAAATAGAATATCCATCCATAATAATTTAGAAACTGAAACTAAATTCTTTCTAAATAAAGGTACATAAAGGGAATTTTCCAGAACCTAAGTTTTATTTTTCTCAAGAGATAAATAAAACTACTCCCACTGCAATAGCCGCCACCTTCATGGCATTGCCCAAATAAATGGTAATCTCCCCTTTAGCTAGTCGTCGGGTTTCCTGCAACCCCTGCAAAGTGTTGCAGACATGATTAGTGACTCTCATATCTACACACCAGGTGCTGGTAGATAACACCGCTACTCATGTTTCAATGACTAGTCCAAAGGATATACCTTTGTTCTGTTTTGGACTGGGATGGTCCTTCTTCCAATGTCCATCCTGCTTCTAAGTAAAGTACTTGCCTTTCGGCTTCTTTACTTTTCCCTGAGATTCTCCCACCATCTTTGCTTCACCTTGTTTCTTCTTCTTCTTGCCTTTCGTCTTAGAAGTAGAAACCTTTTTGAGCAACCATGGCTTGAGGACACTCTTTGAAGAGTGCATACTTGTACTCCTTAGCAGTTAAGACAATATCTAGATTCTTTTCCAATCAACTTTATTTGGGTACAGTAAGTATATTTCCTTTAGTATCATAGTAAGTGGACTTGAAAGTCATTTTTGAAAATCCTAAGAATCACATAGATCATTACTGTAGATTTCAAAAAATTATTGATTCCTCAAACAATAAAATTTCAAAATCAACCAACACCTCAAAACACCGAGAATATCGCATGCCACACAGTGTGGACGTATACGAATTCTACATTTGCAAGAGGAGGTTTTACCGATTAATTTTATTATCTTGTCAACCTTACTTTTTGACAAATAAAATTAATAGTTGGTTCCTCTTTGGCCCTACAAATAAAAGCAGTGACTCCGATGGGGAGGATACTTATATTTGCATCTAAGTGTTCACCATTACTTAGTACTAAGGTAATTATCTCGGGTTATGTGCCTTACGATGGGCAAGCACGCACACTCCTTAATAATTACCTATAACTATATTCGACCCTGTGATCCACAAACAAACTCATCCGATATGGAGGAAGACACTCAGAGCCGACACGCAAGTTTGCTTGCATCACATGTCAAATCGTAATGGAGGCCGTGGGAATTTATAAAAATATCCCTCTCCCACTTAGTAATTTGAAAATGAGGAATTTTCTAGGCTACGACATGCATATCAAAAAATAAGCAATAAATATGAAAAATAAATTATTTTCCAACTATTATGGCTTTTGTCTTCAATATGTCTCCCGTCGCACCGCCATCTCATCCGCTCCTCCTACGCCATGTACGAGCCATCCGGAGATCCGAGCCGAGACTAAATCCTATTTTAATTTACATCCATCGATCCTATACTTCACAAGGGAGTGTATATGAAATCTAGATCGAAAGTAAAATAAAATAAAGAGCGGCTAAACAATGCCGTATTTAATTTACCAAAAACTAAATACTAGCCTCGTCAACCCCGAAGATTCAACAAAATAAATATTTACACACATACAATCACATACACACATATGGCCATAATAGTCGGATCTTATGCCTGCAACCAAAGAGTTAAACTACGCATACCCTACTATTATCCGACACATATAATATATGAAAAAGTGCATAAAAATTAACCGAATCCTAAACACACAAAACTGGAAACCTTGGCTCTGATACCAATTGAAGGGTTTTGCTTATCGAGTCTGTGAGGGGAAATTTTGCTTCCCACTTCACCTCGGTAGCTTGTCCATGGCGATCCCTTCGATGCCCCCCGATTAAAAAAAATTTAATCCTAGACAAAAGGGATTGCCAAAGCAACCAGGCCATCGTCGTGCTATTCATTTAGAGAGGTCACTCGAACAAACAAGTTGTTCAAGCGACCAACCTCTATTCTACGAGTAGCCGCGGAATAGACGATGTCCGGATTGCCGATTTTTGTGTTTATGCTCGGGATCCAAATATTATTTAGCCATTCACAGAAATATATCATGCTTATAAATGAAAAACAAATACAAACATGTAACATATAAAATTAGAGAATCGATATACCTCTCGATCTTCTAATGTATGTCCTTCCTCCTTTCGGACGTCGTGTGGGCGACGCTCTACCAAAAGTCGAAGCTCCTAGATCACAAATATTCCTTCCTTGCTCATCCAAAGCAAGAGGAAGAATAGAAACAAGGCTCATCTCCTTCCTATGGCCAACCAACAAGCAACAAAAGAAATGCTTGTCACCGGCCAACAAGGAGAAGGAGATAATGGTGGAAACCGACCAAGACATCAAGGGAAACCCCTAAGTCTTGTTTCCACCACCCAAGGAGAAGGAGAAGGTGTCTTTGGATGCTGCCCTAGGGCTGTAAAAGGATGATATGGGCGTCGGCCACCAAATCATGAAGAAGAAAGGAAGAAACTTTCCTTATTTGGTGCCACCCAAACCTCTTAAACCCTAAGCTTCCAAACCCTAATCCAAGCTCACCTTGTGGCCAGCCATGGAAGTTAGGAAGAATATTAGGATGAGCTCAAGCCAAGGTAGAGGGGAGAACCAAAGTGGTCGGCCAACCCTTAGGAAGAAGAAGAACATCTCCTTTAGTTACCGCCCACCATTTGCTCCCATAACTCTAGCCACCCAAACCCTAATCCTAACTCACCTTATTTCCGGCCATGGAAGAGGGGAAGAAGAATAGGATGAGCTCAAGCTAAGGTAGAGAGGAGAAGCATAGTGGCCGGCCAACCAAAGGAAGAAGAAGGAAAAACCTTCAATGTTGCCGCCCACCCTTGCTCCCAAAACCCTAGCCACCAAACCCAATCCTAAACCAACTAGGATTCCTAGCCACCAAAGGAAGCAAACCCTAATCCCCTCATCCATTGTATTCTCCATGCCAACTACCCTAAGCCACCCTTTTATAGAGTTAGGGATAATCCTTTGTTTAATCTCCACCATTGGTTCAAGGGATTTAATCTCAACCGTCGGATCTAGAGATTTAATCTCAACCGTCAGATCTTAGAGATTTAATCTCTACCAATGGATCTTAGAGTTTTGTTTCTATCCATTGGATCTAAGCATCATGAGGTGTTAATAGGCTACATTAGAGACCATGAGAAGGAGTTGGGTCTTGGCCACCCATGGATCAAGACCACATAAAGTCTGATCCACTAATGATGATCCAATCCACTAAAGGTCCATCATTGATCTACCTCACCAACCCCCATATGATAATAAGGGCTCCATTTATTATTTATATATTTTCTCCCCATGTTTAAGATCTCGAATGTCCGTCGATTAATTAATTTACTGACCATTAATTAATCAACATCTAACTCCTTGAGTAGTACCACTCAACCTTTTCATCATGCCGGACCAAGTCCAGCTGCAGGGTTTACATGATGAACCTTATGAGCTCCTCAAGGGGACCTCATCATCCTAATTTATAGGACACGGTTTCCTCCTATAATCAACGGCACACCATATAAATAATATCATCTCCCAACTTACCGAGTCTATCGATTTAATCCATAAATCTCCCCCATTAGTAAATCAAAGAGATGAGTACTAAGTATATGTGTCCATTATTATATCGGGATTAAGAGCATGTACTAAATAATATCTGAGGTCCGATTCGATTATGTAGTCAGCAATAAATCGAATCACCTCTATGTCGGTCCTGCTCAATACACACAAAGTGCACTAGTGTGATTCCTTGGTCAAGACAAAACAATACCAAATCACACTACAACCATTCCGATGGTTTGTCCAAAGTCATCTCTGTTATGAGCCTTTACTTATACTTTACAAGGAGTCGATAACATGATCTCCCGTGTGACACCACACACCATGTTATCTACAATGTAACGTATTAGACAATATGCTTAAAAATATGCAAACAATGATCATGTGATTCTTATTTCAAAAATAAAGATGTTTATAGAAAAGATAGACTTTTCAGTATACATCCCTACAAGAAGAGCACGCAGAACACCTGAATGTGGTATTGCAGATTCTTCGGGAAAGGCAGTTATTTGCAAAGTTCTCCAAATGCGAGTTCTGGCTCGATCAAGTATCGTTTTTGGGTCACATTATATCCAAGCACGGAGTGATGGTAGACCCAATAAAGATTGAAGCCATGAGTAATTGAAACCGACCAAAGAATGCCAGCGAGATCGGAAGCTTTCTTGGGCTAGCAAACTACTACAGGAAGTTTGTAGAGAACTTCTCCAAGATTGCAGCCCCTATCACAGTCCTCACCATAAAGAACAAGAAATATGAGTGGACGGACGCCTGCGAGAGGAGTTTCACAGATTTGAAAAGGAGGCTGACCAGCGCTCCAATCCTTGCTCTTCCGGACAATAACGAAGGCTTTATGCGGACGCCCAAGTTGGGACTCAGAGTTGTACTCATGCAGAATGGCAAGGTCATTGCCTATGCCTCTAGGCAACTCAAAGAACATGAAAGGAATTATCCCACCCACGATTTAGAGCTAGCGGTCGTGGTCTTTGCTCTCAAAACATGGAGGCATTATCTATATGGAGCTCAGTGTAGGATTTATACAAACCACCAGAGTCTGAAATATTTCTTCACACAGAATGACCTGAAAATGAGACAACGCAGATGGCTTGAGCTCGTCAAGGATTATGACTGCGAGATCTTCTACCATCCGGGGAAAGCAAACAAGGTGGCCATTGCACTCAGCATGAAGTCCTGCGCTACCTTGATGTCTCTATCAGTGTTATCTCGGCCCTTAGAAAAGGAGATTATGCGTTACGGGGTTGAAATCATTTCCGGACAGCTCTCGACCATAACGATAGCACCGACGCTGTTCGATGATATACTGGAAAAGCAAGCCCATGACCCAAGCATTCTGAGGATCAAGCAAGAGGTCCTAGAAGGAAAGGACGACGGGTTTCGTATCTCTGAAAGTGGAGTACTCTACCTCAGGGATCGCTTGTGTATTCCCGACGATCCAGAATTACGGAAGAAGATATTTGAGGAAGCTCATGGAACTCCTTATGCGATGCATCCTGGAACCACCAAGATGTACCAAGACCTGAAAAGAAAATTCTAGTGGTTCGGAATGAAAAGAGATGTGGCTCAGTATGTCAGTACATGCCTGACCTGCCAGAGGGTTAAAACAGAACACCAGAGACCTGGAGGAATACTGCAGCCGATCCAGATTCCAGAATGGAAATGGAAAGACATTTCTATGGATTTCATCTCAGGATTGCCCAAGACGACAAACGGTTATGATGCTATATGGGTAATTGTGGACAGATTGACGAAGTCCGCCCACTTCTTAGCAATCAAGATGACCTATTCGACAGAGCAACTGGCTCAGTTATATGCTAGGAAAATTATCAGACTACATGGAATTCCTAAGACCATCATTTCTGACAGAGATGGTCGCTTTATTTCCGATTTCTGGGAATGTGTTCAGAAGGCGCTAGGCACGAAGCTATTGTTCAGTACTGCCTTCCATCCCCAGACGGACGGACAGACCGAAAGAGTAAATCAAGTACTGGAGGATATGTTACGAGCTTGTGCCCTGGATTTCAAAGGTAGCTGGTGCCGATACTTATGTTTGGCAGAATTCGCCTACAACAATAGCTACCAAGCTACTATTGGAATGACACCCTACGAGGCTCTATACGGGAGGAAATGTAGATCTCCCATATGCTGGTACGAGGGTGGTGAAAAGAAGGAGATGAGACTCCAGACGGACTTCATCGACGACACCACCCGAGCTATACAGAACATCCATCCGAGAATTGAAACTGCTCAGAGTCATTAGAATTCAAAGTCGGGGAACTGGTATTCCTCAGAGTGGCCCCTATGAAGGGAGTGATGAGATTCGGAAGGAAGGGTATGCTGAGTCCGTGCTATGTGGGGTTGTATCCGATATTGTTGAGGGTTGGCAAAGTAGCTTACAAGCTGGAGCTGTCTCAAGAGATGTCGGCTATTCACAACGTGTTCCATGTCTCTGTGCTCAAGAAATGCATTTCCAGTGTGGACCAAGTGATCGAGCCACAAACAGTACAAGTTCAAGAGGACCTGAGTTATGAGAGTCGGCCTATCCAGATACTGAGACTAAGGAACAAAGAGGTGCCCTTAGTAAAGGTCCTATGGCAGAATCAACGGTACGAAGAAGCTACCTGGGAACACGAGGAGGACATGAAGCAGAAGTACCTAGAATTGTTCTAAGTTTCGAGGATGAAACTTTTAAAAGGTATGAAGGATTGTAATGCCCGTAAAATTTCTAGCAATTTTACAAGAATTTTTGGCTTGATGATAATGGGCTTTATGTGGGCTCTTTCAAAAATAAAAGAAAATAAGCCAAAAAAGATGCAAGGCCTAAGAATTGAACCCCAAACCTCTAGAGATAGCCAAGCCCTAAGGGTGCATCCAATAACCAGAAGCCCAATAAGATTTTATTATTAGAGGAATATGGGAAATTATAGTTAGGGGAAAGGGAGACTAAGGGACTCTTCAAGTGAATAAATAGGGGGAATGAGGAGACATGAGTTATCAAAATTGCTTTTCTCCTCCTCTTATCCTTCCTCACCGACCCCTAGAGCTCCTTCTTTCCATCCTTTGGCCGAAAGTCATCCAAGCAAGAAGAAAGGCTAGGTTGCTTCCCTTAGGTCATCTTCCAACCAAAAAGCAAAGCGAAGGATGTAAGTATCCCCTCACCTGCATACAAGTAGCTTTCCGATTGAAGTTTTTGTGTCAATCCCCCCTTGACCATTCGGCCAAACCTTTTCTTGAAGTTTCCATGAAGTTCTATGCCATACTTGTATGAATATGATGATGTTAGGATGTTAGATGGATTAGGTTAAGAGTTTAACCCTAAACTCTCCATGAACCATTCGGCCAAACCTTGTTCTTGAGTTTTCAATGGAGTTCTATACCATATCTTGTATGAATATAATGATGTTAGGATGTTAGATGGATTAGGTTAAGAGTTTAACCCTAAACTCTCCATGAACCATTCGGTTGTTCTTGAGTTTCAATGAAGTTCTATACCATATCTTGTATGAATATAATGATGTTAGGATGTTAGATGGATTAGGTTAAGAGTTTAACCCTAAACTCTCCATGAACCATTCGGCCAAACCTTGTTCTTGAGTTTCAATGAAGTTCTATACCATATCTTGTATGAATATAATGATGTTAGGATGCTAGATGGATTGGGTTAAGAGTTTATCCCTAAATTCCCCATGAAACATTCGGCCAAGACCATAACTAGGGCTTATCATGATGATTCATACTATATCTTGTATTAATATGATGAAGAGGGATTTCTTTTAGATGAGTTAGTTAAGTGGTTGATCCATGAAACCCATTTGAACCATTCGGCCAAGACCCCAAATGTGTTCCTTATGCCATGCTTTAGGTAAATTCATGATAACTTGTGATGTTAAATGATGCTAGATGAAGATAATATGCTCTAGGTTAGTGTTTACTTACTCTTGATGTTATGCCTTATGTCATTCCCTATATGTTATGAAATGAAGTATGATGTGATTATGAAATGAAATATGATATGTCATGAAGTGAAATATGATATGTTATGAAATGAAATATGATATGCTCATGAAGTGAAATATGATATGTTATGAAATGAAATATGATATGTCATGAAGTGAAATATGATATGTTATGAAATGAAATATGATATGTTCATGAAGTGAAATATGATATGTTATGAAATGAAGTATGATATGTTTATGAAATGAAATATTATATGTTCTTGAAGTGAAATATAATATGTTATGAAATGAAGTACAATATGTTTGCGAAATGAAATAAGATATGTTATGATAAAAAGCATATAAGTATTTTACCTTCTGCATGGCTTGTACCAGGACCCTAACAAGGTCCAAAGCGATGGGATCCTAAGTTGCCCTAGGCCGACGAACTAAGATCGGGCCAAGGATGGGCTTCTATGTAAGATTTATAGGGGATCGGTACAGCCGGCTAGAGGGGGGTGAATAGCCCTCGTACGATGGATGTCGTAATTCGTTCGTTCTTCTTGCGTTGCTTGTCTACGATTATCGTTAGCGCAGCGGAATAACAATAATAATGAAACTAACAACAATACACAATCACACAACACAAGATATACATGGTTCGGAACCTAATGGTTCCTACTCCACGGGTGAGCCCACCGAGCTCTAGTTATGCGCACGACACTAACTATAACACTCCTTCTCGACAACACGTCGGAGGTGGAGAAACCTCTCACAAGCAATTACAATGTAATATAGAAATACAAGCAAATACACAAATACAATACAAAAGAAAACTTTCACCGATTGCTTTGATCGCTTTGCTTGTTGCTTGCTTTGATTGGCTCTTGAAGGACTGGAATGTAGCAGCAATTCCCCTCCAATAGCTCCACAAGAGGCTTGGCGAAATCCTCCAACTCGTGCTCCATTTATAACTCGTGATCAAGTTGCTGCGCTTTGCATCGACCGCCAAAAGGCCCCCGATTGCCCTCGTCGTTGTCTCACAACGGCGGATCCACGTCGGACAAGTTCCAACGGATCACCTACTACCGACCGATGATGCCCATCACCGATCGGTGACCCAAGAGTCGATCGCCTCGGCCACGGAGCATTCGCTCATGACACTCCCATCACCGACCGCCATCCCTCAGAGTCGATCGCCGACTTCACGATCCACCATGGCGATCGCTGCACAAAACCCTAGCCTTACACCAACTCTAGTCGACTTGGATTAGAACACCAAGTTGTTTGAGCATCCGACCGTCGGGTAAACCCTCAAACATCAAGTTTGAGCCTCCGACACTCAGTCTTAGCCACTTGGCCAAGTCCACCTTATCCCTCATGGAGTTCCCCACCAAAGCTCTCTTCCCTCGGCCTACGTCCCTCGGATGCGCCAAGCGCACGACTTCGCAACGCCATCCTTCGTGTCTCATGCCCTAGAAGTATGCTTCCCTTTGGGCTCACTCCATTCGCTCCCCGTCCGGCGGTCCCTCGGATGCACCAAGCGCATGGCTTCGCAATGTCATCCTTCACCGACTCAAGGACCCCGACCCTAGTGAACTTGCCAAGTTCTCAAGACTTCCCAAATGCACCAAGCGCACGGCTTCACAATGCATTTCTCACCAAGCACCAAGCGCACGGCTTCGCAATGCTTTGGATTTCCCATGCCAAGCACCAAGCGCACGGCTTCGCAATGCTTTGGACTTTCCCATGCCAAGGCTTCCCCCTTGGACTTCTACACCAAGCTCCATGCTTGGATTTTCCATGCCAACCCATGTTGGACTTTCCCATGACAATCCCATGTCATGAGTTTTGTCTATCATCAAAATACCATCAAGGTATTGCTGGGCCGATTGCACCAACAATCTCCCCCTTTTTGATGATTGACAAAACTACCATCTCAAGTCTACCAATTCTCCCATATTGGCAATTCTCATATCCCAATGAGAATTCCAACGAACCTTAATTGGTAACTTGGTAACTTCTCCCCCTTTTTGACATTACATCAAAAAGGTCCTCCCCAAGGGTATGAATGTCTCATATCCCAATGAGATCTTACAATCTCTCCCTTGGAGGAACACATGCCTACAATCTTTCTAGTGATCCCATATCACTTAAAGAGAGGCAATCCAATTTTCCTCCCATGAGGAAATACACATCCATCTTCCCATGATGGATACCTCCCCCTAGAGGCTTGCTCCCCCTTGACCATTGCACTAACAATGTCCTTGGAGAGTCCCTAAGCCAATAGGAACATTAACCAAATCAAAATTAAGGCAAAGTTTAACAATGAACTCTCTTCCACCTTAAAATTGATACTCACCCTCAATCCAACTCCTAATCCATATCCAATGGATTTCCACCCTCTCTAATGCTCTCCCAAGCATATCCTAGGGTTAAAAGTGGTTAGGGGGCCAAAACATAGCTGAACATGGGCCTAACCAACAAGATTTATCCGAAATCGTGGCGGTGATAATCAATCGATCATTTGCCACCCATCGATCATTGCCATCCATGGCGATCGATAATCATTCTAGTTTTTAGCATTTCAGAAATGGATTTCTAAAATCCGTAAGTAAATATACGTAATTTTAAAAATCTTGAAAATGCATACGTATAATACTTATCCTAAACACTATGGGTGAAAAATATTGGAAAATTATTTTACCCACTAAATTAGGAGATTGATACAAAGTTCAAAAGTTTAGAAAAGCTTCAATAAAGAGCCCTCTTTATATCATCCCATTCAATGGTGATAGCTATCAAAAGATAGGCTTCACCAAGGTTTTTCAAAATGTTTTTAAAAAGTTTTCAAAACCTTTAATTTCTTTTCCTTAAACATCTCACTTATATCTAGATGTGTAAAAACACATTCAAGGCAATTAATCTAGTGAGATGTGGGTTTTTGTTCTTTAAAATGGTCTCATGCATATTTCTAGGCAATATTATTTGATTCCCATCAAATCATGCCATAGTCCTTAACTCCATTTTAATTCATGCATGATATGATTATGGCATAGATATGATATAGATAAAAACATATGCCAATATCATGATGTCATGGCATGTGAATGAAACTTAAGCATACATGACATCTAAACATAAATCTAAACATGATCATGACATTTTATAGATAAAAATGAAAATGATGTCATGACATGGCAAGGCAAACAAAACATGGCAAGTAAAATATACTAAGGTATAGAATACCTAAGTGTGAAAATCAATTTGCCATTTTTAGGGATTAATTCTATTTTGCCTTATTGCCATTCATTTCCCTAGTGTGCCAAAAACCCAAAATGGCACACCAATACCTCTATGACCTAATTGTGCCAATTTAAATCATTTTTTAACTTCTCAAACCATATTGGCACACCCTAATGTGTCAACTCTACTATGGTTAGGTTAACTACCCATCCACTTAGGGTTGACACACCCTAACCCATTTAGCGTGAATCGATCACGCTTTTAGGAACCCAATATCTATTGGAGCTCCTTGGGTTAACAAGGTATTCCCTAGGGATAACTTCCCTAGATACCTTCCTAATGACCCTTTTTGGCTTTGAAGCCATAGTCTTTTGGGTCTTTCCTAGGTCAACTCTAGAGGTGACTCCTCCATTGACCTTCTTAGTGGCTACATTTGATTTCTTTGAGGTGTTAGCCACTAAACACATACCATGGCTAGACTTAGGGATGACTTCCCTATTAGCCTTGGTTTTCCTAGACCTAGAAATAGTTCCATAATTAAATGGAACATTATGATAAGTCTTCTTGGGCTTAGGTTTGTCACCCAAACCTTCCTTGCCCTTAGACCGTTTTTGAACCTTAGGTCTTGACTTTTGGACATTTGACCCTAGAATTGAATTTTCTATGATTCTAAGGGCTTTCTCCATTCTCTCAAGTCTTGACCTCAAGACTTGGTTCTCTAGCTCTAATTTTCCCATTTTTGAATTTTCATTAGGTTTTTGGGAAAACCTCTTCTTAGGCATATGCCTAGATTTCTTGGGATTAATACTCAAATTCTCTTCAATTCTTCTAATTGATTTCCTAGGTAGGATAGGTCTAGTGTTTTGGGTCCTAGGTTTGTCCTTAGAGAAACTAACACGCTTAGCACCTAAGCAATAGACCTTATTGTTTCTCCTAGCATGCTTTTCATTGATAATAGCAAGAGAACTAAAATAATTTTTAGCATGCTTTTTGACTTTAGGAATTAAAGGTGCATTAACTAAACGTACCTTAGGGTTAGCTTTAGGAGCTCCCCCTACATGAATTGCACCTTCTTGCCCTTTCTTCCTCCCCCTAGGGCATTGGCTTCGATAGTGTCTCTTTTGGTTGCATTTAAAGCACACAATGTGCTCTTTGCTCTTGATTTTGGGAACACCGGCATCGTTTGACTTTGGGTTGACTTTTGGTGTCGATGCCTTCTTCTTAGCCAATTTAGGGCATTTGCTCTTATAATGCCCTTTCTCCCTACACTCAAAGCATATTATGTGATTTTTATTTAAAATAATAACACTTGAGTTACCTAGGGAGGTGGTGGAGGCCTCTTCATGATCTTCACTTCTCCCGGATGTGGATGCTTCTTCTTCTTGCTCCGGGATGGAAGATTGCCTTTCCTCCCCCTCAATGCTAGAGGTGGAGGTCTCCACCAAATCATCAACATCTTCAAATGTTGTGGGTGCTTCTTCTTCGGCATTCTCCTTTACTTGTGCCGGTTGAGAATTTTCTTGGAGTTTCATTATTTTCTCCCATAATTCCTTTGCATCCCTATAGTCACCCAATCTAGACCAAATATGATTAGGTAACAAATCACTAAGTAGTTTTATTACCTCTAGATTTGTCTTGAACTCCTTCATTTGGTCTTGGGTCCACCTTGACTTCTCAATTTGCCTATTTCTTTCATCCCTAGGCAATTTGAAACCGTTTTCTACTACTAGCATAAAATCAAAATCGGTTTCTAGATATACCTCCATTTTTCTTCTCCACCATAGGAAATCTCCTTCGAACTTTGGTGGTTGAAGGTTATAGTCGGCCATCTTGAATTTCTTGTGTCGGCGGTTAGTCCTCGACAAGCACCTTGGCTCTGATACCACTTGTAGGGGATCGGTACGGCCGGCTAGAGGGGGGTGAATAGCCCTCGTACGATGGATGTCATAATTCGTTCGTTCTTCTTGCATTGCTTGTCTACGATTGTCGTTAGCGCAGCGAAATAACAATAATAATGAAACTAACAACAATACACAATCACACAACACAAGATATACGTGGTTCGGAACCGAATGGTTCCTACTCCACGGGTGAGCTCACCGAGCTCTAGTTATGCGCACGACACTAACTATAACACTCCTTCTCGACAACACGTCGGAGGTGGAGAAACCTCTCACAAGCAATTACAATGTAATATAGAAATACAAGCAAATACACAAATACAATACAAAAGAAAACTTTCACCGATTGCTTTGATCACTTTGCTTGTTGCTTGCTTTGATTGGCTCTTGAAGGACTGGAATGTAGCAGCAATTCCCCTCCAATAGCTCCACAAGAGGCTTGGCAAAATCCTCCAACTTGTGCTCCATTTATAACCTGCATCAAGCTGTTTTCGCGCCTAGCAGTCGACTGCCAAAAGGCCCCAGTCGACTGCCCCTGTAGCCGTTGTCTCACAATGGCCAGATCCACATCGGACAAGTTCCAACGGATCACCTACCCGATCGGACCGATGATGCCCATCGATCGATCGGGTGACCCAAGATAATCGATCGCCGATCGGCTACGGGCGTCTAGCTCGCGACACTCCCATCGATCATTTGCCATCCCTCGGCGTCGCTGCTGTCGACTTTGATCCATGGAAAACCTCAAACACCAAGTTGTTTGAGCATCCGACCATCGAGTAAACCCTCAAACATCAAGTTTGAGCCTCCGACACTCAGTCTTAGCCACTTGGACAAGTCCACCTTATCCCTCATGGAGTTCCCCACCCAAGCTCTCTTCCCTCAGCCTACGTCCCTCGGATGCGCTAAGCGCACGGCTTCGCAATGCCATCCTTCGCGTCTCATGCCCTAGAAGTATGCTTCCCTTTGGGCTCACTCCATTCGCTCCCCGTCCGGCGGTCCCTCGGATGCACCAAGCGCACGACTTTGCAATGCCATCCTTCACCGACTCAAGGACCCCGAGCCTAGTGAACTTGCCAAGTTCTCAAGACTTCCCAAATGCACCAAGCGCACGACTTCGCAATGCATTTCTCACCAAGCACCAAGCGCACGGCTTCGCAATGCTTTGGATTTCCCATGCCAAGCACCAAGCGCACGTCTTCGCAATGCTTTGGACTTTCCCATGCAAAGGCTTCCCCCTTGGACTTCCACACCAAGCTCCATGCTTGGATTTTCCATGCCAACCAATGTTGGACTTTCCCATGACAATCCCATGTCATGAGTTTTGTCTATCATCAAAATACCATCAAGGTAATGCTGGGCCGATTGCACCAACATGATTGCCCCTAGGTCGACGGACTAAGATCGGGCCAAGGATAGGCTTCTACGCTATGACGATGGCCCCTAGGTCGACGGATTAAGATCGGGTCTAGTAACCTAGTAGGTTCGAGACTTGCTACCTCGGGTCTATTTAGGGATGCGCGCTATAATGATGATGATGTGGTACAATGCCGGGCCCAATATGTTGAGATTTATGTTTACGTACCTATAATATATGTTTTCAAAGAGCATCCTGCATATGTTTACATGATATGATTGTTATGTTCACATGTTATGATTGTTATGTTTACATGCTATGTTGCTATGTTATATATGTTGCATGTTATGTTTGATTATGCCATATATGTACATGATATGTTGCTATGATATATATGTTGCATGTTATGTTTGATTATGTCATATATGCACATGATATGTTGCTATGTTATATATGTTGGATGTTATGTTTGATTATGCCATATATGTACATGATATGTTGCTATGATATATATGTTGCATGTTATGTTTGATTATGTCATATATGTACATGATATGTTGCTATGATATATATGTTGCATGTTATGTTTGATTATGTCATATATGTACATGATGTGTTGCTATGTTGTATATGTTGCATGTTATGTTTGATTATGCCATATATGTACATGATATGTTGCATGTTATGTTTGATTATGTCATATATGTACATGATATGTTGCTATGTTATATATGTTGGATGTTATGTTTGGTTATGCCATATATGTACATGATATGTTGCTATGATATATATGTTGCATGTTATGTTTGATTATGTCATATATGTACATGATATGTTGCTATGATATATATGTTGCATGTTATGTTTGATTATGTCATATATGTACATGATATGTTGCTATGTTATATATGTTACATGTTATGTATGCTTAGGTTACTTATGCTACATGTTATGTTTGCTTGCGTCATATATGTTACTTGTTATGTTGCTTATATGTTATGAATGTTACATGCCATGCTTAATGTCGATGTATGGTTTTTGTGAGTAGGACAGGATCTTACTAAGCCTATGTGCTTATAGTTTATTTTTCCCTTGTACTGCAGATAAGGGTAAGGGATGGATAAACTAAAGGGAACGACAGGAGGGGCAAAGTGTGTGTGGTAGTGGCATGGTGGAGGAGATCTGTTATGTTCTTTATGTATGTTTCCCCTATGATGATGATGTTTATGGACTTGAACTAAGCACTAAGTACTTATGAAATAATGATGCATGCTCTATGTTAAGAAGAAGTATCTATAAAATGACGATGCATGTTTATGTTAAAAGAAAAAAAAATGTGTCTAAAGTCTTTTGCTGTAAGTAGTACGATGTATGCATGTACGGTCGCATCACGCGCCGCCCCTCCGGACCCTAGGAAAGGGCGGGCGTGACACATAGGACATCCTAGAACTCCATTATCTAGAGGTTGTAAAGTAGGAGAAATTAACTCGGATATGTTTTGGGATCCAGTGACAGGGATAACTCATTGATAGCAACCCCCTGAGCTTTGTGGATCCGAAAGGGATTCTCTAGTTTAGATTAGGTAATTCCCATGGAGTACTAAAAGTTCACCAGGATTAAACTTGATAATCCACCCACAAGATCAAAATTAGAGAACTTAGAAGCATAAATTAATAACATGTCTGCCATCGCATAGGTGAAACCGAAGTTCTAGAATCTTCTTCCTTAGAATCTTCTCATAGGTGAGAACTTTCAAAAACTATGATCCACTCCAAACAATCAGAGTTCACTGGATAGGCCAATAATCGAATATCATCCCTTGTGGGATCTATAATTTTTATTACTTTACAACAATCATGCACTTGTAGGGTTGAGCACGAGCCAATCTTTAGCCTCACGGTTAGAGATTGAGTTCACATGTATCAAGTTATTTTAGCATCTTCAATAGGGATTTGAGGTCACATTTGTGCACATCATCGTCCTTTCAAAGTGAATCCTATCTTAAACTTAAATCCTTTGTTACACTACAACACGGGGACAGTAAGCTTCGGTCTGTAGGGATCTCGTGTGAAAAACAATCGCAAATTGTAGTAGAAAAACTGGATCCCTCCAGAGATCCATGTGTATATATAAAACTAATCGTTCTTAACACTATATTTAGTTGAGATATTACCCTTGATGTGTTGCCCTTCGTAATCCCGACAGTAACTTTTCTTCGAATGATCTCAGCGCGATCAGGATGGTCGTGCCTCTATGGTATCCACACGAACATCACACTTTGGAGAATCAAAGTTGTTCTAGAAACACCACACAAGGGGTCTTGGCCAAGAAGGAGTTTCGGCCAAGAAGATGAAGAAGAAGAAAAAAGGCAATCTCTACTAAGCATCATAATCCAAATCCCCCTTTTTATATTCATCCTAAGAATATGAAAGGTTTTGCATCCTTTTGTATTCCCTCTTCAATGCATGATTAATCCACATTAATCATGCATGATAAATGGTTTCTTCCAACCTTTGGTTTTCTCTCTTCCATGCATGATTAATTCACATTAATCATGCATGATGAATTCATCATGAATCCATAACCCTTTATCTTCTTCAATTGATTTGATTTGAGTCTAACTTAAATTAATCCAACTTGAGTCTAACTCAAGTTTTGGCCCAATCAATGAGTCTAACTCAATGAATCAAATTCAATAGCCTAATGGCTCATTTAGTCAAACTAAAATGAACCCCATCTCCAAAATAACTTGTTCTTAGTGTGTGACCCAATAGGTTCTCGTAACGTTGGCAATGTCTCTAAAACACCTTTTAGAAACATAAGCAATGAGTGACATCTAGCAATGCATCTTTGCTACACAAGTGACGAGAATGTAGAGATCTAACATCACCTTTTTGTGACTATTATCTTGTAAGACTCAATCCTTCTATCCATGATATTTAGATTGATCAATGAGGCATAGCTGGTGTCATCCTCTTATCAATCTTTGTGTTTCTTGATCCCCAAGTAGACTACCCCAATCAAATGAGCTCAATATCTAATATTGACTTATTTGAGCATGGCCATGAATTTTAGTAGTCCTACTTTATTAAGGGGCCCACAGATATCACTTCCGTCATATGGAAGGGATAGATCCCATCTACATCAATCACATCCCTCCGCATAATTCATTGCATATCCAGTGATCGACTTTATAGTCCACCCTATTACAGGTGACGTTTGACGATACCAAAGTATACAACTCCTTATGTAGGGAACCGTAGTGATTTCAGGTTTAAGGACTATTCATACCAATAGTCACTATGAGAATGTTTATAACACTCATATGATGATCCATGAAACATTCTCATGACGGGTCAGTTCAGTACATATTCTCTAATATATACTCATATGTCAACTTGATATCCTATATCCATGACTTGTGAGATTAAGTCATCAGTTGACCTACATGCTAGTCTCAACGTATTAATATTATCCTTGTATATTAATACTTGACTAGGAACAGTTATGAGTAGTGGTCTATATATCTACAGTATCCCACTAGCAAGTCACCATCTTGATATGTCGTAGACTAGAAACAACTATCCTAGTATATTATTATATTTATTCAAATGGTACATCAATGAAGTAAATATAATAACTATAAACTTTGCCTTTATTATGAAATATGATACAAAAGTTCCTTTATCAATCATCTCATAATTGACACTTAGGGTTAATACTAACACAGTCAACGCTAAGCTGAGTAAGAATGTAGACCAACTTGAGGGCTTACAAACTGCCTCGGGTGGTTGTAGTTCTATATTCTCAAGATTCCAGCATTCTTTGGATCTACAAAACCTCAAACACTCATCAAATCGAAGATTCCAATTTTGAGAAGCTTGCTTTAAACCATAAATGGACCTATGCAACTTACATACCTTTCCAGCATCCTTTGGATCTATAAAACCCTCAGGTTGTGTCATGTACACATTCTCAAGTAGATTTCCATTAAGAAATGCAATTTTGACATCCATCTATTAGATTTCATAATCATGGTATGCTGCAATAGCAAGCATGATTAGAATATATTTAAGCATCGCTACTGGTGAAAAGGTTTCATCATAGTCAATACCTTGAATCTGCTTGAATCCTTTGGCTACCAATCGCCCTTTATAGGTATGCATATGACCATCCATGTCAGTATTTATTTTAAAGGCCCACTTACACCCAATAGGTTTGACCCCTTCAAGTAAATCAACCAAAGTACATACTTGGTTAGTGTACATGGAGTCAATTTCAGATCTGCACAGAGCATGGTCTACTCGAACATGTTTTGCCACAACTTCATGCGGTGTTATAGATTCATAATCTTCACCACCTTGTGGTGTCTGTTCGATTTCCATTAAGGCTTCAGGGCTATCTTGTGTATCTCGAATTTCTTCAAGATCAACATTATGTTGGTGCAGTGGGCACCAAAGTCGAACCGGTATTTTGATTATGGCAAAAGGCTCAATAGTTAAGGGTATATTTGTTATCTTACGAGCTCAATTAAGTGTGCAGAAATGCTAAAGTTGAGCGGAAGGTCTGCGACACCCGGTGGGAACCGAGGTGGTCGGGCAACGCCAGAGGGACTTCGGAGGAAGCTGAGGTACTCGGGTGAAGACCGGAAGCGAGGCTACAAGGTAAGCTCGTGTGAAAGCGAAGCAAGGTCGTTAAGCGTAGATCCGACCCAATACCTCCAATGGAAGGTCTAGGTCGAGATCAGATGGTTAGAACCATCGTACTTTATATTTTAAGCTAACATGCTGCAGTCAAAACCCTTTGACTACGATCAACTGCTAGTCAAGTTCGACCTCGAGAAGAGCTCGAATTTCAAGGGGTGAATTTGGACTTGACTCGTGTTTTGGTACAAAGGGTGATGTGGCATCAAGGTGGACATCCAAACCATCACCAAGCTTCCTTGTGGTGGACGCCAAAATAAGGTGAGTTGGCACAAGATGGTTGGCTCCCATGATGTGGCACAAGTTGAATGGCTCCAACAAGTTGGCGCCCAAGGAGGTTGGAGGTGGCACAAGGTGGTTGGATGAAACACCTCATCCTCAAGTTGGCGCCCAAGGAGGTTGGAGGTGGCACAAGGTGGTTGGATGAAACACCTCATCCTTGAGTTGGCGCCCAAGGAGGTTGGAGGTGGCACAAGGTGGTTGGATGAAACACCTCATCCTCAAGTTGGCGCCCAAGGAGGTTGGAGGTGGCACAAGGTGGTTGGATGAAACACCTCATCCTTGAGTTGGCGCACAAGAAGGTTGGAGGTGGCACAAGGTGGTTGGATGAAACACCTCATCCTTGAGTTGGGATAAGAACCTCACCTTGGACACTACCTATGTCTAAATTCATAGATCAATATCCATAAATAGACATGTTCAAGCCAAGCAAAACACAAGAATTCAAGAGCTCTCAACACTCCATCGTAACGCCGCTACTACTACTCACATTTGCTACGACGAAGTGCCGCCGACAACGAAAGCTACATCTTCTACTTATAAGAGTTGTCAGTATATTTATTTAAGTTCTACTTCTTTAAATTGTCTTTGTGCTTTAATCGTAACAAGGAAAGGGGGAGTGTCCCTTTGCCTTGATTTCTTTTTGTAATCGTTGCTCCTACTTCCAACGAAGAGGAGTGGTTTTAGTGAATTGCCCTCCGTACGGGATCAAGGATCACTAGGGCCGTGGATTAGCAATCGAAAGATTGTGAACCCCGTAAAAATATCTTGTCTACGTGCTATTTCCGCTGGGCATTCTCTACTTGCTTTTTACTTATGGCAAAAGTTTTTAACGACATCGTATCGCTATTCACCCCCTCTAGCGACACTTTCGATCCAACAATTGGTATCGAGTGGGCGCTAAGATTCGTGAAACCACCAATCTAGCTTTGTTTTTTTTTTTACAGATTTTTATTTATTTATTTCTGTTTTCGTATAATTATTTCACTTGCTTATCTTCTCCTACATATAGAATTGCATTAGAGGCTTTAGGATCCGGATAAGGTTGTCCTTGGGTTAGATCCCGAGTAAGGTTGTCCTCCGGAACTTCAACGACATTCGCATTTGATTGTTTATTTCTTTTGCAAGTTACATTTTATATATCTTTTTACTTCAAGACTACTAATCCAAGGCGAAAGTCTTGGAATATTCTTTCCGTGTGTTTTGCAAGATTCTTTTCGTCGTTCTTCTTCTTGTTTTTAAATGGCCCATCTCGAAGGGTTTAGCACCCTCGACCCCCGTTTTACAACGGTAATGACTTTCGTTATTGGAAGGGTCGGATGGAATGCTTTCTTAAAACCCAAATCGAGATGTGGATCATAATCAAACCGGTTTCACACTTCCTATTAATGAAGATGGTGAATCTTTGGGTTACGATCAATGGTCAAATTCCATGAAAAACAAGTAGAAGCCGATGCCAAGGCAACTCAAATCTTGCAATGTGGGTTGTCCAAGGAAGAGCTCAACCGCGTCGGCCCCTTCATTAGTGCAAAGGACTTATGGACCAAGCTAGTGGAACTACACGAAGGCACGACACGAAGGTATGTAAAAGAGATTTACTTTTAAATAAATTGTATAACTTGAAAATGCAGGAAAACGAGACCGCAACTCAACTACATGCTCGTATCCAAGACATCACAACCAACTCCATGCCATCGGACAAAAGGTCGAGAATCGCGACCTTATCGGTATTCTCTTAACTCGCTTTCCTAGGACCACCTTGTGGGCATCCATGGTCGATGCCTACAAGGTCTCCAAGGACCTTTCTAAAATTAGGTTAGATGAATTGTTTTCGAACTTGAATTACATGAGCAAACTAACGTGGTCGCCGAGAAGAGTATTGCGTTAGTTGCAGGTTCCAAGAAGAAGAAGCGAAGCAAGCCACCCCCAAGGAAGAAGGCGAGTCCGAATCGAAGTAGACTCCGAAATAGAATCCGAACTAGTCAATCTAGTTCGGAAGATGATCAAGAGCGACGACCAACAACTCAAGGTAAGCCTAAACCTAATTCAAATACTTCTAATTTTAGATGCTATGAGTGCAACAGTTCGGTCACATCAAGTCCGAGTGCCCAAAGCTAAAGAATAACGCATCAAAGACCAAGAAAGCGCTAAACGCTACCGGGAGGAGTTGTCGGAGGAAGAAGGCGATATCCAAGCTCTAATGGCGCCGATCGAGCACGACTCAAAAGCAAGAAGAGTCCGAGTCCGAATCCGATGATGAGCTTCCATTCAAGACAATCCACGGATCCGTATCCGGTTCAAAAGAATCATTAAGGGTAAGTCGGTCGTTACTTAATACTTTGTATGGTGCAATTAAATTTTTAAATAAGAAACTAGCTAAGTCCGAGTCCAAGGTCGAGACCCTAAATGAGGAGGTTAACCTTCTCAAACATGAGGTCTCCCTAACCTCTTCGACTACTCGTATTCAAGAGGAGGACTCAACTCAAGTTGAAAAGCTTGAAGTTGAGAACTCGCTTTTGAAAACACAAGTCGAAGACCTTAGGAACACGTTGGAAATGTTCACTTTGGGATCCAAGGGACTTGACCTCTTACTTGGATCACAAAGGGCCGTGTACAACAAGGCCGGACTCGGGTTTAACTCAAATACAACCAATAAGTCATATATGTCTATAGTAAACCAACATAAGAAAAATGTCCAAGCATGGGTCCCTAAGACCACTTTGATTTCAACTTTAGGATCTAACATGTATTGGGTTCCCAAGGACCAAATTCACTATGTGAATAGACCCACTCGATTCAATGGTCCAGGGTGATCCAATACAAAATGTATTTTTGTTAAGTCTTAGAAATTGCATGCTTAGTTTTTCCTTTATTTTTAGAATGGTTAGATAGGACTCATAACCAACTAAAATCCTTCGAAAAGATTGAGCCTCGGGGAGCCTCTTTTCAAAAATAAACCAACTAAAATCCTACGAAAAGATTGAGCCTCGGGGAGCCTCTTTTCAAAAATAACTAGTTAGACCAAGACGTAGTCTCAAGTAAGTCGAGTTATCAATTTCTTAAAATTAGCTTTGTCTAAGGAAGTGGTCGTTGTTCCGATCAAAGAAGGCCTCTGTGCCTCGCCACGACCTGGAAGCTAATCTCTTGAAAAGATTACTTGATGAGCTTAGACTAAATCCGAATCTAACCTAATGTTGGTTAATTTAAATTCATTAAAATTAATCAAGTAAAATTGAAAGTCATCTCACAATAACACATAGGAATAACATGTTTTGATCATGTAGATATTGGTGAGATGATTTAGGTTTAAAAACTTACAAACAACCCTTTAGTAATTCCAATATCCGATCCAACTACCTTATGTGTAGGATCAATGGATGTTGGACAGTGGTTGCTCCCGACACATGACCGGGGATCAACTCAAATTTTCGAAGTTACGATTCAAACGACAAGGATCGGTAGCCTTCGGAAATAACGGCAAGCTCAAAATCATCGGATCAGGTGATATTGAGCTCAACTCTAACTTTACAATTCAAAATGTCTTATTAGTAGAAAACTTTCAATATAATTTACTTAGTGTAAGCCAATTGTGTGATAACAATTATAAGGTCATATTTCTAGAAAATGAATGCGTAATCAAAATAAATGCAACATCTAAAATAATACTTAAAGGAACTAGGAGTAGCAACATCTACACAATAAATTTACCCAACTCCTCAACCAAGTGTCTTATGACACAAGAAGAGGAATCTTGGTTATGGCAATCAAGACTTGGACACTGCACCCAAGACTCGTCCACAAGATGAGTCGAGTGGCTTGGTTATAGGTTTGCCTAAACTAAACAACTTGGATAATAAAATATGTAATGCTTGTCAACAAGGTAAACAATCTAGGACACAACATCAATTAACTAATCAAGAACGAACCAAAAGTGTTCTTGAGCTCCTACACATGGATCTATTTGATTCACATGGAGCTAAGTCACTCAATGGTAGTCAATTTTGCTTAGTCATAATTGGCGACTATTCTAGATTTACTTGGGTTAGGTTTATCAAACATAAAAATGATACCCTAGACCAACTAATCAATCTTTGTAGGTTAATCGAAAATCAAAAGAACCTTAAGATTAAAAGACTTAGAAGCGATCATGGTGGTGAATTGAAACCACAGTTTATGATTTACGTAACCTAAGCGGATACCACCATGAGTTTTCATGTCCTAGAACCCCACAACAAAATGGGTTAGTCGAGCGGAAAAATAGAACCCTACAAGAAGCCGCTAGGACAATGTTAAACGAGTATAACCTACCCGATAGATTTTGGGCGAGGTTAGTATGCGGCTTGCTATGTCCAAAATAGGATCCTTATGGTAAAGAGGCACCAAAAGACCTCGACGAGATTTATCACGATAAAATACCGAACATCAAGTACTTTAGGGTATTTGGATGCAAGGTACATATCTTAAACACTAAGGATTACCTAGGAAATTCAAATCCAAAACCTCTCTGGAACCTTTCTAGGATACTCAACCACGAGAGCTTATAGGGTATACAATCACGACACTCTTAGAGTCGAAGAAACCATTAATATAGTTTTGACGAAGGACACGAACCCGCTCAATCCTTAACAAAACCAACTAGCAAATCAACTTATAGCGAACCCGACTGATCTTGAACTTGAATCTCGTCTAACCCAAGTCATCCTATCGACCAAGTGATAGATGACTCTAACCCAAGTCAAACTAGAACTCACCCAAGTCATCCTATCGACCAAGTGATAGATGACCTAACCCGAGTCACACTAAGACTCAAACAAATCATCCTATCAATCAAGTTATAGGTGATCCAAATTTAGGGGTTGAACTAGAGCTTCATATCGAAACCTTAGTCAAATCTCGTTAATTTCCAAAATCGAACCCAAAACTATTGAACAAGCACTTCTTGATCCCGATCGGATTATTGCTATGCAAGAAGAGCTAGCTCAATTCACTAGAAATGAAATGAGGGAATTAGTACCACCACCTAAAGAAAAATCAATTATTGGAACAAGGTGGGTATTTGAAATAAACTTGATGATAAAGGTGAAGTAGTTAGAAATAAAGCTAGGTTAGTCGCAAAGGGTTTAGTCAAGTCGAAGGTTTAGATTACGATGAGACCTACGCCCGTGAGCTTGGACTAGAGTCCATCCGAATGTTGTTAGCATATGCGCACATCGAGGTTTTAAATTGTTTCAAATGGATGTCAAGTCAGCATTTTTGAATGGATACATTAAGGAAAAAGTTTATGTCAGTCAACCTCCGGATTAAAATCTGGGAGAACCCGACCATGTCCTTAGACTTAAGAAAGCCCTATATGGACTCAAACAAGCCCCAAGAGCTTGATGCGAAAGGCTTTCGATCTATCTTAAGTCCAAAGGATTCAACCAAGGTTTAGTCGACCCAACCTTATTCGTTAAAACCGTAGGAAAAGAAATCTTTATAGCCCAAATCTATGTAGATGATATAATTTTTGGAACTACCAACTCGATCCTCGCTAAACGAATTCATCTCACTTATGGAAAGTGAATTTGAAATGAATTTAGTGGGAGAGTTAAGTTTTTCTTAGGTTTACAAATTAAACAAACTAAAGATGGAATATATTTACATCAACAAAAATATACTAAGGACTTAATAAATCGATTTGGAATGCAAGATGCTAAAATAATCAATACACCTATGGCAACTAATGTTAATATAAACGAAGATGTAGAAGGAAAACCCGTTGACCTAAAATACTATAGGAGCGCAATAGGAAGTCTCCTATACTTAACATGAGCCGACCCGACATTTTATTCGGTAAGTATGTGCGCAAGGTTACAAACTGTGCCAAGGAGTCTCACCTAACCCTAGTCAAGCGTATCCTTAGATATCTAAAGGGCACGCTAAACGTAGGTATTTGGTACCCTAGATCTACCGAGTTTAATCTAATCGGCTACTCCGACTCGACTATGCGGTAGTAAACTCGATAGAAAGAGCACGAGTGGTTGTTGTCAAATCCTCGGCTCGAGTCTAGTAAGTTGTGCGAGGAAGCGACATTGCATTGCCTTATCTACCACCGGCCGAATACGTTGCGATGGGTGAGTGTGTCTCTCGACTCTGTGGATGAAGCACACTCTCCAAGACTTTAGCTTAATCTTTAACAACATTAAAACCTACATAGATAACATTAGTTCAATTAACTTAACTAAAAATCCAATATGTCATTCTAGGACAAAACATATAGAAGTTAAACACCACTTCATTAGGGAACATGTAACTAATGGAACTATACAACTAGAGTATGTTGAGTCCAAATCAAACCTAGCGGACATCTTCACCAAACCACTACCCGTAGAATTTAGTTTATTAAGACGAAAGTTAGGTATGTGCGTAATAGAGTAGGATTTAAATTTTTCTATATATGTACTCTACTTTTGATTCTTTTTATGAAATTAGCCTAAGTCTTACCTTAGAAATCATATACCTATAGATTTAAGGAGCCAACACATCTCACAACACATAGGACTAATGTGTTTGTGTACTTAGCCACGAGACGTGAGATGTTAGGACCTTACTCGGTTCCGTATGTAGATTCAAGCATCGACATGAACCATGGAGTATAATTATTTAAATTAATCAACTCCTTCAAGACTTATTGATCATTCTATATCAATCAAGTCCAACCGAGTTGTACATTTTAGATGAACATATTTTCACTATTATTATTATATAAAAAAAAAAATATATTTATATTGGGAACTTGCTTGGACTTACAAACCTTAAAATATATTTACAAACTTTTTGAGTTAAGGCAAAAGGGGGAGAAAGTCACAAAAGTAAGGAAGAAAGTAAACAAAATTATTACCTTTTATATTAAGTAATTCCGTTTACTTAAGCAACTATTAAGGGGGAGTAAAAATTATTTTTCAAGAACTCACCTTCGGTCAAGGGGAGGTTACCTCAAAGGAGAACTTGAAACAATAATATTTCACTCATGCTTAATCTTTATGCTAGCTCACTCATGCTTAATCTTTATGCTAGCTCATTCATACTTAATCATTATGCTAGCTCATTCATATTTAATCATTATGCTAGCTCATTCATATTTAATCTTTATGCTAGCTCATTCATATTTAATCTTTATGCTAGCTCATTCATGCTTAATCATTATGCTAGCTCATTCATATTTAATCTTTATGCTAGCTCATTCATGCTTAATCATTATGCTAGCTGGTATGCTTAATTTTTCCTTAACTTTTGTGTCGGTTTGCCATGAATCAAAAAGGGGGAGATTGTTGGTGCAGTGGGCACCAAAGTCGAACCGGTATTTTGATTATGGCAAAAGGCTCAATAGTTAAGGGTATATTTGTTATCTTACGAGCTCAATTAAGTGTGCAGAAATGCTAAAGTTGAGCGGAAGGTCTGCGACACCCGGTGGGAACCGAGGTGGTCGGGCAACGCCAGAGGGACTTCGGAGGAAGCCGAGGTACTCGGGTGAAGACCGGAAGCGAGGCTACAAGGTAAGCTCGTGTGAAAGCGAAGCAAGGTCGTTAAGCGTAGATCCGACCCAATACCTCCAATGGAAGGTCTAGGTCGAGATCGATGGTTAGAACCATCGTACTTTATATTTTAAGCTAACTTGTATCCAAAACCCTTTGACTACAAGCCAATCGCTAGTCAAGTTCCAAACCTCGAGAAGAGCTCGAATTTCAAGGGTGAATTTGGACTTGACTCGTGTTTTGGTACAAAGGGTGATGTGGCATCAAGGTGGACATCCAAACCATCACCAAGCTTCCTTGTGGTGGACGCCAAAATAAGGTGAGTTGGCACAAGATGGTTGGCTCATGATGTGGCACAAGTTGAATGGCTCCAACAAGTTGGCGCCAAGGAGGTTGGAGGTGGCACAAGGTGGTTGGATGAAACACCTCATCCTCAAGTTGGCGCCCAAGGAGGTTGGAGGTGGCACAAGGTGGTTGGATGAAACACCTCATCCTTGAGTTGGCGCACAAGGAGGTTGGAGGTGGCACAAGGTGGTTGGATGAAACACCTCATCCTCAAGTTGGCGCCCAAGGAGGTTGGAGGTGGCACAAGGTGGTTGGATGAAACACCTCATCCTTGAGTTGGCGCACAAGAAGGTTGGAGGTGGCACAAGGTGGTTGGATGAAACACCTCATCCTTGAGTTGGGATAAGAACCTCACCTTGGACACTACCTATGTCTAAATTCATAGATCAATATCCATAAATAGACATGTTCAAGCCAAGCAAAACACAAGAATTCAAGAGCTCTCAACACGCCGTCGTAACGCCGCTACTACTACTCACATTTGCTACGACGAAGTGCCGCCGACAACGAAAGCTACATCTTCTACTTATAAGAGTTGTCGGTATATTTATTTAAGTTCTACTTCTTTAAATTGTCTTTGTGCTTTAATCGTAACAAGGAAAGGGGGAGTGTCCCTTTGCCTTGATTTCTTTTTGTAATCGTTGCTCCTACCTCCAACGAGGAGGAGTGGTTTTAGTGAATTGCCCTCCGTACGTGATCAAGGATCACTAGGGCCGTGGATTAGCAATCGAAAGATTGTGAACCACGTAAAAATATCTTGTCTACTTTATATTTCCGCTGTGCATTCTCTACTTGCTTTTTACTTATTGTAAAAGTTTTTTAACGACATCGTATCGCTATTCACCCCCCCCTCTAGCGACACTTTCGATCCAACACATTACTCCCACTAATTCCTTTAGAAATAAATTCTCTTTCTAAAAAAACATCATTTCTGGCAACAAACACTTTGTCTTGTGTGGGATTATAAAAGTAATATCCCTAAGTCTCCTTGGAATATCTAACAAAATAGCACTTATCTAATTTGGGTCCTAATTTATTTGAGACTTGTCGTGTAACGTAAGCTTCACAACCCCAAATCTTCATAAAATATATCTTGGGATTCTTCCCAATCCATATCGTATATGGTGTCTTTATGATTGCCTTAAATGGAACATGGTTAAGAGTGAAAGCAGCGGTCTCTAGAGCATATTTCTAGAAGGAAGAATGAAGATCTGTCTAACTCATCATTGATCGTACCATATCTAATAAAGTACGATTTCTCCTTTTTGATACACCATTCCACTGTGGTATTCTAGGTGGAGTGAGTTGAGATATTATCCCAAACTCAACTAGATGGTCATGAAAGTCTTGGCTAAGGTATTCCCCACCTCGATCTGATCAAAGTATCTTAATACTCTTACCTAGTTGGTTTTGTACTTCATTCTTGAATTCTTTGAACTTTTCAAAGGATTCAAATTTGTGTTTCAAAAGATACACATAGCCATATCTACTGAAATCATCAATAAATGTAATGAAGTACTAATAGTCTCCTCTAGCTGCTACTTTGAAAGGGCCATAAACATCAGTATGTATGAGTCCTAACAAATCATTAGCTCTTTCGCTGTGTCCACTAAAAGCAGTCTTTGTCATCTTGCCTAATAGACAAGATTCACATACCTTATATGATTCATAATCAAATGAGTCCAAAAGTCCATCCTTATAGAGTTGGGATATGTGACTCTCATTTATGTGACCCAAGCGACAATGCCAGAGATATGTTTGATTCATATCATTAGATTTGAACCATTTGGTATTTATGTTATAGATTGGGTTATCAAAATCTAGAACATATCCATTCACCAGATGTGCACTGCAATAGAACATTTCATTTAAATAAACAGAACAACTTTTGTTATTTATTATAAATGAGAAACCTCTCTTGTCCAAACAAGAAATAGAGATAATGTTCTTAGTTATAGTTGGTACATAATAGAACTCTTCTAGTTCTAAGATAAAACCACTGGGCAAAGATAAGGAATATGTTCCTACAGCTATAGCAGCAACTCTTGCGCCATTGCCTACACATAGGTCCACATCTCCTTTTGTCAATGATCTACTATTTCTCAGGCCCTGCACATTAGTATAAATGTGAGAAGCACAACCGGTATCTAATACCCATGAAGAAGAAATAGATAGATTAACTTCTATAACATATATACCTGAGGCAGAAGTCGCACTTCTCTTTTTCTGAAATTCCTCTAGGTACTTTTTGCAGTTCCTCTTCCACATTTGATCTCATCGCAATGGAAGTAGGTTCCTTCCTTAGACACCCCACCTTTTGGCTTCAATGCCTTGGCCTTGGCCTTGCCCTTATCTTGGGTCTTATCCTTTCCTTTGGGCTTCTTTTTACCTTTACCCATTTTAACCATGAGTACATTATCAGGTTGGATCTTCTTAATATTGCTTTTAGCAGTTCTCAACTTGCTTAACAACTCGAGCAAAGGCTTGTCAATTTCATTCATGTTGTAGTTCATGACAAATTGACTATAGCCTTCAGGCAATGACTACAGAACAAAGTCAGTGACCAACTACCCAATAGAAATCCTAATCTTTCAAGGTTCTCAACGTACCCAATCATTTTGAGTGCATGAGTTCCTACACAAGTTCCTTCTTACATTTTACATCCAAATAATGTCTTTGACACCTCAAATCTCTCATGTCTTGCCTGCCCTTAATACATTTGTTTAAGATGTGAAACCATATCAAAAGCAACCATGTTCTCATGTTGCTTTTGAAGATCAGAGTTCATAGTAGCAAGCATAAGGCATACCATATCTAATGCATCATCTTGAAACTTTTTATAAGCATCCTTATCAGCATGAGTGACATTAGTGGTGGGTGATTAAAAAATGGGTTGCTCTAGGACATACATGTGAGAGCAATCACCCCAAGTATGATCTTTGTTTTGAAGTGTGTGTCCAAGAGTTTAAGTTAGGATGTTATGTTTTTGATGTGTGTTTAAGTTGTGTAGGACTTAGTGAATCACACATGAGTAGCTTGATGAAGCATTGGCAAGTTCATCCATCTCGTGGCTCGGGTCCTTGAGTCGGTGAAGGATGGCACGGGGAGAAGTCGTGAGCTTGGTGCATCCGAGGGACCGCCGGACGAGGAGCATTGTAGTGAAGCCAAAGGAAGCAAACTTCAGGGCAAGACATGAAAGATGGCATGGGAGAAGCTTAGTGCATTCGAGGGACGCAGGCCAAAGAAAGAGAGCTTCAATGATGTACTTCGTGCGGAGATGAGAATTGAGCAAATGTAACTCGGGATGGGGTAGTTCAACTTCGGGAACTTGGCCAAATGGCTAAAGTCAAGTGTCGGATGCTCAAACATATGTGTTTGAGATTTTACCCGACGGTCGAATGCTTAAACATCTTGTTGTTTGCGATATAAGTATCGATCGGGTCTAAAATGGATTGCTAGTTGGATCGGTGTTGATTAGGGTTTGTGGCCAACAGTCGACTGCCAAGGGTTGGTATTCGATTGGTCCACCATCAGTCGATTGCCATGGAGGGCAGTCGACTGTTATAAGTGGATGCGAGCACAAAACTTCTCGTAGCCGACTGAGCAGTCAGACTGATTGGTGATCAGTCGACTGCTCAGGTTACCATTGAGCTGTGATGATCGCAATTCAAACTTGGTAAAAAGTTGTTGGAGTCGGTCCATTATAGCGGTAGTCGACTACTAGCATGTAGCAGTCAACTACTGCATGCCCAACAGGAAGAAAACCTCTTCTCTATAAAAGGAGGACTTGGGAGCCTTGGAGAGGCTAATGCTTTAACTCCTAATCATATGCTCGTGCTCTCTGAGTTTTCCTGGTGTTCTTACTCTCTTCTTCATTATTTTTACATCTATCATCTTGTAAGAAGAGAGTTTGTGTAAGAAGGTTTTCTCCACCTTGTGTTGAGCTAAAGGAGAAGTTTAGTGGAAGGTTGAGGGAGTTATCCGTGTTGGGTTTCCCCGGCACCGATATGGGTGTGTGTTCTAACATGTTTTGTAAACATGCACACAACGGAAGTAAAAGAATCTATAAACTAATTTTATTACAACACGCACACAATACGCATGGAGGATACAACAAGTGTAGACATAATCGCTATTTTAAATTTTGCAATAAAAGAAAATTTATTCTAGTTATACCTGACGTATCACATTGATAACTACCATTTTGTAATATTATTTTGGTCCTTAATATCACTAGTTTAATCCTCTCGTGTGTTTAATTGTTGATTATTTGCATGTTTTAAGAGTTGGATCATCTTCCGGACTTTATTGTAAATTCTCCTAAATTTTGTACTTATATGCAAATTTTACATCTTAATTGTAGGAGATCGAAATGGGCCACTAGACTAGACTCAAGTTGGATCAAATATGGCTTCATCTAGGGCTAGAAGGATCATTTCAAATTGGATTAATCTGGACCCTACATCAAGATCAGAAGCATTTTAATCAAAGGGTTCAGATCTGTTTATTCTTGACTGTCCGATGAGATCTAATTGATCTAAGCCATCCATCTAAATCTGGAAAGATCCAGTCCATACATTTAGATATGGACATCTTGATCGTTCATCCGGAACATTTGATCATGATTATCCCTTCAGATTGATCAAATCCGTTCATTCAAAATTGGAGTAATTTCAGCCATTGGATGCACAACCCCTTAATTAATTAATCAAGGCAAATAACCTAGCTTCGATTGGATAGCTGGGATTTGATCCTGCTTCGATCGGACGGCTAAGGAAAAAAGCATTAAAAATCCAACATTTTCACCTTCTTCTCTTCATCCCGCGACACATAGAGCAGCTCCGCCCCATTCACACACTGATCACCCGACACTGTTCCACCTTCCTCGCCGGTCACAGGAGAGGAAAGGGGATTCCCTCATTCTCCGATGACCAATGCCACATCACCTCCTCCACCGCCAGCATCCATCTTAGCCTCTTCTCACGGATTTCACCCGACACTTCTTCACCGCTGCCTACAACCACCAGAGAGGAGTGGGGATTCCCCTCTGAACCGTCAGCAGCCACCGGAGTGGGGATTCCCCTCCGATTACATCTCGCTCAGCCGCTTCGCAGCACCGCCGACAGCCATCAACTCCGCCAGCCCTATTACACCTCTGACAGCTTCTATTTCAATTTCGGCGATCACCATCAACATCCCTACAACCTCCATTTTAATTGTTTGGTCGTTTAGTTTGTGTTGAATGCTTGTAGTCAAATTCAGATTCCATGTTTTAAATTGCACGCATTTGGTTTAGGTTATTTCTTGCTCATGAAGTGTTTGATGAAATGCTTGAATGAGTGAGTTTAATGTCTTATGAATCTTAATTAGGTTGAATGTTAGAGTTTATGTGCTTTAATTAGATGCATGTAGATTAGGATGCTTAATTTACGGTTCCTTTAATTTCATCACATTTGTATTTAAATAGTTGCTTTCGTTTAATCATGTGCATGCATTAGATTTCGTTGATGCATTGATTATTTCATTAGGTTGTTAGTTAAATCTTTTCTTCCCTTGAGCCCTAGTAGCTGCCTCCACCTTGCTTCTATCCATTTTCCTCCATGGATTCGAGGAAGAACCGCTTCATCAAGAAATTTCGGAGTCGTCCTCCATCTCCACAGCTCATCCACCTTCTCTTTCGGATTCGAGGAGGAGTCCTCCCCGACGACACTTCTTCGATCTCAACCAGATCTGCGAGAGTTCGGAGCATCCATCAAACTACTGGATTCAAAAGTTTGCACCATCCCACATCCACTGTCATTTGCGGAGTCTCGATCGAGCTTCGTTGGACTTAGACGGGGGAACTTGTTCATTCACCGGGCATATCTTGGGTTGATTAGATCATTTATTTCCTCTTCTAGTTTTTATTGATTTAATTCCTCTATTGTTTGATTCAGTTGTTGCATGTTAGTTTAGAGTTTTAATTACCTTGGAATTGTAGGTTAGAGCTCAAAATCCAAACCCCCATCTTCAATAGAAAACCCAAAGCAATAATTAGAAATCCTAAGTTTACTATTCTATCGATTACACTCGTTGGGAAATGATCCGGGCTATTCACTATGCTATATTAGTGTAGAGAGGGTTTGGTAATTAATTTGTAATGGTACTACGACACAAGCTGCCGTTATCAAATTTTGGCATTGTTGCCGAGGAGTGTAATGGTGTTGGGTAGACTTAGGATTGTTTGTCCATTCTTCTAAAAAAAAATCAAAATTCAAAATTTTTGTTGAGGGCTTAATTCTTTTATGTCTTGTATATCCATGTGTTATATTTTGTTTGTTTCCTGTATCTTTTGATTTTGTTTGCCAGTGTTTCAGGATAAAAATAGGAAATTTCTTTGATCATGGATCCCTATTATCAAAGATTAGGAGGCTTTCATCAGGCTTATGATTCAGGGATTAATAGAACTGTCAGGGAACTCACGGCACCAGATGTTGCTTGCGAATCTTTTTGCATTCAGTTCCCTGAATTAAATGTGGATGTGGAACTCTTTGAAATTAAACATTTTCTTCCGAAATTCCATGGTCATGCTAGTGAAGATCCAATTAGGCACTTGCAAGAATTTCATTTGGTATGCTCAGCAATGAAGCCACGAGGTATATCACAGGAGGACATTTTGCTCAGAGTATTTCTATTCTCTTTATCAGATAGGGCAAAGGATTGGATCTATAATCTTCTTCCTGGCTCTATTACATGTTGGAGTGAAATGAAGAAAGCCTTTTTGGAAAAGTTTTTCCCGTCATCCAAGACCATAGAAATTCGAAAGAGCATTTGTGGTATTGAGAAAATGATAGGAGAGACTCTATATGAGTATTGGGAGAGATTCAAAAGATTGGGTGCTAGTTGCCCCCATCACCAAATTAGCAATCACCTACTCATCCTGCACTTCTATGATGGATTATTTCCTATTGACAGGTGTATGCTTGATGTAGCTAGTGGAGGTGCCCTAGTAAACAAGACTCCTACTCAGGCTAGAGAAATCATTGAGATCATTGCTGCGAATTCACAACATCCTTATTAGCCTCCACTATCATTTAGAGGTTGTCGCCTGAGTTCCAGATTAATCCAATGTTTAATAGCCCACAACAGTCCCAGCAAATGCAAGCATAAGGATTCATTCAGGCTTCATCAGAGACCATTTCTCTGGACATCGACGAGCTAGAGGAGATGGATTGTGGAGTATGTGATTGTCGACTTTATGATTCTACTACTCTGTAGGACTCCCATATTTCTATGTGCTATGGTAGTGAAGATGTGGATGTTATTGTTGATAAGAGTACAAATATTATTGTAGATGATACTGTTACTCATGATATTGTTAATGTTGCACATGATATTTCAGATGTAGCAAATATTGTTACTTATATTAAGGTTGATGATGTTGTAAAGGAGACAGTGTCTGCAGAATTGTTATGTTTAGCTGTGCAACTATTCGATAAGCCTGACCAAAATTGCTCTGAAGATATCAAGATGATTTCCATAGGAGTGATGGATAGCTGGAGAGCCCCAGACTGGACACTCCTATTGCAGCCTAAGCCTCCAATATTTCTGCTTAACAAGGCCCCAACACCAAATATAGCAGTCCAGCTTCCAGACTTGTTGCTCCAAATAAATCGTCTCCGACCGCTTGAGATAGCCTTTGAGAAGGCGATAGTGAAAGGAGTGGAATTCATCTTAGTTCTTATTATTCTACTTCTGGGTTAGATTTTACACTGAAATTATTCTTATCCACCTAGAAGAACCTTCACGAAGATGATGATGGAGGGAGCTTGACTTTACAACATAGACCACATGAAGAAGACGCTCACTTCCACTCGATCCACTCCACTCCCAGCCTGGCTACTACTCCTGAACCGCCTCCAACCGCTAGGACCCCAAGGGAGTTCATTCCTTTTCCCATCTCTTTCCTTTTTCTTTGTATATATACATTTTCTTGCTTTTGTTGTTCTTGATTTAGCTTGTTATTTCGGTTGTCAAGTTTTTAGTGTTGAGTTTTTGTTTTTTTTTGTGTTTTGAAATAAATTTCCTATGCATTCCTTTATATCTTCTTAGAAGTCGTGAAAGCTAGTTAAATTTGATTGTCGAATTTTGGGATTTATTGTCATGAATGGATTATTTGATTGCATGTTGTTACTTCTTGGTGATGGATTCTGTGTTGATAGATTGAGATGATTATTTTTGTTTACCTAGTGAAAATTGAGCTTATTTTTATTGCTTGTGTGTGGTGCATTTGTGGTTATGGTAACTCTAGAACTTGCTTCGATTCTTTCGAGACCACACAAAAATAGGTTTGCATGATTATTATGAAGGCAATCTCATTTGTTTCCCTTCACTTCTTTTATCATCACATGCTTATTCAATAACATTCTAGTCATTCATCCTTACATTTTTCTTTCCTTCCATTACTTTCTTCTCCATTTCTATTTCTGGATGTGGAATACTTGGATGTTCCAAGATGAGTGTTTTGCCCAGGATGGACAAAAATTTAAGTGTGGGGGAGAGAGTAGCTCAGGAGAATTTAGTGTAAGCATAGGCGAGTCATGCTTGATCACCATGAGCTAGTCATGCTCTTTATCTTTTTAGCTGAGCTTGATGTTGGAGCATAGGGAAGTGCACTACATGTCGGAAAAAAAAAGTTTGAAAAAAAAAGTTGAAAAAAAAAGAAGTTGAAAAGAATAAACATTTGGGCGGCCATGAAATAAAAAAAATATTGTGAAAATTTTGACATGTGGTGCCATTTTTTATTTATATGTGATAGTATTTTTGTTAACAACATCCCTTGTTGCAATCATTGAGAGATTTATTGTATATCATGAGTAGATTTGTATTGAAGAATGTGATAAGGGTTGTTTACATGTTTATTGGGTTGGAAGAAAAAAATTTTTTAGGGCAATGCTTTCTTGTACTAATCTATGTAGCATTCTAGTATTTCCATATCTTCTTGCATTTCTTTAGCTATTTCCTACCTTTCTTTCCTTACACACATACCATTATTTGCTTTTATTCATGTTTCCCTTACATTCCTAATAAGCCTTCAGTGATTGTGCATTCTTATGTGTATATAGTGGTGAAGGTAGAAGAAAAGCAAGCATATGGTAGTTCATAAACCATGAGTAGCTTGAGTGAACTCACTATTACATGCTTATAAGAGTGAGAGAAACCACCACTTATCTTGTGAGGCTTAATCATTTTTAGTCTATTCATGATGGATTGAAGTCACCATGTTTGTTAACCTGTGTATGATTTGAGTCCATGATTGCTTGAGTCTTTGAGATTTGACAATCCTAGGTAACTTTCTTTCACGATCTTCTATGTATGCTTGGGAATTGCTAGGGAAATATACTTTCAGTTTACTTTTAGTTTTCTTTCCTTGCTCAGGACGTGCAAGAATAAGTGTGGGGGAATTGATAACTACCATTTTGTCATATTATTTTGGTCCTTAACATCACTGTTTTAATCCTCTCGTGTGTTTAATTGCTGATTATTTACATGTTTTATGATTTAGATCATCTTTTGGATCTTATTGTAAATTCTCCTAAATTTTGGACTTATATGCAAATTTTATATCTTAATTTTAGGAGATCGAAATGGGCTACTAGACTAAACTAAAGTTGGATCAAATATGGCTTCATCTAGGGCTAGAAGGATCATTTCAAACTGGAATAATCTGGACCCTTCATCAAGATCATAAGCAGTTTAATCAAAGGTTTCAGATCTGTTTAATCCTGACTGTCCGATGAGATCTAATTGATCTGAGTCATCCATCTAAATCTAGAGAGATCCGGTGCATATATTTAGATCTGGACATCTTGACCATTCATCCGGAACATTTGATCATGATTATCCCTTCAGATTGATCAGATCCGTTCATTCAAAATCGGAGTAATTTAAGTCGTTTGATGCACAACCCCTTAATTGATTAATCAAGGCTAATAACCTAGCTTCAATTGGATGGATAGGATTTGATCCTTCTTCGATCAGATGGCCAAGGAAAAGATCTTTAAAAATCCAACATTTTCACCTTCTTCTCTTCATCGTGCGACACATAGAGCAGCTCTGCCCCTTTAACACGCCGATCGCCTGACGTTGTTCCACCTTCCTCATCAGTCACCGGAGAGGAAAGAGAATTCCCTCATTCTCCGGTGACCGATGCCACGTCACCTCCTCCACCATCGGCATCCATCTTCACCCCTTCTCACAGATTTCACCCGACACTTCCACCACCGCCTATAACCACCGGAGAAGAGTGGTGATTCCCCTTTGAACCGTCAGCAACCACCGGAGTGGGGATTCCTCTCCGATTACATCTCGCTCAATCGCTCCACAGCACTGTCGGTAGCCATCAGCTCCGCCAGCCCTATTACAACTCCGACAGCTTTTATTTCAATTTCGGCAATCACCATCAACATCCCTACAACCTTTGTTTTGATTGTTTGGTCATTTAGTTTGTGTTGAATGCTTGTAGTCAAATTTAGATTCCATGTTTTGAATTGCACGCATTTGGTTTAGGTTGTTTCATGATCATTAAGTGTTTGATGAAATGCTTGAATGAGTGAGTTTAATGTCTTGTGAATCTTAATTAGGTTGAATGTTAGAGTTTATGTGCTTTAATTAGATGAATGTAGATTAGGATGCTTAATTTACGGTTCCTTTAATTTCATCGCAATTGTAGTTAAGTAGTTGCTTTCGTTTAATCATGTGCATGCATTAGATTTTGTTGATGCATTGATTATTTCATTAGGTTGTTAGTTAAATCTTTTCTTCCCTTGACCCCAAGCAGCCACCTCCACCTTGCTTCCATCCATTTTCCTCCATGGATTCGAGGAGGAACCGCTTCATCAAGAGAATTCGACATCGTCCTCCATCTCCATAGCTCATCCACCTTCTCTTTTAGATTCAAGGAGGAGTCTGCCCTGACGACACATCTTTGAGATCAACCGGATCTGCAAGAGTTCAGAGCATCCATCAAATTACTAGATTCAAAAGTTTGCACCATCCCACTGTTGGTGCAATCAACCCAGGTCATGATTGACCAGACTCGAGTGGGACTCGAGTAGAGTTTTGATGTTCGACAATAGTTTACAAATGTGGTTAGACCACATGACTAGTGGATGGTATGGGACATCCAAGGTCATATGAGGAAGACTATTGGAGAAGTCCAAGTTTGGTGACTTTGCAAGGAGAAGTCCAAGTATGGATACTTGACAATGGACAATCCAAGTTGGTCAAGGGAGAACGGAGACTTAGTGATGGGAAGTCCAACGGGGAGTTGCCGAAGGAAGTCCCAGCAGGTTTGGGAGACCGTGTTTGGCAAATGAAATCCCAGACAGGGAGTATTGGCAGTGAAGTCTTGGACGAGTGACCTCTTGACAGTGAAGTCCCAGACGAGGAGTCTTGGCAGTGAAGTCCCGGAGGCGTGGCCTCTTGGCAGTGAAGTACCAGACGAGGAGTCTTAGCAGTGAAGTCCTGGAGGCGTGGCCTCTTGGCAGTGAAGTCTTGGACGAGGAGTCTTGGCAAGGGAAGACCCGGCTGATCAGGGAGATCGAGCTTGGAAAAAGAGAAGTCTCGAAAGCGAGGTCTTTTGGCAAAGGTAGACCCTAGAGCATGACGATAGCCGATGGAAGCACTAGAACGCTAGCGCAAGGATGAAGAGTCGCGGACTCGAGGGATCTGAGAGGCGTGAGGCTGATGGAAGTGGGTTGAAGGTTTAGGTCTAGGCTTAGCGTGAGTATTAAGTATGAAGGGATCATACTTGGCGTATTAAACCTCATTGTAGAGGTATAGCAATCGACTGGTAGGTTGGATCAATCGATTGGGCTTCATTTTTAGGCAAACAGAAGCAAGGCAACCTCGACCAGTGCCTCGACTAGAGTCTAGTCGAGGCGGTGCCTCGACTGGTAAGGTAGAGTCTAGCGGTGAGACTTGGGGAGTGGAGACAGTGCTATGGAAGCACTCGACCAGCGCCTCGACTAGAGTCTAGTCGAGGTGGCGCCTCGACTGGAGGACTTGATTTGTGCCTCGATTGGTTGTTCTGGATGGTGACATAGAAATGAGGCACACTCGACCAACACCTCGACTGGAGGCTAGTCAAGGCGGCGCCTCGACTGGATCACTCGACTGGTGCCTCGACTGGTTCTAGCATAGGTTTGAAGACAGCTTCTCAGAAGCAAGGCGACTCGACTGGTGGCCTAGTCGAGGCGGTGCCTCAACTGGCGAAATGACCATTGTAAATCCAAAAGCTTCGATGAAGCTTTATAAAAGGAGGATTGAGGGCATCTTCGAGCAGATATCTCTTGGAGGTTTTAGGGGCGATTTGAAGGGAGGTGTTGCTGCATTTCAGGGCCTTCAAAGTCATCCCAAAGCGATCTACAAGCAAGCATTCAAAAGCCCTAAATCTGTAACGTGTGTTCATTTACTTTTGTATTTGTTGTATTTTCTTGTTTTATTCCGTTCTTATTATTGTAAGAGCCTTGTGAGAGGTTTCTCCACCTCCGGCGTGTTCACCGAGAAGGAGAAGAGATATAGTGGTGGTGTGCATCACTAGAGTCCGCTAGGGCTCACCCGTGGAGTAGGAACTAGGGTTCCGAACCATGTAAAATTCTCGTGTTGTGCTTGCTGTGTGTTTTGTATGTGTATCTGTATTTGTATTTGTGTTTCCGCTACGTACTAACAATTGTAGACAAGAACGATGATCGAAATCCATCAAGCGATCGAAATCGACGCGAAAAGCTATTCACACCCCCCCTCTAGCGACACCAACGATCCTAACAAGTGGTATCAGATCGAGGTCGCGTTTCAAGGCTTAACAACCAAGAGAGCATGCTAGAGGGAAGAAGGAAGATGGAGGATCCAAATTTTGATTTGGGATGGGACATCAATGTGCCTCCTCCATATGAACTCTATGGAGCTAAAGAATTCGATCAATGGAAGGTAAGAATGGAACATTTTCTAATGTGTGAAATAGAAAATTGGTTTATTTTGATGCAAGGAGTTGAAGTTTCTATGTACAAGAAGGGAAGATAACTCAAGAAAAAGAAATGGACAAATGAGCAACTAGAACAATTCGAAAGAAATGATAAGGTAACGCAATTGTTATTAAATTTGTTACCTAATGAGGTTGTGTCTAGATTAGGTGAGTTTAGGGATGCTAAGGAATTATGGAGCAAGGTAACCAAGCTTCATGAAGATTCCTTATCCACACAAATGGAGGAGCCTCAAGAAGATGAAAGTCCATCTTCGTCCCAAGCTCATGTAAACTTGGAAGTTGATAGATGTTCAATTTCCGACGAAGACGTGGAAGAAATAGTCGAAGCCTCCACTTCAAGAATTGAGGGGGAGCCTAGATCTTCAACCTTGGAACAAGAACAAGAAGAGGAGCCCTCTACCTCTGAGAGCAATGAAGAAGAAGTCCAAAGTTCTCCAATCATTCAAGAAGGTAATTTAAATGCAATTGTTAAAGATAAAAGTCATATAACATGCTTTGAGTGTAGGGAAGTAGGGCACTATAAGAGTAAATGCTCAAAAAGAGTCAAGATGGCTCAACCGACTCCAAGGGCAAAAGAAAAATCAAAGGAAGTCGGAGCCCCAATTCATAAGAGCAAGGAGCATATAGTATGCTTCAAGTGCCACAAACGGAGACATTACCGAAGCCAATGTCTTAGGGGGAGTCACCCACGGAAGGGCAAAGGAGAGAGTTCAAGTGTAGGGGAAGCTAAGGCAAACCCTAAGGTAATTTTAAATAATGCTCTTCCTTTACGTAATGTTACAAAACATGCTCATAACTTTAATACACTTGCTATTCATCATGAAAAAATGCATGTTAAAAATAGATTTTATTGTTTAGATGCTAAGCATGTCAATTTAACTAAGGACAATGCTAGTTCAACCTTACCTAAGGATATAAAGGTAGAGAACAATAACCTAGGCATCAACCCTAAATGGATTAGACATATGCCTAGGAAGAAGAATATCTCAAGAGTAAATGAAAAATCAAAACTTGAGATATTAGAAGTTGAAAATCAAGCTTTGAGGTCAAGGCTTGAAAAATTAGAAAAGACTATTCAAAAGATGGAAAATATGATTAATGGGTCAAATGAACAAAACTTAGGCTATGGGAGGCAAGGTGCATCTAAGGACAAGCAAGGCTTGGGTCACGAGCTAAGGTCCAAGGTAGATAAGCCTACCTACCATAGTGTTCCATATAGTTATGGAACAAGTTCTAAGTCTAGGAAAGCCAAGGTCACAAGGGAAGTCATCCCTAGAGTTGACCATGGTAAGTGTCTAGTGGCTAAGGTTTCAATGAAATCTAGGAAAGCCACTAACAAGGTTATAAGGGAAGCAATCTCTAGGGTTATCCTTGACAAGACCAACATGACCAAGGCTTCCAAGCCTAGGAATGTCATAAGGAATGTATCTAGGAAAGTTATCCCTAGTGAATACCTTGTTAACCCAAGGAGCTCCAATAGATATTGGGTTCCTAGGAGCATGATCGATTCACACTAAATGGGTTAGGATGCGTCAATTTGAATTGGTGGGGTAGTTAACCTAACCATAGCTAAGTTGACACTTTAGGGTATTTCCAAGGTAATTTGGTTCTTTGGAAATAAGATTGAATCTTATATCCTAAAGGTTTTTAGGATGTGCCAATATAATTTATGAAAGTTTAAAAAAAAATGATTTGATCAAATTGGCACAATTAGAGTTAAAGGTCATAGTGTGCCATTTTGGGTTTTTGGCACATTAGGGAGATAAGTTGTTATATGACAAATATAGATTTAATCCTACAAATGGCAATTTGGGCTTAACAATTAGGTATTATATACCTTTATACTTTATTTGTCATGCTTTGATTGTCATATATATGTCATGACATCATATTTACTTCTTATCATATAAAATATCATGATCATGCTTAGGATTAATGTTTAATGTCATGTATGTTTAAATTTCATTTATATGCCATGACATCATGATTATTGACACATGGTTAATTATGCTATCATTTATGTCATAATCATCATTCATGCATTAATAAAATTAAGTTAAGGACAATGGCATGATTTGAAGTCTCATTTGTAAGGGAATCAAATAGTGTTGCCTAGAAAATGCATGAGACCTTAATATAGGTATAACCAAAATCCACATCTCACATCAAATTGACATGTGTGTGTATTGATACACTCTAGACACATGTGAGATGCTAGGAAATGAGTAAAGTTCAAGGTGCATAGATGTTGCATCTAGATGAACTCAAATTCATCTCAATCATAGGTATAAATCATGAGGAAAGCTAGTATACAAGTCATGTATACTTAGCCCATAGATCATTATTGAAATTAAGGTTTTGAAAACATTTAAAAATCATTTTGAAAACCCTTGGTGAAGCCTATTTTTTGATAGCAATCACCATTGAAAAGATTGAAACAATGTTGGCTTAAAATATTGAAAGTTTCAATGCTTTTGAACTTTGTATCATTCTTTGAATTTAAAAGTTATTTTCATAGAAAATTATTTTTCCCCAATAGTGTTTGGCATAAGTAATGTGTGGTTGAAATTTCACGTTTTTTTTGAATTTTCTAAAATTATTTATGCATTTCTGAAGTTGGTCTGAAAATTCGATTTCTGAAATTTCAGAAACCAGTCGAGGCGGCGCTTCGACTAGAGCTGCTTCCACTCGACTGAAGCCTTTCTCAGTCAACTGTTAGCACTATTTTGACTTATCAATATTAGGTTAAGTCATCTGATCATAACCCTAGGCTAGATAACTACTCCTACACCTCTAATGTTCTTAAACAAGCATTGAAATGGTGAGATTTTCATTGGAAATGAATTGGAGTACAAATCAAAATTTAATGGTTGTGAAAGTTCAAATTTGAACTTTTATCCTAATTTTCTTGTGTTTAAGGTTTCTATTGACTTAGGAACTCTCCAAGAACATTGTTGGTGCAATGGTCTAGGGGGAGTAAGATTTTAGGGGGATAATTATCCATCTAGGCATGATTGATGATGGTTTATCACAAAAAGGGGGAAAATGGAAGTTTGATTTTCATCTAGTGATAGATCACTAAGAAGAATGAAGACATTCAAGATGAATGTTTACCACGGAGAAGGAAGAATCTCATTAGAAAATGAGATATTGAGAACCTTGGTGGACTTTTTGATGTGTGTCAAGAAGGGGGAGAAATGCAAGGGGGTTAAGTTTGGCTTTTAACTTAGGATACCTAAGTTAGGCTTTTAACTTAGGATACCCTAATATACACAAAACCCTTAGGATACCCTAATAGACACAAACCCCCAAAAATTTAAAAATTTGAAATTCTAGATTGGGAACACTTCGTGATGCTTTGGCATAAGAAGTGTCAAGTTGAGTTTATGGGATAACCTAACTTAACGGTATTGTCAAACATCAAAAAGGAAGAGATTGTTGGTGCAATCGACCCAGGTCATGATTGACCAGACTCGAGTGGGACTCGAGTAGAGTTTTGATGTTCGACAATAGTTTACAAATGTGGTTAGACCACATGACTAGTGGATGGTATGGGACATCCAAGGTCATATGAGGAAGACTATTGGAGAAGTCCAAGTTTGGTGACATGGCAAGGAGAAGTCCAAGTATGGATACTTAGCAAGGGAAAATCCAAGTTGATCAAGGGAGACCGGACACTTGGTGATGGGAAGACCAACGGGGAGTTGGCGAAGGAAGTCCCAGCAGGTCTAGGAGACTGTGCTTGGCAAATGAAGTCCCGGATAGGGAGTCTTGGTAGTGAAGTCCTGGAGGCGTGTCCTCTTGGCAGTGAAGTCCCGGACGAGGAGTCTTGGAAGTGAAGTCCCGAAGGCGTGGCCTCTTGGCAGTGAAGTCACGGACAAGGAGTCTTGGCAGTGAAGTCCAGGAGGCATGGCCTCTTGGCAGTGAAGTCCCGGACGAGGAGTCTTGGCAAGGGAAGACCCGACTGATCAGGTAGATCGAGCTTGGTAATAGGGAAGTCCCAAAGGCGAGGCATTTTGGCAAAGGTAGACCCTAGAGCATGACGATAACCGATGGAAGGACTAGAAGGCTAGCGCAAGGATGAAGAGTCGCGGACTCGAGGGATCCAGGAGGTGTGAGGCTGATGGAAGTGGGTTGAAGGTTTAGGTTTAGGCTTAGGGTGAGTATCAAGTATGAAGGGATCATACTTGGGGTATTAAACCTCATTGTAGAGGTATAGCAGTCGATTGATAGGTTGGATCAGTCAATTGGGCTTCATTTGTAGGCAAACAGAAGCAAGGTGACCTCGACCAGTGCCTCGACTAGAGTCTAGTCGAGGCGGCGCCTCGACTGGTAAGGTAGAGTCGAGCGGTGAGACTTGGGGAGTGGAGACAGTGCTATGGAAGCACTTGACCAGTGCCTCGACTAGAGTCTAGTCGAGGCGGCACCTCGACTGGAGGACTCGATTGGTGCCTCGACTGGTTGTTTTGGATGGTGGCACAGAAGCGAGGCACATTCGACCAGTGCCTTGACTGGAGGACAGTCGAGGCGGTGCCTCGACTGGATCACTCGACTAGCGCCTCGACTAGTTCCAGCACAGGTATAAAGATAGCTGCTTAGAAGCAAGGTGACTCGACTGGCGCATCGACTAGAGGCCCAATCGAGGCGGCACCTCGACTGGCGAAATGATCGTTGCAAATCCAGAAGCTTCGATGAAGCTTTATAAAAGGAGGATCGAGGGCATCTTCGAGCAGATATCTCTTGGAGGTTTTAGGAGTGATTTGAAAGGAGGTGCTGCTGCATTTCAGGGCCTTCAAAGTCATCCCAAAGCGATCTACGAGCAAGCATTCAAAAGCCCTAAATCTGTAACGTGTGTTCATTTGCTTTTGTATTTGTTGTGTTTGCTTGTTTTATTCCGTTCTTATTATTGTAAGAGCATTGTGAGAGGTTCCTCCACCTCCGGTGTGTTCACCGAGAAGGAGAAGAGATATAGTGGTGGTGTGCATCACTAGAGTCCGCTAGGGCTCGCCCATGGAATAGGAACTAGGGATCCAAACCACGTAAAATCCTCGTGTTGTGCTTGTTGTGTATTTTGTATGTGTATCTGTATTTGTATTTGTGTTTCTGCTGCGTACTAATAGTTGTAGACAAGCACGACGATCAAAATCCATCAAGCGAACGAAATTGACGCGAAAAGCTATTCACCCCCCCCTTCTAGCGACGCCAATGCTCCTAACACCCACATCTACTGTCGTTTGCGGAGTCTTGATCGAGCTTCGTTGGACTTAGCCGGAGGAACTTGTTCATTCACTGGGCCTATATTGGGTTGATTATATCATTTATTTCCTCTTCCAGTTTTTATTGCTTTAATTCCTGCATTGTTTGATTCAGTTGTTGCATGTTAGTTTAGAGTTTTAATTACTTTGCAATTGTAGGTTAGAGCTCAAAATCCAAAACCCCATCTTCAATAGTAAACCCAAAGCAATAATTAGAAATTCTAAGTTTTCTATTCTATCGATTACACTCATTGGAAAATGATCCGGGCCATTCACTATGCTATATTAGTGTAGAGAGGGTTTGGTAATTAATTTGTAATGGTACCATGACACAAACTATCATTATCACACGTGTAGCGGGAATGACATCAACCGTAGCGACCCTTGTTAGAATCGTCTCTATACGTATCCACGCCATGTATCTTCGGGATAGCTTCACAAAGACACAAGCCCCGTCTTCGCAAGAATTACTAGCATCGTGTCGAAGACATTGTGATCCAAGAGACGATCACAATCCGAACAAAATTTGGATCTAAAAATGATCTCCACTAACTCCCTTCTCGGAAGCGGTTTTCGTCAACCAATTGACGAAACCTTGGTCCTCCTATTAGTGAAAGCTCTAGAGACAATCATGTGATGATTGTTGTATGGACTTTGTTGTATAATATTCCTATTTATAAAGGCATTTCTTTATGGTTATTATACTTACTTGTATTGGTGCCAAATAACTAAGTATAATAACGTCCTTAAGTAGAAGGTTCTTATCTATATAAATCGATTGGTTCAATCGATAATGAGATGATATAGAGAACACTACTCTTAATTATTCCTAGTCATGTATTAACATTCAGGGATAATGTTAATGCAAAGAGACTAGCATGTAGGTCAACTCGATGACTTGATCTCACAAGTCATGGATATGAGATATCAAGTTGACACATGGGTATGCATTGGAGAATGTATAATGAATGACCCGCCATGAGAAAGTATCATGGATCGTTATATGAGTGTCATATACTTTCTCATATGACTATTAGTCCATGGACCTGAAGTCACTATGGTTCCCTACATAAGGAGTTGCATACTTTGGCTTCGTCAAACGTCACCCATAAATGGGTGGACTATAAATACGATTACTGGGTGTGTAACAAATTATGCGGAGGGATGTGAGTGATATAGATGGGATCTATCCCTCCTATATGACGGGAGTGACATCGTTATTCTTGATAGAGTAAGTCTACTTGGGGTTCAAGATATAGATTGTACCGAGGATGACACGATCTATGCCTCAATTGGTCAATCTAGAAGTCAAGGATAGAGGGACATTGTCACATATTTTGAGAGTCACAATTAGTAGTAACAAAGGTGATGTTGGATCTCAACATTCTTGTAACTTGGGTAGCAATGATGTATTACTAGATACCGCTCATTGCTTATGTTCCTAAATTGGTTTAGGAGCATTGCCAACGTTACAAGAACCTATAGGGTCACACACAAAGGGAAATTAGATGGAGATTAGGTTCATATGATGAACCATGAGGATTAGGTTCATGGGATGAACCAAATTGGATTAAGAGTAATCCAAATTAGACTAATTGAGTTGGACTCAAGTTGATTCAAGTGTTGAATGAGTCTAATTTAGATTTGATTCATCGAGTCAATTTAAACTAGTGAATTGAGATTCATTAAATCAAATTGACTTGAATCAAATGGTTGGATTTGATCAACCATGGGAGATAAGAGGTCAAGTTTGACTTGACTTGAGAGGGAAGATGAATAGTCATTTTTGACTTGATCAATTTCCATGTCATGGTGACTTGGCATGGGGCCGACCAATGATGATGTTCCACATCATGGGGTGCAACCTCATGAGGGAGACTATTAGCTCTTGGAATTACATGCATGCATGTATCCCCCTTATAGTGGTCGGCCACTATTGAATGGGTGTAAGTGTGTGAAGTTAAGTTGTGTAACTTCATCTTCTTCCTCCTCTATTCCCTCAAGCTTTCTCGCCCTCCTTTGCCGTGAGCTTTTCAGCGGCCTAGCACACTCTAGGTTGCTTTTCTCCACCTATTGCTCATGTGGATACCGATAGTGGAGTGTACACTTGACACTCTCGAGTTCCGGTAAGCCATTTGGACGAGCGGGATAAGCGAAGGGCGTCGCATTAAGGGTAATGCTCCTTTCATGTAGATCTAAGTTAGATCTAGGTTTTCTTAACACATACATGAATTTACTTTTGTTAATCTTCGCACGGATCCGTGGCCGACTTTCGAGATTTCTGCAATGCAAAAAGCGGTTTTTATGGCTCAGAAAGTCCAACAGTGGTATCAGAGCCACGTGCGAAGCATGTATGTGTTTTTGTTTTGTAGTTTTTGTATTAGATATAAAAATTATAGATCTGTAAGTTTCTGTAAATTTCCTATTTTTATAGATTTTTTGGGTATTTTTCTCGAAGAGTGGAAGCAACAAGTGTTGAGACACTTGTAGGCTTCAACCACCGAGAAAAACTCTCCGGAACAGCGAATTCTCGCTTTAAGTTTTTGGGACAGCGACTTAAGTCACTGTAAGATCAATATGGGACACTCGCAAGGTTCATTTTGCGAGAAGGGGCGCTTCCCCTAACCCCGCAAGGGGCATTGTCCCGCGATCACGCCCGGAAATCGCTTAGCGGGATCGTTAATGAGATGTGACTGATAAAATTGAAAAAAAAAAGGAAAAATTATAGAAATTTTTGTAAAGTATATAATTTAGAATTATATATAATACTGTGATGGTCACGGCCCAAGAAATGCAATGTGATTGGATAAATGTGTTGTAATTCATAATACGGCTTGCGCACCATTTTTGTGTTGTGCATGTTGTATAATGTATGTGACCTGCGCGTCATGCCTCTCTTTTTAATATTCCAGTTGTAAATAGTTTTAGACTCGAATGTAACTCGAGTTTCATGTTTGTAATGTACAAAAATGGAGCGGTGGAAGGTCCACTAGTAGACAAAGTTACGAGGAGGGTGCCGACGACACAAGGCGGTCAAAGGAGGCACTTGGAGAAGCCACTAACCCTAGGTTGATCGTCCGATCTTCTCATTGGCTTGAGAAGATAGTAGTAGGGTCATGACCTCATCACAAGTGACACACACACACACACACAGATATATATATATATATATATATATAAATATATATATATATATATATATATATATATATATATATATATATATATATATATATATATATTTTTTTATATATATATATATATATATATATATATATATAAATATATATATATATATATTTGTTTTTGCTTATATGTATGTGATGCATGCTAGTAAATTTTGCTTGTATATATATGATGCATGCTAGGATATTTTGCTTGTATGTATAAGATGCATGCTAGTATATTGCTTGTATGTATGTGATGCATGCTCATGTAGGGTAATAAAGGTCTTAATGCGTATATGATACACATTCACGATTAGATTAGATCTTAATTGAATCAACTCGAAAATGCCTACCAAGTTTTGATACCCATCACTACCTCGATCATTTGTTGTTGTTGAATCTGCCAAAGCAGTGCAATGCATATTATCTTGGTAGGGTACGAAGGGACAATCTTGGTCCCTGTAACGCCCGTAAAATTTCTAACCATTTTACGAGAATTTTTGGCTTGACGATAATGGGCTTTATGTGGGATTTTTCAAAAATAAAAGAAAATAAGCCAAAAAGGGGTGCAAGGCCTAGGAATTGAACCCCAAACCTCTAGAGATAGCAAAGCCCTATAGATGCACCCACTAACCAGAAGCCCAATAGGATTATATCATTAGAGGAGTAGGGGAAATTATGATTAAGTGTAAGGGAGATCAAGGGGCTCTTCAAATGAATAAATAGGGGGGAATGAGGGGGCATGAGTATCCAAACTTCATTTCTCCTCTTCTCTTCTTCTTCCTCACCGAAAACCATCCCTCCCCCTCACCATTTTCACCCTTTCGCCGAACCCCATCCAAGCAAGGAGAAGGCAAGTTCTTGGCTTCCATAAGGTCATCTACCAACTAAAAGCAAGCAAAGGAAGTAAGATTCCCTCACCTGCAGTATATTAGTTTTGTAGGACATGTTACATGAAAGAAATATGAAGCTTTGAGCCCTACATGTTTCGGCCAACCAAGTTTTGGGCTAGGGTTTCATGAAAATGCTACTAAGGAAATTTTTGTAGGTTGAAAGCTTCATGTAGGAATTTTTAGGTGACAAAAATCCAAGCTTTGAGCCCTACATGTTTCAGCCAACCAAGTTTTTGGGCTAGGGTTTCATGAAAATGCTACTAAAGAAATTTTTGTAGGTTGAAAGCTTCATGTAGGAATTTTTAGGTGACAAAAATCCAAGCTTTGAGCCCTACATGTTTCGGCCAACCAAGTTTTTGGGCTAGGGTTTCATGAAAATGCTACTAAGGAAATTTTTGTATGTTGTAAGCTTCATGTAGGAGATTTTAGGTGTCAAAAATCCAAGTTTATAGCCATACATGTTTCGGCCAACCTTGGGGTTAGGGTTAGGGTTCCATGAAAATACCCCCTTATGAAGTTATGTTATGTAGTATGCCTTCATGAATGGATTTATGTGACAAGAATCAAATTTTAGTACCCCCTACATGTTTCGGCCAACCTTGGGGTTAGGGCTAGGGTTCCATGAAAATACCCCCTTATGAAGTTATGTTATGTAGTATGGCTTCATGAATGAATTTATGTGACAAGAATCAAATTTTAGTACCCCCTACATGTTTCGGCCAACCATGGGGTTAGGGGCTAGGGTTTCATGAAAACACCCCCTTATGAAGTTATGTTATGTGGATGATTATAATATGCCATGAATTATGCTTATGTGATATACATGTTTATGATATAATATGCCATGAAATATGCCTATGAGATGAACATGTTTTATGATTTAATATGCCAAGAAATATGTTTATGAAATATTCCTATGAGATGAACATGTTTTATGATTTAATATGCCAAGAAATATATTTATGAAATATGCCTATGTGATGAACATGTTGTATGATTTAATATGCCAAGAAATATGTTTATGAAATATGCCTATGGGATGAACATGTTTTATGATTTAATATGCCAAGAAATATGTTTATGAAATATGCCTATGTGATGAACATGTTGTATGATTTAATATGCCAAGAAATATGTTTATGAAACATGCCTATGTGATGAACATGTTTATGATGTAATATGCCATGAAATATGCCTATGAGATGAACATGATTTATGATTTAATATGCCATGAATATGCCTATGAAATATGCTTATGTGATAAACATATTTATGCTTTAGGACCCCTTTAGGGTACTCTTATGTTATGAATGCATGTATGCTATGAAATGCCTAAGATGGAGATGCTTCCCTTTCAAGTAGGGATTAAGAGCTGTCCTTTTGATAAGATAAGATGGAGATGCTTCCCTTTCAAGTAGGGATTAAGAGCTCTCCTTATAATGAGATAAGATGGAGATGCTTCCCTTTTAATTAGGAATTATGAGCTCTCCTTATGATAAGATAAGATTGAGATGCTTCCCTTTTTATGTTGGAGATTAAGAGCATTCTTTATAATATGACAAGAAAGAAAGGAATTAAGTATTTTACTTTGTAAGAGGTTAAGTACCCGACCCGTCAGGTGGTCGTTAATCAAATCCATAGGGACATAAGAAGACGTAAGAGGTCTTGCCCTGGTAAGACGTAAGAGGTCTTGCTCTAGTAGGTCTGGTGGCTCGCTACCCCAGCCTATTAGGGAACGCGCATTATGTGGTACTTAACCTGGGGCCCCCCATTCAAGTTATGATTATGTTGAAGTACCTATATGTATATGTTTTGAAAATAAAGTACTTGTATGAAATTATGAATGCTTAAGTCAAGTTTAAGAATGCTTATGATTATTTCCTTGATGCTTGTCTATGATTTATGAAATTATGAATGCTTATGTCAAGTTTAAGAATGCTTATGATTATGTCCTTGATGTTTGTCTATGATTTATGAAATTATGAATGCTTATGTCAAGTTTAAGAATGCTTATGATTATGTCCTTGATGTTTGTCTATGATTTATGAAATTATGAATGCTTACGTTAAGTTTAAGAATGCTTAGGACTATGTCCTTTATGCATGTTAGGGTTGATGATATCATGAATGCTTATGTTTAATTTATGCCCTGCTTAGATTTAATTATGTTTAGCATGCTTATGTAAATTGTATGCCATGCTTATGTTTTCATTGCGTTGGTAAGTTGATACATAGTGTTGTTATGAAATACTTATGCTATTTATGCTAGTATGCTCCTGTTTTTCTAATTGTTCGATGAGGTTTGTGGCTTTTGTGAGTAGGCAAGAATCTTATACTGCTTATATGCTTATAGTGTTGTCCATATACGCAGATAAAGGAAATGAACTAGAGGAAGTAGCAGAGGGGCCAAGTGGGTGTGATAGTGGCATGGTGGAAAAGACCCTATTACTATCTCTATATTTATATGCTCAGTGAACACCTTAAGACATTTGCTTCCGCTTATAAGACTTGAGATTTATTAGTACCATGTTGAATGTTGCTTAGTTATGTTACTATTCAGTTACTTATAAAAGTTTGATATGCTAGAACTCATGAATGGATACTTTATGTTATGCATGTTATAAAAAGAGATAAGAGATGTTAACATGCTTATTACGAATATGATAGGTAATGCATGTATAAGAGAAGGTTTATGCCATGAAAACATGCTAAGTATGTAGATTGTGAAATGATCCCTATATATCATGTTATAAAAAAAAAAAGTAGCGCTACTCGAGAGCAGATAAGGCTCGCTACAGTTGGTATCGTGAGCGGTTCACCTTTCCACTATCACACATCAAGCCTCCTTCCTGCTATTTCCAAGTAAGTAACTTTATGCATACCTAAGTTTCTTTTATAATGAAGAGTATCTTCTATCTAGTTAGAAATAATACCTCATCATGTTTTAGTAGAACGGAATCACACTCGTGATTTAGATAGAAATAATACCTCGTCATGTTTTAGTAGAATAGAATCATACTTGTGACTTAGATAGTAATGATACCTTACCAAGCCTTATATGATGGAAACAGGTCTCTCACCTAGAATTTCAACTAAGAAGGATACCTTACCTTGTTTATGATAAGGAATGTTTAGATGCATGTGTATGAGTAGAAATTTTAATAATACCTTAATTATTTATTTATCTCTAGATAACATGAACGGGAGACGTAGTAATAGAGGGAATGAATCCAAGACTCACCAGATTTGATGCATGTGGCTGTCAGTCACGAACAACACCGGTTATCAATACTCTCATGAATCAACAAGGGAACCCTAGCACCACACCAGAGACGCAGAACGTGACTCCTAACACGACCACTATGGTGCAAGCACCACTAATCAATGCTGCCGCCGGGGTCCGACCCGAAGCTTATCTGATTCAGTGGCAGAGGCTGAAACCAGAAAATTTCTCTGGTGCCGGCGAACCATGGGATGCCCAAGCCTGGTTCAAAATAGTTGAGAGCATCGTGGAGCTGCTGGATTGGCCCGAGTACGAAAAGATAAAATGTGCCTCATTCTGTCTTTCCGGAGATGCGAGGATGTGGTGGGAGAGAGTCAAAGCAAAGAGACAAGTAAATCAAATGAGGTGGACAGACTTTGAATCGGAGTTCTTCGAGGAGTTCTTTCAGAGACGGATCACAAATAAGCACTACGATGAGTTCCTCGAGTTCCGACATAGCGATCTATCAGTTAGTGAAGGTATGAAAAGGTTCAACCGACTAGCACGTCTCTGCCCAGAGTTAGTCAAGATCGAAGGAGAGGATCGACGCCACAAAATGTTGACCGAGATAGCCCCGAATGTGGCCAGAGTCAATCGACCCTGCATCGCCAAAGAGCTATTCAAGAGTGCCCGTCACCGAAAGCACTACCCGAACAACATCACCACAGAGTAAGGCATGGGTTGGAGATCCGAAATCTCATAATACTAGCAGGAAGAGGGACCGCAGTGGCAAGAAGAAACAGTGGAATGGCCCAAAAGGGGGCCCAGGAAACAGCCAAACTGGGTATCCTGACTGTCCTACATGTGGGAAGAAGCATCCGGGGGAATGTCGTCAGGGCACGAGGAAGTGTTACAACTGTGGACTGGAGGGGCACATAGCCTGGAACTGCCCTACCCGAGTTCAGGCACCTCCTCAGCAGTACGTCCAGTACCCGGGAGCTCCTCCACAGCTTCACCAGATGCAGGCTACGATAGAGGGTCCTCAAATAAGCCAAGGGAGAATGGAAGCCCCACCCATTGGGACAAATGCCAGGGTGTTCTCCCTCACCAGAGAAGATGTGGCGAGTGCCTCGACGTCACAGTCGATATTTATTTTCATCAGATAGCCATCAGATTATTTGACACTGGGGCAACCCATTCGTTCATCTCTATGCCTTTCGCAAGAAACATAGATAGGCATCCCCAAGTTTTGGACTATAAGTTCTTAACAAAGTTACCTTCGGGAGAAGTGATGCCATCCACCCATATTCTGCGCGCCGCACCAATTAGACTCGCAGAGAGGGAGCTCCATTATGACCTGATAGTCCTAGATATGTGGGACTATGATGTTATATTGGGCATGGATTTTCTGCACAAGTACGGCGCTTCAATTGAGTGCCGTAAACGGAGGGTGACCTTCCGACCCGAAGCAGAGGTTTCATTTGAGTTTATCGGGGAGTCAAAGAAAGGAACCAGGAAATTTCTATCGGCGCTAAAAGCCCGAAAAATGTTAGAAAATGGATGCACCGGATTTCTAGCACATGTGGTTGATACCATATCATCAAAGAACCAGAAGATAGAAGATGTCAGAGTAGTATGTGACCATCCAAAGGTATTCCCTAATGACCTACCTGGATTACCACCTGATAGAGAAATTGAGTTCGAGATCGAATTGATTCCCGGAACTAATCCGATCTCCAAGGCACCTTACCGTATGGCGCCGACTGAGTTGAAAGAACTTCAGAAACAACTACAGGAGTTACTTGACCAGGGATTTATTCGCCCCAGTCACTCACCATGGGGAGCTCCAGTGCTGTTCATAAAGAAAAAAGATGGGTCTATGCGAATGTGTATAGACTACCGGGCACTTAACAACGTGACCATCAAGAATAGGTACACCCTTCCCAGGATCGACGACCTGTTCGACCAACTGAAGGGAGCTACTATCTTTTCAAAGATCGATCTTAGGTCTGGCTATCATCAAGTAAAAGTAAAGCCAGGCGATATTCCGAAGATGGCCTTCCGGACGAGATACGGACATTATGAGTTCGTAGTTATGCCCTTCGGAGTAACCAATGCTCCTTCGATGTTCATGGACCTGATGAATCGAGTATTCTCAGCCTTCCTCGACAAATTTGTAATCGTTTTCATCGACGATATTCTTATCTACTCGAGAGACCGAGAAGAGCATGCTGAACATCTGAAGACAGTACTACAGATTCTTCAGAAAGAGCAAATATATGCGAAGTTCTCCAAATGTGAGTTTTGGCTTGATCAAGTGTCATTCTTTGGTCATGTCATCTCTAAAGAAGGAATCATGGTAGACCCAATAAAGATTGAAGCTGTGAGGAACTAGAATAGGCCAAGGAATGCGAGTGAAATCAGAAGTTTTCTCGGGCTAGCAGGCTATTATAGAAAGTTTGTAGAGGACTTCTCTAGAATTGCGCTATGACAAACCCTCACCCGAAAGGACCAGCAATACAAATGGACTGAAGACTGTGAGAGGAGTTTTACGGAACTGAAGAGGAGACTAACCAGCGCTCCCATTCTGACTCTCCCTGAAGATAATGAAAGCTTCGATATGTATAGTGACGCTTCTAAACTGGGGCTCGGAGCTGTACTTATGCAAAATGGCAAGGTTATCGCTTACGCCTCTAGACAGCTCAAGGAGCACGAAAGAAATTATCCTACCCATGACTTAGAACTAGCAGCCGTGGTATTCGCTCTGAAAATATGGAGGCACTACTTATACGGAGCTCGGTGCAGGATTTATACAGACCACCAGAGTCTGAGATATTTCTTCACTCAGAAAGACCTAAATATGAGGCAACGCAGATGGCTCGAGCTAGTCAAGGATTATGATTGTGAGATATTCTATCATCCCGGAAAGGCCAACAAAGTGGCAGATGCACTTAGCAGAAAGTCCTGTGCCGCTTTGATGTCCTTATTAATGCTATCTCAGCCCCTGAAAAGTGAAATAATGAATTACGGAATAGAGATTATTTCTGGACAACTTTCCACCATGACGATAGCGCCGACATTGTTCGACGATATATTGGGAAAGCAAGATGGTGATTTAGACATCTAGAAGATCAAACAGGAAGTCCTGGAAGGAAGGGATAATAGGATTCCGCATTTCCGACAGCGGAATATTATACCTACGAGACCGACTATGTATTCCGGATGATCCGGAACTTCGGAAGAAGATACTCGAGGAATCCCATGGAACACCTTATACCATGCATCCTGGATCTACAAAAATGTATCAGGACTTAAGAGATAAATTTTGGTGGTCCGGCATGAAAAGGGATGTGGCTCAAGATGCGTCGGCCTGTCGACTGCCCAGAGGGTTAAGACGAACACGTAAACACGGGGATTACTGCAGCCGATAAAGATTCCATAGTGGAAATGGGAAGAAATTTATATGGATTTCATTTCGGGATTACCCAGAACAACAAATGGTTATGATGCTATATGGGTAATTATAGACCGGTTGATAAAGTCTGCCCATTTCCTGGCGATTAAGATGACCTATCCGGTTGAGCAGCTAGCTCAATTATACGTCAAGGAAATCATCCGATTACATGGAGTGCCTAAGGCTATTATTTATGATCGTGATGGCCGTTTTACCTCCCATTTCTGGGAATGTGTTCAGAAGGCTCTTGGCACTAAGTTGAGATTCAGCACTACGTTTCATCCTCAGACCGACGGTCAGACGGAAAGAGTGAACCAGGTGCTGGAAGACATGTTGCGAGCTTGTGCTCTAGACTTTAAGGGGAGTTGGTGTCGATATTTGTGCTTGGCAGAATTTGCTTACAACAACAGTTACCAAGCTACTATTGGAATGACACCATATGAAGCTCTATACGGGATAAGATGCAGGTCTCCTATCTGTTTGTACGAGGGTGGTGAAAGGAGGGAAATGGTTATTCAGGCCAATATTATTGACGATACCACCCGAGCTATACAGAATATTTGTCAGAGAATCAAAACTGCTCAGAGCCAACAAAAGAGCTATGCGGATATGTGGCGTAGACCGTTAGAATTCGAAGTCGGGGACCTGATATTCCTCAAAGTGGCCCCTATGAAGGGAGTGATGAGATTCGGAAGGAAGGGTAAACTGAGTCCATGCTACGTGGGACCGTATCCGATATTGCAGAGGGTTGGCAAGGTAGCTTACAAGCTGGAGCTGCCTCAAGAGATGTCAGTTATACACAACGTGTTCCATGTCTCTGTGCTCAAGAAATGCTTATCCAGTGCGGACCAAGTGATCGAGCCACAAACCGTACAAGTTCAAGAGGACCTGAGTATGGAAAGTCGGCCTATCCAGATACTAGACCGAGAAGTCAAGAGGCTAAGGAACAAAGAGGTACCCTTGGTAAAGGTCCTGTGGCAGAATCAACGATACGAGGAAGCTACCTGGGAACGCGAGGAGGACATGAAGCAGAAGTACCCAGAATTGTTTTAAGTTTCGAGGACGAAACTTTTACAAGGTATGAGGGATTGTAACGCCCATAAAATTTCTAACCATTTTACGAGAATTTTTGGCTTGACGATAATGGGCTTTTTGTGAGGTTTTTCAAAAGTAAAAGAAAATAAGCCAAAAAGGGGTTCAAGGCCTAGGAATTGAACCCCAAACCTCTAGAGATAGCTAAGCCCTATAGATGCACCCACTAACCAAAAGCCCAATAGGATTATATCATTAGAGGAGTAGGGGAAATTATGGTTAAGTGTAAGGGAGATCAAGGGGCTCTTCAAATGAATAAATAGGGGGGAATGAGGGGGCATGAGTATCCAAACTTCATTTCTCCTCTTCTCTTCTTCTTCCTCACCGAAAACCATCCCTCCCCCTCTCCATTTTCACCCTTTGGCCGAACCCCATCCAAGCAAGGAGAAGGCTAGTTCTTGGCTTCCATAAGGTCATCTACCAACTAAAAGCAAGCAAAGGAAGTAAGATTCCCTCACCTGCAGTATATTAGTTTTGTAGGACATGTTACATGAAAGAAATATGAAGCTTTGAGCCATACATGTTTCGGCCAACCAAGTTTTGGGCTAGGGTTTCATGAAAATGCTACTAAGGAAATTTTTGTAGGTTGAAAGCTTCATGTAGGAATTTTTAGGTGACAAAAATCCAAGCTTTGAGCCCTACATGTTTCGGCCAACCAAGTTTTTGGGCTAGGGTTTCATGAAAATGCTACTAAAGAAATTTTTGTAGGTTGAAAGCTTCATGTAGGAATTTTTAGGTGACAAAAATCCAAGCTTTGAGCCCTACATGTTTCGGCCAACCAAGTTTTTGGGCTAGGGTTTCATGAAAATGCTACTAAGAAAATTATTGTAGGTTGTAAGCTTCATGTAGGAGATTTTAGGTGTCAAAAATCCAAGTTTATAGCCATACATGTTTCGGCCAACCTTGGGGTTAGGGTTAGGGTTAGTGTTCCATGAAAATACCCCCTTATGAAGTTATGTTATGTAGTATGCCTTCATGAATGGATTTATGTGACAAGAATCAAATTTTAGTACCCCCTACATGTTTCGGCCAACCTTGGGGTTAGGGCTAGGGTTCCATGAAAATACCCCCTTATGAAGTTATGTTATGTAGTATGCCTTCATGAATGAATTTATGTGACAAGAATCAAATTTTAGTACCCCCTACATGTTTCGGCCAACCTTGGGGTTAGGGGCTAGGGTTTCATGAAAACACCCCCTTATGAAGTTATGTTATGTAGATGATTATAATATGCCATGAATTATGCTTATGTGATGTACATGTTTATGATATAATATGCCATGAAATATGCCTATGAGATGAACATGTTTTATGATTTAATATGCCAAGAAATATGTTTATGAAATATGCCTATGAGATGAACATGTTTTATGATTTAATATGCCAAGAAATATGTTTATGAAATATGCCTATGTGATGAACGTGTTGTATGATTTAATATGCCAAGAAATATGTTTATGAAATATGCTTATGGGATGAACATGTTTTATGATTTAATATGCCAAGAAATATGTTTATGAAATATGCCTATGTGATGAACATGTTGTATGATTTAATATGACAAGAAATATGTTTATGAAACATGCCTATGTGATGAACATGTTTATGATGTAATATGCCATGACTGATAAACATGTTTATGCTTTAGGACCCCTTTAGGGTACTCTTATATTATGAATGCATGTATGCTATGAAATGCCTAAGATGGAGATGCTTTTCTTTCAAGTAGGGATTAAGAGCTCTCCTTATGATAAGATAAGATGGAGATGCTTCCCTTTCAAGTAGGGATTAAGAGCTCTCCTTATAATGAGATAAGATGGAGATGCTTCCCTTTCAAGTAAGGATTAAGAGCTCTCCTTATGATAAGATAAGATTGAGATGCTTCCCTTTTTATGTTGGGGATTAAGAGCATTCTTTATGATATGACAAGAAAGAAAGGAATTAAGTATTTTACTTTGTAAGAGGTTAGGTACCCGACCCGTCAGGTGGTCGTTAATCAAATCCATAGGGACATAAGAAGACGTAAGAGGTCTTGCCCTGGTAAGACGTAAGAGGTCTTGCTCTTGTAGGTCTGGTGGCTCGCTACCCCAGCCTATTAGGGAACGCGCATTATGTGGTACTTAACCTGGGGTCCCCCATTCAAGTTATGATTATGTTGAAGTACCTATATGTATATGTTTTGAAAAGAAAGGACTTGTATGAAATTATGAATGCTTAAGTCAAGTTTAAGAATGCTTTTGATTATGTCCTTGATGCTTGTCTATGATTTATGAAATTATGAATGCTTATGTCAAGTTTAAGAATGCTTTTGATTATGTCCCTGATGCTTGTCTATGATTTATGAAATTATGAATGCTTATGTCAAGTTTAAGAATGCTTATGATTATGTCCTTGATGCTTGTCTATGATTTATGAAATTATGAATGCTTATGTTAAGTTTAAGAATGCTTAGGACTATGTCCTTTATGCATGTTAGGGTTGATGATATCATGAATGCTTATGTTTAATTTATGCCCTGCTTAGATTTAATTATGTTTAGCATGCTTATGTAAATTGTATGCCATGCTTATGTTTTCATTGCGTTGGTAAGTTGATACATAGTGTTGTTATGAAATACTTATGCTATTTATGCTAGTATGCTCCTGTTTTTCTAATTGTTCGATGAGGTTTGTGGCTTTTGTGAGTAGGCAAGAATCTTACTAAGCTATATGCTTATAGTTTATGTTGTCCATATACTGTAGATAAAGGAAACATGAGCTAAGAGGAAGTAGCAGGAGGGGCCAAGTGGGTGTGATAGTGGCATGGTGGAAAAAGACTCTATTACTATCTGCTTATATTTATATGCTCAGTGAACACCTTAAGACATTTGCTTCCGCTTATAAGACTTGAGATTTATTAGTACCATGTTGAATGTTGCTTAGTTATGTTACTGTTCAGTTACTTATAAAAGTTTGATATGCTAGAACTCATGAATGGATACTTTATGTTATGCATGTTATAAAAAGAGATAAGAGATGTTAACATGCTTATTATGAATATGATAGGTAATGCATGTATAAGAGAAGGTTTATGCCAGAAAACACGCTAAGTACGTAGATTGTGAAATGATCCCTATATGTCATGTTATAAATAAAAAAAAAAAAAGTAGCGTCGCCCTGAGAGCAGATAAGGGCGGGCGCTACAGTCCCACCTATCACAGCTTGGGTGAGAATAAGCTCAATTAGATTGAGTAAAACTAGATAACTCAATTGGATCGAGTAAAACTATAGGCATATTCCAACTGTTGGAAAGGTAGGATAAGATTACATTTACACTAAATCTTGGGCGATTTAGCCAAAGCTAACTCAAGGTCTTTTGTAAATGTGGATCTTGATCCAATAAATAAGAGTTGCATAGAGATGTAATCGGTAATTTGTTACCTACCGATCATACTAAGTCTTGGGCAATTTAGCCAAAGCTAATTCAAGGCATAGTATGATGTGGATCTTGTCCCGCGAGAATTATAGCTAGTTTGTATGAATCTAGTAATGTGATTTGACCACATCCATGACTCGATTCTACAAAAGTCCTATAATTTAGTGGGAGCATCTTTTGATTAAAGACCTAATTAAATGATAAATGGAATATGATATTAATTTTCTACATTGTATATGTTGTAGATTACCATGTCGACAAACACGAACACTCTCTCCCTGTGTTCTATCCTTGAGAAGGACAAGCTCAATGGAGCTAATTTCCTAGATTGGTATAGGAATCTGAGAATCGTTCTCACCTAAGAAAAAAAATTGTACGTCCTGGAGCAGCCCATTCTGGAGGCACCTCCTACCACTGCCTCGCGAACTTACCGAGATGCTTACAAGAAGCATCAAGATGATGCATTAGATGTGTCATGCCTCATGCTCGTGACCATGAACTCTGAGCTTCAGAAGCAACACGAGTTCATGAATGCTTTTGATATGGTTGAACATCTTCGTCAACTGTATCAAGGACAAGCAAGGCACGACAGATACGAGATCTCTAAGGCACTATTTCAGTCCAAGATGCAAGATAGGACTCCCATAGGTCCATATGTACTCAAGATGATTGGGTACATAGAGAACCTATAGAGGTTGGGATTCCCACTTGTCCAAGAGCTGGCCACTGACTTGATCTTGCAATCTTTGCCACAAAGCTACAATCAATTTGTCATGAATTACAACAAGAATGAAATTGATAAGCCACTGCCTGAGATGCTTAGCAAGTTGAGAACTGCTGAGCTCAACCTTAAGAAGGGAAAACCTAACTCCATTTTGATGGTGCAAAAGAAGAAAGGCAAGGGCAAGCCTAAAGGTAAGGGAAAGTCTCATGCCAAGGGTAAAGGCAAGGCACTGAAACGAAAAGGAGGGGTGGCCAAGGAAGGGACTTGCTTCCACTGTAAGGAAGCTAGACATTGGGAGCGTAACTGCAAAGCATACTTGGAAGATCTTAAGAAGAAGAGAAGTGAGACTTCTACTTCAGGTATAAATGTTATAGAAGTCAATCTATCTATTTCTTCATCATGGGTATTAGATACCGGATGTGCATCTCACATTTGTACCAATGTGCACCGAGAAATAAATAGGCATCGATTTAAGGGCGAGGTGGACCTACGAGTAGGCAATGGAGCAAGGGTTACTACTATTGCTGTAGGAACTTATGATCTATCTCTGCCCTCTGGGCTTGTACTAGAACTAGATGAATGTTTTTATGTGTCTGATTTTACTAAGAACATAATTTCAATTTCTTGTTTGGACAAGAAAGGCTTTTCATTTATAATAAAGAACAAATGTTGTTCAGTTTATTTAAATGATATGTTCTATTATAGTGCACCTCTGATGAACGGACTCTACATTCTAGACTTAGAGAGCCCCATCTATAACATAAGTACCAAAAGGTTCAAGTCAAATGAGTTGAACCAAACCTATCTCTGGCATTGTTACTTAGGTCACATAAATGAGAGTCGCTTATCCCAGCTCCATAAGGATGGGCTTCTAGACTCATTTGATTTTGAATCATATGAGACATGCGAGTCTTGCCTTCTAGGCAAGATGACCAAGACTCCTTTTAGTGGACACAGTGAGAGAGCAACAGACTTGTTAGGACTAATACATAGTGATGTATGTGGCCCTTTCAATGTTGCTGCTAGAGGTCGTTACAAGTATTTCATTACATTTACTGATGACTTCAGTAGATATGGTTATGTGTATCTTGTTGGTGCAACAATGCCCCAAGCATTTATATGTTTTGATGTTTGGATAATCATCTAAGCTAGGCAATACCTTATGATCTAATTGTGAACATGTTTAAGTGACAGGAAAATCCAAGTATGAAGACTTGGTAAAGGCAAAGTCCAAGTGTGATCTTGGCAAAGGAAGTCCAAAGGCAAGTCTTGGCAGCGTAAGTCCAAGCATGTAGTCTTGGCGGCGTAAAGTCCAAGCACGCTTTGGCAAAGGGAAACCCAAGACATGACAAAACCGAAGGAAGCTCTTGGAAGCAAAGCGCAAAGGATGAACAAGTCGCGGACTCGGAGGGATCTTGGAGGCGCAAGGCTTAAGGAAGAGCTAGAAGGTTGAGTCTAGGTCTAGGGGGTAAATTCAAGTATGAATTATTCATACTTGATCGATGTATCGATCGATGTATCACCAACTGTTAGGTGCTCAACGAGTCATCAAATGCCGACAACGTCGACTACCTAGTCGTGGCGCCAACTTATGTCGCCGCCAATGACCGTGACAATACCGGCAATGAATAATCAGTCGATGAAAAGCACGAATGGAGTCTCACCGACCGACGGTAATCACTGATCGATCGCTTCATCCGACCGATGAAGTGATCACGACCGATGATGCACCGCTGGAAATGGTGGCTTCAGATTCACGTGGATTTGCTTCACGGTTGTTGTTTAGTGGCGTCGATTGATGTTGTACATCAGTCGACTGATCGTGCTCCAATGGGGAAAACAACCCTCTCTCTATAAAAAGAGGGCTGGTGGTGGCTTTGAGGGCTAATGCTTACTTTGTGATCATCCTTTCAAGCCTCCACGAATTTTCCAAGCTTTCTAGTGTTTTAATTCCCCTCCTCCTCTCTAAATTTCATATTCATTCTTTGTAAGAAGAGGAGGGTTGTTTGTAAGAGAAAGCTTCATAGTGAGATTGTTTAGGGTTGATCCACCTTAAGGATCGCCGTGGAGTAAAAGCGTTATCTCCAAACCACGTAAAGGATTTTGTGTTAGAATTGTGTTTTTATTTCCTTTATTATTGTTATTTTTATTTGTGCTTTCGCTAATCTTTTTGTAGAAACGAAAACAAGTTATTCACCCCCCCCCCCCTCTAGCCTTGCAAGGATCCCTTACATATCTGATGTCACATAAGTCGGAATCCTTTGAATATTTCAAAGAATTCAAGAATGAAGTACAAAACCAGCTTGGCAAGAGTATTAAGATACTTTGATCAGATCGAGGTGGTGAATACCTTAGCCATGAGTTTCATGACTATCTAGCTGAGTGTGGGATTCTATCCCAACTCACTCCTCCTGGAACACCACAGTGGAATGGTGTATCTGAAAGGAGGAATCGTACCCTATTAGATATGGTACGATCTATGATGAGTCACACAGATCTTCCTATATCCTTTTGAGGATATGCTCTAGACACAACAACCTTCACACTTAACCGTGTATCATCCAAGGATGTAATAATAACACCATATACGATATAGACTGGGAAAAATCCCAAGATGTCTTTCATGAGGATTTGGAGTTGTGAGGCTTACGTTCGACGTCAAGTCTCAGACAAACTGGGACCAAAATTCGATAAGTGCTATTTTTTTGGATATCCCAAGGAAACGAAGGGATATTATTCTACATTCCTAGTCAGCACAAAGCGTTTGTGGCAAAGACTGGGGTATTTCTAGAAAGGGATTTTGTTTCTAGAAAAATAAGTGTGAGTACGTTCGATCTTGAAGAAATTCAAGATAAGGACCATAGCACTGAGGCCTTAATGGAGGTGGAATAGGAACCACAAAGTGTTGTGGGTGACGAGATTGTTGCACAAAGAGTTATGGAACAACCTGTTAAGGTAGACCTACCTCTTCGCAGGTCTAATAGGGTACGTCATCAGCCTGAGAGATACTCGTTTCTCTTGTCCGACCATGATGACGTTATGTTCATTGAGAATGAGCCTACCTCCTATTAGGAAGTTGTGATAAGCCCAGATTCTGAGAAATGGCTAGAGGCCATGATATCCGAGATGGAATTCATGTACACCTACCAAGTATGGACTTTGGTTGATCCACCTGAAGGCGTCAAACCCATTGGGTGTAAGTGGGTCTTTAAGAGAAAGACTGACATGGATGGACTTATGCATACCTATAAGGGCTGATTGTTGGCTAAAGGTTTCAAGCAAATTATGGTATTGACTATGATGAAACCTTTTCTCCAGTGGTGATGTTTAAGTTCATTCGGATCATGCTTGCTATTGTAGCATACCACGATTATGAGATCTGGTAGATGGATGCCAAAACCCCATTTTTGAATGGAAACTTGCTCGAGGATGTGTACATGACACAACCTGAGGGTTTTGTAGATCCACAGCATAGTGGGAAAGTATGCAAGTTGTAAAGGTTCATTTATGGGCTAAAGCAAGCTTCTCCGATCTAGAATCTTTGATTCGATGATGCGATCAAACAGTTTGGTTTCATAAAGAATGAAGATGAACCCTGTGTCTACAAGAGGGTTAATAGAAACACAGTTGTCTTCCTTGTATTGTATGTGGATAACATACTACTCATTGGGAATGACATCCCTTCGCTACAGTCTATGAAGACTTGGCTAGGGACGTGCTTCTCAATGAAGGACTTAGGTGAAGCAGCCTGTATTCTAGGCATCAAGATCTATAGAGATAGATCTAAGAGATTACTTTGCCTAAGTCAGAGTACATATATTGACACGGTATTACTACGGTTTGTCATGCGGAATTCCAAGAAAGGACTTCTATCGATGTCACATGGTGTGAGTCTTTCGAAGACTCAAAGTCCCTCTTCTAGAAAGGAGAGAGACCACATGGATAAGATTCTTTATGCATCAGCCATAGGATCTATGATGTATGCCATGCTAGGTACTCGTCCTGATATATCGTATGCTTTGAGCATGACGAGTAGATACTAGTCAGATCCAGGTGAGTGTCACTGGATAGAAGTCAAGAATGTTCTTAAGTACTTGAGAAGGACTAAAGAATATTTCTTGATATTTAGAGACGATGAGGAGCTAGCTGTAAAGGGTTACAGTGATGCCAGTTTCCAAACTGACCAGGATGATTATAGATCGTAGTCAAGGTTCGTGTTTTGCTTGAATGGTGGCGCTGTGAGCTCGAAGAGTTCGAAGTAGGACACAGATGCTGATTCTACAACAGAGGCCGAGTATATCGCTGCATCAGAGGCAGCAAAGGAGCCAGTTTGGATCCGCAAGTTCATTACTAAGCTTTGGGTGGTTCCTAGCATAGCAGATCCTATAGAGCTCTATTGTGACAATAATGGAGCGATTGTGCAAGCTAAGGAACCTCATTCACACCAACGGACCAAACACATACTACGACGCTTCCATCTCATTTGAGAGATTATCGATAGAGGAGATGTGAAGATTTACAGAGTACCCACAGAGGCCAACATCACAGATCCCTTGACCAAGGCATTGGCACATAAAAAGCATGATGGTCACACTAGGTCATTGGATCTTAGATACTACAGTGATTGGCACTAGTGCTAGTGGGAGATTATTAGTGAAAGCCCTAGAGCTAATCATGTGAAAATTGTTGTATGGACTTTCTTGTATCATATTCCTATTTATAAATCCATTTCTTTATGGTTATTATACTTACTTGTATTGGTGCCAAATTACTAAGTATAATAACATCCTTGAGTAGAAGGTTCTTATCTATATCAATCGATTGGTTGAATCGATAATGAGATGATATAGAGAACACTACTCTTAATCATTCCTGGTCAAGTATTAACATTCAGGGACAATATTAATGTGAAGAGAGACTAGCATATAGGTCAACTCGATGAGATCTCATAAGTCATGGATATGAGATATCAAGTTGACACATGGGTATGCATTGGAGAATGTATACTGAATAACCCGGCATGAGAAAGTATCATGGATCGTTATATGAGTGTCATATACTTTCTCATGTGACTATTAGTCCTTAGACCTGAAGTCACCATGGTTCCCTACATAAGGAGTTGCATACTTTGGTTTCGTCAAATGTCACCCGTAAATGAGTGGACTATAAAGGCAATTAATGGGTATGTAACAAATTATGCGGAGGGATGTGAGTGATGTAGATGAGATCTTTCCCTCCTATATGATGGGAGTGACATCGTTATTCTTGATAGAGTGAGTCTACTTGGAGTTCAAAATACAGATTGTACCGAGGATGACACAGTCTATGCCTCAATTGGTCAATCTAGATGTCAAGGATAGAGGGGCATTGTCACATATTGTGAGAGTCACAATTAGTAGTCACAAAGGTGATGTTGGATCTCAACATTCTTGTAACTTGGGCAGCAATGATGTGTTACTAGATACTGCTCATTGCTTATGTTCCTAAATTGGTTTAGCAGCATTGCCAACGTTACAAGAACCTATAGGGTCACACACAAAGGGAAATTAGATGGAGATTTGGTTCATATGATGAACCATGAGGATTAGGTTCATGGGATGAACCAAATTGGATTAAGAGTAATCCAAATTAGACTAATTGAGTTGGACTCAAGTTGATTCAAGTGTTGAATGAGTTTAATTTAGATTTGATTCATCGAGTCAATTTAAACTAATGAATTGAGATTCATTAAATCAAATTGACTTGAATCAAATGGTTGGATTTGATCAACCATGGGAGATAAGAGGTCAAGTTTGACTTGACTTGAGAGGAAAGATGAATGGTCAATTTTGACTTGACCAATTGCCATGTCATGGTGACTTGGCATGGGGCTGACCAATGATGATGTTCCACATCATCATGGACACATCATGGGGTGCCACCTCATGAGGGAGACCAAGAGCCATTGGCTCTTGGAATTACATGCATGCATGTAACCCCCTTATAGTGGCCGACCACTATTGAATGGGTGTAAGTGTGTGAAGTTAAGTTGTGTAACTTCATTTTCTTCCTCCTCTCTTCCCTCAAGCTTTCTCCCCCTCCTTTGCCATGAGCATCTAAGGGTGATACCACACTCTAGGTTGCTTTTCTCCACCTATTGCATGTGTGGATATTGATAGAAGAGTGTACACTTGACACTCTCAAGTTCCGGCAAGCCATTTGGACGAGCGGGATAAGCGAAGGGCGTCGTCTCAAGGGTAACACTCCTTTCATGTAGATCTAAGGTAGATCTAGGTTTTCTTAACACATACATGAATTTACTTTAGTTAATATTCGCACGGATCCGTGACTGACTTCCGAGGTTTTCGCAACACAAAAAGCAGTTTTTGTGGCTCGAAAAGTCCAACACCTCCACCTATGAGGATTGTCGGAGATCCAATCCCCGACAAGTAGGTCACTATAGAAGCGCAAAACATTGACCAAACGACCTCTTTACGAAGATAGAAACAAGATTTCTAAAATTGGATAGCTTGTGTTGGTGGAGAAGATGGTCGGCCAATCAATGGTCAATTGCTCCTTGGTCGCCAGCAGCCAAGGGAGGATGGCCGGAGGAGTCGTCGACGGCTGGTGGGTTGCTGGCGGCGAGGAGGAGGAGCTGCTACAGGAATGTTGGGTGGCAGCAACCTTTGGGCGACAAGGAGAGGAAAAGGAGAAGATAAGTGGGCGGTAACTCTTAGGGCTTCATTAGGGTTCCCAAGACCCTTAAGCTATATTTTATAGAGCGCGTGTTTCTTGACCATCAAGAAACCTTCTCTTAGTGGTTATTGGTTCAAAACCAAAACCTGCTCTAATAACTTAAGTTAAAATAAACCAAATCGCGTTGATCTATTTTAAGTTAAAATAAAATAAAGCAACTTTGGTTCATTTGTTTAAAACAAACTAAACCCCTTTGGTTTATTTTCCACCATTGGATTTGAACCAAACCAATTTGGTTCATCCATCATATCTTAAAAAGACACAACCCATCCATGCTTCCGATGCTACTGAAACCATTTCATGCTCACTCTATGTTTGTTTCAACCAAACCAAGTCACTCTCTCTTGGTCTGAGAATCTCATTCTTAAGCTCGTTTTAAATCCTTCGGATAACACTCGTTTTACGTGTGATCAAATAAGTTCCCGATTTATGTTGGTCATCTATAATTAGCCATTAATTCTAGAATGATTATGAGTGGCACTTAGTAGTACATCATGATCCCCAATTAATCGAAAAATCAACGGTTGACCCCAAAACAATTTCTGAAAACTTTCAGCTGCCACAGTGAATCATGCCCCGTTCCCATCACATATCTTATACCCACTTGGTTCAGGATATGGTCTATAGTGTCAGTCCCCACTAGGCTGACTACATCACAGCTAGCTCAAGTATCATTTCCTCGTCTAGTGGATTCTAGTTATTACACATGTTGCGAAAAACTCCAGATCTGATGTTCACAACATCATGGGCGAATACTTCGCACAATCGCAGCGGAAATAAATAATTATACCGGATCCCACCAGAGATCCATGCAAAACTATATAAATCGTTTTCTATATTCTAGTCTAGATCTTATCTAGATGAGGAATATACCTTCGGTGCGTGCCCTTCGCAATCCCTCTTTTCCAAACAATGTCGGATCTCAATACGATAAAGGTAACCGTATATCTATAGTATCCACACTGACACCCACACTAGCTTTGGAGTCATGTTGTGCTAGCAACCCCTAGGAAAATGCCAAGAACTCTTTTGGAAGAAGAAGGAGAGGAAGGAGGAGATGAGAGAACTCTTTCTCTTGGCCCTTTTGGCTTGTACGCCCAAACACAAAAGCCACACCAATTGTTGTTCTCCACGTGAAACACCAAAAAGGCCATTTAAACCATTAGTCATCAATGTCATTATGTCCACATTAAGAACTCTCTTAATACCAAGACCCTTGGTATTCCCTTCTTTAGTTCTCATCATGAATACCAAGCCCTTTGGTATTCCTATGCATGATTAATCAAATTAATCATGCATGATGATGAATCATCTTCCATGGTTCAACTTGAGTCTAACTCAAGTTTAACCAGTTTGAGTCTAACTCAAATCTTTGCCATATGCTCAATTGTCCTTTTAGTCCAACTAAAATAAATCATCTCCAAAATAGAATGTCATTTGTGTGTAACCCTATAGGCTCTTGTAACATTGGAAATGGATCTAAAACCCTTTTAGATACATAAGCAATGAGCGACATCTAGCAATACATCATTGCAACCCAAGTTACAAGATCGTCGAGATCCGACAACCTTTCCGTGACTATTATCATCTATGACAATGTCCTTCTATCTCTGATATCTTAGATCGATCAATGAGGCATAGACCGTGTCATCCCCTTATTGATCTTTATGTTTCTTGATCCCCAAGTAGACTCACTCAAACAAATGAGCTCAATATCTCATATTGAGCATGGCCATGCATTTCGTGGTCCTACTCTATCAATAGGCCAAAGATATCACTCTCGTCGTATGGGAGAGATAGATCTCATCTACATCACTCACATCCCTCTGCATAATTCGTTACTTACCCAGTGATCACCGTTATAGTCACCCTGTTATGGAGTGACGTTAGACGATACCAAAATACATAACTCCTTATGTAGGGAACCGTAGTGACTTCAGGTCTAAGGACTATTCATACCAATAGTCACATGAGAAAGTATATGACACTCATATAACCATCCATGATACTTTCTCATGGTGGGTCAATTCAGTATATTTATTCTCCAATATATATACCCATGTGTCAATGTGATATCACATATCCATGACTTGTGAGATCAAGTCATCCATTGACCTACATGCTAGTCTCAATGTATTAATATTGCCCTTGTATATTAATACTTGACTAGGAATATTAAGAATAGTGTTCTCTACAACTTCTCATAATCAATTCTACCTAAACCCTAGACCCTAGACTCTAGACCCTAGACCCTAGACCCTAGACCCTAGACATCTCTGTCGATTTGGAAGATTGCATCATTGTAACCCTTTACAACTAGCTCCTCATCACCTCCAAAGATCAAGAAATATTCTTTCATCCTTCTCAAGTACTTAAGAATATTCTTGACTGCTATCCAGTGACACTCACCGGAATTTGACTGGTACCTACTCGTCATGCTCAAAGCATACGAGACATCGGGGCGAGTACAAATCATGGCGTACATGATAGATCCTATAAAATATGCATAAGGGATCTGATCCATGCGTTGTTCCTCTTCCGCAGAAGAGGGTCATTGAGTCTTTGAAAGACTTACACCATGTGAAATTGGCAGAAATCCCTTCTTGGAATTCTGCATGGCAAAATGCTTAAGCACTTTGTCAATATATGTACTCTGACTCAGGCCAAGCAATCTCCTAGATCTATCTCTATAGATCTTGATGCCAAGAATATAGGCTGCTTCACCTAAGTCCTTCATTGAAAAACAATTCCCAAGCCAAGTCCTCACAGACTCCAGCATAGGGATATCATTTCCAATGAGTAGTATGTCATCTAGATACAAGATGAGGAAAACAACTGTGCTCCCATTAGCCTTCCTGTAGATACAAGGTTCATCTTCGTTCTTAATGAAATTAAACATTTTGATCGCATCATCGAATCGATGATTCTATCTTCTAGAAGCTTGCTTTAAACCATAAATGGACTTATGCAATTTACAAACCTTTCCAGCATCCTTTGGATTGACAAAACCTTCAAGCTGTGTCATATACACATCCTCGAGTAGATTTCCATTAAGAAATGCTATTTTGACATCCATTTACCAAATTTCATAGTCATAGTAAGCAGCAATAGCAAGCATGATCCGAATGGATTTTAGCATCGCAACTGGAAAAAAGGTTTCATCATAGTCAATACCATGAATCTACTTGAATCCTTTTGCTACCAATCGCCCCTTATAGGTATGCACATTACCATCCATATCATTCTTTCTTCTAAAGACCCACTTACACCCAATAGGTTTGACCCCTTCAGGTGGATGAACCAAAGTCCATACTTGGTTAGTGTACATGGATTCTATTTCAGATCTCATGGCCTCAAGCCATTTCTCAGAATCTGGGCTCATTACATCTTTCTGATAGGATGTTGGCTCATCTAGCATGACACCATCGTTGTCATCCAAGAGAAAAGAATATCTCTCAAGTTGACTGTACATCCCAAATTTTAGTTACTATATTTTTATTTAAAGGAAATATATATATATATATAGAAATAAGAATAAAAAAATGAATAAATATTTCGTAGTCGAGGCTTGAACCATGAACCGTTGATTTGGGAGAATAGGCTTCCCACCACTAAGTCATAAGATTACCAATGAGTAGGATATAACAGAATATATCTATTGGTAGAAAAAAAGAAAGAAGTTGATTAATCTAGCTGCTCATTTAAAGGGATAATTAGGTTAAGAAAAATCCTAATATATATATATATATATCATCTCTTATCTCTTTTCCCCAAAATTCCCACACCGCCTCTCTCTCTCCCTTCTCTCTCCAACGTCGACGCCCACTCTCTCTCTCTCTCTCTCTAGTTTTTCTCCAGCCGTCGAGAACTCCAATGCCGACGCCCACTCTCTCTACCTCTCTCTCTCTCTCTCTCTCTCTCTCTCTCTCTCTCTCGCTCATTTTTCTCCAGCCACCGAGAAAAACAAGAGAGAAAAAGAAAAAAAAAGAGAGCCTCTATAATTTCTTCATCGTGGGATAATTCAAGAAGAGATTTTCAAGAGGGACTTGGTAGAGGATCACACTAAAGCAAGGAAACACGTAGGAGGTCTTCTCTTTGCGAAGTCTAATGGTATAAATTGGTGAAAAAGCATAGGATGTAAGTATCCCCTCACCTGCAGTATAAGTGCTTACGATGTAATGTTGTATGCTTGATTTTGAACGAAAGAATCTAGAACTATGTGTAGAAGGTTCGGCTAATAGGATTAGAGAAATTATTCTTGAACAATCTTATGAAACTCTTTTTTTGCTTAAGGGGCACCAAATTTCAGAAGTTGTCTTAGTAATAATTAACCAAAATAATAGTAGTTGATATTTTTTTCATCTCACATCAAATTGGTCAAACCTAAATCTATATTGAGTTGGTTCGGCTTGATTCCAAGTGTTATGACAGTTTGTTGTGTCAAAAATTAGACAAGGAAATGTGTCTATTGATTCAGCATAAGTTTTATTTAGCTCCAACAAATTGTAAACCCCAGCAGTCTTATTAGGAGTACTGAAGGATCTTACTAGGAATAGTAAGTGGGTGTGCTGGCATTGGTAAAGTCATCTTATTATTATAAGAATGAAACATCTGTCTATTTATATTTTTGGGGAAATGCTAATTTGTGTTAATCCATTGTACTTAGTTAATGTTTTCTAAGATTTGTATATATTTCTTAAATTTTTTGCATATTTTATTGTAAAGGATATGTCAGTTTGGTAGGCTTGCATGAATCTTCTTGTGCTTGTAACAAGGTTTTGATTTGATGATTTCTATTTATGTTAGCTTAATTTTCCTTATGTCACTACCTTATGCCATGTTAAATTGTACTCATGCCGATTTATGCTATGCTACATGCTTATGTTTTCACCCATGTTAGGCATGACTCAGGTATATGAAATGTCTAAGAAATGTTTCCCTAAGAGTGGGGACAAGAACACTCTTTAGGACAAAGAACATGTATGTTATTTTACTTTATGCATGGCTTGTACCAGACCCTAACAAGGTCCATGGGATGGGCTCCAATGTTACCCCTAGGTCGACCGACATAGTAAGGACCTAGTAACCTAGTAGGTTCGGGATTAGCTACCTCGGATCTATTTAGGATGCATGCGAATGATGTATGTGGTACAATACCGGGCCCAATATGTTGAGATTATGTTTAAGTATATAAACTATATGTTTTCAAAGAGCATCCTGCATATACCATTTTATGTTCATCGAATTATCATGTTTAGAGACAATGTACTGTTGCGATGAAAATGCTAAGTTTATGTTCTTTTCCTAAATTGATCATGTCTCTACTTTAAATAAATGTTATGCTCATATGTTGTTTAAACGAACATGTCATTACTTTACATTTAATTCATGATGCATGTTTTTGTGAGTAGGAAAGGACCTTACTAAGCCTATGTGCTTACAGTTTACTTTCCTTGTACTGCAGAAAAGTGCAAGAAATGGATAAAATAAAGGGAGCAGCAGGAGGGGCAAAGATGTGTGTGACAGTGGCATGGTGGACGAGATCATTTTTCATATACGAACTTATGCATGATTTTCAGTTTATGTGTAAACTATTAGGAGACGTTAATGCTTTCTATGGTTGTTACTCATGTTTATTTTTATGAACCTTGAAATCCTTAATACATGTTTAGTTAAATAAATTGCTAAGACCTTTTGCCATGATTAAATTGTTAGGTTGATTGGGTTAATGTAATTAGAGTTAAAAGTTGTAAAGTTTTAAATGCTTCCGCTGTTATATGCATGAATGTATGATCGTGTAGCGTCGTCGCCCGTCTATAGGATGTGTATTAGGAGGATGGGAAGGGCGGGCGTTACTGGTGGTTTCAGACCCCAGTTCTGCCTTTCCACTACACACACATCAAGCTTCCATCCTGCCGCTCCAAGTAAGACATTCTATGCCTACTCTATTTATTTCATGTATGATATATAAACGCTAAGAAATGTTTTTATTTGGGTATGCATGAATATAAGTAAGGATGATAAACTTATCTTGGTATTTTTTTTTATCATTTATGAAGATAAGCATGGCCAGAAGACGTGGTAATGGAGTCAGTGAGACAGAATCTCCACCGGATCTTATGCAGGTGGTTACTGAACTCCAGCGTCAAGTCGCTAAACAATAGAAAGTGATAAAATGCCTTAATGACTCAGCAGGGAAACCCTAGTGGACCACCAGGGACGAGGCGATCCAGATAGGCTGCCTACACCAAGACACTGAGAGGCTCTGGCCTGATAGTTCGACCAGAAGCTTACCTGATCCAGTGGCAAAGGCTTAAACCGGAGATTTTCTCGAGTAATTGTGAACCATGGGATGCCCAGTCCTATTTCAAAATGGTGGAAAGCATAGTAGAGCTGCTGGATTGGCCTGAACATGAAAAGATTAAGTGTGCATCCTTTTGCCTTTCTGGAGATGCTCGAATGTGGTGGGAAAGAATTAAAGCAAAGAGGCAAGTAAACCAAATGAGATGGACGGACTTCGAAGCTGAATTTTTCGAAGATTTCTTCCATATGTGAGTGACCAACAAGCACTACGATGATTTCACCGGGTTCAGGCAAGGTGACCTATCAGTTAACGAAGCGGTGAAAAGATTCAACCGACTCGCATGCCTATGCCCAAGTTGGTCAGCACAGAAAAAGAAAAGGTCAGACTTATGCTGAAGATGCTCCGATCTGAGATAGCTCTAAAAGTGGCCGGCGGAGTGAATAGACCGCAGACCGCAGAGGAGTTGTTCAGTAGTGCCCTAATCACCGAGCACTACCTGAACAATATTAACCAAGAAAAGAAGGCGCTGAGTGAAGGCAAGAGTCAAGGCCAGCCAGGAGGTCAGAAAGCTCAGGGTAACTGGAAAGGAAACCACAGTGGCAAGAGAAAACAATGGAACGACTCTAAAGGTGGTCCAGCGAACAAACAAGCCAAGATTCCCCAATGTACTACATGTGGGAAACCACATACCGGGGTGTGCTACAAGGGCACAAATAGATGCTACCGCTGTGGACTAGAAGGACACAGAGTCAAGGACTGCCCTACCCAGGTTCAGGCACCTCCTCGTGATATGCCCGATGTGGTGCAACTTCACGGCTACACAGGATGCAAGTGCAATAGAAGGTACCGGATAAGCCAAGGGAGATTGGAAGCCGCCGATTGCGGCGAATGCGTGGTTTTCTCTCTCACTAAGGAAGACGTGGTGAATGATTCTCGCTGTCACAGGTCGATAATTATTTTCACAAGATGCTATCAGTATTATTTGATACTGGTGCAACACACTCGTTTGTCTCTACGCCTTTCACAAATAAGATTGACATACCCCCGCAAGTTTTGGATTGCGAGTTCTTAATGACCCTGCCCTCGGGAGAAGTGATGTCTTCTACTCATATGCTGTGAGCCGCACCCATCAGAATTGCAGACAGAGAACTCTACTATGATCTGATAGTGCTCGGCATGTAGGATTATGATGTCATATTGGGCATGGATTTCTTAAGCAAGTATGGTGCTTCGATCGAGTGTCGTAAGAGAAAAGTGGTCTTTCAGCCTGAGGCAGAACCTATGTTTGAATTCATTGGAGAGCCAAGGAATAGAACCTATAAATTCTTATCAGCTCTAAAGGCATGCAAGATGTTAGACAGGGGATGCACTGGGTTTCTAGCACATTTGGTTGATACAAGTCAAGCCGAGGACTAGAAGCTAGAAGATCTCAGAGTGGTATGCCACTACCCAGAGGTATTTCCTGATGAACTACCAGGGTTAGCCCCTGATAGGGAAATTGAATTTGAGATCGAATTAATTCCTGGTACTCACCCGATCTCTAAAGCACCTTACCGGATGGCGCCGACCGTATTGAAGGAACTTCAGGGATAGCTACAGGAGTTACTCGACAAGGGTTTTATTCACCCTAGTCACTCCCCATGGGGAGCTCCGGTACTGTTCGTAAAGAAGAAGGATGGGACTATGCACCTGTGCATAGACTACCGAGCGCTAAATAATGTGACGATCAAGAATTGGTACCCTTTACCACGGATTGACGATTTGTTCGACCAGTTAAAAGGTGCCACTGTCTTTTCAAAGTTTGACCTCAGATCTGGCTATCATCAAGTGAAAGTGAAACCAGATGATATACCGAAGACAGCTTTCCGAACAAGATACAGACATTATGAGTTCGTAGCTATGCCTTTCGGAGTGACGAATGCTCCTGCTATGTTCATGGACCTGATGAATCGGGTATTCTTGGCGTTTCTTGACAAGTTCGTGATCGTCTTCATTGACGATATCCTTGTCTATTCGAGAAATCAAGAAGAGCATGCCGAACACCTGAAGATGGTATTACAGATTCTTCGAGAAAAGCAACTATATGCCAAGTTCTCCAAATGTGAATTCTGGCTCGATCAAGTATCTTTTATGGGTCATATTATATCCAAAGACGGAGTTATGGTAGACCCAAGAAAGATTGAAGCTGTGAGTAACTGGAGCAGGCCAAAGAATGCTAGTGAAGTGAGGAGTTTTCTCAGATTAGTAGGCTATTATCGGAAATTTATAGAAGACTTCGCCAGAATAGCAGCACCTATGACAGTTCTCACCCGGAAGAACAAGAAGTATGTATGGATGGAGGAATGTAAGAAGAGTTTCTTGGAGCTGAAAAGGAGACTTACAAGTGCTCCAATCCTTACTCTCCTAGAGAATGACAAGAGCTTCGACATGTACAGCGATGCCTTTGGATTGGGACTCGGAGCTGTACTTATACAGAGGGGGTAAAGTTATTGCCTATGCCTCTAGGCAACTCAAGGAACATGAAAAGAACTATCCCACTCAAGATTTAGAGCTAGCAGCTGTGGTCTTCACTCTCAAGGTATGGAGGCACTATCTGTATGGAGCACAGTGCAAGATTTATACGGATCACCGGAGTCTGCGGTATTTCTTCACTCAGAAGGACCTCAATATGAGACAACGCAGATGGCTAGAGCTCGTGAAGGACTATGACTGCGAGATCTTTTACCATCCTGGCAAGGCAAACAAAGTGGCAGATGCACTCAGCAGGAAGTCCAGTGCCACCATGATATCCTTATCGGTATTGTCTCGACCGCTGGAGAAGGAAATTATGCTCTATGGAATCGAGGTTATTTTCGGGCAGCTTTTGACCATGGAAATAATACCAGCACTATTCGATGACATATTAGCAAAACAAAGTGATGATCCAAGTCTCTAAAGGATCAAGCAGAAGATCCTAGAAGGAAAAGGCGAGGGTTTCCGTATCGCCAATAGCGGAGTATTATACCTTAGGGATCAGTTATGTATCCCTAACGATCCGGAACTACACAAAAAGATATTAGAGGAGGCTCACGGAACCCCATATTCTATGCATTCGGGATCCATCAAAATGTATCAAAACCTGAAAGAGAAGTTCTGGTGGTCCAGTATGAAGAGGACGAGCTCAAGACGCCAAGACTACCGACCGCCAAAGAGTTAAAGCATAACACCAGAGGCCTAGAGGAGTTCTGCAACCGATCTAAATTCCGGAGTGGAAATGGGAAGACATCTCTATGGATTTCATTTCAGGTCTTTCTAGGACTACAAACGGATATGACGCTATATGGGTTATCGTTGACAGATTGACAAAGTCAACTCATTTCCTAGCGATCAAGATGACATATTCGATTGAGCAACTGGCTCAATTATATGCTAAGGAAATCATCAGACTGCATGGTATTCCCAAGACCATCATTTCAGATAGGGATGGTCGCTTCACTTCACAGTTTTGGGGATGCGTTCATAAGGCACTTGGCACGAAGCTGCATTTCAGTACCGCCTTTCATCCTCAGACAGATGGGCAAACAGAAAGGGTGAACCAAGTACTGGAAGACATGTTACGAGCTTGTGCCTTGGATTTCAAAGGGAGTTGGTGCCGCTACTTATGTTTAGCGGAATTCGCTTACAATAATAGCTACCAAGCTACCATCGGAATGACACCTTATGAAGCATTATATGGGAGGAGATGTAGGTCTCCGATCTGTTGGTACGAAGGTGGTGAGAAGAAAGAGATGGGACTTCATACGGATTTCATCGACGACACCACACGAGCGTTACAGAATATCCGCTAAAGAATAGAGACTGGTCAGAGCCGGAAAAAGAACTATGCGGATCAGCGATGTAGACCTTTGGAATTCAATGTCGGAGATTTGGTATTTCTCCGAGTAGCTCCTATGAAAGGAACAATGAGATTCGGGAAGAAAGGAAAGCTAAGTCCACGATACGTAGGACCGTACAAGATCCTGAAAAGAGTTGGCAAGGTAGCTTACGAGCTAGGACTACCTCAGGAGATGTCTTCTATTCACAACGTGTTCCATGTCTCGATGCTTAAGAAGTACATTTCTAGTACCGACCAAGTGGTCGAGCCACAGACAGTGCAAATTCAAGAGGACCTGAGCTATGAAAGTCGACCTATCCGGATACTAGATCGAGAAGTCAAAAGACTAAGGAATAAAGAAGTACCCTTAGTGAAGGTCCTATGGCAAAGTCAATGATACGAAGAAGCCACCTGGGAATGTGAGGATGACATGAAGCAAAAGTACCCTGAGTTGTTCTATGTTTCGAGGACGAAACTTTTATAAGGTATAAGGGATTGTAACATCCCAAATTTTAGTTACTATATTTTTATTTAAAGGAAATATATATATATATATATATATAGAAATAAGAATAAAAAAATGATTAAATAGTTCCTAGTCGAGGCTTGAACCATGAACCATTGATTTGGGGGAATAGACTTCCCACCAGTAAGTCATAAGATTACCAATGAGTAAGATATAACAGAATATATTTATTGGTAGAAAAAAAGAAAGAAGTTGATTAATCTAGCTGATCATTTAAACGGATAATTAGGTTAAGAAAAATCCTAATTTATATATATATCATCTCTTCTCTCTTTTCCCCAAAATTCCCACGCCGCATCTCTCTCTCCCTCCTCTCTCCAATACCGATGCCCACTCTCTCTGCCTCTCTCTCTCTCTCTCTCTCTCTCTCTCTCGCTCGCTCGTTTTTCTCCAGCCATCGAGAACTCCAACGCCGATGCCCACTCTCTCTCTCTCTCTCTCTCTCTCTCTCTCTCTCTCTCTCTCGCTCGTTTTTCACCAGCCGCCGAGAAAAACAAGAGAGAAAAAGGAAAAAAAAGAGAGCCTCTATAATTTCTTCATCGTGGGATAATTCAAGAGATTTTCAAGAGGGACTTGGTAGAGGATCACGCTAAAGTAAGGAAACACGTAGGAGGTCTTCTCTTTGCGAAGTATAACGGTATAAATTGGTGAAAAAGCGTAGGATGTAAGTATCCCCTCACCTGCAGTATAAGTGCTTACGATGTAATGTTGTATGCTTGATTTTGAACGAAAGAATCTAGAACTATATGTAGAAGGTTCGGTTAATAGAATTAGAGAAATTATTCTTGAACAATCTTATGAAACTCTTTTTTTGCTTAAGGGGCACCAAATTTCAGAAGCTGTCTTAGTAATAATTAACCAAAATAATAGTAGTTGATGTTTTATTCATCTCACATCAAATTGGTCAAACCAAAATATATATTGAGTTGGTTTGTCTTGATTCCAAGTGCTATGACAGTTTGTTGTGTCAAAAATTAGCCAAGGAAATGTGTCTATTGATTCAGCATAAGTTTTATTTAGCTCCAACAAATTGTAAACCCCAGCAGTCTTATTAGGAGTACTGGAGGATCTTACTAGGAATAGTAAGTGGGTGTGCTGGCATTGGTAAAGTCATCTTATTATTATAAGAATGAAACATCTGTCTATTTATATTTTTTGGGAAATGCTAATTTGTGTTAATCCATTGTACTTAGTTAATGTTTTCTAAGATTTGTATATATTTCTTAAATTTTTTGCATATTTTATTGTAAAGGATGTGTCAGTTTGGTAGGCTTGCATGAATATTCTTGTGCTTGTAACAAGGTTTTGATTTGATGATTTCTATTTATGTTAGCTTAATTTTCCTTATGTCACTACCTTATGCCATGTTAAATTGTACTCATGCCGATTTATGCTATGCTACATGCTTATGTTTTCACCCATGTTAGGCATGACTCACGTATATGAAATGTCTAAGAAATGTTTCCCTAAGAGTGGGGACAAGAACACTCTTTAGGACAAAGAACATGTATGTTATTTTACTTTATGCATAGTTTGTACCGGACCCTAACAAGGTCCACGGGATGAGCTCCAAGGTTGCCCCTAGGTCGATGGACATAGTACGGACCTAGTAACCTAGTAGGTTCGGGATTAGCTACCTCGGATCTATTTAGGATGCACGCGAATGATGTATGTGGTACAATACCGGGCCCAATATGTTGAGATTATGTTTAAGTATATAAACTATATGTTTTAAAAGAGCATCCTGCATATACCATTTTATGTTAATCGAATTATCATGTTTAGAGACAATGTACTGTAGCAATGAAAATGCTAAGTTTATGTTCTTTTCCTAAATTGATCTTGTCTCTACTTTAAATAAATGTTGTGCTCATATGTTGTTTAAACGAACATATCATTACTTTACGTTTAATTCATGATGCATATTTTTGTGAGTAGGAAAGGACCTTACTAAGCCTATGTGCTTACAGTTTACTTTCCTTGTACTGCAGAAAAGGGCAAGAAATGGATAAAATAAAGGGAGCAGCAGGAGGGGCAAAGATGTGTGTGGCAGTGGCATGGTGGACGAGATCATTTTTCATATACGGACTTATGCATGATTTTCAGTTTATGTGTAAACTGTTAGGAGACGTTAATGCTTTCTATGGTTGTTACTCATGTTTATTTTTATGAACCTTGAAATCGTTAATACATGTTTAGTTAAATAAATTGCTAAGACCTTTTGCCATGATTAAATTGTTAGGTTGATTGGGTTAATGTAATTAGAGTTAAAAGTTGTAAATTTTTAAATGCTTCCGCTGTTATATGCATGAATGTATGATCGCGTAGTGCCGCCGCCCGTATATAGGATGTGTGTTAGGAGGATGGGAAGGGCGGGCATTACATTGACGACGTATCCTATCACCCCTTCGCAGAGCTTGGTCTACCTGAACAGGTTGTACCACAACTCCTTGTGATGCCTATTCTTGTTGCATTAAGGCAGCAGTGTTATTTTGTGTATCTTGAACTTCTTCAAGATCAATTTTACTCCCACTAGCCTTTCTATAAATAAATTTCCTTTCTAGAAAGACACCATTTCTGGGGACAAACACTTTGGCTAGCGTGGGGTTGTAAAAGTAATATCCTTTCGTTTCTTTAGGATATCCTACAAAATAACACTTGTCTGATTTGGAGCCTAATTTATCTGAAACTTAACATCTCACGTAAGCTTCACATCCCCAAATCCTCGTAAAAGACATCTTGGGACTCTTCCTAGTCCATATCACATATGGTGTCTTTATGACTGCCTTAGATGGAACACGATTAAGTGTGAAAGCAGCTGTCTCTAAAGCATATCCCCAAAAGGAAGGAGGAAGATCCGTATGACTCATCATTGATCGTACCATGTCTAATAGAGTATGATTTCTCCTCTCGGATACACCATTCAACTGTGGTGTTCCGGGTGGAGTGAGTTGAGATCGTATCCCACACTCAAATAGATAGTCATGAAACTCTTGGCTAAGGTATTCCCCACCTCGATCTGATCGAAGCATCTTAATACACTTTCCAAGTTGGTTTTGTACTTCATTCTTGAATTCTTTGAACTTTTCAAAGGATTCTGATTTGTGCCTCATAAGGTACACATATCCATATCTTCTGAAATCATCAGTAAATGTAATGAAGTATTAATAACCACCTCTGGCTGCGACTTTGAAAGGACCACAAACATCACTATGTATGAGGCCTAACAAATCTATCGCTCGTTCGCCTTGTCCACTAAATGGACTCTTGGTCATCTTGCCTAAAAGACAAGGTTCGCATGTCTCATATGATTCAAAATCAAATGAGTCCAGTAATCCATCTCTATGGAGCTGGGATATGCGACTCTCATTTATGTGACCCAAGTGACAATGCCAAAGATATGTCTGATTCAAATCATTAGATTTGAATCGTTTGGTATTTATGTTATAGATTGGGTTTTCTAGATCTAGAATATAGAGTCCATTCAACAAATGTGCACTGCAATAGAACATTTCATTTAAATAAATAGAACAACATTTGTCCTTTATAGTAAATGAAAAACCTTTCTTGTCCAAACAAGAAACAGACATAATGTTATTAGTTATTGCAGGTACAAAATAGAACTCATCAAGTTCTAAAATCAAACTACTCGGCAACAATATGGAATATGTTCCTACAGCTATAGCAGTAACTCTTGCGCCATTGCCCACACGCAGGTCCACTTCCCCTTGCAGCAATGATCTACTTCTTCTCAGGCCCTGCACATTAGTGCAAATGTGAGAGCACAACTAGTATCCAATACCCATGAAGAAGAAATAGATAGATTGACTTTTATAACATGTATACCTGAAGCAGAAGTCTCACTTTGCTTCTTCTTAACTTCCTCAAGAAACTTTTTACAGTTCCTCTTCCAATGTCCAGCTTCCTTACAATGGAAACAAGTCCCTTCCTTGGCCACCCCACCTTTGGGCTTCAATGCTTTCTTGCCCTTTTCTTGGGTCTTGCCTTTTGACTTCTTCTTACCTTTTCCCTTTTTAACCATAAGTACAGTACTAGTACTAGGTTGTATCTTCTTAAGATTGCTCTCAGCAGTTCTAAACATAGTTAAGAGCTCAGGCAACGGTTTGTCAATTTCACTCATGTAATAATTCATGACAAATTGACTAAAGTCTCTAGGCAAAGAGTGCAGAATAAGGTAAGTGGACAACTCTTGGCCTAAAGGAAATCCCAATCTCTCAAGGTTCTCCACGTACCCAATCATCTTGAGTACGTGAGTTCCTACGGGTGTTCCTTCTTGCATCTTGCATTGAAACAATGCCTTAGATACTTCGGATCTCTCGTGCCTCGCTTGCCCTTGATATAATTGCTTCAGGTGTGCAACCATAGCAAAGGCATCCATGTTCTCATGTTGCTTCTGAAGCCCAGAGTTCATGGTTGCAAGCATAAGGCATGATGCATCTAATGTATCATCTTGATGCTTCTTATAAGCATCCTTATTAGCACGAGTGGCATTGTTGGTGGGTGGTTCAGGAATGGGTTGCTCTATGACATAGAGTTTCTGCTCCTGTTTTAGAACTATTCTCAAATTCCTATACCAGTCAATAAAGTTTGCTCCATTGAGCTTGTCCTTCTCAAGGACCGATCGCAGAGATAGGGTGTTTGACGTATTTGAAGATATAGTGATCTACAACAAAAATGCAGACATGTATCATATTTCAATCATTTAATTAGGCCTTTAACTAAATGATTCTCCCACTAGTCACAAAGTGGTACAAGATCCATATTATACCGCATCTTGAGTTAGCTTTGGCTAATCGCCCAAAACTCGTATAAATTAGATAGGTAACTCATACCAATTACATCTAATGTAACTCTTGTATATCTTTATGAACAACATTTGTTCATAATGCCCATCGAATGAGATATCCTTCTAAATTAATACTCATCTTGAGTTAGCTTTGGCTAATCGCCCAAGATTTGTATAATGTAGGTAGATATCTCGTATGAACTATGCCTCTAAGTTCATCAATCTAATTGAGAGAGCTTCGTTAAGTCAAACCCAAAGTTTAATAGGCGGACATCACAATTGTCCTATCGTACTTTACCAAGGTAAATCGAGTCACTTTGCTTTGGCAAACGCACTACGATTGAACAAGGTAATAGTAAGTATTGAACTTTGGTAGGCATATTATAAGTGACCTAATTTTGTGACAACTAACTACGCATGCATCTCATACAAGCATCACATACACAAGCATCACATGCAAGCATAATATATATCAACATATAATTTTAAACGTGACATGGTTATGGCCCGTATCTATGATCTTCTCAAGCCAATGAGAAGAGCGAATGGATAACCTAGGGATGACATCTTCTCCAAGTGTTTTCTTCAGTCATCCTGTGTTATCATCATCCTCCTTGTAACTTCACCCTTCAATGGACTTTCCATTTTTCATTTTGACATTACAAAATAAGAATACTCGAGTTACATTCGAGTCTAAATCTATTTTACAACAGGGAAAATATAGATGAAGGTGTGACATGAAAGCCGCATTATGAATTACAACATGCACACACAACACATACAACCTAAATCATATTGGGTCCTAGGCCATAACCATGCACCATGCATCATATCATTCATAATGATGTGATTTTATAAAATTAATTATATATACACGAACGCTGCAGCGTGGTCAAGGCGCAATACTATGGGTCTAAGGGCGCCCAAGAAAATTTTATTTTCAACTCCTTGAATGAGTTGCTGCCCTCGGTCCATCACTATGAACCCAAGACCCTTGCTTCCGGAGCATCCCGTGTCCAACACGGTCGGGCAGTGCCAATTGGCACAGCCATGCTGGGGTGATCAGAGGCCCACACGGGCAGGTCGTGTCTTTCCACACGACCGTGGGTTTCTCTTCCAGAGGCGCCCATGGCTAGGCCGTGTTCTTCAACACGGTCATGGGGTTGAACATGGCAAGTCAATGTTTTTCAACACGGCCGTGTGTTGTACTGTTCCACTCCGTTTTTGCCCCTTTATCAACATTCCAAGCCTAAAATTCATGTACCCATAATTTACATTCTTTATATTGCATAGAAAATATGAAAAAAACTAATTTATATCACATATAAATCATTATAAACAAGTATATGTTTTGCAAGTGGCTCTGATACCACTGTTGGGAAAAACTCCGGATATGATGTTCACCACATCGTGGGCGAATACTTCGTACAACCGAAGTGGAAATAAATAATTATATCGGATCCCACCAGAGATCCATGCAAAACTATATAAATCATTTTCTATATTCTAGTCTAGATCTTATCTAGAGGAGGAATATACTTTCGGTGCGTGCCCTTCGCAATCCTGCTTTTCCAAACATTGTCGAATCTCAATACGGTAAAGGTAACCATATATCTATGGTATCCACACTGACACCCACACTAGCTTTGGAGTCACGTTGTGCTAGCAACCCCTAGCAAAATGCCAAGAACTCTTTTGGAAGAAGAAGGAGAGGAAGGAGGAGATGAGAGAACTCTTTCTCTTGGCCCTTTTGGCTTGCACACCCAAACACAAAAGCCACACCAATTGTTGTTCTCCACGTGAAACACCAAAAAGGCCATTTAAACCATTAGCCATCAATGTCATTATCTCCCCATTAAGAACTCATCATGAATACCAAGCCCTTTGGTATTCCTATTCATGATTAATCAAATTAATCATGCATAATGATGAATCATCTTCCATGGTTCAACTTGAGTCTAACTCAAGTTTAACCAATTTGAGTCTTACTCAAATCTTGGCCATATGCTCAATGGTCCTTTTAGTACAACTAAAAGAAACCATCTCCAAAACAGAAAGTCATTTGTGTCTGACCCTATAGGCTCTTGTAACGTTGGCAATCTATCTAAAACCCTTTTACATACATAAGCAATGAGCGACATCTAGCAATACATCATTGCTACCAAAGTTACAAGATCGTCGAGATCCGACAAACTTTCCATGACTATTATCATGTATGGCGATGTCCTTCTATCTCTGATATCTTAGATCGATCAATGAGGCATAGACCGTGTCATCCCCTTATTGATCTTTATGTTTCTTGATCCCCAAGTAGACTCACTCAAATAAATGAGCTCAATATCTCATATTGACTCATTTGAGCATAACCATGCATTTCGTGGTCCTACTCTATCAAGAGGCCAAAGATATCACTCCCGTCATATGGCAGAGATAGATCTCATCTACATCACTAACATCTCGCTACATAATTCGTTACTTACCCAGTGATCGCCGTTATAGTCACCCTATTACGGAGTGACGTTAGACGATACCAAAATACATAACTCCTTATGTAGGGAACCGTAGTGACTTCAGGTCTAAGGACTATTCATACCAATAGTCACATGAGAAAGTATATGACACTCATATAACGATCCATGATACTTTCTCATGGTGGGTCAATTCAGTATATATATTCTCCAATATATATACCCATGTGTCAATGTGATATCACATATCCATGACTTGTGAGATCAAGTCATCCATTGACCTACATGCTAGTCTCAATGTATTAATATTGCCCTTGTATATTAATACTTGACTAGGAATATTAAGAATAATATTCTCTACAGCTTCTCATAATCAATTCTACCAATTGATAAACTGTAGATTAGAACCTACTATTCAAGGGCATTATTATATTTATTTTAGCTAGCACATGCATAAGTAAATATAATAAACAATCTTTGCCTTTTATTATTGAAATATCTTACACATGATCCCTAATCAATCATCTCATGATTGACACTAATGGCTGACACTAACAACACATTGAAGGTAGGAAACTTTGCTTCCCACTTCAACTCGATCGCTTGTTCATGGCGATCCCATCGATGTCCCTGGATTAAAAAAATTTGATCCTAGACAAAAGGGATCACCCAAGCAACTGTTTCATCGTCGTGCTATTCGATTAGAGTGGTCACTTGAACAAACTTGTTGTTCAAGCCACCAACCTCTATTCTATGAATAGCCGCGGAATAGACGATGTACGGATCGCCGGCTTTTGTATTTATATTTGGGGTCCAAGTTATATTAGCCACAAAATAGAATATATCATGCATATATAATTGAGAAACAATTATAAACATGTTACATAAGAAAATAGACAAGTATTATACCTCTCGATCTTCTATTGTATGTCCTCCCTCCTTTTAGACGTCGTGTGGGCGACGATCTACCAAAAGTCGAAGCTCCTAGATCACCAATCTTCCTTCCTTACTCACTCCGAACAAGAGGAAGAATAAGAAACAAGGCACTTCTCCTTCTTTCAACCAACCACCAAGCTCCAAGCTTGGTGCTTGCCATCGGCCAAGAAGGAGAAGATGAATTAGATGGAAACCGGCCAAGACTCCAAGGGAATGCCCTAAGTCTTGTTTCCACCGGCCAAGGAGAAGGGGATGAAGAAGTTTGGACACCGGCCAAGGGAGGGAAGGGCTGGTATAGGCACCGGCCACCAAGGAAGAAGAAGAATAAAAGGAAAACCTTTCCTTATTTGGTGCCGCCAACACCCCAAACCCTAATCCCCAAAGCTTGCCGCCCCTTACCCTAATCCTATCTCTAATGGAATTCATCTTGCCGCCCACCCCATGCTCTCCTTTTATAAAGTAAGGGATATGCCTTGTTTTAATCTCCACCATTTGTTATAGGGATTCAATCTCAACCGTCAGATCTAGAGATTTAATCTCAACCGTCGGATCTAGAGATTTAATCTCTACCTTTGGATCTAGAGTTTTGTTCTCAATCATTGGATCTAGGCTTCATGAGGTTTTAATAGGCTACAATAGGGACCATGAGAAAAAGTTGGATCTTAGCCACCCAATGGATCAAGCCCACATAAAGTCCGATCCATTAATGATAATCCAATCCACTAAAGGATTATCATTGATCTACCTCACCAAGCCTCATAAGTTAATATGGGCTCCATATATTATTTGTACATTTTTCTCCCCGTGTTTAAGATCTCGAATGCCCGTCGATTAATTAATTTACTGACCATTAATTAATCAACATCTAACTCCATGAGTAGTACCACTCAACCTTTTCATCATGCCGGACCAAGTCCACCTGCAGGGTTTACATGATGAACCTTATGAGCTCCTCGAGGGGACATCATCATCCTAATATATAGGACACGGTTTCCTCTTATAATCAACGGCACACCATATAAATAATATCATTTCCCAACTTACCGAGCCTATCGATTTAATCTATAAACCTCGCCCATTGGTAAATCAAAGAAATAAATACTAAGTATATGTGCACGTTATTATATCGGGATTAAGAGTATGTAAAATATAATATCTGAGGTCCGATTCAATTATGTAGTCAGCAATAAATCGAATCGCCTCTAGTCGGTCCTGCTCGATACACACAAAGTGTACTAGTGTGATTCTATGGTCAAGGCAAACCAATACCAACTCACACTACAACCATACCAATGGTTTGTCCAAATCCATCTTGGTTGTGAGCCTATACTTATACTTTACAAGGAACCGATAACATGATCTCCCGTGTGACACCACACACCATATTATCTACAATGTAATGTATTAGACAATATGCATGACCATAAATATGCAATCAATGATCATGTGATTCTTATTTCAAAATAAAGATGTTCATACAAAAGATAGACTTTTTAGTATACATCACAACACACATGTATCCAAGAGTACCTTACTTTAGTAACTGTCATGCCCCGAGAGTATGCTCAGCTAAAAAGCAAACGGATAGCATCTCCCTTGTACATGATGTTGGATTTTCGGCACCGCGGCGAGTGTGTGTTCGAACATGTTTCGTAAACATGTGGACAGCGAAAGAAATAAAAGGCAATAAATCTAATTTATTACAACACACATACCACACGCATGCATAGTACAGCATGTGTAGACATAATCATAGTTTCAAATTTTGCAATAAAAGGAATTTATTCTAGGTATACCTGATGAATCACGTGTAACGGGAAAGACATCAACCGGAGCGACTCTTGCTAGAATCGCCTCTATCCGTATCCACACTGAGTATCGTCGGGATGACTTCACAAAGCCACAAGCCTCGTCTTCGTATGAGTCACTAGCCTTGTGTCGAAGACGATGTGATCGAGAGAAGATCACAATCCGAATCAAAATTCGGATTAAAAAATGAGTCCTCAAAACTCGCTTCTCCGGAGAGGTATTCGTCAACCGTTTGACGAATCCTTCATCCTCCACCTATGAGGATTACCGGAGATTGAATTCCCGAAAAAGTAGCCACTGTCAGAGCTCCAAACGCTGTCCAAACGACGCTCCGACACAAAGGAAACAAGCTGTCCAGAAACTGGACAGCTTTGGTGGAGAACATGCGCCGGCCAAATAAGGAAAGCTAGGTGCTCACCTTGTCACCGGAGCCAAGGAAGATCACCAGAGGGTCGCCGACAGAAGCTTGGATGCTGGCAACAACTTGGACGGCGACACAAGGGCTGGGCAACAACCTTGTTGGGCGCCAGCACCATGAGAAGAGATGAAGGGGTGGCAACAAAATTAGGGTTAGCCAACTCCAAAAGTTATCCACGAAAAACCCTTAAGCCATGTTTTTATAGAGAACACATTCTCCTAACGGTTATTGGTTCATAACCAAAATCCGTTAACCCGCTCCAATAACTTAAGTTAAAATAAACCAAACCGTGTTGGTCTATTTTAAGTTAAAACGAACCGAACCAACTTTTAGTTCATTCGTTTAAAACAAACTAAACCCCTTTGGTTTATTCTCCACTATTGGATTAGAACCAAACCAATTTGGTTCATCCATCATGTCTTCATAAGACACGGCCCATCCACACTTCCATTGCGACTGAAACAATTTCATGCTCGATCCTTGTTTGGTCCAACCAAACCTAGTTTCTCTCGGTCTAAGAATCTCATTCTCAAGCTCGTTTTAAATCCTTAGGATTATGCTCGTTGTGCGTGTGACAAAATAGGTTCTCGATTTATGTTGGTCGTCTATAATTAACCATTAATTATAGAACGATCATGAGTAGCACCTAGTAGTTGTTAGTAATATATGAGAGATGTCCTAAGGTAATCGCCTTATGTTTGAACCATTTATATGATAAATGAAGATTCACTATTTGAGTATACATGTTTTCATGTATATGATTAGATCTTAAACTCATTTATTGAATGTCCACGATATGATTCACATCATGAGAGAATTTGTGATTGGATCACTAGTGAGTATCTCTACATGTGTAATTGTGATGTATCGGAATTATCCCTAGTCGATGAATTGATGGATTTGGACACCATCGATTCTGTCGAGACTAGCACGAGGTATACTCCTTGGTGTATCTAAGCAGCTGATTCTCACTGGCTGGAGACATTGTGATGTCCGGAGTTAATCGTGGATGCTAGTTATGGTAACTAGTTCATTGGAGTGACCAGCCATAAGACTTTATATGGTTCTCTGCATATATAGATATGTCAATGAAGTTCTTACTGCAGCTTAAGTGCGATGTTCCTTTGACTTGCGGTATTCAAGTCATCTTGATCATGAAGACTTATGCTTTGACATCTTAAACAAGCATCTCTGAGGAGATGTGGACCCGGGATGATTGGGTATAAGTCGAAGTGATCGAAGGTGTTTGAATAGCCTATAAAGGATTCACCACTCCTTGCGAGGAGATGTATACCCATGGCCCTCTCGTCGGATTGTTACTAAAGTCTTTGGCCAAAGCATTACATGTTAAGAGTAAGGTACTCTTGGATACATGTTCAGTAACTAGAATCCGTAGGACGAGGAAATGATACTTGGGCTATTGGTGCAGGGGCACTAGATAATCGAACCTATGTTTTGATTATGGCAAAGACACAAAGTTAAGTTTACATCGTTATCTCATGAGCTAAATCGAGTGTGCAGAAAAGTACTAAAGCTGGAGCTAAAGGCTAGCGACACCCAGAGGAAGCCACGGTGGTCGGGCAACACTCGAGTGACTTCGGAGGGAGCCGAAGGAATTGAGTGGAAGGCTGGAAGCAAGAGCTACAAGGTAAGTATCGAGGAAAGCTCGTGTGAGTGAGAGATTGTAAGGTCGTGTCCTCTTTACGGGGATGACCATAGGTGGTGATCCGACTAAGACTTTCTGTGGAAGGTCTAGGTCGAGATCGGACGGTTAGAAACCGTCGCATTTATCATTTTCCGAGCTAACCTCTTACTGCAGGGAAGTGGCCAGCCGGCAATGATCGCCGACATTGGGCGGGCCGACTAATGCTCATCCCGATCGATGGGAGGCATTAGTCGACTGATGGCGACGAATCAGCCTTTGTGCTAGGTCAAAATGGATAAGGTTTGACGCGGCCACATCGTGATAAAATTTATTACAACTTCGTGATCTGTTCCGAAAAAAGAGGAGACATATTCAGAGGCTAGAATCTATAAAAGGAGGGGTGGATTCCAACTCCAAACATCATCAAGTTTATTCATCAAGTGCTCCTACAATGCCAACGCTCCAACACCGTCATAATGCTGACGCGACAACAAGTTCAGATCTTCTTCGTCGGCAGCAGCATCTAGTAATATATTTTTGATATTGTATTCATTGTTTTTATTCGTAACGAGGTGAGGTAGGCTTGTTGCCTCATCCTCGTACATTCGGTTTTGTGATCGTTTTCTCCTACCTCCAACGAGGAGGAGACGTTATAGTGCTTTGCCCTCCGTACGCGGTCTAGGACCGATAGGGCCTTGGAGTAGCAACCGCTGGGTTGTGAACCAAGTAAAATAAACGTGTCTCTTTATTTTCCGCTGCTCTTATTCGTTTAATTGTCTACTCGAATGAAACGACGAAAAGATTTACGCTCGCTATTCACCTCCCCCCCCTCTAGCGACGCTTCTCGATCCAACATGGGCTAGGTGTGACATAGTCAACCTAGTGGGGACTGACACTATAGACCATGTCCTGAACTAAGTGGGTATAAGATGAGTGAAAGGAATGGGGAACGATTCATTGCAGCTGCTGAAGGGTTTCAGAAATAGTTCTAGATCAACCGTTGATCTTTTCGGTTAATTAGGGATCATTATATACTACTAGGTACCACTCATGATCGTTCTATAATTAATGGTTAATTATAGACTGTCAACATAAACCGAGAACCTATTTGGTCACACGCACAACGAGCGTAATCCGAAGGATTTAAAACGAGCTTGAGAATGAGATTCTCAGACCGAGAGAAACTAGGTTTGGTTGGACCAAACAAGGAGCGAGCATGAAATCGGGTTAGTCACAATGGAACCGTGGATGGGTCATGTATTATGAAGACATGATGGATGAACCAAACTGGTTTGGTTCTAATCCAATGGTGGATAATAAACCAAAGGGGTTTGGTTTGTTTTAAACGAATGAACCAAAGTTGGTTCAGTTCGTTTTAACTTAAAATAGACCAAATCGGTTTTGTTTATTTTAACTTAAATTAATGGAGCTTGTTAACGGGTTTTGGTTATGAACCAATAACCATTAGTAGAATTTGTTCTCTATAAAATAGGGCTCAAGGGTTTAATTAGAGCCCTAATCCAAGTTGCCGCCCCCTCTCCTTCTCCTCTTATGGTCGGCACCCAAACCCTAGCCGCCGCCCACCCTTGTGTCACCGTCCAAGTTGTTGTTGGCATCCAAGCTTCAGCCTGCGATCCTCCGGCGACCATCCGGTGATCCTCCTTGGCTCCGGTGACAAAGGACTAGCTGGCCCTCTTCCCTTTGGTCGGTGCTAACTCCTCCACCAAGCTATCCAGTTTTCTGGACAGCTTGTTTCCTTCGTGTCGGAGCATCGTTTGGACGACATTTGGAGCTCCGACAGCGGCTACTTTGCCGGGGATTCGATCTCCGGTAATCCTCATTGGTGGAGGACGAAGGATTCGTCAAACGGTTGACGAATACCTCCCCGTAGAAGCGAGTTTTGAGGACTCGTTTTTGTTGGAATGTATACTGAAAGCCTAGCTCTTTTTGTATGAACATTTTATTTTGAAATAAGAATCACATGATCATTGTTTGCATTTTATATATTCATTATATATGTGTGCATATTGTCTAATATTTTACATTGTAGATAACATGGTGCTTGGTGTGGCACAAAAGATCATGTTATCAGTACCTTGTAAAATATAAGTAAAGGCTCACAACCAAGATGGTTTTGGACAAACCATTGGCATGGTTGTAGTGTAGCTCAGTATTGTTTTATCTTGAACATAGAGTTACACTTGTACACTTAGGTGTATTGAGCAGGACCGACATAGAGGTGATTCAATTTAGTGCTGACTACATAATTGAATCGGACCTCGGATATTATGTTGTACATGCTCTTAATCCCGATATAATAACGGGCACATGTACTTAGTATTTATTTCTTTGATTTACCAATAGGTGAGATTTAGATGGATTAAATCAATATGCCCGGTAAGTTGGGAAATAATATTATTTACATGGTGTGCCGTTGATTATAGGAGGAAACCGTGTCCTATATATTAGGTTGATGATGTCCCCTTGAGGAGCTCATAAGGTTCATCATGTAAACCCAGTTGGTTGACTTAGTCAACATGATGATAAGGTTGAGTGGTACTACTCGAGGAGTTAGATGTTAATTAATTGATGGTCAGTAAATCAATTAATTGACGGACATTCGATATCTTAAACACGGGGAGATAAATGTACAAATAATATATGGAGCCCATATTAATTTATGGGGGTTGGTGAGGTAGTTCAATGATGATCCTCTAGTGGAATGGAACATCATTGATGGATCAAGTTTGTGTGGTTCCGATCCATCGGGTGGCCAAGACCCAACTCCTCCTTATGGTCCCTATCGTAGCCTAACATAATCCTTGTGAAGTCTAGATCCAAGAATGTAAAACAAAACCTAGAACCAATGGTTGGGTTAAATCCATAGATCCGATGGTTGGGATGAAACCCTAGAACCAACGGTTGGATTAAATCCATAGATCCGATGGTTGGGATGAAACCCTAGAACCAACGGTTGGATTAAATCCATAGATCCGATGGTTAGGATGAAACCCTAGAATCGATGGTTGGGATTAAATCCCTAGATCCGACGGTTGGGATTAAATCCTTGATCCGACGGTTGGGATGAAATCCTAGATCCTACGGTTGGGATGAAATCCTAGATCCGACGGTTGGGATAAAACCCTAGATCCGACGGTGGAGATTAAATCCCTAGATCCGACGGTGGAGATTAAATCCCTAGATCCGACGGTGGAGATTAAAGGAGGCCTAAGCCTAATTCTATAGTTAGGGTTTGGCTCATCCATGTGTTAAGCGCAACAAATCTTAAAGGAGATAAGGTTGGTTGGGCGGCAAGAAAATAGAGTTAGTTCCTATATTTTAGGCTAACCAACTTTCTCCTAAATTCTATAAATAAAGGCTTAGAGGCTTAGGCAACTAATGATTTTCGGATTAGAGAAATAGGGTTTGGCTCATCCAAGTGTTGGGCGGCAACAAACCCTAGAGGAGCTAGGGTTTTGGGCGGCTAAGAAGTGGGCGGCAAGGTTATTGTTCTCCCTAAGTTTTGGCCGGCGCCCCTCTTCCTCTCCTCCTCTCTTGGCCGGTTCTCCTCTTCCTCCTCCCTTGCTCTTTGGTGGCCGGCGGCTCTCCAACAATTGGTGGCTGGTGCATCTCCAACATCTAGGTGGCCGGCGACAACAATACAACAAGTTGGCTAAGACTCATCCAATCGTTCCTTGGCCGGCGGTTGCATCAAACTCTCTTGTTTGGTGGCCGGTTCTAGAAAGGAAAGGTTTTGTTGGTTCTTCTCTTTGTTCGCAGTGGACAAGGAAGAGAAGAACGTGATCTAGAAGGCTTCTACTCGTGGAGGATCTTCGTCCACACGTCGTCCACGAGAAGGATAGGACATACGGTAGAAGATCGTAAGGTATAAAGTTTTATAACTTTAATTTCAGATCTGAGCATGTTCTTATATATGATGATTATGCATGTGTGTGTATGAATATATATTGTATAATCATGGACCCCGAAGACAAACACAAAAACCGGCGATCCGTCCGTCGTCTATTCCGCGGCTAACCAACTAGAAGAGTTGTGTTGCTTGAACAACTAGTTTGTTCAAGCGACCACTCGAGTTGTTAGCACGACGACGAAATGGTGTCGTTAAGGAAGCTCATCCCATCCAGATTAATCCTTTCATCAGTGAAAATTTTAACACGGGGATATGGGAGCCAATGAGCCTCTGAAGCGACATACCATCAATTGGTATCAGAGCCACGGTTTCCGGTTTTGTGTGTTTAGGATTCGGTTAATTTTTTTTTATGCATTTTTCATATATTATATGTGCCGGATGATAGTAGGATATGCGTAGTTTAACTCTTTGGTTGCAGGCATAAGATCCGACTATTATGGCCATGTGTGTGTATGTGAATGGATGTGTGTAAAAATTTATTATTTGAATCCTCGGGGTTGACGAGGCTAGATTAGTATTTAATTTTTGTAATTAAATACGGCATTGTTTAGCCGCTCATTTTAGTTTACTTTCCATCTAGATTATTTGTACACTCCTTCGTGGAGTATAGGATCGATGGATGTAAATTAATATGATTTATCTCGGCTCGGATCTCTTTGGTGACTTGCGCACGGGAAAAGATGGAGCGGACGAGGTGGCGGCACGACGGGATGCGTATTGGAGAACAATGCCATAATAGTTGGAAAAAAATTCTGTTTTTTTCATATTTATTGCTGATTTGTTTTATATGCATGTTGTGTGTGCTTGAAAATTCCTCAATTTTAATTTACTAAGTGGGAGAGGGACATTTTAATTAATTCCCGCGGCCTCCATTACAATTTGACGTGTGATGCAAACAAACTTGTGTGTTGGCTCTGAGTGCCTTCCTCCCCGAGGACGGGTTTGTTTGCGAATCACTAGGTCAAATAATGGTTATAGGAAATTATCTAGGAGCATGTGTACTTCCACAGAGGTAAGGCACATAATCCAAAATAATTCCCTTAGTATCGTGTAATGGTGCACACTTAGATGCAAATAAAAGTATCCTCCCCATAGGAGTCACTGCTTTTATTTGTAGGGCCAAAGAGGAACCAACTATTAATTTTATTTGTCAAAAAGTAAGGTTGACAAGATAATAAAATTAATGGGTAAAACCTCCTCTTACAAATGTAGAATTCGTATACGTCCACACAGAGTGGCATGCGACATTCTCGGTGATTTGAGGTGTTGGTTGATTTTGGGATTTTATTGTTTTGAGGAATCAATAATTTTTGAAATCTAATAATTTGATCATTGTGATTCTTAGGATTTTCAAATGGCTTTCAACCCACTTGCTGTAATATTAAAAGAAATAAACTTACTGTACCCAAATGATAATGATTGGAAAAGAAATTTGGATAGTGTCTTAACTGTCGATGAGTGTCCTCCTAAGCCTGCGGATGATTCTGGGGAAAAGGAACTGTTCGGATACCAGAATCGAGCCATGCAAGGCAAGAAGCCATGGTTGCTCGAAGGTTTCTACTTCTCAGCCGAAAGGCAAGAAGAAGAAGAAACAAGGTAGAGCAAAGGTGGTGGGAGGATCTCAGGGAGTGAAGAAGCCGAAAGGCAAGTACTTCACTTGTAGACAGACTGGACATGGGAAGAAAGACTTCCCCTTCCTAAAGTAGAACAAAGGTATATCTTCTGCCTTAGTCGTTGAAACATGTTTAGTGGTGTTATCTACCGGTACCTGGTGTGTAGATACGGGAGCCACTGATCATGTCTGCAATTCTTTGGGGGTTCCAGAAACTCGACTACTAGTCAAGGAGAAATTACTCCTACATGGGCAATGCTACAAAGGTAGCAGCTATTGCAGTGGGAGACGTTTATTTATCGTTTGATAGGAATAAAGTTTTGGTTTTGAGAAATTGTCTTTATGTACCTACTTTTAGAAAGAATTTGATTTCGGTTTCTAAATTGTTTAAGGATGGATATTCTGTTTCTTTTAATGACAAAGTTGTTATAAAAAGAAATAGAGAGATTATCTATTCAAGTACATTGGTTGGCAATTTGTATACTCTTGAACCAAAAGCTCCCACGATGCATATAGAAGTGAATAACTCATCTTCTAAGTCTAATAAGAGAAAAGAGCCTTCGCAAATGAACCAAACATATCTTTGGCATCTAAGGCTTGGTCATATTAACCTAAGTAGAATTCAAAGGTTGATAGCTGATGGTCCTTTGGGTTCATTAGTGGTGGAGGATCTCCCAACCTGCGAATCTTGCTTGGAAGGTAAAATGACCAAGAGGCCTTTCAAGGCCAAGGGGTATAGAGCCAAAGATGTGTTAGAATTGGTTCATTCTGATTTGTGCGGTCCTATGTCTATCCAGGAAAGAGGTGGCTTTGAATACTTCGTCTCTTTTATAGACGATTATTCAAGGTATGGATACATTTACTTGATGCGCCGCAAGTCTGAATGCTTTGACAAGTTCAAAGAATTCAAGGCTGATGTGGAGAACCGTCAAGGTAAAAGTATCAAGAGATTACGATCTGATCGTTGTGGCGAGTACCTCTTGGGAGAGTTTAGGAGTTACTTATCAGAAAGTGGGATTCAATCCCAATTGTCTGCACCTGGCACACCCCAGCAGAATGGTGTAGCGGAGCGAAGGAATAGGTCTCTTATGGAGATGGTCAGATCGATGATGAGTTATTCTGAGTTACCTGTTTCGTTCTGGGGGTATGCACTGGATACGACAATGTATACTCTGAACTTGGTTCCATCTAAATCAGTACCTTCTACCCCTGTAGAATTGTGGACTGGGCGAAAGCCTAGTCTGAGACATATTCGGATATGGGGGAGTCCAGCACATGTGCTGAAAGCTGATGCTGGTAAGTTGGAACCTCGTACAGAAGTGTGCATGTTTGTTGGCTACCCTAAGGGTACGAAAGCTGGTTTGTTTTATAATCCTAGAGATCAGAGGGTGATCGTTAGCACGAACGCCAGATTTCTAGAGGAGGATTATGTAATGAACCACAAGCCCAAGAGTAGGATTGTTCTTGAGGAGTTGACAGGGGAAGTCTCGTCTTCAGTACCACCGGTACAAGAGGAGACACCACAAGTCACTGCACCGCGTGTCACAGAGCATACACAGGAGGCACCTCGTCGTAGTGGGAGGGTTGTTAGACAACCCGACAGATTCATGTTTTTGGGAGAGTCTTCGGACTTAGTCCCTGGTGAACATGAACCTGATCCCTGGACATATAACGAGGCAATCCAAGATAGAGATGCAGTATCTTGGCAAAGAGCGATGAATTCAGAGATAGAATCTATGGATTCTAATCAGGTCTGGGAGCTAGTAGAGCCACCCGATGGTGTAAAAACCATTGGATGCAAGTGGATCTACAAGAGAAAGAGAGGAGTAGACGGGAAGGTTGAGACCTTCAAAGCTAGGCTTGTTGCGAAAGGGTATACTCAGAAAGAGGGTATCGATTATGAGGAGACCTTTTCGCCGGTAGCTATGCTTAAGTCTATCCGGATTCTCTTATCTATAGCTGCTCATATGGATTATGAGATATGGCAGATGGATGTCAAGACAGCTTTCCTTAACGGAAGTCTTGAGGAGAACATCTATATGCGGCAACCAGAGGGATTCATTGCTAAAGGCAAAGAGCATCTTGTATGTAAGCTTAATCGGTCCATTTATGGATTGAAGCAAGCTTCTAGATCTTGGAACATCCGATTTGATGAGGTAATCCAGTCATATGGATTTATTCAAAGTCCGGATGAGCCTTGTGTATACAAGAGATGTGACGGAAACATAGTGGTGTTTCTTGTACTATACGTAGATGACATTTTGTTAGTTGGCAACAATATCAAAGTGTTATCAGACGTAAGGGTATGGTTGTCCAAACAGTTTGACATGAAGGACTTGGGAGAAGTGGGACACATCCTTGGGATCAAAGTTATAAGGGATCGCAAGAAAAGGATGTTGTGCTTATCTCAAGCTTCATATATTGACACTATCCTTGCTCGTTTTAGCATGCAGAACTCCAAGAAAGGTTTTCTACCTTTTAGGCATGGAGTTCCTTTATCTAAAGAGATGTGTCCCAAAACATCAAAGGAGATAGAGGACATGAAGGCGGTTCCTTATGCTTCAGTAGTAGGAAGCCTTATGTATGTTATGCTATATATGAGACCGGATATCTACTTTGCGGCATGGTTAGCAGATATCGTAGTAATCTCGAGGACATTGGACATGTAGAAGCATATATTGAAGTACCCGAGAAGGACTAGGATTATATCGGTTTACCGCGATCAATTAGTCCTGTGGTTACACGGATTCGGATTTCCAATCGATAGGGACAAGTGTAAGTGTACCTGGGGGTTTGTGTTTACTTTTGGAGGTGGAGCCATAGTATGGGGGGGTGTCAAGCAGAAATGCGGGGCGGACTCTACCATGGAAGAGCATGTATGGCGACCTCTAAGGCGACCAGGAAGTCAGTATGGCTCAGAACTTCTTGATGGACTTGGATGTGATTCTGGTTTGCCCGTAACTATCACAATTTATTGTGATAACAGTGGTGCAGTTGCAAACTCGAAGGAACCACGAGCCCATAAGGCGAGTAAACACATAGAGCGCAAGTACCACCTTATACGAGAGATCGTAAAGCGAGGAGAAGTTGTTGTCGCCAAGATTGCATCAGAGGATAACCTGGCGGATTCATTCACTAAGGCCCTTCCAGCGAAAGCGTTTGATAGGCATGTGGAGGACATGGGGATCAGATGTATGGCAAAGAGATGACGGCATAGTCTTTTAGTATAAGTGGGAGATTGTTGGAATGTATACTGAAAGCCTAGCTCTTTTTGTATGAATATTTTATTTTGAAATAAGAATCACATGATCATTGTTTGCATTTTATATATTCATTATATATGTGTGCATATTGTCTAATATTTTACATTGTAGATAACATGGTGCTTGGTGTGGCACAGAAGATCATGTTATCAGTACCTTGTAAAATATAAGTAAAGGCTCACAACCAAGATGGTTTTGGACAAACCATTGGCATGGTTGTAGTGTAGCTCGGTATTATTTTATCTTGAACATAGAGTTACACTAGTACACTTAGGTGTATTGAGCAGGACCGACATAGAGGTGATTCAATTTAGTGCTGACTACATAATTGAATCGGACCTCGGATATTATGTTGTACATGCTCTTAATCCCGATATAATAACGGGCACATGTACTTAGTATTTATTTCTTTGATTTACCAATAGGTGAGATTTAGATGGATTAAATCAATATGCCCGGTAAGTTGGGAAATAATATTATTTACATGGTGTGTCGTTGATTATAGGAGGAAACCGTGTCCTATATATTAGGTTGATGATGTCCCCTTGAGGAGCTCATAAGGTTCATCATGTAAACCCAGCTGGTTGACTTAGTCAATATGATGATAAGGTTGAGTGGTACTACTCGAGGAGTTAGATGTTAATTAATTGATGGTCAGTAAATCAATTAATTGACGGACATTCGATATCTTAAACACGGGGAGATAAATGTACAAATAATATATGGAGCCCATATTAATTTATAGGGGTTGGTGAGGTAGTTCAATGATGATCCACTAGTGGAATGGAACATCATTGATGGATCAAGTTTGTGTGGTTCCGATCCATCGGGTGGCCAAGACCCAACTCCTCCTTATGGTCCCTATCGTAGCCTAACATAATCCTTGTGAAGTCTAGATCCAAGAATGTAAAACAAAACCTAGAACCAATGGTTGGGTTAAATCCATAGATCCGATGGTTGGGATGAAACCCTAGAACCAACGGTTGGATTAAATCCATAGATCCGATGGTTGGGATGAAACCCTAGAACCAACGGTTGGATTAAATCCATAGATCCGATGGTTAGGATGAAACCCTAGAATCGACGGTTGGGATTAAATCCCTAGATCCGACGGTTGGGATTAAATCCTTGATCCGACGGTTGGGATGAAATCCTAGATCCTACGGTTGGGATGAAATCCTAGATCCGACGGTTGGGATAAAACCCTAGATCCGACGGTGGAGATTAAATCCCTAGATCCGACGGTGGAGATTAAATCCCTAGATCCGACGGTGGAGATTAAAGGAGGCCTAAGCCTAATTCTATAGTTAGGGTTTGGCTCATCCATGTGTTGGGCGGCAACAAATCTTAAAGGAGATAAGGTTGGTTGGGCGGCAAGAAAATAGGAGTTAGTTCCTATATTTTAGGCTAACCAACTTTCTCCTAAATTCTATAAATAAAGGCTTAGGGCTGGGCGGCAACTAATGATTTTCGGATTAGAGAATTAGGGTTTGGCTCATCCAAGTGTTGGGCGGCAACAAACCCTAGAGGAGCTAGGGTTTTGGGCGGCTAAGAAGTGGGCGGCAAGGTTATTGTTCTCCCTAAGTTTTGGGCGGCGCCCCTCTTCCTCTCCTCCTCTCTTGGCCGGTTCTCCTCTTCCTCCTCCCTTGCTCTTTGGTGGCCGGCGGCTCTCCAACAATTGGTGGCCGGTGCATCTCCAACATCTAGGTGGCCGGCGACAACAATACAACAAGTTGGCCGGCACTCATCCAATCGTTCCTTGGCCGGCGGTTGCATCAAACTCTCTTGTTTGGTGGCCGGTTCTAGAAAGGAAAGGTTTTGTTGGTTCTTCTCTTTGTTCGTAGCGGACAAGGAAGAGAAGAACGTGATCTAGAAGGCTTCTACTCGTGGAGGATCTTCGTCCACACGTCGTCCACGAGAAGGATAGGACATACGGTAGAAGATCGTAAGGTATAAAGTTTTATAACTTTAATTTCAGATCTGAGCATGTTCTTATATATGATGATTATGCATGTGTGTGTATGAATATATATTGTATAATCATGGACCCCGAAGACAAACACAAAAACCGGCGATCCGTCCGTCGTCTATTCCGCGGCTAACCAACTAGAAGAGTTGTGTTGCTTGAACAACTAGTTTGTTCAAGCGACCACTCGAGTTGTTAGCACGACGACGAAATGGTGTCGTTAAGGAAGCTCATCCCATCCGGATTAATCCTTTCATTAGTGAAAATTTTAATCCGGGGACATGGGAGCCAATGAGCCTCCGAAGCGACATCCCATCAGTTTTGAATCCGAATTTTGATTCGGATTGTGATCTTCTCTCGATCACATCGTCTTCGACACGAGGCTAGTGACTCGTACGATGATGAGGCTAATGACTTTGTGAAGTCATCCTGAAGATACTCGGCGTGGATACAGATAGAGGCGATTCTAGCGAGGATCTCTCCATTTGATGTCTTTCCCGCTACACGTGATACGTCAGGTATATAAAAAATAAATTTCCTTTTATTGTAAAATTTGAAACTACGGTTATGTCTTCACATGTTGCACTATGCATGCGTGTGGTGTGTGTGTTGTAATAAATTAGATTTATTATTTTTATTTCTTCCGCTGTGCACATGTTTACGAAACATGTTCGAACACACACTCGCCGCGGAGCCGGAAACCCAACAGTAGTACATTATGATCCCCAATTAACCAAAAAGATCAACAGTTGATCCAGAACTATTTCTGAAACCCTTCAACAGCTACAATGAGTCGTGCCCCATTCCCTTCACGCATCTTATACCCACTTGGTTCAGGACATAGTCTATAGTGTCAGTCCCCACTAGGTTGACTACATCATACCTAGCCCAAGTATCATTTCCTCGTCCTACTAATTCTAGTTACTGCACATGTATCCAAGAGTACCTTACTCTAAACATGTAATGCTTTGGCCAAAGCCTTTAGTAACAATTCAACGAGAGTCCATGGGTATACATCTCCTCGCAAGGAGTGGTGAATCCTTTATAGGCTATTCAAACACCTTCGATCACTTCGACTTATACCCAATCATCCTGGGTCCACATCTCCTCAGAGATGCTTGCTTAAGATGTCAAAGCATAAGTCTTCATGTCCAAGATGACTTGAATACCGCAAGTCGAAGGAACATCACACTTAAGCTGCAGTAAGAACTTCATTGACATATCCATATATGCAGAGAACCATATGAAGTCTTACAGCTGGTCACTCCAATGAACTAGTTACCATAACTAGCATCCACGATTAACTCTGGACATCACAATGTCTCCAGCCAGTGAGAATCAGCTGCTTGGATACACCAAGGAGTATACCTCGTGCTAGTCTCGACAGAATTGATGGTGTCCCAATCCATCAATTCATCGACTAGGGATAATTCCAATACATCACAATTACACATGTAGAGATACTCACTAGTGGTGATCCAATCACAAATTCTCTCATGCTGTGAATCGTATCGAGGACATTAGGTAAATGAGTTTAAGATCTAATCAAATATGTGAAAACATGTATACTCAAATAGTGAATCTTCATTTATCATATAAATGGTTCAAACATAAGGCGATTGCCTTAGAACATCTCTCATATATTACTAACAAACTCCCACTTGGCCTAATGTCAATCGCTACAGTATCTAATACCATAAGCTCTAACATGACCCTCAAACTTACTTTGAGGTAATGCCTTAGTTAAAGGATCCGCTAAGTTTCTTTCAGTGGGAATCTTCTCGATTTGTATTTCCTTCCTACTTATGATCTCTCTGATCAAATGATAGCGGTGAAGCACATGTTTGGATCACTGATGAGACCACATCAAGTTCAGAGATGACCTTCTTAATCCAAATTGCTTCCTTTGTTGCTTCCAAAGCTGCAATGTATTCTACCTTAGTGGCAGAATCTGCTATAGTGTCAAGCTTGCAACCTCTCCAACTTATTGCACCTCCATTCCAGATGAATGCATACCCTGACTAAGACATGGAATCATCCTTGTCTGTCTGGAAGATAGCATCCATATACCCACGTATCACCATGTACCCTTCTCCATATATTAGGAACACATCCTTAGTTCTTCTTAAGTACTTAAGGATCGTCTTAACAGTTGCCCAATGATCCATTCCTGGATCAGACTGGTATCTTCTCGTGACACTCAGAGCATATGATACATCGGGCCTCATACATAACATAGCATACATGATAGATCCTATTGTGGATGCATAGGAAATCTTACTCATGCAAATCCTCTCCTCTTCTGTGCGCAGACACATAGACTTCGAAAAGTGTATCCCATGCTTGATGGGTCGAAAACCTTTCTTGGATTCCGACATGCTAAACCTCTTTAGCAGTCGGTCTATATATGTAGACTGCGAAAGACCAAGCAACCATTTCGATCTATCTCTATAGATCTTAATCCCAAGTATGTAGATTGCTTCTCCCAGGTCTTTCATGGAGAATGTCTTGGACAACCAAATCTTAACCGACTGTAAGACAGAAACATCATTTCCTATAAGTAATATGTCATCGACATACAATACTAGGAACACGACTGCACTCCCACTAACCTTCTTGTACACACAAGGTTCGTCCGGATTTTGTGAGAAATCAAACTTTTTCATTGCCTCATCAAAATAGATATTTTAGCTCCTGGATGCTTGCTTCAGTCCATATATGGACCGTTGCAATTTGCATACATTGGTTTTATCAACCGATGTGAAACCCTCAGGTTGTATCATATACACATCCTCGAGTAGGTTTCCATTAAGGAAAGCTATTTTCACATTCATCTGTCATATCTCATAATCATAATGAGCTGCTATAGCCTGGAGCATCCGAATGGATTTAAGCATAGAAACAGGCGAATAGGTTTCATCATAATCAACACCTTACTTTTGACGATATCCTTTCGCCACCAATCTAGCCTTATAGGTAATCACATTACCATCCATGTCGGTTTTCTTTTTGAAAACCCACTTGCACCCTATAGGCTTTATGGCTTTAGGTGGGTCAACCAAGTTCCAAACTTGGTTTTCATACATGGAATCCATTTCTGACTTCATGGCGGCAAGCCACTTATCCCTTTCTGAACTTTTCAGAACTTCTTCATAACTGATAGGCTCCTCATCATCAATGAGTAACACATCGTTCGATTCACTTACGAGAAATCCATATCTCTCAGGAATATTGCATGTTCTACCAGATATATGAAGATGCAGTGTCTCAATAGGTCTAGCCGATGGCTCATCACTATGAGTTATTGGCTGTGATGCTTCACCAGGTATCTCATCAATGTCTATTTGAGTCTCTCGAGCCTCCTCAAGCTCAACGACACTCTCACTATTTTCTTGCAAGAGAAACTCTTTCTCTAGAAACACAACATTCCTTGAAACAAACACCTTTTGTTCCAAGGGATGATAGAATTGGTAACCCCTCGTTTCTTTAGGGTATCCAATAAATAGATATTTATCAGACTTAGCATCCAATTTGTCTGACACAATCCACTTAACATAAGCAGGACAACCCCATATCTTCAAGTAAGATAAATGAGGTTTCTTACTAGCCCATATCTCATATGGAGTAGTAGAGACTACCTTGGTCGGGACTTTGTTTAACAAGTAAATAACTGCCTGAAGTGCATAGCCCCAAAAGGACTTGGGAAGATTCGCGTGATTCATCATTGACCTGACCATGTCCAACAAGGTCCGGTTTCGCCTCTCAGATACACCATTAAGTTGTGGTGTATATGGTGGAGTTCATTGAGACAATATACCATTGTCCCTCAGATAACTCAAGTATTCACCACCTCGATCCGATTGAAGTATTTTAATACTCTTGCCAAGTTGTTTCTCTACTTCATTTCTGAATTTTTTGAACCTTTCAAAGGCTTCAGACTTGTGTTTCATCAAGAACACATACCCAAACCGTGAGTGATCATCGGTGAAGGTAATGAAGTAGCTATAACCTCCTAAGGCTTGAGTTGACATAGGTCCACATACATTAGTATGTATTAGACCAAGCAACTCACTCATTGGTTCACCTTTTCTAGTAAAAGGTAACTTGGTCATCTTTACTTTTAAGCATGATTCGCATGTATCATATGAATCTAATTCAAACGATTCCATAATTCCACATCGGTGTAATTCGGACATGCGTTTCTTTCTCACATGGTCAAGATGACAATGCCACATGTAGGAGTCTAATTGATTATCTTTTCGAGCACGCTTGTTGCTCGCTTCGATATTGAAAATGTCACTAGATACGTCCAACGTATAAATATCATTTCTTAAAGTTCTAGTCCCATAAAGAACGCCATTCAAAGTTATATAACAACAATTGTTACTAAAAGTTAAATGGTACCCATTTCTATTTAAACAAGAAATAAAAATGATGTTCTTTATCAACGAAAAAATATAAAAGCAATTGTCAAGTTCTAAGACAAGTCCTGTAGGGAGTTTTAATAAATACGTTGTAGTGTGATTTGGTATTGGTTTGTCTTGACCATAGAATCACACTAGTGCATTTTGTGTGTATTGAGCAGGATCGACTTAGAGGTGATTCGATTTATTGCTGACTACATAATCGAATCAGACCTCAGATATTATATTGTACATGCTCTTAATCCCGATATAATAACAGGCACATATACTTAGTATTCATTTCTTTGATTTACCAATGGGCGAGATTTATAGAGTAAATCGATAGGCTAGGTAAGTTAGAAAATGATATTATTTATATGGTGTGTCGTTGATTATAGGAGGAAACCGTGTCTTATATATTAGGATGATGATGTCCCCTTGAGGAGCTCATAAGGTCATGTAAACCCTACAAGTGGACTTGGTCCGGCATGATGATAAGGTTGAGTGGTACTACTCATGGAGTTAGATGTTGATTAATTAATTGTCAGTAAATTAATTAATCGACGGACATTCTAGATCTTAAACACGGGGAGAAAAATGTACAAATAATATATGGAGCCCATATTAACTTATGGGGGTTGGTGAGGTAGATCAATGATAATCCGCTAGTGGAATGGATTATCATTAATGGATCAGACTTTATGTGGGCTTGATCCATTGGGTGGCCAAGATCCAACTCCTCCTCATGGTCCCTATTGTAGCCTATTAAAACCTCATGGAGCCTAGATCCAATGGTTGAAAACAAAACTCTAGATCCGACGGTGGAGATTAAATCTCTAGATCAGACGCTTGAGATTAAATCTCTCGATCTGACGGTTGAGATTAAATCCCTAGAACCGACGGTGAAGATTAAAGGAGGCTTAGGCCTAACTCTATAAAAGGAGGCAAGGGGGTGGGCGGAAAAAAAAATGGAAGAGGGGCTAGGGTTTTTGGGCGGCAAGGGCAAGGAGGTTGGGCAGCCACAAATAAGAAAACTTCTTTCCTTCTTCTTCCTTAGGTGGACGGCTCCTATTCTCCTCTTTTCTCTGCTTTGTCGGTGTCCAAAGCTCTTCCTTCTCTTCTCCTTGGCCGGTGGAAACAAGGGTTAGGGTGATTCCTTGGAGCTCTTGGTCGGCACCCACCTTTCTTTCTCTTTAGGCCAGCGGTAAGCTTCAAGTTGGGAGCTTGTTGGTTGGTCCTAGATAGAAGATAGTTTTGTTTCTTATTCTTCCTTTTGTTTGGAGTGAGCAAAGAAAGGAAGATTGGTGATCTAGGAGGCTTCGACTTTTGGAAGACCGTCGTCCACACGACGTCCAAAAGGAGGAAAGACATACGATAGAAGATCGAGAGGTATAACGCTTGCTTATATTCTTTTGTAACATGTCTATCATTGTTTTTCAATCATATACATGTTGTATGTTCTGTTTTATGGTTAAATTAACTTGGACCCTGAATACAAACACAAAAGTCGATGATCCGTACATCGTCTATTCCGTGGCTATTCGTAGAATAGAGGTTGGTGGCTTGAACAACAAGTTTGTTCAAGTGACTACTCTAATCGAATAGCACGATGATGAAACGGTAGCTTAGGTAATCCCTCTTGTAATGGATAATTTTTTTTATTCGGGGACGTAGAAGGGATCACCATGAACAAGCGATCGAGTTGAAGTGGGAAGCGAAGTTTCCTACCTTCAAGTGGTATCAGAGCTTCGGTTCCGCAAAACCATCAAATGGTATCAGAGTTACGGTTTCCAGTTTTGTGTGTTTACGATTCGGTTACTTTTATGCACTTTTCATATATTATATGTGTCCGATAATAGTAGGATGTGCGTAGGTTAACTTTTTTGTTGCAGGCATAGGATCCAACTATTATGGCCATATGTGTGTATGTGATTGTATGTGTGTAATTGTATATTTTGTTGAATCTTCGGGGTTGACGAGGCTAGTATTTAATTTTTGTAATTTGATACGGCATTGTTTAGCCACTCTTTTTATTTTAGTTTACTTTCGATCTTGATTTCATGTACACTCCTTCATGGAGTATAGGATCGATGGATGTAAATTAAAATAGTTTTTTTTTCTCGGCTCGCATCTCCGGATGGCTTGTACATGGCGTAGGGAGGAGCGGACGAGATGACGATACGATGGGAGCATATTGAAGACAAAAGCCATAATAGTTGGAAAATATTTATTTTTCATATTTATTGCTTATTGTTTGATATGCATGTCGTAGGCTAGAAAATTCCTAAATTTTAAATTACTAAGTGGGAGAGGGATATTTTTATAAATTCCCACGACCTCCATTACAATTTGACATGTGATGCAAACAAACTTGCACGTCGGCTCTGAGTGCCTTCCTTCCCATCAGATGAGTTTGTTTGCGGATCACAAGGTTGAATATGGTTATAGGAAATTATTAAGGAGCATGTGTACTTCCCCATCGGAAGGCAGATGACCCGAGATAATTACCTTGGTACCGAGTACTGGTGAACACTTAGATACAAATATAAGTATCCTCCTCATCAGAGTCACTGCTTTTATTTGTAGGGCCGAAGAGGAACCAACTATTAATTTTATTTGTCAAAAAGTTAGGTTGACAAGATAGTAAAATTAATGGGTGAAACCTCCTCTTACAAATGTATAATTCGTATACGTCCACACTATCGTGGCATACGATATTCTCGATGTTTTGAGGTGTTGGTTGATTTTAAAAATTTATTGTTTGAGGAATCAATAATTTTTTGAAATCTAATGTTTTGATCTATGTGATTCTTAGGTTGTTTTCAAAATGACTTTCAACCCGCTTGCTGTGATACTGAAAGAAAATAAACTTACTGGACCCAACTATGTTGATTGGAAGAAGAATCTTGACATTGTCTTGACTACTGAGGAATACAAATATGTACTCCTCAAAGAGTGCCCTCCTAAGCCTGCGGATGATTCTGGGGAAAAGGAGAAGGAGAGTTATAAGAAGTGGATTAAGGCCGATGAGATGGCGCGGTGTTACATTTTGGCATCTATGTCAAATGTACTGTAACATCAGCATCAAGCCATGCCCACTGCTTATGACATGATGCTCAATCTCAAAGAGCTTTTTGGACACCAAAATCAGGCTGCCAGGCAGGAAGCCATGAGGAACTTGATGATGACCACCATGATCGAGGGAACACCCGTAAGGGATCATGTTCTAAAGATGATGGCTCATTTGAATGAGCTGGAAGTCCTCGGAGCTGAGATTGATGGGGAAACCCAGGTCGATATCATTCTCCAGTCTCTACCTAGGAGTTTTGAGCAGTTTCGCCTAAACTACAATATAAACAAAAGGTTGTATTCGTTGGCAGAGCTTCTGACAGAACTCCAGGCAACAGAGGGGCTTTTTCGTCAGAGTGCTCAGGCGCAAGCCATGGTTGTCCAAAAGGTTTCTACTTCTAAGCCGAAAGACAAGAAGAAGAAGAAACAAGCTAGGGCAAAGGCAGTGCGAGGAACTCAAGGAGGAGTGAAGAAGTCGTAAGGCAAGTGCTTCACTTGTAAGCAGACTAGACACTAGAAGAAGGACTGCCCCAACCACAAGCAGAACAAAGGTATATCTTTTGGTCTAGTTGTTGAAACATGTTTAGCGGTGTTATCTACCAGCACCTGGTGTGTAGATACGGGAGCCACTGATCATGTCTGCAATACTTTGCAGGGGTTCCAAGAAACCAGACGACTAGCTAAGGGGGAGATTATCGTATACTTGGGCGATGCCACAAAGTTGACGGTTTTTGCAGTGGGAGATGTTTATTTATCTTTTGAGAGAAATAAAGTTTTGGTTCTTAAAAATTGCCTTTATGTACCTTTATTTAGAAAGAATTTAATTTTGCTTTCTAAATTGTTTATGGATGGATATTCTATTTCTTTTGATGACAGAGTTGTTATAAAAAGAAATAGGGAGATTATCTATTCTGGCGCATTGATAGGAAATTTATATAAACTTGAACCAAAAGCTCCCACGATGCAAATAGAAGTTAATAACTCATCTTCTAATTTCAATAAGAGAAAAGAACCTTCGAAGATGAACCAAACATATCTTTGGCATCTAAGACTTGGTCATATTAACCTAAGAAGAATTCAAAGGTTGATAGCTGATGGACCTTTGGGTTCATTAATTGTAGAAGATTTTCCAACCTGTGAATCTTGCTTGGAGGGTAAAACGACCAAGACGCCTTTTAAGGCCAAGGGGTATAGAGCCAAAGATGTGTTGGAGTTGGTTCATTCTGATTTGTGTGGTCCTATGTCTATCCAAGCAAGAGGTGGTTTTGAATATTTCATCTCCTTTATAGATGATTATTCGAGATATGGATACATTTACTTGATGCGCCAAAGTCTGAATGCTTTGACAAGTTCAAAGAATTTATGGCTGATGTGGAGAAACGTCAAGGTAAAAGTATCAAGACACTACGATCTAATCGTGGTGGTGAGTACCTCTTGGGAGAGTTTAGGAATTACTTATCAGAGGCTGGGATTCAATCCCAATTGTCTGCACCTGGCACACCCCAGAAGAATGGTGTAGCAGAGCGAAGGAATATAACTCTTATGGAGATGGTTAGATCGATGATGAGTTATTCTGAGTTGCCAGATTCTTTCTAGGGATATGCTCTAGATACGGAAGTGTATATTCTGAACTTGGTTCCATCTAAATCAGTGCCTTCTACTCCCACAGAATTGTGGATTGGGTGAAAGCTTAGTCTAAGACATATTCGGATATGGGGGAGCCCATCACATGTGCTGAAGGCGGATGCTGGTAATTTGAAACCTCGTACAGAAGTACGCATGTTCGTTGCTATCCAAGAGAAACGAAAGGTGATTTGTTTTATAGTTCTAGAGATCAGAGGATGATCGTTAGCACGAACGCCAGATTTCTAGAGGAAGACTATGTAATGAACCACAAGCCCATGACTAAGATTGTTCTGGAAGAATTAAAAGGGGAAGTCACTTTTTCAGTACCACCGGTACAAGAGAATATACTACAAGTCAATGCACCACGTGTCACAGAGGATACACAGGTTGTTGGATCGAAGTGGATCGCTAGAGGGGGGGTGAATAGCGATAAAACTTTTTCGAAATCGTTCATTGATTAGACAATTAATCGCAGCGAAAAGATAAAAGACAAATAAAGAAAGACAAATGGTTTTTTACTTGGTTCGTAGCCTTCGGCTACTACTCCAAGTCCCTAGTGGTCCTTGACCATGCTCGGAGGGAAAAACACTAAAGAACTCCTCCTCGTTAGATGTAGGAGTTAATCGAGTACAAGAAAAATCATAAAGCTTTGAGGTAGAGGGACACTCCCCCTCTCCTCGTAACGATAAAAACTCCGAGACAATTGATATGAAAAATATAAACTGAAAATGAAGATTATACCGACGAAACAAAAATATAAACAATTAAACCTAGACGTCGGAGAACTAGAACTTCGTTGTCGGAGAGTCGTAGTGTTGCAGAGGCTTTTTGAAAGCTTAGGATTGATGAAATGGTGAAGAATGGACCTTCTTTTATAGCCCTAGAAGTCCCCTCCTCGAGCACATCAAGATCCTACATCAATGGCCACCTCACCCTTGAAGAAAGGGATGAGTTTTGACTCATCTCAGTAATTCAAGCGATGAGTTGAATTGGCGGTTGAATCGGCCGGTTGAACTAGCCGATTGAACTGGCCCGGTTGAACTGGCCGGTTGAACTGATGGCCAGGATTTTTTACTACAATAAAGAGTTAGCTCAAAATATAAGTGAATTCGACGGCCACTTGCCGTCCGATCTCGACATAGACCTTCCATGGGAAGTCTTGGTCGGATCATCGCCTAATGACATCCCCGTACTAAGGACACGACCTCACTTCTGTTTACTCACTCGAGCTTACCTCAACATTTACCTTTGAAGCCTTGCATTCGGTCTCCACCTGAGTCCTTCGGCTCCCTCCAAAGTCCTCCCGGTGTCACCCGACCACTACGATTTTCTCCGAGTGTCGCTGACCTTCGGCTTAGCTTAGCATTTCTGCATACTTGATTCAGCTCGTGAGATAACAATGTAATCTTAACTTTGCATCTTTGCCATAATCAAAACACAGCTTCGATCATCTGGTGCCCCTGCACCAACAATCTCCCCCTTTTTGATCTATGGCAAACTTACGCAAAGTTAAGGAAAATTGTAATGTGGAAAATGAGTAAATGTAAATCAATTCTCCCTTAACCTTAGGTGAGTTTTAGAAAAAAAGGTTAATCTTAAAAATTTTAAATTTTTATTCTCCCCCATAACTTGTGCTCTTCTCCCCCTTTTTCCATAAATCAAAAAAGATTTGGGGTTGTATAATATAAAAAGTAGGGGTTTCTAACATGAAGTTGCATGCATAAAGATTATCTAACATGGGTCCAAGCATGTGTCTCGATTTACTTTGGTTCAAGGTATAACCCTCTGCACCAACAATATAAGTCTTGAGACTAATTTGATTTTCAAAAATACTTATAAAATTAGCTTTGAGTTTCAAAATACTTATACGCTAATAACTTTTGAAAATATATGAACCTTAGGGTTAGTTTGCTCTCCCCCTTAATCAAGTATATAAGGTACAGAGGAGTTAGGAGGCGCTAAACATTGACCTAAAAGGTTGTATATTTAGAGTTTTGTCCGAGTATAGATAAATGTTTAAGCTTGATAGTTTAAAAAATAGATAACATTTTTGAAAGGATTATGTGAATTGAAATTATTCCTTATTCATCTCACCCATTCTAAGTGTCTTAGAATTGGTTCACCTTATATGTTGTGTGAGATGATTCCAATTTTATCTTAATTAAATTTAATGATTTGAAACTGGTCAACCTTGCGTTAGATTCGGATTTGATCCTAAGCTCATCAAGTCACCTTTTCAAGATCTTGGCTTCCAGGTCGTGGCGAGGCATAGGGGCCTTCTTTGATCGGAAAAATGACCACTTTCTTAGACAAAGCCAATTTTGAGAAAATAGTAACTTGACTCACCTAAGACCACTTCCTGGTCTAACTAGTCTAGGATACGGTGAGGTAGCTTCAGCTAGTTCTACTCGGTCAAGTGAACCGAACTAGATACACCTTATCTAGCTCAAATACACGAGACTCCGTTTTCCTAGCGTACTATCATCTCGCCGTGTCGTGGTACTATGTTACCAAGCATTGACAAGTTATAGTTCTATCTAACCATTATAAAGAAAATAAGAGGTTTAGGTTACCGGATATACTATTTTGGTATTAGCTCCCCCTGGATCATTGAACCAATATGGTCTAGTCAAGTAATGAACTTGATCCTGGGGAATCCAAAACCTATTGGTCCTTATATGTGAGTTTAATAAAGTTTTTGGGACCCACGCTTGGACTCGATGATGACTACGATTTACGATAGACATGTAAGATATATTCGTAGTCTTTGAGCTATATCCGAGTCCGACTCTGTTGTACACGACTCTCTGAGTTCCAAGAAGCCGGTTAAGATTATTGGACCCCATCGAGAACTTGTTCAACCGAGCTTCGAGCTCTTGGACTCGTCCTTTCAAGATAGAGTTCTCTTCTTTGTGTTTTTCAACTCGAGTTGAGTCCTCCTCTTGAACTCGACTAGTCGAAGAGTTTAGGGGTGTCTCTTGTTTGAGGGTTTCAACCTCCTCAACCAAGGACTCGACCCTAGACTCGGATTTAACTAATTTCCTAGTTAGAAATTTAATTGTATTGTAAAGCGTATGAATTAGTGAGCGGCTAACCTTAATTTTCCCTTTTGGTCTGGCTTTGAGTTGCTTCTCGAAGTAGTCCTCGAGTTCAGAGTCGGTGTTGTAATTGGATTCCGATTCGTACTCTGACTCGGACTCTTCGGGTCTTGCCATGCACACTATGCCGACGCCTTCTTTGTTGTCCCATGTTGCATGAAAAGCCTTCTTTTGATTCGATTTGAATTGTGCCCTCTTTTGGTTCTTTAGTCACCTCCTTTCCCTCCGAACGTTCTTTCGCACTACGTTCACTATTGCTTCCACCTCTTCGGATTCGGACTCTGATTCGTCTTCGGGTTCAAGTCCATCTTCTTGCCTAGTAGATGGCTTTCTTCTTTGTCCTGCAAATAGAGCAATACCTTTCTCGGCTCGGACCATGTTAGTCTGCTCGTGAAGTTCAAACTCGGAAAATAACTCATCTAATCTAAGCTTCGAAAGGTCCTTAGAGACCTTGTAGGCATCGACCATGGATGCCCATAAGGTAGTCCTAGGAAATGAATTAAGAACGTACCTTAGAAGGTGACGGTTTTCGACCTTGTGTCCGATAGTGTGAAGGCCATTGACAATGTCCTGGACGCGGGCGTGTAGTTGCGTTGTCATCTTGTGTTCCTGCATCTTAAGGTTATACAACTTATTGAAAAGAAGGTTGCATTTACATACCTTAGCATCGGACGTTCCTTCGTGTAGCTCGATTAATTTGTTCCACAGGTACTTTGCACTGATGAAGGGTTCGATGCAGTTGAGCTCCTCTTTGGACAGACCGCACTGCAACATTTGGGTCGCCTTTGCATTGACTTCGATTTGCCTCTTGGTTGCATTGGTCCACTTGTTGAAATCCAAGGGCTCACCTTGATCATTGGTGGGTAGAGCAAAGCCGGTTTGGATGATTATCCAAGTCTCGACTTGTGTTTTTAGAAAACACTCCATCCGACCTTTCCAATAACGGAAATCATCTCCGTTAAAGAACGGAGGTCGGATGGTGTTGTACCCCTCAATGTGGGCCATTTGGAAGGAAAACCTTGCACACAAAATAATAAAAAAAAAACACAAAAGAGGTTCCAAGACTTTGCCTTGGATTAGCAATGTAAGAAATGAAAAGAAACAAAAGGAATATACGAGAAATAACCAACTAAAATCAAAGATGAGCACTTACAACCTTCGATGTCCCCAAAAGGGTACTAAACGTTAGTTTTTTGGGAAGGTAGCTTGTTACGAGAGTAAACCCCTGGTAGGAAGTGTAGACCTCTTAGAGAGCTTCGTTTTGGTAGGTAGCCCGTTTCGTGGGTCAACTTGTACGAAAAGTTATGTCCGTTTTATCTTCAGCTACTCCAAAAGCGAAGACTTGCAAAACAAAACCAAAAGAAAAGTACCAAGACTTCATCTTGGATTAGTAGTGTGGGAGAAAATTTAAACGAACGAAAAAAAGATCTGTAAAATTCAAAAACAAATATGCTATATTGGTGGTTTCACCAAATCATAGCACCCCCGACTCTGAAACCAATTGTTGGATCGAAGAGGATCGCTAGAGGGGGGGTGAATAGCGATAAAAAATTTTCAAAATTTGTCATTGATTAGACAATTAATCGCAGTAGAAAGATAAAAGACAAATAAAGAAAGACAAATGATTTTTTACTTGGTTCGTAGCCTTCGGCTACTACTCCAAGGCCCTAGTGGTCCTTGACCACGCACGGAGGGCAAAACACTAAAGAACTCCTCCTCGTTAGAGGTAGGAGTTAATCGAGTACAAGAAAAATCACAAAGCTTTGAGGTAGAGGGACACTTCCCCTCTCCTCGTAACGATAAAAACTCTGAGACAATTGATATGAAAAATATAAACTGAAAATGAAGATTATACCGACGAAACAAAAATATAAACAATTAAACCTAGACGTCGGAGAATTAGAACTTCGTTGTCGGTGAGTTGTAGCATTGCGGAGGCTTTTTGGAAGCTTAGGATTGATGAAATGGTGAGGAATGGACCTTCTTTTATAGCCATAGAAGTCCCCTCCTCGAGCACATCAAGATCCTACATCAATGGCCACCTCACCCTTGAAGAAAGGGATGAGTTTTGACTCATCTCGAAGCTGTAATTCAAACAGTAGTTAAATTAGCCGGTTGAACTGGCCCGGTTGAACTGGCCGGTTTAACTAGCCCGGTTGAATTGGCCGATTGTACTGATGGCCAGGATTTTTGACTACAATAAAGAGTTAGCTCAAAATATAAGTGAATTCGACGGCCACTTGCCATCCGATCTCGACATAGACCTTCCTTGGGAAGTCTTGGTTGGATCATCGCCTACGGACATCCCCGTACAAAGGACATGACCTCACTTCAGTTTACTCACTCGAGCTTACCTCAACATTTACCTTTGAAGCCTTGCATTCGGTCTCCACCTGATTCCTTCGGCTCCCTCCGAAGTCCTCCGAATGTCCCCCTACCACTACGGTTTTCTCCGAGTGTCGCTGACCTTTGGCTTAGCTTAGCATTTCTGCATACTTGATTCAGCTCATGAGATAACAATGTAATCTTAACTTTGCTTCTTTTCCATAATCAAAACACAGGTTCGATCATCTGGTGCCCCTGCACCAACACAGGTGATACCTCGTCGTAGTGGGAGGGTTGTGAGACGGTCTGATAGATTCATGTTCTTGGGAGAATCTTCTGATTTTATCCCTGGCGAACATGAACCTAATCCCTGGACATATGACGAGGCAATCCAAGATAAAGATGCAATATCTTGGCAAAGTGCATTGAATGCTGAGATTGAATCTATGGATTCAAATCAGGTCTGGGAGCTAGTAGAACCACCCGATGGTGTAAAAACCATTGGATGCAAGTGGATCTACAAAAGAAAGAGAGGAATAGATGAGAAGGTTGAGACCTTCAATGGGAGGCTTGTTGCGAAAGGGTACACTCAGAAAGAGGGTATCGATTATGAGGAGACCTTTTCACCCGTAGCCATGCTTAAGTCTATCCGGATGTATTGCTGCTCATATGGATTATGAGGTATGGCAGATGGATGTCAAGACAGCTTTCCTTAATGGATGTCTTGAGGAAAACATCTATATGAAGCAACTAGAAGGATTCATTGCAAAGGGCAAAGAGCATCTTGTGTGTAAGTTTAATCGGTCCATTTATGGATTGAAGCAAGCTTCGAGGTCTTGGAACATTCGCTTTGATGAGGTAATCCAGTCTTATGGATTTATTCAAAGTCCGGATCAGTCTTGTATATACAAGAGATGTGACAGAAACGTAATGGTATTTCTTATACGTATATGACATTTTGTTAATTGGCAACAATGTGAAGGTGTTATCGGACGTAAGGGTATGGTTGTCCAAACAGTTTGATATGAAGGACTTGGGAGAAGTGGGACACATCCTTGGGATCAAAGTTATAAGGGATCGCAAGAAAAAGGATATTGTGCTTATCTCAAGCTTCATACATAGACACAATTATGAATCATTTTAGCATGCAAAACTCCAAGAAAGGTTTTCTACCTTTCAGTAATGGAGTTCCTTTATCTAAGGAGATATGTCCTAGAACATCTGAGGAGATAGAGGAGATGAAGGTTGTTCCTTATGCTTCAGCAGTAGGAAGCCTCATGTATGTGGCATGGTCAGCAGACATCGATTAATCCAGATGTGACATTGGATCGCATGTAAAGCATATATTGAAGTACCTGAGAAGGACTAGGGATTATATGCTGGTTTACCGGGCAGATCAATTAGTCCCTGTGGGTTACACGGATTCGGATTTCCAATCAGATAGGGACAAGAGTAAGTATATCTCAGGTTTTGTGTTTACTTTGGGAGGTGGAGTCATTGTATGGAGGAGTGTTAAGCAGAAATGCGTGGCAGACTCCACTATGGAAGCTGAGTATGTGGCAGCCTCTGAGGCGTCCAAAGAAGTTGTGTGGCTCAGGAACTTCTTGATGGATTTGGATGTGATTCCTGGTTTGCCCAGAACTATCAAAAATTTATTGTGATAATAGTGGTGCAATTGCAAACTCGAAGGAACCACGAGCCCATAAGGCAAGTAAACACATAGAGCGCAAGTACCACCTAATACGAGAAATCGTAAAGAGTGGAGAAGTTACTGTGGCCAAGATTGCATCGGAGGATAATGTTGGGATGTATCCTGAAAAGTCTATCTTTTGTATGAACATCTTTATTTTTGAAATAAGAATAACATGATCATTGTTTGCATATTTTTGTGGTTGTGCTTATTGTCTAATACATTACATTGTAGATAACATGGTGTGTGGTGTCACACGAGAAATCATGTTATCGGCTCCTTGTAAAGTATAAGTATAGGCGCACAACCGAGATGGCTTTAGACAAACCATTGGTATGGTTGTAGTGTAATTTGGTATTGGTTTGTCTTGACCATAGAATCACACTAGTACACATTGTGTGTATTGAGCAGGACTGACTTAGAGGTGATTCGATTTATTGCTGACTATATAATCGAATCGGACCTCAGATATTATATTGTACATGCTCTTAATCCCGATATAATAATGGGCACATATACTTAGTATTCATTTCTTTGAATTACTAATGGGCGAGATTTATAGATTAAATCGATAGTCTCGAAAAGTTGGGAAATGATATTATTTATATGGTCTGCCATTGATTATAGGAGGAAACCGTGTCCTATATATTAAGATGATGATGTCCCCTTGAGGAGCTCATAAGGTTCATCATGTAAACCCTGCAGGTGGACTTGGTTCGGCATGATGAAAAGGTTGAGTGGTACTACTCATGAAGTTAGATGTTGATTAATTAATAGTCAGTAAATTAATTAATCGACGGACATTCGAGATCTTAAACACGGGGAGAAAATGTACATATAATATATGGAGCCCATATTAACTTATGGGGCTTGATGAGGTAGATCAATGATAATCCTTTAGTGGATTGGATTATCATTAATGGATCGGACTTTATGTGGGCTTGATCCATTGGGTGGCCAAGATCCATCTCCTTCTCATGGTCCCTATTGTAGCCTATTAATACCTCATGAAGCCTAGATCCAATGGATAGAAACAAAACTCTAGATCCAATGGTAGAGATTAAATCTCTAGATCCGACGATTGAGATTAAATATCTAGATCCGACGGTTGAGATTAAATCCTTAGAACCAATGGTGGAGATTAAAACAAGGTTTATCCCTAAACTCTATAAAAGGAGGCCTTTGGGTTGGCATGAAGAGCAATTGAGAAGCAAGGGAGCTTTGGAGTTGGCGGCAAGAAGCTAGGATTAGGGTTTGGAGCTTGGAGGCACCAAATAAGGAAATTCTTTCCTTGTCTTCTTCTTCTCCATTGGTGGTTGGCGTCCATACCAGCCTTCCCAGCCCTTCACCGGCATCAAAACCACCTTCTTCTCCTTTCCGTGGTCGGTGCAACCAAGGCTTAGTGTCCTCGCTTGGAGCTCTTGGCCAGCAACCATCCTTTTTCCTTCTCCTTATTGGCCAGCGGAAAGCAACTTGTTTGTTGCTTGTTGGTTGACTAAAGGAAGGAGAAGATTCTTGTTTCAATTCTTCCTCTTGCTCAGAATGAGCAAGGAAGGAAGATTGGTGATCTAGGATCTTCAACATTTGGTAGATCGTCGCCCACACGACGTCCGAAAGGAGGAAGGTCATACAATAGATGATCGAGAGGTATATCACTTATCTATCTTCATGTGTAACATGTTTATATTTGTTTTTCAATTATATGAATGTTATATTCTATTTTGTGGCTAATATAACTTGGACCCCGAACATAAACACAAAAGCCGGCGATCCGTACATCGTCTATTCCGTGGCTATTCGTAAAATAGAGGTTGGTCGCTTGAACAACAAGTTAGTTCAAGAGACTACTCTAATCGAATAGCACGACGATGACAAGGTTGCTTGGGCAATCCCTCTTGTCAAGGATAAATTTTTTTTATCCGGGGACGTAGAAGGGATCGCCATGAATAAGCAACCGAGTTGAAGTGGGAAGCGAAGTTTCCTACCTTCAAGTGGTATCAAAGCCACGGTTTCCGATTTTATGTGTTTAGGATTCAGTTACTTTTATGCAGTTTTCATATATTATATGTGCCGGATAAAAGTAGGATATACGTAGGTTAACTCTTTAGTTGCGGGCATAGGATCCAACTATTATGGTCATATGTGTGTATGTGATTGTACGTGTGTAAATGTTTATTTTGTTGAATCCTCGGGATTGACGAGGCTAGTATTTAATTTTTTGTAAATTAGATATGGTATTGTTTAGCCACTCCTTTTATTTTAGTTTGCTTTCGATCTAGATTTCATGTACACTCCCTCATGGAGTATAGGATCGATGTGTTGGATCGATGCGGTTCGCTAGAGGGGGGGGGTGAATAGCGAAAGAAAAAACTTTTTCGAATTCGTTTGAAGACAAATATACGCAGCGGAAAGAAAAGCAAAACAAAAAGTAAAGGAAACAATAGAAACAAGATATTTACTTGGTTCGTAGCCGAAGGCTACTACTCCAAGGCCCTAGTGGTCCTTGACCACGCACGGAGGGCAAATCACTAAACAAACTCCTCCTCATTGGAGGTAGGAGTTAATCGATACAAAAAAACTCGAGGTAGAGGGACACTCCCCCTCTCCTCGTTACGATAGAAAAATAACTTCGAAGAATGTAAATGAGCAACGACACTAAAATTAAAACCGACGTACAAAAATAAAGGAAATGAAACCTAGACGTCGGAGAAGAAGAAGCACGTTGTTGTCGGTAGCTTTGCGGAGACTTTTTGGAAGCTTAGAATTGTTGTTAAAACCCTAGGTTTGGCCCTCCTTTTATAGCCTTTGAGCCCCTTTTCGAGTGGGTCTTCAACCAATCACAAATGGACACCAAACCGCTTTGAGGTGGAGTGATAAGCCTTGACTCCTCGAATCTGATCATTGACCATCAGTCGACTGATGGCCATCATCAGTCGACTGATGGCAGCATCAATCGATTGATGACCTTCGGCAGTCGACTGATACACGGCAGTCGAGTCCTCCAAGCTGGCAGTCGACTGATGCTTGCTGCAAGTCAAAGTTAGCTCAATAAAAACATAATTTCGATGGTCGTCGACCATCCGATCTCGACCTAGACCATCTATAAGATGTCTTTGGTCGGATCTACGCTTAAGATCATCCCCGTAAAGAGGATACGACCTTACTTACTCTCGCACACACGAACTTACCTCGATACTTACGTGTCGCTTTTGCTTCTGGCCTTCCACTCGATTCCTTCGGCTCCCTCCGAAGTCACGCGAGTGTCGCCCGACCACCGCGGCTTCCTCCGGGTGTCGCTAGCCTTCAGCTCCAGCTATAGCAATCTTCTGCACACTCGATTCAGCTCGTGAGATAACAACATAAGCTTAACTTTGTATCGTTTGCTATAATCAAAACTTAGGTTCGACTTAGGTGTCCACTGCACCAACAATCTCCCCCTTTTTGATTTATGGCAAACCCACATACAAAGTTAAGTAAAATAGCAAGCATGAAGAATAATGTGCATGAGAAAAAAATTAAGTTGGAGTAGTAAGGATTTTCTTCAAGTACTCCCCCTTGAGGAAACCTCCCCCTTGACCGAGGGTGAGTCTTGAAGAAAGACCTTAATCCTCCCCCTTGAGGGTTGCTTTAAGTAATTATCATTATAGTACAACGTTTTAGTTAAGCCCTTTCTCCCTCTTAAGTAAAGCATTAACGACATAAATAAGTTAAGAATTCTCTTAACTTGGCCTTTTGTTAAAAGTTAAATAAGTTTTCAAAACCTAAAGTTAACTTTTGGTTTAAACATGAAGTAAGAGTTAAGTTAAAAAAAAAAAAATTTGATTAACTTTGGTCTTTTCTCCCCTTTGCCATATATCAAAAGAGTAAGGAGTGTGTGGAAACCAAAATAAGTGCTAAATTTAAAATCCAAGCATGTTCCACATTTTTATTTAAAAAATAATATATTGAAAATAAGCTCATCTATGAAATGTTCGACTCATATTTGGCTTGATTGATATGAAGGATCAACCAGTCCTGGTCAGAGTCTGTTAGTATGTATGATTATACTCCGTGGTTCATAGCGATGCACTAGCTCTACATCTGGAACCAGGAGTAAGGTCCTAACATCTCACGCCCATCTACGTAAGTACACAAACACATTAGTCCTATGTGTTGTGAGATGTACTGGCTCCTTAAATCTATAGGATCATGATATCTAAGGTATGTCCTATGCTAGTTCCATGAAAAAGTAAGAAATAGTAGTAAGAAAATATAATTTGCAAGTTCCTATTCTATTACGCACATGCCTAATTTTCATCTCAAGAGACTAAATTCGGCTTCGGGTAGTGGTTTAGTAAATATGTCTGCTAGGTTAGACTTCGAGTCAACATATTCGAGTTGTATGGAGCCGTTGGCTACATGTTCTCTAATGAAATGGTGTTTTACCTCTATATGCTTTGTCCTTGAATGGCATATAGGGTTCTTAGTTAGATTTATCGAACTTATGTTGTCTACAAAAATTTTAGTTTTGGTGAAGTCCAACCTAAAGTCTCGGAGAGTGTGCTTCATCCAAAGAAGTCGAGTTACACACTCACCCATCGCAACGTATTCCCGGTGGTAGATAAGGCAACACAATGTTGCTTCCATCGCACTAACTCACTAGACTTGAGCCGAGTAGTAGTGACAACAACCACTCGTGCTCTTTCTATCGAGTTTACTACCGCATAATCCGAATCGGAGTAGCCGATTAGTTCGAACTCCAGAGATCTAGGGTACCAAATACCAACGTTAAGTGTACCCTTAAGATATCTAAGGATACGCTTAACTAGGGTTAGGTGAGACTCCTTAGCACAGTTTGGAACTGGCGCATATACTTATCGAATAGGATGTCGGGTCGACTCATATTAAGTATATAGGAGACTTCCTATCGCGCTCCTATAGTACTTTAAGTCAATGGACTTACTTTCTAGGTCTTCTCCTATGTTAACATTAATCGCCATTGGGGTGTTTATTATCTTAGCGTCTTGCATTCCAAATCTTTTAATTAACTCCTTAGTGTATTTTTGTTGATATAGGTATATACCATCCTTAGTTTGTTTAATTTGTAGACCTAAAAAGAAACTTAACTCACCTACCAAGTTCATTTCGAACTCACTTTCCATGAGTAAAACGAACTCGTTTAGTAAGGTTGAGTTAGAGGTTCCAAAAATTATATCATCTACGTAGATTTGAGCTATAAATATTTCTTTACCTAAGGTTTTTACGAAGAGAGTTGGGTCAACTAAGCCTTGGTTAAACCCTTTTGATGTAAGATGGATTGAAAGTCTCTCGTACCAAGCTCGAGGAGCTTGTTTAAGTCCATAGAGAGCTTTCTTAAGTTTTAGAACATGGTCGGGTTTATCTAGATTTTCGAATCCGGGGGGTTGGCTAACATAAACTTCTTCTTTAATGTATCCATTTAGGAATGCCGACTTAACATCCATTTGAAATAGCTTAAATCCTCGATGTGCGGCATAAGCTAGCAACATTTGAATGGATTCGAGTCTAGCTACTGGGGCATAGGTTTCGTCGTAATCTAAGCCTTCGACTTGGCTAAATCCTTTGGCGACTAACCGAGCCTTGTTTCTAACTACTTCACCTTTATCATCAAGCTTATTTCGAAACACCCACCTTGTTCCAATTATCGTTTTGTCTTTAGGTGGTGGTACTAATTTCCACACTTCGTTCCTAGTAAATTGAGCTAGCTCTTCTTGCATTGCAATAATCCAATCGGGATCAAGAAGAGCTTGTTCAATTGATTTGGGTTCTATCTTTGAAATTAAGGAAATTTGACTAAGGTTCCTATAGGATGCTCTAGTTCGAACTCCTAGATTAGGATCTCCTATCACTTGATCGATAGGGTGGTTAGTCTGAGTCCTAGATTGGGTTGGGTTTGTGTCACCTAATGCTTGATCAATGGGGTGACTTGGTTGAACACTAGTTTGGTTGGAGTCATCTATCACTTGATCAATAGAGTGACTAGGTTGACTTAGGTTAGGATTAACACTAGACCTGATCTCCGAATCAGAGTAAGGTCTAGTATGAATCGGCTCGCTAATTGGGGTTGCCGGGGGTTTTGTAGGTTCATGTCCTTCATCGAATACTACATTGATAGTCTCCTCGACTCTAAGGGTGTCATGGTTATATACTCTATAAGCTCTACTTGTAGTCGAGTATCCTAGAAAGATTCCGGTCATGGTTTTGGATGTAAATTTCCCTAGGTAATCCTTAGTGTTTAGGATATGTACCTTACACCCAAATACCCTAAAGTACTTGATGTTAGGTATTTTATCGTGGTAAATCTCGTACGAGGTCTTAAGGTGCCTCTTTACCATAAGGATCCTATTTTGGACATAGCAAGCCGTGCTAACGGCTTCTGCCCAAAACCTATCGGGTAGGTCGTATTCGTTCAACATGGTCCTAGCGGCTTCTTGTAGAGTTCGGTTTTTCCGCTCCACTAGGCCATTTTGCTGAGGGGTCCTAGGGCAGGAGAATTCATGGTGGTATCCGTTTAGGTTACAGAAGTCGGTGAACCTTTGATTTTCGAATTCACCACCATGATCGCTTCTAAGTCTTTTAACCTTAAGGTCTTTTTGATTCTCGATTAATTTGAATAGATTAATTAATTGATCTAGGGTATCATTTTTATGTTTGATGAACCTGTAAATGGAGTAGTCGTCAATTATGACTAAGCAATATTGACTTCTATTGAGAGACTTAGCTCCATGTGAATCGAATAGATCCATATGCAGGAGCTCAAGTACACTTGAGGTTCGTTCTTGGTTAGTTAACTTGTGTTGTGTCCTAGGTTGTTTTCCTTGTTGACAAGCATTACAGATTTTATTAACCAAGTTGTTGAGGTTGGGTAAGCCTCTGACTAAGCCACTCTGACTCATCTTGTGGACGAGTCTTGGGTGTGAGTGACCGAGTCGTCGGTGCCACAACCATGATTCCTCTTGCCGTGTCATAAGACACTTAGTTGAGGAGTTGGTTAAATTGATCGTATAAATGTTGTTATTTCTAGTTCCTTTAAGAATTGTTTTAGAGGTTTCGTTGGTATTAATTATGCATTCATTTTCTAGAAATATAACCTTATAGTTATTATCACACAATTGGCTTACACTAAGTAAGTTATATTCAAAATTCTCTACAAGTAATACATTTTAATAACAAAATTTTAAGCTCGATATCACCTGATCCGATGATTTTGAGCTTGCCGTTATTCCCAAAGGCTACCGATCCTTGTCGCTTGAATCGAAGCTTTGCAATTTGAGTTGATCCCGGTCATGTGCTCCGAGCAATCACCGCCAACATCCATTGATCCTACACACAAGGTGGTTGGATTGGATGTTAGATTTTTTGTTAAGAAAATTGGTTGTAAGTTGTTAACCCTAGCTTATCTCGCCAGAGTCTATATGATCAAGCATGTTATACTTATGTGTTTTTTGAGATGACTTTCAATTAAGTTGATTGAGTGGATTTAGGTTCAAGTAATTTTATGTTAGATTTGGATTTAACCCTAGGCTTGTCAAGTTTACCTTTTCAAGATCATGGCTTCCAGGTCGTGGTGAGGCACAGGGGCCTTCTTTATCTGGATCACCACTTCCTTAGACAAAACCATGTTCAAGAAAATGATGACTTGACTCACCTAAGATCATTTCCTAGTCTAACTGGTTATTTTTGAAAAGAGGCTCCCCGAGGCTCAATCTTTTCAAAGGATTTTAGTTGGTTATTTGAAAAGAGGCTCCCTGAGGCTCAATCTTTTCGAAGAATTTTAGTTGGTTATGTACGTGTTCTAAGAGAGTTCACAAGTTTTAAAGCACAAATTTTCTAAGTTAAAAACATGCAATTTCTAAGTTAAAGCACAAACTTTCTAAGTTAAAACATGCAATTTCTAAGTTAAAGCACAAACATATTTTGTACTGGCTCCCCCTAGACCGTTGAATCGGTTCGGTCTATCCACATAGTGGATTTGGTCCTTGGGAACCCAGTACGAGTTAGATCCTAGAGTTGAAATCAAAGTGGTCTTAGGGACCCATGCTTGGACACATTTTTTATGTCTACTTACGATCGACATATACGACCTATTAGTCGCGTTTAAGATAAACCCTAGTCCAGCCTTGTTGTACACGGCCCTTTGAGATCCAAGTAAGAGGTCAAGTCATTTGGATCCCGAAGTGAACCTTTCCAACGTGTTCCTAAGATCTTCAACTTGACTTTTCAAGAGAGAGTTCTCAACTTCGAGTTTTTCAACTCGAGTTGAGTCCTTCTCTTGAACTCGACTAGTCGAAGAGGTTAGGGAGACCTGGTGTTTGAGGAGTTTAACTTCCTCAACTAGGGTCTCGACCTTGGACTCGGATTTAACTAATTTCCTAGACAAAAACCTAACCGTATTTTGTAAAGTATTAAATAAATTTCGACTTACTTTAAGGGTATTCAGAGTCCGAGTCATCCTCGTGTTCCGACTCAAGTTCGTGTTCGGCCTCCGTGTCCGACTAATCGATTTCGCCATGAAGACGTGGTCTTCGCCTTCTTCGGATGACGCTTCTTCCCATGTCGCTGAGGGCCTTCTTGTGCTTAGGTGCTTGGTGGTTGAGCTTGGGGCACTGACTTGATATGTCCAAACTCACACTCATAACACCTAATGTTAGAACTTTTAGACTTACCTTGGTTGGGTCGAGTCGTGGTTCGCTGGCCCTTGGCTATCCTTCGAGCTAGGTTCATTAGTTCTACCAACTCGGTCAACTTCTTCTTCGGACTCGCCTTCCTCCTCGGTTGGTGGTGGCTTGCTTGCGATTTTCTTCTTCTTTGAACTCGCAAACAAGGCTATACTCTCGGGTTCCGAGTTGTTGTTCATGTAATTCAAAATCCAAAAGAGTTCATCTAACCTAATTTTAGAAATATCATTGTAGACCTTATAGTCATCGACCATGGATGCCCATAAGGTAGTCCTCGGAAAAGAGTTTAGGACATACCTTATAAGGTCGCGATTTTCACCTTTGCCCGATTGCATGTAGGTTGTTGACTATGTCTTGGACACGGGCGTGGAGTTGCATCGCGACTCGTGTTCCCGCATTTTTAGTGTGTACAATTTATTGAATAACAAATCACGCTTGCAAACCTTAGCTTGATCCGATCCTTCGTAACTCGATTAGTTTTGTCCAAAGATCCTTTGCGCTTATGAAGGGGCCGACGCGATTTAGCTCCTCCTTGGATAGGCCATTGGAGGATTTGTGTCGCCTTGGCGTGCCGCGACTTGTCGTTTTGTTGCAACGGTCCATTGATCATAATCCAAGGAGTCACCCACTTCATTGGTCGGAAGTGTGAAACCCGTTTGAATTATGATCCACATCTCAATTTGGGTTTTGAGAAAGCATTCCATCCGACCTTTCCAGTAACGGAAATCATCTCCGTTGTAAAACGGAGGTCGGACGGTGCTAAAACCCTCGAGATGGGCCATTAGAACAAAAAGACAAGGAGACTAAAATGAAAACCTAGCAACAACAAAAACACACGAAAGTACCAAGACTTGCGTCTTGGATTAGTAGTGCGGGAAATAAAAAGAAATAAACGAAAAATAGAAGGTTAAGCAAAGAAATAAGAAACTAAATAAAAAGTAAGTACTCACAACCTTCGATGTCCCCGAAAGGCTACTAAACGTCATTTTTTGAGGATGAAAACATCTTGTTACGGGGGTAAACCCTGTAGATCTCTGCGAGAGCTTCGATTTGGTAGGTAGACCGTGTCGTGGGTCAACTTGTACGAAAAGTTATGCCCGTTTGACCGTCGGCTACTCCAAAAGCGAATACTTGCAAAACAAAATCAAACGAAGAGTACCAAGACTTCGTCTTGGATTAGTAGTGCGGGAGAAAAATTTAAACGAACGAAAAACAAATCTGTGAAAAAAGATTAGATTGGTGGTTTCACCAAATCTAAGCACCCCCGGCTCTGATACCAATTGTTGGATCGATGCGGTTCGCTAGAGGGGGGGGGGTGAATAGCGAAAGAAAAAACTTTTTCGAATTCGTTTCAAGACAAATATACGCAGCGGAAAGAAAAGCAAAACAAAAAGTAAAGGAGACAATAGAAACAAGATATTTACTTGGTTCAGAGTCAAGGCTACTACTCCAAGGCCCTAGTGGTCCTTGACCACGACGAGGGCAAATCACTAAACAAACTCCTCCTCATTGGAGGTAGGAGTTAATCGATACAAAAACTCGAGGTAGAGGGACACTCTCTCCTCACGATAGAAAAAAAGCTTCAAGAATGTAAATGAGCAACGACACTAAAATTAAAACCGACGACAAAAATAAAGGAAATGAAACCTAGACGTCGGAGAAGAAGAAGCACGTTGTTGTCGTAGCTTTGGAGACTTTTTGGAAGCTTAGAATTGTTGTTAAAACCCTAGGTTTGGCCCCTCCTTTTATAGCCTTTGAGCCCTTTTCGAGTGGGTCTTCAACCAATCACAAATGGACACCAAACCGCTTTGAGGTGATAAGCCTTGACTCTCGACCGATCATTGACCATCACGACCGATGGCCATCATCACGATCGATGGCGATCTCGAATTGACGACCTTCTACCGATCGATTGACGGCAATGAGTCCTCCAAGGGCAATGATCGATGCTTGCCGCAAGTCAAAGTTAGCTCAATAAAACATAATTTCGATGGTCGACCATCCGATCTCGACCTAGACCATCTATAAGATGTCTTTGGTCGGATCTACGCTAAGATCATCCCCGTAAAGAGGATACGACCTTACTTACGCTCGCACACACGAGCTTACTCGATACTTACGTGTCGCTTTGCTTCCGCCTTCCACTGATTCCTTCGGCCCCTCCAAGTCATGCGAGTGTCGCCCGACCACCGCGGCTTCCTCCGTGTCGCTAGCCTTCACTCCACTATAGCAATCTTCTCGCAGACACTCGATTCAGCTCGTGAGATAACAACATAAGCTTAACTTTGTATCGCTTGCTATAATCAAAACTTGAAAATGAAAAAAGAAATAAAAGAAAACTAAATAGAAAGTAAAGTACTCACAACCTTGATGTCCCCGAAGGCTACTAAACGTCATTTTTGAGGATGAAAACATCTTGTTACAGGTAAACCCTGTAGATCTCTGCGAGCTTCGATTTGGTAGGTAGACCGTGTCGTAGGTCAACTTGTACGAAAAGTTATGCCCGTTTGACGTCGGCTACTCCAAAAGCGAATACTTGCAAAACAAAATCAAGCGAAAAAGTACCAAGACTTAAGGTCTTGGATTAGTAATGCGGGAGAAAAATTTAAACAAGCGAAAAACAAATCTGTGAAAAAGATTAGATTGGTGGTTTCACCAAATCTAAGCACCCCTGATACCAATTGTTGGATCGATGGTTCGCTAGAGGGGGTGAAAACTTTTTGAATTCGTTTCAAGACAAATATATAGCGGAAAGAAAAGCAAAACAAAAAGTAAAGAGACAATAGAAACAAGATATTTACTTGGTATTCCGTGGCAGAAACTACTCTCCAAGGCCCTAGTGGTCCTTGACCACGAGGAGGGCAAATCACTAAACAAACTCCTCCTCATTGGAGGTAGGAGTTAATCGATACAAAAAAACTCGAGGTAGAGGGACACTCCCTCTCAAGCATACGATAGAAAAATAACTCCGAAGAATGTAAATGAGCGACACTAAAATTAAAGACGACAAAAATAAAGGAAATGAAACCTGAGCGTCGGAAGAAGAAGAAACGTTGTTTTGTGGTAACTGGGAGACTTTTTGAAGCTTAGAATTGTTATTAAAACCTAGGTTTGGCCCTCCTTTTATAGCCTTTGACCTTTTTAGTGAGTGGGTCTTCAACCAATCACAAATGGACACCAAACCGCTTTGAGGTGGAGTGATAAGCCTTGACTCTCGACGATCATTGACCATCGATCGACCGATGGCCATCGATCGGCCGATCGATCATGGCACGATCGAATGATGACCTTATCGACTGATACACGGCAATGAGTCCTCCAAGTCGGCAATGAGGATGCTTGCCGTCAAAGTTAGCTCAATAAAACATAATTTCGATGGTCGTCGACCATCCGATCTCGACTAGACCATCTATAAGATGTCTTTGGTCGGATCTACGCTAAGATCAGTAAAGTACGGAGTACACGATACTTACCTCGATTCTATTGCTTCGCTTACTTCCTCGACTCCTTCCCTGCCTGTCGCCGAAGTCCGAAAGTGTCCTCCGTGTCGCGCCGCTAGCCTTCACCTCATATATCACCTCGATTCACCGTGAGATAACAACATAAGCTTAACTTTGTATCGTTTGCTATAATCAAAACTTAGGTTCGACTTAGGTGTCCACTGCACCAACACGATGGATGTAAATTAAAATAGATTTTAGTCTCGGCTTGGATGTCCGGATGGCTCATACATGGTGTAGGAGGAGCGGACGAGATGGCGATACGACGAGAGACATATTGAAGACAAAAGTCATAATAGTTGGAAAATAATTATTTTTCATATTTATTGCTTATTGTTTGATATGCATGTCGTAGGCTAGAAAATTCCTCAATTTCAAATTACTAAGTGGGAGAGGGAAATTTTTATAAATTCCCACGGCCTCCATTACAATTTGACAAGTAATGCAAACAAACTTGCACGTCGACTCTTAGTTCCTTCCTCCCCATCGGATGAGTTTGTTTGTGGATCACAAGGTCGAACATCGTTATAGGAAATTATTAAGGAGCGTATGTACTTCCCCATCGGAAGGCACATAATCCGAGATAATTACCTTTGTACCGAGTAATGGTGAACACTTAGATAGAAATATAAGTATCCTCTCCATCGGAGTCACTGTTTTTATTTGTAGAGCCAAAGAGGAACCAACTATTAATTTTACTTATCAAAAAGTTAGGTTGACAAGATAGTAAAATTAATGGGTAAAATCTCCTCTTACAAATGTAGAATTCGTATACGTCCACACTATCGTAGCATACGATATTCTCGATGTTTTGAGGTGTTGGTTGATTTTAAAATATTATTGTTTGAGGAATCAATAATTTTTTGAAATCTAATATTTTGATCTATGTGATTCTTAGGTTTTCTTTCAAAATGACTTTCAACCCGCTTGTTGTGATACTGAAAGAGAATAAACTTACTAGACCCAACTATGTTGATTGGAAGAGGAATCTAGACATTGTCTTGACTGCTGAGGAATACAAATATGTACTCCTCGAAGAGTGCCCTCCTAAGTGTTAGTAATATATGAGAGATGTCCTAAGGCAATCGCCTTATGTATGAACCATTTATATGATAAATGAAGATTCACTATTTGAGTATACATGTTTCATGTATTTGATTGGATCTTAAACTCATTTACTGAATGTCCACGATGTGATTCACAGCATGAGAGAATTTGTGATTGGATCACAACTAGTGAGTATCTCTACATGTGTAATTGTGATGTATCAAAATTATCCCTAGTCGATGAATTGATGGATTTGGACACCATCAATTCTGTCGAGACTAGCCCGAGGTATACTCCTTGGTGTATCCAAGCAGCTGATTCTCACTGGCTGGAGACATTGTGATGTCCGGAGTTAATCGTGGATGCTAGTTATGGTAACTAGTTCATTGGAGTGACCGGCCGTAAGACTTCATATGGTTCTCTGCATATATAGATATGTCAATGACGTTCTTACTGTGGCTTAAGTGCGATGTTCCTTTGACTTGCGGTATTCAAGTCATCTTGATCATGGAGACTTATGCTTTGACATCTTAAGCAAACATCTCTGAGGAGATGTGGACCCGGGATGATTGGGTATAAGTCGAAGTGATCGAAGGTGTTTGAATAGCCTATAAAGCATTCACCACTCCTTGCGAGGAGATGTATACCCATGGCCTCTCGTCGGATTGTTACTAAAGTCTTTGGCCAAAGCATTACATGTTTAGAGTAAGGTACTCTTCGATACATGTGGAGTAACTAGAATCCGTAGGACGAGGAAATGATACTTGGGCTAGGTGTGACATAGTCAGCCTAGTGGGGACTGACACAATAGACCATGTCCTGAACCAAGTGGGTATAAGATGAGTGAAGGGAATGGGGCACGATTCATTCGAAGCTCTTGAAGGGTTTTGAAATAGTTACGGATCAACCGTTGATCTTTTCGGTTAATTGGGGATCATGATGTACTACTAGGTGCCACTCATGATCGTTCTATAATTAATGGTTAATTATAGGCGGCCAACATAAACCGAGAACCTATTTGGTCACATGCTGCTTGAGTGTAATCCAAGGATTTAAAGCGAGCTTGAGAATGGGATTCTCGGGAGAGAAACTATGTTTGGTTGGACCAAACATAAAGCGAGCATGAAATTGTTTCAGTCGCAATGGAAGCGTGGATGGGCCGTGTCTTATGAAGACATAATGGATGGACCAAAATGGTTTGGTTCTAATCCAATGGATGAGAATAAACCAAAGGGTTTGGTTTATTTTAAACGAATGAACCAAAAGTTGGTTCGGTTCGTTTTAACTTAAAATAAACCATCATGGTTTGGTTTATTTTAACTTATCTTAATGGAGCGGGTTAACGGGCTTTATGGATAAGATCCATTAACCATTAAGAGAATTAGTTCTCTATAAAATAGGGCTTAAACCCTAACCCTAAGGCGAATGAAGTTTTGGCCGCCCAACCCTAGCCTCCTTTTGTTGTTGCCGCCCAACATGGTGTTGCCGCCAACTTCATGGAGCTGCTGCCACCACCTTGCCACCGGCATCCAAGCTTCAGCCGGCGATGCTCCGGCGACCCTCCGGTGATCTCTTGTGGGTTCGGTGATAAGGTGAGCTCCACATCTCCTTTGGCCGGCCTCTATTCCTCCACCAAAAGCTGTCCAGTTTTTCTGGACAGCTTGTTTCTTTGTTGTCGGAGCGCCGCTTGACGACGGTTAGTGCTCCGACAGCGGCTAACTTACCGGGATTTGATCTCCGTAATCCTCTGAGGTGGAGGGACGGCGATCTGGCCAAACGGTTGACGAATACCTCTCCGGAGAAGCGAGTTTTGAGAACTCGCTTTTAGGATCCGAATTTGATTCGGATCGTGATCATCTTCGATCACGCCGCCTTCAACACGAGGCTAGTAACCCGCACGAAGACGGCTCGTGACTTAGCGAAGTCATCCCGAGGAGCTCGGCGTGGATACGGATAGAGACGATTCTTACGAGGATCGCTCCGCTGATGCCGTTCCCACTACACGCCATACGAAAGGTATAACGAGATAAATTTCTTTTATTGCAAATTTTAATTTACGGTTATGTCTACACTTGTTGTAATATGCATGCGGTGTTGTGTGTGTTGTAATAAATAGGAGTATTTATTATTTTATTGCTTCACGTGTTCATGTTTACGAAACATGATCGAACACACACACGCCATGTCTAAACCCAACAAAGGGTATCAGAGCCTGTTGTGTTTCGACATAATCGTAAAATGGTTTTGCGATAGTCATAATGTATTTCTGGAAATTTTCTAAATTTTGGAAATTTAGAAGTATTTATGGAAATTTTTCAATTTTGGAAAGTCTAGAAGTATTTATGGAAATCTTCCACTTTTGGAAAGTTGGAAGTATTTATGGAAATTGATATTTTCCATAAATAAAATATTTGATTAGATTCTGGAAATTTGTTTCTTAATTTAATCATGATTTGATTTGGGAAATCAAATCTTAAAATATTTTATTTCCATAAGTAGTTTTAATGATTTAGGAAATTGGTTTCCTAAATAGATTTTCCTTAATCAAATAATTCCATGAATAAAATATGTAATTAGATTTGGAAATTTGTTTCCTAATTTAATTATGATTTGATTTGGAGAATCAAATCTTAAACATATTTTATTTCCATAAATAGTTATGACATATAAGAAAATTATATACATGACATAATTGTATGCCATGTAATTGCATTAGATGCATAACATTATGCCATGCGTGTCGTGACATGTAGATGTATGCCATGTATGTCATGCCATGTAGATAATAGTTATTTGCATGCAAAGAGGATGAGACATAAAAACCCTAACTCAATATTAAAGCCTACACCTTCCATTAATATGGTTAGAACCTGAGTTCTGTTTCTTGTTTGGGTTGTTGGACTCTCTCCAAGCCAGGCTCGAACGCGAAAATGTTCAAACCATGGAATAGTTTAATACTAATATGGTAAGAGTCAGAGGTCAATCGTTAGCTTTGGTTGTTGGACTCTCTCCAAGCTGGGCTAATTGGTTGAATACGCTCTAACCATATTAAAACTATGTCCCGATTAATGGGTTGGCTTTAACCTGGAGCATCGGCTTGTTGGACTCTCTCCAAGGTCGATGTAAAGGGAGGTGAAGTTGGGTGCTATGCATATGATGCATACTTGTTAATGTGTTAACAACCCGATGTATGTGTGAACATTCAATTAGTTGATAGCACATTGTGATAGTTGCATATACGTGATATGCAATCGGTATAGAAGATACCTACCATCGTAGTTATGAATGGTTTGTTGGACTCTCTCCAAGGTTGTTCATAACTATGATGGATATCAGCCCATTCGGAGATGAACCTACGATCTCCCGAAGTGATTTTGGGGTTTTTGAAATTCGAAAAATGAATGGGATTTATAAATGTATATTGATGCATTTTTAAAATCATCTTTCTCATATATGCTCGGTTTGTATTTCTAAGTTAATATATTGATCATGATGTGTTTGAATTTGCGTTCCATTTTGGATTCAAATAAATTGACTGGGCCGAACTTCTTGGACTGGCTTAGAAACTTGAGAATTGTTCTCAAGGTGAAAAGCTTGTAAATGTCCTCGAAGCGCCTCTTCCCGCCCGTCCTAGTGACGATGCAACTCTGGACCAATTGTTGGCCTATCAGAAACATGTGAATGATTCTGAAATGGTGAGTTGCATCATGCTAGCCACGATGGAACCCAAGCTACGAAAGCAGCATGAGCATATGGATGCTCATATCGTAGTCCTTCATCTTTGTGAGTTGGTTGATGAGCAAGTGAGATTCGAAAGGTTTGAAGTCTCAAAGCTCCTCTTCACCTCTGAGATGCTAGGAGGTTCATCTGTGGTACTGCTCAATATGCTGAAGACTGTGGAGTCTTCTGAGAAGCATGAGCAGGGGACGGTGCTGTTAGTTGATTCCTCGAAGAAAGGTTCTAAGAGAAAGTCAAAGGAACAGCAGAAGGGAAAGAAGAGAAGGGCTAAAAAGGTAGAACTAGCACAAAAGGAAACTTTCCATCATTATGGCAAGGAGAGCCATTTGCGAAGAAAGTGCAAGATTTATCTTGAGTCCGTGAAGAAGGATAAGGCATCAGATGCCCCATCTTCTTCAGAAATCTTCTTTATTGATTGTCATTCTATTTCCTCAGACACTTGGGTATTTGATACTGGGTGTGGCTCACATATATGTAATGACATACATGGGCTAAGGAATAGAAGAAGACTCGTCAAATGGGAGAGTCAAATTTACGTTGGGAATGGAGCAAATGGTTGTCGCAGACTCGCCATCAGAACGTATTTGTTGGAACTCCCTGTAGGACTTGTCTTAGAACTGGACAATTGCTTTTATGTTCCTTCGTTGATAAAGAACATCATTTCTATTTCTTGTCTAAATAGAAATGGGTTCCATTTGACTTTTAGTAACAATTGTTGTTACATAACTTTGAATGGAGTTCTTTATGGGATTGAAACTTTAAGCAATGGTGTTTATACGTTGGACGTATCCAGTGACGATTTCAATATCGAAGCGAGCAACACGCGTGCTCGAAAGGATAATCAAATAGACTCCTATATGTGGCATTGTCATCTTGGCCATATAAGCAAGAAATGCATGTCCGAATTACACCGATGTGGAATTCTGGAATCGTTTGAATTGGATTCATACGATACATGCGAATCATGCTTAAAAGGCAAGATGACTAAGTTACCTTTTACTAGAAAAGGTGAACGAGTGGGAGAGTTACTAGGTCTAATACATACTGATGTATGTGGACCTATGTCAACTCAAGCATTAGGAGGCTATAACTACTTCATTACCTTCACCGATGATCACTCACGGTTTGGGTATGTGTTCTTGATGAAACACAAGTCTGAAGCCTTTGAAAGGTTCAAAGAATTCAGAAATGAAGTAGAGAAACAACATGACAAGAGTATTAAAATACTTCGATCGGATCGAGGTGGTGAATACTTAAGTCAAGAGTTTCTTGATTATCTAAGAGACAATGGTATATTGTCTCAATGGACTCCGCCATATACACCACAGCATAATGGTGTATCTGAGAGGCGTAACCGGACCTTGTTGGACATGGTCAGGTCAATGATGAATCATGCAACTCTTCCCAAGTCCTTTGGGGCTATGCACTTCGCATACCGTTTACTTGTTAAATGAATGCCTACTACAAGGTAGTCTCAACTACTCCATAGATATGGAATGGTAAGAAACCTCATGTATCTTACTTGAAGATATGGGGTTGTCTCGCTTATGTGAAGCGACGATATCGCAAAATTGGATGCTAAGTCTGATAAATGTCTATTTGTTGGATACCCTAAGGAAACAAGGGGTTACCAATTCTATCATCCTGTGGAACAAAAGGTGTTTGTTTCAAGGCATGCTGTGTTTCTAGAGAAAGAGTTTCTCTTGCAAGAAAACAGTGGGAGTGTCGTTGAGCTTGAGGAGGCCTGAGAGACTCAAATAGACATTGATGAGATACTTGAAGAGCACAACAAATAACTCATAGTGATGAGCAATCGGCCGACTTATTGTAACACCACATCTTCAGAGATCCGCAGAACACGCAATATTCCCGAGAGATATGGATTTCGTAAGTGAATCGAACGACGTGTTACTCATTGATGATGAGGAGCCTACCAGTTATGAAGAAGTGCTGACAAGTTCAGAAAGGGATAAGTGGCTTGGTGCCATGAAGTCGGAAATGGATTCCATGTATGAAAACCAAGTTTGGAACTTGGTTGACCCACCTGAAGGCATAAAGCCTATAGGGTGCAAGTGGGTTTTCAAGAAGAAAACCGACATGGATGGTAATGTGATTACCTATAAGGCTAGATTGGTGGCGAAAGGATATCGTCAAAAGCAAAGTGTTGATTATGACGAAACCTATTCGCCTGTAGCTATGCTTGGATGCTCCTGGCCATAGCGGCTCATTATGATTATGAGATATGGCAGATGGATGTGAAAACAGCTTTCCTTAATGGAAACCTGCTCGAGGACGTGTATATGATACAGCCTAAGGGTTTCACATCGGTTGATAAAACCAAGGTATGCAAATTGCGACGGTCCATTTATGGATTGAAGCAAGCATCCAGAGTCGAATATCCGCTTTGATGAGACAATCAAAAAGTTTGATTTCTCACAAAATCCAGACGAACCTTGTGTGTACAAGAAGGTTAGTGGGAGTGCAGTCGTGTTCCTAGTATTGTATGTCGATGACATATTACTTATAGGAAACGATGTTTCAATCTTACAATCAGTTAAGGTTTGGTTATCCAAGAAGTTCTCCATGAAAGACCTGGGAGAAGCAACCTACATCCTCGGGATTAAGATCTATAGAGATAGATCGAAACGGTTGCTTGGTCTTTCGCAGTCTACATATATAGACCGAGTGCTAAAGAGGTTTAGCATGTCGGAATCCATGAAAGGTTTTCTACCCATCAGGCATGGGATACACCTTTCGAAATCTATGTGTCCGCGCACAGAAGACGAGAGGATTTGCATGAGTAAGATTCCCTATGCATCCGCAATAGGATCTATCATGTATGCTATGTTATGTACGAGGCCCGATGTATCGACGCCCGAGTGTCACGAGCAGATACTCCGATCCAGAATGGATCATTGGGCTGTTAAGACGATCCTTAAGTACTTGAGAAGAACTAAGGATGTGTTCCTAATATATGGAGAGAAGGGTACATGGTGATACGTGGGTATACGGATGCGACTCGCATGCATAAGGATGATTCCATGTCTCACCGGTATGTATTCACCTAGAATGGAGGCGCAATAAGTTGGAAAGGTTCCAAGCTTGACACTATAGCGGATTCTCGCCACTAAGGCGTAATACGTTGCGCCTTCGAAGCAAAGAAGCGGTTTGGATCAATAAGTTCATCTATGAACTTGATGTGGTCTCATCAATGATCCAAACATGTGCTTCACGCTATCATCTTATCGAGAGATCATCGAGGGAACGAAATACAAATCGAGAAAATTCCCACCGAAAGGAACTTAGCGGATCCTTTGACTAAAGCATTACCTCAAAGTAAGTTTGAGGGTCATGTTAGAGCTTATGGTATTGCGATATCCGTAGCGATTGGCATTAGCCAAGGGGAGTCTCTAGTAATATATGAGAGATGTCCTAAGGCAATCGCTTTATGTATGAACCATTTATATGATAAATGAAGATTCACTATTTGAGTATACATGTTTCATGTATTTGATTGATCTTAAACTCATTTATCAATGTCCACGATACGATTCACAAAGATGAGAGAATTTGTGATTGATCACAACTAGTGAGTATCTCTACATGTGTAATTGTGATGTATCGAATTATCCCTAGTCGATGAATTGATGGATTTGGACACCATCAATTCGTCGAGACTAGCACGAGGTATACTCCTTGGTGTATCCAAGCAATGATTCTCACCGGCCGAGACATTGTGATGTCCGAGTTAATCGTGGATGCTAGTTATGGTAACTAGTTCATTGGAGTGACCAGGTACCGTAAGACTTCATATGGTTCTCTGCATATATAGATATGTCAATGAAGTTCTTACTGTGGCTTAAGTGCGATGTTCCTTTGACTTGCGGTATTCAAGTCATCTTGATCATGGAGACTTATGCTTTGACATCTTAAGCAAACATCTCTGAGGAGATGTGGACCCGGGATGATTGGGTATAAGTCAAAGTGATCAAAGGTGTTTGAATAGCCTATAAAGGATTCACCACTCCTTGCGAGGAGATGTATACCCATGGCCTCTCGTCGGATTGTTACTAAAGTCTTTGGCCAAAGCATTACATGTTTAGAGTAAGGTACTTTTCGATACATGTGGAGTAACTAGAATCCGTAGGACGAGGAAATGATACTTGGGCTAGGTGTGACGTAGTCAGCCTAGTGGGGACTGACACAATAGACCATGTCCTGAACCAAGTGGGTATAAGATGAGTGAAGGGAATGGGGCACGATTCATTCGAGCTACTGAAGGGTTTCAGAAATAGTTCTGGATCAACCGGTGATCTTTTCGGTTAATTGGGGATCATGATGTACTACTAGGTGCCACTCATGATCATTCTATAATTAATGGTTAATTATAGATGGCCAACATAAACCGAGAACCTATTTGGTCACACGCACAACGAGTGTAATCCGAAGGATTTAAAACGAGCTTGAGAATGGGATTCTCAGACCGAGAGAAACTATGTTTGGTTGGACCAAACATAAAGCGAGCATGAAATTGTTTCAGTCGCAATGGAAGCATGGATGGGCCGTGTCTTATGAAGACATAATGGATGGACCAAAATGGTTTGGTTCTAATCCAATGGATGAGAATAAACCAAAGGGTTTGGTTTATTTTAAACGAATGAACCAAAAGTTGGTTCGGTTCGTTTTAACTTAAAATAAACCATCATGGTTTGGTTTATTTTAACTTATCTTAATGGAGCGGGTTAACGGGCTTTATGGATATGATCCATTAACCATTAAGAGAATTAGTTCTCTATAAAATAGGGCTTAAACCCTAACCCTAAGGCGAATGAAGTTTTGGCCGCCCAACCCTAGCCTCCTTTTGTTGTTGCCGCCCAACATGGTGTTGCCGCCAACTTCATGGAGCTGCTGCCACCTCCTTGCCGCCGGCATCCAAGCTTCAGCCGGCGATGCTCCGGCAACCCTCCGGTGATCTCTTGTGGGTTCGGTGATAAGGTGAGCTCCACATCTCCTTTGGCCGGCCTCTATTCCTCCACCAAAAGCTGTCCAGTTTTTCTGGACAGCTTGTTTCTTTGTTGTCGGAGCGTCGTTTGGACGACGGTTAGTGCTCCGACAGCGTCTAACTTACCGGGGATTTGATCTCCGGTAATCCTCTGAGGTGGAGGACGAAGGATTCATCAAACGGTTGACGAATACCTCTCCGGAGAAGCGAGTTTTGAGAACTCGTTTTAGGATCCGAATTTGGATTCGGATCGTGATCATCTCTCGATCACGTCGTCTTCAACACGAGGCTAGTAACCCATACGAAGACGAACCCCGTGACTTAGCGAAGTCATCCCGAGGAGCTCAGCGTGGATACGGATAGAGACGATTCTTACGAGGATCGTTCCGGTTGATCCCGTTCCCGTTACACGTCATACGAAAGGTATAACGTGGATAAATTTCTTTTATTGCAAATTTTAATTTACGGTTATGTCTACACTTGTTGTAATATGCATGCGTGTGTTGTGTGTGTTGTAATAAATAGGAGTATTTATTATTTTATTGCTTCCGTTGTGTTCATGTTTACGAAACATGATCGAACACACACACGCCGCGGTGTCGGAAACCCAACACTAAGCCTGCAGATGATTCTGGGGAAAAGGAGAAGGAGAGTTATAAGAAGTGGATTAAGGCCGATGAGATGGCGCGGTGTTACATTTTGGCATCTATGTCAAATGTACTGCAACATCAGCATCAAGCCATGCCCACTGCTTATGACATGATGCTCAATCTCAAAAAGCTTTTCAGACACCAGAATCGGGCTGCAAGGCAGGAAGCCATGAGGAACCTGATGACGACCACCATGATCGAGGGAACACCCGTGAGGGATCATGTTCTCAAGATGATGGCTCATTTGAATGAGTTGAAAGTTCTAGGAGCTGAGATCGATGGGGAAACCCAGGTCGATATCATTCTCCAGTCTCTACCTTGAAGTTTTGAGCAGTTTCGCCTGAACTACAACATGAACAAGAGATTGTATTCATTGGCGGAGCTTCTGACAGAACTCCAGGCGGCAAAGGAACTATTTCGTCAGAGTGCTTAGGCGCATGCCATGGTGACCCAAAAGTTTTCTACTTCTAAGCTGAAAGGCAAGAAGAAGAAGAAACAAACTGGGATAAAGGCGGTGAGAGGAACTCAGGGAGGAGTGAAGAAGCCGAAAGCCAAGTGCTTCACTTGTAAGCAGACTGGACACTAGAAGAAGGACTGCCCCAACTACAAGCAGAACAAAGGTATATCTTTTGGCCTAGTCGTTAAAACATGTTTAGCGGTGTTATCTACCGGCACCTGGTGTGTAGATACGGTAGTCACTGATCATGTCTGCAATACTTTACAGGGGTTCCAGGAAACCAGACGACTAGCTGAGGGGGAGATTACCGTATACTTGGGTGATGCCACGAAGGTGGCGGCTGTTATAGTGGGAGACGTTTATTTATCTTTTGAGAAAAATAATGTTTTGGTTCTTAAGAATTGCCTTTATGTACCTTTATTTAGAAAGAATTTAATTTTGGTTTATAAATTGTTTATGAATGGATATTCTATTTCTTTTAATGATAGAGTTGTTATAAAAAGGAATAGGGACATTATCTGTTCAGGTGCATTGATAGGAAATCTATACACACTTGAACCAAAATCTCCCACGATGTAAATAGAAGTAAATAACTCATCTTCTAATTCCAATAAGAGAAAAGAACCTTCGAAGATTAACCAAACATATCTTTGGCATCTTAGGCTTGGTCATATTAACCTAAGCAGAATTCAAAGGTTGATAGCTGATGGACCTCTGGATTCATTAGTGGTGGAAGATTTCCCAACCTGCGAATCTTGCTTGAAGGGTAAAATGACCAAGAGGCCTTTTAAGGCCAAGGGGTATAGAGCCAAAGATGTGTTGGAATTGGTTCATTCTGATTTGTGTGGTCCTATGTCTATCCAGGCTAGAGGTGGTTTTGAGTATTTCGTCTCTTTTATAGACGATTATTCGAGATATGGATACATTTACTTGATGCGCCGCAAGTCTGAATGCTTTGACAAGTTCAAAGAATTCAAGGCTGATGTGGAGAAACGTCAAGGTAAAAGTATCAAGACACTACGATCTGATCGTGGTGGTAAGTACCTCTTGGGAGAGTTTAGGAATTACTTATCAAAAGCTGGGATTCAATCCCAATTGTCTGCACCTGGCACACCCTAGCAGAATGGTGTAGCAGAGCGAAGGAATAAGACTCTTATGGAGATGGTTAGATCGATGATGAGTTATTTTGAGTTGCCAGATTCGTTTTGGGGATATGCTCTAGATACGGCATTGTACATTCTGAACTTGGTTCCATCTAAATCAGTGCCTTCTACTCCCACAGAATTGTGGATTGGGTGAAAGCTTAGTCTAAGACATATTCGGATATGGAGGAGTCCATCACATGTGCTGAAGGCGGATGCTGGTAATTTGAAACCTCATACAGAAGTACGCATGTTCGTTGCTATCCAAGAAAAACGAAAGGTGATTTGTTTTATAGTCCTAGAGATCAGAGGATGATCGTTAGCACGAACGCCAAATTTCTAGAGGAAGACTATGTGATGAACCACAAGCCCATGAGTAAGATTGTTCTAGAGGAAATAAAAGGGGAAGTCACTTCTTCAGTACCACCGATACAAGAGGATATACCACAAGTCACTGCACCACGTGTCACAGAGGATACACAGGTGATACCTCGTCGTAGTGGGAGGGTTGTGAGACAGCCTGATAGATTTATGTTCTTGGGAGAATCTTCTGATTTGGTCCCTGGCAAACATAAACCGGATCCCTGTACATATGATGAGGCAATCCAAGATAAAGATGCAGTATCTTGGTAAAGTGCAATGAATACTAAGATTGAATCTATGGATTCAAATCAGGTCTGGGAGCTAGTGGAACCACCCGATGGTGTAAAAACCATTGGATGCAAGTGGACCTACAAAAGAAAGAGAGGAATAGACGGGGAGGTTGAGACCATCAAAGCGAGGTTTGTTGCGAAGGGGTATACTCAGAAAGGGGGTATCGATTATGAGGAGACCTTTTCGCCGGTAGCCATGCGTAAGTCTATCCGGATTCTCTTATTCATTGCAGCTCATATGGATTATGAGGTTTGGTAGATGGATGTCAAGACAACTTTCCTTAATGGAAGTCTTGAGGAAAACATCTATATGAAGCAACCAGAGGGACTCATTGCGAAGGGCAAAGAGCATCTTGTATGTAAGCTTAATCAGTCCATTTATGGATTCAAGCAAGCTTCAAGGTCTTGGAACATCCGCTTTGATGAGGTGATCTAGTCTTATGGATTTATTCAAAGTCTGGATGAGTCTTGTGTATACAAGAGATGTGACGGAAACGTAGTGGTATTTCTTATACTATACGTAGATGACATTTTGTTAATTGGCAACAATGTCAAGGTGTTATCGGACGTAAGGGTATGGTTGTCCAAACAGTTTGATATAAAGGACTTGGGAGAAGTGGGACACATCCTTGGGATCAAGGATGTAAGGGATCGCAGGAAAAAGATGTTGTGCTTATCCCAAGCTTCATACATAGACACAATTATGGATCGTTTTAGCATGCAAAATTCCAAGAAAGTTTTTCTACCTTTCAGGCATGGAGTTCCTTTATCTGAGGAGATAGAGGAGATGAAGGCGATTCCTTATGCTTCGGCGGTAGGAAGCCTCATGTATGTGATGCTATGTACGAGACCAGATATCTGCTTTGTTGGTTATGTCTTCGAGTCCGTGAGGGGAAACTTCGCTTCCCACATCAACTCAGTCGCTTGTTCATGGCGATCCCTTCTATGTCCCCGGATAAAAAAATTTATCCTTGACAAGAGGGATTGCCCAAGCAACCTTGTCATCGTCGTGCTATTCGTTTAGAGTGGTCACTTGACCAAACTTGTTGTTCAAGCGACCAACCTGTATTCTATGAGTAGCCGTGGAATAGACGATGTACAGATCGCCGGATTTTGTGTTTATGTTCAGGATCCAAGTATTATTTAGCCACAAAATAGAATATATCATGCACATAATTGAGAAACAAATATAAACATGATACAAGAGAAAATAGAGAATCGATATACCTCTCGATCTTCTATTGTATGACCTTCCTCCTTTCGGACGTCGTGTGGGCGACGATCTACCAAAAGTTGAAGCTCCTAGATAACCAATCTTCCTTCCTTGCTCGTTCCGAGCATGAGGAAGAATAAAAACAAGATCCTTCTCCTTCCTTTATCCAACCAACAAGCAACAATCACCTTGCTTGTCGCAAGCCAACAAGGAGAAGGGAAACAATGGTTGCTAGCCAAAAGCTCCAAGGGAGAACCCGAAGCCTTGGTTCCACCGGCCAAGGAGAAGGAGAGGAGGGAATTTGGATGCCGGCCAAGGGCAGGAAAAGCTTCAATGGGCACTGGCCACCAATGGAGAAGAAGAAGACAAGGAATGTCTTTCCTTATTTTGTGCCGCCAAGCCTAAACCCTAGCTCCAATTCCTTGCCGCCAACTCCAAGCCTCCCCTTGCTTCTTAATTTTTTTCTCCATGCCAACCCTAGCCTCTCCTTTTATAGAGTTAGGAATAAGCCTTGTTTTAATCTCCACCATTGGTTCTAGGGATTTAATCTCAACCGTCAGATCTAGATATTTAATCTCAACCGTCGGATCTAGAGATTTAATCTCAATCGTCGGATCTAGAGATTTAATCTCTACCTTTGGATCTAGAGTTTTGTTTCCATCCATTGGATCTAAGCTTCATGAGGTATTAATAGGCTACAATAGGGACAATGAGGAGGAGCTGGATCTTGGCCACCCAATGGATCAAGCCCACATAAAGTCCGATCCATTAATGATAATCCAATCCACTAAAGGTTTATCATTGATCTACCTCACCAACCCCCATAAGTTAATATGGGATTCATATATTATATGTATATTTTCTCTCCGTATTTAAGATCTCGAATGTCCGTCGATTAATTAATTTACTGACCATTAATTAATCAACATCTAACTCCATGAGTAGTATCACTCAACCTTATCATCATGCCGGACCAAGTCCACCTGCAGGGTTTACATGATTAACCTTATGAGCTCCTCAAGGGGACATCATCATCCTAATATATAGGACACGATTTCCTCCTATAATAAATGGCACACCATATAAATAATATCATTTCCAAACTTACCGAGCCTATCGATTTAATCTATAAATCTCTCCCATTAGTAAATCAAAGAAATGAATACTAAGTATATGTGTCTGTTATTATATCGGGATTAAGAGCATGTACAATATAATATCTGAGGTCCAATTTGAATATGTAGTCAGCAATAAATCGAATCATCTCTAAGTTGGTCCTGCTCAATACACACAAAGTGCACTAGTGTGATTCTATGGTCAAGGCAAACCAATACCAAATCACACTACAACCATTCCAATGGTTTGTCCAAAGCCATTTCGGTTGTGAGCCTTTACTTATACTTTACAAGGAGCCGATAACATGATATCCCGTGTGACACCACACACCATGTTATCTACAATGTAATGTATTAGACAATATGCATAACCATAAAAATGCAAACAATGATCATGTGATTCTTATTTCAAAATAAATATGTTCATACAAAAGATAGACTTTTCAATATACATCCCAACAATCTCCCACTTATACTAAAAGACTATGCTGTCCTCAAACTGACATACATATGATCCCCATTCCCTCCACATGCCTATCAAAAGCTCTCGCCGGAAGGGCCTTAGTGAAAGGATCTGCCAGGTTATCCTCCGATGCAATCTTGGCCACAACAACTTCTCCTCTCTTTACGATTTCTCGTATCAAGTGGTACTTGCGCTCTATGTGTTTACTAGCCTTATGGGCTCGTCGTTCCTTCGAGTTTTCAACTGCACCACTATTATCACAATAAATTGTGATAGTTCTAGGAAAACCAGGAATCACATCCAAGTCCATCAAGAAGTTCCTGAGCCACACATCTTCTTTGGCCGCCTCAGAGGCTGCCACATACTCAGCTTCCATGGTGGAGTCCGCCACGCATTTCTGCTTGACACTCCTCTAAACAATGGCTCCACCTCGCAAAGTAAACACAAAACCTGAGGTAGACTTACTATTATCCCTATCAGATTGGAAGTCGAAATCCATGTAACCCACAGGGAGTAATTGATATGCCTGGTAAATCAGCATATAATCCCTAGTCCTTCTCAGGTACTTCAATATATGCTTTACTACAGTCCAATGTCCCTGCCCTGGATTACTCTGATATCTGTTGACCATGCCCACGCAAAGCAGATATCTTGTCTCGTACATAGCATCGCATACATGAGGCTTCCTACCGCCGAAGCATAAGGAACCACCTTCATCTCCTCTATCTCCTCAGATATTCTAGGACACATCTCCTTAGATAAAGGAACTCCATGCCTGAAAGGTAGAAAACCCTTCTTAGAGTTCTGCATGCTAAAACGATCCATAATTGTCTATGTATGAATCTTGGGATAAGCACAACATCCTTTTCCTGTGATCCCTTATAACCTTGATCCCAAGGATGTGTCCCACTTCTCCCAAGTCCTTCATATCAAACTGTTTGGACAACCATACCCTTACGTCCGATAACACCTTGATATTGTTGCCAATCAACAAAATGTCATCTACGTATAGTACAAGAAATACCACTATGTTTCCGTCACATCTCTTGTATACACAAGACTCATCCGAACTTTGAATAAATCCAAATGACTGGATTACCTCATCAAATCGGATGTTCCAAGACCTCGAAACATGCTTCAATCCATAAATGGACCGATTAAGCTTACATACAAGATGCTCTTTGCCCTTCGCAATGAATCCCTCTGGTTGCTTCATATAGATGTTTTCCTCAAGACTTCCATTAAGGAAAGTTGTCTTGACATCCATCTGCCACACCTCATAATCCATATGAGCTGCAATGCATAAGAGAATCCGGATAGACTTAAGCATGGCCACCGACGAAAAGGTCTCCTCATAATCGATACCCTCTTTCTGAGTATACCCCTTCGCAACAAACCTCGCTTTGAAAGTCTCAACCTTCCCGTCTATTGCTCTTTTTCTTTTGTAGATCCACTTGAATCCAATGGTTTTTACACCATCGAGTGGTTCCACTAGCTCCCAGACCTGATTTGAATCCATAGATTCAATCTCAGTATTCATTGCACTTTGCCAAGATGCTGCATCTTTATGTTGGATTGCCTCGTCATATGTCCAGGGATCAGGTTCATGTTCACCATGGACCAAATCAGAAGATTCTCCCAAAAACATGAATCTATCAGGTTGTCTCACAACCCTCCCACTACGACGAGGTATCACCTGTGTATCATCTGTGACACGCGGTGCAGTGACTTGTGGTATATCCTCTTGTACCGGTGGTACTAAAGAAGTGACTTCCCCTTTTAATTCCTCCACAACAACTTTACTCTTGGGCCTATGGCTCATCACATAGTCTTCCTCTAGAAATCTAGCGTTCGTGCTAACGATCACCTTCTGATCTCTAGGACTATAAAACAAGCCACCCTTCGTTCCAACTTACCAACATCTGCCTTCAGTACATGTGCAGAACTCCCCCAAATCCGAATATGTCTTAGACTAGGCTTTCGCCCAGTCCACAATTCTGTGGGAGTAAAAGACACTAATTTAGATGTACACCGCCGTATCTAGAGCATATCCCCAGAACGAATCTGGCAACTCAGAATAACTCATCATCAATCTAACCATCTCCATAAGAGTCCTATTCCTTAGCTCTGCTACACCATTCTGCTGGGGTGTGCCAGGTGCAGACAATTGGGATTGAATCCCAACCTCTGATAAGTAATTCCTAAACTCTCCCAAGAGGTACTCACCACCACGATCATATCGCAGTGACTTGATTCTTTTACCTTGACGTTTCTCCACATCAGCCTTGAATTCTTTGAACTTATTAAAGCATTCAGACTTGCGGCGCAACAGGTAAATGTATCAATATCGCAAATAATCGTCTATAAAAGAGATGAAATACTCAAAACCACCTCTAGCCTGGATAGACATAGGACCACACAAATCAGAATGAACCAATTCTAACACATCTTTGGCTCTATACCCCTTTACCTTAAAAGGCCTCTTGGTCATTTTACCCTCCAAGCAAGATTCGCAGGTTGGGAAATCTTCCACCACTAATGAACTCAGAGGTCCATCAGCTATCAACCTTTGAATTCTGCTTAGGTTAATATGACCAAGCCTAAGATGCCAAAGATATGTTTGGTTCATCTTCGAAGGTTCTTTTCCCTTATTGGAATTAGAAGATGAGTTATTAACTTCAATTTGCATCGTGGGAGCTTTTGGTTCAAGTGTGTATAAATTTCCTATCAATGCACCCGAACAGATAATGTCCCTATTCCTTTTTATAACAACTCTGTCATTAAAAGAAATAGAATATCCATCCATAAAAAATTTAGAAACCGAAATTAAATTCTTTCTAAATAAAGGTACATAAAGGCAATTCTTAAGAACCAAAACTTTATTTTTCTCAAAAGATAAATGAACGTCTCCCACTGCAATAGCCGCCACCTTCGTGGCATCGCCTAAGTATACGGTAATCTCCCCCTCAGCCAGTCATCTGGTTTTCTAGAACCCCTGCAAAGTATTGCAGACATGATCAGTGGCTCCCGTATCTACACACCAGGTGTCGATAGATAACACCGCTAAACATGTTTCAACGACTAGACCAAAAGATATACCTTTGTTCTGCTTGCGGTTGGGGCAGTCCTTCTTCCAGTGTCCAGTTTGCTTGCAAGTGAAGTACTTTCCTTTTGGCTTCTTCACTCCTCCCTGAGTTCCTCCCACCACCTTTGTCCCAGTTTGTTTCTTCTTCTTCTTGCCTTTCGGCTTAGAAGTATAAACCTTTTGGGTCACCATGGCTTGTGCCTGAGCACTCTGACGAAATAGCCCCTTTACCGCCTAGAGTTCTGTCAGAAGCTCCGCCAACGAATACAACCTCTTGTTCATGTTGTAGTTCAGGCGAAACTGCTCAAAACTTCTAGGTAGAGACTGGAGTATGATATCGACCTGGGTTTTCCCATCGATCTCAGCTCCAAGGACCTCTAGCTCATTCAAATGAGCCATCATCTTTAGAATATGATCCCTTACGGGTGTTCCCACGATCATGGTGGTCGTCATCAGGTTCCTCATGGCTTTCTGCCTTGCAGCCCGATTCTGGTGTCCGAAAAGCTCTTTGAGATTGAGCATCATGTCATAAGCAGTGGGCATGGCTTGATGCTGATGTTGCAGTACATTTAACATAGATGCAAAAATGTAACACTGCGCCATCTCATCGGCCTTTATCCACTTCTTATAACTCTCTTTCTTCTTTTCCCCAGAATCTTCTTCCGGCTTAGGAGGGAACTCTTCGAGGAGTACATATTTGTATTCCTCAGCAGTCAAGACAATGTCTAGATTCCTCTTCCAATCAACATAGTTGGGTCCAGTAAGTTTATTCTCTTTTAGTATCACAGCAAGTGGGTTGAAAGTCATTTTGAAAGAAAACTTAAGAATCACATAGATCAAAACATTAGATTTCAAAAAATTATTGATTCCTCAAATAATAAAATTTTAAAATCAACCAACACCTCAAAACACCGAGAATATCGTATGCCACGATAGTGTGGACGTATACGAATTCTACATTTGTAAGAGGAGGTTTTACCCATTAATTTTACTATCTTGTCAACCTAACTTTTGACAAGTAAAATTAATAGTTGGTTTCCTCTTAGCCCTACAAATAAAAGCAGTGACTCCGATGGGGAGGATACTTATATTTGTATCTAAGTGTTCACCATTACTCGGTACCAAGGTAATTATCTCGGGTTATGTGCCTTCCGATGGGGAAGTACACACGCTCCTAAATAATTTCCTATAACCATATTTGGCCTTGTGATCCGCAAACAAACTCATCCGATGGGGAGGAAGGCACTCAGAGCCGATGTGCAAATTTCTTTGCATCACTTGTCATATCGTAATGGAGGCCATGGGAATTTATAAAAATATCCCTCTCTCACTTAGTAATTTGAAATTGAGGAATTTTCTAGCCTACGACATGCATATCAAACAATAAGCGATAAATATGAAAAATAAATTATTTTCCAACTATTATGGCTTTTGTCTTCAATATGTCTCTCGTCGCATTGCCTTCTTGTTCGCTCCTCCTACGCCATGTACGAGTCATCCGGAGATCCGAGCCGAGACTAAAAACTATTTTAATTTACATCCATCGATTCTATACTCCACGAGGGAGTGTACATGAAATCTAGATCGAAAGTAAACTAAAATAGAAAGAGTGGCTAAACAATGTCGTATCTAATTTACAAAAAATTAAATACTAGCCTCGTCAACCCCGAGGATTCAACAAAATAAACATTTACACACATACAATCACAAACACACATATGGCCATAATAGTTGGATCCTATGCCTGCAACCAAAGAGTTAACCTACGCATATCCTACTATTATCCGACACATATAATATATGAAAAGTGCATAAAAATTAACTGAATCCTAAATACACAAAAATGGAAACTGTGGCTTTGATACCACTTGTTGGTTATGTCTTTGAGTCCGTGAGGGGAAACTTAGCTTCCCACTTCAACTCGGTCGCTTGTTCATGGTGATCCCTTCTGCGTCCCCGGATAAAAAAATTTATCCTTGATAAGAGGGATTGCCCAAGCAACCTTGTCATCGTCATGCTATTCGATTAGAGTGGTCACTTGAACAAACTTGTTGTACAAGCGACCAACCTCTATTCTACGAGTAGCCACGGAATAGATGATGTACGGATCGCCGGCTTTTGTGTTTATGTTCGGGATCCAAGTATTATTTAGCCACAAAATAGAATATATCATGAACATAATTGAAAAACAAATATAAACATGATACAAGAGAAAATAGAGAATCGATATACCTCTCGATCTTCTATTGTATGACCTTCCTCCTTTCGGACGTCATGGGGGCGACGATCTACCAAAAGTTGAAGCTCCTAGATCACCAATCTACCTTCCTTGCTCGTTCCGAGCAAGTGGAAGAATAGAAACGAGATCCTTCTCCATCCTTTAGCCAACCAACAAGCAACAAGAACCTTGCTTGTCGCCGGCCAACAAGGATAATGGAAACAATGGTTGCCGACCAAAAGCTCAAAAGGAGAACCCTAAGCCTTGGTTCCACCGGCCAAGAAGAAGGAGAGGAGGGAGTTTGGAGGCTGGCCAAGGGCTGGAAAAGCTTCAATGGGCGCCGGCCACCAATGGAGAAGAAGAAGACAAGGAAAGTCTTTCCTTATTTGGTGCCGCCAAGCCCAAACCCCAACTCTAACTCCTTGCCGCCAACTCAAAGCCTCCCCTTGCTTCTTTATTTTTTTTCTCCATGCCAACCCTAGCCTCTCCTTTTATAGAGTTAGGGATAAGCCTTATTTTAATCTCAACCATCGAATCTAGAGATTTAATCTCAACCGTCGGATCTAGAGATTTAATCTCTACCTTTGGATCTAGAGTTTTGTTTCCATCCATTGGATTTAAGCTTCATGAGGTATTAATAGGCTACAATAGGGACCATGAGGAGGAGTTGGATCTTGGCCACCCAATGGATCAAGTCCACATAAAGTCCGATCCATTAATAATAATCCAATCCACTAAAGGTTTATCATTGATCTACCTCACCAACCCCCATAAGTTAATATGGGCTCCATATATTATATGTACATTTTCTCCCCGTGTTTAAGATCTCGAACATTCATCAATTAATTAATTTACTGACCATTAATTAATCGACATCTAACTCCATGAGTAGTACCACTCAACCTTATCATCATGCCGGACCAAGTCAACTTGCAGGGTTTACATGATGAACCTTATAAGCTCCTCAAGGGGACATCATCATCCTAATATATAGAACACGTTTTCCTCCTATAATCAACGACACACCATATAAATAATACCATTTCTCAACTTACCGAGCCTATCAATTTAATCTATAAATCTCTCCCATTGGTAAATCAAAGAAATGAATACTAAGTATATGTGCCCGTTATTATATCGGGATTAAGAGCATGTACAATATAATATCTAAGGTCCGATTCGATTATGTAGTCAGCAATAAATCGAATCACATCTAAGTCGGTCCTGCTCAATACACACAAAGTGCACTAGTGTGATTCTATGGTCAAGACAAACCAATACCAAATCACACTACAACCATTCCAACGGTTTGTCCAAAGTCATCTCGGTTGTGAGCCTTTACTTATACTTTACAAGGAGCCGATAACATGATCTCCCGTGTGACACCACACACAATGTTATCTACAATGTAATGTATTAGACAATATGCATAACCATAAAAATGCAAACAATGATCATGTGATTCTTATTTCAAAATAAAGATGTTCATACAAAAGATAGACTTTTCAGTATACATCCCAACATGCTTTGTCGTGGGCGTGGTCAGCAGATATCAGAGTAATCCAGGACAGGGACATTGGACTGTGGTAAAGCATATATTGAAGTACCTGAGAAGGACTAGGGATTATATGCTAGTTTACCAGGCAAACCAATTACTCCCAGTGGGTTATACAGATTCTGACTTCCAATCAGATAGGGATAACAGTAAGTCTACCTTAGGTTTTGTGTTTACTTTGGGAGGTGGAGCCATTGTATGGAGGAGTGTCAAGAAGAAATGCGTGGCGGACTCCACCATAGAAGCTGAGTATGTGGCAGCCTCTGAGGCGGCCAAAGAAGCTGTGTGGCTCAGGAACTTTCTGATGGACTTGGATGTGATTCCTGGTTTGCCCAGAACTATCAAAATTTATTGTGATAATAGTGGTGCAGTTGCAAACTCGAAGGAACCACGAGCCCATAAGGCATGTAAACACATAGAGCGCAAGTACCACCTGATACGAGAAATCGTAAAGAGAGGAGAAGTTGCTTTCGCCAAGATTGCATCGAAGGATAACCTGGTAGATCCTTTCACTATATCCCTTCCGGCGAGAGCTTTTGATAGGCATGAGGAGGGAATGGGGATCAGATGTATGACAGTTTGAGGATAGCATAGTCTTTTAGTATAAGTGGGAGATTGTTGGGATATATACTGAAAAGTTTATCTTTTGTATGAACATCTTTTTTTTTGAAATAAGAATCACATGATCATTGTTTGCATATTTTTATGGTTATGCATATTGTCTAATACATTACATTGTAGATAACATTGTGTGTGGTGTCACACGGGAGATCATGTTATCGGCTCCTTGTAAAGTATAAGTATAGTCTCACAACCGAGATGACTTTGGACAAACCATTGGTATGGTTGTAGTGTGATTTGGTATTGGTTTGTCTTGACCATAGAATCACACAAGTACACTTTGTGTGTATTAAGCAGAACCGACTTAGAGGTGATTCGATTTATTGTTGAATACATAATCGAATCGGACCTCAGATATTATATTGTACATGCTCTTAATCCCGATATAATAACGGGCACATATACTTAGTATTCATTTTTTTGATTTACCAATGGGCGAGATTTATAGATTAAATCGATATACTCGGTAAGTTAGGAAATGATATTATTTATATGGTGTGTCGTTGATTATAGGAAGAAACTGTTTCCTATATATTAGGATGATGATGTCCCCTTGAGGAGCTTATAAGGTTCATCATGTAAACCATGCAGGTGGACTTGGTCCGACATGATAAAAAGGTTGAGTGGTACTACTCATGGAGTTAGATGTTGATTAATTAATAGTCAGTAAATTAATTAATCGATGGACATTCGAGATCTTAAACACGGGGAGAAAATGTACATATAATATATGGAGCCCATATTAACTTATGGGGGTTGGTGAGGTAGATCAATAATAATCCTTTAGTGGATTGGATTATCATTAATGGATCAGACTTTAAGTGGTTTTGATCCATTGGGTGGCCAAGATTCAACTCCTCCTCTTGGTCCCTATTGTAGCCTATTAATATCTCATGAATCCTAGATCCAATTGATAGAAACAAAACTCTAGATCCAATGGTAGAGATTAAATCTCTAGATCTGACGGTTGAGATTAAATCTCTAGATCTGACGGTTGAGATTAAATCCCTAGAACCTATGGTGGAGATTAAAACAAGGCTTATCTCTAAACTCTATAAAAGAAGGCCTTAGGGTTGGCGTGAAGATTAATTGAGAAGCAAGGGGGCTTTGGAGTTGGCGGCAAGAAGCTAGGATTAGGGTTTGGAGCTTGGCGACACCAAATAAGGAAATTCTTTCTTTGTCTTCTTCTTCTCCATTGGTGGCCGGCGCCCATACCAGCCTTCCCAGCCCTTGGCCGGCGTCAAAACCACCTTCTTCTCCTCTCCTTGGCCGGTGCAACCAAGGCTTAGGGTCATCCCTTGGAGCTCTTAGCCGGCAACCATCCTTTTTCCTTCTCCTTGTTGGCCAGCGGTAAGCAACTTGTTTGTTGCTTGTTGGTTGACTAAAGGAAGGATAAGAGTCTTGTTTCTATTCTTCCTCTTGCTCGGAATGAGCAAGGAAGGAAGATTGGTGATCTAGGAGCTTCAACTTTTGGTAGATCGTCGCCCACACGACGTCCGAAAGGAGGAAGGTCATACAATAGAAGATCGAGAGGTATATCACTTATCTATCTTCATGTGTAACATGTTTATATTTGTTTTCCAATTATATGAATGTTATATTCTATTTTGTGGCTAATATAACTTGGACCCCGAACATAAACACAAAACTTGGTGATCCGTACATCATCTATTCAGCGGCTATTCATAAAATAGAGGTTGGTCGCTTGAACAACAAGTTTTTTCAAGAGACTACTCTAATCGAATAGCATGACGATGGCAAGGTTGCTTGGGCAATCCCTCTTGTCAAGGATAAATATTTTTTATTCGGGGACGTAGAAGGGATCGCCATGAACAAGCGATGGAGTTAAAGTGGGAAGCGAAGTTTCCTACCTTCAGATAACCTGGCAGATCCTTTCACTAAGGCCCTTCCAGCGAGTGCTTTTGATAGGCATGTGGAAAGAATGGAAAATAGATGTATGGTAGTTTGAGGATAGCATAGTCTTTTAGTATAAGTGGGAGATTGTTGGGATGTATACTGAAAAGTCTATCTTTTGTATGAACATCTTTATTTTTGAAATAAGAATCACATGATCATTGTTTGTATATTTATGGTTATGCATATTGTCTGATACATTACATTGTAGATAACATGATGTGTAGTGTCACACAGGAGATCATGTTATCGGTTCATTGTAAAGTATAAGTAAAGGCTCACAACCGAGATGGTTATGGACAAACCATTGGAATGGTTGTAGTGTGATTTGGTATTAGTTTGTTTTGACCATAGAATCACACTAGTACACTTTCTGTGTATTGAGCAAGACCAACTTAGAGGTGATTCGATTTATTGCTAACTACATAATCGAATCGGACCTCAGATATTATATTGTACATGCTCTTAATCCCGATATAATAACGGGCACATATACTTAGTATTCACTTCTTTGATTTACCAATGGGCGAGATTTATAGAGTAAATCGATAGGCTCGGTAAGTTGGGAAATGGTATTATTTATATGGTGTGCCGTTGATTATACTAGGAAATTGTGTCCTATATATTAGGATGATGATGTCCCCTTGAGGAGCTCATAAGGTTCATCATGTAAACCCTGCAGGTGGACTTGGTCCGGCATGATGATAAGGTTGAGTGGTGCTACTCATGGAGTTAAATGTTGATTAATTATTTGTCAGTAAATTAATTAATCGACGGACATTCGAGATCTTAAACACGGGGAGAAAAATATACAAATAATATATGGAGTCTATATTAAGTTATGGGGGTTGGTGAGGTAGATCAATGATAATCCTCTAGTGGAATGGATTATCATTAATGGATCGGACTTTATGTGGGATTGATCCATTGGGTGGCCAAGATCCAACTCCTCCTCATGATCCCTATTGTAGCCTATTAAAACCTCATGGAGCCTAGATCCAATGGTTAAAAACAAAACTCTAGATCCGACGATGGAGATTAAATCTCTAGATCCGACGGTTGAGATTAAATCTCTAGATCCGACGGTTGAGATTAAATCCCTAGAACTGATGGTGGAGATTAAAGGAGGCTTAGGCCTAACTCTATAAAAGGAGGCAAGGGGGTGGGCGGCAAAAATAAATGGAAGAGGGGCTAGGGTTTTTGGGCGGCAAGGGCAAGGAGGTTGGGCGGCCACAAATGAGGAAACTTCTTTCCTTCTTCTTCCTTAGGTGGCCGGCGCCTATTCTCCTCTTTTCTCTCCTTTGTCGGCATCCAAATCTCTTCCTTCTCTTCTCCTTGGCCGGTGGAAACAAGGGTTAGGGTGATTCCTTAGAGCTCTTGGTCGGCGCCCACCTTTCTTTCTCTTTAGGCCGGTGGCAAGCTTCAAGTTGGGAGCTTGTCGGTTGGTCCTAGATAGAGGAGAGTTTTGTTTCTTATTCTTCCTTTTGTTCGGAGTGAGCAAAGAAAGGAAGATTGGTGATCTAGGAGGCTTCGGAAGATCGTCGCCCACACGACGTCCAAAAGGAGGAAGGACATACAATAGAAGATCGAGAGGTATAACGCTTGCTTATATTCTTTTTGTAACTTGTTTATAATTGTTTTTCAATCATATATATGTTGTATGTTCTGTTTTATGGTTAAATTAACTTGGACCCCGAATACAAACACAAAAGTCGGCGATCCGTACATCGTATATTCCGTAGCTATTCATAGAATAGAGGTTGGTGGCCTGAACAATAAGTTCGTTCAAGTGACTACTCTAATCGAATAGCACGACAATGAAACGGTAGCTTGGGTAATCCCTCTTGTCAAGGATAAAATTTTTTTTTCAGGGATGTAGAAGGGATCGCCATGAACAAGCGACCGAGTTAAAGTGGGAAGCGAAGTTTCCTACTTTCAAGTGGTATCAGAGCTTCCGCAAAACCTTCAAATGGTATCAGAGCCACACCTAGTATCCAATACCCAAGTGTCTGAGGAAATAGAATGATAATTAATAACGAAGATATCTGAAGAAGATGAGGTTGAAGGTAGGAAACTTCGCTTCCCACTTCAACTCGGTCGCTTGTTCATGGCAATCCCTTCTACGTCCCCGGATAAAAAAATTTATCCTTGACAAGAGGGATTACCAAGCAACCGTGTCATCGTCGTTCTATTTGATTAGAGTAGTCACTTGAACAAACTTGTTGTTCAAGTAACCAACCTCAATTCTACGAATAGCCGCGGAATAGAAGATGTACGGATTGCTGACTTTTGTGTTTATGTTCGGGGTCCAAGTTATATTAGTCACAAATTAGAATATATAACATTCATATAATTGAAAAACAAATATAAACATGTTACAAAAGAAAATAGACAATCGATATACCTCTCGATTTTCTATTGTATGACCTTCCTCCTTTTGGACATCGTGTGGGCGACGATCTACCAAAAGTTAAAGCTCCTAGATCACCAATCTTCCTTCCTTGCTCGCTTCGAACAAGAGGAAGTATAGAAACAAGACACTCCTCCTTCTTTCAACCAACCACCAAGCTCCAAGGTTGGTGCTTGCCGTCGGCCGAGAAGGAGAAGGAGAATGAGATGGAAACTGGCCAAGACTCCAAGGGAAGACCCTAAGTCTTGTTTCAACCGGCCAAGGAGAAGGAGAAGGGCTGGTTTGGACACCGGCCAAGGGAGGGAAGGCTGGTATGGGTGCCGGCCACCAAGGAAGAAGAAGAAGAAAAGGAAAAACTTTCCTTAATTGGTGCCGCCAATCCCAAACCCTAATCTCCAAGCTTGCCGCCCACCTTAACCCTAATCCTATCTCTAATGGGATTCCTCCTTGCTGCCCACCCCTTCCTCTCCTTTTATAGAGTTAGGGATAAGCCTTGTTTTAATCTCCACCATTGGTTCTAGGGATTTAATCTCAACCATAGGATCTAGAGATTTAATCTCAACCTTTGGATCTAGAGGTTTGTTTTCATCAATTGGATCTAAGCTTCATCAGATAATAATAGGCTACAATAGGCACCATGAGGAGGAGTTAGATCTTGGCCACCCAATGGATCAAGCCCACATAAAGTCTGATCCATTAATGATAATCCAATCCACTAAAGGATTATCATTGATCTACCTCATCGACCCCCATAAGTTAATATGGGCTCCATATATTATTTGTACATTATTCTCCCCGTGTTTAAGATCTCGAATGTCCGTCGATTAATTAATTTACTGACCATTAATTAATCAACATCTAACTTCATGAGTAGTACCACTCAACCGTTTCATCATGTCGGACCAAGTCCACCTGTAGGTTTTACATAATGAACCTTATGAGCTCCTCAAGGGAACATCATCATCCTAATATATAGGACACGGTTTCCTCCTATAATCAACGGCACACCATATAAATAATATCATTTCCCAACTTACCGAGCCTATCGATTTAATCTATAAATCTCGCCCATTGGTAAATCAAAGAATGAATATTAAGTATATGTGCCCGTTAGTATATCGGGATTAAGAGTATGTATAATATAATATCTGAGGTCCGATTCGATTATGTAGTCAGCAATAAATCGAATCACCTCTAAGTCGGTCCTGCTCAATACACACAAAGTGTACTAGTGTGATTCTATGGTCAAGACAAACCAATACAAAATCACACTACAACCATACCAATGGTTTGTCCAAAGTCATCTCGGTTGTGAGCCTATACTTATACTTTACAAGGAGCCGATAACATGATCTCCCGTGTGACACCACACACCATGTTATCTACAATGTAATATATTAGACAATATGCATCACCATAAATATGCAAACAATGATCATGTGATTCTTATTTCAAAATAAAGATGTTCATACAAAAGATAGACTTTTCAGTATACATCCCAACAGAGGCATCTGATGCCTTATCTTCTTTACGGACTCAAGATAAATCTTGCAATTTCTTCGCCAATGGCCCTCCTTGCCATAATGATGGCAAGGCCCCTTTTGAGCTGGTTCTGCCTTTTTAGCCTTTTTCTTCTTCCCCTTCTGCTGTTCCTTTGTCTCCCTCTTAGAACCTTTCTTCGAGGAATCAACTAACAACACCATCCTCTGCTCATGCTACTCAAAAGGCTCCACAGTCTTCAGCATATTGAGCAGTACCACAGATGAACCTTCTTGCATCTCAGAGATGATGACGAGCTTGGAGACTTCGAACCTTTCGAATCTCACTTGCTTATCAAACAACTCATAAAGATGAAGGACTATGGTATGAGCATCCATATGCTCATGCTGCTTCTGCAGCTCGGGTACCACCGCGGCTAGCATGATGCAACTCACTTGCTCAGAATCACTCACATGTTTCTGATGGGCCAACAATTGGTCTGGTGTTGCATCATCGCTAGGATGGGCGGGAAGAGACGCTTCGAGGACATACTCAAGCTTTTCCTCCTTGAGAACAATTCTCAAGTTTTTAAGTCAGTCCAAGAAGTTTGGCTCAGTCAATTTCTTCGAATTCAAAATAGAGTGCAAATTCAAAGACATCATGATCAAGCGATTAACTTAGAAATACAAAACGAGCATATATGAGAAAGATGATTTAAAATGAATCCACATACATTTACAAAATCTCATTCATTTTTTCGAATTCAAAAACCCTCAAAATCAATTAGGGAGATCGTAGGTCAATCTCCGAATGGGCTGATATCCAATATAGATAAGAACAACCTTGGAGTGAGTCCAACAAGCCATTCTTAGCTATGATGGTGGGTATCAAGTATACCGATTACATATCATATATATGTAACTATCATAATGTGCTATCAACTAATTGAATGTTTACACATACATTGGGTTGTTAACACATTAACAAGTATGCATCATATACATAGCACCCAACTTCACCTCTCTTCACATCGACCTTGGAGTGAGTCCAACAAATCGATAATTAAATTAGGAAACAAATTTCCAAATCTAATCAAATATTTTATTTATGGAAAGTGTTAATTTCCATAAATACTTCTAACTTTCCAAAAGTAGAAGATTTCCATAAATACTTCTAGACTTTTCAAAAATAGAAAATTTCCATAAATACTTCTAAACTTCCAAAAGTAGAAAATTTCCATAAATATAATTACGACTATCGCAAAAATAATTTTACGATTATGTCGAAACACAACCTGAGCTCTGATACCACTGTTTGGTTTCTGGCACCGCGGCGAGTGTGTGTTCGAACATGTTTCGTAAACATGTGCATAGCGGAAGAAATAAAAGGCAATAAATCTAATTTATTACAACACACACACCATACGCATGCATAGTACAACATGTGTAGACATAATCGTAGTTTCAAATTTTGCAATAAAAGGAATTTATTCTAGGTATACCTGACGAATCACGTGTAGCGGGAAAGATATCAACCGGAACAACTCTCGCTAGAATCGCCTCTATCCGTATCCACGCCGAGTATCGTCGGGATGACTTCACAAAGCCACGAGCCTTGTCTTCGTATGAGTCACTAGTCTTGTGTCGAAGACGATGTGATTGAGAGAAGATCACAATCCGAATCAAAATTCAGATTAAAAAATGAGTCCCCAAAACTCGCTTCTCCGGAGAGGTATTCATCAACCGTTTGACGAATCATTCATCCTCCACCTATGAAGATTACCGGAGATCGAATCCCTGGTAAAGTAGTCACTGTCAGAGCTCCAAACGACGTCCAAACGATGCTTCGACACGAAGGAAACAAACTGTCCAGAAAACTGGACAGCTTTGGTGGAGAACATGCGGCGGCCAAATAAGGAAAGCTAGGTGCTCACCTTGTCACCGGAGCCAAGGAAGATCACCAGAGGGTCACCGGAGGATCGCCGACAGGAGCTTAGACGCCGGCAACAGCTTGGACGGCGGAAACAAAGGTTGGGCGGCAACCTTGTTGGGCGGACGCACCATGAGATGAGAGGGAGGGGCGGCAACAAAATTAGGGTTAGCCAACTCCAAAAGTTATCCACGAAAAACCCTTAAGTCATGTTTTTATAGAGAACACATTCTCCTAACGGTTATTGGTTCATAACCAAAACCCGTTAACTCGCTACAATAACTTAAGTTGAAATAAACCAAACCGCGTTGGTCTATTTTAAGTTAAAATGAACCGAACCAACTTTTGGTTCATTCGTTTAAAACAAACCAAACCCCTTTGGTTTATTCTCCACCATTGGATTAGAACCAAACCAATTTGGTTCATCCATCATGTCTTCATAAGACACGGCCCATCCACGCTTCCATTGCGACTGAAACGATTTCATTCTCGATCCTTGTTTGGTCCAACCAAACCTAGTTTCTCTCAGTCTAAGAATCTCATTCTCAAACTCGTTTTAAATCCTTCGGATTATGCTCGTTGTGCGTGTGACCAAATAGGTTCTCGGTTTATGTTGGTCGTCTATAATTAACCATTAATTATTGAACGATCATGTGTGGCACCTAGTAGTACATCATGATGCTCAATTAATCAAAAAGATCAACGGTTGATCAAGAACTATTTCTGAAACCATTCAGTAGCTACAATGAATCGTGTCTCATTCCCTTCACGCATCTTATACCCACTTGGTTCAGGACATGATATATAGTGTCAGTCCCCACTAGGTTGACTACATCACACCTAGCCCAAGTATCATTTCCTCATCCTACAGATTCTAGTTACTGCACATGTATCCAAGAGTACCTTACTCTAAACATGTAATGCTTTGGCCAAAGACTTTAGTAACAATCCGACGAGAGGCCATGGGTATACATCTCCTCGCAAGGAGTAGTGAATCCTTTATAGGCTATTCAAACACCTTCGATCACTTCGACTTATACCCAATCATCCTGGGTCCACATCTCCTCAGAGATGCTTGCTTAAGATGTCAAAGCATAAGTCTTCATGACCAAGATGACTTGAATACCGCAAGTCGAAAGAACATCGCACTTAAGCTGCAGTAGAAACTTCATTGACATATTCATATATGTAGAGAACCATATGAAGTCTTACAGCAGGTCACTCTAATGAACTAGTTACCATAACTAGCATCCACAATTAACTCCGGACACACAATGTCTCCATCCAGTGAGAATCAGCTTCTTGGATACACCAAGGAGTATACCTCGTGCTAGTCTCGATAGAATTGATGATGTCCCAATCCATCAATTCATCGACTAGGGATAATTCCAATACATCACAATTACACATGCAGAGATACTCACTAGTTGTGATCCAATCACAAATTATCTCATGCTGTGAATCGTACCGGGGATATTCAGTAAATGAGTTTAAGATCTAATCAAATACATAAAAACATGTATATTCAAATAGTGAATCTTCATTTATCATATAAATGGTTCAAATATAAGGCAATTTAGGAATCTCTCATATATTACTAACACGTGGTAACATATCCTGTTTATACAAACTTTTCAGCCACAACCACAATAACATAATAATGTAAATACATCAAAACACAACAGAAACTATTCAAACGAAATAACAGCTACATACAGTGCATACCGTTATGACTAACACCAAAACATAAAGAAAACCTCGTCAAAGCCTGCACCAACATGTGCGTACATCAACCACAAGTACCACACTACAGTCCACCATATAAAATCAAAGACATATCGAGAAATACACAGAATACCCAAAACTTAGACCCTCGGATGTGAGATGAGAGGTTGCCAGCCAGCGTTGCTCTAAGCCCATCACGGAGTTGACTACCTGTTACCTGGGCGACAAGAAACCCAAGGTATGTTGTGGTGAGAACAAAACTCAGCGGTAATAAGAATAAAAGTGCATGCATAATTTATACATATCACATGTGAGTCAACAATATGTTGTCTAACGGTATAACAGGTATACAACAGCATAACATAACAATTGTATACTAAGGTGATCAACAATAACCAAAGGTATTGACATACCTGAAGATCGGCAACGATACAACTCATACAACCTAAGTATAAGTAACTTAATACAACACCTATAATATGGTAGAGTAAATCTAACTCCATAAGCGACAAACCACCATACTAACATCCTATGGCAAATACAACAATAATCTGGGTCCATCCCGTATCATCTCAAGGTACTGGTCAAAGGTAAACTAGAGTCTGACCAACTCATACACAGGTATCCCACACACTATTATATAGCAAATGCAGTAGTATGTATGATGATGAACAAACAAATGTAGCAAGCATAGTACAAACACAAACAAATACAACATTACAATAAGCATACATATAGACTGCTAATCACAATCATCCATATATATATATATATATATATGTAAAACTCCATAAGACACGACAATGCAGAATGCATGGTCATGTTGACTCACCCTAAAGTTACCATGACCCCAGTGTGGCCTCGATGGCTCGACATGACAACTGTCCAAACTCAACACCAACCACTACTCTCGAGTGGCGGAGTGGGCAGTATGGTCAAGTAGCATATAAGCACACGACGGGGGTCCCTGTTGTTGGCCACTCTGACAGTCACAATCCATGAGTAGTCGAGTGTCACACACGTAGGACAACTGCACGCAACTCTAACTACCACCGTCTATAGTGGAAGAGTGCGGCACAACAAATGCTCTGCCCTCACACCAGTTACTCCTTCATGATTAACATGGGAGGCAGGATGACTCATGACCCTCTCAACCACAAGAGAGATCTAGTCGCCAGCATCCATGCAAATGACATGAATGCACAGTCATAACTACTCAACTAATCATAACACTCTCTATCCTACAGAGAGTCATACTCAACTGATCAACGCACTCTCTATCCTGTAGAGAGTCCTACACAACTAATCATAACACTCTCTATCCTGCAGAGAGTCATACTTGACTGATCAACGCTCTCTCTATCCTGTAGAGAGTCATACACAACTTGTCATAACACTCTCTATCCCACAGATAGTCATACTAGAATGATCAACACACTCTCTATCCTGTAGAGAGTCATACTCAATTGATCACAACCAAGCTAGGACCATCGGTCCGTAGCGACACTATATCGACAATCACACGTCCATATATGACTACCTGATCCATAGTGGATATGTACACATCATCAGAATATAACATGTACACTCAACTTTACTTATAGAATCCTACTTATCCCCGGAGGATTTATCTAGATTGCACAATTCAGTTTAAAATCGAATTTAGCTACGTACACATAGGTAAACCACTACAGGTCCACTTACCATAACAATCTATAATTCATAACAAAGATTAATGAATAGATAACAACAATAACAGAGTATTTAAGTGCAAAGGCAAAAGTATCAAGCATCAGAAAAACTAGAGTGGAGTCAAGGTCAAAGTGACACTAATATGAAGTTATATACTTTGGGGTTTAGCTGCTACCTGACCAAGGTAGGAAATTACCCACCTGCTATGCAACTCATAATAAATATCTTCACACCTGCGGACCTGCCTCGTATCCACGTCCTGCAATATTGCAAATATAATCAGATTATATTGCCAACTCTGGTATTAAGATCAAAACCTAGTGCATTAAGCTATCCACTTAACTGATCTATCCCTTTCCTTAATCCCATATACACTATAATAAAGATCAATCCATATCGAAATTAACTAAGCTAATCTCATGAGGATTTAACCTTTTACACTTAATCTGATGTAATAGGATCACCAACAAAATTAGTTATAACTCTAATCCATAATCACAACACTTAAATTATAGCTGCCCCATACTATATTTAACTCCAATTTCATACCGTGGATACGATCTAAACTTATCCAGTACAACCCCCTTTGATCCGAGTATGTATCCAATCTTGATCAATCAGATTATTTTGCAAGAAATCCCTATTCAGATCACCTTCCTCACCTAAAAATCATAATATATTGTTGGACTTTCCGAGCTGCAAAAACCGCTTTTTGCATTGCGGAAACCTCGGAAGGCTGGCCACGGATCCGTGCGAAGATATAAAAATAAAAACATGTATGTGCTTATAGAAATTTAGATCTACCTTAGATCTACATGATGAGAGCGTTACCCTTGATGCGACGCCCTTCGCTTATCTCGCTCGTCCAAACGCTTTGCCGGAACTCAAGAGTGTCAAGTGTACACTCCTCTATTGGTATCCACACTGACAAATGGTGGAGAAAATACCTTAGAGTGTGCTAGCACCCTTTAGGAATTTTCGGCAAGATGAGGGATTGGGAGAGAAAACTTGAGAGGAGAGCAAGGAAGAAGATGATGGAGTTACAACCAAATAAATTCACCCATGAATCACCATCAAGTGGCCGACCACTTTGTTTTAGGGGGTTACATGCATGCATATAACTCCAAGAGCCAATGGCTCTTGGTCTCCCTCATGAGGTGGCACCACATGATAAGTCCATGATGATGTGGAACACCATCATTGGCCGGCCCCCATGCCAAGTCACCATGACATGGCAAATGGTCAAGTCAAAATTGACCATTCATCTTCCCTCTCAAGTCAAGTCAAACTTGACCTATTATCTCCCATGGTTGATCAAATCTAACCACTTGATTCAAGTCAATTTGATTTAATGAATCTCTATTCATTAATTTAAATTGACTCAATGAATCAAATCTAAATTAGACTCATTCAACACTTAAATCAAATTGAGTCTAACTCAATTAGTCTAATTTGGATTGCTCTTAATCCAATTTGGTTCATCCCATGAACCTAATCCTCATGGTTCATCATATGAACCTAGTCTCCATCTAATTGCCCTTTGTGTATGAGCCTATAGGTTCTTGTAACATTGGCAATGTCCCTAAACCGATTTAGGAACATAAGCAATGAGCGGTATCTAGCAACACATCATTGCTTCCCAAGTTACAAGAATGTTGAGCTCCAACATCACCTTTGTGACTACTAATTGTGACTCTCACAATATGTGACAATGTCCCTCTATCCATGACATCTAGATTGACCAATTGAGGCATAGACCGTGTCATCCTCGGTACAATCTATATTTTGAACTCCAAGTAGACTCACTCTAATCAAATGAGCTCAATATCTCATATTGACTCATTTGGGCATGGCTATGCACTTCGTGGTCTCACTCTATCAAGAATAACGATGTCACTCCCGTCATATAGGAGGGATAGATCCCATCTACATCACTCACATCCCTCCGCATAATTTATTACACACCCAGTAATCGCCTTTATAGTCCACCCATTTACGGGTGACGTTTGACGAAGCCAAAGTATGCAACTCCTTATGTAGGGAACCATGGTGACTTCAGGTCTAAGGACTAATAGTCATACTAATAGCCACATGAGAAAGTATATGACACTCATATAATGATCCATGATACTTTCTCATGGCGGGTCATTCAGTATACATTCTCCAATGCATACCCATGTGTCAACTTGATATCTCATATCCATGACTTGTGAGATCAAGTCATATGTTGACCTACGTGCTAGTTTCTACGCATTAACATTGTTCCTGAATGTTAATACTTGACTAGGAATGATTAAGAGTAGTGTTCTCTATATCATCTCATTATCGATTATACCAATCGATTGATATAGATAAAAACCTACTACTCAAGGATGTTATTATACTTAGTTATTTGGCACCAATACAAGTAAATATAATAACCATGTCTTTATAAATAGGAATATAATATAATAAAGTTCATACAACAATCATCACATGATTGGCTCTAGGGCTTTCACTAACATATATCACAACTCTATTAAGATCCTTGCCCATTCACAGTCAAGAACAAAGCATCACAACCATTTACAGTCACTCACAGCTATTCACAACCACTCCAACTCACACCATCCAGCTTGCTCCACCCCTCGGTTCACTACACTGCCACAAGCCCTCCTTGATCTCAGCCACATCCAAGCAATTCCCAACAGAAACATCGTAGCCAACCCATCGACGGGAAAAAAAACCACTCCACAGATCACACAACTCAAAATCTAGTATTTTACAGCTAAAAGAGAGAGGCTAGTTCAAGCTTACCAGCCTTGGACTACACCGGCAGTCACCTCCCTCCTATCCCCTGTTCTGCTCGTCAGAAAACCCACTACCAACACCGTTGCCCTAGCTCCGACGAAGATCGCGATTCCCGTTTAGCACAAGGTGCAGACGCCGCAGCTCTGGCTCATCTGTGTACACCGTCGATTCACCCGCTAAAGGCTGTCAGTGAGATCTAAGGAGGAAGGAAATCAGACTGACCTTATGGTCGAGCGCTTGGCTGCGGTGGCAGTGTCGTCATAACACCCGTACAGAGACACCGACGAGGTCTGGGATGGGCAAGAGTCAGAGAGGTCGTGAGGGGGATTACTTCGAGGAGGAGGAGTCGCGAGTGGTTGGGTGCGGTGGAGAGGGAAGCGTTGCCGATCGGTGAAGATAAAGAGGGAAAATGCGATCGGGATTTGAGGAGACCGAGATCGAGAAGAGGAGAAGAAGAAATCGCGATGGAAATGAGGGAAACAGAAGAAACGGCTCGGACTCGCGTTAAAGGAAGAGACGAGTGAATTTTTAACGGCTGATCTAAGTGGTTGAGTTAGCCTAGATCAAATCCGAGTTAACCCAACTTGACCCAAACACCTAGATAAATCCCAACAGCTAATTAAATAATTAATCTGCATATATATAAATATATTTTTTTCCCACCAATATTATTACTCCTTTAGCCATCTATTTACGGTATTTTACATTCTTCCCCACTAATAAAAATTTGGTCCCCAAATTTCCTACTCATGTACGAGTAAGAGATGTCACAACAATCTCAAGCATCTGGAGAAAAATCATACACCTCAAGGGAACATATGAGGGTACCGAGCTCGAATACTATCTTCCAGCTCTGTCACGCCCCGAGAGTATGCCGTGCCGAAAAGCAAACGGACGACATCTCCTCTGTACGTGGCAACATATCGGGTTAATACAAGGCCCGTAGGCCCACAACAACAATATGATATACGCAGATATCATCATATCAAACATAATAAACACAGCGGAAACAATACAAACAGATCAACAAGATACAATGACCCAACTGTGCACTCCGGAGTGACTTGACACAACAAGAAACATAATAGAAGCAACAGCGAAAGCCAAATACATACAATACGTCCGTATATCACAGATACGGAAACAATACAGGTTAAAACCACAAAACGACAATCCATAGTAATACAACAATACGGAAAACAGGTCCATTCATCCGGTGTGAGATGGGATCAGCTGGCGGAGCTCCGAACGTCCAAGAAATCTTCTACTTATCCGGCGGAAGCCTGTGGTCGGGGTGGTGAGTATAAACAGGGGTAATATATAGAAAGTGCATGAACAACATATAAGGATAGATCTACAAGTATACATGTGAAGATCTACAGGTATACAACATGAGTCCAATAGACATACATCTATCCAACTCTAATAACAAGTAACTACAAGAAAGTCATACGCAATGTATATACTAAAGCGATCAATCAACATAAAGTAATGTACCAGCGTACTGATCACGCAACACCATAAGCTATATCATCCCGATGGATATACAATAACATAACCCATATAATGTACGTGTCAATCCCATACGACCAATACTCGGACATATGAATATATGATCACGGTATAATAACCCGGTCCGAACCACACAATGACATGATGCTAATCGAAAGCATATAACAGTCTGAATCAACGCATGTATAATTCTCAAACCATAGCAGAAAATAAAATGCAAATGGCATGTATCAAGATGTACAAGCATCTGCAACAATCATAGCTCAATCAAATGCAAGATCTCACGTGCATATGTAAAACATATATCAAATACATGCATACATATATATCAAGAATGCATATGCATGGCCATGTCATGACCCAACCACGACCCGATGGCCGGGTGTAAGGCATGACGACTAACCCGACTCGCCACTACTCTCGAGTGACCGAGTTGGGTAGTATGAATGAGTAGCATATAAGCGTAAAAAGCTAACTACTCCCCGGGGGTCCCTGCTGCTGGTCGCTCCGTCACTACCCATGAGTTGACGAGCTCTGCACACAGGACAACTGCACGTCACACAACCACCGTCTATAGTGGGCGAGTGCTAACACCACTCTGCTCAGTGGCCAGGTGCGCATCTCCAGCTACCACCATCCCTAGTGGCCGAGCGCGGCACATCCAATGCTCTGCCCTCAACCCTGCTACCACTACCCCGAGTGGCCGGGGAGGCAGGATGACCGACGACCCGTCTGTTGGTGCAGTGGGCACCAAAGTCGAACCGATATTTTGATTATGGCAAAAGGCTCAATAGTTAAGAGTATATTTGTTATCTTACGAGCTCAATTAAGTGTGCAGAAATGCTAAAGTTGAGCGGAAGGTCTGCGACACCCGGTGGGAACCGAGGTGGTCGGGCAACGCCAGAGGGATTTCGGAGGAAGCCGAGGTACTCGGGTGAAGACCGGAAGCGAGGCTACAAGGTAAGCTCGTGTGAAAGCGAAGCAAGGACGTTAAGCGTAGATCCGACCCAATACCTCCAATGGAAGGTCTAGGTCGAGATCAGTTGGTTAGAACCATCGTACTTTATATTTTAAGCTAACTTATCTGGGTCAAAACCCTTTGACTACTGCTCTATACATACCAATCACGGTCTAGTTCCACCTCGAGAAGAGCTCAATTTCAAGGGGTGAATTTGGACTTGACTCGTGTTTTGGTACAAAGGGTGATGTGGCATCAAGGTGGACATCCAAACCATCACCAAGCTTGGACCCCAAAATTAGGTGATGTGGCATCAAGGTGTACATCCAAACCATCACCAAGTTGGACGCCCAAAATGAGGTGAGTTGGCACTAGATGGTTGGCAAACCACCATCAAGCTTGGACGCCCAATATGAGGAGAGTTGGCACAAGATGGTTGGCTCCCATGATGTGGCACAAGTTGGATGGCTCCAACAAGTTGGCGTGAATGCCTCCTTGAGGTGGCACAAGGTGGTTGGATGAGCACCTCATCCTTGAGTTGTGGCACAAGGTGGTTGGATGAAGCACCTCATCCTTGAGTTGGCGATGTGGATGAGCAAGACTTGGGGGATAAGAACCTCACCTTGGACACTACCTATGTCTTAATTCATAGATCAATATCCATAATTAGACATGTTCACGCTAATCAAAATACTGATAAGAAATCAAGAGCTCTCAACACTCAGTAACGCCGCTTACTACTACTCACATTTGCTGAAGTGCGCACGACAACGAAAGCTACATCTTCTACTTATAAGAGTTGTCGGTATATTTATTTAAGTTCTACTTCTTTAAATTGTCTTTGTGCTTTAATCGTAACAAGGAAAGGGGAGTGTCCTTTGCCTTGATTTCTTTTGTGATCGTTCTACTTCCAACGAGGAGGAGTGGTTTTAGTGAATTGCCCTCCGCATGATCAAGGATCACTAGGGCCGTGGATTAGCAATCGAAAGATTGTGAACCACGAAAATATCTTGTCTACTTTATATTTCATGTGCACTCTCTACTTGCTTTTTACTTATTGCAAAAGTTTTTTTAACGACATCAGTATCGCTTATTCACCCCTCTAGCGACACTTTCGATCCAACAATTGGTATCAGAGCCGGGGGCGCTAAGATTCGGTGAAACCACCAATCTAGCTTTGTTTTTTTTTCACAGATTTTTTATTTATTTATTTCTGTTTTCGTATAATTATTTCACTTGCTTATCTTCTCCTACATATAGAATTGCATTAGAGGCTTTAGGATCCGGATAAGGTTGTCCTTGGGTTAGATCCCGAGTAAGGTTGTCCTCCGAACTTCAACACATTCGCATTTGATTGTTTATTTCTTTTGCAAGTTACATTTTATATATATTTTTTCTTTACTTCAAGACTACTAATCCAAGACGAAAGTCTTGGAATATTCTTCGTGTGTGTTTTGCAAGATTCTTTTCGTCGTTCTTCTTCTTGTTTTTAAATGGCCCATCTCGAAGGGTTTAGCATCGACCCCCGCTTTACAACGTAATGACTTTCGTTATTGGAAGGGTCGGATGGAATGCTTTCTTAAAACCCAAATCGAGATGTGGATCGTAATCCAAACCGGTTTCACACTTCCTATTAATGAAGATGGTGAATCTTTGGGTTACGATCAATGGTCAAATTCCATGAAAAAACAAGTAGAAGCCGATGCCAAGGCAACTCAAATCTTGCAATGTGGGTTGTCCAAGGAAGAGCTCAACCGCTGCCGGCCCTTCATTAGTGCAAAGGACTTATGGACCAAGCTAGTGGAACTACATGAAGGCACCGACGACACGAAGGTATGTAAAAGAGATTTACTTTTAAATAAATTGTATAACTTGAAAATGCAGGAAAACGAGACCGCAACTCAACTACATGCTCGTATCCAAGACATCGTCAACCAACTCCATGCCATTGGACAAAAGGTCGAGAATCGCGACCTTATCAGGTATTCTCTTAACTCGTTTCCTAGGACCACCTTGTGGGCATCCATGGTCGATGCCTACAAGGTCTCCAAGGACCTTTCTAAAATTAGTTTAGACGAATTGTTTTCGGAACTTGAATTACATGAGCAAACTAACGTGGTCCAGGCCGAGAAGAGTATTGCGTTAGTTGCAGGTTCCAAGAAGAAGAAGCCCGCAAGCAAGCCACCCCCGAAGGAAGAAGACGAGTCCGAATCGGAAGTAGACTCCGAAATAGAATCCGAACTAGTCAATCTAGTTCGGAAGATGATCAAGAGACGAAAACGACCAACAACTCAAGGTAAGCCTAAACCTAATTCAAATACTTCTAATTTTAGATGCTATGAGTCAGTTCGGTCACATCAAGTCCGAGTGCCCAAAGCTAAAGAATAACGCATCAAAGACCAAGAAAGCGCTAAACGCTACTTGGGAGGAGTTGTCGGAGGAAGAAGACGATATCCAAGCTCTAATGGCCAAGCCGACCGAGCACGACTCCGAAACCTAAGAAGAGTCCGAGTCCGAATCCGATGATGAGCTTCCATTCAAGACAAGCCACGGATCCGTATCCGATTCAAAAGAATCATTAAGGGTAAGTCGGTCGTTACTTAATACTTTGTATGGTGCAATTAAATTTTTAAATAAGAAACTAGCTAAGTCCGAGTCCAAGGTCGAGACCCTAATTGAGGAGGTTAACCTCCTCAAACATGAGGTCTCCCTAACCTCTTCGACTACTTGTATTCAAGAGGAGGACTCAACTCAAGTTGAAAAGCTTGAAGTTGAGAACTCGCTTTTGAAAACACAAGTCGAAGACCTTAGGAACACGTTGGAAAGGTTCACTTTGGGATCCAAGGGACTTGACCTCTTACTTGGATCACAAAGGGCCGTGTACAACAAGGCCGGACTCGGGTTTAACTCAAATACAACCAATAAGTCATATATGTCTATAGTAAACCAACATAAGAAAAATGTCCAAGCATGGGTCCCTAAGATCACTTTGATTTCAACTTTAGGATCTAACATGTATTGGGTTCCCAAGGACCAAATTCACTATGTGAATAGACCCACTCGATTCAATGGTCCAGGGGGAGCCAATACAAAATGTATTTTTGTTAAGTCTTAGAAATTGCATGCTTAGTTTTTCCTTTATTTTTAGAATGGTTAGATAGGACTCATAATCAACTAAAATCCTATTTAAAAGATTGAGCCTCGGGAGCCTCTTTTCAAAAATAACTAGTTAGACCAAGATGTAGTCTCAAGTAAGTCGAGTTATCAATTTCTTGAAATTAGCTTTGTCTAAGGAAGTGGTCGTTGTTCCGATCAAAGAAGGCCTCAGGTGCCTCGCCACGACACTGAAGCTAATCTCTTGAAAAGATTACTTGATGAGCTTAGACTAAATCCGAATCTAACCTAATGTTGGTTAATTTAAATTCATTAAAATTAATCAAGTAAAATTGAAAGTCATCTCACAATAACACATAGGAATAACATGTTTTGATCATGTAGATATTGGTGAGATGATTTAGGTTTAAAAACTTACAAACAACCCTTTAGTAATTCCAATATCCGATCCAACTACCTTATATGTAGGATCAATGGATGTTGGACAGTGGTTGCTCTCGACACATGATCGGGATCAACTCAAATTTTCGGTTACGATTCAAACGACAAGGATCGGTAGCCTTCGAATAACGGCAAGCTCAAAATCATCGGATCGTGTGATATTGAGCTCAACTCTAACTTTACAATTCAAAATGTCTTATTAGTAGAAAACTTTCAATATAATTTACTTAGTGTAAGCCAATTGTGTGATAACAATTATAAGGTCATATTTCTAGAAAATGAATGCGTAATCAAGATAAATGCAACATCTAAAATAATACTTAAAGGAACTAGGAATAGCAACATCTACACAATAAATTTACCCAACTCCTCAACCAAGTGTCTTATGACACAGCAAGAAGAGGAATCTTGGTTATGGTAATCAAGACTCTGACACTGCACCCAAGACTCGGCCCACAAGATGAGTCGAGTGGCTTGGTTATAGGTTTGCCTAAAATAAACAACTTGGATAATAAAATATGTAATGCTTGTCAACAAGGTAAACAATCTAGGACACAACATCAATTAACTAATCAAGAACGAACCAAAAGTGTTCTTGAGCTCCTACACATGGATCTATTTGATTCACATGGAGCTAAGTCACTCAATGGTAGTCAATTTTGCTTAGTCATAATTGACGACTATTCTAGATTTACTTGGGTTAGGTTTATCAAACATAAAAATGATACCCTAGACCAACTAATCAATCTTTGTAGGTTAATCAAAATCAAAAGAACCTTAAGATTAAAAGACTTAGAAGATCATGGTGGTGAATTAGAAAACCACAGTTTACGATTTACGTAACCTAAACGGATACCACCATGAGTTTTCATGTCCTAGAACCCCACAACAAAATGGGTTAGTCAACGGAAAAATAGAACCCTACAAGAAGCCGCTAGGACAATGTTAAACGAGTATAACCTACCCGATAGATTTTGGAGGCCGTTAGTACGGCTTGCTATGTCCAAAATAGGATCCTTATGGTAAAGAGGCACCAAAAAGTCCTCGAGATTTATCACGATAAAATACCGAACATCAAATACTTTAGGGTATTTGGATGCAAGGTACATATCTTAAACACTAAGGATTACCTAGGAAATTCAAATCCAAAACCTCCATCGAACCTTTCTAGGATACTCAACCACCAAGAGAGCTTATAGGGTATACAATCACGACACTCTTAGAGTCGAAGAAACCATTAATATAGTTTTCGAAGGACACGAACCCGCTCAATCCTTAACAAAACCAACTAGCAAATCAACTTATAGCAAACCCGACTCTGATCTTGAACTTGAATCTCGTCCTAACCCAAGTCATCCTATCGACCAAGTGATAGATGACCCTAACCCAAGTCATCCTATCAATCAAGTTATAGGTGATCCAAATTTAGGGTTCGAACTAGAGCTTCATACAAACATTAGTCAAATGTCGAAAATTTCCAAAATCGAACCCAAAACTATTGAACAAGCACTTCTTGATCCCGACTGGATTATTGCTATGCAAGAAGAGCTAGCTCAATTCACTAGAAATGAAGTCTGGGAATTAGTACCACCACCTAAAGAAAAATCAATTATTGGAACAAGGTGGGTATTTCGAAATAAACTTGATGATAAAGGTGAAGTAGTTAGAAATAAAGCTAGGTTAGTCGCAAAAGGGTTTAGTCAAGTCGAAGGTTTAGATTACGATGAGAACTACGCCCCCGTAGCAAGACTAGAGTCCATCCTAATGTTGTTAGCATATGCCGCACATCGAGGTTTTAAATTGTTTCAAATGGATGTCAAGTCAGCATTTTTGAATGGATACATTAAGGAAGAAGTTTACGCTACCAACCTCCGGATTCGAAAATCTAGATAAACCTGACCATGTCCTTAGACTTAAGAAAGCCCTATATGGACTCAAACAAGCCCCAAGAGCTTGGTACGAAAGGCTTTCGATCTATCTTAAGTCCAAAGGATTCAACCAAGGTTTAGTCGACCCAACCTTATTCGTAAAAACCGTAGGAAAAGAAATCTTTATAGCCCAAATCTATGTAGATGATATAATTTTTGGAACTACCAACTCGATCCTGCTAAACGAATTCATCTCACTTATGGAAAGTGAATTTGAAATGAATTTAGTAGGAGAGTTAAGTTTCTTCTTAGGTTTACAAATTAAACAAACTAAAGATGGAATATATTTACATCAACAAAAATATACTAAGGACTTAATAAATCGATTTGGAATGCAAGATGCTAAAATAATTAATACACCTATAGCAACTAATGTTAATATAAACGAAGATGTAGAAGGAAAACCCGCTGACCTAAAATACTATAGAGCGCAATAGGAAGTCTCCTATACTTAACATGAGACCCGACATTTTATTCGGTGGTATGTGCGCAAGGTTACAAACTGCGCAAGGAGTCTCACCTAACCCTAGTCAAGCGTATCCTTAGATATCTAAAGGGCACGCTAAACGTAGGTATTTGGTACCCTAGATCTACCGAGTTTAATCTAATCGGCTACTCCGACTCCGACTATGCCGGTAGTAAACTCGATAGAAAGAGCACGAGTGGTTGTTGTCAAATCCTCGGCTCGAGTCTAGTGAGTTGGTGCAGTAGGACGCAGCATTGCGTTGCCTTATCTACCACCGAAGCCGAATACGTTGCGATGGGTGAGTGTGTCTCTCAGCTCCTGTGGATGAAGCACACTCTCCAAGACTTTAGCTTAATCTTTAACAACATTAAAACCTACATAGATAACATCAGTTCAATTAACTTAACTAAAAATCCAATATGTCATTCTAGGACAAAACATATAGAAGTTAAACACCACTTCATTAGGGAACATGTAACTAATGGAACTATACAACTAGAGTATGTTGAGTCCAAATCAAACCTAGCGGACATCTTCACCAAACCACTACCCGAAGCCTAATTTAGTTTATTAAGACGAAAGTTAGGTATGTGCGTAATAGAGTAGGATTTAAATTTTTCTATATATGTACTCTATTTTTGCTTCTTTTTATGAAATTAGCCTAAGTCTTACCTTAGAAATCATATACCTATAGATTTAAGGAGCCAACACATCTCACAACACATAGGACTAATGTGTTTGTGTACTTAGCCACGTAGACGGGCGTGAGATGTTAGGACCTTACTCCTGGTTCCAGATGTAGATTCAGTGCATCGATATGAACCATGGAGTATAATTATTTAAAATTAATCAACTCCTTCAAGACTTATTGATCATTCTATATCAATCAAGTCCAACCGAAGTTGTACATTTTAGATGAACATATTTTCAAGCTTATTATTATTTTTTTTTTTAAAAAAAAAATATATATATATATATATATATATATATATATATATATATATATATATTGGGAACTTGCTTGGACTTACAAACCCTAAAATATATTTACAAACTTTTTGAGTTAAGGCAAAAGGGGGAGAAAGTCACAAAAGTAACCAAAATTAACCAAAATTAAAGGGGAAGAAAGTAAACAAAATTATTACCTTTATATTAAGTAATTCCGATTACTTAAGCAACTATTAAGGGGAGTAAAATTATTTTTCAAGAACTCCTTCGGTCAAGGGGAGGTTACCTCAAAGGAGAACTTGAAACAATAATATTTCTCATTCATACTTAATTATTATGCTAGCTCATTCATATTTAATCTTTATGCTAGCTCATTCATGCTTAATCATTATGCTAGCTTAATTTTTCCTTAACTTTTGTCGGTTTGCCATGAATCGGGGGAGATTGTTGGTGCAAGGGGCACCAAAGTCGAACCGATATTTTGATTATGGCAAAAGGCTCAATAGTTAAGAGTATATTTGTTATCTTACGAGCTCAATTAAGTGTGCGTAAATGCTAAAGTTGAGCGGAAGGTTCATGCGACACCTGGGAACCGAGGTGGTCAACGCCAGAGGGATTCGGAGGAAGCCGAGGTACTCGGGTGAAGACCTAAGCGAGGCTACAAGGTAAGCTCGTGTAGCGAAAGCAAGGGCGTTAGCGAGATCCGACCCAATACCTCCAATGGAAGGTCTAGGTCGAGATCTTGGTTAGAACCATCGTACTTTATATTTTAAGCTAACTTGTACTGCGGTCCAAAACCCTTTGACGATGTCTACTACAATCAGCTGGTCTAGTTCCACCTCGAGAAGAGCTCAATTTCAAGGGGTGAATTTGGACTTGACTCGTGTTTTGGTACAAAGGGTGATGTGGCATCAAGGTGGACATCCAAACCATCACCAAGCTTGGACCCCAAAATTAGGTGATGTGGCATCAAGGTGGACATCCAAACCATCATCAAGTTGGACGCCCAAAATGAGGTGAGTTGGCACAAGATGGTTGGCAAACCACCATCAAGCTTGGACGCCCAAAATGAGGAGAGTTGGCACAAGATGGTTGGCTCCCATGATGTGGCACAAGTTGGATGGCTCCAACAAGTTGGCGTGAAGGCCTCCTTGAGGTGGCACAAGGTTGTTGGATGAGCACCTCATCCTTGAGTTGTGGCACAAGGTGGTTGGATGAAGCACCTCATCCTTGAGTTGGCGCAAAGGATGTGGATGAGCAAGACTTGGGGATAAGAACCTCACCTTGACACTACCTATGTCTAAATTCATAGATCAATATCCATAAATAGACATGTTCACGCCAAGCAAAATAGATAAGAAATCAAGAGCTCTCAACACGCCGTCGTAACGCCGCTACTACTACTCACATTTGCTACGACGAAGTGCCGCCGACAACGAAAGCTACATCTTCTACTTATAAGAGTTGTCGGTATATTTATTTAAGTTCTACTTCTTTAAATTGTCTTTGTGCTTTAATCGTAACAAGGAAAGGGGGAGTGTCCCTTTGCCTTGATTTCTTTTTGTGATCGTTGCTCCTACTTCCAACGAGGAGGAGTGGTTTTAGTGAATTGCCCTCCGTACGTGATCAAGGATCACTAGGGCCGTGGATTAGCAATCGAAAGATTGTGAACCACGTAAAAATATCTTGTCTACTTTATATTTCCGCTGTGCACTCTCTACTTGCTTTTTACTTATTGCAAAAGTTTTTTTTAACGACACCGTATCGCTATTCACCCCCCCCTCTAGCGACACTTTCGATCCAACACCGTCTCATCCACAAGGGAGACCCAGTCGTCAGCATGCATGCAATGTAATGATGCATAGCTCCATACATGTATCCTCGCCTCACTCCCTATCCCATAGGGAGTCCTGGTCAACCAAAAGTCAACTATGTAAGGACTACAATCACAAGACTCTCTCTATCGCACAAAGAGTCATACTCATCTGACAGTCCACCACGCTAAGACCTCTAGTCAGTAGCGATATACAATCGACCATCCATATAACCATACACAGGCACACAATCCATAATGGATATACCATCGCGCTAGGACCTCTAGTCCATGGTCACATGCTGACAACCATACACTTATCTATGCACAGACAACTAGATCCATCATAGATGCACAACTAATATGTGTACGATACAACGATCGACTCCATAACCCAATTCATCACCTAACCTTAGTGATGTAACACAGTAACCCAATCTGAGGTCACAAAGATAACCCTAACCACATGCACTTACTGAACATCTATCAGTTAACACATAATAGGGTTTATAGTTCCTATCCGAGCTAGATAATCAATGAAGTACCAGAGTATATATCTCAAAGGTCAAGGTAGTACAAGCATATGATTAAATAAGAGTGGATTTAAGGTAAACAGGTATAAACATATATATCCAAGATCATGCACTGGAATTGATCAAACTACCGGACCAGGTAGATATTACCCACACGACACGGCTCGAATAATGCTCCACTCCACCGCTACATATCCATCACACAACGCACAATAACAACAATCATGGTTACGTACAACTATCCAACAAACATAGGGACTAACACTACATCGTTCCTATACTCACATCCTTTCCTCGTCTACGAGGTAGAAACTCCAATTAACCCAATTTGATACATCAAAACCAAACTCGCTCCCAAATTAACAAGATCACTATATAGATCTAAACAACACTCTAAACAGGGTTGTAATAGAAGCTCACAACTCCTTCAATAGCCAGGAACAGATCACTTCACACTCGATCCACAACTCTAACATCACAGATTCAACTGCTCATCTATTGCTACGTGAAGGTGAACGCAGCACCCATCAGCTCGATCTCAATAATCGACTGTAACCACAATAACTAGAAGGAACAGACTCTAAATCATGCTAGCAATTGATCAACCATCCATCGAATCACAACAACACCTGAATCAAACGAATACCACTCAAATCATAGATTTATTTCCATATCACAACTGCGATTCCTAAACATCCACACACACAAATTTAATCCCCGATTCATGGCATCAATCAACCAATTCACATGAATTACAGATAGCATAGGAAAAGGGAAATCGAAGCTTACCGATCAAATCTTCACCGATAGCCCCCTCCCTTTTTAACCTCTGTTCACCGACGAAATCCCAGCTTCAAACACCGATCATCTAGATGCAAAATCAACGATTGCACTCATGAACAGAGAACATTGGCAAAGAATCCCACCACGACCTATTGAGAGAGATCGGCTATCCTCCGCGGCGATCCAAATCCACCACTACTCGGAGAAAACCACAGGCATTAGAGACTCCTAAAATTGAGACAAGGCAAGCTTATGACCCTGATCTGATGAAGACAAATAACCCAAACACAAACACTCACCGACGATGCTCACTCAACGACCACGCCGATCCGAGTCCCTTGATCTCCACGGTGATGCAAGAAAGAAGACAACCAATCAATAGCTCTTCTCCTCTCAACATGAACTCCAGCGAGTAGCGGAAAAGGTGAGATCCAGAGGAAATCGAGGTTCTCGCGGCGAGAGGAGGATCGAAAGCAGAGGCAGCGACGACCGGCCGACTGCTCCAACAAAGCCTTCGACAACGCCGAAAGGGAAAATTGATCGCCGATGGTGCACCGGGGAGAAGAAATTGTCGGCGGCAGCTGCGATTCGGAAGAGACGAGAAGCGAGGAAAAAACATAAAAGGGAAATGGCCGGATCTTCCACCGTCAACAGCAGCAGTCGCCGGCTCGCGAGGAATAAGCGACGGAGTCGAAATCGCCGCGAGAGAGGGAAGGAGGAAATCGCGCGATCGCGATCTGTGGAAGAAGCTGCGGATCGGGTTTTGGGGTTCGGTTCGAAAGGTTTTGTAAAAAAACAGCCAATTGACTGAGCTAGCTCAAGTCTAAACCAAAGCTAACCTAAGTCCAGTCCAAGTCAACCCGGATCCAACTCAATTCCAGCCCAACGATTTTTGGCCTAATAGAGAGAGTCCAACAGCCCAAGCCCAATTTCAACCCAATAAGATAATTAACCCCATTAGCCCACTAATTAATCCTAATTAATTAAAGGTGTCTTTTTTTTTTTTACCGTATTTTACATTCTCCCCCACTTATAAAAATTTGGTCCCCAAATTTCCGACTTATATACTTGTACGAGATGTCACAATAACCATCTTAAGTATCCGGAGCAAAGTCACACCTCAAGTGACTAAGTGGGGTACTGAGCTCGAATATTATATTCCAGCTCTTATATACACTCTCTATCAACCTATTAAGAGGTCAATAACTGTACCAAAATGGAGCTCTATATCCATAACCAGTGGGAGACTTTGCCAGAATCGTAAGGTGAATCATGAATCACTATCAAAAATGATACCCAAGGATACTCCATGGATATAATTCCATCAAGTGATCCAATGGAGTCCATCTTACAGCTCGAAAGAAAATGAGCAGACCTAGCTAATCGATCATCGACTATCCAAATCTGATCAAGTCCTTTCCGTATTCTAGATAATCTCCCAACACAGTCTAACGTACTAGGCTACCACTTCCATCATGGTACGTAACCCTACCGATCACAATATTCCACCTTTGCTTGTTGGCATACCCAACATCAAAACTACGCAATCAATCATGTCCCATATATCGTTCCACCAACATGAACATCTCAATACTCACTATTTTCAGATACACTTCGAATAAATCATCACTCTCGAATGAAGAGTCTCCTGAAACAACTCTTCCTAAATCGAAATACAACTCTGTAACTCACTATTCTCCTCAGAAACGGAGAATTACTTTCTCACTAGAGAAACCAATCTACTATTCCAAATTCATTATATCACCCAGAACTGAAAGTAACTGGAAGACTATAATGACTAATCTCGCTAGTTCCTCAACCAGCATACACATAATATACGTTTCATTCAACGGCATCGGAATCACTCCTAATCCCCGAAATGATGCATCTGCGTACAATACTCTTCCATCCATATCAGACAGATTAATTAACACTGACCCAAAAGTCAGTCACCTTCTAGGCCCTGAAACCTAGCTTCACAAATTTCCGACCAGGTGATTTCCATCACCTTCTTGGTCTCACAAGTCGACAGTATAGTATCGCTAAAACATCCTATCCTCATCTATGGTAAATACCAAATCAATCTAGGGAAACCACAACTTCCCTCAAGATTGAGAATATATCCATAAATATATCCTCCACAGATATGATGACAATCGGTCTCAAATACTCCAAGAGTACTTGATTCCTCAAATTCATGAACGACTAAATCGTCGATAAGTCTAACAACATTATCAACATCTCCTAAAATTCATACCAAGTATGAAATGTCGTCTTCACACACCTGCATCCTTTTACTCTAAGCTACAGATAACTCAATCATCACACCGACAAATGATGATTGTATGACACTAAGTCACTACAATATCAAACCTCCAGTCGTAGACCAACCCTAGGATATACACCGGTGTCATTTAGCTGATCCAACAGATCCTCTATCCACAACGAAGGGTACTCATTCTCAACTATTGCGTTCAAATCATCGATAATCGATGCATAACTTCAAATGTCTGACTCTCTTCTAACAAAGAGTTACAAGTCTTCTCAAGAAAAAACACTGAGGCAGATAAATCTCCCATAGTGTTTAGCAACACTGATACCCATAAAATCATCTCTCGGTATGAGGTCCCTAATATCAGGACTATTCCCGAAATCACCTCAATCGCATATTCCACTTGCCCATGCAGTGACAAGCCCGGGAGTTTATTCGAATCTATATCTGAATACTCTCGAATTATATGTACATCCGAGATACAAGTTATACCAACGCTCCAACAATCCAACTATCCGTAAGGATATGTCTATAGTAGAGGTATGTCTAGCAAAGGTCAAGGGTATCCCTTGACTTTTTTGGTTGTCGATCAACATCTCACCTAACGGTAGAGAAAAATCACCAACCCACAAGTCGATAGGAACCCTTCGAACCCTATTCAAGAATGTTCTAGACAAAGATACCTGTAAATTACCAGTATCTCTCGATATATCCGCAAATAGGATAACCTAAAGTAATACCCCGAAGGACCGATCCTTCGGTCTCCTATACTTTTTCTTGAGTAATCATGTAAACTTGTCCAACATCTGTTCTGGACGACCGAGCTCATGTAGATGCAAAGACTATTATGGAGAAACTGAAATCAACTGCTGGAACTGAGGTACTAACTGCAACAACTGCACGAAGATGATAACCACTGTTGTACTGGCAAAAGAATATACATCCGATCGTATACATCAAGAATCACAACATCGTAGCACGCCCAACTCGCGAAAGGTACAACAGAATCAAGAATACCGCATAGATACGACCATCGTCGTATACTCTCTCTCCTCTGAACAAATCATCACCACACCGGGGAAGATAACAGTCGTTGTCGTCTGGGAAGGTAACAATTGTTGTCTGAACGTCTGAGTCTTCTGAGATGTCTTCGGCTGATACTGCTGAGTAACTTACTTCTTCCGGATGAAAGTATCAAAGAACTCCAACTATATCTGGGGTAGTAGATCGCTGCTGATGTGATAATCCATTCTTCTGTCATAATCTCGGCTTTCGAGGTTGTGGATCATCCGCTCGAAAGCATCATCCATAGTCTTCCACTGAGTCTTCAAAGTACATACTCTCCTCGTAGATACCGGCTGCTTATAGTAGAAACAGATACAATGGTCAATCGGATAATCCGCTCGGTCTCGCTCGTGACTAATCCGCACACACATAATCTCCTTCTGAGTCTTTCCTCCGAGTTCACCGATAAACATGAGAAGTCACGACAATCTACAATCGCTCTTCTATGATCGAACACTCTCCAATAGTCGCCGTGACTCATGACTTTAATCTTGCTCCTTTTATCCAACATTTGGAGATTTCGAATTCCAATAATTTGACTCGCAATATCCGCTTATCAAATCTCCAACTCTTAAAACACTTACTACGAGTCATTTTTATACACATGACTCTATACACTTCCTAGAGAGGATCCGTAGGAGATCCAAACATCCCGATAAAGATGTCAACCGATAAACCGTGGGTGGTCAAACCAACCCAATAACATTCTTGGGCTATTAAATAGTCGTGAATCTTCGCAAGTCTAACGACTGCATGGTACCTTCGTAATCAAACTATCACCCTACTCGATGCCCAAGAATTCCCTGACAATGAGTCAAAGAAGATGACGGGGGAAAATACTATCTCACAACATCACTGCACTGTGACCAAGTGATACATTATTTCTCGTAGGTTATTTCCTATACCTTACACCAAGTACCGGCTAAATCCGGATAATGGTATGCAGCTAACTTAGCTTCTTCTGTATAACACGACTTAAGTACTCAAAAGTACCCTCAACGTTATACAACCTAGAACGACCATCTCAGAGATCAAAATCTCTATGAATATCTTCAAACTAATTTTCTACTATCTGCATCATCAATAGTGTACTCGCTTGTCCATTACCCCATAGGTAATGATCTGACTAAAATAATTAGTGGAAATCTTAAGACTGAAATCCTTGATCTCCATAAGAGATGTGACAACCTAATCTCGCTGACTCAGATCACTGGCTCTCAAAGGTAATTACCTTTCGATAGCAGTGTACTTGTCTAATAACTCAACATATCGCTCCTGTGGTCATCTTAAACCACTGCCATTTAATATCGATTAACATACTACAAGTCATGCACTGTTATAAGCAACTAAATGCATAGCCAACAAAAGGATATGTAATAACAGTTAACATACCTTAATCCTTGTAGCTCGGAGATGTCCGCAACAGCCAGATCCCAGAACTCACAAACCAAAACCGAGTAAAGCAAAACTCGATGTCCGAACGAAATCAACCAAAATGGACTTCGCAACCTAGGGCTCGATACTAATAAAATTGTCACGCCCGAGAGTACGACGCGTAAAAGCAAACGGACGCATCTCCCCAGACGTGGCAACATATCGTTAATACAAGGCCCAGAGGCCCACAACAACAATATGATATAATAGATATCATCATATCAAACATAATAAACACATGAAACAATACAAACAGATCAACAAGATACAATGACCCAACTGTGCACTCCGGAGTGACTTGACACAACAAGAAACATAATAGAAGCAACAGCGAAAGCCAAATACATACAATACGTTCGTATATCACGATACGAAACAATACAGTGTTAAAACCACAAAACGACAATCCATAGTAATACAACAATACGAAAACAGGTCCATTCGTCCGGTGAGATGGGATCACCAAGGAGTCTAACGCCCAAGAAATCTTCTACTTTATCCATGGCAGAAGCCTGGTCCAGGGGTGGTGAGTATAAACTCAGGGGTAATATATAGAAAGTGCATGAACAACATATAAGGATAGATCTACAAGTATACATGTGAAGATCTACAGGTATACAAAGATGAGTCCAATAGACATACAAATTCTATCCAACTCTAATAACAAGTAACTACAGTAAAGTCATACGCAATGTATATACTAAACTGATCAACTGAACATAAAGTAATGTACCAACGTACCTGACGGTCTGCAACACCATAAGCTATATCATCCTGACAGATATACAATAACATAACCTATATAATGTACCAGGTCAATCCCATACCTGACCAATACTCAGACATATGAATAAAGATATTTATCACCGTAGATAATAACCCTATCCGTACCACACAATGACATGATGCTAATCAAATGCATATAACAGTCTGAATCAACGCCTGTATCATGCTCAACACATAGCAATAAATAAAATGCAAATGGCATGTATCATGATGTACAAGCATGTGCAACAATCATAGCTCAATCAAATGCAGCATCTCACAGGCATATGTAAAACATATATCAAATACATGCATACATATATATCAGCAATGCATATGCATGGCTATCATGACCCGGCCCAACCACGACCCCAAGATGGCTGTGGCACTAAGATGACGACTAGCCCGACTCCACCGCCACTACTCTCGAGTGACCGAGTTGGGTAGTATGAATGAGTAGCATATAAACGTAAAGCTAACTACTCCCGGGTCCTCGCCGGGTCGCCTCCATCACTACCCATGAGTAGACAAGCTCGCACACAGACAACCGAGACGTCACACAACCACCGCCTATAGTGGGCGAGTGATAACACCACTGGCCGGCTGTGCGCGATCTCCAGCCTACCACCATCCCTAGTGGCCGAGCGCGCACATCCAATGCTCGCCTCAACCTCGCTACCACTACCCCGAGGGTCGGGAGGTAGATGACCGACGACCTGCCTCATCCACAAGGGAGACTCCAACACAAAGATGCATGCAATGTAATGATGCATAGCTCCATACATGTATCCTCGCCTCACTCCCTATCCCATGGGGAGTCCTGGTCAACCAAAAGTCAACTATGCAAGGACTACAATCACAAGACTCTCTCTATCGCACAAAGAGTCATACTCACCTGACAGTCCACCACGCTAAGACCTCTAGTCAGTAGCGATATACAATCGACCATCCAAATAACCATACACAGGCACACAATCCATAATGGATATACCATCGCGCTAGGACCTCTAGTCCATGGTCACATGCTGACAACCATACACTTATCTATGCACAGACAACTAGATCCATCATAGATGCACAACTAATATATGTACGATACAACGATCGACTCCATAACCCAATTCATCACCTAACCCTAGTGATGTAACACAGTAACCCAATCTGAGGTCACAAAGATAACCCTAACCACATGCACTTACTGAACATCTATCAGTTAACACATAATAGGGTTTATAGTTCCTATCCGAGCTAGATAATCAATGAAGTACCAGAGTATATATCTCAAAGGTCAAGGTAGTACAAGCATATGATTAAATAAGAGTGGATTTAAGGTAAACAGGTATAAACATATATATCCAAGATCATGCACTGGAATTGATCAAACTACCGGACCAGGTAGATATTACCCACCTGATACGAAGCTCGAATAATGCTCACAGCCACAGACCTGCTACGTATCACACACCTGCACAATAACAACAATCATGGTTACGTACAAGTATCCAACAAACATAGGGACTAACACTACATCGTTCCTATACTCACATCCTTTCCTCGTCTACGAGGTAGAAACTCCAATTAACCCAATTTGATACATCAAAACCTAACTCGCTCCCAAATCAACAAGATCACTATATAGATCTAAACAACACTCTAAACAGGGTTGTAATAGAAGCTCACAACTCCTTCAATAGCCAGGAACATATCACTTCACACTCGATCCACAACTCTAACATCACAGATTCAACTGCTCATCTATTGCTACGTGAAGGTGAACGCAGCACCCATCAGCTCGATCTCAATAATCGACTGTAACCACAATAACTAGAAGGAACAGACTCTAAATCATGCTAGCAATTGATCAACCATCCATCGAATCACAACAACACCTGAATCAAACGAATACCACTCAAATCATAGATTTATTTCCATATCACAACTGCGATTCCTAAACATCCACACACACAAATTTAATCCCCGATTCATGGCATCAATCAACCAATTCACATGAATTACAGATAGCATAGGAAAAGGGAAATCGAAGCTTACCGATCAAATCTTCACCGATAGCCCCCTCCCTTTTTAACCTCTGTTCACCGACGAAATCCCAGCTTCAAACACCGATCATCTAGATGCAAAATCAACGATTGCACTCATGAACAGAGAACATTGGCAGCAATCCCAGCTCACAGCGACCTATTGAGAGACTGCCAGCTATCCTCCGCGGCGATCCAAATCCACCACTACTCGGAGAAAACCACAGGCATTAGAGACTCCTAAAATTGAGACAAGGCAAGCTTATGACCCTGATCTGATGAAGACAAATAACCCAAACACAAACACTCACCGACGATGCTCACCTGCCGCAACGACCACGTCGATCTGAGTCCCCACAGTTGATCTAAGCCACGGTGATGCCGGAAGAAAGAAGACAACCAACTGAATAGCTCCCCGGCGGGGCTGACGGCAGTTCTCCCTCTCAACAGCGTCGGCAACTCCAGCTCGCGATAGCAACAGTGGCAGCTCGTCGGAAAAGGTGAGATCCAGCTCGAGGAAATCGACGACAGCTGGTTCTGGCGGCGAGGAGGACTGAGCAGAGGCAGCGACGACCGGCCGACTGCTCCAACGAAGCCTTCGACAACGCCGAAAGGGAAAACCGATCGCCGATGGTGCACTGGGGAGAAGAAATTTCCGGCGACAGCTGCGATTCGGAAGAGACGAGAAGCGAGGAAAAAAAATAGAAGGGAAATGGTCGGATCTTCCACCGTCGGCAGCAGCAGTCGCCGGCTCGCGAAGGAAGAAGCGACGGAGTCGAAATCGCCGCGAGAGAGGGAAGGAGGAAATCGCGCGATCGCGATCTGTGGAAGAAGCTGCGGATCGGGTTTTGGGGTTCGGTTCGAAAGGTTTTGTAAAAAAAAACAGCCAATTGACTGAGCTAGCTCAAGTCTAAACCAAAGCTAACCTAAGTCCAGTCCAAGTCAACCCGGATCCAACTCAATTCTAGCCCAACGATTTTTGGCCCAATAGAGAGAGTCCAACAGCCCAAGCCCAATCAGCCCAAGCCCAATTTCAACCCAATAAGATAATTAACCCCATTAGCCCACTAATTAATCCTAATTAATTAAAGGAGTTTTTTTTTTTTACCGTATTTTACAAGCTCCCACGTAGCCTCCTCATCAGTATGATGTTGCCATCCAACCTTTACGATTCGAATGATTTTATTCCGCAACTGTCACCCCTTGCGACCAAGAATTTACACTGGAATCTCCTCATAGGTCGCTTTAGGCTGAAGTGGAATCGGTACCTCTTTCATAACTTGATCAGAACGCAACACGTATTTCCTCTGCATAGAAACATGAAATACGTTATGAACACCCATAAGTGTCGGAGGTAAAGCCAACCGATAAGCTACACCCCCAATCTGCTCCAATATCTCAAATGGATCAATATAGTGTGGAGCTAATTTTCCTTTCAACACAAATCTTTTGACTCCTTTGGTGGGTGAAACTCATAGGAATACATTATCCCCGACTGAAAATTCCAAAGGCCTTCACCTCCGGTCCGCATAACTCTTATGCCGATCATGTGCCTCGGATAACCATCGTCTGATGACTTGCACTAACTCTGCATCATGCTGGATACTCTGTGGCCCCAGCAACTGTCGCTCCCTAACCTCCTCCCACAACATAGGAGATCTACAAGGTCTGTCGTATAATGCCTCGAAAGGAGCCATCTGAATAGAAGAGTGGTAGTTGTTGTTATAGGCAAATTCTACTAAATGAATGTGGTCCTCTCAACTGCCTCCGAAATCCATAACACAAGATCTCAGCAAATCCTCCAATGTTTGAATGGTATGTTCAGACTGTCCATCTGTGTGTGGATGAAATGTTGTACTAAGCCGAAGCTCTGTGCCCATGGCCTGCTGCAGACTTTACCAAAATCGTGAGGTAAGTTACGGATCCCTATCATATATGATACTCAAAGGCACTCCATGCAGCCTGATAATCTCTCGACAGTACAACTCTGTCAGACGATCCAATGGGTTCGTCCCACGAATAGGCAAGAAATGGGCGGATTTGGTTAACTGATCCACAATCACCCAAATCGCATCATGTCCTTTACGAGTTCTAGGCATTCCCATAATGAAATCCATAGTGATATGCTCCCACTTCTATTCCATAATCGGAATTTTCTGATGCAATCTAGTGGGTTTTTGATGTTCAACCTTTTACTCGCTGGCATACTAACCATCGAGCAGCAAAGTCTACAATATCTCTCTTCATACCGTTCCACCAACAAGGATGTTTCAACACTTGGTACTTCTGAGTACCACCAAGATGTATAGTAAATCTCGAATGATGTGCTTCCTGTAGTAACTCTTTCTTAAACTAATTCAACTCCGGAAAGCATTATCCTTATCAGAGATGAGGAATTATCTTTTTCACAAGAGAAGTCCATCTGCCGTCCAAAATCCACTCCACCACACACTCTGTAAGTGCTTGGGAGACTATAGCGAGCAATCTCCCTTGTTGCAACTGTCCGTGTTTCAACAATTCTATGGTAGCTACCCACCCAGTAGCTAGTCAAAATCCCATGAGCATTCCTGCACCATACATCCACAAATCAAGATAACATTCACTAAGTCCACCTCATGTGTATGACAGCTTGTCTCGTAGTTCCTCAACTGTCGTAAGCTTAAGATACGCCTCATTCAACTACATCAAGATCACTCTGATCCCTGAAACGATGCATCTGCATACAACATCCTTCCATCCACCTCGGAAGGATTAACTAATACCCGTGCAAACGTCAAACACCATCTAGGCCCTGAAACCTAGTTTCACAAGCTTCTGACCAAGTGATTTCCATCACCTCCTTGGTCAAACAAGTTTGTGGTATAGTAATGCTAAAAACATTCTATCCACATCTACAGTAATAACCAAATCATACAAGGAAACCACCATCTATGGTGGTCGAGTGCACAACTCAAACTACCACCATCAACAGTGGCCAAGTTAAGCAACTCCGACAACCACAACTGATCCAATCGTGTCCAGAATACATGATTTCTCAAATCCATGGATGACTAAATCGTTAAGTAGTCTAACAACATAATCAAAAGCTCATAAACTTCATACCAAGTATGAAATTATCGTCTCTACACATCTACATCCTCTTTACTTTATATTGATGATATATCAATCATCACAATGACAATGATAATTGTATGACACCATGTCACTACAATATCAATACTTCAGTCATAAACCAACCCTAGAGTATACACAGGTGTCCTTAGCTGATCTAAATAGATCATCTATCCACAATAAACGATATTCATTTTCAACAACTACCGCATTCCATCATTGATAATCAATGCATAATCTTAAAGGTCCATCTCTCTTTCAACAAAGAGTTCCGGATCTTCTCAAGAAGAAATACTGGGACAGATAAATATCTTATCTAATATCTCCTATAATCGTAACTTACGTTCTTCCAATTTTTATAGTGTTTAGCAACACTGTTTCCAATAAAATCATCTCATGGTAATATCGTCATTCCAACAAATACCTCTTGTGCATCATCACCTTGCCAACTTTGCAAAACCGATCACTGAGGGTATCAAACAACCTGATTAGGCTCACAACTAATGAATGACATTGCATTAAGTACATCACGAGCTTCAACTACTTTGTGTGTTTTACAATAGCCCTCAGCCAATACACCATAAGTAAATATATTTAGCTCTAAAATATCATTACCTCAATATGTAAAGTAATCATCAAAAATTTTCTTCCGATATGAGGTCTTCAGTATCGAAACTATTCCCAAAGTCACTCCGACCGCATACTCAACTTGCCTATACAGTGTTAAGCTTGAGAGTTCATCCGAAACTACGTCTGAATACTATCAGGTTATACTCATTTTTGAGAGACATTTTATACTATCATTTCAACATCATACATCCAAGTTAATATCAAGATATCCACATCATATCAACTAACTCAACAATATAACAACTAAGTCAAGTCTCCCATCATAATATAACATCTCCAACAGTCAACTTCTAAACATCCAAAATCCATATCATAACTCTCTGATAATCATCATAGTAATCAACTGGCAAAACGGAGATGCAAATCGAAATGGATCATAACCCATGACTCTGATCTTGTTGCTTTTATCTAACATTCGGAGACTTTTGATTTTAATAATTTGACCTGCAATATCTACTTATCGGTCTCCAACTCTTAAACACTTGTACGGAGTCATTTCTAAACTCCTGACTCAATCCAATGTCTTCCGACAGGATCTAATAAAAGATCCAGACATCCTAATCCAAATGTAAGCCAATAAACCATGGTTGCTTAAAACATCCATTTACATTCTTGAGCTATTAGGTGGTCATAACCTCTGCAAGTCTAACGACTCTGCATGGTACTCCCATTACTAACTGATCACCCTATTTGAAACTCAAGATTTTCCTACAATGTGTCACATAAAGTGACGTGGGGAAATACTCTCTCTCAACATCACTAAACCATGATCAAGTGATATATTATTCCCCGAAGGTTATTTTATGCATCTTCCACCAAGTACCGGCCTGATCCCGATAATGGTATGCAACTAACTCTACTTCCTTTGTATAACATAAGTTAAATACTCAAAAGTACCTTCAAAGTTATACAATCCAGCACGACAAACTCAGGGATCAAAATCCCTATAAAACACCATATACTATCTTCCTCTATTTGCATCAACAATAGCCTACACACCTTGTCCATTACCCACCAGGTAATGATCTGGCTAACATCGTTAGTGAAAATTCCTAAGACTGCAATGTCTGATTTCCACAATAAATGTGACAACCCGACCCCTGTTATCCGACTCAGTATCAGTCAACCCTCAAAGGTAAATCACCTTTTCGACAGTAGGTTCAATTCTCACAGACTCAACATGTCATTCTTGTGGTCAACTCATACCACGGTTACAAATAGTGATTAACCAACACAATACATGTTATTCCCTGTATAAACGCTAAATGCATAGCCAACAAAACTGAGAGTATAAACCCTAAAGGCAACTCCGGCTGGTCGCTTCGGTGGACGACCACCACTACAAGTCTGTACAGGTGCCATCACTCAGTCTGTATACCCCTGTTAAACAAGTTTAGATAAGTATCTAACTAGAATATAAGTTATCAGGAATTCTTACTTTGTGCTGCTCGAAGCTCAGGTCGCTGTCAATCTCATCTCACAAAATGAAAACCAAAATAAATCGACTCCCAAGGATCCAAGACTTGACAAAAACAACATTGTATAGCATCGAAGAACCTAGGGCTCTGATACCAATAAAGATGTCACACCCCGAGAGTATGCCGAGTCAAAAAGCAAACGGACAGCATCTCCCCTATACGTGGCAACATATCCTGTTTATACAAGCCTTTCAGCCACAACCACAATAACATATATAATGTAAATACAGCAAAACACAGTGGAAACTATTCAAACGAAATAACAGCTACACACAGTGCATACCGGAATGACTAACACCAAAACATGAAGAAAAACTCGTCAAAACTTGCACTAACATGTGCGCACATCAACCAGAAGTACCACACTACAATCTACCATATAAAACCAAAGACATGTCGAGAAATACACAGAATACCCAAAACTCAGACCCTCGGATGTGAGATGAGAAGTTGTCAATCAGCGTTGCTCCAAGCCCATCACAGTCAGTACACATTACACTGGGCGAATATGATGTCTACTCTAGATAACAAGTGTATACAATAACATAAAATCTTTGGCATAACATCTCAGTATGAACTAAATCATATCAACAATAACATCATAAGTGATAATCTACATACCAAGATCATAAGGAAGATGCAACCTCCATACAACTCCGAGTATAAGTAACATAATACAACACCTACAATATGGTAGAGTAAATCTAACTCCATGAGCGACAAACCACCATACTAACATCTTATGGCAAATACAACGATAATCCAGGTCCATCCCGTATCATCTCAAGGTACTGGTCAAAGGTATACTACAGTCTGACGGACTCATACACAGGTATCCCACACAATATCATATAGAAAATGTTGTAGTATGTATGATGATGTACAAACAAATGCAGCAAGCATAGTACAAACAAATGCAACATCACAATAAGCATACATATAGACTACATCTATATATACACTAATCACAATCATATATATATATATATATATATGGAAATATGTAAAATGCCATAAGACACGGCAATGCAGAATGCATGGTCATGCTGGCTCACCCTAAAGCTACCACGACCCCAATGTGGCCTCGGTGGCTTGACATGACAACTGTCCGAACTCAACACCAACCACTACTCTCGAGTGGCCGAGTGGGCAGTATGGTCAAGTAGCATATAAGCACACGACGGGGGTCCATGCTATTGGCCACTCCGAAAGTCACTACCCATGAGTGATCGAGTGTCACACACGCAGGACAACTGCATGCAACTCTAACTATCACCATCTATAGTGGTAGAGTGCGGCACAACAAATGTTCTGCCCTCACACCAGTTACTCCTCCATGAGTAACCTGGGAGGCAGGATGACTGATGACCCTCTCAACCACAAGGGATACCTAGTCGCTAGCATGCATGCAAATGACATGAATGCACAGTCACATATACTCAACTGATCATAATACTCTCTATCCTACAGAGAGTCATACTTAACTGATCAATGCACTTTCTCTCCTATAGAGAGTCGTACACAACTTATCATAACACTCTCTATCCTGCAGAGAGTCATACTCGACTGATCAATGCACTCTCTATCCTGCAGAGAGTCGTACACAACTGGTCATAACAATCTCTATCCCGCAGAGAGTCATACTAGACTGATCAACACACTCTCTATCCTGCAGAGAGTCATACTCAATTGATCACAACCAAGCTAGGACCACTGGCCCATAGCGATGCTGTATCGATAATCACACGTCCACACACGACTACCTGATCCATAGTGGATATGTACACATCATCAAGATATAACATGGACACTCAACTTTACTTATAGAATCCTACTCATCCCCAGATGATTTATCTAGATTGCAAAATTTAGTTTACAATCAAATTTATCTACGTACACATAGGTAAACCACTACAGGTCCACTTACCATAACAATCTATAATTCATAACAAAGATAAATGAATAGATAACAACAATAACAAAGTATTTAAGTGCAAAGGCAAAAGTATCAAGCATCAGAAAAACTAGAGTGGAGTCAAGGTCAAAGTGACAATAATATGAAGTTATATACTTCAGGGTTTAGCTACTACGTGACTAGGGTAGGAAATTACCCACCTCCTATGCAGCTCATAATAAATATCTTCACGCCCGTGGACCTATCTCGTATCCACGTCCTGTAATATTGCAAATATAATCAGATTATATTGCCAACTCTGGTATTAAGATCAAAACCTAGTGGATTGAGCTATCCACTTAATGGATCTCTCCCTTTCCTTAATGCCATATGCACTATAATAAAGATCAATTCATATCGAAATTAACTAAGCTAATCTCATGAGGATTTAACCTTTTACTCTTAATCTGATGTAATAGGATCACCAACAAAATTAGTTATAACTCTAATCCATAATCACAACACTTAAATTACAGATGCCCCATACTGTATTTAACTCCAATTTCATACCGTGGATCCGATCTATACTTATCCAGTACAACCCCCTTTAATCCAAGTATAGGTATCCAATCTAGATCAATCAGATTATTTTGCAAGAAATCCCTATTCAGATCACCTTCCTCACCTAAAAATCACAATATATCACAACTTTATTAAGATCCTTGCCCATTCAAAGTCAAGAAAAAAGCATCACAACCATTTACAGTCACTCACAGCTATTCACGACCACTCCAACTCACACCATCCAGCTTGCTCCACCCCTTGTTTCACTACACTACCACAACCCCTCCTTAATCTCAGCCACAATCGAGCAATTCCCAACAGAAACATCGCAGCCAACCCATCGACAGGAAAAAAAACACTTCACAGATCACACAACTCAAAATCTAGCAATTTACAGCTAAAAGAGAGAGGCTAGATCAAGCTTACCAGCCTTGGACTCCACCGAAAACCACCTGTTAGTGTCAACCCTTAGTGTCAATCATGAGATGTAGTGCCAATCATGAGATGATTGATTAGGGATCATGTGTATCATATTTCATTAATAAAAGGCAAGGATTGTTTATTATATTTAGTTTATGCATGTGCCAGCTAAAATAAATATAATAATGCCCTTGAATAGTAGGTTCTAATCTACCGTTTAACAATTGGTAGAATTGATTATGAGAAGCTATAGATAACACTATTCTTAATATTCCTAGTCAAGTATTAATATACAAGGGCAATATTAATACATTGAGACTAGCATGTAGGTCAATGGATGACTTGATCTCATAAGTCATGGATATGTGATATCACATTGACACATGGGTATATATATTGGAGAATATATATACTAAATTGACCCGCCATGAGAAAGTGTCATGGATCGTTATATAAGTGCCATATACTTTCTCATGTGACTATTGGTATGAATAGTCCTTAGACCTAAAGTCACTACGGTTCCCTACATAAGGAGTTATGTACTTTGGTATCGTCTAACATCACACCGTAACTGGGTGCACTATAACGGTGATCACTGGGTATGTAACGAATTATGCGGAGGGATATGAGTGATGTAGGTGGGATCTATCCCTTCTATATGACAGGAGTGATATCTTTGGCCTCTTGATAGAGTAGGACCACGAAATGCATGGTTATGCTCAAATGAGTCAATATGAGATATTGAGCTCATTTATTTGAGTGAGTCTACTACAGGATCAAGAAATATAAAGATCCACACGAGGATAACACGGTCTATGCCTCATTGATCGATCTAAGATATCAGAGATAGAAAGACACCGTCATACATGATAATAGTCACGGAAAGGTTGTCAGATCTCGACGATCTAGTAACTTGGGTAGCAATGATGAATTGCTAGATGCCGCTCATTGCTTATGTATCTAAAATAATTTTAGATACATTGCCAACGGTACAAGAGCCTATAGGGTCACACACAAATGGCATTCTATTTTGAAGATGGTTTCTTTTAGTTGGACTAAGAGGACAATTGAGCATATGGCCAAGATTTGAGTTAGACTCAAACTGGTTAAACTTGAGTTAGACTCAAGTTGAACCATGGAAGATGATTCATCATCATGCATGATTAATTTGATTAATCATGCATTGGAATACCAAAGGGCTTGGTATTCATGATGAGAATTAAAGAAGGGAATACCAAGGGTCTTGGTATTAAGAGAGTTCTTAATGAAGAGATAATGGAATTGATGGCTAATGGTTTAAATGGCCTTTTGGTGTTGAACGTGAATGATAAGTGTGTGGTTTTTTTTTTGGGCGTGCAAGCCAAAAGGGCCAAGAGAAAGAGTTCTCTTATCTCCTCCTTCCTCTCCTTCTTCTTCCAAATAGTTCTTGGCATTTTGCTAGGGGTTGCTAGCACAACGTGACTCTAAACCGTGTGGGTGTCAGTGTGGATACCATAGATATATGGTTACCCTTACCGTATCGAGATCTGACAGCGTTTGAAAAGTGGGATTGCAAAAGGCACGCACCGAAGGTATATTCCTCATCTAGATAAGATCTAGACTAGATTAAAGAAAATGACTTATATAGTTTTGCATGGATCTCTGGTGGGATCCGGTTTAATTATTGTTTCCGCTGTGGTTGTGCGAAGTATTCACCCGCGATGTTGTGAACATCAGATTCGGAGTTTTCCCAACAGTGGTATCAGAGCCACTTGCAAAATATATATTTCGTTATAATGATTAATATGTGATATAAATCTAGATCTTCATGTTTTCTATGAGATATGAAACATATGAATTATGGATACATGAATTTTAGGCTTGAAATGTTGATAAAGGGGCAAAAATGGGGTTGAACAGGATGACACATGACCGTGTTGAAAAACATGGTCTGGTCGTGTTCAAAACCACAGCTGTGTTGAAGAACACGGCCTAGCCATGGGCGGTTCTGCAAGAGCAACCCACGGTCATGTGGAAAGACACAGCCTGCCCGTGTGGGCCTCTGATCACCCCAGAATGGTCGTGCCAATTGGCGGCACGGCCGTTTGGACACTTGGGTTCATAGTGATGGACCGAGGGCAGCAACTCATTCAAGGAGTTGAAAATAAAAAATGTCTTCAAGGGCGCCGCCTAAGGCCCTTCTCACGGCGCCGCTTGACCCCGCCAGCTGAATCGCTTATCGGCTTTAAAATTCATGTATGTATAATTAATTTCATAAAATCACATCATTATGAATGATATGATGCATGGTGCATGGTTATGGCCTAGGACCCAATATGATTGTGGTTGTATGTGTTGTGTGTGCATGTTGTAATTCATAATGTGACTTGCATGTCGCGCCTTCATCTCTATTTTTCCTATTGTAAAATAGATTTAGACTCGAATGTAACTCGAGTGTTCTTATTTTGTAATGTAAAAAATGAAGAAATTGAAAGTCCATTGAAGGGTGAAGTTACAAGGAGGATGCCGACAACACAAGATGACCGAAGGAAGCACTTGGAGAAGATGTCATCCCTAGGTTATCCATTCGCTCTTCTCATTGTCTTGAGAAGATCGTAGATTCGGGCCATAACCATGTCACGTTTAAAATTATATGTTGATATATATATTATGCTTGCATGTGATGCTTGTGTATGTGATGTTTGTATGAGATGCATGCGTAGTTAGTTGTCACAAAATTAGGTCACTTATTATATGCCTATCAAATTTTAATACTTACTATTACCTTGTTCAATCGTAGTGCGTTTGCCAAAGCAAAGAGACTCGATTTACCTTGGTAAAGTATGACAGGACAATTGTGATGTCCGCCTATTAAACTTTGGGTTTGACTTAACTAAGCTCTCTCAATTAGATTGATGAACTTAGAGGCATAGCTCATACCAGATATCTACCTACATTATACAAATCTTGGGCGATTAGCCAAAGCTAACTTAAGATGAGTAGTAATTTAGAAGGATATCTCATTCGATGGGCATTATGAACAAATGATGTTCATAAAGATATACAAGAGTTACATTAGATGTAATTGGTACGAGTTACCTACCTAATTTATATGAGTCTTGGGCGATTAGCCAAAGCTAACTCAAGATGCGGTATAATATGGATCTTGTACCACTTTGTGACCAGTGGGGGAATCATTTAGTTAAAGGCCTAATTAAATGATTGAAATATGATACATGTCTGCATTTCTGTTGTAGATCACTATGTCTTTAAATATGTCAAATACCCTATCTCTATGATCGGTCCTTGAGAAGGACAAGCTCAATGGAGCAAACTTTATTGACTGGTACAAGAATTTGAGAATAGCTCTCAAATAGGAGCGGAAACTCTATGTCCTAGAGCAACCCATTCCTTAACCACCCACCAACAATGTCACTCGTGCCGATAAGGATGCTTACAAGAAGCATCAAGATGATGCATTAGATGCATCATGCCTTATGCTTGCAACCATGAACTCTGAGCTTCAGAAGCAACATGAGAACATGGATGCCTTTGCTATGATTGCACACCTGAAGCAACTATATCAAGGGCAAGCGAGGCATGAGAGATCCAAGGTATCTAAGGCATTGTTTCAATGCAAGATGCAATAAGGAACACTTGTAGGAACTCACATACTCAAGATGATTGGGTACGTAGAGAACCTTGATAGATTGGGATTTCCTTTAGGCCAAGAGTTGGCCACTGACCTTATTCTGCAGTCCTTTCCTAGAGACTTTAGTCAATTTGTCATGAATTATTACATGAGTGAAATTGACAAACCCTTGCCTGAGCTCTTAAGCATGTTGAGAACTGCTGAAAGCAATCTTAAGAAGATGCAACCTACTACTAGTAATGCACTTATGGTTAAAAAGGGCAAAGGTAAGAAGAAGTGGAAAGGCAAAACCCAAGAAAAGGGCAAGAAAGCATTGAAGCCTTAGGTGGGGTGGCCAAGGAAGGGACTTGCTTTCACTGTAAGGAAGCTGAACATTGAAAGAGGAACTGTAAAAAGTATCTTGAGAAGTCAAGAAGAAGCAAAGTGAGACTTCTGCTTCAGGTATACATGTTATAGAAGTCCAATCTATCTATTTCTTTTTCATGGGTATTGGATACCAGTTGTGCTTCTCACATTTGCACTAATGTGCAGGGCCTGAGAAGAAGTAGATCATTGATGCAAGGGGAAGTGGACCTGCGTGTGGGAAATGGCGCAAGAGTTGCTGCTATAACTGTAGGAACATATTCCTTATTGTTGCCGAGTGGTTTGATTTTAGAACTTGATGAGTGCTATTTTGTACCTGGAATAACTAAGAACATTATGTCTGTTTCTTGTTTGGACAAGAAAGGTTTTTCATTTACTATAAAGGAAAAATGTTATTCTATTTATTTAAATGAAATGTTCTATTGCAGTGCACATTTGATGAATGGACTCTATATTCTAGATCTAGAAAACTCAGTCTATAACATAAATACCAAATGATTCAAATATAATTATTTGAATCAGACATATCTTTGGCATTGTCGATTGGGTCACATAAATGAGAGTCGCATATCCCAGCTCCATAGAGATGGATTACTAGACTCATTTGATTTTGAATCATATGAGACATGCAAACCTTGTCTTTTAGGCAAGATGACCAAGAGTCCATTTAGTGGACAAGGCGAACGAGCGACGGATTTGTTAGGCCTCATACATAGTGATGTTTGTGGTCCTTTCAAAGTCGCAGCCAAAGGTGGTTATCAATACTTCATTACATTTACTGACGATTTTAGTAGATATGGATATATGTACCTTATGAGGCACAAATCAGAATCCCTTAAAAAGTTCAAAGAATTCAAGAATGAAGTACAGAACCAACTTGGAAAGAGTATTAAGATGCTTCGATCAGATCGAGGTGGGGAATACCTTAGCCAAGAGTTTCATGACTATCTAGTTGAGTGTGGGATACGATCTCAACTCACTCCACCCGGAACACCACAATTGAATGGTGTATCCGAGAGGAGAAATCATACTTTGTTAGACATGGTACGATCAATTATGAGTCATACGGATCTTCCTCCTTCCTTCTGGGGATATGCTCTAGAGACAGCTGCTTTCACACTTAACTGTGTTCCATCTAAGGCAGTCATAAAGACACCATATGTGATATGGACTGGGAAGAGTCCCAAGATGTCTTTTATGAGAATTTGGGGATGTGAAGCTTACGTGAGACATCAAGTTTCAGATAAATTAGGCTCCAAATTAGACAAGTGCTATTTTGTAGGACATCCTAAGGAAACGAAAGGATATTACTTTTACAACCCCATGCTAGGCAAAGTGTTTGTCACCAGAAATGGTGTCTTTCTAGAAAGGCTAGTGGGAGTAAAATTGATCTTGATGAAATTCAAGATACACAAAATAGTACTGATGCCTTAATACAACAAGAACAAGCATAACAAGGAGTTGTGGTACAACCTTTTCATGTAGACCAAGCTCTGCGCAGGTCTGATAGGATATGTCATCAACCTGAGAGATATTCTTTTCTCTTGGATGACAATGATGGTGTCATGCTAGATGAGCAAACATCATATTAGGAAGCTGTAATGAGCCCAGATTCTGAGAAATGGCTTGAGGCCATGAGATCCGAAATGGAATCCATGTACACTAACCAAGTATGGACTTTGGTTGATCCACCTGAAGGGATCAAACCCATTGGGTGTAAGTGGGTCTTTAGGAGAAAGAATGACATGGATGGTAATATGCATACCTATAAGTGACGATTGGTAGCAAAAGGATTCAAGTAGATTCATGGTATTGACTATGATGAAACCTTTTCTCCAGTTGCGATGCTCAAATCCATTCGGATCATGCTTGCTATTGCTGCTTACTATGACTATGAAATATGGCAGATGGATGTCAAAACTGCATTTCTTAACAGAAATCTACTCGAGGATGTGTATATGACACAACCTGAGGGTTTTGTCAATCCAAAGGATTCTGGAAAAGTCTGTAAGTTGCATAGGTCCATTTATGGTTTAAAGCAAGCTTCTAGAAGTTGGAATCATCGATTCGATGATGCAATCAAAACATTTGATTTCATAAAGAACGAAGTTGAACCTTGTGTCTACAAGAAGGCTAGTGGGAGCACAGTTGTTTTCCTCATTTTGTATGTAGATGACATACTACTCATTGGAAATGATATCCCTATGCTAGAGTCTGTGAAGACTTGGCTTGGAAATTATTTCTCAATGAAGGACTTAGGTGAAGTAGCCTATGTTCTTGGCATCAAGATCTATAGGGATAGATCTAGGAGATTGCTTGGCCTGAGTCAGAGTACATATATTGACAATGTGCTTAAGTTTTTTGCCATGTAGAATTCCAAGAAGGGATTTCTGTCAATGTCACATGGTGTAAGTCTTTCGAAGACTTAATGTCCCTCTTCTGCGGAAGAGAAACAACGCATGGATCAAATCCCTTATGCATCTGCTATAGGATCTATCATGTACACCATGATTTGTACTCGCCCCGATGTCTCGTATGCTTTGAGCATGATGAGTAGGTACCAGTCAGATCCCGGTGAGTGACACTGAATAGTAGTCTAGAATATTCTTAAGTACTTGAGAAGGATGAAAGAATATTTCATGATCTTTGGAGGTGAGGAGGAGCTAGTTGTAAAGGGTTACAGCGATGCAAGCTTCCATACCGATAGAGATGATTCGCGATTGCAATCAGGGTATGTATTTTGTCTGAATGGTGGTGTTGTGAGCTGGAAGAGTTCGAAGCAAGAAACAGTCACAGATTCTACAATAGAAGCCGAGTACATTGATGCTTCGGATGTAGCAAAGGAGGCAGTTTAGATCAGAAAGTTTGTTTCTGAGCTTGGTGTAGTTCCTAGCATTGTGAGCCTTATAGAGCTTTATTGTGACAACAACAGGGCTATAGAACAGGCTAAGGAACCTCATTCTCACCAGCGTTCCAAACATATACTACGGCAGTATCACCTCATTCGAGAGATCATCGATAGAGGAGATGTGTTGATATGTAGAGTAGATACTGATGCTAACATTGCAGATCGCTTGACCAAGGGTTTGGCACAGAAAAAGCATGATGGTCATACTAGGTCACTGGGACTTAGAGATTACAGTGATTGGCACTAGTGCTAGTGGGAGATTGTTAGTGTCAGCCCTTAGTGTCAATCATGAGATGTAGTGTCAATCATTAGATGATTGATTAGGGATCATGTGTATCATATTTCATTAATAAAAGGCAAGGATTATTTATTATATTTACTTAATGCATGTGCCAGCTAAAATAAATATAATAATTCCCTTGAATAGTAGGTTCTAATCTACCATTTATCAATTGGAAGAATTGATTATGAGAAGCTGTAGAGAATACTATTCTTAATATTCCTAGTCAAGTATTAATATACAAGGGCAATATTAATACATTAAGACTAGCATGTAGGTCAATGGATGACTTGATCTCATAAGTCTTGGATATGTGATATCACATTGACACATTGGTATATATATTAGAGAATATATATAGTAAATTGACCCACCATGAGAAAGTGTCATGGATCGTTATATGAGTGTCATATACTTTCTCATGTGACTATTGGTATGAATAGTCCTTAGACCTGAAGTCACTACTGTTCCCTACATAAGGAGTTATGTACTTTGATATTGTCTAACGGCACACCATAACTGGGTGCACTATAACGGCGATCACTGGATATGTAACGAATTATGCAGAGGGATGTGAGTGATGTAGATGGGATCTATCCCTCCTATATGACAGGAGTGATATCTTTGGCCTCTTGATAGAGTAGGACCACGAAATGCATGGTCATGCTCAAATGAGTCAATATAAGATATTGAGCTCATTTGTTTGAGTGAGTCTACTTGGGGATCAAGAAACATAAAGATCGATAAGGGGATGACACGGTCTATGCCTCATTGATCGATCTAAGATATCAGAGATAGAAGGACACCGTCATACATGATAATAGTCATGGAAAGGTTGTCGGATCTCGACGACCTTGTAACTTGGGTAGCAATGATGTATTGCTAGATGTCGCTCATTGCTTATGTATCTAAAATGGTTTTAGATACATTGCCAATGTTACAAGAGCCTATAGAGTCACACACAAATGGCATTCTATTTTGGAGATGGTTTCTTTTAGTTGGACTAAGAGGACAATTGAGCATATGGCCAAGATTTGAGTTAGACTCAAACTGGTTAAACTTGAGTTAGACTCAAGTTGAACCATGGAAGATTATTCATCATCATGTTGGACTTTCCGAGCCGCAAAAACCGCTTTTTGCGTTGCAGAAACCTCGGAAACCCGGCCACAGATTCATGCAAAGATATATAAAAAAATAAAACATGTATGTGCTTAAGTAAACCAAGTTCTACCATAGATCTAGAAGATGAGAGCATTACCCTCGTAGTGACACCCTTCGCTTATCCCGCTCGTCCAAACGCTTTGTCGGAACTCAAGAGTGTCAAGTGTACACTCCTCTACAAGTATCCACACGGACAAATGGTGGAGAAAACACCTTAGAGTGTGCTATCACCCTTTAGGTATTTCGGCCAAGGAAGTCTTGGGAGAGAAAGAAGGAGAGCTAGGAAGAAGATGATGAAGTTACACAAAAAAAAAATCACCCATGAATAATCATCAAGTGGTCGGCCACTTTGTTTTGGGGGGTTAAATGCTTGCATGTAACTCCAAGAGTCAATGGCTCTTGGTCTCCCTCATGAGGTTGCACCACATGATAAGTCCATGATGATGTGGAACATCATCATTGGTCGGCCCCCATGCCAAGTCACCATGACATGGCAATTGGTCAAGTCAAATTTGACCATTCATCTTCCATCTCAAGTCAAGTCAAACTTGACCTCTTATCTCCCATGGTTGATCAAATCTAACCACTTGATTCAAGTCAATTTGATTTAATGAATCTATATTTATTAATTTAAATTGACTCAATGAATCAAATCTAAATTAGACTCATTCAACACTTGAATCAAATTGAGTCTAACTCAATTAATCTAATTTGGATTGCTCTTAATCCAATTTGGTTCATCCCATGAACCTAATCCTCATGGTTCATCATATGAACCTAATCTCCATCTAATTGCCCTTTGTGTGTGACACTATAGGTTCTTGTAACGTTGGCAATGCTCCTAAACCGATTTAGGAACATAAGCAATGAGTGGTATCTAGCAACACATCATTGCTACCCAAGTTACAAGAATGTTGAGCTCCAACATCACCTTTGTGACTACTAATTGTGACTGTCACAATATTTGACAATATCCTTCTATCCTTGACATCTAGATTGACTAATTGAGGCATAGACCATGTCATCCTCGGTACAATCTATATCTTGAACTCCAAGTAGACTCACTCTAATCGAATGAACTCAATATCTCATATTGACTCATTTGGGCATGGCCATGCACTTCGTGGTCTCACTCTATCAAGAATAACGATGTCACTCCCGTCATATAGGAGGGATAGATCCCATCTACATCACTCACATCCCTCCGCATAATTTGTTACATACCCAGTAATCGCCTTTATAGTCTACCCATTTACGAGTGACGTTTGACGAAGCCAAAGTATGCAACTCCTTATGTAGGGAACCATGGTGACTTCAGGTCCAAGAACTAATAGTCATACTAATAGTCACATGAGAAAATATATGACACTCATATAACGATCCATGATACTTTCTCATGGCGGGTCATTCAGTATACATTCTCCAATGCATACCCATGTGTCAACTTGATATCTCATATCCATGACTTGTGAGATCAAGTCATCGTGTTGACCTACATGCTAGTCTCTACGTATTAACATTGTCCCTGAATGTTAATACTTGACTAGGAATGATTAGGAGTAGTGTTCTCTATATCATCTCATTATCGATTCTACCAATCGATTGATATAGATAAAAACCTACTACTCAAGGACATTATTATACTTAGTTATTTGGCACCAATACAAGTAAATATAATAACCATGTCTTTATAAATAGGAATATGATACAATAAAGTCCATACAACAATCATCACATGATTGGCTCTAGGGCTTTCACTAACACATCATGCATGATTAATTTGATTAATCATGCATAGGAATACCAAAGGGCTTGGTATTAATGATGAGAATTAAAGAAGGGAATACCAAGGGTCTTGGTATTAAGAGAGTTCTTAATGGAGAGATAATGGCATTGATGGCTAATGGTTTAAATGGCCTTTTGGTGTTGAACGTGAATGATAAGTGTGTGGTTTTTGTTTTGGGCGTGCAAGCCAAAAGGGCCAAGAGAAAGTGTTCTCTTATCTCCTCCTTCCTCTCCTTCTTCTTCCAAAGAGTTCTTGGCATTTTTCTAGGGGTTGCTAGCATTACGTTACTCCAAACCGTGTGGGTGTCAGTGTAGATACCATAGATATACGATTACCCTTACCGTATTGAGATCTGACAACGTTTGAAAAGCGGGAATGTGAAGGGCACGCACCGAAGGTATATTCCTCATCTAGATAAGATCTAGACTAGATTAAAGAAAATGACTTATATAGTTTTGCATGAATCTCTGGTGGGATCCGGTTTAATTATTGTTTCCGCTGCGGTTGTGCAAAGTATTCGCCCGCGATGTTGTGAACATCAGATTCAGAGTTTTCCCAACACCACCTCCCTCCTATCCCCTGTTCTTCTCGTCGAAAAATGCACTGCCAACACCGCTGCCCTAGCTTCGGCGAAGATTGTGATTCCCGTTTAGCACAAGGTGTAGACTCCGCAGCTCAAACTCTCAGCCCCTGTGCACGCTCGCTGCTCCGGCTCATCTGTGGGCCCCGTCGATTCACCCGCTAAAGGATGCCGGCGAGAGCTAAGGAGGAAGGAAATCAGACTAACCTTATGGTCGAGCGCTTGGCTATGGTGGCAGCGTCGCCACACCACCCACGCAGAGATGTCGACGAGATCTAGGATGGGCAAGAGTCAGAGAGGTCATGAGGGAGATCACTTTGAGATGGAGGAGTCACGAGTGGTTGGGTGCGACGGAGAGGGAAGCGTTGCCGATCAATGAAGAGAAAGAGGGAAAATGCGATCGGGATTTGAGGAGATCGAGATCAAGAGGAGGAGAACAAGAAATCGTGATAGAAATGAGGGAAATGGAAGAAATGGCTCGGGCTCACGTTAAAGGAAGAGACGAGTGAGTTTTTAACGGCTGATCTAAGTGGTTAGTTAGCCTAGATCAAATCTGAGTTAACCCAACTTGACCCTAACACCTAGATAAATCCCAATAGCTATATATATTCCCGCCAATATTATTACTCCTTTAGCCATCTATTTACGGTATTTTATAGTAACAATCCGATGAGAGGCCAAGGGTATACAACTCCTCGCAAGGAGTGGTGAATCCTTTGTAGACTATTCAAACACCTTCGGGCACTTTGACTTATACCCAACCATCCCGGATTCACATCTCCTTAGAGATGCTTGCTTAAGATGTCAAAGCATATGTCTCCATGACCAAGATGACCTGAATACCACAAGTCGAAGGAACATCACACTTAAGTTGTAGTAAGAACTTCATTGACATATCCATATATGTAGAGACCCATATGAAGTCTTGCAACTGGTCACTCCAATGAACTAGTTACCATAACTATCATGCCCCGAGAGCATGCCGAGCCGAAAATCAAATGGACGGCATCTCCCTTGTACGTGGCAACATTTCGGGTTAATACAAGGCTCGTAGGCCCACAATAACAACATAACATATACAGTATATATACAACAACTACTCAAAGCACAGCGGAAATATAATACAACAAGTTACACACATGCATACCGATATGACTAACACATCACAACAATACGAAACCTCGACAAAAAATCTGAATCTACAACATAGTACATCCGAAAAACTCCGAATACAATACACAATGGACGAAAAGCCCAAATCAACCATGGGAGCCTCGGAGGTGAGATGAGATGTCAGCCAGCGGTGCTCCAAGCCGTCACAAAGACTTCTACCTGTTACATGGGCGACAGAAAAACCCAGGGTCCATTGGGGTGGTGAGTAAAACTCAGCAGGTAATAGAAAAACATGTATATATGTAATATCACATGTATTTCAATAACATAATCTAGAGCTACAATAGGTATATCATCATAGTATATAAATACAAGCATATAATGTCTAACCAAATGAACAACGTAAAATGCAGACATACCTGAAGTCTGCTACGCTACTCTGATCCAACCTGAACATATATCCAACATATATATAACAGGAAGAGTAATACCAACTCATAATCTACTCATGCTACAGGTCAAGGTATCTAATGGTCTGTCCAACACATATACCAGTATCCGACACAACCGTATAACATATGCAAGAAGCATGCATGAATATGATGTACAAACAAGTGCAGCAAGCATAATACAATCAAATGCATCATCACAATAAGCATATATATATATATACTGCATCTATATATGTATACTAATCACAATCATCCATATATATATATATACATGCATATATGTATATATATGGTAATATGCAAAAATGTCATAAGATACGGCAATGCAGCATGCATGGTCATGTCGGCTCACCCTAAAGCTACCACGACCCCAGTGTGGCTTCGGTGGCTCGAGCATGACAACTGTCCCAACTCAACACCAACCACTACTCTCGAGTGGCCGAGTGGGCAGTATGATCGAGTAGCATATAAGCATAAAGAGCAAGCTACACGATGGGGGTCCCTACTGTTGGCCACTCCGACAGTCACTACCCATGAGTGGTCGAGTGTCACACACGCAGGACTACGACACGTAAATCCAACTACCACCGTCTATAGTGGTAGAGTGCGGCACCACAATGCTCTGCCCTCACACCGGTTACTCCTCCTATGAGTAATCGTGGAGGCAGGACGACTGGCGACACTCTCAACCATAAGGGAGACCTCATCGCCAGCATGCATGCAAATGACATGAATGCAATGTCTCACATACAGACATCCACCATAGATCCTCGTAGAGAGTCATACCAATCTAATCGACGCACTCTCTATCCTGTAGAGAGTCGTACTCAACTGATCATAATACTCTCTATCCTGTAGAGAGTCATACCAATCTAATCGACGCACTCTCTATCTGTAGAGAGTCGTACTCAACTGATGGACGCACTCTCTATCCTTTAGAGAGTCGTACTCATCTGATTATAACAAGCTAGGACCACCGGTCCGTAGTGACACACTAAGTATCATTCCCCTGACCATTTACACAATACATGGTCGGTGGTAACATGCAACCTAAGGGTACTAGAACTAACCCTAGGTTCAAGACATTATCTACCTATGGATGACCTTTTTGCCGAATGTACAATTAGGTTGTCATCCAAACTTTACTATTTGCACTTAACTTAAACAATTTCTAAGTTACTTACATCACCTATATGTATAACTCCTAATCATGGTAAAATAAACATGATAGCAGCAATGGAGTTAATAGCCAACGGTAAAGTATCAAGCATATGATAATAAGAGCAGGGTCAAGATAATATGAACATATAATGCTCATATCTATGTCTAAATCTGAATGCAATTACATCTACTGGACCAGGTAGGAAATTACCCACCTGAAATGAAGACTATGTTGATTATATTCACTTCCGCGAACCCTCTTCATATGGAAGTCCTCACACTGATTCCACTTCAACCAACTTCTTAATCTGCTTAAAGAATCCATTCTCCCTTTAACCTAAATAAATCAAACATCACCACACGATGAACAAGCATTATCATCACTACATAATTATAGCACATCCAGATCAATTTACTAAACAAACCGATACACCACTATGAACACCCAAATCCTACTTACCAAGCTTAGCTTCCATCTGCTCAACTTCTTGATCCACCTAGGTGAGTCCAATCTGCACAAAACAGATAAACCAAATCTTACATTACTAAATATGTTCATCCTACCATTTAATCAACATATGGAACTAATGAATTAACCCACAGTCAATCCATAGCACCCACCTCTTTCCTCTTCAACGACACAATCGTATCATAGCAACTGGTGCTGCTCGCAATGACAGGAACAGTTGGTTGCGAGGTGCAAAGAAGCTGCAATGGAGCTCAACCAAACCCAATGAAACCATCGATTTGGAGATAACACCCCACTGTAGAATTTCTTAGCATCGGAAGTCATTTATTATATAAGTTCACCCCTATTGATCTATCCATCTGTAAATCTCTTAATCATAGGATAAAACAAATAGACAGGATGCAAGATTTATACCATATATTGGGTGTAGATGCTGTAGAAAACCAGAATAGTCAATTCGTTGATCGGAGACTTGAATCTTCAGTAGTAATAGGAACTCAGATCATGAAATGTCACAGAGAAGAGGAATCTGACACCAACACAAAGTCATCGACTGGAAGAGAGTTGGCATCAAGGAATTTGTGCCCTAGACCTAGAGTCACCGCGAAGATGAACAGTTACCATCCCTCTTGGCCTCAAGATTGGCTCCTCCTTATCCTTAGTGAAGAGCGACCCAAACGGTGGTCGGCAGATGGTGGCTGACATGGGATCACAGGTCAACGCAAGAAGCAGTGGAGTTGCTCGCAACCAGAGAGGCCAACCATGTTGTGTTGTCGTCTAGATTTGGAGAAGACGAGGCTACGGAGGATGAGGGAGAGCATCCACAGAAGAGAAAGCGACCATCGGTGAAGGAGCAGCGACCAGATCCGGCGGCGATGAGTGGCTAGGCGGCGGAGTCTGGTCGCGTGACGGCCAACGAGCGAAAAGCGGCAGCGCGATGGCAGATCGATCTCGCGTCGAGCGGGGACTGCGTGACAGGGCTACGCTTGGTGACATGCACAGTGATCAGCTCGAGTAGTCGACGCTAGGGCGGCGGCAACGAGCACAGGAAGGAGATCGACGCTGTCGGCTTCACCCAAAATCGCGCACCCTTCACCTTCACCGAGGAGATCGGCGTTGTCGGTGAAGAAATGAAGCAGGGAAATAGGGTACGGCGAGTAGCGGCGACGTAGCCTCGGTGAGGAAATCGCGCGAGAGAGAGGATCAGGAGGGGAAAGAAATGACGCGATCGGGAAATAAGGGAAAAACGGAAGAAACGGCTCGGCTCGCGTTAAAGGGGAGAAGACGAGTGGGTTTTTAATGCCAAGTGGTTGAGTTAGCCTAGATCAAATCTGAGCTAATCCAACTTCACCCAACACCCATTTAGGCTTTGACCTTCCTTCAAACGGTCATACAAATCCCTTTTTAATTTCTGAAAAATTTCACAAGATAATTTCCAATTAGCAAGGGATTTCTTTTCTGGTATTTTACAATAACTAGCATCCACGATTAACTCTGGACATTCCAATGTCACTAGCCAATGAGAAACAGCTGCTTGGATAAACCAAACTGTATAACTCATGCTAGTCTCAACAGAATTGATGGCGTTCATATGCATTAATTCATCGACTAGGGATAATTCCAATACATCATAATTACACATGTAGAGATACTCACTAGTTGTGATCCAATCACAAATTCTCTCATACTGTGAATCGTATTGTGGATATCCAATAAATGAGTTTAAAATCCAATCAAATATAAGAAAATATGTATACTCAAATAGTGAATATTCATTTATCAAATAAATGGTTCGACCATAAGGCGATGATTGCCTTTGGCCACCTCTCATATATCTCTAACAATCTGCCTAATGGATTGTCGTGGACTAGCGGCAAAGGTCGTGCACCACGTTAAAAGATTGTATTTGTGATTGCTCCTTCTTTACTTTTATTTTAACTTTAATTGTCTTTTTTTTAGCATTATTATTATTATCCCGTTGTGCTAATGAGCATTGTAGACAATCAAGAATGAGTGAATCTCATCTACAACAATAAGGCTATTCATTCCCCCCTTCTAGTCGGGCCATCGATCCCTAATAATACAGTTTTCGTTCTTGCTTGAGAACAATTCTCAAGTTTCTATACTAGTCTAGGAAATTAGCTCCATTGAGCTTGTCCTTTTCAAGGATAGATCGCAGAGAGAGAGTATTCGATGTATTTGTTGACATGGTGATTCTACAAAAAGGAAATGCAGAAATAAGCATCATATTTCAATCATTTAATTAAGTCTTTAATTAAATAAGTTTTCCACTTCACAAGTGGAGCAAATGTGAATTCAATTAATCGAGGTAGTCGTGAGTACTAAACTTTGGTAGACATATATTATTGACCTAATTATGATAACGAATTATGCCTCTAAGTTTTTCAATCTAATTGAGAGAACTTTGTTAGGTCACACTCAAAGTTCAATAATCGGACATCACAATTGTCCAATCGCACTCTACCAAGATAAATCAAGTCACTTTGCTTTGGCAAACTTGACTATGATTGATCGAGGTAGTCATGAGTGCTAAACTTTAGTAGGCATATGAAAAATGATCTAATTTTGATAATTAAGTACACATGCATCACATACAATCATTATCATGACATATATCACATATATGCAGAAAAAAAATGTGACATGGTTATGGCCCGTAATCTACGATTTTCTCAAGCCAATGAGAAGATCGATGGGTCAACCTAGGGATAGCATCTTTTCCAAGTGCGTCCTTTGGTTATCATGTGTTGTCATCTACATCTTCCTTTCTCATCATCATCCAGTAGACTAATATTAATTTCCATGTACATTACAATGGAGAAACCTTGAGTTACATTCGAGGATAAATTAATAGTAGAATCAGAAATATATATAAGTGGAAGGCACGACACGTAGGTCGTACTATGAATTACAACACACACACACACACACACACACACACATACATTTAATCTCATTGGGGGGTAAGGGGCCATAACAATGCACCATGACATATATCATTCACAAAGATATATGACATGTAATGTTTATTATGATGCAAAATACGATTTATAAGATGCTACTCTACAGCGGTCCGAATGAACCCGAGACCCTTATAGCCGCTGTTGACATACAAGTATTACCCGACTAGTTTTGTCGGACAAAACCATCCATAAAATCGTGCATTCATAATAAACAAATCATGCAGATTTATATCTCATATAAAATAGCAATATAACGATGTTTTATGTTTACACAAGTGCCTCTAATATCACTGTAGGGATCTCGTGCGAAAAACAATCGCAAAATGCAGCGAAAAAATTGGATCCCTCCCGAGATCCATGTGTATACATAAAACTAATCATTCTTACAAATACATTAAGTTGAGAGATTAACCTTGATGTGTATCCCTTCGCAATCCCGGCAGTAACTTTTCTTCGAAGGATCTCAACGCGATCAGGATGGTCACGCCTCTATGGTATCCACACGAACACACACTTTGGAGAATCAAAGTTGTGCTAGTAACACCACACAAGGGGTGTAGGCCAAGAAGGAGTTTCGACCAAGAAGATGAAGAAGAAGAACAAAGGCAATCTCACTACAAGAAAAATGGAAAATAGCGATGAAATATTAGCGACGAATTAGTTATTCATCGCTAACACTAGATATTTACGGCGAATTTATCAATCGTCACAAATAATTTTATATTGGCGATGAAACAATAAAGTTTTGTCTCTAATATAGTATATATTAATGACGATATAAAAATATTCGTCGTAAAATATTCTTAGCGACGAATAAATATATATTCGTTGTAAATTATTTAGCGACGATATTTAATATTTCGTTGCAAATATTCAGTCGAGCCGTCAGTCGAGTAAATTGAATTTTGTGGCCGGCCAAATGTCAGGCAGTCGAGTCATCAATCTCGCCAGTCAACTGAACATTAGCGATGATATATTTAAATTTTGTCGCAAACAATTCAGTCGAGGCGCCAGTCGAGTTAACTCGATTGTGTACCTACGGCCAAATTACTGTCAGTCGAGTCGTAAATCCCACTAGTGGACTGATGATCAATATTAGCGACAAATTATTGAATTTTCGTCACTAATACAATAAATATTAGCCACGAATAAATCATATTTCGTCGCTAATATATGCAAAAAAAAACCCTAACCCGCACCAATTCTCCCATTTTCTCCGCACGACTTTTCATCTCTTCCAGCGATTCTGCTCTCCGACGATTCTCTGCGTGACTCTCCGACGACTAGCTCCGGTCCCATCCCCTAGCTTCCTCTCGTGCACGATCGACTTCTTCTCGACGCTTATCTCTCGCGACCGACTCCGCCGACAGCTCAGCCCTCCGCCCTTCTTCTCTAGTGTCGGTGATAGCTCGGACCTCCGGCCTCCACCCTCCGGCCTCCGACCTCCTTCTCCAGCGCCGACAACAGCTTGGCACTCTGGCTTGATCGGTAACAACTTTATTTTGATATCTATTTGTTGCACATGAAATTACATCTGTTAATTCTCTTGATAAATTTAGCATTTAGATGATGAATTTAGGATTTTGTTATGGTATAAGGTTATTGTAGATTAATCATATATCATTAGGATTTTGAATGGGATTAGATGAAGAATTTAGGGTTTTTTATCATTTAGATTTGGAATTATTCATGGTAAAATTAAGCTCAATTTGTGCAATTGAATGGGAGTCATCTTTCTACACTAGTGCATTACCTAACCTTGCCGATCCGAAGCTAGTCAACTTTTAAATTCATGCACCTTGTGCTCAACAATAGTATCTCAAACTTGGTTAAGAGCTCATTGTGTGTTGTTTTTCATAAGATTAATTACTCATTGTGTGTTGTTTTTTGCAAGACACACAGTCTCAGGTTATAGGATAAGTTTAGATTTTTTTATTTTTAGATTATAATGTTCGATGACAAACAAGAGTTATAATGTAAATTTTAAGTTATGTTGTATGAGGTTTAAATTATAAGTTTTTTAATTATTTTGCATCTGATAACTACATTTAAGTTGATAAATTATTTTATATATGTTTAACCAGGGTTAAAAAATATGGATAAAAGTTGGATAACGAATCAGAATCGGATTAGTCCTGAATATATAAATGGGTTGAATCAATTTATGAGTATGGCAGAAAATTACATGATTAGTCTGAATTTATGGAAAATTCATTATCCATGTCGACGGTGTGGCAATTTGTTTCAGTTTGAATTGAATTATGTGCGAGGACATCTATATAGGTGGCGATTCGATAGACTATATAATGTCTGGAACTTTCATGGAGAAGCTTCTACATCATCCGATAGTATAAATATTGTCAATCAAGATGAGAATGATTTTGATGTTGAAGTAGATGATTTCGAAGACGATTTTGAAGACATGTTTATTGATTTACAAAATGAAGAAAATATAACCAAAAATGAGCCTCAATCAGATGATGTAAATGTAAACACAAATGCAAATGATTATAGACGAAGTTATATTTCAATGTTGGAAGAAGCACAAAAAGAACTCTATCCCAATTGTACTAGTTTTTCGATTTTCAATTTTGTGGTGAAGCTAATGCATGTGAAGGTGTTAAATGGCTGAAGCAATAAATCTCTTGATATGTTACTTCAGTTATTGCAAGAGGCATTTCCTAAACCGAATGCGATTCCAAACTCTTATTATGAAGCCAAGAAATTATTGAAAGAGTTAGGATTGACATATGAGAAGATACATGTATATAAGAATGATTGTATATTATTTTGGGATGAGCACACGAATAAGGATGCATGTCCAGTGTGCAAGAAGCTCAGATACAATACGAAGGGATGAATAAGAGAAAGAATCCTCAAAAAATTGTTCGATATTTTTCTCTAAAACCGAGACTTAAGAGGATGTTTATTTCGAAGCATACGGCTAAAGAGATGAGGTGGCATAAGGAAATACGAGTTGAAACATATGGTGTATTAAGACACCCAGCTGATAGTGAATCATGGAAAGAATTTGCCAATGCACATGAAACATTTGTAGGTGATCCATGAAATATTCGTTTAGGGTTGGCTACTGATGGGTTTAATTCATTTGGAAACATGTCAAATGCTCATAATATGTGGCATGTTATACTTGTGAATTATAATTTGCCACCATGGAAAATGATGAAGCCACCATATATGATTATGTCTCTGTTAATTCCTGGGCCTAGATCACCTGGAAAAGAGATAGATGTATACCTACGACCTCTGATAAATGAACTGAAGGAGCTATGGGATGACGGGGTGGAAGCATATGATGCATCGACTGAACAAGTCTTTCAATTACATGCTGCTGTGATATGGACCATTCACGACTTTCTAGCATACGGAACAGTTTCTGGATGGAGCACAAAGGGCTATAAGGCATCTGAATGAAACCAAATCTCAAGGATTAAGGAGTAAAATATGCTACACATATCACCGTCGATTCTTGGATGTGCACCACCCATGGCGTAGAAATAAAGATTTCAATGGAAAGGTTGAAAAAGGACCACCACGATTAATGAATGGATATGAGATTTTAGTGTAGTTAGACTCCTTGCCCCAATTGACATTCAGTAAGCATCCTTTATTCAGTAAAAAATGACAGCGATCTTCGGATGATACAAATTGGGTAAAGAAGTCTATATTTTTTGAGTTACCATATTGGTCAGGTTTAAAGTTGAGACACAATTTAGATGTGATGCATATTGAAAAGAATGTTTGTGATGCTTTAATTAGCACATTATTAAATATAGACGGAAATTCAAAGTACACTCTCAAAGCGAGATTAGATTTGCAAGATATGGGGATAAGGAGTGAGTTGCATTTACAACCGGTAGGAGACAAATTCAGGAAGTCGTATGCAAGTTACACATTGACACTGGAAGAAAGGCGTGAATTTTGTAAATTTTTGAAATTATTTAAGTTTCTAGATGGTTATGCTGCTAATATATCTAGACATGTGAATGCAAATGAAGGAAAGATATATGGACTAAAATCACATGATTGTCATGTATTGTTGCAAAGAATACTTCCAGTTGTTGTACGTAAATTTTTCCCAAAAGACATGTAGCACACTAATTAAGCTATGTGATTTCTTCAAAAAGATAACTGCAAGATCTTTACACACAGCAGACTTATGTAGAATGGAGGAGCAAATAGTCCTGATATTGTGTAAGATGGAACGGATATTTCCTCCGGCATTATTTGACATTATGGTCCATTTGACAGTCCATTTACCTCGTGAAGCTATATTGGCTGGGCCAGTTTTGTCACGATGGATGTATCCCTTTGAACGATATTTGGAAAGGCTAAAAAAATATGTTCGTAATAAAGCACGACCTAAAGGATCTATTGCAGAGGGGTATATTGTAAATGAGGCCTTGACTTTCAGTTCGTTGTATATGAGTCAGATTGAGACAAGTTTTTCTAGGCCGAAACGGAATAAAGATTTCCAACCATTAAAATGCAAATTAAGTATTTTCTCATAGAAAACAAGAGTCTTTGGCAACCAACAATGCCGAAAATTGCCATTGTCATTGTTTAAGAAAGCACATTGGTACATTCTAAACAATTGTAAAGAAGTCGACCGATATTGAAAGTAAGTGTTTACATTAAGTTATTACTTTAATTCTTTTTCATTCACAGAGTTTAAATCGATTAAATTTTATAAAGTGAGCATCTACAACTTGTGTCCCAAAAGGTTCATGCTGATCAAGTGATGCAAAATCACGAGCGAGATTTCCCATTGTGGTTTAGAGATAAAATTGTAGCCCTAAAAAAATTAACAAATTCAGATATCACAAATGAGTTATATTATTTAGCAATCGGACCTGATGTTGAAGTTCAACTATATGATGCATGCATAGTAAATGGGATTCGATATCATACGATGTCCCGTGATTCACACAGAACTACTCAGAATAGTAGGGTCAATGTACCATCCTCTAACGATGGGGACAATTTGAATTTTTTCGGTGTCTTGAAGGATGTGGTCCAAATATTTTACTCTTTCTAGTATAAAGTTCAATTATTTTGGTGTGAATGGTTCCAATGTAATCCAAAAAAAAATCGTTGGTGGAAGAGTATGATCTCACGTGTATTGACACTTCTAAAATATGGTATGATGATGATCCATTCATTTTGGCAAACCAAGCAAATCAAGTGTATTATTTGAATGATATCAAACGTGGAGGTCATTGGTGTTGGGATGTATACTAAAAGCCTAGCTCTTTTGTATGAACATCTTTATTTTGAAATAAGAATCACATGATCATTGTTTGCATATTTTTATGATTATGCAAAATTATCTAATATTTTACATTGTAGATAACATGGTGCTTGGTGTGGCACAGAAGATTATGTTATCAGTTCCTTGTAGAATATAAGTAGAGGCTCACAACCAAGATGGTTTTGGATAAACCATTGGCATGATTGTAGTGTAGTTTGGTATTGTTTTGTCTTGAACATAAAGTTACACTAGTACACTTAGGTGTATTGTGCAGGACCGACATAGAGGTGATTCAATTTGTTGCTGACTACATAATTGAATCGGACCTCGGATATTATGTTGTACATGCTCTTAATCCCGATATAATAACGGGCACATGTACTTAGTATTTATTTCTTTGATTTACCAGAGGGTGAGATTTCTATGGATTAAATCAATATGCCCGGTAAGTTGGGAAATGATATTATTTACATGGTGTGTCATTGATTAAAGGAGGAATCCGTGTCCTATGTATTAGGTTGATGATGTCCCCTTGAGGAGCTCATAAGGTTCATCATGTAAACCCTACAGGTTGACTTAGTCAACATGATGATAAGGTTGAGTGGTACTACTCGAGGAGTTAGATGTTAATTAATTGATGGTAAGTAAATCAATTAATTGACGGACATTCGATATCTTAAACACAGGGAGATGGATGTACAAATAATATATGGAGCCCATATTAATTTATGGGGGTTGGTGAGGTAATTCAATGATGATCCTCTAGTGGAATGGAACATCATTGATGGATCAAGTTTGTGTGGTTCCGATCCATCGGGTGGCCAAGATCCAACTCCTCCTCATGGTCCATATCGTAGCCTAATATAAACCTCATGAAGTCTAGATCAAATGATGGAAAACAAATCTCTAGATCCGACGGTTGGGATTAAATCCCTAGAACCGACGGTGAAGATTAAATCTCTAAATCTGACGGTTGGGATTAAAACCCTAGAACCGACGGTTGAGATTAAATCTCTAGATCCGATGGTTGGGATTAAATCCCTAGAACCGACGGTGGAGATTAAATCTCTAAATCTGACGGTTGGGATTAAAACCCTAGAACCAACGGTTGAGATTAAATCTCTAGATCCGACGGTTGGGATTAAATCCCTAGAACCGATGGTTGAGATTAAATCTCTAGATCCGACGGTTGAGATTAAAACCCTAGAACCGACGGTGGAGATTAAACCAAGGCCTAAACCTAACTCTATATATATGGGAGATTGGGTTGGGTGGCAACTAGGTTTTTTGGTTGGATAATGGATGCTAAGGTAATTAGGGTTTTGCCAAGCCTTGCTTGGGCGGAAAGAAACCCTAAGGCGGAAACCCTAATTAGGGTTTGGCTCCTTTGGATGGGTGGCCAAGGTTAGGAGATTAGGGTGGGAGGCAACTTGTGGAAGACTTCTTCTTCTTCCTTGAAGGTGGCTAGCTCCTAGATCTCTTCTCTCCACCATGGTTGGGCGGCAAGAAATCCAAAGGAAGAAAGGTTGGGCGGCTAGGGTTTGAAAGCTTGGTTGGGCGGCAACTATAGGGGAAGTGCTCTTCTTCTTCCTAGGGTGTTGCCGGCTACTTATCTTTTCCCTATACCTTGGCCGGCGCCCAACATATTCCTTTTATCCTCTTCACTCCCTATTGGCCGGCGGCACTAGAAGCTAGGGTTTGTCCCTAGTTTGGTTCCTTGGTGGTTTCCATTTAGTTCTCTCTATTCTTGGGGCCGGTGGCACCAATCCTTTGTGGATTGGTGGTTGGCTCAAGCAAGAAGGGAAGGAGAGTTCTTCTTTCTTTGGATTGAAGAAGACCTAGGAAGCTTCAACTTGTGGAGGATCTTCGCCCACACGAAGTCTACAAGGAGGTTAGGACATACGATAGAAGATCAAGAGGTATAAAAGTTTTACAACTTTTATTATTGTTCTTTGCATGTTCTTATTGATATGCTAGCTTATGTTCTTTATGTTAGTATATGTTGATTATACTAGTTTACATTTGCATGTATTTGTATAATCATGGACCCCGAATAAGAAACACAAAAACCGGCGATCCATCCGTCGTCTCTTCCGCAGCTAATCGACTAGAAGAGTTTGGTTGCTTGAACAACTAGTTTGTTCAAGCGATCGCTCGAGTCATTGGCACGACGATGAATTGGTTGTGCTTAGGAAACTCATCCCATCCGGATTAGTTTTCATTAGTGAAAATTTTAATCCGGGGACATGGGAGCCGATGAGCATTTCGAGGAATAGCACGATGCCAACAATTGGAAGGTCGTGCAAAGGGTTGACCACCACAATATATATGAAGTAACTGAAGTTGATGAAGTATCTGAAGATTTTGAGGGTGGTAATATCTTGATCATGGAGCCAAACCAAGAGATTTCATCCAATGATTCATCTTCAGTAGTCGGTGAAGACTTAGAAATAACTCAACGTTGTCGATTAAATGTTGAACATCACCAAATTAATATGGCAAATGCACAAGTGGATCTAGATATGGGCACTTAAAGTAATCGTATTGTGGATGGTGAAGATAGTGAAATTGACACTGAGGCAGATGATTATTTATCATTTTCAGATGATGATAGTGATTAGATGTATTTACACGGTATTTATATTGTTCTTCATTTATATTTCATGTATTTAATATAATCTTTTTTTATACGTCGATCTATATATAATGCTTTTGTCACAACTATGCCACCTAAGAGAATTGAGCGCTCCCTAGTTGTGCCTACGCTTGACGATGACAGTGCTCCTGCTCCTACTGGTTAGTTATATGGTTTTAAATATGTTTATTTTTCTTGTTATTTATTTAAATTGTTAATTGTTAGCATCCTTTGATTTACAGTTCATCTAGCACGTAGAGAGACACGGGGCACACACTCCAATCGGCTCCGACGGCAAATCGAGGAATGGGGTAGATTACCCATTACATTTTGTAAGAGCGATGGTCACCCTATCGGGACCAATACAGTTGCTTTTATGATAGAGTTAGGTCTGTCAATTAAGAAGTTCACTCACCTACAAGCTAAGAGCTAGAAGCATATCCCTGCAGATAATAAACAGATGATATATGATCGATTATCAGTAAGTACAAGTATTTTGCTAATTAAAGAATCAACCATCATTCATTATTAAAATTCAATATTGATATTTTTCAGGCTGCTTTCGATATAAGTTTTGCCGAGGAGGCAACGTCGGTAAGGAAGGAGACCGACAGATTAATGAGTGCAAGGTACAGAGATAATCGAAATAAGATGCCCACTCATTATAAGATTCTACTGCATCTTCCCCCCACCAAGCGATGACTTCATATGCCAAGCGAGTTTTGTAAGACGCACGAAGATTGGAACTACATGTGCAATCTGTTTGAATCAGAGAAATTTTAATTAACTCAATCTATACCAATTATCTGCGTTATATGTAAACTAAAATATGTGAAACTCATGTTTTAAGTTTTATCTTAACAAATTATGATATTGTAGACACGATCGGCAATAAATGCCCAAAATCGAGCACAACTACCATTTACCCATCGAGGTGGCTCAAAATCCTTCATTCAGTACAGTTACGATGTTGTAAGTACAAATTTTATAGGTACAGTATATTGGTTGGTATTTTAATATTAACGCATTATAATAATTTTCAGACCGATCAGTCTCAAAGAAAAGATCGGATTACTATCTTTAATACAACCCACTGTACTTCGTCAAAGGGATGGAGTGGGGAGAGAGTCGAGGTTGTATACGTAAGATATAATCCATAAAATTTAGTAAAGTTATTTTTAAATATTAGTAATTCTTTGTAAACATATTGATAATGTGTTTGTTATTCTTAGGATGAAATGGTGAGACTGCGAGATGAACACATTCAGTCACAAGAAACCGGAGATGACATCGATGTAGTTTAGATTGAAGATCAGGTGTGTGATCAAGTACTTGGTGTTCACTCTGGATATATCAGAGGACTTGTAAGTGGGCCAAAACCAGTTAGATCCACTTCTTTAGATGCCAGCTCCACCTCCAGAACAACTAATGCAGTACTTCACGAACAACTTCAGTCCGCCCAGCAAGAATTGGCGGGGGCGAAAGAGGAGCTAGCAAACACTCAAGTTCGATTAGCTAGCACCGAAGATGAGTTGACATCAATGAGATCAAGACAATATATGTTTGAAGCAATTCTGATCGACTTGCACCTGGAGCATTACAATCATTGATGCATGAGTCCTCTTCAGCTTCAACTCCACCTCCTCCTCCTCCTTAGAGTTTGTGACCATTTAAATTTTGAGCTAGTGAAATTGTGGAAATTTTGTGCTTGATTTGAATGTGTTTGCATTTTAATACTAGGAATTTGTAGAAATGGATGTTTTGGATACTTAAATTTGATGTTATGTTTACATGTTAGTTGTTTTTAATTGTATATATTGGTTTTATTGTGTGAGTGGTATGTTGTTAATTTAAATTGCGTGGTTGATATTGTATTACTGGATTTTGAATAAAATAAAATGGATCCTGGAAATATGTATTTTCATAGTTAGCGATGATTTTTTGAAATTTTGTCGCTAACTTTCGATATACGGCTTCAGGATTTTATGGGTTGAGGACTTTGGCGACGAAGTTTATAAGCTTCGTCATAAAAATAATCTCCAGTCAAGGCGGCAGTCAAGAAGCTCCCACTTCTGTGGCTGGCCAAAAAATAAATATTAGCGACAAAAATATATATTTCGTTGCTTGAGTTGGAGTATCGATCAGTCGCCCGATCGATGCGTTCATGTTGTGTAGGACTTATAACTTTTCTCAAAAATAATCTCGATCGGCGGCGGGGCTCCGCGTGGTGGCCAAAAATAGATATTAGCGACGAAATCAGATATTTTGTCATTAAAGTTTCTTATTATTAGCGACAATTTTTGTATATTTCGTCGCTAATATTGGTGATTTTAGTAGTTTCCACTGTCGAGATTTTACGATAAAAGATTTATTTTTTACGACGTTTTAAGTTCCGTCGATAATATTAACGACAAAATTATTTTAATTCGTCTCTAATGTGTCTTAGTGACAAGCTTATTATGACGAATCTAGCGACGAATTACTTTCGTCGCAGAAGATATTTAGCGGCGAATTTATTTATCAAGGGGCCCACAAATATCACTTCCGTCATATGGAAGGGATAGATCCCATCTACATCAATCACATTCCTCCGTATAATTCATTGCATACCTAGTTATCGACTTTATAGTCCACCCTATTACAAGTGACGTTTGACGATACCAAAGTATACAACTCCTTATGTAGGAAACCGTAGTGATTTCAGGTCTAAGGACTATTCATACCAATAGTCACTATGAGAATGTTTATGACACTCATATGATGATTCATGAAACATTCTCATGGCGGGTCAATTCAGTACATATTCTCTAATATATACTCATGTGTCAACTTGATATTTTATATCCATGACTTGTGAGATTGAGTCATCAGTTGACCTACATGCGAGTCTCAACGTATTAATATTATCCTTGTATATTAATACTTGACTAGGAATAGTTATGAGTAGTGGTCTATATATCTACAGTATCCCACTATCAAGTTACCATCTTAATATGTCGTAGACTAGAACCAACTATCCTAGGATATTATTATATTTATTCAAATGGAACATCAATGAAGTAAATATAATAATCGTAAACTTTGCCTTTATTATGAAATATGATACAAAAGTTCCCTTACTAATCATCTCATAATTGGCACTTAGGGCTAATACTAACACAGTCAACGCCAAGCTGAGTAAGAATGTAGACCAACTCGAGGGCTTACAAACTTCCTCGAGTGGTCGTAGTTCTATATTCCGCGGTTCTTCCAAAGTAAATCCTACCTTAAACTTGACTCTTCCTTTCCACCACCACACGAGTATAGTAAGTTTTGACCAACGCCGAGCTGAGTAAAAATGTAGACAAACTTGAGGGCTTACAAATTGCCTCGGGCGACCATAGTACTATGCTCTACCGTTCTTCCAAAGTAAATTTTACCTTAAACCCGACTCTGTTCCACCACCACATGGGGACAATAAGCTTCGATCAACACCAAGCTGAGTAAGAATGTAGACTGACTCGAGGGCTTACAAATTGTCTTGGTTGATTGTAGTAATATACTCCGTCATTCTTCCAAATTGAAACCTACCTTAAACCTGACTTCTCCGTTCCATCACCACACTAGGACAGTAAGCTTCGGCCAATGCCGAGCTGAGTACAAATGTCGATCGACTCCAGGGCTTACAAACTACCTCGATCGACCGTAGTAATATGTGTTATGTTTGAGAGATGTCCTAAGGCAATCGCCTTATGGTTGTACTATTTATTTGATAAATAAAGATTCATTATTTGAGTGCACATGTCATATGTGTTTGATTGGATCTTAAACTCATTTACTAAATGTCCGTGATACAATTCATAGCATGAGAGAACTTATGATTGGATCACAACTAGTGAGTATCTCTACATGTGTAATTATGAATATTTTGAAATAATCCCTAGTCGATGAATTGATGAGTTCGGACATCATCGATTTTGGGAGACTAGCACAGGTTATACTCCTTGGTTTATCCAAGCAGTTGATCCTCACTGGCGGGAGACATTGAGATATCGAGAGTTAAACGTGGATGCTTGTTGTGGTAATTAGTTCATTGGAGTGACCTATTGTAAGACTTCACATCGTTCTCTGCATATAAGATATGTAATTGAAGCTCTTACTGTAGCTCGAGTGTGAGTTTTCTTCGACTTGAGGTATTCAAGTCATCTTGGTCATGGAGACTTATACTTTGACATCTTAGTCGATACATCTCTATGGAGGCGTGGGTACGGGATGATTGAGTATAAGTCGAAGTGCCCAAAGGTGATTGAATAGCTGACAAAAGATTCATCACTCTGTGCGAGGAGATGTATACCCTATGGTCACTCGTCAGGATTGTTACCCAAAGTCTTTGGCCAAAGCATTGCATGTCAAGAGTATGGTACTCTTGGAAACATGTCGAAGTAATTAGAATCCATTGGATGAGGAAGTAAGACTTAGGCTAGGTGTGACGTAGTCAGCCTAGTGGAGACTAACACATAGACCATGTCATGAACCAAGTGGGTATAAGATGAGTGAAAGGAACGAGGCATGATTCACTATAGCTATTGAAGGGTTCGGAAATGGTTCCGAGATCAATCGTTGATTTTTCGATTAATTGGGGATCATGATGTATTACTAGGTGCCACTCATGATTGTTCCATAATTAATGGTTAATTATGGACGACCAACATAAACCGAGAACCTATTAGGTCACACGCACTACGAATCCTTCGAAGAGACTTAAAACGAGTATGAGAATTGGATTCTCAAGATTGAGAGAGATCAAGTTTGGTTGGACCAAATACATGACAAATATGGAAATATTTGTCACGTCGAAAACACGAAAGGAGCACATCTTAAGAAGATGGGTTAGGCATTAAAAGGTTTAATTATAAACCAAACCCATTTGGTTTTAATTAAAAGGGTCCTCTTTTGGTTAAGGGCCCAATTAGGGTTTAATGGATGAGATTATGCCTTAATGGTTATGGTCTTAGGGATTTGATCCACTAACCTATAACCCATTAGGATTAGTGCTTATATAAAGAGTTATAAAGGCTAAGCCTAATGAATAGAAGTCCTTAAGACCCTCTTCCTCAACCTAGCCGAACCTAGGAGAATTAGGGTTTGGTGTTCCGCATGCCATCAAGGAAATAAGGGTTGTTTCCACCCCTTTAGAGGTTGGCCACTCTAGGTTTTAGGATTGTTATTGTCGCTTATTGAAGCTTCAAAAACAACGGCTAATTCTGATACGAATCGACAACCTTACGAAGGTTGTTCGAGGACTCATTTGTGTCACAAAATGAGTCGACAATTGCTCTCCGATCACTCGACCTTCTTGCTTCGTCTAGTAGCGAAGAGAAGGTCAAACTCATGGCTTTGAGAAGTCATCCCTCCGAAGATTCGACGTGAATATGAGTAGAGACACCACGAGCATCGTATGGTTGATGCCCTTCCGGCTCGCCATCATCCGAAAGGTATACCTAGAGTAAATTTTATTTTATTCTTGTTGTATGTAAAATTTTATTTGGCGGATATGTCCGCATGTGTTGTAATCCTGCATGCATGAGTGTGAGTATTGTAATAATATAAGAAATTATTACATTTTTCTTCCACTGCGTTCATTTGTGGTACAACAAAAGCACAGCTACGCGTCGACCGTAACCCAACAGTGGTATCAAAGACTGACCATGCTTCAACAAATTTGTAAAATAGATTTTACGAAGTTGTAGTTGGTCGAAGAATTATTTTGAAAATTTTCCTATTTTGGACTAATTTGTTAGAAAAAAATATAGATTTGGGAAATTTAGAAATAATTTAGGAAATTATATTTTTGGAAATATTTGATCAAGAAATATTAATATGGAAAATGTTTTTTAATTATTTGATTTTCTTGATAGGTATTTATTTCTTTAAATAAAGTAGTGATTAAATTGGAAATTATTTCCTAATTTAATTATGGAATTTTGATTCATGGAAATCAATATTCTATAACATATTTTATTTCTGAAAAATATTTACCAAATAAAATATGAAATTAAATTCGGAATTAATTCCTTATTAAATTAGAGAATCATGATTTATGGAAATCAAGATTCTAAATCATATTTTATTTCTAATATACTTCCTAGATAAAATATAATATTAAATTAGGATTTAAATCCTTATTTAATTAAAGAATGATGATTTATGAAATCTAGATTCTAAAATATATTTTATCTTTAATATATTTCCCAAATAAAAATATGAGATTAAATTTTAAAATTGTTTCTTAATTTAATTAAAGGAATGTTGATTTATGGAAATCAAATTCCTTAACATACTTTAATTCCAAAATAATATAATGACAACTATGACATAATCATGTCATATCATATGTCATGATTAGATGTATTTTGTCATGCGTGTGTGACATGTCATCATATATGTCATGTGTGCGATGTCATATAGGTAGAATATATGTATGAGGATGAGACCTAAAACCCTTATACAAATTTTAAAGCTTACACCTACCATTAATATGGTAAGAACCAGAGTCTAATTCCTTGTTTGAGTTGTTGGCCCAAGTCAAGCTCAACCTGAAATTAGATATGTTCGAACTATAGAGATACGATCTGATGATTAACAGGTTGGCTTTAACTTGAAGCATTGGCTTGTTAACTTAACGCCAAGATCAATGTGTATAGAGGTAAAGTCGGATGATATAGATTTGATGTATACTTTTTAATGTGTTAACAACCTGATGCTTATGTGAACATTCAAATAGTTGATAGCATAATGTGATAGTTACATATACACGATATGTAATCGGTATACTTGATACCTACCACTATAGCTAAGAATGGCTTGTTGGCCTAACATTAAGGTTGTTCTTATCTATAGTGGATATCAACCCACTCGGAGAAAAACCTACGATCTCCCGAATTAAAAGTAAGGTCTCTTGAATTTCGAAAAGTGAGTGGCAGTCTAATATGTAAATTGTTTACATATCAAATCTGTTGGGATGTATACTGAAAGTCTAGCTCTTTTGTATGAACATCTTTATTTTGAAATAAGAATCACATGATCATTGTTTGCATATTTTTATGATTATGCAAAATTGTCTAATACTTTACATTGTAGATAACATGGTGCTTGGGTGATGGCACAGAAGATCATGTTATCAGTCCCTTGTAGAGTATAAGTAGAGGCTCACAACCAAGATGGTTTTGGACAAACCATTGGCATGGTTGCAGTGTAGCTTGGTATTGTTTTATCTTGAACATAGAGTTACACTAGTACACTTAGGTATATTGAGCAGGACCGACATAGAGGTGATTCAATTTGTTGCTGACTACATAATTGAATCGGACCTCGGATATTATGTTGTACATGCTCTTAATCCCGATATAATAACGGACACATGTACTTAGTATTTATTTCTTTGATTTACCAGAGGGTGAGATTTCTATGGATTAAATCAATATGCCCGGTAAGTTGGGAAATGATATTATTTACATGGTGTGTCGTTGATTATAGGAGGAATCCGTGTCCTATGTATTAGGTTGATGATGTCCCCTTTTTGGAGCTCATAAGGTTCATCATGTAAACCCTGCAGGTTGACTTAGTCAACATGATGATAAGGTTGAGTGGTACTACTCGAGGAGTTAGATGTTAATTGATTGATGGTCAGTAAATCAATCAATTGACGGACATTCGATATCTTAAACACAGGGAGATGGATGTACAAATAATATATGGAGCCCATATTAATTTATGGGGGTTGGTGAGGTAGTTCGATGATGATCCTCTAGTGGAATGGAACATCATTGATGGATCAAGTTTGTGTGGTTCCGATCCATCGGGTGGCCAAGACCCAACTCCTCCTCATGGTCCCTATCGTAGCCTAATATAAACCTCATGAAGTCTAGATCAAATAATGGAAAATAAATTCCTAGAACCGACGGTGGAGATTAAATCTCTAGATCCGACGGTCAGGATTAAATTCCTAAGAACCGACGGTAGAGATTAAATCTCTAGATCCGACGGGTGGGATTAAAACCCTAGAACCGACGGTTGAGATTAAATCTCTAGATCCGACGGTTGAGATTAAAACCCTAGAACCGACGGTGGAGATTAAACCAAGGCCTAAACCCTAACTCTATAAAAGGGTGGCTATGGGTTGGGCGGCAACAAGTTTTAGAGGTTGGATGATGGATGCTAAGGAGACTAGGGTTTAGCCTCCAATTGCTTGGGCGGCAAGCAACCCTAGGAGGAAACCCTAATTAGGGTTTGGCTCTTTTGGGTTGGGCGGCCAAGGTGAGGAAGAAGTGTGGGAGGCAACCTATGGAGGAGCTTGTCTTCTTCCATGGAGGTGGCTAGCTCCTAGATCTCTTCTCTCCACCATGCTTGGGCGGCAAGGAACCCTATGGAGGAAACCCTAATTTGATTAGGGTTTTGGCTCCTTTGCATGGGCGGCCATGGATGGGAATGAAGGTTGGGCGGCCACTTGTGGAGGAGTTTGTCTTCTTCCTTGGAGGTGGCTAGCTCCTAGATATCTTCTCTCCACCATGGTTGGGCGGCAAGAAAGCCTAAGGAGAAACCCTAATTAGGGTTTCCTCCTTAGGTTGGGCGGCTAGGGATTGCAAGGAAGTTGGGCGGCAACTATGGGAGAGGAGGTCTTCTTCTTCCTAGGGTGTGGCCGGCTCCTTCCTCTATTCCCTCCACCGTGGCTGGGGCCCAACATATTCCTTTTCTCCTATTCACTCCATCTTGGCCGGCGGCACCAAAACTAGGGTTTGTCCCTAGTTCGGTTCCTTGGTTGTTTCCATATTATTCTCTCTATTCTTGGGGCCGGCGGCATCAATCCTTTATGGATTGGTGGTTGGCTCAAGCAAGAAGGGAAAGAGAGTTCTTCATTCTTTGGATTGAAGAAGATCTAGGATGCTTCAACTTGTGGAGGATCTTCGCCCACACGAAGTCTACAAGGGGGTTAGGACATACGATAGAAGATCAAGAGGTATAAAAGTTTTATAACTTTTATTATTGTTCTTTGCATGTTCTTATTGATATGCTAGCTTATGTTCTTTATCTTAGTATATGTTGATTATACTAGTTTACATTTGCATGTATTTGTATAATCATGGACCCCGAATAAGAAACACAAAAACCGACAATCCGTCCTTCGTCTCTTCCGCGGCTAACCGACTAGAAGAGTTGTGTTGCTTGAACAACTAGTTTGTTCAAGCGATCGCTCAAGTCGTTAGCACGACGACGAATTGGTTGTGCTTAGGAAACTCATCCCATCCGGATTAGTTTTCATTAGTGAAAATTTTAATCCGGGGACATGGGAGCCTATGAGCATTCCGAGAAATAGCACATTGCCAACAATTGGTATCAGAGCCACAGTTTCCGGTTTTGTGTGTTTTGGATTCGGTTACTTTTCACGCACTTATCATATATTGTGTATGCCGGATAATAGTAGGATGTGCGTAGGCTAACTTTTTGGTTGAAGGCATAAGATCCAACTATTATGGCTATATATGTGTGTATGTGATTGCATGTGTGTGTGATTGTATATTATTTGAATCCTCGGGGTTGACGAGGCTAGATTAGTATTTAATTTTTGTAATTAAATACGGCATTGTTTAGCCGCTCATTTTAGTTTACTTTCGATCTAGATTATTTGTACACTCCTTCGTGGAGTATAGGATCGATGGATGTAAATTAAAATGTTTTATCTCGGCTCGGAACTCTTTGGTGACTTGCGCACGGGAAAAGATGGAGCGGACGAGGTGGCGACACGACGGGACGCATATTGGAGAACAATGCCATAATAGTTGGAAAAATTCTGATTTTTTCATATTTATTGCTGATTTGTTTTATATGCATGTTGTGTGTGCTTGAAAATTCCTCATTGTCAATTTACTAAGTGGGAGAGGGACATTTTAATTAATTCCCGCGGCCTCTATTACAATTTGATGTGTGATGCAACAAACTTGCGTGTCGGCTCTGAGTGCCTTCCTCCCTGCGGATGAGTTTGTTTGCGGATCACTAGGTCAAATAATGGTTATAGGAAATTATCTAGGAGCGTGTGTACTTCCACAGCGGTAAGGCACATAATCCAAAATAATTCCCTTAGTACCGTGTAATGGTGTACACTTAGATGCAAATAAAAGTAGTTTTATTTGTAGGGCCAAAGAGAAACCAACTATTAATTTTATTTGTCAAAAAGTAAGGTTGACAAGATAATAAAATTAATGGGTAAAACCTCCTCTTACAAATGTAGAATTCGTATACGTCCACACAGCGTGGCATGCGATATTCTCGGTGTTTGAGGTGTTGGTTGATTTCGAAATTTTATTGTTTGAGGAATCAATAATTTTTATTGAAATCTACAGTAATAATAAGCATATTGTGTGTGCTTGAAAATTCCTCATTTTCAAATTTACTAAGTGGGAGAGGGATATTTTAATTAATTCCCGCGGCCTCCATTACAATTTGACGTGTGATGCAACAAACTTGCGTGTCGGCTCTGAGTGCCTTCCTCCCTGCGGATGAGTTTGTTTGCGGATCACTAGGTCAAATAATGGTTATAGGAAATTATCTAGGAGCGTGTGTACTTCCACAGCGGTAAGGCACATAATCCGAAATAATTCCCTTAGTACCGTGTAATGGTGCACACTTAGATGCAAATAAAAAGTATCCTCCCCATCGGAGTCACTGCTTTTATTTGTAGGGCCAAAGAGGAACCAACTATTAATTTTATTTGTCAAAAAGTAAGGTTGACAAGATAATAAAATTAATGGGTAAAACCTCCTCTTACAAATGTAGAATTCGTATATGTCCACACTGCGTGGCATGCGATATTCTCGGTGTTTTGAGGTGTTGGTTGATTTCGAAATTTTATTGTTTGAGGAATCAATAATTTTTTGAAATCTAAAGTAATGATCTATGTGATTTTTAGGACTTTCAAAATTGACTTTCAGTCCACTTACTGTGATACTAAAGGAAATAAACTTACTGTATCCAAATAATATGATTGGAAAAGATTCTAGATATTGTCTTATCTGCTAAGGAGTACAAGTATGCACTCTTCAAAGAGTGTCCTCAAGCCATCATTGCTCAAAAGGGTTTCTACTTCTAAGCCGAAAGGCAAGAAGAAGAAGAAACAAGGTGAAGCAAAGATGGTCGGAGGATCTCAGGGAAGAGTGAAGAAGCCGAAAGGCAAGTACTTCACTTGCAAGCAGGATGGACATTGGAAGAAGGGTTGTCCCAATCCAAAACAGAACAAAGGTATATCTTTTTGGACTAGTCATTGAAACATGATTAGCGGTGATATCTACCGGCACCTGGTGGGTAGATACGGGAGCCACTAATCATGTCTGCAACAATTTGCAGGGGTTCCAGGAAACCCGATGACTAGCTAAAGAGGAGATTACCATTTACTAGGGCAATGCCATGATAGTGGCGGCTATTGCAGTGGGAGAAGTTTTATTTATCTCTTGAAAACAATAAAACTTTGGTTCTGGAAAATTCCCTTTATGTACCTTTATTTAGAAAGAATTTAGTTTCAGTTTCTAAATTATTATGGATGGATATTCTATTTCTTTTAATGACAAAGTTGTTATAAAAAGGAATAGGGAGAATATCTATTCAGGTACATTGAAAGGAAATTTGAACCAAAACTTCCCACGATGCAAATTGAAGTTAATAACTCATCTTCTAATTCCAATAAGAGAAAAGAACCTTCGAAGATGAGCCAAACATATCTTTGGCTTCTTAGGCTTGGTCACATTAACCTAAGAAGAATTCAAAGGTTGATAGCTGATGGACCTTTGGGTTCATTAGTGGTGGAGGATCTCCCAACCTACGAATCTTGCTTGGAGCGTAAGATGACCAAGAGGCCTTCTTTAAGGCCAAGGGGTATAGAGCCAAAGATGTGTTAGAAATGGTTCATTCTGATTTGTGAGGTCCTATGACTATCTAGGCAAGAGGTAATCTTGAATATTTCGTCTCTTTTATAGAAGATTATTCAAGATATGGATGACACTACGATCTGATCGTGGTGGTGACAACCTCTTGGGAGAGTTTAGGAACTACTTATCAGAGGTTGGGATTCAATCCCAATTGACTGCACCTGGCACACCCTGGTAAAGCAGGAATAGGACTCTTATGGAGATGGTTAGATCGATGATGAGTTATTCTGACTTGTTTTGTAGTCCTAGAGATCAAAGGGTGATCGTTAACACGAATGCCAGATTTCTAGAGGAAGACTGTGATAAGCCACAAGCCCAAGAGTAAAATTGTTCTGGAGGAGTTAAAAGGGAAGTCACTTCTTTAGTACCACCGGTACAAGAGGATATACCACATGTCACTGCACCGCGTGTCACAGAGGATACACAGATGATACCTCGTCGTAGTGGGAGGGTTGTTAGACAACCTCTTAGATTCATGTTTTTGGACAAATCTTTTGATTTGGTCCCTAGCAAACATGAACTTGATCCCTAGACATACGACGAGGCAATCCAAGATATAAATACAGCATCTTTGCAAAGTGCAATGAATACTGAGATTGAATCTATGGATTCAAGACAGGTCTGGGAGCTCTTATGCATAGCAACTCATATGGATTATGAGGCGTGACAGATGGATGTCAAGACAGCATTCCTTAGTGGAAGTCTTGAGGAATCCATCTACATGAAGCGACCAGAGGGATTCATTGCTAAGGGCAAAGAGCGTATTGTATATAAGCTTAATCGGTCCGTTAATGGACTGAAGCAAGCTTTGAAGTCTTGGGACATCCGCTTTGAGGAGGTAAATCCAGTCTTATGGATTTATTCAAAGTTCGGATGAGTCTTGTGTATATCAGAGATGTGACGGAAACGTAGTGGTATTTTTGTACTATACGTAGATGACATTTTGGTGGTTGGCGACAACATCGAAGTGTTATCAGACGTAAGGGTATGGTCGTCCAAACAGTATGATATGAAGGACTTGGGAGAAGTGGGTCACAACCTTGGGAACAAGGTTGTTGTGCTTATCCCAAGCTTCATACATAGACATGATTTTGGATCGTTTTAGCATACAAAACTCCAAGAAGGGTTTTCTACCCTTCAGGCATGGAGTTCTTTTATCTAAGGAGATGTGTCCTAGATCATCTGAGGTGATAAAGGAGCTGAAGGCGGTTCCTTATGCTTTGGCAGTAGAAAGTCTCATGTATGTTATGTACGAGACAAGATATCTGCTTTGCCGTGGGCATGGTTAGTAGATATCAAAGTAATCCAATGACAGGGACATTGGACTACGGTAAAGCATATATTGTAGTGCCTGAGAAGGACTAGGGATTATATGCTAGTTTACCGGGCAGACCAATTACTCCCTGTGGGTTGCATGGATTGTGATTTCCAATCAAATATGAATAACAGTAAGTCTACCTCAGGTTTTGTGTTTACTTTAGGAGGTGGAGCCATTGCATGGAGGAGTGCCCAGCAGAAATGCGTGGCGGACTCCACCATGGAAGCTAAGTATGTGGCAGCCTATGAGGCAGCCAAAGAAGCTGTGTGGCTCAGGAACTTCCTGATGGACTTGGATGTGATTCCTGGTTTGCCCAGAACTATCACAATTAAATGTGATAATAATGGTGCAGTTGCAAACTCGAAGGAACCACGAGCCCATAAGGCTAGTAAACACATAGAGTGCAAGTACCACCTGATACGAGAAATCGTAAAGGAGGTAGAAGTTGCTGTCGCCTAGATTGCATCAGAGGATGACCTGGTAGACCCGTTCACTAAGGACCTTCTAGCGAGAGCTTTGATAGGCATGTGGAGGGAAGGGGAATCAGATGTATGGCGATAAGGACAAAGATAGTCTTTTAGTATAAGTGGGAGATTGTTGGGATGTATCGAAGCCTAGCTCTTTTGTATGAACATCTTTATTTTGAAATAAGAATCACATGATCATTGTTTGCATATTTTTATGATTATGCAAAATTGTCTAATACTTTACATTGTAGATAACATGGTGCTTGGGTGATGGCACAGAAGATCATGTTATCAGTCCCTTGTAGAGTATAAGTAGAGGCTCACAACCAAGATGGTTTTGGACAAACCATTGGCATGGTTGTAGTGTAGCTTGGTATTGTTTTATCTTGAACATAGAGTTACACTAGTACACTTAGGTGTATTGAGCGGGGCCATATAGAGGTGATTCAATTTGTTGCTGACTACATAATTGAATCGGACCTCGGATATTATGTTGTACATGCTCTTAATCCCGATATAATAACGGACACATGTACTTAGTATTTATTTCTTTGATTTACCAGAGGGTGAGATTTCTATAGATTAAATCAATATGCCCAGTAAGTTGGGAAATGATATTATTTACATGGTGTGCCGTTGATTATAGGAGGAATCCGTGTCCTATGTATTAGGTTGATGATGTCCCCTTGAGGAGCTCATAAGGTTCATCATGTAAACCCTGCAGGTTGACTTAGTCAACATGATGATAAGGTTGAGTGGTACTACTCGAGGAGTTAGATGTTAATTGATTGATGGTCAGTAAATCAATCAATTGATGGACATTCGATATCTTAAACACGGGGAGATGGATGTACAAATAATATATGGAGCCCATATTAATTTATGGGGGTTGGTGAGGTAGTTCAATGATGATCCTCTAGTGGAATGGAACATCATTGATGGATCAAGTTTGTGTGTTTCCGATCCTTCGGGTGGCCAAGACCCAACTCCTCCTCATGGTCCCTATCGTAGCCTAATATAAACCTCATGAAGTCTAGATCAAATAATGGAAAATAAATTCCTAGAACCGACGGTGGAGATTAAATCTCTAGATCCGACGGTTGGGATTAAATTCCTAAGAACTGACGGTAGAGATTAAATCTCTAGATCCGACGGTTGAGATTAAAACCCTAGAACCGACGGTGGAGATTAAACCAAGGCCTAAACCCTAACTCTATAAAAGGGTGGCTATGGGTTGGGCGGCAACAAGTTTTAGAGGTTGGATGATGGATGCTAAGGAGACTAGGGTTTAGCCTCCAATTGCTTGGGCGGCAAGCAACCCTAGGAGGAAACCCTAATTAGGGTTTGGCTCTTTTGGGTTGGGCGGCCAAGGTGAGGAAGAAGTGTGGGCGGCAACCTATGGAGGAGCTTGTCTTCTTCCATGGAGGTGGCTAGCTCCTAGATCTCTTCTCTCCACCATGCTTGGGCGGCAAGGAACCCTATGGAGGAAACCCTAATTTGATTAGGGTTTTAGCTCCTTTGCATGGGCGGCCATGGATGGGAATGAAGGTTGGGCCACTGGGGGAGGAGTTTGTCTTCTTCCTTGGAGGTGGCTAGCTCCCAGATATCTTCTCTCCACCATGGTTGGGCGGCAAGAAAGCCTAAGGAGAAACCCTAATTAGGGTTTCCTCCTTAGGTTGGGCGGCTAGGGATTGCAAGGAAGTTGGGCGGCAACTATGGGAGAGGAGGTCTTCTTCTTCCTAGGGTGTGGCCGGCTCCTTCCTCTATTCCCTCCACCGTGGTCGGCGCCCAACATATTCCTTTTCTCCTATTCACTCCATCTTGGCCGGCGGCACCAAAACTAGGGTTTGTCCCTAGTTCGGTTCCTTGGTTGTTTCCATATTTTTCTCTCTATTCTTGGGGCCGGCGGCATCAATCCTTTATGGATTGGTGGTTGGCTCAAGCAAGAAGGGAAATAGAGTTCTTCATTCTTTGGATTGAAGAAGATCTAGGATGCTTCAACTTGTGGAGGATCTTCGCCCACACGAAGTCTACAAGGGGGTTAGGACATACGATAGAAGATCAAGAGGTATAAAAGTTTTATAACTTTTATTATTGTTCTTTGCATGTTCTTATTGATATGCTAGCTTATGTTCTTTATGTTAGTATATGTTGATTATACTAGTTTACATTTGCATGTATTTGTATAATCATGGACCCCGAATAAGAAACACAAAAATCGGCGATCCGTCCGTCGTCTCTTCCGCGGCTAACCGATTAGAAGAGTTGTGTTGCTTGAACAACTAGTTTGTTCAAGCGATCGCTCAAGTCGTTAGCACGACGACGAATTGGTTGTGCTTAGGAAACTCATCCCATCCGGATTAGTTTTCATTAGTGAAAATTTTAATCCGGGGACATGGGAACCTATGAGCATTCCGAGAAATAGCACATTGCCAACAAAATCATCTCTTTCACATTCTCGATTTTGTATTTCTATGTTAATCATTTGATAATGTCGTCTGTTAATCTGCGTTCGATTTTGGAATCGAATAAATTGACTGGGTCTAACTTCTTGGACTGGATTTGAAACTTGAGAATTGTTCTCAAGGCTGAGAAACTTGCTTATGTCCTTGAAGAGTCTCTCTCAAATTTCTCTAACTTTAACCCTTTTCTCTCTCTCTCTCTCTCCCCCCCTTTGGCATACATCAAAAGAATTTTTAAACAACAAATGCCACAATTTAAAGATGAAAATTAAAGCTTTTCAATCATATAACTAATGATTATAACACAAGCTTTATCAAAAAAAAAACTAAGCTTTACAAAACTTTGAAAATAATTTATCAATGCTCCCCCTAAATTCTTGTAATAAAATTTGAAAATAGGATCTCCCTCTTTTTCTTTAAATCCCAATAATCAAAATTTTCAAAAGTACTTAAACCTTAACAAAAGATTAAAATTTTAAATAAAATTTTCAAAATTTCAAAAGTCAAAACTCTTAATTTTTCAAAACTCACCCTCAATAAAAGCTAAAAAACTTAAGGTTTTCAAAATTTTCAACAAAGATTAAGTTAAATGATGCAAATGAAATAACTTTCTCTTAGCATATTCTTTCCACAAACTTTTGAATGTCTTAAAGTCCCCCATACATCAAAACCTAAGTAGTACTTCTTGTGCACTTGAAATTAGTCTTCTAAGAGGTTGTTCTCTTTTTCATTAGTTTGAGAATAATCCATATTAAAATACATTTTCAAAATCAATTTTCAAGATAGTTTCTCATTAAAGATTCTAAACAAATATCCTATCATGATTTGTTTTAGATTTAAAAATATTTTAAGTTTATACTTAGTTTAGCTAGCTCTTATTTTCCAAATTTTGATAAAGCTATGTTACTTAGAAAGGAAGTTGTTTGAGTATCAAGTAATTCAACATTACTTAAATTGATAAGTCCAATTTATTAAGTTCAAGTGAATTAATTGAGTTTTTCAACTCTTTAAATTTTTCTCTCATCTTTTAAGAATATTTCTCATAAATCTTTTAGGCTCCCCCTAAATTCTTGATCTCCCCTAGAATGATGCTTTTATTTTAATTTTTCAAAATATCTTAACTCTCCCTTAATCTCATGCTTGTGCATGTAAAAATTCAATCTTACTTAAGGACACCCACTTTCTAAGCTTGGATTCTTTGTGATAAAAGATATTCTAACATAAATGCTTACTTTCGTTTTGAATTATTTTGATTTACTTAGGATTAAGGTTGATTTGATTAAGTTTATTAGAATTGAGTTGAATAAGTTGATTGAATTGAGTTGAATTGAGTTGAATAAGTTGATTGAATTGAGTTGATTAAGTTGATTAAATCGAGTTGAATTTGATTAAGTCGAGTTGAATTGATTAAGTTGATTAAGTCGAATTGAATTGATTAAGTTGATTAAGTCGAGTTGAATTGATTAAGTCGAATTGGTTAAGATAATTAATTTGACTTTGTTAATTTTAGTTGAGATGTGTAATTAAGTTATTTAATTTTAGTTGAGTTGTGTAAATTTGTTAAGTTTAGTTAAGTTTAGTTAAATAAATTTATTTGATTCGAGTTGAGTTGATTTATTTTAAGTTGATTAATTTGAGTTGATTATTAAATTGAGTTGAGTTGATTTTGATTAATTTGAGTTGAGTTGATTTGATTTGAGTTGATTAATTTGAGTTGAGTTGATTTTGATTTGAGTGAATTGGTTAAGTTTAGTTGTGTTGATTAAGTTGATTAATTTGAGTTGAATTGATTAAAATGGTTAAGTTGAAATGATTAAGTTGAATTAATTAAAATGGTTAAGTTTAAATGATTAAGTTGAATTAATTAGAATGGTTAAGTTGAATTGAATTAATTTGATTTGAATTGGTTAAGTCTAGTTGAGTTACGTTTAGTTGAGTTCTATTTCATCTCACACAACCTAAGTTTCTAATACATGTTAATCCAATGGGTTTTGGCAGATGAGGATTTATTTTTATCTTAATTAACTTTAATGAGAAATTTCAAAGTTTTTAAACTTGTGTTAGATTCAAGTTTAGCTTGAGCTAATCAAGTAGATTTTTCCAGCATTGACTTCCAGGTTGTGGCGAGGCATATGGCCTTCTTGGATATCGGATGGACCACTTCCTAGACAAAGTCAATGAAAGAATCAAATACTTGACCCACTTTGGACTAAGCTTTGGTCTAACTAGTTAAAGACTTAGTGAGTTAGCTTCGGTTAGTTCCACTCAACTTAGTGCACGAGGTCGTGATGAGGCATATGCCCTTTTTGGATATCGGATGGACCACTTCCTAGACATGCACCTTGAAGAGCTTCCCTAACTTACTATCAGTTCACTTTGTCTTAGTACTAAGTTGTTCAAGTTTAAACTACTTTGTTTCCTATCTAGTCCATTCTAAATTAAGAAAGTAAACTAAACTAAAACATGCAAGAATCTTATCTAACTAAGGAAACAAGCAAAGAGTTAGCTCCCCCCACGTAGTAGCTCTGATGGGTCTTGTTCACTAAGTGAACTTGTCCTTTGGGAATCCAAAATTGATTCGGTCCAACTTGGTTGACTAAGCTAGTCTTAGGAACCCATGCTTGGATTCGACCCTTAGCATTTCTATTAAAAATGGACATGTATGATCTATTTGTGTCCTTAGTCTTATATCCGAGTCCGGACTTATTGTACACAGCTCGTTGAGACCCAAGCATCATGTTGAGATACTTGGAGCCCGAAGTGAATCTTTCCAATTATCTTGTGAGATCTTCTACTTGCCTTTTTAGGACTGAGTTCTCTTCCTCAAGCTTTGCAACTTGAGTTGATTCTTTATCCTCAATTTGGCAAGTCGAAGTCTTCGAGTTGACTTGCTCGTTAAGTACTTGGATTTCCTTAAGAAGCAAGTCGACTCGATTCTCGGACTTGGCTAGTTTAATACCTAAGCATGCAATAATGTTATACAATTTATCTTCTAGGGTAGATATTTTTATAACTTGTTTGAACCTTTAAAAATGGATGTTGATCCGTGGCTTGTATTAGATTCGGACTCGGACTCATGTCTTGATTCGGCTTCAGACTTGTCATCTACCATGAGCGCTACGAAGTATGTCTTTGATATTTTCGCGTCCGACTCTTTCGATGATGACTTTTCCAAGGTTGCCTTAGATGCTTCTTTCCTTTTCCTTTTCTTGGTTTGGATTTCTTTCCTTTTTTATTCGTTCCTGCCATCAAAACTATACCATCCACGGGTTGACTCAAGTTAGCATGTTCATGCAACAAAATTAATTTATCCCATAATTCTTTTGAATTTTTGAACGATCCGACTCGATCTAGTTCCTCTTTTGTGAGCCCGCATTGCAAGGTGTTTAACACCATATAATCGACTTGGGCCTTTTTCTTTATATTGGTGATCCATTTTCCGGATCTAACAACTCTCCCAAGTTATTGACTGGAGCAATGAAACCTTTCCTAATGCTAAATCATATATCAAGATCAGTTTTAAGAAAGCACTCCATCCGCCTCTTCCGGTAACTAAAGTCCTCTCCGTTAAAGAGAAGAGGGCGGACGGTACTAAAACCTTCTAAATGTGACATAATTTTTTATTAATAAAAAAAATACAGATTTTTTATTTTTCAAAAATATTCCTAGAGTTAAAAAATGAAGCAAAATTATACTAGTGAAAACAAATAATGAACTTATACTAAAGCAAGAAAAATAAGTATTAGAATATTTATTCTTGTGCAAAAGCAAAGATTAAAACTAATGAAAAAATTGATCTAAGATAAGAATGATAAAATTAAAGAAAATTTTATTCGCTCTCTGGTAGTTGCACCAAAATCGGAGCATCCCTGCTCTGATACCAATTGTAGGATCGAATTGCTCCGAGAGAGGGGGTGAATCTCGGAGGTTACAAATTTTCTTTAGATTTTAAAACTTATTTTTTATATTTTGAAACAAGAATATGCAGTGGAATAAATAAAAGAGAGACAAGTGTTTTTACTTGATTCACAACCCTAGTCGGGTTGCTACTCCAAGGCTCGTAGCTCTCCGAGAGCTACCTCGATGGGAAATCACTATAATACCCTCCAACTCGAGATCTCTCAACTTCGGAGGGGTTCACTTTTTACAAAGAATGAGAGATAGGTAACACTCTATCTTCTCTTTGAAATTAAATACATAAAAGTGAAAATGAATACAAAAAGGTATAACTTAAATATACTGACACTTTTTAGGGCTATTTAATTAGGCATGGAGTGTGGAATTGTGTCTTCGTGAAGGGATGAAGCTTCTGTGAACGATGAACAATAGTAGCAGCACTTGGACATAGTAGATAAGTTGTCTTCAGAGTTGGTCGTGCATTTCTTTTATAGACCTTTTCTAGTCGAGTGGAATGCCCTCCAGTAGACTCCACATCAACCCGTTGATATGGTACTTCGGGTCTTCTAGTCAACTGGACACTCCCAGTCGACTCCAGGTCACCCAACTCCGCATCAAGAAGTTTGTCTTTCCATTTGACTGGACATCCCCAATCGACTGAAACTCTTTCCATCTATGCTGTTAGATCTTCGATCGATCATAAGCTAATCCTGCCAACTGGGTATTCAGTCGACTGTATTCCATTCAGTTGACTGATCCCTGCAAAATGAGATTAGAACAAGCAAATAATATAAAACATGATAGAAGTAGTAATACTACTCGATCTCGACTTCTAAGTCTCACACGGACTATCCGTCGGATCGACGCCTAGCTTTGTCCTCCTATAGAGGACTCGACCTCACATCTTCACTCGAGGCTTACCTACTGACTACCCTGCCAGACTTACCATTCTTGACATCCGATCTGACCTACCAGGGCTTCCACCAACTATCCGATCTACCTGATCCAGCTGGACTTTTTGCCATTGTCTGGTCTCCTGACCTAATCGGTCTTCATGCCAGATGTCCGGTCCACTTGACCCATCTAGACTTCATGTCTGGTGTTTGGTCCTCCTGATCTGTCAAGACATCTGCCTAGCATCCAGTCAACATGACCTACTAGGATTTCCTGTTAAGCCTACACAATTAACACTCATATCAGAACACAAGTAAATCCTAACTTTAACTTTGATTCATACATCAAAACTAAGGAGTGATGCTCTCTACATCAACATAAAGAACAGAAGATGGTAATGTTGGTTGACTCCTCAAAGAAAGGTTCTAAGAGAAAATCAAAGAAACAACCAAAAGAGAAGAAGAAGAAAGCCAAGACTGGAGAGTCAGCTCCAATGGGCAGATGCCATCACTGTGACAAGATGGGTCATTAGCGAACGAACTGCAAGATCTATCTTGAGTCCATGAAGAAGAAGTCAGCGTCTGATGCCCCATCCTCTTCAGGTATCTTCATTATTGACTATCATGCAATTTCCTTTAACGCTCGGATATTGGATACCGGGTGTGACTCACATATATGTAATTACATACAGGGGCTTAGGGATAGCAAAAGACTTGTCAAGGGAGAAGCGAATCTGCGAGTCGACAATGGAGCAAAGGTTACAGCTATCTCCATCGGAACATATTCGTTGGAGCTTCCTAATAGACTTGTCTTAGAATTGAACAATTGTTATTTTTTTCCTGCATTAATAAAGAATATTATTTCTATTTCTTGTTTAAATAAAAAGGGTTTCCATTTGACGTTAAGTAACAATTGTTGTTATATAACCTTGAATGACATTCTTTATGGCATGGGAACTTTATGCAATGGCATCTACGTGTTAGATACATCCAGTGACGCATTCACTATCGAAGCGAGAAACAAGCATGTTCGAATGGATGATCAGTTAACCTCCTACACATGGCATTGTCGCCTTGGCCATATAAGCAAGAAGCGCATGTCAGAGTTACACAAAGTGAAATTCTAGAATTATTTGAATTAGATTCATTTGATACATGTGAATCATGCTTACAAGGCAAGATGACAAAGTTTCCCTTTTCTGGAAAGGGTAAGCCACAGTGGAAGTGTAGTATACAGAAAAAAAATGGATTAACCCGTTAATTAATTAGGATTAATTAGGGGATTAATTAGGCTTAATTAGTGGGCTAATGGGTTAATTATTTAGCTGGGCTAAAATTGGGCTGTATTGGGCTTGGGCTAAGTTGTATTGGATTGGATTTGGGTTAGTGGCTGAACCAGCTGAGCTGAACCCAATCAGATTGGGCATAGAGTTGGCTGGGTTAACCGGATCACTTGAACGGCTTTTAAAGGGGTGTCGAACAAACAAATCATCTCATTTTCATCGCGATTCCCATTTCCTTCTCCGCGACATTTCTCTGCTCCGCGCGATCGCTTCGCCGATCTTCGTTCATCGGCATCCGGTGTGAGCAGCTCGATGGCGCCACCATTTGGTAGATCTCCGGCTGGGGATCAGGGGGATTCTCGCCTGGGAAAAATCGTGGTGAAACTCCCAGCGGACAGCGGCGTCGTCGTCGCGGCAGCGAGCTGCCATCGGAGGTAAGGATCGAGTGTCGTCTTCCCTTTCGAGTAGAGATCTTGTTTTTGGGTTGTGTTTACTGAGATCTATGGGTTGGCAGTGATCGGGGGTTGGATTGATTCGGCAAGCAGCCGGGATTGGGGGAAATATCACCGCCGGTGGAGTTTAGAGCCGGTAAGATTAGATCTAACCCAATATTGCCATCTGTGGTATCCATTGAATTATGTTCTATATACTGTGATTGTGTGATTCGGGTAATACTAGTTAATGGTGGATTTGTGTTTAGCTGTGATTACGGTAATCGTTTGATAAGGGTGTGGTTGGTATCCTGTTATTGCAAATGTTTGTCGATGTGTTGATTTGGAGTTTCTTCGGTGAGCAGAGGGTGAGCGGGAGTAGGCTGCCGGAGAAGATCTGAGGTTTGTAAGTCTCAATTCTGTGTTCTTTCCCGGTGCCGTGTGAATGGGTGATACGGGTGTGTGTGTGATCGCAGTGTGCTTTTGGTGTTGTTGATGTATGCAATGAATTGGGAATTTAATCGGTTGTGTGCTCGGATGGTTAAGAATCGAAGCTGGGATTTGGAATTTACCTGTGATTTGGAGTAATCGGCCGAGTTGTTGGGGGTATGGATTGAACAGTGAAGGGTAGGTTATAATCTCTGTTTCCTTCAATTATTGTGTGTAGGAAATCGGTAGATTGTGATGTTTGTAGATGATTAAAGAATTATGAATAGTTATAGTTTTTCTACTGTGATTTAGGGATAAACGATGGATCAGAGTTGTATTTGGTTTTCTTTGACTATGCTTGAGGCAAGAATCAGTGTGGGATAGTTCAATGGATTTCTTTTACGTTCCATGGTGTATCGAATTTGGGATAAGTAGGGTTCTTACTCGTAGACGAGAAAAGAATACGAATATAAAATGAGTTAGTATTTCATTCGTATAAGTATCGGTGATTTGTACTTAATCGTAATTTGTTACTATTGTCCAGCTTTGGGATACAAAGCAGGTCCGCGGCCGTAAGGATTATTCGAGCTTCGTATCAGGTGGGTAATATCTACCTGGTCCGGTAGTTTGATCAATTCTAGTGCATGACATTATATATGTGTTTATACCTGTTTACCTTAAATCCACTCTTATTAAATCATATGCTTGTACTGCCTTTGACCTTTGAGATATATACTCTGTTACTTCATTGATTATCTAGCACGGATAGGAACTATAAAAACCCTATTATGTGTTAACTGTTAGATGTTCAGTAAGTACATGTGGTTAGGGTTATCTCTATGACCTCAGATTGGGTTACTGGGTGGCATCACTAGGTTAGGTGATGAGTCCAAATTATGGGGTAGGTCATTGTACCGTACACATATCAGTGTGTTAGCTTGACGGATCTATTTATCTGTACATAGGTAAATAGGTTGTGATTACGGATTAGTCGTCCTTGCATGGTTGACTTTTGGTTGACTAGGTCTCCCCGTGAGTTAGGGAGTGTTGCGAGGATTTGTGCGTGAACTATGCATCATTACATTGCATGCATGCTGACGACTGGGTCTCCCTTATGGATGAGACGGGTCGTCAGTCATCTTGCCTCCCCGGCCACTCGGGGTAGTGGTAGCAGGGTTGAGGGCAGAGCATTGGATGTGCCGCGCTCAGCCACTATGGATGGTGGTAGCTGGAGATGCGCGGCCACCGGCAGTGGTGTTAGCACTCGCCCACTATAGGGTGGTTGTGTGATGTGCGGTTGTCTGTGTCGCAGAGCTCGTCTACTCATGGGTAGTGAGGCGACGATGTGAGGACCCGGGGGAGTAGTTATCTCTTTATGCTTATATGCTACTCATTCATACTACCCAACTTGGTCACTGAGAGTAGTGGCAGCTGGAGTCGGGCTAGTCGTCATGCCGTGCCACTCGGGCCATACTGGGGTCGTGGTTGGACGGGTCCGCAGACATGGCCATGCATATGCATTGCTGATATATATGTATGCATATATTTGATATATGTTTTACATATGCCTGTGAGATGCTGCATTTGGTTGCTGCATATGATTGTACATCATGCTACATGCCTTTTTCATATTTTATATACCGTTGTGCATGTGTTGAGCATGAGTGTGTACTATTTGGATTATGTCATGATATACCTGTTCAGGATGTTATAGATCATATGGAGGATAGACCGTCAGGTATGTACATTACTTTATGCCAGTTGATCAGTTCAGTTTATGCTATGAGTATGACATATCTGTGATTACTGGTTACTATTCTTAGTACTATATGTCTGTTGGACTCATGCTGCATACCTGTAGATCTTCACATGTATACCTGTAGATCTCTTTACCCTGTATGTTGTTCATGCACTGTCTATATATTACCCCTGAGTTTTATACTCACCACCCTGGACCCTGGGTTTCCTGTCGCCCAGGTAGTAGATAGAAGACTTCGGCATGGACTTGGAGCATTGCCACTTGATCCTATCCCGCCGATTTTCCGAGGGTTTTGTTTCCCATCGCATGTATCTTCATATGGACTCTTATTGTTATTGGAGGTCGTGCTGTATGTTTCTCTTGTGATATTCAGTACAGATTTTGTTCTAGTATGGACGGATATACCGATGTACTTATGTTGTTCAGTTTGTATTTCCATTGTGTTTAGCTTCCGCTATTGATGTTATATGTTTTCGATATGTGTTATACTGGCTGTGACTATTTGTACCGAATTGGAATTGTCATAAGGGGGTGTCGTCCGTTGGCCGGACAGGGTCTACCTCGGGGCATGACAGGAAGAGTCACTTGGTCTCATACATACTGATGTATGTGGACTAATGTCAATTCATGCTCAAAGAGGTTATAGCTACTTTATTACATTTATCGATGATCACTCACGATTTGGGTATGTATATCTTATGAGATACAAATCTAAAGTCTTTGAAAAGTTCAAAGAATTCAGAAATGAAGTAGAGAAACAACTTGGTAAAAGTATTAAGATACTTCGATCCGATCAAGGTGGTGAATACTTAAGCCAAGAGTTTCAGGATTATCTAAGAGACAATGGTATATTGTCTCAATGGACTCCACCTTATACACCGCAACATAATGGTGTATCTGAAAGGCGAAATCGAACCTTGTTGGACATGGTGAGATCGATGATGAATCATGCAAGACTTCTCAAATCCTTTTGGGGCTATGCACTCGAGACAACTATTCACTTGCTAAATAGAGTCCCAACCAAGACAGTCTGTGCTACTCCATATCAGATTTGGACTGGTAAGAAACCCAAGTTGTCTTATTTGAAGACATGGGGATGTCCTGCTTACGTGAAGTGGACTACATCAGACAAGTTGGATGTTAAGTCTGATAAGTGTCTATTTATTGGATACCCCAAGGAAACAAGGGGTTGCCAATTTTATCATCCCTTGGAACAAAAGGTGTTTATTTCAAGAAATATTATATTTCTAGAGAGAGTTTCTCTTGCAAGAAAGCATTCGGAGTTAGGTTGAACTTGAGAAAGTTTAAGAAACTCCAATAGACACTAAAGAGACGTCTATACCGGAACCACAGTCGATTATTCATGATGATGAGATAATGACTGAACCTATCATTACACCACCTCTTCTCAGATCTAGTAGGTCACATAAGATTCCTGTGAAATATGGATTTCTCGTAAGTGAATCTAATGATGTGTTACTCATTAACAATGAGGAACCTACTAGTTACGAAGAAGTTCTGAAAAGTTCAGAAAGGGATAAATGGCTAGTAGCCATGAAGTTAGAAATAGATTTCATGTATGAAAACCAGGTTTGAAACTTGGTGGATCCAACTGAAGGCATCACGCCTATTGGGTGCAAATGGGTTTTCAAGAAGAAAACTGACATGGATGGTAATATGATTACCTATAAAGCTAGATTGGTGGCAAAAGGTTATCATCAAAAGGAAGGTGTTGACTATGATGAGACCTTCTCACCAATTGTCATGCTTAAATCCATTTGGATACTCCTAGCCATAGCCCCTACGCACATTCCTAGTTTTCATCTAAGAAAATTAAACTCTTCTTCAGGTAATGGTTTAGTAAAAATGTCTGCTAGGATCAATTTTGATTCTACGTATTCAAGTTTTACATCTCTATTAGCTACATGTTCTCTTATAAAATGATGTTTTACATCTATGTGTTTAGTTCTAGAATGATATATAGAATTTTTAGTTAAATTAATTAAGATAATGTTATCAATCATGACTTTAGTATTGCTAAAGTTTAATTGGAAATTTTTTAGAGTGTGCTTCACCCAAAGAAGTTGAGCTACACACTCACCCATGGCTATGTATTCTGTTTCGGTAGTAGACAAAGCAACACAATATTATTTTTGATGCACACGAACACGACCTCAAATCTCATGACAGGAATCGTCGAGGACTCGAAGTGTGCGCTCACGCTCAATGCCTGCAAGTGTACTAATATCGTCAAGTAATAAAAAAGATTATCAATCCCATAGGGACTGAGATTTGAGTACCGATTGTTCAGTGGGCGTTATTGTTCGGAGTTTAATGTTAAGGGTTGTGCTTATGTGGTTTGTTGGCGGTCCTGACTCTAGTACGGTGTCACACGGAGGAAGAGAAGGGTTGCTACGAGTCTTATGAGGGAATTCTAGAATTTTAGTTTCGCTTGTGTGTCGAAGAACACGCTATCAATTGGGTATTATCTAGACGTCTAACTATGGTCTTGTGGAAGGGACATCATACACTTCCTCGATGGGCCTTCGCATCTATCAAGAACTACCTCTGCCATACCAGATCGACCCCTGGCTTTAGGAAGGGATAGGTGGTACGAGGATGTCGGATCAATCCCTATGACGAGTCGAAATGTGTCATGTTTCCGACTCTATCGCACCCTTCTATCCACGGTTACCGAAGATGAGGCCAACTCCTAGGTTCCTCCTTAATTCTCCTAAATCTTTGATACGAGGGTTGTCAACCCTCGTATCGACTATGTATAGTAAATAGAAGACCAAAACAAATAGCTATCGATCTAGACAATCACCAATTGCAAATATGAAACAAGAACAGACATATATTTGAAATAGCATATTCTACGCACACAAACTACTTCCTAATCCTAGAATTAGAGAATCTACTCCATGAATACGAGAAGAGAAACACAAAGCATAATCGAATTCATAGACACAATGCAGATGATGTAAGGAAAGAGAATTACAATTTACTTTGGTTCTTCTCCCCGGCGTTGAAGCGCAAAATTTAGTCCTCGAGCGACCTCCTTCCTCTCCATTCCGAGTTCCCGAAGCTTTTTAGGGCGTTGGTGTGCCGTCTCTGTCGTCTTGCCTCCCTCCTAGGGTTTGGGCGTAGCTTCCTTTATATAGACATGAGACTGGATCTTCCCGAACCCTGGAAAAAACTTAACCATGTCGAAATCGCCCCAGTGCCACACGACCATGTGGATTCACATAGTCAGGCCGTGTTTAGCGCTGGTGTGTGCTCCGAGGCTGGCCGTGTGGATTCACAGGGCCAAGTCGTGTGTCCTTCGGTTCTAGCTGCCAAATGTCTTCCTTTTGCTCCAAAAGTGTGTCATTTTCCCCGTAGAATGTTGTCCTGCACACATAAGTACAAAGAGCATATCCCCGAACCAAAAAATAATAAATGCATGCAAAATAAAGTGAAATATGCAAGAATCAAATATAAAATGCAACGAGATGTGAGCGAAAACCACTCCTAAAATCTTATATGATTTGCTCACATCAATTCCCCCAGACTTAAGTCTTTACTTGTCCTCAAGCAAACCTCAGTGTCATAAAATTTTAAAAAGGTATTGTTCCATACTTAGCATACTAACTAGATTTATCAAGTGGTATTTTCAATCAAAGCAAATAGATATGCTCTAAAAAATTCACTAAGTTAGCTCCTCGTGCATGTGCTAAGCGAATCTGCTTAAGGGATACTCGTTCCAACGAAGTTAAGTCGTCATCTTATAGCTTTCCTAAAGTGTCCGGCTTTTAGGCATTGGTCCACCCTAAGCAAAAGTCGTTCCCTAGATCTAGCACAAAGTCTCAAAGGCGTGCTCGGTATTGAGAGAAATTGGTAGGTGTTTCCCCAGTAACCTAACTCAGTCTCAAAGGGGTACCTAACCATTTCTACCCACGACGACTATTTTTTATCCCTCATAATCTTTTTCATTTTTTTACTCTTTTTTTTCTTTCTTTTTTCTTTTCTATTTTCATTTTTTTTCTCTCTTGGGATTTTGATTATTCCGAAAGGGCTTCCACAATCCGAGCATCTCTAGTAACTAAAATGTTGAATCTAGAGTCACCTATGGATTCCAAAGTACTAGACTACTGAGATGAATCATAACTTGAGACATACTAAATTTTCCCTTTCAGAATTTTCATCATGTGTAGGTGTAAAATAAAAGCTAACCAGTGTAAGTCTAGAGCATCCATTAGAGCAAATAAAATACCATGAGGTAAATGAAGTTTAGTTGCCCATGGAAACAACTCATGAAGAAAACTTTTAAAAATACTACTGAGGCAGGTTATAGATAACAAGAACTAAGTGCTGAAAGAAACTAAACAACCTATGCATGAACAAATGAATGCTAACTAAAATGTAAATATCAAGAAAGAAACTATTAATGCTAGAAACAAAATAAATCAAAACTTGGGCCCCCCCCAGACTTATATGAAATCATACCTCTAATACGGTGGTCGAGGCGGGAAGTCTAGTAGCCTTGGCATGTCTGGCTCCTGGGAGAACCTGGTGCTCAACTGCTGATGTCACATGTACATGTGGTCGATATGAGAGCTAGTAGATGCAACAGTTGCTCTGTGCTCCTCCCTAACCCACTGTGCATGTTGGGTATGCATGTGCTGCCTGACCTCCTGACGATGGGCAACCTCCTCTTGAAAATAAACTCGGGCCTCATCATAGAACTCCTCGACCCGCTGGAAGTGCTCCCGTAGGCCATGAAACTCCGCCTGCATGTAGGCGCTCTACTCCTCCCATCACTTCCCCTGTGTCTGCTACTCGACGTATATGTCATCGAGGAACGATCGAAACTCTGAGAAGTCATAGACGGATGTGCCTGCATCCTTCTCATAGGTGGTGCAGGTGCAAGTGCAATCTGTTGGGTTTCCGGCACCGCGGCGAGTGTGTGTTCGAACATGTTTCGCAAACATGTGCACAGCGGAAGAAATAAAAATAATAAATCTACATTTATTACAACACACACATCACACGCATGCATAGTACAACATGTGTAGACATAATCGTAAATTTAAATTTGCAATAAAAGGAAATTTAACTACGTATACCTTTCGTATCACGTGTAGTGGGAACGGCATCAACCGGAACGATCTTCGCTAGAATCGTCTCTATCCGTATCCACGCCGAGTATCCTCGGGATGACTTCGCTAAGTCACGAGCCTCGTCTTCGTATGGGTTACTAGCCTCGTGTTGAAGACGATGTGATCGAGAGATGATCACGATCCGAATCCAAATTCGGATCCAAAACCGAGTCCTCAAAACTCGCTTCTCCGAAAAGGTATTCGTCAACCGTTTGACGAATCCTTCGTCCTCCACCTCAGAGGATTACAGGAGATTGAATCCCTGGTAAGTAAGGCGCTGTCGGAGCTCCAAACATTGTCCAAACGACGCTCCGACGAGAAGAAAACAAGTTGTCTAGAAAACTGGACAGCTTTGGTGGAGGAGTTAGGGCCGGCCAAAATAAAGGTGGAAGCTCACCTTATTACCGAACCCAAGGAAGATCACTGGAGCACCAACCGGCAGCAGCTCGACGCCGGCGAGGGGGAAGGTGTAACGCCCGCCCTTATCTACTCTCAGGGCGGCGCTACTTTTTTCTTCTTTTTTTTTTATAACATGACATATAGGGATCATTTCATAATCTACGTACTTAACGTGTTTTCATGGCATAAACCTTCTCTTATACATGCATTACCTATCATATTCGTAATAAACATGTTAACATCTCTTATCTCTTTTTATAACATGCATAACATAAAATATCCATTCATGAGTTCTAGCATATCAAACTTTTATAAGTAACTGAACAGTAACATAACTAAGCAACATTCCACATGGTACTAATAAATCTCAAGTCTTATAAGCGGAAGCAAATGTCTTAAGGTGTTCACTGAGCATATAAATATAAGCAGATAGTAATAGGGTCTTTTTCCACCATGCCACTATCACACCCACTTGGCCCCTCCTGCTACTTCCTCTTAGTTCATGTTTCCTTTATCTGCAGTATATGGACAACATGAACTATAAGCATATAGCTTAGTAAGATTCTTGCCTACTCACAAAAGCCTCAAACCTCATCGAACAATTAGAAAAACAGGAGCATACTAGCATAAATAGCATAAGTATTTCATAACAACACTATGTATCAACTTACCAACGCAATGAAAACATAAGCATGGCATACAATTTACATAAGCATGCTAAACATAATAAAATCTAAGCAGGGCATAAATTAAACATAAGCATTCATGATATCATCAACCCTAACATGTATAAAGGACATAGTCCTAAGCATTCTTAAACTTAACGTAAGCATTCATAAAGCATCAAGGACATAATCATAAGCATTCTTAAACTTGACATGAGCATTCATAATTTTATAAATCAAAGACAAGCATCAAGGACATAATCATAAGCATTCTTAAACTTGACATGAGCATTCATAATTTCATAAATCAAAGACAAGCATCAAGGACATAATCATAAGCATTCTTAAACTTGATTTAAGCATTCATAATTTCATAAATCATAGACAAGCATCAAGGACATAATCATAAGCATTCTTAAACTTGACTTAAGTATTCATAATTTCATACAAGTCCTTTCTTTTCAAAAGATATACATATAGGTACTTCAACATAATCATAACTTGAATGGGGGGCCCCAGGTTAAGTACCACATAATGCGCGTTCCCTAATAGGATGGGGTAGCGAGCCACCAGACCTACTAGAGCAAGACCTCTTACGTCTTCTTATGTCCCTATGGATTTGATTAACGACCACCTGACGGGTCAGGTACTTAACCTCTTACAAAGTAAAATACTTAATTCCTTTCTTTCTTGTCATATCATAAAGAATGCTCTTAATCCCCAACATAAAAAGGGAAGCATCTCGATCTTATCTTATCATAAGGAGAGCTCTTAATCCCTACTTGAAAGGGAAGCATCTCCATCTTAGGCATTTCATAGCATACATGCATTCATAACATAAGAGTACCCTAAAGGGGTCCTAGAGCATAAACATGTTTATCACATAAGCATATTTCATAGGCATATTCATGGCATATTAAATCATAAAACATATTCATCTCATAGGCATATTTCATGGCATATTAAATCATAAACATGTTCATCACATAGGCATGTTTCATAAACATATTTCTTGGCATATTAAATCATACAACATGTTCATCACATAGGCATATTTCATAAACATATTTCTTGGCATATTAAATCATAAAACATGTTCATCTCATAGGCATATTTCATAAACATATTTCTTGGCATATTAAATCATAAAACATGTTCATCTCATAGGCATATTTCATGGCATATTACATCATAAACATGTACATCACATAAGCATAATTCATGGCATATTATAATCATCCACATAACATAACTTCATAAGGGGGTGTTTTCATGAAACCCTAGCCCTAACCCCAAGGTTGGCCGAAACATGTAGGGGGTACTAAAATTTGATTCTTGTCACATAAATTCATTCATGAAGGCATACTACATAACATAACTTCATAAGGGGGTATTTTCATGGAACCCTAACCCTAACCCCAAGGTTGGCCGAAACATGTATGGCTATAAACTTGGATTTTTGACACCTAAAATCTCCTACATGAAGCTTACAACCTACAAAAATTTCCTTAGTAGCATTTTCATGAAACCATAGCCCAAAAACTTGGTCAAACATGTAGGGCTCAAAGCTTGGATTTTTGTCACCTAAAAATTCCTACATGAAGCTTACAACCTACAAAAATTTCCTTAGTAGAATTTTCATGAAAACCTAGCCCAAAAACTTGGTTGGCCGAAACATGTAGGGCTCAAAGCTTGGATTTTTTTGTCACCTAAAAATTCCTACATGAAGCTTACAACCTACAAAAATTTCCTTAGTAGCATTTTCATGAAACCCTAGCCCAAAAACTTGGTTGGCCGAAACATGTAGGGCTCAAAGCTTGGATTTTTGTCACCTAAAAATTCCTACATGAAACTTACAACCTACAAAAATTTCCTTAGTAGCATTTTCATGAAACCCTAGCCCAAAACTTGGTTGGCTGAAACATGTAGGGCTCAAAGCTTCATATTTCTTTCATGTAACATGTCCTACAAAACTAATATACTGCAGGTGAGGGAATCTTACTTCCTTCGCTTGCTTTTAGTTGGTAGATGACCTTATGGAAGCCAAGAACTAGCCTTCTCCTTGCTTGGATGGGGTTCGGACAAAGGGTGAAAATGGAGAGGGGGAGGGATGGTTTTCGGTGAGGAAGAAGAAGAGAAGAGGAGAAATGAAGTTTGGATACTCATGCCCCTTCATTCCCCCCTATTTAATCATTTGAAGAGTCCCTTGATCTCCCTTACACTTAACCATAATTTCCCCTACTCCTCTAATGATATAATCGTATTGGGCTTCTGGTTAGTGGGTGCATCTATAGGGTTTGGCTATCTCTAGAGGTTTGGGGTTCAATTCCTAGGACTTGCACCCCTTTTTGGCTTATTTTCTTTTATTTTTGAAAAAAGCCCACATAAAGCCCATTATCGTCAAGCCAAAAATTCTCGTAAAATGGTTAGAAATTTTATGGGCGTTACAGAAGGAAGGCTCCTTATGGACGCCGGTTGGAAGAGGTGGGGCGGCGGCACTAGGGTTGGCGCCGACTCCTTCAATGGGGTGGGCGGCAACTCTAGCTAGGGTTTTGGATTAGGGCTTAACAAACACTTAAGCCCTCTTTTATAGAGAACTAATTCTCTTAATGGTTATTGGATCATAACCATAAGGCCCGCTAACCCGCTCCATTAATATAAGTTAAAATAAACCAAACCATGATGGTTTATTTTAAGTTAAAACAAACCGAACCAACTTTTGGTTCATTCGTTTAAAATAAACCAAACCCTTTGGTCTATTCTCCTCCATTGGATTAGAACCAAACCATTTTGGTTCATCCATTATGTCTTCATAAGACACGGCCCATCCACGCTTCCATTGCAACTGAAACGATTTCATGCTCGCTTCTTGTTTGGTCCAACCAAACCTAGTTTCTCTCGGTCTGAAAATCCCATTCTCAAGCTCGTTTTAAATCCTTCGGATTACGCTCGTTGTGAGTGTGACCAAATAGGTTCTCGGTTTATGTTGGCCGTCTATAATTAACCATTAATTATAGAACGATCATGAGTGACACCTAGTAGTACATCATGATCCTCAATTAACCGAAAAGATCAACGGTTAATCCAAAACTATTTCTGAAACCCTTCGGCAGCTCGAATGAATCGTGCCCCATTCCCTTCACTCATCTTATACCCACTTGGTTCAGGACATGGTCTATAGTGTCAGTCCCCACTAGGCTGACTACGTCACACCTAGCCCAAGTGTCATTTCCTCGTCCTACGGATTCTAGTTACTGCGCATGTATCGAAGAGTACCTTACTCTAAACATGTAATGCTTTGGCCAAAGACTTTAGTAACAATCCGACGAGAGGCCATGGGTATACATCTCCTCACAAGGAGTGGTGAATCCTTTATAGGCTATTCAAACACCTTCGATCACTTCGACTTATACCCAATCATCCCGGGTCCACATCTCCTTAGAGATGTTTGCTTAAGATGTCAAAGCATAAGTCTCCATGATCAAGATGACTTGAATACCGCAAGTCAAAGGAACATCGCACTTAAGCTACAGCAAGAACTTCATTGACATATCTATATATGCAGAGAATCATATGAAGTCTTACGGCTGGTCACTCCAATGAACTAGTTACCATAACTAGCATCCACGATTAACTCCGGACATCACAATGTCTCCAGCCAGTGAGAATCAGCTGCTTGGATACACCAAGGAGTATACCTCGTGCTAGTCTCGACAGAATTGATGGTGTCCAAATCCATCAATTCATCGACTAGGGATAATTACGATACATCACAATTACACATGTAGAGATACTCACTAGTTGTGATCCAATCACAAATTCTCTCATGCTGTGAATCGTATCGTGGACATTCAGTAAATGAGTTTAAGATCCAATCAAATACATGAAACATGTATACTCAAATAGTAAATCTTCATTTATCATATAAATGGTTCATACATAAGGCGATTGCCTTAGGACATCTCTCATATATTACTAACAGACTCCCACTTGGCCTAATGCCAATCGCTACGGTATCCAATACCATAAGCACTAACATGACCCTCAAACTTACTTTGAGGTAATGCTTTAGTCAAAGGATCCGCTAAGTTCCTTTCAGTGGGAATTTTCTCGATTTGTATTTCGTTCCTACTGATGATCTCTCTGATAAGATGATAGCGGCAAAGCACATGTTTGGATCGTTGATGAGACCTTGGCTCTTTCGCCTGTGAAATTGCTCCATTGTTGTCGCAGTAGACCGGTATTGCTTCAACAATGGCTGGAATCACACCAAGTTCATAAATGAACTTCTTGATCCAAACCGCTTCCTTTGCTGCTTCCGAAGCGTCAATGTATTCTGCCTCAGTGGTAGAATCCGCTACAGTGTCTTGTTTGGAACTTTTCCAACTCACTGCGCCCCCATTCAGGGTGAACACGTATCCAGACTAAGACCTGGAATCATCCTTGTCTGTCTGGAAGCTGGCATCCGTATTCCCGCTTATCACCATGTCCCCTTCTCCATATATTAGGAACACATCCTTAGTTCTTCTTAATTACTTAAAGATCGTCTTGACAGCCACCCAATGATCCATTCCTGGATCAGATTGGTATCTGCTCATGACACTCAGAGCATACGAAACATCGGGCCTCGTACATAACATAGCATACATGATAGATCCTATTACGGATGCATAGGGAATCTTACTCATGCAAATCCTCTCGTCTTCCGTGCGCGGACACATAGACTTCGAAAGGTGTACCCCATGCCTGATGGGTAGGAAACCTTTCTTGGATTCCGACATGTTAAACCTCTTTAGCACTCGGTCTATATATGTAGACTGCGAAAGACCAATCAACCGTTTCGATCTATCCCTATAGATCTTAATCCCGAGGATGTAGGTTGCTTCTCCCAGGTCTTTCATGGAGAATGTCTTGGATAACCAAACCTTAACTGACTGTAAGATTAAAACATCATTTCCTATAAGTAATATGTCATCGACATACAATACTAGGAACACGACTGCACTCCCACTATCCTTCTTGTACACACAAGGTTCGTCTGGATTTTGTGAGAAATCAAACTTTTTGATCGTCTCATCAAAATGGATATTCCAGCTCTTGGATGCTTGCTTCAATCCATAAATGGACCGTCGCAATTTGCATACCTTGGTTATATCAACCGATGTGAAACCCTCAGGTTGTATCATATACACGTCCTCGAGCAGGTTTCCATTAAGGAAAGTTATTTTCACATCCATCTGCCATATCTCATAATCATAATGAGCCGCTATGGCCAGGAGCATCCGAATGGATTTAAGCATAGCTACAGGCGAATAGGTAATCAACACCTTTCTTTTGACGATATCCTTTCGCCACCAATCTAGCCTTATAGGTAATCACATTACCATCCATGTCGGTTTTCTTCTTGAAAACCCACTTGCACCCTATAGGCTTCAGGTGGGTCAACCAAGTTCCAAACTTGGTTTTCATACATGGAATCCATTTCCGACTTCATGGCTTCAAGCCACTTATCCCTTTCTGAACTTGTCAGCACTTCTTCATAACTGGTAAGCTTCTCATCATCAATGAGTAACACGTCGTTCGATTCACTTACAAGAAATCCATATCTCTCAGGAATATTGCGTGTTCTACCAGATCTACGAAGATGTGGTGTTACAATAGGTCCAGCCGATTGCTCATCACTATGAGTTGTCGGCTGTTGTGCTTCACCAGGTATCTCATCAATGTCTATTTGAGTCTCTCGAGCCTCCTCAAGCTCGACGACACTCCCACCGCTTTTCTTGCAAGAGAAACTCTTTCTCTAGAAACACAGCATGCCTTGAAACAAACACCTTTTGTTCCACAGGATGATAGAATTGGTAACCCCTTGTTTCCTTAGGGTATCCAATAAATAGACATTTATCAGACTTAGCATCCAATTTGTCAGATGCAGTCCGCTTCACATAAGCAGGACAACCCCATATCTTCAAGTAAGATACATGAGGTTTCTTACTATTCCATATCTCATATGGAGTAGTAGAGACTACCTTAGTTGGCATTACATTTAACAAGTAAGCTTGTTATGCAAGTGCATAGCCCCAAAAGGACTTGGGAAGATTCGCATGATTCATCATTGACCTGACCATGTCCAACAAGGTCCGGTTACGCCTCTCAGATACACCATTATGTTGTGGTAAATATGGCGGAGTCCATTGAGACAATATGTCATTGTCTCTTAGATAATCAAGAAACTCTTGACTTAAGTATTCACTACCTCGATCCGATCGAAGTATTTTAATACTCTTGTCATGTTGTTTCTCTACTTCATTTCTGAATTCTTTGAACCTTTCAAAGGCTTCAGACTTGTGTTTCATCAAGAACACATACCCAAACCGTGAGTGATCATCGGTGAAGGTAATGAAGTAGCTATAGCCTCCTAAAGCTTGAGTTGACATAGGTCCACATACATCAGTATGTATTAGACCTAGTAACTCTCCCACTCGTTCACCTTTTCCAGTAAAAGGTAACTTAGTCATCTTGCCTTTTAAGCATGATTCACATGTATCGTATGAATCCAATTCAAACGATTCTAGAATTCCACATCGGTGTAATTCGGACATGCGTTTCTTGCTTACATGGCCAAGACAACAATGCCACATATAGGAGTCTAATTGATAACCCTTTCGAGCATGTGTGTTGCTCGCTTCGATATTGAAAATGTCACTGGATACGTCCAACGTATAAATGCCATTACTCAAAGTTCGAGTTCCATAAAGTACGCCATTCAAAGTTATATAACAACAATTGTTACTAAACGTCAAATGGAAACCATTTCTATTTAAACAGGAAATAGAAACAATGTTCTTTATTAGAGAAGGAACATAATAGCAATTGTCCAAGACTAGTCCACTAGGAGCTTCAAAGAAATAAGTTCCGATGGCGATCACTGAAGAACCTTTGCTCCATTGCCAACTCGCAAATTTGACTCCTCCGACAAGTCTTCTTCTATTCCTTAGCCCTCAGTATGTCATTACATATATGTGAGCTACACCCAAAGATCCAATACCCAAGTGTCTAAGGAAATAGAATGACAATCAATAATGAAGATACTCAAGAGGATGGGGCATCTGATGTCTTCTTCTTCATGGACTCAAGATAAATCTTGTAGTTTCTTAGTGGCCTTCCTTGCACACAATGATGGCAAGTGCCCTTTGGCCGGTTCCGCTTTCTTTGCCTTTTTGTTCTTCCTTTCTTCTTCTTTTGCCTTCCTCTTAGAACCTTTCTTTGAGGAATCAACTAATGTAACCGCCTTTCCTCATGCTTCACGTAAGGCTCCACAGCCTTCAAAGATATCGAGGAGCTCGGGAATAGTGGATTCTAATTTGTTCATCCGATAGTTCATCACAAATTGTGAGAAACTCTTGGGCAAACAATGCATAATTAAGTCAATACTTAACTCATAATCCATCACAAAACCGAGGGTGGCTAGCCGCTCGATGTACCCGTTCATCTTTAGCACAAACTGCACTACAGACGAACCTTCTTTCATCTTCATGGTGAAGAGGAGCCTAGAGACCTCGAACCTTTCGGATCTCGCTTGCTCATCGAACAACTCATGAAGATGGAAGACCATAGTATTAGCATCCATATGCTCATGCTGCTTTTGCAGCTCAGGTACCATCACCGCTAGCATGATGCAACTCGCCAGCTCAGAATCTGCCACATGCTTCTGATAGACCAACATTTAGTTTGGAGTTGCATCGTCCTTAGGATGGTTAGGAAGAGGCTCTTCAAGGACATATGCTAGTTTTTCCGCCTTGAGAACAATTCTCAGGTTTCTAAGCCAGTCCAGAAAGTTAGGCCCAGTCAGTTTGTTTGAATCCAAAATAGTGCACAAATTCAAAGACGTCATGATCAATCGATTGACCTAGAAATACAAAACGAGCATATATGAGAAAATGATTTTTAAAATGCATCAATATACATTTATAAATCCCATTCATTTTTCGAATTTCAAAAATCCCAAAATCACTTTGGGAGATCGTAGGTCCATCTCCGAATGGGCTGATATCCATCATAGATATGAACAACCTTGGAGAGAGTCCAACAAGCCATTCATAACTACGACGGTAGGTATCAACTATACCGATTGCATATCACGTATATGCAACTATCACAATGTGCTATCAACTAATTGAATGTTCACACATACATCGGGTTGTTAACACATTAACAAGTATGCATCATATGCATAGAACCCAACTTCACCTCCCTTTACATCGACCTTGGAGAGAGTCCAACAAGCCGATGCTCCAAGTTAAAGTCAACCCATTAATCGAGAAATAGTTTTAATATGGTTAGAGCGCATTCAACCAATTAGCTCGGCTTAAAGAGAGTCCAACAACCAAAGCTAATGATTGACCTCTGACTCTTACCATATTAGTATTAAACTATTCCATGGTTTGAACATGTTCGGGTTCGAGCCAGGCATGGAGAGAGTCCAACAACCCAAACAAGAAACGAAACTCTGGTTCTAACCATATTAATAGAAGGTGTAGGCATTAATATTGAGTTAGGGTTTTTATGTCTCATCCTCTTTGCATGCAAATAACTATTATCTACATGGCATGGCATACATGACATACATCTACATGTCACGACACGCATGGCATAATGATATGCATCTAATACAATTACATGGCATACAATTATGTCATGTACAATATTTCCTTATATGTCATAACTATTTATGGAAATAAAATATGTTTAAGATTTGATTCTTCAAATAAAATCATGATTAAATTAGGAAACAAATTTTCAAATCTAATCACATATTTTATTTATGGAAATGGTTGATTAAGGAAACCAATTTCCTAAATCATCAAAACTACTTATGGAAATAAAATATTTTAAGATTTGATTTCTCAAATCAAATCATGATTAAATTAGGAAACAAATTTCCAAAATCTAATCAAATATTTTATTTATGAAAAATATCAATTTCCATAAATACTTCTAGACTTTCCAAAATTGAAAAATTTCCATAAATACTTCTAACTTTACAAAAGTAGAAAATTTTCATAAATATCATTATGACTATCACTAAACCATTTTACAATTATGTTGAAACACAACCTGGGCTCTGATACCACTGTTGGGTTTCCGGCACCGCGGCGAGTGTGTGTTCGAACATGTTTCGCAAACATGTGCACAGCGGAAGAAATAAAAATAATAAATCTACATTTATTACAACACACATATCACACGCATGCATAGTACAACATGTGTAGACATAACCATAAATTTAAATTTGTAATAAAAGGAAATTTAACTACGTATACCTTTCGTATCACGTGTAGTGGGAACGACATCAACCGGAACGATCCTCGCTAGAATCGTCTCTATCCGTATCCACGCCGAGTATCCTCAGGATGACTTCGCTAAGTCACAAGCCTCGTCTTCGTATGGGTTACTAGCCTCGTGTTGAAGACGATGTGATCGAGAGATGATCACGATCCGAATCCAAATTCGGATCCAAAACCGAATCCTCAAAACTTGCTTCTCCGGAGAGGTATTCGTCAACCGTTTGACGAATCCTTCGTCCTCCACCTCAGAGGATTACCGGAGATCGAATCCCCGGTAAGTAAGGCGCTGTCAGAGCTCCAAACATCGTCCAAACGACGCTCCGACGAGAAGAAAACAAGCTGTCCAGAAAACTGGACAGCTTTGGTGGAGGAGTTAGGGCCGGCCAAAAGAAAGGTGGAAGCTCACCTTATTACCGAACCCAAGGAAGATCACCGGAGCACCAACCGGAAGCAGCTCGACGCCGGCGAGGGGGAAGGAAGGCTCCTTCTGGACACAGGTTGGAAGATGTGGGGCGGCGGCACTAGGGTTGGCGCCGACTCCTTCAATGGGATGGGCGGCAACTCTAGCTAGGGTTTTGGATTAGGGCTTAACAAACCCTTAAGCCCTCTTTTATAGAGAACTAATTCTCTTAATGGTTATTGGATCATAACCATAAGACTCGCTAACCTGCTCCATTAATATAAGTTAAAATAAACCAAACCATGATGGTTTATTTTAAGTTAAAACGAACCGAACCAACTTTTGGTTCATTCGTTTAAAATAAACCAAACCCTTTGGTTTATTCTCCTCCATTGGATTAGAACCAAACCATTTTGGTTCATCCATTATGTCTTCATAAGACACGGCCCATCCACGCTTCCATTGCGACTGAAATGATTTCATGCTCGCTTCTTGTTTGGTCCAACCAAACCTAGTTTCTCTCGGTCTGAGAATCCCATTCTCAAGCTCGTTTTAAATCCTTCGGATTACACTCGTTGTGCGTGTAACCAAATAAGTTCTCGGTTTATGTTGGTCATCTATAATTAACCATTAATTATAGAACGATCATGAGTGGCACCTAGTAGTACATCATGATCCCCAATTAACTGAAAAGATCAACGGTTGATCCAGAACTATTTCTGAAACCCTTTGGCAGCTCGAATGAATCGTGCCCCATTCCCTTCACTCATCTTATACCCACTTGGTTCAGGACATGGTCTATAGTGTCAGTCCCCACTAGGCTGACTACGTCACACCTAGCTCAAGTGTCATTTCCTCGTCCTACGGATTCTAGTTACTGCACATGTATCGAAGAGTACCTTACTCTAAACATGCAATGCTTTGGTCAAAGACTTTAGTAACAATCCGACGAGAGGCCATGGGTATACATCTCCTCGCAAGGAGTGGTGAATCCTTTATAGGCTATTCAAACACCTTCGATCGCTTCAACTTATACCCAATCATCCCGGGTCCACATCTCCTTAGAGATGTTTGCTTAAGATGTCAAAGCATAAGTCTCCATGATCAAGATGACTTGAATACCGCAAGTTAAAGAAACATCGCACTTAAGCTACAGCAAGAACTTCATTGACATATCTATATATGTAGAGAACCATATGAAGTCTTACGGCTGGTCACTCCAATGAACTAGTTACCATAACTAGCATCCACGATTAACTCCGGACATCACAATGTCTCCAGCCAGTGAGAATCAGCTGCTTGGATACACCAAGGAGTATACCTCGTGCTAGTCTCGACAGAATTGATGGTGTCCAAATCCATCAATTCATCGACTAGGATAATTCCGATACATCACAATTACACATGTAGAGATACTCACTAGTTGTGATCCAATCACAAATTCTCTCATGCTGTGAATCGTATCGTGGACATTCAGTAAATGAGTTTAAGATCTAATCAAATACATGAAACATGTATACTCAAATAGTGAATCTTCATTTATCATATAAATGGTTCATACATAAGGCGATTGCCTTAGAACATCTCTCATATATTACTAACAAAATCTCTCTACATGGACTAGGTGGGCTCCTATACCTATAAAAAAAATAAAATGCGGTGAGGCCCTTTTATCCCTTGCACGACATGGTCGCGTGTAAACACATGGCCTAGCCATGTGCGCCACTGGGAGATGAGTCGGCTTGGGGCACGGTCGTGTGAAACCACACGACCTGGCTATGTGCCCCCCCTGTTTCTCTTCCGAAGTGCACCGCGGTTTGAATTCTCCCACACACCCTGCCGTGTAGGCTCAAAATGATTTTTGTTTCTACTTAGCAAGTTCTTTCCAACCCTAAACTACTTGTAAAGATGCTAATGAACAATAAAGTCTAAACTATACACATGAATGCAAAAATATTAAAAACATGTAAAATTTAACTTGGGTTGCATCCCAAGAAGCGTTTGTTTAAGACCTTTAGCTCGACCGTACTCCTATGTCTCGTCTTGGCTCTAGTGGCCCAAGGAGATTTTTCTCCCTCCCCTTCGTGATGCATTTGAATCTTGCTCGTGGGGGAGCAAGATATTTGCTCACTTTATGCCACTTGCCTTTTGGTCCTCCATCACTATATTTCTTAAATCTTGCTCGTGGAGGGGCAAGATATTTATTAGCTGCTTTCCTTGGCTCGAGATTGAACATGCTTAGCCTCAAGTAATCATTGGGAGTTTGATCATGATATTCCATTGTGTCCAAATGTTGTAAATAATGTAACTCGCCACAGACATCCTCACCAAAAGATTGATTAGTAGATTCTATTATGTCGAATGAAATTTTATCAACACAATTCACTAAAAGGCCTTCGTTATTAGTAATTATAGTTTCAGTGAGGGTTAGGGTAGGTTCTTCTAGATCCTTGAAGTTAGGAGGTATTTTGATTGAAGCAATGCACTCCTTGATTAAAGTATCAATTATATAATCCTCAAGTTCTTCTTCAAGTGGCGATTGAATGGATTGTCCTTCTTCACTTCCTATGTCATCTATGTCCTCCTCATCTGTTCATTCAAAGTGAGTCTCCGCCATATTGGGTGTAACCCAATCATCAAAGCCACCTTCTCGTCATTTGGTTTCTTCTCTTACTAGATCTCGTTGAATAAGCTCCGCGAATTGTCGGCTATGCTCCTCGCATTCCCTAGTAAAATTATCTAGTAGGGCTTCTAAGTGGGGACTTGGTTCTGGATAAAATTCGCATGGTGATCCATAGCTCTCGTTCTTACTTGGGAAACAATATTGAGGGTTCAAGTAGCTAGAGTCATAACTACATGAATAAGAATTATCTCATGGCCACTGGTTATAATCATAGGTGACATCTTCTTGTTCAAATTGTGAAGGTTCAAATATATCCGGACAATCATTAATGGTATGCCATGTTTCACCACAATGCTCACAATAAATGTTACCAAAACTCATAGCATTAACTTGACCATAATCATGAGAAAAAGCATGCATGTTTATCTATAAGAAAATATGAATAAGGAAAGGAACAACAGTGCCACAGCAAGAGACTAAAGCTGCTAGAACTATGATTAATCTAAAAAAAACTGCTAGAAAATAACTAAAGCTAAAAGAAAACTAAAATCTAAGCAATAAAAACTAGGAAAAATAAACCTAAACTAGGTCCGATCCAAACTATCCACTTTCGATTCGATATCGAATCAACAATCCCCGACAACGGCACCAAAAACTTAATGCACGTGAACGCGACCTCAAATCTCACGACGGGAACCGTCGAGGACTCGAAGTGCACGCTCGTGCTCAACGCCCGCAAGTACACGAATGTCATCAAGTAATAAAAAGATTATTGATCCCACAGGGACTGAGATTCGAGTACCGATTATTCAGTGGACATTATTATTCAAAGATTAATGTTAAGGGTTGTGCTTATGAGGTTTGTTAGTGGTCCTAACTCTAGTACAGTGTCACACGGAGGAAGAAAAGGGTTACTACGGATCTTTTGAGGGAATTATAGGATTTCAGTTTTGCTTGTGTGTTGCACAACACGCTATCAATTGGGTATTATCTAGACGTCTAACTATGATCTTGTGGGAGGGACATCATACACTTCTCCGATGAGCCTTCGCATCTATCGAAAACTACCCCTACCATACCAGGTCGACCCCTAGCTTTAGGATAGGATAGATGGTATGAGGATGTCGGATCAATCCCTGTGATGAGTCAGAACGTGTCCCATTTCCGACTCTATCACACCATTCTATCCATGGTTACTGGAGATGAGACCAACCCCTAGGTTCCTCCTTAATTCTCCTAAATCTTTTATACGAGGGTTGTCACCCCTCGTATCGGCTACACACAGTAAATAGAAGACCAAAATAAATAGCTATCGATCTAGACAATCACCAATTGCAAATATGAAATCAAGAATAGACATATATTTGAAATAACATATTCTACGCACACAAACTACTCCGTAATCCTAGAATTAGAGAATCTACTCCATGAATATGAGAAGAGGAACACAAAGCATAATCGAATTCATAGATACAATGCATATGATGTAAGGAAAGTGAATTACAATGCACTTTAGTTCTTCTCCTCAGTGTTGAAGTGCAGAATTTGGTCCTCGAGCGGCCTCCTTCCTCCCTATTGCGAGTTCCCGAAGCTTTTTAGGGCGTCGGTGTGTCGTCCCGCTCATCTTGCCTCCCTCCTAGGGTTTGGGCATAGCTTCCTTTATATAGACATGAGGTTGGATCTTCCTGAACCCTGGAAAAAACTGAACTGCATCGAAATCGCCCCAGTGCTACACGGTCGTGTGGATTCACATGACCAGGCCATGTGTGGCACTGGTGTGTGGTCCGTGGCTGGCCGTGTGGATTCACAGGGTCAGACCATGTGTCCATCGGTTCTAACTGTCAAATGCCTTCCTTTTACTCCAAAAGTGTGTCATTTTCCCCGTAGAATATTGTCCTGCACACAAAAGTAAAAGAGAAGATCTCTGAATCAAAAAATAAGAAATGCATGCAAAATAAAGTGAAATATGCAAGAATCAAATATAAAATGCAACAAGATGTGAGCGAAAACTACTCCTAAAATCTTATATGTTTTGCTCAAATCAATTTTCTACTACACCATCTACAAAAACTCTCCAGATAGTTTGTCATGCTCCGAGAGTATGCCGAGCCAAAAAGCAAACGGACGACATCTCCCCTGTACGTGGCAACATATCCTGTTTATACAAGACCCTTAGGCCCACAATAACCATAACATATACAAATGTAAACATAACAACATAACAAAATGCAGCGGTACTAACACAACTACAATACAAACCACACACCATGCATACCGGTATGACAAACACCAAATTAAGCAAATGTCGTAACAAAACCAGAAAAGAAAGGTACAACAACAGTAGTGACCAATGTTGGTGCAACAATGCCCCAAGCATTTATATGTTTTAATGTTTGGATAATCATCTAAGTTAGGCAATATTTGTAATCTAATTGTGAACATGTTTAAGTGATAAGAAAATCCAAGTATGAAGACTTGGTAAAAGAAAAGTCCAAGTGTGATCTTGGCAAGGGAAGTCCAAAGGCAAGTCTTGGCGGCGTAAGTCCAAGCATGGAGTCTTGGTGGCGTAAAGTCCAAGTGGACCTTGGCAAAAGAAGTCCAAAGGAAAGTCTTGGCAGCCTAAGTCCAAGCATGTAGTCTTGGCGGTGTAAAGTCCAAGCATACTTTGGCAAAAGAGAAATCCAAGACATGACGAAACCGAGGGAAGCTCTTGGAAGTTAGCGTGAGGATGAAGGAGTCGCGAACTCGGAGGGATCCTAGAGGCGCAAGGCTAAAGGAAGAGCTAGAAGGTTGAGTCTAGGTCTAGGGAGTTAGTTTCAAGTATGATTTTCATCATACTTGAAGTATTAGTCGACTAAAGACATGTCTCAGTCGACTGATATGTCACTCGACTGAAGATGGCCAAGTTCGGTGGCCATCAGTCGACTGTCTAGGGTTAGCAACCAACTGATTACGCCATCAGTCAACTACCAATCATGAGCAGTCGGCTGATCAAGTTAGCATCGGGCACAGAATGGAGTCGGACTCGACTCCTCGTGGGGATCACTCGACTGATCGATCCATCAGTCGACTGATCAGCCTGCCATTGGAAATGGTGACTGTGAATCCCCAGAGATCTGCCTCGTCAGAAGTCGTTGGCTTCAGCGACAATCGACTGATGGAGACCATCAGTCAATTGATCGAGGCTCGACGGGAAAAACAATCCTCTCTTTATAAAAAGAGGACATGGGGTGCTTGAAGAGGCTAGTTCTTATCTTCCAACTTTACTCTCAAGCTTCCCATGATTTTCTAAGCTTTCTAAGTGTTCTAATCCTCCTCTTCTCTAATCTTCATCTTCATCAATTGTAAAGAAGATGAGAGAGTGTTGTAAAGAAGCTTTCTTAGTGGAGACTATTTGGATTGATCCACCTTAAGGATCGCCGTGGAGTAGGAGCTTAATCTCCGAACCACATAAACTCTTTCTTGTTAGTGATTTGTGCTTTTAGTCTCTTAATTTCATTTAGTATTTGCTTTGCTTCCGCTAACTTTGCTTGTAGAAATTAAAAGAGGATATTCAGCCCCCTCTAGCCTTCCAAATATCTCTAACAAGTGGTATCAGAGCCCGGATCGCGTCGGAAGATCTAACCATCAACCGGAGCACAATGGCTTTTCAAGAGGGGTATAGCACGGCAAGGCCTCCATTCTTCAATGGCGACGATTTCAGATATTGGAAAGGTAGGATGGAATATTATCTTATGAACGATATTGAAAATTGGTTAAGTGTTGTAGATGGATTCGAGAAGTCGGTCGATGAACACGGAGTGTCTATACCAACCAAGGATTGGACGAGGGATATGGCCAAGAAGGCTCAAGCTAACACCAAAGCAACAACCACACTTCAATGTGGTTTGTCTATGTTAGTGAAAGCCCTAGAGCCAATCATGTGATGATTGTTGTATGGACTTTATTGTATCATATTCCTATTTATAAAGGCATGGTTATTATATTTACTTGTATTGGTGCCAAATAACTAAATATAATAATGTCCTTGAGTAGTAGGTTCTTATCTATATCAATCGATTAGTTGAATCGATAATGAGATGATATAGAGAACACTACTCTTAATCATTCCTAGTCGAGTATTAACATTCAGGGACAATGTTAATGTGTAGAGACTAGCATGTAGGTCAACATGATGACTTGATCTCACAAGTCATGGATATGAGATATCAAGTTGACACATGGGTATGCATTGGAGAATGTATACTGAATGACCCATCATGAGAAAGTATCATGGATTGTTATATGAGTGTCATATACTTTCTCATGTGGCTATTAGTATGACTATTAGTCCTTAGACCTGAAGTTACCATGGTTCCCTACATAAGGCGTTGCATACTTTGGCTTCGTCAAACGTCACCCGTAAATGGGTGGACTATAAAGGCGATTACTGGATATATAATAAATTATGCGAAGGGATGTGAGTGATGTAGATGAGATCTATCCCTCCTATATGACGGGAGAGACATCGATATTCTTGATAGAGTGAGACACGAAATGCATGACCATGCCCAAATGAATCAATATGAGATATTGAGCTCATTTTATTAGAGTGAGTCTACTTGGAGTTCAAGATTTAGATTGTACTGAGGATGACATGGTCTATGCCTCGATTGGTCAATCTAGATGTCAAGGATAGAGGGACATTGTCACATATTGTGAGAGTCACAATTAGTAGTCACAAAGGTGATGTTGGAGCTCAACATTCTTGTAACTTGGGTAGCAATGATGTGTTGCTAGATACCTCTCATTGCTTATGTTCCTAAATCGATTTAGGGACATTACCAACGTTACAAGAACCTATAGGGTCGCACACATAAGAGCAATTAGATGGAGATTAGGTTCATATGATGAACCATGAGGATTAGGTTCATGGGATAAACCAAATTGGATTAAGAGTAATCCAAATTAGACTAATTGAGTTAGACTCAAGTTGATTCAAGTGTTGAATGAGTCTAATTTATATTTAATTCATCAAATCAATTTAAATTAATGAATAGAGATTCATTAAATTAAATTGACTTGAGTCAAGTGGTTAGATTTGATCAACCATGAGAGATTAGAGGTCAAGTTTGACTTGACTTGGGAGGGAAGATGAAAGGTCAAGTTTGACTTGACCAAATGTCATGTCATCATGATGACTTGGCATGGCTGGCCAATAATGATGCTCCACATCATCATTGACTTTGTCAATTGGTGCCACATCATGAAGGAGACCAAGGGTCATGGGAGTTACATGCATGCATGTAACCCCCTCTCCATAATGTGGCCGGCCACTTTAGGGGTTATGATGGTGAAATTCATTTGGTGAGTTACACACAACATCATCTTCAACCTTGGATCAATTTCCCTCAAGCTCTCCTTCTTCTTCCTCATCTTGCCGAGACATTCTAGGAGTGCTAGCACACTCAAGATTGTCTTTTCTCCACCTATTGCTTGTATGGATACCAATAGAGGAGTGTGCACTTGACACTCTCAAGTTTCGGCAACCCTTTTGGATGAGCGGGATTTGCGAAGGACGTCGCATCGAGGGTAATGATCTCACCTCTTAGATCTAAGGTAGATCTAGGGTTTTTAGTAAGCACATACATGTTTTATTTTAATATATCTTTGCACGGATCCGTGGCTGGGGATTCCGATGTTTCCGCAACGCAAAAAGCGGCTTTTGCGGCTTGGAAAAACCCAACAGTGGTATCAGAGCCACGTGCGAAGCATGTATGTGTTTCGTTTTTGTAATTTTTGTATTAGATATAAAAATTACAGATTTATATGTTTCTGTAAATTTCCTATTTTATAGAATTTTTGGGTATTTTTCTCGAAGAATCGAAGCAACGAGTGTTGGGACACTTGTACGCTTCAACCGTCGAGAAAAACTCTCCGAAACGGCGAGTTCTCGCTTTAGGTTTTTGGGACAGTGACTTAAGTTGCTGTAAGATCATTGTAGGGACACTCGCAAAGTTTATTTTTTGAGTAGGGGCGCTACCCCTATCCCCGAAAGAGGCCTTGTCCCGCAATCGCGCCTGGAAACCGCTTAGCGGGACCGTTACGGAGAGATGACTCATAAAATTGAAAAAAAAATAGGAAAAATTATAAATATTTTCTGTAAAAATACATAATTTAGAATTATGTATAATTCTGTGATTGTCATGGCCCAATAACCCAATATGATTGGATGTGATGTGTTGTAATTCATAACACGGCCTGCGTGCCGTTTTATGGTTGTGCGGAGGGACAATCTTGGTCCCGCCTATCACGGCTTGGGTTAGAGTAAGCTCAATTAGATTGAGTAAAACTAGTTAACTCAATTGGATCGAGTAGAACTATAGGCATATTCCAACCGTTGGAAAGATAGGATAAGATCACATTTACACTAAATCTTGGGCGATTTAGCCAAAGCTAACTCAAGGTCTTTTGTAAATGTGGGTCTTGATCCTATAAACAAGAGTTGCATAGAGATGTAATCGGTAATGTATTACCCACCGATCATACTAAGTCTTGGGTGATTTAGCCAAAGTTAACTCAAGACTTAGTATGATGTGGATCTTGTCCCGCAGGAATTATAGCTAGTTTGTATGAATCTAGTAATGTGGTTTGACCACATCCATAACTCGATTCTACAAAAATTCCTATAATTCAGTGGGAGCATCATTTGATTAAAGGCCTAATTAAATGATAAAAGGAATATGATATTAATTCTCTGCATTATATGTTGTAGATAACTATGTCGACAAACACGAACACTCTCTCTCTGCGTTCTGTCCTTGAGAAGGACAAGCTCAATGGAGCAAATTTCCTGGACTGGTACAGGAACCTGAGAATTGTTCTCACCCAAGAAAGGAAGTTGTACTGGGCATCCCATTCAGGAGGCACCTCCGCCCTTGCCTCATGGTGACAAAGATGCTTACAAGAAGCATCAAAATGATGCATTAGATGTGTCATGTCTAATGCTCGCGACCATGAACTCTGAGCTTCAGAAGCAACATGAGTTCATGAATGCTTATGATATGGTTGGACATCTTCGTCAACTATATCAAGGACAAGCAAGACATGAGAGATATGAAGTCTCTAAGGCATTGTTTGGGTCTAAAATGCAAGAAGGGACTCCCGTAGGTCAATATGTACTCAAGATGATTGGGTACGTAGAAAACCTACAAAGGCTGGGATTCCCACTTGGCCAAGAGCTAGCCACTGACCTGATCTTGCAATCTTTGCCACAAGTCTTCAATTAATTTGTCATGAATTATAACATGAATGAAATTGATAAGCCATTGTCTGAAATGCTCAGCATGTTGAGAACTGCTGAGCTTAACCTTAAGAAAGGAAAATTTGACACCATTTTGATGGTGCAGAAGAAGAAAGGCAAGGGAAAGCCTAAAGGTAAGGGAAAGTCTCAAGCCAAGGGCAAAGGCAAATAACTTAAACCCAAAGGAGGGGTAGCCAAGGAAGGGGCTTGCTTCCACTGCAAGGAAGCTGGACACTGGAAGCGTAACTGCAAAGCTTACCTAGAAGATCTTAAGAAGAAAAGAAGTGAGACTTCTACTTCAGGTATAAATGTTATAGAAGTCAATCTATCTATTTCTTCATCATGGGTATTAGATACCGGATGTGCATCTCACATTTGTACCAATGTGCAGGCGCTGAGAAATAGCAGGGCATTAAGAAAGGGCGAGGTGGACCTACGAGTAGGCAATGGAGCAAGGGTTGCTGCTGTTGCTGTAGGAACTTATGATCTATCTTTGCCCTCTGGGCTTGTAATAGAATTAGATGAATGTTGTTATGTGTAAGCCTTAACTAAAAACATCATTTCAGTTTCTTGTTTAGACAAGAAAGGATTTTCATTTATAATAAAGAACAAATGTTGTTCAGTTTATTTAAATGATATGTTCTATTGTAATGCACCTCTAATGAACGGACTCTACTTTCTAGACTTAGAGAGCCCTATCTATAACATAAGTACCAAAAGGTTCAAGTCAAATGAGTTGAACTAAATCTATCTCTGGCATTGTCGCTTAGGTCACATAAATGAGAGTCGCTTATCTCAGCTCCATAAGGATGGGCTGCTAGACTCATTTGATTTTGAATCATATGAGACGTGTGAATCTTGCCTTTTAGGCAAGATGACCAAGACTCCCTTTAGTGGACACGGCGAAAGAGCAACAGATTTGTTAGGACTTATACATAGTGATGTATGTGGTCCTTTCAATGTTGCTGCTAGAGGTGGTTACAGGTACTTCATTACATTTACTGATGACTTCAGTAGATATGGTTGTGTATCTTATGACACATAAATCAGAATCCTTTGAAAATTTCAAAGAATTCAAGAATGAAGTACAAAACCAGCTTGGCAAGAGTATTAAGATATTTCGATCAGATCGAGGTGGTGAATACCTTAGCCATGAGTTTCGTGACTATCTAGCGGAGTGTGGGATTCTATCCCAACTCACTCCTCCTGGAACACCACAGTGGAATGGTGTATCCGAAAGGAGAAATCGTACCCTATTAGATATGGTACGATCTATGATGAGTCACACAGATCTTCCTACATCCTTTTGGGGATATGCTCTAGACACAGCAGCCTTTACCTTTAACCATGTACCATCCAAGGCTGTCATAAAGACACCATATACGATATGGACAGGGAGAAATCCCAAGATGTCTTTTATGAGGATTTGGGGTTGTGAGGCTTACGTTCGACGTCAAGTCTCAGACAAACTGGGGCCTAAATCCGATAGGTGCTATTTTGTTGGATATCCCAAGGATACAAAGGGATATTACTTCTACATTCCCAGTCAGCACAAAGTGTTTGTGGCAAAGACTGGAGTTTTTCTAGAAAGGGATTTTTTTCTAGAAAAACTAGTGGGAGTACCTTCGATCTTGAAGAAATTCAAGATAAGGACCATAGCACTGAGGCCTTGATGGAGGTTGAACAGGAACCACAAAGTGTTGTGGGTGATGAGGTTGTTGCACAAAGAGTTGTGGAACACCACCTGTTCATGTAGACCTACCTCTTCGCAGATCTGATAGGGTACGTCGTCAGCCTTAGAGATACTCATTTCTCTTGTCTGATCATGATGACGTTATGCTCATTGAGAATGAGCCTACCTCCTATCAGAAAGCTGTGATGAGCCCAGATTCTGAGAAATGGCTAGAGGCCATGAGATCCGAGATAGAATCCATGTACACCAACCAAGTATGGACTTTAGTTGATCCACCTGAAGGGGTCAAACCCATTGGGTGTAAGTGGGTCTTTAAGAGAAAGACTGACATGGATGGACTTACGCATACCTATAAGGGTCGATTGGTGGCTAAAGGTTACAAGCAAATCCATGGTATTGACTATGATGAAACCTTTTCTCCAGTGGCGATGTTTAAGTCAATTCGGATCTTGCTTGCTATTACAGCATACCACGATTATGAGATCTGGCAGATGGATGTCAAAACTGCGTTTCTGAATGGAAACATACTCGAGGATGTGTACATGACACAACCTGAGGGTTTTGAAGATCCACAGCATACTGGGAAGGTATGCAAGCTGCAAAGGTCCATTTATGGGCTAAAGCAAGCTTCTCGGAGCTGGAATCTTCGATTCGATGATGCGATCAAACAGTTTGGTTTCATCAAGAATGAAGATGAACCCTGTGTCTACAAGAGGGTTAATGGGAACACAGTTGTCTTCCTTGTATTGTATGTGGATGACATACTGCTCATTGGGAATGACATCCCTTCGCTACAGTCTGTGAAGACTTGGCTCGGGACGTGCTTCTCAATGAAGGACTTAGGTGAAGCAGCCTGTATTCTAGGCATCAAGATCTATAGAGATAGATCTAAGAGATTGCTTGGCCTAAGTCAGAGTACATACATTGACACGGTATTACTTCGGTTTGCCATGCAGAATTCTAAGAAAGGACTTCTGCCGATGTCACATGGTGTGAGTCTTTCGAAGACTCAAAGTCCCTCTTCTAGAGAGGAGAGAGACCGCATGGATAAGATCCCTTACGCATCTGCTATAGGATCTATCATGTACGTCATGCTGTGTACTCGTCCTGATGTCTCGTATGCTTTGAGCATGACGAGTAGATACCAGTCAGATCCAGGTGAGCGTCACTGGATAGCAGTCAAGAATATTCTTAAGTACTTGAGAAGGACTAAAGAATATTTCTTGATATTTGGAGGCGATGAGGAGCTAGCTGTAAAGGGTTACAGCGATGTCAGCTTCCAAACTGACCAGGATGATTATAGATCACAGTCAGGGTTCATGTTTTTCTTGAATGGTGGCGCTGTGAGCTGGAAGAGTTCGAAGCAGGACACAGTTGTTGATTCTACAACAGAAGCCGAGTATATCGCTGCATCTGAGGCAGCAAAGGAAGCAGTTTGGATGCGCAAGTTCATTGTTGAACTTGGGGTGGTTCCTAGCATTGCAGATCCTATAGAGCTCTATTGTGACAACAATGGAGCGATTGCACAGGCTAAGGAACCTCGCTCACTCCAGCGGACCAAACACATACTACGGCGCTTCCATCTCATTCGAGAGATTATCGATAGAGGAGATGTGAAGATTTGCAGAGTACCCACAGAGGCTAACATCGCAGATCCCTTGACCAAGGCTTTGGTACAGAAAAAGCATGATGGTCACACTAGGTCATTGGGTATTAGATACTACGGTGATTGGCACTAGTGCTAGTGGGAGATTGTTAGTGAAAGCCCTAGAGTCAATCATGTGATGATTGTTGTATGGACTTTATTGTATCATATTCCTATTTATAAAGGCATGGTTATTATATTTACTTGTATTGGTGCCAAATAACTAAATATAATAATGTCCTTGAGTAGTAGGTTCTTATCTATATCAATCGATTAGTTGAATCGATAATGAGATGATATAGAGAACACTACTCTTAATCATTCCTAGTCGAGTATTAACATTCAGGGACAATGTTAATGCGTAGAGACTAGCATGTAGGTCAACATGACGACTTGATCTCACAAGTCATGGATATGAGATATCAAGTTGACACATGGGTATGCATTGGAGAATGTATACTGAATGACCCGCCATGAGAAAGTATCATGGATCGTTATATGAGTGTCATATACTTTCTCATGTGGCTATTAGTATGACTATTAGTCCTTAGACCTGAAGCCACCATGGTTCCCTACATAAGGCGTTGCATACTTTGGCTTCGTCAAATGTCACCCGTAAATGGGTGGACTATAAAGGCGATTACTGGGTATGTAACAAATTATGCGGAGGGATGTGAGTGATGTAGATGGGATCTATCCCTCCTATATGACGGGAGAGACATCCATATTCTTGATAGAGTGAGACCACAAAGTGCATGGTCATGCCCAAATTAATCAATATGAGATATTGAGCTCATTTGATTAGAGTGAGTCTACTTGGAGTTCAAGATTTAGATTGTACCGAGGATGACACGGTCTATACCTCGATTGGTCAATCTAGATGTCAAGGATAGAGGGACATTGTCACATATTGTGAGAGTCACAATTAGTAGTCACAAAGGTGATGTTGGAGCTCAACATTCTTGTAACTTGGGTAGCAATGATGTGTTGCTAGATACCGCTCATTGCTTATGTTCCTAAATCGGTTTAGGGGCATTGCCAACGTTACAAGAATCTATAGGGTCACACACATAAGATCAATTAGATGGAGATTAGGTTCATATGATGAACCATGAGGATTAGGTTCATGGGATGAACCAAATTGGATTAAGAGTAATCCAAATTAGACTAATTGAGTTAGACTCAAGTTGATTCAAGTGTTGAATGAGTCTAATTTTTATTTAATTCATCAAATCAATTTAAATTAATGAATAGAGATTCATTAAATTAAATTGACTTGAGTCAAGTGGTTAGATTTGATCAACCATGAGAGATTAGAGGTCAAGTTTGACTTGACTTGAGAGGGAAGATGAAAGGTCAAGTTTGACTTGACCAAATGTCATGTCATGATGATGACTTGGCATGGCCAGCCAATGATGATGCTCCACATCATCATTGACTTTGTCAATTGGTGCCACATCATGAAGGAGACCAAGGGTCATGGGAGTTACATGCATGCATGTAACCCCCTCTCCATAATGTGGCCGGCCACTTTAGGGGTTATGATGGTGAAATTCATTTGGTGAGTTACACACAACATCATCTTCAACCTTGGATCAATTTCCCTCAAGCTCTCCTTCTTCTTCCTCATCTTGCCGAGACATTCTAGGTGTGCTAGCACACTTAAGATTGTCTTTTCTCCACCTATTGCTTGTGTGGATACCAATAGAGGAGTGTGCACTTGACACTCTCAAGTTCTGGCAATCCTTTTGGACGAGCGAGATTTGTGAAGGCCGTCGCATCGAGGGTAATGATCTCACCTCTTAGATCTAAGGTAGATCTAGGGTTTTTAGTAAGCACATACATGTTTTATTTTAATATATCTTCGCACGGATCCGTGGCCGGGGATTCCGAGGTTTCCGCAATGCAAAAAGCAGTTTTTGCGGCTCAGAAAAACCCAACAGTCTAAGGAGCAACTAAGTAAAGTGGGACCGTTCAAATCAGCAAAGGAGCTTTGGGAGAAGCTAATTGAGCTCAACGAGGGATCGAAGGAAACAAGAAGTGCAAAAAGGGACCTTTTGATAGGTCAACTCCAAAATTTCAATATGAAGACAAATGAGACCGTGAGCTAAATGCACGATCGCTTCAAGGAGGTAGTCAACGAGCTACATGTAATAGGTGAGAAGGTCGACAATCGAGACCTTGTGAGGTATGTACTTCAAGCCTTCCCTATATCAACGTTATGGGCATCAATGGTAGATGCCTATATGGTCTCTAGGGATCTCTCTTTAGTTAAGATAGATGAACTCTTTTGTGAATTTGAGCTATATGAGCATGCTAACACTTCTTCAAAAGAAAAAGGTATAGCTCTTGTTGTAGGTAAGAAGGACAAGAAGAAGAAGGAGGTTTCATCTTCATCAGCGTCGGAGGAGGAATCTTCAATTAGCGATGAGGAGCTATCGGCTAGTGAGGTGGCTCACTACGTAAAGAAGTTTGGTGGGAGGTCAAGAAAACTCACCAAGAAGGATGGGAGGAGGATGTTCCAATCCTCCAAAGGTAAAACCTCTAGTCTTTTAACTTCTACATCTAATGTAACTTGTTATGGTTGCAACAAGAAAGGGCACATCAAGCCGAATTGCCCGGACCTAAAAAAGAAGAAGGAAAAGGAAAAGAAGAAGAAGGAAAAGAAGGAGAAGAAGAAGAAGAAAGCCATGGTCACCCAAATGTTGGATACGCAAAGCTTCGAAGATACATCAGATGATGATGAGCATTGCCACGTCACCCACAACCTTGCACTCATGGCCATGGAGGATGAAGCCGAAAGCTCAAGTGAAGAGTCATCCTCCTCCTCAAGTGATGAATCGTCCTCTAGTGATGATGAGGTAAAAGACTCCCCTAGGATAGATTTTCTTTATAAAACTATTGCATATCTTCAAAATGCTTTAAATAGATCAAAATCTAGAATTAAGGACTTAAAAGTAGAAATTAAGAAAATTAGAGATGTGGAACCTTCGTGTGATGATGCATGTTCACTTAGGAATGAAAATGATGAACTAAGAAAAGAAATAGGTGAACTAAGAGAATGCTTAGAAAAATTTACAAATGGCTCCAAATACCTAGATATGATAATTAAGGATCAAAGGGCTATTTACAACAAGGCAGGAATAGGATATAGGCCTAAGGAGAAGTGTTGGGATGTTGGTGGTCGGCTAGAGGGGGGTGAAGAGCCCTCAATCGTCATATTGTGGAATTCATTCGTTCGTCGTGCGTCGCTTGTCTACAATTGTCATTAGCACAGCGGAAATAATAGAAACAAATAAAAATTCAAACAATAACACAAGCACATGCAATACATCAAGATATACGTGGTTCAGAACCGAATGGTTCCTACTCCATAGGCGAGCTCACCGAGCTCTAGTTATGCACACGGCACTAACTAAACTCCTTCTTGACAACATGTCGGAGGTGGAGAAACCTTGTACAAGCAATTTACAATAGTAATATAGAAGTACAAACAAGAATACAAATACAATACAAAAGAACACTTTTCACCGATTGCTTTTGATCACTTTTTTGTTGCTTGCTTTGGTTGGCTCTTGAAGGTCTGGAATACAGCAGTAATTCCCCTCCAAAGTCACCCTTAAAGTCTTGGCGAAATCCTCCATCTTGAGCTCCATTTATAACCTGCATCAAGCTGATTTAGTGCCCATCAGTCGACTGATCGTGACCATCAGTCGACTAGTCCTATAGCTGTTGTCTCACAACGACTTGATCCACGTTGGCAAAACTCCAACGGATCCATCATCAGTCGATTGATCATGCCCATCAGTCGACTGATGATCCCATCAGTCGAGTGGTCACGCGAGCACTAGATTTGAAACCATTCTGTGGCTGAAAACACCCCGATCAGTCGACTGATCTCCCTCATCAGTCGACTGATGGTGTTATTAGTCGACTGTCATCCCTCGGCAATCGACTAATCAGCCAGACCAGTTAGTGTCGGCCCTTAGTGTCAATCATGAGATGATTGATTAGGGATCATGTGTATCATATTTCATTAATAAAAGGCAAGGATTGTTTATTATATTTACTTTATGCATATGCCAGCTAAAATAAATATAATAATGCCCTTTAATAGTAAGTTCTAATCTACAGTTTATCAATTGGAAGAATTGATTATGAAAAGCTATATAGAACACTATTCTTAAAATTCATAGTCAAGTATTAATATACAAGGGCAATATTAATACATTGAGACTAGTATGTAGGTCAATGGATGACTTGATCTCACAAGTCATGGATATGTGATATCACAATGACACATGGGTATATATATTGAAGAATATATATACTAAATTGACCCGCCATGAGAAAGTATTATGGATCGTTATATGAGTGTCATATACTTTCTCATGTGACTATTGGTATGAATAGTCCTTAGACCTGAAGTCACTATGGTTCCCAACATAAGGAGTTATGTACTTTGGTATCGTCTAACGTCACACCGTAACTGGGTGCACTATAACGGCGATCACTAGGTATGTAACGAATTATACGGAGGGATGTGAGTGATGTAGATGGGATCTATCCCTCCTATATGACAGGAGTGATATCTTTGGCCTCTTGATAGAGTAGGACCACGAAATGCATGCCCATGCTCAAATGAGTCAATATGAGATATTGAGCTCATTTATTTGAGTGTGTCTACTTGGGGATCAAGAATCATAAGGATCGATAAGGGGATGACACGGTCTATGCCTCATTGATCGATCTAAGATATCAGAGATAGAAGGACATCGTCATACATGATAATAGTCACGGAAAGGTTGTCGAATCTCGACGATCTTGTAACTTGGGTAGCAATGATGTATTGTTAGATGTCGCTCATTGCTTATGTATCTAAAAGTGGTTTTAGATACATTGCCAACGTTACAAGAGCCTATAAGGTCACACACAAATGACATTCTATTTTGGAGAAGGTTTCTTTTAGTTAGACTAAAAGGACAATTGAGCATATGGCCAAGATTTGAGTTAGACTCAAACTGGTTAAACTTGAGTTAGACTCAAGTTGAACCATGGAAGATGATTCATCATCATGCATGATTAATTTGATTAATCATGCATATGAATACCAAGGGGCTTGGTATTCATGATGAGAATTAAAGAAGGGAATACCAAGGGTCTTAGTATTAAGAGATGTCTTAATGAGGAGATAATGGTATTGATGGCTTGACCATAAAATGGGTTTTGTGCTCAACGTGAAAAATTAGAGAAGTAATTTTGTGTTTGGGCGCGCAAACCAAAAGGGACAAGAAAGTGTTCTCTCATCTCCTCCTTCCTCTCCTTCTTCTTCCAAAAGAGTTCTTGGCGTTTTGCTAGGGGTTGCTAGCACAACGTGACTCCAAAGCTAGTATGGGTGTAAGTGTGGATACCATAGATATACGGTTACCCTTACCGTATTTAGATCCGACAGTGTTTGGAAAAGCGGGATTGCAAAGGGCACACACCGAAAGTATATTCCTCCTCTAGATAAGATCTAGACTAGATTAAAGAAAATGATTTATATAGTTTTGCATGGATCTCTGGTGGGATCCGGTATAATTATTGTTTCTGCTGCGGTTGTGTGAAGTATTCGCCCGCAATGTTGTGAACATCAGATCCGCAGTTTTTCCCAACATTGGTATCAGAGCCACTTACAAAACATATACTTCGTTATAATGATTTATATGTGATATAAATTAGTTTTTTCATGTTTTCTATGAGATATAAAGCATGTAGATTATGGGTACACGAATTTTAGGCTTGGAATGTTGATAAAGGGGCAAAAATGGAGTGGAACAGTACGACACACGGCCTTGTTGAAAAACATGGCATGGCCATGTTCAACCCCACGGTCGTGTTGAAGAACGTGGCCTGGTCGTGGGCGCCTCTGGAAGAGAAACCCATGGTCATGTGGAAAGACATGGCCTGCCCGTGTGGGCCTCTGATCACCCTAGAATGGCCATGCCAATTGGCACGGCCCGACCGTGTTGGACATGGGATGCTCCAGAAGCAAGGGTATTGGGTTCATAGTGATGGACTGAGGGCAGCAACTCATTCAAGGAGTTGAAAATAAAATTTTACTTCGCGGGCGCTGCCCCTTGACCCCGTCTGCTAATCGGCTAGCGGGACCGCCATGGCATTGCGGCTTATCAGCGAAGCGGCTTTAAAATTCGTGTATGTATAATTAATTTTATAAAATCACATCATTATGAATGATATGATGCATGGTGCATGGTTATGTCCTAGGACCCAATATGATTGTTGTTGTATGTGTTGTGTGTGCATGTTGTAATTCATAATGCGGCTTGCATGTCACACCTTCATCTCTATTTTTCCTGTTGTAAAATATATTTAGACTCGAATGTAACTCGAGTATTCTTATTTTGTAATATACAAAATGATGAAATGGAAAGTCCATTGAAGGGTGAAGTTACAAGGAGGATGCCGACAACACAGGATGACCGAAGGAAGCACTTGGAGAAGATGTCATCCCTAGGTTATCCATTCGCTCTTCTCATTGGCTTGAGAAGATCGTAGATTCGGTTCATAACCATGTCACGTTTAAAATTATATGTTGATATATATTATGCTTGCATGTGATGCTTGTGTATGTGATGCTTGTATGAGATGCATGCGTAGTTAGTTGTCACAAAATTAGGTCGCTTATTATATGTCTACCAAAGTTTAATACTTACTATTACCTTATTCAATCGTTGCGCATTTGCCAAAGCAAAGTGACTCGATTTATCTTGGTAAAGTATGACAAGACAATTGTGATGTTCGCCTATTAAACTTTAAGTTTGACTTAACTAAGCTCTCTCAATTAGATTGATGAACTTAGAGGCATAGCTCATACGAGATATCTACCTACATTATACAAATCTTGGGTGATTAGCCAAAGCTAACTCAAGATGAGTAGTAATTTAGAAGGATATCTCATTCGATGGGTATTATGAACAAATGTTGTTCATAAAGATATACAAGAGTTACATTAGATGTAATTGGTATGAGTTACCTACCTAATTTATACGAGCCTTGGGTGATTAGCCAAAGCTAACTCAAGATGCGGTATAATATGGATCTTGTACCACTTTGTGACCAGTGGGAGAATCATTTAGTTAAAGGCCTAATTAAATGATTAAAATATGATACATGTCTACATTTCTGTTGTAGATCACTATGTCTTCAAATACGTCAAATACCCTATCTCTACGATCGGTCCTTGAGAAGGACAAGCTCAATGGAGCAAACTTTATTGACTTGTATAGGAATTTGAGAATAGTTCTCAAACAGGAGCGGAAACTCTATGTCCTAGAGCAACCCATTCCTGAACCACCCACCAACAATGCCACTCATGCTGATAAGGATGCTTACAAGAAGCATCAAGATGATGCATTAGATGCATCATGCCTTATGCTTACAACCATGAACTCTGAGCTTCAGAAGCAACATGAGAACATGGATACCTTTGCTATGGTTGCACACCTGAAGCAACTATATCAAGGGCAAGCGAGGCATGAGAGATTCGAGGTATCTAAGGCATTGTTTCAATGCAAGATGCAAGAAGGAACACCCGTAGGAACTCACGTACTCAAGATGATTGGGTACGTGGAGAACCTTGAAAGATTGGGATTTCCTTTAGGCCAAGAGTTGGCCACTGACCTTATTCTGCACTCCTTGCCTAGAGACTTTAGTCAATTTGTCATGAATTATTACATGACTGAAATTGACAAACCGTTGCCTGAGCTCTTAAGCATGTTGAGAACTGCTGAGAGCAATCTTAAGAAGATACAACCTAGTATTAGTATTGTACTTATGGTTAAAATGGCAAAGGTAAGGAGAAGTCGAAAGGCAAGACCCAAGAAAAGGGCAAGAAAGCATTGAAGCCCATAGGTGGGGTGGGCAAGGAAGGGACTTGCTTCTATTGTAAGGAAGCTGGACATTGAAAGAGGAACTGTAAAAAGTATCTTAAGGAAGTCAAGAAGAAGCAAAGTGAGACTTCTGCTTCAGGTATACATGTTATAGAAGTCAATCTATCTATTTCTTTTTCATGGGTATTGGATACCGCTTGTTCTTCTCACATTTGCACTAATGTGCAGGGCCTGAGAAGAAGTAGATCATTGATGCAAGGGGAAGTGGACCCTCATGTGGGCAATGGCGCAAGAGTTGCTGCTATAGTTATAGGGACATATTCCTTATTGTTGCCGAGTGGTTTGATTTTAGAACCTAATGAGTGCTATTTTGTACCTACAATAACTAAGAACATTATGTCTGTTTCTTGTTTGGACAAGAAAGGTTTTTCATTTACTATAAAGGACAAATGTTGTTCCATTTATTTAAATGAAATGTTCTATTGCAGTGCACATTTGATGAATGGACTCTATATTCTAGATCTAGAAAACCCAGTCTATAACATAAATACCAAACGATTCAAATCTAATGATTTGAATCAGACATATCTTTGGCATTGTCGCTTGGGTCACATAAATGAGAGTCATATATTTCAGCTCCATAGAGATGGATTATTGGACTCATTTGATTTTGAATCATATGAGACATGCAAATCTTGTCTTTTAGGCAAGATGACCAAGACTCCATTTAGTGGACAAGGCGAACGTGCGACAGATTTGTTAGGCCTCATACATAGTGATGTTTGTGGTCCTTTCAAAGTCATAGTCAGAGGTGGTTATCAATACTTCATTATATTTACTGATGATTTCAGTAGATATGGATATGTGTACCTTATGAGGCACAAATCAGAATCTTTTGAAAAGTTCAAAGAATTCAAGAATGAAGTACATAACCAACTTGAAAAGAGTATTAAAATGCTTCGATCAGATCGAGGTGGGGAATACCTTAGCCAAGAGTTTCATGACTATCTAGATGAGTGTGGGATACGATATCAACTCACTCCACCCAGAACACCACTGTTGAATGGTGTATCCGAGAGGAGAAATCGTACTCTGTTAGACATGGTACTATCATTGATGAGTCATACGGATCTTCCTCCTTCCTTCTGAGGATATGCTCTAGAGACAGTTGCTTTTACACTTAACCGTGTTCCATCTAAGGCAGTCATAAAGACACCATATGTGATATGGACTGGGAAGAGTCCCAAGATGTCTTTTATGAGGATTTGTGGATATGAAGCTTACGTGAGACGTCATGTTTCAGATAAATTAGGCCCCAAATCAGACAAGTGTTATTTTGTAGGATATCCTAAGGAAACAAAAGGATATTACTTTTACAACCCCACGCTAGCTAAAGTGTTTGTCACCAGAAATGGTATCTTTCTAGAAAAGGAATTTATTTCTAGAAAGGCTACTGGGAGTAAAATTGATCTTGAAGAAGTTCAAGATACACAAAATAGCATTGATGTCTTAATGCAACAAGAACAGGCATCACAAGGAGTTGTGGTACAACCTGTTCAGGTAGACCAAGCTCTGCGCAGGTCTGATAGGATACGTCGTTGACCTGAGAGATATTCTTTTCTCTTGGATGGCAATGATGGTGTCATGCTAGATGAGCCAACATCCTATTAGGAAGCTGTAATGAGCCCAGATTCTAAGAAATGGCTTGAGGTCATGAGATCCGAAATGGAATCCATGTACACTAACCAAGTATGGACTTTGGTTGATCCACCTGAAGGGGTCAAATCCATTGGGTGTAAGTGGGTCTTTAGGAGAAAGATTGACATGGATGGTAATGTTCATACCCATAAGGGGCGATTGGTAGCAAAAAGATTCAAGCAGATTCATGGTATTAACTATGATGAAACCTTTTCTCCAGTTGCGATGCTCAAATTCATTTGGATCATGCTTGCTATTGCTGCTTACTATGACTATGAAATATGGCAGATGGATGTCAAAACTGCATTTCTTAATGGAAATCTACTCGAGGATGTGTATATGACACGACCTGAGGGTTTTGTCAATCCAAAGGATGCTAGAAAAGTCTGTAAGTTGCATAGGTTCATTTATGGTTTAAAGAAAGCTTCTAGAAGCTGGAATCATCGATTCGATGATGCGATCAAAATGTTTGATTTCATAAAGAACGAAGATGAACCTTGTGTCTACAAGAAGGCTAGTGGGAGCACAGTTGTTTCCTCATTTTGTATGTAGATGACATACTACTCATTGAAAATGATATCCCTATGCTAAAGTCTGTGAAGACTTGGCTTGGGAATTATTTCTCAATGAAGGACTTAGGTGAAGCAGCCTATATTCTTGGCATCAAGATCTGTAGGGATAGATCTAGGAGATTGCTTGGCCTGAGTCAGAGTACATATATTGACAAGGTGCTTAATCATTTTTCCATGCAGAATTTCAAGAAGGGATTTCTGTCAATGTCACATGGTGTAAGTCTTTCGAAGACTCAATGTCCCTCTTCTGCAGAAGAGAAACAATGCATGGATCAGATTCCTTATGCATCTGCTATAGGATCTATCATGTACGCCATGATTTGTACTCGCCCTGATGTCTCGTATGCTTTGAGCATGACGAGTAGGTACCAGTCAGATCCCGGTGAGTGTCACTGGATAGCAGTCAAGAATATTCTTAAGTACTTGTGAAGGATGAAAGAATATTTCTTGATCTTTAGAGGTGATGAGGAGCTAGTTGTAAAGGGTTACAGCGATGTAAGCTTCCAAATCGACAGAGATGATTCACGATCGCAATCAGGGTATGTATTTTGTCTGAATGGTGGTGCTGTGAGCTGGAAGAGTTTGAAGCAGGACACAGTCACAGATTATACAACAGAAGCCGAGTACATTACTGCTTCGGATGTAGCAAAGGAGGCAGTTTGGATCAGAAAGTTTGTTTCTAAGCTTGGTGTAGTTCCTAGCAATGTGAGCCCTATAGAGCTTTATTGTGACAAAAACGGGGCTATAGCACAGGCTAAGGAACCTCGTTCTCACCAACATTCCAAACATTTACTATGGTGGTATCACCTCATACGAGAGATCATTGATAGAGGAGATGTGCTGATATGCAGAGTTGATACTAATGCTAACATTGCGGATCCCTTGACCAAGGCTTTGGCACAGAGAAAGCATGATGGTCATACAAGGTCACTGGGTCTTAGAGATTACAGTGATTGGCACTAGTTCTAGTGGGAGTTTGTTAGTGTCAGCCCTTAGTGTCAATCATGAGATGTAGTGCTAATCATGAGATGATTGATTAGGGATCATGTGTATCATATTTCATTAATAAAAGGCAAGGATTGTTTATTATATTTACTTTATGCATGTGCCAGCTAAAATAAATATAATAATGCCCTTGAATAGTAGGTTCTAATCTACAGTTTATCAATTGGTAGAATTGATTATGAGAAGCTGTAGAGAACACTATTCTTAATATTTCTAGTCAAGTATTAATATACAAGGGCAATATTAATACATTGAGACTAGCATGTAGGTCAATGGATGACTTGATCTCACAAGTCATGGATATATGATATCACATTGACACATGTGTATATATATTGGAGAATATATATACTGAATTGACCCGCCATGAGAAAGTATCATGGATCGTTATATGAGTGTCATATACTTTCTCATGTGACTATTAGTATGAATAGTCCTTAGACCTGAAGTCACTACGGCTCCTTACATAAGGAGTTATGTACTTTGGTATCGTCTAAAGTCACACCGTAACTGGGTGCACTATAACAGTGATCACTGGGTATATAACGAATTATGTGGAGAGATGTGAGTGATGTAGATGGGATCTATCCCTCCTATATGACAGGAGTGATATCTTTGGTCTCTTGATAGAGTATGACCACGAAATGCATGGTCATGCTCAAATGAGTCAATATGAGATATTGAGCTCATTTGTTTGAGTGTGTCTACTTGGGGATCAAGAATCGTAAGGATCGATAAGGGGATGACACGGTCTAGGCCTCATTGATCGATCTAAGATATCAGAGATAGAAGGACATCATCATACATGATAATAGTCACGAAAAGGCTGTCGGATCTCGACGATCTTGTAACTTGGGTAGCAATGATGTATTGCTAGATGTCGTTCATTGCTTATGTACCTAAAATGGTTTTAGATACATTGTCAATGTTACAAGAGCCTATAGGGTCACACACAAATAGCATTCTATTTTCGAGATGGTTTCTTTTAGTTGGACTAAAAGGACAATTGAGCATATGGCCAAGATTTGAGTTAGACTCAAACTAGTTAAACTTGAGTTAGACTAAAGTTGAACCATGGAAGATGATTCATCATCATGCATGATTAATTTGATTAATCATGCATATGAATACCAAGGGGCTTAGTATTCATGATGAGAATTAAAGAAGGGAATACCAAGGGTCTTGGTATTAAGAGATGTCTTGATGAGGAGATAATTGTATTGATGGCTTGAGCATAAAATGGGTTTTGTGCTCAACGTGAAAAATTAGAGAAGTAATTTTGTGTTTGGGCGTGCATGCCAAAAGGGCCAAGATAGAAAGTGTTCTCTCATCTCCTTCTTCCTCTTCTTCTTCTTCCAAAAGAGTTCTTGGTGTTTTGCTAGGGGTTGCTAGCACAACGTGACTCCAAAGCTAGTGTGGGTGTCAGTGTGGATACCATAGATATACGGTTACCCTTACCGTATTGAGATCCGACAGCATTTGGAAAAGCGGGATTGCGAAGGGCACGCAGCGAAGGTATATTCCTCCTCTAGATAAGATCTAGACTAGATTAAAGAAAATGATTTATATAGTTTTGCATGGATCTTTGGTGGGAACCGGTATAATTATTGTTTCCGCTGCGGTTGTACGAAGTATTCGCCCGCAATGTTGTGAACATCAGATCCGGAGTTTTCCCAATAAGACCCTGGTCAATCAAACACCAGTCGAACCCTAGTCGACTTGGAGCAGTTGACTGACACCTATGCCAGTCGACTGATTTCGAGTAAAACCTCAAACACCAAGTTGTTTGAGCATTCGACACTCAGTCTTAGCCACTTGGCCAAGTCCACCTCATCCCTCATGGAGTTCCCCACCGAAGCTCTTTTCTCTCGGCCTATGTCCCTCGGATGCGCCAAGCACACGGCTTCACAATGTCATCCTTCACGTCTCTTGCCCTCGAAGTATGCTTCCTTTAGACCTCACTCCATTCGCTCCCTGTCCGGCGGTCCCTCGGATGCACCAAGCACACGGCTTCGCAATGTCATCCTTCACCGACTCAAGGACCCCGAGCCTAGTGAACTTCCCAAGTCCTCAAGACTTCCCAAATACACCAAGTGCATGGCTTCGCAATGCATTTCTCACCAAGCACTAAGTGCACGGCTTCGCAATGCTTTGGACGTTTCCGCACCAAGTCCCATGCTTGGATTTTCCATGCCAACTCCATGTTGGACTTTCCTATGACAACCCATGTCATAAGTTTTGTCTATCATCAAAATATTGCTCGAGTCAAACTCGAGTCGACCCGGGACGATTGCACCAACAATCTCCCCCTTTTTGATGATTGACAAAACTATCCCTCAAGTCTACCAATTATCCCTAATTGGCAATTCTCACATCCCAATGAAAATTCCAAACCCAATTGGTAACTTGGTAACTTCTCTCCCTTTTTGACATACATTAAAAAGGTCCTCCCTAAGAGTATGAATGTCTCATATCCCAATAAGATCTTACAATCTCTCCCTTGGAGGAACACACGCCTACAATCTTTCTAGTGATAAGTCTCATATCACTTAAAGAGAGGCAACCAAATTTTCCTCCCATGAGGAAAAGTACACATCCATCTTCCCATGATGAATACCTCCCCCTAGAGGCTTACTCCCCCTTGATCATTGCACCAACAATATCCTTGGAGAGTCCCTAAGCCAATAGGAATATTTATACAATCAAAATTAAGGCAAAGTTCAACAATGAACTTCCATCCACCTTAAAATTAATACTCTCCCTAAACACTTCTCCTAATCCATATCCAATGGATTTCCACCCTTTTTAATGCTCTCCCAAGCATGTCCTAGGGTTAGGAGTGGTTAGGGGACCAAAACATAGCTGACCATGGGACTAACCACCAAGGTTTACTGAATCAACGATGTGATCATTGAATTAGATGATATCGATCGACTCCTTCACATCAATCCACCGCCTCTGGCGGATCGATAATGCATTTGCGCGTTTACGAATTTAAAAACGAATTTCTGAAATTCGTAAGTAAATATACATAAGTTGAAAATTCTTGAAATTTTGTATGTATATTACTTATTACAATCATAATGGGTGAAAAATATTAGAAAATTATTTTACCCATAAATTAGTGAGATTGACACAAAATTCAAAAGTTTAGAAAAGCTTCAATATTGAGCCCTCTTTGTATCATCCCATTCAATGGTGATTGCTATCAAAAGATAGACTTCACCAAAAATTTTCAAAATGTTTTTGAAACCTTTAATTCCTTTTTCCTAAACATCTCACTTGTATCTAGATGTGTAAAACACGTACAAGTCAAATATTCTAGTGAGATGTGGGTTTTTGTTCTTTAATGGTCTCATGCATATTACAAGGCAACTCTACTTGATTCCCTTATGTATGGGACTTCAAGTCATGCCAATGGTCCTTAAATCAATTTTATTTTATGCATGATATGATTATGGCATATATATAATATAACTAAGCATGTGCCAAAATCATGATGTCATAGCATGTGAATGAAATTTTAGCATACATGACATATAAAACTAAGTCTAAAACATGATCATGACATTTTTAGAGATAAAAATGAAAATGATGTCATGACATGGCAAGGCAAACAAATCATGGAAAGTAAAATATACTAAGGTATAAAATACTTAAGTGTTAAATCCAAATTGTCATTTCTAGTAATTAATTCTATTTTTCCATAATACCATTATCTCTCAAGTGTACCATAAACCCAAAATGGCACACCCATACCTCTAAGACCTAATCATGCCAATTTAATCATTTTTCAACTTCTCAAGCATATTGGCACATCCTAATGTGTCAACTCACCATGGCTAGGTTAACTACCCATCCACTTAGGGTTGACACACCCTAACTCATCTAGCGTGAATTGATCATGCTCCTAGGAACCCAATACCTATTGGAGCTCCTTGGGTTAACAAGGTATTCACTAGGGATAACTTCCCTAGATACCTTCCTAATGACCCTTTTAGGCTTTGAAGCCATAGTCTTTTGGATCTTTCTTAGGTCAACTCTAGAGGTAACTCCCCCAATGACCTTCTTAGTGGCTTTCTTGGTTTTTCTTAAGTCCTTAGCCACTAAGCACACACCATGGCTAGTCTTAGAGATAACTTTCCTATTAGCTTTGGTTTTTCTAGATCTAGAAATTGTTCCATAATTAAATGGAACATTATGATAAGTCTTCTTGGGCATAGGTTTGTGACCCAAACCTTCCTTGCCCTTAGACCGTTCTTGAACCCTAGGTCTTGACTTTTGGGCATTTGACCCTTGAATAGAATTTTCTATAATCCTAAGGGTCTTTTCCATTCTCTCAAGTCTTGACCTCAAGACTTGGTTTTCTAATTCTAATTTTCCTAATTTTTATTTATCATTAGATTTTTGGGAAGGCCTCTTCTTCTTAGGCATGTGCCTAGACTTTTTGGGATTAATACCCAAATTTTCTTCTATTCTCCTAATTGATTCCCAAGGTAAAATAGTTCTAGTGTTATTGGTCCTAGGTTTATTCTTAGATAAATTTACATGCTTAGCACCTAAACAATAAACCTTATTATTTCTACTAGCATGCTTTTCATTAACAATTGCAAGAGAACTAAAATAATTCCTAGCATGCTTGTTAACCCTAGAAAGTGAAGGTGCATTAACTAAATTTACATTAGGGTTAGCTTTAGAAGCTCCCCCTACATGATATGCCCCTTCTTGACCAATGTGGGCTCTTCATGAAATCTTATCACCTTGTCCCATAGGTCCTTAGCATCCCTAAAATTACCTAGACTAGACCAAATGTTGTTAGAAATCAAATTACTAAGTAATTCAATTACCTTGAGATTTGTCTTGAAGTCCTTGATTTGGTCTTGGGTCCACCTTGACTTCTCAATTTGCCTATTTCTTTCATCCCTAGGCAATTCGAAATCATTTTCTAAGATTAGCATAAAATCAAAATCGGTTTCTAGATATACCTTCATTTTTCTTCTCCACCATTGAAAATCTCCTTCGAATTTTGGGGGTTGGAGGTTGTAGTTGTTGGACTTTCCGAGCCACCAAAACCGCTTTTTGCATTGCGGAAACTTCGGAAGCCCGGCCACGGATCCGTGCGAAGGTAAAAAAAAATAAAACTACATGTATGTGTTATGAAAAACCTAGATCTACCATAGATCTAATTGGTGAGAGCATTACCCTTGTAGCGACGCCTATCACTTATCCCGCTCGTCCAAACGCTTTGTCGGAGCTCGAAGAGTGTCAAGTGCACACTCCTCTACAAGTATCCACACGAACAAATGGTGGAGAAGAAACCTTAGAGTGTGCTAGCACCCTTGAGAGTTTTGGCCAAAGAGAGGATTGGAAGAGAGAGCTTGAGAGGAAATCCCAAGGAAGAAGAAGATGGAGTTACCACAAAATGAATTCATCCCATGAATAACACTAAAGTGGTCGGCCACTCTTGGATGGGGGGTTACATGCATGCATGTAACTCCAAGAGCCAATGGCTCTTGGTCTCCCTCATGAGGTGGCACCACATGATAAGTCCATGATGATGTGGAACATCATCATTAGCTGGCCCACATGCCATGTCACTATGACATGACAATTGGTCAAGTCAAAATTGACCATTCATCTTCCCTCTCAAGTCAAGTCAAACTTGACCTCTTATCTCCCATGGTTGATCAAATCTAACCACTTGATTCATGTCAATTTGATATAATGAATCCCTATTCATTAATTTAAATTGACTCAATGAATCAAATCTAAATTATACTCATTCAACACTTGAATCAAATTGAGTCTAACTCAATTAGTCTAATTTGAATTACTCTTAATCCAATTTGGTTCATCCAATGAACCTAATCCTCATGGTTCATCATATGAACCTAATCTCCACCTAATTGCCCTTTGTGTGTGACCCTATAGGTTCTTGTAACATTGGCAATACTCCTAAATTGATTTAGGAACATAAGCAATGAGCGGTATCTAGCAACACATTATTGCTACGCAAGTTACAAGAATGTTGAGATCCAACATCACCTTTGTGACTACTAATTGTGACTCTCACAATATGTGACAATGTCCCTCTATCCTTGACATCTAGATTGACCAATTGAGGCATAGACCGTGTCATCCTCGGTACAATCTATATCTTGAACTCCAAGTAGACTCACTCTAATCAAATGAGCTCAATATCTCATATTGACTCATTTGGGCATGGTCATGCACTTCGTTGTCTCACTCTATCAAGAATAACGATGTCACTCCCGTCATATAGGAGGGATAGATCCCATCTACATCACTCACATCCCTCCTCATAATTTGTTACATACCCAGTAATCGCCTTTATAGTCCACCCATTTACGGGTGACATTTGACGAAGCCAAAGTATGCAACTCCTTATGTAGGGAACCATGGTGACTTTAGGTCTAAGGACTAATAGTCATACTAATAGCCACATGAGAAAGTATATGACACTCATATAAAGATCCATGATACTTTCTCATGGCAGGTCATTCAGTATACATTCTCCAATGCATACCCATGTGTCAACTTGATATCTCATATCCATGACTTGTGAGATCAAGTCATCGTGTTGACCTACATGCTAGTCTCTACGCATTAACATTGTCCCTGAATGTTAATACTTGACTAGGAATGATTAAGAGTAGTGTTCTCTATATCATCTCATTATCGATTCAACCAATCGATTGATATAGATAAGAACCTACTACTCAAGGACGTTATTATACTTAGTTATTTGGCACCAATACAAGTAAATATAATAATCATGCCTTTATGAATAGGAATATGATACAATAAAGTCCATACAATAATCATCACATGATTGGCTCTAGGGCTTTCACTAACAATCTCCCAATAGTACTAGTGTCAATCACCATAGTATCTAATACCCAATGACCTAGTGTGACCATCATGCTTTTTCTGTGCCAAAGCCTTGGTCAAGGGATCTGCGATATTAACCTCTGTGGGTACTCTACAAATCTTCACATCTCTTCTATCGATAATCTCTCAAATGAGATGGAAGCGTCGTAGTATGTGTTTGGTCCGCTGGTGTGAGCGAGGTTCCTTAGTCTGCGCAATCGCTCTATTGTTGTCACAATAGAGCTCTATGGGATCTACTATGCTAGGAACCACCCCAAGCTCAGTAATGAACTTGCGGATCCAAACTGCCTCCTTTCCTGCCTCAGATGCAGTGATATACTCGGCTTCTGTTATAGAATCAGCAACTGTGTCCTGCTTCGAACTCTTTCAGCTCACAGCGCCACCATTCAAGCAAAACACGAACCCTGACTGCGATCTATAATCATCCTGGTCAATTTGGAAGCTGGCATCGCTGTAACCCTTTACAGCTAGCTCCTTATCGCCTCCAAATATCAAGAAATATTCTTTAGTCCTTCTCAAGTACTTAAGAATATTCTTGACTGCTATCCAATGATGCTCTCCTAGATTTGACTGGTATCTACTCATCATACTCAAAGCATACGAGACATCAGGACGAGTACATAGCATGGCGTACATGATAGATCCTATAGCAGATGCATAAGGGATCTTATCCATGTGGTCTCTCTCCTCTCTAGAAGAGGGACTTTGAGTCTTCGAAAGACTCACACCATGTGACATCGGCAGAAGTCCCTTCTTGGAATTCTGTATGGCAAACTATAGTAATACCGTGTCAATGTATGTACTCTGACTTAGGCCAAGCAATCTCTTAGATCTATCTCTATAGATATTGATGCCTAGAATACAGGCTACTTCACCTAAGTCCTTCATTGAGAAGCATGTCCCCAGCCAAGTCTTCACAGACTGTAGTGAAGGGATATCATTCCCAATGAGTAGTATTGTTGGATCGATTTGAAACGCTAGAGGGGGGTGAATAGCGTTAAAACTTTTTTTTTGTTCGTTCGTTTAAAAACTGAGTAGATAATTAATTTGCAGCGGAAAAGATAAGCAATAAATAAAAGAGACAATTCTTTTTACTTGGTTCGTAGCCTTCGGCTACTACTCCAAGGCCCTAGTGGTCCTTGACCACGCACGGAGGGAAAAACACTAAACGAACTCCTCCTCGTTGAAGGTAGGAGTTAATCGATACAAGAACAAAAACTTGAGGTAGAGGGACACTCCCCCTCTCCTCTTTACAATAGAAAAAAGATCTTCGACAAATGTAAATGAACAACGAATCTAAAACTAAAACCGACATATAAAAATAAAGGAAATGAAACCTAGACGTCGGAGAAGAAAGCACTTCGTTGTCGGTAGCTTTGCGGAGGCTTTTGGAAGCTTGGAATTGATGAAGAAACCCTAGGATTGTCCCTCCTTTTATATCCTTTGAGCCCCTTTTCGAGAGGAACCCTAGCCAATCAAAATTGAGCACAAGTCTCCTTGAAATGGGGTGATAAGCCTTGACTCCTCGATCATCGACATCACCGATCATGGACATCATCACCGATGATGGACATCACGATCGGCCCGATGGCGACTCCAGCCGATCGACCGACGGCAAAGACCTCGTCAACCTCAATCGATGCTTGTTGCAAGTCAAAGTTAGCTCAAAGAAAACATTATTTCGATGGCCTTTGACCGTCCGATCCCAACCTAGACCATCGATGGGATGTCTTTGGTCGGATCTACGCTTAAGACCATCCCCGTAAGGAGGATACGACCTCACTTACACTCGCACACACGAGCTTACCTCGATACTTACCATGTCGCTTTTGCTTCCGGCCTTCCACTCGATTCCTTCGGCTCCCTCCGAAGTCACTCGAGTGTCGCCCGACCACCGCGGCTTCCTCCGGGTGTCGCTAGCCTTCATCTCTAGCTATATCAATCTTCTGCACACTCGATTCAGCTCGTGAGATAACGACATGAGCTTAACTTTGTATCGTTTGCTATAATCAAAACTCAGGTTCGACTTAGGTGTCTACTGCACCAACAATCTCCCCCTTTTTGATTTATGACAAACCCACATACAAAGTTAAGTAAATAGCAAGCATGAAGAATAATGTGCATTAGAAACAAACAAAAAATAAAGAAGATTAAGTTGGAGTAGTAAGTATTTTCTTCAAGTACTCCCCCTTGAGGAAACCTCCCCCTTGACCAAGGGTGAGTCTTGAAGAAAGACCTTAATCCTCCCCTTGAGGGTTGCTTTAAGTAATTAACATTACTTAAAGTTGGCCTTAGTAAAACGTTTAAGTTAAGAGTTCTTCTTAACTTGGCCCTTTCTCCCCCTTAAGTAAAACATTAAGGGCATAATGTTTAAAAATAAGTAAAACGTTGATGGCACAAATAAGTTTAAGTTAAGAATTCTCTTAACTTGGCCTTTAATAAGTTTTCAAAACTTAAAGTTAACTTTTGGTTTAAATAAAAAGTAAGTTTTCTTTTGGTTTAAATATAAAGTAAGTTTTGACCCCTTAACTTTGGCCTTTTTCTTCCCCTTTTGCCATATATCGAAAAGAGTGAGGGTTTGTGTGGAAAACAAAAATAAGTGTTAAATTTAAAGTCCAAGCATGTTCCACATTATTTTGAAAATAATATACTGAAAATAAGTTCATCTATAAAATGTTCAACTCATATTTGGCTTGATTGATATAAAAGATCAACCAGTCCTGGTCAGAGTCGGTTAGTATGTATGATTATACTCCGTGGTTCATGGCGATGCACTAGCTCTACATCTGAAACCAGGAGTAAGGTCCTAACATCTCACGCCCATCTACATGGCTAAGTACACAAACACATTAGTCTTATGTGTTGTGAGATGTATTGGCTCCTTAAATCTATGGGTGCATGATATCTAAGGTATGTCCTATGCTAGTCCCATAAAAATGAAATTTAAGAAATAGTAGTAAGAAAATATAATTTGCAAGTTCCTATTCTATTACTCACATGCCCAATTTTTGTCTTAATAGACTAAATTCGGCTTCGGGTAGGGGTTTAGTAAATAGATCTGCTAAGTTAGACTTCGATTCGACGTATTCGAGTTGTATGGCTCCGTTGGCCACATATTCTCGAATGAAATAGTGTTTGACCTCTATATGTTTGGTCCTAGAGTGACATATCGGATTCTTAGTAAGATTAATTGAACTAATGTTATCTACGTGAAGTTTAGTATTCGTAAAGTCTAACTTAAAGTCATGGAGAGTGTGCTTCATCCAAAGAAGTTGAGTGACACACTCACCCATCGCGATGTATTCGGCTTCGGTGGTAGATAAGGCAACACAGTGTTGCTTCCTACTGCACCAACTCACTAGACTCGAGCCGAGAAGTTGACAACAACCACTCGTGCTCTTTCAATCGAGCTTACTATCGGCATAGTCCGAATCGGAGTAGCCGGTTAGTTCAAACTCGGTAGATCTAGGATACCAAATACCGACATTAAGTGTACCCTTTAGATATCTAAGGATACACTTGACTAGAGTTAGATGAGACTCCTTGGCACAGGTTTGAAACCTTACGCACATACTCACTGCAAATAAGATATCAGGTCGGCTTGCAGTTAAATAAAGGAGACTCCCTATTATGCTCCTATAGTATTTTAAATCAATTTGGTTTCCAATTACATCTTCTTCTATATTAACATTAGTTGCCATTGGGGTATTAATAATTTTAGCGTCTTGCATTCCAAAGCGTTTAATTAATTCCCTAGTATATTTGCGTTGATGTAGGTATATTCCATCTTTAGTTTGTTTAATTTGTAATCCTAAGAAGAAACTTAATTCGCCTACTAAATTCATTTCAAATTCACTTTCCATAAGTAAAATAAACTCATTTAGTAGGATTGAGTTGGTGGTTCCGAAAATAATATCATCTACGTAGATTTGGGCTATGAATATGTCTTTACCTAAGGTTTTTACGAAAAGGGTTGGGTCAACTACACCTTGTTAAAGCCTTTGGACTTAAGATAAATCGAAAGTCTCTTGTACCAAGCTCGCGGAGCTTGTTTAAGTCCATAAAGTGCTTTCTTTAGTCTAAGGACATGATCGGGTTTGTCTAAACTTTCGAAACCGGGGGGTTGACTAACATAAAATTCTTCTTTAATGTATCCATTTAAGAATGCAGATTTCACATCCATTTGAAACAACTTAAATCCTCGATGTGCTACATATGCTAATAGCATTCGAATGGACTCTAATCTAGCTACTGGGGCATAGGTCTCGTCGTAATCTAAACCTTCGACTTGACTAAACCCTTTAGCAACTAGTCTAGCTTTATTTCTAACTACTTCACCTTTATCATCAATTTTATTTCTAAACACCCACCTTGTTCCAATGATTGTTTTATCTTTAGGTGGTGGTACTAATTCCCATATTTCATTCCTAGTGAATTGAGCCAACTCTTCTTGCATTGCAATAATCCAATCGGGATCAAGAAGAGCTTGGTCAATAGTTTTGGGTTCAATTTTAGAAATCAAAGATATTTGACTAAGGTTTCTGTATGAGGCTCTAGTTTGAACTCCTAGACTTGGATCACCTATCACTTGGTCGATAGGATGATTCGTTTGAGTCCTAGTTGGATTTGGATTTGAGTCTACAACTTGATCCATAGGATGGCTTGTTTGAGTTCTAGTTTGGTTGGAGTCATCTATCACTTGGTCGATAGAGTGACTTGGTTGACATAGGTTAGGATTAACACTAGACCTGATCTCCGGATCAGAGTTTGGTCTAGTATGAATCGGCTCGCTAATTGGGGTTGTCGGGGGTTTTGTAGGTTCGTGTCCTTCATCAAATACTACATTGATGGTCTCCTCGACTCTAAGGGTGTCGTGGTTATATACTCTATAAGCTCTACTTGTAGTCGAGTATCCTAGAAAGATTCCGGTCATGGTTTTGGATGTAAATTTCCCTAGGTAATCTTTAGTGTTTAGGATATGTACCTTACACCCAAATACCCTAAAGTACTTGATGTTAGGTATTTTATCGTGATAAATCTCGTATGAGGTATTAAGGTGCCTCTTTACCATAAGGATCCTATTCTGGACATAGCATGTCGTACTCACGGCTTCGGCCCAAAACCTATCAGGTAGGTTATACTCATTAAGCATCGTCCTAGCGGTTTCTTGTAGGGTTCTATTTTTGCGTTCTACTAGGCCATTTTGTTGTGGAGTTCTAGGGCAAGAGAACTCATGGTGGTATCCATTTAGGTTACTGCACTAAACCTATGGTTTTAATTCACCACCATGATCAGTCCTAAGTCTTTTGATTTTAATGCTTTGTTGATTTTCTATTAACTTAAATAGGTTGATTAATTGATCTAGGGTATCACTTTTGTGTTTGATGAACCTAACCCAAGTAAATCTAGAGTAGTCATCAATAATGACTAAAGCAATTTACTTAGTTAAGTGACTTAGCTCCGTGTGAATCAAATAGATCCATGTGTAGGAGCTCAAGCACACTTTTGGTTCGTTCTTGACTAGTTAGTTGATGTTGTGTCCTAGATTGTTTACCTTGTTGACAAGCATTACATATTTTTTTATCCAAGTTGTTGAGGTTAGGCAAACCTCTGACTAAATCACTCTGACTCATCTTGTGGATGAGTCTTGGGTGTGAGTGACCGAGTCGTCGGTGCCACAACCATGATTTCTCTTGCCGTGTCATAAGACACTTAGTTGAGGAGTTAATTAAGTTGATAGTGTAAATGTTGTTATTTCTAGTCCCTTTAAGAATTGTTTTAGAGGTTTCGTTTGTATTAATTACGCATTCATTTTCTAGAAATATGACCTTATAGTTATTATCACACAATTGGCTTACACTGAGAAGATTATATTGAAAATTTTCTACTAATAAAACGTTTTGAATGACAAAATTTAAGTTAAGCTCAATATCACCTGATCCGATGATTTTGAGCTTGTCGTTATTTTCGAAGGCTACCGACCCTTGTCGTTTGAATCGAAGCTTTGAAAACTTGAGTTGATCCCCGGTCATGTGTCGGGAGCAACCACTGTCCAACATCCATTGATCCTACACGCAAGATAGTTGGATCGGATATTGGATTTATTAAAAATTGGTTGAAAATTATTAACCTAAATCATCTCGCCCATGTCTACATGATCAAACATGTTAATCCTATATGTTCTTATGAGATGACTTCCAATTTTAGTTGAATTAAATTTAATGACTTAAACACTTGTCAACCTTGCGTTAGATTCAGATTTAACCTTAGGCTCATCAAGTCACCTTTTCAAGATCATGGCTTCCAGGTCGTGGCGAGGCACAGAGGCCTTCTTTGATCGGAACAACGACCACTTCCTTAGACAAAGCCATTTTCAAGAAAATAGAGACTTGACTCACCTAAGACCACTTCCTGGTCTAACTAGTCTAGGATACGGCGAGGTAGCTTCAGCTAGTTCCGCTCGGTCAAGTGAACCGAACTAGATACGCCTTATCTAGCCTGAATACACAAGACTCCGCTTTCCTAGCGTACTATCATCTCGCCGCGTCCTGGTACTATGTTATCAAGTATTGACGAGTTATAGTCCTATCTAACCATTCTAAAAAGAAAAATCAAACTAACTAAAAACCTAAGCATGCAATTTGTAAGTTAAAACACAAACAAATTTCGTACTAGCTCCCCCTGGACCATTGATTCGATTCGGTCTCTCCACATAGTGGATTTGGTCCTTGGGAACCCAGTACTGGTTGGATCCTAAGTTTGAAATCAAGGTGGTCTTAGGGACCCATGCTTGGACATGTTTTTTATGTCGACTTACGATTGACATATACGACTTATTGGTCGTGTTTGAGCTAAACCCTAGCCTGACCTTGTTGTACACGGCCCTTTGCGATCCAAGTAGGAGATCAAGTCCTTTGGATCCCAAAGTAAACCTTTCCAATGTATTCCTAAGATCTTCGACTTGACTCTTCAAGAGTGAGTTCTCAACTTCGAGTTTTTCAACCCGAGTTGAGTCCTTCTCTTGAACTCGACTAGTCGAAGAGGTTAGGGAGACCTCGTGTTTGAGGAGTTTATCTTCCTCAACCAGGGTCTCGACCTTGGACTCGGACTTAGCTAACTTTTTATTTAAAAACTTAATTGCACTATAAAGAGTAGTAATAAGAGACCGACTTACCTTGAGTGTATCTTTTGAACCGGATGCGTATCCGTGGCTCGTCTTGAATAGTGCTTCGCAGTCCGACTTGTCTTCGGTTTTTGATTCAAGTTCCGGTTCCGACTCCGTCTCCGATTCCACCGGTTTAGCCATGAGGACTCGATCGTTATCTTCTTCCTCGGAAGCTTCTTCTCAAGTAGCGTTAAGTGCCTTTTTGTGTTTTGGTGTCTTGCTCTTGAGTTTTGGGCATTCGAACTTAATGTGCCCAAACCTGTTGCATTCATAACATCTTATGTTTGAACTTTTAGGCTTACCTTCGTTAGGTCGAGTGACGGTTCATTTTCGGCCCTTGACTATCCTCCGAACTAGGTTGACTAGTTCGGCCTCCATTTCCGAGTCGACCTCCGAATCGGACTCATCCTCTTCTTCCTTCGGGGGTGGCTTGCTGGCGGTTTTCTCCTTTGAACCTGCAAATAGTGTTATACCTTTCTCGGGTTCCGAGTTAGATTGCTCATGAAGTTCAAAATCAGAAAAAAGTTCATCTAATCTAAGTTTAGAAAGATCTTTGGAGACCTTGTAGGCATCGACCATGGATGCCCACAAGGTAGTCCTTGGAAAGGAGTTTAGGACATACCTTATAAGGTCGCGATTTTCGACCTTTTGCCCGATTGCATGTAGATTGTTGACTATGTCCTGGACGCGAGCGTGGAGTTGCGTTGCTGTTTCATGTTCCTGCATTTTTAGATTATATAATTTATTAAATAGAAGGTCGCGCTTACATACCTTGGCTTCATTGGTCCCTTCGTGTAGCTCCACTAGCTTTGTCCATAGGTCCTTTGTGCTGATGAAGGGGCCGACGCGATTTAACTCCTCCTTGGACAAGCCTCATTGGAGGATTTGTGTTTCCTTAGCATCGGCTTCGACTTGTCGTTTTGTCGCAATGGTCCATTGATCATAACCCAAGGATTCACCCACTTCATTAGTTGGAAGTGTGAAACTCGTTTGGATTATGATCCACATCTCGATTTGGGTTTTGAGAAAGCATTCCATCCGACCTTTCCAGTAACGAAAATCATCTCCGTTGTAAAACGGAGGTCGGACGGTGCTAAAACCCTCGAGATGGGCCATTAGAACAAAAAGAACAAGGAGACTAAAATGAAAACCTAGCAACGACAAAAACACACGAAAGTACCAAGACTTGCGTCTTGGATTAGTAGTGCGGAAAAAAATCTAACAAAAAGAAATAAAACAGAATTAAAAAATAAAAAATCTGTAAAATGGTTAGATTGGTGGTTTCACTAAATCTTAGCAACCCCCAGCTCTGATACCAATTGTTGGATCGATTTGAAACGCTAGAGGGGGGGTGAATAGCATTAAAACTTTCTTTTTGTTCGTTCGTTTAAAAACCGAGTAGATAATTAATTTGCAGCGGAAAAGATAAGCAATAAATAAAAGAGACAATTCTTTTTACTTGGTTCGTAGCCTTCGGCTACTACTCCAAGGCCCTAGTGGTCCTTGACCACGTACGGAGGGCAAAACACTAAACAAACTCCTCCTCGTTAGAGATAGGAGTTAATCGATACAAGAACAAAAACTTGAGGTAGAGGGACACTCCCCCTCTCCTCATTACGATAGAAAAAAGAGCTTCGACAAATGTAAATGAACAAGGAATCTAAAACTAAAACTGACGTACAAAAATAAAGGAAATGAAACCTAGACGTCGGAGAAGAAAGCACTTCGTTGTCGGTAGCTTTGCGGAGGCTTTTGGAAGCTTGAAATTGATGAAGAAACCCTAGGATTGACCCTCCTTTTATAGCCTTTGAGCCCCTTTTCGAGAGGAACCCTAGCCAATCACAATTGAGCACCAATCTCCTTGAAATGGGGTGATAAGCCTTGACTCCTCGAAGCTGATCATTGACCATCAGTCGACTGATGGCCATCATCAATCGACTGATGGCAAGATCGGGCCGAGTGGCCGACTCCTAGCGATCGGCCCGATTGACGGCAATGAGTCCTCCAAGCCGGGCGATCGATGCTGCAAGTCAAAGTTAGCTCAAAGAAAACATTATTTCGACGGCCTTCGACCGTCCGATCTCGACCTAGACCATCGATGGGATGTCTTTAGTCGGATCTACGCTTAAGACCATCCCCGTAAGGAGGATACGACCTCACTTACACTCGCACACACGAGCTTACCTCGATACTTACCATGTCGCTTTTGATTCCGGCCTTCCACTCGATTCCTCCGGCTCCCTCCGAAGTCACTCGAGTGTCGCCCGACCACCGTGGCTTCCTCCGGGTGTCGCTAGCCTTCAGCTCTAGCTATATCAATCTTCTGCACACTCGATTCAGCTCGTGAGATAACGACATGAGCTTAACTTTGTATCGTTTGCTATAATCAAAACCCAGGTTCGACTTAGGTGCCTACTGCACTAACAAGTATGTCATCCACATACAATAGAAGGAAGACAACTATGTTCCCATTAACCCTCTTGTAGACACAGGGTTCATCTTCATTCTTGATGAAACCAAATTGTTTGATCGCATCATCGAATCGAAGATTCCAGATCCGAAAAGCTTGCTTTAGCCCATAAATGGACCTTTATAACTTGCATAATTCCTAGTATGCTGTGGATCTATAAAACCCTCAGGTTGTGTCATGTACACATCTTCGAGTAAGTTTCCATTCAAAAATGCGGTTTTGACATCCATCTGCCAGATCTCATAATCATGGTATGCTACAATAGCAAGCATGATATGTATGGACTTAAACATCGCCACTGGAGAAAAGGTTTCATCATAGTCAATACCATGAATTTGCTTGAAACATTTAGCCACCAATCGTCCCTTATAGGTATGCGTAAGTCCATCCATGACAGTCTTTCTCCTAAAGACCCACTTACACCCAATGGGTTTGACCCCTTCAAGTGGATCAACCAAAGTCCATACTTGGTTGGTGTACATGGATTCCATCTCGGATCTCATGGCCTCTAGCCATTTCTCAGAATCTGGGCTCATCATAGCTTCCTGATAGGAGGTAGGCTCATTCTCAATGAGCATAACATCATCATGGTCAGACAAGAGAAATGAGTATCTCTCAGGCTGACGACGTACCCTATCAAACCTGCGAAGAGGTAGGTCTACTTGAACTGGTGGTTATTCCACAACTCTTTGTGCAACAATCTCATCACCCACAACACTTTGTGGTTCCTGTTCAATATCCATCAAGGCCTCAGTGTTATGGTCCTTATCTTGAATTTCTTCAAGATCGAATGTACTCCCACTAGTTTTTCTACAAACAAAATCTCTTTCTAGAAAAACCCCAGTCTTTGCCACAAACACTTTGTGCTGACTGGGAATGTAGAAGTAATATCCCTTTGTATCCTTGGGATATCCAACAAAATAGCACCTATCAGATTTGGGTCCCAATTTGTCTGAGACTTGACGATGAACGTAAGCCTCACAACCTCAAATCCTCATGAAAGACATCTTGGGATTTCTCCCTGTCCATATCGTATATGGTGTCTTTGTCACAGCCTTGGATGGTACACGGTTAAGTGTGAAGGCTGTTGTGTCTAGAGCATATCCCCAAAAGGATATAGGAAGATATGTGTGACTCATCATAGATCGTACCATATCTAATTGGGTACAATTCCTCCTTTCGGATACACCATTCCACTATGGTGTTCTAGGAGGAGTGAGTTGGGATACAATCCCACACTCAACTAGATAGTCACGAAACTCATGGCTAAGGTATTCACCACCTCGATCTGATCGAAGTATCTTAATACTCTTGCCAAGCTGGTTTTGTACTTCATTCTTGAATTCTTTGAACTTTTCAAAGGATTCTGATTTATATGTCATGAGATACACATAACCATATCTACTGAAGTCATCAGTAAATGTAATGAAGTACTTGTAACCTCCTCTAGCAGCAACATTGAAAGGGCCACATACATCACTATGTATAAATCCTAACAAGTCTGTTGCTCTTTCGTTGTGTCCACTAAAGGGAGTCTTGGTCATCTTGCCTAAAAGGCAAGACTCGCATGTCTCATATGATTCAAAATCAAATGAGTCTAGCAGCCCATCCTTATGGAGCTGAGATAAGTGACTCTTATTTATGTGACCTAAGCGACAATGCCAGAGATAGGTTTGGTTCAACTCATTTGACTTGAACCTTTTGGTACTTATGTTATAGATGGGGCTCTCTAAGTCTAGAAAGTAGAGTCCGTTCATTAGAGGTGCACTATAATACAACATATCATTTAAATAAACTGAACAACATTTGTTCTTTATTATAAATGTAAATCCTTTCTTGTCCAAACAAGAAACCGAAATTATGTTCTTAGTAAAAGCAGGCACATAACAACATTTATCTAATTCTAGTACAAGCTCAGTGGGTAGAGATAGATCATAAGTTCCTACAGCAACAGCAGCAACTCTTGCTCCATTGCCTACTCGTAGGTCCACCTCGCCCTTTGTCAAAGCCCTACTATTTCTCAGTGCTTGCACATTGGTACAAATGTGAGTTGCACATCCGGTATCTAATACCCATGATGAAGAAATAGATAGATTGACTTCTATAACATTTATACCTGAAGTAGAAGTCTCACTTCTCTTCTTCTTAATATCTTCCAGGTAAGCTTTGCAGTTACGCTTCCAGTGTCCAGCTTCCTTGCAGTGGAAGAAAGCCCCTTCCTTGGCCACCCCTCCTTTGGGTTTCAGTTCTTTGCCTTTGCCCTTGGCTTGGGACTTTCCCTTACCTTTAGGCTTGCCCTTGCCTTTCTTCTTTTGCACCATCAAAATGGAGTCAGATTTTCCCTTCTTAAGGTTGAGGTCAGTAGTTCTCAACATGCTGAGCATCTCAGGCAGTGGCTTATCAATTTCATTCATATTGTAATTCATGACAAATTGATTATAGCTTTGTGGCAAAGACTGCAAGATCAAGTCAGTGGCCAGCTCTTGGCCAAGTGGGAATCCCAATCTTTGTAGGTTTTCTACATACCCAATCATCTTGAGTACATATGGACCTACGGGAGTCCCGTCTTGCAATTTGGACCCAAACAATGCCTTAGAGACTTTATATCTCTCGTGCCTTGCTTGTCCTAGATATAGTTGATGAAGATGTTCAACCATATCATAAGCATTCATGAACTCGTGTTGCTTCTGAAACTCAGAGTTCATGGTTGCGAGCATTAGACATGACACATCTAATGCATCATCCTGATGCTTCTTATAAGCATCTTTGTCGGCTCGTGAGGTAGTGGCAGGAGGTGCCTCCGGAATGGGTTGCAATAGGACATACAGTTTCCTTTCTTGGGTGAGAACAATTCTCAAGTTCCTGTACCATTCCAGGAAATTTGCTCCATTGAGCTTGTCCTTCTCAAGGACAGAACACAGGGAGAGAGTATTCGTGTTTGTCGACATAGTTATCTATAACATACACAATGCAGAAAATTAATATCATATTCCTTTTATCATTTATTTAGACCTTTAATCAAATGATGCTCCCACTGAATTATAGGAATTTTGTAGAATCGAGTTATGGATGTGGTCAAACCACATTACTAGATTCATACAAACTAGCTATAATTCTTGCGGGACAAGATCCACATCATACTAAGCCTTGAGTTAGCTTTGGCTAAATCGCCCAAGACTTAGTATGATCGGTGGATAACACATTACCGATTACATCTCTATGCAACTCTTGTTTATAGGATCAAGACCCACATTTACAAAAGACCTTGAGTTAGCTTTGGCTAAATCACCCAAGATTTAGTATAAATGTGATCTTATCCTATCTTTCCAACGGTTGGAATATGCCTATAGTTCTACTTGATCCAATTGAGTTAACTAGTTTTACTCAATCTAATTGAGCTTACTCTAACCCAAGCTGTGATAGGCGGGACCAAGATTATCCCTCCGCACCCTACCGAGATAATATGCGTTGCTCTGCTTTGGCAGATTCAACAACTACAAATGATCGAGGTAGTGATGGGTATCAAGGACTTGGTAGGCATTTTCGAGTTGATTCGATTAAGATCTAATCTAATCGTAATGTGTATTATATACGCATTAAGGCCTTTATTATCCTACACTAGCATGCATCACATACATACAAGCATTATTCTAGCATGCATCATATACATACAAGAAAAATATCCTAGCATGCATCATATACATACAAGCATTATTCTACTAGCATGCATCACATATATATATATATATATATATATATATATATATATATATATATATATATATATATATATATATATATATATATATATATATATATATATATATATAAATTAATTGTGATTAGGTCATGGCCCTACTACGATCTTCTCAGCCAATGAGAAGATCGAACAGTCAACCTAGGGTTAGCGGCTTCTCCAAGCGCCTCCTTTGACCGCCATGTGTCGTTGGCACCCTTCTCGTAACTCCGTCTAGAAGTGGACCTTCCACCGCTCCATTTTGTATATTATAAACATGAAACTTGAGTTACATTCGAGTCTAAAATAATTTACAACTAGAATTTTAAAAAGAAGAGGCACGATGCGCAGGTCGCATACCCTATATAATAAGCACAATCACAAAAACGGCACCCAGGTCGTATTATGAATTACAATACATTATCATCCAATCATATTGGGGTTCTTGGGTCATAACCATCACAGAATTATACATAATTCTAAATTATGTATTTTACAGAAAATTTCTATAATTTTTCCTATTTTTTTCCAATTTTATTAGTCACATCTCCGTAACTGTCCCGCTAAGCGGTTTCCGGGCGGAATCGAGGGACAAGGCCCCTTTCGGAGATAGGGGCAGCGCCCCTACTCGCAAAAATAAACTTTGCGACTATCCCTACTAGATCTTACAGCGACTTAAGTCGCTGTCCCAAAAATCTAAAGCGAGAACTCGCCATTTCGGAGAGTTTTTCTCGGTGGTTGAAGCCTACAAGTGTCCCAACACTCGTTGCTTCGACTCTTTGAGAAAAATACCCAAAAATTCTATAAAAATAGAAAATTTACAGAAACTTAAAAATATGTAATTTTTATATATAATACAAAAACTACAAATATGAAACACAAACATGCTTCACACATGGCTCTGATACCACTATTGGACTTTCCGAGCCGCAAAAATCGCTTTTTGCGTTACGAAAACCTCGAAAGCCCGGCCACGGATTCGTGCGAAGGTATAAAAAATAAAACTACATGTATGTGTTATGAAAAACCTAGATCTACCATAGATCTAATTGGTGAGAGCATTACTGTCGTAGCGATGCCCTTCGCTTATCCCACTCGTCCAAATGCTTTGCCGGATCTCGAAGAGTGTCAAGTGCACACTCCTCTACAAGTATCCACACGAACAAATGGTGGAGAAGAAATCTTAGAGTGTGCTAGCACCCTTGATAGTATCGGCCAAAGAGAGGATTGGATGAGAGAGCTTGAGAGGAAGTCCCAAGGAAGAAAAAGATGGAGTTACCACAAAATTAATTCATCCCATGAATAACACTAAAGTGGCCAGCCACACTTGGATGGGGGGTTACATGCATGCATGTAACTCCAAGAGCCAATGGCTCTTGGTCTCCCTCATGAGGTGGCACCACATGATAAGTCCATGATGATGTGGAACATCATCATTGGCTGGCCCACATGCCATGTCACCATGACATGGCAATTAGTCAAGTCAAAATTGACCATTCATCTTCCCTCTCAAGTCAAGTCAAACTTGACCTCTTATCTCCCATGGTTGATCAAATCTAACCACTTGATTCAAGTCAATTTGATATAATGAATCCCTATTCATTAATTTAAATTGACTCAATGAATCAAATCTAAATTAGACTCATTCAACACTTGAATCAAATTGAGTCTAACTCAATTAGTCTAATTTGGATTTCTCTTAATCCAATTTGGTTCATCAAATGAACCTAATCCTCATGGTTCATCATATGAACCTAATCTCCACCTAATTTCCCTTTGTGTGTGACCCTATAGGTTCTTGTAACGTTGGCAATGCTCCTGAACCAATTTAGGAACATAAGCAATGAGCGATATCTAGCAACACATCATTGCTACCCAAGTTACAAGAATGTTGAGATCCAACATCACCTTTGTGACTACTAATTGTGACTCTCACAATATGTGACAATGTCCCTCTATCCTTAACATCTAGATTGACCAATTGAGGCATAGACCGTATCATCCTCGGTACAATCTTTATCTTGAACTCCAAGTAGACTCACTCTAATCAAATGAGCTCAATATCTCATATTGACTCATTTGGGCATAGTCATGCACTTCGTGGTCTCACTCTATCAAGAATAACGATGTCACTCCTGTCATATAGGAGGGATAGATCTCATCTACATCACTCACATTCCTCCTCATAATTTGTTACATACCCAGTAATCGCCTTTATAGTCCACCCATTTACGGGTGACATTTGACGAAGCCAAAGTATGCAACTCCTTATGTAGGGAACCATGGTGACTTCAGGTCTAAGGATTAATAGTCATACTAATAGCCACATGAGAAAGTATATGACACTCATATAACGATCCATTATACTTTCTCATGGCGGGTCATTTAGTATACATTCTCCAATATATACACGTGTCAACTTGATATCTCATATCATGACTTGTGAGATCAAGTCATCGTATTGACCTACATGCTAGTCTCTACGCATTAACATTGTCCCTGAATGTTAATACTTGACTAGGAATGATTAAGAGTAGTGTTCTCTATATCATCTCATTATCGATTCAACCAATCGATTGATATAGATAAGAACCTACTACTCAAGGACGTTATTATACTTAGTTATTTGGCACCAATACAAGTAAATATAATAACCATGCCTTTATAAATAGGAATATGATACAATAAAGTCCATGCAATAATCATCACATGATTAGCTCTAGGGCTTTCACTAACAATAGTCGGCCATCTTGTCGTGCTTGTGTTGGCGATTAGCCCTTACAAGCTCCTAGCTCCGATACCATTTGTTGGGAGCTAGAGGGGGGTGAATAGCCCTCAATTGTTGTATGGTGGAATTCGTTCATTCATCATGCGTCGCTTGTCTACAATTGTCGTTAGCGCAGCGGAAATAATAGAAACAAATAGAAATGCAAAAAATAACACAAGCACACACAATACACCAAGATATATGTGGTTTGGGACCGAATGGTTCCTACTCTATGGGCGTGCTCCCCGAGCTCTAGTTATGCACACGGCACTAACTAAACTCCTTCTCGACAACACGTCGGAGGTGGAGAAACCTCATAAAGCAATTTACAACAGTAATATAGAAATACAAACAAGAATACAAATATAATACAAAAGAACACTTTTCACCGATTGCTTTTGATCACTTGTTTATTGCTTGCTTTGGTTGGCTCTTGAAGGTCTGAAATGCAACAACAATTCCCCTCCAAAGTCACCCTTAAAGTCTTAGCGAAATCCTACATCTTGAGCTCCATTTATAACCTGCATCAAGCTGATTTCGTGCCCATCAGTTGAATGATCGTGACCATCAGTCGACTGGTCCTGTAGCCATTGTCTCACAACGACTTGATCCACGTTGGAAAAACTTCAACGGATCCATCATCAGTCGACTTATCATGCCCATCAGTCGACTGATGATCCCATCAGTCGAGTGGTCGCACGACGAGCACTGATCGAAACCATTCTGGTGAAAACACCCCGATCGATCCGATCGATCCTCATCACCGATCGATGATGTTATCACCGATCGTCATCCTCGACGATCGATTGATTAGCGATCCTCGTCATTGAACACCAGTCGAACCCTAGTCGACTTGGAGCAGTCGACTGATGTCGGGTAAAACCTCAAACACCAAGTTGTTTGAGCATCCGACACTCAGTCTTAGCCACTTGGCCAAGTCCACCTCATCCCTCATGGAGTTCCCCACCGAAGCTCTCTTCCCTCGGCCTACGTCCCTCGGATGCGCCAAGCGCATGGCTTCGCAACACCATCCTTCGCGTCTCTTGCCCTCGAAGTATGCTTCCTTTGGGCCTCACTCCATTCACTCCCTGTCCGACGGTCCCTTGGATGCACCAAGCGAATGGCTTCGCAATGCCATCCTTCACCGACTCAAGGACCCCGAGCCTAGTGAACTTTCCAAGTCCTCAAGACTTCCCAAATGCAACAAGTGCACGACTTCGCAATGCATTTCTCACCAAGCACCAAGCGCACGGCTTCGCAATGCTTTGGACATTTCCACACCAAGCCCCATGCTTGGATTTTTCATGTCAACTCCATGTTGGACTTTCCTATGACAATCCCATGTCATAAGTTTTGTCTATCATCAAAATACTGCTCGAGTCAAACTCGAGTCAACCCGGGCCTATTGCACCAACAAGAAGTAGCCTTTACCTCCCTTGTTAGTCAAAAATCAACCATTAGGAGCAAGGTTAGAAAGGCATGGGTTCCTAAGAGCTATATAGTTAATGCTACCGGTCCTAAGATTTGGGTGCCTAAGACTTGTATTTTTCATGTTGTATAGGTAGGAAGACCAAGCTTGTGGATTATTGATAGTGGTTGCTCAAAACACATGACCGGTGATGAGAGCAAATTATCAAAAATCAATCATATTAGCATGGGGAAAGTGTCTTTTGGAAATAGTGGAAAACATAAAATTCTAGGAAAAAACACAATTGAGGTATCCCCAAATCTTGTCATTCATAAAGTACTATTAGTTGAAAACATGAAGTTTAACTTGCTTAGTGTAAGTCAATTATGTGATGCAAATTTTGATGTTCAATTTGACTCTTCTAAATGCCTTATAAGACATAAGAAATTAAATGATTGCATGCTAGTTGGATATAGGAAATCAAACATTTATTATGTTGATTTATCATATGCCACTAATATTTCCCCTAAGTGTCTTATGGTTAAAGAAGAAGAGAGTTGGCTATGGCATAGAAGATTAGGGCATATCAACATGAAGAACATAGCCAAAGTATCAAAATTGAAGCTAGTGAAAGGATTGCCAAAAGTGAAGTACATGAAGAATAAGATGTGTGATGCATGCCAAGAAGGGAAACAATCAAGGTCATCACATAAAGGTAAAAATGTAATTAGTACTTCATTACCTTTAGAACTCATTCATTTAGATTTATTTGATTGTCATAGTACTCCTTCATTAAATGGTAGCAAATATTGCTTAGTTATAGTAGATGATTTTCCTAGGTATACTTGGGTGTATTTCATGAAACATAAGAATAATTCCCTAGAAACAATCATAGGCTTTAGCAAAAGAGTAGAGAATGAGAGAAATCTCAAAATCAACCGGATCCATAGTAATCACGGTGGAGAATTTGAGAATTCTAATTTCTTTAAATTTTTCTTAGAACAAGGGTACAAGCATGAATTTTCTTGTCCTAGACCACCTCAACAAAATGGGATGGTGGAAAGGAAAATTCGTGCCCTATAAGAAGACGCTAGGACTATGCTTAATGCATACTCATTACTTAGCTACTTGTAGACGGAAGCGGTTAATACTGCTTGCTATATCCAAAATAGAGTCCAAATCCATAGGTTTTTAGGAAAAACTCCATTTGAATTATGGAATGGCTCAATTCCAACAATTCACTACTTTAGGGTCTTTGGATGTAAAACTTATATCTTAAACACCAAAGATAATTTGGGGAAATTTGAGTCTAAAGTGGATGAGGGAATCCTAGTTGGATATTCATCCACTAATAGGGGCTATAGAGTATATAACAAAAGAACCCAAATAGTTGAAGAGTCTTCAAATGTTCAATTTGATGAAACCTCTACTACTTACCCTAGAAAATCCCCCATTGATGATGATATCAATGATAAAAATCAAGAAATTATCTAAAAATTTCAAAATATGACCTTAGGGGGTAATGATCAAGGGGGAGAATTAGAGAGCAATAATCAAGGGGGAGCAAGAGGAGATTCGCATGATGAAAGGAGGATTGAGGATAATCATGATCAAAATCAATTCAATACACCTCCTAGTGTAGGGATTCTTGTCGCGCTTGAAACACTTTACAAGCAATAAGCAGTGGAAAAACCAAGATCCCTCCAGAGATCCATGCAAAAACTATATACTCATTTTTATCGATTCTAACCTATGAGAATCATGATTACCTTCGCTGCGTGCCCTTCGCAATCCCATCAGCAATACTTGAGTATGGATCTCAGCACAGTCAGTACGTCCACACCTCCATGGTATCCACATGAACTGTGAAGTGGAGAAGAACCACACTATGGTGCTAGCCATAAGATAGGTTCGGCCAAGAAGGTAGAAGAGGAGGAAGAAGATGATCACCACCTAAATCACCCCCAAAACTAATGTGCACGAAAATAAAAATAACCCACTTGAGTCTCATCCAAATTCCTCTTTTATATTCAACCATTGAATATGAAGAGTTTTGACTCTTGGTTTCCATGGAATTAAAATCCCATTAATTCCATATTAATGATCATGCAACCCCTTCTTAATGGTGAGTCTAACTCAATTCGAATCTGACTTGAGTCTAACTCGAGTCAGATTCATTAGGTACGAATATGACTTGAGTCTAACTCGAGTCAGATTCATTGGGTATACCTTGAGTCCTACTCAATCTGAATTTGACTTGAGTCTAACTCAAGTCAGATTCATTGGGTATACCTTGAGTTCTACTCATTGAGTCTAATCTACATTAGACTCAACCCGATGGCCCAATGGCTCATCATTCATCTCATGATTGGCACTAAGGGCTAATATTAACACCTAGAACATTAAGAATTAATCAAAACCATCCTCTTGATCAAGTTGTAGGAGAATTATCTCAAGGTATTAGAACTAAGTCATTCCATAGAACTTCCTCTAGTCACATAGCTCTCATCTCCCAAATTGAGCCCAAAATAATCAATGATGCATTACTTGATCCGGATTGGATCTTAGTAATGCAAGATGAATTGGCTCAATTTGAAAGGAGTCAAGTATGAGAGTTAGTTCTTATACTCAATGATAGTACCATCATTACTACAAGATGGGTCTTTAGGAACAAACTAGATGATCGAGGCAATATAACTAGGAATAAGGCAAGGTTAGTTCCAAGGGGCTTTAATCAAGTTGAAGGACTTGATTATGATGAAACATATGCCCCGATTGCTAGGTTAGAATCCTATTAGGATATGCCTCCTACATGGGTTTTAAACTCCATCAAATGGATGTAAAATCGGCATTCCTAAATGGGTTCATTAAGAAAGAGGTATATGTAGAACAACCTCCCGGGTTTGAAAATATAGATTACCCTAACCATGTATACAAGCTTAGAAAAGCCTTATACGGGTTAAAACAAGCTCCCCGAGCTTGGTATGAAAGATTATCATCTTTCTTAGTGTCTAAAGGATTTAGAAGGGGTACAATAGATCCAACTCTCTTTATTAAATCAAAGGATATATTTGTAGCCCAAGTATATGTAGATGACATAATTTTTGGGTCAACCAATGATGAACTCCTTCAAGATTTCATCAAAAATATGGAAAATGAATTTGAAATGAGTCTAGTTGGAGAATTTAAATTCTTCTTAGGTTTACAAGTCAAACAAACAAATGAAGGAAATTATGTATACCAAACCAAATATACCAAAGAAATGATCAAGAAATTTGGTTTAGAAGATGCTAAGGTAGTTTCAACTCCCATGACAACCAATGCAAAAATAGATAATGATCATGAAGGAAAATTAATTGACCTTAAGATATATAGGAGCATGATTGGTAGTCTTTTATAATTAATCGCTAGTAGACCCGATATTTTATTTGCGGTAGGTATGTGTGCAAGATACCAATCTTGTGCCAAAGAGTCCCATTTAGTGGTCGTTAAGAGAATTCTAAGATATATCAAAGGCACACTAAATGTAGGACTTTGGTACCCTAGGACTAAGTCTTTTGATTTGGTTGGGTATACCGACTCCGACTATGTAGCTTGCAAGTTGAATCAGAAGAGTACTAGCGGTGGATGTCAATTTCTTGGATCCTCCCTAGTGAGTTGGAGTAGTAGAAAGCAACCTTGTGTTGCTTTGTCAACCACCGAGGTCGAATATGTGGCTATGGGTGGTTGTGTGGCTCAATTACTTTGGATGAGACACACTTTAGAAGATTATGAGCTACATTACTCCAATGTTAAAGTTTATTGTGATAATGTGAGTATCATAAATTTGACCAAAAATTCGGTACATCACTCTAGGACTAAGCACATTGAAGTGAAGCATCACTTCATTAGAGATCATGTAGCTAAGGGGGATATTGAACTCAATTACATAGAATCCAAGTCCAACCTAGCCGACATTTTCACCAAGGCTCTCCCCAAAGCGGAGTATTCATCACTAAGGAGAGAACTTAGGATGTGCTTATTAGAATAAAGGTTTAGTCTTGCATGATCCTATAGAAAATCTAGGACTATACCTTTAAGCATCTCACAAAATACTTAAGAAATCATGATTTTTGTATTGAGCCACTTAGACAACATGTGAGATGTTAGGAAGATGCATTTGGTTCATCATGCTTGTTATGATGCATTACTATGAACCAAAATGTCATCTAGAGACATTAATCCTTCATTGGACCAATCATTGGGAAGGCTTATGCACAATTGATGTGCATATAGCTCTAAGAATATGATTGAAAATGTCAAACAAAATATATTTTAAACTGTGTTTATCATACTTTGAAAAATAATTTTCAATTGCTAAGCAAAAGTGATACAAAGTTTGTAAAATACTTAAAGCTTTTGCTAGTTTTCAAAATTGTATCATTTTCAAAATCTAGAAAACATATATTTTTCAAATTATTTTTTCTTGATAGAAAATGATTTCAGAAATGTGTACGCAAAATTTCGTGATTTTTTTATGTTTCTTGAATTTTTGGCGCATTTCTGAAGTTGGGCTGAAAATGCTGAAAATGGCATTTCGGGTGTGGCAGTCGACTGCGTCAGATTTTAGTCAACTGCCACTCTGATTTTTCTACAAATCAGCCCTATTTCTTGGTCTTAAGTGTCCTAACCTTATGGTATGTTAACTTAAGTAATTAAAAGGGTATAGGACTGATTGATGCATTGTTTCAAGGGGAGCTTCATAGTAAAATCTTTTCATCTCCTAAATTTATTTTATTGGTGCAAAGTTAAGACATAGTTTCATACTTCTTGTTTATGCTTTTCTCCACATGCTATTCATACATAAGAACCATGTCTTGGATTAATGTTTAGGATTGAGAGCGCCAAATTTCCCTAGAAAACTTGCCTCGCCAAGCGCTTAAGCATCAAGCCTTTCAAGCGCCGCAAATCGCCTGCGAACCGCTTCGCAAAAGCTATACGCGAAAGCGCTCGCGAAACTACCTCGCAAAATTGTCTCGCAAAATGCTCGCTTAACCTTAGTTCAAAACATAATCAATTCAATTCTTTCATGAATATGAATCCTTCTCTTTTTGATGTATGTCAATGGGAGAGAAGGAAGATTTAAGTTAGAATTCACATTGATATATGATGATATATGATGTTTATTTATAAGAATATTTGAAGACCTAACTTAAATGATTGCCAAACATCAAAAAGGGAGAGATTGTTTGTGCAACAATGCCCCAAGTATTTATATGTTTTAATGTTTGGATAATCATCTAAGTTAGGCAATATTTGTAATCTAATTGTGAACATGTTTAAGTGACAGAAAAATCCAAGTATGAAGACTTGGTAAAAGAAAAGTCCAAGTGTGATCTTGGCAAGGGAAGTCCAAAGGCAAGTCTTGGCAGCGTAAGTCCAAGCATGGAGTCTTGGCGGCATAAAGTCCAAGCGGACCTTGGCAAAAGAAGTCAAAAGGCAACTCTTGGTAGTGTAAGTCCAAGCATGTAGTCTTGGCGGTGTAAAGTTCAAGCGTACTTTGGCAAAAGAGAAATCCAAGACATGACGAAATCGAGGGAAGCTCTTGGAAGCTAGCGCGAGGATGAAGGAGTCGCGGACTCGTAGAGATCCTAGAGGCACAAGGCTAAAGGAAGAGCTAGAAGATTTAGTCTAGGTCTAGGGAGTTAGTTTCAAGTATGATTTTCATCATATTTGAAGTATTAGTCAACTAAAGGCTAGGGTTAGCGACGAATGATTCGCATCGATCATTGCCAACCCCGAGATCGGCCGGTGATCAAGTTAGCATCGGGCATAGAATGGAGTCGGACTCAACTCCTCGTGGGGATCACTCGACTAATCGATCCATCAGTCGACTGATGGAGTGATCAGTCAACTGATCAGCTTGCCATTGGAAATGGCGACTGCGAATCCCCGCGGATCTGCCTCATCAAAATCCGTTGGCTTCGGCGGCAATCGACTGATGGAGACCATCAGTCGACTGATCGAGGCTCAATGGGAAAAACAACCCTCTCTCTATAAAAAGAGGGCATGGGGTGCTTGAAGAGGCTAGTGCTTATCTTCCAACTTTACTCTCAATCTTCCCACGATTTTCTAAGCTTTCTAAGTGTTCTAATCCTCCTCTTCTCTAATCTTCATCTTCATCAATTGTAAAGACGAGGAGAGAGTGTTGTAAAGAAAGCTTTCTTAGTGAAGACTCTTTGGATTGATCCACCTTAAGGATCGCCGTGGAGTAGGAGCTTAATCTCCGAACCACATAAACTCTTTCTTGTTAGCGATTGTGCTTTTAGTCTCTTAATTTCATTTAGTATTTGCTTTGCTTCCGCTAACTTTGCTTGTAGAAACGAAAAGAGGATATTCACCCCCCTCTAGCCTTCCAAAGATCTCTACCATCCAACACTACAAATCATCATATAAAATCAAATCCATATCGAAACACCTACGATAAACCCAAAAGCTCGGACCCTCGGAATTGAGATGAGACGATGCCAGCCAGCGATGCTCCAAGTCATCACGAAGACTTCTACTTGTTACCTAGGCAACAGAAAAACCCAGGGTCCGTGGTGGTGAGTATAACTCAGCGGTAATATGAAAGAATATGTATATATATCAAATATCACATATAATTCAACAATATAACCTACAGGTACATCAGGTATACACCAGCATAGTATATAAATGTATGCATATACTCCCTAAACAAAATGAACAACGTAAAGTGCAGACATACCTGGAAGTCTACTACTCTACATATATCCAACCTGAGCATATATCCACAATATACAACATGAAGAGTAATACTAACTCACACTATAATCATGATACAGGTCAAAGGTATCTAATGGTCCGAACAACAAGTATACAGGTATCCGACACAACCATATAACATATGCGAGTAGCATGTATGAAGATGATGTACAACCAAATGCAGCAAGTATAGTACAATAAAATGCAATATCACAATAAGCATATATATATATATATATATATATATATATATATATGGTAATATGCAAAACATCATAAGACACGGCAATGCAGCATGCATGGTCATGCCTGTGCACCCCTACTCGCTACCACGACCCCAGTGTGGCCTAGGTGGCACGACATGACAACTGTCCCAACTCAACACCAACCACTGCTCTAGAGTGGCCGAGTGGGCAGTATGAACAAGTAGCATATGAGCGTAAAGAGATCGCTACACAACGGGGGTCCCTGCTACTGGTCACTCCGACTGACACTACCTATGAGTGGTCGAGTGACACGCACCCAAGACAACTGCACGCAACTCTAACTTCCACCGTCTATAGTGGTAGAGTGTGACACAATAAATGCTCTGCCCTCACACCAGTTACTCCTCCATGAGTAACCTAGGAGGCAGGATGACTGATGACTCTCTCAACCACAAGGGAGACTATGTCGTCAGTATGCATGCAAATGACATGAATGCACAATCACACATACAGACATCCACCACAGACTCTCTATTCTACAAAGAGTCATACCAATCTGATCAATGTACTCTCTATCCTACAGAGAGTCATACTCAACTGATCATAACACTCTCTATCCTATAGAAATTCATACCAATCTGATCGATGCACTCTCTATCCTGCAGATAGTCGTACTCAACTGATCATAACAAGCTAAGACCATCGGTCCGTAGCGACACACTAATCACGAATCACTTGACCATTTACACAACACATGATCGGTAGTAAACATGCAACATAAGGGTATTGGAATCAATTCTACGTTCAGGACCTTACTTACCCACGGATGTCCTTTTACCCAATTTACAAATCAGGTCATCATTCATACTCCACTATTTACACATAACCAAGCATTTATAGGTTTACTTACATCACATCTGTAACTCCTAATCATGATGAGGGAAAATGTGATAACAGCAACAAAGCATATATGGCCAAAGACAAAGTATCAAGCACAAGAATAAATAAGAGTAGAGTCAAGGTAATATGATCATATATCTAAATCTGCATGCAACAACAACTACCTGACCAGGGTAGGAAATTACTCACCTGATATATAGACTATGCTGATAGTCTTCATGTCCAAGAATGTCTCGAATCAAAATCCTGCAACATGCATTATATATATCAATGATCTCTAGCATAACCCTATGCTCTGATTAGATAACCCCTACTAATCATTTCCCTAAGATGAGAGTTATTCATCCTACCTTTTGATCCCACTAATCATACAAGTAATTAGTTATGAATCCCTTTATTTTGAATCAATTCCTTGTCAAAATATAACATGCAAATCCACCATCCACCCACTATAACAAGGATCATAGAACGATATTACTACTGCACTCTATAGGATGATCAGGTCAAAACTCACCTAATCTCCAATTCAATTACCACATCAATTGCACATTATAGTAGCATCAATCACACTTAGATTAACTAATGACCTATCAAACGATAAGCATTTGCAACCATTCAAATATGAACCTACCTCAATCTCAGCTTCCACAGTCCCATTCGAAATATTCCTCCCCTTCACAAACATCCAAATCAGCATTTACTTCTACAGCCTACCCAAATCTGGAATTCTCCAATCACAACTTCAATCACTGCAACATAATGGGAATTCCTGCTGATGCAAGTAAGAAGAAGGTAACAACTGCTCTTCACGATTGGATAAAGGAAACCCGAACTCCAATCACAGCCGAGAATTCCCAATAAAACATCATAGCCAAACTCTTCGATAGATAACAAAATCGAACAACAACAATTAAAGGGAAAGGTAAATCACGCTTACCAGCCCTAGAAAACTCCACGACAGCAATCCCTAATCCGGTCCTATTTGTCGGGAAGGATGCACTGGCATGGCTGTGGGTGCTAACCGTCACGTGAGACGGCGCCTGTGATGGAAGGGAGAAGAGTGATCGGCCAGCGACGCAGAGAGAAGAGAAGAGAACCAGCCGACAGAGATTGGGTGGAAAAAGGGGGTGACGACCGGTAAAGCTCCATCGAGAGGGCAGCAGCTCTGACATCAGAACATGAACGGGGCACAGCGGGATGGTGAGATCCCCTGCTCCCAGTCACCGTCCAGTCGTAGTCGCCTCTCCTCCGCGCTCCGGCGAGGCTAAGATCTCGGCAATCAAACGGACGCCTGCTGTAGAGATCGCGAGAAGAAGAGAAGAGGAGTCGTGCATTTCGGAAGGGAAAAGTCGCGAATGGGGAGAAAACGTTCGGTGCAGGTAATGAAACCGGCGGGCAAATAAAGGAACGGGTAAACGGGTCGGGTTTCGCAAACGGATTGAGTTTGCAACAAACGGGTTGGCTTCAAGCTTACACCGGATCTTATCCATCCATTTAATTTAGGGTTTTATATTTAAACTTAGGTCAATTAAACCCTATTAACCTCTCATAAGCAGATGACCCAAACAGGCTTTCTCAAAGCCTATTAAATCTTTCCCTGCAACAGCCATAGAAATTTTCATTTAAGTCCAGAAAAATTTATAAAAATTCCTGGAAAATTCCATAGGGTATTTTCCTAATTAACAAGCATTATTTTATTATTATTATTATTTTTTCCCCTAGTATTTTACATAGTTGACCCTCCTTCTTCCTTTCCTGAGCTGATCTCAGGATCAACCGACACCTCAGCCAGAAAGTCAACCTGAGCCTAAGCCTTAATAAAGTATGAGGATGATATTGAATATTGTATTCACTCAGTTCCACACTCATTTAACTAATCTTCCAAAAGAATTAGGTCTAGTAACCACCCAACCCAGCTCACTTCTTGTCAACACATTCACCAGATGAGCTAGGAAGTAAGGCCTCAATTACAGGCAGTCAACACCAAAATATATGCTAGTTTTCTAACTTAGTGTACCTCAATTCGAATCGTTTTAATATATGACTTGTATAATAAATAGGTTGCTGCTGAGAATCTTCTTACCTTAATAAGACCAAACTGATTACCCCTTCAAAAACTGCTAAATATACCCACAGAGGTTCCCCCGAGACATGTTTATCTAACAAAAGGAGTTGAGCCAAATACTTTTTCAATTCTTGAAAAGTTTGTTCACATTAATCATCCCACTATAATCAAATTGCCTTCCTAAGGATCCGAAAGAAGGGCAACCACTGATCTGCTGGACGGGCAATAAAATAAGATAATGAAACAATTCTTCAGATAAGTCTCTATGTCTCTTGTCAATTAGTAGTGACATCATATTACATAATGTCTAAACCTTCTCTGGATTGTCTTGTAATCCTTTCTCTATCACAATATACCCCAAAACTTTCTTATTTCGTATTCTAAAAAAAACACTTCTTGGGATTTAACTTCATGTTATAATGTCTCAATGTGGCAAAGGTATCTTCTAAGTCTTGTATTAAATCCAGGCTGAGTCGAAATTTTACTAGAATATCATCCACATACACCTCCATATTTTTTTCTCTTTTATTCAGTAAATATCTTATCCATGAGCCCCTTCTGTTCAACAAATATCTTATCCATGATCCTTTGATACATGGTCTTAGCATTCTAAAGCCCAAAGGACATCACCACATAAGAATATAACCCCCCCCCCTACTATCACAAAGCTAGCACTCCTTTGATCTTCCCAAGCTAAAGCAATCTGATGATATCCCTGGTAGGCATCCATAAGCGAGACCACTTCATAACCTACTGTAGAATCAACCAATTGATCAATACGATGCAAAGGGTAGTAGTTTTAGGACAAGCTTTATTCGAATCACAGAAATCAATACACATAAGCCACTGCCCTGAAGGCTTAGGGACCAACACTACATTAGACACTCATTCAAAAAATTTAATTTCTTTTACATATCCTTCTTATAATAACTTTTCCACCTCCTTAATAATGACCTTGTCTTTTTTAGGCCCGAAGTGTCTCCTTTTCTATTGGACTGACTGAGCTCCCCAAGTGATGTTCAAGTGATGTTCAGCCGCTTGAGGATCGATTCCGGTTAGATCATGTACATCATTGGTGAAAATATCCTCATTTCTTCGCAAGTAGGCAATGAGTTCTTCCTTCACCTCCAGCTGTTTTGTCACCCGAGTCAGTTTCCCAAGGGATATCTCCACTGACTTCCCTTCTTCCATTGTTTCCTTGTTGGGAGTTGCCTCCTCCAAACGTAGACTTCAGAAATTATACGGGCTTTTCCTTTGGGATCTTCTGTCCGAGCTCTTTTCTGATTAGCTCAAACCATCTGAACATAATAGCTTCGAGCTGCCTTCTGCTCACCTCTAATTTCCCACCAACCGACCCACATAAAATTTTACCTTTTAATGGTAAGGGGAGGACATCGCCTTCAATGCTAAAAGAAAAGGTCGACCTAGAATGGCTTTGTAGGCTGAAGGAGTATCAACCACTAAGAAAGTTGTGATGCTCGTCTTTTGGCTCGACCTCTTCCCTAAAGTAAGGGGTAAGGATATTTCCCATATTGGATTTACCATATGGTCGACAAACTCGAATATTGGTGTGGTCACATCCTCCAACTGGGCATCCCCTAACTGCATTTGATTGAAAGCTTCATGAAACAATATGTTAATAAAAATTCCTGAGTACACCAATACTCGTGCCACTTCATAATTTGCAAGAGTAACCCTAATCGCCAAAGCATCAATATGATGGAGAAGGATACCTTGCAAGTATTCTAGGCCAATGCTTAGCTGGGGTGCTTCTTGAGCTGCCTGGTCTTCTCTGATGGCCAGACTCTCCATCATGTGGGCAAAAGACTTACGAGCTCTATTGGAGTCTCCATCAGTAGAACCTCCAGCAAAAACATTAATAACCCCTCTAGAGGGGGTATCTTCAAGAGCGGCCAAGGTCCCGTTGCTCGCCCCTCCCTCCTGAGGGATGACTACCTGTCTTGGTTGTACCTGTCTTTATGGTGAGAGGGTATGTGATCTTCTTTTGTAAGACCCTGGGCGAGTGGTAGGAGGCCTATGAGCCCTTCCTGCACTCAACCCTAATTGTTGTTGTAAATGTGGGTGCTCAATCCTGATGTGTTCTAACTCCCTTTGTAATCTGAAACACCGACCACTAGAATGCCCATATTCCATATGGTACTGACAGAAGAATGAAGTTGGGGGGTTGTGGGGAGCTCCTCTATACCCAATAGGACGTTGAAGGATGTCTTACTTATCATAAGCTTCTAATTCTCACTCTTTCTAGGTTTGAGGGAGAGGCACAACCTCAATGGCCATAATATGGAAGGGGCGATGGGGAGGAGCTTCTAACATGAGGGATCGAGGACGAGGAACTTCTTGAAGAAAAGGTCTAACATATTCTCTTCTAGGGGGACCCCTCTGAGCAAGGGGTTGATTTCTCTCTATCGAGGTGGAGATAGATTTTTTCTCAACTCTCTGTACTTTCAACACTTCTTTTTCATTGATGTATTCCTTAGCCCAACCAAGCAGCTCCTCATAACTGGCAGTAGGCTTCCTTAGCAGAGAACTGAGAAACAGTCCTTCCTTCAAGCCATGGTAGATAGCGACCATTAGAAAATATGGTGTAGCCGAGGGTACTTCCAAAGCAGTGTGAGTAAACTAATGAATATAACTCCACAACGATTCCATCAGTTCCTACTTTAAATGAAGTAAACTAGAAGCAGTATGTTTGTACCTTTTACTGCTAGCAAAGTGCTTAAGAAAGACTCTCTTCAAATCTTTAAAACAGGTGATAGAACCTAGGCCACAACAATCCAAACCACCTCTAGGCTGAGGATGACAAGGTGGTGCGGAAGGCTCGGCACTTGAAAGAATCTGTGTGGCAATCAAGAGTAGATGCACTCTCGAACTGAGATAGATGATCTTTCTGATCGGAGGTTTCATCATATAACCCAATGTGAGGAGGGTGAAAATGAGAAGATGAATGTTCCAGCACTATATTTCTTAGTGAAGGGGGAAGGCTCGTATGGCTCCTGAGCCTTAGTTGAATGGTTTTCTCCTTGATCTTCCCACCTTGCGGGCAATAGAGGAAGGGGATATCAATCATTTCCCCTAGCAATCCTTCTCCTGGCAGTACATCCATTTCTTGTTGACCAGTCGCGAGGAGGTGAAAAATTTGCCATATGGTTGTTCTCTTCGAGATGACTCTCTAGAATGAAGTTGAAGAAACTTCAACTTTCTATCATCCTGCATTCATACATCAACTACTACTTTGTTTATCATGGCAACCAGTTGAGAAGGTAAGATAGTGACAGAAGTTTCTTCAAGAGTATAAGTCCCAGGAGGAGGAATCTCTTGGGGTTGCATCTCTATGTCTTGCTCAAATGGTTCCCACATACGGCACCAACTGATGCGGTGCAGATTTTTCTTCCTCGATCTTGTATCACTGAGGATGGGCTCTCTCCGACCGCCAATAGTAAATCTTCTGCATCTTTTCCTATCAAAGTTAACACAAGTCAAACAGTCGTCGAATTCTTGGCTACGAACCTCCGATGCCTAAGAGCTTGCAGTAAGGAAGAAGAAGAAGTGAGTAGTAGTAGAAGTGAATCCAATAATAGTAAAAAAAATAGTCAGTGTAAGAATGATGAGATCAGTCCACCTCCTTCTCCTCCGCTTCCAGCTTATATATCTTCCCCCCCCCCCCTCCTTCACAACTCCTCCCTGATGTCTTAGGGCAAGTTATTCCATAACAAACTACGAGGGTGACCATCCACATGGATAGTCACGCTGGTCGAGATGGTAATGTTGTTAGGATATTAAAGAATTACTATGTAAGGAATCTTTTGTGGGGTCTATGAGGCATCTTCAATCCGTTACTAAAGATGATGAAGTGTATGAATGAACTCTAACAAACCATCAAGGGAATATTTCATGAGGTCCCAACTTTAACTAACTTATTATTTCTTTCTCTAATTGGGCTCTCCACTAGCTTTCTGAATCAACCCCTCTCTAACTCGGCACCCTACCTATTTTTTGAGTCATCTCTTCACCAACTCATCTCTCCCCCTACTTCTCAAGTCGCCTCCTTATTGAATCAACACTTTGTTTGTCTCCCAAGTTGTTCCTTCCTGACTGAGCATCCGAATCGTTACTTTCGGGCTCAGCATCCCATCGGCCTCCCATGTTGTTCCTTCCTGATTCAGCATCCTGCTTGATTCCCGAGTTGTTCCTTCCTGACTCAACATCTCGCCTACCTCTCGAGTTATTCCTTCCTGACTCAGCATCTTGCCTGCCTCTCAAGTTGTTCCTTCCCGACTTAGTATTTCGCCTACTCCCCAGCCATTCCCTTCCTGACTCGGCACTCGATCCACTTTCCCTTCCTATTACTTAGTCATATTATTATAGTATCAATCTCTAAGCAAGTCTATTATAAGGCCTCTAGGTTTACTTTCAACTCTGCCTCCTATCGAAGCGACTCGGAGAGTTGTTATTTTGTCTTCTTCAAACACTCTTCAGAGGCTTTATGTCAAGCTTTTAGGTGGGATTGGTAGTTGCTATTTAGCGGATTGATTCATCATAATGAGTAGCCACTTGTATGAATCATAACAGAGTGATGGCGGGGATGCTAAATTTGAGGAAGGGAGCTCATAAGTAGGTAATCAACTCACCGAGGTGATGTTGTGACGCAGACGTTCCAAAGGAGCTTGCAACCTTGCTTGATTTAGAAGTTGTACCTCCTCGAAAGAGCGAGCATGCAGGACGGAATGAAGGGAAACTAGTTGGAGACTCATGGAAAGGGGTACCGACACACCCACAATGGTGGACAACAGAATAGTCGGAGAACTAGTAGGAGAATGAGTGGGGCATCCATGATAAGGGGACCTATGGAGGGAATAGATGAAGAGATAGGAAGATCCACCTGGGGAAGAGTAGGGATTTCTATATCCTCAACCCTCAACCATCAAACCAGACGAGGGGGGAGTGCAGGGAAAAGTGATTGGAAAGGGGAAAGATTGTTGTGGAGGCAAGGAAGGGGGTGTTCGAAGGAAGGGGGAAGTATGGAAACTGGGAGTTCGGGGAAAGGAGAAGATGTACCCCCACTCCTCTGGTGGCGAGTGAACTACAAAAGAGGATGGGACCTCACTTGGAAAAGAGGAGGGAGACCACAAATGTTGAGGGCATCGGTGCAAAATTAGGGAAGTGTCAACGTCAAAAGGAGAGACCGCAGGGGAAGAAGGGGGAGGCGCTAGGTGGATACCAAGACCTTACTCTCTTTTTTATTATGTTTTTCAGCAACCTCTTTTCCTCTCTTCCGCTTACCCTAGGTCAAAGGAACAGAGGTCGTAATAGTCCATGGGGAGGAAGAGGGAACAACCCTAGCGAACGTTTGCAAAGAATTTGTCGTTGAGCCTGCAACAGGGTCAATTGAGCAGGAAGACTGGAGGACTCCTGGTTTATTTTTCTTCTCTTCGCCTTCTAACTCTCAGAAGGCCTCCACCATGGCCTTCTACATGATGTCGTCTGCCAAGTAACAACCTACCATTAATAATTCCTAGCTCCACTAATATTCATAAATCGAGAGGTTATTTAGATACATGTCAAGGTAGGGTCGTCGAAGATGAAGGAAGAAGGCTTGAAACGGCTGAATAGCCATTCATCTATCAAAATTCGAAGGATGTAGAGATGATCCCAAAGAAGGTGTTGTGTGTCTTCAAAAGGGCACCACGAACAATACTCTTTCAGAGGAGGAAGAGCAAGAAGGTCGGTCCTCTAAGTATCGGAGTACGATAAAGGGTTGGGTATCTGGGCAAAGAAATACAAGCTTTTCCATCCCTCGCTGGAAGACGGCATCCCTCGCATGAAGAGGCAGTCGAGTCACCCCACTGTAGGGATGTATACTGAAAAGTCTATCTTTTGTATGAACATCTTTATTTTGAAATAAGAATCACATGATCATTGTTTGCATATTTTTATGGTTATGCAATATTGTCTAATACTTTAAATTGTAGATAACATGGTGTGTGGTATCACACAAGAGATCATGTTATCGGCCCCTTGAAAAGTATAAGTAAAGGCTCACAACCGAGATGGCTTTGGACAAACCATCGGAATGGTTGTAGTGTAATTTGGTATTGGTTTGTCTTGATCATAGAATCACACTAGTGCACATTGTGTGTATTGAGCAGGACCGACTTAGAGGTGATTCGATTTATTGCTGACTACATAATCGAATCGGACCTCAGATATTATTTAGTACATGCTCTTAATCCCGATATAATAACGGGCACATATACTTAGTACTTATCTCTTTGATTTATCAATGGGTGAGATTTATAGATTAAATCGATAGGCTCGGTAAGTTGGGAGATGATATTATTTATATGGTATGTCGTTGATTATAGGAGGAAACCGTGTCCTATATATTAGGATGATGATGTCCCCTTGAGGAGCTCATAAGGTTCATCATGTAAACCCTGCAGGTGGACTTGATCCAGCATGATGAAAAGGTTGAGTGGTACTACTCAAGGAGTTAGATGTTGATTAATTAATGGTCAGTAAATTAATTAATCGACGAACATTCGAGATCTTAAACACGAGGAGAAAATGTACAAATAATATATGGAGCCAATATTATCATATGGGGGTTAGTGATGTAGATCAATGATGAACCTTTAGTGGATTGGATCATCATTAGTGGATCGGACTTTATGTGGGCTTGATCCATGGGTGGCCAAGACCCAACTCCTCCTCATGGTCCCTAATATAGCCTATTAACACCTCATGAAGCTTAGATCCAAAGGATAGAAACAAAACTCTAGATCCAAAGGTGAAGATTAAATCTCTAGATCCGACAGTTGAGATTAAATCTCTAGATCCGACGGTTGAGATTGAATCCCTAGAACCAATGGAGGAGATTAAATCAAGCCTTGAGCCCAACTCTATAAATAGAGATTAATAAGTGGGCGGCAAGGCTAAGGATAGATGAGGGGATTAGGGTTTGTCCCTTGGGCGGCAACCAATCCTAATTAGATTAGGATTGGGAGTGGTGGCTAGGGTTAGGGTTTTGAAGATTAGAGTGGGAGACAACTCAAGGAGGTGTTCCTTCTTCTTCCAAAGGTTGGTCGGCCCCTATTCTTCTCCTCTCTAGCTTGGCATGAGCTCATCCTATTCTTCTTCCCCTCTTCCATGGTCGGCCATAAGGAGAGCTAGGATTAGGGTTTGGAGGCTTAGGGTTTAGGAGGCTTGGGTGGCACCAAATAAGGATGGTTTCTTTCTTCTTCATCCTTTGGTGGCCGGCACCCACAGCCCTATCCCAGCCCTTGGGCGGCATCCAAACACCCCTTCTCCTTCTCCTTAGGTGGTGGAAACAAGATATAGGGCTTTCCCTTGGTGTCTTGGCCAGTTTCCACCATTATCTCTTTCTCCTTGTTGGCCGGCGGCAAGCATTCTAATCTTTGCTTGTTGGTTGGTCATAGGAAGGAGAAGAGCTTTGTTTTTATTCTTCCTCTTGCTTTGGAAGAGCAAGGAAGAAAGATTTGCAATCTAGGAGCTTTGACTTTTGGTAGAGCGTCGCCCACACGACGTCCGAAAGGAGGAAGGTCATACATTAGAAGATCAAGAGGTATATCTATTCTATTTTCTATTTTGTTTATTGCTTGTTTTTGTTTTTCAATTATAAGCATGTTATAAATCTGTAAATGGCTAAATAATACTTGGATCCAGAGCATAAACACAAAAACCGGCGATCCGGACATCGTCTATTCCGCGGCTACTCGTAGAAGAGAGGATGGTCGCTTGAACAACTAGTTTGTTCAAGTGACCTCTCTAAACGAATAGCACGACGATGACTTGGTGGTTTGGGCAATCCCTTTTGTCTAGGATTAAATTTTTTTTAATCCGGGGACATCGAAGGGATCACCATGGACAAGCTACCGAGGTGAAGTGGGAAGCGAAGTTTCCCCTCACGGACTCGATAAGCAAAACCCTTCAATTGGTATCAGAGCTTCCGGGCAAAACCTTCAATTGGTATCAGAGCCAAGGTTTCCAATTTTGTGTGTTTAGGATTCGGTTAATTTTTATGCACTTTTTCATATATTATATATGTCGGATAATAGTAGGATATGCGTAGTTTAACTCTTTGGTTGCAGGCATAAGATCCGACTATTATAGCCATATGTGTGCATGTGATTGTATGTGTGTAAATATTTATTTTGTTGAATCCTCGGGGTTGACGAGGCTAGTATTTAGTTTTTAAATATGTCATTGTTTATCCACTCTTTATTTTATTTTACTTTCGATCTAGATTTCATGTACACTCCCTCGTGGAGTATAGGATCGATGGATGTAAATTAAAATAGGTTTTAGTCTCGGCTCGGATCTCCGGATGGCTCGTACATGGCGTAGGAGCGGACGAGATGGCGATGCAACGGGAGTCATATTGAAGACAAAAGTCATAATAGTTGGAAAATAATTTATTTTTCATATTTATTGTTTTTTGTTTGATATGCATGTCGTAGGCTAGGAAAATTTCTCAATTTCAAATTACTAAGTGGGAGAGGGAATTTTTTTTAAAATTCCTATGGCCTCCAGTACTATTTGACAAGTGATGCAAACAAACTTGCGCGTCGGCTCTGAGTGTCTTCCTCCCTATCGGATGGGTTTGTTTGCAGATCACAAGGTCGAGTATGGTTATATGAAATTATTAAGGAGCATGTGTATTTTCCCATCGTAAGACACATAACCCGAGATAATTACCTTGGTACCAAGTAATGGTGAACACTTAGATACAAATATAAGTATCTTCCCCATCGGAGTCACTGCTTTTATTTGTAGGGCCGAAGAGAAACCAACTATTAATTTTACTTGTCAAAAAGTTAGGTTGACAAGATAGTAAAATTAATGAGTAAAATCTCCTCTTACAAATGTAGAATTCATATACGTCCACACTATCGTGACATACGATATTCTCGGTGTTTTGAGGTGTTGGTTGATTTTGAAATTTTATTGTTTGAGGAATCAATAATTTTTTGAAATCTACAGTAATGATCTATGTGATTCTTAGGATTTTCAAAAATGACTTTCAGTTCACTTACTATGATATTAAAGGAAATAAACTTACTATACCCAAATAATGATGATTGGAAAAGAATCTAGATATTGTCTTATCTGCTAAGGAGTACAAGTATGCACTCTTCGAAGAGTGTCCTCAAGCCATGGTTGCTCAAAAAAGTTTCTACTTCTAAGCCAAAAGGCAAGAAGAAGAAGAAACAAGGTGGAGCAAAGGTGGTAGGAGGATCTCAAGGAGGAGTGAAGAAGCCGAAAGGCAAGTACTAGCAGGATAGACATTAGAAGAAGGACTGTCCTAATCCAAAGCAGAACAAAGATATATCCTTTGGACTAGTCATTGAAACATGATTAGCGGTGTTATCTACCGGCACCTAGTGTGTAGATACGGGAGTCACTAATCATGTCTGCAAAACTTTGCAGGGGTTCCAGGAAACCCGACGACTAGCTAAAGGAGAGATTACTATTTACTTGGGCAATGCCATGAAGGTGGCGGCTATTGCTGTGGGAGAAGTTTTATTTATCTCTTGAGAAAAATAAAACTTAGGTTATGGAAAATTCCCTTTATGTACCTTTATTTAGAAAGAATTTAGTTTCAATTTCTAAATTATTTATGGATGGATATTCTATTTCTTTTAATGACAGAGTTGTTATAAAAAGGAATAGGGAGAATATCTGTTCAGGTACATTGATAGGAAATTTGTATACACTTGAACCAAAATCTCCCACGATGCAAATTAAAGTTTATAACTCATCTTCTAATTCCAATAAGAGAAAAGAACCTTCGAAGATGAACCAAATATATCTTTGGCATCTTAGGCTTAGTCATATTAATCTAAGCAGAATTTAAATGTTGATAGCTGATGGACCTCTGGGTTCATTAGTGGTGGAAGATTTTCCAACCTACGAATCTTACTTGGAGGATAAAATGACTAAGAGGCCTTTTAAGGCCAAGGGGTATAGAGCCAAAGATGTGTTAGAAATGATTCATTTTGATTTGTATGGTCCTATGACTATCAAGGCAAGAGGTGGTCTTAAATATTTTGTCTCTTTCATAAATGATTATTCAAGATATGGAAGACACTACGATCTGTTCGTGGTGGTGAGTAACTCTTGGGAGAGTTTAGGAACTACTTATCAGAGGCTGGGATCCAATCCCAATTGACTGCACCTAGCACACCCCAGCAGAATGGTGTAGCAAAGTGAAGGAATAAGACTCTTATGGAGATGGTTAGAACGATAATGAGTTATTCTAACTTGCCAGATTCATTCTGGGAATATGCTCTAGATATGGCGGTGTACATTCTGAACTTGGTTCCATCTAAATCAGTGTCTTCTACTCCCACAGAGTTGTAGCCTGGGCGAAAGCCTAGTCTAAGACATATTCATATATGGGGGAGTCCAGCACATGTGCTGAAGGCAGATGTTGGTAAGTTGGAACTTCGTACAGAAGTGTGCATGTTCGTTGGCTATCCCAAGGGAACGAAAGGTGGATTGTTTTATAGTCCTTGAGATCAGAGGGTGATCGTTAGCACGAACGCCAGATTTCTAAAGGAAGAATATGTGATGAGCCACAAGCCCAAGAGTAAAATTATTCTGGAAGAGTTAAAAGGGGAAGTCACTTCTTTAGTACCACCGGTACAAGAGGATATACCACATGTCACTGCACTGCGTGTCACAAAGGATACACAGGTGGTACCTCGTCGTAGTGGGAGGGTTGTGAGACAACCTAATAGATTCATGTTCTTGGGAGAATCTTCTGATTTGGTCCCTGGTGAACATGAACTTGATCCCTGGACATACGATGAGGCAATCCAAGATATAGATGCAGCATCTTGGCAAAGTGCAATGAATACTGAGATTGAAAATATGGATTCAAGTCAGGTCTGGGAGCTCTTATGAATAGCAGCTCATATGAATTATGAGGTGTGATAGATGGATGTCAAGACAGCTTTCCTTAATGGAAGTCTTGAGGAAAACATCTATATGAAGCAACCAGAGGAATTCATTGCTAAGGGCAAAGAGCATCTTGTATGTAAGCTTAATCGGTCCGTTTATGGATTGAAGCAAGCTTCGAGGTCTTGGAACATCCGCTTTGATGAGGTAAATCGAGTCTTATGGATTTATTCAAAGTTCGGATGAGTCTTGTAGAGATGTGAAGGAAACGTAGTGGTATTTCTTGTACTATACGTAGATAACATTTTGGTGATTGGCAACAATATCAAAATATTATCGGGCATAAGGGTATGGTTGTCCAAACAGTTTGATATGAAGGACTTGGGAGAGGTGGGACACATCCTTGGGATCAAGGTTATAAGGGATCGTAGGAAAAGGATGTTGTGCTTATCCCAAGCTTCATACATAGACACGATTTTGGATCATTTTAGCATGCAGAACTCCAAGAAGGGTTTTCTACCTTTCAGGCATGGAGTTCCTTTATCTAAGGAGATGTGTCCTAGATCATCTGAGGAGATAGAGGAGATGAAGGCGGTTCCTTATGCTTCGGCAGTAGGAAGCCTCATGTATGTGATGCTCTCAGACGAGACGGATATTTGCTTTGTGGGCATGGTCACAGATATCGGCGTAATCGTGAGGACATTGGATCGCAGAAAGCATATATTGAAGTACCTGAGAAGGACTAGGGATTATATGATGGTTTATCGGGTAGACCAATTACTCCCTATGGGTTACACGAATTTCGACTTCCAATCTGATAGGGATAACAGTAAGTCTACCTCAGGTTTTGTGTTTACTTTGGGAGGTGGAGCCATTGTATGAAGGAGTGTCAAGCAGAAATGCGTGGCGGACTCCACCATGAAAGCTGAATATGTGGCAGCCTCTGAGGCGGCCAAAGAAGCTGTGTGGCTCAGGAACTTCCTAATGGACTTAGATGTGATTCCTAGTTTGCCAAGAACTATCACAATTTATTGTGATAATAATGGTTCAGTTGCAAACTCAAAAAAAATACGAGCTCATAAGGCAAGTAAACACATAGAGTGCAAGTACTACCTGATACGAGAAATCGTAAAGGAGGTAGAAGTTGTTGTCGCCTAGATTGCATCAGAAGATGACCTGGTAGACCCTTTTCACTAAGGTCCTTCTAGCGAGAGCTTTGATAGGCATGTGGAGGGAAGGGGAATCAGATGTATGGCAGTATGAGGACAGCATAGTCTTTTAGTATACATGGGAGATTGTAGGGATGTATACTGAAAAGTCTATCTTTTGTATGAACATCTTTATTTTGAAATAAGAATCACATGATCATTGTTTGCATATTTTTATGGTTATGCAATATTGTCTAATACTTTACATTGTAGATAATATGGTGTGTGGTGTCACACAGGAGATCATGTTATCAGCCCCTCGAAAAGTATAAGTGAAGGCTCACAGCCGAGATGGCTTTGGACAAACCATCAGAATGGTTGTAGTGTGATTTGGTATTGGTTTATCTTGATCATAGAATCACACTAGTGCACTTTGTGTGTATTGAGCAGGACCGACTTAGAGGTGATTCGATTTATTGCTGACTACATAATCGAATCGGACCTCAGATATTATTTAGTACATGCTCTTAATCCCGATATAATAACGGGCACATATACTTAGTACTCATCTCTTTGATTTACCAATGGGCGAGATTTATAGATTAAATCGATAGGCTCGGTAACTTGGGAGATGATATTATTTATATAGTGTGTCGTTGATTATAGGAGGAAACCGTGTCCTATATATTAGGATGATGATGTCCCCTTGAGGAGCTCATAAAGTTCATCATGTAAACCCTGCAGGTGGACTTGGTCCGGCATGATGAAAAGGTTAAGTGGTACTACTCAAGGAGTTAGATGTTGATTAATTAATGGGCAGTAAATTAATTAATCGACGGACATTCGAAATCTTAAACATGGGGAGAAAATGTACAAATAATATATGGAGCTCATATTATCATATGGGGGTTGGTGAGGTAGATCAATGATGAACCTTTAGTGATTATCATTAGTGGATCGGACTTTATGTAAACTTGATCCATGGGTGGCCAAGACCCAACTCCTCCTTATGGTCCCTAATGTAGCCTATTAACACCTCATGAAGCTTAGATCCAAAGGATAGAAACAAAACTCTAGATCCAAAGGTGGAGATTAAATCTCTAGATCCAACGGTTGAGATTAAATCTCTAGATCCGATGGTTGAGATTGAATCCCTAGAACCAATGGAGGAGATTAAATCAAGCCTTGAGCCCAACTCTATAAATAGAGATTAATAAGTGGGCGGCAAGGCTAAGGATAGATTAGGGGATTAGGGTTTGTCCCTTGGGTGGCAACCAATCCTAATTATATTAGGATTGGGAGTGGTGGCTAGGGTTAGGGTTTTGGGGATTAGAGTGGGCGGCAACTCAAGGAGGTGTTCCTTCTTCTTCCAAAGGTTGGCCGGCCCCTATTCTTCTCCTCTCTACCTTGGCATGAGCTCATCCTATTCTTCTTCCCCTCTTCCATGGCCGGCCATAAGGAGAGCTAGGATTAGGGTTTGGAGGCTTAGGGTTTAGGAGGCTTGGGTGGCACCAAATAAGGATGGTTTCTTTCTTCTTCATCCTACCTTATCCCAGCAAGAGCGGCATCCAAAGACCCCTTCTCCTTCTCCTTAGGTGGTGGAAAAAAGATATAGAGCTTTCCCTTGGTGTCTTGGCCAGTTTCCACCATTATCACCTTCTCCTTGTTGGTCGGCGGCAAGCATTCTCCTTGTTGCTTGTTGGTTGGCCATAGGAAGGAGAAGAGCTTTGTTTTTATTCTTCCTCTTGCTTTGAAAGAGCAAGGTAGGAAGATTTGCGATCTAGGAGCTTCAACTTTTGGTAGAGCGTCGCCCACACGACGTCCGAAAGAAGGAAGGTCATACATTAGAAGATCAAGAGGTATATCTATTCTCTTTTCTCTTTTGTTTATTGCTTGTTTTTGTTTTTCAATTATAAGCATGTTATAAATCTGTAAATGGCTAAATAATACTTGGATCCCGAGGATAAACACAAAAACCGACGATCCGAACATCGTCTATTCCGCGGCTACTCGTAGAATAGAGGATGGTCGCTTGAACAACTAGTTTGTTCAAGTGACCTCTCTAAACGAATAGCACGACGATGACTTGGTGGTTTGGGCAATCCCTTTTGTCTAGGATTAATTTTTTTTTTAATCTGGAGACATCGAAGGGATCGCCATGGACAAGCTACTGAGGTGAAGTGGGAAGCGAAGTTTCCCCTCGCGGACTCGATAAGCAAAACCCTTCAATTGGTATCAGAGCTTCCGAGCAAAACCTTCACCCGCGAAGTAGAATACCTCGGCTCCAACATCTTCAAGTGAAACAGACTATGAAATATGAGGGGAGAAAGGGGAAGGTTCGAGTGTTCAAAAACAATAACATAACCATCCCGACAAGAATGTGAAAAGCATATGAGCCAACTAGTTGACAACTATTTTGTAGAAATCTACGATTTCAAGGTAGATAGGAGGAACTGGTAAATGAAGGCCACCTTTGAGTTGGCCTATAAAGAAAGAATGGTAGTGAGGAGGAGGACGATGTGGTCGGCCGGTGGATTTGGCAAATATCAAGGGGGCAGCCTCTGAAACTTATTGAGATTTATGTTGGCAGAAGAGGTGAGTCGGAGTCAGAGCGGAGGACTGGGTTTCAAACCACGAAAGAGCTATCAATCCTGTGCATTTCTTAGAATGGGAGGCCATGATCGAAAAGGAAGAGGGAAAAAGGGGACACTGCTTACTTAAGGCTTAAGGGCAGAGGCGGCGGACTAAGGAAGAAGACAAGGGGTGAGTGAAGGGCACAAACCAACCCTTCACAATAAGAAATTCTACCGACATGAAAATCTAGTCGCGTGATGATGGCAGCGCACCTCGAAGAGGAGTTGCATTAATATTGAAGAGGAAAAAAGCGAGAACCCTTAAAGGAGGCAGAGAAAAGGGCCCCTAACCCTATGAAGATAGCGGGGTGCGACTGCCAAAGTCACTATTTCGGCCACTACGTGTTGACATCAAGATCCAAGGATATCCTAACTGCTTTAGGGGGTGGCTAACGATACTGTCAAGAGCACTTATAGGGTTGAACCAGTGGTAAAGGGGGGCTCCAAAGAGCCGGCCCAATATAAATAATCGCGAGGCCTGGAGGAGGCGAATCATGAGGTGCTTCAGGCTTTAACACGTGAGGTTAGGAGTAATAGGAACACCAAACCCAAGGTGAAAGAGAGGCAAGGAACTACACATTTAGGCGGAGGGACAAGTTTGCCACTCGTCCATACTAATAGCCGGCCACTCGGATGCATTAGAAGTTCAGGGCACTCGGCCACTCGACTGAATTAGAAGAGTTAGGACTTCGGTGGCCACTAGAGGGGGATGAATAGCATTGTTGCATGTCGATGGATTACGATCGCGTTCTTGCTACAATTCAGTTAGTGCACAGCAGAATAATAACAATAAAAACAATAACATGAATGCAAGCACACAAACACAACACCAAATATAACGTGGTTCGGAACCGAATGGTTCCTACTCCACGGATTGGGCTCGAACGAGCCCTAGCAATGCCAATCACACACCACTACTCAATAACTCCTTCTCGAAACAATCCGGAGGTGGAGAAACCTCGTATAGAGATTACACTAAGTAATACAAGAGATACAAGCAACTATGAATATGAAATGCAATACAAGTAAAGGAAAACACTTTACAAAGAGATTTTGATTACTTGATCTTTGATTGCCTTAGACTAGCCTTGAAGGACTAGAAAGCACCAACTATTCCCCATCAAATCGCCCAAGAGAACCATGGCAAAAACCTCCTCCACGAGCTACTTTTATAACCTGTATTTGGGCTAATTTTTGCCTAGCAGTCGACTGATCGACTGATCTAGCCTTCACTCGACTGTCAAACCCTAACAGTCGACTCGGGAAGCTTCTATGCCTGAATTCCCGACCAGCAGTCGACTGATCTCAAGATCAATCGACTGCTCAGGCTAGCAGTCGACTACCCAATGTTGGCAGTCGACTACCAGGTCATTTCCTGGTAGTCAAACTCCGATCGACTCACATCAGTTGACTGACCATAGTCCAAGTTGACTGATACACCTCAAACATGAGGTTTTACCCCCAAGTATGGTGCCTCCATACTTGCTAGACCACCCTTAGCCTAGACCTAAGCCCTCTAGCCACCTCCGTCAGCCTCGCGCCTATCGGATCCCTCCAAGTCATTCATGACTTGTTCATCCATACGCTAGCCTTCAGGTGCTTCCATCAGCTATTGTCATGCTAATGTGGTCTACACCGCCAAGGCACATTGGGCTTACATTGCCAAGACTCTGCTTGGACTTTACGCCGCCAACCATTGGACTTATGCTGCCAAGACTCCACCCATGGACTTTACGCCACCAATATTCCCCTTGGACATTCCAATTTCCAAGATCCATGCTTGGACTTTCCATGTCAAGACCCATGCTTAGACTTTTCCTTGCCAAGACTCATGCTTGGAATTTCCTTGCCAACCCATGTTGGACTTTGTTAGTGAAAGCCATAGAGTCAATCATGTGATGATTGTTGTAAGGACTTTATTGTATCATATTCCTTTTCATAAAGGCATGGTTATTATATTTACTTATATTAATGTCAAATAACTAAGTATAATAACGTCCTTGAGTAGTAGGTTCTTATCTATATCAATTGATTGGTTGAATCGATAATGAGATAATATAGAGAACACTACTCTTAATCATTCCTAATCAAGTATTAACATTCAGGGACAATGTTAGTGCGTAGAGACTAGCATGTAGGTCAACACGATGACTTGATCTCACAAGTCATGGATATGAGATATCAAATTGACACATGGGTATGCATTGGAGAATATATACTAAATGACCCGCCATGAGAAAGTATCATGGATCGTTATATGAGTGTCATATACTTTCTCATGTGACTATTAGTATGACTATTAGTTCATGGACCTGAAGTCACCATGGTTCCCTACATAAGGAGTTACATACTTTGGCTTCGTCAAACATCACCCGTAAATGGGTGGACTATAAAGGCGATTACTGGGCATGTAACAAATTATGCATAGGGATGTGAGTGATGTAGATGGGATCTATCCCTCCTATATGACGGGAGTGACATCGTTATTCTTGATAGAGTGAGACCACGAAGTGCATGGCCATGCCCAAATGAGTCAATATGAGATATTGAGCTCATTTGATTAGAGTGAGTCTACTTGGAGTTCAAGATATAGATTATACCGAGGATGACACGGTCTATGCCTCAATTAGTCAATCCAGATGTCAAGGATAGAGGGACATTGTCACATATTGTGAGAGTCACAATTAGTAGTCACAAAGGTGATGTTGGAGCTCAACATTCTTGTAACTTGGGTAGCAATGATGTGTTGCTAGATACCGCTCATTGCTTATGTTCCTAAATCAGTTTAGGGACATTGCCAATGTTACAAGAACCTATAGGGTCACACACAAAGGGCAATTAGATGGAGATTAGGTTCATATGATGAACCATGAGGATTAGGTTCATGGGATGAACCAAATTGGATTAAGAGTAATCCAAATTATACTAATTGAGTTAGACTCAAGTTGATTCAAGTGTTGAATGAGTCTAATTTAGATTTGATTCATTAAGTCAATTTAAATTAATGAATAGAGATTCATTAAATCAAATTGACTTGAGTCAAGTGGTTAGATTTGATCAACCATGGGAGATTAGAGGTCAAGTTTGACTTGACTTGAGAGGGAAGATGAATGGTCAATTTTGACTTGACCAATTGTCATGTCATGGTGACATGGCATGGGGGTCGGCCAATGATGGTGTTCCACATCATCATAGACTTATCATGGGGTGCCACCTAATGAGGGAGACCAAAAGTCATTGGCTCTTGGAGTTATATGCATGCATGTAACTCCCAAATAAGTGGTCGGCCACTTTAGGAGGCTTGATGGTGGTAATTCATTTTGTATGGTAACTCCAACTTTATCTTCTTCCTTGCTCCACTCAAGTTCTCTCCCAATCCTCCACTTTGCCGAGACCTTCAAGGAGTGCTAGCACACTCAAGATTGTCTTTTCTCCACCTATTGCTTTTGTGGATACCAATAGAGGAGTGTGCACTTGACACTCTCGAGTTCCGGTAATCCATTTGGATGAGCGGGATAAGCGAAGGGCATCGCTTCAAGGGTAATTTCTTATCATGTAGATCTAGAGTAGATCTAAAGGTATTAAACACATACATGTTGGTTTTATTTGTTATACTTCGCACGGATCCGTGGTCGGACTTCCAAGGTTTCCGCAACGCAAAAAGCGATTTTTGCAGCTCGGAAAGTCCGACAGTGGTATCAGAGCCATGTGTGAAGCATGTATGTGTTTAGTTTTTGTAGTTTTTGTATTAGATATATAAATTACAGATTTTTATGTTTCTGTAAATTTCCTATTTTTATAGAATTTTTGGGTATTTTTCTCGAAGAGTCGAAGAAACGAGTGTTGGGACACTTGTAGGCTTCAACCATCGAGAAAAACTCTCTGAAACGGCGAGTTCTCCCTTTAGGTTTTTGGGATAGCGACTTAAGTCATTGTAAGATCATAGTAGTGTCACGCCCGCCCTTTTTCCTAGGGTCCGGAGGGGGCGGCGTGTGACGCGACCGTACATACATATACTTCTTACTACTTACAGCGGAAGACTTTTAGATACATTTTTTTTGTCTTTTCTTTTAAACATAAACATGCATTGACATATATAGAAAATTCTTCTTAACGTAGAGCATGCATCATAACATATATAGATACTTCTTCTTAACATAGAGCATGCATCATAACTTATATAGATACTTAGTGCTTAGTTCAAATCTATAAACATCATCATCATAAGAAGACATAAATAAGGACATCCATAAACGTCATCATCATAGGGAAACATATATATAAGGACATAACGGATCTTCTCCACCATGCCACTACCACACACATTTAGCCCCTCCTGCTGTTCCCTTTAGTTTATCCATCCCTTACCCTTATCTGCAGTACGAGGAAAAAATAAACTATAAGCACATAGGCTTAGTAAGATCCTGTCCTACTCACAAAAATCTTATATCGACATTAATCATGACATGTAACATTCATAACATATAAGCAACATAACATGTAACATACATGACATAAGCAACTTAACATGTAGCATAAGTAACATAAGTAAACATAACATGTAACATATATATCATAGTAGCATATCATGTAAACATATGACTTAATCAAACATAACATACAACATATGTAACATAGCAACATATACATGACATATCAACATAACATACAATATATATAACATAGAAGCATAAACATGACATATCAACATAACATACAACATATATAATATAGCAGCATAAACATGGCATATCAAACATAACATGCAACATACATATAACATATCGACATAGCATTTGAACGTAACAATCAAATCATGTAAACATATGACTTAATCAAACATAACATACAACATATGTAACATAGCAACATATACATGACATATCAACATAACATACAACATATATAACATAGCAGCATAAACATGACATATCAACATAACATACAACATATATAACATAGCAGCATAAACATGGCATATCAAACATAACATGCAACATACATATAACATATCAACATAGCATGTGAACGTAACAATCAAATCATGTAAACATATGCAGGATGCTTTTTGAAAACATATATTATAGGTACGTAAACATAAATCACAACATATTTGGGCCCGACATTATACCACTTCTTCATCATCATAGCGCGCATCCCTAAATAGACCCGAGGTAGCAAGTCTCGAATCTACTAGGTTACTAGGTCCAATCTTAGTCCATCGACCTAGGGCAATTGTCATAGCGTAGAAGCCCATCCTAGGCACGATCTTAGTCCATCGACCTAGGGCATCTTGGAGCTCATCCCGTACTAGGCCCGATCTTAGTCCGTCGACCTAGGGGCAATCATACATAGAGGCCCATCCTAGGCCCGATCTTAGTCCGTCGACCTAGGGCATCTTAGGAGCCCATCCCTTTTTGGACCTTATTAGGGTCCTGGTACAAGTCATGCAGAAGGTAAAATACTTATATGCTTTTATTATAACATATCTTTTTTCATTTTGCAAACATAGCATACTTCATTCATAACATATCATACTTCACTTCATGAACATATCATTTCTCATTTCATAATCATATCGTATTTCATTTCATAACTTATCTTAAATATCACATATATATAGGGCATGGCATAAGGCATAAACATCAAGAGTAAGTAAACACTAACCTAAAGCATGTTATCTTCATCTAGTATCATTTAATATCACAAGTCAACATGAATTCACCTAAACATAAAACACATGTTAACCCAACCTAGAGCATGTTAAGGAACAATGGTTGGCCGAATGGTTCGTGGGACTTTTAGGGTTAAACCTTTAACCTAATCCATCTAACATACTAACATCATCATATGCATACAAAACATGGTATAAAACTTCATTGAAATATCAAAACCAAGGGGTGGCCGAATGATCCATGTAGGCTTTTAGGGCTAGTCTTTTAACCTAATCCCTCTAACACACTAACATCATCATATGCATACAAAACATGGAATAAAAATTCAATTAATCACCAAAAACACATGTTGGCCGAATAGTCCTTAGAGGTTTCTAGGGTTAACTTTTAACCTAATTCATTCTACATCCTAACATCATCACATGCATGTAAAACAAGGTATAGAACTTCAATAGAACACCAAGAAACCCATGTTGGCCGAATAGTTCATAGAGGTTTCTAGGGTTAACTTTTAACCTAATTCATTCTACATCTTAACTTCATCATGTGCATGTAAAACAAGGTATAGAACTTCAATAAAACACCAAGAACCCATGTTGGCCGAATAGTTCATAGAGGTTTCTAGGGTTAAGTTTTAACCTAATTCATTCTACATCTTAACTTCATCATGTGTATGTAAAACAAGGTATAGAACTTCAATAAAACACCAAGAACCCATGTTGGCCGAATAGTTCATAGAGGTTTCTAGGGTTAACTTTTAACCTAATTCATTCTACATCTTAACTTCATCATGTGCATGTAAAACAAGATATAGAACTTCAATAAAACACCAAGAAAAACCCATATTGGTTGAATAGTTCATAGAGATTTTTACACAAAACATCAACCGAAAGCTACTCGTATGCAGGTGAGGGATACTTACTTCCTTTGCTTTGTTTTTAGTGGAAAGATGACCTAAGGAAAGCCAAATCTAGCCTTCTCCTTGCTTGGATGGGGTTCAGCCAAAGAAATGGAGAGGGGGAGCTCTAGAGTTCGGTGAGGAAGAAGAAGAGGAGGAGAAAACAAGTTTGGTAACTCATGCCCCCTCATTCCCCCTATTTATTCACTTGAAGAGTTCCTTAATCTCCCTTACACCTAACTATAATTTCCCCTATTCCTCTACTAATAACATCTCATTGGGCTTCTGGTTAGTGGATGCATCTATAGGGCTTGGCTATCTGGAGGTTTGGGGTTCAATTCCTAGGCCTTGCATCCCTTTTGGCTTATTTTTTTTTATTTTTGAAAAAACCCACATAAAGCACATTATCATCAAGCCAAAAATTCTTGTAAAATTGCTAGAAATTATACGGGCGTTACAATCCTTCATACCTTTTAAAAGTTTCGTCCTCGAAACTTAGAACAATTCTGGGTACTTCTACTTCATGTCCTCCTCGCGTTCCCAGGTAGCTTCCTCGTATCGTTGATTCCGCCACAGGATCTTTACTAAGGGCACCTCTTTGTTCCTTAGCCTCTTGACTTCTCGGTCTAGTATCTGGATAGACCGACTTTCAATACTCAGGTCCTCTTAAATTTGTACTGTTTGTGGCTCGATTACTTGGTCCGCACTGGAAATGCATTTCTTGAGCACAGAGACATGGAACACGTTGTGAATAGCCGACATCTCTTGAGGCAGCTCCAGCTTGTAAGCTACCTTGCCAACCCTCTGCAATATCGGATATGGTCCCACGTAGCGCGGACTCAGCTTACCCTTCCTTCCGAATCTCATCACTCCCTTCATAGGGGCCACTTTGAGGAATATCAGGTCCCCGACTTCGAATTCTAACGGTCTATGCCGCATATCCGCATAGCTCTTTTGTCGGCTCTGAGCAGTTTCAATTCTCTGACGGATGTTCTGTATAGCTCGGGTGGTGTCGTCGATGAAGTCCGTCTGGAGTCCCATCCTCTTCTTTTTGCCACCCTCGTACCAACATATGGGAGATCTACATTTCCTCCCGTATAGAGCCTCATAGGGTGTCATTCCAATAGTAGCTTGGTAGCTATTGTTGTAGGCGAATTCTGCCAAACATAAGTATCGGCACCAGCTACCTTTGAAATCCAGGGCGCAAGCTCGTAACATATCCTCCAGTACTTGATTTACCCTTTCGGTCTGTCCGTCCGTCTGGGGATGGAAGGCAGTACTAAACAATAGCTTCGTGCCTAGGACCTTCTGAACACATTCCCAGAAATGGGAAATAAAGCGACCATCTCTGTCAGAAATGATGGTCTTAGGAATTCCATGTAGTCTGATAATTTCCCTAGCATATAACTGAGCCAGTTGCTCCGTCGAATAGGTCATCTTGATTGCTAAGAAGTGGGCGGACTTCGTTAATCTGTCCACAATTACCCATATAGCATCATAACCGTTTGTTGTCTTGGGCAATCCTGAGATGAAATCCATAGAAATGTCTTCCCATTTCCATTCTGGAATCTGGATCGGCTGCAGTGTTCCTCCAGGTCTCTGGTGTTCTGCTTTAACCCTCTGGAAGGTCAGGCAGGTACTGACATACTGAGCCACATCTCTTTTCATTCCGAACCACCAGAATTTTCTTTTCAGGTCTTGGTACATCTTGGTGGTTCCAGGATGCATCGCATAAGGAGTTCCGTGAGATTCCTCAAATATCTTCTTCCATAATTCTAGATCTTCGGGAATACACAAGCGATCCCTGAGGTAGAGTACTCCACTATCAGAGATACGAAACCCGTCGTCCTTTCCTTCTAAAATCTCTTGCTTGATCCTCTGAATGCTTAGGTCATGGGCTTGCTTTTCCAGTATATCATCGAACAGCGTCGGTGCTATCGTCATGGTGGAGAGCTGTCCAGAAATGATTTCAACCCCGTAACGCATAATATCTTTTTCTAAGGGCCGAGATAATACTGATAGAGACATCAAGGTGGCGCATAGAGGGATCCTGGGATGCTTGTTTGTTGGACCACATTTAGGATCCTCCCATTGTTTTCTCTTGCCAGTGTGGTTCCCTTTCCAAGTACTCTGGTTTCTCTGACCTCCTGACTGGGCCTGACCCCTGCCTTCACTCAGTGCCTTCTTTTGCTGGTTAATGTTGTCCTGGTAATGCTCGGTAATCAGGGCACTACTGAATAGCTCCTCTGCGGTCTGCGGTCTATGAACTCCGCCGGCCACATTCAGAGCTATTTCTGGTCGGAGCATCTTCAGCATGAGTCTGACCATTTCCCTTTCCATGCTGACCAACTCTGGGCATAGGCATGTGAGTCGGTTCAATCTCTTTACGGCTTCGCTGACTGATAGGTCACCTTATCGGAACCCAGTGAACTCGTCGTAATGCTTGTTGGTTACCCTCATGTGGAAGAATTCTTCGAAAAATTCGTACTCGAAATCTGTCCATCTCATCTGGTTTACTTGTCTCTTTGCTTTAACCCGTTCCCACCACATCCGAGCATCTCCTGAAAGGCAGAATGATACACACTTAATCTTCTCGCATTCGGGCCAGTCCAGTAGCTCCACGATGCTTTCCACCATCTTGAACCAGGCCTGGGCATCCCATGGTTCACCGGTACCAGAGAAATTTTCCGGCTTCAGTCTCTGCCACATGATCAGGTAAGCTTCCTGTCGAACCATCGGGCCAGGGCCCGCTGGTGGGGCAGTAGGGTTTCCTCGCTAATTCATTAGGGCATTTATTACTTGTTGTTGTTCTGTGACTTGTCGCTGGAGTTCAGTAACTACGTGTGTAAGGTCATGTGGGGGTGCTATCTCATCAGCTCTACTACTGCGTCTTCCAGACATATTTATCTTCATATATTAAAGTAAAGCTAGTATAAGTTTTTCGTTCGTTTATCTACGCATAATTAAACTAAAGCTAGCATAAAGTTATCATTCATGTTTTCATGCATATTTTAAGCTAACGGCATTTCATATCATACATGAACAAAATAAGCTAAAGGCATTTCATATCATACATGAACAAAATAAGCTAAAGGTATTTCATATCATACATGAACAAAATAAGATAAAGGCATTTCATATCATACATGAACAAAATTAACAAAATTAGTGTAGACATAGAATTCTTACTTGGAGCGGAAGGATTTGGAGCTTGATGTGTGTGTAGTGGAAAGGCAGATCCGCTCTGATACCAACCTGTCACGCCCGCCCTTTTTCCTAGGGTCCGGAGGGGCGGCGCGTGACGCGACCGTACATACATACACTTCTTATTACTTACAGCGGAAGACTTTTAGATATATTTTTTTTCTTTTCTTTTAAACATAAACATGCATTGACATATATAGATAATTCTTCTTAACGTAGAGCATGCATCATAACATATATAGATACTTCTTCTTAACATAGAGCATGCATCATAACTTATATAGATACTTAGTGCTTAGTTCAAATCCATAAACATCATCATCATAAGAAGACATAAATAAGGACATCCATAAACGTCATCATCATAGGGAAACATATATATAAGGACATAACGGATCTTCTCCACTATGTCACTACCACACACATTTGGCCCCTCCTGCTGCTCCCTTTAGTTTATCCATCCCTTACCCTTATCTGCAGTACGAGGGAAAGATAAACTATAAGCACATAGGCTTAGTAAAATCCTGTCCTACTCACAAAAACCTTATATCGACATTAATCATGGCATGTAACATTCATAACATATATGCAACATAACATGTAACATACATGACATAAGCAACTTAACATGTAGCATAAGTAACATAAGTAAACATAACATGTAACATATATATCATAGTAGCATATCATGTAAACATATGACTTAATCAAACATAACATACAACATATGTAACATAGCAACATATACATGACATATCAACATAACATACAACATATATAACATAGCAGCATAAACATGACATATCAACATAACATACAACATATATAACATAGCAGCATAAACATGGCATATCAAACATAACATGCAACATACATATAACATATCAACATAGCATGTGAACGTAACAATCAAATCATGTAAACATATGACTTAATCAAACATAACATACAACATATGTAACATAGCAACATAAACATGACATATCAACATAACATACAACATATATAACATAGAAGCATAAACATGGCATATCAAACATAACATGCAACATACATATAACATATCAACATAGCATGTGAACATAACAATCAAATCATGTAAACATATGCAAGATGTTTTTTGAAAACATATATTATAGGTATGTAAACATAAATCTCAACATATTTGGGTCCGACATTGTACCACTTCTTCATCATCATAGCGCGCATCCCTAAATAGACCCGAGGTAGCAAGTCTCGAACCTACTAGGTTACTAGGTCCGATCTTAGTCCGTCGACCTAGGGCAATCGTCATAGCGTAGAAGCCCATCCTAGGCCCGATCTTAGTCCATCGACCTAGGGCATCTTGGAGCCCATCCCATATTAGGCCCGATCTTAGTCCGTCGACCTAGGGACAATCATACATAGAGGCCCATCCTAGGCCCGATCTTAGTCCGTCGACCTAGGGCATCTTAGGAGCCCATCCCTTTTTGGACCTTATTAGGGTCCTGGTACAAGCCATGCAGAAAGTAAAATACTTATATGCTTTTATTATAACATATCTTTTTTCATTTTGCAAACATAGCATACTTCATTCATAACATATCATACTTCACTTCATGAACATATCATTTCTCATTTCATAATCATATCGTATTTCATTTCATAACTTATCTTAAATATCACATACATATAGGGCATGGCATAAGGCATAAACATCAAGAGTAAGTAAACACTAACCTAAAGCATGTTATCTTCATCTAGCATCATTTAATATCACAAGTCAACATGAATTCACCTAAACATAAAACACATGTTAACCCAACCTAGAGCATGTTAAGGAACAATGGTTGGCCGAATGGTTCATGGGACTTTTAGGGTTAAACCTTTAACCTAATCCATCTAACATACTAACATCATCATATGCATACAAAACATGGTATAAAACTTCATTGAAACATTAAAACCAAGGGGTGGGCGAATGGTGCATGTAGGCTTTTAGGGCTAGTCTTTTAACCTAATCCCTCTAACACACTAACATCATCATATGCATACAAAACATGGAATAAAACTTCAATTAATCACCAAAAACACATGTTGGCCGAATAGTCCTTAGAGGTTTCTAGGGTTAACTTTTAACCTAATTCATTCTACATCCTAACATCATCACATGCATGTAAAACAAGGTATAGAACTTCAATAGAACACCAAGAAACCCATGTTGGCCGAATAGTTCATAGAGGTTTCTAGGGTTAACTTTTAACCTAATTCATTCTTCATCTTAACTTCATCATGTGCATGTAAAACAAGATATAGAACTTCAATAAAACACCAAGAACCCATGTTAGCCGAATAGTTCATAGAGGTTTCTAGGGTTAAGTTTTAACCTAATTCATTCTACATCTTAACTTCATCATGTGTATGTAAAACAAGGTATAGAACTTCAATAAAACACCAAGAACCCATGTTGGCCGAATAGTTCATAGAGGTTTCTAGGGTTAACTTTTAACCTAATTCATTCTACATCTTAACTTCATCATGTGCATGTAAAACAAGGTATAGAACTTCAATAAAACACCAAGAAAAACTCATATTGGCCGAATAGTTAATAGAGATTTTTACACAAAACATCAACCGAAAGCTACTCGTATGCAGGTGAGGGATACTTACTTCCTTCGCTTTGCTTTTAGTGGAAAGATGACCTAAGGAAAGCCAAATCTAGCCTTCTCCTTGCTTGGATGGGGTTCGGCCAAAGAAATGGAGAGGGGGAGCTCTAGAGTTCGGTGAGGAAGAAGAAGAGGAGGAGAAAACAAGTTTGGTAACTCATGCCCCCTCATTCCCCCTATTTATTCACTTGAAGAGTCCCTTAATCTCCCTTACACCTAACTATAATTTCCCCTATTCCTCTACTAATAACATCTCATTGGGCTTCTGGTTAGTGGATGCATCTATAGGGCTTGGCTATCTAGAGGTTTGGGGTTCAATTCCTAGGTCTTGCATCCCTTTTGGCTTATTTTCTTTTATTTTTGAAAAAGCTCACATAAAGCCCATTATCATCAAGCCAAAAATTCTTGTAAAATTGCTAGAAATTTTACGGACATTACAAGTAGGTACACTCACAAAGTTTATTTTGCGAGTACGGGCGTTGCCCCTATCCCCGATAGGGGCCTTGTCCCATGATCGCGCCTGGAAACCGCTTAGCGGGACCGTTGCGGAGAGGTGACTCATAAAATTGAAAATAGGAAAAATTATAGAAATTTTCTGTAAAAATACATAATTTAGAATTATGTATAATTCTGTGATGGTCATGGCCCAAGAACTCCAATATGATTGGATGATGATGTGTTGTAATTCATAATACGGCCAGTGTACCGTTTTTGTGGTTGTGCGTTTTGTATAGGGTATGCGACCTGTGTGTCGTGCCTCTTCTTTTGAAATTCTAATTGTAAATAGTTTTAGACTCGAATGTAACTCGAGTTTCATATTTTTAATGTACAAAATGGAGTGGTGGAAAGTCCACTTGTAGATGAAGTTACGAGAAGGGTGCCGACGACACATGTCAGTCAAAGAAAGCACTTGGAGAAGCCGCTAGCCCTAGGAACTTCGCCATGTGCCGACGACACATGGCGATCAAAGATACTTCGATCAGATCGAGGTGGTGAATACCTTAGCCATGAGTTTCGTGACTATCTAGGTGAGTGTGGGATTCTATCCTAACTCATTCCTCCTGGAACACCACAGTGGAATGGTGTATCCGAAAGAAGGAATCGTACCCTATTAGATATGGTACGATCTATGATGAGTCACACAGATCTTCCTATATCTTTTTGGGGATATGCTCTAGACACAGCATTCTTTACCCTTAACCGTGTACCATCCAAGGCTATGATAAAGACACCATATATAATATGGACAGGGAGAAATCCCAAGATGTCTTTCATGAGGATTTGGGGTTGTGAGGCTTACGTTCGACGTCAAGTCTCAGACAAACTGGGACCCAAATCTGATAGGTGCTATTTTGTTGGATATCCCAAGGATACAAAGGGATATTACTTCTACATTCTCAATCAGCACAAAGTGTTTATGGCAAAGACTGGGGTTTTTCTTGAAAGGGATTTTGTTTCTAGAAAAACTAGTGGAAGTATGTTCGATTTTAAAGAAATTTAAGATAAGGATCATAGCACTGAGGCCTTGATGGAGGTTGAACAGGAACCACAAAGTGTTGTGGGTTATCAGATTGTTGCACAAAGAGTTGTGGAACAACCACCTGTTCAGGTAGACCTACCTCTTCGCAGGTCTGATAGGGTACGTTGTCAGCCTGAGAGATACTCATTTCTCTTGTCTGACCATAATGACGTTATCCTCTTGTGATCAGTCGACCGATACTCGGGTTTTAGAGCACAGAATGGAGTCTCACTCGACCGCTGCGGTCAGCAGTCGAGTGATGCCATGATCAGTCGACTGATGTCCTAGCCATTGGATTTTTCCAGCGTGGATTACACCGTTGTCTCACACCAACAGTGTGATTAGTCGACTGATCGGCTTTTTCCAGCCCAGGCAAAGATATAAATGGAGCTTGTGGAGGAGAAAAAGTCATCTGGTTCTTGAGCATCCTTGGGGCGATTTGTTGCTGCAAATCAGGGTCTCCAAGGTCATTCTTCAAGCAACCAAAAGCAAGCAATCCAAAGGCATTTGTAAAGTGTTTTCTTTACTTGTATTGCATTGTATTTCATATTAGTTGCTTGTTGTATTTAGTTTATTATTGTAAACTATTGTACGAGGTTTCTTCGCCTCCGGATTGTTCCAAGAAGGAGTGTTTATTAGTGGTTGTGTGTGCATCACTATAGCTCGTCGAGCTCAACCGTGGAGTAGGAACCTTGAGATTTCGAACCACGTTAAATACTTGTGTTGTGTTGTGTTTGTTTATTTCATTATCGCTTTATTATTATTCCGCTGTGCGCTAATGAAGTTTGTAGACGAACACGCGAACGATTTCCATCAAGCAACGAAATCAAGCTATTCACCCCCCCCCCCCTCTCTAGCATTCCAACGATCTCCTACAAGTGATATCAGAGCCCGGATCGCATCGGAAGATCTAACAATCAACCGGAGCAAGATGGCTTTCCAAGAGGGGTATAGCACGGCGAGGCCTCCATTCTTCGACGGCAATAACTTCGGCTACTAGAAAGGTAGGATGGAATACTACCTCATGAACGATATTGAAAATTGGTTTAGCGTTGTAGATGGATTCTCGAAGTCGATCGATGAACACAGAGCGCCCATACCAACCAAGGATTGGACGAGGGGCATGGCCAAGAAGGCTCAAGCCAACGCCAAAGCAACAACCACACTTCAATGTGGGTTGTCAAAGGAGCAACTAAGCAAGGTGGGGCCTTTTGAATCGGCGAAGGAGCTTTGGGAGAAGTTAATTGAGCTCAATGAGGGATCCAAGGAAACAAGAAGAGCCAAGAGAGATCTCTTAATAGGCCAACTCCAAAGTTTTGCCATGAAGACCAATGAGACTGTGAGCCAAATGCACGGTCACTTCAAGGAAGTAGTCAACAGACTACATGTGATAGGTGAGAAGGTCGACAACCGAGACCTTGTGAGGTATGTACTCCAAGCCTTCCCTAGAACAACCTTATGGGCTTCAATGGTAGATGTCTATAAGATCTCTAGGGATCTCTCTTTGGTTAAATTAGATGAGTTATTTTGTGAATTTGAGTTGCACGAGCAAGCTAACACTTCATCCAAAGAGAAAGGTGTAGCTCTTTTTGTAGGGAAGAAGGACAAGAAGAAGAAAGAGAAGAAAAAAGTGTATTCCTCATCTGAATCCGAGAAAGATTCATCTAGTAGTGAAGATGAGCTATCGGCAAACGAGGTGGCTCATTATGTCAAGAAGTTTGGTGGAAGATCAAGGAAACTCACCAAGAAGGATGTGAGGAGGATGTTCCAATCCTCAAGAGGTAAATCTTCTAGTAGTTCAATTCCTTCATCTAACGTAACTTGTTATGGTTGCAACAAGAAAGGGCATATCAAGTCAAATTGCCCGGAACTAAAGAAGAAGGAGAAGAAAGAAAAGAAACATAAGGAGAAGAAGGAAAAGAAGGAGAAAAAGAAGAAGGAGGCAATGGTGGCTCAAACATAGGACACACTAAGCTTGGAGGACTCTTCCGATGATGAAGAAGTGTGTCATGCCACTCGGAACCTAGCTCTCATGGCCTTGGAGGAGGAAGTCGGAAGCTCAATTGAGGAGTCTTCATCCTCTTCTTCAAGCGACGAATCATCATCAAGTGATGATGAGGTAAGCAACTCCCCTAGGGTAGATTTACTTTACAAAACCATTGTATGCCTTCAAAATGTCTTAAATAGATCAAAACCTAGGATTAAGGACTTAAAAGTAGAAATTAAGTCACTTAAAAATGTAGAACCACTTTGTAATGATACATGTACACTTAGAGATGAAAATGATGAATTAAGAAAAGAAATAGGTGAACTAAGAGCATGCTTAGAAAAATTTATAAATGGCTCTAAATACCTAGATATTATAATTAAGGATCAAAGAAATATTTACAACAAGGCCGAAATAGGATATAGGCCTAAGGAAAAGGAAGTAGTATTTACATCTCTTGTTAGTAGAAAATCCACCTTTAGGGGCAAGGTTAGAAAGGCTTGGGTCCCTAAGAATTTTTTGATTGATGTTAGTGGTCCTAAAATTTGGGTGCCTAAGGCTTGCATTTTTCATGTTGTATAGGTAGAAGAACCAAGCTTATGGATTGTTGATAGTGGGTACTCAAAACACATGACCGGTGATGAGAAAAAATTTTCCACTATCAACCACACTAGCAAGGGGAAGGTGTCTTTTGGAAATAGTGGCAAACTTAAGATTCTAGGAAAAAGCACAATTGAGGTATCCCCCAACCTTGTCATTCATAAAGTGTTGTTAGTTAAAAATATGAAATTTAATTTACTTAGTGTAAGTCAACTATGTGATGTCAATTTTGATGTTAAATTTGATTCTTCAAAATATTTTATAAGACACAAAACTTTAAATGATTGCATGCTAGTAGGTTTTAGGAAATCAAATATATACTATGTTGATTTATCCTATGCTACTAATGCTTCTACTAAGTATCTTATTGTGAAAGAGAAAGAGAGTTGACTTTGGCATAAGAGGCTTGGGCACATAAACATGAAGAACATAGCCAAAATGAAGTTAGTCAAAGGATTGCCAAAAGTCAAGTTTCTCAAGGACAAAATGTGTGATGCATGCCAAGAAGGGAAACAATCAAAAACATCACACAAAGGTAAAACTTTACTTTGTACCGCTTTACCTTTAGAACTATTGCATATGGACTTATTTGATTGTCATAGTACCCCTTTCATGATTGGTAGTAAATATTGCTTAGTAATAGTGGATATCTCTAGATTTACTTGGGTATTTTTCATGAAAAATAAGGATGAAACTCTAGGAATAATCATAGGATTTAGCAAGAGAGTAGAGAATGAAAGAAAACTCAAAATCAACTGGATCCGTAGTGATCATGGTGGAGAATTTGAGAATTCTAATTTCTCAACCTTTTGCCTAGAACAAGGGTACAAGCACGAATTTTCTTGTCCTAGAACACTCCAATAAAATGGGGTTGTGGAAAGGAAGAATCGTGCCCTATAAGAAGCGGATAGGACTATGCTTAATGCATACTCTTTACCTAGCTACTTGTAGGCGGAAGCGGTTAATACCGCTTACTATATACAAAATAGGGTTTTAATTCATAGGCTTTTAGGAAAAACCCCATTTGAATTATGGAATGGTATAATCCCAACAATTCACTATTTTAAGATTTTTGGATGCAAAGTTTATATTTTAAACACCAAAGATAACCTAGGTAAATTTGAGTCCAAAGCGGATGAGGGAATCCTAGTTGGATACTCATCCACTAGTGTAGGGTATAGAGTTTATAATAAAAGAACTCAAAAGATTGAGGAATCTTTAAATGTCAAATTTGATGAAACCTCTAATACATACCCTAGGAAATCCCCCATTGATGATGATATCAATGACAAAAATCAAGAAATTATCCAAAAATTTCAAGATTTAACTTTAGGGGGTAATGATCAAGGGGGAGAGTTGAATCAAGGGGGAGTAAGAGGTGATTCCGATGATAAAAGAAGAATTGAGGATAATCATGATCAAACACAATTTAATACACCTCCTAGAACAATAAGAGTTCATCAAAATCACCCTCTAGATCAAATTGTAGGTGAATTATCTCAAGGAGTTAGGACTAGGTCATTTCATAGGGATCCCTCTAGTCATATTGCCCTAATCTCCCAAATTGAGCCCAAAACAATCAAAGATGAATTACTTGATCCGGATTGAATCTTAGCAATGCAAGATGAATTGGCTCAATTTGAAAGGAGTCAAGTATGGGAGTTAGTTCCTAGACCTAATGACAACACCATCATTACTACAAGATGGGTCTTTAGGAACAAACTAGATGACCAAGGAAATATTACTATGAACAAGACAATGTTAGTTGCAAGGGGATTTAATCAAATTGAAGGACTTGACTATGATGAAACATATGCCCCGGTTGCTAGATTAGAGTCTATTAGAATCCTATTAGGGTATGCCTCTTATATGGGTTTCAAACTCCATCAAATAGATGTTAAATCGACATTCCTAAATGGGTTCATTAAGGAAGAGGTATATGTAGAACAACCTCCCGGGTTTGAGAATATGGACTATCCAAACCATGTATACAAGCTTAGGAAAGCTTTGTATGGTTTGAAACAAGCTCCCCGGGCTTGGTATGAAAGATTATCATCTTTCTTAATCTCTAAGGACTCTAAGAGGGGTAGTGTAGATCAAACTCTATTTATAAAGTCAACATCAAAGGACATCTTTGTAGCCCAAGTATATGTTGATGACATTATCTTTGGGTCAACAAATGAAGAACTCCTTCAAGACTTTATCAAGAATATGGAAAATGAGTTTGAGATGAGTCTAGTTGGAGAACTAAATTTCTTCCTAAGATTACAAGTCAAACAAACAAGTGAAGGAATTTATATTTACCAAACCAAATATGCTAAGGAAATGATTAAGAAATTTGGTTTGGAAAATGCTAAGGTAATTTCAACTCCAATGGCAACCAATACAAAAATAGATAGTGATCATGAAGGAAAACAAATTGACCTTACACTCTATAGGAGTATGATTGGTAGCCTTTTATATCTAACCGCTAGTAGATCCGATATATTATTTGCAGTGGGTATGTGTGCTATGTACCAATCATGTGCCAAAGAATCACATTTAGTTGTCGTTAAGAGAATCTTAAGATATATTAAAGGCACACTAAATGTAGGACTATGGTACCCTAGGACTAGGTCTTTTGATTTGGTTGGGTACATCGATTCCGATAATGCCGGTTGCAAATTGGATCGAAAGAGTACTAGTGGTGGATGTCAATTTCTTGGATCCTCCCTAGTTAGTTGGAGTAGTAGGAAGCAACCTTGTGTTGCCCTATCCACCACCGAGGCCGAGTACGTGGCTATGGGTGGTTGTGTAGGTCAACTACTATGGATGAAACATACCTTAGAGGATTATGAACCATCTTACTCCGACATAAAAGTATTTTGTGATAATATAAGCACCATAAATTTGACCAAAAATCTGGTGCATCACTCTAGGACCAAGCACATTGAAGTGAAACATCACTTCATTAGAGATCACGTGGCTAAGGGGAATATTGAGCTTAATTATATTGAATCCAAGTTCAACCTAGTCGACATCTTTACCAAGGCTCTCCCCGAAGTAGAATTTTCATCACTTAGGAGAGAACTTGAGATGTGCTTAGTTGAATAAAGGTGTAGGTTTGCATGATCCTATAGAAATCCTAGGATTTATACCTTTAAGCATCTCACAAAATACCTAAGAAACCATGATTTTTGTATTGAGCCACTTAGACAACATGTGAGATGTTAGGAAGATGCACTTGGTTCATCATGCTTATTATGATGCATTACTATGGACCAAAGTGTCATCTAGAGACATTAATCCTTCATTGGACCAATCATTGGGAAGGCTTATACATAATTAATGTGCATATAGCTCCAAGAATATGATTGGAAATGTCAAATAAAACATAATTTAAACTATGTTTATCAAACTTTGAAAAACAGTTTTCAGGTGGAACACAAAAGTGATACAAAGTTTGCAAAAATATTAGAATTTTTGTTAGTTTCCAAGTTTATATCAATCTTGAAATATGGAAAACAAATATTTTTCAAATTATTTTTCCTTGATAAACAATGATTTTAGAAATGTTTACACAAAATTTTGTGATTTTTCGAGGTTTCTAAAATTTCTAATTTGAATTTGAAAAATTTGGTCAAATTGATTTCAACAATGTGATCATTGCGTAAATCATCAGTGATACACTATGTTTTCTGATAAAAAGCTCTATTTCTTGGATTTAAATGTATCTTTGAATGTCCTAAAACTATGGTATGATAATCTTCAGTATAAATATGTTTTTAGGACTGTTTGATGCAATGTTTTAGGGGGAGTTTCATAATATATATCTTTTCATCCCCAAACTTATATTGTTGGTGCAAAGTTAGGATTTAACCTTAAATCTTTTGTTAGGCTTTGCTCCACAAGTTATTCATTCATCATGAACCATATCTTGGATTAAGGGGGCGCTTAACTTCAACTTTATACCTTAGTTCAAGATAAAACAAATTTCACTCCTTTATGCAAATTTATGTATTCTTCTCTTTTTGATGTGTGTCAAAGGGGGAGAAGGAATGTTTAAGTTAGAATTCATATCGGAAATATGATGGAAATATGATTATGTGTATGGATGTTTAAGTTAGAATTCATATTGAAAATATGATGGAAATATGATTATGTGCATGAATGTCTAAAGATAGAATTCATATCGGAAATATGATTATGTGCATGTTTTAAAGACCTAACTTAAATGATTGTCAAACATCAAAAAGGGAGAGATTGTTGGTGCAACAATGCCCCAAGCATTTATATGTTTTGATATTTGGATAATCATCTAAGTTAGGCAATAACGTGTGATCTAATTGTGAACATGTTTAAGTGATAGAAAAATCCAAGTATGAAGACTTGGTAAAGGCAAAGTCCAAGTGTGATCTTGGCAAAGGAAGTCCAAATGCAAGTCTTGGCAGCGTAAGTCCAAGCATGTAGTCTTGGCGGTGTAGAGTCCAAGCATGCTTTGGCAAAGGGAAATCCAAGACATAACAAAACCGAAGGAAGCTCTTAGAAGCAGGCGCAAAGGATGAACAAGTCGCAGACTCGGAGGGATCCTGGAGGCACAAGGCTTAAGGAAGAGCTAGAAGGTTGAGCCTAGGTCTAGGGAGTCGATTCAAGTATGAATTATTCATACTTGATGAGTATCGATGACCGATCGATGCATCACCGATCGTTAGGGTGCTCGAGCCGGTGAAAAGCCGATAAAACGATCCTGTCATGCCGGGCCGATCGATGTCTCCATCACCGATCGATGTCGCCATCAATCGACCGATGTCGCCATCACCGATCAATACCGGCAATGATCGATCAGTCGACGACAGTACGTAATGGAGTCTCACTCGACTTCGCGCGGTGATCACTCGACTGATCGCTTCATCAGTCGACTAATGAAGTGATCAGTCGACTGATCAGGCAGCCGTTGGAAATGGCGACTACATATCTCCACGGATTTGCTTCGTCAGAAGCCGTTGGCTTCGGCGGCAGTCGACTGATGTTGTACATCAGTCGACTGATCGTGGCCCAATGGGAAAAACATCCCTCTCTCTATAAAAAGAGGGCTTGTGCTGGTTGAGAGGGTTAATGCTTACTTTGTGATCATCCTTTCAAGCCTCCACGAATTTTCCAAGCTTTCTAGTGTTTTAATTTCCCTCCTCTCTAAACTTCATATTCATCCTTTGTAAGAAGAGGAGGGTTGTTGTAAGAAGAAAGCTTCATAGTGAGATTGCTTAGGGTTGATCCACCTTAAGAATCGCCGTGGAGTAGGAGTGTTATCTCTGAACCACGTAAAGGATTTGTGTTAGCATTGTGTTATCTCCTACAAGTGGTATCAGAGTGAGGCCGCTTTTCAAGGTTTAACAACTAAGGGAGCACGCTAGAGGGTGAAGATGGAAGTTCAAGGGCAACTAGGATGGGATATCAACACACCTATCTCATATACCTTCTATGGACAAGAAGGGTTTAGACAATGGAAGGCGAGAATTGAGAACTTCCTGATGATGAGGAACTTTGAAGAATGGTCCATTTTGATGGATGAATTTGAGTATCCGAGAGGACCAAAAGGTGGATTCCTCAAGAAGAAGAGATGGACCGAAGAGCAAGTCCAAGCCTTCGAGAAAAATAATAAGGTAATAAAAATTTTGATTGATTTAATACCTAACAATATCTTGTGTATGTTAGGTAATTATATAGATGCCAAGGAGCTATGGAGTCAAGTGGCCAAGCTCCATGAAAGTCCATCACCGGTCTAAGAGGAAGGGACCGAAGAGGCAAACGCATCATCCTCACAAGGAAGTGAGGACTTTGAGGTTGAGAGACCATCAACATCCAAGGAGGAAGAGGAAGTAGAAAAAGAGGAGACCTCCACCTCTAGGATTGAGGGGAAGGAGATTAGAGCATCCTCAACACTGGAGCAACAAGAGGAGTCATCCACATCCGGTCGAGAGGAAGAAAAAGCTCAAGAGACCCTCACCACCGAACTAGGTAACTCAAGAAATTTGACTTTAAATAAAAAGACATATAATTTGTTTTGAGTGTAGGGAAAGTGGGCACTACAAGAGTAAGTGCCCAAAGAAAGTAAATAAGACTCAACCGGCTCCAAAGGTCAAAGATGTCGGTGCCCAAAGTCAAAAGAGCAAGGAGCATGTCATATACTTCAAGTGCAATTCAAAAGGGCATTACCGGAGTCAATGTCCAAAGGGAGAGAAAAAGAGAGCATCACAAGTAGGGGGAGCCTCTAAGACAAACCCTAAGGTATATCTAAATAATTCTCTTTCTTTCAATTATAGGCAAAAGCATGCTAAAACTAATTTTAGCAATCTTGCTATTTATCAAAAAGAGTATGCTAGAAACAGGGAATTTTGTTTAGGAGCTAAGAATGTCCACTTAGGAAATAAGGAGAAATTTGGGACTAATGTCTCTAAAAATAAATTATCTAAGGATAAACCTAGGTCAAATAACTCAAGACTAATTCTACCAAGGGAGACAATTAGAAAGGTGCAAGAGCACCTAAGTTTTAATCCCAAATGGACTAGACATATGCCTAGGAAGAACATTGCCCAAAGACCAAATCAAAATTCTAAAATTGGGCAATTAGAGATTGAGAACCAAGTCTTGAGGTCAAGGCTTGAAAAACTTGAGAATACCCTTAGAATTATGCAAAATTCAATTAAAGGGTCAAATGGTCAAAGTCTAGGGTATAAAAGTCAAGAGTCTAAGACCAAGAGTCAAAACCGAGGGCCAAAAAGAGAAAAGTCAACTAAGGACAAGAAGGGTTTGGGTCACAAACCTAAGCCTAAGGTGGCTTATCATAGTGTTCCATTTGATTATGGAACATAAATTAGGTCTAGGAAAGTCAAGGTCACAAGGGAAGTCATCCCTAGAGTTGACCATGGTGTGTGTCTAGTGGCTAGGGTTTCAAGGAAACCTAGGGAAACCAGTAAGAAGGTTGCAAGAGGAGTTACCCCTAGAGTCAACCTAAGTAAGACCATAATGACAGGCTAACAAGCCTAAAAGGGTCGTTAGGAGGGTATCTAGGGAGGTCATCCCTAAGGAATACCTAGTAAACCCTAGGAGCTCAAATAGGTTTTGGGTTCCTAAGAGCGTGATCGATTCATGCTAGATGGGTTTAGGATGTGCCAACTTTAAATGGAAGGATAGTTAACCTCACCATGGTAAAGATGGCACTTTAGGTTATTTTCAAGGTTATGGATACCTTGGAAATAGGTTTGATCTTTGATCCTAAAAGATTTTAGGATATGCCAATACATTCTTGGAATTATGAAAAATAAATTAAATTGGCACAATTTAGGTTTAGAGGTCATAGTATGTCATTTTGGGTTTTTGCCACACTAGGGAGAAAAGTGACAATATGGAAAAAATATATTTAATTATATTAAATGGCAACTAATATTGAAATTTAGGTATCCTTATACCTATACTTTTTATTTGTCATGCCTTGTTTGTCATATACCATATCATGACATCATGTTTATTTTTATCATTTATATGTCATGATCGTGTTTAAGATTAAGGTTTAAATGTCATGTATGCTTAGATTATATCATATGTCATGACATCATGATCATTGGTATATTATGCTATCATTTATGTCATGATCATACTTCATACATTTAAATTAATGAAAATTGATTTAAGAACTTTGGCATGGCTTGGAGTCCCATTTATAAAGGAATCAAGTAGTGTTGCCTTAGAGAATGCATGAAACCCTAGATTAGGATGAACAAAACCACATCTCACATCACATTGACATGTATGTGTATTTATACATCCTAGATCATGTGAGATGCTAGGATATGAGTTAAGTTCAAGGTGCATAGTTTTTGCATCTAGATGAACTAAAACTCATCTAAAATCATATGTGGATCATTGGAAAAGCTTGTGTACAAGTCATGTACATTGAGCCTAAGGAATATGATCCAAAATAAAGTTTTGAAAACATTTTAAAATATTTTTGAAAAACCTTGGTGAAGTCTATCTTTTGATAACAATCATCATTGATGAGATTGATACAAAGTGAGCTAAAACTTTGAAGTTTTTATTCACTTTTGGATTTTGTATCAATTTCGATATTTTATAGTTAAAATATTTTTCTATCATTTTTCACCCATTGTATTGGTCATAAGTATTATACGTATGAATTTTCGTGATTTTTTGATATACGTATAATTATTTATGAATTTTCAAAATCCATTTCTGATAACTGAAATTCTAGAATTTGATTATCGATCGCCTCGTGGCGATCGATCGATGAGTGTGATCGTGATCGCTAATGCCGATTTCGTAAAAAAAAAACAAGGTTGTTTGCTTTGTTTTGACTCTGATTAAGGTCCCTAACCACTTCTAACCCTAGGATATGCTTTGGGAAATATTATAAAGGGTAAAAATCCATTGGATATGGATTAGGAGAGGTGTTAGGATGATGTATCAAATTTAAGGTGTGGAGAGTTCATGTTTGAATTTTGAACCTTATTTTTTATGGTTTAGAGTTCCTATTGACTTAGGGACTTCCCAAGGACATTATTGGTGCAATGGTCAAGGGGGAGCAAGCCTTTAGGGGGAGGTGTCCATCATGAGATGATGGATGGTATTTTTCCTCATGAAGACAAAAAATGGGATTTTGAGATACCCAATTTGGAAATTGGGAGAGTATATAGGATTGCCTCTCTTAAGTGATATGGGACTTATCACTAGAAAGATGGTAGACATCCTAGGTATTTTTGGACCAAGGGGGAGATTATAAGATCTCATTGGGACATGAGACATTGACCTCCTTGGAGAGAACCTTTTTTATGTTAGTCAAAAAGGGGAAGAATATTTTGGGGGAGAACTTATTGAGAGAATGACATCAATTGGGAAAATTGATGGGGATGATTGGTTTGAGTTAGATGGTCTAACTCAATGGTTTATTTGGTTTTTGTCAAACATCGAAAAAGGGAGATTGTTGGTGCAATCGGCCCAGGTCACGATTGACCAGGACTCGAGCTTGACTCGAGAGATGTTTTGATGTTCGATAAAAATATATGACACTGTGATTGTCATGGGCATGGAAAGTCCAAGTGGGACACTTGGCATTTGGGAAAGTCCAAGTGGGACACTTGGCATTTAGAAAGTCCAAGTCTTGAGTACTTGGCATGTAAAGTCCAAGCATGGGTCTTGATAAGGATAAATCCAAGCATGGGTCTTGGCAATAAAAAGTCCAACATGGGTTGGCAAGGGAAAGTCCAATCTTGAGTCTTGGCACTTGATAAGTCCAAGGGGTTTGGTATTAGAAGCGTAAAGTCCAAGCGGGAGTCTTGGCAGCATAAGTCCAATGGTTGCCGGCGTAAAGTCCAAGCGGAGTCTTGGCAGTGTAAGTCCAATGTGCCTTGGCGGTGTAGACATTGTTAGCATGACATAGCCGATGGAAGCACCTGAAGGCTAGCGCAATGAATGAACAAGTCATGGATGACTTGGAGGGATCCGAGAGGCGTGAGGCTGATGGAGGTGGCTAGAAGGCTTAGGTCTAGGCTAAGGGTGGTCTAGCAAGTATGGGGGAACTATACTTGAGCTAAAACCTCATGTTTGAGGTGTGTCAATCGACTGGTATCATATGGCAGTCGACTGGTGAGAGTCCACTAGGGTTTTGGCGAATGTGTCTGATCATTGCGAGCTTGGAAGTCGGTGATTGGACGGCGATCGATCTTGTGATCGATCGGTGATGCTCGAGTTTTGGGACGCGAATGGAGTCTCACTCGACCGCTGCGGTCAACAATCGAGTGATGGCTTGAACAGTCGACTGATGTCCTAGCCGTTGGATTTTTCCAGCGTGGATTACATCGTTGTCTCCACGACAGCGGTGTGATCGATCGGTGATGGTCCCAAGCGGTCGATCGATCATTTCGACCAGGCAGAAGATATAAATGGAGCTCGTGGAGGAGAAAAAGTCATCCGGTTCTTGAGCATTCTTGGGGCGATTTGTTCGCAAATCGGGGTCTCAAGGTCATTCTTCAACAACCAAAAGCAAAGGCATTTGTAAAGTGTTTTCTTTACTTGTATTGCATTGTATTTCATATTACTTGCTTGTTGTATTTAGTTTATTATTGTAAACTATTGTACGAGGTTTCTCCGCATCCGGATTGTTCGAAGGAGTGTTTATTAGTGGTTGTGTGTGCATCACTAGAGCTCGTCGAGCTCAACTATGGAGTAGGAACCTTGAGGTTCCGAACCACGTTAAATACTTGTGTTGTATTGTGTTTGTCTATTTCATTATCGCTTTATTATTATTCCACTGCGCACTAACGAAGTTTATAGACGAACACGCGAACGATTTCCATCGAGCAACGAAATCAAGCTATTCACTCTCCCCCCCCCCCTCTAGCATTCCAACGATCTCCTACATGATGCCCCCATACTTGCTAGACCACCCTTAGCCTAGACCTAAGCCTTCTAGCCACCTCCGTCAGCCTCACGCCTATCGGATCCCTCCAAGTCGTCCATGACTTGTTCATCCATACACTAGCCTTCAGGTGCTTCCATCGGCTATTGTCATGCTAATGTGGTATACACCACCAAGGCACATTGGGCTTACGCTGTCAAGACTCCGCTTGGACTTTACGCCGTCAACCATTGGACTTATGATGTCAATACTCCACCCTTGGACTTTACGCTGCCAATATTCCCCTTGGACTTTCCAATTGTCAAGACTCATGCTTGGACTTTCCTTGCCAACCCATACTGGACTTTTAATGCCAAGACCCATACTTGGACTTTCCCTTACCAAGACTCAAGTTTGGACTTCCCATGCCAAGTACACAAGACTTGGACTTCTCCCATGACAATGGTCAAATCATCGTCAAACATCAATTATGACCTGGGTCGATTGCACCAATAATCTCCCCAACACTTGTCAGACATTAATGTCAAACATCAAAACACTACTCGAGTCAAACTCGAGTCTGGTTAATCGTGACCTGGGCCGATTGTACCAACAAGAAGTTCAGGACACTCGGTCATACTAATAGTCGGCCACTCGGCTGCATTAGAAGTTCAAGCCACTCAACTACTTTGTCAATTAACTACTCGACTGCATTAGAAATTCAGGCCACTCGGCCACTCGACCACTTTGTCAGTTAGCCACTTGGTTGTTCCAGAAGTACAGGTCACTCAGCTACTTTGCACATTAGCCACTCGGCTACATCAAAAGTCGATCACTCGACCACACTTGAAGCCTGACACTGGGCTACCCTCAGAAGCGGAGTTGTCGAGATGCAGAGACCCGAAACATCATCAAACTCACCTACCTAGGTCATTGTCAGGGAAGAGATATTGGCGAGTCGCTAGAAAGATTCCTCCCAGCCGAGGTCGTTACATCCAGTCCCCTAACAGCTCGCTCTAATGAAAACAATGATCCACGTGGCATATCACATGGAGGGTTTGGGCAAGGTTGTCCCCTAATGGCTTACCAGAAAGCAACTCAGGGGTAGTCATGGGAACAGAATGATACCTCAGAGTTGCTAAATAAGGGCATGGTCGAGATAAGAAAAAGGGATTCTGAGTTTCGCATACTTTTTTCTGTTGATGCAGAGAGCATCACTCCTTGGTTTTGATATATGAACTATAGTTAAAGTTAGGACTTACTTGTGTTCTAATATCAGTGTTAAATGTGCAGACTTAATAGGAAGTCCTAATAGGTCGTGTTGACCGGATACTAGGCAAATATATTGACAGATCAGGAGGACCGGACACCATGCACGAAGTCCAGATGGGTCGAGTGGACCGGACATTTGTCATGAAGACCGGTTGGATCAGGAGACCGAACAATTGGCAAAAAGTCCAGCTAGGTCAGTAGACCAGACAGCTGGTGGAAGCCCTAGTGGGTCAGATCGGATGTCAAAAACGGTAAGTCTGACAGGTAGCCGGCAGGTAAGCCTCGAGTGGAGAGGTGAGGCCGAGTCCTCTGTAGGAGGACAAATCTAGGCGTCGATTTGATGGAGAGTCTGTGTGGGACATAGAAGTCGAGATTGAGCAATATTACTACTGCTATCATATTTGATATTACCTATTTGTGCAAATCTCATTTTGCAGGGATCAGTCGACTGAAGTTCAGTCGACTGTGTATGGATCAGTTGACTAGATACCTAATTGGCAGGATTAGCTGGTGATCGATCGAAGATCTGGCAGCACAGATGGAAAGAGTTTCAGTCGACTGGGGAGTTTCAGTCGACTAAAGAGGCAAACTTTCCAATGCAGAGCTGAGTGACCTGGAGTCGACTGGAGCGTGTTCAGTCGACTGGAAGACCAGAAGTTCCATATCTACGGGCTGATGTGGAGTCGACTGGAAGGCATTCCACTCGACTGGAAAATGTTTATAAAACAAATGCTTGATCAGCTCCGAATACAAGACTGCTACTACATCGAAGTGCTACCTCTATTCATACTCGTCCACAAGAGCTTCGGTTCCTCACAAAGACACATTTTTGACACTCCGTGCCTACTTAAAAACTTCCATTAGTGTCAGTATAACTTAGCTCTTAATTTTCTTTTATACACATTTTCGCTTGTATGTACTTAACTTCAAAGAGAGGGTAGAGTGTTACCCATCTCACATTTTTTGTAAAAAGTGAACCCCTCCGAAGTCAAGAGTTCTCGAATCAGAGGGTATATAATGATTGTCCATCGAGGTAGCTCTCAGAAGAGCTACGGGCCTTGGAGTAGCAACCCGATTAGGGTTGTGAACCAAGTAAAAGAAACTTGTCTCTATTTCATTTTGTTTCCGCTGCAAACTCTTTAACGTTTTCAAAATATAAAAATAGTCTTTAAATTTAAAATAAAATTGTAACCTCTGAGATTCACCTCCCTCTCTCAAATTATTTGCATCCTATAATTGGTATCAGAGCGAGGGTGCTCCAAATTTGGTGCAATCGACATCGAGAGCATTAGAATAATTTTCTTTAAATTTCTTGCATTAGAATAATTTTCTTGCATTAGAATATTTTTAAAAAAAAAAATTGCATTAGAATAATTTTCTTTAATTTCCTTTCGTTAGAATAATTTTCTTGCATTAGAATAATTTTTGTCACTTAGAACAATTTTTATTAATTTTTGTCACTAGTATAATTTTTGCATTTTTGTCTTAGAATAATTTTTCTAATAATATTCATTTTTGGATTAGAATAATTCTTGCATTAATTTTGTCTTAGAATAATTTTTGCATTAATATTTATTTTTTTTCTTATAATAATATTTGCTTTTGGATTAGAATAAATTTTTAATATTGCTTTAGTATAAATTTACTTTTTGCATAATATTATTTAATTTTTATAACTCTAAGAATATTTTTTAAAAAATAAAAACATATATTTTTTAATATAAAAAATGTCGCATTTAGAGGGTTTAAGCACCGTTCACCTCCTCTCTTTAACAGAGAGGATTTTTCCCTTTGGAAGAGGAGAATAGAGTGTTTTCTGAATATAGACCTAGAGGTTTAGTTTTCGATTAGGAAAGGGTTTGTAGCTCCGATGGACCACTCAGGAGAGTTGTTAGATATGGAGAAATGGACTACAAACATTAGGAAAAAGGCTCAAGTCGATTACAATGGTTTAAACACATTGCAATGCGAACTTATGAATGAAGAGCTAGGTCGAGTCGGGTTAGTTCAAAATTATAAAGAATTATGGGATAAATTAATTAAATTACATAAATAGGCTAATTTGAGTCAACCCAAGGATGATTTAATTTTGATGGAAGGAATGAACAAAAAGGGAAAGAACCCAAATCGAGGAAAAGGAAAAGGAAGGAAGCATCTAAGCCAACCATGGACAAAACATCATCGGACAAGTCGGATGTTAAAATACTAGAGATAAGTTTTGTAACATTCATGGCGTCCAACGAGTCCAAAGCCGAGACAAACTCTGAGTCCAAGTCCGAGAGAAACAACTAATTTGCATCCATTTCGGAAGCACTAGACGAGGTAACATCTCCCCTAGAAGATAAATTGTACAATATTATTGCATGCTTAGGTAGAAAACTAGCCAAGTCCGAGAATCGAGTCGACTCGCTTCTTGAGGAAGTCCAAGTACTTAAGGAGCAAGTCAACTCGAAGACTTCGACTTGTCAAATTAAGGATAGAGACTCAACTCAAGTTGCAAAGCTTGAGGAAGAGAACTCTGTCCTAGAAAGGTAAGTAGAAGATATCACCGGATCGTTGGAAAGGTTCACTTCGGGCTCCAAGTATTTAAACATGATGCTTGGGTCACAACGAGACGTGTACAACAAGTCCGGACTCGGATACAAGGATAAGGACACAAATAGATCATACATGTCCTTGTTTAATAGAAATGCTAAGAGTCGAGTCCAAGCATGGGTTCCTAAGTCTAGCTTAGTCAACCAAATTGGACCAAATCAATTTTGGGTTCCCAAGAGTCAAGTTCACTTAGTGAACAAAACTCAACCTAGCTATCACTTAGGGGGAGCTAACACTTTGCTTGTTTCCTTGTTTAGTTAAAATTTTGCATGCTTTAGTTTACTTTACTTGCTTAATTTAGAATGGACTAGATAGAAAACAAAGTAGTTTAAACTTGAACAATCTAGTACTAAGACAAAGTGAACTGATAGTAAGTTAGGGAAGCTCTTCGAAGTGCATGTCTAGGAAGTGGTTGTTGTTCCAATATCCAAGAAGGTCATGTGTCTCGCCACGACCTAGTGCACTAAGTCGAGTGGAACTGACCAAAGCTAACTCACTAAGTCTTTGACTAGTTAGACAAAGGCTTAGTTCAAAGTGAATCAAGTACTTGATTCCTTCACTGACTTTGTCTGAGAAGTGATCGTTGTTCCGATATCCAAGAAGGTCATGTGCCTCGTCACGACCTAGAAGTCAATACTGGAAAAACCTACTTGACTAGCTCAAGCTAAGCTTAAATCTAACACAAGTTTGAAAACTTTGAAATTGCTCATTAAATTTAATTAAGATAAAAAGAAATCCTCATCTCACAAATTCTATAGGAGTAATGTGTATTGAAAGCCTAGCTTGGGTGAGATGATTTAGAATTTAATCAAGCTTAATTAGTTTAATACAATTTACGTAACTTAACAAATTTACTAAACTAAACTTAACAAATTTAACTTAACAAATTTATTTAACAAATTTACTTAACTAAACTTAACAAATTTATTTAACAAATTTACTTAACTAAACTTAACAAATTTATTTAACAAATTTACTTAACTAAACTTACCAAATTTAACTTAACAAATTTACTTATTTAACTAAACTTAACAAATTTACTTAAACTAAACAACTTAATTAAACTTGACAAATTTAAACCTTAACCTATCAACCCAACCAATCTAATCAACTCAATTTTAATCAACTCAATCAAATCATAATCAACTCAACCCTAATCAACTCAATTCTAATCAACTTAATTCTAATTAAATCTACATATTTCAAAAGGGAAGTTAGTTTAGCATTATTCAAATTTTCAAAACATTCAATAGGATCCATGTTTGGAAAGTCCTCAAGTAAAATTACATGCATAAGCATGAGATTAAGGGAGAGTTAAGATATTTTTGAAAATATTATTTTGAAAACATAAAATAAAAACATAATTCTAGGGGGAGTTTCACATTCAAAATTTAAGTATTTTCAAAAGAAATTAAATGTAAGCATAACAATGTTACTTTAAAGGGAGATCAAGAATCTAGGAGAGACTAAAAGATTTGTGTTGCTAAATTATGAAATATTTAATATCTTTTCAAAAATTATGTTTTAAAATGAAATTGGATGAAAAATATTCTTAAGGGAGAGAGAGAAAAATTTAAAGAACGACTCAAGTAATTTACTTGAACTTGAAATTGGACTTATCAATCTAAGTAATGATTAGTTACTTGACACTCAAACAACTTCCTTTCTAAGTAACTTAGCATTATTTGGAAAATGAGAGTTAGCTAAGTAATAAATCTAAACTTAAAATATTTTTTAAATTTAAACAAATCATAATAGAATCTATGTTTAGAATCTTTCTTGAGAAACTATCTTGAACATTATTTTTGAAAACTTAAAACTTTAATTAAGGAGGAGAAAAATTTACTTTGAAAAGATTAAGTCTTTTGTAAAGCTTGAATGCTCTTTGAAAAACTTAAATATTTTTAACTTTAAAATGATAAGTTATTTTGAAAAGTCTAAGTATTTTGAAAATTCTTAAAGCTTATTTTAACAAGATCATGATTAAGCCTAAGAACTCATAAAGAGTTTATTTTGAAAAATTATGAGAAGCACATGTTAAAGGAGAGGTTATATTTTCAAAGAAATTTTATTGTAGACATGGAAGTTATAGTTTCAAACTTATACACTTGAATATTTGAAGTTTCATTTCTATAGTTTTGAACTTTAAAAAAAAATAATTCTTAAATTTAAAAATTTCAAAGATATTGAAGGGGAGTTTTGTAAAGTTTTGAAAAAATTTTAATTTTGAAAATTTCAAAGATATTAAGGGGGAGTTTTGTAAAGTTTTTAAATTTGAAAAATATTAAGGAGAGTTAGAATTTTGAAAATTAAAATTTTAAAAAATATTTTTATTGAGGGGATCTAGAATTTTAAAATTTGAAAATTTGAAAAATATTTTTAAAGGGGAGCTAGAATTTTGAAAATTGAAAATTTGAAAAATATTTTAAGGGGAAGTTAGAAAATTTTGAGAAATTTTGAAAGTTGAAAATTTGAAAAATATTTTTATTAAGGAGGAGTTTCAAAGATTTTGAAAATTAAGATAGTTTGAGAATTTCAAAAATATTTTAAGATAAGCATTGATAAATTTTGAAAATTGAGTTTTGAAAATTAATCTTTTGAAAATTTTGAAACCGAAAGATAAAAGGAGAGATCCCATCTTTAAAAGAAAATATTATTTAGAGAGAGTATTGATAAACTAAGCATTTTTTATAAAAAAAATTGTTTAAAATTTTAATTCTCAACTTTAAAGTTGTGCCATTTTGAACTTAATTTTGATTTTGATATATGCCAAAGGGGGAGATAGGAGGTTTAAAGTTAGAGAGAAAAGACTTAAAGAGAGGGAGATTTAAAAATTTATGCATATGAGCATTTCAGGCATATACATTTTTAACCCAATGCATTTCTGATATATGCTATAATTGAATATTGCAGTTTGATCCTCCTAACTTTAACTAATGTGTTGTCATACATTAAAAAGGGAGAGATTGTTGATGCAGAAAGTATCACTCCTTGGTTTTGATGTATGAACCATAGTTAAAGTTAGGACTTGTGTTCTAATATCAGTGTTAAGTGTGCATGCTTAACAGGAAGTTCTAGTAGGTCGTGTTGACCGGATACTAGGCAAATGTCTTGACAGATCAGGAGGACTCAACACCAGGCATGAAGTCCAGATGGGTCGAGTGGACTAGATATTTGGCATGAAGACCGGTTGGGTCAGGAAATCAAACAATTGGCAAAAAGTCCAACTGGGTTAGGTAGACCGGATAGCTAGTGGAAGCCCTGGTGGGTCAGATCGGATGTCAAGAACAGTAAGTCCGATAAGTAGCCGACAGGTAAGTCTTGAGAGGAGAGATGAGGTCAAGTCTTCTATAGGGGGACAAAGCTAGGCGTCGATCCGACAGAGAGTCCGCATGAGACTTAGAAGTCGAGATCGAGCAGTATTACTACTGTTATCATATTTGATATTATCTATTTGTGCTAATCTCGTTTTGCAGGGATCAGTCGACTGCATACGTAGTTGGCAGGATTAGCTGGTGATCGATCCAAGATGGCAGTGCAGATGGAAAGAGTTTCAGTCGATTGGGGAGTTTCAATCGACTGAAGAGGCAAACTTCCCGATGCGTAGCTGAGTGATCTGGAGTCGATTGGAAGACCAGAAGTTTCATATCGACGAGCTAATGTGGAGTCGACTAGAAGGCATTCCAGTTGACTGAAAAAGATTTATAAAACAAATGCTCGACCAACTCCGAATACAAGACTGCTACTACGTCGAAGTGCTACCTCTATTCATACTCGTCCACAAAAGCTTCGATTCCTCACAAAGACACATTTCCGATACTCCGTGTCTACTTCGAAACTTCCATTAGTGTCGATATAACTTAGCTCTTATTTTTTTGTACTCATTTTCACTTGTATATACTTAACTTCAAAGAGAGGGTAGATTGTTACCCATCTCACATTTTTATAAAAAGCAAACCCTTCCGAAGTCGAGAGTTCTCAAATCAGAGGGTATATAGTGATTGTCCATCGAGGTGGCTCTTGGAAGAGCTACCGGCCTTAGAGTAGCAACTCGGTTAGGATTGTGAACCAAGTAAAAGAAACTTGTCTCTATTTCATTTTGTTTCCGCTGCAAACTCTTTAACATTTTCAAAATATAAAAATAGTCTTTAAAATTTAAAAGAAAATTGAGATTCACCTCCCTCTCTTATATTATTTCGATCCTACATTTTCTAATGACTACTGTATTTCTGCTCGGTTTCTTCTTTTTCCTCTTCTTGTAGCTGCCTAATTTAGGTATTGGAGGATCATTAGTCAGAACTCCGGAGGCCATCTGACCTGTGTTGACATTGACAGGTAAAGATAAAGGATCTACATCTGCAATTGGCAAAAGAGGACTAACATCTAATCGTATCAATAATAGACATTAATAATCATTTCAAATGATTGAGTGTAGATGCCTTCTCTAAAAGAGCAACTAAGAGATGCCATTTATAAAAAGGAGATACATTAATAATTAATCGAGAGTGACTCAAATAATCGTCTTAAAGTAAAATAGAGTCCATCAATATTTCACTTTCTTTATTATTGTTGTTGCTATAAACAATTCTTCACATGATATAAACTACCAAACTAAAGCTCCTAGTGTCTTTGCTTTTACTTTTAAATTACTGTTGTTGGCACTTACTGAATCCTATAGCCATTAGCCCCTGGTTGTCCGAGTATTCAATAAGTATAAAAGAATAATTTTTAAATGGACAGGGATCAATTTTTTAGAGTTTCATTGCTCTGGGCTATCGATCGATTCCCTCCTTTATATTTGTCATCTGGAATCCTGATTTATCTCCTTCATCAATAGGGACAATCAGAGGAGGTCACTAATGTGACCGTTCTATTTTTTTATTGAATATTATAGTCATCCTACAATTATTCAAAATTTGATCTTAAAAGCGATTTTTATCAGGTCGCAATACACCCTAATTCCGTAGAGTGGACTGCCTTTTGGGTCCTAGAAGGATTATATGTGTGGCTTGTAATGTCATTCGGATTAAAAAATGCACCAGCAGTGTTTTAAAGAAAAATGGATAACTACTTCAAAGGTACTGAAAAATTCATTGCATTTACATTGATGATAATACTGTTGTTTCTTGATAAAATTCAAAAATGTCCAATTCAGACACTTTAATTATGTACATCAATTGGTGCATTAAATTAACATTTTCTATAGTCTATACGGCTTATTGATGCAGAAGGTGATTCATTCACCCCAAATGTCTCTGTTAATCGGTTCAACAGTCAATATGAATGAGGTTAATCACAATGGACATTTACTTTATCAACGTCTGACCATGGTAGAGGACTGACACCCCATGATTGACGAGAATTAACCCTTGCCCATTGATGTTTCAGCCAATTGATATAACACGAACTAGTTTTAGCTTAAAGTTAATGTAAATATTTAGTCCGAGCTCTAAATTCATTGCCAACAATGTGAACATGTGCTTTTATTTTTGGACGCGGATAATACAATAACAACCAAGTTTTTTCCCATTAGATAAGGTCGCCTATATGGATTTTCTACGTCATTAGGCTTTATCCCCTATTATATCATCATTTATAATTAAATAAATTTTATCTTATTTTATTATTGCTAACTAAATCTTTTCTTGACCTTCCTCTTCCTCGCTTGATGTGCATATTTGTCATCATTTCACATCGCCTAACTGGAGCATTTATTAGTCATCTAAGTACATGTTCGTACCACCTTAAACAAATCTATCGGAGCTTTCCTTTAATAAATGCAACTCTGACTTTCTCTCTAATGCTTTCATTTTTTATTTTGTTCATTCTCGTATATTTGCACATCCACCTCAACATTCTCGTCTCTATAATTCTCATTTTTTGCTCATATGCTCGAGTCATAGCTCAGCATTCAGCATCATATAACATAACAGGTATAACTGTCGTTTTGTAAAACTTTCCTTTAAATTTTAAAAGTATTTTAAGATCAAATAAAACATCCACCGTTTTTCTCCATTTCAATCATCCTATTTGTATTATATGTAAGACATCTCTTTCAATCCCTCCATCACCTTACAAAAATGATCCCTAAATATTTAAAACTCTCAGTTCTAGATAACTTATCATCTCCTATCTTAACACTTGTCTTATTATGTCTAATGTTTATAAACTTAAATTCCATATATTCTTTCTTTACTCTACTAAGCTTAAAACCCTTCACTTTTAGTGTTTTTCGCCAAGATTCTAGTTTAGCATTTATTCTTTCACGTGTATCATCCATCAAAAAAATATCATTTACAAATAACATGCACCACGATACTGTATCTTGAATGTGTCTAGTGAGTTCAACCATGATTAATGTAAAAATATAGGGACTTGGAGTAGATCCTTGATATAACTATATCTTTATTGAAAATACTTCAGTTAATCCGCTTGAAGTCTTCACTCTGATAATTACTTCCTCGTACATATCCTTAATTAGTTCAATATATGTTACGCCAACACCTCTCTTTTCTAGAATTCTCTATATAATTTCTCTTGGAACTCTATCATAAGCTTTTTCTAAGACATTGAATATCATATGTAGATCCTGCTTTTGTTTTCGATACTTTTCAATTAGTTACCTGAGAAGATGCGTAGCTTATATTGTCAACCTTCCTGCATTAACCCAAATTGATTTTCAAAAATCGTGGTCTCCTTCCTTAAATTTGTATCCCCTTATTTTTATATAAGAGAATTAGAGTACTTATCCTCCATTGATCATGCATCTTTTTTATTTTCAATATCATGTTAAATAATTTGTAAGTCATTCAATAATTTGTTTCCCTAGACACTTCCATACCTCTATCGATATATCATCTAGTCCAATAATTTTTCCATTTTGTATTCCATTTAAAGCTTGTTCTACTTTTGAAATTTAAATTCGACGATAAAAATTTAAATTTCTATACTCATTTGACCTACTTAAATTAGCTAAATTAAGTTGATCACCAAAACGTTTATTAAAAAGTTAATGAAATACATCTTCTACCGCTCTTTTATTTCTTAATCATTTACTAGTACCCTATTGCAATCATCTTTAATATATCTTATTTGTTGGAGGATCGTGGCCCGGCTAAAAGGGGGGATGAATAGCTTACAATGCTCGATGGACTTCGCTCGTTCTTAAACGTCTACAATCTTGTTAGCGCAGCGGAATACTAACGATAATACTAAAGACAATTAAGACTAAAACAAAGTAAAGAGAAGCAATGCAAATAAGTCGATGTAACGTGGTTCACGGCCCTTGCCGCTAATCCACAATGATCCCTTAGGTGGATCACTCCCTCAACTAATCCACTAACTTCTCCTTTAGCTCGAACAAGGTTGAGAGAAAGCTTCTTACACAAACTCTCCCTCTTAAAATAAGATAGAGATAGAATTAAGAAAGAGAGAAGTATAAACGTTTAGAACACTTGGAGCACACTTAGGAGTGGAAGCATTAGCTGCCCCAAGGCCTCCAACCCCTCTTTTTATAGAGAAGAGGGGTTTCTTCCCATTGAGCATGCAGCAGTCGACTGTTGCATGCCATCAGTCGACTGTTGTTGTTCCAATGGCTTCTAACAATGCCTGATTTATGGTTGTCACAGCCCAACGGCACACTGATCAATCGACTAATCAAACTAGCAGTCGACTGATCAAGCCATCAGTCGATTGTTCTAAGCAATCGATCGACCACTTATAGCGGTGCTTGTCATCGCTTCGTGAGTAGTCGGATTGATGAACAGAAAATCATTGCCGACCACTTGGCGATGGCTATTTGATGAGCTTGTGAAAACCCTGACGTTATTTTTGACACGGTCGACAAAACATGATCTCATTCGGACTAGCCATTGGGTATTAAGATATCTGATGATATCAATCATTGTTGTCCAGTCGGTCCTCAATCAACAAGTTGTTTGTGTTAGTGAAAGCCCTAGAGTCAATCATGTGATGATTGTTGTATGGACTTTATTGTATCATATTCCTATTTATAAAGGCATAGTTATTATATTTACTTGTATTGGAGTCAAATAACTAAGTATAATAATGTCCTTGAGTAGTAGGTTCTTATCTATATCAATCAATTGGTTGAATCGATAATGAGATGATATAGAGAACACTACTCTTAATCATTCCTAGTCAAGTATTAACATTCAGGGATAATGTTAATGCGTAGAGACTAGCATGTAGGTCAACACGATGACTTAATCTCACAAGTCATGAATATGAGATATCAAGTTGACACATGGGTATGCATTGGAGAATGTATACTGAATGACCCGCCATGAGAAAGTATCATGGATCGTTATATGAGTGTCATATACTTTCTCATGTGGCTATTAGTATGACTATTAGTCCTTAGACCTGAAGTCACCATGGTTCCCTACATAAGGAGTTGCATACTTTGGTTTCGTCAAACGTCACCCGTAAATGGGTGGACTATAAAGGTGATTACTGGGTATGTAACAAATTATGCGGAGGGATGTGAGTGATGTAGATGGGATATATCCCTCCTATATGATAGGAGTGACATCATTATTCTTGATAGAGTGAGACCACGAAGTGCATGGTTATGCCCAAATGAGTCAATATGAGATATTGAGCTCATTTGATTAGAGTGAGTCTACTTGGAGTTCAAGATATAGATTGTACCGAAGATGACACGGTCTATATCTCAATTGGTAAATCTATATGTCAAGGATAGAGGGACATTGTCATATATTGTGAGAGTCACAATTAGTAGTCACAAAGGTGATGTTGGAGCTCAACATTCTTGTAACTTGGGTAGCAATGATGTGTTGCTAGATACCGCTCATTACTTATGTTCCTAAATCAGTTTAGGAGCATTGTCAACGTTACAATAACTTATAGGGTCACACACACAGGGCAATTAGATGGAGATTAGGTTCATATGATGAACCATTAGGATTAGGTTCATGGGATGAACCAAATTGGATTAAGAGTAATCTAAATTAGACTAATTGAGTTAGACTCAATTTGATTCAAGTGTTGAATGAGTCTAATTTAGATTTGATTCATTGAGTTAATTTAAATTAATGAATAGAGATTCATTAAATCAAATTGACTTGAATCAAGTGGTTAGATTTGATCAACCATGGGAGATAAGAGGTCAAGTTTGACTTGACTTGAGATGGAAGATGAATGGTCAATTTTGACTTGACCAATTGTCATGTCATGGTGACTTGGCATGGAGGAAGGTCAATAATGATGTTCCACATCATCATGGACTTATCATGTGGTGCCACATCATGAGGGAGACCAAGAGTCATTGGCTCTTGGAGTTACATGCATGCATGTAACACCCCCCCCCCTCCCCCTCCATGAAGTGGTCGACCACCACTTAGTGGAGATCTAAGTGGGAAGTTATTTGGTGGATTAACTTCATCTTCTTCCTTGGTGCTCTTCCTCAAGCTCTTTATCATTCCTCATCTTGGCCGAATCTTCCATGAGTGCTAGCACACTCTAGGTTGATTTTCTTCACCATTTGTCCATGTGGATACCAATAGAGGAGTGTACACTTGACACTCTTGAGTTCCGGCAAAGCGTTTGGACGAGTAGGATAAGCGAAGGGCGTCACTACGAGGGTAATGCTCTCACCTTCTAGATCTAAGGTAGATCTAGGTTTACTTAAGCACATACATGTTTTATTTTTATATATCTTCACACAGATCCGTGGCCGGGCATTCCGAGGTTTCCATAACGCAAAAAGCGATTTTTGCTGCTCGAAAAGTCCAACAGTGGTATCAGAGTCACGTGTGAAGTATGTATGCGTTTCATATTTGTAGTTTTTGTATTAGATATAAAAAATTATAGATTTTTAAGTTTCTATAAACTTCCTATTTTTAAAAGAATTTTTGGGTATTTTTCTCAAAGAGTCGAAGCAACAAGTGTTGGGACACTTGTAGGCTTCAACCGTCGAGAAAAACCCTCCGAAACGGCGAGTTCTCGCTTTAGGTTTTTGGGACAGCGACTTAAGTCGCTGTAAGATCTAGTAGATACACTCGCAAAGTTTATTTTTGCGAGTAGGGGCGCTGCCCCTATCCCCGAAAGAGGCATTATCCCGCGATCGCGCCCGGAAACCGCTTAGCGGGACCATTACGGAGAGGTGACTCATAAAATTGAAAAAAAAATTATAGAAATTTTCTGTAAAATACATAATTTAGTATTATGTATAATTTTGTGATGGTCATGGCCCAAGAACCCCAATATGATTGGATGTTAATGTGTTATAATTCATAATACGGTCTGCATGTCGTTTTTGTGATTGTGCTTGTTGTATAGGGTATGCGACCTGCGCGTCGTGCCTCTTCTTTTAATATTCGAGTTGTAAATAGTTTTAGACTCGAATGTAACTTGAGTTTCATATTTGTAATGTACAAAATAGAGCGGTGGAAGGTCCACTTCTAGACGGAGTTACGAGAAGAGTGCCGACGACACATAGCGGTCAAAGGAGGCGCTTAGAGAAGCCGCTAACCCTAGGTTGACCGTCCGATCTTCTCGTTGGCTTGAGAAGATCATAGCAGGGCCATGACCTAATCACAATTAATTTATATATATATATATATTTGTTATGCTGGTATGTATGTGATGCATGCTAGTAGAATAATGCTTGTATGTATATGATGCATGCTAGGATATTTTTCTTGTATGTATATGATGCACGCTAGAATAATGTTTGTATGTATGTGATACATGCTAGTATAGGATAATAAAGGCCTCAATGCATATATGATACACATTACGATTAGATTAGATCTTAATCGAATCAACTCGAAAAATGCCTACCAAGTCCTTGATACCCATCACTACCTCGATCATTTGTAGTTGTTGAATCTACCAAAACAGAGCAACGCATATTATCTTGGTAGCGTGCGGAGGAACAATCTTGGTCCCGCCTATCACGGCTTGGGTTAAAGTAAGCTCAATTAGATTGAGTAAAACTAGTTAACTCAATTGGATCGAGTAGAACTATAGGCATATTCCAACCGTTAGAAAGATAGGATAAGATCACATTTACACTAAATCTTGGGCGATTTAGCCAAAGCTAACTCAAGGTCTTTTGTAAATGTGGGTCTTGATCCTATAAACAAGAGTTGCATAGAGATGTAATCGGTAATGTATTACCCACCGATCATACTAAGTCTTGGGTGATTTAGCCAAAGCTAACTCAAGACTTAGTATGATGTGGATCTTGTCCCGCAGGAATTATAGCTAGTTTGTATGAATCTAGTAATGTGGTTTGACCACATCCATAACTCGATTCTACAAAATTCTTATAATTCAGTGGGAGCATTATTTGATTAAAGGCCTAATTAAATGATAAAAGGAATATGATATTAATTCTCTGCATTGTATGTTGTAGATTACTATGTCGACAAACACAAACACTCTCTCTATGTTCTGTCCTTGAGAAGGACAAGCTCAATGGAGCAAATTTCCTGGACTGGTACAGGAACCTGAGAATTGTTCTCACCCAAGAAAGGAAATTGTACGTCTTGGAGCAGTCCATTCCAGAGGCACCTCCTGCCACTGCCTCGCGAGCTGACAAAGATGCTTACAAGAAGCATCAAGATGATGCATTAGATGTGTCATGTCTATTGCTTGCGACCATGAACTTTGAGCTTCAGAAGCAACACGAGTTCATGAATACTTATGATATGGTTGAACATCTTCGTCAACTATATCAAGGACAAGCAAGGCGCGAGAGATATGAAGTCTCTAAGGCATTGTTTGGGTCTAAAATGCAAGATGGGACTCCCGTAGGTCCATATGTACTCAAGATGATTAGATGCGTAAAAACCTCTGATTGGGATTCCCCCCTTGGCGAAATCTTGTGGACTTGATCTTGCGATCTTTGTCAATTTGTCATGAATTACAATATGAATGAAATTGATAAGTCACTGCCTGAGATGTTCGGCATGTTGAGAACTGCTGAGCTCAACCTTAAGAAAGGGAAAATCTGACTCCATTTTGATGGTGCAAAAAAAGAAAGGCAAGGGCAAGCCTAAAGGTAAGAGAAAGTCTCAAGCCAAGGGCAAAGGCAAAGAAGTTAAACCCAAAGGAGGGGTGGCCAAGGAAGGGGCTTGCTTCCACTGCAAGGAAGCTGGACACTGGAAGCGTAACTGCAAAGCTTACCTGGAAGATCTTAAGAAGAAGAGAAGTGAGACTTCTACTTCAGGTATAAATGTTATAGAAGTCAATCTATCTATTTCTTCATCATGGGTATTAGATACCGGATGTGTATCTCACATTTGTATCAATGTGCAGGCGCTGAGAAATAACAGGGCATTGACAAAGGGCGAGGTGGACCTACGAGTAGGCAATAGAGCAAGGGTTGCTGTTGTTGCTGTAGAAATTTATGGTCTATCTTTGTCCTCTGGGCTTGTACTAGAATTAGATGAATGTTGTTATATGTCTGCTTTAACTAAGAACATAATTTCGATTTCTTGTTTAAACAAGAAAGGATTTACATTTATAATAAAGAACAAATGTTGTTCAGTTTATTTAAATGATATGTTCTATTGTAGTGCAACTCTAATGAACGGACTCAACTTTCTAGACTTAGAGAGCCCCATCTATAACATAAGTACCAAGAGGTTCAAGTCAAATGAGTTGAACCAAACCTATCTCTGGCATTGTCGCTTAGGTCACATAAATGAGAGTCGCTTATCTCAGCTCCATAAGGATGGGCTGCTAGACTCATTTGATTTTGAATCATATGAGACATATGAATCTTGCCTTTTAGGCAAGATGACCAAGACTCCCTTTAGTGGACACAGCGAAAGAGCAACAGAATTGTTAGGACTTATACATAGTGATGTATGTGGCCCTTTCAATGTTGCTACTAGAGGTGGTTACAGGTACTTCATTACATTTACTGATGACTTCAGTAGATATGGTTATGTGTATCTCATGACACATAAATCAGAATCCTTTGAAAAGTTCAAAGAATTCAAGAATGAAATACAAAACCAGCTTGACAAGAGTATTAAGATACTTCGATCAGATCGAGGTGGTGAATACCTTAGTCATGAGTTTCGTGACTATCTAGCTGAGTGTGGGATTCTATCTCAACTCACTCCTCCTTGAACACCACAATGGAATAGTGTATCCGAAAGGAGGAATCGTACCCTATTAGATATGGTACGATCTATGATGAGTCATACAGATCTTCCTATATCCTTTTGGGGATTTGCTCTAGACACAAGAGCCTTCACCCTTAACCGTGTACCATCCAAGGCTGTGATAAAGACGTCATATACAATATGGACATGGAGAAATCCCAATATGTCTTTCATGAGGATTTGGGGTTGTGAGTCTTACGTTCGACGTCAAGTCTCAGACAAACTGGGACCCAAATCCGATAGGTGCTATTTTGTTGGATATCCCAAGGACACGAAGGGATATTACTTCAACATTCCCAGTCAGCACAAAGTGTTTGTGGCAAAGACTGGGGTTTTTCTAGAAAGGGATTTTGTTTCTAGAAAAACTAGTGGGAGTACGTTCGATATTGAAGAAATTCAAGATAATGACCATAGCACTGAGGCCTTGATGGAGGTTGAACAGAAACCACAAAGTGTTGTGGGTGATGAGGTTGTTGTACAAAGAGTTGTGGAACAACCACCTGTTCAGGTAGACCTACCTCTTCGCAGGTCTGATAGGGTACGTCGTCAGCCTGAGAGATACTCATTTCTCTTGTCTGACCATGATGACGTTATGCTCATTGAGAATGAGCCTACCTCCTATCAGAAAGCTGTGATGAGCCCAGATTCTGAGAAATGGCTAGAGGTCATGAGATCCGAGATAGATCCATGTACACCAACCAAGTATAGACTTTGGTTGATCCACCTAAAGGGGTCAAACCCATTGGGTGTAAGTGGATCTTTAAGAGAAAGACTGACATGGATGGACATACGCATACCAATAAGAGTCGATTGGTGGCTAAAGGTTTCAAGCAAATTCATGGTATTGACTATGATGAAATCTTTTCTCCAGTGGCGATGTTTAAGTCCATTCGGATCATGCTTGCTATTGCAGCATACCACGATTATGAGATCTGGCAGATGGATGTCAAAACCGCGTTTCTGAATGGAAACTTGCTCGAAGATGTGTACATGACACAACCTGAGGGTTTTGTGGATCCACGGCATATTGGGAAAGTATGCAAGCTGCAAAGGTCCATTTATGGGCTAAAGCAAGCTTCTCGGAGCTGGAATCTTCGATTCGATGATGCGATCAAACAGTTTGGTTTCATCAAGAATGAAGATGAACTTTGTGTCTACAAGAGGGTTAATAGGAACACAGTTGTCTTTCTTGTATTGTATGTGGATGACATACTACTCATTGGGAATGATATCCCTTCGCTACAGTCTGTGAAGACTTGACTGGGGACGTGCTTCTCAATGAAGGAATTAGGTGAAGCAGCCTGTATTCTAGGCATCAAGATCTATAGAGATAGATCTAAGAGATTGCTTGGCCTAAGTCAGAGTACATACATTGACACGGTATTACTACGATTTGCCATGCAGAATTCCAAGAAGGGACTTCTGCCGATGTCACATGGTGTGTCTTTCGAAGACTCAAAGTCCCTCTTCTAGAGAGGAGAGAGATCACATGGATAAGATCCCTTATGCATCTGCTATAGGATCTATCATGTACGTCATGCTATATACTCGTCCTGATGTCTCATATGCTTTGAGCATAACGAGTAGATACCAATCAGATCCATGTGAGCGTCATTGGATAGCAGTCAAGAATATTCTTAAGTACTTGAGAAGGACTAAAGAATATTTCTTGATATTTAGAGGCGATGAGGAGCTAGCTGTAAAGGGTTACAACGATGCCAGCTTCCAAACTGACCAGGATGATTATAGATCACAGTCAGGGTTCGTGTTTTGCAGAGTACCCACAGAGGCTAACATCGCAGATCCCTTGACCAAGGCTTTGGCACAGAAAAAGTATGATGTCACACTAGGTCATTGGGTATTATATACTACGGTGATTGGCATTAGTGCTAGTGAGAGATTATTAGTGAAAGCCCTAGAGTCAATCATGTGATGATTGTTGTATGGACTTTATTGTATCATATTCCTATTTATAAAGGCATGGTTATTATATTTACTTGTATTGGTGTCAAATAACTAAGTATAATAATGTCCTTGAGTAGTAGGTTCTTATCTATATCAATCGATTGGTCGAATCGATAATGAGATGATATAGAGAACACTACTCTTAATCATTCCTAGTCAAGTATTAACATTCAGGGACAATGTTAATGCGTAGAGACTAGCATGTAAGTCAACACGATGACTTGATCTCACAAGTCATGGATATGAGATATCAAGTTGACACATAGATATGCATTGGAGAATGTATACTGAATGACCCGCCATGAGAAAGTATCATGGATCGTTATATGAGTGTCATATACTTTCTCATGTGCCTATTAGTATGACTATTAGTCCTTAGACCTGAAGTCACCATGGTTCCCTACATAAGGAGTTGCATACTTTAGTTTCGTCAAACGTCACCCGTAAATGGGTGGACTATAAAGGCGATTACTGGGTATGTAACAAATTATGCGGAGGGATGTGAGTGATGTAGATGGGATCTATCCCTCCTATATGATGGGAGTGACATCGTTATTCTTGATAGAGTGAGACCACGAAGTGCATGGTCATGCCCAAATGAGTCAATATGAAATATTGAGCTCATTTGATTAGAGTGAGTCTACTTTGAGTTCAAGATATAAATTGTACCGAGGATGACACGGTCTATGCGTCAATTGGTCAATCTAGATGTCAAAGATAGAGGGACATTGTCACATATTGTGAGAGTCACAATTAGTAGTCACAAATGTAATATTGGAGCTCAACATTCTTGTAACTTGGGTAGCAATGATGTGTTGCTAGATACCACTCATTGCTTATGTTCCTAAATCAGTTTAGGGACTTTGCCAACGTTACAAGAACCTATAGGGTCACACACAAAGGACAATTAGATGGAGATTAGGTTCATATGATGAACCATGAGGATTAGGTTCATGGGATGAACCAAATTGGATTAAGAGTAACCCAAATTAGACTAATTAAGTTAGACTAAATTTGATTCAAGTATTGAATGAGTCTAATTTAGATTTGATTCATTAAGTCAATTTAAATTAATGAATAGAGATTCATTAAATCAAATTGACTTGAATCAAGTGGTTAGATTTGATCAACCATGGGAGATAAGAGATCAAGTTTGACTTGACTTGAGATGGAAGATGAATGGTCAATTTTGACTTGACCAATTGTCATGTCATGATGACTTGGCATGGAGGAAGGCCAATGATGATGTTCCACATCATCATGGACTTATCATGTGGTGGCACCTCATGAGAGAGACCAAGAGTCATTGGCTCTTGGAGTTACATGCATGCATGTAACCCCCCCCCCCCTCCATGAAGTGGTCGGCCACCACTTAGTGGAGATCTAAGTGGGAAGTTATTTGGTGGATTAACTTCATCTTCTTCCTTGGTGCTCTTCCTCAAGCTCTCTCTCATTCCTCATCTTGGCTGAATCTTCCATGAGTGCTAGCACACTCTAGGTTGATTTTCTCTACCATTTGTCTGTGTAGATACCAATAGAGGAGTGTACATTTGACACTCTTGAGTTCCGGCAAAACGTTTGGACGAGCGGGATAAGCGAAGGGCGTTGCTACGAGGGTAATGCTCTCACCTTCTAGATCTAAGGTAGATCTAGGTTTACTTAAGCACATACATGTTTTATTTTTATATATCTTCACACAGATCCGTGGCTGGGCATTCCGAGGTTTCCGCAATGCAAAAAGAGATTTTTATGGCTCGGAAAGTCCAACAGTTTGAGCATTCGACCGTCGGGTAAAATCTCAAACACCATATTTGAGTATCCGACACTTGATCTTAGCCATTTGGCCAAATTCACCTAACTTGAGATACCTCATCCCGGGTTACAATCGCTCAACTCTCATCTCCCATGGAGTCCTTCACCGAAGCTCTCTTCCTCCGGCCTACGTCCCTCAAATGCACTAAGCTCGCGGCTTCTCCCATGTCATCCTTCGCGTCTTGCCCTGAAGTCTGCTTCCTTTGGCTTCACTCCATTTGCTCCTTGTCCGGCAGTCCCTCGGATGCACCAGGCTCACAGCTTCTCCCCGTGTCATCCTTCACCGACTCAAGGACCCGAGCCATGAGACGATGAACTTGTCAATGCTTCATTAAGTAAACCATGTGTGATTCACCAAGTCCTGCATAACTTGAACACACACATCAAACACATAACAACCTAACTTAAACTCTTTGCCACACACATCAAAACCATGATCATACTTGGGTTGATTGCCCTAACAATTTTCTCCTTTTTGATGTGTGGCAATATGTTTAGGTTAGATAAAACATTTAAAAACACTTAAGTAAAATAAAGCTTGTAAATCAAACATGGATATCAAAACTCTCTCTTAACACATGCAAACTCCCCCTTGACACATGCTAGACATGATTAACTTAAAACTTAATAATTCTCCCTCTTTGACACCATCAAAAACATCATACATATGTCATACAATAAGGTAACACTAACTAAGAGAAAAAAAATACCAAAAACTATCTGAAAAATACTCAAAACAAGATGTGCGCATTGCACGGTTCCATCAGTCGACTGGTACCTGGTAACTCCGAATTCTGATTTCTGAAGCCAACTTCAAAAATGTATTATAAATTCACGAAAATCCAAAAAATCATGAAATTTTGGGAACACAATTCTAATGAATCCCTCTATCAAGGAAAAATTATTTTTCATGAAAATACATTAAATTTTTAAACATTTGGCAAAAACTCAAAAGTTTCAAAAGTCTCTAAAGTTGTATCAACTTGAAAAGCTAGTTTTGCCTTGAAATATTTCAAAACATAAACTTACAGTTTTCAAAACATGAAATATTTTTAAATCATTAAAAATATCCAATTATGATCTTTGGGAAAAATGTTCATGAATTAAACATTTGCTTTCCCCATAGTTGGTCAATGATTGTTATATCATGATACTCCTAATGATTCATCAAAATGTCATAAGTATTAGTGAATCATTTGTATCAATCTAATATCTCACCCATTGCTTTGTTTTCAATCAAGTTCTCCTTATAGTGTATGTGAGATGTAACTAAGATATTTATACTTAACCAAAAATTACATGCAATGCTACCAAGGTTAAGTATCATCCATCATGATCATAAATCAAGTACCACTCATTATCATCATAAGTCAACCATTAGAAGAATATTAAATATTTTCAAATATGGTTGCCTATCCTAGATTTTTCCAACCTTTAAGGATTGACTTGGGAACCCAATATAAGTTCTTTCCAATAGGGTTCATCAAGTATTCCTTAGGGATCCATTTTCTAGCTATCATTGTAGTCTTTGCTCTAGCAATTAGATAATGATGTCTTTTCATTCTTAGATCCCTTATATCCTAAGCTATTTTTGTTAAAGCTTATCCTTTAACTCCCAATGATCATGTTCAAAGTATTTGAGCCTATAGTAAATTTTTCAAGGGCCTTGGTAAGGTATTCTATCTTTTCTCTTAAAATCTTATTTTCCTCTAAGCATGCATCATTTAAACTAGAAGAAACAGCATCATCATGTGAACATGCATTTTTAAGTTTTTCTTCTAGATTTCTAATTTCATTTTGTTTGCATTTATTTATTTTTTTCTTAAACAAATCTCTAGTTAAACTTGAAATCATAGAAATAACCTTTTGAGTAGGGAGATTTTTTATCTCACTTATCTTATCTTCCTCTGAATCCGTTGATTGTGCTCCCCCTATACTTGAGCTCTCCTCCTCACTTGTGTTTCCTTCTTCTTGTTCGGATGAGGTGGAGGCTATGTCATCCATTCCCATGAGCACAAAATGGGAGACGATTTCTTCTTCCTCCGATGAAGATGGATCATCCCATGTGACTTTTAAGTTCCGGGTTTTTGACTTTCCTTTCTTCTCCTTTGACTTCTTCTCTTCTTTCTTCTTCCCTTCTTTCTTCTTGTCATTCTTCTCCCTTTCTTCCTTGCTCTTGTTCAACAAAGGACATTCATCCCTCATGTGTCCTTCTCCTTGGCAATTATAGCAAATGATCTTTCTAGTCCTCCTCCTATCATTAGATTTGTTAAATTTAAAAAATTTTAAGGCACATCTTACCTTTCTTACCATATACGCCTCCTCATTGCTATCCATTAAAGAAGATGATTCATCATCGGATGAGGAGGGTGTGGTCTTCTTCTTCTTTCTCTTGTTTGCTACAAGTGCTACTCTCCTTGATTGTGTGATTGGTTCTTCTACTATTCCTTCAAGGCGAGTTTCGTTAAGTTTCATGGTTGAAAAGAATTCTTCTAAAATACTAACATCTAGATTCCTTGAGATGTAGAAGGAATCCACCATGGAGCTCCATTTTGATGATCGGGGGAATGCATCGATGGCTTTCATAATTATGTCTCGATTTGAAAGCTTCTCTCCTACACTTGATAAACCATTAATGATTTCCTTAAACTTAGAATGCAAAGATAGTACCTTTTCTCTTTTGTCCAATTTTATGTTGTTGAGTTGTGATCGGAGAATGTCTCTTCTTGCGAGTTTTGCTTCGGATGTGCCTTCGTGAAGCTCAACTAGCTTCTCCCACATCTCCTTGGCGCTCGAGCATTCTCCAATCCGATTGATCTCTTGTTGAGGAAGAATATTGAAAAGGTGGTTCTTGGCTTTTGAGTTTGCTAGATGCTTCTCCTTTTGCTTCTTGGTCCATCTCGATTTTTCAATGGGCTTCCCTTCTTCATCCTTAGGCACCTCGAAACCACTTTCCATAATTAACATAATATCGGAGTCGGTTTTGAAGAATACCTCCATCCGCTTTTTCCACCATGAGAAGTCTCCTTCGAACTTAGGCGGGTGGATGTTCATGTCGGTCATTATTGTTGTGCTTGTTGCAGCGATGAGTCAGTTGACAAGCTGCTTGGCTCTGATACCACTTGTTAGATGATCGTGGCTCGACTAGAAGGGGGGATGAATAGCCTACAATGCTCGATGGACTTCGCTCGTTCTTAATCATCTACAATCTTGTTAGCGCAACGGAATACTAACAATAATACTAAAGACAATTAAGACTAAAACAAAGTAAAGAGAAGCAATACAAACAAATCGATGTAACGTGATTCACGACCCTTGCCATTAATCCACGATGATCCATTAGGTGGATCACTCCCTCAACCAATCCACTAATACACAAACTCTCCCTCTTACAATAAGATAGAGATAGGATTAAGGAAGAGGAGAGTAAAAACGTTTAGAGTACTTGGAGCACACTTAGGAGTGGAAGCATTAGCTGCCCCAAGGCCGCCAATCCCTCTTTTTATAGAGAAGAAGGATTTTTTCCCGTTGGACATGCACAATCGACTGATGGCATCAGTTGACTGTTGTCGTTCCAACGACTTCTAACCACACTTGATTCGTGGTCGTCACAGCCCAACAGTACAATGATCAGTCGACTGATCACACTAGCAGTCGACTGATCGAGCCATCAGTCAATTACTCTAAGCAATCAGTCGACTAAAAATATTTATGTGTTTGCGTCCACTTATAACAGTCGACTGTCAACCCTTGACAGTTGACTAATGGTGGAGTAGTCGACTGCCAGCCCTTGGCAGTCGACTATTGGGCCATAAAACCCTAGTTGACATCGGTCAACTAGCAGTCGACTCGGACCAGTCGACTGATATCTATATCAGTCGACTGTTGTGGGGTAAAAACCTCAAACAATAAGTTGTTTGAGCATCCGACGGGTAAAACTTCAAACATCATGTTTGAGCATCCAACACTTGATCTTAGTCATTTGGCCAAGTTCACCTAACTTGAGCTACCCCGTCCCAGGTTACAATCGCTCAACTCTCATCTCCCATGGAGTCCCTCACCAAAACTCTCTTCCTCCGGTCTATGTCTCTCGGATGCACTAAGCTCACGACTTCTCCCATGTCATTCTTCGCGTCTTGCCCTGAAGTCTACTTCCTTTGACTTCACTCCATTTGCTTCTTGTCTGGTGCCATCCTTCACCGACTCAAGGACCCGAGCCATGAGACGATGAACTTGTCAATGCTTCATCAAGTAAATCATATGTGATTCACCAAGTCTTGCATAACTTGAACACACACATTAAACATATAACAACCTAACTTAAACTCTTTGTCACACACATCAAAACCATGATCATACTTGGATTGATTGCCTTAACATTATTTAAATAAGATATTTTATCTTCCTCTCTCTCACTTTAATTATTCTATAAATGTCTCCTCCTTCTTTTATATCTAATTTTAGATATAACCGTTCAAAAGTTTCATTCTTAGCTTCATTCACGACTTTCTTAGCATCTTTTTTTAGATATTCTATATTTTTTAAAGTTTTTCTCATTTTTACAAATATATAATTCCTTATAAGTTATTTGTTTTTCCTTCATTTTCTCTTGTACTTTTTCATTCCACCACAAAGATTCCTTACTTGGTGGTGCATGCCTTCTTAGCTACTATTTTCAACTTTGATATCATCTTATCCTATATCATATTAAGGTCACTGTATATTTCATCTAATACTTGTACTCCTACCTTCTCCTTAAATATATTTTTGTATCCCATTCTTTAACTTCCACCACTTAATTCTAAGAGTTTGTATATTTTCCTTCTATTAATATTATATTTGAGACGTATATCGAATACTACTAATTTATATTGGATAGTTAAGTTTTCTCTGAGGATGATCTTACAATCTTTACAAATCTTTATATCTCTTTTACTAACCATAAGAAAATCAATTTGTGATTTATTATTATTACTTTTGAACATGACCAAGTATTTTTCTCTTTTCTTAAAAAATATATTAACTAGTATAAAATCATATGCTTTCACAAAATCCAATATAATTTTACTTTCTTCATTTCTTATTTCAAACTCATAACCCCCATGCACCCTCTCATATTTCCTCATTTTTCAATTTCACATGCTCATTTAAATCGTCTCCTATTAAAATCATTTCATTTGACAGAATATTTTGTAATACTTCATCTAGATCATCCCAAAATCTTAATTTGGTATCCTCATCTAATCCTACTTGAGGTGTATATACAATAATTACATTCATAGTTTCTTTCTCCACTATTATTTTGAGAGTTATAATTTTATCCTTTTTTCTAATTACTACAACTTCATTCTTTAACGAACTATCTATAATAATACCCACTATATTTCTTATTTTATTCTTTCCTATGTACCATAAATTAAAATCTGAATTTTCTATCATCTTTAACTTCCCGCCTACCCATTTTGTCTCTTGTACATACAAAATATCAATTTTTCTCATAATCATCGTATTTAGTACCTTCATTGTTTTATCAGTGATGGTTCCTATATTCCATGTATCAAATCATAGACTTAATTTTCTTATAATATTTGTTCTTACCAACCTATGGTGCAAGAACTCTTACTTATTTAATATTACACTTAAGTTCTCATGGAGATATAACAATCACTATCGATACATTATAATTAGACCTTACAATGCAAACTCTTGCATATTTATCGTTACACTCGAATTCTGAAGGAACCAGTCTTTGTCGAAACATTACAATCATACTCTGTAACGCATTTTTTCCGGAGAACAATCTAATATTAGTACAATAATTTGATGAAATCATTCATTGAGTATTTATTTTAATTTAATGTCGACTGATAACCTAACACAATCCTCTTCTTTTATCCGAATTTAGACCTGGCTACTATAAAATTAACTAATCGCGGACGGAATTTGGACGCGGATAATACTGGTTTCAAATAAACTGTATTAGCTTGAGAGTCCACAGTTACTGCCTATCAGAGAAAAATTCATCGTTACCAGGAAATTGCTTTTCTTTTCTACATTTTATTATGATAAAGCAAACTTACATTATTGAAGCAAACTTTAGTTCAGAACTCAAAGTTATAGCAGGCTTATTGTATGTACATATACAACTACTATTCCGTTGATTAGCAATGTTTTTAAGCTCTCCAAGACCATACGTCTGAGAAATTGGAGATCAAACAACATACTGTTATCCACTTCTTTATCAAAGCGTAATTCCTGATGCTGCAAAAGAATCAGTAAATAGGTCACACTAATAAGGTGACTAATAAGAATGTATAATGATTGATTTTCTAACAGTTTTTGGGCTAATTGTTCAATCGAATTCAAGGATGCGACAGTCAATAATGCAGTTGTCGATGGTAGTCGAGAATAAACTCCTGTGGAGAGATGATTTGACAGAAACAAATATGGGGAACAGATAGGTCAAGCACCAATAACACAATAGGCAACTCCATTGACTAATTTACCGCTTAGTTTTAAATTTAGTGTACAACACTGAGAACAAATCACTGAAATTATCATTGGACCAATGGACCAATATGTTAAAGCTCTGGTAGTGACATGAACATGGTTGAAAGCTAAATCATCCAAGGACTGCAATTATGGTTTACCGGTTGAAGAGATTAAAAAACCTTTATTTGTTTCGCTAAAAGTATTTTCTAAAAAGATACTTTCTAAATTTTGAAGAACTTTGGCACAATAATAAAATTATTGTCGTATGATCTAGAGATCACGGATTAAGTCATGAAAATAATAAAATAAGATTACACATAATAAATCCTTCTCCGAAACTCAACATTGATAGGTGTTTTAATTTGTACACCCAACATTGATATGTGTTTTAATTTGTACACCGAATTGCCTTTATATACTTCCTAAATTTTCAGTGTTTGGTGCAATGAAAAATCATTATTAATCAAAAAATTCCTTTTGATCCCTAAAAGACTTTTGAGAAAAATAGCCTGTTTGAAGAAAGCAAAATAGCTTCTTTGAAGGAAGTAGGTCATTTTTTCACTCATTTGCAAATCAAATACTTATCAATAAATTCATCTTCGTCAACTGCCCTCAACCCTCTCACTCATTTGCAAATAAAATACTCTATTAATAAATTCCTCTTCATCATCTACCCTCTAACCTCTGAGCTCGGCCCACATTTAGGTAGGGCGATCAATTTGGTAGGCTGGACAGGTCAAGCAGACAAGGTAAGTGGGCAGGTTTAGGTGGCCTAAGTGAGGCGCCCAGCCTATCCCCTTGTCCCCACTCTAACGAGCCACTTGATCAGCTTTGACTGAGCTTAGCATGGAACGTTTATTTGAAAACACTAAACGAGAATGGGAATTAAATTATCTTCACGAAATGAACAGAAGAAATAAAGGTGACAAAAAATTCATGAAGTGTAACAGCAAAGCAATTTCAATATTTGTTACTACGATAAAAGAACTCCCAAGAAAATCAGAAACAAGTATTTTTCCATTGACATTACGAAAGAGAAAATAATTGAACTGACATTGCAGAAGAGAAAAATATTTGAAGTCAAATTTTCTTTCCCAATGCAGCTATAATAAGACCAGTGCAATATACTAATGTATCGAATTGGTCTTTCTTGATTTTAAGCGCATTTGTCTCACTTTAGCCCATTTTACATAGGGTAGAAATGTAACTGAAGGGCCTTCATCACACATGTTTAGTCAGCCAACCATAGGCAATAATGAAAAGAGAATTTAAGACAAAGAAAGATACATGGATATGGACAACGTTGGCATATTTTATGGACACTGGACATACAATCGTCAAATGGTTTTACAAGTTATCAAGTATTCTTAGTGGTTTTACTCTTCTAAGATAGGACTAAAACTGATATTTCCTCCAATTTTTGTTGAGCGAAAACACATAGCACTGAAATTGAACTTCCTAACTTCTTATTTTCTTTTCCATCTGGAATAAACCACCAGCTCTGCTCATCTTGCTCAAAAGTTTTGCATGAGGACAGAAACAGGCCATATTATATGGTACTGCTGTGTTTTCATTTTATGTTTTCCTTAGACCTAAGTTAAGACTTAATGTTTTAGTATATTGTATTCTGTATATAGCTTAAGTCTACAGATTCAATAATTGACTCTACGGCTTTGAATGGAATAGCTGAGGATTAAGCAAGGTAAATGATGTTATCCTAGCTAATGGTTTTATATCCTAGTGTTGGTAATATCCGAGCCTTGGTCAGTTCTGAATAAAATTAGCCTTCAGAAAATGATATTTTCACAACTATTAGGTTTACCTTTATGCTTCACTTGGCTCCGGTAGCGTAATCAACCGTGAATTTGAGTCATACACTAAGGCAGTGCCACAGCTGTTAAATATTCAACATGTATTATTACTTAAATCAAAATAGTAGGAAAACGAGTATCAAGAAACACAATGGAGGGGAAAGATCAAAATTACTCACTTTGAACATTTGAGTGTGTTTGTAGAGCCTCCACTAGGCACTGACAATATAGTCCCAAAAAAGGAAACATTTTCTGTACTGCAGTTCGGGCAGGGTCCCTAAATGATGAATGGTAAAAATCAATTTGGTATTTCATGAAGGAATGAAGCAACTACTAAGAGTTGCTGAGATCAATGGAGGTGTACCTTCAAGATAAGAAAATCTTTCAGTATGGCATTTGTAATTGTTTGTGCTATCCAAAAAATAAGTGGTAAAGCAGCAAACCATGTAAAGATGAAGCTGAAGGGCTCTGGTAACTGCATCATGACAATATAAAATTTGAAAGATTAAATTGGCAATGATATTTTGATATATGCAACACAAATGGGTTAAATGAATTCATCTAGATCATGACATCAACATCCAGCAGTAGAAGCCAAGAATAAAAACATTTTCTTCTCCAAGAATTCCAACTCAATCAGTGAATTTCTTGAATTTGAAATTTCATTTGGTAAATTAGTTTTAGGAGATCCATGATGATGTGTTGACCTTGACAGCCAAGTAAGCATTTTGTGCACAAAACGGTATTGAATTGAGATTTCAAAATGATTTGAGAGAATATCTTCCTCAACGAGAACAGTGGTCTTTATTTTTATTTTGAAGAACAGGGTATACATAATTAGAGATAATGCTCCTCAAACTTCACTTCTCTGTAGCCACTTTTTTCCTGCACATCCAGGAAACTGTAAATATCAAAGTGGTGGCCATTGGTTCAATAAATTAGCATATATAGCCATTTACAATGGTGCAAGTGCCTGTGCTGACAGACAATAAGAGTTTGAAGGATGCAAATGGAATTGGTAGGGTATTCCTAGTAATTTAGCATTCAGGCACATCACGCATTAAAATTCATGGATAGCAGCTATGTTAACTAGACCAGTTTGCAGAAATAATAATGCATCAAACCTTATGACTACTAATTCAGCTTATTACTGTTTTTCTGCACTGAACTCCAACTTCATGGTCCGGGTAGAAATCAGAAAACATACTAAAGCTATAGAAGATATATTTACCTCCAAAAGATATGTGATCTCAAAGCCTGTCAAATCATCTAGAAAGAAAAACCTGTTATAAAAGAAAGTAGTTGAAATCCACTTAGGAGTACTGTTATAAGAATGTGACAGCTGGACTGTACAGGTTAGACTATTTTTTGAAAAGAAAAAGGGACAAACACCACAAGAGTGAACCCTGGCCACAACAACTTCATAGGCACACCAATTAAGGTTGTTGGGATATTAAGATTATTGATTGTAGACCGTGTGCAACAATTTACGCAATAAAGTATCTGTTAGAAGTTCCCAAATTTCAGCTTCAAATTGAAAAAGGGAAATGCAACAAGAAGTTCATATATTCATCATTCAGCGTGGATCTAATGATAGGAGAGTGTTGACAATAAAGGTCATCACCTGAACTCTACATTGAAGTACAAGAAGAAATTATTTTGGGTCATTTTTAAATCTTTCAAAATTCATAAACACATAATAATCAAGTTTATAAGTGGCTGCTATTACGTTCCAATACATCAAAAAAAAAAAAGTCATATGGAGTTTCCTCTACTTTTTAATTCCTTAGAACTTCAAGATCATGGTTGTTGAGATTGGTTGATATGAATCAACCAAGTTGGCTCATTATCAACAAAAGAAATCCCGATCTTTCATGAGAAATTGGTAATATCAAAAAGATCTTTGGAATCTATTAAAAAAGAGTCGAGATTTAAATAAACTACCTATAGATAAATTAGATTGCACTAGAAAATCGATGGAAACAATTGAAATTTTGCCAAATTAGGAACAAAATTGGATGAGAATGGTTGAAAATTTGCCTAAATTAGGTTGATACAAAAAATTCAAGGTTTTTAACAGGCTTTATGCCAACAACAAATTGAACTCTAGCAAACAGGCACAAGAGGGTGAGAGATTTTTATTCAAATGTAAAAAACACCAATTAGACCCCCAATCTCATGTATCTCTCTTTTAGAGTCAATTAAACAAAATTCTTATTGATTGAGGGAAACCCTAGATGTGGTTTAGGAAGCAATTAAGCCATATAATATCAAATATAGTTTTATCAAATAATATCAATCATATATTATTATAACTAAATTTGTAGTAATAAATATGATTTTAACAATTAGTATGATATATTTTGATATTTTGACAAAATTATCTATTGTAGTACATTTTTGTTATTTATTGCTTCAGTATTAATAGATACAATTGATTATCTATTAATGACCTAATGCGTATAGACTTATATTAGTAATTTACTATTGTCTAATAGTTATAAAACATAATTTTATCAAATAATAACAATAATATCATACTATACCTGACATATATGTCGTTAATTATAAAATATTTAATGAAATATAATGTACATCCTGATTGAACATAATTTGTTATTTCATGTAGGAAGCATTTTTTTTCTTTTTAATTTTTTCAAAATGATATCAAATTCATCTATTCTACCCATATGATACAGTTACTTTTTACGTTTTCTTTGACCACTTGGCCTCTCGACATTGATTCCAATTTTGACAACCATGTTCAAGATCAACCCGTACAATTTTGAAAAGCATTTCCTGAATAGAGAAAAGAAACAACAGTCACATAAGTAACCTGAGAATAATTGTTGCTTAAATTTAATTTCAAAAGGTTGATAGACTCAATCATCAAAATTATAGTATGCATGATGGGAAAAGGTACCACTCACAGTGTAAGAGCGATAACAGCTGCAGGCACATTCAACAGGAACATCTTGAAGTAGTCAACAGATAAGTCACTATAAACCTGAACAAATAACAATAAAAAAAAATTATTTCTGCTTATTGCAATGCTTGTATACAGTTTCTAAGTCACTAAGAATCTTGCTATAGTGACATTTCAAAGTTAGATATATCCAATGTCTTAGATTGTGTTGGTGCAATCGGCCCAAGTCACGATTGACAAGACTCGAGTAGGATTTTGATGTTTGACAATGTGTTTGATAATATGTTTGACCATATGTTGATCATATAACTAGTGGATGATTGGGATATCTAAGATCAAATGAGGCAGATTATTAGGAGGCGATTAGTGGAGCAATCTGCCTCAGGTCAAGGTTGACCAAGCTCGAGTGAAACTCGAGTGGAAGTTCAAGTTTGAAAACTTACAAGGAAAGTCCAAGTATGGGTACTTGGCAATGGAGAAGTCCAAGTATCGATACTTGGCAATGGAGAAGTCCAAAAATGGATTCTTGACAAAGGAAAAGTCCAAGGAAGTCTTGGCAAGGGAAAGACTAAGTATGAATACTTGGCAAAGGAAAAGTCCAGGAGTGTAGTTTTGGTCGTGTAAGTCCAAGTGTGTAGTCTTGGCAGAGAAAATCCAAGTTTGGAGGCTTGGCAATGGAAGTCCCGGAGGCACGGCCTCTTGGCAAAGGTAGACCCATTAGCATGACGAAGGCAACGGAAGCACTTGAAGATTAGAGCCAAGGGTGAGGAGTCGTGGACTCGAACCAAGGACTTGAGGCTGATGGAAGTGGCTTGAAAGCTTAGGTCTAAGCTAAAGGTACCCAATGGCATGACGAAGCCGATGGAAGCACCTGAAGGCTAGCACGAAGGGTGAAGGAGTTGTGGAGGACTCGGATGGACCCTGAGAGCCTGAGGATAATGGAGGTAGCTTGAAGGCTTAAATCTAAGCCTAGGGTGAGTATCAAGTATGAGGAGATCATACTTGGATTAAACCTCATGTTTGAGGTTTACCAGTCGACTGGGGTTATGAACCAGTCCATTGGTCGAGTGCTCGACACTCAGAGGGCTTAGTTGACTCGGACAGTCTATTGGGATTATGACCCAGTCGACTAGTCGCGTAGTTGACTGAGGCTCGACTGCTGACCTGTGGCTCTGGCAGTGAACTGGTGACTTGCACTAGTTGACTGATCTTAAGTGGACAGGACACAGAATATCTCGTAGTCAACTGTTGGCTTATAGCAATCGACTGATGGCTATGGCAATCGACTGGTCAGGCATTTTTTGACATAGATTAGTCCGTTTGAGACAATAGTCATGTGGACAGTCGACTGATGGGTAAGAGCAGTCGATTGCTAGGCGAAAAATCAGCCTGAGCTCAATTATAAAAGAAGGCTGCAGGGAGGATTTAGAGCAGCAATTCTTGGGCAATTTTGAGGCGAAGTGTTGCTGCATTTCAAACCTTCAAAAGCTATCCAACGCAACCAAACAAGCAAGCAATCAAAAGCTCTTTGTAAAGTGTTATTTGCATTTGTATTTCATTTTTGTCTTGTATTTCGGTTGTATTTGCTATATAAACTCATTATAAGAGGTTTTCTTCACCTCCGGTGTTATTTCGAGAAGAAGATAAGTTTTAGTGGTGTGGATACTAAGGCTTGGCTATGGAGTAGGAAGTAGGGTTCCGAACCATATAAAAACTTGGTGTTGTGATTGTGTTGTGTTCTTGTATTATTTTTATGTATTCCGCTGTACTAACGTTTTGTAGACAAGAACATGTGAAAGAAATCGAACGAAGAAATCGATCAGCACTATTCACCTCTCCCCCTCTCTACCGCACTAAAACAGTCCTAACAATTAGTATCAGAGCGAGGCCGCTCTTCAAGGACTAACCGCCGCGAAAGCAAGCACTAGAGAAGTAGAAGAGAAATGGAGCTGCCCAATGATGGACTTGGATACAACATCCAAGTACCTCCTCCATATCGATTCTATGGACAAGAAGGATTTTGATCTGTGGGCGGCGAGAATCGAGATGTTCTTGCAAATGGAAATTAAAGATTAGATCGTCTTGATGAGTGGGTTTGATGCTCCTACGGACAAAAAGGGAAAGACTCTAAAAAGGAGCAAATGGACAACGAAGCAAATTGAAAAATCCAAAATCAATAAGAAGGTAACAAAATTTTTGATTAATTTAATTCTTAATGACCTATTATGCAAGATAGGTGAATATCAAGATGCTAAAAAGCTATGGAGTAAATTTATCAAGCTCTATGAAGAACCCACATTAGCACAACGTGAGGAGGAATCAAGGGGGAAAGCTCTTCATCATCATCTCAAGAGATTGGAGAGTCGGAAGTTGATAGATGTTCAACATCTGAAATATTGGAAATGGAAGGAGCCTCCACTTCTAGGATTGAGGGGCACCATAAATCTTCAATGCCGGAGCAAGAGGAGGAACCTTTAATCTCCAGATAAAATGAAGGACAAATTCAAGATTCCTCTGTAGGTAACTCAAAAGCAATTATTAAAAATAAAAATCATATAATATGCTTTGAGTGTAGGGAACAAGAGTACTACAAGAGCAAGTTGTTGGTGCAGGGGCACCAGATAATCGAACCTAAATTTTGATTATGGCAAAGATCCAAAGTTAAGGTCATATTGTTATCTCATAAGCTGAATTAAGTGTGCAGGAAATTATTAAGCTAAGTCGAATGTAAGATATGGGAAAACAACTGATTAATTAAGAAATTATACTATAGAATTTTATAGGAAAATTTTGGGAGTTTTCCTATAAAATTAAATGGAATTCTTAGGAATATTTAAAGCCTAGGGATTATTGGATTAATGAGGGTGGTTAAGGTTTAATTAATTAAACCTAAGATTTAATTAACTATATATATAACATAACTTGGCCTTTAATCAAATCCGATTTCCTTTTCTTTCCCCGATTCCTTCTTCTCGGTTTTCCTTTGCTCATTCTTCTCGATCGCGACCTTGTTTTACGCCGGCGTCGGCGCCGGCGCGAGCTCAACTGCTTCCGACCATCATCTCGCCCGATTTCTTCTTCATCGCCTCTGCCGAAGCTCACCATCGTCGGTCACGCTGGAGTTCTTCCCCTCTCTGCTTCGTCGTCGCGGCTCATCTCTTCCGACAATCTGCCACCATCGATGCCCGAGCCAGCCGATCTTCACCGCAGCTAGACGCGTCGGTTTGTCTTCGTCAGTCTGTTCATTTCTTCGGCTTAGATGGACGACACCATCTACCCACATTCAGCGCTCAGCCGACCTCGATTTGGTCGGGTTGTCGTCATTTTCTTCGCTGGGGCTAGGGAGGAGCTCAACATTAGCAAGATCTGTGTCGTCGCCTCCTTACTATACTTTGCCGATCCAGTTGGGAGTCTCCACGGGAGCAGTTGCTGGATTAAGTATGGCCTCCCATCGTTGGCGCTGCATCAGGTCATCTAGGAGTTGATTCTGGTCTCTCCATTGGCTACTCTTACACGGATAGGTAAGAGGGGCGAATAGAGCAGTGGGTTGTTTTCTAAATAGGTTGCTGGATGTGGATTAAGTGGTATCAATTCTTATGGGATTCTTGATTTGTCAATATACGAGTTAATTCATCTTATAGTATTGATTGATACTCTGATTGGTGAACAGGGATCTGTGGAAGGGAATAATTAAGTAGGTGAGGAAGTTGATCTGAATAGGGATTTCTTACAAACCAACTTGATTGTTCCAGATGGGATACCTATGCTCGGATTGAAGGGACTGCGTTGGGTAAACTGGGTTAGTTCATATTAAACTCTTGTAAGCTTATCCAGAGGCTGTGTTGATGGAATTGGAGTAGGTATGTTCAGGTTTGAAAACTTTATCGATGAATAAAAATAGATATATGTTTCTGCAGCCAGTTTCTGTATTATGGTTGTGATGTTAGGTAGCAGCTGTGGTCGAATCCATTTGGTGGTTATAGATTGCTACTTCAATGGTGGATCAAGATGTTTTGCAACGGAAGCTAAGCTAGGTAAGTTCGATTTGGGATTTGATACCATCATTGGACTTATGATAGTACTTGTCAATGTTGCATGTTGATCGCAGGACTTTAATTAGTGATGATGCCCATAGTTATGGATGACTAATACGAGCTACATAGCAGGTGGGTAATATCTACCCTGGTCAGGTAGTTTTGACTAATTCCAATGCATGAATTTTGACTTATGATGATACCTTTGATCTTAAATCCACTCTTATTTAATCATATGCTTGTACTGCCGTTGACCTTTGAGATATATTGTTGTTACTTCATTGATTATCTATCACGGATATGAACTACAAACCCTATTGTATGTTAGCTGATAAATGTTCAGTAAGTACATGTGGTTAGGGTTATCTTTGTAACCTCAGATTGAGTTACTGTGTTACATCACTAGAGTTAGGTGATGGATTAGATTATGGAGTCGATTGTCGTATCGTACACATATTAGTTGTGCATCTATAGTGGATCTAGTTGTCTGTGCATAGATAAGTGTGTGGTTGTCAGTATGTGGCTATGGACTAGAGGTCATAGCGTGATTGTATATCCATTATGGATCGTATATCTGTGTATGGTTATATGGATTGTCGATAGTATATCGCTACGGACTGGAAGTCTTAGCGTGGTTGACTGTCAGTTGTGTATGACTCTCTGTGTGGTAGAGAGAGTGTCTTGTGGATTAGTAGTCCTTGCATAGTCGACTTTTGGTTGACCAGGACTCCCCGTGGGATAGGGAGTGTTGCGAGGATGCGTATGTAGAGCTATGTATCATTACATTGCATGCATGCTGACGATTAGGTCTCCCTTGTGGTTGAAAGGGTCGTCAGTCATTCTGCCTCCTTGGCCACTCGGGATAGTGATAGCAGGGTTAGGGCAGAACATTGGATGTGCCGTGCTCGAACACTATAGACGGTGGTAGCTGGAGTAGCGTCTGATTTGTCTGTCGTCGTGCGGCCTTTCGACCACTCATGGGTAGTGGTAGCTAAGTAAACGCTATAGCGAGGGACCCCTAGGGTAGCATATAGCTCTATGGGCTAGCTACGGTCATCTTACTGACTCGGCCACTCGATAGTAGTAGTAGTGAAGTCGGGATAATAGTCGTATCGTGCCACCACAGCCACTCTGGGGTCGTGGTTGGGCCGGTCATGAACGTAGTCGTGCATATGTATTCTTGATATATATGTATGCGTGTATTTGATATATGTTTACATATGCACATGAGATCTTTGCGTTTGATTGGTATGATTGCTACGTATGTTTTGTTCGTCGTATTACGTATGTCGTTTGCATCTTACATATTCTTTGTGTGTGTTGGCGTGATATATGTGTTAGTCGGTATTGTATGCATTTGATTAGCAGTATGTCATAGTGTAGTATGGACCGGGTTATTATTACATATGATTATATACTGTTCATATGTCTGAGTGTTGATCAAATATGGGATTGACATTGTACGTTATATGGGTTATGTTATTATATACCTGTTCAGAATGATATAGCTTATGGTGTTGCAGACCGTCAGGTACGTTGATCAATTTAGTATATGCATTGAGTATGACTATACTGTGGTTACTTGTTATTACATTAGGACTGTATGTCTATTGGACTCATTTTGTATACCTGTAGATCTTCACATGTATACTTATAGATCTCTATATCCCTATATATTGTTCATGCACTTTCTACATATTACCCCTGAGTTTATACTCACCACCACAGACCCTGTGTTTCCTGTCGTCCAGGTAACAGGTAGAAGATTCCTTGGATGTTCGGAGCTCCGCCAGCTGATCCCATCTCACGCAGAAGGGTTGGATATTTACTCCATATTGTTGTACTCTTGTGAATTGTTGTTTTGGGATTTCCTCCTATATCGTTTCCGTATTTGTGGTTACGGATGTGTTGTATGTATTCGACCTTCGGTGTGGTCTTCATTATGGTTTTTGTTGTGTCAAAGTCACTCCGGAGTGCATAGTTGGGTCTTTGTATCTTATTTATCTGTCATTATGTTTCCACTGTGTTTATTGGATTATGTCCATATATATGTTATGTGATTGTGGCCGAAAGGCTTTATGTATTTCAAGGAATTGTATCACACATACAGGGGAGATGTTGTCCGATTATTTTATCGGCGTACTCTCGGCGTGTGATTTTATTAGTATCGAGCCAGGTTGCGAAGTCCACTTTCCGGATTTTATTTCGTTCGGATATCGAGTTTTGCTTTACTCGATTTTGGTTTTGTGAGTTACGGGATCCGGCATTGCGGGACATCTCATTTGCGAGGTTAAGTATGATACTGTTATCACGTATCATACATTGGCTACACATTTAGTTGCTTATAACAGGGATGACTTGTAGTGTGTTAGTCACTATTCGTAATCGTGGTTTGAGTTGACCACGGGAACGACTGGATGATTCTTGTACCTGCTTTCGAAAAGGTAAATTACCTTTGAGAGTCGACTGATACCGAGTCAGAAAGCAGGGGTTAGGCAGTCATATTTCATGTGGAAATCAAAGATTACAGTCTTATGGATTTTCACTAATTATGCTTGTCAGATTATTACCAAAGGGGTAATGGACTAAGCGAGTATACTATTGCTGATGCAGATAGTAGGAAATTAGTGGATGATATTCATAGGGATTTTGATCCCTGGGTTGGTCATTTTAGGTTGTATAACTTTGAAATTACTTTTAAGTACTTAACTCGTGTTATACGAAGATAGTGGAGTTGGTTGCATACCATTATCGGGATCAAGCCGATACTTGGTGGAAGAGATAGAAAATAACCTTCGGAAAATCGCACATCACTTAGCCATGGTGTAGTGATGTTGTGAGAGAGTATTTTCCCACATCATCTTCTTTAACTCATTGTCAGAGAATTCTTGAGCTTCAAGTAAGGTGATCGTTTGGTAATGAAGGTACGATACAAAGTCGTTAGACTTGCAAAGGTTACGATCACCTAATAGCTCGAGAATGTGATTGACATGTCTTAAGCCACCCATGGTCTTGGCTAACATCTTGATCAGGATGTTTGGATTTTCTATCAGATCCTACCGGAAGTCCTTAGATCGAGTCATGTGTATAGGAATGACTCCGTAGCTAGTGTTTTAAGAGTTGGAGATTTGATAAGCAGACATTGCAAGTCAAATTATTGGAATCAGAAGTCTCCGAATGTTTGACAAAAGGAGCAAGATTAGAGTCATGAGTCACGAGCGACTATTGGAGAGTTTTCCGATCATAGAAGACCGACTGCAGATCGTCAGCATCTTCTCATGTTTATTAGCGAACTCAGAAGAAAGACTCCGAAGGGAGTGTATGCGTGCAGTGTGGGTCACGATGACACGCAGAGTCAGATTATCTGATGGATTATTTTATTTGCTTCTACTATACGCAGCCAGTATCTACGAGGAGAGTATGTAATTTGAAGACTCAGTTGAAGACTATGGATGATGCTTTCGAGAGGATGATCCACAACCTTGAAAGTCGAGATCATCGTAGAAGATTAGATTATCACATCAGCAGCGATCTTATCTCAGACACAGTGGAGTTCTTTGATACTTCCAGCCGGGAGAAGCGAGTTACTCAGCAGTATCAGCAGAAGACATCTCAGAAGACTCAGACGCCCAGACGACAACTGTTACCTCCCCAGGCGTGGTTATCCTTTGTACAGAGGAGAGAGTTTACGATGATGGTCGTATCTATGTTGTATTCCCTAGTTGCAGCTATACTATTTGCAGAGTTGGGCGTCTTTATGATGTTGCGATTCTTGATATCTTACGATCGATTGTATACTCTGCGATCTGGCGGTGTTTACCACCTCCACTGCGGTCATTTTGGGTATTATAATGCAGTTCAGCAGTTGACTTCAGTTCCTCCATGGTAGGCTTTTGCATCTACATGAGCTCAGTCGCCAAGAGCAGAAGTTGGACGAGTTACATGATTACTCGGGAAGAGATATAGAAGACCGAAGAAGTGGTCATTCAGGGTATTACTTTTGGTTACCCTATTTGCTGGTGTATCGGGAGATACGGGTAGTTTACAGGTATCTTTATCTAGAACGTTCTTAGATAGAATTAGAAAGGTTCCTATACATTGACTTGTGGGTTGGTGATCTTTCTCTACCGTCAGGTGAGATGTTGATCAATAACCAAGAAGTCAAGAGATACCCTTAGCCTTTGCTAGACATACCTCTACTATAGACATATCCTTACGGGTAGTTAAATTGTTGAAATGAGGGTATAGCATGTATCTCGAATGTGCATATAATTCAAGAGTATTCGGATGTAGTTTTGGATGAACTCCCGGGTTTGCCACTGCATAGGCAAGTGGAATATGCGATTGGGGGTTGAATTCGGGAACAGTTCCGATATTGAAGACCTCATACCGGGAGATGATTTTATGGGTATCAGTGTTGCTAAACACTGTGGGAATTGGAGGAATGGAAGTTGCGATTATCAGAAGTATTAGATGGGAGATTTATCTTTCCTAGTGTTTCTTCTGGAGAAGATCCGGAACTCCTGGTTAAAAGAGAGCTGGACCTTTGAGGTTATGTATCGATTATCGATGTTGGAACGTGGAAGTTGTTGGAGATAATATCCTTCGTTGTGGATAGATGATCTGTTTAAATCAGCTAAAGGACACCTGTGTATACCCTCGAGTTGATCTATGATGGGTGTGTTAATATTGTAGTGACTTGGTGTCATACAATTATCATTGTCGGTGTGATGATTGATATATCATCAGCTCAGAGTAAAAAGGGTACAGGTGTGTGGAGAAGGATATTTCATACTTGGTATGAATTTTATGAGCTATTGATAATGTTGTTAGACTTATCGACGATTTAGTCGTCCATGGACTTGAGGAATCGAATATTCTGGAAGCGATTGGACAAGTAGATGGTTGTCGTTTTAGACGAGATGGTGTTGGATATATTCACGATCTTAAGAGAAATTGTGTTTCCCTAGATTGATTTGGTATTTACCATAGATGTGGATAGGATACTTTAGCGTGACTATACTGCGGATTTATTGAACCAGGAAGGTGATGGAAATCACTTGGTCAGAAGCTTTGAAACTAGGTTTCAAGGCCTAGACAATGATTGATTTCATAGCTTGATGTTGATATGCCAACATGTAAAGGTGAAATATTAGTGACCAGTAGGGTTACGTACCAAGATGGAAGTAGGAGCCTAGTTTGATGGACTGTGTCGGAAGAGTATCTAGAATTCGGAAAGGGCTTGATGTGATTTAGGTAATCGATGATCGATTAGCTAGGTCCGCTCATTTTCTTCTGAGCCGTAAGATGGACTTCGTTAGATCGCTTGATGGAATTATATCCATGGAGTATCCTTGAGTATCATTTCTGATAGTGATTCATGATTCACCTTACGATTTTGGCAAATTCTCCCATCGGTTACGGGTATAGAGCTCCACTCTAGTACAGTTATGTGCTTTTTGATAGAAGAGCAATATGAAGGTGTTATTCAGATTTTAGAAGGTCTATTGAGAGTATCTATGATAGATTTTAGAGACTATCAGTACCCCCACTTAGATACTTGAGATAGTTGTTGTGACATCTCGTACTCGTACATGAGTCAGAAATTTGGGGACCAAATTTTTATTAGTGGGGGAGAATGTAAGATATGGGAAAAAAAACTGATTAATTAAGAAATAATACTATAGAATTTTATAGGAAAATTTTGGGAGTTTTCCTATAAAATTAAATGGAATTCTTAGGAATATTTAAAGCCTAGGGATTATTGAATTAATGAGGGTGGTTAAGATTTAATTACCTATATATATAACATAACTTGGCCTTTAATCAAATCCGATTTCCTTTTCTTTCTCCGATTCCTTTTTCTCGATTTTCCTTTGCTCATTCTTCTCGATCGCGACCTCGCTTTCCGTCGGCGCCGTCGTGAGCTCAGCTGCTTCTGACCATCATCTCGTCCGATTTCTTCTTCGCCGCCCTCTATCAGCTCGCCATCGTCTGTCGCGGAGTTCTTCCCTCTCTGCCGTCGCGCGGCTGTCTCTTGACGATCCGCGCAGTCGGCCTTGCCGATCTCGGTTTGTCTTCGTCAGTCTGTTCATTTCTTCGGCTTAGATGGACGACACCATCTACCCACATTCAGCGTTCAGCCGACCTCGATTTGGTCGGGTTGTCATCGTTTTCTTCGCTGGGGCTAGGGAGGAGCTCAACATTGGCAAGATCTGTGTCGTCGCCTCCTTACTGTACTTTGCGGATCCAGTTGGGAGTCTCCACAGGAGCAGTTGCTAGATTAAGTATAGCCTCCCATCGTTGGCGCTGCATCAAGTCATCTAGGAGCTGATTTTGGTCTCCATTGGCTACTCTTACATGGATAGGTAAGAGGGGCGAACAGAGCAGTGGGTTGTTTTCTAAATAGGTTGCTGGATGAGGATTAAGTGGTATCAATTCTTATGGGATTCTTGATTTATCAATATACGGGTTCATTCATCTTATAGTATTGATTGATACTCTGATTGGTGAACAGGGATATGTGGAAGGGAATAATTAAGTAGGTGAGGAAGTTGATCTGAATAGGGATTTCTTACAAACCAACTTGATTGTTCCAGATGGGATACCTATGCTCAGATTGAAGGGACTACGTTGGGTAAACTGGGTTAGTTCATATTAAACTCTTGTAATCTTATCCAGAGGCAGTGTTGATGGAATTGGAGTAGGTATGTTCAAGTTTGAAAACTTTATCGATGAATAAAAATAGATATATGTTTCTGCAGCCAATTTCTGTATTATGGTTGTGATGTTAGGTAGCAGCTGTGGTCGAATCCATTTGGTGGTTATAGATTGCTACTTCAATGGTGGATCAAGATGTTTTGCAACGGAAGCTAAGCTAGGTAAGTTCGATTTGGGATTTGATACCATTATTGGACTTATGATAGTACTTGTCAATGTTGCATGTTGATCGCAGGACTTTAATTAGTGATGATGCTCGTAGTTATGGATGGCTGATACGAGCTACATAGCAGGTGGGTAATATCTACCCTGGTCAGGTAGTTTTGACTAATTCCAGTGCATGAATTTGGACTTATGATGATACCTTTGATCTTAAATCCACTCTTATTTAATCATATGCTTGTACTGCCTTTGACCTTTGAGATATATTTTTGTTACTTCATTGATTATCTATCACATATATGTTAGGACCCTTGGAACGGCTAGAGGTGGGGTGAATAGCATTTCGCCCGTTCGTGAATAGAATTCGATCTCGTTCGTGTCTACAATTTCGTTAGCACAGCGGAATACAGATAATGATAACAATAACGAAATAGACAACAAGCTAACACAATGATATAACGTGGTTCGGAACCGCACGGTTCCTACTCCACGGATCGAGCTCTAAAGAGCCCTAGTGATGCACACGCACTCACTAATGATAAACACTCCTTCTCGACACAAGTCGGAGGCGGAGAAACCCGTCTGGCGTTCTTACAACAATAAAGAATGGAATCTGAAGCAATATCTGATGTAAATCTGAAATCTGAATAAAGAAAAGACTTTACAACACTTGTTTTGATTGCTTGAATGTTTGGTTGCTTGCTTGCAGACTGATTTGCACAACAAATCGCCCCGATAGCCCTCGAGAACCGATGCGAAATCCTCCGTCACGAGCTCCTTATAAAGCTTGACTGTCTTTGGAAAAGGTCGATCGATCGGTGATCGGGACCATGATCGTGATCGCGCTTTCTTTGTAAGACAACGCGGTATAATCCACGCCGGAAAAATCCAGCGGCTAGGACATCGATCGGTGATCATGAACATCCGATCGATGAGCCATCACTCATTGCCGTCTCGGCGATCGAGTGAGACTTCGATTCTGGCGAAAATCGAGCATCGATCGGTGATCACACGCGATCGATCGTGCTCTCGTCGATCATCGGCCACGGTGTGGCGATCGCTAGGCCGCTTCCGCGATCAGCCCTAGTTGACTTGATACGGATCATTGCCGCGTGGCATCGGATCGTGACACACCTCAACCGTGAGGTTTTGACCCGTATGGTTCCCTCGTACTTGCTAGACCACCTTAGCCTGACTGAAGTCTTACAACTACCTCCATCGGCCTCGCCTCTCGGATCCCTCGAGTCGTCCGCACTTGTTCGTCCATCGCCAGCCTTGAGGTGCTTCCATCGGCTATGTGTACTCTAGCGGTGTCTACACGCGCCGCGATGGACTTACGCCAAGACTCCGCTTGGACTTCTGTAGTCGACCATTGGACTTATCTTTGCCCGAGACTACGCTTGGACTTTGCGCCAATATCGATCCCTTGGACTTAATGCCAACCCTATTGGACTTTACATGCGCCATACCGTGGACTTTCATGCCAAGACCGTGCTTGGACTTTCCCGAATGCGTACTTGGACTTTCCCGCCACCCGACCATGTTGGACTTTCACGTGCGAACCATTACTTGGACTTTCCGTGATTACATTATATGTTTTTCGAAACATCAAATACATGAAACATCACTCGAGCAAACTACGAGTCACTGGTGATCGTGACTGGGCATTGCAAACAATCTCCCCGATGTTTGGAAAACGAACAAATTATTGAGTTAGAACACTAACTCGAATCCCTTACCAATTATCCCAATTGGTAAATACTCTCGAATGTTCTCCCCCAGACATTCTCCCCGACTAACATCAGGTTTTCTCTCGAGGAGGTCGATGTCTCATGTCGATGAGATCTTACAATCTCCCTTGATCGAAAATACTTAGGATCTACCATCTTCCAGTGATAAGTCGATATCACTCGAGAAGCGATCCCATTTACTCTCCCGATTTCCAATTTGGTCTCTCGAAGGTCCCATCGATTTCCCGATTGATGTCGTATTCTCTCGATACTTCTCCTTTTCGAGGAGAAAAACATCCATCGTCCCAAGATGGATACCTCCCCTAAAGGCTTGCTCCCCTTGATCGTTGCACATGTCCCGAGGAAGCCCCTAAGCGATAGAACTCTAAACCATCAAAATTAAGGTCCTAAGTTCAACATAGAACTTTCTAACACCTTAAAATTGATACAAACCCTAAATACTTCTCATAATCCATATCCAATGGATTTTCACCATTTATAATGCTTCCCAAAGCATATCCTAGGGTTAGGAGTGATTAGGGACCATAATAAATTGAAATAGGTTAAATAACTTTGGTAACCGAAATCGTATCGATCGACTCTGTCGGATACAGACGGTGATGTGTCCGTGATCGGCACGCGGCAACCGATCAGTGATCTGACCATTCTGATCGAGTCAACATTGCCATCGTGATTTTAAAATGTTTTTGGCTATTTTGAACCGATAATTTATAGGCTAAATAACATAGCTTGTATATTAGCTTTCCTTATGATTCTTGGTGGTAATTAGAATAAGTTTGAGTTAAATACAGATGCTACCCATTCAATCTTAACTTATTATCCTAGCATCTCACATGTATCTAGGATGTATAAATACATACGTATCGATGTGATGTGAGATGTGGATTCGGGTTCTTTGTATCTATGGTTTAAATGCATTTCTAGGCAACACTGATTCCCTTATAAATGGGACTTGAAGTTATGTCGTAATCCTTAAATCAATTTGACGATTGCCTTAAATGTATGAATGATTATGGCATTAGAAATGATATAAATAAGCGTATGCTCATAATCGTGATGTAAGATGAAATTTAAGAACACGTAATCTAAAATAATCCTGCGATAACATGACATGGTATATGATAGGATCTGATTTAGTGTCGTGATATATCGACTTTCATAAGCAATACAATTATACAAGTACTCGTCCGAACACAAGATTTTCATAAACAAAAATTTCATTTAACTTAAAATTTTAGTCTATTACATTCAAAATCGAGATTGGCCATGCTCAATCTCATTCTTCTGACAAAAGAAAATCTAACATCCTAAATATCTAATCGTCTGCGGAGGTGGCGGTGGAGGAGGCTTGACTCGGGGTTGAGCCGCGTCGTCTCAACATATCGGTGACCTTTGCTCGATCACGGCTCTGGGACTCCTCCATCCGATCCAGACGTCGAGAAGAAGCTTTGGCTGCGATAACTCGGCACCTAAGCGTCGGCCGACCGCGATGAGTCTGAAATCGGACTCAATGGCCACGACGATCGTCGATGGACTCGCCGTCGATCATCTGCGTCGATCATCCTCGTAGCGTCTACGTCCTCGTAGTCCTCTGCTGCGTCTCGTCTTGGAGGATGCTCTCTGCGTGCCACTGGGTGGTGGTCGTGGCGCCGACTCCATCTGGTCGAGCCTCGTTCGTAGCTTTGCTAACGAGAGAAATTCTGACGATATCTGATCGTACACCTCCGATGGCTCTCGGAGAACTCCTCTGTGGATGTTGGCGCCTGGACTCTAACCGTGCGGTAATGATATGACGAAAAGGCATATGCACTTTCCCTTATGCGAAATGAATGAAATGCAATCGATGGAACATGTTTAATCTGAGTTAATATCTAACCATGGCCGTGGCGTATAGTAGAAAGAGATGGGAGGCGAATCTTGGCGGACCAGTAATGGGAAGAAAACACCCAACAATGACCTTGTAAAGGGCGTTGTCAATCAGTCTGAAAACTTCAGTGATAGGAAATAAGTTTTGGGCGGTGGGCGAGGATAACCAAAATGTGCTCATGGACTCCGTAGAGATATGGCGAAGGGCTCGGTAAGAAATCCGTGGTAGGGTATGAGATAAAAGTGTCATCCGAGGGCCTACACGAGAAACTCTGCGATGTCGCGAGGTGAACTCTAACTCGCGTTTTGATGCGAGTAGTGTAAGTAAATTTCTTTAGGTTTTGATAAAATTCTTTAAGAAGGTCGTCGTTAATAGAATGGGTGCATAGGGGCGACTTTCGTGAGACTATAGTAATGAAATTAACTCCGTTACATCACTCTGATAGCGGTTAAAAAATCACATCGATGTACCTAACCAACATTGGTTGGTACACTCGAGATCGCCCTCGGATGGATCATCCCTACGGCCTCTCTATTATGAATGCAATGTATGATATAGCGTACGTAGGCGATAATACATGATTAGATAAACCTAAATTATCAGAAATGAAAATTAGGGCTCGAAAAAATCGCGTTACTTAGGCACCATTTGAAGGTGTGGCGGAGAGAGAACTCGGATGTCGTAGGAAAACTCAGGAGAACTTGAGAGGAACCTAATCGGAACAAGGAAAGATCAACCTAAAACATGTGAACTAGGGCTCGAAATAAGTGAAAAAGCGGAAGAAGAGAACATCTATCAGAACCTAACACTTTGGCGGTTGCTTGCGCCAGGAAGAATCGATCGGAGGCGAGATGGCGATCGGAGAAAGAAAGGAGAAGAAAAGCTCGTCGCGTGAAGACGCCGAACCCTAGCGGTTCGGCGTTATAAATCGCGATCACGATCGGTGATGTGGGCATCGATCGGTGATCATGATTTATTTACGGGTTTCTGGCGCGTGATCTGATCCGGCTCGCGATCGGTGATTGAACCTTACGTAGCGTGCTTCGATGGCATCTGATCGTGATATTGCTCGTGATCGTGATGTGCGACATCACTCGGCCTATCGAGCAGCCTCGTGATGACCCTCGGCCTCGGTGAGCGATCTCATCGGTCGTGATGTTCATCGATCGAGTCGGTATCGTATCTGTTATCGGTCGTAAATCTGATTTATTTCTTCATCTAATTGGTTCCATTTTATCATGTTTATCTTGTATATCGAATGTATTGATGTTATACTTATATTCATATATTTGTTAATGTATTTTTAATGTTTTATTCCATTTTTGCAGACATTAACATTCAATGATTTCCAAATCCTAACATCTCACCCTTCCTAAGTGTTAAAATACACAATCAAGGTAAAAGACTTATTCATCCTAAACATTCCTTCCATGCAAACATATGGCAAAACATATGAAGCATGGTGAGTACAAGACATCAAGTTGTGTGACACTTGAGTATCGCTCTTGATGTTACTTTTACACGGACTCTTGAAGTGTGCCAACAATCAAAGTTACACACTATGATCTCTAAATCTAGATTGTGCCAATTTTGATCATTTTATAAAACTTCTCAATTAGCATTGGCACATCCTAAATCCACCTAGCGTGAGTCAATCACGCTCTTAGGAACCCAAAACCGATTTGAGCTTCTAGGGTTAATTAGGTATTCCTTAGGGATAACCTCCCTAGATACCTTCCTAATGACTTTCCTAGGCTTATTAGCCTTGGTCATTTTGGTCTTGCTTAGGTTAACCTTAGGAATTGCCTTCCTAACAACCTTCTTAGTGGTCACCCTAGGTTTCTTTGAAACCTTGGCCACTAGACACAAACCTTGGTCAACTCTAGGGATGACTTCCCCATTGACCTTGGTCTTTCTAGACCTAGTTAATGTTCCATAGTCAAATGGAACACTATGATAAGTCACCTTGAACTTAGGTTTGTGACCCAAACCATTCTGCCCTTGGTTGACTTTTGACTCTTAGGTCCTAGATGTTGACTTTGACTTCTTAACCTAGGAGTTTGACCATTAGACCCTTTAAATTGATTTTGCATAATGTTAAGGGTCTTTTCAAGTTCTTCAAGCCTTGACCTCAAGACTTGATTTTCTTTTTCTAATTGCCCAATTTTAGAATTTTGATTTAAAACATGGGCATTGTACTTCCTAGGCATGATTTTTCTATGGATATTAGTCCCAAATTTCTCCTTATTCTTAAGGTGAACATTCTTAGCTCCTAAACAAATATGTTTGTTATTTCTAGCATGCTCTTTATGATACATAGCAAAATTGCTAAAATTAGTTCTAGCATGCTCTTTAACGTTTAAATTAGACGGAGCATTATTTAAATGTACCTTAGGGTTTGCCTTAGTGGCTCCCCCTACTTGTGATGCTCCTTCTTTAGTCTTTTTGCTTCCCTAGGTAATGTCCTTTTGCATTCATTTGAAGCATATGATGTGCTCCTTGCTCTTGATACTTGGGGGAACCGTCAGATTGACTTTTGTTGACTTTTAGGCGGAGGAGCTTTCTTGACTTTCTTTGGGCACTTACTCTTATAATGCCCAAATTTCCTACATTCAAACACATAATGTTATTTTTATTTTGAATTGAGGTGTTTGAGTTCTGAGATGGTGGTGAAGACCGGAATTGGACTTTGAGCTTCTTCGTCTTGGCCAGGATGTGAAGCTTCTTCTTCTCGATGTTCAGGTATGAAGATTCTCTCCTCCCCTCGATCCTTGAGGTGGATGCTTCTTCCACTTCCTCCACCTCTTGGGCCGGAAGTTGACTCCTCACTTTCTTGTGAGGATGATGATGATTCTTCTTGGTCTCCTCCTCTTCCAAGTCTTCTTGGACCGATTTGGGATTGTGGTGGAACTTGATCGATTTGTTCCTGACTCCTTGGCATCCCTATAGCCTAATACGACAAAATATCGTTAGGTATCAAATCAATCAACATTTTGTTACCTTAAGCGGTTGTCTTGAATTTTCCGTTGCTCCTCGGTCCCATCTCTTCGTCTTGAGGATTTGGTTTCTCCTCTGAGCTTCAAACCTATAGTCACTGCAAACCAATTTTCTATATTCGCTATTAGAAAATATTCCATCCTACCTTCCAATACGCAAAATGTTCAAGGTCAAGGAAGGTGGATGTCGACATCGCCACCCAATCTTTCCTCAAATTCCATATTCTTCCCTCTAGCTTCGACCGGTTATTAATCCGCAGAAGATCTCCTGCTCGATACCACTTGTTAGACCTCGAACCAGAGGGGGTGAATAGCGTCACCTGCTCGTGAATGAATTCGATCTCGCTCGGTTCTACAATTTCGCTAGCAATGAATACGTATAATGATAACAATAACGAAATAGACAAACAAGCTAACAACGATATAACGTGGTTCGAACCGCACTTTCCTACTCCACTGGATCGAGCTCTAAAGAGCCCTAGTGATGCACACGCACTCACTAATGATAAACACTCCTTCTCGACACAAGCCTCGGAGGCGAGAAACCCTGCATAAACGATTATAACAATAATAAGAACGGAATACAAGCAATATACAATGTAAATACGTACAAGTAAAGAAAAGACTTTACAACACTTGTTTTGATTGCTTGAATCGCTGTTGCTTTTGCACTGACTGAGACTGATTTGCACCAACAAATCGCCTAATAGCCCTCAAGAACCGATACCAAAATCCTCCATCACGAGCTCCTTATAAAGCTTCAACTGTCGATCACCGACCGACGGACCATCACCGATCGATCACATCGCGAGATAAAATCCACACCGAAAAATCCAATCCAGACATCACCGACCGATCATGAACATCACGATCGACGAGCCATCACTCAACCGCCATCTCAAGAATGAGCGAGACTCCATTCTCGCGTCGGTAATCCAGCATCACCGATCGATCACACGATCACGATCGCTGCCCATCACCGATCGCTAACGCGGGATCGATCAAAGTTACTTCGCAAATAAACCCTAGTCGACTTGGCATACCGACCGCCACATGGCATCACGACCGACACACCTCAACCACGAGGTTTCACCCAAGTATGGTTCCTCATACTGCTAGACCACCCTTAGCCTGACCTGCAAGCCTCTAACTACCTCCATCACCTCACGCCTCTGGATCCCTCCAAGTCGCCCACGACTTGTTCATCCATCGCGCGCTTAGCCTTCGTGCTTCCATCGGCCATGCCATACTAATCTGTCTACACCGCCAAGACTCGCTGACTTTACGCCCAACTATCGGATCGATCGCCGCCAAGACTACCGCTGACTTTACGCCGCCAATATCAATCCTCGACTTCTAATGTCAACCCATGTCGACTTCTTCCACGCCAAGACCACGCTTGACTTTCTACGCCAAGACTACGCTGACTTTCCCAAGTGTCAAGACCATGCTCGACTTTCCTCGCCAACCCATGTCGACTTTACATCACAAGACTACGTTGACTTTCCACGACAATTATATCATTGTATATGTTTTCTTAAACATCAAAATACATCAAAACATCACTCGAGCCAAACTCGAGTCCTGGTCAATCGTGACCTGGGCCGATTGCACCAACAATATATGAACTACAAACCCTATTGTGTGTTAGCTGATGGATGTTCAGTAAGTACATGTGGTTAGAGTTATCTTTGTGACCTCAGATTGAGTTATTATGTTACATCACTAGAGTTAGGTGATGGATTAGATTATGGAGTCGATTGGTCGATTGCATACATATTAGTCAGGCATCTACGGTGGATCTAGTCGATGACAGATAAGCGTGGTTTGTCAAGATGCTGGCTACATGGACTAGAGGTCATAAGCGTGATCAGATATCCACATGGATCGTATCAGTATACGGTTATACGGATTGCCGATAAGATATCGCCATGGATCGGAGGTCTTAGCGCTGGTCACGATTGTGTATGACTTCTCGCGTGGTAGAGAGTGTCTTCGTGGATTAAGAGTCCTCGTGATAGTGATTTGGACCAAGACTTCGCGGGATGTGGAGTGTCATGAGGATACGATGCGTGGAGTTACGATCATTATATCAGATTTAACGCCGACGACAGTCTCCTCGCGATCGAGAGGATCGCCAACATTCTCGCCTCCTACCACTCGATAGTGATAGCAGGGGTCGAGGGCAGAGCATCGATGTGTCGCGCCGCCACTATAGACGGTGGTAGCCGGAGTAAGCGCATACTTATCCGTCGTGCAAAGACTCGCCACCTGCGGGTAGAAGCAGAGTCGTGGCAGCAGGACCCCTAGGGTAAAGATATAGCTCTGGGCTTAGCTACATATACTACCCAACTCACCCACTGAGAGTAGGGTAGCCGAGTCGGATAAGAGTCACGCCGGCCACCCCGCCACTGGGTCGTGGTCGACGTCCGTAGACACGGTCACGCATATGCATCACCGATATATACGTATGCATGTATTGATATATGTTTTACATACGCCTAGACGCCAGATTCGATCGAGCCATGACACGTATATGTTTATTCATCATTATACGCCATTCGAGATCCTCTATACTATTGTGTGTGAGTGAGCACGATATATGTGTCGTCCGCATCATACGATTCGATTAAGATCACGTTATAGTGTAGTATGGACCGGGTTGTTATTATACGTGATTATATACTATTCATATACGCGAGTGTCGACCGATACGGGATCGACATCAGACGTTATAATGGGTTATGTTATTATATATCCGCTCGTGACGATATAGCTTACGGTGTCACAGATCGCCGTACGCTTGGTACATTACTTCACGCTCGCGATCAATTTAGTATATATCGAGTATGACTATACCGCGTGGTTACTTGTTATTACATTAGATCAGTATGCCTATCGGACTCATTCTCAGATAATTAGATCTTCACACGATACTGCGGATCTCTATATCCCTATATGTTTCATGCACTTTCTACATATTACCCCGAGTTTATACTCACCACCACGACTCGGTTTCACGCCTGTAACAGTAAGATTCTCGGATGTTCTGAGCTCCACTAGCCGATCCCATCTCACGCAGTAAGGGTCCGGATATTTACTCCATATCATTGCATTTCGTGAATTGTTGTTTTGGGATTTCCTCCCATATCGCTTCCGTGATTCGGGTTACTGTGTCAGATGTATTCACCTTCTGTGGTCTTCATTATGGTTTTGTTGTGTCAAAGTCACCCGAGTGCATAGTGGTCTCAGATCTTATTTATCCACAAGATGTTTCCGCTATGTTTATTGGATTATGTCCATATATATGTTATGTGATTGTGGCCGAAAGGCTTTATATATATCAAGGAATTGTATCACGTACAGGAGAGATGTCCGATTATTTTCGGCTCGGCATACTCTCGGGGCGTGACACCGAAGGTCACAGACACCCGGAGAATCCCGAGTCGGGAAACCATGGTGGTCAGGCGACACCGAGAGAACTTCGTGGGAGTCGAAGAACCCAGATAAAAACCGGAAGCAAAGCGACAAGTCATAAAAGACCAGAGGTAAGCACGAGTGCGAAAAGAGATGGTAAAGTCATGTTCTCTGTACATAGGGGTGACTACGGTTCCAAAATCGTCGGTTTCGCTTTTAGAACCGCCGATTCCGATTTATCATCCAATGGAACCGGAACCGAACCGCTCATCAATCGCTTTTCCGGATCATCGATTCGGTTCCGGTTCGGTTTTGATTTGGAACCGTCGATTCATCATTCATCAAAACCGAACAAGCTAACCGACGCTTTGATTCCTTACGATTCGATTTCGGTTAAAACCGTTTAGAATCGAAATTTAAATTATTTAATTTTAAGTCTCTCATTTTTTTAATAAACGATATAAGTATATTATTTTTCAATTCATTAATTTGGTTGATTTATTTTAATTTAAATTATATTTAAATTTAAATTTTATACGCGGAGATTTAACTTATGTCGATTTATTTATTTATATAACTCTTTAAATCAAATATTTATCATAAAAAATTATCATTAAAACATATTTAAATAATAAATTCACATTAATAAATTAAAAAGAAAGAATATATATTATTATTATTATTACAATATGTTACATCTCTCATTCTTTGATTTAACACTAAAAAAAAAAACATAACTTGAACTTAATTTATATAAATTAAGTTGTCTACATATCCATTTGGGGTCTTAAAGAATCAAAATCCTCATAATTCACTTACCATTTAAATATCAAATTATTTTTAAAAATTCAATTCCGATTTTAACAAAAAATACTTCGATTCCGATTCCATTGCTCGCTGATTTCGTTCGGTTCGCCGCCTAATTCCAAAATTTAAGAACCAAAATCAACTATACGCTCGATTCCGGTGCGGTTTGAACCGAATCAAAAGCGATTCAGTTTGGTTTTTAGGCCATCATTATGTTCTACTTCGCGAATTGAACAACCGTGGTTACCCTATCCGCATAGTGGACGATCAGAAGGCGATCCGACTAAAACTTCCAATGGAAGGTCTAAGTCGGGATTGGCCGGTAAGAAACCATCGCATTTACCATTTTCCATGCTAACATCTTACTGTAGGGAAGTGGCCAATGATCAGCTATCGCTATTAGATCGTATTGACATCACGACCGATGAAGGGCATCGGCCTGATCACGGCGACGAATCGACCTTTTGCCAGGTCAGGATAACGTTTGACGCCGCCACTTTGCAATAAGATAAGGTGTCACCTCGTGATAAGTTCCAAAAGTTGAGGATCTGCATCTAGACTTATTCCAAGGCATAAGTCTATAAAAGGAGGGGAGGACTCCAACTTAAAAATCATCAATCTTATTATCAAGTGCTCCTACAATGTTAAAGCTCTAACGTCGTCATAACGCCGACGCAACGCCAAGCTTACAACTTCTTCGTCGGCAGCAGCAAGTTTGTTTTTATTTAGTTATTGTATTCGTGATTTAATCGTAATGAGGTGAGGTTGACTTGTTGCCTCATCCTCGTGCTTTCGATTTTTATGATCGTTGTCTCCTACCTCTAATGAGAAGGAGACTCTATAGTGGATTGCTCCTTCGTACGCGGTCAAGGATCGCGGGGCCTTGGATTAGCAACCGTTGTGAACCAAGTAAAAATAAACTTGTGTTATTTATTTTTCTGCTGTCATCTCTGTGTTTTAATCGAACGAACGAAAAGACGAAAAGATTTTACGCTCGCTATTCAACCCCCCCCCCCCCCCCGCCCTCTAGCGACGCTTTCGATTCAACACAAGTGTTCAAAAAAAAATTAAGAAGAAAATTCAAATGGTGTTAAAGGGGAAGGAGAAAGCCAAGGAGGTCGGAGCCCCAGTACGCAAAGGCAAGAAGCACATTGTGTGCTTTAAATGTAATAAAAAAGGTCACTACCGAAGCCAATGTCCAAGGGGGAGTCACCCTAGGAAGGACAAACTAGATGGCTCAAATGTAGGGGAGCTCTTAAGACCAAGTCTAAGGTAACATTTAATAACGCAATTTCAATTATTAATGATAAGAAGCATGCTAGGGGTATATCAAATTTCAATGCACTTGTAATTTATCATAAGAAGCATGTTAGCAATAAATATTTTTGCTTAGGTGTTAAATCTCATGAGATTATAACTAAGGACGATTCTAGAACCATTAGCTCTAGGACTACCCAACCTAAGAATAAGAACAACTTAGTCATTAACCCTAAGAAGGGTAGACATATGCCTAGGAAGAAGAAAAATATCCAAATATATAATGGAAAATCAAAATTGGATAAATTTGAGGTAAAAAATTAAGTTTTGAGATCAAAACTTAAAAATTTGGAAAAGACCCTAAAAATGATGGAAATTATGTTTAATGGGTCAAATGGACAAAAACCAAGTTGTAGGAGGCAAGAATCATTTAAGGACAAGAAGGGTTTGGGTTACAAACCTAAGTCCAAAGAAATAAAGCCCTCTTACCATAGTGTTCCATATAGTTTGGAACCAATCCTAGGTCTAGAAAAGTCAAGGTCACAAAGGAAGTCATTCCTATAATTGACCATAGTAAGAGTCAAGTGACTAAGACTTTCAAGAAGCCTAGATAAGTCACTAGGAAGGTTACAAGGGAAGTTATCCCTAAAGCTAACCTAGATAAAATCAAAATGATCAAGACTTCCAAGCTTAGGAGGGTCATTAGAAAGATACTAAGAGAAGTTATCCCTAGTGAGTACTTTATAAATCCAAAGAGCTTCAATAGGTATTGGGTTCTTAGAAGTGCGATCCCTTTAGCTAGATGGGTTTAGAGTATGTCAACTTTGATTGGATGGGTAGTTAACCTAACCATGGTAGAGTTGATACTTTAGTACATTTTCAAGGTAATGTGATACTTTGAAAATGAAGTTAGATTTTATCTTAAAAGGTTTCAAGATGTATCAATAGAAATTATGAAGTTTGAAAATTGATCATTATTAGCACAAATAGGTTAAAATCAAGAATGTACCAAGTTAGGACTTTGGCACACTTGAGGGAGTTAGGTAATTATGGCAAATTGACCTAATCCTAGAAAATGATAATTAAGTTTAAAATTTAGTTATTTCTATACCTTTAATTTATATATTTGTCATGTCTTATTTGTCATATATTATGTCATGATATCATGCTTCATATGATCATTTAAAATGTCATAATAGCACTTATATTGATAAATATCATATTAATACTTAGGTTTATCTATATTATGTCATGACATCATAAATCACTGCAAATACTTTTAAATTATGCAATTATATGTCATGATCATAATTCATACATTAGAATTATTAAATTGAATTTATGGACAAATGACATTATTTGATGTCCTAGAAAAGGAATTAAATAGATATACCTAAATATAATGCATGAACCCTTAGATGTAGGAAAGAACAAAATCCGCATCTCACAAAAACCTCAAGATAACAACTGTGTATTGATACACCCTAGACACATGTGAGATGTTAGGAAAATGAGTTAAGTTCAATGTGCTTAGATGGCACATCAAAATGAACTTAAAACTCATTAAATCATATGGATGAATCATGAGGAAAGCTAATGTATAAGTCATGTACATTGAGGTCATTGATCATGATCCAATATAAGATTTGAAAAATATTTTAAAATCATTTTAAAAAACTTTAATAAAGTCTATCTTTTGATAGCAATCACCATTGAGAATATTGATACAAGTTAGACAAAAACATTGAAGATTTCAATGGTTTTTAAACTTTATATCTCTTGGAAAATAATAGGTATTTTGATATAAACTATTTTTCACCTGTTGTATTTAGCATAAGTAATGTGTGTGTTCATGATTTTTCAAAAATTACAAAATTACTTATGCATTTTCGAAATTCATTCAGAAAGTCTGATTTCTGCAACTGCAGAAACCAGTCGACTGCCTCATGGAGCAATCGATTAGTGGTCGTTTCAATCGACTGGTGACTGACACAGTCAACTAGTGTGCCTGATTTTGGCTGAAAAAGATTTGTTTAGCTATTTATTAGCACTCCTAGATACCGTAACTTCTCCTACCTTATGATATGCTTAAAGAAGCATTGGAATGGTGAAATATTAATTGAAAATGAATTAGAGAGAATTTTAAGGGAGGTTAAAGTTTAAGTTTGAATTTTTACCCTTATTTTTAATGATTTAAATTTCCTATAGGCGCAGGAACTCTCCAAGGACATTGTTGGTGCAATGACTAAGGGGGAGTAAGCCTTTAAGGAGAGTTTTGCCCATCAAGGGATGATAGATGAAGGTAAAAAGTGGAGTATGAAGGATTGTCTCTCATTTAGTGATAAAGGTTTTGTCACTAAGAAAGTGAAGGTATCTAAAGATGAGTCTTGGCCCAAGGGGGAAAATGAAGATAAGACATAAAAACCTTGGTAGACTTTTTTATATATGCCAAAGGGAGAGAAATGAGGGTTTAAGTTAGGTAAACCTTCATTATACTTTGGCATAAGAAGAGTCAAGTTAGGTTAGCCTAACTTAAAGGTATTGTTAAACATCAAAAAGAGAGAGATTGTTGGTACAATCGGCTCAAGTCACGATTGACCAGACTCGAGTGAGACTCGAGTAGGGTTTTGATATTTAACAATATAGTTTGACCATATATTGATCATATAACTTGTGGATCATTGGAATATCCAAGGTCATATAAGGAAAATTGTTAGGAGGTGATTGGTGGAACAATCGGCCTCAGGTCAAGGTTGACCAAGCTTAAGTGAGACTCGAGTAGAAGTCCAAGTTTAGAGACTTGGCAAGGAAAGTCAAAGTATAGACACTTAGCAATGGAGAAGTCCAAGTATGAATACTTGCAATGGAAAAGTCCAAGTTTGGATACTTGAGAATGGATAAGTCCAAGAATGGATTCTTAGCAAAGGATGGAGTCTTGACAAGGGAAAGTCCAAGTATGGATACTTGGCAAAGGAAAAGTCCAAAGGTATAGTCTTGGTCGTATAAGTTCAAATGTAGTCTTGGTCGTGAAAGTCTAAGTTTGGAAACTTAACAATGGAAGTCCCGGAAGCGCAGCTTCTTGGCAAAAGTAGACTCATTAGCATGACGAAGCCGACGGAAGCACTTAGAGGTTAAGGCCAAGGGTGAGGAGTCATGCACTCGAACCAAAGGCTTGAGACTGACGGAAGTGGCTTGAAGGCTTAGATCTAGACTAAGGGTACCCGATGGCATGACGAAGTCGATGGAAGCAACTAAAGGCTAGCGCGAAGGATAAAGGAGTCGTGGAGGACTCGGATTGACCCTGAGGGCATAAGACTGATGAAAGTGGCTTGAAGGCTTAGGTTTAGGCCTAGGGTGAGGTATCAAGTATAAGGGGATTAAATAAGGTTTACAAGTCGACTAGTCGAGTGCTCAGCACTCAGAGGGCTTAGTTGACTCGAGCAGTCGACTGGTCGTGTAGTCGATTGAGGCTCGACTGGTGACTTCAGACACTAATCAAGACGGCTGATCGCTAAGTATAGAAATGATTGATCTTAAGTGGATAAAGGTATAGAATGTCTCGTAGTCAATCACGGTTTATGGCGATCGAAGGCTGGTAGTCAATCATTGGTTAGGGACAATGACTAGTCGGGCATTTTCTGACGTGGATTAGTCCGTTGTGAGACAACGGTCAAGCAGACAATCGACTGGTGGGTAAGAGTAGTCGATTGCTAGGCGGAAAATCAACTCGAGCTCAGTTATAAAAGAAGGCTACGGGGAGGATTTGGAGTAACGGTTCTTGGGCAATTTTGAGGCGAAGTGCTGCTGCATTTTAGATTTTCAAAAGCTATCCAACGCAACCAAACAAGCAAGCAATCAAAAGCTCTTTGTAAAGTGTTTTTGTATTTGTATTTCATTCTTGTCTTGTATTTCGGTTGTATTTCCTGTATAAACTCATTGTTAGAGGTTTTCTCCACTCCGGTGTTATTCCGAGAAGGAGACAAGTTTTAGTGGAGTGGACACTAAGGCTCGATCGTGGAATAGGAAATAGGGTTCCGAATCATGTATAAACTTGGTATTGTGTTCTTGTATTGTTTTTGTGTATTTCGTTGTACTAACATTTTGTAGACAAGAACATGCGAAAGAAATCAAATGAAGAAATCGATCAACGTTATTCACCCTCCCCCCTTCTAGCGCACCAAAAACGGCCCTAACAGGTTGGACATCATTCTGTATTGTACAATTAATCAGGTATACAAGGCTTTCTTCTCTTCAAAGCGCTTATTATTAAGTTGGTCAACACGGAAACAGCTAACCACTATAATTTATTGGCCTTGGAAGTATAAGAAACCCAACCACTAAATATCTTGAGACTTCAAATAAGTAGCAGCATTACACAAACCCACACCTATGTCTACGCGAGTGCAATTATGAGTACTAATCTCAAATGATCATTATAATGTGATGATGTTATTCAAGTTGATCATTTTTCTCATTAACTTCCAAGGGTGCATGATCTCAGCAAAGGAAAATAAATAGCAAAGCAGTTAACTAAAATAGTAAGTAGATGATTTAAATATTATATTTTTCCCATAATACATAAAAAATGAGTTCTAAGAGAACCTTGGAAGCATGATATCAGAAAAGCATTAGAGCAAAAAAATTACTAAGGTCATATTCTCAAGATTCTCTTAGGGTGTGTTTGGTTCAAGTTATCATGTATAACTTTGGTTATGTGATTACATGTAATCACAAATCAAGGTTATAAGGAATGAAACATAATTTATGTTGTTTAGTTCAATCCTAAATAATACAATAAAAATTTATTTGTTTGGAGGTTTTAATGTATAATCTAGTTTGACACTTTATTATATTATTCTTGGTTCAACTCTAAGGCCCTGTTTACTCTGAAACATGTTTTCTTATGGTCGTATCAATCGGGACAGTCGCCATCTTCGCCCAATGAGACGACAGTAGGCGACCACTGACAACTATGGCAGCAAACGAGGCAAGCAATTTGGAATCACATTACCTTAGGGAGGGTAGGATTTTTCTTGATTCCAGAGTTAATAAACTTTTTTTCCCAAAAATATCCTTCGATTTTTGTCCATTCAGACTAAAATACTCTTAAAATTTTATCAAATCTCAATTTTGTTCGAATATATAATCAAACCCCTATGCCAATCACCGATCGCTAATATTCGATCGTGACCGTCCGCCGATCCGATCACCTCGCCAGGATCGTTTCGAACCGCCGCCATCACCGATCGTCGGCAACCGCCGCCATCACCGATCGTCAACCACCATCGTTAGTTGTCGATTGCCGATGCAACTGTCGTAATTGTCGATGGCCGCCCACAGCCATCTCACCGGGCAACGACAACGACCGTCCTGATCGCCATAGTCATAATAAGCAAATATATTTCAGAGTAAACGGGACCTTATAATTAAATCAAGGGTAATATAGTAAAATATTACACTAAATTATACATTAAAACCTCTAAACAAACAAACAAGTTTTTATTATATTACTTAGGATTTAAACAAACATAAGTTATGTTTCATTCCCCATAACTTTGATTATGTAATTATTTGATAATCACATACCAAGGTTATGCATGATAACTTGAGCCAAATGCACCCTTAAGGATTTTTTAAAATCCACTTAAGGAGATACATCAGCTTGACTAGTTATTCATTCTTGCTGAAAGGTAAAATAAACAATTAAACAAGAATTACATTAAAATGAGCATGCAAAAAAGAACTAGAATGATCAATTATATAATATGTTACTCTAGAACAAAAATAAAACTGGATTTAAAGATTCACAAATCTATTACATAATTGAAGAAATATAAGAAGAAGATACCTTCCTACTTCGGAGACTACATCGTGGGCCTTCTTGTACAGTGCTGCTCCCTTCTTTCTAGAAGATATGAAAGGGAAAAAAAAAATAATAATGTATACAAGAACACAAAAAAAGGGAAACAAATATATACAAAGGAAAAAAATTCATAGATCATAGAAAAAAGTTCAATGTCTCCAAAATATGGTATGTTGAAATGCAAATCAATATATAAAAAGGAAAACTACTACCCAGTAGCAATTAGGTGCAGTTCCAATAAACACAAATAAGAAAGAAAAATATTGAGATGGTACTCACCATGTTTCAAAATCTCAATGTGTGTGGATCTGTGTTGTGGGCATCGATTGGAATGATACTATGTCGGTTTTCTACATATGGTCCAATGGAGAATTGTAGGAAAGGCGAAGAAGATACAATAATAACAACAATTAAATCTTATCCTACTAGATGGGGTGAAGATGAAAAAGAAAAATAAGAAGAGAACGCAATGGTATAGCAACTCATCTAGAATGATAAAGTTTTGACATTGTACTTGGCGATTGTACCACATGGATAAAAACTACAAAAAGATAATATAAGCATTACTGCAATTCTTCTTGGCATGTTTTGTAGTATGTTAAAAGATGCCAAATGTCAATATGACATGATTAACACAAAGATTTCCTATGCTGCCACCAAGTGGTATTGAATTTTAGTAATGTTTTGGAACAATACATTTTGACCATGCTATCATGCACTATACGAGATTTCAAGCCATGATACTAACATAATCAAAGGTTATTTATAGATTTAAATCAGATGAATCAATTCGCACAAAGAAAACTCTAATGTAATAAATATTGTTTAATTTGTATAAATATTTTTGCAAAATGACCGCTTGGCCTATTATGTTATATGGAGTCGAATGTTAGTTATGACTCAAGTATATAAACAGAAGATAAGAGTCATAAAAATGAGGATGTTAAAGTGACTGTGCAGACATACAAGTATGGAATGGATAAAAAAGGAAAATATTAGAAAGAAGATTCAAGTTACACTTACTGAGAAAAAATTTCAAGAGACGCATTTAGCATGATATGAGCATGTACTTAGACAATCAATAAATATTTCAATTAGGCAACGTATAAGTACGACAAGTATGTATATTAAACGAGGAAAAGAAAGATCAAAGAAAATTTGATTAGCAATATCAAAACAAGATAAAATTTATTTAAATATAGATGATAATATAATAGAGGACATAATCCAATAGCGTAGAAGAATCCATATAGCCGGCCCATCTAGTGGGATAAAACTTGATTGTTGTTGTTATTTCTAATTGTTAGAATATTCTAGGGATAATTTGATATCCTTAAATATGGTTAGGGATAATTATTTTATCTCCTAGGATAGAGTTTAATCCATTATTTTATTTCTTATGATAGAATTTGATCTATAGGCTTTATACTTTATAAATAGGGCTTCTTCCATGTAATAAAGCAGTTCTTTTCTTTTTATAAAATAACATGGTATCAGAGCCATTAGATTAGGTTTCCGCACCGTTCCTTTCGCCATTTTTTTTCCCTCGAGCCCCACCTTGCTGCTGCTCGCGGACGGCTTCCTCGTCGCGAGTCGCGACCTCCTTCCCCGCGACACCCTCGACGCGATTTCTCCCTCCGCTGCAGACGCACCAACTGCCTCGTCGCGGACGCGACTCCCTCAATGCGGTTTCCTCGTCACAGCTGAAGACGGTGCCTCTCCTGCCTCTCTTTTACAAGCGGCGGCCGGTACCCAAGAATCCTCCCCTCCGCCTCATCTCCAGACGCGATTTCTTACTCCACACCAAGCTCCGTCGCTGACCAATAGGAGAAGGGGATTCCCCTCCGATCGGCGACTTCATCTTCTCCGCCGGCAAGAGCGTAGGAGAAGGGGTTCTCCCTCCAATAGCTCCGGTCTGGCAACCTCCTATTTCAGCTTCATCTTCACATCCGATCAGCCCTGTTGCAATCGCCGACAGCCCACCTTCTTCACGATCAGTCCATCGGAGAAGGGGATTCCCCTGTGGTCGCTCTGATCTCCATCCCAGACACCACAGCGTGCGGCAGCGGCTCCTCTTTCGGATCTGGCGGAACCTAGGAATACGAGAGCTCGGATAGCCGTCCAGTGCCTTGGCGGGGCAGCGCGGTCGGCACGAAATCGGCGGTCGGCGTCTTTATAATCCCCACGGGACTGCGGATCCCATCTCTGTCGACCTCCAGGCCTCGGAGTTTACATTCGAGAGTCAGCGCGCGGCCGATCACTGAGTGAAAACCTCACCTACTACGAAGAGGGTGTCGACGATCTGGGCCCTAGGCAGAGGAGGCACCGTTTGCCTCAACTTGGTCAGAGACCTCCACCTCGTAAGGGTAGCAAAGGATGTCTTTGGTGTGATCATTGTCATCGATTAGGACACACGATCAATAAATGTTGGAGTATCCATAATTGACCTCCTTATCTGACTCGGATCGCCCGAGTTACATTACTTCTTGACTTCCACTTGTTGACAGGATCGCCTCCGCCTTCCTATGATGACTTTCTGAATGGTATGAGGATCGACGGGGTTCTAATTCTCTTGCTGCCGTTACATAGGCTAATAATTCCTTTACTGGCATATCTCGCTCTTCGGATCCTTAGGAACTTGACTCTAGGGCCACCGATCATATTATTGGTAATAGATCTCTTTTTTCTTCATTATCTACTTCCAATTATTTACCCTTTGTTACCATAGCAAATGGTTCTCAAATTCAGTCTCAAGGTATTAGTATTGTTCATCCTTCTTCATCTCTTTCCATTCATAATGTTCTTTATGTTTCCGGAGCTCCCTTAAATTTGTTATCAATAAGTCAGCTTACTCGGTCTCTTGATTGTGTCATCTCATTTACTAAATCTTCTGTGTCATTATAGGACTGGAGTACGGAGAGGATGATTGGCTTCGGATGTGAGTCTCATAGCCTATACCGACTTCACCAGACCTCTCTTGTTAGTTCGGCGGCGGCTTCTCCACTTATTATTCATGCTCAGTTGGGACATCCTGATATTGATGAGTTAAAACAATTACATCCTAGTCTTTCTCACTTAGAGTCTTTATCTTGTGAGTTATGTCAGTTAGGCAAGCATCTTCGTAGTTCTTTTTCTCCTCGCATTATAAGTCGGGCTACGTCTCCCTTCGCTTTGGTTCATTCCGATATTTGGGATCCGAGTCGTGTTTCTTCTACATTGGGGTCATGATATTTTGTTACCTTTATAAACGATTTTTCCCATTGTACTTGGTTATATCTGATGAAGGATCGTTCGGAATTATTTTCTATTTTCCAATCTATTTTTAATGAAGTCAAAACACAATTTGGTATCCCTCTTCGATCTTTGCAAAGTGATAATGCACATGAGTATCTATCTACTCCGTTTCAGACTTTCTTACCGTCTCATGGCGTATTACATCGGACGTCTTGTCCTTACACCCCCCAACAAAATGGAATTGCAGAACACAAGAATCGCCATCTTTTCTAGACCATCGGGACTCTTCTCTTCCACTCTGATGTTCCTCTTCGTATTTTGGGTAAAGTCGTACTTACTGCATGTTATCTCATCAATCACATGTCTTCCTCTACTTTATAGGGTCAAATACCTCATCATGTACTTTATCCAAATCGGTCCCTTCATCCTTTACCACCTAGGGTCTTTGGTTCTACATGTTTTGCTCATGCTCTTGATCCTGGCACTGATAAACTCTCTCCTTGGTCGCATAAATATGTTTTTCTTAGGTACCCACGGTCTCAGAAAGGGTACAAGTGTTATTCTCCTACTCCGTCGGTATTTCATCTCTACTGATGTCACGTTCTCTGATTCGGTTTCTTTCTTTGGGCCTTCAGAGTCGTACGAGTTTCCTCCTTCTGTGTCTGCGTCAGTCTTTTATCCTCCGAAGAATTCTCTATCACCCCCAGCTTCAATTTCTCCTCCGTTGCAGGTTTATCAGCGTCGTCCTCAGCCTGCCTTACCGCCGCCCATCACTGACTCTGCCGTGGAATCATCTCTGGAGTCAGATCCTCCGCCCCTTCCTCGATCTGATCTTACGAATCGATATTCCCATTGCGAAAAACTCGTAATCCTTCTCCTCGTTTGTGTGTGTAAGTTACCATCGTCTTTCTCCTTCTATTATTCTTTTATCTTTCCTCCGATCGTGCATTTCTCTTAGAAACTGAGGAGATGCATTTGCCCATCCAGGATGGAAACAGGCTATGTTATACGAAATGAGTGCCTTATGGAGCTGTGGGACTTGGGACCTCGTTCCTCTACCACCAGGAAAGTCAATTGTTGGTTGTCGATGGGTATATACGGTGAAGGTTGGTCCAGACGGAACGGTTGATCGGCTTAAGGCTCGTCTTGTTGCTAAAGGCTATACTCAAATCTTTGGGTTGGATTATGGGGACATTTTTTCCCCTATTGCCAAGATGTCTTCTATACACCTATTCATGTACATTGCTACGATTCAATATTGGCCTCTTTATCAGTTGGACATCAAGAATGCATTCTTACATGGTGACCTGCTCGAAGAAGTCTACATGGAACAACCTCCGTGTTTTGTTGCTCAGGGGGAGTGTTCTGGTCTTGTATGTCGCTTGCGAAAATCTTTATATGGTCTCAGCGATCGCTGGGCGTAGTTCGGTAGATTAATAATCAGCGATTTGGCGTGACTCGGGCCGGTGACCATTCATCTTTTATCTCACTCATCTACGTTGTTAAATCTACCTAGTGGTTTATGTTGATGATATTGTCATCACAGGCAGTGATCATCTCGGGATTTCACAGGTGAAACAACATCTTTTCAAACATTTCCAAACAAAAGATCTTGGCAGACTCAAATATTTCTTGGGGATAGAAATAGCACAGTCTAGAAATAGGATCATTATATCCCAAAGGAAGTATGCAATGGATATACTAGAAGAAACAGGAATGTTAAACTTAAAGACAGTTGACAATCCTATGGATCCTAATGTTAAGCTCCTGCCAAATCAAGGGGAGCTTCTACCAGATCTCGAACGATACAGGCAATTAGTAGGGAGACTAAGCTACCTTAATGTTACTCGTCCAGATATCTCATTTGCAGTAAGTGTAGTAAGTCAGTTTCTCAACTCTCCGTGTAAAAAACATTGGGATGCTGTGATTCGCATTGTTCGATATATCAGAGACGCTCCAAGAAAGGGTCTTTTGTTCGAAAATAAATGACATACTCGAGTTATAGGGTATTCTGATGCAGATTGGGCAGGATCTCTCATTGATAGGAGATCTACCTCTGATTTTTGTATATTTGTCGGAGGTAACCTTGTTTCTTGGAAAAGCAAAAAGCAGAATATTATGGCAAGGTCCAGTGCAGAGGCAGAGTATCAAGCTATGGCCATAGCCAGTCAAGAGCTTATATGGCTCAAACAATTGCTTCAGGAGCTAAGGTTTGGAGATGTTACACAAATGTCACTTATATATGATAACCAAGTCGCCATGCATATCGCATTAAATCCAGTTTTTCATGAGAAAACAAAGCATATTGAAGTTGACTGTCACTTTGTCAGAGAGAAAGTCATATCTGGAGAAATATCTACTAGTTTTGTTAACTCACATGATCAGCTAGCAGATATATTTACTAAGTCACTGAAAGGTCCCCGAATTGACTACATATGTAACAAGCTAGGTGCATATAATTTATATTCTTCAGCTTGAGAGGGAGTGTTAGAATATTCTAGAGATAATTTGATATCCCTAAATATGATTAGGGATAATTATTTTATCTCCTAGGATAGTGTTTAATCTATTATTTTATTTCTTAGAATAGAATTTGATCTATAGGCCCTATACTTTATAAATAGGACTTCTTCCATACAATAAAGCAGTTCTTTTCTTTTTATAAAATAACACTAATGAAAGCTTTGCAAAAAGCTGAAAAGATTGAGATTGATAGGACTTGATAATGATAGTTGCAAATGAATAGTTATCTAATAATAGCATGTCTAATACTTTCACATGGGTACTAGTATTGACTTCAAGAAAAGGAGTAGAAAAAAATTAAAATAGACAATATAACAATGTAATGTTTTGGATTGGAAACAGCCACTATAGTTGCATAATAAGGCTGCTTAAGGTTGACCAACATGACCAGTTTATCAGGATGCTTATGTTAGACCGAAATACCATGTTATTCTAGTCATGGGTCACTTCGGCTTTACCCAAAATGTGCTAGAAAGAAGATTAGTGAACCTTTAGTCGCAGCTTCAGTTTATTGAATTCAGCAAACCTAAAATGTGCTAAAAAGAAAATTAGCGAACCTTTAGTCGCAGCTTCAGTTCATTGAATTCAGCATCTGTCATTATGGGTTTTCCAGCCGCATAAGCCATTGAAGCTTCCAAAAGCTTCTGCTCATCAGGACCTGTTAAATGAATAACAAGCAATGATGTCAATTTTCAAATGATCTTCAAACATTTAGTTGATAGTTGGCAGAGAGAAATAAGGAATGAAAACAGATGATATACTTAGCATGACCACGCTGCTTCCTTCCCACATTAATTCTTCCTTGAGATTATCAAATTCTTCATTTGACATTATTGGCTTTTGGTCATAATAGAATGACTACACACATAAGAAGAAGAAAAAGAGAGAGAGAGAAAAAAGATAAGAGTAGATCATAAATAAAGCAAAGTCAAGATAATGTAGTTATAATACTTGCAAAGCTTGAAGAAATTCTTGTTCAAGCTCTCCTATCGTCTTTTTATCCTTCCTATCTATGCTGCAATATTGTAGGATTTTGCTATCAACAATTTCGTCATTCTTAACCTGACCTGTAAGCAAAAAAAGATGTCTACATTTAGGATGTGATGGATAACCATTGAAAATGTATTCTGGTACAGTATATATTTAGTCACAAATGGGGTACGACTGACATCATTGTAAGAGGTATAACGTTACATTTAAGTAAAGACAACCAGGTGCTCCATTTTCACAGTATGGAAAATCCTACAAGGGAAATCCTAACACCAGATTATAATCCTTACCAATTGAAGGGGAGGATTGCAGAGATTTGAAGTAAGCCTTCATCCCCCCTCCACTTCTATTCCTTCCCTCTCTTTACTAATTATTGTTTTTCAATATAACATGTGTAGACAGACAAAAGAAAACGATAAAATAGAATGAATAGAAACATTAATAGCAATGATTAGAGCTGTATCAAAACAAAAACTCACTCTGGAATTAGAATTCTTTAGGAAAACCCTACAAAGGAAGCCCTGACACCATATTATAATCTTTACCGAATTGAAGGGGAGAATTGCCAAGCCTTCCTCCCCCCTCCACGTCTATTCCTTCCCACTCTTTACTAATTATTGTTTTCGGTATAATATGCAAGTCAACACACAAAACAAACTGATAAAACAAAATGAATAGTGGGTCCTACTTTGTTTGAAATGACCAATTTTTCCAATGACTCAGATCTTCAAATATCAAAAGAAGTACTTTAACCTAAAGAATATATATATCTTGGTGATATTTGATAATAAAAAAAAAGGACATAAAAAGAAACGGAATATGCAGAATTAATTAATTAGCCTTTTCATTTCACAAGAGTTTGTACCAGTTTGGCATTAAAAAAGGTCTTATCATCTCTATTAAATGTAATATTCCAACATATATAAATACAGAGTCTATTTAAAAGTGCTTGTTTATGTTGATGCTTATCAAAATGAAAATGCATTTTTTTTTCCATTGCCCTTTTTTGGCGCCACCCCTGCCTACAATCTCCAAGCATTACTAAGGAACTGTTTTTTACACCACTAAATGAAGCTCCATTTTTTTATATCATGCAAGGCAAATATGTGGAACTGGAAAGAAAAACATTAGTAAGCAATTTTGCAATGGTAAGTCATTGGGATTCCAAAACCTATTTTAAGATTCAATTCTACCGAGATGCATGGGCACATATTCTTTATCAAAGCTTGACAGTCCACATCACACTCTGAAACTCTGAATATACTTGAAAGATGTGGCGTAGCCACATGGGGAAGAGGGGTGCACCCCCCCCCCCCCCCTAAAATAAATAATAATAATAATAGTATATATATAATATATATATTAAAAAAATTTCCTGCTATAAAAAATCTCTCTACTTAATCACTTCATTTATATCTAATTTATAGGGGCAAAGTTATAATGGAGCTAATAATATGAGAGGAGAATTCAATGACTTAAAAAGTTTAATTATGATAGAGAATAAATCTACTTATTATGTTTATCGTTTTGCTCATCAACTGCAATTTACACTTGTAGTTGTTGATGAAAATCACATGAGGATTTCTATTTTATTTTATGTGGTTACATAGTTGAACAATATTATTAAAGTGTCATACAAGCAAGAGACATATTTCGTGAGAAACAATTTAAAAAATATATTGAAAGAATTGACAATGGTGACATCTTCACTGGACGAGGTATGAATCAAAAAAAGAAATTAAAAAGAGCTATGAGTATACGTTGGGTTCATATTATAATATATTATTGAGTTTGATATGCTTATATCTCTCAATTATTGATGTCCTTTTAATTGTTGAAAAAGAGAGAAAAATTCATAAACAATGGGTGAATGATTTGTCGTAAGTTTTATAAAGAAAAGATTAAGACATTGTAAATGTCGTGATTCTTGTAAGATAAAGCAAACATCAATTGCAAATTATGAGAGATGATGGTTGGATTTTTATTGAATGAAGTTTCTTTATTCTGTGTTAAATATAAGATAGTCACCCCACACATGGAAGATTTATTTGTCTTTTATGAGAGATCACGATGAAATATTCATGGAAAGATTAATTTTCACTATTATCGCGTTGAAACTTTTTATGAAGTGATAGATTTACAAGTTCAAGATTTGAACAGTTGCTTTAACGAGGTGAACACAGAGTTGTTATGTTTGGCTTGTTTTGAACTATCAAATTTATTCTCTGCTTATGATAATAGAGAATTACTTCAATTTGCTCAGTTTTATCTATTCGATTTCTCTCCGATGAAGTTAAATGCATCTTGATCACTAACTTGATAACTTTATTTTTGACATGCAAAGTAACAATCAATTCTTTAAGGTTGCAGAGAATAGTGAGCTTGCTAAAAGGATAGTTCAATTAAAGGAACATCGACTGTATTCTTTGGTATATTTACTTTTACTTTTAAAGTTACCATTTCTATTACCGGTTGCAATTACAATTGTAGAGAGAATGTTTTCAACGATAAAAATAATCAAAATCTTACTTCATAATCGATTGGGAGATGATATATTAAATGATTATCTGGTACCATATATTGGGCGAGATGCGTTTGATAATGAAGCTATTATTTAGCATTTTCGAAGTATGAAATATAAAAAAATATTATTATATAGATGCATTAGAACAGACCCAAAACCCGATTAATAGAACAACCCACACACATTCATCCAAAAAAAAAAAGTTCTTCTAACCTGGCTGCTCGGCGGTGGCCCTGAAGGTGCGGGGGTGCGCTCTTCGACTGAGGTTTCGATGAGATCGAAGGTACGAGGGGAGATGAAGAGCGCTAGGGGAGAGTGGGTGCGATGATCGGCAGCGGAAGGGGAAACGGAGGAGGGAAGGGCGGCGCGGGGAGACGAGGGACGAGAGGCAGGCCATCTCGGTCGCCATTTGGTTCGACCGCTGCGTTGTTCGCTCCTAGTTGAGTTCGAGTTGGGATCGGGAAGATGAAGTGGAGGAAGAGGTGAGCGGGTGAGGGATAAGGAGTGTGGGGCGGGCGGAATCTGTGGAGGACATTTTGATCGCGAATCTGCTTCCGTTTTACAACCACGCTTTTCCTCCAAGTCATCATGCGACGCCGTTTCGACTGGCCGTTGCCGCGCCGTGGAACCATCCATGCGTGTACTCAGGCGTAGATGGACTACTGTTGAACTAACTTCTTCGCACTCCATGTACGTTTTCTGTTTTGACTGAGTAAGATTGTCCAAGTTGACTCACTGGACTATTGTCGAGCAATTTTCGCACTTCATGTGTGTTTTGACTCGAGCACAGGGCTGTGAGTCGCGATTTTATTGTTCATATTAGTTAAGTTTCATATATTTTTATTTTTAAAGTTTGTTATGCATTCTTCAATATGTCAATTTTAAAATTTCAACAATTTAGTTGCTAAAACTCAATCTTGTTGACACTAACCAATGTGTGATAACTAAGTTAATAAGCGTCAACCAACCTCTAAAAAATCATTCCTAATTATTTTTATTTAGCATATTCACGGATACAAACGTAATAAATTCTATGTACTTACCTATTCTCAAGCTTTGTTATTTACTCATTTGGTTGATATCTTAGTAATCATATTTGTATAGTTTATCTATTACATCCTTAGTATTTTTTTTATGTTCGGTGAAGGGAGAAAAGTTTAGAATTTAAATTAAAAAATATCAAAATAATGTCCCAACTATTATTTTTTTATAAAAACTATCCTCATATATATATATATATAAAATACTATCTTAGTGTACAAAGCAACACCATTTAGGAACTTTAAGAAGGTGCTATTAGCTCACAAATTTAGTCAGGTTAGTAAGTCTGAAAGACGACTCTTAAGTGGGCGGTCGATTCTCGGGAGTCGTGACTACGGGTCATCGATGGACCCTCTCCTTTCAGACTTACCACAGGTCTGATTTATCCTCCTCAGTGAAGGCGGTGGAGGCGCTAATGTATGCTATTTTTTTTTTTAAGAAGGTACTATTTTTAGCCCTGCATGGCCCAGGTTAGTAAGTCTGAAGAAGCGGCAACTCTTAAGTGGCGGTCGATTCAGGAGATCATGACTCTGGGTCATCGATGGACCCTCTCCTTTGCACTTACCACCTGGGTCCTGATTTACCTCCTCCACCGGTAGGGGCAGCCGGAGGGGGCCGCTAATGTGGCGGTTCCACATTTTTTTTAAGAATGTGCTATTTTAACTGGTACTAGATTTAAAAATAGTTTTAATAGAACAATTTTGGCAATTTATCAAATGGCGCAATTTAAATTTAGAATTGCTCAAATATAGTTTCATAGTTTTATATTTACCAAAGTGTACATCTCATTTCTTTTTTACTCCTCCCACAAAACGTTAATATCAAGCTGTCCGAAAAAATATGGTGATGGGAATTATATTCCCAGAAAATACAATAGTCTTGGGATTTAAATTTTCAACACCACATACAATATCAAACTCGTCTAGAAAAAATGCGGTGTTGGAAATTATATTCTCAGGAACACAGTGGTCCTGAGATTTAAATTTCTAGAAAAACAGTGGTTCTGAGATTTAAATTCTTAGCATCACATACAATATCAAGCTGCCTTAAAAAAAGATAGTATTGAGAATTATATTCCTAGGAACATAGTGGTGCTGGGATTTAAATTCCTAGCACCACGTACAATATCAACGGATCGAAAAAAAAGGTGGTGCTGAAAATTATATTCCTAGGAACATAGTGACTCTGAGATTTAAATTCCCAGCACCATCTTTTTTTTTATCAGCTTGATATCCACGTTTGATGGGAGGGGTAAAAAAGAAATGAGATGCGTCCTTTGATAAATATGAAACTATGAGACTGTGTTTGGACAATTTCAAACTTTGCACCCTTTGGTAAATTGTCGAAACAACTTTGATCAAATTTAGATTAAAACTAAAATAGTATTGTTTTTTACAACGCAACCGTAAAATGATATTTTATACAAGGCAACTCTAAATGGAAGGGACACGATACAACGATAAAAATAGAGAGACATTCCACATGAGAATGCAGTTCGATTCTCTATTGCAATATCGTTCGATGACGAATTAAAAAAAAATTATTTGGGCATCCATGAGCCCAGGAGTTTATCCGATGGACGGAGTACAACTTCGACGTTGGATCGTCGTTCAGAGATGACGCGACTGTAGAGTTCGGGCTGAACTGTAAAAAAACCGTGAGCGTTTTCCTGATTTATCTTTGATGGTCGGTGGAGGTCATTTAGCCTCTGATCTTACCTGCTCAGCTGTTGACGAAACGTTCCAAAGATCCGTAGGATAGAGTCAGTCATTCTCGAGAATGAGACGGATTAAAAATTCGGATACTATAATGTCAATCAAAAAATAAAAGTTATTTGAAGATTATAACTAGTGAAATATTCTTTTGATAAATTTTGAAAAAAAAAAACTTTTTAAATATAATATGGATAAAAAGAGAATTTTTAAATTTTCTGTCAACAAAAATTTCATCACTTCGGTGTGAATGAAAAATATAGAACAACTTGCTTATACTCGAAAAGACATAAATCTAGATGCAAATAACGATCGAAATATAATTTAGTCATTAAATAATGACCGATTAAAATTTGTGATCACTAACTTTTTTCTATTTTATTTATTTGTTATCATTAATGATTGATTTTTAAAATCAGATATTATTTCCCTATAAAATAACTACTGCTTACTAATTTTGATTATTGAATTAGCAACCAATTAAAATTTTTTATCTCGAATTTACCATGAAATAAAGCTATTCAGTTACTATTTTTTCTATTTTAATATTAATTTTTTTTATCATTAATGAATGATTCTTAAAATTGAACATTATTTACCGGTAAAATTAAATAATAGCTACTTAATAATTTTAATCGTTAAAGTGACCGATTAAAATTTTCAATTGCAAATTAACGATAGAGTAAAGTCATTCAGTTGCTAATATTTTTTCATTTTAATTTAAACTTTTTTTATCATTAACGACTAATTTTTTAAATTCAATCGTTATTTTTTCACTTCCACTTTTTTTTTTTTCTCTCGAATCAGCCTAGATTTGAGATCTAAGGTAACTTCCCTTCCCTTTTCCCCCTTCATCAACGAGACCTAACCCCATCGTTTTGCACAACGACCTCCCTAGCCACATGACGTGGTAGCCATGCCCGTGTGAGGCAGCCTCTTTATTTGCTTTGCATGGGTGGCACTGTTGGACCTGATGGTCTTTTCAGACTCTGTTCGACAAAGCCCGATGCCACGAGGCAAGATCCAACGAAACACACATATAATGGAAAATAAAATTTTTTGGATGCTTCATAGATCTTATGCCAAGACCATCTTGTTTTGACCATAGATTGTTATACAAAAGTAATAAGGGTTAAAAGAAAAGGATCATATCTATGCTTAGGTCTGTAGAAACCTTTAACAAAATCAATAGGTTTTGTCTCTATTAATATCCATGTCAAATCTTCGTGAGATAGCCTTCCAAAGGCTAACAAAACTTCCTCTCCAAATAGTGTTATCCATGCATGGAGAAGAAGATCGAGAATAAGAAGTGACGACACAAGGTTTTTGGAGTTCCAAAACGTCCAAAAGGCTCTCTTAGGGGTTCCTCTCAAACTCTATTTATAGTTTCGTGATTAGGACATGAAATGAATTGGCATAAAAGGAGACAACAAAGTGTCTAGATGGGACACAACCTGGTCGTGCCAAGTAGCACGACCGTGTCGCGTGGCCTGGGGACTAGCACACTCTGACTGTGCCTAGTGGAACGGTTATGTCGGGTGCCTAGCATGACTGATGACACGGTCGTGCTACTCAGCATGTCCTGGGTGTGTTGAGCTCTACCCCTTCTAGCATGCTCGTGTCGTGGAGCACGACCTAGCCGTGCTGCATGTTGTGACTTCCGATTTGATGACAATTCATGGTATGGTCATGCCAACCTTTGGCACGCTCATGTTAACTCCCAAAACCTCCACTTTGTGCCATTTATCATTTGGTCAAACCAGATTTATCCCCTATCTCTTTGAGAATCATATTCTCACTTATTTTATATCTCTTGAGACACTGTTGCGTGTGTGACCCAATAGGATTTCGATTATATTGGTCATTTATAACTAACCATTAGTTAGAAATAGATCATGAGTGACACCTAATTTTTAGTCGCTATAATTATTTCTGTGTTTTGTTCCTTTCACTTATCTATGCCCACTTGGTTCAGGACATGCCCTATATGCTCATCCCCACTAGGTTAACTACGTCATATCTAGCTCAAGTTAGTTTTCTTGTCCTGTGGATTCAAGTTATTAAATACATGTTCCCAAGAAGACCATATTCTTAACATGTTTGCTTTGACCAAAGATTTCTTAATAACAATCCTGATAAGAGACCTAAGATATACATCTCCTTTAATAGAAGTGGTAAATTCTCTGTGGACTATTTAAACACCTTCGATCGCTTTGGATTATACCTAATCATTTCGGAGTTACACCTCCTATGGAGATAGTTGCGAAGAAGTCAAAGTATTAGGCATCATGACCCAGGTGATTTGAATTTCTCAAGTTTAAGGAAGCTTGCACTGGAGCTGCAATGAGATCTTCATCATCATGAATAACCATATGAAGTCTCATAACAAGTCACTCCAATGAGCTAGTTAGCCTAACTAACATCCACATATTCACTCTCAGCATTTCTATGCTTCCATGCAGTGAGTACTGAATTCTTGGATAAACCAAGAAGTATAATATGTGTTAGTCTCACAGAATTTATGATGTCCAATCTCATCAATTCATCGACCAGAGATAGTTTTAATACTTATATAATTACACATGATGAGATACCCACTAATTATGATCCAATCATAATTCCTCTCAGCTATGTATTATATTGTGGACTTCAATAAATGAGTTTAAGATCCAATCAGATACACATAAAATGTACACTCAAATAGTGAATTTTATTAATAAATAAGACGATTGCTTTTGGACATCTCTCTATTACATCATACTTCCACTTGACCTACAACCCAATCTCCTTGATATCTAATATCATAGACTTCTACATGTCTCTTGAACTTTTTGTGAGGAAGGGATCTTCTAGATTTCTATCAGTGAAAATTTTCTCTATTTGTACATCTTTTCTACCTATGATCTCCTGGATCAAGTGATAGCGATGAAGTACGTGTTTGGATCGTTAATGAGATGGGGGTTCCTTTGCATGTGCGATGGTGTCATTATTGTCGCAGTACACCAGTAATGCTTTAACAATGTTTAGAACCACTTCAAGTTTAAAAATGAACTTCTTGATTCATACTGCTTCCTTTGCTTCTTCTGAAGTTACAATGTACTCTGCCTCCGTGATAGAATCAACAACAGTCTCTTATTTGAAACTTTTCTAACTAGCTGCACCTCCATTTTGTTAGTGCAATCGACCCGTGATATGGTTTTGATGTGTGTGGCAAAGGGTTTAAGTTAGGATGATTGTATTTGATATGTACGTTGGAGTCTTGCAGGACTTGGTAATTCACACATGAAGCTTAGGCGGGTTCACCACTCACAACCTCGTGCTTGAGTCGGAGAAGGAGCATTGCAGAGTCGTGCGCTTTATGCTGTCGAGGGACCGCCGGACGAGATGACTTGAAGAGAAGCCAAGAAAGCAGACTTCAAAGGCAAGAGACGCGAAGAAGCATTGCAGAGTCGTGCGCTTGATGCTGCCGAGGGACGTGGTCGGGAATGAAGAGAGCTTCGACGAGGGACTTCGAGTGAGATGAGAGAATGAGTGAAATGTAAGTAGCTCATTAGGTGAACTTGGCCGAATGGCTAAGTGTCGGATGAGATTTCCCGACATTAGTCGACTGCCATGAAATGGCAGTCGACTGCTTTGAGTCGAACGGAGTTCGATTGGTGTTCGACTGATGGGTTTTTGGCCCAGCGATCGGCGACGATCACCGATCGGTGACAAAGGTGGATCGATCGATGAAGGCGTCGCGGGCTGATTACGGAGGCATCACCGAATGATGGATACATCACCGACTACCAAGGGTTCCATCTGACTTACAACGATCGGATCCGACATGGTTCAGAGGTTCAAGAGTAAGAGGACGCCAATGATCGGCCAAAGGCATCTACCGATCGATAGCGGCCAACGGAAAGAAATCAACCCTCTCTATAAAAAGAGAGGGTGTGGGCTTTTGGATGGCTAATGCTTATGCTCCAAACTATCATCCAAGTGCTCCACAAGTGTTAAAACTCCTTCTTCTAGTTTCTTTTACATCTATTGTAAAAGGAGTGTTCTTGAGTTGTAAGGGTTTACCTCCACCTTGCATTGGCTAAAGGGAGAGACCAATAGTGGATTGGTTACGGAGTGATTCACCGTGGACGAATCAGACCGTGGATTAGCGGCGAGGGCGTGAACCACGTTATATTGTTTGTTAGCATTGTTTATCTTTGTGTTTGTTTTTGATTGTCTTTGCTTTGTATTTTCCGCTTGAGCTAACGTTTATTGTAGATGATTAAGAAAGACTTCCACCGTCGACAAAAGAAGGCTATTCACCCCCCTCTAGCCGGCCAACATCGACCCTACACATTTAAGGCGAATATGTATCTAGACTGAGATTTGGAATAATCTTTATCCGTCTAGAAGCTAGCATCAATATACTCACGTATCACCATATCATCTCCTCCATATACCAAGAACAAATCCTTAGTTTTTCGTAAGCACTTAAGAATTGCCTTGACAATCACTCAATGATTCGTACCAGGATTCGATTAGTATCTACTCGCAACACTCAAAGCGTACGATACATCGAGCCTTGTACATAACATAGTATACATGATCAATCCTATAGTAGATGCGTACAAGATTTGAATCATGTGAATCCTCTCATCTTTAATGCGCGAGAATATAGACTTTGAAAGGTGGATCTCATGTCTCATGGGAATGAAACCTTTCTTAGATTCATCCATACTAAACCATTTTAGCACTCTATCTATGTATGTAGACTGTGAAAGACCAACCAACTGATTCAATCTATCTCTATAGATCTTTATCCCCAAAATATAGATTGCTTCTCCCATGTCTTTCATGGAGAATGTTTTAGACAACCAACTTTTGACTATTTGTAAGACTGGAACATCATTTTCTATAAGTAATATGTCATCTACATATAGCACTAGGAACACGATCATACTCCTACTAACCTTTCTATACACACAGGGTTCGTCCGAATTTTATGAGAAATCAAACTGTTTGATTGACTCATCAAAATGAATATTCCAACTCCAGAATACTTGCTTCAATCCATAAATGGATATATGAAGCTTGCATACTTAATTCTTGTTAATGAAAGTGAAACCCTCAGGTTATATCATATATATATCCTTAGATAGGTTCCCATTAAGAAAAATTATTTTCATATCTATCTGTCATTTCTCATAACACATAATGGGTTGTTATGGCCAAGAGTATTCGAATATATTTAAGCATAGCTGTCGGCAAAAAGGTTTCGTCATAGTCAATGTCTTGTCTTTGACGATATCCTTTTGCCACTAATCTAGCTTTATAGGTAATAACATTACCATCCATGTCAGTTTTCTTCTTGAAAACTCATTTGCACCCTATAGGCATTACGCCTTTATGTGAGTCCACTAAGTTCCAAACTTAGTTTTCATACATGGAATCTGTTGGTGCAATCGACCCAGGTCACGATTGACCGGACTTGAGTTTGACTCGAGAGATGTTTTGATGTTTGACATGAAGGTTTGACATTGATGTATGATAATGTTTTGGGGAGATTGTTGGTGCAATCGACCCCGGTCATGATTGACCGGACTCGAGTTTGACTCGAGGGGGATTTTGATGGTTGACTGGAGTTGACCATGTCATAGAAAGTCCAAGTCTTGAGTACTTGGCATGTAAAGTTCAAGCATGGGTCTTGGCAAGGAAAAGTCCAAGCATGGGTCTTGGCAAGGAAAAGTCCAAGCATGGGTCTTGGCATGGAAAGTCCAACATGGATTGGCAAGTAAAGTCCAAGGGTGTAGTCTTGGCCACGTAAGCCCAAGGGTGTAGTCTTGTCGGTGAAAGTCCAAGTCATGAGTACTTGGCATTTGGAAAGTCCAAGGGGTTTGATATTGACGACATAAAGTCCAAACGGGAGTCTTGGCAGCATAAGTCCAATGGTTGGCGGCGTAAAGTCCAAGCGGAGTCTTGGCATCGTAAGTCCAATGTGCCTTAGCGGTGTAGACACCGTTAGCATGACATAGCCGATGGAAGCACCTGAAGGCTAGCGTATGGATGAACAAGTCATGGATAACTTGGAGGGATCCGATAGGCACGAGGCTGACGGAGGTGGCTAGAAGGCTTAGGTCTAGGCAACGGGTGGTCTAGCAAGTATGGGGGCATCATACTTGGGTTAAACCTCATGTTTGAGGTTAAAACCTCATGTTTGAGGTGTATGAGTCGACTGGTATCATGTTGCAGTCGACTGGTGTGAGTCAACTAGGGTTTGACTGCGGGAAGTGTCCCAGCAGTCGACTGCCAAAGGTGGGCAGTCGACTGTTAGACCGATCAGTCGACTGATTTTATGATCAGTGGATTGGTGCTCGGTATTTCGGGCAAAGAATGGAGTCTGACTCGACTGCTAGGGTTAGCAGTCGAGTGAATGCTCGATCAGTCGATTGATGTGTAGGGGATCGATTGGAAGCTAGAGGGGGGGTGAATAGCCTCGTGCTCGTTCGACGATGGAATTCGTTGTGTTTGTCTCTACAATTTCGTTAGCGCAGTGGAAATAGAAATAATACGATAACGAAACAAGATAACCACAATTCACAACACGAGATATAACGTGGTTCAGAACCGAACGGTTCCTACTCCACGGATTGAGCTCTAAAGAGCTCTAGTGATGCACATGTTAGTGAAAGCCCTAGAGCCAATCATGTGATGATTGTTGTATGGACTTTATTGTATAATATTCCTATTTATAAAGGCATGGTTATTATATTTACTTGTATTGGTGCCAAATAACTAAATATAATAATGTCCTTGAGTAGTAGGTTCTTATCTATATCAATCGATTGGTTGAATCGATAATGAGATGATATAGAGAACACTACTCTTAATCATTCCTAGTCAAGTATTAACATTTAGGGACAATGTTAATGAGTAGAGACTAGCATGTAGGTCAACATGATGACTTGATCTCACAAGTCATGGATATGAGATATCGAGTTGACACATGGGTATACATTAGAGAATGTATACTGAATGACCCGCCATGAGAAAGTATCGTGAATCGTTATATGAGTGTCATATACTTTCTCATGTGGCTATTAGTATGACTATTAGTCCTTAGACCTGAAGTCACCATGGTTCCTTACATAAGGCGTTGCATACTCTGGCTTCGTCAAACGTCACCCGTAAATGGGTGGACTATAAAGGCGATTACTGGGTATGTAACAAATTATGCGGAGGGATGTGAGTGATGTAGATGAGATCTATCCCTCCTATATGACGGGAGAGACATCGATATTCTTGATAGAGTGAGACCACGAAGTGCATGGCCATGCCCAAATGAATCAATATGAGATATTGAGCTCATTTGATTAGAGTGAGTCTACTTGGAGTTCAAGATTTAGATTGTACCGAGGATCACACGGTCTATGCCTCGATTGGTCAATCTAGATGTCAAGGATAGAGGGACATTGTCACACATTGTGAGAGTCACAATTAGTAGTCACAAAGGTGATGTTGGAGCTCAACATTCTTGTAATTTGGGTAGCAATGATGTGTTGCTAGATACCGCTCATTGCTTATGTTCTTAAATCGGTTTAGGGACATTGCCAACGTTACAAGAACCTATAGGGTCACACACATAAGAGCAATTAGATGGAGATTAGGTTCATATGATGAACCATGAGGATTAGGCTCATGGGATGAACCAAATTGGATTAAGAGTAATCCAAATTAGACTAATTGAGTTAGACTCAAGTTGATTCAAGTGTTGAATGAGTCTAATTTAAATTTGATTCATCAAATCAATTTAAATTAATGAATAGAGATTCATTAAATTAAATTGACTTGAATCAAATGGTTGGATTTGATCAACCATGAGAGATAAGAGGTCAAATTTGACTTGACTTGAGAGGGAAGATGAAAGGTCAAGTTTGACTTGACCAAATGCCATGTCATGATGATGACTTGGCATGGCCGGCCAATGATGATGCTCCACATCATCATTGACTTTGTCAATTGGTGCCACATCATGAGGGAGACCAAGAGGCATTGGAGTTATATGCATGCATGTAACCTCCCAAGCCATAATGTGGCCGACCAACACCATTAGGGAGGAATTCATTTTTGGTGAGTTACTCATTCCATCATCTTCTTCCTTAGGATTTTTTTCTTCAAGCTCTCCTTCTTCTTCCTCATCTTGCCGAGACCTTCTAGGAGTGCTAGCACACTCAAGATTGTCTTTTTCTCCACCTATTGCTTGTGTGGATACCAATTGAGGAGTGTGCACTTGACACTCTCGAGTTTCGGCGAACATTTTGGACGAGCGGGATTTGCGAAGGGCATCGCATCGAGGGTAATGATCTCACCTCTTAGATATAATGTAGATCTAGGGTTTTTAGTAAGCACATACATGTTTTATTTTAATATATCTTCGCACGGATCCGTGGCCGGGGTTTCTGAGGTTTTCGCAACGCAAAAAGCGATTTTTGCAGCTCGAAAAAACCCAACAGCACACGCACTCACTAATCACAAATACTCCTTCTCAACACAAGTCGGAGGTGGAGAAACCTCGTACAATAGATTACAATAATAATCTAAATGGATACAAGTAAATACAATAATGAAATACAATGCAAGTAAAGAAAACTACTTTACAATTGCTCTTTGAATGCTTGATCACTTGGTTGCTTGATATCAACTTGGAGACTCTGATTTGCAACAACAAATTGCCCCAAAAGCCCTCAAGAAACCATCCCTTTTTCCTCCTTCACGAGCTCCTTATCAAGCTTCAACCTGTGCTAGAAAAAGTCGATCAGTCAACTGGTCGGGACCATCAGTCGACTGATGCCATTGTTGTCATGAGACAACGGCTAGATCCACGCTGGATAAGTCCAACGGATCCATCATCAGTCGATTGATCATACCCATCAGTCGACTGATGGAGCCTTCACTCGACCAGTCGAGTCTCGACTCCATTCTGTGCCCGATTTCACGAGCATCAGTCGACTGATAACAAGATTAGTCGATTGCTCATAATCGCTGATCGCCACCTATGGCAAATGATCGCTAGGCAATTCCCGCAACAAACCCTAGTTGATTCGGCGCGACTGCCACATGATACCAGTCGACTGACACACCTCAAACATGAGGTTTTAGCCCAAGTATGGTTCCCCCATACTTGCTAGACCACCCTTACCTAGACCTAAGTCTTCTAGCCACCTCCATCAGCCTCACGTCTCTCGGATCCCACCAAGTCATCCATGACTTGTTCATCCATCGCGCTAGCCTTCAGGTGCTTCCATCGGCTATGTCATGCTAACGGTGTCTACACCGCCAAGGCACATTGGACTTATGCCGCCAAGACTCCTCTTGGACTTTACACCGCCAACCATTGGATTTATGCTGCCAAGACTTCACCATTGGACTTTACGCCGCCAATATTCCCTTGGACTTCTCAAATGCCAAGACTCAAGCTTGGACTTTCCTTTGCCAACCCATGTTGGACTTTTCATGCCAAGTACTCAAGACTTGGACTTTACCTTGCCAAGACCCATGCTTGGACTTAACATTGCCAAGACCCATGCTTTGGCTTTCCCAAATGCCAAGTGTCCCACTTGGACTTTCCATGCAAAGTACCTAAAACTTGGACTTTTCTATGACAATTACATTGTCATATGTTTTTGTCGAACATCAAAACATCTCTCGAGCCAAGCTCGAGTCCTGGTCAATCATGACCTCGACCGATTGCACCAACAATCTCCCCCTTTTTGATGTTTGACAAAACAAACCTTGAGTTAGGCCCCTAACTCAAACTCCCTTACCAATTTCCCAAATTGGTAATTTCACTTTCTCCCCCTTTTTGACATACATCAAAAAGGTTATCTCTCTAAGGAGGTCAATGTCTCATGTCCCAATGAGATCTTATAATCTCCCCCTTGATCCAAAAATACCTAGGATGCCTACTATCTTCCTAGTGATAAGTCTCATATCACTCAAGAGAGGAAATTCTATCCACTCTCCCAATTTCCAAATTGGGTTTCTCAAAATCCCATCAATTCCCCAATTGATGTCATTCTCACCATAACTTCTCCTCTTCAAAAACACATCCATCATCCCAAGATGAATACCTCCCCCTAAAGGCTTGCTCCCCCTTGACCATTGCACCAACAATGTCCTTGGAAAGTCCCTAACCCAATGAGAACTCTAAACCATCAAAAATAAGGTTAAAAGTTTAAACATGAACTCTCCCCACCTTAAATTTGATACAAACCCTAAACAACTCTCCTAATCCATATCCAATGGATTTTCACCCTTTATAATGCTTCCCAAAGCATATTCTAGGGTTAGGAGTGGTTAGGGACCTTAACCGCAGCTGAACACGGGCTAAACAAATTTAATTTTCCCAAAATCAGCATTGGCAGTCGACTCTATCAGCTACCAGTCGACTGATACTCACATTAGTCGACTTCCACTCAGGGCAGTCGACTGATAACTGAAATTTTTGAATTTCAGTTATCAGAGTCGAATTTCAGAAAATCATAAGTAATTTTACGTATATCGAAAAATCATGAAATTTGATACGTATATTACTTATAGTCAATACAATGGGTGAAAAATAATAGAAAAATAATTTACCCATAAAATACTGAAATTGATACAAAATTCAAAAGTGAAGAAAACTTCTAAGTTTTGGCTCACTTTGTATCAACTTCATCAATGGTGATTGCTATCAAAAGATAGACTTCACCAAAGTTTTCTAAAATGATTTTAAAATGTTTTCAAAACCTTATTTTGGATCATATTCCTTGGGCTCAATGTACATGACTTGTACATAAACTTTCCCAATGATCCACCACTCATATAAGATGAGTTTGAGTTCATCTAGATGCAAAAACTATGCACCTTGAACTTAACTCATATCCTAGCATCTCACATGTATCTAGGGTGTATAACATACACATACATGTCAATTTAATATGAGATGTGAGTTTTGGTTCGTTTAATCTAGGGTTTCATGCATTTTTCTAAGACAACCCTACTTGATTCCTTTATAAATGGGACTCCAAGTCATGCCAAAGTCCTTAACTCAATTTTAATCAAATGCATGAATGATTATGACATTAATGATGATATAAATAAGCATATGCTCATAATCATGATGTCATGGCATAAAATGAAATCTAAAAACACATGACATTTAAAAACTTAATCCTAAACATGAACATGACATATAAATGATAAAAATAAACATGATGTCATGACATATTATGTGACAAACAAAGCATGAAAAATAAAATACATAGGTATAATAATACCTAAATTTTAATATTAATTGCCATTTCATATAATTAATTTTGTTTTTTCATATTTCTACTTTTCTCCCTAGTGTGCCAAAAATCCAAAATGACACACTAACCTCTAAACCTAAATCGTGCCAATTTGATTGATTTTTCATAATTCCAAAAATACATTGGCACATCCTAAAATCTTTTATAATTAAAGCTCAAATGTATTTCCAAGGTAACCATAACCTTGAAAATATCCTAAAGTGCCACCTTACCATGGTTGAGTTAACTACCCATCCAATCAAGGTTGACACACCCTAACCCATCTAGCATGAATCAATCACGCTCTTAGGAACCCAAAACTATTTGAGCTCCTAGGGTTAATTAGGTATTCCTTAGGGATAACCTCCCTAGATACCCTCCTAATGACCCTCCTAGGCTTGTTAGCCTTGGTCATTTGGGTCTTACCTAGGTTGACTCTATGGGTAACTCCCCTTGCAACCTTTTTAGTGGCCACCCTAGGTTTCCTAGAAACCCTAGCCACTAGGCACTTACCATGGTTACTCTTAGGGATAACTTCCCTAGTAACCTTGGTTTTCCTAGGTTTAGTTCCATAATCAAATGGAACATTGTGATAGGTTTCCTTGGGCTTAGGTTTGCCCTTGGATGAATCTAGTTTCCTAGGTCTTGATTTTTGACCATTTGACCCTAGGCTTTACCTTCTAGACCCTAAATGTTGACCTCTTGACCCTTGAAATTGATTTTGCATTTTTGCAAGGATGCTCCATTTTGCCTCTTCTTTTCCCCCTTCGGGCATTGATTCCGGTAGTGTCCCAGTTGTCGGCATTTGAAGCAAATTACTTGCTCCTTGCTTTTAGTTGTTGGGGGGACCGGCATCCTTTGACTTTTGTTGACTTTTAGGCGTCGGAGGAGCTTTCTTTTCTCTCTTCGGGCACTTGCTCTTGTAGTGCCCGGCTTCCCTACACTCAAAACATATGATATGATTTTTATTACAAATTGATATGTTTGAGTTACCTAGGTCAATGGAGGTTGGAATTGGATTTTGAGCTTCTTCATCTTGATCGGATGTTGAAGCTTCTTCTTGATGTTGCTCCGGTGATCTAATCTCCTCCCCCTCAATCCTAGAGGTGGAGGTCTCCTCCAATTCTACTTCCTCTTCCTCCTTGGATGTTGATGGTCTCTCAACCTCCAAGTCCTCACTTCCTTGTGAGGATGATGCATTTTCCTCTTCGGTCCCTTCCTCTTGGACCGGTGATGGACTTTCATGGAGCTTGGCCACTTGGCTCCATAGCTCATTTGCATATACATAATTACCTAACATACACAAGATATTGTTAGATATTAAATCAATTAAAAACTTCATTACCTTCTCATTTTTCTCGAAGGCTTGGACTTGCTCTTCGGTCCATCTCCTTTTCTTGAGGAATTCACCTTTTGGTCCTCTTGGATAGCTATATCCCTCCATTAAAATTGACCATTCTTTGAAGTCCCTCATCATTAGGAAGTCCCCAATTCTCGCCTTCCATTGTTTAAACCCTTCTTGTCCATAGAAGGTATAAGGGATAGGTGTGTTGATATCCCATCTTAGTTGCTCTTGGACTTCCATCTTCACCCTCTAGCGTGCTCCCTTTGTTGTTAAACTTCAAGAGCAGGCTCGCTCTGATACCACTTGTAGGGGATCGATTGGAAGCTAGAGGGGGGGGGGTGAATAGCATCGTGCTCGTTCGGCGATAGAATTTGTTGCGTTTGTCTCTACAATTTCGTTAGCGTAGCGGAAATAGAAATAATATAATAACGAAACAAGACAACCACAATTCACAACATGAGATATAATGTGGTTCGGAACCGAACGGTTCCTACTCCACGGATCGAGCTCTAAAGAGCTCTAGTGATGCACACACACTCACTAATCATAAATACTTCTTCTCGACACAAGTTGGAGGTGGAGAAACCTCATACAATAGATTACAATAATAATCTAAATGGATACAAGCAAATACAATAATGAAATACAATGCAAGTAAAGAAAACTACTTTACAATTGCTCTTTGAATGCTTGATCATTTGGTTGCTTGATATCAACTTGGAGACCCTGATTTGCAACAACAAATTACCCCAAAAACCCTCAAGAAACCATCCCTTTTTCCTCCTTCATGAGCTCCTTATAAAGCTTCAACCTGTGCTGGAAAAAGTCGATCAGTCGACTGGTCGGGACCATCAGTCGACTGATGCCATTGTTGTCGTGAGATAACGGCTAGATCCACATTGGATAAGTCCAATGAATCCATCATCAGTCGACTGATCATACCCATCAGTTGACTGATGGAGCCTTCACTCAACCAGTCGATTCTCGACTCCATTCTGTGCCCGATTTCACGAGCACCAGTCAATTGATCACAAGATCAGTCGACTGCTCAGCCAATCAGTCGACTGCTAGGGCAATTCCCACAGTCAAACCCTAGTTGACTCAGGCCAGTCGACTACCACATGACACCAGTCGACTGGCACACCTCAAACATGAGGTTTTAGCCTAAGTATGGTTCCCCCATACTTGCTAGACCACCCTTAGCCTAGACCTAAGCCTTCTAGCCACCTCCATTAACCTCACGCCTCTTGGATCCCTCCAAGTCATCCATGACTTGTTCATCCATCACGCTAGCCTTCAGGTGCTTCCATCGGCTATGTCACGCTAACGGTGTCTACACCGCCAAGGCACATTGGACTTATGCCGCCAAGACTCCGCTTGGACTTTACGTCGCCAACCATTAGACTTATGCTGCCAAGACTTCACCCTTGGACTTTACGCCGCCAATATTCCCCTTGGACTTCTCAAATGGCAAGACTCAAGCTTGAACTTTCCCTTGCCAACCCATGTTGGACTTTCCATGCCAAGTACTCAAGACTTGGACTTTACCTTGCCAAGACCTATGCTTGGACTTAACATTGCCAAGACCCATGGTTGGGCTTCCCCAAATGCCAAGTGTCCCACTTGGACTTTCCATGCCAAGTACCTAAGACTTGGACTTTTCTATGACAATTACATTGTCATATGTTTTTGTCGAACATTAAAACATCTCTCGAGCCAAGCTCGAGTCCTGGTCAATCGTGACCTGGGCCGATTGCACCAACATGATGGACATGATCAGACGACTAATATCTGTAGAGGAAACGGTGACCGCTAGAGGAAGGGGTGAATAGTGTCGTGCTCGTAAGATGATGGAATTCGTTGCGTTTGTATCTACAATTTCGTTAGCGCAGCGGAAATAGAAATAATAGCAATAACGAAACAAGACAAACACAAATACACCAATACACAAGTATTTAACGTGGTTTGGAACCGAATGATTCATACTCCACGGATCGAGTTCTAAAGAGCTCTAGTGATGCACATGCAACCACTAATCACAAATAACTCCTTCTCGGAACAATCCAGAGGTGGAGAAACCCCTTACAAGTGATTACAAAAGTAATACAATAAGAATACAAGCAACTACACTAAAATGCAAGTAAAGAAAACTTTACACCGAGCTTTTGAATGCTTGCTTGCTAGGTTGATCGAGTAGCACTTGGAGATCCTGAATTGCAGTAGCAACTCGCCCCAAAACACCTCAAAGAACCTTGGTGAAATCCTCCTCCACGAGCTTCCTTTATAGCTTCTGCCTGGGTTGGATTTCGCCTATCAGTCAATTGATCGGGACCATCAGTCTACTGATGACACTGTTGCTGTGAGACAATGGTGTGATCCATACTGGAAAAATCCAACGGATAGGACATCAGTCGACTGATCATGTCCATTAGTCGACTGATCGAGCCTTCACTCGACGCTAACCCTAGCAGTCGAGTCAGACTCCATTCTGTGCCCAAATTCGAGACCACGATCGGTGATCACACGATCACGACTATTGAGCTAACGATCGCCCACCTGGCGCAATGATCATTGACACTTACCACAGTCAAACCCTAGTTGACTCACACCAGTCGGCTGCTATATGACACCAGTCAACTGGCACACCTCAAATATGAGGTTTAACCCAAGTATGGTGCCCCCATACTTGCTAGACCACTCGTAGACTAGACCTAAGCCTTCTAGCCACCTCCGTCAGCCTCGCGCCTCTCGGATCCCTCCAAGTCATCCATGACTTGTTTATCCATTGCGCTAGCCTTCAGGTACTTCCATCGGCTATGTCATGCTAACGGTGTCTACACCGCCAAGGCACATTGGACTTACACTGCCAAGACTCCGCTTGGACTTTACGCCGCCAACCATTGGACTTATGCTGCCAAGACTCCCGCTTGGACTTTATGCCGCCAATATCAAACCCCTTGGACTTTTCAAATGGCAAGACTCAAGCTTGGACTTTCCCTTGCCAACCCATGTTGGACTTTCCATGCCAAGACCCATGCTTAGACTTTTCCTTGCCAACCCATGTTGGACTTTCCATGACATGGTCAACTCCAGTCAACCATCAAAATCCCCCTCGAGTCAAACTCGAGTCCAATCAATCATGACCAGGGTCGATTGTGCCAACAATCTCCCCAAAACATTATCAGACATCAATGTCAAACATTGATGTCAAACTTCCATGTCAAACATCAAAACATCACTCGAGTCAAACTAGAGTCCGGTCAATCGTGACCTGGGTCGATTGCACCAACAATCTCTCCATTTTTAATGTTTGACAAAAACACATACCTTTGAGTTAGAATACTAACTCAAATCTTCTTACCAATTATCCCAAATTGATAATCCCAAACATTCTCTCCAATTCTCCGAATTGACAATTGATAACATTAATTGATAAAACTCTTCATAACATTCTCTCCTAAAACATTCTCCCCCTTTCTGACTAACATCAAAAAGGTTCTCTCCAAGGAGGTCAATGTCTCATGTCCCAATGAGATCTTACAATCTCCCCCTTGGTCCAAAAATACCTAGGATGCCTACCATCTTCCTAGTGATAAGTCCCATATCACTCAAGAGAGGCAATCTTATACATTCTCCCAATTTCAAAATTGGGTATCTCAAAATCCCATTTTTCCTCCTCATGAGGAAAAATACCATCCATCATCCCATGATGGATACCTCCCCCTAAAGGCTTGCTACCCCTTGACCATTGCACCAACAATGTCCTTGGAAAGTCCCTAAGCCAATAGGAACTCTAAACCATCAAAAATAAGGTTAGAAATTCAACATTGTACTTTCCAACACCTTAAATTTGATACATCACCCTAACAACTCTCCTAATCCATATCTAATGGATTTTCACCCTTTATAATGCTTCCCAAAGCATATCCTAGGGTTAGGAGTGGTTAGAGAACTCTAACATAGCTGAAAATGGGGTAAACAACATTGTTTTTCCCGAAATACTCGTGATCGACTCTATCAGATCGATCAAGCCTTTGCACATTAGTCAATCACTAAGGGTAGTTAAAAATTCATAAATAATTATATGTATATCAAAAAATCATGAAAATTCATATGTATAATACTTATGACCAATACAATGGGTGAAAAATGATAGAAAAATATTTTATCCATAAAATATTGAAATCGACACAAAGTTTAAAACCATTGAAATTTTCAATATTTTGGCCCTACTTTGTATCAACTTCATCAATGGTGATTGCTATCAAAAGATAGACTTCACTAAGGTTTTCTAAAAGGATTTTAAAATATTTTTAAAACCTTATTTTGGATCATATTCCTTGGAATCAATGTACATGACTTGTACACAAGCTTTCCCAATGATCCACCTTTAGTTAAAGATGAGTTTTAGTTCATCTAGATGCAAAAACTATGCACCTTGAACTTAACTCATATCCTAGCATCTCACATATATCTAGGGTGTATGAAAACATATACAAGTCAATTTAGATATGAGATGTGGGTTTTGTTCTTCAAATATAGGGTTTCATGTATTTTTCTAAGGCAACCTTACTTGATTCCCTTATAAATGTGACTTCAAGTCATGCCAAAGTCTTTAACTCAATTTTAATCAATTTAAATGCACGAATAATTATGACATTAATGATGGTATAAATAAACACATGCTCATAATCATGATGTCATGACATAATATGGAATCTAAAAATACATGACATTAAACCTAATCCTAAAAAAATATGATCATGACATATTAAATGATTAAAAATAAATATGATATCATGGCATGTTATATGGCAAACAAGGCATGATAAATAGAATGTATAGGTATAATAATACCCAAATTTTAATATTAATTGCCATTTGATATAATTAAGTATATTTTGCCATATTATTACTTTTCTCCCTAGTGTGCCAAAAACTCAAAATGACACACTATGACCTCTAAACCTAAATTGTGCCAATTCAATTGATTTTTCACAATCTTCAAGGTATATTGACACATCCTAAAATCTTTTAGGATTAACAATCAAATTTATTTCCAAGGTATCCATAACTTTGAAAATTACCTAAAGTGCCACCTTTACCATGGTTAGGTTAACTACCCATCCATTTAAAGTTGGCACACCTAAACCCATCTAGCGTGAATCGATCACGCTCTTAGGGACCCAAAATCTATTTGAGCTCCTAGGGTTTACTAGGTATTCCTTAAGGATAACCTCCCTAGATACCTTCCTAATGACCCTTCTAGGCTTGTTAGCCTTGGTCATTTGAGTCTTGCCATGGTTAACTCTAGGGGTGACTCCCCTTGTAACCTTCTTAGTGGCCACCCTAGGTGTTAGTGCCTATAAGAATCCATATATCTCCACAATGACATGATATTGTCCACTTTGGGCCTAAGCCCTTATGGTTTTATTTTTGGGCTTTACCCAAAAAGCCTCATGCCAATGGAGATATCTTTTTATCTTATAAGCACATGATCTTTTCCATGTCTTACCAATGTGAGACTTTGATTGTATTCCCTATACTCCCAACAATCCCCCCCTCAAACGAAGGACCAAATTGAGCCCCCCTCAAGCCTATCCCTCCTCGAAGGACATTCTCTGCTTGATGCCCGATCTTCAACCCACCAGGACTTCCTGCCAACTGTCTGGTCCTTCTGACCCAATTGGACTTCTTGCCAGTTGTCCAGCCCTTCTGACCCAACTGGACTTCTTGCCTGGTGTCTGGTTCTCTAGATCCAGACATGGAAGCTCCACTTCATTCGTTCGAGGTTCATGGCTTGACATGGACCATGACTTTGATACCAACAACACTATCACCCGATATATGATATTCGATACCCGAACTATTTTCCGCAATCATTTTGATCACCTACTCCACTTGCCTATGCAACGGCAAGGCTAGGAGTTCATCCAAAACTATATCCGTATGCTCTCGGATTATACACACATTTGAGAGACATATCGTACCATACTTCCAATAATTTGACCATCCGTAAGGATATGTCTACAATAAAAGTATGTCTATCAAAGTCTAAGGGCATCCCTTGATTTCTTAATTGTTGGTCCACATCTCACCTGACGGTAGAGATACCACCGACCCATAAGTCGATGTATAGGAACCCTTCTAATCCAAACTGAGAATGTTCTAGACAAAGATACCTGTAAATACAAGCATCTCTCAATATATGAACCCAGAGGGTAAACTAAAGTAATACCCTGAACGATCAATTATCTGTCGATCTGATCCAAAGGCTCCCCGCAGGTCTCAACCTTTCTCCGAAGAGAACAAGATCAAATCCAACAGTCCGCGATAAAGTGGTCACATTTCTACGATGAATGACCCGAGGATTTTTCTGGATCGTCTGATCCCATCACTTTATCCTACTAGCTGCAACTATAGAATACCGAATAGATACGACCATCGTTGTATACTCTCTCCTCAGTACTAAGCAAATCACATCTGGAGGTAACTGTTGTTGTCTGCTGAATCTTCTAAGATGTCTTCTGCTGATGCTACTTCTGTGCTGATCTCTGCTGAAGGGGAGTATCAAGGAACTCCAACCACGCCTGAGGTAGTAGGTTGTTGCTGATGAGATAACCCAATCTTCGGTGCTGATCTCTGCTGTCGAGATGGTGCATCATCCTCCCGGAACACCATTGATAGTCTTTAACTGAGTCTTCAAAATACAACTCCTCAATCATACTGGTTGCTTACAATAGCAACAGATGAACTGATCCAACGGATAATCTGACTTTGCATGTCTTCGTGATCTGCACTGCACGCACATAATCCCTTCGGAGTCTATTCTGATTTCGCTGATGTGCATGAGAACATCTTGATGATCTGCGATTGGTCTTCTATAATCGGAAAGTAGCTCAAGGCCTATGACTCCGATCTTGCTCCTTTTATCCAACAGTCGGAGACTTCTGACTCTAATAAGGTGACCTACAATAACTGCTTATCGGTCTTCAACTCTTTAACACTTGTACGGAGTTATTTCTAAACTTCTGTCTCAATCCAACATCTTCCGGCAGGATCTGGTAGAAGATCCCGACATCCTAATCCAACTATAAGCCAATAAGATGAGGTGCAGCGGGCTGAGGGATCAGTCATACGGGGTATGGTTTCAGTTTATTCTATATACGTTGATACTTTGATTGATACCGGTAGTTTCCACTCATTCGTATCTAGAATATTTCTGGGTAGAGTTGGAAGGATCCCAATGGTTCATTCTTGTGGGTTAGCAGTATCCTCGCTATTAGGAGAGGTACTGACTAGCTACCAAGAAATCAAAGGTTGTCCATTAGATTTTGACGGGCATATCCTTACAGTGGACCTCCAGGTGTTAGAAATGGTAGAGTTTGATATTATTCTCGGTATGGACTGGTTAGCCGCTTATTATGCTACAGTGAATTGTAGAGCAAGGGTGGTGACATTTCGACCACCGGATCAACCAGCTTGGAAATTTGTTGGCACTAGAGACGATGGACTATCCATTATATTGGCCTTACAGGCTCAGAAGTTATTGACCCAGGGTTGTCAAGGTTATTTGCTATCTCTGGTCAAAGTTGCGAACGACGGACTACCACCCCTCTCTGATTTGCTAGTAGTCCGAGAGTATCCAGACGTATTTCCAGATGTACTTTCAGGCTTGCCACCTCCTAGGCAAGTGGAATTTGCGATAGAGGTGATTCTAGGAACCATGCCTATATCGAAACCTCCTTATCGGATGGCGCCAAAAGAGCTGAATGAACTTAAAGTTCAACTGCAGGAGTTACTGGATAATGGATTCATCCGACCTAGTGTTTCACCATGGGGAGCACTGGTACTCTTTGTCAAAAAGAAGGATGGATCATTACGGTTATGTATTGACTATCGACAACTGAATGCAGTCACAGTTAAGAACAAATATCCACTGTCGAGAATAGAAGATTTGTTCGATCAGCTTAAGGATACATGTGTGTATTCTAAAATTGATCTGTGCTCAGGATATCATCAGCTTCGGATAAGAGATGAGGATGTTTAGAAAATAGCTTTCCGCACCCGTTATGGGCATTACGAGTATCTAGTGATGTCGTTCGGTCTCACGAATGCCCCAGCTGCATTTATGGACTTAATGAACCAGGTATTCATGAAATATATAGATTAGTTCGTGATAGTGTTCATCGATGATATATTGATTTATTCTCGATCCGAGGAGGAGCATGAACAACATCTGCGGATAGTATTGGAGACATTGCGACGGGAGCAGTTGTATGCCAAAGTTAGCAAGTGTGCGTTCTGGTTATCCTCAGTGGGTTTTCTTGGACATGTGGTGTCCAACAGAGGTATTTCTATAGATTCCCAGAAGATTAAGACGATTACCAGTTGGGAGCAGCCAAAATCAGTTCAGGAGGTCCGTAGTTTCCTTGGTTTGGCCGGGTATTATCGGAGATTCATGGAGGGATTCTCAAGTATCGCCATGCCACTCACTCGCCTGACTTAGAAAGAGATCAAGTTCACTTGGTCAGAGGCTTGTGAAACTAGCTTCCAGGAGCTTAAGCGACGGCTAGTTTCTGCACCGGTCTTAGTGATTCCTTCTGGTATTGATGGGATGGTTCTTTATACGGATTCTTCTATCCAAGGGTTGGGTGCAGTTCTGATGCAGTCCAACTGTGTGGTATCTTATGCCTCCTGTCAACTAAAGGATCACGAGAGAAATTACCCAGTGCACGATCTAGAGTTAGCCGCCATTATTTTCGCATTGAAGATATGGAGGCACTACTTGTATGAGATTACCTTTGAGATCTACACAGACCATAAAAGTCTGAAGTATCTATTCACGCATAAAGAGTTGAATCTGAGACAGAGAGGGTGGATGGAATATCTGAAAGATTACGACTGCACCATCCAGTATCATTCGGAAAAAGCTAATGTGGTAGCAGATGCGCTGAGCAGAAAGTCTCGTGGAGTTCGGCGATTATCCGATCCAGCCACGATCTAGTTGGGACAGCCTCTCGAGTTAGGATTGTCGTAACACCCCAAACATCTCGGGGAGTATTGGTATCTATGGTTGCCCAGTCCACCATTGCAGAGAGGATCAAGGAAGCACAAGTCAGTGACCAACATCTACAGTTCTTGTGCAGCACGATAGACTCAGAATGTCAGACGGATTTCTCGAGTGACGAGAATGGAGTACTTCGTTTTCGAGGACGATTATGTGTTCCGGACATGCACCCAGTTGAGGAAGAATTACTACAGGAAGCACATCAGTCGAGATTTTCTATACATCCTGGTGGTACTCGGATGTACCGAGATTTGAAACGCTAATACTGGTGGAACGGTATGAAATGAGATATTGCGGACTTTGTTGCACGATGTCTAGTATGCCAGCAAGTGAAGGCTGAACATCAGAAACCTGCTGGGTTACTTCAGGAAATTCCGATCCCAGAATGGAAGTGGGAGCATATCAAGATGGACTTCATTACGGGATTACCCAGAACCCGTAAAGGACATGATGCGATTTGGGTGATCGTAGATCGGTTGACCAAATCCACTCACTTCCTTCTGATTCGTGGGACGGACTCATTGGATCATCTAGTGGACTTGTACTGCCGGGAGATTATCAGATTGCATGGCGTACCTTTGAGTATCATATCTGATAGAGCTCCGCAATTTACTTCGCGATTCTGGCAGAGTCTGCAGCAAGCTATGGGCATAGTGTTAGTAATATATGAGAGATGTCCTAAGGCAATCGCCTTATGTATGAACCATTTATATGATAAATGAAGATTCACTATTTGAGTATACATGTTTTATGTATTTGATTGGATCTTAAACTCATTTACTGAATGCCCACGATACGATTCACAGCATGAGAGAATTTGTGATTGGATCACAACTAGTGAGTATCTCTACATGTGTAATTGTGATGTATCGGAATTATCCCTAGTCGATGAATTGATGGATTTGGACACCATCAATTCTGTCGAGACTAGCACGAGGTATACTCCTTGGTGTATCCAAGCAGCTGATTCTCACTGGCTGGAGACATAGTGATGTCCGGAGTTAATCGTGGATGCTAGTTATGGTAACTAGTTCATTGAAGTGACCAGCCGTAAGACTTCATATGGTTCTCTGCATATATAGATATGTCAATGAAGTTCTTACTGTGGCTTAAGTGCGATGTTCCTTTGACTTGCGGTATTCAAGTCATCTTGATCATGGAGACTTATGCTTTGACATCTTAAGCAAACATCTCTAAGGAGATGTGGACCCGGGATGATTGGGTATAAGTCTAAATGATCGAAGGTGTTTGAATAGCCTATAAAGGATTCACCACTCCTTGCGAGGAGATGTATACCAATGGCATCTCGTCGGATTGTTACTAAAGTCTTTGGCCAAAGCATTACATGTTTAGAGTAAGGTACTCTTCGATACATGTGCAGAACTAGAACTGTAGGACGAGGAAATGATACTTGGGCTAGGTGTGATGTAGTCACCTAGTGGGGATCACACAATAGACCATGTCCTCAACCAAGTGGGTATAAGATGAGTGAAGGGAATGCGGCACGAATCATTCGAGCTGCTGAAGGGTTTCAGAAATAGTTCTGGATCAACCGTTGATCTTTTCTGTTAATTGGGGATCATGATGTACTACTAGGTGCCACTCATGATCGTTCTATAATTAATGGTTAATTATAGATGGCCAACATAAACCGAGAACCTATTTGGTCACACGCACAACGAGTGTAATCCAAAGGATTTAAAACGAGCTTGAGAATGGGATTCTCGCATCGAGAAACTATGTTTGGTCGACCAAACATAAAGCGAGCATGAAATTGTTTCAGTCGCAATGGAAGCGTGGATGGGCAGTGTCTTATGAAGACATAATGGATGGACCAAAATGGTTTGGTTCTAATCCAATGGATGAGAATAAACCAAAGGGTTTGGTTTATTTTAAACGAATGAACCAAAAGTTGGTTCGGTTCGTTTTAACTTAAAATAAACCATCATGGTTTGGTTTATTTTAACTTATCCTAATGGAGCGGGTTAACGGGCTTTATGGATATGATCCATTAACCATTAAGAGAATTAGTTCTCTATAAAAGAGGACTTAAGGGATTGTTAAACCCTAACTAATCCAAACCCTAGCCCTTGGTGTTGCCGCCCACCCCTTGTTGGAGTATTCGGCGCCCAACCCTAAGCTGCCGCCGCCCAGCTTTTGTGCAGCCTTCCAACTTGTTGCCGGTGACCAAGCTTCAGCCGGTGAACCTCCGGCGACCCTCCCGTGATCTCCTCTAGGTTCGGTGATAAGGTGAGCTTCCATCTCTCCTTGGCCGGCCTCTATTCCTCCACCAAAAGCTGTCCAGTTTTTTTGGACAGTTTGTTTCTTTGTTGTCGGAGCGTCGTTTGGACGATGGTTAGTGCTCCGATAGCGCCTAACTTATCGGGGATTTGATCTCCGGTAATCCTCTGAGGTGGAGGACGAAGGATTCGTCAATTGGTTGACGAATACCTCTCCGGAGAAGCGAGTTTTGAGAACTCGTTTTAGGATCCGAATTTGGATTCGGATCGTGATCTTCTCTCGATCACGTCGTCTTCAACACGAGGCTAGTAACCCGTACGAAGACGAAGCTCGTGACTTAGCGAAGTCATCCCGAGGAGCTCGGCGTGGATACGGATAGAGACGATTCTTACGAGGATCGTTCCGGTTGATGCCGTTCCCGCTACACGTCATACGAAAGGTATAACGTAGATAATTTCTTTTATTGCAAATTTTAATTTATGGTTATGTCTACACTTGTTGTAATAGCATGCGTGTGTTGTGTGTGTTGTAATAAATATAGATTTATTATTTTTAATTGCTTCCGCTGTGCTCATGTTTACGAAACATGATCGAACACACACACGCCGCGGTGCCGGAAACCAAACAGTGGTATCAGAGCCCAGGTTGTGTTTCGACATAATCGTAAAAATGGTTTTGCGATAGTCATAATGTATTTCTGGAAATTTTCTAAATTTAGAAGTATTTATGGAAATTTTTCAATTTTGGAAAGTCTAGAAGTATTTATGGAAATCTTCCACTTTTGGAAAGTTGGAAGTATTTATGGAAATTGATATTTTCCATAAATAAAATATTTGATTAGATTCTGGAAATTTGTTTCCTAATTTAATTATGATTTGATTTGGGAAATCAAATCTTAAAATATTTTATTTCCATAAGTAGTTTTAAAGATTTAGGAAATTGGTTTCCTAAATAGATTTTCCTTAATCAAATAATTCTATGAATAAAATATGTGATTAGATTTGGAAATTTGTTTCCTAATTTAATTATGATTTGATTTGGAGAATCAAATCTTAAACATATTTTATTTCCATAAATAGTTATGACAAATAAGGAAATTATGTACATGACATAATTGTATGCCATGTAATTGCATTAGATGCATAACATTATGCCATGCGTGTCGTGACATGTAGATGTATGCCATGTATGCCATGCCATGTAGATAATAGTTATTTGCATGCAAAAAGGATGAGACATAAAACCCTAACTCAATATTAAAGCCTACACCTTCCATTAATATGGTTAGAACCAGAGTTCTGTTTCTTGTTTGGGTTGTTGGACTCACTCCAAGCCCGGCTCGAACCTGAACATGTTCAAATCATTGGAATAGTTTAACTCTAATATGGTAAGAGTCAGAGGTCAATCGTTAGTTTGGGTTGTTGGACTCACTCCAAGCCTGACTAATTGGTTGAATGCGCTCTAACCATATTAAAACTATTTCGCGATTAATGGGTCAGCTTTAACTTGGAGCATCGATTTGTTGGACTCACTCCAAGGTCGATGTGAAGAGAGGTGAAGTTGGGTGCTATGCATATGATGCATACTTGTTAATGTGTTAACAACCCAATGTATGTGTAAACATTCAATTAGTTGATAGCACATTGTGATAGTTACATATACATGATATGTAATCGGTATACTTGATACCCACCATCATAGCTAAGAATGGCTTGTTGGACTCACTCCAAGGTTGTTCTTATCTATGATGGATATCAGCCCATTCGGAGATGGACCTACAATCTCCCGAAGTGATTTTGGGGTTTTTGAAATTCGAAAAATGAATGGGATTTATAAATGTATATTGATGCATTTTTAAAATCATCTTTCTCATATATGCTCGTTTTGTATTTCTAAGTTAATATATTGATCATGATGTGTTTGAATTTGCATTCCATTTTGGATTCAAATAAATTGACTGGGCCGAACTTCTTGGACTGGCTTAGAAACTTGAGAATTGTTCTCAAGGTGGAAAAGCTTGCAAATGTCCTCGAAGCGCCTCTTCCCGCCCGTCCTAGTGACGATGCAACTCTAGACCAATTGTTGGCCTATCAGAAACATGTGAGTGATTCTGAACAAATGAGTTGCATCATGCTAGCCGCGATGGAACCCAAGCTACGAAAGCAGCATGAGCATATGGATGCTCATATCGTAGTCCTTCATCTTTGTGAGTTGGTTGATGAGCAAGTGAGATTCGAAAGGTTCGAAGTCTCAAAGCTCCTCTTCAACTCTGAGATGCTAGGAGGTTCATCTGTGGTACTGCTCAATATGTTGAAGACTGTGGAGTCTTCTGAGAAGCATGAGCAGGGGACGGTGCTGTTAGTTGATTCCTCGAAGAAAGGTTCTAAGAGGAAGTCAAAGGAACAGCAGAAGGGAAAGAAGAGAAGGGCTAAGAAGGTAGAACTAGCACAAAAGGAAACTTGCCATCATTATGGCAAGGAGAGCCATTTGCGAAGAAAGTGCAAGATTTATCTTGAGTCCGTGAAGAAGGATAAGGCATCGGATGCCCCATCTTCTTCAGAAAACTTCTTTATTGATTGTCATTCTATTTCCTCAGACACTTGGGTATTTGATACTGGGTGTGGCTCACATATATGTAATGACATATATGGGCTAAGGAATAGAAGAAGACTTGTCAGAGGGGAGTCAAATTTGCGAGTTGGCAATGGAGCAAAGGTTGCTGCGGTCGCCATCGGAACTTATTTGCTGAAGCTCCCTAGTGGACTAGTCTTGGAACTGGACAATTGCTATTATGTTCCTTCTCTAATAAAGAACATTGTTTCTATTTCTTGCTTAAATAGAAATGGTTTCCATTTAACGTTTAGTAACAATTGTTGTTATATAACTTTGAATGGCGCTTTATGGAATCGAACTTTGAGTAATGACATTTATACGCTGGACGATCCAAAGGACATATTTTCAATATCGAAGCGAGCAACACGCGTGCTCGAAAGGATAATCACATAGACTCCTATATGTGGCATTGTCGTCTTGGCCATATAAGCAAGAAACGCATGTCCGAATTACACCAATGTGGAATTCTGGAATCGTTTGAATTGGATTCATACGATACATGCGAATCATGCTTAAAAGGCAAGATGACTAAGTTACCTTTTACTGGAAAAGGTGAACGAGTGGGAGAGTTACTAGGTCTAGTACATACTGATGTATGTGGACCTATGTCAACTCAATCTTTAGGAGGCTATAGCTACTTCATTACCTTCACCGATGATCACTCACGGTTTGGGTATGTGTTCTTGATGAAACACAAGTCTGAAGCCTTTGAAAGGTTCAAAGAATTCAGAAATGAAGTAGAGAAACAACATGGCAAGAGTATTAAAATACTTCGATCGGATCGAGGTGGTGAATACTTAAGTCAAGAGTTTCTTGATTATCTAAGAGACAATGGCATATTGTCTCAATGGACTCCGCCCTATACACCACAGCATAATGGTGTATCTGAGAGGCGTAACCGGACCTTGTTGGACATGGTCAGGTCAATGATGAATCATGCGACTCTTCCCAAGTCCTTTTGGGGTTATACACTTCAGACAGCTGTTTACTTGTTAAACAGAGTCCCGACTAAGGTAGTCTCTACTACTCCATATGAGATATGGGCTAGTAAGAAACCTCATGTATCTTACTTGAAGATATGGGGTTGTCCTGCTTATGTGAAGCTGTATCGACGCATAAACCGGATGCTAAGTCCGATAAATGTCTATTTATTGATACCCTAAGGAAACAAGGGTTACTAATTCTATCATCCTGTGGAACAAAAGGTGTTTGTTTCAAGGCATGCTGTGTTTCTAGAGAAAGAGTTTCTCTTGCAAGAAAACAGTGGGAGTGTCGTCGAGCTTGAGGAGGCTCGAGAGACTCAAATAGACATTGATGAGATACCTGGTGAAGCACAACAACCGACAACTCATAATGATGAGCAATCTACCGATTTATTGTAACACCACATCTTCAGTAGATCCGGTAGAACACGCAATATTCCCCGAGAGATATGGATTTCTCGTAAGTGAATCGAACGACGTGTTACTCATTGATGATGAGGAGCCTACCAGTTATGAAGAAGTGCTGACAAGTTCAGAAAGGGATAAGTGGCTTGGTGCCATGAAGTCGGAAATGGATTCCATGTACGAAAACCAAGTTTGGAACTTGGTTGACCCACCTGAAGGCATAAAGCCTATAGGGTGCAAGTGGGTTTTTAAGAAGAAAACCGACATGGATGGTAATGTGATTACCTATAAGGCTAGATTGGTGGCGAAAGGATATCGTCAAAAACAAGGTGTTGATTATGACGAAACCTATTCGCCTGTAGCTATGCTTAAATCCATTCGGATGCTCCTAGCCATAGCGACTCATTATGATTATGAGATATGGCAGATGGATGTGAAAATAGCTTTCCTTAATGGAAACCTGCTCGAGGACGTGTATATGATACAACCTGAGGGTTTCACATCGGTTGATAAAACCAAGGTATGCAAATTGCGATGATCTATTTATGGATTGAAGCAAGCATCCAGGAGCTGGAATATCCGTTTTGATGAGATAATCAAAAAGTTTGATTTCTCACAAAATCCAGACGAACCTTGTGTGTACAAGAAGGTTAGTGGGAGTGCAGTCGTATTCCTAGTATTGTATGTCGATGACATACTACTTATAGGAAATGATGTTTCAATCTTACAGTCAGTGAAGGTTTGGTTATCCAAGACATTCTCTATGAAAGACCTGGGAGAAGCAACCTACATCCTCGGGATTAAGATCTATAGAGATAGATCGAAACGGTTGCTTGGTCTTTCGCAGTCTACATATATAGACCGAGTGCTAAAGAGGTTTAGCATGTCGGAATCCAAGAAAGGTTTCCTACCCATCAGGCTTGGGGTACACCTTTCGAAGTCTATGTGTCCGCGCACAGAAGACGAGAGGATTTGCATGAGTAAGATTCCCTATGCATCCGCAATAGGATCTATCATGCATGCTATGTTATGTACGAGGCCCGATGTATCGTATGCTCTGAGTGTCACGAGCAGATACCAGTCCGATCCAGGAATGGATCATTGGGCGGCTGTTAAGACGATCCTTAAGTACTTGAGAAGAACTAAGGATGTGTTCCTAATATATGGAGAAGAGTACACGGTGATACGTGGGTATACGGATGCCAGCTCCAGACAGACAAGGATGATTCCATGTCTCAGTCTGGGCATGTATTCACCTAGAATGGAGGCGCAATAAGTTGGAAAGGTTCCAAGCTTGACGCTATAGCGGATTCTGCCACTAAAGCAGAATACATTGCGCCTTTAAGCGAAAGGAAGCGGTTTGGATCAAGAAGTTCATCTCTGAACTTGATGTGGTCTCATCAATGATCCAAACATGTGCTTCGCCGCTATCATCTTATCAGAGAGATCATCAGTAGGAACGAAATACAAATCGAGAAAATTCCCACTGAAAGGAACTTAGCGGATCCCTTGACTAAAGCATTATCTCAAAACAAGTTTGAGGGTCATGTTCGAGCTTATGGTATTGGATACCGTAGCGATTGGCATTAGGCCAAGTGGGAGTCTGTTAGTAATATATGAGAGATGTCCTAAGGCAATCGCCTTATGTATGAACCATTTATATGATAAATGAAGATTCACTATTTGAGTATACATGTTTTATGTATTTGATTGGATCTTAAACTCATTTACTGAATGCCCACGATACGATTCACAGCATGAGAGAATTTGTGATTGGATCACAACTAGTGAGTATCTCTACATGTGTAATTGTGATGTATCGGAATTATCCCTAGTCGATGAATTGATGGATTTGGACACCATCAATTTCGCGAGACTAGCACGAGGTATACTCCTTGGTGTATCCAAGCACCGATTCTCACGGCCGAGACATAGTGATGTCCGAGTTAATCGTGGATGCTAGTTATGGTAACTAGTTCATTGAGTGACCACCGTAAGACTTCATATGGTTCTCTGCATATATAGATATGTCAATGAAGTTCTTACTGTGGCTTAAGTGCGATGTTCCTTTGACTTGCGGTATTCAAGTCATCTTGATCATGGAGACTTATGCTTTGACATCTTAAGCAAACATCTCTGAGGAGATGTGGACCCGGGATGATTGGGTATAAGTCGAAATGATCGAAGGTGTTTGAATAGCCTATAAAGGATTCACCACTCCTTGCGAGGAGATGTATACCCATGGCCTCTCGTCGGATTGTTACTAAAGTCTTTGCCAAAGCATTACATGTTTAGAGTAAAGTACTCTTCGATACATGTGCAAGAACTAGAACTGTAGAGGACGAGGAAATGATACTTGGGCTAGGTGTGATGTAGTCACTAGTGGGATCGACACAATTGACCATGTCCTCAACCAAGTGGGTATAAGATGAGTGAAGGGAATGGGGCACGATTCATTCGAGCCATCAAGGGTTTCGTAAATAGTTCCGATCAACCGCTGATCTTTTCTTAATTGGGGATCATGATGTACTACTAGGTGCCACTCATGATCGCTCTATAATTAATGGTTAATTATAGATGGCCAACATAAACCGAGAACCTATTTGGTCACACGCGACAACGAGTGTAATCCAAAGGATTTAAACGACAGCTTGAGAATGGGATTCTCGCATCGAGAGAAACTATGTTTGGTTGGACCAAACATAAAGCGAGCATGAAATTGTTTCAAATGCAATGGAAGCGTGGATGGGCCGTGGTCTTATGAAGACATAATGGATGAACCAAAATGGTTTGGTTCTAATCCAATGGATGAGAATAAACCAAAGGGTTTGGTTTATTTTAAACGAATGAACCAAAAGTTGGTTCGGTTCGTTTTAACTTAAAATAAACCATCATGGTTTGGTTTATTTTAACTTATCCTAATGGAGCGGGTTAACGGGCTTTATGGATATGATCCATTAACCATTAAGAGAATTAGTTCTCTATAAAAGAGGACTTAAGGGATTGTTAAACCCTAACTAATCCAAACCCTAGCCCTTGGTGTTGCCGCCCACCCCTTGTTGGAGTATTCGGCGCCCAACCCTAAGCTGCCGCCGCCCAGCTTTTGTGCAGCCTTCCAACTTGTTGCCGGCGACCAAGCTTCAGCCGGTGAACCTCCGGCGACCCTCCGGTGATCTCCTCTAGGTTCGGTGATAAGGTGAGCTTCCATCTCTCCTTGGCCGGCCTCTATTCCTCCACCAAAAGCTGTCCAGTTTTTCTGGACAGTTTGTTTCTTTGTTGTCGGAGCGTCGTTTGGACGATGGTTAGTGCTCCGATAGCGCCTAACTTACCGGGGATTTGATCTCCGGTAATCCTCTGAGGTGGAGGACGAAGGATTCGTCAATTGGTTGACGAATACCTCTCCGGAGAAGCGAGTTTTGAGAACTCGTTTTAGGATCCGAATTTGGATTCGGATCGTGATCATCTCTCGATCACGTCGTCTTCAACACGAGGCTAGTAACCCGTGCGAAGACGGCTCGTGACTTAGCGGTCATCCCGAGGAGCTCGGCGTGGATACGGATAGAGACGATTCTTACGCAGGATCGCTCCGCTGATGTCGTTTCCGCTACGCCATACAATGAAGGTATAACGAGATAATTTCTTTTATTGCAAATTTTAATTTACGGTTATGTCTACACTTGTTGTAATAGCATGCGTGTGTTGTGTGTGTTGTAATAAATATAGATTTATTATTTTTAATTGCTTCCGCTGTGCTCATGTTTACGAAACATGATCGAACACACACACGCCGCGGTGCCGGAAACCCAACACATAGAGCTTCGACTCAGTACGTATTTCATCCGCAGACAGATGGACAGTCAGAGCATACCATTCAGACTCTGGAGGATCTACTGAGAGCTTATGTCATGGATTTCGATGATAGTTGGGAGGATCACATTCCTTTAGTGGAGTTTGCCTACAACAACAGCTACCACTCTTCTATCCAGATGGCTCCTTTCAAGGCATTATATGGTAGACCCTGCATATCTCTAGTGTTATGAGAGGAAGTTGGGGAACGACATATATTGGGGCCTCAGAGTATCCAACATGATGCAGAGTTGGTGCGAGTGATCAGACGACGGTTATCTAAGGCATAGGACCGACAGAAGAGTTATGCGGACCGGAGGCGAAGGCCTATGGAATTCTCAGTCGGGGACCATGTTTTTCTATGAGTGTCACCCACCAAAGGAGTCAAGAGGTTTGGGTTAAAAGGAAAATTAGCTCCACGCTACATTGGTCCATTGGAGATATTGGAGCGGATTGGAGGTGTAGCTTATCGGTTGGCTTTACCTTCGACACTTGCGGGTGTTCACAATGTATTTCATGTTTCTATGCTGAGGAAATACGTGCCGCGATCTGACCACATTCTGAAAGAGGTTCTGATACTACTCCAGGCGAATGCGACTTATAAGGAGATTCCAGTGTGGATTCTTGGTCACAAGGAGTGACAGTTGTGGAACAAAACCATCCGACTCGTAAAGGTGGGATGGAAGCATCATACGGATGAGGAGGATACATGGGAGCTGGAAGATACTATCCGAGCTCGATACCCTCATCTGTTTACCTGAGGTATGTGGTTATTTTCAGAATATGCTTGATCTAATTTTTGCATTTAAGTACGAAATTTGGGGACCAAATTTTAATAAGTGGGAGAGAATGTAAAATACCATAAAAAAATATTAATAATAATAATATCATTGGATAAAAGTTTGGTTGGGGATGCCCAGTTAGGGATTTACTTAGACCCAACCTAGATTTAAATTGTTTGGGTTTTATTGAAGGGAGCTTGGGGTTAAATTGATCTAGATTTAATTGAATCAAGGGTTAATGGCTTATAGGATTAAACCCAACCCACTAACCCTCAAAACCTGATCCACTTCCTCTCCCTTTAACTCACACCGTTCGCCGTTTCACCGTCGAAAGTTTTCCCGAGTGTTTCTACGCCGAAAATCCTGACTTTTCCTTCGTTCTCGCGACTTTCCCCCTCCAACTCATTAATCTTCCTTCTCGCGACTCCTTCCCCTCTTCGACGATTTCTTTTTCACCAATTGGAGCATGCTCTTCTTCCCCTGAAGCAACTCGCGATCGACCTCTCCCTCTCCTCTCCTCGCTGTCTGTCGACGCTCTCTTGGTGGAAGTTTCGATCGGAGGGAGGGTCATCGAGCGATCCCTCATCTCCTCTGTTCTTCCGAAATCCCAGGCCACCGAGCTCTCTCCTTCTTCCTCGCGAAGCCTACCTCGCGGCAGAGAGCATCCGAAGTCTCGACGACCTCCGTAGCTCTTCCTCGCTGAACCGTCGGCTGTCGACGTTGTCCTATGCTCGGTGAAAGGTCCAGCTGGAGGAGGGAGTGCCAGGCTTGGTCTATAGTGGAGGTTTTCTTCGAAGCAAGGGCACCAGAGATCTTGGCCGACGGATAGGGCAGCCATCTGTGAGTTTTTCCCTCGCGATTACTAATCTCTATTGCCGATCAGCACTGGAACTAGGTAAGAGTGATCATTAATATAGTGGTGTTAAGTGTAGATTTAAACATCATATTTTTGGGCAATTGAGTAGATCTGATGAGGATCAAGAAGTCGAGCAAATGAAAGCTAGGCTTGGTAAGTGAGATTTGGTTGTTCATAATTGTGTATCAGATTAATTTAGTAAACTGATCTGAATGTGTTATTATTGGATTATATTGGTGGTTAGTGGAGACTAGAGTTATCTTGCTTATATTGTTATTCTACGGTTCCAGGAATTTGATACGAGGCAGGTTCGTGGATGTGAATACAATCAGCACGAACTACATAACATGTGGGTAATTCCTACCATGGTCAGGTAGTTTTAATGCATAATCATCTTATATGATCATGTTACCTTAACTCTGTTCTTATTTACTCTTGCGCTTGATACTTTACCTTTGACTGTTAACTCCATTGCAGCTATCATGTTTGATTTTATCATGATTAGGAGTTATATATGTAGGTGATGTAAGTAACCTAGAATTTGTTTAGTTAAGTGCAAATAGTAAAGTCCGGATGACAACCTGACTGTAAATTGGGCAAAAAGATCATCCGTAGGTAGATAATGTCTTGAACCTAAGGTTAATTCTAGTACCATTAGGTTGTATGTTTACCACCGATTATGTATTATGTAAATGGTCAGGTGAATGATATTTAGTGTGTCGCTACGGACCAGTGGTCCTAGCTTGATATAATCAGTTTGAGTACGACTCTCTACGGGATAGAAGTCGTCCATCGATTAAGTCTGACTCTCTATAGGATAGAGTGCATCGTCAATTGAGTACGACTCTCTGCAGGATAGAGAGTGCGTCGATTAGATTGGTATGACTCTCTACAGGATAGAGAGTGTTATAATCAGCTGAGTACGACTCTCTGCAGGATAGAGAGTGCGTTGATATGATTAGTATGACTCTTTGTAGAATAGAGAGTCTATGGTGGATGTCTATATGTGAGACATTGCATTCATGTCATTTGCATGCATGCTGGCGACGTGGTCTCCCTTATGGTTGAGAGGATCGTCAGTTATCCTGCCTCCACGGTTACTCATAGGAGGAGTAACCGGTGTGAGGGCAGAGCATTATGGTGCCGCACTCTACCACTATAGACAGTGGTAGTGGGATTTGCGTGTTGTAGTCCTGCGTGTGTGGCACTCGACCACTCATGAGTAGTGACTGTCGGAGTGGCCAACAGCAGGGACCCACATCGTGTAACTTGCTCTTCACGCTTATATGCTACTCGATCATACTGCCCACTCGGCCACTCGAGAGTAGTGGTTGGTGTTGAGTTGGGACAGTTGTCATGCTCGAGCCACCGAGGCCACACTGGGGTCGTGGTAGCTTTAGGGTGAGCCGACATGACCATGCATGCTGCATTGCCGACTTATGACATTTTTGCATATTGCCATATATATACATATATGCATGTATATATATATATATATGGATGATTGTGATTAGTATACATATATAGATGCAGTCTATATATATATGCTTATTGTGATGCTGCATTTGATTGTACTATGCTTGTTGCATTTGGTTGTACATCATCTTCATACATGCTACCCGCATCGCTTATACGGTCGTGTAGGATACCTGTATAGTTGTTGGATTGTCTATTGCATTCTTTGACCTGTATTTATGTCGTTATATGGTTTAGAGCAGACTTCCTGTATATGTATATATTGTGGATATGTGCTCAGGTTGGATAGGTGTAGCGTAGCAGACATTCAGGTATGTCTGCATTTTATATTGGCTTTTGGTTAGAAGGTATATACATGAATATGTTATCATGTTAGTGTTACCTGATATACCTGTAGATTTTTCTATCGAATTACATGTGATATGGATATATACATGTTTTCCTATTACCTGCTGAGTTTTACTCACCACCATGGACCCTGAGTTTTTCTATCGCCCAGGTAACAGGTAGCCGACTTCGTGATGGACTTGGAACACCGCTGGCTGGCATCGTCTCATCTCAACTCCGAGAGTCCGGGTTTTTGAGTTTTCATTGGTGTTTTGATATGGATTTGGTTTATGTGATGTTTTGTAGTGATTGGACGCTGTAAATGTCGTACCTTTCTTTTTCTGGTTTTGTTATGATGTTCTGAGTCGGTGTTAGTCATACCGGTATGCATGTGTGTAGTTTGTGATGTTGTTGTATTATGTTTCCGCTGTGTTTTGTATATTTGTTGTATTTACAGTTATATGTTATGTTTATTGTGGGCCCAAGGGCCTTGTATTAACACGAGATATTGCCATGTACAGGGGAGATGCCGTCCGTTTGCTTTTCGGCAAGACATGCTCTCGGGGTATGACACTAGGTTTCTTAGAAACCCTAGCCACTAGGCACACACCTTGGTTACCCTTAGGGATGACTTCCCTAGTAACCTTGGTCTTCCTAGACCTAGTTTGTGTTCCATAATCAAATGGAACACTATGATAAGCCACCTTAGGCTTAGGTTTGTGACCCAAAACTTTCTTGCCCTTGGTTGACTCTTGTCTCCTATGCCCTAGGCCTTGACTCTTGGACCTAGACCCTTGACTTTGACCATTTGAACTTTGCATTTGGTTTTGCATAATCTTAAGGGTCTTTTCAAATTTCTCAAGCCTTGACCTCAAGGCTTGATTTTCAACCTCTAATTGCCCAATTTTAGAATTTTAATTTAATCCTTGAGCATGGTTCTTTCTAGGCATATGCCTAGTGCATTTGGGGTTAAAACCTATGTGCTCTTGTACCTTTCTAATTATCTCCCTAGGTAGAATTGGTCTAGAATTATTTGACCTAGGTTTATCCTTAGGTAAGATATTTTTAGGGACATTAGTCCCAAATTTCTCCTTATTTTCAAAGTGAATATTCTTAGCTCCTAGGCAAAAGTATTTGTTATTCCTAGCATGCTTTTCATGAATAATTGCAAGATTACTTAAGTTATTTCTAGCATGCTTTTTGACATTAAAACTAAAAGAATGAGCATTATTGAAATGATATACCTTAGGGTTTGCCTTAGTGGCTCCCCCCACTTGTGATGCTCCCCTTTGCTCCTTCTTCTCCCCCTTCGGGCATTGACTCCGGTAGTGTCCCGGTTGTCGGCATTTGAAGCAAATCCCTTGCTCCTTGCTTTTGATTGTTGGGGGACCGACATCCTTGACCTTTGGTGCCAGTTGAGACTTCTTGATCTTCTTTGAGCTCTTGCTCTTGTAATGGCCACTTTCCCTACACTCAAAGCAAATTATATGTTTTTTTATTTAAAACCAAATTACTTGAGTTACCTAGGGTATTTATTGTGGTCGGAATGGATTCTTCATCTCTCCCAGAGGTGGATGGCTCCTCTTGAGGTTGCTTCGGTGTGGGTGGTTTCTTCTCCCCCTCAATCCTAGAAGTGGAGACATCTTCCACTTTTTCTTCTTCTTCCATCGATTCGGAGGTTGACTCCCTATCAACTTCCGAATCCTCACTCGCTTGTGAGGATGAGGATTCATCTTTGGCCTCCTCTTCTTGAGCCGGTGATGGGTCTTCATGGAGCTTGGCCAATTCCTTCCAAAGCTCCTTGGCATCCATACAATCACCAAGGCTACACAAGAAGTCATTAGGAATTAATTCAAAAATAAATTTTATTACCTTCTTGTTTTTCTCGAATTGTTGGAGTTGCTCCTCACTCCATCTTTTCTTTTTGAGGAAGCCTCCCTTTGGTCCTCTTGGGTATTGGAATCCTTCTATTAGGATGGACCACTCCTTTAAATCTCTCATCATCAAAAAATCTTCAATCCTTGCCTTCCATTGGTTGAAGCCCTCTCATCCATAGAAAGCATACGAGACCGGTGTATGGATGTCTCATCCAAGTTGTTCTTCAACTTCCATTTTTCCCTCTAGCATCTTTACTCCTGGCGGTTAGTCCGTAGAAGAGCCCCGGGCTCTGATACCAATTGTAGAGGAAACGATGACCACTAGAGGGGGGGGGGTGAATAGCGTCGTGCTCGTAAGATGATGGAATTCTTTGCGTTCGTCTCTACAATTTCGTTAGCGCAACGGAAATAGAAATAATAGCAATAATGAAACAAGACAAACACAAATACACCAATACACAAGTATTTAATGTGGTTCGGAATCGAATGGTTCATACTCCACGGATCGAGCTCTAAAGAGCTCTAGTGATGCACACACAACCACTAATCATAAATAACTCCTCGGAACAATCCGGAGGTGGAGAAACCCCTTACAAGTGATTACAAAAGTAATACAATAAGAATACAAGCAACTATACTAAATTGCAAGTAAAGAAAACTTTACACCGAGCTTTTGAATGCTTGCTTGCTAGGTTGATCAAGTAGCACTTGGAGACCCTGAATTGCAGCAGCAACTCGCCCCAAAACACCTCAAAGAGCCTTGGTGAAATCCTCCTCCACGAGCTTCCTTTATAGCTTCTGCATGGGCTGGATTTTGCCTATTAGTCGACTGATCGGGACCATCAGTCGACTGATGACACTGTTGCTGTGAGACAACGGTGTGATCCACATTGGAAAAATCCAACGAATAGGACATCAGTCGACTGATCGAGCCTTCATTTGATTGCTAACCCCAGCAGTCGAGTCAGACTCCATTCTGTGCCCAAATTCTCGAGCACCAGTCAACTGATCACACGATCAATCGACTACTCGAGCCAACAGTGGACTGCCCACCTCTGGCAGTCGACTGCTGGGACACTTCCCGTAGTCAAACCCTAGTTGACTCACACCAGTCGACTGCCATATGACACCAGTCAACTGGCACACCTCAAACATGAGGTTTTAACCTCAAACATGAGGTTTAACCCAAGTATGGTGCCCCCATACTTGCTAGACCACCCGCAACCTAAACCTAAGCCTTCCAGCCACCTCTGTCAGCCTCGCGCCTCTCGGATCCCTCCAAGTCATCCATGACTTGTTCATCCATTGCGCTAGCTTTCAGGTGCTTCCATCGGCTATGTCATGCTAACGGTGTCTACACCGCCAAGGCACATTGAACTTACACTGCCAAGACTCCGCTTGGATTTTACGGTGCCAACCATTGGATTTATGCTGCCAAGACTCCCGCTTGAACTTTATGCCACCAATATCAAACCCCTTGGACTTTTCAAATGCCAAGACTCAAGCTTGGACTTTCCCTTGCCAACCCATGTTGGACTTTCCATGCCAAGACCCATGCTTAGACTTTTCCTTGCCAACCCATGTTGGACTTTCCATGACATGGTCAACTCCAGTCAACTATCAAAATCCCTCTCGAGTCAAACTAGAGTCCGATCAATCATGACCCGGGTCGATTATGCCGACAATCTCCCCAAAACATTATCAGACATCAATGTCAAACATCGATGTCAAACTTCCATGTCAAACATCAAAACATCACTCGAGTCAAACTCGAGTCCGATCAATCATGACCTGGGTCGATTGCACCAACAATTTCCTATCCGTTAGATTTTTCCAGCGTGGATTGCACCATTGTCGCACAACAATAGTGTCATCAGTCGACTGTTAGGCAATTTCTAGCCCAGGTAGCATCTTTAAATGGAGCTCGTGGAGGAGGTTTAGAGCAGCATTTCTTGAGGAGTTTTGGGGCGAATTGCTGGTGTAATTCAGGGTCTCCAAGTGCAACTCAAGCAACCACAAAGCAAGCAATCCAAAAACACTTGTAAAGTTGTTTTCTTTACTTGTATTGCATTATATTGTTGTATCTTGCTGTAGGGAAATCTCGTATGCCAAATGGCATATGCGCAACGGAAAATAGGATCCCTTCCAAGTGATCCATGCGAAAGCAAACTCGTATAAAATAAATTTCTCTAAACCAAACCTATCTTATAGGAGAGTTCTACCTTTGTTGCGTGCCCTTTGCAATCCCGCTTTTCCTTGGATGTGTTGGATCTTTTAGCACGTTCAAGTGTCCGTGCCTCTATATGTATCCACACGAGCAAGCTCTTGTCTCACAAAAGAAAAACTAGAGGAGCTCTCCTTTACTTCTTGCTAGAGAAGTCCCTAAAGGAGAGGAAGAGAGGGAAAAGGAGAAAGGAAGAAGAAGACTCCTCTTCTTGCTAGCCTACACTCACAAACCCACACAACCAAAGCTTCCACCAAGCTCTCTCACAACCACAACACCAAAAACTCACTATGGCCGGCCACTCCATGGAGCCTTTTATAGGGTTGGAAAAACCCTTCCACCTCCTTCACATTCAATGCAATCCATTGCATTGAGACACACTCAAAAAGGATTTGGCTTCCTTGTTTGGCCGGCCACTTAAGGAGACAAAACCATTTTGTTTCCTTCCACCTTAACTAGCTTAGGTGGATGCTTAGGTGGCATGCTTATGTGGCATGCTTATGTGGCATTCTTATGTGGCATTCATGCATGTTGAATTAATCTTATTAATTCAATTAAGCTTATGTTATCATATTGAATTAATCTTATTAATTCAATTAAGCTTATGTTATCATATTGAATTAATCTTATTAAATCAATAAGGTAACATATTGAATTAATCTCATTAAATCAATTAGCTAAAATTCTCATTAAGCTTAAAGTCCAAAACCATTTTGTACTTAAGCTTATTCCCAAATTATTCTAGTCAAACTAGAATACTCTAATTCCTCTAATTATCATGCTCTTTGTGTGTGACCCTATAGGCTCTCATAACGTTGGCAGTGGATCTAAACTCTTTTAGATACACAAGCAATGAGCGACATCTAGCAATACATCATTGCTACCCAAGTTACGAGATAAGTCAAGATCCGACTAACCTTTCCGTGACTACTATAATATATGACCGTGTCCTTCTATCCTTGATATCGGATTGATCAATGAGGCATAGACCGTGTCATCCTCGATCAATCTATGTGTTTCTTGATCCCTGAGTAAACTAACTCAAACAAATGAGCTCAATATCTCATATTGACTCATTCGAGCATGGCCATGCGTTTTAGTAGTACTACTCAATCAAGGGGCCCACCGATATCACTCCCGTCATATGGAAGGGATAGATCCCATCTACATCACTCACATCCCTCCGCATAATTTGTTACATACCCAGTAATCGCCTTTATGGTCCACCCTGTTACGGGTGACGTTTGACGATACCAAAGTATATAACTCCTTATGTAGGGAACCATAGTGACTTCAGGTCTAAGGACTATTCATACCAATAGTCACATGAGAAAGTTTATGACACTCATATAACGATCCATGAAACTTTCTCATGGCGGGTCGATTGTCAGTATATATTCTCCAATATATACCCATGTGTCAACTTGATATCATATATCCATGACTTGTGAGATCAAGTCATCAATTGACCTACATGCTAGTCTTTATGTATTAATATTGCCCTTGCATATTAATACTCGACTAGGAACATTTAGGAAAGTGTTCTCTACAGCCTCTCATAATCAATTCTGCCAATTGATGTGCTGTAGATAAGAACCTACTTTTTTAGGGCATTATTATATTTAAATTAGCTGGCACAAGCAAGATGTAAATATAATAACCAATCCTTTGCCTTTATAGAATATGATACAAAATGTTCCCTATTCAACCATCATATGATTGGTTCTAGGGCTTTAACTAACAATCTCCCACTAGCACTAGTACCAATCACTATGATATCTAATACCTAGTGACCTAGTGTGACCATCATGCTTCCTCTGTGCCAAAGCCTTGGTCAATGGATCTGCGATGTTAGCTTCATCGGTACTCTGCATATCCTCACATCTCCTCTATCGATGATCTCTCGAATGAGATGGAAGCGCCGCGATATGTGTTTGGTCCGTGATGTGATCGAGGTTCCTTAGCACTTTGCAATAGCCCCATTGTTGTCACTGATAGAGGTCTATTGGATCTGCAATGCTAGGAACTACCCCAAGTTCATCGATGAACTTGCGAGCCAAACACCTCCTTTCTTTGCATCGATCGCAATATACTGCTGCTGTAGAATCAAGAATCGTGTCTGCCGAACTCTTCCTCACGGCTCCACCATTCAGGCAAAACACGTACCCCGATTGCGATCTATAGTCATCCTTATGCATTTGGAAGCTTGCATCACTTAACCCTTCTGATTAGCTCCTCATTGCCTCGAATATCGTGAAATATTCTTTCGTTCTTCGTAAGTACTTAAGAATATTTTTGATCGCTATCCAGTGACTTTCACTGGATCCGAGTATCTACTCGTCATGCTCAAAGCATACGAGGACGTCGAGAAGTACAAAGCATGGCGTACATGATAGACCCTATAGCCGATGCATAAGGATCTTATCCATGCGATCTCTCTCCTCCTTAGAAGAGGGACATTGAGTCTTGAAGACTCACACCATGTGATAAAGCGAAACCCTTTCTTAGAATTTTGCATAGCAAAGCGATCTAGCACTTTATCAATGTATGTACTCGACTTAGGCCAAGTAATCTTCTAGATCTATCTCTATAGATCTTGATGCCTAGAATATAGCGACTTCACCTAAGTCCTTCATCGAGAAACAATTCCTTAACCACATCTTCACAGACTGGAGTGAGGGAATGTCATTTCCGATGAGAAGTATGTCATCTACATACAAGACAAGAAATACAACTGTGCTCCCACTATTTCTCTTGTAGACACAAGGCTCATCTTCATTCTTGATGAAACCAAACTCTTTGATTGCATCATCGAATCGAAGATTCCGGCTTCGAGAGGCTTGCTTTAGTCCATAAATGGACCTTTGCAGTTTGCATACCTTTCCAGGATGCTTTGGATCTTCAAAACCCTCAGGTTGTGTCATGTACACATCCTCGAGTAGCTTTCCATTCAGAAAAGCGGTTTTGACATCCATCTGCTAGATCTCATAATCATGGTAGGTCGATAGCAAGTATGATCCGAATGGATTTAAGCATCGCATAGCGGTGAAAAGGTTTCTTCATAGTCAATACCATGAATTTGTTTGAATCCTTTAGCCACCAATCTACCTTTATAGGTATGCTTATTACCATCCATGTCAGTCTTTACTTTAAAGACCCACTTACACCCAATGGGTTTTACCTCTTCAGGTGGATCAACCAAAGTCCATACTTGGTTAGTGTACATGGATTCCATTTCGGATCTCATGGCCTCTAGCCATTTCTCGGAATCTGGGCTCATCATAGCTTCTTTATAGGATGTAGGCTCGTCAAGATCGACAAGCAATACTTCACCGTTGTCAGTCAAGAGAAAAGAATATCTCTCGGGTTGACGGACGGATCCTATTAGATCTACGAAGAGGTTGGTCTACTTGAGCAGTGTTTGCTCCACAACTCTTTGGGCAACAAATTCCTCATCCACAACACTTTGTGGTGCCTTCATTTTCCATCGAAGCCTTAGTGTTATCATCATCTTGAACTTCTTCAAGATGAATTTTACTCCACTAGTATTTCTAGAAATAAATTCTCTTTCTAGAAAGACAACATTTCTCAACAAACACCTTGCCAAGTGTGGGATTGTAAAAGTAATATCCCTTAGTTTCCTTGGGATATCCTACAAAATAACACTTATCGATTTGGGTCCTAGTTTATACGAGACTTGGCGTCTAACGTAAGCTTCACAACCCCAAATCTTTATAAAAGACATTTTGGGACTCTTCCGATCCATATCGTATATGGTGTCTTTTCTACGGCTTTTGATGGAAGCGATTAAGTGTGGCGCTCTAGAGCTAAACCCCAAAGGAAGTAGGTAGATCGATCGGCTCATCATTGATCGTACCATATCTAATAGAGTCGATTTCTCTCGGATACACCATTCCATTGTGGTGTTCGGTGGAGTGAGTTGGGATATTATCCCACACTCGGCCAGTGATCACGAAACTCTTGACTAAGGTATTCACCACCTCGATCGATCGAGTAGTTTAATCGCTTACCAAGTTGGTTTTGTACTTCATTCTTGAATTCTTTGAACTTTTCAAAGGATTCGACTTATGTCTCATCAAATATAAGTAGCCAAATCTACTCATATCATCGTGAAAGTAATAAAGTACTTATAGCCTCCTCTGCCCGACATTGAAAGGGCCACATACATCGGTATGTATGAGTCCTAACAAGTCCGTCGCTCTCTCGCCATGTCCACTAAATGGAGTTTTAGTCATCTTTCCTAAAAGACAAGACTCGCATACCTCATATGATTCAAAATCAAATGAGTCCAATAATCCATCTTTATGGAGTTTGGATATCGTTTTCATTTATGTGACCTAGCGACGATGCGAAGATATATGCAGTTCAAATCATTCGATTTGAACCGCTTGGTATTTACGTTATAAATTGGGTTATCTAAATCTAGAACATAGAGACCATTCATAAGTGGTGCATTACAATAGAACATTTCATTTAAATAAATGGAACAACATTTGTCCTTTATTATAAAAGAAAAGTTTTTCTTGTCTAAACAAGATCTGAAATTATGTTCTTTGTTAATGCGGTACATAGAAGCACTCCTCTAGTTCTAAGATAAGCCCGGTGGGCAAAGACAAAGAATATGTTCCTACATTTCTCAGTGACTTTTGCGCCATTGCCTACTCGTAGGTCCACTTCACCCTTTGCCATTATTCTACTATTTCGGTCACGCACATTAGTACAAATGTGAGATGCACATCCCGGTATCTAATACCCATGTAGAAGAAATAGATAGATTAACTTCTATAAGCGTGTATACGAGGCGTAAGTCCCACTTCTCTTGTTCTTTACTTCCTCAAGGTAGACTTTGCGATTCCGCTTCCGGTGTCGATCTCACCGCAATGGAAGCGATCCCCTTCAGGTACTTTACCTTTACCCTTTGAAGTGGATGAATTGGCCTTGCCTTTGGCTTAGGTCTTACCCTTGCCTTTAAGCTTACCTTTGTCCTTCTTGACCATTAGTACATTACTAACTTTCTTCTTGAGATTTGGTTGTGATTCTTAACATGCCGAGAATCTCGAGCAAAGGTTTATCAATTTCATTCATGTTATAATTCATGACTTAATTGATTGTATGCTTAAAGCGATTGCAGGATAACATCGATTGCGCCAATTCTGGAAAACCTAGTCTTTCAAGGTTCTCAAGCGTACCCAATCATTTTGAGTCGTGAGTTCCTACAGTGTTCCTTCTTGCATCTTGCATGCAAAAGAGCCTTAGACACTTCAAAGCGCTCGTGCCTAGCTTGTCCTTGATATAGTTGTTTCAAATGCTCAACCATATCATAGGCATCCATGTTCTCATGTTGCTTCGAAGCTCGAGTTCATGGTGGCAAGCATAAGGCATGACACATCTAATGCATCATCTTGATGCTTCTTATAAGCATCCTTTTCATGCAGTGGCCGTAGAGGCGGGTATTTCGAGGTAGCCTGCTCTAGGACATATAGTTTGCGTTCTTGCTTGAGGATAATCCTCAAGTTCCTATACCAGTCAAGAAAGTTTGCTCCATTGAGCTTGTCCTTCTCAAGGACAGATCGCAAGTTGAGGGGGTGTGTCGTGTTAGATGACATGGTGATCTACAACATTAAAATGCAAAGTTAAGTATCATACCTAAATCATTTAATTAGGCCTTTAATTAAATGAGGCTCCCACTAAATTCTCATAGCTACTATTTAGCTATAAATTTATATGGGATAAAGATCCACATCATAATTCGTCTTGAGTTAGCTTTGGCTAATCGCCCAAGACGTAGTATAATTAGGTAGGCAATCTTTTGCCAATTACATCTGATGTAACTCTTTAATAGCTTTGGTTAAGTTTTAGATTAGTTTAGTGTTTATTCCTAAACTAGCTTCCAGGCTGTGGCGAGGCACAGGGGCCTTCTTGGATATCGGAGCAACGACCACTTCTAAGACAAAGCTGATGTTCGGAAATCACACAAAACTAATGTTAACACTTATGTTCAAAGCTAATATATGCCTCTACTTTCTTAACCAATTAAGAAAACACTTAATTAAGTCTTAACCAAGACTGATAGCGGGACATCACGATTGTCCACTCGCACCCCTCCAAGATAAAATGCATTGCTTTGCTTTGGCAAACCAAATAACAAATGATCGAGGAAGTAGTGAGTACCAACTTTGGTAGGCATATCGTTTAGACTTATTAAGAAATAAACATGTATCATATACATGTTAGCATACATCACATATAAGCTAAACTAATCATGCATCACATACAAGCTAAACTAACATGCATCATATACATATTAAACTAACGTGTCATGGTTATGGCCCTTATTCTACAATCTTCTCAAGCCAATGAAAAGATTGATTGGTCAACCTAGGGATAGCATCTTCTCCTAAGTGCTTCCTTTTGGTTGTCTTGTGTGTTGACTTCCTCCTTGTAACCTCATCTTCCAATGGACCCTCCATCCTTGTTTTGTACATTACAAAAGGAGAAATACTCGAGTTACATTCGAGTCTAAAACTAATTTTACAACAAGAATATTAGGAGAAAGGCATGACACGCAGGCCGTATTAAGAATTACAACACACAATCACAAACTTTTTGGGACTAGGCCATAACCATGCACCATGTCATTTTAACTTTTAAAAGACATTGGATATTTTATTATGTTTGAAAATTTGCTAATGCAATTATCAACTCATAATAAAATTTATCCTACTTCTATATCACATATAAAATAGAGAAAACCTATTTTTATCGATCTTTCATAAGTGGCTCTGATACCCTTTGTAGGGAAATCTCGTATGCCAAATGGCATATGCGCAACGGAAAATAGAATCCCTTCCAAGTGATCCATGCGAAAGCAAACTCGTATAAAATAAATTTCTCTAAACCAAACCTATCTTATAGGAGAGTTCTACCTTTGTTGCGTGCCCTTTGCAATCCCGCTTTTCCTTGGATGTGTTGGATCTTTTAGCACGTTCAAGTGTCCGTGCCTCTATATGTATCGACACGAGCAAGCTCTTTTCTCACAAAAGAAAAACTAGAGGAGCTCTCCTTTACTTCTTGCTAGAGAAGTCCCTAAAGGAGAGGAAGAGAGGGAAAAGGAGAAAGGAAGAAGAAGACTCCTCTTCTTGCTAGCCTACACTCACAAACCCACACAACCAAAGCTTCCACCAAGCTCTCTCACAACCACAACACCAAAAACTCACTATGGCCGGCCACTCCATGGAGCCTTTTATAGGGTTGGAAAAACCCTTCCACCTCCTTCACATTCAATGCAATCCATTGCATTGAGACACACTCAAAAGGATTTGGCTTCCTTGTTTGGCCGGCCACTTAAGGAGACAAAACCATTTTGTTTCCTTCCACCTTAACTAGCTTAGGTGGATGCTTAGGTGGCATGCTTATGTGGCATGCTTATGTTGCATTCATGCATGTTGAATTAATCTTATTAATTCAATTAAGCTTATGTTATCATATTGAATTAATCTTATTAATTCAATTAAGCTTATGTTATCATATTGAATTAATCTTATTAAATCAATAAGGTAACATATTGAATTAATCTCATTAAATCAATTAGCTAAAATTCTCATTAAGCTTAAAGTCCAAAAACCATTTTGTACTTAAGCTTATTCCCAAATTATTCTAGTCAAACTAGAATACTCTAATTCCTCTAATTATCATGCTCTTTGTGTGTGACCCTATAGGCTCTCATAACGTTGGCAGTGGATCTAAACTCTTTTAGATACACAAGCAATGAGCGACATCTAGCAATACATCATTGCTACCCAAGTTACGAGATAAGTCAAGATCCGACTAACCTTTCCATGACTACTATAATATATGACCGTGTCCTTCTATCCTTGATATCAGATTGATCAATGAGGCATAGACCGTGTCATCCTCGATCAATCTATGTGTTTCTTGATCCCTGAGTAAACTAACTCAAACAAATGAGCTCAATATCTCATATTGACTCATTCGAGCATGGCCATGCGTTTTAGTAGTTCTACTCAATCAAGGGGCCCACCGATATCACTCCCGTCATATGGAAGGGATAGATCCCATCTACATCACTCACATCCCTCCGCATAATTTGTTACATACCCAGTAATCGCCTTTATGGTCCACCCTGTTACGGGTGACGTTTGACGATACCAAAGTATATAACTCCTTATGTAGGGAACCATAGTGACTTCAGGTCTAAGGACTATTCATACCAATAGTCACATGAGAAAGTTTATGACACTCATATAACGATCCATGAAACTTTCTCATGGCGGGTCAGTTCAGTATATATTCTCCAATATATACCCATGTGTCAACTTGATATCATATATCCATGACTTGTGAGATCAAGTCATCAATTGACCTACATGCTAGTCTTTATGTATTAATATTGCCCTTGCATATTAATACTCGACTAGGAACATTTAGGAAAGTGTTCTCTACAGCCTCTCATAATCAATTCTGCCAATTGATGTGCTGTAGATAAGAACCTACTTTTCTAGGGCATTATTATATTTAAATTAGCTGGCACAAGCAAGATGTAAATATAATAACCAATCCTTTGCCTTTATAGAATATGATACAAAATGTTCCCTATTCAACCATCATATGATTGGTTCTAGGGCTTTAACTAACACTTGCTTGTTTTTGTTTCTTACTATTGTAAGATCATTTGTACGAGCTTTCTCCGCCTTCGACGTGTTGTCGAGAAGGAGTTTATTGTTTAGTGGTGTTTGTGGCATTGCTAGAGCTCATTTGGGCTCAATTCGTGGAGTAGGAACCATTCGGTTTTGAACCACATTACATAGTTGTGTTTGCGTGTTTGTATATTGTTATTTCTTTATTTCCACTGTGCACTAATCATTTGTAGCAAGCATCACCAACGAATTCCATCGAGCATCGAAATGCTATTCACCCCCCTCTAGCGGTCACCGAATCCTCTACAGAATCCATTTATGACTTCATGGTTATAAGTCATATTTCCCTGTCTGAACCATTCAAAACTTCTTTGTAACTAGTAGGCTCCTCATCTTCAATGAGAAACATATCATTTGAATCACTTATGAGAAATCTATATCTCTTAGGAATCTTATGTGTCTTGTCAGATCTACGAAGAGGTTTTATATTTTCAGGTTCAATTGCTCCCTCATCACTATGAGTAAATAGGTTGTGGTTCTAGGTTAGACATCTCTTCAGTGTCTACTGGATCTCTTGAACTACACTTAATTCAGCCTCACTATCACTATTTTCCTGTAAGAGAAACTCTTTCTCTAGAAATATAGAATGACGTAACCTCCTACAAGGTAATGAAGTAGACGTAACCTCCTATTGCTTGAGTTGATATTGGTTCACATACATCAGTATGTATAAGGCCCAAAACATCAACTACACGATCCCCTTTTCCTTTAAAAGGTAGCTTTGTCATTTTGCCTTTTAAGCATGAAGCACATGTATCTAATAAATTCGATTCAAAAGATTCTAAAATACCCAACTTGTGCATTTTGGATATGCGATATTTGCTTATATGACCAAGATAATAATGCCACAAATAGGAGTTTAATTGATTATTTAATTTAATACATTTGTTATTTTCGGTATTGAATACTTCATTATATAAATCTAGTGCATAGATTCCATTGTTTAAAATCTTGGTTGCATAAAGAACACCATTTCTAGTGCATAGATTCCATTTCTAGTGCATAGATTCCATTGTTTAAAATCTTGTTTATGTGATTTGATGTGTGTGTTTAAGTTATGCAGGACTTAAGTGAATCACACATGTGTTAGCTTGATAAAGCATTGGCGAGTTCACCATCTCATGGCTCGGGTCCTTGAGTCGGTGAAGGATGACATTGTGGAAGTCGTGCGCTCGGTGCATCCGAGGGACCACCAAACGAGGAGCATTAGAGTGAAGCCAAAGGAAGTAGACTTTAGGGTGAGACGCGAAAGATGACACTAGAAGAGCCGCGGGCATAGTACATCCGAGGGACGTGACCGGACGAAGAGAGCTTCGGTGAGGGACTCCATGGGAAGATGAGAGATTGACCGATTATAACCCGAGATGGGGTAGCTCATAGGTGAACTTGGCTGAATGGCTAAGTCAAGTGTCAAACACTCAAACTTAGGTTTGAGGTTTACCCGATCGTCGGATGCTCAAACAAGTATTTGTTTGAGGTTTTACCCGACACTAGTCGACTGCTATAGATAACAGTCGACTGCTCTGAGTCGACTGATTATCGACTGGTATTCGATTGAAGTGTTTCTGACCCAGCAGTTGACTGCTAGGGTTTGATAGTCGACTGTTGCACCATCAGTCAAGTGCCAAGGGACAATAGTCGACTATTGAAGGTGGTTGTGGGCACATAACCACTCGTAGCTGACTCATTAGTCGGCTATGTAGGTAGCAGTGGACTACTGCTAGCAGCAGTCGACTGCCAAGGCTACCGTTGGACGGTGCAATGGCAAGTCAGAAGTCGTTGGGAGTCGGCTGTTAGAGCGATAGTCGATTGATAGCATGCAACAGTCGACTGCTGCATGTCCAACGGGAAGAAATCCCTCTTCTCTATAAAAAGAGGGCTTGGGTGCCTTTGAGAGGTTAATGTTCCATTCCTATTCATACTCCCAAGTGCCCTAAACGTGTTTACCCTTCTCTTGTTTCTAACTCAATCTTATTGTAAGAGGGAGAGTTTGTGTAAAGAGGTTACCTCCACCTTGTTGAGCTAAAGGAGAGATTAGTGAATTTGGTTGAGGGAGTGATTCGCCATACAAATTGTCCGTGGATTGGCGGTAAGGGTCATGAACCACGTTACATCATTGTGTTTGCGATTGCTTCTTTCTCTTTACTTTTGCTTTAGTTTTAATTGTCTTATTCTTAGTATTTCCACTGCACTAATCTTTATCGTAGACAATTAAGACGCCAGAATTCTATCGATGATCATCGGGGCTATTCAACCCCCCTTCTAGCCGGGCAACGATCCTCCAACATGCTTGAGAATTTCAACCTCCTCAAGAAACGACTCAACTCTAGACTTGGACTTAGTTAATTTCCTATTTAATAACTTAATAGCATGATACAAATTTGCAATTAGTGAACGACTTACCTTAATCTTTTCATTTGACCCGACTTTGAGTCTTGTCTCAAATTCGTCCTCAGAGTTAGAGTCGAGGTTGGATTCACAGTTGACTTCGGACTCGAACTCGGACTCTGTCAGTTTCTCCATGAAAGCCAAGTCGTCTCCTTGCTCTTCTTCTTCCTCCCACGTCTCTTGAAATGCTTGCTTTGGTTGCTTGTGTTTTGGCTTCATTTTTGGGCAGTCTGATTTGTAATGCCCCTTCTTGTTTCACCCATAGCATGTGTAGGTCTGTGGGGGTTTCTTGTTCTTCAATTTATCTCTTTTCTTTTTGATTATTCTCCGAACTAGATTGACTAGCTCGACCTCCATCTCTTCTTCAGATTCCAATTCCGATTCGCATTCTTCTTCTACGGGAGGTATCTTGCTCTTTTCTCTTTGTCTTCTTTGTCCTGTAAACAACGCCATACCTTTCTCGGTCGGGACCGCGTTAGTTTGTTCATGCAACTCAAATTCGGAAAAGAATTCATCTAATCTAATCCTAGATAAATCTTTAGATACCTTGTAGGCATCAACCATGGATGTCCACAAGGTGGTCCTAGGAAATGCGTTAAGTGTGTACCTTATTATGTCTCGATTGTCTACCTTTTGTCCGATGGCGTGTAGACCGTTCAGGATGTCTTGGATCATCGCATGGAGTTGTGTAGCGGTCTCGTGATCCTGCATCTTTAGATTATATAATTTATTTAATAGTAAATCTCTTTTGCATACCTTTGCATCGGATGTTCCTTTGTGTAGCTTGATTAACTTGTTCCAGAGGTCTTTGGCGCTAATGAACGGTCCAATTCGGTTGAGCTCCTCCTTGGACAATCCACATTGCAACATTTGAGTTGCTTTTGCATCGACTTTGACTTGCCTCTTGGTTGCCAGTTGCACGTATTGCTTTAATGGAGGTCGTAGGCTTTAATATTGTTTAAGAGTTTTATGTCTCAGCATCCTCTTTGCATCACGAATAACTATTATCTACATGGCTTATGCTCTAAATGATGGCCTTAACGCGGTCGTCGATATTTGTAGCTGTGGTAGCACAACGAGCACTTCAATGTGGGCCATTAAAAATGAACCTTGCACACAAATAAAAATGACACGAAAAAGGTTACCAAGACTCTAGTCTTGGATTAGTAGTGCGGGAAAAGAAATAACGAAAAGCTTAAAAATTAAAAAAAAAATATGAAAAGAAACCAAAAGAAATGCTAGATTGGTGGTTGCACCAAATCTTAGAGCCCCCGCTCTGATACCAATTATTGGATCGAAAGCACGCTAGAGGGGGGATGAATAGCGAGCATAAAAATCTTTCTTTTCTTTCGATAAAACTCGAGTGACACAGCGGAAATTAAGATGTAATAAAAGTAAATGACTCAATTTGTTTTTACGTGGTTCACAACCGAAAGATTGCTACTCCAAGGCCTCGCGTTCCTAGACCGTGTACGATGGGACAATCCACTAACAATCTCCTCCTCGTTGAAGGTAGGAGACAACAGTTACAATAAATAAAAGAATGAGGAAGAGGGACAATCCCACCTCTCCTCTTTACAATGAAAACACGATAAAGGAAGATCGAATACAAAAGGTAAGACAACTAAAATAGAAGTCTATCGATGTTAGAAGTGTGAAACTCAGCGTGATATCAGCGTAGTGGCGGCGTAGCATTGTCGTAGACCTTCGACGTTGTGAGAGCACTTTGAGAGAAATTGAGATGACTTAAAGGGGTGAAACCCCTCTTCTTATATCCCTCCAAGCCCCTAAACGTTGAGATCCATATCTGATCCAAATGGACACCTCGCCCCCAAGATAAGGGGATCTTGTTTGACCTTCATCGAAGTGGACAGTTTGAATAACAGTCGACTAATGGCCTTCATCAGTCGACTGCAAACAACCAACAGTCAACTGCCATCTTGGTTATTCTACTATAACATAGAGTTAGCACAAACACAAGAGTAAAGATAAATTTGACAGCCACTTACCGTCCGATCTCGACCTAGACCTTCCATTGGAAGTCTTAGTCGGATCGCCGCCTAAAGTCATCCCCATACAGAGGGCCCGACCTCACCTTTACTCCACACTTGTGCTTACCTCCGGTCCTTTGCGACTTGTTGCTTAGCTTCCGGTCTTCACCTGGGTTCTTCGACTCCATTCGAAGTTCTCCCGGTGTCACCCGACCACCACGATTTTTCGACTCGAGATTCGCTGGGTGTCGCCGACCTTCAGCTCAGCTTAAACATTTCTGTACACTCAAGAGTAGCTTATGAGATAAAGATAACACCTTAACTTTGATCCTTTGCCATGATCAAAACCTAAGTTCCATAGAGAACACCATTCAATGTAATGTAACAATAATTGTCTCTAAAAGTCAAATGAAAACCCTTTCTATTCAAACAAGAAAAATATAAAAAATTTCTTTATTAATAAAGGAACATAAAAATAATTGTCCAACTCTAAAACTAGTTCATTAGGTAATTACAGAAAATAAGTCCCTATGGCTACAACAACAACCCTTTCTCCATTGTTAACCCTCAGATCTGCTTCTCCCTTGACCAATCTTCTACTGCCCTTTAACCCCTGTTTATTATTACATATGTGTGAGACACACCCGATATCCAATACCCATGTGTTTGTAAAAATAATATGACATTCAATAACTAATATACTTGAAGTAGTTTGGGCATCAGATTCTTTTTTCTGCTTCAGTGACTCTAGATAATTCTTGCAATTCCTTTCCCAATATCCCTCCTTGCCACAATGGTGACAAGTGCCTTTTGGAGCATGTTCTTCCTTCTTGGCCTTTCCCCCCTTGCCTCCTTTATTTGACTTCCTCTTAGAACCTTTCTTTAAGGAGTCAACTGATATCATCACCTTCTATTGCTTCTTAACAGATGACTCAACTATTTTGAGCATGTTGATCAGTTCGGGTATTATGGACTCAATTTTGTTCACCTGATAGTTCATCACAAACTGTAAATAGCTATCAGTCAAACTATGAAGAATTAAGTCAATACTTAATTCATGGTTCATGATAAACCCTAATGATCCCAATCGCTAAATATAGTCATTCATCTTTAGTAAATATTGTACCGCAGATGAACCCTCCTACATCTTTAAGCAAAAAGGAACTTTGTGATCTCAAACCTTTCAGATCTCGCTTGCTCATCAAACAACTCTCGATGATGAAAGACAATGGTATAAGTATCCATATACTCATGTTTCTTTTGCAACTCAGAAGTCATGAAAGCTAGCATAATGCAATTTGCATATCTGAATTAGCAATCTGTTTCTGATAAGCCAACTTTTGGTCATCAAAAGAATTGTTCGCAGGAGGTTGGGAAAGATCATTTTCACAGACATAGGCTATCTTTTTAGCCTTAAGAACAATTCTCAAGTTTCGAAGTCAGTCCAAAAAGTTTATCCTGGTCAATTTATTTGTATCCAAAATCGAGCGTAAGTTAATGGAGGTCGACATGCTATTCTATTAAAAAAAGCCTAGACATACAAAAAGAATATATAAGATAGATGAATTAATAATGTAAACAATTTAAATTAATCAAAACTCCCACTAATTTGTTTAAATTCAAGAGCCTTAACTTTGAATTAGGGAGATAGTAGATTTTCTTTTAGTGGGTTGATATTCATTATAGCTAAGATTGACCTTGGAGAGAGTCCAATAAGCCAATCTTAGTTCTAACGGTAGGTATTAACAAAACAAATTATATAACATTTATATAACTATCACTTTATGCTTTCAACTAATTTAGTGTTCACATATACATAAGGTTGTTAACTCATTAATATATATTCATTATATACATATCACCTAATTGCATCTTTGTCCACATTTATTGGTGCAATCGACCTAGATCACGATTGACTAGATTCGAGTGAGTAGAGTTTTTATGTTTGACAATGGATTTGACTATTGTTTGATAATATGGGTTTGACCATATGTTGACCATATGACAAGTGGATATTTGGGATATCCAAGGTCATAAGGGGGAGAATGTTAGGAGGCGATTGTTGGAGCAATTGGTCTCAGGTCAAGGTTGACCTTGCTCGAGTGAAACTCGAGTGGAAGTCCAAGTATGAATACTTGGCAATGGAAAGTCCAAGATTAGATTCTTGGCAATGGAGAAGTCCAAGTTTGGATAATTGGCAAATGGAAAGTCCAAGGGTGTAGTCTTAGCGGTGAAAGTCCAAGTTTGGATACTTGGCAAATGGAAAGTATAAGGGTGTAATCTTGACCACGTATGTCCAAGTGTGTAGTCTTGGCAGTGAAAGTCCAAATATGGATATTTAACAAAGAAAAGTCCAAGGGTGTAGTCTTGGCTACATAAGCCCAAGTGTGTAGTCTTGGTGGTGAAAGTCCAAGCATTGAGGCTTGACAATGGAGAAGCCCAGAGGCACGACCTCTTAGCAAAGGAGACCCAGTTAGCAAGGCATAGCTGATGGAAGCACCTGAGGCTAACATGAAGGGTGAAGGAGTCATGGAGGACTCGGATGGACCTTGAGGGCGTGAGGTTGATGGAGGTGGCTAGAAGGCTTAGGTCTAGGCTAAGGATTCCCGAAGGCATGACATAACCGATGGAAGCTCCTGAAGGCTACGTGAAGGGTGAATGAGTCATGGAGGACTCGGATAGACCCTGAGGGTGTGAGGCTGATAGAGGTGGCTAGAAGGCTTAGGTGTAGGCCAAGGATGGTCGATCAAGTATGAGAGGATCATACTTGGGTTAAACCTCATGTTTGAAATTTACCAGTCGACTGTCCAAGTGTACCACACTTGGGAGCCTAGTTTGACTCGAGTAGTCGACTGTAGTTATGACTCAGTCGACAGGTGTATAGTTGATTGAGGCTTGACTGCTTGTTGTCCCTTGGCAGTCGATTGGTGGCTTGCACCAGTCGACTGGTCCATGGCAGTCGACTGCCAATAATGGATAGTCGACTGGTGGCATGTGGACATGAGCATAGAATCTCTAGTAGTCATCTAGGAAGTCGATTGAAGACTTGGTAATTGACTGATGGTAATTGTTGATGCAGGGAGCATCACTCCTTACTTTTGATGTATAAACCATAGTTAAAGTTAGGAATTACTTGTGTTTTAATATGCGTGTTAAGTGTGCAGGCTTAACAGGAAAGGCTTAGAAGGTCATGTTAATGGATACTAGACAGAAGACTTGACAGATCATGAGAAATAGACACTAGGTAGGAAGTCTAGATGGGTCAGGAGACTGGACATTGATGGGTTTTGCTTATCGAGTCCGTGAGGGGAAACTTCGCTTCCCACTTCACTTTGGTTGTTTGTTCATGGCGATCCCATCGATGTCCCCGGATTAAAAAATTTAATCCTAGACAAAAGGGATTACCCAAACAATCAAGTCATCGTCGTGCTATTCGTTTAGAGAGGTCACTTGAACAAACTTGTTGTTCAAGCAACCAACCTCTATTCTACAAGTAGCCGCGGAATAGACGATGTCCGGATCGCCGGATTTCGTGTTTATGTTCGGGATCCAAGTATTATTTAGCCACAAACAGAATTATATCATGCTCATAATTGAAAAACAAAAACAAACATGTTACAAAAGAGAATAGAGAATCGGTATACCTCTCGATCTTCTAATGTATGACCTTCCTCCTTTCGGACGTCGTGTGGGCGATGATCTACCAAAAGTTGAAGCTCCTAGATCACCAATCTTCCTTCCTTGCTCGTTACGATCAAGAGGAAGAATAGAAACAAAGCTCTATTCCTTCTTTCAACCAACCAACAACCTCCAAGGAAGGAGCTTGCCGCCAGCCAAGAAGGAGGAGGAGATTATGGTGGAAACCGGCCAAGACACCAAGGGAAAGCCCTATATCTTGTTTCCACCACCTAAGGAGAAGGAGAAGAGGGTCTTTGGCCACCGACCAATGGCTGGAATGGGTTGGAAAAATCTGCTGGACACCGGCCACCTTGAAGGAAGAAGAAGAAAGGAAAATACTTCCTTATTTGGTGCCGCCCAAGCCTCCAAAACCCTCAGCCTACAAACCCTAATCCTATCTCAATTAGGATTCATAAGTTGCCACCCACCCCTTGCCCTCCTTTTATAGAGTTAGGGATAAGCCATGTTTTAATCTCCACCATTGGTTCTAGGGATTTAATCTCAACCATCGGATCTAGAGATTTAATCTCAACCGTCGGATCTAGAGATTTAATCTCTACCTTTGGATCTAGAGTTTTGTTTCTATCCATTGGATCTAAGCTTCATGAGGTGTTAATAGGCTACATTAGAGACCATGAGGAGGAGTTGGATCTTGGCCACCCATGGATCAAGCCCACATAAAGTCCGATCCATTAATGATAATCCAATCCACTAAAGGATTATCATTGATCTACCTCACCAATCCCCATAAGATAATATGGGCTCCATATATTATTTGTATATTTTCTCCCCGTGTTTAAGATCTCGAATGTCCGTCGATTAATTAATTTACTGACCATTAATTAATCAACATCTAACTCCATGAGTAGTACCACTCAACCTTTTCATCATGCTGGACCAAGTCCACCTGCAGGGTTTACATGATGAACCTTATGAGCTCCTCAAGGGGACATCATCATCCTAATATATAGGACACGCTTTCCTCCTATAATCAATGACACACCATATAAATAATATCATTTCCCAACTTACCGAGCCTATCGATTTAATCTATAAATCTTGCCCATTGGTAAATCAAAGAGATGAATACTAAGTATATGTGCCCGTTATTATATCGGGATTAAGAGCATGTACAAAATAATATCTGAGGTCCGATTCGATTATGTAGTCAGCAATAAATTGAATCACCTCTAAGTAGGTCCTGCTCAATACACACAAAGTGCACTAGTGTGATTCTATGGTCAAGACAAACCAATACCAAATCACACTACAACCATTTCGATGGTTTATCCAAAGCCATCTCGGTTGTGAGCCTTCACTTATACTTTACAAGGAGCCGATAACATGATCTCCCATGTGACACCACACACCATGTTATCTACAAAGTAATGTATTAGACAATATTGCATAACCATAAAAATATACAAACAATGATCATGTGATTCTTATTTCAAAATAAAGATGTTCATACAAAAGATAGACTTTTTAGTATACATCCCTACAATCTCCCACTTATACTAAAAGACTATGCTGTCCTCAAACTGCTATACATCTGATTCCCATTCCCACCACATGCCTATCAAAAGATCTCGCTGAAAGGGCCTTAGTGAAAGGATCTGCCAGGTTATCCTCCGATGCAATCTTGGCCACAACAACATCTCCTCTCTTTATGATTTCTCGTATCAGGTGGTACTTGCGCTCTGTGTTTACTAGCCTTATGGGCTCGTGGTTCCTTCGAGTTTGCAACTGCACCACTATTATCACAATAAATTGTGATAGTTCTGGGAAAACTAGGAATCACATCCAAGTCCATCATGAAGTTCCTGAGCCATACAGCTTCTTTGGCTGCCTCAGAGGCTGCCACATACTCAGCTTCCATGGTGGAGTCCGCCACGAATTTCTGCTTAACACTCCTCCATACAATGGCTCCACCTCCCAAAGTAAACACAAAACCTGAGGTAGACTTACTATTATCCCTATCAGATTGGAAGTCAAAATCCATGTAACCCACAGGGAGTAATTGGTCTGCCCGGTAAACCAGCATATAATCCCTAGTCCTTCTCAGGTACTTCAATATATGCTTTACCGCAGTCCAATGTCCCTGCCCTGGATTACTCTGATATCTGCTGACCATGCCGACGACATAGCAGATATCTGGTCTCATACATAGCATCGCATACATGAGGCTTCCTACTGCCGAAGCATAAGGAACCACCTTCATCTCCTCTATCTCCTCAGATGATCTAGGACACATCTTCTTAGATAAAGGAACTCCATGCCTGAAAGGTAGAAAACCCTTCTTGGAGTTCTGCATGCTAAAACGATCCATAATCGTGTCTATGTACAAAAATTGGGATAAGCACAACATCCTTTTCCTGTGATCCCTTATAACCTTGATCCCAAGGATGTGTCCCACCTCTCCCAAGTCCTTCATATCAAACTGTTTGGACAACCATACCCTTATGTCCGATAATACCTTGATATTGTTGCTAATCAACAAAATGTCATCTACATATAGTACAAGAAATACCACTACGTTTCTGTCACATCTCTTGTATACACAAGTCTCATCCGGACTTTGAATAAATCTATAAGACTGGATTACCTCATCAAAGCGGATGTTCCAAGACCTCGAAGCTTGCTTCAATCCATAAATGGACCGATTAAGCTTACATACAAGATGCTCTTTGCCCTTAGCAATGAATCCCTCTGGTTGCTTCATATAGATGTTTTCCTCAAGACTTCCATTAAGGAAAGCTATCTTGACATCCATCTGCCACACCTCATAATCCATATGAGCTGCTATGTATAAGAGAATCTGGATAGACTTAAGCATGGCTACCAGCGAAAAGGTCTCCTCATAATCGATACCCTCTTTCTGAGTATACCCCTTCGCAACAAGACTCGCTTTGAAGGTCTCAACCTTCCCATCTATTCCTCTCTTTCTTTTGTAGATCCACTTGCATCCAATGGTTTTTACACCATCGGGTGGGTCTACTAGCTCCCAGACCTGATTTGAATCCATAGATTCAATCTCAGCATTCATTGCACTTTGCCAAGATATTGCATCTTTATCTTGGATTGCCTCGTCATATATCCAGGGATCAGGTTCATGTTCACCAGGGACCAAATCAGAAGATTCTCCCAAGAAAATGAATCTATCAGGCTGTCTCACAACCCTCCCACTATGATGAGGTATCACCTGTGTATCCTCTGTGACACGCGACACAGTGACATGTGGTATATCCTCTTGTACTAGTGGTACTAAAGAAGTGACTTCCCCTTTTAATTCCTCCAGAACAATTTTACTCTTGGGCTTGTGGCTCATCACATAGTCTTCCTCTAGAAATCTGGCATTCGTGCTAACGATCACCCTCTGATCTCTAGGACTATAAAACAAATCACCCTTCGTTCCTCTAGGATACCCAACGAACATGCATACTTTTGTACGAGGTTCAAACTTACCATCATCTGCCTTCATCACATGTGCTGGACTCTCCCATATCCGAATATGTCTTAGACTAGGCTTTCACCCAGTCCACAATTTTGTGGGAGTAGAAGGCACTAATTTAGATGAAACCAAGTTCAGGATGTACACCACCGTATCTAGAGCATATCCCCAGAATGAATTCGGCAACTCAAAATAACTCATCATCGATCTAACCATCTCCATAAGAGTCCTATTCCTTCGCTCTTCTACACTGTTCTGTTGGGGTATGACAGGTGCAGTCAATTGGGATTGAATCCCAACCTCTGATAAGTAGTTCCTAAACTCTCCCAAGAGGTACTCTCCACCACTATCAGATCGTAGTGTCTTGATACTTTTACCTTGACGTTTCTCCACATCAGCCTTGAATTCTTTGAACTTGTCAAAGCATTCAGACTTGCGGCGCATCAGGTAAATGTATCCATATCTTGAGTAATCATCTATAAAAGAGACGAAATACTCAAAACCACCTCTAGCCTGGATAGACATAGGACCACACAAATCAGAATGAACCAATTCTAACACATCTTTGGCTCTATACCCCTTGGCCTTAAAAGGCCTCTTGGTCATCTTACCCTCCAAGCAAGATTCGCAGGTTGGGAGATCCTCCACCACTAATAAACCTAAAGGTCCATCAGCTATCAACCTTTGAATTCTACCTAGGTTAATGTGACAAGCCTAAGATGCCAAAGATATGTTTGGATCATCTTCGAAGGTTCTTTTCTCTTATTGGAATTAGAAGATGAGTTATTAACTTCAATTTGCATTGTGGAAGGTTGTGGTTCAAGTGTGTATAAATTTTCTATCAATGCATCCGAACAGATAATGTCCCTATTCCTTCTTATAACAACTCTGTCATTAAAAGAAGTAGCATATCCATCCATAAACAATTTAGAAACCGAAATTAAATTCTTTCTAAATAAGAGTACATAAAGGCAATTCTTAAGAACCAAAAGTTTATTTTTCTCAAAAGATAAATGAACATCTCCCACTGCAACAGTTGCCACCTTCGTGGCATCGCCCAAGTACACGGTAATCTCCCCCTCAGCCAGTCGTATGGTTTCCTGGAACCCCTATAAAGTATTGCAGACAAGATTAGTTGCTCCCGTATCTACACTGTAAAATACGGAAAAAAATTATTATTTGGATTAACCCCTTTAATTAATTGGGTTTAATTAGTGGATTAATTGGGCTTAATTAGTGGGCTAATGGGGTTGATTAGCTAGTTGGACTGAGTCCATTGGGCTAGTTTCGGATTGGGCTCGAATCTGTGGGATGGAATTGGACTTGGGTTGGGATAGCCAAATCACTCGAATGACTTTTAAAAGTCGTCGAACAAATCGAGCAACCCATTTCCATTCGCGATTTCTCCACTCTGTTCTTCATCCTCATCGCCGATTTTTTTTTCTCCGCCGCGATGCCTATCCCGATCGCTGCCCATCTGCGGCCAGCCTCCACTCGACGTCGTTGATCTCAGTTGGGAGCAAGCAGCGCCGACTGATCGTCTACTCTAATTCGCACCCTATTTCTCCCACCTCCAGCCATCGCGACCACCGAGCCAACTCCTCCGGTCGCCGTAATCGATCGATATGCGATACTCGCTACCATCTCCATCACTCTTAGCTTTCACCGCTGTGGATTGCTCTGGTCGTCATACGTTGCAGTTGACGCTCCACCGCCCCATCCGCTCTGATCTGCGGCCAGAACCGATTGTCGTCGGTGTTGATCTTCACGCAGGATCGTTGCCTTATCTGCTGCTTGACAGGCCGGTTCACCTTCACTGTCACAGCCGCCTTCGGTCACATGGATCGGTCGTTGGCCACGCTGGCATTCTTTCCTTTCCTCTATTTTTGTCGCAGCGACTGATTACGATTGGGAGTTTTATGGAGTCCGGTGAGCCGCTCCCTTAAGCTATGTTTGCTTTCTCTCCATCTTCTTCAATCGCGTGCTACCTCCATCTGTATCTGTTTGGTCATCTCGCAGATGACTTTGTCCACTTCACGAGTCAATGATGAGGCCAAGAGAGGGATCCGATGGTTAAGTTGGAACAAGAAATATTGATGAGCTGTTAGCTCAGATCTTGTGAAACAGCAATGGAGACCGATTTGTGACTTAAGACCATGGGTCAAGAAACAATGGGAGCAAGGCGCAGATGGATCTAATAGCTATACTTGGATTTGGGGGCAGCTGTGATTGAAGCTGCACTAGGTGAGTTACCATTGTGAGGTATGTTGTATTACAGCTTAATTTGGAGTTGATATGGATATTATGCAGTTGATTGTGGATTATTAGTTGTGGATTGAGATATGGATTGGATTAGCTTGATTCACAGCTAATTAACTATCAATGGCAGGACGTTGATTAGTGATGATGCTCATGGTAGGAATGACTGATACGAGCTATATATTAGGTGGGTAATATCTACCTGGTTCGGTAGTTTTGATCAAATTCTAGTGCATGAATTTGGATATATGTTTATACCTGTTTACCTTAAATCCACTCTTATTTAATCATATGCTTGTACTGCCTTGACCTTTGAGATATATACTCTGTTACTTCATTGATTATCTAGCACGGATAGGAACTATAAACCCTATTATGTGTTAGCCGATGGATGTTCAGTAAATACAGGTAGTTAGGATTATCCTTGTGATCTTAGATTGGATTACTGTGTTACATCACTAGGGTTAGGTGATGGTTTGGGTTATGAAGTTGATTGTTGTATCGTACATATGTTAGTTGTGCATCTATGGTGGATCTAGTTGTCCATGCATAGGTAAATGTGTGTGGTTGTCAGTTTATGGTTATGGACTAGAAGTCCTAGCATGATGGTATATCCATTATGGATCCTGTATCTGTGTATGGTTATATGGATAGTCGATAGTATCTCGCTACTGACTAGATGTCTTAGCGTGATTGATTGTCAGATGTGTATGACTCTTTGTGCGATAGAGAGAGAGAGCCTTGTGGATTGTAGTCCTTGCATAGTTGAATTTTGGTTGACCAGGACTCCCCGTGGGATAGGGAGTGTGGCGAGGATACATGTATGGATCTATGCATCATTACACTGCATGCATGCTGTAGACTGAGTCTCCCTTGTGGTTGAGATGGGTCATCAGTCATCCTGCCTCCCTGGCCACTTGGGATAGTGGTTGCAGGGTTGAGGGCGAGCATTACAGCGCGTATGCTTCGCAACTATGGATGGTGGTATGGAGATGCACACTGCCACCGTATGAGTGGTAGTTAGTGCACTCACCCACTATAGACGGTGGTCGTGTGATGTGCAGTTGTCCTGGGTGCGGTGCTCGTCTACTCATGGGTAGGGATAGAGCGGCTAGCAGCAGGGACCTCCGTGTGGGTAGCATATATGTCTATGGCGGGCTAGCTACTGTTTCATACTACCCAACTCGGTCACTCGAGAGTGGTGGCAGCTGGAGTCGGGATAGTTGTCATGTCGTGCCACCTAGGCCACACTGGGGTCGTGGTAGCGAGTTGGGTGCGCAGGCATGACCATGCATATGTATTGCTGATATATATATGTATGCATGTATTTTGATATATGTTTTACATATGCCTGTGAGATGCTGCATTTTATTGAACTATGATTGTTGCATATGGTTGTTCATCATGATACATGCCATTTGCATTTGATATACTGCTATATGTGAAGCATGATATATGTGTTGGTCTAGACTGATGTATGCACTTGATTAGCGTCATGTCATAGTGTGGTATGGACCGAGATGGTATTACATGTGATTATATACTGTTCATATGTCTGAGTATTGGTCAGGTATGAGATTGACTTTGTGCGTTATATGGGTTATGTTATTGTTGGTGCAGGGGCACTAGATAATCGAACCTGTGTTTTGATTATGGCAAAGACACAAAGTTAAGTTTATATTGTTATCTCACGAGCTAAATCAAGTGTGCAGAAAAGTACTAAAGCTGGAGCTGAAGGCTAGCGACACCCGGAGGAAGCCGTGGTGGTCGGGCGACACTTGAGTGAATTCGGAGGGAGCCGAAGGAATCGAGTGGAAGGACGGAAGCGAGAGCTACTATCGAGGTAAGCTCGTGTGAGTGAGAGATTGTAAGGTCGTGTCCTCTTTACGGGGAAGACCGTAGGCGACGATTCGACTAAGACTTCCTGTGGAAGGTCTAGGTCGAGATCGGACGGTTAGAAACCGTCGTATTTATCATTTTCCGAGCTAATCTCTTACCGCAGGAAGTGGCAGCCGGGCAATGCTGGACATTAGGCGATCGTTATCGATTGGTGATGAGATGCATCGATCGATTATCATCGATCCGATGATGAGGCATCGATCGGCCCGATGGCGACGATTCAGCTTTTGCGCTAGGTCAAAACGGATAACGTTTGACGCGGCCACTTCGCGATAAAAATTTGGAAAAATTCATGATCCGTTCCAAAGAAATAGGAGACAAATTCAGAGGCTAAAGTCTATAAAAGGAGGGGAGGATTCATCTCCAAATCACATCAATTATTCATCAAGTGCTCCTACAACGCCAACGCTTCAACACCGTCATAACGCCGACGCGACGACAACCTCAGATCTTCTTCGTCGGCAGCAGATTCAAGTAATATTTTTGATATTATATTCTGTGTTTTTTATATTCATAACGAGGTGAGGTAGGCTTGTTGCCTCATCCTCGTGTATTCGGTTTTTGTAATCGTTGTCTCCTACCTCCAACGAGGAGGAGACGTTTTAGTGCTTTGCCCTCCGTACGCGGTCTAGGACCGATAGGGCCTTGGAGTAGCAACCGCTGGGTTGTGAACCAAGTAAAATAAACGTGTTCATTTATTTTCCGCTGTGCTTACTTTGCGTATTGAACGAACGAAAAAGAAAAGATTTACGATCGCTATTCACCCCCCCCTCTAGCGACGCTTCTCGATCCAACAGTTATTGTATATCTGTTCAGGATGATATAGCTTATGGTGTTGCAGACCGTCAGGTACGTTGGTACATTACTTCATGTTCAGTTGATCAGTTTAGTATATACATTGAGTATGACTTTACAGTAGTTACTTGTTATTAGAGTTGGATAGGACTGTATGTCTATTGGACTCATGCTGTATACATGTAGATCTTCACATGTATACTTGTAGATCTCTTTACCCTATATGTTCATGCACTTTCTATATATTACCCCTGAGTTTATACTCACCACCCCGGGACCCTGGGCTTCCTGTCGCCCAGATAACAGGTAGAAGATTCCTTAGACGTTCGGAGCTCCGCCAGCTGATCACATCTCACACCGGACGAATGGATATGTTTTTCCGTATTGTTGTATTACTATGGATTGTTGGTTTGGGTTTTTACCCTGTATTGTTTCCGTATTTGTGATATACGGATGTGATGTACGTATTTGGTCTTTGATTCGATTTCTGTTATGATTCTTGTCGTGTCAAGTCACTCCGGAGTGCACATTTGGTCTTTGTATCTTGGTTATCTGTTTGTATTGTTTCCGCTGTGTTTTGTATAATTGGTATGTTGGTATCTTTATATATTGTGTTGTTGTTAGGCCTACGGGCGTTGTATTAACCCGATATATTGCCACGTACAGGGGAGATGCCGTCCGTTTACTTTTCGGTACGGCATACTCTCGGGGCGTGACAATTTTATTGGTATAAGAGCCCTAGGTTGCGAAGTCCATTTTCGGATTTTATTTCGTTCGGACATCGAGTTTTACTTTACTCGGTTTTGGTTTGTGAGTTCTGGGATCTGACTGTTGCGGGCATCTCCGAGCTACAAGGTTTAAGGTATGTTAATTGTTATTACATATCCTTCTGTTGGCTACGTATTTAGTTGCTTATAACTGGGATGACTTGTTGGATATTGGTTAGTATTCGTAACCGTGGTTTGAGTTGACCACGGGAACGATATATTGAGATTATTAGACATGTACCTGCTATCGAAAAGGTAATTACCTTTGAGAGCCGACTGATACCGAGTCGAATAGAAGGGGTTAGTAGTCACATCTCTTGTGGAGGTCAAGGATTTCGGTCCTAAGATTTTCACTAATTATGTAGTTAGATCATTACCTATTGGGTGGGTAATGGACAAGTGAGTATACTATTTCTGATGCAGATAGTAGAAAATTAGTGGATGATATTCATGGGGATTTTGATCCCCGGACTGGTCATTTTAGGTTGTATAACATTGGAAGTACTTTTGGAGTACTTGACTCGGGTTATACGAAGATAGTAGTGTTAGTTGAATACCATTATCCGGATTTAGCCGGTACTTGGTGGAAGAGATAAGAAATAACCTACGGGAAATAACGTATCACTTAGTCACAGTTCAGTGATGTTGTGAGATAGTATTTCCCCACGTCATTTTTGACTCATTGTCAGGAAATTCTTGGGTATCGAGTAGGGTGATCGTTTGATAATGGAAGTACCATGCAGAGTCGTTAGACTTGCGAGGGTTACGACCACCTAATAGCTTGAGAATCTGATCGACATGTCTTAAGTCACCCATGGTTTACTGGCTGACATCTTGATCAGGATGTTTGGATCTCCTACCAGATCCTACCGGAAGTCCTTAGACCGAGTCATGTGTATAAAAATGACTCCGTAGCAAGTGTTTTAAGAGTTGAAGATTTGATAAGCATATATTGCAAGTCAAATTATTGGAATTAGAAGTCTCCGAATATTTGATAAAAGGAGAAAGATTAGAGTTATGAGTCATGAGCTACTATTGTAGAGTTTTTCGATCATAGAAGACCGATTGCGGATCGTCAGCACCTTTTCATGTTTATCAGTGAAATCAGAGGAAAGACTCCGAAGAGATTATGTGCGTGAAGTGCAGGTTACGACGAGACACAGAGCCAGATTATCCGATGGACCATTGTATCTGTTTCTACTATAAGTATCCGGTATCTTCGAGGAGAGTATGTATTTTGAAGACTCAGTTGAAGACTATGGATGATGCTTTCGAGCGGACGATCCACAACCTCGAAAGTCGAGATCATTACAGAAGATTAGGTTATCACATCAGCAGCGATCTACTACCCCAGATATAGTAGGAGTTCTTTGATACTTTCATCCGGAAGAAGCAAGTTACTTCAGCAGTATCAGCCGAAGACATTTCAGAAGACACAGACATTCAGACAACAACAGTTACCTTCCCAGGCGTGGTTATGATTTGTTCAGAGGAGAGAGAGTATACGACGATGGTCGTATCTATGCTGTATTCTTCAGACGCAGTTATACCTTTCACAGAGATGGAGCGTGCTATGATGTTGACAGTTCTTCAGTATTTTACAGCCAAATGTGTATCCTTTGCCAGTATAACAATGTTTACCATCTCCAATGCAGTTGTTTCAGATTGTACCTCAGTTTCAGCAGTTGACTTCAGTTCCTCCATGATAGTCTTTGCATCTACATGAGCTCAGTCGTCCAGAACAGATGTTGGACAAGTTTACATGATTACTCGAGAAGAAGTATAGAAGACCGAAGGATCGGTCCTTCGGGGTATTACTTTAGGTTATCCTATTTGCGGATATATCGAGAGATGCTGGTAGTTTAGAGGTATCTTTGTCTAGAACATTCTTGGATAGGGTTCGAAGGGTTCCTATCGACTTGTGGGTTGGTGATTTTCTCTACCGTCAGGTGAGATGTTGATCAACAGTCAAGAAGTCAAGGGATACCCTTAGCTCTTGCTAGACATACCTTTACTATAGACATATCCTTACGGATAGTTGGATTGTTGGAGCGTTAGTATACTAGGACTCTTGAATGTACGTATAATCCGAGAGTATTCGGATGTAGTTACGGATGAACTCTCGGGCTGGTCACTGCATGGGCAAGGGAAATATGCGATTGAGGTGATTTCGAGAATAGTTCTGATATTGGGAACCTCATACCGGGAGATGATTTTATAGGTATCAGTGTTGCTAAACACTATGGGAGATTTATCTGCCTCAGTGGTTCTTCTTGAGAAGATCCGAAACTCTTTGTTAAAAGAGAGCTAGACCTTTGAGGTTATGCATCGATTATCGATGATTGGAAGGCAGTAGTTGAGAATGAGTATCCTTCGTCATGGATAGATGATCTGTTTAGATCAGCTAAAGGACACCTGTGTATATCCTAGGGTTGATATACGATTGGAGTGTTGATATTGTAGTGACTTAGTGTCATACAATTATCATTGTCGGTGTGATGATTGAGCTATCATTAGCATAGAGTAAAAGGATGCAGGTGTATAGAGCCGATTGATAATGTTGTTAGACTTATCGACGATTTAGTCGTTCATGGATTTGAGGAATCAAGTACTCTTAGAGTATTTGAGATCGATTGTCATCATGTCTGTGAAGGATATATTTATGGATATATCCACAATCTTAAGGAAAGTTGTGGTATCCCTAGATTGATTTGGTATTTACCATAGATGTGGATAGGATGTTACTAGCGATACTATATCGTCAACTTGTTGAACCAAGAAGGTGATGGAAATCACCTGGTTGAAAGTTTGTGAAGCTAGGTTTCAGGGCCTAGAAGGTGGATGACTTTTGTGTTAGTGTTAGTTAATCCGTCCGATATGGATGGAAGGGTATTGTACATAGATGCAATATTTCAGGGATTAGGAGCGATCCCGATGCAGTTGAATGAGACATATATTATGTGTATGCTAGTTGAGAAACTAGCGGGATTAGTTATTATAGTCTTCCAGTTACTTTTAATTCTGTGTGACAGAGTGAATTTTTGGACATTAGATTAATTTCTCTAGTGAGAATAAATCTCCATCTCTGGGAAGGATAGTGGTTCCCAGAGTTGTATTCGTTTTAGGAAGAGTTGTTTCAGGAGACTCTTCATTCGAGAGTGATGATTTATTCGGAGTGTATCCGAAAATAGTGAGTAATGAGATGTTCATGTTGGTGGAACGGTATGTGGGACATGGATGATTCCGTAGTTTGATGTTGGTTATGCCAACAAGCAAAGGTGAATATTGTGATCGGTAGGGTTACGTACCGTGATGAAGTGGGAGCCTAGTATGTTAGACTGTGTTGGGAGATTATCTAGAATTCGGAAAGAACTTGATTGGATTTGGGTAATCGATGATCGATTAGCTAGGTCCGCTCATTTTCTTCCGAGTCGTAAGATGGATTTCGTTGGATCGCTTGATGGAATTATATCCATGGAGTATCCTTGAATATCATTTCTGATAGTGATTCATGATTCACCTTACGATTCTGGCAAAGTTTCCCATCGGTTACGGGTATAGAGCTTCACTCTGGTACAGTTATTGACCACTTAATAGGTTGATTGAGAGCGTATAAGAGCTGGAATATAATATTCGAGCTCAGTACTCAACTTAGTCACTTGAGGTGTGACTTTGCTCCGGATACTTGAGATGGTTGTTGTGACATCTCGTACTTGTATATGAGTCGGAAATTTGGGGACCAAATTTTTATAAGTGGGGGAGAATGTAAAATACGAAAAAAAAAATTATTATTTGGATTAACCCCTTTAATTAATTGGGTTTAATTAGTGGATTAATTGGGCTTAATTAGTGGGCTAATGGGGTTGATTAGCTAGTTGGACTGAGTCCATTGGGCTGGTTTCGGATTGGGCTCGAATCTGTGGGCTGGAATTGGACTTGGGTTGGGCTAGCCAAATCACTCGAACGACTTTTAAAAGTCATCGAACAAATCGAGCAACCCATTTCCATTCGCGATTTCTCCACTTTGTTCTTCATCCTCATCGCCGATTTTTTTTTCTCCGCCGCGATGCCTATCCCGATCGCTGCCCATCCGCGGCCAGCCTCCACCTGACGTCGTTGATCTCGGTTGGTAGCAAGCAGCGCCGGCCGGTCGCCTACTCTAATTCGCGCCCTATTTCTCCCACCTCCAGCCATCGCGACCACCGAGCCAACTCCTCCGGTCGCCGTAATTGATCGATATGCGATACTCGCTACCATCTCCGTCGCTCTTAGCTTTCATCGCTGTGGATTGCTCCGGTCGTCGTACGTTGCAGTTGATGCTCCACCGCCCCATCCGACGCTATGATCTGTGGCCAGAACCGATTGTCGTCGGTGTTGATCTTCACGCAGGATCGTTGCCCCTATCTACTGCTTGACAGGCCGATTCGCCTTCACTGTCACAGCCGCCTTTGGTCACATGGATCAGCATTTGGCCACGCTGGCGTTCTTTCCTTTCCTCTATTTTTGCCGCAGCGACTGATTACGATCGGGAGTTTTACGGAGTTCGGTGAGCCGCTCCCTTAAGCTATGTTTGCTTTCTCTCCTTCTTCTTCAATCGCGTGCTACCTCCATCTGTATCTGTTTAGTCAGCTCGCAGATGACCTTTGTCCACTTCACGAGTCAATGATGAGGCCAAGAGAGGGATCCGATGGCTAAGTTGGAACAGGAAGTATTGATGAGCTGTGAGCTCGGATCTGGTGAAACAGCAATGGAGACCGATTTGTGACTTAAGACCATGGGTCAAGAAACAATGGGAGCAAGGCATAGATGGATCTGATAGCTATACTTGGATTTGGGGGCAGCTGTGATTGAAGCGCACTAGGTGAGTTACCATTGTGAGGTATGTTGTATTACAACTTAATTTAGAGTTGATATGGATATTATGCAGTTGATTGTGGATTATTAGTTGTGGATTGAGATATGGATTGGATTAGCTTGATTCACAGCTAATTAACTGTCAATGGCAGGACGTTGATTAGTGATGATGCTCATGGTAGGAATGACTGATACGAGCTATATATCAAGTGGGTAATATCTACCTGGTTCGGTAGTTTTGATCAAATTCTAGTGCATGAATTTGGATATATGTTTATACCTGTTTACCTTAAATCCACTCTTATTTAATCATATGCTTGTACTGCCTTGACCTTTGAGATATATACTCTGTTACTTCATTGATTATCTAGCACGGATAGGAACTATAAACCCTATTATGTGTTAGCCGATGGATGTTCAGTAAATACAGGTAGTTAGGATTATCCTTGTGATCTTAGATTGGATTACTGTGTTACATCACTAGGGTTAGGTGATGGTTTGGGTTATGAAGTTGATTGTTGTATCGTACATATGTTAGTTGTGCATCTATGGTGGATCTAGTTGTCCGTGCATAGGTAAATGTGTGTGGTTGTCAGTTTGTGGTTATGGACTAGAGGTCCTAGCATGATGGTATATCCATTATGGATCTTGTATCTGTGTATGGTTATATGGATAGTCGATAGTATCTCGCTACTGACTAGATGTCTTAGCGTGATTGATTGTCAGATGTGTATGACTCTTTGTGCGATAGAGAGAGAGCCTTGTGGATTGTAGTCCTTGCATAGTTGACTTTTGGTTGACCAGGACTCCCCGTGGGATAGGGAGTGTGGCGAGGATACATGTATTAATCTATGCATCATTACATTGCATGCATGCTGTAGACTGAGTCTCCCTTGTGGTTGAGACGGATCATCAGTCATCCTGCCTCCCCGGCCACTCGGGGTAGTGGTTTGCAGGGTTGAGGGCATAGCATTGTTGTACGTGTCGTTCTTGGCCACTATGGATGGTGGTAGCTGGAGATGCACACTTGGCCACTGTGCGGAGTGGTAGTTAGCGCACTCACCCACTATAGACGGTGGTCGTGTGATGTGCAGTTGTCCTGGGTGCGGTGCTCGTCTACTCATGGGTAGGGACAGAGCGGCTAGCAGCAGGGACCCCCGTGTGGGTAGCATATAGCTCTATGGCGGGCTAGCTACTGTTTCATACTACCCAACTCGGTCACTCGAGAGTGGTGGCGGTTGGAGTCGGGATAGTTGTCATGTCGTGCCACCTAGGCCACACTGGGGTCGTGGTAGCGAGTTGGGTGCGCAGGCATGACCATGCATATGCATTGTTGATATATATATGTATGCATGTATTTTGATATATGTTTTACATATGCCTGTGAGATGCTGCATTTGATTGAACTATGATTGTTGCATATGGTTGTTCGTCATGATACATGCCATTTACATTTGATATACTGCTATATGTTGAGCATGATATATGTGTTGGTCTAGACTGATGTATGCACTTGATTAGCGTCATGTCATAGTGTGGTATGGACCGAGATGGTATTACATGTGATTATATACTGTTCATATGTTTGAGTATTGGTCAGGTATGGGATTGACTTTGTGCGTTATATGGGTTATGTTATTGTATATCTGTTCAGGATGATATAGCTTATGGTGTTGCAGACCGTCAGGTACGTTGGTACATTACTTCATGTTCAGTTGATCAGTTTAGTATATACATTGAGTATGACTTTACAGTAGTTACTTGTTATTAGAGTTGGATAGGACTGTATGTCTATTGGACTCATGTTGTATACCTGTAGATCTTCACATGTATACTTGTAGATCTCTTTACCCTATATGTTCATGCACTTTCTATATATTACCTCTGAGTTTATACTCACTACCCCGGGACCCTGGGCTTCCTGTCGCCTAGATAACAGGTAGAAGATTCCTTGGACGTTCGGAGCTCCACCAGCTGATCCCATCTCACACCGGACGAATGGATATGTTTTTCCGTATTGTTGTATTACTATGGATTGTTGGTTTGGGTTTTTACCCTGTATTATTTCCGTATTTGTGATATACGGATGTGATGTACATATTTGGTCTTTGATTCGATTTCTGTTATGATTCTTGTCGTGTCAAGTCACTCCGGAGTGCACAGTTTGGTCTTTGTATCTTGGTTATCTGTTTGTATTGTTTCCGCTGTGTTTTGTATAATTGGTATGTTGGTATCTTTATATATTGTGTTGTTGTTGGGCCTACGGGCCTTGTATTAACCCGATATATTGCCACGTATAGGGGAGATGCCGTCCGTTTACTTTTCGGTACAGCATACTCTCGGGGCGTGACATACACACCAGGTGCCGGTAGATAACACCGCTAAACATGTTTCAATGACTAGACCAAAGGATATACCTTTGTTCTTGCGATTGGGGCAGTCCTTCTTCCAGTGTCCAGTCTGCTTACAAGTGAAGCACTTGCCTTTCGTCTTCTTCACTCCTCCTTGAGTACCTCCCACTGCCTTTGCCCCAGTTTGTTTCTTCTTCTGCTTGCCTTTCGACTTAGAAGTAGAAACCTTTTGGGTCACCATGGCATGTGCCTGAGCACTCTGACGAAATAGCCCCTCTGCCACCTGGAGTTCTGTCAGAAGTTCCACCAACAAATACAACCTCTTGTTCATGTTGTAGTTCAGGCGAAACTGCTCAAAACTCCTAGGTAGAGACTGGAGAATGATATCAACTTGGGTTTCCCCATCGATCTCAGCTCCGAGGACTTCCAACTCATTCAAATGAGCCATCATCTTGAGAACATGATCCCTCACGGGTGTTCCCTCGATCATGGTGGTCGTCATCAAGTTTCTCATGGCTTCTTGCCTCGCAACCCGATTCTGGTGTCCGAAAAGCTCTTTGAGATTGAGCATCATGTCATAAGCTGTGGGCATGGCTTGATGCTGATGTTGCAGTACATTTGACATAGATGCCAAAATGTAACACCGCGCCATCTCATCAGCCTTTACCCACTTCTTATAACTCTCTCTCTCCTTTTCCCCAGAATCTTCTGCAGGCTTAGGAGGGCACTCTTCGAGGAGTACATATTTGTATTCCTCAGCAGTCAAGACAATATCTAGATTCCTCTTCCAATCAACATAGTTGAGTTCAGTAAGTTTGTTCTTTTTCAGTATCACAACAAGTGGGTTGAAAGTCATTTTAAAAGAAAACCTAAGAATCACATAAATTAAAATATTAGATTTCAAAAAATTATTGATTCCTCAAACAATAAAATTTTAAAATCAACCAACACCTCAAAACACCGAGAATATCGTATGCCACGATAGTGTGGACGTATACGAATTCTACATTTGTAAGAGGAGGTTTTATCCATTAATTTTACTATCTTGTCAATCTAACTTTTTGACAAGTAAAATTAATAGTTGGTTCCTCTTTGGCCCTATAAATAAAAGCAGTGACTCCGATGGGGAGGATACTTATATTTGTATCTAAGTGTTCACCATTACTCGGTACCAAGGTAATTATCTCGGGTTATGTGCCTTCCGATGGGGAAGTGCACACGCTCTTTAATAATTCCCTATAACCATATTTGACCTTGTGATCCGCAAATAAACCCATCCGATGGGGAGGAAGGCACTCAGAGCCGACGCGCAAGTTTGTTTGCATCACATGTCAAATCGTAATGGAGGCCATGGGAATTTATAAAAATTTTCCTCTCCCACTTAGTAATTTGAAATTGAGGAATTTTCCTAGCCTACGACATGCATATCAAACAAAAAGCAATAAATATGAAAAATAAATTATTTTCCAACTATTATGGCTTTTGTCTTCAATATGTCTCCCGTCGCATCGCCTTCTCGTCCGCTCCTCCTACGCCATGTACGAGCCATCCGGAGATCCGAGCCGAGACTAAAACCTATTTTAATTTACATCCATCGATCCTATACTCCACGAGGGAGTGTACATGAAATCTAGATCAAAAGTAAACTAAAATAAAAAGAGTGGCTAAACAATGCCGTATCTAATTTACAAAAACTAAATACTAGCCTCGTCAACCCCGAGGATTCAACAAAATATACACATACAATCACATACACACATATGACCATAATAGTCGGATCTTATGCCTGCAACCAAAGAGTTAAACTACGCATATCCTACTATTATCCGACACATATAATATATGAAAAGTGTATAAAAATTAACCGAATCCTAAACACACAGAACTGGAAACCTTGGCTCTGATACCAATTGATGGGTTTTGCTTATCGAGTCCGTGAGGGGAAACTTCGCTTCCCACTTCACTTTGGTTGTTTGTTCATGGCAATCCCATCGATGTCTCTGGATTAAAAAATTTAATTCTAGACAAAAGGGATTGCCCAAACAATCAAGTCATCGTCGTGCTATTCGTTTAGAGAAGTCACTTGAACAAACTTGTTCAAGCGACCAACCTCTATTCTACGAGTAGCCGCGGAATAGACGATGTCCGGATCGCCGGCTTTCGTGTTTATGTTCGGGATCTAAGTATTATTTAGCCACAAACAGAATTATATCATGATCATAATTAAAAAACAAAAACAAACATGTTACAAAAGAGAATAGAGAATCGGTATACCTCTCGATCTTCTAATGTATGACCTTCCTCCTTTCGAACGTCGTGTGGGCGACCATCTACCAAAATTTGAAGCTCCTAGATCACCAATCTTCCTTCCTTGCTCATTCCGAGCAAGAGGAAGAATAGAAACAAAGCCCTATTCCTTCTTTCAACCAACCAACAACCTCCAAGGAAGGAGCTTGCCGCCAGCCAAGAAGGAGGAGGAGATTATGGTGGAAACCGGCCAAGACACCAACGGAAAGCCCTATATCTTGTTTCCACCACCTAAGGAGAAGGAGAAGAGGGTCTTTGGCTGCCGGCCAATGGTTGGAAAGGGCTGGAAAAATCTTCTGGACGCCGGCCACCTTGAAGGAAGAAGAAGAAAGGAAAATACTTCATTATTTGGTACCGCCCAAGCCTCCAAACCCTAATCCTATCTCAATTAGGATTCATAAGTTGCCACCCACCCCTTGCCCTCCTTTTATAGAGTTAGGGATAAGCCATGTTTTAATCTCAACCGTCGGATCTAGAGATTTAATCTCAACCGTCGGATCTAGAGATTTAATCTCTACCTTTGGATCTAGAGTTTTGTTTCTATCCATTGGATCTAAGCTTCATGATGTGTTAATAGGCTACATTAGAGACCATGAGGAGGAGTTGGATCTTGGCCACCCATGGATCAAGCCCACATAAAGTCCGATCCATTAATGATAATCCAATCCACTAAAGGATTATCATTGATCTACCTCACCAACCCCCATATGATAATATGGGCTCCATATATTATTTGTATATTTTCTCCCCGTGTTTAAGATCTCGAATGTCAGTCGATTAATTAATTTATTGACCATTAATTAATCAACATCTAACTCCATGAGTAGTACCACTCAACCTTTTCATCATGCTGGACCAAGTCCACCTGCAGGGTTTACATGATGAACCTTATGAGCTCCTCAAGGGGACATCATCATCCTAATATATAGGACACGGTTTCCTCCTATAATCAACGACACACCATATAAATAATATCATCTCCCAACTTACCGAGCCTATCGATTTAATCTATAAATCTCGTCCATTGGTAAATCAAAGAGATGAATACTAAGTATATGTGCCTGTTATTATATCGGGATTAAGAGCATGTACAAAATAATATCTGAGGTCCGATTCGATTATGTAGTCAGCAATAAATCGAATCACCTCTAAGTAGGTCCTGCTCAATACACACAAAGTGCACTAGTGTGATTCTATGGTCAAGACAAACCAATACCAAATCACACTACAACCATTCCGATGGTTTGTCCAAATCCATCTCGGTTGTGAGTCTTCACTTATACTTTACAAGGAGCCGATAACATGATCTCTCGTGTGACACCACACACCATGTTATCTACAATGTAATGTATTAGACAATATTGCATAACCATAAAAATATGCAAACAATGATCATGTGATTCTTATTTCAAAATAAAGATGTTCATATAAAAGATAGACTTTTCAGTATACATCCCTACAATGGACATCTGGTATGAAGACTAATTGAGTCAGGAGACCAGATAACTGACATGAAGTCCAGCTGGGTCAGAGAGACCAAACAGCTGATGGGAAGCCCTGGGGGTCAAGTTGGATGTCAAGCATGGTAAGTCTAGTTGGGCAGCTGATTGATAAGCCTCGAGTGAAAAGGTGAGGCAGAGTCCACTATAGGGGGACTAGGTAGGCATTGATCCGACGGATAGTCTGTGTGGAACTAAGAAGTCGAGATCGGACATTATTACTACTACCATTTCATTTCATAGTGTGTTTTGTGCTAACAGTGTTTTGCAGGTATCTAGTCGACTGATTGGTTTCTAGTTGATTGGACTCCAGTTGACTGGGTATGGCCCAGTCGACTAGGATGTCGAGTTGCCAACACAGTTAGTGATCGACGGTAGATTGTGTGACCGAGATGGCATGAGTTTCAGTCGACTGGGATATGAAATTTCTCAAACTGTGGAGGAGTGGAGATAGACGACCTAGAGTCAACTGGACCAGGTCCAGTCGACAGGAAAGGTAGAAGTACCAAATCAACAGGCTAATTTTGAGTCGACTGGAGGGTGTTCCAGTTGACTGGAAAGTGCCTATATAAGAAATAGAGGACCAACTCCGAATATAGATTTACTCATACGTCAAAGTGTTGTCACAATAATCCACTGTCTGCAAGATCATCGTTAAGCCACAACATCGACAACCAAGCTTCATTCCAAATCTTAAGTTGTCAGTCTAACTTTTAATTGCTTGTAATTTCGCTTTGTTTGTACTTAACTTCAAAAGGATAGGTGGCTTGTACCTTACCCTTTACTATTTGTAAAATGTGAAACCCTCCAAGATCGAGAGTTCTCAATTCGAAGGACTTTAGTGGATTTCCCATCGAGGCGACTCTCGGAGAGTCGCGGGCCTTAGAGTAGCAACCTAGCTAGGGTTGTGAACCAAGTAAACGAACTTGTGCTATTTACTTTCTTTACATTTTTGTTGCAAATTACTCTTGCTTTAAAAAGATTAAAAGAATAGTTTTTAAAATTAAAAAGGTAAAAAGAAAATTTTTATATTTCAAGATTCACCCTCTCTCTCGAAACTAGTGATTCTACAATTGATATCAGAGTGGGGGCGCTCCGATTTTGGTGAAACTACCAATAGAGCAAAGAAAAATTTTCTTTACTTGTGTTTTTAGTGATTTAGTTTTAATTTTTGCATCAAATTAATTTTTCTGATATTTGTCCATCATTCTTGCTTTAGTATAAGTTTTAATTTTTGCACTAGAATAAGTTTTTAGTACAATTGTCAATCTTGCTTTTATTTTGCTTAGTTTAAAACTTTGCACTAATGTAATTTTTTTTGAAAAATATTTTGCATTTTATTTAATAGAAATAGAAAATGTCACACCTAAAGAGATATAACACCGTTCTCTCTCCTCTCTTTAATGGAGAGGACTTTTCCTATTGGAAGAGGCGAATGAAGTGCTTCTTGAAAACCGATCTTAAGATTTGGTTTTCAATTAGGAAAGGCTTTGTTCCTCTAGTAGATGACTCGGGAGAGTTGTTAGATCCGGAGAAATGGACCGCGGACATTAGAAAATGAGCTCAAGTCGATTATAAGACCCTTAACACCTTGCAATGCGGACTAAGCAAATAAGAGCTCAATAGAGTCGGACCCTTTGAAAACTCTAAGGAACTTTGGGATAAATTAATACAATTACACAAAGGCACTAATGACACTAGGATAGTTAAAAGAGACATTCTTCTTAATAAATTATTTAATTGTAAAATGTTGGAAAATAAAAATACAAGTCAACGTCACACTAGGATAAAAGACATATTAAATGGACTACCTAATAGGTCATCAAATTGAAAATAGAGATATAATTAGGTACACCCTTAAGTCATTTCCTCAAAATGCCTTATGGACATCCATCATCGATGCCTATAAGGTCTCCCGGGATCTTTCCTTAATTAGACTAGACGAACTATTTTGCAAACTAGAACTACACGAGCAAGCTAACTTGGGTCAAACTGAGAATGATATAGCTTTAGTGGTAGGTTAGACTAGAAAGGAAAAATAACCAAGAGTGAGTCCGAAGATGAGTTTAAATTGGACCTAAACGAAGAGGAAGAGATAGTGAACATGGTCCAGAAAATGTTCAACCGGAAGAAGAGGTTCACTAAGACAGATGCTAAGGAGGTGGTCGAGAACAAACCAAGATCCAGATCGGAAGTGACGTGCTACGAATACAACGAGAAGGGTTACTACAAGTCGGAGTGCACAAACATAAAAAAGGAAGAGAAGCCAAAAAAAAGGAAAAGAAGAAGAAAGCACTAAATGTGATTTGGGATGAGTCGTCTTCGGAGGAGTCGACCACGGAAGAGCCAAAGAGAAGTTTCGTAGCATTCATGGCTGCAAACAAGTCCGAGGCCGAATCAAATTCCAAGTCCAAGTTCGAGAGAAGCCACATGTCTGCATTAATTTCTGAAGGACTAGACAAGGTAACCTCTCCCTTAGAAGATAAATTGTATAACATCATTGCATGCCTAGGTAGGAAATTAGCTAAGTCCGAGAACCGAGTAGACACACTCCTTAAGGAACTTCAAGTACTTAAGGAGCAAGTTAACTCGAAGACTTCAACTTACCAAGTTGAGGATAGAGGCTCAACTCAAGTTGAAAAGCTTGAGGAAGAGAACTCAGTCCTAAAAAGACAAGTTGAAGATCTCACCGGAACACCGAAAAGGTTCACTTCGGGCTCCAAATATCTTGACATGATGCTTAGGATTCAACGAGCTGTGTACAATAAGTCCACACTCGAATACAAGGCTAAGTCATCCTATAAATCATACATATATTTACTTAGCCGAAACGCTAAGAGTCAAGTCCAAGCATGGGTTCCTAAGTCTAGCTTAGTCAACAAAGATGGATCGAATCAATTTTGGGTCCCCAAGAGTCAAATTCACTTAGTGAATAAAACTCAATTGAGCTATGACTTAGGGGGAGCTAGATCTTTACTTCTTACTTCTCTTAATTGAACTCTTGCATGCTTAGTTAGTTTTACTTGCTTAATTTAGAACGGACTAGATGGGAAATAAAGTAGTTTAAATTTGAACAACCTAGTGTTGGTGTAGGGGCACTAGATAATCGAACCTTAGTTTTGATGATGGCAAAGATTCAAAGTTAAGCTATTTTGTTATCTCATGTGATATGATAAGTGTGCAGGAAGTGTTTAAGCTAAGCCAAAGGTCGAGCGACACCCAGAGAATCTCAAGTCGAGAAACCGTGGTGGTCGGGTGATACTAGGAGAACCTTGGGGAGTCGAGGAACCTCGGTGGTGATCGAAAGCTAAACAATAGGTCAGGAGGACAAAAGGTAAGCTCCGGGTGTGGAGCGATGGTAAGGATACGTCCTCAGTTAGAGGACAATCCTAGGCGTCGATCCAACTAAGGCTTCCGGAGGAATGCCAAAGTCGAGATAGGACAATCAAAGGACTGTCACACTGCATGGAATTATGCATCTATTGTGCTAACCTTGTGTTGCAGGAAATCTCAAGTGTAGCGATCATCGGAGGTGTCGTGATCATCGAGGTGTCGATGGTCGATTGAAGGCGTCGATCGCTAAGAGGATCGATCGATGTCGATGAATCAAAGTGGACAAGGTCAAAGAGATAGAGATTGATGCCGCCACCTCATGATAAGATAAGCCACCACCTCAAGATAAGATCCACGAGTTTTGGATCTGGATTGGGACAAATTCCAAGGTGCAAATCTATAAAAGGAGGGGAGCACTCAAACTCAAATTGAAGAATCTCTCAAGTGCTCGTGCTCTCTACAACGCTACTCCGACCGTGCACCATCTTCTAATTAATTGTCAGTATTATTATTATATTTCTATACTTAATTTGTATAAGGACCAGTAAGGTTGTTATCGGCCTTATAATCATTGTAATCGTCTTGTCTCTTACCTCCAATGAGGAAGAGACTTTTAGTGATTGCCCTTCGGAAGCGATCAAAGATCGCAGGACCTTGGATTAACAGCCGGTGGGCTGCGAACTAAGTAAAAAAGCTTTGTGTCTTTCTTGTGTTTATCTTTTAGTTTTTCACTACGTACTTGGTTTTAATCGTCGAAAAAGAAAAGTTTTCACGAACGCTATTCACCCCCCCTCTAGCGCTCAAATCGATCCAACAATTGATATCAGAGCTAGGGCGCTCAGATTCTGTGCAACCACCGATCGAGTATTTTTTTTTCTTTATTTTTATTTTTAATTATCTCCCGCACTACTAATCCAAGACCAAGTCTTGGGATTTTTTGTCTTGTGTTTTTTTTGTGAGTATTGGAAGATCATTGACCGAGCTAACCATGGAAGAGTATCGCTCAACGCCTAAAGGTAACAATGTCAATTTAAATTTTAAATTCCATATTATTTGCTTCAAGTGCAGGGAGAGAGGACACTATAAAAATAAGTGTCCTACTCGTAAGACTCGAACGACGCAACCGGCGGCAAAGGAGACACCATTGCCAGGAGTTCAGAAGAACAAGGAGCACATCAAGTGCTTCGGGTGCGGAAGATTCGGTCACTACAAGAATTCGTGTCCGGAGAAAAAGGTTAGTAAAATTAATAATTTTGAAATGTTGAGTTTTAGAATAGTTGATAATTTAGATAAATTGTGTAATTGTTGTTAATTAATTAATACAATTAATAATTCAACTAATAAAAAATTAATTAATTTAGATTAATTAGTTTAAATAATAATAATAACAATATCATGGAAGAAAATGATCAAATTAATCTAACATTTGATAAAATTAACCAAGAGATTAATCAAATTTTTAGTTTAATCAACATAGATTTAGATCAAGTCAAGGATAAAACTAACCTAAGACTTAATCAGAATAATCAAACACTTGATCAGAACAATCAAATCATAGGACAGAATCATCAAATCCTAGATCTGATTAATCTAGATAATTCCAAATTAAAAAAATTCTATTTTGAAAAATTCAACCATAAAAAATTCGAAATTAACTTTAAAAAGTTTCAAAGATAATTTAAATAATTATAATAATAATTCTACCTTTAAAAACTCTAACAATCTTATCTTAAATAATTCTAATAATAATTCTACCTTAAAAACTCTAACAATCTTATCTTAAATAATTCTAATAATAATTCTACCTTTAAAAACTCTAACAATCTTATCCTAAATAATTCTAATAATAATTCTATTTTTAAAAAGTCTAATAATCTTATCTTAAAAAATTCTAATAATTCTACTTTTAAAAAGTCTAATAATCTTATCTTGAAAAAGTCTAAAATATTATTTTGAAAAATTCTAATAATCCTATTTTAAATAATTCACAATCTAACTTAATTAAAAATTCCAAATTAGATAATCAAACAAATAAAATTAATTATATTAGAGTACCATTTGATTATACACAAATTAATAATCCAGTAATTAAACCTTCAACTTTTAAAAATTCAACTAATAAATATGTAGACTTGGGTTACAAGTCTAAGCTAACCAAAAATCAAGACACTAAAATTTGTAAACCTAATTATAATAAAGTATCTTATAACTATTGGACAAATAAAAGTCTATCCAAGAAAACAATAATTTCTTTAAATTGATTGAATGTAGCTTGCTCATGCATACATATCATTATCATGCTTATTTTGTCATGTCATACATACTAGTTTTAAATTAACTCTCATAGAATGGTTAGATAGGAAATAATTAATTAATTTTGACAACATAGTATAAAGACACGGTGAGATGATAGTACGTTAAGGAAACGAAGTCAAGTGTATCTGAGTTGGATAAGGAGTATCTAGCTTGATGCATTTAACTAAGTGGAACTAATTGAAGCTACCTCACCCCATCCTAAACTAGTCAGACCAGGATATAACCCTAAGTGAATTAAGTGTGTAATTTTCTAAGTTGGCTTTGTCTAAGGAAGTGGTTGTTGTTCCGATCAAAGAAGACCCCTGTGCCTCGCCACGACCTGGAAGTCCTCTTTTAAAATGTTCACTTAACTAACTAAAGGTTAAATCTGAATCTAACCCAAGGCTATTAATTTCTAAGGCATTAAATTAAATTCATCTCACAATACCTATAAGGATAACTTGGTTGATCATGTAGAATGGGTGAGATGGTAAGGACAACAAATTAAAAATGGTTTTGAAAATGATTTCAAAATTTATATACACATAAATATATTCTTAAAACTATTTTTATTGGTTGCCATGATTGTTGTGTGTAGTTATACATAGTTTTTAAAATAACTATGCTTCTTAAAATGATGGTTAGTTGACCAATATTGAACGTCTAAATCCTAAAGGTCAACTTTAGACACTTAGGTGAGCCTTCCTTGTGGCCAACAAGGATGTCCTAAGAGTTTGTCAGACAAAAGGGAAGACCCTCTAGGTAAACCTTCCTTGTGGCTAACAAGGATGTTAGGTTAAGGGGGAGGTTCTAATTGGATAATCATCATAGAAGTTGTTAAAAAATATATATTTTTTTAAAAAGTCGCAAATACTTTCTAAATTTAAATCCTTATTTTGATAATATGCCAAGGGGGAGAGAAGACTTAAGTTGAACAAACTTAGTATCTAGCTACCTCTAGTTTGGCATAAAACCCAATAGACATGAACCTTTAAAATGTTTTTTTTTAAAATTCTTTCTCAAAATTTTATAACAATGTTAAAGGTTAGGGGGTCACATCCTAACCTAGGATATACATTGTTGGTGTAGGATCTAAAAACCTAAACTCTTAAGCATTAAAAGGAATTGAATATATTAAATCAAATTGATTAGAATGTTTAAAAATTCTATTTCTTGGCAAATGTTAACCTTAACAATGCACCCCTTATAAAGTTATTTTTGATATATTTCAAAGGGGGAGAGAGGATAAAGTTAAGAGGTTACTTTTTTTTTTCCAAAATGTAATTGTTTTTTTCAAAACTCACCTAGGGTTAAGGGGGAGGTACCCTTAAGGGGGAGGTTTTGAAAAATGATTATTCAATGCTTACTATTTATTTTCTCTTAAATTTGAATTGGTTTGCCATAGATTAAAAAGGGAGAGATTGTTGGTGCAGGGGCACTAGATAATCGAACCTTAGTTTTGATGATGGCAAAGATTCAAAGTTAAGCTATTTTATTATCTCATGTGATATGCTAAGTGTGCAGGAAGTGTTTAAGCTAAGCCAAAGGTCGAGCGACACTCGAAAAATCTCGAGTCGAGAAATCGTGGTGGTTAGGAGACACCAGGAGAACCTCGGGGAGTCGAGGAACCTCGGTGGTGACCAAAAGCTAAGCGATAGGTCAGGAGGACCAAAGGTAAGCTCCGGGTGTGGAGCGGTGGTAAGAATGTGTCCTTGGTTAGAGGACAATCTTAGGCGTCGATCCGACTAAGGCTTTCAGAGGAATGCCAAAGTCGAGATCGGATAGTCAAAGGACTGTCACATTGCATGGCATTATGCATCTATTGTGCTAACTTTGTGTTGTAGGAATTCTCAAGTGTAGTGATCAAGCGGATGTGTCGATCGATTGTAGCGGATCGGGGAGGTGTCAATAGTCGATCGAAGCGTCAGCTAAGAGGATCAATCGACTGATATCGACGAATTAGCCCAGTGCACAAGGTCAAAGAGATAGAGATTGATGCCGCCACCTCATGATAAGATAAGCCGCCACCTCAAGATAAGATCCAAGAGTTTTGGATCTGGATCGGGACAAATTCCAAGGTACAAATCTATAAAAGGAGAGGAGGACTCAAACCCAAATTGAAGAATCTCTCAAGTGCTCGTGCTCTCTACAATGCTACTCCGACCGTGCACCATCTTCTAATTAATTGTCGGTATTATTATTATCTTTATGTACTTAATTTGTATAAGGACTGATAAGGTTGTTACTGGCCTTATAATCATTGTAATCGTCTTGTCTCTTACCTCCAACGAGGAAGAGACTTTTAGTGATTGCCCTTCGGAAGCGATCAAGGATCGCAGGGCCTTGGATTAGCAACCGGTGGGCTGTGAACCAAGTAAAAAAGCTTTATGTCTTTCTTGTGTTTATCTTTTAGTTTTTTGCTGCGTACTTGGTTTTAATTGTTGAAAAGAAAAGTTTTCACGAATGCTATTCACCCCCCTCTAGCACTCAAATCGATCCAACACCTAGTACTAAGACGAAGTGAATTGATAGTAAGTTAGGGAAGCTCTTCAAAGTGCATGTCTAGGAAGTGATCCACTTGATATCCAAGAAGGCCATATGCCTCGTCACAACCTGGTGCACTAAGTTGAGTAGAACTAACCGAAGCTAACTAACTAAGTTTTTAACTAGTTAGACCAAAATTTAGACTAAAGCGAGTCAAGTATTTGATTCCTTGATTGACTTTGTCTTAGGAAGTGGTCCACCTGATATCCAAGAAGGTCATATGCTTCGCCACTACCTGGAAGTTGATTTTGGAAAAACTTATTTGATTAGCCAAGCTAAAGTTGAATCTAACACAAGTTTAAATACTTTCATTTTTTATTAAAATTAATCAAGATAAGAATGAACCCTCATCTCACAAAATCCATAAGATTAATGTGTGTTGAAACCTAGATTGGATGAGATGAATAAAATAAACTCAACCCTAATCGATTTAATTCTAATCAACTCAATCCTAATCAAATAAAATCCTAATTTATTCTTAATCAATTCAAAATTTAAGCAACCTTAAGAATATTTAATTCATATAGGACTCCAGAATGGACCAATGAATTCTGGATAGTGGCTGCTCCAGATACATGACTGGAGATCGTCAAAAGTTCACAAAATTAAAATTCAAGAACCTAGGTATAGTTTCCTTTGGGAACAATTATAAACTTAAGGTAATTGAATCAAGTAACATTGAATTAAAATCAAATTTTATTATACAGAAAGTTTTGCTTGTAGAAAATTTCAAATTTAATTTACTTAGTATGAGTTAATTATGTGATGCTGGATATGAAGTAAAATTTCTATCAAATGAATGTTTAATTAATAATATTAAAAATTCAAACATATTACTTAAAGGTGTTAGGATTCAAAACATTTATTCAATAACTTAGTAAGATCCTCACTAAAGTGTCAATTGACACAACAAGAGGAAAGTTGATTGTGGCATGGGAGATTTGCTCACATCCACTTTAGGTATATACCTAAAATAATGAAACAAATATAGTTAGAGGCTTACAAAACTAAAAATTTTAGAAAACAAAATTTGTAAGACTTGCCAACAAGGAAAACAAACTAAGTCCCAACATAAGTTAACTAATCAAACTCGAACTTGCTCAATACTTGATCTACTTCACTTAGACTTGTTCGACTCACATGGAGTAAAATCATTAAATGGAAACTTATATTTTTTTAGTAATAAAAGATGATTACTCTAGGTTTACATGGGTAAAATTCTTAAAACATAAAGATAAAACATTTGAAATATTCAATAATTTTAGTAAACAAATAGAAGATGAAAAAGACCTTAAAATAAAAAGGAAAAGAAGTGATAATGGAGGTGAATTTAAAAATCAAAATTTCACAACAATGTGTCTAGAAAATGGTTACCATCATGAATGAAGCCGCTAGATCAATGTTAAACGAATATAAACTACCTTATTATTTTTGGGCCGAAGCTATAAACACCGCATGCTACGTACAAAATAGAATAACAATAAATAAAATATATAATAAAACTTCCTATGAAATTTTTAATAATAAAATACCTACAATAAAATATTTAAGAGTATTTGGATGCAAAGTACACATACTAAATACCAAAGACCTTTTTGGAAAGTTCACTTCAAAAATCGATGATAGAATTTTTCTTGGATATTCAACATTCAATAGGTGTATAGAATTTATAATAAGAAAACCTTAAAAATCAAAAGAAACAACTAATGTAACATTTGATGAAGAAGAACTCCATAATGATCAAAATAAAGATGAAACAATAAATAATAACCAAGAAGGAGTGAATGGAACCACACATGAAGAATGTTGAGAATCGATGGTCGCGCTAGAGGGAGGGGGGGGGGGTGAATAGCATTTTGCATTTTCGTTGCTTGATTGTGTTCGTTCTTGTCTACAACAAGGTTATCACAGCGGAAATACAAAATACAAAATACAAATACGAATACACAATACACAAGAAACACACCCACAAATACAAGAATAACGTGATTTGGAGCCTTAGGGTTCCTACTCCATGGGGCGAGCTCAAATGAGTTCTAGTGATGCACACCACCACTAATACACTCCTTGGAACAATACGGAGGTGGAGAAACCTCATACAAATGATTACAAAAGTAATACAAGAGATACAAGACAAGACAATGAAATACAAGTAAAGAAAACTTTACAAAGAATGCTTTGAATGCTTGATTTTTTGTTGCTTACGGAATGCCTTGAAGGTCTGGAATGCAGTAGCAATTCCCCTTCAAATTGCCTCAAGAACCATGTCTAAAATCTTCCTCTTTGAGCTCCTTATAAAGATGCAACTCAGGTTGATTTTCGCCTAGCAGTCGACTACCCATACCCTTCAATCGACTACTCATGTAGCCGTTGTCTCACAAAGGCTTAATCTACGCTGGAAAAACTTCAACGGATAGCTCATTAGTCGACTGTTGCCCCGTCAATCGACTGCCCAGTCGACTATGGAACTTTCTGTGCTCATGGCTACAAATAGCAGTCGACTGCTCGACCAGTTGATTGCCCAAAGATGGTAGTCGACTGCCAAGGCCACGCGACCACAGTCGAGCTCCAGTCGACTCCCGACTAGTCGATTGGTCATAATCTTAGTTGACTGCTCAGAGTCGACTACACTGCCAAGTGTCAAAACACTTGACCAGTCGACTGGTCCATAACCCTAGTTGACCGATAGAACCTCAACCATGAGGTTTACCCCAAGTATGATCCCCTCATACTTGCTAGATCACCCTTTGCTAGACCTAAGCCTTCTAGCCACCTCCATCAGCCTCACGCCTATTGGATCCCTCCAAGTCATCCATGACTTGTTCATCCATACGCTAGCCTTCAGGTGCTTCCATTGACTTTTGTCATGCTAACCGGGTCTACATCACCAAGGTACATTTGGACTTATGCGGTCAAGACACACTCTTGGACTTTACGCCGCCAAACATTGAGCTTATGTCGCCAAGACTATAGCTTGGACTTTATGCCACAAATATCACACCCTTAGACTTCCCAAATGCCAAGACCCATGCTTGGACTTTCCAAATTCCAAGACCCATACTTGGACTTTCTAATTGCCAAGTACCCATGACTTGGACTTTACTATTGCCAAGACCCATGCTTGGACTTTGCATGCCAAGTACTCAAGACTTGGACTTTCCATGCCAAGTGTCCCACTTAGACTTCTCCATCATATGGTCAACCCCATGTCAACCATATAGTCAATGTTGGGAACGTTGCGCCCGCTAGAGGGGGAGTGAATAGCATCGTCGGAGTTGATGGAGGAATTCGATCGCGTGCTTGCTACAAATTGATTAGTGCATAGCGGAAATAAAGCAATAACAAATACACACAAGCACAAGACCAAATATAATGTGATTCAGAACCGAATGGTTCCTACTCCACGAATTGAGCTCTATGAGCTCAAGTGATGACAACACCACTAATAAAACTCCTTCTCGATAACACGTTGGAGGCGGAGAAACCTTGTACAATGAATTACAACAGTAATAAACACAAATACAAGCTAATATAATGAAACTACACAAATACAAGTAAAGAAACACTTTACAATTATGAACTTGGATGCTTGAATTGCACTTGGAGACCATGATTTGCAGTAACAAATCGCCCCAAGGAAGCTCAAGAATCGGTGCCAGATCCCTCCTCCACGAGCTCCATTTAAATCTTTTGAATGGGCTGGATTTTGCCTATCAATCGACTACTCGGGATTATCAGTCGACTGATTCCATTGTTATCGTGAGACAACGGCTAGATCAACGCTGGGAAAATCCAATGGATACACCATCAGTCGACTGATGGCTCAATCAGTCGCTGGAAAAACCTGAGGTAGACTTACTGTTATCCCAGCCTCTGATAAGTAATTCCTAAACTCTCCCAAGAGGTACTCACCACCACGATCAGATCGTAGTGTCTTGATACTTTTACCTTGACATTTCTCTACATCAGCCTTGAATTCTTTGAACTTGTCAAAGCATTCAGACTTGCGGCGCATCAAGTAAATATATCCATACCTTGAATAATCGTCTATAAAAGAGATGAAATATTCAAAGCCACCTCTTGCCTGGATAGACATAGGACCACACAAATCAGAATGAACCAATTCCAACACATCTTTGGCTCTATACCCCTTGGCCTTGAAAGGCCTCTTAGTCATTTTACCTTCCAAGCAGGACTCACAGGTTGGGAAGTCTTCCACCACTAATGAACTCAGAGGTCCATCAGCTATCAACCTTTGAATTCTGCTTAGGTTAATATGACCAAGCCTTAGATGCCAAAGATATGTTTGGTTCATCTTCGAAGGTTCTTTTCTCTTATTGGAATTAGAAGATGAGTTATTCACTTCTATTTGCATCGTGGGAGCTTTTGGTTCAAGTGTATACAAATTTCCTATCAATGCACCAGAACAGATAATCTCCCTATTCCTCTTTATAACAACTCTGTCATTAAAAGAAATAGAATATCTATCCATAGACAATTTAGAAACCGAAATAAATTCTTTCTAAATAAAGGTACATAAAGGCAATTTTTAAGAACCAAAACTTTATTCCTCTCAAAAGACAAATAAACATCTCCCACTGCAACAGCCGCCACCTTGGTGGCATCGCCCAAGTATACGGTAATCTCCCCCTCAGCCAGTCGTCTGGTTTCCAGGAACTCCTGCAAAGTATTGCAGACATGATCAATGGCTCCCGTATCTACACACCAGGTGCCGGTAGATAACACCGCTAAACATGTTTCAACGACTAGACCAAAAGATATACCTTTGTTCTGCTTACTGTTGGGGCAGTCCTTCTTCTAGTGTCGAGTCTGCTTGCAAGTGAAGCACTTGCCTTTCAGCTTCTTCACTCCTCCCTGAGTTCCTCCTGCCGCCTTTGCCCCAGTTTGTTTCTTCTTCTTGCCTTTCGGCTTAGAAGTAGAAACCTTTTGGGCAACCATGGCCTGCGCCTGAGCACTCTGACGAAATAGCCCCTCTGCCGCCTGAAGTTCTATCAGAAGCTCTACCAATGAATACAACCTTTTATTCATGTTGTAGTTCAGGTGAAACTGCTCAAAACTCCTAGGTAGAGACTGGAGAATGATATCGACATGGGTTTCCCCATCGATCTCAGCTCCGAGGACTTCCAGCTCATTCAAATGAGCCATCATCTTGAGAATATGATCCCTCACGGGTGTTCCCTCGATCATGGTGGTCGTCATCAAGTTCGTCATGGATTCCTGCCTAGCAACCCGATTCTGGTGTCCGAAAAGCTCTTTGAGATTGAGCATCATGTCATAAGCAGTGGGCATGGCTTAATGCTGATGTTGCAGTACATTTGACATATATGCCAAAATGTAACATCGCGCCATCTCATCAACCTTGATCAACTTCTTATAACTCTCCTTCTCCTTTTCCCCAGAATCATCCGTAGCCTTAGGAGGGCACTCTTCAAGGAGTACATATTTGTATTCCTCAGCAGTCAAGACAATGTCAAGATTCCTCTTCCAATCAACATAATTGGATCTAGTAAGTTTATTTTCTTTCAGTATCACAGCAAGCGGGTTGAAAGTCATTTTGAAAAACCTAAGAATCACATAGATCAAAATATTATATTTCAAAAAATTATTGATTCTTCAAATAATAAAATTTTAAAATCAACCAACACCTCAAAACATCGAGAATATCGTATGCCACGATAGTGTGGACGTATACGAATTCTACATTTGTAAGAGGAGGTTTTAACCATTAATTTTACTATCTTGTCAACCTAACTTTTTGACAAATAAAATTAATAGTTGGTTCCTCTTTGTCCCTACAAATAAAAGTAGTGACTCCGATGGGGAGGATACTCTTATTTGCATCTAAGTGTTCACCATTACTCGGTACCAAGGCAATTATCTCGGGTTATGTGCCTTCCGATGGGGAAGTACACACGCTCCTTAATAATTTCCTATAACCATATTCGACCTTGTGATCTGCAAATAAACTCATCCGATGGGGAGGAAGACACTCAGAGCCGATGCGCAAGTTTGTTTTCATCACATGTCAAATCGTAATGGAGGTCGTGAGAATTTATAAAAATATCCCTCTCCCACTTAGTAAATTAAAATTGAGGAATTTTCTAGCCTACGACATGCATATCAAACAAGAAGCAATAAATATGCAAAAAAATATTTTCCAACTATTATGGCTTTTGTCTCCAATATGCCTCCCATCGTATCGCCATCTCGTCCGCTCCTCCCTACGCCATGTACAAGCCATCCGGAGATCCGAGTCGAGAAAAACTATTTTAATTTACATCCATCGATCCTATACTCCACGAAGGAGTGTACATGAAATCTAGATCAAAAGTAAACTAAAATAAAAAGAGTGGCTAAATAATGTCGTACTTAATTACAAAATTAAATACTAGTCTCGTCAACCCTGAGGATTCAAATAATATACAATTATACACATACAATCACATACACACATATTGCCATAATAGTTGGATACTATGCCTGCAACCAAAAAGTTAACCTACGCACATCCTACTATTATCCGGTACATATAATATATGAAAAGTGCATAAAAGTAATCGAATCCTAAACACACAAAATTGGAAACCGTAGCTCTGATACCACTTGAAGGTAGGAAACTTCGCTTCCTACTTCAACTCGACCGCTTGTTTATGGTGATCCTGTCTTCCTCCCCGGATTAAAAAATTAATCCTTGACAAAGAGGGATTACCAAAGCAACCGTTTCATCGTCGTGCTATTCAATTTGAGTGGCCACTTGAACAAACTTGTTGTTCAAGCAACCTACCTCTATTCTTCGAATAACCGCGGAATAGATGATGTACGGATCGCCAGTTTTTGCGTTTGTATTCAGGTTCCAAGTAAATTTAGCCACATGCCACACATACAATGTACAAAGAAACAAAAGGAAAGAAAAACAAGATTTATACCTCTTGTTTACCTCAAGGTCTTCTATCGTATGTCCTATCCTCCTCTTGGACGTTGTGTGGGCAACGATCCTCCAAGAGATGAAGCCTCCTCGATCACGATCTTCCTTTCCTTGCTCGCTCCAAACAAGAGGAAGTATAGAAACAAAACTCTTCTCCTATCTAGGACCAACCAACAAGCTCCAAGTTTGAAGCTTGCCGCCGACCCAAAGAGAGGTGGAGGAGTGCCGTCCAACCTTGAAGGAAGGTTGCCGCCGGCCAACCTAGAGAGAGAAAAAGAGAGAGGGAGGAGCTACCGCCAATCTAGAGAGAGAGAGGTGGTTGAGAAGTTGCCGGCCAAGAAGAAGGCCAAACCCTAGCCCCCGCCCAAGAAGAAAGCCTTGGGTTGCCGCTGCCCACCTCTCTTCTCAAGCCAATCTCCAAAACCCTAATCTCCCAATTCTCTTCTACGCCCAAGCCTTGGCCTCCTTTTATAGAGTTAGACTTAAGCCTTGTTTTAATCTCCACCGTCGGTTCTAGGGATTTAATCTCAACCGTCAGATCTAGAGATTTAATCTCAACCGTCGGATCTAGTGATTTAATCTCCACCGTCGGATCTAGAGTTCCATTCTCCACCATCGGATCTAGAGTTACATTCTCCACCATCGGATCTAGGCTTCAAGAGGGTTTTAATAGGCTACGATAGAGACCATGAGGAGGAGTTGAATCTTGGCCACCCAATGGATCAAGCCCACATAAAGTCCGATCCATTAATGATAATCCATTCCACTAGAGGATTATCATTGATCTACCTCACCAACCCCCATAAGTTAATATGGGATCCATATATTATTTCTACATATATCTCCCCATGTTTAAGATCTCGAATGTCCGTCGATTAATTAATTTACTGAAAATTAATTAATCAACATCTAACTCCATGAGTAGTACCACTCAACCTTATCATCATGCCAAACCAAGTCCACCTGCAGGGTTTACATGATGAACCTTATGATCTCCTCAAAGGGACATCATCATCCTAATATATAGGACACGGTTTCCTCCTATAATCAATGGTACACCATATAAGTAATATCATTTCTCAACTTACCGAGCCTATCGATTTACTCTATAAATCTTGCCCATTTGTAAATCAAAGAAATGAATACTAAGTATATGTGCCCGTTATTATATCGGGATTAAGAGCATGTACAACATAATATCTGAGGTCCGATTCAATTATGTAGTCAGCAATAAATCGAATCACCTCTAAGTCAGTCCTGCTCAATACACACAAAGTGTATTAGTGTGATTCTATGGTCAAGACAAACCAATGCCAAATCACACTACAACCATTCCAATGGTTTGTCCATAACCATCTCGGTTGTGAGCCTTTACTTATACTTTACAAGGAACTGATAACATGATCTCCCGTGTGACACTACACACCATATTATCTACAATGTAATGTATTAGACAATATGCATAACCATAAATATGCAAACAATGATCATGTGATTCTTATTTCAAAAATAAAGATGTTCATACAAAAGATAGACTTTTCAGTATACATCACAATAGAAACAACTCCACGAGCAACAAGTCTTCATCTCCGATTGGTGCTAGCCAATCAGTGGAGATAAGAGAGGGAGAGAGGAAGAAGATCACCACCGAGAATTAATTTTCTTCCAAAGATTATCAAGAGATCTATTTATAGTTCTCTTGATTTGGGCATCTTAGGAAGCTTAAGCGAAACCTATCTAACCATAATTATCCCACAATTAAGGTGAGAAAACCCAGGAAATTTCCAAACTTGAATGCACTAAAATCAACAGTCCGTGACATGACCGTGTTTGGGACACATAACCTAGCCGTGTGTCCTGGGCATGACCGTTCCTGTACACACAACCAGGCCATATGTCCATTAGGGCACAACCTCAACTTTGTGTTAGTGTCAGCCCTTAGTGCTAATCATGAGATGATTGATTAGGAATCATGTGTATCATATTTCATTAATAAAAGACAAAGATTGTTTATTATATTTACTTTATACATGTGCCAGCTAAAATAAATATAATAATGCCCTTGAATAGTATGTTCTAATCTACAGTATATCAATTGGTAGAATTGATTATAAGAAGCTATAGAGAACACTATTCTTAATATTCCTAATCAAGTATTAATAGACAAGGGCAATATTAATACATTGAGACTAGCATGTAGGTCAATGGATGACTTGATCTCACAAGTTATGGATATGTGATATCACATTGACACATGAGCATATATATTGGAGAATATGTATACTGAATTGACCCACCATGAGAAAGTGTCATGGATCATTATATGAGTGTCATATACTTTCTCATGTGACTATTGGTATGAATAGTCCTTAGACCTGAAGTCACTATGGTTCCCTACATAAGGAGTTATGTATTTTGGTATCGTCTAACGTCACCTATAACAGGGTGCACTATAACGGCGATTACTGGGTATATAATGAATTATGCGGAGAGATGTGAGTGATGTAGATGAGATCTATCCCTCCCATATGACGGGAGTGATATCTTTGGCCTCTTGATAGAGTAGGACCACGAAATGTATGGCCATGCTCAAATGAGTCAATATGAGATATTGAGCTTATTTATTTGAGTGAGTCTACTTGGGGATCAAGAAACATAAAGATCGATAAGGGTATGACACGGTTTATTCCTCATTGATTGATCTAAGATATCAGAGATAGAAGAACACTGTTATACATGATAATAGCCATGGAAAGGTTGTCGGATCTCGACGATCTTGTAACTTGGGTAGCAATGATGTATTGCTAGATGCTGCTCATTGCTTATGTATCTAAAATAGTTTTAGATACATTGCCAATGTTACAAAAGCCTATAGGGTCACACACAAAGGACATTCTGTTTTGGAGATGGTTTCTTTTAGTTTGACTAAAAGAACAATTGAGCATGTGGCCAAGACTTGAGTTAGACTCAAACTGGTTAAACTTGAGTTAGACTCAAGTTGAACCATGGAAGATGATTCATCATCATCATGCATGATTAATGTGATTAACCATGCATGGGAATACCAAGGGCCTTAGTATTCATGATGAAGAGGAATACCAAGGGTCTTGGTATTAAGAGTCTTCTTAATGAGGAGATAAGAAAAATTAATGACAAGGGTTGCTATGGGCTTAAGATGCTTTGAACGTGCAAAGAAAGAGATGTAAGGTCATTGGGCGTGTAAGGCAAGGCAAGCCAAGAGAAGTGTTCTCTCATCTCTCTCCTTCCTCTCCTCCTTCTTCCAAAGGGTTCTTGGCATTTTGCTAGGGGTTGCTAGCACAACGTGACTCCAAAACGGGTGGGTGTCAGTGTGGATACCTTAGAGATACGGTTATCCTTACCGTATTGAGATTTGACAGCATTTGAAAAAGCGGGATTACGAAGGGCACGCAACGAAGGTATACTTCTCCTTCTAGATAAGATCTAGAAAAGTAGGGTACGAAACGACTTATATAGTTTTGCATGGATCTTTGGTGGGATCCGGTTTATAATTTTTATTTCGCTGCGGTTGTGTGAAGTATTCGCCTGTGATGTTGTGAACATCAGATCCGGAATTATCCCAACACTCTAACCATCTTTGGCCAGGGCTAGGCACAACCGTGTGAGGTTATGTATGGTCCATTTTGATTTGTTTAAGTGTGATATGACTATGCCATGCCCTGGCATGACCATGGAAGGTTCTATAGCCTCCATTTCGCACCCTTATAGCCTGGTCCAACCAGGTATAACCTCTCTCTTTGAGAATCTCATTCTCAGACTTGTTTTAAATCTCTAGATCACACATATTGCAAGTGACCCAATAGGTTTTCGGTTATGTATGTTAGTTATAATTAAACCATTAATTATGAATAGATCATGAGTGACACCTAGCAATAAATCATGCCCCCAATTGACTGGAAAGTCCAAGTTAACTTCAGAACGTTTCTGAACTCTTCAGTAGCTACAAATATTTGTTCCTTGTTCCTTTCACTCATCCTATAGCCACTTGATTCGGGACATAGTCTATGTGCTCGTCCCCATTAGTCTGACTACGTCACATCTAATCCAAGTTAGTTTTATATCCTACGGATTCAAGTTACTCCTACATGTTCCCAGAAGACTATCTTCTTAACATACTTTGTAAGATATCGGAAAATAAAATAATAATAAAATAATACTTATAAATTAGAAATTTTCTTATAGAATTTTTGAGATTTTTTTATATATTTAGATTGACATGATATGGCTGGTCGTAGGAAAAGATTGAGTAGACTTTATAAAGCCTATTCAAATGATAAGAATTAATGGGATTAATGAAGAATTTATTTAAGGGTTAATTAACCTTAAACCTAGGTTTAGGGTGCTTATAAAATTTTGGTCATGATTCTTTTCTTACATCTCTTCTCGATTGGGATCACGCGACCACCCTACAAGGAGCAGCTCACCGATCGCCATTTCATCTTGCCACCACCTGTTCTTTGGCCGGATCTCCACCTTGAGCAACTATTCTACCCACACTAGCAAGTAGTTCCTCTGTTGTGAGTCCTCCGCTCTACCACCACATTCCTTCCTCTTCTCATCCGAGCTGATCTTCTTTCTGAGGCATTGGTTGTGGACTTATTGGAATGAGGAGGAATTTCATTTTTGGAGCTCACTGTAGGTGGAGGGAATTGAGCTGTGTGATCGAAGTTTAGGGTGGTTCTATTCTTGTGAATTCCTGGTAATGTCTATGTTAATCGATCGATTCTTTCTGGTTTCTATTCGGCTTCGTTGTTGTCTTGCTGTGATCCCGGATCTGGATTACAATCACTTTTCAATCACTTTACAATCACTTTTAGGTCTCCTTCGGGTGAACAAGTTGGGAGGTGTTATATATCTGTTGAGAATGAGTGAGGCAAAGCTAGGTACAAGAACTATCGGAATTGAGATCGGTTGCTCAGATTGTGGTTAATTGGTTTAGATATGACACTATGATTTTAGATCAAAAGCTTCACTGTGGAAGCTAGACTAGGTAAGCTCTAATTTTGGTTGTATTATGCAAGTTGTAGTTTAATCATTTGTTGGTTGATTAAATAGTTGGAGGAGGCTATTCCTTTGTGGAGATCCATTATATTTGGATTTAGATGAATGATTCGGTGATTAATGGTTAGAATGGAGATAATGGTAGGATTATCTTACTTCGATATTTAGTTAATTAAGTGGGGGGGGGGGTAAGATTGGGTAAGATTCTTATTTCTTGCAGTGTAATTATGTTGATGTGTGGTTATATAGTATTCTATGATTTTAGGACTGTGATTTGGAGGGAGATTTCGGACATGGATATTTTTGGATAGTCGTCAAATTAGGTGGGTAGTTATGACTTTGTTACTATAGATCTTTGATCTTAAGTGCATGAATTCTTTTATGGTTAGTTGAAACTATCTTGACTCCACTTTATTTTATGTATGCTTGATACTTAGTCGTTTGACCTTTGAGATATTCTAATTGACATCGATACTGTCTCATTATTCTATTGTGAATAATATATCTATCTGTGATACTGTTATTGTTGCATCATTATTGTGATGGTTAGTTATGTGGATTTGATTAATGTATGCATCTTGTTGCAAAAGTGCATGTAGCGGGTTATAGTTATAGTCCCTAATTGGTTATCATGTTATATCACTAGGGTTTGTGATAATTATTACTGTATATGTGCATGTCTTATTGTATGACCTTGCATTGAGCATATCCTATCGACCATGACTACCATGGATGGTTGAGTGGGTCGCCAGTGGAGTTTTATTTATGGACTAGAGTTCCTAGCATGATATGAGTATATGTTGTTGTTTATGACTCCCTGTGAGGTATAGAGTATGCCAAAGGGTACATGCTTAGAGGAGTCATCATCACATTGCATGCACGCTGTCGACTATGTCTCCCTTGTGTAGGAACGTTGATGACGTGCTAGAAGGGGGTGAATAGCGGTTTCGATTCAACGCTTGATGGAATTCGATCATGATTTTCTACAATTGTTAGTACGCAGTAGAAATAGAAATACTAATACAAATACACACAAGAATACACAAGCACAAAGACACAAGATGTAATGTGGTTCCAAACTGGTCCTAGACCGCGTATGGAGGGCAAAGCACTATAACGTCTCCTCCTCGTTGGAGGTAGGAGACAACGATCACAAAAACCGAATGTACGAGGATGAGGCAACAAGCCTACCTCACCTCATTACGATTAAAATAAAGAATACAATAAAAATAATTACTTGCTACTGCTGTCGACGAAGGAGATTTGAACTTGTCGTCGCGTCGGCGTTATGACGACGTTGGAGCGTTGGCATTGTAGGAGCACTTGATGAATAAACTTGATGATCCTTGGAGTTGGAATCCTCCCCTCCTTTTATAGATTTTGGCCTCTAAATATGTCTCCTTTTTTTTCAGAACAGATCACGAAGTTGTCCAAATTTTATCGCGAAGTGGCCGCGTCAAACGTTATCCGTTTTGACCTAGCCTTGGTCGATTAAATCGCCATCGGATCGGTGATGCCTCCCATCGATCGAATGATGAGCATCGATCGCCTTGATGTCGGCGATCATTGCCCGGCCTGGCCACTTCCTGCGATAGAGGTTAGCTCGGAAAATGATAAATGCGACGGTTTCTGACCGTCCGATCTCAACCTAGACCTTCCACGTGAAGTCTTAATCGGATCGCCGCCTACGATCATCCCCGTAAAGAGGACACGACCTTACAATCTCTCAGTCACACGAGCTTACCTTGATAGTAGCTCTCGCTTCCGGCCTTCCACTCGATTCCTTCGGCTCCCTCCGAAGTCACTCGAGTGTCGCCTGACCACCGCGACTTCCTCCGGGTGTCGCTAGCCTTCAGCTCCAGCTTTAGCACTTTTCTGCACACTTGATTTAACTCGTGAGATAATGATGTAAACTTAACTTTGTGTCTTTGCCATAATCAAAACACAAGTTCGATTATCTAGTGCCCCTGCACCAACATAAGCTCTAGTGATGCAAACCATCACTAATCAACCTCTCCTTATTGGAAAACACTCCGGAGGTGGAGAAAACATCTTACAATAGTCCTTACAATAATAAGAAGGAAATATAAGCAAATACACATGAAGTACAACAAACAACATAAAGAAAACATTACACAAGGTTGCTTTGAATGCTTTGCTTGTTGGTTGCTTGGATGAGCTTGAAGGGCTGTGAAATGCACTAGCACTTTGCCTCAAATCTCCCCTAAAATTGTTGCCAAAATCCTCCCTTTCGTGCTCCATATAAAGCTACAACTTGAGCTGATTTTCACCTGCTGTCGACTGTCCATACCTTGCAGTCGATTTCTCATATAGCCATTGTCTCACAACGGCTTAATCCACACTGAAAAAACTCCAACGGATAGCTCATCAATCAAATGCCAAACCCTAGCAGTCGACTACTGCCTCGTCAGTTGACTACAAAACTTTCTGTGCTTGTGGCCAAAAACAACAATCGACTGCCCTCCATGGCAATTGACTTCTCAAGGCCAGTCGACTGCCCAAAGTTGGCATTCGACTGCCAAGGCCACATGACCACAGTCGAGCTCCAATCGACTCCCGACTAGTCAACTGGTCATAACCCCAGTCGACTGCTCAGAGTCGACTAGGCTGCCAAATGTTAAAACACTTGACTAGTCGATTAGTCCATAACCCTAGTCGACTGATGGACCTCAACCATGAGGTTTACCCCAAGTATGATCCCCTCATACTTGCTAGACCACCCTTAGCCTAGACCTAAACCTTCTAGCCACCTCCATCAACCTCATGCCTATCGGATCCCTTCAAGTCATTCATGACTTGTTCATTCATACGTTAGCCTTCAGGTGCTTCTATAGGCTATTGTTATGCTAATCGGGTTTACATTGCTAAGGTACATTTGGGCTTATGCGGCCAAGACACATGCTTGAACTTTATGCCACCATCCATTGGACTTATGCCACCAAGACTACAACTTGGACTTTACGCCGCCAATATCACACCCTTGGACTTCCCTTGCTAACTCCATGTTGGACTTTCCAATTACTAAGACCCATGCTTGGACTTTACCATTGCCAAGACCCATGCTTGGACTTTCCATGTCAAGTATACAAGACTTGGACTTTACATGCCAAGTGTCCCACTTGGACTTCTCCATCATATGATAAATCTCATATCAACCATATAGTCAACCCATTATCAAACAATGGTCAACCCATTGTCAAACATCAAAATGCTACTTGAGTTAAACTCGAGTCTAGTCAATCGTGACCTAGGCCGATTACACCAACAATCTTCCCCTTTTTGATGTTTGACAAAACCTTTGAGTTAGGCCACCTAACTCAAGCCATCAATTTCAAAAATTCTCCTCCTTTTTAACATACATCAAAAAGGCTCTCTCCAAGGGTATCAATGTCTTATATCCCAATGAGATCTTATAATCCCCCCTTGGTCCAAAAACATCTAGGATGCCTTCACTCTTCCTAGTGATAAGTCCCATTATTGGTGCAGGTGTTAGTTATATATGAGAGGTGTCCTAAGGCAATCATCTTATGGTTGTACCATTTATTTGATAAATGAAGATTCGCTATTTGAGTATATATATTTTTATATATTTGATTGAATCTTAAACTCATTTATTGAATGTCCACAATACGATTCACAGCATAAGAGAATTTGTGATTGGATCACAACTAGTGAGTATCTCTGCATGTGTAATTGTGATGTATTGGAATTATCCCTAGTCGATGAATTGATGCATTCGAACACCATCAATTCTGTTGAGACTAGCATGAATTGTACTGTTTGGTTTATCCAAGCAACTGTTTCTCACTAGCTGGTGACATTGGGATGTCCAAAGTTAACCATGGATTCTAGTTATGGTAACTAGTTCATTGGAGTGACCAACTATAAGACTTCATATGGTTCTCTGCATATACAGATATGTCAATGAAGTCCTTACTGTAGCTTAAGTGTGATGTTCCTTTGACTTGCGGTATTCAAGTCATCTTGTTCATGGAGACTTACGCTTTGACATCTTAAGCAAGCATCTCCGAGGAGATGTGGACTCGGGATGATTAGGTAGAAGTCGAAGTGACCGAAGTGTTTGAATAGCCTACAGAGGATTCACCACTCCTTACGAGGAGATGTATACTCTATGGCCTCTCATCGGATTGTTACTAAAGTCTTTGGCCAAAGCATAACATGTTTAGAGTATGATACTCTTGGATACATGTGCAGTAACTAGAATTCATAGGATGAGGAAAAGATACTTGGGCTAGATGTGACATAGTCAGCCTAGTGGGAACTGACACAATAGACCATGTCCTGGATCAAGTGGGTATAAGATAAATGAAGGGAACGAGGCACGATTCATTGTAGCTGCTAAAATATTTCAGAAGTTATTCTGGGATCAACCGTTGATTTTTCGGTTAATTGGGAATCATGATGTAATACTAGGTGCCACTCATGATCGTTCTATAATTAATGGTTAATTATAGATGGCCAACATAAACCAGGAACCTATTTGGTCACACACACTACGAGTGTTATCTGAAGGATTTAAAATGAGCTTGAGAATGGGATTCTCAGATCGAGAGAGACTTGGTTTGGTTGGACCAAACAAGGAGCGAGCATGAAATTGTTTCAGTCACATCGGAAGCATGGATGGGCCGAGTCTTTTGAAGACATGATGGATGAACCAAATGGTTTGGTTATAATTCAATGGTGGAAAATAAATCAAAGGGGTTTGTTTTGTTTTAAACGAATGAACCAAAATTGGTTTGGTTTATTTTAACTTAAAATTGACCAAAGTGGTTTGGTTTATTTTAACTTAAATTAATGGAGCGGGTTAACGAGTTTTGGTTATGAACCAATAACCATTGAGAGATGGTTTCTTGATGGTCAAGAAACACACTCTCTATAAGTAAGAGGGTTGAGACAAATTTCGGGACGAGTTAGAGTTTGTGAAACCCTAGCCACCTTTCTCTCTTCCTCTCTTGTGAGCCGACTCCTTGGTTGCCGCCGCCCAAGCCTTGGCCGCCTCCCCCTCCAACCATCGGCCAACCACTACCATCGGTCAATAGCCCAGCTGCTGGCCAGCAACATCACCACTGTCGGCCACCTTGCTGTAGCCAACCAATTTGATTGGGCGACACTTTTGAGAAAACAAGTTCTTACAACTTATTTTGTGATCGTCTCTCAGATTACAACGTCTTCGACGTGAGACTAGTATCTCTTGTCAAGACAGGGCTTGTAGCTTAGTGAAGCTATCCCGACGATACTCGATGTGGACTCGGATAGAGGAGAAACTTGCGAGGGTCACTAAGGTTGATGTCATTTTCGCTACACGTAATTTGTCAGGTATACCTAGTATAAATTTCCTTTATTGCAAAATTTAAATATGCAATTATGTCTACATTATTGTATCCTGTATGCGTGTGGTGTGTGTGTTGTAATAAAATTATTTATTACCATTTTTATTTGCTTCCGCTGTGCATGTTTACGAAACATATTCGAACACACACCCACGTCGATGCCCCAGAAACCCAATAGCAGGGGCACCAGATAATCAAATCTAGGTTTTGATAATGGCAAAGGTTGAAAGTTAAGTTATTATTGTTATCTCACATATTGTGTTGAGTGTGCAGGTAGTGTATTAAGCTCTGCTAAGGCCAACGATACAAGGAGAGTCTCAGGACTAGAAACCTCGGTGGTCGGGTGACACCAGGAGAACCAAAGGTAAGCATTGGGTGTGGAGTGGTGGTAAGGTCATGTCCTCTGTACGGGGACAATCGTAGGTGGTAATCCAACTAAGACTTCCAAAGGAAGGTCTAGGTCGAGGTCGGATGGTAAGGGACCATCAAATTTATCATCAATGAAGTATTCTGTGCTAACTTTGTATTGCAGGTGAATGATCAAGCTGGTAGTCGACTGGAGGCTAATAGCAGTCGACTGAACCTACCATCAGTCGACTGCTGTAGGGCATCAGTTGATTGCTGGTCAATCTAATCACTTCGAAGTGAGTCAAGATAACATCCACTCAAAGTGGGGTGAGGTGGAACTTTGACCCAAATCTGGATCTCGACAAACTAGGGCTAAAAGGGCTATAAAAGAAGAAGGGTTTCACCTATTTTCATCATAAAAAGTGCTTCGACAAATCCAAGCCTTCTTCGATAATGCTACACCGACGTAACACCGACATCATGCCCAACTTCGAATCCTTAGTCAGTAGCATTCTTTAATTGTTGTCTTTTACTTGTGTTTTTCATTACTAAGAGATGATGTAGTCTTATTGCCTCGTCCTCTATATTTCTTATAATTGTTGTCTCTTACCTCCAACGAGGAAGAGATCTTTCTAGTGGATTGCCCCGTCGAAAGCGGTCTAGGATCGCGAGGCATTAGACTAGCAACCGTTTAGTTGTGAACCAAATAAAAAGAAAGATTGTTCCTTTTGTTTTTACATGTATTTCCACTACATGCTTTCATTTTAACGACTAAACAAAAAGAGTTTTTCGAATGCTATTCACCCCCTCTCTAGCGTTTTCCTCGATCCATCCATTGGTATCAGAGCGGGGGTGCTCAGATTCAGTGCAACTATCGGTCTAGCAAGTTTCTTATTCTTTTCATATTTTTCTTTTCTTAATTTAATTTAAGTTTTTTTCCCACACTACTAATCCAAGACAAAGTCTTGGGAATTTTTTGTTGTTCATGTTTTGTGCAAAATTCTTTTTGATGACCCATATTGAGGGGTATAACACTGCCTGGCCTCCATTCTTTAACGTAGATGACTTCCATTATTGGAAGGGTCGGATGGAATGCTATCTTAAGACCCAAGTCGAGATGTGGATCATCATCCAGATGGGCTTTACCTTACCAACAAATAAAGACAGAGAAATCATGGATTGCGACAAGTGGACAAACGCGATGAAGCGACAAGTAGAGGTCGATGCGAAAGCCACTCAAATCCTGCAGTGCGGTCTCTCCAAGAAAAAACTCAACCACGTCGGCCCCTTCATTAGCACCAAGGAACTTTGCAACAAACTCATCGAGTTGCATGAAGGGACGACTGACACGAAGGTATGCAAATGAGACCTACTTTTGAATAAATTGTTTAATCTAAAAATGCAGGACAATGAGATGGCAACGTAACTCCACGCGTGGATTCAAGATATAATGAACGGTATCCACTCCATTGGACAAAAGGTGGAAAACCGAGACGTTATAAGGTACACGTTAAATGCTTTCCCTATGACCACTTTGTGTGCATCCATGGTTGATGCCTACAAAGTATCAAGAGATCTTTTAAAAATTAGATGAGATGAGTTGTTTTCAGAATTTGAATTGCACGAACAGTCTAACTTGGCCCCGGTCGAGAAAAGTGTTGCTTTAGTTGCAAGACAAAGAAGAAAGGGAAAGAGCAAGCCACCTCTCGAAGAAGATGAGTACGAATCAGAGGTAGACGACAAAATGGAGACGAAGCTAGTCAATCTAGTTAGAAAGATGATCAAGAGTAGAAGGTGACCCATCAAGCAAACTAAGGAGAAGAGACTCGATCAAAATCCAAATTACAAGTGCTATGAATGCAACAAGAGAGGTCACATCAAATCCGAGTGTCCGAGGCTAAAAAACAAGCAACCACAAAACAAGAAAGCTCTCAACGCGACTTGGGAAGAGTCCTCGAAGGAAGACGAAGAACTCGATAATTTGGCGTTCATGGTGAGACCTAGTGAGTCCGAGCCCAAAACTGAACCAGAGGCCAACTATGAGTCCGTGACCGAGTTCGACTCCGGATCCAACACCGAGTTTCAATTCAAGACAAGCCACGGATCCACATTCGGTTCAAAAGATTCTATCAAGGTAAGTCGATCCTTAATCAATACTTTGTATAATGCAAATAAGTACTTAAATAAGAAGTTAGCTAAGTCTGAGTCTAAGATCAAGTCCTTGCATAAGGAGGTTAAACTCCTTAAGCATGAGGCTACCCTAACACCTCTTCGACTAGTCAAGTTCGAGAGGGATATTCAACTCAAGTTGAAAAACTTGAGGAAGAGAATTCTCTCTTGAAAGGACAATTTCAAGAGCTTAGGAAGTCGTTGGAAAGGTTTACTTTGGGGTCCAAGGGTCTTGACCTACTACTTTGATCACAAAGAGCCGTATACAACAAGGCCGGACTCAGATTTAGAACAACAACAACAAACAAATCCTATATGTCAATTGTTAATCGTAATAATCGAAAAGTCCAAGCATTGGTCCCTAAGACCTTTTTGATTTCACAAATAGGTGCTACTAAGTATTGGGTCCCCAAGGATCAAATCCACTATGTGGATAGACCGCATCGGTTCAATGATCTAGGGGAGCCAATACTAAACTTGTGCGCTCAATCTCTTGATTAGTGTAACTTTGCATGCTTAGTTTTCTTTTTTTTTTTAATTTTTAGAATGACTAAATAGGACCAATGATTAATCAACCTTGACAATATAATATTAGGATGTGGTGAGATGATAGTACGTTAGGGAAACAAGGTCTTGTGTTTTTGAGCTAGATAAGGCGTTTGGCACACTTGGCTAAGTGGAACTAGCTGAAGCTACCTCACCACATCCTAAACTAGTTTGACCAGGACGTAACCCTAAGTGAATTAAGTGAGCAATTTCTTAAGATTGGCTTTGTCTAAGGAAGTGATCGTTGTTTCGATCAAAGGACTCTGTGCCTCACCATGACCTGGAAGCCATCTTTTGAAAGGTTCACTTAACAAATTAAAGGTTAAATCCAAATCTAACCCAAGAATGATTAGTCCTCAAATCACTAAATTTAACTAAGTAAAATTGAAGTCATCTTACAAAAACATATAAGGTGAACATGTTTGATCATGTAGAAAGGGTGAGATGATTCCTAAGTTTAAAATTTTCAAGCAAATTTAAAATTCCAATATCCGATCCAACTACTATATGTGTAGGATAAATGGATGTTGGATAGTGGGTGCTCTCGATATATAATCGGAGACCAACTAAAGTTTACGAAGCTCAGATTCAAAAACCAAGGATCAGTAGCCTTCGAAAATAATGGGAAGCTCAAAATCATCGGATCAGGTGATATTGAGCTAAACTCGAGCTTTATAATATGTCAAGTACTTTTAGTTGAAAACTTCGAATTTAATCTTCTAAGTGTTAGTCAATTGTGTGATAATAATTATAAAGTTATTTTCTTACCAAATGAATGGTTGATTAAAAATAGTGAATATTTAAAAACTATACTTAAAGGAACCAGGAATAATAACATTTATACAATCGATCTACCTAACTCCTCAAGAAAAGTGTCTAATGACACAACAAGAGGAATCATGGTTGTGGCATCGACGACTCGATCACTCCCATCCAAGACTCATACATAAAATGAGTCAAAATGGTTTAGTTAGAGGTCTACCCAACCTAGGTAACCTAGAAAATAAAATATATAATGGTTGCCAACAAAGAAAACAAACTAGGACTTCACATAAACTAACTAATCAAGAAAGAATTAAAAGTGTGCTTGAGCTCCTACACTTAGATCTTTTTAACTCTCATAGAGCCAATTCACTAAATGGAAGTCAGTATTGCCTAGTAATAATAGATGACTACTCTAGGTTCACATGAGTTAAGTTTTTAAAACATAAGTGTGAAACAATAGACCAACTCACTAATTTATGTAAACTAATAGAAAATTAAAAGAACCTAAAGATTAAGAGAATTAGAAGTGATCATGGTGGTGAATTTGAAAGCCATAAGTTCACCGATTTTTGTAGTCAAAATGGATACCACAATGAGTTCTCTTGCCTTAGGACCCCTCAACAAAATGGGCTAGTTGAACGTAAAAATAGAACCCTACAAGAAGCCGCTATAACCATGCTAAACGAATACCATCTACCTAATAGATTTTGGGCAGAAGTGGTCAATACTGCCTGCTATGTCCAAAATAGGATTTTATTAGTTAAACGACACCAAAAAATGTCATATGAAATTTATTACGAAAAGTTGCCTAACATTAAGTACTTTAGGGTCTTTGGATGTAGGGTACACACACTAAACACTAAAGATTACTTAGGAAAATTTACTTCTAAAACAATTACCAGAACATTTATAGGATATTCAATCACTAGTAAATCCTATAGGGTATACAACAATGAAACCCTAAAAATAGAAGAAACAATTAATGTAGTGTTTGGTGAAGAAAACAAAACTACAAAATCCGAGGTAAAATTGATTAATGAGCAAGTAGAAAATGACGTTAGACCTGCACCTAACCCACAAAACGAATCTAATGTAGACCCTAACCCAAATCAATCTAGATTACAAGTGAACCATCCAGTCGACCAAGTAATAGGTGATCCAAATTTAGGGGTTCGAACTACAACATCCTATAGGAACCCAAGTCAAATTTCACTCATATCTAAAATCGAACCCAAAACCATAGAGCAAGCTCTTCTTGACCCGGATTGGATTATTGCTATGCAAGAAGAGTTAGCTCAATTCACTAGGAGTCAAGTTTGGGAATTAGTACCCCCACCCAAAGGAAAAACGATCATTGGAACAAGGTGGGCATTTCGGAATAAACTTGATGACAAAGGAGAAGTTATAAGAAATAAAGCTAGGTTAGTAGCTAAGGGATTTAGTCAAGTAGAAAGATTAGATTATGATGAAACATATACACCCATAGCTAGACTCGAATCAATTAGAATGCTCTTAGCTTACGCTGAACATCGAGGTTTTAAGTTGTTTCAAATGGATGTCAAGTCATCATTTTTAAATGGATTTATCAAGGAAGAAGTTTATGTTAGCCAACCACCAGGATTTGAAAGCCTAGACAAACCTAATCATGTACTCAAACTTAGAAAAGCCTTATATGGATTAAAGCAAGCTTCTAGATCTTAGTATGAAAGGCTATCGATTTATCTTAAGTCTAAAGGATTCAATCAAGGTTTAGTTGACAGACCTCTATTTGTAAAAACCATACGAAAAGAAATTTTCATAGCACAAATTTACGTAGATGATATAATCTTTGGAACAACCAATACAACGCTTTTAAATGAGTTCATTTCACTAATGGAAAGTGAATTTGAAATGAGCTTAGTAGGTGAACTTACCTTCTTCTTAGGGTTACAAATAAAACAAACTAGAGAAGGAATTTATTTGCATCAACGTAAATACGCTAAGGAATTAATTAGTAGATTTGGAATGAAAAATGCTAAGGAAATTAGTACACCTATGGCTACCAACATAAACATAGGAGAAGACTTAGAGGGAAAATCTATAGATTTAAAATATTATAGGAGTGCAATAGGTAGCCTTCTATGCTTAACTGCGAGTCGATCTGATACACTCTTTGCTGTAAGTATGTGTGCAAGATTTCAATCTTGTGCTAAAGAATCACACTTAAAGTTAGTTAAATGGATTTTTAGATACTTAAAAGGAACACAAAACGTAGGAATTTGGTATCCTAGGTCAAGCGAGTTCGAACTAATCGACTACTCCGACTCGAATTATGTTGATAGTAAACTCGATAAGAAGAGAATGAGTGGATGTTGCCAACTCCTAGGATTGAGTCTAATCAGCTGGTGTAGTAGAAAGCAACATTGTGTTGCCTTGTCTACTACCGAAGCCGAATACATAACCATGGGTGAGTGTGTAGCTCAACTTCTTTGGATGAAGCACACTCTCAAAGACTTTCAATTAAACTTTAGTAATACTAAAATTTTAATTGATAACATTAGCTCAATTAACTTAACTAAGAACCCGATATGTCATTCTAAAACTAAACACATAGAAGTAAAATATCACATTATAAGAGAACATGTAGCTAATGGAAATATAAAACTTGAATACATTGAGTCGAAATCGAACCTAGAGGACATTTTTACAAAACCCTTACCTGAAGCAGAGTTTAGTCTGCTTAGACGAAGATTAGGAATGTGCGTAATAGAGTAGGACCTATTTTTTTTTTAATTATAACCTATCTTTCTTTCTTTTGTGCTACATGGAACTATATTAGGACTTACCTTACAAAGCATGCACCTATAGATTTAAGGAGCCATCACATCTCACAACATATAGGTTAAATGTGTTTGTGTAATGAGCCACATAGATGGGAGTGAGATGTTAGGACCTTACTCGTGATTCCAGATGAAGATCATGTTGGAGCTGAAAGCTCCAAGTTATGTTTTTGGTGTTTGACAAAGGTTTAAGTGATTGTGAGAAATCCAAGGGTGGACCTTGGTGAAAAGTCCAAGATGGTTAATTCCTTGGTAGGTGAGAAATCCAAGGGGGGGGGGACCTCGGTGAAAAGTCCAAGATGGTTAATTCCTTGGCAGGTGAGAAATCCAAGGGGGGGACCTTGGCGAAAAGTCCAAGATGGCTAATTCCTTGGCAGCTGGAAATTCCTTGCGGGGGTGCAAGGTGAAAAGTCCAAGAAGGGTAATTTCTTGGCAGTAGATAAATTCCTTGCAGGAGCGGCAAGGTGAAAAGTCCAAGAATGGTTGATGGCCGGAGTCTTGGCGAGTAAAGGGTCTTGGGGTAGAGTCTTTACTAGGCATGTTTCAGTCTTAGAGCTGACTAAAACAATGGGTCTTAAGGACAACAATGGGTTGATACCTCGATTGTTTCCCTTACTGCATTCATCAAGTGGAGAAACTTGTCGTCGACCAGGTACAATTGAGTCGATGCATCGACTGCTCTAGAGCAGTCGAGGTGGCACCTCGACTGGTCTTGTGCAACGGTCAGCGGTGGGAGTCGAAGCTCGACTGCTGCAGGACAAGCCGCAGTCGAGTCGACACCTCGACGGATCCTGAGTTGGATGATATAGATGCAAGTCGCACTCACCCAGTGCCTCAACTGCGGCAAGACAAATTTATGAACTGAAATGGGTTCGACTGGTTCAGTCGAGGCGGCGCCTTGACTGATCTTGGGCAGATGCAAATAGAAGCAAGGCAAGCTCGATTATTGCCTCGACTGAAATGGGATAAACTTCTATTGCAGCCTATGCAATCGACGCAGTGCCTCAACTGGCCTTCGCAAAAATGCACAGATGCAAGGCGCGCTCGACTGTCACCCCGACTAGTGATAAACCAGTTCGCGATTCTGGTGAGGAAACTCTATCTGTTCTTCTGCATGTTCGATTTTTATAGGATTCCGCTCGAGTAGATGACCAAATCTTTTGGCTCGTGAGCATTTTCCAATGGCATGGACAAAATTGATTGGAGAGTGGAGCAAAGATGGTGGGATTAGGGTTGGCGCTAGAAGGAGGGCTTGAACCTCCTGAAGGGTTTTTCTTATCGAGTCCGTGATGGGAAACTTCGCTTCCCACTTCACCTCGGTTGTTTGATCATGGCGATCCCTTTGATGTCCCCGGATTAAAATTTAATCCTAGACAAAAGGGATTGCCCAAACAACCAAGCCATCGTCGTGCTATTCATTTAGAGAGGTCACTTGAACAAACTAGTTGTTCAAGCGACCATCCTCTATCCTACGAGTAGCCGTGGAATAGACGATGTCCGGATCGCCGGTTTTCGTGTTTATGCTCGGGATCCAAGTATTATTTAGCCATTTATAGATTTATAACATGCTTATAATTGAAAAACAAAAACAAGCAAGAAACAAAAGAGAAAAGAGAATAGATATACCTCTTGATCTTCTAATGTATGACCTTCCTCATTTTGGACATCGTGTGGGCGACGATCTACCCTAGATCGCAAATCTTCCTTCCTTGCTCTTCCAAAGCAAGAGGAAGAATAGAAACAAGGTTTTTCTCCTCCCTAAAACCAACCAACAAGGAGCACACCAAACCCTTGCCGCCGGTCAACTAGAAGGAGGGGAAGATGATGGAAAACAACCAAGACACCAAGGGAAGCCCTATATCTTGTTTCCACCACCTAAGGAGAAGAGAGGAGAGGATTTTTTCACCGGCCAAGGGCTAGGAAAAGGCTGGAAAGGCTGCTGGACGCCGGCCAATGAAGGAGGAAGAAGAAAACAACACCTTCCTTATTTGGTGCCGCCCTAGCCTCCAAACCCTAACCCTAATCCTATCTCAACTAGGATTCCCTTCTCTTGCCGCCCAAGCCTAGCTCTCTTTTCATGTAGTTCACGCCAACCCCTTTGACCTCCTTTTATAGAGTTAGGGATAAGTCATGAATTAATCTCCTCCATTGGTTCTAGCAATTTAATCTCAACCGTTGGATCTAGAGATTTAATCTCAATCGTCGGATCTTAGAGATTTAATCTCTACCTATGGATCTTAGAGTTTTGTTTCTATCCATTGGATCTAAGCTTCATGAGGCATTTATAGGCTACATTAGGGACCATGAGGAGGAGTTGGATCTTGGCCACCCATGGATCAAGCCCACATAAAGTCCGATCCACTAATGATAATCCAATCCACTAAAGGATCATCATCGATCTACCTCACCAACCCCCATATGATAATATGGGCTCCATATATTATTTGTACATTTTCTCCCCGTGTTTAAGATCTCGAATGTCCATCGATTAATTAATTTACTGATAATTAATTAATCAACATCTAACTCCATGAGTAGTACCACTCAACCTTTTCATCATGCAGGACCAAGTCCACCTGCAGGGTTTACATGATGAACCTTATGAGCTCCTCAAGGGGACATCATCATCCTAATATATAGGACACAGTTTCCTCCTATAATCAACGACACACCATATAAATAATATCATCTCCCAACTTACTGAGCCTATTGATTTAATCTATAAATCTCTCCCATTGGTAAATCAAAGAGATGAGTACTAAGTATATGTGCCCGTTATTATATCGGGATTAAGAGCATGTACTAAATAATATCTGAGGTCCGGTTCGATTATGTAGTCAGCAATAAATCGAATCACCTCTAAGTCGGTCCTGCTCAATACACACAAAGTGCACTAGTGTGATTCTATGGTCAAGACAAACCAATACCAAATCACACTACAACCATTCCAATGGTTTGTCCAAAGCCATCTCGGTTGTGATCCTTTACTTATACTTTTCAAGGGGCCGATAACATGATCTCCTGTGTGACACCACACACCATGTTATCTACAATGTAAAGTATTAGACAATATTGCATAACCAAAAAAAAATATGCAAACAATGATCCTGTGATTCTTATTTTAAAATAAAGATGTTCATACAAAAGATAGACTTTTCAGTATACATCCCTACAATCTCCCACTTATACTAAAAGACTATGCTGTCCTCAAAGTGCCATACATCTGATCCCCATTCCCTCCACATGCCTATCAAAAGCTCTCGCCGGAAAAGCCTTAGTGAAAGGATCTGCCAGGTTATCCTCCGATTCAATCTTGGCCACAACAACTTCTCTCTTTACGATTTCTCGTATCAGGTGGTACTTACGCTCTATGTGTTTACTAGTCTTATGGGCTCGTGGTTCCTTCGAGTTTGCAACTGCACCACTATTATCACAATAAATTGTGATAGTTCTGGGCAAACCAGGAATCACATCCAAGTCCATCAGGAAGTTCCTGAGCCATACAACTTCTTTGGCCGCCTCAGAGGCCGCCACATACTCAGCTTTCATAGTGGAGTCCGCCACGCACTTCTTCTTGACACTCCTCCATACAATGGCTCCACCTCCCAAATTAAACACAAAATCTGAGGTAGACTTACTGTTATTCTTATCAGATTAGAAGTCGGAATCCGTGTAACCCACAGGGAGTAATTGGTCTGCCCGGTAAACCAGCATATAATCCCTAGTTCTTCTTAGGTACTTTAATATATGCTTTACCGCAGTCCAATGTCCCTATCCTGGATTACTCTGATATATGCTGACCATGCCCACAACAAAGCAGATATCTGGTCTCATACAGAGCATTGCATACATGAGGCTTCCTACTGTCGAAGCATAAAGAACCGCCTTCATCTCCTCTATCTCCTCAGATGATCTAGGACACATCTCCTTAGATAAAGGAACTCCATGCCTGAAAGGTAGAAAACCCTTCTTGGAGTTCTGCATGCTAAAACGCTCTATAATCGTGTCTATGTATGAAGCTTGGGAAAAGCACAACATTCTTTTCCTGCGATCCCTTATAACCTTGATCCCAAGGATGTGTCCCACCTCTCCCAAGTCCTTCATATCAAACTGTTTGGACAACCATACCCTTACGTCCGATAACACCTTGATATTGTTGCCAATCAACAAAATGTCATCTACGTATAGTACAAGAAATACCACTACGTTTCCGTCACATCTCTTGTATACACAAGACTCATCCGGACTTTGAATAAATCCATAAGACTGGATCACCTCATTAAAGCGGATGTTCCAAGACCTCGAAGCTTGTTTCAATCCATAAATGGACCGATTAAGCTTACATACAAGATGCTCTTTGCCCTTAGCAATGAATCCCTCTGGTTGCTTCATGTAGATGTTTTCCTCAAGACTTCCATTAAGGAAAGCTGTCTTGACATCCATCTGCCACACCTCATAATCCATATGAGCTGCTATGCATAAGAGAATCCGGATAGACTTAAGCATGACTACCGGCGAAAAGGTCTCCTCATAATCGATACCCTCTTTCTGAGTATACCCCTTTGCAACAAGCCTCGCTTTGAAGGTCTCAACCTTCCCATCTATTCCTCTCTTTCTCTTGTAGATCCACTTGCATCCAATGGTTTTTACACCATCGGGTGGTTCTACTAGCTCCCAGACCTGATTTGAATCCATAGATTCAATCTCAGCATTCATTGCACTTTGCCAAGATACTGCATCTTTATCTTGGATTGCCGTGTCATATGTCTAGGGATCAGGTTCATGTTCACTAGGGACCAAATCAGAAGATTCTCCCAAGAACATGAATCTATCAGGATGTCTCACAACCCTCCCACTACGACGAGGTATCACCTGTGTATCCTTTATGACACGCGGTGCAGTGACATGTGGTATATCCTCTTGTACCGGCGGTACTAAAGAAGTGACTTCCCCTTTTAACTCCTCCAGAACAATTTTACTCTTGGGCTTGTGGCTCATCACATAGTCTTTCTCTAGAAATCTGGCATTCGTGCTAACGATCACCCTTTGATCTCTAGGACTATAAAACAATCCACCCTTCATTCCCCTGGGATAGCCAATGAACAAGCGTACTTCTGTACGAGGTTCCAACTTACCAGCATCTGCCTTCAACACATGTGCTGGACTCTCCCATATCCGAATATGTCTTAGACTAGGCTTTCGCCCAGTCCACAACTTTGTGGGAGTAGAAGACACTGATTTAGATGGAACCAAGTTCAGAATGTACACCGCCGTATCTAGAGCATATCCCCAGAATGAATCTGGCAAGTCAGAATAACTCATCATCGATCTAACCATCTCCATAAGAGTCCTATTCCTTCGCTCTGCTACACCGCTCACTGGGTGTGCTAGTGCGATCAATTGGGATTGAATCCCAGCCTCTGATAAGTAGTTCCTAAACTCTCCCAAGAGGTACTCACCACCACGATCAGATCGTAGTGTCTTGATACTTTTACCTTGACGTTTCTCCACATCAGCCTTAAATTCTTTGAACTTGTCAAAGCATTCAGACTTGTGGCGCATCAGGTAAATGTATCCATATCTTGAGTAATTGTCTATAAAAGAGACGAAATACTCAAAGCCTCCTCTAGCCTGGAGAGACATAGGACCACACAAATTAGAATGAACCAGTTCTAACACATCTTTGGCTCTATACTCCTTGGCCTTAAAAGGCCTCTTGGTCATCTTACCCTCCAAGCAAGATTCACAGGTTGGGAGATCCTCCACCACTAATGAACCCAAAGGTCCATTAGCTATCAACCATTGAATTCTGCTTAGGTTAATGAGACCAAGCCTAAGATGCCAAAGATATGTTTGGTTCATCTTCGAAGGTTCTTTTCTCTTATTGGAATTAGAAGATGAGTTATTAACTTCAATTTGCATCGTGGGAGGTTTTGGTTCAAGTGTGTACAAATTTCCTATCATTGCACCCGAATAGATAATGTCCCTATTCCTTCTTATAACAACTCTGTCATTAAAAGAAATAGAATATCCATCCATAAATAATTTAGAAACTGAAATTAAATTCTTTCTAAATAAGGGTACATAAAGGCAATTCTTAAGAACAAAAGTTTATTTTTCTCAAAAGATAAATGAACATCTCCCACTGCAACAGCCGCCACCTTCGTGGCATCGCCCAAGTACACGGTAATCTCCCCCTCAGCCAGTCGTCTGGTTTCCTGGAACCCCTGCAAAGTATTGCAGACATGATAAGTGGCTCCCGTATCTACACACTAGGTGCCGGTAGATAACACCGCTAAACATGTTTCAACGACTAGACCAAAAGATATACCTTTGTTCTTGTGGTTGGGGAAGTCCTTCTTACAGTGTCCAGTCTGCTTACAAGTGAAGCACTTGCCTTTCGGCTTCTTCACTCCTCCCTGAGTACCTCCCACCGCCTTCGCCTCGATTTGTTTCTTCTTCTTCTTGCCTTTCGGCTTAGAAGTAGAAACCTTCTGGGTCACCATGGCATGCGCCTGAGCACTCTGACGAAATAGTCCCTTTGCCACCTGGAGTTCTGTCAGAAGTTTCACCAACGAATACAGCTTCTTGTTCATGTTGTAGTTTAGGTGAAACTGCTCAAAACTCCCAGGTAGAGACTGGAGTATGATATCGACCTGGGTTTCCCCATCGATCTCAGCTCCTAGGACCTCCAGCTCATTCAAATGAGCCATCATCTTGAGAACATGATCCCTCACGGGTGTTCCCTTGATCATGGTGGTCGTCATCAAGTTTCTCATGGCCTCTTGCCTCGCAACCCGATTCTGGTGTCTGAAAAGCTCCTTGAGATTGAGCATTATATCATAAGCAGTGGACATGGCTTGATGCTGATGTTGCAGTACATTTGACATAGATACCAAAATGTAACACCGCGCCATCTAATCAGCCTTGATCCACTTCTTATAGCTCTCTCTCTCCTTTTCCCCAGAATTATCTGCAGGTTTGGGAGGGTACTCTTCGAGGAGTACATATTTGTATTCCTCAGCAATCAAGACAATGTCTAGATTCCTCTTTCAATCAACATAGTTGGGTCCAGTAAGTTTGTTCTCTTTTAGTATCACAGCAAGTGGGTTGAAAGTCATTTTGAAAGAAAACCTAAGAATCACATAAATCAAAACATTAGATTTCAAAAAATTATTGATTCTTCAAACAATAAAATTTTAAAATCAACCAACACCTCAGAATACCGAGAATATTGTATGCCACGATAGTGTGGATGTATACGAATTCTACATTTGTAAGAGGAGGTTTTACCCATTAATTTTACTATCTTGTCAACCTAACTTTTTGACAAGTAAAATTAATAGTTGGTTCCTCTTTAGCCCTACAAATAAAAATAGTGACTTCGATGGGGAGGATACTTATATTTGTATCTAAGTGTTCACCATTACTCGGTACCAAGGTAATTATCTCGGGTTATGCCTTACGATGGGCAAGTACACACGCTCCTTAATAATTTCCTATAACCATATTCGACCTTGTGATCCACAAACAAACCCATCCGATATGAAGGAAGGCACTCAGAGCCGACGTGTAAGTTTGTTTGCATCACTTGTCAAATCGTAATGGAGGTCGTGGGAATTTTTTAAAAAAATCTCTCTCCCACTTAGTAATTTGAAATTGAGGAATTTTCCTAGCCTACGACATGCATATCAAACAAAAAGCAATAAATATGAAAAATAAATTATTTTCCAACTATTATGGCTTTTGTCTTCAATATGACTCTCATTGCATCGCCACCTTGTTCGCTCCTCCTACGCCATGTATGAGCCATCTGGAGATCAGAGCCGAGACTAAAACCTATTTTAATTTACATCCATCGATCCTATACTCCACGAGGGAGTGTACATGAAATCTAGATCGAAAGTAAAATATAATAAAGAGTGGCTAAACAATGCCGTATTTAATTTACAAAAACTAAATACTAGCCTCGTCAACCCTGAGGATTCTACAAAATAAATATTTACACACATACAATCACATACACACATATGACCATAATAGTTGGATCTTATGCCTGCAATCAAAGAGTTAAACTACGCATATCCTACTATTATCCAACACATATAATATATGAAAAAGTGCATAAAAATTAACCGAATCCTAAACTCACAAAATCAGAAACCTTGGCTCTGATACCAATTAAAGGGTTTTGCTTATCGAGTCCGTGATGGGAAACTTCGCTTCCCACTTCACCTCGATCGTTTGATCATGGCGATCCCTTCGATGTCCCTGGATTAAAATTTAATCCTAGACAAAAGGGATTGTCCAAACAACCAAGCCATCGTCGTGCTATTCGTTTAGAGAGGTCACTTGAACAAACTAGTTATTTAAGCGACCATCCTCTATCCTATGAGTAGCTGCGGAATAGACGATGTACGGATCGCCAGTTTTCGTGTTTATGCTCAGGATCCAAGTATTATTTAGACATTTACAGATTTATAACATGCTTATAATTGAAAAACAAAAACAAGCAAGAAACAAAAGAGAAAAGAGAATAGATATACCTCTTGATATTCTAATGTATGACCTTCCTCCTTTTGGACGTCGTGTGGGCGACGATCTACCAAAAGTCGAAGCTCCTAGATCGCAAATCTTCCTTCCTTGCTCTTCCAAAGAAAGAGGAAGAATAGAAACAAGGTTTTTCTCCTCCCTAAAACCAATCAACAAGGAGCACACCAAACCCTTGCCGCTGGTCAACTAGAAGTAGGGGAAGATGATGGAAAACAACCAAGACACCAAGGGAAGCCCTATATCTTGTTTCCCCACCTAAGGAGAAGAGAGGAGAGGCTTTTGCCGTCGGCCAAGGGCTGGGAAAGGCTGCTGGACGCCGACAATCATTAATTTGACCAATTGTGGGGAAGACCAATGCATAATTTATGTGCATTTAATTCGAAGATCATAATTGGACATTACAACCAAGTAAAATTGATTGGATCCCTTAAGACAATTGCTAACCTAACGTGAATTTCTTAAAATGGTTTTGAAACTTGTTTTTTTTTACTATGGTAAATCCTATCTAGGTGTAAGAATCACCATTGGGTTTGAGAATACTAGTGGGTTGAAGCATTAAAAAGGTTAATTTTTAGAAATTTGAAAACCATATCAATCAGAAGGAATGTTAGGTATTTTATTTTTCACATATTTTTTTGCGTGAGAGCATGATGTTTGAATTCTATACGCAAAATTTCAAGATTTATTGAATTTTTTGAATTTAAATATGAATTCCTTAAATATGACTGAAAATTGTAAAAATTCAATTATCAGTAAATAGTCGAGGCGGTGCCTCGACTGCGTGTTGTTTGAAATGGAATAGAAGCGAGGTGTTCTCGACTGGGAGCTTGACTGAGCCTCTAGTCGAGGCACAATCTCGACTGATACCTCTCACTGCTTCACAGAGTCGAGTGGCACTCGACCAACGACTCGACTGCTTGTAATGCAGTCTCATAGAGTCGAGCAGGCCTCAACTGGACACTCGACTGCACACCTACAGAAGCCAGGAGGCCTCGACTGGACTCTCCCAGGGTTGGTTATCAATCAACTTGCAGTAAATTGAGTAAAAAAGGTGAGGGGGTGTTAAAACTTCAAAATTAAAATGTAGATAGTATTGAGGGGGAGGTTTTTTAGTTTGTATCTATAATCTGACCAAATACGTTTGGTATATGGGGGTCTGATTGAGTATCTTTGAGTATGAAACCCTTTTTCAGTGTTTGCCAAAGGGGGAGGAGAGAGTGTTATAGTTTAGGCATGACCTGATTTGATTTTATGACTTGATCTGGTCTATCTCTTTTGTATTGATTATCACTTCTTTGACATGTGATCTAAACTTGGGTAGAGTGACCTAAACATAAACACGTTGTCAAACATCAAAAAAGGGGAGATTGTTGGAGCTGAAAGCTTCAAGTTATGTTTTGGTGTTTGACAAAGGTTTAAGTGATTGTGAGAAATCCAAGGGTGGACCTTGGTGAAAAGTCCAAGATGGTTAATTCCTTAGCAGGTGAGAAATCCAAGGGAGGACATTGGTGAAAAGTCCAAGATGATTAATTCTTTGGTAGGTGATAAATCCAAGGGGAGACATTGGTGAAAAGTCCAAGATGGCTAATTCCTTGGCAGCTAGAAATTCCTTGCGGGGGGTGCAAGGTGAAAAGTCCAAGAAGGGTAATTCCTTGTCAGTAGAGAAATTCCTTGCGGGAGCGGCAAGGTGAAAAGTCCAAGAATGGCTGATGGCCGGAGTCTTAGTGAGTAAAGGGTCTTGGGGTAGAGTCTTTACTAGGTGTGTTTCAGTCTTAGAGATGACTGAAACAATGGGTCTTAAGGACAATAATGGGTTGATACCTCGATTGTTGCCCTTATTGCATTCATCAAGTGGAGAAACTTGTTGTCGGTCAAGTACAGTCGAGTCGGAACCTCAACTTCTCTAGAGCAGTCGAGGTGGCACTCGGAGTCTTTGTCGATAGTGGGGAGCTCGGCTCTGCGCAGATAAGTGGCAGTCGAGCCAACGTCTTGACTGATCCTGAGCTGGAGGATACAGATGCAAGTCATACTCACCCAGCGCCTCGACTGAGGTAGGAAAAATTTGTGAACTGTAACGGGTTTGACTAGTTAAGTCGAGGCGGTGCCTCGATTGATCTTGGGCAGGTGTGAACTGTCACGCCCGCCCTTTCCAGGGGTTGGAAGGGCAGCGCGACACGATCATACATACATGCACTTATTGTTAGTAATATATGAGAGATGTCCTAAGGCAATCGCCTTATGTATGAACCATTTATATGATAAATGAAGATTCACTATTTGAGTATACATGTTTTCATGTATTTGATTGGATCTTAAACTCATTTACTGAATGTCCACGATACGATTCACAGCATGAGAGAATTTGTGATTGGATCACAACTAGTGAGTATCTCTACATGTGTAATTGTGATGTATCAGAATTATCCCTAGTCGATGAATTGATGGATTTAGACACCATCAATTCTGTCGAGACTAGCACGAGGTATACTCCTTGGTGTATCCAAGCAGCTGATTCTCACTGGTTGGAGACATTGTGATGTCCGGAGTTGATCGTGGATGCTAGTTATGGTAACTAGTTCATTGGAGTGACCAGTCGTAAGACTTCATATGGTTCTCTGCATATATAGATATGTCAATGAAGTTCTTACTGTAGCTTAAGTGCGATGTTCCTTTGACTTGCAGTATTCAAGTCATCTTGATCATGGAGACTTATGCTTTGACATCTTAAGCAAGCATCTCTAGGGAGACCCGGGATGATTGGGTATAGGTCGAAGTGATCGAAGGTGTTTGAATAGCCTATAAAGAATTCACCACTCCTTGTGAGGAGATGTATACCCTGGCCTCTCGTCGGATTGTTACTAAAGTCTTTGGCCAAAGCATTACATGTTTAGAGTAAGGTACTCTTTGATACATGTGCAGTAACTAGAATCCGTAGGACGAGGAAATGATACTTGGGCTAGGTGTGACGTAGTCAGCCTAGTGGGGACTGACACTATAGACCATGTCCTGAACCAAGTGGGTATAAGATGAGTGAAGGGAATGGGGCATGATTCATTCGAGCTACTGAAGGGTTTCAGAAATAGTTCTGGATCAACCGTTGATCTTTTCGGTTAATTGGGGATCATGATGTACTACTAGGTGCCACTCATGATCGTTCTATAATTAATGGTTAATTATAGATGGCCAACATAAACCAAGAATCTATTTGGTCACACGCACAACGAGCGTAATCCGAAGGATTTAAAATGAGCTTGAGAATGGTATTCTCAGACCGAGAGAAACTAGGTTTGGTTGGACCAAACAAGAAGCGAGCATGAAATCGTTTCAGTCGCAATGGAAGCGTGGATGGGCCGTGTCTTATGAAGACATGATGGACGAACCAAAATGGTTTGGTTCTAATCCAATGGAGTAGAATAAACCAAAGGGTTTGGTTTATTTTAAACGAATGAACCAAAAGTTGGTTCGGTTCATTTTAACTTAAAATAAACCATCATGCTTTGGTTTATTTTAACTTATATTAATGGAGCGGGTTAACGGGCCTTATGGTTATGATCCAATAACCATTAAGAGAATTAGTTCTCTATAAAAGAGGGCTTAAGGGTTTGTTAAGCCTTAATCCAAAACCCTAACCTAGTTTTGGCCGCCCACCTCTCCCTCCTCTCCTTGGTGATTTGGCGCCAACACCATTGTGCCGCCGCCCAACCCCTTGTGCCACTGTCCAACTTGTTGCCGGCATCCAAGCTTCAGCCGGTGATCCTCCGACAACTCTCCGGTGATCTCCTTTGGGTTCAGCATCAAGGTGAGCTTCATCTTACCCTTTTTGGCCGACGCCTACTCCTCCACCAAAGCTGTCCAGTTTTCTGGACAGCTTGTTTTTTCCTCATCGGAGCGTCATTTGGACGACGTTTGGAGCTCCGACAGTGCCTTACTTACTGAGGATTCGATTTCCGGTAATCCTCAGAGATGAAGAACGAAGGATTCGTCAAACGGTTGACGAATACCTCTCCGGAGAAGCGAGTTTTGAGGACTCATCTTTGGATCTGAATTTGGATTCGGATTGTGATCCTCTCTCGATCACATCATCTTCAACACGAGGCTAGTAACCTGTACGAAGACGAAGCTCGTGACTTTGTGAAGTCATCCCAAAGATACTCGGCATGGATACGGATAGAGACGATTCTAGCGAGGATCGTTCCGGTTGATGTCGTTCCCGCTACACGTGATACGAAAGGTATACATAGTTAAATTTCCTTTTATTGCAAAATTTAAATTTACGGTTATGTCTACACATGTTGTACTATGCATGCGTGTGATGTGTGTGTTGTAATAAATGTAGATTTATTATTTTTATTTCTTCCGTTGTGCACATGTTTGCGAAACATGTTCGAACACACACTCGCCACGGTGCCGGAAACCCAACAGTGGTATCAGAGCCCAGGTTGTGTTTCGACATAATCGTAAAATGGTTTTGCGATAGTCATAATGATATTTCTGGAAATTTTCTACTTTTGGAAAGTTAGAAGTATTTATGGAATTTTTTCAATTTTGAAAAGTCTAGAAGTATTTATGGAAATCTTCCACTTTTGGAAAGTTGGAAGTATTTATGGAAATTGATATTTTCCATAAATAAAATATTTGATTAGATTTTGGAAATTTGTTTCCTAATTTAATCATTATTTGATTTGGGAAATCAATTCTTAAAATATTTTATTTCCATAAATAGTTTTGATGATTTAGGAAATTGGTTTCCTAAATTGACTTTCCTTAATCAACTATTTCTATAAATAAAATATGTGATTAGATTTGGAAATTTGTTTCCTAATTTAATCATGATTTGATTTGGAGAATCAAATCATAAACATATTTTATTTCCATAAATAGTTATGACAAATAAGGAAATTATGTACATGACATAATAGTATGCCATGTAATTGCATTAGATGCATATCATTATGCCATGCGTGTCATGACATGTAGATGTATGCCATGTATGCCATGCTATATGGATAGTAGTTATTTGCATGCAAAGAGGATGAGACATAAAACCCTTACTCAATATTAAAGCCTACACCTTCCATTAATATGGTTAGAACCAGAGTTCCGTTTCTTGTTTGGGTTGTTGGACTCTCTCCAAGCCCGGCTCGAACCCGAACATGTTCAAACCATGGAATAGTTTAATACTAATATGGTAAGAGTCAGAGGTCAATCGTTAGCTTTGGTTGTTGGACTCTCTCCAAGCTGGGCTAATTGGTTGAATGCGCTCTAACCATATTAAAACTATTTCTCGATTAATGGGTTGGCTTTAACCTGGAGCATCGGCTTGTTGGACTCTCTCCAAGGTCGATGTAAAGGGAGGTGAAGTTGGGTGCTATGCATATGATGCATACTTGTTAATGTGTTAACAACCCGATGTATGTGTGAACATTCAATAAGTTGATAGCACATTGTGATAGTTGCATATACGTGATATGCAATCGGTATAGTTAATACCTACCGTCGTAGTTATGAATGGCTTGTTGGACTCTCTCCAAGGTTGTTCATATCTATGATGGATATCAGCCCATTCAGAGATGGACCTACGATCTCCCGAAGTGATTTTGGGGTTTTGAAATTCGAAAAATGAATGGGATTTATAAATGTATATTGATGCATTTTAAAATCATTTTCTCATATATGCTCGTTTTGTATTTCTAGGTCAATCGATTGACCATGACGTCTTTGAATTTGCGCACTATTTTGGATTCGAATAAATTGACTGGGCCAAACTTCTTGGATTGACTTAGAAACTTGAGAATTGTTCTCAAGGTGAAAAGCTTGTGTATGTCCTCGAAGCGCCTCTTCCCGCCCATCCTAGTGACGATGCAACTCCGGACCAATTGTTGGTCTATCAGAAACATGTGACTGATTCTGAACTGACGAGTTGCATCATGCTTGCCACGATGGTACCTGAGCTGCGGAAGCAGCATGAGCATTTGGATGCTCATACCATAGTCTTTCATCTTTATGAGTTGGTTGATGAGCAAGTGAGATTCAAAAGGTTCGAAGTCTCCAAGCTCCTCTTCACCTATGAGATGTAAGAAGGTTCATCTGTGGTACTGCTCAACATGCTGAAGATTGTGGAGCCTTCTGAGAAGCATGAGCAGGGGACGATGCTGTTAGTTGATTCCTCGAAAAAAGCTTCTAAGAGGAAGTCAAAGGAATTGCAGAAGGGGAAGAAAAAGGCTAAAAAGGTAGAACCAGCTCAAAAGGGCACTTGCCATCATTATGGCAAGGAGAGCTATTGGCGAAGAAATTGCAAGATTTATCTTGAGTCCGTGAAGAAGAATAAGGCATCGGATGCCCCATCTTCTTCAGATATCTTCATTATTGATTGTCATTCTATTTCCTTAAACACTTGGGTATTGGATACTGGGTGTGGCTCACATATATGTAATGACATACATGGGCTAAGGAATAGAAGAAGACTCATCAAGGGAGAGTCAAATTTACGTGTTGGGAATGGAGCAAAGGTTGCTGCACTCGCCATCGGAACGTATTTGTTGAAACTCCCTACAGGACTTGTCTTAGAACTGGACAATTGCTTTTATGTTCCTTCGTTGATAAAGAACATCATTTCTATTTCTTGTTTAAATAGAAATGGTTACCATTTGACTTTTAGTAACAATTGTTGTTACATAACTTTGAATGGAGCTCTTTATGGGACTGGAACTTTAAGCAATGGTATTTATATGTTGGACGTATCCAGTGACATTTTCAATATCGAAGCGAGCAACAAGCGTGCTCGAAAGGATAATCAATTAGACTCCTATATGTGGCATTGTCGTCTTGGCCATGTAAGCAAGAAACACATGTCCGAATTACACCGATGTGGAATTTTGGAATTGTTTGAATTGGATTCATACGATACATGCGAATCATGCTTAAAAGGCAAGATGACTAAGTTACCTTTTACAGGAAAAGGTGAACGAGTGGGAGAGTTACTAGGTCTAATACATACTGATGTATGTGGACCTATGTCAACTCAAGCTTTAGGAGGCTATAACTACTTCATTACCTTCACCGATGATCACTCACGGTTTGGGTATGTGTTCTTGATGAAACACAAGTCTGAAGCCTTTGAAAGGTTCAAAGAATTCAGAAATGAAGTAGAGAAACAACATGACAAAAGTATTAAAAATACTTCGATCGGATCGAGGTGGTGAATACTTAAGTCAACAGTTTCTTGATTATCTAAGAGACAATGACATATTGTCTCAATGGACTCCGCCATATACACCACAGCATAATGGTGTATCTGAGAGGTGTAACCGGACCTTGTTGGACATGGTCAGGTCAATGATGAATCATGCGAATCTTCCCAAGTTTTTTTGGGGCTATGCACTTCATGTTGGTGCAACAATGCTTCAAGCATTTATATATTTTGATGTTTGGATAATCATCTAAGTTAGGCAATGGTTTGTGATCTAATTGTGAACGTGTTTAAGTGACAGGAAAATCCAAGTATGAAGACTTGGTAAAAGATAAGTCCAAGTGTGACCTTGGCAAAGAGAAGACCAAAGGCAAGTCTTGGCAGCATAAGTCCAAGTATGTAGTCTTGGCGGCGTAAAGTCCAAGCGTACTTTGGCAAAGAAGAAACTCAAAGCATGACGAAACCGAAGGAAGCTTTTGAAGGCAAGCGCATGGATGGAGTTGCGGACTCAGAGAAATCCTAGAGGCGCAAGGCTGATGGAGAAGCTAGAAGGTTAAGTCTAGGCTTAGGGTGTGTTTCCAAGTATGAATTAGTCATACTTGGTATGTGCCAGTCGACTGGAACATGGTATCAGTCGAACTGGCCCTTAAAATATAGCATTAGAAGTTGGAAGATCATATCACGATCGGGTTATCCTGGCGGTGATCGTGACAATGACTCTAGCTCGATCAGATACAAGTCGCCGATCGCTATTGGCGGCGATCGCATTGATGGCTCTAGCCGATCGGCCACGGCCTCGAGTTATCACCGAATCGATCCCGCTGTTGTCGATCGGATAGTTTTCCGTTGACGATGAGCAAATCTCGCGTAGAATTGTGATCGATGTAAGTCATCATGAATCGACGGCCTAACGGGAAAAACAGCCTCTTCTCTATAAAAAGAGGGCTGGTGGAGGTTTTTGGGGTTAATGCTTATTCTCCAATCTTTCTCAACAGCCTCCACGAATTTTCTAGCTTTCTAAGTGATTTAAATCTCCTCCTCTTCTCTCTAAGCTTAGATCTTCATTCTTTGTAAAGAAGAGGAGTTGTCTTGTAAAGAAAGCTTATTAGTGGACTTGCTTGGATTGATCCACCTCAAGGATCGCCGTGGAGTAGGAGCGCTATCTCCGAACCACGTAAAAGGCCTTGTTTGCATTTGTTATTGTTTTTACATACATTATTGTGTTTGCTTCCGCTAATCTTCTTGTAGAAACCAAAACGCTATTCACCCCCTCTAGCTTCCAAACGATCCTAACAAGTGGTATCGAGCTGGATCGCATCGGAAGATCTAGCAATCAACCGGAGCAAAGATGGCATTTCAAGAGGGGTATAGCATGCGAGGCCTCCGTTCTTCGGCCGGCAATGATTTTGGATATTGGAAAGGTAGGATGGAGTACTATTTAATGAGCGATATTGAAAATTGGTTTAGTATTGTAGATGGTTTTGAGAAGCGGTCGACGAATTCGAGCACCACTACCGACAAAGGATTGGACAAGAGAGATGGCCAAAAGGCAAGCGAATGCAAAGCAACGACCACACTTCAATGTGGTCTATCCAAGGAGCAACTATCCAAGGTCGGGCCATTCAACTCGCAAAGAGCTTTGGGAGAAGCTCATCGAACTCAATGAAGGATCCAAAGAGACAAGAAGGGCCAAGAGGATCTTTTGATTGGCCAACTCCAAAGCTTCAGTATGAAGACAAATGAAACGGTGAGTCAAATGCACGCAGGCGCTTCAAGGAGGTAGTCAACGGACTACCGTTATAGGTGAAAAGGTCGATAGCAGAGACCTTGTGAGGTATGTACTACAAGCCTTCCCTAGGACCACCTTATGGGCATCAATGGTAGATGCCTATAAGGTCTCTAGGGATCTTTCATTAGTTAAATTAGATGAGTTATTTTGTGAATTTCAATTGCATGAACAAGCTAACACTTCTTCCAAAGAGAAGGGTATAGCTCTTGTTGTAGGAAAGAAGGAGAAGAGGAAAAAGGAAAAGAAGGAGGTGTCTTCCTCATCCGAATCCGAGGAGGACTCATCAAGTAGTGAGGATGAGTTGTCGGCAAGTGAGGTAGCACACTACGTCAAGAAATTTGGTGGGAAGTCAAGGAGGCTCACCAAGAAAGATGTGAAGAGGATGTTTCAATCCTCAAGAGGTAAATCTTCTAACAATTCAAATTCTATTTCTAACGTGACGTGTTTTGGTTGCAACAAGAAAGGGCATATAAAGCCCAATTGCCCGGAACTAAAGAAAAAGGAGGAGAAGGATAAGAAGAAGAAAGAAAAGAAGGAAAAGAAGAAGAAGGAGGCGATGATGGCACAAACGTGGGATACTCTAAGTATGGAAGAGTCTTCCGACGATGAAGAAGTTTGCCATTCAACCCGGAATTTAGCCCTCATGGCATTGGAAGAAACCGGAAGCTCAAGCGAGGAGTCTTCTTCCTCTTCAAGTGATGAATCATCATCAAGCGATGATGATGAGGTAAAGGACTCACCCAAAGTAGATCTACTTTATAAGACTATTGCATGTTTACAAAATGCTTTAAATAGATCAAAAACTAGGATTAAGGATCTAAAATTAGAAATCAAATCATTTAAGAATATAGATGCATCATGTGATAAACCATCTAGTAATGATGATTGTACTCTTAGGAATGAGAATGATGAGTTAAGAAAAGAAATAAGTAAATTAAGAACATGCTTAGAAAAGTTCACTAATGGTTCCAAATATCTAGATATGATTATTAAGGACCAAAGGGCAATCTACAATAAGGCCGGTTTAGGATATAGACCTAAGGAGAAAGAGGTAGCATTTGCATCCCTAGTTAGTAGAAAATCCATGATTAAAAGCAAGGGGAGAAAAGCATGGGTACCAAAGAAATTTATAATTAATGCTAGTGGTCCTAAAATTTGGGTACCTAAGGATTGTGTTTTTCATGTGACATAGGTAGAAGAACAAAGCTTGTGGATAGTTGATAGTGGGTGCTCAAAGCATATGACCGGGGATGAGAGAAAATTCTCCACTATCAACCACACTAGCCAAGGAAAATGTCTTTTGGTAATAGCGGCAAACTTAAAATTTTAGGAAAGGGCACCATTGAGGTATCTCCCAATCTTGCTATTCACAAAGTTCTATTAGTTAAGAATATGAAATTCAACTTACTTAGTGTAAGCCAATTATGTGATGCAAATTTTGATGTTAAGTTTGATTCCTCAAAATGCTTTATAAGACACAAAACTATGAATGATTGCATGTTAGTAGGCTTTAGAAAATCAAATATTTATTATGTTGATTTATCTTATGCTACTAATCCTTCCACTAAGTGTCTTATTGCAAAAGAGGAAGAAAGTTGGCTTTGGCATAGGAGACTAGGTCACATAAACATGAAGAATATAGCCAAAATAGCAAAATTGAAGCTAGTCAAAGGATTGCCTAGAGTCAAATATCTCAAGGACAAGATGTGTGATGCTTGTCAAGAAGGGAAACAATCAAAAACATCACACAAAGGTAAAAATTTACTTAGTACCGCTTTACCATTAGAATTACTACACATGGATTTATTTGATTGCCATAGTACCCCATCTATAATTGGTAGTAAATATTGCTTGGTAATAGTAGATGATTTTTCTAGGTTTACTTGGGTGTTTTTCTTGAAAAATAAGGATGAAACCTTAGAAATAATCATAAGATTTAGCAAAAGAGTAGAAAATGAAAGAAAACTCAAAATCAACCGGATCCGTAGTGATCATGGTGGAGAGTTTGAGAATTCTAACTTTTCAACTTTTTGCTTAGAACAAGGGTACAAGCATGAATTTTCTTGTCCTAGAACACCCCAACAAAATGGGGTTGTGGAAAGAAAAAATCGTGCCCTACAAGAAGCGGCTAGGACAATGCTTAATGCATATTCCTTACCTAGCTACTTGTGGGCGGAAGCGGTTAATACCGCTTGCTATATCCAAAATAGGGTATTAATTCATAGGTTTTTAGGAAAACTCCATTTGAATTGTGGAATGGTACAATTCCAACAATTCATTATTTTAAGGTCTTTGGATGTAAAGTCTATATCTTAAATACCAAAGACAACCTAAGTAAATTTGAGTCTAAAGCGGATGAGGGAATCCTAGTTGGATACTCATCCACTAGTGTAGGATATAGGGTTTACAATAAAAGGACTCAAAAGATTGAAGAATCTTCAAATGTTCAATTTGATGAAACTTCAAATACATACCCTAGAAAATCCCTATTGATGATGACATAAATAATGAAAATCAAGAAATGACCAAACAATTTCAAGGTTTAAACTTAGGGGGTAATAATCAAGGGGGAGGATTGGATCAAGGGGAAGTAAGGGTTGATACCGATGATGAACATAGAATTGAAGTTAATCATGACCAAACTCAACTTGATACACCTCCTAGAACCATAAGAGTTCATCAAAGTCACCCATTAGATCAAATTGTGGGTGAATTGTCTCAAGGAGTTAGGACTAGATCATTCCATAGGGACCCCACTAGTCATATAGCTCTAATTTCTCAAATTGAGCCCAAAAGCATTAAAGATGCATTACTTGATCCGGATTGGATCTTAGCAATGCAAGATGAATTGGCTCAATTTGATAGGAGTCAAGTGTGGGAGTTAGTTCCTAGACCAAGTAAAAACACTATTATTACTACAAGATGGGTCTTTAGGAACAAACTAGATGACCAAGGGAATATCACTAGAAATAAAGCACGATTAGTTGCAAGGGGTTTTAATCAAGTTGAAGGACTTGATTATGATGAAACATATGCCCCGGTTGCTAGGTTAGAGTCCATTAGAATACTTTTAGCATATGCCTCCTATATGGGTTTCAAACTCCATCAAATGGATGTCAAATCGGCATTTCTAAATGGGTTTATTAAGGAAGAGGTGTATGTAGAACAACCTCCCGGCTTTGAAAGTATGGACTACCCAAATCATGTATACAAGCTTAGGAAAGCCTTATATGGTTTGAAACAAGCTCCCCGGGCTTGGTATGAAAGATTGTCATCTTTCCTAATCTCTAAGGATTTCAAAAGGCAGATAGATCAAACTCTCTTTATAAAGTCAACGTCTAAGGACATCTTTGTAGCTCAAGTGTATGTTGATGACATTATCTTTGGGTCAACAAATGATGAGCTTCTTCAAGACTTTATTCAAAATATGGAAAAGAGTTTGAGATGAGTCTAGTTGAGAATTAAATTTCTTCCTAGGTTTGCAAGTTAAACAAACTAGTGAAGGAATTTACATTTATCAAACAAAATATGCTAAGGAAATGATTAAGAAATTTGGCTTAGAAAATGCTAAGGTAGTGTCAACTCCAATGGCAACCAATACCAAAATAGATAGTGATAGTGAAGGAAAACAAATAGATCTTACCCTTTATAGAAGCATGATTGGTAGCCTCTTGTATTTAACCGCTAGTAGACCCGACATATTATTTGCGGTTGGTATGTGTGCTAGGTATCAATCATGTGCTAAGAATCTCATTTAGTTGCCGTTAAGAGAATTTTAAGATATGTTCGTGATATAGTATAGTACATACATAAGGCTTCCTACTGCCGAAGCATAAGGAACCACCTTCATGTCCTCTATCTCCTTTAATGTTTTGGGACACATCTCTTTAGATAAAGGAACTCCATGCCTAAAAGGTAAAAAACCTTTCTTAGAGTTCTGCATGCTAAAACAAGCAAGGATAGTGTCAATGTATGAAGCTTGAGACAAGTACAACATCCTTTTCTTGCGATCCCTTATAACTTTGATCCCAAGGATGTGTCCCACTTCTCCCAAGTCCTTCATATCAAACTGTTTGGACAACCATACCCTAACGTCTGATAACACTTTGATATTGTTGCCAACTAACAAAATGTCATCTACGTATAGTACAAGAAACACCACTACGTTTCCGTCACATCTCTTATATACACAAGGCTCATCCGGACTTTGAATAAATCCATATGACTGGATTACTTCATCAAAGCGGATGTTCCAAGATCTAGAAGCTTGCTTCAATCCATAAATGGACCGGTTAAGCTTACATACAAGATGCTCTTTGCCTTTAGCAATGAATCCCTCTGGTTGGCGCATATAGATGTTCTCCTCAAGACTTCCGTTAAGGAAAGCTGTCTTGACATCCATCTGCCAAATCTCATAATCCATATGAGCAGCTATAGATAAGAGAATCCGGATAGACTTAAGCATAGCTACCGGCGAAAAGGTCTCCTCATAATCGATACCCTCTTTTTGAGTATACCCTTTCGCAACAAGCCTAGCTTTGAAGGTTTCAACCTTCCCGTCTACTCCTCTCTTTATCTTGTAGATCCACTTGCATCCAATGGTTTTTACACCATCGGGTGGCTCTACTAGCTCCCAGACCTGATTAGAATCCATAGATTCTATCTCTGAATTCATCACTCTTTGCCAAGATACTGCATCTCTATCTTGGATTGCCTCGTCATATGTCCAGGGATCAGGTTCATGTTCACCAGGGACTAAGTCCGAAGACTCTCCCAAAAACATGAATCTGTCGGGTTGTCTAACAACCCTCCCACTACGACGAGGTGCCTCCTATGTATGCTCTGTGACACGCGGTGCAGTGACTTGTGGTGTCTCCTCTTGTACCGGTGGTACTGAAGTCAGGACTTCCCCTGTCATCTCCTCAAGAACAATCCTACTCGTGGGCTTGTGGTTCATCACATAGTCTTCCTCTAGAAATCTGGCATTCGTACTCACGATCACCTTCTGATCTCTAGGACTATAGAATAAACCACCCTTCGTTCCCTTAGGGTAGCTAACAAACAAGCGCACTTCTGTACGAGATTCCAACTTACCAGCATCTCCCTTCAGCACATGTGCTGGACTACCCCAAATCCGAATATGTCTTAGACTAGGCTTTCGCCATCCACAACTCGTGGAGTAGAGGTACTGACTTAGATGGAACCAAGTTGAATGTGTGTCTTTTCGAGCAAACCCCGTAAGCGAATCAGTAACTCGAATAACTCATCATCGATCCGACCATCTCCATAAGAGTCCTATTCCTATTCTTCGCTCCGCCACACCATTCTCACTGGGTGTGCCAAAGCACAATTGGGATTGAATCCCACCTCGATAAGTAACTCCTAAACTCTCCCAAGAGGTACTCGCCACCACGATCAGATCGTAATGTCTTGATACTTTTACCTTGACGGTTCTCCACATCAGCCTTGAATTCTTTGAACTTGTCAAAGCATTCAGACTTACGGCGCATCAAGTAAATGTATCCATACCTTGAATAATCGTCTATAAAAGAGACGAAGTATTCAAAGCCACCTCTTGCCTGGATAGACATAGGACCACACAAATCAGAATGAACCAATTCTAACACATCTTTGGCTCTATACCCCTTGGCCTTAAAAGGCCTCTTGGTCATTTTACCTTCCAAGCAAGATTCGCAGGTTGGGAGATCCTCCACCACTAATGAACCCAAAGGTCCATCAGCTATCAACCTTTGAATTCTACTTAGGTTAATATGACCAAGCCTTAGATGCCAAAGATATGTTTGGTTCATTTGCGAAGGTTCTTTTCTCTTATTAGATTTAGAAGATGAGTTATTTACTTCTATTTGCATCGTGGGAGTTTTTGGTTCAATAGTATATAAATTGCCAACCAATGTACCAGAACAGATAATCTCCCTATTCCTTTTTATAACCACCTTGTCATTAAAAGAAACAGAATATCCATCCAAAAATAATTTAGAAACTGAAATTAAATTCTTTCTAAAAGTAGGTACATAAAGACAATTTCTCAAAACCAAAAATTTATTCCTATCAAAAGATAAATAAACGTCTCCCACTGCAATAGCCGCCACCTTTGAAGCATTGCCCATGAAGATGGTAATCTCTCCCTCAGCTAGTCGTCGGGTTTCCTGGAACCCCTGCAAAGTATTGCAGACATGATCAGTGACTCCTGTATCTACACACCAGGCACTAGTAGATAACACCGCTAAACATGTTTCAACAACTAAACAAGAAGATATACCTTTGTTCTTTCGGCGAGGACAGTCCGCCTTCCAATGTCCAGTCTGCTTGCAAGTGAAGCACTTGCCTTTCGGCTTCTTCACTCCTGCCTGAGGTCTTGTTGCCACCTTCTTCTCTCCACCTTGCTTCTTCTTCTTCTTACCTTTCGGTTTAGAGGAAGAAACCTTCTGAGCGACCATGGCTTGAGAACTCTGACGAAAAAGCCCCTCTGCCGCCTGGAGTTCTGTCAGAAGCTCCGCCAACGAATACAACCTCTTGTTCATGTTGTAGTTGAGGCGGAACTGCTCAAAACTCCTAGGCAAAGACTGGAGAATGATATCGACCTGGGTTTCCCCATCGATCTCAGCTCCGAGGACTTCCATCTCATTAAGATGAGCCATCATCTTGAGAACATGATCCCTAACGGGTGTTCCCTCGACCATGGTGGTCGTCATCAAGTTTCTCATTGCCTCCTGCCTAGCCGCCCTACTCTGATGTCCGAAAAGTTCCTTGAGATTGAACATCATGTCATAAGCTGTGGCTATGGCCTGATGCTGATGTTGCAGCACATTTGACATAGATGCCAAAATGTAACACCGCGCCATCTCATCTGCCTTAACCCATTTCTTATAATGTTCTTTCTCCTTTTCATCAGAGTCATCGGAGGGCTTAGGAGGACAGACCTCGAAGAGTACAAATTTGTACTCCTCCGCAGTTAGGACAATATCCAGGTTTCTTTTCCAATCAATGTAGTTTGGACCAGTAAGTTTGTTTTCTTTTAAAATCACAGCAAGTGGGTTGAAAGCTATTTGAAAATCCTAGAAATCACAATGATCAAAATATTAGATTTCAAATATTATTGATTCCTCAAAACAATAAAATCCTGAAATCAACCAACACCTCAAAACACCGAGAATATCGCATGCCACGATAGTGTGGACGTATACGAATTCTACATTTGTAAGAGGAGGTTTTACCTATTAATTTTATTATCTTGTCAACCTTACTTTTTGACAAATAAAATTAATAGTTGGTTCCTCTTTAGCCCTACAAATAAAAGCAGTGACTCCGATGGGGAGGATACCTTTATTTGTATCTAAGTGTGCACCATTACACGATACTAAGGGAATTATTTCGGATTATGTGCCTTACCGATGGGGAAGTACACACGCTCCTAAATAATTTCCTATAACCATTATTTGACCTAGTGATCCGCAAACAAACCCATCCGATGGGGAGGAAGGCACTCAAAGCCAACGCGCAAGTTTGTTGCATCACACGTCAAATTGTAATGGAGGCCGCGGGAATTAATTAAAATATCCCTCTCCCACTTAGTAAATTGAAATCGAGGAATTTTAAACATACACAACATGCATATAAAACAAATAAGCAATAAATATGGAAAAATAGAATTTTTTCCAACTATTATGGCATTGTCCTCCAATATGCATCCCGTCATGTCACCACCTCGTCCGCTCCACCTTTTCCCGTGCGCAAGTCACCAAAGATATCCGAGCTGAGATAAATCATTTTATTTACATCCATCGATCCTATACTCCACGAAGGAGCGTACAAATAATCTAGATCGAAAGTAAACTAAAATGATCGGCTAAACAATGCCGTATTTAATTACAAAAATTAAATACTAATCTAGCCTCGTCAACCCCGAGGATTCAAATAATAAATTTTTTACACACATCCATTCACATACACACACATGGCCATAATAGTCGGATCTTATGCCTGCAACCAAAGAGTTAAACTACGCATATCCTACTATTATCCGGCACATATAATATATGAAAAATGCATAAAAAATTAACCAAATCCTAAACACACAAAACCAGAAACCGATGGCTCTGATACCAATTGTTAGGTGGCCGCATCGGAGGCTCATTGGCTCCCATGTCCTCGGATTAAAATTTTCACTAATGAAAGAATTAATCCGGATGGGATGAGCTTCCTTAGCACAACCTATTCGTCATCGTGCTAACAACATGAGTGGTCGCTTGAACAAACTAGTTGTTCAAGCAACACAACTCTTCTAGTTGGTTAGCCGCAGAAGAGACGACGGATGGATCGCCGGTTTTTGTGTTTGTCTTCGGGGTCCATGATTATACAATATATATTCATACACACACATGCATAATCAAAACAAATAAGAACATGCTCAGATCTGTACATAAAGTTAAAATAACTTTATACCTCACGATCTTCTACCGTATGTCCTATCCTTCTCGTGGACGACGTGTGGACGAAGATCCTCCACGAGTAGAAGCCTTCTAGATTGCTTTCTTCTCTACCTTGTCCGCTGCGAACAAAGAGAAGAAACAACAAATACCTTCCTATCTAGAACCGGCCACCAAATTATGGAACTTGGTGCAACCGCCGGTCAAGGAACAATTGGATGATTCACCGGCCAACTTCAAGAAGTGTTGCCGCCGGCCACTTTGGAGAATAGGGAGGAGGAAAAGAGCCGGCCACCAATGGGAGGAGAACCGCCGGCCAAGGAAGAAGGGAAAGACCTCTAGGATGGGCGCCGGCCAAGTGTTGATGGAGGAGGATGGGCGCCGACAATCAACTTGAAGGAAGGAGGTTGCCGCCCACTTCTTTGCTCCAAAACCCTAGCCGCCCAATGAACCCTAGCCGCCCACTTGTGGATGAACCAAACCCTAACTCCAATTCCTTGATTGCTCTTGCCACCCAACCCTAAGCATCTATTTATAGAATAGGGCTTAAACCTCCTTTAATCTCCTCCGTCGGATCTAGGGATTTAACCTCCACCGTCGGATCTAGGGTTTTATCCCAACCGTCGGATCTAGGGTTTCATCTCAACCGCCGGATCTAGGATTTCATCCCAACCGTCAGATCTAGGATTTCATCCCAACCGTCGGATCTAGGGTTTTATCCCAACCGTCGGATCTAGGGATTTAATCTCAACCGTCGATTCTAGGGTTTCATCCTAACCATCGGATCTAGGGATTTAATCCCAACCGTTGGTTCTAGTGTTTCATCCTAACCATCGGATCTAGGGATTTAATCCCAACCGTTGGTTCTAGGTTTTGTTTTACATTCTTGGATCTAGACTTCATAAGGATTATATTAGGCTACGATAGGGACCATAAGGAGGAGTTGGGTCTTGGCCACCCGATGGATCGGAACCACACAAACTTGATCCATCAATGATGTTCCATTCCACTAGAGGATCATCATTGAACTACCTCACCAACCCCCATAAATCAATATGGGCTCAATATATTATTTGTACATTAATCTCCCCGTGTTTAAGATATCGAATGTCCGTCAATTAATTGACTTACTGACCATCAATTAATTAACATCTAATTCCTCGAGTAGTACCACTCAACCTTATCATCATGTTGACTAAGTCAACCAGCTGGGTTTACATGATGAACCTTATGAGCTCCTCAAGGGGACATCATCAACCTAATATATAGGACACGGTTTCCTCCTATAATCAACGGCACACCATGTAAATAATATTATTTCCCAACTTACCGGGCATATTGATTTAATCCATCTAAATCTCACCCACTGGTAAATCAAAGAAATAAATACTAAGTACATGTGCCCGTTATTATATCGGGATTAAGAGCATGTACAACATAATATCCGAGGTCCGATTCAATCATGTAGTCAATACTAAATTGAATCACCTCTATATCGGTCCTGCTCAATACACCTAAGTGTACCAGTGTAACTCTATGTTCAAGACAAAACAATACCAAGCTACACTACAACCATGCCAATGGTTTGTCCAAAACCATCTTGGTTGTGAGCCTCTACTTATATTTTACAAGGAACTAATAATATGATCTTCTGTGCCACACCAAACACCATGTTATCTACAATGTAAAATATTTAGACAATATGCACACATATATAATGAATATATAAAATGCAAACAATGATCATGTGATTCTTATTTCAAAATAAAATGTTCATACAAAAAGAGCTAGGCTTTCAATATACATTCCAACAATAGGGACTAGCACGAGGCATACTCCTTGGTGTATCCAAGCAACCGATTCTCACTGGCTGGAGACATTGTGATGTCCGGAGTTGATCGTGGATGCTAGTTATGGTAACTAGTTCATTGGAGTGACCAGCCGTAAGACTTCATATGGTTCTCTGCATATATAGATATGTCAATGAAGTTCTTACTGTAGCTTAAGTGCGATGTTCCTTTGACTTGCGGTATTCAAGTCATCTTGATCATGGAGACTTATGCTTTGACATCTTAAGTAAGCATCTCTAAGGAGATGTGGACCCGGCATGATTGGGTATATGTCGAAGTGATCGAAGGTGTTTGAATAGCCTATAAAGGATTCACCACTCCTTGCGAGGAGATGTATACCCATGGTCTCTCATCGGATTGTTACTAAAGTCTTTGGCCAAAGCATTACATGTTTAGAGTAAGGTACTCTTCGATACATGTGCAGTAACTAGAATCCGTAGGATGAGGAAATGATACTTGAGCTAGGTGTGACGTAGTCAGCCTAGTGGGGACTGACACTATAGACCATGTCCTGAACCAAGTGGGTATAAGATGAGTGAAGGGAATGGGGCACGATTCATTCGAGCTACTGAAGGGTTTTAGAAATAGTTCTGGATCAACCGTTGATCTTTTCGGTTAATTGGGGATCATGATGTACTACTAGGTGCCACTCATGATCGTTCTATAATTAATGGTTAATTATAGACGGCCAACATAAACCAAGAACCTATTTGGTCACACGCACAACGAGTGTAATCCGAAGGATTTAAAATGAGCTTGAGAATGGGATTCTCAGACCGAGAGAAACTAGGTTTGGTTGGACCAAAGAAGAAGCGAGCATGAAATCGTTTCAGTCGCAATGGAAGCGTGGATGGGCCGTGTCTTATGAAGACATGATGGACGAACCAAAATGGTTTGGTTCTAATCCAATGGAGGAGAATAAACCAAAGGGTTTGGTTTATTTTAAACGAATGAACCAAAAGTTGGTTCGGTTCGTTTTAACTTAAAATAAACCATCAGGGTTTGGTTTATTTTAACTTATATTAATGGAGCGGGTTAACGGGTCTTATGGTTATGATCCAATAACCATTAAGAGAATTAGTTCTCTATAAAAGAGGGCTTAAGGGTTTGTTAAGCCCTAATCCAAAACCCTAACCTAGTTTTGGCCGCCCACCTCTCCCTCCTCTCCTTGGTGATTCGGCGCCAACACCATTGTGCCGCCGCCCAACCCCTTGTGCCGCCGTCCAACTTGTTGCCAGTGTCCAAGCTTCAGTCGGTGATCCTCCGGCAACTCTCCGGTGATCTCCTTTGGGTTCGACATCAAGGTGAGCTTCATCTTACCCTTTTTGGCCGATGCCTACTCCTCCACCAAAGCTGTCCAGTTTTCTGGACAGCTTGTTTTCTTCTCATCGGAGTGTCGTTTGGACGACATTTGGAACTTCTACAGCGCCTTACTTATTGGGGATTTGATCTCCGGTAATCCTCAGAGGTGGAGGACGAAGGATTCGTCAAACGGTTGTCGAATACCTCTCCGGAGAAGCGAGTTTTGAGGACTCGTCTTTGGATCCGAATTTGGATTCGGATTGTGATCCTCTCTCGATCACGTCGTCTTGAACACGAGGCTAGTAACCCGTACGAAGACGAAGCTCGTGACTTTGCGAAGTCATCCCGAAGATACTCGGCATGGATACGGATAGAGACGATTATAGCGAGGATCGTTCCGGTTGATGCCGTTCCCGCTACACGTGATACGAAAGGTATACATAGTTAAATTTCCTTTTATTGAAAAATTTAAATTTACGGTTATGTCTACACATGTTGTACTATGCATGCGTGTGATGTGTGTGTTTTAATAAATGTAGATTTATTATTTTTATTTCTTCCGCTGTGCACATGTTTGCGAAACATGTTCGAACACGCACTCGCCATGGTGCCGGAAACCCAACACTTATAGCGGAAGACTACATATACTTCTTACAACGGAAGACTTTAAACTTTTTTTTTCCTTTCTTTTAAACATAAAGCATGCATCATCATCTCATAAGTACTTAGTTCAAGTTCATGACATTCAACTTAAAGGACACCAAGTAGCGACCATTCATCATCAAGTAGAGTTCGACTCTTAACAACTAACATGCAAAACTTAAAGGAAAACATGCATAAGTATGGGAAACATAAACAGATCTCCTACACCATGCCACTACCACACACACTTTGCCCCTCCTGCTGCTCCCTTTAGTTTATCCATTCTTTACCCTTATCTGTAGTACAAGGGAACATAAAACTATAAGCACATAGGCCTAGTAAGATCCTTTCCTACTCACAAAAGCCATACATCGAGAATTAGACATAGAGTAGTGATATGATCATTTAAGAACATATAAGCATAGCATGCATATAAACATACAAGAACATATAAGAATAGCATGCAGATAAACATACAAGAACCTATAAGCATAGCATGCATATAAACATACAAGAACATATAAGCATAGCATTCATATAAACATACAAGAACATATAAGCATAACATGCATATAAACATACAAGAGCATATAAGCATAGCATGCAGATAAACATACAATAACATATAAGCATAGCATGCATATAGACATACAAGAACATATAAGCATAGCATGCAGATAAACATACAAGAACATATAAACATACAAGAACATATAAGCATAGCATGCATATAAACATACAAGAACATATAAGCATAACATTCATATAATCATACAAGAACATATAAGCATAGCATGCATATAAACATACAAGAGCATAACCTTGATGTAACCATCATAATCACCTAGACATGAAATAAGGGTATATGCAAGATGCTCTTTGAAAACATATATTTATAGGTACTTAAACATAATCTCAACATATTGGGCCCGACATTGTATCACATACATCATCATCATAGCGCGCATCCCTAATAGACCCGAGGTAGCTAATCCTGAACCTACTAGAGTACTAGGCCCGTACTATGTCCGTCGGCCTAGGGGCAACATAACATAGAAGCCCATCCTAAGCCCATACTTATGACCATCGACCTAGGGCAACAAGGAGCCCATCCTGTACTGGGTCCGTACTACAACCATCGACTCAGGGGCACGTAGGAGTCCATCCCTTAGACCTTGTTAGGGTCCGGTACAAGCCATGCAAAAAGTAAAATAGCATATCATGTTCCTTATCATAACATATCATATTTCTTTTCATAACATATCATGTTCCTTATCATAACATATCATATTTCTTTTCATAAACATATCATGTTCCTTATCGTGGCATATCATGTTCCTTCTTCATAGCATATCATGTTCCTTCTTCATAGTATATCATGTTCCTTCTTCATAGCATATCATATTTCTTTTCATAACATATCATGTTCCTTCTTTATGACATATCATACATTCATACAATTAACATGACAATGAGCAGAACATAATCATACATTCATACAATTAACATGGACATAATGTAGTGACATAAACCAATCATGCTATCATAAAATCTAACTAACATCATATTTGCATTTTTTTTTCTTCTACATGTAGCATGGCATGGAGGATTTAGTAGAGGGCATGTACATGGGCTGACCGAAACCCTAATGGAGGGTTCTTAGGAGTTTACATGTTAAACAACTTGTGCAAGGTCTATTTAACATCATACTAACATCACACACATATAGAGCATGACATAAACATCATGAACAACATAACATGGTGTGATCTAAACTTCATGGGGTTCTAACAAAATTTTAAACCCTAAACAACTTGTACAAGATCTAACTAACCACATGTTAATCTCCATCACATATAGATCATGGCATGGAAGGCCCTTAGGGGCCTAAATAGGTCTTGGCCGATAGTTTCAAGAGGCTTAAAGATCCAACACTTAAATCTAACTTAGCTATCAACATATTATCTTCATCTATATTCAAAACATAACATGACTACATATAGATCATAGCATAGAAGACCATTAGGAGCCTAAATGAGTCATGGCCAAGAGTTTCAAGAGGCTTAAGGGTCCAACACTTAAATCTAGCTTAGCTATCTACATATTATCTTCATCTACATTCAAAACATAACATGACTACATATAGATCATAACATGGAAGTCCATCAGAAGCCTAAATGGGTCTTGGCCGAGAGTTTCAAGAAGCTTGAAGATCAAACACTTAAACCAAGCCTATCTAGAAACATGTTATCATCATATTCATACAAGACATAGCATGGACAATCATGGGAAGCATGAAGAAGGAATTGGCCGAGAGTTTCAAGAAGCTTGAAGATCAAACACTTAAACCAAGCCTATTGATGTGTTATTTTCTGCAAGTGCACGGTTGTTGTCAAGTAATAAAAATATCGATCCCACAGGGATTGGGACAATTACCGAATGATCGTGATACCAAGTTATCTAGTCAATCAATTTGTGGATTAAGCAAAGAAACTGAGCAGTCAAGAACAACGAATGAGAAGAACGAGCTAAAAGTCAATAGTTGAGAAGAATCTCAGGATATGGGTTTCACCACGTCGATGATTTATAAGGTGATTTAATTCTTTCCTACCCCTATTAGAGTTGTTTTGATGGAACCTATCCTAAGGTAAATCAACGACCCCTTTCGAGGTCTACGCCAACTGTACCTATCAAACTCAATTTACCTGTCACGGTATTCGAGCGTAGGGGATCATAATCAGCTAAGGGGACCTGTCACGAGACCCCCGCAAACCTCCCTAGTCTTACCACCGTTACTTGGTAAAAACTGGATTTGATAGATCCATTAAGTCCATAAGAGTTCCTTTAGAGTCTAAATTTCCTTTTCATGATAGGTTTGCACACGGGACCATAATCAGCTAAGGGGACCTGTCACGAGACCCCCGCAAGCCCTCATAGATACACTACCGCTACTTGACAGGAGTTAATCCCTAGTTGGTTCTAGGTTTCGGGAACTTGGGTTCACTGTTAGGTACTTCCCCTTAGCTCCTTAGGTTTATCAATAAGAATCCAAGAACCAGATCAAAACAAACAATAATTCAAGTAGTATAGATTACATCATCCATCATAAATCGTCAAGGGCTACTCCCCCATCCTAAGATTACAAGACACTACTCCATAGTCGAACAAGAATTGCTAGAGAAAGAAATTACAATACTTAGTGCCATCTATGTTTCTCTGTCGTCGACTCCTTCGTTCTCCTCATTCTTCTGTCGTCCTCTTTCCTGCCCACCGCCTTTCTTTAGGGTTAGAATATCTCCTCTTTTATATCCTTGGCCTCCTCTTCAATTAAGCAAAAGATTTTCCTTTAATTGAGACGAAGATCGCGGCTTCGTCGAGTTGCTCGCAGAAAAGGAAGTCTGGAATCAGGCCAACACGCCCGTGCCAAATGAGGGCATAGGCGTGTCACACATTTCTCACTAGTCGTGTCTGCGCTTGAACGGGGCGTGCCGGTTGCTGAACCAGGGCGTGTTGAGTGCTGGAACTCCTGACACAGGCGTGTCACTGATAACACGCCTATGTTATTTTGATACGCCTGCTTCTTCGCCCTGTTAACACGAAAAACACTCAAAAGCAGTCTCTTCGTCCAAAATATGCTAAACTTAACTGAATCATGACAAAATACATGCCTAGGACATGAAATGAGATAAAATGCATGCATATGGAGTAGTGAAAACGTAGCATGATACACACACATCAAAATCCCCTAGTCCTAAACTTTTGCTTGTCCTCAAGCAAAGAAAACACAAAAGATAACTTAATTGTGGAAATGCTAGACACCATCTAGAGGTATACAATCTGATCTTAATCTTATCAAATCATTCCTAGTTGCCAAGCTTGAAAGATCCCTATATAGTGCACGTGAAAAGTTGAACTAAAGTCATTGGACACCAATCCAGATTTGACATCCCTTCTATCGTAGAACATTCTTATTTCCGGCATAGAGGCACTTACCTGCCTTAATGCATGGATCATCCTTACCTAGTAACAAAAGGTCTCAAAGGAGCACTTTCTAAGAAGAAAGAAAGGAAGGAATTTATAGAGAGCATTTTCCCAGTAACTAGTTAGTCTCAAAGGGGCACCTTTTAGGTGTTTCCCCAGTAACTACTTGGTCTCAAAGGGGTGCTTGAAAACAATTCTAGTTTTTTTTTTCAAACCAAAACTTCTAGGGAAAGTGTTTCTCCAGTAACCAAATTGCACAGGAAAGTCTCCAATGGAAAATCGAGTACTCGTCCGATATGGGAGATTTAAATCCTTTTTGGATACCTCAGACCTATAGACCGTGTTAGAAGTGAAATAGGGTTCTTATCAAAATAGGCAAAAAGGAATATCATGACTCGACCAATGTTCAGTTATATTCTGCTAGATGATATAAAAATGCAATGTTATAATATATGAAAAGATGCAAACAAAAATAGCACTAACCAAACTAAAAATCTAAGTAGAGACAGCATAAGCAGTAAAGGATGTGCATCGAAACTCATAAAATAGCTCAAGGCGGTCAATGGTCATCGTCTTCGCTACTAGCATCCTCCTCTGCCCACCTACGTCGCTGCTCCTGGTAAAACTCCCGGGACTCCTGTCAAAATCTATCATCATCTTCCCTTCGGGCGGACTCAGCAGTGAAAAACTCATCAGCTCTCCTATAAAAGTCAGCTTCCCTATCCAAATGCTGTGTCACCATACGATGGTGCTCCTCTGTAGCTTTGGCAAACTGATCTAACACACCTATGTGTGAGGTATGCTCGACCCTGAAAGCTTCGAATGATGATCGGAATCCTAAAAAATCAAAAGAAGAGTACCCTGCAGAAACATTGTTAGTAGGAAACCGTGGGGGTTCAGGAGTCGAATGTGATGGCTCAGGGGTTATGTGAGATGGCTCCCTAGGAGAGGGTGATGGAGCATGGGCAGTAGGGGTAGGAAAGGGTCCTTGGACATCTCTAAAAAGCCAATTGGATGAATTACGTACAGTCATCCGCTCAGGATTTGGAAGAGGGATTTTAATTCCATTTCTTAACACCAAACGATACCCCTCGTCACATGCCTCAATCATCTTCATATTTATACAAGCATCCAAATCCAATCTAGGGCTAGCAGGACAATATTCAAGGTCATCCAATTCACATCCTAAGGCCACAACAATCCTAGTGATAATACCACCTATGACTATGAACCCAGATGGGCTATTACTAATCTTAACTAAATGTCTAACCATATGGGCTCCAGAATCAATATTAACTTCATTTAGCATAGCCCATAAAAATTGTAACTCACTCTGCCTAGCCACCCTTGAACTATCATATCTTCCAGAGATTGTATTAGCCATAAACCTAAGGAGATAATGAAAAGTAGGATTAGGGATGTTAAACGATTTAGACCTAGATGCATCATAAGGGCGAGGGTCATCAGAAATTAATCTCCAAAATTGATGATCAATAAAATGTCTATGAATTTGCCTCTCCCCTCCGTAAGGAAAATCAAATATCGTATTAAAATCACTTAAAGAAAGAGTAAACTCATGGTTCATTAATCTAAATTTGATTTTTCCTTCCTCACAATCCTTTCCTTGCAATATTTCAGCAGACAGGGAGCTAAGGAATTCAAGAGTGATACTAGGGTAAGTAAGATGATGATGCGTGATAAATTCGGTCCAGCCTATCCTATTGGTCAACCAAGTTATGCCATCTCTTAACCCTAGGGTTGTTAACGTGTAGAAGTCTATAGTTCTTGTAGATACTAACTTCCTTTTTTCAAGCTTACTGAATTTAGACTTCATAACCTCATCCCTAAAAACAATTCCATATGGATGGCAGGAGGTCGGAGGAGGATCGTTACCCAAGTCCTGAGCTTTTCTCTTTCCCTTGTCCTTCGCCGAAGAGGAAGAAGCTCCTCCTTTAGTCTTCACTCGCTTACTCATGGCGTTGGGGAGGGAGAGACAGCAGGTTAGCTTCTACCGCCGAGAGAGACCGGCGTGCTCAAGCTTGTAACGCGAGTGGAAAATTAGGGCGTGCTCGGGCCGGCTTTAGAGGGCTAGCCGCAACATAGGCGTGTCGGGCATCCTCTTACGCAAATACCCAACCCGTTTAAGTGTGGCATAGGCGTGTTTCCGTCCGACCCAGGCGTGCCGCAGGTGAGAAAAGTGCGACACGGGTGTGCTCAGAAGCACGCTCGACCTGTGTTGTCTTCGAGTAACCTCAACACGCCTGTGTCGTTCGGCATAGGCGGGTCGTGTCAATTTGGCACGCAGTGGCACGTTTAACATGTCGTGTCCTGTAATCCTAAAAAAAAAAATGTAAAACTCAAAATAAAATAAAATAAAATAAAATGACTAAAAAAAATGAAAATAGCTTGGGTTGCCTCCCAAGAAGCGCTTGTTTAAGGTCGTTAGCTTGACCCCTCAGTTGCTCCCTAGTTTTAGAGATATGACTCGAGGAGTGTGCTCTGCCCCTCTTCCTCCCCAATCAGCTCAGTAGAATTGTTTGCGAAGTATCTCTTAAGTCTTTGACCATTTACTTTAAAAATTCCTTTGGACTCACTGGATATATCAATAGCTCCATGAGGATAAACCTTTTCAACACGATATGGTCCCGACCATCTGGATTTCAGCTTCCCAGGAAAGAGTTTCAATCTTGAGTTGAATAGTAATACCAAGTCTCCTTGATGGAATTCTCTGCGCATGATATTCTTGTCATGCCACCTCTTCGTTTTCTCCTTGTAAGACCTTGCATGTTCATAAGGATCAAGGCGTAGTTCTTCAAGTTCATTTAGCTACAGTTTTCTTTTCTCTCCGGCTTTCTTTAGGTCAAAATTAAGCCATTTAATTGCCTAATATGCCCTGTGCTCTATTTCAACTGGAAGATGACATGGTTTTCCATAAACTAATCAAAACGGAGTCATTCCAATGGGTGTCTTGTAAGCAGTTCGATAGGCCTATAGAGCATCGTCAAGTCTTAAAGACCAATCCTTCCTTGATCTTGATACTGTTTTCTCCAAGATAGTCTTGATTTCCCTATTTGAAACTTCTACTTGCCCGCTCATTTGTGGATGATATGGTGAGGCTAGTTTATGGGTTACTCCATACTTCTTGAGAAGGCTTTCAAATTGTCTTTCGATAAAGTGTGAGCCTCCATCACTTATTACTGCTCTCGGTATTCCAAATCTTGGAAATATTATACTCTTAAAGAGCTTTATGACTGTTTTTGCATCACAAGAGGGGGATGGTAGAGCCTCAACCCATTTAGACACATAGTCCACTGCCACCAGTACATAGGCATTTTTATAGGAAGTAGGGAAGGGTCCCATATAGTCAATTCCCCAGACGTCGAACAATTCGACTTCCAATATCGAATTTTGAGGCATCTCATGTCTCCTTGATATGCCCCCGGTCCTTTGACAACAGTCACAAGTCGTCACATAATTCCGAGAGTCTCTAAAAATATGAGGCCAATAAAATCCTGCTTGCAAAACCTTTGCCGCAGTCTTGTCTGTGCTCGTGTGACCTCCATATGCTGAAGAATGACAATGATACAATATATCCTCAATCTCTTCTTCGGATACACATCTTCGATATATAGCATCCGCCCCTTGCTTGAACAGGAATGGTTCGTCCCACACATAATGCTTTACATCCGAAAGAAACTTCTTCCTCTGATGATAATGTAGGTTTTGCCCGGAAGCTTTGATACCAATTTGAAGGGATTTCCCTTGTCGAGTCCGTGAGAGGAAACTTCGCTTCCCCTTCGCCTCGGTTGCTTGACCATGGTGATCCCTTCGATGTCCCTGGATTAAAAATTTAATCCTAGACAAAAGGGATTCCCAAATCAACCAAGTCATCGTCGTGCTATTCGTTTAGAGAGGTCACTTGAACAAACTAGTTGTTCAAGCGACCATCCTCTATTCTACGAGTAGCCGCGGAATAGACGATGTCCGGATCGCCGGTTTTTGTGTTTATACTCGGGATCCAAGTATTATTTAGCCTATTTACAGAAATATAACATGCTTATATTTTGAAAAACAAACACAAGCAATGAATAAAAGAGATAGAAGAATAGTTATACCTCTTGGTCTTCTAATGTATGACCCTCCTCCTTTTGGACGTCGTGTGGGCGACGATCCACCAAAAGTCGAAGCTCCTAGATCGCAAAACTTCCTTCCTTGCTTTTCCCAAGCAAGAGGAAGAAGAGAAACAATGTTTTTCTCCTTCAAAAACTCAACCAACAAAGAACTATAGAAGTTCTTGCCGCCGGCCAACTAGAAGGAGAAGAAGATGATGGAAAACTACCAAGACACCAAGGGAAACCCTATATCTTGTTTCCACCACCTAAGGAGAAGAGAGGGGAGTGTTTTGGGCACCGGACAAGGGCTGGGAAGGGCTGGAATAGTTGCTGGACGTTGGCCACAAGGCAAGGAAGAAGAAGGAAAACTTGCCTTATTTGGTGCCACCCTTGCTTCCAAACCCTAACCCTAATTCCAATCCTATCTCAACTAGGATTGCCCTATTCTTGCCGCCAAGCCTTGCTCCTCTCCATCATCATCTTCACGCCAACCCCATGCCACCTTTTATAGAGTTTGGGGATAAGCCATGAATTAATCTCCTCCATTGGTTCTAGGATTTAATCTCAACTTGGATCTAGAGATTTAATCTCAACCGTCGGATCTTAGAGATTTAATCTCTACCAATGGATCTTAGTGTTTTGTTTCTATCCATTGGATCTAAGCATCTTGAGGTGTTAATGGGATACATTAGGGACCATGAGGAGGAGTTGGGTCTTGGCCACCCATGGATCAAGCCCACATAAAGTCCGATCCACTAATGATGGTCCAATCCACTAAAGGTCCATCATTGATCTACCTCACCAACCCCCATATGATAATATGGGCTCCATATATTATTTGTACATTTTCTCCCCGTGTTTAAGATCTCGAATGTCCGTCGATTAATTAATTTACTGACCATTAATTAATCAACATCTAACTCCTTGAGTAGTACCACTCAACCTTTTCATCATGTCGGACCTAGTCCACCTGCAGGGTTTACATGATGAACCTTATGAGCTCCTCAAGGGGACATCATCATCCTAATATATAGGACACGGTTTCCTCCTATAATCAACGGCACACCATATAAATAATATCATCTCCCAACTTACCGAGTCTATCGATTTAATCTATAAATCTCGCCCATTGGTAAATCAAAGAGATGAGTACCAAGTATATGTGCTCGTTATTATATCGGGATTAAGAGCATGTACTAAATAATATCTGAGGTCCGATTCGATTATGTAGTCAACAATAAATCGAATCACCTCTGTGTCGGTCCTGCTCAATACACACAAAGTGCACTAGTGTGATTCTATGGTCAAGAAAAACCAATACCAAATCACACTACAACCATTCCGATGGTTTGTCCAAAGTCATCTCGGTTGTGAGCCTTTACTTATACTTTACAAGGAGCTGATAACAAGATCTCCCGTGTGACACTACACACCATGTTATCTATAATGTAACGTATTAGACAATATTGCATAACCATAAAAATATGCAAACAATGATCATGTGATTCTTATTTCAAAATAAAGATGTTCATACAAAAGATAGACTTTTCAGTATACATCCCTACAATCTCCCACTTATACTAAAAGACTATGCTGTCCTTATACTGCCATACATCTGATTCCCCTTCCTTCCACATGCCTATCAAAGCTCTCGCCAGAAAGGCCTTAGTGAAAGGGTCTACCAGGTCATCCTCTGATGCAATCTAGGCGACAACAACTTCTACCTCCTTTACGATTTCTCGTATCAGGTGGTACTTGCACTCTATGTGTTTACTAGCCTTATGGGCTCGTGGTTCCTTCGAGTTTGCAACTGCACCACTATTATCACAATAAATTGTGATAGTTCTGGGCAAACCAGGAATCACATCCAAGTCCATCAGGAAGTTCCTGAGCCATACAGCTTCTTTGGCCGCCTCAGAGGCCGCCACATACTCAGCTTCCATGGTGGAGTCCGCCACACACTTTTGCTTGACACTCCTCCATACAATGGCTCCACCTCCCAAAGTAAACACAAAACCTGAGGTAGACTTACTGTTATCCCTATCTGATTGGTAGTCGCAATCCATGCAACCCATAGGGAGTAATTGGTCTGCTCGGTAAACTAGCATATAATCCCTAGTCCTTCTCAGGCACTACAATACATGCTTTACCGCAGTCCAATGTCCCTGTCTTGGATTACTCTGATATCTACTGACCATGCCCACAGCAAAGCAGATATCGGGTCTCGTACATAGCATCGCATACATGAGGCTTCTTACTGCCGAAGCATAAGGAACCACCTTCATCTCCTCTATCTCCTTAGATGATCTAGGACACATCTCCTTAGATAAAGGAACTCCATGCCCGAAAGGTTGAAAACCCTTCTTGGAGTTCTGCATGCTAAAACGATCCAAAATTGTTTCTATGTATGAAGCTTGGGATAAGCACAACATCCTTTTCCTACGATCCCTTAAACCTTGATCCCAAGGATGTGTCCCGCTTCTCCCAAGTCCTTCATATCAAACTGGTTGGACAACCATACCCTTACGTCTGATAACACTCTGATATTGTTGCCAACTACCAAAATATTATCTACGTATAGTACAAGAAATACCACTACGTTTTCGTCACATCTCTTGTATACAAAAGACTCATCCGGACTTTGAATAAATCCATAAGTCTGGATTTACCTCATCAAAGCGGATGTTCCAAGACCTCGAAGCTTGTTTCAATCCATAAATGGACCGATTAAGCTTACATACAAGATGCTCTTTGCCCTTAGCAATGAATCTCTGGTTGCTTCATATAGATGTTCTCCTCAAGACTTCCATTAAGGAAAGCTGTCTTGACATCCATCTGCCACACCTCATAATTCATATGAGCTGCTATGCATAAGAGCTCCCAGTCCTGATTTGAATCCATAGATTCAATCTTAGTATTCATTGCACTTTGCAAAGATGCTGCATCTTTATCTTGGATTGCCTCGTCATATGTCCAGGGATCAGGTTCATGTTCGCCAGGGACTAAATTGAAAGATTCTCCCAAGAACATGAATCTATCAGGCTGTCTCACAACCCTCCCACTACAATGAGGTATCATCTGTGTATCCTCTGTGACACGTGGTGCAGTGACACGTGGTACATCCTCTTGTACCGGTGGTACTAAAGAAGTGACTTCCCCTTTTAACTCCTCCAGAACAATTTTACTCTTGGGCTTGTGTCTCATCACATAGTCTTCCTCTAGAAATCTGGTGTTCGTGCTAACGATCACCCTCTGATCTCTAGTACTATAAAACAATCCACCCTTTGTTCCTCTAGGATAGCCAACGAATAAGCGCACTTCTGTACGAGGTTCCAACTTACCATCATCTGCCTTCAGCACATGTGCTGGACTCCCCATACCCGAATATGTCTTAGACTAGGCTTTCGCCCAGTCCACAACTCTGTGGGAGTAGAAGGCACTGATTTTGATGGAACCAAGTTCAGAATGTACACCCCCGTATCTAGAGCATATCCCTAGAACGACCGCAAGTCAGAATAACTCATCATCGATCTAACCATCTCCATAAGAGTCTTCTTCCTTCGCTCTACTACACCGTTCTGCTGAGGTGTGCCAGGTGCAGTTAATTGGGATTGAATCCCAACCTCTGATAAGTAGTTCCTAAACTCTCCCAAGAGGTTCTCTCCACCACGATCAGATCGTAGTGTCATCCATATCTTGAATAATTGTCTATAAAAGAGACGAAATATTCAAGACCACCTCTTGCCTGGATAGTCATAGGACCACACAAATCAGAATGAACCATTCCTAACACATCTTTGGCTCTATACCCCTTGGCCCTAAAAAGGCCTCTTGGTCATCTTACCCTCCAAGCAAGATTCGTAGGTTGGGAGATCCTCCATTACTAATGAACCCAAAGGTCCATCAGCTATCAACCTTTGAATTCTGCTTAGGTTAATGTGACCAAGCCTAAGAAGCCAAAGATATGTTTGGTTCATCTTCGAAGGTTCTTTTCTCCTTTTGGAATTAGAAATGAGTTATTAACTTCAATTTGCATCGTGGGAGGTTTTGTATACAAATTTCCTTTCAATGTACCTGAACAGATATTCTCCCTATTCCTTTTTATAACAACTCTGTCATTAAAAGAAATAGAATATCCATCCATAATAATTTAGAAACTGAAACTAAATTCTTTCTAAATAAAGATACATAAAGGGAATTTTCCAGAACCTAAGTTTTATTTTTCTCAAGAGATAAATAAAACTTCTCCCACTGCAATAGCCGCCACCTTCATGGCATTGCCCAAAATGGTAATCTCCCCTTTAGCTAGTCGTTGGGTTTCCTGAAACCCCTGCAAAGTGTTGCAGACATGATTAGTTGCTCTCATATCTACACACCAGGTGCCGGTAGATAACACCTCTAATCATGTTTCAACGACTAGTCCAAAGGATATACCTTTGTTCTATTTTGGACCGGGACAGTCCTTCTTCCAATGTCCATCCTGCTTAAAGTACTTGCCTTTCGGCTTCTTCACTCCTCCCTGAGATCCTCCCACCACCTTTGCTCCACCTTGTTTCTTCTTCTTCTTGCCTTTCGGCTTAGAAGTAGAAACCTTTTTGAGCAACCATGGCTTGAGGACACTCTTCGATGAGTGCATACTTGTACTCCTTAGCAGATAAGACAATATCTAGATTCTTTTCCAATCAACATTATTTGGGTACAGTAAGTTTATTTCTTTTTGTATCATAGTAAGTGGACTGAAAGTCATTTTTGAAAATCTTAAGAATCACATAGATCATTACTGTGGATTTCAAAAAATTATTGATTCCTCAAACAATAAAATTTCAAAATCAACCAACACCTCTAAACACCGGGAATATCGCATGCCACGATCGTGTGGACGTATACGAATTCTACATTTGTAAGAGGAGGTTTTACCCATTAGTTTTACTATCTTGTCAACCTAACTTTTTGACAAGTAAAATTAATAGTTGGTTTCTCTTCGGCCCTACAAATAAAAGCAGTGACTCCGATGGGGAGGATACTTATATTTGCATCTAAGTGTTCACCATTACACGATACTAAGGGAATTATCTCGGATTATGTGCCTTACCGATGTGGAAGTACACACGCTCCTAAATAATTTCCTATAACCATTATTTGACCTAGTGATCCGCAAACAAACTCATCCGATGGGGAGGAAGGCACTCAGAGCCGACGCGCAAGTTTGTTGCATCACACGTCAAATTGTAATGGAGGCCGCGGGAATTAATTAAAATGTCCCTCTCCCACTTAGTAAATTGACAGTGAGGAATTTTCAAGCACACACAACATGCATATTATTACTGTAGATTTCAATAAAAATTATTGATTCCTAAAACAATAAAATTTCGAAATCAACCAACACCTCAAAACACCGAGAATATCGCATGCCACGATAGTGTGGACGTATACGAATTCTACATTTGTAAGAGGAGGTTTTACCCATTAATTTTATTATCTTGTCAACCTTACTTTTTGACAAATAAAATTAATAGTTGGTTCCTCTTTGGCCCTACAAATAAAAGCAGTGACTCCGATGGGGAGGATACTTTTTATTTGTATCTAAGTGTGCACCATTACACGATACTAAGGGAATTATCTCGGATTATGTGCCTTACCGATATGGAAGTACACACGCTCCTAAATAATTTCCTATAACCATTATTTGACCTAGTGATCCGCAAACAAACCCATCCGATGGGGAGGAAGGCACTCAGAGCCGACGCGCAAGTTTGTTTGCATCACTTGTCAAATTGTAATGGAGGCCGCGGGAATTTATAAAAATATCCCTCTCCCACTTAGTAATTTGAAATTGAGGAATTTTCCTAGCCTACGACATGCATATCAAACAAAAAGCAATAAATATGAAAAATAAATTATTTTCCAACTATTATGGCTTTTGTCTTCAATATGACTCCTGTCGCATCGCCATCTCGTCCGCTCCTCCTACGCCATGTACGAGCCATCCGGAGATCCGAGCCGAGACTAAATCCTATTTTAATTTACATCCATCGATCCTATACTCCACGAGGGAGTGTACATGAAATCTAGATCGAAAGTAAAATAAAATAAAGAGCGGCTAAACAATGCCGTATTTAATTTACAAAAACTAAATACTAGCCTCGTCAACCCCGAGGATTCAACAAAATAAACATTTACACACATACAATCACATACACACACATGCCATAATAGTGGAATCTTATGCCTGCAACCAAAGAGTTAAGCTACGCATATCCTACTATTATCCGACACATTTAATATATGAAAAAGTGCATAAAAATTAACCGAATCCTAAACACACAAAACCGGAAACCTTGGCTCTGATACCATTTGTAGGTTTTGCCCGGAAGCTCTGATACCAATTGAAGGGATTTCCCTTGTCGAGTCCGTGAGGGGAAACTTCGCTTCCCCTTCGCCTCGGTTGCTTGACCATGGTGATCCCTTCGATGTCCCCGGATTAAAAATTTAATCCTAGACAAAAGGGATTCCCAAAGCAACCAAGTCATCGTCGTGCTATTCGTTTAGAGAGGTCACTTGAACAAACTAGTTGTTCAAGCGACCATCCTCTATTCTACGAGTAGCCGCGGAATAGACGATGTCCGGATCGCCGGTTTTTGTGTTTATACTCGGGATCCAAGTATTATTTAGCCTATTTACAGAAATATAACATGCTTATATTTTGAAAAACAAACACAAGCAATGAATAAAAGAGATAGAAGAATAGTTATACCTCTTGGTCTTCTAATGTATGACCCTCCTCCTTTTGGACGTCGTGTGGGCGACGATCCACCAAAAGTCGAAGCTCCTAGATTGCAAAACTTCCTTCCTTGCTTTTCCCAAGCAAGAGGAAGAAGAGAAACAATGTTTTTCTCCTTCAAAAACTCAACCAACAAAGAACTATAGAAGTTCTTTGCCAACTAGAAGGAGAAGAAGATGATGGAAAACTACCAAGACACCAAGGGAAACCCTATATCTTGTTTCCACCACCTAAGGAGAAGAGAGGGGAGTGTTTTGGGTGCCGGACAAGGGCTGGGAAGGGCTGGAATAGCTGCTGGACGTTGGCCACAAGGCAAGGAAGAAGAAGGAAAACTTGCCTTATTTGGTGCCACCCTTGCTTCCAAACCCTAACCCTAATTCCAATCCTATCTCAACTAGGATTGCCCTATTCTTGCCGCCCAAGCCTTGCTCCCTCTCCATCATCATCTTCACGCCAACCCCATGCCACCTTTTATAGAGTTTGGGGATAAGCCATGAATTAATCTCCTCCATTGGTTCTAGGGATTTAATCTCAACCGTTGGATCTAGAGATTTAATCTCAACCGTCGGATCTTAGAGATTTATTCTCTACCAATGGATCTTAGTGTTTTGTTTCTATCCATTGGATCTAAGCATCTTGAGGTGTTAATGGGATACATTAGGGACCATGAGGAGGAGTTAGGTCTTGGCCACCCATGGATCAAGCCCACATAAAGTCCGATCCACTAATGATGGTTCAATCCACTAAAGGTCCATCATTGATCTACCTCACCAACCCCCATATGATAATATGGGCTCCATATATTATTTGTACATTTTCTCCCCGTGTTTAAGATCTCGAATGTCCGTCGATTAATTAATTTACTGACCATTAATTAATCAACATCTAACTCCTTGAGTAGTACCACTCAACCTTTTCATCATGTCGGACCTAGTCCACCTGCAGGGTTTACATGATGAACCTTATGAGCTCCTCAAGGGGGCATCATCATCCTAATATATAGGACACGGTTTCCTCCTATAATCAACGGCACACCATATAAATAATATCATCTCCCAACTTACCGAGTCTATCGATTTAATCTATAAATCTCGCCCATTGGTAAATCAAAGAGATGAGTACCAAGTATATGTGCCCGTTATTATATCGGGATTAAGAGCATGTACTAAATAATATCTGAGGTCCGATTCGATTATGTAGTCAGCAATAAATCGAATCACCTCTGTGTCGGTCCTGCTCAATACACACAAAGTGCACTAGTGTGATGCTATGGTCAAGAAAAACCAATACCAAATCACACTACAACCATTCCGATGGTTTGTCCAAAGTCATCTCGGTTGTGAGCCTTTACTTATACTTTACAAGGAGCTGATAACAAGATCTCCCGTGTGACACCACACACCATGTTATCTACAATGTAACGTATTAGACAATATTGCATAACCATAAAAATATGCAAACAATGATCATGTGATTCTTATTTCAAAATAAAGATGTTCATACAAAAGATAAACTTTTCAGTATACATCCCTACAGATAATTCATGTGAGAAGGTATTATCCCACAAGCTAGGTAGTTAGCAAAATTAGCATACCATGGAGCCTTGATTGTCTTGACTGCTAGTAGCTGCTCATCCGGGAAGAAATCATTAATAGCAAGATCATCGACACTTCCCGCATTTAATTCTTGATGAAGCCTCGATAGATGGTCTGCAACTACGTTCTTCGTTCCTTGCTTGTCTCGGATTTCCAAATCAAACTCTTGTAGAAGAAGTATCCACCGGATAAGTCTTGGCTTAGATTCCTTTTTACTCAGCAAGTATCTTATGGCTGCATGATCTGTGTAAACTATCACCTTGGTCCCTATGCTATAAGATCTGAACTTGTCGAAAGCAAATACTATATCCAAGAGTTCCTTCTCTGTGGTAGCATAATTCATTTGTGCTTCATCCAATGTTTTACTGGCGTAGTAGATTGCATACACCTTGTGATCCTTCCTTTGTCCCAACACTGCACCCACAGCAAAATCACTTGCATCACACATAATTTCAAAAGGGAGACTCCAATCTGGAGGTTGCATTATTGGGGCGGTTGTTAATGCTTCCTTTAACCTGGAAAATGCATCAAGACAAGGATTATCAAAGTGAAACACAACATCTTTAGCAAGCAAATTAGTTAATGGATTCAAAATTTTTGAGAAGTCCTTGATGAACCGTCGGTAGAACCCTGCATGTCCTAGGAAACTACGCACTCCCTTGACATCAGTTGGAGGAGGCAACTTCTTGATCACTTCAGTTTTAGCAATGTCCACCTTGATACCACGGTGTGAAACTAGGTGCCCAAGTACTATGCCTTCTCGCACCATGAAGTGGCACTTCTCCCAATTAAGCATTAAATTCATTTCCTCGCATCTCTGTAAGACCTTGACCAAATTAGATAAACACATATCAAAATCTGCACCATATATAGAAAAATCACCCATGAATACTTCCATTATATTCTCGATCATATCAGAAAAAATTGAAGTCATACATCTCTGAAAAGTGGCGGGTGCATTGCATAGTCCAAAAGGCATTCTCCTGAAAGCAAAAGTACCATATGGGCAGGTGAAAGTTGTTTTCTCTTGGTCATTAGGATAAATAGGGATTTGATAGAAATCGGAGTATCCATCTAAGTAACAAAAATGTGAGTGTTTTGCCAACCAGTCTAGCATTTGGTCAATAAATGGGATGGGAAAGTGGTCCTTTCTAGTTTCCTTATTCAATTTCCTATAATCAATACACATTCTCCATCCCGTAACCTCTCTCGTGGGGATTAACTCATTCGTAGCATTCCTTATCACCGTTATCCCCCCTTTCTTTGGCACAACATGGACAGGACTTACCCATTCGCTATCGGATATTGGATAGATAATTCCTGCATCTAGCAATTTCATGACCTCTTTCTTGACTATCTCTTTCATGGCTGGGTTCAGCCTTCTTTGATGCTCTATAGAGGTTTTAAAATTATCTTCTAGTAGAATTCTGTGCATGCAAACCGATGGACTAATTCCCCTAATATCATCAATCTTGTATCCAATGACGTTCTTGTGTGTTTTCAATACCTCAATCAGTTTTTCAGTCTCTGCATTGCTCAGATTAGCATTAATGATCACAGGATAAGTAGAGTTTTTGTCAAGAAATTCATACCTGAGTGTTGATGGAAGAGGCTTAAGTTCTACCTGTGGTGTTAGGTTAGGGTCGGAAATCTCCAGCTCTTTATCCTCAAAATCCCCTTCGAGCTTATTAAGATAAGTTTGTTCTTGTGCTCCTTCTAGTGCTATTGACTGGAAACTGTCAATCCTATAACAAACATAAAAAACAGAAGGTTGTTTAACAGCTTTTGAAAGGTCGAATTCAATTTTGTCGTTTCCAAATGCAAGTGAGAGTTTGTGGTTCTTGATGTCTATCATTGCCCCTGCAGTAGCCAAGAAAGGTCTCCCTAAAATGAGTGGAATGCATGGGTCTTCATCCATGTCAAGCACTACAAAATCGGAAGGAATAATAAAATTTCCCACCTGCACTGGTACATCTTCTAGGATTCCCAAAGGATATCTAATGGAGCGATCGGCTAACTGCAAGGCCATAGTAGTTAGTTTCATTTCTCCCAAATCTAATTTCTTGCATATGGAAAGAGGTATCAGATTGACACTAGCGCCCAGATCGCAAAAAGCCTTATCAAAATTTGAGTCATTAATTATGCAAGGGATAGAAAAGTTACCTGGATCATTTAATTTGGGAGGTACCATGTTCTTAATTAAAGCGCTGCACTCCTCAGTAAGAGCCACTGTTACATGCTCCTCGACTTTTCCTTTATTGGTTAAGATATCCTTCAAGAACTTGGAGTATGTAGGCATTTTTTGAAGAGCTTCTGTAAAAGGTATATTGATATATAGCTTCCTAATTACCTCAAGGAACTTACCAAATTGTTCATCCAATTTTTCCTTAATCATTCTCTGAGGGAACGGGATAGGGGGCTTATACGTTCTTGGTTCCTTGTTCAACACGCCTGTCGCCGTCGCAAGATAGGTCGTGGTTGGTCTCTTGGAGTGACCCGACACGGGTGTGTCCGACACGCCGCCAGGCATTCTCTTCCCCAGGCGTGTTGAACAACACGCCCTGGGTCAGGGTGTGTTGTCGGCTTCCTTTGCTATTCAACCCAGGCGTGTTGCTGTCTTCTTCCAACTCTGACACGCTCGTGTCCTTTAGCACAGGGCCGCTTGTTGAGCTCTGTCTCCTTCTAAAATCCTTCCACTTCTCAAACTTATGGAATTACAATGCTCAGCTGGGTTTACTTTTGAATTTCCAGGAAATCTATCGGGCATCCTTGATGCTGAGCTGACAATTTGAAAAATTTGATTTTCCAGTATTCTTGTGTGATTAGTCAAATTATCAACCTTGCTTCCCAATTGCTTGATTGCCTCGGTATTATTTTGATATTGCCGATTTGATTCTACAATATGTTGTCGAAATTCATCATTTATCTTCCCCTGGCACGTAATAAAATTCTCCATCATCTTTTCTAAGCTTGACTTGGGTCCTGGCTGAAATCCCGAAGGTGCTCCAAAACTGTTCTGTCCAGAAGAATTTTGGTTGGCTCTATACGAAAAGTTGGGATGATTCCTCCAACCGGGATTGTACGTGTTCGAATAAGGGTTGCCACCATTAGGCTTCTGATTAAAATTATTTAGCACATCTACTTGCTCAATCCTAGCTCCCGATGATGGTGCGTGTAGGATTTGGCAATTTATCGCTACATGTCCTGTTACACCACAAATCTCGCAAGTGACATTAGATGAGTTTACAGCTGATACATTAAAATGTTCGAGCTTTTGAGTTAATGCATCAACTTTTGCACTGAGTAGATCAAGGGTACTTACCTCAAACTTACCTGGCGTTTTAATTTGATATCCTCATTCTATAGCCCATTGGTGAGAATTCATTGCCACATTCTCGATGATCTCAAATGCTTCATCCAACGTTTTGTTCATAAGAGCTCCTCCTGCAGCAGAATCAAGAGAAACTTTAGTAGCATACGAGATTCCATTGTAGAAAGTATGAACAATGAGCCACTTCTCTAGCCCATGATGAGGGCATTGCTGTAGTAATCCCTTAAATCTATCCCAGGCTTCGAATAATGTTTCTCCATCCTTTTGTGCAAAATTAGTGATTTGATGACGAAGACTTGCAATTTTGCTGGGTGGAAAATACTTGTCTAAAAATCTTTGCTCCAGTTGATCCCAGGTAGTTATGCAATCTGCTGGAAGAGAGTGTAGCCAAGCTCTAGCTTTGTCCCACAATGAGAAAGGAAACAAGCGCAATCTAATAGCATCAGCTGAGGCTCCATTCAGTTTTAAAGTTTCGCAAAATTCCAAAAATACTTCCAAGTGCAGATTTGGATCTTCAGTGGGTGCTCCTCTGAATTGATGCTGTTGGACCATGGATAGTAGAGCCGGTTTCAATTCAAAATTGTTCGCTTCAATAGGGGGTCTTCTAATACTCGATCTCAATCCCCTTGTACTAGGTGCTGCATAATCCCTTAAAGGTTTATTCTCATTCTGATCAGCCATGTTGGAGGTCAGATTTTCTTCCTGACGTTGCTGAAATCGTCTTCTAGCAAGGAACGTTCTCTCTATCTCAGGATTAATATCGAGAATTTCCCTATTAAATCTGTGCATGCAACAACAAGAGAGGCTCCCAAAACAAGAATTCAGAATATACACAAAGAATAGGAACAAAAATAGAAATCTAGATTAACTAAATCACGCTCAATTCAATATTGAGTGCCAATCCCCGACAACGGCGCCAAAAACTTGATGTGTTATTTTCCGCAAGTGCATGGTTGTCGTCAAGTAATAAAAATATCAATCCCACAGGGATTGGGACAATTACCGAATGATCGTGATACCAAGTTATCTAGTCAATCAATTTATGGATTAAGCAAAGAAACTGAGCAGTCAAGAACAACGAATGAGAAGAACGAGCTAAAAGTCAATAGTTGAGAAGAATCTCAGGATATGGGTTTCACCACATCGACAATTTATAAGGTGATTTAATTCTTTCCTACCCCTATTAGAGTTGTTTTGATGGAACCTATCCTAAGGTAAATCAACGACCCCTTTCGAGGTCTACGCCAACTGTACCTATCAAACTCAATTTACCTGTCACGGTATTCGAGCGTAGGGGATCATAATCAGCTAAGGGGACCTGTCACGAGACCCCCGCAAACCTCCCTAGTCTTACCACCGTTACTTGGTAAAAACTGGATTTGATAGATCCATTAAGTCTATAAGAGTTCCTTTAGAGTCTAAATTTCCTTTTCACGATAGGTTTGCACACGGGACCATAATCAGCTAAGGGGACCTGTCACGAGACCCCCGTAAGCCCTCATAGATACACTACCACTACTTGACAGGAGTTAATCCCTAGTTGGTTCTAGGTTTCGGGAACTTAGGTTCACTGTTAGGTACTTCCCCTTAGCTCCTTAGGTTTATCAATAAGAATCCAAGAACCAGATCAAAACAAACAATAATTCAAGTAGTATAGATTACATCATCCATCATAAATCATCAAGGGCTACTCCTCCATCCTAAGATTACAGGACACTACTCCATAGTCGAACAAGAATTGCTAGAGAAAGAAATTACAATACTTAGTGCCATCTGTGTTCCTCTGTCGTCGACTCCTTCGTTCTCCTCGTTCTTCTGTCGTCCTCTTTCCTACCCGCCGCCTTTCTTTAGGGTTAGAATATCTCCTCTTTTATAGCCTTGGCCTCCTCTTCAATTAAGGCAAAAGATTTTTCTTTAATTGAGACGAAGATCGCGGCTTCGTCGAGTTGCTCGCAGAAAAGGAAGTCTGGAATCAGGCTAACATGCCCGTGCCAAATGAGGGCACAGGCGTATCACACATTTCTCACTGGCCATGTCAGCGCTTGAACGGGGCATGCCGGTTGTGTTAGTAATATATGAGAGATGTCCTAAGGCAATCGCCTTATGTATGAACCATTTATATGATAAATGAAGATTCACTATTTGAGTATACATGTTTAATGTATTTGATTGGATCTTAAACTCATTTACTGAATGTCCACGATACGATTCACGATGAGAGAATTTGTGATTGGATCACAACTAGTGAGTATCTCTACATGTGTAATTGTGATGTATCGGAATTATCCCTAGTCGATGAATTGATGGATTTGGACACCATCAATTCTGTCGAGACTAGCACGAGGTATACTCCTTGGTGTATCCAAGCAGCTGATTCTCACTGGCTGGAGACATTGTGATGTCCGGAGTTAATTGTGGATGCTAGTTATGGTAACTAGTTCATTGGAGTGACCAGCCGTAAGACTTCATATGGTTCTCTGCATATATAGATATGTCAATGAAGTTCTTACTGTGGCTTAAGTGCGATGTTCCTTTGACTTGCGGTATTCAAGTCATCTTGATCATGGAGACTTATGCTTTGACATCTTAAGCAAACATCTCAGGAGATGTGGACCCGGATGATTGGGTATAAGTCAAGTGATCAAGGTGTTTGAATAGCCTATAAAGGATTCACCACTCCTTGCGAGGAGATGTATACCCATGGCCTCTCGTCGGATTGTTACTAAAGTCTTTGGCCAAAGCATTACATGTTTAGAGTAAGGTACTCTTCGATACATGTGGAGTAACTAGAATCCGTTGGACGAGGAAATGATACTTGGGCTAGGTGTGACGTAGTCAGCCTAGTGGGGACTGACACAATAGACCATGTCCTGAACCAAGTGGGTATAAGATGAGTGAAGGGAATGGGGCACGATTCATTCGAGCCATCAAGGGTTTCGTAAATAGTTACGGATCAACCGTTGATCTTTTCGGTTAATTGGGGATCATGATGTACTACTAGGTGCCACTCATGATCGTTCTATAATTAATGGTTAATTATAGACGGCCAACATAAACCGAGAACCTATTTGGTCACACGCACAACGAGTGTAATCCAAAGAATTTAAAACGAGCTTGAGAATTGGATTCTCAGACCGAGAGAAACTAGGTTTGGTTGGACCAAACATAAAGCGAGCATGAAATCGTTTCAGTTGCAATGGAAGCGTGGATGGGCTGCGTCTTATGAAGACGTAATGGATGGACCAAAATGGTTTGGTTCTAATCCAATGGATAAGAATAAACCAAAGGGTTTGGTTTATTTTAAACGAATGAACCAAAAGTTGGTTCGGTTCGTTTTAACTTAAAATAAACCATCATGGTTTGGTTTATTTTAACTTATCTTAATGGAGCGGGTTAACGGGCTTTATGGATATGATCCATTAACCATTAAGAGAATTAGTTCTCTATAAAAGTGGGCTTAAGGGATTGTTAAACCCAAATCATCCAAAACCCTAAACCTTGGCCACCCAACATAGTTGCCGCCCACCTCCTTGGTGATTTCGGCGCCCAGCTTTGTGCCGCCATCCAAGACCCTTGCCGGCGACCAAGCTTCAGCCGGTGAACCTCCGGCGACCCTCCGGTGATCTCCTATAGGTTTGGCATCAAGGTGAGGCTTTTCTCTCCTTGTTTTGGCCGGCGCCTACTCCTCCACCAAGCTGTCCAGTTTTCTGGACAGCTTCTCCTCCTCTCGTCGGAGCATCGTTTGGACGACGGTTAGTGCTCCGACAGTGGCTAACTTACCGGGGATTTGATCTCCGGTAATCCTCTGAGGTGGAGGACGAAGGATTCGTCAAACGGTTGACGAATACCTCTCCGGAGAAGCGAGTTTTGAGAACTCGTTTTGGATCCGAATTTGGATTCGGATCGTGATCATCTCTCGATCACGTCGTCTTCAACACGAGGCTAGTAACCCGTACGAAGACGAAGCTCGTGACTTAGCGAAGTCATCCTGAGGAGCTCGGCGTGGATACGGATAGAGACGATTCTTACGAGGATCGTTCCAGTTGATGCCGTTCCCGCTACACGTCATACGGAAGGTATAACGTAGTTTAATTTCCTTTTATTGCAAATTTTAATTTACGGTTATGTCTACACTTGTTGTAATAGCATGCGTGTGTTGTAATAAATATAGATTTATTATTTTTAATTGCTTCCGCTGTGTTCATGTTTACGAAACATGATCGAACACACACACGCCGCGGTGCCGGAAACCCAACAGGTTGCTGAACCAGGGCATGTTGAGCGCTGGAACTCGTGACATGGGCGTGTCACTGATAACACGCCTGTGTTGTTTTGATACGCCTGCTTCTTCGCCCTGTTAATACGAAAAATACCCAAAAGCAGTCTCTTCGTCCAAAATATGCTAAACTTAACTGAATCATGACAAAATACATGCCTAGGACATGAAATGAGATAAAATGCATGCATATAGAGTAGTGAAAACGTAGCATGATACACACACATCACCTATCTAGAAACATGTTATCATCATATTCATACAAAACATAGCATGGACAATCATGGGAAGCATGAAGAAGGTCTTGGCCGAAAGTTTCATAAAGGGTTTTCTTAACAACCATCAACCGAAGCAACTTGTACTGCAGGTGAGGGTATACTTACATCCTTTGCTTTGTTTAGTAGTAGAAAATACCCTATGTGATGCCAAGACTAGAGCCCTCTTCTTGCTTGGTTGGTTTTCGAAAAAAGGGAAGGAGAGGGAGTTAGGGTTTCGGTGAGGAAGAAGAGGAGAAGGGGAGAATGACAATTTTTGTTTGTCTTGTCTCCTCATTCTCCTATTTATTCACTTGAAGGTGACCCTTAGCCTCTCTTACCCTTATCTATCATTTCCCATATCCTTCTAATAGCACAACCCTGTTGGGCTTCTGGTTATTGGATGCATCTTAAGGTTTAGCTATCTACTTGGAGGTTTAGGGTTCAAACCCTGAGCCATGCATCCTTTTTGGCTCTATTTCTTTTATTTTTTTTTTGAAAGAGCCCACATAAAACCCATTATAATCATGCAAAAATTCTTGTAAAATTGCTAAGAATTTTACGGGCATTACAATCCTTCATACCTTTTAAAAGTTTCGTTCTCGAAACTTAGAATAACTCTGGGTACTTATGTTTCATGTCCTCCTCGCGTTCCCAGGTGGCTTCTTCGTACCGTTGATTTTGCCACAGGACCTTCACTAAGGGCACCTCTTTATTTCTTAGTCTTTTGACTTCTCGGTCTAGTATCTGGATAGGCCGACTTTCATAACTCAGGTCCTCTTGAACTTGCACTATTTGTGGCTCGATCACTTGGTCTGTACTGGAAATACACTTCTTGAGCATCGAAACGTGGAACACGTTGTGAATAGCTGACATCTCTTGAGGCAGCTCTAGCTCGTAAGCTACCTTGCCAACTCTCTTCAGTATCGGATACGGTCCCACATAGCGTAGACTCAGCTTACCCTTCCTTCTGAATCTCATCACTCCCTTCATAGGGGCTACCTTGAGAATACGGATCCCGAGCGTGAATTCCAACGGTCTACGCCGCATATCTGCATAGCTCTTTTGTCGGCTCTGAGCAGTTTCAATTCTTCGGCGGATGTTCTGTATAGCTCGGGTGGTGTCGTTAATGAAATCTGTTTGAAGTCCCATCCCCTTCTTTTCACCACCCTCATACCAGCATATAGGAGATCTACATTTCCTCCCGTATAGAGCCTCGTAGGGCACCATTCCAATAATAGCTTGGTAGCTATTATTGTAGCGTCTGCAGCATAAGTATCGGCACGACTCCTTTGAAATCCAGCGCAAGCTCATAACATATCCTCGATGCTTGATTCACCCTTTATGCATCATCGGATCGAGGATGAAAGCGATCTTGAATAATAACCGTGCCAAGGGCCTTCTGAACACATTCCCAAAAATGGGAAATAAAGTGACCATCTCTGTCAGAAATGATGGTCTTAGGAATCCCATGTAATCTGATAATTTCCTTAGCATATAATTGAGCCAGTTGCTCAGTCGAATAGGTCGTATTGATTGCTAAGAAGTGGGCAAACTTCGTCAATCTGCCCATGATTACCCATATAGCGTCATATCCATTCGTCGTCTTGGGCAGTCCTGAGATGAAATCCATAGAAATATCTTCTCATTTCCATTCTGGAATTTTGATCGGCTGCAGTGTTCCTCCAGGTCTCCGTGTTCGCTAACCCTCCGCAGGTCGTGCATCGACATACTGAGCCATATCTCTTTTCATACTGAACCACTAGAATTTCCTTTTCAGATCTTGGTACATCTTGGTGGTTCCAGGATGCATCGCATAAGGGGTTCCGTGAGCTTCCTCAAATATCTTCTTCCATAATTTTGGATCATCGGGAATGCACAAGCGATCCCTGAGGTAGAGTACTCCACTGTCAGAGATACGAAATCCATCATCCTTTCCTTCCAGGACATCTTGCTTGATCCTTTGAATGCTCAGGTCGCTGGCTTGCTTTTCTAATATATCGTCGAACAACGTCGGTGCTATCATCATGATAGAAAGCCATCCAAAAATGATTTCAACCCCATAACGCATAATTTCCTTTTCTAAGGGCCGAGATAATACCGATAGAGACATCAAAGTGGCATAGGACTTCCTGCTGAGTGCATCGACCACCTTGTTCGCTTTTCTTGGATGGTAGAAGATCTCGCAGTCATAATCCTTGACGAGCTCGAGCCATCTGTGTTGTCTCATGTTTAGGTCCTTCTGTGTGAAGAAATATTTTATACTCTGGTGGTCTGTTTAAATCCTACACTGAGCTCCATATAGATAATGCCTCCATGTTTTGAGAGCAAAGACCACGACCGCTAGCTCTAGATCGTGAGTGGGATAATTCCTTTCATGCTCCTTGAGTTTCCTAGAGGCATAGGCAATGACCTTTCCATTCTGCATGAGTACAGCTTCGAGTCCCAATTTGGAAGCGTCGCTGTACATGTCGAAGCCTTCGTTAGTGTCCAGAAGAGTAAGGATTGGAGCACCGGGTCACCTCCTTTTCACCTCCGAAACTCTTCTCGCAGGCGTTCGTCCATTCATACTTTTTGTTCTTTCTGGTGAGAACTGTCATAGGGGCTGCAATTCTCGAGAAGTTCTCTACAAACTTCCTGTAGTAGCTTGCTAGCCCAAGAAAGCTTCTGATCTCGTTGGCATTCTTTGGCCTGTTCTAGTTACGCACAACTTCAATCTTTATTGGGTCTACCATCACTCCATGCTTGGATATAATGTGACCCAAAAATGATACTTGATCGAGCCAGAACTCGCATTTGGAGAACTTTGCATACAACTGCTTTTCTTGAAGAATCTGTAATACCATATTCAGGTGTTCTGCATGCTCTTCTTGGGTTCTCGAATATATCAGTATATCATCGATGAAAACGATCACAAATTTGTCGAGGAATGCCGAGAATACCCGATTCATCAGATCCATGAACATAGCCGGTGCATTCGTCACTCCGAAGGGCATAACTACGAACTCATAATGTCCGTATCTTGTTCGGAAAGTCGTCTTTGGTATATCATCTGGTTTCACCTTCACTTGATGATAGCCAGACCTTAGGTCAATCTTAGAGAAGATAGTGGCACCCTTTAACTGGTCGAATAGGTCGTCAATCCGTGGTAAAGGGTACCTGTTCTTGATCGTCACATTATTTAGCACTCGGTAGTCTATGCACATTCGCATAGACCCATCTTTGTTCTTTACCAACAGTACTGGAGCTCCCCATGGAGAGCGAAATACTGTCTCATCGACTATATTACTACGTCTTCCATATATTGCTGTCTCATCGACTCTATTACTACGTCTTCCATATATTACTATCTCATCGACTCTATTACTACGTCTTCCATATATTTTTGTCTCATCGACTCTATTACTACGTCTTCCATATATTTCTGTCTCATCACTCTATTACTACGTCTTCTAGCCATGTTTATCTTCATATATTATAATGAGGCTAGCATAAGATTATCATACATATATTCATGCATATTTAACCTAAAGGCTAGCATAAGATTATCATGCATATATTCATGCATATTTAAACTAAAAGCATTTCTTATCATACATGAAAGAAATAGAGTAGGCATAGAATTTCTTACTTGAAGCGGCATGATTTGGAGCTCGATGTGTGTGTAGTGGAAAGGCAGATCTGCTATGATACCAACCTGTCACGCCCACCCTTTCCAGGGGTTGGAAGGGCGGCGCGCCGAGATCATACATACATGCACTTATAGCGGAAGACTACATATACTTCTTACAGCGGAAGACTTTAAACTTTTTTTTTCTTTTAAACATAAAGCATGCATCATCATCTCATAAGTACTTAGTTCAAGTTCATGACATCCAACTTAAAGGACACCAAGTAGCGACCATTCATCATCAAGTAGAGTTCGACTCTTAACAACTAACATGCAAAACTTAAAGGAAAACATGCATAAGTATGGGAAACATAAACAGATCTCCTCCACCATGCCACTACCACACACACTTTGCCCCTCCTGCTGTTCCCTTTAGTTTAGCCATTCTTTACCCTTATCTGCAGTACAAGAGAACATAAAACTATAAGCACATAGGCTTAGTAAGATTTTTTCCTACTCACAAAAGTCATACATCAAGAATTAGACATAGAGTAGTGATATGATCATTTAAGAACATATAAGCATAGCATGCATATAAACATACAAGAACATATAAGCATAGCATGCAGATAAACATACAAGAACCTATACGCATAGCATGCATATAAACATACAAGAACATATAAGCATAGCATTCATATAAACATACAAGAACATATAAGCATAGCATGCATATAAACATACAAGAACATATAAGCATAGCATGCAGATAAACATACAAGAACATATAAGCATAGCATGCATATAGACATACAAGAACATATAAGCATAGCATGCAGATAAACATACAAGAACATATAAGCATAGCATGCATATAAACATACAAGAACATATAAGCATAACATTCATATAATCATACAAGAACATATAAGCATAGAATGCATATAAACATACAAGAACATATAAGCATAACATGCATATAAACATACAAGAACATATAAGCATAACCTTGATGTAACCATCATAATCACCTAGACATGAAATAAGGGTATATGTACGATGCCCTTTGAAAACATATATTTATAGGTACTTAAACATAATCTCAACATATTGGGCCCGACATTGTACCACATACATCATCATCATAGCGCGCATCCCTAATAGTCCCGAGGTAGCTAATCCCGAACCTACCAGAGTACTAGGCCCGTACTATGTCCGTCGGTCTAGGGGCAACATAACATAGAAGTCCATCCTAAGCCCGTACTTATGATCGTCGGCCTAGGGAAACTAGGAGCCCATCCCGTACTGGGTCCGTACTACGACCGTCGACCCAAGGGCATGTAGGAGCCCATCCCTTGGATCTTGTTAGAGTTCGGTACAAGCCATGCAAAAAGTAAAATAGCATATCATGTTCCTTATCATAACATATCATATTTCTTTTCATAACATATCATGTTCCTTATCATAACATATCATATTTATTTTCATAAACATATCATGTTCCTTATCGTGGCATATCATGTTCCTTCTTCATAGCATATCATGTTCCTTCTTCATAGCATATCATATTTCTTTTCATAACATATCATGTTCCTTCTTTATGACATATCATACATTCATACAATTAACATGACAATGAGTAGAACATAATCATACATTCATACAATTAACATGGACATAATGTAGTGACATAAACCAATCATGTTATCATAAAATCTAACTAACATCATATTTGCATTTTTTCTTCTTCTAGATGTAGCATGGCATGGAGGATTTAGTAGAGCGCATGTACATGGGCTGGCCGAAACCCTAAGGGAGGGTTTTTAGGAGTTTACATGTTAAACAACTTGTGCAAGGTCTATTTAACATCATACTAACATCACACACATATAGAGCATGGCATAAACATCATGAACAACATAACATGGTGTGATCTAAACTTCATGGGGTTCTAACAAAATTTTAAACCCTAAATAACTTGTACAAGATCTAACTAACCACATGTTAATCTCCATCACATATAGATCATGGCATGGAAGGTCCTTAGGGGCCTAAATAGGTCTTGGCCGAGAGTTTCAAGAGGCTTAAAGATCCAACACTTAAATCTAACTTAGCTATCAACATATTATCTTCATCTACATTCAAAACATAACATGACTACATATAGATCATAGCATAGAAGACCATTAGGAGCCTAAATGGGTCTTGGCTGAGAGTTACAAGAGGCTTAAGGGTCCAACACTTAAATCTAGCTTGGCTATCTACATATTATCTTCATCTACATTCAAAACATAACATGACTACATATAGATCATAGCATGGAAGTCCATTAGGAGCCTAAATGGGTCTTGGCCGAGAGTTTCAAGAAGCTTGAAGATCAAACACTTAAACCAAGCCTATCTAGAAACATGTTATCATCATATTCATACAAGACATAGCATGGACAATCATGGGAAGCATGAAGAAGGTATTGGCCGAGAGTTTCGAGAAGCTTGAAGATCAAACACTTAAACCAAGACTATCTAGAAACATGTTATCATCATATTCATACAAAACATAGCATGGACAATCATGGGAAGCATGAAGAAGGTCTTGGCCGAAAGTTTCATAAAGGGTTTTCTTAACAACCATCAACCGAAGCAACTTGTACTGCAGGTGAGGGTATACTTACATCCTTTGCTTTGTTTAGTAGTAGAAAATACCCTATGTGATGCCAAGACTAGAGCCCTCTTCTTGCTTGGTTGGTTTTCGAAAAAAGGGAAGGAGAGGGAGTTAGGGTTTCGGTGAGGAAGAAGAGGAGAAGGGGAGAATGACAATTTTTGTTTCTCTTGTCTCCTCATTCTCCTATTTATTCACTTGAAGGTGTCCCTTAGCCTCCCTTACCCTTATCTATCATTTCCCATATCCTTCTAATAGCACAACCTTGCTGGGCTTCTGGTTATTGGATGCATCTTAAGGTTTAGCTATCTACTTGGAGGTTTAGGGTTCAAACCCTGAGCCATGCATCCTTTTTGGCTCTATTTCTTTTATTTTTTTTTGAAGGAGCCCACATAAAGCCCATTATAATCATGCAAAAATTCTTGTAAAATTGCTAGGAATTTTACAGGCATTACACGAACAGAAGCCAGGCAAGCTCGATTGTCACCTCAACTGCAGTGGGATAAACTTCTGTTGTGGCCTATGCAGTTGAGGCAGCACCTCGACTACCCTTCGCAGAAACGCACAGATGCAAGGCACGCTCGACTGTCGCCTCGACTGGTGAAAAACAAGTTCACAATTCTGGCAAGGAAACTCTATCTGTTCTTTCGCGTGTTCGATTTTTATAGGATTCCGCTCGAGTAGATGACCAAAACTTTTGGCTCGTGGACATTTTCTAATGGCATGTACAAAATTGATTGGAGAGTGGAGCAAAGATGGTGGGATTAGGGAAAAGTGCATCGACATGAATCATGGAGTATAATTTTCAAAATAACCAACTCTAATCAAGACTTATTGATCATATTATATCAATTGAGTCAAAAAAAGTTGAACATACTTATTAGATGAATTATGTTGAAACTATTATTTTTCAAATTAAAAATGAACATGCTTGGACTTACAAATACATATAAAGTTTCATTTTTCTTTATAAATGTTTCACACATTAATCTTATAAAAACACCCTTTTTTTTTAATATTTGGCAAATGGGGAAGAAGAGTCAAAGATTAAGAGGGAGAAAAAGTTTTTTTTTCAAAACTTGAGTCTTTTTGAGTTAACACATTTTTTGAGTTAGAATATTAAGTTAAAAGTTTCTTTTTCAAAACTCAAATTAAAGGGGGAGAAAAAGTTTTTTAAAACTTAAAGTAAGTTTCTTTTTCAAAACTTACCTAGGGTTAAGGGGGAGGTAACCTTGAGGGGGAGGATTTTGTTGGATCGAGAAGCGTCGCTAGAGGGGGGGGGGGTGAATAGCGAGCGTAAATCTTTTCATTCGATCGTTCGATACACGAGTAAGCACAGCAAAAAATAAAGAGACAAGTTTATTTTTACTTGGTTCACAACCTAGCAGTTGCTACTCCAAGACCCTAACGGTCCTAGACCGTGTACGAAGGGCAAAGCACTATAACGTCTCCTCCTCGTTGGAGGTAGGAGACACCGATCACAAAACCGAAAGTACGAGGATGAGGCAACAAGCCTACCTCACCTCGTTACGAATAAAAACAAAGAATACAATATCAGAATATATTACTTGATGCTACTACCGACGAAGAAGATCGGAACTTGTCGTCGTGTCGGCGTTATGACGGTGTTGAAGCTTTGGCATTGTAAGAGCACTTGAGAATAGACTTGATGATGTTTGGAGTTGGAATCCTCCCCTCCTTTAATAGATTTTGGCCTCTGAATATGTCTCCTTTTTTTCGGAACAGATCACGAAGTTGTATAAATTTTATCGTGAAGTGGCCGCGTCAAACGTTATCCGTTTTGACTTAGCACAAAAGCTGATTCATCACCATCAGTCGACCATCAGTCGACTGATGAGCATCAGTCGACTGCCCAATGTCCAGCAGTCGACTGCCAGCCTGACCACTTTCCTGTAGTAAGAGGTTAGCTTGAAAAATGATAAATGCGACGGTTTCTAACCGTCCGATCTCGACCTAGACCTTCCACAAGAAGTCTTAGTCGGATTGCCGCCTACGGTCGTCCGCGTACAGAGGACACGACCTTACCATCTCTCACTCACACGAGCTTACCTCGATATTTATTGTGTCGCTTTCGCTTCTGGCCTTCCACTCGATTCCTTCGGCTCCCTCTGAAGTCACTCGAGTGTCGCCCGACCACCACAGCTTCCTCCGGGTGTCGCTAGCCTTCAGCTCCAGCTTTAGTATTTTTCTGCACACTCGATTTAGCTCGTGAGATAACGATGTAAACTTAACTTTGTGTCTTTTCCATAATCAAAACACAGATTCGATTATCTGGTGCCCCTGCACCAACAGATTTGAAAAAGAAATTAATTCATGTTCATTTCATGCTTATTTTTCCTTAACTTTGAATTGGTTTGCCATAGATCAAAAAGGGGGAGATTGTTGGTGCAGGGGCACCAGATAATCGAACCTAGGTTTTGATAATGGAAAAGGTTCAAAGTTAAGTCATTATTGTTATCTCACATGCTGTGTTGAGTGTCCAGGTAGTGTATTAAGCTCTTCTAAGGTCAATGACATCAGGAGAATCTCGGGACGAGAAATCTCGGTGGTCGGATGACACCAGGAGAACCTCAGGGAGTCGAGGAACCTTGGTGGTGCCCGAAAGCTAAGCGATAAGTCAGGTGGACCGAAGGTAAGTACCGGGTGCCAAGTGATGGTAAGGTTGTGTCCTCCGTACAAAGACAACAGAAGGTGGTGATCCGACTAAGACTTCTAGAGGAAGGTCTAGGTCGAGGTCGGACAGTAAGAGACCGTAAAATTTACCATTAATGAAGTATTCTTTGCTAACTTTGTGTTGCTAGTGAATGATCAAGCTAGTAGTCGACTGGTGGCTAATAACAATCGACTGAACCTACCATCAGTCGACTGCTGTAGGGCATCAGTCGACTGCTGGTCAATCTGATCACTTCAAAGTGAGTCAAGATAAGATCCACTCAAAGCGGAGTGAGATGGACCTTTGACCCAGATCTAGATCTCAATGAACTAGGGATCAAAGGGCTATAAAAGAAGAAGGGTTTCACCTATTTTCATCATCAAAAATATCTCCCAAAGTGCTCCGAAGAATCCAAGCCTTCTTCGACAATGTTACGCCATCGTAACGCTGACATCACTCCCAACTTCGAATCCTTAGTCGGTAGCATTCTTTAATTGTTGTCTTTTACTTGTGTTTTTCATTACTAAAAGGAGAGGTAGACTTGTTGCCTCTTCCTCTATATTTCTTGTAACCATTGTCTCTTACCTCAAACGAGGAAGAGATCTTTCTAGTGGATTGCCCCGTTAAAAGCGGTCTAGGATCATGGGGCCTTGGACTGGCAACCGTTTGGTTATGAACCAAGTAAAAATAGAAATATTGTTCCTTTTGTTTTTATGTGTATTTCTGCTGCATACTTTTGTTTTAATGACTAAACGAAAAGAGTTTTTTGAACGCTATTCACCCTCCTCTAGCATTTTCCTCGATCCATCACCCATATCACTAAATGAGAGGCAATCCTCACTTCTCCAAATTTCCCCCTATGAGGAAAAACACATCCATCATCCCATGATAGATAACCTCCCCCTAAAGGCTTGCTCCCCTTGACCATTGCATTAACAATGTCCTTGGAGAGTCTCTAAGCCTATAGGAACACTAAACCATAAAAAATAAGAGCAAAAATTCAAACATGAACTTTCACACACCTTAAAATTTGATTCTCACCCTAAACAACTCTCCTAATACATATCCAATGGATTTTCATCCTTCTAATGCTTTCCAAAGCATATCCTAGGGTTAGGCACAGTTAGGGTAGCCTAAAATGGCTGAAACATGGGCTAAACAATCTTGTTTACTCAAAATCAACCTTTACAGTTAACTTGGTTAGCAACCAGTCGACTGCCCTCAACGCCAACCAACTGCCCAAAGCGACAGTCGATTGATTTCTACACTATGCAGAAATCAAGTTCAGAAATCAAATTTCAAAAATTCATAAGTAAATATACATAATTTGAAAAATAATAAAACTTTATACCTATAATACTTATGTCAGATACAATGGGTGAAAAATATTTAAAAAATAAAATACCCACTAAATAGTGAGATTGATACAAAATTCAAAAACAAAGATAACTTCAATGTTTTGAGCCTACTTTGTATCAACTTCATCAATGGTGACTTCTATTAAAAGATAGACTATTCCAAAGTTTTTCAAAGTGATTTTGAAATGATTTTAAAACCTTATATTGGACCATGATCTATGGGCTCAATGCACATGACTTGTACATTAGCTTTCCCCATGATCCATCATTATTATTTAATGAGTTCTAAGTTCAATATGATGTACTAAATAAGCACATGAACTTGACTAATTTCCTAGCATCTAACATGTATCTAAGGTATATGAAAACACATACAAGTCAATTTAATGTGAGATGTGGGTTTTTGTTCTTCCTAGTCTAAGGTCTCATAAAATTTTCTAGGCAACTCTATTTGATTCCCTTATACATGAGACTTCAAATCATGCCATAGTCTTTAAATCAATTTTAATTAATTCTAAATGCATGAATGATGATTATGGCATAAAATGATATCATAAATAAGCATGTGTCAATAATCATGATGTCATGACATATAAATAAAATCTAAGCACCACCATGACATAAAAGTCAAACCTAAACATTATTATGACATTTTAAATAATTAAATGAAATATGATGTCATGACATGACAAAGCAAACAAAGCATGACAAGTATAAAATACAAAGGTATACCTAAGTGTTAAGCTCAAATTGCCATTTCTAGAATTAAATCCATATTTTCCATAATGGATCAATCTCCCAAGTGTGCCAAAAACCCAAAATGACATACTATGACCTCTAAACCTAATTGTGCCAATTTTGATTGACTTTTTAGATTTATTGAATTTTATTGGCACATCCTAAAATCCTTTAGGATATAAATTCAACCCTCATTTCCAAAGTATCCAATAACCTTTGAAATAACCTAAAATGCCAACTTTTCTATGGTTAGGTTAGGTACCCATCCATTCAAGTTTGACACAACCTAACCCATTTAGCGTGAGTAATCATGCTCCTAGGAACCCAATATCTATTGGAGCTCCTTGGGTTTACTTGGTACTCACTGGGGATATCCTTCCTTACTACCTTCCTAATGACCCGCTTAGGCTTGGAAGCCTTGGTCAATTGGGTCATGCCTAGGTCAACTCTAGGGATAACTTCCCTTGTGACCTTTTTAGTGGCTTTCCTAGGTTTCATGGAAACCTTGGGCACTAGACATCTACCATGGTTAACCTTAGGGATGACTTCCCTAGTAACCTTGCTTTTCCTAGACCTAGAAATGGTTCAATAATTGAATGGAACACTATGATAGGTATCCTTGGACTTAGGTTTGTGATCCAAACCTTTCTTGCCGCTAAATGGCTCTTGCCTCCTAGACCCTAGATTTTGTCCATTAGACCCTTGAATTGGATTTTGCATCTTTTTAAGGGTCTTCTCTAATTTCTCAAGCCTTGACCTCAAGGCTTGGTTCTCTAATTCTAATTTCCCAATTTTTGATTTTTCATTAACATTTTGGGAATAGTTCTTTCTCTTAGGAATATACCTACCCTTCTTAGGGTTAATGCCTAAATATGATTCTCTACCTTCCTAATGGCTTCCTTAGGTAGAATTATTTTAGGGTTATTGGTTCTATATTTATCCTTAACCCTAACATTGCAAGATTTAGCACCTAAGCAAATATATTTATTTCTATTAGCATGCCTTTCATGATTATGCACAATTGCAAGAGAATTCAAATTATGCCTAGCATGCTTTTGATTGTTACATAAATAAAAAACATTATTGAAATATACCTTAGGGTTTACCTTAGCTCCCCCAACATGTGTAGCTCCTCCCTTACCCTTTCTAGGTTGTATTCCCTTAGGGCATTGGCTTCTATATTGCCCCTTTTGATGACATTTGAAGCAAATTATATGCTCATAGCTCTTTTGACTTTGGGCACCGACTTTCTTAACCTTTGGTGCCAATTGAGTCTTCTTGACTCTTTTTGTACACTTTCTCTTGTAGTGTCCTTGATCCCTACACTCAAAGCATAAAAATATGATTTTTATTTTTAATTTGCATGCTTGAGTTACGTAGAGTGGTGGTGGAAGCCTCTTGAACTTGTTCATCACTTCTCTTAGAGGTTGAAGCTTCTTCTTGCTCTTCCTCTGGTGTGGAAGGTCTCTTCTCCCCCTCAATCCTAGAGGTGGAGGCTGTTGGGTTTCCCCGACACCGTGGCGAGTGTGTGTTCGAACATGTTTCATAAACATGTGCACAACGGAAGAATTAAAAGCAATAAATTTAATTTATTACAACACACACACCACACGCATGCAAGATACAATATGTGTAGACATAATCGTAGTTTCAAATTTTACAATAAAAGGAAATTACGCTAGTTATATCTGACGTATCACGTGTAGCGAGAATGACATCAACCGTAGCGACCCTCGCTAGAATCACCTCTATCCGTATCCACGCCGAGTATCTTCGGGATAGCTTCACAAAGCCATGAGCCCCGTCTTCGCAAGAGTTACTAGCCTTGTGTCGAAGACGTTGTGATCCAAGAGATGATCATAATCCAAATCAAAATTCGGATCTAAAAATGAGCTCAACGAACTCGTTTCTCGGAAGCGGTTTTCGTCAACCAATTGACGAAACCTTGATCCTCCACCTATGAGGATTGCTGGAGATCCAATCCTCAGCAAGTAGGTCATTGTCAGAGCATAAAATGCCGACCAAACGACCTCTCTACGAAGTGAAAAACAAGCTGTCCAAAACTGGACAGCTTGTGTTGGTGGAGAAGATGGCCGGCCAATCAATGGCCAGTTGCTCCTTGGTCACTGGCGACCAAGGGAGAATGGCCGGAGGAGTCGCCGGTGGCTGGTGGGTGGCTGGTGGTGAGGAGGAGGAGTAGCAAATCCAATGGGCGGCGGCACAAGGTGCTTGGGCTACCAATGAAGTGGGCGACAACCCTAGAAGAGGAAGAGGAGAGGAGGCTAGGGTTTCCAAAATCCTTGAACCAATTAATTCTCCACGAAAAATCCTTAAGCCATGTTTTTATAGAGAACACATTCTCCTAACGGTTATTGGTTCATAACGAAAACCCGTTAAACTACTCTAATAACTTAAGTTAAAATAAACCAAACTACGTTGGTCTATTTTAAGTTAAAATGAACAGAACCAACTTTTGTTCATTCGTTTAAAACAAACCAAACCACTTTGGTTTACTTTCCACCATTGGATTAGAACCAAATCGATTTGGCTCATCCATCATGTCTTCATTGTAGGGGATCGATTGGCTGGCTAGAGGGGGGTGAATAGCCCTTTTCGTTTGGATGCCGGTATTTGCTCTAACCAAAACTAATTAGCGCAAGCGGAAGACTAATAAAGACAAGCAAATAGAAATACGAGAAAACAATCGCTAACAAAGAATGTAACGTGGTTCACGGCTACACCGCTAATCCACAATCCCGATTCGTCCGAGGTGAATCACTCCTCCAAAGCCAATCACTATTGGTCTCTCCTTTGCACCAAGCTAGGTGGAGGTAACCTTTACAATCAAGATCACTCTTCTTACAATAGGAATGGAGTAAAAACAAGTAAGAAGAGTTTAGAGCTTGTGGGGCACTAGGAAGATCACTTGGAGCATAAGCATTAGCCTCTCAAAGGCTCACACCCTCTCTTTTTATAGAGAGGGCTGATTTCTTCCCGTTGGCGGCCACTAGTCGACTGCTGCCCTTGGCAGTCGACTGCCGTCACTACAACGGCCTCCGAACACGTCGGATCCTGACCATTGTAGTCCAACGGAACTCTTGGCGATCGGCCCGATGGACCTCACGGTCATTGCACGCCTCCGTAATCGGCCCGATCGGCTCTGGCGTATGTGCCGCGATATCCTCGGCGATCATTGCCATTCCATAGCGATCATTGCGGGCATAAATCCATCGATCGGATACGGTCGAACCCACTCGACTCGGAAGCGATCATTTGCCATTACATGGCAGTCGACTAGTGCCGTGTGAAACTCAAACTTAACATAAGTTTGAGCTTCCGGCGGTTGGATAAACGTTAACCCTTGCGGTCAAGTATCTGACACTCAGCCATTCAACCAAGTTCACCTAATGAGCTACTTACATTTCACTCATTCTCTCATCTCACTCAAAGTCCCTCGCCGAAGCTCTCTTCGTTCGCGGCCACGTCCCTCGGCAGCATCAGGTGCACGACTCTGCAATGCTCCTTCGCGTCTCTTGCCTCCGAAGTCTGCTTCCTTGGCTTCACTTCAAGTCGTCTCGTCCGGCGGTCCCTCGGATGCTCCAAGCGCACGGCTTCCGCAAAGTCATCCTTCACCGACTCAAGGACCGAGGTTGTGAGGGTGAACCCGCCAAGGCTCCATGTGCGAATTACTAAGTCCTGCAAGCCTCCAACGCACATATCAAATAACAATATCATCCTAACTTAAACCCTTTGCCACACACATCAAAACTTTATCATGGCAAGAGATTGCCCTAACAATCTCCCCTTTTTTGATGTGTGGCAATCCGTTTAAGTTAGGTAAAAACATTTGATAAGAATTCTAAGGTAAGAAAGCATGTAAACATAAACATGATATAGCAACATGCAACTCCCCCTTAATCCATGAAACTCTCTCTACAAATTCTCTCCCCTATCATAAGCATAATCATTTCTCCCCCAAAATATATTCCCCGTTACTTAAACATACATTTCTCCCCCTTTGACACCATCAAAAGGATTAATCCTTATTTATAAACTCATGGCATCAAGTGTAATAGAAGGAAGACACCAAAATCATGATTAAAATATGAAATCAGAGAATATTTGGCTGTTTTGGTGATCGATCATTCTATCAGTATGATCGTGACCGACACAATGGATTCAAATTCGTTTTAAGTAATTTCAGAAATGCATTAAAAATTCGAAAAATCATGAAATTTTGGGAACACATTTCTTTTAAGTATATCTATCAGTGAAAAATAGATTTTCATGAAAAATCATTATATTTTCACGTATTTGCCAAAAATCCTTAAGCTTTAAAAACTACTAGGTTTTTGATCATAAGAGTATCCATTTTAACACCTAGTCTTGCTTTGAATTGTTTCAAAACATGAATACATATATTTTAGATTAAGAAATTGTTTTGAAAATATACGAAATATCCAACCATGATCTTTGGGCAATATGTCTATGAATTAAACATAAGTCTTCCCCATGATTGGTCTATTATTGCTATGTTGATACTTTAAATGACCATCTAAATGCCATAGGCATTAGTTGACATTTGTATCATCCTAACATCTCACCCATGCTAAGTTTGCAATCAAGTTAGCCTATAGTGAGTGTGAGATGCATCCTAGGGGGTATTTGTATATACTTAACCCTTGTATTCATGCAATTCTATCATGGTTAAGTATCAACCTAACAATCATCATGATCATAAAGGCATATGTCAATTAATTTTACATTATGATCATGAAATACATGTATTTATTGAATAATAATCATGCATTAGGTATTATATCATGATAATAAACAAAATATCACCTAAGGCATTATTTAAACCCTATTTCTTATGATGATATGCCAAATATCAAAATCATAAATCATGATTGCAAACATACATAGCAATTACATTAATCATCATGATTTAAGCATTATTATCTATTTATGAGCACGTTATCATCACCCAACACTATTCTAAAAATGTTGTCCCACCATCCTAAGTCAACCAAAATATGATATAGGTCAATTGCATATGGTTGACTACCCTAGGGATTTTCTAACCCTTAAGGATGGATTTTGGAACCCAAAATAAGTTCTTGCCTATTGGGTTCACTAGATACTCCTTGGGGATCCATTTCCTAGCTATTACCTTCTTTTTATCTTTTCCCCTAGCAATTAGACATTTATAGGCCTTTTCATTTTTCTTTTCTTTATAACCTAGGCCCTTTTTGTTGAAACTTGCCCTTTGGCTCCCTAAGATCATGTTCAATGTGTTGGAGCCAATTGTGAATTTTTCTAGGGCATTTGTTAAATAATCTACCTTTTCCCTTAAGGCCCTATTTTCATTTATACATGCATCACTAACATCTAATGGCACATAAAGGTCATGTGAGCATGCATCATTTAAGCTAGAAGAAATATTATCATTTAAGCATGCATTTTCTAGCTTATTTTCTAATGCCTTAATTTGATTAAGAATGCTTTTATTTTTCTTTTTTCATTCCAAATAAGTCCTTAGTTAAACTAGAAATTATGGAAACTATTTTCTTAGGAGAGGCTTTTGTTACCATAGTTTCCATATCCTCTTCTTCTTCTTCGGATGAGGAGGATGTAGAAGCTCCCCCTTCACTTGAGCTCTCTCCTCTTGAGCTTGATCCTTCATTTTCGGATGAAGAGCAATCCAAGTCATCAAAGGCCATCAAGGCTAAATTGGTGACAAAGGCATTCTCCTCATCCGATGATGATGAGGAGGATGAGGTCCTTGCCTTTAGAGCTTTGGTCTTCCCCTTCTCTTTTGTCTTCTTCTCCTCTTCCTTCTTTTTCTTGCTCCCCTTTTTCTTCTTCTTTTCTTCTTTCTTTTTCCTCTCTTCCTTGCTCTTGTTTAAGAGAGGACAATTGTCCCTTATGTGCCCCTCTCCTTGGCAATTGTAGCATATGACCTTCCCCCTTGGTCTTCTATTCCTATCATGAGATTTATCAAATCTAAAATTCTTAAATGCACGTCTTACCTTCCTTACCATATAGGCTTCTTCGGTGCTATCCATGGAGGAGGAGGAAGATGCTTCGTCATCGGAGGAGGAGGGGATTTTCATCTTCTTCTTCCCCTTGTTCGCTATCAAGGCTACTCCTCTTGAGGGTTGAATTCTAGGCTCTTCTTGTATTCCTTCAAGCCTAGTTTCGTGGAGCTCCATTGTTGAGAAAAATTCCTCCAAGGTACTTACTTCCAAGTTCTTGGAGATGTAAAATGAATCCACCATGGAGCTCCATCTTGAGGACCGGGGAAAGGCATCTATGACCTTCATTACCATATCCCGGTTGGAGAGCTTTTCTCCTACACTTGTTAGCCCAATTAATATTTCTTTGAATCTAGAATGCAAAGAAGTTACCTTTTCTCCCTTTTCTAATTTAATGTTGGATAGTTGGGAGCGGAGGAGATCTCTCCTTGCTAGCTTCGCCTCGGATGTGCCTTCATGAAGCTCAATTAACTTCTCCCACATCTCCTTGGCGCTTAGGCATTCTCCTATTCGGTTGATTTCTTGTTGGGGGAGCACATTGAAGAGATGATGCTTGGCTTTTGAATTTGCAAGGTGCTCTTCCCTTTGCCTTTTGGTCCACCAAGATTTCTCTATTGGCTTCCCCTCTTCATCCCTAGGCAAAACGAAACCGGATTCCATTGTAATCATAATGTCAAAATCCGTTTCGAAAAATACCTCCATTCGCTTCTTCCACCAAGCGAATTCTCCTTCAAACTTCGGAGGATGGATGTTGGAGTCGGCCATTTTGAAATTTGCTTGTTGTGGCGGTTAGTCCTCGACAAGCTTTCCTTGGCTCTGATACCACTTGTAGGGGATCGATTGGCCGGCTAGAGGGGGGTGAATAGCCCTTTTCGTTTGGATGCCGGTATTTGCTCTAACCAAAACTAATTAGTGCAAGCGGAAGACTAATAAAGACAAGAAAATAGAAATACGAGAAAACAATCGCTAACAAAGAATGTAACGTGGTTCACGGCTACACCGCTAATCCACGATCCCGATTCGTCCGAGGTGAATCACTCCTCCAAAGCCAATCACTATTGGTCTCTCCTTTGCACCAAGCTAAGTGGAGGTAACCTTTACAATCAAGATAACTCTTCTTACAATAGGAATGGAGTAAAAACAAGTAAGAAGAGTTTAGAGCTTGTGAGGCACTAGGAAGATCACTTGGAGCATAAGCATTAGCCTCTCAAAGGCTCACACCCTCTCTTTTTATAGAGAGGGCTGATTTCTTCCCGTTGGCGCCACGATCATTGCGCCCTTGGCGATCATTGCGTCTCTAATGACCTCCAAACACGCGTTGGATCCGTTGTAGTCAGCGGAACTCTTGGCGGATCGTGATGGACCTCACCGGTCATTCGCCTCCCTCGATCGCGGCGATCTACCCACGATATCCTCGGCGGTCATTGCCATTCCATGATCATGGCGCACCCATCGATCGGATACGGTTGAACCCACTCGACTGAGCGATCATTGCCATTACATGGCGATCGTATGCGTGAAACTCAAACTTAACATAAGTTTGAGCTTCCATGACATGCGTTAACCCTTGTGGTCAAGTCTCCGACACTCAGCCATTCGGCCAAGTTTACCTAATGAGCTACTTACATTTCACTCATTCTCTCATCTCACTCGAAGTCCCTCGCCGAAGCTCTCTTCGTTCGCGGCCACGTCCCTCGGCAACATCAGGCGCACGGCTCTGCAATGCTCCTTCGCGTCTCTTGCCTTCGAAGTCTGCTTCCTTGGCTTCACTTCAAGTCATCTCGTCCGGCGGTCCCTCGGATGCTCCAAGCGCACTGCTTCCGCAAAGTCATCCTTCACAGACTCAAGGACCGAGGTTGTGAGGGTGAACCCGCCAAGGCTCCATGTGCGAATTACTAAGTCCTACAAGACTCCAACGCACATATCAAATAACAATATCATCCTAACTTAAACCCTTTGCCACACACATCAAAACCTTATCATGGCAAGAGATTGCCCTAACATTCATAAGACTAGGCCCATCCATGCTTTCGATGCGACTAAAACAATTTCATACTCGCTCTTCGTTTGGTTCAACCAAACCAAGTCTCTCTCGATATGAGAATCCTATTCTCAAGCTTGTTTTAAATCTTTCAGATTACACTCATTGTGCGTATGACCAAATAGGTTCCCGGTTTATGTTGGTCATATATAATTAACCATTAATTATAGAACGATCATGAGTGGCACCTAGTAGTACATCATGATCCCCAATTAATCGAAAAATCAATGGTTGATCCCAGAACCTTTTCTGAAACCCTTCAATAGCTACAATGAATCGTGCCCCATTCCCTTCACTCATCTTATACCCACTTGGTTCGGGACATGGTCTATAGTGTCAGTTCCCACTAGGCTAACTACGTCACACCTAACCCAAGTATCATTTTCTCGTCCTACGAATTCTAGTTACTGCACATGTATCCTAGAGTACCTTACTCTAAACATGTAATGCTTTGGCCAAAGACTTTAGTAACAATCCGACGAGAGGCCAAGGGTATACATCTCCTCGCAAGGAGTGGTGAATTCTTTATAGGCTATTCAAACACCTTCGAATATTTCGACTTATACCCAATGATCTTGGGTCCACATCTCCTTAGAGATGCTTGCTTAAGATGTCAAAGCATAAGCTTCCATGACCAAGATGACTTGAATACCGCAAGTCCAAGAACATCACACTTAAGCTGTAGTAAGAACTTTATTGACATATCTATATATGCAGAGAACCATATGAAGTTTTATAGCTGGTCACTCCAATGAACTAATTACCATAACTAGCATACACGATTAACTTTGGACATTACAATGTCTCCAGCCAGTGAGAATCAACTGCTTGGATACACCAAAGAGTATACCTCATGCTAGTCTCGACAGAATTGATGGTGTCCAAATCTATCAATTCATCGACTAGGGATAATATCAATACATCATAATTACACATGTAGAGATGCTCACTAGTTGTGATCCAATCACAAATTCTCTCATGTTGTGAATCGTATTATGAACATTCAGTAAATGAGTTTAAGATCTAATCAAATACATGCAAACATATATACTCAAATAGAGAATCTTCATTTATCATATAAATGGTTTAAACATAAGGCGATTGCCTTAGGACACCTCTCATATATTACTAACAAACTCCCACTTGGCCTAATTCCAATCGCCACGGTATCCAATACCATAAGCCCTAACATGGCCCTCAAACTTACTTTGAGGTAAGGCCTTAGCTAAAGGATCCGCTAAGTTCTTTTCAGTGGGAATCTTCTCGATTTGAATTTCGTTCCTACTGATAATCTCTCTGATCAGATGATAGCGGCGAAGCACATGTTTCGATCGTTGATGAGACCTTGTCTCTTTTGCCTGTGCAATTGCTCTATTGTTGCCGCAGTAAATCGATATTGCTTCAACAATGGTTGGAACCACACCAAGTTCATAAATGAACTTCTTGATCCAAACCGCTTCCTTTGCTGCTTTCGAAGCTGCAGTGTATTCTGCCTCTATGGTAGAATCCACTACAGTGTCTTGTTTAGAACTTTTCCAACTCACTACGCCTCCATTCAAGGTGAATACGTACCCAGATTGAGACCTGGAATCATCCTTGTCAGTCTGGAAGCTGGCATCCGTATACCCACATATCACCGTGTCCCCTTCTCCATATATTAGGAACACATCCTTAGTTCTTCTCAAGTATTTAAGGATCGTCTTAACAACCACCCAATGATCCATCCTAGATCAGACTGGTATATGCTTGTGACATTCAGAGCATACGATACATCGGGCCTCATATATAACATAGCATACATGATAGATCCTATTGCGGATGCATAGGGAATCTTATTCATGCAAATACTCTTGTCATCTGTGTGCGGACACATAGACTTCGAAAGGTGTATCCCATGCCTAATGCGTAGGAAACCTTTCTTGGATTCCGACATGCTAAACCTCTTTAGCACTCGGTCTATATATGTGGATTGTGAAAGACCAAGCAACCGATTTGATCTATCCCTATAGATCTTAATCCCGAAGATGTAGGTTGCTTCTCCCAGGTCTTTCATGGAGAAGGTCTTGGAAAACCAAATTTTAACTGACTGTAAGACAGAAACATCGTTTCCTATAAGTAATATGTCATCGACATACAATACTAGGAACACGACTGCACTCCCACTAACCTTCTTGTACACACAAGGTTCGTCCATATTTTGTGAGAAATCAAACCTTTTGATTGTCTCATCAAAACGGATATTCCAACTCCAGTTTGCATACCTTGGTTTTATCAACTGATGTGAAACCCTTAGGCTGTATCATATACACGTTCTCGAGTAGGTTTTCATTAAGTAAAGTTGTTTTGACATCCATCTACCATATCTCATATTCATAATGAGCCGCTATGGCCAGGAGCATTTGAATGGATTTAAGCATAGCAACAGGTGAATAGGTCTCATCATAATCAACACCTTTATTTTGACGATACACTTTCGCCACCAATCTAGCCTTATAAGTAATGATATTACCATTCATGTCGGTTTTCTTTTTGAAAACCCACTTGCACTCTATAGGATTTATGCCTTCAGGTGGGTAAACCTGTTGGGATGTATACTGAAAAGTCTATCTTTTGTATGAACATCTTTATTTTTGAAATAAGACCTTATAAGTAATGACATTACCATTCATGTCGGTTTTATTTTTGAAAACCCACTTGCACTCTATAGGATTTATGCCTTCAGGTGGGTAAACCTGTTGGGATGTATACTGAAAAGTCTATCTTTTGTATGAACATCTTTATTTTTGAAATAAGAATCACATGTTCATTGTTTGCATATTTATGGTTATGCATATTGTCTAATATATTACAATGTAGATAACATGGTATGTAGTGTCACACGGGAGATTATGTTATCAGTTCCTTGTAGAGTATAAGTAAAGGCTCACAACCGAGATGGTTTTGGACAAACCATTGGTATGGTTGTAGTGTGATTTGGTATTGGTTTTGTTGAAATGTATACTGAAAGCCTAGCTCTTTTTGTATGAATATTTTTATTTTGAAATAAGAATCACATGATCATTATTTGCACTTTATATTTATTATATGTGTGCATATTGTCTAATATTTTACATTGTAGATAACATGGTGCTTGGTGTGGCACAGAAGATCATGTTATCAGTCCCTTGTAGAATATAAGTAAAGGCTCACAACCAAGATAGTTTTGGACAAACCATTGGCATGGTTGTAGTGTAGCTTGGTATTGTTTTGTCTTGAACATAGAGTTACACTAGTACACTTAGGTGTATTGACTAGGACTGACATAGAGGTGATTCAATTTATTGCTGACTACATAATTGAATCGGACCTCGGATATTATGTTGTACATGCTCTTAATCCCGATATAATAACGGGCACATGTACTTAGTATTTATTTCTTTGATTTACCAAAGGGTGAGATTTAGATGGATTAAATCAATATGCCCGGTAAGTTGGGAAATAATATTATTTACACGGTGTGCCGTTGATTATAGGAGGAAACCGTGTCCTATATATTAGGTTGATGATGTCCCCTTGAGGAGCTCATAAGGTTCATCATGTAAACCCAACTGGTTGACTTAGTCAACATGATGATAAGGTTGAGTGGTACTACTCGAGGAGTTAGATGTTAATTGATTGATGGTCAGTGAATCAATCAATTAACGAGCATTCGATATCTTAAACATGGGGAGATGGATGTACAAATAATATATGGAGCCCATATTAATTTATGGGGGTTGGTGAGGTAGTTCAATGATGATCCTCTAGTGGAATGAAACATCATTGATGGATCAAGTTTGTGTGGTTCCGATCCATCGGGTGGCCAAGATCCAACTCCTCCTCATGGTCCCTATCGTAGCCTAATATAATCCACAAGAAGCCTAGATCCAAGGATGTAAAACAAAACTCTAAAACCAACGGTTGGGATTAAATCCCTAGAACCGACGGTTGAGATTAAATCTCTAAATCCGACGGTTGGGATGAAACCCTAGAACCGACGGTTGAGATTAAATCCCTAGATCCGACGGTTGGGATTAAATCCCTAGATCCGACGGTTGGGATGAAACCCTAGATCCGACGGTTGGGATGAAACCCTAGATCCGACGGTTGGGATAAAACCCTAGATCCGACGGTGGAGATTAAAGGAGGCTTAAGCCCAATTCCATAAATAGAGGGCTAAGGCTTGGGCGGCAAGGATGGTTTTTTTGGATTAGGGTTTTGCCTCTCAAGAGTTTAGGCGGCTAGGGTTTTGGTTTGTGGTTTGGGCAACAACAAAGAAGGAGATTAGGGTTTCCTCCTTTTCTCCTTGGTGGCCGGTGCTCACTCCATCCTCCTCCTTGTTTTGGCCGGCTCTCTTCCTCCTCCTTTTCTCCTTGGTGGTCGGCGGTTCTCCATACATTGGTGGCCGACGCTTCTCCCATTCATTGGTGGCCGGCGGCAACATTGTCACAAGGTTGGCCGGCGCTCAACCATTCACTCCTTGGCCGACAGTTACATTGAGCTCCTTGGCTTGATGGTCGGTTCTAGAAAGGAGAAGGAGCTTTGTTTGGTTCTTCTCTTTGTTCGGAGAGAACAAGGAAGAGAAGAAACGTGATCTAGGAGGCTTCTACTCATGGAGGATCTTCGCCCACACGACGTCCACGAAGAGGATAGGACATACGGTAGAAGATCGTGAGGTATAAAAGTTTTATAACTTTATTTTCTGATCTTAGCATGTTCTTGTATGCATGATTGTACTAGTTCGCATATGCATGTATTTGTATAATCATGGACCCCGAAGACAAAAACAAAAATCGGCGATCCGTCCGTCGTCTCTTCCGCGGCTAACCAACTAGAAGAGTTGTGTTGCATGAACAACTAGTTTGTTCAAGCGATCGCTCAAGTTGTTAGCACGACGATGAATTGATTGTGCTAAGGAAACTCATCCCATCCGGATTAGTTTTTTCATTAGTGAAAATTTTAATCCGGGGACATGGGAGCCAATGAGCCTCCGAAGCAACTCCCTTCAGAATGGTATCAGAGCCACGGTTTCCGGTTTTGTGTGTTTTGGATTCAGTTACTTTCATGCACATATCATATATTGAGTATGCCGGATAATAGTAGGATGTGCATAGGCTAACTTTTTGGTTGCAGGCATAAGATCCGACTATTATGGCTATTTGTGTGTATGTGATTATTTTGTGTGTGATTGTATGTATATTATTTGAATCCTCGGGGTTGACGAGGCTAGATTAGTATTAAATTTTTATAATTAAATACGACATTGTTTAGCCACTCATTTTAGTTTACTTTCGATCTAGATTATTTGTACACTCCTTCGTGGAGTATAGGATCGATGGATGTAAATTAAAATAGTTTATCTCGGCTCGGATCTCTTTGGTGACTTGCGCACGGGAAAAGATGGAGCGGATGAGGTGGCGACACGACGGGATGCGTATTGGAGAACAATGCCATAATAGTTGAAAAAATTCTGTTTTTTCCATATTTATTGCTTATTTGTTTTATATGCATGTTGTGTATGCTTAAAAATTCCTCATTTTCAATTTACTAAGTGGGAGAGGGATATTTTAATTAATTCCCGTGGCCTCCATTACAATTTGACGTGTGATGCAACAAACTTGCGTGTCGGTTCTGAGTGCCTTCCTCCCTGCGGACGGGTTTGTTTGCGGATCACTAGGTCAAATAATGGTTATAGGAAATTATCTAGGAGCGTGTGTACTTCCACAGCGGTAAGGCACATAATCCGAAATAATTCACTTATTATCGTGTAATGGTGCACACTTAGATGCAAATAAAAGTATCCTCCCCATCGGAGTCACTACTTTTATTTGTAGGGCCAAAGAGGAACCAACTATTAATTTTATTTGTCAAAAAGTAAGGTTGACAAGATAATAAAATTAATGGGTAAAATCTCCTCTTACAAATGTAGAATTCGTATACGTCCACACAGCGTGGCATGCGATATTCTCGGTGTTTTGAGGTGTTGGTTGATTTCGGAATTTTATTGTTTTGAGGAATCAATAATATTTGAAATCTAATATTTTGATCATTGTTATTCTTAGGTTTTTCAAATGGCTTTCAACCCACTTGTTGTGATATTAAAAGAAAATAAACTTATTGGAACAAACTACATTGATTGGAAAAGAAATTTGGATATTGTCTTAACTGCGGAGGAGTACAAATTTGTACTCTTCGAGGTCTGTCCTCCAAAGCCCACCGATGACTCTGATGAAAAGGAGAAAGAAAGTTATAGGAAATGGATCAAGGCAGATGAGATGACGCGGTATTACATTTTGGCATCTATGTCAAATGTGCTGCAACATCAGCATCAGGCCATGGCCACAACTTATGACATGATGTTCAATCTCAAGGAACTTTTCGGACATCAGAGTAGGGCAGCTAGACAGGAGGCGATGAGAAACTTGATGACGACCACCATGATCGAGGGAACACCCGTTAGGGATCATGTTCTCAAGATGATGGCTCATCTTAATGAGATGGAAGTCCTCGGAGCTGAGATCGATGGGGAAACCCAGGTCGATATTATTCTCCAGTCTCTGCCTAGGAGTTTTGAGTAGTTCCGCCTCAACTACAACATGAACAAGAGGTTGTATTCGTTGGAGGAGCTTCTAACAGAACTCCAGGCGGCAGAGGGGTTTTTTCGTCAAAGCGCTCAAGCCATGGTTGCTCAGAAAGTTTCTTCTTCTAAACCGAAAGGTAAGAAGAAGAAGAAGCAAGGTGGAGCAAAGAAAGTGGCAGTGGGACCTCAGGCAGGAGTGAAGAAGCCAAAAGGCAAGTGCTTCACTTGCAAGCAGACTGGACATTGGAAGGCGGACTGTCCTCGCCAAAAGAACAAAGGTATTTCTTCTTATTTAGTTGTTGAAACATGTTTTGCGGTATTATCTACCAGTGCCTGGTGTGTAGATACAGGAGCCACTGATCATGTCTGCAATACTTTGCAGGAGTTCCAGGAAACCCAACGACTAGCTGAGGGAGAGATTACCATCTTTATGGGCAATGCTTCAAAGGTGGCGGCTATTGCAGTGGGAGACGTTTATTTATCTTTTGATAGGAATAAAGTTTTGATTTTGAGAAATTGTCTTTATGTACCTACTTTTAGAAAGAATTTAATTTCAGTTTCTAAATTGTTTATGGATGGATATTCTGTTTCTTTTAATGACAAAGTGGTTATAAAAAGGAATAGGGAGATTATCTGTTCTGGTACATTGGTTGGAAATTTGTATACTCTTGAACCGAAAACTCCAACGATGCATATAGAAGTAAATAACTCATCTTCTAAGTCTAATAAGAGAAAAGAACCTTCGAAAATGAACCAGACATATCTTTGGCACCTAAGGCTTGGTCATATTAATCTGAGCAGAATTCAAAGGTTGATAGCTGATGGACCTTTGGGTTCATTAGTGGTGGAGGATCTCTCAACCTGCGAATCTTGCTTGGAAGGTAAAATGACCAAGAGGCCTTTCAAGGCCAAGGGGTATAGAGCCAAAGATGTGTTAGAACTGGTTCATTCTGATTTGTGCGGTCCTATGTCTATCCAGGTAAGAAGTGGCTTTGAATACTTCATCTCTTTTATAGACGATTATTCAAGGTATGGATACATTTACTTGATGCGCCGCAAGTCTGAATGCTTTGACAGGTTCAAAGAATTCAAGGCTGATGTGGAGAACCGTCAAGGTAAGAGTATCAAGACCCTACGATCTGATCGTGGTGGTGAGTACCTCTTGGGAGAGTTTAGGAATTACTTATCAGAGGCTGGGATTCAATCCCAATTGTCTGCACCTGGCACACCCCAACAGAATGGTGTAGTGGAGCGAAGGAATAGGACTCTTATGGAGATGGTTAGATCGATGATGAGTTATTGAGTTACTGTTTAAGATTGCGGGGGTATGCTTTGGATCTGACAATGTATAGAACTTGGTTCCATCCAAATCAATACCTTCTACCCCTGTAGAATTGTGGACTGGGCGAAAGCCTAGTCTAAGACATATTCGGATATGGGGAGTCCGGCCACATGTCTTTGAAGGCGATCTTTGGTAAGTTGGAACCTAAATGCGAAATGTGCATGTTTGTTGGCTACCTAAAGGAGCGAAGATGGTTTGTTTTATAATCCTAGAGATCAGAGGGTGATCGTTAGCACGAATGCCAGATTTCTAGAGGAGGATTATGTGATGAACCACAAGCCCAAGAGTAGGATTGTTCTTGAGGAGTTGACAGGGGAAGTCCCGACTTCAGTACCACCGGTACAAGAGGAGATACCACAAGTCAGCGCACCGCGTGTCACGAGGCATACCGCCGTCGTAGTGGGAGGTTGTTAGACAACCCGAGAGATTCATGTTTTGGGAGAGTCTTGGACTTAGTCACACTGGTGAACATGAACTGATCCTGGACATATGTGAGGCACTCCAAGATAGAATCTTGATATCTTGGCAAAGAGCGATGAATTCAGAGATAGAATCTATGGATTCTAATCAAGTCTGGGAGCTAGGAGAACCACCCGATGGTGTAAAAATCATTGGATGCAAGTGGATCTACAAGAGAAAGAGAGGAGTAGACGGGAAGGTTGAGACCTTCAAAGCTAGGCTTGTTGCAAAAGGGTATACTCAGAAAGAGGGTATCGATTATGAGGAGACCTTTTCGCTGGTAGCTATGCTTAAGTCTATCCAGATTCTCTTATCTATAGCTGCTCATATGGATTATGAGATTTGGCAGATGGATGTCAAGACAGCTTTCCTTTATGGAAGTCTTGAGGAAACCATCTATATCACGGCAGCGGAGGATTCATTGCTAAAGGAAAAGAGCATCTTGTATGTAAGCTTAATCGGTCCATTTATGGATTGAAGCAAGCTTCTAGATCTTGGAACATCTGCTTTGATGAGGTAATCCAGTCATATGGATTTATTCAAAGTTCGGATGAGCCTTGTGTATACAAGAGATGTGACAAAAACATAGTGGTGTTTCTTGTACTATATGTAGATGACATTTTGTTAGTTGGCAACAATATCAAAGTGTTATCAGACGTAAGGGTATGGTTGTCCAAACAGTTTGACATGAAGGACTTGGGAGAAGTGGGACACATCCTTGGTGTTGGGATGTATACTGAAAGCCTAGCTCTTTTGTATGAACATCTTTATTTTGAAATAAGAATCACATGATCATTGTTTGCATATTTTTATGATTATGCAAAATTGTCTAATATTTTACATTGTAGATAATATGGTGCTTGGGTGTGGCACAGAAGATCATGTTATCAGTCCCTTGTAGAATATAAGTAGAGGCTCACAACCAAGATGGTTTTGGACAAACCATTGGCATGATTGTAGTGTAGCTTGGTATTGTTTTGTCTTGAACATAGAGTTACACTAGTACACTTAGGTGTATTGAGCAGGACCGACATAGAGGTGATTCAATTTGTTGCTGACTACATAATTGAATCGGACCTCGGATATTATGTTGTACATGCTCTTAATCCCGATATAATAACGGGCACATGTACTTAATACTTATTTCTTTGATTTACCAGAGGGTGAGATTTCTATGGATTAAATCAATATGCCCGGTAAGTTGGGAAATGATATTATTTATATGGTGTGCCGTTGATTATAGGAGGAAACCGTGTCCTATGTATTAGGTTGATGATGTCCCCTTGAGGAGCTCATAAGGTTCATCATGTAAACCCTGCAGGTTGACTTAGTCAACATGATGATAAGGTTGAGTGGTACTACTCGAGGATTTAGATGTTAATTAATTGATGGTTAGTAAATCAATTAATTTATGGACATTCGATATCTTAAACACGGGGAGATGGATGTACAAATAATATATGGAGCCCATATTAATTTATGGGGGTTGGTGAGGTAGTTCGATGATGATCCTCTAGTGGAATAGAACATCATTGATGGATCAAGTTTGTGTGGTTCCGATCCATCGGGTGGCCAAGACCCAACTCCTCCTCATGGTCCCTATCGTAGCCTAATATAAACCTCATGAAGTCTAGATCAAATGATGGAAAACAAATCTCTAAATCCGACGGTTGGGATTAAATCCCTAGATCCGACGGTTGAGATTAAATCTCTAGATCCGACGGTTAGGATTAAAACCCTAGAACCGACGGTTGAGATTAAATCTCTAGATCCGACGGTTGAGATTAAAACCTTAGAACCGACGGTGGAGATTAAACCAAGGCCTAAACCTAACTCTATATATAAGGGAGCATGGGTTGGGCGGCAAAGGGGTTTTTTTTATTTTTTTTTGGATGATGGAAATTAGGGTTTAGCCTCTCTTTGCTTGGGCGGCAAGAAACCCTAAGGAGGAAACCCTAATTAGGGTTTGGCTCCTTGGGTTGGGCGGCCATGGTGAGGAAAGGAGATTGGGCGGCAACTTGTGGAAGAGTTCTTCTTCTTCCTAGGGAAGGTGGCCGGTTCTAGATCTCCTCCTTCCACCATGGTTGGGCGGCAAGAAATAGGAAGAGGCTAGGGTTAGGGTTTAGTCCATGATGGTGGGCGGCAACCCTTCTTCCTCCTTCCTCCTTGGTTTGGCCGGCGCCCAAGCTTCACCCTTCTTTCTATGGATTAGGTTGGTTTGGGAAATTAGGGTTTGCCCTTCCATTAGTGGGCAGCAAGAAACCCTAGAGTTTTCCTTTCCTTGGTTGGGCGGCTATGTTATGGAGGGGAAAGTGGGCGGCAACTATAGGAGAGGATATCTTCTTCTTCTTCCTAGGGTGTTGCCGGCTCCTAGATATTTTCCCTCTACCTTGGTCGGCGCTCAACCTATTCCTCTCATCCTCTTCTTGTTCTCTTTGGACCGGCGGCAAACATCATGCTTGGAGCTTGATGGTTGGTCCTAGATAAGAGATGAGTTTTGTTTCCATTTTGTTCTCTCTATTCTTGGGGTCGGCGGCATCAATCCTTTGTGGATTGGTGGTTGGCTCAAGCAAGAAGGGAAAGAGAGTTCTTCTTTCTTTGGATTGAAGAAGATCTAGGATGCTTCAACTTGTGGAGGATCTTTGCCCACACGAAGTCTACAAGGAGGTTAGGACATACGATAGAAGATCAAGAGGTATAAAAGTTTTATAACTTTTATTATTGTTCTTTGCATGTTCTTATTGATATGCTAGCTTTATGTTCTTTATGTTAGTATATGTTGATTATACTAGTTTACATTTGTATGTATTTGTATAATCATGGACCCCGAATAAGAAACACAAAAACCAGCGATCCGTCCGTCGTCTCTTCCGCGGCTAACCGACTAGAAGAGTTGTGTTGCTTGAACAACTAGTTTGTTCAAGCGATCGCTCATGTTGTTAGCACGACGACGAATTGGTTGTGCTTAGGAAACTCATCCCATCCGGATTAGTTTTCATTAGTGAAAATTTTAATCCGGGGACATGGGAGCCAATGAGCCTCCGAGGAATAGCACATTGCCAACAATTGGAATCAGAGCCACGATTTCCAGTTTAGTGTGTTTTGGATTTGGTTACTTTCACGCACTTATCATATATTGTGTATGCCGGATAATAGTAGGATGTGCATAGGCTAACTTTTTGGTTGCAGGCATAAGATCCGACTATTATGGCTATATGTGTGTATGTGGTTGTTTATGTGTGATTGTGTGTATATTATTTGAATCCTTGGGGTTGACGAGGCTAGATTAGTATTTAATTTTTGTAATTAAATACGACATTGTTTAGCCACTCTTTAATTTATTTTACTTTCGATCTAGATTTCATGTACACTCCCTCGTGGAGTATAGGATCGATGGATGTAAAATAAAATAGGTTTTATTCTCGGCTCGGATCTCCGGATGGCTCGTACATGGCGTAGGAGGAGCGGACGAGGTGGCGACAACAGGCGCATATTGGAGAACAATGCCATAATAGTTGGAAAAATTCTGTTTTTTCCATATTTATTGCTGATTTGTTTTATATGCATGTTGTGTGTGCTTGAAAATTCCTCATTTTCAATTTACTAAGTGGGAGAGGGATATTTTGATTAATTCCCGTGGCCTCCATTACAATTTAACGTGTGATGCAACAAACTTGCGTGTTGGCTCTGAGTGCCTTCCTCCCTGCGGATGAGTTTGTTGGTGGATCACTAGGTCAAATAATGGTTATAGGAAATTATCTAGGAGCGTGTGTACTTCCACAGCGATAAGGTACATAATCCGAAATAATTCCCTTAGTATCATGTAATGGTGCACACTTAGATGCAAATATAAAGTATACTCCCCATCGGAGTCACTGCTTTTATTTGTAGGGCCAAAGAGGAACCAACTATTAATTTTATTTGTCAAAAAGTAAGGTTGACAAGATAATAAAATTAATGGGTAAAACCTCCTCTTACAAATGTAGAATTCGTATACGTCCACACTGCGTGGCATGCGATATTCTCGGTGTTTTGAGGTGTTGGTTGATTTTGGAATTTTATTGTTTTGAGGAATCAATAATATTTGAAATCTAAAGTAATGATCTATGTGATTCTTAGGATTTTCAAAATGACTTTCAGTCCACTTATTGTGATACTAAAGGAAATAAACTTACTGTACCCTAATAATATTGATTGGAAAAGAATCCAAATATTGTCTTATCTGCTAGGAAGTACATGTATGGACTCTTCGAAGAGTATCCTCAAGCCATGGTTGCTCAAAAAGGTTTCTACTTATAAGCCGAAAGGCAAGAAGAAGGAGAAACAAGGTGGAGCAAATGTGGTGGGAGGATCTCAGGGAGGAGTGAAGAAGCCGAAAGGCAAGTACTTCACTTACTATCAGGATGGACATTGGAAGAAAGACTGTCCCAATCCAAAGAAGAACAAAGGTATATCCTTTGGTCTAGTCGTTGAAACATGGTTAGAGGCATTATCTACCGACACCTGGTGTGTAGATACGAGAGCCACTAATCATGTCTGCAACACTGCGGGGTTCGAGAAACAGACGACTAGCTAAAGGGGATATTACCATTTACTTGGGCAATGCCATGCAGATGGCGGCTATTGCAGTGGGAGAAGTTTTATTTATCTCTTGAAAATAATAAAACTTTGGTTATGAAAAATTCCCTTTATGTACCTTTATTTAGAAAGAATTTAGTTTCAGTTTCTAAATTATTATGGATGGATATTCTATTTCTTTTAATGACAGAGTTGTTATAAAAAGGAATAGGGAGAATATCTATTCAGGTACATTGAAAGGAAATTTGAACCAAAATCTCCCACGATGTAAATTGAAGTTAATAACTCATCTTCTAATTCCAATAAGAGAAAAGAACCTTCGAAGATGAACCAAACATATCTTTGGCTTCTTAGGCTTGGTCACATTAACCTAAGCAGAATTCGAAGGTTGATAGCTGATGGACCTTTGGGTTCATTAGTGGTGGAGGATCTCCCAACCTACGAATCTTGCTTGGAGGGTAAGATGACCAAGAGGCCCTTTTAAGGCCAAGGGGTATAGAGCCAAAGGTGTGATAGAAATGGTTCATTCTGATTTGTGTGGTCCTATGACTATCTAGGCAAGAGGTGGTTTTGAATATTTCATCTTTTTCATAGACAATTATTCAAGATGACACTACGATTTGATCATAGTGGTGAATACCTCTTGGGAGAGTTTAGGAATTACTTATCAGAGGCTGGGATTCAATCCCAATTGTCTGCACCTGGCACACCCCAGCAAAATGGTGTAGCGGAGCGAAGGAAAAGGACTCTTATGGAGATGGTTAGATCGATGATGAGTTATTTTGATTTGCCAGATTCGTTCTGAGGATATGCTCTATACGATGGTGTACATTCTGAACTTGGTTCCATCTAAATCAGTGCCTTCTACTCCCACAGAGTTGTGGACTGGGCGGAAGTCTAGTCTAAGACATCTTCAGATATGGGGAGTCCAGCACATGTGCTGAAGGCTGATGCTGGTAAGTTGGAACCTCATACAGAAGTGAGCTTGTTTGTTGGCTATCCTAGGGGAACGAAGGTGGTTTGTTTTATAGTCCTAGAGATCAGAGGGTGATCGTTAGTACGAATGCCAGATTTCTAGAGGAGGACTATGTGATGAACCACAAGCCCACAAGTAGGATTGTTCTTGAGGAGTTGACAGGGGAAGTCCCGACTTCAATACCACCGGTACAAGAGGATATACCACATGTCACTGCACCGCGTGTCACAGAAGATACACAGGTGATACCTCGTTGTAGTGGGAGGGTTGTTAGACAACCTGAGAGATTCATGTTCTTGGGAGAATCTTCTAATTTGGTCCCTGGCGAACCTGAACCTGATCCCTGGACACATGACGAGGCAATCCAAGATAAAGATGCAGTATCTTGGCAAAGTGCAATGAATACTGAGATTGAATCTATAGATTCAAGTCAGGTCTGAAAGCTCTCATGCATAGCATCTCATATGGATCATGAGGTGTGATAGATGGATGTCAAGACAACTTTCCTTAGTGGAAGTCTTGAGGAATCCATCTATATGAAGCAACCAAAGGGATTCATTGCTAAGGACAAAGATCATCTTGTATGTAAGTTTAATCGGTCCATTTTTGGATTGAAGCAAGCTTCGAGGTCTTAGAACATCCACTTTGATGAGGTAAATCCAGACTTATGGATTTATTCAAAGACCGGATGAGTCTTGTGTATACAAGAGATGTGACGGAAACGTAGTGGTATTTCTTGTACTATACGTAGATAATATTTTGGTAGTTGGCAACAATATCAGAGTGTTATCAGACGTAAGGGTATGTTTGTCCAAACAGTTTTGAAGGACTTGGCAGAAGTGGGTCACAACCTTGGGACCAAGGTTGTTGTGCTTATCCCAAGCTTCATACATAGACATGATTTTGGATCGTTTTAGCATGCAGAACTCCAAGAAGGGTTTTCTACCTTTCAGGTATGGAGTTACTTTATCTAAGGAGATGTGTCCTAGATCATCTGAGGTGATAAAGGAGCTTAAGGCGGTTCCTTATGCTTCGGCAGTAGAAAGCCTCATGTATGCTATGTACGAGACAAGATATCTGCTTTGCCGTGGGCATGGTTAGCAGATATCAGAGTAATCAGACAGGACATTGAATTTGCGGTAAAGCATATATTGTAGTGCCTGAGAAGGACTAGGGATTATATGCAAGTTTACCGGGCAGACCAATTACTCCCTGTGGGTTGCATGGATTACGATTTCCAATCAGATAGGGATAACAGTAAGTCTACCTCAGGGTTTGTGTTTACTTTTGAAGGTGGAGCCATAGTATGGAGGAGTGTCAAGAATCGTGTGGACTCCACCATGGAAGAGTATCTGGCGGCCCCTGTGGCGGCAAAGAAGGTGTAGTTCAGAACTTCTGATGGACTTGGATGTGATTCTGGTTTGCCCAACTATCACAATTTATTGTGATAATAATGTGCGATTGCAAACTCGAAGGAACCACGAGCCCATAAGGCTAGTAAACACATAGAGTGCAAGTACCACGATACGAAATCGTAAAGGAGGTAGAATTCTTTATCACTTAGATTGCAGAGGATGACACAGTAGACCCTTTCACTAAGGCCCTTCTGGCGAGAGCTTTGATAGGCATGTGGAGGAAGGGAATCGGATGTATGGCGATATGATGGCGACATAGTCTTTTAGTATAAGTGGGAGATTGTTGGGATGTATACTGAAAGCCTAGCTCTTTTGTATGAACATCTTTATTTTGAAATAAGAATCACATGATCATTGTTTGCATATTTTTATGATTATGCAAAATTGTCTAATATTTTACATTGTAGATAACATGGTGCTTGGGTGTGGCACAGAAGATCATGTTATCAGTTCCTTGTAGAATATAAGTAGAGGCTCACAACCAAGATGGTTTTGGACAAACCATTGGCATGGTTGTAGTGTAGCTTGGTATTGTTTTGTCTTGAACATAGAGTTACACTAGTACACTTAGGTGTATTGAGCAGGACCAACATAGAGGTGATTCAATTTATTGCTGACTGCATAATTGAATCAGACCTTGGATATTATGTTGTACATGCTCTTAATCCCGATATAATAATGGGCACATGTACTTAATATTTATTTCTTTGATTTACCAGAGGGTGAGATTTCTATGGATTAAATCAATATGCCCGGTAAGTTGGGAAATGATATTATTTACATGGTGTGCCATTGATTATAGGAGGAAACTGTGTCCTATGTATTAGGTTGATGATGTCCCCTTGAGGAGCTCATAAGGTTCATCATGTAAACCCTGCAGGTTGACTTAGTCAACATGATGATAAGGTTGAGTGGTACTACTCGAGGATTTAGATGTTAATTAATTGATGGTCAGTAAATCAATTAATTTACGGACATTCGATATCTTAAACACGGGGAGATGGATGTACAAATAATATATGGAGCCCATATTAATTTATGGGGGTTGGTGAGGTAGTTCGATGATGATCCTCTAGTGGAATGGAACATCATTGATGGATCAAGTTTGTGTGGTTCCGATCCATCGGGTGGCCAAGACCCAACTCCTCTTTATGGTCCCTATCGTAGCCTAATATAAACCTCATGAAGTCTAGATCAAATGATGGAAAACAAATCTCTAAATCTGACGGTTGGGATTAAATCCCTAGATCCGACGGTTGAGATTAAATCTCTAGATCCGACGGTTAGGATTAAAACCCTAGAACCGACGGTTGAGATTAAATCTCTAGATCTGACGGTTGAGATTAAAACCCTAGAACCGACGGTGGAGATTAAACCAAGGCCTAAACCTAACTCTATATATAAGGGAGCATGGGTTGGGCGGCAAAGGGGTTTTTTTATTTTTTTTTGGATGATGGAAATTAGGGTTTAGCCTCTCTTTGCTTGGGCGGCAAGAAACCCTAAGGAGGAAACCCTAATTAGGGTTTGGCTCCTTGGGTTGGGCGGCCATGGTGAGGAAAGGAGATTGGGCGGCAACTTGTGGAAGAGTTCTTCTTCTTCCTAGGGAAGGTGGCCGGTTCTAGATCTCCTCCTTCCACCATGGTTGGGCGGCAAGAAATAGGAAGACGCTAGGGTTAGGGTTTAGTCCATGATGGTGGGCGGCAACCCTTCTTCCTCCTTCCTCCTTGGTTTGGTCGGCGCCCAAGCTTCACCCTTCTTTCTATGGATTAGGTTGGTTTGGGAAATTAGGGTTTGCCCTTCCATTAGTGGGCGGCAAGAAACCCTAGAGTTTTCCTTTCCTTGGTTGGGCAGCTAGGTTATGGTGGGGAAAGTGGGCGACAACTATAGGAGAGGATATCTTCTTCTTCTTCCTAGGGTGTTGCCGGCTCCTAGATCTTTTCCCTCTACCTTGGTCAGCGCTCAACCTATTCCTCTCATCCTCTTCTTGTTCTCTTTGGACCGGCGGCAAACATCATGCTTGGAGCTTGATGGTTGGTCCTAGATAAGAGATGAGTTTTGTTTCCATTTTGTTCTCTCTATTCTTGGGGCCGGCGGCATCAATCCTTTGTGGATTGGTGGTTGGCTCAAGCAAGAAGGGAAAGAGAGTTCTTCTTTCTTTGGATTGAAGAAGATCTAGGATGCTTCAACTTGTGGAGGATCTTTGCCCACACGAAGTCTACAAGGAGGTTAGGACAACGATAGAAGATCAAGAGGTATAAAAGTTTTATAACTTTTATTATTGTTCTTTGCATGTTCTTATTGATATGCTAGCTTATGTTCTTTATGTTAGTATATGTTGATTATACTAGTTTACATTTATATGTATTTGTATAATCATGGACCCCGAATAAGAAACACAAAAACCGGCGATCCGTCCGTCGTCTCTTCCACGGCTAACCGACTAGAAGAGTTGTGTTGCTTGAACAACTAGTTTGTTCAAGCGATCACTCATGTTGTTAGCACGACGATGAATTGGTTGTGCTTAGGAAACTCATCCCATCCGGATTAGTTTTCATTAGTTAAAATTTTAATCCGGAGACATGGGAGCCAATGAGCCTCCGAGGAATAGCACATTGCCAACACTTGGGATCAAAGTTATAAGGGATCGCAAGAAAAGGATGTTGTGCTTATCTCAAGCTTCATACATTGACACTATCCTTGCTCGTTTTAGCATGCAGAACTCCAAGAAAGGGTTTCTACCTTTTAGGCATGGAGTTCCTTTATCTAAAGAGATGTGTCCCAAAACATCAAAGGAGATAGAGGAGATGAAGGCGGTTCCTTATGCTTCGGCAGTAGGAAGCCTCATGTATGTCATGCTATGTACGAGTCCAGATATCTGCTTTGCCGTGGGCATGGTTAGCAGATATCAGAGTAATCCTAGATAGGGACATTGGACTGCGGTAAAGCATATATTGAAGTACCTGAGAAGGACTAGGGATTATATGCTGGTTTACCGGGTAGATCAATTAGTCCCTATGGGATACACGGATTCTGATTTCCAATCAGATAGGGATAACAGTAAGTCTACCTTGGGTTTTGTGTTTACTTTTGGAGGTGGAGCCATAGTATGGAGGAGTGTCAAGCAGAAATGCGTGGCAGACTCTACCATGGAAGCTGAGTATATGGCAGCCTCTGAGGCAGCCAAGGAAGCTGTATGGCTCAGGAACTTCTTGAAGGACTTGGATATTATTTCTGGTTTGCCCAGATCTATCATGATTTATTGTGATAATAGTGGTGCAGTTGCAAACTCGAAGGAACCACGAGCCCATAAGGCGAGTAAACACATAGAGCACAAGTACCACCTGATACGAGAGATCGTAAAGCGAGGAGAAGTAGTTGTCGCCAAGATTGTATCAGAGGATAACCTGGTTGATCCATTCACTAAGGCCCTTCCAGCGAAAGCGTTTGATAGGCATGTGGAGGACATGGGGATCAGATGTATGGCAGTATGATGACAGCATAGTATTTTAGTATAAGTGGGAGATTGTTGGAATGTATACTGAAAGCCTAGCTCTTTTTGTATGAACATTTTTATTTTGAAATAAGAATCACATGATCATTTTTTTCACTTTATATTTATTATATGTGTGCATATTGTCTAATATTTTACATTGTAGATAACATGGTGCTTGGTGTGGCACAGAAGATCATGTTATCAGTCCCTTGTAGAATATAAGTAAAGGCTCACAACCAAGATGGTTTTGGACAAACCATTGGCATGGTTGTAGTGTAGCTTGGTATTGTTTTATCTTGAACATAGACACTAGTACACTTAGGTGTATTGAGCAGGACCGACATAGAGGTGATTCAATTTATTGCTGACTACATAATTGAATCGGACCTTGGATATTATGTTGTACATGCTCTTAATCCCGATATAATAACGGGCACATGTACTTAGTATTTATTTCTTTGATTTACCAAAGGGTGGGATTTAGATGGATTAAATCAATATGCCCGGTAAGTTGGGAAATGATATTATTTACATGGTGTGCCGTTGATTATAGGAGAAAACCGTGTCCTATATATTAGGTTGATGATGTCCCCTTGAGGAGCTCATATGGTTCATCATGTAAACCCAGCTGGTTGACTTAGTCAACATGATGATAAGGTTGAGTGGTACTACTCGAGGAGTTAGATGTTAATTAATTGATGGTCAGTGAATCAATCAATTAATGGACATTAGATATCTTAAACACGGGGAGATGGATGTACAAATAATATATGGAGCCCATATTAATTTATGGGGGTTGGTGAGGTAGTTCAATGATGATCCTCTAGTGGAATGGAACATCATTGATGGATCAAGTTTGTGTGGTTCCGATCCATCGGGTGGCCAAGATCCAACTCCTCCTCATGGTCCCTATCGTAGCCTAATATAATCCTCAAGAAGCCTAGATCCAAGGATGTAAAACAAAACTCTAAAGCCAACGGTTGGGATTAAATCCCTAGAACCGACGGTTGAGATTAAATCTCTAGATCCGACGGTTGGGATGAAACCCTAGAACCGATGGTTGAGATTAAATCCCTAGATCCAACGGTTGGGATTAAATCCCTAGATCCGACGGTTGGGATAAAACCCTAGATCCAACGGCTGGGATGAAACCCTAGATCCGACGGTTGGGATAAAACCCTAGATCCGACGGTGGAGATTAAATCCCTAGATCCGACGGTGGAGATTAAAGAAGGCTTAAGCCCAATTCTATAAATAGAGGGCTAAGGCTTGGGCGGCAAGGATGGTCTTTTTGGATTAGGGTTTTGCCTCTCAAGAGTTTAGGCGGCTAGGGTTTTGGTTTGTGGTTTGGGCGGCAACAAAGAAGGAGATTAGGGTTTCCTCCTTTTCTCCTTGGTGGCCGGCGCTCACTCCATCCTCCTCCTTGTTTTGGCCAGCTCTCTTCCTCCTCCTTTTCTCCTTGGTGGCCGGCGGTTCTCCATACATTGGTGGCCGGCACTTCTCCCATTCATTGGTGGCCGGCGACAACATTGTCACAAGGTTGGCCGGCACTCAACCATTCACTCCTTGGCCGGTGGTTACATCGAGCTCCTTGGCTTGGTGGCCGGTTCTAGAAAGGAGAAGGAGCTTTGTTTGGTTCTTCTCTTTGTTCGGAGCGAACAAGGAAGAGAAGAAACGTGATCTAGGAGGCTTCTACTCGTGGAGGATCTTTGCCCACACGACGTCCACGAAGAGGATAGGACATACGGTAGAAGATCGTGAGATATAAAAGTTTTATAATTTTATTTTCTGATCTTAGCATGTTCTTGTATGCATGATTGTACTAGTTCGCATATGCATGTATTTGTATAATCATGGACCCCGAAGACAAACATAAAAACCGGCGATCCGTCCGTCGTCTCTTCCGTGGCTAACCAACTAGAAGAGTTGTGTTGCTTGAACAACTAGTTTGTTCAAGCGATAGCTCAAGTTGTTAGCACGACGACAAATTTATTGTGCTAAGGAAACTCATCCCATCCGGATTAGTTTTTTCATTAGTGAAAATTTTAATCCGGGGACATGGGAGCCAATGAGCCTCCAAAGCAACTCCCTTCAGGTTTGTCTTGACCATAGAATTATACTAGTACACTTTGTGTGTATTGAGCATGACCGACTTAGAGGTAATTCGATTTATTGATGACTACATAATTGAATCGGACCTCGGATATTATGGTGTACATACTCTTAATCCCGATATAATAACGGGCACATATACTTAGTATTTATTTATTTGATTTACCAATGGGCGAGATTTATAGATTAAATCAATAGGTTCGGTAAGTTGGAAAATGATATTATTTACATGGTGTGCCGTTGATTATAGGAGGAAATCGTGTCCTATATATTAGGATGATGATGTCCCCTTGAGGACCTCATAAGGTTCATCATGTAAACCTTGCAGGTGGACTTGGTCCGGCATGAAGAAAAGGTTGAGTGGTACTACTCATGGAGTTAGATGTTGATTAATTAATGGTAAGTAAATTAATTAATCGATGGACATTCGAGATCTTAAACACGGGGAGATATTTGTACAATTAATATATGAAGCCCATATTTATTTATGGGGGTTGGTGAGGTAGATCAATGATAATCCTCTAGTGGAATGGATTATCATTAATGGATCGGACTTTATGTGAGCTTGATCCATTGGGTGGCTAAGATCCAACTCCTCCTCATGGTCCCTATTGTAGCCTAATAAAACCCTCATGAAGCCTAGATCCGATGGCGGAAAATGGAACTCTAGATCCGACGGTTGAGGTTAAATCTCTAGATCCGACGGTGGAGATTAAATCTCTAGATCCGACGGTTGAGATTAAATCTCTAGATCCGACGGTGGAGATTAAAAGGAGGCTTAAGCCTAGCTCTATAAAAGGAGGGCCAAGGCTTGGGCGTGGATTATCTTTTGGGAGATTAGGGTTTTGCTTCCTTGGCTTGGGCACCAAGGCATTAGGGTTTTGTTTCCTTTTGCTTTGGGCGGCGCCTATTGTCCAAGAGCTAGGGCCGGCGGCAAGGTGGTTAGGGTTTAACCTCTCTTCTTCCTCTCTTGGCCGGAGCAGCCTTTCCTCCTCTCCTTTGGCCGGCGGCAACCCTTCCTTCAAGGTTGGCCGCCGCTCCTCTTCCTCTCCTTGGCCGGCGGTAAGGATCAAGCTTGGAGCTTGGTGATCGGTTCTAGATAGAAGAAAGAGTTTTGTTTTATTCTTCCCTTTGTTCGAAGCGAGCAAGGAAGAGAAGAACGTGATCTAGGAGGCTTCGAATTTTGGAAGATCGTCGCCCACACGACGGCCAAAAGGAGGAAGGACATACAATAGAAGACCTTGAGGTAAACAAGAGGTATAATTCTTGTTTATGTATGTTTTCTTATTCTATGCATGTTGTATGTATTATATGTGGCTAATTTACTTGGACCACAAAAACAAACCCAAAAATCGGCGATCTGTACATCGTCTATTCCGCGACTAATCGAAGAAAAGAGGTAGGTTACTTGAACAACAAGTTTGTTCAAGTGACCACTCTAATCGAATAGCACGACAACGGATCGGTTGCTCGGGTAATCCCTCTTCGTCAAGGATTAATTTTTTTAATCCGGGGACGTAGATGGGATTGCCATGCACAAGCGACCAAGTTGAAGTGGGAAACGAAGTTTCTCCCTTCAAGTGGTATCAGAGCCACGGTTTCCGATTTTGTATGTTTAAGATTCGGTTACTTTTATGCACTTATCATATATTGTATGTGTCGGATAATAGTAGGATGTGCATAGGCTAACTTTTTGGTTGCAGGCATAAGATCCAACTATTATGGACATATGTGAGTGTATGTGATTGGATGTGTGTAATTGTATTATTATTTGAATTCTCGGGGTTGACGAGGCTAGTATTTAATTTTTATAATTAAGTACGACATTGTTTAGCCACTCTTTTATTTTAGTTTACTTTCGATCTAGATTTTATATACACTCCTTCTTGGAGCATAGGATAGATGAATGTAAATTAAAATAATTTTCTCGGCTCGGATCTCCGGATGACTTGTACATTGCGTAGGGAGGAGCGGACGAGATGACGATACGAAGGGAGGCATATTGGAGAACAAAAGCCATAATAGTTGGAAAATATTTTTTTCATATTTATTATTTCTTGTTTGATATGCATGTCGTGTGCTAGGAATATTCCTCAATTTTAAATTACTAAGTGGGAGAGGGATATTTTTTATAAATTCCCATGACCTCCATTACGATTTGACATGTGATGCAAACAAACTTGTGCATCGGCTCTGAGTGCCTTCCTCCCCATCGGATGAGTTTGTTTTGCAGATCACAGGGTCAAATATGGTTATAGGAAATTATTTAGAAGCGTGTGTACTTCCCCATCGGAAGGCACATAATACGAGATAATTGCCTTGATATCGAGTAATGGTGAACACTTAGATGCAAATAGGAGTATCCTGCCCATCGGAGTCACTGCTTTTATTTGTAGGGCCAAAGAGGAACCAACTATTAATTTTATTTGTCAAAAAGTTAGGTTGACAAGATAGTAAAATTAATGGGTAAAACCTCCTCTTACAAATGTAGAATTCATATACGTCCACACGATCGTGACATATGATATTCTCGGTGTTTTGAGGTGTTGGTTGATTTTAAAATTTTATTGTTTGAGGAATCAATAATTTTTTGAAATCTAATGTTTTGATCTATATGATTCTTAGGTTTTTCAAAAATGACTTTCAACCCGCTTGTTGTGATACTAAAAGAGAATAAACTTACTGGACCCAATTGTGTTGATTGGAAGAGGAATCTTGATATTGTCTTGACTACTGAGGAGTACAAGTATGTACTCTTTAAAGAGTGTCCTACTAAGGCTGCAGATGATTTTGGGGAAAAGGAGAAGGAGAGTTATAAGAAGTGGATTAAGGCTGATGAGATGGCTGTTGGTTTATGTCTTCGAGTCCGTGAAGAGAAACTTCGCTTCCCACTTCGACTCGGTCGCTTGTTCATGGCGATCCCATCGATGTCCCCGGATTAAAAATTTAATCCTAGACAAAAAGGAACACCCAAGCAACCTTGTCATCGTCGTGCTATTCGTTTAGAGTGGTCACTTGAACAAACTTGTTGTTCAAGCGACCAACCTCTATTATACGAGTATCCATGGAATAGACGATGTACGGATCGCCAGCTTTTGTGTTTATGTTCGGGATCCAAGTATTATTTAGCCACAAAATAGAATATATCATGCACATAATTGAAAAACAAATATAAACATGATACAAGAGAAAATAGAGAATCGATATACCTCTCGATCTTCTATTGTATGACCTCCTTCCTTTCGGACGTCGTGTGGGCGACGATCTACCAAAAGTTGAAGCTCCTAAATCACCAATCTTCCTTCCTTGCTCATTCCGAGCAAGAGGAAGAATAGAAACAAGATCCTTCTCCTTCCTTTAGCCAACCAACAAGCAATAAGCACCTTGCTTGCCGCTGACCAACAAGGAGAAGGGAAACAATGGTTTCCGGCCAAAAGCTCTAAGGGAGGACCCTAAGGCTTGGTTCCACCGGCCAAGGAGGAGGAGAGGAGGAAGTTTGGATGCCGGCCAAGGGCTGGAAGAGCTTCAATGGGCACCGGCCACCAATGGAGAAGAAGAAGACAAGGAAAGTCTTTCCTTATTTGGTGCCGCCAAGCTCAAACCCTAGCTCCAACTCCTTGCCGCCAACTCCAAGCCTTCCCTTGCTTCTTAATTCTCCTTCATGCCAACCCTAGCCTCTACTTTTATAGAGTTAGGGATAAGCCTTGTTTTAATCTCCACCATTGGTTCTAGGGATTTAATCTCAACCATCGGATCTAGAGATTTAATCTCAACCGTCGGATCTAGAGATTTAATCTCTACCTTTGGATCTAGAGTTTTGTTTCCATCCATTGGATCTAAGCTTCATGAGGTTTTAGTAGGCTACAATAGGGACCATGAGGAGGAGTTGGATCTTGGCCACCCAATGAATCAAGCCCACATAAAGTCCGATCCATTAATGATAATCCAATCCACTAAAGGTTTATCATTGAGCTACCTCACCAACCCCCATAAGTTAATATGTGCTCCATATATTATATGTACATTTTCTCCCCATGTTTAAGATCTCGAATGTCCATCGATTAATTAATTTACTTACCATTAATTAATCAACATCTAACTCCATGAGTAGTACCACTCAACCTTTTCATCATGCTGGACCAAGTCCACCTGTAGGGTTTACATGATGAACCTTATGAGCTCCTCAAGGGGACATTATCATCCTAATATATAGGACACGATTTCCTCCTATAATCAACGACACACCATATAAATAATATCATTTCCCAACTTACTGAGCCTATCGATTTAATCTATAAATCTTGCCTATTGGTAAATCAAAGAAATGACTACTAAGTATATGTGTCCGTTATTATATTGGGATTAAGAGTATGTACAATATAATATCTGAGGTCTGATTCGATAATGTAGTCAGCAATAAATCGAATCACCTCTAAGTCGGTCCTGCTCAATACACACAAAGTGCACTAGTGTGATTCTATGGTCAAGACAAACCAATACCAAATCACACTACAACAATTCCAATGGTTTGTCCAAAGCCATCTCGGTTGTGAGCCTTTGCTTATACTTTACAAGGAACTGATAACATGATCTCCCGTGTGACACCACACACCATGTTATCTACAATGTAATGTATTAGACAATATGCATAGCCATAAAAATATGCAAACAATGATCATGTGATTCTTAATTCAAAATAAAGATGTTCATACAAAAGATAGACTTTTCAGTATACATCCCAACAATAGCGTGATGTTACATTTTGGCTTCTATGTCAAATGTATTACAACATCAGCATCAAGCCATGCCCACTGCTTATGACATGATGCTCAATCTCAAGGAGTTTTTCAAATACCAGAATCGGGCTGCTAGGCAAGAAGCCATGAGGAACTTGATGACGACCACCATGATCGAGGGAACACCCGTAAGAGATCATGTTCTCAAGATGATGGCTCATTTGAATGAGCTGGAAGTCCTTGGAGAAGAGATCGATGGGGAAACCCACATCAATATCATTCTCCAATCTCTACCTAGGAGTTTTGAGCAGTTTTGCCTGAATTACAACATGAATAAGAGGTTGTATTCGTTGGCGGAGCTTCTGACAGAACTCCAGATGGCAGAGGGGCTTTTTCATCAGAGTGCTCAGGCTCAGGCCATGGTTGCCCAGAAGGTTTTGACTTCTAAGCCGAAAGGCAAGAAGAAGAAGAAACGAGGTGGGGCAAAGGTGGCGGGAGGATCTCAGGGAGGAGTGAAGAAGCTGAAAGGCAAGTGCTTCACTTGCAAGCAGACTGGACATTGGAAGAAGGACTACCCCAACCGGAAGTAGAACAAAGGTATATCTTTTGGTCTAGTCATTGAAACATGGTTAGCGGTGTTATCTATCGACACCTGGTGTGTAGATACGGGAGTCACTGATCATGTCTGCAATACTTTGCAGGGGTTCCAGGAAACCAGACGACTAGCTGAGGGGGAGATTACTGTTTACTTGGGCGATGTTACGAAGGTGTTAGCTATTGCAGTGGGAGATGTTTATTTGTCTTTGGATAGAAATAAAACTTTGGTTCTGAGAAATTGCCTTTATGTACCTTTATTTAGAAAGAATTTGATTTCAATTTCTAAATTATTTTTGGATGGATATTCTATTTCTTTTAATAAAAGAGTTGTTATAAAAAGGAATAGGGAGATTATTTGTTCTGGTGCATTGATGGGAAATTTATATACCCTTGAACCAAAAGCTCCCACGATGTAAATAGAAGTAAATAACTCATCTTCTAATTCTAATAAGAGAAAAGAACCTTCGAAAATGAACCAAACATATCTTTGACATCTAAGGTTAGGTCATATTAACCTAAGTAGAATTCAAAGGTTGATAGCTGATGGACCTCTGGGTTCATTAGTGGTGGAAGATTTCTCAACCTGCGAATCTTGCTTGGAAGGTAAAATGACCAAGAGGCCTTTTAAGGCTAAGGGTTATAGAGTTAAAGATGTGTTGGAATTGGTTCATTCTGATTTGTGTGGTCTTATGTCTATCCAGGTAAGAGGTGGTTTTGAATATTTCGTCTATTTTATAGATGATTATTCAAGATATGGATATATTTACTTGATGCGCCGCAAGTCTGAATGCTTTGACAGGTTCAAAGAATTCAAGGCTGATGTGGAGAAACGTCAAGGTAAAAGTATCAAGACACTACAATCTGATCGTGGTTGTGAGTGCCTCTTGGGAGAGTTTAGGAATTACTTATCAGAGGCTGAGATTCAATCCCAATTGTCTGCACCTGGCACACCCCAGTAGAATGGTGTAGCAAAGCGAAGGAACTTATGGAGATGGTTAGATCGATGATGAGTTATTCTGAGTTGCCAGATTCGTTCTGGGGGTATGCTCTAGATATGGAATGTATATTCTGAACTTGGTACCATCTAAATCAGTGCCTTCTACTCCCACAGAATTGTGGACTGGGCGAAAGCCTAGTCTGAGACATATTCGGATTTGGGGGAGTCAAGCATATGTGCTGAAGGTAGATGCTGGTAAGTTGGAACCTCGTACAGAAGTGTGCATGTTCGTTGGCTATCCAAGAGGAATGAAAGGTGGTTTGTTTTATAGTCCTAGAGATCAGAGGGTGATCGTTAGCACAAATGCCAGATTTCTAGAGGAAGACTATGTGATGAACAAGCCCATGAGTAAGATTGTTCTGGAGGAATTGAGAGGGGAAGTCACTACTTCAGTACCACCGGTACAAGAGGATATACCACAAATGACTGCACCGCATGTCACAGAGGATACATAGGTGATATCTCATCGTAGTGGGAGGTTTGTTAGACAGCCTGATAGATTTATGTTCTTGGGAGAATCTTCTGATTTGGTCCCTGGCGAACATGAACCTGATCCCTGTGTTGGGAGTATGAGGAATACAATCAAAGTCCCACATTGGTAAGACATGGAAAAGATCATGTGCTTATAAGAAAAAAAGATATCTCCATTGGTATGAGGGCTTTTGGGTAAAGCCCAAAAATAAAACCATAAGGGTCTAGGCCCAAAGTGGACAATATCATGTCATTGTGGAGATATGTGGATCTTATATGCACTAACAATTGGTATCAGAGCCATGGTCCATGTCAAGCCATGAACCTCGAACGAAGGAAGTTGAGCTCCCACGTCCGGATCAAGAGAACCAGACATCGGGAAGGAAGTCTAGTTGGGTCGGGGGGACCGAACAACTGGCAGGAAGTCCTGGTGGGTTGAAGATCGGACATCAAGCAGAGAAAATCCTTCGAGGAGGGATAGGCTTGAGGGGGGGCCCAATGTGGTCCTTCGTTTGAGGGGGGGATTGTTGGGAGTATGAGGAATACAATCAAAGTCCCACATTGGTAAGACATGGAAAAGATCATGTGCTTATAAGAAAAAAAGATATCTCCATTGGTATGAGGCCTTTTGGGTAAAGCCCAAAAATAAAACCATGAGGGTCTAGGCCCAAAGTGGACAATATCATGTCATTGTGGAGATATGTGGATCTTATATGCACTAACACCCTGGACATATGACGAGGCAATCCAAGATAAAGATGTGGTATCTTGGCAAAGTGCGATGAATTCTGAGATAGAATCTATGAATTCAAATCAGGTCTGGGAGCTAGTAGAACCACCCAATGGTGTAAAACCCATTGGATGCAAGTGGATCTATAAAAGAAAGAGAGGAATAGACGGGAAGGTTAAGACCTTTAAAGCAAGGCTTGTTGTGAAAGGGTATACTCAGAAAGAGGGTATCGATTATGAGGAGACCTTTTCGCCGGTGGCCATGCTTAAGTCTATCCGGATTCTCTTATGTATTGTTGCTCATATGGATTATGAGGCGTGACAGATGGATGTCAAGATAACTTTCCTTAATGGAAGTCTTGAGGAAAACATCTATATGAAGCAACCAAAGGGATTCATTGCAAAAGGCAAAGAGCATCTTGTGTGCAAGCTTAATCGGTCCATTCATGGATTGAAGCAAGCTTCGAGATCTTGGAACATCTGCTTTGATGAGGTAATCCAGTCTTATGGATTTATTCAAAGTCTGGATGAGTCTTGTGTATACAAGAGATGTGACGGAAACGTAGTGGTATTTCTTGTACTATACGTAGATGGCATTTTGTTAATTGGCAACAATGTCAAGGTGTTATCAGACGTAAGGGTATGATTGTTCAAACAGTTTGATATGAAGGACTTGGGAGAAGTAGGACACATCCTTGGGATCAAGGTCATAAGGGATCACAGGAAAAGGATCTTGTGCTTATCTCAAGCTTCATATATAGACACCATTTTGGCTCGTTTTAGCATGCAGAACTCCAAGAAAGGGTTTTTACCTTTTAGGCATGGAGTACCTTTATCTAAAGAGATGTGTCCTAGAACATCAAAGGAGATAGAGGAGATGAAGGTGGTTCCTTATGCTTCGACAGTATGAAGCCTCATATATGCTATGCTATGTACGAGACCGAATATCTGTTTTGCCGTGGGCATGGATAGCGGATATCAGAGTAATCCGGGATAGGGATATTTGACTGCGGTAAAGCATATATTAAAGTACCTAAGAAGGACTAGGGATTATATGCTGGTATACTAGGAAGATCAATTACTCCCTGTGGATTATACAGATTTCGACTTCCAATCATATAGGGATAACAGTAAGTCTACCTCAGGTTTTGTATTTACTTTAGGAGGTGGAGCCATTGTATGAAGGAGTGTCAAGAAGAAATGCGTGGCGGACTCCACCATGGAAGCTGAGTATGTGGCAGCCTCTGAGTCCGCCAAAGAAGTTGTATGACTCAGGAACTTCTTGATGGACTTGGATGTGATTTCTGGTTTGCCTAGAACTATCATAATTTATTGTGATAACAATGGTGCTGTTGCAAACTCGAAGGAACCACGAGCCCATAAGGCAAGTAAACACATAGAGCGCAAGTACCACCTGATACTAGAAATCGTAAAGCGAGGAGAAGTTTTTGTGGCCAAGATTGCATCAGATGATAACCTGGTAGATCCTTTCACTAAGGCCCTTCCAGCGAGAGCTTTTGATAGGCATGCGGAGGGAATGGGAATCAAATGTATGATGGTATGAGGACAGCATAGTCTTTTAGTATAAGTGGGAGATTGTTGGGATGTATACTGAAAAGTCTATCTTTTGTATGAATATATTTATTTTTGAAATAAGAATCACATGATCATTGTTTGCATATTTATGGTTATGCATATTGTCTAATACATTACATTGTAGATAACATGGTGTGTAGTGTCACACGGGAGATCACGTTATCAGTTCCTTGTAGAGTATAAGTAAAGGCTCACAACCGAGATGGTTTTGGACAAACCATTGGTATGGTTGTAGTGTGATTTGGTATTGGTTTGTCTTGACCATAGAATTACACTAGTACACTTTGTGTGTATTGAGCAAGACCGACTTAGAGGTGATTCGATTTATTACTGATTACATAATTGAATCAGACCTCGGATATTATGGTTTACATGCTTTTAATCCCGATATAATAATGGGCATATGTACTTAATATTTATTTCTTTGATTTACCAATGGGAGAGATTTATAGATTAAATCGATAGGCTCGGTAAGTTGGAAAATGATATTATTTATATGGTGTGCCATTGATTATAGGAGGAAACCGTGTCCTATATATTAGGATGATGATGTCCCCTTGAGGACCTCATAAGGTTCATCATGTAAACCCTACAGGTGGACTTGGTCTGGCATGATGATAAGGTTGAGTGGTACTACTCATGGAGTTAGATATTGATTAATTAATTGTCAATAAATTAATTAATTGGCGAACATTCGAGATCTTAAACACGGGGAGATATTTGTACAATTAATATATGGAGCCCATATTTATTTATGGGGTTGGTGAGGTAGATCAATGATAATCCTCTAGGGGAATGGATTATCATTAATGGATCGGACTTTATGTGGGCTTGATCCATTGGGTGGCCAAGATCCAACTCTTTCTCATGGTCCCTATTGTAGTCTATTAAAACCCTCATGAAGCCTAGATCCGATGGTGGAAAATGGAACTCTAGATCCGACGTTGAGGTTAAATCTCTAGATCCGACGGTGGAGATTAAATCTCTAGATCCGATGGTTGAGATTACATCTCTAGATCCGACGGTGGAGATTAAAAGAAGGCTTAAGCCTAGCTCTATAAAAGGAGGGCCAAGGCTTGGGCGTGGATTATCTTTTGGGAGATTAGGCTATTGCTTCCTTGGCTTGGGCGACAAGGCATTAGGGTTTTGTTTCCTTTTGCTTTGGACGGTGCCTTTTGTCCAAGAGCTAGGGTCGACGGCAAGGTGGTTAGGGTTTAACCTCTCTTCTTCCTCTCTTGGTCGGAGCACCCTTTCCTCCTCTCCTTTGGCCGGCGGCAACCCTTCCTTCAAGGTTGGCTGACGCTCCTCTTCCTCTCCTTGGCCGACGGCAAGGATCAAGCTTGGAGCTTGGTGGTCGGTTCTAGATAGGAGAAAGAGTTTTGTTTTATTCTTCCCTTTGTTCGGAGCGAGCAAGGAAGGGAAGAACGTGATCTAGGAGGCTTCGACTTTTGGAAGATCGTCGCCCAGACGACGTCCAAAAGGAGGAAGGACATACAATAGAAGACCTTGAGGTAAACAAGAGGTATAATTCTTGTTTATGTATGTTTTCTTATTGTATGCATGTTGTATGTATTATATGTGGCTAATTTACTTGGACCCTGAAAACAAACAAAAAAATCGGCGATCCGTACATTGTCTATTCCGCGGCTAATCGAAGAAAAGAGGTAGGTTACTTGAACAATAAGTTTGTTCAAGTGACCACTCTAATCGAATAGCATGATGATGAATCGGTTGATTGGGTAATCTCTCTTTGTCAAGGATTATTTTTTTTAATCCGGGGACGTAGATGGGATCGCCATGCACAAGCGACCAAGTTGAAGTGGGAAGCGTAGTTTCTCCCTTCACAACCAAGTTCCAAACTTGATTTTCATACATGGAATCCATTTCCGACTTCATGGCGTTAAGCCATTTATCCCTTTCTGAACTTTTCAGAACTTCTTCATAACTGGTAGGCTCCTCATCATCAATGAGTAACACGTCATTCAATTCACTTACGAGAAATCCATATCTCTCAGGAATGTTGCGCGTTCTAGCAGATCTACGAAGATGTGGTGTCACAATAGGTCCAGCCGATGGCTCATCACTATGAGTTATCGGTTGTGGTGCTTCACTAGGTATCTCATCAATATCTATTGGAGTCTCTTGAGCCTCCTCAAGGTCAATGACACTCCCACTATTTTCTTGTAAGAGAAACTCTTTCTCTAGAAACACAACATTCCTTGAAACAAACACCTTTTGTTCCAAGGGATGATAGAATTGGTAACCCCTCGTTTCCTTAGGGTATCCAATAAATAGACATTTATCAGACTTAGCATCCAATTTGTTTGACACAGTCCGCTTCACATAAGTAGGACAACCCCATATCATCAAGTAAGATAAATGAAGTTTCTTACTAACCCATATCTCATATGGAGTAGTAGAGACTACCTTGGTCGGGACTCTGTTTAACAAGTAAACAACTATCCGAAGTGCATAGCCCCAAAAGGACTTGGAAAGATTCGCGTGATTCATCATTGACCTGACCATGTCCAACAAGGTCTGATTTCACCTCTTAGATACACCATTAAGTTATGGTGTATACGGCGGAGTCCATTCAGACAATATACCATTGTCCCTCAGATAATCTAGAAACTCTTGACTCAAGTATTCACCACCTCGATCCGATCGAAGTATTTTAATACTCTTGCCAAGTCGTTTCTCTACTTCATTTCTGAATTCTTTGAACCTTTTAAAGGCTTTAGACTTGTATTTCATCAAGAACACATACCCAAACTATGAGTAATCATCGTTGAAGGTAATGAAGTAGCTATAACCTCCTAGAGCTTAAGTTGACATAGGTCTGCATACATCAGTATGTATTAGACCAAGTAATTCTCCTACCGGTTCACCTTTTCCCGTAAAAGGTAACTTAGTCATCTTGCCTTTTAAGCATGATTCGCATGTATCATATGAATCTAATTCAAACGATTACAGAATTCCACATCGGTATAATTTGGACATGCATTTCTTGCTCACATGGCCAAGACGACAATGCCACATATAGGAGTCTAATTGATTATGTTTTCGAGCACGCTTGTTGCTCGTTTCGATATTGAAAATGTCACTGGATACGTCCAACGTATAAATACTATTGCTTAAAGTTCCAGTCCCATAAATTCAAAGTTATGTAACAATAATTGTTACTAAAAGTTAAATGGTACCCATTTCTATTCAAACAAGAAATAGAAATGATGTTCTTTATCAACGAAGGAACATAAAAGCAATTGTCCAATTCTAAGACAAGTCCTGTAGGGAGTTTCAACAAATACGTTCCGATGGCGAGTGTAGCAACCTTTGCTCCATTCCTAACATGTAAATTTAACTCTCCCATGATGAGTCTTCTTCAATTCCTTAGCCCATGTATGTTATTACATATATGTGAGAAACACCCATTATCCAATACTCAAGTGTTTGAGGAAATAGAATGACAATCAATAACGAAGATATCTGAAAAAGATGGTGCATCAGATGCCTTATTCTTCTTCATGGACTCAAGATAAATCTTGCAGTTTCTTTGCCAATGACCCTCCATGCCACAACAATGGCAAGTGCCCTTTTGAGCTGGTTCTGCCTTCTTAGCCTTTTTCTTCTTCCCCTTCTACTATTCCTTTGACTTCCTCTTAGAACCTTTCTTTGAGGAATCAACTAATATCACCGTCCTGATGCATGCGATCGCGACCTCAAATCTCGCGACGGAGGTCGTTGAGGACTCGAAGCGTGCGCTCGTGCTCAACGCCCGCAAGTGCACGGATGTCGTCAAGTAATAAAAGATTATCAATCCCACAGGGACTGAGATTCAAATATCAGTACGTTCAGTGGTTTAAATTGTTCGGACGTAAACTCTAAGAGGTTTTGACTTGTGAGGGCTGTCGGTGGACAATACTCTATACGGTATCACACGGAGGAGGAAGGGAGCGTGCCGAGGTCTTCTAAAGTGATTCTAGGACTTCGGTTTCGCTTGTGTGTCACAAAACAATGTTGTCAATTGGCATTGTCTAGACGTTTAGCTATGGTTTTGTGGAAGGGACATCATACATTCTCCCGAAGAGCCACCGCATCTACCGGGAGCTATCTCTGCCTAGAAGGACGGGATAGACAGTACGAGGATGCTGAATCAATCTCTACGATGAACCGTGTCCAGTTCCATCGTATCCTTCTACCCACGGTTATAGGAGATCAGGTTTACCCCTTGTTTCCTTGTATAAAATCCCCTAAATCTTAGATACGAGGGTTGTCACCCCTCGTATCGCCTAAGCACAACAGGTAGAAAACCAAACATGCATAGATAAAGTAAAAATAACTACCAATTATCAAATTAAACTCAAAGGAAGAATTTAACATGAACCAACATTGTAATGTGCACACAAGCTACTCCCTAATCATAGAATCGAAAGAACTACTCCATGTATATGAAGGAGAAATCATAAAGTATGTACATGTTCGAATACATCAAAATTAAAACGTAGGAACAAGGGATTACAATGCTTTCGTGGTCTTCTCTCCGGTGTTGAAGTGCAAGGCGTGGACCTCCGGCGGTGTTCCTCCTCCCTGTTGTGAGTCCCCGAAGCTTTTTAGGGCTTTGGTTTGCCATCCTAACCATCGTGCCTCCCCCCCAGTGTTTGGACGGAGCCATCCTTATATAGACATCACCTCGGACCGCTGCAAAATCCAGAAAAAGCCTTAGTCACGCAAATCTGGTGAGCCACCACACGGCCGTGTGTTTCCACATGGCCAGGCCGTGTGCGACCCTAAGTTGGCTGATCTCGCCCATTGGACACGGCCGTGTGTAGCCACACGCCCTGGCCGTGTCCCACTCTGCGTCTAGTTGCAAAATATCTGTCTTTTGCTCTGAAAGTCCACCTTTTTCTTCTGAAATGCTAACCTGCATCCAAAAGTACAAAGAGCATACCTCCGAACCAGAAAATAGGAAATGCGTACAAGATAGAGTAACATATGCATGAAACTAACATAAAATGTAATGAAATATGAGCGAAAACTACTCCTAAAACCCTATATGTTTCGCTCACATCACTTCCCTTAGACTTAAATCTTTGCTTGTCCTCAAGCAAACCTCAGTACCATGAAATTTAAAAAAAAAGACATTGTTCCATACTTAGCATGTCAACTAAATTTATCAAGTGGTATTTACAATCAAAGCAGAATAAATATGTTCTAGAAATTCACTAAGTTAGCTTCTCGTGCTCGTGCTAAGCGAATCATTCTTAGGGGATGCCCGTTCCATGGTGAGTTAAGTCGTCACCCCATAGCTTTTCTAAGGTTTCCGGCTCTTAGGCACTTACTTGCCCAAAGCGAGGGTCGTTCCCTAGATCTAGCATAAAGTCTCAAAGGCGTGCTCGGTATTGAGAGAAATTGATATGTGTTTTCCCAGTAATTTAACTCGGTCTCAAAGGGGTACTTAGCCATTTTCACTCACGACAACTGTTTTTTATCCCTCATAATCTTCTATCTCTCTCTCCTCTTTTTTTTCTTTTTCTTGTTTTCTTTTTCATCTTTTTCTCTTTCTCTCTCTTTTTTTTTCCTTTCTTCTCATTGGCATTTTGATTTTTTCAAATGGACTTACACAATCCGAGCATCTCCAGTAACTAAAATGCTAAACCTAGAGTCACCTATGGATTCCAAAGTACTAGACTACTGAGATGAATCATAACTAGGTATGTACTAGATTATCTCTTTCAAAATGTTCGACATGTATAAGTGTAAAGAAATAAAGCTAACTAGTGTAAGTCTAGAACATTCATTAAAGCGAATAAAATAAAATACCACGAGATAAATGAAGTTAAGCTACCTATGGGAACAACTCATGTAAGCAACTTTTTATAAATACTAGTGAGGCAGCTTTACAGATAACAAAAACTAAGTGCTGAAAGAAATTCAACAACCCATGCATGAATAAATGAATGAAAATACCAAAAAATAAACTACTGCTAGGAAACAAAACAAAATAAACTTTGGGGTCCTCCCCCAGACTTAAATGAAAATATACCTCTAGTATGGTGGACGAGGTGGAAAGTCTGGGAGCCTCGACATCTCTGGATCCTGGGAGAACCTACTATTGAGCCGCTGATGGCACATGTACATGTGGTCGATCTGAGAGCTGGTGGATGCAGCAGCTACTCAGTGCTCCTCCTCCCTGGCCCACTGTGCCTGCTGGGCATGCATGTGCTGCTGCATCTCCGTGTGGTAGGCAACCTCATCCTGGCGACGAGCAGCCTCCTCCTAGAAGTATATGTGGGACTCGTCGTAGAACTCCTCATCCCGCTGAAAATGCTCCCGGAAGTCCTAGAACTCTACCTGCGTGTAAGCACTCTGCTACTCCCATCGTTTCCTTTGCGTATGCTGCTCAATGTATATGTCATCGAAGTGCGATCAGAACTCTGAGAAATCATAGGGCGATGTACCTGCATCCTGCTCAAAGGTGGAAAAATGTGGTGGTGCAGGTGCAGACTCATGTTGGCGTGGACTAGGTGGCCTCCTATGCATGTGTGGACTGGAGGGAGAGTGATATAAAGGTGGAGAGATGAGCACCGATGTGGAGAGGGTCCCTCATGTGGAGGGGACTCCACTATCAGGGCCAAGCGCCAGTTGGCGTGTGTAGTGATGGTGGTACGATCAGGGTCGGGGAGCCTAAGGGTCGTCAAATTTTTCCTTACAAAGCATAAGGAGTCTCCTTCTCTCACAATCATCTTCATGGTCATGCACACTCCTAGGTCGATCCTAGGGCTCCCCTCTATACTTTCTAATGCAGTGTAATCGTACCCCATCCTATGGATAATGTGGGTAAGTAGGTCTCCCACATTAATCTCTCCTCATACTGCTTTGCCCATCTTCACTAAGTATTTGATGAAGTGGGACCCTACATCGATGCTACTCCTTTCTTGTAGCATGCCCCATTGGCAAAGCAGCTCGCTAGTTCTAACTACACCGTCACTCTCCCCACGACCAAATATAGTACTGACCATCATGCGGTGGAGGTATCGGAAAATAGGGTTTTGGAGGCACGACGCTTTGGCCCTAGAAGGGTCATAAGCCTGCTCTCCCATCAACTCGGTCCAAAATACCCGAGAGTTGAACCCAATAGGGATTCTTCTCTCTCCCCCACTCGGCAAGCCAAAGCATGAGTTCCATTGGTGAAGGGTCCACTCAAGCTCAATGTTAAAAAGCCTAAAAGTTATCCTACCCTCCTCGCTCTCTCTACCCGTTAAAATTTCCACCTCTAAGGTGTTGGAAATCGAACGGCCAGCTAGAGGGGGGTGAATAGCCCTCTTTACTTGGATGGTGGAATTTGCTCGTCTACAAAACTAATTGGTGCAACGGAAACAACAAGACAAGCACATATAAATAGAAATACTAAAACAAAAGATGAACAATGCTAACACAAAATGTAACGTGGTTCACGGCTACGCCGCTAATCCACGGTCCGATTCGTCCAAGGTGAATCACTCCTCCAAAGCCAATCACTATTGGTCTCTCCTTTGCACCAAGCTAGGTGGAGGTAACCTTTACAACCAAGATCACTCTTCTTACAATAAGATTGAAGTAAAAGCAAGTAAGAAGAGTTTAAAGCTTGTGGGGCACTAGGAAGACCACTTAGAGCATAAGCATTAGCCTCTCAAAGGCTCACACCCTCTCTTTTTATAGAGAGAGATGATTTCTTCCTGTTGGCCACCACCAGTCGACTGCTGCCCTTGGCAGTCGACTGCCGTCACTACAACGGCCTCCGAACACGTCGGATCTCGACCGTTGTAGTCCAACGGAACACTTGGTAGTCGACTGATGGACCTCACCCGATCGGCTCATTGCCTCCGTAATCAGCTGCCCGATTGGCTCACGGCGGTTATATACCGCGACATCCTCTTGCGATCATTGCCATTCCATGGCGCGGTCATTGCTGCTAAACCATCGATCGGATACGATCGAACACATTCGACTCGGGCGATCATATTACATATCAAACTTAACATAAGTTTGAGCTTCTGGCGGTCGGGTAAACCTTAACCCTTACGGTCAAGTCTTCGACACTCAGCCATTTAGCCAAGTTCACCTAATGAGCTACTTACATTTCACTCATTCTCTCATCTCACTCGAAGTCCCTCGCCGAAGCTCTCTTCGTTCGCGGCCACGTCCCTCGGCGACATCGGAGCGACTCTGCAATGCTCCTTCGCGTCTCTTGCCTCCGAAGTCTGCTTCCTTGGCTTCACTTCAAGTCATCTCGTCCGGCGGTCCCTCGGATGCTCCAAGCGCACGGCTTCCGCAAAGTCATCCTTCACCGACTCAAGGACCGAGGTGGTGAGGGTGAACCCACCAAGGCTCCATGTGCGAATTACTAAGTCCTGCAAGCCTCCAATGCACATATCAAATAACAATATCATCCTAACTTAAACCCTTTGCCACACACATCAAAACCTTATCATGGCAAGAGATTGCCCTAACAATCTCTCCCTTTTTGATGTGTGGCAATCCGTTTAAGTTAGGTAAAAACATTTGATAAGAATTCTAAGGTAAGAAAGCATGTAAACATAAACATGATATAGCAACATGCAACTCCCCCTTAATCCATGAAACTCTCTCTACAAATTCTCCCCCTATCATAATTTACTTAAACACAATTATTTCTCCCCCTTTGACACCATCAAAAAGATTAATACTAAGTTATAAACCCATGACATCAAGTTTAATAGAAGGAAAATACCAAAAACACGTTTAAAATCTGAAATAAGAAAATATTAGACTATTTTTCAGGTGAGCAGTCGACTGCTATCAGTATGGCAGTCGACTGACACAATGGTTTCCGAAATTCTGATTTTCTGGGCGAATTTTAGAAAATGCATTAAAAATTCTAGAAAATTAAAAAAATCATGAAATTTGTGGAACATATTTCTTGTAAGATTATTTATCATTGAAAATTAGTTTTTCATGAAAAGGCATTATATTTCCAGAGATTTGACAAAAATCCAAAAGTTTTAAAAACAACTAGGTTTTTGATCATTCTAGTATCAATTTTAACACCTAGTTTTGCATCCAGTTGTTTCAAAACATGAATACATAGATTTTAAAGTAAGAAATTGTTTTGAAAATATATGAAATATCCAACCATGATCTTTGGGCAATATGTCTATGAATTAAACATAAGCCTTCCCCATGATTGGTCTATTATTGCTATTTTGATACTTTAAATGACCATCTAAATGCCATAGGCATTAGTGGACATTTGTATCATCCTAACATCTCACCCATGCTAAGTTTTCAATCAAAGTAGCCTATGGTGAGTGTGAGATGCATCCTAGGGGGTATTTGTATATACTTAACCATTATATTCATACAATTCTATCAAGGTTAAGTATCAACCTAACAATCCTCATGATCATAAAGGCATATATCAATTAATTCTACATTATGATCATGAAACACATGTATTCATTGAATTGTTATCATGCATTAGGTATTATGTCATGATAATAAACAAATTTATCACCTAAAGCATGATTTAACCCAAAATCATAAATCATGATTGCAAACATACATAGCAATTACATTAATCATCATAATTTAAGCATTATTAACTATTTATAGGCACGTTATCATCACCTAACACTATTTAAAAATGTTGTCCCGCCATCCTAAGTCAACCAAAATATGATATAGGTCAATTGCATATGGTTGACTACCCTAGGAGTTTTCTAACCCTTAAGGATGGATTTTGGAACCCAATACAAATTCTTTCTTATGGGGTTCACAAGATACTCCTTGGGGATCAATTTCCTAGCTATTACTTTCTTTTTATCTTGTCCTCTAGCAATTAGGCATTTATAGGCCTTTTCATTTTTCTTTTCTTTATAACCTAGGCCTTTCTTATTAAAACTTGCCCTTTGGCTCCCAATTATCATATTCAATGTGTTGGAGCCAATTGTGAATTTTTCTAGGGCTTTTGTCAAATAGTCTACCTTTTCCCTTAAAGCCCTATTTTCATCCATGCATGCATCACTAACATTAAATGGCATATATTCATGTGAGCATGCATCATTTAAGCTAGAAGAACTATTTTCATTTTCATTTAAGCATGCTTTTTCTAGTTTATTTTCTAGATCCTTAATTTGATCTAGCATGATCTTATTCTTCTTCTTAGCTCTAAATAAATCCCTAGTTAAGCTAGAGACCATGGAAACTATTTTCTTAGGAGTTAGATTTGTTACCATAGTCTCCATGTCCTCTTCTTCTTCGGATGAGGAGGATGAGGAGGCTCCCCCTTCACTTGAGCTCTCTCCACTTGTGCTTGATTCTTCATTTTCGGTGGAGGAGCAATCCAAGTCATCAAATGCCATCAATGCTAGGTTGGTGACAAATGCATTTTCTTCCTCGGATGATGATGAAGATGAGGAGGAAGGGTCATCCCAAGTCTTTGCTTTGAATGCCTTGGCCTTCCCCTTTTCCTTTGCCTTCTTCTCCTCTTCCTTTTTCTTCTTGCTCCCCTTCTTCTTCCTCTTTTCTTCTTTCTTTTTCTTCTCTTCCTTGCTCTTGTTTAGGAGGGGACAATTATCCCTTATATGTCCCTCTCCTTGGTAATTGTAGCATATGACTCTCCCCCTTGGTCTTCTACTCCTATCATTGGATTTATTAAATCGAAAACCTTTTAAAGCATGCCTTACCCTCCTTACCATATACGCTTCTTCCGTGCTATCCATGGAGGAGGAGGAAGATGCTTCATCATCGGAGGAGGAGGGGATATCTATCTTCTTCTTCCCCTTATTTGCCATAAAAGCTACTCCTCTTGAAGGTTGGATTTTTGGCTCTTCTTGTATTCCTTCAAGCCTTGTTTCGTGGAGCTCCATTGTTGAGAAGAACTCCTCCAAGGTGCTCACTTCTAAATTCTTCGAGATATAGAAGGAGTCCACCATGGAGCTCCACTTTGAGTATCGCGGAAAGGTATCTATAGCCTTCATAACCATATCCCGGTTTGAAAGCTTCTCACCTACACTTGACAAACCGGTTATAATTTCCTTGAAACGAGAATGTAAGGAAATTACCTTTTCTCCCTTTTCTAGTTTAATGTTGTTGAGTTGGGAGCGGAGGAGGTCTCTCCTTGCTAGCTTCACCTCGGATGTGCCTTCATGAAGCTCAATTAGCTTCTCCCACATCTCCTTGGCACTTAGGCATTCTCCAATTCGGTTGATCTCTTGTTGGGGAAGCATATTGAAAAGATGATGCTTGGCTTTTGAGTTTACAAGGTGCTCTTCCCTTTGCTTTTTAGTCCACCTAGATTTCTCTATTGGCTTTCCTTCTTCATCCCTAGGCAAAACGAAACCGGATTCCATTGTAATCATAATATCAAAATCCGTTTCGAAAAATACCTTCATTCTCTTTTTCCATCAAGAGAATTCGCCGTCGAACTTCGGTGGGTAGATGTTGGAGCCTGCCATTTTGAATGTTGCTTGTTGTGGCGGTTAGTCCTCGACAAGCTTTCCTTGGCTCTGATACCACTTGTTGGGGATCGAACGACCGACTAGAGGGGGGTGAATATCCCTCTTTACTTGGATGGTGGAATTTGCTCGTCTACAAAACTAATTAGCGCAACGGAAACAACAAGACAAGCAAATATAAATAGAAATACTAAAACAAAAGATGAACAATGCTAACACAAAATGTAACATGGTTCACGGCTACGCCACTAATCCACGGTCCGATTCGTCCAAGGTGAATCACTCCTCCAAAGCCAATCACTAATGGTCTCTCCTTTGCACAAAGCTAGGTGGAGGTAACCTTTACGACCAAGATCACTCTTCTTACAATAAGATTGAAGTAAAAGCAAGTAAGAAGAGTTTAAAGCTTGTGGGGTACTAGGAAGATCACTTAGAGCATAAGCATTAGCCTCTCAAAGGCTCACAACCTCTCTTTTTATAGAGAGGGCTGATTTCTTCCTGTTAGCCGCCACGGTCATTGCTTCCCTTAGCGGTTGCCGTCTACTGGCGGCCTCCAAACACGTCGGATCCGGCGTTGTAGTCAGCGGAACACTTGGCCGATCGTGATGGACCTCACCCGATCGACTCGCCTCCGTAGTCATTGCCCGATCGGCTACTGGCGGATTTACCCGCGACATCCTCTGGCGGTCATTGTCATTCCATGGCGATCATTGCTGGCATAAACCCATCGATCGGATACGGTCTAACACATTCGACTGGGCGATCATTGCTATTACATGGCGATCGGCCCGGGAAACTCAAACTTAACATAAGTTTGAGCTTCTAGCGGTCGGGTAAACCTTAACCCTTGCGGTCAAGTCTCCGACACTCAGCCATTCGGCCAAGTTCACCTAATGAGCTACTTACATTTCACTCATTCTCTCATCTCACTCGAAGTCCCTCGCCGAAGCTCTCTTCGTTCGCGGCCACGTCCCTCGGCAGCATCAGGCACACGACTCTGCAATGCTCCTTCGCGTCTCTTGCCTCCGAAGTCTGCTTCCTTGGCTTCACTTCAAGTCATCTAGTTCGGCGGTCCCTCGGATGCTCCAAGCGCACGGCTTCCGCAAAGTCATCCTTCACCGACTCAAGGACCGAGGTTGTGAGGGTGAACCCGCCAAGGCTCCATGTGCGAATTACTAAGTCCTGCAAGACTCCAACGCACATATCAAATAACAATACCAATCTAACTTAAACCCTTTGCCACACACATCAAAACCTTATCATGGAAAGAGATTGCCCTAACATAAGGAACTCAAAAATTCTAGAACTATCCTAGGGTAGGTTGGGTGCCTTATTCCCATCATCTCTTCCCACCCCATTTTTGCAAATAGGGCTTGAATATCACCCAACAACCCTAAAGACTCTAGCAAATCTTCATCTAAGTACCTAGTAGGAGTGAGTTTATGAGTAGAAAGCACATTATATCTATCTCTATGTTCGTTATTGTGAAAAAAAGAGTGGGTAGGGCGTTACCCTCCTCCGGAGCTTGAGGGGTGTCGGCTCTCCTTGATCGTCGCTCCGAAGCACTGGATCGAGGCGCTACCTACTTGGTCCTCCTCATCCTTGCTTCTTTTGGCTTCCTTTGAGGTTAAAAGTGCTTCTAGATGGTGGGGAAGACAAAACCACACGGCTAGGGCAAGAGCATTCGAAGCACACGACGCAAATGGGGTGAAAACACACAGCTCGCCCCTTTTAACCTCGTGCAACATGACCGTGTGAAAACACATGGCCAAGCCATGTGTGCCTCGGGTCAGTCGGGCATGGCCTTGGGAAAACACACGGCCAGGCCGTGTGCCCCCATTTCTCTCCCCGTTTTGCGTTAGGGTTCGAATTTTCTCATACATTTCGCCGTGTAGGTTAATATGGATTTTATTTTTACCTGGCTAAGTTCTTTTCTAGTCCTAACTCTAAATGAGATGGAAATAAAAACTAAAATTAAATGAATGCATGTAATACAATCAAAGGGAAATCTAAAACTAAACTTGGGGTGCCTCCCAAGAAGCGCTTTGTTTAAGGTCGTTTAGCTCGACCGCACTCCACTATCAACTCGGCTCTGGAGGTTCAGTGAACCTCCATTCATCCTTCTCAGAATCTGGGGGCTCCCCTAGATACTTCTTTAATCATTGTCCATTTACCTTGATCTCCCCTGATTCCCTACTCCATATGTCCACCGCCCCATATGGCTATACCCTTTTTACCCGAAACGGTCCTGACCACCTTGATTTTAGTTTTCCAGGAAAAAGTTTCAACCTGGAGTTGTACAGGAGAACTAAGTCTCCTTCCTTAACCTCCCTCCTCAGGATGTGTTGGTCATGCCATTTCTTGGTTCTTTCCTTATATGCCTTAGCATGTTCGTATGCGTCTCTTCGAATTTCATCCAACTCACTTAACTACAGTTTCCTTTTTTCTCTTGCAACGCAGTAGTCTAAGTTGAGCTTCTTGATGACCCAGAAAGCCTTGCGTTCTAACTCAACGGGTAGATGGAAAGGCTTTCCGTAGACCAAACGGAATGGGGTCATGCCTATCGGGGTCTTATAAGCTGTGCGGTAAGCCCAGAGAGCATCATCCAGTTTTGGTGACCAATCTTTCCGTGATGCCACTACCATTTTTTCTAGGATACTTTTTATTTCCTGATTTGAAATTTCCACATGTCTGCTAGTTTGCAGGTGGTAGGTTGTCGAGACTTTGTGGATCACCCCATACTTATGTAGCAATTTTTCGAATTGTTTTTCAATGAAGTGGGATCCTCCATCACTGATTACTACTCGAGGAACTCCGAATCTAGGGAATATGTTTTTTTTTGAACATTTTTATTACGGTCCTAGCATCGCAATGGGGCGATGCCATAACCTCCACCCATTTGGAGACGTAGTCTATGGCGACCAGGATGTATCTGTTTCCGTCGAAAACAGGAAAGGGCCCCATGAAATCTACGCCCCATATGTCAAAGAGTTCTACCTCTAATATGGTTCTTGCTGGCATCTCATGACTCTTCCCTATATTTCTCGTTCGTTGACACCGATCACAGAAAACTACATAGTTGCTTGTGTCCCTAAATAGGCTAGGCCAGTAGAACCCTGATTGAAGTACTTTCACGATCGTTTTTGCATTCCCAGCATGTCCCCCATATGCGGAAGAATGACAGTGAAAGAGGATGCTCTCTACTTCCTCTTCTGGCATGCACCTTCGATATACGCTGTCTGCACACTTCCTGAATAGGAAGGGGCCATCCAACATGTATTGCCGAACCTCTGAAAAGAATCTCTTCCTTTGTTGGGTCATGAATTCTGGTGGTATCACCCTTCCCACAAGAAAATTCACCAAATCTGCATACCAGGGCGTGGTGATCTTAATAGCCATGAGGGTATCATCCCGCAGAGCCTCGTCTATTTGGGTATTGTCTCCTTCTCCTATCTTGCGATCTATGGGCATGCGCGATAAGTGGTCCGCGACGATGTTGTCCGTCCCCTTTTTATCCCTGATTTCTATATCAAATTTCTGAAGTAATAAAATCCAGCGAATAAGGCAGGGTTTGACATCCTTCTTACTTAACAAGTAATGAACTGCAGTATGGTTGGTGTATACCACTACCTTCGACCCTACCAAGTATTGTCTGAACTTGTCGAATGCAAACACTACTGCTAGTAATTCCTTCTCAGTCGTGGCATAATTGATTTTGTTGGATCGAGCAGATCGCTAGAGGGGAGGGGGGGGGGGTGAATAGCGATAGAAACTTTTTGTTCGAATTCCTTTCAAGACACAAGTAAACGCAGTGGAAACCATAATATAAAAATAAAGACACAAGGGTTTTTTTACTTGGTTCGTAGCCTACGGCTACTACTCCAAGGCCCTAGTGGTCCTTGACCATGCACAGAGGGCAAAGCACTAATGAACTCCTCCTCGTTAGAGGTAGGAGTTAATCAAATACAAAAAACCACAAAAGCATGAGGTAGAGGGACACTCCCCCTCTCCTCGTTATGATAAAAAGCTCCGAGACAATAATATGAAAGAGACAAGCTAAATTAAACTTATATCGATGAATAAGAAATGAAAACTCAAGCTTAGATCGTCAGAGTAGTAGCACTTTATCGTCGGAGAGTCACAGCGTTGCGGAGGCTTGTAGGGAACTTCGATTTGATGAGAAAACCCTAGGAGAGGCCCTCCTTTTATAGCCTTTGAGTCCCTTCTCAAGAGGATCTTCAACCAATCAGATTTGGGCACCAATCTCCTTGAAATGAGGTGATAAGGCTTGACTCCTCGAAGCTGATCTTTAACAATCAGTCGACTGATGGCCATCATCAGTCGACTGATGGCAGCATCAGTCGAGTGCTGATCGCGGGTAGTCGACTGATGGACGAATGTCGAGTGCTCCAAGCTGGCAATCGATTGATGCTAGCTGAAATCAAAAGTTAGCTTAACAAAAATATTATTTCGACGGTCAGCGACCGTCCGATCTCGACCTAGACAATCCATGGGATGTCTTTGGTCGGATCTACACTTAAGACCATCCCCGTAAGGAGGATACGACCTCACTTACGCTCACACACATGAGCTTACCTCGATACTTACTTTGTAGCTCTTGCTTCTGGCCTTCAACTTGATTCCTTCGGCTCCGTTCGAAGTCACTCGAGTGTTGCCCGACCATCGCGGTTTCCTCTGGGTGTTGCTAACCTTCAACTCCAGCTTTAGCACTTTTCTGCATACTCGATTTAGCTCGTGAGATAATAATATGAGCTTAACTTTGTATCATTTGCTATAATCAAAACTCAGGTTTGACTTAGGTGCCTACTGCACTAACAATCTCCCCCTTTTTGATCTATGACAAACCCACATACAAATTTAAGAAAATAATATCATGAAGAATAATAATATGCATGAGTATCAAAAATAATAAAGATTAAGTAGGAGTAGTAGGGATTTTCTTCCAAGTCTCCCCCTTGAGGAAACCTCCCCCTTGACCCAGGGTGAGTCTTGAAAGAAGATCTCAATTCTCCCCCTTGATGTTTGCTATTTAGGAAGACTTTAAGTAATTAACAATTACTTAAAGTTGGCCTTAGTAAGAAAAATTTAAGTTAAGAAGACTTCTTAACTTGGCCCTTTCTCCCTTTTTAAAACACTTAAGTTTAAATAAATTTGCAAAAATTAAAGTTAAGTAAAAGAAAACATTTACTTAACTTTTGGCCATGAGAATAACCATGAAGTCTTAAGTTAAGTTATAAAAAAAATGATCCCTTAACTTTGGCCCTTTTCTCCCCCTTTTTCCATATATCGAAAAGAGTGGGGGGGGGTTTAAAAAAGAAGAAACTATAGGTATTAAGTTTAAGTTTTCAAGTCCAAGCATGTTCCATATTATTTTGAAAATAATATACTGAAAATAAGCTCATCTATATAATGTTCAACTCTTATTTGACTTGATTGATATAAAGAATCAACAAGTCCTGGTCAGAGTCGGTTAATATATATGATTATACTCCGTGGTTCATGGCGATGCACTAGCTCTACATCTGGAACCAGGAGTAAGATCCTAATATCTCACGCCCATCTACGTGGCTAAGTACACAAACACATTAGTCCTATGTGTTGTGAGATGTATTGGCTCCTTAAATCTATAGGTGCATGATATCTAAGGTATGTCCTAAGCTAGTTCCATGAGCATGTAAAGTAAAAAAAAGTAATAAGAAAATATAATTTGCAAACTCCTATTCTACTACGCACATGCCCAATTTTCATCTTAGTAGATTGAATTCGGCTTTGGGTAGGGGTTTAGTAAATAGGTCTACCAAGTTGGACTTCGATTCGACGTATTTGAGTTGTATGGCTCCGTTGGCCACATGTTCTCGAATGAAATGGTGTTTGACTTCTATATGTTTGGTCCTAGAGTGACATATTGGATTTTTAGTTAGGTTAATTGAGCTAATGTTATCTATGTGAATTTTAGTGTTCGTAAAGTCTAACTTAAAATCTCGGGGAGTGTGCTTCATTCAAAGAAGCTGAGTGACACACTCACCCATCGCGATGTATTCGGCTTCAGTGGTAGATAAGGCAACACAGTATTGCTTACTACTGCACCAACTCACTAGACTCGAGCCGAGAAGTTGACAACAACCACTCATACTCTTTCTATCGAGCTTACTACCGGCATAGTCTGAGTCGGAGTAGCCGGTTAGTTCGAACTCGGTAGATCTAGGGTACCAAATATCGACATTAAGTATACCCTTTAGGTATCTAAGAATACGCTTGACTAGAGTTAGGTGAGACTCCTTGGCACAGGTTTGGAACCTTGCACACATACTTACTACAAATAATATATCAGATCGGTTTGCAGTTAAGTAAAGGAGACTCCCTATCACGCTCCTATAGTATTTTAAGTCAATTGAATTTCCGGTTACATCTTCTTCTATATTTACATTCGTTGCCATTGGGGTATTAATAATTTTAGCATCTTGCATTCCAAAGCATTTAATTAATTCCCTAGTACATTTGTGTTGGTGTATGTATATTCCATCTTTAGTTTGTTAAATTTGTAGACCTAAGAAGAAACTCAACTCACCTACTAAATTCATTTCAAATTCACTTTCCATAAGTGAAATGAATTCGTTTAGTAGGATTGAGTTGGTGGTTCCGAAGATGATATCATCTACGCAGATTTGGGCTATGAATATGTCTTTACCTACGGTTTTTACGAAAAGGGTTGGGTCAACTAACCCTTGGTTAAATCCTTTGGACTTAAGATAAACCGAAAGCCTCTCATACCAAGCTCGAGGAGCTTGTTTGAGTCCATAGAGAGCTTTCTTTAATCTAAGGACTTGGTCGGGTTTATCTAGACTTTCGAAACCGGGGGGTTGGCTGACATAAACCTCTTCCTTAATATATCCATTTAAGAATGCTGACTTTACATCAATTTGAAACAACTTAAATCCACGATGTGCAGCATATGCTAATAACATTCAAATGGACTCTAATCTAGCTACTGGGGCATAAGTTTCATCGTAATCTAAACCTTCAACTTGACTAAACCCTTTAGCGACTAATCTAGTTTTATTTATAACTACTTCACCTTTATCATCAAGTTTATTTCTAAAGACCCACCTTGTTCCAACGATTATTTTATCTTTAGGCGGTGGTACTAATTCCCATACTTCGTTCCTAGTGAACTGAGCTAGCTCTTCTTGCATTGCAATAATCCAATCGGGATCAAGAAGGGCTTGGTCAATAGTTTTGGGTTCAATTTTGGAAATCAAGGAGATTTGACTAAGATTATGGTATGAGGCTCTAGTTTGAACTCCTAGGCTTGGATCACCTATCACTTGGTCGATAGGATGATTCGTTTGAGTCCTAGTTCGATTTGGGTTAGAGTCATCTACCACTTGGTCGATAGAATGACTTGGTTGACTTAGGTTAGGATTAATACTAGACTTGATCTCCAGATCAGAGTTGAGTCTGGTATGAATCAGCTCGCTAATTTGAGTTTCCGGGGGTTTTGTCGGTTCGTGTCCTTCATCAAACACTACATTGATAGTCTCCTCGACTCTAAGGGTGTCATGGTTATATACTATATAAGCTCTACTCGTAGTCGAGTACCCTAGAAAGATTCCGGTCGAGGTTTTGGATGCAAATTTCCCTAGGTAATCCTTAGTGTTTAGGATATGTACCTTACATCCAAATATCCTAAAGTACTTGATGTTAGGTATTTTATCGTGATAAATCTCATACGAGACCTTTGTTGGTGCAGGGGCACCAGATAATCGAACCTGTGTTTTGATTATGGCAAAAACACAAAGTTAAGTTTACATCGTTATCTCACGAGCTAAATCGAGTGTGCAATAAAGTACTAAAGCTAGAGCTGAAGGCTAGCGACACCCGGAGGAAGCCACAGTGGTCGGGCGACACTCGAGTGACTTCGGAGGGAGCCGAAGGAATCGAGTGGAAGGCTGGAAGAGAGAGCTACAAGGTAAGTATCAAGGAAAGCTCATGTGAGTGAGAGATTGTAAGGTCGTGCCCTCTTTACGGGGATGATCGTAGGCGGCGATCTGACTAAGACTTCCTGTGGAAGGTCTAGGTCAAGATCGGACGGTTAGAAACCATCGCATTTATCATTTTCCGAGCTAACCTCTTACTGCAGGAAAGTGGCCAGGCTGGCAGTCGACTGCTGGACATTGGGCAGTCGACTGATGCTCATCAGTCAACTGATGGGAGTCATCAGTCGACTGATGGCGACGAATCAGCCTTTGTGCTAGGTCAAAACGGATAAGGTTTGACGCGGCCACTTCGCGATAAAAATTATACAACTTCGTGATCTATTCCAAAAAAAGAGGAGACATATTCATAGGCCAAAATCTATAAAAGGAGGGGAGGATTCCAACTCCTTACGTATTGCTGTTATCTTCATCGAGTTTGTTTGTTTGGCGCCAGCGCTCAACGTGACTAATGCGGATGAGGCGACAAGTTCAAATCTCATGCGTGTAGCATGTAAGTAATTGTTTTTATTATATTCATTGTTTTTATTCATAACAAGGTGAGGTAGGCTTGTTGCCTCATCCTCGTACATTCGGTTTTGTGATCGTTGTCTCCTACCTCCAACGAGGAGGAGATGTTATAGTGCTTTGCCCTCCGTACGCGGTCTAGGACCGATAGGGCCTTGGAGTAGCAACCGCTAGGTTGTGAACCAAGTAAAAATAAACGTGTCTCTTTATTTTTCGCTGCTCTTACTCATTTAATTATCTACTTGAACGAAATGTCGAAAAGATTTACGATCGCTATTCACCCCCCCTCCCTCTAGCGATGCTTCTCGATCCAACAACCTTATGGTGCCTCTTTACCAAAAGGATCCTATTTTGGACATAGCATGTCGTACTAACGGATTCAGTCCAAAATCTATCGGGTAGGTTATACTCATTTAACATTGTCCTAGCGGCTTCTTGTAGGGTTCTATTTTTATGTTCTACCAGGCCATTCTATTGTGGAGTTCTAGGGCATGAGAACTCATGGTGGTATCCATTTAGGTTACAAAATTCTGTAAACCTGTGGTTCTCAAATTCACCACCATGATCACTCCTAAGTCTTTTGATTTTAAGGTTTTGTTGATTTTCTATTAGTTTAAATAGGTTGATTAATTGATCTAGGGTATCACTTTTGTGTTTGATGAACCTAACCCAAGTAAATCTAGAATAGTCGTCAATTATGACTAAGCAGAATTGACTCCCATTAAGTGACTTAGCTCCGTGTGAATCAAATAGATCCATGTGTAGGAGCTCAAGAACACTTTTGGTTCATTCTTGATTAGTTAGTTGATGTTGTGTCCTAGATTGTTTACCTTGTTGACAAGCATTACATATTTTATTATCCAAGTTGTTGAGTTGAGGTTAGGCAAACCTCTGACTAAGTCACTCTGACTCATCTTGTGGATGAGTCTTGGGTGTGAGTGACCGAGTCGTCGGTGCCACAACCAAGATTCCTCTTACCGTGTCATAAGACACTTGGTTGAGGAGTTAGTCAAATTAATAGTATAAATATTGTTATTTCTGGTTCCTTTAAGAATTGTTTTAGAAGTTTCATTTGTATTAATTATGCATTCATTTTCTAGAAATATGACCTTATAGTTATTATCACACAATTGGCTTACACTAAGTAAATTATATTGAAAATTTTCTACCAATAAGACATTTTGAATAATAAAGTTAGAGTTGAGCTCAATATCACCTGATCCGGTGATTTTGAGCTTGCCATTGTTTCCGAAGGTTACCGATCCTTGTCGTTTGAATCGATGCTTCAAAAACTTGAGTTGATTCCCAGTCATGTGTCGGGAGCAACCACTGTCCAACATCTATTGATCCTACATGCAAGGTAGTTGGATCAGATATTGGAATTATTAAAGGTTGGTTGAAGATTATTAACCTAAATCATCTCACCCATGTCTACATTATCAAGCATGTTAACCTTATATATTCTTGTGAGATGACTTCCAATTTTACTTGATTTAAATTTAATGATTTGAACACTTATAAACCTTGCATTAGATTCGGATTTGACCTTAAGCTCATCAAGTCACCTTTTCAAGATCATGGCTTCTAGGTCGTGGCGAGGCACAGAGGCCTTCTTTGATCAAAAAAACGACCACTTCCTTAGACAAAGCCATTTTCAAGAAAATAGAGACTTGACTCACCTAAGACCACTTCCTGGTCTAACTAGTCTAGGATACGGCGAGGTAGCTTCAGCTAGTTCCACTCGGTCAAGTGCACCGAACTAGATACACCTCATCTAGCCCAAATACACGAGACTCCGCTTTCCTAGCGTACTATCATCTCGCCACATCCTGGTACTATGTTACCAAGTATTGACGAGTTATAGTTCTATCTAACTTTTCTAAAAAGAAAAATCAAAATAAATAAAGAACCTAAGCATGCAATTTCTAAGTTAAAGCACAAACAAGTTTTGTACTGGCTCCCCCTGGACCGTTGAATCGGTTCGGTCTCTCCACATAGTGGATTTGGTCCTTGGGAACCCAGTACTGGTTCGATCCTAAGTTTGAAATCAAAGCGGTCTTAGGGACCCATGCTTGGACACATTTTTTATGTCGACTTACAATCGACATATACGACTTTTTGGTCGTATTTGAGCTAAACCCTAGTCTGGCCTTATTGTACATGACCCTTTGCGATCCAAGTAGGAGGTCAAGTCCTTTGGATCACAAAGTAAACCTTTCCAACGTGTTCCTAAGATCTTCAACTTGACTCTTCAAGAGTGAGTTCTCAACTTCGAGCTTTTCAACCCGAGTTGAGTCCTCCTCTCGAACTTGACTAGTCGAAGAGGTTAGGGAGACCTCGTGTTTGAGGAGTTTAACCTCCTCAACCAGGGTATCGACCTTGGACTCAGACTTAGCTAATTTCCTAGTTAAGAATTTAATTGCACTGTAAAACATACTAATAAGAGATTGACTTACCTTGAGTGTATCTTTTGAACCGAATGCGGATCCGTGTCTTGTCTTGAATAGAGCTTCGCAGTCCGATTCATCTTCGATTTCAGACTCATGCTCCGATTGCGACACCGTCTCTAATTCAACCGGTTTAGCCATGAAAATGCGATCATCGTCTTCTTCCTTGGACGCTTCTTCCCATGTAACATTGAGTGCCTTCTTGTGTATCGGTGCTTTGCTCTTGAGCTTCGGACATTCGGACTTGATATGTCCAAACCTGTTGCATTCGTAACACCTAACATTAGAACTTTTAGGCTTACCTTCGTTGGGTCGAGTGACGATTCACTTTTGGCCCTTGACCATCCTCCGAACTAGGTTGACTAGTTCGGCCTCCATTTCTGGGTCGACCTCCGAATCAGACTCATCTTCTTCCTCCTTCGGGGGTGGCTTGCTCGCGGTTTTCTTCTTCGAACCTGCAAAAAGTGCTATACCCTTCTTAGTTTCCGAGTTAGACTGTTCATGGAGTTTGAAATCCGAAAACAACTCATCTAATCTAAGTTTTGAAAGATCCTTGGAGACCTTGTAGGCATCGACTATGGATGCCCACAAGGTGGTCCTAGGAAAAGAGTTTAGTACATACCTGATAAGGTCGCGATTTTCGACCTTTTGTCCGATTGCGTGTAGGTTGTTGACAATATCTTGAACGCGAGCGTGAAGTTGCATCACCGTCTCGTGTTCCTACATTTTTAGATAATATAACTTATTGAACAAGAGATCGCGCTTACATACCTTGGCTTCATCGGTCCCTTCGTGTAATTCGACCAACTTTGTCCATAAGTTTTGGCACTGATGAATGGGCCGACGCGATTGAGCTCCTCCTTGGACAAGCCGCATTGGAGGATTTGAGTAACCTTAGCGTCGGCTTCGACTTGTCTTTTTGTAGCATTGGTCCATTGGTCATAATCCAAAGATTCACCCACTTCGTTAGTCGGAAGTGTGAATCCCATTTGGATTATGATCCACATCTCGATTTGGGTCTTAACGAAACACTCCATCCGACCCTTCCAATAATGGAAGTCATCTCCATTGTAAAACGGAGGTTAGACGGTGCTAAAACCCTCGAGACGGGCCATTGATACAAAGAAAACAAGAGAGTGAAGAATAAAAACCTAGCGATGACACAAACGACCGAAATGTACCAAGACTCGCATCTTGGATTAGTAGTGCGGGAGAAAAAAACTAAACGAATGAAAGAAAACAAATTCGAAATAAACAGAATTAAAAAGAAAAAAATCTGTAAAAACAAGCTAGATTGGTGGTTCCACCAAATCTTAGCACCCCAGCTCTGATACCAATTGTTGGATCGAGCGGATCGCTAGAGGGGGGGGGGGTGAATAGCGATAGAAACTTTTTGTTCGAATTCGTTTCAAGACACAAGTAAACGCAGCTGAAAAACACAATATAAAAATAAAGACACAAGGGTTTTTTTACTTGGTTCGTAGCCTACGGCTACTACTCCAAGGACCTAGTGGTCCTTGACCACGCACGGAGGGTAAAGCACTAATGAACTCCTCCTCGTTAGAGGTAGGAGTTAATCGAATACAAAAAACCATAAAAGCTTGAGGTAGAGGGACACTCCCCCTCTCCTCGTTATGATAAAAAGCTCCGAGAGAATAATATGAAAGAGACAAGCTAAATTAAACTTATACCGACGAATAAGAAATGAAAACTCAAGCTTAGATCGTCGGAGTAGTAGCACTTCATCGTCGGAGAGTCACAGCATTGCGGAGGCTTTTAGGGAACTTAGATTTGATGAGAAAACCCTAGGAGAGGCCCTCCTTTTATAGCCTTTGAGTCCCTTCTTAAGAGGATCTTCAGCCAATCAGATTTGGGCACCAATCTCCTTGAAATGAGGTGATAAGGCTTGACTCCTCGAAGCTGATCCTTGACCATCGATCGATGAAGATCATCGATCGCTAATCGTGGGCGGGGCCGATCGATGGACACAATGGCCGATCGCCAAGTTGGCAATGATCGTGATGCTAGCTGAAATCAAAAGTTAGCTTAACAAAAACATTATTTCGATGACCGACGACTGTCCGATCTCAACCTAGACCATCCATGGAATGTCTTTGGTCGGATCTACGCTTAAGACCATCCCCGTAAGGAGGATACGACCTCACTTATGCTCACACACATGAGCTTACCTCGATACTTACTTTGTATCTCTTGCTTCCGGCCTTCCACTCGATTCCTTCGGCTCCGTCCGAAGTCACTCAAGTGTCGCCCGACCACCGCGGCTTCCTCTGAGTGTCGCTAGCCTTCAGCTCCAGCTTTAGCACTTTTCTGCACACTCGATTTAGCTCGTGAGATAACAATATGAGCTTAACTTTGTATCATTTTCTATAATCAAAACTCAGGTTCGACTTAGGTGCCTACTGCACCAATAGATTTGTGCCTCATTCAGTGTCTTACTGGCGTAGTGAATGGAGTATAGTTTTTTCTCCTTCCATTGCCCCAATACTGCCCCCACTGCATAGTCACTAGCATCATACATGACCTCGAATGGTAGGCTCCAGTCAGGCGGCTGAATTATCGGAGATGTCACTAAGGCTTTCTTTATTTCCTCAAATGCTACTAAACATTTCTGGTCAAAAATAAATTCAGTGTCTTTAGCAAGCAGATTCGTAAGAGGTCTAGTTATCTGAGAAAAGTTCTTTATAAACCTTCTATAGAACCCCGCATGCCCAAGAAAGCTCCGAACCCCTTTTACATCCCTGGGTGGCAGTAATTTTTCTATTACTTTAACCTTCGCCTTGTCTACTTCAATACCATTCCCTGATATCTTGTGCCCTAGAACTATTCCTTCAGTTACCATGAAGTGACATTTTTCCTAGTTCAGAATCAAGCTATTCTCCTTACACCTTTTCAAAACCCTTTTAAATTCTCCAAACATGCATCGAAATTTGTTCCATAGACCGAAAAATCATCCATGAATACCTCCATAATTTGTTCAATCATGTCTGAGAAGATAGCCGACATACAATGTTAGAAGGTTGCCGGGGCATTACATAGGCCAAAGGGCATTCGTCTGTACGCAAAGGTTCCGTACGGGCAGGTGAAGGTGGTCTTCTCTTGGTCTTTAGGGTGGATTGGGATTTGGAAAAACCCTGAGTACCCATCAAGATAGCAAAAATAGGAATTTTTAGCTAGGCATTCTAGCATCTGGTTGATAAACGGAAGCGGAAAATGATCTTTTTATGTTGCTTTGTTTAATTTATGGTAATCTATGCACATTCTCCACCCCGTTACTGTTCGAACAGGGATTATCTCATTCTCCTCATTTTTGACCATCGTAGTGTCGCCTTTCTTTGGGACTATGTGCACTAGACTCGCCCACTCACTATCTAAAATAGGGTAAATTATTCTGGCATCCAAGAGTTGACTTTCACCCATCCTCAAGTATTATCCTATGCATGTATAGAGACGGGCTTATCCCTTTTATGTAATCGATGGTATAGCCCAATAATTTTTTATACGTCCTGAGCACCCCCAACAACTTTCTTGTCTCTTCCTCACTCAAATTGGCATTTATAATCACCAGATGAGATGCAAGTGGCCCTAAAAATTCATACTTTAGACTGGGGGGAAGTGGCTTCATCTCAAGCCCTGTGTGTTTCTCTTCTACCATCTGCCCCAATTCTTCCTCTTCTTCTGAATCGGAGGATAAGGAGTCTTCTTCCACCAACTCTCTCTCTTTATCCTCTTCTTGTACCCGGTAGACTACTTCAGTGCATTCTATCCCCTTTATCGGAAAAGTCTCCTGAAAGTGTTGCTCGCTGTTGGCCCATATTTTGAGAGTCCCCATCACTGTCTCTATAATGCGATATGCGTCGTCCGTGCTTCTTTTCATCAACACACCCCCCGCGGCTGTGTCCAAGAGTTCTTTCGACGCGTTAGTTATCCCGGAATAAAAAACATGGAGGAGTAACCAATCCTATAGTCCATGGTGCGGGCAGTAAACAACCAGGTCCTATAGCCTCTTCCATGCCTCGATAAGAGTCTCTTCTCGCCCTTGCTCAAATGAAAGTATTGTATCCCTAAGGTACACTGTTTTGTGAGGGGGGGGGGAGAATTTACTTAGGAAAGTGTCTTCCATTTGTTCCCATGTCGTTATACTTCCTGCAGGTAGCACGCGTATCCACTGCTTAGCCCCTCCTTTTAGTGAAAATGGGAACATAATCATCTTAATGGCATCTGCTGGGACTCCTTCATACTACACTGTGCCACAGTATGCAAGAAATTCTTCAAGGTGCAGATAAGGTTCCTCAATCTGAGCCCCTCCAAACTGCTTTTCTTGAATAAGAGCAATTAATGCAGGGTTTATTTCCCAGCTTGCGGCCTGAATTCGGGGAATAACAATGCAGGAGTTCCCGACTTTTCGTCTAGGCGCTATGTAATCTTTCAAGGGTCGAGTGGGTTGTGTCAACGTTTCAACATTCTTCGATGAGAGATGCTTAATAAAACATACTAAAAGAGGACTTGGAGGGTGAAACCAAAGATTTAGCTAAAGTTAAGAGTATTTACCTAATACCAAGAAAAAGGAAATAAGCAAGTCCAGCTAACAAAATTAAGGATGCAAAAAGGAAATATAAAACAACTACTGCTAGAATAAAATTAAAAACTAAATCTAATTATGGAAAGTTTAGAACTAAAGTAAATAAGGCAAACTAAAAAAAGAAAAATAAAGAAAGTAAATAAATCTAATCCTAAGTCCAATCCAATTCTCCACTGTTCGATTTGATATCGAATAGATCAGTCCCCGGCAACGATGCCAAAAACTTGATGCACGCGATCGCGACCTCAAATCTCGCGACGGAGGCCGTCGAGGACTCAAAGCGCGTGCTTGCACTCAATGCCCGCAAGTGCATGGATGTTGTCAAGTAATAAAAGATTATCGATCCCATAGGGACTGAGATTCGAATATCGGTACGTTCAGTGGTTTAAATTATTTAGACGTAACTCTAAGAGGTTTTGACTTGTGAGAGCTGTCGGTGGACTATACTCTATACGGTGTCACACGGAGGAGGAAGGGAGTCTGTCGAGATCTTCTAAAGTGATTCTAGGACTTCGGTTTCGCTTGTGTGTCACAAAACAATGCTGTCAATTGGCGTTGCCTGTTGGTGCAATCGACCCATGTCACGATTGACTAGGACTCGAGTTTGACTCGAGTGATGTTTTGATGTTCGACAAAAACATATGAAAATATGATTGTCATGGGAAGTCCAAGTCATGAGTACTTGGCATGGAAAGTCCAAGTGAGACACTTGGCAGCGTAAGTCCAATGTGCCTTGGCGGTGAAGACACCATTAGCATGACATAGCCCATGGAAGCACCTGAAGGCTAGCGCGATGGATGAACAAGTCATGGATGACTTGGAGTAATCCGAGAGGCATGAGGCTGATGGAGGTGGCTAGAAGGCTTAGGTCTAGGCTAAGGGTCGTCTAGTAAGTATGAGAGAACCATACTGTTGGGGATCGATACGGCCGGCTAGAGGGGGTGAATAGCCCTCGTTCGTTGGATGTCGTATTTTGCTCGTCTACAAAATGTTAGCGCAAGCGGAATATGCAAATATAAATAAAGACAAAGCAAAAGATAAACAAAACAATACAAACACGAGATGTAATGTGGTTCACAGCTACGCCGCTAATCCACGGTCTGATTCGTCCATGGTGAATCACTCCGCAATCTATCCACTAGATCTCTCCTTTGCACAAAGCTAGGTGGAGGTAACCTCTTTACACAAAAACACTCCTCTTACAAATATAATGGAAATAAGCTCATGTAAGAGGATGGAAAGCTTTAGGGAATTTTGGGAGAGTATTAGAGCATAAGCATTAGCCTCCCAAAGCTCCATCCCATTCCTTTTTATAGAGGAAGAGGGTTTCTTCCCGTTGACACAGGATCAGTCGACTGATGCCCTTGATCAGTCGACTGATCCCGTAGTCGTTGCTCAATAATGGCCGCTTTCCACATTGGATTCCATCCAAAGGTATTGGCATCAGTCGACTGATATTACCATCAATTGACTGGTGCTCGATCAATCGAGTCCTCAACGAGGTCGACTCCATTCTGTGCCCATGCACGGTCGATCGTTGTCCCTTGGCGCCGGATGTCGATCGCCACCCATGGCGGATCGGTGTTAGGGCAATCTCTTGCCATGATTAGGTTTTGATGTGTGTGGTAAAGGGTTTAAGTTAGTTTGTTATGTTGATTTGATATGTGCGTTGAAGTCGTGCATGACTTAGTAATTCGCACATGGAGCCGTGGTGAGTTTCACATCTCATGACTCGGTCCTTGAGTTGGTGAAGGATTGCTTTGCGGAAGCCGTGCGCTTGGAGCATCCGAGGGACCGCCGGACGAGAAGCTTGGAGTGAAGCCGAAAAAAGTAAACTTTGAGGCAAGAGACACGAAGGAGCATTGCAGAGCCGTGCGCCTGATGCTGCTGAGGGACGTGGCCGAGAACGAAGAGAACTTCGAAGGCGAGGGACTCTGAGGGATGAGAGTGAGCGAATGTAACCCGGGAAGGGGTAGTAGCTCGTAGGTGAAACTTGGCCATTTGGCTAAGTGTCGGATGGGATTTCCGACACCCCGATCGCCATGGAATGACATGATCGCTTCCGAGTCAATTGGGTTCGGTGTCGACTCATGGGCATTTTTGGCCTAAGCGATCGCCATGGACGGCAATGATCGCATCGACATGCCGACCGCCAAGGGACAAGATGATCGAACACTATGAACGGGCACAGAATGGAGTCGATCTCGCAGAGCACTCGACTGATTGACATTAGTCGACTGATGGGCGCCATCAGTCGACTAATGCCAATACCGTTGGATGGAATCTAACGTGGAAAGCGGCTGTTATTGGGCAATGGCTACGGGATCAGTCGACTGATCAAGGGCATCAGTCGACTGATCCTGTGTCAACGGGAAGAAACCCTCTTCCTCTATAAAAAGGAAGGGAATGAGGCTTTGGGAGCCTAATGCTTATGCTCTAATACTCTCCCAAAGTTCCCTAAAGATTTCCATTCTCTTACTCAAGCTTATTTCCATTATATTTGTAAGAGGAGTGTTTTTGTGTAAAGAGGTTACCTCCACCTAGCTTTGTGCAAAGGAGAGATCTAGTGGATAGATTGCGGAGTGATTCACCGTGGACGAATCGGACCGTGGATTAGCGGCGTAGCCGTGAACCACGTTACACCATCGTGTTTGTATTGCTTGTCTATCTTTTGTGTTGTCTTTATTTGTATTTGTATATTCCGCTTGCGCTAACATTTTGTAGACGAGTAAAATACGACATCCAACGAACAAGGGCTATTCACCCCCCTCTAGCCGGCCATATCGATCTACAACAAGTGGTATCAGAGCGAGGTTGCTTGTCACCGGACTAATCGCTGCAACAAGCTCTACATCAAAATGGCCGGCTCCAACATCCATCCACCGAAGTTCGAAGGGGAATTCGCTTGGTGGAAGAAGCGAATGGAGGTATTCTTCGAGACCAATTTTGATATTATGCTTATAATGGAAAAAGGTTTCGAGTTGCCTAGGGATGAAAGGGGTGAACCAATTGAAAAATCACGTTGGACTAAGAAGCAAAGAGAGGAGCACCTTGCAAACTCAAAGGCAAAACATCATCTTCTCAATGTGCTCCCTCAACAAGAGATCAACGAGATCGGAGAATGTGCTAGCGCCAAAGAGATGTGGGAGAAGCTTGTAGAACTCCATGAAGGCACATCCGAGGCCAAGCTAGCAAGAAGAGATGTCTTCTGCTTCCAACTCAACAACATTAAACTAGAAAAGGGAGAAAAGGTACTTTCCTTACATTCTCGTTTCAAGGAAATTATAACTGGTTTGTCAAGTGTAGGTGAGAAGTTATCAAACAGGGATATGGTAATGAAGGCCATAGATTCCTTTCCCCGGTCCTCAAGATGGAGCTCCATGGTGGACTCATTTTACATCTCCAAGAACTTGGAAGTAAGTACCTTGGAGGAGTTTTTCTCAACAATGGAGCTCCACGAAACAAGGCTTGAAGGAATACAAGAAGAGACAAAGTTTCCAACTTCAAGAGGAGTAGCTTTGATAGCAAACAAGGGGAAGAAGAAGATAGAGATCCCCTCCTCCTCCAATGACGAAGCGTCTTCCTCCTCCTCCATGGATAGCACCGAAGAAGCCTATATGGTAAGGAGGGTAAGACGTGCATTAAAAGGTTTTCAATTTAATAAATCTCATGATAGGGGAAGAAGACCTAGGGGGAAGGTCATATGCTACAATTGCCAAGGAGAGGGGCACATAAGGGACAATTGTCCTCTCCTAAACAACAGCAAGGAAGAAAGGAAGAAGAAAGAAGAAAAGAAGAAGAAAAAGGGGAGTAAAAAGAAGGAAGAGGAAAAGAAAGCCAAGGAAAAAGGAAAGGTCATGGCTCTCAAAGCAAAGACATGGGATGACCTTGCTTCCTCATCCTCATCAGAAGAAGAAGAACATGTCTACTCAAATTTAGCACTAATGGCTTTTGATGATTTGGATTGTTCCTCCTCCTCAAATGAAGAATCAAGCACAAGTGGGGAGAGCTCAAATGAAGGGGGAGCCTCCTCTATATCCTCCTCATCCGAAGAAGAAGAAGAGGACATGGAAGCTATGGTAACGAATCTAACTCCTAAGAAAATAGTTTCCATGGTTTCAAGCTTAACTAGGGATTTATTTAGAGCTAAGAAGAAGAACAAAAGCATGCTAGATCAAATTAAGGACTTAGAAGAGAAGTTAGAAAAAGCATGCTTAAATGATAATATTTCTTCTAGCTTAAATGATGCATGCTCACATGATAACTATATGCCATTTAATGTTAGTGATGCATGCATGGATGAAAATAGGGCTCTAAGGGAAAAGGTAGATTACTTGACAAAAGCCATAGAAAAATTCACTATAGGCTCCAACACCTTGAACATGATCATAGGGAGCCAAAGAGCTAGCTTCAACAAAAAGGGCCTAGGTTATAAAGAAAAGAAAAATGAAAAGGCCTACAAATGCCTAATTGCTAGGGGACAAGATAAGAAGAAGGTAATTGCTAGGAAATGGATCCCCAAGGAGTATCTAGTGAACCCCATAGGCAAGAACTTATTTTGGGTTCCAAAATCCATCCTTAAGGGTTAGGATAACCCTAGGGTAGTCAACCATATGCAATTGACCTATATCATATTTTGGTTGACTTAGGATGGCGGGACAACATTTTTTTAAATAGTGTTAGGTGATGATAATGTGTCTATAAATAGTTAATAATGCTTAAATCTTGATGATTAATGTAATTGCTATGTATGTTTGCAATCATGATTTATGATTTTGAAATTTGGCACGTCATCATGAGAAATAGGGTTAAATCATGTTTTAAATGATATTTTGCTTATTATCATCATATAATACCTAATGCATGATTATTATTTGATGAATACATGTGTTTAATGATCATAATATAAAATTAATTCATATATGTCTTTGTGATCATGTAGATTGTTAGGGTGATACTTAACCTTGATAGAATTGCATGAATTTAATGGTTAAGTACATACAAATACCCCTAGGATGCATCTCACACTCACCATAGGCTAATTTGATTGAAAACTTAGCATGGGTGAGATGTTAGGATGATACAAATGTCCACTAATGCCTATGGCATTTAGATGGTCATTTAAAGTATCAAAATAGCAATATTAGACCAATCATGGGGAAGGCTTATGTTTAATTCATAGACATATTGCCCAAAGATCATGGTTGGATATTTCATAAGTTCTCAAAACAATTTCTTAATCTAAAATCTATGTATTCATGTTTTGAAACAATTGGAACCAAAACTAGGTGTTAAACTTGATACTCACATGATCAAAAACCTAGTGGTTTTTAAATCTTTTGGATTTTTGGCAAATACGTGAAAATATAATGATTTTTCATGAAAAACTATTTTTCATTGATATATATACTTAAAAGAAATATGTTCCCCATATTTCATGATTTTTTTAATTTTCTGGAATTTTTAATGCATTTCTGAAATTTGGTCCGAAAATCAGAAAGTTTTGAAATTCGGTAGTCAGAAGTCCAACTACGATCGATGGCTCAAAATCAGCGAACAAGAAAGCGAATTCAGGTTTTGGACTAATGTTTGGTATTTTCCTTCTATTATACTTGATGTCATGAGTTTATAACTTAGTGTTAATCTTTTTGATGGTGTCAAAGGGGGAGAATTAATTATGTTTAAGTAAATTGTGATAGGGGGAGAAATTGTTAAAATGTGATAGGGGAGAAATATGTATGGGGAGTTTCATGGATTAAGTGGGAGTTGCATGTTGCTATATCATGTTTATGTTTACATGCTTTCTTACCTTAGAAATTTTTATCAAATGTTTTTACATAACTTAAACGGATTGCCACACATCAAAAAGGGGGAGATTGTTAGAGCAATCTCTTGCCATGATTAGGTTTTGATGTGTGTGGCAAAGGGTTTAAGTTAGTTTGTTATGTTGATTTGATATGTTCGTTGAAGTCGTGCAGGACTTAGTAATTCGCACATGGAGCCGTGGTGAGTTTCACATCTCATGACTCGGTCCTTGAGTCGGTGAAGGATTGTTTTGCGGAAGCCATGCGCTTGGAGCATCCGAGGGACCGCCGGACGAGAAGCTTGGAGTGAAGCCGGAGGAAGTAGACTTCGAGGCAAGAGACGCGAAGGAGCATTGCAGAGCCGTGCGCCTGAGGCCGAGGACGTGGCGAGAACAAAGAGAACTTCAAGGCGAGGACTCGAGGGATGAGAGTGAGCGAATGTAACCCGGGAAGGGTAGTAGCTCGGTGTGAAACTTGTCCATTTGGCTAAGTGTCGGATGGATTTCCGACACCCGGTATGGCATGGAATGGCGAGATCGATCGGTTCGATTGCCGGTCACCGACTCATGGGCATTTGGCCCAAGCACCATCGCCATGGATCGGCAACATCGCTAAGGACGGCATGATCGATCGATAACACTGTGCACGGGCACAGAATGGAGTCGATCTCGTGGAGCACTTGACTGATTGACATCAGTCGACTGATGGGCGCCATCAGTCGACTGATGCCAATACCGTTGGATGGAATCCAACGTGGAAAGCGGCCGTTATTGGGCAATGGCTACGGGATCAGTCGACTGATCAAGGGCATCAGTCGACTGATCCTGTGTCAACGAGAAGAAACCCTCTTCCTCTATAAAAAGGAAGGGGATGAGGCTTTGGAAGCCTAATGCTTATGTTCTAATACTCTCCCAAAGTTCCCTAAAGCTTTCCATCCTCTTACTCAAGCTTATTTCCATTATATTTGTAAGAGGAGTGTTTTTGTGTAAATAGGTTACCTCCACCTAGCTTTGTGCAAAGGAGAGATCTAGTGGATAGATTACGGAGTGATTCACCGTGGATGAATCAGACCGTGGATTAGCGGCGTAGCCGTGAACTACGTTACACCATCGTGTTTGTATTGCTTGTCTATCTTTTGTGTTGTCTTTATTTGTATTTGTATATTCCGCTTGCGCTAACATTTTGTAGATGAGCAAAATACGACATCCAACGAACGAGGGCTATTCACCTCCCTCTAGCCGGCCATATCGATCTACAACAGACTGCTTGGGCAAAATGCCCATGAGTCAGACACCAGTCGAACCCAATCGACTCAGAGCAGTCGACTGCCATTCCATGGCAGTCGACTGGTGTCGGGAAATCCCATCCGACACTTAGCCAAATGGCCAAGTTTCACCTACGAGCTACTACCCCTTCCCGAGTTACATTCGCTCACTCTCATCCCTCAAAGTCCCTCGCCTTCGAAGTTCTCTTCGTTCTCGGCCACGTCCCTCGGCAGCATCAGGCGCACAACTCTGCAATGCTCCTTCGCATCTCTTTCCTCGAAGTCTACTTCCTCCGGCTTCACTCCAAGCTTCTCGTCCGGCGGTCCCTCGGATGCTCCAAGTGCATGGCTTCCGCAAAGCAATCCTTCACCGACTCAAGGACTGAGTCATGAGATATGAAACTCGCCACGGCTCCATTTGCGAATTACTAAGTCCTGTACGACTTCAACGCACATATCAAATCAATATAACAAACTAACTTAAACCTTTTGCCACACACATCAAAACCTAATCATGGCAAGAGATTGCCCTAACAATCTCCCCCTTTTTGATGTGTGGCAATCCGTTTAAGTTAGGTAAAAACATTTGATAAAAATTTCTAATGTAAGAAAGCATGTAAACATAAACATGATATAGCAACATGCAACTCCCCCTTAATCCATGAAACTCTCTCTACAAATTCTCCCCTTATCATAATTAACTTAAACATAATATTTTCTCCCCCTTTGACACCATCAAAAAGATTAACACTAAGTTATAAACTCATGACATCAAGTCTAATAGAAGGAAAATACCAAACATTAGTCTAAAACCTGAATTCGGCCTTTACTGTTCTGATTTTCAGGCCATCAGTCGACTGGTTCGATTGGACTAATGATCGCACGCTTAATTTCAGAACTTTCTGATTTTCGGATCAAATTTTAGAAATGCATTAAAAATTCCAAAAAATTCGAAAAATCATGAAAATTGGGGAACATATTTCTTGTAAGTATATCTATCAATGAAAAATAGTTTTTCATAAAAAATCATTATATTTTCAGAGATTTGACAAAAATCCAAAAGTTTTAAAAACCACTAGGTTTTTGATCATTCTAGTATCAAGTTTAACACCTAGTTTTGCATCCAATTGTTTCAAAACATGAATACATAGATTTTAAAGTAAGAAATTGTTTTAAAAACATATGAAATATCCAACCATGATCTTTGGGTAATATGTCTATGAATTAAACATAAGCCTTCCCCATGATTGGTCTATTATTGCTATTTTGATACCTTAAATGACCATCTAAATGCCATAGGCATTAGTGGACATTTGTATCATCCTAACTTCTCACCCATGCTATGTTTTCAATCAAAGTAGCCTATGGTGAGTGTGAGATGCATCCTAGAGGGTATTTGTATATACTTAACCATTGTATTCATACAATTCTATCAAGGTTAAGTATCATCCTAACACTCAACATGATCATAATGACATATATGAATGAATTACACATTATGATCATGAAATACATGTATTCATCAAGTAATAATCATGCATTAGGTATTATATGATGATAATTAGAAAATATCACCTAAGGCATGATTTAAATCCTATTTCTCATGATGATGTGCCAAATTTCAAAATCAGAAATCATGATTGCAGACATACATAGCAATTACATTAATCATCATGATTTAAGCATTATTAACTATTTATAGGCACGTTATCATCACCTAACACTATTTCAAAATATTGTCCCGCCATCCTAAGTCAACCAAAATATGATATAGGTCAATTGCATATGGTTGACTACCCTAGAGTTTTTCTAACCCTTAAGGATGGATTTTGCAACCCAATACAAATTCTTTCCTATAGGGTTCACAAGATACTCCTTGGGGATCCATTTCCTAGCAATTGTCTTTTTCTTATCTTGACCCCTAGCAATTAGACATTTATAGGCCTTTTCATTTTTCTTTTCTTTATATCCTAGGCCCTTTTTGTTAAAGCTTGCTCTTTGGCTCCCAATTATCATGTTCAATGTATTTGAGCCAATAGTGAATTTTTCTAGGGCTTTGGTTAAATAATCTACCTTTTCCCTTAAAGCCCTATTTTCCTCTATGCATGCATCATTAACATCAAAAGACATATAGTTATCATGTGAGCATGCATCATTTAAGCTAGAAGAAATATTATCATCATTTAAGCATGCTTTTTCTAGTTTATTTTCTAAGTCCTTAATTTGATCTAGCATGCTTTTGTTCTTCTTCTTAGCTCTAAATAAATCCCTAGTTAAGCTAGAAAACATGGAAACTATTTTCTTAGGAGTTAGATTCGTTACCATAGTTTCCATGTCCTCTTCTTCTTCTTCGGATGAGGAGGATGTAGAGGCTCCCCCTTCACTTGAGCTCTCTCCACTTGAGCTTGATTCTTCATTTTCGGTGGAGGAGCAATCCAAGTCATCAAAAGCCATTAGTGTTAAATTTGAGTAGACATGTTCTTCTTCTTCTGATGAGGATGAGGAAGCAAGGTCATCCCATGTCTTTGCTTTGAGAGCCATGACCTTTCCTTTTTCCTTGGCCTTCTTTTCCTCTTCCTTCTTTTTACTCCCCTTTTTCTTCTTCTTTTCTTCTTTCTTCTTCCTTTCTTCCTTGCTCTTGTTTAGGAGGGGACAATTATCCCTTATATGTCCCTCTCCTTGGCAATTGTAACAAATCACCTTTCCTCTTGGTCTTCTCTTCCTATCATTAGATTTATTAAAATGAAAACCTTTTAAAGAACGTCTTACCCTCCTTACCATATATGCTTCTTCCGTGCTATCCATGGAGGAGGATGAGGAGGCTTCATCATCGAAGGAGGAGGGGATCTCTATCTTCTTCTTCCCCTTGTTTGCCAAGAATGCTACTCCTCTTGAAGGTTGAATTTTTGGCTCTTCTTGTATTCCTTCAAGCCTTGTTTCGTGAAGATCCATTGTTGAGAAAAACTCCTCCAAGGTACTTACTTCTAAGTTCTTGGAGATATAAAATGAGTCCACCATGGAGCTCCATCTTGAGGATCGGGGAAAGGCATCTATGACCTTCATTACCATATCCCGGTTGGAGAGATTTTCACCTACACTTGTCAAACCGGTTAGAATTTCCTTAAATCTAGAGTGTAGGGATTTTACCTTCTCTCCCTTTTCGAGTTTGATATTGGACAATTGGGAGTGAAGGACATCTCTCCTTGCTAGCTTGGCCTCGGATGTGCCTTCATGGATCTCTATTAATTTGTCCCACATTTCCTTGGCGCTAGCATACTCTCCTATCCGGTTGACTTCTTGTTAGGGGAGGACATTGTATAGATGATGCTTGGCCTTTGAATTTGCCAAGTATTCTTCTCTTTGCCTCTTGCTCCACCTTGATTTCTCCAATGGCTCCCCATCTTCGTTCCTAGGCAACTCAAAACCGTTTTCCATTATTAAAAGGATTTCAAAGTCGGTTTCAAAGAATACCTCCATTCACTTCTTCCACCAAGAGAATTCACCGTCGAACTTCGGTGAGTGGATGTTGGAGCCGGCCATTTTGAATGTTGCTTGTTGTGGCGGTTAGTCCTCGACAAGCTTTCCTTGGCTCTGATACCACTTGTTGGGGATCGATACAGTCGGCTAGAGGGAGGTGAATAGCCCTCGTTCATTGGATGTCATATTTTGCTCGTCTACAAAATGTTTGCGCAAGCGGAATATGCAAATATAAATAAAGACAAAGCAAAAGATAAACAAAATAATACAAACACGAGATGTAACGTGGTTCATGGCTACGCCGCTAATCCACGGTCCGATTCGTCCATGGTGAATCACTCCGCAATCTATCCACTAGATCTCTCCTATGCACAAAGCTAGGTGGAGCTAACCTCTTTACACAAAAACACTCCTCTTACAAATATAATGGAAATAAGCTCAAGTAAGAGGATGGAAAGCTTTAGGGAATTTTGGGAGAGTATTAGAGCATAAGCATTAGCCTCCCAAAGCCCCATCCCCTTCTTTTTTTATAGAGGAAGAGGAGTCGATAGATACCACCGATCGGTGCTCGATCAGTCGAGTCCTCAACGAGGTCGACTCCATTCTGTGTCCGTGCACAGTGCCATCGATCGGCCATCCCTTAGCGGTCGGTGATGATCGGCCGACGATCGGCATCGATCCATGTAGCGATGGCCGCGCCAAATGTCCATGAGTCAGACACCAGTCGAACCCAATCAACTCAGAGCAGTCGACTGTCATTCCATGGCAGTCGACTGGTGTCGGGAAATCCCATCCGACACTTAGCCAAATGGCTAAGTTTCACCTACGAGCTACTACCCCTTCCCGGGTTACATTCGCTCACTCTCATCCCTCGGAGTCCCTCACCTTAGAAGTTTTCTTCGTTCTCGGCCACGTCCCTCGGCAGCATCAGGTGCACGACTCTGCAATGCTCCTTCACGTCTCTTGCCTCGAAGTCTACTTCCTTCGACTTCACTCCATGCTTCTCGTCTAGCGGTCCCTCGGATGCTCCAAGTGCACGGCTTCCGCAAAGCAATCCTTCACCGACTCAAGGATCGAGTCATGAGATATGAAACTCGCCATGGCTCCATGTGCGAATTACTAAGTCCTGCATGACTTCAACGCACATATCAAATCAACATAACAAACTAACTTAAACCCTTTGCCACACACATCAAAACCTAATCATGGCAAGAGATTGCCCTAACACATACTTGGGCTAAAAAACCTCATGTTTGAGGTGTGCCAGTCGACTAGTGCCATGTGGCAGTCGACTGGCTGAGTCTTCTAGGGTTTGACTATGGAAACTGGCCTAGCAGTCAACTGCCAGAGGAAGACAGTCGACTGATCAGCTGAGTAGTTGACTGATCACAAATGAGACACTTGGAATTTGCAAAATTCCAAGCATGGGTCTTGGCAATGGAAAGTCCAACATGGGTTGGGAAGGAAAAGTCCAAGCATGGGTCTTGGAATGGATAGTCCAACATGGGTTGGGAAGGAAAAGTCCAAGCATGGGTCTTGGAATGGAAAGTCCAACATGGGTTGGCAAGGGAAAGTCCAAGCTTGATTCTTGGCATTTGATAAGTCCAAGGGGTTTGATATTGGCGACGTAAAGTCCAAGCAAGAGTCTTGGCAGCATAAGTCCAATGGTTGGCGGCGTAAAGTCCAAGCGGAGTCTTGGCGGCGTAAGTCCAATGTGTCTTGGCGGTGTAGACACTGTTAGCATGACATAGCCGATGGAAGCACATGAAGGCTAGCGCGATGGATGAACAAGTCATGGATGACTTGGAGGGATCCGAGAGGCGTGAGGTTGATGGAGGTGGCTAAAAGGCTTAGGTCTAGGCTAAGGGTGGTCTAGTAAATATGGGGGAACCATACTTGGGCTAAAAACCTCATATTTGAGGTGTGCCAGTCGACTGGTGCCATGTGGCAGTCGACTGGCTGAGTTAACTAGGGTTTGACTGTGGGAAGTGGCCTAGCAGTCGACTGATGGACTAGCAGTCGACTGATCCTGTGATCAGTCGACTGATGCTCGGTGTTTCGACCACAGAATGGAGTCTCACTCGACTGCTGTGGCCAGCAGTTGAGTGGTGGCTTTATCAATTGACTGATGGCCATAATCAGTCGACTAATGATTAATCCGTTGGATTTTTTCAACGTGGATCTAGCCGTTGTCTCACGACAACAGTGGCATCAGTCGACTGATGGTCCCGAGCAGTCGACTGATCGGCATTTTCCAGCACAGGTAGAAGCTTTAAATGGAGCTCGTGAAGAAGGAAAACACAACCGGTTCTTGAGCATCCTTGGGGCGATTTGTTGCTACAAATCAGGGTCTCCAAGGCCATTCTTCAAGGAACCAAAAGCAAGCAATCCAAAGGCATTCGTAAAGTGTTTTCTTTACTTGTATTGCATTGTATTTCATTATAATTGCTTGTTGTATTTAGTTTATTATTGTAAACTGTTGTAAGAGGTTTCTCCACCTCCGACATGTTGTCGAGAAGGAGTTTATTGCTTAGTGGTGTTTGTGCCATCGCTAGAGCTCTTTAGAGCTCGATCCGTGGAGTAGGAACCTTGAGGTTCCGAACCACGTTATATGCTTGTGTTCGTGTGATTTTCTATTTCGTTATTGTTATCATTATCTATATTCCGCTGCGCTAACGAAGTTTGTAGATGAACACGAACGTATTCCATCGACGTATAGCACGATGCTATTCATCCCCCTCTAGCGTTACAAAGATCCCCTACAAGTTGTATCAGAGTGAGGTCGCTCTTCAAATTCTAACAACTAAGGGAGCACGCTAGAGGGAAGACGATAGATCTTCAAGAAAGATGGGGCGATGACATAGCAACTCCACCCACATTTGACCGTGAAGATTTCGCATCCTGGAAAGGTAGGATGGAATATTTTCTAATGTCAAATATAGAAAATTGGTTTGCCATGATTATAGGATTCAATGCTCCGAGAGGAGAGAACAGAGAAATCCTCAAGATGAAGCGATGGACTGAGGAGCAATGACAAAAATTCAAGACAACCGTTAAGGTAACAAAAATGTTAGTTAATTTGATATCTAACGATATTTTGTCTAGATTAGGAAGCTATAGGGATGCCAAGGAGTTGTGGAACAAGTTGGTCAAGTTCTACGACAATCCCGAATCGGTCCAAGAAGACTTGGAAGAGGAGGAGACCGAAGAGGAAGCTTCATCATCCTCACAAGAAAGTGAGGAGTCAACTTTTGGATCGGAGGAAGAAGAGGTAGAAGAGGTGGAAGAAGTGGAAGAAGCATCCACTTCTAGACTTGAGGAGGAGAGACCATCTACACAGGAGCAACCTCAAGAAGAGCCTTCAACATCCGGTCAAGATGAGGAAGCTCAAAACTCCACCACCACCCTAGGTAACTCAAGAAATTTGGTTTTAAATAAAAAAACATATAATTTGCTTTGAGTGTAGGGAATCCAGGCACTACAAGAGTAAGTGTCCAAAAAGGGTAAAGAAGACTCCTCTGACACCAAAACCTCAAGAAAAATTAAAGGATGCCGGTGCCCAATGTCAAAAGAGCAAGGAGCATGTCATATGCTTCAAGTGCAATTCAAAAGGGAATTACCGGAGTCAATGCCAAAGGGGAAAGAAGAAAGGGCAAGAAAGACCAACACAAGTAGGGGGAGCCTCTAAGGCAAACCCTAAGGTATATTTCAATAATGCACCTTCTTTAGTTAATAGGCAAAAGTATACTAGGAATTTCAATTCCCTTGAAATTTATCATGAAAAGCATGCTAGAAATAATAAATATTTTTGTCTAGGCACTAAAAGTGTTAAGTTTGATAATAGGGAGAAATTTGGGACTAATGTCCCTAAAACCAATTTATCTAAGGACAAACCTAGGTCAAATAACTCTAGACAAATTCTACCTAGGGAATCTATCAAGAAAATAGGAGAACATCTAGGCTTAAACCCTAAATGGACTAGGCATATGCCTAGAAAGAACCATGCCTCAGGATTAAATCAAAATTCTAAAATTGGGCAATTAGAATTAGAAAATCAAGCCTTGAGGTCAAAGCTTGAGAAGCTTGAAAAGACCCTTAGAATTATGCAAAATCAAGTAAAAGGGTCAAATGGTCAAAGTCAAAAGTCTAGAGGTCAAAGTCAACACTTAGGACCTAAGAAACAAAAGTCAACCAAGGGCCAGAAGGGTTTGGGTCACAAACCTAAGCCTAAGGTGACTTATCATAGTATTCCTTTTGAGTATGGAACACAAATTAGGTCTAGGAAGACCAAGGTCAATAGGGAAGTCATCCCTAGAGTTGACCATGGTGTGTGCCTAGTGGCTAGGGTTTCAAGGAAACCTAGGGAAGCCACTAAGAAGTTTGCAAGGGGAGTCACCCCTAGAGTCAACCTAGGTATGACCACAATGACCAAGGCTAACAGGCTTAGGAGGGTCATTAGGAGGGTATTTAGGGAGGTCATCCCTAAGGAATACCTAGTTAACCCTAGGTGCTCAAATAGGTTTTGGGTTCATAAGAGCGTGATTGATTCATGCTAGATGGGTTTAGGGTGTGCCAACCTTGATTGGATGGAAAGTTAACTCAACCATGGGAAAGGTGGCACTTTAGGTAATTTTCAAGGTTATGGGTACCTTGGAAATAGATTTGATTTATGATCCTAAAAGATTTTAGGATGTTCCAATATAATTTTGGAATTATAAAAAAACAATTAAATTGGCACAAATTAGGTTTAGAGGTGTAGTTGAAGGGAGTTGCTTCGGAGGCTCATTGGCTCCCATGTCCCCGGATTAAAATTTTCACTAATGAAAGAACTAATCCGGATGGGATGAGTTTCCTTAGCACAACTAATTCATTGTCGTGCTAACAACTTGAGTGATCGCTTGAACAAACTAGTTGTTCAAGCAACACAACTCTTCTAGTTGGTTAGCTGCGGAAGAGACGACGGACGGATCGCCGGTTTTTTTGTTTGTCTTCGGGGTCCATGATTATACAAAATATATACAAATGCACACTTGTATAATCAACACATAAAAGAACATGCTAAGATCAGAAAATAAAGTTGTAAAACTTTTATACCTCACGATCTTCTACCGTATGTCCTATCCTCCTCGTGGACGTCGTGTGGGCGAAGATCCTCCACGAGTAGAAGCCTCCTAGATCGCGTTCTTCACTTCCTTGTTCGCTGTGAACAAAGAGAAGAACCAAGCAAAACTTCTTCTCCTTTCTAGAACCGGCCACCAAGCCAAGGAGCTCAATGTAACCGCCGGCCAAGGAGTGAATGGTTGAGCGCCGGCCAACCTTGTGACAATGTTGCCGTCGGCCACCTTGAAGTTGGAGAAGCGCCGGCCACCAAGAAGTTGGAGAACCGCCGCACACCAAGGAGCAAAGGAGGAGGAAGAGGGCCGGCCAAAGCAAGGAAGAAGAGGGATTGAGTGCCGGCCACCAAGGAGAAAAGAAGGAAACCCTAATCTCCTTTCTTGTTGCCGCCCAAACCACTTCCAAAACCCTAGGCGCCTAAAACACTTGAGAGGCAAAACCCTAATCCAAGAGAACCATCATTGCCGCCCAAGCCTTAGCCCTCTATTTATAGAATTGGGCTTAAGCCTCCTTTAATATCCACCGTCGGATCTAGGGATTTAATCTTCACCATCGGATCTAGGGTTTTATCCCAACCGTTGGATCTAGGGTTTCATCCCAACCGTCGGATATAGGGTTTCATCCCAACCGTCGGATCTAGGGTTTCATCCCAACCGTCGAATCTAGGGTTTCATCCCAACCGTCGGATCTAGGGTTTCATCCCAACTGTCGGATCTAGGGTTTCATCCCAACCATCGGATCTAGGGTTTCATCCCAACCGTCGGATCTAGGGTTTCATGTAGATTATATTAGGCTACGATAGGGACCATAAGGAGGAGTTGGGTCTTGGCCACCCGATGGATCGGAACCACACAAACTTGATCCATCAATGATGTTCCATTCCACTAGAGGATCATCATTGAACTACCTCACCAACCCCCATAAATCAATATGGGCTCCATATATTATTTGTACATCCATCTCCCCGTGTTTAAGATATCGAATGTCCATCAATTAATTGATTTACTGACCATCAATTAATTAACATCTAACTCCTTGAGTAGTACCACTCAACCTTATCATCATGTTGACTAAGTCAACCAACTGGGTTTACATGATGAACCTTATGAGCTCCTCAAGGGGACATCATCAACCTAATATATAGGACACGGTTTCCTCCTATAATCAACGGCACACCATGTAAATAATATCATTTTCCAACTTACCGAGCATATTGATTTAATCCATTTAAATCTCCCACTTTGGTAAATCAATGAAATAAATACTAAGTACATGTGCCCGTTATTATATCGGGATTAAGAGCATGTACAACATAATATCCGAGGTCCGATTCAATTATGTAGTCAGCAATAAATTGAATCACCTCTATGTCGATCTGCTCAATACACCTAAGTGTACTAGTGTAACTCTATGTTCAAGACAAAACAATACCAAGCTACACTACAACCATGCCAATGGTTTGTCCAAAACCATCTTGGTTGTGAGCCTCTACTTATATTCTACAAGATACTGATAACATGATCTTCTGTGCCACACCAAGCACCATGTTATCTACAATGTAAAATATTAGACAATATGCACACATATAATAAATATATAAAGTGCAAACAATGATCATGTGATTCTTATTTCAAAATAAAAATGTTCATACAAAAAGAGCTAGGCTTTCAGTATACATTCCAACAATCTCCCACTTATACTAAAAGACTATGCTGTCATCACACTGCCATACATCTGATCCCCATGTCCTCCACATGCCTATCAAACGCTTTCACTGGAAGGGCCTTAGTGAATGGATCCACCAGGTTATCCTCTGATGCTATCTTGGCGACAGCTACTTCTCCTCGCTTTACGATCTCTCGTATCAGGTGGTACTTGCGCTCTATGTGTTTACTCGCCTTATGGGCTCGTGGTTCCTTCGAGTTTGCAACTGCACCACTGTTATCACAATAAATTGTGATAGTTCTGGGCAAACCAGGAATCACATCCAAGTCCATCAAGAAGTTCCTGAGCCATACAGCTTCCTTGGCTGCCTCAGAGGCTGCCACATACTCAGCTTCCATGGTAGAGTCCGCCACGCATTTCTGCTTGACACTCCTCCATACTATGGCTCCACCTCCAAAAGTAAACACAAACCCCGAGGTAGACTTACTCTTGTCTCTATCTGATTGGAAATCCGAATCCGTGTAACCCACAGGGACTAATTGATCTGCCCGGTAAACCAGCATATAATCCCTAGTCCTTCTCAGGTACTTCAATATATGCTTTACCGCAGTCCAATGTCCCTGTCCAGGATTACTCTGATATCTGCTAACCATGCCCATGGCAAAGCAGATATCTGGTCTCGTACATAGCATAGCATACATGAGGCTTCCTACTGCCGAAGCATAAGGAACCGCCTTCATGTCTTCTATCTCCTTTGATGTTTTGGGACACATCTCTTTAGATAAAGGTACTCCATGCTTAAAAGGTAGAAAACCTTTCTTGGAGTCCTGCATGCTAAAACGATCAAGGATAGTGTCAATGTATGAAGCTTGAGATAAGCACAACATCCTTTTCTTGCGATCCCTTATAACTTTGATCCCAAGGATGTGTCCCACTTCTCCCAAGTCCTTCATGTCAAACTGTTTGGACAACCATACCCTTACGTCTGATAACACTTTGATATTGTTGCCAACTAACAAAATGTCATCTACGTATAGTACAAGAAACACCACTACGTTTTCGTCACATCTCTTGTATACACAAGGCTCATCCGGACTTTGAATAAATCCATATGATTGGATTACTTCATCAAAGCGGATGTTCCAAGATCTAGAAGCTTGCTTCAATCCATAAATGGACCGATTAAGCTTACATACAAGATGCTCTTTGCCTTTAACAATGAATCCCTCTTGTTGCCGCATATAGATGTTCTCCTCAAGACTTCCATTAAGGAAAGCTGTCTTAACATCCATCTGCCAAATCTCATAATCCATATGAGCAGCTATAGATAAGAGAATCCGGATAGACTTAAGCATATTAATGCCTAAAAGGTCTCCTCATAATCGATGCCCTCTTTCTGAGTATACCCTTTCGCAACAAGCCTAGCTTTGAAGGTCTCAACCTTCCCGTCTACCCCTCTCTTTCTCTTGTAGATCCACTTGCATCCAATGGCTTTTACACCATCGGGTGGCTCTACTAGCTCCTAGACCTGATTAGAATCCATAGATTCTATCTCTGAATTCATCGCTCTTTGCCAAGATACCGCATCTCTATCTTGGAGTGCCTCGTCATATGTCCAGGGATCAGGTTCATGTTCACCAGGGACTAAGTCCGAAGACTCTCCCAAAAACATGAATCTCTCGGGTTGTCTAATAATCCTCCAACTACGACGAATTGTGGTATCTCCTCTTGTACCGGTGGTAATCAAGTGGGACTTCGTCAACTCCTCAAGAACAATCCTACTCTTGGGCTTGTGGTTCATTACATAATCCTCCTCTAACGATCACCCTCTGATATCTAGGATTATAAAACAAACCACCTTTCGTTCCCTTAGGGTAGCCAACAAACATGCACACTTCTGTACGAGGTTCCAACTTACGATCCCTTCAAAGACATGTGCCGGACTCCCATATCCGAATATGTCTCGGACTAGGCTTTCGCCACCCACAATTCTCTGTGGGTAGAAGGTACTGATTTAGATGGAACCAAGTTCAGAGTATACATTTCCGTATCCAGCGCATACCCCCAGAACGAAACAGGTAACTCAGAATAACTCATCATCGATCTGACCATCTCCATAAGAGTCCTATTCCTTCGCTCCACTACACCATTCTGCTGGGGTGTGCCAGGTGCAGACAATTGGGATTGAATCCCAGCCTCTGATAAGTAATTCCTAAACTCTCCCAAGAGGTACTCACCACCACGATCAGATCGTAGGGTCTTGATACTCTTACCTTGACGGTTCTCCACATCAGCCTTGAATTCTTTGAACCTGTCAAAGCATTCAGACTTGCGGCGCATCAAGTAAATGTATCCATATCTTGAATAATCGTCTATAAAAGAGACGAAATATTCAAAACCACCTCTTGCCTGGATAGACATAGGACCGCACAAATCAGAATGAACCAATTCTAACACATCTTTGGCTCTATACCCCTTGGCCTTGAAAGGCCTCTTGGTCATTTTACCTTCCAAGCAAGATTCGCAGGTTGGGAGATCCTCCACCACTAATGAACCCAAAGGTCCATCAGCTATCAACCTTTGAATTCTGCTTAGGTTAATATGACCAAGCCTTAGATGCCAAAGATATGTCTGGTTAATTTGCGAAGGTTCTTTTCTCTTATTAGACTTAGAAGATGAGTTATTGACTTCTATATGCATCGTGGGAGTTTTCGGTTCAAGAGTATATAAATTGCCAACCAATGTATTAGAACAGATAATCTCCCTATTCCTTTTTATAACCACTTTGTTATTAAAAGAAATAGAATATCCATCCATAAACAATTTAGAAACTGAAATTAAATTCTTTCTAAAAGTAGGTACATAAAGACAATTACTCAAAACCAAAACTTTATTCCTATCAAAAGATAAATAAACGTCTCCCACTGCAATAGCCGCCACCTTTGAAGCATTGCCCATGAAGACGGTAATCTCTCCCTCAGCTAGTCGTCGGGTTTCCTGGAACCCCTGCAAAGTATTGCAGACATGATCAGTGGCTCCTCTATCTACACACTAGGCACTAGTAGATAACACCACTAAACATGTTTCAACAACTAAACAAGAAGATATACCTTTGTTCTTTCAGCGAGGACAGTCCGCCTTCCAATGTCCAGTCTGCTTGCAAGTGAAGCACTTGCCTTTCGGCTTCTTCACTCTTGCCTGAGGTCCCACTGCCACTTTCTTCGCTCCACCTTGCTTCTTCTTCTTCTTACCTTTCGGTTTAGAGAAAGAAACCTTCTGAGCGACCATGACTTGAGCACTTTGACGAAAAAGCCCCTCTGCCGCCTGAAGTTCTGTCAGAAGCTCCGCCAACGAATACAACCTCTTGTTCATGTTGTAGTTGAGGCGGAACTGCTCAAAACTCCTAGGCAGAGACTAGAGAATGATATCGACCTGGGTTTCCCCATCGATCTCAGCTCCGAGGACTTCCATCTCATTAAGATGAGTCATCATCTTGAGAACATGATCCTTAACGGGTGTTCCCTCGATCATGGTGGTCGTCATCAAGTTTCTCATCGCCTCCTGTCTAGCCGCCCTACTCTGATGTCCGAAAAGTTCCTTGAGATTGAACATCATGTCATAAGTTGTGACCATGGCCTGATGCTGATGTTGCAACACATTTGACATAGATGCCAAAATGTGCGCCATCTCATCTGCCTTGATCCATTTCTTATAACTTTCTTTCTCCTTTTCATCAGAGTCATCGGTGGGCTTAGGAGGACAGACCTCGAAGAGTACAAATTTGTACTCCTCCGCAGTTAAGACAATATCCAGATTTCTTTTCCAATCAATGTAGTTTGTTCCAGTAAGTTTATTTTCTTTTAATATGACAGCAAGTGGGTGGAAAGCCATTTGAAAAACCTAAGAATCACAATGATCAAAACATTAGATTTCAAATATTATTGATTCCTCAAAACAATAAAATTCCGAAATCAACCAACACCTCAAATCACCGAGAATGTCACATGCCACGCTGTGTGGACGTATACAAATTCTACATTTGTAAGAGGAGGTTTTACCCATTAATTTTATTATCTTGTCAACCTTACTTTTTGATAAATAAAATTAATAGTTGGTTCCTTTTTGGCCCTACAAATAAACGTAGTGACTCCGATGGGGAGGATACTTTTATTTGCATCTAAGTGTGCACCATTACACGATACTAAGGGAATTATTTCGGATTATGTGCCTTACCGCTGTGGAAGTATACATGCTCCTAGATAATTTCCTATAACCATTATTTGACCTAGTGATCCGCAAACAAACCCATCCGCAGGGAGGAAGGCACTCAGAGCCGACACACAAGTTTGTTTCATCACACGTCAAATTGTAATGGAGGCCGCGGGAATTAATTAAAATATCCCTCTCCCACTTAGTAAATTGAAAATGAGGAATTTTAAAGCATACACAACATGCATATAAAACAAATAATAAATAAATATGGAAAAAAATAGAATTTTTCCAACTATTATGGCATTGTTCTCCAATACGCATCCCGTCGTGTCACCACCTCGTCCGCTCCATCTTTTCCCGTGCGCAAGTGACAAAAGAGATCCGAGTCGAGATATATCATTTTAATTTACATCCATCGATCCAATACTCCACGAAGGAGTGTACAAATAATCTAGATCGAAAGTAAACTAAAATGAGTGGATAAACAATGCCATATTTAATTACAAAAATTAAATACTAATCTAGCCTCGTCAACCCCGATGATTCAAATAATATACATACAATCACACACAAAACAATCACATACAACCAAATAGCCATAATAGTCAGATCTTATGCCTGCAACCAAAAAGTTAGCCTACGCACATCCTACTATTATCCGGCATACTCAATATATGATATGTGCATGAAAGTAACCGAATCAAAAACACACAAAACCGGAAACCGTGGCTCTGATACCACTTGAAGGGAGTTGCTTCGGAGGCTCATTGGCTCCCATGTCCCCGGATTAAAATTTTCACTAATGAAAGAACTAATCCGGATGGGATGAGTTTCCTTAGCACAACCAATTCGTCGTCGTGCTAAAAACTTGAGTGATCGCTTGAACAAACTAGTTGTTCAAGCAACACAACTCTTCTAGTTGGTTAGCCGTGGAAGAGACGACGGACGGATCGCCGGTTTTTGTGTTTGTCTTCGGGGTCCATGATTATACAAAATATATACAAATTCACACTTGTATAATCAACACATAAAAGAACATGCTAAGATCAGAAAATAAAGTTGTAAAACTTTTATACCTCACGATCTTCTACCGTATGTCCTATCCTCCTCATGGACGTCATGTGGGTTAAGATCCTCCACGAGTAGAAGCCTCCTAGATCGCGTTCTTCCCTTCCTTGTTCGCTACAAACAAAGAGAAGAACCAAGCAAAACTCCTTCTCCTTTCTAGAACTGGCCACCAAGCCAAGGAGCTCGATGTAACCGCCGGCCAAGGAGTGAATGGTTGAGCGCCGGCCAACCTTGTGACAATGTTGCCGCCGGCCACCTAGAATTTGGAGAAGCGCCGGCCAACCTTGTGACAATGTTGTCGCCGGCCACCTTGAAGTTGGAGAACCGCCGGCCACCAAGAAGTTGGAGAACCGCCGGCCACCAAGGAGCAAAGGAGGAGGAAGAGGGTCGGCCAAAGCAAGGAAGAAGAGGGATTGAGCGCCGGCCACCAAGGAGAAAAGAAGGAAACCCTAATCTCCTTTCTTGTTGCCGCCCAAACCACTTCCAAAACCCTAGCCACCTAAAACACTTGAGAGGCAAAACCCTAATCCAAGAGAACCATCATTGCCGCCCAAGCCTTAGCCCTCTATTTATAGAATTGGGCTTAAGCCTCCTTTAATCTCCACCGTCGGATCTAGGGATTTAATCTCCACCGTCGGATCTAGGGATTTAATCTCCACCGTCGGATCTAGGGTTTTATCCCAACCGTCGGATCTAGGGTTTCATCCCAACTGTTGGATCTAGGGTTTCATCCCAACCGTCGGATATAGGGTTTCATCCCAACCGTCGGATCTAGGGTTTCATCCCAACCGTCGGATCTAGGGTTTCATCCCAACCATCGGATCTAGGGTTTCATCCCAACCGTCGGATCTAGGGTTTCATCCCAACCATCTGATCTAGGGTTTCATCCCAACCGTCGGATCTAGGGTTTCATCCCAACCGTCGGATCTAGGGTTTCATGAGGATTATATTAGGCTACGATAGGGACCATAAGGAGGAGTTGGGTCTTGGCCACCCGATGGATCAGAACCACACAAACTTGATCCATCAATGATGTTCCATTCCACTAGAGGATCATCATTGAACTACCTCACCAACCCCCATAAATCAATATGGGTTCCATATATTATTTGTACATCCATCTCCCTGAGTTTAAGATATCGAATGTCCATCAATTAATTGATTTACTGACCATCAATTAATTAACATCTAACTCCTCGAGTAGTACCACTCAACCTTATCATCATGTTGACTAAGTCAACCAGCTGGGTTTACATGATGAACCTTATGAGCTCCTCAAGGGGACATCATCAAACTAATATATAGGACATGGTTTCCTCCTATAATCAACGGCACACCATGTAAATAATATCATTTCCCAACTTACCGGGCATATTGATTTAATCCATTTAAATCTCACCCTTTGGTAAATCAAAGAAATAAATACTAAGTATATGTGCCCGTTATTATATCGGGATTAAGAGCATGTACAACATAATATCCGAGGTCCGATTCAATTACGTAGTCAATAATAAATTGAATCACCTCTATGTCGGTCCTGCTCAATACACCTAAGTGTACTAGTGTAACTCTATGATCAAGACAAAACAATACCAAGCTACACTACAACCATGCCAATGGTTTATCCAAAACCATCTTGGTTGTGAGCCTCTACTTATATTCTACAAGATACTGATAACATGATCTTCTGTGCCACACCAAGCACCATGTTATCTACAATGTAAAATATTAGACAATATGCACACATATAATAAATATATAAAGTGCAAACAATGATCATGTGATTCTTATTTCAAAATAAAAATGTTCATACAAAAAGAGCTAGGCTTTCAGTATACATTCCAACAGTAGTGTGCCATTTTGGGTTTTTGGCACACTAGGGAGAAAAGTGTAAATATGGAAAAATATATTTGATTATATCAAATGGAAATTAATATTAAAGTTTAGGTATTATTATACCTATATATTTTATATGCCATGCTTGATTTTCTATATTACATGCCATGACATCATATCTATTTTTAATAATTTAAAATGTCATGATCATGTTTAGGGTTAGGTTAAATGTCATGTGCTTTTAAATTATATCATATGCCATGACATCATGATCATTGGCCATGCTTAATTATTGCTATCATTATGCCATGATCATTTCATGCATTTAAATTAATGAAAATTGAGTTAAGGACTTTGGCATGACTTGGAGTCCCATTCATAAGGGAACAAGTAGGTTTGCCTTAGAAAATGCATGAGACCTTAGATTAGGATAACCAAAACCCACATCTCACATCTAAATTGACATGTATGTATATTTACACACCCTAGATACATGTGAGATGCAAGGATATGAGTTAAGTTCAAGGTGCATAGTTTTTGCATCTAGATGAACTAAAACTCATCTTTAACCAACAAGTGGATCATTGGGAAAGCTTGTGTACAAGTCATGTACATTGAGCCCAAGGAATGTTAAAATAAGGTTTTGAAAATATTTTAAAATCCTTTTGAAAAACCTTGGTGAAGTCTATCTTTTGATAGAAATCACCATTGATGAGATTGATACAAAGTGAGCTAAAACTTAGAAGTTTTTCTTCACTTTTGAATTTTGTATCAATTCTGATATTTTATGGGTAAAATAATTTTCAAATATTTTTCACCCATTGTATGTGTCATAAGTAGTATACGTATGAATTTTCGTGATTTTTCGATATACATATATTTATTTATGAATTTTTAAAATCTATTTCTGATAACTGAAATTCTGAAATTTGATTATCGATCAGCTCTGTGGCGATTGGTGATGAGGGTGTGATGATCGTAGCTGAGAGAGTTGACTTCCAATGCTGATTTCGGAAAAACAAGGTTGTTTAGCCCGTGTTTAGCTGCGGTTAAGGTCCCTAATCACTCCTAACCCTAGGATATGCTTTGGGAAGCATTAGAAAGGGTGAAAATCCATTGGATATGGATTAGGAGAGTTGTTGAGGGTTTGTATCAAATTTAAGGTGTTGGAAAGTTCAATGTTGAATTTCTAACCTTATTTTTGATGGTTTAGAGTTCCTATTGGCTTAGGGACTTTCCAAGGACATTGTTGGTGCAATGGTCAAGGGGGAGCAAGCCTTTAGGGGGATGTATCCATCATGGGATGATGGATGATATTTTTCCTCATGGGAAGGAAATATGGGATTTTAAGATACCCAATTTGGAAATTGGAGAGTGTATCGGATTGCCTCTCTTGAGTGATATGAGACTTATCACTAGGAAGATGGTAGGCATCCTAGGTATGTTTGGACTAAGGGGGAGATTGTAAAATCTCATTGGGACATGAGACATTGACCTCTTTGGAGAGAGAACCTTTTTGATGTTAGTCAAAAAGGGGAAGAATGTTTTGGGGGAGAAGTTAGAATTACCTATTTGGGATAATTGGTAAGGGATTTGAGTTAGTGTTCTAACTCAATGATTTGTTTGGTTTTTGTCAAACATCAAAAAGGGGGAGATCGTTGGTGCAATCGGCCCACGTCACTATTGACCAGGACTCGAGCTTGACTCGAGTGATGTTTTGATGTTCAACAAAAACATATGACAATATGATTGTCATGGGAAGTCCAAGTCATGGGTACTTGGCATGGAAAGTCCAAGTGAGACACTTGGCAGCGTAAGTCCAATGTGCCTTGGCGGTGTAGACACCATTAGCATGACATAGACGATGGAAGCACCTGAAGGGTAGCATGATGGATGAATAAGTCATGGATGACTTAGAGGGATCCGAGAGGTGTGAGGCTGATGGAGGTGGCTAGAAGGATTAGGTCTAGGCTAAGGGTGGTCTAGTAAGTATGGGGGAACCATACTTGGGCTAAAAACCTCATGTTTGAGGTATGCCAGTCGACTGGTGCCATGTGGCAGTTGACTGGATGAGTTAACTAGGGTTTGATCATGCGAAATCGGCCTAGCAATGATGCAGAGGATGGCGATTGGTGACTACGGCCCGATCGATCACAAGTGAGACACTTGGCATTTGGGAAAGTCCAAGCATGGGTCTTGGCAATGGAAAGTCCAACATGGGTTGGCAAGGAAAAGTCCAAGCATGGGTCTTGGCATGGAAAGTCCAACATGGGTTGGCAAGGAAAAGTCCAAGCTTGAGTCTTGACATTTGAGAAGTCCAAGGGGGTTGATATTGGCGGCATAAAGTCCAAGCGGGAGTCTTGGCAGCATAAGTCGAATGGTTGGCGGCGTAAAGTCCAAGCGGAGTCTTGGTGGCGTAAGTCCAATGTGCCTTGGCAGTGTAGACACCGTTAGCATGACATAGCCGATGGAAGCACCTGAAGGCTAGTGCGATGGATGAACAAGTCATGGATTACTTGAAGGGATCTGAGAGGCATGAGGCTGATGGAGGTGGCTAGAAAGCTTAGGTCTAGGCTAAGGGTGGTCTAGTAAGTATGGGGGAACTATACTTGGGCTAAAAACCTCATGTTTGAGGTGTTCCAGTCGACTGGTGACATGTGGCAGTCGACTGGCTGAGTCAACTAGGGTTTGACTGCGGGAAGTGGCCTAGCAGTCGACTGCCAGAGATGGGCAGTCGACTGATGGACGAGCAGTCGACTGATCCTGTGATTAGTCGACTGATGCTCGGTGTTTCAACCACAGAATGGAGTCTCACTCAACTGCTGCGGCCAGCAGTCGAGTGGTGGCTTTATCAGTCGATTAATGGTCATAATCAGTCGACTGATGATGAATCCGTTGGATTTTTCCAGCATGGATCTAGCCATTGTCTCACTACATCAGTGGCATCAATCGACTGATGGTCCCGAGCAGTCGACTGATCGGCATTTTTCAGCACAGGTAGAAGCTTTAAATGGAGCTCATGGAGAAGGAAAATACAACCGGTTCTTTAGCATCCTTGGGGCGATTTGTTGCTGCAAATCAGGGTCTCCAAGGCTATTCTTCAAGGAACCAAAAACAAGAAATCCAAAGGCATTCATAAAGTGTTTTCTTTACTTGTATTGCATTGTATTTCATTATAATTTCTTGTTGTTTTTAGTTTATTGTTGTAAACTGTTGTAAGAGGTTTCTCCACCTCCAACGTATTGTCGAGAAGGAGTTTATTGCTTAGTGGTGTTTATGGTATTGCTAGAGCTCTTTAGAGCTCGATCCGTGGAGTAGGAACCTTGAGGTTCCGAACCATGTTATATGCTTGTGTTCGTGTGATTGTCTATTTCATTATTGTTATCATTATCTATATTCTTCTGTGCTAATGAAGTTTGTAGACGAACGCGAACGTATTCCATCGACGTACAACACGACGCTATTCACCCCCTCTAGCGTTACAACGATCCCCTACATTGTCTAGATGTTTAGCTATGGTTTTGTGGAAGGGACATCATATACTCTCCCGAAGAGCCACCGCATCTACCGGGAGCTATCTCTGCCTAGAAAGACAGGATAGATGGTACGAGGATGCCGAATCAATCCCTACGATGAACCGTGTCCGGTTCCATCTCATCCTTCTACCCACGGTTATAGGAGATCAGGTTTACCCCTAGTTCCTTGTATAAAATCTTCTAAATCTTAGATACGAGGATTGTCACCCCTCGTATCGCCTAAGCACAGCAGGTAGAAAACCAAACATGCATAGATAAAGTAAAAACAACTACTAATTGCCAAATTAAACTCAAAGGCATAATTTAACATGAACCAACATTGTAATGTGCACACAAGCTACTCCCTAATCCTAGAATCGAAAGAACTACTCCATGTATATGAAGGAGAAATCACAAAGCATGTACATGTTCGAATACATCAGAATTAAAACATAGGAACAAGGGATTACAATGCTTTCGTGGTCTTCTCTCCGGAGTTGAAGTGCAAGGTGTGGACCTCCAGCGGCGTTCCTCCTCCCCATTGTGAGTCCCCAAAGCTTTTTAGGGCTTCGGTGTGCCATCCTAGCCATCGTACCTCCCCCCAGGGTTTGGGCAGAGCCATCCTTATATAAACATCACCTCGGAACACTGCAAAATCCGAAAAAAGCCCTAGTCATGCAAATCTGGCGGACCACCACACGGTCGTGTGTTTCCACACGGCCAGGCCATGTACGGCCCTAAGTTGGTTGATCTCTCCCATTGGACATGGCCGTGTGTAGCCACACGCCCTTGCCATGTCCCACTCTGCGTCTAGCTACAAAATGTCAATCTTTTGCTCCGAAAGTGCACCTTATCTCCCAAAATGCTAACCTGCATCCAAAAGTACAAAGAGTAGACCTCCGAACTAGAAAATAGGAAATGTGTACAAGATAGAGTAACATATACATGAAACTAACATAAAATGTAATGAGATGTGAGCGAAAACTACTCCTAGAACCCTATATGTTTTGCTCACATCACGTCCCCTGCATGCTTCACAGAAGGCTCCATAGTCTTCAGCATGTTGAGCAGTACCACAGATGAACCTTCTTGCATCTCAAAGGTAAAGAGGAGCTTGGAGACTTCGAACCTTTCGGATCTCACTTGCTCATCAAACAACTCATAAAGATGAAAGACTATGGTATGAGCATCCATATGTTCATGCTGCTTCTGCAGCTCGGGTACCATTGCGGCTAACATGATGCAACTCACTAGTTCAGAATCACTCACATGTTTCTAATAGGCCAACAATTGGTCTAAAGATGCATCATCACTAGGACGGGCGGGAAGAGGCTCTTCGAGCGGGAAGAGGCTCTTCGAGGACATACGTAAGCTTTTCCACCTTGAGAACAATTCTCAAGTTTCTAACCCAATCCAAGAAGTTCGGCCCAGTAAATTTATTCGAATTCAAAATAGAGTGCAAATTCAAAGACATCATGATCAAGCGATTAACCTAGAAAGACAAATGAAGCATATATGAGAAAGATGATTTAAAAAATGCATCCACATACATTTACAAAATCCCATTCATTTTTCGAAATAAAAAACCCTCAAAATTAATTCGGGAGATCATAGGTCCATCCGAATGGGTTGATATCCAACATAGATAAGAACAACCTTGGAGTGAGTCCAACAAGCCATTCTTAGCTATGATGGTAGGTATCAAGTATGCCGATTACATATCATGTATATGTAATTATCACAATGTGCTATCAACTAATTGAATGTTCACACATACATTGGGTTGTTAACACATTAACAAGTATGCATCATATGCATATCACCCAACTTCACCTCTCTTCACATCAACCTTGGAGTAAGTCCAACAAATCGATGCTCCAAGTTAGAGCCGACCCATTAATCATGAAATAGTTTTAATATGGTTAGAGCGCATTCAACCAATTAGTCATGCTTGAAGTGAGTCCAACAACCCAAACTAACAATTGACCTCTGACTCTTACCATATTAGTGTTAAACTATTCCAATGATTTGAACATGTTCAGGTTCGAGCCGGGCTTGGAGTGAGTCCAACAACCCAAACAAGAAACAAAACTCCGATTCTAACCATATTAATGGAAGGTGTAGGCTTTAATATTGTGTAAGGGTTTTAATGTCTCATCATCTTTGCATGCAAATAACTATTATCTACATGGCATACATGACATACATCTACATGTCACGACACACATGGTATAATGATATGCATCTAATGCAATTACATAATATATAATTATGGCATGTACAAAAATTTCCTTATATGTCATAACTATTTATAGAAATAAAATATGTTTGAGATTTGATTCCCCAAATCAAATCATGATTAAATTAGGAAATAAATTTCCAAATCTAATCACATATTTTATTTATGGAAAGTGTTAATTACGGAAAGTCAATTTTAATTTAGGAAACAAATTTCCTAAATTGTCAAAACTATTTATGGAAATAAAATATGTTTTAGATTTGATTTCCCAAATCAAATCATGATTAAATTAGGAAATAAATTTTCAATTCTAATCACATATTTTATTTATGGAAAGTGTTAATTTCCATAAATACTTCTAAACTTCCAAAAGTAGAAGATTTCCATAAATACTTCTAAACATTTCAAAATTAAAAAATTTCCATAAATATTTCTAAACTTTCTAAAAGTAGAAAATTTCTATAAATACAATTATGACTATCGCAAAATAATTTTACGATTATGTCGAAACACAACCTAGGCTCTGATACCACTGTTGGGTTTCCCCAGCACCGTGACGAGTGTGTGTTCGAACATGTTTCATATACATGTACACAACGGAAGAATTATGATACTACTGTTACCTCTTCTCTTTGTGAACCGGGTAAGAATACTTGCATGTAAGACACTATCCGAACCAAGTAATCGGTCCGGCAAGGTAAGCAAGGTAGAATGGTTCAGGCACGACCGTCTGGGGCAATTGGAACGGGAGGACAATTTGAGTTAGTTGGTATGACGGGGAGATTGCGGAGATCATTTGGTACGGGGCGGATAAGAATCGGTTCGGTCTAGCAGGCCCAAAAATGGTACGGGGAGGATAAGAATCGGCTCGGTCTAGCAGGCCCGAAAATGGTACGGGGTGGATAAGAATTGGCTCGGTCTAGCAGGCCCAGAAATGGTACGGGGTAGATAAGAATCAGCTCGGTCTAGCAGGCCTGGAAATGGTAAGGGGCAGATAAGAATCGGCTCGGTCTAGCAGGCCCGCAAATAGTTCAGTGCGAGAAAATGAGGAGTTGGTTTGGGCTACTGGGAAGAGCCTAATGACTACGCTACCCGTGAGCACTAGGTTTAGGTTAGTTTCGTCAAAGGAAATTGGCTGAAAGGGATAGGCTATCATATTTCCCGAAATGTAGATAAGAAGTTGTTACACAACAGAAGAGGGCCCCCACATAATATTTCGAGGAGCATTCGCTCCTCGTATCTGTAACAGAATGATTCTCCAGATGGGCAAAGTGGCCACGTGTATGATGAAGGAGGCTTGCGATGCAACAATTGGCTAGAGGAAGAGGATAAAAGAGAGAAGCAGGGCAGGAGAAAAGGGATCTGCATTATTCCAACTAGCAAGAGACGAGGGCACATTCTGGAGGCAACCACATCGCCGGAGAAGGAGCTAAGAAGAGTAGTGAGCTCCACCTTTCTTATACTATTTTCTGTGTATTGACCTAATTGTAAGAGGTTTTCTCCTCCACCTCTGGAAGTTCTTTCCGCAAAGGAGGAAGTTCATAGTGAAAGTGCTTTGGCACAGTAGCTGGTGGGAGAGCTCACCCCCGTGGAGTAGGAATCCTTATTCCTAACTACGTTACATCCTGTGTCTTTGTTTGCTGCTTGCATTGGCGTGCATTTTCTCTCCTTTACGTTCATTTTTACTGTTGCCACCGGAGAGAACCCCCTAAGCTTCCTTCATGCCTCATTGCGTTAAAAGTAAGTCAGTAGACCTTCTTCCTCATAACCACATCAGTTGGGGCCGTCTGTGGGAAACATCTGAGCAAGACGTAGAGATGCAGCCAGAGGAGATACAACACTCAGAAACCTCCGCTGCAGAGGAAAACCCCATCACGATACTACCGTCACAACTGAGAGCCATGGTGGACAATGCCGTGGCTGAGGCCCTTGCCAGAGAAAGAAGAAGGACGGGGTACCTTCATCCTCATTCTGGAGAACCTTCTTCTCGTGGACCGCCACCTGAGATGCCCCCTCCACCTCGTACCACCTCTAACATTGAAGCATTGCCTAGAGAGGGACTGGGGGGACGAGTACATCAGACCACTTTGCCATTAACCCAGAATCGACGAGAAGAACAGGGCAAAAGTCGGTCGACTAGGGCTTCAGAGGTTTACGAGCCCAACCCTTTTACTATGGATATCCTTTCTGAAATCCCACCGTCATACTTCAGGAATCCCCAAGTAGACAAGTACGATGGCACAACGAATCCAGAAGAACACCTATCACAATTTTCCAGAGCGGCCTCGCTCCACTGCTATATCGACGCCCTCAAGTGTCGGGTCTTTCAGACCACCTTAACCGGCTCGGCGCAAAAATGGTTCAACACCCTGCCCCCGAGGTCTATTACTTATTTTGCTGATTTTCAATGGATGTTCCGCCAAGAGTTCGTCAGCTGCAAGGCATATAAGCACGATGTTTCCATCCTGCTGCACATTATACAGGGGCCCTCAGAGTCGCTTAGAGGGTATCTTCATTGGTTCACTTCCACCGCCAGAATCATCCCTTCAGCAAGGTCGGATGCTTTCAAAGTGGCTATTCCGCACGGGCTAAGGGAGGGTCATTTCCTTAGCTCATTTTTGAGGAAGCCCACGAACAACTATGAGGAGCTGTTGAGCCGTGTGGAGAAGTATATCAACGAGGAAGAAGGGTTGAAAGTTCAGAGAGCCGAACGAGCCTCCACAATGGTCCCGGCCGAAAGAAATCACCACATAGCTCCTTGAGCACCTCCCAGATGGGAATATGCATGAACCTTCCTACCAGAGGCTCCCAGGCCTTGGTTATTTCTACAGGGCGCTCGCCCCGCACAACCATTGCAGATCATGGCCGTCGATGCTTTCCCTCCCTCGAGGACTTGGAAGGAGTGGGAGATGGAATTCTATGACCAGCAAGGTCTTCTACAGTGACCAATGGGGTATAGGGGAGTGCCTCGCAACCCTCCTGCCCCGTTCTTTTGCCAGTACCATATGGAATACGGCCACGCTAGTGGCTGATGTTTCAAATTGCAAGAGGAACTGGAGCGCCTTCAAGCCGCTTACCCACAACTGCAGCCTCAGACTGGAGGACCGGCACGACGAGGCCAACGATTCAATGTGGCTCGTCCGGGGCCATATAATCAATGGTCGCAGGTTACTTTTCCTCCGGACCCTCAGACTCCGGCCCAGGAGGGTATCTCACAAGGGGGCCCATCAGGTGAGGGCCCATCATCTGATATGGATAACGTCCCCACATGGGGGGTTATTCACGTTATTGCAGGAGGACCCACAGATGGGGATTCCAACCGGGCACAAAAATTATAAGCCCGTCTCATGGAGAACTTGGCTATAATCACTGATCAGGCTGTCCAAACTGTGCTGCCGGTTTCGTTCGGACCAAAAGATCTCTGAGGCATGCTGCTGCCTCACATGAATGCTTTGTGTACTTCGTTCAATTTACATTGCTATAGTGGAATTGAGTTATCCAGCATCCTCTTCCAGGAGTCCTTTGGATAGATGCAGCTAGGAAACACCCAGCTAGAAGATGTGGCCACACCCCTCTTCGGGTTTGCAAGACATGTAGTCCACCCCACAAGGTAGATTTCATTGCCCCTGACTCTGGGCGCAAAGCCCAGTCAAAAAACTAATATAGTTCCTTTTCTTATTGTGGACGCTCCGTCCACCTATAATGCAATTTTGGGTCGCCCCTTCCTTTTCATTTTTCAGGCAGTGGCTTCTCCGTATCACCAAAAGGTGAAATTTCTGATCGGGCAGCTGATTGGAGAGGTCAGAGGTGACCAGAAGGCTGCAAGGAGCTGCTATGTGCAAATGGTCAGGGATGACCAAAAGAAGGCCCGAATCGATGACCTCAAGGGGAAAGCCATTGTGATTTCGGATGTCTGCGTGCTGGAAGAATCTCCCCCCAAAGCGGAGAAAATAGATGAAGGAGAGCTTGTTGGGTTTCCGGCACCGCGGCGAGTGTGTGTTCGAACATGTTTCGTAAACATGTGCACAGCGGAAGAAATAAAAAATAATAAATCTACATTTATTACAACACACACATCACACGCATGCATAGTACAACATGTGTAGACATAACCGTAAATTTAAATTTACAATAAAAGGAAATTTAACTATGTATACCTTTCGTATCACGTGTAGCGGGAACAACATCAACCGGAACGATCCTTGCTAGAATCATCTCTATCCGTATCCACGCCGAGTATCTTTGGGATGACTTCACAAAGTCACGAGTTTCGTCTTCGTACGGGTTACTAGCCTCGTGTTGAAGACGACGTGATCGAGAGAGGATCATGATCCGAATCCAAATTCGGATTCAAAGATGAGTCCTCAAAACTCGCTTCTCCGGAGAGGTATTCGTCAACCGTTTGACGAATCCTTCGTCCTCCACCTATGAGGATTACCGGAGATCGAATCCCCATAAAGTTAGGCGCTGTCGGAGCTCCAACCATCGTCCAAACGACGCTCCGACGAGAGGGAAACAAGCTGTCCAGAAAACTGGACAGTTTTGGTGGAGGAATTAGGGCCGGGCAAAAAGGTAGGATGAAGCTCACCTTGATGCCAAACCCAATGGAGATCACCGTAGCTCCTCCGGCAATAGCTTGACGCCGGCAAGAGTGAAGGTCAGCACCTTCTGGATGCCGGCCAAGGAGCTTCAAGGTGGGCGGCGGCAAGGAGGAGGGTTGGCGCCGAAATCACCAAGGGGAGGTGGGCGGCAACTCTTAGGTTAGGGTTTTGGATTAGGGCTTAACAACACCTTAAGCCCTATTTTATAGAGAACTAATTCTCTTAATGGTTATTGGATCATAACCATAAAGCCCGTTAACCCGCTCCATTAATATAAGTTAAAATAAACCAAACCATGATGGTTTATTTTAAGTTAAAACGAACCGAACCAACTTTGGTTCATTCGTTTAAAATAAACCAAACCCTTTGGTTTATTCTCCTCCATTGGATTAGAACCAAACCATTTTGGTTCATCCATTATGTCTTCATAAGACACGGCCCATCCACGCTTCCATTGCGACTGAAACAATTTCATGCTCGCTTCTTGTTTGGTCCAACCAAACTTAGTTTCTCTCGGTCTGAGAATCTCATTCTCAAGCTCGTTTTGCATGTGACCAAATAGATTCTCGGTTTATGTTGGCCGTCTATAATTAACCATTAATTATAGAACAATCATGAGTGGCACCTAGTAGTACATCATGATCCCCAATTAACCAAAAAGATCAACGGTTGATCCAAAACTATTTCTGAAACCCTTCAACAGCTCGAATGAATCATGCCCCATTCCCTTCACTCATCTTATACCCACTTGGTTCAGGACATGGTTTTTAGTGTCAGTCCCCACTAGGCTGACTACATCACACCTAACCCAAGTATCATTTCCTCGTCCTACGGATTCTAGTTACTGCACATGTATCGAAGAGTACCTTACTCTAAACATGTAATGCTTTGGCCAAAGACTTTAGTAACAATCCGACGAGAGGCCATGGGTATACATCTCCTCGCAAGGAGTGGTGAATCCTTTATCGGCTATTCAAACACCTTCGATCACTTCGACTTATACCCAATCATCCCGGGTCCACATCTCCTTAGAGATGCTTGCTTAAGATGTCAATGCATAAGTCTTTATGATCAAGATGACTTGAATACCGCAAGTCAAAGGAACATCGCACTTAAGCCGCAGTAAGAACTTCATTGACATATCGATATATGCAGAGAACCATATGAAGTCTTACGGATGGTCACTCCAATAAACTAGTTACCATAACTAGCATCCACGATCAACTCCGGACATCACAATGTCTCCAGCTAGTGAGAATCGGCTGCTTGGATACACCAAGGAGTATGCCTCGTGCTAGTCTGGACAGAATTGATGGTGTCCAAATCCATCAATTCATCGACTAGGGATAATTCCGATACATCACAATTACACATGTAGAGATACTCACTAGTTGTGATCCAATCACAAATTCTCTCATGCTGTGAATCGTATCGCGGACATTCAGTAAATGAGTTTAAGATCCAATCAAATACATGAAAGCATATATACTCAAATAGTGAATCTTCATTTATCATATAAATGGTTCAAACATAAGGCGATTGCCTTAGGACATTTCTCATATATTACTAACAGACTCCCACTTGGCCTAATGCCAATCGTTACGGTATCCAATATCATAAGCTCTAACATGACCCTTAAACTTACTTTGAGGTAATGCCTTAGTCAAAGGATCCGCTAAGTTCCTTTCAGTGGGGATTTTCTCGATTTGTATTTCCTTCCTACTAATGATCTCTCTGATCAGATGATAGCGGCGAAGCACATATTTGGATCATTGATGAGACCACATCAAGTTCAAAGATGAACTTCTTGATCCAAACCTCTTTCTTTGCTGCTTCCAAAGCTGCAATGTATTATGCCTTAGTTGCAGAATCCACTATAATGTCAAGCTTGGAACCTTTCCAACTTATTGCGCCTCCATTCCAGGTGAATACATACCCAGACTGAGACATGGAATCATCCTTGTTTGTCTGGAGCTGGCATCCGTATACCCACGTATCACCATGTACCCTTCTCCATATATTAGGAATGTATCCTTAGTTCTTCTTAAGTACTTAAGGATCGTCTTAACAGTCACCCAATGATCCATTCCTGGATCAGACTGGTATCTGCTCGTGACACTCAGAGCATACGATACATCGGGCCTCGTACATAATGTAACATACATGATAGATCCTATTGCGGATGCATAGGGAATCTTACTCATGCAAATCCTCTCGTCTTCTGTGCGCGGACACATAGACTTCGAAAGGTGTATCCCATGCCTGATGGGTAGGAAACCTTTCTTGGATTCCGACATGCTAAACCCCTTTAGCACTCGGTCTATATATGTAGACTGCGAAATACCAAGCAACCGTTTTGATCTATCTCTATAGATCTTAATCCCGAGGATGTAGGTTGCTTCTCCCAGGTCTTTCATGGAGAATGTCTTGGATAACCAAACCTTAACTGACTGTAAGACTGAAACATCATTTCCTATAAGTAATATGTCATCAACATATAATACTAGGAACACGACTGCACTCCCACTAACCTTCTTGTACACACAAGGTTCTTCTGGATTTTGTGAGAAATCAAACTTTTTGATTGTCTCATCAAAACGGATATTCCAGCTCCTGGATGCTTGCTTCAATCCATAAATGGACCGTCGCAATTTGCATACCTTGGTTTTATCAACCGATGTGAAACCCTCAGGCTGTATCATATACACGTCCTCGAGCAGGTTTCCATTTAAGGAAAGCTTTTTTCACATCCATCTGCCATATCTCATAATCATAATGAGCCGCTATGGCCAGGAGCATCCGAATGGATTTAAGCATAGCTACAGGCGAATAGGTTTCGTCATAATCAACACCTTGTTTTTGACGATATCCTTTCGCCACCAATCTAGCCTTATAGGTAATCACATTACCATCCCTGTCGGTTTTCTTCTTGAAAACCCACTTGCACCCTATAGGCTTTATGCCTTCAGGTGGGTCAACCAAGTTCCAAACTTGGTTTTCATACATGGAATCCATTTCCGACTTCATGGCTTCAAGCCACTTATCCCTTTCTGAACTTGTCAGCACTTCTTCATAACTGGTAGGCTCCTCATCATCAATGAGTAACACATTGTTCGATTCACTTACGAGAAATCCATATCTCTCAGGAATGTTGCGTGTTCTACCAGATCTACGAAGACGTGGTGTTATAATAGGTCCAGCTGATTGCTCATCACTATGAGTTGTCAGCTGTTGTGCTTCACCAGGTATCTCATCAATGTCTATTTGAGTCTCTCGAGCCTCCTCAAGCTCGACGACACTCCCACTGTTTTCTTGCAAGAGAAACTCTTTCTCTAGAAACACAGCATGTCTTGAAACAAACACCTTTTGTTCCACAGGATTATAGAATTGGTAACCCCTTTTTTCCTTAGGGTATCCAATAAATAGACATTTATCAGACTTAGCATCCAATTTGTCTGATACAGTCTGCTTCACATAAGCAGGACAACCCCATATCTTCAAATAAGATACATGAGGTTTCTTACTATTCCATATCTCATATGGAGTAGTAGAGACTACCTTGGTTGACATTCTGTTTAACAAGTAAACAGCTGTCTGAAGTGCATAGCCCCAAAAGGACTTGGGAAGATTCGCATGATTCATCATTGACCTGACCATGTCCAACAAGGTCCGGTTACACCTCTTAGATACACCATTATGCTGTGGTGTATATGGCGGAGTCCATTGAGATAATATACCATTGTCTCTTAGATAATCAAGAAACTCTTGACTTAAGTATTCACCACCTCGATCCGATCGAAGTATTTTAATACTCTTGTCATGTTGTTTCTCTACTTCATTTCTGAATTCTTTGAACCTTTCAAAGGCTTCAGACTTGTGTTTCATCAAGAACACATACTCAAACCGTGAGTGATCATCGGTGAAGGTAATGAAGTAGCTATAGCCTCCTAAAGCTTGAGTTGACATAGGTCCACATACATCAGTATGTATTAGACCTAGTAACTCTCCCACTCGTTCACCTTTTCCTGAAAAAGGTAACTTAGTCATCTTGCCTTTTAAGCATGATTCACATGTATCATATGAATCCAATTCAAACGATTCCAGAATTCCACATCGGTGTAATTCGGACATGTGTTTCTTGCTTACATGGCCAAGATGACAATGCCACATGTAGGAGTCTATTTGATTATCCTTTCGAGCACGCTTGTTGCTCGCTTCGATATTGCAAATGTCACTGGATACGTCCAACGTATAAACACCATTTCTTAAAGTTCCAATCCCATAAAGAACTCCATTCAAAGTTATGTAACAACAATTGTTACTAAAAGTCAAATGGTACCCATTTCTATTTAAACAAGAAATAGAAATGATGTTCTTTATTAACGAAGAAACATAAAAGCAATTGTCCAGTTCTAAGACAAGTCCTACAGGGAGTTTCAACAAATACGTTCCGATGGCGAGTGCAGCAACCTTTGCTCCATTCCCAACACGTAAATTTGACTCTCCCTTGACGAGTCTTCTTCTATTCCTTAGCCCATGTATGTCATTACATATATGTGAGCCACACCCAGTATCCAATACCCAAGTGTCTGAGGAAATAGAATGACAATCAATAACGAAGATATATGAAAAAGATGGAGCATCTTATGCCTTATTCTTCTTCACGGACTCAAGATAAATCTTGCAATTTCTTCGCCAATGGCCCTACTTGCCATAATGATGGCAAGTGCCCTTTTGAGCTGGTTCTGCCTTTTTAGCCTTTTTCTTCTTCCCCTTCTGTTGTTCCTTTGACTCCCTCTTAGAACCTTTCTTCGAGGAATCAACTAACAACACCATCCCCTGCTCATGCTTCTCAGAAGGCTCCACAGTCTTCAGCATGTTGAGCAGTACCACAGATGAACCTTCTTGCATCTCAGAGGTGAAGAGGAGCTTGGAGACTTCGAACCTTTCGAATCTCACTTGCTTATCAAACAACTCATAAAGATGAAGGACTACGATATGAGCATCCATATGCTCATTCTGCTTCCGTAGCTTGGGTTCCATCATGGCTAGCATGATGCAACTTATTTGTTCAGAATCACTCACATGTTTCTGATAGGCCAACAATTGGTCCAGAGTTGCATCGTCACTAGAACGGGCGGGAAGAGGCATTTCGAGGACATTTGTAAGCTTTTCAACCTTGAGAACAATTCTCAAGTTTCTAAGCCAGTCCAAGAAGTTCGGTCCAGTCAATTTATTCGAATCCAAAATGGAACGCAAATTCAAAGACATCATGATCAATCTTAGAAATACAAAACGAGCATATATGAGAAATATGATTTTAAAATGCATCATTATACATTCATAAATCCCATTCATTTTTCGAATTTCAAAAACCCCAAAATCACTTCGGGAGATCGTAGGTCCATCTCCGAATGGGCTGATATCCATCATAGATATGAACAACCTTGGAGAGAGTCCAACAAGCCATTCATAACTACGATGGTAGGTATCAACTATACCGATTGCATATCATGCATATGCAACTATCACAATGTGCTATCAACTAATTGAATGTTCACACATACATCGGGTTGTTAACACATTAACAAGTATGCATCATATGCATAGCACCCAACTTCACCTCCCTTTACATCGACCTTGGAGAGAGTCCAACAAGTCGATGCTCCAGGTTAAAGCCGACCCATTAATCGAGAAATAGTTTTAATATGGTTAGAGCGCATTCAACCAATTAGCCCAGCTTGGAGAGAGTCCAACAACCAAAGCTAACGATTGACCTCTGACTCTTACCATATTAGTATTAAACTATTCCATGGTTTGAACATGTTCGGGTTCGAGCCGGGCTTGGAGAGAGTCCAACAACCCAAACAAGAAACGGAACTCTGGTTCTAACCATATTAATGGAAGGTGTAGGCTTTAATATTGTGTAAGGGTTTTTATGTCTCATCCTCTTTGCATGCAAATAACTATTATCTACATGGCATGGCATACATGGCATACATCTACATGTCACGACACGCATGACATACAATTATGTCATGTATATAATTTCCTTATATGTCATAACTATTTATGGAAATAAAATATGTTTAAGATTTGATTCTCCAAATCAAATCATGATTAAATTAGGAAACAAATTTCCAAATCTAATCACATATTTTATTTATGGAAATGGTTGATTAAGAAAAGTCAATTTAGGAAACCAATTTCCTAAATCATCAAAACTACTTATGGAAATAAAATATTTTAAGATTTAATTTCCCAAATCAAATCATGATTAAATTAGGAAACAAATTTCCAAAATCTAATCAAATATTTTATTTATGGAAAATATCAATTTCCATAAATACTTCCAACTTTTCAAAAGTGGAAGATTTCCAAAAATACTTCTAGACTTTCCAAAATTGAAAAATTTCCATAAATACTTCTAACTTTCCAAAAGTAAAAAATTTCCAGAAATATAATTATGACTATCGCAAAACCATTTTACAATTATGTCGAAACACAACCTGGGCTCTGATACCACTGTTGGGTTTCCGACACCGCAGCGAGTGTGTGTTCGAACATGTTTCGTAAACATGTGCACAGCGGAAGAAATAAAAATAATAAATCTACATTTATTACAACACACACATCACACGCATGTATAGTACAACATGTGTAGACATAATCGTAAATTTAAATTTGCAATAAAAGGAAATTTAACTACGTATACCTTTCGTATCACGTGTAGCGGGAACGACATCAACTGGAACGATCCTTGCTAGAATCGTCTCTATCCGTATCCACGCCGAGTATCTTCGGGATGACTTCACAAAGTCACGAGCTTCATCTTCGTACGGGTTACTAGCCTCGTGTTGAAGATGACGTGATCGAGTGAGGATCACGATCCGAATCCAAATTCGGATTCAAAGACGAGTCCTCAAAACTCGCTTCTCCGGAGAGGTATTCGTCAACCATTTGACGAATCCTTCGTCCTCCACCTATGAGGATTACCGGAGATCGAATCCCCGGTAAGTTAGGCACTGTCGGAGCTCCAACCGTCGTCCAAATGACGCTCCGACGAGAGGGAAACAAGCTGTCCAGAAAACTGGACAGCTTTGGTGGAGGAATTAGGGCCGGCCAAAAAGGTAGGATGAAGCTCACCTTGATGCCAAACCCAATGGAGATCACCAGAGCTCCTCGGCAATAGCTCGACGCCGGCAAGAGTGAAGGTCAGCACCTTTTGGACGCCGGCCAAGGAGCTTCAAGGTGGGCGACGGCATGGAGGAGGGTTGGAGCCGAAATCACCAAGGGGAGGTGGGCGGCAACTCTTAGGTTAGGGTTTTGGATTAGGGCTTAACAACACCTTAAGCCCTCTTTTATAGAGAACTAATTCTCTTAATGGTTATTGGATCATAACCATAAGGCCCTTTAACCCGCTCCATTAATATAAGTTAAAATAAACCAAACCATGATGGTTTATTTTAAGTTAAAACGAACCAAACCAACTTTGGTTCATTCGTTTAAAATAAACCAAACCCTTTGGTTTATTCTCCTCCATTGGATTAGAACCAAACCATTTTGGTTCATCCATTATGTCTTCATAAGACACGGCCCATCCACGCTTCCATTGCGACTGAAACAATTTCATGCTCGCTTCTTGTTTGGTCCAACCAAACTTAGTTTCTCTCAGTCTGAGAATCTCATTCTCAAGCTCGTTTTAAATCATTTAGATTACGCTCGTTGTGCGTGTGACCAAATAGGTTCTCGGTTTATGTTGGCCGTCTATAATTAACCATTAATTATAGAACGATCATGAGTGGCACCTAGTAGTACATCATGATCCCCAATTAACCGAAAAGATCAACGGTTGATCCAGAACTATTTCTGAAACCCTTCAGCAGCTCGAATGAATCGTGCCCCATTCCCTTCACTCATCTTATACCCACTTGGTTCAGGACATGGTTTTTAGTGTCAGTCCCCACTAGGATGACTACATCACACCTAACCCAAGTATAATTTCCTCTTTTTACGGATTCTAGTTACTGCACATGTATCGAAGAGTACCTTACTCTAAACATGTAATGCTTTGGCCAAAGACTTTAGTAACAATCCGACGAGAGGCTATGGGTATACATCTCCTCACAAGGAGTGGTGAATCCTTTATAGGCTATTCAAATACCTTCGATCACTTCGACTTATACCCAATCATCCCGAGTCCACATCTCCTCAGAGATGCTTGCTTAAGATGTCAAAGCATAAGTCTCTATGATCAAGATGACTTGAATATCGCAAGTCAAAGGAACATCGCACTTAAGCCGCAGTAAGAACTTCATTGAAATATCTATATATGCAGAGAACCATATGAAGTCTTACGGATGGTCACTCCAATGAACTAGTTACCATAACTAGCATCCACGATCAACTCCGGACATCACAATGTCTCCAGCCAGTGAGAATCGGCTGCTTGGATACACCAAGGAGTATGCCTCGTGCTAGTCTGGACAGAATTGATGGTGTCCAAATCCATCAATTCATCGACTAGGGATAATTCCGATACATCACAATTACACATGTAGAGATACTCACTAGTTGTGATCCAATCACAAATTCTCTCATGCTGTGAATCGTATCGTGGACATTCAGTAAATGAGTTTAAGATCCAATCAAATACATGAAAGCATGTATACTCAAATAGTGAATCTTCATTTATCATATAAATGGTTCAAACATAAGGCGATTGCCTTAGGACATTTCTCATATATTACTAACAGAGCTGGTGGAGATAGCTCCCGGAAAGTCCACTCGGGTAGCACAGCAGCTGGAGGCCAAAGAGGAGCTGGTGGCCTATCTAAAGAAGAATGAAGACATTTTCATAGGAGATGTGCATGATCTTACGGGAATCGACCCTCGTATTGTCGAACATCACCTCAACATTACCAGAGGAGTCCGACCCGTCCAACAGAAGCAGCGACATTTTGGACCTGAAAAGGACAAGGTGATATCTAAAGAAGTAGATAAATTGTTGAAAGCGGGTCATGTGAAAGAAATTCAATTCCCCGAGTGGGTCTCCAATGTAGTCCTGGTCCCCAAGCCCTCTGGGCAGTGGAGGATGTGTATTAACTTCCGTGATTTAAATAAAGCGTGCCCTAAAGACTGCTACCCCTTGCCTCGCATTGATCAGTTGGTGGACTCTACGGTAGGATATGAGGTGGTGTCCTTAATGGATGCTTACCAGGGATATCATCAGATACCACTGGCTAAAGAAGATCAGAAGAGGGTTAGTTTTGTAACGGCAGGAGGGTTATATGCTTATGTGGTAATGCTCTTCGGCCTAAAAAATGCGGGGGCTACATATCAGTGGCTCATGGATAAAATCTTTACAGAGAAAAAAGGGAAAAATATGGAAGTTTATGTGGACGACATCCTGGTCAAATAAAAAACCACTCGGGATTTGGTTAAGGATCTAGACGAAACTTTCGCTACCTTGAGGCGATATAACATAAAGCTGAACCCTAAAAAATGTCTATTCGGGGTGAAGACCAAAATTTTTTTAGGATATATAGTAACTAAGAAGGGATTGCAGGCTAACCCAGAGAAGGTGCAGACATTATGCAATATGAAGTCACCCACTAATTTGCGAGAGACTCAAAAGCTAGTTGGGAGAATTGTCTCCCTGTCCCGGTTTATAGCCAGATCAGCGAACAAGGGGCTACCTTTCTTCATGATTTTGCGCAAGGCTACTAAATTTCAATGGGATGATCAATGATAGCAAGCCTTTCAAGAGTTGAAGAAGTATTTAGCTGGACTTCCATTGTTAGCCAAGCTAGTGGCAGGAGAGCCATTATGGATGTATTTAGCTATTTCGGAAGGAGCCATCAGTTCAGTCTTGTTGAAGTAAGAAGGTTCTCATCAACAACCTATCTATTATACCAGCCATATCCTGAAAGGGGCAGAATCCCGTTACACGGAGCTGGAGAAGCTGGCGTATATTCTAGTCTTGACAACCCGCAAGTTGAGACCATACTTTCTAGCTCATCCCATTAATGTTCTAACTCACAGTGAATTAGGCAAGGTGGTCACTAAGCCTAATTTTTCTGGGAGACTGGCTAAATGGGCCATAGAACTAAGTAAGTATGACATTCACTACCAACCCCGAACCATTATCAAGGGTCAGACTCTCGTTGATTTTCTAGCTGAAGTACCTGTTGGTTTGGAAAATAGCTCGTCGGCAAAAGAAGAAGGATCGAAAGCATGGAATGTATATGTGGACAGTGCTTTTGGATCTGCCGACAGCAGAGTGGGAGTCCTATTGATATCCCCTGAGAGAGAAGAAACTCGCATAGCTGTGCGCTTGGGATATCAGGCGTCTAACAATGAAGCAGAATATGAAGCTATTTTAGCATGGTTGTAAGCCGCCCGAGCCGTAGGGGCAACCTTTGTTATAATCCATTCAGATTCTCAGTCGGCGGTATCACAACTTCAGGGCTCTTTCACAGTTCGGTAAGAGAGATTACAAAAATATTTGAAGGCTTTCGAGAAAGAAAAGGCTCACTTTCACCAAGTCCTCTTAAAGCAGATTCCGAGGGAGAACAATGGGAAGGCGGATGAGTTGGCTCGATTGGCTAGCGCGATGGAAGGGGGGAAGCAGCTTGAAATATTTTGTGTTGAAGTCCCCACTTCTCTGGTGATATACAATGTGGAGGAAATCGTACCCGGACTAGATCCTATCTCTGATTGGAGGACTAACATTATAACGTATCTACAGCAAGGAAAGGTCCCGAAAGAAAGAGGGGCAGCATTTGTTTTAATAAACAGAGAAAAATGATTCACCATCCTAAATGAAGACTTGTATAAGACGTCTTTTGGATGACCCCTGTTGAAGTGTTTGGGAAAAGAAGATGTTGAATGGGTGCTCCGGGAAATCCACGAAGGTTGTTGCAACAATCACTTGGGAGGGAGAGCTTTGGCGAGGAAAGTCTTGTTAGCCGAATACTTTTGGCTCACCCTCCAACAAGATGTAGCTCATATAGTGCAAATCTGCTCGGCCTGTCAGAAGCATAGCAACCGATCTGAACGACCGACTGAATTAATGAAAGCTATCGTTGCTTCATGCCCTTTCGATCAGTGGGGGATGGATATAGTGGGTCCCATGCCTGTGGCACCTTTGCAGAAAAAATTCCTACTGGTGGCTGTGGATTACTTCTCCAAGTGGGTGGAAGCAGAGCCCCTTGCCAAAATCATGGAGAATGTTGTGATACAATTCTTGTGGAAGAATATTATCTGCCGATATGGTATTCCCCGGAGGTTAGTTAGTGACAATGAGCGGCAGTTCTAGGGCAAGAAGATCAAGGAATGGTGCCGAAGTCTTAATATCCATCAAGCTTTTACTTCGGTAGCTCATCCTAAAGCTAATGGGCAAGTCGAAGTAACTAATAGAATCCTTATCCAAGGACTGAAGACTAAACTAGGGGATCAGAAAGGAAACTGGGTGGAGGAATTGCCAGGGATCTTGTGGGCCTACCGAACCACGCCAAAAACTACAACCGGTGAAACCCCTTTTAGCCTGGTGTACGGAACTGAGGCCGTCATCCCGGTGGAGGCCCTTTTAAGTAGTGCCCGTGTGAAAGTTTATGAGCCGGAGAAGAACCAAATCATTCGGGGCACTGAGCTGGACTTGGCGGAAGAAAAAAGGGAACAGGCGTGGAGGTGAGCGGAATTTTACAAATGAAGGGTACAACAAGCCTTTAACAAAAGGGTAATGCCCCGAAGATTTCAAGAAGGGGATTTGGTTCTGTGCAAAGTTAATCCCGTAGAAGATCCTAAAAAGTTAGCTCCAAATTAGGAAGGACCCTACGAAGTGACACGCCATGTGGCAGGCTCAGCATATTATCTGAAAGATGATCAGGGCAAGGAACTCCCTCGACCCTGGAACGCTGTACACTTGAAATATTATTATATTGTGTAAGGGAGGGTGGAAAGAATTATGAAGTTTCTTGGGAAATGTATTTGACAACTCGCTATGTCATTAGATGTATGGTAAACTCAAATCTGATTGATGAATCATTTACATTAACATTAAACTCTCTTTGGCGGGCTATGAAAAGAAAAGAAAATAAAGAGGGAGCTATGTCCCGAAGCAATACATTAACTTATAATCTAAAACAATATGGAGGATAGTGTCGAAAGTCGGTTTCCCAGTGCAAGGAAAGAGCAGGGTGGTTTGCAGGGGGTAATCCTTGGTTCACATACTACCGAACCGCTTCATTAAATCTGTCTTGGTAAGTGACACGCATCAGGGCTATTAGCCGTTCACGTCAGCTCTGTTAGGGCAATCTCTTGCCATGATAAGGTTTTGATGTGTGTGACAAAGGGTTTAAGTTAGTTTGTTATTGTGATTTGATATGTGCGTTGAAGTCGTACAGGACTTAGTAATTCACACATGGAGCCTTGGCAAGTTTCACATCTCATGACTCGGTCCTTGAGTCGGTGAAGGATAGCTTTGCGGAAGCCGTGCGCTTGGAGCATCCGAGGGACCGCCAGACGAGGATCTTGGAGTGAAGCCGGAGGAAGTAGACTTCAGGGTGAGACGTGAAGGATGGCGCTGCAGAGCCGTGCGCTTGGCGCATCTGAGAGACGTGGTCGGATGAAGATAACTTCGAAGGCGAGGGACTCCGAGGGATGAGAGTGAGCGAATGTAATCCGGGAAGGGGTAGTAGCTCTTCGGTGAAACTTGTCCATTTGGCCAAGTGTCGGATGAGTTTTCCCAACACCAGTCGACTGCCATGTCATGGGTAGTCGATTGCTCTGAGTCGATGGTTCGATCGACTGGTTTAAGGAGCTAAATCAAGTGGATCAGTCGACTGAAGGCATGGGCAGTCGACTTATGGCTTGATCAGTCGACTGCTCATGAGCAGTAGTCGACTGATAGCACTGTGCACGGGCACAGAATAGAGTCGAACTCGCGAGCACTCGACTAATGGTTCATCAGTCGAATGATGCCCGTGCGATTGGATGAAATCCAACGTGGAAAGCAGCCATTATTGGGCAACGACTACAGGACTAGTCGACTGATCGGGGTCATTAGTCGATTGCTCCTGTGTCAACGGAAAGAAACCCTCTTCCTCTATAAAAAGGAAGGGTATGGGGATTTGGGGGGCTAATGCTTTAACTCTAATCTTCTCCCAAAGTGCCATAAACGTCTTCCCACTCTTCTTACTTACTTTTACTTCATTCTTATTGTAAGAAGAGTGATCTTGATTGTAAAGGTTACCTCCACCTAGCTTGGTGCAAAGGAGAGAACATTAGTGGATTGGTTTTGGCGGCATGATTCACTGAGGATGAATCGAGGATCGTGGATTAGCGGCGTAGCCGTGAACCACGTTACGACTTTGTGTTAGCATTGTTAATTCCCTTTGCTTTGTCTTTATTTGTTTAATTTGCTTGTCTTGTTGTTTCCGTTGCGCTAATCTTGTTTGTAGACGAGAAAATACCGTTATCCATCGATCGAGGGCTATTCACCCCCCTCTAGCCGACCACCACAACTACACATCGATCCAACAAGTGGTATCAGAGCCAAGTCGTTTGTCGAGGACTAACCACCGCAACAAACACTTCATTCAAGAATGGTCGGCTCCAATATTCACCCACCAAAATTCGAAGGCGAATTCTCTTGGTGGAAAAAGAGAATGGAGGTATTTTTTGAGACCGATTTTGAAATTCTTTTAATCATGGAAAATGGTTTTGAATTGCCTAGGAACGAAAATGGGGAGCCATTGGAAAAATCAAGGTGGGGCAAGAGGCAAAGAGAAGAATACTTGGCAAATTCAAAGGCCAAGCACCACCTCTACAATGTACTTCCCCAACAAGAAGTCAATAGGATAGGGGAGTGTGCTAGCGCAAAGGAGATGTGGGAGAAGCTAGTAGAGCTTCATGAAGGTACCTCGGAGGCTAAACTTGCAAGAAGAGATCTCCTCCGCTCCCAACTATCCAACATAAAATTAGAAAAGGTAACTTCATTGTATTCTAGGTTTAAAGAGATTTTAATTGGGCTAACAAGTGTAGGTGAAAATCTCTCCAACCGAGATATGGTAATGAAGGCCATAGAGGCTTTTTCCCGATCTTCCAAGTGGAGTTCAATGGTGGACTCATTCTATATTTCAAAGAATCTAGAGGTAAGTACTCTAGATGATTTTTTCTCCACTATGGAATTGCATGAGTCTAGGCTTGAAGGAGTAGAAGAACCAAGATCTCAACCTTCAAGAGGAGTAGCATTGTTGGCAAACAAGGGGAAGAAGAAGATAGAGATCCCCTCCTCCTCCGATGATGAAGCTTCCTCCTCCTCCTCCATGGATAGCACGGAAGAAGCCTATATGGTAAGGAGGGTAAGGTGTGCATTAAAAGGTTTTAGATTTAACAAATCAAATGATAGGAGTAGAAGACCAAGGGGGAAGATCATTTGTTACAATTGCCAAGGAGAGGGACACATAAGGGACAATTGCCCCCTCTTGAACAAAAGCAAGGAGGAGAAGAGAAAGAAGGAAGAAAAGAAGAAGAAAAAGGGGAGCAAGAAGAAAAAGGGGAAGACCAAAGCTCTCAAGGCAAGGACTTGGGATGATCCCTCCTCATCCTCTTCATCATCATCGGAAGAGGAGAATGCATTTGTCACCAACCTTGCATTGATGGCTTTTGACGACTTGGATTGCTCCTCCACCGAAAATGAAGAATCAAGCTCAAGTGGAGAGAGCTCAAGTGAAGGGAGAGCCTCCTCTACATCCTCATCATTGGAAGAGGACTTGGTAAGTGAGGTAACAAATCTACCCCCTAAGAAAATTATGGCAATGATTTTTAGCCTCACTAAGGACCTATTTAGGGCAAAGAAAAAGAATAAAAACATGCTTGATCAAATTAAGGAATTAGAAGAAAAATTAGAAAAAGCATGTCTTAATGATAATGATGATGATGCATGCTCACATGATAACTATATGCCATTTAATGTTAGTGATGCATGTATGGATGAAAATAGGGCTTTAAGGGAAAAGGTAGATCACTTGACCAAAGCCCTAGAAAAATTCACTATTGGCTCAAACACTTTGAACATGATTATAGGCAGCCAAAGAGCAAGTTTTAACAAAAAAGGCCTAGGATATAAGGAAAAGAAAAATGAAAAGGCCTATAAATGCCTAATTGCTAGGGGACAAGATAAGAAGAAGGTAATAGCTAGAAAATGGATTCCTAAGGAATTTCTAGTGAACCCCATAGGCAAGAATTTGTCTTGGGTTCCAAAATCCATCCTTAAGGGTTAGAAAAACCCTAGGATAGTCAACCATATGGACTTGATCTATATCATAATTTGGTAGACTTAGGATGACGGGACAACATTTTTGAAATAGTGTTGGGTGATGATAATGTGCCCAAAAATAGATAGTAATGCTTAAATCATGATAATTAATGAAATTGTCATGTAAGTTTGCAATCATGATCTATCATCTTGATTTTTGGCACATAGTCATAGGCATTAAGGTTTAAATCATGCTCTAGGTGATATTTGCTTTAGTATCATGATATAATACATAATGCATTATTATTATTTGATGAATACATTTGTCTCATGATCATGATGTAAAATTAATAAATATACATCTTTATGATCATGTAGAATGATAGGATGATACTTAACCTTGATAGAATTGCATGAAAATAATGGTTAAGTATGTACAAATACCTCTAGGATACATCTCACACTCACTATAGGCTACTTTGATTGAAAACTTAGCATGAGCGAGATGTTAGGATGATACAAACGTCCACTAATGCCTATGGCATTTAGATGGTCATTTAAGTTATCAAAATAGGAATAATAGACCAATCATGGGGAAGGATTATGTTTAATTCATAGACATATTGCCCAAAGATCATGGTTGGATATTTCATATGTTTTCAAAATAATTTCTTATTTTAAAATATAGGTGTTCATGTTTTGAAACAATCCAAAGAAAAACTAGGTGTTAAAATGGATACTAACATGCTCAAAAACCTAGTGGTTATTAAAGCTCTTGGATTTTTGGCAAATCTCTGAAAATATAATGATTTTTCATGAAAAACTATTTTTCATTGATAGATATACTTACAAGAAATATGTTCCCCAAATTTCATGATTTTTCAAATTTTCTGAAATTTTTAATACATTTCTGAATTTCGGTCCGAAAATTAGAAATTCCTGAAAACCATGTGCCAGTCGACTGGTAGTCTGAACCAGTCGACTGGTGGCCTGAACATTAGAACAGTAAAGGCTGAATTCAGTTTTCAAACCAATTTTTGGTATTTTCCTTCTATTAGACTTGATGCCATGAGTTTATAACTTAGTATTGATCTTTTTGATGGTGTCAAAGGGGGAGAAATGATTATGTTTAAGTAAATTATGATAGGGGGAGAAATATGTATGGGGAGTTTCATGGATTAAGGGGGAGTTGTATGTTGCTATATCATGTTTATGTTTACATGCTTTCGTACCTTATAAATTTCTATAAAATGTTTTTACCTAACTTAAACGGATTGCCACACATCAAAAATGGGGAGATTGTTAGGGCAATCTCTTGCCATGATAAGGTTTTGATGTGTGTGGCAAAAGGTTTAAGTTAGTTTGTTATTGTGATTTGATATGTGCGTTGAAGTCGTGCAGGACTTAATAATTCGCACATGGAGCCTTGGCAAGTTTCACATCTCATGACTCGGTCCTTGAGTCAGTGAAGGATAGCTTTGCGGAAGCCGTGCGCTTGGAGCATCCGAGGGACCGTCGGACGAGAAGCTTGGAGTGAAGCAGAGGAAGTAGACTTCAGGGCGAGACGCGAAGGATGGTGCTACAAAGCGTCGTGTAGCATCAGGGGCGTGGCGGGCGAAGATAACCGGCGAGGACTCAGGATGAGTGAGCGAATGTAACCCGGGAAGGGGTAGTAGCTCTTAGGTGAAACTTGGCCATTTGACTAAGTGTCGGATGAGTTTTCCCGACACCAGTCGACTGCCATGTCATGGGCCGTCGACTGCTCTGAGTCGATGGTTCGATCGACTGGTTTAAGGAGCTAAATCAAGTGGATCAGTCGACTGAAGACATGGGCAGTCGACTGATGGCTTGATCAGTCGACTGCTCATGAGCAGTAGTCGACTGATAGCACTGTGGACGGGTACATAATGGAGTCGAGCTTGCGAGCACTCAACTGATGGTTCATCATTCGACTGATGGTAGGATCAGTCGACTGATGCCTGTGTCGTTGGATGAAATCCAACGTGGAAAGCAGCCGTTATTGGGCAACGTCTACAGGACCAGTCGACTGATCGGGGTCATCAGTCGACTGCTCCTGTGTCAACGGAAAGAAACCCTCTTCCTCTATAAAAAGAAAGGGTATGGGGCTTTAGGGGGCTAATGCTTTAACTCTAATCTTCTCCCAAAGTGCCATAAACATCTTCCCACTCTTCTTACTTGCTTTTACTTTATTCTTATTGTAAGAAGAGTGACCTTGATTATAAAGGTTACCTCCACCTAGCGTGGTGCAAAGAAGAGACCATTAGTAGATTGGTTTTGGCGGAGTGATTCACCGAGGACGAATCGGAGATCGTGGATTAGTGGCGTAGCCGTGAACCACGTTACGACTTTATGTTAGCATTGTTTATTCCCTTTGCTTTGTCTTTATTTGTTTAATTTGCTTGTCTTATTGTTTCCATTGCGCTAATCTTGTTTGTAGACGAGCAAATACCGTTATCCATCGATCGAGGGCTATTCACCCCCCTCTAGCCGACCACCACAACTACACATCGATCCAACAAGGTCGGGTCATCAGGACTTCGATTTTGGTGAAGCCTATGACATTTCTCTTGATGCTTTCAGAGAGATCAGCGCATTTCGCTATAACGCCGGAATATTTCCATAATAGCATCCGCCAGAACCGAAATGTCATCCGCTCGGGAGGTTCTGTCCTGCTAAAGGAGACTCATCATATCCATCATGTTCTGGCGTATCGAAGCTAAAATTCCCTCTACAGCCTCTGTATAGGATCTGGTGCAGACAAGCTCACTGCCCAACCTCTAGAGGGATGTTTCTTGCCTGCATATATGGGTGTGAGCATGCACCCTAGAAGTTATTAAGGAGGAGTTTTCTTATACCTCCTTGCACAGGCGGGTGCGGAGATTCCCTATTTTGTCCTCCGCTCTCTGGTGTTGAACCCGCAGGTTCGCGATGATCTCAGAGTCCCTTTGTTTCTCCCGAAGGAGTTCCGCTACCTGCTCTCGGAGGTTTTTTAGTTCTTGAAGAGGGGGAGTATCTCTGTCAGACTGTTCTGGTTGAACGTCCTGCCGAATGGGTAGCGATTCTGGTTGAGTCCGCTGTTGTGCTTGTAATGCCGCTATAGTTTTGACATCTTCCTGGTGTTGGTAGCGAGCTTCTGCCAATTGCTCCTGGCATTGTTCTAGCTATTGCGACAAGAAATGCTCCTGATTCAGGGCAATGGTTTGGTCCTCCAGTCATTGTTGTTCCCACTTTAGAGACTGGGCTTGATATTGCTAGAAGGAGTGGTCCAGTTCCCGATAATTGGTTAAGGCTTGGAGATTGTTTATCAAAAAGAAGTCGTTAAGCAAAGAAAATTAGAGAAGCCAGTTTGAGGAACATACCATTTTAAGAGCATGGCGCAGACCTTTTGTCTGGGGGATCAGTTCTTCTAAGTTTAAGATCCGAATACCCTAGGTAGAAGAAGAGGAAGGGATGGATGACACCAGAGGCGAAGGATCACTTATGATGGGGGAAGGAAAGATTGGAGCCAGGGGTTGTGTCGGGGGTTCAGAAGGAAGAGAAGAAAGAGCTCTCGTTAGGAGGCTCAAAGAGATAGGGGTCGAGAGAGAAGAAGCAGAAGTGTGGGGTGGAAGGCTCAACATGGATGGCTGTGAAACGGGCACGAAAAAATCTGCAGAAGGGGATTGGTTCAGTGAGGAGTTTGGTGAGGAAGATATAGAGAGCACTGGGATGAAAAACTCTTTGCTGGGAAGGGGAAAAGTAGAAGGACCCTGGTTTGTATCCAAGGGAGGAGAAAGGCCTCCCAAATTATGAGTATCAGGGGAAAATGACGAGGAGGGAATCTCGACAACCATGGGTTCGGGTGCAAGAGAGTGCTCCGGAGAAAGAGAAGGATGTTAGGAATATTGTAATGGCTAGAGGGGGGTGAATAGCGTCAATGGAAATCTTTCGCGTTTGTTTCTACAATTTCGTTAGCACAGCGGAAATAGAGAAGTAATAACGATAACGAAATGCACAACACACTAACACAACGATATAACGTGGTTCGGAACCGCACGGTTCCTACTCCACGGATCGAGCTCTACGAGCTCTAGTGATGCACATGCACTCACTAATGACAAATACTCCTTCTCGACACAAGTCGGAGATGGAGAAACCCCTTACAAGTAATCTTACAATAATAAGATATAAATACAAGCAATATACAATAATACAATGCAAAACTAGTAAAGAAAACAATTTTACAAATGCCTTTGGATTGCTTGCTTGTTGATCGCTTGAATCGTGGTTGAAGACCGTGATTTGCAATAGCAAATCGCCTCAAGACGTCCAAGAAATCGATGCCAATTTCCTCCATCACGAGCTCCTTATAAATCTTCAACCTGTGTTGGAAAAAGTCGATCAGTCGACTGATCGGGAACATCAGTCGACTGATGCCACTGTTGTCGTGAGACAACGGCTAGATCCACGTTGGATAAGTCCAACGGATCTACCATCAGTCGACTGATTGTGACCATCAGTCGACTGATGGAGTCCTCACTCGACCAGTCGAGTCTCGACTCCATCTGTGGCCGATTTCTCGAGCACCAGTCGACTGATCACACGATCAGTCGACTGCTCGAGCCATCAGTCGACTGCCCACCTCTTGTAGTCGACTGCTAGGCTATAACCCGCAGTCAAACCCTAGTTGACTCGGTCCACTCGACTGCCACATGGCATCAGTCGACTGGCACACCTCAAACATGAGGTTTTAACCCAAGTATGGTTCCCCCCATACTTGCTAGACAACCCTTAGCCTAGACCTAAGCCTTCTAGCTACCTCCATCAGCCTCACGCCTCTCGGATCTCTCCAAGTCATCCATGACTTGTTCATCCATCGCGCTAGCCTTCAGGTGCTTCCATCGGCTATGTCATGCTAACGGTGTCTACACCGCCAAGGCACATTGGACTTATGCCGCCAAGACTCCGCTTGGACTTTACGCCGCCAACCATTGGACTTATGATGCCAAGACTCCCACTTGGACTTTACACCGCTAATATCAATCCCCTTGGACTTTCTCTTGCCAACCCATGTTGGACTTTCCATGCCAAGACCATGCTTGGACTTTCCTTTCCAACCCATGTTGGACTTTCCATGCCAAGTACTCAAGACTTGGACTTTACCTTGCCAAGACCCATGCTTGGACTTTCTGAAATGCCAAGTGTCCCACTTGGACTTTCCATGCCAAGTACTCAAGACTTGGACTTCCCTATGACAATTACATTGTCATATATTTTTGTCAAACATCAAAACATCACTCGAGTCAAACTCGAGTCCTGGTCAATCGTGACCTGGGCCGATTGCACCAACAATCTCCCCCTTTTTGATGTTTGACAAAACATTGAGTTAGAACACTAACTCAAATCCCTTACCAATTATTCCAAATTGGTAAACTTAAACATTCTCCAAATGTTCTCCCCCAAACATTCTCCCCCTTTTTGACTAACATCAAAAAGATTATCTCTAAGGAGGTCAAAGTCTCATGTCCCAATGGGATCTTACAATCTCCCCCTTGGTCCAAAAATACTTAGGATGCCTACCATCTTCCTAGTGATAAGTCCAATATCACTCAAGAGAGACAATCCCATTTACTTTCCCAATTTCCAAATTGGGTCTCTCAAAAGTCCCATCAATTTCCCAATTGATGTCATATTCTCCCAATAACTTCTCCTCTTCAAGGAGAAAAAAACACATCCATCATCCCAAGAAGGATACCTCCCCCTAAAGGCTTGCTCCCCCTTGAACATTGCACTAACAATGTCCTTGGGCAGTCCCTAAGCCAATAGGAACTCTAAACCATCAAAATTAAGGTTAGAAATTCAACATTGAACTTTCCAACACCTTAAAATTGATACAAACCCTAAATACTTCTCCTAATCCATATCCAATGGATTTTCACCCTTTATAATGCTTCTCAAAGCATATCCTAGGGTTAGGAGTGATTAGGGACCATAATCATAGCTGAAATCGGGTTAAACAACCTTGTTTATCCCGAAATCGAACTACCGATGAGTGATTGAAATCATCGATCGACACCTCCATCGATCGGCGACACCAATGATAGATCGTGATAACTGAAATTTCCGAATTTCAATTATCAGAGTTGAATTTCAGAAAATCATAAATAATTATATGTATATCGAAAAATCACGAAATTTGATACGTATAATACCTATAACCAATAAAATGGGTGAAAAATGTTTGAAAAATATTTTACCCATAAAATATGGAGTTTGATATAAAACTCAAAACCATTGAAATTTTCAATGTTTTGGCCCTATCTTGTATCAACTCTATCAATGATGATTGCTATCAAAAGATAGACTTCATCAAGGTTTTTCAAAATGATTTTAAAATGTTTTCAAAACCTTATTTTGGATCATATTCCTTGGGCTCTATATACATGACTTGTATACAAGCTTTCCCAATGATTCACAAGTTGAGTTAAAATGAGTTTGAGTTCAACTAGATGCAACAACTATGCACCTTGAACTTAACTCATATCCTAGCATCTCACATGTATCTAGGGTGTATAAATACACATACATGTCAATGTGATGTGAGATGTGGGTTTTGTTCTCCCTAATCTAGGGTTTCATGCATTTTCCTAAGGCAACTCTACCTGATTCCCTTATAAATGGGACTTCAAGTCATGCCACAGTCCTTAAATCAATTTCAATCGAAATTTTCTTAAATGCATGAATGATTATGGCATTAATGATGATATAAATAAGCATATGCTCATAATCATGATGTCATGGCATAATATGAAATCTAAAAACACATGACACTTAAATCCTTAACCTAAGCATATTCATGACATATAAAATGATTAAGAATAAGCATGATGTCATGGCATGTCATATGGCAAACAAAGAATGGCATATAAAATATATAGGTATAATAATACCTAAATTTTAATATTAGTTGTCATTTGTTGTGATTAAATATATTTTGCCACATTATCACTAGTTTCCCTAGTGTGCCAAAAATCCAAAATGGCACACTAACCGCTAAACCTAAATTGTGCCAATTTGATCACTTTATCAAACTTCATAATTAATATTGGCACATCCTAAGATCTTTTTAGGATTAGAGCTCAAATGTATTTTCAAGGTAACCATAACCTTGAAAATATCCTAAAGTGCCACCTTTACCATGGTTGAGTTAACTACTCATCCAATCAAGGTTGGCACACCCTAAACCCACATAGCGTGAATCAATCACGCTCTTAGGAACCCAAAACCAATTTGAGCTCCTAGGGTTAATTAGGTATTCCTTAGGGATAACCTCCCTAGATACCTTCCTAATGACCCTCCTAGGCTTATTAGCCTTGGTCATTTGGGTCTTGCCTAGGTTAACCTTAGGGATTACCTCCCTAATAACCTTCTTAGTGGCCACCCTAGGTTTCTTCGAAACCCTAGCTACTAGGCACAACCTTTGGTCAACCTTAGGGATGACTTCCCTATTGACCTTGGTCTTCCTAGACCTAGTTTGTGTTCTATAATCAAATGCAACACTATGGTAAGCTACCTTAGGCTTAGGTTTGTGACCCAAACCTTGCTTGCCTTTGGTTGACTTTTGACTCTTAGGTCCTTGACTTTGACCATTAGACCCTTTAAATTGGTTTTGTATATTCCTAAGGGTCTTTTCTAGTTTCTCAAGCCTTGACCTCAAGGCTTGGTTTTCTAATTTTAATTGCCCAATTCATTTTTGATTAAATTCTTGGGCATGGGACTTTCTAGGCATATGCCTAGTCCATTTAGGGTTAACACCTAGGTGCTCTTGCACCTTTCTAATTGTCTCCCTAGGTAAAATTGATCTTGAGTTATTTGACCTAGGTTTGTTCTTAGGTAAATTGTTTTTAGGGACATTAGTCCCAAATTTCTCCCTATTTTCTACATGGACTCTCTTAGCTCCTAAGCAAAAATATTTATTCCTATTAGCATGCTTTTCATAAATTGCAAGAGAATTAAAGTTCCTAGCATGCTTTTTAGCATTTAAATTAGAAGATGCATTACTAAAATGTACCTTAGGGTTAGCCTTAGCTCCCCCTACTTGTGATGCTTCTTCTTGGGTCTTTTTGCTCCCCCTAGGACATTGATTCCTATAATGTCCTTTTGAATTACACTTGAAGCATATGATGTGCTTCTTGCCTTTAGGTGTTGGGGAACCGGCATCCTTGACTTTTGGTGCCGGTGGAGCTTTCCTAATCTTCTTTGGGCACTTGCTCTTGTAATGCCCATACTCCCTACACTCAAAGCACATTATATGATTTTTATTGGAAGATAAAGTGTTTGAGTTACCTAGGGTGGTGGTATGTGCCGGAGTTGAATTTTGAGCTTCCTCATCTTGATCGGATGTTGAAGGCTCTTCTTGAGGTTGCTCCGGTGTAGAGGATGATCTCTCCTCCTCAATCCTAGAAGTAGATGCTTCTTCCATCTCTTCTACTTCTTCTTTCTCCGATCCAGAAGTTGACTCCATCTCAACTTCCGATTCCTCACTTTCACTTGAGGATGAACTCTCCTCATGGAATATTGTAACAACTAGAGGGGGGTGAATAGCATCAATGGAAATCTTTCGTGTTTGTTTCTACAATTTCGTTAGCGCAGCGGAAATAGAGAAGTAATAATGATAACGAAATGCACAACACACTAACACAACGATATAACATGGTTCGGAACCGCACGGTTCCTACTCCACGGATCGAGCTCTACGAGCTCTAGTGATGCACATGCACTCACTAATGACAAATACTCCTTCTCGACACAAGTCGGAGGTGGAGAAATCCCTTACAAATAATCTTACAACAATAAGATATAAATACAAGCAATATACAATAATACAATGCAAAACTAGTAAAGGAAACAACTTTACAAATGCCTTTGGATTGCTTGCTTGTTGATCGCTTGAATCGTGGTTGAAGACCCTGATTTGCAATAGAAAATCGCCTCAAGACGTCCAAGAAATCGATGCCAATTTCTTCCATCACGAGCTCCTTATAAAGCTTCAACCTGTGCTGAAAAAAGTCGATCAGTCGACTGATCGGGAACATCAGTCGACTGATGCCACTGTTGTCGTGAGACAACGGCTAGATCCACATTGGATAAGTCCAACGGATCTACCATCAGTCGACTGATTGTGACCATCAGTCGACTGATGGAGTCCTCACTTGACCAGTCGAGTCTCGACTCCATTCGCGGGTCGATTCTCGAGCACCCCGACCGATCACATGATCGATCGTGAGCCATCACGATCGCCACCTGCAGCGATCGCTAGGCTATAACCAAATAAACCCTAGTTGACTCGGTCCAGTCGACTGCCACATGGCATCAGTCGATTGGCACACCTCAAACATGAGGTTTTAACCCAAGTATGGTTCCCCCCATACTTGCTAGACAACCCTTAGCCTAGACCTAAGCCTTCTAGCTACCTTCATCAGCCTCATGCCTCTCGGATCCCTCCAAGTCATCCATGACTTGTTCATCCATCGCGCTAGCCTTCAGGTGCTTCCATCGACTATGTCATGCTAACGGTGTCTACACCGCCAAGGCACATTGGACTTATGCCGCCAAGACTCCGCTTGGACTTTACGCCGCCAACCATTGGACTTATGCTGCCAAGACTCCCGCTTGGACTTTACGCCGCCAATATCAATCCTCTTGGACTTTCTCTTGCCAACCCATGTTGGACTTTCCATGCCAAGACCATGCTTGGACTTTCCTTGCCAACCCATGTTGGACTTTCCATGACAAGTACTCAAGACTTGGACTTTACCTTGCCAAGACCCATGCTTGGACTTTCCCAAATGCCAAGTGTCCCACATGGACTTTCCATGCCCAGTACTCAAGACTTGGACTTCCCTATGACAATTACATTGTCATATATTTTTGTCGAACATCAAAACATCACTCGAGTCAAACTCGAGTCCTGGTCAATCGTGACCTGGGCCGATTGCACCAACAAAGGAGGGGACGCAAGGACGTCTGCTATCAACAGGTGTTTGCGCACCACTTCTCTGTATTTAGCCTTAGGCTACTATAAGGAAGGGGGCGATTTGCGGATACCCAAGGCGGAAGGGGAAAAGATGGGAGAGTTAGCGTTTACAAGCAACATTGGAGATGAGGATGGACCAGCTACCCTAGTCTCATCTGGAGTGGTAGAGACAGGAGTTTCGGAAGAACGAGGAGGAGAAGGGAGAGATGAGACGGACGTGGTGATGATGGATGAAGGTAAGGGAGAGGGTGAAGGTGTTGCTAGCTATTGGCCCTCATTCCGCCTGGATTCCGGGAAGCGCTTTGCCATTTCTCATTGGAAAAAGGAATACATCTTGTTTGCGGGGGAAAGAGAAGAAACACTGGAGTTAATGGTTGGAGCGCCGTAGGATGGCGGTGGAAAGAAAAAAGGACAAAGAAGAAGGGGAAGACGAAAAGGAAAATAGAGGAGATGAAAATGAAGAGGAGGAAAGATGAAGCATCTTATATAGAAGGGGGTTTTAAATGGGCTTGCAATGTCAATTGAGCTACTAGGCTGTAAAAGGGGCCCCAGAAAAAAGGGAAATGATGATTTATTCCTTTAATGGCTTGCTATTTTCTAAAACCCTTGTCTTCATATGATGAAATGACCGAGGGTATCCAACTTCAAGATGAATGAAGAAATGATGGTAGTATGACGGTCGATCCTGAGATCAAGTTAGCACATTTTTTATGCGAATTGGAATTGGTCGCTATTATTTTTATCCCCGTGTGGTGGCGGAACGGAAGAGTTGAGTTTATTCCTCAACTATATATTATTTTATCCCCGTATGGTGGCGAAATGGAAGAGTTGAGTTCATTTCTCAACTATATATTATTTTTATCCCCATGTGGTGGCAGAACGGAAGAGTTGAGTTTATTCCTCAACTATATATTATTTTATTCCCGTATGGTGGCGGAACGGAAGAGTTGAGTTCATTTCTCAACTATATATTATTTTATCCCCGTGCGATGGTGGAACAGAAGAACTGAGCATTCCTCAGTTATATATTATTTTATCCCCATGCGGTGGTGGAACGGAAGAACTGAGCATTCCTCAGTTATCTATTATTTTTATCCCCGTGTGGTAGCGGAACGGAAGAGTTGAGTTTATTCCTTAACTATATATTATTTTATCCCCGTGTAGTGGCGGAACAGAAGAGTTGAGTTTATTCCTCAACTATATATTATTTTATCCCTGTGCGGTGGTGGAACTGAAGAACTGAGCATTCCTCAGTTATCTATTATTTTTATCCCTGTGTGATGGTGGAACGAAAGAGTTGAGTTTATTCCTCAACTATATATTATTTTATCCCCGTGTGGTGGCGGAACGGAAGAGTTGATTTTATTCCTCAACTATATAATATTTTATCCCCGTGCAGTGGTGGAACGGAAGAATTGAGCATTCCTCAGTTATCTATTATTTTTATCTCTGTATGGTGGCGGAACGGAAGAGTTGAGTTTATTTCTCAACTATATATTATTTTATCCCCGTGTGGTGACGGAACGGAAGAGTTGAGTTCATTTCTCAACTATATATTATTTTATCCCCGTGCGGTAGTGGAACGGAAGAACTGAGCATTCCTCAGTTATCTATTATTTTTATCCCCATTGGGTGGTGGAATGGAAGAGTTGAGTTTATTCTTCAACTATATATTATTTTTGTCCCCGTATGGTGGCGGAATGGAAGAGTTGAGTTTATTCGTCAACTATATATTATTCTATCCCCGTGTGGTAGCGGAACGGAAGAGTTGAGTTTATTCCTCAACTATATATTATTTTATCCCTGTGTGGTGGCGGAACGGAAGAGTTGATTTTATTCCTCAACTATATAATATTTTATCCCCGTGTGGTGGTGGAACGGAAGAATTGAGCATTCCTCAGTTATCTATTATTTTTATCCCTGTGTGGTGGCGGAACGGAAGAGTTGAGTTTATTCCTCAACTATATATTATTTTATCCCCGTGTGGTGGCGGAACGGAAGAGTTGAGTTCATTTCTCAACTATATATTATTTTATCTCCGTGCGGTGGTGGAACGGAAGAACTGAGCATTCCTCAGTTATCTATTATTTTTATCCCCGTGGGGTGACAGAATGGAAGAGTTGAGTTTATTCCTCAACTATATATTATTTTATCCCCGTTTGTGGTGGAATGGAAGAGTTGAGTTTATTCTTGAACTATATATTATTCTATCCCCGTGTGGTGGCGGAACGAAAGAGTTGAGTTTATTCCTCAACTATTTATTATTTTATCCCCGTGTGGTGGCGGAACGGAGGAGTTGAGTTCATTTCTCAACTATATATTATTTTATCCTCGTGCGGTGGTGGAACGGAAGAACTGAGCATTCCTCAGTTATATATTATTTTTTTCCCCGTGTAGGGGTGGAACAGAAGAGCTGAGTATGCCCTCAGCTATAGATTGTTTTATCCTCATGCAGTGGAAGTGCATATATCATCCTTGCGTAAGGGAAAGGTGAAGAAGTTGAACGTTTGTCTAATTTTCTTATTATTTAAGAGAAGTGCAAAGTTTGGCACAGCAGAAGGAGGGCCGAAAAGCGAGGAGGAACAAGAGAAGGATGTAGGCGAAAACTCATACCGAAAAAGTTCATTACTCTGAAAGAGCTACATATCACAACTTCCCCCAAAGGAAGAAAATAACAAAAGAATCCCCTATTTGTAGGGCATTACAGTTCTTTATTTGGAGATATGGAAGGGGCCTCTTTACGTTGCTCGGGTTGGCGTAGTAGCTGCCGGAGGTAAGACTGTTATATGAAAATGTGCTTGGATAAGTCCTGTGATATTGCCAATTGTCGGCGCAGGGAGTACTTGCTGGTAGAAGCCTCCCTCAAATGTCGCTACAGATATCCAACCTGTTCCTCCAGAGTGGCGATATAGCGTTGTTCCTTAGTCTTTTCCTCAGGAGAAAAAGAGTTGCTGCCTTGTTCAGAGGTTTGTTCCATGGCGAAGAGAGGATGAATGTTAACCAAGTGATGGTTTGGGGTCCTTATAACGGCGAGGTAAGAATGTGCATTGACTCACAGAGGAGGTAAAAATAATAAATGCTAGTAAAGAAGGTGAAACGTAAAGACAGTAGGTGAGAGTTGTTAGTGCAGTAACTCTGGGAAGGACGATTCAAATTCCACGGAAGTAGTAAGGGGAAGTATGTTTAGATAGGATTGTAGTCTTTTCTGGTAGCAATTGTTCTACATTTGCAGGAAAGCGACAAAAATAAGTCTCAGTACCCCCTTTTTTCCTTTTTTATTAATATTCTTGACAATGATTACATCATTTTAGCTAATCATTATACAAGCTTTTTAGGGTTATCACTAGTAGGAGGATTGTCAGAGGAGTCTTTTGGAGGGGAAGGCGCCAAGATGACTCTGTAGAGGTCGCCTTGAGCTAGAGGTGCCGCTGGTGAAGCTTCATCAAAAGGAGGCGGATGAGTCCCCGCTGGAGGGACTGGAACGAATGCTAGGGCCGACGGAAGCGGAGGAAGTTCAGTGGAGGCTTGAGGATCTCCTACCGTATATTCCCACGTTAGGGGAGGGTTCCAGACCCGGTTGCGGAATGAAGGGAAGGGGGCTCAGAAGGATCTCCCTGGATTAGGAGGGGAAGCAGTGATCAATGAAGGATTCAAAAATGGATGAAACACCGAAGTCGCGGTTGATTGCATTTCAGATTCTTCAGTGTCTTCCGTGGACCAGTCATGTAATTCAAAAGAGTCAGAATCCGAAGAGATCTCGATGGGGTGTTCTGCGGAAGCCATGAGAGTGAGATGGAAGGCCGAAGACACTTGGGATGACAATTTATAATCGAGGGAGGAAGAACTGGATTTGTCCTCGGGAAGGAGAAGAAGAGGAAAAGACTAACATCATAATGGTGTCAACATAGGAAATCGTCGAGATATCATTTCTGGAGCAGCTAGGTAGCTTGAGAAGATCAAGAGGCCGAAGTAAGTTAATTGTTGGTCGAACCAAAATTGGATCGGGTCAGAAGAATATCACCCTGGGGATATTCCGAACGGATTCCCAAGTGAAAAATGTCTTCATTTCATACAAGGCAGAAAATGGGCAGTAATTGAGAAGAGAAAGAAACATAGAACAGACCCAAAATTCCAGACCCACATCAAGGCATACATGAAAAATAACGAAAAGCCATATCGATGCAAATATTCTTTAACAGTGAAGAAGCAATCATTACAAGAAGCAGATATGATAAATTACAACTCAAAGAGTTTGGGGGGGCATTTAGATAAAGTCATTGCGGGATTTAAGGAGCTGGTGTCCGTACCAGAAGGAGGGTACCCTCATTCGGCGTTTAAAGCCGAAGATCCGTCGAAGCCCAGTATGAATAAGTCCAACCCCTTCTGAACGTAATGCCCCTTTAGATCCGCCTCCTGTTCCTTCAGTTGGGATTTACAGGTGGCAAGTTGGGCCTGACATTTAGCTAATTGGGCTGCCAAGGCATCTCTTTCTGTTGCTGCCGTCATGGCCCGCTGACCTAGAGCAAATAAAGCTTCGGTATATTCTCGGTGAAGCTCTTGTTGCTACCGAGTCACAGAGGACAGGGCTTCAGAAAAGGTAGCCACTAGTGAAGAGAGTTCTTCGCACCTATCCAAGTAGGATTTTTGGGTGGCCTCCCATGCTTGACGTTCTTGCTGCAACTGCTGGATAGCAGCTGAGGAATCAGTAGTCTGAATAATTGTGTCCCCAAGTTGTCTTTTATACCCTGTTAGCTCGTGGGTAAGGAGGTCCACCTGCTGAAGCTGGCTAGACTGCAAGAATATTTGCTGCTCGAGGTCTTCTTTCTTCCGTTGAAGCTCCTCCTTCTCGCTTTGAGCCAGGGCCAATCGGGTCATGGAATCTTCACATCGGGCGATTAAATCAGATTCCTTCTGCTCATTTTGGTTCAGCCACTGGGTAAGTTGCTTCTGGTGCACCAGAGAAGCACCGAGTCACAGAGGACAAGGCTTTAGGAAATGGCGCATCTCCACGTTAGTTTGGAATTGGGCCACGTGGGACATCATTTTATTATAAGTGGCCGATACTTGAAGGAAAAAGGAGACAAATGTTAAGCATTGGCATATAGGTATATATATATACTGGAGATAAAGGAGGAGGACAATTACCTCGGCTAACAGTTTGCTCATATGGTCACAGGGACCCTGTACACCTGATTGGTTGAAAAATTTCACCTCTGAGAGGTGACGGATCTTCAAAAGGGAGCCCAGCGTAATCAATGGAGGGTTCGGGAAGGGAAGATCTCCCCCCTTTGAAGGGGGAGGGGGACCTACAAGCTGAGAGGGAGCGGGAGAAGGATGTGCTTCGAGAGGAACAGTGATTGGGATAAATTCAGTCGGGGAATATATGGGGGAGTCAAGAGGAATGGGGGATGAAACAGGAGAGTGGGAAGGAGATCTCCCCCCTTGGGGGGAAGAGGATGGGGCAACCAATGTGGTATCCCTCACCCTCGGTTCGTAGATGACTAGGCATTGGTGTTTCTCAAGATTGGAAGGGGATGATGGAAGAGAGGAACGGGCAGAAGAGGATACGAAAAGGGATGAAGAACTGGGAACTCCTTCCCTGACGGGACGCAATCTCTTCCGAGGTGAAGAGAGGGCAACCACAGATTTACCTTGCTTCGTGGAGGTCTTCTTCATCCTGGCTGCATCAATCTCCTCGCCTTTTACCAAAGTGTCCTGCATTAGGTTATTTGCAAAACCCATTTTTAAGAAAGATAGGTTGATCCAGATAATGAGCTATATCAAATGCGAACATTGTCCTACATATGGCGACCGAGGCCGTTAGAGGAAAAGGGGATAGCCTAAAGTGACTGAGGAGAGAGGGTTTCATTAGATGGTCTAAGTAATAGTGGAATTCTCCCAACACTTTATAAACCTCTGAGAAAGGACATTGGGTCCTCATTTTGCAAAAGGGAGGTAGCTCGGGAAGATCTAGCTTCCAGGTATCTGAGTGGGGTAGGGGTATTGGAAGCTGAGCAAAGAAATATAATTCTTCCCATCCTTTGTGGGAAGAAAGCATATTCACTAAGAATTGGCAGTCCGTGTGGCTGGAGAGGTAAAAAAGGCCTGCCTTAGAAGATTTTAGTTGGAAGAAGCAGTGGAATATTTGGGGGGACAAAGGGAGGTTTAGGTGCCAAAATACTATGTTAGCCCCTGATAAAATACGGAAGGAATTGGGGGTAAATTGATTTAAGGGCAGCCCGTAAAAATCAAGGATTTCTAAGTAAGGAGAGGGTACGAGTAAAAACAAACCATTAAGGAATTGTTCAGAAAAGAAGCAAGTCAAGCCAAGGGGAGGACGATGTGGTCGGTAAGTCTTAGTATTGAAATGGAATTGTATGGAAGGGTCTATAAATTGGTCCCTAAGGTTAAAGAAATAATGTTCGCTATTTAGTTGGGTGACGGTGTGCTCGTACAAAGAAGATGGGAGAGAAAGGTCTTAGGGGCCATAGGTACTGAACAGGGAAGAGCACTTACTTGAAGGTTGAAGGAGGAACATTTGCAGAAGGAGGAGTTAGGTCGCTGAAACGCTGCCAGAGAAAATCGTTGGAAAGGAGAAGTGGAAAGGACTGGATTGTTAGGCACACTAAGTTATGTATAAAAGGAAAGGGCGAAGATTTATATAGAGTTTTGGGTGACTTTTCGGCTATCTAAGAGAAAAAGAGAAGTGGAGCCCATGGGCCCATTAAGCTGATTCGAGCATATGGAGTAGGGCCACGAGAAAAGAGTGAGTTTGAATCGGCGAGCAAAGGGTGAATTAGGGGCTTCATACATTTAGAAAGTCAACCTTATGACTTCGCTTGACTATTTTCGGGGGTTGGCTAATGATATTGTTGTTACCTCTTCTCTCTATGAATCGGGTAAGAATACTCGCGTGTAAGACACTATCCCAACCAAGTAACCGGTCCGGAAAGGGAAGCAAGGTAGAATGGTTCGGACACGACCGTCTGGGGCAATTGGAACGGGAGGACAATTTGAGGTAGTTGGTACGGCGGGGCGATCGTGGAGATCATTTTGGTACAAGACGGATAAGAATCGGCTCAGTCTAGCAGGCTCAGAAATGGTAGGGGGTGGATAAGAATCGGCTCGGTCTAGCAGGCCCAAAAATGGTACGGGATGGATAAGAATCGGCTCGGTCTAGCAGGCCTAGAAATGGTACGGGGCGGATAAGAATCGGCTTGGTCTAGTAGGCCTGGAAATAGTTTGGTGGGGGAAAAAGAGAAGTTGGTTCGGGCTACTAGGAAGAGCCTAATGGCTATGCTACCCATGAGCAGTAGGTTTAGGTTAGTTTCATCGAAGGCAAATGGCTGAAAGGGATAGGCTAGCATATTTCCCGAAATATAGATAAGAAGTTGTTACACAACAGAAGAGGGCCCCCACATAATATTCCGAGGAGCATTCGGTCCTCGTGTCTGTAACTGAATGATTCTTTAGATGGAAAAAGTGGTCACGTGTACGACCAAGGAGGCTTACGATGCAACAATTGGCCAGAGGAAGAGGATAAAAGGGAGAAGCAGGGCAGGAAAAAAGGGATCTGCATTATTCCAACTAGCAAGAGACGAGGGCACATTCTGGAGGGGAGAGCAACCACATCGTCGGAGAAGGAGCTAAGAAGAGTAGTGAGCTCCACCTTTCTTATACTATTTTCTGTGTATTTACCTAATTGTAAGAGGTTTTCTCCTCCACCTCTGGAAGTTCTTTCCGCAAAGGAGGAAGTTCATAGTGAAAGTGCTTTGGCACAGTAGCTGATGGGAGAGCTCACCCCCGTGGAGTAGGAATCCTTATTCCGAACCACGTTACATCCTGTGTCTTTGTTTGTTGCTTGAGTTGGCGTGCGTTTTCTCTCCTTTACATTCATTTTTTCTGTTGCTGCCAGAGAGAACCCCCTAAGCTTCCTTCACGCCTCATTGCGTTGAAAGGAAGTCAGTAGACCTTCTTCCCCGTAACTGCATCAAATTAAAAGCAATAAATCTAATTTATTACAACAAACACACCACATGCATGCAAGATACAATATGTGTAGACATAATCGCAGTTTTAAATTTTTCAATAAAAGGAAATTACGCTTGTTATACCTGACGTATCACGTGTAGCAGGAATGACATCAACCGTAGCGACACTCGCTAGAATCGCCTCTATCCGTATCCACGCCGAGTATCTTCGGGATAGCTTAACAAAGCCATGAACCCCATCTTCGCAAGAGTTACTAGCCTTGTGTCGAAGATGTTGTGATCCAAGAGACGATCAAAATCCAAATCAAAATTCGGATCTAAAAATGAGCTCCACGAACTCGCCTCTCGGAAGCGGTTTTCGTCAACCAATTGATGAAACCTTGGTCCTCCACCTATGAGGATTGCCTGAGATCCAATCCTCAGCAAGTAGGTCAATGTCGGAGCACAAAACACCGACCAAATGACCTCTCTACGAAGAGAGAAACAAGATTTCCAAAACAGTACAGCTTGTGTTGGTGGAGAAGATGGCCGGCCAATCAATGGCCGGTTGCTCCTTGGTCACCGGCGGCCAAGGGAGGATGGCCAGAGGAGTTGCCGGCGTCAAGGAGGAGGAGTAGCAACTCCAATGGGGCGGCGGCACAAGGTGCTTGGGCGACCAATGAAGTGGGCGGCAACCCTAGAGGAGGAAGAGGAGAGGAGGCTAGGGTTTCCAAAAACCTTGAACCAATTAATTGTCCATGAAAAACCCTTAAGCCATGTTTTTTTTATAGAGAACACATTCTCCTAATGGTTATTGGTTCATAACCAAAACCCTTTAACTCACTCCAATAACTTAAGTTAAAATAAACTAAACCGTGTTGGTCTATTTTAAGTTAAAATGAACCGAACCAACTTTGGTTCATTCGTTTAAAACAGAACAAACCACTTTGGTTTATTTTCCACCATTGGATTAGAACCAAACCGATTTGGCATCATGTCTTTATAAGACTAGGCCCATCCATGCTTCCAATGCGACTGAAACAATTTCATACTCTCTCTTCGTTTGGTCCAACAAAACTAAGTCTCTCTCGATCTGAGAATCCTATTCTCAAGCTTGTTTTAAATCCTTCAGATTACGCTCGTTGTGTGTGTGACTAAATAGGTTCCCGGTTTATGTTGGACGTCTATAATTAACCATTAATTATAGAACGATCATGAGTAACACCTATTAGTACATCATAATCCCTAATTAACCGAAAAATCAACAGTTGATCCCAGAACCTTTTCTGAAACCCTTCAGCAGCTACAATGAATCGTGCCCCATTCTCTTCACTCATCTTATACCCACTTGGTTTAGGACATGGTTTATAGTGTCAGTCCCCACTAGAATGATTACGTCACACCTAGCTCAAGTATCATTTTCTCATCCTACGAATTCTAGTTACTGCATATGTATCCTAGAGTACCTTACTCTAAACATGTAATGCTTTGGATAAAGACTTTAGTAACAATCCGACGAGTGGCCAAGGGTATACATCTCCTCACAAGGATTGATGAATCCTTTATAGGCTATTCAAACACCTTCGGGCATTTCGACTTATACCCAATCATCCCGGGTCCACATCACCTTGGAGATGCTTGCTTAAGATGTCAAAGCATAAGTCTCCATGACCAAGATGACTTGAATACCGCAAGTCCAAGAACATCACACTTAAGATGCAGTAAGAACTTCATTGACATATCCATATATGCAGAGAACCATATAAAGTCTTACAGCTGGTCACTCCAATGAACTAGTTACCATAACTAGCATCCACGATTAACTCCGGACATCACAATGTCTCCAGCCAGTGAGAATCAGCTGCTTAGATACACCAAAGAGTATACCTCGTGCTAGTCTCGACAGAATTGATGGTTTCCAAATCCATCAATTTATCGACTAGGGATAATACCAATGCATCATAATTACACATGTAGAGATACTCACTAGCTGTGATCCAATCACATATTCTCTCATGCTGTGAATCGTATTGTGGACATTCAGTAAATGAGTTTAAGATATAATCAAATACATGCAAACATGTATACTCAAATAGTGAATCTTCATTTATCATATAAATGATTTAAACATATGGTGATTGCCTTAGGACACCTCTCATATATTACTAACAGAGGCTTCTTTCAATTCTTCCACTTCTACCGATCCAGATGTTGATTCCTTCTCAACCTCTGAATCCTCACTCTCTTGAGAGGATGAGCTTTCTTCCTCATCCTTGGATTCCTCATCCTCTTGGAACAGTTGACGCTTCTCATGGAATTTTTCCAATTCACTTCAAAGCTCCTTGGCATCCTTATATTCACCTAATCTACACAAAATATCATTAGGGATTAAATCAACCAAGAATTTTATTACCTTTTTATTTTTCTTAAATTTTTAGAGTTGTTCCTCGGTCCATTTCTTCATCTTGAGAAATCCTCCCTTCGACCCTCTTGGATATTCGAATCCTTCCATCAAGATAAACCAATCTTCGATGTTCATCATAAGGAAGGTTTCTATACTCTCCTTCCATTGGTTAAAGCCCCCAATTCCATAAAATCCATAATGCGGTGGAGTGTTGATGTCACGACCTAGACCAAGATTTGGCAACTCCATCCTCCTCTTCAACCTCTAGCGATGCTCCCTTGGCGGTTAGTCCATAGAAGAGCTCCTAGCTTTGATACCAATTGTAGGAACGTTGATGACATGCTAGAGGTGGGTGAATAGTGGTTTCAATTCAATGCTTGATGGAATTCCATCGTGCTTGTCTATAATCGTCAGCAAAAATAGAAATACTAATACAAATACACACAAGAATACACAAGCACAAAGACACAAGATGTAACGTGGTTCGGAATCTGAGGTTCCTACTCCACGAGTTGAGCTCAAATGAGCTCTAGTGATGTAAACCACCACTAATTAACCTATCCTTCTCGAAAAACACTCCAGAAGTGTAGAAAACTTCTTACAACAGTTCTTACAATAATAAGAAGGAAATACAAGAAAATAAAATTGAAATACAATAAACAACATAAAGAAAACTTTACACAAGGTTGCTTTGAATGCTTTGCTTGACGGCTGCTTGGATAAGCTTGAAGAACCCTGAAATGCACTAGCACTTTGACTCAAATCACCCCTAGAACCGCTACCAAAATTCTCCCTTTCGTGCTCCTTATAGAGCTACAACTTGGGCTGATTTTCACCTAGAAATCGACTGCCCATACCTAACAGTTGACTGCTCCTATAGTCGTTGTCTCACAATGGCTTAATCCACATTGGAAAAACTCCAACGGATAGCTCATCAGTCAACTGCCAAACCCTAGCAGTTGACTACTGCCTCATCAGTCTATTGCCTAGTCGACTACGAAACTTTTTGTGCACGTGACCGCAAACAAAAGTCGATTGCCTTCCATGGTAGTCGATAGCTCAAGGCCAGTCTATTGCCCAAAGCTAGTAGTCGACTGTAAAGGCCACATGGTCACAGTCGAGCTCCAGTCGACTCTCGACCAGTCGACTGGTCATAACCCTAGTCGACTGCTCAGAGTCGACTAGGCTACCAAGTGTTAAAACACTTGACCAGTTAACTAGTCCATAACCCCAGTCGACTGATAAACCTCAACCATGAGGTTTACCCCAAGTATGATCCCCTCATACTTGCTAGACCACCGTCAGCCTAGACCTAAGCCTTCTAGCTACCTCCATCAGCCTCACGCCTATCAGATCCCTCCAAGTCATTCACGACTTATTCATCCATACGTTAGCCTTCAGGTGCTTCCATCGACTATTGTCATGCTAATCGGGTCAGTTGGATCGACAAACGCTAGAGGGGGAGGGGTGAATAGCATTCAAAAATCTTTTCGTTTCGTCGTTTAAAACAAAGTATGCAGTGGAAAACTCGAATACAAAATAAGAAAGACAACTTTTTTTTTAGTTGGTTCACAACCAGACGGTTGCTAGTCCAAGGCTCCGCGATCCTAGATTGCTTCCGATGGGCAATCCACTAAAAGGTCTCTTCCTCGTTGCAGGTAAGAGACAACGATTACACAAGGAATGTAGAGGAAGAGGCAACAAGCCTATCTCTCCTCTTAGCAACAATAAGTACAAAAGAAAGAGTAACTTAACAATAGTATTAACTTAAGGAAATGGAGTTGTACGTGTGGTCGGTGTTATGACGGCGTAGCATTGTCGAAGATCACCTAGATTTTCGGAGTACTTTGGGAGCCTTTCTAGATGATAGAAAGAGGTGAATTGTTTCTCCTTTTATAGCCCTTTGAGTCCTATCTCATTGAGATCTGAATCTGAGTCAAACCTCCACATCACCCCACTTTTGATGGATCTTATCTTGACTCACTTTGAAGTGATCATCTTGACCAGCAGTCGACTGATGGTAGGTTTAGTCGACTGCCATTAACCTTCAGTCGATTACTAGCTTGATCACTCACTTGTAATACAAGGTTAGCACAGAAGTTGGTCATTAATGGTAAATCCGACGGTCCCTACTGTCCGACCTCGACCTAGACCTTCCTCCGGAAGTTCTAGTCGGATCGTCGTCTATGCTCGTCCCCGTATGGAGGACATGTCCTTACCATCACTCCACACCCGGATCTTACCTTTGGTCCTCCTGACCTGTCTCTTAGCTTCCGGTCACCACCGAGGTTCCTGATCAACTCCCCAAGGTTCTCTTGGTGTCACCCAACCATCGAGGTTTCTCGTCCCGAGATTCTCTTGGTGTCGCTGACCTTAGAAGAACTTAATACACTACCTGCACACTCAACACAATATGTGAGATAATAAGAATGACTTAACTTTGAACCTTTACCATTATCAAAACCTAGATTCGATTATCTGGTGCCCCTGCACCAACAATATTCCCCTTTTTGATCTATGCAAACCGATTCAAAGTTAAGAAAAAATAAGCAGTAAGCATAAAATAAATTGTTTTTCAAATCCTCCCCCTCAATGTTACCTCCCCCTTAACCCTAGGTGAGTTTTGAAAAACCTTTGTTCCCCCTTAACTTCAAGTTTAAAAAAAAATCTTTCCTCCCCCTTAACTTTAACCTCTTCTCCCCCTTTTTCCATATATCAAAAAATGAGGGGTGTAATTTTAAAGATTAATGTGTAAAACATATAAAGAGAATAATTTTTATGACAGATCATTAGAAATTTAAGTGATTATATGAATCCAAGCATGTCCCTTTACAAAAGCAACTATGCTTTGAAGTTAACTCTGACTTATTAATTTAAGTCCTAATGATCGTATAACAACCTAGATGTAACTAAAGGTGTAGGATTAATTTAAGTTTTTCTTTTCCCTCTATACCAACAATGTTAAACCTGCTTTACTTTTATGAAAGAGTGTATGATAGCTTTGGTAAAGTAATTTTTGAAAATACTATAAACTTTAATCTAGATATTCAAGCTCATGTGTTTCATTTTATAAGTATGATTTCAAAATACTTTTGGAGACTTATAAAATTTTTTAAAGGAGCTGCAAGAATAATTGTCAAATATAATTTTTTTAAACAAATTTTAACCTTTATAATAAGTGTTTCCCCCTTAACTTTCCAAATCTTTTAGGACATTATAAGGAAATTTGCCTAAGTCTAGAGGGTTTAGGAGTCTGGTATTGGTCAACCAATCATGTGACTATATATTAAATATAACTACATGCACCAATCATGAAGATAAATATTTTTATAGAGTTTAAAAACATTTCAAAAATTATGTTATTTTATATTAATTGTCCTTAACATCTCACCTATTTTATATGTCTCAAGGCATGTTAAACTTATGTGTTTTGTGAGATGATTTTTCAATTTTACTTAGTTAAATTTAATGATTTGATGACTAATTAACCTTGGGTTAGATTCGAATTTAACTTTTAGTTAGTTAAGTGAACCTTTCAAAAGATGGCTTCCAGGTCGCGGTGAGGCACAGAGGCCTTCCTTGATCGGAACAACGATCATTTCCTTAGACAAATCCAATCTTAAGAAATTATACACTTAATTCACTTAGGGTTATGTCCAGGTCTAACTAGTCTAGGATGTGGTGAGGTAGCTTCAGCTAGTTCCACTTAGCCAAGTACACCAAGCTAGATACTCCTTATCTAACTCAGATACACGAGACCTTGTTTCCCTAACATACTATCATCTCACCGCGTTCTGATACTATGTTATCAAGATTGATTAATCATTGGTCCTATCTAATCGTTCTAAAAATTAAAAAGAATTAAGCATACAACGCTAGATTAATCAAGAAATTGAGCACACAATTTTAGTATTGGTTGCCCCTAGATCATTGAACCGATAGGTCTATCCACATAGTGAATTTGATCCTTGGGAACCCAATATTTGGTTGAACCTAGTTGTCAGTTTAAAATGGTCTTAGGGACCCATGCTTGGACTCATTTACAACCACGATTTACGATTGAAAGAAATGATCTATTGGTCGATCTAAACTCGAGTCCAGTCTTGTTGTACATGACTCTTTGAGTTCCAAGGATTAGGTCAAGACACTTGGAGCCCAATGTGAACTTTTCCAACTTAACCTTAAGCTCTTGAACTTGCCCTTTCAAGAGAGAATTCTCTTCTTCAAGTTTTTCAACTTGAGTTGAGTTTCCCTCTCGAACTTAACTAGTTGAAGAGGTTAGGGAAGCCTTATGCTCAAGGGTTTTGACCTCCTTAAGCAAAGACTCGACTTTAGACTCGGATTTAGATAATTTCTTGTATAAAATCTTAATGGCATTATATAAGGTGTTAATTAAAGACCGCCTCACCTTGATTTAGCCTTTTGAACCGGATACGAATCTGTGGTTTGTCTTGAATTGTAGCTCAGTGTCAGATCCGAAATTGGACTCGGACTCGTTGTCGGCCTCAGGTTCGGACTCGGACTCGGACTCTATCAGTCTCACCATGAATGCCAGATTGTTGACTTCTTCTTCTGTAGATTCTTCCCAAGTTTCTTGGAACACCTTCTTTTGTTGTATTATAGGATTTCTTCCTTTTCTGATCATTTTTTGAACTAGGTTGACTAGTTCGGTCTCCATCTCTTCCTTTGATTCTGACTCGAATTCGGACTTTTCGGGCGGGGGTTTGATCTTGCTTTTCCTTCTTCCTACATACAAATCAACACCCTTCTCGACTGGGGTCGAATTAGATTATTCATGAAGTTCAAATTCAAAAAATAATTCATCTAACCTAATTTTTGAAAGATCTCTAAAAACTTTGTAAGAATCAACCATGGATGCCCACAAAGTTGTCCCAGGGAAAGCGTTAAGTGCGTGCCTTATGATGTCTCAATTTTCTACCTTTTGTCCTATGGAGTGGAGGTCATTCATGATGTCTTGGATCCGTGGGTGGAGTTGAGTTGTCGTCTCATTGTTCTGCATTTTTAGATTAAATAATTTATTAAGAAGTAGGTCCCATTTACATACCTTAGTGTCGGCGGTCCCTTCATGTAACTCGATGAGCTTGTTCCAGAGGTCCTTGGCGATGATGAAAGGGCCAACGCAGTTGAGATCTTCCTTGGATATACCGCATTATAAAATTTGAGTGGCATTTGCATTGACCTCTAATTGTCGCTTCATTGTGTTGGTCCACTTGTCACATTCCATGAACTCTCCTTCTTCATTTGTTTGTAAAGTGAATCCCATTTGAATGACGATCCACATCTCGACTTGGGTCTTAAGATAACATTCCATCTGACCATTCCAATAACGGAAGTCATCTCCGTTAAAGAACGGAGGTCGAGCGATGTTATACCCCTCAAAATGGGCCATTCAAACAACCTTGCAAAAACACGAAAAATAAAAATTTTCAATACTTTGTCTTGGATAAGTAATGTAGGAAATAACAAGAAAAAAGATGAGAAATAAAAAGATAAACAAAAACTAAACACTTGCGACCTTTGATGCCCTCGAAAAGGTATTAAACGATGTTTTTTGGGGTCAAAAATAGCTTGTTATGGGGGTATACACCCGAATGTAGATCTTCGAGAGAGATTCGATTCAGTGGGTAGCACGACTTGTGGGTCTACTTGTATCAAAAGTTATGCTCGTTTTACCATCAGCTACTCCAGAAGCGATTGGTTCGGTTGTAGAACTTTAGATACTTGCAAACACACAAACAAAAACAATGTACCAAGACTTGGTCTTGGATTAGTAGTGTCGGAATAAAACTTTAAATGATAAACACGAAGAGAAAAGTGTTCGACCGGTGGTTGCACCGAATATGAGTGCCCCCACTCTGATGTCAATTGTTGGATCGAGAAATGCTAGAGGGGGAGGGGGTGAATAGCGTTCAGAAATCTTTTCATTTCGTCGGTTAAAACCAAAGTATGCAGTGGAAAACTCGAATACAAAATTACAAAGACAACTTTGTTTTTACTTGGCTCACAACCAAACGGTTGCTAGTCCAAGGCCCCACAATCCTATATCGCTTTCGATGGGGAATCCACTAAAAGGTCTCTTCCTCATTGGAGGTAAGAGACAATGATTACATAAGAAATGTAGAGGAAGAGGAAACAAGCCTACCTCTCCTCTTACTAACAATAAGTACAAAAGAAAGAGTAACTTAACAATAGTACCGACTTAAGGAAATGGAGTTGCACGTGTGGTCGACGTTATGATGGTGTAGTTTTGTCGAAGAGCACTTGGATTGTCGGAGCACTTTGGGAACCTTTCTAGATGATAGAAAGAGGTGAATTGTTTCTCCTTTTGTAGCCCTTTGAGTCCAAGATCATTGAGATATGGATCTAAGTCAAACCTCCATATCACCCCACTTTTGATGGATCTTTATCTTGACTCACTTCGAAGTGATCATCTTGACCAGCAGTCGACTAATGCCCTACAACAATCGACTGATGGTAGGTTTAGTCGACTGCCATTAACCTCCAGTCGATTGCTAGCTTGATCACTCACTTGCAATACAAGGTTAGCACAGAAGTTATTCATTAATGGTAAATCTGAGGGTCCCTTACTGTCTAACCTAGACCTAGACCTTCCTCCGGAAGTTCTAGTCAGATCGCCGCCTATGATCGTCCTCATACGGAGGACACGTCCTTAACATCTTTCCACACTCGGAGCTTACCTTTGGTCCTCCTGACATGTCACTTAGCTTCCCATCACCACCGAGGTTCCTCGACTCCTCGAGGTTCTCCTGGTGTCACCCGACCACCGAGGTTTCTTGTCTCGAGATTCTCTTGGTGTCGTTGACCTCAGCAGAGCTTAATACACTACCTGCACACTCAACACAATATGTGAGATAACAAGAATGACTTAACTTTGAACCTTTGCCATTATCAATACCTAGGTTCGATTATTTGGTGCCCCTGCACCAACAGGATCTACATTTCCAAGGTACATTTGGGCTTACGCTGCCAAGACACACGCTTAGACTTTATGCCACCAACCATTGGACTTATGCCGCCAAGACTACAGCTTGGAATTTACGCCGCCAATATCACACCCTGGGACTTCACTTGCCAACTACATGTTGGACTTTCCAATTGCCAAGACCCATGCATGGCCTTTACCATTTCTAAGACCCATGCTTGGACTTTCCATGCCAAGTACACAAGACTTGGACTTTAAATGCCAAGTTCCACTTGGACTTCTTCATCATTTGGTCAATCCTATGTCAACCATATAGTCAACCCATTGTCAAACATCAAAATACTACTCGAGTCAAACTAGAGTCCAGTCAATCATGACCTAGGCCGATTGCACCAACACCTTGTGGTTAAGAGAGAGTTGTTAGTCATACCTGTCCACCAAACCACTCGGGGTAGTGGTTACATGAGATGTTGGTAGTTGATACTACAACACTCTATTGGTGTAGGGGCACCAGATAATCGAACCTAGGTTTTGATAATGACAAAGATTCTAAGTTAAGCTTTTTTGTTATCTCATATGTTATGTTGAGTGTATAGGTAATGTATTAGGTTTTGCTAAGGTCAACGACGCTAGGAGAATCTCAGGAAGTCGAGAAACCTCAGTGGTCGTAAGAACCGACACCAGGAAAATCTCGATGGGACAAGAAACCTCGGTGGTCGATTGACCAGGTCAAAAGACGCTAGGAGAACCTTGGGAAGTTGAGGAACCTCGGTGGTCAAGTGACCGAAAGCTAAGCGGCATGTCAGAAGGAATAAAGGTAAGGAATGTAAGAACTTCATGCGTAGAGGACAAGTCACGTCCTCAGTATGGGGGCAACCATAGGCGACGACCCGACTAAGACTTCCGGAGGAAGGTCTAAGTCGAGATCGGATGATACAGGACCGTTTCACTATTCACTATATAGTTCTTGTGCGAACCATGTAATGTAGGTGACTATTCAAGCCATCAATGGACTGGAGGAAAAGGGTAGTTGACTGGATCACCATCAGTCGACAGATGGTAGCTTTAGTCGACTACTAATGAATCTGGTCACTTCAAGGAAAGTCAAGATAAGAGCCACAAAAGGAGGAGTGGATGATGATGTTTGACTCAGATCTAAATCTCAATGAGCTAGGTTTTGGAAGGCTATAAAAGAAGAGGCATGGCACCACTCTTGGACTAATAAAAATGCTCCCAAAGTGCTCAATCAATCCGAAGCTCTCATCTCCATGCATCAACATCGTAGCGTCGACAAAGCTTCTAACTTTCACTTCTTGTAGTTGGTACCTCCTTATTGTTTTTGTTCCTTACTTTTTAATTGCAACGGGTAAAGGTAGGCTTCTTACCTTGTCCTCCACATTACTTGTAATCGATTGGTCTCTTACCTCCAATGAGGAAGAGACGCTTTTAGTGATTGCCCCTCGGAAGCGATCAAGGATTGCAAGGGTCTTGGATTAACAGCCGGTGGGATGTGAACCAAGTAAAATCCTCTTGTGTACTTGTGTGTTTTGATTCTTTATTTCATTTTGAGTACTTTACATTTTATGAGGCTTTAAAATGAAAGAAAAGAAAAGTTTTTCGAATCCTATTCACCCCCCTCTTGCATTTCTTGATTCTACACACGTGACCACTGTGGGATAGTTGTTGGGAAGGGAAACTTCGCTTCCCACTTCAACTGGGTCGCTTGTTCATGGCGATACCTTCTACGTCTCCAAATAAAAAAAATTTATCCTTGACAAGAGGGATAGCCCAAGAAACCGTGTCATCGTCGTGCTATTCGTTTATAGTAGTCACTTGAACAAACTTGTTGTTCAAGCGACCAACCTCTATTCCACGAATAGCCGTGGAATAGACGATGTACGGATCGCCGACTTTTGTGTTTATGTTCGGGGTCCAAGTATATTTAGCCACAAAACAGAATATATATCATGCATATAATTGAAAAGCAAATATAAACATGTAACAAATGAAAATAGAGAATCTATATACCTCTCGATCTTCTATTATATGACCTTCCTCCTTTTGGACGTCGTGTGGGCAACGATCTACCAAAAGTTGAAGCTCCTAGATCACCAATCTTCCTTCCTTGCTCGTTCCGAGCAAGAGGAAGAATAGAAACAAGACTCCTTTCCTTCTTTCAACCAACCAACAAGCAACAAGCAACTTGCTTGCCGCCGGCCAACAAGGAGAAGGGAGAAAAAGATGGTTGCCGGCCAAGAGCTTCAAGGGAGTGAAGGGTTTTGCTTCGAAAGCTCTCCCAATAATTGTAGGTTTTAGCTTATTGAGTCCGTGAGGGGAAACTTCACTTCCAACTTCACCTCGGTAGCTTCCTTCATGGCGATCCCTTCTATGTCCCCGGATTAAAAATTTAATCCTAGACAAAAGAAATTGCCAAAGCAATCAAGCCATCAATGTGCTATTCGTTTAGAGAGGTCACTTGAACAAACTAGTTGTTCAAGCGACCATCCTCTATTCTACGAGTAGCCGCGGAATAGACGATGTCCGGATCGCCGGTTTTTGATTTTATGCTCGGGATCTAAGTATTATTTATCCATTTACATATTTATAACATGCTTATAATTGAAAAACGAAAACAAGCAACAAATAAAAGAAGAAAGTAGAATAGGAATACCTCTCGATCTTCTAATGTATGACCTTCCTCCTTTTGGACGTCGTGTGGGCGATGATCTACCAAAAGTCGAAGCTCCTAGATCACAAATCTTCCTTCCTTGCTCTTCCAAAGCAAGAGGAAGAAAAGAAACAAGGTTTTTCTCCTCACTAGAAACAACCAACAAGGAACTAAAACTATCCTTGCCGCCGGCCAACTAGGTGAAGGAGAAGATGGTGGAAAACAACCAAGACACCAAGGGAAGCCCTATATCTTGTTTCCACCACCTAAGGAGAAGGAGAAGGGGGCTTTTGGGTGCCGGCCAAGGCTGGAAAAGAGGGTGGAGAGGTGCTGGACGTTGGCCAAAAGAGGAAGAAGAAGAGAAGAATACCTTCCTTATTTGGTGCCACCCTTGCCTTCAAACCCTAATCCTAATCCTATCTCAACTAGGATTCCTTCTTGCCGTCCAAACCCTATCTCTCCTTCAATTTAATTCATGCCAACTCCCATGCCATCCTTTTATAGAGTTAAGGATAAGTCATGAATTAATCTCATCCATTGGTTCTAGGGATTTAATCTCAACCGTCGGATCTAGAGATTTAATCTCAACCGTCGGATCTTAGAGATTTAATCTCTACCAATGGATCTAAGAGTTTTGTTTCTATCCATTGGATCTAAGCATCTTGAGGTGTTAATAGGCTACATTAGGGACCATGAGGAGGAGTTGGGTCTTGGCCACCCATGGATCAAGCCCACATAAAGTCCGATCCACTAATGATGATCCAATCCACTAAAGGTTCATCATTGATCTACCTCACCAACCCCCATATGATAATATGGGCTCCATATATTATTTGTACATTTTCTCCCCGTGTTTAAGATCTCGAATGTCCGTCGATTAATTAATTTACTAACCATTAATTAATCAACATCTAACTCTTTGAGTAGTACCACTCAACCTTTTCATCATGCCGGACCAAGTCCACCTACAGGGTTTACATGATGAACCTTATGAGCTCCTCAAGGGGACATCATATCCTAATATATAGGACACGGTTTCCTCCTATAATCAACGACACACCATATAAATAATATCATCTCCCAACTTATCGAGCCTATCGATTTAATCTATAAATCTCGCCCATTGGTAAATCAAAGAGATGAGTACTAAGTATATGTGCCCGTTATTATATCGGGATTAAGACAATGTACTAAATAATATCTGAGGTCCGATTCGATTATGTAGTCAGCAATAAATCGAATCACCTCTAAGTCGGTCCTGCTCAATACACACAAAGTGCACTAGTGTGATTCTATGGTCAAGACAAACCAATACCAAATCACATTACAACCATTCTGATGGTTTGTCCAAAGCCATCTCGGTTGTGAGCCTTTACTTATACTTTACAAGTAGCAGATAACATGATCTCCCGTGTGACACCACACACCATGTTATCTATGTAGGGGATCGATATGGCCAGCTAGAGGGGGGTGAATAGCCCTCGTACGTTGGACGTCGTAAATTGCTCGTCTACAAAAGATTAGCGCAAGCGGAATATACAAATACAAAGCAAAAGACAAACAATAAAACAAACGCTAACATGATGGTATAACGTGGTTCACGGCTACGCCGCTAATCCACGGTCCGATTCGTCCACGGTGAATCACTCCGCCAAAACCAATCACTATCGGTCTCTCCTTTGCACAAAGCTAGGTGGAGGTAACCTTTACAACCAAGATCACTCTTCTTACAATAGGATTGAAGTAAAGACAAGTAAGAAGAGTTTAGAGCTTGTGGGGCACTAGGAAGATTGTTTGGAGCTTAAGCATTAGCCTCTCAAAGGCTTACACCCTCTCTTTTTATAGAGAGGGCTAACTTCTTCCCGTTTGCCGCCATCAGTCAACTGCCACCCTTGGCGATCATTGCCATTACTCACTAGCGGCCTCCGAACACGTCGGATCCCGACCGTTTGTAGTCAGCGGAACTCTTGGCGATCGGTGATGGACCTCATCGATCGTGATGCCCCGTAGTCATCGCCTTGCGATCGGCTCACGAGGCTGTGGGTCGAACCCTTATTGACCCGATCGGCTGCGCCGGCGATCGATGGTCTTGGCGATCCGCCCACGTATGTGCGATCGCGCCGCAATCCGATCGATCGTATACGGTCGAACTCACCGGCTCGGACGGCCGCCGCATGACATGGCAGTCGACTGGTGTCGAGAAAACCCATCCGACACTTGGCCAAATGGCCAAGTTTCACCTAAGAGCTACCCTTCCCTGGGTTACAATCGCTCACTCTCATTTCTCGGAGTCCCTCGCCTTCGAAGTTCTCTTCGTTCTCGGCCACGTCCCTCGGCAGCAGAGCGCGCGGCTGCAATGCTCCTTCGCGTCTCTTGCCTCGAAGTCTACTTCCTCCGGCTTCACTCCAAGCTTCTCGTCCGGCGGTCCCTCGGATGCTCCAAGCGCACGGCTTCCGCAAAGCTATCCTTCACCGACTCAAGGCACGAGTCATGAGATGTGAAACTCTCCACGGCTCCATGTGCGAATTACTAAGTCCTGCACGACTTCAACGCACATATCACATCAACATATCAAACTAACTTAAACCCTTTGCCACACCATCAAAACCATATTACGGCAAGAGATTGCCCTAACAATCTCCCCCTTTTTGATATGTGGCAATCCGTTTAAGTTAGGTAAAAACATTTGATATAAATTCTAAGGTAAGAAAGCATGTAAAGATAAACATGATATAACAACATGCAACTCCCCCTTAATCCATGAAACTCTCCATGCAAATTTTCTCCCCCTATCATATATTTCTCCCTAAAATATATTTCTCCCCCTTTGACACCATCAAAAAGATTAACACTAAGTTATAAGCTCATGACATCAAGTATAATGGAGGAAAAATATGACAAGTTGATTTAAAATTGGGTACCACTTGTTGATGGCATCGAGTATATTTCTACCACTTGTTGTAGGTTTTACAAACTGAATTCGACCTTCAATGTTCTGATTTACAGGCCACGATCATTGCTATCGTATGGCGATCGGTAGCACAAGAATCCAAATTTACGATTTTACGGGCCGAATTTCAGAAATGCATTATAAATTCCAGAAAATTTGAAAAATCATGAAATTTGGGGAACATATTTCTTTTAAGTATATCTATCAAGGAAAAATAGTTTTTCATGAAAACTCATTATATTTTCTTGTTTTTGCCAAAAATCCAAAAGTTCTAAAAACCACTAGGTTTTTGATCATTCTAGTATCAAGTTAGCTACCTAGTTTTGCATCCAATTGTTTCAAAACATGAATACATGTATTTTAAGGTAAGAAATTGTTTTGAAAACATATGAAATATCCAACCATGATCTTTGGGCAATATGTCTATGAATTAAACATAAGCCTTCCCCATGATTGGTCTATTATTGCTATTTTGATACTTTAAATGACCATCTAAATGCCATAGGCATTAGTGGACATTTGTATCATCCTAATATCTCACCCATGCTAAGTTTGCAATCAAGTTAGCCTATAGTGAGTGTGAGATGCATCCTAGGGGGTATTTGTATATACTTAACCAATATATTCATGCAATTTTATCATGGTTAAGTATCAACCTAACAACCTACATGATCATAATGACATATATCAATCAATTCTACATTATGATCATGAAACTCATGTATCCATCAAATAATAGTCATGCATTAGGTATTATACGATGATAATAAACAAGTTATCACCTAAAGCATGATTTAACCCTATTTCTCATGATAACATGCCAAATATCAAAATCATAAATCATGATTTAAGACATACATAGGAATTACATCAATCATCATGATTTAAGCATTATTACCTATTTATGGGCACGTTATCATCACCCAACACTATCTAAAAAATGTTGTCCCGTCATCCTAAGTCAACCAAATTATGATATAGGTCAAGTTCATATGGTTGACTACCCTAGGGTTATTCTAACCCTTAAGGATGGATTTTGGAACCCAAAATAAGTTCTTTCCTATTGGGTTCACTAAATATTCCTTGGGGATCCATTTCCTAGCAATTACCTTCTTTTTATCTTGTCCCCTAGCTATTAGGCATTTATAGGCCTTTTCATTTTTCTTTTCTTTGTATCCTAGGCCTTTCTTGTTGAAACTAGCTCTTTGGCTCCCTAAGATCATATTTAAAGTGTTGGAGCCTATAGTGAATTTCTCTAGGGCTTTGGTTAAATAATCTACCTTTTCCCTTAAAGCCCTATTTTCATTTATACATGCATCACTAACATCCAAAGGCATATAAAGGTCATGTGAGCATGCATCATCTAAGCTAGAAGAAATATTATCATTTAAGCATGCCTTTTCTAATTTTTGTTCTAATTCCTTAATTTGTTCAAGCATGCATTTATTTTTCTTCTTTGCCCTAAATAAATCCTTAGTTAAACTAGAAATCATAGAAACTATTTTACTAGGTGAGAGATTGGTTACCATAGTTTCCATGTCCTCTTCTTCTTCGGATGATGAGGATGATGTAGAAGCTCCCCCTTCATTTGAGCTCTCCCCATTTGAGCTTGATCCTTCATTTTCGGATGAAGAGCAATCCAAGTCATCAAAGGCCATCAAGGCCAAATTGGTGACAAAGGCATTCTCCTCATCCGATGATGAGGAGGATGAGGATGGATCATCCCAAGTCCTTGCCTTGAGAGCCTTAGCCTTTCCCTTTTCTTTTGCCTTCTTCTCCTCTTCCTTCTTTTTCTTGCTCCCCTTTTTCTTCTTCTTTTCTTCTTTCTTTTTCCTTTCTTCCTTGCTCTTGTTTAGGAGAGGACAATTGTCCCTTATGTGCCCTTCTCCTTGGCAATTGTAGCATATGACCTTCCCCCTTGGTCTTCTATTCCTATCATTAGATTTATCAAATCTAAAATTCTTAAATGCACGTCTTACCCTCCTTACCATATAGGCTTCTTCGGTGCTATCCATGGAGGAGGAGGAAGACGCTTCGTCATCGGAGGAGGAGGGGATTTCCATCTTCTTCTTCCCCTTACTTGCCAATAATGCTACTCCTCTTGAGGGTTGAATTTTAGGCTCCTCTTGTATTCCCTCAAGCCTTGTTTCGTGGAGTTCCATTGTTGAGAAGAACTCCTCCAAGGTGCTCACTTCTAAATTCTTTGAGATATAGAATGAGTCCACCATGGAGCTCCATTTTGAGGACCGGGGAAAGGCATCTATGGCCTTCATTACCATATCCCGGTTTGATAGCTTCTCACCTACACTTGTTAGCCCAATTAAAATTTCTTTAAACCTAGAGTGTAGTGAGGTTACCTTTTCTCCCTTTTCTAGTTTTATATTGGATAGTTGGGAGCGGAGGAGATCTCTCCTTGCTAGCTTTGCCTCGGATGTGCCTTCATGAAGCTCAATTAGCTTCTCCCACATCTCCTTGGCGCTTAGGCATTCTCCTATTCGGTTGATTTCTTGTTGGGGGAGCACATTGAAGAGATGGTGCTTGGCTTTGGAGTTTGCAAGGTGCTCTTCTCTTTGCCTCTTGGTCCACCTAGACTTCTCTATTGGCTTCCCTTCTTCATCCCTAGGCAAAACGAAATCAGATTCCATTGTAATCATTATATCAAAATCCGTTTCGAAAAATACCTCCATTCGCTTCTTCCACCAAGCGAATTCTCCTTCAAACTTCGGAGGATGGATGTTGGAGCCGGCCATTTTTGATGTAGGGCTTGTTGCGGCGGTTAGTCCGGTGACAAGCAACCTCCGCTCTGATACCACTTGTAGGGGATCGATATGGCCGGCTAGAGGGGGGTGAATAGCCCTCGTACGTTGGACGTCGTAAATTGCTCGTCTACAAAAGATTAGCGCAAGCGGAATATACAAATACAAAGCAAAAGACAAACAATAAAACAAACGCTAACATGATGGTATAACGTGGTTCACGGCTACGCCGCTAATCCACGGTCCGATTCGTCCACGGTGAATCACTCCGCCAAAACCAATCACTATCGGTCTCTCCTTTGCACAAAGCTAGGTGGAGGTAACCTTTACAACCAAGATCACTCTTCTTACAATAGGATTGAAGTAAAGACAAGTAAGAAGAGTTTAGAGCTTGTGGGGCACTAGGAAGATTGTTTGGAGCTTAAGCATTAGCCTCTCAAAGGCTTACACCCTCTCTTTTTATAGAGAGGGCTCTGTAGTCCAACGGAACTCTTGGCGATCGATGGACCTATCGATCGGCCCGATGCCCGTAGTCGATCGCCTGGGCGATCGATCTGAGCGGTCTGGTCGAACTCTTATTGACCCGATCGGCTGCGCCTTCAGCCGATCCGATGGTCTTGTCGGCCGATCGCCGCCCGTATGGCGATGCGCTGCCCAATCCGATCGATCGTATACGGTCGAACTCACTCGACTGAGCGATCCGCCATGACATGGCGGATCGGCGGTGTCGGGAAAACCCATCCGACACTTGGCCAAATGGCCAAGTTTCACCTAAGAGCTACCCTTCCCCGGGTTACAATCGCTCACTCTCATTTCTCGGAGTCCCTCGCCTTCGAAGTTATCTTCGTTCTCGGCCACGTCCCTCGGCAGCATCAGGCGCACGGCTCTGCAATGCTCCTTCGCGTCTCTTGCCTCGAAGTCTACTTCCTCCGGCTTCACTCCAAGCTTCTCGTCCGGCGGTCCCTCGGATGCTCCAAGCGCACGGCTTCCGCAAAGCTATCCTTCACCGACTCAAGGCACGAGTCATGAGATGTGAAACTCGCCACGGCTCCATGTGCGAATTACTAAGTCCTGCACGACTTCAACGCACATATCACATCAACATATCAAACTAACTTAAACCCTTTGCCACACCATCAAAACCATATTACGGCAAGAGATTGCCCTAACAATCTACAATGCAACACATTTGACAATATGCATAAACATATTTTTATGCAAAAAATGATCATGTGATTCTTATTTCAAAAATAAAGATGTTCATACAAAAGATAGACTTTTCAGTATACATCCCTACAATCTACCACTTATTCTAAAAGACTATGTTATCCTCATACTGCCATACATCTGATTCCCCTTCCCTCCACATGCCTATCAAAGCTCTCGCTAGAAGGGCCTTAGTGAAAGGGTCTACCAGGTCATCCTCTGATGTAATCTAGGCGACAACAACTTCTACCTCCTTTACGATTTCTCGTATCAGGTGGTACTTGTGCTCTATGTGTTTACTAGCCTTATGGGTTCGTGGTTCCTTCGAGTTTGCAACTGCACCACTATTATCACAATAAATTGTGATATTTCTAGGCAAACTAGGAATCACATCCAAGTCCATCAGAAAGTTCCTGAGCCATACCACTTCTCCGGCTGCCTCAGAGGCCGCCACATACTCAGCTTCCATGGTGGAGTCCGCTACGCATTTCTTCTTGACACTCCTCCATACAATGGCTCCACATCCCAAAGTAAACATAAAACCTGAGGTAGACTTACTGTTATCCCTATCAGATTGGAAGTTGGAATCCGTGTAACCCACAGGGAGTAATTGGTCTGCCCGGTAAACTAACATATAATCCCTAGTCCTTCTCAGGTACTTCAATATATGCTTTACTACAGTCCAATGTCCCTGTCCTAGATTACACTGATATCTGCTTACCATGCCCACCGCAAAGCAGATATCTAGTCTCGTACAGAGCATCACATACATGAGGCTTCCTACTACCGAAGCATAAGGAACCGCCTTCATCTCCTCTATCTCCTCAGATGATCTAGGACACATCTCCTTAGATAAAGGAATTCCATGCCTTAAGGGTAGAAAACCCTTCTTGGAGTTCTGTATGCTAAAACGCTCCATAATCGTGTCTATGTATGAAGCTTGGGATAAGCACAACATCCTTTTCCTGCGATCCCTTACAACCTTGATCCCAAGGATGTGTGCCACCTCTCTCAAGTCCTTCATATCAAACTGTTTGGACAACCATACCCTTACGTCCGATAACACCTTGATATTGTTTCCAAACACCAAAATGCCATCTATATATAGTACAAGAAATACCACTACGTTTCCGTCACATCTCTTCTATACACAAGACTCATCCGGATTTTGAATAAATTCATAAGACTAATTTACCTCATCAAATCGGATGTTTCAAGACCTTGAACTTTGCTTCAATCCATAAATCGACCGATTAAGCTTACATACAAGATGCTCTTTGCCCTAAGCAATGAATCCCTCTGGTTGCTTCATATAGATGTTTTCCTCAAGACTTCCATTAAGGAAAGTTGTCTTGGCATCCATCTGCTACACCTCATAATCCATATGAGCTGCTATGCATAAGAGAATCCGGATAGACTTAAGCATGGCTACCGGCGAAAAGGTCTCCTCATAATCGATACCCTCTTTCTGAGTATACCCCTTCGCAACAAGCCTCACTTTGAAGGTCTCAACCTTCCCATCTATTCCTCTCTTTCTCTTGTAGATCCACTTGCATCCAATGGTTTTTACACCATCGGATTGTTCTACTAGCTCCCAGACCTGATTTGAATCCATAGATTCAATCTCAGCATTCATTGCACTTTGCCAAGATACTGCATCTTCAACTTGGATTGCCTCATCATATATCCAGGGATCAGGTTCATGTTCGCCAAGGACCAAATCAGAAGATTCTCCCAAGAACATGAATCTATCAGGCTGTCTCACAACCCTCCCACTACGACGAGGTATCAACTGTGTATCCTCTGTGACACGCGGTGCAGTGACATGTGGTATATCCTCTTGTACCGGCGGTACTAAAGAAGTGACTTCCCCTTTTAACTCCTCCAGAATAATTTTACTCTTGGGCTTGTGGCTCATCACATAGTCTTCCTCTAGAAATTTGGCGTTCATGCTAACAATCACCCTCTGATCTCTAGGACTATAAAACAATCCACCCTTCGTTCCCCTGGGATAGCCAACGAACAAGCATAATTCTGTACGAGGTTCCAACTTACCAGCATCTGCCTTCAGTACATGTGCTGGACACCCCCATATCCGAATATGTCTTAGACTAGGCTTTCGCCCAGTCCACAATTCTGTGGGAGTAGAAGGCACTGATTTAGATGGAACCAAGTTCGGAATGTACATCGCCGTATCTAGAGCATATCCCCAGAACAAATTTGGCAAGTCAGAATAACTCATCATCGATCTAACCATCTCCATAAGAGTCCTATTCCTTCGCTCTGCTACACCATTCTGCTGGGGTGTGCCAAGTGCAATCAATTGGGATTGAATCCCAGCCTCTGATAAGTAGTTCCTAAACTCTCCCAAGAGGTACTCACCACCACGATCAGATCGTAGTGTCTTGATACTTTTACTTGACGTTTCTCCACATCAACCTTGAATTCTTTGAACTTGTCAAAGCATTCAGACTTGCGGTGCATCAGGTAAATGTATCCATATCTTGAGTAATCGTCTATAAAAGAGATGAAATACTCAAAACCACCTCTAGCCTGGATAGACATAGGACCACACAAATCAGAATGAACCAATTCTAACACATCTTTGGCTCTATACCCCTTGGCCTTAAAAGGCCTCTTGGTCATCTTACCCTCCAAGTAAGATTCACAGGTTGGGAGATCCTCCACCACTAATTAACCCAAAGGTCCATCAACTATCAACCTTTGAATTCTGCTTAGGTTAATGTGACCAAGCCTAAGATGCCAAAGATATGTTTGGTTCATCTTCAAAGTTTCTTTTCTCTTATTGGAATTAGAAGTAACTTCAATTTGCATCGTGGGAGGTTTTGGTTCAAGTGTATACAATTTTCCTATCAATGTACCTGAACAGATATTCTCCCTATTCCTTTTTATAACAGCTCTGTCATTAAAAGAAATAGAATATCCATCCATAAACAATTTAGAAACTGAAACTAAGTTCTTTCTAAATAAAGGTACATAAAGGGAATTTTCCAGAACCTAAGTTTTATTTTTCTCAAGAGATAAATAAAACTTCTTCCACTGCAATAGTCGTTCCTTCCTTTTAGGACACAGTTTCCTTCTATAATCAATGGCACACCATATAAATAATATCATCTCCCAACTAATCGAGCCTATCAATTTAATCTATAAATCTCGCCCATTGGTAAATCAAAGAGATGAGTACTAAGTATATGTGCCCGTTATTATATCGGGATTAAAAGCATGTACTAAATAATATCTGAGGTTCGATTTGATTATGTAGTCAACAATAAATCGAATCACCTCTAAGTCGGTCCTGCTCAATACACACAAAGTGCACTAGTGTGATTCTATGGTCAAGACAAACCAATAGAAAATCACACTACAACCATTCCGATGGTTTGTCCAAAGTCATCTCGGTTGTGAGCCTTTACTTATACTTTACAAGGAGCCGATAACATGATCTCCCGTGTGACACCACACACCATGTTATCTACAATGTAACGTATTAGACAATATGCATAAACATATAGATATGCAAACAACGATCATCTACTTCTTATTTCAAAAATAAATATGTTCATACAAAAGATAGACTTTTCAGTATACATCCCTATAGGGAGGACCCTATGCCTTGGTTCCACCGGCCAAGGAGAAGGAGAAGAGCTGCTATGGACGCCGGCCAAGGTGAGGAAGGTGCTGTATGTACGCCGACCACCAAAAAAGAAGAAGGAGATAAGGAAAAAATTTCCTTAATAGGTGCCGCCAACTCCAAACCCTAGGCTTCATGTAACGCCCGCCCTTATCTGCTCTTAGGGCATAGCTACTTTTTTTTTTTATATAACATAACATATATGGATCATTTCACAATCTACCTAATCAAGCATGTTAACATGACATAATCCTCTTTTATAACATGCATCACATATCATAGACCTATTTAGCATGTTAACATGTCATATCTTCTTTATAAAGTGCATCACATATCATAATCATAATTAGCACGTTAACATATCATAACTTCTTTTATAACATGCATAACATAAAGATCCATTCATGAGTCCTATCATATAAAACTTTCATAAGTAATTGAACAGTAACATAACTAAGCAACATCCAACATGGTACTAATAAATCACAATTCATAAAAGCGGAAGCAAATGTCTTAAGTTGTTCATAGAGCATATAAATAAAAGCAGAGAGTCATAGGGTCTTTTTCCACCATGCCACTATCACATACACTCAGCCCCTCCTGCTACTTCCTCTAGTTCATGTTTCCTTTATCTGTAGTATATGGACAACATAAACTATAAGCATATAGCTTAGTAGGGCATACAACATATCATAATTTCCTAAGGGTGTTTTCATGCAACCCTATCCCTAAAACCCAAGTTGTCCGAAACTTGTAGGGCACCAAAATTTTTATTTTTGTCACATAAGGTTCATACATGAAGGCATACAACATAATGTAACTTCATAAGGGGTGTTTTCATGAAACCCTAGCCCTAAAACCCTAGTTGGTCGAAACATGTAGGGGCACAAAGCTTGGATTTTTGCCACCTAAAATTCCTACATGAAGCATACAACATATCATAATTTCCTTAGAAGCATTTTCATGCAACCCTAGCCCAAAAACCTTGGTTGGCCGAAACTTGTAAGGGCACCAAGACTTGTATTTTTGTCACCTAAAATTCCTACATGAAGCATACAACATATCATAATTTCCTTAGAAGCATTTTCATGCAACCCTAGCCCAACAACCTTGGTTGGCCGAAACTTGTAAGGTATCAAGCATCATATTTCTTTCATGTATCATGTCCTACAAGAACAAATATACTGCAGGTGAGGGAATCTTACATCCTTCGCTTTGCTTTTAGTTGGAAGATGACCTAATGGAAGCCAAACCTAGGCTTCTTCTTGCTTGGATGAATTTCGGAAAATGGAAAGGGAGAAGGTAGGTTTCGGTGAGGAAGAAGAAGAGAAGAGGGAAGAAGTAGTGGCCAAATGGAACTTTCACTCCTATTTATAAAGGGAGGAAGAGAAGTGCCTCTTCTCTTTTCATGCCTCTTCATTCACCCTCCTCACACTCATCTACAATTTCTCCTCTTTCTCCAACAGTAAGCTACTGTTGAGCACTTGGTCATCACATGCATGGTAAGAGTTAACTCTCACCAAGAGGTTTAAGGTTCAAACCTCACCTCTCCACCTTTTTTATTCTTTTATCATCATTTTCCAAGATCCCATATATAATCTACTATACATAAAAAATTAAATTCTATACCAAAATTTTGGAGAAAAATTTTGGGGTGTTACAATCCCCCGTACCTTATGAAAAGTTCGTCCCGAACTTAAAATAGTTCCGGATACTTTTGTCGCATCTCGTCTTCTCGTTCCCACGTGAACTCTTCGAACCCTTGACTTCGCCATAGGACCTTCACTAAGGGTACCTCTTTGCTCCTTAGCTTCTTGACCTCTCGATCTATTATTTGAACAGGTCGGCTTTCATAACTTAGGTCCCCTTGAATTTGTACTGCCATGGGTTCGATCACCTGGTCTGCATTGGGAACGCATCTCTTGAGCATTGATACATGAAAGACATTGTGGATAGCCGACATCTCCTGAGGTAGCTCCAGCTCATAGGCCACCTTGCCGATTCTTTTCAGGATCTGATACGGTCCTACATAACGCGGACTCAGCTTTCCCTTTCTTTCAAATCTAATTACTCCTTTCATAGGGGTGACCTTGAGGAACACAAAATCCTCAACTTCGAATTCCAATGGTCGACATCTCTTATCCGCATAACTCTTTTGCCGACTCTGAGCAGTCTCTATCCTCTGACGGATAGTCTGTATCGCTCGGGTGGTATCGTCAATAATATCGGCCTGAAGACCCATTTCCCTCCTTTCACCACCCTCGTACCAACAGATAGGAGACCTGCATCTTCTCCTGTATAGAGCTTCATATGGTGTCATTCCAATAGTAGCACAGTAGCTGTTATTTGTAAGCAAATTTCGCCAAGCACAAATATCGACACCAACTCCTTAAAGTCTAGGGCACAAGCCGCAACATATCTTCCAAAGACTTTGGTTCACTCTTTCTGTCTAGCCGATTACGAGGATGAAACACGATCTTTGAATCTCAACTTAGTGCTAAGAGCCTTCTGAACACATTCCCAGAAATGGGAGGTAAAACGGCCATCACGATCAGAAATAATAGCCTTAGGCACTCCATGTAATCTGATAATTTCCTTGGCATATAATTGAGCTAGCTGCTCAACCGGATAGGTCATCTTAATTGCCAGGAAATGGGCAGACTTTGTCAACCGGTCTATGATTACCCATATAGCATCATAACCATTTGTTGTTCTGGGTAATCCCAAGATGAAATCCATAGAAATTTCTTCCCATTTCCACTCTGGAATCTGTATCGGCTGCAGTAATCCTCCAGGTTTCTGGTGTTCTGCCTTAACCCTCTAGCAGGTCAGACAGGTGCTGACGTACTGAGCCACATCCCTTTTCATGCCGGACCACCAAAATTTATCTCTTAAGTCCTGATACATTTTTGTAGATCCAGGATGCATGGTATAAGGTGTTCCATGGGATTCCTCGAGTATCTTCTTCCGTAATTCCTGATCATCCGGAATACATAGTCGGTCCCGGAGGTATAATAATCCACTATCGAAAATGCAGAATCCATTATCCCTTCCTTCCCGGACTTCCTGTTTGATCTTCTGGATGACTGAATCACCATCTTGCTTTCCCAATATATCGTCGAACAACGTCGGCGCTATCATCATGGTGGAAAGTTGTCCAGAAATAATCTCTATTCCGTAATTCATTATTTCCCTTTTCAGGGGCTGAGATAGCATCGATAAGGACATCAGAGCGGCACAGGACTTTCTGCTAAGTGCATCTGCCACTTTTTTGGCCTTTCCGGGATGATAGAATATCTCACAATCATAATCTTTGACTAGCTCGAGCCATCTGCGTTGTCTCATGTTTAGGTCTTTCTGAGAGAAGAAATATCTCAGACTCTGGTGGTCTGTATAAATCCTGCACTAAGCTCTGTATAAGTAGTGTCTCCATATTTTCAGAGCGAATACCATGGCTGCCAGTTCTAAGTCATGGGTAGGATAATTTCTTTCGTGCTCCTTGAGCTGTCTAGAGGCGTAAGCGATAAGCTTGCCATTTTGCATAAGTACAACTCCGAGCCCCAGTTTAGAAGCGTCACTATACATATCGAAGCTTTCATTATCTTCAGGGAGAGTCAGAATGGGAGCGCTGATCAGTCTCCTCTTCAGTTCCGTAAAACTCCTCTCACAGTCCTCAGTCCATTTGTATTGCTTGTCCTTTCTGGTGAGGGCTGTCATAGGGGTTGTAATTCTAGAGAAGTCCTCTACAAACTTTCTGTAATAGCCTGCTAGCCTGAGAAAACTCCTGATTTCACTCGCATTCCTTGGCCTATTCCAGTTCCTCACAGCTTCAAACTTTATTGGGTCTACCATGATTCCTTCTTTAGAGATGACATGACCCAAGAATGACACTTGATCGAGCCAGAACTCACATTTGGAGAACTTCGCATATAGTTGCTTTTTCTGAAGAATCTGTAGTACTGTCTTCAGATGTTCAGCATGCTCTTCTCGGTCTCTCGAGTAGATAAGAATATCATCGATGAAAATGATTACAAATTTGTTGAGGAAGGCCGAGAATACTCGATTCATCAGGTCCATGAACATCGCAGGAGCATTGGTTACTCCGAAGGGCATAACTACGAACTCATAATGTCCGTTGTTGGGATTTTCCGAGCCGCAAAAACCGCTTTTTGCGTTGCGGAAACCTCGGAAGCCCCGGCCACGGATCCGTGCGAAGTATAAAAAATTATAATTACATGTATGTGCTTACAAAAATCCTAGATCTACCTTAGATATAAGAGGTTAGAACGTTACCCTCGTAGCGACGCCCTTCGCTTATCCCGCTCGTCCAAAAGTTCGCCGGAACTCGAGAGTGTCAAGTGCACACTCCTCTATGGTATCCACACAAGCAATAGGTGGAGAGAAATCCCTTAGAGTGTGCTAGCACTCCCTTAGGAATTTCGGCCAAAGAGAGGGATGGGAGAGGGAGAGCTTGAGAGGAAAGGTTCCAAGGTTGAAGATGAAGTAATGAGTGTGTTACTCACCAAATGAATTCACCACCCATAACCCCAAAGTGGCCGGCCACTTCATGGAGGGGGGGTTACATGCATGCATGTAACTCCCATGACCCTTGGTCTTCCTCATGATGTGGCACCAATTGACCAAGTCAATGATGATGTGGAGCACCATCATTGGCCGGCCATGCCTAGTCATCATCATGACATGGCATTTGGTCAAGTCAAACTTGACCTTTCATCTTCCCTCTCAAGTCAAGTCAAACTTGACCTCTAATCTCCCATGGTTGATCAAATCTAACCACTTGACTCAAGTCAATTTAATATAATGAATCTCTATTCATTAATTTAAATTGATTTGATGAATCAAATCTCAATTATACTCATTCAACACTTGAATCAACTTGAGTCTAACTCAATTAGTCTAATTTGGATTACTCTTAATCCAATTTGGTTCATCCCATGAACCTAATCCTCATGGTTCATCATATGAACCTAATCTCCATCTAATTGCTCTTATGTGTGTGACCCTATAGGTTCTTGTAACGTTGGCAATGTCCCTATACCGATTTAGGAACATAAGCAATGAGCGGTATCTAGCAACACATCATTGCTACCCAAGTTACAAGAATGTTGAGCTCCAACATCACCTTTGTGACTACTAATTGTGACTCTCACAATATGTGACAATGTCCCTCTATCCTTGACATCTAGATTGACCAATCGAGGCATAGACCGTGTCATCCTCGGTACAATCTAAATCTTGAACTCCAAGTAGACTCACTCTAATCAAATGAGCTCAATATCTCATATTGACTCATTTGGGCATGGCCATGCACTTCGTGGTCTCACTCTATCAAGAATATCGATGTCACCCCCGTCATATAGGAGGGATAGATCCCATCTACATCACTCACATCCCTCCGCATAATTCGTTACATACCCAGTAATCGCCTTTATAGTCCACCCATTTACGGGTGATGTTTGACGAAGCCAAAGTATGCAACTCCTTATGTAGGGAACCATGGTGACTTCAGGTCTAAGGACTAATAGTCATACTAATAGCCACATGAGAAAGTATATGACACTCATATAACGATCCATGATACTTTCTCATGGCGGGTCATTCAGTATACATTCTCCAATGCATACCCATGTGTCAACTTGATATCTCATATCCATGACTTGTGATATCAAGTCATCTTGTTGACCTACATGCTAGTCTCTACGCATTAACATTGTCCCTGAATGTTAATACTCGACTAGGAATGATTAAGAGTAGTGTTATCTATATCATCTCATTATCGATTCAACCAATCGATTGATATAGATAAGAACCTACTACTCAAGGACATTATTATATTTAGTTATTTGGCACCAATACAAGTAAATATAATAACCATGCCTTTATAAATAGGAATATGATACAATAAAGTCCATACAACAATCATCATATGATTGGCTCTAGGGCTTTCACTAACAATCTTCCACTAGCACTAGTGCCAATCACCGTAGTATCTAATACCCAATGACCTAGTGTGACCATCATGCTTTTTCTGTGCCAAAGCCTTGGTCAAGTGATCTGCGATGTTAGCCTCTGTGGGTACTCTGCAAATCTTCACATCTCCTCTATCGATGATCTCTCGAATGAGATGGAAGCGCCGTAGTATGTGTTTGGTCCGCTGGTGTGAGCGAGGTTCCTTAGCCTGTGTAATCGCTCCATTGTTGTCACAATAGAGCTCTATAGGATCTGCAATGCTAGGAACCACCCCAAGCTCAGTAATAAACTTACGGATCCAAACTGCCTCCTTTGCTGCCTCAAATGCAGCGATATACTCCTCTGTTGTAGAATCAAGAATCGTGTGTCTGCTTGAACTCTTCCACTCACAGCGCCACCATTCAAGCAAAACACGAACCACATTGCGATCTGTAATCATCACAGTGGGTTTGGAAGGCAGGCATCATGTAACCCTTTACAACTAGCTCCTCATCGCCTCCAAATATCAAGAAATATTCTTTAGTCCTTCTCAAGTACTTAAGAATATTCTTGACTGCTATCCAGTGACGCTCACCTGGATCTGACTGGTATCTACTCGTCATGCTCAAAGCATACGAGACATCGTGACGAGTACAGTACGGCATGGCGTAGCATGATAGATCCTATAGCGTATGTGTAAGGGATCTTATCCATGCGGTCTCTCTCCTCTCTAGAAGAGGGACTTTGAGTCTTCGAAAGACTCACACCATGTGACATCAGCAGAAGTCTTTTCTTGAAATTCTGCATGGCAAACCGAAGTAATACTGTGTCAATGTCTGTACTCTGACTTAGGCCAAGAAATCTCTTAGATCTATCTCTATAGATCTTGATGCCTAGAATACAGGTTGCTTCACCTAAGTCCTTCATTGAGAAGCACGTCCCCAGCCAAGTCTTCACAGACTGTAGCGAAGGGATGTCATTCTCAATGAGTAGTATGTCATCCACATACAATACAATCGTGTTCCCATTAACCTCTGTAGACCACGGGGTTCATCTTCATTCTTGATGAAACCAAACTGTTTGATCGCATCATCGAATCGAAGATTCCAGCTCCGAGAAGCTTGCTTTAGCCCATAAATGGACCTTTGCAGCTTGCATACCTTCCGATATCTTTGTGGATCTACAAAACCCTCGGGTTGTGTCATGTACACATCCTCGAGTAAGTTTCCATTCGAAACGCGGTTTTTGACATCCATCCGCCAGATCTCATAATCGTGGTATGCTGCAATAGCAAGCAAGATCCGAATGGACTTAAACATCGCCACCGGAGAAAAGGTTTCATCATAGTCAATACCATGAATTTGCTTGAAACCTTTAGCCACCAATCGGCCCTTATAGGTATGCGTAAGTCCATCCATGTCGTCCTTTCTTCCTAAAGACCCACTTACACCCAATGGGTTTGACCCTTCGGTGGATCAACCAAAGTCCATACTTGGTTAGTGTACATGGATTCCATCTCGGATCTCATGGCGTCTAGCCATTTCAATCTGGGCTCATCACGACTTCGATAGGAGGTAGGCTCATTCTCAATGAGCATAACGTCATCATGGTCGACAAGAGAAATGAGTATCTCGGTGACGACATACCCTATCGGACTGCGAAGAGGTAGGTCTACTTGAAGTGGTTGTTCCACAACTCTTTGTGCAACAACCTCATCACCCACAACACTTTGTGGTTCCTGTTCAACCTCCATCAAGGCCTCAGTGCTATGGTCCTTATCTTGAATTCCTTCAAGATCGAAGGTACTCCCACTAGTTTTTCTAGAAACAAAATCCCTTTCTAGAAAAACCCGATCTTTGCACAAACACTTTGTCTTGTGGAGAATGTAGAAGTAATATCCCTTTGTATCCTTGGGATATCCAACAAAATAGCACCTATCGGATTTGGGTCCCAGTTTGTCTGAGACTTGACGTCGAACGTAAGCCTCACAACCCCAAATCCTCATAAAAGACATCTTGGGATTTTTTCCCTGTCCATATCGTATATGGTGTCTTTACCACGACCTTGGATGGTACAGGTTAAGGGTAAAGGCTGCTGTGTCAGAGCATATCCCCAAAAGGATATAGGAAGATCTGTGTGACTCATCATAGATCGTACCATATCCAATAAGTACGATTCCTCCTTCCGGATACACCATTCCCTTTGTGGTGTTCCAGGAGGAGTGAGTTGGGATAGAATCCCACACTCAGCTAGATAGTCATGAAACTCATGGCTAAGGTATTCACCACCTCGATCTGATCGAAGTATCTTAATACTCTTGCCAAGATGGTTTTGTACTTCATTCTTGAATTCTTTGAACTTTTCAAAGGATTCAGATTTATGTGTCATAAGATACACATAACCATATCTACTGAAGTCATCAGTAAATGTAATGAAGTACCTGTAACCACCTCTAGTAGCAACATTGAAAGGACCACATACATCACTATGTATAAGTCCTAACAAATCTGTTGCTCTTTCGCTATGTCCACTAAAGGGAGTCTTGGTCATCTTGCCTAAAAGGCAAGACTCGCATGTCTCATATGATTCAAAATCAAATGAGTCTAGCAGCCCATCCTTATGGAGCTGAGATAAGCGACTCTCATTTATGTGACCTAAGCGACAATGCCAGAGATAGGTTTGGTTCAACTCATTTGACTTGAACCTCTTGGTACTTATGTTATAGATAGGGCTCTCTAAGTCTAGAAAGTAGAGTCCGTTCATTAGAGGTGCACTACAATAGAACATATCATTTAAATAAACTGAACAACATTTGTTCTTTATTATAAATGAAAAACCTTTCTTGTCCAAACAAGAAACTGAAATGATGTTCTTAGTTAAGGCAGACACATAACAACATTCATCTAATTCTAGTACAAGCCCAGAGGGCAGAGATAGATCATAAGTTCCTACAGCAACAGCAGCAACCCTTGCTCCATTGCCTACTCGTAGGTCCACCTCGCCCTTTGTCAATGCCCTGCTATTTCTCAGCCCCTGCACATTGGTACAAATGTGAGATGCACATCCGGTATCTAATACCCATGATGAAGAAATAGATAGATTGACTTCTATAACATTTATACCTGAAGTAGAAGTCTCACTTCTCTTCTTCTTAAGATCTTCCAGGTATGCCTTAGAGACTTCATATCTCTCATGCCTAGCTTGTCCTTGATACAGTTGACGAAGATGTCCAACCATATCATAAGCATTCATGAACTCGTGTTGCTTCTGAAGCTCAGAGTTCATGGTCGCGAGCAATAGACATGACACATCTAATGCATCATCTTGATGCTTCTTGTAAGCATCTTTGTCATCTCGCGAGGTAGTGGCAGGAGGTGCCTCCGGAATGGGCTGCTCCAGGACGTACAACTTCCTTTCTTGGGTGAGAACAATTCTCAGGTTCCTGTACCAGTCCAGGAAATTTGCTCCATTGAGCTTGTCCTTCTCAAGGATGGATCGCAGAGAGAGAGTGTTCGTGTTTGTCGACATAGTTATCTACAACATACAATGCAGAGAATTAATATCATATTCCTTTTATCATTTAATTAGGCCTTTAATCAAATGATGCTCCCACTAAATTATAGGAATTTTGTAGAATCGAGTTATGGATGTGGTCAAACCACTTTTACTAGATTCATACAAACTAGCTATAATTCTTTCGTGACAAGATCCACATCATACTAAGCCTTGAGTTAGCTTTGGCTAAATCGCCAAGACTTAGTACGATCGGTGGGTAACACATTACCGATTACATCTCTATGCAACTCTTGTTTATAGGATTAAGACCCACATTTACAAAAGACCTTGAGTTAGCTTTGGCTAAATCGCCCAAGATTTAGTGTAAATGCGATCTTAACCTATCTTTCCAACGATTGGAATATGCCTATAGTTCTACTCGATCCAATTGAGTTAACTAGTTTTGCTCAATCTAATTGAGCTTACTCTAACCCGAGTCGTGATAGGCGGGACCAAGATTGTCCCTCCGCACCCTACCAAGATAATATGCGTTGCTCTGCTTTGGCAGATTCAACAACAACAAATGATCGAGGTAGTGATGGGTATCAAGGCTCGGTAGGCATTTTCGAGTTGATTCGATTATCATCTAATCTAATCGTAATGTGTATCTTATACGCATTTAGGCCTTTATTATCCTATATTAGCATGCATCATATACATACATTAATTATTCTAGCATGCATCATATACATAAAAGAAAATTAACCTAGCATGCATCATATACATACAAACATTTTTCTACTAGCATGCATCACATACATACAAGCAAAATCAATTAAATATACATATATATATATCAACATATATATATATATCATTAAATGTGATATAGTCATGGCCCTACTACGATCTTCTCAAGCCAATGAGAAGATCGGACGGTCAACCTAAGGCTAGCGGCTTCTCCAAGCGCTTCCTTTGACCGCCATGTGTCGTCGTCACCCTTCTCGTAAGCTCGTCTTCAAGTGGACTTTCCACCGCTCCATTTTTGTATATTACAAATACGAAACTCGAGTTACATTCGAGTCTAAAACTATTTACAACTAGAATATTAAAAGAATAGGTGCGACACGCAGGTCGCAAACACTTTACAACACGCACAACCACAAAACGGCACGCAGGCCGTATTATGAATTACAACACACATAATCCAATCCAATTGGGTTATTGGGCCATGACAATCACAGAATTATACATAATTCTAAATTATGTATTTTTACAGAAAATTTCTATAATTTTTCCTAATTTATTTTGAATTTATGAGTCACCCCTCCGAAATGGTCCTGCTAAGCGGTTTCCGGGCGCGATCGCGGGACATGGCCCATTTCGGGGATAGGGGCAGCGCCCCTACTCACAAAATAAACTTCGCGAGTGTCCCTACAATGATCTTACAGCGACTTAAGTCACTGTCCCAAAAACCTAAAGCGAGAACTCGCCGATTCGGAGAGTTTTTCTCGACGGTTGAAGCCTACGAGTGTCCCAACACTCGTTGCTTCGACTCTACGAGAAAAATACCCAAAAATTCTATAAAATAAGAAAATTTACAGAAACATATAAATCTGTAATTTTTATATCTAATATAAAAACTACAAAAATGAAACACATACATGCTTCGCACGTGGCTCTGATACCACTGTTGGGATTTTTCGAGCCGCAAAAACCGCTTTTTGCGTTGCGGAAACCTCGTAAGCCCCGGCCACGGATCCGTGCGACGTATAAAAAATTATAATTACATGTATGTGCTTACAGAAATCCTAGATCTACCTTAGATCTAAGAGGTTAGAACGTTACCCTCGTAGCGACGCCCTTCGCTTATCCCGCTCGTCCAAAAGTTCGCCGGAACTCGAGAGTGTCAAGTGCACACTCCTCTATGGTATCCACACAAGCAATAGGTGGAGAGAAATGCCTTAGAGTGTGCTAGCACTCCCTTAGGAATTTCGGCCAAAGAGAGGGATGGGAGAGGGAGAGCTTGAGAGGAAAGGTTCCAAGGTTGAAGATGAAGTAATGAGTGTGTTACTCACCAAATGAATTCACCACCCATAACCCCAAAGTGGCCGGCCACTTCATGGAGGGGGGGTTACATGCATGCATGTAACTCCCATGACCCTTGGTCTCCCTCATGATGTGGCACCAATTGACCAAGTCAATGATGATGTTGAGCACCATCATTAGCCGGCCATGCCTAGTCATCATCATGACATGGCATTTGGTCAAGTCAAACTTGACCTTTCATCTTCCCTCTCAAGTCAAGTCAACTTGACCTCTAATCTCCCATGGTTGATCAAATCTAACCACTTGACTCAAGTCAATTTAATATAATGAATCTCTATTCATTAATTTAAATTGATTTGATGAATCAAATCTCAATTAGACTCATTCAACACTTGAATCAACTTGAGTCTAACTCAATTAGTCTAATTTGGATTACTCTTAATCCAATTTGGTTCATCCCATGAACCTAATCCTCATGGTTCATCATATGAACCTAATCTCCATCTAATTGCTCTCATGTGTGTGACCCTATAGGTTCTTGTAACGTTGGCAATGTCCCTAAACCGATTTAGGAACATAAGCAATGAGCGGTATCTAGCAACACATCATTGCTACCCAAGTTACAAGAATGTTGAGCTCCAACATCACCTTTGTGACTACTAATTGTGACTCTCACAATATGTGACAATGTCCCTCTATCCTTGACATCAAGATTGACCAATCGAGGCATAGACCGTGTCATCCTCGGTACAATCTAAATCTTGAACTCCAAGTAGACTCACTCTAATCAAATGAGCTCAATATCTCATATTGACTCATTTGGGCATGGCCATGCACTTCGTGGTCTCACTCTATCAAGAATATCGATGTCACCCCTGGCCATATAGGAGGGATAGATCCCATCTACATCACTCACATCCCTCCGCATAATTCGCTACATACCCAAGAATCGCTTTTTATAGTCCACCCATTTACGGGTGACGTTTGACGAAGCCAAAGTATGCAACTCCTATGTAGGGAACCATGGTGACTTCAGGTCTAAGGACTAATAGTCATACTAATAGCCACATGAGAAAGTATATGACACTCATATAACGATCCATGATACTTTCTCATGGCGGGTCATTCAGTATACATTCTTCAATGCATACCCATGTGTCAACTTGATATCTCATATCCATGACTTGTGAGATCAAGTCATCTTGTTGACCTACATGCTAGTCTCTATGCATTAACATTGTCCCTGAATGTTAATACTCGACTAGGAATGATTAAGAGTAGTGTTCTCTATATCATCTCATTATCGATTCAACCAATCGATTGATATAGATAAGAACCTACTACTCAAGGACATTATTATATTTAGTTATTTGGCACCAATACAAGTAAATATAATAACCATGCCTTTATAAATAGGAATATGATACAATAAAGTCCATACAACAATCATCATATGATTGGCTCTAGGGCTTTCACTAACATCCGTATCTCGTCCGGAAGGCCGTCTTCGAAATATCGACTGGCTTTACTTTTACTTGATGATAGCTAGACCTGAGATCGATCTTTGAAAAGACAGTCGCTCCCTTTAGTTGGTCGAATAGGTCATCGATCCTGGGAAGGGGGTACCTATTCTTGATGGTCACGTTGTTTAGTGCCCGGTAGTCTATACACATTCGCATAGACCCATCCTTTTTCTTTATGAACAGCACGGGAGCTCCCCATGGTGAGTGACTAGGGCGGATAAATCCCTGGTCAAGTAACTCTCGTAGCTATTTCTGAAGTTATTTCAACTCAGTCGGCGCCATACGGTAAGGTGCCTTGGAGATCGGGTTAGTTCCGGGAATCAATTCGATCTCGAACTCAATTTCTCTATCAGGTGGTAGTCCAGGTAGGTCATCAGGGAATACCTCTGGATGGTCGCATACCACTTTGACATTTTCTAGCTCCTGGTTCTTTCCTGATACGGTATCAACCACGTGTGCTAGAAATACGGTGCATCTATTTTCTAACATTTTTCGGGCTTTCAGCGCTGATAAGAATTTCCTTGTTCCTTTCTTTTCTGACTAATTCTGGGTAGAGACGTGCCAGTCGGTTGAACCTTTTCATAGCTTCACTGAATGGTAGATCGCCTTGTCGGAACTCAAGGAACTCGTCGTAGTGCTTATTTGTGATCCGTCTCTGAAAGAACTCCTCGAAGAACTCAGATTCAAAGTCGGTCCACCTCATTTGATTTACTTGTCTCTTTGCTTTGACTCTCTCCCACCACATCCTTGCATCTCCAGAAAGACAGAATGAGGCACATTTTATCTTTTCGTGCTTGGGCCAATCCAGCAGCTCCACGATGCTCTCAACTATTTTGAACCAGGCTTGGGCATCCCATGGTTCGCCAAGACTGAGAAATTTTACGGTTTCACCTCGCCATTGAATCGGATAAGCCGGCCTGGACTGGCAGCATTGATTAGTGGTGCTTGCACCATAGTGGTCGTGTTTGGAGTCACGTTTTGTGTCTCTGGTGTGGTGCTAGGGTTCCCTTGTTGATTCATGAGAGCATTGATAACCAGCTGTTGTTCTGCGACCTGACACTGTAGCTCAATAACCACATGCATCAAATCTGGTGGGGGTGATGAGTCATTCCCTCTAGTACTATGTCTCCCAGCCATATTATCTAAGTGATAAATAAATAATTAAGGTATTATTATAATTTCTACTCATACACATGCATCTAAACATTCCTTATCATAACCAAGGTAAGGTATCCTTTCTAGTGGTATTTCTAGGTTAGAAACATGTTTCCATCATATAAAGCGTGGTAAGGTATCATTACTATCTAAGTCACAAGTATGGTTCCATTCTACTAAAACAGGATGAGGTATTATTTCTATCTAGATAGAAGACATTCTTCATTATAAAAGAAACTTAGGTATGCATAAAGTTACTTACTTGGAAATAGCAGGATGGAGGCTTGATGTGTGATAGTGGAAAGGTGAACCCACTCTGATACCAACCTGTAACGCCCGCCCTTATCTGCTCTCAGGGCGGCGCTACTTTTTTTTTTTTTATAACATAACATATATGGATCATTTCACAATCTACCTAATCAAGCATGTTAACATGACATAATCCTCTTTTATAACATGCATCACATATCATAGACCTATTTAGCATGTTAACATGTCATATCTTCTTTATAACGTGCATCACATATCATAATCATAATTAGCACGTTAACATATCATAACTTCTTTTATAACATGCATAACATAAAGATCCATTCATGAGTCCTATCATATCAAACTTTCATAAGTAATTGAACAGTAACATAACTAAGCAACATCCAACATGGTACTAATAAATCACAATTCATAAAAGCGGAAGCAAATGTCTTAAGTTGTTCATAGAGCATATAAATAAAAGCAGAGAGTCATAGGGTCTTTTTCCACCATGCCACTATCACACACACTCAGCCCCTCCTGCTACTTCCTCTAGTTCATGTTTCCTTTATCTGCAGTATATGGACAACATAAACTATAAGCATATAGCTTAGTAAGATTCTTGCCTACTCACAAAAGCCACAAACTTCATCAAACAATTAGAAAACATGAGCATACTAGCATAAATAGCATAAGTATTTCATAACCACACTAATCATCAACATACCTACGTAATGAAACATAAGCATGACATAAAATTTACATAAGCATGATAAACATAATTAAATCTAAGCATGGCATAAATTAAACATAAGCATTCATGACATCATCAATCCTAAACATGCATAAAGGACATAATCATAAGCATTCTTAAACTTGAACATAAGCATTCATAATTTCATAAATCTTAAACATGCATAAAGGACATAATCATAAGCATTCTTAAACTTGAACATAAGCATTCATAATATCATAAAATCCTAAACATGCATAAAGGACATAATCATAAGCATTCTTAAACTTGAACATAAGCATTCATAATATCATAAAATCCTAAACATGAATAAAGGACATAATCATAAGCACTCTTAAACTTGAACATAAGCATGCATAATTTCATACAAGTCCTTTGTTTTCAAAACATATACATATAGATACTTCAACATAATCATAACATGAAGGGGGGCCTCAGGCTAAGTACCACATAAAGCGCGTTCCATAATATGTTGGGGTAGCTAGCCACCAGACCTACTAGAGCAAGACCTCTTACGTCTTACCAGGGCAAGACCTCTTACGTCTTCTTATGTCCCTTGGATTTGATTAACGACCACCTAACGGGTCGGGTACTTAACCTCTTACAAAGTAAAATACTTAATTTTCATTCTTTTCTTTCTGATCATATCATAAAGAATGCTCTTAATCCCCAACATAAAAAGGGAAGCATCTCCGTCTTATCTTATCATAAGGAGAGCTCTTAATCCCTACTTGAAAAGGGAAGCATCTCCATCTTATCTTACCATAAGGAGAGCTCTTAATCCCAACATAAAAAGGGGAAGCATCTTCTTAGACATGTCATAGCATATATGCATTCATAACTTAAGAATACCCTAAAGGGGTCTTAAAGCATAATCATGTTCATCACATAAGAATATTTCATGGCATATAAAAAAAACCATTAACTTGTTCATCACATAGGCATATTTCATGGCATATTAAATCATAAACATATTCATCACATAGGCATATTTCATGGCATATTAAAATCATAAATATGTTCATCACATAGGCATATTTCGTGGCATATTAAAATCATAAACATGTTCATCACATAGGCGTATTTCATGACATATTAAAATCATAAACCTGTTCATCACATAGGCATATTTCATGGCATATTAAAATCATAAACATGTTCATCACATAGGCATAATTCATATCATAATTTTCTAAGGAGTGTTTTCATGCAAACCCTAGCCCTAAAACCATTGTTGGCCGATACATTAGGGGCACAAAAAGTTCATTTTTGTCACATAGAATTTATACATGAAGGCATACAACATATCATAATTTCCTAAGGGGTGTTTTCATGCAACCCTAGCCCTAAAACCATTGTTGGCCGAAACTTGTAGGGGCACAAAAGTTCATTTTTGTCACATAGAATTTATACATGAAGGCATAGAACATATCATAATTTCCTAAGGGTGATTTCATGCAACCCTCGCCCTAAAACCCTAGTTGGCCGAAACTTGTAGGGCACCAAAATTTTTATTTTTGTCACATAAGGTTCATACATGAAGGCATACAACATAATATAACTTCATAAGGGGTGTTTTCATGAAACCCTAGCCCTAAAACCCTAGTTGGCCGAAACATGTAGGGGCACAAAGCTTGGATTTTTGTCACCTAAAATCCTACATGAAGCATACAACATATCATAATTTCCTTAGAAGCATTTTCATGCAACCCTAGCCCAAAAACCTTGGTTGGCCGAAACTTGTAAGGGCACCAAGACTTGTATTTTTGTCACCTAAAATTCCTACATGAAGCATACAACATATCATAATTTCCTTAGAAGCATTTTCATGCAACCCTAGCCCAAAAACCTTGGTTGGCCGAAACTTGTAAGGGCACCAAGACTTGTATTTTTGTCACCTAAAATTCCTACATGAAGCATACAACATATCATAATTTCCTTAGAAGCATTTTCATGCAACCCTAGCCCAACAACCTTGGTTGGCCGAAACTTGTAAGGTATCAAGCATCATATTTCTTTCATGTATCATGTCCTACAAGAACAAATATCTCGCAGGTGAGGAATCTTACATCCTTCGCTTTGCTTTTAGTTGGAAGATGACCTAATGGAAGCCAAACCTAGCCTTCTTCTTGCTTGGATGAATTTCGGAAAATGGAAAGGGAGAAGGTAGGTTTCGGTGAGGAAGAAGAAGAGAAGAGGGAAGAAGAAGTGGCCAAATGGAACTTTCACTCCTATTTATAAAGGGAGGAAGAGAAGTGCCTCTTCTCTTTTCATGCCTCTTCATTCACCCTCCTCACACTCATCTACAATTTCTCCTCTTTCTCCAACAGTAAGCTACTGCTGAGCACTTGGTCATCACATGCATGGTAAGAGTTAACTCTCACCAAGAGGTTTAAGGTTCAAACCTCACCTCTCCACCTTTTTTTATTCTTTTATCATCATTTTCCAGGATCCCATATATAATCTACTAGACATAAAAAATTAAATTCTATACCAAAAATTTTGGAGAAAAATTTTGGGGTGTTACACTCCAAGCCTTGCCGCCCAAAACCCTAATCCTATCTCTAATTGGAGTCCTTGCTGCCCACCCCTTGCCCTCCTTTTATAGAGTTAGGGATAAGCCTTGTTTTAATCTCCACCATTGGTTCTAGGGATTTAATCTCAACCGTCAGATCTAGAGATTTAATCTCAACCGTCGGATCTAGAGATTTAATCTCTACCTTTGGATCTAGAGTTTTGTTTCTATCCATTGGATCTAAGCTTCATGAGGTATTAATAGGCTACAATAGGGACCATGAGGAGGAGTTGGATCTTGGCCACCCAATGGATCAAGCCCACATAAAGTCCGATCCATTAATGATAATCCAATCCACTAAAGGATTATCATTGATCTACCTCACCAACCCCCATAAGTTAATATGAGCTCCATATATTATATGTACATTTTCTCCCTGTGTTTAAGATCTCGAATGTCCATCGATTAATTAATTTACTGACCATTAATTAATCATCATCTAACTCTATGAGTGTTACCACTCAACCTTTTCATCATGCTGGACCAAGTCCACCTGCAGGGTTTACACGATGAACCTTATGAGCTCCTCAAGGGGACATCATCATCCTAATATATAGGACACGGTTTCCTCCTATAATCAACGACACACCATATAAATAATATCATTTCCCAACTTACCGAGCCTATCGATTTAATCTATAAATCTTGCCCATTGGTATATCAAAGAAATGACTACTAAGTATATGTGCCCGTTATTATATCGGGATTAAGTGTATGTACAATATAATATCTGAGGTCTGATTCGATTATGTAGTCAGCAATAAATCGAATCACCTCTAAGTCGGTTCTGCTCAATACACACAAAGTGTACTAGTGTGATTTTATGGTCAAGACAAACCAGTACCAAATCACACTACAACCATACCAATGACGAATCCTTCGTCCTCCACCTCAGAGGATTACCGGAGATCAAATCCCCGGTATGTTAGCCGCTGTCGGAGCACTAACCGTCGTCCAAACGACGCTCCGACGAGAGGAGAAGAAGCTGTCCAGAAAACTGGACAGCTTGGTGGAGGAGATAGGCGCCGGCCAAAACAAGGAGACAAAAGCTCACCTTGATGCCGAACCTTTTAGGGGATCACCGGAACTCTTCCGGCAGCCGACGGCGCAGGAGGAAGGAAGCCGCTCGACGCGGTTGGAGGAGGTGGGTCGCAAGACAACAAGCTGCTACTTCACCAAGGAGGTTGGCGGCAACTCTTGATGTTGGGCGGCCAAAAAATAGATTAGGTTTAGGGTTAGGGTTTAATCCCTATTTTATAGAGAACTAATTCTCTTAATGGTTAATGGATCATATCCATAAAGCCCGTTAACCCGCTCCATTAAGATAAGTTAAAATAAACCAAACCATGATGGTTTATTTTAAGTTAAAACGAACCGAACCAACCTTTGGTTCATTCGTTTAATATAAACCAAACCCTTTGGTTTATTCTCATCCATTGGATTAGAACCAAACCATTTTGGTCCATCCATTATGTCTTCATAAGACACTGCCCATCCATGCTTCCATTGCGACTGAAACAATTTCATGCTCACTTTATGTTTGGTCCAACCAAACATAGTTTCTCTCGGTCTGAGAATCCCATTCTCAAGCTCGTTTTAAATCCTTTGGATTACACTCGTTGTGCGTGTGACCAAATAGGTTCTCGGTTTATGTTGGCCGTCTATAATTAACCATTAATTATAGAACGATCATGAGTGGCACCTAGTAGTACATCATGATCCCCAATTAACCGAAAAAGATCAACGGTTGATCCAGAACTATTTCTGAAACCCTTCAGTAGCTCGAATGAATCGTGCCCCATTCCCTTCACTCATCTTATACCCACTTGGTTCAGGACATGGTCTATTGTGTCACCCCACTAGGTCGACTACGTCACACCTAGCCCAAGTATCATTTCCTCGTCCTACGGATTCTAGTTACTCCACATGTATCGAAGAGTACCTTACTCTAAACATGTAATGCTTTGGCCAAAGACTTTAGTAACAATCCGACGAGAGGCCATGGGTATACATCTCCTCGCAAGGAGTGGTGAATCCTTTATAGGCTATTCAAACACCTTCGATCACTTCGACTTATACCCAATCATCCCGGGTCCACATCTCCTTAGAGATGTTTGCTTAAGATGTCAAAGCATAAGTCTCTAGGATCAAGATGACTTGAATACCGCAAGTCAAAGGAACATCGCACTTAAGCCACAGTAAGAACTTCATTGACATATCTATATATGCAGAGAACCATATGAAGTCTTACGGCTGGTCACTCCAATGAACTAGTTACCATAACTAGCATCCACGATTAACTCCGGACATCACTATGTCTCCAGCTAGTGAGAATCAGCTGCTTGGATACACCAAGGAGTATACCTCGTGCTAGTCTCGATAGAATTGATGGTGTCCAAATCCATCAATTCATCGACTAGGGATAATTCCGATACATCACAATTACACATGTAGAGATACTCACTAGTTGTGATCCAATCACAAATTCTCTCATGCTGTGAATCGTATCGCGGACATTCAGTAAATGAGTTTAAGATCCAATCAAATACATTAAACATGTATACTCAAATAGTGAATCTTCATTTATCATATAAATGGTTCATACATAAGGCGATTGCCTTAGGACATCTCTCATATATTACTAACAGACTCCCACTTGGCCTAATGTCAATCGCTACGGTATCCAATACCATAAGCTCTAACATGACCCTCAAACTTACTTTGAGGTAATGCTTTAGTCAAAGGATCCGCTAAGTTCCTTTCAGTGGGAATTTTCTCGATTTGTATTTCGTTCCTACTTATGATCTCTCTGATAAGATGATAACGGCGAAGCACATGTTTGGATCATTGATGAGACCACATCAAGTTCAGAGATGAACTTCTTGATCCAAACCGCTTCCTTTGCTGCTTCCAAAGCTGCAATGTATTCTGCCTTAGTGGCAGAATCCGCTATAGTGTCAAGTTTGGAACCTTTCCAACTTATTGCGCCTCCATTCTAGGTGAATACATACCTGCATCGGTGAGACATGGAATCATCCTTATGCATGCGAGTCGCATCTGTATACCCACGTATCACCATGTACCCTTCTCCATATATTAGGAACACATCCTTAGTTCTTCTCAAGTACTTAAGGATCGTCTTAACAGCCACCCAATGATCCATTCTCGATAAACCGGTATCCGCCGTGACACTCGAGCATACGATACATCGGGCCTCGTACATAACATAGCATACATGATAGATCCTATTGTGGATGCATAGGGAATCTTACTCATGCAAATCCTTTCATCTTCTGTGCGCGGACACATAGACTTCGAAAGGTGTACCCCATGCCTGATGGGTAAGAAACCTTTCTTGGATTCCGACATGCTAAACCTCTTTAGCACTCGGTCTATATATGTAGACTGTGAAAGACCAAGCAACCGTTTCGATCTATCTCTATAGATCTTAATCCCAAGGATGTAGGTTGCTTCTCCCAGGTCTTTCATGGAGAATGTCTTGGATAATCAAACCTTAACTGACTGTAAGATTGACACATCGTTTCCTATAAGTAATATGTCATCGACATACAATACTAGGAACACGACTGCACTCCCACTAACCTTCTTGTACACACAAGGTTCGTCTGGATTTTGTGAGAAATCAAACTTTTTGATCGTCTCATCAAAACGGATATTCCAGCTCCTGGATGCTTGCTTCAATCCATAAATGGATCGTCGCAACTTGTATACCTTGGTTTTATCAACCGATGTGAAACCCTCAGGCTGTATCATATACACGTCCTCGAGCAAGTTTTCATTAAGGAAAGCTGTTTTCACATCCATCTGCCATATCTCATAATCATAATGAGCTGCTATGGCCAGGAGCATCCGAATGGATTTAAGCATAGCTACAGGCGAATAGGTTTCGTCATAATCAACACCTTGCTTTTGACGATATCCTTTCGCCACCAATCTAGCCTTATAGGTAATCACATTACCATCCATGTCGGTTTTCTTCTTGAAAACCCACTTGCACCCTATAGGCTTTATGCCTTCAGTGGGTCAACCAAGTTCCAAACTTGGTTTTCATACATGGAATCCATTTCCGACTTCATGGCACCAAGCCACTTATCCCTTTCTCGAACTTGTCAAGACTTCTTCATAACTGGTAGGCTCTCATCATCAATGAGTAACACGTCGTTCGATTAAACTACGAGAAATCCATATCTCTCGTGAATATTGCGTGTTCTACCAGATCTACGAAGATGTGGTGTTACAATAGGTCCAAATTGATTGCTCATCACTATGAGTTGTCATGTGCTTCACCGTGTATCTCATTAATGTCTATTTGAGTCTCTCGAGCCTCCTCAAGCTCGACGACACTCCCACTGTTTTCTTGCAAGAGAAACTCTTTCTCTAGAAACACAGCATGCCTTGAAACAAACACCTTTTGTTCCACAGGATGATAGAATTGGTAACCCCTTGTTTCCTTAGGGTATCCAATAAATAGACATTTATCAGACTTAGCATCCAGTTTGTCTGATACAGTCCGCTTCACATAAGCAGGACAACCCCATATCTTCAAGTAAGATACATGAGGTTTCTTACCATTCCATATCTCATATGGAGTAGTTGAGACTACCTTGGTAGGCATTCTGTTTAACAATTAAACAGCTGTCTGAAGTGCATAACCCCAAAAGGACTTGGGAAGAGTTGCATGATTCATCATTGACCTGACCATGTCCAACAAGGTCCGGTTACGCCTCTCAGATACACCATTATGCTGTGGTGTATAAGGCGGAGTCCATTGAGACAATATGCCATTGTCTCTTAGATAATCAAGAAACTCTTGACTTAAGTATTCACCACCTCGATCCGATCGAAGTATTTTAATACTCTTGTCATGTTGTTTCTCTACTTCATTTCTGAATTCTTTGAACCTTTCAAAGGCTTCAGACTTGTGTTTCATCAAGAACACATACCCAAACCGTGAGTGATCATCGGTGAAGGTAATGAAGTAGCTTTAGCCTCCTAATGCTTGAGTTAACATAGGTCCACATACATCAGTATGTATTAGACCTAGTAACTCTCCCACTCGTTCACCTTTTCCTGTAAAAGGTAACTTAGTCATCTTGCCTTTTAAGCATGATTCGCATGTATCGTATGAATCCAATTCAAACGATTCCAGAATTCCACATCGGTGTAATTCGGACATGCATTTCTTGCTTACATGGCCAAGACGACAATGCCACATTTAGGAGTCTATTTGATTATCCTTTCGAGCACTGTTGTTGCTCGCTTCGATATTGCAAATGTCACTGGATACGTCCAACGTATAAACACCATTGCTTAAAGTTCCAGTCCCATAAAGAACCCCATTCAAAGTTATGTAACAACAATTGTTACTAAACGTCAAATGGAAACCATTTCTATTTAAACAAGAAATAGAAATGATGTTCTTTATCAACAAAGGAATATAAAAGCAATTGTCCAGTTCTAAGACAAGTCCTGCAGGGAGTTTCAACAAATACGTTCCGATGGCGAGTGCAGCAACCTTTGCTTCATTCCTAACACGTAAATTTGACTCTCCCTTGACGAGTCTTCTTCTATTCCTTAGCCCATGTATGTCATTACATATATGTGAGCCACACCAGATCCAATACCCAAGTGTCTAAGGAAATAGAATGACAATCAATAAAGAAGATTTCAAGAAGATGGGGCATCCGATGCCTTATCCTTCTTCACTGACTCAAGATAAATCTTGCACTTTCTTCAAGAATGGCTCTCCTTGCCATAATGATGGCAAGTTTCCTTTGTGCTAGTTCTACCTTCTTAGCCCTTCTTCTTCTTTCCCTTCGTTCCTTTGACTTCCTCTTAGAACCTTTCTTCGAGGAATCAACTAACAATCCGCCCTCGCCATGCTTCTCAGAAGACTCCACAGTCTTCAGCATATTGAGCAGTACCACAGATGAACCTCCTAGCATCTCAGAGGTGAAGAGGAGCTTTGAGACTTCAAACCTTTCGAATCTCACTTGCTCATCAACCAACTCACAAAGATGAAGGACTACGATATGAGCATCCATATGCTCATGCTGCTTTCGTAGCTTGGGTTCCATCGTGGCTAGCATGATGCAACTCACCATTTCAGAATCATTCACATGTTTCTGATAGGCCAACAATTGGTCCAGAGTTGCATCGTCACTAGGACGGGTGGGAAGAGGCGCTTCGAGGACATACGCAAGCTTTTCCACCTTGAGAACAATTCTCAAGTTTCTAAGCTAGTCCAAGAAGTTCGGCCCAGTCAATTTATTTGAATCCAAAATGGAACGCAAATTCAAACACATCATGATCAATATATTAACTTAGAAATACAAAATGAGCATATATGAGAAAGATGATTTTAAAATGCATCAATATACATTTATAAATCCCATTCATTTTTCGAATTTCAAAAAACCCCAAAATCACTTCGGGAGATTGTAGGTCCATCTCCGAATGGGCTGATATCCATCATAGTTATGAACAACCTTGGAGAGTCCAACAAGCCATTCATAACTACGGTAGGTATCATCTATACCGATTGCATATCCGTATATGCAACTATCACAATGTGCTATCAACTAATTGAATGTTCACACATACATCGGGTTGTTAACACATTAACAAGTATGCATCATATGCATAGCACCCAACTTCACCTCCCTTTACATCGACCTTGGAGAGAGTCCAACAAACCGATGCTCCAGGTTAAAGCCAACCCATTAATCAGGACATAGTTTTAATATGGTTAGAGCGCATTCAACCAATTAGCCCAGCTTGGAGAGAGTCCAACAACCAAAGCTAACGATTGACCTCTGACTCTTACCATATTAGTATTAAACTATTCCATGGTTTGAACATATTCAGTTCGAGCGGGCTTGAGAGAGTCCAACAACCCAAACAAGAAATGTAACTCTGGTTCTAACCATATTAATGGAAGGTGTAGGCTTTAATATTGATTAAGGGTTTTTATGTCTCATCCTCTTTGCATGCAAATAACTATTATCTACATGGCATGGCATACATGACATACATCTACATGTCACGACACGCATGGCATAATGTTATGCATCTAATGCAATTACATGGCATACAATTATGTCATGTATATAATTTCCTTATATGTCATAACTATTTATGGAAATAAAATATGTTTAAGATTTGATTCTCCAAATCAAATCATAATTAAATTAGGAAACAAATTTCCAAATCTAATCACATATTTTATTCATGGAATTATTTGATTAAGGAAAATCTATTTAGGAAACCAATTTCCTAAATCTTTAAAACTACTTATGGAAATAAAATATTTTAAGATTTGATTTCCCAAATCAAATCATGATTAAATTAGGAAACAAATTTCCAGAATCTAATCAAATATTTTATTTATGGAAAATATAAATTTCCATAAATACTTCCAACTTTCCAAAAGTGGAAGATTTCCATAAATACTTCTAGACTTTCCAAAATTGAAAAATTTCCATAAATTCTTCTGAATTTCCAAAATTAAGAAAATTTCCAGAAATACATTATGACTATTGCAAAACCATTTTACGATTATGTCGAAACACAACCTGGGCTCTGATACCACTGTTGGGTTTCCGGCACCGCGGCGTGTGTGTGTTCGATCATGTTTCGCAAACATGAGCACAGCGGAAGCAACAAAAATAATAAATACTCCTATTTATTACAACACACACAACACACGCATGCTATTACAACAAGTGTAGACATAACCGTAAATTAAAATTGCAATAAAAGAAATTAAACTACATTATACCTTCCGTATGACGTGTAGCGGGAACGGCATCAACCGGAACGATCCTCGTAAGAATCGTCTCTATCCGTATCCACGCCGAGCTCCTCGGGATGACTTCGCCAAGCCACGAGCTTCGTCTTCGTACGGGTTACTAGCCTCGTGTTGAAGACGACGTGATCGAGAGATGATCACGATCCGAATCCAAATTCGGACCTAAAACAAGTCCTCAAGACTTGCTTCTCCGGAGAGGTATTCGTCAACCGATTGACGAATCCTTCGTCCTCCACCTCAGAGGATTACCGGAGATCAAATCCCCGGTATGTTAGCCGCTGTCGGAGCACTAACCGCCGCCCAAACGATGCTCCGACGAGGAGAAGAAGCTGTCCAGAAAACTGGACAGCTTGGTGGAGGAGATAGGCGCCGCCAAAACAAGGAGACAAAAGCTCACCTTGATCAGCAGCTCGACGCGAGGAGGAAGGAAGCCGCCTCGACGCGGCTTGGAGGAGGTGGGTCAAGGCACAACACAAGTTGGGCGGCAACTTCACTCAAGGAGGTCGGCAACTCTTGATGTTGGGCGGCCAAAAATAGATTAGGTTTAGGGTTAGGGTTTAATCCCTATTTTATAGAGAACTAATTCTCTTAATGGTTAATGGATCATATCCATAAAGCCCGTTAACCCGCTCCATTAAGATAAGTTAAAATAAACCAAACCATGATGGTTTATTTTAAGTTAAAACGAACCGAACCAACCTTTGGTTCATTCGTTTAATATAAACCAAACCCTTTGGTTTATTCTCATCCATTGGATTAGAACCAAACCATTTTGGTCCATCCATTATGTCTTCATAAGACACTGCCCATCCATGCTTCCATTGCGACTGAAACAATTTCATGCTCGCTTTATGTTTGGTCCAACCAAACATAGTTTCTCTCGGTCTGAGAATCTCATTCTCAAGCTCGTTTTAAATCCTTTGGATTACACTCGTTGTGCGTGTGACCAAATAGGTTCTCGGTTTATGTTGGCCGTCTATAATTAACCATTAATTATAGAACGATCATGAGTGGCACCTAGTAGTACATCATGATCCCCAATTAACCGAAAAGATCAACGGTTGATCCAGAACTATTTCTGAAACCCTTCAGCAGCTTGAATGATTCGTGCCCCATTCCCTTCACTCATCTTATACCCACTTGGTTCAGGACATGGTCTATTGTGTCAGTCCCCACTAGGCTGACTACGTCACACCTAGCCCAAGTATCATTTCCTCGTCCTACGGATTCTAGTTACTCCACATGTATCGAAGAGTACTTTACTCTAAACATGTAATGCTTTGGCCAAAGACTTTAGTAACAATCCGACGAGAGGCCATGGGTATACATCTCCTCGCAAGGAGTGGTGAATCCTTTATAGGCTATTCAAACACCTTCAATCACTTCGACTTATACCCAATCATCCCGGGTCCACATCTCCTTAGAGATGTTTGCTTAAGATGTCAAAGCATAAGTCTCCATGATCAAGATGACTTGAATACCGCAAGTCAAAGGAACATCGCACTTAAGCCACAGTAAGAACTTCATTGACATATCTATATATGCAGAGAACCATATGAAGTCTTACGACTGGTCACTCCAATGAACTAGTTACCATAACTAGCATCCACGATTAACTCCGGACATCACTATGTCTCCAGCCAGTGAGAATCAGCTGCTTGGATACACCAAGGAGTATACCTCGTGCTAGTCTCGACAGAATTGATGGTGTCCAAATCCATCAATTCATCGACTAGGATAATTCCGATACATCACAATTACACATGTAGAGATACTCACTAGTTGTGATCCAATCACAAATTCTCTCATGCCGTGAATCGATCGTGGACATTCAAGAAATGAGTTTAAGATCCAATCAAATACATTAAACATGTATACTCAAATAGTGAATCTTCATTTATCATATAAATGGTTCATACATAAGGCGATTGCCTTAGGACATCTCTCATATATTACTAACAGACTCCCACTTGGCCTAATGTCAATCGCTACGGTATCCAATACCATAAGCTCTAACATGACCCTCAAACTTACTTTGAGGTAATGCTTTAGTCAAAGGATCCGCTAAGTTCCTTTCAGTGGGAATTTTCTCGATTTGTATTTCGTTCCTACTTATGATCTCTCTGATAAGATGATAGCGGCGAAGCACATGTTTGGATCATTGATGAGACCACATCAAGTTCAGAGATGAACTTCTTGATCCAAACCGCTTCCTTTGCTGCTTCCAAAGCTGCAATGTATTCTGCCTTAGTGGCAGAATCCGCTATAGTGTCAAGTTTGGAACCTTTCCAACTTATTGCGCCTCCATTCTAGGTGAATACATACCCAGACTGAGACATGGAATCATCCTTGTCTGTCTGGAGTTGGCATCCGTATACCCACGTATCACCATGTACCCTTCTCCATATATTAGGAACACATCCTTAGTTCTTCTCAAGTACTTAAGGATCGTCTTAACAGCCACCCAATGATCCATTCCTGGATAAAACTGGTATCTGCTCGTGACACTCAGAGCATACGATACATCGGGCCTCGTACATAACATAGCATACATGATAGATCCTATTGTGGATGCATAGGGAATCTTAATCATGCAAATCCTTTCATCTTCTGTGCGCGGACACATAGACTTCGAAAGGTGTACCCCATGCCTGATGGGTAAGAAACCTTTCTTGGATTCCGACATGCTAAACCTCTTTAGCACTCGGTCTATATATGTAGACTGCGAAAGACCAAGCAACCGTTTCGATCTATCTCTATAGATCTTAATCCCAAGGATGTAGGTTGCTTCTCCCAGGTCTTTCATGGAGAATGTCTTGGATAATCAAACCTTAACTGACTATAAGATTGACACATCGTTTCCTATAAGTAATATGTCATCGACATACAATACTAGGAACACGACTGCACTCCCACTAACCTTCTTGTACACACAAGGTTCGTCTGGATTTTGTGAGAAATCAAACTTTTTGATCGTCTCATCAAAACGGATATTCCAGCTCCTGGATGCTTGCTTCAATCCATAAATGGATCGTCGCAACTTGTATACCTTGGTTTTATCAACCGATGTGAAACCCTCAGGCTGTATCATATACACGTCCTCGAGCAAGTTTTCATTAAGGAAAGCTGTTTTCACATCCATCTGCCATATCTCATAATCATAATGAGCTGCTATGGCCAGGAGCATCCGAATGGATTTAAGCATAGCTACAGGCGAATAGGTTTCGTCATAATCAACACCTTGCTTTTGACGATATCCTTTCGCCACCAATCTAGCCTTATAGGTAATCACATTACCATCCATGTCGGTTTTCTTCTTGAAAACCCACTTGCACCCTATAGGCTTTATGCCTTCAGGTGGGTCAACCAAGTTCCAAACTTGGTTTTCGTACATGGAATCCATTTCCGACTTCATGGCACCAAGCCACTTATCCCTTTCTGAACTTGTCAGCACTTCTTCATAACTGGTAGGCTCCTCATCATCAATGAGTAACACGTCGTTCGATTAAACTACGAAATCCATATCTCTCAGGAATATTGCGTGTTCTACCAGATCTACGAAGATGTGGTGTTACAATAGGTCCAGCCGATTGCTCATCACTATGAGTTGTCGGCTGTTGTGCTTCACCAGGTATCTCATTAATGTCTATTTGAGTCTCTCGAGCCTCCTCAAGCTCGACGACACTCCCACTATTTTCTTGCAAGAGAAACTCTTTCTCTAGAAACACAACATGCCTTGAAACAAACACCTTTTGTTCCACAGGATGATAGAATTAGTAACCCTTGTTTCCTTAGGGTATCCAATAAATAGACATTTATCGACTTAGCATCTTTATCGTCTGATACAGTCCGCTTCACATAAGCAGGACAACCCCATATCTTCAAGTAAGATACATGAGGTTTCTTACCATTCCATATCTCATATGGAGTAGTTGAGACTACCTTGGTAGGCATTCTGTTTAACAATTAAACAGCTATCTGAAGTGCATAACCCCAAAAGGACTTGGGAAGAGTTGCATGATTCATCATTGACCTGACCATGTCCAACAAGGTCCGGTTACGCCTCTCAGATACACTATTATGCTGTGGTGTATAAGGCGGAGTCCATTGAGACAATATGCCATTGTCTCTTAGATAATCAAGAAACTCTTGACTTAAGTATTCACCACCTCGATCCGATCGAAGTATTTTAATACTCTTGTCATGTTGTTTCTCTACTTCATTTCTGAATTCTTTGAACCTTTCAAAGGCTTCAGACTTGTGTTTCATCAAGAACACATACCCAAACCGTGAGTGATCATCGGTGAAGGTAATGAAGTAGCTTTAGCCTCCTAATGCTTGAGTTAACATAGGTCCACATACATCAGTATGTATTAGACCTAGTAACTCTCCCACTCGTTCACCTTTTCCTGTAAAAGGTAACTTAGTCATCTTGCCTTTTAAGCATGATTCGCATGTATCGTATGAATCCAATTCAAACGATTCCAGAATTCACATCGGTGTAATTCGGACATGCATTTCTTGCTTACATGGCCAAGACGACAATGCCACATTTAGGAGTCTATTTGATTATCCTTTCGAGCACTGTTGTTGCTCGCTTCGATATTGCAAATGTCACTGGATACGTCCAACGTATAAACACCATTGCTTAAAGTTCCAGTCCCATAAAGAACCCCATTCAAAGTTATGTAACAACAATTGTTACTAAACATCAAATTGAAACCATTTCTATTTAAACAAGAAATAGAAATGATGTTCTTTATCAACAAAGGAATATAAAAGCAATTGTCCAGTTCTAAGACAAGTCCTGCAGGGAGTTTCAACAAATACGTTCCGATGGCTTGCTCCAAGTGTCTGAGGAAATAGAATGACAATCAATAAAGAAGATTTCTGAAGAAGATGGGGCATCCGATGCCTTATCCTTCTTCACGGACTCAAGATAAATCTTGCACTTTCTTCGCAAAGGGCTCTCCTTGCCATAATGATGGCAAGTTTCCTTTTGTGCTAGTTCTACCTTCTTAGCCCTTCTCTTCTTTCCCTTCTGCTGTTCCTTTGACTTCCTCTTAGAACCTTTCTTCGAGGAATCAACTAACAGCACCGTCCCCTGCTCATGCTTCTCAGAAGACTCCACAGTCTTCAGCATATTGAGCAGTACCACAGATGAACCTCCTAGCATCTCAGAGGTGAAGAGGAGCTTTGAGACTTCGAACCTTTCGAATCTCACTTGCTCATCAACCAACTCACAAAGATGAAGGACTACGATATGAGCATCCATATGCTCATGCTGCTTTCGTAGCTTGGGTTCCATCGTGGCTAGCATGATGCAACTCATTTGTTCAGAATCACTCACATGTTTCTGATAGGCCAACAATTGGTCGAGTTGCATTGTCACTAGAGAGCGGGAAGAGGCGCTTCGAGGACATACAAGCTTTTCACCTTGAGAACAATTCTCAAGTTTCTAAGCTAGTCCAAGTTCGGCCCAGTCAATTTATTTGAATCCAAAATGGAACGCAAATTCAAACACATCATGATCAATATATTAACTTAGAAATACAAAATGAGCATATATGAGAAAGATGATTTTAAAAATGCATCAATATACATTTATAAATCCCATTCATTTTTCGAATTTCAAAAACCCCAAAATCACTTCGGGAGATCGTAGGTCCATCTCCGAATGGGCTGATATCCATCATAGTTATGAACAACCTTGGAGAGAGTCCAACCAGCCATTCATAACTACGACGGTAGGTATCATCTATACCGATTGCATATCCCGTATATGCAACTATCACAATGTGCTATCAACTAATTGAATGTTCACACATACATCGGGTTGTTAACACATTAACAAGTATGCATCATATGCATAGCACCCAACTTCACCTCCCTTTACATCGACCTTGGAGAGAGTCCAACAAGCTGATGCTCCAGGTTAAAGCCAACCCATTAATCGGGACATAGTTTTAATATGGTTAGAGCGCATTCAACCAATTAGCCCAGCTTGGAGAGAGTCCAACAACCAAAGCTAACGATTGACCTCTGACTCTTACCATATTAGTATTAAACTATTCCATGGTTTGAACATATTCGAGTTGAGGGCTTGGAAAGTCCAACAACCCAAACAAGAAACAGAACTCTGGTTCTAACCATATTAATGGAAGGTGTAGGCTTTAATATTGATTAAGGGTTTTTATGTCTCATCCTCTTTGCATGCAAATAACTATTATCTACATGGCATGGCATACATCTACATGTCACGACACGCATGGCATAATGTTATGCATCTAATGCAATTACATGGCATACAATTATGTCATGTATATAATTTCCTTATATGTCATAACTATTTATGGAAATAAAATATGTTTAAGATTTGATTCTCCAAATCAAATCATAATTAAATTAGGAAACAAATTTCCAAATCTAATCACATATTTTATTCATGGAATTATTTGATTAAGGAAAATCTATTTAGGAAACCAATTTCCTAAATCTTTAAAACTACTTATGGAAATAAAATATTTTAAGATTTGATTTCCCAAATCAAATCATGATTAAATTAGGAAACAAATTTCCAGAATCTAATCAAATATTTTATTTATGGAAAATATAAATTTCCATAAATACTTCCAACTTTCCAAAAGTGGAAGATTTCCATAAATACTTCTAGACTTTCCAAAATTGAAAAATTTCCATAAATACTTCTAAATTTCCAAAATTAGAAAATTTCCAGAAATACATTATGACTATTGCAAAACCATTTTTACGATTATGTCGAAACACAACCTGGGCTCTGATACCACTGTTGGGTTTCCGGCACCGCGGCGTGTGTGTGTTCGATCATGTTTCGTAAACATGAGCACAGCGGAAGCAATTAAAAATAATAAATACTCCTATTTATTACAACACACACAACACACGCATGCTATTACAACAAGTGTAGACATAACCGTAAATTAAAATTGCAATAAAAGAAATTAAACTACGTTATACCTTCCGTATGACGTGTAGCGGGAGCGCATCAGCGGAGCGATCCTCGTAAGAATCGTCTCTATCCGTATCACGCCGAGCTCCTCGGGATGACTTTGCCAAGCCCACGTAGCTTACTAGCCTCGTGTTGAAGGCGGCGTGATCGAGAGATGATCACGATCCGAATCCAAATTCGGACCTAAAACAAGTCCTCAAGACTTGCTTCTCCGGAGAGGTATTCGTCAACCGTTTGATGAATCGCTTCGTCCTCCACCTCAGAGGATTACGGAGATCAAATCCCGGTATGTTAGCGCTGTCGGAGCACTAACCGTCGTCCAAGCGACGCTCCGGCGAGGAGAAGAAGCTGTCCAGAAAACTGGATAGCTTGGTGGAGGAGATAGGCGCCCGGCCAAAACAAGGAGACAAAAGCTCACCTTGATGCGAACCTTTAGGAGATCACCGGAGGATCGAGGGTTCATACCGGCGAACTTGGACGGCAAGGAGGGAAGGAAGCGGTGTTGGCGGCGGAGTAGGGTTTAATCCCTATTTTATAGAGAACTACTTCTCTTAATGGTTAATGGATCATATCCATAAAGCCCGTTAACCCGCTCCATTAAGATAAGTTAAAATAAACCAAACCATGATGGTTTATTTTAAGTTAAAACGAACCGAACCAACCTTTGGTTCATTCGTTTAATATAAACCAAACCCTTTGGTTTATTCTCATCCATTGGATTAGAACAAAACCATTTTGGTCCATCCATTATGTCTTCATAAGACACTGCCCATCCATGCTTCCATTGCGACTGAAACAATTTTATGCTCGCTTTATGTTTGGTCCAACCAAACATAGTTTCTCTCGGTCTGAGAATCTCATTCTCAAGCTCGTTTTAAATCCTTTGGATTACACTCGTTGTGCGTGTGACCAAATAGGTTCTCGGTTTATGTTGGCCGTCTATAATTAACCATTAATTATAGAACGATCATGAGTGGCACCTAGTAGTACATCATGATCCCCAATTAACCGAAAAGATCAACGGTTGATCCAGAACTATTTCAGAAACCCTTCAGTAGCTCGAATGAATCGTGCCCCATTCCCTTCACTCATCTTATACCCACTTGGTTCAGGACATGGTCTATTGTGTCAGTCCCCACTAGGCTGACTACGTCACACCTAGCCCAAGTATCATTTCCTCGTCCTACGGATTCTAGTTACTGTTGGATCGAAAGTGTCGCTAGAGGGGGGGGTGAATAGCGATACGATGTCGTTAAAAAACTTTTGCAATAAGTAAAAAGCAAGTAGAGTAAAGTAGACAAGATATTTTTACGTGGTTCACAATCTTTCGATTGCTAATCCACGGCCCTAGTGATCCTTGATCACGTCACAGGGCAATTCACTAAAACCACTCCTCCTCGTTGGAGGTAGAACAGCGATTACAAAAGAAATCAAGGCAAAGGGACACTCCCCCTTTCCTTGTTACGATTAAAGCACAAAGACAATTTAAAGAAGTAGAACTTAAATAAATATACCGACAACTCTTATAAGTAGAAGATGTAGCTTTCGTTGTCGGCGGCACTTCGTCGTAGCAAATGTGAGTAGTAGTAGCGGCGTTACGACGGCGTGTTGAGAGCTCTTGATTCTTGTGATTTGCTTGGCTTGAACATGTCTATTTATGGATATTTATCTATGAATTTAGACATAGGTAGTGTCCAAGGTGAGGTTCTTATCCCAACTCAAGGATGAGGTGTTTCATCCAACCACCTTGTGCCACCTCCAACCTTCTTGTGCGCCAACTCAAGGATGAGGTGTTTCATCCAACCACCTTGTGCCACCTCCAACCTCCTTGGGCGCCAACTTGAGGATGAGGTGTTTCATCCAACCACCTTGTGCCACCTCCAACCTCCTTGGGCGCCAACTTGAGGATGAGGTGTTTCATCCAACCACCTTGTGCCACCTCCAACCTCCTTGGGCGCCAACTTGTTGGAGCCATTCAACTTGTGCCACATCATGGGAGCCAACCATCTTGTGCCAACTCACCTTATTTTGGGCGTCCACCACAAGGAAGCTTGGTGATGGTTTGGATGTCCACCTTGATGCCACATCACCCTTTGTACCAAAACACGAGTCAAGTCCAAATTCACCCCTTGAAATTCGAGCTCTTCTCGGTTTGGAACTTGACTAGCGATTGGCTTATGTAGTCAAAGGGTTTTGATTAGATACAAGTTAAGCTTAAAATATAAAGTCACGATGGTTCTAACCATATCTCGACCTAGACCTTCCATTGGAGGTATTGGGTCGGATCTCACGCTAACGACCTTGCTTCGCTTTCACACGAGCTTACCTTGTAGCCTCGCTTCCGGTCTTCACCCGAGTACCTCGGCTTCCTCCGAAGTCCCTCTGGCGTTGCCCGACCACCTCGGTTCCCACCGGGTGTCGCAGACCTTCCGCTCAACTTTAGCATTTCTGCACACTTAATTGAGCTCGTAAGATAACAAATATACCCTTAACTATTGAGCCTTTTGCCATAATCAAAATACCGGTTCGACTTTGGTGCCCACTGCACCAACAATCTCCCCCTTTTTGATTCATGGCAAAACCGATACAGTTAAGGAAAAATTAACATAACAGTATTAAGCATGAATGAGCTAGCATAAAGATTAAGCATGAATGAGCTAGCATAATGATTAAATATGAATGAGCTAGCATAAAGATTAAATATGAATGAGCTAGCATAAAGATTAAATATGAATGAGCTAGCATAATGATTAAATATGAATGAGCTAGCATAATGATTAAATATGAATGAGCTAGCATAATGATTAAATATGAATGAGCTAGCATAATGATTAAGTATGAATGAGCTAGCATAAAGATTAAGCATGAGTGAGCTAGCATAAAGATTAAGCATGAGTGAGAAATATTATTGTTTCAAGTTCTCCCCTTTGAGGTAACCTCCCCCTTGACCGAAGGTGAGTTCTTGAAAAATAATTTTTACTCCCCCTTAATAGTTGCTTAAGTAATCGGAATTACTTAATATAAAAGGTAATAATTTTGTTTACTTTCTTCCTTACTTTTGTGACTTTCTCCCCCTTTTGCCTTAACTCAAAAAGTTTGTAAATATATTTTAAGGTTTGTAAGTCCAAGCAAGTTCCCAATATAAATTTATATATATTTTTTTAAATAATAATAAGCTTGAAAATATGTTCATCTAAAATGTACAACTCGGTTGGACTTGATTGATATAGAATGATCAATAAGTCTTGAAGGAGTTGATTAATTTAAATAATTATACTCCATGGTTCATGTTGATGCACGAATCTACATCGGAACCAGAGTAAGGTCCTAACATCTCACGCCCGTCTCGTGGCTAAGTACACAAACACATTAGTCCTATGTGTTGTGAGATGTGTTGGCTCCTTAAATCTATAGGTATATGATTTCTAAGGTAAGACTTAGGCTAATTTCATAAAAGAAGCAAAAGTAGAGTACATATATAGAAAAATTTAAATCCTACTCTATTACGCACATACCTAACTTTCGTCTTAATAAACTAAATTGCTTGGGTAGTGGTTTGGTGAAGATGTCCGCTAGGTTTGATTTGGACTCAACATACTCTAGTTGTATAGTTCCATTAGTTACATGTTCCCTAATGAAGTGGTGTTTAACTTCTATATGTTTTGTCCTAGAATGACATATTGGATTTTTAGTTAAGTTAATTGAACTAATGTTATCTATGTAGGTTTTAATGTTGTTAAAGATTAAGCTAAAGTCTTGGAGAGTGTGCTTCATCCACGAGTGAGAGACACACTCACCCATCGCAGCGTATTCGGCCGGTGGTAGATAAGGCAACGCATAATCTTTGCTTCCTCTGCACCAACTTACTAGACTCGGCCGAGGATTTGACAACAACCACTCGTGCTCTTTCTATCGAGTTTACCGGCATAGTCGGGTCGGAGTAGCCGATTAGATTAAACTCGGTAGATCTAGGGTACCAAATACCTACGTTTAGCGTGCCCTTTAGATATCTAAGGATCGCTTGACTAGGGTTAGGTGAGACTCCTTAGCGCAGGTTTGTAACCTTGCGCACATACTTACCGAATAAAATGTCGAATTCGGCTCGCGGTTAAGTATAGGAGACTTCTATTAACGCTCCTATAGTATTTTAGGTCAACGGGTTTTCCTTCTACATCTTCGTTTATATTAACATTAGTTGCCATAGGTGTATTGATTATTTTAGCATCTTGCATTCCAAATCGATTTATTAAGTCCTTAGTATATTTTTGTTGATGTAAATATATTCCATCTTTAGTTTGTTTAATTTGTAAACCTAAGAAGAAACTTAACTCTCCCACTAAATTCATTTCAAATTCACTTTCCATAAGTGAGATGAATTCGTTTAGCGAGGATCGAGTTGGTAGTTCCAAAAATTATATCATCTACATAGATTTGGGCTATAAAGATTTCTTTTCCTACGGTTTTACGAATAAGGTTGGGTCGACTAAACCTTGGTTGAATCCTTTGGACTTAAGATAGATCGAAAGCCTTTCGTACCAAGCTCTTGGGGCTTGTTTGAGTCCATATAGGGCTTTCTTAAGTCTAAGGACATGGTCGAGTTTATCTAGATTTTGAATCCGGAGGTTGGTAGCGTAAACTTCTTCCTTAATGTATCCATTCAAAAATGCTGACTTGACATCCATTTGAAACAATTTAAAACCTCGATGTGCAGCATATGCTAACAACATTCGGATGGACTCTAGTCAGCTCACGAGGCGTAGGTCTCATCGTAATCTAAACCTTCGACTTGACTAAACCCTTTTGCGACTAACCTAGCTTTATTTCTAACTACTTCACCTTTATCATTAAGTTTATTTCGAAATACCCACCTTGTTCCAATAATTGATTTTTCTTTAGGTGGTGGTACTAATTCCCAGACTTCATTTCTAGTGAATTGAGCTAGCTCTTCTTGCATAGCAATAATCCAGTCGGGATCAAAGTGCTTGTTCAATAGTTTTGGGTTCGATTTTGGAAATTAACGAGATTTGACTAAGGTTTCGATATGAAGCTCTAGTTCGAACCCTAAATTTGGATCACCTATAACTTGATTGATAGGATGATTTGTTTGAGTCTTAGTGTGACTCGGGTTAGGGTCATCTATCACTTGGTCGATAGGATGACTTGGGTGAGTTCTAGTTTGACTTGGGTTAGAGTCATCTATCACTTGGTCGATAGGATGACTTGGGTTAGGGCGAGATTCAAGTTCAAGATCAGTCGGGTTAAGCTATAAGTTGATTTGCTAGTTGGTTTTGTTAAGGATTGAACGGGTTCGTGTCCTTCGTCGAAAACTATATTAATGGTTTCTTCGACTCTAAGAGTGTCGTGATTGTATACCCTCTAAGCTCTACTGGTGGTTGAGTATCCTAGAAAAGTACCAGTAGAGGTTTTTGATTTGAATTTCCCTAGGTAATCCTTATTGTTTAAGATATGTACCTTGCATCCAAATACCCTAAAGTACTTGATGTTCGGTATTTTATCGTGATAAATAACGTACGAGGTCTTTTGGTGCCTCTTTAACATAAGGATCCTATTTTGGACATAGCAAGCCGTACTAACGACCTCTGCCCAAAATCTATCGGGTAGGTTATACTCGTTTAACATTGTCCTAGCGGCTTCTTGTAGGGTTCTATTTTTCCGTTCGACTAACCCATTTTGTTGTGGGGTTCTAGGACATGAAAACTAATGGTGGTATCCGTTTAGGTTCACAATCTGTAAACACATGGTTTTCGAATTCACCACCATGATCGCTTCTAAGTCTTTTAATCTTAAGGTTCTTTTGATTTTCGATTAACCTACAAAGATTGATTAGTTGGTCTAGGTATCATTTATATGTTTGATAAACCTAACCCAAGTAAATCTAGAATAGTCGTCAATTATGACTAAGCAAAATTGACTACCATTGAGTGACTTAGCTCCATGTGAATCAAATAGATCCATGTGTAGGAGCTCAAGAACACTTTTTGTTCGTTCTTGATTAGTTAATTGATGTTGTGTCCTAGATTGTTTACCTTGTTGACAAGCATTACATATTTTATTATCCAAGTTGTTTAGTTTAGGCAAACCTATAACAAGCCACTCGACTCATCTTGTGGGCCGAGTCTTGGAGTGCAGTGTCAAGTCTTGATTGCCATAACCAAGATTCCTCTTCTTTGTGTCATAAGACACTTGGTTGAGGAGTTGGGTAAATTTATTGTGTAGATGTTGCTACTCCTAGTTCCTTTAAGTATTATTTTAGATGTTGCATTTATTTTGATTACGCATTCATTTTCTAGAAATATGACCTTATAATTGTTATCACACAATTGGCTTACACTAAGTAAATTATATTGAAAGTTTTCTACTAATAAGACATTTTGAATGTAAAGTTAGAGTTGAGCTCAATATCACGATCCGATGATTTTGAGCTTGCCGTTATTTCGAAGGCTACGATCCTTGTCGTTTGAATCGTAACCCGAAAATTTGAGTTGATCCCGGTCATGTGTGGAGCAACCAGCATCAACATCCATTGATCCTACACATAAGGTAGTTGGATCGGATATTGGAATTACTAAAGGGTTGTTTGTAAGTTTTTAAACCTAAATCATCTCACCAATATCTACATGATCAAAACATGTTATTCCTATGTGTTATTGTGAGATGACTTTCAATTTTACTTGATTAATTTTAATGAATTTAAATTAACCAACATTAGGTTAGATTCGGATTTAGTCTAAGCTCATCAAGTAATCTTTTCAAGAGATTAGCTTCGTGTCGTGGCGAGCACGAGGCCTTCTTTGATCGGAACAACGACCACTTCCTTAGACAAAGCTAATTTCAAGAAATTGATAACTCGACTTACTTGAGACTACGTCTTGGTCTAACTAGTTATTTTTGAAAAGAGGCTCCCGAGGCTCAATCTTTTAAATAGGATTTTAGTTGGTTTATTTTTGAAAAGAGGCTCCCCGAGGCTCAATCTTTTCGCAGGATTTTAGTTGGTTATGAGTCCTATCTAACCATTCTAAAAATAAAGGAAAAACTAAGCATGCAATTTCTAAGACTTAACAAAAATACATTTTGTATTGGCTCCCCCTGGACCATTGAATCGAGTGGGTCTATTCACATAGTGAATTTGGTCCTTGGGAACCCAATACATGTTAGATCCTAAAGTTGAAATCAAAGTGGTCTTAGGGACCCATGCTTGGACATTTTTCTTATGTTGGTTTACTATAGACATATATGACTTATTGGTTGTATTTGAGTTAAACCCGAGTTCGGCCTTGTTGTACACGGCCCTTTGTGATCCAAGTAAGAGGTCAAGTCCCTTGGATCCCAAAGTGAACCTTTCCAACGTGTTCCTAAGGTCTTCGACTTGTGTTTTCAAAAGCGAGTTCTCAACTTCAAGCTTTTCAACTTGAGTTGAGTCCTCCTCTTGAATACGAGTAGTCGAAGAGGTTAGGGAGACCTCATGTTTGAGAAGGTTAACCTCCTCAATTAGGGTCTCGACCTTGGACTCGGACTTAGCTAGTTTCTTATTTAAAAATTTAATTGCACCATACAAAGTATTAAGTAACGACCGACTTACCCTTAATGATTCTTTTGAACCGGATACGGATCCGTGGCTTGTCTTGAATGGAAGCTCATCATCGGATTCGGACTCGGACTCTTCTTCGGTTTCGGAGTCGTGCTCGGTCGGCTTGGCCATTAGAGCTTGGATATCGTCTTCTTCCTCCGACAACTCCTCCCAAGTAGCGTTTAGCGCTTTCTTGGTCTTTGATGCGTTATTCTTTAGCTTTGGGCACTCGGACTTGATGTGACCGAACCTGTTGCACTCATAGCATCTAAAATTAGAAGTATTTGAATTAGGTTTAGGCTTACCTTGAGTTGTTGGTCGTTTTCGTCTCTTGATCATCTTCTGAACTAGATTGACTAGTTCGGATTCTATTCAGTCTACTTCCGATTCGGACTCGTCTTCTTCCTTCGGGGGTGGCTTGCTTGCGGGCTTCTTCTTCTTGGAACATGCAACTAACGCAATACTCTTCTCGGCCTGGACCACGTTAGTTTGCTCATGTAATTCAAGTTCCGAAAACAATTCGTCTAACCTAATTTTAGAAAGGTCCTTGGAGACCTTGTAGGCATCGACCATGGATGCCCACAAGGTGGTCCTAGGAAACGAGTTAAGAGAATACCTGATAAGGTCGCGATTCTCGACCTTTTGTCGATGGCATGGAGTTGGTTGGCGATGTCTTGGATCTGAGCATGTAGTTGAGTTGCGGTCTCGTTTTCCTGCATTTTCAAGTTATACAATTTATTTAAAAGTAAATCTCTTTTACATACCTTCATTATCGTCGGTGCCTTCGTGTAGTTCCACTAGCTTGGTCCATAAGTCCTTTGCACTAATGAAGGGGCGCGGTTGAGCTCGTCCTTGGACAACCCACATTGCAAGATTTGAGTTGCCTTGGCATCGGCTTCTACTTGTTTTTTCATGGAATTTGACCATTGATCGTAACACAAAGATTCACCATCTTCATTAATAGGAAGTGTGAAACCGGTTTGGATTACGATCCACATCTCGATTTGGGTTTTAAGAAAGCATTCCATCCGACCCTTCCAATAACGAAAGTCATTACCGTTGTAAAACGGGGGGTCGAGTGCTAAACCCTTCGAGATGGGCCATTTAAAAACAAGAAGAAGAACGGACGAAAAGAATCTTGCAAAACACACACGAAAGAATATTCCAAGACTTTTCGTCTTGGATTAGTAGTCTTGAGAAGTAAAAAGATATATAAAATGTAACTTGCAAAAGAAATAAACAATCAAATCACGAATGTCGTTGAAGTTCCGGAGGACAACCTTACTCGGGATCTAACCCGAAGGACAACCTTATCCGGATCCTAAAGCCTCTAATGCAATTCTATATGTAGGAGAAGATAAGCAAGTGAAATAATTATCACAGAAATAAATAAATAAAAAATCTGTAAAAAAAAAAGAAAAACAAAGCTAGATTGGTGGTTTCACCGAATCTTAGCGCCCCCAGCTCTGATACCAATTGTTGGATCGAAAGTGTCGCTAGAGGGGGGGGTGAATAGCGATACGGTGTCGTTAAAAACTTTTGCAATAAGTAAAAAGCAAGTAGAGAATGCACAGCGGAAATATAAAGTAGACAAGATATTTTTCGTGGTTCACAATCTTTCGATTGCTAATCCACGGCCCTAGTGATCCTTGATCACGTCACGGAGACAATTCACTAAAACCACTCCTCCTCGTTGGAGGTAGAACAGCGATTACAAAAAGAAATCAAGGCAAAGGGACACTCCCCCTTTCCTTGTTACGATTAAAGCACAAAGACAATTTAAAGAAGTAGAACTTAAATAAAAATACCGACAACTCTTATAAGTAGAAGATGTAGCTTTCGTTGTCGGCGGCACTTCGTCGTAGCAAATGTGAGTAGTAGTAGCGGCGTTACGACGGCGTGTTGAGAGCTCTTGATATCTTGTTTTTTGCTTGGAGAGAACATGTCTATTTATGGATATTTATCTATGAATTTAGACATAGGTAGTGTCCAATGTGAGGTTCTTATCCCAACTCAAGGATGAGGTGTTTCATCCAACCACCTTGTGCCACCTCCAACCTTCTTGTCGCCAACTCAAGGATGAGGTGTTTCATCCAACCACCTTGTGCCACCTCCAACCTCCTTGGGCGCCAACTTGAGGATGAGGTGTTTCATCCAACCACCTTGTGCCACCTCCAACCTCCTTGGGCGCCAACTTGAGGATGAGGTGTTTCATCCAACCACCTTGTGCCACCTCCAACCTCCTTGGGCGCCAACTTGTTGGAGACATTCAACTTGTGCCACATCATGGGAGCCAACCATCTTGTGCCAACTCACCTTATTTTGGGCGTCCACCACAAGGAAGCTTGGTGATGGTTTGGATGTCCACCTTGATGACACATCACCCTTTGTACCAAAACACGAGTCAAGTCCAAATTCACCCCCTTGAAATTCGAGCTCTTCTAGAAATTTGGAACTTGACTAGCGATTGGTGTAGTCAAAGGGTTTTGGGCTGTGATACAAGTTAGCTTAAAATATAAAAAATGCGATGGTTCTAACCATCGATCTCGACCTAGACCTTCCATTGGAGGTATTGGGTGGGATCTCGCTTAACGACCTTGCTTTCACGAGCTTACCTTGTAGCCTCGCTTAGGTCTTCACCGAGTACCTCGGCTTCCTCAGAAGTCCCTGGCGTTGCCCGACCACCTCGGTTCCCAAGGGTCATCGCGGACCTTCCGCTCAACTTTAGCATTTCTGCACACTTAATTGAGCTCGTAAGATAACAAATATACCCTTAACTATTGAGCCTTTTGCCATAATCAAAATACCGGTTCGACTTTGGTGCCCACTGCCCACTGCACCAACAGTTACTCCACATGTATCGAAGAGTACTTTACTCTAAACATGTAATGCTTTGGCCAAAGACTTTAGTAACAATCCGACGAGAGGCCATGGGTATACATCTCCTCGCAAGGAGTGGTGAATCCTTTATAGGCTATTCAAACACCTTCGATCACTTCGACTTATACCCAATCATCCCGGGTCCACATCTCCTCGGAGATGTTTGCTTAAGATGTCAAAGCATAAGTCTCCATGATCAAGATGACTTGAATACCGTAAGTCAAAGGAACATCGCACTTAAGCCACAGTAAGAACTTCATTGACATATCTATATATGCAGAGAACCATATGAAGTCTTACGGCTGGTCACTCCAATGAACTAGTTACCATAACTAGCATCCACGATTAACTCAGGACATCACTATGTCTCCCCGGTGAGAATGCTTGGATACACCAAGGAGTATACCTCGTGCTAGTCTCAAAATTGATGGTGTCCGAATCCATCAATTCATCGACTAGGATAATTAGATACATCACAATTACACATGTAGAGATACTCACTAGTTGTGATCCAATCACAAATTCTCTCATCTTTGTGAATCGTGGACATTCAGTAAATGAGTTTAAGATCCAATCAAATACATTAAACATGTATACTCAAATAGTGAATCTTCATTTATCATATAAATGGTTCATACATAAGGCGATTGCCTTAGGACATCTCTCATATATTACTAACAATAATGTCCCTATTCCTTTTTATAACTCTGTCATTAAAAGAAATAGAATATCCATCCATAAACAATTTAGAAACCGAAATTAAATTCTTTCTAAATAAAGGTACATAAAGACAATTCTTAAGAACCAAAACTTTATTTTTCTCAAAAGATAAATGAACGTCTCCCACTGCAATAGCCGCCACCTTCGTGGCATCGCCCAAGTATACGGTAATCTCCCCTTCAGCCAGTCGTCTGGTTTCCTAGAACCCCTGCAAAGTATTGCAGACATGATCAGTGGCTCCCGTATCTACACACGAGGTGCCGGTAGATAACACCGCTAAACATGTTTCAATGACTAGACCAAAAGATAAACCTTTGTTCTTCTTGCAGTTGGGGTAGTCTTTCTTCCAGTGTCCAGTCTGCTTACAAGTGAAGCACTTGCCTTTCGGCTTCTTCACTCCTCCCTGAGTTCCTCCCACCGCCTTTGCCCCAGTTTGTTTCTTCTTCTTCTTGCCTTTCAACTTAGAAGTAGAAACCTTTTGGGTCACCATGGCATGCGCCTGAGCACTCTGATGAAACATCTCCTCTGTCGCTTGGAGTTTTGTCAGAATCTCCGCCAATGAATACAACCTCTTGTTCATATTGTAGTTCAAGCGAAACTGCTCAAAACTCCTAGGTAGAGACTGGAGAATGATATCGACCTAGGTTTCCCCATCGATCTAAGCTCTGAGGACTTTCAACTCATTCAAATAAGCCATCATATTGAGAACATGATCCCTCACGGGTGTTCCTTCGATCATGGTGGTCGTCATCAAGTTCCTCATGGCTTCTTGCCTTGCAGCCCGATTCTGGTGTCCGAAAAGTTTTTGAGATTGAGCATCATGTCATAAGTAGTGGGCATGGCCCGATGCTGATGTTGCAGTACATTTGACATAGATACCAAAATGTAACACCGCACCATCTCATCAGCCTTTATCCACTTCTCATAACTCTCTCTCTCCTTTTCCCCAGAATCATCCGCAGGCTTAGGAGGACACTCTTCGAGGAGTACATATTTGTATTCCTCTACAGTCAAGACAATGTCAAGATTCCTTTTCCAATCAACATAGTTGGGTCTAGTAAGTTTATTCTCTTTCAGTATCACAGCAAGCGGGTTGAAAGTCATTTTGAAAGAAAACCTAAGAATCACATAGATCAAAACATTAGATTTTAAAAAATTATTGATTCCTCAAACAATAAAATTTTAAAATCAACCAACACCTCAAAACACTAAGAATATCGTATGCCACGATAGTGTGGACGTATACGAATTCTACATTTGTAAGAGGAGGTTTTACCCATTAATTTTACTATCTTGTCAACCAAACTTTTTGACAAGTAAAATTAATAGTTGGTTCCTCTTTGGCCCTACAAATAAAAGCAGTGACTCCTATGGGGTGGATACTTATATTTGTATCTAAGTGTTCACCATTACTCGGTACCAAGGTAATTATCTCGGGTTATATGCCTTCCGATGGGGAAGTACACACGCTCCTTAATAATTTCCTATAACCATATTCGACCTTGTGATTTGCAAACAAAGTCATCCGATGGGGAGGAAGGCACTCAGATCCGACGTGCAAGTTTGTTTGCATCACTTGTCAAATCGTAATGGAGGCCGTGGGAATTTATAAAAATTTCCCTCTCCCACTTAGTAATTTGAAATTGAGGAATTTTCTAGCCTACGACATGTATATCAAACAATAAGCAATAAATATGAAAAATAAAAATTTTCCAACTATTATGGCTTTTGTCTTCAATATGTCTCCCGTCGTATCGCCTTCTCGTCCGCTCCTCCTACGCCATGTACGAGTCATCCGGAGATCCGAGCCAAGACTAAAAACTATTTTAATTTACATCCATCGATCCTATACTCCATGAGGGAGTGTACATGAAATCTAGATCGAAAGTAAACTAAAAGAGAAAGAGTAGCTAAACAATGTCGTATCTAATTTACAAAAAATTAAATACTAGCCTCGTCAACCCCGAGGATTCAACAAAATATACTATTACACACATACAATCACATACACACATATGGCCATAATAGTCAGATCTTATGCCTGCAACCAAAGAGTTAACCTACGTATATCCTACTATTATCCAACACATATAATATATGAAAAATGCATAAGAGTAACCGAATCCTAAACACACAAAACTGGAAACCGTGGCTTTGATACCACTTGTTGGGAAGGGAAACTTCGCTTCCCACTTCAACTTGGTCTCTTGTTCATGGTGATCCTTTCTACGTCCCCGGATAAAAAAAATTTATCCTTGAAAAGAGGGAAAGCCCAAGCAACCATGTCATCGTCGTGCTATTCGTTTAGAGTAGTCACTTGAACAAAGTTGTTGTTCAAGCGACCAACCTCTATTCCACAAATAGTCACGGAATAGACGATGTACGGATCGCCGACTTTTGTGTTTATGTTTGGGGTCCAAGTATATTTAGCCACAAAACAGAATATATATCATGCATATAATTGAAAAAGAAAATATAAACATGTAACAAATGAAAATAGAGAATCAATATACCTCTCATTCTTCTATTGTATGACCTTCCTCCTTTCGGACGTCGTGTGGGCGATGATCTACCAAAAGTTGAAGCTCCTAGATCACCAATCTTTATTCCTTGCTCGTTCCGAGCAAGAGGAAGAATAGAAACAAGACTCCTTTCCTTCTTTCAACCAACCAACAAGCAACAAGCAACTTGCTTGCCGCCGGCCAACAAGGAGAAGGGAGAAAAAGATGGTTGTCGGCCAAGAGCTTCAAGGGAAGACCCTAAGCCTTGGTTCCATCGGCCAAGGAGAAGGAGAAGAGCTGCTATGGACGCCGGCCAAGGTGAGGAAGGTGTTGTATGGACGCCGGCCACCAAAGAAGAAGAAGGAGATAAGGAAAAAATTTCCTTAATAGGTGCCGCCAACTCCAAACCCTAGCCTCCAAGCCTTGCCACCCAAAACCCTAATCCAATCTCTAATTGGAGTCCTTCTTGCCACCCACCCCTTGCCCTCCTTTTATAGAGTTAAGGATAAGCCTTGTTTTAATCTCCACCATTGTTTCTAGGGATTTAATCTCAACCGTTGGATCTAGAGATTTAATCTCTACCTTTGGATCTAGAGTTTTGTTTCTATCCATTCGATCTAAGCTTTATGAGGTATTAATAGGCTACAATAGAGACCATGAGGAGGAGTTGGATCTTGGCCACCCAATGGATCAAGCCCACATAAACTCCGATCCATTAATGATAATCCAATCCACTAAAGGATTATCATTGATCTACCTCACCAACCCCCATAAGTTAATATGGGCTCCATATATTATATGTACATTTTCTCCCTGTGTTTAAGATCTCGAATGTCCGTCGATTAATTAATTTACTGACCATTAATTAATCATCATCTAACTCCATGAGTAGTACCACTCAACCTTTTCATCATGCCGGACCAAGTCCACCTGCAGGGTTTACATGATGAACCTTATGAGCTCCTCAAGGGGACATCATCATCCTAATATCTAGGACACAGTTTCTTCCTATAATCAATGGCACACAATATAAATAATATCATTTCCCAACTTACTGAGCCTATCGATTTAATCTATAAATCTCACCCATTGGTAAATCAAAGAAATGACTACTAAGTATATGTGCCCGTTATTATATCGGGATTAAGAGTATGTACAATATAATATCTGAGGTATGATTCGATTATGTAGTCAGCAATAAATCGAATCACCTCAAAGTCGGTCCTGCTCAATACACACAAAGTGTACTACTGTGATTTTATGGTCAAGACAAACCAGTACCAAATCACACTACAACCATACCAATGGTTTGTCCAAAGCCATCTTGGTTGTGAGCCTATACTTATACTTTACAAGGAGCCGATAACATGATCTCCTGTGTGACACCACACACCATGTTATCTACAATGTAATGTATTAGACAATATGCATAACCATAAAAATATGTAAACAATGATCATGTGATTCTTATTTCAAAATAAATATGTTCATACAAATGATAGACTTTTCAGTATACATCCCAACAATAGTGGTAGCTGGAGTTGTGTGCAGCTTGTCCTATCATGCAACACTCGGCTACTCGTCAGTAGTGGAAGATGGAGTGGCTAGCAGCAGGGACCCCTTATATATAACTAGATAGCTACTTTCTCATACTTTTCATTTAACCACTCGAGAGTAGTGGTAGATGAAGTTGGGATAGTTGTCATGTTTTGCCCACCCATGCCACATGAGGTCATTGTATCGAGGTTTGCAAGCAATGACCATGCATATGCATTGCCATGTGGGGTGGCACATATTTATGTGATGCATATTGCATATGCTTGTGATATGTCACATATGATTGAGCTATGTTTGTTGTATATGTTTGTACATCATCATACATACCATTTGCATGTTATTTACTATTATATGTGGTGCATTTGGCTATGAATATGACCAGTGTGGATCCTTGTTAGTTTTATTCATTATACCTAGTGGATCATGTTGGTTATATGCATTTGATTATCATTATGATACTGCATTGGATGGATCAGGTTGGTATATAGCATTTGATTATCATTATGGTTCTGCATCGGATGGTATAGGTTAGTGTACTTATTTGTTTATTACTATACCATTGTGGATGACTTACTAGTTCTTGTGAGACTGTATATCCTTTGGAATTCTTATATGTTCATGCACTATCTATTATCTACCGCTGAGTTTTATACTCACCACAATGAACCTGGGTTTTTTTGTCGCCCAGGTAGCAAGTAGAAGATTCCTTGGAATGCTCGGGGCTCTGCTAGTTGATCCCATCTCATCTCACTCTCGAGGGTTACAGTTTCTAATTATTGTATGTTTTGTATTTTGGATTTGTGTTCTCTTGATGAACTATATTGTTGGTCGTCTATTGGAGTTTGCATTTACCTTTGTGGATTCATTACAACATTTCTTTTATATGTGGTCAGTCATACCAATATGAATTATGTTGAGTTTTATAACTCATATTATGATAGTCTTTCACTGTTGTATTTCATATATGTAGTGTTTAGCAGCGACTAAATGGCCTTGTATCGATTGTATCTTATATTTCCACAAGGGGGTACCGTCTGATAGCCATATAGGGTATACCTCTGGGGTGTGACAATTTTATTGGTATAAGAGCCATGGTTGTGAAGTCCATGCATTGTTGTTTTTTTTTCATGTTTTGGACCTCGGGATTTGTTTATTTGGTTATGGTTTCATGAGATGGGACTGGCAGCGACACGAACTCTGAGCAATAGGAAGTAAGAATTCTTAAGTAATTATATCTTTTAGTTAGATATTTATGTAAATTGTTTAGCAGGTATTGTCGGTAGTGTTATGGCTCCGATGCACATGCGTGGTGAGGGACACATTCTAAAATGACCTATTGTGTCCATGGGACCTGAAGATATGGAGATCGAACTTGACAGTCGAGGTCAGGGTCATCTCTTTTCCAATGGAGATCAGGAACCGTAGGACCAGAGGATACCATCGAATGTGCCAACATCCAAGGATCCTATTTGGGTTATGGATAAAGCACGCATACCCATGTTGGCAAAATCATTCAAGGATAGGTTTACCTTATTTCACAGAGAATTTGATATGTGGATTGCTTGTGCCTGGTTGGACAATCTAGAAGGCACCTTTGAATACATGATCTGCATTGACACAGAGAATGTAGAGCGAGATGCCTACCATATATGAAACCTATAGGGATTCATCCATTAGACAACAACAAGTGGCTCGAGAAAAAGAGATGGATACACAACTTTCCCAAAGTAAGTCCAAGGATCAGAACCCACCAAGTGCTAGGCAAAAGAAGAAAGAATGAAATTTGAGCTATCGGGATTCTGTCGGAGAGTATTCTAGGCCTCAGAAGAGTAGTCGACCCAGTCTAGGATCTTCTAATGGCACTCAACAAAACTACAAGAAGGACCAAACCATAATTAGGTGTTACCAGTGTGGATCCTGAAGTCATAGTAAAGCAGAGTGTTTATTGTATCTGTCTATTTGTTTTTATTGCAAGATTCTCAGACATCTTAGTTGATATTGTACTTTGAGGGCAGAGTTGGAGTCTAAAGATACTTTCACTCAGGAGAAGAGAGCTACTCAGCCACATCAGCAGAAGACAAAACAAAAGTATCAGGCATCCAGACAACATCAACAATTACCTCCTCAGGTGAGTTATACCAGCGTACCACGATGCCAGTGGTTATTTGGCCTTTTGCAGCTCTAGTGAAGTACTACTCAGTGGTTCCCACACAATAGTATCTACCGACAGGTTATCAGGTGTATGCTTTGCCGAATCAGTACCACATAGCCAGATTCAGCTCAAGTGGAGGCACCCTACTACTCATTCGGAGACACAACCACCTAGTATTGAGGCTGGATGTGTTTTCGCTACTACAAGAGAGGAGGCGCATCGGGTCGATGGACTGGTCATTGGAGGTATGATTTTAGTCTATGTTATTTATGCCAATACTATGGTTGATATTGGTAGTTCATATTCACTCATATTTAGAATATTTTTTTGATAAGATTGAGATAATCCCTACATTTCGATCATGTGGTTTAGTAGTGTCTCTACCTTCAGGAGAGGTGTTGTTTACACACTAAGAAATCAATGTAGGTTTTGCCCAGAAGCTCTGATACCAATTGTTGGTGTTGATCCGTGAGGGGAAACTTCGCTTCCCCTTCACCTCAGTTGCTTGACCATGGTGATCCCTTTGATGTCCCCGGATTAAAAATTTAATCTTAGACAAAAGGAATTCCCAAAGCAACCAAGTCATCGTCGTGCTATTCATTTAGAGAGGTCACTTGAACAAACTAGTTGTTCAAGCGACCATCCTCTATCCTACGAGTAGCCGCGGAATAGACGATGTCCGGATCGCCGGTTTTTGTGTTTGTACTCGGGATCCAAGTATTATTTAGCCTATTTACAGAAATATAACATGCTTATATTTTGAAAAACAAACACAAGCAATGAATAAAAGAGATAGAAGAATAGTTATACCTCTTGGTCTTCTAATGTATGACCCTCCTCCTTTTGGACGTCGTGTGGGCGACGATCCACCAAAAGTCGAAGCTCCTAGATCGCAAAACTTCCTTCCTTGCTTTCCCAAGCAAGAGGAAGAAGAGAAACAATGTTTTTCTCCTTCCAAAACTCAACCAACAAGGAATCAATCCCTTCCTTGCCGCCGCCAAGTAAATGAAGGAGATGGTGGTGAAGCAACCAAGATACCTAGGAAACCCTATATCTTGTTTCCACCACCTAAGGAGAAGAAGAAGGAGGCTTTGGGCGGGCCAAGGCTGGAAAAAGGCTGGGAGAAGCTGCTGGACGTTGGCACAAAGAGGAAGAAGAAGAGAGAAAGAACCTTCCTTATTTGGTGCCACCCTAGCCTCAAAACCCTAACCCTAATTCCAATCCTATCTCAACTAGGATTGCCCTATTCTTGCCGCCCAAGCCTTGCTCCCTCTCTATGATTATCTTCACGCCAACCCCATGCCACCTTTTATAGAGTTTGGGGATAAGCCATGAATTAATCTCCTCCATTGGTTCTAGGGATTTAATCTCAACCGTCGGATCTAGAGATTTAATCTCAACCGTCGGATCTTAGAGATTTAATCTCTACCAATGGATCTTAGTGTTTTGTTTCTATCCATTGGATCTAAGCATCTTGAGGTGTTAATGGGCTACATTAGGGACCATGAGGAGGAGTTGGGTCTTGGCCACCCATGGATCAAGCCCACATAAAGTCCGATCCACTAATGATGGTCCAATCCACTAAAGGTCCATCATTGATCTACCTCACCAACCCCCATATGATAATATGGGCTCCATATATTATTTGTACATGTTCTCCCCGTGTTTAAGATCTCGAATGTCCGTCGATTAATTAATTTACTAACCATTAATTAATCAACATCTAACTCCTTGAGTAGTACCACTCAACCTTTTCATCATGCCGGACCAAGTCCACCTGCAGGGTTTACATGATGAACCTTATGAGCTCCTCAAGGGGACATCATCATCCTAATATATAGGACACGGTTTCCTCCTATAATCAACGGCACACCATATAAATAATATCATTTCCCAACTTACGAGTCTATCGATTTAATCTATAAATCTCGCCCGTTGGTAAATCAAAGAGATGAGTACCAAGTATATGTGCCGTTATTATATCGGGATTAAGAGCATGTACTAAATAATATACGAGGTCCGATTCGATTATGTAGTCGCAATAAATCGAATCACCTCTTGTCGGTCTGCTCAATACACACAAAGTGCACTAGTGTGATTCTATGGTCAAGACAAACCAATACCAAATCACACTACAACCATTCCGATGGTTTGTCCAAAGCCATCTCGGTTGTGAGCCTTTACTTATACTTTACAAGGAGCCGATAACATGATCTCCCGTGTGACACCACACACCATGTTATCTACAATGTAAGGTATTAGACAATATTGCATAACCATAAAAATATGCAAACAATGATCATGTGATTCTTATTTCAAAATAAAGATGTTCATACAAAAAATAGACTTTTAAGTATACATCCCTACAATCTCCCACTTATACTAAAAGACTATGCTGTCCTCAAAGTGCCATACATCTGATCCCCATTCCCTCCACATGCCTATCAAAGCTCTCGCTAGAAGGGCCTTAGTGAAAGGGTCTACCAGGTTATCCTCCGATGCAATCTTGGCCACAGCAACTTCTCCTCGCTTTACGATTTCTCGTATCAGGTGGTACTTGCGCTCTATGTGTTTACTAGCCTTATGGGCTCGTGGTTCCTTCGAGTTTGCAACTGCACCACTATTATCACAATAAATCGTGATAGTTCTGGGCAAACCAGGAATCACATCCAAGTCCATCAGAAAGTTCCTGAGCCATACAGCTTCTTTGGCCGCCTCAGAGGCCGCCACATACTCAGCTTCCATGGTGGAGTCTGCCACGCACTTTTGCTTGACACTCCTCCATACAATGGCTCCACCTCCCAAAGTAAACACAAAACCTGAGGTAGACTTACTATTATCCCTATCAGATTGGAAGTCGGAATCCGTGTAACCCACAGGGAGTAATTGGTCTGCCCGGTAAACCAGCATATAATCCCTAGTCCTTCTCAGGTACTTCAATATATGCTTTACCGCAGTCCAATGTCCCTGTCCTGGATTACTCTGATATCTGCTGACCATGCCCACGGCAAAATAGATATCTGGTCTCGTACAGAGCATCGCATACATGAGGCTTCCTACTGCCGAAGCATAAGGAACCGCCTTCATCTCCTCTATCTACTCAAATGATCTAGGACATATCTCCTTAGATAGAGGTACTCCATGCTTGAAAGGTAGAAAACCCTTCTTGGAGTTCTGCATGCTAAAACGCTCCATAATCGTGTCTATTTATGAAGCTTGGGATAAGCACAACATCCTTTTCCTGCGATCCCTTATAACCTTGATCCCAAGGATGTGTCTCACCTCTCCCAAGTCCTTCATATCAAACTGTTTGGACAACCATACCCTTACGTCTGATAACACTTCGATGTTGTTTCCAACCACCAAAATGTCATCTACGTATAGTACAAGAAATACCACTATGTTTCCGTCACATCTCTTGTATACACAAGACTCATCCGGACTTTGAATAAATCCATAAGACTGGATTATCTCATCAAAGCGGATGTTCCAAGATCTTGAAGCTTGCTTCAATCCATAAATGGACCGATTAAGCTTACACACAAGATGCTCTTTGCCCTTAGCAATGAATCCCTCTGGTTGCTTCATATAGATGGTTTCCTCAAGACTTCCATTAAGGAAAGCTGTCTTGACATCCATCTGCCACACCTCATAATCCATATGAGCTGCTATGCATAAGAGAATCCGGATAGATTTAAGCATGGCTACCGGCGAAAAGGTCTCCTCATAATCGATACCCTCTTTCTGAGTATACCCCTTCGCAACAAGCCTCGCTTTGAAGGTCTCAACCTTCCCATCTATTCCTCTCTTTCTTTTGTAGATCCACTTGCATCCAATGGTTTTTACACCATCGGGTGGTTCTACTAGCTCCCAGACCTGATTTGAATCCATAGATTCAATCTCAGCATTCATTGCACTCTGCCAAGATACTGCATCTTTATCTTGGATTGCCTCATCATATGTCCAGGGATCAGGTTCATGTTCGTCAGGGACCAAATCAGAAGATTCTCCCAAGAACATGAATCTATCAGGCTGTCTCACAACCCTCCCACTACGACGAGGTATCACCTGTGTATCCTCTGTGACACGTGGTGCAGTGACATGTGGTATATCCTCTTATGTACGGTGGTACTAAAGTGACTTCCCCTTTTAACTCCTCCAGAACAATTTTACTCGTGGGCTTGTGGTTCATCACATAGTCCTCCTCTAGAAATCTGGCATTCGTACTCACGATCACCTTCTGATCTCTAGGACTATAGAACAAACCACCCTTCGTTCCCTTAGGGTAGCCAACAAACATGCACACTTCTGTACGAGGTTCCAACTTACCAGCATCTGCCTTCAGCACATGTGCTGGACTCCCCCATATCCGAATATGTCTCAGACTAGGCTTTGCTTGATCCACAATTCTACGGGAGTAGAAGGCACTGATTTAGATGGAACCAAGTTCAGAATGTATACCGCCGTATCTAGAGCATATCCCCAGAACGAATCTGGCAAGTCAGAATAACTCATCATTGATCTAACCATCTCCATAAGAGTCCTATTCCTTCGCTCTGCTACACCATTCTGCTGGGGTGTGCCAGGTGCAGACAATTGGGATTGTATCCCAGCCTCTGATAAGTAATTCCTAAACTCTCCCAAGAGGTATTCACCACCACGATCAGATAGTAGGGTCTTGATACTTTTACCTTGACGGTTCTCCACATCAGCCTTGAATTCTTTGAACCTGTCAAAGCATTCAGACTTGCGGCACATCAAGTAAATGCATCCATATCTTGAATAATCGTCTATAAAAGAGACGATATATTCAAGATTACCTCTTGCTTAGATAGCCATAGGACCACACAAATCAGAATGAACCATTTCTAACATATCTTTGGCTCTATACCCCTTGGCCTTAAAAAGGCCTCTTGGTCATCTTACCCTCCAAGCAAGATTCGTAGGTTGGGAGATCCTCCACCACTAATGAACCCAAAGGTCCATCAGCTATCAACCTTTGAATTCTGCTTAGGTTAATGTGACCAAGCCTAAGAAGACAAAAATATATTTGGTTCATCTTCGAAGGTTCTTTTCTCTTATTGGAATTAGAAGATGAGTTATTAACTTCAATTTGTATCGTGGGAGATTTTGGTTCAAATTTCCTTTCAATGTACCTGAATAGATATTCTCCCTATTCCTTTTTATAACAACTCTGTCATTAAAAGAAATAGAATATCCATCCATAATAATTTAGAAACTGAAACTAAATTCTTTCTAAATAAAGGTACATAAAGGGAATTTTCCAGAACCAAAGTTTTATTATTTTCAAGAGATAAATAAAACTTCTCCCCTTTGTAATAGCCGCCACCATCATGGCATTGCCCAAGTAAATGGTAATCTCCCTTCAACTAGTCATCGGGTTTCACTGGAACCCTGCATTATTGCGAACATGATTAGTAGCTCCGTATCTACTCACCGGTGCGGTAGATATCACGCTAATCATGTTTCAATGACTAGTCCAAAAGATATACCTATGTTCTGTTTTGGATTGGGACAGTCCTTCTTCCAATGTCCATCCTGATTGCAAGTGAAGTACTTGCCTTTCGGCTTCTTCACTCTTCCCTGAGATCCTCACACCATCTTTGCTTCACCTTGTTTCTTCTTCTTCTTGCCTTTCGGCTTAGAAGTAGAAACTCTTTTGAGCAATGATGGCTTGAGGACACTCTTCGAAGAGTGCATACTAGCAGATAAGACAATATTTGGATTCATTTCCAATCAATATAATTTGGGTACAATAAGTTTATTTCCTTTAGTATCAAAATAAGTGGACTGAAAGTCAATTTTGAAAATCCTAAGAATCACATAGATCATTACTTTAGATTTCAAAAAATTATTGATTCCTCAAACAATAAAATTTCGAAATCAACCAACACCTCAATCCACCGAGAATATCGCATGCCACGCAGTGTGGACGTATACGAATTCTACATTTGTAAGAGGAGGTTTTACCCATTAATTTTATTATCTTGTCAACCTTACTTTTTTACAAATAAAATTAATAGTTGGTTCCTCTTTGGCCCTACAAATAAAAGCAGTGACTCCGATGGGGAGGATACTTTTAATTTGCATCTAAGTGTGCACCATTACACGATACTAAGGGAATTATTTCGGATTATGTGCCTTACCGCTGTGGAAGTACACATGATCCTAGATAATTTCCTATAACCATTATTTGACCTAGTGATCCGCAAACAAACTCATCCGCAGGGAGGAAGGCACTCAGAGCCAACACGCAAGTTTGTTGCATCACACGTCAAATTGTAATGGAGGTCTTGGGAATTAATTAAAATATCCCTCTCCCACTTAGTAAATTAAAATGAGGAATTTTCCTCGACATGCATATCAAACAAAAAGCAATAAATATGAAAAATAAATTATTTTCCAACTATTATGGCCTTTGTCTTCAATATGGCTCCCATCGCGCCCATCTCGTCCGCTCCTCCTACGCCATGTACAAGCCCTCCGAGATCCGAGCCGAGACTAAAACCTATTTTAATTTACATCCATCGATCCTATACTCCACGAGGGAGTGTCCATGAATCTAGATCGAAAGTAAAATAAAATAAAGAGCGGCTAAACAATGCCGTATTTAATTTACAAAAAAAAACTAAATACTAGCCTCGTCAACCCCGAGGATTCAACAAAATAAATATTTACACACATACAATCACATACACACACACGACCATAATAGTCGGATCTTATGCCTGCAACCAAAGAGTTAAACTACGCATATCCTACTATTATCCGTAAGTATATATAATATATGAAAAAGTGCATAAAATTAACCAATCCTAAACACACAAAACCGAATCCTTGGCTCGATAAGGTTTTGCCCTAAGCTCGATACCAATTGTTGGGGTTGATCCGTGAGGGGAAACTTCGCTTCCCCTTCACCTCGGTTGCTTGACCATGGTGATCCCTTCGATGTCCCCGGATTAAAAATTTAATCCTAGACAAAAGGGATTCCCAAAGCAACCAAGTCATCGCGTTATTCATTTAGAGAGGTCACTTGAACAAACTAGTTGTTCGCGACCATCCTCTATCCTACGAGTAGCCATGAATAGATGATGTCCTGATCGGGTTTTTGTGTTTATACTGGATCCAAGTATTATTTAGCCTATTTACAGAAATATAACATGCTTATATTTTGAAAAACAAACACAAGCAATGAATAAAAGAGATAGAAGAATAGTTATACCTCTTGGTCTTCTAATGTATGACCCTCCTCCTTTGGACGTCGTGTGGCGACGATCCACCAAAAGTCAAGCTCCTAGATCGCAAAACTTCCTTCCTTGCTTTCCCAAGCAAGAGGAAGCAGAGAAACAATGTTTTTCTCCTTCCAAAACTCAACCAACAAGGAATCAATCCCTTCCTTGCCGCCAAGTAAATGAAGGAGATGGTGGTGGAAGCAACCAAGATACCTAGGGAAACCCTATATCTTGTTTCCACCACCTAAGGAGAAGAAGAAGGAGGCTTTGGGCGCGGCCAAGGCTGGAAAAAGCTGGGAGAAGCTGCTGGACGTTGGCACAAAGAGGAAGAAGAAGAGAGAAAGAACCTTCCTTATTTGGTGCCACCCTAGCCTCAAAACCCTAACCCTAATTCCAATCCTATCTCAACTAGGATTGCCCTATTCTTGCCGCCCAAGCCTTGCTCCCTCTCTATGATGATCTTCACGCCAACCCCATGCCACCTTTTATAGAGTTTGGGGATAAGCCATGAATTAATCTCCTCCATTGGTTCTAGGGATTTAATCTCAACCGTCGGATCTAGAGATTTAATCTCAACCGTCGGATCTTAGAGATTTAATCTCTACCAATGGATCTTAGTGTTTTGTTTCTATCCATTGGATCTAAGCATCTTGAGGTGTTAATGGGCTACATTAGGGACCATGAGGAGGAGTTGGGTCTTGGCCACCCATGGATCAAGCCCACATAAAGTCCGATCCACTAATGATGGTCCAATCCACTAAAGGTCCATCATTGATCTACCTCACCAACCCCCATATGATAATATGGGCTCCATATATTATTTGTACATTTTCTCCCCGTGTTTAAGATCTCGAATGTCCGTCGATTAATTAATTTACTAACCATTAATTAATCAACATCTAACTCCATGAGTAGTACCACTCAACCTTTTCATCATGCCGGACCAAGTCCACCTGCAGGGTTTACATGGTGAACCTTATGAGCTCCTCAAGGGGACATCATCATCCTAATATATAGGACACGGTTTCCTCCTATAATCAACGGAACACCATATAAATAATATCATCTCCCAACTTACCGAGTCTATCGATTTAATCTATAAATCTCGCCCATTGGTAAATTAAAGAGATGAGTACCAAGTATATGTGCCCGTTATTATATCGGGATTAAGAGCATGTACTAAATAATATCTGAGGTCCGATTCGATTATGTAGTCAGCAATAAATCGAATCACCTCTGTGTCGGTCCTGCTCAATACACACAAAGTGCACTAGTGTGATTCTATGGTCAAGACAAACCAATACCAAATCACACTACAACCATTCCGATGGTTTGTCCAAAGTCATCTCGGTTGTGAGCCTTTACTTATACTTTACAAGGAGCCGATAACATGATCTCCCGTGTGACACCACACACCATGTTATCTACAATGTAAGGTATTAGACAATATTGCATAACCATAAAAATATGCAAACAATGATCATGTGATTCTTATTTCAAAATAATGATGTTCATACAAAAAATAGACTTTTAAGTATACATCCCTACAATCAAGGAATATCTATTAGACTTTGGAAGGTCTGTTAAGTGCTAAAGGATAATATTCAAGCTTACTCGTTGTACTTGGGTAGAAAATTTGGGGACCAAATTTTTATTAGTGGGGGAGAATGTAAGATATCCAAAAATAAAAAAAATAATAAAATAATACTGGTAAATTAGAAATTTCCTTATAGAATTTTTGAATTTTTTTTTTATATTTAGATCGACATGATATGGATGATCATAGGAAAAGATTGAGTAGACTTTATAAAGCCTATTCAGACTATAAGGATTAATGGGATTAATGAAGGATTTATTTAAGGGTTAATTAACCTTAAACCTAGGATTAGAGTGCTTATAAATGCCCAGTCCCGATTCTTTTCTTCCACCTCTTCTCGATCAGGATCACATGACCACCCTGCAAGGAGCAGCTCATCGATCGCTATTTCATCTTGCCGTCGCTTGTTCTTTGGTCGGATCTCCACCTTGAGCAATGTCTCTGGCCACACTAGCAAGCAGTGCCTTGTTGTGAGTCCTTCACTCTACCGCCACATTCCTTCCTCTTCTCATCCAAGACGATCTTCTTTTCGAGGCGTTGGTTGTGGGGTTGTTGCAAGGAGGAGGAATGTCGTTTCTGGAGCTCACTATGGGTGGAGGGATTTGAGCTTTGTGATCAAAGTTTGGGATGGTTCTGTGAAGGACCAAAAAACCACTCTAGAAGGGGGGGGGTGAATAACATTTTAATAACTTTCCTTTTCTTTCATTTTACAACCAAAGCTTGCAGTGGAAAAACAAAACTAAAACAAAATCAAAGGATAGAAACACACAAGGATGCAAAGAGCTTTTACTTGGTTCACAACCGAATGGTTGCTAGTCCAAGGCCCGTGCGATCCTTGATCTCTCTTTAGGGGAAATCCACTAAAAAGTTCTCTTCCTCGTTGGAGGTAAGAGATAAGATGATTACAAAAGAAGCTAAGGGCCAGTAACAACCTTACCGGTCCTTATACAAATCAAGTACAAGAATAAAATGATGGAAAAACACAAAGCAAAATGAAAGATGATTATACCGACACAAAATAAATGAGAAGTGTAGCACGGTAGGTGATGACTCTTGAAGGAACCTTAGGGTTTGTGAGGCTTTGAGAACTTGAGAGCTTTGCACATTAAAAGTAGTTCTCTAAGGTTGAGATCAAGCCTTCTTTTATAGACAAGAGCCTTGGAATAAGTCCAGATCTAGATCCAAATATTGTGGATCTTATCTTGAAGTGGCAACTTTGACCGATTCATTCTTTGACCTTGTGTTTTGGGCTGATTCGCAGGCATCAGTCGACTGCCATTCATCATCAGTCAACTGTACCAATCGACTGCAAGAAATTTTAGTCGGCTGATCTTGTATTTTGGCTTAGCTGAAAAGACGCAATAACTCTAGTTGTCTGATAGTTTTGTTCAGTCGACTGATACAAGGGGCTTGGCAAATGTAGCTGGTTCTCACTTAGTCTTTCACTTGCATTAAAAGATTAGAATAGTATATTAATAGTGACAATCCATTGACTATCCAATCTTGACTTCGGCCTTCCTTTGGAAGCCTTAGTTGGATCGACATTTACGGTTGTCCTCGTATTGATGATGCGACCTCACCATCACTCCTCACATGAAGCTTACCTTACCTTACCTTTTGGCCCTTTGTCCTGATGCTTAGCACTTAATCTTTAACCAACATTCCTCTTGTTGTCTTTGAGCTCAGCTAAGACTACTCAAGTTCTGCACACTTAACATATCATATTAAATAATAGTATGACTTAACTTTGAACATTTTCCATTATGAAAACTTCGGTACGATTATCTGGTGCCCCTGCACCAACAATCTCTCCCTTTTTCATTTATGCCAACACAATTCAAAGTTAAGGAAATCAAAAGCTTGTAATCAAATATTTTTCAAAAACTCCCCCTTAAAGTTACCTTCCCCTTAACACTTGGTGAGTTTTAAAAAAGAAATTAAAAAGAAATTAATATTAAATTTTATCCTTTTTAACTTGTATCTCTCCCCCTTTGACATATATAAAAAAGAATGTTATGAGGAGTGTATTTTCATGGTTAACTTTAAAAAGATACTTAAAGTAAAAAAAACTAAAGTTCATTTTGAAGTTGTAAAATTTCACATCTTTAAATGCAATATTAGTTCATTTTCAAATGTCTCAAAAAAAAAACTAACTACTTTTATGAATCCAAGCATGTGTCCTTTTTTTTGCAAAATAATATTTTTAATATAAACCAATTAATAAATTATCCCTAAGAATATGTCCAGCTCCATTTTGACTCAATTGATATTAGATAATCAATAAGTATTGATAGTAGTTAGTCACTTACATGATTAGTTTATTGATTATACTCCATTATTCATGTCGATGCACTTAGTCTACATTAGGAATCAAGAGTAAGGTCCTAACATCTCACGCCCATCTACATGGTTCAGTACACAACCAGGTTAAACCTAAGGGTGCGTTTGGTTCAAGTAATCATACATAACCTTAGTTATGTGATTACCAGAGAATAAAATATAACCTTGGAATAAAGTATAACCTTAGATAAAAACCTTGTATCGTTGGAGGTTTTAATATATAACTTAGTTTAATATTTTACTAAATTATCACGGATGGCGGCGGCGAAGCGTGGCGACGGCCGGATGCGGCGGCGGCAGCGACGGCGAAACGGCGGCGGATGATTGGCGATAGTAGCCGGCGGCGGCGCGCGCCCGGGAATGGCGGCAGGCGGCCGACGAAGCGCCGGCAGCGAAGCAGCAACGGTGTGGTGAGCAGGCGGCCAGCCAGCGGCGGCAGCGGCCAGTGATAAGCGGTATGGTGGTGATGGCGGGGCGGCGGCCGTGGTGGCGAAGCGGCGGCAGGCGGCGACGAAAAACGGCGGCGACCGACGACGGACGACAAATCGATTGAGTTTTGACAAATTGTCATTTAATATATTGCTTGGGGTAATATTGGAAAAAAGTTTCCTTAACCCCGGGAATCAACAAAAACCTTGGTTCTCTAAGGTTTTCCGATTCCCCCTAAAAAGGTTTTCGTTCATAACTTGGTAATGATCAATTACCAAGTAATTGTTTATAACCTAAACCAAACAAGGTTTTTGTTGATAACCTAACAAGGTTGTGAGATTCATTGGCTCCTTAATTATCTATAGGCTCATGGTGTCTAAGGTAAGTCCTTTTCTAGTACTAAAGAAAACAAAATAAAAGATAGATAGATAAAAAGAGCAATTCCTACTCTACTAAGCACATTCCTAATTTTCTTCTAAGTAAACTAAATTCAGATTCAGGTGAAGGTTTGGTGAATATGTCAGCTAGGTTCGATTTAGATTCCACATATTCAAGTTTAATCTCACAGTTACATGTTCCCTAACAATGTGGTGTTTAACTTCTATGTGTTTAGTTCTTGAATGATGTATAGGATTTTTAGTTAGGTTTATTGAACTAATGTCATCTATCATGACTTTAGTGTCCTTAAAGTTTAGTTGAAAGTCATTTAAAGAGTGTTTCATCCAAAGGAGTTGAGCTGCACACTCCCCTTTTGCTACGTATTCTACTTCGATAGTAGACAAAGCAAAACAATGTTGTTTTCTACTACACCAACTAACTTGACTTGGACCTAGAAATTGACAAGTGCCATTCATACTTTTCCTATCAAGCTTACAACGGACATAATCTGAGTCCGAGTACCCGATTAGTTCAAAATTATTAGACCTACGGTACCACATTCCTACATTGATAGTTTCTTTTATATATCTAAAGATTCATTTTACTAAAGTTAACTGACTATTTGGCACAAGATTGAAATCTTACACACATACCTACTATAAAAAATATATCAGGTCGGCTTATAGTTAAGTACAAAAGACTTTCTATCACATTTCTATAGTATTTTAAATCTATGAGTTTTCTGTCTAAGTTATTATCAACTTTTGCATTAGTTTCCATATGTGTACTGGTTAGGTTGGTTTAGATCTTCAAATCCGAGTGGTTGGCTCACATATATTTCCTCTTTGATGAAACCATTTAAAAAGGCTGACTTAACATCCATTTGATACAATCTAAAACTCTTATGTGAGACATAGGCCAACAACATTCTAATTGACTCAAGTCTAGCTATTGGTTCATAGGTTTCATTATAATCTAAACCCTCTACATGACTAAAACCTTTGGCTACTAACCTAGTCTTATTCCTAACGATCTCACCTTTGTCATCAAGTTTATTTCGAAATACCCACTTTGAACCTATAATAGTTTTGTCTTTAGGTACTGGTACTAATTCCCAAACTTGATTCCTAGTGAATTAGGCTAACTTTTCTTGCATAGCAATAATCCAATCATGGTCAAGAAGAGCTTGACCTATGGTTTTGGGTTCAATTTTAGATATGAGTGAAACCTGACTTACATTTCTATGGGATGCCCAAGTTTGAACAGCTAGATTAGGATCACCTAACACTTGATCAATTGGATGAGTAGACCTAACTTGAGGTGTTCTTGAATTAGTATTTATGGTTGATACATTTTGTGGGTTAAGTTTATATCTAACTTCATTATCTATGTTTTTGTTGTTTAATTCGGATTTTGTATAATTATTTTCTTCATTAAATACTACATTAATGGTTTCTTTAATTCTCAAGGATTTATTATTATATACCCTATAAGCTTTACTAGTGGTTGAATAACATAGAAATATACCACTTGATGATTTTGAAGTGAATTTTGCTAAGTAGTCTTTAGTGTTTAATATATGTACTTTACAACCAAAGACTCTAAAATATTTATTGTTGGGTATTTTACCGTAGTATGTTTCATAGGGTGTTCTTTTATGCCTTTTAACAATCAAAGTCCTATTTTGGACATAACAAGCGGTATTTACCGCCTCAGCTCAAAACCTATCGTGTAACCTATATTCATTTAACATGGTTCTAGCAACTTCTTGTAATGTCCTATTCTTCCTTTTGTTGGGATGTATACTGAAAGCTTAGCCTTTGTATGAACATCTTCATTTTGAAATAAGAATCACATGATCATTGTCTGCATTTTAGATTTATGCATATTATCTGATACTTTACATTGTAGATAATATGGTGTGTGGTGTCACACAGAAGATCATTTTTTCAGTTCCTTGTAGAGTATAAGTAGAGGCTCACAACCAAGATGGTTTTGGACAAACCATTGGCATAGTTGTAGTGTAATTTGGTATTGGTTTATCTTGACCACATAATTACACTAGTACACTTTGTGTATTGAGTAGGACTGATTCAGAGGTGATTTAATTTATACTAACTATATAATTGAATCAGACATCAGATATTATGGTGTACATGCTCTTAATCCCGATATAATAACATGCATATGTACTTAGTATTTATATCTTTGATTTAGCAATGGGCAAGATTTATTTATTAAATCGATAGACCTGGTAAGTTAGGAAATAATATTATTTACATGGTGTGCCGTTGATTATAGGAAGAAATAGTATCCTATATACTAGGATGATGATGTCCCCTCGAGGTGTTCATAAAGTTCATCATGTAAATCCTGCAGGTGGACTTGGTCCAACATGATGATAAGGATGAGTAGTACTACTCATGGAGTTAGATATTAATTAATTAAATTGTCAATAATTTAAATAATTAATGGACATTCGATATCTTAAACACCGGGAGATATTTTGTACAAATAATATGTGGAGCTCATATTTAATTATGGGGTTGGTGAGGTAGATCAATGATGATCCTCTAGTGGAATGGATCATCATAAATGGATCAGGTTTTATGTGGTTCAGATCCATTGGGTGGCCAAGATCCAACTCCTCCTCATGGTCCCTATTGTAGCCTATTATAAATACCTCATGAAGCCTAGATCTATAAAAGGGAGGAAGAGGCTTGGGCGGCAACAAGAGTTATGCTAGGGTTTGTTGGTTGTCGTTGGAGGCTTGGGCGGCAACCTAGGGTTTGGCTTCTCTATTGGGCGACAACAACCTAGAGTTTGGCTCTCTTTTGGCCGGTGGCAACAAAGGGGTTCCCTTCTCTTCTTTCTCCTTTGGCCGGCGCCACCATCTCCATATCCTTAGGGCCGACGACAACACAACAAAGGAGAGGGTTTTCTTTTTTCTTTGGTATAAGGTCGACGCTCTCTCCTCCTCTCCCTCTCCTAGGGTCGGCGGCAACCAAAGTTGGTGTTTGGTGGTCGGCACAAGCAAGGAGAAGAAGGGAGGGTTATCTTCCCTTGTTCGGAAAGAGCAAGGAATGGAAGATTGGTGGTCTAGGAGGCTTCGATTCTTGGAAGATCGCCGCCCACACGACGTCCAAGAAGAAGATAGGAATACAATAGAAGATCAAGAGGTAAAACAAGAGGTATAATCTTGTTTAATATTGATTCTAGTTCTTTTGTATTTGTATGTGGTTAGTTGACATGGACCTGTTGGGATGTATACTGAAAAGTCTATCTTTTATATGAACATCTTTATTTTGAAATAAGAATCACATGATCATTGATTGCATATTTATGGTTATGCATATTGTCTAATACATTACATTGTAGATAACATGGTGTGTGGTGTCACACGGGAGATCATGTTATCGACTCCTTGTAAAGTATAAGTATAGGCTCACAACCAAGATGGCTTTGGACAAACCATTGGTATGGTTGTAGTGTGAGTTGGTATTGGTTTGTCTTGACCATAGAATCACACTAGTACACTTTGTGTGTATTGAGCAGGACTGACTTAGAGGTGATTCGATTTATTGCTGACTACATAATCGAATCAGACCTCAGATATTATATTGTACATACTCTTAATCCCGATATAATAACGGACACATATACTTAGTATTCATTTCTTTGATTTACCAATGGGCGAGATTTATAGATTAAATCGATAGGCTCGGTAAGTTGGGAAATGATATTATTTATATGGTGTGCCATTGATTATAGGAGGAAATCGTGTCCTATATATTAGGATGATGATGTCCCCTTGAGGAGCTGATAAGGTTCATCATGTAAACCCTGCAGGTGGACTTGGTCCGGCATGATGATAAGGTTGAGTGGTACTACTCATAGAGTTAGATGTTGATTAATTAATGGTCAGTAAATTAATTAATCGACGGACATTCGAGATCTTAAACATGGGGAGAAAAATGTACATATAATATATGGAGCCCATATTAACTTATGGGGGTTGGTGAGGTAGATCAATGATAAACCTTTTGTGGATTGGATTATCATTAATGGATCGGATTTTATGTGGGCTTGATCCATTGGGTGGCCAAGATCCAACTCCTTCTCATGGTCCCTATTGTAGCCTATTAATACCTCATGAATCTTAGATCCAATGGTTGAAAACAAAACTCTAGATCCAAAGGTAGAGATTAAATCTCTAGATCCGACGGTTGAGATTAATCTCTAGATCCGACGGTTGAGATTAAATCCCTAGAACCAATGGTGGAGATTAAAACAAGGCATATCCCTAACTCTATAAAAGGAGAGCATGGGGTGAGCGGCAAGATGAATTCCAATATATATAGGATTAGGGTTAGTGGGCGGCAAGCTTGGGTGATTAGGGTTTGGGGTGTTGGCGGCACCAAATAAGGAAAGTTCTTCCTTTTCTTCTTCTTCCTCCTTGGTGGCCGGTGCCCAAACCAGCCCTTCCCTCCCTTGGCCGACATCCAAACCTAGTCCTTCTCCTCTCCTTGGCCGGTGGAAACAAGGCTTAGGGTCTTCCCTTGGAGCTCTTGGCCGACAACTATCTCCATCATCTTCTCCTTATTGGCCGGCGGCAAGCACCTAGGTTGGTGTTTGTTAGTTGGCTAAAGGAAGGAGAAGGGTTTTGTTTCTTAGTCTTCCTCTTGTTCGGAGCGAGCAAGGAAGGAAGATTGGTGATCTAGGAGCTTCAACTTTTGGTAGATCGTCGCCCACACGACGTCCAAAAGGAGGGAGGACATATGATAGAAGATTGAGAGGTATAATACTTGTCTATTTTCTTATGTAACATGTTTATAATTGTTTCTCAATTATATATGCATGATATATTCTGTTTTGTGGCTAATATAACTTGGACCCCGAATATAAACACAAAAGCCGGCGATCCGTACATCGTCTATTCCGCGGCTATTCGTAGAATAAAGGTTGGTGGCTTGAACAACAAGTTTGTTCAAGTGACCACTCTAATCGAATAGAACGACGATGAAACGGTTGCTTGGGTGATCCCTTTTGTCTAAGATTAAATTTTTTTTAATCCGGGGACATCGATGGGATCGCCATGAACAAGCGATCGAGTTGAAGTGGGAAGCGAAGTTTCCTACCTTCAAGTGGTATCAGAGCCACGATTTCCGATTTTGTGTGTTTAGGATTCGGTTACTTTTATGCACTTTTCATATATTATATGTGCTGGATAATAGTAGGATATGCGTAGGTTAACTCTTTGGTTGTAGGCATAGGATCCAAATATTATGGCTATATGTGTGTATGTGATTGTATGTGTGTAATTGTATATTTTGTTGAATCCTCGGGGTTGACGAGGCTAGTATTTAATTTTTGTAAATTAGATACAACATTGTTTAGCCAGTCTTTATTTTAGTTTACTTTCGATCTAGATTTCATGTACACTTCCTCGTGGAGTATAGGATCGATGGATGTAAATTAAAATATTTTTTCTCGGCTTAGATCTCCGGATGGCTTGTACATGGCGTAGGGAGGAGCGGACGAGATGGCGATACGACAGGAGACATATTGAAGACAAAAGCCAAATAGTTGGAAAATAATTATTTTTCATATTTATTTCTTATTGTTTGATATGCATTTCGTAGGCTAGAAAATTCCTCAATTTTAAATTACTAAGTGGGAGAGGGATATTTTTTATAAATTCTCGCGGCCTCCATTACGATTTGACATGTGATGCAAACAAACTTGCGCGTCGGCTCTGAGTGCCTTCCTCCCCATCGGATGAGTTTGTTTGCGGATCACAAAGTCAAATATGGTTATAGGAAATTATTAAGGAGCGTGTGTACATCCCCATCGGAAGGCACATAACCTGAGATAATTACCTTGGTATCGAGTAATGGTGAACACTTAGATGCAAATAGGAGTATCCTCCCCATCAGAGTCACTGCTTTTATTTGTAGGACCGAAGAAAAACCAACTATTAATTTTATTTGTCAAAAAGTTAGGTTGATAAGATAGTAAAATTAATGGGTAAAACCTCCTCTTACAAATGTAGAATTTGTATACGTCCACACTATCGTGGCATATGATATTCTCGGTGGTTTGAGGTGTTGGTTGATTTTAAAATTTTATTGTTTGAGGAATCAATAATTTTTTGAAATCTAATGTTTTGATCTATGTGATTCTTAGGTTTTCTTTCAAAATGACTTTCAACCCAGTTGCTGTGATATTGAAAGAAAATAAACTTACTAAACCCAACTATGTTGATTGGAAGAGGAATCTTGACATTGTCTTGACTGCTGAGGAATACAAATATGTACTCCTCGAAGAGTGCCCTCCTAAGCCTGCGGATGATTCTGGGGAAAAGGAGAAGGAGAGTTATAAGAAGTGGATCAAGGCTAATGAGATGGCGCGGTGTTACATTTTGGCATCTATGTCAAATGTACTGCAACATCAGCATCAAGTCATGCCCACTGCTTATGACATGATGCTCAATCTCAAAGAGCTTTTCAGACACCAGAATCAGGCTGCAAGGCAGGAAGCCATGAGGAACTTGATGACGACCACCATGATCGAGGGAACACCCGTGAGGGATCATGTTATTAAGATGATGGCTCATTTGAATGAGTTGGAAGTCCTCGGAGCTGAGATCGATGGGGAAACCCAGGTCGATATCATTCTCCAGTCTCTACCTAGGAGTTTTGAGCAGTTTTGCCTTAACTACAACATGAACAAGAGGTTGTATTCGTTAGCGGATCTTCTAACAGAACTCCAGGTGGCAGAGGGGCTATTTCGTCAGAGTGCTCAGGCGCAAGCCATGGTTACCCAAAAGCTTTCTACTTCTAAGCCGAAAGGCAAGAAGAAGAAGAAACAAGATGGGGCAAAGGCGGTGGGAGAAACTCAGGGAGGAGTGAAGAAGCCGAAAGGCAAGTGCTTCACTTGTAAGCAGACTGGACACTGGAAGAAGGACTGCTCCAACCGCAAGCAGAACAAAGGTATATCTTTTAGTCTAGTCGTTGAAACATGTTTAGCGGTGTTATCTACCGGCACCTAGTGTGTAGATACGAGAGCCACTAATCATGTCTGCAATACTTTGTAGGGGTTCCAGGAAACCAGACGACTGGCTGAGGGGGAGATTACCGTATACTTGGGCGATGCCACGAAGGTGGCGACTATTGCAGTGGGAGATGTTCATTTATCTTTTGAGAAAAATAAAGTTTTGGTTCTTAAGAATTGCCATTATGTACCTTTATTTAGAATGAATTTAATTTTGGTTTCTAAATTGTTTATGGATGGATATTCTATTTCTTTTAATGACAGAGTTATTATAAAAAGAAATAGGGAGATTATCTGTTCGGGTGCATTGATAGGAAATACACACTTGAACCAAAAGCTCCCACGATGCAAATAGAAGTTAATAACTCATCTTCTAATTCTAATAAGAGAAAAGAACCTTCGAAAATAAACCAAACATATCTTTGGCATCTTAAGCTTGGTCATATTAACCTAAGCAGAATTCAAAGGTTGAAAGCTGATGGACCTTTGGGTTCATTAGTGGTGGAAGATTTCCCAACATGCGAATCTTGCTTAGAGGGCAAAATGACTAAGAGGCCTTTTAAGGCCAAGGGGTACAAAGCCAAAGATGTGTTAGAATTGAGTCATTCTGATTTCTGTGGTCCTATGTCTATCCAGGCTAGAGGTGGTTTTGAGTATTTCGTCTCTTTTATAGATGATTATTCGAGATATGGATACATTTACTTGATGCGCCGCAAGTCTGAATGCTTTGATAAGTTCAAAGAATTCAAGGCTGATGCGGAGAAATGTCAAAGTAAAAGTATCAAGACACTACGATCTGATCGTGGTGGTGAGTACCTCTTGGGAGAGTTTAGGAATTACTTATCAGAGGCTGGGATTCAATCCCAATTGTCTGCACCTGGCACACCCCAGAAGAATGGTGTAGCAGAGCGAAGGAATAGGACTCTTATGGAGATTGTTAGATCAATGATGAGTTATTCTGAGTTGCCAGATTCGTTTTGGGGATATGCTCTAGATACGACAGTGTACATTCTGAACTTGGTTCCATCTAAATCAGTGCCTTCTACTCCCACAGAATTGTGGACTGGGCGAAAGCCTAGTCTAAGACATATTCGGATTTGGGGGAGTCCAACACATGTACTGAAGGCGGATACTGGTAAATTGGAACCTCGTACAGAAGTTCGCATGTTCGTTGGCTATCCTAGAGGAACGAAAGGTGATTTTTTTATAGTCCTAGAGATCAGAGGGTGATCATTACCATAAATGTCAGATTTCTAGAGGGAGACTATGTGATGAACCATAAGCCCATGAGTAAGATTGTTCTGGAGGAATTGAATGGGGAAGTCACTTCTTCAGTACCACCGATACAAGAGGATATACCACAAGTCACTGCACTGTGTGTCACAGAGGATACACAGGTGAAACCTTGTCGTAGTGGGAGGGTTGTGAGACAGCCTGATAGATTCATGTTCTTGGGAGAATCTTTTGATTTAGTCCCTGGTGAACATGAACCTGATCCCTTGACATATGACGAGGCAATCCAAGATAAAGATGCGGTATCTTGGCAAAATGCAATGAATACTGAGATTGAATCTATGGATTCGAATCAGGTCTGGGAGCTAGTAGAACCACCCGATGGTGTAAAAACCATTGGATGCAAGTGGATCTATAAAAGAAAGAGAGGAATAGACGGGAAGGTTGAGACCTTTAAAGCAAGGCTTGTTGCGAAGGGGTATACTAAGAAAGAGGGTACTGATTATGAGGAAACCTTTTCGCCGGTAGCCATGCTTAAGTCTATCCGGATTCTCTTATGCATTGCAGCTCATATGGATTATGAGGTGTGGCAGATGGATGTCAAGACAGCTTTCCTTAATGGAAGTCATGAGGAAAACATCTATATGAAGCAACTAGAGGGATTCTTTGCAAAGAGCAAAGAGCAAAGAGCATCTTGTGTGTAAGCTTAATCAGTCCATTTATGGATTGAAGCAAGCTTCGAAGTCTTGGAACATCCGCTTTGATGAGGTAATCCAGTCTTATGAATTTATTCAAAGTCCAGATGAGTCTTGTGTATACAAGAGATGTGACGGAAACGTAGTGGTATTTCTTGTACTATACGTAGATGATATTTTGTTAATTAACAACAATGTCAAGGTGTTATCGGACGTAAGGGTATGGTTGTCCAAACAGTTTGATATGAAGGACTTGGGAGAAGTGGGACACATCCTTGGGATCAAGGTTATAAGGGATCGCAGGAAAAGAATGTTGTGCTTATCCCAAGATTCATACATAGACACTATTATGGATCGTTTTAGCATGCAAAACTCCAAGAAAGGTTTTCTACCTTTCAGGCATGGAGTTCCTTTTGTAAGATATTTAAAGCTACAAGAGGGGGGTGAATAGCGTAGTGTTCGTTCGTAGATGGAATTCGATCGTTGTTGTCTCTACAATTTCATTAGCGCGCAGCGGAATAGTAATGAAAGCAATAATGAAATAAACGACAACGCAAACACAAATATTTAACATGGTTTGGAACCGAAAGGTTCCTACTCCACGGATTGGGTTCGTACGAACCCTAGCGATGCCAATCACACACCACTATGATAAACACTCCTTCTCGACACAAGTCGGAGGCGGAGAAACCCCTTACAAGTAATCTTACAATAGTAAGAGACTAAAACAAGCAATTACAACAATTTATATGAAAGACAAGTAAAGAAAAACTTTACAATTCTTGCTTTTGATTGCTTGAATGCTTGGTTATTTGATTAGCACTTGGAGACCTGATTTGCAGTAACAAATCGCCCCTAAAGATCTCAAAAACCGGATAACTTTTTCTCCATCATGAGCTCCTATTATAGCTTCAACCTGTGCTGGAAAAAGTCGATCAGTCTACTGCTCGGGACCATCAGTCGACTGATCACACTGTTGCTGTGAGACAACGGTGTAATCTACGCTGGAAAAATCCAACGGCTAGGACATCAGTCGACTGATCATGAGCATCAGTCGACTGATGAGCCATCACTCGACCACTCGTCACAGCGGTCGAGTGAGACTCCATTCTGTGCTCCAAAATCCGAGCATCAGTCGACTGATCACAAGATCAGTTGACTGCTCCTTCAATAAGTCGACTGTCCATCAATGGTAGTCGACTGCTAGGGCAATTCCTGTAGTCAAACCCTAGTTGACTACGCCAGTCGACTGCCACATGGCACCAGTCGACTGGCACACCTCAAGCATGAGTTTTTAGCTCAAGTATGGTGCCCCCATACTTGCTAGACCACCCTTAGCCTAGACCCAAACCTTCTAGTCACCTCCATCATCCTTACACTTCTCGGATCCCTCCAAGTCATCCATGACTTGTTCATCCATCGCGCTAGCCTTCAGGTGCTTCCATCGGCTATGTCATGCTAACGGTGTCTACACCACCAAGGCACATTGGACTTACGCCGCCAAGACTCCCGCTTGGACTTTACGCCGCCAATACCAAAACCCTTGGAATTCTCATGCCAAGACCCATGCTTGGACTTTCCCAAATGTCAAGTGTCCCACTTGGACTTTCCATGCCAAGTACCCATGACTTGGACTTTACCATGACAATTACATTTTCATATGTTTTTGTCTAACATCAAAACATCTCTCGAGCCAAGCTCGAGTCCTGGTCAATCGTGACCTGGGCCGATTGCACCAACAATCTCCCCCTTTTTGATGTTTGACAAAAACCAAACAAAACAAAACATTTGAGTTAGACCATCTAACTAAAAAAAAACTCCTTACCAATTATCCCAAATTGGTAATTTAATCTTCTCCAAAATATTTTCTCCCAAATATTCTCCCCCTTTTTGACCAACATCTAAAAGATTTTCTCTCCAAGGTGTTCAAAGTCACATGTCCCAATGAGATCTTACAATCTCCCCCTTGGTCCAAAGATACCTAGGATGCCTACCATCTTCCTAGTGATAAGTCCCATATCACTCAAGAGAGGCAATCCTATCCACTCTCCCAATTTCCAAATTGGGTCTCTCAAAATCCCATCAATTTTCCCAATGAATGATACTCTCCCAATAACTTCTCCCCCTTTAAGAGGAGAAACACATCCATCATCCCATGATGGATACCTCCCCCTAAAGGCTTCCTCCCCCTTGACCATTGCACCAACAATGTCCTAGGGAAGTCCCTAAGCCAATAGGAACTCTAAACCATCAAAGATAATGTTAGAAATTCAACATTGAACTTTCCAACACCTTAAATTTGATATAAACCCTAAACACCTCTCCAAATCCATATCCAATGGATTTTCACCCTTTATAATGCTTCCCAAAGCATATCTTAGGGTTAGGAGTGATTAGGGACCTTAACCGTAGCTGAAATCGGGCTAAACAACCCTAGTTTTCCCGAAATCAGAATTGACTGACTCATTGCGGCTACTGATCGATGTGCCTATCGATTGGAATAAACAATGATAAGTGATATCTGCGCTTCGATGAGTCCAAGAGTTGCCCATCACGATCGCTCAGAGAGCGGCCGATCGATAATCAAAACTTGATTTTCAGATATCAGACTCGACTTTTGGAAATTCATAAGTAATTCTACGTAAATAAAAAAATTACAAAATTTGATACGTATATTACTTATCACACATACAATCGGTGAAAAATTTTGGAAAAATATTTTTTCCATTGAAATAGGAGATTGGTACAAAGTTCAAAAACTATTAAAACTTTAAAGTTTTTTGATCTACTTTGTATCAACTTCTACAATGATGATGGCTATCAAGAGATAGACTTCACAAGGTTTAGAAAACCTATATTGAACCATGGTTTATTGGCTAAATATACATAGCTTGTATAGTCGCTTTCCTCATGATTCTTAGTGATGATTGAAATAAGTTATGTTCATCTAGATGCACTATCTATGCACCTTGAATCTAACTCATTATCCTAACATCTCACATGTTATCTAAGGTGTATACACACACATACATGTCAATTTAAATGTGAGATGTGGGATTAGGATTATTATGGCCTCATGCATTTTCTAGGCAATCCTACTTGATTCCCTTATAACTAGGAATCCAAGTCATGCCATTTTTTCCTTAAATCAATTCTAATCGAAATAAATGCATGAATGATCATGGCACAAATTATAACAATAATAACGCATGGCCAATAATCATGATGTCATGACATGTGATATAATCTAAAAACCAACATGACATCTAAAATAATCATAACCAATGGCATGACATGTTATATGATAAGATGAAATTTCATGTCATGATATAGCAACTTTCATAAACCAATACATTAATACAAATACATAATCAAACACACATGATTTTCACAAACAGAAATTTCATTCAATTTAAGAAGATTTCAATTTTTACATCCAAAATAGAGATTTGATATGTTCAATCTCACTCCAAAAACTGAAAAACAAAAATTCTAACATCCTCTAGATCTAGTCATCTGCAGACGGTGGAGGTGGAGGAGGCTGCTGGCTCAAAGTCCAGGCCCGCATCATCTCATACATATTGAGCTGACGCTGCTCGATGCGGCTCTGGGACTCTGCAATCTGAATGTATCTCTCCTCCATCCGACTAAGATGTGCGCCCATGGAGGCTTGCCCTACTAAGAGCTCTGACAGCCGTGAGTCGACTGTCTGCTGATAGTCCTAGAATCTGGCCTCCATCTGGCCAACCCGATCTGATGGACCTGTTGCTGATGCATTTGCTGGCATTTGATCCTCCTCATTAGCAGCATCTGGATCCTCATAGTCCTCTACAACCTCTCTAGGCACCAGAGGCGGCTCTCCACGTGCCCTGGACAGAGGTCAAGGTGCCAACTTCTTCTGCCCACGCCCCATCCGCAGCTTCGCCAACGAGAAGTTACGAACTGATATGCAGTCGTATACCTCAGATAGCGCCCTCAGTGATCCCCTGTGAATGATGATGCCTACTAACTCTAACCATGCAGTGATAATGTGGCCATAAGGCATATGCACTTTCCCTTGTATAGGGGATATGAAATATACAATGCAATGAAACATGTTCAATGCAATGTTTATGTCTAGTCTATTACGCATGGCGTACAGTATAAATAGATGGGGAGGCCGAATCTTGGCCAGATTCTGAGTCACGATCGGAAGAAAACACCCAACAATGACCTTGTAGAGTACATTGTCAGGTGCAGCTAGCTCAGTAATAGGAAATAAATTCTGAGCTGGTGGACGAGGATGACCAAAAACATGCTCATGCATGGAGTCCAAAGAGATATGGTCAAAGGGCTCGGGTAAAGGGGCATCAAAGGTAGGGTAGAAAATGAAGGTGTCATTCGATGGCTTACACTCAAGAAACTCTTGCAATATTGCAGGAGTGAACTCTAAATCGCATTTTGCAACGCGAGTAGTGTAGGTAGGGCCATCGTCTACCTTCTTTAAGTTCTGATAGAACTCCTTAAGGAGATCATCATTGATGGCATGTGTGCATAACACAATTTTCATAAGATGATAATATGCAAATATGTCCATGACATCACTATAGTAACGTGTAAAGAAGTCCCTACGATGTACCTAACCAACATGATTTGGTACAATCGTGATTCACCCTCGGATGGGTCATTTCTACGGGATCTCCTATATGAATGTAATGCAACGACATGAAATGCAAGGGCACCAATACACGATTAGATTATAATATATTATAATGGAAAGGAAAAATTAGGGTTTTTGAGTAAGAAAATTTTACTTTGGCGCCATTTGGAGGGATGATGAGAGAATACTCAGATATCGCTGAAAAGGCCGTCGGAAAGTTCGCCGGAGGACTGGACGTCGGAACCCTAATCGAAAAACAGGAAACAACCGCTGGAAATGAGTGGATTAGGGTTGTGAGATGAGTGAAAACATGAGTAGAAGAGAGTGGCTATCAAACCTACGACTTAGGTGGCCGGCACGGTCGGAAAAACTCGTCGGAGAAAGAAGTGGCGACCGGAGAGAAGAGAGAAATGAGAGGTAGACGCGTGAAGATACCGAACCCTAGCGGTTCGGCGTTTTAAAATTGCGACGCCAGTCGACTGATTACGGCTTATTAGCGGTTTTCTGAACCGACAATAATCGCCGGGCTCGACTGATCGAATCCTTCAGACGAAGAGCAGAATATCGGGCCGACTAATCGCCGCCATCATCGGATCGATGTGATCACCACTCGACTGATCAGCGAGCACTCGACTGATGATCCTCTGCCTCGATGAATAGTACCATCAGTCAACTGATTGTATCCTATCAGTCGACTGATATGCAAACAGTCGAGTCCTAGAGATATCACTCGACTTCTTGACTCACGATATCGTATATCAGATCACGATCGATAATCAGATCGTACGATCGATATCTGATTTCCAATTTCTTTATCTAACTTATTCCATTTTCTCATGTTTAATCTTGTATATCGAACATATTGATGTTATGCTTATATTCATGTATTCATTAATGTATTTTGATATTTTATTTCATTTTAGCAAACATTAACATCCAATGGTTTCAAAATCCTAACATCTCACCCTTTCTAAGTGTTGAAATACACAATCAAGGTAAAAGACTTGTTTTGTGAGATGCAATCCACCCTAGACATTCCTTCCATGCAAACACATGGTGAAACACATGAAGCATGGTAAGTGCAAGACATCAAGGTGTGTGGCACTTGAGTATCACTCTTGATGTTACTTCTACATCTTAAACACACTTCTCTTGATACATTGATTCCTAAAGTGTTCCAAAGATCAAGGTTACACACTATGACCTCTAAATCTAGATTGTGCCAATTTTATTGATTTTCATGATTTCAAAAATATATTGGCACATCCTAAAATATTTTAGGATTAAAGCTCAAATGTATTTCCAAGGTAACCATAACCTTGAAAATAACCTAAAGTGCCACCTTTACCATGGTTGAGTTAACTATCCATCCAATCATGGTTGGCACATTCTAACCCATTTAATGTGAATCAATCATGCTCTTTGGAACCCAAAATCTATTTGAGCTCATTGAATTAATTAGGTATTCCTTAGGGATAACCTCCCTAGATACCTTTCTAATGACCCTCCTAGGTTTGTTAGCCTTGGTCATTGTGGTCTTACCTAGGTTGACTCTAGAGGTAACTCCCCTTGCAACCTTCTTAATGGTCATCCTAGGTTTCCTAGAAACCCTAGCCACTAGGCACAAACCTTGGTCAACTCTAGGGATGACTTCCCTATTGACCTTGGTCTTCCTAGACCTAGTTTGTGTTCCATAATCAAATGGAACACTATGGTAAGCCACCTTAGGCTTAGGTTTGTGACCCAAACCTTGATTGCCCTTGGTTGACTTTTGTCTTTTGGGTCCTAGATGTTGACTTTGAAATCTTGACCCTTGACATTGATTTTGTATCTTATTTAGGGTCTTTTCTAGTTATTTAAGCCTTGACCTTAAGGCTTGATTCTCTAATTCTAATTACCCAAATGATTTTTGATTAGGTTTTTGGACATTACCATTCACCTTAGACATATGTCTACCCTTATTGGGATTGATACCTAAATGGTTTTTGATTTTCTCAATTGCTTTCTTAGGAATGACATTTCTACGGACATTAGTCCGAAATTTCTCCTTCTTTGAAATAGATCTAGAGTTATCATTCCTAGCATGCTTTGATTCATGAGTAATAGCAAAGTTATTTGAATTAATTCTAGCATGCTTTTGCTTAGAATTTAAAGAATGAGCATTATGAAAATATACCTTAGGGTTTGCCTTAGTAGCTCCCCCTACTTGTGATGCTCTGTCTTGGGTCTTTTTGCTCTCCCTAGGACATTGATTTCGGTAATGTACCGGTTGCCGACATATGAAGAAAATGATGTGCTCCTTGTCTTTAGGTGATGGGGAACCGGCATCCTTTGACTTTTGTTGACTTTTAGGCACCGGAGGAGTCTTCTTAACCTTCTTTGAGCACTTGATCTTGTAGTGCCCATACTCCCTACACTTAAAACACAGTATATATGTATTTTATTTGAAATTAGAGTGTTTGAGTTACCTAGGTTAATTGAGACCGGAATTGGAGCTTCTTCATCTTGACTAGATGTCGAAGCTTTCTCTTGTTGCTCCGGAGTGGAAATTCTTTCCTCCCCCTCAATCCTAGAGGTGGAGGGTCTTCTACTTCTTCTTCCACCGATCCGAAGTTTCACTTGCTCGTGAGGAAGAGGAACTCTCTTCATCCTCTTCCTTATCTTCTTCTATTTGTGCCAAGTGGGGCTTCTCATTGAACTTAGCTAGTTTGTCCCATAGCTCCTTGGCATCAAGATATTCACCTAGCCCAGACAAAACATCATTAGGTATCAAATCTTCTAAAAGTTTTGTTACCTTGGCTTCAGTTTTGAATTTTTACCGTTGCTCTTGGGTTCATTTCTTCAACTTGAAGACTTGTCCATTCCTATCCCAAGGAGGTTCAAAACCTTCTACGAGGATGAACCAATCCTCTATATCCATCATAAAGAATGTCTCCATTCTTGTTCTCCACGCCGAAAAGTCTTCTTGATCATATGGCGGTGGAGTGTTGATGTCCCATCCAAGCTTGTTTTGGAATTCCATCTTACCTCTAGCCTTTAAGCTCCCGGCGGTTAATCCGTAGAAGAGCCCCGGGCTCTGATACCAAATGTAGGATATTTGAAGCCGCTAGAGGGGGGGTGAATAGCGTAGTGTTCGTTCGTAGATGGAATTCGATCATGGTTGTCTTTACAATTTCGTTAGCGCGCAACGGAATAGTAATGAAAGCAATAACGAAATAAATAACAACGCAAACATAAATATTTAACGTGGTTCGGAACCGAAAGGTTCCTATTCCACGGATTGGGTTCATACGAACCATAGCGATGCCAATCACACACCACTATAATAAACACTCCTTATCGACACAAGTCGGAGGCGGAGAAACCCCTTACAATTAATCTTACAACAGTAAGAGAATAAAACAAGCAATTACAACAATTTATATGAAAGACAAGTAAAGAAAAACTTTACAACTCTTGCTTTTGATTGCTTGAATGCTTGGTTATTTGATTAGAACTTGGAGACCTAATTTGCAGTAACAAATCACCCCTAAAGCTCTCAAAAACCGGATAACTTTTTCTCCATCACGAGCTCCTATTATAGCTTCAACCTGTGCTAGAAAAAGTCGATCAGTCGACTGCTCAGGACCATCAGTCGACTGATCACACTGTTGCTGTGAGACAATGGTGTAATCCACGCTGGAAAAATCCAACGGCTAGGAAATCAGTCGACTGATCATGAGCATCAGTCGACTGATGAGCCATCACTTGACTGCTCATCACAGCGGTCGAGTGAGACTCCATTCTGTGCCCCAAAATCTGAGCATCAGTCGACTGATCACAAGATCAGTCGACTGCTCCTTCAATCAGTCAACTACCCATCAATGGAAGTCGGCTGCTAGGGCAATTCCCGCAGTCAAACCCTAGTTGACTACGCCAGTCGACTGGCACACCTCAAGCATGAGGTTTTAGTTCAAGTATGGTGCCCCCATACTTGCTAGACCACCCTTAGCCTAGACCCAAACCTTCTAGCCACCTCCATTAGCCTTACGCTTCTCGGATCCCTCCAAGTCATCTATGACTTGTTCATCCATCGCGCTAGCCTTCAGATGCTTCCATCGCCTATGACATGCTAACGGTATCTACATCGCCAAGGCACATTGGACATACGCCGCCAAGACTCCCACTTGGACTTTACGCCGCCAATACCAAACCCCTTGGACTTCTCATGCCAAGACCCATGCTTGGACTTTCCCAAATGCCAAGTGTCCCACTTGGACTTTCCATGCCAAGTACCCATGACTTGGACTTTACAATGACAATTACATTGTCATATGTTTTTGTCTAACATCAAAATATCTCTCGAGCCAAGCTCGAGTCCTGATCAATCGTGAACTGGGCCGATTGCACCAACACCTTTATCTAAGGAGATGTGTCCTAGAACATCTGAGGAGATAGAGGAGATGAAGGTAGTTCCTTATGCTTCGACGGTAGGAAGCCTCATGAATGCGATGCTATGTACGAGACCAGATATTTGCTTTGTCATGGGCATGGTCAGCAGATATCAGAGTAATCCAGGACAGGGACATTGGACTGTGGTAAAGCATATATTGAAGTACCTGAGAAGGACTAGAGATTATAAGCTAGTTTACTAGGCAGATCAATTACTCCCTGTGGGTTATATAGATTCTGACTTCCAATTAGATAGGGATAATAGTAAGTCTACCTCAAGTTTTGTGTTTACTTTGGGAGGTGGAGCCATTGTATGGAGGAGTGTCAAGCAAAAATGCGTGGCAGACTCTACCATGGAAGCTGAGTATGTGGCGGGCTCTGAGGCGGCCAAAGAAGTTGTGTGGCTCAGGAACTTTTGATGGACTTGGATGTGATTCCTGGTTTGCCCAGAACTATCACAATTTATTGTGATAATAGTGGTGCAGTTGCAAACTCGAAGGAAACACGAGCCCATAAGGCAAGTAAACACATAGAGCGCAAGTACCACCTAATACAAGAAATCGTAAAGAGAGGAGAAGTTGCTGTGGCAAAGATTGCATCAGAGAATAACCTGGCAAATCCTTTCACTAAGGGCCTTCCGGTGAGAGCTTTTGATAGGCATGTGGAGGGAATGACAATCAGATGTATGGTAGTTTGAGGACAGCATTGTCTTTTAGTATAAGTGGGAGATTGTTGGGATGTATACTGAAAAGTCTATCTTTTGTATGAACATCTTTATTTTGAAATAAGAATCACATGATCATTGATTGCATATTTATGGTTATGCATATTGTCTAATACATTACATTGTAGATAACATGGTGTGTGGTGTCACACGGGAGATCATGTTATCGGCTCCTTGTAAAGTATAAGTATGGGCACACAACCAAGATGGCTTTGGACAAACCATTGGTATGGCTGTAGTGTGAGTTGGTATTGGTTTGTCTTGACCATTGAATCACACTAGTACACTTTTTGTGTATTAAGCAGGACTGACTTAGAAGTGATTCGATTTATTGCTGACTACATAATCGAATCGGACCTCAGATATTATATTGTACATACTCTTAATCCCGATATAATAACGAGCACATATACTTAGTATTCATTTCCTTGATTTACCAATGGGTGAGATTTATAGATTAAATCGATAGGCTCGGTAAGTTGGGAAATGATATTATTTATATGGTGTGTTGTTGATTATAGGAGGAAACCGTGTTCTATATATTAGGATGATGATGTCCCTTTGAGGAGTTTATAAGGTTCATCATGAAAACCCTGCAAGTGGACTTGATCCGGCATGATGATAAGGTTGAGTGGTACTACTCATGGAGTTAGATGTGGATTAATTAATGGTCAGTAAATTAATTAATCGACGAACATTCGAGATCTTAAACACGGGGAGAAAAATGTACATATAATATATGAAGCCCATATTAACTTATGGGGGTTGGTGAGGTAGATCAATGATAAACCTTTAGTGGATTGGATTATCATTAATGGATCGGACTTTATGTGGGCTTGATCCATTAGGTGGCCAAGATCCAACTCCTCCTCATGGTCCCTATTATAGCCTATTAATACCTCATGAAGCTTAGATCCAATGGTTGAAAACAAAACTCTAGATCCAAAGGTAGAGATTAAATCTCTTGATCCGACTGTTGAGATTAAATCTCTAGATCCAACGGTTGAGTTTAAATCCCTAGAACCAATGTTGGAGATTAAAACAAGGCATATCCCTAACTCTATAAAAGGAGAGCATGGGGTGGGCAGCAAGATGAATTCCAATAGAGATAGGATTAGGGTCAGTGGGCGGCAAGCTTGGGTTATTAGGGTTTGGGGTGTTGGCGGCACCAAATAAGGAAAGTTCTTCCTTTTCTTCTTCTTCCTCCTTGGTGGCCGGCGCCCAAACCAGCCCTTCCCTCCCTTGGCCGACATCCAAACCTAGTCCTTCTCCTCTCCTTGGCCGGTGGAAACAAGGCTTAGGGTCTTCCCTTGGAGCTCTTGGCCGGCAACTATCTCCATCATCTTCTCCTTGTTGGCCGGTGGCAAGCACTTAGGTTGGTGTATTTTAGTTGGCTAAAGGAAGGAGAAGGGTTTTGTTTCTTAGTCTTCCTCTTGTTCGGAGCGAGAAAGGAAGGAAGATTGGTGATCTAGGAGCTTCAACTTTTGGTAGATCGTCGCCCACACGACGTCCAAAATGAGGGAGGACATACGATAGAAGATCGAGAGGTATAATACTTGTCTATTTTCTTATGTAACATGTTTATAATTGTTTCTCAATTATATATGCATGATATATTTTGTTTTGTGGCTAATATAACTTGGACCCTGAATATAAACACAAAAGTCGGCGATCCATACATCGTCTATTCCGCGGCTATTCGTAGAATAGAGTTTGGTGGCTTGAACAACAAGTTCGTTCAAGTGACCACTTTAATCGAATAGCACGACGATGAAACGGTTGCTTGGGTGATCCCTTTTGTCTAGGATTAATTTTTTTTTAATCCGGGGACATCGATGGGATCGCCATGAACAAGCGATCGAGTTGAAGTGGGAAGCGAAGTTTCCTACCTTCAGACCCCGATGATAAACACAAAAATCGGCGATCCATACATCATCTATTCTGTGTCTAATCGAGGAAAAAAGTTAGGTTGCTTGGACAAAAAGTTTGTTCAAGCGATCACTCAAGTTGAATAGCACGATGATGAATCGGTTGCTTGGGTAATCCATCTCCGTCCAGATTAGTTTTAATTAATAAAATTTGAATCCGGGGATGTGAGATAGGATTGCCATGCACAAGCGACCAAAGCGAAGAAGAGAAACACATCGATTTTGTTGGTGCAGGGGCACTAGATAATCTAACCTAGGTTTTGATTATGACAATGATCCAAATTTAAGGTTATATTGTTATCTCATGAGCTGAATTAAGTGTGTATGAAATGGTTAAGTTAAGATGAAGGTTAGCGACACCCGGAGAATCCTTAGTCGGGAAACCGTGGTAGTCCGGCGACACTGGGGGAACTTCGTGGGAGTCGAAGAACCTAAGTGGAAGACCGAAAGCAAAGCGACTGGTCATAAAGGACCAGAGGTAAGCATGAGTGCGAAGAGATATGATAAGGATGTGTCCTCTATACGGGGACGACCGTAGGTGATGATCCGACTAAGACTTCCAGTGGACGGTCTAGGTAGAGATCGGACGGTAGGGAACCGTCATATTTATCATTTTCTGTGCTAAGCTCTTACTGCAGGGAAGTGGCCAGGCTAGCAGTTGACTGTTGGTCATTGGGCAGTCGACTGATGGAAGGCATCAGTCGACTGATGGCGACGAATCAACCTTTTGCGCTAGGTCAAAATGGATAATGTTTGACACGACCACTTCGCGATAAGATAAGGAGCCACCTCGAGATCAGTTCCAAAAGTTGAAGATTTCTATCAAGACTTATTCCAATGCAAAAGTCTATAAAAGGAGGGGAGGACTCCAACCCAAAGATCAATCATCTTGCTCTTAAAGTGCTCCCGCAATGCCAAAGCTTCAACGTCGTAACGTCGACGCAACGTCAAGTTCAGAATCTATTCGTCGACAACAAGTATTATTTTTATTTACTGTATTCGATTGTGGTTTTAATCATAACGAGGTGAGGTAGTCTTGTTGCCTCATCCTCGTGCTTTCAGATTTGTGATCATTGTCTCCTACCTCCAATGAGGAGGAGACTTTATAGTGGATTGCCCCTTTTTACACGGTCAAGGATCGTGGGGCCTTGGATTAGCAACTGGTGGGTTGTGAACCAAGTAAAAATAAATTATGTTATTTATTTTTTCGCTGTGCTTGATATTATCGAAGGAACGAAAGAAAGTTTTACGCTCGCTATTCACCCCCCCTCTAGCGACACTTCTCGATCCAATAGTTTTCCCTTCAAGTGGTATCAGAGCCATGGTTTCCGATTTTGTGTGTTTTGGATTCGATTACTTTCATGCATTTATCATATATTATTTATGCCGGATAATAGTAGGATGTGCGTAGGCTAATGTTTTGCTTGCAGGCATAAGATCCATCTATTATGGCTATGTGATTGTATGTGATTGTGTATGTGTGATTGTATTTAATTATTTGAATCCTCGGGGTTGACGAGGTTAATTAGTATTTAATTTTTGTAATTAAATATGACATTGTTTAGTCGCTCATTTTAATTTACTTTCGATCTATATATGTTGTACACTCCTTCGTGGAGTATAGGATCGATGGATGTAATTTAAAATAGTTTATCTCGGCTCGGATCCTTTTATGGCTTGCACATGGTAAAGGGAGGAGCATACGAGGTGGCGACACGACGGGAAGCATATTGGAAAACAAAAGGCATAATAGTTGGAAAGTTTTTTTCATACTTATTGCTTATTGTTTGATATGCATGTTGTGTGAAAATTCCTCAATTTTAAATTACTAAGTGGGAGAGGGATATTTTTTAATTCACGCGGCCTCCATTACAATTTGACATGTGATGCGAAAAAACTTGCGCATTGGCTCTGAGTGCCTTCCTCCATATCAGATGAGTTTGTTTTGCAGATCACTAGGTCAAATATGGTTATAGGAAGTTATTTAGGAGCGTGTGTACTTCCCCATCGAAAGGCACATAATCCAAGATAATTTCCTTAGTATCAGGTAATGGTAAACACTTAGATGCAAATAAAAGTATCCTTCCCATCGGAGTCACTGCTTTTATTTTTAGGGCCGAAGAGGAACCAACTATTAATTTTATTTGTCAAAAAGTAAGGTTGAAAGGATAATAAAATTAATGGGTAAAACCTCCTCTTACAAATGTAGAATTCGTATATGTCCACACTATTGTGGCATACGATATTCTCGATGTTTTAAGGTATTGGTTGATTTTAAAATTTTATTATTTGAAGAATCAATAATTTTTTGAAATCTAATGTTTTGATCACTGTGATTCCTAGGTTTTTTCAAAATGACTTTCAACCCATTTGCTGTGATTTTGAAAGAAAACAAACTTACTGGACCTAACTATGTTGATTGGAAACGGAATCTGGACATTGTCTTGACTGCTGAAGAGTACAAATATGTCCTCTTCAAAGAGTGTCCTCCTAAGCCTACGGATGATTCTGGTGAAAAGGAGAAAGAGAGTTATAGGAAGTGGATCAAGGAAGATGAGAAGGCGCGGTGTTACATTTTGGCTTCTATGTCAAATGTATTGCAACATCAGCATCATGCCATGACTACTGCTTATTACATGATGCTCAATCTCAAGGAACTATTCGGATACCAGAATTGGGTTGCTAGGCAAGAAGCTATGAGGAACTTGATGATGACCACCATGATTGAGGGAACACCCGTGAGGGATCATGTTCTCAAGATGATGGCTCATTTGAATGAGTTGGAAGTCCTTGGAGCGGAGATCGATGGGGAAACCCAAGTCAATATCATTCTCCAATCTCTACCTAGAAGTTTTGAGCAGTTTCGCCTGAACTACAACATGAATAAGATGTTGAATTTGATGGTGGACAGAACTTCAGGTGATAGAGGGGATTTTTCGTCAGAGTGCTCAGGTTATGGTTGCTCAGAAGGTTTCTACTTCTAAGCAGAAAGGCAAGAAGAAGAAGAAACAAGGTGTAGCAAAGATGGGGTAGGATCTCAGGCAGGAGTGAAGAAGCCGAAAGGCAAGTGCTTCACTTGCAAGCAGACTGGACATTGGAAGCCGGACTGTCCCAATCGCAAATAGAACAAAGGTATAACTTTTAGTTTAGTCGTTGAAATATGTTTAGCGGTGTTATCTGTCGGTACCTGGTGTGTAGATATGGGAGCCACTGATCATGTCTTCAATTCTTTGCAGGGGTTCTAGGAAACTAGACGACTAGCTGAAGGGGAGATTACCATCTACATAGGCAATGCTATAAAGGTGGCGGCTAATACAGTGGGAGATGTTTATTTATCTTTTGATAGGAATAAAACTTTGGTTATGAAAAATTGCCTTTATGTACCTTCATTTAGAAAGAATTTGATTTCAGTTTCTAAATTGTTAATGGATGAGTATTCTATTTCTTTTAATGATAGAGTTGTTATAAAAAGGAATAGAGAGATTATCTGTTCTGGTGTGTTGGTAGGAAATTTATACACTCTTGAACCAAGAACTCCCACGATGCAAATAGAAATAAATAACTCATCTTCTAAATCTAATAAGAGAAAGGAACCATCAAAAATGAACCAAACATATCTTTGGCATCTAAGGTTAGGTCATATTAACCTGATTAGAATTCAAACGTTGATAGCTGATGGACCTTTGGGTTCATTGGTGGTGGAAGATTTGCCAACCTGCGAATCTTGCTTGGAAGGCAAAATGACCAAGAGGCCTTTTAAGGCCAAGGGGTATAGAGCCAAAGATGTGTTGGAATTGGTTCATTCTGATTTGTGTCGTTCTATGTCTATCCAGGCTAGAGGTGGTTTTAAATATTTCATCTCTTTTATAGACAATTATTCAAGATATGGATACATTTACTTGATGCACTGCAAGTTTGAATGCTTTGACAGGTTCAAAGAATTCAAGGTTGATGTGGAGACACGTCAATGTAAAAGTAGTAAGACACTACGATCTGATCGTGGTGGTGAGTACCACTTGGGAGAGTTTAGGAGTTACTTATCAGAGGCTGGGATTCAATCCCAACTGTTTGCACATGGTACACCCCAGCAAAATGGTGTGGCGGAGCGAAGGAATAAGACTCTTATGGAGATGGTTAGATTGATGATGAGTTATTCTGAGTTCCCAGATTCATTCTGGGGGTATGCTCTGGAAATGATAGTGTATATTCTGAACTTGGTACCATCTAAATCAGTACCTTCTACTCCCACAGAATTGTGGACTCGGCGAAAGCCTAGTCTGAGACATATTTGGATTTGGGATAGTTCAACACATGTGTTGAAGGGAGATGCTGGTAAGTTGGAATCTCGTACAGAAGTACGCTTGTTCGTAGGCTATCCTAGAGGAACGAAAGGTGGTTTGTTCTATAGTCCTAGAGATCAGAGGGTGATCGTTAGCACGAACGCCCGATTTTTAGAGGAAGACTATGTGATGAACCACAAGCCAATGAGCAAGATTGTTCTGGAGGAATTAAGATGGAAAGTCATTACTTCAGTACCAATGGTACAAGAGGACATCCCAAAAGTGAATGTACCGCATGTCACAGAGGATACACAGGTGATACCTCATCGTAGTGGGAGGGTTGTTAGACAACCTGATAGATTTATGTTCTTGGGAGAATCTTCTGATTTAGTCCGTGGCGAACATGAAACTGATCCCTGGACATATGACGAGGCAATCCAAGATAAAGATGTCGTATCATGGCAAAGGGCGATGAATTATGAGATAGAATCTATGGATTCAAATCAGGTATGGGAGCTAGTAGAACCACCCAATGGTGTAAAAGCAATTGGATGCAAGTGGATCTACAAAAGAAAGAGAGGATCAGACGGGAAGGTAGAGACTTTCAAAGCAAGGCATGTTGCGAAAGGGTATACTCAAAATGAGGGTATCGATTATGAGGTGACCTTTTCGCCGGTAGCCATGCTTAAGTCTATCTGAATTCTCTTGTATTTTGCTGCTCATATGGATTATGAGGTTTAGCAGATGGATGTCAAGACAACTTTCCTTAATGGAAGTCTTGAAGAAAACATCTATATGGAGCAACCAGAGGGATTCATTGCAAAGGGCAAAGAGCATCTTGTGTGCAAGCTTAATCGGTCCATTTATGGATTGAAGCAAGCTTCGAGATCTTGGAACATTCGCTTTGATGAGGTAATCCAGTCATATGGATTTATTCAAAGTCCGAATGAGTCTTGTGTATACAAAAAATGTGATGGAAACGTAGTGATATTTCTTATACTATACGTAGATAACATTTTGCTCATTGGCAACAATGTCAAAGTGTTATCAGACGTAAGGGTATGGTTGTCCAAATAATTTGATATGAAGGACTTGGGAGAAGTGGGACACATTCTTGGGATCAAGGTAATATGGGATTGCTAGAAAAGGATGTTGTGCTTATCTCAAGCTTCATACATAGACACTATTCTAGCTCGTTTTAGAATACAGAAATTCAAGAAAGGTTTTCTACCTTTTCGGCATAGAGTACCTTTATCTAAAGAGATGTGTCCTAGAACATCAAAGGAGATAGAGGAGATGAAGGCGATTCCTTATGCTTTGGTGGTAGGAAGCCTCATGTATGCTATGTTATGTACGAGATCGGATATCTGCTTTGCCGTGGGCATGGTTAGCAGATATCAGAGTAATCCAAGACAAGGACATTGGACTACGGTAAAGCATATATTGAAGTACTTGAGAAGGACTAGGGATTATATGTTGGTATACCAGGTAGATCAATTACTCCCTATGGGTTACACAAATTTTGACTTCCAATCAGATAGGGATAACAGTAAGTCTACCTCAGGTTTTGTGTTTACTTTGGGAGGTGGAGCCATTATATGGAGGAGTGTCAAACAGAAATGCGTGCCGGGGACTCTACCATGGAAGTTGAGTATGTGGCAGCCTCTGAGGTAGGCAAAGAAGTTGTATGGCTCAAGAACTTCTTGATGGACTTGGATGTGATTCCTTGTTTGCCCAAAACTATCACAATTTATTGTGATAACAGTGGTGCAGTTGCAAACTTAAAGGAACCATGAGCCCATAAGGCAAGTAAACACATAGAGCGTATGTACCACCTGATTCGAGAGATCGTAAAGCGAGGAGAAGTTTCTGTCACCAAGATTGCATCAGAGGATAACTAGGAAGATCCTTTCACAAAGGCCCTTCCAGTGAGAGCTTTTGATAGGCACATGGAGGGAATGAGAATTAGATGTATGATAGTTTGATGACAGCATAGTCTTTTAGTATAAGTGGGAGATTGTTGGCATGTATACTGAAAGCCTAGCCTTTGTATGAACATTTTTATTTTGAAATAAGAATCACATGATCATTGTTTGCATTTCATATTTATGTATATTGTCTGATACTTTACATGTTAGATAACATGGTATGTGGTGTCACACATAAGATCATATTTTTAGTTTATTGTAGAGTATAAGTAGAGGCTCACAACAAAGATGGTTTTGGATAAACCATTGGCATGGTTGTAGTGTAATTTGGTATTGGTTTATCTTGACCATAGAATTATACTAGTACACTTTGTGTGTATTGAGCAAGATCGAATCAGAGGTGATTCAATTTATACTGACTATATAATTGAATCAGACATCATATATTATGGTGTACATGCTCTTAATCCCGATATAATAATAGGCACATGTACTTAGTATTTATTTTTTTGATTTACCAATGGGCGAGATTTATGTATTAAATCGATCGGCCTGGTAAGTTGGGAAATAATATTATTTACATGGTGTGTCATTGATTATAGGAGGAAACTGTGTCCTATATACTAGGATGATGATGCCCCCTTGAGGAGCTCATAAAGTTCATCATGTAAATCCTGCAGGTGGACTTGGTCCAACATGATGATAAGGATGAGTGGTACTACTCATGGAGTTAGATTTTAATTAATTAAATTGTCTGTAATTTAATTAATTAATGGACATTCGATATCTTAAACACAGGAAGATATTTTGTACAAATAATATGTGGAGCCCATATTTAATTATGGGTTTGGTGAGGTAGATCAATGATGATCCTCTAGTGGAATGGATCATCATTAATGGATCGGGTTTTATGTGGTTCGGATCCATTGGGTGGCCAAGATCTAACTCCTCCTCATGGTCCCTATTGTAGCCTATTATAAGTACCTCATGAAGCCTAGATCTATAAAAGGGAGGAAGAGGCTTGGGCGACAACAAGAGTTGTGCTAGGGTTTGTTGGTTGGCGTTGGAGGCTTGGGCGGCAACCTAGGGTTTGGCTCTCTTTTGGCCGGCGACAACAAAGGGTTTTCCTTCTCTTCTTTCTCCTTTGGCCGGCGCCACCATCTCCATCTCCTTAGGGCCGGCGACAACACAATAAAGGAGAGGGTTTTCCTTCTTCCATGGTATAAGGCAGGCACTCTCTCCTCCTCTCCATTTCCTAGGGCTGGCGGCAACCAAAGTTGGTGTTTGGTGGTCGACACAAGCAAGGAAAAGAAGGGAGGGTTATCTTCCCTTGTTCGGAGTGAGCAAGGAAGAAAAGATACGTGGTCTAGGAGGCTTCGATTCTTGGAAGATCGCCGCCCACACGACATCCAAGAAGAGGATAGGAATACAATAGAATATCAAGAGGTAAAACAAGAGGTATAATCTTGTTTAATATTGATTCTAGTTCTTTTGTATTTGTATGTGGTTAGTTGACATGGACCCCGATGATAAACACAAAAACCGGCGATCCGTACATCATCTATTCTGCGGCTAATCGAGGAAAAGATTTAGGTTGCTTGAACAATAAGTTTGTTCAAGCGATCACTCAAGTCGAATAACACGATGATGAATCGGTTGCTTGGGTAATCCATCTCCGTCCGGATTAGTTTTAATTAATAAAATTTAAATCCGAGGATGTGAGATTGGATTGTCATGCACAAGCAACCGAAGCGAAGAAGAGAAACACATCGTTTTCCCTTCACCTTTTAACTAACCCATTTTGTTGAGAGGTCCTAGGGCAAGAGAATTCATGGTGATATCCATTTTGATTACAAAATTTGGTAAATTTATGATTTTCAAATTCTCCCCTATGGTCACTCTTAATTCTTTTAATTTTTAAGTTCTTTTCTTTTTCCAATAATTTACATAGATTAGTGAATTGATCAAGAGTTTCATTTTTATGTCTTAAGAAATTGACCGAAGTAAACCTAGAGTAATCATCTACAATTACTAAACAGTATTGACTCCCATTTGGTGACTTAGCTCCATGTGAGCCAAATAGGTCCAAGTGTAGGAGTTCAAGCACACTTTTAGTACTCTATCCATTAGTCAATTTCTGTGAAGGTTTAATTTGTGTACCTTATTTACATGCATCACAAACTATATTTTCTAAATTATCTAGTTTAGGTAGGCCTCTAACTAGTCCATTATGACTTATTTTATAAATAGGTCATAGATGGGAGTGGCCCAATCGTCTGTGCCACAAGCATGATTCCTCTTGCTGTATCATTAGACACTTAATTGAGGAGTTGGGTAGGTCTATTGTATAAATATTATTATTCCTAACTCCCCTAAGTATGATTTTTGAGCAATCATTATTCTTAATTAGAAACTCATTTGGTGAAAAAAATAATCTTATAACTAGTATCACACAATTGGCTAACACTTAGAAGATTAAATTCAAAGTTTTTTTTACTAATAAGACTTTGTATATTATAAAATTCAAATTTAGCTCAATATCACCAGATCCGATGATTTTGAGTTTACCGTTGTTTCCGAAGGCTACTGAACCAAGATTTTTGAATCTCAGCTTCGTAAATTTCAGTCAATCTCCGGTCATATGTTTGGAGCACCCACTGTCCAACATCCACTGATCCTGCATAAAAAGTAGTTGGATCGGATATTGGAATTTGAATAAGTTTAAGTATTTTTAACCTAGGTTTCATCTCACCCATTCTACATGAGCAATCAAGTTATCCTATAAGTGCTTGTAGGATGAGGGTTTATTATTTCTTTTCAATTTCAATGACAATTAAAGGTATTTAAACTTGTGTTAGATTCAAGTTTGGCTTGGGATATTCTAGTAAATTTTTCAAAATCAATTTCCAGGTAGTGGTGAGGCATATGACCTTCTTGGATATCAGGTGGACAACTTTCTTAGACAAAATTTATTAAGGAATTAAAAACTAGACTTGGTTTAGACTAACCTTTGATCTAACTAGTTAAAGACTAAGTGAGTTAGCTTCGGTTAGTAACACTCAAATTAGTGCACCAGGTAGGACACATTCAGTCTAGACATGCACTTCGAAGAGATTTCCTAACTTACTATCTGTTCACTTTGCCTTAGTACTAAGTTGGTCAAGTTTAACGAACTTTGTTCCCTATCTAGTCCATTCTAAGTAAAGCAAGTAAATTAATCTAAACATGCAATTATTAACAACTAAATCAATCATGTAAGTATGCATACAAGTTTGTTATTGATTCCCCTTGAATCATTGTATCGATATGGTCTATCCACATAGTGGATTTGGTCCTTGGGGACCCAATACTGGGTTGAACCTACTTGATTTTTTAGACTAGATTTAGGGACCCATGCTTGGATTCATCTATGATTTCAGTTAATAAGTGAGAGAAATGATCTATTTGTTGATCTAAAATCGAATCTGACCTTGTTGTACACGACTCTTTGAGATCATAGGATTAGGTCAAGACCCTTGGGACCCAACGTGAACCTTTCCAATGATATCCTAAGCTCTTGAACTTGCCCTTTCAAGAGAGAATTCTCTTCCTCAAGTTTTTTTTTTGACAAGAGTTGAGTTTCCCTCTTGAACTTGACTAGTTGAAAAGGTTAGGGTAGCCTTGTGCTTAAGGATTTTAACCTCCTTAAGTAAAGATCGACATTAGACTTGGATTTAGAAAACTTTTTATTTAAAATTTTTATTGCATTGTACAAAGTTTTAATTAATGAATGACTCACCTTGATTGACCCTTTTGAACTAGATATGGATCCGTGGCTTGACTCGAACTCGGACTCGATGTCAGCCTCGAACTCGGACTCAGATTGTCTTGCCATAAGAACCAAGTTGTTGATTTGGTCTTCTTCTTCCTCCGACGATTCCTCCCATGTTGCGTTGAGTGCTTTCTTGATTTGTGGTAACATATTCTTTAGCTCCGGACACTCTGACATGAAGTGTCCCTTCTTATTGCACTCGTAGCACTTGTAATTTTGATTTGTGCCAGATTTCTTCTCCTTCATTGGCTTGGTTGGTCACCTTCTACTCTTGATCAACCTTCAAACTAGATTAACTAGTTCGGTCTTCATCTCTTCGTCTAACTCTGATTTGGACTCATCTTCCTCGGGAGGAGGCTTGATTTTCCCATTCTTTTGACCTGCATACAAAGCAATACTCTTCTTGATCGGGATCGAATTAGATTGTTCATGCAACTCAAATTCAGAAAACATTTCATCTAATCTAATTTTAGATAAATCTCTAGATACCTTGTAAGCATCAACCATGGATACCCACAAGGTAGTCCTAGGAAAAGCTCATAGAGTGTACCTTATGATGTAGAGGTTCTCCACCTTTTGTCTGATGGCATGAAGGCCATTTAGGATATCTTGAATGCGAGCATAAAGCTAACTTATAGTTTCATTGTCCTGCATTTTTAAATTACACAACTTATTGACTAAAAGGTCTCTTACATACCTTCGTGTCGAATTCCCCTTCATGAAGCTCAATGAGCTTATTCCATAGATCCTTGGTATTGATGAATGAACCAATACAGTTGAGCTCCTCCTTGGATAAGCCACATTGCCAAATTTGAGTGGCTTTTGCATCGACTTCAACTTGTCACTTCATTGCATTAGTTCAATTGTCACAGTACAAAAATTCTCCTTGATCATTAGTCGGTAGATCGAAACCCGTTTGAATAACGATCCACATATCCACTTGCGTCTTGAGATAACACTCCATTCGACCATTCCAATAACAGAAGTCATCTCCGTTGAAGAATAGAGGTCGAACGATGTTGTACCCCTCAAGAAGAGCCATTGGATTACCTCGCAAGAAAAAAATACAAAACGAATTCCAAGACTTGGTCTTGGATTAGTAGTGTGGGAGAGAGAATGAAAAAAAATTAAAATAGACAAAGAAAAAATGAAAGAAAAAAACAAAATTGCTCAAAATGGTTGTTGCACCAAATTTGAGCACCCCGACTCTGATACCAATTGAAGGACAGAAAAACCATGCTAGAGGGGGGGGAGGTGAATAGCATTTTAAGAACTTTCCTTTTCTTTCATTTTACAACCAAAGCTTGCAGCGGAAAAATAAAGCTAAAACAAAACCAAAGGATAGAAACACACAAGGACACAAAGAACTTTTACTTGGTTCACAACCGAATGGTTGCTAGTCCAAGGCCCGTGCGATCCTTGATTGCTCTGAGGGACAATCCACTAAAAAGTTCTCTTCCTCATTGTAGGTAAGAGATAAGATAATTACAAAAGAAGCTAAGAGCCCGTACCAACCTTACCAGTCCATATACAAATAAAGTGCAAGAATAAAATGATTGAAAAAAAAAAAGCAAAATGAAAGGTGATTATACCGACACAAAATAAATGAGAAGTGTAGTACGATAGGTGTTGGCTTTTAAAGGAAGCTTAGTGTTTGTGAGGCTTTGAAAACTTGAGAGCTTTGCACATTAAAATTAGTTCACTAGAGTTGAGATCAAGCCTTCTTTTATATACTAGAGCTTTAGAATAAGTCCAGATCTAGATCCAAATCTCGTGGATCTTATCTTGAAGTGGCAGCTTTAATCGATTCATTCTTTGACCTTGTGCTTTGGGCTGATTTGCAGGCATCAGTTGATTGCAATTCACCATCAGTCAATTGTACTAGTCGACTGATCTTGTATTTTGGCTCGGTTGAAAAGACACAACAACTCTAGTCGTCTAACAATTTTGTTCTGTCGACTAATACAAGGAGCTTGGCAAATGTACCTGGTTCTCACTTAGTCTTTCACCTGCATTACAAGATTAGAATAGTATATTCATGTATATTAGCAGTGACAATCCTTTGACCGTCCGATCTCGACTTCAACCTTTCTTCGAAAGCCTTAGTTTGATCAATGCTTATGGTTGTCCTTGTATTGAGGATGCGACCTCACCATCGCTCCTCACACGGAGCTTACCTTAACTTACCTTTTGGCCCTTTATCCTGATGCTTAGCACTTAATCTTTAATCACCATTCCTTTTGGTGCCTTTAAGCTCAGCTAAGACTACTCAAGTTCTGTACACTTAACGTAACATATTAAATAACAGTATAACTTAACTTTAAACCTTTTCCATTATCAAAACTTATGTTCAATTATCTGGTGCCCATGCACCAACATTCTGTTCTTGTAAATTTTTAGTAATGTCTATGTTAATAAATCAATTCTTTCTGGTTTCTATTCGGCTTCATTCTTATCCTACGGTGATCCAAGATCTAGATTACAATCACTTTGCAATCACTTTACAATCACTTTTAGGTCTCCTTCAGGTGAACAAGATGAGAGGTTGTTATATATCTACTGAGAGCGAGTGAAGCAAAGCTAGGTATAAGAACTATTGGAATTGAGATCGGTTGCTCAGATTGTGGTTAATTGGTTTAGATCTGACACTATGATTTTGGATCAAAAGCTTCATTGTGGAAGCTTGACTAGGTAAGCTCTAATTCTGGTAATATTATGCAAGTTGCTGTTTAATCATTTGTTGGTTGATTAAATAGTTGAAGGAGGCTATTCCTTGGTGGAGAGCCATTATATTTGGGTTTAGATGAATGATTCGGTGATTAATGGGTAGAATGGAGATAATGGTAGGATTATCTTACTTTGATATTTAGTTAATTAAGTGGTGAGGGAGGGGGGGGGGTAAGATTATTGTTTCCTTTAGTGTAATTATGTTTATGTGCAGTTATATGGTATTCTATGATTTGGAGGGAGATTTCAGACATGGATATTTTTAGATAGTCATCAGGTCAGGTGAGTAGTTCTGACTTTCTTTCTATAGATCTTTGATCTTAAGTGCATGAATTCTTTTATGGTTAGATGCCACTTTCTGGAGTCTACTATATTTTATTTATGCTTGATACTTAGTCATTTGACATTTGAGATATTCTGATTGACATCTATACAGTCTCATTATTCTATTGTGAATAATATATCTATCTGTGCTACTATTATTGTTTTTATAGGGAATCTAAGCGCGCTCAGAAACATTTTGCAAGCACTACGCAGCGAATAAATAAGATCCCTCTAGAGATCTATGCGAAAAACCATACTCGTTTAATTGATTCTATCCTATGAGAATCGTAGTTACCTTCGATGCGTGCCTTTCGCTATCTCATCCGCAACACTTGCGTTTGAGGTGTTTGGATCTTAGCGCGGTCAGGATGTCCGTGCCTCCTCGGTATCCACCCGAACCGTTGGATGGAGAGGAACCAAACTATGGTGTTAGCCACAAGGTTGGTTCGACCAAGAAGGTAGAAGAAGAAGAAGAGAAAGATCACACGAAAGGCAACTATCTCCCAAAGTCTCATCAAATCCCTTTTATATTCAACCATTGAATATGAAGAGTTTGTGACTCTTGGTTTCCATGGAATTAATATCTCATTAACCTCATCTTAATGATCATGCAACCCTTCTTTATGGTGAGTTTTACTCAATCTGAATTGGACTTGAGTCTAACTCGAGTCAAGTTCATTGGATATACTTTGAGTCCTACTCAATCCGAATTTGACTTGAGTCTAACTCGAGTCAGATTCATTGGGTATACCTTGAGTCCCACTCATTGAGTACTCAACCCGATGTCCCAATGGCTCATCACATGAGTCATCTCCAACTCACATGTCCTAAGTGTGTGACGCAATAGGTTCTCGTAATGTTGACAATGTTTCTAAAACCTTTTTAGAGACATAAGCAATGAGCGACATCTAGAAATACATCATTGCTATCCAAGTAACGAGAATGTCGAGATCCGACATAACCTTTCCATGACTACTATCGTGTATGACTCAGTCCTTCTATCCTTGATATCTAGATTGATCAATGAGGCATAGACTGTGTCATCCTCTTATCAATCATGAGTTTCTTGATCTCCAAGTAGACTACACAACCAAATAAGCTCAATATCTCATATTGACTTATTCGAGCATCGCCATGCATTTCAGCAGTCCTACTCTATCAAAATACCCATATATATCAGTTCCGTTACATAGAAGGGATATATCCCATCTACATCACTCATATCCCTCCACATAACTTATTGCATACCCAGTGATCGCCTTTATAGTCACCCTATTACGGGTGACGTTTGATGAAGCTAAAGTATACAACTCATTATGTCGGGAACCGTAGTGACTTCAGGTCTAAGGATTATTCATACAAATAGTCACATGAGAATGTTTATGACACTCATATAACGATCCATGAAACATTCTCATGGCGGTTCAATTCAGTACATAGTCTCTAATATGTACCCATGTGTCAACTTGATATCACATATGCATGACTTGTGAGATTAAGTCATCAATTGACCTACATGCTAGTCTTTGCGCATTAATATTGTCCTTGCATATTAATACTCGACAAGGAATAGTTAAGAGTAGTGTTATATATATATATATATATATATATATATATATATATATATATATATAGAACACTACTCTATATATGTCTACAGACTCTCACTATCAATTCAACTAATTGATATGTTGTAAACCTGAACCTACTATTCAAAGACACTATTATATTATTCGTATCACACATATAAAAAATAATATAATAAGCAAACCTTGCCTGTTATTAATGAAATATGATACATATGATCCCTAATCATTCATCTCATGATTGACACTAAGGGCTGACACTAATAGTTGCATCATTATTGTGATGGTTATTTATGTGGATATGATTAATATATGCATCTTGTTGCATAAGTGCATGTAGCAAGATATAGTTATAGTCTTTGATTGGTCATCGTGTTATATCACTAGGGTTTGTGATGATTATTACTATAGACGTGGATGTCTTATTGCATGACCTTGCATTGACAATCTCTTGTCGACCATGACTACCGTGGATGGTTGAGTGGGTCGTCAGTGGAATTTTGTTTACGAACTGGAGGTCTTAGCATGATATGTGTATATGTTGTTGTTTATGACTCCCTATGAGGTAGAGTATGTCAGAGGGTACATGCCTAGAGGAGTCATCATCACATTGCATGCATGTTGTCGACTATGTCTCCCTTGTGGTTGAGAGAGAGTCATCAGTTATACCTGTCCACCCGACCCCTTGGGATAGTGGTTGCGAGAGATGTGGGCAGCTGATACTGCAGCACTCGATCATTGTGGGATAGTGGTAGCTAGAGTTGCGTGCAACTTGTCCTATCATGTAGCACTCGACCACTTGTTGATAGTGGTAGATGGAGTGGCTAGAAGCAGGAACCCCTTATATATAGCTAGATAGCTACTTACTTATACTGCACATTCTGCCACTCGAGAGTAGTGGTATCTAGAGTTGGGATAGTTGTCATATTTTACCCACCTAGGCCACATGGGGTCGTGGTAGCGAGGTGTGCAAGTAGTGACCATGCATATGCATTGCCATGTAGGGCGGTGCATATTGCATATTCTTGTGATATGTTGTATATGATTGAGCTATTATTGGTGCATATATTTGTACATCATCATACATACCATTTGCATATTATATACTATTATATGATGCAAGTCAAGGGGATGATTGTCGGCTTAAGGATAAAGCTACGAAGGATCATTTATCGCTTCCAAAAGGTCCAATTACAAAACTTCAAGCAAAGCATTTCAAGGAAGCATTAAATGGCCAAATCAACAAACATTGGACTGATCATGAGAAAGAAGAGACCAAGATAAGCCCAAGTGCAGATCAAGGCCTAATCCGAATAATTAGACTTATCGATCCTTAACTCATCCTTGAATCATCGGTGGAAGAACACTAAATACTTATGGGAACTTGCTCATGCATTAAAGATGTATGAAGACTTGAGTTTTGAGAATTTCTAAGTTGTGCACGCTTACATGCAAGCCTTCATACTTTATTTGTTTTGAGTTTCTAAGTTGTGTGCATGCTTACATGCAAGCCTTGCTACTTTAATTGTTTGAGTTTCTAAGTTGTGTGCATGCTTACATGCAAGCATGGGTACTCTAATTGTTTGCATGCATTGTGTACTTTTACTTGCTTACTCCCACTATATAAGGGAGGAAAATTCTAACATGGAAGAGAACTCTTTGGTGAGAAATATTTGTGTGCTCTCTTAGTTCTTGAAAGGACTTCTAAACTTATCGAGTTTATCCTCGTGGTGTTCAACAACCGAAACTTATCACTCTCCGGGTGTTGCGTTTCGTCTCTTTCGTAGTCTTGGTTCGTTCCAATCCTTCGGTATGGGTCAAGGCTCAAACTCTTGTCTTCTAATCCTGGGGTTCTTTCCATCATTATCTCGGGTTCCATCCCAGTTGTTGGTGGATTTCGTATCATCTGGTATCAGAGCTTCGTTTTAAAGGCAAGTGCTAAATCTATCTTCACTTGCTATTCTATACAAAAAAAAAGAATGAAAAAAAAATCGTGGTTAAAAAAAATCATGGTAAAAAAAAAATGAAGAAAATTCGTGGTACAAAAAAAGAAGAAGAAGAAAGTATAAAAAAAAAGTTGTTTGTGCAACTCCAAGTATTATTGAACCCTTAGAATTACTTCAAGAGTTCATTATTCATTTTTTTTCTCTTAATCTTTACACTCTTTCATTTTTTATTCTACCATTATAAGTTTTGTTTGTTTCTCTTGGCTACTCTTTCATTTTCTATTCCGCCATCATTAGTTCCGCTTGTTTCTCTTTCATTTTCTCTTCCGTCATCATAAGTTTTGTTTGTTTGAATTGCTACATGATATTCCGATTTGTTCTAAAGTTTGATCAAGAACTAAAGAGATCCTCTAACAAACACGAGTGTGAGTGACCTACTCTCGAGAAGAAAAAAGAAAAACATATACGTGAGGGAGTGCTTTGTGAGGTTTCTTTCATCTTTACAGAAATGTCCAACAACCAGGAAGATGATACAACTGAGGCGACTAGACAACCTCCAAATATGCAAGTGCAAGTGTTGATGGGGGAAATAAGGCGGATGATGAGGGCTGAATTAGAAGTTATCCATGAGAGGTTGGATCGAGTAGAAGGGGGATACTAAGAAGACATTAGCCAACCATTCTACGGTGCCACAACAGAGGCGTGCTGAGTGTTGGAGGATCTTGGCCCGGCTAGAAGGGGGTCGAATAGCCCTCATTGTCGTAGATGGAATTTGATCATTCTTAATCATCTATAAAGTGATTAGCGCAGTAGAAATGCTAAAACAAAAATAATTAAGACAACACAAAGAGAAAAGAGATGCAAACGCTAACGCCAAGATGTAACATGGTTTACGACCCTTGCCGCTAGTCCACGGACGATTCGTATGGCGAATCACTCTCTCAACAATCCACTAGTCTCTCCTTTAGCCCAAGCAAGGTGGAGGTAAACCTCTTTTACAACAATCACTCCCTCTTACAATAAGATGGAAATAAGAACAAGAAGAGGAGTGTTAAAACATGTTGGCCACTTGGGAGTAAGATTATGAGTGAAACATTAACCTCCCAAAAGCCCCCAACCCTTATTTTTATAGAGAAGAAGGGTTTCTTCTCGTTATTCAGGCGGCAGTCGACTGATGCATGCATCAATCGACTAATGGATGTTCCAACGGCTTCTGACCCGACTGAATCATGATCGTCACATCCAACGACTCCTCCATCAGTCGACTGACCATCCTATCAGTCGATTGATCGAGCCATCAGTCGAGTGATCTAGGCAATCAGTCGACTTTCAAACCTTTTGTACCCGCGACCACCTTGAGCAGTCGACTGCCATCCCTTGGCAGTTGACTAAAGGTGCAGCAATCGACTGCCAAACACTATCAGTCGACTGCTGGGCTAGAAACCAGATAGTCAAACACTGGTCAAGCATTAGTCGAGTGCCATCGACTCAGAGCAGTCGACTGCTATCTATAGCAGTTGATTGGTGTCAGGTAAAACCTCAAACAAATAGTTGTTTGAGCATCCAACTTAACCAAACGTTGGGTAAAACATCAAACCTAAGTTTGAGCATCCGACACTTGACTTAGCCATTCATCCAAGTTCATCTATGAGCTACAGTTACAATCGCTCAATCTCTCATCTCCCTTGGAGTCCCTCACCGAAGCTCTCTTTGTCTGGCCACATCCGTGGGATGCACCAAGCGCACGACTTCCACAATGCCATCCTTCGCATCTCACCCTAAAGTCTGCTTCCTTTGGCTTCACTCCAATACTCCTCGTTCGATGGTCCCTCGGATGCACTAAGCGCATGACTTCTGCAATGCCATCCTTCACCGACTCAACGACCTGAGCCATGAGATGGTGAACTCACCAATGCTTTCATTAAGCTAACTCAAGTGTGATTTACTAAGTTCTGCACAACTTAAACACACATATCAAATCAACATAACAACCTAACTTAAACCCTTTTCCACACACATCAAAACCACATCATACATGGGTTGATTTCCCTAACACTGAGTGGGTTGATGAGAAAGAATAAGAGAGAGTAGAAGAATTTGGTGAGCAAAACTGTAACTGGGGTTGGATTGGATATAGAGGAGATAGAAATAGACGTAGTGAGGATCGGAATCCGGGTGGAAATAGAAGGAATAATGACTTAGGAGGAATAAAGTTGAAGATTCCATCCTTCCAAGGGAAAAAATGATCCAGAAGTTTATTTAGAGTGGGAAACAAATATGGAGATGGTGTTTGAGTGTCATGATTTTTCAAAGCTTAAGAAGGTTAAGCTATTGACCATTGAATTCACTAATTATGCTATTGTTTGGTGGGATTAAGTGGTGATGAATCGGAGAAGAAATAGAGAGTAGCCTATGTCCACTTGGGAGGAGATGAAAGTGCTCATGAGAAAAAGGTTTGTACCCAGCCATTACTATATAAACTTATATTAGCGGCTGCAGAGGTTATCTCAAGGCTCCAAAAGTGTTGATGAGTACTTCAAGGAGATGGAATTGTCCATGATGTGTGCCAATGTTGATGAAAATCGGGAAGCCACCATGGCTAGGTTTTTGCATGGATTAAACCCAAAAATTGCTGATATTGTTGAATTGCAACACTATGTTGAGCTATCGGATATGGTCCACCAGACACTAAAAGTGGATGAACAACTCAAGTGGAGGGGATTTGCAAAGAAGGGACAACCCATGGCTACCAACGGCCCATGGAGAGTAGCTGTAAGAAGGGATGAGCATCTACAAAACAAGCCAAAGTTTGGACCCTTCAAGAAGCCCAAACCAACAACTGAAGGTCTGAAGCTTCTCTTCTCGCTTCAACTTAGTCGCTTGTGCATGACGATCCTATCTACGTCTCCGGATTAAAAAAATTAATCCTTGACAAAGACGGATTACCCAATCAACCGATCCATCATCGTGCTATTCGATTAGAGTAGTCTCTTGAACAAACTTGTTGTTTAACCAACCTAACTCTTTTCCTCGATTAGCCGCGGAATAGATGATGTACGGATCGCCCGTTTTTATATTTATCTTCGGGGTCCAAGTAAATTATCCACATTCATTATACAAAAGAACTAAATCAAAATAAACAAGATTATACCTCTTGTATATCTCTTGATCTTCTATTGTATATCCTTTCCTCCACTTGAATGTTGAGTGGGCAAAGATCCTCCAAGATTTGAAACCTCCTAGATCTCGTTCTTCCCTTGCTCTCTCCGAACAAAGGGAAGAAGAAACTCTCGCTTCTTCTCCTTTCTTGTTCTGAACACAATCCCTTTGGAGGAAGATCAAACCTCTTCCTCCTCTTTGTTGTTGCCGCCGGACACCAAGGAGAGGGAGATGAATGAGCAACGGCCAATGGAGAAGGAAAACCACCGACCTTGGGTGGAGGAGAAGGTGGTGCCGCGTTTACTTGAAAGAAGATAGGCGACGCGTAAGAGGAGGTGGTGATGGGCGCCGACAATAGGGAGAGGATACCAAGAGATGGCAACCCTAACTCTAATCCTTTCCTTGCTTCTATTGCCGCCCAAGACCAGTGAACCAAGTTCTCTTCTTTCCACCCAAGCCCTAGCCCTCCTTTTATAGAGTTAGGCTTAAGTCTCCTTTCAATCTCTACCGTTGGATCTAGGGTTTCATTTTCCACCATCGGATCTAGGCTTTCATGAGGATTTTAATAGGCTACAATAGGGACCATGAGATGGAGTTGAATCTTGGCAACCCAATGGACCGATCCAGATAAAATCCGATCCATTAATGATAAACCATTCCACTAGAGGATTATCATTGATCTACCTCACCAACCCCCATAAATAAATATGGGCTTCATATATTAATTGTACAAATATCTTCCTATGTTTAAGATCTCGAATGTCTGTCAATTAATTAATTTACTAACAATTAATTAATCAACATCTAACTCCATGAGTAGTACCACTCAACCTTATCATCATGCCGGACCAAGTCCACCTACAGGGTTTATATGATGATCCTTATGAGCTCTTCAAGGGGACATCATAATCCTAATATATAGAACACAATTTCCTCCGATAATCAACGACACACCATGTAAATAATATTATTTCCCAACTTACTGAGTCTATCGATTTAATCTATAAATCTCGCCCATTGGTAAATCAAAAAAATATATACTAAGTACATGTGCCTGTTATTATATCGGAATTAAGAGCATGTACACCATAATATCTGAGTTCCGATTCAATTATGTAGTCAACAATAAATTGAATCACCTCTAAGTCAGTCCTGCTCAATACACACAAAGTGTACTAGTGTAATTCTATGGTCAAGACAAACCAATACAAAATTACACTACAACCATATCAATGGTTTGTCCAAAACTATCTCGGTTGTGAGCCTCTACTTATACTCTACAAGGAAATGATAACATGATCTCCCGTGTGACACCACACACCATGTTATCTACAATGTTATGTATCAAACAATATGCATAACCATAAATATGAAAATAATGATCATGTGATTCTTATTTCAAAAATAAAGATGTTCATTCAAAATATAGAGTTTTCATTATACATCCCAACAATCTCCCACTTATACTAAAAGACTATGCTATCCTCATACTGTCATACATCTGATTCTCATTCCCTCCACATGCCTATCAAAAGCTCTTGCTGGAAGGGCCTTAGTGAAAGGATCTACCAGGTTATCCTTTGATGCAATCTTGGCCACAACAACTTCTCCTCGCTTTACAATTTCTCTATCAGGTGGTACTTGCGCTCTATGTGTTTACTTGCCTTATGGGATCGTGGTTCCTTCGAGTTTGCAACTGCACCACTATTATCACAATAAATTGTGATAGTTTTGGGTAAACCAAGAATCACATCTAAGTCCATCAAGAAGTTCCTGAGCCATACAACTTCTTTGGCTGCCTCATAGGCTGCCTCAAAGGCTGCCACATACTCAACTTCCATGGTGGAGTCAACCACGCATTTCTGCTTGACACTCCTCCATACAATGGCTTCACCTCCCAGAGTAAACACAAAACCCGAGGTAGACTTACTGTTATCCCTATTTGATTGGAAGTCGGAATCTGTGTAACCCACAGGGAGTAATTGATCTACCTGGTATACTAGCATATGATCTCTAGTCCTTCTTAGGTACTTCAATATATGCTTTACCGCAGTCCAATGCCCATGTCCTAGATTACTCTGATATCTGTTAATCATGCCCACGACAAAGCAGATATCCGACCTCGTACATAGCATAGCATACATGAGGCTTTCTAGTGCTGAAGCATAAGGAATCGCCTTCATCTCTTCTATCTCCTTTGATGTTCTAGGACACATCTCTTTAGGCAAAGGTACTCCATGCCTAAAAGGTAGAAAACCTTTCTTGGAGTTCTGAATGCTAAAACGAGCCAAAATGGTCTCTATGTATGAAGCTTAAGATAAGTACAACATATTTTTCTTGCGATCCCTTATAACTTTGATCCCAAGGATGTGTCCCACTTCTCCCAAGTCCTTCATATCAAACTGTTTGGACAACCATACCCTTACGTCTGATAACACCTTGACATTGTTGTCAATTAATAAAATGTCATCTACGTATAGTACAAGAAATACCACTAGGTTTTCGTCACATCTCTTGTATACACAAGACTCATCCGGACTTTGAATAAATCCATAAGACTGGACTACCTCATCAAAGCGGATGTTCCAAGATCTCGAAGCTTGCTTCAATCCATAAATGGACCGATTAAGCTTGCACACAAGATGCTCTTTTCCCTTTGTAATGAATCCCTCTAGTTGCTCCATATAGATATTTTCCTCAAGACTTCCATTAAGGAAAGCTTTCTTGACATCCATCTGCCACACCTCATGATTCATTTGAGCAACAATACATAAGAGAATTTGGATAGACTTAAGCATAGTAACCGGCAAAAAGGTCTCCTAATAATCGATACCCTCTTTCTGAGTATACCCTTTCGTAACAAGCCTTGCTTTGAAGGTCTCAACCTTCCTATCTATTCCTCTCTTTCTTTTGTAGATCCAATTGCATCTAATGGTTTTTACACCATTGGGTTGTTCTACTAGCTCCCAGACCTGATTTGAATCCATAGATTCTATCTCATAATTCATTGCACTTTGCCAAGATACCGCATCTTTATCTTGGATTGCCTCGTCATATGTCCAAGGATCAGGTTCATGTTCACCAGGGATATAATTAGAAGATTCTCCCAAGAACATAAATCTATCAGGCTGTCTAACAACCCTCCCACTACAACGATGTATCACCTGGGTATCCTCTGTGACACGCGGTGCAGTCACTTATGTTGGTGCAGTAGGCACCTAAGTCGAACCTGAGTTTTGATTATAGCAAACGATACAAAGTTAAGCTCATGTCGTTATCTCACGAGCTGAATCGAGTGTGCAAAAGATTGCTATAGCTGGAGCTGAAGGCTAGCGACACCCGGAGGAAGCCGCGGTGGTCGGGCGACACTCTAGTGACTTCGGAGGGAGCCGAAGGAATCGAGTGGAAGGCCGGAAGCAAAAGCAACATGTAAGTATCAAGGTAAGCTCGTGTGTGCGAGCGTAAGTGAGTTCGTATCCTCATTACGGGGATGATCTTAAGCATAGATCCGACCAAAGAAATCTATAGATGGTCTAGGTCGAGATCGGACGGTTGACGACCGTCGAAATTATGTTTTTGTTGAGCTAACTTTGACTTGCAGCAAGTATCAGTCGACTGCCAGCTTGGAGGACTCGACTGTCGTTAATCAGTCGACTGTCGGAGGTTAGCACTCGACTGATGCTGCCATCAGTCGACTGATGATGGCCATCAGTCGACTGATGGTCAATGATCAGATTCGAGGAGTCAAGGCTTATCACCCCATTTCAAGGAGATTGATGCTCAATTGTGATTGGCTAGGGTTCCTCTCGAAAAGGCGCTCAAAGGCTATAAAAGGAGGTCCTAACCTAGGGTTTTCTCATCAATTCTAAGTGCTCAAAAGCCTCCGCAATGCTGCGACTCTCCGACGACTCTACAACAACGAAGTGCTGCAAACAACACTAGTTTAAGTCCTATCTTCGAGTTGTTTGTATAATCTTAGTTTGTCATTTCTCTTAATCTTGCAATTTGTTTGTTAATCGAGGCTTTCGACTGTTGCATTTTATTATAATAGAAGAGAGGGATTGTCTCTCTATCTTTTTCTTCGAAGGTTTTTGTAATCGTAAAACTCCTACCTCCAACGAGGAGGAGTGTTTTAGTGAATTGCCCTTCGTACACGGTCTAGGATCGTTAGGGCCTTGGAGTAGTGGCCAAAGGCTACGAACCAAGTAAAAAAAACTATTTGTCTCATTTAGTTTTTATTTACATTTCCGCTGCATTTAATTGTCTACCGAACGATTTAAAAGAAAAAGTTTTTATTGCTATTCACCCCCCCTCTAGCGATCCACTCGATCCAACAATTGGTATCAGAGGGCGCTTGATCGTGCAACCACCAATCGAGCAATTTTATTTTCGTATTTATCATTTTAAGATTTCTCCCACACTACTAATCCAAGACCAAGTCTTGGTACATAGTTTTTGGTTGTGTTTTTGCAAGTACTAATTGCCTTCGGAGTACCTCACGATCAAAAGAGCATAACTTTTGCTACAAGGGGACTCACGAAACGATCTACCCACCAAATCGAAGCTCTCTGAGAGATCTACACTTGTTATGGTGGTTTACCCACATAACAATCTGTTTTCATCCTCAAAAATCGACGTTTAGTAGCCTTTCAGGGACATCGAAGGTTGTGAGTACTTACTTTTTATTTAGTTTCTTATTTCTTTGCTTAACTTTCTATTTCTCGTTTGTTTCTTTTTATTTCCCGCACCACTAATCCAAGACGAAGTCTTGGAACCCTTTTCGTGTTTTTTTTGTATTTTTTGTGCAAGGTTTTCCTTCCAAATGGCCCATCTCGAGGGTTTTAGCACCGTCCGACCTCTGTTTTTCAACGGAGATGATTTCCGTTACTGGAAAGGTCGGATGGAGTGCTTTCTCAAAACCCAAATCGAGATGTGGATCATAATCCAAACGTGTTTCACACTTCCGACTAATGAAGTGGGTGAATCCTTGGGTTATGATCAATGGACCGTTGCAACAAAACGACAAGTCGAAGCCGATGCCAAGGCAACACAAATCCTCCAATGTGGCTTGTCCAAGGAGGAGTTAAATCGCGTCGGCCCCTTTATCAGCGCAAAGGACCTATGGACAAAGCTAGTGGAGCTACACGAAAGGAACAATGAAGCCAAGGTATGTAAGCGCGACCTTTTATTCAATAAATTATATAATCTAAAAATGCAGGAACACGAGTTCGCGACACAACTTCATGCCCGAGTCCAAGACATCGTCAACAATCTACACGCAATCGGGCAAAAGGTCAAAAACCGCGACCTTATAAGGTATGTCCTAAACTCTTTTCCGAGGACTACCTTGTGGGCATCCATGGTCGATGCTTTCAAGGTCTCCAAGGATCTTTCTAAACTTAGATTAGATGAACTTTTTTCTGATTTTGAACTTCATGAGCAGTCTAACTCGGAACCCGAGAAAGGTATAGCATTATTTGCAGGTTCAAAGAAGGAAACCGCTAGCAAGCCACCTCCGAAGGAAGAAGAGGATGAGTCTGATTCGGAGGTCGACTCAGAAATGGAGGCCGAACTAGTCAACCTAGTTCGGAGGATAGTCAAGGGCAAAAAATGAGCTGTCACTCGACCCAACGAAGGTAAGCCTTAAAGTTCAAACATAAGATGTTATGAATGCAACAGGTTTGGACACATTAAGTCCGAATGCCCAAAACTCAAGAGCAAGGCACCAAAATACAAAAAGGCACTTAACGCCACTTGGGAAGAAGCTTCCGAGGAAGAAGATAACGATCGAGTCCTCATGGCTAAACCGGTGGAATCGGAGATGGAGTCGGAACCGGAACTTGAATCAGAAATCGAAGACGAGTCGGACTGTGAAGCACTATTCAAGACGAGCCACGGATACGCATCTGGTTCAAAAGATACAGTCAAGGTAAGTCGGTCTCTTATTACTACACATTATAGTTAAATTAAGTTTTTAAATAGAAAGTTAGCTAAGTCCGAGTCCAAGGTCGAGACCCTGGTTGAGGAAGTTAAACTCCTCAAACACGAGGTCTCCCTAACCTCTTCGACTAGTCGAGCTCAAGAGGACTCAACTCGGGTTGAAAAACTCGAAATTGAGAACTCACTCTTGAAGAGTCAAGTCGAAGATCTTAGGAATACGTTGGAAAGGTTTACTTTGGGATCCAAAGGACTTGACCTCCTACTTGGATCGCAAAGGGCCGTGTACAACAAGGCCGGGCTAGGGTTTAGCTCAAACACGACCAATAAGTCTTATATGTCAATCGTAAGTCGACATAAAAAACATGTCCAAGCATGGGTCCTTAAGACCACCTTGATTTCAAACTTAGGATCAAACCAGTACTGGGTTTCCAAGGACCAAATCCACTATGTGGAGAGACCGAATCGATTCAACGGTCCATGGGGAGCTAGTACGAAATTTGTTTGTGTTTTAACTTAGAAATTGCATGCTTAGGTTTTTATTTAGTTTGATTTTACTTCTTAGAATGGTTAGATAGGACTATAACTCGTCAATACTTGATAACATAATACGAGATGATACTACGCTAGGAAAGCGGAGTCTTGTGTATTCGAACTAGATAAGGCGTATCTAGTTCGGTGCACTTGATTGAGCGGAACTAGCTGAAGCTACCTCGCCGTATCCTAGACTAGTTAGACCAGGAAGTGGTCTTAGGTGAGTCAAGTCTCTATTTTCTTGAAAATGGCTTTGTCTAAGGAAGTGGTCGTTTTTCCGATCAAAGAAGGCCTCTGTGCCTCGCCACGACCTGGAAGCCATGATCTTGAAAAGGTGACTTGATGAGCCTAAGGTCAAATCCGAATCTAACGCAAGGTTGACAAGTGTTTAAGTCATTAAATTTAATTCAACTAAAATTGGAAGTCATCTCACAAGAACATATAGGATTAACATGTTTGATCATGTAGACATGGGTGAGATGATTTAAGTTAATAATTTTCAACCAACTTTTAATAAATCCAATATCCGATCCAACTACCTTGCGTGTAGGATCAATGGATGTTGGACAGTGGTTGCTCCCGACACATGACCGGGGATCAACTAAAGTTTTCGAAGCTTCGATTCAAACGACAAGGATCGGTAGCCTTCGGAAATAACGGCAAGCTCAAAATCATCGGATCAGGTGATATTGAGCTTAACTCAAATTTTGTCATTCACAACGTTTTATTAGTAGAAAATTTTCAATATAATCTTCTCAGTGTAAGCCAATTGTGTGATAATAACTATAAGGTCATATTTCTAGAAAACGAATGCGTAATTAATACAAACGAAACCTCTAAAACAATTCTTAAAGGGACTAGAAATAACAACATTTACACTATCAACTTAATTAACTCCTCAACTAAGTGTCTTATGACACGGCAAGAGGAATCATGGTTGTGGCACCGACGACTCGGTCACTCACACCCAAGACTCATCCACAAGATGAGTCAGAGTGACATAGTTAGAGGTTTGCCTAACCTCAATAACTTGGATAATAAAATATGTAATGCTTGTCAACAAGGTAAACAATCTAGGACACAACATCAACTAACTAGTCAAGAACGAACCAAAAGTGTGCTTGACCTCCTACACATGGATCTATTTGATTCACACGGAGCTAAGTCACTTGACGGAAGTAAATTCTGCTTAGTCATATTTGATGACTATTCTAGATTTACTTGGGTTAGGTTCATCAAACACAAAAATGATACCCTAGATCAATTAATCAATCTATTTAAGTTAATAGAAAATCAACAAAGCATTAAAATCAAAAGACTTAGGACTGATCATGGTGGTGAATTCGAAAACCATAGGTTTACAGAATTCTGTAACCTAAATGGATACCACCATGAGTTCTCTTGCCCTAGAACTCCACAACAAAATGGCCTAGTAGAACGCAAAACTAGAACCCTACAAGAAGCCGCTAGGACAATGTTAAATGAGCATAACCTACCCGATAGGTTTTGGGCGGAAGCCGTGAGTATGACATGCTATGTCCAAAATAGAATCTTTATGGTAAAGAGGCACCTTAAGACCTCATACGAGATTTATCACGATAAAATACCTAACATCAAGTACTTTAGGGTATTTGGATGTAAGGTACATATCCTAAACACTAAGGATTACCTAGGGAAATTTACATCCAAAACCACGACCGGAATCTTTCTAGGATACTCGACTACAAGCAGAGCTTATAGAGTATATAACCACGACACCCTTAGAGTCGAGGAGACTATCAATGTAGTATTTGATGAAGGACACGAACCTACAAAACCCCCGGCAACCCCAATTAGAGAGACGACTCATACTAGACCTAACTCTGATCCGGAGATCAGGTCTAGTGTTAATCCTAACCTAAGTCAACCAAGTCACTCTATCGACCAAGTGATAGATGACTCCAACCAAACTAGAACTCAAACAAGCCATCCTATGGATCAAGTTGTAGACTCAAACCCAAATCCAACTAGGACCCAAACGAATCATCCTATCGACCAAGTGATAGGTGATCCAAGTCTAGGAGTTCGAACTAGAGCCTCATACAGAAACCTTAGTCAAATATCTTTGATTTCTAAAATTGAACCCAAAACTATTGACCAAGCTCTTCTTGATCCCGATTGGATTATTGCAATTCAAGAAGAGTTGGCTCAATTCACTAGGAACGAAGTATGAGAATTAGTACCACCACCTAAAGATAAAACAATCATTGGAACAAGGTGGGTGTTTAGAAATAAAATTGATGATAAAGGTGAAGTAGTTAGAAATAAAGCTAGACTAGTTGCTAAAGGGTTTAGTCAAGTCGAAGGTTTAGATTACGACGAGACCTATGCCCCAGTAGCTAGATTAGAGTCCATTCGAATGCTATTAGCATATGCAACACATCGAGGATTTAAATTGTTTCAAATGGATGTGAAATCTGCATTCTTAAATGGATACATTAAAGAAGAAGTTTACGTTAGTCAACCCCCCGGTTTCGAAAGTTTAGACAAACCCGATCATGTCCTTAGGTTAAAGAAAGCTCTTTATGGACTTAAACAAGCTCCTCGAGCTTGGTACGAGAGACTTTCGATTTATCTTAAGTCCAAAGGTTTTAACCAAGGTGTAGTTGACCCAACTCTTTTCGTAAAAACCTTAGGTAAAGACATATTCATAGCCCAAATCTACGTAGATGATATTATTTTCGGAACAACCAACTCAATCCTACTAAATGAGTTCATTTCACTTATGGAAAGTGAATTTGAAATGAATTTAGTGGGTGAGTTAAGCTTCTTTTTAGGTCTACAAATTAAACAAACTAAAGATGGAATATACCTACATCAACGCAAATATACTAGGGAATTAATTAAATGCTTTGGAATGCAAGATGCTAAAATTATTAATACCCCAATGGCAACTAATGTCAATATAGAAGAAGATTTAATCGGAAACTCAATTGATTTAAAATACTATAGGAGCATAATAGGGAGTCTCCTTTACTTAATTGCAAGCCGACCTGATATCCTATTTGCAGTAAGTATGTGCGCAAGGTTCCAAACCTGTGCCAAGGAGTCTCACCTAACTCTAGTTAAACGTATCCTTAGATATCTAAAGGGTAAACTTAATGTCGGTATTTGGTACCCTAGATCTACCGAGTTCGAACTAATCGGCTACTCTGATTCGGACTATGCCGGTAGTAAGCTTGATAGAAAGAGTACGAGTGGTTGTTGTCAACTTCTCGGCTTGAGTCTAGTGAGTTGGTACAGTAGGAAGCAGCACTGTGTTGCCTTATCTACCACCGAAGTCGAATACATCGAGATGGGTGAGTGTGTCACGCAGCTTCTTTGGATGAAGCACACTCTCCGCGATTTTAAGTTAGACTTTACCAACACAAAACTCCACGTAGATAACATTAGTTCAATTAACCTTACTAATAATCCGATATGTCACTCTAGGACCAAACATATAGAGGTCAAACACCATTTCATTCGAGAACATGTGGCCAACGGAGCCATACAACTCGAATACGTCGAATCAAAGTCTAACTTAGCAGACCTATTTACTAAACCCTTACCCGAAGCCGAATTTAGTCTATTAAGACGAAAATTGGGCATGTGCGTAGTAGAATAGGAACTTGCAAATTATATTTTCTTTCTACTATTTCTTAATTTTCATTTTTTATGGAATTAGTATAGGACATACCTTAGATATCATGCACCTATAGATTTAAGGAGCCAATACATCTCACAACACATAGGACTAATGTGTTTGTGTACTTAGCCACGTAGATGGGAGTGAGATGTTAGGACCTTACTCCTGGTTCCAGATGTAGAGCTAGTGCATCGTTATGAACCACGGAGTATAATCAGACATACTAAGCGACTCTGACCAGGACTAGTTGATCTTTCATATCAATCAAGCCAAATATGAGTTGAACATTTTATAGATGAACTTATTTTCAGTATATTATTTTCAAAATAATGTGGAACATGCTTGGACTTTAAATTTAACACTTATTTTTGTTTTCCACACACCCCTTACTCTTTTTGATATATGGCAAAAGGGGGAGACAAGGCAAGCCAAAGTTAAGGGGTCAATTTTTTTTTATAACTTAACTCTTACTTCATATTTAAACCAAAAGTTAACTCTAAGTTTTGAAAACTTATTTAACTATTAACAAAGGAAGTAAAGGCCAAGTTAAGAGAATTCTTAACTTAAACTTATGTGTGCCGTCAACGTAAACATTATGCCGTTAATGCTTTAATTAAAGGGGAGAAAGGGCCAAGTTAAGAAGAACTCTTAACTTAAACGTTTTACTAAGGCCAACTTTAAGTAATTACTTAAAGCAACCCTCAAGGGGAAGGATTAAGGTCTTTCTTCAAGACTCACCCTCGGTCAAGGGGGAGGTTTTCTCAAGGGGGAGTACTTGAAGAAAATCCTTACTACTCCAACTTAATCTTCTTTATTTCTTGTTTGTTTCTAATGCACATTATTCTTCATGCTTGCTATTTACTTAACTTTGTATGTGGGTTTGCCATAAATCAAAAAGGGGGAGATTGTTGGTGCAGTAGGCACCTAAGTCGAACCTGAGTTTTGATTATAGTAAACGATACAAAGTTAAGCTCATGTCGTTATCTCACAAGCTGAATCGAGTGTGCAGAAGATTGCTATAGCTGGAGTTGAAGGCTAGCGACACCCGGAGGAAGCCGCGGTGGTCGGGCGACACTCGAGTGACTTCGGAGAGAGCCGAAGGAATCGAGTGGAAGGCCGGAAGCAAAACCAACACGTAAGTATCGAGGTAAGCTCGTGTGTGCGAGCGTAAGTGAGTTTGTATCCTCGTTACGGGGATGATCTTAAGCATAGATCCGACCAAAGACATCCTATAGATGGTCTAGGTCGAGATCGGATGGTCGACGACCATTGAAATTATGTTTTTGTTGAGCTAACTTTGACTTGCAGCAAGCATCAGTCGACTGCCAGCTTGGAGGACTCGACTGCCGTCAATCAGTCGACTGCCGGAGGTCAGCACTCGACTGATGCTACCATCAGTCGACTGATGATGGCCATCAGTCGACTGATGGTCAATGATCAGATTCGAGGAGTCAAGGCTTATCACCCCATTTCAAGGAGATTGGTGCTCAATTGTGATTGGCTAGGGTTCCTCTCGAAAAGGGGCTCAAAGGCTATAAAAGGAGGTCCTAACCTAGGGTTTTCTCATCAATTCTAAGTTCTCAAAAGCCTCCGCAATGCTGCGACTCTCCGACGACTCTACTACAACGAAATGTTGCCAACAACCCTAGTTTAAGTCCTATCTTCGAGTTGTTGGTATAATCTTAGTTTGTCATTTCTCTTAATCTTGTAATTCGTTTCTTAATCGAGGCTTTCGACCGTTGCATTTTATTTTAATAGAAGAGAGGGATTATCTCTCTATCTTTTGCTTCGAAGGTTTTTGTAATCGTAAAACTCCTACCTCCAACGAGGAGGAGTGTTTTAGTGAATTGCCCTCGGTACACGGTCTAGGATCGTTAGGGCCTTGGAGTAGTGGCCGAAGGCTACGAACCAAGTAAAAAAAACTATTTGTCTCATTTAGTTTTTATTTACATTTCCACTGCATTTAATTGTCTGCCGAACGATTTAAAAGAAAAAGTTTTTATCGCTATTCACCCCCCCCCTCTAGCGATCCACTCGATCCAACAACTTATGGTATATCCTCTTGTACCGGTGGTACTGAAGTAGTGACTTCCCCTGTCAATTCCTCTAGAACAATATTACTCATGGGCTTGTGGTTCATCACATAGTCTTTCTCTAAAAATCTGGCGTTCATGCTAACGATCACCCTCTGATCTCGAGGACTATAGAACAAACCACCTTTCGTTCCTCTAGGATAGCCTACGAACATGCACACTTCTGTACGAGGTTCCAACTTATCAGCCTCTACCTTTAGCACATGTGCTGGACTCCCCCAAATTCGAATGTCTCAGACTAGGCTATCGCCCAGTCCACAATTCTGTGGGAGTAAAAGTTACTGATTTAGATGGTACCAAGTTCAAAATATACACTGCCGTATCAAAAGCATACCCCCAGAACGAATTTGACAACTCAGAATAACTCTTCATCGATCTAACCATCTCCATAAGAGTCCTATTCCTTCACTCCGCTACACCATTCTGATAGGGTGTGCCAGGTACAGATAATTGGGATTGAATCCTAGCCTCTGATAAGTAATTCCTAAACTCTCCCAAGAGGCACTCACCACCACGATCAGATCATAGTTTCTTAATACTTTAACCTTAACGTTTCTCCATATCAGCCTTGAATTCTTTGAACCTGTCAAAGCATTCAGACTTGTGGTGCATCAAGTAAATGTATCAATATCTTGAATAATCGTCTATAAAAGAGATGAAATATTCAAAACCACCTCTAGCCTAGATAGACATAGGATCACACAAATCAGAATAAACCAATTCCAACACATCTTTGGCTCTATACCCCTTGGCCTTAAAAGGCCTCTTTGTCATTTTACCTTCAAAGCAAGATTCGCAGGTTGGGAAATCTTCCACCACTAATGAACCCAGAGGTCCATTAGCTATCAACCTTTGAATTCTACTTAGAAAAATATGACCTAATTCTATACCCCTTGGCCTTAAAAGGCCTCTTGGTCATTTTACCTTCAAAGCAAGATTCGCAGGTTGGGAAATCTTCCAGCACTAATGAACCCAGAGGTCAATTAGCTATCAACCTTTGAATTCTACTTAGAAAAATATGACCTAACCTTAGATGCCAAAGATATGTTTGGTTCATTTTGAAGGTTCTTTTCTCTTATTAGATTTAGAAGATGAGTTATTTACTTCTATTTACATCGTGGGAGCTTTTGGTTCAAGGGTATATAAATTTTCTATCAATGCACCAGAATAGATAATCTCCCTATTCCTTTTTATAACAACTCTATAATTAAAAGAAATAGAATATCCATCCAAAAATAATTTAGAAACCGAAATCAAATTCTTTCTAAATAAAGGTACATAAAGGCAATTTTTTAGAACTAAAGTTTTATTCCTATCAAAAGATAAATAAACGTCTCCCACTGCAACAACTGCCACCTTCGTAGCATTGCCTAAGTAAACGAATATCTCCCCCTCATCTAGTCGTCTGGTTTTCTGGAACCCCTGCAAAGTATTGCAGACATGATCAGTGGCTCTCGTATCTACACACCAGGTGCTGGTAGATAACACCGCTAAGCATGTTTCAACGACCAGACCAAAAGATATACCTTTGTCCTTCTTCCAATGTCCAGTCTCCTTGCAAGTGAAGCACTTGCCTTTGGGCTTCTTCACTTCTCCCTGAGATCCTCCCGCCACCTTTGCTCCACCTTGTTTCTTCTTCTTCTTTCCTTTCGGCTTAGAAGTTGAAACCTTCTGAGCAACCATTGCCTGAGCCTGAGCACTCTGACAAAAAAGCCCCTCTGCGCTTGGAGTTCTGTCAAAAGCTCCGCCAACAAATACAACCTCTTATTCATGTTGTAGTTCAGGCAAAATTGCTCAAAACTTTTAGGTAGAGATTGGAGAATGATATCGACCAGGGTTTCCCCATCGATCTCAACTCCAAGGACTTCCAGCTCATTCAAATGAGCCACCATCTTGAGAACATGATCCCTCACAGGTGTTCCCTCGACCATGGTAGTCATCATCAAGTTCCTCATGGTTTCCTGCCTAGCAGCCCGATTCTAGTGTCCAAAAAGTTCCTTGAGATTGAGCATCATGTCATAGGCAGTAGTCATGGCTTGATGCTGATGTTGCAATACATTTGACATAGAAGCCAAAATGTAACACCGTGCCATCTCATCAGCCTTAATCCACTTTTTATAACTCTCTTTCTCCTTTTCCCCAGAATCATCCACAGGCTTAGGAGGGCACTCTTTGAAGAGTACATACTTGTACTCCTCAGCACTCAAGACAATATCTAGATTCCTTTTCCAATCAATATAATTGGGTCTAGTAAGTTTATTCTCCTTTAGTATCACAGCAAGTGGGTTGAAAGTCATTTTTGAAAAACCTAAGAATCACATAGATCAAAACATTAGATTTCAAAAATTTATTGATTCCTCAAACAATAAAATTTTAAAATCAACCAACACCTCAAAATACCAAGAATATCATATGCCACGATAGTGTGGACGTATACGAATTCTATATTTGTAAGAGGAGGTTTTACCCATTAATTTTATTATCCTGTCAACCTAACTTTTTGACAAATAAAATTAATAGGTGGTTCCTCTTCGGCCCTACAAATAAAAGCAGTGACTCCGATGGGGAGGATACTCTTATTTGCATCTAAGTGTTCACCATTACTCGATACCAAGGCAATTATTTCGGATTATGTGCCTTCCGATGGGGAAGTACACACACTCCTAAATAATTTTCTATAACCATATTTGACGTTGTGATCCGCAAAAAAAACTCATCCGATTGGGAGGAAGACACTCAGAGCCGACGCGTAAGTTTGTTTGCATCAAATGTCAAATCGTAATGGAGGCCATGGGAATTTTAAAAAAATATCCCTCTCCCACCTAGTAATTTAAAATGAGGAATTTTCCTAGCACATGACATGCATATCAAACAAGAAGCAATAAATATGAAAAAAAAATATTTTCCAACTATTATGGCTTTTGTTCTCCAATATGCCTCCCATCGTGTCGTCATCTCGTCCTCTCCTTCCTACGCCATGTACAAGCCATCCGGAGATCCGAGCCGAGAATAATTATTTTAATTTACATCCATCGATCCTATACTCCAAAAAGGAGTGTAGATAAAATCTAGATCGAAAGTAAACTAAAATAAAAGAGTGGCTAAACAATGTTGTACTTAATTATAAAAATTAAATACTAGCCTCGTCAACCCCGAGGATTCAAATAATATTACAATTACACACTCCAATCATATATGTTGGTGCAGGGGCACCAGATAATCGAACCTGTGTTTTGATTATGGAAAAGACACAGAGTTAAGTTTGCATCATTATCTCATGAGCTAAATTGAGTGTGCAAAAAAGTACTAAAGTTGGAGCTGAAGGCTAGCGACACCTGGAGGTAGCCGCGGGGGTCGGGCGACACTCGAGTGACCTCGGAGGGATCCGAAGGAATCAAGTGGAAGGCTGGAAGTGAAAGCGACACAGTAAATATCGAGGTAAGCTTGTGTGAGTGAGAGATGGTAAGGTCGTGTCCTCTGTACGGGGATGACTGTAGGCGGCGATCCGACTAAGACTTCCTGTGGAAGGTTTAGGTCGAGATCGGACGGTTAGAAACCATCACATTTATCATTTTCTGATCTAACCTCTTACTACAGGGAAGTGGCCAGGCTGGCAGTCGACTGCTGGATATTGGGCAGTCGATTGATGCTCATCAGTCGACTGATGTGAGACATCAGTCGACTTATGGCGATGAATCAGCCTTTGCACTAGGTTAAAATGGATAACGTTTGACGCGGCCACTTCGCGATAAAATTTGTACAACTTCGTGATCTGTTCCAAAAAAAGAGGAGATATATTCAGAGGCCAAAATCTATAAAAGGAGGGGAGGATTCCAACTCCAAACATCATCAAGTCTATTCTCAAGTGCTCTTACAATGCCAAAGCTTCAACACCGTCATAATGCCGACGCGACGACAAGTTTCGATCTTCTTCATCGGCAGCAACATCAAGTAATATATTCTGATATTGTATTCTTTGTTTTTATTCGTAATGAGGTAAGGTAGACTTGTTGCCTCATCCTCGTACTTTCGGTTTTGTGATTGGTATCTCCTACCTCCAACGAGGAGGAGACGTTATAGTGCTTTGCCCTCCGTACGCGGTCTAGGACCGTTAGGGCCTTGGAGTAGCAACCGTTGGGTTGTGAACCAAGTAAAAATAAACGTTCCTTTTTATTTTCCGCTGTGCTTACTCGTGTATCGAACGAAAAGATTTACGCTCGCTATTCACCTCCCCTCTAGCGACGCTTCTCGATCCAACAATATACACACACATATGACCATAATAGTTGGATCTTATGCCTACAATCAAAAAGTTAGCCTACCCACATCCTACTATTATCCGGCACACATAATATATGATAAGTGAATAAAAGTAACCAAATCCTAAACACACAAAATCGAAAATCGTGGCTCTGATACCACTTGAAGGTCCGAAGCTTCGCTTTTCGCTTCAACTTCATCGCTTATGCATGGCGATCCTATCTACGTCCACGGATTAAAAAAATTAATTCTTAATGAAGACGGATTACCCAAGCAACCGATCCATCATCGCGCTATTCGATTAGAGTGGTCTCTTGAACAAACTTGTTGTACAAGCAACCTAAATCTTTTCCTCAATTAGCCACGGAATAGATGATGTACGGATCGCCAGTTTTTGTATTTATCTTCGGGGTCCAAGTAAATTATCCACATGCATTATACAAAAGAACTAAATCAAAATAAACAAGATTATACCTCTTGTATATTTCTTGATCTTCTATTGTATATCCTTTCCTCCTCTTGAACATTGTGTGGGCAATGATCCTCCAAGAGTTGAAACCTCCTAGATCTCGTTCTTCCCTTCCTTGCTCTCTCCGAACAAAGGGAAGAAGAACCTCTCCCTTCTTCTCCTTTCTTGTTCCGGACACAATCCCTTTGGAGGAAGATCAATCCTCTTCCTCCTCTTTGTTGTTGCTGCCGGCCACCAAGGAGAGGGAGATGAATGAGCGACGGCCAATGGAGAAGGAAAACGGCCGACCTTGGGTGGAGGAGAAGGTGGCGCCGCCTTTACTTGGAAGAAGATAGGCGCCGCCTAAGAGGAGGTGGTGATGGGCGCCAACAATAGGGAGAGGATACCATGAGAAGGCAACCCTAACCCTAATCCATTCCTTGCTTCTATTGCCACCCAAGACCAAAGAACCAAGTTCTCTTCATTCCGCCCAAGCCCTAGCCCTCCTTTTACAGAGTTAGGCTTAAGCCACCTTTCAATCTCCACCGTTGGATCTAGGGTTTCATTTTCCACCGTGGGATCTAGGCTTTCATGAGGATTTTAATAGGCTATATTAGGGACCATGAGGAGGAGTTGGATCTTGGCCACCCAATGGATCCGACCCACATAAAATCTGATCCATTAAGGATAATCTATTCCACTAGAGTATTATCATTGATCTACCTCACCAACCCCCATAAATAAATATGGGCTCCATATATTAATTGTAGAAATATCTCTCCGTGTTTAAAATCTCGAATGTCTGTCAATTAATTAATTTACTAACAATTAATTAATCAACATCTAACTCCATGAGTAGTACCACTCAAACTTATCATCATGCCAGACCAAGTCCACCTGCTGGGTTTACACGATGATCCTTATGAGCTCCTCAAGGGGACATCATTATCCTAATATATAGGACACGATTTCCTCCTATAATCAACGACACACCATGTAAATAATATCATTTCCCAACTTACCGAGCCTATCGATTTAATCTATAAATCTCGCTCATTGGTAAATCAAAGAAATAAATACTAAGTACAGGTGTCCGTTATTATATCGGGATAAAGAGCATGTACACCATAATATCCGAGGTCCGATTCAATTATGTAGTCATCAATAAATTGAATCACCTCTAAGTCGGTCCTGCTCAATACACACAAAGTGTAATAGTGTAATTCTATGGTCAAGAAAAACCAATACCAAATTACACTACCACCATATCAATGGTTTGTCCAAAACCATCTCGGATGTGAGCCTCTACTTATACTCTACAAGGAAATGATAACATGATCTCCCGTGTGACACCACACACCATGTTATCTACAATGTAATGTATCAGATAATATGCATAACCATAAATATGCAAACAATGATCATGTGATTCTTATTTAAAAAAAAAAGATGTTCATACAAAAGATAGACTTTTCAGTATACATCCTAACAATAACATCTTCTACTCAAGATACTATCGAGTCCACTTCTTCTAAATCCTATGATATCAAGTGCTTTAAATGTCAGGGTCGTGGCCTCATAGCTAGAAAATGTGTGAACAAAAGGGTAATGGTGATAAATGCCCAATGAGAGCTTGAGTCAAAAGATGAGGATGGAGTAGTTGAGGAAGTACCAAAAGTGGACAGTGACGATGAACAACATGCCATTGTTGGAGACTTATTGGTAGCCCGATGAGTTCTCAATCTACAAGCTAAGGAGGAAGAAGATAATCAAAGGGAGAACTTATTCCATACTCGTTGCTTTGTGAATAAGAAGGTTTACAATCTTATTATTGATGGAGGGAGTTGCTCCAATGTGGCAAGTACTGATTTGGTGGAAAAATTATCTTTATCAACTTAGAAACATCAATGTCCCTATCGACTTCAGTGGTTGAATGATTGCGGTGAAATCAAGGTAACAAAGCAAGTCTTGGTAGCAATTTCCATTGGCAAATATGAAGATGAGTTGTTATGTGATGTGGTTCCCATGCATGCATGACATATATTATTAGGAAGACCTTGGCAATTTGATTGGAAGGTAATTCATGATGGGTACACAAATATATATTCCTTTACTCGGAAGGGACAACCTTTTACTCTTGTACAATTAACTCCAAGACAAGTTATAGAAGATCAGCTGAAATTACAAAGAGCTACAGAGAAAAAAAGAGAAAAAGAAATTGAGAAAAAAGAAAAGAATGGAGAAAAAGAAATTGAGAGAAAAGAAAAGAAGAGAGAAAAAGAAACAGAGATAAAAGCAAAGAATCGAGAAAAGAGAATTGAGAGAAAAGAAATTAAGGAAAAAGTAGTTGAGAGAAAAGAAGTTGAGAGAAAGGAAAATAGCTTCTATGAAAAAAAAAGTGAGATCAAACAAGCATTGTTTTCAAATAGGGTGCCTCTTATCCTTTTGTATAAGAAGACACTCTTAAGCACTAATGAGCTAAACAATTCTTTGCCAAGTGTTGTTGTTTCTATTTTACAGGAATTAAAGGATGTCTTTTCTGAAGAGGTTCCACATGGTTTACCTTCTATTCATGGAATTAAACACCAAACCAACTTCATACCTGGTGCATCCATCCCAAATAGACCTGCCTATAGAAGCAATCCGGAGAAAACTGAAAAACTTCAAAGGCAAGTTACTGAATTACTTGAAAAAGGATATGTTCGAGAAAGCATGAGCCCTTGTGCCGTCCCAGTGTTACTTGTTCCCAAGAAGGATGGTACATGGAGGATGTGTGTGGATTGTCGAGCCATCAACAATATAATGGTAAAGTATCGCCACCCAATTCCTATACTCTATGATATGCTTGATGAATTTCAGGGCTCTTGCGTGTTCACAAAAATTGATCTTAGGAGTCGATATCATCATATTAGGATGAATGAAGGTGATGAAAGAAAGATGGGTTTTAAGACCAAGCATGGCTTATATGAATGGTTAGTAATGCCTTTTAGTTTAATTAATGCTCCGAGAACTTTTATGCGTTTAATGAACCATGTTTTGCGTGCTTTCTTAGGATGATTTGTAGTTGTGTATTTCGATGATATTTTTATTTATAGCAAAAGCTTAGAAGAACATATCAACCATTTAAGGTCTGTGTTTGAGGGTGTTGAAAGAAGAAAAGCTTTTTGCTAACCTTCAAAAATGCTCATTTTGTACGAAAAGAGTGGTGTTTCTTGGTTTTGTTGTAAGTGCAAAAGGTGTTGAGATGGATGAGGAAAAGGTAAAAGCAATCCAAGAGTGGCCAACACCAACCACAATAAGCCAAGTGAAGAGTTTCCATGGATTGGCCAAATAGACGGTTTGTTCATAATTTTAGTCATAATGCAGTGCCTCTTTGAAGGGAGGAAACTTAGCTTCCCACTTCGACTCGGTCACTTGTTCATGGCGATCCCGTCTACATCCCTGGATTAAAAAAATTAATCCTTGATAAAGAGGGATTACCCAAGAAACTGTTCCATCGTGGTGCTATTCGATTACAGTGGTCACTTAAACAAACTTGTTGTTCAAGCAACCTACCTCTATTCCTCGATTAGCCGCGGAATAGACGATGTACGGATCACTGATTTTTGTGTTTGTATTCGGGGTCCAAGGAAATTAGCCACATAACAAAACATACAACATGCGTAGAATAAGAAAAGATTAAAAAACAAGCATTATACCTCTCGTTATACCTCTTGATCTTCTATCGTACATCCTTCCTCCTTTTGGATGTCGTGTGGGCGATGATCTTCCAAAAGTGGAAGCCTCCTAGAACACGCTATTCCCTTCCTTGCTCGCTCCGAACAAAGGGAAGAATGAAACGAAACTCTTCTCCTATCTAGAACCGGCCACCAAGCTCAAAGCTAGATATTGCCATTGGCCAAGGAGAGGATGTAGGGTGCCGACCAACCTTGAAGAAAGGTTGCCGCTGACAAGCCTAGAGAGAGAGAGAATAGGAGGAGTTGCCATCGATCTAGAGAGAGAGGGTGGTTGTGTTGCCACCAGCCAAGAAGTGCACCAAAGCCCTAATCTTGTTTGCCGCCGCCCACAAGGATGAAGAAACCCTAGGGTTGCCGCCGCCCACCTCTCCTCTCAAGCCAACTCCAAAACCCTAATCTCCCAAGTTGTGTTCCACGCCCAAGCCTTGGCCATCCTTTTATAGAGCTAGGCTTAAGCCTCCTTTTAATATCCACCGTCGGATCTAGGCATTTAATCTCAACCGTCAGATCTAGAGATTTAATCTCAACCGTCGGATCTAGAGATTTAATCTCCACCGTTGGATCTAGAGTTTCATTTTCCATCATCGGATCTAGGCTCCATGAGGGTTTTAATAGGCTACAATAGGGACCATGAGGAGGAGTTGGATCTTGGCCACCCAATGGATCAAACTCACAAAAAGTCCGATCCAATAATGATAATCCATTCTACTAGAGGATTATCATTGATCTACCTCACCAACCCCCATAAGTTAATATGAGCTCCATATATTTTTTGTACATATATCTCTCCGTGTTTAAGATCTCGAATGTCCGTCAATTAAATAATTTTCTGACAATTAATTAATCAACATCTAACTCCATGAGTAGTACCACTCAACCTTATCATCATGGCGGACCAAGTCCACCTGCAGGGTTTACATGATGAACCTTATGAGCTCCTCAACGGGACATCATCATCCTAATATATAGGACACGGTTTCCTCCTATAATTAACAACACACCATATAAATAATATCATTTCCCAACTTACCGAGCCCATCGATTTACTCTATAAATCTCGGCCCTTGGTAAATCAAAGAAATAAATACTAAGTATATGTGCCCGTTATTATATCGGGATTTAGAGCATGTACAACATAATATCCGAGGTCCGATTTAATTATGTAGTCAGCAATAAATCGAATCACCTCTAAGTTGGTACTGCTTAATACACACAAAGTGTACTAGTGTAATTCTATGGTCAAGACAAACTAATACCAAATTACACTACAACTATACCAATGGTTTGTCCAAAACCATCTCGGTTGTGTGCCTTTACTTATACTTTATAAGGAACTGATAACATGATCTCCCGTGTGACACTACACACCATGTTATCTACAATATAATGTATTAGACAATATGAATAACCATAAATATGCAAACAATGATCATATGATTCTTATTTCAAAAATAAAGATGTTCATACAAAAGATAAACTTTTCAGTATACATCCCAACAATCTCCCACTTATACTAAAAGACTATGCTATCCTCATACTGCCATACATCTGATTCCCATTCCCTCCACATGCCTATCAAAAGCTCTCGCTGGAAGGGCCTTAGTTAAAGGAGCTGCCAGGTTATCCTCTGATGCAATCTTGGCCATAACAACTTCTCCTTGCTTTACGATTTCTCATATCAGGTGGTACTTGTGCTCTATGTGTTTACTTGCCTTATGGGCCTGTGGTTCCTTCGAGTTTTCAACTGCACCACTATTATCACAATAAATTATGATAGTTCTGGGCAAACCAGGAATAACATCCAAGTCCATCAGGAAGTTCCTGAGCCACATAACTTCTTTGGTCGCCTCAGAGGCCGCCACATACTCAGCTTCCATGTTAGAGTCCAACACGCATTTTTGCTTGACACTCCTCCATACAATGGCTCCACCTCCCAAAGTAAACACAAAACCTGAGGTAGACTTACTGTTATCCCTATCTGATTGGAAGTCGGAATCTGTGTACCCACAGGGAGTAATTGGTCTTCCTGGTATACTAGTATATAATCCCTACTCCTTCTCAGGTACTTCAATATATGCTTTAACGCAGTCCAATGTCCCTGTCTTGGATTACTCTGATATCAGCTAACCATGCCCATGGCAAAGTAGATATCCGGTCATGTACATAACATAGCATACATGAGTATTCCTATTGCCGAACCATAAGGAACTGCCTTCGTCTCCTCTATCTCCTTTGATATACTAGGAAACATCTCCTTAGATAAAGGAACTCCATGATTGAAAGGTAGAAAACCTTTCTTGGAGTTTTGCATGCTAAAATGATCCATAATGGTGTCTATGTATGAAGCTTGAGATAAGCACAACATCCTTTTCCTGCGATCCCTTATAACCTTGATCCCAAGGATGTGTCGCACTTCTCCCAAGTCTTTCATATCAAACTGTTTGGCCAACCATACCCTTACGTCCGATAACACCTTGACATTGTTGTCAATTAACAAAATGTCATCTACGTATAGTACAAGAAATACCACTATGTTTCCGTCACATCTCTTGTATACACAAGACTCATCCGGACTTTGAATAAATCCATAAGACAGGATTACATCATCAAAGCGGATGTTCCAAGACCTCAAAGCTTGTTTCAATCCAAAAATGGACCGATTAAGCTTTCACACAAGATGCTCTTTGCCCTTTGCAATGAATCCTTCTGGTTACTTCATATAGATGTTCTCCTCAAGACTTCCATTAAGGAAAGCTGTCTTGACATCCATCTATCATACCTCATAATCCATATGAGCAGTAATACATAAGAGAATTCGGATAGACTTAAGCATGGATACTGGCGAAAAGGTCTCCTCATAATCGATACCCTCATTTTGAGTATACCCCTTCGCAACAAGCCTCGCTTTGAAGGTCTCAACCTTCCCGTCTATTCCTCTCTTTCTTTCATAGATCTACTTGCATCCAATGGCTTTTACACCATTTGGTGGTTCTACTAGCTCCCAGACCTGATTTGAATCCATAGATTCTATCTCAGAATTTATCATACTTTGCCAAGATACCGCATCTTTATCTTGGATCGCCTCGTCATATGTCGAGGGATCAGGTTCATGTTCGCCAGGGATCAAATCAGAAGATTCTCTCAAGAACATGAATTTATCAGCCAGTCTAACAACCCTCCCACTATGATAAGGTATCACCTGTGTATCCTCTGTGACACGTAGTGCAGTGACTTGTGGTATATCCTCTTGTACCGATGGTACTGAAGCAGTGACTTCCTCTCTCAATTTCCCCAAAACAATATTACTCATGGGTCCGTGGTTCATCACATAGTCTTCCTCTAAAAATCTAGCGTTCGTGCTAACGATCACCCTATGATCCCTAGGACTATAAAACAAACCACCTTTCATTCCTCTAGGATAGCCAATGAACATGCTCACTTCTGTACGAGGTTCCAACTTACCAGCATCTGTCTTCAGCACATGTGCTGGACTCCCCTAAATCTGAATATGTCTCAGACTAGGCTTTCGCCTAGCCCACAATTCTATGGGAGTAAAAGGTACTGATTTAGATGGTACCAAGTTCAGAATATACACTGTCGTATCTAGAGCATATCCCCAGAATGAATCTGGCAACTCAGAATAACTCATCATCGATCTAACCATCTCCATAAGAGTCCTATTCCTTCGCTCTGCTACACCATTCTGCTGGGGTGTGCCAGGTGCAGACAATTGGGATTGAATCCCAGCATCTAATAAGTAATTACTAAACTCTCCCAAGAGGTACTCACCACCACGATCAGATCATAGTGTCTTGATACTTTTACCTTGACGTTTCTCCACATCAGCCTTGAATTCTTTGAACTTATAAAAGCATTCAGACTTGCGGTGCATCAAGTAAATGTATCTATATATCGAATAATCATCTATAAAGGAGACGAAATATTCAAAACCACCTCTTGCCTAGATAGACATAGGACCACACAAATCAGAATGAACCAACTCTATCACATCTTTGGCTCTATACCCCTTGGCCTTAAAAGGCCTCTTGGTCATTTTACCTTCCAAGCAAGATTCATAGGTTGGGAAATCTTCCACCACTAATGAACTCAGAGGTCCATCAGCTGTCAACCTTTGAATTCTGCTTAGGTTAATATGACCTAGCCTTAGATATCAAAGATATGTTTGGTTCATCTTCGAAGGTTCTTTTCTCTTATTTAGAAGATGAATTATTTACTTTTATTTGCATCGTGGGAGCTTTTGGTTCAAGTGTATATAAATTTTCTATCAATGCACTCGAACAGATAATCTCCCTATTCCTTTTTATAACAACTCTGTCATTAAAAGAAATAGAATATCCATCCATAAACAATTTAAAAACCGAAATCAAATTCTTTCTATATAAAGGTACATAAAGACAATTTTTTAAAACCAAAACTTTATTCCTCTCAAAAGACAAATAAACATCTCCCACTGCAACAGCCGCTACCTTCGTAGCATCACCCAAGTAGACGGTAATCTCTCCTTCAGTCAGTCGTCTAGTTTCCTGGAACCCCTGCAAAGTATTGCAGACATGATCAGCGACTCCCTTATCTACACACCAGGTGCCGGTAGATAACACCGCTAAACATGTTTCAATGACTAGATCAAAAGATATACCTTTGAACTGCTTCCGGTTGGGGTAGTCCTTCTTTTAGTGTCCAGTCTGCTTGCAAGTGAATCACTTACCTTTCGGCTTCTTCACTCCTCCCTGAGGTCCTCCTGCCACCTTTGTCCCACCTTGTTTCTTCTTCTTCTTGCCTTTCGGCTTAGAAGTAGAAACCTTTTGAGTAACCATAGCCTGAGCCTGAGCACTCTGACAAAAAAGCCCCTCTGTCGCCTGGAGTTCTGTCAGAAGATCCGCCAACGAATACAACCTCTTGTTCATGTTGTAATTCAGGCGAAACTTCTCAAAACTCCAAGGTAGAGATTGGAGAATGATATCAACCAGGGTTTCTCCATCGATCTCAGCTCCAAAGACTTCCAGCTCATTCAAATGAGCCATCATCTTGAGAACATGATTCCTCACGGGTGTTCCCTCGATCATGGTGGTCGTCATCAAGTTCCTCATGGCTTTCTGCCTAGCAGCCCGATTCTGGTGTCCGAAAAGCTCTTTGAGATTGAGCATCATGTCATAAGCAATGGGTATGGCTTGATGCTGATGTTGCAATACATTTGACATAGAAGCCAAAATGTAACACCGAGCCATCTCATCAGCCTTAATCCACTTCTTATAACTCTCCTCCTTTTCCCCAGAATCATCCGCAGGCTTAGGAGGGCACTCTTCGAAGAGTACATATTTGTACTCCTCAGCAGTAAAGACAATATCAAGATTTCTCTTCCAATCAACATAATTGGGTCCAGTAAGTTTATTTTCTTTCAGTATCACAACAAGCGGGTTGAAAGTCATTTTTGAAAAACCTAAGAATCACATAGATCAAAACTTTAGATTTCAAAAAATTATTGATTTCTCAAACAATAAAATTTTAAAATCAACCAACACCTCAAAACACTGAGAATATTGTATGCCACGATCGTGTGGACGTATACGAATTCTACATTTGTAAGAGGAGTTTTTACCCATTAATTTTACTATCTTGTCAACCTAACTTTTTGACAAGTAAAATTTATAGTTGGTTCCTCTTTGGTCCTACAAATAAAAGCAGTGACACCGATGGGGAGGATACTCCTATTTGCATCTAAGTGTTCACCATTACTCGATACCAAGGCAATTATCTCGGGTTATGTGCCATCCGATGGGGAAGTACACATGCTCCTTAATAATTTTTTATAACCATATTCGACCCTGTGATCCACAAAACAAACTCATCCGAAATGGAGGAAGGCACTCAGAGTCGACGCGCAAGTTTGTTTGCATCACATGTCAAATCGTAATGGAGGCCGTGGGAATTTATAAAAATATCTCTCTCCCACTTAGTAATTTAAAATTGAGGAATTTTCTTACCCTACGACATGCATATCATCCGATGTTGCAATACATTTGACATAGAAGCCAAAATGTAACACCGAGCCATCTCATCAGCCTTAATCCACTTCTTATAACTCTCCTCCTTTTCCCCAGAATCATCCGCAGGCTTAGGAGGGCACTCTTCGAAGAGTACATATATTTACTCCTAATCAGTAAAGACAATATCAAGATTCCTCTTCCAATCAACATAATTGGGTCCAGTAAGTTTATTTTCTTTCAGTATCACAGCAAGCGGGTTGAAAGTCATTTTGAAAAACCTAAGAATCACATAGATCAAAACTTTAGATTTCAAAAAATTATTGACTTCTCAAACAATAAAATTTTAAAATCAACCAACACCTCAAAACACCGAGAATATTGTATGCCACGATCGTGTGGACGTATACGAATTCTATATTTGTAAGAGGAGTTTTTACCCATTAATTTTACTATCTTGTCAACCTAACTTTTTGACAAGTAAAATTTATAGTTGGTTCCTCTTTGGTCCTACAAATAAAAGCAGTGACACCGATGGGGAGGATACTCCTATTTGCATCTAAGTGTTCACCATTACTCGGTACCAAGGCAATTATCTCGGGTTATGTGCCATCCGATGGGGAAGTACACATGCTCCTTAATAATTTCCTATAACCATATTCGACCCTGTGATCCGCAAAACAAACTCATCCGATATGGAGGAAGGCACTTAGAGTCGACGCGCAAGTTTGTTTGCATCACATGTCAAATCGTAATGGAGGCCGTGGGAATTTATAAAAATATCTCTCTCCCACTTAGTAATTTAAAATTGAGGAATTTTCTTACCCTACGATATGCATATCAAACAAGAAGCAATAAATATGAAAAAAAAATATTTTCCAACTATTATGGCTTTTGTTCTCCAATATGCCTCCCGTCGTATCACCATCTCGTCCGCTCCTCCCTATGCCATGTACAAGCCATTTGGAGATCCGAGCTGAGAAAAATTATTTTAATTTACATCCATCGATCCTATACTCCACGAAGGAGTGTACATGAAATCTAGATCGAAAGTAAACTAAAAAAAAGAGTGGCTAAACAATGTCGTACTTAATTACAAAAATTAAATACTAGCCTCGTCAACCCCGAGGATTCAAATAATATACAATTACACACATACAATCACATACACACATATGGTCATAATAGTTAGATCCTATGCCTGCAACCAAAAAGTTAACCTACGCACATCCTACTATTATCCGACACATATAATATATGAAAAGTGCATAAAAGTAACCGAATCCTAAACACACAAAACCAGAAATCGTGGCTCTGATACCACTTGAAGGGAGGAAACTTCGCTTCCCACTTCGACTCGGTCGCTTGTTCATGGTGATCCCGTCTATGTCCCCAGATTAAAAAAAATTAATCCTTGACAAAGAGGGATTAACCAAGAAACCGTTCCATCGTCGTGCTATTCGATTAGTGGGGTCACTTGAACAAACTTGTTGTTCAAGCAACCTACCTCTATTCTTTGATTAGCCACGGAATAGACGATGTATGGATCACCGTTTTTGTGTTTGTATTCAGGGTCCAAGTAAATTAGCCACATAACAAAACATACAACATGCGTAGAATAAGAAAAGATTAAAAAACAAGCATTATACCTCTCGTTATAACACTTGATCTTCTATCGTATGTCCTTCCTCCTTTTGGACATCGTGTGGGCGACGATCTTCCAAAAGTCGAAGCCTCCTAGAACATAGAACATGCTCATCCCTTCCTTACTCGCTCCGAACAAAGGGAAGAATGAAACGAAACTCTTCTCCTATCTAGAACCGGCCACCAACCTCAAAGCTAGATATTGCCACCGGCCAAGGAGAGGATGTAGGGCGCCGGCCAACCTTGAAGAATGGTTGTCGTCGGCCAGCCTAGAGAGAGAGAGAGAATGGGAGGAATTGTCGCCGATCTAGAGAGAGAGGGTTGTTGTGTTGCCGCCGGCCAAGAGGAGCACCAAAGCCCTAATCTTGTTTGCCGCCGCACACCTCTCCTCTAAAGCCAACTCCAAAACCCTAATCTCCCAAGTTGTGTTCCACGCCCAAACCTTGGTCATTCTTTTATAGAGCTAGGCTTAAGCCTCCTTTTAATTTCCACAGTCGGATATAGGAATTTAATCTCAATCGTTGGATCGAGAGATTTAATCTCAACCGTCGAATCTAGAGATTTAATCTCCACCGTCGGATCTAGAGTTTCATTTTCCATCATCAGATCTAGGCTTCATGAGGGTTTAATAGGCTACAATAGAGACCATGAGGAGGAATTGGATCTTGGCCACCCAATGGATCAAGCTCACATAAAGTCCGATCCATTAATGATAATCCATTCCACTAGAGGATTATCATTGATCTACTCACCAACCCCCATAAGTTAATATCGGCTCCATATATTATTTGTACATATATCTCCCCGTGTTTAAGATCTCGAATGTCCGTCAATTAAGTAATTTACTGACAATTAATTAATCAACATCTAACTCCATGAGTAATACCACTCAACCTTATCATCATGCTGAACCAAGTCCACCTACAGGGTTTACATGATGAACCTTATGAGCTCCTTAAGGGGACATCATCATTCTAATATATAGGACACGATTTCCTCCTATAATCAACTGCACACCATATAAATAATATCATTTCCCAACTTATCGAGCCTATCGATTTACTCTATAAATCTTGCCCCTTGGTAAATCAAAGAAATAAATACTAAGTATATTTTCCCGTTATTATATCGAGATTAAGAGCATGTACAACATAATATCCGAGGTCCGGTTGAATTATGTAGTCAATAATAAATCGAATCACCTCTAAGTCGGTCCTGCTCAATACACACAAAGTGTACTAGTGTAATTCTATGGTCAAGACAAACCAATACCAAATTACAATACAACCATACCAATGGTTTGTCCAAAACCATCTCGGTTGTGACCCTTTACTTATACTTTTCAAGGAACTGATAACATGATCTCCCGTGTGACACTACACACCATGTTATCTACAATGTAATGTATTAGACAATATGCATAAGCATAAATATGCAAAAAATGATCATGTGATTCTTATTTCAAAAATAAAGATGTTCATAAAAAAGATAGACTTTTCAGTATACATCCCAACACTCTTACTGAAGTCATCAAGAAAAATAAGTCATTCAAATGGGGAGACGAGCAAGCCAAAACATTTAACACCTTAAAAGAAAAGCTAAATTTTGCTCCTTTACTAGTCCTACCAAAATTTTCTAAGACATTTAAAATCGAATGTGATGCTTTTGGTATTGGTATAGGTGTCGCGCTTATGCAAGAAATGAGACCCATTGCTTACTTAAGTGAGAAGTTGAGTGGGGCAACTCTTAACTATCCCACATACGACAAGGAGATGTATGCGTTGGTAAGTGCATTGGAGACATGGCAACATTATCTTTGGCCAAAAGAATTTGTGATTCACACAGATCATCAATCATTAAAGCATTTAAATGGACAACATAAGTTAAACCGACGCCATGTTAATGGGTGGAATTCATCGAGACTTTCCTTATGTGAATAGATACAAGTAGAGCCAAGAGAATGTGGTAGCTGATACATTATCTCGGAGGTATGCTTTACTTTCTTCTTTAGATATGAAATTACTTGGATTTGAATATATCAAGGATTTATATACTAATGATGCTAATTTTTCTGATGTGTTTAAAGGATGTGAAAAGGTTGCAGTTGATAAGTTTTATAGGCAGGATGGATTTTTATTTCGTGAAAATAGATTATGTGTGCCTAGGTGTTCGTAGCGTGAGTTGCTTACTAGGGAAGCCCATGGGGGTGGCTTGATGGGGAATTTTGGTGTTACTAAGACTTTAGTCATTTTGCGAGATCATTTTTTTTGGCCTCATATGAAGTGTGATGTCGAGAAAATTTGTGAGAAGTGTATCACTTGCAAATAAGCTATATCAAAGTTGAAACCACATGGCTTGTATACACCTTTATCTATACCTTGTGAACCTTGGACTGATATTTCTATGGAGTTTGTTTTGGGACTACCCCGAACTAAGAGGGGAAGAGACTCATTTTTTGTCGTGGTAGATAGGTTTTCCAAAATGACACATTTCATTCCATGTCATAAAACTGATGATGCCTCACATATAGCTGATCTATTTTTTAGAGAGGTTATTAGGTTGCATGGCATGCCTAGGACCAATGTTTCTGATAGGGATGGTAAGTTTTTGAGTTATTTTTGGAAGACATTATGAGGAAAATTGGGTACTAAATTGTTATTCTCTACTACTTGTCATCCCCAAATCGATGGGCAAACAGAAGTTGTCAATCAAACTTTGTCCTTCTTACTCCGTGCCATCATTAAAAAGAACCTGAAAACATGGGAAGAGTGTCTACCTCATGTTGAATTTGCTTACAATAAAAGCATACATTCTGCGACTAAGTTTTTTCCTTTTGAAGTTGTTTATGGATTCAATCCCTTGTCACCCCTAGATTTTATTCCTTTTCCTTTGAGTGAGCATTTAAACTTAGATGGTAAGCAAAAGGCTGAATTTGTGAAGAGGATCCATGAGCAAGCATGACTGAATATTGAGAGAAGAACCCAACAATATGTCCAACAAGCTAACAAGAGGCGCAAGAAAGTTGTGTTTGAACCAAGAGAATGGGTTTGGTGTTGGGATGTATACTGAAAAGTCTATCTTTTGTATGAACATCTTTATTTTTGAAATAAGAATCACATTATCATTGTTTGCATATTAATGGTTATGAAATATCGTCTAATACATTACATTGTAGATAACATGGTGTGTAGTGTCACACGGGAGATCATGTTATCAGTTCCTTGTAAAGTATGAGTAAAGGCTCACAACCAAGATGGTTTTGGACAAACCATTGGTATGGTTGTAGTGTGATTTGGTATTGGTTTATCTTGACCAAAGAATTACACTAGTACACTTTGTGTGTATTGAGCAGGACCGACTTAGAGGTGATTTGATTTATTGCTAACTACATAATCGAATCGGACCTTAGATATTATGTTGTACATGCTCTTAATCTCGATATAATAACGGGCACATATACTTAGTATTCATTTCTTTGATTTACCAATGGGTGAGATTTATAGAGTAAATCAACAGGCTCGGTAAATTGGGAAATAATATTATTTTATATGGTGTGCCATTGATTATAGGAGGAAACCGTGTCCTATATATTAGGATGATGATGTCCCCTTGAGGAGCTCATAAGGTTCATCATGTAAACCCTGCAAGTGGACTTGGTCCGGCATGATGATAAGGTTGAGTGGTACTACTCATGGAGTTAGATGTTGATTAATTAATTGTCAAAAAATTAATTAATTAACGGACATTCGAGATCTTAAACATGGGGAGATAAATGTACAAATAATTCATGGAGCCCATATTATTTTATTGGGGTTGGTGAGGTAGATCAATGATAATCCTTTAGTGGAATAAATTATCATTAATGGATCGGACTTTATGTGGGCTTGATCCATTGGGTGGCCAAGATCCAACTCCTCCTCATGGTCTCTATTGTAGCCGATTAAAACCCTCATGGAGCCTAGATTCGATGATGGAAAATGAAACTCTAGATCCGATGGTGGAGATTAAATGTCTAGATCTAACGGTGGAGATTAAATATTTAGATCCGACGGTGGAGATTAAATCTCTAGATCCGACGGTTGAGATTAAATCCCAAGATCTGACGGTTGAGATTAAATCCCTGTATTCGATGGTGGAGATCAAAAGGAGGCTTAAACCTAGCTCTATAAAAGGATGCCAAGGCTTGGGCGTGGAGAGCATTGAAGGGAGATTAGGGTTTTTGCTTCCTTGGCTTAGGCGGCAAGGCATTAGGGTTAGGGTTTCCTTTTGCTTTGGGCGGCGCCAATTGTTCAAGGGTAAAGGGGCTGGCGGTAAGGTGGTGAAGGTTTGGATATCTCCTCTTCATCCTTTGGCTGGAGTTCCTTTTTCTCCTCTCTTTGTGGCCTGCGACAACCCTTCTTCAAGGTTGGTCGGTGATCCTATTCTCCTCCTTGGCCGGCGGCAACACTAAGTCCATTGACTTTGTGGCCGGTTCTAGATAGGAAGAAGAGTTTTGTTTTATTCTTCCTTATGTTCAGAGCGAGCAAAGAAAGGAATAACGTAATCTAGGGGGCTTCGACTTTTGGAAGATCGTCGCCCACACGACGTACAAAAGGAGGAAGGACATACAATAGAAGACCTTGAGGTAAACAAGAGGTATAATTCTTGTTTTAGTTCCCTTTAGTTTCTTTGTATGATGTATGTATTTTGTTATGTGTCTAAATTTACTTGGACCCTGAATACGAACACAAAAACTGGCGATCCATACATTGTCTATTCCGTGGCTATTCGAAGAATAGAGGTAGGTTGCTTGAACAATAAGTTTGTTCAAGTGACCACTCTAATTGGATAGCACGACGATGGAACGGTAGCTTGGGTAATCTCTAATTGTCATGGATTAATTTTTTAATCCAGGGACGAATACGGGATCGCCATGAACAAGCAACCGAGTTGAAGTGGGAAGCGAAGTTTCCTCCCTTCAAGTGGTATCAGAGCCACGATTTCCAGTTTTGTGTGTTTAAGATTCGGTTACTTTTATGCACTTTTCAGATATTATATGTGCCGGATAATAGTAGAATTTGCTTAAGTTAACTTTTTGATTGCAAGCATAGGATCCAACTATTATGGCCATATGTGTGTATGTGATTGTATGTGTGTAATTGTATATTATTTGAATCCTCGGGGTTGATGAGGCTAATATTTAATTTTGTAATTAAGTACGACATTGTTTAGCCACTCTTTTTATTTTAGTTTACTTTCGATCTTGATTTCATGTACTTTCGATCTTCTTGTTTGATATGTATGTCGTAGGATAGAAAAATTCCTCAATTTTAAATTACTAAGTGGTTGAGGGATATTTTTAAAAATTCCCATGGCCTCCATTATGATTTGACATGTGATGCAAACAAACTTACGCATCGACTCTGAGTTCCTTCCTCCCCATCGGATGAGTTTGTTTGCGGATCATAGGGTCGAATATGGTTATAGAAAATTATTAAGGAGCGTGTGTACTTCCCCATCGGAAGGCACATAACCCGAGATAATTACCTTAGTACTAAGTAATGGTGAACACTTAGATGCAAATAGGAGTATCCTCTCCATCGGAGCCACTGCTTTTATTTATAGGGCCGAAGAGGAATCAACTATTAATTTTATTTGTCAAAAAGTTAGGTTGACAAGATAGTAAAATTAATGGGTAAAACCTCCTCTTACAAATGTAGAATTCGTGTACATCCACACTATCGTGGCATACGATATTCTCTGTGTTTTGAGGTGTTGGTTGATTTTAAAATTTTATTGTTTCAGAAATCAATAATTTTTTGAAATCTAATGTTTTGATCTATCTGATTCTTAGGTTTTTTCAAAATGACTTTCAACCCGCTTGTTGTGATACTGAAAGAAAATAAACTTACTGGACCCAATTATGTTGATTGGAAGAGGAATCTTGACATTGTCTTGACTGTTGAGGAGTACAAATATGTACTCTTCAAAGAGTGTCCTCCTAAGCCTGCGAATGATTCTGGGGAAAAGTAGGAGAGTCATAAGAAGTGGATTAAGGCTGATTAGATGGCGCGATGTTACATTTTGGCATCTATGTCAAATGTACTGCAACATCAGCATCAAGCCATGCCCACTGCTTATAACATGATGCTCAATCTCAAAGAGCTTTTCGGACACCAGAATTGGGCTGCTAGGAAGAAAGTCATGAGGAAATTGATGACGACCACCATGATCGAGGGAACACCCGTGAGGGATCATGTTCTCAAGATGTTGGCTCATTTGAATGAGCTGGAAGTCCTCAGAGCTGAGATCGATGGGGAAACCCAGGTCGATATCATTCTCCAGTCACTACCTAAGAGTTTTGAGCAGTTTCACCTGAACTACAACATGAATAAAAGGTTGTATTCATTGGCGGATCTTCTGATAGAACTCTAGGCGACAGAGGGGCTATTTCGTCAGAGTGCTCAGGCGCAGGCCATGGTTGCCCAAAAGGTTTCTACTTCTAAGCCGAAAGGCAAGAAGAAGAAGAAACAAGCTAGGGCAAAGATGGCGGGAGGATCTCAGGGAGGAGTGAAGAAGCTGAAAGGCAAGTGCTTCATTTACAAGCAGACTTGACACTAGAAGAAGGACTGCCCCAACCGGAAGCAGAACAAAGGTATATCTTTTGGTCTAGTCGTTGAAACATTTTTAGCGGTGTTATCTACCGGCATCTGGAGTGTAGATACGGGAGTGACTAATCATGTCTGAATACTTTGCAGGGGTTCCAGGTAACCAGACGACTGGCTGAAGGAGAGATTACCATCTACTTGGGTGATGCTACGAAGGTAGCGGCTATTGCAGTGGGAGATATTTATTTGTCTTTTGAGAGGAATAATGTTTTGGTTCTTAAGAATTGCCTTTATGTACCTTTATTTAGAAAGAATTTGATTTCTGTTTCTATATTGTTTATGGATGGATATTCTATTTCTTTTAATGACAGAGTTGTTATAAAAAGGAATAGGGAGATTATCTGTTCTGGTGCATTGATAGGAAATTTATATACACTTGAACCAAAAGCTGTCACGATGCAAATAGAAGTGAATAACTCATCTTCTAATTCCAATAATAGAAAAGAACCTTCGAAGATAAACCAAACATATCTTTGGCATCTAAGGCTAGGTCATATTAACCTAAGCAGAATTCAAAGGTTGATAGCTGATGGACCTCTGGGTTCATTAGTGGTGGAAGATTTCCCAACCTGCGAATCTTGCTTGGAGTGTAAAACTGTTGGGTTTCCGGCACCGCGGCGTGTGTGTGTTCGATCATGTTTCGTAAACATGAGCACAGCGGAAGCAATAAAAAATAATAAATCTATATTTATTACAACACAAACAACACACGCATGCTATTACAACAAGTGTAGACATAACCGTAAATTAAAATTTGCAATAAAAGAAAATTATCTACGTTATACCTTCCGTATGACGTGTAGCGGGAACGGCATCAACCGGAACGATCCTCGTAAGAATCGTCTCTATCCGTATCCACGCCGAGCTCCTCGGGATGACTTCGCTAAGTCACGAGCTTCGTCTTCGTACAGGTTACTAGCCTCGTGTTGAAGACGACGTGATCGAGAGATGATCACGATCCGAATCCAAATTCGGATCCTGAAACGAGTTCTCAAAACTCGCTTCTCCGGAGAGGTATTCGTCAACCAATTGACGAATCCTTCGTCCTCCACCTCAGAGGATTACTGGAGATCAAATCCCCGGTAAGTTAGGCGCTATCGGAGCACTAACCGTCGTCCAAACGACGCTCCGACAACAAAGAAACAAGCTGTCCAGAAAAACTGGACAGCTTTTGGTGGAGGAATAGAGGCCGGCCAAGGAGAGATGGAAGCTCACCTTATCACCGAACCTAGAGGAGATCACCGGAGGGTCGCCGGAGGTTCACCGGATGAAGCTTGGTCGCCGGCAACAAGTTGGACGGCGGCACAAGAGGTTGGGCCTCGGCACACTAGGGTTGGCACCGAAATCCTCCTTCAAGGGGTGGGCGGCAACTCCAAGGGCTTTTGGATTAGGGTTTAAGCCCTATTTTATAGAGAACTAATTCTCTTAATGGTTAATGGATCATATCCATAAAGACCGTTAACCCGCTCCATTAAGATAAGTTAAAATAAACCAAACCATGATGGTTTATTTTAAGTTAAAACGAACCGAACCAACCTTTGGTTCATTCGTTTAATATAAACCAAACCCTTTGGTTTATTCTCATCCATTGGATTAGAACCAAACCATTTTGGTCCATCCATTATGTCTTCATAAGACACGCCCATCCACGCCCATTGCGATCAAACAATTTCATGCTCGCTTATGTTTGGTCCAACCAAACATAGTTTCTCTCGGTCCGAGAATCCCATTCTCAAGCTCGCTTTAAATCCTTTGGATTACACTTACAGCGTGTGACCAAATAGGTTCTCGGTTTATGTTGGCCGCCTATAATTAACCATTAATTATAGAACGATCATGAGTGGCACCTAGTAGTACATCATGATCCCCAATTAACCAAAAGATCAACGCTGATCCGTAACTATTTCAAAACCCTTCAAGAGCTCGAATGAATCGCGGCCCCATTCCTTCACTCATCTTATACCCACTTGGTTCAGTGACATGGTCTATTGTGTCACCCCACTAGGTCGACTACGCCACACCTAGCCCAAGTATCATTTCCTCGCCCTACGGATTCTAGTTACTCCACATGTATCGAAGAGTACCTTACTCTAAACATGTAATGCTTTGGCCAAAGACTTTAGTAACAATCCGACGAGAGGCCATGGGTATACATCTCCTCGCAAGGAGTGGTGAATCCTTTATAGGCTATTCAAACACCTTCGATCACTGACTTATACCCAATCATCTCGGTCCACATCTCCTAGAGATGTTTGCTTAAGATGTCAAAGCATAAGTCTCCATGATCAAGATGACTTGAATACCGCAAGTCAAAGGAACATCGACTTAAGCCATAGTAAGAACTTCATTGACATATCTATATATGCAGAGAACCATATGAAGTCTTACTACTGGTCACTCCAATGAACTAGTTACCATAACTAGCATCCACGATTAACTCCGACATCACAATGTCTCCACAAGGAGAATCACCGCTTGATACACCAAGGAGTATACCTCGTGCTAGTCTCAACAGAATTGATGGTGTCCAAATCCATCAATTCATCGACTAGGGATAATTCTGATACATCACAATTACACATGTAGAGATACTCACTAGTTGTGATCCAATCACAAATTCTCTCATGCTGTGAATCGTATCGTGGACATTCAAGAAATGAGTTTAAGATCCAATCAAATACATTAAACATGTATACTCAAATAGTGAATCTTCATTTATCATATAAATGGTTCATACATAAGGCATTGCCTTAGGACATCTCTCATATATTACTAACAGACTCCCACTTGGCCTAATGCCAATCGCTACAGATATCCAATACCATAAGCTCTAACATGACCTCAAACTTATTTTGAGGTAATGCTTAGTCAAAGGATCCGCTTTTTCGATTTGTATTTCCTCTACCGATGATCTGATAAGATGATAGCGGCGAAGCACATGTTTGGATCGCTGATGAGACTTTGGCTCTTTCGCCTGTGCAATTGTTCCATTGTTGTCGCTGTAGACCGGTATTGCTTCAACAATGGCCGGAATCACACCAAGTTCATGAACGAACTTTTGATCCAAACCGCCTTCTGCTTCCAAAGTCGCAATGTATTCTCGCCTGGTAGAATCCGCGCCTCTTTGTTTGGAACTTTTCCAACTCACTGCGCCCCCATTCAAGGTGAACACGTATCCAGACTGAGACATGGAATCATCCTTGTCTGTCTGGAAGCTGGCATCCGTATACCCGCGTATCACCATGTCCCCTTCTCCATATATTAGGAACACATCCTTAGTTCTTCTCAAGTACTTAAGGATCGTCTTAATACCCAATGATCCATTCTCGATCGGATCGGTATCCGCCGTGACACTCGAGCATACGATACATCGGGCCTCGTGACATAACATAGCATACATGATAGATCCTATCATGGATGCATAGGAATCTTACTCATGCAAATCCTCTCGCCTTCGTGCGCGACACATAGACTTCGAAGGTGTACCCCATGCCCGATGGGCGATAACCTTTCTTGGATTCCGACATGTTAAACCTCATTAGCTCTCGGTCTATATATGTAGACCGCGAAAGACCAAGCAACCGTTTCGATCTATCTCTATAGATCTTAATCCTGAGGATGTAGGTTGCTTCTCCTAGGTCTTTCATGGAGAATGTCTTGGATAACCAAATCTTAACTGACTGTAAGACTGAAACACATCGCTTTCCTATAAGTAATATGTCATCGACATACAATACTAGGAACACGATCGCACTCACTAACCTTCTTGTACACACAAGGTTCGCTCGATTTTGTGAGAAATCAAACTTTTGATCGTCTCATCAAAACGGATATTCCATCTCTCGGATGCTTGCTTCAATCCATAAATGGATCGTCGCACTTGCATACCTTGGTTTTATCAACCGATGTGAAACCTCAGTGTATCATATACACGCCTCGAGCAGTTTCCATTAAGGAAAGCTATTTTCACATCCATCTTCCATATCTCATAATCATAATGAGCCGCTATGGAGCATCCGAATGGATTTAAGATAGCTACAAAGTAATAGGTTTCGCCATAATCAACACCTTGTTTTTGACGATATCCTTTCGCCACCAATCTAGCCTTATAGGTAATCACATTACCATCCATGTCGGTTTTCTTCTTGAAAACCCACTTGCACCCTATAGGCTTTATGCCTTCAGTGGGTCAACCAAGTTCCAAACTTGGTTTTCATACATGGAATCCATTTCCGACTTCATGGCACCAAGCCACTTATCCCTTTCTCAACTTGTCAAGACTTCTTCATAACTGTAGGCTCCTCATCATCAATGAGTAACACGTCGTTCGATTCACTTACGAGAATTCCATATTCAGGAATGTTGCGTGTTCTACCAGATCTACGAAGATGTGGTGTTACAATAGGTCCAGATTGCTCATCACTATGAGTCAGTTTACCGCTGTTGTGCTTCACCGTGTATCTCATCAATGTCTATTTGAGTCTCTCGAGCCTCCTCAAGCTCGACGACACTCCCACTGCTTTTCTTGCAAGAGAAACTCTTTCTCTAGAAACACAAAGATGCCTTGAAACAAACACCTTTTGTTCCACAGATGATAGAATTGGTAACCCCTTGTTTCTTAGGGTATCCAATAAATAGACATTTATCGACTTAGCATCCAATTTGTCCGATACATACGCTTCACATAAGCAGACAACCCCATATCTTCAAGTAAGATACATGAGGTTTCTTACCATTCCATATCTCATATGGAGTAGTTGAGACTACCTTGTAGGCATTCTGCTTAACAAGTAAACAAATTGCTGAAGTGCATAGCCCCAAAAGGACTTGGGAAGAGTTGCATGATTCATCATTGACCCGACCATGTCCAACAAGGTCCGGTTACGCCTCTCAGATACACCATTATGCTGTGGTGTATAGGGCGGAGTCCATTGAGACAATATGCCATTGTCTCTTAGATAATCAAGAAACTCTTGACTTAAGTATTCACCACCTCGATTCGATCGAAGTATTTTAATACTTTTGTCATGTTGTTTCTCTACTTCATTTCTGAATTCTTTGAACCTTTCAAAGGCTTCAGACTTGTGTTTCATCAAGAACACATACCCAAACCGTGAGTGATCATCGGTGAAGCTAATGAAGTAGCTATAGCCTCCTAATGCTTGAGTTGACATAGGTCCACATACATCGATGTACTAGACCTAGTAACTCTCCCACTGCTCACCTTTTCCAAAGAAAAGGTAACTTAGTCATCTTGCCTTTTAAGCATGATTCGCATGTATCGTATGAATCCAATTCAACGATTCCGCAATTCCACATCGGTGTAATTCGACATGCGCTTGCTTATATGGCCAAGACGACAATGCCACATATAGGAGTCTATGTGATTATCCTTTCGAGCACGCTTGTTGCTCGCTTCGATATTGAAAATGTCACCGATACGCCCAACGATAAATGCCATTACTCAAAGTTCCAGTTCCATAAAGTAAGCCATTCAAAGTTATATAACAACAATTATTACTACACGTTAAATGGAAACCATTTCTATTTAAGCAGTAAATAGAAACAATGTTCTTTATTAGAGAAGGAACATACTAGCAATTGTCCCCCAAGACTAGTCCACTAGGAGTTTCAACAATACGCCCGATGGCGAGTGCAAAGAACCTTTGCTCCATTCCCAACACGTAAATTTGACTCTCCTCGACAAGTCTTCTTCTATTCCTTAGCCCATGTATGTCATTACATATATGTGAGCTACACCCGATCCAATACCCAAGTGTCTAAGGAAATAGAATGACAATCAATAACGAAGATACGAAGAGGATGGGGCATCGGATGCCTTCTTCTTCTTCATGGACTCAAGATAAATCTTGCAGCTTTTTCGCCAAGTGGCCTTCCTTGCCAGTTGATGGCAAGTGCCCTCTATGGGTTCCGCCTTCTTTGCCTTTTTCTTTCCTTTCTTACTTTCTTTTGCCTTCCTCTTAGAACCTTTTTGAGGAATCAACTGTAACCGCCTTCTCCTCATGCTTCACGTAAGGCTCCACAGGTCTTCATATTGAGGAGCTCTGGGAATGGTGGATTCCAATTTGTTCATCCGATAGTTCATCACAAATTGCGAAACTCTTGGGCAAACAATGCAGAATTAAGTCAATACTTAACTCATGATCCATCACAAAACCGAGGGTAGCTAGCCGCTCGATGTACCCGTTCATCTTTAGCACAAACTGCACTACAGACGAACCTTCTTGCATCTTCATAGTGAAGAGGAGCCTAGAGACCTCGAACCTTTCGGATCTCACTTGCTCATCGAACAACTCATGAAGATGGAAGACCATAGTATTAGCATCCACGCTCGGTACCATCGCCGCTAGCATGATGCAACTCGCATTTTCAGAATGCCACATGTTTCTGATAGACCAACATTTGGTCTGGAGTTGCATCGTCCTTAGGACGGTCAGGAAGAGGCTCTTCAAGGACATATGCAAGCTTTTCCGCCTTGAGAACAATTCTCAGGTTTCTAAGCCAGTCCAAGAAGTTAGGCCCAGTCAGTTTGTTCGAATCCAAAATAGTGCGCAAATTCAAAGACGTCATGATCAATTTATTGACCTAGAAATACAAAACGAGCATATATGAGAAAATGATTTTAAAATGCATCAATATACATTTATAAATCCCATTCATTTTTCGAATTTCAAAATCCCCAAAATCACTTCGGGAGATCGTAGGTCCATCTCCGAATGGGCTGATATCCATCATAGTTATGAACAACCTTGGAGAGAGTCCAACAAGCCATTCATAACTACGACGGTAGGTATCATCTATACCGATTGCATATCCCGTATATGCAACTATCACAATGTGCTATCAACTAATTGAATGTTCACACATACATCGGGTTGTTAACACATTAACAAGTATGCATCATATGCATAGCACCCAACTTCACCTCCCTTTACATCGACCTTGGAGAGAGTCCAACAAGACGATGCTCTAGGTTAAAGCCAACCCATTAATCGGGACATAGTTTTAATATGGTTAGAGCGCATTCAACCAATTAGCCCAGCTTGGAGAGAGTCCAACAACCAAAGCTAACGATTGACCTCTGACTCTTACCATATTAGTATTAAACTATTCCATGGTTTGAACATATTCAGGTTCGAGCCGGGCTTGGAGAGAGTCCAACAACCCAAACAAGAAACAGAACTCTGGTTCTAACCATATTAATGGAAGGTGTAGGCTTTAATATTGATTAAGGGTTTTTATGTCTCATCCTCTTTGCATGCAAATAACTATTATCTACATGGCATGGCATACATCTACATGTCACGACACGCATGGCATAATATTATGCATCTAATGCAATTACATGGCATACAATTATGTCATGTATATATTTCCTTATATGTCATAACTATTTATGGAAATAAAATATGTTTAAGATTTGATTCTCCAAATCAAATCATAATTAAATTAGGAAACAAATTTCCAAATCTAATCACATATTTTATTCATGGAATTATTTGATTAAGGAAAATCTATTTAGGAAACCAATTTCCTAAATCATTAAAACTACTTATGGAAATAAAATATTTTAAGATTTGATTTCCCAAATCAAATCATAATTAAATTAGGAAACAAATTTCCAGAATCTAATCAAATATTTTATTTATGGAAAATATTAATTTCCATAAATACTTCCAACTTTCCAAAAGTGGAAGATTTCCATAAATACTTCTAGACTTTCCAAAATTGAAAAATTTCCATAAATACTTCTAAATTTCCAAAATTAGAAAATTTCCAGAAATACATTATGACTATCACAAAACCATTTTACGATTATGTCGAAACACAACCTGGGCTCTGATACCACTGTTGGGTTTCCGGCACCGCGGCGTGTGTGTGTTTGATCATGTTTCGTAAACATGAGCACAGCGGAAGCAATAAAAAATAATAAATCTATATTTATTACAACACACACAACACACGCATGCTATTACAACAAGTGTAGACATAACCGTAAATTAAAATTTGCAATAAAAGATAATTATCTACGTTATACCTTTCGTATGACGTGTAGCGGGAACGACATCAACCGGAACGATCCTCGTAAGAATCGTCTCTATCCGTATCCACGCCGAGCTCCTCGGGATGACTTCGCTAAGTCACGAGCTTCGTCTCCGTACGGGTTACTAGCCTCGTGTTGAAGAAGACGTGATCGAGAGATGATCACGATCCGAATCCAAATTCGGATCCTGAAACGAGTTCTCAAAACTCGCTTCTCCGGAGAGGTATTCGTCAACCAATTGACGAATCCTTCGTCCTCCACCTCAGAGGATTACCGGAGATCAAATCCCCGGTAAGTTAGGCGCTATCGGAGCACTAACCGTCGTCCAAACAACGCTCCGACAACAAAGAAACAAGCTGTCCAGAAAAACTGGACAGCTTTTGGTGGAGGAATAGAGGCCGGCCAAGGAGAGATGGAAGCTCACCTTATCACCGAACCTAGAGGAGATCACCGGAGGGTCGCCGGAGGTTCACCGGCTGAAGCTTGGTCGCCGGCAACAAGTTGGACGGCGGCACAAGAGGTTGGGCGGCGGCACACTAGGGTTGGCGCCGAAATCCTCCTTCAAGGGGTGGGCGGCAACTCCAAGGGCTTTTGGATTAGGGTTTAAGCCCTATTTTACAGAGAACTAATTCTCTTAATGGTTAATGGATCATATCCATAAAGCCCGTTAACCCGCTCCATTAAGATAAGTTAAAATAAACCAAACCATGATGGTTTATTTTAAGTTAAAACGAACCGAACCAACCTTTGGTTCATTCGTTTAATATAAACCAAACCCTTTGGTTTATTCTCATCCATTGGATTAGAACCAAACCATTTTGGTCCATCATTATGTCTTCATAAGACACGGCCCATCCACGCTTCCATTGCGACTGAAACAATTTCATGCTCGCTTTATGTTTGGTCTAACCAAACATAGTTTCTCTCGGTCTGAGAATCCCATTCTCAAGCTCGTTTTAAATCCTTTGGATTACACTCGTTGTGCGTGTGACCAAATAGGTTCTCTGTTTATGTTGGCCGTCTATAATTAACCATTAATTATAGAATGATCATGAGTGGCACCTAGTAGTACATCATGATCCCCAATTAACCGAAAAGATCAACGGTTGATCCAGAACTATTTCTGAAACCCTTCAATAGCTCGAATGAATCGTGCCCCATTCCCTTCACTCATCTTATACCCACTTGGTTCAGGACATGGTCTATTGTGTCAGTCCCCACTAGGCTGACTACGTCACACCTAGCCCAAGTGTCATTTCCTCGCCTCTGATTCTAGTTACTCCACATGTATCGAAGAGTACCTTACTCTAAACATGTAATGCTTTGGCCAAAGACTTTAGTAACAATCCGACGAGAGGCCATGGGTATACATCTCCTCGCAAGGAGTGGTGAATCCTTTATAGGCTATTCAAACACCTTCGATCACTTCGACTTATACCCAATCATCCCGGGTCTACATCTCCTCAGAGATGTTTGCTTAAGATGTCAAAGCATAAGTCTCCATGATCAAGATGACTTGAATACCGCAAGTCAAAGGAACATCGCACTTAAGCCACAGTAAGAACTTCATTGACATATCTATATATGCAGAGAACCATATGAAGTCTTACGGCTGGTCACTCCAATGAACTAGTTACCATAACTAGCATCCACGATCAACTCCGGACATCACAATGTCTCCAGCCAGTGAGAATCAGCTGCTTGGATATACCAAGGAGTATACCTCGTGCTAGTCTCGACAGAATTGATGGTGTCCAAATCCATCAATTCATCGACTAGGGATAATTCCGACACATCACAATTACACATGTAGAGATACTCACTAGTTGTGATCCAATCACAAATTCTCTCATGCTGTGAATCGTATCGTGGACATTCAGTAAATGAGTTTAAGATCCAATCAAATACATTAAACATGTATACTCAAATAGTGAATCTTCATTTATCATATAAATGGTTCATACATAAGGTGATTGCCTTAGGACATCTCTCATATATTACTAACAAAAATGACCAAGAGGCCTTTTAAGGCCAAAGGGTATAGAGCCAAAGATGTGTTGGAGTTGGTTCATTCTGATTTGTGTGGTTCTATGTCTATCCAGGCAAGAGGTGGTTTTGAATATTTCGTCTCCTTTATAGATGATTATTCGAGATATGGCTACATTTACTTGATGCGTCGCAAGTTTGAATGCTTTGACAAGTTTAAAGAAATCAAGGCTGATGTGGAGAAACGTCAAGGTAAAAGTATCAAGACACTACGATTTGATCGTGGTGGTGAGTACCTCTTGGGAGAGTTTAGGAATTACTTATCAGAGGCTGGGATTCAATCCCAATTGTCTGCATCTGGCACACCCTCGTAGAATGGTGTAGCGGAGCGAAGGAATAGGAGTCTTATGGAGATGGTTAGATCGATGATGAGTTATTCTGAGTTGCCAGATTCGTTCTGGGGATATGCTCTAGATACGGCGGTGTATATTCTAAACTTGGTACCATCTAAATCAGTGCCTTCTACTCCCACAGAATTGTGGACTGGGCGAAAGCCTAGTCTGACATATTCAGATTTGGGGGAGTCTAGCACATATGCTGAAGGCAGATGATGGTAAATTGGAACCTCGTACAGAAGTGCGCATGTTCGTTGGCTATCCTAGAGGAACGAAAGGTGGTTTGTTTTATAGTCCTAGAGATCATAGGGTGATTGTTAGCATGAACGCCAGATTTCTAGAGGAAGACTATGTGATGAACCACAAGCCCATGAGTAAGATTGCTCTGGAGGAATTGAGAGGGGGAGTCACTGCTTCAGTACCATTGGTATAAGAGGATATACCACAAGTCACTGCACCGCGTGTCACAGAGGATACACAGGTGATACCTCGTAGCAGTGGGAGGGTTGTTAGACAACCTGACAAATTTATGTTCTTGGGAGAATCTTCTAATTTGGTCCTTGGTGAACATGAACCTGATCCCTAGACATATGATGAGGCGATCCAAGATAAAGATGTGGTATCTTGGCAAAGTGCAATGAATTATGAGATAGAATCTATGGATTTAAATCAGGTCTGGGAGCTAGTAGAACCACCCAATGGTGTAAAAACCATTAGATATAAGTGGATCTACAAAAGAAAGAGAGGAATAGACGGGAAGGTTGAGACCTTCAAAGCGAGGCTTGTTGCGAAGGGGTATACTCAGAAAGAGGGCATCGATTATGCGGAGACCTTTTCGCCAGTAGCCATGCTTAAGTCTATCCGGATTCTCTTATGTATTGTTGCTCATATGGATTATGAGGTGTGGCAGATGGATGTCAAGTAAGCTTTCCTTAATGGAAGACTTGAGGAAAACATCTATATGAATCAACCAGACAGATTCATTGCAAAGGGAAAAGAGCATCTTGTATGCAAGCTTAATCGGTCTATTTATGGATTGAAGCAAGCTTCGAGGTCTTGGAACATCCGCTTTGATGAGGTAATCCAGTCTTATGGATTTATTCAAAGTCCGGATGAGTCTTGTGTTTACAAGAGATGTGACAGAAACGTAGTGATATTTCTTGTATTATACGTAGATGACATTTTATTAATTGGCAACAATGTCAAGGTGTTATCGGATGTAAGGTTATGGTTGTCCAAACAGTTTGATATGAAGGACTAGGGAGAAATGGGACACATCCTTGGGATCAAGGTTATAAGGGATCGCAAGAAAAGGATGTTGTGCTTATCTCAAGCTTCATACATAGACACCATTATGGATCATTTTAGCATGCAGAACTCCAAGAAAGGTTTTCTACCTTTCAGGCATTGAGTTCCTTTATCTATGGAGATGTGTCCTAGAACATCTAAAGAGATAGAGGATATGAAGGCGGTTCCTTATGCTTCGGCAGTAGGAAGCCTCATGTATGCATGCTATGTATGAGACCGGATATCTGCTTTGCCGTGGGCATGGTTAGAAGATATCAGAGTAATCTAGGGCAGGGAAATTGGACTGCGGTAAAGCATATATTGAAGTACTTGAGAAGGACTAGAGATTATATGCTAGTTTACCAGGTAGACAAATTACTCCCTGTGGGTTACATATATTTCGACTTCCAATCAGATAGGGATAACAATAAGTCTACCTCAGGTTTTGTGTTTACTTTGGGAGGTGGAGTCATTGTATGGAGGAGTGTCAAGCAGAAATGCGTGGCAGACTCTACCATGGAAGCTGAGTATGTGGCAGCCTCTGAGGCGGCCAAAGAAGTTATGTGGCTCAGGAACTTCTTGATGGACTTGGATGTGATTCCTGGTTTGCCCAGAACTATCACAATTTATTGTGATAATAGTGGTGCAGTTGCAAACTCGAAGGAACCACGAGCCCATAAGGCAAGTAAACACATAGAGCGCAAGTACCACCTGATACGAGCAATTGTAAAGCGAGGAGAAGTTCTTGTGGCCAAGATTGCATCAGAGGATAACCTGGCAGATCCTTTCACTAAGGCCCTTCCAGCGAGAGCTTTTGATAGGCATGTGGAAGGAATAGGAATCAGATGTATGGTAGGATGAGGACAGTATAGGCTTTTAGTATAAGTGGGAGATTGTTGGGATGTATACTGAAAAGTCTATCTTTTGTATGAACATCTTTATTTTTAAAATAAGAATCACATGATCATCGTTTGCATATTTATGGTTATGCATATTGTCTAATATATTACATTGTAGATAACATGGTGTATAGTGTCACACGAGAGATCATGTTATCAGTTCCTTATAAAGTATGAGTAAAGGCTCACAACCAAGATGGTTTTTGACAAACGATTGGTATGGTTGTAGTGTGATTTGGTATTGGTTTGTCTTGACCATAGAATTACACTAGTACACTTTGTGTGTATTGAGCAGGACCGACTTAGAGGTGATTTGATTTATTGCTGACTACATAATCGAATCGGACCTCAGATATTATGTTGTACATACTCTTAATCCCGATATAATAACAGGCACATATACTTAGTATTCATTTCTTTGATTTACCAATGGGCGAGATTTATAGAGTAAATCGATAGGCTTGGTAAATTGGGAAATGATTTTATTTTTATGGTGTGTCGTTGATTATAGGAGGAAACTGTGTCCTATATATTAGGATAATGATGTCCCCTTGAGGAGCTCATAAGGTTCATCATGTAAACCCTGCAGGTGGACTTGGTCCGGCATGATGATAAGGTTGAGTGGTACTACTCATGGAGTTAGATGTTGATTAATTAATTGTCATAAAATTAATTAATTGACGGACATTCGATATCTTAAACATGGGGAGATAAATGTACAAATATTTCATGGAGCCCATATTAATTTATGGGGGTTGGTGAGGTAGATCAATGATAATCCTCTAGTAGAATGGATTATCATTAATGGATCCGACTTTATGTGGGCTTGATCCATTGGGTGGCCAAGATCCAACTCCTCCTCATGGTCCCTATTGTAGCCTATTAAAACCCTCATGGAGCCTAGATCCGATGATGGAAAATGAAACTCTAGATCCGACGGTGGAGATTAAATCTCTAGATCCAATGGTGGATATTAAATCAATAGATTCGACAGTAGAAATTAAATCTCTAGATCCGACGGTTGATATTAAATCCCAAGATTCGATGGTTGAGATTAAAACCCTGGATCTGACGGTGGAGATTAAAAGGAGGCTTAAGCCTAGTTCTATTAAAGGAGGCCAAGGCTTGGGCGTGGAGAGCATTGAAGGGAGATTAGTGTTTTTTCTTCCTTTGCTTGGGCGACAAGGCATTAGGGTTAGGGTTTCCTTTTGCTTTGGGCGGCGCCAATTGCTCAAGGGCAAAGGGGTCGGCGGGAAGGTGGTGAAGGTTTGGATATCTCCTCTTCATTCTTTTGCCAAAGTTCTTTTTTTTCCTCTCTTTGTGGCAAGTGGCAACCCTTCTTCAAGGTTGGTCAGTGATCCTATTCTCCTCCTTTGCCGGCGTCAACACTAAGTCCTTTGACTTGGTGGTCGATTCTAGATAGGAACAAGAGTTTTGTTTTATTCTTCCTTTTGTTTGGTGCGAGCAAAGAAAGGAAGAACATGATCAAGGAGGCTTTGACTTTTGGAAGATCGTCGCCCCCATGATGTCCAAAAGGAGGAAGGACATACAATAGAAGACCATGAGGTAAACAAGAGGTATAATTCTTGTTTTGGTTCCCTTTAGTTTCTTTGTATGATGTATGTATTTTGTTATGTGGCTAAATTTACTTGGACCCCGAATACGAACACAAAAACCGGCGATCCGTACATCATCTATTCCGCGGCTATTCGAAGAATAAAGGTAGGTTGCTTGAACAACAAGTTTGTTCAAGTGACCACTCTAATCGGATAGCACGATGATGGAACGATAGCTTGGGTAATCCCTAATTGTCATGGATTAATTTTTTAATCCGGGGATGAATACGGGATTGCCATGAACAAGCAACCGAGTTGAAGTGGGAAGCGAAGTTTCCTCCCTTCATTTGGTTGCATCTACGGAAGGAACAATTTCCAGAAAAATGACGTTCTAAACTTCTACCTCGAGGCAATGGACCATTCCAAATGATTGAGCATATCAATGATAATGCCTACAAACTTGAGTTGCCAAGTGAGTATGGTGTACATTCTACTTATAATGTTGCTGATATATCCGCATTTGATGTAGTTAATGATTTGAGTACAAATCCTTTTCAAGAGGGAGAGAATGATGCAAGTCAAGGGGCTGATTGTCGACTAAAGGATGAAGCTACGAAGGATCATTTATCACTTCAAGAAGGTCCAATTACAAGACTTCGAGCAAAGTGTTTCAAGGAAGCATTTAATGGACTAATCGATGAACATTGGACTGATCGTGAGAAAGAAGAGACCAAGATAAACCCAAGTGCAGATCAAGGCCTAATTCACATAATCGAACTTATCGATCCTTGACTCATCCTTGCATCATCGGTGGAAGAACACTAAATAATTACGGGAACTTGCTTATGCATTAAAGACGTATGAAGACTTGAGTTTTGAGGATTTCTAAGTTGTGCATGCTTACATGCAAGCCTTAGTACTTTATTTGTTTTGAGTTTCTAAGTTGTGTGCATGCTTACATGCAAGCCTTGGTACTTTAATTGTTTGAGTTTCTAAGTTGTGTGCATGCTTACATGTAAGCATGGGTACTCTAATTGTTTGCATGCATTTTGTACCTTTACTTGCTTACTCCCACTATATAAGGGAGGCAAATCCTAACATGGAAGAGAACTCTTTGGTGAGAAATATTTGTGTGCTCTCTTAGTTCTTGAAAGGACTTCTGAACTTATCGAGTTTATCCTCATGGCATTCAACAACCGAAGCTTATCATCCTCTGGGTGTGTCATTTCATCTCTTTCGTAGTCTTGGTTCGTTCCAATCCTTCGTTATGGGTCAAGGCTCAAACTCTTGTCTTCTAATCCTGTGGTTCTATCCATCATTGTCTCGGGTTCCATCATAGTTGTTGGTGGGGTTCGTATCATTATATGTGGTGCATTTGTCTATGAGTATGACTGGTGTGGATCCTTGTTAGTTTTATTCATTATACCTAGTAGATCAGGTTGGTTATATGCATTTGATTCTCATTATGATACTGCATTGGATGGATCATGTTGGTATATAGCATTTGATTATCATTATGATTCTACATTGGATGGTCTAGGTTAGTGTACTTATTTATTTATTACTATACCATTATGGATGACTTATTAGTGCTTGTGATGTTGGATCAAGTGAATACGCTAGAGGGGGGGGGTGGTGAATAACATACTTAAGATTTTCTTTTCGATTCATTGAAAGTACAAGTAAGCACAGAAGAAGTAAAGATAATAAAAGCAAATAACACTTTTGTTTTTACTTGGTTCACAACCAAAAGGTCGCTACTCCAAGGCCCCGCGATCCTAGACAGCGTATGATGAGACAATCCACTAAAAGTCTCCTCCTCGTTGGAGGTAAGAGACGACGGTTACAAGAAAAACAAGATAGAGGAAGAGGCCACAAGCCTACCTCTCCTCTTTTTGATTAAAAGCTCGAGTACATGAAATGAAACCAAAAATAAATGACAACTTGAAATGAAACTACTGACTTAGAACTCTAGAAGATGGAACTCAGTGTGGAATCGACGTTACGGTGGTGTAGCATTGTCGTTGAAGCTTGGCATTATTAGAGCACTTTGGGAGCAAGATTAGATGATCCAAAGAGGTGAAAAGTCTCTTCTTTTATAGCCCTTCAAACCCTAGCTCGTTGAGATCTGGATATGGGTCAAAGCTCCTCATCCCCCCCTTTTTGGTAGAGCTTATCGTGACTTTCTTCGAGCTGACTAGTTTGAATAGTAGTGATTGATGACCCTTAGCAATCAACTGATAGTAGGATCAGTTGACTGCCAAAAGCCTTCAATCGACTGTTGGCTTGGTCACTCACCTACAGTATAGAGTGAGCACAGAAATGTCTAGTAATAGACATTACGATGGTTCCTTACCATCTAATCTCGACCTAGACCTTCCCTTGGAAGTCTTAGTTGGATCGTCACCTAAGTTCGTCCCCGTAAGGAGGACACGACCTCACCATTACTCTACACTCAGTGCTTACCTATGGTCCTCCTGACCTGTCTCTTAGCTTTCGGTCGCCACCGAGATTCCTCGGCTCCAACGAGGTTCTCCTGGTGTCGCCTGACCACCTCGGTTTCTCGTCCTGAGATTCTCTGAGTGTCGCTAACCTTCAGCTTAGCTTAATCATTCCTGTACACTTAACAAAACTCATGAGATAACAATAATAGCTTATCTTTGAACCTTTTCTATAATTAAAATCTAAGTTCGATTATCTGTTAGAGGATCGTGGCCCAGCTAGAAGGGGGGGGGGTTGAATAGCCCGTGTGCATTGTTCATTGGAATTCGTTCGTTCATCTACAATATTTGTTAGCACAGTGGAAATACAATATACAAATGCAAATATAAAGACGAATACACAAGCACAAGACAACCGATATACGTGGTTCGGAACCTTAGGGTTCTTACTCCATGGGGCAAGCTCAACTTGCTGTAGTGATGCACTTACCACTAATCAAACTCCTTCTCGACAACACGTCAGAGGTGGAGAAACCTCATACAAGCAATTACAATATGTAATATGATAAGTACAAGAAAATAAAAAGACAAAATGAAATACATAAAGAAAACTTTACAACAATGGCTTTGAACACTTTGCATATTGCTTGCTTTGGTTTGCTCTTGAAGGTCTGGAATGCAGCAGCAATTCCCCTCCAAAATCTCTCCAAAAGTTGCTGTGGAAATCCTCCCTAAGCTCATCCTTTTATGCTTGTCTCGGGCTGATTCCGTGCCTAGCAGTTGACTGCCATAAGACCTCAGTCGACTGCTCCTATAGTCCTTGTGAGACAACGACCTAATCCACGTTGGCATCCCAGCCAATTGATACACTAGTAGTAAAACGCTAGTCGGCTTTGACCAGTCGACTGGTAAACCTCAACCATGAGGTTTAACCCAAGTATGATGCCCTTATACTTGCTAGACCACCCTTAGTATAAACCTAAACCTTCTAACCACCACTGCTAGTCTCGCGCCTACTGGATCCCTCCAAGTCATCCATGACTTGTTCATCCATGCGTTGATCCCTCCAAGTTATCCATGACTTATTCATCCATACGCTAGCATCCAAATGCTTACTTCGGTTATTGTCATGCTAACCGGGTCTATACCGCCAAGGAACATCCTTGGACTTCCCAAATGCCAAGCCCCATGCTTGGACTTTCACCGCCAAGGCTACACACTTGGACTTCCCATGCCAACTCCATGTTGGACTTCCCATGCCAACTCCATGTTGAACTTTTCAAATTCCAAGACTCAAGCTTGGACTTTCACTGCCAAGGCTACACACTCGGACTTTCCATGCCAACTCTATGTTGGACTTTCCAAATGCCAAGACTCAAGCTTGGACTTTCACCACCAAGGCTACACACTTGACTTACGTGGCCAAGGCTACTCACTTGGTCTTCCCATGACAATCACATGTCATATGTTTTATCGAACATCAAAATATTGCTCGAGTCAAACTCGAGTCCGGTCAATCGTGACCTAGGCCGATTGCACCAACAATCTCTCCCTTTTTGATGTTTGACAAAACTACAAACACGTTTGAGTTAGGTGACCTAACTCAAGTCTACCAATTATCCCCAATTGGCAATTCTCACATCTTGTGAGAATTCCAACTAATCCCAATTGCTATGTTCTCCTCCTTTTTGACATACATCAAAAAGGTACTCCCCAAGGGTGTTAATGTCTCATATCCCAATAAGATCTTACAATCTCCCTCTTGGTCCAAAAAAACATCTAGGATGTCTTCACTCTTCCTAGTGATAAGTACCATATCACTTAAGAGAGGAAATCCCTTAATTCTCCTCCCATGAGGAGACATACATCCATCATCCCAAGATGGATAACCTCCCCCTAAAGGCTTGCTCCCCCTTAACCATTACACCAACAATGTCCTTGGAGAGTCCTTAAGACAATAGGAATACTAAACAATCGAAATTAAGGGAAAAGATTCAACATTGAACTTTCATCTCCCTTAAAATTTGATACACACCCTAAACAATTCTCCTAATCCATATCCAATGGATTTTCACCCTTCCAATGCTCTTCAAAGTATATCCTAGGATTAGGAGCAGTTAGGGAACCAAGAAATAGTTGAACATGGGATAAACAAACCTTGTTTACCCGAAATTAGCCTTGACAGTTGACTCTAACAGTCACCAGTCGACTGCCCTTGATGCCAGAGGACTACCATCCATGGTAGTCAACTGATATTTTGCACTGTGCAGAAATCAGACTTCTGCACTGTGCAAAAATCAGACTTCTGCAATGTGTAGAAATCAGACATCAGAAATGAATTTGTGAAATTCATAAGTAAAAATACTTATTTTGAAAAATCTTGAAAATTCATATGTACATTACTTATAACAAACATTTTGGGTGAAAATATTTAGAAAATAAAATCCTCATAAAATAGTGAGATTGACACAAAGTTCAAAACCATTGAAAATTTCAATGTTTGACCTTACTTTGTATCACCTCCTTCAATGGTGATTGCTATCAAAAGATAGACTTCACCAAGATTTTTCAAAATGGTTTTGAAATGATTTTAAAAATCTTAATTCCTTTTCTTAACATCTCATTTGTATCTAACTGTATGAAAAACATACAAGTCAAGTGTTCTTGTGAGATGTGAGTTTTGGTTATTTAGGTTTTCATGCATTTTTCTAGGCAACACTATTTGACTCCCTTATGCATGGGACTTCAAATCATGTCATTGTACTTAACTCAATTTTAATTAATGCATGAATGATGATTATGGCATAAATGATAACATAAATAAGCATGTGATTCTTACTTAAGCATAACATGACATTCCTAAGCATAAATCATGACATTTTTTATGATTAAAAATAAATATGATGTGATGACATGACAAGGCAAATAATGTAGGGATGTATATTGAAAAGTCTATCTTTTGTATGAACATCTTTATTTTGAAATAAGAATCACATGATCATTGTTTGTATTTTTATGGTTATGCAATATTGTCTAATACATTACATTATAGATAACATGGTGTGTGGTGTCACACGGGAGATCATGTTATCGGTTCCTTGTAAAGTATAAGTAAAGGCTCACAACTTAGATGGCTTTGGACAAACCATTGGTATGGTTGTAGTGTGATTCGGTATTGGTTTGTCTTGACCATAGAATCACACTAGTGCACTTTGTGTGTATTGAGCAGGACTAACTTAGAGGTGATTCGATTTATTACTGACTACATAATCGAATCAAACCTCAGATATTATATTGTACATGCTCTTAATCCTGATATAATAATGGGCACATATACTTAGTATTCATTTCTTTGATTTACCAATGGGCGAGATTTATAGATTAAATCGATAGGCTCGGTAAGTTAGGAAATGATATTATTTATATGGTGTGCCATTGATTATAGGACGAAACTGTTAGTAATATATGAGAGATGTCCTAAGGCAATCGCCTTATGTTTGAACCATTTATATGATAAATGAAGATTCACTATTTGAGTATATATGTTTTCATGTATTTGATTAGATCTTAAACTCATTTACTGAATATCCACGCTACGATTCACAGCATGAGAGAATTTGTGATTGGATCACAACTAGTGAGTATCTCTACATGTGTAATTGTGATGTATCGGAATTATCCCTAGTCGATGAATTGATGGATTTGGACACCATCGATTCTGTCGAGACTAGAACGAGGTATACTCCTTGGTGTATCCAAGCAGCTAATTCTCACTGGCTGGAGACATTGTGATGTCCGGAGTTAATCGTGGATGCTAGTTATGGTAACTAGTTCATTGGAGTGACCAGCCGTAAGACTTCATATGGTTCTCTGCATATATAGATATGTCAATGAAGTTCTTACTGCAGCTTAAGTGCGATGTTCCTTTGACTTGTGGTATTCAAGTCATCTTGATCATAAAGACTTATACTTTGACATCTTAAGCAAGCATCTCTGAGGAGATGTGGACCCGGGATGATTGGGTATAAGTCGAAGTGATCGAAGGTGTTTGAATAGCCTATAAAGGATTCACCACTCCTTGTGAGGAGATGTATACTCATGGCCTCTCGTCGGATTGTTACTAAAGTCTTTGGCCAAAGCATTACATGTTTAGAGTAAGATACTCTTGGATACATGTGCAGTAACTAGAATCCGTAGGACGAGGAAATGATACTTGGGCTACTTGGGCTAGGTGTGACGTAGTCAACCTAGTGGGGACTGACACTATAGACCATGTCCTGAACCAAGTGGGTATAAGATGAGTGAAGGGAATGGGGCACGATTCATTATAGCTGCTGAAGGGTTTTAGAAATAGTTCTGAATCAACCGTTGATCTTTTTGGTTAATTGGCGATCATGATGTACTACTAGGTGTCACTCATGATTGTTCTATAATTAATGGTTAATTATAGATGGCCAACATAAACCGAGAACCTATTTGCTCACAAAAACGAGCTTGAGAATGAGATTCTCAGACCGAGAGAAACTAGGTTTGGTTGGACCAAACAAGGAGCGAGCATAAAATCGTTTCAATCGCAATGGAAGCATGGATAGGTCGTGTCTTATGAAGACATAATGGATGAACCAAATTGGTTTGGTTCTAATCCAATGGTGGAGAATAAACCAAAGGGGTTTGGTTTGTTTTAAACGAATGAACCAAAGTTGGTTCGGTTCGTTTTAACTTAAAATAGACCAACATAGTTTGGTTTATTTTAACTTAAATTAATGGAGCGGGTTAACAGGCTTTTGGTTATGATCCGATAACCATTAGGAGAATTTGTTCTCTATAAAATAGGGATTAAGGGTTTTGTGAAAACCTAATCCATGCAATCCCTAGTTGCCGCCCACCCCTCCTCTCCTCTAGTGGTCGGCGCCGAACCCTAGCCGCCGCCCAGCTTTGTGCCACCGTCCAAGTTTGTTGCCGGCGTCCAAGCTTCAGTCGGTGATCCTTCGGCGACTCTCCAGTGATATTCTTTTGGTCCGGCGACAAGGTGAGCGTCTAGCTTCCTTATTTGGCCGACCCTATTCCTCCACCAAAGCTGTCCAGTTTTTTGGACAGCTTGTTTATTTCATGTCGGAGCATCGTTTGGACGACGTTCGGAGCTCCGACAATGGCTTCCTTTATGGGGATTCGATCTCCTGTAATCCTCATAGGTGGAGGACGAAGGATTCGTTAAATGGTTGACAAATACATCTCCGGAGAAGCGAGTTTTTGAGGACTCGTTTTGAATCCAAATTTTGATTCGGATTGTGATCTTCTCTCGATCACATCGTCTTCGACACGAGGCTAGTAAATCGTACAAAGATGAGGCTCATGACTTTGTGAAGTCATCCTGAAGATACTCGGTGTGGATACGGATAGAGACGATTCTAGCGAGGATCGTTCCGGTTGATGCATTTCCCGCTACACGTGATATGTAAGGTATACGTAGTATAAATTTTCTTTTATTGCAAAATTTGAATTTATGGTTATGTCTACACATGTTGTATTATGCATGCGTGTGGTGTGTGTATTGTAATAAATTAGATTTATTATTTTATTCCTTCCGCTGTGCACATATTTACGAAATATGTTCGAACACACACTCGCCATGGTGCCGGAAACCCAACAGAAACCGTGTCCTATATATTAGGATTATGATGTCACCTTGAGGATCTCATAAGGTTCATCATGTAAACCTTGCAGGTGGACTTTATCCGGCATGATGTAAAGGTTGAGTGGTACTAATCATGGAGTTAGATGTCGATTAATTAATGGTCAGTAAATTAATTAATCGACGGACATTCGAGATCTTAAACACGGGGAGAAAATGTACAAATAATATATGGTGCCCATATTAACTTATGGGGGTTGGTGAGGTAGATCAATGATAATCCTCTAGTAGATTGGATTATCATTAATGGATCGGACTTTATGTGGGCTTGATCCATGTGTGGCCAAGATCCAACTCCTCATCATGGTCCCTAATGTAGCCTATTAACACCTCATGAAGCTTAGATCTAATGGATAGAAACAAAACTCTAGATTCAAAGGTAGAGATTTAATCTCTAGATCCGACGGTTGAGATTAAAACTCTAGATCCGACGGTTGAGATTAAATCCGTAGAACCAATGGTGGAGATTAAAAGGAGGCTTATCCCTAACTCTATAAAAGGAGCAAAAGGAGTTGGCGTGGAGAATTAATCAAGAGGAGCTATGGTTTTGGAGTTGGCGGCAAGAAGAGGAGCTAGGGTTTGGGCTTGGGCGGCACCTAATAAGGAAAGTTTTCCTTGACTTCTCCTTCTTTCTCTAGCTGTCGGCGCCCCTTGAAGCTCTTCCAGCCCTTGGCCGACATCCAAACTCCCTCTTCTCCTTCTCCTTGGCCGGTGGAACAAAGGTTTAGGGTCCTCCCTTGAAGCTTTTGGCCGGCAACCCTTAATCTCTTCTTCCTTCTTGGCTGGCGGCAAAGCTCCATCGTTGGAGGTTGTTGGTTGGTTGAAAGAAGGAATAGAGCTTTGTTTCTATTCTTCCTCTTGCTCGGAACAAGCAAGGAAGGAAGATTGGTGATCTAGGAGCTTCAACTTTTGGTAGATCATCACCCACACGAAGTCCGAAAGGAGGAAGGTCATACATTAGAAGATCGAGAGGTATATCTATTCTCTATTCTCTTTTGTTACTTGCTTGTATTTGTTTTTTCAATTATGAGCATGATATATTCTGTTTGTGGCTAAATAATACTTGGATCCCGAACATAAATAAAATAGTCGGCGATCCGTACATCGTCTATTCCACGGCTACTCGTAGAATAGAGGTTGGTCGCTTAAACAACGAGTTTGTTCAAGTGACCTCTCTAAACGAATAGTACGATGATGACTTGATTGTTTGGGCAATCCCTTTTGTCTAGGATTAAATTTTTTTAATCCGGGGACATCAATGGGATCGCCATGAACAAACAACCAAGGTGAAGTGGGAAGCGAAGTTTCCCCTCACAGATCAATGAAACCAAACCCTACAATTGGTATTAGAGCCAAGGTTTCCGGTTTTGTGTGTTTAGGATTCGGTTAATTTTTATACACTTTTCATATATTATATGTGCCGGATAATAGTAGGATATGCGTAGGTTAATTGGTTGCAGACATAAGATCTGACTATTATGGCCATATGTGTGTATGTGATTGTATGTGTGTAAATATTTATTTTGTTGAATCCTCGGGGTTGACGAGGCTAGTATTTAATTTTTGGTAAATTAGATATGACATTGTTTAGCCACTCCTTTTATTTTAGTTTTCTTTCAATCTAGATTTCATGTACACTCCCTCGTGGAGTATAGGATCGATGGATGTAAATTAAAATAGATTTTAGTCTCGGCTCGGATCTCTGGATGGCTCGTACATGGCTTAGGAGGAGCGGACAAGAAGGCGATGCGATGAGAGACATATTGAAGATAAAAGCCATAATAGTTTGAAAATAATTTATTTTTCATATTTATTGCTTATTGTTTGATATGCATGTCGTAGGCTAGAAAATTCCTCATTTTCAAATTACTAAGTGGGAGAGGGATATTTTTATAAATTCCCACGACCTCCATTACGATTTGACAAGTGATGCAATCAAACTTACACATCAGCTTTGAGTGCCTTCCTCCCCATCGGATGGGTTTGTTTACGGATCACAAGGTCGAATATGGTTATAGGAAATTATTAAGGAGCATGTGTACTTCACCATCGTAAGGCACATAACCCGAGATAATTACCTTGGTACCAAGTAATAGTGAGCACTTATGATGCGGACGGGTGAAGTCTGTTCACTCCTTTCCAATGTAGTGAAGCACGGATGGAGATCTCAGAGGGTTCTCACAGGCCGCAATCAGTAAAGAATAAAAAGATGAAGTAGATGAAATGTAAAAACCAGCACCAGCAATCGAGACTCAGACACAAGATATAACGTGGTTCGGAATAAGGATTCCTACTCCACGGAGGTGAGTTTTCTCACCGGGGATGATGCCCAAGCACTTTTACTATGAAGGTCCTCCTTTCCGGAAAGTGAGTTTCCGAAGGTGGAGGAGAAAAAGCCTTTTACAATAATCTCACCAGACGAGAAAATACAAGAGATATAATAACGACAGTTCTCTATCCTTCTTCTCCGGTGAAGCGGTTGTCCTCCTCTTTCCTCTCCTCTTGCGTCCCCTTCTCTCGCTGGCTGAGAATAATTGTCGGCCTCCCTTTTCTTTTCCCTACCTCCTCCTCTTTTATCTCCTCCTCCTTTCCTTCATCATAACGTCGTGGGTTATCTTCATCGTACACATGGCCACCACCTTTCCCTGGAGAATAATTCTGTTACAGATATCAAGAGTGGAGACTCTTTGGAATATTATGTGGGGCCTCCCAGGCCGTTGCCTAACACCCTTTCCCTCCACTTTTCGGGCAACTAGGCTAGACTATCTCCCTCAACCTTCCGTGTTGAGGGAAGCTAGTTTTAGGTCTATAGCCCACGAGCGCCCTAGCCCTAGGGTTCCTCATCAACCCGAACCAATTCCTCTCCTTCCCGTGCCCAACTTCCCTTTGTAGGGATCAGATTGTGCTGGCTTCTTGGCAAAGTGCCCTCCGCCTCTCCTTTGCCATATCAATTGCTTTCATTACCTCTCTCGTACCAATGGCTCTCAATATTCGCCCGTTCCAATGGCTTCTGAGGTTCGCCCGTGCCAATGGCTTCTGAGGTTCACCCGTGCCAATGGCTCTCAATATTTGCCTGTGCCAATCTTCCTTTCCTTTCTTAGCTGAGCCGTATATTCTGGACTGGATCTTAGGTCACCCTCTAACCCCTCTATCGGGGATTATGTAAAGAATGTACCAGTAGTATCATTAGTCAACCCCGAAAAATAGTCAAGCGAAGTTATAAGCTTGACTTTCTAATGTACATAAAGTTTCTGACCTATTCTTCATTTCTTCGGCTTAAATCCATCCGTTCCCCAATAACTCCCCCCAGTATATTGAAGGAGGCCCACTGGGCCCATGGGCTCCACTTCTCCTTCTCCTTATGTGTAGCTGAATCGTCGCGGAAAACCCTATATAAACCTTTGCCTTCTTATTTTAGGTATCGGTTAGTGTGCTTGGTAATCCAGCCGGTTCTTTTTCTCCCGTGATTCTCATCGGCGGTGTTGCGGCGACCCTGTTCTTCCCTTCCTCACACGATTCTTCTTTACCCTCCGAGTAAGTGCTCTGCTTCGTTCATACCCATGGCTCCTAGGACCCTCTCTTCACCCGCCTGGTATGAACATACCATAACTCAGTTAGATTGCAACCATTATTTCTTTAACCTAAGGAACAACTACATAGAGCCTTCTATAAAATGTTGTTTCACGACCCAACTGCATCGACCTCATAAACCTCCTCCCGGCTTGACATGCTTTTTTTATTAACAATTTCTTAACGGCCTATCCCTGCCAGTACCATAGGTCTATCTGGACCTCCTAAACTTCTATGGACTACCTCTGAACCAATTCACCCCTAACTCCTTCCGGATTCTATCGGGAGCCCATATAGTGTTCCAACATTTGAACCTCTCTTTGACCCCCGAGATGTTCCATTGCTTCTTCCAATTAAAGTCTTCTAAGGCAGGCCTCTTCTATCTGTCTAGTCGTTCCGACTGCCAATTCCTGGTGAACCTGCCTACTTCCCACAAGGGTTGGGAAGCCTTATATTTCTTTGTACAACTCCCAGAAGCTTTACCTTACTCTGATACTTGGAAGGTAGACCTTTCTGAATTGCCTTCTTTCCGGGAAATGAGGACCAAATGTCCCTTCCCTGAAGTGTATAGAGTCTTAGGAGAGCTACATTATTGCTCGAACCATCTGATAGAAACTCCCCTCTTAAGCCACTTTGGATTGTCTCCTCTACCTTTGACGACTTCGGTTGCTATAGGTAGGGTGACATTTATCCTGCAATGTGACTTCCTTTTTAGGGCATTCATCTTTCTTACCAGTATATCTTGTAGATAATCTGATGCAGAAGGCTTTGGTGGAAGGGGAGTTGATCGAGGCTGCCAAGAAGAAGAAGACCCTGACTAAGAGAGGCAAATCCATAGCAACTCCGTCATATCCTCGGAAGAAGCTATGGCTTATCAAGAAAGGAGCTTCAAGTTCATCGGCTCTCCTTCCCTTGTCCTCCCACCAGCCGGAAGCTCGACCCTTAATCATTTATGAACCCCGAAGGGAAGGCAACACCTCCCCTGCCTCTTCTCTAGCTCCCCAAGGAGGGGATTCTCCCTCCCAGTTTTTGCATTCTTCTCCCTCCACACAGAATTCACCCCGGCCTCCTCATGCAGAATCCCTCCAAGCTCCAATGCCGTCCGACTCGAGAACAGTTCCTGCCCCTCTGCGCCATGCCAGGCCCCCATCTTCTTCGGAAGGAGAAGACCCTTCCCTTCCGGTTCTTCCGAGGGCCTCTCTGGGATCGTTGCTGAAAATTTGGCACCCTTCGGAGGTAAAATTCTTTAACCAGTCGGGTATACAAGGCCCGTGTGAGCAAGTGGGCAAGCTGCTAGCAGAGGTATTTACTCCTCCTTCTCCTCCTCTTTGCTATGGGTATTTCCCTATGCTGATAATTTTCCTATCCTTTTAGGCCTCCACTCAACATAACAACATGGTAGTCCACCTGGCCCGATTCCAATCTAGTGTGGAGACTCGCCATTTTGCCGCCGTGTCGCAGCAGAAAGAGCTCGCGCAATGATTAAACGAACAAGAGGCAAAGGAGGCGGACTTTAGGGGTCAATGCGAAGACGCCACGATGCAACTAGCCTTGGTTCGAAGTGAGAAAGAGGAACTGCAATGAAAAAATGAAGAACTAGAACAACGCCTCTTCTTGCAATCTAGTGAGCTGCAGCAGGTAGACATCCTGACTCAAGAACTGAAGGAGCATAAAAGATATCTTATGGATGCCATGCTCAAGGATCACTCTGCCTACTATCTCACTTGACAAGAATGCAACCGCCTTAACCTGGAATGTCAAGCCTGGGCCCTTACCAGGGAATCCTGTGTAAAGAAGTGTCAGGAACTTTCCTCTGCAGTAACATCTCTTCCCCGAACCTTATCACCGGTGGCCCAGCAGCAATCCATCTTCCAACAGGAGTATCTTGAAGCTCTTTCAACCATAGGACAGCGAGCTATAAAAGCAGCCACTGAGAGAGATGTTTTGGCGATCAAATTGGCGGAAAGTCAAACCCAGGTGGCTCAATATCAGGACCGACTAAAGGAGCAGGAAGCCGACCTCAAGAGGCGTTATGTCAAGAAAGGGGTAGATCTCTTTATACTAGGGTTTGAGGGGTCTTCAGCTCAAAATGCCGAGCGAGGATACCCGCCTCCTGGCACGGATACTAGTTATTTAGATCCTACGGAGGCGCTAGCTAACTGTCCGCCCGAACTCTTTGAATTGTAATTTATACTATTCTCCTTCTTTGATAATTTTATCAATAGCCTCTCTTCTGCCTCTGAATGATGAATTTATTTATAGGCTTAGTTATCACCTTCTTGGCATGCTTCTTGGACGGGTCGGGAATTCTGGACCCCTTTTAAAACTCCTCCTCCTTCTTATATAGGATGGTGTAATCACTTTATTGGCTCGGGCTTATGGAGGGGATATTAAATGACATTATCCACCTCCGCCCCATTTTCGATTGGGATTCTGCTGGAGTATGTTTTCGATATTATTCACACCGTCCGGTTTGATTTGAAATTCACTCGCAAGGTCTTTACCCGACATCATTCATACCCGCTCCGATTTCGGTTCGGGCGACGCTTTAAATAGCTCCTGCTTGTTGATCTTCCTTATTTCTCTTACTGCTTTGGAAATGGTATCGATCTCTTCGTCTTCTTTCCCTTTCCCAGAACCTCGGTTGCCTCTTTCCTTCCATTATAAATCCTTCGTCCCCCATGTCTTCGTCCTGCTATCTTCTTATTATGGCTTCAGCAGGGCATCCCATCGAAGTTTCTTCAGAGTCAGAATCTTTTGAACTACAAGACTGGGTCTCTGAGGAATTTGAAGATTCGGAGACCTGCTCAACTGCCACTTCAGCCTTCCGCCCCCTTCCATATCCGCCTCTCCAACCAGCTCCCACCCCTCCGGCAAGGAGGTCCTTCCGCGCTCCTTTCCCCTCCTTCCGCAACCTGGTGTGGAATCCTCCCTTCACGTGGGAGTATACAGTGGGAGATCCTCGTGCTGCCGCTGAACTTCCCCCACTTCCACCAGCACTGACTTTCGTCCCAGTTCCCTCGGCGAGGACTCATCCTTCCTCTTTCGATGAAGGTCCACCAGTTCTTCCTCCCCATCAAGGCGAGTGCTTCAGAGTCATATTAGCTCCTTCTCCTCCCAAAGAGACATCTCCCGCTTTTTCTGTTAGGAGTAATCATGGAAAATCTTTGTAGATCAAGATAATGTAATCGTTTCAAATATGTTAATAAAAAATCAGGGAGGTAAATGATATCCGTTCTTGTCTTTTTCTTGTAGAAGTAATGTTTCTGTCTTCCAAAAGGACGGTAATCTGATCTGAACATGCCTTCTTCTATCATGTCTCGGGGATTCGGACCCTCTTAATTACAATTGTAGTCCCGTCAACCTTCCCACTACTGCCCCCACGTTTCCTCTGCTTTACTGGCATTTATGGTCCCTACTTCTCCTACCAATGAATGCACTCTTCCCCTTCGTCGCCATAAAAGCCACCGACCTCTACCTGATAGCTTCCCTCATTCTCCTTTTTCCATTGCTTGCCATGGATGTAATATCGAGCAGGCGAGCTTCGCCTTCTAGAGAACAGATAAATGATCGCCGATACATAGCTACCTTGGAAAAACAGGTGGAGTGTTTACAGCAACAGCTGGAGGAAACTTCCGCCCATAATCGTTCCCTGCGCCAACAACTGATAGGGTCCCAAAAGGAAATGGCCAGGCAGACCTTCCTACAGCAGTCCTACCGGCGCCAACTATTGTGCCAACCTCAACCCTACAAGGGACTTCCCTCTGTCCCTCCTAGCAAAGAACTGTAACGCCCGGGATATATAAGGGCTGCTGTTTGTTATTCTTCCTTGTAGATGACTCAGAATATGTAATTCTTTTGCATCTATGAACTTTCCCAGTTTGTCTTCTTTCTCCAGTATCTTCGGCATTGTACCACACTTTACTTCTTTCGTATCCACATAAACTTACCTATAACGGAGATATATTTCGGCTCTTCCGCTTTTATAATCTGCTTGGGATATAGAATCATCGAATGAATTAGTTCTGCTATTTTGCAAGGATAAAACAATATAGGGTTAAATAAGGACTTCAACTTCCTTCCCTTTTCGGGGCAAAAAGTGATATATAACTGAGGGAATCTCAGTTCTTCCGCTCCACCACCACACGGGGATAGCTTCCGCTTTGCGGGGATAGAAACTTGTATATAGAATAAATAATAACCGAAGGATATCGGTTCTTCCGTTCCACCACCACACGGGGATATCTTCCACTCTTCCTTGTGGGGATAGAAACTTGTACATAGAATAAATAATAACCGAAGGATATCGGTTCTTCCGTTCCACTACCACACGGGGATATCTTCCGCTTCTTCCTTGCCGGGATAGAAACTTGTATATAGAATAAATAATAACCGAAGGATATCGGTTCTTCCGTTCCACCACCACACGGGGATATCTTCCGCTCTTCCTTGCGGGGATAGAAACTTGTATATAGAATAAATAATAACCGAAGGATATCGGTTCTTCCGTTCCACCACCACACGGGGATATCTTCCGCTCTTCCTTGCGGGGATAGAAACTTGTATATAGAATAAATGATAACCGAAGGATATCGGTTCTTCCGTTCCACCACCACACGGGGATATCTTCCGCTCTTCCTTGCGGGGATAGAAACTTGTATATAGAATAAATAATAACCGAAGGATATCGGTTCTTCCGTTCCACCACCACACGGGGATATCTTCCGCTCTTCCTTGCGGGGATAGAAACTTGTATATAGAATAAATGATAACCGAAGGATATCGGTTCTTCCGTTCCACCACCACACGGGGATATCTTCCGCTCTTCCTTGCGGGGATAGAAACTTGTACATAGAATAAATAATAACCGAAGGATATCGGTTCTTCCGTTCCACCACCACACGGGGATATCTTCCGCTCTTCCTTGCGGGGATAGAAACTTGTATATAGAATAAATAATAACCGAAGGATATCGGTTCTTCCGTTCCACCACCACACGGGGATATCTTCCGCTCTTCCTTGCGGGGATAGAAACTTTTGTATATAGCGCCAGGGCAATGAGCGTAAAGGAGGTAACGCCTTCATATCATTCCTCTTTGGTTCCCCTCCTTCTTCTGCAAATGAGGGGCTTTAGTACATAATGGGTCATTTAGAAATATAAACCCTTCTTTCCATTTTACCACAGACGAGAGGCCCACTAATGGCTGCAAGCCCATTCCACCCCCTTTTATAGGGGTTCTTTCGTCTTAGTTTCTCCTGCCATCCTCCTCCCTTCGCCTTTTGGTCTCCTTCTTCTTCATCTGTTTGCTCCGCCGCCGCCAAACCTCGTTTCCTCTTTTTCCTTTTCTTTTTCAGACCCCCAAGATGCATTCTAACTTCTTCCAGGAGATAGCGGGCCGCTACCCGAATCGCAAACGGGATGCTGGTCAGCCCTCTGCTTCTTCTTCCGCTTCACCTTCCCCAATCACCATCATACCCGATTCACCTCGCTGTTCTCCCTTTCCTCCTCCGGTGACCCTCACTACCCCCATCCCGGAGGAAGCCAGGGTCCTTACAAACCCTAACTTTCCCATTCTTTCTCCTTCCGCCACCAATGTTCGGAAATCGTCTTCTTCTTCCCCGCAACCAGGGGATGAACCTGGGGAAGGTGTATTCCCATGTCAGCCAATTACAGGGGATGAATCACCTTTGTCTTCCCTTTCCCTGGCCCATCCTTCCCTTTCTGAACCCATGGCGGTGGATATCCCTTCACTGCCAACTTCCCCCCTGGCTCATCGCCTGCAGAATCCCTCCCCTCCGGTGGGCCCTGACCAGGGCTTCTCTACGTCTTGCATCCCTATCGCAGGCTCCTCCAGCCCAATGCTCATCCTCTCGTCGTCTCAAGATCCTTCCTTCGATCATCCTCCTTCCGTCTTTCCTTCCGCTATCAACCCCCAACCTGGTGAGACACATATCCTCCCGACAACTATGGATCTGCCGCCCCCGACTACCACCTCCACGGGCCGTCCAAATGATGCGCTTCCCTCTTTCCCTTCTCAATCGATGGATACCACCCTCCTTCTCTCCTTTATAGGAGAGGTTCCTTCTTCAGCATCTTCCATCCTGTCCTCTTCCCTTTCTCCCCGGAGTCTTCAGATTCTAAACTTAGAGGAAGTGGTTCCTCGCATGGAAGGCCTGCGCCATGCTCTGGACTTGGTATGTTTCCTTACTCAGCTTCCTTAGCTTTGTCTAGCTGACCAATTCCTTTTCCCACGACCGATATGCAGGCCCTGACCAACCATAAAGAATTGGATCGCTCTCTTCATCAATACCAAGTTCAAGCCCAAGAATGGGAGCGTCAACAACGGGAAGGCTCGCCAGACGCTCAAAATCGAGAACGACTCCTGCTACAACAATTGCACCAGTGCCAAGAGCAATTGGCTGAAGCTCGCCAGCAAATTCAGAAGGATGCTAACACTATCACAGCCTTAAAGGCGCAACCACGTCCGAGGGCAGAGCCCCTCGTCCCCCAGCAGGAAGTCCAGTCGGCCTCTCTTAACACAGAATCTTCCTCAGCTCAAGAGGTACTACGTCTTCAAGAGCAGGTAGCAGAGCTCCTCAAGGGGAAGCAACAAGATTCTGACACCATCGCTCGTCTTCGGGTTCAATATCAGCGAGCACAAGATAAGATAGGGGACCTTCGCACCCGCTTGTGTAAGGAGGTACAAGAAAACTCATCCCTTATAAATTCCCGGGCGCATGCTCTTGCCCGTCTACGCAGGCAAGAAACTTCCCTCCAGAGGATGAGCTCTGAACTTGCCCGAACCAGATCGTATTTCGAAGCAGTGGAGGGGATTTCAGCTTCCATGCGTCAAAATATGTTTGAGATGACGCACCTGGTGCAACAGGACCAAAGTTCCCAAGCCGATGATGTTTCCATCTTGGCCGATGCTATTATGGAGGTGTCGCGACGCTATGTGGACGTGCGTTGAAACCTTCGAGAACAACAAGAGACATGCGAGAGGTTGCATCGAGAGCGAAGCCCTGATCGTTCGAATCGCGAGGAGCGACTCATTATTTTAATGCGTTCCACCTATCAAGATGGATTTAATGATGCGGTTCGGCAATATGCCGCCCAAGGGTTGCCTCCTCCAACCTATCCTTCATTTTCTTTAAATTGGGAGGCTGGCTTTCACCGTTATCCTCCCGACCGGTTTAAGCTGTAACTTAATATCCCATTTTGACATGTGAATGTCCTCTCTGTTTTTCCTCTTCTTCTTCAAGACTTATTAACAATACTGTATTGCTTTTGTAAGTAACCCCTTAATGAAATTTGGAAAATACTTGGCCTCTAATGAACGCAATCAATTCAAGAAGTATTTCCTTTGGAGTTTCATAATTTCTCTTCTTCTATTCCATATTTCTCATACAGTATGGAAGAGTTTTAAATGAAGGGCATTCCAAGGTCATGGAAGCTCTTTGCCTTGGTCATCCTTCATATAATATCAATTTTGCCACGTAGCAAGTTATTTAAATGAGGTCCTTCCCAGTTGGGAGCCAGCTTTCCAGGGTCTCCTACGGGGTTGACTTTACGCAAAACCAAATCTCCTTCTTGAAATCTCCGAGGCACCACTTTCTTATTAAAGGCTCGCTGTACCCTTTGCTTGTAAAATTCCGCTCGCCTCCGTGCCATCTCCCGCCTTTCCTCCACCAAGTCCAATTCGGTGCTTCGGATAAGTTGGTTCTGATTTGGTTCGTACGCCTTTATCCGAGCGCTATTCAACAAAACCTCAACCGGAATAACGGCTTCCGCCCCGTATACCAAACTAAAGGGAGTTTCTCCCGTTGCTGTCTTGGGTGTGGTTCGATAGGCCCACAGGATGCCTGGTAACTCCTCTACCCAGTTTCCCCTCTGAGCACCCAACTTAGTCTTTAATCCTTGAATGAGGATCCTGTTAGTTACCTCCACCTGCCCATTTGCTTGAGGATGGGCTACCGAAGTGAAAGCCTGCTGAATGTTGAGACTTTGGCACCACTCTTGGATCTTTTTTCCTTGGAACTGTCGTCCATTGTCACTGACTATTTTCCGAGGAATACCATACCGACAAATGATATTTTTCCATAAGAACTGTATTACGACATTCTCAGTAATTTTGGCTAAGGGCTCTGCCTCCACCCATTTGGAAAAATAATCCACAGCTACTAACAAAAACTTCCTTTGTAAAGGTGCCGCCGGCATCGGGCCCACTATATCTATTCCCCATTGATCGAAAGGACAAGAAGAGATGACGACTTTCATTAACTCAGCTGGCCATTCAGAACGGTTGCTATGCTTCTGACAAGCGATGCAGGTCTGCACTATATGAGCAGCATCTTGTTGAAGAGTAGGCCAAAAGTATCCACCATAAAGCCTTTCTTGCTAAAGCTCTCCCTCCTAAATGATTGCTGCAACATCCTTCATGGATTTCCCGGAGTACCCATTCCGCATCCTCGTTTCCCAGGCATTTTAACAAGGGTCGTCCAAAAGAGGTCTTGCATAGGTCTTCATTTAAGAGGATGAACCGTTTAGCTCGGTTTATTAAAGTGGATGCCGCTATTTTCCCTTCAGGGATCTTCCCGTGCCGTAAATAAGCTATGATGTCGGTCCTCCAATCAAGAGTTAGGCTTGATTCAGGTACGTCTCCCTCCATGCTGCATATTGCTAAGGAAGTATGAACGCTCATATGGATTGCTTCCGAGGATTTTATTCCTCCCATAGTGCTAGCCATCCGAGCCAATTCATCTGCCTTCCCGTTATGCTCCCGCGGGATTTGCTTCAAGAGGACCTGACGAAATTGAGCTTTTTCTTTCTCAAAAGTCTTCAAATACCTATGCAGCCTTTCCTCCCGAACCACAAAAGAACCCTGAAGTTGTGATATTACCAACTGGGAATCCGAGTGGATCACAATGGAAGAAGCCCCTACTGCTTTAGCAGCCTGTAGTCCCACTAGAATGGCTTCATATTCCGCTTCATTATTAGATGCCCGATATTCCAAGCGAACTGCTAATCGAGTTTCTTCACCTTCCGGGGAAATTAATAAGATGCCAACGCCGCTGCCGGCAGATCCTGAAGAACCGTCTACGAATATATTCCATGCCTCTGATCCCTCCTCCTTTGTTGCCGAACCCTCTTCCGCGCCGCAAGGTACCTCTGCCAGAAAATCAGCGAGGGCTTGGGCATTGATAACCGTTCGAGGTTGGTAGTGAATATCATACTCGCTTAGTTCTACTACCCATTTGGCCAATCTTCCAGAGAAATTTGCCTTAGTGACGACCTTACCCAATTCGCTGTGTGTTAGAACGGTGACGGGATGAGCCAAGAAGTACGGCCTTAATTTGCGGGCGGTTAGTACTAGGATATACGCCAACTTCTCTAGCTCCGTATAACGGAATTTTGCCCCCTTCAGAATATGGCTGGTATAATAAATAGGTTGCTGATGAGAACCTTCTTGTTTCAATAATACCGAACTGACGACTCCTTTCGATAGGGCCAGATACATCCATAATGGTTCTCTGGGTATTGGTTTGGCTAGCGAGAGTCGGTAAATATTTATTCAACTCTGGAAAGCCTTTGCTCACATTGATCATCCCACTAAAATTTAGCATGAAATCTTGAAAAAAGGAAGCCCCTTGTCCGCTGATCTGGCTATAAATCGGGATAAAGAAACAATCCTGCCCACCAACTTTTGGGTCTCTCGCAGACTAGCAGGTGACTTCATGTTGCATAGGGCTTGCACTTTCTCAGGGTTGGCTTGCAGCCCCTTCTCCGTCACTATGTACCCCAAGAACTTGCCACTCTTTACCCCGAACAGGCATTTGTTAGGGTTTAGCTTCATATTAAACTGCCTTAATGTAGCGAAGGTTTCATTTAAGTCCTTGACTAAATCCCGAGTAACCTTTGATTTGCCCAAGATGTCGTCCACGTATACCTCCACATTCTTCCCTTTCTGCTCCGCGAAGATTTTGTCCATAAGGCGCTGATAGGTGGCTCCTGCATTTTTTAGTCCGAACGACATTACCACATAAGCGTATAACCCCTCCTCAGTCACAAAGCTAACCCTCTTTTGATCTTCTTGGGCCAAAGGTATTTGATGATACCCTTGATATGCATCCATTAGGGATACCACTTCATATCCCACTGTAGAATCCACCAATTGGTCAATACGAGGCATGGGGTAGCAGTCTTTAGGGCATGCTTTATTCAAATCACGGAAATCGATACACATCCTCCATTGCCCCGAAGGCTTGGGAACCAAAACTACATTAGGGACCCATTCGGGGAACTGGATTTCCTTTACATGACCCGCTATTAGTAGTTTGTCCACCTCTTCTGCTATGACTTTGTCCTTTTCTGGTCCAAAATGTCACCTCTTCTGTTGGACGGATCAGGCTCCTTGAGTGATATTGAGATGATGTTCCGCCACATGAGGGTGGATCCCCATGAGATCATGCACATCCTTTGCAAAGATGTCTTCATTCTCCTTCAGGCAAGCCACCATCTCTTCTTTGACATCCAACTATTGTGCTATTCGGGTGGCCTTTCCTGGAGCGATCTCCACCAGTTCTCCCTCCTCTATTTTATTGACTTTGGGGGGGATTCCTCCAGGACGCAGACATCAGTGATGATGACAGCTTTGCCCTTCAGGTCCTCGGTTTGGGCTTTCTTTTGATCATCCCGAACCATTTGCACGTAGAAACTTCTGGAGGCCTTCTGTTCTCCACGAACTTCACCCACCGATTGACCTACTGGAAATTTCATCTTCTGGTGGTATGGGGAAGACACTGCCTAAAAAAGGGTGAGGAAAGGATGCCCAAGAATAGCGTTATAAGTGGACGGAGCATCCACAATAAGGAAAGGAATTATACTGGTTTTTTGGCTAGGTTTTACACCCAGAGTTAAAGGCAATGATATCTGTCCCTTCGGGTGAACCATGTGCCCTGCGAATCCGAAGAGGGGAGTAGACACGTCTTCTAATTGGGCATTTCCCAGCTGCATTTGTCCGAAGGCTTCCTGGAAAAGGATATTAACAGAGCTTCCCGAGTCAACTAGTACCCGGGCCACTTCATAATTGGCCAGGGATACACGGATAACCAAGGCATCTGTGTGGGGCAGCAGAACACCTTGCAGATCTTCTGGCCCGAACCAAACGGGCGGTGCAACTTGAATAGTCTGGTTGGCGATGATGGCCAAACTCTCCATGAGATGGGCGTACGACTTCCGTGCCCGTTTGGAGTCCCCGTCGGTAGGTCCTCCAGCTATAACATGAATAACTCCCCATGTGGGAATGTCATCTAGATTGGATGAAGGGCCCTCCCCTGATGGGCCTTCTTGAGAGACGACCTCGTGGGATGGCGTTTGGAAAATGACCCGGGGTTGCTGATTATACGGTCCTGGACGGGTTACATTAGGTCGGGGGCCTCGCCGCGCCGGCCCTCCTGCCCGAAACTTTACTTGCGGATATGCAGTATGGAGGCGATCCAATTCTTCTTGTAACTTGAAACATCGGCCACTACTGTGGCCGTATTCTGTGTGATATTGGCAAAAGAACGGGGCTGGGGGGTTACGCGGGATCCCCCGGTGTCCCAAGGGTCGTTGTAGCAGACCCTGCTGATCGTAAAATTCCATTTCACGTTCTTTCCATGTCCTCACAGGAGGAAGCACTTCAGCAGCCATGATTTATAATGGTGGGGTAGGGCGAACACCTTGCAGCATCGGACGAGGCCTCGGAACCTCCTGCCGAAAAGGTCTTGTATACTCCCGCCGAGGGGGGGCTTGAAGAGCAGCGGGACGAACTCTTTTGGGATCGGCGATCCGTTCGCCCTCCTCGTACTTTTAATCCTTCTTCTTGCGGATAAAGCTGCTCTGCACGGCTCGGTGGCTCTTCGTAGCTATCTCAGAGGTTGTCTTAACAAGGCGAGGAAGGGCCCTCCGCACATCTTTGAATAACGCCTCTGAAATTCTCAGATCGGGTGGCGGGGATCCCCCGGGCTGCAGAAGTGAATCGATGAATATACCCCCTAAGGGATTCCGAAGGTCCCTGAGTGATATGCATTAACATAGAGGCGTCTTGTTTATACGCCTTGCAGCTGACAAATTCTCGACTGAACATTCTCTGGAAGTCAGTGAAACAGGTGATAGACCCCGGGGGTAGAGTAGTGAACCACTTTTGTGCTGAGCCAGTCAGGGTGGTTCGGAAGACTCGGCACTTGAGAGCGTCTGTATAACAGTGAACCGAGGCCGCTCCATCGAATTGAAATATGTGCTTGTCAGGATCTGTCGAACCATCATACTTATTGACCTGAGGATTCCGGAAGTAGGATGGAGGGAGCTCCGAAAGAATGTCCATCGTGAAGGGACTGGGCTCGTATACTTCCGAAGGTCTGGTGGATTGACTTTCACCTTGCTCCTCCCGGCGCGTTTGGGTGAAGGGCATAGTATTCTGAGGTGTTCTTCCCCCAAGTCCACCTCCAAGCAATACCTCACCATTGGCGGCTGTACGGGAGGGGGGAGGTATTTCTGGGGGTAGATCTCTGGAAGAAGGTTCCCCGGAGTGCGGATGCAGATATCCGATCCTTTTCCTTTCCCTAGCCAGGGCTTCTATGATAGCATCATCCATCAAGGCCTTTAGTTGCGATGGTAGAAGGGTGATGGGGCGCTCCTCCGCCGCAGAGTTATCAGGTTGTTGTATTTCTTCGGGTTGCATCTCGACGTCCAACTCAAATGTTTCCCACAGACGACGCCAACTGATGAGGACGGGTGAAGTCTGTTCACTCCTTTCCAATGCAGTGAAGCACGGATAGAGATCTCAGAGGGTTCTCACAGGCCGCAATCAGTAAAGAATAAAAAGATAAAGTAGATGAAACGCAAAAACCAGCACCAGCAATCGAGACTCAGACACAAGATATAACGTGGTTCGGAATAAGGATTCCTACTCCACGGAGGTGAGTTTTCTCATCGGGGATGATGCCCAAGCACTTTCACTATGAAGGTCCTCCTTTCCGGAAAGTGAGTTTCCGAAGGTGGAGGAGAAAAAGCCTTTTACAATAATCTCACCAGACGAGAAAAATACAAGAGATATAATAACGACAGGTCTCTATCCTTTTTCTCCGGTGAAGCGGTTGTCCTCCTCTTTCCTCTCCTCTTGCGTCCCCTTCTCTCGCTGGCTGGGAATAATTGTTGGCCTCCCTTTTCTTTTCCCTGCCTCCTCCTCTTTTATCTCCCCCTCCTTTCCTTCATCATAACGTCGTGGGTTATCTTCATCGTACACGTGGCCACCACTTTTCCCTGGAGAATAATTCTGTTACAGATATCAGGAGTGGAGACTCTTTGGAATATTATGTGGGGCCTCCCAGGCCGTTGCCTAACACCCTTTCCCTCCACTTTTCGGGCAACTAGGCTAGACTATCTCCCTCAACCTTCCGTGTTGAGGGAAGCTAGTTTTAGGTCTATAGCCCATGAGCGCCCTAGCCCTAGGGTTCCTCATCAACCCGAACCAATTCCTCTCCTTCTCGTGCCCAACTTCCCTTTGTAGGGATCAGATTGTGCTGACTTCTTGGCAAAGTACCCTCAGCCTCTCCTTTGTCGTATCAATTGCTTTCATTACCTCTCTCGTACCAATGGCTCTCAATATTCGCCCGTGCCAATGGCTTCTGAGGTTCGCCCGTGCCAATGGCTTCTGAGGTTTGCCCGTGCCAATGGCTCTAAATATTCACCCGTGCCAATGGCTTCTGAGGTTCGCCCGTGCCAATGACTTCTGAGGTTCGCCCGTGCCAATGGCTCCAAATATTCGCCTGTGCCAATCTTCCTTTCCTTTCTTAGCTGAGCCGTATATTCTGGACCGGATCTTAGGTCACCCACTAACCCCTCTATCGGGGATTATGTAAAGAAGGTACCAGTAGTATCAACTTAGATACAAATATAAGTATCCTCTCCATCGGAGTCATTGCTTTTATTTGTAGGGCCGAAGAGAAACCAACTATTAATTTTACTTGTCAAAAAGTTAAGTTGACAAGATAGTAAAATTAATGGGTAAAACCTCCTCTTACAAATGTAGAATTCGTATACGTCCACACTATCGTGGCATACGATATTCTCGGTGTTTTGAGGTGTTGGTTGATTTTAAAATTTTATTGTTTGAGGAATCAATAATTTTTTGAAATCTACAGTAATGATCTATGTGATTCTTAGGATTTTCAAAAATGACTTTCAGTCCACTTGCTATGATACTAAAGGAAAATAAACTTACTGTACCCAAATAATGTTGATTGGAAAAGAATCTAGATATTGTCTTAACTACTAAGGAGTACAAATATGTACTCTTCGAAGAGTGTCCTCCTAAGCCTGCGAATGAGCTGGAAGTCCTTAGAGCTAAGATCGATGGGGAAACCCTGGTCGATATCATTCTCCAGTCGACAGAAAGGCTTCCTCAGCCTAAGGCCATGGTTGCTCAGAAGGTTTCTACTTCTAAGCTGAAAGACAAGAAGAAGAAGAAACAAGGTGGTGCAAAGGTGGTGGGAGGATCTCAGGGAGGAGTGAAGAAGCCGAAAGGCAAGTACTTCTCTTACAAGCAGGATGGACATTGGAGGAAGGACTGTCCCAATCCGAAGCAGAACAAAGGTATATCCTTTGGTCTAGTCGTTGAAACATGGTTAGTAGTGTTATCTACTGGCACCTGGTGAGTAGATACGGGAGCCTCTAATCATGTCTGCAATTCTTTGCAGGGGTTCCAAGAAACCCGACGACGAGCTGAGAGAGAGATTAACATTTACTTGGGCAATGCCAAAATGGTGGCGGCTATTGCAGTGGGAGAAGTTTTATTTATCTTTTGAGAAAAATAAAACTTTGGTTCTGGAAAATTCCTTTTATGTACCTTTATTTAGAAAGAATTTAATTTCAGTTTCTAAATTGTTTATGGATGGATATTCTATTTCTTTTAATGACAAAGTTGTTATAAAAAGGAATAGGGAGAATATCTGTTCAGCTACAATGATAGGAAATTTGTATACACTTGAACCAAAAGCTCCCACGATGCATATTGAAATAAATAACTCATCTTCTAATTCCAATGAGAGAAAAGAACCTTCGAAGATGAACCAAACATATCTTTGGCATCTTAGGCTTGGTCATATTAACCTAAGCAGAATTTAAAGGTTGATAGATGATGGATCTTTGCGTTCATTAGTGGTGGAAGATTTCCCAACCTGTGAATCTTGGTTGGAGGGTAAAATGACCAAGAGACCTTTTAAGGCCAAGGGGTATAGAGCCAAAGATGTGTTAGAATTGGTTCATTCTGATTTGTGTGGTCCTATGTCTATCCAGGCTAGAGGTGGTTTTGTGTATTTCGTCTCTTTTATAGACGATTACTCAAGATATGGATACATTTACCTCATGCACCACAAGTCTAAATGCTTTGACAAGTTCAAAGAATTCAAGGCTGATGTGGAGAAACATCAAGGTAAAAGTATCAAGACACTACGATCTAATCGTGGTGGTGAGTACCTCTTGGGAGAGTTTAGGAACTACTTATCAGAGGCTGGGATTCAATCCCAATTGTCTGCACCTGGCACACCCCAGCAGAACAGTGTAGCAGAGCGAAGGAATAGGACTCTTATGAAGATGGTTAGATCGATGATGAGTTATTCTGAGTTGCCAGATTCGTTCTGGGGATATGCTCTAGATATGGCCATGTACATTCTGAACTTGGTTCCATCTAAATCAGTGCCTTCTACTCCCACAGAGTTATAAACTTAGCGAAAGCTTACTCTAAGACATATTCGGATATGGGGGAGTCCAACACATGTGCTGAAGGTAGATGCTGGTAAGTTGGAACCTCGTACAGAAGTATGCATGTTCGTTGGCTATCCTAGAGGAACGAAGGGTGGTTTGTTTTATAGTCCTAGAGATTAGAGGGTGATCGTTAGCACGAACACCAGATTTCTAGAGGAAGACTATGTGATAGGCCACAAGCCCAAGAGTAAAATTGTTCTGGAGGAATTAAAAGGGGAAGTCACTTCTTTACTACCACCGGTACAAGAAGACATACCACATGTCACTGCACTGTGTGTCATAGAGGATACACAGGTGATGCCTCATCGTAGTGGGAGGGTTGTGAGACAGCCTGATAGATTCATGTTCTTGGGAGAATCTTCTGATTTGGTCCCTGGCGAACATGAACCTGATCCCCGGACATATGACGAGGCAATCCAAGATATAGATGCAACATCTTGGCAAAGTGCAATGAATACTGAGATTGAATCTATGGATTCAAATCGGGTCTGGGAGCTAGTAGAACCACCCGATGGTGTAAAAACCATTGGATGCAAGTGGATCTACAAGAGAAAGAGAGGAATAGATGGGAAGGTTGAGACCTTCAAAGCGAGGCTTGTTGCAAAGGGGTATACTTAGAAAGAGGGTATCGATTATGAGGAGACCTTTTCACCGGTAGCCATGCTTAAGTCTATCCGGATTCTCTTATGCATAACAGCTCATATGGATTATGAGGTGTGGCAGATGAATGTTAAGACAGCTTTCCTTAATGGAAGTCTTGAGGAAAACATCTATATGAAGCAACCAGAGGGATTCATTGCTAAAGGCAAAGAGCATTTTTTGTGTTAGCTTAATCGGTCCATTTATGGATTGAAGCAAGCTTCGAGGTCTTGGAACATCCGCTTTGATGAGGTAATCCAGTCTTATGGATTTATTCAAAGTCTGGATGAGTCTTGTGTATACAAGAGATGTGACGGAAACATAGTGGTATTTCTTGTACTATACGTAGATGACATTTTGTTGATTGGCAATAATATCAAGGTGTTATCGAACGTAAGGGTATGGTTGTGCAAACAGTTTGATATGAAGGACTTGGGAGAGGTGGGACACATCCTTGGGATCAAGGTTATAAGAGATCGTAGGAAAAGGATGTTGTGCTTATCACAAGCTTCATACATAGACACGATTTTGGATCGTTTTAGCATGCAGAACTCTAAGAAGGGTTTTCTACCTTTCAGACATGGAGTTCCTTTATCTAGGGAGATGTGTCCTAGATCATCTGAGGAGATAAAGGTGGTTCCTTATGCTTCGGCAGTAGGAAGCCTTATGTATGTGATGCTATGTACGAGACCAGATATCTGCTATGTCGTGGGCATGGTCAGCAAATATCAGAGTAATCCAAGACAGGGACATTGGACTGCGGTAAAGCATATATTGAAGTACCTGAGAAGGACTAGGGATTATATGCTAGTTTACTAGGCAGACCAATTACTCCCTGTGGGTTACACGGATTCTGACTTCCAATCTGATAGGGATAACAGTAAGTCTACCTCAGGTTTTGTGTTTATTTTGGGAGGTGGAGTCATTGTATGGAGGAGTGTCAAGCAGAAATGCGTGGCGGACTCCACCATGGAAGCTGAGTATGTGGCAGCCTCTGAGGCGGCCAAAGAAGTTGTGTTGCTCAGGAACTTCCTGATGGGCTTGGATGTGATTCCTGGTTTCCCAGAACTATCACAATTTATTGTGATAATAGTGGTGCAGTTGCAAACTCGAAGGAACCATGAGCCCATAAGGCTAGTAAACACATAGAGCGCAAGTACCACCTGATACGAGAAAATCGTAAAGAGAGGAGAAGTTGTTGTGGCCAAGATTGCATCTGAGGATAACCTGGCAGATCCTTTCACTAAGGCCCTTCCGGCGAGAGCTTTTGATAGGCATGTGGAGGGAATGGGGATCAGATGTATGATAATTTGAGGACAACATAGTTTTTTAGTATAATTGGGAGATTGTACGGAAGTATAATGAAAAGGCTATCTTTTGTATGAACATCTTTATTTTGAAATAAGAATCACATGATCATTGTTTGCATTTTTATGGTTATACAATATTGTCTAACACATTACATTGTAGATAACATGGTGTGTGGTGTCACATGGGAGATCATGTTATCGGTTCCTTGTAAAGTATAAGTAAAGGCTCACAACCTAGATGACTTTAGACAAACCATTGGTATGGTTGTAGTGTGATTCGGTATTGGGTTGTCTTGACCATAGAATCACACTAGTGCACTTTGTGTGTATTGAGCAGGACTGACTTAGAGGTGATTCGATTTATTGTTGACTACATAATCGAATCGGACCTCAGATATTATATTGTAAATGCTCTTAATCCCGATATAATAACGGGCAGATATACTTAGTATTCATTTCTTTGATTTACCAATGGGAGAGATTTATAGATTAAATTGATAGACTCAGTAAGTTGGGAAATAGTATTATTTATATGGTGTGTCGTTGATTATAGGAGGAAACCGTGCCCTATATATTAGGATGATAATGTCCCCTTGAGGAGCTCATAAGGTTCATCATGTAAACCCTGCAGGTGGACTTGGTCCGGCATGATGAAAAGGTTGAGTGATACTACTCATGGAGTTAGATGTTGATTAATTAATGGTCAATAAATTAATTAATCGACGGACATTCGAGATCTTAAACACGGGGAGAAAATGTACAAATAATATATGGAGCCCATATTAACTTATAGGGGTTGGTGCGGTAGATCAATGATAATCCTCTAGTGGATTGTATTATCATTAATGGATTGGACTTTATGTGGGCTTGATCCATGGGTGGCCAAGATCCAACTCATCCTCATGGTCCCTAATGTAGCCTATTAACACCTCATGAAGCTTAGATCCAATGGATAGAAACAAAACTCTAGATCCAAAGGTAGAGATTAAATCTCTAGATACGACGGTTGAGATTAAAACTCTTGATTCGACGGTTGAGATTAAATCTCTAGAACCAATGGTGGAGATTAAAAGGAGGCTTATCCCTAACTCTATAAAAGGATCACAAGGAGTTGGCATGGAGAATTAATCAAGAGGAGCTAGGGTTTTGGAGTTGGTGGCAAGAAGAGGAGCTAGGGTTTGGGCTTGGGTGGCACCTAATAAGGAAAGTTTTCCTTGACTTCTCCTTCTTCGTCAAGCTGTCGGCGCCCCTTGAAGCTCTTCCAGCCCTTGGCCGGCATCCAAACTCCCTCTTCTCCTTCTCCTTGGCCAATGGAACAAAGGTTTAGGGTCCTCCCTTGAAGCTTTTGGTCGGCAACCCTTAATCTCTTCTTCCTTCTTGGCCGGCGGCAAAGCTCCATCCTTGGAGGTTGTTGGTTGGTTGAAAGAAGGAATAGAGCTTTGTTTCTATTCTTCCTCTTGCTCGGAATGAGCAAGGAAGGAATATTGGCGATCTAGGAGCTTCAACTTTTGGTAGATCATCGCCCACAAGACGTCCGAAAGGAGGATGGTCATACATTAGAAGATCGAGAGGTATATCTATTCTCTATTCTCTTTTGTTACTTGCTTGTATTTGTTTTTTCAATTATGAGCATGATATATTCTATTTGTGGCTAAATAATACTTGGATCCCGAACATAAATACAAAAGTCGGCGATCCGTACATCGTCTATTCCACGGCTACTCGTAGAATAGAGGTTGGTCGCTTAAACAACGAGTTTGTTCAAGTGACCTCTCTAAACGAATAGCACGATGATGACTTAATTGTTTGAGCAATTCATTTTGTCTAGGATTAAATTTTTTTAATTCGGGGACATCGATGGGATCGCCATTAACAAACAACCAAGATGAAGTGGGAAGCGAAGTTTCCCTTCACGGATCAATGAAACAAAACCCTACAAATAAAGCATGTCAAGTATAAAATACTAAGGTATAAAATATCTAATTGTTAAGCCCAAATGGACATTATTAGAATTAAATCCATTTTACCTTAAAAATCACTTATCCCCTAAGTGTACCAAAAATCTAAAATGGCACACCATAATTTCTAAGACCTAATTGTGCCAATTTAATCAATTTTCAACTTCTCAATGCACATTGACACATCCTAAAGTGTCAACTCTACCATGGTTTGGTTAACTACCTATCCACTTAGGGTTGACACACCCTAACCTATCTAGCGTGAATTGATGTGAGCAAAACATATAGGATTTTAGAAGTAGTTTTCGCTCACATCTCATTGTAGGGATGTATACTGAAAAGTCTACTTTTTGTATAACATCTTTATTTTGAAATAAGAATCACATGATCATTGTTTGCATAGTTATGCAATATTGTCTAATACATTACATTGTAGATAACATGGTGTGTGGTGTCACACGGGAGATCATGTTATCGGCTCCTTATAAAGTATAAGTAAAGGCTCACAACCAAGATGTCTTTAGACAAACCATCGGGATGGTTGTAGTGTGATTTTTTATTGGTTTGTCTTGACCATAGAATCACACTAGTGCACTTTATGTGTATAGAGCAGTACCAACTTAGAGGTGATTCGATTTATTGCTGACTACATAATTGAATCGGACCTTAGATATTATTATGTACATGCTCTTAATCCTGATATAATAACGGGCACATTTACTTAGTACTCATCTCTTTGATTTACCAATGGGCGAGATTTATAGATTAAATCGATAGGCTCGGTAAGTTGGGAGATGATATTATTTATATGGTGTGTCGTTGATTATAGGAGGAAACCGTGTCCTATATATTAGGATGATGATGTCCCCTTGAGGAGCTCATAAGGTTCATCATGTAAACCCTGCAGGTGGACTTGGTCCGGCATAATGAAAAGGTTGAGTGGTACTACTCAAGGAGTTAGATGTTGATTAATTATTGGTCAGTAAATTAATTAATCGACAGACATTTGAGATCTTAAACACGGGGAGAAAATGTACAAATAATATATGGAGCCCATATTATCATATGGGGGTTGGTGAGGTAGATCAATGATGATCCTTTAGTGGATTGGATCATCATTAGTGGATCGGACTTTATGTGGGCTAGATCCATGGGTGGCCAAGATCCAACTCCTCCTCATGGTCCCTAATGTAGCCTATTAACACCTCATGAAGCTTAGATCCAAAGGATAGAAACAAAACTCTAGATCCAAAGGTGGAGATTAAATCTCTAGATCCGACGGTTGAGATTAAATCTCTAGATCCGACGGTTGAGATTAAATCCCTAGAACCAAGGGAGGAGATTAAATCAAGCCTTAAGCCTAACTCTATAAATATTGGCTTAAGGGTGGGCGGCAAGGAATGGAGAGGAAAGGGGGCTAGGGTTTTGGGTGGCAAGAGAAAGGGAGGTTAGGGTTTTGGGTGGCCACAATTAAGGAAAGTTTTTTTTCTTCTTCTTCCTTTGGTGGCCGACCCCCTTCTTCCCTCATCTCTCCTTGGCTTGGCCGGCATCCACCATTCTCCCTTTCATCTATGGCTGATGATGGATGGGGATTAGGGCTTGTCCCTTATGTGACAACCAAATCCTAATTAGATTAGGATTGGGCTTGGGCGGCTAGGGTTAGGGTTTTGGGATTAGGTTGGGCGGCAACAAGAAGATGATGCTCCTTTCTTCTTCTTCCTAAGGTTGGCCGACCACTATCCTTGTTCCCTCTACCTTGGCCGGAGCTCAACCTATTCTCCTTCCTTTCATCCTTTGCCTGAAATTAGGAGAGCTTAGTTTAGGGTTTGGGTGGCAACAAGGAGGAGGATTGCTTTCCTTTATCTTTTCCAAGTGTTGGCCGGCGCCCATGCCCTTGTTGTTTCTCCTTTGGTTGGTTTCCATACTCCATGTTCTCTTCCTTGGCCGACGGCAACATCGAGTTGATTGACTTGGTGGTCGGTTCTAGATAGGAAGATGAGTTTTGTTTTAGGATCTTCCTTTGTTCGGAGTGAACAAGGAAAGGAAGATTGGTGATCTAGGAGGCTTCAACTTTTGGTAGATCGTCGCCCACACGACGTCCAAAAAGAGGAAGGACATACAATAGAAGATCAAGAGGTATAACAAGAGGTATAATCTTGTTTGTTTTGATTAGTGTTCTTTTGTATTATGTTTATAATTGCTTTTCAATTATATGCATGTTTTGTGTGGATGGTTACTTGCTTGTATTTGTTTTTCAACTATGAGCATGATATAAATCTGTATATGGCTAAATAATACTTGGATCCCGAGCATAAACACAAAAATCGGTGATCCGGACATCGTCTAGTCCGCGACTACTCGTAGAATAGAGGATGGTCGCTTGAAGAAAAAATTTGTTCAAGTGACCTCTCTAAACGAATAGCACGACGATGACTTGGTTGTTTGGGCAATCCTTTTTTTCTAGGATTAATTTTTTTTTTAATCTGGGGACATCAAAGGGGTCTCCATGAACAAACGACCAAGGTGAAGTAGGAAGCGAAGTTTCCTCTCACGGGCTCGATAAGCAAAATCCTTCACTCATTACATTTTATGTTAGTTTCATGCATATGTCACTCTATTTTGCATGCATTTCCTATTTTCTAGTTCGAAGGTCTTCTCTTTGTACTTTTATATGCAGGATAGTATTTCATGGAAAAAAGACGCATTTTTGGAGCAAAAATGGAGTAATTTGTGGAGCACGGACCTTAGGGAACATGCACTGGCCATGTCCCAAGACTTGGGCATGTTTTCGAAGCGAAACAGATCAAAATGGAGGCTCCAAAAAAACACACGGCCAGGTCGTGTGAAAACACATGATCGTGTCTTTTTTCCAGCTCAATTTCTAGCTGAGATTTCACCTATTTTCCATCCTTGCACACGACTAGGCCATGTGAAATTCACACGACCGTGTGGCGGCGCCGCAAATTCAAAGATATAGGGGTTTTCAAGAATTTATGGAACGCCGAAGCCGCGTCTCTATATAGGGAACTCATCCAAGAGGCGAGGGATCACGAAAGAGCCACCCTAGGGCTCCTAAACCCTAGGGAGGAGGTACGACGGCTAGGATGGCACACCGAAGCCCTAAAAAGCTTCGGTAACTCGCAGCGGGGAGGAGGAACACTGCCAGAGGTCCACCACTTGCAATACAACGCCGGAGAGAAGGTCACAACGCATTGTAATCTCTATTTTTGCACTCTCTTTCTATTGTAATTGAACTTAAACATGTGTTGTGATTCTTCCTTCACGTTTATGGAGAAGAACTTTTGATTCTAGCATTAGGGAGTAGCTTGTGTTCATAGACAATGTTGGTTCATATTAAATTCTGGCCAAAAGTTTGATTTGACAATTGGATGTTGGTCTTTATTATACCTACGTGTATTTGTCTTTCTTTCCGCTGTGCTTAGACGATACGAGGTGGTGACAGCCCTTGCAATCTAGATTTAGGAGGTTTGATCAAGGATTCTAGGGGTAAACCTAACCTCCCATAACTGTGGGGAGAAGGGAGCGGTGGAATAAAAAATAGTCCACCGCAAGGATTGATTTGGCATCCTCGTACCCTCTATCCCGTCCTTTTGGGCGAGGATAGCTCCTGGTGAATGCGGCGGCTTTACGGGAGATTGTATGATGTCCCTTCTCTAAATCTGTAAGTAGAAGTTTAGATGACGGCAATTGACAACGTTGTTCTGTGGTACACAAGAGAAACCGAAGTCCTAGAATCACCTTTTCAAGACCCCGACACCCTCTTTTCCTCCTCCGTGTGACACACACTGAGTAGGGTCCTCCGATAGTCCTCACCAACCGACTCTCACTGAGATTTCGTACGAACAACCGCAACCACTTAGAGGATTGATACTCGAATCTCAGTCCCTGTGGGATCGATAATCTATTTATTACTTGACGACATCCGTACACTTGCGGGCGTTGAGCGCAAGTGCATACTTTGAGTCTTCGACGGTCTCCATCGTGGGATTTAAGGTTGCGACTGTGCGCATCAAGTTTTTGGCGCCGTTGCCGGGGACTGTCGATTCGATATCAAATCGGAAAGTGGATAATTGGATCGAACTTAGGATAGATTTACTTTTCTTGTTTTATTTTATTTTGTTTATTTCAGTTTTGTTTATTTAGTTGCTCTTTCCTTATTTATAATTTCCTGCATATAACGATGCATGCTTTTTCTCATGATTATGGTCAATTTAATGCTGTAAGTTTTAGTAATATTTATTGTGAACATTATGGTGAAACATGGCATACCATTAATGATTGTCCGGATATATTCGAACCTTCACAATTTGAACAAGAAGATGTCACCTACAATTCCAACCAGTGGCCACAAGATGATTTCTATTCATATAGTTTTGACCCTGGGTACTTAAACCTCAATATTGTCCGCCTAAATCCTGACTTGAGCATATAATGGAAGATTTCATTCGAACAGAACAAGAGGTGAACGATGAATTTTGACGGCGGTATTCACAGACAGTATAGCGCCCGCCCTTATCTGCTCTCAGGGCGGCGCTACTTTAGTCTATATATTTTTTTTTTATTAGCATACTACATATGGATCCGTTCAAAGTCTACATGCTTAAACAGGTTATCATAACTGAAACCTTCTTTGGCACATGCATCACCTATCTTATTCATCATTAGCATGACCACATATCTTATCTCATTTCATAACATGCATAACGAAAGGATTCGTTCATGAGTTCTAACATATCGAACCTCTTAAATAAAGGGATACTCATTAAACACAAGTCTTATAAGCGGAAGCAATGTCTTAAATTGTTCTTAGAGCATATAAATATAAGCAGATAGTGAAGGGTCTTCTTCCACCATGCCACTATCACACACGCACATGGCCCCTCCTGCCACTTCCTCTAGTGCAGACTTCCTTTATCTGCAGTATATGGACAACATAAACTATAAGCATATAGCTTAGTAAGATCCTTGCCTACTCACAAAAGCCACGATTTCATCAAACTATTAGAACAGAGCATGCCGGGCATAGAAAATGACCTAAGCATTTCATATCAACACTAATCAACAACATATCCGTAATAGTACAAAAGAACTAAGCATGGCATAGAATTGTTCATAAGCGGGTTAAGCATAATTAATCTAAGCGGGGCATACTTTGAACATGAGCGTTATAAGCTGCATAAACTAAGCATGCATGAAAGAACATAATCATAAGCATTTGGTTAACTTGAACATAAACATTTGTAATAACATAAACCCTAATCATGCGAAGGAACATAGTCGCAAGTATTCTTAACCTTACCCTTATCCTTCACCACATCATAAATTCTAAACTAGCATAAAGTACATAGTCACCACATACTTAGACTTAACTCTAAACTTCATAACTTCATAACATCTAGCATGCATAAAGAACCTAGTTAAAGCATTGAGCATTTAACATAAGCATACACAATATCATAAAAGTCTTGTCTTTTCAAAACATATACTTATAAATATTTCAATATCATCATAACTTCATAACATCTAGCATGCATAAAGAACCTAGTTCAAGCATTGAGCGTTTAACATAAGCATACACAATATCATAAAAGTCTTGTCTTTTCAAAACATATACTTATAAATACTTCAATATCATCATAACTTCATAACATCTAGCATGCATAAAGAACCTAGTTCGTAAGCATTCAGAGCATTTAACATAAGCATACACAATATCATAAAAGTCTTGTCTTTTCAAAACATATACTTATAAATATTTCAATATCATCATAACTTCATAACATCTAGCATGCATAAAGAACCTAGTTCGTAAGCATTCAGAGCATTTAACATAAGCATACACAATATCATAAAAGTCTTGTCTTTTCAAAACATATACTTATAAATACTTCAATATCATCATAACTTGTTTGGGGGCCCTGTGTTAAGTACCACATAATGCGCGTTCCCTAATAGGCTGGGGTAGCGAGCCACCAGTCCTACTAGAGCAAGACCTCTTACGTCTTACCAGGGCAAAACCTCTTACGTCTTCTTGTGTCCCTATGGATTTGATTAACGACCACCTGACGGGTCGGGTACTTAACCTCTTGCAAAGTAAAATACTTAATTCTTTCCTTTTTATTGTCATAATATAAAGAATGCTCTTGATCCCCAACACAAAAAGGGAAGCATCTTGATTTTATCTTGTCATAAAGAGAGCTCTTGATCCCTACTTGAAAGGGAAGCATCTCCATCTTATCATATCATAAGGAGAGCTCTTGATCCCTACTTGAAAGGGAAGCATCTCCATCTTATCTTGTCATAAGGAGAGCTCTTGATCCCTACTTGAAAGGAAGCATCTCCATCTTATCTTATCATAAGGACACATGCATTCATAACGTAAGAGTACCCTAAAGGGTCCTAAAGCATAAACGTGTTCATCACATAAGCATGTTTCATTGCATCGTAAACATGAAGCATATTTCCTAAGCATATTCATGACATATTAAATCACAAAACATGTTCTTCACCTAGGCAAATCACAATATTCATGGCACATTACATCATAAACATGTAGCACATTTCCTAGGCATATTCATGGCATATTGAATCATAAAACATGTTCATCACATGGCCTAATTTCATGGCATACTAATTCATAAACTTGAAGCATATTCCCTAAACATATACATGGCATATTAATTCACACAACATGTTCATCACCTAAGCATATTTCATGGCACATTACATCATAACATGAAGCTTATTTCCTAGGCCTATTCAAGGCATATTAAATCATCAAACATGTTCATCACATAGCCTAATTTCATGTTGCATTGAATCATAACATATTCATCACACAAGCATAGTTCATGTCCTAAAAAAAAACATACCCATAGCACAACTACATATAGGGGTGTTTTCATGAAACCCTAACCCTAAAATCATTGGTTGGCCGAATCTTGTAAGGGGCTCAAGCTTAGGTTTTGTCCCCTAAAATTCATTCATAAAGCATTATAACCTAGCATAGCCTCATTAGGGATATTTTCATGCAACCCTAACCCTAGTTACCTAGGGTGGCCGAAACCTATAAGGGCTCAACTAGGGTTCTTGTCACCTAATATTCATTCATGAGCACTACACCCTAGCATAGCATCTTTAGGGATATTTTCATGCAACCCTAACCCTAGTTACCTAGGGTAGCCGAAACCTATAAGGGCTCAACTAGGGTTCTTGTCACCTAATATTCATTCATGAGCATTATAACCTAGCATAGCACCATTAGGGATATTTTCATGCAACCCTAACCCTAGTTACCTAGGGTGGCCGAAACCTATAAGGGCTCAACTAGGGTTCTTGTCACCTAATATTCATTCATGAGCATTATAACCTAGCATAGCATCATTAGGGATATTTTCATGCAACCCTAACCCTAGTTACCTAGGGTAAACCTATAAGGGCTCAACTAGGGTTCTTGTCACCTAACCTTCATTCATGAGCATTATAACCTAGCATAGCATCATTAGGGATATTTTCATGCAACCCTAACCCTAGTTACCTAGGGTGGCCGAAACCTAGAAGGGCATCATCTTGGATGGTGGTTACTTAAAGGTCTTACTTGAAACATACCATCTAAGAACATAACTTTAGAATCAAGTTCATGCAACCCTAACCCTAAAATCTTGGGGTTGGTCAACCATATAGGATCATCCCTTTGGACTTTGACTCCTAAAGGTATCTACTTGAAACATACCACCCATACAAACCTCCCTTAGTAGCATTTTCATGAATCCTAGCCCACCAACTTAGTTGGTCAAACTTATAAGGCTACAATTTCATATTTCTTTCAAGCCAACCTAACCTATCAAACTAATATACCGCAGTGAGGGAAAACTTACTTCCTTCGCTTTGCTTGAGGAGATGACCTAATGGAAGTCACCTAGCTCTCTCCTAGCTTGCAAGGGGCTCGCCAAAGGAAGAAGAAGAAGGGCTTAGGTTTCGTGAGAATGAAGAGAAGAGGAAGAAGGAAAGAAGAAGTGGCCAAGTGGAACTTCTCTTCTTTATAAAGGGAGGAAGAGAAGTTTCTCTTCTTTGTCAAGCCTCTTCATTTACCCTCCTCCCATTTATCTATAGGTTCCCCTTTTCCTCTAATGATATGATTCTATTGGGCTCATGGTTAGTGGGTGCATCTATAAGGCTTGGCTATCTCTAGAGGTGGGGGGTTCAATTCCTAGGCTTTGCATCTCTTTTTGGCTTATTTTCTTTTATTTCTCCAAAAGGCCTACATAAAGCCTATCATCATAAAGCCAAAAATTCTCGTAAAATTGCTAGAATTTCACGGGCATTACAATCCCTCATACCTTGTAAAAGTTTCGTCCTCGAAACTTAAAACAATTCCGGGTACTTCTGCCTCATGTCCTCCTCGCGTTCCCAAGTAGCCTCCTCATATTGCGACTCGCCACGGAGACCTTCACTAAGGGCACCTCTTTGTTCCTTAGTCTCTTGAAATCTCGGTCTAGTATCTGGATAGGCCGACTTTTGATACTCAGGTCCTCTTGAACGTGTACAATTTGTGGCTCGATCACTTGGTCCGCTCTGGATATGCATTTCTTGAGCATAGAGACATGGAACACGTTGTGTATAGCCGACATCTCTTGGGGCAGTTCCAGCTTGTACGCCACCTTGCCCACTCTCTGTGATTCCCACGTAACGTGGATTCAGTTTACCCTTCCTTCCAATCTCATCACCCTTCATAGGGTCACTGAGGAATACTGTGTCCCCGACTCAATTCTAACGGTCTACGCCGCATATCCGCATAGCTCTTTGTCGGCTCGAGCAGCTCGATTCTCTCGACGGATATTCAGATAGCGGGTGGTATTGTCAATAATATCGGCCTCAAGACCCATTTCCTCCTTTTCACCACCCTCGTACTCAACAGATAGGAGACTGATCTTCTCCCAGTGATAGAGCTTCATAGGGTGCCATTCCAATGGTAGAAGTGTTGTAAGCAAATTCGCCAAGCACAAATATCGACACTCTCCCCTTAAAGTCTAGAGCACAAGCTCAAGAAGATATCTTCCAAAGACTGTTCACTCTTTCCGTCTGACCGTTGGTCCGAGGATGAAACGCTCAATCTCAACTTAGTGCCAAGAGCCTTCAACACATTCCCAAAATGGGAGGTAAAACGCCATCCCGGCCAGAAATAATAGCCTTAGGCACTCCATGTAATTTGATAATTTCCTTGACATATAATTGAGCTAGTCGCCAACCGAATAGGTCATCTTGATTGCTGAAATGGGCAGACTTTGTCAACCGGTCTATGATTACCCATATAGCATCGTAACCATTTGTTGTTCCGGGTAATCCCGAGATGAAATCCATGGAAATTTCTTCCCATTTCCACTAATCCCGCAGAATCCCCTGTGTTTCGTGTTCGCCTTCACCTTCCGCAGTCGACAGGTGTTGACGCATCGAGCCACATCCCTTTCATGCCTGACCACCAAAATTTATCCCTTAAGTCCCGATACATTTTATTAGATCCTGGATGCATGGTATAAGGTGTTCCATGGGATTCTCGAGTATCTTCTCGTCAGAATTCCGATCGTCTAATGCATAGGCGATCCCTAAGTATAATAATCCGCCGCTGATGCGGAATCCATTATCCCTTCCTTCCAGATTTCTTGTTTGAACTTCGGATGTCCAATCACCATCTTGCTTTCCCTTTATATCGTCGAACAATGTCGGCTTATAGTCATGGTGGAAAGTTGTCCGTAAATGATTTCTATTCCGTAATTCATTACTTTCCCTTTTCGTGGGTTGAGATAGCATCGATAAGGACATCAAAGCGCACCGGACTTTCGCTAAGCGATCCGCCACCTTGTTGGCCTTTCCGGGTGATAGAATATCTCACAATCATAATCTTTGACTAGCTCAAGCCATCCGCGTTGTCTCATGTTTAGGTCTTTCTCGGTAAAGAAATATCTCGAGACTCGTGGTCGGTATAAATCTCGCACCGAGCCCGTATAAGTAGTGTCTCCATATTTTTAGAGCGAATACCACTACGCCAGTTCTAAGTCATGGGTAGGATAATTTATTTCGTGCTCTTGAGTGCCTAGAGGCGTAAGCGATGACCTTGCTTTTTGCATAAGTACACCCGAGCTTAGAAGCGCCACTATACATATCAAGCTTCCATTATCTTCAGGAGAGTCGATGGGAGCGGTGGTCGTCCTTTTCGCTCAGAAACTCCTCTCACGATCCTCACCCATTTGTATTGCTTGTCCTTTCTTGAGGGGTCATAGGGGCTGCAATTCTAGAGAAGTCCTCTACAAACTTCTGTAATAGCCTCACTAGCCCGAGGAAACTTCGATTTCACTCGCATTCCTTGGCCTATTCCAGCCTCACCTCAATCTTCATTGGGTCCACCATGATTCCATCTTTAGAGATGACATGACCCAAGAATGACACTTGATTGAGCGTAACTCACATTTGGAGAACTTGGCATATAGTCGCTCTTCAAGAATCAGAGTAATCGCCTTCGTGTGTTCGCATGCTCTTCTCGGCCTCTCGAGTAGATAAGAATATCGCCGATGAAGACGATCACAAATTTGTCGAGGAAGGCCGAGAATACTGATTCATCAGGTCCATGAACATTGCAGGAGCATTGGTTATGCCAAAGGGCATAACTACAAACTCATAATGCCTGTATCTTGTCCGGAAGACCGTCTTCGGAATATCGCTTGGCTTTACTTTTACTTGATGATAGCCAGACCTGAGATCGATCTTTGAAAAGACAGTAGCTCCCTTCACCGGTCGAACAAGTCATCGCCGATCCCGGGAAGGGGGTACCTATTCTTGATGGTCACGTTGTTCAAGCTTAGTCTATACACATTCGCATAGACCCATCTCTTTTCTTTATGAACAACACCGAGCTCCCATGGCGGATAAATCGCCAAGTAACTCCTGTAGTTGTTTCTCGTAGTTCTTTCAACTCGGTTCGCCATTCTAGGGTGCCTTGGAGATCGGATTAGTTCCGGAATTAATTCGATCTCGAACTCAATTTCTCTATCGGCGGTAACCTAGGTCATCGTGAAACACCTCGGATGGTCACGCATACCACTCGACATCTTCTATCTTGGTTCTTGATATGGTATCCACCACATGTGCTAGAAATCCGGTGCATCCGTCTTCTAACATTTTTCGGGCCTTTTAGTGCCGATAAGAACTTCTTTGTTCCTTTCTTCGACTCCCGATAAATTCAAATGAAACCGCCGGGTCGGAAGATTACCCTCCGTTCTGACACTCAATTGACGCGTACTTGTGCGTAAAAGTCCATGCCCAATATAACATCATAGTCCCACATATCTAGGACTATCGTGTCACCATAGAGCTCCCTGTCTGCGAGCCTAATTGGTGCGCGTGCGAGAATATGGGTGGATGGCATCACTTCTCCGAAGTAACGCGTCGTTAAATTTAATTCATAGTCCAAAGCTTGGGGATGCCTATCTATCTTTCTTATGAAAGGCGTAGCGATGAATGAATGGGTTGCCCGGTGTCAACAAGCGTATTATCTTGTTGAAATAAATAGGTGACTGTGACAACCGTCGAGGCACTCGCTACATCTTCTCTGGTGAGGAGAACACCTGGCATTTGTCCCAGCCTGGGCTTCCAGTCTCCCTTGACTTATTTGAGGACCTTCTATCGTAGCCTGCATCTGGTGAAGCTGGGGAGGAGCTCCCGGGTACTGGACATACTGCTGTGGCGGTGCCTGAACTCGGGTAGGGCAGTTCCAGGCTATGTGCCCCTCCCGTCCACAGTTGTAACACTTCCTCGTGCCTCAGCGACATTCCCGGATGCTTCTTCCCACATGTAGGGATCGGGATACCCAGTTTGGCGGTTTCGGCCCCTCTTGGGCCATTCCACTGTTTCTTCTTGCCACTGCGGTCTCTCTTCCAGCTAGTATTCTGAGATTTCGGCTCTCCGGTTCGTGCCTTACTCTGCTGACTGATGTTGTTCAGGTAGTGCTCTGTGACCAGGGCACTACTGAACAACTCCTCGTGATGCAGGGTCGATTGACTCACGGCCACATTCGAGGGGCTATCTCGGTAACATTTTGTGAGTCCGATCCTCTCCCTCTCGATCGACTAACTCTCAGGCGAGGCGGCGTGCCGGTTGAACCTTTTCATAGCTTCACTAAGCGATAGATCGCCTTGTGGAACTCGAGAAACTCATCGTAGTGCTTATTTGTGATCCGTCTCAAAGAACTCCTCGAAGAACTCCGATTCAAAGTCTATCCACCTCATTTGATTTACTTGTCTCTTTGCTTTGACTCTCTCCCACCACATCCTTGCATCTCGGAAAGGACGAGCGAGGCACATTTTATCCTTTTCGTGCTCGGGCCAATCCGGTAGCTCCACGATGCTTTCAAGCTTTGAACCAGGCTTGGGCATCCATGGTTCACGGCACGGAGAAATTTTACGGTTTGACCTCGCCTTGAATCGGATAGGCCCGGCGGACCCTGCGGCATTGATTAGCGGTGCTTGCACCATAGTGGTCGTGCTAGGAGTGACGTTCTGCGTCCCTGGGGTGGTGCTAGGGTTCCCTTGTTGATTCGTGAGAGCATTGATAACCAAATTTGCTCTGCGACTGTGTGTGGCTCGGTAACCACATGCATCAAATCTGGTGGGGTGCGAGTCATTCCCTCTAGCACTCGTCTCCGTTCATGTTATCTAAGTGATAAATGAATAATTAATTAAGGTGTTATTATAATTTCTACTCATATACGTGCATCTAATATCTCATATCATAAACAAGGTATGGTATCCTTAATATTTGAGTCTCAATAGGGTTTTATAAATATGTGTGATTCCAAGTGTGATTCCAATCTACTAAAACATGAGGAGGTATTATTTCTATCTAGATCACAAGTGTGATTCCAATCTACCAAAACATGATAAGGTATTATTTCTATCTAGATCACAAGTGTGATTCCAATCTACTAAAACATGATAAGGTGTTATTTCTATCTAGATCACAAGTGTGATTCCAATATACTAAAACATGATAAGGTGTTATTTCTATCTAGATAGGAGTCATTCTTCATTATAAAAGAAACTCAAGTATGCATAAGGTTACTTACTTGGAAATAGCAGGATGGAGGCTTGATGTGTGATAGTGGAAAGGTGAACCGCTCGATACCACTGTAGCGCCCGCCTTATATCTGCTCTCGGTGCGCTACTTTAGTCTATATATATTTTTTATTAGCATACTACATATGGATCCGCTCAAAGTCTACATGCTTAAAACAGTTATCATAATCAAACCTTCTTTGCACATGCATCACCTATCTTATTCATCATTAGCATGACCACATATCTTATCTCATTTCATAACATGCATAACTAAAGGATTCGCTCATGAGTTCTAACATATATCGAACCTCTTAAATAAAGGGATACTCATTAAACACAAGTCTTATAAGCGGAAGCAATGTCTTAAATTGTTCTTAGAGCATATAAATATAAGCGAGATAGTGAAGGGTCTTCTTCCACCATGCCACTATCACACACACATGGCCCCTCCTCGCCACTTCCTCTAGTGCATTTCCTTTATCTGCAGTATATGGACAACATAAACTATAAGCATATAGCTTAGTAAGATCCTTGCCTACTCACAAAAGCCACGATTTCATCAAACTATTAGAACATGAGCATGCTGGCATAGAAAATGACCTAAGCATTTCATAGCAACACTAATCAACAACATATCCAGGTAATAGTACAAAAGAACTAAGCATGGCATAGAATTGTTCATAAGCAGGTTAAGCATAATTAATCTAAGCAGGGCATACTTTGAACATGAGCGTTATAACTGCATAAACTAAGCATGCATGAAAGAACGTAATCATAAGCATTTGGTTAACTTGAACATAAACATTTGTAATAACATAAACCCTAATCATGCAGAAGGAACATAGTCGCAAGTATTCTTAACCTTACCCTTAACCTTCACCACATCATAAATTCTAAACTAGCATAAAGTACATAGTCACCACATACTTAGACTTAACTCTAAACATCATAACTTCATAACATCTAGCATGCATAAAGAACCTAGTTCGTAAGCATTCAGAGCATTTAACATAAGCATACACAATATCATAAAAGTCTTGTCTTTTCAAAACATATACTTATAAATATTTCAATATCATCATAACTTCATAACATCTAGCATGCATAAAGAACCTAGTTCGTAAGCATTCAGAGCATTTAACATAAGCATACACAATATCATAAAAGTCTTGTCTTTTCAAAACATATACTTATAAATACTTCAATATCATCATAACTTCATAACATCTAGCATGCATAAAGAACCTAGTTCGTAAGCATTCAGTGCATTTAACATAAGCATACACAATATCATAAAAGTCTTTTCTTTTCAAAACATATACTTATAAATACTTCAATATCATCATAACTTCATAACATCTAGCATGCATAAAGAACCTAGTTCGTAAGCATTCAGAGCATTTAACATAAGCATACACAATATCATAAAAGTCTTGTCTTTTCAAAACATATACTTATAAATACTTCAATATCATCATAACTTGTTTGGGGGGCCCCAGGTTAAGTACCACATAATGCACGTTCCCTATTAGGTTGGGGTAGCGAGCCACCAGTCCTACTAGAGCAAGACCTCTTACGTCTTACCAGGGCAAGACCTCTTACGTCTTCTTGTGTCCCTATGGATTTGATTAATGACCACCTGACGGGTCGGGTACTTAACCTCTTGCAAGGTAAAATACTTAATTCTTTCCTTTTTATTGTCATAATATAAAGAATGCTCTTGATCCCCAACACAAAAAGGGAAGCATCTTGATTTTATCTTGTCATAAAGAGAGCTCTTGATCCCTACTTGAAAGGGAAGCATCTCCATCTTATCATATCATAAGGAGAGCTCTTGATCCCTACTTGAAAGGGAAGCATCTCCATCTTATCTTGTCATAAGGAGAGCTCTTGATCCCTACTTGAAAGGGAAGCATCTCCATCTTATCTTATCATAAGGACACATGCATTCATAACGTAAGAGTACCCTAAAGGGGTCCTAAAGCATAAACGTGTTCATCACATAAGCATGTTTCATTGCATCGTAAACATGAAGCATATTTCCTAAGCATATTCATGACATATTAAATCACAAAACATGTTCTTCACCTAGGCAAATCACAATATTCATGGCACATTACATCATAAACATGTAGCACATTTCCTAGGCATATTCATGGCATATTGAATCATAAAACATGTTCATCACATGGCCTAATTTCATGGCATACTAATTCATAAACTTGAAGCATATTCCCTAAACATATACATGGCATATTAATTCACACAACATGTTCATCACCTAAGCATATTTCATGGCACATTACATCATAACATGAAGCTTATTTCCTAGGCCTATTCAAGGCATATTAAATCATCAAACATGTTCATCACATAGCCTAATTTCATGTTGCATTGAATCATAACATATTCATCACACAAGCATAGTTCATGTCCTAAAAAAAAACATACCCATAGCACAACTACATATAGGGGTGTTTTCATGAAACCCTAACCCTAAAATCATTGGTTGGCGAATCTTGTAAGGGCTCAAGCTTAGGTTTTGTCCCCTAAAATTCATTCATAAAGCATTATAACCTAGCATAGCCTCATTAGGGATATTTTCATGCAACCCTAACCCTAGTTACCTAGGGTGGCGAAACCTATAAGGGCTCAACTAGGGTTCTTGTCACCTAATATTCATTCATGAGCACTACACCTAGCATAGCATCTTTAGGATATTTTCATGCAACCCTAACCCTAGTTACCTAGGGTAGCCGAAACCTATAAGGGCACAACAAGGGATCTTGTCAACTAATATTCATTCATGAGAATTATAACATAGCATAGAACCATTAGGGATATATTCCTTCAACCCTAACCCTAGATAACTAGGGTGGAAACCTATAAGGGCTCAACTAGGGTTCTTGTCACCTAACCTTCATTCATGAGCATTATAACCTAGCATAGCATCATTAGGGATATTTTCATGCAACCCTAACCCTAGTTACCTAGGGTGGCCGAAACCTATAAGGGCTCAACTAGGGTTCTTGTCACCTAACCTTCATTCATGAGCATTATAACCTAGCATAGCATCATTAGGGATATTTTCATGCAACCCTAACCCTAGTTACCTAGGGTGGCCGAAACCTAGAAGGGCATCATCTTGGATGGTGGTTACTTAAAGGTCTTACTTGAAACATACCATCTAAGAACATAACTTTAGAATCAAGTTCATGCAACCCTAACCCTAAAATCTTGGGGTTGGCCGAACCATATAGGGTCATCCCCTTTGGACTTTGGACTCCTAAAGGTATCTACTTGAAACATACCACCCATACAAACCTCCCTTAGGAGCATTTTCATGAATCCTAGCCCACCAACTTAGTTGGCCGAAACTTATAAGGCTAAAATTTCATATTTCTTTCAAGCAACCTAACCTATCAAACTAATACACTGCAGGTGAGGGGAAAACTTACTTCCTTCACTTTGCTTTAGGAGATGACCTAATGGAAGTCACCTAGCTCTCTCCTAGCTTGCAAGGGGCTCTCGGCCAAAGGAAGAAGAAGAAGGGCTTAGGTTTCGGTGAGAATGAAGAGAAGAGGAAGAAGGAAAGAAGAAGTGGCCAAGTGGAACTTCTCTCTTCTTTATAAAGGGGAGGAAGAGAAGTTTCTCTTCTCTTTGTCAAGCCTCTTCATTTACCCTCCTCCCATTTTTCTATAGGTTCCCCTTTTCCTCTAATGATATGATTCTATTGGGCTCATGGTTAGTGGGTGCATCTATAAGGCTTGGCTATCTCTAGAGGTGGGGGGTTCAATTCCTAGGCTTTGCATCTCTTTTTGGCTTATTTTCTTTTATTTCTCCAAAAAGGCCTACATAAAGCCTATCATCCTAAAGCCAAAAATTCTCGTAAAATTGCTAGAATTTCACGGGCATTACAGACAGAGACCCAATATCGTTTCCAAAATGAGATCGAGAGCTATGAGTCACCATGCAAATTTTATCCAGAACCAAGCCCCCACTTAGAAGCCCCGCTAGATAATTTTACTAGGGAATGCAAAGAGCATAGCCAACAATTTGCTGAGTTGATGGAACGGAATCTAGCTAGGATAGAAACCAAACGACTAGAAGGTGGCTTTAATGACTGGATCACACCTAATAAGGTGGAGACTCACTTTGAGCGAATGAATGAGGAGGGCGTAGATGACATAGGAAGTGAAGAAGGACAATCAATTCAATCACCATTGGAAGAAAATCTTGAGGATTATATAAATGATACTTTAATCAAGGAGAGCATTGCTTCAATCCAAACACCTCCTAACCTCAATGATCTAGAAGAGCCTACCATAATCCTCACCGAAACTCTAGCTACCAATAACGAAGCCCATTTAGTGATTTGTAATGATAAAATTTCATTCGACATAATAGATTCTGCTAATCAATCTTTTGGTGAGGATGTCTATGGTGAGTTAAATTATTTACAACATTTATAATATAATAATCAAACTATTGATTATTCATTGAGACTAAGCATGTTAAACCTCGAGTCAAGGAAAGCAGCACCCAAGTATCTTGCCCCTCCACGAGGAAGATTTAAAAGATATAGTAATGGAGGACCAAAAGGCAAGAAACAAAAGGTGAGAAAGTATTTGGTACCTCCACGAGCAAGATTTAAGGGATATAGCGATGGAGGACTACCGGGAAAGAGGCATAAAGTGAGCAAGTATCTTGCTCCCCCACGAGCAAGATTCAAATGCCTCAAATGAAATGTAGGAATAAGGTCGAGCTAAAAGACCTTAAACAAAGCGCTTATTGGGAGGCAACCCAAGTTTAGTCTTTAGATTTCCCTTTGATTGTATTCATGCATTTAGTTAATTCGAACTTTGATTTATGGTATTTAGCATTTGTAGGTAAGGAAAGAACTTGCTAGGTAAAAACAAAAGTCATTTTAAGTTTATGCGGTGAAGTGAGTGAGAGAAATCAGACAATTGTGCACCACAAGAAAAGAAACAAAGGGCGCACGGCCAGGCCGTGTGTTTTCACACGGACGTGCCCTGACTTCCAGAGTTGCACACGGTCAAGCCATGTGTTTTCACACGGCCGTGCCCTGACTTCCAGAGGCGCACACAGTCAGGCCATGTGATTTCACATGGTCGTGTCGCGCCCCCTAGTCCACGTGAAAAGCCTACACCTACACCGTTTTCTTTTTCTACTTTTGAGCAGGATGCAGGTATTTCTGCCTATGATTTCTCAGAGTTTCGATCATGCCTCGATGACATTTACACTAAGCAGTAGACGCAGAGGCAACGATGGGAGGAGTAGAGCGCCTACCAGCAGGTGGAGTTCCAGGGATTCTGGGAGCATTTTCAGCGAGCTGAGGAGTTTTACGATGAGACCCACATATACTTCCAGGAGGAGGTTGTTCGTCGCCTGGATGAGGCAGCCTACTGCAGGGAGATGCGGCAACACATGCATGGCCAACAGGCGCAGTGGGCTAGGGAGGAGGAGCACCAAGTAGCCACTGGATCCATCAGTTCCTAGATTGACCACATGTATATGTGGCATCAGCGGCTCAGCAGCTGGTTCTCCCAGGATCTAGAGATGCCCAGACACCCAAACTTTCCACCTCGTCCACCATATTAGAGGTATACTTTTGTTTAAGTGTGGCAGGGGGAACCCCAAGCTATATTTTGTTTTGTTTTCTAGCGGTAGTTTCTTTTCTGGTATTTTCATTTGTTCATGCATGCATGAGTTGTTTAGTTCCCTTCAATACTTAATTTTTGGTGTCTGAAAAGTTACCTCAGTAGTATTTTTGAAAGTTGCTTGCATGAATTGTTCTCATAGGTAGCTTGACTCTATTTATCTTGTGGTATTTTATTTTATTCGCTCTATTGAATGTTCTAGACTTACACTGGTTAGCTTTGTTTTCGCACTTACACATGTCGAACATCCTAAAAGGGAGAATCTAGTACATACCTAGTTATGATTCACTTCAGTAATCTAGTACTTTGGAATCCATAGGTGACTCTAGGTTTAGCATTTTAATTACTGAGATGCTCGGATTGTGTAAGCCCATTCAGAAAAATCAAAATCCCTGTGAGCTGAAAAATAAAAAAAGAAAAAAAAATAAAAAAAAGAAAAGAGAGAAAAAAAAAAGAGAAAAAGAAAAAAAAAAGAAAAAGAAAAAGAAAAAGAGGGATAAAAAATAGTTGTCGTGGGTGGAAATGGCTAGGTGCCCCTTTGAGACCGAGTTAGGTTACTGGGGAAACGCCTAAAAATTTCTCTCAATACCGAGCACACCTTTGAGACTTTATGCTAGATCTAGGGAACGACCCTCGCTTTGGGCAGGTAAGTGCCTAAGAGCCGCAAACCTTAGGAAAGTTATGTGGTGACAACTTAACTCACCATGGAACGGGCATCCCCTAAGAATGGTTCTCCTAGCACGAGCATGAGGAGCTAACTTAGTGAATTTTTAGAACATATCTGTCTTGCTTTGATTGCGAATACCACCTGATAAATTTAGTTAGCAGGCTAATTATGGAACAATATCTTTTTAAAATTTTATGGCACTGAGGTTTTCTTGAGGACAAGCAAAGATTTAAGTCTGGGGGAAGTGATGTGAGCAAAACATATAGGGTTTTAGGAGTAGTTTTCGCTCACATCTTATTACATTTTATGTTAGTTTCATGCATATGCCACTCTATTTTGCATGCATTTCCTATTTTTTTGTTCGGAGGTCTACTCTTTGTACTTTTGTCTGCAGGATAGCATTTCATGGGAAAATGGTGCATTTTTGGAGCAAAAATGGAGTAATTTGTGGAGCACGGACCTTAGGGAACATACACTAGCCATGTCCCAAGACTTAGGCATGTTTCTAAAGCGAAATAGATCAAAACGGAGGCTCCAGAAAAATACACGGCCAGGCCGTGTGAAAACACACGACCGTGTCTTTTTTCCATCTCAATTTCCAGCTCAATTTCTAGCCGAGATTTCACTTGCTTTCCAACCTTGCACACGGCCAAGTCGTGTGAAATTCACACGGTCGTGTGGCGGCGCTGCGAATTCAAAGAAATAGGGTTTTTCAAGCATTTATAGAAGGCCGAAGCCGCCTCTCTATATAGGAAACTCATCCAAGAGGCGAGGGATCACGAAGGAGCCACCCTAGGGCTCCCAAAACCTAGGGAGGAGGCACAACGGCTAGGATGGCACGTCGAAGCCCTAAAAAGCTTCAGTAACTCACAGCGGGGAGGAGGAACGCCGCTGAAGGTCCACCACTTGCAATACAATGCCGGAGAGAAGGTCACAATGCATTGTAATCTCTATTTCTGCACTCTCTTTCTATTGTAATTGAACTTAAACATGTGTTGTGATTCTTCCTTCGCGTTTATGGAGTAGAACTTTTGATTCTAGGATTAGGGAGTAGCTTATGTTCATAGACAATGTTGGTTTATATTAAATTCTGGCCAAAAGTTTGATTTGACAATTCGATGTTGGTCTTTATTATACCTACGTGTATTTGGCTTTCTTTCCGCTGTGCTTAGACGATACGAGGTGGTGACAACCCTCGCAATCTAGATTTAGGAGGTTTGATCAAGGAACCTAGGGATAAACCTGACCTCCCGTAACTGCGGGGAGAAGGGAGCGTTGGAATTGGAAACGGTCCACCACAAGGAATGATTTGGCATCCTCGTACACTCTATCCCGTCCTTTGGGCGAGGATATCTCCTGGAGAATGTGGCGGCTCTGTGGGAGAGTGTATGATGTCCCTTCCCTAAAGCTGTAAGTAGAAGTTTAGACGACTCCAATTGACAACGTTGTTCTATCGTACACAAGCGAAACCAAAGTCCTAGAATCACATTTTCAGGACCCCGGCACCCTCTTTCCCTCCTCCGTGTGACACTGCACTGAGTAGGGTCCTCAGATAGTCCTCACCAACTGACTCTCACTGAGATTTCATCCGAACAACTGCAACCACTTAGAGGATTGATACTCGAATCTCAGTCCCTGTGGGATCGATAATCTATTTATTACTTGACTACATCCGTGCACTTGCAGGTGTTGAGCGCGAGCGCGTACTTTGAGTCTTCGACGGTCTCCATCGCGGGATTTAAGGTTGCGACCGTGCACTTCATGAATTGATCACGCTTCTAGGAACCCAATACCTATTGGAGCTCCTTGGGTTAACACGGTATTCACTAGGGATAACTTCCCTAGATACCTTCCTAATGACCCTTTTTGGCTTTGAAGTCTTAGTCATTTGGGTCTTACCTAGGTTAATTCTAGGGGTAACTCCCTTTGTAACCTTCTTAGTGGCTTCCTTAGGTTTCCTTGAAACCTTAGCCACTAGGCACCTACCTTGGTTAATCTTAGGTATGACTTCCCCATTAACCTTTGTTTTCCTAGACCTAGAGATTGTTCGATAATTGAATGACACATTGTGGTAGGTCTTCTTGGGGTTAGGTTTGTGACCCAATCCTTTCTTCCCCCTTGTCGGTTCTTGCCCCCTAGAACCTAAATTTTAACCATTAGACCCCTTAAATGAGTTTGTCATTTTTGCTAGGGTCTTCTCTAATTTTTCAAGCCTTGACCTCAAGGCTTGGTTCTCTAACTCTAATTCATTCAATTTTGTTTTTTCATTAATCTTTTGGGAATGACACTTCCTAGGCATATGTCTATGATTCTTGGGATTGATTCCTAGGTGGTTCTATACCTTCCTAATGGACTCCCTAGGTAGAATGGGTCTAGAGTTACTAATTTTAGATTTGTCCTTTGGTAAATTAACATGCTTAGCACCTAAACAATAAAATCTATTATTTCTACTAGCATGCTTTTCATGAGCAATAGCAAAAGTAATAAAATAATTTCTAGCATGCTTTTTAACCTTAGAACTAGAAGGTGAATTAAAATATACCTTAGGGTTTGCTTTGGAAGCTCCTCCTACTTGTGTAGCTCCTTCTTGCCCCTTCTTCCTTCCCCTAGGGGATTGGCTTCGGTAGTGTCCCTGTTGATTGCACTTGAATCACACAATGTGCTCTTTTCTTTTCTTAGCGAGGACTCCGACATCCTTTAACTTTTGGTTGATTTTTGGTGCCGACACTTTCTCCTTAGCCAATTTTGGACATTGTCTCTTGTAATGCCCTTTCTCCCTACACTCAAAGAAAATTATGTGATCCTTATTTTTATGAATTGCATTTGAGTTACCTTCCTTGGTTGGGGACTCTTGTTCTTCATTTGCACCGGAGGTAGAGGTTTCTTCCAATTCTTCCTCTTTTGGTCCGAATATTGAGCATCTCTCAACTTCCGAATCCTCAAGCTCTTGGCTTTCTTCTTCTTGAGCTTGAGAGGATGAGCACTCTTCTTCATCGGCTTCCTTCTCTACTTGTGTTGGTTCGAGATTTTCGTGGTATTTGACCAACTTATCCCACAACACCTTAGCATCCCCATATTCACCTAGCTTGCACAAGATATCGTAAGGTATCAATTTTATTAACATTTTCGTTACCTTAACGGTTATCTTGAATTGTTTCTGTTGCTCTTCGATCCATCTTGATTTTTCAATTAGCTTGCCTTCTTCATCCCTAGGCACCTTGAAATCATTTTCCATTATAATCATTATATCAAAATCGGTTTCGAAAAATACCTCCATCCTTTTCTTCCACCAAGAAAAGTCCCCTCCGAATTTTAGTGGATGGATGTTTATGCCGGACATTTGATTTGCTTGTCGCAGCGATGAGTCTGATGAAGAGCTCCTCACTCTGATACCACTTGTTGGAGGATCGTGGCCCGGCTAGAAGGGGGTTGAATAGCCCCTGTGCATTCTGCATTGGAATTCGTTCGTTCGTCTACAATATTCATTAGTACAGCAAAAATACAATATACAAATGTGAATATAAAGAAGAATACACAAGCACAAGACAACCGATATAGGTGGTTCGGAACCTTAGTGTTCCTACTCCACGGGGCGAGCTCAACGAGCTCTAGTGATGCACTCACCACTAATCAAACTCCTTCTTGACAACACGTCGGAGGTGGAGAAACCTCGTAAAAGCAATTACAATATTTAATACAAGAAGTACAAGAAAATACAAATACAAAATGAAATATATAAAGAAAACTTTACAACAATGGCTTTGAACACTTTGCTTGTTACTTGCTTTGGTTTTCTCTTGAAGGTCTGGAATGCAGCAGCAATTCCCCTCAAAAATCTCCCCAAAAGTTGTTGTGGAAATACTCCCCAAGCTCCTCTTTTTATGCTTGTCTCGGGCTGATTCCGCGCCTAGCAGTCGACTGCCATAAGGCCACAGTCGACAGCTCTTGTAGCCATTGTGAGACAAAAACCTAATCCATGTTGGTATCCCAGCCAACAGATACACTGACAGTCGACTGCCCATTACCATCAGTCGACTGCCATACTTGTAGCTAACTGATCAGTCAGCTACCGAGAGTTCTATGCTCGTAACCAACACCAGCAGTGGGTTGCCCTCCATGATAGTCGACTACTCAAGGCCGGTCCACTGCCCAAAGCTGGCAGTTGACTGTCAAGCCTTGCGACGCAGTCGAATGCTAGTCAGCTCCCACCAGTCGACTAGTAAACCTCAAACATGAGGTTTAACCCAAGTATGATGCCCTCATACTTTCTAGACCACCTTTAGCTTAGACCTAAGCCTTCTATCAACCTCTGCTAACCTCGCACCTATCGGATCCCTCTAAGTCATCCATGACTTGTTCATCCCGTTGGGTTTTCGGCACCGCGGCGAGTGTGTGTTCGAACATGTTTCGTAAACATGTGCACAGCAGAAGGAATAAAATAATAAATCTAATTTATTACAACATACACATCACACGCATGCATAGTACAACATGTGTAGACATAACCGTATATTCAAATTTTGCAATAAAAGGAAACATAAACTACGTATACCTGATGTACCACGTGTAGCGGGAAAGGCATCAACCGGAACAATTCTCACTAGAATCGTCTCTATCCGTATCCATGCCGAGTATCTTCGGGATGACTTCACAAAGTCACGAGCCTCGTCTTCGTACGGGTTACTAGCCTCGTGTTGAAGACGACGTGATCGAGAAAAGATCACGATCCGAATAAAAATTCGGATCCAAAATGAGTCCTCAAAAACTCGCTTCTCCTGAGAGGTATTCGTCAACCATTTGACGAATCCTTCGTCCTCCACCTATGAGGATTACCGGAGATCAAATCTCCGGCAAGTCTACCTCTGTCGGAGCTCCAAACGTCGTCCAAACGACACTCCGACGAGAAGGAAACAAGCTGTCCAGAAAACTGGACAGCTTTGGTGGAGGAATAAGGGCCGACCAAAAGGGAAGGTTGAAGCTCACCTTATTGCCGAACCCAAAGGAGATCACCGGAGCTCCTCCGGTAGCAGCTCGACGCCGGCAAGTGGGAAGGACAGCACCTTCTGGACGGAGGCAAGGGAGCTGGGTGGTGGGCGGAGGCAAGGGGGGCTGTTGGCGCCGACTTCACCAAGGAGAGGAGGGGGCGGCAACTATTAGGGTTGCAAGGCTTTTGATTAGGGTTTAACAAAAACCCTTAAGCCCTATTTTATAAAGAACAAATTCTCTTAATGGTTATCGGATCATAACCAAAGGCCCGATAACCCGCTCCATTAATTTAAGTTAAAATAAACCAAACCATGATGGTTTATTTTAAGTTAAAACGAACCGAACCAACTTTGGTTCATTCGCTTAAAACAAATCAAACCCTTTCGTTTATTCTCCTCCATTGGATTAGAACCAAACCAATTTGGTTCATCCATCATGTCTTCATAAGAAACGGCCCATCCACACTTCCATTGTGACTGAAACGATTTCATGCTCGCTCCATGTTTGGTCTAACCAAACTAGTTTCTCTCGGTCTGAGAATCTCATTCTCAAGCCCGTTTTAAATCCTTCGGATTACGCTCGTTGTGTGTGTGACCAAATAGATTCTCGGTTTATGTTGGTCGTCTATAATTAACCATTAATTATAGAACGATCATGAGTGGCACCTAGTAGTACATCATGATCCCCAATTAACCAAAAAGATCAACGGTTGATCCAGAACTATTTCTGAAACCCTTCAGCAGCTCGAATGAATCGTGCCCCATTCCCTTCACTCATCTTATACCCACTTGGTTCAGGACATGGTCTATAGTGTCAGTCCCCACTAGACTGACTACGTCACACCTAGCCTAAGTATCATTTCCTCGTCCTACGGATTCTAGTTATTGTACATGTATCGAAGAGCACCTTACTCTAAACATGTAATGCTTTGGCCAAAGACTTTAGTAACAATCCGACGAGAGGCCATGGGTATACATCTCCTTGCAAGGAGTGGTGAATCCTTTATAGGCTATTCAAACACCTTCGATCACTTCAACTTATACCCAATCATCCCGGGTCAACATCTCCTCAGAGATGCTTGATTAAGATGTCAAAGCATAAGTCTCTATGATCAAGATTACTTGAATACTGCAAGTCAAAGGAACATCGCACTAAGCTGCAGTAAGAACTTCATTGACATATCAATATATGCAGAGAACCATATGAAGTCTTACGGCTGGTCACTCCAATGAACTAGTTACCATAACTAGCATCCATGATTAACTCCGGACATCACAATGTCTCCATCCAGTGAGAATCAGCTGCTTGGATACACCAAAGAGTATACCTCATGCTAGTCTCGACAGAATCAATGGTGTCCAAATCCATCAATTCATCGACTAGGGATAATTCCAATACATCACAATTACACATGTAGAGATACTCACTAGTTGTGATCCAATCACAAATTCTCTCATGCTGTGAATCGTATCGTGGACATTCAGTAAATGAGTTTAAGATCTAATCAAATACATGAAAACATATATACTCAAATAGTGAATCTTCATTTATCATATAAATGGTTCAAACATATGGTGATTGCCTTAGGACATCTCTCATATATTACTAACAAACTCCCACTTGACCTAATGCTAATCACTACGGTATCCAATACCATAAGCTCTAACATGACCCTCAAACTTACTTTAAGGTAATGCCTTAGTCAAAGGATCCGCTAAGTTCCTTTCAGTGGGGATTTTCTCGATTTGTATTTCCTTCCTACTGATGATCTCTCTGATAAGATGATAGCGGCGAAGCACATGTTTGGATCATTGATGAGACATTTGCTCTTTTGCCTGTGCAATTGTTCCATTGTTGTCGTAGTAGACCGGTATTGCTTCAACAATGGCTGGAATCACACCAAGTTCATAAATGAACTTCTTGATCAAAACCGCTTCCTTTGCTACTTCCGAAGCTACAATGTATTCTGCCTCAGTGATAGAATCCGCTACAGTGTCTTGTTTGGAACTTTTCCAACTCACTGCGCCCCCATTCAAGGTGAACACGTATCCAGACTTAGACCTAGAATCATCCTTGTCTATCTGGAAGCTGGCATCCATATACCCACGTATCACCATGTCCCCTTCTCCATATATTAGGAACACATCCTTAGTTCTTCTTAAGTACTTAAGGATTGTCTTAACAGCAACCCAATGATCCATTCCTAGATCAGACTGGTATCTGCTCGTGACACTCAGAGCATACGATACATCGGGCCTCGTACATAACATAGCATACATGATAGATTCTATTGCTGATGCATAGGAAATCTTACTCATGCAAATCCTCTCGTCTTCTGTGCGCGGACACATAGACTTTGAAAGGTGTACCCCATGCCTAATGGGTAGGAAACCTTTCTTGGATTCTGACATGCTAAACCTCTTTAGCACTCGGTCTATATATGTAGACTGCGAAAGACCAAGCAACCGTTTCGATCTATCTCTATAGATCTTAATCCCGAGGATGTAGGTTGCTTCTCCCAGGTCTTTCATGGAGAATGTCTTGGATAACCAAATCTTAACTGACTGTAAGATTGAAACATCGTCTCCTATAAGTAATATGTCATCGACATACAATACTAGGAACACGACTGCACTCCCACTAACCTTCTTGTACACACAAGGTTCGTCAGGATTTTGTGAGAAATCAAACTTTTTGATTGTCTCATCAAAACAGATATTCCAGCTCCTGGATGCTTGCTTCAATCCATATATGGACCATCGCAATTTGCATACCTTGGTTTTATCAACCGATGTGAAACCCTCAAGATGTATCATATACACGTCCTCGAGCAAGTTTCCATTAAGGAAAGTTGTTTTCATATCCATCTGCCATATCTCATAATCATAATGAGCCGCTATTGCCAGGAGCATCCGAATGGATTTAAGCATAGCTACAGGCGAATAGGTTTCGTCATAATCAACACTTTGTTTTTGACAATATCCTTTCGCCACTAATCTAGCCTTATAGGTAATCACATTACCATCCATGTCGGTTTTCTTCTTGAAAACCCACTTGTACCCTATAGGCTTGATGCCTTCAGGTGGGTCAACCAAGTTCCAAACTTGGTTTTCATACATGGAATCCATTTCCGACTTCATGGCATCAAGCCACTTATCCCTTTCTGAACTTGTCAGCACTTCTTCATAACTGGTAGGCTCCTCATCATCAATGAGTAACACGTCATTCGATTCGCTTACGAGAAATCCATATCTCTCAGGAATGTTGCGTGTTCTACCAGATCTATGAAGATGTGGTGTTACAATAGGTCCAGCCGATTGCTCATCACTATGAGTTATAGGCTGTTGTGCTTCACCAGGTATCTCATCAATGTCTATTTGAGTTTCTCGAGGCTCCTCAAGCTCGACGATAATCCCACTATTTTCTTGCAAGAGAAACTCTTTCTCTAGAATTATAGCATGCCTTGAAACAAACATCTTTTGTTCCACAGGATGATAGAATTGGTAACCCCTTGTTTCCTTAGGGTATCCAATAAATAGACATTTATCAGACTTAGCATCCAATTTGTCTGATACAATCCTCTTTACAAAAGTAGGACAACCCCATATCTTCAAGTAAGATACATGAGGTTTCTTACTATTCCATATCTCATATGGAGTAGTGGAGACTACCTTGGTTGGCATTCTGTTTAACAAGTAAATAGTTGTCTGAAGTGCAAAGCCCCAAAAGGACTTGGGAAGATTTGCATGATTCATCATTGACCTGACCATGTCTAACAGGGTCCGGTTATGCCTCTCAGATACACCATTATGCTGTGGTGTATATGGCGGAGTCCATTGAAACAATATACCATTGTCTCTTAGATAATCAAGAAACTCTTGACTTAAGTATTCACCACCTCGATCCGATCGAAGTATTTTAATACTCTTGTCATGTTGTTTCTCTACTTCATTTCTGAATTCTTTGAACCTTTCAAAGGCTTCAGACTTGTGTTTCAACAAGAACACATACCCAAACCGTGAGTGATCATCGGCGAAGGTAATGAAGTAGCTATAGCCTCCTAAAGCTTGAGTTGACATAAGTCCACATACATCAGTATGTATTAGACCTAGTAACTCTCCCACTCATTCACCTTTTACGGTAAAAGGTAACTTAGTCATCTTGCCTTTTAAGCATGATTCACATGTATTGTATGAATCCAATTCAAACGATTCAATAATTCCACATCGATGTAATTCGAACATGCGTTTCTTGCTTACATGGCCAAGATGACAATGCCACATGTAGGAGTCTATTTGATTATCCTTTCGAGCACGCTTGTTGCTCGCTTCGATATTGAAAATGTCACTGGATACGTCCAATGTATAAATGTCATTGCTCAAAGTTCCAGTTCCATAAAGTACGACATTCAAAGTTATATAACAACAATTGTTACTAAACGTCAAATGGTAACCATTTCTATTTAAGCAAGAAATAGAAACAATGTTCTTTATTAGAGAAGGAACACAATAGCAATTGTCCAGTTCCAAGACTAGTCCACTAGGGAGCTTCAGCAAATAAGTTCCGATGGCGACCGCAGCAACCTTTTCTCCATTTCCAACTCATAAATTTGACTCCCCTCTGACGAATCTTCTTCTATTCCTTAGCCCCTGTATGTCATTACATATATGTGACCCACACCCAGTATCCAATACCCAAGTGTCTAAGGAAATAGAATGACAATCAATAACAAAGATACCTGAAGAAGATGGGGCATCCGATGCCTTATTCTTCTTCACAAACTCAAGATAAATCTTGCAATTCCTTCGCCAATGGCCCTCCTTTCCATAATGATGGCAAGTGCCCTTTTGAGCTGGTTCTGCCTTTTTAGCCTTTTTCTTCCCCTTCTGCTATTCCTTTGGCTTCCTCTTAGAACCTTTCTTCGAGGAATCAACTTATAGTACCATCCCCTGCTCATGCTTCACAGAAGACTCCACAGTCTTCAGCATGTTGAGAAGTACCACAGATGAACCTTCTTGCATCTCAGAGGTGAAGAGGAGCTTGGAGACTTCGAACCTTTCGAATCTCACTTGCTCATCAACCAACTCATAAAGATGAAAGACTATGGTATGAGCATCCATATGCTCATGCTGATTCTGCAGCTCAGGTACCATCGTGGCTAGCATGATGCAACTCGCCATTTTAAAATCAGTCACATGTTTCTGATAGGCCAACAATTGGTCCAGAGTTGCATTGTCACTAGGACGGGTGGGAAGAGGTGCTTCGAGGACATTTGCAAGTTTTTCAACCTTGAGAACAATTCTCAAGTTTCTAAGCCAGTCCAAGAAGGTCGGCCCAGTAAATTTATTCGAATCCAAAATGAAACGCAAATTCAAAGACATCATGATCAATAGATTAACTTAGAAATACAAAATGAGCATATATGAGAAAGATGATTTAAAATGCATCAATATACATTCATAAATCCCATTCATTTTTTGGATTTCAAAAAACCCCAAAATCACTTCGGGAGATCGTAGGTCCATCTCCGAATGGGCTGATATCCATCATAGATATGAACAACCTTGAAGAGAGTCCAACAAGTCATTCATAACTACGATGGTAGGTATCAAATATACCTATTGCATATCACGTATATGCAACTATCACAATGTGCTATCAACTAATTGAATATTCACACATACATCGGGTTGTTAACACATTAACAAGCATGAATCATATGCATAGCACCCAACTTCACCTCCCTTTACATCGACCTTGGAGAGAGTCCAACAAGTCGATGCTCCAGGTTAAAGCCAACCCATTAATCGAGAAATAGTTTTAATATGGTTAGAGTGCATTCAACCAATTAGCCTGGCTTGGAGAGAGTCCAACAACCAAAGCTAATGATTGACCTCTGACTCTTACCATATTAGTATTAAACTATTCCATGGTTTGAACATGTTCGGGTTCGAGCCGGGCTTGGAGAGAGTCCAACAACCCGAACAAGAAACGGAACTCTGGTTCTAACCATATTAATGGAAGGTGTAAGCTTTAATATTGAGTTAGGGTTTTTATGTCTCATACTCTTTGCATGCAAATAACTATTATCTACATGGCATGACATACATGACATACATCTACATGTCACGACACGCATGGCATAATGATATGCATCTAATGCAATTACATGGCATACAATTATGTCATGTACAATATTTCCTTATATGTCATAACTATTTATGGAAACAAAATATGTTTAAGATTTGATTCTCCAAATCAAATCATGATTAAATTAGGACACAAATTTTTAAATCTAATCACATATTTTATTTGTGGAAATAGTTGATTAAGGAAAGTCAATTTAGGAAACCAATTTCCTAAATCATCAAAACTACTTATGGAAAAAAAATATTTTAAATATTTGATTTCCCAAATCAAATCATGATTAAATTAGAAAACAAATTTCCAAAATCTAATCAAATATTTCTTTATGGAAAATATCAATTTCCATAAATACTTCCAACTTTCCAAAAGTAGAAGATTTTCATAAATACTTCTTGACTTTCCAAAATTGAAAAATTTCCATAAATACTTCTAACTTTCTAAAAGTAGAAAATTTCCAGAAATATCATTATGACTATCGCAAAACAATTTTACGATTATGTCGAAACACAACCTGGGCTCTGATACCACTGTTGGGTTTCCGACACCGCGGCGAGTGTGTGTTCGAACATGTTTCGTAAATATGTGCACAACGGAAGGAATAAAATAATAAATCTAATTTATTACAACACACACATCACACGCATGCATAGTACAACATGTGTAGACATAACCGTAAATTCAAATTTTGCAATAAAAGGAAACTTAAACTACGTATACCTAACGTATCATGTGTAGCGGGAAAGGCATCAACTGGAACGATTCTCGCTAGAATCGTCTCTATCTGTATCCACGCCGAGTATCTTCGGGATGACTTCACGAAGTCATGAGCCTCATCTTCGTACGGGTTACTAGTCTCGTGTTGAAGACGACGTGATCGAGAGAAGATCACGATCCGAATCAAAATTCGAATCCAAAACGAGTCCTCAAAAACTCGCTTCTCCGGATAGGTATTCGTCAACCGTTTGACGAATCTTTCGTCCTCCACCTATTAGGATTACCGGAGATCGAATCCCCGACAAGTCTACCGCTGTCGGAGCTCCAAACGTCATCCAAACAACCCTCCGTCGAGAAGGAAACAAGCTGTCCAGAAAACTGGACAGCTTTGGTGGAGGAATAAGGGCCGGCCAAAAGGGAAGGTTGAAGCTCACCTTATTGCCGAACCCAAGGGAGATCACCGGAGCTCCTTCAGCATCATCTCGATGCCGGAAAGAGGGAGGGACAGCATGTTCTGGACGCCGGCAAGGGAGCTAGGTGGTGGCCGGCGGCAAGGGGGGCTGTTGGCGCCGGCTTCACCAAGGAGAGGAGGGGGCGGTAACTATTAGGGTTGCAAGGCTTTTGATTAGGGTTTAACAAAAACCCTTAAGCCCTATTTTATAGAGAAAAAATTCTCTTAATGGTTATCGGATTATAACAAAAGGCACGTTAACCCTCTCCATTAATTTAAGTTAAAATAAACAAAACCATGATGGTTTATTTTAAGTTAAAACGAACCGAACCAACTTTGGTTCATTCGTTTAAAACAAACCAAACCCTTTCGTTTATTCTCCTCCAATTGATTAGAACCAAACCAATTTGGTTCATCCATCATGTCTTCATAAGACACGACCCATCACCGCTTCCATTGTGACTGAAACGATTTCATGCTCGCTCCATGTTTGGTCCAACCAAACTAGTTTCTCTCGGTCTGAGAATCTCATTCTCAAGCTCATTTTAAATCCTTCGCATTATGCTCATTGTGCGTGTGACCAAATAGGTTCTCGGTTTATGTTGGCCGTCTATAATTAACCATTAATTATAGAACGATCATGAGTGGCACCTAGTAGTACATCATGATCCCCAATTAATCGAAAAGATCAACGGTTGATCCAGAACTATTTCTAAAACCCTTCAGCAGCTCGAATGAATCGTGCCCCATTCCCTTCACTCATCTTATACCCACTTGGTCAGGACATGGTCTATAGTGTCAGTCCCCACTAGGCTGACTACGTCACACCTAGCCCAAGTATCATTTCCACATCCTACGGATTCTAGTTACTGCACATGTATCGAAGAGTACCTTACTCTAAACATGTAATGCTTTGGCCAAAGACTTTAGTAACAATCCGATGAGAGGCCATGGGTATACATCTCCTCGCAAGGAGTGGTGAATCCTTTATAGGCTATTCAAACATTTTCGATCACTTCGACTTATACCCAATCATCCCGGGTCCACATCTCCTCAGAGATGCTTGCTTAAGATGTCAAAGCATAAGTCTCTATGATCTAGATGACTTGAATACTGCAAGTCAAAGGAACATCACACTTAAGCAGCAGTTAGAACTTCATTGACATATCTATATATGCAGAGAACTATATGAAGTCTTACGGTTGGTCACTCCAATGAACTTGTTACCATAACTAGCATCCATGATTAACTCTGGACATCACAATGTCTCTAGCCAGTGAGAATCAGCTGCTTGGATACACGAAAGAGTATACCTCATGCTAGTCTTGACAGAATCAATGGTGTCCAAATCCATCAATTCATCGACTAGGGATAATTCTGATACATCACAATTACACATGTAGAGATACTCACTAGTTGTGATCCAATCACAAATTCTCTCATGCTATGAATCGTATCGTGGACATTCAATAAATGAGTTTAAGATCTAATCAAATACATGAAAACATGTATACTCAAATAGTGAATCTTCATTTATCATATAAATGGTTCAAACATAAGGCGATTTCCTTAGGACATCTTGTTAGGGCAATCTCTTGCCATGATAAGGTTTTGATGTGTGTGACAAAGGGTTTAAGTTAGTTTGTTATTGTGATTTGATATGTGTGTTGAAGTCGTGCAAGACTTAGTAATTCGCACATTGAGCCTTGGCAAGTTTCACATCTCATGACTCGGTCCTTGAGTCGGTGAAGGATAGTTTTGTGGAAGTCGTGTGCTTAGAGCATCCGAGGGACCGCCGAACGAGGAGCTTGGAGTGAAGCCGGAGGAAGTAGACTTCAGGGCGAGACACGAAGGATGACGCCGCAGAGCCATGCGCTTGGCGCATCCGAGGGACGTGGCCGGACGAAGATAACTTAGAAGGCGAGGGACTCCAAGGAATGAGAGTGAGCGAATGTAACCCGGGAAGGGGTAGTAGCTCTTAGGTGAAACTTGGCCATTTGGCCAAGTGTCGGATGAGTTTTCCCGACACCAGTCGACTGCCATGTCATGGGCAGTCGACTGCTTTGATTCGATGGTTCGATCGAATGGTTTAAGGAGTTGAATCAAGTGGATCAGTCGACTGAAGACATGGGCAGTCGACTGATTGCTTGATCAGTCGACTGCTCATGAGTAGTAGTCGACTGATAGCACTGTGCATGGCCAGAGAATGGAGTTGAGCTCACGAGCACTCGACTGATGGTTCATCAGTCGACTGATGGTAGGATCACCGATCGATGCTCGTGGTCGCTGGATGAAATACAACGTGAAAGCGTTATTGCACGATTACAGGACCACCCATCGATCGGGTCATCACGATCGCCCCGTGTCAACAGGAAGAAACCCTCTTCCTCTATAAAAAGGAAGGGTATGGGGCTTTGGGGGGATAATGCTTTAACTTTAATCTTCTTCCAAAGTGCAATAAACGTCTTCCCACTCTTCTTACTTGCTTTTACTTCATTCTTATTGTAAGAAGAGTGATCTTGATTGTAAAGGTTACCTCCACCTAGCTTGGTGCAAAGGAGAGACCATTAGTGGATTGGTTTTGGCGGAGTGATTCACCGAGGACGAATCGGGGATCGTGGATTAGCGCCGTAGCCGTGAACCACATTATGACTTTGTGTTAGCATTGTTTATTCCCTTTGCTTTATCTTTATTTGTTTAATTTGCTTGTCTTGTTGTTTCCATTATGCTAATCTTTTTTGTAGATGAGCAAATACCGTTATCCATCGATCGAGGGCTATTCACCCCCCTCTAGCTGACCACCACAACTACACATCGATCCAACAAGTGGTATCAGAGCCAAGGAAAGCTTGTCGAGGACTAACCGCCACAACAAGCATATTCAAAAGATAGCCAGCTCCAACATTCATCCACCGAAGTTTGAAGGAGAATTTGCTTGGTGGAAGAAGTGAATGGAGGTATTTTTCAAAACGGATTTTGATATTATGATTACAATGGAATCCGGTTTCGTTTTGCCTAGGGATGAAGAGGGGAAGCCAATAGAGAAGTCAAGGTGGACCAAGAGGCAAAGAGAGGAGCACCTTGCAAACTCAAAAGCCAAGCACCATCCATACAATGTGCTTCCTCAACAAGAAATAAATAGAATTGGAGAATGCCTAAGTGCCAAGGAGATGTGGGAGAAGCTAGTAGAGCTTCATGAAGGTACCTCGGAGGCTAAACTTGCAAGAAGAGATCTCCTCCGCTGCCAATTATCCAACTTAAAATTAGAAAAGGGAGAAAAGGTAACTTCATTGCATTCTAGGCTTAAAGAGATTTTAATTGGGCTAACAAGTGTAGGTGAAAAGCTCTCCAACCGAGATATGGTAATGAAGGTCATAGAGGCTTTTCCCCGATCATCCAAGTGGAGTTCAATGGTGGACTCATTCTATATTTCAAAGAATCTAGAGGTAAGTAATCTAGATGAATTTTTCTCCACTATGGAATTGCATGAGTCTAGGCTTGAAGGAGTAGAAGAGCCAAAACCTCAACCTTCAAGAGGAGTAGCATTTTTGGCAAACAAGGGGAAGAAAAAGATAGAGATCCCCTCCTCCTCCGATGATGAAGTTTCCTCCTCCTCCTCCATGGATAGCACAGAAGAAGCCTAAATGGAAAGGAGGGTAAGGCGTGCATTAAAAGGTTTTAGATTTAACAAATCAAATGATAGAAGTAGAAGACCAAGGGGGAAGATCATTTGTTACAATTGCCAAGGAGAGGGACACATAAGGGACAATTATCCCCTCTTGAACAAAAGCAAGGAGGAGAAGAGAAAGAAGGAAGAAAAGAAGAAGAAAAAGGGGAGAAAGAAGAAAAAGGAAGAAGAGAAGAAGGAAAAAGAAAAGAAGACCAAAGCTCTCAATGCAAGGACTTGGGATGATCCCTCCTCATCCTCTTCATCATCATCGGAAGAAGAGAATGCATTTGTCACCAACCTTGCATTGATGGCTTTTGATGACTTGGATTGCTCCTCCACCGAAAATGAAGAATCAAGCTCAAGTGGAGAGAGCTCAAGTGAATGGGGAGCCTCCTCTACATCCTCCTCATCCGAAGAAGAGGACATGGAAACTATGGTAACTAACCTTTCACCTAGTAAAATAGTTTCTATGATTTCTAGCCTAACTAAGGACCTATTTAGAGCAAAGAAAAAGAACAAAAGCATGCTTGATCAAATTAAGGGATTAGAAGAAAAATTAGAAAAAACATGTTTTAATGATAACGATAATGATGCATGCTCACATGATCTTTATGTTCCATTAGATGTTAATGATGCATGCATAGAAGAAAATAGGGCTTTAAGGGAAAAGGTAGATCACTTGACCAAAGCCCTAGAAATATTCACTATTGGCTCAAATACATTGAACATGATAATTGGGCGTCAATGAGCAAGTTTTAACAAAAGGGCCTAGGATATAAAGAAAAGAAAATGAAAAGGCCTATAAATGACTAATTGCTAGGGACAAGATAAGAAGAAGGTAATAGCTAGAAAATGGATCCTAAGGAATTTCTAGTGAACCCCATAGGCAAGAATTTGTATTGGATTCCAAAATCCATCCTTAAGGGTTAGGAAAATCCTAGGATAGTCAACCATATGGACTTGACCTATATCATATTTTGGTTGACTTAGGATGGCGGGACAACATTTTGAAATAGTGTTGGGTGATGATAATGTGCCCAAAAATAGATAATAATTCTTAAATCATGATAATTAATGAAATTGTCATTTAAGTTTGCAATCATGATCTATCATCTTTATTTTTGGCACATAGTCATAGGCATTAAGGTTTAAATCATGCTCTAGGTGATATTTGCATTAGTATCATGATATAATACCTAATGCATGATTATTACTTGATGAATACATTTGTCTCATGATCATAATGTAAAATTAATAAATATACATCTTCATGATCATGTAGAATGATAGGATGATACTTAACCTTGATAGAATTGAATGAAAATAATGGTTAAGTATGTACAAATACCTCTAGGATACATCTCACACTCACTATAGGCTACTTTGATTGAAAACTTAGCATGAGTGAGATGTTAGGATGATACAAATGTCCACTAATGCCTATGACATTTATATGGTCATTTAAGGTATCAAAATAGGAATAATAAACCAATCATGGGGAAGGCTTATGTTTAATTCATAGACATATTGCCCAAAGATCATGGTTGGATATTTCATATGTTTTCAAAACAATGTCTTACTTTAAAAACTAGGTGTTCATGTTTTGAAACAATCCAAAGCAAAACTAGGTGTTAAAATGGATACTAACATGCTCAAAAACCTAGTGGTTCTTAAAGCTCTTGGATTTTTGGCAAATATCTAAAAATACAATGATTTTTCATGAAAAACTATTTTTCATTGATAGATATACTTACAAGAAATATGTTCCCCGAATTTCATGATTTTTTGAATCTTTTGGAAATTTTAATGCATTTCTGAATTTCGGTCCGAAAATCAGAAATTCCTGAAAACCATGTGCCAGTCGACTGGTAGTCTGAACCAGTCGACTGGTGGCCTGAAAACTAGAACTGTAAAGGCTGAATTCAGTTTTTAAACCAGTTTTTGGTATTTTCCTTTTATTAGACTTGATGCCATGAGTTTATAACTTAGTATTGATCTTTTTGATGGTGTCAAAGGGGGAGAAATGATTATGTTTAAGTAAATTATGATAAGGGGAGAAATATGTATGGGGAGTTTCATGGATTAAGGGGGAGTTGCATGTTGCTATATCATGTTTATGTTTACATGCTTTTGTACATTATAAATTTCTATCAAATACTTTTACCTAACTTAAATGGATTGCCACACATCAAAAAGGGAGAGATTGTTAGGGCAATCTCTTGTCGTGATAAGGTTTTGATGTGTGTGACAAAGGGTTTAAGTTAGTTTGTTATTGTGATTTGATATGTGTGTTGAAGTCGTGCAGAACTTAGTAATTCGCACATAGAGCCTTGCCAAATTTCACATCTCATGACTCGGTCCTTGAGTCGGTGAAGGATAGTTTTGTGGAAGCCGTGGCCTTGGATCATCCGAGGGACCGCCGGACGAGGAGCTTGGAGTGAAGCCGGAGGAAGTAGACTTCAGGGCGAGACGTGAAGGATGGCACTGCAGAGCAGTGCGCTTGGCGCATCCGAGGGATGTGGTTGGACGAAGATAACTTCGAAGGCGAGGGACTCCGAGGAATGAGAGTGAGCGAATGTAACCCGAAGCGAGTAGTTTTAGGTGAAATCTTGGCCATTTGGCCAAGTGTCGGATGAGTTTTCTCGACACACCGATCGCCATGTGATGGGCGGCCGATCGCTTCCGAGTCGATGGTTCGATCGATCGTTTAAGGAGTTGAATCAGTGGATCACCGATCAAGACATGGGTACGATCGATGGCTTGATCACCGATCCGCTTCGCGAGTAGTAGTCAATCGAGATAGCACCGCACGGGCACGTATCGGAGTCGAGCTCGCGAGCACTCGATTGATGGTTCATCACGATCGATGGTAGGATCACGATCGATATACCGTGCTGCTGGATAAAATCCAACGTGAAAGCACCCATTATTGGCGACGATCAGGACCGGTCCGATCGACGGGGCCATCAGTCGATTGCTCCTGTGTCAACGGGAAGAAACCCTCTTCCTCTATAAAAAGGAAGGGTATGGGGCTTTGGGAGGCTAATGATTTAACTCTAATCTTCTTCCAAAGTGCCATAAATGTCATCCCACTCTTCTTACTTGCTTTTACTTCATTCTTATTGTAAGAAGAGTGATCTTGATTGTAAAGGTTACCTCCACCTAGCTTGGTGCAAAGGAGAGACCATTAGTGGATTGGTTTTGGCGGAGTGATTCACCGAGGACGAATCGGGGATCGTGGATTAGCGGCGTAGCCATGAACCACGTTATGACTTTGTGTTAGCATTGTTTATTCCCTTTCTTTGTCTTTATTTGTTTAATTTGCTTGTCTTGTTGTTTCCGTTGCGCTAATCTTGTTTGTAGATGAGCAAATACCATTATCCATCGATCAAGGCTATTCACCCCTCTAGCCGACCACCACAACTGCACATCGATCCAACACATCTCTCATATATTACAAACACATCCGTGTGTTGATCCCTCCAAGTCATCCATGACTTGTTCATCCATATGCTAGCCTCTAGGTTCTTCCTTCGGCTATTGTCATGCTAACTGAGTCTATACCACCAAGGCACATCCTTGGACTTCCAAAATGCCAAGCCCCATGCTTGGACTTTCACCGCCATGGCCACACACTTGGACTTACGTGGCCAAGGCTACACACTTGGACTTCCTATGCCAACTCCATGTTAGACTTTCCAAATGCCAAGGCTCAAGCTTAGACTTTCACCACCAAGGCTACACACTTGGACTTCCCATCCCAACTCCATGTTGGAATTTCCAAATGCCTAGACTAAAGCTTGGACTTTCACCGCCAAGGCTACACACTTGGACTTATGTGGCCAAGGTTACACACTTGTTATTCCCATGACAATCACATGTCATATATTTTGTCAAACATCAAAATACTGCTCGAGTCAAACACGAGTCTGGTCAATCATGACCTGGGCCGATTGTGCCAACATTATCTTGTGCCCCTGCACCAACAATCTCCCCTTTTTTGATATATGGAAAACTGAATCAAAGTTAAGGAAAAATTAAGCATAAATAAGCATGAGCAAGCATAAGTACGGATGAATAATTAGTATGAAAGAAATATGAAAGTGTGTAAACATGAGTAAGTTCGTATGAGTAAAATAGTAAGTGTGATTAAGCAAGTGTAAGAAAGTATGAATGAAATAGTTGTTGGAGCAATAATGCCCCAAGCATTTATTTGTTTGATGTTTGGATAATCATCTAAGTTAGGCAATAACTTGTGTTCTAATTGTGAACATGTTTAAGTGACAGGAAAATCCAAGTATGAAGACTTGGTAAAAGCAAAGTCCAAGTGTGATCTTGGCAAAGGAAGTCCAAAGGCAAGTCTTGGCAGCGTAAGTCCAAGCATGTAGTCTTGGCGGCGTAAAGTCTAAGCACACTTTTGCAAAGGGAAACCCAAGACATGACAAAACCGAAGGAAGCTCTTGGAAGCAAAGCGCAAAGGATGAACAAGTTAGGATAGAACAAGTTCTGCGGTTCGGAGGATCTTGGAGGCTAAAGCTTAAGGAAGAGCTAGAAGGTTGAGTCTAGGTCTAGGAGTCTAAATTTAAGTATGAATTATTCATACTTGATGAGTATCGATCATTGTTAGGTGCTCGGAGTCGAGCTAAAAAACCACGAATAATCGATCGCGTCGTGGATGGATAGCCATCGATGTACCTAATGCGGCGATCGGCTATGGGCGAATGACACTGGAGTCTCACTCCCGTCGATCCTCGGTCGCTTCATCACTCGGCCCGATGAAGTGATCGATCAATTGATCATGTAGCCGTTAAATGGTATTTGCATATCTCCCGTGGTTGCGTGAAGTTGTTAGCGCAATGGCGATGTTGTACTTGATCGACGGTGTATAAAATAGCCTCTCTATAAAAAGAGGGTTGGTGGTGGCTTTGAGGGCTAATGCTTACTTGTGATCATCCTTTCAAGCCTCCACAAATTTTCCAAGCTTTCTAGTGTTTTAATTTCCCTCCTCTCTAAAATTCATATTCATCCTTTGTAAGAAGAGGAGGGTTGTTGTAAAAGAAAACATCATAGTGAGATTGCTTAGGGTTGATCCACCTTAAGGATGGCCATGGAGTAGGAGCGTTATCTCCGAACCATGTAAAGGATTTGTGTTAGCATTGTGTTTTCATTTCCTTATTATTGTTGTTTTTTTGTGCTTCCGCTAATCTTTTTGTAGAAACAAAAACAAGCTATTCACCCCCCCCCTCTAGCTTCCAACAATCCCCTACAAGTGGTATCAGAGCCCGGATCGCATCGGAAGATCAAACAATCAACCGGAGCAAGATGACTTTCCAAAAGGGGTATAGCACGGCGAGGCCTCCATTCTTTGACGGCAACGACTTCAGCTACTAGAAAGGTAGGATGGAGTATTATCTTATGAACAATATTGAAAATTGGTTTAGCGTTGTAGATGGTTTCGAGAAGTCGGTCGATGAACATGGAGCGCCCATACCGACCAAGGATTGGACGAGGGACATGGCCAAGAAGGCTCAAGCCAACACTAAGGCAACAACCACACTTCAATGTGGGTTGTCAAAAGAGCAACTAAGCACGGTGGGGCCTTTTGAATCGGCGAAGGAGCTTTGGGAGAAGTTAATTGAGCTCAACGAGGGATCCAAGGAAACAAGAAGAGCCAAGAGAGATCTCTTAATAGGCCAACTTCAAAGCTTCGCCATGAAGACCAATGAGACCATGGGCCAAATGCACGGTCGCTTCAAGGAAGTAGCCAACGAACTACATGTGATAGGTGAGAAGGTCAACAACCAAGACCTTGTGAGGTATGTACTCCAAGCCTTCCCTATAACAACCTTATGGGCTTCAATGGTAGATTCCTATAAGGTCTCTAGGAATCTCTCTTTGGTTAAATTAGATGAGTTATTTTGTGAATTTGAGTTGAACAAGAAAGCTAACACTTCATCCAAAGAGAAAGGTGTAGCTCTTTTTGTAGGGAAGAAGGACAAGAAGAAGAAGGAGAAGAAAGAAGTGTCTTCCTCATCCGAATCCGAGGAAGATTCATCTAGTAGTGAAGATGAGCTATCGACAAGCGAGGTGGCTCATTATGTCAAAATATTTGGTGGGAGGTCAAGGAAACTCACCAAGAAGGATGTGAGGAGGATGTTCCAATCCTCAAGAGGTAAGTCTTCTAGTAGTTCAACTCCTTCATCTAATGTTGTTTGCTATGGTTGCAATAAGAAGGGGCACATCAAGCCAAATTGCCCGGACTTAAAGAAGAAGGAGGAGAAAGAAAAGAAGCATAAGGAGAAGAAGGAAAAGAAGGAGAAGAAAATAAGGAGACAATGGTGGCTCAAACATGGGACACACTAAGCTTGGAGGACTCTTCCGATGATGAAGTGTGTCATGCCACCCGAAACCTAGCTCTCATGGCCTTGGAGGAGGAAGCCGGAAGCTCAAGTGAGGAGTCTTCATCCCCTTCTTCAAGTGATGAATCATCATCAAGTGATGATGAGGTAAGCAACTCCCCTAGGGTAGATTTACTTTACAAAACCATTGCATGCCTTCAAAATGCCTTAAATAGATCAAAAACTAGGATTAAGGACTTAAAAGTAGAAATTAAGTCACTTAAAAATGTAGAACCACTTTGTGATAATACATGTACACTTAGAGATAAAAATGATGAATTAAGAAAAGAAATAGGTGAACTAAGATCATGCTTAGGAAAATTTACAAATGACTCTAAATACCTAGATATGATAATTAAGGATCAATGGGTTATTTACAACAAGGCCGGAATAGGATATAGGCCTAAGGAAAAGGAGGTAGCATTTACATCTCTTGTTAGTAGAAAATCCACCTTTAGGGGCAAGGTTAGAAAGGCTTGGGTCCCTAAGAAGTTTTTGATTGATGCTAGTGGTCCTAACATTTGGATACCTAAGGCTTGCATTTTTCATGTTGTATAGGTAGAAGAACCAAGCTTATGGATTGTTGATAGTGGGTGCTAAAAACACATGACCGGTGATGAGAGAAAATTTTCAACTATCAACCACACTAGCAAGGGGAAGGTGTCTTTTGGAAATAGTGGCAAACTTAAGATTCTAGGAAAAGCCACAATTGAGGTATCCCCCAACCTTGCCATTCATAAAGTGTTGTTAGTTAAAAATATGAAATTTAAAGTCCGGATGAGTCTTGTGTATACAAGAGATGTGACAAAAACATAGTGGTATTTCTTGTACTATACGTAGATGACATTTTGTTGATTGGCAATAATATCAAGGTGTTATCAAACGTAAGGGTATGGTTGTGCAAACAGTTTGATATGAAGGACTTGGGAGAGGTGGGACACATCCTTGGGATCAAGGTTATAAAAGATCGTAGGAAAAGGATGTTGTGCTTATCACAAGCTTGTTAGTAATATATGAGAGATGTCCTAAGGCAATCGCCTTATGTATGAATCATTTATATGATAAATGAAGATTCACTATTTGAGTATACATGTTTCATGTATTTGATTGGATCTTAAACTCATTTACTGAATGTCCACGATACGATTCACACAAGATGAGAGAATTTGTGATTGGATCACAACTAGTGAGTATCTCTACATGTGTAATTGTGATGTATCGGAATTATCCCTAGTCAATGAATTGATGGAGTTGGACACCATCAATTCTGTCGAGACTAGCACGAGGTATACTCCTTGGTGTATCCAAGCAGCTGATTCTCACTGGCTGGAGACATTGTATGTCCGGAGTTAATCGTGGATGCTAGTTATGGTAACTAGTTCATTGGAGTGACCAGTCGTAAGACTTCATATGGTTCTCTGCATATATAGATATGTCAATGAAGTTCTTACTGTGGCTTAAGTGCGATGTTCCTTTGACTTGCGGTATTCAAATCATCTTGATCATGGAGACTTATGCTTTGACATCTTAAGCAAACATCTCTAAGGAGATGTGGACCCGGGATGATTGGGTATAAGTCGAAATGATCGAAGGTGTTTGAATAGCCTATAAAGGATTCACCACTCCTTGCGAGGAGATGTATACCCATGGCCTCTCGTCGGATTGTTACTAAAGTCTTTGGCCAAAGCATTACATGTTTAGAGTAAGGTACTCTTCGATACATGTGGAGTAACTAGAATCCTGTGAGGACGAGGAAATGATACTTGGGCTAGGTGTGACGAGTCACCTAGAGGGACCCGACACAATAGACCATGTTCAACCAAGTGGGTATAAGATGAGTGAAGGGAATGGGGCACGATTCATTCGAGCATCAAGGGTTTGTAAATAGTTCGATCAACCGTTGATCTTTTCGGTTAATTGGGGATCATGATGTACTACTAGGTGCCACTCATGATCGTTCTATAATTAATGGTTAATTATAGACGGCCAACATAAATCGAGAACCTATTTGGTCACACGCACAACGAGCGTAATCCAAAGGATTTAAAACGAGCTTGAGAATGGGATTCTCAGACCGAGAGAAACTAGGTTTGGTGGACCAAACATAAAGCGAGCATGAAATCGTTTCAGTCGCAATGGAAGCGTGGATGGGCCGTGTCTTATGAAGACATAATGGATGAACCAAAATGGTTTGGTTCTAATCCAATGGAGGAGAATAAACCAAAGGGTTTGGTTTATTTTAAACGAATGAACCAAAAGTTGGTTCTGTTCGTTTTAACTTAAAATAAACCATCATGGTTTGGTTTATTTTAACTTATCTTAATGGAGCGGGTTAACGGGCCTAATGGTTATGATCCAATAACCATTAAGAGAATTAGTTCTCTATAAAAGAGGGCTTAATGGATAATTAAGCCCTAATCCAAAACCCTAGCCTCAAGAGTTGCCGCCCACCCCTTGAAGGATTCGGCGCCAACCCTAGGCTGCCGCCCCTCTCCTCCTCCAACCGGCATCCAGAAGGAGCCTTCCTTCCCCCTCGCCGGTGTCTAAATGCTGCCGGTTGGTGCTCCGGTGATCTTCCTTGGGTGTGGCGATAAGGTGAGCACTTGGCTTCCTTGTTTTGGCCGGCGCCTACTCCTCCACCAAGCTGTCCAGTTTTCTGGACAGCTTCTTCTCCTCTCGTCGGAGCGTCGTTTGGACGACGGTTTGAGCTCCGACAGCGGCTAAACTACCGGGGATTCGATCTCCGGTAATCCTCTGAGGTAGAGGACGAAGGATTCGTCAATTGGTTGACGAATACGTCTCCGGAGAAGCGAGTTTTGAGAACTCGTATTAGGATCCGAATTTGGATTCGGATCATGATCATCTCTCGATCACGTCGTCTTCAACACGAGGCTAGTAACCCGTACGAAGACGAAGCTCGTGGCTTAGCGAAGTCATCCCGAGGAACTCGGCGTGGATACGGATAGAGACGATTCTAGCATGGATCGTTCCGGTTGATGTCGTTCCCGCTACACGTCATACGAAAGGTATAACGTAGATAAATTTCCTTTTATTGTAAATTTAAATTTATGGTTATGTCTACACTTGTTGTAATATGCATGCGTGTGTTGTGTGTGTTGTAATAAATGTAGATTTATTATTTTTATTGCTTCCGCTGTGTTCATGTTTACGAAACATGATCGAACACACAAACGCCATGCTTTAAAACCCAACAAAGGGTATCAGAGCCCGGGTTGTGTTTACATAATCGTAAAATGGTTTTATAGTCATAATGTATTTCTGGAAATTTTCTAATTTTGGAAATTTAGTAGTATTTATGGAAAATTTTCAATTTTGGAAAGTCTAGAAGTATTTATGGAAATCTTCCACTTTTGAAAAGTTGGAAGTATTTATGGAAATTGATATTTTCCATAAATAAAATATTTGATTAGATTCTGGAAATTTATTTCCTAATTTAATCATGATTTGATTTGGGAAATCAAATCTTAAAATATTTTATTTCCATAAGTAGTTTTATTGATTTAGGAAATTAGTTTCCTAAATAGATTTTCCTTAATCAAATAATTCCATGAATAAAATATGTGATTAGATTTAGAAATTTGTTTCCTAATTTAATTATGATTTGATTTGGAGAATCAAATCTTAAACATATTTTATTTTCATAAATAGTTATGACATATAAGGAAATATATACATGACATAATTGTATGCCATGTAATTGCATTGGATGCATAACATTATGTCATGCGTGTCCTCCGATGATGAAGTTATGCATGTCCTCCGATGATGTGTGTCCTCCGATGTCATGCATGTCACGCATAACATTATGTCATGCGTGTTCTCCACTATGGAATTGCATGAGTCTAGGCTTGAAGGAGTAGAAGAGCCAAAACCTCAACCTTCAAGAGGAGTAGCATTTTTGGCAAACAAGGGGAAGAAAAAGATAGAGATCCCCTCCTCCTCCGATGATGAAGTTTCCTCCTCCTCCTCCATGGATAGCACAGAAGAAGCCTAAATGGAAAGGAGGGTAAGGCGTGCATTAAAAGGTTTTAGATTTAACAAATCAAATGATAGAAGTAGAAGACCAAGGGGGAAGATCATTTGTTACAATTGCCAAGGAGAGGGACACATAAGGGACAATTATCCCCTCTTGAACAAAAGCAAGGAGGAGAAGAGAAAGAAGGAAGAAAAGAAGAAGAAAAAGGGGAGAAAGAAGAAAAAGGAAGAAGAGAAGAAGGAAAAAGAAAAGGAGAAGACCAAAGCTCTCAATGCAAGGACTTGGGATGATCCCTCCTCATCCTCTTCATCATCATCGGAAGAAGAGAATGCATTTGTCACCAACCTTGCATTGATGGCTTTTGATGACTTGGATTGCTCCTCCACCGAAAATGAAGAATCAAGCTCAAGTGGAGAGAGCTCAAGTGAATGGGGAGCCTCCTCTACATCCTCCTCATCCGAAGAAGAGGACATGGAAACTATGGTAACTAACCTTTCACCTAGTAAAATAGTTTCTATGATTTCTAGCCTAACTAAGGACCTATTTAGAGCAAAGAAAAAGAACAAAAGCATGCTTGATCAAATTAAGGGATTAGAAGAAAAATTAGAAAAAACATGTTTTAATGATAACGATAATGATGCATGCTCACATGATCTTTATGTTCCATTAGATGTTAATGATGCATGCATAGAAGAAAATAGGGCTTTAAGGGAAAAGATAGATCACTTGACCAAAGCCCTAGAAAAATTCACTATTGGCTCAAATACATTGAACATGATAATTCGGAGCCAATGAGTAAGTTTTAACAAAAAGGGCCTAGGATATAAAGAAAAGAAAAATGAAAAGGCCTATAAATGACTAATTGCTAGGGGACAAGATAAGAAGAAGGTAATAGCTAGAAAATGGATCCCTAAGGAATTTCTAGTGAACCCCATAGGCAAGAATTTGTATTGGATTCCAAAATCCATCCTTAAGGGTTAGGAAAATCCTAGGATAGTCAACCATATGGACTTGACCTATATCATATTTTGGTTGACTTAGGATGGCGGGACAACATTTTTGAAATAGTGTTGGGTGATGATAATGTGCCCAAAAATAGATAATAATTCTTAAATCATGATAATTAATGAAATTGTCATTTAAGTTTGCAATCATGATCTATCATCTTTATTTTTGGCACATAGTCATAGGCATTAAGGTTTAAATCATGCTCTAGGTGATATTTGCATTAGTATCATGATATAATACCTAATGCATGATTATTACTTGATGAATACATTTGTCTCATGATCATAATGTAAAATTAATAAATATACATCTTCATGATCATGTAGAATGATAGGATGATACTTAACCTTGATAGAATTGAATGAAAATAATGGTTAAGTATGTACAAATACCTCTAGGATACATCTCACACTCACTATAGGCTACTTTGATTGAAAACTTAGCATGAGTGAGATGTTAGGATGATACAAATGTCCACTAATGCCTATGACATTTATATGGTCATTTAAGGTATCAAAATAGGAATAATAAACCAATCATGGGGAAGGCTTATGTTTAATTCATAGACATATTGCCCAAAGATCATGGTTGGATATTTCATATGTTTTCAAAACAATGTCTTACTTTAAAAACTAGGTGTTCATGTTTTGAAACAATCCAAAGCAAAACTAGGTGTTAAAATGGATACTAACATGCTCAAAAACCTAGTGGTTCTTAAAGCTCTTGGATTTTTGGCAAATATCTAAAAATACAATGATTTTTCATGAAAAACTATTTTTCATTGATAGATATACTTACAAGAAATATGTTCCCCGAATTTCATGATTTTTGAATCTTTTGAAATTTTAATGCATTTCAATTTCGTCCGAAAATCGAAATTCTCGAAAGCTCATGTGATCGGTAGTCTGAACCAGTCGACTGGTGGCCTGAAAACTAGAACTGTAAAGGCTGAATTCAGTTTTTAAACCAGTTTTTGGTATTTTCCTTTTATTAGACTTGATGCCATGAGTTTATAACTTAGTATTGATCTTTTTGATGGTGTCAAAGGGGGAGAAATGATTATGTTTAAGTAAATTATGATAAGGGGAGAAATATGTATGGGGAGTTTCATGGATTAAGGGGGAGTTGCATGTTGCTATATCATGTTTATGTTTACATGCTTTTGTACATTATAAATTTCTATCAAATACTTTTACCTAACTTAAATGGATTGCCACACATCAAAAAGGGAGAGATTGTTAGGGCAATCTCTTGCCGTGATAAGGTTTTGATGTGTGTGGCAAAGGGTTTAAGTTAGTTTGTTATTGTGATTTGATATGTGTGTTGAAGTCGTGCAGAACTTAGTAATTTGCACATAGAGCCTTGCCAAATTTCACATCTCATGACTCGGTCCTTGAGTCGGTGAAGGATAGTTTTGTGGAAGCCGTGGCCTTGGATCATCCGAGGGACCGCCGGACGAGGAGCTTGGAGTGAAGCCGGAGGAAGTAGACTTTAGGGCGAGACGTGAAGGATGGCACTGCAGAGCAGTGCGCTTGGCGCATCCGAGGGATGTGGTTGGACGAAGATAACTTCGAAGGCGAGGGACTCCGAGGAATGAGAGTGAGCGAATGTAACCCGGGAAGCGGTAGTAGCTCTTAGGTGAAACTTGGCCATTTGGCCAAGTGTCGGATGAGTTTTCGACACCACGATCATTGCGCTATGTGATGGGCGGGCCGATCGCTTCGAGTCGATGGTTCGATCGACTGGTTTAAGGAGTTGAATCAAGTGGATCACCGATCAAGACATGGGCCGATCGATGGCTTGATCACCGATCGCTTCGCGAGTAGTAGTCAATCGATAGCACTGCACGCACGGCATGCATCGGAGTCGAGCTCGCGAGCACTCGATTGAGGGTTCATCAGTCGACTGATGGTAGGATCAGTCGACTGATGCCTGTGCCGTTGGATAAAATCCAACGTGGAAAGCACCCATTATTGGGCAACGACTACAGGACCAGTCGACTGATCGGGGCCATAAGTCGATTGCTCCTGTGTCAACGGGAAGAAACCCTCTTCCTCTATAAAAAGGAAGGGTATGGGGCTTTGGGAGGCTAATGATTTAACTCTAATCTTCTTCCAAAGTGCCATAAATGTCATCCCACTCTTCTTACTTGCTTTTACTTCATTCTTATTGTAAGAAGAGTGATCTTGATTGTAAAGGTTACCTCCTTGGTGCAAAGGAGAGACCATTAGTGGATTGGTTTTGGCGGAGTGATTCACCGAGGACGAATCGGGGATCGTGGATTAGCGCGTAGCCATGAACCACATTATGACTTTGTGTTAGCATTGTTTATTCCCTTTCTTTGTCTTTATTTGTTTAATTTGCTTGTCTTGTTGTTTCCGTTGCGCTAATCTTGTTTGTAGATGAGCAAATACCATTATCCATCGATCGAAGGCTATTCACCCCCCTCTAGCCGACCACCACAACTACACATCGATCCAACACATCTCTCATATATTACAAACACATCCGTGTGTTGATCCCTCCAAGTCATCCATGACTTGTTCATCCATATGCTAGCCTCTAGGTTCTTCCTTCGGCTATTGTCATGCTAACTGAGTCTATACCACCAAGGCACATCCTTGGACTTCCAAAATGCCAAGCCCCATGCTTGGACTTTCACCGCCATGGCCACACACTTGGACTTACGTGGCCAAGGCTACACACTTGGACTTCCTATGCCAACTCCATGTTAGACTTTCCAAATGCCAAGGCTCAAGCTTAGACTTTCACCACCAAGGCTACACACTTGGACTTCCCATCCCAACTCCATGTTGGAATTTCCAAATGCCTAGACTAAAGCTTGGACTTTCACCGCCAAGGCTACACACTTGGACTTATGTGGCCAAGGTTACACACTTGTTATTCCCATGACAATCACATGTCATATATTTTGTCAAACATCAAAATACTGCTCGAGTCAAACACGAGTCTGGTCAATCATGACCTGGGCCGATTGTGCCAACATTATCTTGTGCCCCTGCACCAACAATCTCCCCTTTTTTGATATATGGAAAACTGAATCAAAGTTAAGGAAAAATTAAGCATAAATAAGCATGAGCAAGCATAAGTACGGATGAATAATTAGTATGAAAGAAATATGAAAGTGTGTAAACATGAGTAAGTTCGTATGAGTAAAATAGTAAGTGTGATTAAGCAAGTGTAAGAAAGTATGAATGAAATAGTTGTTGGAGCAATAATGCCCCAAGCATTTATTTGTTTGATGTTTGGATAATCATCTAAGTTAGGCAATAACTTGTGTTCTAATTGTGAACATGTTTAAGTGACAGGAAAATCCAAGTATGAAGACTTGGTAAAAGCAAAGTCCAAGTGTGATCTTGGCAAAGGAAGTCCAAAGGCAAGTCTTGGCAGCGTAAGTCCAAGCATGTAGTCTTGGCGGCGTAAAGTCTAAGCACACTTTTGCAAAGGGAAACCCAAGACATGACAAAACCGAAGGAAGCTCTTGGAAGCAAAGCGCAAAGGATGAACAAGTTCTGAGGGATCTTGGAGGCGCAAAGCTTAAGGAAGAGCTAGAAGGTTGAGTCTAGGTCTAGAGGGTAAATTTAAGTATGAATTATTCATACTTGATGAGTATCAGTCGACTGTTAGGGTGCTCGACTGAGTCAGGCTAAAAAACTGACGAATAGTCGATCGCCTAGTCGTGGCAGTCGACTGATGTCGCCATCAGTCGACTGCTAATACCGACAGTCGACTGATCAGGTCGACCATGGGCACAGAATGGAGTCTCACTTGACTCCTCGTGGCGATCACTCGACTGATCGCTTCATCACTCGACTGATGAAGTGATCAGTCAATTGATCATGTAGCCGTTGGAAATGGTGACTGCATATCTCCGCGGATTTGCTTCGTCAGAAGTTGTTAGCCGGAATGATCGATGTTGTACTCAATGATCGGATTGTGCTCCAATAGTAAAATAGCCCTCTCTATAAAAAGAGGGTTGGTGGCTTTGAGGGCTAATGCTTACTTGTGATCATCCTTTCAAGCCTCCACAAATTTTCCAAGCTTTCTAGTGTTTTAATTTCCCTCCTCTCTAAAATTCATATTCATCCTTTGTAAGAAGAGGAGGGTTGTTGTAAAAGAAAACATCATAGTGAGATTGCTTAGGGTTGATCCACCTTAAGGATGGCCATGGAGTAGGAGCGTTATCTCCGAACCATGTAAAGGATTTGTGTTAGCATTGTGTTTTCATTTCCTTATTATTGTTGTTTTTTTGTGCTTCCGCTAATCTTTTTGTAGAAACAAAAACAAGCTATTCACCCCCCCCCTCTAGCTTCCAACAATCCCCTACAAGTGGTATCAGAGCCCGGATCGCATCGGAAGATCAAACAATCAACCGGAGCAAGATGACTTTCCAAAGGGGTATAGTACACGAGGCCTCCATTCTTTGACGGCAACGACTTCAGCTACTAGAAAGGTAGGATGGAGTATTATCTTATGAACAATATTGAAAATTGGTTTAGCGTTGTAGATGGTTTCGAGAAGTCGGTCGATGAACATGGAGCGCCCATACCGACCAAGGATTGGACGAGGGACATGGCCAAGAAGGCTCAAGCCAACACTAAGGCAACAACCACACTTCAATGTGGGTTGTCAAAAGAGCAACTAAGCACGGTGGGGCCTTTTGAATCGGCGAAGGAGCTTTGGGAGAAGTTAATTGAGCTCAACGAGGGATCCAAGGAAACAAGAAGAGCCAAGAGAGATCTCTTAATAGGCCAACTTCAAAGCTTCGCCATGAAGACCAATGAGACCATGGGCCAAATGCACGGTCGCTTCAAGGAAGTAGCCAACGAACTACATGTGATAGGTGAGAAGGTCAACAACCAAGACCTTGTGAGGTATGTACTCCAAGCCTTCCCTAGAACAGCCTTATGGGCTTCAATGGTAGATTCCTATAAGGTCTCTAGGAATCTCTCTTTGGTTAAATTAGATGAGTTATTTTGTGAATTTGAGTTGAACAAGAAAGCTAACACTTCATCCAAAGAGAAAGGTGTAGCTCTTTTTGTAGGGAAGAAGGACAAGAAGAAGAAGGAGAAGAAAGAAGTGTCTTCCTCATCCGAATCCGAGGAAGATTCATCTAGTAGTGAAGATGAGCTATCGGCTGCGAGGTGGCTCATTATGTCAAAATATTTGGTGGGAGGTCAAGGAAACTCACCAAGAAGGATGTGAGGAGGATGTTCCAATCCTCAAGAGGTAAGTCTTCTAGTAGTTCAACTCCTTCATCTAATGTTGTTTGCTATGGTTGCAAGAAGGGGCACATCAAGCCAAATTGCCCGGACTTAAAGAAGAAGGAGGAGAAAGAAAAGAAGCATAAGGAGAAGAAGGAAAAGAAGGAGAAGAAAATAAGGAGACAATGGTGGCTCAAACATGGGACACACTAAGCTTGGAGGACTCTTCCGATGATGAAGTGTGTCATGCCACCCGAAACCTAGCTCTCATGGCCTTGGAGGAGGAAGCCGGAAGCTCAAGTGAGGAGTCTTCATCCCCTTCTTCAAGTGATGAATCATCATCAAGTGATGATGAGGTAAGCAACTCCCCTAGGTAGATTTACTTTACAAAACCATTGCATGCCTTCAAAATGCCTTAAATAGATCAAAAACTAGGATTAAGGACTTAAAAGTAGAAATTAAGTCACTTAAAAATGTAGAACCACTTTGTGATAATACATGTACACTTAGAGATAAAAATGATGAATTAAGAAAAGAAATAGGTGAACTAAGATCATGCTTAGGAAAATTTACAAATGACTCTAAATACCTAGATATGATAATTAAGGATCAATGGGTTATTTACAACAAGGCCGGAATAGGATATAGGCCTAAGGAAAAGGAGGTAGCATTTACATCTCTTGTTAGTAGAAAATCCACCTTTAGGGGCAAGGTTAGAAAGGCTTGGGTCCCTAAGAAGTTTTTGATTGATGCTAGTGGTCCTAACATTTGGATACCTAAGGATTGCATTTTTCATGTTGTATAGGTAGAAGAACCAAGCTTATGGATTGTTGATAGTGGGTGCTAAAAACACATGACCGGTGATGAGAGAAAATTTTCAACTATCAACCACACTAGCAAGGGGAAGGTGTCTTTGGAAATAGTGGCAAACTTAAGATTCTAGGAAAAGGCACAATTGAGGTATCCCCCAACCATGCCATTCATAAAGTGTTGTTAGTTAAAAATATGAAATTTAAAGTCCGGATGAGTCTTGTGTATACAAGAGATGTGACAGAAACATAGTGGTATTTCTTGTACTATACGTAGATGACATTTTGTTGATTGGCAATAATATCAAGGTGTTATCGAAGCGTAAGGGTATGGTTGTGCAAACAGTTTGATATGAAGGACTTGGGAGAGGTGGGACACATCCTTGGGATCAAGGTTATAAAAGATCGTAGGAAAAGGATGTTGTGCTTATCACAAGCTTGTTAGTAATATATGAGAGATGTCCTAAGGCAATCGCCTTATGTATGAATCATTTATATGATAAATGAAGATTCACTATTTGAGTATACATGTTTCATGTATTTGATTGGATCTTAAACTCATTTACTGAATGTCCACGATCGATTCACAAAGATGAGAGAATTTGTGATTGGATCACAACTAGTGAGTATCTCTACATGTGTAATTGTGATGTATCGGAATTATCCTAGTCAATGAATTGATGGAGTTGGACACCATCAATTTTCGAGACCAGGATTACTCCTTGGTGTATCCAAGCGGTGATTCTCACGAGACATTGTGATGTCCTGAGTTAATCGTGGATGCTAGTTATGGTAACTAGTTCATTGGAGTGACCGTAGTAAGACTTCATATGGTTCTCTGCATATATAGATATGTCAATGAAGTTCTTACTGTAGCTTAAGTGCGATGTTCCTTTGACTTGCGGTATTCAAGTCATCTTGATCATGGAGACTTATGCTTTGACATCTTAAGCAAACATCTCTAAGGAGATGTGGACCCGGGATGATTGGGTATAAGTCGAAATGATCGAAGGTGTTTGAATAGCCTATAAAGGATTCACCACTCCTTGCGAGGAGATGTATACCCATGGCCTCTCGTCGGATTGTTACTAAAGTCTTTGGCCAAAGCATTACATGTTTAGAGTAAGGTACTCTTCGATACATGTGGAGTAACTAGAATCCGTAGGACGAGGAAATGATACTTGGGCTAGGTGTGGCGTAGTCACCTAGAGGGACTGACACAATAGACCATGTTCAACCAAGTGGGTATAAGATGAGTGAAGGGAATGGGGCACGATTCATTCGAGCATCAAGGGTTTTGAAATAGTTCTGGATCAACCGTTGATCTTTTCGGTTAATTGGGGATCATGATGTACTACTAGGTGCCACTCATGATCGTTCTATAATTAATGGTTAATTATATGTTGGTGCAGTGGGCACCAAAGTCGAACCGGTATTTTGATTATGGCAAAAGGCTCAATAGTTAAGGGTATATTTGTTATCTTACGAGCTCAATTAAGTGTGCAGAAATGCTAAAGTTGAGCGGAAGGTCTGCGACACCCGGTGGGAACCGAGGTGGTCGCAACGCCGGAGGACTTGGAGTAAGCCGAGTACTCGGGTGAAGACCGGAAGCGAGGCTACAAGGTAAGCTCGTGTGAAAGCGAAGCAAGGTCGTTAAGCGTAGATCCGACCCAATACCTCCAATGGAAGGTCTAGGTCGAGATCAGATGGTTAGAACCATCGTACTTTATATTTTAAGCTAACTTGTCATCAGTCAAAACCCTTTGACTACAGTCAACTGCTAGTCAAGTTCCAGCCTCGAGAAGAGCTCGAATTTCAAGGGGGTGAATTTGGACTTGACTCGTGTTTTGGTACAAAGGGTGATGTGGCATCAAGGTGGACATCCAAACCATCACCAAGTTTCCTTGTGGTGGACGCCCAAAATAAGGTGAGTTGGCACAAGATGGTTGGCTCCCATGATGTGGCACAAGTTGAATGGCTCCAACAAGTTGGCGCCCAAGGAGGTTGGAGGTGGCACAAGGTGGTTGGATGAAACACCTCATCCTCAAGTTGGCGCCCAAGGAGGTTGGAGGTGGCACAAGGTGGTTGGATGAAACACCTCATCCTCAAGTTGGCGCCCAAGGAGGTTGGAGGTGGCACAAGGTGGTTGGATGAAACACCTCATCCTTGAGTTGGCACACAAGAAGGTTGGAGGTGGCACAAGGTGGTTGGATGAAACACCTCATCCTTGAGTTGGGATAAGAACCTCACCTTGGACACTACCTATGTCTAAATTCATAGATCAATATCCATAAATAGACATGTTCAAGCCAAGCAAATAACAAGAATTCAAGAGCTCTCAACACGCCGTCGTAACGCCGCTACTACTACTCACATTTGCTACGACGAAGTGCCGCCGACAACGAAAGCTACATCTTCTACTTATAAGAGTTGTCGGTATATTTATTTAAGTTCTACTTCTTTAAATTGTCTTTGTGCTTTAATCGTAACAAGGAAAGGGGGAGTGTCCCTTTGCCTTGATTTCTTTTTGTAATCGTTGCTCCTACTTCCAACGAAGAGGAGTGGTTTTAGTGAATTGCCCTCCGTACGTGATCAAGGATCACTAGGGCCGTGGATTAGCAATCGAAAGATTGTGAACCACGTAAAAATATCTTGTCTACTTTATATTTCCGCTGTGCACTCTCTACTTGCTTTTTACTTATTGCAAAAGTTTTTTAACGACATCGTATCGCTATTCACCCCCCCCTCTAGCGACACTTTCGATCCAACATTATAGACGGCCAACATAAACTGAGAACCTATTTGGTCACACGCACAACGAGCGTAATCCAAAGGATTTAAAATGAGCTTGAGAATGGGATTCTCAGACCGAGAGAAACTAGGTTTGGTTGGACCAAACATAAAGCGAGCATGAAATCGTTTCAGTCGCAATGGAAGCGTGGATGGGCCGTGTCTTATGAAGACATAATGGATGAACCAAAATGGTTTGGTTCTAATCCAATGGAGGAGAATAAACCAAAGGGTTTGGTTTATTTTAAACGAATGAACCAAAAGTTGGTTCGGTTCGTTTTAACTTAAAATAAACCATCATGGTTTGGTTTATTTTAACTTATCTTAATGGAGCGGGTTAACGGGCCTAATGGTTATGATCCAATAACCATTAAGAGAATTAGTTCTCTATAAAAGAGGGCTTAATGGATAATTAAGCCCTAATCCAAAAACCCTAGCCTCAAGAGTTGCCGCCCACCCCTTGAAGGATTCGGCGCCAACCCTAGGCTGCCGCCCCTCTCCTCCTCCAACCGGCATCCAGAAGGAGCCTTCCTTCCCCCTCGCCGGTGTCTAAATGCTGCCGGTTGGTGCTCCGGTGATCTTCCTTGGGTGTGGCGATAAGGTGAGCACTTGGCTTCCTTGTTTTGGCCGGCGCCTACTCCTCCACCAAGCTGTCCAGTTTTCTGGACAGCTTCTTCTCCTCTCGTCGGAGCGTCGTTTGGACGACGGTTTGAGCTCCGACAGCGGCTAAACTACCGGGGATTCGATCTCCGGTAATCCTCTGAGGTAGAGGACGAAGGATTCGTCAATTGGTTGACGAATACGTCTCCGGAGAAGCGAGTTTTGAGAACTCGTATTAGGATCCGAATTTGGATTCGGATCATGATCATCTCTCGATCACGTCGTCTTCAACACGAGGCTAGTAACCCGTACGAAGACGAAGCTCGTGGCTTAGCGAAGTCATCCCGAGGAACTCGGCGTGGATACGGATAGAGACGATTCTAGGGAGGATCGTTCCGGTTGATGCCGTTCACGCTACACGTCATATGAAAGGTATAACGTAGATAAATTTCCTTTTATTGTAAATTTAAATTTATGGTTATGTCTACACTTGTTGTAATATGCATGCGTGTGTTGTGTGTGTTGTAATAAATGTAGATTTATTATTTTTATTGCTTCCGCTGTGTTCATGTTTACGAAACATGATCGAACACACAAACGCCAGTGATCTAAACCCAACAAAGGTGTATCAGAGCCCAGGTTGTGTTTCGACATAATCGTAAAAATGGTTTTGCGATAGTCATAATGTATTTCTGGAAATTTTCTAATTTTGGAAATTTAGTAGTATTTATGGAAAATTTTCAATTTTGGAAAGTCTAGAAGTATTTATGGAAATCTTCCACTTTTGAAAAGTTGGAAGTATTTATGGAAATTGATATTTTCCATAAATAAAATATTTGATTAGATTCTGGAAATTTATTTCCTAATTTAATCATGATTTGATTTGGGAAATCAAATCTTAAAATATTTTATTTCCATAAGTAGTTTTATTGATTTAGGAAATTAGTTTCCTAAATAGATTTTCCTTAATCAAATAATTCCATGAATAAAATATGTGATTAGATTTAGAAATTTGTTTCCTAATTTAATTATGATTTGATTTGGAGAATCAAATCTTAAACATATTTTATTTTCATAAATAGTTATGACATATAAGGAAATATATACATGACATAATTGTATGCCATGTAATTGCATTGGATGCATAACATTATGTCATGCGTGTCCTCCGATGATGAAGTTATGCATGTCCTCCGATGATGCGTGTCCTCCGATGTCATGCATGTCACGCATAACATTATGTCATGCGTGTTCTCCACTATGGAATTGCATGAGTCTAGGCTTGAAGGAGTAGAAGAGCCAAAACCTCAACCTTCAAGAGGAGTAGCATTTTTGGCAAACAAGGGGAAGAAAAAGATAGAGATTCCCTCCTCCTCCGATGATGAAGTTTCCTCCTCCTCCTCCATGGATAGCACAGAAGAAGCCTAAATGGAAAGGAGGGTAAGGCGTGCATTAAAAGGTTTTAGATTTAACAAATCAAATGATAGAAGTAGAAGACCAAGGGGGAAGATCATTTGTTACAATTGCCAAGGAGAGGGACACATAAGGGACAATTATCCCCTCTTGAACAAAAGCAAGGAGGAGAAGAGAAAGAAGGAAGAAAAGAAGAAGAAAAAGGGGAGAAAGAAGAAAAAGGAAGAAGAGAAGAAGGAAAAAGAAAAGGAGAAGACCAAAGCTCTCAATGCAAGGACTTGGGATGATCCCTCCTCATCCTCTTCATCATCATCGGAAGAAGAGAATGCATTTGTCACCAACCTTGCATTGATGGCTTTTGATGACTTGGATTGCTCCTCCACCGAAAATGAAGAATCAAGCTCAAGTGGAGAGAGCTCAAGTGAATGGGGAGCCTCCTCTACATCCTCCTCATCCGAAGAAGAGGACATGGAAACTATGGTAACTAACCTTTCACCTAGTAAAATAGTTTCTATGATTTCTAGCCTAACTAAGGACCTATTTAGAGCAAAGAAAAAGAACAAAAGCATGCTTGATCAAATTAAGGGATTAGAAGAAAAATTAGAAAAAACATGTTTTAATGATAACGATAATGATGCATGCTCACATGATCTTTATGTTCCATTAGATGTTAATGATGCATGCATAGAAGAAAATAGGGCTTTAAGGGAAAAGATAGATCACTTGACCAAAGCCCTAGAAAAATTCACTATTGGCTCAAATACATTGAACATGATAATTCGGAGCCAATGAGTAAGTTTTAACAAAAAGGGCCTAGGATATAAAGAAAAGAAAAATGAAAAGGCCTATAAATGACTAATTGCTAGGGGACAAGATAAGAAGAAGGTAATAGCTAGAAAATGGATCCCTAAGGAATTTCTAGTGAACCCCATAGGCAAGAATTTGTATTGGATTCCAAAATCCATCCTTAAGGGTTAGGAAAATCCTAGGATAGTCAACCATATGGACTTGACCTATATCATATTTTGGTTGACTTAGGATGGCGGGACAACATTTTTGAAATAGTGTTGGGTGATGATAATGTGCCCAAAAATAGATAATAATTCTTAAATCATGATAATTAATGAAATTGTCATTTAAGTTTGCAATCATGATCTATCATCTTTATTTTTGGCACATAGTCATAGGCATTAAGGTTTAAATCATGCTCTAGGTGATATTTGCATTAGTATCATGATATAATACCTAATGCATGATTATTACTTGATGAATACATTTGTCTCATGATCATAATGTAAAATTAATAAATATACATCTTCATGATCATGTAGAATGATAGGATGATACTTAACCTTGATAGAATTGAATGAAAATAATGGTTAAGTATGTACAAATACCTCTAGGATACATCTCACACTCACTATAGGCTACTTTGATTGAAAACTTAGCATGAGTGAGATGTTAGGATGATACAAATGTCCACTAATGCCTATGACATTTATATGGTCATTTAAGGTATCAAAATAGGAATAATAAACCAATCATGGGGAAGGCTTATGTTTAATTCATAGACATATTGCCCAAAGATCATGGTTGGATATTTCATATGTTTTCAAAACAATGTCTTACTTTAAAAACTAGGTGTTCATGTTTTGAAACAATCCAAAGCAAAACTAGGTGTTAAAATGGATACTAACATGCTCAAAAACCTAGTGGTTCTTAAAGCTCTTGGATTTTTGGCAAATATCTAAAAATACAATGATTTTTCATGAAAAACTATTTTTCATTGATAGATATACTTACAAGAAATATGTTCCCCGAATTTCATGATTTTTTGAATCTTTTGGAAATTTTAATGCATTTCAATTTCGTCCAAAATCGAAATTCCTCGAAAAAATGTGCCCGATCATTTAGTCCGAACCAATGATCGTGGAACTAGAACCAAAGGTCTGAATTCAGTTTTAAACCAGTTTTTGGTATTTTCCTTTTATTAGACTTGATGCCATGAGTTTATAACTTAGTATTGTTCTTTTTGATGGTGTCAAAGGGGGAGAAATGATTATGTTTAAGTAAATTATGATAAGGGGAGAAATATGTATGGGGAGTTTCATGGATTAAGGGGGAGTTGCATGTTGCTATATCATGTTTATGTTTACATGCTTTTGTACATTATAAATTTCTATCAAATACTTTTACCTAACTTAAATGGATTGCCACACATCAAAAAGGGAGAGATTGTTAGGGCAATCTCTTGCCGTGATAAGGTTTTGATGTGTGTGGCAAAGGGTTTAAGTTAGTTTGTTATTGTGATTTGATATGTGTGTTGAAGTCGTGCAGAACTTAGTAATTTGCACATAGAGCCTTGCCAAATTTCACATCTCATGACTCGGTCCTTGAGTCGGTGAAGGATAGTTTTGTGGAAGCCGTGGCCTTGGATCATCCGAGGGACCGCCGGACGAGGAGCTTGGAGTGAAGCCGGAGGAAGTAGACTTTAGGGCGAGACGTGAAGGATGGCACTGCAGAGCAGTGCGCTTGGCGCATCCGAGGGATGTGGTTGGACGAAGATAACTTCGAAGGCGAGGGACTCCGAGGAATGAGAGTGAGCGAATGTAACCCGGGAAGCGGTAGTAGCTCTTAGGTGAAACTTGGCCATTTGGCCAAGTGTCGGATGAGTTTTCCCGACACCAGTCGACTGCCATGTGATGGGCGCCATTCGCTTCGTCGATGGTTCGATCGATCGTTTAAGGAGTTGAATCAGTGGATCACCGATCGGTGAAGACATGGGCGCCGATCGATGGCTTGATCGATCGGCCATGAGTAGTAGTCAACTGATAGCACTGTGCACGGGCACAGAATGGAGTCGAGCTCGCGAGCACTCGATTGATGGTTCATCAGTCGACTGATGGTAGGATCAGTCGACTGATGCCTGTGCCGTTGGATAAAATCCAACGTGGAAAGCACCCATTATTGGGCAACGACTACAGGACCAGTCGACTGATCGGGGCCATAAGTCGATTGCTCCTGTGTCAACGGGAAGAAACCCTCTTCCTCTATAAAAAGGAAGGGTATGGGGCTTTGGGAGGCTAATGATTTAACTCTAATCTTCTTCCAAAGTGCCATAAATGTCATCCCACTCTTCTTACTTGCTTTTACTTCATTCTTATTGTAAGAAGAGTGATCTTGATTGTAAAGGTTACCTCCACCTAGCTTGGTGCAAAGGAGAGACCATTAGTGGATTGGTTTTGGCGGAGTGATTCACCGAGGACGAATCGGGGATCGTGGATTAGCGGCGTAGCCATGAACCACGTTATGACTTTGTGTTAGCATTGTTTATTCCCTTTCTTTGTCTTTATTTGTTTAATTTGCTTGTCTTGTTGTTTCCGTTGCGCTAATCTTGTTTGTAGATGAGCAAATACCATTATCCATCGATCGAAGGCTATTCACCCCCCTCTAGCCGACCACCACAACTACACATCGATCCAACACATCTCTCATATATTACAAACACATCCGTGTGTTGATCCCTCCAAGTCATCCATGACTTGTTCATCCATATGCTAGCCTCTAGGTTCTTCCTTCGGCTATTGTCATGCTAACTGAGTCTATACCACCAAGGCACATCCTTGGACTTCCAAAATGCCAAGCCCCATGCTTGGACTTTCACCGCCATGGCCACACACTTGGACTTACGTGGCCAAGGCTACACACTTGGACTTCCTATGCCAACTCCATGTTAGACTTTCCAAATGCCAAGGCTCAAGCTTAGACTTTCACCACCAAGGCTACACACTTGGACTTCCCATCCCAACTCCATGTTGGAATTTCCAAATGCCTAGACTAAAGCTTGGACTTTCACCGCCAAGGCTACACACTTGGACTTATGTGGCCAAGGTTACACACTTGTTATTCCCATGACAATCACATGTCATATATTTTGTCAAACATCAAAATACTGCTCGAGTCAAACACGAGTCTGGTCAATCATGACCTGGGCCGATTGTGCCAACATTATCTTGTGCCCCTGCACCAACAATCTCCCCTTTTTTGATATATGGAAAACTGAATCAAAGTTAAGGAAAAATTAAGCATAAATAAGCATGAGCAAGCATAAGTACGGATGAATAATTAGTATGAAAGAAATATGAAAGTGTGTAAACATGAGTAAGTTCGTATGAGTAAAATAGTAAGTGTGATTAAGCAAGTGTAAGAAAGTATGAATGAAATAGTTGTTGGAGCAATAATGCCCCAAGCATTTATTTGTTTGATGTTTGGATAATCATCTAAGTTAGGCAATAACTTGTGTTCTAATTGTGAACATGTTTAAGTGACAGGAAAATCCAAGTATGAAGACTTGGTAAAAGCAAAGTCCAAGTGTGATCTTGGCAAAGGAAGTCCAAAGGCAAGTCTTGGCAGCGTAAGTCCAAGCATGTAGTCTTGGCGGCGTAAAGTCTAAGCACACTTTTGCAAAGGGAAACCCAAGACATGACAAAACCGAAGGAAGCTCTTGGAAGCAAAGCGCAAAGGATGAACAAGTTGCGGACTCGGAGGGATCTTGGAGGCGCAAAGCTTAAGGAAGAGCTAGAAGGTTGAGTCTAGGTCTAGAGGGTAAATTTAAGTATGAATTATTCATACTTGATGAGTATCAGTCGACTGTTAGGGTGCTCGACTGAGTCAGGCTAAAAAACTGACGAATAGTCGATCGCCTAGTCGTGGTAAGCCGATCGATGTCGCCATCACGATCAAGCATTCACTTGACTCCTCGTGGCGATCACTTTCACCGATCGCTTCATCACTCGATGATGAAGTGATCACCAATTGATCATGTAGCCGCTGGAAATGGTGAGCATATCTCGCCGGATTTGCTTCGAAGTTGTTAACCGGCGTGATCGATGTTGTACTTGATCGGTCGATTGCTCCAATAGTAAAAATAGCCCTCTCTCTATAAAAAGAGGGTTGGTGGTGGCTTTGAGGGCTAATGCTTACTTGTGATCATCCTTTCAAGCCTCCACAAATTTTCCAAGCTTTCTAGTGTTTTAATTTCCCTCCTCTCTAAAATTCATATTCATCCTTTGTAAGAAGAGGAGGGTTGTTGTAAAAGAAAACATCATAGTGAGATTGCTTAGGGTTGATCCACCTTAAGGATGGCCATGGAGTAGGAGCGTTATCTCCGAACCATGTAAAGGATTTGTGTTAGCATTGTGTTTTCATTTCCTTATTATTGTTGTTTTTTTGTGCTTCCGCTAATCTTTTTGTAGAAACAAAAACAAGCTATTCACCCCCCCCCTCTAGCTTCCAACAATCCCCTACAAGTGGTATCAGAGCCCGGATCGCATCGGAAGATCAAACAATCAACCGGAGCAAGATGACTTTCCAAAAGGGGTATAGCACGGCGAGGCCTCCATTCTTTGACGGCAACGACTTCAGCTACTAGAAAGGTAGGATGGAGTATTATCTTATGAACAATATTGAAAATTGGTTTAGCGTTGTAGATGGTTTCGAGAAGTCGGTCGATGAACATGGAGCGCCCATACCGACCAAGGATTGGACGAGGGACATGGCCAAGAAGGCTCAAGCCAACACTAAGGCAACAACCACACTTCAATGTGGGTTGTCAAAAGAGCAACTAAGCACGGTGGGGCCTTTTGAATCGGCGAAGGAGCTTTGGGAGAAGTTAATTGAGCTCAACGAGGGATCCAAGGAAACAAGAAGAGCCAAGAGAGATCTCTTAATAGGCCAACTTCAAAGCTTCGCCATGAAGACCAATGAGACCATGGGCCAAATGCACGGTCGCTTCAAGGAAGTAGCCAACGAACTACATGTGATAGGTGAGAAGATCAACAACCAAGACCTTGTGAGGTATGTACTCCAAGCCTTCCCTAGAACATCCTTATGGGCTTCAATGGTAGATTCCTATAAGGTCTCTAGGAATCTCTCTTTGGTTAAATTAGATGAGTTATTTTGTGAATTTGAGTTGAACAAGAAAGCTAACACTTCATCCAAAGAGAAAGGTGTAGCTCTTTTTGTAGGGAAGAAGGACAAGAAGAAGAAGGAGAAGAAAGAAGTGTCTTCCTCATCCGAATCCGAGGAAGATTCATCTAGTAGTGAAGATGAGCTATCGACAAGCGAGGTGGCTCATTATGTCAAAATATTTGGTGGGAGGTCAAGGAAACTCACCAAGAAGGATGTGAGGAGGATGTTCCAATCCTCAAGAGGTAAGTCTTCTAGTAGTTCAACTCCTTCATCTAATGTTGTTTGCTATGGTTGCAATAAGAAGGGGCACATCAAGCCAAATTGCCCGGACTTAAAGAAGAAGGAGGAGAAAGAAAAGAAGCATAAGGAGAAGAAGGAAAAGAAGGAGAAGAAAATAAGGAGACAATGGTGGCTCAAACATGGGACACACTAAGCTTGGAGGACTCTTCCGATGATGAAGTGTGTCATGCCACCCGAAACCTAGCTCTCATGGCCTTGGAGGAGGAAGCCGGAAGCTCAAGTGAGGAGTCTTCATCCCCTTCTTCAAGTGATGAATCATCATCAAGTGATGATGAGGTAAGCAACTCCCCTAGGGTAGATTTACTTTACAAAACCATTGCATGCCTTCAAAATGCCTTAAATAGATCAAAAACTAGGATTAAGGACTTAAAAGTAGAAATTAAGTCACTTAAAAATGTAGAACCACTTTGTGATAATACATGTACACTTAGAGATAAAAATGATGAATTAAGAAAAGAAATAGGTGAACTAAGATCATGCTTAGGAAAATTTACAAATGACTCTAAATACCTAGATATGATAATTAAGGATCAATGGGTTATTTACAACAAGGCCGGAATAGGATATAGGCCTAAGGAAAAGGAGGTAGCATTTACATCTCTTGTTAGTAGAAAATCCACCTTTAGGGGCAAGGTTAGAAAGGCTTGGGTCCCTAAGAAGTTTTTGATTGATGCTAGTGGTCCTAACATTTGGATACCTAAGGATTGCATTTTTCATGTTGTATAGGTAGAAGAACCAAGCTTATGGATTGTTGATAGTGGGTGCTAAAAACACATGACCGGTGATGAGAGAAAATTTTCAACTATCAACCACACTAGCAAGGGGAAGGTGTCTTTTGGAAATAGTGGCAAACTTAAGATTCTAGGAAAAGGCACAATTGAGGTATCCCCCAACCATGCCATTCATAAAGTGTTGTTAGTTAAAAATATGAAATTTAAAGTCCGGATGAGTCTTGTGTATACAAGAGATGTGACAGAAACATAGTGGTATTTCTTGTACTATACGTAGATGACATTTTGTTGATTGGCAATAATATCAAGGTGTTATCGAACGTAAGGGTATGGTTGTGCAAACAGTTTGATATGAAGGACTTGGGAGAGGTGGGACACATCCTTGGGATCAAGGTTATAAAAGATCGTAGGAAAAGGATGTTGTGCTTATCACAAGCTTGTTAGTAATATATGAGAGATGTCCTAAGGCAATCGCCTTATGTATGAATCATTTATATGATAAATGAAGATTCACTATTTGAGTATACATGTTTCATGTATTTGATTGGATCTTAAACTCATTTACTGAATGTCCACGATACGATTCACAGCATGAGAGAATTTGTGATTGGATCACAACTAGTGAGTATCTCTACATGTGTAATTGTGATGTATCGGAATTATCCCTAGTCAATGAATTGATGGAGTTGGACACCATCAATTCTGTCGAGACTAGCACGAGGTATACTCCTTGGTGTATCCAAGCAGCTGATTCTCACTGGCTGGAGACATTGTGATGTCCGGAGTTAATCGTGGATGCTAGTTATGGTAACTAGTTCATTGGAGTGACCAGCCGTAAGACTTCATATGGTTCTCTGCATATATTGATATGTCAATGAAGTTCTTACTGTGGCTTAAGTGCGATGTTCCTTTGACTTGCGGTATTCAAGTCATCTTGATCATGGAGACTTATGCTTTGACATCTTAAGCAAACATCTCTAAGGAGATGTGGACCCGGGATGATTGAGTATAAGTCGAAATGATCGAAGGTGTTTGAATAGCCTATAAAGGATTCACCACTCCTTGCGAGGAGATGTATACCCATGGCCTCTCGTCGGATTGTTACTAAAGTCTTTGGCCAAAGCATTACATGTTTAGAGTAAGGTACTCTTCGATACATGTGGAGTAACTAGAATCCGTAGGACGAGGAAATGATACTTGGGCTAGGTGTGACGTAGTCAGCCTAGTGGGGACTGACACAATAGACCATGTCCTGAACCAAGTGGGTATAAGATGAGTGAAGGGAAGGGGGCACGATTCATTCGAGCTACTGAAGGGTTTCAGAAATAGTTCTGGATCAACCGTTGATCTTTTCGGTTAATTGGGGATCATGATGTACTACTAGGTGCCACTCATGATCGTTCTATAATTAATGGTTAATTATATGTTGGTGCAGTGGGCACCAAAGTCGAACCGGTATTTTGATTATGGCAAAAGGCTCAATAGTTAAGGGTATATTTGTTATCTTACGAGCTCAATTAAGTGTGCAGAAATGCTAAAGTTGAGCGGAAGGTCTGCGACACCCGGTGGGAACCGAGGTGGTCGGGCAACGCCAGAGGGACTTCGGAGGACGCCGAGGTACTCGGGTGAAGACCGGAAGCGAGGCTACAAGGTAAGCTCGTGTGAAAGCGAAGCAAGGTCGTTAAGCGTAGATCCGACCCAATACCTCCAATGGAAGGTCTAGGTCGAGATCAGATGGTTAGAACCATCGTACTTTATATTTTAAGCTAACTTGTACTGCAGTCCAAAACCCTTTGACTACAGTCAACTGCTAGTCAAGTTCCAGCCTCGAGAAGAGCTCGAATTTCAAGGGGGTGAATTTGGACTTGACTCGTGTTTTGGTACAAAGGGTGATGTGGCATCAAGGTGGACATCCAAACCATCACCAAGTTTCCTTGTGGTGGACGCCCAAAATAAGGTGAGTTGGCACAAGATGGTTGGCTCCCATGATGTGGCACAAGTTGAATGGCTCCAACAAGTTGGCGCCCAAGGAGGTTGGAGGTGGCACAAGGTGGTTGGATGAAACACCTCATCCTCAAGTTGGCCCAAGGAGGTTGGAGGTGGCACAAGGTGGTTGGATGAAACACCTCATCCTCAAGTTGGCGCCCAAGGAGGTTGGAGGTGGCACAAGGTGGTTGGATGAAACACCTCATCCTTGAGTTGGCACACAAGAAGGTTGGAGGTGGCACAAGGTGGTTGGATGAAACACCTCATCCTTGAGTTGGGATAAGAACCTCACCTTGGACACTACCTATGTCTAAATTCATAGATCAATATCCATAAATAGACATGTTCAAGCCAAGCAAATAACAAGAATTCAAGAGCTCTCAACACGCCGTCGTAACGCCGCTACTACTACTCACATTTGCTACGACGAAGTGTCGCCGACAACGAAAGCTACATCTTCTACTTATAAGAGTTGTCGGTATATTTATTTAAGTTCTACTTCTTTAAATTGTCTTTGTGCTTTAATCGTAACAAGGAAAGGGGGAGTGTCCCTTTGCCTTGATTTCTTTTTGTAATCGTTGCTCCTACTTCCAACGAAGAGGAGTGGTTTTAGTGAATTGCCCTCCGTACGTGATCAAGGATCACTAGGGCCGTGGATTAGCAATCGAAAGATTGTGAACCACGTAAAAATATCTTGTCTACTTTATATTTCCGCTGTGCACTCTCTACTTGCTTTTTACTTATTGCAAAAGTTTTTTAACGACATCGTATCGCTATTCACCCCCCCCTCTAGCGACACTTTCGATCCAACATTATAGACGGCCAACATAAACTGAGAACCTATTTGGTCACACGCACAACGAGCGTAATCCAAAGGATTTAAAATGAGCTTGAGAATGGGATTCTTAGACCGAGAGAAACTAGGTTTGGTTGGACCAAACATAAAGCGAGCATGAAATCGTTTCAATTGCAATGGAAGCGTGGATGGGCCGTGTCTTATGAAGACAAAATGGATGAACCAAAATGGTTTGGTTCTAATCCAATGGAGGAGAATAAACCAAAGGGTTTGGTTTATTTTAAACGAATGAACCAAAAGTTGGTTCGGTTCGTTTTAACTTAAAATAAATCATCATGGTTTAGTTTATTTTAACTTATCTTAATGGAGCGGGTTAACGGGCCTAATGGTTATGATCCAATAACCATTAAGAGAATTAGTTCTCTATAAAAGAGGGCTTAATGGATAATTAAGCCCTAATCCAAAAACCCTAGCCTCAAGAGTTGCCGCCCACCCCTTGAAGGATTCGGCGCCAAACCTAGGCTGCCGCCCCTCTCCTCCTCCAACCGGCATCCAGAAGGAGCCTTCCTTCCCCCTCGCCGGTGTCTAAATGCTGCCGGTTGGTGCTCCGGTGATCTTCCTTGGGTGTGGCGATAAGGTGAGCACTTGGCTTCCTTGTTTTGGCCGGCGCCTACTCCTCCACCAAGCTGTCCAGTTTTCTGGACAGCTTCTTCTCCTCTCGTCGGAGCGTCGTTTGGACGACGGTTTGAGCTCCGACAGCGGCTAAACTACCGGGGATTCGATCTCCGGTAATCCTCTGAGGTAGAGGACGAAGGATTCGTCAATTGGTTGACGAATACGTCTCCGGAGAAGCGAGTTTTGAGAACTCGTATTAGGATCCGAATTTGGATTCGGATCATGATCATCTCTCGATCACGTCGTCTTCAACACGAGGCTAGTAACCCGTACGAAGACGAAGCTCGTGGCTTAGCGAAGTCATCCCGAGGAACTCGGCGTGGATACGGATAGAGACGATTCTAGCGAGGATCGTTCCGGTTGATGCCGTTCCCGCTACACGTCATACGAAAGGTATAAAGTAGATAAATTTCCTTTTATTGCAAATTTAAATTTATGGTTATGTCTACACTTGTTGTAATATGCATGCGTGTGTTGTGTGTGTTGTAATAAATGTAGATTTATTATTTTTATTGCTTCCGCTGTGTTCATGTTTACGAAACATGATCGAACACACAAACGCCGCGGTGCCGGAAACCCAACAGTGGTATCAGAGCCCAGGTTGTGTTTCGACATAATCGTAAAAATGGTTTTGCGATAGTCATAATGTATTTCTGGAAATTTTCTAATTTTGGAAATTTAGTAGTATTTATGGAAAATTTTCAATTTTGGAAAGTCTAGAAGTATTTATGGAAATCTTCCACTTTTGAAAAGTTGGAAGTATTTATGGAAATTGATATTTTCCATAAATAAAATATTTGATTAGATTCTGGAAATTTATTTCCTAATTTAATCATGATTTGATTTGGGAAATCAAATCTTAAAATATTTTATTTCCATAAGTAGTTTTATTGATTTAGGAAATTAGTTTCCTAAATAGATTTTCCTTAATCAAATAATTCCATGAATAAAATATGTGATTAGATTTAGAAATTTGTTTCCTAATTTAATTATGATTTGATTTGGAGAATCAAATCTTAAACATATTTTATTTTCATAAATAGTTATGACATATAAGGAAATATATACATGACATAATTGTATGCCATGTAATTGCATTGGATGCATAACATTATGTCATGCGTGTCCTCCGATGATGAAGTTATGCATGTCCTCCGATGATGCGTGTCCTCCGATGTCATGCATGTCACGCATAACATTATGTCATCGTGTTCTCCACTATGGAATTGCATGAGTCTAGGCTTGAAGGAGTAGAAGAGCCAAAACCTCAACCTTCAAGAGGAGTAGCATTTTTGGCAAACAAGGGAAGAAAAGATAGAGATTCCCTCCTCCTCCGATGATGAAGTTTCCTCCTCCTCCTCCATGGATAGCACGAAGAAGCCTAAATGGAAAGGAGGGTAAGGCGTGCATTAAAAGGTTTTAGATTTAACAAATCAAATGATAGAAGTAGAAGACCAAGGGGAAGATCATTTGTTACAATTGCCAAGGAGAGGGACACATAAGGACAATTATCCTCTTGAACAAAAAGCAAGGAGGAGAAGAGAAAGAAGGAAGAAAAGAAGAAAAAGGGAGAAAGAAGAAAAGGAAGAAGAGAAGAAGGAAAAGAAAAGGAGAAGACCAAAGCTCTCAATGCAAGGACTTGGGATGATCCTCCTCATCCTCTTCATCATCATCGGAAGAAGAGAATGCATTTGTCACCAACCTTGCATTGATGGCTTTTGATGACTTGGATTGCTCCTCCGAAAATGAAGAATCAAGCTCAAGTGGAGAGAGCTCAAGTGAATGGGGAGCCTCCTCTACATCCTCCTCATCCGAAGAAGAGGACATGGAAACTATGGTAACTAACCTTTCACCTAGTAAAATAGTTTCTATGATTTCTAGCCTAACTAAGGACCTATTTAGAGCAAAGAAAAAGAACAAAAGCATGCTTGATCAAATTAAGGGATTAGAAGAAAAATTAGAAAAAACATGTTTTAATGATAACGATAATGATGCATGCTCACATGATCTTTATGTTCCATTAGATGTTAATGATGCATGCATAGAAGAAAATAGGGCTTTAAGGGAAAAGATAGATCACTTGACCAAAGCCCTAGAAAAATTCACTATTGGCTCAAATACATTGAACATGATAATTCGGAGCCAATGAGTAAGTTTTAACAAAAAGGGCCTAGGATATAAAGAAAAGAAAAATGAAAAGGCCTATAAATGACTAATTGCTAGGGGACAAGATAAGAAGAAGGTAATAGCTAGAAAATGGATCCCTAAGGAATTTCTAGTGAACCCCATAGGCAAGAATTTGTATTGGATTCCAAAATCCATCCTTAAGGGTTAGGAAAATCCTAGGATAGTCAACCATATGGACTTGACCTATATCATATTTTGGTTGACTTAGGATGGCGGGACAACATTTTTGAAATAGTGTTGGGTGATGATAATGTGCCCAAAAATAGATAATAATTCTTAAATCATGATAATTAATGAAATTGTCATTTAAGTTTGCAATCATGATCTATCATCTTTATTTTTGGCACATAGTCATAGGCATTAAGGTTTAAATCATGCTCTAGGTGATATTTGCATTAGTATCATGATATAATACCTAATGCATGATTATTACTTGATGAATACATTTGTCTCATGATCATAATGTAAAATTAATAAATATACATCTTCATGATCATGTAGAATGATAGGATGATACTTAACCTTGATAGAATTGAATGAAAATAATGGTTAAGTATGTACAAATACCTCTAGGATACATCTCACACTCACTATAGGCTACTTTGATTGAAAACTTAGCATGAGTGAGATGTTAGGATGATACAAATGTCCACTAATGCCTATGACATTTATATGGTCATTTAAGGTATCAAAATAGGAATAATAAACCAATCATGGGGAAGGCTTATGTTTAATTCATAGACATATTGCCCAAAGATCATGGTTGGATATTTCATATGTTTTCAAAACAATGTCTTACTTTAAAAACTAGGTGTTCATGTTTTGAAACAATCCAAAGCAAAACTAGGTGTTAAAATGGATACTAACATGCTCAAAAACCTAGTGGTTCTTAAAGCTCTTGGATTTTTGGCAAATATCTAAAAATACAATGATTTTTCATGAAAAACTATTTTTCATTGATAGATATACTTACAAGAAATATGTTCCCCGAATTTCATGATTTTTTGAATCTTTTGGAAATTTTAATGCATTTCTGAATTTCGGTCCGAAAATCGAATCAAATTCGAACTCATGTGCCGGTCATTGGTAGTCCAACCGGATCAGTGGCTTTCCTTTTATTAGACTGGATGCCATGAGTTTATAACTTAGTATTGATCTTTTTGATGGTGTCAAAGGGGGAGAAATGATTATGTTTAAGTAAATTATGATAAGGGGAGAAATATGTATGGGGAGTTTCATGGATTAAGGGGGAGTTGCATGTTGCTATATCATGTTTATGTTTACATGCTTTTGTACATTATAAATTTCTATCAAATACTTTTACCTAACTTAAATGGATTGCCACACATCAAAAAGGGAGAGATTGTTAGGGCAATCTCTTGCCGTGATAAGGTTTTGATGTGTGTGGCAAAGGGTTTAAGTTAGTTTGTTATTGTGATTTGATATGTGTGTTGAAGTCGTGCAGAACTTAGTAATTTGCACATAGAGCCTTGCCAAATTTCACATCTCATGACTCGGTCCTTGAGTCGGTGAAGGATAGTTTTGTGGAAGCCGTGGCCTTGGATCATCCGAGGGACCGCCGGACGAGGAGCTTGGAGTGAAGCCGGAGGAAGTAGACTTTAGGCGAGGACGTGAAGGATGGCACTGCAGCGAAGGCGCCGCGATCCGAGGGATGTGGTTGACGAAGATAACTTCAAGGCGAGGGACTCCGAGGAATGAGAGTGAGCGAATGTAACCCGGGAAGCGGTAGTAGCTCTTAGGTGAAACTTGGCCATTTGGCCAAGTGTCGGATGAGTTTTCCCGACACCAGTCGACTGCCATGTGATGGGCAGTCGACTGCTCTGAGTCGATGGTTCGATCGACTGGTTTAAGGAGTTGAATCAAGTGGATCAGTCGACTGAAGACATGGGCGATCGGTGATGGCGATCGATCGGCTCTCATGAGTAGTAGTCGGATGTAGCGTGAGGCCGCACGAATGGAGTCGAGCTCGCGAGCACTCGATTGATGGTTCATCAGTCGACTGATGGTAGGATCAGTCGACTGATGCCTGTGCCGTTGGATAAAATCCAACGTGGAAAGCACCCATTATTGGGCAACGACTACAGGACCAGTCGACTGATCGGGGCCATAAGTCGATTGCTCCTGTGTCAACGGGAAGAAACCCTCTTCCTCTATAAAAAGGAAGGGTATGGGGCTTTGGGAGGCTAATGATTTAACTCTAATCTTCTTCCAAAGTGCCATAAATGTCATCCCACTCTTCTTACTTGCTTTTACTTCATTCTTATTGTAAGAAGAGTGATCTTGATTGTAAAGGTTACCTCCACCTAGCTTGGTGCAAAGGAGAGACCATTAGTGGATTGGTTTTGGCGGAGTGATTCACCGAGGACGAATCGGGGATCGTGGATTAGCGGCGTAGCCATGAACCACGTTATGACTTTGTGTTAGCATTGTTTATTCCCTTTCTTTGTCTTTATTTGTTTAATTTGCTTGTCTTGTTGTTTCCGTTGCTAATCTTGTTTGTAGATGAGCAAATACCGTTATCCATCGATCGAAGGCTATTCACCCCCCTCTAGCCGACCACCACAACTACACATCGATCCAACACATCTCTCATATATTACAAACACATCCGTGTGTTGATCCCTCCAAGTCATCCATGACTTGTTCATCCATATGCTAGCCTCTAGGTTCTTCCTTCGGCTATTGTCATGCTAACTGAGTCTATACCACCAAGGCACATCCTTGGACTTCCAAAATGCCAAGCCCCATGCTTGGACTTTCACACCGCCATGGCCACACACTTGGACTTACGTGGCCAAGGCTACACATGGACTTCCTATGCCAACTCCATGTTAGACTTTCCAAATGCCAAGGCTCAAGCTTAGACTTTCACCACCAAGGCTACACACTTGGACTTCCCATCCCAACTCCATGTTGGAATTTCCAAATGCCTAGACTAAAGCTTGGACTTTCACCGCCAAGGCTACACACTTGGACTTATGTGGCCAAGGTTACACACTTGTTATTCCCATGACAATCACATGTCATATATTTTGTCAAACATCAAAATCTTGCTCAGTCGAACACAGTCCAGTCAATCATGACTGGGCGATTATTGCCAACATTATCTTGTGCCCTGCGCACAACAATCTCTCCTTTTTTGATATATGGAAAACTGAATCAAAGTTAAGGAAAAATTAAGCATAAATAAGCATGAGCAAGCATAAGTACGGATGAATAATTAGTATGAAAGAAATATGAAAGTGTGTAAACATGAGTAAGTTCGTATGAGTAAAATAGTAAGTGTGATTAAGCAAGTGTAAGAAAGTATGAATGAAATAGTTGTTGGAGCAATAATGCCCCAAGCATTTATTTGTTTGATGTTTGGATAATCATCTAAGTTAGGCAATAACTTGTGTTCTAATTGTGAACATGTTTAAGTGACAGGAAAATCCAAGTATGAAGACTTGGTAAAAGCAAAGTCCAAGTGTGATCTTGGCAAAGGAAGTCCAAAGGCAAGTCTTGGCAGCGTAAGTCCAAGCATGTAGTCTTGGCGGCGTAAAGTCTAAGCACACTTTTGCAAAGGGAAACCCAAGACATGACAAAACCGAAGGAAGCTCTTGGAAGCAAAGCGCAAAGGATGAACAAGTTGCGGACTCGGAGGGATCTTGGAGGCGCAAAGCTTAAGGAAGAGCTAGAAGGTTGAGTCTAGGTCTAGAGGGTAAATTTAAGTATGAATTATTCATACTTGATGAGTATCAGTCGACTGTTAGGGTGCTCGGTGAGTCGAATAAAAACTGACGAATAGTCGATCGCCTAGTCGTGGCAGTCGACTGATGTCGCCATCAGTCGACTGCTAATACCGACAGTCGACTGATCAGGTCGACCATGGGCACAGAATGGAGTCTCACTTGACTCCTCGTGGCGATCACTCGACTGATCGCTTCATCACTCGACTGATGAAGTGATCAGTCAATTGATCATGTAGCCGTTGGAAATGGTGACTGCATATCTCCGCGGATTTGCTTCGTCAGAAGTTGTTAGCTTCGGCGGCAGTCGACTGATGTTGTACTTCAGTCGACTGATTGTGCTCCAATAGTAAAAATAGCCCTCTCTCTATAAAAAGAGGGTTGGTGGTGGCTTTGAGGGCTAATGCTTACTTGTGATCATCCTTTCAAGCCTCCACAAATTTTCCAAGCTTTCTAGTGTTTTAATTTCCCTCCTCTCTAAAATTCATATTCATCCTTTGTAAGAAGAGGAGGGTTGTTGTAAAAGAAAACATCATAGTGAGATTGCTTAGGGTTGATCCACCTTAAGGATGGCCATGGAGTAGGAGCGTTATCTCCGAACCATGTAAAGGATTTGTGTTAGCATTGTGTTTTCATTTCCTTATTATTGTTGTTTTTTTGTGCTTCCGCTAATCTTTTTGTAGAAACAAAAACAAGCTATTCACCCCCCCCCTCTAGCTTCCAACAATCCCCTACAAGTGGTATCAGAGCCGGATCGCATCGGAAGATCAAACAATCAGCAGCAAGATGACTTTCCAAAGGGGTATATGCAGCGAGGCCTCCATTCTTTGGCGGCAGCGACTTGGCTACTAGAAAGGTAGGATGGAGTATTATCTTATGAACAATATTGAAAATTGGTTTAGCGTTGTAGATGGTTTGAGAAGTCGGTCGATGAACATGGGCCACCACCAAGGATTGGACGAGGGACATGGCCAAGAAGGCTCAAGCCAACACTAAGGCAACAACCACACTTCAATGTGGGTTGTCAAAAGAGCAACTAAGCACGGTGGGGCCTTTTGAATCGGCGAAGGAGCTTTGGGAGAAGTTAATTGAGCTCAACGAGGGATCCAAGGAAACAAGAAGAGCCAAGAGAGATCTCTTAATAGGCCAACTTCAAAGCTTCGCCATGAAGACCAATGAGACCATGGGCCAAATGCACGGTCGCTTCAAGGAAGTAGCCAACGAACTACATGTGATAGGTGAGAAGGTCAACAACCAAGACCTTGTGAGGTATGTACTCCAAGCCTTCCCTAGAACAGCCTTATGGGCTTCAATGGTAGATTCCTATAAGGTCTCTAGGAATCTCTCTTTGGTTAAATTAGATGAGTTATTTTGTGAATTTGAGTTGAACAAGAAAGCTAACACTTCATCCAAAGAGAAAGGTGTAGCTCTTTTTGTAGGGAAGAAGGACAAGAAGAAGAAGGAGAAGAAAGAAGTGTCTTCCTCATCCGAATCCGAGGAAGATTCATCTAGTAGTGAAGATGAGCTATCGACAAGCGAGGTGGCTCATTATGTCAAAATATTTGGTGGGAGGTCAAGGAAACTCACCAAGAAGGATGTGAGGAGGATGTTCCAATCCTCAAGAGGTAAGTCTTCTAGTAGTTCAACTCCTTCATCTAATGTTGTTTGCTATGGTTGCAATAAGAAGGGGCACATCAAGCCAAATTGCCCGGACTTAAAGAAGAAGGAGGAGAAAGAAAAGAAGCATAAGGAGAAGAAGGAAAAGAAGGAGAAGAAAATAAGGAGACAATGGTGGCTCAAACATGGGACACACTAAGCTTGGAGGACTCTTCCGATGATGAAGTGTGTCATGCCACCCGAAACCTAGCTCTCATGGCCTTGGAGGAGGAAGCCGGAAGCTCAAGTGAGGAGTCTTCATCCCCTTCTTCAAGTGATGAATCATCATCAAGTGATGATGAGGTAAGCAACTCCTAGGGTAGATTTACTTTACAAAACCATTGCATGCCTTCAAAATGCCTTAAATAGATCAAAAACTAGGATTAAGGACTTAAAAGTAGAAATTAAGTCACTTAAAAATGTAGAACCACTTTGTGATAATACATGTACACTTAGAGATAAAAATGATGAATTAAGAAAAGAAATAGGTGAACTAAGATCATGCTTAGGAAAATTTACAAATGACTCTAAATACCTAGATATGATAATTAAGGATCAATGGGTTATTTACAACAAGGCCGGAATAGGATATAGGCCTAAGGAAAAGGAGGTAGCATTTACATCTCTTGTTAGTAGAAAATCCACCTTTAGGGGCAAGGTTAGAAAGGCTTGGGTCCCTAAGAAGTTTTTGATTGATGCTAGTGGTCCTAACATTTGGATACCTAAGGATTGCATTTTTCATGTTGTATAGGTAGAAGAACCAAGCTTATGGATTGTTGATAGTGGGTGCTAAAAACACATGACCGGTGATGAGAGAAAATTTTCAACTATCAACCACACTAGCAAGGGGAAGGTGTCTTTTGGAAATAGTGGCAAACTTAAGATTCTAGGAAAAGGCACAATTGAGGTATCCCCCAACCATGCCATTCATAAAGTGTTGTTAGTTAAAAATATGAAATTTAAAGTCCGGATGAGTCTTGTGTATACAAGAGATGTGACAGAAACATAGTGGTATTTCTTGTACTATACGTAGATGACATTTTGTTGATTGGCAATAATATCAAGGTGTTATCGAACGTAAGGGTATGGTTGTGCAAACAGTTTGATATGAAGGACTTGGGAGAGGTGGGACACATCCTTGGGATCAAGGTTATAAAAGATCGTAGGAAAAGGATGTTGTGCTTATCACAAGCTTGTTAGTAATATATGAGAGATGTCCTAAGGCAATCGCCTTATGTATGAATCATTTATATGATAAATGAAGATTCACTATTTGAGTATACATGTTTCATGTATTTGATTGGATCTTAAACTCATTTACTGAATGTCCACGATACGATTCACAGCATGAGAGAATTTGTGATTGGATCACAACTAGTGAGTATCTCTACATGTGTAATTGTGATGTATCGGAATTATCCCTAGTCAATGAATTGATGGAGTTGGACACCATCAATTCTGTCGAGACTAGCACGAGGTATACTCCTTGGTGTATCCAAGCAGCTGATTCTCACTGGCTGGAGACATTGTGATGTCTGGAGTTAATCGTGGATGCTAGTTATGGTAACTAGTTCATTGGAGTGACCAGCCGTAAGACTTCATATGGTTCTCTGCATATATAGATATGTCAATGAAGTTCTTACTGTGGCTTAAGTGCGATGTTCCTTTGACTTGCGGTATTCAAGTCATCTTGATCATGGAGACTTATGCTTTGACATCTTAAGCAAACATCTCTAAGGAGATGTGGACCCGGGATGATTGAGTATAAGTCGAAATGATCGAAGGTGTTTGAATAGCCTATAAAGGATTCACCACTCCTTGCGAGGAGATGTATACCCATGGCCTCTCGTCGGATTGTTACTAAAGTCTTTGGCCAAAGCATTACATGTTTAGAGTAAGGTACTCTTCGATACATGTGGAGTAACTAGAATCCGTAGGGACGAGGAAATGATACTTGGGCTAGGTGTGGCGTAGTCGACTAGAGGGACTGACACAATAGACCATGTTCAACCAAGTGGGTATAAGATGAGTGAAGGGAATGGGGCACGATTCATTCGAAGCCTCAAGGGTTTCAGAAATAGTTCTGGATCAACCGTTGATCTTTTCGGTTAATTGGGGATCATGATGTACTACTAGGTGCCACTCATGATCGTTCTATAATTAATGGTTAATTATATGTTGGTGCAGTGGGCACCAAAGTCGAACCGGTATTTTGATTATGGCAAAAGGCTCAATAGTTAAGGGTATATTTGTTATCTTACGAGCTCAATTAAGTGTGCAGAAATGCTAAAGTTGAGCGGAAGGTCTGCGACACCGGTGGGAACCGAGGTGGTCGAACGCCAGAGGACTTTGAGTAAGCCGAGGTACTCGGGTGAAGACCGAGCGAGGCTACAAGGTAAGCTCGTGTGAAAGCGAAGCAAGGTCGTTAAGCGTAGATCCGACCCAATACCTCCAATGGAAGGTCTAGGTCGAGATCGGATGGTTAGAACCATCGTACTTTATATTTTAAGCTAACTTGTATGCAGTCAAAACCCTTTGACTACATCAAGCTAGTCAAGTTCCGACCTCGAGAAGAGCTCGAATTTCAAGGGGTGAATTTGGACTTGACTCGTGTTTTGGTACAAAGGGTGATGTGGCATCAAGGTGGACATCCAAACCATCACCAAGTTTCCTTGTGGTGGGCGCCCAAAATAAGGTGAGTTGGCACAAGATGGTTGGCTCCCATGATGTGGCACAAGTTGAATGGCTCCAACAAGTTGGCGCCCAAGGAGGTTGGAGGTGGCACAAGGTGGTTGGATGAAACACCTCATCCTCAAGTTAGCGCCCAAGGAGGTTGGAGGTGGCACAAGGTGGTTGGATGAAACACCTCATCCTCAAGTTGGCGCCAAGGAGGTTGGAGGTGGCACAAGGTGGTTGGATGAAACACCTCATCCTTGAGTTGGCACACAAGAAGGTTGGAGGTGGCACAAGGTGGTTGGATGAAACACCTCATCCTTGAGTTGGGATAAGAACCTCACCTTGGACACTACCTATGTCTAAATTCATAGATCAATATCCATAAATAGACATGTTCAAGCCAAGCAAATAACAAGAATTCAAGAGCTCTCAACACGCCGTAAATAGCGCGCCGCTACTACTACTCACATTTGCTCTGACGAAGTGCCGCCCGACAACAAAGCTACATCTTCTACTTATAAGAGTTGTCGGTATATTTATTTAAGTTCTACTTCTTTAAATTGTCTTTGTGCTTTAATCGTAACAAGGAAAGGGGAGTGTCCTTTGCCTTGATTTCTTTGTAATGTCGTTGCTCCTACTTCCAACGAGGAGGAGTGGTTTTAGTGAATTGCCCTCGTGCGTGATCAAGGATCACTAGGGCCGTGGATTAAGCAATCGAAGATTGTGAACCACGTAAAAATATCTTGTCTACTTTATATTTCCATTTGTGCACTCTCTACTTGCTTTTTACTTATTGCAAAAGTTTTTAACGACATCGTATCGCTATTCACCCCCTCTAGCGACACTTTCGATCCAACAATTGGTATCGAGTAAGGCGCTAAGATTGTGAAACCACCAATCTAGCTTTGTTTTTCTTTTTTTACAGATTTTTATTTATTTATTTCTGTTTTCGTATAATTATTTCACTTGCTTATCTTCTCCTACATATAGAATTGCATTAGAGGCTTTAGGATCCGGATAAGGTTGTCCTTGGGTTAGATCCCGAGTAAGGTTGTCCTCCGGAACTTCAACGACATTCGCATTTGATTGTTTATTTCTTTTTGCAAGTTACATTTTATATATCTTTTTACTTCCCGATTACTAATCCAAGGCGAAAGTCTTGGAATATTCTTTCGTGTGTGTTTTGCAAGATTCTTTTAAATCGTTCTTCTTCTTGTTTTTAAATGGCCCATCTCGAAGGGTTTAGCACCGCCGACCCCCGTTTACAACGTAATGACTTTCGTTATTGGAAGGGTCGGATGGAATGCTTTCTTAAAACCCAAATCGAGATGTGGATCTAATCAAACGGTTTCACACTTCCTATTAATGAAGATGGTGAATCTTTGGGTTACGATCAATGGTCAAATTCCATGAAAAACAAGTAGAAGCCGATGCCAAGGCAACTCAAATCTTGCAATGTGGGTTGTCCAAGGAAGAGCTCAACGCGTCGGCCCCTTCATTAGTGCAAAGGACTTATGGACCAAGCTAGTGGAACTACGAAGGCACGGCGACACGAAGGTATGTAAAAGAGATTTACTTTTAAATAAATTGTATAACTTGAAAATGCAGGAAAAGCGAGACCGCAACTCAACTACATGCTCGTATCCAAGACATCAACCAACTCCATGCCATCGGACAAAAGGTCGAGAATCGCGACCTTATCGGTATTCTCTTAACTCGTTTCCTAGGACCACCTTGTGGGCATCCATGGTCGATGCCTACAAGGTCTCCAACCTTTCTAAAATTAGGTTAGGCAATTGTTTTGAACTTGATTTACATGAGCAAACTAACGTGGTCCAGGCCGAGAAGAGTATTGCGTTAGTTTCATGTTCCAAGAAGAAGAAGCCCTCAAGCAAGCCACCCCCGAAGGAAGAAGACGAGTCCGAATCGAAAGTAGACTCCGAAATAGAATCCGAAATAGTCAATCTAGTTCAAGATGATCAAGAGAGGAAACGACCAACAACTCAAGGTAAGCCTAAACCTAATTCAAATACTTCTAATTTTAGATGCTATGAGTGCAGCGAGTTCGGTCACATCAAGTCCGAGTGCCCAAAGCTAAGAATAACGCATCAAAGACCAAGAAAGCTAAGCGCTACTTGGGAGGAGTTGTCGGAGGAAGAAGATGATATCCAAGCTCTAATGGCCAAGCCGGAGCACGACTCGAAACCGAAGAAGAGTCGAGTCGAATCCGATGATGAGCTTCCATTCAAGACAAGCCACGGATCCGTATCCGGTTCAAAAGAATCATTAAGGGTAAGTCGGTCGTTACTTAATACTTTGTATGGTGCAATTAAATTTTTAAATAAGAAACTAGCTAAGTCCGAGTCCAAGGTCGAGACCCTAATTGAGGAGGTTAACCTTCTCAAACATGAGGTCTCCCTAACCTCTTCGACTACTCGTATTCAAGAGGAGGACTCAACTCAAGTTGAAAAGCTTGAAGTTGAGAACTCGCTTTTGAAAACACAAGTCGAAGACCTTCTGAACACGTTGGAAAGGTTCACTTTGGGATCCAAGGGACTTGACCTCTTACTTGGATCACAAAGGGCCGTGTACAACAAGGCCGGACTCGAGTTTAACTCAAATACAACCAATAAGTCATATATGTCTATAGTAAACCAACATAAGAAAAATGTCCAAGCATGGGTCCCTAAGACCACTTTGATTTCAACTTTAGGATCTAACATGTATTGGGTTCCCAAGGACCAAATTCACTATGTGAATAGACCCACTCGATTCAATGGTCCGAGAGCCAATACAAAATGTATTTTTGTTAAGTCTTAGAAATTGCATGCTTAGTTTTTCCTTTATTTTTAGAATGGTTAGATAGGACTCATAACCAACTAAAATCCTGCGAAAAGATTGAGCCTCGGGAGCCTCTTTTCAAAAATAAACCAACTAAAATCCTCAGAAAAGATTGAGCCTCGGGGAGCCTCTTTTCAAAAATAACTAGTTAGACCAAGGCGTAGTCTCAAGTAAGTCGAGTTATCAATTTCTTGAAATTAGCTTTGTCTAAGGAAGTGGTCGTTGTTCCGATCAAAGAAGGCCTCGCCTCGCCACGACTGAAGCTAATCTCTTGAAAAGATTACTTGATGAGCTTAGACTAAATCGAATCTAACCTAATGTTGGTTAATTTAAATTCATTAAAATTAATCAAGTAAAATTGATAGTCATCTCACAATAACACATAGGAATAACATGTTTTGATCATGTAGATATTGGTGAGATGATTTAGGTTAAAACTTACAAACAACCCTTTAGTAATTCCAATATCCGATCCAACTACCTTATATGTAGGATCAATGGATGTTGACGATGGTTGCTCACACATGACCGGGATCAACTCAAATTTTGATTACGATTCAAACGACAAGGATCGGTAGCCTTGGAAATAGCGGCAAGCTCAAAATCATCGGATCGGTGATATTGAGCTCAACTCTAACTTTACAATTCAAAATGTCTTATTAGTAGAAAACTTTCAATATAATTTACTTAGTGTAAGCCAATTGTGTGATAACAATTATAAGGTCATATTTCTAGAAAATGAATCGTAATCAAGATAAATGCAACATCTAAAATAATACTTAAAGGAACTAGGAATAGCAACATCTACACAATAAATTTACCCAACTCCTCAACCAAGTGTCTTATGACACAAAGAAGAGGAATCTTGGTTATGGCACCAAGACTGACACTGCACTTTTAAGACTCGTCCACAAGATGAGTCGAGTGGTGGTGTTATAGGTTTGCCTAAACTAAACAACTTGGATAATAAAATATGTAATGCTTGTCAACAAGGTAAACAATCTAGGACACAACATCAATTAACTAATCAAGAAGCAGACCAAAGTGTTCTTGAGCTCCTACACATGGATCTATTTGATTCACATGGAGCTAAGTCACTCAATGGTAGTCAATTTTGCTTAGTCATAATTGGCGACTATTCTAGATTTACTTGGGTTAGGTTTATCAAACATAAAAATGATACCTAGACCAACTAATCAATCTTTGTAGGTTAATCGAAAATCAAAAGAACCTTAAGATTAAAAGACTTAGAAGCGATCATGGTGGTGAATTCGAAAACCACAGTTTACAGATACGTAACCTAAGCGGATACCACCATGAGTTTTCATGTCCTAGAACCCCAACAAAATGGGTTAGTCGAGCGGAAAAATAGAACCCTACAAGAAGCGCTAGGACAATGTTAAGCAGTATAACCTACAGATAGATTTTGGGCGGGGCGTTTGTGCGACTTGCTATGTCCAAAATAGGATCATATGGTAAAGAGGCACCAAAGACCTCGTCTGAGATTTATCACGATAAAATACCGAACATCAAGTACTTTAGGGTATTTGGATGCAAGGTACATATCTTAAACACTAAGGATTACCTAGGGAAATTCAAATCCAAAACATCTACTGGAACCTTTCTAGGATACTCAACCACCAGTAGAGCTTATAGGGTATACAATCACGACACTCTTAGAGTCGAAGAAACCATTAATATAGTTTTCGACGAAGGACACGAACCCGTTCAATCCTTAACAAAACCAACTAGCAAATCAACTTATAGCGAACCCGACTCTGACCTTGAACTTGAATCTCGTCCTAACCCAAGTCATCCTATCGACCAAGTGATAGATGACTCTAACCCAAGTCAAACTAGAACTCACCCAAGTCATCCTATCGACCAAGTGATAGATGACCCTAACCCGAGTCACACTAAGACTCAAACAAATCATCCTATCAATCAAGTTATAGGTGATCCAAATTTAGGGGTTCGAACTAGAGCTTCATATCGAAACCTTAGTCAAATCTCGTTAATTTCCAAAATCGAACCCAAAACTATTGAACAAGCACTTCTTGATCCCATTGGATTATTGCTATGCAGAAGAGCTAGCTCAATTCACTAGAAATGAAATGCAGGAATTAGTACCACCACCTAAAGAAAAATCAATTATTGGAACAAGGTGGGTATTTGAAATAAACTTGATGATAAAGGTGAAGTAGTTAGAAATAAAGCTAGGTTAGTCGCAAAGGGTTTAGTCAAGTCGAAGGTTTAGATTACGATGAGACCTCGCCCGTAGCGGACTAGAGTCCATCCGAATGTTGTTAGCATATCTTTGCACATCGAGGTTTTAAATTGTTTCAAATGGATGTCAAGTCAGCATTTTTGAATGGATACATTAAGGAAGAAGTTTACGTCGGTCAACCTCCGGATTGAAAATCTAGATAAACTGACCATGTCCTTAGACTTAAGAAAGCCCTATATGGACTCAAACAAGCCCCAAGAGCTTGAGTACGAAGGCTTCGATCTATCTTAAGTCCAAAGGATTCAACCAAGGTTTAGTCGACCCAACCTTATTCGTTAAAACCGTAGGAAAAGAAATCTTTATAGCCCAAATCTATGTAGATGATATAATTTTTGGAACTACCAACTCGATCTGCTAAGCGAATTCATCTCACTTATGGAAAGTGAATTTGAAATGAATTTAGTGGGAGAGTTAAGTTTCTTCTTAGGTTTACAAATTAAACAAACTAAAGATGGAATATATTTACATCAACAAAAATATACTAAGGACTTAATAAATCGATTTGGAATGCAAGATGCTAAAATAATCAATACACCTATGGCAACTAATGTTAATATAAACGAAGATGTAGAAGGAAAACCCGTTGACCTAAAATACTATAGAGCGCAATAGGAAGTCTCCTATACTTAACCGCGAGCCGAGCATTTTATTCGCGGTAAGTATGTGCGCAAGGTTACAAACCTGTGCCAAGGAGTCTCACCTAACCCTAGTCAAGCGTATCCTTAGATATCTAAAGGGCACGCTAACGAGGTATTTGGTACCTAGATCTACCGAGTTTAATCTAATCATCTGACTCCGACTATGCTATGCGGTAGTAAACTCGATAGAAAGAGCACGAGTGGTTGTTGTCAAATCCCTCGGAGTCTAGTAAGTTAGTGCGAAGGGAAGCAAAGACGTGCGTTGCCTTATCTACCACCGAAGCCGAATACGTTGCGATGGGTGAGTGTGTCTCTCAGCTCCTGTGGATGAAGCACACTCTCCAAGACTTTAGCTTAATCTTTAACAACATTAAAACCTACATAGATAACATTAGTTCAATTAACTTAACTAAAAATCCAATATGTCATTCTAGGACAAAACATATAGAAGTTAAACACCACTTCATTAGGGAACATGTAACTAATGGAACTATACAACTAGAGTATGTTGAGTCCAAATCAAACCTAGCGGACATCTTCACCAAACCACTACCCGAATTTAGTTTATTAAGACGAAAGTTAGGTATGTGCGTAATAGAGTAGGATTTAAATTTTTCTATATATGTACTCTACTTTTGCTTCTTTTTATGAAATTAGCCTAAGTCTTACCTTAGAAATCATATACCTATAGATTTAAGGAGCCAACACATCTCACAACACATAGGACTAATGTGTTTGTGTACTTAGCCACGTAGACGGGCGTGAGATGTTAGGACCTTACTCCTGGTTCCAGACGTAGATTCAGTGCATCGACATGAACCATGGAGTATAATTATTTAAAATTAATCAACTCCTTCAAGACTTATTGATCATTCTATATCAATCAAGTCCAACCGGAGTTGTACATTTTAGATGAACATATTTTCAAGCTTATTATTATTTAAAAAAAAATATATATATTTATATTGGGAACTTGCTTGGACTTACAAACCTTAAAATATATTTACAAACTTTTTGAGTTAAGGCAAAAGGGGGAGAAAGTCACAAAAGTAAGGAAGAAAGTAAACAAAATTATTACCTTTTATATTAAGTAATTCCGTTTACTTAAGCAACTATTAAGAGGGCAATTCACTAAAACCACTCCTCCTCGTTGGAGGTAGGAGCAACGATTACAAAAAGAAATCAAGGCAAAGGGACACTCCCCCTTTCCTTGTTACGATTAAAGCACAAAGACAATTTAAAGAAGTAGAACTTAAATAAATATACCGACAACTCTTATAAGTAGAAGATGTAGCTTTCGTTTAGCGCTGCCGTCGTAGCAAATGTGAGTAGTAAGCGGCGTTATTTACGGCGTGTTGAGAGCTCTTGAATTCTTGTTATTTGCTTGGCTTGAACATGTCTATTTATGGATATTGATCTATGAATTTAGACATAGGTAGTGTCCAAGGTGAGGTTCTTATCCCCCAAGACTTGTTCATCCACATCCTTTGCGCCAACTCAAGGATGAGGTGTTTCATCCAACCACCTTGTGCCACCTCCAACCTCCTTGTGCGCCAATTCAAGGATGAGGTGTTTCATCCAACCACCTTGTGTCACCTCCAACCTCCTTGTGCGCCAACTCAAGGATGAGGTGTTTCATCCACCGTGCCACCTCCACCTCGCCACTTGAGGAAGGAGAGTGTTTCATCCAACCACCTTGTGTCCACCTCCTTGGCGCCAACTTGTTGGAGCCATTGTGCCACATCATGGGAGCCAACCATCTTGTGCCAACTCACCTTATTTTGGGCGTCCACCACAAGGAAGCTTGGTGATGGTTTGGATGTCCACCTTGATGCCACATCACCCTTTGTACCAAAACACGAGTCAAGTCCAAATTCACCCCCTTGAAATTCGAGCTCTTCGAGGTCGAACTTGACTAGCGCTGATCGTAGTCAAAGGGTTTTGACCGCAGATACAAGTTAGCTTAAAATATAAAGTACGATGGTTCTAACCATCCGATCTAAACCTAGACCTTCCATTGGAGGTATTGGGTGATCTACGCTAACGACCTTGCTTCGCTTTCACACACGTAGCCTTGTAGGTCTTCACCCAGTACCTCGGCTTCCCCGAAGTCCCTCTGGCGTTCGACCACCTCGGTTCCCACCGGTGTCGCAGACCTTCCGCTCAACTTTAGCATTTCTGCACACTTAATTGAGCTCGTAAGATAACAAATATACCCTTAACTATTGAGCCTTTTGCCATAATCAAAATACCGGTTCGACTTTGGTGCCCACTGCACCAACATATGGGGGAGAAAGTCACAAAAGTAAGGAAGAAAGTAAACAAAATTATTACCTTTTATATTAAGTAATTCCGTTTACTTAAGCAACTATTAAGGGGGAGTAAAAATTATTTTTCAAGAACTCACCTTCGGTCAAGGGGGAGGTTACCTCAAAGGAGAGAACTTGAAACAATAATATTTCTCACTCATGCTTAATCTTTATGCTAGCTCACTCATGCTTAATCTTTATGCTAGCTCATTCATACTTAATCATTATGCTAGCTCATTCATATTTAATCATTATGCTAGCTCATTCATACTTAATCATTATGCTAGCTCATTCATATTTAATCATTATGCTAGCTCATTCATATTTAATCTTTATGCTAGCTCATTCATATTTAATCTTTATGCTAGCTCATTCATGCTTAATCATTATGCTAGCTCATTCATATTTAATCTTTTTGCTAGGTCATTCATGCTTAATCATTTTGCTATCTTTCTGTTATGCTTAATTTTTCCTTAACTTTTGTTTCGGTTTGCCATGAATCAAAAGGGGAGATTGTTGGTGCAGTGGGCACCAAAGTCGAACCGTATTTTGATTATGGCAAAAGGCCTCAATAGTTAAGGGTATATTTGTTATCTTACGAGCTCAATTATGTGCGAAATGCTAAAGTTGAGCGGAAGGTTCCGCGACACCGGTGGGAACCGAGGTGGTCGCAACGCCAGAGGGACTTGAGATGGCCGGTACTACGGGTGAAGACCGAAGCGAGGCTACAAGGTAGCTCGTGTGAAAGCGGCAAGGTCGTTAGCGTAGATCCGACCCAATACCTCCAATGGAAGGTCTAGGTCGAGGATGGTTAGAACCATCGTGACTTTATATTTTAAGCTAACTTGTATCGTCCAAAACCCTTTGAGATCATACCAAGCTAGTCAAGTTCCAGCCTCGAGAAGAGCTCGAATTTCAAGGGGGTGAATTTGGACTTGACTCGTGTTTTGGTACAAAGGGTGATGTGGCATCAAGGTGGACATCCAAACCATCACCAAGTTTCCTTGTGGTGGACGCCCAAAATAAGGTGAGTTGGCACAAGATGGTTGGCTCCCATGATGTGGCACAGTTGAATGGCTCCAACAAGTTGGCGCCCAAGGAGGTTGGAGGTGGCACAAGGTGGTTGGATGAAACACCTCATCCTCAAGTTGGCGCCCAAGGAGGTTGGAGGTGGCACAAGGTGGTTGGATGAAACACCTCATCCTCAAGTTGGCACACAAGAAGGCTGGAGGTGGCACAAGGTGGTTGGATGAAACACCTCATCCTTGAGTTGATAAGAACTCACCTTGACACTACCTATGTCTAAATTCATAGATCAATATCCATAAATAGACATGTTCAAGCCAAGCAAATAACAAGAATTCAAGAGCTCTCAACACGTCCGTAACGCCGCTTACTACTACTCACATTTGCTACGACGAAGTGTCACGACAACGAAAGCTACATCTTCTACTTATAAGAGTTGTGATATTTATTTAAGTTCTACTTCTTAAATTGTCTTTGTGCTTTAATCGTAATAAGGAAAGGGGAGTGTCCTTTGCCTTGATTTCTTTTGTAATCGCTGTTCTACTTCCAACGAAGAGGAGTGGTTTTAGTGAATTGCTCCTCCGTGACGTGATCAAGGATCACTAGGGCCGTGGATTAGCAATCGAAAGATTGTGAACCACGAAAAATATCTTGTCTACTTTATATTTCCACTGCACTCTACTTGCTTTTTACTTATTGCAAAAGTTTTTAACGACATCGTATCGCTTATTCACCCCCTCTCTAGCTTACACTTTCGATCCAACATTATAGACGGCCAACATAAACTGAGAACCTATTTGGTCACACGCACAACGAGCGTAATCCAAAGGATTTAAAACGAGCTTGAGAATGGGATTCTTAGACCGAGAGAAACTAGGTTTGGTTGGACCAAACATAAAGCGAGCATGAAATCGTTTCAGTCGCAATGGAAGCGTGGATGGGCCGTGTCTTATGAAGACAAAATGGATGAACCAAAATGGTTTGGTTCTAATCCAATGGAGGAGAATAAACCAAAGGGTTTGGTTTATTTTAAACGAATGAACCAAAAGTTGGTTCGGTTCGTTTTAACTTAAAATAAATCATCATGGTTTAGTTTATTTTAACTTATCTTAATGGAGCGGGTTAACGGGCCTAATGGTTATGATCCAATAACCATTAAGAGAATTAGTTCTCTATAAAAGAGGGCTTAATGGATAATTAAGCCCTAATCCAAAAACCCTAGCCTCAAGAGTTGCCGCCCACCCCTTGAAGGATTCGGCGCCAACCCTAGGCTGCCGCCTCCTCCAACTCCAACCGCATCCGGAGCCTTCCTTCCCACTCGCCGGTGTCTAAATGCTGCCGGTTGGTGCTCCGGTGATCTTCCTTGGGTGTGGCGATAAGGTGAGCACTTGGCTTCCTTGTTTTGGCCGGCGCCTACTCCTCCACCAAGCTGTCCAGTTTTCTGGACAGCTTCTTCTCCTCGCCGGAGCGCTGCTTTGACGACGGTTTGAGCTCCGACAGCGGCTACTAACTATCGGGATTCGATCTCCGGTAATCCTCTGAGGTAGAGGACGAAGGATTCACAATTGGTTGACGAATACTCTCGAGAAGCGAAGTTTTGAGAACTCAGACAGGATCCGAATTTGGATTCGGATCATGATCATCTCTCGATCACGTCGTCTTCAACACGAGGCTAGTAACCCGTACGAAGACGAAGCTCGTGGCTTAGCGAAGTCATCCCGAGGAACTCGGCGTGGATACGGATAGAGACGATTCTAGGGAGGATCGTTCCGGTTGATGCCGTTCACGCTACACGTCATATGAAAGGTATAACGTAGATAAATTTCCTTTTATTGTAAATTTAAATTTATGGTTATGTCTACACTTGTTGTAATATGCATGCGTGTGTTGTGTGTGTTGTAATAAATGTAGATTTATTATTTTTATTGCTTACGCTGTGTTCATGTTTACGAAACATGATCGAACACACACACGCCGCGGTGCCGGAAACCCAACAGTGGTATCAGAGCCCAGGTTGTGTTTCGACATAATCGTAAAAATGGTTTTGCGATAGTCATAATGTATTTCTGGAAATTTTCTAATTTTGGAAATTTAGTAGTATTTATGGAAAATTTTCAATTTTGGAAAGTCTAGAAGTATTTATGGAAATCTTCCACTTTTGAAAAGTTGGAAGTATTTATGGAAATTGATATTTTCCATAAATAAAATATTTGATTAGATTCTGGAAATTTATTTCCTAATTTAATCATGATTTGATTTGGGAAATCAAATCTTAAAATATTTTATTTCCATAAGTAGTTTTATTGATTTAGGAAATTGGTTTCCTAAATAGATTTTCCTTAATCAAATAATTCCATGAATAAAATATGTGATTAGATTTAGAAATTTGTTTCCTAATTTAATTATGATTTGATTTGGAGAATCAAATCTTAAACATATTTTATTTTCATAAATAGTTATGACATATAAGGAAATATATACATGACATAATTGTATGCCATGTAATTGCATTGGATGCATAACATTATGTCATGCGTGTCGTGACATGTAGATGTATGTCATGCCATGTAGATAATAGTTATTTGCATGCAAAGAGGATGAGACATAAAAACCCTTAAACAATATTAAAGCCTACACCTTCCATTAATATGGTTAGAACCAGAGTTCTGTTTCTTGTTTGGGTTGTTGGACTCTCTCCAAGCCTGGCTCGAACCCGAACATGTTCAAACCATGGAATAGTTTAATACTAATATGATAAGAGTCAGAGGTCAATCGTTAGCTTTGGTTGTTGGACTCTCTCCAAGCTGGGCTAATTGGTTGAATGCGCTCTAACCATATTAAAACTATTTCCCGATTAATGGGTTGGCTTTAACCTGGAGCATCGGCTTGTTGGACTCTCTCCATGGTCGATGTAAAGGGAGGTGAAGTTGGGTGCTATGCATATGATGCATACTTGTTAATGTGTTAACAACCCGATGTATGTGTGAACATTCAATTAGTTGATAGCACATTGTGATAGTTGCATATACGTGATATGCAATCGGTATAGTTGATACCTACCGTCGTAGTTATGAATGGCTTGTTGGACTCTCTCCAAGGTTGTTCATAACTATGATGGATATCAACCCATTCGGAGATGGACCTACGATCTCCCGAAGTGATTTTAGAGTTTTTGAAATTCGAAAATTGAATGGGATTTATAAATGTATATTGATGCATTTTAAAATCATCTTTCTCATATATGCTCGTTTTGTATTTCTAAGATTAATCATGATGTCTTTGAATTGCGTTCCATTTTGGATTCGAATAAATTGACTGGGCCGAGCTTCATGGACTGGCTTAGAAGCTTGAGAATTGTTCTCAAGGTTGAAAAGCTTGCAAATGTCCTCGAAGCGTCTTTTCCCGCCCATCCTAGTGACGATGCAACTCTGGACCAATTGTTGGCCTATCAGAAACATGTGAGTGATTCTGAACAAATGAGTTGCATCATGCTAGCCGCGATGGAACCCAAGCTACGAAAGCAGCATGAGCATATGGATGCTCATATCGTAGACCTTCATCTTTGTGAGTTGGTTGATGAGCAAGTGAGATTCGAAAGGTTCGAAGTCTCAAAGCTCCTCTTCACCTCTGAGATGCTAGAAGGTTCATCTGTGGTACTGCTCAATATGCTGAAGACTGTGGAGTCTTCTGAGAAGCATGAGCAGGGGACGGTAGAGTTAGTTGATTCCTCGAAGAAAGGTTCTAAGAGGAAGTCAAAGGAACAGCAGAAGGGAAAGAAGAGAAGGGCTAAGAAGGTAGAACTAGCACAAAAGGAAACTTGCCATCATTATGGCAAGGAGAGTCATTTGCGAAGAAAGTGCAAGATTTATCTTGAGTCCGTGAAGAAGAATAAGGCATTGGATGCCCCATCTTCTTCAGATATCTTCGTTATTGATTGTCATTCTATTTCCTCAAACACTTGGGTATTGGATACTGGGTGTGGCTCACATATATGTAATGACATACATGGGCTAAGGAATAGAAGAAGACTCGTCAAGGGAGAGTCAAATTTGCGTGTTGGGAATGGAGCAAAGGTTGCTGCAGTCGCCATTGGAACGCATTTGTTGAAACTCCCTACAGAACTTGTCTTAGAACTGGACAATTGCTTTTATGTTCCTTTGTTGATAAAGAACATCATTTCTATTTCTTGTTTAAATAGAAATGAGTATCATTTGACTTTTAGTAACAATTGTTGTTACATAACTTTGAATGGAGTTCTTTATGGGACTGGAACTTTAAGCAATGGTGTTTATACATTGGACGTATCCAATGATATTTTCAATATCGAAGCGAGCAACAAGCATGCTCGAAAGGGTCAATTAGACTCCTATATGTGGCATTGTCGTCTTGGCCATGTAAGCAAGAAATGCATGTCCGAAATACACATATGTGGAATTCTGGAATCGTTTGAATTGGATTCATACGATACATGCGTATCATGCTTAAAAGGCAAGATGACTAAGTTACCTTTTACTGGAAAAGGTGAACGAGTGGGAGAGTTACTAGGTCTAATACATACTGATGTATGTGGACCTATGTCAACTCAAGCTTTAGGAGGCTATAACTACTTTATTACCTTCACCGATGATCACTCACGGTTTGGGTATGTGTTCTTGATGAAACACAAGTCTGAAGCCTTTGAAAGGTTCGAAGAATTCAGAAATGAAGTAGAGAAACAACATGACAAGAGTATTAAAATACTTCGATCGGATCGAGGTGGTGAATACTTAAGTCAAACGTTTCTTGATTATCTAAGAGACAATGGCATATTGTCTCAATGGACTCCGCCATATACACCACAGCATAATGGTGTATCTGAGAGGCGTAACCAGACCTTGTTGGACATGGTCAGGTCAATGATGAATCATGCGACTCTTCCCAAGTCCTTTTGGGGTTATGCACTCGCATAACCGTTACTTGTTAAACATAATGCCTACCAAGGTAGTCTCAACTACTCCATATGAGATATGGAATAGTAAGAAACCTCATTTATCTTACTTGAAGATATGGGGTTGTCCTGCTTATGTGAAGCGGACTGTATCAGACAAATTGGATGCTAAGTCTGATAAATGTCTATTTGTTGGATACCCTAAGGAAACAAGGGGTTACCAATTCTATCATCCTGTGGAACAAAAGGTGTTTGTTTCAAGGCATGCTGTGTTTCTAGAGAAAGAGTTTCTCTTGCAAGAAAACAGTGGGATTGTCATCGAGCTTGAGGAGGCTCGAGAGACTCAAATAGACATTGATGAGATACCTGGTGAAGCACAACAGCCGACAACTCATAGTGATGAGCAATCGGCTGGACCTATTGTAACACCACATCTTCGTAGATCTGGCAGAACACGCAATATTCCTGAGAGATATGGATTTCTCGTAAGTGAATCGAACGACGTGTTACTCATTGATGATGAGGAGCCTACCAGTTATGAAGAAGTGCTGACAAGTTCAGAAAGGGATAAGTGGCTTGGTGCCATGAAGTCGGAAATGGATTCCATGTATGAAAACCAAGTTTGGAACTTGGTTGACCCACCTGAAGGAATAAAGCCTATAGGGTGCAAGTGGGTTTTCAAGAAGAAAACCGACATGGATGGTAATGTGATTACCTATAAGGCTAGATTGGTGGCGAAAGGATATCGTCAAAAACAAGGTGTTGATTATGACGAAACCTATTCGCTTGTAGCTATGCTTAAATCCATTCGGATGCTCCTGGCCATAGCGGCTCATTATGATTATGAGATATGGCAGATGGATGTGAAAACAACTTTCCTTAATGGAAACCTGCTCGAGGACGTGTATATGATACAACCTGAGGGTTTCACATCGGTTGATAAAACCAAGGTATGCAAATTGCGACGGTCCATTTATGGATTGAAGCAAGCATCCAGGAGCTGGAATATCCGTTTTGATGAGACAATCAAAAGGTTTGATTTCTCACAAAATCCAGACGAACCTTGTGTGTACAAGAAGGTTAGTGGGAGTGCAGTCGTGTTCCTAGTATTGTATGTCGATGACATATTACTTATAGGAAACGATGTCTTAATCATACAGTCAGTGAAGGTTTGGTTATCCAAGACATTCTCCATGAAAGACCTGGGAGAAGCAACCTACATCCTCGGGATTAAGATCTATAGAGATAGATCGAAACGGTTGCTTGGTCTTTCGTAGTCTAGATATATAGACCGAGTGCTAAAGAGGTTTAGCATGTCGGAATCCAAGAAAGGTTTCTTACCCATCAGGCATGGGGTACACCTTTCGAAGTCTATGTGTCTGGACACAGAAGACGAGAGGATTTGCATGAGTAAGATTCCCTATGCATCCGCAATAGGATCTATCATGTATGCTATGTTATGTACGAGGCCCGATGTATCGTATGCTCTGAGTGTCATGAGCAGATACCAGTCTGATCCAGGAATGGATCATTGGGTGGCTGTTAAGACGATCTTTAAGTACTTAAGAAGAACTAAGGATGTATTCACCTAGAATGGAGGCGCAATAAGTTGGAAAGGTTCCAAGCTTGACGCTATAGCGGATTCTGCCACTAAGGCAGAATACATTGCAGCTTTGGAAGCAGCAAAGGAAGCGGTTTGGATCAAGAAGTTCATCTCTGAACTTGATGTGGTCTCATCAATGATCCAAACATGTGCTTCGCCACTATCATCTTATCAGAGAGATCATCAGTAGGAACGAAATATAAATCGAGAAAATTCCCACTGAAAGGAACTTAGCGGATCCGTTGACTAAAGCATTACCTCAAAATAAGTTTGAGGGTCATGTTAGAGCTTATGGTATTGGATACCGTAGCGATTGGCATTAGGCCAAGTGGGAGTCTGTTAGTAATATATGAGAGATGTCCTAAGGCAATCTCCTTATGTATGAACCATTTATATGATAAATGAAGATTCACTATTTGAGTATACATGTTTCATGTATTTGATTGGATCTTAAACTCATTTAATGAATGTCCACGATACGATTCACAGCATGAGAGAATTTGTGATTGGATCACAACTAGTGAGTATCTCTACATGTGTAATTGTGATGTATCGGAATTATCCCTAGTCAATGAATTGATGGAGTTGGACACCATCAATTCTGTCGAGACTAGCACGAGGTATACTCCTTGGTGTATCCAAGCAGCTGATTCTCACTGGCTGGAGACATTGTGATGTCCGGAGTTAATCGTGGATGCTAGTTATGGTAACTAGTTCATTGGAGTGACAAGCCGTAAGACTTCATATGGTTCTCTGCATATATAGATATGTCAATGAAGTTCTTATTGTGGCTTAAGTGCGATGTTCCTTTGACTTGCGGTATTCAAGTCATCTTGATCATGGAGACTTATGCTTTGACATCTTAAGCAAACATCTCTAAGGAGATGTGGACCCGGGATGATTGGGTATAAGTCGAAATGATCGAAGGTGTTTGAATAGCCTATAAAGGATTCACCACTCCTTACGAGGAGATGTATACCCATGGCCTCTCGTCGGATTGTTACTAAAGTCTTTGGCCAAAGCATTACATGTTTAGAGTAAGGTACTCTTCGATACATGTGGAGTAACTAGAATCCGTAGGATGAAGAAATGATACTTGGGCTAGGTGTGACGTAGTCAGCCTAGTGGGGACTGACACAATAGACCATGTCCTGAACCAAGTGGGTATAAGATGAGTGAAGGGAATGGGGCACGATTCATTCGAGCCATCAAGGGTTTCGTAAATAGTTATCGATCAACGTTGATCTTTTCTTAATTGGGGATCATGATGTACTACTAGGTGCCACTCATGATCGTTCTATAATTAATGGTTAATTATAGACGGCCAACATAAACCGAGAACCTATTTGGTCACACGCACAACGAGCGTAATCCAAAAGAATTTAAAACAAGCTTGAGAATGGGATTCTCAGACCGAGAGAAACTAGGTTTGGTTGGACCAAACATAAAGCGAGCATGAAATCGTTTCAGTCGCAATGGAAGCGTGGATGGGCCGTGTCTTATGAAGACAAAATGGATGAACCAAAATGGTTTGGTTCTAATCCAATGGAGGAGAATAAACCAAAGGGTTTGGTTTATTTTAAACGAATGAACCAAAAGTTGGGTCGGTTCATTTTAACTTAAAATAAACCATCATGGTTTGGTTTATTTTAACTTATCTTAATGGAGCGGGTTAACGGGCCTAATGGTTATGATCCAATAACCATTAATAGAATCAGTTCTCTATAAAAGAGGGCTTAATGGATAATTAAGCCCTAATCCAAAAACCCTAGCCTCAAGAGTTGCCGCCCACCCCTTGAAGGATTCGGCGCCAACCCTAGGTCCGCCTCTCCTCCTCCAACCGGCGTCCAGAAGGAGCCTTCCTTCCCCCTCGCCGGCGTCGAGCTGCTGCCGGTTGGTGCTCCGGTGATCTTCCTTGGGTGTGGCGATAAGGTGAGCACTTGGCTTCCTTGTTTTGGCCGGCGCCTACTCCTCCACCAAGCTGTCCAGTTTTCTGGACAGCTTCTTCTCCTCTCGTCAGAGCGTCGTTTGGACAACGGTTTGAGCTCCGACAGCGGCTAAACTACCGGGGATTCGATCTCCGGTAATCCTTTGTGGTGGAGGACGAAGGATTCATCAATTGGTTGACGAATACGTCTGCGGAGAAGCGAGTTTTGAGAACTCGTATTAGGATCCGAATTTGGATTCGGATCGTGATCATCTCTCGATCACGTCGTCTTCAACACGAGGCTAGTAACCCGTACGAAGACGAAGCTCGTGGCTTAGCGAAGTCATCCCGAGGAACTCGGCGTGGATACGGATAGAGACGATTCTAGCGAGGATCGTTCCGGTTGATGCCGTTCACGCTACACGTCATACGAAAGGTATAACGTAGATAAATTTCCTTTTATTGCAAATTTAAATTTACGGTTATGTCTACACTTGTTGTAATATGCATGCGTGTGTTGTGTGTGTTGTAATAAATATAGATTTATTATTTTTATTGCTTCCGCTGTGTTCATGTTTACGAAACATGATCGAACACACACACGCCGCAGTGCCGGAAACCCAACAAAGCTTCATACATAGACACGATTTTGGATCGTTTTAGAATGCATAACTCCTGGAAGGGTTTTCTACCTTTCAGACATGGAGTTCCTTTATCTAAGGAGATGTGTCCTAGATCATCTGAGGAGATAGAGGAGATGAAGGTGGTTCCTTATGCTTCGGTAGTAGGAAGCCTTATGTATGCGATGCTATGTACGAGACTAGATATCTGCTATGTCGTGGGCATGGTCAGCAAATATCAGAGTAATCCAGGACAGGGACATTGGACTGTGGTAAAGCATATATTGAAGTACCTGAGAAGGACTAGGGATTATATGCTAGTTTACTAGGCAGACCAATTACTCCCTGTGGGTTACACGGATTCTGACTTCCAATCTGATAGGGATAACAGTAAGTCTACCTCAGGTTTTGTGTTTACTTTGGGAGGTGGAGCCATTGTATGGAGGAGTGTCAAGCAGAAATGCGTGGCGGACTCCACCATGGAAGCTGAGTATGTGGCAGCCTCTGAGGCGGCCAAAGAAGCTGTGTTGCTCAGGAACTTATTGATGGGCTTGGATGTGATTCCTGGTTTCCCAGAACTATCACAATTTATTGTGATAATAGTGGTGCAGTTGCAAACTCGAAGGAACCACGAGCCCATAAGGCTAGTAAACACATAGAGCGCAAGTACCACCTGATACGAGAAAATCATAAAGAGAGGAGAAGTTGTTGTGGCCAAGATTGCATCGGAGGATAACCTGGCAGATCCTTTCACTAAGGCCCTTCCGGCGAGAGCTTTTGATAGGCATGTGGAGGGAATGGGGATCAGATGTATGAAAGTTTGAGGACAACATAGTTTTTTAGTATAAGTGGGAGATTGTAGGGAAGTATACTGAAAAGGCTATCTTTTGTATGAACATCTTTATTTTGAAATAAGAATCACATGATCATTGTTTGCATATTTATAGTTATGCAATATTGTCTAACACATTACATTGTAGATAACATGGTGTGTGGTGTCACACGGGAGATCATGTTATCGGTTCCTTGTAAAGTATAAGTAAAGGCTCACAACCTAGATGACTTTAGACAAACCATTGGTATGGTTGTAGTATGATTCGGTATTGGTTTGTCTTGACCATAGAATCACACTAGTGCACTTTGTGTGTATTGAGCAGGACTGACTTAGAGGTGATTCGATTTATTGCTGACTACGTAATCGAATCGGACCTCAGCTATTATATTGTAAATGCTCTTAATCCCGATATAATAATGGGCACATATACTTAGTATTCATTTCTTTGATTTACCAATGGGCGAGATTTATAGATTAAATCGATAGACTCAGTAAGTTGGGAAATGGTATTATTTATATGGTGTGTCGTTGATTATAGGAGGAAACCGTGCCCTATATATTAGGATGATGTGTTGGTGTAGGGGCACTAGATAATCGAACCTGTGTTTTGATTATGGCAAAGACACAAAGTTAAGTTTATATTGTTATCTCACGAGCTAAATCAAGTGTGCAGAAAAGTACTAAAGCTGGAGCTGAAGGCTAGCGACACCCGGAGGAAGCCGTGGTGGTCGGGCGACACTTGAGTGGTCGAGGAGCCAAGGAAGGAATCGAGTGGAAAGCCGGAGCGAGAGCTACTATCGAGGTAAGCTCGTGTGAGTGAGAGATTGTAGGTCGTGTCCTCTTTACGGACGACTCCGTAGGCGACGATCGACTAAGACTTCGTGGAAGGTCTAGGTCGAGATCGGATGATTAGAAACCGTCGTATTATCATTTTCCGAGCTAATCTCTTCGCAGGAAGTGGCCAGCCGGCTGATCATTCTTTGGACATTAGGCGATCATTATCGTTGATGATGAGATGCATCATCGATCGTCATCGATCGATCGATGAGGCATCCCGATCGGTGATGGCGACGATTCGACTTTGCGATGGAGGTCAAAGCGGATAACGCGTTTGACGCGCTTTCGCGATAAAAATTTGGAAAAATTCATGATCCGTTCCAAAGAAATAGGAGACAAATTCAGAGGCTAAAGTCTATAAAAGGAGGGGAGGATTCATCTCCAAATTACATCAATTATTCATCAAGTGCTCCTACAACGCCAACGCTTCAACACCGTCATAATGCCGATGCGACACCAAGTTTTGATCTTCTTCGTCGGCAGCAGATTCAAGTAATATTTTTGATATTATATTCTGTATTTTTATCTTCATAACGAGGTGAGGTAGGCTTGTTGCCTCATCCTCGTATATTCGGTTTTTGTAATCGTTGTCTCCTACCTCCAACGAGGAGGAGACGTTTTAGTGCTTTGCCCTCCGTACGCGGTCTAGGACCGATAGGGCCTTGGAGTAGCAACCGCTGGGTTGTGAACCAAGTAAAATAAACGTGTTCATTTATTTTCCGCTGTGCTTACTTTGCATATCGAACGAACGAAAAAGAAAAGATTTACGATCGCTATTCACCCCCCCCTCTAGCGACGCTTCTCGATCCAACAATTGGTATCAGAGCGGGGGCGCTAAGATTTGGTGAAACCACCAATCTAGCACGTTTTGGTTTTATTTTTGTATTTTTCGATTCGTATATTTCTTAGGTTTTTGTTTCCCGCACTACTAATCCAAGACCAAGTCTTGGTACATAGTTTTTTGTTGTGTTTTTGCAAGTACTAATCTCCTTCGGAGTACCTCACGATCAAACGAGTATAACTTTTGCTACAAGTGGACTCACGAAACGATCTACCCACCAAATTGAAGCTCTTTGAAAGATCTACACTTCTTACCGGGGGTTTACCCCTGTAACAAGCTATTTCCAGCCCCAAAATCCAACGTTTAGTACCCTTTCGAGGACATCGAAGGTCGTAAGTTTCAAATTTTTGTTAGTTTCTTATCCTCCTTATTTATTTCTGTTTTTTTTCCTATTATTTCCCGCATTACTAATCCAAGACCAAGTCTTGGAATTCTCTTTGGTTTTTATTTGTGTTTTGCAAGATACTTAATGGCTCACATTGAGGGATATAGCACCACCCGACCTCCGTTCTTTAACGGAGATGATTTCGTTTTTGGAAAGGTCGGATGGAGTGTTTCTTGAAAACACAAGTCGAGACTTGGATAATAATCCAAACTGGCTTTGCTTTACCCACAAATGATCAAGGAGAGCCATTGGATTTCAACAAGTGGACAAATGCAACCAAGAGGCAAATCGAAGCCGATGCAAGAGCAACCCAAATATTGCAATGCGGCTTGTCCAAGGAGGAACTCAACCGCATCGGACCATTCATTAGCGCCAAGGACCTATGTAATTAATTAATTGAGCTACTCTAAGGAACGTCCGATGCTAAGGTATGTAAACGTGACCTTCTTTTCAATAAGTTTTATAACCTCAAGATGCAGGAACACGAGACGGCAACGAATCTACACTCCCGCGTCCAGGACATTTTCAATGGCCTACACACCATAGGACACAAGGTCGAAAACCGTGACCTACTAAGGTACGCTTCTTAATTCATTTCCTAGGACTACCTTGTGGGCATCCATGGTCGATGCCTACAAGGTCTCTAAGGACCTATCGGGCTTAGGTTAGATGAATTATTTTCCGAGTTTGAACTTCACGAGCAAACTAACGTGATCCGGCCGAGAGGGTATTGCTCTACTTGCGGACAAAGAAGCAAGCCACCTACTAGGCAAGTAGATGAACTCGAACCCAAGATGAATCTAATCCGAGAGGAGGCCATAATAGTCAATATTGTGCGGAGAATAGTTCGACAAGAAAGAAGGAAATTGAAGAATGAGAACCAAAAGAAAAGGGAGCAAGGAAAGCCTTCCATGCAACTTGGGACAACAGAGAAGACATAGCTTACATGGCAAGAACGGAGGAGTCCGAGTCGAATCCGGCCGAGTCCAACTACAACTCCGACTCAACCCAAGATTATTTCGAGAGAAAACTCAAAGCCGGACCAAAAGGGAAAGTTAAGGTTGATTTCTCTTTAATTAGTACACTTTACAAAGACAATTAAACCGCTTAATAGGAAATTAACTAAGTCCGAGTCTAGGGTTGAGTCGTTACTTGAGGAGGTTGAAACCCTCAAGCAAGAGGCTACTCTAATCTCTTCAACTAGTCAAGTTCAAGAGAGAAACTCAACCCAAATTGAAAAACTTGAGAAGGAGAATTCTCTCTTGAAAGACCAAGTTCAAGAGGTCGAGGCTAGGTTGGAAAAGTTCACGTTGGGATCTAAGAACCTTAACCGACTACTTGGAACCCAAAGAGCCGTGTACAACAAAGCCGGACTCGGATTTAAGTCAAAGACTACGAATAGGTCTTATATGTCTATCGTAAATCGTAGTCATCAAAGAGTCCAAGCATGGGTCCCAAAGGTTTTATTGAACTCACATATAAGGACTAATAAGTATTGGATTCCTCAGGATCAAGTTCATTATTTGAATAGACCTTATTGGTTCAATGGTCTAGGGGGAGCTAACACTAAAATAGTATACCCGCTTACTTAGCAAAACCATTGCATGCTTAGAATTTCTGTTAACTTGTGAACTTACTTAGAATACGTACATAACCAACTAAAATCCTTCGAAAAGATTGAGCCTCGGGGAGCCTCTTTTCATAAATAACTAGTTAGTCAACTCTTGATAATATAGTATCAGGATGCGGCGAGATGATAGTACGTTAGGGAGACAAAGTCTCGTGTATTCGAGCTAGATAAGGCGTATCTAGCTTGGTGCACTTGACCGAGTGGAACTAGCTGAAGCTACCTCGCCGTATCCTAAACTAGTTAGACCAGGAAGTAATCCTAAGTGACTTAAGTGATATTTTCTTGAATTTGGCTTTGTCTAAGGAAGTGGTCGTTGTTCCGATCAAAGAAGGCCCCTGTGCCTCGCCACGACCTGGAAGCCAGTTTCTCGAAAAGTTACTTAACGATCTAAAGGTTAAATCTGAATCTAACCCAAGGTTGACTATCTTTAATCAATTTAAAATCATCTCACAAAACATATAAGGTGAACAAATTATGAGACACATAGAATGGGTGAGATGTTAAGGATAATTGAAATATACTTGAAACAATCCCTTCAAAATACTACTTATTTTCTCAACTATTGTACTTAACAACTCTGAGGCCAAAGTTTAGCGCCCCTACATCTCTTATACTTCATATATTTGACTAAGGGAGAGCAAACTAATCTTAAGGGTTATATTATAAATCTTTAGATTATTGGTGCAGAGAGGACACACCTCGAACCAATCTATCTAACTATTGCTAGACGATGCTTGGACTCATATTTGATTTATCTAGATGCATTCATAACGACATTGTTTTAAACCCCTATTTTATACAAAAACCCCAACACTCTTTTTGATTTATGGCAAAAGGGGAGAAGAGCGAAAGTTAAGGTGGAGTATCACAAAATTTCATTTTGAAACCCAAACTTTGTTTTTGAAAACTAAAGTATCTCTTTCAAAACTCACCTAGGGTTAAGGGGGAGTTTTGGATAAGGGAGAGTTTTTGGGAATGGCATTCATCATCTACTATATGTGTTTTATGCTTTAATTTCCTTAACTTTGTGTTGGTTTGCCATAGATCAAAAGGGGAGATTGTTGGTGTAGGGGCACTAGATAATCGAACTGTGTTTTGATTATGGCAAAGACACAAAGTTAAGTTTATATTGTTATCTCACGAGCTAAATCAAGTGTGCGAGAAAAGTACTAAAGTGGAGTGAAGGCTAGCGACACCGGAGGAAGCCGTGGTGGTCGGGCGACACTTGAGTGAATCGGAGGGAGCCAAGGAATCGAGTGGAAAGCCGGAGGCGAGAGCTACTATCGAGGTAAGCTCGTGAGTGAGAGATTGTAAGGTCGTGTCCTCTTTACGGGGACGGCCGTAGGCGACGATCGACTAAGACTTCTGTGGAAGGTCTAGGTCGAGATCGGACGATTAGAAACCGTCGTATTTATCATTTTCCGAGCTAATCTCTTCTCGCAGAAGTGGCGGTGTGATCATTCGGACATTGGCGATCTTATCGATTGGTGATGAGATGCATCGATCGTATCATCGATCGTGATGAGAGGCATCGATCGTGATGGCGGCGATTCGGCTTTGATGGGTCAAAACGGATAACGTTTGACGCGGCCACTTCGCGATAAAAATTTGGATAAATTCATGATCCGTTCCAAAGAAATAGGAGACAAATTCAGAGGCTAAAGTCTATAAAAGGAGGGGAGGATTCATCTCCAAATTACGTCAATTATTCATCAAGTGCTCCTCTGGCCAACGCTTCAACACCGTCATAACGCCGACGCGACGCCAAGTTTTGATCTCCTTCGTCGGCAGCAGATTCAAGTAATATTTTTGATATTATATTCTGTATTTTTATCTTCATAACGAGGTGAGGTAGGCTTGTTGCCTCATCCTCGTATATTCGGTTTTTGTAATCGTTGTCTCCTACCTCCAACGAGGAGGAGACGTTTTAGTGCTTTGCCCTCCGTACGCGGTCTAGGACCGATAGGGCCTTGGAGTAGCAACCGCTGGGTTGTGAACCAAGTAAAATAAACGTGTTCATTTATTTTCCGCTGTGCTTACTCTGCGTATCGAACGAACGAAAAAGAAAAGATTTACGATCGCTATTCACCCCCCCCCCCTCTAGCGACGCTTCTCGATCCAACATGATGATGTCCCCTTGAGGAGCTCATAAGATTCATCATGTAAACCCTACAGGTGGACTTGGTCCGGCATGATGAAAATGTTGAGTAGTACTACTCATGGAGTTAGATGTTGATTAATTAATGGTCAATAAATTAATTAATCGACGGACATTCGAGATCTTAAACACGGGGAGAAAATGTACAAATAATATATGGAGCCCATATTAACTTATAGGGGTTGGTGAGGTAGATCAATGATAATCCTCTAGTGGATTGGATTATCATTAATGGATTGGACTTTATGTGGGCTTGATCCATGGGTGGCCAAGATCCAACTCATCCTCATGGTCCCTAATGTTGCCTATTAACACCTCATGAAGCTTAGATCCAATGGATAGAAACAAAACTCTAGATCCAAAGGTAGAGATTAAATCTCTAGATATGACGGTTGAGATTAAAACTCTTGATCCGACGGTTGAGATTAAATCTCTAGAACCAATGGTGGAGATTAAAAGGAGGCTTATCCCTAACTCTATAAAAGGATCACAAGGAGTTGGCATGGAGAATTAATCAAGAGGAGCTAGGGTTTTGGAGTTGGCGGCAAGAAGAGGAGCTAGGGTTTGGGCTTGGGTGGCACGTAATAAGGAAAGTTTTCCTTGACTTCTCCTTCTTCGTCAAGCTGCCGGCGCCCCTTGAAGCTCTTCCAGCCCTTGGCTGGCATCCAAACTCCCTCTTCTCCTTCTCCTTGGCCAATGGAACAAAGGTTTAGGGTCCTCCCTTGAAGCTTTTGGTCGGAAACCCTTAATCTCTTCTTCCTTCTTGGCCGGCGGCAAAGCTCCATCCTTGGAGGTTGTTGGTTGGTTGAAAGAAGGAATAGAGCTTTGTTTCTATTCTTCCTCTTGCTCGGAATGAGCAAGGAAGGAAGATTGGCGATCTAGGAGCTTCAACTTTTGGTAGATTGTCGCCCACAAGACGTCCGAAAGGAGGAAGGTCATACATTAGAAGATCGAGAGGTATATCTATTCTCTATTCTCTTTTGTTACTTGCTTGTATTTGTTTTTTCAATTATGAGCATGATATATTCTGTTTGTGGCTAAATAATACTTGGATCCCGAACATAAATACAAAAGTCGGCGATCCGTACATCGTCTATTCCACGACTACTCGTAGAATAGAGGTTGGTCGCTTAAACAACGAGTTTGTTCAAGTGACCTCTCTAAACGAATAGCACGATGATGACTTAATTGTTTGAGCAATTCATTTTGTCTAGGATTAAATATTTTTAATTCGGGGACATCGATGGGATCGCCATTAACAAACAACCAAGATGAAGTGGGAAGCGAAGTTTCCCTTCACAGATTAATGAAACAAAACCCTACAAATAAAGCATGTCAAGTATAAAATACTAAGGTATAAAATATCTAATTGTTAAGCCCAAATGGCCATTATTAGAATTAAATCCATTTTACCTTAAAAATCACTTATCCCCCAAGTGTACCAAAAATCTAAAATGGCACACCATAACTTCTAAGACCTAATTGTGCCAATTTAATCAATTTTCAACTTCTCAATGCACATTGACACATCCTAAAGTGTCAACTCTACCATGGTTTGGTTAACTACCTATCCACTTAGGGTTGACACACCCTAACCCATCTAGCGTGAATTGATGTGAGCAAAACATATAGGATTTTAGAAGTAGTTTTCGCTCACATCTCATTGTAGGGATGTATACTGAAAAGTCTACTTTTTGTATGAACATCTTTATTTTGAAATAAGAATCACATGATCATTGTTTGCATAGTTATGCAATATTGTCTAATACATTACATTGTAGATAACATGGTGTGTGGTGTCACACGGGAGATCATGTTATCGACTCCTTATAAAGTATAAGTAAAGGCTCACAACCAAGATGTCTTTGGACAAACCATCGGGATGGTTGTAGTGTGATTTTTTATTGGTTTGTCTTGACCATAGAATCACACTAGTGCATTTAAAGTGTATAGAGCAGTACCAACTTAGAGGTGATTCGATTTATTGCTGACTACATAATCGAATCGGACCTCAGATATTATTATGTACATGCTCTTAATCCTGATATAATATACTGCACATATACTTAGTACTCATCTCTTTGATTTACCAATGGGCGAGATTTATAGATTAAATCGATAGGCTCGGTAAGTTGGGAGATGATATTATTTATATGGTGTGTCGTTGATTATAGGATGAAACCGTGTCCTATATATTAGGATGATGATGTCCCCTTGAGGAGCTCATAAGGTTCATCATGTAAACCCTGCAGGTGGACTTGGTCCGGCATAATGAAAAGGTTGAGTGGTACTACTCAAGGAGTTAGATGTTGATTAATTATTGGTCAGTAAATTAATTAATCGACAGACATTTGAGATCTTAAACACGGGGAGAAAATGTACAAATAATATATGGAGCCCATATTATCATATGGGGGTTGGTGAGGTAGATCAATGATGATCCTTTAGTGGATTGGATCATCATTAGTGGATCGGACTTTATGTGGGCTAGATCCATGGGTGGCCAAGATCCAACTCCTCCTCATGGTCCCTATTGTAGCCTATTAACACCTCATGAAGCTTAGATCCAAAGGATAGAAACAAAACTCTAGATCCAAAGGTGGAGATTAAATGATTAAATCTCTAGATCCGTTGAGATTAAATCCCTAGAACCAAGGGAGGAGATTAAATCAAGCCTTAAGCCTAACTCTATAAATATTGGCTTAAGGGTGGGCGGCAAGGAATGGAGAGGAAAGGGGGCTAGGGTTTTGGGTGGCAAGAGAAAGGGAGGTTAGGGTTTTGGGTGGCCACAATTAAGGAAAGTTTTTTTTCTTCTTCTTCCTTTGGTGCCCGACCCCCTTCTTCCCTCATCTCTCCTTGGCTTGGCCGGCGTCCACCATTCTCCCTTTCATCTATGGCTGATGATGGATGGGGATTAGGCCTTGTCCCTTATGCGACAACCAAATCCTAATTAGATTAGGATTGGGCTTGGGCGGCTAGGGTTAGGGTTTTAGGATTAGGTTGGGCGGCAACAAGAAGATGATGCTCCTTTCTTCTTCTTCCTAAGGTTGGCCGACCACTATCCTTGTTCCCTCTACCTTGGCTGGAGCTCAACCTATTCTCCTTCCTTTCATCCTTTGCCTGAAATTAGGAGAGCTTAGTTTAGGGTTTGGGTGGCAACAAGGAGGAGGATTGCTTTCCTTTATCTTTTCCAAGTGTTGGACGGCGCCCATGCCCTTGTTGTTTCTCCTTTGGTTGGTTTCCATACTCCATGTTCTCTTCCTTGGCCGGTGGCAACATCGAGTTGATTGACTTGGTGGTCGGTTCTAGATAGGAAGATGAGTTTTGTTTTAGGATCTTCCTTTGTTCGAAGTGAACAAGGAAAGGAAGATTGGGGATCTAGGAGGCTTCAACTTTTGGTAGATCGTCTCCCACACGACGTCCAAAAAGAGGAAGGACATACAATAGAAGATCAAGAGGTATAACAAGAGGTATAATCTTGTTTGTTTTGATTAGTGTTCTTTTGTATTATGTTTATAATTGTTTTTCAATTATATGCATGTTTTGTGTGGATGGTTACTTGCTTGTATTTGTTTTTCAACTATGAGCATGATATAAATCTGTATATGGCTAAATAATACTTGGATCCCGAGCATAAACACAAAAATCGGTGATCCGGACATCGTCTAGTCCGCGGCTACTCGTAGAATAGAGGATGGTCACTTGAACAAAAAGTTTGTTCAAGTGACCTCTCTAAACGAATAGCACGACGATGACTTGGTTGTTTGGGCAATCCTTTTTTTCTAGGATTAAATTTTTTTTTAATCTGGGGACATCAAAGGGGTCTCCATGAACAAACGACCAAGGTGAAGTAGGAAGCGAAGTTTCCTCTCACGGGCTCGATAAGCAAAATCCTTCACTCATTACATTTTATGTTAGTTTCATGCATATGTCACTCTATTTTGCATGCATTTCCTATTTTCTAGTTCGGAGGTCTTCTCTTTGTACTTTTATATGCAGGATAGTATTTCATGGAAAAAAGACGCATTTTTGGAGCAAAAATGGAGTAATTTGTGGAGCACGGACCTTAGGGAACATGCACTGGCCATGTCCCAAGACTTGGGCATGTTTCCGAAGCGAAACGGATCAAAATGGAGACTCCAGAAAAACACACGGCCAGGTCGTGTGAAAACACACGACCGTGTCTTTTTTCCAGCTCAATTTCTAGCCGAGATTTCACCTATTTTCCATCCTTGCACATGGCCAGGCCATGTGAAATTCACACGACCGTGTGGCGGCGCCGTAAATTCAAAGATATAGGGGTTTTCAAGAATTTATGGAATGCCAAAGCTGCCTCTCTATATAGGGAACTCATCCAAGAGGCGAGGGATCATGAAAGAGCCACCCTAGGGCTCTTAAACCCTAGGGAGGAGGTACGACGGCTAGGATGGCACACCGAAGCCCTAAAAAGCTTCGGTAACTCGCAGCGGGAAGGAGGAACACCGCCGGAGGTCCTCCACTTGCAATACAACGCCGGAGAGAAGGTCACAACGCATTGTAATCTCTATTTTTGCACTCTCTTTCTATTGTAATTGAACTTAAACATGTGTTGTGATTCTTCCTTCGCGTTTATGGAGTAGAACTTTTGATTCTAGCATTAGGGAGTAGCTTGTGTTCATAGACAATGTTGGTTCATATTAAATTCTGGCCAAAAGTTTGATTTGACAATTGGATGTTGGTCTTTATTATACCTACGTGTATTTGGCTTTCTTTCCGCTGTGCTTAGACGATACGAGGTGGTGACAGCCCTTGCAATCTAGATTTAGGAGGTTTGATCAAGGAATCTAGGGGTAAACCTAACCTCCCATAACTGTGGGGAGAAGGAAGCGGTGGAATAAAAAATATTCCACCGCAAGGATTGATTTGGCATCCTCGTACCCTCTATCCCGTCCTTTTGGGCGAGGATAGCTCCCGGTGAATGCGACGGCTTTGCGGGAGAGTGTATGATGTCCCTTCCCTAAATCTGTAAGTAGAAGTTTAGATGACGGCAATTGACAACGTTGTTCTGTGGTACACAAGAGAAACCGAAGTCCTAGAATCACCTTTTCAAGACCCCGACACCCTCTTTTCCTCCTCCGTGTGACACACACTGAGTAGGGTCCTCCGATAGTCCTCACCAACCAACTCTCACTGAGATTTCGTACGAACAACCGCAACCACTTAGAGGATTGATACTCGAATCTCAGTCCCTGTGGGATCGATAATCTATTTATTACTTGATGACATCCGTACACTTGCGGGCGTTGAGCGCAATTGCATACTTTGAGTCTTCGACGGTCTCCATCGTGGGATTTAAGGTTGCGACCGTGCGCATCAAGTTTTTGGCGCCGTTGCCGGGGACTGTCGATTCGATATCAAATCGGGAAGTGAATAATTGGATCGAACTTAGGATAGATTTACTTTTCTTGTTTTATTTTATTTTATTTTATTTTGTTTATTTCAGTTTTGTTTATTTAGTTGCTCTTTCCTTATTTATAATTTCCTGCATATAACGATGCATGCTTTTTCTCATGATTATGGTCAATTTAATGCTGTAAGTTTTAGTAATATTTATTGTGAATATTATGGTGAAACATGGCATACCATTAATGATTGTCCGGATATATTCGAACCTTCAAAATTTGAACAAGAAGATGTCACCTACAATTCCAACCAGTGGCCACAAGATGATTTCTATTCATATAGTTTTGACCCTGGGTACTTAAACCTCAATATTGTCCGCCTAAATCCCGACTTGAGCATATAATGGAAGATTTCATTCGAACAGAACAAGAGGTGAACGATGAATTTCGACGGCGGTATTCACAGACAGAGACCCAATATCATTTCCAAAATGAGAACGAGAGCTATGAGTCACCATGCAAATTTTATCCAGAACCAAGCCCCCACTTAGAAGCCCCGCTAGATAATTTTACTAGGGAATGCAAAGAGCATAGCCAACAATTTGCTGAGTTGATGGAACGGAATCTAGCTAGGATAGAAACCAAACGACTAGAAGGTGGCTTTAATGACTGGATCACACCTAATAAGGTGGAGACTCACTTTGAGCGAATGAATGAGGAGGGCGTAGATGACATAGGAAGTGAAGAAGGACAATCAATTCAATCACCATTGGAAGAAAATCTTGAGGATTATATAATTGATACTTTAATCAAGGAGAGCATTGCTTCAATCCAAACACCACCTAACCTCAAGGATCTAGAAGAGCCTACCATAATCCTCACCGAAACTCTAGCTACCAATAACGAAGCCCATTTAGTGATTTGTAATGATAAAATTTCATTCGACATAATAGATTCTGCTAATCAATCTTTTGGTGAGGATGTCTATGGTGAGTTAAATTATTTACAACATTTAGAATATAATAATCAAACTATTGATGATTCATTGAGACTAAGCATGTTAAACCTCGAGTCAAGGAAAGCAGCACCCAAGTATCTTGCCCCTCCACGAGGAAGATTTAAAAGATATAGTAATGGAGGACCAAAAGGCAAGAAAAAAAAGGTGAGAAAGTATTTGGCCCCTCCACAAGCAAGATTTAAGGGATATAGCGATGGAGGACCACCAGGAAAGAGGCATAAAGTGAGCAAGTATCTTGCTCCCCCACGAGCAAGATTCAAATGCCTCAAATGAAATGTAGGAATAAGGTCGAGCTAAAAGACCTTAAACAAAGCGCTTATTGGGAGGCAACCCAAGTTTAGTCTTTAGATTTCCCTTTGATTGTATTCATGCATTTAGTTAATTCGAACTTTGATTTATGGTATTTAGCATTTGTAGGTAAGGAAAGAACTTGCTAGGTAAAAACAAAAGTCATTTTAAGTTTATGCGGTGAAGTGAGTGAGAGAAATCAGACAATTGTGCACCACAAGAAAAGAAACAAAGGGCGCACGGCCAGGCCGTGTGTTTTCACACGGACGTGCCCTGACTTCCAGAGTTGCACACGGTCAAGCCATGTGTTTTCACACGGCCGTGCCCTGACTTCCAGAGGCGCACACAGTCAGGCCATGTGATTTCACATGGTCGTGTCACGCCCCCTAGTCCATGTGAAAAGCCTACACCTACACCGTTTTCTTTTTCTACTTTTGAGCAGGATGCAGGTACTTCTGCCTATGATTTCTCAGAGTTTCGATCATGCCTCGATGACACTTACACTGAGCAGTAGACGTAGAGGCAACGATGGGAGGAGTAGAGCGCCTACCAGCAGGTGGAGTTCCAGGGATTCTGGGAGCATTTTCAACGAGCTGAGGAGTTTTACGATGAGACCCGCATATACTTCCAGGAGGAGGTTGTTCGTCGCCTGGATGAGGCAGCCTACCGCAGGGAGATGCGGCAACACATGCATGCCCAGCAGGCGCAGTGGGCTAGGGAGGAGGAGCACCAAGTAGCCACTGGATCCATCAGTTCCTAGATTGACCACATGTATATGTGGCATTAGCGGCTCAGCAGCTGGTTCTCCCAGGATCTAGAGATGCCCAGACACCCAAACTTTCCACCTCGTCCACCATATTAGAGGTATACTTTTGTTTAAGTCTGGCAGGGGGAACCCCAAGCTATATTTTGTTTTGTTTTCTAGCGGTAGTTTCTTTTCTGGTATTTTCATTTGTTCATGCATGCATGAGTTGTTTAGTTCCCTTCAGTACTTAATTTTTGGTGTCTGAAAAGTTACCTCAGTAGTATTTTTGAAAGTTGCTTGCATGAATTGTTCTCATAGGTAGCTTGACTCTATTTATCTTGTGGTATTTTATTTTATTCGCTCTATTGAATGTTCTAGACTTACACTGGTTAGCTTTGTTTTCGCACTTACACATGTCGAACATCCTAAAAGGGAGAATCTAGTACATACCTAGTTATGATTCACTTCAGTAATCTAGTACTTTGGAATCCATAGGTGTAACGCCCGTGAAATTCTAGCAATTTTACGAGAATTTTTGGCTTTATGATGATGGGCTTTATGTAGGCCTTTTTGGAGAAATAAAAGAAAATAAGCCAAAAACATATGCAAAGCCTAGGAATTGAACCCCCACCTCTAGAGATAGCCAAGCCTTATAGATGCACCCACTAACCATAAGCCCAATAGAATCATATCATTAGAGGAAAAGGGGAACCTATAGATAAATGGGAGGAGGGTAAATGAAGAGGCTTGACAAAGAGAAGAGAAACTTCTCTTCCTCCCCTTTATAAAGAAGAGAGAAGTTCCACTTGGCCACTTCTTCCTTCCTTCTTCCTCTTCTCTTCATTCTCACCGAAACCCAAGCTCTCTTCTTCTTCCTTTGGCCGAGAGCCCCTTGCAAGCTAGGAGAGAGCTAGGTGACCTCCATTAGGTCATCTCCCCAAGCAAAGCGAAGGATGTAAGATTTCCTCACCAGTGTATTCGTTTAGAGGTTAAATTTCGTAAAGATGAAGTGTAGCCCTTGTAGGTCGGCCAATTAAGTTTTTGGGCTAAGATTCATGAAAATGATGCTAGGGAACTCCTATAGGTCGTATGCACACTATAGGAATTTTTAGGGGACAAAAATTTTAACTTGGTGCCCTTATGGGTTTCGGCCCCAAGGCTTTTTAGGGTTAGGGTTTTTTTGGAAACTCCCCTTATGAGGTTAGGCCATGATAAGGCTTTAGGAATGAATTCTAGGACTAAACCTAAGTTGAACCCATTACAAGTTTCGCCAACTCATATAATTAGGGTTTGGGTTGCAAGAAAATGTTTCTAATGACCCTAGGATAAGTTATAGTGCTCATGAATGAATATTAGGTGACAAGAACCCTAGTTGAACCCATTCCATGGTTCCGCCAACTCATCTATCTAGGGTTAGGGTTGCAAGAAAATGGTTCTAATGACACTAGAATAAGTTATAGTGCTCATGAATGAATATTAGGTGACAAGAACCCTAGTTGAGCCCCTTATAGGTTTTGGCCACCCTAGGTAACTAGGGTTAGGGTGGCATGAAAATATCCCTCATGATGCTAAGCTAGGTTATAATGCTTTATGAATGAATTTTAGGGGACTAAACCTAAGTTGAACCCCTTACAAGTTTCGGCCAACCCATGGTTTTAGGGTTAGGGTTTCATGAAAACACCCCTATATGTAATTGTGCTATGTGTATAGTTTTTAATATGACATGAACTATGCTTGGGTGATGAATATGTTATGATTCAATGCAACATGAAATTAGGCTATGTGATGAACATGTTTTACGATTTAATATGCCATGAATAGGCTTAGGAAATATGCTTCATGTTATGATGTAATGTGCCATGTAATATGCCGTGATGAACATGTTGTGTGAAGTAATATGCCATGTATATGCTTCGGGAATGTGTTTCAAGTTTATGGAGTATTGTGCCATGAAATATACCTAGGTGAAGAACATGTTTTGTGATTTAATATGTCATGAATATGCTTAGGAAATATGCTTCATGTTTACGATGCAATGTGTCATGAAACATGCTTATGTGATGAACACGCTTTATGCTTTAGGACCCCTTTAGGTACTCTTATGTTATGAATGCATGTGTCCTTATAAAATGACTAAGATGGAGATGCTTCCTTTCAAGTAGGGATCAAGAGCTCTCCTTATGATAAGATAAGATGGAGATGCTTCCTTTCAAGTAGGGATCAAGAGCTCTCCTTATGATAAGATAAGATGGAGATGCTTCCTTTCAAGTAGGGATCAAGAGCTCTCCTTATGTCAAGATAAGATCAAGATGCTTCCCTTCTTATGATGGGGATCAAGAGCATTCTTTATATTATGTCCAAAAGAAAAGAATTAAGTATTTTACTTTGCAAGAGGTTAAGTACCCGACCCAGTGGTCGTTAATCAAATCCATAGGGACACAAGAAGACGTAAGAGGTCTTGCCGTAAGACGTAAGAGGTCTTGCTCTAATAGGATCGGTGGCTCGCTACCCCACCCTATTAGGAACGCGCATTATGTGGTACTTAACTGGGGCCCCCAAACAAGTTATGATGATATTGAAGTATTTATAAGTATATGTTTTGAAAAGAAAAGACTTTTATGATATTGTGTATGCTTATGTTAAATGCTCAATGCTTACGAACTAGGTTCTTTATGCATGCTAGATGTTATGAAGTTATGATGATATTGAAGTATTTATAAGTATATGTTTTGAAAAGAAAAGACTTTATGATATTGTGTATGCTTATGTTAAATGCTCTGAATGCTTACGAACTAGGTTCTTTATGCATGCTAGATGTTATGAAGTTATGATGATATTGAAGTATTTATAAGTATATGTTTTGAAAAGAAAGGACTTTTATGATATTGTGTATGCTTATGTTAAATGCTCAATGCTTACGAACTAGGTTCTTTATGCATGCTAGATGTTATGAAGTTATGATGATATTGAAGTATTTATAAGTATATGTTTTGAAAAGAAAGGACTTTATGATATTGTGTATGCTTATGTTAAATGCTCAATGCTTACGAACTAGGTTCTTTATGCATGCTAGATGTTATGAAGTTATGATGTTTAGAGTTAAGTCCGAGTATGTGGTGACTATGTACTTTATGCTAGTTTAGAATTTATGATGTGGTGAAGGTTATGGGTAAGGTTAAGAATACTTGCGATTATGTTCCTTCGCATGATTAGGGTTTATGTTATTACAAATGTTTATGTTCAAGTTAACCAAATGCTTATGATTACGTCCTTTATGCATGTTTGGATTTTCCCGATGAATGGTTATGGTTACTTTGAAGAATGTTCGCACTATGTACTTTATGTAGGATTAAGATGTATGTTGTTACGAAGGCTTAGGTTAGGAATGCTTAATGTTAAGTTTTAAAACGCTTATGAATACGCCTTTCATGTATGCTTAGTTTATGCTTATAACGCTATGTTCAAAGTATGCCCGCTTAGATTAATTATGCTTAACTCGCTTATGAACAATTCTATGCCATGCTTAGTTCTTTTGTACTATTACAAGGATATGTTGTTGATTAGTGTTGCTATGAAATGCTTAGGTCATTTTCTATGCCAGCATGCTCATGTTCTAATAGTTTGATGAAATCGTGGCTTTTGTGAGTAGGCAAGGATCTTACTAAGCTATATGCTTATAGTTTATGTTGTCCATATACTGCAGATAAAGGAAGTCTGCACTAGAGGAAGTGGCAGGAGGGGCCATGTGCGTGTGTGATAGTGGCATGGTGGAAGAAGACCCTTCACTATCTGCTTATATTTATATGCTCTAAGAACAATTTAAGACATTGCTTCCGCTTATAAGACTTGTGTTTAATGAGTATCCCTTTATTTAAGAGGTTCGATATGTTAGAACTCATGAACGAATCCTTTCGTTATGCATGTTATGAAATGAGATAAGATATGTGGTCATGCTAATGATGAATAAGATAGGTGATGCATGTGCCAAAGAAGGTTTCAGTTATGATAACCTGTTTAAGCATGTAGACTTTGAACGGATCCATATGTAGTATGCTAATAAAAAAAAATATATAGACTAAAGTAGCGCCGCCCTGAGAGCAGATAAGGGCGGGCGCTACAATAGGTGACTCTAGGTTTAGCATTTTAATTACTGGAGATGCTCGGATTGTGTAAGCCCATTCAGAAAAATCAAAATCCCTATGAGCTGAAAAATAAAAAATGAAAAAAAATAAAAGAGAGAAAAGAGAGAAAAAGAAAAAAAAAGAAAAAGAAAAAGAAAAAGAGGGATAAAAAATAGTTGTCGTGGGTGGAAATGGCTAGGTGCCCCTTTGAGACCGAGTTAGGTTACTGTGGAAACGCCTAAAAATTTCTCTCAATACCGAGCACACCTTTGAGACTTTATGCTAGATCTAGGGAACGACCCTCGCTTTGGGCAGGTAAGTGCCTAAGAGCTGCAAACCTTAGGAAAGTTATGTGGTGACAACTTAACTCACCATGGAACGGGCATCCCCTAAGAATGGTTCGCCTAGCACGAGCATGAGGAGCTAACTTAGTGAATTTTTAGAACATATCTGTCTTGCTTTGATTGCGAATACCACCTGATAAATTTAGTTAGCATGCTAATTATGGAACAATATCTTTTTAAAATTTTATGGCACTGAGGTTTTCTTGAGGACAAGCAAAGATTTAAGTCTGGGGGAAGTGATGTGAGCAAAACATATAGGGTTTTAGGAGTAGTTTTCGCTCACATCTTATTACATTTTATGTTAGTTTCATGCATATGCCACTCTATTTTGCATGCATTTCCTATTTTTTGGTTCGGAGGTCTACTCTTTGTACTTTTGTATGCAGGATAGCATTTCATGGGAAAATGGTGCATTTTTGGAGCAAAAATGGAGTAATTTGTGGAGCACGGACCTTAGGGAACATGCACTAGCCATGTCCCAAGACTTAGGCATGTTTCTGAAGCGAAACGGAACAAAACGGAGGCTCCAGAAAAATACACGGCCAGGCCGTGTGAAAACACACGGCCGTGTCTTTTTTCCATCTCAATTTCCAGCTCAATTTCTAGCCAAGATTTCACTTGCTTTCCAACCTTGCACACGGCCAAGTCGTGTGAAATTCACACGGTCGTGTGGCGGCACTGCGAATTCAAAGAAATAGGGTTTTTCAAGCATTTATAGAAGGCCGAAGCTGCCTCTCTATATAGGAAACTCATCCAAGAGGCGAGGGATCACGAAGGAGCCACCCTAGGGCTCCCAAACCCTAGGGAGGAGGCACAACGACTAGGACGGCACGTCGAAGCCCTAAAAAGCTTCAGTAACTCACAGCGGGGAGGAGGAACGCTGCTGAAGGTCCACCACTTGCAATACAACGCTGGAGAGAAGGTCACAATGCATTGTAATCTCTATTTCTGCACTCTCTTTCTATTGTAATTGAACTTAAACATGTGTTGTGATTCTTCCTTCGCGTTTATGGAGTAGAACTTTTGATTCTAGGATTAGGGAGTAGCATATGTTCATAGACAATGTTGGTTTATATTAAATTTTGGCCAAAAGTTTGATTTGACAATTGGATGTTGGTCTTTATTATACCTACGTGTATTTGGCTTTCTTTCCGCTGTTCTTAGACGATACGAGGTGGTGACAACCCTCGCAATCTAGATTTAGGAGGTTTGATCAAGGAACCTAGGGGTAAACCTGACCTCCCGTAACTGCGGGGAGAAGGGAGCGTTGGAATCGGAAACGGTCCACCACAAGGAATGATTTGGCATCCTCGTACCCTCTATCCCGTCCTTTGGGCGAGGATAGCTCCTGGAGAATGTGGCGGCTCTGCGGGAGAGTGTATGATGTCCCTTCCCTAAAGCCGTAAGTAGAAGTTTAGATGACTCCATTTGACAACGTTGTTCTATCGTACACAAGCGAAACCAAAGTCCTAGAATCACATTTTCAGGACCACGGCACCCTCTTTCCCTCCTCCGTGTGACACTGCACTGAGTAGGGTCCTCCGATAGTCCTCACCAACTGACTCTCACTGAGATTTCATCCGAACAACTGCAACCACTTAGAGGATTGATACTCGAATCCCAGTCCCTGTGGGATCGATAATCTATTTATTACTTGACGACATCCGTACACTTGCAGGTGTTGAGCGCGAGCGCGTACTTTGAGACTTCGATGGTCTCCATCGCGGGATTTAAGGTTGCGACCGTGCACCTCATGAATTGATCACGCTCCTAGAAACCCAATACCTATTGGAGCTCCTTGGGTTAACATGGTATTCACTAGGGATAACTTCCCTAGATACCTTCCTAATGACCCTTTTTGGCTTTGAAGTCTTAGTCATTTGGGTCTTACCTAGGTTAATTCTAGGGGTAACTCTCTTTGTAACCTTCTTAGTGGCTTCCTTAGGTTTCCTTGAAACCTTAGCCACTAGGCACCTATCTTGGTTAATCTTAGGTATGACTTCCCCATTAACCTTTGTTTTCCTAGACCTAGAGATTGTTCGATAATTGAATGACACATTGTGGTAGGTCTTCTTGGGGTTAGGTTTGTGACCCAATCCTTTCTTCCCCCTTGTCGGTTCTTGCCCCCTATAACCTAAATTTTAACCATTAGACCCCTTAAATGAGTTTGTCATTTTTGCTAGGGGCTTCTCTAATTTTTCAAGCCTTGACCTCAAGGCTTGGTTCTCTAACTCTAATTCATTCAATTTTGTTTTTTCATTAATCTTTTGGGAATGACACTTCCTAGGCATATGTCTATGATTCTTGGGATTGATTCCTAGGTGGTTCTATACCTTCCTAATGGACTCCCTAGGTAGAATTGGTCTAGAGTTATTAATTTTAGATTTGTCCTTTGGTAAATTAACATGCTTAGCACCTAAACAATAAAATCTATTATTTCTACTAGCATGCTTTTCATGAGCAATAGCAAAAGTAATAAAATAATTTCTAGCATGCTTTTTAACCTTAGAACTAGAAGGTGCATTAAAATATACCTTAGGGTTTGCTTTTGAAGCTCCTCCTACTTGTGTAGCTCCTTCTTGCCCCTTCTTCCTCCCCCTAGGGGATTGGCTTCGGTAGTGTCCCTGTTGATTGCACTTGAATCACACAATGTGCTCTTTTCTTTTCTTAGCGAGGACTCTGACATCCTTTAACTTTTGGTTGATTTTTGGTGCCGACACTTTCTCCTTAGCCAATTTTGGACATTGTCTCTTGTAATGCCCTTTCTCCCTACACTCAAAGAAAATTATGTGATCCTTATTTTTATGAATTGCATTTGAGTTACCTTCCTTGGTTGGGGACTCTTGTTCTTCATTTGCACCGGAGGTAGAGGTTTCTTCCAATTCTTCCTCTTTCGGTCCGAATGTTGAGCATCTCTCAACTTCCGAATCCTCAAGCTCATGGCTTTCTTCTTCTTGAGCTTGAGAGGATGAGCACTCTTCTTCATCGGCTTCCTTCTCTACTTGTGTTGGTTCGAGATTTTCGTGGTATTTGACCAACTTATCCCACAACACCTTAGCATCCCCATATTCACCTAGCTTGCGCAAGATATCGTAAGGTATCAATTTTATTAACATTTTCGTTACCTTAACGGTTATCTTGAATTGTTTCTGTTGCTCTTCGATCCATCTTGATTTTTCAATTAGCTTGCCTTCTTCATCCCTAGGCACCTTGAAATCATTTTCCATTTTAATCATTATATCAAAATCGGTTTCGAAAAATACCTCCATCCTTTTCTTCCACCAAGAAAAGTCCCCTCCGAATTTCAGTGGATGGATGTTTATGCCGGACATTTGATTTGCTTGTCGCAGTGATGAGTCTGATGAAGAGCTCCTCACTCTGATACCACTTGTTGGAGGATCGTGGCCCGGCTAGAAGGGGGTTGAATAGCCCCTGTGCATTCTGCATTGGAATTCGTTCGTTCGTCTACAATATTCATTAGTACAGCAAAAATACAATATACAAATGTGAATATAAAGAAGAATACACAAGCACAAGACAACCGATATAGGTGGTTCAGAACCTTAGTGTTCCTACTCCACGGGGCGAGCTCAACGAGCTCTAGTGATGCACTCACCACTAATCAAACTCCTTCTTGACAACACGTCGGAGGTGGAGAAACCTCGTACAAGCAATTACAATATTTAATACAAGAAGTACAAGAAAATACATAGATAAAATGAAATATATAAAGAAAACTTTACAACAATGGCTTTGAACACTTTGCTTGTTACTTGCTTTGGTTTTCTCTTGAAGGTCTGGAATGCAGCAGCAATTCCCCTCAAAAATCTCCCCAAAAGATGTTGTGGAAATCCTCCCCAAGCTCCTCCTTTTATGCTTATCTCGGGCTGATTCCGCGCCTAGCAGTCGACTGCCATAAGGCCACAGTCGACAGCTCTTGTAGCCATTGTGAGACAAAAACCTAATCCATAATGACCGCCCATTACCATCAGTCGACTGCCATACTTGTAGCTAACTGATCAGTAAGCTACCGAGAGTTCTGTGCTCGTAACCAACACCAGCAGTGGGTTGCCCTCCATGACAATCGACTACTCAAGGTCGGTCCACTGCCCAAAGCTGGCAGTTGACTGTCAAGCCTTGCGACGCAGTCGAACGCTAGTCAGCTCCCACCAGTCGACTAGTAAACCTCAAACATAAGGTTTAACCCAAGTATGTTGCCCTCATACTTTCTAGACCACCCTTAGCTTAGACCTAAGCCTTCTATCAACCTCTGCTAACCTCGCACCTATCGGATCCCTCTAAGTCATCCATGACTTGTTCATCCTGTTGGGTTTTCGGCACCGCGGCGAGTGTGTGTTCGAACATGTTTCGTAAACATGTTTCCAGTTACGTATTTACTTATTTATTACAACATCCTGCGCATACATATTACAACATGTGTAGAGCATAGCGTAAATTCGATTTTTGCAATAAAGGAATTTAGCTTCACGTTGTACGCCCCTTTCATTATGGCGTAGCGAGGAGCGACGCATCAGTCGAGGCGATCCTGCGCTAGAATGCGTCTCTATCCATTATCACACGCCGAGTATCTTGAGGATGAACCTTCACTAAGTCGAGCCTGCGTCTTAAATGTCTAGGATTTACTAGCCTCGTGTTGAAGGCGATGTGATCGAGAGAAGATCACGATCCGAATCAAAATTCGGATCCAAAATGAGTCCTCAAAAACTCGCTTCTCCGAGAGGTATTCGTCAACCGTTTGGGAATCCTTCCTCTCCACCTATGAGGATTACGGAGATCAAATCCCGGCAAGTCTACGCTGTCGGAGCTCCAAACGTCGTCCAAAGCGACACTCCGACGAAGGAAACAAGCTGTCCAGAAAACTGGACAGCTTTGGTGGAGGAATAAGGGCCGCCAAAAAGGGAAGGTGAAGCTCACCTTGTCGCGGAACCCAAGGAGATCACCGGAGCTCCTCCGAGCAGCTCGGCGCCCGGCAAGTGGGAAGGACAGCACCTTCCGGACGGGCGGCAAGGGAGTTGGGTGGTGGTGGCGGAGGCAAGGTTTAACAAAAACCCTTAAGCCCTATTTTATAGAGAACAAATTCTCTTAATGGTTATCGGATCATAACCAAAGGCCCGTTAACCTACTCCATTAATTTAAGTTAAAATAAACCAAACCATGTTGGTTTATTTTAAGTTAAAACGAACCGAACCAACTTTCGTTCATTCGCTTAAAACAAACCAAACCCTTTCGTTTATTCTCCTCCATTGGATTAGAACCAAACCAATTTGGTTCATCCATCATGTCTTCATAAGACACGGCCCATCCACACTTCGATTGTGACTGAAACGATTTCATGCTCGCTCCATGTTTGGTCTAACCAAACTACTTTCTCTCGGTCTGAGAATCTCATTCTCAAGCCCGTTTTAAATCCTTCGGATTATGCTCGTTGTGCGTGTGACCAAATAGGTTCTCGGTTTATGTTGGTCGTCTATAATTAACCATTAATTAAAGAACGATCATGAGTGGCACCTAGTAGTACATCATGATCCCCAATTAACCGAAAAGATCAACGGTTGATCCAGAACTATTTCTGAAACCCTTCAGCAGCTCGAATGAATCGTGCCCCATTCCCTTCACTCATCTTATACCCACTTGGTTCAGGACATGGTCTATAGTGTCAGTCCCCACTAGGTTGACTACGTCACACCTAGCCCAAGTATCATTTCCTCGTCCTACGGATTCTAGTTACTATACAAGTATCGAAGAGTACCTTACTCTAAACATGTAATGCTTTGGCCAAAGACTTTAGTAACAATCCGACGAGAGGCCATGGGTATACATCTCCTCGCAAGGAGTGGTGAATCCTTTATAGGCTATTCAAACACCTTCGATCACTTCAACTTATACCCAATCATCCCGGGTCCACATCTCCTCAGAGATGCTTGCTTAAGATGTCAAAGCATAAGTCTTTATGATCAAGATTATTTGAATACTGCAAGTCAAAGGAACATCGCACTTAAGCTGCAGTAAGAACTTCATTGACATATCTATATATGCAGAGAACCATATGAAGTCTTACGGTCGGTCACTCCAATGAACTAGTTACCATAACTAGCATCCACGATTAACTCCGGACATCACAATGTCTCCAGCCAGTGAGAATCAGCTGCTTGGATACACCAAAGAGTATACCTCATGCTAGTCTCGACAGAATCAATGGTGTCCAAATCCATCAATTCATCGACTAGGGATAATTCCAATACATCACAATTACACATGTAGAGATACTCACTAGTTGTGATCCAATCACAATTTCTCTCATGCTGTGAATCGTATCGTGGACATTCAGTAAATGAGTTTAAGATCTAATCAAATACATGAAAACATATATACTCAAATAGTGAATCTTCATTTATCATATAAATGGTTCAAACATATGGTGATTGCCTTAGGACATCTCTCATATATTACTAACAAACTCCCACTTGACCTAATGCTAATCACTATGGTATCCAATATCATAAGCTCTAACATGACCCTCAAACTTACTTTAAGGTAATGCCTTAGTCAAAGGATCCGCTAAGTTCCTTTTAGTGGGGATTTTCTCGATTTGTATTTCCTTCCTACTGATGATCTCTCTGATAAGATGATAGCGGCGAAGCACATGTTTGGATCGTTGATGAGACATTTGCTATTTTGCCTGTGCAACTGTTCCATTGTTGTCGTAGTAGACCGGTATTGCTTCAACAATGGCTGGAATCACACCAACTTCATAAATGAACTTCTTGATCCAAACCGCTTCCTTTGCTGCTTCCGAAGCTACAATATATTCTGCCTCAGTGATAGAATCCGCTACAGTGTCTTGTTTGGAACTTTTCCAACTCACTGCGCCCCCATTCAAGGTGAACACGTATCCAGACTTAGACCTGGAATCATCCTTGTCTGTCTGGAAGCTGGCATCCATATACCCACGTATCACCATGTCCCCTTCTCCATATATTAGGAACACATCCTTAGTTCTTCTTAAGTACTTAAGGATTGTCTTAACAGCCACCCAATGATCCATTCCTGGATCAGACTGGTATCTGCTCATGACACTCAGAGCATACGATACATCGGGCCTCGTACATAACATAGCATACATGATAGATCCTATTGCGGATGCATAGGGAATCTTACTCATGCAAATCCTCTCGTCTTCTGTGCGCGGACACATAGACTTTGAAAGGTGTACCCCATGCCTGATGGGTAGGAAACCTTTCTTGGATTCCGACATGCTAAACCTCTTTAGCACTCGGTCTATATATGTAGACTGCGAAAGACCAAGCAAGTTTGATCTGCTCTCTATAGATCTTAATCCAGGATGTAGGTTGCTTCTCCCAGTCTTTCATGGAGAATGTCTTGGATAACCAAATCTTAATTATGTAAGATTGAAACATCGTTTCCTATAAGTAATATGTCATCGACATACAATACTAGGAACATTTGCCTCCCACTAACCTTCTTGTACACACAAGGTTAAATGCGGATTTTGTGAGAAATCAAACTTTTGATTGTCTCATCAAGCGGATATTCGACTCTGGATGCTTGCTTCAATCCATATATGGACCATGAATTTGCATACCTTGGTTTTATCAACCGATGTGAAACCCTCGGTGTATCATATACACGTCCTCGGCGAGGTTTCCATTAAGGAAAGTTGTTTTCACATCCATCTGCCATATCTCATAATCATAATGAGCCGCTATGGCGGGAGCATCAGAATGGATTTAAGCATAGCTACAGGCGAATAGGTTTCGTCATAATCAACACCTTGCTTTTGACGATATCCTTTCGCCACCAATCTAGCCTTATAGGTAATCACATTACCATCCATGTCGGTTTTCTTCTTGAAAACCCACTTGCACCTATAGGCTTTATGCCTTGGTGGAGTCAACCAAGTTCCAAACTTGGTTTTCATACATGGAATCCATTTCCGACTTCATGGCATCAAGCCACTTATCCCTTTCTGAACTTGTCAGCACTTCTTCATAACTGGTAGGCTTCTCATCATCAATGAGTAACACGTCATTCGATTCGCTTACGAGAAATCCATATCTCTCAGGAATGTTGCGTGTTCTACCAGATCTATGAAGATGTGGTGTTACAATAGGTCCAGCCGATTGCTCATCACTATGAGTTATAGGCTGTTGTGCTTCACCAGGTATCTCATCAATGTCTATTTGAGTTTCTCGAGGCTCCTCAAGCTCGACGATAATCCCACTATTTTCTTGCAAGAGAAACTCTTTCTCTAGAATTACAGCATGCCTTGAAACAAACACCTTTTGTTCCACAGGATGATAGAATTGGTAACCCCTTGTTTCCTTAGGGTATCCAATAAATAGACATTTATCAGACTTAGGATCCAATTTGTCTGATACAATCCGCTTTACATAAGTAGGACAACCCCATATCTTCAAGTAAGATACATGAGGTTTCTTACTATTCCATATCTCATATGGAGTAGTGGAGACAACCTTGGTTGGCATTCTGTTTAACAAGTAAATAGTTGTCTGAAGTGCAAAGCCCCAAAAGGACTTGGGAAGATTTGCATGATTCATCATTGACCTGACCATGTCTAATAGGGTCCGGTTATGCCTCTCAGATACACCATTATGCTGTGGTGTATATGGCGGAGTCCATTGAAATAATATACCATTGTATCTTAGATAATCAAGAAACTCTTGACTTAAGTATTCACCACCTCGATCCGATCGAAGTATTTTAATACTCTTGTCATGTTGTTTCTCTACTTCATTTCTGAATTCTTTGAACCTTTCAAAGGCTTCAGACTTGTGTTTCATCAAGAACACATACCCAAACCATGAGTAATCATCGGTGAAGGTAATGAAGTAGCTATAGCCTCCTAAAGCTTGAGTTGACATAGGTCCACATACATCAGTATGTATTAGACCTAGTAACTCTCCCACTCGTTCACCTTTTCCGGTAAAAGGTAACTTAGTCATCTTGCCTTTTAAGCATGATTCACATGTATCGTACGAATCCAATTCAAACGATTCCATAATTCCACATCGATGTAATTCGAACATGCGTTTCTTGCTTACATGGCCAAGACGACAATGCCACATGTAGGAGTCTATTTGATTATCCTTTCGAGCACGCTTGTTGCTCGCTTCGATATTGAAAATGTCACTGGATACGTCCAATGTATAAATGCCATTGCTCAAAGTTCCAATTCCATAAAGTACGACATTCAAAGTTATATAACAACAATTGTTACTAAACGTCAAATGGTAACCATTTCTATTTAAGCAGGAAATAGAAACAATGTTCTTTATTAGAGAAGGAACACAATAGCAATTGTCCAGTTCCAAGACTAGTCCACTAGGGAGCTTCAGCAAATAAGTTCCGATGGCGACCGCAGCAACCTTTGCTCCATTGCCAACTCACAAATTTGACTCCCCTCTGACGAGTCTTCTTCTATTCCTTAGCTCCTGTATGTCATTACATATATGTGACCCACACCCAGTATCCAATACCCAAGTGTCTAAGGAAATAGAATGACAATCAATAACGAAGATACCTGAAGAAGATGGGGCATCCGATACCTTATTCTTCTTCACGAACTCAAGATAAATCTTGCAATTCCTTCGCCAATGGCCCTCCTTTCCATAATGATGGCAAGTGCCCTTTTGAGCTGGTTCTACCTTTTTAGCCTTTTTCTTCCCCTTCTGCTATTTCTTTGGCTTCCTCTTAGAACCTTTCTTCGAGGAATCAACTTATAGTACTGTCCCCTGCTCATGCTTCACAGAAGACTCCATAGTCTTTAGCATGTTGAGCAGTACCACAGATGAACCTTCTTGCATCTCAGAGGTGAAGAGGAGCTTAGAGACTTCGAACCTTTCGAATCTCACTTGCTCATCAACCAACTCATAAAGATGAAAGACTATGGTATGAGCATCCATATGCTCGTCTGCTCGCGCTTCGTACCATCGTGGCTAGCATGATGCAACTCGCCATTTCAAAATCAGTCACATGTTTCTGATAGGCCAACAATTGGTCCAGAGTTGCATTGTCACTAGGACGGGTGGGAAGTGGTGCTTCGAGGACATTTGCAAGTTTTTCAACCTTGAGAACAATTCTCAAGTTTCTATGCCAGTCCAAGAAGGTCGGCCCAGTAAATTTATTCGAATCCAAAATGAAACGCAAATTCAAAGACATCATGATCAATAGATTAACTTAGAAATACAAAATGATCATATATGAGAAAGATGATTTAAAATGCATCAATATACATTCATAAATCCCATTCATTTTTTGAATTTCAAAAAACCCCAAAATCACTTCGGGAGATCGTAGGTCCATCTCCGAATGGGCTGATATCCATCATAGATATGAACAACCTTGAAGAGAGTCCAACAAGTCATTCATAACTACGATGGTAGGTATCAAATATACCTATTGCATATCACGTATATGCAACTATCACAATGTGCTATCAACTAATTGAATATTCACACATACATCGGGTTGTTAACACATTAACAAGCATGCATCATATGCATAGCACCCAACTTCACCTCCCTTTACATCGACCTTGGAGAGAGTCCAACAAGCCGATGCTCCAGGTTAAAGCCAACCCATTAATCGAGAAATAGTTTTAATATGGTTAGAGTGCATTCAACCAATTAGCCCAGCTTGGAGAGAGTCCAACAACCAAAGCTAATGATTGACCTCTGACTCTTACCATATTAGTATTAAACTATTCCATGGTTTGAACATGTTCGGGTTCGAGCCGGGCTTGGAGAGATCCAACAACCCGAAAAAGAAACGGAACTCTGTTTCTAACCATATTAATAGAAGGTGTAAGCTTTAATATTGAGTTAGGGTTTTTATGTCTCATCCTCTTTGCATGCAAATAACTATTATCTACATGGCATGACATACATGACATACATCTACATGTCACGACACGCATGACATAATGATATGCATCTAATGCAATTACATGGCATACAATTATGTCATGTACAATATTTCCTTATATGTCATAACTATTTATGGAAATAAAATATGTTTAAGATTTGATTCTCCAAATCAAATCATGATTAAATTAGGAAACAAATTTCTAAATCTAATCACATATTTTATTTGTGGAAATAGTTGATTAAGGAAAGTCAATTTAGGAAACCAATTTCCTAAATCATCAAAACTACTTATGGAAAAAAAATATTTTAAATATTTGATTTCCCAAATCAAATCATGATTAAATTAGGAAACAAATTTCCAAAATCTAATCAAATATTTCTTTATGGAAAATATCAATTTCCATAAATACTTCCAACTTTCCAAAAGTAGAAGATTTCCATAAATACTTCTAGAATTTCCAAAATTGAAAAATTTCCATAAATACTTCTAACTTTCTAAAAGTAGAAAATTTCCAGAAATATCATTATGACTATCGCAAAACAATTTTACGATTATGTCGAAACACAACCTGGGCTCTGATACCCTTTGTTGTTAGGTTTGACCTTGTGAGTGTGTGTTCGAACATGTTTCGTAAATATGTGCACAACGGAAGGAATAAAATAATAAATCTAATTTATTACAACACACACATCACACGCATGCATAGTACAACATGTGTAGACATAACTGTAAATTCAAATTTTGCAATAAAAGAAAACTTAAACTACGTATACCTAACGTATCATGTGTAGCGGGAAAGGCATCAACTGGAACGATTCTCGCTAGAATCTATATCCACGCTGAGTATCTTCGGGATGACTTCACGAAGTCATGAGCCTCATCTTCGTACGGGTTACTAGTCTCGTGTTGAAGACGACGTGATCGAGAGAAGATCACGATTCGAATCAAAATTCGAATCCAAAACGAGTCCTCAAAAACTCGCTTCTCCGGATAGGTATTCGTCAACCGTTTGACGAATCTTTCGTCCTCCACCTATGAGAATTACTGGAGATCGAATCCCCGGCAAGTCTACCGCTGTCGGAGCTCCAAACGTCGTCCAAACAACACTCCGTCGAGAAGGAAACAAGCTTTCCAGAAAACTGGACAGCTTTGGTGGAGGAATAAGGGCCGGCCAAAAGGGAAGGTTGAAGCTCACCTTATTGCCGAACCCAAGGGAGATCACCGGAGCTCCTTCGGCAGCAGCTCGATGCCGGCAAGAGGGAAGGACAGCATGTTCTGGACGCCGGCAAGGGAGCTAGGTGGTGGGCGGCGGCAAGGGGGGCTGTTGGCACCGACTTCACCAAAGAATGGAGGGGGCGATAACTATTAGGGTTGCAAGGCTTTTGATTAGGGTTTAACAAAAACCCTTAAGCCCTATTATATAGAGAAAAAATTCTCTTAATGGTTATCGGATCATAACAAAAGGCTCGTTAACCCTCTCCATTAATTTAAGTTAAAATAAACAAAACCATGATGGTTTATTTTAAGTTAAAACGAACCGAACCAACTTTGGTTCATTCGTTTAAAACAAACCAAACCCTTTCATTATTCTCCTCCAATTGATTAGAACCAAACCAATTTGGTTCATCCATCATGTCTTCATAAGACACGACCCATCACCGCTTCCATTGCGACTGAAACGATTTCATGCTCGCTCCATGTTTGGTCCAACCAAACTACTTTCTCTCGGTCTGAGAATCTCATTCTCAAGCTCATTTTAAATCCTTCGGATTATGCTCATTGTGCGTGTGACCAAATAGGTTCTCGGTTTATGTTGGCCGTCTATAATTAACCATTAATTATAGAACGATCATGAGTGGCACCTAGTAGTACATCATTATCCCCAATTAACCGAAAAGATCAACGGTTGATCCAGAACTATTTCTGAAACCCTTCAGCAGCTCGAATGAATCGTGCCCCATTCCCTTCACTCATCTTATACCCACTTGGTTCAGGACATGGTCTATAGTGTCAGTCCCCACTAGGCTGACTATGTCACACCTAGCCCAAGTATCATTTCCACGTCCTATGGATTCTAGTTACTGCACATGTATCGAAGAGTACCTTACTCTAAACATGTAATGCTTTGGCCAAAGACTTTAGTAACAATCCGATGAGAGGCCATGGGTATACATCTCCTCGCAAGGAGTGGTGAATCCTTTATAGGCTATTCAAACATTTTCGATCACTTCGACTTATACCCAATCATCCCGGGTCCACATCTCCTCTGAGATGCTTGCTTAAGATGTCAAAGCATAAGTCTCTATGATCAAGATGACTTGAATACCGCAAGTCAAAGGAACATCACACTTAAGCAGCAGTAAGAACTTCATTGACATATCTATATATGCAGAGAACCATATGAAGTCTTACGGTTGGTCACTCCAATGAACTAGTTACCATAACTAGCATCCACGATTAACTCTGGACATCACAATGTCTCCAGCCAGTGAGAATCAGCTGCTTGGATACACCAAAGAGTATACCTCATGCTAGTCTTGACAGAATCAATGGTGTCCAAATACATCAATTCATCGACTAGGGATAATTCCGATACATCACAATTACACATGTAGAGATACTCACTAGTTGTGATCTAATCACAAATTCTCTCATGCTATGAATCGTATCGTGGACATTCAATAAATGAGTTTAAGTTCTAATCAAATACATGAAAACATGTATACTCAAATAGTGAATCTTCATTTATCATATAAATGGTTCAAACATAAGGCGATTTCCTTAGGACATCTTATTAGGGCAATCTCTTGCCATGATAAGGTTTTGATGTGTGTGACAAAGGGTTTAAGTTAGTTTGTTATTGTGATTTGATATGTACATTGAAGTCGTGCAAGACTTAGTAATTCTCACATTGAGCCTTGGCAAGTTTCACATCTCATGACTCGGTCCTTGAGTCGGTGAAGGATAGTTTTGTGGAAGTCGTGCGCTTAGAGCATCCGAGGGACCGCCGAACGAGGAGCTTGGAGTGAAGCCGGAGGAAGTAGACTTCAGGGCGAGACGCGAAGGATGACACCGCAGAGCCATGCGCTTGGCGCATCCGAGGGACGTGGTCGGACGAAGATAACTTAGAAGGCGAGGGACTCCAAGGAATGAGAGTGAGCGAATGTAACCCGGGAAGGGGTAGTAGCTCTTAGGTGAAACTTGGCTATTTGGCCAAGTGTCAGATGAGTTTTCCCGACACCAGTCGACTGCTCTGAGTCGATGGTTCAATCGACTGGTTTAAGGAGTTGAATCAAGTGGATCACCGATCAAGACATGGGCGCGATCGATGAGCTGATCACCGATCGGCTCATGAGTAGTAGTCGACTGATAGCACTGTGCATGGGCACAGAATGGAGTCGAGCTCACGAGCACTCGACTGATGGTTCATCAGTCGACTGATGGTAGGATCAGTCGACTGATGCCTGTGTCGTTGGATGAAATCCAACGTGGAAAGCAGCCGTTATTGGGCAACGACTACATGACCAGTCGACTGATCGGGGTCATCAGTCGACTGCTCCTGTGTCAACAGAAAGAAACCCTCTTCCTCTATAAAAAGGAAGGGTATGGGGCTTTGGGGGGATAATGCTTTAACTCTAATCTTCTTCCAAAGTGCCATAAATGTCTTCCCACTCTTCTTACTTGCTTTTACTTCATTCTTATTGTAAGAAGAGTGATCTTGATTGTAAAGGTTACCTCCACCTAGCTTGGTGCAAAGGAGAGACCATTAGTGGATTGGTTTTGGCGGAGTGATTCACCGAGGACGAATCAGGGATCGTGGATTAGCGGCGTAGCCGTGAACCACGTTATGACTTTGTGTTAGCATTGTTTATTCCCTTTGCTTTGTCTTTATTTGTTTAATTTGCTTGTCTTGTTGTTTCCATTGCGCTAATCTTGTTTGTAGATTAGCGTCGTAGCCATGAACCACATTATGACTTTGTGTTAGCATTGTTTATTCCCTTTGCTTTATCTTTATTTGTTTAATTTGCTTGTCTTGTTGTTTCCATTATGCTAATCTTTTTTGTAGACGAGCAAATACCGTTATCCATCGATCAAGGGCTATTCACCCCCCTCTAGCCGACCACCACAACTACACATCGATCCAACAAGTGGTAGTGAGTATCGAGCGAGAAAGCATGGGGACTAACGCCACAACAAGCAACATTCAAATGGCGGCTCCAACATTCATCCACCGAAGTTTGAAGGAGAATTTGCTTGGTGGAAGAAGTGAATGGAGGTATTTTTCAAAACGGATTTTGATATTATGATTACAATGGAATCCGGTTTCGTTTTGCCTAGGGATGAAGAGGGGAAGCCAATAGAGAAGTCAAGGTGGACCAAGAGGCAAAGAGAGGAGCACCTTGCAAACTCAAAAGCCAAGCACCATCCATACAATGTGCTTCCTCAACAAGAAATAAATAGAATTGGAGAATGCCTAAGTGCCAAGGAGATGTGGGAGAAGCTAGTAGAGCTTCATGAAGGTACCTCGGAGGCTAAACTTGTAAGAAGAGATCTCCTCCGCTGCCAATTATCCAACATAAAATTAGAAAAGGGAGAAAAGGTAACTTCATTGCATTCTAGGTTTAAAGAGATTTTAATTGGGCTAACAAGTGTAGGTGAAAAGCTCTCCAACCGAGATATGGTAATGAAGGCCATAGAGGCTTTTCCCCGATCATCCAAGTGGAGTTCAATGGTGGACTCATTCTATATTTCAAAGAATCTAGAGGTAAGTAATCTAGATGAATTTTTCTCCACTATGGAATTGCATGAGTCTAGGCTTGAAGGAGTAGAAGAGCCAAAACCTCAACCTTCAAGAGGAGTAGCATTTTTGGCAAACAAGGGGAAGAAAAAGATAGAGATCCCCTCCTCCTCCGATGATAAAGTTTCCTCCTCCTCCTCCATGGATAGCACAGAAGAAGCCTATATGGTAAGGAGGGTAAGGCGTGCATTAAAAGGTTTTAGATTTAACAAATCAAATGATAGAAGTAGAAGACCAAGGGGGAAGATCATTTGTTACAATTGCCAAGGAGAGGGACACATAAGGGACAATTGTCCCCTCTTGAACAAAAGCAAGGAGGAGAAGAGAAAGAAGGAAGAAAAGAAGAAGAAAAAGGGGAGCAAGAAGAAAAAGGAAGAAGAGAAGAAGGAAAAAGAAAAGGAGAAGACCAAAGCTCTCAATGCAAGGACTTGGGATGATCCCTCCTCATCCTCTTCATCATCATCGGAAGAAGAGAATGAATTTGTCACCAACCTTGCATTGATGGCTTTTGATAACTTGGATTGCTCCTCCACTGAAAATGAAGAATCAAGCTCAAGTGGAGAGAGCTCAAGTGAAGGGGGAGCCTCCTCTACATCCTCCTCATCCGAAGAAGAGGACATGGAAACTATGGTAACTAACCTTTCACCTAGTAAAATAGTTTCTATGATTTCTAGCCTAACTAAGGACCTATTTAGAGCAAAGAAAAAGAACAAAAGCATGCTTGATCAAATTAAGGGATTAGAAGAAAAATTAGAAAAAACATGTTTTAATGATAACGATAATGATGCATGCTCACATGATCTTTATGTTCCATTAGATGTTAATGATGCATGCATAGAAGAAAATAGGGCTTTAAGGGAAAAGGTAGATCACTTGACCAAAGCCCTAGAAAAATTCACTATTGGCTCAAATACATTGAACATGATAATTGGGCGTCAATGAGCAAGTTTTAACAAAAAGGGCCTAGGATATAAAGAAAAGAAAAATGAAAAGGCCTATAAATGACTAATTGCTAGGGGACAAGATAAGAAGAATGTAATAGCTAGAAAATAGATCCCTAAGGAATTTCTAGTGAACCCCATAGGCAAGAATTTGTATTGGATTCCAAAATCCATCCTTAAGGGTTAGGAAAATCCTAGGATAGTCAACCATATGGACTTGACCTATATCATATTTTGGTTGACTTAGGATGGCGGGACAACATTTTTGAAATAGTGTTGGGTGATGATAATGTGCCCAAAAATAGATAATAATTCTTAAATCATGATAATTAATGAAATTGTCATTTAAGTTTGCAATCATGATCTATCATCTTTATTTTTGGCACATAGTCATAGGCATTAAGGTTTAAATCATGCTCTAGGTGATATTTGCATTAGTATCATGATATAATACCTAATGCATGATTATTACTTGATGAATACATTTGTCTCATGATCATAATGTAAAATTAATAAATATACATCTTCATGATCATGTAGAATGATAGGATGATACTTAACCTTGATAGAATTGCATGAAAATAATGGTTAAGTATGTACAAATACCTCTAGGATACATCTCACACTCACTATAGGCTAGTTTGATTGAAAACTTAGCATGAGTGAGATGTTAGGATGATACAAATGTCCACTATTGCCTATGGCATTTAGATGGTCATTTAAGGTATCAAAATAGGAATAATAGACCAATCATGGGGAAGGCTTATGTTTAATTCATAGACATATTGCCCAAAGATCATGGTTGGATATTTCATATGTTTTCAAAACAATGTCTTACTTTAAAAACTAGGTGTTCATGTTTTGAAACAATCCAAAGCAAAACTAGGTGTTAAAATGGATACTAACATGCTCAAAAACCTACTAGTTCTTAAAGCTCTTGGATTTTTGGCAAATCTCTAAAAATACAATGATTTTTCATGAAAAACTATTTTTCATTGATAGATATACTTACAAGAAATATGTTCCACAAATTTCATGATTTTTTGAATCTTTTGGAAATTTTAATGCATTTCTGAATTTCGGTCAGAAAATCGAAATTCGAAATTCATGTGCCGTCATCGTAGTCTCAACCATCATTGGTGGCACAAACTAGAACTGTAAAGGCTGAATTAAGTTTTTAAACCAGTTTTTGGTATTTTCCTTTTATTAGACTTGATGCCATGAGTTTATAACTTAGTATTGATCTTTTTGATAGTGTCAAAGGGGGAGAAATGATTATGTTTAAGTAAATTATGATAAGGGGAGAAATATGTATGGGGAGTTTCATGGATTAAGGGGGAGTTGCATGTTGCTATATCATGTTTATGTTTACATGCTTTTGTACATTATAAATTTCTATCAAATACTTTTACCTAACTTAAACGGATTGCCACACATCAAAAAGGGGAAGATTGTTAGGGCAATCTCTTGCCATGATAAGGTTTTGATGTGTGTGGCAAAGGGTTTAAGTTAGTTTGTTATTGTGATTTGATATGTGTGTTGAAGTCGTGCAGGACTTAGTAATTCGCACATGGAGCCTTGGCAAATTTCAAATCTCATGACTCGGTCCTTGAGTCGGTGAAGGATAGTTTTGTGGAAGTCGTGCCCTTGGATCATCCGAGGGACCGCCGGACGAGGAGCTTGGAGTGAAGCCGGAGGAAGTAGACTTCAGGGTGAGACGTGAAGGATGGCACTGCAGAGCCGTGCGCTTGGCGCATCCGAGGGATGTGGTTGGACGAAGATAACTTCGAAGGCGAGGGACTCCGAGGAATGAGAGTGAGCGAATGTAACCCGGGAAGCGGTAGTAGCTCTTAGGTGAAACTTGGCCATTTGGCCAAGTGTCGGATGAGTTTTCCCGACACCAGTCGACTGCCATGTGATGGGCAGTCGACTGCTCTGAGTCGATGGTTCGATCGACTGGTTTAAGGAGTTGAATCAAGTGGATCAGTCGACTGAAGACATGGGCAGTCGACTGATGGCTTGATCAGTCGACTGCTCATGAGTAGTAGTCAACTGATAGCACTGTGCACGGGCACAGAATGGAGTCGAGCTCGCGAGCACTCGATTGATGGTTCATCAGTCGACTGATGGTAGGATCAGTCGACTGATGCCTGTGCCGTTGGATAAAATCCAATGTGGAAAGCACCCGTTATTGGGCAACGACTACAAGACCAGTCGACTGATCGGGGCCATCACTCGACTGCTCCTGTGTCAACGGGAAGAAACCCTCATCCTCTATAAAAAGGAAGGGTATGGGGCTTTGGGAGGCTAATGATTTAACTCTAATCTTCTTCCAAAGTGCCATAAATGTCATCCCACTCTTCTTACTTGCTTTTACTTCATTCTTATTGTAAGAAGAGTGATCTTGATTGTAAAGGTTACCTCCACCTGGCTTGGTGCAAAGGAGAGACCATTAGTGGATTGGTTTTGGCAGAGTGATTCACCGAGGACGAATCGGGGATCGTGGATTAGCGGCGTAGCCATGAACCACATTATGACTTTGTGTTAGCATTGTTTATTCCCTTTGCTTTGTCTTTATTTGTTTAATTTGCTTGTCTTGTTGTTTCCATTGCGCTAATCTTGTTTGTAGATGAGCAAATACCGTTATCCATCGATCGAAGGCTATTCACCCCCCTCTAGCCGACCACCACAACTACACATCGATCCAACACATCTCTCATATATTACAAACACATCCATGTGTTGATCCCTCCAAGTCATCCATGACTTGTTCATCCATATGCTAGCCTCTAGGTGCTTCCTTCGGCTATTGTCATGCTAACTGAGTCAATACCACCAAGGCACATCCTTGGACTTCCAAAATGCCAAGCCCCATGCTTGGACTTTCACCACCATGGCCACACACTTGGACTTACGTGGCCAAGGCTACACACTTGGACTTCCTATGCCAACTCCATGTTAGACTTTCCAAATGCCAAGGCTCAAGCTTAGACTTTCACCACCAAGGCTACACACTTGGACTTCCCATCCCAACTCCATGTTGGAATTTCCAAATGCCTAGACTAAAGCTTGGACTTTCACCGCCAAGGCTACACACTTGGACTTATGTGGCCAAGGTTACACACTTGTTATTCCCATGACAATCACATGTCATATATTTTGTCAAACATCAAAATACTGCTCGAGTCAAACACGAGTCTGGTCAATCATGACCTGGGCCGATTATGCCAACATTATCTTGTGCCCTTGCACCAACAATCTCCCCTTTTTTGATATATGGCAAACTGAATCAAAGTTAAGGAAAAATTAAGCATGAGCAAGCATGAAGTACGGATGAATAATAAGTATGAAAGAAATATGAAAGTGTGTAAACATGAGTAAGTTCGTATGAGTAAAATAGTAAGTGTGATTAAGCAAGTGTAAGAAAGTATGAATGAAATAGTTGTTGGAGCAATAATGCCCCAAGCATTTATATGTTTGATGTTTGGATAATCATCTAAGTTAGGCAATAACTTGTGTTCTAATTGTGAACATGTTTAAGTGACAGGAAAATCCAAGTATGAAGACTTGGTAAAAGCAAAGTCCAAGTGTGATCTTTGCAAAGGAAGTCCAAAGGAAAGTCTTGGCAGCGTAAGTCCAAGCAAGTAGTCTTGGCGGCGTAAAGTCCAAGCACACATTTGCAAAGGGAAACCCAAGACATGACAAAACCGAAGGAAGCTCTTGGAAGCAAAGCGCAAAGGATGAACAAGTCGCGGACTCGGAGGGATCCTGGAGGCGCAAAGCTTAAGGAAGAGCTAGAAGGTTGAGTCTAGGTCTAGAGGGTAAATTCAAGTATGAATTATTCATACTTGATGAGTATCAGTCGACTATTAGGGTCCTCGGTAGTCGGGATGAAAAGGCGGCGAATAGTCGATTTGCCTAGTCATGGCGGTGATCGATGTCACCATCGATCATTGCACCGATAGTCGACTGATCAGGTCGACCATGGGACAGAATGGAGTCTCACTTGACTCCTCGTGGTGATCACTCGACTGATCGCTTCATCAGTCGACTGATGAAGTGATCAGTCCATTGATCATGTAGCCGTTGGAAATGGCGACTGCATATCTCCTCGGATTTGCTTCGTCAGAAGTCGTTAGTGTTGGGAGATTGTTGGTGCAATCGTCCCAGTTTGACTCGAGCATTACCCTGATAGTATTTTGATGATAGACAAAACTCATGACATGGGATTGTCATGGGAAAGTCCAACATGGAGTTGGCATGGAAAATCCAAGCATGGAGCTTGGTGTGGGAAAGTCCAACATGGGGTTGGCATGGGAAGTCCAAAGCATTGCGAAGCCGTGCGCTTGGTGCTTGGCATGGGAAATCCAAAGCATTGCGAAGCCGTGCGCTTGGTGCATATGGGAAGTCTTGAGGACTTGGTAAGGTTCACTAGGCTCGGGGTCCTTGAGTCAGTGAAGGATGACATTGCGAAGTCGTGCGCTTGGTGCATCCGAGGGACCGCCGGACGGGGAGCGAATGGAGTGAGACCAAAGGGAAGCATACTTCTAGAGCATGAGACGCGAAGGATGGCGTTGCGAAGTCGTGCGCTTGGCGCATCCGAGGGACGTAGGCCGAGGGAAGAGAGCTTCGGTGGGGAACTCCATGAAGGATAAGGTGGACTTGGCCAAGTGGATTAGACTGAGTGTCGGACGCTCAAACATCGTTATGTTTGAGGTTTTAGCCGACATCAATCGATTGGCATAGGTGCCAGTCGACTGCTCTAGGTCGTATGGGTTCGACCAGTGTTCGATTGAACCATGTTCGGTGATCCGATGACCAGCGGGAGGGCAATGACTATTGGGAGGATCGACCGACTACCGAGGGATGGCAATGATCGATGACACCGCACGGGCAATGAGTCGAGCTCACCACCAAAGACTGATCGATGGATGATCGACTGATGGGTGCCATCAGTCGACTGATGTGTGATCCGTTGGAACTTTGCCAACGTGGATCTGGCCGTTGTGAGACAACGGCTACGACCGCCGATCGATGGTCAATAAAAGGAGCACGAGTTGGAGGATTTCGCCATGGTTTTTGTGGAGCTATTGGAGGGGAATTGCTGCTGCATTCCAGTCCTTCAAGAGCCAAACAAAGCAAGCAACAAACAAGTGATCAAATGCAATCGGTGAAAAGTGTTTCTTTTGTATTGTATTTGTATTCTTGTTTGTATTTGTATATTACTATTGTAATTGCTTGTGAGAGGTTTCTCACCTCCGACGTGTAGTCGAGAAGGAGTTTGAGTATTGTCGTGTGCATCTCTAGAGCTCGAGGAGCTCGACCATGGAGTAGGAACCATTCGGTTCCGAACCATTCGGTTCCGAACCACGTATATCGTGTGTATTTGCATGTGATTGTATTTGTTGTTAGTATTCATATTTGTATTAGTATTCCGCTGCGCTAACAACAATCGTAAACAAGCACGCGACGAAGAAGAGCAAAATATGGCTTCCAACCAACGAGGGCTATTCACCCCCATCTAGCCGGTCAATCGATCCCCCAACAAGTGGTATCAGAGCCGAGGTCGCTCTTCAAGGACTAACCGCCGCGAGAGCACTACAAATGGCCGGCTTCATCCATCCACCGAAATACAATGGAGATTTTGCTTGGTGGAGGAAACGGATGGAGGTATACCGAGAAACCGATTTTGATTTTATGATTATTATAGAAAACGGTTTTGAAATGCCTAGGGATAAAAACAACAAGCAAATTGAGAAGTCAAGGTGGACCCAAGACCAAATTAAGGACTTCAAGACAAATCTTGAGGTAATAAAATTACTTAGTGATTTATTACCTAACACTATTTGGTCTAGATTGGGTGACTATAGGGATGCGAAGGCATTATGGGAGAAAATAATGAAATTCCAAGAAAATTCCCAATCGGCACAAGTAGAGGAAGATGTCGTGGAAGAAATCCCATCCACATTTGATGATGTTGATGATTTGGTGGAGACTTCCTCCTCTAGCATTGAGGGGGAGGAAAGAATTTCAACTCCAGAGCCAAGCCAAATTGAAGCATCCACCTCCGGAAGAAGTGAAGAGGCCTCCACCAACTCCCTAGGTAACTCAAGTGTTGTAATTTTAAATAAAAATCACATAATATGCTTTGAGTGTAGGGAGAAGGGGCATTACAAGAGCAAATGCCCTAAATTGGCTAAGGAAAAGGCATCAACACCAAAAGTCAATCCAAGGTCAAAGGATGCCGGTGTTCCCAAAATCAAGAGCAAAGAGCACATTGTGTGCTTCAAATGCAATCAAAAGGGACACTACCGAAGCCAATGCCCTAGGGGAAGGAAGAAAGGGCAAGAAGGTGCAACTCATGTAGGAGGAGCTCCTAAAGCTAACCCTAAGGTACATTTACTTAATGCACCTTTAATTCCTAAAGTCAAAAAGCATGCTAAGAATTATTTTAGCTCTCTTGCTATTATCAATGAAAAGCATGCTAAGAGAAATAATAAGGTTTATTGCTTAGGTGCCAAGCATGTTCATATCTCTAAGGACATACCTAGGACTCAAAACACTAGATCTATTTTACCTAGGGAGTCAATTAGGAGAATTGAAGAAAACTTGGGTGTTAATCCCAAGAAATCTAGGCATATGCCTAAGAAGAAGAACATTTCCCCTAAACCTAATGAAAATTCAAAATTGAGGAAATTAGAGGTGGAGAACCAAGCCTTGAGGTCAAGGCTAGAAAAATTGGAGAAGACCCTAGCAATAATATCAAACTCGGTTAAGGGGTCTAATGCACAAAAGTCAAGACCTAGGAAACAAGAAACATCTAAGGGCAAGAAGGGTTTGGGTCACAAACCTATGTCCTACCATAATGTTCCATTTAATTATGGAACCACATCTAGGTCTAGTAAAACCAAGGCTAATAGGGAAGTCATCCCTAAGTCTAGCCATGGTATGTGTTTAGTGGCTAACACCTCAAAGAAATCAAATGTAGCCACTAAGAAGGTCAATGGAGGAGTCACCTCTAGAGTTGACCTAGGAAAGACCCAAAAGACTATGGCTTCAAAGCCTAAAAGGGTCATTAGGAAGGTATCTAGGGAAGTTATCCCTAGAGAATACCTTGTTAACCCAAGGAGCTCCAATAGATATTGGGTTCCTAAAAGCGTGATCGATTCACGCTAAATGGGTTAGGGTGTGCCAATATGGTTTGAGAAGTTTAAAATGATTTAAATTGGCACAATTAGGTCTTAGAGGTATTGGTGTGCCATTTTGGGTTTTTGGCACACTAGGAAAATAATGGCATTAAGGCAAAATGAATTTAATCCCTAGAAATGGCAAATTGATTTTAACACTTAGGTATTTTATACCTTAGTATATTTTTTCTTGCCATGCTTTATTTGCCTTGCCATGTCATGACATCATTTTCATTTTCATCTATAAAAATGTCATGATCATGTTTAGATTTATGCTTATATGTCATGTATGCTTAATTTTCATTCACATGTCATGACATCGTGATTTTGGCATATGTTTTTATCTAAATCATATCTATGCCATAATCATATCATGCATGAATTAAAATGGAGTTAAGGACTATGGCATAATTTGAAAGGAATCAAATAATATTGCCTTAGAAATATGCATGAGAACATAAAGACAACAAAACCCACATTTCACTAAAAAACTTGACTTGGATATGTTTTACACATCTAGATATTGGTGAGATGTTTAGGAAAAAGAAATTAAAGGTTTGAAAAACATTTTGAAAAAACCCTGGTGAAGCCTAACTTTTGATAGCTATCACCATTGAATGGGATAATACAAAGATGGCTCTTTATTGAAGCTTTTCTTAAATTTTTAACTTTGTATCAATCTCCTAATTTAATGGGTAAAATAAATTTCCAACATTTTTCACCCATAGTGTTTAGGATAAGTAATATGCATATGAAATTTCACGATTTTTAAACTTATGTATATTTACTTATGGATTTCAAAAATCCAATTTCGAATCAAAACTGCATAGTATTATCCGATCGCTTGTAATGGCAATGATCGATGGTAAGTCCAATGATCGTATCCGACGGAGTCGATCGCACAGCCGATTTCGCAAACTTGATAGTTAGGCCCATGTTTAGCTATATTTTGGTCCCCTAACCACTCCTAACCCTAGGATATGCTTGGGAGAGCATTAAAGAGGGTGGAAATCCATTGGATATGGATTAGGAGTTTGGTTGAGGGTGAGTATCAATTTTAAGGTGGAAGAGAGTTCATTGTTGAACTTTACCTTAATTTTGATTTGGTTAATGTTCCTATTGGCTTAGGGACTCTCCAAGGACATTGTTGGTGCAATGGTCAAGGGGGAGCAAGCCTCTAGGGGGAGGTATCCATCATGGGAAGATGGATGTGTATTTCCTCATGGGAGGAAAATTGGGTTGCCTCTCTTTAAGTGATATGGGATCACTAGAAAGATGGTAGGCATGTGTTCCTCCAAGGGAGAGATATAAGATCTCATTGGGATATGAGACATTCATACCCTTGGGGAGGACCTTTTGGATGTAATGTCAAAAAGGGGGAGACATTACCAAGTTACCAATTAGGTTTGGAATTCTCATTGGGATATGAGAATTGGTAGACTTGAGATGGTAGTTTTGTCAATCATCAAAAAGGGGGAGATTGTTGGTGCAATCGTCCCAGTTTGACTCGAGCAGTACCCTGATAGTATTTTGATGATAGACAAAACTCATGACATGGGATTGTCATGGGAAAGTCCAACATGGAGTTGGCATGGAAAATCCAAGCATGGAGCTTGGTGTGGGAAAGTCCAACATGGGGTTGGCATGGGAAGTCCAAAGCATTGCGAAGCCGTGCGCTTGGTGCTTGGCATGGGAAATCCAAAGCATTGTGAAGCCGTGCACTTGGTGCATATGGGAAGTCTTGAGGACTTGGTAAGGTTCACTAGGCTCGGGGTCCTTGAGTCGGTGAAGGATGACATTGCGAAGCCGTGTGCTTGGTGCATCCGAGGGACTGTCGGACGGGGAGCGAATGGAGTGAGCCCAAAGGGAAGCATACTTCTAGGGCATGAGACGCGAAGGATGGCGTTGCGAAGCCGTGCGCTTGGCGCATCCGAGGGACGTAGGCCGAGGGAAGAGAGCTTCGGTTGGGAACTCCATGAGGGATAAGGTGGACTTGGCCAAGTGGATAAGACTGAGTGTCGGATGCTCAAATATCGTTATATTTGAGGTTTTAGCCGACATCACGACCGCATAGGTGTCCCGATCGTTTAGGTCGTATGGGTTCAACGGTTCGATCAACTAAGTCGATCACCGATCGCCAAGGGAGGGCATGATCGCTGGGAGGATCACCGATTGCCGAGGGATGACAATGATCGATGACACTGCGGCACGGCACAAATGGAGTCGAAGCTCGCCAAAGACTCGATCGATGGGTGCCATCACGACCGATGTGTGATCCGCTTGAACTTTGCTCGTGGATCCGGCCGCTGAGACAACGGCCAGAGGACCAGCCGATCCGATGGTCACGATCACCGATCGATGGGCGAAAACAGCTTGATGCAGGTTATAAAAGGAGCACGAGTTGGAAGATTTCGCCATGGTTTTTGTAGAGCTATTGAGGGGAATTGTCACCGCATTCCAGTCCTTCAAGAGCCAAACAAAGCAAGCAACAAACAAGTGATCAAAAGCAATCGGTGAAAAGTGTTTCTTTTGTATTGTATTTGTATTCTTGTTTGTATTTGTATATTACTGTTGTAATTGCTTGTGAGAGGTTTCTCCACCTCCGACGTGTAGTCGAGAAGGAGTTTGAGTATTGTCGTGTGTATCTCTAGAGCTCGAGGAGCTCGGCCGTGGAGTAGGAACCATTCGGTTCCGAACCACGTATATCGTGTGTATTTGCATGTGATTGTATTTGTTGTTAGTATTCATATTTGTATTAGTATTCCGCTGCGCTAACAACAATCGTAGACAAGCACGCCACGAAGAAGAGCAAAATACGACATCCAACGAACGAGGGCTATTCACCCCCCTCTAGCCGGTCAATCGATCCCCCAATAGTAAGCTTCGGCGGCAGTCGACTGATGTTGTACATCAGTCGACTGATCATGCTCCAACAGGAAAAATAGCCCTCTCTCTATAAAAAGAGGGTTGGTGGTGGCTTTGAGGGCTAATACTTACTTGTGATCATCCTTTCAAGCCTCCACAAATTTTCCAAGCTTTCTAGTGTTTTAATTTCCCTCCTCTCTAAAATTCATATTCATCCTTTGTAAGAAGAGGAGGGTTGTTGTAAAAGAAAACATCATAGTGAGATTGCTTAGGGTTGATCCACCTTAAGGATGGCCGTAGAGTAGGAGCGTTATCTCCGAACCATGTAAAGGATTTGTGTTAGCATTGTGTTTTCATTTCCTTATTATTGTTGTTTTTTTGTGCTTCTGCTAATCTTTTTGTAGAAACGAAAACAAGCTATTCACCCCCCCTCTAGCTTCCAACGATCCCCTACAAGTGGTATCAGAGCCCGGATCGCATCGGAAGATCTAACAATCAACCGGAGCAAGATGACTTTCCAAGAGGGGTATAGCACGGCGAGGCCTCCATTCTTTGACGGCAACGACTTCAGCTACTGGAAAGGTAGGATGGAGTATTATCTTATGAACAATATTGAAAATTGGTTTAGCGTTGTAGATGGTTTCGAGAAGTCGGTCGATGAACATGGAGCGCCCATACCGACCAAGGATTGGATGAGGGACATGACCAAGAAGGCTCAAGCCAACACTAAGGCAACAACCACACTTCAATGTGGGTTGTCAAAAGAGAAACTAAGCATGGTGGGGCCTTTTGAATCAGCGAAGGAGCTTTAGGAGAAGTTAATTGAGCTCAACGAGGGATCCAAGGAAACAAGAAGAGCCAAGAGAGATCTCTTAATAGGCCAACTTCAAAGCTTCGCCATGAAGACCAATGAGACCATGGGCCAAATGCACGGTCGCTTCAAGGAAGTAGCCAACGAACTACATGTGATAGGTAAGAAGGTCAACAACCAAGACCTTGTGAGGTATGTACTCCAAGCCTTCCCTAGAACAACCTTATGGGCTTCAATGGTAGATGCCTATAAGGTCTCTAGGGATCTCTCTTTGGTTAAATTAGATGAGTTATTTTGTGAATTTGAGTTGAACGAGAAAGCTAACACTTCATCCAAAGAGAAAGGTGTAGCTCTTTTTGTAGGGAAGAAGGACAAGAAGAAGAAGGAGAAGAAAGAAGTGTCTTCCTCATCCGAATCCGAGGAAGATTCATCTAGTAGTGAAGATGAGCTATCGACAAGCGAGGTGGCTCATTATGTCAAAATATTTGGTGGGAGGTCAAGGAAACTCACCAAGAAGGATGTGAGGAAGATGTTCCAATCCTCAAGAGGTAAGTCTTCTAGTAGTTCAACTCATTCATCTAATGTTGTTTGCTATGGTTGCAATAAGAAGGGGCACATCAAACCAAATTGCCCGGACTTAAAGAAGAAGGAGGAGAAAGAAAAGAAGCATAAGGAGAAGAAGGAAAAGAAGGAGAAGAAAAGAAGGAGGCAATGGTGGCTCAAACATGGGACACACTAAGCTTGGAGGACTCTTCCGATGATGAAGAAGTGTGTCATGCCACCCGAAACCTAGCTCTCATGGCCTTGGAGGAGGAAGCCGGAAGCTCAAGTGAGGAGTCTTCATCCCCTTCTTCAAGTGACGAATCATCATCAAGTGATGATGAGGTAAGCAACTCCCCTAGGGTAGATTTACTTTACAAAACCATTGCATGCCTTCAAAATGCCTTAAATAGATCAAAAACTAGGATTAAGGACTTAAAAGTAGAAATTAAGTCACTTAAAAATGTAGAACCACTTTGTGATAATACATGTACACTTAGAGATAAAAATGATGAATTAAGAAAAGAAATAGGTGAACTAAGATCATGCTTAGGAAAATTTACAAATGGCTCTAAATACCTAGATATGATAATTAAGGATCAAAGGGTTATTTACAACAAGGCCGGAATAGGATATAGGCCTAAGGAAAAGGAGGTAGCATTTACATCTCTTGTTAGTAGAAAATCCACCTTTAGGGGCAAGGTTAGAAAGGCTTGGGTCCCTAAGAAGTTTTTGATTGATGCTAGTGGTCCTAACATTTGGGTACCTAAGGCTTGCATTTTTCATGTTGTATAGGTAGAAGAACCAAGCTTATGGATTGTTGATAGTGGGTGGTCAAAACACATGACCGGTGATGAGAGAAAATTTTCAACTATCAACCACACTAGCAAGGGGAAGGTGTCTTTTGGAAATAGTGGCAAATTTAAGATTCTAGGAAAAGGCACAATTGAGGTATCCCCCAACCTTGCCATTCATAAAGTGTTGTTAGTTAAAAATATGAAATTTAATTTACTTAGTGTAAGTCAACTATGTGATGCTAATTTTGATGTTAAATTTGATTCTTCAAAATGTTTTATAAGACACAAAACTATAAATTATTGCATGCTAGTAGGTTTTAGGAAATCAAATATATACTATATTGATTTATCCTATGCTACTAATGCTTCTACTAAGTGTCTTATTGCAAAAGAGGAAGAGAGTTGGCTTTGGCATAGGAGGCTAGGGCACATAAACATGAAGAACATAGCCAAAATAGCCAAAATGAAGTTAGTCAAAGGGTTGCCAAAAGTCAAGTTTCTCAAGGACAAAATGTGTGATGCATGCCAAGAAGGGAAACAATCAAAAACATCACACAAAGGTAAAACTTCACTTAGTACCGCTTTACCTTTAGAACTATTGCATATGGACTTATTTGATTGCCATAGTACCCCTTCCATGATTGGTAGTAAATATTGCTTAGTAATAGTAGATGATTTCTCTAGATTTACTTGGATATTTTTCATGAAAAATAAGGATGAAATCCTAGGAATAATGATAGGATTTAGCAAGAGAGTAGAGAATGAAAAAAAACTCAAAATCAACCGGATCCATAGTGATCACGGTGGAGAATTTGAGAATTCTAATTTTTCAACCTTTTGCCTAGAACAAGGGTACAAGCACGAATTTTCTTGTCCTAGACTACCTCAACAAAATGGGGTTGTGGAAAGGAAGAATCGTGCCCTACAAGAAGTGGCTAGGACTATGCTTAATGCATACTCTTTACCTAGCTACTTGTGGGCAGAAGCGGTTAACACCGCTTGCTATATCCAAAATAGGGTGTTAATTCATAGGTTTTTAGGAAAAACCCCTTTTGAATTGTGGAATGGTACAACCCCAACAATTCACTATTTTAAGGTCTTTGGATGCAAAGTTTATATTTTAAACACCAAAGACAACCTAGGCAAATTTGAGTCCAAAGCGGATGAGGGAATCCTAGTTGGATACTCATCCACTAGTGTAGGGTATAGAGTTTATAATAAAAGAACTCAAAAGATTGAGGAATCTTCAAATGTCCAATTTGATGAAACCTCTAATACATACCCTAGGAAATCCCCCATTGATGATGATATCAATGACAAAAATCAAGAAATTATCCAAAAATTTCAAGATTTAGCTTTAGGGGGTAATGATCAAGGGGGAGTAAGTGGTGATTCCGATGATGAAAGAAGAATTGCGGATAATCATGATCAAACTCAATTTAATACACCTCCTAGAACAATAAGAGTTCATCAAAATCACCCTCAAGATCAAATTGCAGGTGAATTATCTCAAGGAGTTAGAACTAGGTCATTTCATAGGGATCCCTCTAGTCATATAGCCCTAATCTCCCAAATTTAGCCCAAAACAATCAAAGATGCATTACTTGATCCGGATTGGATCTTAGCAATGCAAGATGAATTGGCTCAATTTGAAAGGAGTCAAGTATGGGAGTTAGTTCCTAGACCTAATGACAATACCATCATTACTACAAGATAGGTCTTTAGAAACAAACTAGATGACCTAGGAAATATTACTAGGAATAAGGCAAGGTTAGTTGCAAGGGGCTTTAATCAAGTTGAAGGACTTGACTATGATGAAACATATGCCCCGGTTGCTAGATTAGAGTCTATTAGGATCCTATTAGGGTATGCCTCTTATATGGGTTTCAAACTCCATCAAATGTATGTTAAATCAACATTCCTAAATGGGTTCATTAAGGAAGAGGTATATGTAGAACAACATCTCGGGTTTGAGAATATGGATTATCCAAACCATGTATACAAGTTTAGAAAACCATTGTATGGTTTGAAACAAGCTTCCCGGGCTTGGTATGAAAGATTATCATCTTTCTTAATCTCTAAGGACTTTAAGAGGGGTAGTATAGATCAAACTCTATTTATAAAGTCAACATCAAAGGATATCTTTCTAGCCCAAGTATATGTTGATGACATTATCTTTGGGTCAACAAATGATGAACTCCTTCAAGACTTTATTAAGAATATAGAAAATGAGTTTGAGATGAGTCTAGTTGGGGAACTAAATTTCTTCCTAGGATTACAAGTCAAACAAACAAGTGAAGGAATTTATATTTACCAAATCAAATATGCTAAGGAAATGATTAAAAAATTTGGTTTGGAAAACGCTAAGGTAGTCTCAACTCCAATGGCAACTAATACAAAAATAGATAGTGATAATGAAGGAAAACAAATTGACCTTACACTCTATAGGAGTATGATTGGTAGTCTCTTGTACCTAACTGCTAGTAGACCCGATATATTATTTGCGGTTGGTATGTGTGCTAGGTACCAATCATGTGCCAAAGAATCTCATTTAGTTGTCGTTAAGAGAATCTTAAGATATATTAAAGGCACACTAAATGTAGGACTATGGTACCCTAGGACTAGGTCTTTTTATTTGGTTTGGTACACCGATTCCGATTATGCTGGTTGCAAATTGGATCGGAAGAGTACTAGTGGTGGATGCCAATTTCTTGGGTCCTCCCTAGTTAGTTGGAGTAGTAGAAAGCAACCTTGTGTTGCTCTATCCACCACCGAGGCTGAGTATATAGCTATGGGTGGTTGTGTAGCTCAACTACTATGGATGAAACATGCCTTAGAGGACTATGAGCTATCTTACTCCAACATGAAAGTATTTTGTGATAATGTGAGCACCAAAAACTTGACCAAAAATCCGGTGCATCACTCTAGGACCAAGCACATTGAAGTGAAACATCACTTCATTAGAGATCATGTGGCTAAGGGGGACATTGGGCTTAATTACATTGAATATAAGTCCAACCTAGCCGACATCTTTACCAAGCCTCTCCCCGAAGTAGAATTTTCATCACTTAGGAGAAAACTTGGGATGTGCTTAGTTGAATAAAGGTGTAGGTTTGCATGATCCTATAGAAATCATAGGATTTATACCTATAAGCATCTCACAAAATACCTAAGAAACCATGATTTTTGTATTGAGCCACTTAGACAACACGTGAGATGTTAGGAAGATGCACTTGGTTCATCATGCTTGTTATGATGCATTACTATGAACCAAAGTGCCATCTAGAGACATTAATCCTTCATTGGACCAATCATTGGGAAGGCTTATACACAATTGATGTGCATATAGCTCCAAGAACATGATTGGAAATGTCAAATAAAACATAATTTAAACTATGTTTATCATATTTTGAAAAATAGTTTTCAAGTGAAACACAAAAGTGATACACAGTTTGCAAAAACATTAGAACTTTTGTTAGTTTCCAAGTTTGTATCAATCTTGAAATCTTGAAAATATATATTTTTCAAATTTTTTTTCCTTGATAAAGAATTATTTCCAAAATGTGTATACAAAATTTCACGGTTTTCCGAGATTTCTAGAATTTCTAACGCATTTTTGAAGTTAAAGGTAAAATTTAGATTTAGTGCATATCAATGATCAGATCGTAAACCAATGACTTAATAATCGTGTTTTCTAAAAAATAGCTTTATTTCTTGGTGTTTATTGTATTTTTGATTCTCTAAAGCTATGGCATGATAATCTTCATTATAAAGAAGTTTTTAGGATTGTTTGATGCAAGGTTTTAGGGGGAGTTTCATCATATAAATCTTCTCATCCCCTTTAAAAATGCATGAGACTATAATAATCCTAATTCCACATCTCACATTTAAATTGACTTGTGTGTGCTTAATACATCTTAGATAACATGTGAGATGTTAGGAAAATAAGTTTGGTTCAAGGTGCATAGGTAGCGCATCTAGATGAACTTAAACTTATTTCAATCATCAATATGCATCATGAGGAAAGTTAATGTACAAGTCATGTACATTTAGCTAAGAGTCCATGGTTCAAAATAGATTTTCAAAAGCATTTTAAAATGAGTTTTGAAAACCTTAGTGAAGTCTATCTTTTGATAGCAATCATCATTGTAGAAGATTGATACAAAGTAGATCAAAACCTTTAAAGTTTTAATAATTTTTGAACTTTGTATCAATCTCATATTTCAATGGTTAAAATATTTCTCCAATATTTTTCACCGATTGTATGTGTTATAAGTATTATACATATGAAATTTCGTGATTTTTCAAGCTATGTATAATTACTTATGTTTTTTTTTTCAAACTTGGATTTGAGTTATCAGTCGATTGCCTCTACAGGGCAGTCGACTGATGGTGCGGCAGCTGCCCTGGTGAAAATCGCCTTGATGGCAAAACCACCCTGGCGAAATAGCCCGGGCGGCAAAACCACCCTCGCGAATCGCTGGCGCCTCGCGACACAGCAATCGCTCGCGGAAAATCGCCTAAGCGGAAGTGCCTGGCAGACGCCTGGCGCGATGTACGATCGCTTGCTTGGTGCCAGTCAACTGATGGGCACTTCAATCGACTGGTTTCTGTAGGACTCGACTGATAGCCTGATTTTGAGATAAACAAGGTTGTTTAACCCGATTTTAGCTACAGTAAAGGTTCTTAACCACTCCTAACCCTAGGATATGCTTTGGAAAGCATTATAAAGGGTAAAAATCCATTGGATATGGATTTGGAGAGGTGCTAGGATATTGTATCAAATTTAAGGGTGGAAGAGTTCATGTTTGAACTTTGAACCTTATTCTTGATGGTTTAGAATTCCCATTGGCTTAGGGACTTCCCAAGGACATTGTTGGTGCAAAATTAGGATTTAACCTCCAACTTTTTGATAGGCTTTGCTCCATATGCCTTTCATTCATCATGAACCATATCTTGGATTAAGGAGGAGCTTAACTTCAATTTTATATCTTAGTTCAAGATACACCAAATTTCACTCTTTCATGCAAATTTATGTATTCTTCTTTTTTTGATGTATGTCAAAGGGGGAGAAGGAATGTTTAAGTTAGAATTCATATTGAAAATATGATTATGTGCATGAATGTCTAAAGATAGAATTCATATTGCAAATATGATTATGTGCATGTTTTAAAGACCTAACTTAAATGATTGTCAAACATCAAAAAGGGGGAGATTGTTGGTGCAACAATGCCCCAAGCATTTATATGTTTGATGTTTGGATAATCATCTAAGTTAAGCAATAACTTGTGATCTAATTGTGAACATGTTAAAGTGACAGGAAAATCCAAGTATGAAGACTTGGTAAAAGCAAAGTCCAAGTGTGATCTTGGCAAAGGAAGTCCAAAGGCAAGTCTTGGCAGTGTAAGTCCAAGCATGTAGTCTTGGCGGTATAAAGTCCAAGCACGCTTTGGCAAAGGGAAACCCAAGACATGACAAAACCGAAGAAAGCTCTTGGAAGTAAAGCGCAAAGGATGAACAAGTCGCGGACTCGGAGGGATCCTGGAGGCGCAAGGCTTAAGGAAGAGCTAGAAGATTGAGTCTAGGTCTAGGGGGTAAATTCAAGTATGAATTATTCATACTTGATGAGATGTATCGACATACGGTGCTCGATTGAGTCGGTGAAAGCGAGCCGATCGTTTAGTAGTGGTAAGCCGTCGATGTCGCCATCGTCGATCGCCAATACCGATCGATTGATGTCGCCATCACCGATCGCCAATACCGATACCGACCGATCGGTTGATGATGGGCACAATGGAGTCTCACTCGACTCGCGCGAATCACTCGACCGATCGCTTCATCGATCGATGAAGGATCGACCGGTCATGCATCATTTGAAATGGCGGCCGCATATCTCTCGCGGATTTGTTCGTTAGAAGCCGTGGTGGCCGGCAATGATCGATGTTGTACATCGATCGATCGTCCAACGGGAAAATCATCCCTCTCGTTATAAAAAAAAAGGGCTGGTTGTGGCTTTGAGGGATAATGCTTACTTGTGATTATCCTTTCAAGCCTCCACGAATTTTCCAAGCTTTCTAGTGTTTTAATTTCCTTCCTCTTCCCTAAACTTCATATTCATCCTTTGTAAGAAGAGAAGGGTTTTTGTAAAAGAAAGCTTCATAGTGAGATTGCTTAAGGTTGATCCACCTTAAGAATCGCCATGGAGTAGGAGTGTTATCTTCGAACCACGTAAAGGATTTGTGTTAGCATTGTGTTTTCATTTCCTTATTATTGTTGTTTTTGTTTGTGTTTTCGTAGAAATGAAAACAAGCTATTCATCCCCCCTCTAGCTTCCAACGATCCCCTACAATAGTAATGGTGGTTAAGCAAGTGTAAGTTAGTATGAATAATAAGTTCTTTTTCAAATCCTCCCCCTCAAGGTTACCTCCCCCTTGACCTTAGGTGAGTTTTTGAAAAAGAAACTTATCTCTCCCCCTTAATGTTGGCCACTTAAAGAAAGTTAAGTCCACTTAAAAAAAGTTAAGTCCACTTAAAAAACTTTTGATTCCTTAACTTTGGCCTCTCTTCTCCCCCTTTTGCCATATATCGAAAATACTTGGAGATTTATAAAAAAACTTTAGAAACCCATATTTAGGATTAACATATGTTTGTAAGTCCAAGCATGTCCCTTTTAATTTTGAAAATAATATAAATTCAACTAATAGTATGTTCAACTCTTTTTGACTTAATTGATATAAAATGATCAATAAGTCTTGATGAGAGTTGGTTATTTTAAATAATTATACTCCATGATTCATATCGATGCACTTGATCTATATTTGGAATCAGGAGTAAGGTCCTAACATCTCACGCCCATCTACGTGGCTCAGTACACAAACACATTGAACCTATGTGTTGTGAGATGTGTTTGCCCCTTAAATCTATAGGTGCATGCTTTCTAAGGTAAACCCTAAGCTAGTTCCATGTAGCATGAAAAAGAAAAGATAGAGCATAAATAAGAGTTGAGTCCTATTCTACTACACACATTTCTAATCTCTGTCTAAGCAGACTAAATTCTGCTTTGGGTAAGGGTTTCGTGAAAATGTCTGCTATGTTCAATTTTGACTCAACATACTCGAGTTTTATAGTTCCATTAGCTACATGTTCTCATATAAAGTGATGTTTAACCTCTATGTGTTTGGTTCTCGAGTGACAAATTGGATTCTTAGTTAGGTTAATAGAACTAATGTTATCAATTAAGATTTTAGTGTTACTAAAGCTTAAATGAAAGTATGGAGAGTGTGCTTCATCCAAAGAAGTTGAGCTACACACTCACCCATTGCAACATATGTTGGACTTTCCGAGCCGCAAAAACCGCTTTTTGCGTTGCGGAAACCTCGGAAGCCTGGACACGGATCTGTGCAAAGTATAACAAAAATAAATTACATGTATGTATTATGGAAACCTAGATCTACCTTAGATCTACATGATGAGAGCGTTACCCTCATAGCGACGCCCTTCGCTTATCCCGCTCGTCCAAACACTTTGCCGGATCTCGAAGAGTGTCAAGTGTACACTCCTCTACAAGTATCCACACGGACAAATGGTGGAGAAAAAGACAATCTTGAGTGTGTTATCACTCCTTGATAGTCTCGGCAAGAAGAGGATTGGGAGAGCAAGAGAGGAAGAACCAAGGAAGAAGAAGATGGAGTTACCCACAAATTAACTTCACCCTTGAATCACCATCAAAGTGGCCGACCACTTTGTTTTTGGGGGGTTACATGCATGCATGTAACTCCAAGAGCCAATGGCTCTTGGTCTCCCTCATGAGGTGGCACCACATGATAAGTCCATGATGATGTGGAACATCATCTTTGGCCGGCCCCCATGCCAAGTCACCATGACATGGCAATTCGTCAAGTCAAAATTAATCATTCATCTTCCCTCTCAAGTCAAGTCAAACTTGACCTATTATCTCCCATTGTTGATCAAATCGTACCACTTGATTCAAGTCAATTTGATTTAATGAATCTCTATTCATTAATTTAAATTGACTCAATGAATCAAATCTAAATTAGACTCATTCAACACTTGAATCATATTGAGTCTAACTCAATTAGTCTAATTTGGATTACTCTTAATCCAATTTGGTCCATCCCATGAACCTAATCCTCATGGTTCATCATATGAACCTAATCTCCATCTAATTGCCCTTTGTGTGTGACCCTATAGGTTCTTGTAACGTTGACAATGCTCCTAAACCGATTTAGGAACATAAGCAATGAGCGGTATCTAGCAACACATCATTGCTACCCAAGTTACAAGAATGTTGAGATCCAACATCACCTTTGTGACTACTAATTGTGACTCTCACAATATGTGACAATGTCCCTCTATCCTTGACATCTAGATTGACCAATTGAGGCATAGATCATGTCATCCTCAGTACAATCTATATCTTGAACTCCAAGTAGACTCAGTCTAAACAAAAGAGCTCAATATCTCATATTGACTCATTTGGGCATGGTCATGCACTTCGTGGTCTCACTCTATCAAGAATAACGATGTCACTCCCGTCATATAGGAGGGATAGATCCCATCTACATCACTCACATCCCTCTGCATAATTTGTTATATATCCAGTAATCGCCTTTATAGTCCACCCATTTACGGGTGATGTTTGACGAAGCCAAAGTATGCAACTCCTTATGTAGGGAACCATGGTGACTTCAGGTCCAAGGACTAATAGTCATACTAATAGTCACATGAGAAAGTATATGACACTCATATAACGATCCATGATACTTTCTCATGGCGGGTCATTCAGTATACATTCTCCAATGAATACCCATGTGTCAACTTGATTTCTCATATCCATGACTTGTGAGATCAAGTCATCGAGTTGACCTACATGCTAGTCTCTACGCATTAATATTGTCCCTGAATGTTAATACTTGACTAGGAATGATTAAGAGTAGTGTTCTCTATATCATCTCATTATCGATTCAACCAATCGATTGATATAGATAAGAACCTTCTACTCAAGGACGTTAATATACTTAGTTATTTGACACCAATAGAAGTAAATATAATAACCATGCCTTTATAAATAGGAATATGATACAATAAAGTCCATACAACAATGATCACATGATTGGCTCTAGGGCTTTCACTAACAATTTCCCACTAGCACTAGTGCCAATCACCGTAGTATCTAATACCCAATGACCTAGTGTGACCATCATACTTTTTCTGTGCCAAAGCCTTGGTCAAGGGATCTGCGATGTTAGCCTCTGTGGGTACTCTGCAAATCTTCACATCTCTTCTATCGATAATCTCTCGAATGAGATGGAAGCGTCATAGTATGTATTTGGTCCGCTGGTGTGAGTGAGGTTCCTTAGCCTGCGTAATCGCTCCATTATTGTCACAATAGAGCTCTATAGGATCTGCTATGCTAGGAACCACCCCAAGCTCAATAATGAACTTGCAAATCCAAACTGTCTCCTTCACTACCTCTGATGCAGCGATATACTCGGCCTCTGTTGTAGAATCAACAACTGTATCCTGCTTCGAACTCTTCCAGCTCACAGCACCACCATTCAAGCAAAACACAAACCCTGACTGTGATCTATAATTATCCTAGTCAGTTTAGAAGCTGACATCGCTATAACCCTTTACAGCTAGCTCCTCATCGCCTCCAAATATCAAGAAATATTCTTTTGTCCTTCTCAAGTACTTAAGAATATTCTTGACTACTTTCCAGTGACGCTCACCTAGATCTGACTGGTATCTACTTGTCATGCTCAAAGCTTACGAGACATCAGGACGAGTACATAGCATGACGTACATGATAGATCCTATGACAGATGTGTAAGGGATCTTATTCATGCGGTCTCTCTCCTCTCTTGAAGAGGGACTTTGAGTCTTCGAAAGACTCACACCATGTGACATCGGCAGAAGTCCCTTCTTGGAATTCTGCATGGCAAACCGTAGTAATACCATGTCAATATATGTACTCTGACTTAGGATAAGTAATCTCTTAGATCTATCTCTATAGATCTTGATGCCTAGAATACAGGCTGCTTCACCTAAGTCCTTCATTGAGAATCACGTCCCCAGCCAAGTCTTCACAGACTGTAACGAAGGGATGCCATTCCCAATGAGTAGTATGTCATCCACATACAATACAAGGAAGATAATTGTGTTCCCATTAACCCTCTTATAGACACAGGGTTCATCTTCATTCTTGATAAAACCAAACTGTTTGATCGCATCATCGAATCAAAGATTCTAGCTCCGAGAAGCTTGCTTTAGCCCATAAATGGACCTTTATAGCTTGCATACTTTCCCAGTGTGTTGTGGATCTACAAAACCCTCAGGTTGTGTCATGTACACATCCTCGAGCAAGTTTCCATTCAGAAATGCGGTTTTGTCATCTATCTGTCAGATCTCATAATTGTGGTATGCTGCAATAACAAGCATGATCCGAATGGACTTAAACATCACCACTGGAGAAAAGGTTTCATGATAGTCAATACCATAAATTTTCTTGAAACTTTTAGCCACTAATCTGCCCTTAGAGGTATGCATAAGTCCATCTATGTCAGTCTTTCTCTTAAAGACACACTTACACCCAATGGGTTTGACCCCTTCAGGTGGATCAACCAAAGTCCATACTTGGTTGGTGTACATGGATTCCATCTCGGATCTCATGGCCTCTAGCCATTTCTCAAAATTTGGGCTCATCACAGCTTCCTGATAGGAGGTAGGCTCATTCTCAATGAGCATAACATAATCATGGTCAGACAAGAGAAATGAGTATCTCTCAGGCTGGCGACGTACCCTATCAGACATGCGAAGAGGTAGGTCTACCTGAACAGGTGGTTGTTCCACAACTCTTTATGAAATAATCTCATCACCTACAACACTTTGTGGTTCCTGTTCAACCTCCATCAAGGCCTTAGTGCTATGGTCCTTATCTTGAATTTCTTCAAGATCGAACGTACTCCCACTAGTTTTTCTAGAAACAAAATCCCTTTCTAGAAATACCCCAGTCTTTGCCACAAAAACTTTGTGCTGACTGGGAATGTAGAAGTAATATCCATTCATCTCCTTGGGATATCCAACAAAATAGCACTTATCGGATTTGGGTCCCAGTTTGTCTGAGACTTGACGTCGAACATAAGCCTCACAACCCCAAATTATCATGAAAGACATCTTTGAATTTCTACCTATACATATCATATATGGTGTCTTTATCACAGCCTTGGATGGTACATGGTTAAGTGTAAAGGTTGTTATGTCTAGAGCATATCCCCAAAAGGATATAGGAAGATCTGTGTGACTCATCATAGATTGTACCATATCTAATAGGGTACGATTCCTCCTTTCGAATACACCATTCCATTGTGGTGTTCCAGGAGGAGTGAGTTAGGATATAATCCCACACTCAGCTAGATAGTCATGAAACTCATGGCTAAGGTATTCACCACCTCGATCTAATCGAAATATCTTAATACCTTTGCCAAGTTAGTTTTGTACTTCATTCTTGAATTCTTTGAACTTTTCAAAGAATTCAGATTTATGTTTCATCACATACACATAACCATATATACTAAAGTCATCAGTAGAAGTAATGAAGTACCTGTAACCACCTCTAGCAGCAACATTGAAAGGATCGCATACATCACTATGTATAAGTCCTAACAAATCTGTTGCTCTCTCGCTGTGTCCACTAAAGGGAGTCTTGGTCATCTTGCCTAAAAGGCAAGACTCGCATGTATCATATGATTCAAAATCAAATGAGTCCAACAGCCCATCCTTATGGAGCTGAGGTAAGCGACTCTCATTTATGTGACCTAAGCGACAATGCCAGAGATAGGTTTGGTTCAACTTATTTGACTTGAACCTTTTTGTACTTATGTTATAGATGGGGCTCTCTAAGTCTAGAAAGTAGAGTCCGTTCATTAGAGGTGCACTACAATAGAACATATCATTTAAATAAATTGAACAATATTTGTTCTTTATTATAAATGTAAATCTTTTCTTGTCCATACAAGAAACCGAAATTATGTTCTTAGTTAAAGTAGGCACATAACAACATTTATCTAGTTCTAGTACAAGCCCAGTGGGTAGAGATAGATCATAAGTTTCTACAGCAACAGCAGCAACTCTTGCTCCATTGCCTACTCATAGGTCCACCTCGCCCTTTGTCAATGCCCTGCTATTTCTCAATGCTTGCACATTGGTACAAATGTGAGATGCACATCCAGTATCTAATACCCATGATGAAGAAATAGATAGATTGACTTCTATAACATTTATACCTGAAGTAGAAGTCTCACTTCTCTTCTTCTTAAGATCTTCCAGGTATGCTTTGCAGTTACGCTTCCAGTGTCTAGCTTCCTTGCAGTGGAAGCAAGTCCCTTCTTTGGCCACCCCTCCTTTGGGTTTCAGTTCTTTGCCTTTGCCCTTGGCTTGGGACTTTCCCTTACCTTTAGGCTTGCACTTGTTTTTCTTCTTTTGCACCATCAAAATGGAGTCAGATTTTCCCTTCTTAAGGTTGAGCTCAGCAGTTCTCAACAAGCTAAGCATCTGAGGCAGTGACTTAACAATTTCATTCATGTTGTAATTGTTGGAATGTATACTGAAAGCCTAGCTCTTTTTGTATGAACATTTTATTTTGAAATAAGAATCACATGATCATTGTTTGCATTTTATATATTCATTATATATGTGTGCATATTGTCTAATATTTTACATTGTAAATAATATGGTGCTTGGTGTGGCACAGAAGATCATGTTATCAGTCCCTTGTAAAATATAAGTAAAGGCTCACAACCAAGATGGTTTTGGACAAACCATTGGCATGGTTATAGTGTAGCTTGGTATTGTTTTATCTTGAACATAGAGTTACACTAATACACTTAGGTGTATTGAGCAGGACCTACATAGAGGTGATTCAATTTAGTGCTGACTACATAATTGAATCGGACCTCGGATATTATGTTGTACATACTCTTAATCCCGATATAATAACGGGCACATGTACTTAGTATTTATTTCTTTGATTTACCAGTGGGTGAGATTTAAATGGATTAAATCAATAAGCCCAGTAAGTTAGGAAATAATATTATTTATATGGTGTGCCGTTGATTATAGGAGGAAACCGTGTCCTATATATTAGGTTGATAATGTCCCCTTGAGGAGCTCATAAGGTTCATCATGTAAACCCAGCTGGTTGACTTAGTCAACATGATGATAAGGTTGAGTGGTACTACTCGAGGAGTTAGATGTCAATTAATTGATGGTCAGTAAATCAATTAATTGACGGACATTCGATATCTTAAACACGGGGAGATTAATGTACAAATAATATATGGAGCCCATATTAATTTATGGGGGTTGGTGAGGTAGTTCAATGATGATCCTCTAGTGGAATGGAACATCATTGATGGATCAAGATTGTGTGGTTCCGATCCATCGGGTGGCCAAGACCCAACTCCTCCTTATGGTCCCTATCATAGCCTATTATAATCCTTGTGAAGTCTAGATCCAAGAATGTAAAACAAAACCTAGAACCAACGGTTGGATTGAATCCATAGATCCGATGGTTGGGATGAAACCCTAGAACCAACGGTTGGATTAAATCCATAGATCCGATGGTTAGGATGAAATCCTAGATCCGACGGTTGGGATGAAATCCTAGATCCGCCGGTTGGGATGAAATCCTAGATCCGACGGTTGGGAAAAAATCCTAGATTCGACGGTGGAGATAAAATCCTAGATCCGACGGTGGAGATTAAATCCTAGATCCGACGCTGGAGATTAAATCCCTAGATCCGACGGTGGAGATTAGAGGAGGCTTAAGCCTAAATTCTAGAATTAGGGTTTGGCTCATCCATGGGTTGGGCGGCAACAAACCCTAGAGGAGTTAGGGGTTGGGCGGCAAGAATATAGGAGTTAGTTCCTATATTTTAGGCTAACCAACTTTCTCCTAAATTCTATAAATATATGGCTTAGGGTTGGGCGGGAAAAGAGACATAGGAGTTGGTTCGAATTGAAGTTAGGGTTTTGGCCCTTATCAAGGTGGGCGGCTAGGGTTTGGAGATAGAGCTTGGGCGGCAACCTTTCTCCTTCTTGATTGTTGACGGCACCCATTCTTCTCCATCAAGGCTTGGCCGGCGTCCATCTTATAGACCTCTCCTTTCTTCCTTGGTTGGCCCTCATTCTTCTCCTTTAATCCTTGGTGGCCGGTGGTTCCAAGCTTCTTGGTGGCCGGCGCTCATCCATTGGTGGCCGGCGGCAACTTTGTTTCAAAGTTGGCCGGAGTTCATTCATTCGTTCCTTGGCCGACGGTTACATCAAACTTCTTTACTTGTTGGCCGGTTCTAGAAAGGAAAAGGTTTTGTTCGTTTTTCTCTTTGTTCACAGCGGACAAGGTAGAGGAGAACTCGATCTAGAAGGCTTCAACTCGTGGAGGATCTTCGTCCACACGTCGTCCACGAGAAGGATAGGACATACGGTAGAAGATCGTGAGGTATAAAGTTATTTTAACTTTATGTACAGATCTGAGCATGTTCTTATTTGTTTTGATTATGCATGTGTGTGTGTGCAAATATATTGTATAATCATGGACCCCGAAGACAAACACAAAAACCGGCGATCCGTCCGTCGTCTCTTCCGCGGCTAACCAACTAGAAGAGTTGTGTTGCTTGAACAACTAGTTTGTTCAAGCGACCACTCGAGTTGTTAGCACGACGACGAAATGGTGTCGTTAAGGATGCTCATCCCATCCGGATTAATCCTTTCATTAGTGAAAATTTTAATCCGGGGACATGGGAGCCAATGAGCCTCCGAAGCGACCATCCTGCAATTGGTATCAGAGCCACGGTTTCCGGTTTTGTGTGTTTTGGATTCGGTTAATTTTTATGCATTTTTCATATATTATATGTGCTGGATAATAGTAGGATATGCGTAGTTTAACTCTTTGGTTGCAGGCATAAGATCCGACTATTATGGCCATATGTGTGTATGTGAATGGATGTGTGTAAAAATTTATTATTTGAATCCTCGGGGTTGACGAGGCTAGATTAGTATTTAATTTTTGTAATTAAATACGGCATTGTTTAGCCGCTCATTTTAGTTTACTTTCGATCTAGATTATTTGTACACTCCTTCGTGGAGTATAGGATCGATGGATGTAAATTAATATGATTTATCTCGGCTCGAAACTCTTTGGTGACTTGCGCACGGGAAAAGACGGAGCGGACGAGGTGGCGACACGACGGGATGCGTATTGGAGAACAATGCCATAATAGTTGGAAAAATTCTGATTTTTCCATATTTATTGCTTATTTGTTTTATATGCATGTTGTGTTTGTTTTAAAATTCCTCGATTGCAATTTACTAAGTGGGAGAGGGACATTTTAATTAATTCCCGCGGCCTCCATTACAATTTGACGTGTGATGCAACAAACTTGCGCGTTGGCTCTGAGTGCCTTCCTCCCCATCGGATGGGTTTGTTTGCGGATCACTAGGTCAAATAATGGTTGTAGGAAATTATCTAGGAGCGTGTGTACTTCCCCATCGGTAAGGCACATAATCCGAAATAATTCCCTTAGTACCGTGTAATGGTGCACACTTAGATGCAAATAAAAAGTATCCTCCCCATCGGAGTCACTGCTTTTATTTGTAGGGCTAAAGAGGAACCAACTATTAATTTTATTTGTCAAAAAGTAAGGTTGACAAGATAATAAAATTAATGGGTAAAACCTCCTCTTACAAATGTAGAATTCGTATACGTCCACACTATCGTGGCATGCGATATTCTCGGTGTTTTGAGGTGTTGGTTGATTTCGGGATTTTATTGTTTTGAGGAATCAATATTATTTGAAATCTGATATTTTTTTATCATTGTGATTTTTAGGATTTTCAAATGGCTTTCAACCCACTTGCTGTGATTTTAAAAGAAAACAAACTTACTGGTCCAAACTACATTGATTGGAAAAGAAACCTGGATATTGTCTTAACTGCGGAGGAGTACAAATTTGTACTCTTCGAGGTCTGTCCTCCTAAGCCCACCGATGACTCTGATGAAAAGGAGAAAGAACATTATAAGAAATGGGTTAAGGCAGATGAGATGGCGCGGTGTTACATTTTGGCATCTATGTCAAATGTGCTGCAACATCAGCATCAGGCCATAGCCACAGCTTATGACATGATGTTCAATCTCAAGGAACTTTTCAGACATCAGAGTAGGGCGGCTAGGCAGGAGGCAATGAGAAACTTGATGACGACCACCATGGTCGAGGGAACACCCGTTAGGGACCATGTTCTCAAGATGATGACTCATCTTAATGAGATGGAAGTCCTCGGAGCTGAGATCGATGGGGAAACCCAGGTCGATATCATTCTCCGCCGCTTAGGAGTTTTGAGCAGCCACTCAACTACAACATGAACAAGAGGTTGTATTCTGGCGGAGCTTCGAGTAACTCCAGCGCAGAGGGCTTTTCACAAAGTACTCAAGCCATGGTCGCTCAGAAGGTTTCTTCCTCTAAACCGAAAGGTAAGAAGAAGAAGAAGCAAGGTAGAGCGAAGAAAGTGGCAATGGGACCCCAGGCAGGAGTGAAGAAGCCGAAAGGCAAGTGCTTCACTTGCAAGCAGACTGGACATTAGAAGGCGGACTGCCCTCGCCAAAAGAACAAAGGTATATCTTCTTGTTTAGTTGTTGAAACATGTTTAGCGGTGTTATCTAGACCGTGTGTAGATACAGAGCCACATCGATCATGTCCGCAATACTTTGCGGGGTTCCAGGAAACCCGACGACTAGCCGAGGGAGAGGTTACCGCCTACATGGGCAATGCTTCAAAGGTGGCGGCTATCAGTAAAGGGGAGACGTTTATTTATCTTTTGATAGGAATAAAGTTTTGGTTTTAAGAAATTTTCTTTTTTTACCTACTTTTAGAAAGAATTTAATTTCAGTTTCTAAATTGTTTATGGATGGGTATTCTGTTTCTTTTAATGACAGAGTTGTTATAAAAAGGAATAGGGAGATTATCTGTTCTGGTGCATTGGTTGGCAATTTATATACTCTTGAACCAAAAACTCCCACGATGCAAATAGAAATAAATAGCTCATCTTCTAAATCTAATAAGAGAAAATAACCTTCGCAGATGAACCAAACATATCTCTGGCATCTAAGGCTTGGTCATATTAACCTAAGTAGAATTCAAAGGTTGATAGGTGATGGACCTTAGGTTCATTAGTGGTGGAGGATCTCCCAACCGCAATCATGCTTGGAAGGTAATGACCAAGAGGCCTTTTAAGGCCAAGGGTATAGAGCCAAAGATGTGTTAGAATTGGTTCATTCTGATTTGTGCGGTCCTATGTCTATCCAGGCAAGAGGTGGTTTTGAATATTTCATCTCTTTTATAGACGATTATTCAAGATATGGATACATTTACTTGATGCACCGCAAGTCTGAATGCTTTGACAGGTTCAAAGAATTCAAGGCGATGTGGAGAACCGTCAAGGTAAAAGTATCAAGACATTACGATCCGATCGTGGTGGCGAGTACCTCTTGGGAGAGTTTAGGAGTTACTTATCGAGGTCGATTCAATCCCAATTGTTCCGCACCGCACACCCCATGAGAATGGTGTAGCGGAGCGAAGGAATAGGACTCTTATGGAGATGGTTAGATCGATGATGAGTTATTCGAGTTACCCGATTCGCTCTGGGGTTTGCTCTAGAAACAAAGACACATTCTCGAACTTGGTTCCATCTAAGCCGACTTCTACTCCCACAGAGTTGTGGATCGGGCGAAAGCCTAGTCTAAGACATATTCGATTTGTAGTAGACATGTGCCAAGGGAGATGCCGTAAGTTGGAATCTCGCAAGTGCGCTTGTTTGTTGGCTACCCTAAGGAACGAAGGGTGGTTTATTCTATAGTCCTAGAGATCGAAGGTGATCGGAGTACGAATGCCGATTTCTAGAGGAGGACTATGTGATGAACCACAAGCCCACGAGTAGGATTGTTCGAGGAGTTACAGGAAGTCCCAACTTCCACCCAGTACAAGAGGACACACCACAAGTCACTGCACCACGTGTCATAGAGCATACACAGAGGCACTCGTCGTAGTGGGAGGGTTGTTAGAGACAACCCGATTTCATGTTTTTGGGAGAATCTTCGGACTTAGTCCTGTGAACATGAACTCGATCCTCGGACATATGATGAGGCAATCCAAGATAGAGATGGATATCTTGGCAAAGAGCGATGAATCGAGAGATAGAATCTATGGATTCTAATCAGTCAGGAGCTAGTAGACCCACCCGATGGTGTAAAAACCATTGGATGTAAGTGGATCTACAAGAGAAAGAGAGGAGTAGACGGGAAGGTTGAAACCTTCAAAGCTAGGCTTGTTGCGAAAGGGTATACTCAGAAAGAGGGTATCGATTATGAGGAGACCTTTTCGCCGGTAGCTATGCTTAAGTCTATCCGGATTCTCTTATCTATAGCTGCTCATATGGATTATGAGATTTGGCAGATAGATGTCAAGACAACTTTCCTTAACGGAAGTCTTGAGGAGAACATCTATATGCGGCAACCAGAGGGATTCATTGCTAAAGGCAAAGAGCATCTTGTATGTAAGCATAATCGCTCCATTTATGGATTGAAGCAAGCTTCTAGATCTTGGAACATCCGCTTTGATGAGATAATCCAGTCATATGGATTTATTCAAAGTCCGGATGAACCTTGTGTATACAAGAGATGTGACGGAAACGTAGTGGTGTTTCTTGTACTATACGTAGATGACATTTTGTTAGTTGGCAACAATATCAAAGTGTTATCAGACGTAAGGGTATGGTTGTCCAAACAGTTTGACATGAAGGACTTGGGAGAAGTGGGACACATCCTTGGGATCAAAGTTATAAGGGATCGCAAGAAAAGGATGTTGTGCTTATCTCAAGCTTCATATGTTGATACTATCCTTGCTCATTTTAGCATGCAGAACTCCAAGAAAGGTTTTCTACCTTTTAGGCATGGAGTTCCTTTATCTAAAGAGATGTGTCCCAAAACATCAAAGGAGATAGAGGAGATGAAGGCGGTTCCTTATGCTTCGGCAGTAGGAAGCCTTATGTATGCGATGCTATGTACGAGACCGGATATCTGCTTTGCTGTGGGCATGGTTAGCAGATATCAGAGTAATCTCGACAGGACATTGCGGTAAAGCATATATTGAAGTACCGAGAAGGACTAGGATTATATTGGTTTACGGGCAGATCAATTAGTCCTCGTGGGTTACACGGATTCTGATTTCCAATCGATAGGGACAAGAGTAAGTCTACCTCGGGTTTGTGTTTACTTTTGGAGGTGGAGCCATAGTATGGAGGAGTGTCAAGGTAAATGCTGGCGGACTCTACCATGAAAGCCGAGTATGTGGCACCTCGAGGCAAGGAAGTCAGATGGCTCAGAACTTCTTGATGGACTTGGATGTGATTCTGGTTTGCCCGAACTATCACAATTTATTGTGATAATAGTGGTGCAATGCAAACTCAAGGAACCACGAGCCCATAAGGCGAGTAAACACATAGAGCGCAAGTACCACCTTATACGAGATCGTAGCGAGGGAAGTTGCTGTCGCCAAGATTGCATCAGAGGATAACCTGGCGGATCCATTCACTAAGGCCCTTCCAGCGAAAGCGTTTGATAGGCATGTGGAGGACATGGGGATCAGATGTATGGCAGAGAGATGACGGCATAGTCTTTTAGTATAAGTGGGAGATTGTTGGAATGTATACTGAAAGCCTAGCTCTTTTTGTATGAACATTTTATTTTGAAATAAGAATCACATGATCATTGTTTGCATTTTATATATTCATTATATATGTGTGCATATTGTCTAATATTTTACATTGTAAATAACATGATGCTTGGTGTGGCACAGAAGATCATGTTATCAGTCCCTTGTAAAATATAAGTAAAGGCTCACAACCAAGATGGTTTTGGACAAACCATTGACATGGTTGTAGTGTAGCTTGGTATTGTTTTATCTTGAACATAGAGTTACACTAATACACTTAGGTGTATTGACAAGGACCTACATAGAGGTGATTCAATTTAGTGCTGACTACATAATTGAATCGGACCTCGGATATTATGTTGTACATACTCTTAATCCCGATATAATAACGGGCACATGTACTTAGTATTTATTTCTTTGATTTACCAGTGGATGAGATTTAAATGGATTAAATCAATAAGCCCGGTAAGTTGGGAAATAATATTATTTACATGGTGTGCCGTTGATTATAGGAGGAAACCGTGTCCTATATATTAGGTTGATAATGTCCCTTTGAGGAGCTCATAAGGTTCATCATGTAAACCCAGCTGGTTGACTTAGTCAACATGATGATAAGGTTGAGTGGAACTACTCGAGGAGTTAGATGTTAATTAATTGATGGTCAGTAAATCAATTAATTGACGGACATTCGATATCTTAAACACGGGGAGATTAATGTACAAATAATATATGGAGCCCATATTAATTTATGGGGGTTGGTGAGGTAGTTCAATGATGATCCTCTAGTGGAATGGAATATCATTGATGGATCAAGATTGTGTGGTTCCGATCCATCGGGTGGCCAAGACCCAACTCCTCCTTATGGTCCCTATCGTAGCCTATTATAATCCTTGTGAAGTCTAGATCCAAGAATGTAAAACAAACCTAGAACCAACGGTTGGATTGAATCCATAGATCCGATGGTTGGGATGAAACCCTAGAACCAACGGTTGGATTAAATCCATAGATCCGATGGTTAGGATGAAACCCTAGAATCGACGGTTAGGATGAAATCCTAGATCCGACAGTTGGGATGAAATCCTAGATCCGACGGTTGGGATAACATCCTAGATCCGACGGTGGAGATAAAATCCTAGATCCGACGGTGGAGATTAAATCCTAGATCCGACGGTGGAGATTAAATCCCTAGATCCGACGGTGGAGATTAGAGGAGGCTTAAGCCTAAATTCTAGAATTAGGGTTTGGCTCATCCATGGGTTGGGCGGCAACAAACCCTAGAGGAGTTAGGGGTTGGGCGGCAAGAATATAGGAGTTAGTTCTTATATTTTAGGCTAACCAACTTTCTCCTAAATTCTATAAATATATGGCTTAGGGTTGGGCGGGAAAAGAGACATAGGAGTTGGTTCGAATTGAAGTTAGGGTTTTGGCTCTTATCAAGGTGGGCGGCTAGGGTTTGGAGATAGAGCTTGGGCGGCAACCTTTCTCCTTCTTGATTGTTGCTCGCCCATTCTTCTCCATCAAGGCTTGGCCGGCCCATCTTATAGACCTCTCCTTTCTTCCTTGGCCGCCCTCATTCTTCTCCTTTAATCCTTGGTGGCCGGTGGTTCCAAGCTTCTTGGTGGCCGGCGCTCATCCATTGGTGGCCGGCGGCAACTTTGTTTCAAAGTTGGCCGGAGTTCATTCATTCGTTCCTTGGCCGGCGGTTACATCAAACTTTTTTACTTGGTGGCCGGTTCTAGAAAGGAAAAGGTTTTGTTCGTTTTTCTCTTTGTTCACAGCTTCCAGTTACGTATTTATAACCGATCTAGAAGGCTTAACTCGTGGAGGATCTTCGTCCACACGTCGTCCACGAGAAGGATAGGACATACGGTAGAAGATCGTGAGGTATAAAGTTATTTTAACTTTATGTACAGATCTGAGCATGTTCTTATTTGTTTTGATTATGCATGTGTGTGTGTGCAAATATATTGTATAATCATGGACCCCGAAGACAAACACAAAAACCGGCGATCCGTCCATCGTCTCTTCCGCGGCTAACCAACTAGAAGAGTTGTGTTGCTTGAACAACTAGTTTGTTCAAGCGACCACTCGAGTTGTTAGCACGACGACGAAATGGTGTCGTTAAGGATGCTCATCCCATCCGGATTAATCCTTTCATTAGTGAAAATTTTAATCCGGGGACATGGGAGCCAATGAGCCTCCGAAGCGACCATCCTGCAGTAATTCATGACAAATTGATTATAGCTTTGTGGCAAAGACTGCAAGACCAAGTCAGTGGCCAACTCTTGGCCAAGTGGGAATCCCAATCTCTATAGGTTTTCTACGTACCCAATCATCTTGAGTACATATGGACCTACGGGAGTCCCATCTTGCATCTTGGACTGAAACAATGCCTTATAGATCTCATATCTCTCGTGCCTTGCTTATCCTTGATATAGTTGACGAAGATGTTCAACCATATCATAAGCATTCATGAACTCGTGTTGCTTCTGAAGCTCAGAGTTCATGTCGCGAGCACGAGACATGACACATCTAATTCATCATCTTAATGCTTCTTGTAAGCATCTTTGTCAGTTTGCGAGGAAGTGGCAGGAGGTACCTCCGGAATGGGTTGCTCCAGGACATACAGTTTCCTTTCTTGGGTGAGAACAATTCTCAGGTTCCTATACTAGTCCAGGAAATTTGCTCCATTGAGCTCGTCCTTCTCAAGGACAGAATGCAGGGAGAGAGTGTTCGTGTTTGTCGACATAGTAATCTACAACATACACAATGCAAGAAATTAATATCATATTCCTTTTGTCATTTAATTAGGCCTTTAATCAAATGATGCTCCCACTGAATTATAGGACTTTTGTAGAATCGAGTTATGGATATGGTCATACCACATTACTTGATTCATACAAACTAGCTATAATTCTTGTGGGACAAGATCCACATCATACTACGCCTTGAGTTAGCTTTGGCTAAATCGCCCAAGACTTAGTGTGATCGGTAGGTAACACATTACCGATTACATCTCTATGCAACTCTTGTTTATAGGATCAAGACCAACATTTACAAAAGACCTTGAGTTAGCTTTGGCTAAATCGCCCAAGATTTAGTGTAAATGCGATCTTATCCTATCTTTCCAACGGTTGGAATATGCCTATAGTTCTACTCGAGCCAATTGAGTTAACTAGTTTTACTCAATCTAATTGAGCTAACTCTAACCCAAGCCATGATAGGCGGTACCAAGATTGTCCCACTGCACCCTACCAAGATAATATGCGTTGCTCTGCTTTGGCAAATTCCACAACTTCAAATGATCGAGGTAGTGATGGGTATCAAGACTTGGTAAACATTTTCGAGTTGATTCGATTAAGATCTAATCCAATCGTAATGTGTTTAATATATGCGTCAAGGCCTTTATTACCCTACACTAGCATGCATCACATACATACAAGCATTATTCTAGCATGCATCATATACATACAAGGAAAACTTACTAGCATGCATCACATACATACAAGCAAAACAAATATATATATATATATATATATATATATATATATATATATATATATATATATATATATATATATATATATATATATATATATATATATATACATATATATATAAATTCATTGTGATGTGGTCATGGCCCTACTACGATCTTCTCAAGCCAATGAGAAGATCGGACGGTCAACCTAGGGTTAGCGGCTTCTCCAAGCGCCTCCTTTGATCGCCATGTGTCATCATCACCCTTCTCGTAACTCCGTCTAGTAGTGGACCTTCCACCGCACCATTTTGTACATTACAAACATGAAACTCGAGTTACATTCGAGTCTAGAAGAGGCATGACGTGCAGGTCGCATACCCTATACAACATGCACAACCACAAAAATGGCACGCATGTCGTATTATGAATTACAACACATTTATCATCCAATCATATTGGGGTTCTTGGGCCATGACCATCACAGAATTATACATAATTCTAAAATATGTATATTACAGAATTTTCTATAATTTTTCCTATTTTTTTTCATTTTTATGAGTCACCTCTCCGTAACGGTCCCGCTGAGCGGTTTCCGGGCGCGATCGCGGGACAATGTCCCTTTCGGGGATAAGGGAAGTGCCCCTACTCACAAAAATAAACTTTGTGAGTGTCCCTACTTGATCTTACAGCGACTTAAGTCGCTGTCCCAAAAACCTAAAGCGAGAACTCGCCGTTTCGGAGAGTTTTTCTCGGTGGTTGAAGCCTACAAGTGTCCCAACACTTGTTGCTTCGACTCTTCGAGAAAAACACCCAAAAAATCTATAAAAATAAGAAATTTAAAGAATCTTAAAAATATGTAATTTTTATATCTAATATAAAAATTACAAATTTTAAAACACATACATGCTTCGCACGTGGCTCTGATACCACTGTTGGACTTTCTGAGCTGCAAAAATTGCTTTTTCCATTGTGGAAACCTTGAAAGCCTGGACACGGATCCGTGCGAAGTATAACAAAAATAAATTACATGTATGTGTTATGGAAACCTAGATCTACCTTAGATCTACATGATGAGAGCGTTACCCTCGTAGCGACGTCCTTCGCTTATCCCGCTAGTCCAAATGCTTTGTTGGATCTCGAAGAGTGTCAAGTGTACACTCCTCTACAAGTATCCACACGGACAAATGGTAGAGAAAAAGAAAATCTTCAGTGTGCTAGCACTCCTTGATAGTCTCGGCAAGAAGAGGATTGGGAGAGCAAGAGAGGAAGAACCAAGGAAGAAGAAGATTGAGTTACCCACAAAATAACTTCACCCTTGAATCACCATTAAAGTGGTCGGCCACTTTGTTTTTGGGGGGTTACATGCATGCACGTAACTCCAAGAGCCAATGGCTCTTGGCCTCCCTCATGAGGTGGAACCACATGATAAGTCCATGATGATGTGGAACATCATCATTGGTCGACCCCCATGCCAAGTTACCATGACATGACAATTGGTCAAGTCAAAATTGACCATTCATCTTCCCTCTCAAGTCAAGTCAAACTTGACCTATTATCTCCCATGGTTGATCAAATCGAACCACTTAATTCAAGTCAATTTGATTTATTGAATCTCTATTCATTAATTTAAATTGACTCAATGAATCAAATCTAAATTAGACTTATTCAACACTTGAATCAAATTGAGTATAACTCAATTAGTCTAATTTGGATTACTCTTAATCAAATTTTGCCGATCCCATGAACCTAATCCTCATGGTTCATCATATGAACTTAATCACCATATAATTGCCCTTTGTGTGTGACCCTATAGGTTCTTGTAATGTTGGCAATGCTCCTAAACCGATTTAGGAACATAAGCAATGTGCGGTATCTAACAACACATCATTGCTACCCAAGTTACAAGAATGTTTAGATCCAACATTACCTTTGTGACTACTAATTGTGACTCTCACAATATGTGACAATGTCCCTCTATCCTTGACATCTAGATTGACCAATTTAGGCATAGACCGTGTCATCCTCGGTACAATCTATATCTTGAACTCCAAGTAGATTCACTCTAAACAAATGAGCTCAATATCTCATATTGACTCATTTGGTCATGGCCATGCACTTTGTGGTCTCACTCTATCAAGAATAACGATGTCACTCCCGTCATATAGGAGGGATAGATCCCATCTACATCACTCACATCTCTCTGCATAATTTGTTATATACCCAGTAATTGCCTTTATAGTCCACCCATTTACGGGTGATGTTTGACGAAGCCAAAGTATGCAACCTTATGTAGGGAACCATGGTGACTTCAGGTCCAAGGACTTGTTGGATCGAAAGTGTCGCTAGAGGGGGGGGGGTGAATAGCGATACGATGTCGTTAAAAAACTTTTGCAATAAGTAAAAAGCAAGTAGAGAGTGCACAGCGGAAATATAAAGTAGACAAGATATTTTTACGTGGTTCACAATCTTTCGATTGCTAATCCACGGCCCTAGTGATCCTTGATCACGTACGGAGGGCAATTCACTAAAACCACTCCTCCTCGTTGGAGGTAGGAGCAACGATTACAAAAAGAAATCAAGGCAAAGGGACACTCCCCCTTTCCTTGTTACGATTAAAGCACAAAGACAATTTAAAGAAGTAGAACTTAAATAAATATACCGACAACTCTTATAAGTAGAAGATGTAGCTTTCGTTGTCGGCGGCACTTCGTCGTAGCAAATGTGAGTAGTAGTAGCGGCGTTACGTGTTGAGAGCTCTTGAATTCTTGTCATTTGCTTGGCTTGAACATGTCTATTTATGGATATTGATCTATGAATTTAGACATAGGTAGTGTCCAAGGTGAGGTTCTTATCCCAACTCAAGGATGAGGTGTTTCATCCAACCACCTTGTGCCACCTCCAACCTTCTTGTGCGCCAACTCAAGGATGAGGTGTTTCATCCAACCACCTTGTGCCACCTCCAACCTCCTTGGGCGCCAACTTGAGGATGAGGTGTTTCATCCAACCACCTTGGGCGCCAACTTGAGGATGAGGTGTTTCATCCAACCACCTTGTGCCACCTCCAACCTCCTTGGGCGCCAACTTGAGGATGAGGTGTTTCATCCAACCACCTTGTGCCACCTCCAACCTCCTTGGGCGCCAACTTGTTGGAGCCATTCAACTTGTGCCACATCATGGGAGCCAACCATCTTGTGCCAACTCACCTTATTTTGGGCGTCCACCACAAGGAAGCTTGGTGATGGTTTGGATGTCCACCTTGATGCCACATCACCCTTTGTACCAAAACACGAGTCAAGTCCAAATTCACCCCCTTGAAATTCGAGCTCTTCTCGAGGCTGGAACTTGACTAGCAGTTGACTGTAGTCAAAGGGTTTTGGAGATGCAGTTAGCTTAAAATATAAAGTCGATGGTTCTAACCATCGATCTCGACCTAGACCTTCCATTGGAGGTATTGGGTCGGATCTACGCTAACGACCTTGCTTCGCTTTCACACGAGCTTACCTTGTAGCCTCGCTTCCGGTCTTCACCCAGTACCTCGGCTTCCTCAAGTCCTCTCGGCGTTGCCCGACCACCTCGGTTCCCACCGGGTGTCGCAGACCTTCCGCTCAACTTTAGCATTTCTGCACACTTAATTGAGCTCGTAAGATAACAAATATACCCTTAACTATTGAGCCTTTTGCCATAATCAAAATACCGGTTCGACTTTGGTGCCCACTGCCCACTGCACCAACAATCTCCCCCTTTTTGATTCATGGCAAACCGACACAAAAGTTAAGGAAAAATTAAGCATAACAGTAAGCTAGCATAATGATTAAGCATGAATGAGCTAGCATAAAGATTAAATATGAATGAGCTAGCATAATGATTAAGCATGAATGAGAAATATTATTGTTTCAAGTTCTCCCCCTTGACCGAAGGTGAGTTCTTGAAAAATAATTTTTACTCCCCCTTAATAGTTGCTTAAGTAAACGGAATTACTTAATATAAAAGGTAATAATTTTGTTTACTTTCTTCATTACTTTTGTGACTTTCTCCCCCTTTTGCCTTAACTCAAAAAGTTTGTAAATATATTTTAAGGTTTGTAAGTCCAAGCAAGTTCCCAATATAAATATATTTTTTTTTTTAAAATAATAATAAGCTTGAAAATATGTTCATCTAAAATGTACAACTCCGGTTGGACTTGATTGATATAGAATGATCAATAAGTCTTGAAGGAGTTGATTAATTTTAAATAATTATACTCCATGGTTCATGTCGATGCACCAATCTACATCCGAACCGAGTAAGGTCCTAACATCTCACGCCTGTCGTGGCTAAGTACACAAACACATTAGTCCTATGTGTTGTGAGATGTGTTGGCTCCTTAAATCTATAGGTATATGATTTCTAAGATAAGACTTAGGCTAATTTCATAAAAAGAAGCAAAAGTAGAGTACATATATAGAAAAATTTAAATCCTACTCTATTACGCACATACCTAACTTTCGTCTTAATAAACTAAATTCGGCTTCGGGTAGTGGTTTGGTGAAGATGTCCGCTAGGTTTGATTTGGACTCAACATACTCTAGTTGTATAGTTCCATTAGTTACATGTTCCCTAATGAAGTGGTGTTTAACTTCTATATGTTTTGTCCTAGAATGACATATTGGATTTTTAGTTAAGTTAATTGAACTAATGTTATCTATGTAGGTTTTAATGTTGTTAAAGATTAAGCTAAAGTCTTGGAGAGTGTGCTTCATCCACAGGTGAGAGACACACTCACCCATCGCATAGCGTATTCGCCGGTGGTAGATAAGGCAACGCAATCTTGCTTCCTCGCACTAACTTACTAGACTCGAGCCGAGGATTTGACAACAACCACTCGTGCTCTTTCTATCGAGTTTACTACCGGCATAGTCAAAGTCGGAGTAGCCGATTAGATTAAACTCGGTAGATCTAGGGTACCAAATACCTACGTTTAGCGTGCCCTTTAGATATCTAAGGATACGCTTGACTAGGGTTAGGTGAGACTCCTTGGCACAGGTTTGTAACCTTGAACATACTTACCGCGAATAAAATGTCGGTCGGCTCACGGTTAAGTATAGGAGACTTCTATTGCGCTCCTATAGTATTTTAGGTCAACGGGTTTTCCTTCTACATCTTCTTATATTAACATTAGTTGCCATAGGTGTATTGATTATTTTAGCATCTTGCATTCCAAATCGATTTATTAAGTCCTTAGTATATTTTTGTTGATGTAAATATATTCCATCTTTAGTTTGTTTAATTTGTAAACCTAAGAAGAAACTTAACTCTCCCACTAAATTCATTTCAAATTCACTTTCCATAAGTGAGATGAATTCGTTTAGCAGGATCGAGTTGGTAGTTCCAAAAATTATATCATCTACATAGATTTGGGCTATAAAGATTTCTTTTCCTACGGTTTTAACGAATAAGGTTGGGTCGACTAAACCTTGGTTGAATCCTTTGGACTTAAGATAGATCGAAGCCTTTCGTACCAAGCTCTTGGGGCTTGTTTGAGTCCATATAGGGCTTTCTTAAGTCTAAGGACATGGTCGAGTTTATCTAGATTTTCAATCCGGAGGTTGGTAGCGTAAACTTCTTCCTTAATGTATCCATTCAAAAATGCTGACTTGACATCCATTTGAAACAATTTAAAACCTCGATGTGCAGCATATGATAACAACATTCGGATGGACTCTAGTCTGGCTACGGGGGCGTAGGTCTCATCGTAATCTAAACCTTCGACTTGACTAAACCCTTTTGCGACTAACCTAGCTTTATTTCTAACTACTTCACCTTTATCATCAAGTTTATTTCGAAATACCCACCTTGTTCCAATAATTGATTTTTCTTTAGGTGGTGGTACTAATTCCCAGACTTCATTTCTAGTGAATTGAGCTAGCTCTTCTTGCATAGCAATAATCCAGTCGGGATCAAGAAGTGCTTGTTCAATAGTTTTGGGTTCGATTTTGGAAATTAACGAGATTTGACTAAGGTTTCGATATGAAGCTCTAGTTCGAACCCCTAAATTTGGATCACCTATAACTTGATTGATAGGATGATTTGTTTGAGTCTTAGTGTGACTCGGGTTAGGGTCATCTATCACTTGGTCGATAGGATGACTTGGGTGAGTTCTAGTTTGACTTGGGTTAGAGTCATCTATCACTTGGTCGATAGGATGACTTGGGTTAGGACGAGATTCAAGTTCAAGATCAGAGTCGGGTTCGCGTCCTTCGTCGAAAACTATATTAATGGTTTCTTCGACTCTAAGAGTGTCGTGATTGTATACCCTATAAGCTCTCTTGGTGGTTGAGTATCCTAGAAAGGTTCGAGAGGTTTTGGATTTGAATTTCCTAGGTTATCCTTAGTGTTTAAGATATGTACCTTGCATCCAAATACCCTAAAGTACTTGATGTTCGTATTTTATCGTGATAAATCTCTCTGAGGTCTTTTGGTGCCTCTTTACCATAAGGATCCTATTTTGGACATAGCAAGCCGTACTAACGGCCTCTGCCCAAAATCTATCGGGTAGGTTATACTCGTTTAACATTGTCCTAGCGGCTTCTTGTAGGGTTCTATTTTTCCGTTCGACTAACCCATTTTGTTGTGGGGTTCTAGGACATGAAAACTCATGGTGGTATCCGTTTAGGTTACAGAGATCTGTAGACCTGTGGTTTTCGAATTTACCACCATGATCGCTTCTAAGTCTTTTAATCTTAAGGTTCTTTTGATTTTCGATTAACCTACAAAGATTGATTAGTTGGTCTAGGGTATCATTTTTATGTTTGATAAACCTAACCCAAGTAAATCTAGAATAGTCGTCAATTATGACTAAGCAAAATTGACTACCATTGAGTGACTTAGCTCCATGTGAATCAAATAGATCCATGTGTAGGAGCTCAAGAACACTTTTGGTTCGTTCTTGATTAGTTAATTGATGTTGTGTCCTAGATTATTTACCTTGTTGACAAGCATTACATATTTTATTATCCCAGTTGTTTAGTTTACGCAAACCTTTAACCAAGCCACTCGACTCATCTTGTGGGCCGAGTCTTGGGTGAGTGTCAGAGTCTTGATTGCCATAACCAAGATTCCTCTTCTTGTGTCATAAGACACTTGGTTGAGGAGTTGGGTAAATTTATTGTGTAGATGTTGCTACTCCTAGTTCCTTTAAGTATTATTTTAGATGTTGCATTTATTTTGATTACGCATTCATTTTCTAGAAATATGACCTTATAATTGTTATCACACAATTGGCTTACACTAAGTAAATTATATTGAAAGTTTTCTACTAATAAGACATTTTGAATTGTAAAGTTAGAGTTGAGCTCAATATCACGATCCGATGATTTTGAGCTTGCCGTTATTTCAAGGCTACCGATCCTTGTCGTTTGAATCGTAACCGAAAATTTGAGTTGATCCCGGTCATGTGTCGAGGCAACCAGCATCCAACATCCATTGATCCTACACATAAGGTAGTTGGATCGGATATTGGAATTACTAAAGGGTTGTTTGTAAGTTTTAAACCTAAATCATCTCACCAATATCTACATGATCAAAACATGTTATTCCTATGTGTTATTGTGAGATGACTTTCAATTTTACTTGATTAATTTTAATGAATTTAAATTAACCAACATTAGGTTAGATTCTAAGCTCATCAAGTAATCTTTTCAAGAGATTAGCTTCCGTGTCGTGGCGAGGCACGCGAGGCCTTCTTTGATCGGAACAACGACCACTTCCTTAGACAAAGCTAATTTCAAGAAATTGATAACTCGACTTACTTGAGACTTCTTGGTCTAACTAGTTATTTTTGAAAAGAGGCTCCCGAGGCTCAATCTTTTAAATAGGATTTTAGTTGGTTTATTTTTGAAAAGAGGCTCCCGAGGCTCAATCTTTTCGCAGGATTTTAGTTGGTTATGAGTCCTATCTAACCATTCTAAAAATAAAGGAAAAACTAAGCATGCAATTTCTAAGACTTAACAAAAATACATTTTGTATTGGCTCCCCCTGGACCATTGAATCGAGTGGGTCTATTCACATAGTGAATTTGGTCCTTGGGAACCCAATACATGTTAGATCCTAAAGTTGAAATCAAAGTGGTCTTAGGGACCCATGCTTGGACATTTTCTTATGTTGGTTTACTATAGACATATATGACTTATTGGTTGTATTTGAGTTAAACCCGAGTCCGCCTTGTTGTACACGGCCCTTTGTGATCCAAGTAAGAGGTCAAGTCCCTTGGATCCCAAAGTGAACCTTTCCAAACGTGTTCCTAAGGTCTTCGACTTGTGTTTTCAAAAGCGAGTTCTCAACTTCAAGCTTTTCAACTTGAGTTGAGTCCTCCTCTTGAATACAAGTAGTCGAAGAGGTTAGGGAGACCTCATGTTTGAGAAGGTTAACCTCCTCAATTAGGGTCTCGACCTTGGACTCGGACTTAGCTAGTTTCTTATTTAAAAATTTAATTGCACCATACAAAGTATTAAGTAACGACCGACTTACCCTTAATGATTCTTTTGAACCGGATACGGATCCGTGGCTTGTCTTGAATGGAAGCTCATCATCGGATTCGGACTCGGACTCTTCTTGATTTCGAGTCGTGCTCGGTCGGCTTGGCCATTAGAGCTTGGATATCGTCTTCTTCCTCCGACAACTCCTCCCAAGTAGCGTTTAGCGCTTTCTTGGTCTTTGATCGTTATTCTTTAGCTTTGGAACTCGGACTTGATGTGACCGAACTCGCTGCACTCATAGCATCTAAAATTAGAAGTATTTGAATTAGGTTTAGGCTTACCTTGAGTTGTTGGTCGTTTCGTCTCTTGATCATCTTCGAACTAGATTGACTAGTTCGGATTCTATTCGAGTATACTTCCGATTGGACTCGCCTTCTTCCTTCGGGGTGGCTTGCTTGCGGGCTTCTTCTTCTTGGCACCGCAACTAACGCAATACTCTTCTCGGCACGACCACGTTAGTTTGCTCATGTAATTCAAGTTCGAAAACAATTCGTCTAACCTAATTTTAGAAAGGTCCTTGGAGACCTTGTAGGCATCGACCATGGATGCCCACAAGGTGGTCATAGGAAACGAGTTAAGAGAATACCTGATAAGGTCGCGATTCTCGACCTTTTGTCCGATGGCATGGAGTTGGTTGGCGATGTCTTGGATACGAGCATGTAGTTGAGTTGCTGACTCGTTTTCCTGCATTTTCAAGTTATACAATTAATTTAAAAGTAAATCTCTTTTAAATACCTACGTGTCGTCGTTGCCTTCGATAAGTTCCACTATCTTGTTACATAAGTCCTTTGCACTAATGAAGGGGCCGACGCGGTTGAGGTCTTACTTGTACAACCCAGATTGAAAGTTTTGTGTTGCCTTGGCATCTGCTTATTCTTGTTTTTTCATGTTATTTGACCATTGATCGTAACCAAAAGATTCAGAATCTTCATTAATAGGAAGTGTGAAACCGGTTTGGATTACGATCCACATCTCGATTTGGGTTTTAAGAAAGAATTCCATCCGACACTTCCAATAACGAAAGTCATTACCATTGTAAAGCGGGGTCGGTGCTAAACCCTTCGAGATGGGCCATTTAAAAACAAGAAGAAGAACGCGAAAAGAATCTTGCAAAACACACACGAAAGAATATTCCAAGACTTTCGCCTTGGATTAGTAGTCTTGAGAAGTAAAAAGATATATAAAATGTAACTTGCAAAAGAAATAAACAATCAAATGCGAATGTCGTTGAAGTTTCGAGGACAACCTTACTCGGGATCTAACCCAAGGACAACCTTATCCGGATCCTAAAGCCTCTAATGCAATTCTATATGTAGGAGAAGATAAGCAAGTGAAATAATTATACGAAAACAGAAATAAATAAATAAAAATCTGTAAAAAAGAAAAACAAAGCTAGATTGGTGGTTTCACGAATCTTAGCGCCTTACTCGATACCAATTGTTGATCGAAAGTGTAAGCTAGAGGGGGTGAATAAGCGATACGATGTCGTTAAAAACTTTTGCAATAAGTAAAAGCAAGTAGAGAATGCGGCATGAAATATAAAGTAGACAAGATATTTTTCGTGGTTCACAATCTTTCGATTGCTAATCCACGGCCCTAGTGATCCTTGATCACGTCACGGAGAGCAATTCACTAAAACCACTCCTCCTCGTTGGAGGTAGAACGATTACAAAAGAAATCAAGGCAAAGGACACTCCCCTTTCCTTGTTACGATTAAAGCACAAAGACAATTTAAAGAAGTAGAACTTAAATAAATATACCGACAACTCTTATAAGTAGAAGATGTAGCTTTCGTTGTCGGCGGCACTTCGTCGTAGCAAATGTGAGTAGTAGTAGCGGCGTTACGACGGCGTGTTGAGAGCTCTTGAATTCTTGTCATTTGCTTGGCTTGAACATGTCTATTTATGGATATTGATCTATGAATTTAGACATAGGTAGTGTCCAAGGTGAGGTTCTTATCCCAACTCAAGGATGAGGTGTTTCATCCAACCACCTTGTGCCACCTCCAACCTTCTTGTGCGCCAACTCAAGGATGAGGTGTTTCATCCAACCACCGTGTGCCACCTCCAACCTCCTTGGGCGCCAACTCAAGGATGAGGTGTTTCATCCAACCACCTTGTGCCACCTCCAACCTCCTTGGGCGCCAACTTGAGGATGAGGTGTTTCATCCAACCACCTTGTGCCACCTCCAACCTCCTTGTGCGCCAACTTGAGGATGAGGTGTTTCATCCAACCACCTTGTGCCACCTCCAACCTCCTTTGGCGCCAACTTGTTGGAGCCATTCAACAATGCCACATCATGGGAGCCAACCATCTTGTGCCAACTCACCTTATTTGGGCGTCCACCACAAGGAAGCTTGGTGATGGTTTGGATGTCCACCTTGATGCCACATCACCCTTTGTACCAAAACACGAGTCAAGTCCAAATTCACCCCATTGAAATTCGAGCTCTTCTCGAGGCTGGAACTTGACTAGCAGTTGACTGTAGTCAAAGGGTTTTGGACTGCAGTACAAGTTAGCTTAAAATATAAAGTACGATGGTTCTAACCATCTGATCTCGACCTAGACCTTCCATTGGAGGTATTGGGTCGGATCTACGCTCGCGACCTTGCCCGCTTTCACACGAGCTTACCTTGTAGCCTCGCTTCCGGTCTTCACCCGAGTACCTCGGCTTCCTCCGAAGTCCCTCTGGCGTTGCCCGACCACCTCGGTTCCCACCGGGTGTCGCAGACCTTCCGCTCAACTTTAGCATTTCTGCACACTTAATTGAGCTCGTAAGATAACAAATATACCCTTAACTATTGAGCCTTTTGCCATAATCAAAATACCGGTTCGACTTTGGTGCCCACTGCCCACTGCACCAACAGGACTAATAGTCATACTAATAGTCACATGAGAAAGTATATGATACTCATATAATGATCCATGATACTTTCTCATGGTGGGTCATTCAGTATACATTCTCCAATGCATACCCATGTGTCAACTTGATATCTCATATCCATGACTTGTGAGATCAAGTCATCGAGTTGACCTACATGCTAGTCTCTACGCATTAATATTGTCCCTGAATGTTAATACTTGACTAGGAATGATTAAGAGTAGTGTTCTCTATATCATCTCATTATCGATTCAACCAATCGATTGATATAGATAAGAACCTTTTACTCAAGGATGTTATTATACTTAGTTATTTGGCACCAATACTAGTAAATATAATAACCATGTCTTTATAAATAGGAATATGATACAATAAAGTTCATACAACAATCACCACATAATTGGCTCTAGGGCTTTCACTAACAACATATTCGGCTTCGGTGGTAGACAAGGCAACACAATGTTGCTTTCTACTACACCAGCTGACTTGACTCGAGCCTAGGTGTTGGCAACATCCACTCGTGCTCTTCCTATCGAGTTTACTACTCACATAATCTGAGTCGAAGTAGCCGTTTAGTTCAAACTCGCTCGATCTAGGGTACCAAATTCCTACGTTTAGTGTTCCTTTTATGTATCTAAAAATTCATTTGACTATTGTTAGGTGGAATTCCTTAGTGCAAGATTGAAATCTCCACACATACTTACTGCAAAGAGTATATCAGGTCAACTCGCAGTTAAATATAGAAGGCTACCTATTGCGCTCCTATAGTATTTTAAATCGATTACTTCTCCTTCTAAGTCTTCTCCTATGTTTACATTGGTAGCCATTGGTGTATTAATATCCTTAGCGTTTTGCATTCCAAACTTAATAATTAGTTCCTTTGCATATTTATGTTGATGTAAATAAATTCCTTCTCTAGTTTGTTTGATTTGTAACCCTATGAAAAAGGTATATTCTCCTACTAAGTTCATTTCAAATTCACTTTACATTAGTGAAATGAACTCATTTAATAATTGTGTGTTGGTTGTTCTAAAGACTATGTCATGTACATACATTTGTGCAATGAAGATTTCTTTTCCTATGGATTTTACAAAAAGGGTTGGGTCAACTAAACCTTGATTAAATCCCTTAGACTTAAGGTAGATTGAAAGCCTTTCGTACCAAGCTCTAGGAGCTTGCTTTAATCCACATAAGGCTTTTCTAAGTTTGAAGACATGGTTAGGTTTGTCTAGACTCTCAAATCCAGGTCGTTGGCTAACATAAACTTCTTCCTTAATAAATCCATTCAAAAATACTGACTTAGCATCCATTTGAAATAATTTGAAACCTCGATTTGAAGTGTAGGCTAATAACATTTTAATTGATGCAAGTCTAGCTACGGTGCATATGTCTCATCATAGTCTAACCCTTCGATTTGACTGAACCCTTTAGCAACTAACCTAGCTTTATTCCTAATTACTTCTCCTTTGTCATCAAGTTTATTTCGAAATACCCACCTAGTCCAAATAATCATTTTTCCTTTAGGTAGGGGTACTAATTCCCAAACTTGACTTATAGAAAATTGAGCTAACTCTTCTTGCATAGCTATAATACAATCGGTGTCAAGAAGAGCTTGTTCAATTGTTTTGGGTTCGATTTTAGAGATGAGTGAGATTTGGCTTAGGTTCCTATAGGATGCCCTAGTTCGAACTCCTAAATAAGAATAACCTATTACTTGATCAATAGGATGGTTTGCTTGTAACCTAGATTGATTTGGGTTAGGATCTATACTAGATTTGTTTTGCGAGTTAGGTTCAGGTCTATTTTCAATTTGTTCATTAATTAATTCTACTTCGAGTTTTGTAGTTATGTTTTCTTCATCAAATACTACATTGATGGTTTCTTCTATTTTTAGAGTTTCATTGCTATATACCCTATATGCTTTACTAGTGGTTGAGTATCCTAGAAAAGTTCAGGTACTAGTTTTAGAGGTGATTTTTCCTAAGTAGTCTTTAGTGTTTAATATGTGTACCCTACATCCAAAAACCCTAAAGTACATAATGTTTGGGAGTTTTTCGTAATAGATTTTGTATGATGTTTTTTGATGTCGTCTAACTAGTAAAATCCTATTTTGGACATAGCAGGCAGTATTAACCACTTCTGCCCAAAACCAAATAGGTAGATTGAATTCATTTAACATGGTTCTAGTGGCTTCTTGTAGGGTTCTATTTTTGCATTCAACTAGACCATTTTGTTGAGGGGTCTTAGGGTAGGAGAACTCATGGTGATATCCGTTTTGGTTACAAAAGTCGGTGAACTTATGGTTTTTGAATTCACCACCATGATCGCTTATAATTCTCTTAATGTTAAGGTTCTTTTCATTTTCTATTACTTTGCATAAATTGGTGAGTTGATCTAAGTTTTCACTCTTATGTTTTAAAAACCTAACCCATGTGAACCTAGAGTAGTCATCGATTATTACTAGGCAGTATTGGCTTCCATTTAGTGACTTGGCTCCATGAGAGTCAAAAAGGTCTAAGTGTAGGAGCTCAAGTACACTTTTAGTTCTTTCCTGATTAGTTAGTTGATGTGAAGTCCTAGTTTGTTTATCTTAATGACAAGCATTACATATTTTGTTTTCTATGTTATTTAGGTTGGGTAGACCTCTAACTAAGCCACTCTGGCTCATTTTGTGTATGAGCCTTGGATGGGAGTGACCGAGTCATCAGTGTCACAACTAAGATTCCTCTTGCCGTGTCATTAGATACTTGGTTGAGGAGTTAGGTAAGTTGATTTGTGTAAATGTTGCTATTCCTAGTCCCCTTAAGTATGGTTTTTGAAGAATCACTATTTTTAATTAAGCATTCATTTGGTAGGAAAATGATCTTATGATTATTGTCACACAATTGACCGACACTAAGGAGATTAAATTCAAAATGTTCAACTAAAAGTACTTGACGAATTGTAAAGTTCGAGTTTAGCTCAATATCACCTGATCTGATAATTTTGAGCTTCTCGTTGTTTCCGAATGCTACCGATCCTTTGTTTTTTAATATGAGTTTCATAAACTTTAGTCGGTCTCCGGTCATATGTCGGGAGCACCCACTGTTTAACATCCATTGATCCTACACATATAGTAGTTGGATCGGATATTGGAATTTTGAGGTTGTTTGAAAATTTTAACCTAGGAATCATCTCTCCCTTTCTACATGATCAAACAAGTTAACCGTATATTTTTTGTGAGATGACATCAATTTTACTTGGTTAAATTTAGTTATTTGAAGATAATCAACCTTAGGTTAGATTCAAATTTAGCCTTTAGATCGTTAAGCAAACTTTTTGAAAAATTGGCTTCCAAGTCGTGGCATGGTATAGAGGCCTTCTTTGATCGACACAATAACCACTTCCTTAGACAAAGGAAATTTCAAGAAAATGTTTACTTAAGTCACTTAGGGTTACTTCCTAGTCTAACTAGTTTAGGATGTGGCGAGGTAGCTTCAGCTAGTTCCACTTAGTCGAGTGCACCAAGCTAGATACTCCTTATCTTTCTCGGGTACATAGGATCTCATTTCCCTAATGTACTATCATTTCGTCGCATCCTGATACTATGTTATCAAGGTTGACTAACTATGGATCATATCTAGCTATTCTAAAAATTAAAATAAAAAGTAACTAAGCATGCAAAGCTAAATCAAGAAGTAGAGCATATAATTTTAGTACTAGCTCCCCCTGGACCACTGAACTGATGCGATCTTTCCACGTAGTGGATTTGGTCCTTGGGAACCTAATACTTGGTTGATCCTAATTGTGAATTCAAAAAGGTCTTAGGGGCCCATGCTTTGACTTTTTTTTCTATTTCGACTATCAATCGACATATACGATTTGTTCACTGTGGTTGATCTAAATCCGAGTCCGACCTTATTGTACACGGCCTTTTGCGATCCAAGTAGTAGGTCAAGACCCTTGAACTCCAAAGTAAACCTTTCAAATGTTTTGCTAAGCTCTTGAACTTGTTCTTTCAAGAGAGAATTCTCTTCCTCAAGTTTTTCAACTTGAGTTGAGTTTCCCTCTTGAACTTGACTAGTCGAAGAGGTTAGGGAGACCTCATGATTAAGGAGTATAACTTCCCTAGCCAAAGTCTCGACCTTGGATTCAGACTTAGCTAACTTCTTAGTCAAATATTTAATTTCACTATATAAAGTATCAATTAGGGACCGACTTACCTTGATCGAATCTTTTGAACCAGATATGGATCCGTGGCTTGTCTTGAATTGAAGCTCATCGTCGGATCCTAAGTCGGACTCTGTCTCAAACTCATAGTTTGTCTCAGGTTCAGATTCGGTCTCGGACTCAGTTGGTTTGGCAATGAATGCTAGGTTGCTAAGTTTGTTGGTGCAATCGAGCCAGGTCACAATTGACTAGATCGAGTTTGACACGAGTAGTGTTTTAATGTTTGACGATGAGTTTACCATTGTTTGACAATAAGTTGATTATATGGTTGACATGGGGTTGACCATATGATGGAGAAGTCCAAGTGGGACACTTAGCATGGAAAGTCCAAGCATGAGTCTTGGCAATTGGAAAATCCAACATGGGTTAGAATGGAAAGTCCACGGGTGTAGTCTTGGCTACGTAAGTCCAAGTGTGTAGTCTTGGCGGTAAAAGTCCAAGTCTTGGGTACTTAGAATTTGGGAAGTCAAGGGTTGATATTGGTAGCGTAAAGTCAAAGGTGGAGTCTTGGCAGCATAAGTCCAACGATTGGTAGCATAAAGTCCAAGCGTATGTCTTGGCAGTGTAAGCTCAATGTGCCTTTGTTCTGTTTGCGGTTGGGACAGTCCACCTTCCAATGTCCAGTCTACTTGCAAGTGAAGCACTTGCCTTTCGTCTTCTTCACTCCTCCCTGAGATCCTCCCGCAACCTTTGCTACACATTGTTTCTTCTTCTTCTTGCCTTTCGACTTAGAAGTAGAAATATTTTGAGCAACCATAGCTAGAGCACTCTGACGAAAAATCCCCTCTCCCGCCTGGAGTTCTGTCATAATCTCCGCCAACAAATACAACCTCTTATTCATGTTGTAGTTCAAGCAAAACTGCTAAAAACTTCTAGGTAGAGATTTAAGAATGATATCGACCTGGGTTTCCCCATCGATCTCGGCTCTAAGGACTTCCAACTCATTCAAATGAGCCATCATCTTGAGAACATGATCCCTCACGGGTGTTCCCTCAATCATCGTGGTCGTCATCACGGTCCTCATAGCTTCCTGCCTAGTAGCCCAATTCTAGTGTCTAAAAAGTTCCTTGAGATTGAGCATCATGTCATAGAAGTAGTCATGGCCTGATGTTGATGTTGCAATACATTTGACATAGAAACAAAAATGTAACACCGCGCCATCTCATCATCCACTTCCTATAACTCTCTTTCTCCTTTTCACTAGAATCATTCGTAGGCTTAGGATGAACTCTTCGAAGAGTACATATTTGTACTCCTCAGCAGTCAAGACAATGTCCAGATTCCGTTTCCAATCAACATAGTTAGGTCCAGTAAGTTTGTTTTCTTTTAGAAGCATAGTAAATGGGTTGAAAACCAATTTAAAAAACCTAAGAATCACAGTGATCAAAACATTAGATTTCAAAATTTTATTGATTTGTTAAACAATAAAATTTTAAAATCAACCAACACCTCAAAACACCGAGAATATCATATGCCACGATAGTGTGGACGTATACGAATTCTACATTTGTAAGAGGAGGTTTTACCCATTAATTTTATTTTCCTATCAACCTTACTCTTTGACAAATAAAATTAATAGTTGGTTCCTCTTCGTCCCTACAAATAAAAGCAGTGACTCCGATGGGGAGGATACTTTTATTTGCATCTAAGTGTTTACCATTATCCGATACTAAGGTAATTATCTCGGATTATGTGTCTTCCAATGGAGAAGTACACACACTCCTAAATAATTTCCTATAACCATATTTGACCTAGTGACCTGCATAACAAACTCATCTGATATTGAGAAAGGCACTTAGAACCCTCTCCCACTTAGTAATTTAAAATTGAGGAATTTTCACACAACATGCATATCAAACAATAAGCAATAAATATGAAAAAAAACTTTTGAACTATTATGGCTTTTGTTTTACAATATGCTTTCCGTCATGTCGGCACCTCATCCGCTCCTCCCTTTACCATGCACAAGCCACAAAATGATCTGAGCCGACATAAACTATTTTAATTTACATCCATCGATCCTATACTCCACGAAGGAGTGTACAATATATCTAGATCGAAAGTAAATTAAAATGAGCAGCTAAACAGTGACGTATTTAATTACAAAAATTAAATACTAATTAGCCTCGTTAACCCCAAGGATTCAAATAATTAGTTACAATCACATACATACAAACACATACATCCACATAGCCATAATAGTTGGATCTTATGCCTACAAGCAAAAAGAAAGCCTACACACATCCTACTATTATCCGGCATATACAATATATGATAAATGCATGAAAGTAAAAACTTAAACACACAAAATCGGAAACCGTGGCTCTAATACCACATGAAGGGGAAAGTCGTGTTTCCCTCTTCTTCGCTTCAGTCGCTTGTGCATGGCGATCCTATCACACATCCCCGGATTAAAATTTTATCAATTAAAAATAATTCGGACGAAGATGGATTGCCTAAGCAATTGATTCATCATCGTGCTATTCAATTTGAGCGGTCGCTTGAACAAACTTGTTGTTCAAGGAACCTAACTCTTTTTATCGATTAGTCGTGGAATAGATGATGTACGGATCATCGGTTTTTATGTTTATCATCGGGCTCCATGTCAATCAATAACATGCAAAATATAAAAGAATTGAATCAATATTAAACAAGATTATACCTCTTGTTTTACCTCTTGATCTTCTATTGTATTCCTATCCTCTTCTTGGACGTCGTGTGGGCGACGATCTTCCAAGAATCGAAGCCTCCTAGATCACGTAGAAAACCCTCCCTTCGCTTGTGTCGACCATCAAACACCATGTTTGGTGTCCGCCGTCCCTAAGGAGAGGGAGAGTATGCGCCGGCCAAGACAAAGGAAGAAGGAACCCTATCCTTTGTTGCTGCTGACCCTAGGAAAGGTGGAAGAGGCACCAGCCAAGACAAAGGAAGAAGGAAAGCCCTTTGTTGCCGCCGATCCTTAGAGAAGGTAAGGAGGCGCCAGCCAAAACAAAAGGAAGAAGGAAAAACCCTAGCCACCTCTTGTTGCCTCCGACCCTAGGAGAAGTAAACACCAAACCCTAGCACAACTCTTGTTGCCGCCCAAGCCTCTCCAACGCCAACCACAATGTTGTCTTTTTTCGCCAAAGCCTCTCCAACTCCTTATATAGATCTAGGCTTCATGAGGTATTTATAATAGGCTACAATAAGGACCATGAGGAGGAGTTGGATCGTGGCCATCCAATAGATCTGAACCACATAAAACCTGATCCATTAATGATGATCCATTACACTAGAGGATCATCATTGATCTACCTCACCAACCCCATAATTAAATATGGGGTCCACATATTATTTGTACAAAATATCTCCCCGTGTTTAAGATATCGAATGCCGATTAATTAATTAAATTACTAACAATTTAATTAATTAATATCTAACTCCATGAGTAGTACCACTACTCCTTATCATCATGTTGGATCAAGTCCGCATGCAGGATTTACATGATGAACTTTATGAGCTCCTCAAGGGGACATCATCATTCTAGTATATAGGACACGGTTTCCTCCTATAATCAATGACATACAATGTAAATAATATTATTTCCCAACATATCAGGCCTATCGATTTAACACATAAATCTCTTCCATTGGTAAATCAAAGAAATAAATACTAAGCACATGTGCCCGTTATTATATCGAGATTAAGAGCATGTACACCATAATATCTGAGGTTTAATTCAATTATATAGTCAGTATAAATTGAATCACCTCTAAATCGGTCCTGCTCAATACACACAAAGTGTACTAGTGTAATTTTATGGTCAAGATAAACCAATCCCAAATTACACTATAACCATGCCAATGGTTTGTCCAAAATCATCTTAGTTGTGAACCTCTACTTATACTCTACAAGGAACTGATAACATGATCTTCTATGCGACACCACACACCATGTTATCTACAATGTAAAGTATCAGACAATATGCATAAATATAAAATGCAAACAATGATCATGTGATTCTTATTTCAAAATGCAGATGTTCATACAAAGGCTAGCCTTTCAGTATACATCACAACAATCTCCCACTTATACTAAAAGACAATGCTGCCTAAGCTTCCATGGTAGAGTCCGCAAAGCATTTCTACTTGACACTCCTCCATATAATGGCTCCACCTCCCAAAGTAAACATAAAACCCGAGGTAGACTTACTGTTATCCCTATCTAATTGGAAGTCAGAATCTGTGTAACCCATAGGGAGTAATTGATCTGCCTGGTATACTAGCATATAATCTCTAGTCCTTCTCAGGTACTTCAATATATGCTTTACCGCAGTCCAATGTCCCTGTCTTGGATTATTCTGATATATGCTAACCATGCCCACGGCAAAGCAGATATCCACCCTCGTACATAACATAGCATTCATGAGACTTCCTACCGCCGAAGCATAAGGAACCACCTTCATCTCCTCTATCTCCTTTTAAGTTCTAGGACACATCTCTTTAGATAAAGGTACTCCATGCCTAAACCCTTTCTTGGAGTTCTACATGCTAAAACGATCTAGAATAGTGTCTATTGTTGGGATGTATACTGAAAAGTCTATCTTTTGTATGAAATATCTTTATTTTGAAATAAGAATCACATGATCATTGTTTGCATATTTATGGTGATGCATATTGTCTAATACATTACATTGTAGATAACATGGTGTGTGGTGTCACACGGGAGATCATGTTATCGGCTCCTTGTAAAGTATAAGTATAGGCTCAAAACCGAGATGGCTTTGGATAAATCATTGGTATGGCTGTAGTGTGATTTGGTATTGATTTGTCTTAACCATAGAATCACATTAGTACACTTTGTGTGTATTGAGAAGGACCGACTTAGAGGTGATTCAATTTATTGCTAACTACATAATCGAATCGGACCTTAGATATTATATTGTACATGCTCTTAATCCCGATATAATAACGGGCACATATACTTAGTATTCACTTCTTTGATTTACCAATGGGCGAGATTTATAGATTAAATCGATAGGCTCGGTAAGTTGGAAAATGATATTATTTATATGAAGTGCCGTTGATTATAGGAGGAAACCGTGTCCTATATATTAGGATGATGATGTCCCCTTGAGGAGCTCATAAGGTTCATCATGTAAACCCTGCAGGTGGACTTGGTCCGACATGATGAAAAGGTTGAGTGGTACTACTCATGGAGTTAGATGTTGATTAATTAATGGCCAGTAAATTAATTAATCGACGGATATTCGAGATCTTAAACACAGGGAGAAAATGTACATATAATATATGGAGCCCATATTAACCTATGGGGGTTGGTGAGGTAGATCAATGATAATCCTTTAGTGGATTGGATTATCATTAATGGATCGTACTTTATGTGGGCTTGATCCATTGGGTGGCCAAGATTCAACTCCTCCTCATGGTCCCTATTGTAGCCTATTAATACCTCATGAAGCCTAGATCCAATGTATGAAAACAAAACTCTATATCCAAAGGTAGAGATTAAATCTCTAGATCCGACGGTTGAGATTAAATCTCTAGAACCAATGGTGGAGATTAAAACAAGGCTTATCTTTAACTCTATAAAAAGGGGCTTAAGGGTTGGCGTGGAGATTAATTAGAAGCAAGGGAGGTTTGGAGTTGGCGGCAAGAGGATTGGAGTTAGGGTTTGGAGTTGGCGGCACAAAATAAGGAAACCTTTTCCTTATCTTCTTCTTCTTCGTTGGTGGCCGGCGCCCATATAGCCCCTCTCCTCCCTTGGCCGGCATCCAAACCTAGCTCTTCTCATCTCCTTGGCCGGTGGAAACAAGGCTTAGGGTCCTCCCTTGGAGCTCTTGGCCAGCATTCATCTTTCTCATCTTCTCTTTGTTGGCCGGCGGCAAGCAACTTGCTTGTTGTTTGTTGGTTGGATAAAGAAAAGAGAAGGGTCTTGTTTCTATTCTTCCTCTTGCTTGGAACGAGCAAGGAAGGAAGATTGGTGATCTAGGAGCTTCAACTTTTGGTAGATCGTCGCACACACGACGTCCGAAAGGAGGAAGGTCATACAATAGAAGATCGAGAGGTATAACACTTATCTCTCTTCATATGTAACATGTTTGTAATTGTTTTCAATTATATATGCATGATATATTCTATTTTGTGGCAAAATATACTTGGACCCCGAACATTAACACAAAAGTCGGCGATCCATACATCATCTATTCCGCGGCTATTCGTAGAATAGAGGTTGGTTGCTTGAACAACAAGTTTGTTCAAGTAACCACTCTAATCGAATAGCACGACGATGAAATGGTTGCTTGGGTAATCCCTCGTGTCAAGGATAAATTTTTTTTATCCGAGGACGTAGAAGGGATCGCCATGAACAAGTGACCGAGTTGAAGTGGGAAGCGATGTTTCCCCTCCCTACATCTATGTATGAAGCTTGAGATAAGAACAACATCTTTTTCTTGCGATCCCTTATAACCTTGATCCCAAGGATGTGTCCCACTTCTTTCAAGTCCTTCCTATCAAATTGTTTGGACAACCATACCCTTATATCTGATAACACTTTGACATTGTTGCCAATGAGAAAAATGTCATCTATGTATAGTACAAGAAATACCACTACGTTTCCATCACATCTCTTATATACACAAGACTTTTCTGGACTTTGAATAAATCCATATGACTGAATTATGCCATCAAAGCGGATGTTCCAAGATCACGAAGCTTGCTTCAATCCATAAATGGACCGATTAAGCTTGCACACAAGATGCTCTTTGCCCTTTTCAATGAATCCCTCTGGTTGCTCCATATAGATGTTTTCTTCAAGACTTCCATTAAGGAAAGCTGTCTTGAAATCCATCTGCCAAACCTCATAATCCATATGAGCAGCAATAGACAAGAGAATCCGGATAGACTTAAGCATGGTTACCAGCGAAAAGGTCTCCTCATAATCGATACCCTCTTTCTGAGTATACCCTTTCGTAACAAGCCTTGCTTTGAAGGTCTCTACCTTCCCGTCTGATCCACTCTTTCTTTTGTAGATCCACTTGCATCCAATAACTTTTACACCATTGGGTGGTTCTACTAGCTCCCAGACCTGATTTGAATCCATAGATTCTATCTCAAAATTCATCGGCCTTTGCAAAGATACGACATCTTTATCTTGGATTGCCTCGTCATATGTCTAGGGATCAGGTTCATGTTCGCCAGGGACCAAATCAGAAGATTCTCTCAAGAACATAAATCTATCAGGGTTGTCTAACAACCCTCCCACTACGATGAGGTATTACCTATGTATCTTCTGTGACAAGCGGTGCAATCACTTGTGGTATGTCCTCTTGTACCATTGGTACTGAAGTAGTGACTTCCCCTCTTAATTCCTCCAGAACAATCTTGCTCATGGGCTAGTGGTTCATCACATAGTCTTCCTCTAAAAATTGGCCATTCATGCTAACGATAACCCTCTGATATCTAGGGCTATAGAACAAACCACCTTTCATTCCTCTAGGATAGGCTATGAACAGGCGCACTTCTGTACAAGATTCCAACTTACCAGCATCTCCATTCAGCACATGTGCTGGACTACCCCAAATCCGAATATGTCTCAGATTAGACTTTTTCCTAGTCCACAATTCTGTGGGAGTAGAAGGTACAGATTTAGATGGAACCAAGTTCAGAATATACACTATCATTTCTAAAGCATACCCCCAGAATGAATCTGGTAACTCAGAATAACTCATCATCGATCTAACGATCTCTATAAGAGTTATATTCCTTCATTTTTCCACACCATTCTACTGGGGTGTACTAGGTGTAGATAGTTTGGATTGAATCCCAGCCTCTGATAAGTAACTCTTAAACTCTCCCAAGAGATACTCACCACCACGATCAGATCATAGTATCTTGATACTTTTACCTTGACGTTTCTCCACATCAACATTGAATTCTTTGAACCTGTCAATGCATTCAGACTTGCGGCGCATCAAGTAAATATATCCATATCTTGAATAATCATCTATAAAAGAGATAAAATATTCAAAACCACCTCTAGCTTGGATAGACATAGGACTACACAAATCAGAATTAACCAATTCCAACACATCTTTGGCTCTATACCCCTTGGCCTTAAAAGGCCTCGTAGTCATTTTAACTTCCAAGCAAGATTTGCAAGTTGGGAAATCTTCCACCACTAATGAACCCAAAGGATCATCAACTATCAACCTTTGAATTAAACTCAGGTTAATATGACCTAACCTTAGATGCCAAAGATACGTTTGGTTCATTTTCGAAGGTTCTTTTCTCTTATTAGATTTAGAAGATGAGTTATTTATTTCTATTTGCAACGTGGGAACTTTTGGTTCAAGAGTGTATAAATTTCCTACAAACGCACCAGAATAGATAATTGTAGGGGGATCGATTGGCCGGCTAGAGGGGGGTGAATAGCCCTCGTTCGTTGGATGTCGTAATTCGTTCATTCTCGTGTGCTCGTCTACAATTGTTGTTAATATACGCAGCGGAATAACAATAGAAATAACAACAACACAAGGACAATCAATACACAAGCATATACGTGGTTCGGAACCAAATGGTTCCTACTCCACGGGTGAGCTCTTCGAGCTCTAGTAATGCGCACGACACTAACTATAACACTCCTTCTCGACAACACGTCGGAGGTGGAGAAACCTCTCACAAGCAATTACAATGTAATATAGAAATACAAGCAAATACACAAATACAATACAAAAGAAAACTTTCACCGATTGCTTTGATCGCTTTGCTTGTTGCTTGCTTTGATTGGCTCTTGAAGGACTGGAATACAGCAGCAATTCCCCTCCAATAGCTCCACAAAAGGCTTGGCGAAATCCTCCAACTCGTGCTCCATTTATAACCTGCATCAAGCTGTTTTCGCGCTACTATCACGCCAAAAGGCCCGGTCGATTGCCTGTGTGTTGTCTCACAACGGCCAGATCCACGTCGGACAAGTTCCAACGGATCACCTACGATTGATCGATGATGCCCATCACCGACAGTGACCCGATAGTCGGCGCTACGCGCGGCTACCTCGCGTACTCGCGACACTCGCATCGATCGGCCGATCATCGACGACTTTCGATCATTGCCCGATCCATGGCGATCAAGCGCCAAGCACAAAACCCTAGCCTTACACGGTCGAACTCTAGTCGACTTGGACCATCGAACCTAAGACCTATGCGGCCGCGACGTCGGGCAAAACCTCAAACACCAAGATGTTTGAGCATCCGACCGTCGGGTAAACCCTCAAACATCAAGTTTGAGCCTCCGTCACTCAGTCTTAGCCACTTGGCCAAGTCCACCTTATCCCTCATGTAGTTCCCCACCAAATCTCTCTTCCCTCGGCCTACGTCCCTCGGATGCGCCAAGCGCACGGCTTCGCAACGCCATCCTTCGCGTCTCATGCCCTAGAAGTATGCTTCCCTTTGGGCTCACTCCATTCGCTCCCCGTCCGGCGGTCCCTCGGATGCACCAATCGCACGGCTTCGCAATGCCATCCTTCACCGACTCAAGGACCCCGAGCCTAGTGAACTTACCAAGTCCTTAAGACTTCCCATATGCACCAAGCGCACGGCTTCGCAATGCATTTCTCACCAAGCACCAAGCGCACGACTTCGCAATGCTTTGGATTTCCCATGCCAAGCACCAAGCGCACGGCTTCGCAATGCTTTGGACTTTCCCATGCCAAGGCTTCCCCCTTGGACTTCCACACCAAGCTCCATGCTTGGATTTTCCATGCCAACCCCATGTTGGACTTTCCCACACCAAGCTCCATGCTTGGATTTTCCATGCCAACACCATGTTGGACTTTCCCATGACAATCCCATGTCATGAGTTTTGTCTATCATCAAAATACCATCAAGGTACTGCTGGGCGGATTGCTCCAACAATCTCCCCCTTTTTGATGATTGACAAAACTACCATCTCAAGTCTACCAATTCTCCCATATTGGCAATTCTCATATCCCAATGAGAATTCCAAACCTAATTGGTAACTTGGTAATATCTCCCCCTTTTTGACTTTACATAAAAAAGGTCCTCCCCAAGGGTATGAATGTCTCATATCCCAATGAGATCTTATATCTCTCCCTTGGAGGAACACATGTCTACCATCTTTCTAGTGATCCCATATCACTTAAAGAGAGGCAACCCAATTTCCTCCCATGAGGAAATACACATCCATCTTCCCATGATAGATACCTCCCCTTAGAGGCTTGCTCCCCCTTGACCATTGCACCAACAATGTCCTTGGAGAGTCCCTAAGCCAATAGGATCATTAACCAAATCAAAATTAAGGCAAAGTTCAACAATGAACTCACATCCACCTTAAAATTGATACTCACCCTCAACCCAACTCCTAATCCATATCCAATGGATTTCCACCCTCTCTAATGCTCTCCCAAGCATATCCTAGGGTTAGGAGTGGTTAGGGAACCTTAACCTAGCTGAATATGGGCCTAACCAACAAGATTTACCCGAAATCAGCCAAGACGATCAAATCGAAATTAGTGGCCACCCTCATACCGATCGCCAATCCATGGAAGTCGACGATCGATAATCGCATTTGTAAAGCAAAGATTTCAGAAATGGATTTCCGAAATCCATAAGTAAATATACATAAGTTTAAAAATCGTGAAATTTCATATGCATATTACTTATCCTAAACACTATGGGTGAAAAATGTTGGAAAATTATTTTACCCATTAAATTAGGAGATTGATACAAAGTTCAAAAGTTTAGAAAAGCTTCAATAAAGAGCCCTCTTTGTATCATCCCATTCAATGGTGATAGCTATCACAAGATAGGCTTCACCAAGGTTTTTCAAAATGTTTTCAAAACCTTTATTTTCATTTTCCTAAACATCTCACAAATATCTAGATGTGTAAAACACATTCAAGGCAATTAATCTAGTGAGATGTGGGTTTTTGTTCTTTAAAATGGTCTCATGCATATTTCTAGGCACTATTATTTGACTCCCATCAAATCATGCCATAGTCCTTAACTCCATTTTAATTCATGCATGATATGATTATGGCATAGATATGATATAGATAAAAACATATGCCAATATCATGATGTCATGGCATGTGAATGAAACTTAAGCATATATGACATCTAAACATAAATCTAAACATGATCATGACATTTTATAGATAAACATGAAAATGATGTCATGACATGGCAAGGCAAATAAAGCATGGCAAGTAAAATATACTAAGGTATAGAATACCTAAGTGTTAAAATTAAATTGCCATTTCTAGGAATTAAATTCATTTTGCCTTAATGCCATTCATTTCCCTAGTGTGCCAAAAACCCAAAATGGCACACCAATACCTCTAAGACCTAAATGTGCCAATTTAAATCATTTTTAATTTCTCAAGCACATTGGCACACCCTAATGTGTCAACTCTACTATGGTTAGGTTAACTACCCATCCACTTAGGGTTGACACACCCTAACCCATTTAGCGTGAATCGATCACGCTTTTAGGAACCCAATACCTATTGGAGCTCCTTGGGTTAACAAGGTATTCCCTAGGGATAACTTCCCTAGATACCTTTCTAATGACCCTTTTTTATTTTAAAACCATAGTCTTTTGGGTCTTACTTGGGTCAACTCTAGAGGTGACTCTTCCATTGACCCTCTTAGTGGCTACATTTGATTTCTTTGAGGTGTTAGCCACTAAACACATACCATGGCTAGACTTAGGGATGACTTCCCTATTAGCCTTGGTTTTCCTAGACCTAGAAATAGTTCCATAATTAAATGGAACATTATGATAAGTCTTCTTGGGCTTAGGTTTTTCACCCAAACCTTCCTTGCCCTTTGACCGTTTTTGAACCTTAGGTCTTGACTTTTGGACATTTGACCCTAGAATTGAATTTTCTATGATTCTAAGGGCTTTCTCCATTCTCTCAAGTCTTGACCTCAAGACTTGGTTCTCTAGCTCTAATTTTCCCATTTTTGAATTTTCATTAGGTTTTTGGGAAAACCTCTTCTTAGGCATATGCCAGGATTTCTTGGGATTAATACCCAAATTCTCTTCAATTCTTCTAATTGATTTCCTAGGTAGGATAGGTCTAGTGTTTTGGGTCCTAGGTTTGTCCTTAGAGAAACTAACACGCTTAGCGCCTAAGCAATAGACCTTATTGTTTCTCCTAGCATGCTTTTCATTGATAATAGCAAGAGAACTAAAATAATTTTTAGCATGCTTTTTGACTTTAGGAATTAAAGGTGCATTAACTAAATGTACCTTAGGGTTAGCTTTAGGAGCTCCCCCTACATGAATTGAACCTTCTTGCCCTTTCTTCCTCCCCCTAGGGCATTGGCTTCGGTAGTGTCCCTTTTGATTGCATTTGAAGCACACAATGTGCTCTTTGCTCTTGATTTTGGGAACACCGACATCCTTTGACTTTGGGTTGACTTTTGGTGTCGATGCCTTCTTCTTAGCCAATTTAGGGCATTTGCTCTTATAATGCCCTTTCTCCCTACACTCAAAGAATATTATGTGATTTTTATTTAGAATAATAACACTTGAGTTACCTATGGAGGTGGTGGAGGCCTCTTCATGATCTTCACTTCTCCCGGATGTGGATGCTTCTTGTTCTTGCTCCGGGATGGAAGATTGCCTTTCCTCCCCCTCAATGCTAGAGGTGGAGGTCTCCACCAAATCATCAACATCTTCAAATGTTGTGCGTGCTTCTTCTTCGGCATTCTCCTCTACTTGTGCCGATTGGGAATTTTCTTGGAATTTCATTACCTTATTCCATAATTCCCTTGCATCCCTATAATCACCCAATCTAGACAAAATAGTGTTAGGCAACAAATCACTAATCAACTTGATTACCTTGAGATTTGTCTTGAAGTCTTTGATTTGGTCTTGGGTCCATTTTGACTTCTCAATTGGCTTGTTGTACTTGTCCCTAGGCATTTCAAAACCGTTTTCTATAATAATCATAAAATCAAAATCGGTTTCTAGATATACCTCCATCCGTTTCCTCCACCAAGCAAAGTCTCCATCGAAATTCGGTGGATGGATGAAGCCGGCCATTGTAGTGCTCTCGTGGCGGTTAGTCCTTGAAGAGCGACCTCGGCTCTGATACCACTTGTAGGGGGATCGATTGGCCGGCTAGAGGGGGGTGAATAGCCCTCGTTCGTTGGATGTCGTAATTCATTCGTTCTCGTGTGCTCGTCTACAATTGTCGTTAATATACGCAGCGGAATAACAATAGAAATAACAACAACACAAGCACAATCAATACACAAGCATATACGTGGTTCGGAACCAAATGGTTCATACTCCACGGGTGAGCTCCTCGAGCTCTAGTTATGCGCACGACACTAACTATAACACTCCTTCTCGACAACACGTCGGAGGTGGAGAAACCTCTCACAAGCAATTACAATATAATATAGAAATACAAGCAAATACACAAATACAATACAAAAGAAAACTTTCACCGATTGCTTTGATCGCTTTGCTTGTTGCTTGCTTTGATTGGCTCTTGAAGGACTGGAATGCAGTAGCAATTCCCCTCCAATAGCTCCACAAAAGGCTTGGCGAAATCCTCTAACTCGTGCTCCATTTATAACCTGCATCAAGCTATTTTCGCGCCTATCAGTCGACTGCCAAAAGGCCCCAGTCGACTGCCCCTGTAGCCGTTGTCTCACAACGGCCAGATCCACGTCGGACAAGTTCCAACGGATCACCTACCAGTCGACTGATGATGTGTTAGTAATATATGAGAGATGTCCTAAGGCAATCGCCTTATGTATGAACCATTTATATGATAAATGAAGATTCACAATTTGAGTATACATGTTTTATGTATTTGATTGGATCTTAAACTCATTTACTGAATATCCACGATACGATTCACAACATGAGAGAATTTGTGATTGGATCACAACTAGTGAGTATCTCTACATGTGTAATTGTGATGTATCGGAATTATCCCTAGTCGATGAATTGATGGATTTGGACACCATCAATTCTGTCGAGACTAGCACGAGGTATACTCCTTGGTGTATCCAAGCAGCTGATTCTCACTGGCTGGAGACATAGTGATGTCCGGAGTTAATCGTGGATGCTAGTTATGGTCACTAGTTCATTGGAGTGACCAGTCGTAAGACTTCATATGGTTCTCTGCATATATAGATATGTCAATGAAGTTCTTACTGTGGCTTAAGTGCGATGTTCCTTTGACTTGCGGTATTCAAGTCATCTTGATCATGGAGACTTATGCTTTGACATCTTAAGCAAACATCTCCGAGGAGATGTGGACCTGGGATGATTGGGTATAAGTCAAAGTGATCGAAGGTGTTTGAATAGCCTATAAAGGATTCACCACTCCTTGCGAGGAGATGTATACCCATGGCCTCTCGTCGGATTGTTACTAAAGTCTTTGGCCAAAGCATTACATGTTTAGAGTAAGGTACTCTTGATACATGTGAAGTAACTAGAATCAGTAGGGCGAGGAAATGATACTTGGGCTAGGTGTGGCGTGAGTCGACCTAGTGAGGTGACACAATAGACCATGTCTGAACCAAGTGGGTATAAGATGAGTGAAGGGAATGGGGCACGATTCATTCGAGCTACTGAAGGGTTTCAGAAATAGTTCTGGATCAACCGTTGATCTTTTCGGTTAATTGGGGATCATGATGTACTACTAGGTGCCACTCATGATCGTTCTATAATTAATGGTTAAGTATAGACGGCCAACATAAACCGAGAACCTATTTGGTCACACGCACAACGAGTGTAATCCAAAGGATTTAAAACGAGCTTGAGAATGGGATTCTCAGACCGAGAGAAACTATGTTTGGTTGGACCAAACATAAGCGAGCATGAAATTGTTTGATCGCAATGGAAGCGTGGATGGGCCGTGTCTTATGAAGACATAATGGATGGACCAAAATGGTTTGGTTCTAATCCAATGGATGAGAATAAACCAAAGGGTTTGGTTTATTTTAAACGAATGAACCAAAAGTTGGGTTGGTTCGTGTTAACTTAAAATAAACCATCATGGTTTGGTTTATTTTAACTTATCTTAATGGAGGCGGGTTAACGGGCTTTATGGATATGATCCATTAACCATTAAGAGAATTAGTTCTCTATAAAATAGGGCTTAAACCTAACCCTAAACCCTAATGAAGTTGCCCTACCCCAGGTTGTAGCCGCCCAACATGTTGCTGTTGCCGCCCAGCTTGTGGTGCCGGTCCAGCTCCTTGCGGCGACCAAGCTCCAGCGGTGAACCTCCGGCGACCCTCCGGTGATCTCCTATAGGTTGGCATCAAGGTGAGCCTTTTTCTCCTTGTTGGCGCGCCTACTCCTCCACCAAGCTGTCCAGTTTTCTGGACAGCTTCTCTCCTCTCGTCGGGAGTCGTTTGGGCGGCGGTTAGTGCTCGACAGCGGCTAACTTACCGGGATTTGATCTCGGTAATCCTCTGAGTGGAGGGCGAAGGATTCGTCAAGCGGTTGTGAACACCTCTCCGGAGAAGCGAGTTTTGAGAACTCATTTTGGATCCGAATTTGGATTCGGATCGTGATCATCTCTCGATCACGTCGTCTTCAACACGAGGCTAGTAACCCGTACGAAGACGAAGCTCGTGACTTAGCGAAGTCATCCCGAGGAGCTCGGCGTGGATACGGATAGAGACGATTCTTACGAGGATCGTTCCGGTTGATGCCGTTCCCGCTACACGTCATACGGAAGGTATAACGTAGTTTAATTTCCTTTTATTGCAAATTATAATTTACGGTTATGTCTACACTTGTTGTAATATGCATGCGTGTGTTGTGTGTGTTGTAATAAATATAGATTTATTATTTTTAATTGCTTCCGCTGTGCTCATGTTTACGAAACATGATCGAACACACACTGCCTTGATGCGAAACCTTGATGTATCGAGCCCAAGTTGTGTTTCGACATAATCGTAAAAATGGTTTTGCGATAGTCATAATGTATTTCTGGAAATTTTCTAATTTTGGAAATTTAGAAGTATTTATGGAAATTTTTCAATTTTGGAAAGTCTAGAAGTATTTATGGAAATCTTCCACTATTGGAAAGTTGGAAGTATTTATGGAAATTGATATTTTCCATAAATAAAATATTTGATTAGATTCTGGAAATTTGTTTCCTAATTTAATCATGATTTGATTTGGGAAATCAAATCTTAAAATATTTTATTTCCATAAGTAGTTTTAATGATTTAGGAAATTGGTTTCCTAAATAGATTTTCCTTAATCAAATAATTCCATGAATAAAATATGTGATTAGATTTGGAAATTTGTTTCCTAATTTAATTATGATTTGATTTGGAGAATCAAATCTTAAACATATTTTATTTCCATAAATAGTTATGACATATAAGGAAATTATATACATGACATAATTGTATGCCATGTAATTGCATTAGATGCATAACATTATGCCATGCGTGTCGTGACATGTAGATGTATGCCATGTATGCCATGCCATGTAGATAATAGTTATTTGCATGCAAAGAGGATGAGACATAAAAACCCTAACTCAATATTAAAGCCTACACCTTCCATTAATATGGTTAGAACCAGAGTTCTGTTTCTTGTTTGGGTTGTTGGACTCACTCCAAGCAGGCTCGAACGAACATGTTCAATCATTGGAATAGTTTAACTCTAATATGGTAAGAGTCGGTCAATCGTTAGTTTGGGTTGTTGGACTCACTCCAAGCTGGCTAATTGGTTGAATGCGCTCTAACCATATTAAAACTATTTCGCGATTAATGGGTCGGCTTTAACTTGGAGCATCGATTTGTTGGACTCACTCCAAGTCGATGTGAAGAGAGGTGAAGTTGGGTGCTATGCATATGATGCATACTTGTTAATGTGTTAACAACCCAATGTATGTGTAAACATTCAATTAGTTGATAGCACATTGTGATAGTTACATATACATGATATGTAATCGGTATACTTGATACCCACCATCATAGCTAAGAATGGCTTGTTGGACTCACTCGAGGTTGTTCTTATCTATGATGGATATCAACCATTCGGAGATGGACCTACGATCTCGAAGTGATTTTAAGGGTTTTGAAATTCAAAATGAATTGGATTTATAAATGTATTTTGATGCATTTTAAAATCATCTTTCTCATATATGCTAGTTTTGTATTTCTAAGTTAATATATTGATCATAATGTGTTTGAATTTGCGTTCCATTTTGGATTCAAATAAATTGGTGGGCGAACTTCTTGGGTGGCTTAGAAACTTGAGAATTGTTCTCAGGTGAAAAGCTTGCGTATGTCCTCGAGCGCCTCTTCACCGTCTAGTGACGATGCAACTTTGGACCAATTGTTGGCCTATCGAGAAACATGTGAGTGATTACGAACAAATGAGTTGCATCATGCTAGCGCGATGGAACCCAAGCTCTGGCGGCATGAGCATATGGATGCTCATATCGTGATCCTTCATCTTTGTGAGTTGGTTGATGAGCAAGTGAGATTCGAAGGTTCGAAGTCTCAAAGCTCCTCTTCACCTGCGAGATGCTAGAAGGTTCATCTGTAGTCTTGCTTATCTTTGAGGCGTGGAGTCTTAGAAGCATGGCGAGGGGGGGTCTTTGTTAGTTGATTCCTCGAAGAAAGGTTCTAAGAGGAAGTCAAAGGAACAGAGAAGGAAAGAAGAGAAGGGCTAAGAAGGTAGAACTAGCTCAAAGGGCACTTGCCATCATTATGGCAAGTAGGGCCATTCTTGAAGAAAGTGCAAGATTTATCTTGAGTCCGTGAAGAAGGATAGGCATCGGATGCCCCATCTTCTTGAAATCTTCTTTATTGATTGTCATTCTATTTCCTCGACACTTGGGTATTGATACTGGGTGTGGCTCACATATATGTAATGACATATATGGGCTAAGGAATAGAAGAAGACTCGTCGAGGAGAGTCAAATTTACGTGTTGGGAATGGAGCAAAGGTTCTTGCACTCGCCATCGGAGCGTATTTTGGAACTCCTGTAGGACTTGTCTTAGAAGCTGGACAATTGCTTTTATGTTCCTTCGTTGATAAAGAACATCATTTCTATTTCTTGTTTAAATAGAAATGGGTACCATTTGACTTTAGTAACAATTGTTGTTACATAACTTTGAATGGAGTTCTTTATGGAATTTGGAACTTTAAGCAATGGTGTTTATCGTTGGGCGTATCGGTGACATTTTCAATATCGAAGCGAGCAACACGCGTGCTCGAAAGGATAATCAAATAGACTCCTATATGTGGCATTGTCGTCTTGGCCATATAAGCAAGAAACGCATGTCCGAATTACACCGATGTGGAATTCTGGAATCGTTTGAATTGGATTCATACGATACATGCGAATCATGCTTAAAAGGCAAGATGACTAAGTTACCTTTTACTGGAAAGGGTGAACGAGTGGGAGAGTTACTAGGTCTAATACATCTTGATGTATGTGGACCTATGTCAACTCAAGCATTAGGAGGCTATAGCTACTTCATTACCTTCACCGATGATCACTCACGGTTTGGGTATGTGTTCTTGATGAAACACAAGTCCAAGCCTTTGAAAGGTTCAAAGAATTCAGAAATGAAGTAGAGAAACAACATGACAAGAGTATTAAAATACTTGATCGGATCGAGGTGGTGAATACTTAAGTCAAGAGTTTCTTGATTATCTAAGAGACAATGGTATATTGTCTCAATGGACTCCGCCTATACACCCACACATAATGGTGTATCGAGAGGCGTAATCGGACCTTGTTGGACATGGTCAGTCAATGATGAATCATCGACTCTTCCCAAGTCCTTTTGGGGTTATGCACTTGACATTTGTTTACTTGTTAAGCAGAATGCCTACAGTAGTCTCGGCTACTCCATATGAGATATGGAATGGTAAGAAACCTCATGTATCTTACTTGAAGATATGGGGTTGTCTGCTTATGTGAAGCGGAATGTATCGGACAAATTGGATGCTAAGTCGATAAATGTCTATTTATTGGATACCTAAGGAAACAAGGGGTTACCAATTCTATCATCTGTGGAACAAAGGTGTTTGTTTGAGGCATCTTTGTGTTTCTAGAGAAGAGTTTCTCTTGCAGAAAGCAGTGGGAGTGTCGTCGAGCTTGAGGAGGCTCGAGAGACTCAAATAGACATTAATGAGATACGGTGAAGCACAACGGTGACAACTCATAGTGATGAGCAATCATTTGGACCTATTGTAACACCACATCTTCGTAGATCACAGGTAGAACCATGATATTCACGAGAGATATGGATTTCGTAAGTGAATCGAGCGACGTGTTACTCATTGATGATGAGAGCCTACGATTATGAAGAAGTCTTGACAAGTTGAAGGGATAAGTGGCTTGGTGCCATGAAGTGGAAATGGATTCCATGTATGAAAACCAAGTTTGGAACTTGGTTGACCCACTGAAGGCATAAAGCCTATAGGGTGCAAGTGGGTTTTCAAGAAGAAAACCGACATGGATGTGATTACCTATAAGGCTAGATTGGTGGCGAAAGGATATCGTCAAAAGCAAGGTGTTGATTATGACGAAACCTATTCGCCTGTAGCTATGCTTAAATCCATTCGGATGCTCCTGGCCATAGCAGCTCATTATGATTATGAGATATGGCAGATGGATGTGAAAACAGCTTTCCTTAATGGAAACTGCTCGAGGGCGTGTATATGACACACTGAGGTTTCACATCGGTTGATAAAACCAAGGTATGCAAATTCGGCGATCCATTTATGGATTGAAGCAAGCATCGAGAGTGGAATATCCGTTTTGATGAGACAATCAAAGTTTGATTTCTCACAAAATCGAGACGAACCTTGTGTGTACAAGAAGGTTAGTGGGAGTCGATCATGTTCCTAGTATTGTATGTCGATGACATATTACTTATAGAAGCGATGTGTCAATCTTCTGATCGATTAAGGTTTGGTTATCCAAGACATTCTCCATGAAAGACCTGGGAGAAGCAACCTACATCCTTGGGATTAAGATCTATAGAGATAGATCGAAACGGTTGCTTGGTCTTTCGCAGTCTACATATATAGACCGAGTGCTAAAGAGGTTTAGCATGTCGGAATCCAAGAAAGGTTATCTACCCATCAGGCATGGGGTACACCTTTCGAAGTCTATGTGTCCGCGCACAGAAGACGAGAGGATTTGCATGAGTAAGATTCCCTATGCATCATGATAGGATCTATCATGTATGCTATGTTATGTACGAGGCCCGATGTATCGTATGCTCACGAGTGTCGCGGCGGATACCAATCCGATCGAGGGAATGGATCATTGGGTATTGATCTTTAAGTACTTGAGAAGAACTAAGGATGTGTTCCTGATATATGGAGAAGGGGACATGGTGATACGCGGGTATACGGATGCCAGCTTCCAGACAGACAAGGATGATTCCAGGTCTCGATGCGGGTATGTATTCACCTAGAATGGAGGCGCAATAAGTTGGAAAGGTTCCAAGCTTGACACTATAGCGGATTCTGCCACTAAGGCAGAATACGTTGTAGCTTTGGAAGCAGCAAAGGAAGCGGTTTGGATCAAGTAGTTCATCTATGAACTTGATGTAGTCTCATCAATGATCCAAACATGTGCTTCGCCGCTATCATCTTATCAGAGAGATCATAAGTAGGAACGAAATACAAATCGAGAAAATTCCCACTGAAAGGAACTTAGCGGATCCTTTGACTAAAGCATTACCTCAAAGTAAGTTTGAGGGTCATGTTAGAGCTTATGGTATTGGAATCTGTAGCGATTGACATTAGGCCAAGTGGGAGTCTGTTAGTAATATATGAGAGATGTCCTAAGGCAATGCCTTATGTATGAACCATTTATATGATAAATGAAGATTCACTATTTGAGTATACATGTTTTATGTATTTGATTGGATCTTAAACTCATTTCTTGAATGTCCACGATACGATTCACGGCGCATGAGAGAATTTGTGATTGGATCACAACTAGTGAGTATCTCTACATGTGTAATTGTGATGTATCGAATTATCCTAGTCGATGAATTGATGGATTTGGACACCATCAGATTACATATACTCCTTGGTGTATCAAGCGGTGATTCTCCTTTGTTTGGAGACATAGTGATGTCGAGTTAATCGTGGATGCTAGTTATGGTAACTAGTTCATTGGAGTGACCAGTAGTAAGACTTCATATGGTTCTCTGCATATATAGATATGTCAATGAAGTTCTTCTGTGGCTTAAGTCGATGTTCCTTTGACTTGCGGTATTCAAGTCATCTTGATCATGGAGACTTATGCTTTGACATCTTAAGCAAACATCTCAGGAGATGTGGACCGAGATGATTGGGTATAAGTCGAGTGATCGAAAGGTGTTTGAATAGCCTATAAAGGATTCACCACTCCTTGCGAGGAGATGTATACCCATGGCCTCTCGTCGGATTGTTACTAAAGTCTTTGGCCAAAGCATTACATGTTTAGAGTAAGGTACTCTTGATACATGTGGAGTAACTAGAATCGTGGGCGAGGAAATAATACTTGGGCTAGGTGTGGCGTAGTCGACCTAGTGGGGTGACACAATAGACCATGTCTGAACCAAGTGGGTATAAGATGAGTGAAGGGAATGGGGCCGCGATTCATTCGAGCTCTTGAAGGGTTTGAAATAGTTACGGATCAAGTTGATCTTTTGGTTAATTGGGGATCATGATGTACTACTAGGTGCCACTCATGATCGTTCTATAATTAATGGTTAATTATAGGCGGCCAACATAAACCGAGAACCTATTTGGTCACACGCTGCTTGAGTGTAATCCAAAGGATTTAAAGCGAGCTTGAGAATGGGATTCTCGACGAGAGAAACTATGTTTGGTTGGACCAAACATAAGCGAGCATGAAATTGTTTGATCGCAATGGAAGCGTGGATGGGCCGTGTCTTATGAAGACATAATGGATGGACCAAAATGGTTTGGTTCTAATCAATGGATGAGAATAAACCAAAGGGTTTGGTTTATTTTAAGCGAATGAACCAAAAGTTGGTTAGGTTCATTTTAACTTAAAATAAACCATCATGGTTTGGTTTATTTTAACTTATCTTAATGGAGGCGGGTTAAGCGGGCTTTATGGATATGATCCATTAACCATTAAGAGAATTAGTTCTCTATAAAATAGGGCTTAAACCCTAATCCTAAACCCTAATGAAGTTGTTGCCGCCAACAGGGTTGCGCCCAACCTTGTTGGTGTTTGGCGCCAACCTAAGTGCGCCGCCCGCATCAGCTCCTCCATCCCGGTTCGTCAAGGTGAGCTTCCTTCCTCGGTGAACCTCGGCGACCCTAGCTGTCCAGTTTTCTGGACAGCTTCTCCTCCTCGTCGGGCGTCGTTTGGACGACGGTTAGTGCTCCGACAGCGGCTAACATACCGGGGATTTGATCTCCGGTAATCCTCTGAGGTGGAGGACGAAGGATTCGTCAAACGGTTGACGAATACCTCTCCGGAGAAGCGAGTTTTGAGAACTCGTTTTGGATCCGAATTTGGATTCGGATCGTGATCATCTCTCGATCACGTCGTCTTCAACACGAGGCTAGTAACCCGTGCGAAGGCGAAGCTCGTGACTTAGCGAAGTCATCGAGGAGCTCGGCGTGGATCACGGATAGAGACGATTCTTACGAGGATCGTTCCGGTTGATGCCGTTCCCGCTACACGTCATACGAAAGGTATAACGTAGATAATTTCTTTTATTGCAAATTTTAATTTACGGTTATGTCTACACTTGTTGTAATATGCATGCGTGTGTTGTGTGTGTTTTAATAAATAAGTGTATTTATTATTTTTAATGCTTCACCTGTGCACATGTTTACGAAACATGATCGAACACACACCCGTGATCTAAACCTTGATGGTATCGAGCCCAAGTTGTGTTTCGACATAATCGTAAAATGGTTTTGCCATAGTCATAATGTATTTCTGGAAATTTTCTGAATTTTGGAAATTTAGAAGTATTTATGGAAATTTTTCAATTTGGAAAAGTCTAGAAGTATTTATGGAAATCTTCCACTATTGGAAAGTTGGAAGTATTTATGGAAATTGATATTCTCCATAAATAAAATATTTGATTAGATTCTGGAAATTTGTTTCCTAATTTAATCATGATTTGATTTGGGAAATCAAATCTTAAAATATTTTATTTCCATAAGTAGTTTTAATGATTTAGGAAATTGGTTTCCTAAATAGATTTTCTTAATCAAATAATTCCATGAATAAAATATGTGATTAGATTTGGAAATTTGTTTCCTAATTTAATTATGATTTGATTTGGAGAATCAAATCTTAAACATATTTTATTTCCATAAATAGTTATGACATATAAGGAAATTATATACATGACATAATTGTATGCCATGTAATTGCATTAGATGCATAACATTATGCCATGCGTGTCGTGACATGTAGATGTATGCCATGTATGCCATGCCATGTAGATAATAGTTATTTGCATGCAAAGAGGATGAGACATAAAAACCCTAACTCAATATTAAAGCCTACACCTTCCATTAATATGGTTAGAACCAAAGTTCTGTTTCCTGTTTGGGTTGTTGGACTCACTCCAAGCCCGGCTCGAACCTGAACATGTTCAAATCATTGGAATAGTTTAACTCTAATATGGTAAGAGTCAGAGGTCAATCGTTAGTTTGGGTTGTTGGACTCACTCCAAGCCTGGCTAATTGGTTGAATGCGCTCTAACCATATTAAAACTATTTCGCGATTAATGGGTCGGCTTTAACTTGGAGCATCGATTTGTTGGACTCACTCCAAGGTCGATGTGAAGAGAGGTGAAGTTGGGTGCTATGCATATGATGCATACTTGTTAATGTGTTAACAACCCAATGTATGTGTAAACATTCAATTAGTTGATAGCACATTGTGATAGTTACATATACAAGATATGTAATCGGTATACTTGATACCCACCATCATAGCTAAGAATGGCTTGTTGGACTCACTCCAAGGTTGTTCTTATCTATGATGGATATCAGCCCATTCGGAGATGGACCTACGATCTACTGAAGTGATTTTAAGGGTTTTTTGAAATTCAAAAAATGAATGGGATTTATAAATGTATATTGATGCATTTTTAAAATCATCTTTCTCATATATGCTCGTTTTGTATTTCTAAGTTAATATATTGATCATGATGTGTTTGAATTTGCGTTCCATTTTGGATTCAAATAAATTGACTGGGCCGAACTTCTTGGACTGGCTTAGAAACTTGATAATTGTTCTCAAGGTGAAAAGCTTGTGTATGTCCTCGAAGCGCCTCTTCCCGCCCGTCCTAGTGACGATGCAACTTTGGACCAATTGTTGGCCTATCAGAAACATGTGAGTGATTCTGAACAAATGAGTTGCATCATGCTAGCCGCGATGGAACCCAAGCTACGAAAGCAGCATGAGCATATGGATGCTCATATCGTAGTCCTTCATCTCTGTGAGTTGGTTGATGAGCAAGTGAGATTCGAAAGGTTCGAAGTCTCAAAGCTCCTCTTCACCTCTGAGATGCTAGAAGGTTCATCTGTGGTACTGCTTAATATGCTGAAGACTGTGGAGTCTTCTGAGAAGCATGAGCAGGGGACGGTGCTGTTAGTTGATTCCTCGAAGAAAGGTTCTAAGAGGAAGTCAAAGGAACAGTAGAAGGGAAAGAAGAGAAGGGCTAAGAAGGTAGAACTAGCTCAAAAGGGCACTTGCCATCATTATGGCAAGTAGGGCCATTTGCGAAGAAAGTGCAAGATTTATCTTGAGTCCGTGAAGAAGGATAGGGCATCGGATGCCTCATCTTCTTCAGAAATCTTCTTTATTGATTGTCATTCTATTTCCTCAGACACTTGGGTATTTGATACTGGGTGTGGCTCACATATATGTAATGACATATATGGGCTATGGAATAGAAGAAGACTCGTCAAGGGAGAGTCAAATTTACGTGTTGGGAATGGAGCAATGGTTGCTGCACTCGCCATCGGAATGTATTTGTTGGAACTCCCTGTATGACTTGTCTTAGAACTGGACAATTGCTTTTATGTTCCTTCGTTGATAAAGAACATCTTTTCTATTTCTTGTTTAAATAGAAATGGGTACCATTTGACTTTTAGTAACAATTGTTGTTACATAACTTTGAATGGAGTTCTTTATGGGACTGGAACTTTAAGCAATGGTGTTTATACGTTGGACGTATCCAGTGACATTTTCAATATCGAAGCGAGCAACACGCGTGCTCGAAAGGATAATCAAATAGACTCCTATATGTGGCATTGTCGTCTTGGCCATATAAGCAAGAAACGCATGTCCAAATTACACCGATGTGGAATTCTGGAATCGTTTGAATTGGATTCATACGATACATGCGAATCATGCTTAAAAGGCAAGATGACTAAGTTACCTTTTACTGGAAAGGGTGAACGAGTGGGAGAGTTACTAGGTCTAATACATACTGATGTATGTGGACCTATGTCAACTCAAGCATTAGGAGGCTATAGCTACTTCATTACCTTCACCGATGATCACTCACGGTTTGGGTATGTGTTCTTGATGAAACACAAGTCTGAAACCTTTGAAAGGTTCAAAGAATTCAGAAATGAAGTAGAGAAACAACATGACAAGAGTATTAAAATACTTCGATCGGATCGAGGTGGTGAATACTTAAGTCAAGAGTTTCTTGATTATCTAAGAGACAATGGTATATTGTCTCAATGGACTCCGCCCTATACACCACAGCATAATGGTGTATCTGAGAGGCGTAACCGGACCTTGTTGGACATGGTCAGGTCAATGATGAATCATGCAACTCGTCCCAAGTCCTTTTGGGGCTATGCACTTCAGACAGCTGTTTACTTGTTAAACAGAATGCCTACCAAGGTAGTCTCAACTACTCCATATGAGATATGGAATAGTAAGAAACCTCATGTATCTTACTTGAAGATATGGGGTTGTCACCTTATGTGAAGCGGATCATGTCGGACAAACTGGATGCTAAGTCGATAAATGTCTATTTATTGGATACCCTAAGGAAACAAGGGTTACCAATTCTAACATCCTGTGGAACAAAAGGTGTTTGTTTGAGGCATCTTTGTGTTTTTAGAGAAAGAGTTTCTCTTGCAAGAAAGCGATGGGAGTGTCGTCGAGCTTGAGGAGGCTCGAGAGACTCAAATAGACATTAATGAGATACCGGTGAAGCACAATGAAACTCATAGTGATGAGCAATCGTGGACCTATTGTAACACCACATCTTCGTAGATCTGCGTAGACACACAATATTCACGAGAGATATGGATTTCTCGTAAGTGAATCGAGCGGACGTGTTACTCATTGATGATGAGAGCCTACGGTTATGAAGAAGTCTTGACAAGTTCGAGAAAGGGATAAGTGGCTTGGTGCCATGAAGTGAAATGGATTCCATGTATGAAAACCAAGTTAGGAACTTGGTTGACCCACCTGAAGGCATAAAGCCTATAGGGTGCAAGTGGGTTTTCAAGAAGAAAACCGACATGGATGGTAATGTGATTACCTATAAGGCTAGATTGGTGGCGAAAGGATATTGTCAAAAGCAAGGTGTTGATTATGACGAAACCTATTCGCCTGTAGCTATGCTTAAATCCATTCGGATGCTCCTGGCCATAGCGGCTCATTATGATTATGAGATATGGCAGATGGATGTGAAAACAGCTTTCCTTAATGGAAACCTGCTCGAGGACGTGTATATGATACAGCCTGAGGGTTTCACATCGGTTGATAAAACCAAGGTATGCAAATTGCGACGATCCATTTATGGATTGAAGCAAGCATCCAGGAGCTGGAATATCCGTTTTGATGAGACAATCAAAAAGTTTGATTTCTCACAAAATCCAGACGAACCTTGTGTGTACAAGAAGGTTAGTGGGAGTGCAGTCGTGTTCCTAGTATTGTATGTCGATGACATATTACTTATAGGAAATGATGTGTCAATCTTACAGTCAGTTAAGGTTTGGTTATCCAAGACATTCTCCATGAAAGACCTGGGAGAAGCAACCTACATCCTTGGGATTAAGATCTATAGAGATAGATCGAAACGGTTGCTTGGTCTTTCGCAGTCTACATATATAGACCGAGTGCTAAAGAGGTTTAGCATGTCGGAATCCAAGAAAGGTTATCTGCCCATCAGGCATGGGGTACACCTTTCGAAGTCTATGTGTCCGCGCACAGAAGACGAGAGGATTTGCATTAGTAAGATTCCCTATGCATCCGCAATAGGATCTATCATGTATGCTATGTTATGTACGAGGCCCGATGTATCGTACGCTCTGAGTGTCGCGAGCAGATACCAATCCGATCCAGGAATGGATCATTGGGCGGCTGTTAAGACGATCCTTAAGTACTTGAGAAGAACTAAGGATGTGTTCCTAATATATGGAGAAGGGGACATGGTGATACGCGGGTATACGGATGCCAGCTTCCAGACAGACAAGGATGATTCCAGGTCTCAGTCTGGATACGTGTTCACCTTGAATGGAGGCGCAATAAGTTGGAAAGGTTCCAAGCTTGACACTATAGCGGATTCTGCCACTAAGGCAGAATACGTTGCAGCTTTGGAAGCAGCAAAGGAAGCGGTTTGGATCAAGTAGTTCATCTATGAACTTGATGTAGTCTCATCAATGATCCAAACATGTGCTTCGCCGCTATCATCTTATCAGAGAGATCATAAGTAGGAACGAAATACAAATCGAGAAAATTCCCACTGAAAGGAACTTAGCGGATCCTTTGACTAAAGCATTACCTCAAAGTAAGTTTGAGGGTCATGTTAGAGCTTATGGTATTGGATACCGTAGCGATTGACATTAGGCCAAGTGGGAGTCTGTTAGTAATATATGAGAGATGTTCTAAGGCAATCGCCTTATGTATGAACCATTTATATGATAAATGAAGATTCACTATTTGAGTATACATGTTTTATGTATTTGATTGGATCTTAAACTCATTTACTGAATGTCCACGATACGATTCACAGCATGAGAGAATTTGTGATTGGATCACAACTAGTGAGTATCTCTACATGTGTAATTGTGATGTATCGGAATTATCCCTAGTCGATGAATTGATGGATTTGGACACCATCAATTCTGTCGAGACTAGCAAGAGGTATACTCCTTGGTGTATCCAAGCAGCTGATTCTCACTTGCTGGAGACATAGTGATGTCCGGAGTTAATCGTGGATGCTAGTTATGGTAACTAGTTCATTGGAGTGACCAGCCGTAAGACTTCATATGGTTCTCTGCATATATAGATATGTCAATGAAGTTCTTACTGTGGCTTAAGTGCGATGTTCCTTTGACTTGCGGTATTCAAGTCATCTTGATCATGGAGACTTATGCTTTGACATCTTAAGCAAACATCTCAGGAGATGTGGACCCGAGATGATTGGGTATAAGTCGAGTGATCGAAGGTGTTTGAATAGCCTATAAAGATTCACCACTCCTTGCGAGGAGATGTATACCCATGGCCTCTCGTCGGATTGTTACTAAAGTCTTTGGCCAAAGCATTACATGTTTAGAGTAAGGTACTCTTTGATACATGTGGAGTAACTAGAATCCGTAGGACGAGGAAATGATACTTGGGCTAGGTGTGACGTAGTCAGCCTAGTGGGGACTGACACAATAGACCATGTCCTGAACCAAGTGGGTATAAGATGAGTGAAGGGAATGGGCACGATTCATTCGAGCTCTTGAAGGGTTTAGAAATAGTTACGGATCAGCGTTGATCTTTTCGGTTAATTGGGGATCATGATGTACTACTAGGTGCCACTCATGATCGTTCTATAATTAATGGTTAATTATAGCGGCCAACATAAACCGAGAACCTATTTGGTCACACGCGACAACGAGTGTAATCCAAAGGATTTAAAGCGAGCTTGAGAATGAGATTCTCGGGCCGAGAAACTATGTTTGGTTGGACCAAACATAAGCGAGCATGAAATTGTTTCGATGCAATGGAAGCGTGGATGGGCCGTGTCTTATGAAGACATAATGGATGGACCAAAATGGTTTGGTTCTAATCCAATGGATGAGAATAAATCAAAGGGTTTGGTTTATTTTAAGCGAATGAACCAAAAGTTGGTTCGGTTCGTTTTAACTTAAAATAAACCATCATGGTTTGGTTTATTTTAACTTATCTTAATGGAGCGGGTTAACGGGCTTTATGGATATGATCCATTAACCATTAAGAGAATTAGTTCTCTATAAAATAGGGCTTAAACCCTAACCTAAACCCTAATGAAGTTGTTGCCGCCCAGCAGTTGTAGCCAACATGTTGTTGCCGCCAACACATTGTTGCCGCCCACTTGTGGTGCCGCCGTCGGCTCCTTGCGGCGTCAAGCTCCAGCCGGTGAACCTCCGGCGACCCTCCGGTGATCTCCTATAGGTTCGGCATCAAGGTGAGCCTTTTCTCTCCTTGTTTTGGCCGGCGCCTACTCCTCCACCAAGCTGTCCAGTTTTCTGGACAGCTTCTCCTCCTCTCGTCGGAGCGTCGTTTGGACGACGGTTAGTGCTCCGACAGTGGCTAACTTACCGGGGATTTGATCTCCGGTAATCCTCTGAGGTGGAGGACGAAGGATTCGTCAAACGGTTGACGAACACCTCTCCGGAGAAGCGAGTTTTGAGAACTCGTTTTGGATCCGAATTTGGATTCGGATCGTGATCATCTCTCGATCACGTCGTCTTCAACACGAGGCTAGTAACCCGTACGAAGACGAAGCTCGTGACTTAGCGAAGTTATCCCGAGGAGCTCGGCGTGGATACGGATAGAGACGATTCTTACGAGGATCGTTCCGAATGATGCCGTTCCCGCTACACGTCATACGGAAGGTATAACGTAGTTTAATTTCCTTTTATTGCAAATTATAATTTACGGTTATGTCTACACTTGTTGTAATATGCATGCGTGTGTTGTGTGTGTTGTAATAAATATAGATTTATTATTTTTAATTGCTTCCGCTGTGCTCATGTTTACGAAACATGATCGAACACACACACGCCGCGGTGCCGGAAACCCAACATGATGCCCATCAGTCGACTGGTGATCCAGTAGTCGACTGTCCATTCGGCTACGGAGCGTTCTATGCTCGCGACACTCATCGACCACTTCCATCCCTCATATTCGATCACGCCGACTTTCGATCGCCGCACAAAACCCTAGCCTTACACACGGTCGAACTCTAGTTGACTTGGACGGTCGGGCCTATGCGGTCCCGATGATCGCAAAACCTCAAACACCAATTTGTTTGAGCATCCGACCGTCGGGTAAACCCTCAAACATCAAGTTTGAGCCTCCGACACTCAGTCTTAGCCACTTGGCCAAGTCCACCTTATCCCTCATGGAGTTCCCTGTTGGGTTTTTCCGAGCCGCAAAAACCGCTTTTTGTGTTGCGGAAACCTCGGAAGCCCCCGGCCACGGATCCGTGCGAAGTATAAAAATTATAATTACATGTATGTGCTTACAGAAATCCTAGATCTACCTTAGATCTAAGAGGTTAGAACGTTACCCTCGTAGCGACGCCCTTCGCTTATCCCGCTCGTCCAAAAGTTCGCCGGAACTCGAGACTGTCAAGTGCACACTCCTCTATGGTATCCACACAAGCAATAGGTGGAGAGAACTCAACCTTGAGTGTGCTAGCACTCCTTGGTTGGTTCGGCCAAAGAGAGGGATGGGAGAGGGAGAGATTGAGAGAAAAGGTTCCAAGGATGAAGATGAAGTAATTGGAATAACTCACCAAAATGAATTCTCCACCCATAACCCCAAAGTGGCTGGCCACTTAATGGAAGGGGGGTTACATGCATGCATGTAACTCCCATGACCCTTGGTCTCCCTCATGATGTGGCACCAATTGACCAAGTCAATGATGATGTGGAGCATCATCATTGGTCGGCCATGCCTAGTCATCATCATGACATGGCATTTGGTCAAGTCAAACTTGACCTTTCATCTTCCCTCTCAAGTCAAGTCAAACTTGACCTCTAATCTCCCATGGTTGATCAAATCTAACCACTTGACTAAAGTCAATTTAATTTAATGAATCTATATTCATTAATTTAAATTGATTTGATGAATCAAATCTCAATTAGACTCATTCAACACTTGAATCAACTTGAGTCTAACTCAATTAGTCTAATTTGGATTACTCTTAATCCAATTTGGTTCATCCCATGAACCTAATCCTCATGGTTCATCATATGAACCTAATCTCCATCTAATTGCTCTTATGTGTGTGACCCTATAGGTTCTTATAACGTTGGCAATGTCCCTAAACCGATTTAGGAACATAAGCAATGAGCGGTATCTAGCAACACATCATTGCTCTCCAAGTTACAAGAATGTTGAGCTCCAACATCACCTTTGTGACTACTAATTGTGACTCTCACAATATGTGACAATGTCCCTCTATCCTTGACATCTAGATTGACCAATCGAGGCATAGACCGTGTCATCCTCGGTACAATCTAAATCTTGAACTCCAAGTAGACTCACTCTAATCAAATGAGCTCAATATCTCATATTGACTCATTTGGGCATGGCCATGCACTTCGTGGTCTCACTCTATCAAGAATATCGATGTGACCCCCGTCATATAGGAGGGATAAATCCCATCTACATCACTCACATCCCTCCGCATAATTCGTTACATACCCAGTAATCGTCTTTATAGTCCACCCATTTACGGGTGATGTTTGACGAAGCCAAAGTATGCAACTCGTTATGTAGGGAACCATGGTGACTTCAGGTCTAAGGACTAATAGTCATACTAATAGCCACATAAGAAAGTATATGACACTCATATAACGATCTATGATACTTTCTCATGGCGGGTCATTCAGTATACATTCTCCAATGCATACCCATATGTCAACTTGATATCTCATATCCATGACTTGTGAGATCAAGTCATCTTGTTGACCTACATGCTAGTCTCTACGCATTAACATTGTCCCTGAATGTTAATACTCGACTAGGAATGATTAAGAGTAGTATTCTCTATATCATCTCATTATCGATTCAACCAATCTATTGATATAGATAAGAACCTACTACTCAAGGACATTATTATATTTAGTTATTTGGCACCAATACAAGTAAATATAATAACCATGCCTTTATAAATAGGAATATGATACAATAAAGTTCATACAACAATCATCACATGATTGACTCTAGGGCTTTCACTAACAATCTCCCACTAGCACTAGTGCCAATCACCGTAGTATCTAATACCCAATGACCTAGTGTGACCATCATGCTTTTTCTGTGCCAAAGCCTTGGTCAAGGGATCTGCGATGTTAGCCTCTGTGGGTACTCTGCAAATCTTCACATCTCCTCGATCGACAATCTCACGAATGAGATGGAAGCACCGATATATTCGGCCTCTGTTGTAGAATCAATAAGCGTCTGCTTGGAACTCTTCCAGCTCACAGTGCTACCTATTCCAGCAAAACACGAACCATGACTGCGATCTATAATCATACTGGTCAGTTTGGAAGCTGGCATCGCTGTAACCCTTTACAGCTAGCTCCTCATCGCCTCCAAATATCAAGAAATATTCTTTAGTCCTTCTCAAGTACTTAAGAATATTCTTGGTACTATCGATGGCGCTCACCGGATCAGTGAGTATCTACTCGTCATGCTCAAAGCATACGAGACATCAGGACGAGTACACAGCATGGCGTACATGATAGATCCTATAGAAGATGCGTAAGGGATCTTATCCATGCGGTCTCTCTCCTCTCTAGAAGAGGGACTTTGAGTCTTCGAAAGACTCACACCATGTGACATCGGCAGAAGTCCTTTCTTGGAATTCTGCATGGCAAACCAAGTAATCGTGTCAATGTATCTACTTAGGCAGTAATCTCTTAGATCTATCTCTATAGATCTTTATGCCTAGGAATACAGTCGCTTACCTAAGTCCTTCATTGAGAAGCACGCCCTAGCCAAGTCTTCACAGATCAGAGCTAAGGGATGTCATTCCCAATGAGTAGTATGTCATCCACATACAATACAAGGAAGACAATCGTGTTCCCATTAACCCTCTTGTAGACACAGGGTTCATCTTCATTCTGATGAAACCAAACTGCTTGATCGCATCATCGAATCAAGATTCCAAATTCCCGAGAAGCTTGCTTTAGCCCATAAATGGACCTTGCAGCTTGCATACCTTCCCAAAGATGTCGTGGATCTACAAAACCCTCAGTTGTGTCATGTACACATCCTCAGTAAGTTTCCATTCAGAAACGGTTTTGACATCCATCTGCCAGATCTCATAATCGTGGTATGTTGCAATAGCAAGCAAGATCCGAATGGACTTAAACATCGCCACTGAAGAAAAGGTTTCATCATCGTCAATACCATGGATTTGCTTGAAACCTTTCACTACCAATCGACCCTTATAGGTATGCATAAGTCCATCCATGTCTTTTCTCCTAAAGACCCACTTACACCCAATGGGTTTGACTCCTTCGTGGATCAACCAAAGTCCATACTTGGTTAGTGTACATGGATTCCATCTCTGATCTCATGGCCTCTAGCCATTTCTCGTAACTGGGCTCATCACAGCTTCCTGATAGGAGGTAGGCTCATTCTCAATGAGCATAACGTCATCATGGTCAGACAAGAGAAATGAGTATCTCTCAGGCTGACGACGTACCCTATCAGACCTGCGAAGAGGTAGGTCTACTTGAACAGGTGGTTGTTCCACAACTCTTTGTGCAACAAACTCATCACCCACAACACTTTGTGGTTCCTGTTCAACCTCCATCAAGGCCTCAGTGCTATGGTCCTTATCTTGAATTTCTTCAAGATCGAAGGTACTCCCACTAGTTTTTCTAGAAACAAAATCCCTTTCTAGAAAAACCCCAGTCTTTGCCACAAACACTTTGTGCTGACTGGGAATGTAGAAGTAATATCCCTTTGTATCCTTGGGATATCCAACAAAATAGCACCTATCGAATTTGGGTCCCAGTTTGTCTGAGACTTGACGTCGAACGTAAGCCTCACAACCCCAAATCCTCATAAAAGACATCTTGGGATTTTTCCCTGTCCATATCGTATATGGTGTCTTTACCACAGCCTTGGATGGTACACGGTTAAGGGTAAAGGTCTGTGGTCAGAGCATATCCCCAAAAGGATATAGGAAGATCTGTGTGACTCATCATAGATCGTACCATATCTAATAGGGTACGATTCCTCCTTTCGGATACACCATTCCACTGTGGTGTTCCAGGAGGAGTGAGTTGGGATAGAATCCCACACTCAGCTAGATAGTCACGAAACTCATGGCTAAGGTATTCACCACATCGATCCGATCAAGTATCTTAATACTTTGCCAAGTCGGGTTTTGTACTTCATTCTTGAATTCTTTGAACTTTTCAAAGGATTCGATTTATGTGTCATAAGATACACATAACCATATCTAAGTCATCATAAGAAATGTAATGAAGTACACCAGAACCACCTCTAGCAAAGAAACATTGAAAGGACCACATACATCACTATGTATAAGTCCTAACAAACTGCTGTTGCTTTTTCGCTGGGTCTAATAATGGGAGTCTTGGTCATCTTTCAAAAAAGGAAAGACTAACTTGTCTCATATTATTCAAAATCAAATGAGTCTAGCAGCCCATCCTTATGGAGCTGAGATAAGCGACTCTCATTTATGTGACCTAAGCGACAATGCCAGAGATAGGTTTAGTTTAACTCATTTGACTTGAACCTCTTGGTACTTATGTTATAGATAGGGCTCTCTAAGTCTAGAAAGTAGAGTCCGCTCATTAGAGGTGCACTAAATAGAACATATCATTTAAATAAACAACAACATTTGTTCTTTATTATAAATGAAAACCTTTCTTGTCCAAACAAGAAACCAAATGATGTTCTTAGTTAAAGGTAGTACATAACAACATTCATCTAATTCTAGTACAAGCCCAGAGGGCGTAGATAGATCATAAGTTCCAATAAAGCAAAGAACCCTTGCTCCATTGCCTACTCGTAGGTCCACCTCGCCTTTGTCAATGCCCTCGCTATTTCTCACCTGCACATTGGTACAAATGTGAGATGCACATCCGTATCTAATACCCATGATGAAGAAATAGATAGATTGACTTCTATAACATTTATACCAAGTAGAAGTCTCACTTCTCTTCTTCTTAAGATCTTAAGATGCCTTGCAGCTTACGCTTCCAAAGTGTCCTCGCTTCCTTGGGAAGCAAGCCCCTTCCTTGGCTAAACCTCCTTTGGGTTTAAGTTCTTTGCCTTTGCCCTTGGCTTGGGACTTTCCCTTACCTTTAGGCTTCCCTTGCCTTTCTTGTGCACCATCAAAATGGTGTCAGATTTTCCTTTCTTAAGGTTAAGCTCAGTAGTTCTCAACATGCTGAGCATTTCAGGCAATGGCTTATCAATTTCATTCATGTTATAATTCATGACAAATTGATTGAAGGCTTGTGGCAAAGATTGCAAGATTAGGTCAGTGGCCAGCTCTTGGCCAAGTGGGAATCCCAACCTTTGTAGGTTTTCTACGTACCCAATCATCTTGAGTACATATGTACCTACGGGAGTCCCTTCTTGCATTTTGGACCCAAATAATGCCTTAGAGACTTCATATCTCTCATGCCTAGCTTGTCCTTGATATTGTTGACGAAGATGTCCAACCATATCATAAGCATTCATGAACTCATGTTGCTTCTGAAGCTCAGAGTTCATGGTCGCAAGCATTAGACATGACACATCTAATGCATCATCTTGATGCTTCTTGTAAGCATCTTTGTCAGCTCGCGAGGCATTGGCAGGAGGTGCCTCCGGAATGGGCTGCTCCAGGACGTACAGCTTCCTTTCTGTTGGGTTTCCGGCACCACGGCGTGTGTGTGTTCGATCATGTTTCGTAAACATGAGCACAGCGGAAGCAATAAAAATAATAAATACTCCTATTTATTACAACACACACAACACACGCATGCTATTACAACAAGTGTAGACATAACCGTAAATTAAAATTGCAATAAAAGGAAATTAAACTACGTTATACCTTTCGTATGACATGTAGCGGGAACGGCATCAACCGGAACGATCCTCGTAAGAATCGTCTCTATCCGTATCCACGCCGAGCTCCTCGGGATGACTTCGCCAAGCCACGAGCTTCGTCTTCGTACGGGTTACTAGCCTCGTGTTGAAGACGACGTGATCGAGAGATGATCACGATCCGAATCCAAATTCGGACCTAAAACAAGTCCTCAAGACTTGCTTCTCCGGAGAGGTATTCGTCAACCGATTGACGAATCCTTCGTCCTCCACCTCAGAGGATTACCGGAGATCAAATCCCTGGTATGTTAGCCGCTGTCGGAGCACTAACCGTCGTCCAAACGACGCTCCGACGAGAGGAGAAGAAGCTGTCCAGAAAACTGGACAGCTTGGTGGAGGAGATAGGCGCCGGCCAAAACAAGGAGACAAAAGCTCACCTTGATGCCGAACCTTTTAGGGGATCACCGGAGGGTCGCCGGAGGTTCACCGGCTGGAGCTTGGACGCCGGCAAGGGTCTTGACGGCAGCACAATCAAGCTGGGCGGCAAGGAGCTTGGGCGGCACAAACAGGTTGGGCGGCAACTCCTTGGAGGCTAGGGTTTTGATTTTGGATTAGGGTTTAACAATCCCTTAAGCCCACTTTTATAGAGAACTAATTCTCTTAATGGTTAATGGATCATATCCATAAAGCCCGTTAACCCGCTCCATTAAGATAAGTTAAAATAAACCAAACCATAATGGTTTATTTTAAGTTAAAACGAACCGAACCAACCTTTGGTTCATTCGTTTAATATAAACCAAACCCTTTGGTTTATTCTCATCCATTGGATTAGGACCAAACCATTTTGGTCCATCCATTATGTCTTCATAAGACACTGCCCATCCACGCTTCCATTGCGACTGAAACAATTTCATGCTTGCTTTATGTTTGGTCCAACCAAACATAGTTTCTCTCGGTCTGAGAATCCCATTCTCAAGCTCGTTTTAAATCCTTTGGATTACACTCGTTGTGCGTGTGACCAAATAGGTTCTCGGTTTATGTTGGCCGTCTATAATTAACCATTAATTATAGAACGATCATGAGTGGCACCTAGTAGTACATCATGATCCCCAATTAACAGAAAAGATCAACGGTTGATCCAGAACTATTTCTGAAACCCTTCAGTAGCTCGAATGAATCGTGCCCCATTCCCTTCACTCATCTTATACCCACTTGGTTCAGGACATGGTCTATTGTGTCAGTCCCCACTAGGCTGACTACGTCATACCTAGCCCAAGTATCATTTCCTCGTCCTACGGATTCTAGTTACTCCACATGTATCGAAGAGTACTTTACTCTAAACATGTAATGCTTTGGCCAAAGACTTTAGTAACAATCCGACGAGAGGCCATGGGTATACATCTCCTCGCAAGGAGTGGTGAATCCTTTATAGGCTATTCAAACACCTTCGATCACCGACTTATACCCAATCATCCCGGGTCCACATCTCCTTAGAGATGTTTGCTTAAGATGTCAAAGCATAAGTCTCCATGATCAAGATGACTTGAATACCGCAAGTCAAAGGAACATCGCACTTAAGCCACAGTAAGAACTTCATTGACATATCTATATATGCAGAGAACCATATGAAGTCTTACGGCTGGTCACTCCAATGAACTAGTTACCATAACTAGCATCCACGATTAACTCCGGACATCACTATGTCTCCAGTCAGTGAGAATCAGCTGCTTGGATACACCAAGGAGTATACCTCGTGCTAGTCTCAATAGAATTGATGGTGTCCAGATTCATCAATTCATCGACTAGGGATAATTCCGATACATCACAATTACACATGTAGAGATACTCACTAGTTGTGATCCAATCACAAATTCTCTCATGCTGTGAATCGTATCGTGGACATTCAGTAAATGAGTTTAAGATCCAATCAAATACATAAAACATGTATACTCAAATAGTGAATCTTCATTTATCATATAAATGGTTCATACATAAGGCGATTGCCTTAGGACATCTCTCATATATTACTAACACTTTCTTGGGTGAGAACAATTCTCAAGTTCCTGTACCAGTCCAGGAAATTTGCTCCATTGAGCTTGTCCTTCTCAAGGACGGATCGCAGAGAGAGAATGTTCGTGGTTGTCAACATAGTTATCTACAACATACAATGCAGAGAATTAATATCATATTCCTTTTATCATTTAATTAGGCCTTTAATCAAATGATGCTCCCACTGAATTATAGGAATTTTGTAGAATCAAGTTATGGATGTGGTCAAACCACATTATTAGATTCAAACAAACTAGCTATAATTCTTGCGGGACAAGATCCACATCATACTAAGCCTTGAGTTAGCTTTGGCTAAATCGCCCAAGACTTAGTACGATCGGTGGGTAACACATTACCGATTACATCTCTATGCAACTCTTGTTTATAGGATTAAGACCCACATTTACAAAAGACCTTGAGTTAGCTTTGGCTAAATCGCCCAAGATTTAGTGTAAATGCGATCTTAACCTATCTTTCCAACGATTGGAATATGCCTATAGTTCTACTCGATCCAATTGAGTTAACTAGTTTTGCTCAATCTAATTGAGCTTACTCTAACTCGAGTCGTGATAGGCGGGACCAAGATTGTCCCTCCGCACCCTACCAAGATAATATGTGTTGCTCTGCTTTGGCAGATTCAACAACGACAAATGATTGAGGTAGTGATGGGTATCAAGGCTCGGTAGGCATTTTCGAGTTCATTCGATTATGATCTAATCTAATCGTAATGTGTATCTTATACGTATTTAGGACTTTATTATCCTATATTAGCATGCATCATATACATACATTAATTATTCTAGCATGCATCATATACATACAAGAAAATTAACCTAGCATGCATCATATATATACAAACATTTTTCTACTAGCATGCATCACATACATACAAGCAAAAAATCAATTAAATATATATATATATATATATATATATATATCAACATATATATATAAAATTAAATGTGATATAGTCATGGCCCTACTACGATCTTCTCAAGCCAATGAGAAGATCGGACGGTCTACCTAAGGCTAGCGGCTTCTCCAAGCGCTTCCTTTGACCGCCATGTGTCGTCGTCACCCTTCTCGTAAGCTCGTCTTCAAGTGGACTTTCCACCGCTCCATTTTTGTACATTACAAATACAAAACTCGAGTTACATTCGAGTCTAAAACTATTTACAACTAGAATATTAAAAGAATAGGTGCGACGCGCAGGTCGCAAACACTTTACAACACGCACAACCACAAAACGGCACGCAGGCCGTATTATGAATTACAACACACATAATCCAATCCAATTGGGTTATTGGGCCATGACAATCACAGAATTATACATAATTCTAAATTATGTATTTTTACAGAAAATTTCTATAATTTTTCCTAATTTATTTTGAATTTATGAGTCACCCCTCCGGGTCCCACTAAGCGGTTTCGAGCGCGATCGCGGGACATGGCCCCTTTCGGGATAGGGCAGCGCCCTACTGCATAAAATAAACTTGCGAGTGTCCCTACAATGATCTTACAACGACTTAAGTCGCTGTCCCAAAAACCTAAAGCGAGAACTCGCCGATTCGGAGAGTTTTTCTCGACGGTTGAAGCCTACGAGTGTCCCAACACTCGTTGCTTCGACTCTACGAGAAAAATACCCAAAAATTCTATAAAATAAGAAAATTTACAGAAACATATAAATCTGTAATTTTTATATCTAATATAAAAACTACAAAAACGAAACACATACATGCTTCGCACGTGGCTCTGATACCACTGTTGGGTTTTTCCGAGCCGCAAAAACCGCTTTTTGCGTTGCGGAAACCTCGGAAGCCCCCGGCCACGGATCCGTGCGAAGTATAAAAATTATAATTACATGTATGTGCTTACAGAAATCCTAGATCTACCTTAGATCTAAGAGGTTAGAACGTTACCCTCGTAGCGACGCCCTTCGCTTATCCCGCTCGTCCAAAAGTTCGCCGGAACTCGAGAGTGTCAAGTGCACACTCCTCTATGGTATCCACACAAGCAATAGGTGGAGAGAACTCAACCTTGAGTGTGCTAGCACTCCTTGGTTGGTTCGGCCAAAGAGAGGGATGGGAGAGGGAGAGCTTGAGAGAAAAGGTTCCAAGGAAGAAGATGAAGTAATTGGAATAACTCACCAAAATGAATTCTCCACCCATAACCCCAAAGTGGCCGGCCACTTCATGGAAGGGGGGTTACATGCATGCATGTAACTCCCATGACCCTTGGTCTCCCTCATGATGTGGCACCAATTGACCAAGTCAATGATGATGTGGAGCATCATCATTGGTCAGCCATGCCTAGTCATCATCATGACATGGCATTTGGTCAAGTCAAACTTGACCTTTCATCTTCCCTCTCAAGTCAAGTCAAACTTGACCTCTAATCTCCCATGGTTGATCAAATCTAACCACTTGACTCAAGTCAATTTAATTTAATGAATCTCTATTCATTAATTTAAATTGATTTGATGAATCAAATCTCAATTAGACTCATTCAACACTTGAATCAACTTGAGTCTAACTCAATTAGTCTAATTTGGATTACTCTTAATCCAATTTGGTTCATCCCATGAACCTAATCCTCATGGTTCATCATATGAACCTAATCTCCATCTAATTGCTCTTATGTGTGTGACCCTATAGGTTCTTGTAACGTTGGCAATGTCCCTAAACCGATTTAGGAACATAAGCAATGAGCGGTATCTAGCAACACATCATTGCTACCCAAGTTACAAGAATGTTGAGCTCCAACATCACCTTTGTGACTACTAATTGTGACTCTCACAATATGTGACAATGTCCCTCTATCCTTGACATCTAGATTGACCAATCGAGGCATAGACCATGTCATCCTCGGTACAATCTAAATCTTGAACTCCAAGTAGACTCACTCTAATCAAATGAGCTCAATATCTCATATTGACTCATTTGGGCATGGCCATGCACTTCGTGGTCTCACTCTATCAAGAATATCGATGTGACCCCCGTCATATAGGAGGGATAGATCCCATCTACATCACTCACATCCCTCCGCATAATTCGTTACATACCCAGTAATCGTCTTTATAGTCCACCCATTTACGGGTGATGTTTGACGAAGCCAAAGTATGCAACTCGTTATGTAGGGAACCATGGTGACTTCAGGTCTAAGGACTAATAGTCATACTAATAGCCACATGAGAAAGTATATGACACTCATATAACGATCCATGATACTTTCTCATGGCGGGTCATTCAGTATACATTCTCCAATGCATACCCATATGTCAACTTGATATCTCATATCCATGACTTGTGAGATCAAGTCATCTTGTTGACCTACATGCTAGTCTCTACACATTAACATTGTCCCTGAATGTTAATACTCGACTAGGAATGATTAAGAGTAGTGTTCTCTATATCATCTCATTATCGATTCAACCAATCTATTGATATAGATAAGAACCTACTACTCAAGGACATTATTATATTTAGTTATTTGGCACCAATACAAGTAAATATAATAACCATGCCTTTATAAATAGGAATATGATACAATAAAGTTCATACAACAATCATCACATGATTGGCTCTAGGGCTTTCACTAACATTCCCCACCAAAGCTCTCTTCCCTCGGCCTACGTCCCTTGGATGCGCCAAGCGCACGGCTTCGCAACGCCATCCTTCGCGTCTCATGCCCTAGAAGTATGCTTCCCTTTGGGCTCACTCCATTCGCTCCCCGTCCGGCGGTCCCTCGGATGCACCAAGCGCACGGCTTCACAATGCCATCCTTCACCGACTCAAGGACCCCGAGCCTAGTGAACTTATCAAGTCCTTAAGACTTCCCATATGCACCAAGCGCACGGATTCGCAATGCATTTCTCACCAAGCACCAAGCGCACGGCTTCGCAATGCTTTGGATTTCCCATGCCAAGCACCAAGCGCACGGCTTCGCAATGCTTTGGACTTTTCCATGCCAAGGCTTCCCCCTTGGACTTCCACACCAAGCTCCATGCTTGGATTTTCCATGCCAACCCCATGTTGGACTTTCCCACACCAAGCTCCATGCTTGGATTTTCCATGCCAACACCATGTTGGACTTTCCCATGACAATCCCATGTCATGAGTTTTGTCTATCATCAAAATACCATCAAGGTATTGCTGGGCCGATTGCTCCAACAATAATCTCCCTATTCCTTTTTATAATAACTCTGTCATTAAAAGAAATAGAATATCCATCCATAAACAATTTAGAAACTGAAATCAAATTCTTTCTAAATGAAGGTACATAAAGGAAATTTCTCAAAACCAAAGTTTTATTCCTATCAAAAGATAAATAAACATCTCCCACTGTAATAGCCGCCACCTTCGTAGTATTTCCCATGTAGATGGTAATCTCCCCCTCAACTAGTCATCTGGTTTCTGGGAACCCCTATAAAGAGTTGCAGACATGGTCAATGGCTCCCGTACATACACACCAGGTACCGATAGATAACACCGCTAAACATGTTTCAACGACTAAACTAAAAGATATACCTTTGTTCTGTTTGCGGTTGGGACAATTCGCCTTCCAATGTCCAGTCTGCTTGCAAGTGATGCACTTGCCTTTCGGCTTCTTCACTCTTCCCTGAGATCCTTCTGCCACCTTTGCTACACCTTGTTTCTTTTTCTTCTTTCCTTTCAGCTTAGAAGTAGAAACCTTTTGAGCAACCATAGCTTGAGCAATCTGACGAAAAAGCCCCTTTGCCACCTAGAGTTATGTCAGAAGCCCCGCCAATGAATACAACCTCTTATTCATGTTGTAGTTCAGGTGAAACTGCTCAAAACTTCTAGGTAGAGATTGAAGAATGATATCGATCGAGGTTTTCCCATCGATCTCAGCTCCAAAGACTTCTAGATCATTCAAATGAGCCATCATCTTGAGAACATGATCCCTCACAGGTGTTCCCTCAATCATGGTGGTCGTCATCAAGTTCCTCATAGCTTCCTACCTAGCAGCCCGATTCTGGTGTCCAAAAAGTTCCTTGAGATTGAGCATCATGTCATAGGCAGTAGTCATGGTCTGATGTAGATGTTGCAATACATTTGACATAGAAGCCAAAATATAACACCGCGCCATCTCATCAGCCATGATTCACTTCCTATAACTCTCTTTCTCCTTTTCACTAGAATCATTCATTGGCTTAGGAGGACACTCTTCGAAGAGTACATATTTGTACTCCTCAGGAGCTAAGACAATGTCCATATTCCGTTTCCAATCAACATAGTTAGGTCCAGTAAGTTTGTTTTCTATCAAAATCACAACAAGTGGGTTGAAAACCATTTTGAAAAACCTAAGAATCACAGTAATCAAAACATTAGATTTCAAAATTTTATTAATTCCTCAAATAATAAAATTTTAAAATCAACCAACACCTCAAAACACCGAGAATATCATATGCCACGATAGTGTGGACGTATACGAATTCTACATTTGTAAGAGAAGGTTTTACCCATTATTTTTATTATCCTGTCAACCTTACTTTTTGACAAATAAAATTAATAGTTGGTTCCTCTTCGGCCCTACAAATAAAAGCAGTGACTCTGATGGGGAGGATACTTTTATTTGCATCTAAGTGTTTACCATTACCCGATACTAAGGCAATTATCTCAGATTGTGTGCCTTCCGGTGGGAAAGTACACACATTCCTAAATAATTTCCTATAACCATATTTGACCTAGTGATCCGCAAAACAAACTCATTCGATATGGAGGAAGGTACTTAAAGCCAACGCACAAGTTTGTTCGAATCACATGTCAAATAGTTATGGAGGCCGCGGGAGTTAAAAAATATCCCTCTCCCACTTAGTAATTTAAAAGTGAGGAATTTTCACACAACATGCATATCAAATAATAAGCAATAAATATGAAAAAAAACTTTCCAACTATTATGACTTTTGTTTTCCAATATGCTTCCCGTCGTATCGTCACCTCATCCGCTCCTCCCTTTACTATGCGCAAGCCACAAAAGGATCCGAGCCAAGATAAACATTTTTAATTTACATCCATCGATCCTATACTCCACGAAGGAGTGTACAACATATCTAGATCGAAAGTAAATTAAAATGAGTGGCTAAAAAGTGACGTATTTAATTACAAAAATTAAATACTAATTAGCCTCGTGAACCCCGAGGATTCAAATAATTAGTTACAATCACACACACACAATCACATACATCCACATAGCCATAATAGTTGGATTTTATGCCTGCAAGCAAAAAGTTAGCCTACGCACATCCTACTATTATCCGACATATACAATATATGATAAATGCATGAAAGCAATGGAATCCAAACATACAAAACCAGAAACCGTGGCTCTGATACTACTTGAAGAGAAAAGTCATGTTTCCCGCTTCTTCGCTTCGGTCGCTTGTGCATGGCGATCCTATCACACATCCCCGGATTAAAATTTTATCAATTAAAACTAATCCGGATGGAAATGGATTACCGAAGCAACCGATTCATCATCGTGCTATCCAATTTGAGCGATCGCTTGAACAAACTTGTTGTTCAAGCAACCTAACTCTATTTATCGATTAGCCGTGGAATAGATGATGCACGGATCACCGATTTTTGTGTTTATCATCGGGGTCCATGTCAATCATTAACTTGCAAAATACAAAAGAACTACAATCAATATTAAACAAGATTATAACTCTTATTTTACCTCTTGATCTTCTTTTGTATTCCTATCCTCTTCTTTGACGTCGTGTGAGCGATGATCTTCCAAGAATCGAAGCCTCCTAGATCACGTAAAAAACCCTCCCTTCTTCTCCTTGCTTATGCCAACCACCAAACACCAAGTTTGGTGTCCGCCGACCCTAAGGAGAGGTAGAGTATGTGCCGGCCAAGACAAAGGAAGAAGGAACCCTATCCTTTGTTGCCGCCAGCCCTAGGAAAGGTGGAAGAGGTGTCGGCCAAGACAAAGGAAGAAGGAAAGCCCTTTGTTGCCATCGGCCTTAGGAGAAGGTGAGGAGGCACTGGCTAAAACCAAAGGAAGAAGGGAAAACCCTAGCTACCTCTTGTTGCCGTAGGCCCTAGGAGAAGCAAACACCAAACCTTAGCACAACTCTTGTTGCCACCCAAGCCTCTCCAACGCCAACCACAATGTTGTCTTTTTTTCGCCCAAGACTCTCCAACTCCTTATATAGATCTAAGCTTCATGAGGTATTTATAATAGGCTACAATAGGAACCATGAGGAGGAGTTGGATCTTGGCTACCCAATGGATCCGAACCACATAAAACCCGATCCATTAATGATGATCCATTCCACCAGAGGATCATCATTGATCTACCTCACCAACCCCATAATTAAATATGGGCTCCACATATTATTTGTACAAAATATTTCCCCGTGTTTAAGATATCGAATGTCCATTAATTAATTAAATTACTGAAAATTTAATTAATTAATATCTAACTCCATGAGTAGTACCACTCATCCTTATTATCAAGTTGGACCAAGTCCACCTGCAGGATTTACGTGATGAACTTTATGAGCTCCTTAAGGGGACATCATCATCATCCTAGTATATAGGACATGGTTTTCTCCTATAATCACTGACACACCATGTAAATAATATTATTTCCCAACTTACCAGGCCTATCGATTTAAAACATAAATCTCACCCATTGGTAAATCAAAGAAATAAATACTAAGTACATGTGCCCATTATTATATCGGGATTAATAACATGTACACCATAATATCTGAGGTCTGATTCAATTATATAGTCCGTATAAATCGAATCACCTCTAAATTGGTCCTGCTCAATACACACAAAGTGTACTAGTGTAATTCTATGTACAAGATAAACCAATATCAAATTACACTACAACCATGCCAATGGTTTGTCCAAAACCATCTTGGCTTTGAGCCTCTACTTATACTCGACAAGGAACTGAAAACATGACCTTCTGTGCGACACCACACACCATGTTATCTACAATGTAAAGTATTAGACAATATGCATAAATATAAAATGCAAACAATGATCATGTGATTCTTATTTCAAAATGCAGATGTTCATACAAAAGCTAGGCTTTTAGTATTCATCCCAACAAGCATGACAATAGTCGATGGAAGCACCTGACGACTATTGTATGGATGAACAAGTCATGGATGACTTGGAGGGATCCAATTGGCGTGAGGCTGATAGAGGTGGCTAGAAGGATTAGTTCTATGCTAAGGGTGGTCTAGAAAGTGTGAGGGCATCATGTTTGAGATTAAACCTCATGGTTGAGATTTAGCTGTCGACTGAGGTTATGGACTAGTTTACTGGTCAAGTGTTTGACACTTGACACCCGAGTCGACACTGAGCAATTGACTGGGATTATAACCAGTCGATTGATGTGAGTCAACCGGCGTTCGACTATGGCAAGTAGCATTGGCAATCGATTGCCAACATTGGGAAGTTGATTGGCCTTGAGCAGTCGACTGCCATGATGGGAAAATTGAGTGAGAATTTGGAATTCTAAATTTGGACAATTGGGAAGATTGGTTTGTGTTAGTGTTCTAACTCAAAGGTGTTTGGTTTTTATCAAACATAAAATGGAGGAGATTATTTGTGCAATCGGCCCAGGTCACGATTGACCAAACTCGAGTTTGACTCGAGTAGAGTTTTGATGTTTGTGTTTTGATGAGTTGACCATTATTTGACAATGGGTTGATTATATGGTTGACCATATGATGGAGAAGTCAAAGTGGGACACTTGGCATGGAAAGTCCAAGCATGAGCCTTGACAATTGGAAAATCCAACATGGGTTAGCATGGATAGTCCAAGGGTGTATTCTTGGCCACATAAGTCCAAGTGTGTAGTCTTGGTGGTGAAAGTCCAAGTCATGGGTACTTGACATTTGTGAAGTCCAAGGGTTGATATTGGCGGGGTAAAGTACAAGGGTATAGTCTTGGCAGCATAAGCCTAAAGGTTGGCGGTGTAAAGTCTAAGTGTCTGTCTTTGCATCGTAAGCCCAATGTGCCTTGGCTGTGTAAACCAGCTTAGCATGACAATAGCCGATAGAAGCACCTGAAAGCTAGCGTATGGATAAACAAGTCATGGATGACTTGGAGGGATCCAATAGGCATGAGGCTAATGGAAGTGGCTAGAAGGTTTAGGTCTAGGCTAAGGGTGGTCTAGCAAGTATGAGGGCATCATATTTGGGGTTAAACCTCATGGTTGATGTTTAGTAGTCGACTGGGGTTATGGACCAGTTGACTGGTCAAGTGTTTGACACTTAGCAGCCGAGTTGACACTGAACAGTCAACTGGAATTATGACTAGTCGATTGACATGAGTCAACTGGCGTTCGACTGTGGCAAGTAGCATTGGAAGTCGACAGGTAGCATTGGGTAGTTGATTGCCATGGGGGATAGTCGACTGCTACTGGTGTGGTCACGAGGACAGAATGCCCAGTAGCCGACTGAGTTGTAGGCTATGGCCTTGAGCAGTCGACTACTGGAAATGACAGTTGATTTCCAGTGTATCTGTTGGCTTGAATGCCAATGTGGATCAAGTCCGGTGTGATACAACGACACTGTTGCCAGTGAACTGTCTGGCAGAAATCTAGGTCACATGGACGTATAAAAGGACCTCGACAAGGAGGATTTTCATAGCGATTTCTTGGGTGATTTGAGATGATTTGCTGGTGTAAGTCAGGGTCTTCAAGTGTGGCTCAAGCGATCAACCAAGCAAGCATTCAAAATAGTTTTTTATAAAGTTCTCTTTACATATTTTGTTTTATTTCATTTGCAATTGCTTGTATTATTTTGTATTACTATTGTAATCACTTATACGAGGTTTCTCCACCTCCGGTGTGTCACCGAGAAAGAGTGTTATTGATTAGTGGTGGTGTGCATCACTAGAGCTCGATATTGAGCTCACCCCGTGAGGTAGGAACTAGGGTTCCGAACCACATTACATCGTTTGTGTTTATGTGTTGCGTGTTTGTCTTTATTTATTATTGTTATTATTATTTCCTTTGCATTAACAAGTTTTGTAGACAAGCAACGCAATCGAATTCCATCGACGAATGAAAACATGCCATTCACCCCCCCTCTAATGCTCACCGAAGTTCCTACAATTGGTATCAGAGCGAGGCCGCTCTTCAAGGTTTAACAACTAAGGGAGCACTGCTAGAGGATGGAGTTGTCGAATAATGGACTTGGATGGGATATCAACACTCCGGTTCCATACACCCTCTATGGACGAGAAGGCTTCAATCAATGGATGGCAAGGATTGAAGACTTCATGATGATGATGGACATCAAAGATTGGTCCGCGTTGATGGAAGGATTCGAATATCCAAGAGGGAAAAAGGAAAGATTCCTCAAGATGAAGAAATGGACCAAGGAACAACTCCAAAAGTTCGAGAAAAATAGGAAGGTAATAAAATTTTTATGTGATTTAATTCCTAATGATGTTTTGTCTAGGTTAGGTGAATTTCAAGATGCCAAGGAGATATGGGAAAAATTAGCCAAGCTCCATGAAGAACCATCTGTTGGTGCAGTCGGCCCAGGTCACGATTGACCAGGACTCGAGTTTGGCTCGAGTGATGTTTTGATGTGTTTTGATGTTTCGACAAAAACATATGACAATGTAATTGTCATTTGGTAAAGTCCAAGTCTTGAGTACTTGGCATGGAAAGTCCAAGTGGGACACTTGGCATTGGGAAAAGTCTAAGCATGGGTCTTGGCAATGTAAAGTCCAACATGGGTTGGCAAGGAAAGTCCAAGCATGGTCTTGGCAATGTAAAGTCCAACATGGGTTGGCAAGGAAAGTCCAAGCATGGTCTTGGCAATGTAAAGTCCAACATGGGTTGGCAAGGAAAGTCCAAGCATGGTCTTGGCATGAAAAGTCCAACATAGGTTGGCAAGGGAAAGTCCAAGCTTGAGTCTTGGCATTTGAGAAGTCCAAGGGTTTGATATTGGCGGCGTAAAGTCCAAGCGGGAGTCTTGGCAGCATAAGACCAATGGTTGGCGGCGTAAAGTCCAAGCGGAGTCTTGGCGGCGTAAGTCCAATGTGCCTTGGCGGTGTAGACACCGTTAGCATGACATAGCCAATGGAAGTACCTGAAGGCTAGCGCAATGGATGAACAAGTCATGGATGACTTGGAGGGATCCGAGAGGCGTGAAGCTGATGGAGGAGGCTAGAAGGCTTAGGTCTAGGCTAAGGGTAGTCTAGCAAGTATGGGGGAACCATACTTGGGCTAAAACCTCATGTTTGAGGTGTGCCAGTCGACTGGTGCCATGTGGAAGTCGACTGGACCGAGTCAACTAGGGTTTGACTGTGGGTTATGGCCTAGCAGTCGACTGCTAGAGGCGGGCAGTCGACTGATGGCCCGAGCAGTCGACTGATCGTGTGATCAGTCGACTGGTGCTCGGGAATTCGGCCACAGAATGGAGTCGAGAATCGACTGGTCAAGTGAGGGCTCCATCAGTCGACTGATGGTCACAATCAGTCGACTGATGGTAGATCCGTTGGACTGATCCAGCGTGGATCTAGCCGTTGTCTCACGATAACACTGGAATCAGTCGACTGATGGTCCCGATAAGTCGATTGATCGACTTTTTCCAGCACAGGTTGAAGCTATATATGGAGCTCATGATGGAGGAAAAAGTAATCGGTTTCTTGAGGGTTTTGGAGCGATTTGTTGTTGCAAATCAGGGTCTCCAAGGTGTTTTCATGCAACCAAGCAATCAAGCAATCCAAAGGCAATTGTAAAGTAGTTTTCTTTACTTTCATTGTATTTCATTATTGTAATTGCTTGTATTTGTATCTTATTGTTGTAAGATTACTTGTAAGGGGTTTCTCCACCTCCGACTTGTGTCGAGAAGGAGCATTTGTGATTAGTGAGTACGTGTACATCACTAGAGCTCTTTAGAGCTCGATCCGTGGAGTAGGAACCGTGCGGTTCCGAACCACGTTAAATAATTGTGTTCGTGTGTTGTGTATTTCGTTATCATTGTATTATTTCTATTTCCACTGCGTACTAACGAACTTGTAGACACGAACGCAAAAGAATTACATCGACGCTATTCACCCCCCCTCTAGCCGTTCCAAGGGTCCTAACAAGTGGTATCAGAGCCCGGGGCTCTTCTACGGACTAACCGCCGGGAGCTAAGACAAAGAGACTAGAGGGTGAAGATGGAAGAACCATTGGGATGGGACATCAACACCCCTATTCCCTATTCTTTCTATGGACGAGAAGGTTTTAATTCTTGGAAGGCGAGAATTGAAGAGTTTTTGATGATGAGAGATTTTGAGGAATGGTCCGCCTTGATGGAAGGATTTGAATATCCTAAGGGACCAAAGGGAGAATGTCTCAAGAAGAAGAAATGGAGTGAAGAACAACTACGACAATTCAAGAAAAATAAGAAGGTAATCAAATTTATATTTGATTTAATTCTTAATGACATCTTGTGTAGCCTAGGTGACTATGGGGATTGTAAAGACGCCAAAGAGGTATGGAACATATTGGCAAAATTCCATGAAGAGCCTCATTCAATCAAAGAAGACAAGGAGGATGAAGAGGAGAGCTCATCTTCAAGTGAGAGTGAGGAATTGGAAGTTGAGATAGAGTCAATTTTCGGATCGGAGAAAGAAGAGGTGGAAGAAGTGGAAGAAGCATCCACTTCTATAATTGAGGGGGAGAGACCATCATCTACACCGGAGCAACCTCAAGAAGAGCTTTCAACATCCGGTCAAGATGAGGAAGCTCAAAATTCAACTCCGACACCTACCACAAACCTAGGTAACTCAAGCATTTCAAATAATAATAAAATTCATATTATATGCTTTGAGTGTAGGGAGCAAGGACACTACAAGAGTAAGTGTCCTAAACGGGTTAAGAAGACTCCACCCATGCCAAAAGGCAAGGAAACCGGTGCCTCAACACAAAAGAGCAAGGAGCAAGTGATTTGCTTCAAATGCCGACAACCGGGACATTACCGGAGTCATTGCCCAAGAGGGAAGAAAAAAGGGCAAGAAAGAGCAACACAAGTAGGGGGAGCCTCCAAGGCAAACCCTAAGGTAAAATTTATTAATGCACCTTCAATTTCTAGGGATAAGAAGCATGCTAGGAATAATTTTAATAGTCTTGCTATTGTACATGAAAAACATGCTAAAAATAACAAACACATTTGTTTAGGAGCTAAGAAGGTTCACCTTGGGAATAAGGAGAAATTTGGGACTAATGTCCCTAAAAATATCTTACCTAGGGAATCAATTAGGAAAATAGGTGAACATCTAGGTTTTAACCCTAAATGGACTAGGCATATACCTAGGAAGTCCAATGCCCATGGTTTAAATCAAAATTCTAAAATTGGGCAATTAGAATTAGAAAACCAAGCCTTAAGGTCAAGGCTTGAAAAACTTGAGAAGACCCTAAATAAGATACAAAATCAATCTAAAGGGTATAATGGTCAAACTCCTAGGTCAAGAAGTCAAAGTCAACATCTAGGACCTAAGAGTCAAAAGTCAACCAAGGGAAAGAATGGTTTGGGTCACAAACCTAAGTCCAAGGTGACTTATCATAGTGTTCCATTTGACTATGGAACACTAACTAGGTCTAGGAAGACCAAGGTCAATGGGGAAGTCATCCCTAGAGTTGACCAAGGTTTGTGCTTAGTGGCCAAGGTTTTGAAGAAATCTAGGGTGGCCACTAAGAAGGTTGTTAGGAAGGCAATCCCTAAGGTTAACCTAGGCAAGACCAAAATGACCAAGGCTAATAAGCCTAGGAAGGTCATTAGGAAGGTATCTAGGGAGGTTATCCCTAAGGAATACCTAATTAACCCTAGGAGCTCAAATAGGTTTTGGGTTCCTAAGAGCGTGATTGATTCACGCTAGATGGGTTTAGGGTGTGCCAACCTTGATTGGATGGGTAGTTAACTCAACCATGGTAAAGGTGGCACTTTAGGTTATTTTCAAGGTTATGGTTGCCTTGGAAATACATTTAAGTCTTAATCCTAAAAGTTTTTAGGATGTGTCAATATTACTTGAGAAGTTTGATAAAATGATCAAAATTGGCACAATTTAGGTTTAGAGGTTAGTGTGACATTTTGGGTTTTTGGCACACTTGGGAGAAAACTAGAAATATGGCAAAATGCAATTAATTATATGAAATGGCAATTAATATTAAAATTTAGGTATTATTATACCTATATATTTTATATGTCATGCTTTGTTTACCATATAACATGCCATGACATCATGCTTACTTTTAATCATTTTATATGTCATGTTTATGTTTTAGGATTAAGGGTTTAAATGTCATGTGTTTTTAGATTTTATCATATGCCATGACATCATGATCATTGGCCATGTTTTAATAATGCTATCTTTATGCCATGATCATACATTCATGCATTAACTTGATTAAAATTGAACTAAGGACTATGACATGACTTGAAGTCCCATTTATAAGGGAATCAAGTAGAGTTGCTTTAGAAAATGTATGAAACCCTAGTTTAGGGAGAACAAAACCCACATCTCACATCTAATTGACATGTATGTGTATTTATACACCATAGATACATGTGAGATGCTAGGATATGAGTTAAGTTCAAGGTGCATAATTTTTGCATCTAGATGAACTAAAACTCATCTAATTCTATTGGTGGATCATTGGGAGAGCATGTGTACAAGTCATGTGCATAGAGCCCAAGAAATATGATCCAAAATAAGGTTTTGAAAACATTTTAAAATCATTTTGAAAAACCTTGGTGAAGTCTATCTTTTGATAGCAATCACCATTGATGAAGTTGATACAAAGTAGGGCCAAAACATTGAAAATTTCAATGGTTTTGAACTTTGTGCCAATTTCACTATTTTATGGGTAAAATAATTTTAAAACATTTTTCACCCATTGTATTGGTCATAGGTATTATACGTACCAAGTTTCGTGATTTTTCGATATACGTATAATTATTTATGATTTTCTGAAATTCATTTCTGATAACTGAAATTCGGAAATTTCAGTTATCAGTCGATCGCGGCAGCAATCATTGAGATAGATGCCGATCGATTTCTGAATCACTCGACTGGTAGCCTGATTTTGGGGTAACCAAGGTTGTTTAACCCGATTTCAGCTATGGTAAAGGTCCCTAATCATTCCTAACCCTAGGATATGCTTTGAGAAGCATGATGAAGGGTGAAAATCCATTGGATATGGATTAAGAGAGGTGTTTAAAGTTTATATCAATGTTAAGGTGTTGGAAAGTTCAATATTGAATTTCTAACCTTAATTTTGATGATTTAGAGTTCCTATTGGCTTAGGGACTTCCCAAGGACATTGTTGGTGCAATGGTCAAGGGGGAGCAAGCTTTTAGGGGGAGGTATCCATCTTGGGATGATGGATGTGGTTTTTTCTTCTTCTTGATGGGGAGAATGTTATCAATTAGGAAATTGATGGATTTTTAGAAACCCAATTTGGAAATTTGGAGAGTGTAATAGGATTGTCTCTCTTGAGTGATATGGGACTTGTCACTAGGAAGATGGTAGGCATCCTAGGCATTTTTAGACCAAGGGGGAGATTGTAAGATCTCATTGGGACATGAGACATTGACCTCCTTGGAGAGAAAACCTTTTTGATGTTAGTCAAAACAGGGGAGAATGTTTGGGTGAGAACATTTAAGATTACCAATTTGGGATAATTGGTAAGGGATTTGAGTTAGTGTTCTAACTCAATAATTTGTTTGGTTTTATTTGTTTGATTTTTGTCAAATATCAAAAAGGGGGAGATTGTTGGTGCAATCGGCCCAGGTCACGATTGACCAAGACTCGAGTTTGGCTCGAGTGATGTTGTGGCGTGTTTTGATGTTTCGACAAAAACATATGACAATGTAATTGTCATGGGAAAGTCCAAGTCTTGAGTACTTGGCATGGAAAGTCCAAGTTGAACACTTGGCATTTGGTAAAGTCCAAGCATGGGTCTTGGCAATGTAAAAGTCCAACATGGGTTGGCAAGGGAAAGTCCAAGCATGGTCTTGGCATTTGAGAAGTCCATCATGGGTTGGCAAGGAAAGTCCAAGCATGGTCTTGGCAAGAAAAGTCCAAGCATGGTCTTGGCATGGAAAGTCCAACATGGGTTGGCATTTGAAGTCCAAGGGGATTGATATTGGCGGCGTAAAGTCCAAGCGGTAGTCTTGGCAGCATAAGTCCAATGGTTGGCGGCGTAAAGTCCAAGCGGAGTCTTGGCGGCGTAAGTCCAATGTGCCTTGGCGGTGTAGACACCGTTAGCATGACATAGCCGATGGAAGCACCTGAAGGCTAGCGCGATGGGTGAACAAGTCATGGATGACTTGGAGGGATCCGAGAGGCGTGAGGCTGATGGAGGTGGCTAGAAGGCTTAGGTCTAGGCTAAGGGTGGTCTAGCAAGTATGGGGGCACTATACTTGGGCTAAAACCTCATGTTTGAGGTGTGCCAGTCGACTGGTACCATGTGGCAGTCGACTGGTGTAGTCAACTAGGGTTTGATCATGGGAGTAGCCTAGCGATCGCCATAGGTGGGCAATGATCGATGATGGCAGATCGGCTCTGGCTAGCAGCGATCGTGATGCTCGATTTTGCCACGATGGAGTCTCACCATCGTCGAGTGAGGACTCCATCAGTCGACTGATGGTCATCATCAGTTGACTGATGGTAGTTCCGTTGGACTTATCCAACGTGGATCTAGCCGTTGTCTCATGACAACAGTGGCATCAGTCGACTGATGGTCCCGATCAGTCGACTGATCGACTTTTTCTAGCACAGGTTCAAGCTTTATAAGGAGCTCGTGATGGAGGAAAAACCAATTGGTTTCTCGAGGGTTTTGGAGCGATTTGCTGTTGCAAATCAGGGTCTCCAAGGTGTTTTTAAGCAACCAAGCAATCAAGCAATCCAAAGGCAATTGTAAAGTAGTTTTCTTTACTTGCATTGTATTTCATTATTGTAATTGCTTGTATTTGTATCTTATTGTTGTAAGATTACTTGTAAGGAGTTTCTCCACCTCCGACTTGTGTCGAGAAGGAGCATATGTGATTAGTGAGTGCGTGTGCATCACTAGAGCTCTTTAGAGCTCGATCCGTGGAGTAGGAACCGGACGGTTCCGAACCACGTTAAATAATTGTGTTCGTGTGTTGTGTATTTTGTTATCATTGTATTATTTCTATTTCCGCTGCGTACTAACGAACTTGTAGACACGAACGCGAAAGAATTACATCGACGCTATTCACCCCCCCCCCTCTAGCCGTTCCAAGGGTCCTAACACCATCCATGGCTCAAGGAGAAAGAGAGTCCGAAGAGGAGTGCTCATCCTCACAAGAAAGTGAGGATTCAGAGGTTGAGAGGGGTTCGACATCCGGATCGATAGAAGAAGTGGAAGAAGTAGGAGAAGACTCCACCTCTAGGATTGAGGTGGAGGAGAGAACTTTTACACCGGAGCAAACTCAAGAGGAACCATCTACCTTCAGTCGAGAAGATGAAGAAGCTAAAAATTCCACCACCGACCTGGGTAACTCAAGCACCTTAATTAAAATAAAAATCATATCATGTTCTTTGAGTGTAGGGAACAAGGACACTACAAGAGAAAATGTCTGAAAAGAGTCAAGAAGGCTCAACTAGCACCGAAGTTCAAGGATGTTGGTGTCCCCACTAGGAAGAGCAAGGAGCATGTGGTGTGCTTTAAATGCAACCAAAAGGGGCATTATAGGAGTTCATGCCCTAAGGGGAGGAAGCAAACCAACGGTCAAGAAGGAGTATCAAATGTAGGGGGAGCTTCTAAAGCAAACTCTAAGGTAAAATTTAGTAATGCACCTTCCTTGTTTCATAATGAAAAGCATGCTTTCAATACTCTTGCAATTGTGCATAATCATAAGGAGCATGCTAGAAATAATAGGTTCTATTGTTTAGGTGCAAAATCATGCAATTTTGGGGCTAAGGACAAATCTAGATAAAATATCCCTAAAACAATTCTACCTAGGGAAACTATTAGGAGGGTAGAGGAGCATTTAGGCATTAACCCTAAGAAGGGTAGGCATATGCCTAAGAGAAAGAACATTTCCCAAAAGATTAATGAAAACTCAAAATTGGGAAAATTAGAGTTAGAGAACCAAGCCTTGAGGTCAAGGATATAGAAATTGGAAAAGATCCTTAGAAAGATGCAAAATCAAATGCAAGGGTCAAATGGTCAAAATTTAGGATCAAGGAGTTAAAACCTAGGGTCTAGGAAGCAACGTCCACCTAAGGGCAAGAAAGGTTTGGGGTCCTATCACAATGTTCCATTCGATTATTGAACTCAATTTAGGTCTAGGAAAACCATGGTTAAAAGGAAAGTTATCCCTAAAGCTTACCATGGTGTGTGCATAGTGACTAAGGTTTTAAGGAAACCTAGGGAAGCCACTAAGAAGGTTACAAGGGGAGTTACCCTTAAAGTTAACCTAGATAAAACCACAATGAACGAGGCTTCAAAGCCTAGGAGGGTCATTAGGAAGGAATCAATGGAAGTTATTCCTAGTGAATACCTAATTAACCCAAGGAGCTCCAATAGGTATTGGGTTCCTAGGAGCGTGATTCCATCATGCTAGATGGGTTAGGATGTGTCAACCCTAAGAGGATGGGTAGTTAACCTAACCATAGTAGAGTTGACACTTTAAGTCACTTCCAAGGTAATGGGATACCTTGGAAATAAGGTTGAATTTGATCCTAAAAGATTTTAGGATGTGCCAATATAATTCATGGAAGTTGAAAAATCAATCAAATTGGCACAATTAAGGTTTAGAGGTCTTGGTGTGCCATTTTTGTGTTTTTGGCACACCTAGGAAAAGTGGTAATATGGCTAAATGAACCTAACTCTAACAAATAGCAATTAACACTAAAATATAGGTATTATTATACCTTTAAATTTTATTTGCCATAATTTGTTTGCCATATGCCATGTCATGACATCATATTTCATTTTAATCTTATAAAATGTCATGATCATGCTTAGGGTTAGCTTTTATGTCATGTGTTACTTGAATTGTATTCATATTCCATGACATCATGATTATTGGCACATGTTTATTTATGTTATCATTTATGCCATAATCATCATTCATGCATTAATAAAATTGATTTAAGGACTATGACATGATTTGAAGTCCCATGTATAAGGGAATCAAATAGTGTTGCCTTAAAAAATGCATGAGGCCTTAGATTAGGATGAACAAAACCCACATCTCACATCAAATTGACATGTGTGTGTATTGATACACCCTAGGCACATGTGAGATGCTAGGAAATGAGTTAAGTTCAAGATGCATAGTTCTTGCATATAGATGAACTCAAACTCATCTTATACCATGGATGAATCATGAGGAAAGCTTATGTACAAGTCATGTGCATTAAGCCCATAGACCATGGTTCAATATAAGCTTTTAAAATCATTTCAAAATCATTTTGAAAACCCTTAGTGTAGTCTATCTTTTGATAGAAGTCACCATTGAAGAAGTTGATACAAAATAGGTCAAAAACATTGATGTTATCAATGGTTTTGAATTTTGTATCATTCTCACTATTTTATAGGTATTTTATTTTTCTAATATTTTTCAACCATTATGATTGACATAAGTATTATACTTATGAAGTTTCACTATTTTTCAAATTATTTATAGTTACTTATGTATTTCACAATTTCAGTTTCTGAACTTGCAGAAATCAGTCGACTGCCATGGATGGCAGTCGACTGTTGACTGAAAGAGTCATCTGCTAGGCCTGATTTTGGATAAACAAGGTTTGTTTAGCCTGATTTTAGATTTGTCAGGCTACCCTAACTTCTCCTAACCCTATGATATGCTTTGGAAAGCATTATAAAGAGTAAAAATCTATTTGATATGGATTAAGAGAATTGTTTAGGGAGTGTATCAAATTTTAAGGTGCGTGAAAATTCAAGTTTAAACTTTCGACCTTAATTTTGATGGTTTAGTGTTCCTATAGGTTTAGGGACTCTCCAAGGATATTGTTGGTACAATGGTCAAGTGGGAGCAAGCCTTTAGGGGGAGGTTATCCATCAATGGGATGATGGATGTGTTCTTCCTCATAAGGGAGAGAATTTGGAGAAGTGAGGATTGCCTCTCTTTAGTGATATGGGACTTATCACTAGGAAGAGTGAAGGCATACTAAATGTTTTTAGACCAAGGGGGAGATTGTAAGATCTCATTGGGATATGAGACATTGATACCCTTGGTGAGAGAGCATTTTTTATGTAAGTCAAAAGGGAGAGAATTGATGGCAAAATTGAGTGAGAATTTGGAATTCCCAATTTGGACAATTGAGAGGATTGGATTGAGTTAGTGTTCTAACTCAAAGGTGTTTGGTTTTTGTTAAACATCAAAAAGGGAGAGATTGTTGGTGCAATCCGCCCATATCACATTTGATGTTTGACAATGAGTTGACCATTGTTTGACAATCGGTTAACTCTATGGTTGACATGGGGTTGACTATATGATGGAGAAGTCCAAGTGGGACACTTGGCATGGAAAGTCCAATCATGAGTCTTGGCAATTGGAAAATCTAACATGGGTTGTCATGGAAAGTCCAAGGGTGTAGTCTTGGCCATGTAAGTCTAAGTGTGTAGTCTTGGCGGTGAAAGTCCAAGTCATGGCTACTTGACATTTGGGAAGTTCAAGGTTTGATATTAGCAACGTAAAGTCCAAGGGTGGAGTCTTAGCAGCATAAGTCCAATGGTTGCTAGCATAAAGTCTAAGACTATGTCTTGGCAACGTAAGCCCAATGTGCCTTGGCGGTGTAGACTAGCTTAGAATGACAATAGCCGATGGAAGCACCTGAAGACTAGCGTATGGATGAACAAGGCATGGATGACTTGGAGGGATCCAATAGGTGTGAGGCTGATGGAGGTAGCTAGAAGGTTTAGGTCTAGGCTAAGGGTGGTCTAGTAAGTATGAAGGCATCATACTTGGGGTTAAACCTCATTGTTGGAGTTTAGCAGTAGACTGGGGTTATGGACCAGTTGATTGGTCAATGTTTGACACTTGGGAGCCAAGTCGACACTGAGTAGTCGACTGAGATTATGACCAATCGATTGACGTAAGTCGACTGCGGTAAGTAGCATTAAAAATTGATTGCTAGCATTGGATAGTCGATCGCCTGGCGATCCATCGCCATGGAAGGCGATCGGCTAGCTGCGGTGTTGGTCATGAAGATAGAACACTCGATGATGGTGAAGCGATCACGATCTTGGCGATCGACTACTCGAAATGGCAATGATCGCCGCGCGATGGCTTGAATGCCATCATGGATCAAGTCTGTATTAGACAATGACACTGTTGGCAGTCGACTGCCAGACAGAAATCCAAGTCGTGCAGAGACGTAAAAGGAGCTCAACGGGGAGGATTTCCATAGCGATTTCTTGGGTGATTTTAGGCGATTTGCTAGTGCAAGTCAGCGTCTTCAAGTGTGGCTCACGCGATCAACAAAGCAAGAATTCAAAAGAGTTTTTATAAAGTTCTCTTTACATCTTTTATTGTATTTCATTTGTAATTGCTTGTATTATTTTGTATTATTGTTGTAATCGCTTGTACGAGGTTTCTCCACCTCCAGTGTGTCACCGAAAAAGAGTGTTATTGATTAGTGGTGGTGTGCATCACTAGAGCTCGATATTGAGCTCACCCCATGAAGTAGGAACTACAGTTCTGAACCACGTTACATTGTTTGTGTTTATGTGTTGCGTATTTATCTTTATTTATTATTTCCACTATGATAACAAGTTTTGTAGACAAGCAACGCGATCGAATTCCATCGACGAATGAAAACGCGCCATTCACCCCCTCCTCTAGCCTCATCAATGTTCGTACAAAGTTTATCTTCTTCCTCCGACGACTCTTCCCAAGTTGTGTTGATGGCTTTCTTTGTTTGTGGTTGCTTGTTCTTTATCCATGGACAATCGGATTTGATGTAACCCCTTTTGTTGCATTCATAGCATTTGTAATTTGAACCTGGCTCGGGTCTCTTCTCCTTGGATTGCTTGATAGGTCGTCTTCTGCTCTTGATCATCTTCCGAACTAGATTTACTACTCGGTCTCTATTTCATCGTTCACCTCCGATTTGTATTCCTATTCTTCTTTGGGAGGTGATTTGTGTTGGATCGTAAAAGCGCTAGACGTGGGGGGGGGGGGGTGAATAGCGTGTGTGAATAGCATGTTCCTATTAGATAATGAAAATAATACTTTAAACATAAGCTCAAGTAATAGTATGTTCAACTCTATTTGACTTGATTGATATAGAATGAACAATAAGTCATGATTAGAGTTGGTTAATTTAAATAATTATACTCCATGGTTCATATCGATGCCCTAGATCTACATCTGGAACCAGTGAGGTCCTAACATCTCACACCCATCTACGTGGCTAAGTACACAAACACATTAGTCCTATGTGTTGTGAGATGTGTTGGCTCCTTAAATCTCTAGGTGCATGCTTTCTAGGGTAAGCCCTAGGCTAGTTCCATTTTGCAAGAAAAATAGAGTATAAAGGAAAATATAAGTTTTGAGTTCTACTCTATTACCCACATACCTAATTTGCGTCTAAGCAGACTAAACTCTGCTTCGGGTAAGGACTTGGTAAATAGGACTGCTAGGTTCGATTTGGACTCCACGTATTCGAGTTGTATGGTGCCACATGCTACATGTTCTTGAATAAAGTGGTGTTTGACCTCTATATATTTGGTTCTAGAATGACAAATTCGGTTTTTGGTTAAATTAATTGAACTAATGTTGTCGATGTAAATTTTAGTGTTGTTAAAGTTTAACCTAAAGTCTTGGAGAGTGTGCTTCATCCAAAGGAGTTGAGCTACACACTCACCCATCGCGACGTATTCGACTTCCGTGGTAGATAAGGCAACACAGTGTTGCTTTCTACTGTACCAGCTCACTAGACTCGAGCCGAAAAGTTGACAACACCCACTCGTGCTCTTTCTATCGAGTTTACTACCGACATAATCCGAGTCGGAGTAGCCGATAAATTCAAACTCATTAGATCTAGGGTACAAAATTCCTCCATTTAGTGTACCCTTTAGGTATCTAAGGATGCGTTTGACTAATGTTAGGTGCAACTCCTTACCACAAGTTTGAAATCTTGCACACATACTCACTGCGAATAGTATGTTGGGTCGACTCGCAGTTAAGTATATGAGACTACCTATCACTCTCCTATAGTATTTTAGGACTATTGGTTTTCCATCTAAATCCTCTCCTATATTGACATTTATAGCCATTGGTGTATTTATTACTGATGCACATGAACGCGACCTCAAATCTCATGATGGAGACCGTCGAGGACTCGAAGTGCATGCTCACGCTCAATGCCCGCAAGTGCACGGATGTCGTCAAGTAATAAAAAGATTATCAATCCCACATGGACTGAGATTCGAGTACCGATTTGTTCAGTGGATTTTATTGTTCGGGACTAGACTCTAAAGGTTGCAATTAGGAGAGTCATCGGCGGTCCTAACTCTAATACGGTGTCATACGGAGGAAAAGAAGGGTTGCTACGGGTCTTTAGATGGATTCTAGGATTTCGGTTTCATTTGTGTGTCACAGAACACATTGACAATTGGGTTTGCTTAGGTTTCTAGTTATGGTATTGTGGAAAGGATATCATACACTCCCCCGATGAGCCTTCGTGTCTATCGAAAGCTACGTCTGCCATACCAGGTCAACCCCTGGCTTTAGGACGGGATAGTCGATACGAGGATGCCGAGTCAATCCCTACGATGAGTCGAAAATGAGGTGCGTTTCCTACTTTATCGCATTCTTCTACCCACAATTATCGGAGATGAGGACAAACCTTAGGTCCCTCTTTAATTCCCCTAAATCTATGACACGAGGGCTGTCACCTCTCATATCGGCTAAGCACAGTGACTAGAAAACCAAAACGATAACTATAGATCTAAACCAAAACACCAATTTAAAATATAAATTCAAGAACAAAAAGATATTTTAATTAACATGTTCCGACTCAACACAAACTACTTCCTAATCCTAGAATCAGAGAGTCTACTCTATAGATATGAGAGAATAAACACAAGGCATGATCATATCCATATAAACAATATAATTTACGCAAAGAATAGGATTTACAATGCAATGTAGGTCTTCTCCTCGGCATTGAAGTGCAAAATCTTGACCTCCGACTATGTTCTTCCTTCCCGTTGCGAGTTCCCGAAGCTTTTCAAAGTTTCAGAGTGTCGTCCCAGCCATCGTGCCTCCCCCTTAGGGTTTAGGTGGATCTTTCCTTATATAGACATTACGTCCGATTGTTGCAAAATCTGGAAAAAACCCTAGTCTCATCAATTTGCTGGCTGCCACACGGTCGTGTGAAAACACACGGCCTGGCCGTGTGTCTGGTTGTGGCAGTCATTTTTGCCCTCCGAACACGGTCGTGTGTGGGCACACACCTTGGCGGTGTTCCCTTCTGTGTCAAGTTGCCAAATGTCTTCTTTTGCTCCGAAATTGCACCGTTTTCCCTATAAAATATTATCCTGCACACAAAAGTAAACCGAGAAGATCTCCGAACCAGAAAATAGAAAATGCATGCAACATAATGTAAAATATGCATGAAACGAACATAAAATGCTATGAAATGTGATCAAAAACTACTCCTAAAACCCTATATGTTTTGCTCACATCAATTTCCCCAGACTTAAATCTTTGCTTGTCCTCAAGCAAACCTCAGTGGCATGAAATTTTAAAAGGTATTGTTCCATGCTTAGCATGTTAACTAGATTTTTCAAGTGGTATTTGCAATCAAAGCAAAATAGATATGTTCTAGAAATTCACTAAGTTAGCTCCTCGTGCTTGTGCTAAGCGAATCTTCTTAGGGAATACACGTTCAATGGTGAGTTAAGTCGTCATACTATAGCTTTCCTAAGGTCTCCAGCTCTTAGACACTTACCTACCCAAAGTGAGGGTCGTTCTCTAGATCTAGCATAAAGTCTCAAAGGTATGCTCGGTATTGAGAGAAATTGGTAGGTGTTTCCCTAGTAACCTAACTCGGTCTCAAAGGGGCACCTAACCATTTCCACCCACGATAACTGTTTTTTATCCCTCATAATTTTTTTTTCTTTTCTTTTCCATTTATTTTTCTCTCTCTCTTTTTTTTTCTCTCTTTTATTTTTTGGCTCACTGGGATTTTGATTTTTCTGATTGGGCTTACACAATCCGAGCATCTCTAGTAACTAAAATGCTAAACTTAGGGTCACCTGTGGATTCCAAAGTACCAGACTACTGAGATGAATCATAACTAGGTATGTACTAGACTTTCCCTTTCAGAAAGTTCATCATGTGTATATGTAAATTAAAAGATAACCAGTGTAAGTCTAGAATATTCATTCAAAGCCAATAAAATAAAATACCATGATATAAATGAAGTTACACTACTCATGGAAACAACTCATGAAGAAGACTTTTAAAAATATTACTGAGGCAGCTTATAGGTAGCAAAAACTAAGTGCTGAAAGAAACTAAACAACTAATGAATGAATAAATGAATGCTAACCAAAATACAAACATTAGGAAAGAAACTACTACTAGAAACAAAACAAAACTTGGGGTCCCCCTCAGACTTAAGTGAAGCATACCCCTAGTATGGTGGACGAGGTGGAAAGTTTGGTAGCCTCGGCATCTCGGGGTCCTGGGAGAACCTGCTGCTGAGTCGTTGATGCTACATGTACATGTGGTCGATCTGAGAGCTGGTGAATGCAGCGGCTGCTCAGTGCTCCTCCTCCCTAGCCCACTGTGCCTTCTGGGCTCGCATATGTTAGGTGGCCGCATCGGAGGCTCATTGCCTCACATGTCTCCGGATTAAAATTTTCACTAATGAAAGGATTAATCCGGATGGGATGAGCTTCCTTAGCACAACCTATTCGTCGTCGTGCTAACAACTTGAGTGGTCGCTTGAACAAACTAGTTGTTCAAGCAACACAACTCTTCTAGTTGGTTAGCCGCGGAAGAGACGACGGATGGATCGCCGGTTTTTGTGTTTGTCTTCGGGGTCCATGATTATACAATATATATTCATACACACACATGCATAATCAAAACAAATAAGAACATGCTCAGATCTGTACATAAAGTTAAAATAACTTTATACCTCACGATCTTCTACCGTATGTCCTATCCTTCTCGTGGACGACGTGTGGACGAAGATCCTCCACGAGTAGAAGCCTTCTAGATCGCTTTCTTCTCTACCTTGTCCGCTGCGAACAAAGAGAAGAACTAGCAAATACCTTTCCTATCTAGAACCGGCCACCAAATTAGGGAATTTGGTGCAACCGTCAGCCAAGGAGCAATGGATGATCGCCAACTTCTCAAGAAGAGTTGCCGCCGCCACTTTTGGAGAATAGGGAGGAGGAAGAGAACCGCCACCAATGGGAGGAGAACCGCCGCCAAGGAAGAAGAGAAAAGCCTTAAGGTTGGGCGCCGCCAAGTATTGATGGTGTGAAGTTGGGCGCCGGCAACAACTAGAAGGAAGAAGATAGTTGCCGCCCACCCTTGCTCCAAACCCTAGCCGCCCACCTCTCCAAGAGCCAAACCCTAAAAATCCAAAAAAACTTATCTTGCCGCCCAACCTAAGCCTCTATTTATAGGATTAGGCTTAAGCCTCCTTTTATCTCCACCGTCGGATCTAGGGATTTAATCTCCACCGTCGGATCTAGGGTTTTATCCCAACCGTCGGATCTAGGGTTTAATCCCAACCATCGGATCTAGGATTTCATCCCAACCGTCGGATCTAAGGTTTCATCCCAACCATCGGATCTAGGGTTTTAGTCCAACCGTCGGATCTAAGGATTTAATCCCAACCGTCGATTCTAGGATTTCATCCTAACCATCGGATCTAGGGATTTAATCCCAACTATTGGTTCTAGGGTTTCATCCAACCATCGGATCTAGGGATTTAATCTCAACCGTTGGTTCTAGGTTTTGTTTTACATTCTTGGATCTAGACTTCATAAGGATTATATTAGGCTAGGATAGGGACCATAAGGAGGAGTTGGGTCTTGGCCACCCGATGGATCGGAACCACACAAACTTGATCCATCAATGATGTTCCATTCCACTAGAGGATCATCATTGAACTACCTCACCAACCCCCATAAATCAATATGGGCTCCATATATTATTTGTACATTAATCTCCCCGTGTTTAAGATATCGAATGTCCGTCAATTAATTGATTTACTGACCATCAATTAATTAACATCTAATTCCTCGAGTAGTACCACTCAACCTTATCATCATGTTGACTAAGTCAACCAGCTGGGTTTACATGATGAACCTTATGAGCTTCTCAAGGGGACATCATCAACCTAATATATAGGACACAGTTTCCTCCTATAATCAACGGCACACCATGTAAATAATATTATTCCCCAACTTACTGGGCATATTGATTTAATCCATCTAAATCTCACCCACTGGTAAATCAAAGAAATAAATACTAAGTACATGTGCCCGTTATTATATCGGGATTAAGAGCATGTACAACATAATATTCCGAGGTCCGATTCAATTATGTAGTCAAGACTAAATTGAATCACCTCTATGTCGGTCCTACTAATACACCTAAGTGTACCAAAGTGTAACTCTATGTTCAAGACAAAACAATACTAAGCTACACTACAACCATGCCAATGGTTTGTCCAAAACCATCTTGGTTGTGAGCCTCTACTTATACTTTACAAGGAACCGATAACATGATCTCCCGTGTGACACCAAGCACCATGTTATCTACAATGTAAAATATTTAGACAATATGCACACATATATAATGAATATATAAAATGCAAACAATGATCATGTGATTCTTATTTCAAAATAAAATGTTCATACAAAAAGAGCTAGGCTTTTAGTATACATTCCAACAATCTCCCACTTATACTAAAAGACTATGCCGTCATCACTCTGCCATACATCTGATCCCCATGTCCTCCACATGCCTATCAAACGCTTTCGCTGGAAGGGCCTTAGTGAATGGATCCGCCAGGTTATCCTCTGATGCAATTTTGGCGACAGCAACTTCTCCTCGCTTTACGATCTCTCGTATGAGGTGGTACTTGGGCTCTATGTGTTTACTCGCCTTATGGGCTCGTGGTTCCTTCGAGTTTGCAACTGCACCACTATTATCACAATAAATTGTGATAGTTCTGGGCAAACCAGGAATCACATCCAAGTCCATCAAGAAGTTCCTGAGCCATACAGCTTCCTTGGCTGCCTCAGAGGCTGCCACATACTCAGCTTCCATGGTAGAGTTCGCCACGCATTTCTGCTTGACACTCCTCCATGCTATGGCTCCACCTCCAAAAGTAAACACAAACCCCGAGGTAGACTTACTCTTGTCCCTATCTGATTGGAAATCTGAATCCGTGTAACCCACAGGGACTAATTGATCTGCCCGGTAAACCAGCATATAATCCCTAGTCCTTCTCAGGTACTTCAATATATGCTTTACCGCAGTCCAATGTCCCTGTCCAGGATTACTCTGATATCTGCTAACCATGCCCACGGCAAAGCAGATATCCGGTCTCGTACATAGCATAGCATACATAAGGCTTCCTATTGCCGAAGCATAAGGAACCGCCTTCATGTCCTCTATCTCCTTTGATGTTCTGGGACACATCGCTTTAGACAAAGGAACTCCATGCCTAAAAGGTAGAAAACCTTTCTTGGAGTTCTGCATGCTAAAACGAGCAAGGATAGTGTCAATGTATGAAGCTTGAGACAAGCACAACATCCTTTTCTTGCGATCCCTTATAACTTTGATCCCAAGGATGTGTCCCACTTCTCCCAAGTCCTTCATATCAAACTGTTTGGACAACCATACCCTAACGTCTGATAACACTTTGATATTGTTGCCAACTAACAAAATGTCATCTACGTATAGTACAAGAAACACCACTACGTTTTCGTCACATCTCTTGTATACACAAGGCTCATCCGGACTTTGAATAAATCCATATGACTGGATTACCTCATCAAAGTGGATGTTCCAAGATCTAGAAGCTTGCTTCAATCCATAAATGGACCGATTAAGCTTACATACAAGATGCTCTTTGCCTTTAGCAATGAATCCTCCGTTGGCACATATAGATGTTCTCCTCAAGACTTAAGCATGAAAGTCCGCCTTGACATCCATCTGCCAAATCTCATAATCCATATGAGCAGCTATAGATAAGAGAATCTGGATAGACTTAAGCATAGCTACCAGCGAAAAGGTCTCCTCATAATCGATACCCTCTTTCTGAGTATACCCTTTCGCAACAAGCCTAGCTTTGAAGGTTTCAACCTTCCCATCTACTCCTCTCTTTCTCTTGTAGATCCACTTGCATCCAATGGTTTTTATACCATCGGGTGGCTCTACTAGCTCCCAGACCTGATTAGAATCCATAGATTCTATCTCTGAATTCATCGCTCTTTGCCAAGATACTGCATCTCTATCTTGGATTGCCTCGTCATATGTCCAGGGATCAGGTTCATGTTCACCAGGGACTAAGTCCGAAGACTCTCCCAAAAACATGAATCTGTCGGGTTGTCTAACAACCCACCCACTACGACGAGGTGCCTCCTGTGTATGCTCTGTGACACGCAGTGCAGTGACTTGTGGTGTCTCCTCTTGTCTGCGGTGGTGCATCAAGTCGGACTTCGCCATCTCCTCAAGAACAATCCTACTCGTGGGCTTGTGGTTCATCACATAGTCTTCCTCTAGAAATCTAGCATTCGTACTCACGATCACCTTCTGATCTCTAGGACTATAGAATAAACCACCCTTCGTTCCCTTAGGGTAGCCAACAAACAAGCGCACTTCTGTACGAGATTCCAACTTACCAGCATCTCCCTTCAGCACATGTGCTGGACTACCCCAAATCCGAATATGTCTTAGACTAGGCTTTCACCCAGTCCACAACTCTGTGGGAGTAGAGGGTACTGACTTAGATGGAACCAAGTTTAGAATGTGTGCTGCTGTTTCTAGAGCAAACCCCCAGAACGAATCAGGTAACTCAGAATAACTCATCATCGATCTGACCATCTCTATAAGAGTCCTATTCCTTCGCTCCGCCACACCATTCTGCTGGGGTGTGCCAGGTGCGGACAATTGGGATTGAATCCCATCCTCTGATAAGTAACTCCTAAACTCTCCCAAGAGGTACTCGCCACCACGATCAGATCGTAATGTCTTGATACTTTTACCTTGACGGTTCTCCACATCAGCCTTGAATTCTTTGAACTTGTCAAAGCATTCAGACTTGCAACGCATCAAGTAAATGTATCCATACCTTGAATAATCGTCTATAAAAGAGACGAAGTATTCAAAGCCACCTCTTGCCTGGATAGACATAGGACCGTACAAATCAGAATGAACCAATTCTAACACATCTTTGGCTCTATACCCCTTGGCCTTAAAAGGCCTCTTGGTCATTTTACCTTCCAAGCAAGATTCGCAGGTTGGGAGATCCTCCACCACTAATGAACCCAAAGGTCCATCAGCTATCAACCTTTGAATTCTACTTAGGTTAATATGACCAAGCCTTAGATGCCAAAGATATGTTTGGTTCATTTGCGAAGGTTCTTTTCTCTTATTAGATTTAGAAGATGAGTTATTTACTTCTATTTGAATCGTGGGAGTTTTTGGTTCAATAGTATATAAATTGCCAACCAATGTACCAGAACAGATAATCTCCCTATTCCTTTTTATAACCACCTTGTCATTAAAAGAAATAGAATATTCATCCAAAAACAATTTAGAAACTGAAATTAAATTCTTTCTAAAAGTAGGTACATAAAGACAATTTCTCAAAACCAAAACTTTATTCCTATCAAAAGATAAATAAACGTCTCCCACTGCAATAGCCGCCACCTTTGAAGCATTGCCCATGAAGACGGTAATCTCTCCCTCAGCTAGTCGTCGGGTTTCCTGGAACCCCTACAAAGTATTGCAGACATGATCAGTGGCTCCTGTATCTACACACCAGGCACTGGTAGATAACACCGCTAAACATGTTTCAACAACTAAACAAGAAGATATACCTTTGTTCTTTCGGCGAGGACAAATCCAGCCTTCCAATGTCGATCCGCTTGCAAGTGAAGCACTTGCCTTCGGCTTCTTCACTCCGCCGAGGCCCCACTGCCACCTTCTTCGCTCCACCTTGCTTCTTCTTCTTCTTACCTTTCGGTTTAGAGGAAGAAACCTTCTGAGCGACCATGGCTTGAGAACTCTGACGAAAAAGCCCCTCTGCCACCTGGAGTTCTGTCAGAAGCTCCACCAACGAATACAACCTCTTGTTCATGTTGTAGTTGAGGCGGAACTGCTCAAAACTCCTAGGCAGAGACTGGAGAATGATATCGACCTGGGTTTCCCCATCGATCTCAGCTCCGAGGACTTCCATCTCATTAAGATGAGCCATCATCTTGAGAACATGATCCCTAACGGGTGTTCCCTCGACCATGGTGGTCGTCATCAAGTTTCTCATTGCCTCCTGCCTAGCCGCCCTACTCTGATGTCCGAAAAGTTCCTTGAGATTGAACATCATGTCATAAGCAGTGGCTATGGCCTGATGCTGATGTTGCAGCACATTTGACATAGATGCCAAAATGTAACACCGCGCCATCTCATCTGCCTTAACCCATTTCTTATAATGTTCTTTCTCCTTTTCATCAGAGTCATCGGAGGGCTTAGGAGGACAGACCTCGAAGAGTACAAATTTGTACTCCTCCGCAGTTAGGACAATATCCAGGTTTCTTTTCCAATCAATGTAGTTTGGACCAGTAAGTTTGTTTTCTTTTAAAATCACAGCAAGTGGGTTGAAAGCCATTTGAAAATCCTAAAAATCACAATGATCAAAATATTAGATTTCAAATATTATTGATTCCTCAAAACAATAAAATCCTGAAATCAACCAACACCTCAAAACACCGAGAATATCGCATGCCACGATAGTGTGGACGTATACGAATTCCACATTTGTAAGAGGAGGTTTTACCCATTAATTTTATTATCTTGTCAACCTTACTTTTTGACAAATAAAATTAATAGTTGGTTCCTCTTTAGCCCTACAAATAAAAGCAGTGACTCCGATGGGGAGGATACCTTTATTTGTATCTAAGTGTGCACCATTACACGATACTAAGGGAATTATTTCGGATTATGTGCCTTACCGATGGGGAAGTACACACACTCCTAAATAATTTCCTATAACCATTATTTGACCTAGTGATTCGCAAACAAACCCATCCGATGGGGAGGAAGGCACTCAAAGCCAACGCGCAAGTTTGTTGCATCACACGTCAAATTGTAATGGAGGCCGTGGGAATTAATTAAAATATTCCTCTCCCACTTAGTAAATTGAAATCGAGGAATTTTAAACATACACAACATGCATATAAAACAAATAAGAAATAAATATGGAAAAACAGAATTTTTTTCCAACTATTATGGTATTGTCCTCCAATATGCATCCCGTCGTGTCGTCACCTCGTCCGCTCCACCTTTTCCCGTGCGCAAGTCACCAAAGATATCCGAGCCGAGATAAATCATTTTATTTACATCCATCGATCCTATACTCCACGAAGGAGTGTACAAATAATCTAGATCGAAAGTAAACTAAAATGATCGGCTAAACAATGTCGTATTTAATTACAAAAATTAAATACTAATCTAGCCTCGTCAACCCCGAGGATTCAAATAATAAATTTTTACACACATCCATTCACATACACACACATGGCCATAATAGTCGGATCTTATGCCTGCAACCAAAGAGTTAAACTACGCATATCCTACTATTATCCGGCACATATAATATATGAAAAATGCATAAAAATTAACCGAATCCAAAACACACAAAACCGGAAACCGTTGGCTCTGATACCAGTTGTTAGGTGGCCGCATCGGAGGCTCATTGCCTCCCATGTCCCCGGATTAAAATTTTCACTAATGAAAGGATTAATCCGGATGGGATGAGCTTCCTTAGCACAACCTATTCGTCGTCGTGCTAACAACTTGAGTGGTCGCTTGAACAAATAAGTTGTTCAAGCAACACAACTCTTCTAGTTGGTTAGTCGCGGAAGAGACGACGGATGGATCGCTGGTTTTTGTGTTTGTCTTCAGGGTCCATGATTATACAATATATATTCATACACACACATGCATAATCAAAACAAATAAGAACATGCTCAGATCTGTACATAAAGTTAAAATAACTTTATACCTCACAATCTTCTACCGTATGTCCTATCCTTCTCGTGGACGACGTGTGGACGAAGATCCTCCACGAGTAGAAGCCTTCTAGATCGCTTTCTTCTCTACCTTGTCCGCTGCGAACAAAGAGAAGAACTAGCAAATACCTTTCCTATCTAGAACCGGCCACCAAATTAGGGAATTTGGTGCAACCACCGGCCAAGGAGCAATGGATGATGCGTCGGCCAACTTCTCCAAGAAGAGTTGCCGCCGACCACTTTTGGAGAATAGGGAGGAGGAAGAGAACCGGCCACCAATGGGAGGAGAACCGCCGGCCAAGGAAGAAGAGAAAAGCCTTAAGGTTGGGCGCCGGCCAAGTATTGATGGTGCAAGTTGGGCGCCGGCAACAACTAGAAGGAAGAAGATAGTTGCCGCCCACCCTTGCTCCAAACCCTAGCCGCCCACCTCTCCAAGAGCCAAACCCTAAAAATCCAAAAAAACTTATCTTGCCGCCCAACCTAAGCCCCTATTTATAGGATTAGGCTTAAGCTTCCTTTTATCTCCACCGTCGGATCTAGGGATTTAATCTCCACCGTCGGATCTAGGGTTTTATCCCAACCGTCGGATCTAGGGTTAAATCCCAACCATCGGATCTAGGATTTCATCCCAACCGTCGGATCTAAGGTTTCATCCCAACCGTCGGATCTAGGATTTAATCCCAACCGTCGGATCTAAAGATTTAATCCCAACCGTCGATTCTTGGATTTCATCCTAACCATCGGATCTAGGGATTTAATCCCAACCGTTGGTTCTAGGGTTTCATCCAACCATCGGATCTAGAGATTTAATCCCAACCGTTGGTTCTAGGTTTTGTTTTACATTCTTGTATCTAGACTTCATAAGGATTATATTAGGCTACGATAGGAACCATAAGGAGGAGTTGGGTCTTGGCCACCCGATGGATCGGAACCACACAAACTTGATCCATCAATGATGTTCCATTCCACTAGAGGATCATCATTGAACTACCTCACCAACCCCCATAAATCAATATGGGCTCCATATATTATTTGTACATTAATCTCCCCGTGTTTAAGATATCGAATGTCCGTCAATTAATTGATTTACTGACCATCAATTAATTAACATCTAATTCCTCGAGTAGTACCACTCAACCTTATCATCATGTTGACTAAGTCAACCAGCTGGGTTTACATGATGAACCTTATGAGCTCCTCAAGGGGACATCATTAACCTAATATATAGGACACAGTTTCCTCCTATAATCAACGACACACCATGTAAATAATATTATTCCCCAACTTACCAGGCATATTGATTTAATCCATCTAAATCTCACCCACTGGTAAATCAAAGAAATAAATACTAAGTACATGTGCCCGTTATTATATCGGGATTAAGAGCATGTACAACATAATATCCGAGGTCCGATTCAATTATGTAGTCAGTACTAAATTGAATCACCTCTATGTCGGTCCTACTCAATACACCTAAGTGTACCAGTGTAACTCTATGTTCAAGACAAAACAATACCAAGCTACACTACAACCATGCCAATGGTTTGTCCAAAACCATCTTGGTTGTGAGCCTCTACTTATATTTTACAAGGAACTGATAACATGATCTTCTGTGCCACACCAAGCACCATGTTATCTACAATGTAAAATATTTAGACAATATGCACACATATATATAATGAATATATAAAATGCAAACAATGATCATGTGATTCTTATTTTAAAATAAAATGTTCATACAAAAAGAGCTAGGCTTTCAGTATACATTCCAACAGCATATGCTACCGCATCTCCTAGTGGTAGGGGGCCTCTGCCTGGCGACGGGGTAGCCTCCTCTTGGAAGTAGATGCGGGCCTCATCGTAGAACTCCTCGACATGCTGGAAGTGCTCCTAGAAGCCCAGAAACTCCACTTGTTTGTAGGCACTCTGCTCCTCCCATCGCTGCCTCTACGTCTGCTGCTCGGCATATATATCGTCGAGGCATGATTGGACTGTTGGGTTTCCGGCACCGCGGCGTGTGTGTGTTCGATCATGTTTCGTAAACATGAGCACAGCGGAAGCAATTAAAAATAATAAATCTATATTTATTACAACACACACAACACACGCATGCATATTACAATAAGTGTAGACATAACCGTAAATTATAATTTGCAATAAAAGGAAATTAAACTACGTTATACCTTTCGTATGACGTGTAGCGGGAACGGCATCAACCGGAACGATCCTTGTAAGAATCGTCTCTATCCGTATCCACGCCGAGCTCCTCGGGATGACTTCGCCAAGCCACGAGCTTCGTCTTCGTACGGGTTACTAGCCTCGTGTTGAAGACGACGTGATCGAGAGATGATCACGATCCGAATCCAAATTCGGATCTAAAACAAGTCCTCAAGACTCGCTTCCGAGAGGTATTCGTCAACGATTGACTAATCCTTCGCCCCTCCACCTCAGAGGATTACCGGAGATCAAATCCCCGGTAGATGTTAGCCACCGGATCACTAACCGCCGCCCAAACGACGCCCGACGAGAAGAAGCTGTCCAGAAAACTGGACAGCTTGGTGGAGGAGTAGGCGCCGGCCAAAACAAGGAGAGAAAAGGCTCACCTTGATGCCGAACCTATAGGAGATCACCGGAGGGTCGCCGGAGGTTCACCGGCTGGAGCTTGGACGCCGGCAAGGGTCTTGGACGGTGGCACAAAGCTGGGCGACGGCAGCTTGTAGTTGGGCGCCGAAAATTCCTCCAAGGGGTGGGCGGCAACTTCAAGCTAGGGTTTTGGATGATTAGGGTTTAACAATCCCTTAAGCCCTCTTTTATAGAGAACTAATTCTCTTAATGGTTAATGGATCATATCCATAAAGCCCGTTAACCCGCTCCATTAGGATAAGTTAAAATAAACAAAACCATGATGGTTTATTTTAAGTTAAAACGAACCGAACCAACCTTTGGTTCATTCGTTTAATATAAACCAAACCCTTTGGTTTATTCTCATCCATTGGATTAGAACCAAACCATTTTGGTCCATCCATTATGTCTTCATAAGACACGCCCATCCACGCTTCCATTGCGATCAAAACAATTTCATGCTCGCTTTATGTTTGGTCCAACCAAACATAGTTTCTCTCGAGAATCCCATTCTCAAGCTCGCTTTTAAATCCTTTGGATTACACTCGTTGCGTAATGTGACCAAATAGGTTCTCGGTTTATGTTGGCCGTCTATAATTAACCATTAATTATAGAACGATCATGAGTGGCACCTAGTAGTACATCATGATCCCCAATTAACCGAAAAGATCAACGGTTGATCCAGAACTTTTTCTGAAACCCTTCAGCAGCTCGAATGAATTGTGCCCCATTCCCTTCACTCATCTTATACCCACTTGGTTCAGGACATGGTCTATTGTGTCAGTCCCCACTAGGCTGACTACGTCACACCTAGCCCAAGTATCATTTCCTCGTCCTACGGATTCTAGTTACTCCACATGTATCGAAGAGTACTTTACTCTAAACATGTAATGCTTTGGCCAAAGACTTTAGTAACAATCCGACGAGAGGCCATGGGTATACATCTCCTCGCAAGGAGTGGTGAATCCTTTATAGGCTATTCAAACACCTTCGATCACTTCGACTTATACCCAATCATCCCGGGTCCACATCTCCTTAGAGATGCTTTCTTAAGATGTCAAAGCATAAGTCTCCATGATCAAGATGACTTGAATACAGCAAGTCAAAGGAACATCGCACTTAAGCTACAGTAAGAACTTCATTGACATATCTATATATGCAGAGAACCATATGAAGTCTTACGGCTGGTCACTCCAATGAACTAGTTACCATAACTAGCATCCACGATCAACTCCGGACATCACAATGTCTCCACGGAGAATCACCGCTTGATATACCAAGAAGTATACCTGCTAGTCTCGATGTAATTGATAGAGTCCAAATCCATCAATTCATCGACTAGGGATAATTCTGATACATCACAATTACACATGTAGAGATACTCACTAGTTGTGATCCAATCACAAATTCTCTCATGCTGTGAATCATATCGTGGACATTCAGTAAATGAGTTTAAGATCCAATCAAATACATTAAACATGTATACTCAAATAGTGAATCTTCATTTATCATATAAATGGTTCATACATAAGGCGATTGCCTTAGGACATCTCTCATATATTACTAATAGACTCCCACTTGGCCTAATGCCAATCGCTACGGTATCCAATACCATAAGCTCTAACATGACCCTCAAACTTACTTTGAGGTAATGCTTTAGTCAAAGGATCCGCTAAGTTCCTTTCGGGAATTTTCGATTTGTATTTCCTTCCTACTTAGGATCTCTGATAAGATGATAGCGGCGAAGCACATGTTTGGATCGTTGATGAGACCTTGGCTCTTTCGCCTGTGCAATTGCTCCATTGTTGTCGCAGTAGACCGGTATTGCTTCAACAATGGCCGAAATCACACCAAGTTCATGAACGAACTTCTTGATCCAAACCGCTCTTCGCCGCTCGGCCGCAATATATTCTCGCCTCGATGGTAGAATCCGCCATGCCTCTTTTTGGAACTTTTCCAACTCACTGCGCCCCCATTCAAGGTGAACACGTATCCAGACTGAGACCTGGAATCATCCTTGTCTGTCTGTAAGCTGGCATCCGTATACCCGCGTATCACCATGTCCCCTTCTCCATATATTAGGAACACATCCTTAGTTCTTCTCAAGTACTTAAGGATCGTCTTAACAGCCGCCCAATGATCCATTCCTGGATCGAACTGGTATCTGCTCGTGACACTCAGAGCGTATGATACATCGGGCCTTGTACATAACATAGCATACATGATAGATCCTATTGCGGATGCATAGGGAATCTTACTCATGCAAATCCTCTCGTCTTCTGTGCGCGGACACATAGACTTCGAAAGGTGTACCCCATGCCTGACGGGCAGATAACCTTTCTTGGATTCCGACATGCTAAACCTCTTTAGCACTCGGTCTATATATGTAGACTGCGAAAGACCAAGCAACCGTTTCGATCTATCTCTATAGATCTTAATCCCAAGGATGTAGGTTGCTTCTCCCAGGTCTTTCATGGAGAATGTCTTGGATAACCAAACCTTAATCGATCAGAAGATTGACACATCGCTTTCCTATAAGTAATATGTCATCGACATACAATACTAGGAACACGACTGCACTCCCACTAACCTTCTTGTACACACAAGGTTCGTCTGGATTTTGTGAGAAATCAAACTTTTTGATTGTCTCATCAAAACGGATATTCCAGCTACTGGATGCTTGCTTCAATCCATAAATGGTTCGTCGCAATTTGCATACCTTGGTTTTATCAACCGATGTGAAACCCTCAGGCTGTATCATATACACGTCCTCGAGCAGGTTTCCATTAAGGAAAGCTGTTTTCACATCCATCTGCCATATCTCATTATCATAATGAGCCGCTATGGCCAGGAGCATCCGAATGGATTTAAGCATAGCTACAGGCGAATAGGTTTCGTCATAATCAACACCTTGTTTTTGACGATATCCTTTCGCCACCAATCTAGCCTTATAGGTAATCACATTACCATCCATGTCGGTTTCTTCTTGAAAACCCACTTGCACCCTATAGGCTTTATCCCTTCAGGTGGGTCAAACCAAGTTCCAAACTTGGTTTTCGTACATGGAATCCATTTCCGACTTCATGGCACCAAGCCACTTATCCCTTTCTGAACTTGTCAGCACTTCTTCATAACTGGTAGCCTCCTCATCATCAATGAGTAACACGTCGTTCGATTCACTTACGAGAAATCCATATCTCTCAGGAATATTGCGTGTTCTACCAGATCTACGAAGATGTGCTGTTACAATAGGTCCAGCCGATTGCTCATCACTATGAGTTGTCGGCTGTTGTGCTTCACCAGGTATCTCATCAATGTCTATTTGAGTCTCTCGAGCCTCCTCAAGCTCGACGACACTCCCACTGTTTTCTTGCAAGAGAAACTCTTTCTCTAGAAACACAGCATGTCTTGAAACAAACACCTTTTGTTCCACAGGATGATAGAATTGGTAACCCCTTGTTTCCTTAGGGTATCCAATAAATAGACATTTATCAGACTTAGCATCCAATTTGTCTGATACAGTCCGCTTCACATAAGCAGGACAACCCCATATCTTCAAGTAAGATACATTAGGTTTCTTACTAGCCCATATCTCATATGGAGTAGTAGAGACTACCTTGGTAGGCATTCTGTTTAACAAGTAAACAGCTGTCTGAAGTGCATAACCCCAAAAGGACTTGGGAAGAGTCGCATGATTCATCATTGACCTGACCATGTCCAACAAGGTCCGGTTACGCCTCTCAGATACACCATTATGCTGTGGTGTATAGGGCGGAGTCCATTGAGACAATATGCCATTGTCTCTTAGATAATCAAGAAACTCTTGACTTAAGTATTCACCACCTCGATCCGATCGAAGTATTTTAATACTTTTGTCATGTTATTTCTCTACTTCATTTCTGAATTCTTTGAACCTTTCAAAGGCTTCAGACTTGTGTTTCATCAAGAACACATACCCAAACCGTGAGTGATCATCGGTGAAGGTAATGAAGTAGTTATAGCCTCCTAAAGCTTGAGTTGACATAGGTCCACATACATCAGTATGTACTAGACCTAGTAACTCTCCCACTCATTCACCTTTTCCAGTAAAAGGTAACTTAGTCATCTTGCCTTTTAAGCATGATTCGCATGTATCGTATGAATCCAATTCAAACGATTCCAGAATTCCACATCGGTGTAATTCGGACATGCGTTTCTTGCTTATATGGCCAAGACGACAATGCCACATATAGGAGTCTATTTGATTATCCTTTCGAGCACGCGTGTTGCTCGCTTCGATATTGAAGATGTCACTGGATACGTCCAACGTATAAATGCCATTACTCAAAGTTTCAGTTCCATAAAGTACGCCATTCAAAGTTATATAACAACAATTGTTACTAAACGTTAAATGGAAACCATTTCTATTTAAGCAGGAAATAGAAACAATGTTCTTTATTAGAGAAGGAACATAATAGCAATTGTCCGTTCCAAAACTAGTCCACTAGGAGCTTCAAAGAAATAAGTTCCGATGGCGACCGCAGCAACCTTTGCTCCATTGCCAACTCGCAAATTTGACTCCCCTCTGACAAGTCTTCTTCTATTCCTTAGCCCTTGTATGTCATTACATATATGTGAGCTACACCCAGTATCCAATACCCAAGTGTCTAAGGAAATAGAATGACAATCAATAACGAAGATACTTGAAGAGGATGGGGCATCGATGCCTTCTTCTTCTTCATGGACTCAAGATAAATCTTGCAGTTTCTTCGCCAGTGGCCTTCCTTGCCACAGTGATGGCAAGTGCCCTTTTGCGTGGGTTCCGCCTTCTTTGCCTTTTTCTTTCCTTTCTTCTGTTCTTTTGCCTTCCTCTTAGAACCTTTCTTTGAGGAATCAACTAATAGAACCGCCTTCTCCTCATGCTTTACAGAAGGCTCCACAGTCTTCAGCATATTAAGGAGCTCGGGAATGGTGGATTCCAATTTGTTCATCCGATAGTTCATCACAAATTGCGAGAAGCTCTTGGGCAAATAATGCAGAATTAAGTCAATACTTAACTCATGATCCATCACAAAACCGAGGGTAGCTAGCCGCTCGATGTACTCGTTCATCTTTAGCACAAACTGCACTACAGACAAACCTTCTTGCATCTTCGTAGTGAAGAGGAGCCTAGAGACCTCGAACCTTTCGGATCTCGCTTGCTCATCGAACAACTCATGAAGATAGAAGACCATAGTATTAGCATCCATATGCTCATGCTGCTTTTGCAGCTCAGGTACCATCGCCGCTAGCATGATGTTTCGAATACCGCCACATGTTTCGATAGACCAACATTTGGTCCGAGTTGCATCGCCCTAGATTCGGCCAGAAGAGGCTCTTCAAGGACATATGCAAGCTTTTCGCCTTGAGAACAATTCTCGTGTTTCTAAGCGATCCAGAAGTTAGGCGGTCGGTTTGTTCAATCCAAAATAGTGCGCAAATTCAAAGACGTCATGATCAATTTATTGACCTAGAAATACAAAACGAGCATATATGAGAAAATGATTTTAAAATGCATCAATATACATTTATAAATCCCATTCATTTTTTGAATTTCAAAAACCCTTAAAATCACTTCGGGAGATCGTAGGTCCATCTCCGAATGGGCTGATATCCATCATAGATAAGAACAACCTTGGAGTGAGTCCAACAAGCCATTCTTAGCTATGATGGTGGGTATCAAGTATACCGATTACATATCATGTATATGTAACTATCACAATGTGCTATCAACTAATTGAATGTTTACACATACATTGGGTTGTTAACACATTAACAAGTATGCATCATATGCATAGCACCCAACTTCACCTCTCTTCACATCGACCTTGGAGTGAGTCCAACAAATCGATGCTCCAAGTTAAAGCCGACCCATTAATCGCGAAATAGTTTTAATATGGTTAGAGCGATTCAACCAATTAGCCGTGCTTGGAGTGAGTCCAACAACCCAAACTAACGATTGACCTCGACTCTTACCATATTAGAGTTAAACTATTCCAATGATTTGAACATGTTCAGTTCGAGCCTGGGCTTGGAGTGAGTCCAACAACCCAAACAGAAATGCAGAACTCTGGTTCTAACCATATTAATGGAAGGTGTAGGCTTTAATATTGTTTAAGGGTTTTTATGTCTCATCCTCTTTGCATGCAAATAACTATTATCTACATGGCATGGCATACATGGCATACATCTACATGTCACGACACGCATGGCATAATGTTATGCATCTAATGCAATTACATGGCATACAATTATGTCATGTATATATTTCCTTATATGTCATAACTATTTATGGAAATAAAATATATTTAAGATTTGATTCTCCAAATCAAATCATAATTAAATTAGGAAACAAATTTCCAAATCTAATCACATATTTTATTCATGGAATTATTTGATTAAGGAAAATCTATTTAGGAAACCAATTTCCTAAATCTTTAAAACTACTTATGGAAATAAAATATTTTAAGATTTGATTTCCCAAATCAAATCATGATTAAATTAGGAAACAAATTTACAGAATCTAATCAAATATTTTATTTATGGAAAATATCAATTTCCATAAATACTTCCAACTTTCCAAAAGTGGAAGATTTCCATAAATACTTCTAGACTTTCCAAAATTGAAAAATTTCCATAAATACTTCTAAATTTCCAAAATTAGAAAATTTCAAGAAATACATTATGACTATCGCAAAACCATTTTTACGATTATGTCGAAACACAACCTGGGCTCTGATACCACAGTTGGGTTTCCGGCACTGCGGCGTGTGTGTTCGATCATGTTTCGTAAACATGAGCACAGCGGAAGCAATTAAAAATAATAAATCTATATTTATTACAACACACACAACACACGCATGCATATTACAACAAGTGTAGACATAACCGTAAATTATAATTTGCAATAAAAGGAAATTAAACTACGTTATACCTTTCGTATGACGTGTAGCGGGAACGGCATCAACCGGAACGATCCTCGTAAGAATCGTCTCTATCCGTATCCACGCCGAGCTCCTCGGGATGACTTCGCCAAGCCACGAGCTTCGTCTTCGTACGGGTTACTAGCCTCGTGTTGAAGACGACGTGATCGAGAGATGATCACGATCCGAATCCAAATTCGGATCTAAAAACAAGTCCTCAAGACTCGCTTCTCCGGAGAGGTATTCGTCAACCGATTGATGAATCCTTCGTCCTCCACCTCAGAGGATTACCGGAGATCAAATCCCCGGTATGTTAGCCGCTGTCGGATCACTAACCGTCGTCCAAACGATGTCTGACGAGAGAAGAAGCTGTCCAGAAAACTGGACAGCTTGGTGGAGGAGTAGGCGCCGGCCAAAACAAGGAGAGAAAAGGCTCACCTTGATGCCGAACCTATAGGAGATCACCGGAGGGTCGCCGGAGGTTCACCGGCTGGAGCTTGGACACCGGCAAGGGTCTTGGACGGCGGCACAAAGCTGGGCGGCGGCAGCTTGTAGTTGGGTGCCGAAAATTCCTCCAAGGGGTGGGCGGCAACTTCAAGCTAGGGTTTTGGATGATTAGGGTTTAACAATCCCTTAAGCCCTCTTTTATAGAGAACTAATTCTCTTAATGGTTAATGGATCATATCCATAAAGCCCGTTAACCCGCTCCATTAGGATAAGTTAAAATAAACCAAACCATGATGGTTTATTTTAAGTTAAAACGAACCGAACCAACTGTTGGTTCATTCGTTTAAAATAAACCAAACCCTTTGGTTTATTCTCATCCATTGGATTAGAACCACACCATTTTGGTCCATCCATTATGTCTTCATAAGACACGGCCCATCCACGCTTCCATTGCGACTGAAACAATTTCATGCTCGCTTTATGTTTGGTCCAACCAAACATAGTTTCTCTCGGTCTGAGAATCCCATTCTCAAGCTCGTTTTAAATCCTTTGGATTACACTCGCGTGACCAAATAGGTTCTCGGTTTATGTTGGCCGCCTATAATTAACCATTAATTATAGAACGATCATGAGTGGCACCTAGTAGTACATCATGATCCCCAATTAACCGAAAAAGATCAACTTGATCCGTAACTATTTCAAACCCTTCAAGATGCTTCGAATGAATCGTGCCCCATTCCCTTCACTCATCTTATACCCACTTGGTTCAGGACATGGTCTATTGTGTCAGTCCCCACTAGGCTGACTACGTCACACCTAGCCCAAGTATCATTTCCTCGTCCTACGGATTCTAGTTACTCCACATGTATCGAAGAGTACTTTACGCTAAACATGTAATGCTTTGGCCAAAGACTTTAGTAACAATCCGACGAGAGGCCATGGGTATACATCTCCTCGCAAGGAGTGGTGAATCCTTTATAGGCTATTCAAACACCTTCGATCACTTCGACTTATACCCAATCATCCCGGTCCACATCTCCTCGGAGATGTTTGCTTAAGATGTCAAAGCATAAGTCTCCATGATCAAGATGACTTGAATACTGCAAGTCAAAGGAACATCGCACTTAAGCCACAGTAAGAACTTCATTGACATATCTATATATGCAGAGTACCATATGAAGTCTTACGGCTGGTCACTCCAATGAACTAGTTACCATAACTAGCATCCACGATTAACTCCGGACATCACAATGATCTCCAAAAGGAGAATCAACCGCTTGATACACCAAAGAGTATACTGCGGCTTAGTCTCGATGTAATTGATGGTGTCCAAATCCATCAATTCATCGACTAGGATAATTCGATACATCACAATTACATGTAGAGATACTCACTAGTTGTGATCCAATCACAAATTCTCTCATGCCGTGAATCGATCGTGACATTCCAAAGAAATGAGTTTAAGATCCAATCAAATACATTAAACATGTATACTCAAATAGTGAATCTTCATTTATCATATAAATGGTTCATACATAAGGCGATTGCCTTAGGACATCTCTCATATATTACTAACATGGACCTCCAAAAAATCATAGGCCGATGTACCTGCATCCTGCTCAAAAGTAGAAAAATGTGGTTGTGCAAGTGTAAGCTCATGTCGACGTGGACTAGGTGGGCTCCTATACATGTGTGGATTGGAGGGAGAGTGATGTAAAGGGGGAGAGATGGGTGCCGCTGTGGATGGTCCCTCATATGGCGGGGACTCCACTATCAGGTCTAGGCGCCAGTTGGCGCATGTGGTGATGGTGATACGATCAGGGTCAGGGATCTTTAGGGCCGTCAGGTTTTTCCTTACAAAGCATAAGGAGTGTTCCTCTCTTACAATCATCTTCATGGCCATACCCACTCCTAGGTCGATCCTAGGGCTCCCCTCTATACTATCTAGCGCGGTGTAGTCGTACGCCATTCGATGGCAAATGTGGGTAAGTAGGCCTCCCACATTAATCTCTATTTACGTTGCTTTGCCCATCTTCACTAAGTGTCTAATGAAATGGGACCCTACATCAATGCTACTCCTTTCTTGTAGCATGTCTCAGAGGCAAAGCAGCTCGCTAGCTCTCACTACATAGTCACTCTCCCCACGACCAAATATAGTACTTGCCATGATTCAGTGGAGGTATCAGAAAATGGGGTTTTGGAGGCGCGATGCTTTGGCCCTAGAAGGGTCGTAAGCGTTCTTTCCTGTCAATTTGGTCCAAAAAATCCGAGAGTTAAATCCAATAGGGGTTCTTCTCTCTCACCCACTTGGCAAGCCAAAACATGAATTCAATTGGTGTAATGTCCATTCATGCTCAATGTTAAATATCCTAAAGGTAATCCTACCCTCTTCTCTCTCTCTACCCGTTAAAACTTCGGCTTCTGAAGAACTTAAAAACTCTAAAACTATCCTAGGGTAGGTTGGGTGTCTTATCCCCATTATCTCTCCCCACCCTTTTTTTGCAAATAGGGCTTGAATGTCACCCAACAACCCTAGGGATTCTAATAAATTTTCATCAAGATACCTAGTTGCAGTGATTTTATGAGTAGAAAGCATGTTATATCTATCCCTATGCTCATTATTGCAAAAAATAAGGGTTGGAAGAGTGTTACCTGTAGGGGATCGATCGGCCGGCTAGAGGGGGGTGAATAGCCCTTTGTCGTTGGATGGTGAAATTTGCTCGTCAACACAATTGTTAGCGCAAGCGGAATACTAATAAAGACAAGCAAATGCACAAAGAATAATACAAACAATGCTAATAAGATAGTATAACGTGGTTCACGGCTATGCCGCTAATCCACGGTCCCCGATTCGTCCTTGGTGAATCACTCAGCCAAAACCAATCTACTATTGGTCTCTCCTTTGCACCAAGCTAGGTGGAGGTAAACTTTACAAATCAAGATCACTTTTCTTACAATAGAAATGAAGTAAAAGCAAGTAAGAAGAGTTTAAAGCTTGTGGGGCACTTGGATGATCACTTAAGGCATAAGCATTAACTTCTCAAGCCCCACACCCTCTCTTTTTATAGAGAGGAAGCACGCTTGGCAAATGACCGCCACACTTTAATGGCCTCCGAACACGTCAGATCCCGACCTTTGTAGTCCAATGGAACACTTGGCCGATCGGGCCGCTTCTCCGTAGTCGACGCCTACTGGCCACGAGCGCTTCTGCGCACGACATCCTCCGGCAATGACTACCATTCATCGGAAGTCAATCGAATAAACCCATCAGTCGGATACCAGTCGAACCTATTTGACTCAGAGCAGTCGACTGTCATTCAATGGTAGTCGACTGATGTCGGAAAAACTCATCCGACACTTAGCCATTCGACCAAGTTCACCTAATGAGCTACTCACAATTCACTCATTCTCTCATCTCACTCAAAGTCCTCAAGCTCTTCGCTCACGCCACGCCCCTGGCAAAGATCAGCGCACGACTCAGACGTCAAGTCCGCTTCCTTGACTTCGCTCAAGTCATCTCATCCGGCCCCTCAAAGATCTGCGCACGGCTCTGCAATGCTCCTTCTCCGACTCAAGCATGATGTTCTGAGTGGTGAACCCGCCAAGGCTCCATGTGCGAATTATTAAGTCCTGCAAGACTCCAACGTACATATCAAACCATAATAACACCCTAACTTAAACCCTTTGCCACACACATCAAAACCTTATCATGGCAAGAGATTGCCCTAACAATCTCCCCCTTTTTGATGTGTGGCAATCCATTTAAGTTAGGTAAAAACATTTTATAACATTAAGAAAGGAAAGCATGTAAATAAACATGATTAGTAACTCTCCCCCTTAATACATGAAGCTCTCCCTAAATATGTTCCCCCTTACTTAAACATATAGTTTTCTCCCCCTTTGACACCATAAAAAAGATTAAAAACAAGTTTATATATCATGGAATCAAGGCTAGAGAGAAACATAACCAAAAACATGCTTTAAAACCGTGTATCAGAAATTGTTGGGATGTTTTTCAGGTGAGCAATCATCGCTATCAAGATGGCAATGATCGACACTAATGAATTCGAATTTTGATTCTGATTTTTTGGACGAATTTCAGAAATGCATTATAAATTCCAAAAAATTCTAAAAATAGTGAAATTTAGGGAACACATTTATTTTAAATATATCTATCAATGAAAAATAGTTTTTCATGAACAGTCATTATATTTTCCGAGATTTGCTAAAAATCCAAAGGCTTTAAAAACCACTAGTTTTTGAGCATGGTAGTATCCATTTTAACACCTAGTCTTGCCTTGGATTGTTTCAAAACATGAACATATGGATTTTAAAGTAAGAAATTGTTTTGAAAACATATGAAATATCCAACCATGATCTTTGGGCAATATGTCTATGAATTAAACATAAGCCTTCCCCATGATTGGTCTATTATTGCTATTTTGATACTTTAAATGACCATCTAAATGCCATAGGCACTAGTGGACATTTGTATCATCCTAACATCTCACTCATGCTAAGTTTTCAATCAAGGTAGCCTATTTGAGAGTGTGAGATGTATCCTAAAGTTATTTGTATGTACTTAACCATTATTTTCATGCAATTCTATCAAGGTTAAGTATCATCCCAACAATCCAAATGATCATAAGGATATATATGACTTAGTTTTACATTATGATCATGAAACACATGTATTCATCAATTTGTTATCATGCATTAGGTATTTCATAATGGTAATAAGCAAATATCACCTAAAGCATGATTTATCTACTTATAGGTGCATTATCATCACCTAACACTATCCCAAAAATGTTGTCTTGCCATCCTAAGTCAACCAAAAATATGATATAGGTAAAGTCCATATGGTTGACTATCCTAGGGTTTTCCTAACCCTTAAGGATGAATTTTGGAACCCAATACAAATTCTTGCCTATGGGGTTCACTAGAAATTCCTTAGGAATCCATTTTCTAGCTATTACCTTCTTCTTATCTTGTCCCCTAGCAATTAGGCATTTATAGGTCTTTTCATTTTTCTTTTTCTTATATCCTAGGCCTTTTTTGTTAAAACTTGCTCTTTGGCTCCCTATGATCATGTTCAAAGTGTTTGATCCAATAGTAAACTTCTCTTGGGCCTTGGTCAAATAGTCTACCTTTTCTCTTAGAGCCCTATTTTCTTCTATGCATGCATCATTAACATTGAAAGGCATATATTCATGTGAGCATGCATCATCATGACTAGAAGAAATATCATCATTTACATTCAAGCATGCTTTTTCTAGTTTATTTTCTAAGTCCTTAATTTGATCTAGCATGCTCTTATTTTTCTTTTTAGCTCTAAATAAATCCTTAGTGAGGCTAGAAATCATAGACATAATTTGCTTAGGGGGTAGATTTGTTACCTCACTTACCAAGTCCTCTTCCCATGATGAGGATGTAGAGGAGGCTCCCCCTTCACTTGAGCTCTCTCCACTTGAGCTTGATCCTTCATTTTCGGAGGAGGAGCAATCCAAGTCGTCAAATGCCATCAATGCTAAGTTGGTGACAAATGCGTTTTCTTCCTCGGATGATGATGATGAGGAGGAGGAAGGGTCATCCCATGTCTTTGCTTTGAATGCCTTGGCCTTCCCTTTTTCTTTGGCCTTCTTTTCTTCTTCCTTTTTCTTCTTGCTTCCCTTCTTTTTCTTCTTTTCTTCCTTCTTTCTCTTCTCTTCCTTGCTCTTGTTTAGGAGGGGACAATTATCCCTTATATGTCCCTCCCCTTGGAAATTGTAGCAAATAATTTTTCCCCTTGGTCTTCTACTTCTATCATTAGATTTATTAAATTGAAAAGCTTTTAAAGCACGCCTTACCCTCCTTACCATATAGGCTTCTTCCGTGCTATCCATGGAAGAGGAGGAAGACGCTTCATCGGAGGAGGAGGGGATCTCCATCTTCTTCTTCCCCTTATGTGCCATCAAGGCTACTCCTCTTGAAGGTTGAAACATTGGCTCTTCTTGTATTCCTTCAAGCCTCATTTCGTGGAGCTCCATTGTTGAGAAGAACTCCTCCAAGGAACTCACTTCTAAGTTCTTGGAGATGTAAAACGAGTCCACCATGGAGCTCCATCTTGAGGACCGGGGAAAGGCATCTATGACCTTCATTACCATATCCCGATTGGAGAGCCTTTCACCTACACTTGTCAAGCCGGTTAGAATTTCCTTAAATCTAGAGTGTAGGGATTTTACCTTCTCTCCCTTTTCGAGTTTGATGTTGGATAATTGGGAGCGAAGGACATCTCTCCTTGCTAGTTTCGCCTCGGATGTGCCTTCATGAATTTCTATTAGTTTCTCCCACATTTCCTTGGCGCTAGCACACTTCCCTATCCTATTCACTTCTTGTTGGGGGAGTACATTGTAGAGGTGGTGCTTGGCCTTTGAATTCGCCAAGTACTCCTCTCTTTGTCTTTTACTCCATCTTGATTTTTCCAATAGCTCCCCTTCTTCATTCCTAGGCAATTCGAAACTGTTTTCCATAATTAATAAAATTTCAAAATCGGTCTCGAAAAATACCTCCATTCTCTTTTTCCACCAAAAGAATTCGCCTTCGAATTTTGGTGGGTGAATATTTGAGCCGACCATTCTTGAATGTGCTTGTTGTGGCGGTGAGTCCTCGACAAGCTTTCCTTGGCTCTGATACCACTTATAGGGGATTGATCGGCCGGCTAGAGGGGGGTGAATAGCCCTTTGTCGTTGGATGGTGGAATTTGCTCGTCTACACAATTGTTAGCTCAAGCGGAATACTAATAAAGACAAGAAAATGAACAAAGAATAATACAAACAATGCTAACAAGATAATATAACGTGGTTTACGGCTACGCCGCTAATCCACGGTCCCCGATTCGTCCTCGGTGAATCACTCCGCCAAAACCAATCCACTATTGGTCTCTCCTTTGCACCAAGCAAGGTGGAGGTAACCTTTACAAATCAAGATCACTCTTCTTACAATAGAAATTAAGCAAAACCAAGTAAGAAGAGTTTAAATCTTGTGAGGCACTTAGACGATCACTTAAGCCATAAGCATTAAATTCTAAAAGCCCCACACCCTCTCTTTTTATAGAGAGGAAGATTTTCTTCCGTTGGCGCCACCGCCGTCGGTCACGCCCTTGCGCGGATCGACGCACTCCAACGACCTCGAACACATCAGATCCGGCCGATTGTAGTCGAACGCGATCGAATCGATGGACCTCATCGATCCAGCTCGATCACAGTCGTACGCGATCCTGAATCGGCTACTGCGGTCGCGATATCCTCTATGTCGATCGCCATTCCATGGCGATCACCTAGTGAGCTACTCACAATTCACTCATTCTCTCATCTCACTCGAAGTCCCTTGCCGAAGCTCTCTTCGTTCGCGACCACGTCCCTCGGGAGCATCAGCCGCACGACTCTGCAATGCTCCTTTGCGTCTCTTGCCTCTGAAGTTTGCTTCCTTGGCTTATCAAATTTTTTTACCTAACATAAACGGATTGCCACACATCAAAAAGGGGGAGATTGTTACGGCAATCTCTTGCCATGATAAGGTTTTGATGTGTGTGGCAAAGGGTTTAAGTTAGGGTGTTATTATGGTTTGATATGTGCATTGGAGTCTTGCAGGACTTAGTAATTCGCACATGGAGCCTTTGTGGGTTCACCACTTAGAACCTCGTGCTTGAGTCGGAGAAGGAGCATTGCAGAGCCGTGTGCTTGATGCTGCCGATATTGGGATGTATACTGAAAGCCTTGCTCTTTTATATGAACATCTTTATTTTGAAATAAGAATCACATGATCATTGTTTGCATATTTTTATAGTTATGCAAAATTGTCTAATATTTTACATTGTAGATAACATGGTGCTTGGTGTGGCACAGAAGATCATGTTATCAGTCCCTTATAGAATATAAGTAGAGGCTCACAACCAAGATGGTTTTGGACAAACCATTGGCATGGTTGTAGTATAGCTTGGTATTGTTTTATCTTGAACATAGAGTTACACTAGTACACCTCAGTGTATTGAGCAGGACCGACATAGAGGTGATTCAATTTATTGCTGACTACATAATTGAATCGGACCTCGGATATTATGTTGTACATGCTCTTAATCTCGATATAATAATGGGAACATGTACTTAGTATTTATTTCTTTGATTTACCAAAGGGTGAGATTTCTATGGATTAAATCAATATGCCCGGTAGGTTGGGAAATAATATTATTTACATGGTGTGTCGTTGATTATAGGAGGAAACCGTGTCCTATATATTAGGTTGATGATGTCCCCTTGAGGAGATCATAAGGTTCATCATGTAAACCCTGCAGGTTGACTTAGTCAACATGATGATAAGGTTGAGTGGTACAACTCGAGGAGTTAGATGTTAATTAATTGATGGTTAGTAAATCAATTAATTGATGGACATTCGATATCTTAAACACGGGGAGATGGATGTACAAATAATATATGGAGCCCATATTAATTTATGGGGGTTGGTGAGGTAATTCAATGATGATCCTCTAGTGGAATGGAACATCATTGATGGATCAAGTTTGTGTGGTTCAGATCCATCGGGTGGCCAAGACCCAACTCCTCCTCATGGTCCCTATTGTAGCCTATTAACACCTCATGAAGTCTAGATCAAATGTTGGAAAACAAATCTCTCTCTCTGACGGTTGGGATTAAATCCCTAGAACCGAAGGTTGAGATTAAATCTCTAGATCCGACGGTTGAGATTAAAACCCTAGAACCGACGGTGGAGATTAAATCTCTAGATCCGACGGTTAGGATTAAAACCCTAGAACCGACGGTTGAGATTAAATCTCTAGATCCGACGGTTGAGATTAAATCTCTAGAACCAATGGAGGAGATTGAACCAAGCCCTAAACCTAACTCTATATATATGGGCTTAGGCTTTGGCGGCAAGGTGAGATGAAAAACCTAATTGAGACAAGGTGGCTTGGGCCGCAAGAATGAAAAGGAGGTTAGGGTTAGGGTTTGGTTCATTGTGTTGGGCAGCAAGGCTTCTTCTTCTTCCCATTGATGGTCGGCAACCCTTCCTCCCTTTTCCTCCTTGGTTTGGCCGGCGCCCAAGCTTTTCCCTTCCTTCTATGGCTTAGGTTGGATGGAATTAGGATGGCTTCCCTTGGGCGGCAACCAAATCCTAGATGGGATAGGATTGGGGTTGGGCGACTAGGGTTAGGGTTTTGGGATTAGGTGGGCGGCAACAAGAAGATGAAGATCCATTTCTTCTTCCTCTAAGTGTTGGTCGGCCACTATCCTTGTTCCCTCTACCTTGGCCGGAGCTAAACCTATTCTCCTTCCCTTCATCCTTGGCCAGAAATTAGGAAAGCTTTGTCTAGGGTTTGGGCGGCAACAAGGAAGAGGATTGTTTTCCTTTCCTTTCTCCAAGTGTTGGTCGGTGCCCATACCCTTGGTGTTTCTCTTTTGGTTGGTTTCTATACTCCATTTTATCTTCCTTGGCTGGCGGCAACATCAAGTTTATTGACTTGGTGGCCGGTTCTAGAAAGGAAGATGAGTTTTGTTTTGGGATCTTCCTTTGTTTCTAGTGAACAAGGAAAGGAAGATTGGTGATCTAGGAGGCTTCAACTTTTGGTAGATCGTCGCCCACACGACGTCCAAAAGGAGGGAGGACATACAATAGAAGATCAAGAGGTATAACAAGAGGTATAATCTTGTTTATTTTGATTAATGTTCTTTTGTATTATGTTTATAATTGCTCTTCAATTATATGCATGTTTTGTGTGGATGCTTACTTTATGTATGTGTTGATTATACTAGTTTACATTTGTATGTATTTGTATAATCATGGACCCCGATAAGAAACACAAAAACCGGCGATCCGTCCGTCGTCTCTTCCACAGCTAACCGACTAGAAGAGTTGATTGCTTGAACAACAAGTTTATTCAAGCGATCGCTCGAGTCGTTGGCACGACGACGAATTGGTTGTGCTTAGGAAACTCATCCCATCCGGATTAGTTTTAATTAGTGAAAATTTTAATCTGGGGACATGGGAGCCAATGAGCCTCTGAGGATTAGCATGATTCCAACAAATGGTATCAGAGCCACGGTTTCCGGTTTTGTGTGTTTTGGATTCGGTTACTTTCACGTACCTATCATATATTGTGTATGCCGGATAATAGTAGGATGTGCGTAGGCTAACTTTTTGGTTGCAGGCATAAGATCCAACTATTATGGCTATATATGTGTGTATGATTGTATATTATTTGAATCCTCGGGGTTGACGAGGCTAAATTAGTATTTAATTTTTGTAATTGAATACAACATTGTTTAGCCACTCTTTATTTTATTTTACTTTCGATCTAGATTTCATGTACACTCCCTCGTGGAGTATAGGATCGATGGATGTAAAATAAAATAGGTTTTATTCTCGGCTCGGATCTCCGGATGGCTCGTACATGGCGTAGGAGCGGACGAGGTGGCGACACGACAGGACACATATTGGAGAACAAAGCCATAATAGTTGGAAAAAATTCTATTTTTTCCATATTTATTGCCGATTTATTTTATATGAATGTTGTGTGTGCTTGAAAATTCCTCATTTTCAATTTACTAAGTGGGAGAGGGATATTTTAATTAATTCCCGCGGCCTCCTTTACAATTTGACGTGTGATGCAATAAACTTGCGTGTCAGCTCTGAGTGCCTTCCTCCCTGCGGATGAGTTTGTTTGCGGATCACTAGGTCAAATAATGGTTATAGGAAATTATCTAGGAGCGTGTGTACTTCCACAGCGCTAAGGCACATAATCCAAAATAATTCCCTTAGTATCGTGTAACGGTGCACACTTAGATGCAAATATAAAGTATCCTCCCCATCGGAGTCACTGCTTTTATTTGTAGGGCCAAAGAGGAACCAAATATTAATTTTATTTGTCAAAAAGTAACGTTGACAAGATAATAAAATTAATGGGTAAAACCTCCTCTTACAAATGTAGAATTCGTATACGTCCACACTGCGTGGCATGCGATATCCTCGGTGTTTTGAGGTGTTGGTTGATTTTGGAATTTTATTGTTTTGAGGAATCAATAATATTTTAAATCTAAAATAATGATCCATGTGATTCTTAGGATTTTCAAAATGACTTTCAGTCCACTTATTGTGATACTATAGGAAATAAACTTACTGTACCCAAATAATGATGATTGGAAAAGAATCAAAATATTGTCTTATCTGTAAGGAAGTACATGTATGCACTCTTCGAAGAGTATCCTCAAGCCATGGTTGCTCAAAAAGGTTTCTACTTCTAAGCCGAAAGGCAAGAAGAAGAAGAAACAAGGTGGAGCAAATGTGGTGGGAGGATCTCAGGGAGGAGTGAAGAAGCCGAAAGGCAAGTACTTCACTTACAAGCAGGATGGACATTGGAAGGAGGACTGTCCCAATCCAAAATAGAAGAAAAGTATATCCTTTGGTCTAGTCGTTGAAACATGGTTAGCGGTGTTATCTACCGGCACCTGGTGTGTAGATACGAGGGCCGCTAATCATGTCTGCAATACTTTGCAATGGTTCCAGGAAACCCTACGACTAGCTAAAGGGGATATTACCATTTACTTGGGCAATGCCATGAAGATGGCAGCTATTGCAGTGGGAGATGTTTTATTTATCTTTTGAGAAAAATAAAGGTTTTGGTTCTTAAGAATTTCCTTTATGTACCCTTATTTAGAAAGAATTGATTTCGGTTTCTAAATTGTTTATGGATGGATAATCTATTTCTTTATGACTGTGATTTGTTATAAAAGGAATAGGGATATTATCTATTCAGGTACATAGATAGGAAATTTATAACTTGAACCACAAGCTCCCACGGTGCAAATAGAAGTTATTAACTCATCTTCTAATTCCGATAAGAGAAAAAAAAACCTTCAAAAATGAACCAAACATATCTTTTGGCATCTTAGGTTTGGTCACATTAACCTAAGCAGAATTCAATAGGTTGATAGCTGATGGACCTTTGGGTTCATTAGTGGTGGAGGATCTCCCAACCTGTGAATCTTGCTTGGAGGGTAAGATGACCAAGAGGCCTCTCAAGGCCAAGGGGTATAGATACAAAGATGTGTTGGAATTGGTTCATTCGATTAGATGGTCCTATGTCTATCCGCATAAGAGGTAGTTTTGAACATTTCATCTTTTTCATAGATGATTGTTCAAGATACGGATGACACTATGATCGATCGTGGTGGTGAGTACCTCTTGGGAGAGTTTAGGAACTACTTATCGAGGTCGATTCAATCCCAATTGACGCACGCATACCCCAAAGCGTGTAGCAGAGCGAAGGAATAAGACTCTTATGGAGATGGTTAGATCGATGATGAGTTATTCTGACTTGCCAGATTCGTTCTGGGGATATGCTATAGATACGACGGTATACATTCTGAACCTGGTTCGATCTAAATCAGTGCCTTCTACTCCCACAGAATTGTGGAATGGGCGAAAGCCTAGTCTAAGACATATTCAGATATGGGAGTCCAGCACATGTGCTGAAGGCAGATACTGGTAAGTTGGAACCTCGTACAGAAGTACGCATGTTCATTGACTATCCCAGGGGAATGAAGGGTGGATTGCTTTATAGTCCTAGAGATCAGAGGGTGATCGTTAACACGAACGCCAGATTTCTAGAGGAAGACTATGTGATGAGCCACAAGCCCAAGGATAAAATTGTTCTGGAGGAGTTAAAAGGGAAGTCACTTCTTTAGTACCACCGATACAAGAGGATATACCACATGTCACTGCATCGCGTGTCACAGAGGATACGTAGATGATACCTCGTCATAGTGGGAGGGGTTGTTAGACAACCTTATTGATTCATGTTCTTGGGTGAATCTTCTGATTTGGTCCCTAGCAAACATGAACCTGATCCCTAGACATACGACGAGGTAATCCAAGATATAGATACAACATCTTGGCAAAGTGCAATGAATACTGAAATTGAATCCATGGATTCAAGTCAGGTCTGGGAGCTCTTATGCATAGCAACTCATATGGATTATGAGGTGTGACACATGGATGTCAAGACAACTTTCCTTAATGAAAGTCTTGAGGAAAACATCCAAATGAAGCGACCAGAGGGATTCATTGCTAAGGGCAAAGAGCATCTTGTATGTAAGCTTAATCGGTCCATTTATGGATTGAAGCAAGCTTCGAGGTCTTGGAACATCCGCTTTGAGGAGGTAAATCAGTCTTATGGATTTATTCAAAGTCTGGATGAGTCTTGTGTATACAAGAGATGTGACAGAAATGTAGTGGTATTTCTTGTACTATACGTAGATAATATTTTGGTAGTTGGCAACAATATCAGAGTGTTATCAAACGTAAGGGTATGGTTGTCCAAACAGTTTTGAAGGACTTGGGAGAAGTGGGTCACAACCTTGGGATCAAGGTTGTTGTGCTTATCCCAAGCTTCATACATAGACATGATTTTGGATCGTTTTAGTATGCAGAACTCCAAGAAGGGTTTTCTACCTTTCAGGTATGGAGTTCCTTTATCTAAGGAGATGTGTCCTAGATCATCTGAGGTGATAAAGGAGCTGAAGGCGGTTCCTTATACTTCGGCAGTAGGAAGCCTCATGTATGCTATGTACGAGACAAGATATCTGCTGCGGCATGGTTAGGCGATATGAGTAATCGAGGCAGGGGACATTGGATCAAGCATATATTTTAGTGCCTGAGAAGGACTAGGGATTATATGCAAGTTTACCGGGCAGACCAATTACTCCCTGTGGGTTGTTTGGATTGCGATTTCCAATCATATAGGGATAACAATAAGTCTACCTCAGGTTTTGTGTTTACTTAGGGAGGTGGAGCCATTGTATGGAGGAGTGTCCAGCAGAAATGCGTGGCGGACTCCACCATGGAAGCTGAGTATTTGGCTGCCTAAAAGGCGGCCAAAGAAGCTGTGTGGCTCAGGAACTTTCTGATGGACTTGGATGTGATTCCTGGTTTGGCCAGAAATATCACAATTTATTGTGATAATAATGGTGCAGTTGCAAACTCGAAGGAACCACGAGCCCATAAGGCTAATAAACACATAGAGTGCAAGTACCACCTGATACGAGAAATCGTAAAGGAGGTAGAAGTTGTTGTCGCCTAGATTGCATCAGAGGATGACCTGGTAGACCCTTTTCACTAAGGCCCTTCTAGCGAGAGCTTTGATAGGCATGTGGAGGGAAGGGGAATCAGATGTATGGCAGTGTGATGACAGCATAGTCTTTTAGTATAAGTGGGAGATTGTTGGGATGTATACTGAAAGCCTTGCTCTTTTGTATGAACATCTTTATTTTGAAATAAGAATCACATGATCATTGTTTACATATTTTTATAGTTATGCAAAATTGTCTAATATTTTACATTGTAGATAACATGGTGCTTGGTGTGGCACAGAAGATCATGTTATCAGTCCCTTGTAGAATATAAGTAGAGGCTCACAACCAAGATGGTTTTGGACAAACCATTGGCATGGTTGTAGTATAGCTTGGTATTGTTTTATCTTGAACATAGAGTTACACTAGTACACCTCGGTGTATTGAGCAGGACCGACATAGAGGTGATTCAATTTATTGCTGACTACATAATTGAATCGGACCTCGGATATTATGTTGTACATGCTCTTAATCCCGATATAATAACGGGCACATGTACTTAGTATTTATTTCTTTGATTTACCAAAGGGTGAGATTTCTATGGATTAAATCAATATGCCCGGTAGGTTGGGAAATAATATTATTTACATGGTGTGCCTTTGATTTACCAATGGACGGGATTTATAGAGTAAATCGATAGGCTCGGTAAGTTGGGAAATGATATTATTTATATGGTGTGTCATTGATTATAGGATGAAACTGTGTCCTATATATTAGGATGATGATGTCCCCTTGAGGAGCTCATAAGGTTCATCATTTAAACCCTGAAGGTTGACTTAGTCAACATGATAATAAGGTTGAGTGGTACTACTCGAGGAGTTAGATGTTAATTAATTGATGGTTAGTAAATCAATTAATTGACGGACATTCGATATCTTAAACACGGGGAGATGGATATACAAATAATATATGGAGCCCATATTAATATATGGGGGTTGGTGAGGTAATTCAATAATGATCCTCTAGTGGAATGGAACATCATTGATGGATCAAGTTTGTGTGGTTCAGATCCATCGGGTGGCCAAGACCCAACTCCTCCTCATGGTCCCTATTGTAGCCTATTAACACCTCATGAAGTCTAGATCAAATGATGGAAAACAAATCTCTCTCTCTGACGGTTGGGATTAAATCCCTAGAACCGACGGTTGAGATTAAATCTCTAGATCCGACGGTTGAGATTAAAACCATAGAACCGACGGTGGAGATTAAATCTCTAGATCCGACGGTTAGGATTAAAACCCTAGAACTGACGGTTGAGATTGAATCTCTAGATCTGACGGTTGAGATTAAATCTCTAGATCCGACGGTTGAGATTAAATCTCTAGAACCAATGGAGGAGATTGAACCAAGGCCTAAACCTAACTCTATATATATGGGCTTAGGCTTGGGCGGCAAGGTGAGATGAAAAACCTAATTGAGACAAGGTGGCTTGGGCGGCAAGAAAGAAAAGGAGGTTAGGGTTAGGGTTTGGTTCATTATGTTGGGCGGCAAGGCTTCTTCTTCTTCCCATTGATGGCTGGCAACCCTTCCTCCCTTTTCCTCCTTGGTTTAGCCGGCGCCCAAGCTTTTCCCTTCCTTCTATGGCTTAGGTTGGATGGAATTAGGATGGCTTCCCTTGGGCAGCAACCAAATCCTAGATGGGATAGGATTGGGGTTGGGCGGTTAGGGTTAGGGTTTTGGGATTAGGGTGGGCGGCAACAAGAAGATGAAGATCCGTTTCTTCTTCCTTCTAAGTGTTGGCCGGCCACTATCCTTGTTCCCTCTACCTTGGCCGGAGCTCAACCTATTCTCCTTCCCTTCATCCTTGGTCGGAAATTAGGAAAGCTTTGTCTAGGGTTTGGGCGGCAACAAGGAAGAGGATTGTTTTCCTTTCCTTTCTCCAAGTGTTGGCCGGCGCCCATACCCTTGGTGTTTCTCTTTTGGTTGGTTTCTATACTCCATTTTATCTTCCTTGGCCGGCGGCAACATCAAGTTTATTGACTTGGTGGTCGGTTCTAGAAAGGAAGATGAGTTTTGTTTTGGGATCTTCCTTTGTTTCTAGTGAACAAGAAAAGAAAGATTGGTGATCTAGGAGGCTTCAACTTTTGTTAGATTGTCGCCCACACGACGTCCAAAAGGAGGGAGGACATACAATAGAAGATCAAGAGGTATAACAAGAGGTATACTCTTGTTTATTTTGATTAATGTTCTTTTGGATTATGTTTATAATTGCTCTTCAATTATATGCATGTTTTGTGTGGATGCTTACTTTATGTATGTGTTGATTATACTAGTTTACATTTGTATGTATTTGTATAATCATGGACCCCGATAAGAAACACAAAAATCGGCGATCCGTCCGTCGTCTCTTCCGTGGCTAACCGACTAGAAGAGTTGATTGCTTGAACAACAAGTTTGTTCAAGCGATCGCTCGAGTCGTTGGCACGACGACGAATTGGTTGTGCTTAGGAAACTCATCGCATCCAGATTAGTTTTCATTAGTGAAAATTTTAATCCGGGGACATGGGAGCCAATGAGCCTCCGAGGATTAGCATGATTCCAACAGCCGAGGGACCACCGGACGAGATGACTTGAAGCGAAGCCATGAAGCAGACTTCGGAGGCAAGAGATGCGAAGGAGCATTGCAGAGCCGTGCGCCTGATGCTGCCGAGGGACGTGGCCACGAACGAAGAGAGCTTCGGCGAGGGACTTCGAGTGAGATGAGAGAATGAGTGAATTGTGAGTAGCTCATTAGGTGAACTTGGCCGAATGGCTAAGTGTCGGATTAGTTTTCCCGACATCAGTCGATTGCCATGGAATGGCAGTCGACTGCCAGAGGATGTCGTGAGCACAGAATCGCTCGTTGCCGACTGGGCAGTCGACTATGGAGGCAGCAGTCGACTAATGAGGTCCATCAGTCGACTGCCAAGTGTTCCGTTGGACTACAACGGTTGGGATCCGACGTGTTCGGAGGCCGTTGGAGTGGTGGCAGTCGACTGCCAAGGGCAGCAGTCGACTGGTGGCGGCCAACGGGAAGAAAAGCTTCCTCTCTATAAAAAGAGAGGTTGTGGGGCTTTGAGAAGTTAATGCTTATGCCTTAAGTGATCATCCAAGTGCCCCACAAGCTTTAAACTCTTCTTACTTGCTTTTACTTCATTTCTATTGTAAGAAGAGTGATCTTGATTTGTAAAGGTTACCTCCACCTAGCTTGGTGCAAAGGAGAGACCAATAGTGGATTGGTTTTGGCGGAGTGATTCACCGAGGACGAATCGGGGACTGTGGATTAGCGGCGTAGCCGTGAACCACGTTATACTATCTTATTAGCATTTCTTGTATTATTCTTTGTTCATTTGCTTGTCATTATTAGTATTCCGCTTGCGCTAACAATTGTGTAGACGAGCAAATTCCACCATCCAACGACAAAGGGCTATTCACCCCCCTCTAGTCGGCCGATCGATCCCCTACATTACCCTCCTCTGAAGCTTGAGGGGTGTTGGTTCTCCTTGCTTGTCACTCTGACGCACTGGATCGAGATGCCACTTGCTTGGTCCTCCTCATCCTTAATTCTTTTGGGCTTCCTTGAGGGTTGGAAAAGCTTCTAGGTGGTTGGGACTAAGGATCCACATGGCTAGGGCAAGAAAAATCTAAACACACGACACATTTGGGGGAAAAATGCACGGCGTGCCCTTTTTAACCTCACGTGACACGACCGTGTGAAAACACACAACCAGACTATGTGCGCCTCGGGTTGGTCGGGAACGACCGTAGGAAAACACACGACCAGGTTGTGTGTCTCCTTTTTCTCTCCTTTTGTGCACAACAATCCGAATTTTCTCACACGCTTCGCCATTTAAGCTAAAAATTGATTTTATTTTTATCTAGCAAAGTCCTTTTCTTGTCCTAATGCTAAAAGAAATGGAAATCAAAGTTCAAATTAACTAAATGCATGCAATACAATGAAAGGAAAACCTAAAAACTAAACTTTGGTTGCCTCCCAAGAAGCGCTTGATTTAAGGTCGTTTAGCTCGACCACACTACATTATCAACTTGGCTCTAGAGGCTCCGTGAACATCCATTCATCTGTCTCGTAATCGACATTTAGTGGCCTCGACTTTAACCTACTAAAAGTGAAGCCGTCTAGGAAGGGAGCTTTATATGATAGGCTAAAGAGGATGATCTCCCCATCTACCTCCAATAAGATCTGGTGTACCTTTACATCTATGCACACCCCTGCAGTTGCCAGAAAATGTCTTCACAAAATGATGGGATTATAGGGATTGGGTCATGTGTCTAGTATGATGAAATCCGTGGGTATCACAAAATTCTCAATCACCATAGGCACCTGTGCTAGCATGCCGACGGGTTCCTTGACTGAGTCATCCCCCATACGAATACCAAGGTTCGCTGGTTGGAGCTCATTCAGTCCCATCTTCAAATAATATGCATAGGCCATTACACTTACTAATGATGCCAAGTCGCATAGTGCTTCATCGAAGCATTCCCCATAAATTGAGCAGGGGATAACAAATTCACCAGGGTCCTCAAGCTGGGGTGGAATCTTGTCCTCAGTTTCGGCTTAGTCAGGTAGGGTGAAAATCATGGTTGCACACCCCTTGGCAAATCTATTTCTCTGTGCTATTCTCTCACTGCCCACTCCTTCCTCCTGAGCTTGACTCGGCTAGGGTAATGATGAAGAGCTCTCCATAGGTTGCGACATGGTTTAGGCTATCTGGGCCACTTGTGTCTCCAACATCCTTGTGTGACTTGCAAGACCGTCAACAGTGGCCTTCAAGTCTCTGAGTGACTCCTCTATTTTTGGATGTTGGCGATGGAATTCCTCGTTGGCCTTTGTTTGGGTAGCAATGAAGTCTTCCATCATCAATTCTAATCTAGACTCTTGTGTTGGGAGGGGAAACTTCGCTTCCCACTTCAACTCGGTCGCTTGTTCATGGCGATCCCTTTTATGTCCCCGGATAAAAAAAAATTATCCTTGACAAGAGGGATTGCCCAAGCAACCTTGTCATCGTCGTGCTATTCGATTAGAGTAGTCACTTGAACAAACTTGTTGTTCAAGCGACCAACCTCTATTCTATGAGTAGCCGTGGAATAGACGATGTACGGATCGCCGGCTTTTGTGTTTATGTTCGGGGTCCAAGTATATTTAGCCACAAAACAGAATATATATCATGCATATAATTGAAAATCAAATATAAACATGTAACAAATGAAAATAGAGAATCGATATACCTCTCGATCTTCTATTGTATGACCTTGCTCCTTTCGGACATCGTGTGGGTGATGATCTACCAAAAGTTGATGCTCCTAGATCACCAATCTTTCTTCCTTGCTCGTCCCGAGCAAGAGGAAGAATAGAAACAAGACTCTTTACCTTTTTTCAACCAACCAACAAGCAACAAGCAACTTGCTTACCGCCGGCCAACAAGGAGAAGGGAGAAAAAGATGGTTGCCGACCAAGACCTTAGAGGGAGGACCTTAAGCCTTGGTTCCACAGGCCAAGGAGAAGGAGAAGAGCTACTTTGGATGCCGGCCAAGGGATGGAAAGGCTTTTATGGGCGCCGGACACCAATGGAGAAGAAGAAAACAAGGAAATACTTTCCTTATTTGGTGCAGCCAAGCCCAAACCCTAATCTCCAAGCCTTGCCGCCAACTCCAAACTCCTATGCTTCCTTTGATTGTCCTCCATGCCAACCCTAAAGGCTCCTATTATAGAGTTTAGGGATAAGCCTTGTTTTAATCTTCACCATTGGTTCTAGGGATTTAATCTTAACCGTCGGATCTAGAGATTTAATCTCAACCATCGAATCTAGAGATTTAATCTCTACCTTTGGATCTAGAGTTTTGTTTCTATCCTTTGGATCTAGGCTTCATGAGGTATTAATAGGCTACAATAGAGACCATGAGGAGGAGTTGGATCTTGGCCACCCAATGGATCAAGGCCACATAAAGTCCGATCAATTAATGATAATCCAATCCACTAAAGGATTATGATTGATCTACCTCACCAACCCCCATAAGTTAATTTGGGCTCCATATATTATATGTACATTTTCTCCCCGTGTTTAAGATCTCGAATGTCCGTCGATTAATTAATTTACTGGCTATTAATTAATCAACATCTAAGTCCATGAGTAGTACCACTCATCCTTTTCATCATGCCGGACCAAGTCCACCTGCAGGGTTTACATGATGAACCTTTTGAGCTCCTCAAGGGGACATCACCATCCTAATATATAGGACACGGTTTCCTCTTATAATCAACGACACACCATATAAATAATATCATTTCCCAACTTACCGAGCCTATCGATTTAATCTATAAATCTCGCCCATTGGTAAATCAAAGAAATGAATACTAAGTATATGTGCCCGTTATTATATCAGGATTAAGAGTATGTACAATATAATATCTAAGGTATGATTCAATTATGTAGTCAGCAATAAATCGAATCACCTCTAAGTCGGTCCATCTCAATACACACAAAGTGTACTAGTGTGATTCTATTGTTAAGACAAACCAATACCAAATCACACTACAACCATTCCAATGGTTTGTCCAAAGCCATCTCGGTTGTGAGCCTATACTTATACTTTACAAGGAGCCGATAACATGATCTCCCGTGTGACACCACACACCATGTTATCTACAATGTAATGTATTAGACAATATGCATAACCATAAAAATATGTAAACAATGATCATGTTATTCTTATTTCAAAAATAAAGATGTTCATACAAAAGATAGACTTTTCAGTATACATCCCAACATTTTGTTGTTGCTGCTGGCCATTGCCCTGCTGCTGCCCATACCCTCCTGATGATTGGAAGTTCCCCGAGTTATTCCGATAGGAAAAATTTGGGTGGTTCCTCCATCCGGGATTATAAGTACTGGAGTACGGGGTGTTGGGCCTTTGATTGTAGTCCCAACCGCATCACAATTCTCAATCTGCTCTTCTAAGTTGCTCTGCCCTCCACAGTAGTCCTCCCGATACGCTGCTGCTCCTTCTCCAAAGTCAATGGCTGCACATGAAGATGTAGGATTTAAAGATTCAAACCGTCTGCTAAGCACGTCCATCCTTACTGCTAGGTGGTCCACGGAGTTGACAGTATATCGTCCCATTGCTGGAGCTGGTTGACCATGTTTGGAAGCCCATTAATAGTAGTTCTGGGCCACCTCCTCTATTAGCTCCTCTGCTTCCTCGATAGTCTTGTTCATAAGTACTCCTTCTACATCTGAATCAAGGGACATCTTCATGGCGTACGTGATCCCATTGTAGAAGATATGGATCACTAGTCACCTTTCCAGTCCATGGTGGGGGCATTGGTAGAGTAACCCCTTGTAGCGATCCCAAGCTTCGAATAGGGACTCCCCTTCTTTCTGACGGAAGCTTGTAATTAGATGGCGCATGTGAGCAGTCTTGCTTGGTGGGAAATATTTGTTAAAAAACTGCTACTCACATTGCTCCCATGTAGTAATACTTTCTAAAGATAGGGAGTGAAGCCATGCCTTAGCCTTATCCCGCAATGAGAATGGGAATAGGCTCAGGCGGATCGCGTTCGCAGGGACTCTATTTATCTTCATCATTGAACATATTTCCAAGAATGTCTTTAAGTTCCGGTTTGGGTCTTCAGTCGCAGCTCCCCCGAATTGACTCTGCTAGACCATATGTATCAGTGCTGGTTTCAGTTTAAAGTTGTTTGCCGAAATGGATGGTCCAACTATGATTGGCCTAAATCTTCTAGCCCTAGGAGTTGCATAATCCCGCAGAGGTCGGCTACCTATATTTACTTCAGATGCAGCTTGGTCCTCCATCCTCTTCTGTTCGGTTCTCCGGCGATGATAGGTTCGTTCAATTTCTAAATCGATCAAAATCAGACCTTCCGATCCTAAATGTCTAAGCTTACGAAGAACCAAGCCACAAAAATTAGGAGTGTTTCCTAATACTAGAAAACAGGAAATAAACTAATCTAGTTACCAAAATTAAAGAGTCAATAAGAAAATAAAGAACTACTGCTAAAATAAAGTAAAACTAAATCTATATATGGAAAATCTAGAACTAAAGTAAATAAAGAAAAATAAAAATAAAAATAAAAAGGAAGTAAAGCAAGTAAATAAATCTAATCCTAAGTCCAATCCAATTATCCACCTCTTAATTAGATATCGAATCAATCAGTCCACGACAATGACGCCAAAAACTTAATCCACACGAATACGACCTCAAATCTCACGATGGAGACCATCGAGGACTCGAAGTACACGCTCGCGCTCAACACTCACAAGTGCATGGATGTCGTCAAGTAATAAAAAGATTATCGATCCTATAGGGATTGAGATTCGAGTACTGATTTGTTCAGTGGATGTTATTATTTGGGACTAGACTCTAAAGGTTGCAATTAGGATGGGTGTCGGTGGTCGTAACTCTAATATGGTGTCACACGAAGGAAAAGAAGGGTCGCTACGAGTCTTTAGATGGATTCTAGAATTTCGATTTCGTTTGTGTGTCGCGGAACACGTTGTCAATTGGGTTTGCTTAGGTTTCTAGTTATCGTTTTGTGGAAAGGACATCATACACTCCTCTGATGAGCCTTCGCGTCTATCGGAAGCTACCTCTACCATACCAGGTCAACCCTTGGCTTTAGGACGAGTCGGTATGAGGATGCCGAATTGATACTTGGGACGAGTCGAAAACAAGGCACATTTCCTATTCTATCGCATCCTTCTACCCATAATTACCGACAATGAGGCCAACCCTTAGGTCCCTCTTTAATTCCCCTAAATCTTTGATACGAGGGTTGTCACCCCTCGTATTGGCTAAGCACAGTGACTAGAAAACCTAAACGATAACTATAGATCTAAACCAAAACACCAATTGCAAATATAAATTCAAGAACTAAAAGATATTTGAATTAACATGTTTCGACTCAACACAAACTACTTCCTAATCCTAGAATCAGAGAGTCTACTCCATAGATACAAGAGAAGAAACACAAGGCATGATCATATCCGTATAAACAATAGAATTTACACAAAGAATAGGATTTACAATGCAATGTAGGTCTTTTCCTCGGCGTTGAAGTGCATAATCTTGACCTCCGACAACATTCTTCCTCCCCGTTGCGGGTTCCCAAAGCTTTTCAGGGCTTCGGAGTGCCATCCCAGTCGTCGTGCCACCCTCTAGGGTTTGGGCGGAGCTTTCCTTATATAGATATCATGCCGGATCGCTGCAAACTCTGGAAAAAACCTTAGTCACATCAATTTGCTGGCCTGTCACATGATCGTGTGAAAACACATGGCCTGGTTTTGTGTAAAGCTGTGGCGGCTGTTTTCGCCCTCTGAATATGACCGTGTATGGGCACACACCCTGACCGTGTTCCCTTCTACGTCCAGCTGCCAAATGTCTTATTTTTCTTCGAAATTGCACCGTTTCCCCTATAAAATACTATCATGCACACAAAAGTAAACAGAGTAGATCTCTGAACTAGAAAATAGGAAATGCATGCAACATAATGTAAAATATGAATGAAACAAACATAAAATGCTATGAGATGTGAGCGAAAACTACTCCTAAAATCCTATATGTTTTGTTCACATCAATTACCTTAGCATTTTGCATTCCAAATCTATTAATTAATTTCTTAGCGTATTTATGTTGATGTAGGTAAATTTCTTCCTTAGATTGTTTAATTTGTAAGACTAGAAAAAATATTAATTCTCCTACAAAGTTCATTTCAAATTCACTTTCCATTAGTGAAATGAACTCATTTAGTAAAATTGAGTTAGTTCTCCCAAAGTGATGTAATTGAGAGGTGCCCTAAGGAAATCGCCTTAGAAGTTATTAATAAAATTCACTATTTGAGTATACATTATCTATGTAATTGATTGGATCTTTAACTCATATACTGAAGCCCACAATACGGTGCATAGCATGAGAGAAATTGTGATTGGATCACAATTAGTGGGTATCTCATCATGTGTAAATATGCAAGTATTGAAACTATCCCTAGTCGATGAATTGATGAGATTGGACATCATCAATTTTGTGAGACTAGCACATGTTATGCTCCTTGGTTTATCCAAGCATTCGGTACTTATTGAATGGAAGCATAGGGATGTTGATAGTGAACATGTGGATGCTAGTTATGGTAACTAGTTCATTGGAGTGACCTGCTATGAGACTTCATATGGTTCTATATGTCGTTGAAGATCTCATTATGGCTTGAGTGCGAGCTTCCTTAGACTTGAGGTATTCAAGTCAGCTTGATCATGGCACCTTGTACTTTGACTTCTTCGCAGCCATCTACATAGTAGGTGTAACTCCGGGATGATTGGGTATGAGCCAAAGTGATCGAAGGTGTTTGAATAGCCAATAGAAGATTCACCACTCCTGATAAAAGAGATGTATACCCTAGGCCTCTTGTCAGGATTGTTACTCAGAAGTCTCTGGCCAGACCAAGCATGTTAAGAAGATGGTCTTCTTGGGAACATGTAGGAGTAACTTGAATCCATAGGACAAGAAAATTAACTTGGGCTAGGTGTGACGTAGTCAACCTAGTGAGGACAAACACAGAGACTATGTCCTGAACCAAGTGGGTATAGGATTATTGAAAGGAACAAGGCACAAACAACTTTAGCTGCTGAAGGGTTCAGAAAATGTTCTGAAGTCGATTTAGACTTTCCAGATAATTGGGGGTCATGATGTACTGCTAGGTGCCACTCATGATCTATTCATAATTAAAGAGTCAATTATGAATGGTCAATATAACCGGGAACCTATTGGGTCACACGCACTATGGATGATCTCGAGATGTAATACAAGTCTGAGAATGAGATTCTCGTTGAGAAAGGATATGTCTGGTTGGACAAGACCAAGGGGGTCACACGCACTATGGAACCTCCTATGACTTTGTTGGACTTAGCACGGCCATATTGCACTTAAACGAAGTCAAACGAACCATATAAAGCCTCACACGGCTATTCCTAACTTGGCACGGGCCGTGTCTGGCTCTGGCCGCAAATTGGCAAAGTCTGGGCTGCCCCAGAGAGACACACGGCCGGGCCATGTATTTTCACACGACAATGTGAATCCACACGGCCAGGCCATGTGAATCCACACGGTCAGGCCGTGTGAATCCACACGGCCATGTCACGTCTCCACCGATTTTGGAGATTTCTCTTTATAGAAATTCTTGGGTATTTCTTACCTTAATTATGGGATAATTATGGTAAGATATGTTCCGTTTAAGCCTCCTAAGATGACCTAATCAAGAGATATATAAATATATCCCTTGATAATCTTTGGCTAAGGTTTTGTTTTTAGGTTTTCCCTTGGTAGCCGTCGTCACTCTCTTCTCTCTCCTCTTCCCTTATCTCCACCGGTTGGCTAGCACCAATCGGAGACAAAGACTTGCTGCTCTAGGAGTTATCTCAGGTGATCCCAGCGTAGATACTGATAGAGGCAAGGCCCGTTGGTCTTGCTTGTTGTTTCGATGGATTCAAAATAATCCCAAAGGTATTACTTCTCTTTCACCTTGTGTGTTTTCAAGTGATTATGCCAAAACAAGTTTTCCTGACCCCTAGGGGATGTATGAGATATAATAAAATTGTTTTTTATTCGCTTATTCTACTCTGCAAGATTTCGGTGTTGGGATGTATACTGAAAAGTCTATCTTTTGTATGAACATCTTTATTTTTAAAATAAGAATCATATGATCATTATTTGCATATTTTTATGGTTATGCATATTGTCTAATACATTACATTGTAGATAACATGGTGTGTGGTGTCACACGGAAGATCATGTTATTGGCTCCTTGTAAAGTATAAGTAAAGGCTCACAACCGAGATGACTTTGGACAAACCATTGGTATGGTTGTAGTGTGATTTGGTATTGGTTTGTCTTAACCATAAAATCACACTAGTACACTTTGTGTGTATTGAGCAGGACTGACTTAGAGGTGATTCGATTTATTGCTGACTACATAATCGAATTGGACCTCAGATATTATATTGTACATGCTCTTAATCCCGATATAATAACGGGCACATGTACTTAGTATTCATTTCTTTGATTTACCAATGGGCGAGATTTATAGATTAAATCGATAGGCTAGCTAAGTTAGGAAATGATATTATTTATATGGTGTGTCGTTGATTATAAGAGGAAACCGTATCTTATATGTTAGGATGATGATGTCCCCTTGAGGAGCTCATAAGGTTCATCATGTAAACCCTGCTGGTGGACTTGGTCCGCCATGATGAAAAGGTCGAGTGGTACTACTCATGGAGTTAGATGTTGATTAATTAATGGTCAGTAAATTAATTAATCGATGGACATTCGAGATCTTAAACACAGGGAGAAAATATACATATAATATATGGAGCTCATATTAACTTATGGTGGTTGGTGAGCTAGATCAATGATAATCCTTTAGTGGATTGGATTATCATTAATGGATCGTACTTTATGTGGGCTTGATCCATTGGGTGGCAAAGATCCAACTCCTTCTCATGGTCCCTATTGTAGCCTATTAACATCTCATGAAGCTTATATCCAATAGATGAAAACAAAACTCTAGATCCAACGGTAGAGATTAAATCTCTAGATCCGACGGTTCAGATTAAATCTCTAGATCCGACGGTTGAGATTAAATCCCTAGAACCAATGGTGGAGATTAAAACAAGGCTTGAGCCCAACTCTATAAATAGAGCATTAAGGTGGTCGACAAGTTTTGATGGATGAGGATTTGGGTTTGCTTCCATTGGGCGGCAAGCAATCCTAATTAGATTAGGATTAGGAGTGGGCGGCTAGGGTTAGGGTTTTTGGGGTTGGGGTGGGCGGCAACTAGTGGAGGAAGTCTCTTCTTCTTCTTCCTATGGTTTGGCCGGCACCTATTCTTCTTCCCTCTACCTTGGCCAGAGATCAACCTATTCTTCTTCCCTTTATCCTTGGCCGCAAATTAGGAGAGCTAGGTTTAGGGTTTGGGCGGCAACAAGGTGAAGGATTGCTTTCCTTTCTCTTATCCAAGTGTTGGTTGGTGCCCATGCCCTCATTGATTCTCCTTTGGCCGGTTCCCATACTCCATGTTCTCTTCATTGGCCGGCAGCAACATCGAGTCTATTGACTTGGTGGCCGGTTCTAGATAGGAAGAAGAGTTTTGTTTTATGATCTTCCTTTGTTCGGAGCGAACAAGGAAAGGAAGATTGGTGATCTAGGAGGCTTCGACTTTTGGAAGATCATCGCCCACACGACGTCCAAAAGGAGGAAGGACATACAATAGAAGATCAAGAGGTATAATCTTGTTTATTTTGATTAGTGTTCTTTTGTATAGTGTTTATATTTGTTTTTCAATTATGTGCATGATATATTTTGTTTGTGGCTAAATAATACTTGGATCCAGAACATAAACACAAAAGCCGGCGATCCGTACATCGTCTATTCCGCGGCTATTCGTGGAATAGAGGTTGGTCGCTTGAACAACAAGTTTGTTCAAGTGACTACTCCAAATGAATAGCACGACGATGACAAGGTTGCTTGGGTGTTCTCTTTTGTCTAGGATTAAATTTTTAATCCGGGGACATCGATGGGATCGCCATGAACAAGCGACCGAGTTGAAGTGGGAAGCGAAGTTTTCCCTCACGAATCTTACCAACAATTGGTATCAGAGCCATGGTTTCCGGTTTTGTGTGTTTAGAATTCGGTAACTCTTATGCATTTTTTTCATATATTATATGTGTCGGATAATAGTAGGATATGCGTAGGTTAACTCTTTGGTTGTAGGCATAAGATCCGACTATTATGGCCATATGTGTGTATGTGATTGTATGTGTGTAATAGTATATTTTGTTGAATCCTTGGGGTTGATGAGGCAAGTATTTAATTTTTTTTTGTAAATTAGATACGACAATTTTTAGCCACTTTTTTTATTTTAGTTTACTTTCGATCTAGATTTCATGTACACTCCCTCGTGGAGTATAGGATCGATGGATGTAAATTAAAATAGGTTTTAGTCTCGGCTCGGATCTCCGGATGACTCGTACATGGCGTAGGAGGAGAGGACTAGAAGGCAATGCGACGGGAGATATATTGAAGACAAAAACTATAATAGTTGGAAAATAATTTATTTTTCATATTTATTGCTAATTGTTTGATATGCATGTCATAGCCTAGAAAATTCCTCAATTTCAAATTACTAAGTGGTAGAGGGATATTTTTATAAATTCCCACGTCCTCCATTACGATTTGACATGTGATGCAAACAAACTTACGCGTCGGCTCTGAGTGCCTTCCTCCCCATCGGATGAGTTTGTTTTCGGATCACAAGGTCGAATATGGTTATAGGAAATTATTAAGGAGCGTGTTTACTTACCCATCGTAAGGCACATAACCCGAGATAATTACCTTGGTACCAAGTAATGGTGAACACTTAGATACAAATATAAGTATCCTCCCCATTGGAGTCACTGCTTTTATTTGTAGGGCCAAAGAGGAACTAACTATTAATTTTACTTGTCAAAAAGTTAGGTTGACAAGATAGTAAAATTAATGGGTAAAACCTCCTCTTACAAATGTAGAATTCGTATACGTCCACACTATCGTGGCATACGATATTCTCGGTGTTTTGAGGTGTTGTTGATTTTAAAATTTTATTGTTTGAGGAATCAATAATTTTTTGAAATCTAAAGAAATGATCTATGTGATTCTTAGGATTTTCAAAAATGACATTCAGTCCACTTGCTATGATACTAAAGGAAAATAAACTTACTGTACCCAAATAATGTTGATTGGAAAAGAATCTAGATATTGTCTTAACTGCTGAGGAGTACAAATATGTACTTTTCAAAGAGTATCCTCCTAAGCCTGCAAATGAGCTAGAAGTCCTTGGAGCTGAGTTTGATGGGGAAACCCAGGTCGATATCATTCTCCAGTCGACAGAAAGCCTTGCTCAGGCTCAGGCCATGGTTGCTCAGAAGGTTTCTACTTCTAAGCCGAAAGGCAAGAAGAAGAAGAAACAAGGTGGAGCAAAGGTGGTGAGAGGATCTCAGGGAGGAGTAAAGAAGCCGAAAGGCAAGTACTTCACTTGCAAGCAGGATGGACATTAGAAGGACTGTCCCAATCTGAAACAGAACAAAGGTATATCCTTTGGTCTAGTCGTTGAAACATGGTTAGCGATGTTATCTATCGGCACCTGGTGTGTAGATACGGGAGCCTCTGATCATGTCTGCAATACTTTGCGGGGGTTCTAGAAAACCCGACGACGAGCTGAGGGAGAGATTACCGTTTACTTAGGCAATGCTATGAAGGTGGCGGCTATTGTAGTGGGAAATGTTTTATTTATCTTTTGAGAAAAATAAAACTTTGGTTCTGAAAAATTCCCTTTATGTACCTTTATTTAGAAAGAATTTAATTTCAGTTTCTAAATTGTTTATGGATGGATATTCTATTTCTTTTAATGACAGAGTTGTTATAAAAAGGAATAGGGAGAATATCTGGTCAGGTACATTGATAGGAAATTTCTATACACTTGAACGAAAACCTCCCACGATGCAAATTGAATTTAATAACTCATCTTCTAATTCCAATAAGAGAAAAGAACCTTCGAAGATGAACCAAACATATCTTTGACATCTTAGGCTTGGTCATATTAACCTAAGCATGCATTCAAAGGTTGATAGCTGATGGACCTTTGGGTTCATTAGTGGTGGAAGATTTCCCAACCTACAAATCTTGCTTGGAGGGCAAAATGACCAAGAGGCCTTTTAAGGCCAAGGGGTATAGAGCCAAAGATGTGTTAGAATTGGTTCATTCTGATTTGTGTGGTCCTATGACTATCCAAGCTAGAGGTGGTTTTGAGTATTTCGTCTGTTTTATAGACGATTATTCGAGATATGGATACATTTACTTGATGCGCCGTAAGTCTGAATGCTTTGACAAGTTCAAAGAATTCAAGGCTGATGTGGAGAAACGTCAAGGTAAAAGTATCAAGACATTACGATCTGATCGTGGTGGTGAGTACCTCTTGGGAGAGTTTAGGAATTACTTATCAGAGGCTGGGATTCAATCCCAATTTTCTGCACCTGACACTCCCTAGCAGAACGATGTAGTAGAGCGAAGGAATAGGACTCTTATGGAGATGGTTAGATCGATGATGAGTTATTCTGAGTTGGCAGATTCGTTCTGGGGATATGATCTTGATATGACAGTGTACATTCTGAACTTGGTTCCATCTAAATCAGTGCCTTCTACTCCCACAGAATTGTGGGCTGGGCAAAAGCCTTGTCTAAGACATATTCGAATTGGGGGGAGTCTAGCACATGTGCTGAAGGCATATGCTGGTAAGTTGGAACCTCGTACAGAAGTACGCATGTTCGTTGGTTATCCTAGAGGAACGAAGGGTGATTTGTTTTATAGTCCTAGAGATCAGAGGGTGATCGTTATCACGAATGCTAGATTTCTAGAGGAAGACTATGTGATGAGCCACAAGCCCATGAGTAAGATTGTTCTGGAGGAATTAAAAGAGGAATTCAATTCTTCAGTACCACCGGTACAAGAGGATATACCTCAAGTCACTGCACCGCGTGTCACAGAGTAAACACAGGTGATACCTCATCGTAGTGGGAGGGTTGTTAGATAGCCTGATAGATTCATGTTCTTGGGAGAATCTTCTGATTTGGTCCCTGGCGAACATGAACCTGATCCCTGGACATATGACGAGGCAATCCAAGATAAAGATGCAGTATCTTGGCAAAGTGAAATGAATGCTGAGATTGAATCTATGGATTCAAATCAGGTCTAGGAGCTAATAGAACCACCCGATGGTGTAAAAACCATTGGATGCAAGTGGATCTACAAAAGAAAGAGAGGAATAGATGGGAAGGTTGAGACCTTCAAAGCGAGGCTTGTTGCGAAGGGGTATACTCAGAAAGAGGGTATCGATTATGAGGAGACCTTTTCGTCGATGTCCATGCTTAAGTCTATCCGGATTCTCTTATGTATAGCAGCTCATATGGATTATGAGGTGTGGCAGATGGATGTCAAGACAGTTTTCCTTAAATGGAAGTCTTGAGGAAAACATCTATATGAAGCAACCAAAGGGATTCATTGTGAAGGGCAAAGAGCATCTTATATGTAAGCTTAATCGGTCCATTTATGGATTGAAGCAAGCTTCGAGAGCTTGGAATATCCGATTTGATGAAGTAATCCAGTTTTATGGATTTATTCAAAGTTCGGATGAGTCTTGTGTATACAAGAGTTGTGATAGAAACGTAGTGATATTTTTTATACTATACATAGATGATATTTTGTTGATTGGAAACAATATCAAGGTGTTATCGGACGTAAGGGTATGGTTGTCCAAACAGTTTGATATGAAGGACTTAGGAGAAGTGGAACACATCCTTGGGATCAAGGTTATAAGGGATCGCAGGAAAAGGATGTTGTGCTTATCCCAAGCTTCATACATAGACACGATTATGGATGGTTTTTGCATGCAAAACTCCAAGAATGGTTTCCTACCTTTCAGGCATGGAGTTTCTTTATCTAAGTAGATGTGTCCTAGAACATCTGAGGAGATAGAGGAGATGAAGGCGGTTCCTTATGCTTCGGCGGTAGGAAGTCTCATGTATGGGATGCTATGTACGAGACCAGATATCTGCTTTGCCGTGGGCATGGTCAACAGATATCAGAGTAATCCAGGACAGAGACATTGGACTGCGGTAAAGAATATATTGAAGTACCTGAGAAGGACTAGGGATTATATGCTGGTTTACCAGGTAGACCAATTACTCCCTGTGGGTTACATGGATTCCGACTTCTAATCTGATAGGGATAACAGTAAGTCTACCTCAGGTTTTGTGTTTACTTTGGGAGGTGGAGCCATTGTATGGAGGAGTGTTAAGCAGAAATGTGTGGTTGACTCTACCATGGAAGCTGAGTATGTGGCAGCCTCTGAGGCGACCAAAGAAGCTGTGTGGCTCAGGAACTTCTTGATGGACTTGGATGTGATTCCTGGTTTGCCCAGAACTATCACAATTTATTGTGATAATAAGTGTGCAGTTGCAAACTCGAAGGAACCACGAGCCCATAAGGTAAGTAAATACATAGAGCGCAAGTACCACCTGATACGAGAAATCGTAAAGGAAGTAGAAGTTGTTGTCGCCTAGATTGCATCGGAGGATGACCTGGTAAACCCTTTCACTAAGGCCTTCTAGCGAGAGCTTTGATAGGCATGTGGAGGGAAGGGGAATCAGATGTATGGCAGTATGAGGACAGCATAGTCTTTTAGTATAAGTGGGAGATTGTTGGGATGTATACTGAAAAGTCTATCTTTTGTATGAACATCTTTATTTTTGAAATAAGAATCACATGATCATTGTTTTCATATTTTTATGGTTATGCATATTGTCTAATACATTACATTGTAGATAACATGGTGTGTGGTGTCACATGAGAGATCATGTTATCGGCTCCATGTAAAGTATAAGTAAAGGCTCACAACCGAGATGACTTTGGACAAACCATTGGTATGGTTGTAGTGTGATTTGGTATTGGTTTGTCTTGACCATAAAATCACACTAGTACACTTTGTGTGTATTGAGCAGGACTGACTTGGAGGTGATTCGATTTTTTGCTGACTACATAATCGAATCGGACCTCAGATATTATATTGTACATGCTCTTAATCCCGATATAATAACGGGCACATGTACTTAGTATTAATTTCTTTGATTTACCAATGGGCGAGATTTATAGATTAAATCGATAGGCTCGGTAAGTTGAGAAATGATATTATTTATATGGTGTGTCGTTGATTATAGGAGGAAACCGTGTCCTATATATTAGGATGATGATGTCCCCTTGTGGAGCTCATAAGGTTCATCAAGTAAACCCTGCTGGTGGACTTCGTCCGACATGATGAAAAGGTTGAGTGGTACTACTCATGGAGTTAGATGTTGATTAATTAATGGTCAGTAAATTAATTAATCAACGGACATTCGAGATCTTAAACAAGGAGAGAAAATGTACATATAATATATGGAGCCCATATTAACTTATGGGGGTTGGTGAGGTAGATCAATGATAATCCATTAGAGGATTGGATTATCATTAATGGATCAGACTTTACGTGGGCTTGATCCATTGGGTGGCCAAGATGCAACTCCTCCTCATAGTCCCTATTGTATCCTATTAACACCTCATGAATCTTAGATCCAATGGATGAAAACAAAACTCTAGATCCAACGGTAGAGATTAAATCTCTAGATCTGACGGTTGAGATTAAATCTCTAGATCCGACGGTTGAGATTAAATCCCTAGAACCAATGGTGGATATTAAAATAAGGCTTGAGCCCAACTCTATAAATAGAGCATTAAGGTGGTCGACAAGTTTTGATGGATGAGGATTTGGGTTTGCTTCCATTGGGCGGCAAGCAATCCTAATTATATTAGGATTAGGAGTGGGCGGCTAGGGTTAGGGTTTATGGGGTTGGGGTGGGTGGCAACTAGTGGAGGAAGTCTCTTCATCTTCTTCCTATGGTTTGGCCGGCACCTATTCTTCTTCCCTCTACCTTGGCCGGAGCTCAACCAATTCTTCTTCCCTTCATCCTTGGCCGGAAATTAGGAGAGCTAGGTTTAGGGTTTGGGTGGCAACAAGGAGAAGGATTGCTTTCCTTTCTCTTCTCCAAGTGTTGGCCGGCGCCCATGCCCTCATTGATTCTCCTTTGGCCTATTCCCATACTCCAAGTTCTCTTCCTTGGCCGGCGGCAACATCGAGTCTATTGACTTGGTGGTCGATTCTAGATAGGAAGAAGAGTTTTCTTTTATGATCTTCCTTTGTTCGGAGCGAACAAGGAAAGGAAGATTGGTGATCTAGGAGGCTTCTACTTTTGGAAGATCGTCGCCCACACGACGTCCAAAAGGACGAAGGACAAACAATAGAAGATCAAGAGGTATAACAAGAGGTATAATCTTGTTTATTTTGATTAGTGTTCTTTTGTATAATGTTTATATTTGTTTTTCAATTATGAGCATGATATATTCTGTTTGTGGCTAAATAATACTTGGATCCCGAACATAAACACAAAATCCGGTGATCCGTACATCGTCTATTCCGCGGCTATTCATGGAATAGAGGTTGGTCGCTTGAACAACAAGTTTGTTCAAGTGACTACTCTAAACGAATAGCACGACGATGACAAGGTTGCTTAGGTGTTCCCTTTTGTCTAGGATTAAATTTTTAATCCGGGGACATCATTGGGATCGCCATGAACAAGCGACCGAGTTGAAGTGAGAAGCGAAGTTTCCCCTCACGGATCTAACCAACATTCGGAATCTCCAACAAGTGGTTTCAGAGCCACCTTGTTCTTTTGGCATAGATTGCATGTTGTAGGAGAAATTTTAAAGCACGTTTGATGTTTTAATATACCTGTGCCATGTTTATCTATATGATAGATTAGATTATTCTTGTTTTACATATAGGATATGTTTGTAACCTAAAAAGAAATACCGTGTTTGTGCTTGGAAACACCGAAGGTGTTGGCCGCATCGTTAGAGCCTAAGCATAGACTCACGTTCACATCGGGAAATTTATTTCCTAATGTGACCTTGGTTTTTCCATATTTAGGTTTATTTCCTTTTAGATGAGACCCATAATAATATGAAATCCCTCATGCAAATATAAGGGCTAACACCTTCCATTAATATGGTTGAACCAGAATTCTTTTTCATGTTTCGGTTGTTCGACTCCCTCAAAGCCTAGCATGACATCGAGCATGTTCAATTCATATGAGATTCGATGTTTGTTTTAAATGGTAAGGACTAGAGGTCAATTTCAAGTTTGGGTTGTTGGACTCTCTCCAAGCTTGGCTTGTAAATTGGATGTGTTAAAATCATTTAAATTCTATATCATGATTAATGGGTTGGCCCTAACTGAAAGCATTGATTTGTTGGACTCCCTCCAAGGTCAATGTGGACAGAGGTGCAATTAGGTGATATGAATTGGATGTATATAGGTTAATGAGTTAACAACCTAATGTATATGTGAACATTCAATTAGTTGATAACATAAAGTGATAGTTATATATTTTATATATAATGGGTACTGTTGATACCTAACATTATGACTATGAATAATTTGTTGGACTCTCTCCAAGGTTGTTCTTAGTCATAATGGATATCAACCCACTAAGAGATCACCTACCATCTCTCGAATTAAAAGTGAGGGCTATTAAATTTGATAAAAATAGTGGGAGTTTCTTGTTAATGTAAATTGTTTACATTACTATAAATTCATCTCTCTTATACACCTCTTTATGTATGTCTAGGTACTAATTAGAACATCATGTCAACCTCCATTAATTTACGTTCGATTTTGGACAACAACAAATTGACTGGGCCAAACTTCATGGACTGGCTTCGCAACCTGAGAATTATTCCCAAAGCTGAAAAGCTAGCTTATGTCCTTGAAGAGGCTCTTCCCTAACCTCCTGTAGACAATGCATATGGTGACCAAAAGTTGGCTTACTAGAAACATGTTGCTGACTCTGAGATGGCGAGCTGCATTATGCTAGCATCGATGTCTCCTGAGTTGCAGAAGCAACATGAGCATATGGATGTAAATACAATTGTCTTCCATCTTCAAGAGTTGTTCGATGAGTAGGCATGATCTGAAAGGTTCGATGTCACCCAGCTCCTCTTTCGCTCGGAGGTGTAAGAGGGTTCATTTACAGTACAGTTTGCGCTAAAGATGAATAGTTATATTGAGCGATTGGGATCATTAGGGTTTTTCATGGACCATGAATTAAGTATTAACTTAATTCTTCACAATCTGACTGGTAGCTATTCACAATTTGTGATGAACTATCAGATGAATAAGATTGAGTCCACGATTCCTGAATTGATCAATATGCTCAAAATAGTGGAGTCATCTGTTACGAATGAATAGAAGTCGGTGATGCTGGTTGACTCCTCAAAGAAAGGTTCTAAGAGGAAGTCAAAAACAAAAGCTAAAGGGAAGAAGAAGGTAAAGAAGGAAGAAATAACTCCCAAGGGCACCTGCCATTATTGTGGCAAGGATGGACATTGGAAGAGAAACTGCAAGCAGTATCTGGAGTCACTGAAGCAAAAGAAGGCATCTGATGCCCAATCTACTTCAGGTATATTTGTTATTGAATGTCATATTGTTTCTTCTAGCACTTTGGTGTTGGATACCGGGTGTGGCTCACATATATGTAATGACATACAGGGGCTGAGGAACAGAAGAAATCTGATTAAGGGAGAAGCAGATCTAAGGGTTGCCAATGGGCAAAGGTTGCTACAGTAGCCAAGGGCACTTATATGTTGCGACTTCCTACAAGACTAGTCTTAGAGTTAGATGATTGTTTTTATATTCCTGCATTAATAAAGAACATTGTTTCTATTTAATGTTTGAATAAGAAAGGTTATCATTTGACGTTTAGTAATAATTGTTGTTACATTACGTTAAATGGTGTTCTTTATGCTACTGGGATATTAAATAATGGGATCTACATGTTAGATACATCCAACGAGATATTCAATATCGAATCAAATAACAAACGTACAAAGTTAGATAATCAATTAACCTCGCAATTATGGTATTGTCGTCTTGGCCATATAAGCAATGAATGCATGTCCAAACTGCAGAGGCTTGGCATTTTAGAGTCGTATGAATTCGGTTCATTAGACACATGTGTTTCATGATTAAAAGGAAAGATGACTAAACTACCTTCTAGAGGAAAGCGTGAACGAGCAGTTGAGGTATTGGGCATTATACATACCGATGTATGCGGACCAATGTCAACTCATGCCATACGAGGTTATAACTACTTTGTTACCTTTATCGATGATTATTCACGATATGGGTATTTGTATCTATTAAGATACAAGTCTGAAGTCTTTGAAATGTTTAAAGATTTTAGAAAGGAAGTAGAGAAACAACTTGGTAAAAGCATTAAAGTACTTCGATCGGATCGAGGTGGTGAATACTTAAGCCAAGAGTTTCAAGATTATCTAAGGGACAATGGCATCTTGTCCCAAAGGACTCCACCTTACATGGCACAACATAATGGTGTGGATGAAAGGCCAAATCAAACCTTGTTGGACATGGTTAGGTCAATGATGCAGCATGCAAGTCTTCCAAAAACCTTTTGGAGTTATGCACTTGAGACCGCTGTTTACTTGTTAAATAGAGTCCCGACTAAGGAAATCTCTACTACTCCATATGAGATGTGGAAAAGTAGAAAACCTCATTTATCTTATTTGAAGATTTGGGGTTGTCCTGCTTATGTGAAGAGGACAATATCAGACAAACTGGAGGCTAAGTCTGATAAGTGTCTATTTATTTGTTACCCTAAGGAAATGAGGGGTTACCAATTCTATCATCCCTTGGAACAAAAGGTGTTTGTTTCAAGGTATGCTGTATTCCTAGAGAAGGAGTTTCTCTTACAGGAAAATAGTGGGAGTGAGGTTGAACTAAGTGTAGTTCAAGAGGCTCCGGTAGACACAGAAGAGATGCCTAGTCAAGAACCACAGCTAATTACTCATTCAGATGAGGTAATAGCTGAACCTGATAATACACAACCTCCTCGTAGATCTAGTAGGAAACGTAGGATTCCTGAGAGATATGGATTTCTCATAAGTAAATCTAATGATGTGTTGCTCATAGATGATGAGAAACCTACTAATTACGAAGAGGCACTGAATAGTTCAGACATGGATAGATGGCTAAGAGCCATGAAATCAGAAATGGATTCCATGTATGAAAACTAGGTTTGCAACTTGGTAGACCCACCCGAAGGCATAATGCCTATAGGGTGCAAGTGGGTTTTCAAGAAGAAAACCAACATGGATGGTAATATTATTACCTATAAAGATAGATTAGTGGCAAAAGGCTATCGTCAAAGGCAAGGTGTTGACTATGATGAAACCTTTTCACCAGTAGCTATGCTTAAATACATTCGAATACTCCTAGCAATAGCAACTCATTTTGATTATGAGATATGGCAGATGGATGTGAAAATAGCTTTCCTTAATGAAAACCTATCTGAGGATGTACATATGATACAACCTTAGGGTTTCACATCCATTGACAAAAACAAAGTATGCAAGCTTCAACGTTCCATTTATGGATTGAAGCAAGCATCCAGGAGTTGGAATATCCGTTTTGATGAGGCAATTAAACAGTTGGATTTCTCACAAAATCTTGAGGAGCCATGTGTGTATAAAAAGGTTAGTGGGAGTGCGGTTGTGTTTCTAGTATTGTATGTTGATGACATATTAATTATAGGAAACGATATTCTTGTTTCGTAAATAGTCAACGTCTGGTTGTCCAAAATGTTCTCCATGAAAGACATGGGATAAGCAACCTATATTTTGGGGATTAAGATCTATAGAGATAGATCGAATCGGTTGCTTGGTCTTTCACAGTCTACATACATAGACAAAGTGCTAAAATGATTTAGCATGGAAGAATCCAAGAAAGGTTTTATTCCCATGAGGCATGAGATTCACCTTTCGAAGTCTATGTGCCCGCACACTGAAGATGAGAGGATTCGCATGAGTCAGATCCTATATGCATCAGCTATAGGATCGATCATGTATGCTATGTTATGTATGAGGCCCGATGTATCGTATGCTTTGAGCGTTACGAGTAGATACCAGTCGGATCCTGGTATGGACCATTGGGTGGCTGTCAAGACAATCCTTAAGTACTTGAGAAGGACTAAGGATTTGTTCTTGGTATATGGAAGAGGTGATATGGTAGTAAGCGGGTATACTGATGCCAACTTCTAGACAGATAAGGATGATTCCAAATCTCAGTCTGGATACATATTCATCTTGAATGGAGGTGCGGTGAGTTGGAAGAGTTCCAAACAAGATACCGTTGCTGATTCTACTACGGAGGTAGAGTACATTGCAGCTTCTAAAGAAGCAAAGGAGGCAGTCTGGATTAAGAAGTTCATTACTGAACTTGAAGTAGTTCCGAGCATTGTTCAAGCATTACCGATTTACTGCGACAACAATGGTGCCATTGCACAGGCAAAGGAACCATGGTCTCATCAGCGATCCAAACACGTACTACGTCGTTACCATCTGATCAGAGAGATCATTGGTAGAAGAGACGTACAAATAGAAAAAGTTCCCACTGATAGGAATCTAGCATATCCCTTGACAAAGCCTCTTCCCCAAGAAAAATTCGAGAGGCATATAAAGGCCTATGATATTAGATACCAAGGCGATTGGTTGTAGGCCATGTGGGAGTTTGATGTAATTGAGAGGTGTCCTAAGGCAATCGCCTTAGAAGTTATTAATAAAATTCACTATTTGAGTATACATTATCTATGTATTTGATTGAATCTTAAACTCATGTACTGAAGTCCACAATACGGTGCATAGCATGAGAGAAATTGTGATTGGATCACAATTAGTGGGTATCTCATCATGTGTAAATATGCAAGTATTGAAACTATCCCTAGTCGATGAATTGATGAGATTGAACATCATTAATTTTGTGAGACTAGCACATGTTATGCTCCTTGGTTTATCCAAGCATTTGGTACTCATTGAATGGAAGCATAGGGATACTGAGAGTGAACATGTGGATGCTAGTTATGGTAACTAGTTCATTGGAGTGACCTGCTATGAGACTTCATATGGTTCTATATGTCGTTGAAGATCTCATTGCAGCTTGAGTGTGAGCTTCCTTAAACTTGAGGTATTCAAGTCACCTTGATCATGGTGCCTTGTACTTTGACTTCTTCGCAACCATCTACATAGTAGGTGTAACTCTGGGATGATTGGGTATGAGCCAAAGTGATCGAAGGTGTTTGAATAGCCAACAGAGGAGTCACCACTCCTGATAAAGGAGATGTATACCCTAGACATCTTGTTAGGATTGTTACTCAGAAGTCTCTGGCCAGAGAAAGCATGTTAAGAAGATGGTCTTCTTGGGAACATGTAGGAGTAACTTGAATCCACAAGACAAGAAAATTAACTTGGGCTTGGTGTGACGCAGTCAGCCTAGTGGGGACGAACACAGAGACCATGTCCTGAACCAAGTAGTTATAGGATGAGTGAAAGGAACAAGACACGAATAACTGTAGTTGCTGAAGGGTTTAGAAAATATTCTGAAGTCGATTTAGACTTTCCAGTTAATTGGGGGTCATGATGTACTGCTAGGTGCCACTTATGATCTATTCATAATTAAAGGTTTAATTATGAATGGCCAACATAACCGGGAACCTATTGGGTCACACACACTACGGGTGATCTCGAGATGTAAAACAAGTCTGAGAATGAGATTCTCGTTAAGAGAGGATATGTCTGGTTGGACCAGACCAAGGGGGTGCGAAATGGAGGCTATGGAACCTCCTATGACTTTGTTGGACTTAGCACGGCCATATCATACTTAAATGAAGTCAAACGAACCAAACAAAGCCTCACACAACCGTGCCTAACTTGGCACGGGCCATGCCTGGCTCAGACCGCAAATTGGCAAAGACTGGGCTGCCCCAGAGAGACACACGACCAGGCCATGTGTTTTCACACGGCCATGTGAATTCACATGGCCAGGCCATGTGAAAACACATGACCATGTGAATCCACACGGCCAAGTCATGTGAATCCACACGGCTGTGTCGCGTCTCCATCGATTTTGGAGATTTCCTTTTATAGAAATTCCTGGGTTGTTCTTACCTTAATTATGGGATAATTATGGTAAGATATGTTCTGTTTAAGCCTCCTATGATGACCTAATCAAGAGATATATAAATATATCCCTTGATAATCTTTGGCTAAGGTTTTATTTTTAGGTTTTCCCTTGGTAGCCGTCGTCGCTCTCTTCCCTCTCCTCTTCCCTTGTCTCCATCGGTTGGCAAGTACCAATCGGAGACAAAGACTTGCTCCTCTAAGAGTTGTCTCAAGTGATCCCGGCGTGGATACTGATAGAGGCAAGGCTCGTTGGTCTTGCTTATGATTTTGACGGATTCAAAAGAATCCCGAAGGTATAACTTCTCTTTCTCCTTGCGTATTTTCATGTGATTATGCCAAAATAAATATTCCTAGCTCCCAGGGGATGTCTGGGATGTAATAAAAATTATTTTTATTCCTTTATTCCGCTGCGCAAGATCCTGGAATCTCCAACACAAAGATTATATCATCTACGTATATTTGGGCAATAAAAATTTTTTACCTACGGATTTTACAAATAGGGTGGGGTCTACTAGGCCTTGACTAAACCCTTTTGACTTGAGATAAACGGAAAGCCATTCATACCAAGCTCTAGGAGCTTATTTTAGTCCATATGAAGCTTTCTTAAGTTTTAAAACATGGTCGGGTTTGTCTAAACTTTCAAATCCTGGGTGCTGGCTAACGTAGACCTCTTTCTTAATAAAACCATTTAAAAATACTGACTTCTCATCCATTTGAAATAATTTGAATCCTCGATGTGCAGCGTAGGCAATAACATTCTAATCGATTCTAGTCTAGCTATGGGGGCATATGTTTCATCATAAGCTAAGCGTTCTACTTGACTAAATCCTTTAGCGACTAATCTTGCCTTATTCCTAACTACTTCTCTTTTATCATTGAGTTTGTTCCAGAATACCCACCTTGTTCCAATGATCGATTTGTCTTTAGGTGGGAGTACTAATTCCCAGACTTCACTTATAGTGAATTGAGCTAGCTCATCTTGCATAGCAATAATCCAGTCGGGATCAAGAAGTGCATGTTCAATTAATTTGGGTTCGATTTTTGAGATTAATGATATTTGACTAAGGTTTCTATATGATGCTCTAGTTCAAACCCTTAGGTTGGGATCACCTATTACTTGATCTATGGGATGATTTGATTATATCCTAGATTGACTCGAGTTAGGATTTATACTAGACTCATTTTCATGGTCAGATTCAGGTCTAGTATCAATTGGTTCATTAACTAGTTCTACTTCGGGTTTTGTGGGTTTATCTCCTTCATCGAATACTACATTAATCGTTTCTTCGATTTTTAGAGTTGCATTGTTTTAGACCCTATAGGCTTTACTTGTGGTTGAGTATCCTAGAAATATTTCGATGGTTGTTTTAGACGTGAATTTTCCTAGGTAGTCTTTAGTATTTAAGATGTGTACCCTACATCCAAATACCCTAAAATATTTAATGTTAGGTAATTTTTCATAGTAGAATTCATATGAGGCCCTAAGGTGTCTCTTGACTAGTAGGATTCTATTTTGGACATAACAAGTCGTACTAATAGCTTCTGCCCAAAACATATTAGGAAGGTTGTACTCGTTTAACATGGTTCTAGCGGCTTATTGTAGGGTTCTATTCTTTCGCTCGACTAGACCATTTTGTTGTGGGGTTCTAGGACAAGAGAACTCATGGTGGTATCTATTTAGGTTATAGAAGTCGGTGAACCTATGGTTTTCGAATTCACCACCATGATCGCATCTAAGTCTCTTAACCTTAAGGTTATTTTCGTTTTCTATTAACTTGCATAAGTTGGTGAGTTATTCTAGGGTTTCACTTTTGTGTTTTAGGAACCTGACCCAGGTAAACCTAGAGTAGTCTTCAACTATGACTAAGTAGAATTGACTTCCGTTTAGTGACTTGGCTCCATGAGAATCAAATAGGTCTAAGTGTAGGAGCTTAAGTACACTTTTGGTTCTTTCTTGGTTAGTTAGTTGATGTTGTATCCTAGTTTGTTTACCTTATTGACACACATTACAAATTTTATTGTCTAAGTTGTTAAGGTTGGGTAAACCTCTGACTAGGCCACTCTGACTCATTTTGTGTACGAGTCTTGGATGAGAGTGTCCGAGTCGTCGGTGCTACAACCATGATTCCTCTTGCTGTGTCATTAGACACTTGGATGAGGAGTTGGGTAAATTAATTGTGTATATATTACTATTCCTCGTTCCTTTAAGTATTGTTTTTGAGTTATCATTAGTTTTAATTAAGCATTCATTTTCTAATAATGTAACCTTATAGTTGTTATCACACAATTGACTTACACTAAGTAAATTAAAATAAAAATTTTTGACTAAAAGAACGTTGCGAATTATAAAATTAGAGTTCAACCCAATATCACCTGATTCGATGATTTTGAGCTTCCCGTTCTTTCCAAATGCTACCAATCCTTGATTTTTGAATCTAAGCTTCGAAAATTTAAGTCGATCTCCGGTCATGTGTCGGGAGCACCCACTATCCAACATCCATTGATCCTACACATATAGTAGTTGGATCATATATTGGGATTTTAAGAGTTTGTTGAAAGTTATTAGTCCTAGGAATCATCTCACCCTTTCTACATTATCAAGCATATTATCCTTATGTGTTTTATGAGATGACTTCAATTTTACTTGTTTAGATTTATTGAATTGAAACTAATCAACCTTGGGTTAGATTCAGATTTAATCCTTAGCTCGTCAAGTAAACTTTTCGAGAAATTGGCTTCGAGGTCATGGCGAGGCACAGAGACCTTCTTTGATCGGAAAAATGACCACTTTCTTAGACAAAGCAAAATTCAAGAAATTGATTGCTTGAGTCACTTAAGATTACTTCCTGGTCTAACTAGTTAAGGATACAATGAGGTAGCTTCAGCTAGTTCAACTTAGTCGAGTGCACCAAGCTAGATACGCTTTACCTAACTTGGACATAAGGACTTCATTTCCCTAACATACTATCATCTTGCCGTTTTCTAATACTATGTTGTCATGATTGATGAGTTATTGACCCTATCTAGCCGTTCTAAAAATTAAAATAAAATAACTAAGCATGTAAAGACTAATTTCATGTAATAGAACAAACAAATTTAGTACTAGCTCCCCCTGGACCATTGAATCGATTTGATCTTTCCACGTAGTAGATTTGGTCTTTGGGAACCCAGTACTTATTAGATCCTAATTGTAAAATTAAATTGGTCTTAGGGACCCATGCTTGGACTTGTGTTCTATTTCGATTCACGATTAACATGTATGATTTAGTAGTTGTGGTTGATCTAAATCTTAGTCTGGCCTTGTTGTACACGGCCCTTTATGATCCAAGTAGTAGGTCAAGCCCCTTGGATCCCAAAGTGAACCTTTCCAATGTTTGCCTAAGGTCTTGGACTTGCCCTTTCATGAGAGAGTTCTCATCTTCGAGTATTTCAACTTGAGTTGAGTTCTCCTCTCGAACTTGACTATTCAAAGAGGTTAGAGAGACCTCGTGTTTAAGGAGTTTATGGAGGGAAAAATCCGGATCGTGACATTCACAATATTGTGGGCGAATACTTCGCACAACTACAACAGAAACATAATATAAACTAGATCCCTCTAGAGATCCATACAAAACATATAAATCATTTTGATTAACCTACTTTGTCTAGATCTTATCTAGAAGGAGAAGTATACCTTCGATGCGAGCCCTTCGCAATCCCGCAAATCCAAGCACTATCGGATCTCAATATGGTAAGTATAACCGTATCTCCACAGTATCTACACTGACACTCAGCAGTTTTGGAGTCATGTTGTGCTAGCAACCCTAGCAAAATGCCAAGAACACTTGGAAGAAAGAAGGAGAAGGCTCTCTTGGCTTTTTTCTTTGCTTACACATCCAAGCACCCAAGCTCACTAAAGCTTTCACGTTGAAAGCCTTTCAATAGCCACCAAGCCATCAACTCCCATTACTCCTAATCAATACCATGACCCTTGGTATTCCATTTCATCAATGCCTTAAACCTCTCATCTCCTCATCATGAATACCAAGACCCTTGGTATTCCCATGCATGTTTAATCACATTAATCACGCATGATGATCGATGACCCTTGGTTTTTCCCGCATGATAATTATCTTCCATGGTTTAACTTCATTCTAACTCAAGTTCAACCAGCTTGAGTCTAACTCAAGTCTTGGCAATATGCTCAATTGTTCTTTTAGCCAAACTAAAAGAAACAATCTCTAAAATAGAATGTCATTTGTGTGTGACCCAATAGGCTCTTATAACGTTGGCAATGTGTCTAAAACTCTTTTAGATGCATAAGCAATGAGCGGCATCTAGCAATACATCATTGCTACCTAAGTTACAAGAAAGTCGATATCCGACAATCTTTCCATGACTATTATCATGTGTGATGGTGTCCTTCTATCCTTGATATCTTAGATCGATCAATGAGACATAGACTGTGTCATTCCCTTATCAATCTTTATGTATCTTGATCCCCAAGTAGACTCACTCAAACAAATGAGCTCAATATCTCATATTGACTCATTTGAGCATGGCCATTCATTTCGTGGTCATACTCTATCAAGAGGCCAAAGATATCACTCCCGTCATATGAGAGGGATAGATCTCATCTACATTACTCACATCCCTCCGCATAATTCGTTACATACCCAGTGATTGCCGTTATAGTCCACCCTATTATGGGTGACGTTAGATGATACCAAAGTACATACCATCTTTATGTATGGAATCGTAGTGACTTCAGGTCTAAGGACTATTCATACCAATAGTCACATGAGAAAGTATATGACACTCATATAATGATCGATGCCACTATCTCATGGCGGGTCAATTCAATACATATATTCCCCAATATATATACCCATGTGTCAATGTGATATCACATATCCATTACTTGTGAGATTAAGTCATCCATTGACCTACATGCTAGTCTCAATGTTGTTGGAGATTTAAGGCCGCTAGAGGGGGGTGAATAGCGATGTGTCCGTAAGAAGATGGAATTCAATTGTGATTGTGTCTACAATTTCGTTAGCGCAGCGGAATATAGAAATGAAAGCAATAACAAAATACAACAATCACGAATGCAAGTATATAACGTGGTTCGGAACCGAACGGTTCCTACTCCATGGATCAAGCTCTAAAGAGCCCTAGTGATGCACACGCACTCACTAATCACTAATAACTCCTTCTCGGAACAATCCGGAGGCAGTGAAACCTCTTACAATAAGATTACAACAATAATCTAAATACAACAAGCAAATATAAGAAGAAATACAACAAGAGATGTAAATAACACTTTACAAAAACTCTTTAGAAGCTTGCTTGTTGATTGCCTTGGACTAGCACTTGAAAGCCCTGATTTGCAGTAGCAAATCGCTTCAAAACGTCATAGAAAATCGGTGCAAAAACCCCCCTTCCGAGCTGCCTTTATAACCTACGTCGGGCTGGATTTCCGCCTATCAGTCGACTGATGCCACTGTTGTCGTGAGACAACGGATCGATCCACCGATCGCCAACATTGGCGGAGTCGACGCCTACGGCCACGCGAGCATTCTCGCTCACGGCTAAACTAGCATACGATCGGCCGACCCTTGTCGATCGTCGAGATATCGGGCCTGATCGCTCCAATGAGCGCCGATCGCTGAGCGATTCGGCTCTTAAACGGCATAAATCGAACTCAAGTCGACTCAATGAATCCGCCATAATGCCAGTTGACTGCCAACCTCAAAGATGAGGTTTTAACCCAAGTATGGTGCCCCCATACTTGCTAGACCACCCTTAGCCTAGACCTAAGCCTTCTAGCCACCTCCATCAGCCTCACGCCTCTCGGATCCCTCCAAGTCATCCATCACTTGTTCATCCATCGCGCTAGCCTCTAGGTGCTTCCCTCGGCTATGTCATGCTACGGTGTCTACACCGCCAAGGCACATTGGACTTACGCCGCCAAGACTCCGCTTGGACTTTACGCTGCCAATATCAAACCCCTTGGACTTCCCAAATGCCAAGACTCAAGCTTGGACTTTCCCTTGCCAACCCATGTTGGACTTTCCATGCCAAGACCCATGCGTGGACTTTCCATTTTCCAAGACGCATGCTTGGACTTCTCATTTGCCAAGACCCATGCTTGGACTTCTCATGCCAAGTACTCAAGACTTGGACTTTCCCAAATGCCAAGTGCCCATGACTTGGACTTTCCATGTGCCAAGTGTCCCACTTGGACTTTTCCTGCCAAGTACTCAAGACTTGGACTTTACCAAATGCCAAGTGTCCCACTTGGACTTTCCATGCCAAGTACCCATGACTTGGACTTTACCTTGCCAAGACCCATGCTTGGACTTTCCATGCCAAGTACCCATGACTTGGACATTACCTTGCCAAGACCCATGCTTGGACTTTCCCATAATCACATGGTCAACCCCAGTCAACTATCAAGGTCTTCCTCGAGTCAAACTCGAGTCCGGTCAAATATGACCCGGGTCGATTGCTCCAACAATCTCCCCAACATATTAACCGACATTAATGTCAAACATCAATGCCAAACCACTTTGTCAAATCCCTTTGTCAAACATCAAAACATCACTCGATCAGTCCGTGTCGCGGACTGGCCGATTGCACCAACAATCTCCCCCTTTTTGATGTTTGACAAAAACCAAACAAATCATTTGAGTTAGACCACTAACTCAAATCCCTTACCAATTATCCCAAATTGGTAAACACTCTCCAAATGTTCTCCCCCAAACATTCATACTTTTCTCTCAAATGTTCTCCCCCAAACATTCTCCCCCTTGATCCAAAAATAACTAGGATGCCTACCATCTTCCTAGTGATAAGTCTCATATCACTCAAGAGAGACAATCCTATACTCTCTCCCAATTTCCAAATTGGGTATAAAAAAAACCATCAATTTTCCCAATTGATGATACTCTCCCAATAACTTCTCTTCTTCAAGGAGAAAAAAAACACATCCATCATCCCAAGATGGATACCTCCCCCTAAAGGCTTGCTCCCCCTTGATCATTGCACCAACAATGTCCTTGGGAAGCCCCTAAGCCAATAGGAACTCTAAACCATCAAAATTAAGGTTCTAAGTTCAAACTTGAACTTTCCATACCCTAAATTTGATACTTTGACCTAACACTTCTCCTAATCCATATCCAATGGATTTTCACCCTTTATAATGCTTCCCAAAGCATATCCTAGGGTTAGGAGTGATTAGGAACCTTTTCCATAGCTGAACACGGGCTAAACAAACCTTATTAACCCGAAATCAGACTTGGCAGTCGACTCTCCTAACGATGTCGATCACCACTCACATCGATCGGCGCCACAGGCGATCGATAACTAAAAATCTCGATTTTCAACTATCAGAAATGAATTTTAGAAATTCATAAATAATTATACGTAATTCAAAAAATCGTGAAAATTCATACGTATAATACTTATGACACACAAAATGGGTGAAAAATATTTGAAAATTATTTTACCCATAAAATAGTGAGTTTGATACAAAACTCAAAACCATTGAAATTTTCAATGTTTTGGCCCTATTTTGTACCAACTCTATCAATGGTGATTTCTATCAAAAGATAGACTTCACCAAGGTTTTTCAAAAAGATTTTAAAATGTTTTCAAAACCTTATTTTGGATCATATTCCTTGGGCTCTATGTACATGACTTGTACACATGCTCTCCCAATGATCCACAAATGAATTAAAATGAGTTTTGGTTCAACTAGAAGCAAAAACTATGCACCTTGAACTCAACTCATATCCTAGCATCTCACATGTATCTAGGGTGTATAAATACACATACATGTCAATTGGATGTGAGATGTGGGTTTTGTTCTCCCTAATCTAGAGTTTCATGCATTCTCTAAGGCAACCCTACTTGATTCCCTTATAAATGGGACTTCAAGTCATGCCATAGTCCTTAAATCAATTTCAATCACATTAATGCATGAAATGATCATGGCATAATGATAGCAAAAATTAAAACATGGCCAATGATCATGATGTCATGATATATGATATAAACTAAAAACTCATGACATTAACCTAAACCCTAAACATGATCATGACATTTTATATGATTAAAACTAAGCATGATGTCATGGCATGGCATATGGCAATCAAAGCATGGCATATAAAATATATAGGTATAGTAATACCTAAATTCTAATATTAATTGCCATTTCATATAATTAATTATATTTTGCCATATTAACCTTAATCTCCCTAGTGTGCCAAAAACCCAAAATGACACACTAACACTCTAAACCCTAATTTGTGCCAATTTAATTGATTTTTCTTAATTTCAAAAGTGCATTGGCACATCCTAAAATCTTTTAGGATATTGATTCAAGTCTATTTCCAAGGTAACCATAACCTTGAAAATATCCTAAAGTGCCACCTTTACCATGGTTGAGTTAACTATCCATCCAATCAAGGTTGACACACCCTAAACCCATCTAGCGTGAATCAATCACGCTCTTAGGAACCCAAAACCGATTTGAGCTCCTAGGGTTAATTAGGTATTCCTTAGGGATAACCTCCCTAGATACCTTCCTAATGACCCTCCTAGGCTTGTTAGCCTTGGTCATTTGGGTCTTACTTAGGTTGACTCTAGGGGTAACTCCCCTTGCAACCTTCTTAGTGGCCACCCTAGGTTTCCTAGAAACCCTAGCCACTAGGCACACCCTTTGGTCAACTCGAGGGATAACCTCCCTATTGACCTTGGTCTTCCTAGACCTAGTTAGTGTTCCATAATCTAATGGAACACTATGGTAAGTCACCTTGGGCTTAGGTTTGTGACCCAAACCTTGCTTGCCCTTAGTTGACTTTTGACTCTTAGGTCCTTGGTGTTGACTTTGACTTTTGGACCTTTGACTTTGACCATTAGACCCTTTAAATTGATTTTGTATCTTATTTAGGGTCTTTTCAAGTTTTTCAAGCCTTGACCTCAAGACTTGATTTTCCTTTTCTAATTGCCCGATTTTAGAATTTTGATTTAAATCTTGGGCATTGGACTTCCTAAGCATATGCCTAGTCCATTTAGGGTTTAGACCTTGGTGCTCTTGCACCTTTCTAATTGTCTCCCTAGGTAAAATTGATCTTGAGTTATTTGACCTAGGTTTGTTCTTAGGTAAATTGTTTTTAGGGACATTAGTCCCAAATTTCTCCCTATTTTCTACATGGACTCTCTTAGCTCCTAAGCAAAAATATTTATTCCTATTAGCATGCTTTTCATAAATTGCAAGAGAATTAAGGTTCCTAGCATGCTTTTTAGCATTTAAATTAGAAGATGCATTACTAAAATGTACCTTAGGGTTAGCCTTAGCTCCCCCTACTTGTGATGCTTCTTCTTGGGTCTTTTTGCTCCCCCTAGGACATTGATTCCTATAATGTCCTTTTGAATTGCACTTGAAGCATATGATGTGCTCCTTGCCTTTAGGTGTTGGGGAACCGGCATCCTTGACTTTTGGTGCCGGTGGAGCTTTCTTAATCTTCTTTGGGCACTTGCTCTTGTAGTGCCCGGTTTCCCTACACTCAAAACATATTATATGCATTTTATTATTAACACACATGTTTGAGTTACCTAGGGTAGTGGTGGAGGCCGGAGTTGGATTTTGAGCTTCCTCATCTTGACCGGATGTTGAAGGCTCTTCTTGAGGTTGCTCCGGTATAGAAGATGGTCTTTCCTCCTCTTCCTCCTTGGATGTTGATGACCTCTCACCATCCAAATTCTCACTTCCTTGTGAGGATGATGCATTCGCCTCTTTGGTCCCTTCCTCTTGGACCGGTGATGGATTTTCATGGAGCTTTGCCACTTGGCTCCAAACTCCTTAGCATCTATATAATTACCTAACATACACAAGATATTGTTAGGTATTAAATCAACCAAAAACTTTATTACCTTGATGTTTTTCTCGAAGGCTTGGAGTTGATCCTCACTCCATCTCTTCTTCTTGAGGAATTCTCCCTTTGGTCCTATTGGATAGCTAAATCCTTCCATTAATATGGACCATCCTTCGAAATCCCTCATCATTAGGAAGTCCTCAATTATCACCTTCCATTGACTAAATCCTTCTTGTCCATAGAAGGAGTAGGGGATCAGTGTGTTGATATCCCATCCTAGTTGTTCTTCCATCTTCACCCTCTAGCGTCTTGCTCCCGGTTGTTAATCCGTTGAAGAGCCCCGGGCTCTGATACCACTTGTTGGAGATTTGAGGCCGCTAGAGGGGGTGGTGAATAGCGATGTGTCCGTAGGAAGATGGAATTCAATTGTGATTGTGTCTACAATTTCGTTAGCACAGCGGAATATAGAAATGAAAGCAATAACGAAATACAACAATCACGAACGCAAGTATATAACGTGGTTCGGAACCGAATGGTTCCTACTCCACGGATCGAGCTCTAAAGAGCCCTAGTGATGCACACACACTCACTAATCACTAATAACTCCTTCTCGGAACAATCCGGAGGCGGATAAACCTCTTACAACAAGATTACAACAATAATCTAAATACAACAAGCAAATATAAGAAGAAATACAACAAGAGAAGTAAAGAACACTTTACAAAAACTCTTTAGAAGCTTGCTTGTTGATTGCCTTGGACTAGCACTTGAAAGCCCTGATTTGCAGCAGCAAATCGCTTCAAAACGTCCAAGAAAATCGATGCAAAAACCCTCCTTCCGAGCTGCCTTTATAACTTGCGTCGGGCTGGATTTCCGCCTATCAATCGACTGCCATAAGTCACCAGTCGACTGATGCCACTGTTGTCATGAGACAACGGATCGATCCATGCTGGAAAAACTCAAACGGATCTCTTGGCGCCATTCGCCAAATTGTAGTCGAAACCCGATCCGCCACGAGCATTCTCGTGCTCGCGAATAACTAGCACATCGTCGACCCTTGGCGCGATCAGCTGACATCGGGCCTGAGCTCCAATGAGCTGAGGTTTTAACCCAAGTATGGTGCCCCCATACTTGCTAGACCACCATTAGCCTAGACCTAAGCCTTCTAGCCACCTCCATCAGCCTCACGCCTCTCGGATCCCTCCAAGTCATCCATGACTTGTTCATCCATCGCGCTAGCCTCTAGGTGCTTCCCTCGGCTATGTCATGCTAACGGTGTCTACACCACCAAGGCACATTGGACTTACGCCGCCAAGACTCTGCTTGGACTTTACGCTGCCAATATCAAACCCCTTGGACTTCCCAAATGCCAAGACTCAAGCTTGGACTTTTCCTTGCCAACCCATGTTGGACTTTCCATGCCAAGACCCATGCTTGGACTTTCCATTTGCCAAGACCCATGCTTGGACTTCTCATTTGCCAAGACCCATGCTTGGACTTCTCATGCCATGTACTCAAGACTTGGACTTTCTCAAATGCCAAGTGCCCATGACTTGGACTTTCCATGCGCCAAGTATCCCACTTGGACTTTTCATGCCAAGTACTCAAGACTTGGACTTTACCAAATGCCAAGTGTCCCACTTGGAATTTCCATGCCAAGTACCCATGACTTGGACTTTACCTTGCCAAGACCCATGCTTGGACTTTCCATGCCAAGTACCCATGACTTGGACTTTACCTTGCCAAGACCCATGCTTGGACTTTCCCATAATCACATGGTCAACCTCAGTCAACCATCAAGGTCTTCCTCGAGTCAAACTCGAGTACGGTCAAACATGACCCGGGTCGATTGCTCCAACAATCTCCCCAACATATTAACAGACATTAATGTCAAACATCAATGCCAAACCACTTTATCAAATCCCTTTGTCAAACATCAAAACATCACTCGAGTCAAACTCGAGTATGGTCAATCGTGACCTGGGCCGATTGCACCAACAAATGTATCAATATATCCCTTTGTCTATTAATACAATACTTGACTAGGAATGTTTAAGAATAGTGTTCTCTACAGCTTCTCATAATCAATTCTACCAATTGATATACTGTAGATTTGAACCTATTATTCAAGGGCATAGTATATTTATTTACTAGAACACACATAAAGTAAATATAATAATCAATCTTTGCCTATTATTAATGAAATATGATACATTTGATCCCTAATCAATCATCTCATGATTGACACAAAGGGCTGACACTAATAGTTTAACCTCCTCAACTAAGGTGTCGACCTTGGACTCGGACTTAGCTAATTTTTTAGTCAAAAATCTGATTGCACTATACAATGTAACAATTAAAGACTGACTCACCTTGATTGAACCTTTTGAACCAGATACGGATCAGTGGCTTGTCTTGAATTGAAACTCATCATCGAATCCAGAGTCGGACTCATCTTCGGGTTCGGACTCATCCTCGGGTTTGTTCAGCTTAGCCATGAAGGCGAGGTTGCTGAGCTCATCTTCCTCCTCTGATGATTCCTCCTATGTTGTGTTGAGTGCCTTCTTGGATTGTGGTGCCTTGTTCTTGAGTCTTGGGCACTCCGATTTGATATGGCCTAACCTGTTGCACTAATAGCATCTATAGTTAGAATTTTGTTTCGACTTACCCTCCTTGGATTGATTGATTTATCGTCTTCTGTCCTTGATCATTTTTTGAACGAGATTTACTAGTTCAGTCTACATCTCGTTGTCCACCTCTGATTCGTACTCATCTTCTTCCTCCGATGGTGGTTTTTTCTTCGGCTTCTTCTTCGAACCTATAAACAAAGAGATACTTTTCTCAGTGGGGGCTAAATTAGACTACTCATGTAATTCGAATTCAGAGAATAATTCGTCTAACCTAATTTTTGAAAGATCCTTAGAAACCTTGTAGGCATCGACCATGGATGCCCACAAGGTGGTCCTAGGGAACGTGTTCAGTGCATACCTGATTACTGAAAGGGGTTTGCCCCCAGAACCGAAGCTCTTATTCCACATGAAGGTGGAGAAACTTCGCTTCTCACTTCAACTCGGTCGCTTGTTCATGGCGATCCCATCGATGTCCCCGGATTAAAAAAAAAATCCTAGACAAAAGAGATCACCCAAGCAACCGTTTCATCGTCGTGCTATTCGATTAGAGTGGTCACTTGAACAAACTTGTTGTTCAAGACACCAACCTCTATTCTACGAATAGCCACGAAATAGACGATGTAGGGATACCCGGCTTTTGTGTTAATGTTCGAGGTCCAAGTATATTTAACCACATACATAAAGTAAACAACCACATACAACATGCATATAATTGAAAAACAATTATAGACATAATACAAAAGAACACTAATCAAAATAAACAAGATTATACCTCTTGTTATACCTCTTGATCTTCTATTGTATATCTTTCCTCCTTTTGGAAGTCGTGTGGGCAACGATCTTCCAAAAGTCGAAGCCTCCTAGGTCACCAAACTTCCTTTCCTTGTTCACTCCGAACAAAGAAAGATCATAAAACAAAACTCTTCTTCCTATCTAGAACCGGCCACCAAGTCAATAGATTCGATGTTGCTGCCAGCCAAGGAAGAGGACATTGAGTATGGGAACCGGCCAAAAGAGAATCAATGAGAGTATGGGTGTCGGCCAACACTTGGAGAAGAAAAAGGAAACCAATCTTCACCTTGTAGCCGCCCAATACCCTAACCCTAGCTCTCCTAGTTGCCGGCCAAGAAAGAGGGGAAGAAGGATAGGTTGAGCACAGGCCAAAGTAGAGGGAAGAAGGATAGGTTGCCGACAACACAATAGGAAGAAGAAGAAAAGAGCTTCTCCACTTGTTGCCGCCCAATCCAACACCCAAACCCTAGCCGCCCACTCCTAATCCTAAGCTAACTAGGAATCCTAGCCGCCCAAGGGAAGCAAACCCTAATCCCCTTCCATCATCTTGCCGACCAAGCCATCATCCTATATTTATAGAGTTGAGTTCATGCCTCCTTTTAATCTCCACCATTGGTTCTAGGGATTTAATCTCAACCGTTGGATCTAGAGATTTAATCTCAACCATCGGATCTAGAGATTTAATCTCTACCATTGGGTCTAGGGTTTTGTTTTCATCCATTGGATCTAAGCATCATGAGGTTTTAATAGGCTACAATAGGGACCATGAGGAGGAGTTGGATCTTGGCCACCCAATGGATCATGCCCACATAAAGTCCGATCCATTAAGGATTATCCATTCCACTAGAGGATTATCATTGATTTACCTCACCAACCCCCATAAGTTAATATGAGCTCCATATATTATATGTATATTTTCTCCCCGTGTTTAAGATCTCGAATGTCTATCGATTAATTATTTATTAACCATTAATTAATCAACATCTAACACCATGAGTAGTACCACTCAACCTTTTCATCATGCCGGACCAAGTCCACCTGCAGGGTTTACATGATGAACCTTATGAGCTCCTCAAGGGGACATCATCATCCTAATATATAGGACACGGTTTCCTCCTATAATCAACGACACACCATATAAATAATATCATTTCTCAACTTACCGAGCCTATCGATTTAATCTATAAATCTCGCCCATTGGTAAATCAAAGAAATGAATACTAAGTATATGTGCCCATTATTATATCGGGATTAAGAGTATATACAATATAATATCTGAGGTCCAATTCGATTATGTAGTCAGCAATAAATCGAATCTTCTCTAAGTCAGTCCTTCTCAATACACACAAAGTGCACTAGTGTGATTCTATGGTCAAGACAAACCAATACCAAATCACACTACAACCATACAAATGGTTTGTCCAAAGTCATCTCGGTTGTGAGCCTTTACTTATACTTTACAAGGAGCCGATAATATGATCTCCCGTGTGACACCACACACCATGTTATCTACAATGTAATGTATTAGATAATATGCATAACCATAGATATGCAAACAATGATCATGTGATTCTTATTTCAAAAATAAAGATGTTCATACAAAAGATAGACTTTTCAGTATACATCCTAACAATCTCCCACTTATACTAAAAGACTATGCTGTCCTCATACTGCCATACATCTGATTTCCATTCCCTCCATATGTTAGTATGAGCCCTTAGTGCCAATTATGAGATGATTGGTGAGGGAGACTTTTGTATTATATTCTTGCATTAATAAAGGCAAAGATTGATTATTATATTTCTTTATGCGTGTGCCAGCTAAATAAATATAATAATACCCATGAATAGTAGGTTATTATCTACAGTATATCAATTGGTAGAATTGATTATGAGAAGCTGTAGAGAACACTATTCTTAAATATTCCTAGTCGAGTATTGTATTAATAGACAAGGGCTATATTGATACATTGAGACTAGCATGTAGTTCAATGGATGACTTGATCTCACAAGTCATGGATATGTGATATCACATTGATACATGGGTATATATATAGGAGACTATATATACTGAATTGACCCACCATGAGAAAGTATCATGGATCGTTATATGAGTGTCATATACTTTCTCATGTGACTATTGGTGTGAATAGATTTTAGACCTGAAGTCACTACGATTCCCTACATAAGGAGTTATGTACTTTGGTATCGTCTAACGTCACACCGTAATTGGGTGACTATAACGGCGATCACTCAGTATGTAACGAATTATGCGGAGGGATGTGAGTGATGTAGATGGAATCTATCCCTCCCATATGACGGGAGTGATATCTTTAGCCTCTTGATAGAGTAGGACCACGAAATGCTTGACCATGCTCAAATGAGTCAATATGAGATATTGAGCTCATTTGTTTGAGTGAGTCTACTTGGGGATCAAGAAAAATAAAGATTGATAAGAGGGTGACACGGTCTATGCCTCATTGATCGATCTGAGATATCAAGGATAGAAGGACACTGTCATATGATAATAGTCACGGAAGAAGTTGTCGGATCTCGACATTCTCATCACTTGGGTAGCAATGATGTATTGCTAGATGCAGCTCATTGCTTATGTATCTAAAATGGTTTTGGATACATTGCCAATGTTATGAGAGCCTATAGGGTCACACACAAAGAACATATTATTTTGGAGAGGAAATCATTTTGGTTTGACTAAAATGAATTATTAGTTAATTGGATTAACTAGAATGAATAAGACTCATTACTTGGCTAAATTTGAGTTGGACTCAAATTGGTTTATGTTGAGTTAGACTCAAGTCAAACCAAGAGAAGAAGGCTAAAATGATTAATCATAATTAATCATGTAATACACGAATTAATCATGTAATACACGAATTAATAATGTAATACATGAATTAATAAATGGGGTTTTAAATGGGATTTAAAAGCTCATTAATGTGCATTTAATGAGCATTAATTGACTTCCTTTCTTTTACCATGGAGAATAAGGAAGTGCATTTAATGTCTCATTAAGGTGTATTATTGTTTCTTCTTCTTCTTCAACGTGAGAATGAAAAACAAATTGAATATGATTTTATTTTGTTCTCAAAAAGCCAAGTATAGAGTGAAAAGAGAGACCTTGGCGTGGTTGCTAGCACAACTGAAAGGGTTTACCTCTTCTCTCCAAGATCGTGTGTGTGTGCACCGTAGAGGCGTGGACATTCTGACCACGCTGAGATCCGCAAGTGTTGCTGACTAGAATTCGAAGGGCACGCTTTGAAGGTAATCTCGATTCCTATAAGATAGAATCGATAATAGAAACGAGTATGTTTTTTTTGCTTGGATCTTTGGAGGGATCGTAAGTTTTCCGCTGCAAATTTTATTTATCGCTCGGGATCCCTACACCACATGCCTATCAAAAGCTCTCGCTAGAAAGGCCTTAGTGAAAGGGTCTACCAGGTCATCCTCTGATGCAATATAGGCGACAATAACTTCTACCTCCTTTACGATTTCTTGTATCAGGTGGTACTTGCGCTCTTTGTGTTTACTTGCCTTATAGGCATTTGGTTCCTTCGAGTTTGCAACTGCACCACTATTATCACAATAAATTGTGATAGTTCTGGGCAAATCAGGAATCACATCCAAGTCCATCAGGAAGTTCCTGAGCCACATAACTTCTTTGGCCGCCTCAGAGGCCGCCACATACTCAGCTTCCATGTTAGAGTCCAATACGCATTTCTGCTTGACACTCCTCTATACAATGGCTTCACCTCCCAAAGTAAACACAAAACCTGAGGTAGACTTATTGTTATCCCTATCTGATTGGAAGTCGGAATCCGTATAACCCACATGGAGTAATTGGTCTGCCTGGTAAACTAGCATATAATCCCTAGTCCTTTTCAGGTACTTCAATATATGCTTTACCGCAGTCCAATATCCCTGTCCTGGATTACTCTAATATATGTTGACCATGCCCACGGCAAAGCAGATATCTGGTCTCGTACATAGCATCGCATACATGAGGCTTCCCACCACTGAAGCATAAGGAACTATCTTCATCTCCTCTATCTCCTCAGATGTTCTAGGACACATCTCCTTAGATAAAGGAACTCCATGCCTAAAAGGTAGAAAACCTTTCTTGGAGTTTTGCATGCTAAAATGATCCATAATTTTGTCTATGTATGAAGCTTGAGATAAGCACAACATCCTTTTCCTGCGATCCCTTATAACCTTGATCCCAAGGATGTGTCCCACTTCTCCCAAGTCCTTCATATCAAACTGTTTGGACAACCATACCCTTACGTCCGATAACACCTTGACATTGTTGCCAATTAACAAAATGTCATCTACGTATAGTACAAGAAATACCACTACGTTTCCGTCACATCTCTTGTATACACAAGACTCATCTAGACTTTGAATAAATCCATAAGACTGGATTACCTCATCAAAGCAGATTCTCCAAGACCTCGAAGCTTGCTTCAATCCATAAATGGACTGATTAAGCTTACATACAAGATGCTATTTGCCCTTTGCAATGAATCCCTCTGGTTGCTTCGTATAGATATTTTCCTCAAGACTTCCATTAAGGAAAGTTGTCTTGACATTCATCTGCCACACCTCATAATCCATATGAGCTGCAATGCATAAGCGAATCTGGATAGACTTGAGCATGGTTATCGGCGAAAAGGTCTCCTCATAATCCATACCCTCTTTCTGAGTATACCCCTTCGTAACAAGCCTCGCTTTGAAAGTCTCAACCTTCCCATCTATTCTTCTCTTTATTTTGTAGATCCACTTGCATCCCATGGTTTTTACACCATCGGGTGGTTCTACTAGCTCCCATACCTGATTTGAATCCATAGATTCAATCTCAGCATTCATTGCACTTTACCAAGATACCGCATCTTTATCTTGGATTGCCTTGTCATATGTCCAGGGATCATGTTCATGTTCGTCAGGGACCAAATTAGAAGATTCTCCCATGAACATGAATCTATCAGGCTGTCTAACAACCCTCCCACTACGATGAGGTATCACCTGTGTATCCTCTGTGACACACGGTGTAGTGACTTGTGATATATCCTCTTATACCAGTGGTACTGAAGAAGTGACTTCTCCTTTCAATTCTTCCAGATCAATCTTACTCATGGGCTTGTGGTTCATTACATAGTCTTCCTCTAGAAATCTGGTATTCGTGCTAACGATCACCCTCTGATCTCTAGGACTATAAAACAAACCACCCTTCTTTCCTCTAGGATAGCCAATGAACATGCGTACTTCTGTAAGAGGTTCCAACTTACCAGCATTCACCTTCAGCACATGTGTTGGACTCCCCCAAATCTGAATATGTCTTAGACTAGGCTTTCGCCCAGTCCACAATTCTATGGGAGTAGAAGGCATTGATTTAGATGGAACCAAGTTCAGAATGTACACTGCCGTATCTAGAGCATATCCCCAGAACGAATCTGCAACTCAGAATAACTCATCATCAATCTAACCATCTCCATAAGAGTCCTATTCCTTCGCTCTACTACACCATTCTGCTGGGGAGTGCTAGGTGCAGACAATTGGGATTGAATCCCAGCCTCTGATAAGTAATTCCTAAACTCTCCCAAGAGGTACTCACCACCACGATCAGATTGTAATGTCTTGATACTTTTACCTTGACGTTTCTCCACATCAGCCTTGAATTCTTTGAACTTGTCAAAGCATTCTGACTTGCGGCGCATCAAGTAAATGTATCCATATCTCGAATAATCGTCTATAAAAGAGACGAAATACTCAAAACCACCTCTATCCTGGATAGTCATAGGACCACACAAATCATAATGAACCAATTCTAACACATCTTTGGCTCTATACCCCTTGGCCTTAAAAGGTCTCTTGGTCATTTTACCCTCCAAGCAAGATTCGCAGGTTGGGAAATCTTCCACCACTAATGAACCCAGAGGTCCATCAGCTATCAACATTTGAATTCTGCTTGGGTTAATATGACCAAGCCTAAGATGCCAAAGATATGTTTGGTTCACCTTCGAAGGTTCTTTTCTCTTATTGGAAATAGAAGATGAGTTATTAACTTTTATTTGCATCGTGGGAGCTTTTGGTTCAAGTGTGTATAGATTTCCTATCAATGCACCCGAATAGATAATGTCCCTATTCCTTTTTATAACAACTCTGTCATTAATAGAATGTCCATCCATAAACAATTTAGAAACCGAAATTAAATTCTTTCTAAATAAAGGTACATAAAGGCAATTCTTAAGAACGAAAACTTTATTTTTCTCAAAAGACAAATAAACATCTCCCACTGCAACATCCGCCACCTTCGTGGCATTGCCCAAGTAAACGGTAATCTCCCCTTTAGCTAGTCATCGGGTTTCCTGGAACCCCTGCATACTATTGCAGACATGATCAGTGACTCTCGTATCTACACACCAGTGCCGGTAGATAACACCGCTAAACATGTTTCAACGACTAGACCAAAGGATATACCTTTGTTCTATTTCGGATTGGGATAGTCCTTCTTCCAATGTCCAGTGTTCTTGCAAGTGGAGTACTTGCCTATCAGCTTCTTTACTCCTCCCTGAGATCTTCCCACCAGCTTGCTCCTCCTTGTTTCTTCTTCTTCTTTCCTTTCGGCTTAGAAGTAGAAACCTTCTGAGCAACCATGGCCTGAGCCTGAGCAAACCTTTCTGTCAACTAGAAAATTATATTGACCTAGGTTTCCCCATCGATGTTAGCTCCAAGGACTTCCAGCTCATTCGCAGGCTTAGGAGGACACTCTTCGAAGAGTACATACTTGTACTCCTCAGCAGTTGAGACAATATCAAGATTCTTTTTTCCAATCAACATAATTATGTATAGTAAGTTTATTCTCCTTTAGTATCACAACAAGTGGACTGAAAGTCATTTTTAAAAAAACCTAAGAATCATATAGATCATTACTTTAGATTTCAAAAAATTATTGATTCCTCAAACAATAAAATTTTAAAATCAACCAACACCTCAAAACACCGAGAATATCATATGCCACGATTGTGTGGACGTATACAAATTCTATATTTGTAAGAGGAGATTTTACCCATTAATTTTACTATCTTGTCAACCTAAATTTTTGACAAATAAAATTAATAGTTGCTTTCTCTTCGGCCCTACAAAAAAAAGCAGTGACTCCGATGGGGAGGATACTTATATTTGCATCTAAGTGTTCACCATTACTCGGTACCAAGGTAATTATCTCAGGTTATGTGCCTTCCGATGGGGAAGTACACATGCTCCTTAATAATTTACTATAACCATATTCGACCTTGTGATCCACAAACAAACCCATCCGATGGGGAGGAAGGCACTCGGAGCCGACGTGCAAGTTTATTTGCATCACATGTCAAATTGTAATGGAGGTCGTGGGAATTTATAAAAATATCCCTCTCCCACTTAGTAATTTGAAATTGAGGAATTTTCTAGCCTACGACATGCATATCAAACAATAAGCAATAAATATGAAAAATAAAAATTTTCCAACTATTATGGCCTTTGTCTTCAATATGTCTCCCGTCGTATCGCCATCTCGTCCGCTCCTCCTACGCCATGTACGAGCCATCCGGAGATCCGAGTCGAGAAAAAAAATATTTTAATTTACATCCATCGATCCTATACTCCACGAGGGAGTGTACATGAAATCTAGATCGAAAGTAAACTAAAATAAAAAGGGTGGCCAAACAATGTCATATCTAATTTACAAAAAATTAAATACTAGCCTCGTCAACCCCGAGGATTCAACAAAATATACAATTACACATATACAATCACATACATACATATGGCCATAATAGTTGGATCCTATGCCTGCAACCAAAGAGTTAACCTACGTATATCCTACTATTATCCGGCACATATAATATATGAAAAATGCATAAGAGTAACCGAATCCTAAACACACAAAACGGGAAACCGTGGCTCTGATACCACTTGAAAGGGTTTTGCCCCCGGAACCGAAGCTCTTATTCCACATGAAGGTGGATAAACATCACTTCCCACTTCAACTCGATCGCTTGTTCATGGCGATCCCATCAATGTCCCCGAATTAAAAAAAAAATTAATCCTAGACAAAAGGGATCACCAAAGCAACCGTTTCATCGTTGTACTATTCGATTAGAGTGGTCACTTGAACAAACTTGTTGTTCAAGCCACCAACCTCTATTCTACGAATAGCTGCAGAATAGACGATGTATGGATCGCCGACTTTTGTATTTATGTTCGGGGTTCAAGTATATTTAACCACATACATAAAGTAAACAATCACATACAACATGCATATAATTGAAAAACAATTATAGACATAATACAAAAGAACACTAATTAAAATAAACAAGATTATACCTCTTGATCTTCTATTGTATGTCCTTCCTCCTTTTGGATGTCGTATGGGCGACGATCTTCCAAAAGTCGAAGCCTCCTAGATCACCAATCTGTCTTTCCTTGTTCACTCCGAACAAAGGAAGATCATAAAACAAAAATCTTCTTCCTATCTAGAACCGGCCACCAAGTCAATAGACTCGATGTTGCCGCTGGCCAAGGAAGAGGACATGGAGTATGGGAACAGGCCAAAAGAGAATCAATGAGAGCATGGTGCCGGCCAACACTTGGAGAAGAAAAAGGAAACAAATCTTCACCTTGTAGCCGCCCAATACCCTAACCCTAGCTCTCCTAGTTGCTGGCCAAGGAAGAGGGGAAGAAGGATAGGTTGAGCACCGGCCAAAGTAGAGGGAAGAAGGATAGGTTGCCGACAACACCTTAGGAAGAAGAAGAAAAGAGCTTCTCCTCTTGTTGCCGCCAAATCCAACACCCAAACCCTAGCCGCCCACTCCTAATCCTAACCTAACTAGGATTCCTAGCCGCCCAAGGGAAGCAATCCCTAATCCCCTTCCATCATCTTGCCGCCCAAGCCATCATCCTATATTTATAGAGTTGGGTTCATGCCTTCTTTTAATCTCCACCATTTGTTCTAGGGATTTAATCTCAATCGTCGGATCTAGAGATTTAATCTCAACCGTCAGATCTAGAGATTTAATCTCTACCATTGGATCTAGAGTTTTGTTTTCATCCATTGGATCTAAGCTTCATGAGGTTTTAATAGGCTACAATAGGGACCATGAGGAGGAGTTGGATCTTGGCCACCCAATGGATCAAGCTCACATAAAGTCTGATCCATTAATGATTATCCATTCCACTAGAGGATTATCATTGATCTACCTCACCAACCCCCATAAGTTAATATGGACTCCATATATTATATGTACATTTTCTCCCCGTGTTTAAGATCTCGAATGTCCGTTGATTAATTAATTTACTGACCATTAATTAATCCACATCTAACTCCATGAGTAGTACCACTCAACCTTTTCATCATGTCAGACCAAGTCCACCTGCAGGGTTTACATGATGAACCTTATGAGCTCCTCAAGGGGACATCATCATCCTAATATATAGGACACGCTTTCCTCCTATAATCAATGACACACCATATAAATAATATCATTTCCCAACTTACCGAGCCTATCGATTTAATCTATAAATCTCGCCCATTGGTAAATCAAAGAAATGAATACTAAGTATATGTGCCCGTTATTATATCGGGATTAAGAGTATGTACAATATAATATCTGAGGTCCGATTCGATTATGTAGTCAGCAATAAATCAAATCTCTTCTAAGTCGGTCCTACTCAATACACACATAGTGCACTAGTGTGATTCTATGGTCATGACAAACCAATACCAAATCACACTACAACCATACCAATGGTTTGTCCAAAGCCATCTCGATTGTGAGCTTTTACTTATACTTTACAAGGAGCCGATAACATGATCTCCCGTGTGACACCACACACCATGTTATCTACAATGTAATGTATTAGACAATATACATAACCATAAATATGCAAACAATGATCATGTGATTCTTATTTCAAAAATAAAGATGTTCATACAAATGATAGACTTTTCAGTATACATCCTAACAATTACTTCCCAATTTTTAACCTTTTGTCCGATCGAATGTAGCCCATTAATGATATCTTGTATGCGAGCATGGAGTTGAGTGGCTGACTCATGTTCCTACATTTTTAAGTTAAACAATTTATTCAAATGTAGATCCCTCTTACATACCTTGGTTTCGGAGGTTCCTTCGTGAAGCTCGATGAGCTTGTTCCACAAGTCCTTTGCGCTTATAAATGGGCCGATGTGGTTGAGCTCCTCTTTGGTTAACCCACATTAAAGGATTTGTGAAGCCTTGGCATCAACTTCCACTTGGCATTTCATGGCATTTGTCCACTGATCGCAATCCAAGAATTCATCATCTCCATTTGTTGGAAGTGTGAATCCGATTTGTATCACGATCCACATCTCTACTTGGGTTTTCAAATAGTACTCCATCCGATCCTTCCAATAATGGAAATCATCTCAGTTATGAAATGGAAGTCGGGCGGTGCTAAACTCTTCGAGATGGGCCATTTAGAAAAAAACCTTGCAAAACACAAATGACAAAAAAAAACAAGTTGCCAAGACTCTCGTCTTGGATTAGTAGTGCGGGAGAAAAGTGAATTTAATGAAATGAAAAACACCACAAAATGCAATTTAAAATGAATACAAAAAGAAATCGAAAATGATTCTAGATTGGTGGTTGCACCAAATCGTAGCGCCCCCGCTCTGATACCAATTGTTGGATTGTAAAAGCGCTAAAGAGGGTGAATAGCGCACGTAAATTCTTTTCAATTCAATTCGTTCGATTAAAACAAAGTAAAGAATTGCACAGCGGAAAAGTAAATGACAAATTTATTTTTACTTGGTTCACAACTTAACAGTTGCTAATTCAAGGCCCTTGCGATCCTAGACTGCATATAGAGGGTAATTCACTAAAAGATCTCCTCCTCGTTGGAGGTAGGAGACAATGGATACACGAAAACACAGAAAGCACAAGGATGAGGCAACAAGTCTACCTCACCTCATTTTACAATGAAAACTTCGAGTACAATAATGGAAAAAAAATTTAATACACTGAATAGAAATGGAAATTTTGAGAACTTATACCGACGATGAATGGATCTTTGAGCTTGAGGTCGTGTCATCGGCGTTCTGCCAGTGTTTCGGTGTCGCATCATTGTCATAGAGAAATGGAGTTGCGGGAGTATTTTGGAAGCTTGAATTGATAACCTAAAGGGAGAAACCTCCCTTCTTTTATATCCTTGGAAGCCCCTCCCCCCCCCCCCCCAACGTTCAGTTCCAGCTAAAAACCTCATCTCCCCAAGATAAGTGGAGCATATCTTGACTTTTCTCGAGGTGGACAGTTTGAAAGGTAGTCGACTGTTCACCCTCATCAGTCGACTGATGCCACCAGTAGTCGATTGCTAATAGCCATCAGTCGACTGATGGCTAGGTTTCTTGACTATAGCAAAGAGTTAGTCCAAAACAAGTAAAGGTAAAAGCGACGGTCACTTACCATCCGATCTCGACCTAGACCTTCCATTGGAAGTCTTAGTCAAATCGCCGCCTAAAATCATCCCCGTACGAAGGACCCGACCTTACCTTCACTCACATTCGAGCTTACCTTAGTGACTTGTAGCTCAGCCTTTGGTCTCCACATGGGTTCTTCGACTCCCTCCGAAGTTTTCTCGGTGTCGCCCGACCACTGTGGGTTCCCAACACGAGATTCTCTGAGTGTCACCGACTTTCAGCATAGCATAATAATTTCTACACACTTGGTTCAACTCATTAGATAATAATATGACCTTAGCTTTGGGTCTTTGCCATAATTAAAACTTAGGTTTGATTATCTGGTGCCTATTGCACCAACAATTTGCTCTTTACCTTCTTCCTTTGACCTACAACCAAGGCAATACTCTTCTCGACCGGTGCCGAGTTAGATTGTTTGTGTAATTCAAATTCGGAAAATAGCTCATCTAGTCTAATTTTTGATAAGCCTCTAGATACTTTGTAGTCATCAACCATAGTTGCCCAAAAAGTGGTCCTTAGTAATGCATTCAAAGCATACCTTATTACATCCTGATTCTCCACCTTTTGTCCGATTGAGTGAAGACCGTTCATTATGTCCTGGATCCTTGCGTTGAGTTGAGTCGTCGTCTCGTGGTCATGCATTTTTAGATTACATAACTTTTTTCAAAAGAAGGTCCCTTTTGCATACCTTTGTGTCGGTCGTCCCTTTGTGTAGCTCGATGAGCTTGTTTCATAGATCCTTCGCACTGATGAAGGGGTCGACACGGTTGAGTTCTTCCTTGGAGAGACCGCATTGAAGGATTTGTGTGGCTTTCGCATTGGCCTCCACTTGTCGCTTCATGGTGTTCGTCCACTTGTCACAATCAAAGTACTCCCCGTCTTCATTTGTTGGTAAGTTGAAGCCAGTTTGGATGACTATCCACATCTCGACTTGGCTCTTAAGGTAGCACTCCATCCAACCCTTCCAATAATGGAAGTCATCTCCATTGAAAAATGGAGGTTGGGCAGTGCTAAACCCCTTGAGATGGCCCATTCAATAAAGCCTTGCAAAACAAAAACATGACAAATACATGAATTGCCAAGACTTTGTCTTGGATTAGTGGTGCGAGAAAAATAATAAAGAAAAACTTAAATTGAACAAAAAGAACAAAACAAAATAAAACTTGTTAGATCGGTGGTTGCATCGAATCTTAACTCCCCCGCTCTAATACCAATTGTTGGATCAAGTGAATAGGCTAGAGGGGGGGTTGTTGGGTTTCCTCGGCACCACGGCGTGTGTGTGTTCGAACACGTTTCGTAAACATACACACAGCGGAAGCAATAAAGGCAATAAATCTAATTTATTACAACACACACATCACACATATGCAGGATGCAAAATGTGTAGACATAATCGCTATTTAAAATTTTGCAATAAAAGGAAACATATACTAAGTATACCTGACGGATCACGTGTAGTGGGAATGACATCAACAGTAGCGACCCTCGCTAGAATCGCCTCTATTCGTATCCACACCGAGTATTGTCAGGATAGCTTCACAAAGCCACGAGCCTCACCTTCGCAAAAGTCACTGGCCTCGAGTCGAAGACGATGTGATCTGAGAGACGATCACAATCCGAAATAAATTCGGATCCCAAAACGAGTTTCACAAACTCGCTTGTCGAAAGTAGTTTTCATCAAGCATTTGACGAAAACTTAACCCTCCACCTATGAGGATTGCCGGAGATCCAATCCCCGGCAAGTAGACTACTATCGGAGCACAGGCTTCTCCATGCGAAGGAGATCTTGTGGAGGAAGAAGGGGCCAGCCAAAGGTTTTGCCGGTTACTCCTTGGTCGCCGGCGGCCAAGGGAGGTTGGCCGGCGGCTGAGGGTGGCCCAAGGAATGTCGGCGCCTGGTGGATGGCCGGTGACGAGGAGAGGCAGTAGCTCCAATGGGAGGTGGCGGCACAAAGGTGGGTGACAACCACCTTGACTTGGGCGGCAAGAAGGAGGAGAAGGAGGAAAGGAGGCTAGGGTTTTCAAAACCCTTGAACCAATTAATTTTACACGAAAAACCTTTAAGTCATGTTTTTATAGAGAACACATTCTTCTAACGATTATTAGTTCATAACCAAAATCCGTTAACCCGCTCCAATAACTTAAGTTAAAATAAACCGAACTGCGTTGGTCTATTTTAAGTTAAAACAAACCGAACCAACTTTGGTTCATTCGTTTAAAACAAACCAAACCACTATGGTTTATTTTCTACCATTAAATTAGATCCAAATCAATTTAGTTCATCCATCATGTCTTCAAAACACACGACCCATCCATGCTTCCGATGCGACTGAAAACATTTCATACTCGCTCTTTGTTTGGTCCAAACAGACCTAGTCTCTCTCAATCTGATAATCCTATTCTCAAACTCATTTTAAATCTTTCAGATTACGCTCGTTGTGCGTGTGACCAAATAGGTTCCAGGCTTATGTTGGCCGTCTATAATTAACCATTAATTATAGAACGATCATGAGTGGCACCTAGTAGTACATCATGATCCCCAATTAACCGAAAAATCAACGGTTGATCCCAGAACCTTTTCTGAAATCCTTCAGTAGCTACAATGAATCATGCCCCATTCCTTTCACTCATCTTATACCCACTTGGTTTAGGACATGGTCTATTGTGTCAGTCCCCAATAGGCTGACTACGTCACACCTAGCCCAAGTATTACTTCCTCGTCCTCTAGATTCTAGTTACAGCACATGTATTCGAGAGTATCATACTCTAAACATGTAATGCTTTGGTCAAAGACTTTAGTAACAATCCGACGAGAGGCCATAGGGTATACATCTCCTCGCAAGCCGTGGTGAATCCTCTGTAGGCTATTCAAACACCTTCGGCCACTTCGACTTATACCCAATCATCCCTCGTCCACATCTCCTCGGAGATGCTTGCTTAAGATGTCAAAGCATAATTCTTAATCACCAAGATGACTTGAAAACTGCAAGTCGAAGGAACATCACACTTAAGCTACTGTAAGGACTTGATTAACATATCCATATATGCAGATAACCATATGAAGTCTTACAGATGGTCACTCCAATGAACTAGTTACCATAACTAGTATCCACGATTAACTCCAGACATCCTAATGTCTCTAGCCAGTGAGGGACAGCTGCTTGGATAAACCAAAGAGTATACCTCATGCTAGTCTCAACAGAATCGATGGCGTCCGAATCCATCAATTCATCGACTAGAGATAATTCCAATACATCACAATTACTCATGTAGAGATACTCACTAGTTGTGATCCAATCACAAATTCTCTCATGCTATGAATCATATTGTGGACATTTAGTAAATGAGTTTAAGATCCAATAAAATACATGAAAATATGTATACTCAAATAGTGAATCTTCATTTATCAAATAAACTCTACAACCATAAGGCAATTGTCTTAGGACACCTCTCATATATTACCAACAAACTCTCACTTGGCCTAATTCCCATCACCACGGTATTCGATACCATAAGCTCTAACATGACCCTCAAACTTACTCTGAGGTAAGGCCTTTGTTAAAGGGTCCGCTAAGTTCCTTTCGGTGGGAATCTTCTCGATTGGCATTTCCTTTCTACTTATGGTCTCTCTGATCAAATGATATCGATGAAGCACATGTTTAAATCGTTGATAATACCACATCAAGTTAAGAGATGAACTTCTTGATCCAAACCGCTTCCTTTGCTGCTTCCGAAGTTGCAATGCATTCTACCTCAGTGGTAGAATCCTCTATAGTATCTTTCTTGGAACTTTTTCAACTTATTGTGCCTCTATTTAAGGTAAATACGTAACCAGGCTGAGGCTTGGAATCATCCTTGTCTGTCTGGAAGCTGGCATTCATATACCCGCATATTACCATATCACCCTCTCCATATATCAGGAACACATCCTTAGTTCTTCTTAAGTACTTAAGGATTTTCTTAACAGCCGCCCAATGATCAATTTCTGGATTAGACTGATATCTTCTCGTGACGCTCAGAGCATAAGATACATCAGGTCTCATACATAATATAGCATACATGATAGATCCTATTGCGGATGCATACGAAATCTGCCTCATACAAATCCTCTCGTCTTTTGTGAGCTGACACATAGACTTTGAAAGGTGAATCTCATGTCTGATGGGAAGGTAACCTTTCTTGGATTCTGACATGCTAAACCTCTTTACCACTCGGTCTATATATGTAGTCTGCGAAAGACCAAGCAACCATTTTGATCTATCTCTATAGATCATAATCTTGAGGATGTAGGTCGCTTCTCCCAGATCTTTCATGGAGAATGTTTTGGATAACTAAATTTTAACTAACTGTAAGACAGATATATCATTTCCTATAAGTAATATGTCATCGACATACAACACTAGCAACACGACTGCACTCCCACTAACCTTCTTGTACACACTGGGTTCATTTGGATTTTGTGAGAAATCAAACCTTTTGATTGTCTATGAAAACGGATATTCCAACTCCTGGATGCTTGCTTCAGTCCATAAATGGACCGTCGACATTTACATACCTTGGTTTTATCAACCGATGTGAAACCCTCAGGTTGTATCATATACACGTCCTCGAGTAGGTTTCCATTAAGGAAAGTCATTTTCACATCCATCTGCTATATCTCATAATCATAATGAGCCACTATGGCCAGGAGCATCCGAATGAATTTAAGCATAACTACTGGTGAATAGGTCTCGTCATAATCAACACCTTGTTTTTTATGATAGCCTTTTGGCACTAATCTAGCCTTAAATATAATCACATTACCATTCATTTTGGTTTTCTTCTTGAAAACCTACTTGCACCCTATATGCTTAATACCTTCAGGTGGGTCCACCAAGTTCCAAACTTGATTTTCATACAAGGAATCCATTTCTGACTTAATGGCTTCAAGCCATTTGTCCCTTTCTGAACTTTTCAGAACTTCTTCATAATTGGTAGGCTCTTCATCGTCAATGAGTAACATGTCGTTCAATTCACTTACGAGAAATCCATATCTCTCAAGAATGTTGCGTGTCCTAGCAGATCTATGAAGATGTGGTGTCACAATAGGTTCAACTGATGTCTCATCACTATGAGTCATCGGTCGAGGTGCTTGACTAGGTATCTCATCAATGTCTATTGGAGTCTCTTGAACCTTCTCAAGTTCAGCAACGCTCCTACTGTTTTCTTGCAAGAGAAACTCTATCTCTAGAAACACAACATGCTTTGAAACAAACACCTTTTGTTCCACTGGATGATAGAATTGGTAACCCCTCGTTTCCTTAGGGTATCCAATAAATAGACATCTATCAGACTTAGCATCCAGTTTGTCTGATATAGTCCGCTTCACATAAGCAGGACAACCCCATATCTTCAAGTAAGGTAAATGAGGTTTCTTACTATTCCATATCTCATATGGAGTAGTAGAGACTACCTTGATCGGGACTCTATTTAACAAGTAAATAGTAATCTGAAGTGCATAGCCTCAAAAGTACTTGGGAAGATTCACGTGATTCATCATCGATCTAACCATGTCCAACAAGGTTCGATTTTGCCTCTTAGATACACCATTATATTGTGGTGTATACGACGGAGTCTATTGAGACAATATACCATTATCTATTAGATAATCTAGAAACTCTTGACTCAAGTATTCACCACCTCGATCCGTTCGAAGTATTTTAATACTCTTGCCAAGTTGTTTCTCTATTTCATTTCTGAATTCTATGAACTTTTCAAAGGCTTCATACTTGTGTTTCATCAAGAACACATACCTAAACCATGAGTGATCATCGGTGAAGGTAATGAAGTAGTTATAGCCTCCTAGAGCTTGAGTTGACATAGGTCCGCATACATCAGTATGTATTAGACCAAGTAACTCTCCCACCGGTTCACCTTTTCCCGTAAAAGGTAACTTAGTCATCTTGCCTTTTAAGCATGATTCACATGTATCATATGAATCTAATTCAAACGATTCTAGAATTCCACATTGGTGTAATTCGGGCAAGCATTTCTTGCTCACAAGGCCAAGACGACAATGCCACATGTAGGAGTCTAATTGATTATCTTTTCGAGCATGCTTGTTGCTCGCTTCAATATTGAGAATGTCACTGGATACGTCTAACGTATATATACCATTGCACAATGTTCTAGTCCCATAAATCATGCCATTCAAAGTTATGTAACAACAATTGTTACTAAAAATCAAATAATACCCATTTCTATTTAAACAAGAAACAGAAATGATGTTCTTTATCAACGAAGGAACATAAAAGTAATTGTCCAGTTCTAAGATAAGTCCTGTAGGGAGTCTCAACAAATACGTTCGAATGGCCAGTGCAGCAACCTTTGCTCCATTCCCAACATGTAAATTTGACTCTCCCTTGACGAGTCATCTTCTATTCCTTAGTCCATGTATATCATTACATATATGTGAGCCACACCTAGTATCCAATACCCAAGTGTTTGAGGAAATAGAATGACAGTCAATAATGAAGAAATCTGAAGAAGATGGGGCATCTGATGCCTTATTCTTCTTCACAGACTCAAGATAAATCTTATAGTTTCTTCGCTAATGGCCCTCCTTGCCACAATGATGGCAAGTGCCCTTTTGAGCTGGTTCTGCCTTTTTCTTCTTCCCCTTATGTTGTTCCTTTGACTTCCTCTTAGAACCATTCTTCGAGGAATCAACTAACAGCACCGTCCCCTGCTCATGCATCATAGAAGGCTCCATTGTCTTCAGCATGTTGAGCAGTACCACAGATGAACCTTCTTGCATCTCAGAGGTGAAGAGGAGCTTGGAGACTTTGAAATTTTTGGATCTCACTTGCTCATCAAATGACTCATAAAGATGAAAGACTATGGTATGACCATCCATATAATCATGCTGCTTCCGCAGCTCGGGTACCATCACGACTAGCATGATGCAACTCACTAGTTCAGAATCACTCACATATTTCTGATAGGCCAACAATTGGTCCAGAGTTGCGTCATCACTAGGACGGACAGGAAGAGGCTCTTCGAGGACATACGCAAGCTTTTCCGCTTTGAGAACAATTCTCAAGTTTCTAAGTCAGTCCAAGAAGTTTGGCCCAGTCAATTTATTTGAATCCAAAATCGAGCTCAAATTCAATGACGTCATGATCAATCAATTAACCTAGAAATACAAATCAAGCATATATGAGAAAATAATTTTAAAATGCATCCACATACATTTACAAAATCCCATTCATTTTTCGAAATAAAAAACCCTCAAAATTAATTCGGGAGATCGTAACTCCATCTTTGAATGGGTTGATATCCAACAAGCCATTGTTAAATATGATGGTAGGTATCAAGTATAATGATTACGTATCACGTATACGTAACTATCACAATGTGCTATCAACTAATTGAATGTTCACACATACATTGGGTTGTTAACACATTAACAAGTATGAATCATATGGATAGCACCCAAATTCACCTCTCTCCACATCGACCTTGGAGTGAGTCCAACAAATCGATGCTCCAAGTTAGAGCCGACCCATTAATCGCGAAATAGTTTTAATATGGTTAGAGCGCATTCAACCAATTAAGCAAGCTTGGAGTGAGTCCAACAACCTAAACTAACGATTGACCTCTGATTTTTACCATAATATTGTTAAACTATTCCAATGATTTGAAAATGTTCAGGTTCGAGCCGAACTTGGAGTGAGTCCAACAACCCAAACAAGAAACAGAACTCCGTTTCTAACCATATTAATGAAAGGTGTAGGCTTTAATATTGTGTAATGGTTTGAATGTCTCATCCTCTTTGCATGCAAATAACTATTATCTACATGGCATGACATACATGACTTACATCTACATGTCACGATATGCATGGCATAATGATAAGCATCTAATGCAATTACATGACATACAATTATGACATGTACAAATAGTTTCTTTGTTTGTCATAATTATTTTGGAAATAAAATATGTTTTTGATTTTATTTCCAAAATCAAATCGTGATTAAATTAGGAAACAAATTTCAAAATCAAATCACATATTTTATTTATGGAAAGTGTTAATTAAGGAAAGCCAAATCTAATTTAGGAAACAAATTTCTGAAATTATAGTTTCCTAATCATATTAGGAAATTTCCAATTTGAATTTCCTTATTTGTCATAACTATTTATGGAAATAAAATATGTTTGAGATTTTATTTCACAAATCAAATCATGATAAATTAGGAAAAAAAAATTCAAATCTAATCACATATTTTATTTATGGAAAGTGTTAATTTCCATAAACACTTCTAAACTTTCCAAAAGTATAAAATTTCCATAAATATTTCTAAACTTTACAAAAATAGAAAATTTCCATAAATGCAATTATGACTATCGCAAAATAATTTTATGATTATGTCGGAATACAGTGTGGCTCTGATACCACTGCTGGGTTTCCCCGACACCGCGGTGAGTGTGTGTTCGAATACGTTTCATAAACATGCACATAGCAGAAGCAATAACAGCAATAAATCTAATTTATTACAACACACACATCATACGCATGCAGGATACAACATGTGTCGACATAATCGCTATTTAAAATTTTGCAATAAAAGAAAACTTATACTAGGTATATCTTGTTGGAGTATTAGGAATACAATCAAAGTCCCACATTAGTAAGATATGGAAAAAATCATGTGCTTATAAGGTGAAGAGATATCTCCATTGGTATGAGACCTTTTAGGTAAAGCCCAAAAATAAAATCATGAAGGCTTAGGCCCAAAGTGGACAATATCATGCCATTGTGAAGATATGTGGATCTTATAGGCACTAAAAATTGGTATCAGAGACATGGTCCATGTCAAGTCATGAACCTCAAACGAAGGAAGTTGAGCTCCCATGTCTGGATCAAGAGAACCAAACACCAGGCAGGAAGTCCTGTTGGGTCGAGAGGACCGAACAATTGACAGGAAGTCCAGTTGGGTAAGAAGGGTTGGACAACTGGCAGGAAGTCTAGCTAGGTCAGGAGGACCAGATAGTTGGCAAGAAGTCTTGGTGAATTGAGGATCGGACATCAAGAAGAGGATGTCCTTCAAGGATTGATAGGCTTGAGGGGGGATCAATGTGGTCCTTCATTTGATGAGGGGGGGATTGTTGGGAGTATGGGGAATAAAATCAAAGTCCCACATTGGTAAGACATGGAAAAGATCATGTGCTTATAAGATAAAATATATCTCCATTACCATGAGGCCTTTTGGGTAAAACCCAAAAAACAAAACCATGAGGGCTTAGGCCCAAAGTGGACAATATCACGCCATTGTGGAGATATGTGAATCTTATAAGTACTAACATACCTGACGGATCACGTGTAGCGGGAATGACATCAACCATAGCGACCCTCGCTAGAATCGCCTCTATTCGTATCCATGTCGAGTATCGTCGGGATAGTTTTACAAAGCCATGAGCCTCGTCTTCATAAAAGTCACTAGCCTCGAGTTGAAGACAATGTGATCCGAGAGACGATCACAATCCAAAATAAATTCAGATCCCAAAACGAGTTTCACAAACTCGCTTGTCGGAAGAGGTTTTTGTCAACCGTTTGATGAAAACTTAACTCTCCACCTATGAGGATGTCCGGAGATCCAATCCCCCTCAAGTAGACCATTGTCGGAGTACAAAACACCGACCAAACGGCCTCACCACACGAAGGAGATCAAGCTGTCCAAAACTGGACATCTTGTTGTGGAGGAAGAAGGGGCTGACCAAAGGCTTAGCCGGTTACTCCTTGGTAGTCGGCAGCCAAGGGAGGTTGGTCGGCGGTTGAGGGTGGCCCAAGGGATGTCGGCAGCTGGTTGATGGCCAACGATGAGGAGAGGCAGTAGCTCCAATGGCCGGTGATGACACAAAGATGGGCGACAACCACCTTGGCTTGGGCAGCAAGAAGGAGGGGAAGGAGGAAAGGAGGCTAGGGTTTCCAAAACCCTTGAACCAATTAATTCTACACGAAAAACCCTTAAGCAGTGTTTTTATAGAGAACACATTCTCCTAATGGTTATTGGTTCATAACCAAAACCCGTTAACCACCTCCAATAACTTAAGTTAAAATAAATCGAACCGCATTGGTCTATTTTATGTTAAAACGAACCGAACCAACTTTAGTTCATTCGTTTAAAACAAACCAAACCACTTTGGTTTATTTTCCGCCATTAGATTAGAACCAAAACAATTTGGTTCATTCATCATGTTTTTAAAAGACACAACCCATCCATGCTTTCGATGCGACTGGAACCATTTCATACTCGCTCTTTGTTTGATCAAACCAAACCTAGTCTCTCTCGATCTAAGAATCCTATTCTCAAACACGTTTTAAATCCTTCAGATTATGCTCGTTGTGCGTGTAATCAAATAGGTTCCCAGTTTATGTTGGCTGTCAATAATTAACAATTAATTATAGAACGATCATGAGTGGCACCTAGTAGTACATCATGATCCCCAATTAATCAGAAAATCAACGGTTGAACCCAGAACCTTTTCTGAAACCCTTAAGCAACTACAATGAATCGTGCCTCATTCCTTTCACTCATCTTATACCCACTTGGTTCAGGACATGGTATATTGTGTCAGTCCCCACTAGGATAATTACGTCACACCTAGCCTAAGTATTACTTCCTCGTCCTCCGGATTCTAGTTACTGCACATGTATCCAACAATACCATACTCTAAACATGCAATGCTTTGGCCAAAGACTTTAGTAACAATCCGACAAGAGGCCATAGGGTATACATCCCCTCGCAAGGAGCGGTGAATCCTCTGTAGGCTATTCAAACATCTTCGGCCACTTCGTCTTATACCTAATCATCCCGGGTCCACATCTCCTCGGAGATGCTTGCTTAAGATGTCAAAGCATAAGTCTTCATGACCAAGATGACTTGAATACCGCAAGTCAAAGGAATATCGATCTTAAGCTATTGTAAGAACATCATTGACATATCCATATATGCAGATAACAATATGAAGTCTTTCAGTTTGTCACTCCAATGAACTAGTTACCATAACTAGCATCCACGATTAACTCCCGACATCCCAATGTCTCCAGCTAGTGAGGAACAACTGCTTGGATAAACCAAAGAGTATACCTCGTGTTAGTCTCATTAAAATTGATGGCGTCCGAATCCATCAATTCATCAACTAGGGATAATTCCAATACATCACAATTACACATGTAGAGATACTCACTAGTTGTGATCCAATCACAAATTCTTTCATGTTGTGAATCGTATTGTGGACATTCAGTAAATGAGTTTAAGATCCAATCAAATACATGAAAATATGTATACTCAAATAGTAAATCTTCATTTATCAAATAAACGGTACTACCATAAGGCGATTGCTTTAGGACCCTTTCATATATTACCAACAGGGGTGAATAGCGTACTTAAGATTTTCTTTTCGATTCGTTGAAAGCACGAGTAAGCACAACAGAATAAAAGCAAATAACACTTTTGTTTTTACTTGGTTCACAACCAAAAGGTTGCTACTCCAAGGCTCCGTGATCCTAGACCACACACGATGGGGCAATCCACTAAAAGTCTCCTCCTCATTGGAGGTAGGAGACGACTGTTACAAGAAAAATAAGATAGAGGAACAGGCAACAATCCTACCTCTCTTCTTTTCGATTAAAAGCTTGAGTACAAGAAATGAAACCAAAAATAAATGACAATTTGAAATGAAACTACAGACTTAGAACTCGATGTGGAATCGGTGTTACGGCCGCGTAGAGTTGTCGTTGGAGCACTTTGGGAGCAAGATTAGATGATCCAAAGAGGTGAAAAGCCTCTTCGTTTACATCCCTTTAAACCTTAGCTCATTGAGATCTGAATTTGGGTCAAAGCTCCTCATCGTTCCTTTTTTGGTGGAGCTTATCTTGACTTTCTTCGAGCTGGCCCGTTTGAATAGCAGTCGACTGATGACCCTCAGTAGTTGACTGATAGTAGGATCAGTCGACTTCCAATAGCCATCAGTCGACTGTTGGCTTAGTCACTCACCTACAAGATAGAGTTAGTACAGAAATGTCAAGTAATAGACATTACGATTGTTCCTTACCATCCAATCTCGACCTAGACCTTCCCCCAGAAGTCTTAGTTAGATCGCCGCCTAAGTTTGTCCCTATACAAAGGACACAAACTCACCATTACTCTGCACTCAGTGCTTACCTCTGGTCCTCCTGACCTGTCGCTTAGCTTCTGGTCAACACCAAGGTTCTTAGACTCCAACGAGGTTCTCTTGGTGTTGCCTGACCACCTCAATTTATCGTCCCGAGATTCTCCAGGTGTCGCTGACCTTCATCTTAGCATAATCATTTCTTGCACACTTAACACATCTCATGAGATAACAATAATAACTTAAATTTGAACCTTTGCCATAATCAAAACCTAGGTTCGATTTGTTGGGGATCGATTGGATGCTAGAGGGGGGGGGGGGGTGAATAGCGCATGCTAATACCGATGGAAATCGTTCGCGTGCTTATCTACAATTTTCGTTAGTGCAGCGGAAACAAAGATAATAAAGCAATAACGAAAAAACAAACACACAAACTCAAGGATATAACGTGGTTCGGAACCGAAAGGTTCCTACTCCATGGCTCGAGCTCTAAAGAGCTCTAGTGATGCACACACACTCACTAATCAAAACTAACTCCTTCTCGACACAAGTTGGAGGTGGAGAAAACCTCTTACAATTGTTTACAACAATAAACAAATAGATACAAGCAAATACGATAATGAAATACAAATGCAAGTAAAGGAAAAACACTTTACAAGAGCTTTTGATTGCTTGATTTTTGATTTCCTTGAACTAGCTTTGAAGGACTGGAAAGAACCAACTCTCCCCTTCAATTTCGCCCAAGAAAATCGCTGCTAAAACCCTCCATCCGAGCTGCCTTTATATCTTGCGTCGTGCTGGATTTTCGCTTGGTAGTCGACGACCATAAGTCCCCAGTCGACTGCCAACACTGTAGCTATGAGACAATGGCTCAATACACACTGAAAAAGTTCCAACGGAACTCTCACGATCGCCAACATTGGCGGCCGATCGCATTTCGTAGTCGATCGCCCGATCGCTACGTAGCATTTTGTGCTCATGACTCAACTGGCAGTCGACTGCAATCTATGGCAGTCGACTGCAATCTATCCACTGCTAGCAGTCAACTGCTCCAATTAGCAGTCAACTGCTAAGGCAATTTAATCCCTAAATGGCAGTCGAGCTCTAGTCAACTCACGGCAGTCGAACCGGCCATAATGCCAGTTAACTGCCAACCTCAAAGATGAGGTTTTAACCCAAGTATGGTGTCCCCATACTTGTTAGACCACCCTTATCCTAGACCTAAGCCTTCTAGCCACCTCCATCAACCTCACGCCTATCGCATCCCTCCAAGTCATCCATGACTTGTTCATCCATACGTTAGCCTTCAGGTGCTTCCATCGGCCATGTCATGCTAAGTCGGTCTATACTGCCAAGACACATTGGACTTACGCTGCCAAAACTCCGCTTGGACTTTACGCCGCCAACCATTGGACTTATACTACCAAGACTCCACCCTTGGACTTTACGCCGCCAATATTTCCTTTGGACTTCTCAAATGCTAAGACTCATGCTTGGACTTTCCCTTGCCAACCCATGTTGGAATTTTCATTCTAAGACCCATTCTTGAACTTTCCTTGCCAACCCATGTTGGACTTTCCATGCCAAGACCCATGCTTGGACTTTCCTTGCCAACCCATGTTGGACTTTCCCATGCCAAGACCCATGCTTGGACTTCTCATGCCAAGTACACAAGACTTGGACTTTTCCATGACAATTACATTGTCATACGTTTTGTCAAACATCAAAACATCGCTCGAGTCAAACTCGAGTCCGGTCAATCGTGACCTGGGCCGATTGCACCAACAATCTCCCCCTTTTTGATGTTTGACAAAACCACATACCTTTGAGTTAGAACACAAACTCAAAACTCCTTACGAATTATCCCAAATGGTAATTTTACCTTTCTCCCCCTTTTTGACTAACATCAAAATGATTATCCCCAAAGAGGTCAATGTCTCATATCCAATGAGATCTTACAATCTCCCCCTCGGTCCAAAAATACCTAGGATGTCATCAATCTTCCTAGTGATAAGTCTCATATCACTCAAGAGAGGCAATCCTATAAACTCTCCCAATTTCCAAATTAGACACTCACATTCCCATTTCTCCCCCTCATGAAGAAGAAACACATCCATCATCCCATGATGGATAACTCCCCCTAAAGGCTTGCTTCCCCTTGACTATTGCACCAACAATGTCCTTGGGAAGTCCCTAAGCCTATAAAAACTCTAAACCATCAAAAATAAGGTTAAAAATCTAAACATGAACTTTCCTACCCATAAATTTAACACAAACCTTAAACAACTCTCCTAATCCATATCCAATGGATTTTTACCCTTTCTAATGCTTCCCAAAGCATATCCTAGGGTTAGGAGTGATTAGGGACCTTTACCATAGCTGAACACGAGCTAAACAACCCTTGTTAACCCGAAATCAGCCTAGCAGTCGACTCCTAACAGAAGCAGTCGAACTACCCTTGCATCAGTCGACTGCCAACAAGTGGCAGTTGACTGATAACTGAAATTTTCGAATTTAAACTATCAGAATTGAATTTTGAAAAGTCATAAGTAATTCTACTTATTTTGAAAATTCATGAAAATTCATACGTATATTACTTATAGGTAATACAATGGGTGAAAAATGATAGAAAAATATTTTACCCACAAAATATAGAAATTGATACAAAATTCAAAAGTGAAGAAAAACTTTTATATTTTGGCTCACTTTGTATCAATTTCATCAATGGTGATTGCTATCAAAAGATAGACTTCACCAAGATTTTCTAAAATGATTTTAAAATGTTTTTGAAAACCTATATTGGATCATGCTCTTTGGGCTTAATGTACATGACTTGTACATAAGCTTTTCAATGATCCATTATTGAAATAAGATGAGTTTTAGTTCATCTAGATGCAAAAACTATGCACCTTGAACTTAACTCATGTCCTAGCATCTCACATGTATCTAGGGTGTATAAAATAAACATACATGTCAATTTAATCTGAGATGTGGGTTTTGTTCATCCTAATCTAGGGTTTCATGCATTCTCTAAGGAAACACTACTTGATTCCCTTATAAATGGGACTCCAAGTCATGTCATTGTCCTTAAATCAATTTCAATCAAAATTTTCTTAAATGCATGAATGATTATAGCATTAGAGATAATATAAATAAACACATGCTCATAATCATGATGTGATGGCATAAGATATAATCTAAAAACACATGACATTGAATCCTTAATCCTAAACATGATCATGACATATTAAATGATTAAAACTAAGCATGATGTCATGACATGTTATATGACAATCAAGGCATGACATATAAAATATATAGGTATAACAATACCTAAAATTTAATATTAGTTGCCATTTGAGATAATTAAGTATATTTTTGCCATTATTCCTGTTAATCTCCCATGTGTGCCAAAAATCAAAAATGACACACTATGACCTCTAAACCTAAATTGTGCCAATTCAATTGATTTTTCATAATCTTTAAGGTATATTGGCACATCCTAAAATCTTTTAGGATTAAAATCAAAATCTATTTCCAAGGCATCCATAACCTTGAAAATAATCCTAAAGTGCCACCTTTGCCATGGTTGAGTTAACTACCCGTCCAATCAAGGTTGGCACACCCTAAACCCATCTAGCGTGAATCAATCACGCTCTTAGGAACCCAAAACCTATTTGAGCTCCTAGGGTTAATTAGGTATTCCTTAGGGATAACCTTCCTAGATACCTTCCTAATGACCCTTCTAGGCTTATTATCCTTTGTCATTTGGGTCTTGTCATGGTTAACCTTAGGGATTGCCTCCCTAGTAATCTTCTTAGTTGCCACCCTAGGTTTCTTCGAAACCCTAGCTACTAGGCATCTACCTTGGTCAACCTTAGGGATGACTTCCCTATTGACCTTGGTCTTCCTAGACCTAGATTTTGTTCCATAATCAAATGGAACACTATTATAAGCCACCTTAGGCTTACGTTTGTGACCCAACCCATTCTAGCCCTTGGTTGACTTTTGTTTCTTGGATCCTAGATGTTGACTTTGAGATTTTGACCCTTGACTTTGACCATTAGACCCTTGAAATTGATTTTGCATCTTATTGAGGGTCTTTTCTAATTTCTCAAGCCTTGATCTCAAGGCTTGGTTCTCTAATTCTAATTGCCCAATTTTAGAATTTTGATTTGGTCTTTGGGCATGAGACTTCCTAGGCATGTGTCTAGTCCATTTAGGATTAAGGTCTAAGTGTTCTCCTATTTTCCTAATAGACTCCCTAGGAAGGACGTTTCTAGGGACATTAGTCCAAAATTTCTCCTTTTTTGAAAGGTAGATATTTTTGGCTTCTAAACAAAATTCCCTATTTCTAGTATTCTCTTTTTGATAAATAGCAAGATTATTAAAATAATTCCTAGCATGCTTCTTATCCCTAGAAATTGAAAGTGCATTAATAAATTTTACCTTAGGGTTTGCCTTGGAGGCTCCCCCTACATGTGTAGCTCCATCTTGTCCCTTCTTCTTCCCCCTTGGGCATTGACTCCGATAATGCCCTTTTGAATTGCACTTGAAGCATATTACTTGCTCCTTGCTTTTAGGTGTTGGGGAACCGACATCCTTGACTATTGGTGGCCGTGGAGCTTTCCTAACCATCTTTGGGCACTTGCTCTTATAGTGCCCAAATTCCCTACACTCAAAATACATAATATTATTTTTATTTTGAATTACGGTGTTTGAGTTACCTAGGGTGGTGGTGGAGTCTTGAGCTTCCTCATCTTGACTGGATGTTGAAGGCTCTTCTTGAGGTTGCTCCGGTGTAGATGGTCTCTCCTCCTCAATCCTAGAAGTGGATACTTCTTCCACCTCTTCTTTCTCCGATCCGGAACTTGACTCCTCACTATCTTGTGAGGATGACGAAGCTTCCTCTTCGGTCTCCTCCTCTTCCAAGTCTTCTTGGACCGATTCGGGATTGTCGTAGAACTTGACCAACTTGTTCCACAACTCCTTGGCATCCCTATAGCTTCCTAATCTAGACAAAATGTCGTTAGGTATCAAATTAACCAACATTTTTGTTACCTTAACGGTTGTCTTGAATTTTTATCGTTGCTCCTCGGTCCATCGCTTTATTTTGAGGATTTTGCCGTTCTCTCCTCTCGGAGCATCAAAACCTATAATCACGGCAAACCAATTTTTTATATTCGACATTAGAAAATATTCCATCCTACCTTTCCAATACGCGAAATCTTCACTGTCAAAGGCGGGTGGAGTTGCTATGTCATCGCCCCATCTTTCTTGAAGATCCATCGTCTTCCCTCTAGCATGCTCCCTTAGTTGTTAGACTTTGAAGAGCGGCCTCGCTCTGATACCACTTGTTGGGGATCGATTGGACGCTACAGGGGGGGTGAATAGCGCGTGCTAGTACCAATGGAAATCGTTCGCGTGCTTGTCTACAATTTTCGTTAGCACAACAAAAACAAAGATAATAAAGCAATAACAAAAACACAAACACACAAATGCAAGGATATAACGTGGTTCGGAACCGAATGGTTCCTACTCCACGGATCGAGCTCTAAAGAGCTCTAGTGATGCACACACACTCACTAATCAAAACTAACTCCTTCTCGACACAAGTCGGAGGTGGAGAAAACCTCTTACAATTGTTTACAACAATAAACAAATAGATACAAGGAAATACGATAATGAAATACAAATGCAAGTAAAGGAAAAACACTTTACAAGAGCTTTTGATTGCTTGATCTTTGATTGCCTTAAACTAGCTTCGAAGGACTGGAAAGCAACAACTCTCCCCTTTAATTTTGCCCAAGAAAATCACTGCTAAAACCCTCCATCCGAGCTACCTTTATATCAAGCGTCGGGCTAGATTTTCGCCTGGCAATCGACTGCCATAAGTCCCAAGTCGACTGCCAACACTGTAGCTGTGAGACAACGACTCAATCCACACTGGAAAAGTTCCAACGGGGCTCTCACGATCGCATTTCAGCCCGTCGATCGCCTAATCGGCTACGGAGCATTACGTACTCGCGACTCAGCGAATCGGCCGCCGCCATCGATGGCGATCCATGCTGGCGATCTATTGCCATCCATGGCGATCCTTTCGCCGATCCTTTCGCTCGATGAGCGGTCGGCGATGACAAGGCATTTTCAGCCCTAAATGGCAGTCGAGCTCTAGTCAACTCACGACAATCGAACCGGCCATAATGCCAGTTGACTTCCAACCTCAAAGATGAGGTTTTAACCCAAGTATGGTGTCCCCATACTTTGTAGATTACCCTTAGCCTTGACCTAAGCCTTCTAGCCACCTCCATCAACCTCACGCCTATCGAATCCCTCCAAGTCATCCATGACTTGTTCATCCATACGTTAGCCTTCAGGTGCTTCCGTCAGCCATGTCATGCTAAGTCGGTCTATACCACCAAGACACATTGGACTTACACTGCCAAGACTCCGCTTGAACTTTACGCCGCCAACCATTGGACTTATGTGTTGGGTTTCCGGCACCGCGGCGTGTGTGTGTTCGATCATGTTTCGTAAACATGAGCACAGCGGAAGCAATAAAAATAATAAATACTCCTATTTATTACAACACACACAACACACGCATGCTATTACAACAAGTGTATACATAACCGTAAATTAAAATTGCAATAAAAGGAAATTTAAACTACGTTATACCTTCCGTATGACGTGTAGCGGGAACGGCATCAACCGGAACGATCCTCGTAAGAATTGTCTCTATCCGTATCCACGCCGAGCTCCTCGGGATGACTTCGCTAAGTCACGAGCTTCGTCTTCGTACGGGTTACTAGCCTCGTGTTGAAGACGACGTGATCGAGAGATGATCACGATCCGAATCCAAATTCGGATCCAAAACGAGTTCTCAAAACTCGCTTCTCCGGAGAGGTATTCGTCAACCGTTTGACGAATACTTCGTCCTCCACCTCAGAGGATTACCGGAGATCAAATCCCCGGTATGTTAGCCGCTGTCGGAGCACTAACCGTCGTCCAAACGACGCTCCGACGAGAGGAGAAGAGTCTGTCCAGAAAACTGGACAGCTTGGTGGAGGAGATAGGCGCCGGCCAAAACAAGGAGACAAAAGCTCACCTTGATGCCGAACCTTTTAGGGGATCACCGGAGGGTCGCCGGAGGTTCACCGGCTGAAGCTTGGTTGCCGGCAACAAGTTGGTTGGCTGCACCACAAGCTGGGCGGCAACAAGATGTTGGGCGGCCACAATGTGTTGGGCGGCAACTAGGTGTTGGGCGGCAACTAGATGATTAGGTTTAGGGTTAGGGTTTAATCCCTATTTTATAGAGAACTAATTCTCTTAATGGTTAATGGATCATATCCATAAAGCCCGTTAACCCGCTCCATTAAGATAAGTTAAAATAAACCAAACCATAATGGTTTATTTTAAGTTAAAACGAACCGAACCAACTTTTGGTTCATTCGTTTAAAATAAACCAAACCCTTTGGTTTATTCTCATCCATTGGATTAGGACCAAACCATTTTGCTCCATCCATTATGTCTTCATAAGACACTGCCCATCCACGCTTCCATTGCGACTGAAACAATTTCATGCTCGCTTTATGTTTGGTCCAACCAAACATAGTTTCTCTCGGTCTGAGAATCCCATTCTCAAGCTCGTTTTAAATCCTTTGGATTACACTCGTTGTGCGTGTGACCAAATAGGTTCTCGGTTTATGTTGGCCATCTATAATTAACCATTAATTATAGAACGATCATGAGTGGCACCTAGTAGTACATCATGATCCCCAATTAACCGAAAAGATCAACGGTTGATCCAGAACTATTTCTGAAACCCTTCAGTAGCTCGAATGAATCGTGCCCCATTCCCTTCACTCATCTTATACCCACTTGGTTCAGGACATGGTCTATTGTGTCACTCCCCACTAGGCTGACTACGTCACACCTAGCCCAAGTATCATTTCCTCGTCCTACGGATTCTAGTTACTCCACATGTATCGAAGAGTACCTTACTCTAAACATGTATTGCTTTGGCCAAAGACTTTAGTAACAATCCGACGAGAGGCCATGGGTATACATCTCCTCGCAAGGAGTGGTGAATCCTTTATAGGCTATTCAAACACCTTCGATCACTTCGACTTATACCCAATCATCCCGGGTCCACATCTCCTTAGAGATGTTTGCTTAAGATATCAAAGCATAAGTCTCCACGATCAAGATGACTTGAATACCGCAAGTCAAAGGAACATCGCACTTAAGCCACAGTAAGAACTTCATTGACATATCTATATATGCAGAGAACCATATGAAGTCTTACGGTTGGTCACTCCAATGAACTAGTTACCATAACTAGCATCCACGATCAACTCCGGACATCACTATGTCTCCAGCCAGTGAGAATCAGCTGCTTGGATACACCAAGGAGTATACCTCGTGCTAGTCTCGACAGAATTGATGGTGTCCAAATCCATCAATTCATCGACTAGGGATAATTCCGATACATCACAATTATACATGTAGAGATACTCACTAGTTGTGATCCAATCACAAATTCTCTCATGCTGTGAATCGTATCGTGGACATTCAGTAAATGAGTTTAAGATCCAATCAAATACATTAAACATGTATACTCAAATAGTGAATCTTCATTTATCATATAAATGGTTCATACATAAGGCGATTGCCTTAGGACATCTCTCATATATTACTAACAGACTCCCACTTGGACTAATGCCAATCGCTACGGTATCCAATACCATAAGCACCAACATGACCCTCAAACTTACTTTGAGGTAATGCTTTAGTCAAAGGATCCGCTAAGTTCCTTTCAGTGGGAATTTTCTCGATTTGTATTTCATTCCTCGATGATCTCTCGATAAGATGATAGCGAAAGCACATGTTTGGATCATTGATGAGACCACATCAAGTTCATAGATGAACTTCTTGATCCAAACCGCTTCCTTTCTTTGCTTTGGCTGCAACGTATTCTGCCTTAGTGGCAGAATCCGCTATAGTGTCAAGTTTGGAACCTTTCCAACTTATTGCGTCTCCATTCCAGGTGAATACATACCCAGACAAAGACATGGAATCATCCTTGTCTGTCTGGAGCTGGCATCCATATACCCACGTATCACCATGTACCCTTCTCCATATATTAGGAACACATCCTTAGTTCTTCTCAAGTACTTAAGGATCGTCTTCTGACGCCAATGATCCATTCTGATCGATCGGGTGACACTCAGAGCATACGATACATCGGGCCTCGTACATAACATAGCATACATGATAGATCCTATTGCGGATGCATAGGGAATCTTACTCATGCAAATCCTCTTGTCTTCTGTGCGCGGACACATAGACTTCGAAAGGTGTACCCCATGCCTGATGGGTAGATAACCTTTCTTGGATTCCGACATGCTAAACCTCTTTAGCACTCGGTCTATATATGTAGACTGCGAAAGACCAAGCAACCGTTTCGATCTATCTCTATAGATCTTAATCCCAAGGATGTAGGTTGCTTCTCCCAGGTCTTTCATGGAGAATGTCTTGGATAACCAAACCTTAACTGACTGTAAGATGGACACATCGTTTCCTATAAGTAATATGTCATCGACATACAATACTAGGAACACGACTGCACTCCCACTAACCTTCTTGTACACACAAGGTTCGTCTGGATTTTGTGAGAAATCAAACCTTTTGATCGTCTCATCAAAACGGATATTCCAGCTCCTGGATGCTTGCTTCAATCCATAAATGGATCGTCGCAATTTGCATACCTTGGTTTTATCAACCGATGTGAAACCCTCAGGCTGTATCATATACACGTCCTCGAGCAGGTTTCCATTAAGGAAAGTTGTTTTCACATCCATCTGCCATATCTCATAATCATAATGAGCCGCTATGGCCAGGAGCATCCGAATGGATTTAAGCATAGCTACAGGCGAATAGGTTTCGTCATAATCAACACCTTGCTTTTGACGATATCCTTTCGCCACCAATCTAGCCTTATAGGTAATCACATTACCATCCATGTCGATTTTCTTCTTGAAAACCCACTTGCACCCTATAGGCTTTATGCCTTCAGGTGGGTCAACCAAGTTCCAAACTTGGTTTTCGTACATGGAATCCATTTCCGACTTCATGGCACCAAGCCACTTATCCCTTTCTGAACTTGTCAGCACTTCTTCATAACTGGTAGGCTCCTCATCATCAATGAGTAACACGTCGTTCGATTAAACTACGAAATCCATATCTCTCAGGAATGTTGCGTGTTCTACCAGATCTACGAAGATGTGGTGTTACAATAGGTCCAGCCGATTGCTCATCACTATGAGTTGTCGGCTGTTGTGCTTCACCAGGTATCTCATTAATGTCTATTTGAGTCTCTCGAGCCTCCTCAAGCTCGACGACACTCCCACTGTTTTCTTGCAAGAGAAACTCTTTCTCTAGAAACACAACATGCCTTGAAACAAACACCTTTTGTTCCACAGGATGATAGAATTGGTAACCCCTTGTTTCCTTAGGGTATCCAATAAATAGACATTTATCGGACTTAGCATCCGGTTTATACGATACGATCGCTTCACATAAGCAGGACAACCCCATATCTTCAAGTAAGATACATGAGGTTTCTTACCATTCCATATCTCATATGGAGTAGTTGAGACTACCTTGGTAGGCATTCTGTTTAACAAGTAAACAGCTGTCTGAAGTGCATAACCCCAAAAGGACTTGGGAAGAGTTGCATGATTCATCATTGACCTGACCATGTCCAACAAGGTCCGGTTACGCCTCTCCGATACACCATTATGCTGTGGTGTATAGGGCGGAGTCCATTGAGACAATATGCCATTGTCTCTTAGATAATCAAGAAACTCTTGACTTAAGTATTCACCACCTCGATCCGATCGAAGTATTTTAATACTCTTGTCATGTTGTTTCTCTACTTCATTTCTGAATTCTTTGAACCTTTCAAAGGCTTCAGACTTGTGTTTCATCAAGAACACATACCCAAACCGTGAGTGATCATCGGTGAAGGTAATGAAGTAGCTATAGCCTCCTAATGCTTGAGTTGACATAGGTCCACATACATCAGTATGTACTAAACCTAGTAACTCTCCCACTCGTTCACCTTTTCCAGAAAAAGGTAACTTAGTCATCTTGCCTTTTAAGCATGATTCGCATGTATCCTATGAATCCAATTCAAACGATTCCAGAATTCCACATCGGTGTAATTCGGACATGCGTTTCTTGCTTATATGGCCAAGACGACAATGCCACATATAGGAGTCTATGTGATTATCCTTTCGAGCACGCGTGTTGCTCACTTCAATATTGAAAATGTCACTTTGGATCGTCCAGCGTATAAATGCCATTACTCAAAGTTCCGGTTCCATAAAGTCGCCATTCAAAGTTATATAACAACAATTGTTACTAAGCGTTAAATGGAAACCATTTCTATTTAAGCAGAAATAGAAACAATGTTCTTTATTAGAGAAGGAACATAATAGCAATTGTCCAGTTCAAGACTAGTCCACTAGGAGCTTGACAAATAAGTTCCGATGATGGCGCAGCAACCTTTGCTCCATTGCCAACTAATTTGACTCCCCTATGACAAGTCTTCTTCTATTCCTTAGCCCCTGTATGTCATTACATATATGTGAGCTACACCCAGTATCCAATACCCAAGTGTCTAAGGAAATAGAAAGACAATCAATAACGAAGATACCTGAAGAGGATGGGGCATCGGATGCCTTCTTCTTCTTCATGGACTCAAGATAAATCTTGCAGTTTCTTCGCCAATGGCCTTCCTTGCCACAGTGATGGCAAGTGCCCTTTTGCGCTGGTTCCGCCTTCTTTGCCTTTTTCTTTCCTTTCTTCTGTTCTTTTGCCTTCCTCTTAGAACCTTTCTTTGAGGAATCAACTAACAGAACCGCCTTCTCCTCATGCTTACAGAAGGCTCCACAGTCTTCAGCATATTGAGGAGCTCGGGAATGGTGTATTCCAATTTGTTCATCCGATAGTTCATCACAAATTGCGAGAAACTCTTGGGTAAACAATGCAGAATTAAGTCAATACTTAACTCATGATCCATCACAAAACCGAGGGTAGCTAGCCGCTCGATGTACCCGTTCATCTTTAGCACAAACTGTACTACAGACGAACCTTCTTGCATCTTCGTGGTGAAGAGGAGCCTAGAGACCTCGAACCTTTCGGATCTCGCTTGCTCATCGAACAACTCATGAAGATGGAAGACCATAGTGTTAGCATCCATATGCTCATGCTGCTTCTGCAGCTCAGGTACCATCGCCGCTAGCATGATGCAACTCGCCAGCTCAGAATCTGCCACATGCTTCTGATAGACCAACATTTGGTCTGGAGTTGCATCGTCCTTAGGACGGTCAGGAAGAGGCTCTTCAAGGACATATGCAAGCTTTTCCGCCTTGAGAATAATTCTCAGGTTTCTAAGCCAGTCCAGGAAGTTAGGCCCAGTCAGTTTGTTCGAATCCAAAATAGTGCGCAAATTCAAAGACGTCATGATCAATTTATTGACTTAGAAATACAAAACGAGCATATATGAGAAAATGATTTTAAAATGCATCAATATACATTTATAAATCCCATTCATTTTTCGAATTTCAAAAAACCCCAAAATCACTTCGGGAGATTGTAGGTCCATCTCCGAATGGGCTGATATCCATCATAGTTATGAACAACCTTGGAGAGAGTCCAACAAGCCATTCATAACTACGACGGTAGGTATCATCTATACCGATTGCATATCACGTATATGCAACTATCACAATGTGCTATCAACTAATTGAATGTTCACACATACATCGGGTTGTTAACACATTAACAAGTATGCATCATATGCATAGCACCCAACTTCACCTCCCTTTACATCGACCTTGGAGAGAGTCAACAAGCGATGCTCCGAGGTTAAAGCCAACCCATTAATCGGGACATAGTTTTAATATGGTTAGGCGCATTCAACCAATTAGCCCGGCTTGGAGAGAGTCCAACAACCAAAGCTAACGATTGACCTCGACTCTTACCATATAAGTATTAAACTATTCCATGGTTTGAACATATTCAGTTGGCCGGGCTTGGAGAGAGTCCAACAACCCAAACAAGAAACAGAACTCTGGTTCTAACCATATTAATGGAAGGTGTAGGCTTTAATATTGATTAAGGGTTTTTATGTCTCATCCTCTTTGCATGCAAATAACTATTATCTACATGGCATGGCATACATGGCATACATCTACATGTCACGACACGCATGGCATAATGTTATGCATCTAATGCAATTACATGGCATACAATTATGTCATGTATATAATTTCCTTATATGTCAAAACTATTTATGGAAATAAAATATGTTTAAGATTTGATTCTCCAAATCAAATCATAATTAAATTAGGAAACAAATTTCCAAATCTAATCACATATTTTATTCATGGAATTATTTGATTAAGGAAAATCTATTTAGGAAACCAATTTTCTAAATCATTAAAACTACTTATGGAAATTAAAATATTTTAAGATTTGATTTCCCAAATCAAATCATGATTAAATTAGGAAATAAATTTCCAGAATCTAATCAAATATTTTATTTATGGAAAATATCAATTTCCATAAATACTTCCAACTTTCCAAAAGTGGAAGATTTCCATAAACACTTCTAGACTTTCCAAAATTGAAAAATTTCCATAAATACTTCTAAATTTCCAAAATTTAGAAAATTTCCAGAAATATATTATGACTATCGCAAAACCATTTTACGATTATGTCGAAACACAACCGGGTTACGATACCCTTTGTTGGGTTTTGATCACGTGTGTGTGTGTGTGTTCGATCATGTTTCGTAAACATGAGCACAGCGGAAGCAATAAAAATAATAAATACTCCTATTTATTACAACACACACAACACACCCATGCTATTACAACAAGTGTAGACATAACCGTAAATTAAAATTGCAATAAAAGGAAATTTAAACTACGTTATACCTTCCGTATGACGTGTAGCGGGAACGGCATCAACCGGAACGATCCTCGTAAGAATCGTCTCTATCCGTATCCACGCCGAGCTCCTCGGGATGACTTCGCTAAGTCACGAGCTCCGTCTTCGTACGGGTTACTAGCCTCGTGTTGAAGACGACGTGATCGAGAGATGATCACGATCCGAATCCAAATTCGGATCCAAAGCGAGTTCTCAAAACTCGCTTCTCCGGAGAGGTATTCGTCAACCGTTTGACGAATCCTTCGTCCTCCACCTCAGAGGATTACGGAGATAAAATCCCGGTATGTTAGCCGCTGTCGGAGCACTAACCGTCGTCAAGCGATGCTCCGGACGAGAGAAGAAGCTGTCCAGAAAACTGGACAGCTTGGTGGAGGAGATAGGCGCCGGCCAAAACAAGGAGACAAAAGCTCACCTTGATGCCGAACCTTTTAGGGGATCACCGGAGGGTCGCCGGAGGTTCACCGGCTGAAGCTTGGTCGCCGGCAACAAGTTGGTTGGCTGCACCACAAGCTGGGCGGCAACAAGATGTTGGGCGGCCACAATGTGTTGGGCGGCAACTAGGTGTTGGGCGGCAACTAGATGATTAGGTTTAGGGTTAGGGTTTAATCCCTATTTTATAGAGAACTAATTCTCTTAATGGTTAATGGATCATATCCATAAAGCCCGTTAACCCGCTCCATTAAGATAAGTTAAAATAAACCAAACCATAATGGTTTATTTTAAGTTAAAACGAACCGAACCAACTTTTGGTTCATTCGTTTAAAATAAACCAAACCCTTTGGTTTATTCTCATCCATTGGATTAGGACCAAACCATTTTGGTCCATCCATTATGTCTTCATAAGACACTGCCCATCCACGCTTCCATTGCGACAGAAACAATTTCATGCTCGCTTTATGTTTGGTCCAACCAAACATAGTTTCTCTCGGTCTGAGAATCCCATTCTCAAGCTCGTTTTAAATCCTTTGGATTACACTCGTTGTGCGTGTGACCAAATAGGTTCTCGGTTTATGTTGGCCGTCTATAATTAACCATTAATTATAGAGCGATCATGAGTGGCACCTAGTAGTACATCATGATCCCCAATTAACCGAAAAGATCAGCATTGATCGAACTATTTTCGAAACCCTTCATGGCTCGAATGAATCGTGCCCCATTCCCTTCACTCATCTTATACCCACTTGGTTCAGGACATGGTCTATTGTGTCAGTCCCCACTAGGCTGACTACGTCACACCTAGCCCAAGTATCATTTCCTCGTCCTACGGATTCTAGTTACTCCACCTGTATCGAAGAGTACCTTACTCTAAACATGTAATGCTTTGGCCAAAGACTTTAGTAACAATCCGACGAGAGGCCATGGGTATACATCTCCTCGCAAGGAGTGGTGAATCCTTTATAGGCTATTCAAACACCTTCGATCACTTCGACTTATACCCAATCATCCCGGGTCCACATCTCCTTAGAGATGTTTGCTTAAGATGTCAAAGCATAAGTCTCCATGATCAAGATGACTTGAATACCGCAAGTCAAAGGAACATCGCACTTAAGCCACAGTAAGAACTTCATTGACATATCTATATATGCAGAGAACCATATGAAGTCTTACGGCTGGTCACTCCAATGAACTAGTTACCATAACTAGCATCCACGATCAACTCCGGACATCACTATGTCTCCAGCCAGTGAGAATCAGCTGCTTGGATACACCAAGGAGTATACCTCGTGCTAGTCTCGAAAGAATTGATGGTGTCCAAATCCATCAATTCATCGACTATGGATAATTCCGATACATCACAATTACACATGTAGAGATACTCACTAGTTGTGATCCAATCACAAATTCTCTCATGCTGTGAATCGTATCGTGGACATTCAGTAAATGAGTTTAAGATCCAATCAAATACATTAAACATGTATACTCAAATAGTGAATCTTCATTTATCATATAAATGGTTCATACATAAGGCGATTTCCTTAGGACATCTCTCATATATTACTAACAGACTCCCACTTGGCCTAATGCCAATCGCTACGGTATCCAATACCATAAGCACCAACATGACCCTCAAACTTACTTTGAGGTAATGCTTTAGTCAAAGGATCCGCTAAGTTCCTTTCAGTGGGAATTTTCTCGATTTGTATTTCATTCCTACTGATGATCTCTCTGATAAGATGATAGCGGCGAAGCACATGTTTGGATCATTGATGAGACCACATCAAGTTCATAGATGAACTTCTTGATCCAAACCGCTTCCTTTGCTGCTTTCAAAGCTGCAACGTATTCTGCCTTAGTGGCAGAATCCGCTATAGTGTCAAGTTTGGAACGTTTCCAACTTATTGCGTCTCCATTCCAAGTGAATACATACCCAGACAAAGACATGGAATCATCCTTGTCTGTCTGGAGCTGGCATCCATATACCCACGTATCACCATGTACCCTTCTCCATATATTAGGAACACATCCTTAGTTCTTCTCAAGTACTTAAGGATCGTCTTAACAGCCGCCCAATGATCCATTCCTGGATCAGACTGGTATCTGCTCGTGACACTCAGAGCATACGATACATCGGGCCTCGTACATAACATAACATACATGATAGATCCTATTGCGGATGCATAGGGAATCTTACTCATGCAAATCCTCTCGTATTCTGTGCGCGGACACATAGACTTTGAAAGGTGTACCCCATGCCTGATGGGTAGGAAACCTTTCTTGGATTCCGACATGCTAAACCTCTTTAGCACTCGGTCTATATATGTAGACTGCGAAAGACCAAGCAACCGTTTCGATCTATCTCTATAGATCTTAATCCCAAGGATGTAGGTTGCTTCTCCCAGGTCTTTCATGGAGAATGTCTTGGATAACCAAACCTTAACTGACTGTAAGATGGACACATCGTTTCCTATAAGTAATATGTCATCGACATACAATACTAGGAACACGACTGCACTCCCACTAACCTTCTTGTACACACAAGGTTCGTCTGGATTTTGTGAGAAATCAAACTTTTGATCGTCTCATCAAAACGGATATTCCAGCTCCTGGATGCTTGCTTCAATCCATAAATGGATTGTCGCAATTTGCATACCTTGGTTTTATCAATTTCCTCTTTCCACTGTGGTTTCCTTTCTAGTTACCCTGAGCTTTCTGACCTCCTGGCTGGCCTTGACTCTTGCCAACATAAGTTTATCATCCTTACTTATATTCATTCATACCCAACTAAAAACATTTCTTAGCGTATATATATCATACATGAAATAAATAGAGTAGACATAGAATGTCTTACTTGGAGCGGCAAGATGGAAGCTCGATGGGTGTGTAGTGGAAAGACATAACTGGGCTATGATACCACCTGTAACGCCCGCCCTTCCCGTCCTCCTAACACACATCCTATAGACGGGCGGCGGCACTACGCAATCATACATTCATGCATATAACAGCGGAAGCATTTAAAAACTTTACAACTTGTAACTCTAATTACATTAACCCAATCAACCTAACAATTTAATCATGGCAAAAGGTCTTAGCAATTTATTTAACTAAACATGTATTAACCATTTCAAGGTTCATAAAAATAAACATGATTAACCACCATAAAAAGCATTAACGTCTCCTAACAGTTTACACATAAACTGAAAATCATGCATAAGTTCGTATATGAAAAATGATCTCGTCCACCATGCCACTGCCACACACATCTTTGCCCCTCCTGTTGCTCCCTTTAATTTATCCATTCCTTGCTCTTTTCTGTAGTACAAGGAAAGTAAACTGTAAGCACATAGGCTTAGTAAGGTCCTTTCCTACTCACAAAAACATGCATCATGAATTAAACGTAATGTAATGACATGTTCGTTTAAAAAACATATGAGCACAACATTTATTTAAAGTAGAGACATGATCAATTTAGGAAAAGAAGATAAACTTAGCATTTTCGTCACAACAGTACATTGTCTCTAAACATGATAATTCGATGAACATAAAATGGTATATGCAGGATGCTCTTTGAAAACATATAGTTTATATACTTAAACATAATCTCAACATATTGGGCCCGACATTGTACCACATACATCATTCGAGCGCATCTTAAATAGATCTGAGGTAGCTTGTGCCGAACCTACTAGGTTACTAGGTCCGTCGACCTAGGGGCAACCTTGGAGCCCATCCCATGGACCTTGTTAGGGTCCGGTACAAGCCATGCATAAAGTAAAATAACATACATGTTCTTTGTCCTAAAGAGTATTCTTGTCCCCACTCTTAGGGAAACATTTCTTAGACATTTCATATACGTGAGTCATTCCTAACATGGGTGAAAACAAAAGCATGTAGCATAGCATAAATCGGCATGAGTACAATTTAACATGGCATAAGGTAGTCACATAAGGAAAATTAAGCTAAGATAAATAGAAATCATCAAATCAAAACCTTGTTACAAGCGCAAGAAGATTCATGCAAGCCTACCAAACTGACACATCCTTTACAATAAAATATGCAGAAAATTTAACAAATATTTACAAATCATAGAAAACATTAACTAAGTACAATGGATTAACACAAATTAGCATTTCCCCAAAAATATAAATAGACAGATGTTTCGTTCTTATAATAATAAGATGACATTTCCATTGCTTGCACAACAACTTACTATTCCTAGTAAGATCCTCTAGTACTCCTAATAAGATTGTTGGGGTTTAGAATTTGTTGGAGCTAAATAAAACTTATGCTGAATCAATAGACACATTTCCTTGGCTAATTTTTGACACAACAAACTATCATAGCACTTGGAATCAAGCCAAACCAACTCAATATATATTTTGGTTTGACCAATTTGATGTGAGGTGAAAAAAAACATCAACTACTATTATTTTGGTTAATTATTACTAAGACAGCTTCTAAAATTTGGTGCCCCTTAAGCTAAAAAAAAGAGTTTCATAAGATTGTTCAAGAATAATTTCTCTAATCCTATTAGCCGAACCTTCTACACAGAGGTCTAGATTCTTTCGTTCAAAATCATGCATACAACATTACATCGTAAGCACTTATACTGCAGGTGAGGGGATACTTACATCCTACGCTTTTTCACCAATTTATACCAGTAGACTTCGCAAAGAGAAGACCTCCAACGTGTTTCCTTCCTTTAGCGTGATCCTCTACCAAGTCCCTCTTGAAAATCCCCTCTTGAATTATCTAAAGAGAAGACAACCTTCTTCCTTGCTTTGGCGGCTTTCTCCTTTCCAATCCTCCTCTTTGTCACCGCCCTTTATCGGACTCGTTCCCTCGTCCTCGGTGGTGCACCACGCAGGAACCTCTTGCTCTCGCAATCGGTGCAGCGCCACGCAGATAAGGTTGGAGGGTTAGGGAAGGAGAGGAGAGAAGGCTATTCGGCGTGAGGTTTTAGAGAGAGGAAAGAAAAGAAATATATATATAAATTAGGATTTTTCTTAACCAAATTATCCCTTTAAATGATCAGCTAGATTAATCAACTCCTTTTTTTTTTCTACCAATAGATATATTCTGTTATATCCTACTCATTGGTAATCTTATGACTTAGTGGTGGGAAGCCTATTCCCCCAAATCAACGGTTCATGGTTCAAGCCTTGACTATGAACTATTTATTCATTTTTTTTATTCTTATTTCTATATATATATATATATATTTCCTTTAAATAAAAATATAGTAACTAAAATTTGGGATGTTACAACCCTCCCATCCATCCCCATGGTTTGGTATGCCTCCATATATATAAAGGCGATCCCTTCTTTCCATAGTTGCGTAGAAAACCTATTTCTTGGGATTTTTGGCAGCGCGACATGACCGTGTGAATTTCACACAACTAGGCTGTATGTGGTGTTGTGAATCACTCCTAGAATATGCTTTGGATAAAAGGCATGACCGTGTGAAATTCACATGGTCGACCGTGTGTCTTTCTGGAAAGGTGCCTGAACTCCATCTTTTCATCCGAAAGCATGGCCGCATTTTGGGAACATGACCAAAGCATGCTTCCCTTCCATCCATGCATTCGAAACTCCACCTTGTAAAGAGAAAAAGATAAGAGCATACCTTTGAACCAAAAAGTAATTATAAATTTCAAAGTAAAGCAAATATGCACAAATATTGACTAAATGAAATGGGATGTATACAAAAATAACAACTAAAACTCTATATGATTTTCACACATCAAAATCTCCCAGACATAGATCTTTGCTTGTCCTCAAACAAACTTCAATGTGCAATGAATCACAGATAAAAGATATGTTTCAATGTCTAGCATATTTGCTAAATCCTATCAAGTGGTACTACAATCTAAACAAATAAATATGTTTACCAAGGTCACTAAGTTAGTTTTTAGTGCAAGAGAAAAATGGTTTCCTAAGGGTTTCGCTTTCCAAGATAAGTTATGTCGTCATCTCATAGTGTTCCTAGTGTTTCCAACTTTAGGCCCTTACCTGCCTTAAGCGAGTCTTGTTTCCTAAAATTGGCATGAAGTCTCAAAGGTGTGCTCGGTATTGAGAGAAATTGGTAGGTGTTTCTCCAGTAACCTAACTCATTCTCAAAGGAGTACCTAACCATTTCCACCCATGGCAATTATTTTTAAACTCTCATTTTTTTTTCATCAATAGATAATTCATTTTTCTCTCATCCTCACTAGCATTTTGATTTTTCCGAATGGGTACACATGATCCAAGCATCTCTAGTAACTAAAATACTAATCTAAAGTCATCTATGGATACTAATGTACTAACCTATCAAGATGAATCATAACTAATTATGTACTGACTCCTCCCTTTCGGAACTTATATCAAGTGTTTGTGAAAATAAAAACTAACGAGTGAAAATTAGGGTTTCTTGGCTGAAGAAGAGGGTTGACGATGGGCTCCTTGAAGGTTGGAACCAAAGAGAGAGGCGGGCTAGGGCTTGGAAACTCAAAATACATGACGAATTTGGGAGAAACACACGACTCACACCCTTTTAAAGGGGCACGACATTACCGTGTGAAATTCACATAGCCAACTGTGTTTCTTTCTATGGTTAGTATTCGAAAAATTTCTAAAAAAAAGGCACGACCGTGTGAAATTCGCATGCTCGACCATGTGTCTCTCTGGAAAACTCAGTTAAGCCACATGTCCGAACTTCTTTAACAACCCTGCTGTGTTTCCTTCTTCCCTTGAGGCACGACCATGTGAAATTCACATGGTCGCTCGTGCTTCACTATGTGGCCTCCTTAAAAATCACTTTTTTTCTACTTGGTAAGCCCTATGATTCATAAAAATGCATGAAAAGAATGATTAACAAAAACTTAAAACTTAACTCTAAATTAAACTAAGATAAAATGAAATAAACTATGGTTTCCTCCCAAGTAGCGCTTGTTTAAAGTCATTAACTCGACCTTACTTCTGTCTTTTAGCTTGGTCTTGGTGGCTTGATGAAGCTCCACTCGTCCTTGTCAAAATTATGAATTTCCTTCTACAATAAATTGGCTATCCTGCAAGAAGAATATCCTGAACATAGGGGATTTCCATACCCCGATAGATTAACTTGTATTACTTTGTTTTCCACTTCTAAATATATTATATACTTTTGAACATTAATGTTGCCTCCAATAGTTGCCAAGAAAGGTCACCCTAGGATTAATAGGGTTTGAGGTTCTTGACCTATGTCCAAAACAATGAAGTCGGTAGGTATCACAAAATTCTCAATGGTCACTGGTACATTTTCCAAAATACCAATAGTTTTTCTAATTGTATCATCTGCAAGTCATAATTCCATATCAGATTGCTTGATACCATTCAATCTCATCTCCTCGTAGAACGCATATGGTAGCACATTGACGACCGAACCAAGATCATACAATGTGATGTAAAAATTAAATCCATACATCCTATAGGGGATTACAAAGTTGCATGGGTCCTCTAGTTTAGATGGAGACTTGTCTTCAATTATCACCTTGCTTTCAAGCGTCAAGATCATGACATCACAACCCTTGGTACATCTCTTTTCTAGATCCACCTGCAAGATATCAGGAAAATAAAATAATAATAAAATAATACTTGTTAATTATGAAATTACCTTATAGATTTTTCTAGGAATTTTTAGAAATTTTATGGAATTAAATAGAATTCTTATGACATTTTATGGGAAAAGATTTAATAAGATTTGAGGAAGCCTATTTGGATTATCAAATATTGAGGAGTTAATATGTTTAATTGACCTAAGTTACAGATATAAAATCTAAGTTTTCTTTCCTTCATTTCCCCTCTATTTCCTGATCTCTCATATGCCCTCATTTTCCTCTGCTGCAACCCCTTCTTCTCCCGATCCCATTCGAGCACCACCATTCCTTCTCTCAATTTTTGATCGCATTGCCACCTACTCCATGGTTGGATCTTCACCATGAGTAGCATCATTAGTCGCGAATAGCCACACCAGTGTGAGCACTTAGTTATGTCACTTGCTTCCATCCACAGTCGCCTTTTATCCGCTCATCGTTGCCCGCCGCTTGCAGTCCATCGCCCATCACCCGCCGCTCACCGCCCACTGCTCGCCACCCGCAGCCCACCTTCCATAGCCTGCTTCCCATGGCTAGTCCAATAACCATCATCGCCATCCCATGTTGCCTTTTGTCAAAGTATCAACGAAGGATCATTTACCAAATGTTTCTCACCTATATTTCCATCATTCGTGTGGCTGACAATTTCCAAAAGCTCATCATTTGTTCATCATCAGAATAAAAAAGATATGGATAAATCTGTGTGAGTGATCTTGGTATTTGTTCAATTTTTTTTTAAAGCAAACATAATAAGTTTATCTATAGTATGTTTGTAGGCGATGAGTGTTATGGGAGTTAGGAGATTTTGCTTCCCATTCAGCTATTGATATGGAGCTCATACCCTACTATTGGAACAAGAGGTTGTGATTGAGCTGTACTAGGTGAGCTCTGATCTGGATCTACAGCTAATTAATTGTAATAGAAGCATTTGTTCATGTTATAGAGAATCGGTATACGATTTAATGTGAATGTTTGATTAGCATGATGGGATGGATGTTTACTTTTGGTTGAATTATGGAGTATGTATTATTGTGATGGATTTAGTTTACTTACAGGGAGCTTGGATCAAGATGTTGTGCAAGTGAGGTTAAACTTGTATAAGGATTGATGTGAAGGTTGATGTAGGATTCAATTAAATCATTCGAATAGAACTTAATTGTATTATATTGTTATAGGACTTTGATTAGTAATAGATGCTTGTATGTGTGGATAGCTAGCATGACCTACATACCAGATGGGTGATTCTATTTGACTCTTGTAGATCATTGATCTTAGTGTATGAACTCTTCCATGAAGTTGGTATATTGTCTTGACTCCACTCTTATTTGTTCTTGTGCTTGATACTTAGTTTCATTAACTTTGAGATGCTCCATTTGATATCTATACAATCTTGTTTCATCACTGTTATTGATTACAAATATTATATTTGTTTGATATATGGACATTGTATACATGTAGCTGAGTATAGCTATAGTCCTTGATTCGGTCATCATGTTATATCACTAGAGTAGGTGATGGTTTTAAATGTAGATTTGACTGTCTTATCATATTACCTTGCATTGTGCATCTCTTGTCGGGCATGACTTCTTTGTGGGATTGAGGGGTTGCTAGTGGAGACATATTTGTCATATTGCATTATGCATGCTCTTGTCGGTTGCGACTCCCATGTGTGGACGAGCAGGTCATCAATAGAGGTATATTTTTGGGACGGTAGATCTTTACACTGTTTATTCTCTATCATTTATGGCTCCCTTGCGAGGTAGAATGTGACGCTAGGAAGTCTATAGGCATGATGGTTCATCATTACATAGTACACTGATTTCCGAGAGGGTCGGCGATGTAGTCATATTCATGGATCATATGACATCACATCATGTGTCTCTGGGTTGTCACCCCTACAGGGTGAAGAGCGTCACCAGATATTCGGCATAGCTAGATAGATACTATTGGAGTTATGCCTCCCGGTCACCTGGGGTAGTGGTAGTGAGAGTAATGGATAGCTAGACATGTCATGGCCCTCGACCACTTAGGGTAGTGGTAGCTATAGTCGCGTGAAGGCATGTGACCCTTGGGATATACCAAGATAGATAGTTTCCCATACTACCACCATGCCACTCGAGAGTAGTGGTAAGTTGGAGTCTGTGCAGTGTCACGTGTACACCACTCAGTCACTTGGGGTCGTGGAGCTGGAGGAGGTGCAGGCAGTGACCATACATATGAATGTGATGTGTGTTGCGTATGCTGCGGCTATGCATGCATTATGCATATGATATGTTGCATTTGTTTGAGATATGGATGCTACATATGTGTGACATTGTTCATACATGTCATCTGCATGTGTTATGTTGTTTAAGACACTCATGTGGCTTTCAGTTGTACATATGTGTGATATCGTTCATGTATGTTATTGGCATATGTTATGCATTCGATTATATGTTGCTCATGTGGTTATGAGCTGACCATATGTGGGATGTTGTTCAGACACTATATTTGCATGATATTTGTTGTTACATATTGCTCATGTGATTACGAGCAGGACCATTGCAGATCATTATGTAGTTTGGTACATTACACCTAGTGGATCAGGTTGGTATATGCATTGATTATGTTCATATTGTTGTTTAGCTGATATTGCTTATGAGACTGTTGATTTCCATATGTATATTTAGTTCATGCACTATCTTTCCTATACCACTGAGTTTTATACTCACCACCACACAATTGGATTTTTCTACCACCACACAAATAGATTTTTCTTTCACCTAGGTAGCAGGTAGAGGATGTTATATGGTGCTTGGAGGTCCTGTCTTTCGATCCCATCTCACATCGGATGCATTGGATTTTATTTCTTATTGGTTCCGCATCTTTATTATGATTGTATTGTCATAATATTTGACCTTTACTATGGTTTTAGTTTTGGTTATGGTATTGATTTCTATTATGTTCTTTGGTTTTTGTTTGTGTCAAAGTTGCACAGACGCATATCTTTGTCTCTGTATTTCTATTACTTGTTAGTGTTATTTCACTATGATATATGGCTTGTGTGTGCCAACAGCTATTTGGGTCTTATATCAGTGATGTATCTTATATTGTCACAACACGGTACTGTCCGCTCGATGGATAAGTATACTCTTGGGGCATGAAAATTTTATTTGTGTCAGAGCCTTGGTTGCGAAGTTCACATATGAGTTTTCTTTTGTATTTGGGACATTGTATTTTCTTTTATACGATTTTAGTTTTGTGAGTTTTTGAATCTACTACAGTGGGACATCTTTGAGCTATAAGATTTAAGGTATGATAATGGTTATTCCATATCCTTTTGTTGGGTATGCATTTAGTTGTTTATAATAGGGAATGATATGTAGTGTGTTAGTCACTATTCATAACTATGGTTTGGGTTGACCACAGGAACGACTAGTTGAGTTCGTGAGTCTTGAACCTGCTTTTGAAAAGGTGAATTTCCTTTGAGAGTCGACTGATACCAAGTTGGAAAGAAGGGGTTAGGTCATCACACTTTTGGAGATCAAGGATTACAGTCTCAAAGATCCAATATATTAGTTTTGGTCACTACCACTTGGGCAATGGACAAAGCTAGTATATCATTATTTGATATATTTAGTAAAGGTGTGAACTACCTTATTTCATAGGGGATTCGAATCCTTGGGTTGTTTGTGCTTGGTTAGATAACTCTGAGAGTACTTATGAGTACTTACCATGTACTCATGTAGAAAGAGTAGAATTAGTTGTTACTATTTCAGTGACCAAGTCATTACCTGGTGAAAAATGTAGAAAAATATTGGAAGAAATACATTGTAAGTCAAGCATCAAAATCAGAACTCTTAGAAGGCTGGACAAAAGAGACGAGATCAAGCCATATTTATGGAATGACTCGGGAGCAAATATCTCAGGAGCAGGAGATCGATAAGCAAACATAGCGGACTAGACCTTGGAATCGAATCTTTAGAATGCCAGACAAAAGAGCAAAATTGGAAGAATGACACTGATGGGACCACAGGCGTCTAGTGTAGATCACGAAGACACACAAAGTTAGATTATCCATTTGGATCAGTCAATCTGCTTCTATTGTAAAGAAGCCAGAACATATGAGTAGAGTCGATACTTGAAGACTTAGTAGAGTCCATTGATGTTGCCTTTGTGAGGATGGTTGCAACTTCGATAGCAAAGATCATCACAGAAGACTGGGTCATCACACCAACAATGATCTACTTCTTCAGGCGCAGCTATATCATTTGTAGAGTATGGAGCGTGCAACAATGTTGGTGGTTATTCAATGCTTTATAGCCGGTGGTGTACACTTTCTTGAACAATAGTGTTTACCTCTTTCATTGTAGCCGTTTTGATTTGCATCTTAGCTTCAGCAGTAGATTTTAGTTCCTCCATGGTAGTCTTTTGAACCTACAGGAAGTCAGCTACAAAGAATAGAAGTTGGACAGGTTTACCTGATTACTCGAGAGGAGACACAGTGTGCCGAAGGATTGTTCATTCAGAATATTATTTTAATTTACTCTGCCTTAGCAGACATATTGATTGATAAGGGTAGTTTACATTCGTTAAGTTTAGATTGATTAGGAGTGTACCTATACATCGACCATATGGGTTTGTTATATCCTTACCGTCAGTTAAGGTGTTGACCACCAACCAAGAAGTCAAGGGATGCCTTTAGACCTCAACAGACATACCCTTTTTGTAGACATATCCTTACGGATATCAAAATTTTGAAATGATAGCATATCATGCCTCTCGGGTGTGTGTATAGTTTGAGAGTACTTAGATGTAGTTTTGGATGAACTCCTAGGCTTACCACTGCATAGATAAGTGGAATTTACAATCGAAATAATTTTGAGAATAACTCCGATATCAAAGATCCCATACTGGATGACACTATGGGAATTGGAAGAACGTAAGTTGTGATTATAGGAGATATTGGATAGGATGCTTCTAGTGTTGCTACACCACTGACTCGTTTGACCAAGAAGGGAATGAAGTTCACCTGGTTAGAAGCATGCGAAACGAGTGTTCAGGAGTTTAAGAAAAGGATGACATGTACATTAGTATTAGCGATTCCCTTTGGGAATATGGAGTTATGGTCTACACAGTTGCATCATTTCGGGAGATTCCAATGTAGTGGACCAAGGGATATCTTATCCTTACCACCAACTGAGGGACTATGAGACAAGTTATCTTGTACATGTTGTGTGCAAATCATATAGGGTTTTAAGAGTAGTTTTGGTACAAATTTTATTGCATCTTTGTAGTTATTTCATGCATATTTAACTTATTTTGCGTTTATTTGTTCTTTCTAGATTGGAGGTCTACTCGTGTTATTTTTCATGTACATGTTGGGTTTCCGGCACCGCGACGTGTGTGTGTTCGATCACATTTCGTAAACATGAACACAGCGGAAGCAATAAAAATAATAAATCTACATTTATTACGACACACACAACACACACATGCATATTACAACAAGTGTAGACATAACCGTAAATTTAAATTTGCAATAAAAGAAAATTTATCTACGTTATACCTTTCGTATGACGTGTAGCGGGAACGGCATCAACCGGAACGATCCTCGCTAGAATCATCTCTATCCGTATCCACGCCGAGTTCCTCGGGATGACTTCGCTAAGCCACGAGCTTCGTCTTCGTACGGGTTACTAGCCTCGTGTTGAAGACGACGTGATCGAGAGATGATCACGATCCGAATCCAAATTCGGATCCTAATACGAGTTCTAAAAACTCGCTTCTCCGGAGAGGTATTCGTCAACCAATTGATGAATCCTTCGTCCTCCACCTCAGAGGATTACCGGAGATCGAATCCCCGGTAAGTTAGCCGCTGTCGGAGCTCTAACCGTCGTCCAAACGACGCTCCGACGAGAGGAGAACAAGCTGTCCAGAAAAGTGGACAGCTTTGGTGGAGGAGATAGGCGGCGGCCAACCAAGGGAAGATAGAGCTCACCTTGATGCCAAACTTAAAGAAGATCACCGGAGTACCACCGGCAGCAGCTCGACGCCGGCGAGGGGGAAGGTCAGCACCTTCTGGACGCCGGTTGGAGCCTCAAGGTGGGCGGCGGCAAGGAGGAGGAGAGTTGACTCCGAATTTCTCCAAGGAGAGGTGGGCGGCAACTTAGGGTTGTGGATTAGGGCTTAATTATCCCTTAAGCCCTCTTTTATAGAGAACTAATTCTCTTAATGGTTATTTAATCATAACCATTAGGCCCGTTAACCCGCTCTATTAAGATAAGTTAAAATAAACCAAACCATAATGGTTTATTTTAAGTTAAAACGAACCGAACCAACTTTTGGTTCATTCGTTTAAAATAAACCAAACCCTTTGGTTTATTCTCCTCCATTGGATTAGAACCAAATCATTTTGGTTCATCCATTATGTCTTCATAAGACACGGCCCATCCACGCTTCCATTGCGGCTGAAACGATTTCATGTTCGCTCCATGTTTGGTCCAACCAAACATAGTTTCTCTCGGTCTGAGAATCCCATTCTCAAGCTCGTTTTAAATCCTTCGGATTACGTTCGTTGTGCGTGTGACCAAATAGGTTCTTGGTTTATGTTGGTCGTCTATAATTAACCATTAATTATAGAACGATCATGAGTGGCACCTAGTAGTACATCATGATCCCCAATTAACCGAAAAGATCAACGGTTGATCCAGAACTATTTCTGAAACCCTTCAGTAGCTCGAATGATTCGTGCCCCATTCCCTTCACTCATCTTATACCCACTTGGTTCAGGACATGGTCTATTGTGTCAGTCCCCACTAGGCTGACTACGTCACACCTAGCCCAAGTATCATTTCCTCGTCCTACAGATTCTAGTTACTCCACATGTATCGAAGAGTACCTTACTCTAAACATGTAATGCTTTGGCCAAAGACTTTAGTAACAATCCAACGAGAGACCATGGGTATACATCTCCTCGCAAGGAGTGGTGAATCCTTTATAAGCTATTCAAACACCTTCGATCATTTCGACTTATACCCAATCATCCCGGGTCCACATCTCCTCGGAGATATTTGTTTAAGATGTCAAAGCATAAGTCTCCATGATCAAGATGACTTGAATACCGCAAGTCAAAGGAACATCGCACTTAAGCCACAGTAAGAACTTCATTGAAATATCTATATATGCAGAGAACCATATGAAGTCTTACGGCTGGTCACTCCAATGAACTAGTTACCATAACTAGCATCCACGATTAACTCCGGACATCACAATGTCTCCAGCCAGTGAGAATCAGCTGCTTGGATACACCAAGGAGTATACCTCGTGCTAGTCTCGACAGAATTGATGGTGTCCAAATCCATCAATTCATCGACTAGGGATAATTTGGATACATCACAATTACACATGTAGAGATACTCACTAGTTGTGATCCAATCATAAATTCTCTCATGTTGTGAATCGTATCGTGGACATTCAGTAAATGAGTTTAAGATCCAATCAAATACATAAAACATGTATATTCAAATAGTGAATCTTCATTTATCATATAAATGGTTCATACATAAGGTGATTGCCTTAGGACATCTCTCATATATTACTAACAGACTCCCACTTGGCCTAATGCCAATCGCTACGGTATCCAATACCATAAGCTCTAACATGACCCTCAAACTTATTTTGAGGTAATGCCTTAGTCAAAGGATCCGCTAAGTTCCTTTCAGTGGGAATTTTCTCGATTTGTATTTTGTTCCTACTGATGGTCTCTCTGATAAGATGATAGCGGCGAAGCACATGTTTGGATCATTGATGAGACCACATCAAGTTCATAGATGAACTTCTTGATCCAAACCACTTCCTTTGCTGCTTCCAAAGCTGCAACGTATTCTGCCTTAGTGGTAGAATCCGCTATACTGTCAAGCTTGGAACCTTTCCAACTTATTGCGCCTCCATTCCAGGTGAATACATACCCAGACTGAGACATGGAATCATCCTTGTCTGTCTGGAGTTGGCATCCGTATACTCACATATCACCATGTCCCCTTCTCCATATATTAGGAACACATCCTTAGTTCTTCTCAAGTACTTAAGGATCATCTTAACAGCCGCCCAATGATCCATTCCTGAATCGGACTGGTATCTGCTCGTGACACTCAGAGCGTACGATACATCGAGCCTTGTACATAACATAGCATACATGATAGATCCTATTGCGGATGCATAGGGAATCTTACTCATGCAAATCCTCTCATCTTCTATGCGCGGACACATAGACTTCGAAAGGTGTACCCCATGCCTGATGGGTAAGAAACCTTTCTTGGATTTCGACATGCTAAACCTCTTTAGCACTCGGTCTATATATGTAGACTGCGAAAGACCAAGCAACCGTTTCGATCAATCTCTATAGATCTTAATCCCGAGGATGTAGGTTGCTTCTCCCAGGTCTTTCATGGAGAATGTCTTGGATAACCAAACCTTCACTGACTGTAAGATTGAAACATCGTTTCCTATAAGTAGTATGTCATCGACATACAATACTAGGAACACGACTACACTCCCACTAACCTTCTTGTACACACAAGGTTCGTCTGGATTTTGTGAGAAATCAAACTTTTTGATTGTCTCATCAAAACGGATATTCCAGCTCCTAGATGCTTGCTTCAATCCATAAATGGACCGTCGCAATTTGCATACCTTGGTTATATCAACCGATGTGAAACCCTCAGGTTGTATCATATACACATCCTCGAGCAGGTTTCCATTAAGGAAAGCTGTTTTCACATCCATCTGCCATATCTCATAATCATAATGAGCCGCTATGGCCAGGAGCATCCGAATGGATTTAAGCATAGCTACAGGCGAATAGGTTTCATCATAATCAACACCTTGCTTTTGACGATATCCTTTCGCCACCAATCTAGCCTTATAGGTAATCACATTACCATCCATGTCAGTTTTCTTCTTGAAAACCCACTTGCACCCTATAGGATTTATGCCTTCAGGTGGGTCAACCAAGTTCCAAACTTGGTTTTCATACATGGAATCCATTTCCGACTTCATGGCACCAAGCCATTTATCCCTTTCTGAACTTGTCAGCACTTCTTCATAACTGGTAGGCTCCTCATCATCAATGAGTAACACGTTGTTCGATTCACTTACGAGAAATCCATATCTCTCAGGAATATTGCATGTTCTACCAGATCTACGAAGATGTGGTGTTACAATAGGTCCAGCCGATTGCTCATCACTATGAGTTGTCGGCTGTTGTGCTTCACCAGGTATCTCATTAGTGTCTATTTGAGTCTCTCGAGCCTCCTCATGCTCGACGACACTCCCACTATTTTCTTGCAAGAGAAACTCTTTCTCTAGAAACACAGCATGCCTTGAAACAAACACCTTTTGTTCCACAGGATGATAGTATTGGTAACCCCTTGTTTCCTTAGGGTATCCAACAAATAGACATTTATCAGACTTAGCATCCATTTTGTCAGATACAGTTCGCTTCACATAAGCAGGACAACCCCATATCTTCAAGTAAGATACATGAGGTTTCTTACTATTCCATATCTCATATGGAGTAGTTGAGACTACCTTGGTAGGCATTCTGTTTAACAAGTAAATAGCTGTCTGAAGTGCATAACCCCAAAAGGACTTGGGAAGAGTCGCATGATTCATCATTGACCTGACCATGTCCAACAAGGTCTGGTTACGCCTCTCAGATACACCATTATGCTGTGGTGTATATGGCGGAGTCGATTGAGACAATATGCCATTGTCTCTTAGATAATCAAGAAAATCTTGACTTAAGTATTCACTACCTCGATCCGATCGAAGTATTTTTAATACTCTTGTCATGTTGTTTCTCTACTTCATTTCTGAATTCTTTGAACCTTTCAAAGGCTTCAGACTTGTGTTTCATCAAGAACACATACCCAAACCGTGAGTGATCATCGGTGAAGGTAATGACGTAGCTATAGCCTCCTAATGCTTGAGTTGACATAGGTCCACATACATCAGTATGTATTAGACCTAGTAACTCTCCCACTCGTTCACCTTTTCCAGTAAAAGGTAACTTAGTCATCTTGCCTTTTAAGCATGATTCGCATGTATCGTATGAATCCAATTCAAATGATTCCAGAATTCCACATCGGTGTAATTCGGACATGTGTTTCTTGCTTACATGGCCAAGACGACAATGCCACATATAGGAGTCTATTTGATTATCCTTTCGAGCACACTTGTTGCTCGCTTGGATATTGCAAATGTCACTGGATACGTCCAACGTATAAACACCATTGCTTAATGTTCCAGTCCCATAAAGAACTCCATTTAAAGTTATGTAACAACAATTGTTAATAAAAGTCAAATGGTACCCATTTCTATTTAAACAAGAAATATAAATGATGTTCTTTATCAATGAAGGAATATAAAAGCAATTGTCCAGTTCTAAGATAAGTCTTGTAGGGAGTTTCAACAAATGCGTTCCAATGGCGACTGCAGCAACCTTTGCTCCATTCCCAACACACAAATTTGACTCTCCCTTGACGAGTCTTCTTCTATTCCTTAGCCCATGTATGTCATTACATATATGTGAGCCACACCCAGTATCCAATACCCAAGTGTTTGAGGGAATAGAATGACAATCAATAATGAAGATATCTGAAGAAGATGTGGCATCCGATGCCTTATTCTTCTTCACGGACTCAAGATAAATCTTGCATTTTCTTCACAAATGGCTCTCCTTACCATAATGATGGCAAGTTTCCTTTTGTGCTAGTTCTACCTTCTTAGCCCTTCTCTTCTTTCCCTTCTGTTGTTCCTTTGACTTCCTCTTAGAACCTTTCTTCGAGGAATCAACTAACACCGCCCCTCTCATGCTTCTCTCGTAAGACTCCATAGCCTTCAAACATATTGAGCAAAGACTACAGATGAACCTTCTAGCATCTCAGAGGTGAAGAGGAGCTTTGAGACTTCGAACCTTTCGAATCTCACTTGCTCATCAACCAACTCATAAAGATGAAGGACTACGATATGAGCATCCATATGCTCATGCTGCTTTCGTAGCTTGGGTTCCATCGCGGCTAGCATGATGCAACTCATTTGTTCAGAATCACTCACATGTTTCTGATAGGCCAACAATTGGTCCAGAGTTGCATCGTCACTAGGACGGGCGGGAAGAGGCGCTTCGAGGACATTTGCAAGTTTTTAAACCTTGAGAACAATTCTCAAGATTCTAAGCCAGTCCATGAAGCTCAGCCCAGTCAATTTATTCGAATCCAAAATGGAACGCAAATTCAAAGACATCATGATCAATCTTAGAAATACAAAACGAGCATATATGAGAAAATGATTTTTTAAAAATGCATCAATATACATTTATAAATCCCATTCATTTTTCGAATTTCAAAAACCCCAAAATCACTTCAGGAGATCGTAGGTCCATCTCCGAATGGGCTGATATCCATCATAGATATGAACAACCTTGGAGAGAGTCCAACAAGCCATTCATAACAATGACGGTAGGTATCAACTATACTGATTGCATATCACGTATATGCAACTATCACAATGTGCTATCAACTAATTGAATGTTCACACATACATCGGGTTGTTAACACATTAACAAGTATGCATCATATGCATAGCACCCAACTTCACCTCCCTTTACATCGACATTGGAGAGAGTCCAACAAGCCGATGCTCCAGGTTAAAGCCAACCCATTAATCGGGAAATAGTTTTAATATGGTTAGAGCGCATTCAACCAATTAGCCCAGCTTGGAGAGAGTCCAACAACCAAAGCTAACGATTGACCTCTGATTCTTACCATGTTAGTATTAAACTATTCCATGGTTTGAACATGTTCGGGTTCGAGCCGGGCTTGGAGAGAGTCCAACAACCCAAACAAGAAACGGAACTCTGGTTCTAACCATATTAATTTTAGGTGTAGGCTTTAATATTGTTTAAGGGTTTTTATGTCTCATCCTCTTTGCATGCAAATAACTATTATCTACATGGCATGGCATACATGGCATACATCTACATGTCACGACACGCATGGCATAATGTTATGCATCTAATGCAATTACATGACATACAATTATGTCATGTATATAATTTCCTTATATGTCATAACTATTTATGAAAATAAAATATGTTTAAGATTTGATTCTCCAAATCAAATCATAATTAAATTAGGAAACAAATTTTCAAATCTAATCACATATTTTATTCATGGAATTATTTGATTAAGGAAAATCTTTTTAGGAAACCAATTTCCTAAATCATTAAAACTACTTATGGAAATAAAATATTTTAAGATTTGATTTTCTAAATCAAATCATGATTAAATTAGGAAACAAATTTCCAGAATCTAATCAAATATTTTATTTATGGAAAATATCAATTTCCATAAATACTTCCAACTTTCCAAAAGTGGAAGATTTCCATAAATACTTCTAGACTTTCCAAAATTGAAAAATTTCCATAAATACTTCTAAATTTCCAAAATTAGAAAATTTCTAGAAATACATTATGACTATCGCAAAACCATTTTTATGATTATGTCGAAACACAACCTGGGCTCTGATACCATTGTTTGGTTTTCCGGCACCGCGGCGTGTGTGTGTTCGATCACGTTTCGTAAACATGAACACAGCGGAAGCAATAAAAATAATAAATCTACATTTATTACAACACACACAATACACGCATGCATATTACAACAAGTGTAGACATAACCATAAATTTAAATTTGCAATAAAAGGAAATTTATCTACGTTATACCTTTCGTATGACGTGTAGCTGGAAAGACATCAACCGGAACGATCCTCGCTAGAATCGTCTCTATCTGTATCCACGCCGAGATCCTCGGGATGACTTCACTAAGACACGATCTTCGTCTTCGTACGGGTTACTAGCCTTGTGTTGAAGATGACGTGATCGAGAGATGATCATGATCCGAATCCAAATTCGGATCCTAATACGAGTTCTCAAAACTCGCTTCTCCGAAGAGGTATTCGTCAACCAAATGATGAATCCTTCGTCCTCCACCTCAGAGGATTATCGGAGATCGAATCCCTGGTAAGTTAGCCACTGTCGGAGCTCTAACCGTCGTCCAAACGACGCTCCGATGAGAGGAGAACAAGCTGTCCAGAAAACTGGACAGCTTTGGTGGAGGAGATAGGCGGCGGCCAACCAAGGGAAGATAGAGCTCACCTTGATGCCAAACCTAAAGAAGATCACCGGAGTACCACCGGCAGTAGCTCGACGTTGGCGAGGGAGAAGGTCAGCACCTTCTGGACGCCGGTTGGAGCCTCAAGGTGGGCGGCGGCAAGGAGGAGGAGAGTTGACTCCGAATTTCTCCAAGGAGAGGTGGGCGGCAACTTAGGGTTGTGGATTAGGGCTTAATTATCCCTTAAGCCCTCTTTTATAGAGAACTAATTCTCTTAATGGTTATTTGATCATAACCATTAGGCCCGTTAATCCGCTCCATTAAGATAAGTTAAAATAAACCAAACCATGATGGTTTATTTTAAGTTAAAACGAACCGAACCAACTTTTGGTTCATTCGTTTAAAATAAACCAAACCCTTTGGTTTATTCTCCTCCATTGGATTAGAACCAAATCATTTTGGTTCATCCATTATGTCTTCATAAGACACGGCCCATCCACGCTTCCATTGCGACTGAAACGATTTCATGCTCGCTCCATGTTTGGTCCAACCAAACATAGTTTCTCTCGGTCTGAGAATCCCATTCTCAAGCTCGTTTTAAATCCTTCGGATTACGCTCGTTGTACGTGTTGTTAGTAATATATGAGAGATGTCCTAAGGCAATCGCCTTATGTATGAACCATTTATATGATAAATGAAGATTCACTATTTGAGTATACATGTTTAATGTATTTGATTGGATCTTAAACTCATTTACTGAATGTCCACGATACGATTCACAAAGATGAGAGAATTTGTGATTGGATCACAACTAGTGAGTATCTCTACATGTGTAATTGTGATGTATCGGAATTATCCTAGTCGATGAATTGATGGATTTGAACACCATCAATTCGCCGAGACTAGCACGAGGTATACTCCTTGGTGTATCCAAGCAAATGATTCTCACCGGGCCGGAGACATAGTGATGTCCGAGTTGATCGTGGATGCTAGTTATGGTAACTAGTTCATTGAGTGACCAGTAAGACTTCATATGGTTCTCATATATAGATATGTCAATGAAGTTCTTACTGTGGCTTAAGTGCGATGTTCCTTTGACTTGCGGTATTCAAGTCATCTTGATCATGGAGACTTATGCTTTGACATCTTAAGCAAACATCTCTAAGGAGATGTGGACCCGGGATGATTGGGTATAAGTCAAGTGATCGAAGGTGTTTGAATAGCCTATAAAGGATTCACCACTCCTTGCGAGGAGATGTATACCCATGGCCTCTCGTCTGATTGTTACTAAAGTCTGCCAAAGCATTACATGTTTAGAGTAAGGTACTCTTCGATACATGTGGAGTAACTAGAACTGTAGGACGAGGAAATGATACTTGGGCTAGGTGTGACGAGTCACCTAGTGGGGATGACACAATAGACCATGTCCTGAACCAAGTGGGTATAAGATGAGTGAAGGGAATGGGGCACGATTCATTCGAGCATCAAGGGTTTCGTAAATAGTTCGATCAACTGCTTGATCTTTTCTTAATTGGGGATCATGATGTACTACTAGGTGCCACTCATGATCGCTCTATAATTAATGGTTAATTATAGACACCAACATAAACCGAGAACCTATTTGGTCACACGACAACGAGTGTAATCCAAAGGATTTAAACGAGCTTGAGAATGGGATTCTCGCATCGAGAGAAACTATGTTTGGTTGGACCAAACATAAAGCGAGCATGAAATTGTTTCAATGCAATGGAAGCGTGGATGGGCCGTGTCTTATGAAGACATAATGGATGGACCAAAATGGTTTGGTTCTAATCCAATGGATGAGAATAAACCAAAGGGTTTGGTTTATATTAAACTAATGAACCAAAGGTTGGTTCGTTTTAACTTAAAATAAACCATCATGGTTTGGTTTATTTTAACTTATCTTAATGGAGCGGGTTAACGGGCTTTATGGATATGATCCATTAACCATTAAGAGAATTAGTTCTCTATAAAATAGGGATTAAACCCTAACCCTAAACCTAATCTATTTTTGGCCGCCCAACATCAAAAGTTGCCGCCACTTGTGTTGCGCTTGACCCACAGCCTCCAACAGTCCCGTAAGGCGGCTTCCTTCCTTCCTCGCGTCGAGCTGCTGCCGGAAGAGTTCCGTTGATCCCCTAAAAGGTTCGGCATCAAGGTGAGCTTTTGTCTCCTTGTTTTGGCCGGCGCCTATCTCCTCCACCAAGCTGTCCAGTTTTCTGGACAGCTTCTTCTCCTCTCGTCGGAGCGTCGTTTGGACGACGGTTAGTGCTCCGACAGCGGCTAACAGACCGGGGATTTGATCTCCGGTAATCCTCTGAGGTGGAGGACGAAGGATTCGTCAAACGGTTGACGAATACCTCTCCGGAGAAGCGAGTTTTGAGAACTCGTTTTGGATCCGAATTTGGATTCGGATCGTGATCATCTTCGATCACGCCGCCTTCAACACGAGGCTAGTAACCCGCACGTAAGACGGCTCGTGGCTTAGCGAAGTCATCCCGAGGAGCTCGGCGTGATACGGATAGAGACGATTCTTACGAGGATCGCTCCGGTTGATGCCGTTTCCGCTACACGCCATACGGAAGGTATAACGAGTTTAATTTCTTTTATTGCAATTTTAATTTACGGTTATGTCTACACTTGTTGTAATAGCATGCGTGTTGTGTGTGTTGTAATAAATAGTAGATTTATTATTTTAATTGCTTCACTGCTCATGTTTACGTAAACATGATCGAACACACACACGCCATGCCTAAACCCAACAAAGGGTATCAGAGCCTGTGTTGTGTTTCACATAATCGTAAAATGGTTTTGCGATAGTCATAATGTATTTCTGGAAATTTTCTAATTTTGGAAATTTAGAAGTATTTATGGAAATTTTTCAATTTTGGAAAGTCTAGAAGTATTTATGGAAATCTTCCACTTTTGAAAAGTTGGAAGTATTTATGGAAATTGATATTTTCCATAAATAAAATATTTGATTAGATTCTGGAAATTTGTTTCCTAATTTAATCATGATTTGATTTGGGAAATCAAATCTTAAAATATTTTATTTCCATAAGTAGTTTTTATGATTTAGGAAATTGGTTTCCTAAATAGATTTTCCTTAATCAAATAATTCCATGAATAAAATATGTGATTAGATTTGGAAATTTGTTTCCTAATTTAATTATGATTTGATTTGGAGAATCAAATCTTAAACATATTTTATTTCCATAAATAGTTATGACATATAAGGAAATTATAAACATGACATAATTGTATGCCATGTAATTGCATTAGATGCATAACATAATGCCATGTCGTGACATGTAGATGTATGCCATGTATGTCATGCCATGTAGATAATAGTTATTTGCATGCAAAGAGGATGAGACATAAAAACCCTTAATCAATATTAAAGCCTACACCTTCCATTAATATGGTTAGAACCAGAGTTCTGTTTCTTGTTTGGGTTGTTGGACTCTCTCCAAGCCCGGCTCGAACCTGAATATGTTCAAACCATGGAATAGTTTAATACTAATATGGTAAGAGTCAGAGGTCAATCGTTAGCTTTGGTTGTTGGACTCTCACCAAGCTGGGCTAATTGGTTGAATGCGCTCTAACCATATTAAAACTATTTCTCGATTAATGGGTTGGCTTTAACCTGGAGCATCGGCTTGTTGGACTCTCTCCAAGGTCGATGTAAAGGGAGGTGAAGTTGCTATGCATATGATGCATACTTGTTAATGTGTTAACAACCCGATGTATGTGTGAACATTCAATTAGTTGATAGCATATTGTGATAGTTGCATATACGTGATATGCAATCGGTATAGTTGATACCTACCGTCGTAGTTATGAATGGCTTGTTGGACTCTCTCCAAGGTTGTTCATAACTATGATGGATATCAGCCCATTCGGAGATGGACCTACGATCTCCTCAAGTGATTTTGGGGTTTTTGAAATTCGAAAAATGAATGGGATTTATAAATGTATATTGATGCATTTTAAAATCATTTTCTCATATATGCTCGTTTTGTATTTCTAGGTCAATAAATAGATCATGACGTCTTTGAATTTGCGCACTATTTTGGATTCGAACAAACTGACTGGGCCTAACTTCCTGGACTGGCTTAGAAACCTGAGAATTGTTCTCAAGGCGGAAAAGCTTGCATATGTCCTTGAAGAGCCTCTTCGATCGGGCCCTAAGGACGATGCAACCTGCACAAATGTTGGTCTATCAGAAGCATGTGGCAGATTCTGAGCTGGCGAGTTGCATCATGCTAGCGGCGATGGTACCTGAGCTGCAGAAGCAGCATGAGCATATGGATGCTAACACTATGGTCTTCCATCTTCATGAGTTGTTCGATGAGCAAGCGAGATCCGAAAGGTTCGAGGTCTCTAGGCTCCTCTTCACCACGAAGATGCAAGAAGGTTCGTCTGTAGTACAGTTTGTGCTAAAGATGAACGGGTACATCGAGCGGCTAGCTACCCTCGTTTTTGTGATGGATCATGAGTTAAGTATTGACTTAATTCTGCATTGTTTGCCCAAGAGTTTCTCGCAATTTGTGATGAACTATCGGATGAACAAATTGGAATCCACCATTCCCGAGCTCCTCAATATGTCAAGACCGTGGAGCCTTCAGTGAAGCATGAGGAGAAGGCGGTTCTCTAGTTGATTCCTCAAAGAAAGGTTATAGAGGAAGGCAAAGAACGAGAAGAAAGGAAAGAAAAAGGCAAAGAAGGCGGAACCAGTATAAAGGGCACTTGCCATCCTTTGTGGCAAGGAAGGCCCAGCGAAGAAACTGCAAGATTTATCTTGAGTCCATGAAGAAGAAGAAGGCATCCGATGCCCCATCCTCTTCAGGTATCTTCGTTATTGATTGTCATTTTATTTCCTTAGACACTTGGGTATTGGATACTGGGTGTAGCTCACATATATGTAATGACATACAGGGGCTAAGGAATAGAAGAAGACTTGTCAGAGGGGAGTCAAATTTGTGAGTTGGCAATGGAGCAAAGGTTCTTGCGATCGCCATCGGAACTTATTTGCTGAAGCTCCCTAGTGGACTAGTCTTGGAACTGGACAATTGCTATTATGTTCCTTCTCTAATAAAGAATATTGTTTCTATTTCCTGCTTAAATAGAAATGGTTTCCATTTAACGTTTAGTAACAATTGTTGTTATATAACTTTGAATGGCGTACTTTATGGAACTGGAACTTTGAGTAATGGCATTTATACGTTGGACGTATCCGGTGACATTTTCAATATCGAAGCGAGCAACAGCGTGCTCGAAGGATAATCACATAGACTCCTATATGTGGCATTGTCGTCTTGGCCATATAAGCAAGAAAGCATGTCGAATTACACCGATGTGGAATTCGGAATCGTTGAATTGGATTCATCGATACATGCGAATCATGCTTAAAAGGCAAGATGACTAAGTTACCTTTTGGAAAGGTGAGCAGTGGGAGAGTTACTAGGTTTAGTACATCGATGTATGTGGACCTATGTCAACTCAAGCATTAGGAGGCTATAGCTACTTCATTACCTTCACCGATGATCACTCACGGTTTGGGTATGTGTTCTTGATGAAACACAAGTCTGAAGCCTTTGAAAGGTTCAAAGAATTCAGAAATGAAGTAGAGAAACAACATGACAAGAGTATTAAAATACTTCGATCGGATCGAGGTGGTGAATACTTAAGTCAAGAGTTTCTTGATTACCTAAGAGACAATGGCATATTGTCTCAATGGACTCCGCCCTATACACCACAGCATAATGGTGTATCTGAGAGGCGTAACCGGACCTTGTTGGACATGGTCAGGTCAATGATGAATCATGCAACTCTTCCCAAGTCCTTTTGGGGTTATGCACTTCAGACAGCTGTTTACTTGTTAAACAGAATGCCTACCAAGGTAGTCTCAACTACTCCATATGAGATATGGAATGGTAAGAAACCTCATGTATCTTACTTGAAGATATGGGGTTGTCCTGCTTATGTGAAGCGGACTGTATCAGACAAACTGGATGCTAAGTCTGATAAATGTCTATTTATTGGATACCCTAAGGAAACAAGGGATTACCAATTCTATCATCCTGTGGAACAAAAGGTGTTTGTTTCAAGGCATGCTGTGTTTCTAGAGAAAGAGTTTCTCTTGCAAGAAAACAGTGGGAGTGTCGTCGAGCTTGAGGAGGCTCGAGAGACTCAAATAGACATTAATGAGATACGGTGAAGCACAACAATGCAACTCATAGTGATGAGCAATCAATTTGGACCTATTGTAACACCACATCTTCGTAGATCTAGTAGAACACGCAACATTCACGAGAGATATGGATTTCTCGTAGTTTAATCGACGACGTGTTACTCATTGATGATGAGGAGCCTACATTATGAAGAAGTCTTGACAAGTTGAAAGGGATAAGTGGCTTGGTGCCATGAAGTCGAAATGGATTCCATGTACGAAAACCAAGTTTGGAACTTGGTTGACCCACGAAGGCATAAAGCCTATAGGGTGCAAGTGGGTTTTCAAGAAGAAAACGACATGGATGGTAATGTGATTACCTATAAGGCTAGATTGGTGGCGAAAGGATATCGTCAAAAACAAGGTGTTGATTATGACGAAACCTATTCGCCTGTAGCTATGCTTAAATCCATTCGGATGCTCCTGGCCATAGCGGCTCATTATGATTATGAGATATGGCAGATGGATGTGAAAACAGCTTTCCTTAATGGAAACCTGCTCGAGGACGTGTATATGATACAGCCTGAGGGTTTCACATTGGTTGATAAAACCAAGGTATGCAAATTGCGACGATCCATTTATGGATTGAAGCAAGCATCCAGGAGCTGGAATATCCGTTTTGATGAGACGATCAAAAGGTTTGATTTCTCACAAAATCCAGACGAACCTTGTGTGTACAAGAAGGTTAGTGAGAGTGCAGTCGTGTTCCTAGTATTGTATGTCGATGACATATTACTTATAGGAAACGATGTGTCCATCTTACAGTCAGTTAAGGTTTGGTTATCCAAGACATTCTCCATGAAAGACCTGGGAGAAGCAACCTACATCCTTGGGATTAAGATCTATAGAGATAGATCGAAACGGTTGCTTGGTCTTTCGCAGTCTACATATATAGACCGAGTGCTAAAGAGGTTTAGCATATCGGAATCCAAGAAAGGTTATCTGCCCATCAGGCATGGGGTACACCTTTCGAAGTCTATGTGTCCGCGCATAGAAGACGAGAGGATTTGCATGAGTAAGATTCCCTATGCATCCGCAATAGGATCTATCATGTATGCTATGTTATGTACGAGGCCCGATGTATCGTATGCTCACGAGTGTCACGGCGGATACGATCGATCGAGGAATGGATCATTGGGGTGGTATTAAGACGATCCTTAAGTACTTGAGAAGAACTAAGGATGTGTTCTAATATATGGAGAAGGGGACATGGTGATACGCGGGTATCACGGATGCGGCTTCGAGACATAAGGATGATTCCGGTCTCGATGCGGATCGTGTTCACCTTGAATGGGCGCGATGAGTTGGAAAAGTTCCAAACAAGAGGCAGCGGATTCTACCGCGAGGCGAGAATATATTGCGGCCGGGCGGCAAAGGCGGTTTGGATCAAGAAGTTCGTTCATGAACTTGGTGTGATTCCGGCCATTGTTGAAGCAATACCGGTCTCTGCGACAACATTGGAGCAATTACAGCGCGAAAGAGCCAAGGTCTCATCAACGATCCAAACATGTGCTTCGCGCTATCATCTTATCGTAGAGATCATCGATAGGAATGAAATACAAATCGAGAAAATTCCCACTTTGAAAGGAACTTAGCGGATCCTTTGACTAAGCATTACCTCAAAGTAAGTTTGAGGTCATGTTGGTGCTTATGGTATTGGATACCGTAGCGATTGGAATTAGGCCAAGTGGGAGTCTGTTAGTAATATATGAGAGATGTCCTAAGGCAATCGCCTTATGTATGAACCATTTATATGATAAATGAAGATTCACTATTTGAGTATACATGTTTTATGTATTTGATTGGATCTTAAACTCATTTACTGAATGTCCACGATGCGATTCACAGCATGAGAGAATTTGTGATTGGATCACAACTAGTGAGTATCTCTATATGTGTAATTGTGATGTATCGGAATTATCCCTAGTCGATGAATTGATGGATTTGGACACCATCGATTCTGTCGAGACTAGCACGAGGTATACTCCTTGGTTTATCCAAGCAGCTGATTCTCACTGGCTGGAGACATAGTGATGTCCGGAGTTGATCGTGGATGCTAGTTATGGTAACTAGTTCATTGGAGTGACCAGCCGTAAGACTTCATATGGTTCTCTACATATATAGATATGTCAATGAAGTTCTTACTGTGGCTTAAGTGCGATGTTCCTTTGACTTGCGGTATTCAAGTCATCTTGATCATGGAGGCTTATGCTTTGAGATCTTAAGCAAACATCTCTAAGGAGATGTGGACCCGGGATGATTGGGTATAAGTCGAAGTGATCGAAGGTGTTTGACTAGCCTATAAAGGATTCACCACTCCTTGCGAGGAGATGTATACCCATGGCCTCTCGTCGGATTGTTACTAAAGTCTTTGGCCAAAGCATTACATGTTTAGAGTAAGGTACTCTTTGATAGATGTGGAGTAACTAGAATCCGTAGGACGAGGAAATGATACTTGGGCTAGGTGTGACGTAGTCAGCCTAGTGGGGACTGACACAATAGACCATGTCCTGAACCAAGTGGGTATAAGATGAGTGAAGGGAATGGGGCACGATTCATTCGAGCTACTGAAGGGTTTCAGAAATAGTTCTGGATCAACCGTTGATCTTTTCGGTTAATTGGGGATCATGATGTACTACTAGGTGCCACTCATGATCGTTCTATAATTAATGGTTAATTATAGACGGCCAACATAAACCGAGAACCTATTTGGTCACACGCACAACGAGTGTAATCCAAAGGATTTAAAACGAGCTTGAGAATGGGATTCTCAGACCGAGAGAAACTATGTTTGGTTGGACCAAACATAAAGCGAGCATGAAATTGTTTCAGTCGCAATGGAAGCGTGGATGGGCAGTGTCTTATGAAGACATAATGGATGGACCAAAATGGTTTGGTCCTAATCCAATGGATGAGAATAAACCAAAGGGTTTGGTTTATATTAAACGAATGAACCAAAGGTTGGTTCGGTTCGTTTTAACTTAAAATAAACCATCATGGTTTGGTTTATTTTAACTTATCTTAATGGAGCGGGTTAACGGGCTTTATGGATATGATCCATTTACCATTAAGAGAATTAGTTCTCTATAAAATAGGGATTAAACCCTAACCCTAAACCTAATCTATTTTTGGCCACCCAACATCAAAAGTTGCCGCCCAGCCCACAGCTCCTCCAACCAGCGTCCAGAAGGCGGCTTCCTTCCTCCTCGCCGGCGTCGAGCTGCTGCCGGAAGAGTTCCGGTGATCCCCTAAAAGGTTCGGCATCAAGGTGAGCTTTTGTCTCCTTGTTTTGGCCGGCGCCTATCTCCTCCACCAAGCTGTCCAGTTTTCTGGACAGCTTCTTCTCCTCTCATCGGAGCGTCGTTTGGACGACGGTTAGTGCTCCGACAGCGGCTAACATACCGGGGATTTGATCTCCGGTAATCCTCTGAGGTGGAGGACGAAGGATTCGTCAATCGGTTGACGAATACCTCTCCGGAGAAGCAAGTCTTGAGGACTTGTTTTAGGTCCGAATTTGGATTCGGATCGTGATCATCTCTCGATCACGTCGTCTTCAACACGAGGCTAGTAACCCGTACGAAGACGAAGCTCGTGGCTTGGCGAAGTCATCCCGAGGAGCTCGGCGTGGATACGGATAGAGACGATTCTTACGAGGATCGTTCCGGTTGATGCCGTTCCCGCTACACGTCATACGGAAGGTATAACGTAGTTTAATTTCTTTTATTGCAATTTTAATTTACGGTTATGTCTACACTTGTTGTAATAGCATGCGTGTGTTGTGTGTGTTGTAATAAATAGGAGTATTTATTATTTTTGTTGCTTCCGCTGTGCTCATGTTTACGAAACATGATCGAACACACACACGCCGTGGTGCCGGAAACCCAACACGTGTGACCAAATAGATTCTCAGTTTATGTTGGCCGTCTATAATTAACCATTAATTATAGAACGATCATGAGTGGCATCTAGTAGTACATCATGATCCCCAATTAACCGAAAAGATCAACGGTTGATCCAGAACTATTTCTGAAACCCTTCAGCAGCTCGAATGATTCGTGCCCCATTCCCTTCACTCATCTTATACCCACTTGGTTCAGGACATGGTCTATTGTGTCAGTCCCCACTAGGCTGACTATGTCACACCTAGCCCAAGTATCATTTCCTCATCCTACGGATTCTAGTTACTCCACATGTATCGAAGAGTACCTTACTCTAAACATGTAATGCTTTGGCCAAAGACTTTAGTAACAATCCGACGAGAGGCCATGGGTATACATCTCCTCGCAAGGAGTGGTGAATCCTTTATAGGCTATTCAAACACCTTCGATCATTTCAACTTATACCCAATCATCCCGGGTCCACATCTCCTCGGAGATGTTTGCTTAAGATGTCAAAGAATAAGTCTCCATGATCAAGATGACTTGAATACCGCAAGTCAAAGGAACATCGCACTTAAGCCACAGTAAGAACTTCATTGACATATCTATATATGCAGAGAACCATATGAAGTCTTACGGCTGGTCACTCCAATGAACTAGTTACCATAACTAGCATCCACGATTAACTCCGGACATCACAATGTCTCCAGCCAGTGAGAATCAGCTGCTTGGATACACCAAGGAGTATACCTCGTGCTAGTCTCGACAGAATTGATGGTGTCCAAATCCATCAATTCATCGACTAGGGATAATTTCGATACATCACAATTACACATGTAGAGATACTCACTAGTTGTGATCCAATCACAAATTCTCTCATGCTGTGAATCGTATCGTGGACATTCAGTAAATGAGTTTAAGATCCAATCAAATACATAAAACATGTATATTCAAATAGTGAATCTTCATTTATCATATAAATGGTTCATACATAAGGCGATTGCCTTAGGACATCTCTCATATATTACTAACAGTATAGGATGGAGTTTTGGAGCATAATGATGACCTGAATGAAGCTCGAAGAGAAGGGAGCATGCTTTGGTCATGTTCGCGAGACACAGGTACGCTTACGAACAAAAAAAAGACATTCATACAACTCTCCAGAGGGACACATGACCGGCCGTGTGAAATTAACACATTCGTGCCTTTTTCTAGAACGAAGCCCTAGCACCATTTTTCCAGCGCGAGACACGACTGACCGTGCGAAATTCACACAACCATGTCATGTTGCAGTAAAACTTGGAAAATAAGTTCGAGAGTAAATATGGAAATCCAGGATCACTCCTATATATAAGAAGGCACACCTAATCAAGAGGAGGAGACGACAGCTAGACGACGGCGGGTGCTCTAAACAAGCACCAAATGCTCACAATCCGGGAGGAAGGATGGCACTCGAGGCCGACTATGAAGCTCCACCCAATAGAAGGTGACCAAGACGAATTCTCCAACCAAAGTAGGGTGTATATGTTTTGTCTAAACTTTCTTTGGTTGTAAACTTAACAAATAATGTCTTGTGTTTACTCTTTAATTTCTATGGAGTAGAACCATTGATTCTAGGACTAGGGAGTAGCCATGTGAATGTTGGACATGTTTACGCATCTATATTTTGATTTACTCTATTTATCTTTGTGGTTTATATCTCTTAGTTCTGTGATAATTGCGATTTTCTTCTATTTCTACCATGCTTAGTCGATATAGATGTCGAGAGCATCTATATTGAAATCTAGAAGAATCAAGGAATAGCTAAACGGTCATCCTCGCTCCCATAACCGTAGATATTAGGATGTGAAAGAGTAGGGCATGGAATATGGTCCACATGTTCATGGGGATAACATAGGACATCTTAGAACTCCATGAACCTAGTCGATCTAGAGGCCACGAAGTAGGAGAAATCAACTCAATTGTTGTGAGACCCGTGATAAGGGCATCCTAATGACAACAACCTCCTTAGCTTTGTGGATCTGAAAGGGATGCTTTAGAAGATTAGGTAGTTCCCATGTAGAATCAAAAGTTCATCATAATTAAACTTGATGATACTCCCGCAAGATCAAAATTAGAGAACTTAAGAGCATAAATTTACATCATGTCCGACATCGCATAGGTGAAATCGAAATCCTAGAATCCCTTCTTTAGCCTTCAGCACACCCCTTTTTCAATCCTCCGAGTGACACTGATACTAGAGTTTAGACTGTGACAGACAACTTTCAACCACCAAGTTCCACTCCGGACGATCAAAGTTCACTGGATCAACCAATACTCGAACAGTAGTCCCTGTTGGATAGATAATTTTATTACTTGATGATAGCCATGCACTTGCAGGTGTTGAGCGCGACCTGGTCTTCAACTTCGTAGTTGAGGGCTTCGATCAGTGTGCATCAAGTTTTTGGCACTATTGTCGGGGACTAATTGATTTGAAATTGGTTAGAAGGTGAATAGATTGGATCATACCTTATTTTCTTTTGCTTTAGTTTCAATATAGTTGATTTCTTTAGTTCCTAGTTGTAGTTATTTTCTAGCAATTTCTTTTACTTGATTTTTAGTTATTTTATTAGTGGTTATCTTTCCTAGATTTACTGCTTATTCATTTTTAGTTAATCGTATCGATACTCCTATTTTGTTCCTCGTATGCACAGACGTTCGAGGTCAGAAAATCTGCTTCGGCTAGACCCAGAAATAGACCGAACCTTTCATCATAGGAGAGTTGAGCAGAGGGTGATGGAAGAAAATGGAGCGCCCTTGGTGAAAATCAAAAATTGTCCCCTGCAATACTATACAGCTTCAAGTACTAGAGGACTCAGGTCTAGTATTGCATGACCAACCATTGCAGCAAATCACTTTGAACTCAAACCTGCATTGATACACATGGTCCAACAAAATTAGTTTGGAGGTGCAGCAGTGGAAGATCCGAACCTGTACCTAGAGATCTGCTCCATGATGATGTTTAATAGAGTACCAATAGATGCCATCCACCTAAGCTTATTCCCATTTTATCAGAAGGACAAGGCAAAGATGTGGCTGCACTCGCAACCATTAGGAAGCATCATGACTTAGGAGTAGTGTGAGCTGCAATTTCTAAACAAATTCTTTCCACCAAGTAAAACAGCTAACATGCGCCACCTGATCACCAATTTTCGCTAGAAGGAAGGGGCATACGTTCTACAATGGGATCACGTATGCTACAAAGATGTTCTTGGACTCTGTTGTAGGAGGAGCCTTGATGAATAAGACTATCGAAGAAGCTGATGATCTTATTGAGGAGGTGGCCCAAAATCACCACCAATGGGATTTTAAGCATAGTCATCCCACACCAGTAGCAGAGAGGTATTATATGGATCACTTAGCAGTAAGGATAGACACACTGATGAAGTGGTTTGATTCTTTCAATCTTAGTATAGTAAATGCTGCTAATTTGTGTTGTGCATCTAGTGGATCTATTGGACAATCAAAAGAGTTCTGTTCTGGGGAGCAAAATTGCTGGTGCAATCGGCCTAGGTCACGATTGACCAAACTCGAGTTGGACTCGAGTAGTGTTTTGATGTTTGACATTGATGTTTGACAATGTTTTGGGGAGATTGTTGGAGCAATTGACTTAGGTCATGATTGACCGGACTCGAGTTTGACTCGAGTAGGATTTTGATGTTTGACGATGGTTTGACCATTGTTTAACTATATGGTTAACATGGGGTTGACCATATGATGGAAAGTTCAAGTCTTGTGTACTTGCCATGGAAAGTCCAAGCATGAGTCTTGGCATTGGAAAGTCCAAGTCATGGATACTTGGCATGGAAAGTCCAAGCTTGAGTCTTGGCAATTAGAATGTCCAACATGGGTTGGCAAGGAATGTCCAAACTTGAGTTTTGGCAATTGGAAAGTCCAACATGGGTTGGAAAGTGAAGTCCAAGGGTTGATATTGCCAGCGTAAAGTCCAAGAGGGAGCCTTGGCAGTAGAAGTCCAATGGTTTGGTGGCGTAAAGTCCAAGAGTGTGTCTTGGCAGCGTAAGCCCAAATGTGCCTTGGCTGTATAAACTAGTTTAGCATGACAATAGCCGATGGAAGCAATTGAAGGCTAGCGTATGGATGAACAAGTCATGGATGATTTGGAGGGATCCGATAGGTATGAGGCTGACAGAGGTGGCTAGAAGGCTTAGGTATAGGCTAAGGGTGGTCCAACAAGTATGAGGGCATCATACTTAGGGTTAAACCTCATGGTTGAGGTGTGTCAGTCGACTGGGTTATGGACCACTTGACTGGTCAAGTGTTTTGACACTAAGCAGTCGACTGGGATTATGACCAGTCTACTGCCATGAGTCGGCTAAAGATCAATTGAGGTCGAGCTGTAGCCACAGACACAAGGCACCTAAACTGTCACCTTGACTGGAGTCCCTGTCGAGGAGGCACCTCGATTGGCTTCGACTGCGGTGGCCACAGACGCAAAGTGCATTGACCGATGCCTCAACTGGTCCATCAGTCGACTGCCAATTGGGTGCAGTCGATTGATGATGAGGAAAAGCCATAGATGCAAGGCAGGCTCGACTACCAGTGCATCAGTCTACTGCTAGAGTTTGGCAGTCAACTGATGGTCTATCCGTTGGAACTTGTCCAACGTGGATCGAGTCAATGTGAGACAACGGGTACTAGAGCAGTCGACAGATGGTCACGATTAGTTGATTGCTAGACAGAATCCCACCCGAATGTAGGTTATAAAAGCAGCTCATGGAGAGGGATTTTTGCAGGATTTTCTTGGCCGATTTGAAGGGGAATAGTTGAAGGGTTTAGCTTATCGAGTCCGTGAGGGGAAACTTCGCTTCCCACTTCACCTTGGTCGTTTGTTCATGGCGATCCCCTCGATGTCCCCGGATTAAATAATTTAATCCTAGACAAAAAGGATTGCCTAAACAACCAAGTCATCATCGTGCTATTCGTTTAGAGAGGTCACTTGAACAAACTAGTTGTTCAAGCGACCATCCTCTATTCTACGAGTAGCCGCGGAATAGACATTGTCTGGATCGCCGGTTTTTGTGTTTATGCTCGGGATCCAAGTATTATTTATCCATATACAGATTTATATCATGCTCATAATTGAAAAACAAATACAAACATATAACATATAAAGATTAGAGAATCGATATACCTCCCGATCTTCTAATGTATGACCTTCCTCCTTTCGGACGTCGTGTGGGCGACGATCTACAGTAAGTCGAAGCTCCTAAATTGCAAATCTTCCTTCCTTGCTCTTCTAAAGCAAGATAAAGAATAGAAACAAAGTTCTTCTCTTCCCTAAAACTAACCAACAAGGAACAAAAGAAATCCTTGCCACCGACCAACTAGGAGGAGGAGTTTTTGGTGGAATCCGGCCAAGACACCAAGGGAAGCCCTATATCTTGTTTCCACCACCTAAGGAGAAGGGAATAGAGCCTTTTGGGTGCTGTCCAAGAGCTGGAAAGGGGCTGGAAAGATGCTGGATGTCGGCCAATGAAGGAAGAAGAAGAAGAGAAAACCTTCCTTATTTGGTGCCGCCCTAGCCTCCAAACCCTAACCCTAATCCTATCTCAACTAGGATTCCTTCTCTTGCCGCCCATAAACCCTAGCTCTCTTGTATTATTCTTCACGCCAACTCCCTTGCCATCCTTTTATAGAGTTAGGGATAAGTCATGATTTAATCTCCTCTATTGGTTCTAGGGATTTAATCTCAACCGTCGGATCTAGAGATTTAATCTCAACCGTCGGATCATAGAGATTTAATCTCTACCTATGGATCTTAGAATTTTGCTTCTATCCATTGGATCTAAGATTAATGAGGTGTTAATAGGCTACATTAGGGACCATGAGGAGGAGTTGGATCTTGGCCACCCATGGATCAAGCCCACATAAAGTCCGATCCACTAATGATGATCCAATCTACTAAAGGATCATCATTGATCTACCTCACCAACCCCCATATGATAATATGGGCTCCATATATTATTTGTACATTTTCTCCCCGAGTTTAAGATCTCGAATGTCCATCGATCAATTAATTTACTGACCATTAATTAATCAACATCTAACTCCTTGAGTAGTACCACTTAACCTTTTCATCATGTCGGACCAAGTCCACCTGCAGGGTTTACATGATGAACCTTATAAGCTCCTCAAGGGGACATCATCATCCTAATATATAAGATATGGTTTCCTCCTATAATCAATGACACACTATATAAATAATATTATCTCCCAACTTACCGAGCCTATTGATTTAATCTATAAATCTTGCCCATTGGTAAATCAAAGAGATGAGTACTAAGTATATGTGCCCGTTATTATATCGGGATTAAGAGTATGTACAATATAATATCTGAGGTCCGATTCGATTATGTAGTCAGCAATAAATTGAATCACCTCTAAGTCGGTCCTACTCAATACACACAAAGTGCACTAGTGTGATTCTATGGTCAAGACAAACCAATACCAAATCACACTACAACCATTCCGATGGTTTGGCCAAAGCCATCTCAGTTGTGAGCCTTTACTTATACTTTTCAAGGGACCGATAACATGATCTCCTATGTGACACCACACACCATGTTATCTACAATGTAAAGTATTAGACAATATTGCATAACCATAAAAATATGCAAACAATGATCATGTAATTCTTTTTTCAAAATAAAGATTTTCATACAAAAGATAGACTTTTCAGTATACATCCCTACAATCTCCCACTTATACTAAAAGACTATGTTGTCCTCAAACTGCCATACATCTTATCCCCATTCCCTCCACATGCCTATCAAAAGCTCTCGCTTGAAGGGCCTTAGTGAAAGGATCTGCCAGGTTATCCTCTGATGCAATCTTGGCCACAACAACTTCTCCTCTCCTTACGATTTCTCGTATCAGGTGGTACTTGCCCTCTAAGTGTTTACTTGCCTTATGGGCTCGCGGTTCCTTCGAGTTTGCAACTGCACCACTATTATCACAATAAATTGTGATAGTACTGGGCAAACGAAGAATCATATCCAAGTCCATCAGGAAGTTCCTGAGCCACACAACTTCTTTGGCCGCCTCAGAGGCTGCCACATACTCAGCTTCCATGGTGGAGTCCGCCACCCATTTCTGCTTAACACTCCTCCATACAATGGCTCCACCTCCCAAAGTAAACACAAAACCTGAAGAAGACTTATTGTTATCCCTATTAGATTGGAAGTCAGAATCCGTGTAACCCATAGGGAGTAATTGGTCTGCCCGGTAAACCATCATATAATCCCTAGTCTTTCTCAGGTACTTCAATATATGCTTTACCGCATACCAAATGTCCTCGTCTCGATTACTCGATATCACGACCATGCCTACTGAAAAGCGATATCCGGTCTCGCATATAGCATCGTGATACATGAGGCTTCCTACTACCGAAGAATAAGGAACCACCTTCATCTCCTCTATCTCCTCAGATGATCTCGGACACATCTCCTTAGATAAAGGAATTCCATGCCTGAAAGGTAGAAAACCCTTCTTGGAGTTCTGCATGCTAAAACGCTCCATAATAGTGTCTATGTATGAAGCTTGGGATAAGCACAACATCCTTTTCCTGCGATCCCTTATAACCTTGATCCCAAGGATGTGTCCCACTTCTTTCAAGTCCTTCATATCAAACTGTTTGGACAACCATACCCTTACGTCTGATAACACCTTGATATTGTTGCCAATTAATAAAATGTCATCTACGTATAGTACAAGAAATACCACTACGTTTCCATCACATCTCTTGTATACACAAGACTCAACCGGACTTTGAATAAATTCATAAGACTGGATTACCTCATCAAAGCGGATGTTCCAAGACCTCGAAGCTTGCTTCAATCCATAAATGGACCGATTAAGCTTATATATACGATGCTCTTTGCCCTTAGCATTGAATCCCTCTGGTTTCTTCATATAGATGTTTTCCTCAAGACTTCCATTAAGGATAGCTGTCTTGACATCCATCTGCCACACCCCATATTCCATATGAGCTGCTATGCATAAGAGAATCCGGATAGACTTAAGAATGGCTACCGGCGAAAAGGTCTCCTCATAATCGATACCCTCTTTCTGAGTATACCCCTTCGCAACAAGCCTCGCTTTGAAGGTCTCAACCTTCCCATCTATTCCTCTCTTTCTCTTATAGATCCACTTCCATCAAATGGTTTTTACACCATCGGGTGGTTCTACTAGCTCCCAGACCTGATTTGAATCCATAGATTCAATCTCAGCATTCATTGCACTTTGCCAAGATACTGCATCTTTATCTTGGATTGCCTCGTCATATGTCAAGGGATCAGATTAATGTTCGCCAGGGACCAAATCAGAAGATTCTCCCAAGAACATGAATCTATCAGGCTGTCTCACAACCCTCCCACTATGACGAGGTATCACCTGTGTATCCTCTGTGACACGCGGTGAAGTGACATGTGGTATATCCTCTTGTACCGACGGTACTAAAGAAGAGACTTCCCCTTTTAACTCCTCCAGAACAATTTTTACTCTTGGGCTTGTGGCTCATCACATAGTCTTCCTCTAGAAATCTGGCATTCGTGTTATTGATCACCCTATGATCTCTAGGACTATAAAATAAGTCACCCTTCGTTCCTCTAGGATAGCCAATGAACAAGCATACTTCTGTACGAGGTTCTAACATACCAGTATCTGCCTTCATCATATGTGCTGGACTCCCCCATATTCAAATATGTCTTAGAATAGGCTTTCGCCCAGTCCACAATTCTGTGGGAGTAGAAGACACTGATTTAGATGGAACAAAGTTCAGAATGTACATCGTCGTATCTAGAGCATATCCCCAGAATAAATCTGGCAACTTAGAATAACTCATCATCGATCTAACCATCTCCATAAGAGTCTTATTCCTTCGCTTTGCTACACCATTATGCTGGGGTGTGTCAGGTGCAGTCAATTGGGATTGAATCCCAGCCTCTGATAAGTAGTTCCTAAACTCTCCCAAGAGGTATTCACCACAACGATCAGATCGTAGTGTCTTGATACTTTTACCTTGATGTTTCTCCACATCAGCCTTGAATTCTTTGAACTTGTCAAAGCATTCAGACTTGCGGCGCATCAGGTAAATGTATCCATATCTCGAGTAATCATCTATAAAAGAGACGAAATACTCGAAACCACCTCTAACCTGGATAGACATAGGACCACACAAATCAGAATGAACCAATTCTAATATATCTTTGGCTCTATACCCCTTGGCCTTAAAAGACCTCTTGGTCATCTTACTCTCCAAGAAAGATTCACAAGTTGGGAGATCCTCCTATAATCAACGGCACACCATATAAATAATAATATCTCCCAACTTACCGAGCCTATTGATTTAATCAATAAATCTTGCCCATTTGTAAATCAAAGAGATGAGTACTAAGTATATGTGCCCGTTATTATATCAGGATTAAGAGTATGTACAATATAATATCTGAGGTCCGATTCGATTATGTAGTCAACAATAAATCGAATCACCTTTAAGTCGGTCCTGCTCAATACACACAAAGTGCACTAGTGTGATTCTATGGTCAAGACAAACCAATACCAAATCACACTACAACCATTCTGATGGTTTGACCAAAGCCATCTCGGTTGTGAGCCTTTACTTATACTTTTCAAAGGATCGATAACATGATCTCCTGTGTGACACCACACACCATGTTATCTACAATGTAAAGTATTAGACAATATTGCATAACCATAAAAATATTCAAACAATGATTATGTGATTCTTATTTCAAAATAAAGATGTTCATACAAAAGATAGACTTTTCAGTATACATCCCTACAATAGTTGGTGCTTTCCAGTCCTTCAAGGCTAGTCCAAGGCGATCAACAAGCAAGCATTCCAAAGCTCTTGATAAAGTTTTCTTTACTTGTATTTTATTGTATTTCCTTGTATTTATTGTTTATTACTTTTGTAATCGTTGTAAGAGGTTTCTCTGCCTCCGACTTGTTGTTGAGGAGTGTTTGTGATTAGTAGTGGTGTTTGCATCGCTAGGGCTCATTCGAGCCCAACCCGTGAAGTAGGAACCCTAAGGTTCTGAACCACGTTATATTTGGTATTGTGTGTTTGTGTTTGTGTATTTGTTTTTATCATTATATATTTTGTGCGTACACTAACACTTGTAGCAAGCACGCCATCGATTTCCATCTACGCAACGTACGTGTCATTCACCCCATCCCCTCTAGCGACGTATCGATTCCCAACATGTGGTATCAGAGCAAGGCTGCTCTTCATTGAAACTAACTGCCAATGGAGCATGCTAGAGGGAAGAATATGGAGTTTGAAGAGAAATTGGGATGGAATATCAATGCTCCGATCCCACATGCGCTCTATGGACAAGAAGGCTTCAATCAATTGAAGGCAAGGATTGAAGATTTCATCATAATGAGGAACTTTGAAGAATGGCCCATCTTGATGGAAGGATTCAATTATCCAAGAGGGCCAAAGGGAGGATTTCTCAAGATGAAGAAGTGGATTGAGGAACAAATCCAAGAATTTGAGAAAAATGAGAAGGTAATTAAATTCTTGGTTGTTTTAATTCCTAATGACATCTTGTGTAGTTTAGGTGATTATATGGATGCGAAAGAGCTATGGAGCCAAGTGGCAAGATTCCATGAGAATCCGCAACTGATCAAAGAAGAAGAGGAAGAAGAGGAATGCTCATCGGCTCAATCAAAGGAGGCCAAAGAAGAAAGCTCATCCTCACAAGAAAGTGAGGAGTCAGAAGTTGAGAATGAGTCAACTTCTAGATCGGAGGAAGAGGAAGAAGTAGAGCAAGCCTCCACCTCTAAGGTTGAGGGGGAGGACCTTAGATCACCGGAGCCGAAGCAAAATCAAGGAGTAGCTTCTACCGGAGATGAAGAACTCACTTCGACCACCACCATTGACCTAGGTAACTCAAACACATGTGTTAATAATAAAATTCATATAATATGTTTTGAGTGTAGGGAAGCCGAACACTATAAAAGCAAGTGTCAGAAGAAGGTCAAGAAGACAACACAAGTCATGCCAAAGACCAAGGAAACCGGTGCCCAAAGTCAAAAGAGCAAGCAACATGTCATTTGCTTCAAATGCCATCAAAAGGGGCAATATAGAAGCCAATGCCCTAGGGGGAGTAAGGCTAGCAAGGGTGAAGAAGGAGCATTAAATGTAAGGGGAGCTTCTAAAGCAAACCGTAAGGTAAATTTAAGTAATGCTCATTCTTTATATAAGGCCAAAAGGCATGCTTTTAATAATCTTGATATTGTTCATGAAAGATATGCTAGAAATAATAGACTTTATTATTTAGCGGCTAAACATATCGATTTTAGAAATAAGGAGAAATTTGGGACTAATGTTTCTAAAGCAATCCTACCTAAGGAAAGCATTAGGAAGATAGAGGGTCATCTAGGCTTTAACTGTAAGAATTCTAGACATGTGACTAGGAAAGGCAAAAATGCTAAAAGAAACAATGGGGCCCACAAAATTTGAGCAATTGGAATTGGAAAACCAAATTTTTAGGTAAAGGCTTGAAAAACTTGAAAAGACCCTTAAAAAGATGCAAAATCAAATGCTAGGGTCAAATGGTCAAAATATAGGATTTAGGAGTCAAAACCTAGGGTCTAGGAAGCAAGGTCCACCCAAGGGCAAGAAAAGTTTGGGTCACAAACCTAAGCCCAAGGATACCTACAATAGTGTTCCATTCGATTATGGAATACAACCTAGGTCCAGGAGAGCCAAGGTTACTAAGGAAGCTATCCCTATGGCTAACCATGGTGTGTGCCTATTGGCTAAGGTTTCGAAGAAACCTAGGGAAGCCACTATGAAGGTTACAAGGGGAGTCACCCCTATAGCTATCCTAGGCAAGACCATAATGACCAAGACTTTTAAGCCTCGAAGGGTCATTAGGAGGGTATCTAAGGAAGTCATCCCTAAGGAATACCTACTAATGCGGATGTACGCAAATTTTCTCACCTCCATTTAATGCCAAAGAGCGTCCAAGAGGCTTAGGGTTCTCTCCGACCATAATAATAATGATAAAAATGAATAGATGATGAGAAAAACCAACACAAAGAAACAAGGCTCAAGGTTTAATGTAGTTCGGAATTTTAATTCCTACTCCATGGGATGAGATCTATCACGAACTGCAGTGCCAAAACACTTTCACTATAAAACTCCTCCTTGGAAAATGCTTCTAGAGGTGGAGGAAAAACCCCTTACAATACTTGCAGTATACAAGAACAGAGAAATTGAGCTAGCTACAAATAGTCGCCTCTTCCTGCTTCTTCCCTCTTCCTCTCTGGCGATGCAGTCTCCCCCTGAAGTTTTGGTGCGATCAGAATTAGAAATCACCCCTTCTTTCTCCATCTTCCTTGGTTTTTATCTTCTTATCCGTTTGCTAGCTATCTGATAACGAACTATTCCCATAACCGTCCACGTGGAGGCTCCTCCTTCCTGGAGAATCTTTCTGTTAAGAAGATAAAGAGTGGAGGCTCCTCCGAATATTGTGTGTGGGGTCCTAGTTTGTTATATAACAAACTCCCATAGATGAACGCCTCGGGAAATATTCTGCCCCTCTCCTTCACCCTCTCTTCCTTTGCTTGGTAAAATATTGACTCGGTCCTTCTTTCGGTAGGATCCTCCTAATTAATTGCCACCCAGGTATACATTATTTATTAATACCTAGACTTACTCTGATTCTGAGACTCAGTACCTTATGCTTGCTGTAACTACCTGAGTCAACCCCTGATTCACTTGCCGAGTCAATCTCAGACTCACTTACCGAGTCAACTCCCAGACCCATACCTCGGGTCACTCATTTGATCTCCCTTTAGCCCTAGAACTTATCTTCTCATTCCTACATCTTCATCTTGCCATCCCGGTTGGCCCTTCTATATCAGGTTCCACCGACTCAGTCAGTGTTTCACGCATGAGCTTCTTCATTCTAATCCCTAAATTAGGTCATAGTAGTATCTTTAGTCACCCCCTAAAATAGTCAAACGAAGCATTGAGTTTGACTTTCCAAGTGAAACACTTTGCTCTATCCTTCACCCTATCAATCTCACCACATCTAAGTGGCCATCCTTCTTCACTTGTTCATATATGCCCGGAACGGTTTATTAGGCCCATGGGCCCACCTTTTTTTTCACAAGGAAGTTTAAAAGTTGCAAACCTGTTGTGAGCCATTCTCCACACGACCCCTTCAACTTCTTAGCTTCGACTATTCTTATTCCTTCTTCGATGACTCTCATTAGCGGCGATCCTTCCCTTCCAACTCCCAACACTTAGGAGTTCCTCTTCTTCTCAAATGCCCTTTCTTAACCGTAAGTAAGTTTCTCATTCCTAACTCCTCTTATTAACAAATATTTTCAAATTCTAATGCTGAATACTCTTTACGATGTATGAACGATGATTATTCATGAAAAATATTCAAGGACCACTCTTGCGCTCCTCCCTTTTCCTTAAAACGATTTAAATTTATCCTTTCAATCACTTAAAGATCACCCATCCCTCGGGGTGTCAGTCGACTGCTACAATCTTCCACTCGGGGATTCATTCGGGCTACCACAACCCTCTTTCCTCACTATTCAGGGTCACTTCCCAAATGGTAAGACATATTACAAACTACCAAGCCCAATCACTTCTTCTCATCAGACAAGGATGTAATCCCCCGCTTAGGGATTAATACTTTGATTATTTCCCATACTAATGCCATTACTTCCTTCAACCTTTAACCTTCTCCTCCCCTTCCCAAGGAGGAATGTGAACCTTCCTTCCTTGCTATAAATTACTACTACGAGTCTTGGCTATTCTCATTCTACCTTCATGTCTTCTGCAGGGCACCCCATCAACGTAACCTGAGACTCCAACTCCCTTGACTTATATGACCTTGATATGAGCTTCTCCAAAGATTCTGATACTCAGTCTACAGCCACTTATGCGTACCAGCCTCTTCCTCTGCCAACTCTAGGCGATGCTTCAGCTCCCAATGTAAGAAGGTCCTTTCGGGCTCCCTTCCCCTCCTTCGGCAACCGGGTATGGAACCCTCAGATAACCTGGGAGTACATTGTGGGGAATCCCCGAGCCTCCGCTGAACTTCCTCCTCTGCCCCCAACCCTATCTTTCCTTCCAGTCAATCCAAGTGAGATTCCTCCCTTCCCTCCAATCGAATCTTCCCCTCCTTCACCCTGAGCACGAGGCAAAATCCACATAGTCATTATGACTCCTCCCGCTGCAGAGGAGTCCTTTGTTGGCACTAATGATGATAACAATAATAAGCCTGTATGAACAATAGTTTAACTACTGTAACTGCTTCTTTTCATATAAAAAGAACGAAGTATTTCAATGTGCCCTATTTATTATTTTTCTGCTTGCTTCGGGTCTTCTGGTTGGGACACTTAGGCCCATACTTGATTCGCTCCATAGGGTTGGCCCCGCAAAACAATATTAATGAATGTCGCCATAAAATGATTAGATCCGAATCAAATTAGATTCGTTCTACGCCCACTTTTCTCCGCGGAATACGACTAGTCTCTTCGAAATTACTGCATTCAACTACCCTAACTATCGCCCCTACATCTTCCCATCTTATCTGCATTTACTACTCCTGCTTCCTAGAGGGTTAATTAATACCTCCCTTTCTCTCTATAAAAACCTTCATCATTACCTTCACCCAACATATCCTTTTATTCTTCTGCTTCTGTGGGTTTTCTTCCCTTCTCCTACTGGCACTATGGAATACATATCAGAGCAGGATAGCCACTCTCCTTCTCCAGAGCGACAGACTGAAAACCAGCGCTACATCGAGAAATTGGAAGAATAGGTGACTTGAAGCGACGCCTGCGACTAGCCTTTACTAGCAACTATTCCTTGCATCAAGAGTTGGCGGTGGCCTAGAGGAACCTGTCCAAACACATATTCCTATAATAGTCTTATCTCAGACAACTGATCTTCCGCCCGCATATACATAAAGAAGCTCCGTCGGTACCCCCAATAAAAAACCTTAACCCCCCTTGAGGGGGCCTTGCCTGTTACTTTCCTTTTCTAGAAAACTGTGTTATGTACTCCTCCCCCATCAGTGAAATTTTCTTCCTAAAAGATTGCATGTATCTCTTTTTTGCCAAATGCATGTTACATAAAAAATGAATAAAATATTCCAATGCCAACAACAAACAAATCTTATCGATTCCACGACAATGCTCCCTTCGACCCATCCATCCATATGGCCCTCATCCTTCTTGTGTACAATCTCAGATGGATGAAGTTTAATGTAACTACTCAAACCTCATTCCTTCGATCCGCCTCGGCGTGAGAATAATGATAACACACCTAAGTGAAGACTCATCTTTTCCTCCCTATACAGGGATAATGGTAGTACAATTAAGTGAAAACACAACTCTTCTGATCCGTCTCCACTTGGGAGGATAATAATATAGGAAACCAAAGATTCAACTCTTCCGCTCCACCCCCACACGGGGATAGTAATAGTATGGCTGAGTGAAGACTCAACTTTTCTAATTCACCACCATATGGGGATAATAATATCATAGTTGAGTGGAGACTCAACTCTTCCAATCCACCACCACACGAGGATAAAAATAATATAGTTGATGAAGACTCAACTCTTTCGATCCGCCACCACACAGGGATAATAATAGTATAGTTAAGTGAAGACTCCACTCTTCCGATCCACCACCACACGGGGAGAGTAATAATGTAGTTGAGTGAACACTTAACTCTTCCGATCCACCACCACATGGGGATAATAATAATGTAGTTGAGTAAAGACTCAACTCTCCTGATCCACCACCACACGGGGATAAAAATAATGTAGCTGAGTGAAGACTCAACTCTTCCGATCCGCCACCACATGGGGATAATAATAGCATAGCTGAGTGAAGAATCAACTCTTCCGATCCACCACCACACGGGGATAGTAATAATGTAGTTGAGGGAAGACTCAACTCTTCCGATCCACCACCACATAGGGATAATAATAATATAGCTGAGTGAAAACTCAACTCTTCTGATCCATCACCACACGGGGATAATAATAACGTAGTTGAGTGAAGACTCAACTCTTCCGATCCACCACTACACGGGGAGGATTGCTTGCCTTGAAGACAAGAAAAAAAATAATGACATTCTGACTTAGGGCTTTGCTTGGCCAGGTTAGAAATTTTTACTCTGCCATTGTATTTCATCAGTGCCTCTACCTTGAACTCAACTCCTCCATTCCACCACCTTACAAGGATGATTGCTTGCCCTGAAGACAAGCAAAAAAGAATAGTGACGACTTGATTTAGGGCTTCACCTAGTCAAGTCAGAAATTTTTTACTCCGCCATTATATTTCTTCAGTGCATCTACCTTGAACCCAACTCCTCCGTTCTACCACCATACGGGGATGACTTCTTGCATAGAAGACAAGCAAAAAGGATTGTGATGACCTAACTTAGGGCTTCGCCCGGTCAGATCGGAATAATTTTTTACTCCTCCGTTGTATTTCTCCAGTGCATCTACCTTGAACCCAACTCCTCCCTTCCGCCCCCATACGGGGATACCGACTTGCCTAGAGGACAAGGAAAAAGGATTGTGACGAGTAGACTTAGTGCTTCACCTAGCCAGGTCAAAAAAATTTACTCCTCCATTGTATTTCTCCAATGCATCTACCTTGAACACAACTCCTCCGTTCTGCCAACATATGGGGATAACTGCTTGCCTGGAAGACAAGCAAAAAGGATTGTGACAACCAGACTTAGGGTTTCGCCTAGCCAGGTTAGAATTTTTTACTCCGCCGTTGTCATTAGTGTATTAGCTTTGCACCCCAACTCCTCCATTCTGCCATTCCACGAGAATGATAACTTCGGTTAACGTCGAGTCATAACAAGTGTGATGGTCCGATTCAAGGCTTCGCCCCATCACACAATAATGCAATTTTTACTCCATCGTTCTTCACAGGTGTATTTACCTTAAACCCTACTCCGTTCCTCCACCGCATGGGGATGATGGCTTCGGCTAACATCGAGCCATAAGAAAAGTGATGACCCGATCGAGGACGTTTCCCTATCAGGTTGGAATAAATATTTTACTCCGATGCTCTTCACAGGTGTTTTTACCTAAAACCCTACTCCTATGTTTCGCCACCTCACGAGGATGCTGGCTTCGATTAATACCGAGTCGTATGAAATGTGACGACCCGATCTAGGGCATTGCCCAATCAGGTCGGGATAAATGTTTTACTCCGTCGCTCTTCACAGGTGTTTTTACCTTAAACCCTACTCCTCTGTTACGCCATCGCACGGGGATGCAAGCTTCGGTTAATATCGAACCGTATAAAATTTGACGACCCAATCTAGGGTGTTGCCCAATCAGATCGGAATAAATGTTTTACTCCGCCGCTCTTCACAGGTGTTTTTACCTTAAACCCAACTCCTTCATTTCGCCACAGCCCAGAGATGCTGGCTTCGGTTAATACCGAGCCATATGAAATGTGACGACCTGATCTAGGGCATTGTCCAATCAAGTCGGAATAAATGTTTTACTGCATCGCTCTTCACAATGTTTTTACCTTAAACCCTACTCTTCTGTTCTGCCACATCACGGGGTGCTAGCTTCGGTTAATACCGAGCCGTATGAAATGTGACGACCCGATATAGGGTGTTGCCCAATCAGGTCGGATTAAATGTTTTACTCCGCCGTCCTTCATAGGTGTTTTTACCTTAAACCCTACTCCTCTGTTCCGCCACCGCACTAGGATGCTGGCTTAAATTAATACCGAGTCGTATGAAATGTGATGACCCGATCTAGGGCATTGCCCAATCAGGTCGGAATAAATGTTTTACTCTGCCGCTCTTCACAGATGTTTTTACCTTAAACCCTACTCCTCCATTCTGCCACCGCACCGGGATGCTGGTTTCGGTTAATACCGAGTCGTATGAAATGTGACGACTCGATCTAGGGTTTTGCCCAATCAGGTCGGAATAAATATTTTACTCTGTCGCTCTTCACAGGTGTTTTTACCTTAAATCCTACTCCTCCATTCCGCCACCACACGAGGATGCTGGCTCCGTTTGATAACGGGACATAAAAAAGACAAATCATAATTCATCATCTCTTGGGGGCCGACATCTCTGCTCTGAAGCCCAATTATCACCATAAGCATACCCTGAACAAGATATAAGGCTCTTCGCAATTCGTCTTCTTCATCTTCTCCACCCTTTTAACTTCCAACCCTCCTCCTTCTTTCTCCCTTTGCCATAAACTTTCTTGCATCCTTTAGATGACTTCATCTCATTCCTTGCTTCTTGAAGGCTAAGATGCAATCTCTTCTTCAATGAATGATGGTGGAATACCATTAGGGGCTTAAACGGGTGAGGAACCATCAACTACTGCCACGACATTTCCGCCCCTTGCTTCATCTTCTTCCGTACCCCCCACCCTTGCTTCAGCATCCACCTCTTCTTCTCGTTCCACCGTGCCTTCATCCCCTATTGTGCCCTTTGTACCTATTGTAACCTCCCATAATTACAGTCCTCTCCCCTTCCTTCTTCACCATTATCGCCAAACCCTATCCCACTGCCTCTTCACCATCAATTTTAGGTGGCAAGAGGTCACCCCCTCCTTTTTTACATAGCCAAGTCAAACTGAGAGGAGCTGCGTGCCCACGGCTGCAGGCAGAGAATATCACTTCCCTTGCTTCTTCTTCTTCTTCTGAGCCTTCTCCAACATTAGACCTTGTTTCAACTACATCTCCTCCATCTTCGCTTTTACACATTCCAAACAGATCCCCATTACCTTCCCCATCGACCCATAGCTCGGAAAGTCTTTCTTCTAAGCCTAGTAGAGAGCTTGACTCCAACACCCATCCTCCAACTAGTGAAGAACCATTAACAGCGTGCCCCCCTCAACTACCGACCCTCCTTTGGCATTACCTCCTCTTCCTGTGTCCGCACCATCAGACACATTTAACCCCCCTATGCTCCTTTCCTCTCCTTCTTTCAGGGATTCCCCTTCCACTATCATACAATAAGTGATTTCTGACATTTTACCATCACCACCGATCTCCCCCTTTTCCTCTCCTACTTCCATGAGCCTTCTGGCAATGACTCTTTTTGAGGCCCCTTCGACATCTCCCGATGTCTCAGGAGCCCCCTCCATTCCCTCTAATGTCACCCTTCCTCTTCAAGGATCCTTAGCACAATCCTCGAAGCTACCCCCTTTTAGGCCCATCATGAGTGAGTCCATTCTCCTGGCGGTCTCCGCTTCTTCTTCCTCCTCTGACCGGAATGCTCAAATCCTCAATTTAGAGGAGCTTGTTCCGAGGATGGAAAGCTATGCCACATTTTAGAGCTAGTAAGCCTCTTTGATTAATTTTGCTTGTTTTTTCTCAATAGTAACTCCTTCTCCATTTGTTGCCTATAGGTGATGGTAAATTAACAAGAGCTGGACCGCTTTTCTCCCAATATAGAGCCCAACTACAACAGTAGGTCCAGTAGCAATCTGTGGATTACGCTGCTTTCAAAAACAGAGAGAGCTTCTTGAGGCAAGAGTTGGCCCGATGGCAAGACCAACTGGTCGAAGCCCACTACCAGAGGAAAAAGGATGTCGAAGCCTTAGCAACCTTTCAAAACCAACAACAGAAGGATGCAGAAACTATATCGGCCCTTCAGCATGCTCAGCAAAAAGATAAAGACACTACCGCTTCTAGAGACAGAGAGAATTCCTTATTGTAGGAAGTGTCTTGCTACCAAGGCCAAATAGCTAAATCTCAACGTCGGAGGTAGGAGGATGAAGAAATTATAGCAGCCTTCCAAGCTCAACAGTAGAAAAATGCAAAAATCATATCCACACTCCGTACTCGACTGAGCAAGGAGGTACAAGAGAATTCATTTTTTATAACATCTAGGGCGCATGCTCATGCCCGAGTGTGCAGGCAGGAAATCTATCTGCAGTAGTTGAGTAATGAGATTGCCCGCACCAAGGCTTACACCGAGTCGGTGGAGGGGATTTCATCTTCTGTGCGCCAAGACATGATGGAGCTATCGAGGGTGATGAAACAAGGTCAGACTTCCCAATCCGACGATATATCCACTCTGGCTGATGCTATACTTCATGTGTCTCAGCAATATTATTAGATTTGTCAACCTCTTCGTGAGCATCAGGAGTACTGCACCAGGTTTCATCAACACATGCACCCGAATGATCCGAACCAACAAAAATGCCTGCTGTCTCTAATATGGACAACTTATCTGGACGGATTCAATGAAGTGATTCAGCAGTATGCGGATCAAGGATTGCCTCCAGCCAATCAACCTGCACTCTTTCTACACTGGAAAACTGATTTAAGGCGTTATCCTCCAGATCAGTTTAGATTGTAACCCTCATATCATTTTAAATCTGTTGTTACTTATGGATAGTTGCATCAGTAGCCTGTTTATATTTGGTATTGCTTTTAACTTCCTTGACTCTGCGAATGAGAAGCTACTTTTCAATGACATTTATTTCTCGTCCTTGTTTATGCTAATTACTTGCAATGTTATGTACTGAGGGTTATGCAAAATCCATAGGGATTAGGCCAAATTTCTTCTTTCAACAACCTTCTTTTATATGGTATGAAAATATTTTAAGTGTACAACATTCTAGGGTCGAGGTAGCTCCTTACTCTTATCATCTTTTAGGTAATAAGCCGACCATGTCACTCGGCGAACAACAATGTAAGGTCCTTCCTAGTTAGGAGCTAGCTTCTTCAGATCTCCTGCAGGGTTGACCTTACGTAAGACTAGATCGCCTTCTTAAAACCTCCTGGGCACCACCCTCTTGTTAAATGCATGTTGTATTCTTTGCTTGTACAATGCAGCTTGCATTCGGGCTTGCTCCCATTTTTTTTCTAACAAGTCAAACTCATTTCTTCTGATGATATGATTTTGTTCTGTCTCATAGGCATCGACTTGGGCACTGCTTAAAATGGCTTCCACCGGAATAATTGCTTCAGTTCTGTACACCAAGTTGAATGGGCTTTCCCCCATGGTCATTTTAGGAGTAGTTCGGTTCCGTTCCAGTTACATGTACTCATCTCTCGATCTCCAATCATAATAATAAGTGCATTTAGTCTTCAACTCTGAATGAGGGCTACTTGATTACCTCCACTTTGCCCCATTGCTTTGAGGGTGAGCTACCGAGGTGAAGGCCTACTGAATATTGAGACTTTGACACCATTCTCTAATCTTTTTACCCTGAAATTGCCGCCCGTTATCACTGACTAACCTTCAGGGGATTCCTATTGGTGCAGTAGGCACCTAAGTCAAACCTGAGTTTTGATTATAGCAAACGATACAAAGTTAAGCTCATGTTGTTATCTCACGAGCTGAATCGAGTGTGCAGAAAATTGCTATAGCTGGAGCTGAAGGCTAGCGACACCCGGAGGAAGCCACGGTGGTCGGGCGACACTCAAGTGACTTCGGAGGGAGCCGAAGGAATTGAGTGGAAGGCCGGAAGCAAAAGCAACACGTAAGTATCGAGGTAAGCTCGTGTGTGCGAGTGTAAGTAAGGTCGTATCCTCGTTACGGGGAAAGACTTAAGCGTAGATCCGACCCAAGACATCTCATAGGTGGTCTAGGTCGAGATCGGACGGTCGACGACCGACGAAATAATGTTTTCTTTAAGCTAACATTGCCTTGCAGCAAGCATCAGTCGACTGCCAACCTGAAGGACTCGACTGCCGTCCATCAGTCGGGTGACTACGGCTAGCACTCGGTGATCTTGCCGATCGATTGGTGATGGCCATCGGTCATTCTTTGGTCAGGATCGACCTCAGTCAAGGTTTATCACCAAATTTCAAGGGGAGTGGTGCTCAAATATGATTGGCTAGGGTTCCTCTCGAAAAGGGGCTCAAAGGCTATAAAAGGAGGTCCTAACGTAGGGTTTTCACAAGAATTCTAAGCTTCCAAAAGCCTCCGCAAAGCTACAACTCTCCGACAACGAAGTCCTTCCTTTCCGACGTCTAGGTTTAACTTTCTTTATTTTTGTACATCGGTATTAGTTTTTATCAGTTGTTCATCTACTTTTCCGGAGCTTTTATCGTATACGAGGAGAGGGGGAGTGTCCCTCTACCTCAAGTTTTTGTTCCTTCTTGTATGAACATTTTATTTTGAAAGCCTAGCTCTTTTTGTATGAACATTTTATTTTGAAATAAGAATCACATGATCATTGTTTGCATTTTATATATTCATTATATATGTGTGCATATTGTCTAAATATTTTACATTGTAGATAACATGGTGCTTGGTGTGGCACAGAAGATCATGTTATCAGTTCCTTGTAAAATATAAGTAGAGGCTCACAACCAAAATGGTTTTGGACAAACCATTGGCATGGTTGTAGTGTAGCTTGGTATTGTTTTATCTTGAACATAGAGTTACACTGGTACACTTAGGTGTATTGAGCAGGACCGACATAGAGGTGATTCAATTTAGTACTGACTATATGATTCAATCGGACCTCAGATATTATGTTGTACATGCTCTTAATCCCGATATAATAACGGGCACATGTACTTAGTATTTATTTCTTTGATTTACTAGTGGGTGAGATTTAGATGGATTAAATCAATATGCCCGGTAAGTTGGGAGATAATATTATTTACATGGTGTGCCGTTGATTATAGGAGGAAACCGTGTCCTATATATTAGGTTGATGATGTCCCCTTGAGGAGCTCATAAGGTTCATCATGTAAACCCAGCTGGTTGACTTAGTCAACATGATGATAAGGTTGAGTGGTACTACTCGAGGAATTAGATGTTAATTAATTGATGGTCAGTAAATCAATTAATTGACGGACATTCGATATCTTAAACACGGGTAGATTAATGTACAAATAATATATGGAGCCCATATTGATTTATGGGGGTTGGTGAGATAGTTCAATGATGATCCTCTAGTGGAATGGAACATCATTGATGGATCAAGATTGTGTGGTTCCGATCCATCGGGTGGCCAAGACCCAACTCCTCCTTATGGTCCCTATCGTAGCCTAATATAATCCTTGTGAAGTCTAGATCCAAGAATGTAAAACAAAACCTAGAACCAATGGTTGAGATTAAATCCCTAGATCCGATGGTTGGATGAAACCCTAGAACCAACGGTTAGGATTAAATCCCTAGATCCGATGGTTAGGATGAAATCCTAGAATCGACGGTTGGGATTAAATCCCTAGATCCGACGGTTGGGATAAAACCCTAGATCCAACGGTTGGGATGGAACCTTAGATCCGATGGTTGGGATGAAATCCTAGATCTGACGGTTGGGATAAGACCCTTGATCCGACGGTTGGGAAAAAACCCTAGATCCGACGGTGGAGATTAAATCCCTAGATCCGACGGTGGAGATTAATGGAGGCTTAAGCCTAATTCTATAAATAGGGGGCTTAGGCTTGGGCGGTAAGATTTAGTTTAGAATTGGAATTAGGGTTTGGCTCATCCACAAGTGGGCGGCTAGGGTTCATTGGGCGGCTAGGGTTTTGGAGCAAAGAAGTGGGCGGCAACCTCCTTCCTTCAAGTTGATTGCCGGCGCCCATCCTCCTCCATCGACACTTGGCCGGCGCCCATCCTAGAGGTATTTCCCTTCTTCCTTGGCCGGCGGTTCTCCTCCCATTGGTGGCCGGCTCTTTCCCTCCTCCCAATTCTCCAAAGTGGCCGGCGGCAACACTTCTTGAAGTTGGCCGGTGAATCATCCAATTGTTCCTTGACCGGCGGTTGCACCAAGTTCCATAATTTGGTGGTCGGTTCTAGAGAGGAAGGTATTTGTTGTTTCTTCTCTTTGTTCGCAGCGGACAAGGTAGAGAAGAAAGCGATCTAGAAGGCTTCTACTCGTGGAGGATCTTCGTCCACACGTCGTCCACGAGAAGGATAGGACATACGGTAGAAGATCGTGAGGTATAAAGTCATTTTAACTTTATGTACATATCTGAGCATGTTCTTATTTGTTTTGATTATGCATGTGTGTGTATGAATATATATTGTATAATCATGGACCCCGAAGACAAACACAAAAACCGGCGATCCATCCGTCGTCTCTTCTGCAGCTAACCAACTAGAAGAGTTGTGTTGCTTGAACAACTAGTTTGTTCAAGCGACCACTCAAGTTGTTAGCACGACGATGAATAGGTTGTGCTAAGGAAGCTCATCCCATCCGGATTAATTCTTTCATTAGTGAAAATTTTAATCCGGGGACATGGGAGCCAATGAGCCTCCGATGCGGCAACCTAACAATTGGTATCAGAGCCACGGTTTTCGGTTTTGTGTGTTTTTGATTCGGTTAATTTTTTATGCACTTTTTCATATATTATATGTGCCGGATAATAGTAGGATATGTGTAGTTTAACTCTTTGGTTGCAGGCATAAGATCCGACTATTATGGCCATGTGTATGTATGTGAATTGATGTGTGTAAAAATTTATTATTTGAATCCTCGGGGTTGACGAGGCTAGATTAGTATTTAATTTTTGTAATTAAATACGGCATTGTTTAGCCGATCATTTTAGTTTACTTTCGATCTAGATTATTTGTACACTCCTTCATGGAGTATAGGATCGATGGATGTAAATAAAATGATTTATCTCGGCTTGGAACTCTTTGGTGACTTGCGCACGGGAAAAGATGGAGCGGATGAGGTGGCAACACGACGGGATGCATATTGAAGGACAATGCCATAATAGCTGGAAAAATTCTATTTTTTCCATATTTATTGCTTATTTGTTTTATATGCATGTTGTGTATGATTTAAAATTCCTCATTTGCAATTTACTAAGTGGGAGAGGGACATTTTAATTAATTCCCGCGGCCTCCATTACAATTTGACGTGTGATGCAACAAACCTGTGTGTCGGCTCTGAGTGCCTTCCTCCCTGAGGACGGGTTTGTTTGTGGATCACTAGGTCAAATAATGGTTATAGGAAATTATCTAGGAGTATGTGTACTTCCACAGAGGTAAGGCACATAATCCAAAATAATTCCCTTAGTATCGTGTAATGGTGCACACTTAGATACAAATAAAAGTATCCTCCCCATAGGAGTCACTGCTTTTATTTGTAGGGTCAAAGAGGAACCAACTATTAATTTTATTTGTCAAAAAGTAAGGTTGACAAGATAATAAAATTAATGGGTAAAACCTCCTCTTACAAATGTAGAATTCGTATACGTCCACACAGAGTGGCATGCGACATTCTCGGTGATTTGAGGTGTTGGTTGATTTCTAGATTTTATTGTTTTGAGGAATCAATAATTTTTGAAATCTAATATTTTGATCATTGTGATTTTTAGGATTTTCAAATGGCTTTCAACCCACTTGCTGTGATTTTAAAAGAAAACAAACTTACTGGTCCAAACTACATTGATTGGAAAAGGAACCTGGATATTGTCTTAATTATGGAGGAGTACAAATTTGTACTATTCGAGGTCTGTCCTCCTAAGCCCTCAGATGACTCTGATAAAAAGGAGATAGAACGTTATAAGAAATGGGTTAAGGCAGATGAGATGGCGCGGTGTTACATTTTGGCATCTATGCAACATCAACATCGTGCCATAGCCAGCCTTATGACATGATGTTCAATCTCAAGGAACTTTTCGGACATCAGAGTAGGGCGGCTAGGCAGGAGGCTATGAGAAACTTGATGACGACCTCCATGATCGAGGGAACACCCGTTAGGGATCATGTTCTCAAGATGATGGCTTATCTTAATGAGATGGAAGTCCTAGGAGCTGAGATCGATGGGGAAACCCAGGTCGATATCATTCTCCAGTCTCTGCCTAGGAGTTTTGAGCAGTTCCACCTCAACTACAACATGAACAAATGGAGCTTCACGTAACTCCAAAGCGCAGAGGGGCTTTTTCACGAGTGCTCAAGCCATGGTCGCTCAGAAGGTTTCTTCCTCTAAACCGAAAGGTAAGAAGAAGAAGAAACAAGGTGGAGCGAAGAAAGTGGCAGTGGGACCGCAGGCAGGAGTGAAGAAGCCGAAAGGCAAGTGCTTCATTTGCAAGCAGACTGGACATTGGAAGGCGGACTGTCCTCGCCGAAATAACAAAGGTATATCTTCTTGTTTAGTTGTTGAAACATGATTAGCGGTGTTATCTACCAGTGCCTGGTGTGTAGATACAGGAGCCACTGATCATGTCTGCAATACTTTGCAGGGGTTCCAGGAAACCCGACGACTAGCTGAGGGAGAGATTACCGTCTTCATGGGCAATGCTTCAAAGGTGGCGGCTATTGCAGTGGGAGACGTTTATTTATCTTTTGATAGGAATAAAGTTTTGGTTTTGAGAAATTGTCTTTATGTACCTACTTTTAGAAAGAATTTAATTTCAGTTTCTAAATTGTTTATGGATGGGTATTCTGTTTCTTTTAATGACAAAGTGGTTATAAAAAGAAATAGGGAGATTATCTGTTCTGGTACATTGGTTGACAATTTATATACTCTTGAACCAAAAACTCCCACGATGCATATAGAAATCAATAACTCATCTTCTAAGTCTAATAAGAGAAAAGAACCTTCGCAAATGAACCAAACATATCTTTGGCATCTAAGGCTTGGTCATATTAACCTAAGCAGAATTCAAAGGTTGATAGCTGATGGACCTTTAGGTTCATTAGTGGTGAAGGATCTCCCAACCTGCGAATCTTGCTTGGAAGGTAAAATGACCAAGAAGCCTTTCAAGGCCAAGGGGTATAGAGCCAATGATGTGTTAGAATTGGTTCATTCTGATTTGTGCGGTCCTATGTCTATCCAGGCAAGAGGTGGCTTTGAATACTTCGTCTCTTTTATAGACGATTATTCAAGGTATGGATACATTTACTTGATGCGCCGCAAGTCTGAATGCTTTGACAAGTTCAAAGAATTCAAGGCTGATGTGGAGAACCGTCAAGGTAAAAGTATCAAGACATTATGATCTGATCGTGGTGGCGAGTACCTCTTGGGAGAGTTTAGGAGTTACTTATCAGAGGCTGGGATTCAATCCCAATTGTCCGCACCTGGCACACCCCAGCAGAATGGTGTAGCGGAGCGAAGGAATAGGACTCTTATGGAGATGGTCAGATCGATGATGAGTTATTCTGGGTTACCTATTTCGTTCTGGGGGTATGCATTGGATACTGCATTGTACACTCTGAACTTGGTTCCATTTAAATCGACCTTCTACCTCAGAGAATTGTGGATCGTGGCTAAAGCCTAGTCCGAGACATATTCGGATATGGGGAGTCCAAAGACATGTGGCCAAGGTCGAAGGCCTTGGTAAGTTGGAACCTCGTACAGAAGTATGCATGTTTGTTGGCTACACTAAGGGAACAAAAGCTGGTTTGTTTTATAATCCTAGAGATCAGAGGGTGATCGTTAGCACGAACGCCAGATTTCTAGAGGAGGATTATGTAATGAACCACAAGCCCAAGAGTAGGATTGTTCTTGAGGAGATGACAGGGGAAGTCCCGACTTCAGTACCACCGGTACAAGAGGAGACACCACAAGTCACTGCACCGCGTGTCACAGAGCATACACAAGAGGCACCTCGTCGTAGTGGGAGGGTTGTTAGATAACCCGACAGATTCATATTTTTAGGAGACTCTTCGGACTTAGTCCCTGGTGAACATGAACCTGATCCCTGGACATATGACGAGGCAATCCAAGATAGAGATGCAGTATCATGGCAAAGTGCGATGAATTCAGAGATAGAATCTATGGATTCTAATCAGGTCTGGGAGCTAGTAGAGCCACCCGATGGTGTAAAAACCATTGGATGCAAGTGGATCTACATGAGAAAGAGAGGAGTAGACGGGAAGGTTGAGACCTTCAAAGCTAGGCTTGTTGCGAAAGGGTATACTCAGAAAGAGGGTATCGATTATGAGGAGACATTTTCGCTGGTAGCTATGCTTAAGTCTATCCGGATTCTCTTATCTATAGCAGCTCATATGGATTATGAGATATGGCAGATGGATGTCAAGACAGCTTTCCTTAACGGATGTCTTGAGGAGAACATCTATATGCGGCAACCAGAGGGATTCATTGCTAAAGGCAAAGAGCATCTTGTATGTAAGCTTAATCGGTCCATTTATGGATTGAAGCAAGCTTCTAGATCTTGGAACATCCGCTTTGATGAGGTAATCCAATCATATGGATTTATTCAAAGTCCGGATGAGCCTTGTGTATACAAGAGATGTGACGGAAACGTAGTGGTGTTTCTTGTACTATACGTAGATGACATTTTGTTAGTTGGCAACAATATCAAAGTGTTATCAGACGTAAGGGTATGGTTGTCCAAACAGTTTGATATGAAGGACTTGAGAGAAGTAGGACACATCCTTGGGATCAAAGTTATAAGGGATCGCAAGAAAAGGATGTTGTGCTTATCTCAAGCTTCATACATTGACACTATCCTTGCTCGTTTTAGCATGCAGAACTCCAAGAAAGGTTTCCTACCTTTCAGGCATGGAGTTCCTTTATCTAAAGAGATGTGTCCCAAAACATCAAAGGAGATAGAGGATATGAAGGTGGTTCCTTATGCTACGGCAGTAGGAAGCCTTATGTATGTTATGCTATGTACGAGACCGGATATCTGCTTTGCCGTGGGCATGGTTAGCAGATATCAGAGTAATCCTGGACAGGGACATTGGACTGCGGTAAAGCATATATTGAAGTACCTGAGAAGGACTAGGGATTATATGCTGGTTTACCGGGCAGATCAATTAGTCCCTGTGGGTTACACGGATTCAGATTTCCAATCAGATAGGGACAAGAGTAAGTCTACCTTGGGGTTTGTGTTTACTTTTGGAGGTGGAGCCATAGTATGGAGGAGTGTCAAGCAAAAATGCGTGGCGGACTCTACCATGGAAGCTGAGTATGTGGCAGCCTCTGAGGCAGCCAAGGAAGCTGTATGGCTCAGGAACTTCTTGATGGACTTGGATGTGATTCCTGGTTTGCCCAGAACTATCACAATTTATTGTGATAATAGTGGTGCAGTTGCAAACTCGAAGGAACCACGAGCCCATAAGGCGAGTAAACACATAGAGCGCAAGTACCACCTCATACGAGAGATCGTAAAGCGAGGAGAAGTTGCTGTCGCCAAGATTGCATCAGATGATAACCTGGCGGATCCATTCACTAAGGCCCTTCCAGCGAAAGCGTTTGATAGGCATGTGGAGGACATGGGGATCAGATGTATGGCAGAGTGATGACGACATAGGCTTTTAGTATAAGTGGGAGATTGTTGGAATGTATACTGAAAGCCTAGCTCTTTTTGTATGAACATTTTATTTTGAAATAAGAATCACATGATCATTGTTTGCATTTTATATATTCATTATATATGTGTGCATATTGTCTAAATATTTTACATTGTAGATAACATGGTGCTTGGTGTGGCACAGAAGATCATGTTATCAGTTCCTTGTAAAATATAAGTAGAGGCTCACAACCAAAATGGTTTTGGACAAACCATTGGCATGGTTGTAGTGTAGCTTGGTATTGTTTTGTCTTGAACATAGAGTTACACTGGTACACTTAGGTGTATTGAGCAGGACCGACATAGAGGTGATTCAATTTAGTACTGACTACATGATTGAATCGGACCTCGGATATTATGTTGTACATGCTCTTAATCCCGATATAATAACGGGCACATGTACTTAGTATTTATTTCTTTGATTTACCAGTGGGTGAGATTTAGATGGATTAAATCAATATGCCCGGTAAGTTGGGAGATAATATTATTTACATGGTGTGCCGTTGATTATAGGAGGAAACCGTGTCCTATATATTAGGTTGATGATGTCCCCTTGAGGAGCTCATAAGGTTCATCATGTAAACCCAGCTGGTTGACTTAGTCAACATGATGATAAGGTTGAGTGGTACTACTCGAGGAATTAGATGTTAATTAATTGATGGTCAGTAAATCAATTAATTGACGGACATTCGATATCTTAAATACGGGGAGATTAATGTACAAATAATATATGGAGCCCATATTGATTTATGGGGGTTGGTGAGGTAGTTCAATGATGATCCTCTAGTGGAATGGAACATCATTGATGGATCAAGTTTGTGTGGTTCCGATCCATCGGGTGGCCAAGACCCAACTCCTCCTTATGGTCCCTATCGTAGGCTAATATAATCCTTGTGAAGTCTAGATCCAAGAATGTAAAACAAAACCTAGAACCAACGGTTGAGATTAAATCCCTAGATCCGATGGTTGGATGAAACCCTAGAACCAACGGTTGGGATTAAATCCCTAGATCCGATGGTTAGGATGAAATCCTAGAATCGACGGTTGGGATTAAATCCCTAGATCCGACGGTTGGGATAAAATCCTAGATCCGACGGTTTGGATGGAACCTTAGATCCGACGGTTGGGATGAAATCCTAGATCCGACGGTTGGGATAAAACCCTAGATCCGACGGTTGCGATAAAACCTTAGATCCGACGGTGGAGATTAAATCCCTAGATCCGACGGTGGAGATTAAAGGAGGCTTAAGCCTAATTCTATAAATAGGGGGCTTAGGCTTGGGCGGCAAGATTTGGTTTAGAATTGGAATTAGGGTTTGGCTCATCCACAAGTGGGCGGCTAGGGTTTTGGAGCAAAGAAGTGGGCGGCAACCTCCTTCCTTCAAGTTGATTGCCGACGCCCATCCTCCTCCATCGACACTTGGTCGGCGCCCATCCTAGAGGTCTTTCCCTTCTTCCTTGGCCGGCGGTTCTCCTCCCATTGGTGGCCGGCTCTTTTCCTCCTCCCAATTCTCCAAAGTGCCCGGCGGCAACACTTCTTGAAGTTGGCCGGTGAATCATCCAATTGTTCCTTGACCGGCGGTTGCACCAAGTTCCATAATTTTGTGGCCGGTTCTAGAGAGGAAGGTATTTGTTGTTTCTTCTCTTTGTTCGCAGCGGACAAGGTAGAGAAGAAAGCGATCTAGAAGGCTTCTACTCGTAGAGGATCTTCGTCCACACGTCGTCCACGAGAAGGATAGGACATATGGTAGAAGATCGTGAGGTATAAAGTCATTTTAACTTTATGTACAGATCTGAGCATGTTCTTATTTGTTTTGATTATGCATGTGTGTGTATGAATATATATTGTATAATCATGGACCCCGAAGACAAACACAAAAACCGGCGATCCATCCGTCGTCTCTTCCGCGGCTAACCAACTAGAAGAGTTGTGTTGCTTGAACAACTAGTTTGTTCAAGCGACCACTCAAGTTGTTAGCACGACGACGAATAGGTTGTGCTAAGGAAGCTCATCCCATCCGGATTAATTCTTTCATTAGTGAAAATTTTAATCCGGGAACATGGGAGCCAATAAGCCTCCGATGCGGCCACCTAACACAAAGATCTTTCTAAAATTAGGTTAGATGAATTATTCTCAGATTTCGAATTACATGAGCAGTCCAACTCGGAACCTGAGAGGGGTATAGCCTTGTTTGCAAGTTCAAAGAAGAAGAAAATCGCAAGCAAGCCACCACCAACCGAGGAGGAAGACGAGTCCGAAGAAGAAGTTGACCCGGAATTGACTGTCGAGCTAATGAACCTAGCTCGAAGGATAGCCAAGGGACGAAAGTGAACCACAACTCGACCCAACCAAGGTAAGCCTAAAAGTTCTAATATTAGGTGTTATGAATGTAACAGGTTTGGACATATCAAGTCCGAGTGCCCCAAGCTCAACCACAAAGCACCTAAGCACAAGAAGGCCCTCAACGTGACATGGGAAGAAGCGTCATCCGAAGAAGACGAAGACCACGTCTTCATGGAGAAATCAATTGAGTCAGACACGGAGACCGAACCTGAACTTGAGTCAGAACCCGAGGATGACTCAGACTATGAAGCTACCTTCAAGTCAAGCCACGGATACGCATCCGGTTCAAAAGATACCCTTAAAGTAAGTCAAACTTTATTTAATACTTTACAAAATACGGTTAGGTTTTTGTCTAGGAAATTAGTTAAATCCAAGTCCAAGGTCGAGACCCTGGTTGAGAAGGTCAAACTCCTCAAACACAAGGTCTCCCTAACCTCTTCGACTAGTCGAGTTCAAGAGAAGGACTCAACTCGGGTTGAAAAACTCGAAGTTGAGAACTCACTCTTGAAAAGTCAAGTCGAAGATCTTAGGAACACGTTGGAAAGGTTCACTTCGGGATCCAAAGGACTTGACCTCCTACTTGGATCTCAAAGGGCCGTGTACAACAAGGCTGGACTAGGGTTTAACTCAAACACGACTAATAAGTCGTATATGTCGATTGTAAGTCGATATAGGAAACATGTCCAAGCATGGGTCCCTAAGAACCTTTTGATTTCAACTCTAGGATCCAACCCGTACTGGATTCTCAAGGACCAAATCCACTATGTGGATAGACTGAACTGATTCAACGGTCTAGGGGGAGCCAATACAAAACATGTTTGTGCTTTAACTTAGAAATTGCATGTTTTAACTTAGAAAGTTTGTGCTTTAACTTAGAAATTGCATGCTTTAACTTAGAAAGTTTGTGCTTTAACTTAGAAATTGCATGTTTTAACTTAGAAAGTTTGTGCTTTAACTTAGAAATTGCATGCTTTAACTTAGAAAGTTTGTGCTTTAAAACTTGTGAACTCACTTAGAACGCGAACATAACCAACTAAAATTCTTCGAAAAGATTGAGCCTCGGGGAGCCTCTTTTCAAAAACATAACCAACTAAAATTCTTCGAAAGGATTGAGCCTCGGGGAGCCTCTTTTCAAAAATAACCTGTTAGACTAGGAAATAGTCTTAGGTGAGTCAAGTCATCATTTTCTTGAAAATGGCTTTGTCTAAGGAAGTGGTCGATGATCCGATAAAAGAAGGCCTCTGCGCCTCGCCACGACCTGGAAGCCATGATCTTGAAAAGGTAAACTTGACAAGCCTAGGGTCAAATCCAAATCTAACATAAAATTACTTGAACCTAAATCCACTTAATCAACTTAATTGGAAGTCATCTCACAAAAAATACATAAGTATAACATGCTTGATCATATAGACACAGGTGAGATGACCTAGGTTTAACAACTTACAACCAATTTTTTTTTTTAAAAAAAATATAACATCCAATCCAACCACCTTGTGTGTAGGATCAATAGATGTTGGACAGCGGTTGCCCTCGACACATGACTGGGGATCAACTCAAATTCACGAAGCTTCGATTCAAACGACAAGGATCGGTAGCCTTTGGGAATAATGGCAACCTCAAAATCATCGGATCAGGTGATATCGAGCTTAACTCGAATTTTGTTATTAAAAATGTATTACTTGTAGAGAATTTTGAATATAACCTGCTTAGCGTAAGCCAATTATGTGACAATAACTATAAGGTCATATTTTTAGAAAATGAATGTGTAATTAAAACAAATAAAACAGCTAAAACAATACTCAAAGGAACTAGGACAAATAACATTTATACAATTAACTTAATCAAATCCTCAGCCAAATGTCATATGACACAGGAAGAGGAATCATGGTTGTGGCACCGACGACTCGGTCACTCACACCCAAGACTCGTCAACAAGATGAGTCAGAGTGGCTTAGTCAGAGGCTTGTTGGGTTTTTCCGAGCCGCAAAAACCGCTTTTTGCGTTGCGGAAACCTCGGAAGCCCCGGCCACGGATCCATGCGAAGTATAAAAAATATAAAAATATGTATGTGCTTACAAAAACCCTAGATTTACCTTATATCTAAGAGGTTAGAACATTAACCTCGTAGCGATGCCCTTCTCTTATCCCGCTCATCCAAAAGTTTGCCGGAACTCGAGAGTGTCAAGTGCACACTCCTCTATGGTATCCACACAAGCAATAGGTGGAGAAAGAGACAAACTTGAGTGTGCTAGCACTCCTAGAAGATCTCGGCAAGATGAGGTTGGGAGAGGTAGAGAGCTTGAGAGAAAATTTCAATGAAGAGGATGAAGTTGGAATAACTCACAAAAATGAATTTCACCATCATAACCCCTAATGGTGTTGGCCGGCCACATTATGGCTTGGGAGGTTACATGCATGCATGTAACTCCCATGCCTCTTGGTCTTCCACATGATGTGGCACCAATTGACAAAGTCAATGATGATGTGGAGCATCATCATTGGCCGGCCATGCCAAGTCATCATCATGACATGGCATTTGGTCAAGTCAAACTTGACCTTTCATCTTCCCTCTCAAGTCAAGTCAAACTTGACCTCTAATCTCCCATGGTTGATCAAATATAACCACTTGACTCAAGTCAATTTAATTTAATGAATCTCTATTCATTAATTTAAATTGATTTGATGAATCAAATATAAATTAGACTCATTCAACACTTGAATCAACTTGAGTCTAACTCAATTAGTCTAATTTGGATTACTCTTAATCCAATTTGGTTCATCCCATGAACCTAATCCTCATGGTTCATCATATGAACCTAATCTCCATCTAATTGCTCTTATGTGTGTGACCCTATAGGTTCTTGTAATGTTGGCAATGTCTCTAAACCGATTTAGGAACATAAGCAATGAGCGGTATCTAGCAACACATCATTGCTACCCAAGTTACAAGAATGTTGAGCTCCAACATCACCTTTGTGACTACTAATTGTGACTCTTACAATATGTGACAATGTCCCTCTATCCTTGACATCTAGATTGACCAATCGAGGCATAGACCATGTCATCCTCGGTACAATCTAAATCTTGAACTCCAAGTAGACTCACTCTAATCAAATGAGCTCAATATCTCATATTGACTCATTTGGGCATGGCCATGCACTTCGTGGTCTCACTCTATCAAGAATATCGATGTCACTCCCATCATATAGGAGGGATAGGTCCCATCTACATCACTCACATCCCTCCGCATAATTTGTTACATACCCAGTAATCGCCTTTATAGTCCACCCATTTACGAGTGACGTTTGACGAAGCCAAAGTATGCAACTCCTTATGTAGGGAACCATGGTGACTTCAGGTCTAAGGACTAATAGTCATACTAATAGCCACATGAGAAAGTATATGACACTCATATAACGATCCATGATACTTTCTCATGGCGGGTCATTCAGTATACATTCTTCAATGCATACCCATGTGTCAACTTGATATCTTATATCCATGACTTGTGAGATCAAGTCATCTTGTTGACCTACATGCTAGTCTCTACGCATTAACATTGTCCCTGAATGTTAATACTCGACTAGGAATTATTAAGAGTAGTGTTCTCTATATCATCTCATTATCGATTCAACCAATCGATTGATATAGATAAGAACCTACATCTCAAGGACATTATTATATTTAGTTATTTGGCACCAATACAAGTAAATATAATAACCATGCCTTTATAAATAGGAATATGATACAATAAATTCCATACAACAATCATCACATGATTGGCTCTAGGGCTTTCACTAACAATCTCCCACTTGCACTAGTGCAAATCACCGTAGTATCTAATACCCGATGACCTAGTGTGACCATCATGCTTTTTCTGTGCCAAAGCCTTGGTCAAGGGATCTGCGATGTTAGCCTCTGTGGGTACTCTGCAAATCTTCACATATCCTCTATCGATAATCTCTCGAATGAGATGGAAGCGTCGTAGTATGTGTTTGGTCCGCTGGTGTGAGCGAGGTTCCTTAGCCTATGCAATCGCTCCATTGTTGTCACAATAGAGCTCTATGGGATCTGCAATGCTAGGAACCACCCCAAGCTCAGTAATGAACTTGAGGATCCAAACTGCCTCCTTCTTGCCTCGGATGCACGATATATCACCATTGTAGAATCAAGAAGCGTGTGTCTGCTTGAACTCTTCCACTCACACGCACCATTCAAGCAAAACACGAACCACTTGCGATCTATAATCATCTCGTCGTTTGGCTGGCATCGTGTAACCCTTCTGACTAGCTCCTCATCGCCTCGAATATCAAGAAATATTCTTTAGTCCTTCTCAAGTACTTAAGAATATTCTTGATCGCTATCAGCTGACGCCACCGATCTCGATCGTATCTACTCGTCATGCTCAAAGCATACGAGACATCAGGACGAGTACATAGCATGGCGTACATGATAGATCCTATAGAAGATGCATAAGGGATCTTATCCATGCGGTCTCTCTCCTCTCTAGAAGAGGGACTTTGAGTCTTTGAAAGACTCACACCATGTGACATCGGCAGAAGTCCTTTCTTGGAATTCTGCATGGCAAACTGAAGTAATACCGTGTCAATGTATGTACTCTGACTTAAGCCAAGCAATCTCTTAGATCTATCTCTATAGATCTTGATGCCTAGAATACAGGCTGCTTCACCTAAGTCTTTCATTGAGAAGCACGTCCCGAGCCAAGTCTTCACCGACTGTAGCGAATGGATGTCATTCCCAATGAGCAGTATGTCATCCACATACAATACAACGAAGACAACTGTGTTCCCATCAACCCTCTTGTAGACACAGGGTTCATCTTCATTCTTGATGAAACCAAACTGTTTGATCGCATCATCGAATCGAAGATTCCAACTCCGAGAAGCTTGCTTTAGCCCATAAATGGACCTTTGCAGCTTGCATACCTTCCCAGTATGCTGTGGATCTACAAAACTCTCAGGTTGTGTCATGTACACATCCTCGAGCAAGTTTCCATTCAGAAACGCGGTTTTGACATCCATCTGCCAGATCTCATAATCGTGGTATGCTACAATAGCAAGCAAGATCCGAATGGACTTAAACATCGCCACTAGAGAAAAGGTTTCATCATAGTCAATACCATGAATTTTCTTGAAACCTTTAGCGACCAATCGACCCTTATAGGTATGCGTAAGTCCATCCATGTCAGACTTTCTCCTAAAGACCCATTTACACCCAATAGGTTTCACCCCTTCAGGTGGATCAACCAAAGTCCATACTTGGTTGGTGTATATGGATTCCATCTCGGATCTCATGGCCTCTAGCCATTTCTCAGAATATAGGCTCATCACAGCTTTCTGATAGGAGGTAGGCTCATTCTCAATGAGCATTACGTCATCATGGTCAGACAAGAGAAATGAATATCTCTCAGGCTGACGACGTACCCTATTAGATCTGCGAAGAGGTAGGTCTACATGAACAGGTGGTTGTTCCACAACTCTTTGTGCAATAACCTCATCACCCACAACACTTTGTGGTTCCTGTTCAACCTCCATCAAGGCCTCAGGGCTATGGTCCTTATCTTGAATTTCTTCAAGATCGAAGGTACTCCCACTAGTTTTTCTAGAAACAAAATCCCTTTCTAGAAAAACTCCAGTCTTTGCCATAAACACTTTGTGCTGACTGGGACTGTAGAAGTAATATCCCTTTGTATCCTTGAGATATCCAACAAAATAGCACCTATCGGATTTGGGTCCCAATTTGTCTGAGACTTGACGTTGAACGTAAGCCTCACAACCCCAAATCCTCATAAAAGACATCTTGGGATTTCTCCCTGTCCATATCGTATATGGTGTCTTTATGACAGCCTTAAATGGTACACGGTTAAGGGTAAAGGCTGCTGTGTCTAGAGCATACCTCCAAAAGGATATAGGAAGAACTGTGTGACTCATCATAGATCGTACCATATCTAATAGGGTACGATTCCTCCTTTCGGATACACCATTCCACTGTGGTGTTCCAGGAGGAGTAAGTTGGGATAGAATCCCACACTCAGCTAGATAGTCACAAAACTCATGGCTAAGGTATTCTCCACCTCGATCTGATCGAAGTATCTTAATACTCTTGCCAAGCTGGTTTTGTACTTCATTCTTGAATTCTTTGAACTTTTCAAAGGATTCTGATTTATGTGTCATAAGATACACATAACCATATCTACTGAAGTCATCAGTAAATGTAATGAAGTACCTGTAACCACCTCTAGCAGCAACATTGAAATGACCACATACATCACTATGTACAAGTCCTAATAAATTTGTTGCTCTTTCGCTGTGTCCACTAAAGGGAGTCTTGGTCATCTTGCCTAAAAGGCAAGATTCGCATGTCTCATATGATTCAAAATCAAATGAGTCTAGCAGCCCATCCTTATGGAGCTGAGATAAGCGACTCTCATTTATGTGACCTAAGCGACAATGCCAGAGATAGGTTTGGTTCAACTCATTTGACTTGAACCTCTTGGTACTTATGTTATAGATAGGGCTCTCTAAGTCTAGAAAGTAGAGTCCGTTCATTAGAGGTGCACTACAATAGAACATATCATTTAAATAAACTGAACAACATTTGTTCTTTATTATAAATGAAAATCCTTTCTTGTCCAAACAAGAAACTGAAATGATGTTCTTGGTTAAGGCAGGCACATAACAACATTCATCTAATTCTAATACAAGCCCAGAGGGCAAAGATAGATCATAAGTTCCTACAGCAACAGCAGCAACCCTTGCTCCATTGCCTACTCGTAGGTCCACCTCGCCCTTTGTCAATGCCCTGTTATTTCTCAGCGCCTGCACATTGGTACAAATGTGAGATGCACATCCGGTATCTAATACCCATGATGAAGAAATAGATAGATTGACTTCTATAACATTTATACCTGAAGTAGAAGTCTCACTTCTCTTCTTCTTAAGATCTTCCAGGTATGCCTTGCAGTTACGCTTCCAGTGTCCTGCTTCCTTGCAGTGGAAGCAAGCCCCTTCCTTGGCTACCCCTCCTTTGGGTTTAAGTTCTTTGCCTTTGCCCTTGGCTTGGGACTTTCCCTTACCTTTAGGCTTGCCCTTGCTTTCTTCTTTTCTACCATCAAAATGGTGTCAGATTTTCCCTTCTTAAGGTTAAGCTCAGCAGTTCTCAACATGCTGAGCATTTCAGGCAGTGGCTTATCAATTTCATTCATGTTATAATTCATGACAAATTGATTGAAGGCTTGTGGCAAAGATTGCAAGATCAGGTTTGTGGCCAGCTCTTGGCCAAGTGGGAATCCCAGCCTTTGTAGGTTTTCTACGTACCCAATCATCTTGAGTACATATGTACCTACGGGAGTCCCTTCTTGCATTTTGGACCCAAATAATGCCTTAGAGACTTCATATCTCTCATGCCTAGCTTGTCCTTGATATAGTTGACGAAGATGTCCAACCATATCATAAGCATTCATGAACTCACGAAGCTCGAGTTCATGGTCGCGAGCATTAGACATGACACATCTAACGCATCATTCGATGTTTTCTTGTAAGCACCGCCGCAGGCATCGCGGTGAGGTGCCTCGAATGGGCTACCTGTGACATACAACTTCCTTTCTTGGTGAGAACAATTCTCGTTCCTCCGCATCACTCCAGAAATTTGCTCCATTGAGCTTGTCCTTCCTGCGACCATAGAGAGAGAGTGTTCGCTGTCGACATAGTTATCTACAACATACAATGCAGAGAATTAATATCATATTCCTTTATCATTTAATTAGGCCTTTAATCAAATGATGCTCCCATCGAATTATAGGAATTTTGTAGAATCGAGTTATGGATGTGGTCAAACCACATTACTAGATTCATACAAACTAGCTATAATTTTATGGACAAGATCCACATCATACTAAGCCTTGAGTTAGCTTTGGCTAAATCGCCCAAGACTTAGTATGATCGGTGGGTAACACATTACCGATTACATCTATATGCAACTCTTGTTTATAGGATCAAGACCCACATTTACAAAAGACCTTGAGTTAGCTTTGGCTAAATCGCCCAAGATTTAGTGTAAATGCGATCTTGACCTATCTTTCCAACGATTGGAATATGCCTATAGTTCTACTCGATCCAATTGAGTTAACTAGTTTTGCTCAATCTAATTGAGCTTACTCTAACCCAAGCGTGATAGGCGGGACCAAGATTGTCCTCCGCACTTACCAAGATAATATGCTGTTGCTCGCTTGCGCATTCAACAACAACAAATGATCGAGGTAGTGATGGGTATCAAGCCTCGGTAGGCATTTTCGAGTTGATTCGATTATGATCTAATCTAATCGTAATGTGCATCTTATACACATTTAGGCCTTTATTATCCTATATTAGCATGCATCATATACATACATTCATTATTCTAGCATGCATCATATACATACAAGAAAATTATCCTAGCATGCATCATATACATACAAGCATTATTCTACTAGCATGCATCACATACATACAAGCAAAATCAATTAAATATATATATATATATCAACATATATATATATATATAATTAAATGTGATATAGTCATGGCCCTACTACGATCTTCTCAAGCCAATGAGAAGATCGGACGGTCAACCTAAGGCCAGCGGCTTCTCCAAGCGCTTCCTTTGACCGCCATGTGTCATCGTCACCCTTCTCGTAATCTCGTCTTCGAGTGGACTTTCCACCGCTCCATTTTGTACATTACAAATATGAAACTCGAGTTACATTCGAGTCTAAAAACTAATTATAATTAGAATATCAAAAGAAGAGATACGACGCGCAAGTCGCATACACTATACAACACGCACAATCACAAAACGACACGCAGGCCGTATTATGAATTACAACACACATAATCCAATAAAATTGGGGTCATTGGGCCATTACAATCACATAATTATACATAATTCTAAATTATGTATTTTTACAGAAATTTCTATAATTTTTCCTAATTTTTTTTTCAAATTAATGAGTCACCTCTCCGTAACGGTCCCGCTAAGCGGTTTCCGGGCGCGATCGCGGGACAAAGCCCCTTTCGGGGATAGGGCAGCGCCCATACTCGCAAAATTAACTTTGCGAGTGTCCCTACTATGATCCTACAGCGACTTAAGTTGCTGTCCCAAAAACCTAAAGCGAGAACTCGCCGTTTCGGAGAGTTTTTCTCGACGGTTGAAGCCTACAAGTGTCCCAACACTCGTTGCTTCGACTCTTTGAGAAAAATACCCAAAAATTCTATAAAATTAGGAAATTTACAGAAACATATAAATCTGTAATTTTTATATCTAATACAAAAATTACAAAGATGAAACACATACATGCTTCGCACGTGGCTCTGATACCACTGTTGGGTTTTTCCGAGCCGCAAAAACCGCTTTTTGCGTTGCGGAAATCTCGGAAGCCCCGGCCACGGATCCGTGCGAAGTATAATAATATAAAAACATGTATGTGCTTACAAAAAACCCTAGATCTACCTTAGATCTAAGAGGTTAGAACATTACCCTCGTAGCGATGCCCTTCGCTTATCCCGCATTCAAAAGTTCACGAATTCGAGAGTGTCAAGTGCACACTCCTCTATGGTATCCACACAAGCAATAGGTGGAGAAAGAGACAAACTTGAGTGTGCTAGCACTCCTAGAAGATCTCGTCAAGATGAGGTTGGGAGAGGTAGAGAGCTTGAGAGAAAAATTCCAAGGAAGAAGATGAAGTTGGAATAACCTACAAAAATGAATTTCACCATCATAACCCCTAATGGTGTTGGTCGGCCACATTATGGCTTGGGAGGTTACATGCATGCATGTAACTCCCATGCCTCTTGGTCTTCCTCATGATGTGGCACCAATTGAGAAAGTCAATGATGATGTGGAGCATCATCATTGGCCAGCCATGCCAAGTAATCATCATGACATGGCATTTGGTCAAGTCAAACTTGACCTTTCATCTTCCCTCTCAAGTCAAGTCACACTTGACCTCTAATCTCCCATGGTTGATCAAATCTAACCACTTGACTCAAGTCAATTTAATTTAATGAATCTCTATTCATTAATTTAAATTGATTTGATGAATCAAATCTCAATTAGACTCATTCAACACTTGAATCAACTTGAGTCTAACTCAATTAGTCTAATTTGGATTACTCTTAATCCAATTTGGTTCATCCCATGAACCTAATCCTCATGGTTCATCATATGAACCTAATCTCCATCTAATTGCTCTTATGTGTGTGACCCTATAGGTTCTTGTAACGTTGGCAATGTCCCTAAACCGATTTAGGAACATAAGCAATGAGCGGTATCTAGCAACACATCATTGCTACCCAAGTAACAAGAATGTTGAGCTCCAACATCACCTTTGTGACTACTAATTGTCACTCTCACAATATGTGACAATGTCCCTCTATCCTTGACATCTAGATTGACCAATCGAGGCATAGACCGTGTCATCCTCGGTACAATCTAAATCTTGAACTCCAAGTAGACTCACTCTAATCAAATGAGCTCAATATCTCATATTGACTCATTTGGGCATGGCCATGCACTTCGTGGTCTCACTCTATCAAGAATATCGATGTCACTCCCGTCATATAGAAGGGATAGATCCCATCTACATCACTCACATCCCTCCGCATAATTTGTTACATACCCAGTAATCGCCTTTATAGTCCACCCATTTACGGGTGACGTTTGACGAAGCCTAAGTATGCAACTCCTTATGTAGGGAACCATGGTGACTTCAGGTCTAAGGACTAATAGTCATACTAATAGCCACATGAGAAAGTATATGACACTCATATAACGATCCATGATACTTTCTCATGGCGGGTCATTCAGTATACATTCTCCAATGCATACCCATGTGTCAACTTGATATCTTATATCCATGACTTGTTAGATCAAGTCATCTTGTTGACCTACACGCTAGTCTCTACGCATTAACATTGTCCCTGAATGTTAATACTCGACTAGGAAAGATTAAGTGTAGTGTTCTCTATATCATCTAATTATCGATTCAACCAATCGATTGATATAGATAAGAACCTACTACTCAAGGACATTATTATATTTAGTTATTTGGCACCAATACAAGTAAATATAATAACCATGCCTTTATAAATAGGAATATGATACAAAAAAGTCCATACAACAATCATCACATGATTGGCTCTAGGGCTTTCACTAACAAGGCTTACCCAACCTCATCAACTTGGTTAATAAAATCTGTAATGCTTGTCAACAAGGAAAACAACCTAGGACACAACACAAGTTAACTAACCAAGAACGAACCTCAAGTGTACTTGAGCTCCTGCATATGGATCTATTCGATTCACATGGAGCCAAGTCACTCAATAGAAGTCAATATTGCTTAGTCATAATTGACGACTACTCCAGGTTTACCTGGGTTAGGTTCATCAAACATAAAAATGATACTCTAGATCAATTAATCAATCTATTCAAATTAATCGAGAATAAAAAAAAACCTTAAGGTTAAAAGACTTAGAAGCGATCATGGTGGTGAATTTGAAAATCAAAGGTTCACCAACTTCTGTAACCTAAACGGATACCACCATGAATTCTCTTGCCCTAGGACCCCTCAACAAAATGGCCTAGTGGAGCGGAAAAACCAAACTCTACAAGAAGCCGCTAGGACCATGTTGAACGAATACGACCTACCTGATAGGTTTTGGGCAGAAGCCGTTAGCACGACTTGTTATGTCCAGAATAGGATCCTTATGGTAAAGAGGCACCTTAAGACCTCCTACGAGATTTATCATAATAAAGTACCCAACATCAAGTACTTTAGGGTATTTGGATGTAAAGTACATATCTTAAACACTAAGAACCACCTAGGGAAATTCAAATCCAAAACCTCCACCGGAATCTTCTAAGGATACTCGACTACAAGTCGAGCTTATAGAGTATATAACCACGACACCCTTAGAGTCGAGGAGACTATCAATGTAGTATTTGATGAAGGACATGAACCTACAAAACCCCAGCAACCCCAATTAGCGAGCCGATTCATACTAGATCTAACTCTGATCCGGAGATCAGGTCTAGTGTTTATCCTAACCTAAGTCAACCAAGTCACTCTATTGATCAAGTGATAGATGACTCCAACAAAACTAGTGTTCAACCAAGTCACCCCATTGATCAAGCATTAGGTGACACAAACCCAACCCAATCTAGGATTCAGACTAACCACCCTATCGATCAAGTGATAGGAGATCCTAATCTAGGAGTTCGAACTAGAGCATCCTATAGGAACCTTAGTCAAATTTCCTTAATTTCAAAGATAGAACCCAAATCAATTGAACAAGCTCTTCTTGATCCCGATTGGATTATTGCAATGCAAGAAGAGCTAGCTCAATTTACTGTTAGTGAAAGCCCTAGATCCAATCATGTGATGATTGTTGTATGGACTTTATTGTATCATATTCCTATTTATAAAGGCATGGTTATTATATTTACTTGTATTGGTGCCAAATAACTAAATATAATAATGTCCTTGAGTAGTAGGTTCTTATCTATATCAATCGATTGGTTGAATCGATAATTAGATGATATAGAGAACACTACTCTTAATCATTCCTAGTCGAGTATTAACATTCAGGGACAATGTTAATGCATAGAGACTAGCATGTAGGTCAACAAGATGACTTGATCTCACAAGTCATGGATATGAGATATCAAGTTGACACATGGGTATGCATTGGAGAATGTATACTGAATGACCCGCCATGAGAAAGTATCATGGATCGTTATATGAGTGTCATATACTTTCTCATGTGGCTATTAGTATGACTATTAGTCCTTAGACCTGAAGTCACCATGGTTCCCTACATAAGGAGTTGCATACTTTGGCTTCGTCAAACGTCACCCGTAAATGGGTGGACTATAAAGGCGATTACTGGGTATGTAACGAATTATGCGGAGGGATGTGAGTGATGTAGATGGGATCTATCCCTCCTATATGACGTGGGTGACATCGATATTCTTGATAGAGTGAGACCACGAAGTGCATGGCCATGCCCAAATGAGTCAATATGAGATATTGAGCTCATTTGATTAGAGTGAGTCTACTTGGAGTTCAAGATTTAGATTGTACCGAGGATGACACGGTCTATGCCTCGATTGGTCAATCTAGATGTCAAGGATAGAGGGACATTGTCACATATTGTGAAAGTCACAATTAGTAGTCACAAAGGTGATGTTGGAGCTCAACATTCTTGTAACTTGGGTAGCAATGATGTGTTGCTAGATACCGCTCATTGCTTATGTTCCTAAATCGGTTTAGGGACATTGCCAACGTTGCAAGAACCTATAGGGTCACACACATAAGAGCAATTAGATGGAGATTAGGTTCATATGATGAACCATGAGGATTAGGTTCATGGGATGAACCAAATTGGATTAAGAGTAATCCAAATTAGACTAATTGAGTTAGACTCAAGTTGATTCAAGTGTTGAATGAGTCTAATTGAGATTTGATTCATCAAATCAATTTAAATTAATGAATAGAGATTCATTAAATTAAATTGACTTGAGTCAAGTGGTTAGATTTGATCAACCATGGGAGATTAGAGGTCAAGTTTGACTTGACTTGAGAGGGAAGATGAAAGGTCAAGTTTGACTTGACCAAATGCCATGTCATGATGATGACTAGGCATGGCCGGCCAATGATGGTGCTCCACATCATCATTGACTTGGTCAATTGGTGCCACATCATGAGGGAGACCAAGGGTCATGGGAGTTTCATGCATGCATGTAACCCCCCCTCCATGAAGTGGCCGGCCACTTAGGGGTTATGGGTGGTGAATTCATTTGATGAGTTACTCTCATTGCGTCATCTTCAACCGTGGAACCATTCCTCTCAAGCTCTCCCTCGCCCATCCCCCTCTTTGGCCGAAATTCCTCACGGAGTGCTAGCACACTCGAAGGCATTTCTCTCCACCTATTGCTTCTGTGGATACCATATAGGAGTTTGCACTTGACACACTCGAGTTTGACTTTGACGAGCGGGATAAGCGAAGGGCGTCGCTACGAGGGTAACGTTCTAACCTCTTAGATCTAAGGTAGATCTAGGATTTCTGTAAGCACATACATGTAATTATAATTTTATACTGACGGATCCGTGGTCGGGCTTCGAGGTTTCCGCAACGCAAAGCTTTTGGGCTCTGAAAACCCAACAAAGGGTATCGTGAGCCACGCAAGCATGTATGTGTTTCATTTTTGTAGTTTTTATATTAGATATAAAAATTACAGATTTATATGTTTCTGTAAATTTTCTTATTTTATAGAATTTTTGGGTATTTTTCTCGTAAAAGAGTCGAAGCAACGAGTGTTGGGACACTCGTAGGCTTCAACCGTCGAGAAAACTCTCAATCGTAGTTCTCGCTTAGGTTTTTGGGACAGTGACTTAAGTCGCTGTAAGATCATTGTAGGGACACTCGCAAGTTTATTTTGCAGTAGGGGCGCTGCCCCTATCCCGAAAGGGGCCATGTCCCGCGATCGGCCTTAAACCGCTTAGCGGGACCGTTTCGAGGGGTGACTCATAAATTCAAAATAAATTAGGAAAAATTATAGAAATTTTCTGTAAAAATACATAATTTAGAATTATGTATAATTCTGTGATTGTCATGGCCCAATAACCCAATTGGATTGGATTATGTGTGTCTTTTGTGGTCGCGTGTTGTAAAGTGTTTGACTGCAAGGCGTCGCACCTATTCTTTAATATTCTAGTTGTAAATAGTTTTAGACTCGAATGTAACTCGAGTTTCATATTTGTAATGTACAAAAATGGAGCGGTGGAAAGTCCACTTGAAGACGAGCTTACGAGAAGGGTGACGACGACACATGGCGGTCAAAGGAAGCGCTTGGAGAAGCCGCTAGCCTTAGGTTGACCGTCCGATCTTCTCATTGGCTTGAGAAGATCGTAGTAGGGCCATGACTATATCACATTTAATGATATATATATATGTTGATATATATATATGTATATTTAATTGATTTTGCTTGTATGTATGTGATGCATGCTAGTAGAAAAATGTTTGTATGTATATGATGCATGGTTAATTTTCTTGTATGTATATGATGCATGCTAGAATAATTAATGTATGTATATGGTGCATGCTAATATAGGATAATAAAGGCCTAAATGCGTATAAGATACACATTACGATTAGATTAGATCATAATCGAATCAACTCGAAAATGCCTACCGAGCCTTGATACCCATCACTACCTCGATCATTTGTTGTTGTTGAATCTGCCAAAGCAGAGCAACGCATATTATCTTGGTAGGGTGCGGAGGGACAATCTTGGTCCCGCCTATCACGACTCGGGTTAGAGTAAGCTCAATTAGATTGAGCAAAACTAGTTAACTCAATTGGATCGAGTAGAACTATAGGCATATTCCAATCGTTGGAAAGATAGGTTAAGATCGCATTTACACTAAATCTTGGGCGATTTAGCCAAAGCTAACTCAAGGTCTTTTGTAAATGTGGGTCTTAATCCTATAAACAAGAGTTGCATAGAGATGTAATCGGTAATGTGTTACCCACCGATCGTACTAAGTCTTGGGCGATTTAGCCAAAGCTAACTCAAGGCTTAGTATGATGTGGATCTTGTCCCGCAAGGATTATAGCTAGTTTGTATGAATCTAGTAAAAGTGGTTTGACCACATCCATAACTCGATTCTACAAAATTCCTATAATTTAGTGGGAGCATCATTTGATTAAAGACCTAATTAAATGATAAAAGGAATATGATATTAATTCTCTGCATTGTATGTTGTAGATAACTATGTCGACAAACACGAACACTCTCTCTCTGCGATCTGTCCTTGAGAAGGACAAGCTCAATGGAGCAAATTTCCTGGACTGGTACAGGAACCTGAGAATTGTTCTCACCCAAGAAAGGAAGTTGTACGTCCTGGAGCAGCCCATTCCGGAGGCACCTCCTGCCAATGCCTCGCGAGCTGACAAAGATGCTTACAAGAAGCATCAAGATGATGCATTAGATGTGTCATGTCTAATGCTCGCGACCATGAACTCTGAGCTTCAGAAGCAACACGAGTTCATGAATGCTTATGATATGGTTGGACATCTTCGTCAACTATATCAAGGACAAGCTAGGCATGAGAGATATGAAGTCTCTAAGGCATTATTTGGGTCTAAAATGCAAGAAGGGACTCCCGTAGGTACATATGTACTCAAGATGATTGGGTACGTAGAAAACCTACAGAGGCTGGGATTCCCACTTGGCCAAGAGCCGCCGACCTAATCTTGCAATCTTTCCACAAGCCTTCAATCAATTTGTCATGAATTATAACATGAATGAAATTGATAAGCCATTACTCAAATGCTCAAAGATGTTGAGAATCGCAGAGCTTAACCTTAAGAAGGGTAAATCGACACCATTTTGATGGTGCGTAAGAAGAAAGGCAAGGGCAAGCCTAAAGGTAAGGGAAAGTCCCAAGCCAAGGGCAAAGGCAAAGAACTTAAACCCAAAGGAGGGGTAGCCAAGGAAGGGGCTTGCTTCTTACGCAAGGAAGCAGACGGAAGCGAATCGCAAGGCATACTGAAGATCTTAAGAAGAAGAGAAGTGAGACTTCTACTGGTATAAATGTTATAGAAGTCAATCTATCTATTTCTTCATCTTGGGTATTAGATACCGGATGTGCATCTCACATTTGTACCAATGTGCAAATGAAATAGGGCATTGATAAAGGGCGAGGTGGACTCTACGAGTAGGCAATGGAGCAAGGGTTCTTGTCATTGTAGGGAACTTATGATCTATCTCCGCCTCTCGGGCTTTGTACTAGAATTAGATGAATGTTGTTATGTGCCGCTTAACTAAGAACATCATTTCATTTCTTGTTTGGACAAGAAAGGTTTTTCATTTATAATAAAGAACAAATGTTGTTCTTTATTTAAATGATATGTTCTATTGTAGTGCACCTCTAATGAACGGACTCTACTTTCTAGACTTATAGATACCAATCTATAACATAAGAAACAACAGGTTCAAGTCAAATGAGTTTAACCAAACCTATCTCTCGACATTGTCGCAGGTCACATAAATGAGAGTCGCTTATCTCAGCTCCATAAGGATGGGCTGCTAGACTCATTTGATTTTGAATCATATGAGACATGCGAGTCTTGCCTTTTAGGCAAGATAACCAAGACTCCCTTTAGTGGACATAGCGAAAGAGCAACAGATTTGTTAGGACTTATACATAGTGATGTATGTGGTCCTTTCAATGTTGCTGCTAGAGGTAATTACAGGTACTTCATTACATTTACTGATGACTTCAGTAGATATGGTTATGTGTATCTTATGACACATAAATCTGAATCCTTTGAAAAGTTCAAAGAATTCAAGAATGAATTACAAAACCAGCTTGGCAAGAGTATTAAGATACTTCGATCAGATCGAGGTGGTGAATACCTTAGCCATGAGTTTCGTGACTATCTAGCTGAGTGTGGGATTCTATCCCAACTCACTCCTCCTGGAACACCACAGTGGAATGGTGTATCCGAAAGGAGGAATCGTACCCTATTGGATATGGTACGATCTATGATGAGTCACATGATCTTCCTATATCCTTTGGGGATATGCTCGGATAAGAGCCTTTACCCTTAACCGTGTACCATCCAAGGCTGTGGTAAAGACACCATATACGATATGGACAGGGAAAAATCCCAAGATGTCTTTTATGAGGATTTGGGGTTGTGAGGCTTACGTTCGATGTCAAGTCTCAGACAAACTGGGACCCAAATTCGATAGGTGCTATTTTGTTGGATATCCCAAGGATACAAAGGGATATTACTTCTACATTCCCAGTCAGCACAAAGTATTTGTGGCAAAGACTAGGATTTTTCTAGAACGGGATTTTGTTTCTAGAAAAACTTGTGGGAGTACCTTCGATCTTGAAGAAATTCAAGATAAGGACCATAGCACTGAGGCCTTGATGGAGGTTGAACAGGAACCACAAAGTGTTGTGGGTGATGAGGTTGTTGCACAAAGAGTTGTGGAACAACCACCTGTTCAAGTAGACCTACCTCTTCGCAGGTCAGATAGGGTACGTCATTAGCCTGAGAGATACTCATTTCTCTTGTCTGACCATGATGACATTATGCTCATTGAGAATGAGCCTACCTCCTATCAGGAAGCTGTGATGAGCCCAGATTCTGAGAAATGGCTAGACGCCTTGAGATCCGAGATGGAATCCATGTACACTAACCAAGTATGGACTTTGGTTGATCCACCTGAAGGGGTCAAACCCATTGGGTGTAAGTGGGTCTTTAGGAGAAAGACTGACATGGATGGACTTATGCATACCTATAAGGGTCGTTTGGTGGCTAAAGGTTTCAAGCAAATTCATGGTATTGACTGTGATGAAACCTTTTCTCCAGTGGCGATGTTTAAGTCCATTCGGATCTTGCTTGCTATTGCAGCATACCACGATTATGAGATCTGGCGGATGGATGTCAAAACGCGTTTACGAATGAAACTTACTCGAGGATGTGTACATGACACAACTGAGGTTTTGTAGATCCACTGACATCTTTGGGAAGGTATGCAGCTGCAAAGGTCCATTTATGGGCTAAAGCAAGCTTCTCGGAGCTGGAATCTTCGATTCGATGATGCGATCAAACAGTTTGGTTTCATCAAGAATGAAGATGAACCCTGTGTCTACAAGAGGGTTAATGGGAACACAGTTGTGTTCCTTGTATTGTATGTGGATGACATACTACTCATTGGGAATGACATCCCTTCGCTACAGTCTGTGAAGACTTGGCTGGGGACGTGCTTCTCAATGAAGGACTTAGGTGAAGCAGCCTGTATTCTAGGCATCAAGATCTATAGAGATAGATCTAAGAGATTGCTTGGCCTAAGTCAAAGTACATACATTGACACGGTATTACTTCGGTTTGCCATGCAGAATTCCAAGAAAGGACTTCTGCCGATGTCACATGGTGTGAGTCTTTCGAAGACTCAAAGTTCCTCTTCTAGAGAGGAGAGAGACCGCATAGATAAGATCCCTTACGCATCTGCTATAGGATCTATCATGTACGCCATGCTGTGTACTCGTCCTGATGTCTCGTATGCTTTGAGCATGACGAGTAGATACCGATCGGATCGGTGGCGTCATTTGGATAGCGATCAAGAATATTCTTAAGTACTTGAAGGACTAAAGAATATTTCTTGATATTTGGAAGGCGATGAGGAGCTAGTAAAGGGTTACTGTGATGCCGACTTCCAAACTTACGGCCAGATGATTATAGATCGCAGTCAGGGTTCGTGTTTTGCTTGAATAGGTAGCACTGTGAGCTGGAAGAGTTCCAAGCAGGACACAGTTATTGATTCTACAACAGAGGCCGAATATATATCGGTGCTTCCATCTCATTCGTGAGATTGTCGATCGAGGAGATGTGAAGATTTGCAGAGTACCCACAGAGGCTAACATCGCAGATCCCTTGACCAAGGCTTTGGCACAGAAAAAGCATGATGGTCACACTAGGTCATTGGGTATTAGATACTACGGTGATTGGCACTAGTGCTAGTGGGAGATTGTTAGTGAAAGCCCTAGAGCCAATCATGTGATGATTGTTGTATGGACTTTATTGTATCATATTCCTATTTATAAAGGCATGGTTATTATATTTACTTGTATTGGTGCCAAATAACTAAATATAATAATGTCCTTGAGTAGTAGGTTCTTATCTATATCAATCGATTGGTTGAATCGATAATTAGATGATATAGAGAACACTACTCTTAATCATTCCTAGTCGAGTATTAACATTCAGGGACAATGTTAATGCATAGAGACTAGCATGTAGGTCAACAAGATGACTTGATCTCACAAGTCATGGATATGAGATATCAAGTTGACACATGGGTATGCATTGGAGAATGTATACTGAATGACCCGCCATGAGAAAGTATCATGGATCGTTATATGAGTGTCATATACTTTCTCATGTGGCTATTAGTATGACTATTAGTCCTTAGACTTCTGAAGTCACCATGGTTCCCTACATAAGGAGTTGCATACTTTGGCCGTCAAGCGTCACCCGTAAATGGGTGGACTATAAAGCGATTCTTGGGTATGTAACGAATTATGCGGAGGGATGTGAGTGATGTAGATGGGATCTATCCCTCCTATATGAGGTGACATCGATATTCTTGATAGAGTGAGACCACGAAGTGCATGGTTATGCCTAAATGAGTCAATATGAGATATTGAGCTCATTTGATTAGAGTGAGTCTACTTGGAGTTCAAGATTTAGATTATGAGGATGACACGGTCTATGCCTCGATTGGTCAATCTAGATGTCAAGGATAGAGGACATTGTCACATATTGTGAGAGTCACAATTAGTAGTCACAAAGGTGATGTTGGAGCTCAACATTCTTGTAACTTGGGTAGCAATGATGTGTTGCTAGATACTGCTCATTGCTTATGTTCCTAAATCGGTTTAGGGACATTGCCAACGTTACAAGAACCTATAGGGTCACACACATAAGAGCAATTAGATGGAGATTAGGTTCATATGATGAACCATGAGGATTAGGTTCATGGGATGAACCAAATTGGATTAAGAGTAATCCAAATTAGACTAATTGAGTTAGACTCAAGTTGATTCAAGTGTTGAATGAGTCTAATTGAGATTTGATTCATCAAATCAATTTAAATTAATGAATAGAGATTCATTAAATTAAATTGACTTGAGTCAAGTGGTTAGATTTGATCAACCATGGGAGATTAGAGGTCAAGTTTGACTTGACTTGAGAGGGAAGATGAAAGGTCAAGTTTGACTTGACCAAATGCCATGTCATGATGATGACTAGGCATGACCGGCCAATGATGGTGCTCCACATCATCATTGACTTGGTCAATTGGTGCCACATCATGAGGGAGACCAAGGGTCATGGGAGTTACATGCATGCATGTAACCCCCCCCTCCATGAAGTGGCCGGCCACTTAGGGGTTATGGGTGGTGAATTCATTTGATGAGTTACTCTCATTACTTCATCTTCAACCTTGGAACCTTTCCTCTCAAGCTCTCCCTCTCCCATCCCTCTCTTTGGCCGAAATTCCTAAGGGAGTGCTAGCACACTCTAAGGCATTTCTCTCCACCTATTGCTTGTGTGGATACCATAGAGGAGTGTGCACTTGACACTCTTGAGTTCCGGCGAACTTTTGGACGAGCGGGATAAGCGAAGGGCGTCGCTACGAGGGTAACGTTCTAACCTCTTAGATCTAAGGTAGATCTAGGATTTCTGTAAGCATATACATGTAATTATAATTTTATACTTCGCACGGATCCGTGGCCGGGGCTTCCGAGGTTTCCGCAACGCAAAAAGCGGTTTTTGCGGCTCGGAAAAACCCAACATTTACTAGGAATGAAGTGTGGGAATTAGTACCACCACCTAAAGACAAAACGATAATTGGAACAAGGTGGGTGTTTCGAAATAAGCTTGATGATAAAGGTGAAGTAGTTAGAAACAAGGCTAGGTTAGTCGCCAAAGGGTTTAGTCAAGTCGAAGGCTTAGATTACGACGAAACCTATGCCCCAGTAGCTAGACTCGAATCCATTCGAATGTTGCTAGCTTATGCTGCACATCGATGATTTAAGCTGTTTCAAATGGATGTTAAGTCAGCATTCCTAAATGGATACATTAAAGAAGAAGTTTATGTTAGCCAACCCCCCAGATTCGAAAATCTAGATAAACCCGACCATGTTCTAAAACTTAAGAAAGCTCTCTATGGACTTAAACAAGCTCCTCGAGCTTGGTACGAGATACTTTCAATCCATCTTAAGTCAAAAGGGTTTAACCAAGGCTTAGTTGACCCAACTCTCTTCGTATAAACCTTAGGTAAAGAAATATTCATAGCTCAAATTTACGTAGACGATATAATTTTTGGAACCTCTAACTCAGCCTTACTAAACGAGTTCGTTTCACTCATGAAAAGTGAGTTCGAAATGAACTTGGTAGGCGAGTTAAGTTTCTTTTTAGGTCTACAAATTAAACAAACTAAGGATGGTATATACCTATATCAACAAAAATACACTAAGGAGTTAATTAAAAGATTTGGAATGCAAGACGCTAAGATAATAAACACCCCAATGGCGATTAATGTTAACATAGGAGAAGACCTAGAAAGTAAGTCCATTGACTTAAAGTACTATAGGAGCGCGATAGGAAGTCTCCTATACTTAACTGCGAGCCGACCCGACATCCTATTCGCAGTAAGTATGTGCGCCAGGTTTCAAACCTATGCTAAGGAGTCTCACCTAACCCTAGTTAAGTGTATCCTTAGATATCTTAAGGGTACACTTAACGTTGGTATTTGGTACCCTAGATCTACGGAGTTCAAACTAATCGACTACTCTGATTCGGACTATGCCGGTAGTAAGCTTGATAGAAAGAGCACGAGTGGTTGTTATCAACTTCTCGGCTCGAGTCTAGTAAGTTGGTGCAGTAGGAAGCAACACTGTGTCGCTTTATCTACCACCGAAGCTGAATACATCACGATGGGTGAGTGTGTCACTCAACTTCTTTGGATGAAGCACACTCTCCGCGACTTTAAGTTAGACTTTACGAATACTAAACTTCACGTAGACAACATTATTTCAATTAATCTTACTAAGAATCTGATATGTCACTCTAGGACCAAACATATAGAGGTCAAACACCATTTCATTCGAGAACATGTGGCCAACGGAGCAATACAACTTGAATACGTCGAATCGAAGTCTAACTTAGCAGACCTATTTACTAAACCCCTACCCGAAGCCGAATTTAGTCTATTAAGACGAAAATTGGGCATGTGCGTAGTAGAATAGGTACTTGCAAATTATATTTTCTTACTACTATTTCTTAAATTTTCATTTTTATGGAACTAGCATAGGACATACCTTAGATATCATGCACCTATAGATTTAAGGAGCCAATACATCTCACAACACATAGGACTAATGTGTTTGTGTACATAGCCACGTAGATGAGCGTGAGATGTTAGGACCTTACTCTTGGTTCTAGATGTAGATCTAGTGCATCGCCATGAACCATGGAGTATAATCATACACACTAACCGACTCTGACCAGGACTGGTTGATCTTTCATATCAATCAAGCCAAATATGAGTCGAATATTTTATAGATGAGCTTATTTTCAGTATATTTTTTTTTTAAAATAAAAAATGGGGAACATGCTTGGACTTTAAATTTAACACTTATTTTGTTTTCCACACACCCCTTACTCTTTTCGATATACGGCAAAAGGGGGAGAAAAAGGCCAAAGTTAAAAGGTCAAAGTTAAGGGGTAAGTTAAGTAATTTCGGTTACTTAATTCTTTTTTAGTAGCAAACGTCAAGGGGGAGACTTAAAACTCTTTCTCAAGTACTCACCCTCGGTCAAGGGGAAGGATTCCTCAAGGGGGAGCACTTGAAAAAGAGTTTTTATACTCCTATTCATTCATGCTCTTAACACTCCTGCTCATTCATGCATATCTTTTCTTAATGCACTTAACTTTGTATGTGGGTTTGCCATAAATCAAAAAGGAGAAGATTGTTGGTGCAGTAGGCACCTAAGTCGAACCTGAGTTTTGATTATAGCAAACGATACAAAGTTAAGCTCATGTTGTTATCTCACGAGCTGAATCGAGTGTGCAGAAAATTGCTATAGATGGAGCTGAAGGCTAGCGACACCCGGAGGAAGCCGCGGTGGTCGGGCGACACTCAAGTGACTTCGGAGGGAGCCGAAGGAATTGAGTGGAAGGCCGGAAGCAAAAGCAACACGTAAGTATCGAGGTAAGCTCATGTGTGCGAGTGTAAGTAAGGTCGTATCCTCGTTACGGGGAAAGACTTAAGCATAGATCCGACCCAAGACATCTCATAGGTGGTGTAGGTCAAGATCGGACGGTCGACGACCATCAAAATAATGTTTTCTTTAAGCTAACATTGCCTTGAAGCCAGCATCAGTCGACTGCCAACCTGAAGGACTCGACTATCGTCCATCAGTCGGGTGACTATGGCTAGCACTCACGATCTTATCACTAAATTTCAAGGGGAGTGGTGCTCAAATATGATTGGCTAGGGTTCCTCTCGAAAAGGGGCTCAAAGCTATAAAAGGAGGTCCTAACCTAGGGTTTTCATAAGAATTCTAAGCTTCCAAAAGCCTCCGCAAAGCTACAACTCTCCGACAATGATGTCCTTCCTTTCCGACGTCTAGGTTTAACTTTCTTTATTTTTGTACGTCGTTATTAGTTTTTATCAGTTGTTCATCTACTTTTTCGGAGCTTTTATCATATACGAGGAGAGGGGGAGTGTCCCTCTACCTCAAGTTTTTGTTCCTTCTTGTATCGATTAACTCCTACCTCTAACGAGGAGGAGTTCCTTTAGTGCTTTTGCCCTCCGTACATGATCAAGGACCACTATGGCCTTGGAGTAGTAGCTGAAGGCTACGAACCAAGTAAAACATTTGTCTTCTTTTTATATTGCTTATCTTTTCCGCTGCAAATTAATTATCTACTCGGTTTTTTAACGAACGAAGAGAAAAAAGTTTTTATCGCTATTCACCACCCCCCCTTTCTAGCGATCCGCTTCGATCCAACAATTCCATACCGGAAAATGATGTTATTCCACAGAAACTGTATTACCACACTCTCCGTGATTTTAGCTAAAGGCTCAGCTTCTATCTATTTAGAAAAGTAGTCCACCACTACCAATAGAAACTTCTTCTGTAAGGGTACAGTAGGTATGTGACCCACTATATCCATTCCCCACTGATCAAAGGGGTAGGAAGCAACGACAACTCTCATTAGCTTGGCTAGTCGCCGATCGAGACATCGTGCCTTTGATAGGTCAACAAACTTGCATGAGGCGGTTAAATCTTGTATGAAGAGTAAGCACCAAAAAATACCGACCAATAATAATCCTCTGGAGGCTCTTCCTCTCAAATGATTGTTGTAACAACCCTCATGTACTTCTCGAAGCACCCATTTGGCGTCTTCCTTCCCCAAGCATTTTAATAGGGGCTGCCCAAAAGACACCTTATATAAAATCCTATCCACAATTGTGAACCGCTTGGCTCTAGTCACCAAGATAGATGTTGCTTCTCTTTCCTCAGGAACCTTCCCTTGTTGTAAATATGCCATAATATCAGTTCTCCAATTGGGGATCTGATCAGTTCTTAGTGCCACTTCTTCCACATTACATATCGCCAGGGAGTTGGGAACTTCCACACAAACCGAACCTGGCTCTCTCATCCCTTCTAGGGCACTAGCTAGGTGAGCCAATTCAACCGCTTTTTGGTTGTTTTCTCTTGGAATCTGCTGCAAGATGACCTCCTGGAAATGAGCTTTTTCTTTTTCAATGGCTATCAAATATTTCTGCAATCTCTCTTCCCATACAACAAAAGCACCTTGGAGTTGCGACACCACCAACTGGGAATCTGAATGCATGACAATTAAAGTTGCCCCAATGGCTCTGGCGGCTTGCAATCTAGCTAGGATGGCCTCATATTCTGTTTTATTATTGGACACCCGGTATCCTAGGCGAACGACTACACGGGTTTCCTCTTCTTCGGGAGATACTAAGAGTACCCCCACTCCACTGCTTGTAGATCTAGAAGACCCATCCACAAAAACATTCCACACATTATTCCCCTCTTCTTTGTTGGCTGAACTGTTCCCCGAATCGACAGGTACTTCTGCTAGGAAATCGGCTAACGGTTGAGCCTTGATAGCAGTTTGGGGATGGTAGTGAATGTCATATTCACTTAGTTCCACAACCCACTTGGCGAGCGTTTCTGAAAAATTAAGCTTAGTCACCACTTTACCCAATTCGCTATAAGTTAAGACGTTGATTGGATGGGCTAGGAAGTATGGCCTCAATTTACGGGCTGTCAAAACTAAGATGTATATAAATTTCTCTAACTCAGTGTACCGTTACTCTGTTCTTTTCAAGATATGACAGGTATAATAAATAGGTTGTTGTTGAGAACCTTCCTGCTTTAACAATACTGAACTAATAGCTCCCTTTGAGACAGCTAAATACATCCACAATGGCTCTCCTGAGACTGGTTTGGCTAGCAGAGGAAGTTCAGCTAAATACTTCTTTAGTTCTTGGAAAGCTTTCTCACACTAATCATCCCATTGGAATTTAGCGGCCTTGTGCAAAATCAGAAAGAAGAGTAGCCCCTTGTCTGCCGTTCTGGTTATAAATCAAGAAATGGAAACTATTCTTCCTACTATGTTTTGAGTCTCCTGTAGATTAGTAGGTGACCTCATGTTACACAATGCTTGCACTTTCTTTGGATTAGCTTGTAGTCCCTTTTCTGTCACAATATATCCAAAAAATTTCCCACTCCTCACCTCGAACAAACATTTCTTGGGATTCAACTTCTTATTGTACCGCCTAAGGGTGGCAAAAGTCTCCTCCAGATATATACTTTTGATTTGACGAGAATGTCATCAATATATACTTCCACATTCTTGTCTTTTTATTCTACAAAAATTTTATCCATGAGTCGTTGATAAGTAGCTCCTGTGTTCTTTAGGCCAAAAGGCATCACTACATAAGCATACAACCCTCCAACCGTCACAAAACTGGCATGCTTCTGATCATCTTTCGCTAGTGGTATCTGGTGATACCCTTGGTAGGCATCCATGAGAGATACAACTTCGTACCCCATGGTAGAGTCAACCAACTAATCAATACGAGGCAAGGGGTAGCAGTGTTTAGGGCATACTTTATTAAAATTACGAAAGTTGATACACATCATCCACTGCCCAGTGGGCTTGGGGACTAGAACTACATTAGACCCCCATTCAGGGAATTGAATTTCTTTAACATGACCCGCTTGCAATGATTTATCTACTTCTCCGGCAATAATTTTACCCTTCTCGGGCCCGAAGTGTCGCCACTTTTGTTGGACGGGTCGAACTCCCCGAGTGATGTTGAGGTGGTGTTCAACAATATGGAGATCTATCCCCGTAAGGTTGTGCACATCCTTGGCAACGATATCTTCATTTTTCTTCAAACATACCACCAGTTCTTTTATCTCTAGCTGTTGAGCAACCCAAGTGACTTTGACAGGGGTTATTTCTACAGACTCCCCTTCTTCTATTTTCTCAGCTCTGGGAGGTGACTCTTCCATCATGCATATGTCAGAGATGACGACGGCCTTCCCCTTAGGGTCGTCTACTCTTGCTTTCTTCTGATCATTCCCTTACAATTTGTACATAACAACTTCAAGCGACTTTCTATTCTCCCCTTACTTCCCCGATCAGCTGCCCAAATGGGAACATCATTTTTGAGGGTAGGGGGAAGTCGTCGCTTGGAAAATAGATAGAAAAGGATGACCCAAAATAGCATTATAAGTGGATGGAGCATCCACTATGAGAAAAGGAATGATATTGGTTTTTAGCTAGGTTTTTCACCCAGAGTGAGAGGCAAAGAGATTTGTCTTGCAGGATTCACCATATGTCCTGCGAATCCGAATAGGGAGTAGCCACGTCCTCTAGTTGCGCATTTCTCAGTTGCATTTGTCCGAATGCCTCCTAGAAAAGGATATTAACTGAACTTCGCGAGTCGACTTGGACTCGGGCTACCTCATAGTTGGAAAGAGAAACTCGAATTAACAGAGCGTCTGTGAAAGGTAACAGGACACCTCACAAATCTTCTGGACCGAAAGATATTGGTGGAATACTCTGGATAGCTTTCTCTATTCAAATGGCTAAACTTTCCATGAGGCGGGCATAGGACTTTCGAGCCCTATTGGAGTCCCCATAAGTAGGTCCTCCCGCAATAACATGAATAATTCCCCGTGTGGGGATATCATTCAGGGACGATGATGGGCCTTCGCCTATTGACCCTCCTTGTGAAGTACCCTTTCGAATAGGAATTTGTTTGTCCGACTGGAGGGGAGCTTGAGGTCTTTGGTCATAGGGTCCTGGGCGCACTATATTAGGTCGTTGACCTCTTCTTGTCGATCCTCCCGTCTGAGGCCACAGATGTGGATATGTGGCTCGGATGCGCTCTAATTCCTCTTGTAACTTAAAACACTGACCACTGGTATGACCATACTCCATATGATACTGACAGAAAAAAGGAGCTGAGGGGTTACGAGGGACCCCCCTGTTAGGGCAATCAACCCATGAATGATGTGTTTTGATGTGTGTGGCAAAGGTTTAAGTTAAGTTATTATGTGAATTTGATATGTGTGTTGAAGTCGTGCAGGACTTAGTAATTCACACATGGTTAGCTTGACAAAGTATTGGCAAGATCACCATCTCATGACTCGATCCTTGGATCGGTGAAGGATGACATTGCGAAGCCGTGCGCTTGGTGCATCCGAGGGACCGCCAGACGTGGAGCATTGGAGTGAAGCCAAGGAAGCAGACTTCAGGGTGAGACGTGAAGGATGGCATTGTGAAGTCGTGCACTTTGTGCATCCGAGGGACGTGGCCGGACGAAGAGAGCTTCAAGGCGAAGGACTCTAAGGGAGATGAGAGTGATCGATTATAACCCCGGACGGGGAAGCTCATAGGTGAACATGGCCGAATGGCTAAGTCAAGTGTTGGATGCTCAACCAAAGGTTTGTTTGAGGTTTTACCTGACACGAGTCGACTGCTATAGGTAGCAATCGACTACTCTAGGTCGATTAGACTCAATCGGTGTTCGACTGAATCATTTTTAGCTCAACAGTCGACTGCTAGGGTTTGGCAATTGACTGCTCGACCATCAGTCGACTGCTAAGGGATGACAGTCGACTGATCGAGGCAAGTTCGGGCACAAAAGGTTGATTAGTCGAGTAATCGCTTTGATCACTCGACTGATGGCTCCATCTGTCGACTGATGTGGGAGCCATTGGTTGGAATCCAACGTGGATGAAGTCGTTGCGAGGAAATGGCTACAACAGCAGTCAACTGATGGCTGCATCAGTCCACTGCTCAGTGCCCAATGGGAAGAATGGCCTCTTCCCTATAAGAAGGGGCCTTGGGTCACTTGGGATGGGTAAATGCTTAACCTCTAAACATCTCCCAAGTGCCCAACACGATTTTACTCCTCTTCCTTGTGTTTAATTTCATCTTATTGTAAGAGTAGTGATTCTTGTAAAAGAAAGGTTTCTCCACCTTTCTTAGTGCCAAGTAGAGATTAGTGATTGGTTTAGGCATGATTCACCTGGGACGAATCGGGTCGTGGATTAGCGGCAAGGGCCGTGAACCGCATTACGTCTTTGGTGTTTTTGTTTGCTCTTCAATTTTTGTTTTTCTCTTAATTATCTTTAGTTTTATTATTTCGTTGCGCTAACCCTAATCGTAGATGATTAATACACGATCAAACTCCACCATCTACGAAGAAGGCTATTCATCTGTAACACCCGTAAAATTCCTAGAAATTTTACGAGAATTTTGGCATGAATATAATTGGCTTTATGTGGGCTCTTTCAAAAAATAAAAGAAATAGAGCCAAAAAGGATGCATATCCTAGGAATTGAACCCCAACCCTCTAGTAGATAGCTAAGCCCTAAGATGCATCCAATAACCAGAAGCCCAACAGGGTTGTGCTATTAGAGGAATTTGGGAAATGATAGATAAGGGTAAGGGAGGATAAGGGACACCTTCAAGTGAATAAATAGGGAATGAGGAGACAAGAGAAAACCCAATTTTCATTCTCCACTTCTCTTCTTCTTCCTCACCGAAACCCTAAGTTCCTATCTTCCATTTTCCAAAAACTAACCAAGCTAGGAGAAGGCTCTATTCTTGGCACAACCTAGGGTATTTTCCAACTATTAACAAAGCGAAGGATGTAAGTATCCCCTCACCTACATACAAGTGGTTTCAATTGATGTTATTAAGTAAAACAATTCATGAACTTTCGGCCAAGACCCTTCCTTGTGCTTCCATGATGATCCATGCTATATCATGTATGAATATGATGAAGATAGTTTGCTAGATAGGTTTGGTTAAGTGTTTGATCTTAAAAACTTCAAGAAACTTTCGGCCAAGACCCTTCCTTGTGCTTCCATGATGATCCATGCTATATCTTATATGAATATGATGATGATAGGTTGCTAGATAGGTTTGGTTAAGTGTTTGATCCTAAAACACTACAAGAAACTTTCGTCCAAGACCCTTCCTTGTGCTTCCATGATGATCCATGCTATATCTTATATGAATATGATGATGATATGTTGCTAGATAGGTTTGGTTAAGTGTTTGATCCTAAAAGACTTCAAGAAACTTTCGGCCAAGACCCTTCCTTGTGCTTCCATGATGATCCATGCTATATCTTATATGAATATGATCATGATAGGTTTCTAGATAGGTTTGGTTAAGTGTTTGATCCTAAAACCCTTCATGAACTTTCGGCCAAGACCATTCCTTATGCCTTACATGATGGTCCATGCTATACCTTGTATAAATATGATGATGATAGGTTTCTAGATAAGTTTGGTTAAGTGGTTGATCTTCAAACCCTCATATAACTTTCGGCCAAGTCCCTTTGGACCCCTAATGTTTTTTCTATGCCATGCTCTAGATGAGTTGATGCTATGTTTTGATGATTGATGAAGATAACATGTGCTATACTATGGTCTAGATGAGCTCATGATATGTTTTGATGTTAGAGGAAGATAACATGTTCTATGCTATGCTCTAGATGAGTTCATGATATGTTTTGATTTTATATGAAGATAACATGTTGTGAGCTAACCTAAATTTAAGTGGTTGATCCTTAAAGTTCCTTGAACCATTCGACCAAGACCCATTTAGGTCTATCATGCTACGATCTATAAATTGCATTCTATGTTTTGAATGTAGATATAGGTAACATGTTGATAGCTAAGCTAGATTTAAGAAATGGATCTTAGGATTCCTTGAAGCTCTCGGCAAAGACTCCTTTAAACTCCTATGTGCCTTCCATGCCATGATTCATATGTGATAGAATCAATATGTGGTTAGTTAGATCATGAACAAGTTATTTAGGGTTTAAAAATTTGGTAGAACTCCATGAAGTTTAGATCACTCCATGTTATGCTTGTTCATGATGTTTATGCCATGCCCTATATGTGTGTGACTTTAACATGATGTTAAGTAGTCCTTGCTCAAGTGGTTTAGCATGATTGGTTTATGTCACTACCATATGTCCATGTTAATAGTAGGAATGCATGATTATTTTCTGCTCATTACCATGTTAAATGTATGATAATGTTATGCTCATTGCCATGTGAACTATGTGAATGTATGATATGTTATAAAGAAGGAACTTGATATGTATGAAAAGAAATATGATATGTTATGAAGAAGGAACATGATATGTTATGAAAAGAAACATGTTATGTTATCAAGAAGAAACATGTTATGCTAAGAAGAAGAAGCATGATATGCCATGACAAGGAACATGATATGTTTATAAAAAGAAATATGATATGTTATGATAAAGAACTGATATGCTATTTTACTTTCTGCATGGCTTGTACTAGGACCCTAATAAGGTCTAAGGGATGGGCTCCTATGTGCCCCTGGGTCGACGGTCATAGTACAAACTCAGTACGGGATGGGCTCCCAGATGCCCTAGGTCGACGGTCATAAGTACGAGCTTAGGATGAGCTTCTATGTTATGTTGCCCCTAGGCCGACGGACATAGTACGGGCCTAGTACTCTAGTGGGTTCGGGATTAGCCACCTTGGGTCTATTAGGGATGCACACTATGATAATGATGATGTGGTACAATGTCGGGCCCAATATGTTGAGATTATGTTTACATACCTATAATATATATGTTTTCAAAGAGCATCCTGCATATACCTTTATTTCATGTCTAGATCATATGATGTTATATGCATGTTATGTTTACTTATGTTCTTAGATGTCTATATGAATGTTATGCTTATGTTCTGGTATGTTTAAATGCATGATATGTTTGCTTATGTTTATATGCATGTTATGTTTGTTTATGATGCAATGCTTATGTTCTGCTATGTTATATGCATGTTATGTTTTTTTATGTTCTTGAATGTTTACATGAATGCTATGCTTATGTTCTGGTATGTAATATGCATGTTATGTTTACTTATGTTCTTAGATGTCTATATGAATGTTATGCTTGTGTTCTAGTATGTTTAAATGCATCATATGTTTGTTTATGTTTATATGCATGTTATGTTTGTTTATGATGTTATGCTTGTTTATATGTTCGTGTATATTTATATGAATGTTATGCTTGTATGAGCTTATATGATCATGTCACTACTCTATGCTTAATGCTTGATGTATGGTTTTTGTGAGTAGGACAGGATCTTACTAAGCCTATGTGCTTATAGTTTTATGTTCCCTTGTACTGCAGATAAGGGTAAAGCATGGCTAAACTAAAGGGAGCAGCACGAGGGGCAAAGTGTGTGTGGTAGTGGCATGGTGGAGGAGATTTGTTTATGCTTCCCATACTTATGCACGTTTTCTTTAAGTTGAATGTCATGAACTTGAACTAAGTATTTATGAAATGATGATGCATGCTTATGTTAAAAGAAAGAAAAAAAAGTCTAAAGTCTTTCTCTGTAAGAAGTATACGTAGTCTTCCACTGTAATGCATGTATGTACGATCGCGTCGCGCCGCCCCTCCGAACCCCTTGAAAGGGGGGCGCGTGACAGGTTGGTATCAGAGCAGATCTGTCTTTCCACTACACACACATCAAGCTCCAATCCTACCGCTCCAAGTAAGAAATTCTATGCCTACTTTATTTTGTTAATGTTTGATAAGAAATGCTTCTAGCTTAAATATGCATGAAAATATGTATGATAACTTTATGCTAGCTTTTAGTTTAACTATGCATAGATAAATGAACGATAATCTTATACTAGCCTTACTCTAATATATGAAGATAAACATGGCTGGGAGATGTAGTAGTAGGGTCGATGAGATAGCACCCCTAGCTCAACTTACGCATGTGGTTACTGAACTCCAGCATCAAGTCACAGAGCAACAACAAGTGATAAATGCCTTAATAAATCAGCGAGGAAACCCTATCGGCCCACCAGCGGGCCCTGGCCCGATGGTTCAACAGGAAGCTTACCTAATCCAGTGGCAGAGGCTGAAGCCGGAAAATTTCTCTGGTACTGGTGAACCATGGGATGCCCAGGCCTGGTTCAAGACTGTGGAAAGCATCGTAGAGCTACTGGACTGGCCCGAATGCGAGAAGATTAAGTGTGCATCATTTTTCCTTTCGGGAGATGCCCGAATGTGGTGGGAAAGGGTTAAAGCAATGAGGCAAGTGAATCAGATGAGATGGACGGACTTCGAATATGAATTTTTCGAAGAATTCTTCCATATGCGAGTGACGAACAAGCATTATGACGAGTTCACTGGGATCCGGCAAGGTGATCTATTAGTTAGTGAAGCTGTGAAGAGATTCAACCGACTCGCACGCCTATGCCCAAAGTTGGTCAGTACAGAAAGAGAAAGGGTCAGACTCATGCTGAAGATGCTCTGACCCGAGATAGCTCTGAACGTGGCCGGCGGAGTTCATAGACCGCAGACCGCAGACCGCAGAGGAGTTGTTCAGTAGTGCCTTGATTACCGAACATTATCTGAACAACATTAACCAGCAAAAGAAGGCACTGAGTGAAGACAGGAGTCAAGCCCGTCAGGAGGTCAGAGGAACCATAGTACTTGGAAAGGGAACCACACTAGCAAGAGAAAGCAATGGGAGGACTCTAAGGGTGGTCCAGCAAACAAGCAGCCCAAGATCCCTCTGTGTGCTACATGCGGGAAGATACATCCTACAGTATGCTATTGGGGCACGAATAAATACTACAACTGTGGACGGGAAGGGCATAGAGTCAAGGACTGCCCTATTCAGGTTCAGGCACCTCCTCAGCTGTATGCCCAGTACAGGGGTGCTCATCCACAGCTACACCAGATGCAGGCTGCAATCGAAGGTACCCCGATCAGTCAAGGGAGATTGGAAGCCCCGCCAGTTATGATAGATGTCAGGGTATTCTCTCTCACCCAAGAAGATGTGGCGAACGCTTCTACGGTTGTCACAGGTCAGATATTTATTTTCTGTCAGCATGCTACTGCATTATTTGATACTGGGGCAACACATTCGTTTGTTTCTACACCCTTCACGGAAAAGATAGACATGCCACCACAAGCTTTGGATCGGAAGTTCTTAACCACTCTGCCCTCGGGAGAAGTAATGCCCTCCACTCATATGCTGCAAGCCGCGCCCATCAGAATCACAGACAGAGAACTCTTTTGTGATCTGATAGTGCTCGACATGCAGGATTATGATGTCATATTGGGCATGGATTTTTTTAAGCAAGTACGGTGCTTCGATCGAGTGTCGCAAAAGAAAAGTGATCTTCCAGCCGAAGGCAGAACCTATGTTTGAATTTATTGGAGTCCCAAGGAAAAGAATCGATAAATTTCTATCAACTCTACAGGCGCGCAAGATGTTAGACAGTGGATGCACTGGGTTTCTAGCACATGTGGTTGATATAAGTCAAGCCGAGGACCAGAAGCTAGAAGATGTCAGAGTTGTATGCAACTACCCAGAGGTATTCCTCGATGAACTACCAGGGTTAGCCTCAGATAGGGAAATTGAATTTGAGATCGAATTGATTCCTGGTACTAACCCGATCTCTAAAGCCCCTTACCGTATGGCGCCGATTGAATTGAAGGAACTTCAGCGATAGCTAAAGGAGTTACTCGACAAGGGACTCATACGCCCAAGTCGCTCTCCATGGGGAGCTCCAGTGCTATTGGTGAAGAAGAAAAATGGGTCTCTGCCAATGTGCATAGACTACCGAGCGCTAAATAATGTGACGATCAAGAACAGGTACCCTTTACCGCGGATTGATGACCTGTTCGACCAGCTAAAGGATACCACCATCTTCTCTAAGATTGACCTGAGGTCTGGCTATCATCAAGTGAAAGTGAAACCAGATGATATACCAAAGATGACTTTCCGAACAAGATACGGACATTATGAGTTCATAGTTATGCCCTTCGGAGTGACTAATGCACCAGCTATGTTCATGGATCTGATGAATCGGGTATTCTCGGCATTCCTCGACAAATTTGTAATCGTTTTCATCGACGATATACTTATATATTTGAGAACCCCAGAAGAGCACGTAGAACACCTGAATATGGTATTATAGATTCTTCGGGAAAAGCAGCTGTATGCAAAGTTCTCCAAATGCGAATTCTGGCTCGATCAAGTATCGTTTTTGGGTCACCTTATATCCAAGCACGGAGTGATGGTAGACCAAATAAAGATTGAAGCTGTGAGTAACTGGAACCGACCAAAGAATGTCAGCGAGATCAGAAGCTTTCTTGGGCTAGCAAGCTACTACAGGAAGTTTGTAGAGAACTTCTAGAATTTCTATGACATGACCCTCACCAGAAAGAACAAAAAGTATGAATGGAAGGACGACTGCGTGAAGAGTTTCACAGAATTGAAAAAGAGACTGACCAGCGCTCCAATCCTTGCTCTTCCGGACAGTAATGAAGGCTTCGACATGTACAGCGATGCTTCCAAGTTGGGACTCTGAGTTGTACTCATGCAGAACGGCAAGGTCATTGCCTACGACTCTAGGCAACTGAAAGAATATGAAAGGAATTATCCCACTCATGATCTAGAGCTAGCAGCAATGGTCTTTTCTCTAAAAACATGGAGGCATTATCTATATGGAGCTCAGTGTAGGATTTATACAAACCACCAGAGTCTGAAATATTTCTTCACACAGAAGGACCTGAACATGAGACAACGCAAATGGATCAAGCTCGTCAAGGATTATGACTATGAGATCTTCTACCATCCAGGAAAAGTGAACAAGGTGGCTGATGCACTCAGCAGGAAGTCCTGTGCCACCTTGATGTCTCTATCAGTATTATCTCGGCCCTTAGAAAAGGAAATTATGCGTTACGTGGTAGAAATCATTCCCGGACAGCTCTCGACCATGATGATAGCACCGACGCTGTTCGACGATATATTGGAAAAGAAAACCCATGACCCGAGCATTCAGAGGATCAAGCAAGAGGTTCTAGAAGGAAAGGATGATGGGTTTCATATCTCTGATAGTGGAATACTCTACCGCAGGGATCGCTTGTGTATTCCCGATGATCCAGAATTATGCAAGAAAATATTTGAGGAAGCTCACGGAACCCCTTATGCAATGCATCCTAGAACCACCAAGATGTACCAAGATCTGAAAAGAAAATTCTGGTGGTTCGGTATGAAAAGGGATGTGGCTCAGTATGTCAGTACCTGCCTGACCTACTAGAGGGTTAAAGCAGAACACCAGAGACCTGGAGGAACACTGCAGCTCATCCAAATTCCAGAATGGAAATGGGAAGATATTTCTATGGATTTCATCTCAGGATTGCCCAAGACGACAAATGGATATGATGCTATATGTGTAATTGTGGAAAGATTGACGAAGTCTGGCCACTTCTTAGCTATCAAGATGACCTATTCGACTGAGCAACTGCCTCAATTATATGCTAAGGAAATTATCAGATTACATGGGATTCCTAAGACCATCATTTCTGACAGAGATGGTCATTTTATTTCCCATTTCTGGGAATGTGTTCAGAAGGCCCTTAGCATGAAGCTATTATTCAGTACTGCCTTCCATCCTCAGACGAACGGACAGATCGAATGGGTAAATCAAGTACTGGATGATATGTTACGAGCTTGCACCCTGGATTTCAAAGGGAGCTAGTGTCGATACTTATGCTTGGCAGAATTCGCCAACAACAATAGCTACCAAGCTACTATTGGAATGGCGCCCTACGAGGCTCTATACGGGAGGAAATGTAGATCTCCTATATGTTAGTACGAGGGTGGTGAAAAGAAGGGGATGAGACTCGAGACAAATTTCATTGACGACACCACCCGAGCTATACAGAACATCTGCCAAAGAATTGAAACTGCTCAGAGCCAGCAAAAGAGCTATGCAGATATGCGGCACAGACCATTAGAATTCGAAGTCGGGGATCTGGTATTCCTCAAAGTGGCCCCTATGAAGGGAGTGACGAGATTCGGAAGGAAGGGTAAGCTGAGTCCGCACCATGTGGGACCATATCCAATATCGAAGAGAGTCGGCAAGGTAGCTTACGAGCTAGAGCTGCCTCAAGAGATGTTGGCTATTCACAACGTGTTCCACGTTTCGGTGCTCAAGAAGTGCATTTCCAGTACAGACCAAGTGATCGAGCCACAAACAGTGCAAGTTCAAGGGGGCCTGAGTTATAAAAGTCGACCTATCCAGATACTAGACCGAGAAGTCAAAAGGCTAAGTAATAAAGAGGTGCCCTTAGTGAAGGTCCTGTGGCAAAATCAACGGTATGAAGAAGCTACCTGGGAACGCGAGGAGTACATGGAACAGAAGTACCCAGAGTTGTTCTAAGTTTCGAGGATGAAACTTTTAAAAGGTATGAAGGATTGTAACGCCCGTAAAATTCCTAGCAATTTTATGAGAAGTTTTGCATGAATATAATGGGCTTTATGTGGGCTCTTTCAAAAAATAAAAGAAATAGACCCAAAAAGGATGCATGGCCTAGGAATTGAACCCCAAACCTCTAGTAGATAACTAAGCCCTAAGATGCATCCAATAACCAGAAGCCCAGCAGGGTTGTGCTATTAGAGGAATATGGGAAATGATAGATAAGGGTATGGGAGGATAAGGTACACCTTCAAGTGAATAAATAGGGAATGAGGAGACAAGAGAAAACCCAATTTTCATTCTCCACTTCTCCTCTTCTTCTTCCTCACCGAAACCCTAAGTTCCTCTTTCTCATTTTCCGAAAACTAACCAAGCTAGGAGAAGGCTCTAATCTTGGCACAACCTAGGGTATTTTCCAACTATTAACAAAGCGAAGGATGTAATTATCCCCTCACCTGCATACAAGTGGTTTCGATTGATGTTATTAAGTAAAACCCTTCATGAACTTTCGGCCAAGACCCTTCCTTGTGCTTCCATGATGATCCATCCTATATCTTGGATGAATATTATGATGATCGGTTGCTAGATAGGTTTGGTTAAGTGTTTGATCTTAAAAACTTCAAGAAACTTTCGCCCAAGACCCTTCCTTGTGCTTCCATGATGATCCATGCTATATCTTATATGAATATGATGATGATAGGTTGCTCGATAGGTTTGGTTAAGTGTTTGATCCTAAAACACTTCAAGAAACTTTCGGCCAAGACCCTTCCTTGTGCTTCCATGATGATCCATGCTATATCTTATATGAATATTATGATGATAGTTTGCTAGATAGGTTTGGTTAAGTGTTTGATCCTAAAACACTTCAAGAAACTTTCGGCCAAGAACCTTCCTTGTGCTTCCATGATGATCCATGCTATATCTTATATGAATATGATGATGATAGGTTGCTAGATACGTTTGGTTAAGTGTTTGATCCTAAAACCCTTCTTGAAATTTCCGTCAAGACCATTCCTTTTGCCTTCCATGATGGTCCATGCTATACCTTGTATAAATATGATGATGATAGGTTTCTAGATATGTTTGGTTAAGTGGTTGATCTTCAAACCCTCATATAACTCTCGGCCAAGTCCCTTTGGACCCCTAATGTTTTTTCTATGCCATGCTCTAGATGAGTTCATGCTATGTTTTTATGATAGATGAAGATAACATGTGCTATACTATGCTCTAGATGATCTCATGATGTGTTTTGATGTTAGAGGAAGATAACATGTTCTATGCTATGCTCTAGATGAGTTCATGATATGTTTTGATGTTAGATGAAGATAACATGTTGTTAGCTAACCTAAATTTAAGTGGTTGATCCTTAAAGTTCCTTGAACCCTTCGGCCATGACCCATTTAGGTCTATCATGCTATGATCTATAAATTGCCATGCTATGTTTAAAATGTAGATATAGGTAACATGTTGATAGCTAAGCTAGATTTAAGAAATGGATCTTAGGATTCCTTGAAGCACTCGGCCAAAACTCCTTTAAACTTCTAAGTGAAGGTGGATGCTTCGGAGTCTCATTGGCTCCCATGTCCCCGGATTAAAATTTTCATTAATGAAAGAATCAATCCATATGGGATGAGCTTCCTTAGCACAACCTATTCGTCGTCGTGCTAACAACTTGAGTGGTCGCTTGAAAAAACTAGTTATTCAAGCAACACAACTCTTTTAGTTGGTTAGCTGCGGAAGAGACGACGGACGGATCGCCGGTTTTTGTGTTTGTCTTCGGGGTCCATGATTATACAATATATATTCATACACACACATGCATAATCAAAATATTAAAGAATATATTCAGATCTGTAAATAAAGTTAAAATAACTTTATACCTTACGATCTTCTATCGTATGTCCTATCCTTCTCGTGGACGACGTGTGGACGAAGATCCTCCACGAGTATAAGCCTTCTAGATCGCTTTCTTCTCTACCTTGTCCGCTGCGAACAAAGAGAAGAACTCACAAATACCTTTCCTATATAGAACCGGCCACCAAATTAGGGAATTTGGTGCAACCGCCGGCCAAGGAGCAATGGATGATGCGTCGGCCAACTTGTAAAGGAGTTGCCGCCGGCCACCAAGGAGAAAAGAAGGAGGAAGACCACCGACCACCAATGGAGGGAGAACCGCCGGCTAAGGAAGAAGAGAAAAGCCTTAAGGATGGGCGTCGGCCAAGTATTGATGGTGGAAGTTGGGCGCCGGCAACAACTAGAAGGAAGAAGAAAGTTGCCGCCCACTTTTGCTCCAAACCCTAGCCGCCCACCTCTCCAAGAGCCAAACCCTAATTCTCTAATTCAAATCCTTGATCATACTTGCCGCCCAACCCTAAGCATCTATTTATAGAATAGGGCTTAAGCCTTCTTTAATCTCCACCGTCGGATCTAGGGATTTAATCTCGACCGTCGGATCTAGGGTTTTATCCCAACCGTCGGATCTAGGGTTTAATCCCAACCGTCGGATCTAGGATTTCATCCCAACCGTCGGATCTAGGGTTTTATCCTAACCGTCGGATCTTGGGATTTAATCCCAATCGTCGATTCTAGGATTTCATCCTAACCATCGGATCTAGGGATTTAATCCCAACCGTTGGTTCTAGGTTTTGTTTTACATTCTTGGATCTAGACTTCACAAGGATTATATTATGCTACGATAGGGACCATAAGGAGGAGTTGGGTCTTGGCCACCCGATGGATCGGAACCACACAAACTTGATCCATCAATGATGTTCCATTCCACTAGAGGATCATCATTGAAGTACCTCACCAACCCCCATAACTTAATATGGGCTCCATATAATATTCGTACATTAATATCCCTGTGTTTAAGATATCAAATGTCCGTCAATTAATTGATTTACTGACCATCAATTAATTAACATCTAATTCCTCGAGTAGTACCACTCAACCTTATCATCATGTTGACTAAGTCAACCAGCTGGGTTTACATGATGAACCTTATGAGCTCCTCAAGGGGACATCATCAACCTAATATATAGGACACAGTTTCCTCCTATAATCAACGGCACACCATGTAAATAATATTATTTCCCAACTTACCGGGCATATTGATTTAATCCATCTAAATCTCACCCACTGGTAAATAAAAGAAATAAATACTAAGTACATGTGCCCGTTATTATATCGGGATTAAGAGCATGTACAATATAATATCCGAGGTCCGATTCAATTATGTAGTCAGTACTAAATTGAATCACCTCTATGTCGGTCCTGCTCAATACACCTAAGTGTACTAGTGTAACTCTATGTTCAAGACAAAACAATACCAAGCTACACTACAACCATGCCAATGGTTTGTCCAAAACTATCTTGGTTGTGAGCCTTTACTTATATTTTACAAGGGACTGATAACATGATCTTCTGTGCCACACCAAGCACCATGTTATCTACAATGTAAAATATTAGACAATATGCACACATATAAATATATAAAGTGCAAACAATGATCATGTGATTCTTATTTCAAAATAAAATGTTCATACAAAAAGAGCTAGGCTTTCAGTATACATTCCAACAATCTCCCACTTAGACTAAAAGACTATGCCTTCATCACTCTGTCATACATCTGATCCCCATGTCCTCCACATGCCTATCAAACGCTTTCGCTGGAAGGGCCTTAGTGAATGGATCCGCCAGGTTATCCTCTGATGCAATCTTGGCGACAACAACTTCTCCTCGCTTTACGATCTCTCATATGAGGTGGTACTTGTGCTCTATGTGTTTACTTGCCTTATGGGCTCGTGGTTCCTTCGAGTTTGCAACTGCACCACTGTTATCACAATAAATTGTGATAGTTCTGGGCAAACCAGGAATCACATCTAAGTCCATCAAGTTCTGAGCCATCTGACTTCCTTAGGTGCCTCGGAGGTGCCACATACTCGACTTCCATGGTAGAGTCCGCCATGCATTTACCTTGACACTCCTCCATACTATGGCTCCACCTCAAAGTAAACACAAACCCGAGGTAGACTTACTCTTGTCCCTATCGATTGGAAATCGAATCCGTGTAACCCACGAGGACTAATTGATCTGCGGTAAACCGACATATAATCCTAGTCCTTCTCGGTACTTCAATATATGCTTTACACGCGATCCAATGTCCCTGTCGGGATTACTCGATGTCTGCTAACCATGCCCACAGAGCGGATATCCGGTCTCGTACATAGCATAGCATACATAAGGCTTCCCTCTGCGAAGCATAAGGAACCGCCTTCATGTCCTCTATCTCCTTTGATGTTTTGGGACACATCTCTTTAGATAAAGGAACTCCATGCCTAAAAGGTAGAAAACCTTTCTTGGAGTTACGCATGCTAAAACGAGCAAGGATAGTGTCAATGTATGAAGCTTGAGACAAGCACAACATCCTTTTCTTGCGATCCCTTATAACTTTGATCCCAAGGATGTGTCCCACTTCTCCCAAGTCCTTCATATCAAACTATTTAGACAACCATACCCTTACATCTGATAACACTTTGATATTGTTGCCAACTAACAAAATGTCATCTACGTATAGTACAAGAAACACCACTACGTTTCCGTCACATCTCTTGTATACACAAGGCTCATCCGGACTTTGAATAAATCCATATGACTGGATTACCTCATCAAAGCGGATGTTCCAAGATCTAGAAGCTTGCTTCAATCCATAAATGGACCGATTAAGCTTATATACAAGATGCTCTTTGCCTTTAGCAATGAATCCCTCTGGTTGCCGCATATAGATGTTCTCCTCAAGACTTCCGTTAAGGAAAGCTGTCTTGACATCCATCTTCCAAATCTCATAATCCATATGAGCAGCTATAGATAAGAGAATCCGAATAGACTTAAGCATAGCTACCGACGAAAAGGTCTCCTCATAATCGATACCCTCTTTCTGAGTATACCCTTTCGCTACAAGCCTAGCTTTGAAGGTCTCAACCTTCCCGTCTACTCCTCTCTTTCTCTTGTAGATCCACTTGCATCCAATGGTTTTTACACCATCGGGTGGTTCTACTAGCTCCTAGACCTGATTAGAATCCATAGATTCTATCTCTGAATTCATCGCTCTTTGCCAAGATACCGCATCTCTATCTTGGATTGCCTCGTCATATGTCCAGGGATCAGGTTCATGTTCACCAAGGACTAAGTCCAAAGACTCTCCCAAAAACATGAATCTCTCGGGTTGTCTAACAACCCTCCCACTACGACGAGGTGCCTCCTGTGTATGCTCTGTGACACGCGGTGCAGTGACTTGTGGTGTCTCCTCTGGTACTGGTGGTACTGAAGTCGGGACTTCCCCTGTCAACTCCTCAAGAACAATCCTACTCGTGGGCTTGTGGTTCATCACATAGTCCTCCTCTAGAAATCTTGCATTCGTACTCACAATCACCTTCTGATCTCTAGGACTATAGAATAAACCACCCTTCGTTCCCTTAGGGTAGACAACAAACAAGCGTACTTCTGCACGAGATTCCAACTTACCAGCATCTCCCTTCACATGTCTTTGGACTACTAAATCTGAATATGTCTTAGACTAGGCTTTCGCCCGATCCACAATCTGTGGGAGTAAGTCGACTTAGATGGAACCAAGTTGAGAATGTGTCTTGTTGTTTCGAGCAAACCCCGAGCGAATCGGGTAACTCGAATAACTCATCATCGATCGACCATCTCCATAAGAGTCTATTCCTTCGCTCCGCCACACCATTCTGCTTTGGGGTGTGCGGTCACGACAATTGGGATTGAATCCCGACCTCGATAAGTAACTCCTAAACTCTCCCAAGAGGTACTCGCCACCACGATCAGATCGTAATGTCTTGATACTTTTACCTTGACGGTTCTCCACATCAGCCTTGAATTCTTTGAACCTGTCAAAGCATTCAGACTTGCGGTGCATCAAGTAAATGTATCCATATCTTGAATAATCATCAATAAAAGAGATGAAATATTCAAAACCACCTCTTGCCTGGATAGACATAGGACCGCACAAATCAGAATGAACCAATTCTAACACATCTTTGGCTCTATACCCCTTGGCCTTGAAAGGCCTCTTGGTCATTTTACCTTCCAAGCAAGATTCGCAAGTTGGGAGATCCTCCACCACTAATGAACCCAAAGGTCCATCAGCTATCAACCTTTGAATTCTACTTAGGTTAATATGACCAAGCCTTAGATGCCAAAAATATGTTTGGTTCATTTGCGAAGGTTCTTTTCTCTTATTAGATTTAGAAGATGAGCTATTTACTTCTATTTGCATCGTGGGAGTTTTTGGTTCAAGAGTATATAAATTGCCAACCAATGTACCAGAACAGATAATCTCCCTATTCCTTTTTATAACCACCTTGTCATTAAAAGAAACAGAATATCCATCCAAAAACAATTTAGAAACTGAAATTAAATTCTTTCTAAAAGTAGGTACATAAAGACAATTTCTTAAAACCAAAAATTTATTCCTATCAAAAGATAAATAAACGTCTCCCACTGCAATAGCCGCCACCTTTGAAGCATTGCCCATGAAGATGGTAATCTCTCCCTCAGCTAGTCGTCGGGTTTCCTGGAACCCCTGCAAAGTATTGCAGACATGATCAGTGGCTCCTGTATCTACACACCAGGCACTGGTAGATAACACCGCTAAACATGTTTCAACAACTAAACAAGAAGATATACCTTTGTTCTTTCGGCGAGGACAGTCTGCCTTCCAATGTCCAGTCTGCTTGCAAGTGAAGCACTTGCCTTTCGGCTTCTTCACTCCTGCCTGAGGCCCTGTTGCCACCTTCTTCGCTCCACCTTGCTTCTTCTTCTTCTTACCTTTCGGTTTGGAGGAAGAAACCTTACAGCGACCATGGCTTGAGCACTGACGAAAAAGCCCTCTGCTGCCTGGAGTTACGTCGAAGCTCCTTTTGTTCATGTTGTAGTTGGTAGGCGGAACTGCTCAAAACTCCTAAGGCAGAGATAGGAGAATGATATCGACACAGGTTTCCCCATCGATCTCGCTCAGGACTTCCATCTCATTAAGATGAGCCATCATCTTGAGAACATGATCCCTAATGGGTGTTCCTCGATCATGGAGGTTCGTCATCAAGTTTCTCATTGCCTCTGCCTAGCCGCCCCTACTCTGATGTCCAAAAAGTTCCTTGAGATTGAACATCATGTCATAAGCTGTGGCTATGGCCTGATGCTGATGTTGCAGCACATTTGACATAGATGCCAAAATGTAACACCGCGCCATCTCATCTTCCTTAACCCATTTCTTATAACGTTCTATCTCCTTTTCATCAAAGTCATCGGAGGGCTTAGGAGGACAGACCTCGAAGAGTACAAATTTGTACTCCTCCGCAGTTAAGACAATATCCAGGTTTCTTTTCCAATCAATGTAGTTTGGACCAGTAAGTTTGTTTTCTTTTAAAATCACAGCAAGTGGGTTGAAAGCCATTTGAAAATCCTAAAAATCACAATGATCAAAATATTAGATTTCAAATATTATTGATTCCTCAAAAACAATAAAATTCCGAAATCAACCAACACCTCAAAACACCGAGAATATCGCATGCCACGATAGTGTGGACGTATAAATTCTACATTTGTAAGAGGAGGTTTTACCCATTAATTTTATTATCTTGTCAACCTTACTTTTTGACAAATAAAATTAATAGTTGGTTCCTCTTTATCCCTACAAATAAAAGCAGTGACTCCGATGGGGAGGATACTTTTAATTTGCATCTAAGTGTGCACCATTACACAGTACTAAGGGAATTATTTCGGATTATGTGCCTTACCGATGGGGAAGTACACACGCTCCTTACTAATTTCCTATAACCATTATTTGACCTAGTGATCCGCAAACAAACCCATCCGATGGGGAGGAAGGCACTCAGAGCCAACGCGCAAGTTTGTTGCATCACACGTCAAATTGTAATGGAGGCCGCGAGAATTAATTAAAATGTCCCTCTCCCACTTAGTAAATTAAAATTGAGGAATTTTAAAACACACACAACATGCATATAAAACAAATAAGCAATAAATATGAAAAAAAATAGAATTTTTCCAACTATTATGGCATTGTCCTCCAATATGCATCCCATCGTGTCGCCACCTTGTCCGCTCCATCTTTTCCCGTGCGCAAGTCACCAAAGAGTTACGAGCCGAGATAAAACATTTTAATTTACATCCATCGATCCTATACTCCACGAAGGAGTGTACAAATCATCTAGATTGAAAGTAAACTAAAATGAGCCGCTAAACAATGTCGTATTTAATTACAAAAATTAAATACTAATCTAGCCTCGTCAACCCCGAGGATTCAAATAATAAATTTTTACACACATCCATTCACATACACACACATGGCCATAATAGTCGGATCTTATGCCTGCAACCAAAGAGTTAAACTACGCATATCCTACTATTATCCGACACATATAATATATGAAAAAGTGCATAAAAAATTAACCGAATCCAAAACACACAAAACCGGAAACTGTGGCTCTGATACCACTTGAAGGTGGATGCTTCGGAGGCTCATTGGCTCCCATGTCCCCGGATTAAAATTTTCATTAATGAAAGAATCAATCGGGATGGGATGAGCTTCCTTAGCTCAACCTATTCGTCGTCGTGCTAACAACTAGAGTGGTCGCTTGAACAAACTAGTTATTCAAGCAACACAACTCTTCTAGTTCGTTAGCCGCAGAAGAGACGACGGACGGATCGCCGGTTTTTGTGTTTGTCTTCCGGGTCCATGATTATACAATATATATTCATACACACACATGCATAATAAAAATATTAAAGAATATATTCAGATCTATAAATAAAGTTAAAATAACTTTACACCTTACGATCTTCTATCGTATGTCCTATCCTTCTCGTGGACGACGTGTGGACGAAGATCCTCCACGAGTAGAAGCCTTCTAGATCGCTTTCTTCTCTACCTTGTCCGCTGCGAACAAAGAGAAGAACTCACAAATACCTTTCCTATCTAGAACCGGCCACCAAATTAGGGAATTTGGTGCAACCGCCGGCCAAGGAGCAATGGAGGATGCGTCCGCCAACTTGTAAAGGAGTTGCCGCCGGCCACCAAGGAGAAAAGAAGGAGGAAGACCACCGGCCACCAATGGAAGGAGAACCGCCGGCTAAGGAAGAAGAGAAAAGCCTTAAGGATGGGCGTCGGCCAAGTATTGATGGTGGAAGTTGGGCGCCGACAACAGCTAGAAGGAAGAAGAAAGTTGCCGCCGACTTTTGCTCCAAACCCTAGCCGCCCACCTCTCCAAGAGCCAAACCCTAATTCTCTAATTCAAATCCTTGATCATACTTGCCGCCCAACCCTAAGCATCTATTTATAGAATAGGGCTTAAGCCTCCTTTAATCTCCACCGTCGGATCTAGGGATTTAATCTCGATCATCGGATCTAGGGTTTTATCCCAACCGTCGGATCTAGGGTTTAATCCCAACCGTCGGATCTAGGATTTCATCCCAACCGTCGGATCTAAGGTTTCATCCCAACCATCGGATCTAGGGTTTTATCCCAACCGTCGGATCTAGGGATTTAATCCCAATCGTCGATTCTAGGATTTCATCCTAACCATCGGATCTAGGGATTTAATCCCAACCGTTTGTTCTAGGTTTTGTTTTACATTCTTGGATCTAGACTTCACAAGGATTATATTAGGCTACGATAGGGACCATAAGGAGGAGTTGGGTCTTGGCCACCCGATGGATCGGAACCACACAAACTTGATCCATCAATGATGTTCCATTCCACTAGAGGATCATCATTGAACTACCTCACCAACCCCCATAACTTAATATGGGCTCCATATATTATTCGTACATTAATCTCCCCGTGTTTAAGATATCGAATGTCCATCAATTAATTGATTTACTGACCATCAATTAATTAACATCTAATTCCTCGAGTAGTACCACTCAACCTTATCATCATGTTGACTAAGTCAACCAGCTGGGTTTACATGATGAACCTTATGAGCTCCTCAAGGGGACATCATCAACCTAATATATAGGACACGATTACCTCCTATAATCAACGGCACACCATGTAAATAATATTATTTCCCAACTTACCGGGCATATTGATTTAATCCATCTAAATCTCACCCTCTGGTAAATCAAAGAAATAAATACTAAGTACATGTGCCCGTTATTATATCGGGATTAAGAGCATGTACAACATAATATCCGAGGTCCGATTCAATTATGTAGTCAGTACTAAATTGAATCACCTCTATGTCGGTCCTGCTCAATACACCTATGTGTACTAGTGTAACTCTATGTTCAAGACAAAACAATACCAAGCTTCACTACAACCATGCCAATGGTTTGTCCAAAACCATCTTGGTTGTGAGCCTTTACTTATATTTTACAAGGGACTAATAACATGATCTTCTGTGCCACACCAAGCACCATGTTATCTACAATATAAAATATTAGACAATATGCACACATATAAATATATAAAGTGCAAACAATGATCATGTGATTCTTATTTCAAAATAAAATGTTCATACAAAAAGAGCTAGGCTTTCAGTATACATTCCAACACTAAGTGTCTTCCATGCCATGATTCATATGTGATAGAATCAATATGTGGTTAGTTAGATCATGAACAAGTTGTTTAGGGATTAAAACTATGGTAGAACTCCATGAAGTTTAGATCACTCCATGTTATACTTGTTCATGATGTTTATGCCATGGCCTATATGTGTGTGATGTTAACATGATGTTAAGTAGTCCTTGCTCAAGTGGTTTAGCATGATTGGTTTATGTCACTACCATATGTCCATGTTAATAGTAGGAATGCATGATTATTTTCTGCTCATTACCATGTTAAATGTATGATTATGTTATGCTCATTGCCATGTGAACTGTGTGAATGTATGATATGTTATAAAGAAGGAACTTGATATGTATGAAAAAAAATATGATATGTTATGAAGAAGGAACATGATATGTTATGAAAAGAAACTTGTTATGTTATGAAGAAGAAACATGTTATGTTAAGAAGAAGAAACATGATATGCCATGACAAGGAACATGATATGTTTATAAAAAGAAATGTGATATGTTATGATAAGGAACATGATATGGTATTTTACTTTCTGCATGGCTTGTACCAGGACCCTAATAAGGTCCAAGGGATGGGCTCCTATGTGCCCCTGGGTCGACGGTCGTAGTACGGACTCAGTACGGGATGGGCTCCCAGATTCCCTAGGACGATGGTCATAAGTACGGGCTTAGGATGGGCTTCTATGTTATTTTGCCCCTAGGCCGACGGACATAGTACGGGCCTAGTACTCTAGTGGGTTTGGGATTAGCTACCTCGGGTCTATTAGGGATGCGCGCTATGATAATGAAGATGTGGAACAATGTCAGGCCCAATATGTTGAGATTATGTTTACATACCTATAATATTTATGTTTTCTAAGAGCATCCTGCATATACCTTTATTTCATGTCTAGATCATATGATGTTATATGCATGTTATGTTTACTTATGTTCTTAGATGTCTATATGAATGCTATGCTTATGTTCTGGTATATTTAAATGCATGATATGTTTTCTTATGTTTATATGCATGTTATGCTTATTTATGATGTTATGCTTAATATGGATGTTATGTTTGTTTATGTTCTTGAATGTTTACATGAATGCTCTGCTTATGTTCTGGTATGTTATATGAATGTTATGTTTACTTATGTTCTTAGATGTCTATATGAATGCTATGCTTATGTTCTGGTATGTTTAAATGCATGATATGTTTGCTTATGTTTATATGCATGTTATGTTTGTTTATGATGTTATGCTTGTTTATATGTTCGTGTACGTTTATATGAATGTTATGCTTGTATGAGCTTATATGATCATGTCACTACTCTATGCTTAATGCTTGACGTATGGTTTTTGTGAGTAGGACAGGATCTACTAAGCCTATGTGTTTATAGTTTTATGTTCCATTGTACTGCAGATAAGGGTAAAGCATGGCTAAACTAAAGGGAGCAGCAGGAGGGGCAAAGTGTGTGTGGTAGTGGCATGGTGGAGGAGATCTGTTTATGCTTCCCATACTTATGCACGTTTTCTTTAAGTTGAATGTCATGAACAGGAACTAAGTATTTATGAAATGATGATGCATGCTTATGTTAAAAGAAAGAAAAAAAATAAGTCTAAAGTCTTCTGCTGTACGAAGTATACGTAGTCTTCTGCTATACTGCATGTATGTACGATCGCGTCACGCCGCCCCTCCGAACCCCTGGAAAGGGCGGGCGTGACATCATCGCCCTCTACCTAGCCACCGATTCTCCAACACCCCCTATACCCGACTGGACACTAGAGAAGACCCTATTTGTCATAAGATTCCATCTCTCACTCCTTCCAAGTTCTCGAGGGAGCGATGGCGTCGGCGAACATGATTTGTAAGGGAGGTGCTGGACGAGCCCCTGGCATCAATAGTCTGGGCCTAGGAGCTTCTGGTATGAAAGGCAGCACATATTCCCTTCGGGGGGTGCACGTGGAGCTGGGGGACAACTTCTCTCAGTTGGGACGGCTGTTGGCCTCTTATTGGCTCGCCTAACTTTCAACCCTTCTTCTTCATTTATGTACTATTCGGTGCAGCTTAGCAATTCCTCATAGCTGGCCGCTAGTTTTCTCAATAAGGAACTGAGTGTTGGTGTAACAATGCCCTAAGCATTTATATATTTTGATGTTTGGATAATCATCTAGGTTAGGCAATGTTTTGTGATCTAATTGTGAACATGTTTAAGTGACAGAAAAATCCAAGTATGAAGACTTGGTAAAGGAAAAGTCCAAGTGTGATCTTGGCAAGAGAAGTCCAAGGAAAGGGCTTGGTGGCGTTAGACCAAAAATGTAGTCTTGGCGGCATAAAGTCCAAGCGGACCTTGGTAAAGGAAGTGCAAAGGCAAGTCTTGGCAGCGTAAGTCCAAGCATGTAGTCTTGGTGCCGTAAAGTCCAAGCGTACTTTGGCAAAGAGAAACCCAAGACATGACGAAACCGAAGAAAGCTCTTGGAAGCAAGCGTAAAGGATGAACAAGTCGCGGACTCGGAGGGATCCTGGAGGCGCAAGGCTTAAGGAAGAGCTAGAAGGTTGAGTCTAGATCTAGGGAGTTAATTCATGAAGGAAGGAAACTTCGCTTCCCACTTCAACTTGGTCACTTGTTCATGACGATCCCATCTACGTCCCCGGTTTTAAAAAAAAATTAATCCTTGACAAAGAGGGATTGCCCAAGCAACCATTCCATCATCGTGCTATTCGATTAGAGTGGTCACTTGAACAAACTTGTTGTTTAAGAAACCTACCTCTATTCTTCTATTAGCCGTGGAATAGACGATGTACGGATCACCGTTTTTTGTGTTTTGGGTCCAAGTAAATTAGCCACATACAAAATATACAACATGCATAGAATAAGAAAAGATTCATAAACAAGACTTATACCTCTTGATCTTCTATTGTATGTCCTTCCTCCTTTTGGACATCGTGTGGGCGACGATCTTCCAAAAGTCGAAGCCTCCTAGAACACGCTCTTCCCTTCTTTGCTCACTCCGAACAAAGGGAAGAATGAAACAAAACTCTTCTCCTATCTAGAACCGACCATCAAGCTCCAATCTTGATGTTTGCCACCGGACCAAAGAGAGGAATAGTGAGTATGGGCGTTGGCCAAAAGCTCCAAGGGAAGAGACCCTAGCTCTTGCCGCCGGCCAATGATTAGAAGAAGAAGATTGGGATGCTGGCCATGGAGAGGAATAGAGAAGAGGGGCGCTGGCAAAAACCATAGGAAGATAGGAAAACCTTCCACTTGTGTTGCCGCCCAAGACTCCTCCAAAACCCTAGCCGCCCAATCCAAAACCCTAGCCTCCAAGATTAACCTTGCCGCCCACCCCTTAAGCCATATTTATAGAGTTAGGCCTAAGAATCCTTTTAATCTCCACCGTCGGATCTAGGTATTTAATCTCAACCGTCGGATCTAGAGATTTAATCTCCATCGTCGGATTCTAGAGATTTAATCTCAACCGTTGGATCTAGGGATTTAATCTCAACCATCGGATCTAGAGATTTAATATCCACCGTCGGATCTAGAGTTTCATTTTCCATCATTAGATCTAGGCTCCATGAGGGTTTTAATAGGCTACAATAGGGATCATGGCCACCCAATGGATCATGGCCACCCATTGGATCAAGCCCACATAAAGTCCGATCTATTAATGATAATCCATTCCACTAGAGGATTATCATTGATCTACCTCACCAACCCCATAAATAAAATTGGAGTCCATATATTATTTGTACAAATGTCTCCCCGTGTTTAAGATCTCAAATGTCCGTCAATTAATTAATTTACTGACAATTAATTAATCAACATCTAACTCCATGAGTAGTACCACTCAACCTTATCATCATGTCGGACCAAGTCAACCTGTAGGGTTTACATGATGAACCTTATGAGCTCCTCAAGGGGACATCATTATCCTAATATATAGGACACGGTTTCCTACTATAATCAACAGCTCACCATATAAATAATATCATTTCCCAACTTACCAAACCTATCGATTTACTCTATAAATCTCGCCCATTGGTAAATTAAAGAAATAAATACTAAGTATATGTGCCCATTATTATATCGAGATTAAGACTATGTACACTATAATATCCGAGGTTCGATTCAATTATGTAGTCAGTAATAAATCGAATCACCTCTAAGTCGGTCCTGCTCAATACACACAATGTGTACTAGTATAATTTTATGGTCAAGACAAACCAACACCAAATCACACTACAACCATTGCAATGGTTTGTCAAAAACCAACTCGGTTGTGAGACATTACTTATACTTCACAAGGAACTGATAACATGATCTCCCATGTGACACTACACACCATGTTATCTAGAATGTAATGTATTGGACAATATGCATAACCATAAAATGCAAACAATGATCATGTAATTCTTATTTCAAAATTAAAGATGTTCTTAGAAAAGATAGACTCTTCAGTATACATCCCAACAATCTCCCACTTATACTAAAAGACTATGCTGTTCTCATACTGTCATATATCTGATTCCTATTCCCTCCACATGCCTATCAAAAGCTCTCGCTTGAAGGGCCTTTGTGAAAGGATCTACCAGGTCATCCTCTGATGCAATCTAGGCGACAGTAACTTCTACCTCATTTACGATCTCTCGTATCAGGTGGTACTTGTGCTCTATGTGTTTACTTGCCTTATGGGCTCGTAGTTCCTTCGAGTTTGCAACTGCACCATTGTTATCACAATAAATTGTGATAGTTCTGGGCAAACCAGGAATCACATCCAAGTCCATCAAGAAGTTCTTGAGCCATACAGCTTCTTTGGCCTCCTCAGAGGCTGCCACATACTCAACTTCCATGGTAGAGTCCGCCATGCATTTCTGCTTAACAATCCTCCATACAATGGCTCCACCTCCCAAAGTAAACACTAAAACCTGAGGTAGACTTACTGTTATCCTTATCTGATTGGAAGTCAGAATCTGTGTAACCCACAGGGAGTAATTGATCTGCCTGAGAAACCAGCATATAATCCCTATTCCTTCTCAGGTACTTCAATATATGCATTACCGTAGTCCAATGTCCCTATCCTGGATTTCTCTGATATATGCTAATCATGCCTACGGCAAAGCAGATATCCGATCTCGTACATAACATAGCATACATCAGGCTTCCTACTGACGAAGCATAAGGAACCGCCTTTATCTCTTCTATCTCCTTTGATGTTCTAGGACACATCTCCTTAGATAAAGGAACTCCATGCTTAAAGGGTAGAAAACCTTTCTTGGAGTTCTGCATGCTAAAACGATCCATAATTGTGTCTATGTATGAAGCTTGAGATAAGCACAACATCCTTTTTCTACGATCCCTTGTAACCTTGATCCCAAGGATGTGTCCCACTTCTCCCAAGTCCTTCATATCAAACTGTTTGGACAACCATACCTTACGTCCAATAACACCTTGACATTGTTGCCAATTAACAAAATGTTATCTACGTATAGTACAAGAAATACCACTACATTTCCATCACATCTCTTGTATACACAAGACTCATCCAGACTTTGAATAAATCCATAAGACTGGATTACCTCATCAAAGTGGATGTTCCAAGACCTCGAATCTTGCTTAAATCCATAAATGGACCAATTAATCTTGCACACAAGATGCTCTTTTCCCTTTGCATTGAATCCCTCTGGTTGCTTCATATAGATGTTCTCCTCAAGACTTCCATTACGGAATGCTATCTTGACATCCATCTGTCATACCTCATAATCCATATGAGCAGCAATACATAAGAGAATCCGGATATACTTAAGCATGACTACCGGTGAAAAAGTCTCCTCATAATCGATGCCCTCTTTCTAAGTATACCCCTTCGCAATAAGCCTCACTTTGAAGGTCTCAACCTTCCCATCTATTCCTCTCTTTCTTTTGTAGATCCACTTGCATCCAATGACTTTTACACCATTGGGTGGTTCTACTAGCTCCCAGACTTGATTTGAGTCCATAGATTCTATCTCAAAATTCATTGCATTTTGCTAAGATACCGCATCTTTATCTTGGATTGTCTCGTCATATGTCCAGGGATTAGGTTCATGTTCGCCAAGGAATAAATCAGATGATTCTCCCAAGAACATGAATCTATCAGGCTATCTAACAACCCTCCCACTACGACGAGGTATCACCTGTGTATCCTCTGTGACATGCGGTGCAGTGACTTGTGGTATATCCTCTTGTACTAGTGGGACTGAAGCAGGGACTTCCCCTCTCAATTCCACCAAAGCAATCTTACTCATGGGCTTGAGGTTCATCACATAGTCTTCCTCTAGAAATCTAGCGTTCGTGCTAACGATCACCCTCTGATATCTAGTACTATAAAACAAACCACCTTTCGTTCCTTTAGGATAGCCAACGAACATGAGCACTTCTGTACGAGGTTCCAACTTACCAGTATCTGTCTTCAGCACATGTGCTGGACTCCCCCAAATCCGAATATGTCTCAGACTAGGCTTTCGCCCATTCCATAATTCTGTGGGAGTAGAAGGCACTGATTTAGATGGTACCATGTTGAGAATATACACTGTCGTATCTAGAGTATATCCCCAAAATGAATCTGGAAACTCATAATAACTCATCATCGATCTAACCATCTTCATAAGAGTCCTATTCCTTCGCTCTGCTACACCATTCTACTGGGGTGTGCTAGGTGCAAACAATTGAAATTGAATCCCAGCCTCTGATAAGTAATTCCTAAACTCTTCCAAGAGGTACTCACCACCACAATCAGATCGTAGATTCTTGATACTTTTACCCTAACTTTTCTCCACATCATCCTTGAATTCTTTGAACATGTCAAAGCATTCATATTTGTGCCACATCAAGTAAATGTATCCATATCTTGAATAATCGTCTATAAAAGAGATGAAATATTCAAAACCACCTCTTGTCTAGATAGACATAGGACGACATAAATCAGAATGAACTAATTCCAGCACATCTTTGGCTCTATACCCCTTGGCCTTAAAAGGCCTCTTGGTCATTTTACCTTCCAAACAAGATTCGCAGGTTGGGAAATCTTCCACCACTAATGAACCCAGAGGTTCATTAACTATCAACCTTTGAATTCTGCTTAGATTAATATGACCTAGCCTTAGATGCCAAAGATATGTTTGGTTCATCTTCGAAGGTTCTTTTCTCTTTTTGGAATTAGAAGATGAGTTATTAACTTCTATTTGCATCATGGGAGCTTTTGGTTCAAGTGTATATAAATTTCCTATCAATGCACCAGAACAGATAATTTTCCTATTCCTTTTTATAATAACTCTGTCATGAAAAGAAATAGAATATCCTTCCATAAATAATTTAGAAACTACAAATAAATTTTTTTCTAAATAAAGGTACATAAAGACAATTTTTCAGAACCAAAACTTTATTTCTCTCAAAAGATAAATAAACATCTCCCACTGCAACAGCCGCCACTGTCGTAGCATCGCCCAAGTAAATGGTAATCTCCCTCTCAGTTAGTCGTCTGGTTTCCTGGAACCCCTGCAAAATATTGCATACATGATCAGTGGCTCCCGTATCTACACACCAGTTGTCGGTAGATAACACTGCTAAACATGTTTCAATGACTAGACAAAAAGATATACCTTTGTTCTATTTCCGATTGGGGCAGTCCGTCTTACAGTGTCCAGTCTGCTTGCAAGTGAAGCACTTGCCTTTCGGCTTCATCACTCCTCCCTGAGATCCTCCCACCACCTTTGCCCCAACTTGTTTCTTCTTCTTTTTGCCTTTCGGCTTAGAAGTAGAAACCTTTTGGGCAACCATGGCCTGAGCCTGAGAACTCTGATGAAAAAGCCCCTCTGTCGCCTGGAGTTCTGTCAGAAGCTTCGCCAACGAATACAACCTCTTGTTCATGTTGTAATTCAGGTGAAACTGCTCAAAACTCCTAGGTAGAGACTGTTGGATGATATCGACCTGGGTTTCCCCATCGATCTCAGCTCCAAGGACTTCCAGCTCATTCAAATGAGCCATCATCTTGAAAACATGATTCCTCACGGGTGTTCCCTCGATCATGGTGGTCGTCATCAAGTTTCTCATGGCTTCCTACCTCGCAGCCCGATTCTGGTGTCCGAAAAGCTCTTTGAGATTGAGCATCATGTCATAAGTAGTGGGCATGACTTGATGCTGATGTTGCAATACATTTGACATAGAAGCCAAAATGTAACACCGCGCCATCTCATCAGCCTTTATCCACTTCTTATAACTCTCCTTCTCCTTTTCCCCAGAATCATCCACAGGCTTAGAAGGACACTCTTGGAAGAGTACATACTTGTACTCCTCAGCAGTCAAGACAATATCAAGATTCCTCTTCCAATCAACATAATTGGGTCCAGTAAGTTTGTTTTCTTTCAGTATCACAGCAAGCGGGTTGAAAGTCATTTTTGAAAAACCTAAGAATCACATAGATCAAAACATTAGATTTCAAAAAATTATTGATTCCTCAAACAATAAAATTTTAAAATCAACCAACACCTCAAAATACCGAGAATATCATATGTCATGATCGTGTGGACGTATACGAATTCTACATTTTTAAGAGGAGGTTTTACCCATTAATTTTATTATCTTATCAACCTAACTTTTTGACAAATAAAATTAATAGTTGGTTCCTCTTCGGCCCTACAAATAAAAGCAGTGACTCCGATGGAGAGGATACTCTTATTTGTATCTAAGCGTTCACCATTACTCGGTACCAAGGCAATTATCTTGGGTTATGTGCCTTCCGATGGGGAAGTACACATGCTCCTTAATAATTTCCTATAACCATATTCGACCCTGTGATATGTAAAACAAACTCATCCGATAGGGAGGAAGGCACTCAGAGCCGACACGCAAGTTTGTTTGCATCACATATCAAATCGTAATGGAGGTCGTGGGAATTTATAAAAATATCCCTCTCCCACTTAGTAATTTAAAATTGAGGAATTTTCCTAGCACACGACATTCATATCAAACAATAAGCAATAAATATGAAAAATAAATATTTTCCAACTATTATGGCTTTTGTTCTCCAATATGCCTCCCGTCGTATCTCCATCTCGTCCGCTCCTCCCTACGCCATGTACAAGACATTCGGAGATCCGAGCCGAGAAAAATTATTTTAATTTACATCCATCGATCCTATACTCCACGAAGGAGTGTACATGAAATCTAGATCGAAAGTAAACTAAAATAAAAAGAGTGGCTAAACAATGTCATACTTAATTACAAAAATTAAATACTAGCCTCGTCAACACCGAGGATTCAAATAATATACAATTACATACATGCAATCATATACACACATATGGTCATAATAGTTGGATCCTATGCCTGCAACCAAAAAGTTAACCTACGCATATCCAACTATTATCCGACACATATAATATATGAAAAGTGCATAAAAGTAACCCAATACTAAACACACAAAACTGGAAACCGTGGCTCTAATACGACTAGAACGAAGGAAACTTCACTTCCCATTCAACTCGGTCCCTTGTTCATGATGATACCGTCTACGTCCCCAGATTAAAAAAAATTAATCCTTGACAAAGAGGGATTGCCCAAGGAACCGTTCCATCATCGTGCTATTCGATTAGAGTGGTCACTTGAACAAACTTGTTGTTCAAACAACCTACCTCTATTCTTCGATTAGCCGTGGAATAGACGATGTACGGATCACCGGTTTTTGTGTTTATCTTCGGGGTCCAAGTAAATTAGCCACATACAAAATATACAACATGCATAGAATAAGAAAAGATTCATAAACAAGAATTATACCTCTTGTTATACCTCTTGATCTTCTATTGTATATCCTTCCTCCTTATGGACGTCGTGTGGGCGACGATCTTCCAAAAGTCGAAGCCTCCTAGAACACGCTCTTCCCTTCCTTGCTCGCTCTGAACAAAGGGAAGAATGAAACAAAACTCTTCTCCTATCTAGAACCGACCATCAAGCTCCAAGCTTGATGATTGCCGCCGGACCAAAGAGAAGAATAGGGAGTATGGGCGCCGACCAAAAGCTCCAAGGGAAGAGACCCTAGCTCTTACCGCCAGCTAAGGATGAGAGGAAGAAGATTGGGACGCCGGCCAAGGAGAGGAATAGAGAAGAGGGGTGCCAACAAAAACCCTAGGAAGATAGGAAAACCTTCCACTTGTGTTGCCTCCCAAGACTCCTCCAAAACCCGAGCCACCCAATCCAAAACCCTAGCCTCCAAGATTAACCTTGCCGCCCACCCCTTAAGCCATATTTATAGAGTTAGGCCTAAGCCTCCTTTTAATCTGCGCCGTCAGATCTAGGGATTTAATCTCAACAGTCGGATCTAGAGATTTAATCTCCACCGTCGGATCTAGGGATTTCATCTCAACCGTAGGATCTAGAGATTTAATCTCCACCGTCGGATCTAGAGTTTCATTTTCCATCATCTGATCTAGGCTCCATGAGGGTTTTAATAGGCTACAATAGGGACATTGAGGAGGAGTTGGATCATGGCCACCCAATGGTTCAAGGCCACATAAAGTCCGATCCATTAATGATAATCCATTCCACTAGAGGATTATCATTGATCTACCTCACCAATCCCATAAATAAATATGGGCTCCATATATTATTTGTACAAATGTCTCCCCATGTTTATGATCTCGAATGTCCGTCAATTAATTAATTTACTGATAATTAATTAATCAACATCTAACTCCATGAGTAGTACCACTCAACCTTATCATCATGCTGGACCAAGTCGACCTGTAGGGTTACATGATGAACCTTATAAGCTCCTCAAGGAGACATCATCGTCCTAATATATAGGGCATGGTTTCCTCCTATAATCAACGACACACCATATAAATAATATCATTTCTAAACTTATCAAGCCTATCGATTTACTCTATAATCTCACTCATTGGTAAATCAAAGAAAAAAAATACTAAGTATATGTGCCCGTTATTATATCGGTATTAAGAGTATGTATACCATAATATCCGAGGTCCAATTCAATTATGTAGTCAGCAATAAATTGAATCACCTCTAAGTCGGTCCTGCTCAATACACACAAAGTTTACTAGTATAATTCTATGGTCAAGACAAATCAACACCAAATTAGACTACAACCATTCCAATGGTTTGTCCATAACCATCTCGGTTGTGATCCTTTACTTATACTTTACAAATAACTAATAACATGATCTCCCGTGTGACACTACACACCATGTTATCTACAATGTAATGTATTGGACAATATGCATTACCATAAAATGCAAACAATGATAATGTGATTATTATTTCAAAATTAAAGATGTTCATACAAAAGATAGACTTTTCAGTATACATCCCAACAATTCAAGTATTAAATTATCACACTTGACGAGTATCAGTCGACTGATACATCATATCACTAGACTGATCTGGTGTTCGACAGTGTCAGGTTGAAAACCTGACGATCAGTCAACTGTCAAGGGTTGGCAGGTGACTAGTTATATCATGAGTCAACTGCCAAGACTAGCAGTCGATTGATCAAGTCGACATTAGACATAGAATGGGGTCTCACTTGACTGCTCGATGTGATCACTTGACTGATCACTTCATCAGTCGACTGATGGATGGATCAGTCGACTGATGAGCCTGTCGTTGGATGATGATGCCTATGAAATCCTGCGAATCTGGCTGATCAGAAGTCGTTAGCCGCAATGGCAGTCGACTGATGGAGACCATCAGTCGACTGATCGTGGCTCAATGGGAAAAATATCCCTCTCTCTATAAATATAGGGATTGGGGTGCTTGAGGGGGCTAGTGCTTATCTTCCAACCTTACTCTCAAGCTCCCCACGAATTTCAAATCCTTTCTTTGTGTTAATTCCTCCTCTTCTCCTAAATTTCATTTTCATCATTGTAAGAAGAGGAGAGTGTCTTGTAAAGGAAAGCTTCTTAGTGTAATTGCTTGGGTTGATCCACCTTAAGAATCACCGTGGAGTAGGAGCTTAATCTCCGAAGCACATAAATGCTTTCATGTTAGCATTTGTTGTGTTTTTCATTTTGTTCTTGTTTTGCTTCTGCTAACCCTTTTTGTAGAATTTGGAAAAAGGCTATTCACCCCCCTCTAGCCTTCCAAAGATCCCCAACAAGTGGTATCAGAGCCCAGATCGCATCGGAGGATCTAACAATCAACCAGACCACAATGGAATTCCAAGGGGGGTATAGCACGGCAAGGCCTCCATTCTTCGATGGCAACGATTTCGGCTATTGGAAAGGTAGGATGGAATACTACCTTATGAACGATATTGATAATTGGTTTAGCATTATAGATGGATTCAAGAAGCCGATCGACGAATTTGGAGCGCCAATATCTGTTAGGGAAATCTCTTGCCATGATTAGGTTTTGATGTGTGTGGCAAAGGGTTTAAGTTAGTTTGTTATGTTGATTTGATATGTGCGTTGAAGTCATGAAGGACTTAGTAATTCGCACATGAAACCGTGGCGAGTTTCACATTTCATGACTCGGTCCTTGAGTCGGTGAAGGATAGCTTTGCGGAAACTGTGCGCTTAGAGCATCCGAGGGACCGTCGGACGAGGAGTTTGGAGTGAAGCCGGAGGAAGTAGACTTCAAGGAAAGAGACGAAGGAGCATTGCAGAGTCGTGCACCTGATGTTGCCGAGGGATGTGGCCGCGAACGAAGAGAACTTCGATGGCGAGGGACTCCGAGGGATGAGAGTGAACTAATGTAACCCGGAAAGGGGTAGTAGCTCGTAAGTGAAACTTGGCCATTTGGCAAAGTGTCGGATGGGATTTCCCGACACCAGTCGATTGCCATGGAATGGCAGTCGACTGCTCTGAGTTGATTGGGTTCGACTGGTATCTGACTCATGGGCATTTGGCCCAAGCAGTCGACTACCATGGACTGGCAGTCGACTGCTGTCGACATTAGTCGACTGCCAAGGGACGGTAGTCGACTGATAACACTGTGCACGGGCTTAGAATGGAGTCGTTCTCGCGGAGCACTCGACTGATTGACATCAGTCGACTGATGCTAATACCGTTGGATGGAATCCAACGTGGAAAGCAGTCGTTATTGGGCAACGACTACAGGACCAGTCGACTGATCGAGGGCATCAGACTGCTCCTGTGTCAACGGGAAGAAACCCTCTTCCTCTATAAAAAGGAAGGGGATGGGGCTTTGGGAGGCTAATGCTTATGCTCTAATACTCTCCCAAAGTTCCCTAAAGCTTTCCATCCTCTTACTCAAGCTTATTTCCATTATATTTGTAAGAGGAGTGTTTTTGTGTAAAGAGGTTACCTCCACCTAGCTTTGTGCAAAGGAGAGATCTAGTGGATAGATTGCGGAGTGATTCACCGTGGACGAATCGGACCATGGATTAGCGGCGTAGCTGTGAACCATGTTACATCTTCTTGTTAGCGTTTGCTTTCTTGTAATTTCTATTTGCTTGTCTTTATTTGCATATTCCGCTTGTGCTAATCTTTTGTAGATGAGCAAAATACGATATCCAACGTTCGAGGGCTATTCACCCCCCTCTAGCCGACCGTACCGATCCCCTACAAGTGGTATCAGAGCGAGGTTGCTTGTCACCGGACTAACCGCCGCAACAAGCTCTACATCAAAAATGGCCGGCTCAAACATTCATCCACCGAAGTTTGAAGGGGAATTCGCTTGGTGGAAGAAGCGAATGGAGGTATTCTTCGAAACCGACTTTGAAATCCTTTTAATAATGGAAAACGGTTTCGAGTTGCCTAGGAACGAAGATGGGGAGCCATTGGAGAAATCAAGGTGGAGCAAGAGGCAAAGAGAAGAATACTTGGCAAATTCAAAGGCCAAGCATCATCTATACAATGTCCTCCCCCAACAAGAAGTCAACCGGATAGGAGAGTGTGCTAGTGCCAAGGAAATGTGGGACAAACTAATAGAGATCCATGAAGGCACATCCGAGGCGAAGCTAGTAAGGAGAGATGTCCTTCGCTCCCAATTGTCCAATATCAAACTCGAAAAGGGAGAGAAGGTAAAATTCCTACACTCTAGATTTAAGGAAATTCTAACCGATTTGACAAGTGTAGGTGAAAAGCTCTCCAACCGGGATATGGTAATGAAGGCCATAGATGCCTTTCCCCGGTCCTCAAGATGGAGCTCCATGGTGGATTCGTTTTACATCTCCAAGAACTTGAAAGTAAGTACCTTGGAGGAGTTTTTCTCAACAATGGAGCTCCACGAAATGAGGCTTGAAAGAATACAAGAAGAGCCAAGAATCCAACCTTCAAGAGGAGTAGCTTTGATGGCAAATAAGGGGAAGAAGAAGATGGAAATCCCCTCCTCATCCGATGAAGCCTCTACCTCCTCCATGGATAGCACGAAAGAAGCCTACATGGTAAGGAAGGTAAGGCGTGCATTTAAGAATTTTAGATTTGATAAATCTCATGATAGAAATAGAAGACCAAGAGGAAAAATTGTCTGCTACAATTGCCAAGGAGAGGGACACATAAGGGACAATTGTCCTCTCCTAAACAAGAGCAAGGAGGAGAAGAGAAAGAAGGAAGAAAAGAAGAAGAAAAAGGGGAGTAAAAAGAAGGAAGAAGAAAAGAAGGCCAAAGAAAAAGGAAAGGCCATGGCACTCAAAGCGAAGACATGGGATGACCTTGCTTCTTCATCCTCATCCGAAGAAGAAGAGCATGTCTATTCCAACCTTGCATTAATGGCCTTCGACGACTTGGATTGCTCCTCCTCCTCAAATGAAGAATCAAGCTCAAGTGGAGAGAGCTCAAGTGAAGGGGGAGCCTCTACATCCTCCTCATCCGAAGAAGAAGAAGAGGACATGGAAACAATGGTAACGAATGCCTCTCCTAAGAAAATAGTTTCCATAATTTCTAGTTTAACTAAGGACTTATTTGGAATGAAAAAGAAAAATAAAAGCATGCTTGATCAAATTAAGGCATTGGAAAATAAGCTAGAAAATGCATGCTTAAATGATAATGATAATATTTCTTCTAGCTTAAATGATGCATGCTCACATGAATATATGCCATTTAATGTTAGTGATGCATGCATGGATGAAAATAGGGCTCTAAGGGAAAAGGTAGATTACTTGACAAAAGCCCTAGAAAAATCCACTATAGGCTCCAACACCTTGAACATGATCATAGGGAGTCAAAGAGCTAGCTTTAATAAGAAAGGCCTAGGATACAAAGAAAAGAAAAATGAAAAGGCCTATAAATGCCAAATTGCTAGGGGACAAGATAAGAAGAAGGTAATAGCTAGAAAATGGATCCCCAAGGAGTATCTAGTGAACCCCATAGGCAAGAACTTATTTTGGGTTCCAAAATCCATTCTTAAGGGTTAGGAAAACCCTAAGGTAGTCAACCATATGCAATTGACCTATATCATATTTTGGTTGACTTAGGATGGCGGGACAACATTTTTAAATAGTGTTAGGTGATGATAACGTGCCTATAAATAGTTAATAATGCTTAAATCATGATGATTAATGTAATTGCTATGTATGTTTGTATTCATGATTTATGATTTTTATGATTTGGCACATCATCATGAGAAATAGGGTTAAATCATGCCTTAGATGATATTTTGCTTATTATCATCATATAATACCTAATGCATGATTGTAATTTAATGAAAACATGTATTTCATGATCATAATGTGTAATCAATTCATATATATCTTTATGATCATGTTGAGTGTTAGGATGATACTTAACCTTGATAGAATTGTATGAATATAATGGTTAAGTATATACAAATACCCTCTAGGATGCATCTCACACTCACCATAGGCTACTTTGATTGAAAACTTAGCATGGGTGAGATGTTAGGATGATACAAATGTCCACTAATGTCTATGGCATTTAGATGGTCATTTAAAGTATCAAAATAGCAATAATAGACCAATCATGGGGAAGGCTTATGTTTAGTTCATAGACATATTGCCCAAAGATCATGGTTGGATATTTCATATGTTTTCAAAACAATTTCTTACCTTAAAATACATGTATTCATGTTTTGAAACAATTGGATGCAAAACCTGGTGTTAAACTTGATACTATCATGATCAAAAACCTAGTAGTTTTTAAACCTTTTAGATTTTTGGCAAATACGTGAAAATATGATGATTTTTCATAAAGACTTATTTTTCACTGATAAAGATTCTTACAAGAAATATGTTTCCTAAATTTCTTGATTTTTTGGATTTTCTGGAATTTTTAATGCATTTCTGAAATTCAGTCCGAAAATTAGAAAGTTCTGAAATTCGCGTGTCAGTCGACTGGTAGTCTGAACCAGTCGATTGATTGCCTGAAAATCAGAACAGTAAAGGATGAATTCAGGTTTTAGACTAATGTTTGGTATTTTCCTTCTATTAGACTCGATGCCATGAGTTTATAACTTAGTGATAATATTTTTGATGGTGTCAAAGGGGGAGAAAATATTATGTTTAAGTTAATTATGATAGGGGGAGAATTTGTAGAGAGAGTTTCATGGATTAAGGGGGAGTTGCATGTTGCTATATCATGTTTATGTTTACATGCTTTCTTACCTTAGAAATTTTTATCAAATGTTTTTACCTAACTTAAACGGATTGCCACACATCAAAAAGGGGGAGATTGTTAGGGCAATCTCTTGCCATGATTAGGTTTTGATGTGTGTGGCAATGAGTTTAAGTTAGTTTGTTATGTTGATTTGATATGTGCGTTGAAGTCGTGCAGGACTTAGTAATTCGCACATGAAGCCGTGGCGAGTTTCACATCTCATGACTCGGTCCTTGAGTCGGTGAAGGATAGCTTTGAGGAAGTCATGCGCTTGGAGCATCCGAGGGACCGCCGGACGAGGAGCTTGGAGTGAAGCCGGAGGAAGTAGACTTCGAGGCAAGAGACGCGAAGGAGCATTGCAGAGCCGTGCGCCTGATGCTGCCGAGGGACGTGGCCGCGAACGAAGAGAACTTCGAAGGCGAGGGACTCCGAGGGATGAGAGTGAGCGAATGTAACCCGGGAAGGGGTAGTAGCTCGTAAGTGAAACTTGGCCATTTGGCTAAGTGTTGGATGGGATTTCCCGACACCAGTCGACTGCCATGGAATGGCAGTCGACTGCTCTGAGTCGATTGGGTTCGACTGGTGTCTGACTCATGGGCATTTGGCCCAAGCAGTCGACTGCCATGGAGTGGCAGTCGACTGCTGTCGACATCAGTCGACTGCCAAGGGACGACAGTCGACTGATAACACTGTGCACGGGCACAGAATGGAGTCGATCTCATGGAGCACTCGACTGATTGACATCAGTCGACTGATGGGTGCCATCAGTCGACTGATGCCAATACCGTTGGATGGAATCCAACGTGGAAAGTAGTCGTTATTGAGCAATGGCTACAGGACCAGTCGACTGATCGAGGGCATCAGTCGACTGCTCCTGTGTCAACGGGAAGAAACCCTCTTCCTCTATAAAAAGGAAGGGGATGGGGCTTTGGGAGGCTAATGCTTATGCTCTAATACTCTCCCAAAGTTCCCTAAAGCTTTCCATCCTCTTACTCAAGCTTATTTCCATTATATTTGTAAGAGGAGTGTTTTTGTGTAAAGAGGTTACCTCCACCTAGCTTTGTGCAAAGGAGAGATCTAGTGGATAGATTGCGAAGTGATTCACCGTGGACGAATCGGACCGTGGATTAGCGGCGTAGCCGTGAACCACGTTACATCTTCTTGTTAGCATTTGCTTTCTTGTAATTTCTATTTGTTTATCTTTATTTGCATATTCCGCTTGCACTAATCTTTTGTAGACGAGAAAAATACGATATCCAATGTTCGAGGGCTATTCACCCCCCTCTAGCTGGCCGTATCGATCCCCTACAATATCGACAAAGGATTGGACAAGAGAGATGTCAAAGAAGGTGTAAGCAAATGCAAAAGCAACAACCACACTCTAATGTGGTCTATCAAAGGAGCAACTATCCAAATTTGGCCCCTTCAACTCCACTAAAGAGCTTTGGGAGAAGCTCATTTAATTGAATGAACGATCAAAGGAGACGAGAAGAGCTAAGAGGGACCTCTTGATAGGCCAACTCCAAAGCTTCGCCATGAAGATCAACGAGAACGTGAGCCAAATGCATGGTCGCTTCAAGGAGGTAGTTAACGGACTACATGTGATAGGTGAAAAGGTCGAAAACTGAGACCTTGTGAGGTATATTATTCAAGCTTTCCCTAGAACAACCTTATGGGCATCAATGGTAGATGCTTATATGGTGTCTAAGGATCTCTCTCTAGTTAAACTAGATGAACTTTTTTGTGAATTCGAGTTGCACGAGCAAGCTAACACTTCGTCCAAGGAGAAAGGTGTAGCTCTTTTTGTAGATAAGAAGGACAAGAAGAAGAAGGAGAAAAAGGGGGTTTCATCTTCATCCGAGTCGGAGGAGGAATCTTCAAGTAGCGATGAGGAGCTATCGGCTAGTGAGGTTGATCACTATGTAAAGAAATTTTGTGGGAGGTCAAGAAAACTCACCGAGAAGGATGTGAGGAGGATGTTCCAATCCTCCAAAGGTAAAACCTCCACTTGTTCAATTCCTACTTCTAATGTTACTTTCTTTGGTTGCAACAAAAAGGGTCATATCAAGCCAAATTGTCCGGAGCTAAAGAAAAAGGAGGAAAAAGAAAAGAAGAAGAAGGACAAGAAGGAGAAGAAGAAGGAGGTCATGATAGCCCAAACTTGGGATACACAAAGCATAGAATATTCCTCCGATGATGAAGAACTTTGCATGTCACAAGAAACATGGCACTCATGGCCTTGGAGGATAGCTCAAGTGAAGAGTCATCCTCCTCCTCAAGCGGCGAATCGTCATTTAGTGACGATGAAGTAAAGGACTCCCCTAGGATATAATTACTATATAAAACTATTGCATGCCTTCAAAATGCACTAAATAAATCAAAATCTAGGATTAAGGATTTAAAAGTAGAAATTACATCAATTAAGAATGTAGAAAATTCTTATGATGATGCATGTTCATTTAGGTATGAAAAAGAAGTGGATCAATGCCGATGAGATGGTGCGGTGTTACATTTTGGCATATATGTCAAATGTACTGCAACATTAGCATCAAGCTATGCCCACTGCTTATGACATGATGCTTAATCTCAAAGAGCTTTTCGGACACTAGAATCGGGCTACGAGGTAAGAAGCCATGAGAAACTTGATGACGACCACTATGATCGAGAGAACACCCGTAAGGGATCATGTTCTCAAGATGATGGCTCATTTGAATGAGCTGGAGGTCCTTGGAGCTGAGATCGATGGGGAAACCCAGGTCGATATCATACTCCAGTCTCTACCTAGGAGTTTTGAGCAGTATCGTATGAACTACAACATGAACAAGAGGTTGTATTTGTTGGCGAAACTTCTGACAGAACTCTAGGCGGCAGAGGGTCTATTTCGTCAGAGTGCTCAGGCACATGCCATGATGACCCAAAAGGTTTCTACTTCGAAGCCGAAAGGAAAGAAGAAGAAGAAACAAACTGGGGCAAAGACGGTGGGAGGTACTCAGGGAGGAGTAAAGAAGCCGAAAGGCAAGTGCTTCACTTGTAAGCAGACTAGACACTGGAAGAAGGAGTGCCCCAACCGCAAGAACAAAGGTATATCTTTTGGTCTAGTCGTTGAAACATGTTTAGCGGTGTTATCTACCGGCACCTGGTGTGTAGATACGGGAGTCACTGATCATGTTTGCAATACTTTGTAGGGGTTCCAGGAAACCAGACTAGTCGGCTGAGGGGGAGATTACCGTGTACTTGGGCGATGCCACGAAGGTAGCGACTATTGTAGTGGGAGACGTTCATTTATATTTTGAGAAAAATAAACTTTTGGTTCTTAAGAATTGCCTTTATGTACCTTTATTTAGAAAGAATTTAATTTCGGTTATCTAAATTTTTTATGGATGGATATTCTATTTCTTTCAATGACAAAGTTGTTATAAAAAGGAATAGGGACATTATCTGTTCTGGTACATTGATAGGAAATTTGTAGACACTTGAACCAAAAGCTCCCACGATGCAAATTGAAATTAATAACTCATCTTCTAATTCCAATAAGAGAAAAGAACCTTCGAAGATAAACAAAACATATCTTTGGCATCTTAGGCTTGGTCATATTAACCTAAGAAGAATTCAATGGTTGATAGCTGATGGACCTTTGGGTTCATTAGTGGTGGAGGATTTCCCATCCTATGAATCTTGCTTGGAGGGTAATATGACTAAGAGGCCTTTTAAGGTCAAGGGGTATAGAGCCAAAGATGTGTTAGAATTGATTCATTCTGATTTGTGTGGTCCTATGTCTATCCAGGCTAGAGGTGGTTTCGAGTATTTCGTCTCTTTTATAGATGATTACTCGAGATATGGATACATTTACCTGATGCGCCACAAGTCTGAATGCTTTGACAAGTTCAAAGAATTCAAGGATGATGTGGAGAAACGTCAAGGTAAAAGTATCAAGACACTATGATCTGAACGTGGTGGCGAGTACCTCTTGGGAGAGTTTAGGAATTTCCTATCAGAGGCTGGGATTCAATCCCAATTAACTGTACCTGGCACACCCCAGTAGAATGGTGTAGCATAGCGAAGAAATATGACTCTTATGGAGATGGTTAGATCGATGATGAGTTATTCTGAGTTGCCAGATTCGTTCTGGGGATATGCTCTAGATACGGCGGTGTACATTTTGAACTTAGTTCCATCTAAATTAGTGCCTTGTACAACCACAGAATTATGGACTGGGCGAAAGCCTAGTCTAAGGCATATTCGGATATGGGGGAGTCCAGCACATGTGCTGAAGGCAGATGCTGGTAAGTTGAAACCTCGTACAGAAGTACGCATATTCGTTGGCTATCCTAGAGGAACGAAGGGTGGTCTATTTTATAGTCCTAGAGATCAGAGGGTGATCGTTAGCACGAACGCCAGATTTCTAGAGGAAGACTATGTCATGAGCCACAAGCCCAAGAGTAAAATTGTTCTGGAGGAATTAAAAGGGGAAGTCACTTCTTTAGTACCACCGGTACAAGAAGATATACCACATGTCACAGCACCGCGTGTCAGAGAGGATACACAGGTAATGCCTCGTCGTAGTGGGAGGGTTGTGAGACAGCCTGATAGATTCATGTTCTTGGGAGAATCTTCTGATTTGGTCCCTGGCGAACATGAACCTGATCCCTGGACATATGACGAGGCAATCCAAGATAAAGATGCAGTATCTTGTCAAAGTGCAATGAATGCTTAGATTGAATCTATGGAATCAAATCAGGTCTAGGAGCTAGTAGAACCACCCGATGGTGTAAAAACCATTGGATGCAAGTGGATCTACAAGAGAAAGAGAGGAATAGATGGGAAGGTTGAGACCTTCAAAGAAAGGCTTGTTGCGAAGGGGTATACTCAGAAAGAGGGTATCGATTATGAGGAGACCTTTTCGCCGGTAGCCATGCTTAAGTCTATTCGGATTCTCTTATGCATAGCGGCTCATATGGATTATGAGGTCTGGCAGATGGATGTCAAGACAGCTTTCCTTAATGAAAGTCTTGAGGAAAACATCTATATGAAGCAACCAGAGGGATTCATTGCTAAAGGCAAAGAACATCTTCTATGTAAGCTTAATCGGTCCATTTATGGATTGAAGCAAGCTTCGCAGTCTTGGAACATCCTCTTTGATGAGGTAATCCAGTCTTATGGATTTATTCAATGTCCGGATGAGTCTTGTGTATACAAGAGATGTGATGGAAACGTAGTGGTATTTCTTGTACTATACGTAGATGACATTTTGTTGATTGGCAACAATATCAAGGTGTTATCAGACGTAAGGGTATGGTTGTCCAAACACTTTGATATGAAAAACTTGGGAGAAGTTGGACACATCCTTGGGATCAAGGTCATAAGAGATTGCAGGAAAAGGATGTTGTGCTTATCCCAAGCTTCATACATAGACACGATTATGGATCATTTTAGCATGCAGAACTCCAAAAAGGGTTTTCTACCTTTCAGGCATGGAGTTCCTTTATCTAAGGAGATGTGTCCTAAAACATCTGAGGAGATAGAAGAGATGAAGGCGGTTCCTTATGCTTCGGCGGTAGGAAGCCTCATGTATGCAATACTATGTATGAGACTAGATATCTATTTTGTTGTGAGCATGGTAAGCAGATATCAGAGTAATCCAGGATAGGGACATTGGACTACGGTAAAGCATATATTGAAGTACCTGAGAAGGACTAGGGATTATATGCTAGTTTACCAGCCAGATCAATTACTCCCTGTGGGTTACACAGATTTCGACTTCCAATCTGATAGGGATAACAGTATGTCTACCACAGGTTTTGTGTTTACTTTGGGAGGTGGAGCCATTGTATGGAGGAGTGTCAAGTAGAAATGCGTGGCGGACTCTACCATGGAAGCTGAGTATGTGGTAGCCTCTGAGGTGGCCAAAGAAGCTGTGTGGCTCAAGAACTTCCTGATGGACTTGGATGTGATTCCTGGTTTGTCCAGAACTATCACAATTTATTGTGATAATAGTGGTGCAGTTGCAAACTCGAATGAACCACAAGCCCATAAGGCTAGTAAACACATAGAGCGCAAGTACCACCTGATACGAGAAATCGTAAAGAGAGGAGAAGTTGTTGTGGCCAAGATTGCATCAGAGGATAATCTGACAGATCCTTTCACTAAGGCCCTTCCAGCGAGAGCTTTTGATAGGCATATGGAGGGAATGGGGATCAGATGTATGGCAGTTTGAGGACAACATAGTCTTTTAGTATAAGTGGGAGATTGTTGGGATGTATACTAAAAAGTCTACCTTTTGTATGAATATCTTTATTTTGAAATAAGAATCACATGATCATTATTTGCATATTTTTAAGGCTATGCATATTGTCTAATACATTACATTGTAGATATAAGTAAAGGCTCACAACTGAGATTGCTTTGGACAAACCATTGGAATGGTTGTAGTGTGATTTGGGATTGGTTTGTCTTGACCATAGAATCACACTAGTGCACTTTGTGTGTATTGAGCAGGACCGACTTAGAGGTGATTCGATTTATTGCTGACTACATAATCGAATTAGACCTCAGATATTATATTGTACATACTCTTAATCCCGATATAATAATGGGCACATATACTTAGTATTCATCCCTTTGATTTACCAATGGGCGAGATTTATAGATTAAATCGATAGGTTCGGTAAGTTGGGAAATGATATTATTTATATGACGTGCCATTGATTATAGGAGGAAACCATGTCCTATATATTAGGATCATGATGTCCCCTTGAGAAGCTCATAAGGTTCATCATGTAAACCCTGCAGGTGGACTTGGTCCGACATGATGAAAAGGTTGAGTGGTACTACTCATGGAGTTAGATGTTGATTAAATAATGGTCAGTAAATTAATTAATCGACGGACATTCGAGATCTTAATCACGGGGAGAAAATGTACATATAATATATGGAGTCCATATTATCTTATGGGGGTTGGTGATGTAGATCAATGATAATCCTTTAGTGGATTGGATTATCATTAATGGATCAGACTTTATGTGGGATTGATCCATGGGTGGCCAAGATCCAACTCCTCCTCATGGTCCCTATTGTAGCCTATTAACACCTCGTGAAGCTTAGATCCAATGGATAGAAACAAAACTCTAGATCCAAAGGTAGAGATTAAATCTCTAGATCCGACGGTTGAGATTAAATCCCTAGAACCAATGGTGGAGATTAAAAGGAGGCTTATCCCTAACTCTATACAAGGAGAACAAGGGGTTGGCGTAGAGAACAATAAGAGGAGCTAGGGTTTTGGAGTTGGCGGCAAGAAGCAAGGGTTAGGGTTTGGAGCATTGGCGGCACCAAATAAGGAAACAACTTCCTTATCTACTTCTTCCCCAAGCTGTCGGCGCCCATTGAAGCCCTTCCAGCCCTTAACCGGCGTCCAAACTCCCTCTTCTCCTTCTCCTTGGCTGGTGGAAACAAGATTTAGGGCTTTCCCTTAGTGTCTTGGTCGGTTTCCACCTTAATCTCTTCTTCCTTCTTGGCCGGCGGCAAGCTCCAACATTGGATGTTGGTGGTTGGTTGAAAGAAGGAAAGGAGCTTTGTTTCTATTCTTCCTCTTGCTCGGAACGAGCAAGGAAGGAAGATTGGCGATCTAGGAGCTTCAACTTTTGGTAGATCGTCTCCCACACGACGTCCGAAAGGAGGAAGGTCATACATTAGAAGATCAAGAGGTATATCGATTCTCTATTCTCTTTTCTAACATGTTTGTTTTTGTTTTTCAATTATGAGCATTATATATTCTGTTTGTGGATAAATAATACTTGGATCCTGAACATAAACACGAAAGTCGGCGATCCGGACATCGTCTGTTCCGCGGCTACTCTTAGAATAGAGGTTGGTCGCTTGAACAACAAGTTTGTTCAAGTGACCTCTCTAAACGAATAACACGACGATGACTTGGTTGTTTGGGCAATCCCTTTTGTCTAGGATTAAATTTTTTAATCCGGGGACATTGATGGGATCGCCATGAACAAGCAATCGAGGTGAAGTGGGAAGCGATGTTTCCCCTCACGGATCAATGAAACCAACCCTTCAGCATGAAAATGAAATGAATGCATGACAACACATACATATGTCCACAACACACTCTTTATTCTATAGAGAGACATATACAACTGACAACAACCAAGCAAGGACCTCCAGTCTGTAGCGACACTCTATCGACAAACCACACATCCATACACGACTACATGATCCGTAGTAGGTATATATATATATATACAACAAAAAGGAAGATGAAACGACCATCAACTCTCCCTTAAGGACATCACCCAACCCCAGATGATTAATCCTGATGACACAATTCAAGACTACAACCATACTCAGCTACATACCCATGGTTAAGCATCTAAAGATCCACCTACCTTAGCATTGGTTATTTATAACAACGATGAATGATAGATAACAACAACAGTATAACTCAAAGTGCAAAGACTAAGTATCAAGTACATGATTAAATAAGAATGGAATCAAGGTAAAGGTATTGTCAACATAAATATCATGCACAGGATTTATCTACTACCTGACCAGGGTAGGATATTACCCACCTGATACGAAGCTCGTAACAATAATCCTCACGCCCATGAACTAGCCTCGTATCCACGTCCTGCAAATATCATCAACTATGATTAATTCAAGCACACGATAACATACTAATTAACAATCATATCATTCTTATATTCGCATACTTTTATCGAATACGAATTATAAACCCCAAAATTATCCAAGGCCCATTCACCATAACCAAAATCCCCTATTGCACTTTCAACTTCCATATTTAATACATTCACAAAACGAAACCCAAATAGCCGACTTAACCACTTAATCCATCGCTCACAACTCTGTCACAAGCACAACAAGTGTGTCACACCCCATCTACATTCATCCATGCTGAACAATAGCCATGTAACCACATCATAGCTCAAAACAAATCTGGACAACTTGCGGGTAACACACAAATCTCACCTACAACCAAATCCACCGTTCCAATCTAATTCACCGATCAACTGCCACCGTTGCCCCTTGACTCACAAGTCGACAACCACTTCGATTCAACACTTACAATCCATATAAATACACTGGACAACAGAGATAAGAAAACAACCGAGAGGTATACCTAAAATCAGCTTCCCCACCGACACTTCCCCCACTAACTACCCTGTTTGTCGACAGAAATCCACTGCTGCCCTAATCCCAAATTTGTGTACTGCAAGGGGGAAAAGGGTGTGCGATTAATGATAGTTTCTCCTCCAAAATCGAGAACGAAGGATGAAGCCTCACCTTGCTCTAGCAGAGGTTGCGGCTCCCGTTCAGAATAGGGTGTCAGATGCCACCGACGCAGACTCCCATCCACGCTTCCTCGCTGCTCTAGCTCATCCACAGTCACTAGCGAGGGGTGGTCGATCGCCGCTTGCAGAAGAGGGGAAAGGTTAGCCAAGGAAGAGGGATGCAGCATGGGGGAGAAAGTTGCGAGAAGAGAAATCGCGAGGGGGAAAGGGTCGTGAGAAGAAATTGATCGTGCGAAGGGGTTGGCTTCGACGGAGGAAACATGAATCGGTCCAAAATAAACTGGATTAACCCCCCCCCCCCATCCTTTTATAAGAATTAACCTAAGTTAGGTTTTTATTAATCCATCATTAATTTAATTATCCCAATACGAGTTCTCTAAGTTAGGAATAAAAAAGATATATTTCCAAGCAATTTATTTGTGGTATTTTACATCGCAGTTCCCTCTTTTCTGATCGTGCCGATTTCTCTCCTTTCTCCGTCTTCCAATCACGAGCTCTTCCGATCGACCATTTATCTTCATCGGATGCCCTATTTCTCCCGATCTTGTGGTTTGACATCGCAAGCACCAGCGGCAACCGGCTGACTCGGTCTTTTTCATGAGCTACTCTTCGATCGTCGCTGCCCCAAACCAGCCAGCCACGCTGGTCCAGCTTTGGTGATGGAGTCGTTGATTTCTCCTGCTTTTCTCCCGATCGAGCGGATCACCCCCATGTCACCGATTTCAATCTACTGCATGCCGCCATCTCCTTGTTATGCCCTTGTCCGATCTGTCGATTCAAACAAAAAGAAGATGGAGACGTCATCACTGTCGAATATCTCCTCTCTTCAAAGATGGTTCCTCTACTACAAGCACCTGCTATCATCGACTGATGTAGTGTCTGGATTGGGATGGGTAAAGAGGTAAGCACAATGGTTGAATGAATGTTGGTAAGGATTTTAGATTGTTGATTAAGATCAGATTTATTTAAATAGATAAAGAAGCTGATTGGATGTAGATCTAATTGAAGTAAGATTGTTGATTAAAAGGTTAGTAGATTAGATGCTATTTTGTATCAATAAGTTGGTTGTGGCCCATTAGAGCAGTTAGGTAAGTTTTCAGTGTTGTTCTATTCCTATTGGAATAAGGATTTTGGAATGTGTGAATCAGTGGTACACGATCATTTGCAGGCGTGCTCTCATTTTAATCTATATCTTTGTAATTTTAGGATTTTGGGGATTATTGAATTGAATGGATCTGATATCCTAATTGAGATCAAGAACCTGTGAAGCATTGTAAGGTAAGTTTTAATCTGGTTATGTTATGGTAATGAACTACGTTGTGGCAGCATAATGGATATGGATTGATTTGTTGTAGAAATTGTAGCTATGAGTTAGTGTGGTGGTTAATTATATCAAGTATGTCATCATGGAGATAAAGTGGATATTATGTGGGATGGGTGAATGAGACCTTAGTTAATATTCGTTTTGTAAAATGAAATACAAAATCGATGAAGGATTCGATTTGATCATTCGTTGTACGATAGAATTAAATTGTATTCTGTATGGTGTACAAGACTATGATGTGAGGTGAGTTCGTGGACGTGAAGACAGTTAAGGTTTACATAATAGGTGGGTAATATTGTCACACCCACCCTTTCTAGGGTTTTGGAGGGGCGGTGCGTGACGCGATCGTACATACATACATTACAGCGGAAGACTTTTGACTTATTTTTTTTTCTTTTAAACATAAACATGCATCGTCATTTCATAGATACTTCTTCTTAAACATAGAACATGCATCATTATTCCATAAGTACTTAGTGCTTAGTTCAAGTCCATAAGGAGAATCGTCTTAAGGCAAAAACATGCATAAGGAACATAACAGATCTCCTCCACCATGCCACTACCACACACACTTTGCCCCTCCTGCTGCTCCCTTTAGTTTAGCAACCCTTTACCCTTATCTGCAGTACAAGGGAACATAAACTATAAGCACATAGGCTTAGTAAGTTCCTGTCCTACTCACAAAACCATACGTCAAGCATTAAACATAGAGTAGTGACATGATCATATAACACATGTAAGCATAACCTTCACATAAACATACAAAGACATATAATCAAACGTAACATGCATATAACATACTGGAACATAAGCATAACATTCGTATAAACATAAAAGATCATAAGCAAGCATAATATGTAAACGTACAAGAACATAAGCAGGCATAACATGAATATAACAAGAACATAAGCAGGCATAACATGAATATAAACATCATAGAACATAGGCAGGCATATCATGAATATAATAAGAACATAAGCAGGCATAACATAAAGATATATAACAAGAACATAAGCAGGTATAACATGAATATAAACATCATAGAACATAGGCAGGCATATCATGAATATAATAAGAACATAAGCAGGCATAACATAAAGATATATGAAGGATGCTCCTTGAATACAAATATTATAGGTATTTAAACATAAATCTCAACATATTGGGCCCGACATTGTACCACATCATCATCATCATAGCGCGCATCCCTAATAGACCTGAGGTAGCTAATCCCGAACCCAATAGAGTACTAGGCCCATACTATGTCCGTCAGCCTAGGGGCAGCATAACAGAAGCCCATCCTAAGCCGGTACTTATGACCGTCGGCCTAGGGCATCTGGAAGCCCATCCCATACTGAGTCCGTACTACGACCGTCGACCCAGGGGCAGGTAGGAGCCCATCCCTTGGACCTTATTAGGGTCCTAGTACAAGCCATGCAGAAAGTAAAATACATATCATGCTTCTTATCATAACATATCATATTTCATTTCATAAACATATCATGTTCCTTATCATGGCATATCATATTTCCTCTTCATATCATAACTTATTTCTTCTTCATAACATATCGTATTGCTTTTTGTAACATATTTCTTCTTCATAACATATCATACATCATAACATATTTCTTCTTCATAACATATCATATGGCTTTCATAACATATCATATTTCTTTTCATGCATATCATGTTCCTTCTTTATAAAACATCATACATTAATACAATCACAAGGTAATGAGCATAACATGATCATACATTTAACATGGTAATGAGCATAAATTTATCATGCATCCCTACTATTGATATAGACATATGGTAGTGACCTAACCAATCATGCTAAACCACTTGAGCAAGGACCCCTTAACATCATGTTAACATCACACACATATAGGGCATGGCATAAGGTATAAACATCATGAACAAGTATACATGAAGTGACCTAAACTTAATTGAGCTCTATCAAAGTTTTAAACACCAAACAACTTATATATGGTCTAACTAACCACATGTTAATTCTTTAACATATAAAGCATGGCATGGGAGGGCACTTAGGATTTTAAACAAACCTTGTCCAAGAGTTCCAAGACAACCTAAGATCCATTTATTAAATCTAGCTTAGCTTTCACATGTTACCTATATCTACATTCAAAACATAACATGGTAATTTATAGATCATAGCATGATAGGCCTAAATGGGTCTTGGCCGAATGGTTTAAAAGAACATAAGGCTCAACCACTTAACTCTAGGTTAGCCAACAACATGTTATATTCATCTAACATCAAAAGTTATCATGAACTTATCTAAACATGGCATAGAAAACACATTAGGGGTCTTGGCCGAATAGTTCAAAGGACTTAGAGGCTCAACCACTTAACTCTAGGTTATGTTATCTTCACCTAACATCAAAAGTTATCATGAACTCATCTAAACATGGCATAGAAAACACATTAGGGGTCTTGGTCGAATGGTTCAAAGGGCTTAAAGGCTCAACCACTTAACTCTAGGTTAGCCAACAACATGTTATCTTCATCTACCATCAAAACATAGCATGAACCCATCTATAGCATGGCATAGAACATGTCATCTTCTTCTACCATCAACATGGCATGAACTCATTTAAAACCTAGCATAGAACATGTTATCTTCATCTAACATCAAAACATAGCATAAACTCATCTAAAACCTAACATAGAAAAACACATTAGGGTTTCAAAGAGACTTGGCCGAGAGTTCATTGGGGTTTTTGAGGTCAAACACTTAACCTAGCCTATTTAGCAACCCATCATCATCATATTCATACAAGGTATGGCATGGATCCTCATTGACAACTCAAGTAAGGTCTTGGCCAAATGGTTCATGAAGAGTTTGACATAACAACATTAATCGAAAAACTACTTGTATGCAGGTGAGGGGATACTTACATCCTTCGCTTTGCTAATAGTTGAAAGATACCCTAAGGGATGCCAAACCTAAAGCCTTCTTCTTTCTTCGATAGATCTCAAAAAAATGGAAAGGGAGAGGGGTAAGTTTCGGTGAGGAAGAAGAAGAGAAGGAGAGGAGAAGTGGAGAATGAGAAATGGCTTTTCTCTTGTCTCCTCATTCCCTATTTATTCTCTTGAAGTGTCCCTTAGTCTCCCTTACCCCTAACTATAATTTCCCATATTCCTCTAATAGCACAACCCTGTTGGGCTTCTGGTTATTGGATGCATCTTTAGGGCTTAGGTATCTACTAGAGGTTTGGGGTTCAATTCCTAGGCCATCCATCCTTTTTGGCTCTATTTCTTTTATTTTTTTGAAAGGGCCCACATAAAGCCCATTATAATCATGCAAAAAATTCTTGTAAAATTACTAGGAATTTTACAGGTGTTACAAATATTTCCTACCCTGGTCAGGTAGTAACTAAACCCTGAAGTATATAACTTCATATTGTTGTCACTTCGACCTTGACTCCACTCTAGTTTTTTTTATGCTTGATATTTGCCTTTGCACATAAATACTATGTCATTGTTGTTATCTATTCATTCAACTTTGTTATGAATTATGGATGTTATGATAAGTGGACCTATAGTGGTTTACCTTTGTGTACTAGCTAAATTAAGTTGTAAAACTGGATTGTGCAATTTAGATAAATCATCCGGGGGTGGATGATATTCTAGGAGTAAGATGAGTTTTCATATCATATCCTGATGTGGTGTATATATCTACTATGGATTATAGAGTCATTTATGGACATATGATTTGTCGATACAGCGTCGCTACGGACGGGAGGTCCTAGCTTGGCTGTTGTCAGTTGTATATGCCTCTCTATAGAATAGAGAGTGTCTTGTGGACATATGTATGTATTGTCATGCATTCATTTCATTTCCATGCATGCTGACGACTTAGTCTCCCTTGTGGTTGAGAGGGTCGTCAGTCATCCTGCCTCCTAGGTTACTCATGGAGGAGTAACTGGTCGAGGGTAGTGCATTTGTTGTGCCACACTTGCCCCAGTATTGACAGTGGTTGTTAGAGTAGCGTGCAGTTGTCCTGGGTGCGTGACACTCAATCACTCATGGGTAGTGTCAGTCGAAGTGGCTAGCAGCAGGGACTCTCGTTGTGTAGCTAGCTCTTTACACTTATATGCTACTTCATACTGCCCACTCGGCCACTCGAGAGCGGTGGTTGTTGTTGAGTTGGGGTAGTTGTCATGTCGTGCCACCTATAGGCCACACTGGGGTCGTGGTAGCAGTAGGGTGCACAGGCATGACCATGCATATGCATTGTCGTGGTAGATGGTGTTTGCATATATATATATATATATATATATATATATATATATATACGTATACATGTTTATTTGTGTGTGTATATATATATATATATATATATATATATATATATATATATATATATATATATATATATATATATATATATAGTTGAGTATGATGAGAATATATATAGCTAGAGTATATATATATGATCGTTGGATGTTGCATTTGTTTGAACTATGTTTACTGCAATTGATTGTACATCATCTTACATTCCACTTGCATATTCTTGTATGGTCGTGTGTGGATTACTAGAGTTGAGTTGGTTAGATTGTTGTATACCTTTGATCAGTACCTTGAGGTAATACGGGATGGACCTAGTTCATGGTTGTATTAGCCATAGAATGTTAGTATGGCAGTTTTGATTATTATAGAGTCAGTATTTACTCTACCATGTTATAGGTGTTGTATTATGGTACTTATACTAAGGTTGTTTGAGTTACATCATTTCCGATCTTCAGGTATGTCAGTACCTTATGTTATTATTATTGGTCAGTTTAGTTATACAGTTGTTGTATCATGCTGGTGTATACCTGTTATACCTTTAGATAGCATATTGTTGATTCGCATGTGATATATATATATATATATATATATATATATATATATATATATTATGCATGCACTTCTATTCTTATTACCGTTGAGTATTGTACTCACCACCACAGACCCTGGGTTTTCTTGTCGCCCAGGTAACAGGTACTCGACTCCATGATGGGCTTGGAGCAACGGTGGCTGGCAACCTCTCATCTCAATTCCGAGGGTCCCGACTTGGATTTATGTTTCCTTTTATTTTTGGATGTTTCGTATATCGATTCGGATTTATATGGTGGATGTGTGTTTGACTTTGTTGATGTACGCACTTGTTGATTCGGATTTTGACAATGCTTTCTTTATGTTATGTTAGTCATACCAGTTTGCATTGTGTGTATATTGTTATGTCGTTGTGTTAGTTTCTGTTGTGTTTTGTTATATTTACATTTATGTATGTTATTGTGGTTGTGACAGAAAGTCTTGTATAAATAGGATATGTTGCCACGTACAGGGGAGATGTGTTCCGTCTATTTTTTGGCTCGGTATGCTCTTGGGGCATGACAATTTTATTGGTATCAGAGCCCAAGGTTTTGCGATGCCATACAATGATTTTTTTGTTGAGTCTTGGATTCTTGGGAGTTGATTTGTTTCGTTTTTGGTTTTGTGAGATGAGATTGACAGCGGCTTGAGCTCCGAGCAACACGAAGTAAGAATTCTTGATAACTTATATTTTAGTTAGATACTTATCTAAACTTGTTCAACAGGTCTATACAGACAAAGTGATGGCACCTGTACAGACTTATAGTAAGGGTCGTCCACCAAGGCGACCAGTCGGAGTTGCCTTGAGTGTTTATACTCTCGGTTTTATCAGCTATGCATTTAATGTTTATAATAGGGAATAACATGTAGTCTATTAGTTATTATTCGTAATCGTGGTTTGAGTTTACCACGGGAATGACTTGTTGAGTTCGTAAGTCTTGAACCTGTGTCGAAAAGGTGAATTTCCTTTGAGAGCCGATGATACCGAGTCGGAAAGTAGGTGTCAAGTCGTCACATTTCTTATGGAAATCAAAGATTACAGTCTTATAGATTAGCACTGATTATGCTAGCTGGATCATTACCTTGGGGGTAATGAACAGGGCATGCGTACTATTATTGATGAAGATAGTAGAGGATTAGTTTACGGTGTTTCATGTTAGGGCAATCTCTTGCCGTGATATGGTTTTGATGGTGTGGCAAAGGGTTTAAGTTAGTTTGATATGTGCGTTGAAGTCGTGCAGGACTTAGTAATTCGCACATGGAGCCGTGGCGAGTTTCACATCTCATGACTCGTGCCTTGAGTCGGTGAAGGATAGCTTTGCGGAAGCCGTGCGCTTGGAGCATCCGAGGGACCGCCGGACGAGAAGCTTGGAGTGAAGCCGGAGGAAGTAGACTTCGAGGCAAGAGACGCGAAGGAGCATTGCAGAGCCGTGCGCCTGATGCTGCCGAGGGACGTGGCCGAGAACGAAGAGAACTTCGAAGGCGAGGGACTCCGAGAAATGAGAGTGAGCGATTGTAACCCGGGGAAGGGTAGCTCTTAGGTGAAACTTGGCCATTTGGCCAAGTGTCGGATGGGTTTTCCCGACACCGGCCGATCGCCATGTCATGGCGATCGCTTCTAGTCAGTGAGTTCATTGGTATACGATCGATCGGATTGTGGCGCAATGATCGCCATACGTGGCGCCGATCGATTGCCAAGACCACGATCAAGGCGTGATCGTAGATAAGGGTTCGGCCACGTAACGCTCGTAGCCGATCGGGCGGTCGACTACGGAGGCGGCCGATCGATGAGGTCCATCGGTCGATCCGCCAAGAGTTCCGTTGGACTACAGCGGTCGGGATCCGACGTGTTCGAGGCCGTTGTAGTAGGATCGCGCCAAGGGCGGCTGATCGTGATGGCGGCAAACGGGAAGAAGTTAGCCCTCTCTATAAAAAGAGAGGGTGTAAGCCTTTGAGAGGCTAATGCTCATACTCCAAACGATCTTCCTAGTGCCCCACAAGCTCTAAACTCTTCTTACTTGTCTTTATTTCAATCCTATTGTAAGAAGAGTGATCTTGGTTGTAAAGGATACCTCCACCTAGCTTTGTGCAAAGGAGAGACCGATAGTGATTGGTTTTGGCGGAGTGATTCACCGTGGACGAATCGGACCGTGGATTAGCGGCGTAGCCGTGAACCACGTTATATCTCGGTGTTTGTATTGCTTGCTTATATCTTGCTTGTCTTTTGCTTTGTATTTGTATATTCCGCTTGCGCTAACATTTTGTAGACGAGCAATTTACGACGTCCAACGTACGAGGGCTATTCACCCCCCTCTAGCCGGCCATATCGATCCCTTACAAGTGGTATCAGAGCCAAGGTTGCTTGTCACCGGACTAACCGCCGCAACAAGCCCTACATCAAAAATGGCCGGCTCCAACATCCATCCTCCAAAGTTTGAAGGAGAATTCGCTTGGTGGAAGAAGCGAATGGAGGTATTTTTCGAAACGGATTTTGATATAATGATTATAATGGAATCCGGTTTCGTTTTGCCTAGGGATGAAGAGGGGAAGCCAATAGAGAAGTCTAGGTGGACCAAGAGGCAAAGAGAGGAGCACCTTGCAAACTCCAAAGCCAAGCACCATCTCTACAATGTGCTCCCTCAACAAGAGATTAACCGGATCGGAGAATGTGCTAGCGCCAAAGAAATGTGGGAGAAGCTTATAGAACTCCATGAAGGCACATCCGAGGCCAAGCTAGCAAGGAGAGACCTCCTCCGCTCCCAATTATCAAATATAAAACTAGAAAAGGGAGAAAAGGTAACCTCACTACACTCTAGGTTTAAAGAAATCTTAATTGGGCTAACAAGTGTAGGTGAGAAGCTATCAAACCGGGATATGGTAATGAAGGCCATAGATGCCTTTCCCCGGTCCTCAAAGTGGAGCTCCATGGTGGACTCATTTTATATCTCCAAGAACCTAGAAGTGAGCACCTTGGAGGAATTTTTCTCAACAATGGAACTCCACGAAACTAGGCTTGAGGAATACAAGAGGAGCCTAGAATTCAACCCTCAAGAGGAGTAGCATTGTTGGCAAAGTAAGGGGAAGAAGAAGATGGAAATCCCCTCCTCCTCCGATGACGAAGCGTCTTCCTCCTCCTCCATGGATAGCACCGAAGAAGCCTATATGGTAAGGAGGGTAAGACGTGCATTTAAGAATTTTAGATTTGATAAATCTAATGATAGGATGAGAAGACCAAGGGGGAAGGTTATATGCTACAATTGCCAAGGAGAAGGGCACATAAGGGACAATTGTCCTCTCCTAAACAAGAGCAAGGAAGAAAGAAGAGAAGAGGAAGAAGAAGAAGGGGAGCAAGAGAAAGGAAGAAGAAAAGAAAACAAAGGAGAAGGGAAAGGCTAAGGCTCTCAAGGCAAGGACTTGGGATGATCCTTCCTCATCCTCCTCCTCATCATCGGATGAGGAGAATGCCTTTGTCACCAATTTGGCCTTGATGGCCTTTGATGACTTGGATTGCTCTTCATCCGAAAATGAAGAATCAAGCTCAAATGGGGAGAGCTCAAATGAAGGGGGAGCTTCCACATCCTCATCATCCGAAGAAGAAGAGGAAATGGAAACTATGGTAACCAATCTCTCACCTAGTAAAATAGTTTCTATGATTACTAGTTTAACTAAGGATTTATTTAGGGCAAAGAAGAAAAATAAATGCATGCTTGAACAAATTAAGGAATTAGAACAAAAATTAGAAAAGGCATGCTTAAATGATAATATTTCTTCTAGCTTAGATGATGCATGCTCACATGACCTTTATATGCCTTTGGATGTTAGTGATGCATGTATAAATGAAAATAGGGCTTTAAGGGAAAAGGTAGATTATTTAACAAAAGCCCTAGAAAAATTCACTATTGGCTCCAACACCTTAAATATGATCTTAGGGAGCCAAAGAGCTAGTTTCAACAAGAAAGGCCTAGGCTACAAGGAAAAGAAAAATGAAAAGGCCTATAAATGCCTAATAGCTAGGGGACAAGATAAAAAGAAAGTAATTGCTAGGAAATGGATCCCCAAGGAATATTTAGTGAACCCAATAGGAAAGAATCTATTTTGGGTTCCAAAATCCATCCTTAAGGGTTAGAAAACCCCTAGGGTAGTCAACCATATGAACTTGACCTATATCATATTTTGGTTGACTTAGGATGACGGGACAACATTTTTTAGATAGTGTTGGGTGATGATAACGTGCCCATAAATAGGTAATAATGCTTAAATCATGATTGATGTAATTCCTATGTATGTCTTAAATCATGATTTATGATTTTGATATTTGGCACGTTATCTTGAGAAATAAGTTTAAATCATGCTTTAGGTGATAATTTGCTTATTATCATCACATATTACCTAATGCATGGGTATAAATTGATGAAAACATGTATTTCATGATCATAATGTAGAATTAATTTATATATGTCATTATGATCATGTAGGATGTTAGGTTGATACTTAACCATGATAAAATTGCATGAATATATTGGTTAAGTATATACAAATACCCCCTAGGATATATCTCACACTCACGATAGGCTAACTTGATTGCAAACTTAGCATGGGTGAGATATTAGGATGATACAAATGTCCACTAATGCCTATGGCATTTAGATGGTCATTTAAAGTATCAAAATAGCAATAATAGACCAATCATGGGGAAGGCTTATGTTTAATTCATAGACATATTGCCCAAAGATCATGGTTGGATATTTCATATGTTTTCAAAACAATTTCTTACCCTAAAATACATGTATTCATGTTTTGAAACAATTGGATGCAAAACTAGGTAGCTAACTTGATACTAGAATGATCAAAAACCTAGTGGTTTTTAGAACTTTTGGATTTTTGGCAAAAACAAGAAAATATAATGAGTTTTCATGAAAAACTATTTTTCATTGATAGATATACTTAAAAGAAATATGTTCCCCAAATTTCATAATTTTTAAAATTTTCTGGAATTTATAATGCATTTCTGAAATTCGTCCAAAAAATCAGAAATATGGATTCATTTGTGCGGTCATTGCCATGCGATAGCGATCATTGGTAGCTAAAATCAGAATATTGAAGGCCGAATTCAGTTTGTAAACCTCCTACAAGTGGTATAAATATACTTGATGCCACCAACAAGTGGTAGAAATATACTTGATGCCATCAACAAATGGTACCCAATTTTTAAATCAACTTGACATATTTTTCCCTCCATTATACTTGATGCCATGAGCTTATAACTTAGTGTTAATCTTTTTGATGGTGTCAAAGGGGGAGAAATAATTATGTTTAAGTTAATCACTTTAGGGGGAGAAATATATTGTAGGGGGAGAAATATATGATAGGGGGAGAAAATTTGCATAGAGAATTTCATGGATTAAGGGGGAATTGCATGTTGTTATATCATGTTTATCTTTACATGCTTTCTTACCTTAGAATTTATATCAAATGTTTTTACCTAACTTAAACGGATTGCCACACATCAAAAAGGGGGAGATTGTTAGGGCAATCTCTTGCCGTGATATGGTTTTGATGGTGTGGCAAAGGGTTTAAGTTAGTTTGATATGTGCGTTGAAGTCGTGCAGGACTTAGTAATTCGCACATGGAGCCGTGGCGAGTTTCACATCTCATGACTCGTGCCTTGAGTCGGTGAAGGATAGCTTTGCGGAAGCCGTGCGCTTGGAGCATCCGAGGGACCGCCAGACGAGAAGCTTGGAGTGAAGCCGGAGGAAGTAGACTTCGAGGCAAGAGACGCGAAGGAGCATTGCAGAGCCGTGCGCCTGATGCTGCCGAGGGACGTGGCCGAGAACGAAGAGAACTTCGAAGGCGAGGGACTCAGAAATGAGAGTGGCGATTGTAACCCGGGAAGGGTAGCTCTTAGGTGAAACTTGGCCATTTGGCCAAGTGTCGGATGGTTTCGACACGCGATCGCATGTCATGGCGCGGATCGCTTCCAGTGGAGTTCGGCGGTATACGATCGATCGGATTGTGGCCCGTGATCGGCTCACGTGGGCGATCGATCAAGAAGACCGCCGATCATCGAAGGCGCGATGATCGGGTAGATAAGGGTTCGGCCATTACCGTCGTAGCCGATCAAGGCGATGATTACGGAGGCGGCGATCATTGATGAGGTCCATCACGATCGCCAAGAGTTCCGCTGACTACAGTTAGCCAAAGAGAGGGTGTAAGCCTTTGAGAGGCTAATGCTCATACTCCAAACGATCTTCCTAGTGCCCCACAAGCTTTAAACTCTTCTTACTTATCTTTATTTCAATCCTATTGTAAGAAGAGTGATCTTGGTTGTAAAGGTTACCTCCACCTATCTTTGTGCAAAGGAGAGACCGATAGTGATTGGTTTTGGCGGAGTGATTCACCGTGGACGAATCGGACCGTGGATTAGCGGCGTAGCCGTGAACCACGTTATATCTCGGTGTTTGTATTGCTTGCTTATATCTTGCTTGTCTTTTGCTTTGTATTTGTATATTCCGGTTGCGCTAACATTTTGTAGACGAGCAATTTACGACGTCCAACGTACGAGGGCTATTCACCCCCCTCTAGCCGGCCATATCGATCCCTTACATTTCATAGGGATTTTGATCCCTGAGTTGTTCGTACTAGGTTGTAAAAATTTGAAGGTACTTTTGAGTACTTAACTTGTGTTATAGAAAGGAAGTAGAGTTAGTTGCATACCATTATCGGGATCAAGCCGGTACTTGGTGGAATATGTAGGAAATAATCTTTGAGGAATAACATATCACTTGATCATGATTTAGTGATATTGTGAGAGAGTATTTCCTCATGTCACTTTCTTTGACTCATTGTCAGGGAATTCTTGGGCATCAAGTGAGGTTATCGCTTGGTAACCAGAGTACCATGCAGAGTCGATAGACTTGCAGAGGTTACAACCACTTAATAGCTCAAGAATGTGAATGGATGTTTTAACCCACCCAGGGGTTATTAGCTTACAGTTGGATTAGGATGTTCGAATCTTCTAATAGATCATGCTAGAAGACATTGGATCGAGTCAAGAGTTTAGAAATGACTCCGTACAAGTGTTAAGAGTTAGAGACCGATGAGCAGATATTGCAGGTCACATTATTAAAATTAGAAGTCTCCGAATGTTGGACAAAAGGAGCAAGATCAGAGTCATAGACCATGAGCTACTGTTGGAGTGTTTTTTTGATCATAGAAGACCAACTGTAGATCGTCAGAACTTTCTCATGTTTTCAATGAAATCAGAATAAAGACTCTGAAGGGATTATGTGTGTGCAGTGCGGATCAAGAAGTCACACAAAGCCAGATTATCCATTGGATCAGTTCATCTGTTGCTATTGTAAGTAATTAGTACATTTGAGGTGTACTTTGAAGACTCAGTTGAAGAATGTCGATGTTGTTTCGAAAGGATGATACACAATCTTGACAGCAGAGATCATCACAGAAGATTGGGTTATCACACCAACATCGATTTACTACCTCAGATGTGGGTGGAGTTCCTTGATACTTCCCTTTAGGGGAAGTGATTTACTTAGTAGTATCAATAGAAGACATCTTAGAAAACTCATGCAGACAACAACAACTGTTACCTCCTCAGACATGGATTTGCTTTGTACAGAGGAGAGAGTATACGACGATAGTCGTATCTATTCTAAAACCTTCAGTTGCAACCGTTTTGATTTGCGTCCTCATTTTGGCAGTTGACTTTAGTTATTCCAAGGTAGTCTGTTGCACTTACATAAGCTCAGTTTCCATGAGCAGAAGTTGGACGAGTTTATATGATTACTAGGGAGATGTATGGGGTCGAAGGATAGATTGTTCAGGGTATTACTTTAGTTTACCCTCTCGGTTGACATATTGAAAGATACTAGTAGTTTACAGGTGTCTATATCTAGAACATTCTGAGATAGGATGAGAAGGATTTCTATGTTTATATTGTGTGCATCGATGGTATCTTTACCATCAGGCGAGATGTTGACCAACAATTTAGAAGTCAAGGGATGCCTTTGGACTTTAATAGACATATTTTTACTGTAGACATATCCTTACGGATAGTTAAATTGTCGAAATGATGATATAATTAGGGTTGTAAATGAACCAAGCGTTCATGAACGAGCTTGGTGTTCGACTCGATAAGAGCTTGTTTACGTTCATTCAATATGCATCAAAGTCAATTAATAAACAAGCTTGAACAACTTGATAAATTAAATAAATAAGCTTGAACACGTATGTGTTCGGCTTGTTAATGTTCATGAACAATGTTCATGAACAGTGTTTGTGAATAATGTTCGTGAACTGTATTTGTGAACAATATTCATGAATAATGTTCATGAACATTAACAAGCCGATTTATGATTATACTCTTTTAAAAATTATTTTTGAATTTATTTATACTCATTTATAAATCAAGATTAAATTAGTAAAATTTTAAATAAACAAACAAGTTTGATTTAAGAGCTTGATAATGTTTAAATAAATCAAATTTAAACAAGCTTGATTCAAGCTTGATTAGAAGCATGATACCCCATTAAACAAGCCCAGCTCAAGCTCAAAAAAAAAAATACCAAGCCAAGCTTGAATAGATTTTTTAGTAGCTTGGTTAATTTTAGACTTGGCTCGGCTCGACTTGGTTATTTTATCAAACAAGTCTGAACACTACAAAGCTTGGCTTGGCTTGGATCGTTTACAACCCTAGATATAATATGTCTCTCGGATGTGCATATAATCCGAGAGTATTCAGATGTAGTTTCTGATGCACTTCTAGGCTTACCACTGTATAGGCAAGTGGAGTATGCAGTTGAAGCGATTTTGAGAATAGTTTCGATATTGAAGACCTCATACCGAGAGATGATTTTATTGGTAACAGTGTTGCTAAACACTATGGAAATTTGAAGAACGTAAGTTGCGATTATAGGAAGTGTTGGATGGGATATTTATCTATCCCAGTATTTCTAGGGAAGATCCAGAACTTTCTTAAAAGAGAGATGGACCTTTGAGATTATGCATCAATTATCGATGATGGGATGCAGTAGTTGTTGAAAATGAATATCCTTCATTGGGGATAGATGATCTATTTAGATCAGCTAAGGACACCTATGTCTACTCTAGGGTTGGTTTATGACTGGAGTGTTGATATTGTAGTGACATGGTGTCATACAATTATCATTGTCATTGTGATGATTGGTATATCATCAGTTTAGAGTAAAAAGGATACAGGTGTATAGAGATGACAATTTCATACTTGGTATGAATTTTATGACCATTTGATTATGTTTTTAGACTATTTAACGATTTAGTCATCCATGGATTTAAGAAATCGTGTAATCTGGACATGATTGGATCAGTTTGTGGTTGTTGGAGTTGCGTAACTTGGCCATTATTGATGGTGGTAGTTGGAGTTGTGCACTCGACCACTGTAGTTGGTAGTTTTCTTATATGATTTGGTTATTACTATAGATGTTGATAGAATGCTTTTAGCATTACTATACCACGGACTTGTTTGACCAAGGAGGTGATGGAATTCACTTAGTCGGAAGTTAGTGAAACAAGTTTACAGGACCTAGATGGTGGTTAACTTTTGCACGGGTATTAGTGTTGGGATGTATACTGAAAGCCTAGTCTTTGTATGAACATCTTCATTTTGAAATAAGAATCAAATGATCATTGATTGCAATTTATATTTATTATATGTGTGCATCTTGTCTAATACTTTACATTGTAGATAACATGGTATGTGGTGTCATACAGAGGATAATGTTATCAGTTCCTTGTAAGTATAAGTAGAAGCTCACAACCACAATTGTTTTGGACAAACCATTGGTATGGTTGTAGTGTAATTTGGTATTGGTTTTTCTTGACCATAGAATTACACTAGTACACTTTGTGTGTATTGTGCAGGATCGACTTAGATGTGATTCAATTTATTGCTGACTATATAATTGAATCATACCTCGGATATTATGGATGCTCTTAATTCCGATATAATAATGGGCACATGTACTTAATATTTATTTCTTTGATTTATCAATGGGCGAGATTTATGGGTTAAATCAATAGGCCCGGTAAGTTGGGAAATGATATTATTTACATGGTGTGTTGTTGATTATAGGAGAAAACCGTGTCCTATGTATTAGGATGATGATGTCCCCTTGAGGAGCTTATAAGGATCATTATGTAAATCTTGCAGGTGGACTTGGTCCAGCATGATCATAAGGTTGAGTGGTACTACTCATAGAGTTAGATGTTAATTAATTAATTATCAGTAAATTAATTAATTAACGGACATTCGATATCTGAAACACGGGGAGATATTTGTATAAATAATATATGCAACTCATATTTAATTATGGGGGTTGGTGAGGTAGATCAATGATAATCCTCTAGTGGAATGGATTGTCATTAATGAATCAGATTTTATGTGGGCCTGATCCATTAGGTGGCCAAGATCCAACTCCTCCTCATGATCCCTATTGTAGCCTATTAAAACCCTGACGAAGCCTAGATCCAACGGACACGAGTAAAAGGAGGCTTGGGAGAAATCTATAAATAAGGTTCCAAGGTTTGGGCAGCAAGATAATCTTTGGAGTGCTAGGGTTTGGAGTTTCTAAGGGTTGGGCAGCAACTAGGTTTGGCTTCTCCCTTATGGCCGGCGGCAACACAAGAAAAGGATAAGGGTTTCATCTTCTCCTTGGTTCTTGGCCGGCTTCTCCTTCTCCTCCCCAGGGCGACTCCTTCTTCCCTCAAGTCTTGGCCGACGACAACAAGAGCTCACCTCTTGCCCAACGCCCACCTCTCCTTCTTCCTCTCCTTGGCCGGCAGCAACAACCAAGCTAGGTGGCTTGGTAGTCGTCACTAGATAGGAGAAGAAGAGTTTGGTCATCTTTCCTTGTTCGGAGCGAGCAAGGAAGGGAAGATACGAGATCTAGGAGTCTTCGACTCTTGGAAGATCGTTGCCCACACGACGTCCAAGAAGAGGATAGGACATACAATAGAAGATCAAGAGGTAAACAAAAGGTATAATCTTGTTTGTTTTTATTTTAGTCCTTTTGTATCATGTATGTGGTTAATTTACTTGGACCCTGATGACAAACACAAAAACCGGCGATCCGTACATCATCTATTCTACGGCTAATCGAGGAAAAGAGTTAGGTTGCTTGAACAACAAGTTTGTTCAAGCGGCCACTCAAATCGAATAGCACTTTGATGAATCAGTTGCTTGGGTAATCCATTTTCGTCCGGATTAATTTTTTTTTAATCTGAGGACACGAGATAGGATCACCATGCACAAGCAACCAGGGTGAAGCGAGAAGTGAAGCTTCAACCTTCAATTAGTTAATCCTTCTGAGGTGGATGGAAGGATGTTGTATGCAGATTCACCATTTCAGGGATCGGAGCAATCCCGATGCAGTTGAATAAGGTATATCTTAAGCTTACGACAATTGAGGAACTACGAGACAAGCTGTCATACACATGATGTGGACTTAGTGGATGTTATCATGATTTGTTGATGTATGAAGAAAGAATGCTCATGGGATTTTGGCTAGCAACTGGGTAGCTACTATAGAGCTGCTAGAACATGGATTGATGCACCATGGGAGATTGGTCATTATAGTCTCCCAATCACTTATAGTTTTGGGCGATAGGGTGGATTGTGGACAGTAGATTTCTCTTGTGAGAAAGTAATTCTACGACTCTGAGGAGGATAGTGGTTTCCAGAGTTGCATTAGATTATGTTGCTTGACGTTTAGTATGCCTACAGGTGAAGGCTGAACATCAGAAACTCGCTGGGTTACTTAAGGAGATTCCGATTTCGAAATGGAAGTGAGAGCATATCACTATGAATTTCATTACAGGATTGCCTAGAACTCGTAAAGGACATGATGCGATTTGGGTGATCGTGGATCGATTAACCAAATCCACCCATTTCCTTCCTATTAATGGGACAGACTCGTTGGACAGTCTAACAGAGTTATACTGTTGAGAAATTGTCAGATTGCACGGAGTGTCTTTGAGTATTATATCTGATAAAGACTTGTGATTTACCTTGCGATTTTGGCAGAGCCTACAGCAGGCCCTGGGCACAGAGCTTCGACTAAGTACAACATTTCATCCGCAGAAAGATGGACAGTCTGAGCGTACCATTCAGACATTGGAGGATTTGCTTAGATCATGTGTTATCGATTTTGGAGGCAGTTGGGAGGATCATATTCCATAGTGGAATTTCCCTATAACAATAGCTACCACTCTTCTATTCAGATGGCTCCTTTCGAGGCCTTATATGGTAGACACTGCAGATCTCCTTTGTTGTGGGAGGAAGTTGGAAAACGATAGCTATTGGCGCCACAGAGTATCCAACATGATATAGAGTTGGTGCGCGTCATCAGACGGAAGTTATCAAAGGCTTAGGATCGACAGAAGAGTTACGCGGACCAGAGGCAAAGGCCTTTGGAATTCTCAGTAGGGGATCATGTATTTCTATGAGTTTCACCCACCAAAGGAGTCAAAAGATTTGGGCTAAAAGGAAAATTAGCGCCACGCTACATTGGTCCATTTGTGATATTGGAGCAGATAAGGGTGTAGCTTACCGGTTGGCTTTACCTTCGACACTTGTGGGTGCCCATAACGTATCTCATGTTTCAATGCTGAGGAAATACATACCACAAGCTAATCATGTTCTGAAGGAGGTACCAATCCCACTTTAACCTAATGCGTCATATCAGGAGATTCCAGTACGGATCCTTAGTCATAAGGAATGCTGATTGAGGAACAAAACCATCCGACTGGTAAAAGTTAGATGGCAACATTATACTGATGAGGAGGCTATGTGGGAGGTGGAAGATACTATCCGAGCTTGATACCCTCATCTGTTCACCTAAGGTATGTGATGATTCCAAAAATTTCTTGAATTGGTTCTTACATTTAAGTACGAAATTTGGGAACCAAATTTTATTAAGTGGGGGAGAATGTAAGATATCGAAATAAAATAAAATATAATATCCCTGGTTAATTAAGAAATTATCTTAAATGATTTTTCGAGAATTTTCAGAAATTTTTTTGGGTTCAAATGGAGTTCATATGACTGCTTAGGAGGAAGATTAAAGTTTACTTAGGTGTTGGGCTCAACTTAAGTTAGGTTTGAACTCAAGGTTGGTTCAAGCATGAAGCAGAATGGTTGGTATAAACCCGAACCCGATTGCATTTCCTCATCACAGTTCCCTCTTTTTTGATCATGGCAATTTCTTTCCTTTCTCCTTCTTCCGATCACGAGCTCTTCCGATCGTCCATTTATCTTCATCGGATGCCCAATTTCTCCCGATCTCGCGGTTGGACGTCGCAAGTACCAGCGGCAGCCGACTGACTTAGTCTTTTTCCTGAGCTCTGATGTGGTCTCATCAACCTGTTAATAATATATGAGAGATGTCCTAAGGCAATCGCCTTATGTATGAACCATTTATATGATAAATGAAGATTCACTATTTGAGTATACATGTTTTGATGTATTTGATTGAATCTTAAACTCATTTACTGAATGTCCACGATACGATTCACAGCATGAGAGAATTTGTGATTGGATAACAACTAGTGAGTATCTCTACATGTGTAATTGTGATGTATCGGAATTATCCCTAGTCGATGAATTGATGGATTTGGACACCATCGATTCTATCGAGACTAGCACGAGGTATACTCCTTTGTGTATCCAAGCAGTTGATTCTCACTGGCTGGAGACATTGTGATGTCCGGAGTTAATCGTGGATGCTAGTTATGGTAACTAGTTCATTGGAGTGACCAGCCGTAAGACTTCATATGGTTCTCTGAATATATAGATATGTCAATGAAGTTCTTACTGTAGCTTAAGTGCGATGTTCCTTTGACTTGCGGTATTCAAGTCATCTTGATCATGGAGACTTATGCTTTGACATCTTAAGCAAACATCTCTAAGGAGATGTGGACCTGGGATGATTGGGTATAAGTCGAAGTGATCGAAGGTGTTTGAATAGCCTATAAAGGATTCACCACTCCTTGCGAGGAGATGTATACCTATGGCCTCTCGTCGGATTATTACTAAAGTCTTTGGACAAAGCATTACATGTTTAGAGTAAGGTACTCTTCGATACATGTGCAGTAACTAGAATCCGTAGGACGAGGAAATGATACTTGGGCTAGGTGTGACGTAGTAAACCTAGTGGGGACTGACACTATAGACCATGTCCTGAACCAAGTGGGTATAAGATGAGTGAAGGGAATGGGGCACGAATCATTCGAGCTGCTGAAGGGTTTCAGAAATAGTTCTGGATCAACCGTTGATCTTTTCGGTTAATTGGGGATCATGATGTACTACTAGGTGCCACTCATGATCGTTCTATAATTAATGGTTAATTATAGACGGCCAACATAAATCGAGAACCTATTTGGTCACACGCACAACGAGCGTAATCCGAAGGATTTAAAACGAACTTGAGAATGGGATTCTCAGACCGAGAGAAACAAGGTTTGGTTGGACCAAACAAGAAGGGAGCATGAAATCGTTTCAGTCACAATGGAAGTGTGGATAGGCCGTGTCTTATGAAGACATAATGGATGAACCAAAATGGTTTGGTTCTAATCCAATGGAGGAGAATAAACCAAAGGGTTTGGTTTATTTTAAACGAATGAACCAAAAGTTGGTTCGGTTCGTTTTTACTTAAAATAAACCATCATGGTTTGGTTTATTTGAACTTATATTAATGGAGCGGGTTAACGGGCCTCATGGTTATGATCCAATAACCATTAAGAGAATTAGTTCTCTATAAAAGAGGGCATAAGGGATAGTTAAGCCCTAATCCAAAAAGCCCTAAACCTAGTTGCCGCCCACCCCATTGAAGGAGTCGGCCCCAACTCCTTTGCCGCCCCCTCTTCTCCTCCAACCGGCGTCCAGAAGGAGCTTTCCTTCCCCCTCGTCGGCGTCGAGCTGCTGCCAGTTGGTGCTCCAGTGATCTCCCTTGGGTGTGGCGATAAGGTGAGCACTTGGCTTCCCTTGGTTGGCCGGCGCCTACTCCTCCACCAAAGCTGTCCAGTTTTCTGGACAGCTTGTTTTCTTCTCGTCGGAGTGTCATTTGGACGACGGTTAGAGCTCCGACAGCACCTAACTTACTGGGGATTCGATCTCCGGTAATCCTCTGAGGTGGAGGACAAAGGATTCGTCAAACGGTTGACGAATACCTCTCCGGAGAAGCGAGTTTTAAGGACTCGTCTTTGGGTGCGAATTTGGATTCAGATCGTGATCATCTCTCGATCACGTCGTCTTCAACACGAGGCTAGTAACCCGTACAAAGACGAAGCTCGTGGCTTAGCGAAGTCATCCTAAGGATACTCGGAGTGGATACGGATAGAGACGATTCTAGCGAGGATCGTTCCGGTTGATGTCGTTCCCGCTACACGTGATACGAAAGGTATACATAGTTAAATTTCCTTTATTGCAAAATTTAAATTTATGGTTATGTCTACACATGTTGTACTATGCATGCGTGTGATGTGTGTGTTGTAATAAATGTAGATTTATTTTTTTATTTCTTCCCCTGTGCACATGTTTGCGAAACATGTTCGAACACGCACTCACCGCGGTGCCGGAAACCCAATAGTGGTATCAGAGCCTAGGTTGTGTTTCGACATAATCGTAAAATGGTTTTGCGATAGTCATAATGTTATTTCTGGAAATTTTCTAATTTTGGAAATTTAGAAGTATTTATTGAAATTTTTCAATTTTGGAAAGTCTAGAAGTATTTATGGAAATCTTCCACTTTTGGAAAGTTGGAAGTATTTATGGAAATTGATATTTTCCATAAATAAAATATTTGATTAGATTCTGGAAATTTTTTTCCTAATTTAATCATGATTTGATTTGGGAAATCAAATCTTAAAATATTTTATTTCCATAAGTAGTTTTGATGATTTAGGAAATTGGTTTTCTAAATAGATTTTCGTTAATCAACTATTTCCATAAGTAAAATATGTGATTAGATTTGGAAATTTGTTTCCTAATTTAATCATGATTTGATTTGGAGAATCAAATCTTAAACATATTTTATTTTCATAAATAGTTATGACATATAAGGAAATTATTTACATGACATAATTGTATGTCATGTAATTGCATTAGATGCATATCATTATGTCATGCGTGTCATGACATGTAGATGTATGTCATGTATGTCATGCCATGTAGATAATAGTTATTTTCATGCAAAGAGGATGAGACATAAAAACCCTCACTCAATATTAAAGTATACACCTTCCATTAATATGGTTAAAACCAGAGTTCCGTTTCTTGTTTGGGTTGTTGGACTCTCTCCAAGCCCGGCTCGAACCCGAACATGTTCAAACCATGGAATAGTTTAATACTAATATGGTAAGAGTCAGAGGTCAATCATTAGCTTTGGTTTTTGGACTCTCTCCAAGCTGGGCTAATTGGTTGAATGCGCTCTAACCATATTAAAACTATTTCTCGATTAATGGGTTGGCTTTAACCTGGAGCATCGGCTTGTTTGACTCTCTCCAAGGTCGATGTAAAGGGAGGTGAAGTTGGGTGCTATGCATATGATGCATACTTGTTAATGTGTTAACAACCCGATGTATGTGTGAACATTCAATTAGTTGATAGCACATTGTGATAGTTGCATATACGTGATATGCAATCGGTATAGTTGATACCTACCGTCATAGTTATGAATGGCTTGTTGGACTCTCTCCAAGGTTGTTCATATCTATGATGGATATCAGCCCATTCGGAGATGGACCTACGATCTCCCGAAGTGATTTTGGGGTTTTTGAAATTCGAAAAATGAATGGGATTTATAAATGTATATTGATGCATTTTAAAATCATTTTCACATATATGCTCGTTTTGTATTTCTAAAATTGACATTGATGTCTTTGAATTTGCGTTCCATTTTGGATTCGAATAAATTGACTGAGCCGAACTTCTTGGACTGCTTAGAAACTTGAGAATTGTTCTCAAGGTGAAAAGCTTGCATATGTCCTCGAAGCGCCTCTTCCCGCCCGTCCTAGTGACAATGCAACTCTGGACCAATTGTTGGCCTATCAGAAACATGTGAGTGATTCTGAACAAATGAGTTGCATCATGCTAGCCGCGATGGAACCCAAGCTATGAAAGCAGCATGAGCATATGGATGCTCATATAGTAGTCCTTCATCTTTATGAGTTGTTTGATAAGCAAGTGAGATTCAAAAGGTTCTAAGTCTCCAAGCTCCTCTTCACCTCTGAGATGCAAGAAGGTTCATCTATGGTACTGCTCAACATGCTGAAGACTGTGGAGCCTTCTGAGAAGCATGAGCAGGGGACGGTGTTGTTAGTTGATTCCTCGAAGAAAGGATCTAAGAGGGAGTCAAAGGAACAATAGAAGGGGAAGAAGGAAAAGGCTAAAAAGGCAGAACCAGCTCAAAAGGGCACTTGCCGTCATTATGGCAAGGAGGGTCATTGGCGAAGAAATTGCAAGATTTATCTTGAGTTCGTGAAGAAGAATTAGGCATCGGATGCCCCATCTTCTTTAGATATCTTTGTTATTGATTGTCATTCTATTTCCTCAAACACTTGGGTATTGGATACTGGGTGTGGCTCACATATATGTAATGACATACATGTGCTAAGGAATAGAAGAAGACTCGTCAAGGGAGAGTCAAATTTCCGTGTTGGGAATGGAGCAAAGGTTGTTGCACTAGCCAACAGAACGTATTTGTTGAAACTCCCTGCATGACTTGTCTTAGAACTGGACAATTGCTTTTGTGTTCCTTCGTTGATAAAGAACATCATTTCTATTTCTTGTTTAAATAGAAATGGGTACCATTTGACTTTTAGTAACAATTGTTGTTACATAAATTTGAATGGAGTTCTTTATGGGTCTGGAACTTTAAGCAATGGTGTTTATACGTTGGACGTATCCAGTGGCGTTTTCAATATCGAAGCGAGCAACAAGCGTGCTCAAAAGGATAATCAATTAGACTCCTACATGTGGCATTGTCGACTTGGCCATGTAAGCAAGAAACGCATGTCCGAATTACACCGATGTGGAATTCTGGAATCGTTTGAATTGGATTCATACGATACATGCGAATCATTCTTAAAAGGCAAGATGACTAAGTTACCTTTTACTAGAAAAGGTGAACGAGTGGGAGAGTTACTAGGTCTAATACATACTGATATATGTGGACCTATGTCAACTCAAGCTTTAGGAGGCTATAGCTACTTCATTACCTTCACCGATGATCACTCACGGTTTGGGTATGTGTTCTTGATGAAACACAAGTCTGAAGCCTTTGAAAGGTTCAAAGAATTCAGAAATGAAGTAGAGAAACAAAATGACAAGAGTATTAAAATACTTCGATCGGATCGAGGTGGTGAATACTTAAGTCAAGAGTTTCTTGATTATCTAAGAGACAATGGCATATTGTCTCAATGGACTCCGCCATATACACCACAACATAATGGTGTATCTGAGAGGCATAACCGGACCTTGTTGGACATGGTCAGGTCAATGATGAATCATGCGAATCTTCCCAAGTCCTTTTGGGGCTATGCACTTCAGACAGTTGTTTACTTGTTAAACAGAATGCCAACCAAGGTAGTCTCTACTACTCCATATGAGATATGGAATAGTACGAAACCTCATGTATCTTACTTGAAGATATGGGGTTGTCCTGCTTATGTGAAGTGGACTGCATCAGACAAATTGGATGCTAAGTCTGATAAATGTCTATTTATTGGATACCCTAAGGAAATAAGGGGTTACCAATTCTATCATCCTGTGGAACAAAAGGTGTTTGTTTCAAGGCATGCTGTGTTTCTAGAGAAAGAGTTTCTCTTGCAAGAAAATAGTAGGAGTGTCGTCGAGCTTGAGGAGGCTCGAGAGACTCAAATAGACATTGATGAGATACCTGGTGAAGCACAACAGCCGACAACTCATAGTGATGAGCAATTGGCTGGACCTATTGTAACACCACATCTTCGTAGATCTGGTAGAACACGCAATATTCCTGAGAGATGGATTTCTCATAAGTGAATCGAACGACGTGTTACTCATTGATGATGAGGAGCCTACCAGTTATGAAGAAGTGCTGACAAGTTCAGAAAGGGATAAGTGGCTTGGTGCCATGAAGTCAGAAATGGATTCCATGTATGAAAACCAAGTTTGGAACTTGGTTGACCCACCTGAAGGCATAAAGCCTATAGGGTGGAAGTGGGTTTTCAAGAAGAAAACCGACATGGATGGTAATGTGATTACCTATAAGGCTAGATTGGTGGCAAAAGGATATCGTCAAAAGCAAGGTGTTGATTATGACGAAACCTATTCGCCTGTAGCTATGCTTAAATCCATTCGGATGCTCCTGGCCATAGAGGCTCATTATGATTATGAGATATGACAGATGGATGTGAAAACAGATTTCCTTAATGGAAACCTGCTCGAGGACGGAGGACGTGTATATGATACAACCTGAGGGTTTCACATCGGTTGATAAAACCAAGGTATGCAAATTGCGATGGTCCATTTATGGATTGAAGCAAGCATCCAGGAGCTGGAATATCCTTTTTGATGAGACAATCAAAAAGTTTGATTTCTCACAAAATCCAGACGAATCTTGTGTGTACAAGAAGGTTAGTGGGAGTGCAGTCGTGTTCCTAGTATTGTATGTCGATGACATATTACTTATAGGAAACGATGTTTCAATCTTACAGTCAGTTAAGGTTTGGTTATCCAAGACATTCTCCATGAAAGACCTAGGAGAAGCAACCTACATCCTTGGGATTAAGATCTATAGAGATAGATCGAAATGGTTGCTTGGTCTTTCGCAGTCTACATATATAGACCGAGTGCTAAAGAGGTTTAGCATGTCGGAATCCAAGAAAGGTTTCCTACCCATCAGGCATGGGGTACACCTTTCGAAGTCTATGTGTCTGCGCACATAAGACGAGAGGATTTGCATGAGTGAGATTCCCTATGCATCCGCAATAGGATCTATCATGTATGCTATGTTATGTACGAGGCCCGATGTATCATATGCTCTGAGTGTCACGAGCAGATACCAGTCTGATCCAGGAATGGATCATTGGGTTGCTGTTAAGACGATCCTTAAGTACTTAAGAAGAACTAAGGATGTGTTCCTAATATATGGAGAAGGGGACATGGTGATACGCGGGTATCTACGGATGCGGCTTCCGAACGGACAAGGATGATTCAGTGTCTCGATCGGATACGTGTTCACCTTGAATGGAGGCGCAGTGAGTTGGAAAAGTTCCAAACAAGACACTGTAGCGGATTCTACCACTGAGGCAGAATACATTGCAGCTTCGGAAGCAGCAAAGGAAGCGGTTTGGATCAAGAAGTTCGTTTATGAACTTGGTGTGATTCCGGCCATTGTGGAAGCAATACCGGTCTACTGTGACAACAATGGAGCATTTGCACAGGCGAAAGAGCCAAGGTCTCATCAACGATCCAAACATATGCTTCGCCGCTATCATCTTATCAGAGAGATCATTAGTAGGGACGAAATACAAATCGAGAAAATTCCCACTGAAATGAACTTAGCGGATCCTTTGACTAAAGCATTACCTCAAAATAATTTTGAGGGTCATGTTAGAGCTTATGGTATTGGATACCGTAGCGATTGGCATTAGGCCAAGTGGGAGTCTGTTAGTAATATATGAGAGATGTCCTAAGGCAATCGTCTTATGTATGAACCATTTATATGATAAATGAAGATTCACTATTTGAGTATACATGTTTTGATGTATTTGATTGGATCTTAAACTCATTTACTGAATGTCCACGATACGATTCACAGCATGAGAGAATTTGTGATTGGATCACAACTAGTGAGTATCTCTACATGTGTAATTGTGATGTATCGGAATTATCCCTAGTCGATGAATTGATGGATTTAGACACCATCGATTCTGTCGAGACTAGCACGAGGTATACTCCTTGGTGTATCCAAGCAGCTGATTCTCACTGGCTGGAGACATTGTGATGTCCGGAGTTAATCGTGGATGTTAGTTATGGTAACTAGATCATTGGAGTGACCAGCCGTAAGACTTTATATGGTTCTCTGCATATATAGATATGTCAATGAAGTTCTTACTGTAGCTTAACTGCGATGTTCCTTTGACTTGCGGTATTCAAGTCATCTTGATCATGGAGACTTATGCTTTGACATCTTAAGCAAACATCTCTAAGGAGATGTGGACCCGGGATGATTGGGTATAAGTCGAAGTGATCGAAGGTGTTTGAATAGCCTATAAAGGATTCACCACTCCTTGCGAGGAGATGTATACCCAAGGCCTCTCGTCGGATTGTTACTAAAGTCTTTGGTCAAAGCATTACATGTTTAGAGTAAGGTACTCTTCGATACATGTACAGTAACTAGAATCTGTAGGACGAGGAAATGATACTTGGGCTAGGTGTGACGTAGTCAGCCTAGTGGGGATTGACACTATAGACCATGTCCTGAACCAAGTGGGTATAAGATGAGTGAAGGGAATGGGGCACGAATCATTCGAGCTGCTGAAGGGTTTCAGAAATAGTTCTGGATCAACCGTTGATCTTTTCGGTTAATTGGGGATCATGATGTACTACTAGGTGCCACTCATGATCATTCTATAATTAATGGTTAATTATAGACGGCCAACATAAATCGAGAACCTATTTGGTCACACGCACAACGAGCGTAATCCGAAGGATTTAAAATGAGCTTGAGAATGGGATTCTCAGATCGAGAGAAACAAGGTTGTGTTGGACCAAACAAGAAGCGAGCATGAAATCGTTTCAGTGGCAATGGAAGCGTGGATGGGTCGTGTCTTATGAAGACATAATGGATGAACCAAAATGGTTTGATTCTAATCCAATGGAGGAGAATAAACCAAAGGGTTTGGTTTATTTTAAACGAATGAACCAAAAGTTGGTTCGGTTCGTTTTAACTTAAAATAAACCATCATGGTTTGGTTTATTTTAACTTATATTAATGGAGCGGGTTAACGGGTCTCATGGTTATGATCCAATAACCATTAAGAGAATTAGTTCTCTATAAAAGAGGGCTTAAGGGATAGTTAAGCCCTAAACCTAGTTGCCGCCCACCCCATTGAAGGAGTCGGTGCCAACTCCTTTGCCGCCCCCTCTTCTCCTCCAACCGGCGTCCAGAAGGAGCTTTCCTTCCCCCTCGCCGGCATCGAGATGCTACCGGTTGGTGCTCCGGTGATCTCCCTTGGGTGTGGCGATAAGGTGAGCACTTGGCTTCCCTTGGTTGGCCGACACCTACTCCTCCACCAAAGCTGTCCTATTTTCTGGACAGCTTGTTTTCTTCTCGACGGAGCATCGTTTGGATGACGGTTAGAGCTCCGACAGCGCCTAACTTACCGGGGATTCGATCTCCGGTAATCCTCTGAGGTGGAGGACGAAGGATTCGTCAAACGGTTGATGAATACCACTCCGGAGAAGCGAGTTTTGAGGACTCGTCTTTGGGTCCGAATTTGGATTCGGATCGTGATCATCTCTCGATCACGTCGTCTTCAACACGAGGCTAGTAACCCATATGAAGATGAAGCTCGTGGCTTAGCGAAGTCATCCTAAGGATACTCGGCGTGGATACGGATAGAGACGATTCTAGTGAGGATCGTTCCGGTTGATGCCTTTCCCGCTACACGTGATACGAAAGGTATACGTAGTTAAATTTCCTTTATTGCAAAATTTAAATTTACGGTTATGTATACACATGTTGTACTATGCATGCGTGTGATGTATGTGTTGTAATAAATGTAGATTTATTATTTTTATTTCTTCCGCTGTGCACATGTTTGCAAAACTTGTTCGAACACAGACTCGCCGCGGTGCCGGAAACCCAACAAGCTCCTCTTCGATCGTCGGTGCCCCAAGCCTGCCCACCACGCCGGTCATCACTGTCATCGGCGTCCAACTTTGGTGATGGAGTCGTTGATTTCTCATGCATTTCTCTCGATCGAGTGGATCACCCCCATATCATCGATTTTTATCTGTTGCATGCCACCATCTCCTTGTCATGCCCTTGTTCGATCTGTCCATTCAAACAACAAGAAGATTGAGATGTCATCATTGTCGGATCTCTCCTCTCTTTAAAGATGGTTCCTCTACCACAAGCACCTGCCATCATCAGCTGATGTAGTGTCTGGATTGGGACGGGTAAAGAGGTAAGCACGATGGTTGAATGAATGTCGGTAAGGATTTTAGATTGTTGATTCAGATCAGATTTCTTTAAATAGATAAAGAAGATGATTGGATGTAGATCTAATTGAAGTAAGATTGTTGATTAGAAGGTTAGTAGATTAGATGCTATTTTGTATCAATAAGTTGGCTTTGGCCGATTAGAGAAGTGAGGTAATTTTTCAGTGTTGTTCTATTCCCATTGGAATAAGGATTTTGGAATGTGTGAATCAGTGGTACACGATCATTTGTAGGCGTGCTCTGATTTTAATCTATATCTTTGTAATTTCAAGATTTAGGGGATTATTGAATTGAATGGATCTAATATCTTAATTGAGATCAAGAAGCTGTGAAGCATTGTAAGGTAAGTTTTAATCTGGTTATGTTATGGTAATGAACTACGTGGTGGCAGCATAATGGATATGGATTGATTTGTTGTAGAATTGTAGCTATGAGTTAGTGTGGTGGTTAATTATATCAATTAGGACATCATGGAGATAAAGCGGATATTATGTGGGATGGGTGAACGAGACCAGTTAATATTCATTTTGTAAAATGGAATACAAAATCGATGTAATATTCAATTTGATCATTCGTTGTATGATAGAATTAAATTGTATTCTGTATGGTGTACAAGACTTTGATGAGAGGCGATTTCGCGGATATGAAGACAGTTCTAGTTTACATAATAGGTGGGTAATATTTCCTACCCTTGTCAGGTAGTAGCTAAACCCTGAAGTATATAACTTCATATCGTTGTCACTTCAACCTTGACTCCACTCTAGTTTTTCTGATGCTTGATACTTTCCTTTACACTTAAATACTATGTCATTGTTGTTATCTATTCATTCATCTTTGTTATGAATTATAGATGTTACGATAAGTGAACCTGTAGTGGATTACCTATGTGTATGTAGCTAAATTCGGTTGTAAAACTGGATTGTGCAATTTAGATAAATCATCTGGGGGTGGATGATGTTCTAGGAGTTAGATGAGTTTTCATATCATATCCTGAAGTGGTGTATATATCTACTATGGATTATAGTGTCGTGTATGGGCATATGATTTGTCAATACAACGTCGCTACGCACTGGAGGTCCTAGCTTTGTTGTTGTGAGCTGGTAATGCCTCTATATAGAATAAAGAGTGTGTTGTCGACATATGTATGTGTTGTCGTGCATTCATTTCATTTCCATGCATTTTAACGACTTGGTCTTCCTTATGGTTAAGAGGGTTATCAGTCATCCTGCCTCCCAGGTTCCTTGTGGAGGAGTAACTAGTTGAGGGAAGTGCATTTGTTGTGCCGCACTCGACCCACTATTGATAGTGGTTGTTAGAGTAGTGTGCAGTTGTCCTGGGTGCATGGCACTCGACCACTCATGGGTAGTATCAGTCGGAGTGGCCACCAGTAGGGACCCCCATTGTGTAGCTAGCTCTTTACACTTATATGCTATTTCATACTTCCCACTCGGTCACTCGAGAGTAGTGGTAGTTGTTGAGTTGGGATAGTTGTCATGTCGTGCCACCTAGGCCACAGTGGGGTCGTGGTAGCAGTAGGGTGCGCAGGCATGATCATGCATTTGCATTGGTAGATGGCGTTTGCATATATGTATATATATATATATATATATATAGTTGAGTATGATGAGAATATATATATAGCTTGCATCTATATATACGATCGTTGGATGTTGCATTTGTTTGAACTATGCTTGCTGCCTTTGATTGTACATCATCTTGCATTCCACTTGCATATTCTTGTATGGTCGTGTGTGGATTACTAGAGTTGAGTTGGTTAGATTGTCGTATACCTTTGACCAGTACCTTGAGGTGATACGGGATGGACCCAATTCATGGTTGTATTAGCCATAGAATGTTACTATGGCGATTTTGATTATTATAGAGTCAGTATTTACTCTACCATGTTGTAGGTGTTGTATGATGGTACTTATACTCAGGTTGTATGAGTTACATCGTTGTCGATCTTTCAGGTATGTCAGTAACTTATGTTGTTATTATTGGTCAGTTTAGTTATACAGTTGTTGTATCATGATGGTGTTTACCTGTTATACCTTTAGACATCATATTGTTGATTCACATGTGATATATGTATAAATATATTATGCATGCACTTTTATTCTTATTACCGCTGAGTTTTGTACTCACCACCACAGAACCTGGGTTTTCTTGTTGCCCAGGTAATAGGTACTCAACTCCGTGATGGGGTTGGATCAATGTTGGCTGGCAACCTCTCATCTCACTTCCGAGGGTCACGCCTTGGATTTATGTTTCCTTTTGTTTCCGGATGTTTCATATATCGATCCGGATTTATATGGTGGATGTTGTGTTTGACTTTGTTGATGTATGCACTTGTTTATTAGGGTTTTGACGATTCTTTCTTTATGTTGTGTTAGTCATATCGGTATGCATTGTACATAGATTATTATGTCATTGTGTTAGTTTCCGCTGTATTTTGTTATATTTACATTTATGTATGTTATTGTGATTGTAGCTGAAAGGCTTGTATAAATAGGATATGTTGCCACGTATTGGAGAGATATTGTCCGTTTGCTTTTCGGCTTAGCATGCTCTCGGGGCGTGACACAGTCACTGAAGTGATCCATTTTATTTTAAGCCCTTTCTGATTCATGTCGATGCATTTAATCTACATCTGGAACCTGGGGTACAGTCCTAACATCTCTCACCCATCTTTGTAGCTCAATACACAAATAGTTAATCCTAAGTGTTTGTGAGATGCATATGCTTCCTATATCTATAGGTTCATGAATCTAAGTTTGAGCTAGGCGAGATCAATTTTCAAATTCCTTAAGAAATAATAATACATAATAGCAAAATAGGTTTGTCTAGACTCCCCCTAGATTTATTCTAAAAATCTAGGTTTAGTTGGTTTAACCTTATTCATCTCACCCAAGCTAGATTTCTCAAAACAAGTTACCCTTTTTTGTGAGATGATTTTTCATTTTTTACTTAATTAGATTGAATGAATATTAAAAAGTGTTTAAACTTGGGTTAGATTCAAGTTTAGCTTTTAGGCAAGCCAAATAAATATTTCCTAAATCAGCTTCCAGATTGTGGTGAGGCACTGAGGTCTTCTTGGATATCAGGTGGACCACTTCATAAGAGAAAGTTGATATATGAACCAAGTACTTGACTAACTTCGAACTAAGTTTTGGTTTATCTAGTTTAGAACTTAATGACTTTGCTTCGGTTAGTTTAACTCAGCTTAGTGTACCAGGTAAGACGTGCCTCACCCAACCTAGACATGTACCATGATGAATTTCTCTAACTTACTATTAGTTCACTTCATCCTAGTACTATGTTTTCAAGTTTAAACTACTTTCCTACCTATCAAGGCCATTCTAAAATAAACAAGTAACAAAGTATGCAAGAGTTTATTTAAATACAAACAAAGTATTGGCTCCCCTTGAGTAATAACTTTATATTAGAACCTCGATGTCGCACTAGAAGGGGGGTGAATAGCGTTTCGCGATTTCATCATCGATCTCAATCGCATGTGATGGTGTTCACTTCTTAGGCTTGCCAAGATCTCCCTCCCCCTTCTTATGGATCTCCTCCGATGGCCTCAGATACAGAAGCTCCTAGCTATATCTGTCACCAAAGAGTGTTAGAGATGGACCAGCTTCCCTACGCAACCCCTCTGACGCTCAAGTCAGAAACAATAGGATGAAGAAAGTAGAAATGCAGAAAGAATGAAAAAGATGTGAGAAGAAGATCTTTGAAGTACCGAATAGCGAAGAAAAAACTATCCCCTTTCTCTTCCACCTTTGCCCCTTTTATAGCTGATTTGTCCCACCTTCTCCTTGAATTTGAATTTACTTTAATACCCTTACCAAGCTGTTAGATGTAACCACTTTTCCCGTTCCTTTTCAAAATATCTTCTTTGAATCCCTTATACGCTCTATATTTCCCTGCCAAGTATTAATTAAATAAAATATAGAAACCAATGACAAAATATATTACTTTTATCATCCCCAAATCCTTCCTGCTACTCTACATACTCCGGAATACCCATTCCTCCTTATTTCACAATATTCAGAAAAAACCCTTAGAACTCATACATGGCTCGAGAAATAAGCATACTGCTCGGGAAATACATTGACTACTCTACCATATACACTGATCTGCAAATACAATACTTATCTTTGAACAAAACCATCCTGTGCCACCCTACTGGGCTCGAAAAACACCATAGCTGCTCGGAAAACTCATACACTGATTTGTCAATACAACACTTATCTCTGAACAACACTATCCCATGCCACCCTACTGGGCTCGAGAAACATACTATTTGCTCGGGAAACTCATACACTGATCTATCAATACAACACTTCTCTAAGCAACACTATCCTGTGGGACCCTACTGGGCTCAGGAAACATATTGTCTGCTTAGGAAATACATACATTGATATGTCAATATAATACTTCTTTGAGCAACACTGTCCCGTGCCACCCTATTGGGCTCAAAAAACATACTGTCTGCTCAGGAAACACATACATTGATATGTCAATACAACACTTCTCTGAGCAACATTGTCCCGTGCCACCCTACTGGGCTCGGGAAACATATTGTCTACTCGGAACACACATATATCATAAGTTTCCAAAATAAAAATGTTTCTGCCTTAGCTGAAAACCCCACACCCATCATAAGTTCCCCCTCTTTAGTGAAATTGAAGAGCAAAGTCAAATGAAGTTTCACAAGTATAGATTATTCAATAAACCACAAGCTATCATAATAGGCGATAAGCCTTAGACTGTTATATGAGGCGCAGGGCCTTAAACTATCATACGAGGCGTAGGGCCTTAAATGTTAGCAATTTACCTTCTCATTATAGTTGGCATTATAGTTCCTCGTGAGGGATTGTAGCTACCTAGCCTATAGGCTGTTATAGGAGGCATAAGAACCTTGAGAACTTTTTTACATATGCCATATAAGTGGCATTATAGTCCCCATAGGGGAATATAGTTACCTAGCCCATAGGTTGTTATAGTAGGAGTAAAAGCCTTGAGAACTTTTTACATATGTCATATAAGTGGCGTTATAGTCCCCATGGGAGAATATAGTTACCTAGCCCATAGACTGTTATAGTAGGCGTAAGAGCCTTTAGTTAGTTTTTATCACCAATCATCTTGCAAAAGAACATTCATCACATAACTTCGAAACTCTTGAATTAGGCATAAAATGCCTTAGAAAAAATATCCATACTCCCTGCAACATAACATTAGTTACTTAACACTTCAAATTAGGCCAAAAAGCCTTAGAAAAATATCATCGAAGTATGCAAGAAGAAATCCTGACTAAATATAAAAACCCCTAGCATAAATGCCATTAATTACCACCAAAGAGAATTTGAGTAGGCATAAAAAACCCTAGACATATTAATAACCCCTGTAAAAACACATTAATTAGCCTTTAGGCTCTGTTTTAGGTGTAAAATGCCTCAAAAAGATTTAAGAACCTCTGCAAGACAAAAAATTTTCAAGAAAAAATAATAGGGCTAATAGAAACTCATGAGTTCATTTTTCCTATCCATCGACCATCATACTTATTCTCCCCTTTCTTCTTAAAAGTTACCATCTTCGTTAACACTTTACCATTCAAACTCTGCCTTCACCAGGACCCTAGCTCCCTTCTCCTCCGACACTTTCAAACTCTCTTCAACCAACCTCCCTTCATGGCTTTCTCCTCCTCAATTCCCTGGTACAAAATGACTGATGCGCACGAACGCGACCTTAAATCTCACGATGGAGACCGTCAAAGACTCAAAGCGCACGCTCGCACTCAACGCTCACAAGTTCACGGATGTCGTCAAGTAATAATGATTATCGATCCCACAGGGACTGGGATTCGAATATCGATATATTCAGTGGTTGTAATTGTTCGGACATAACTCTAAGAGGTTTCGATTGGTGAGGGATGTCGGTGGACTTTACTCTATACGGTGTCACACGGAGGAGGAAGGGAGTGTGCTGAGGTCTTCAAAGGTGATTCTAGGACTTCGGTTTCGCTTGTTTATCACAAAACAATGCTGTCAATTGGTGTTGTCTAGACGTTTATCTATGGTTTTGTGGAAGGGACATCATACACTCTCCCGATGAGCCGCCACATCTACTTGGAGCTATCTCTGCCTAAAAGGACGGGATAGACGGTACGAGGATGCCAAATCAATCCCTACGATGAACCGTTTCTGATCCCACCGCACCCTTTTACCAACAGTTACAGGAGATCAGGTTTACCCCCAGGATCCTTATATAAAATTTCCTAAATCTTAAATACGAGGGTTGTCACACCTCGTATCGCCTAACCACAACAGATAGAAAACCAAACATGCATAGATATAGGAAAAACAACTACCAATTGTCAAATCGAACTAAAAGGCAGAATTTAACAAGAACCAACATTGTAATATGCACACAAGCTACTCCCTAATCCTAGAATCAAAAGTACTACTCCATGTATATGAAGGAAAAATCACAAAGCAAGTTTATATTCGAATACATAAGGAATAAAATGCAGGAACAAAGGGTTACAATGCTTTCGTGGTCTTCTCTCCGGCGTTGAAGTGCAAGGCATGGACATCCAGCGGTGTTCCTCCTCCCCGTTGCGAGTTCTCGAAGATTTTTAGGGCTTCAGCATGTCGTCCTAGCTGTCATGCCTCCCCCCTAGGGTTTGGGCGGAGCCATCCTTATATAGACATCACCTCGGACCGCTGCAAAATCCGGAAAAACCCTAGTCGTTGAAATCTGGCGGGCCACCACATGGCCGTGTGGAAACACACGGCCAGCCCATGTGCGACCATGGGGTGGCTGATCTCGCTCAATGGACACGACCGTGTGTAGCCACATGCCTTGGCCGTGTCCCATTTTGCATCTAGCAGCAAAATGTCCTTTTGCTTTGAAAGTGCACCTTTTTCTCCGTAAATGCTAACCTGCACCCAAAAGTACAAAGAGTAGACCTCCGAACTAGAAAATAGGAAATGCGCACAAAATAAAGTAACATATGCATGAAACTAACATAGAATGTAATGAGATGTGAGCGAAAACTACTCCTAAAACCCTATATATTTCGCTCACATCACTTCCCCCAAACTTAAATCTTTTCTTGTCCTCAAGCAAACCTCAGTACCATGAAATTTAAAAGACATTGTTCCATACTTAGCATGACAACTAAATTTATCAAGTGGTATTTATAATCAAAGCAGAATAAATATGTTCTAGAAATTCACTAAGTTAGCTCCTCATGCTCGTGCTAAGAGAACCATTCTTAGGGGATACTCATTCCATGGTGAGTTAAGTCATCATCCTATAGCTTTCCTAAGGTTTCTAGCTCTTAGGCACTTACCTGCCCAAAGCGAGGGTTGTTCCCTAGATCTAGCATAAAGTCTCAAAGGCGTGCTCGGTATTGAGATAAATTTGTAGGTGTTTCCCCAGTAACCTAACTCGGTCTCAAAGGGGCACCTAGCCATTTCCACCCACGACAACTATTTTTTTTAACCCTCATAATATTTATATATTTTCTTTCATTTCACTCTCTCTCTTTTTTTTTCTTTTTTTTTGGTTGCTTATTGGGATTTTGATTTTTCCGAATGGGCTTACACAATTCGAGCATCTCCAGTAACTAAAATGCTAATCCTAGAGTCACCTATGGATTCCAAAGTACTAGACTACTAAGATGAATCATAACTAGGTACGTACTAGATTCTCCCTTTCAGAATGTTCAATAAGTGTAGGTATAAAAATAAAAGCTAACCAGTGTAAGTCTAGAACATTCATTAAAGTAAATAAAATAAAATACCAGGAGATAAATGAAGTTAAGCTACCTATGAGAACAACGCATGTAAGCAACCTTTTTTTTTTATAAATACTGAGGTAGCTTTATAGATAACAAAAACTAAGTACTGAAAGAAGTTTAACAACCCATGCATGAATAAATGAATGAAAATACCATAAAAGAAACTACTGCTAGGAAACAAAACAAAATAAACTTTGGGGTCTCCCCCCCCCCCCCCAAACTTAAATAAAAATATACCTCTAGATGGTGGACAAGGTGGAAAATCTGAGAGCCTGGGCATCTCTGGATCCTGGGAGAACTTGCTGCTCAGCCGCTGATGCCACATGTACATGTGGTCGATCTGGGAGCTGGTGGATGCAGTAGCTACTCGGTGCTCCTCCTCCCTAGCCCAATGCGCCTGCTAGGCGTGCATGTGCTGTCGCATCTCTCTGCGGTAGGCGACCTCATCCTGCCGATGAGCAGCCTCCTTTTGGAAGTATATGCGAGCCTCATTGTAGAATTCCTCAGCCCGCTGGAAATGCACCTGGAATCCCTGGAACTCCACCTACTGGTAGGCGCTCTGCTTGTCCCATCGCTGCCTCTATGTTTGCTGCTCAGTGTAAATGTCATCGAGGCACGATCGGAACTCTGAGAAATCATAAGCTGACGTACCTTCATCCTGCTCAAAGGTGGAAAAATGTGGTGGTGTAGGTGCTGACTCATGTCGGCGTGGACTAGGTGGGCTCCTATGTATGTGTGGACTGGAGGGAGAGTGATATAAAGGTGGAGAGATGGGCACCGATGTGGAGGGTCCCTCATATGGAGGGGACACCACTATCAGGTCCAAGTGCCAGTTGGCGCATCAGATTTTTTCCTTACAAAGCATAAGGAGCCTCCTTCTCTCACAATAATCTTCATGGCCATGCACACTCCTAGGTCGATCCTAGGGCTCCCCTCTATACTCTCTAATGTAGTGTAATCGTACCCCATCCTATGACAAATGTGGGTAAGTCGGCCTCCCACATTAATCTCTCCTTGTTCTGCTTTGCCCATCTTCACTAAGTGTCTGATGAAGTGGGACCCTACATCGATGCTACTCCTTTCTTGTAGCATGCCCTATAGGCAAAGCAGCATGCTAGCTCTAACTACACTATCACTCTCCCCATGACCAAATATAGTACTGGCTATGATGTGGTGGAGGTATTGGAAGACAAGGTTTTGGAGGCGTGACGCTTTGGCCCTAGAAGGGTCATAAGCGTGCTCTCCCGTCAACTCGGTCCAAAATACCCGAGAGTTGAAACCAATAGGGAGTCTCCTCTCTCCCCCACTCGGCAAGCCAAAACATGAATTCCATTGGTGAAGGGTCCATTCGTGCTCAATGTTAAAATGCCTAAAAGTTATCCTACCCTCTTTGCTCTCTCTACCGGTTAAAACTTCCGCCTCTAAGGAAATCAAAAACTCTAGAACTATCCTAGGGTAGGTTGGGTGCCTTAATCCCATCATCTCTTCCCACCCCACTTTTGCAAATAGGGCTTGAATATCACCCAACAACCCTAAAGACTCTAGCAAATCTTCTTCTAAGTACCTAGTAGCAGTGAGTTTACGAGTAGAAAGCATATTATATCTATCTCTATATTCATTGTTGCGAAAAAGAAGAGTGGGTAGGGCATTACCCTCCTCCGGAGCTTGAGAGGCATCGACTCTCCTTGTTCGTCGCTCCGAGGTGTCGGATCAAGGTGCTACATGCTTGGTCCTTCTCATCCTTGCTTCTTTTGGCTTCCTTAGAGGTTAAAAGTGCTTCTAGATGGTGGGGAAGACGAAACGACATGTCTAGGGCAAGAGCTTTCGAAGCACACAGTGCAAATGGGGTGAAAACACATGGCTCGCCCCTTTTAACCTCGCGCGACACGGGCGTGTGAAAACACACTGCCAGGCCGTGTGCACCTCGGGTCGGTCGGGCACGACCGTGGGAAAATACATGGCCAGGCCGTGTGTCCCCATTTTTGCCCCTTTATGCACCACGGTCTGAATTTTCTCATACACTTTGCTGTGTAGACTAATATGGGTTTTATTTTTTCGAAGATAAGTACTTTTCTAGACCTAACTCTAAATGGGATGGAAATCAAAAATAAAATCAAACAAATGCAATGCAAATTAAAGGGAAATCTAAAACTAAACTTGGGTTGCCTCCCAAGAAGCGCTTTGTTTAAGGTCGTTTAGCTCGACCGCACTCCACTATCAACTCGGATATGGTGGTTCAGTGAACCTCCATTCATCCATCTCGGGAGCTTCATCTGGCGGTTCTGGCTTCATTCTACTAAATGTGAAGTCGTCGACGTTGGGAGCTCTGTGCTCCGAAAGGCTGAAGAGGATGATCTCCCCATCTACCTCCAGAGAGATTTGGTGTGCTTTCACGTCTATGCACGCCCCTGCAGTTGCCAGAAAAGGTCTTCTTAGAATGATGGGATTATTGGGATTGGGTCTTGTGTCCAGTATGATGAAGTCCATGGGTATGACGAAATCCTCAATCACCACAGGCACGTGTGGTAGCATGCTAATGGGCTCCTTGACTGAGTCATCCCCCATATGAATACCAAGATTCATTGGTTGGAGCCCTTTCAGTCCCATCTTCAGATAGTATGCGTAGGGCATCACACTGACTGATGACCCCAAGTCGCATAGCACTTCATCGAAGCTCTCCCCATAAATTGAGTAGGGGATAAAAAATTAACCAAGGTCCTCAAGCTATAATGGAATCTTCTCTTCAAACTCAGCTTGGTCAGGTAGGGTGGTAATCATGGCTGCACACCCCTTGGTGAATTGGCTACTCTGCCCCACTCCTTCCTCTTTTCCTTGACTCATTGGAGAGCTCTTCACAGGTTGCGACACGGTTTGGGCTATCTGGGCCATTTGCGTCTCCATCATCCTGGTGTGACTTGCAAGGCCGTCAAAGGTGGCCTTCAAGTCTCTGAGTGATTCTTCAGACTTCTGATGTTGGCAACAAAATTCCTCATTGGCCTTAGTTTGGGTAGCGATGAAGTTCTCCATCATCAGTTCTAGTATAGACTTTTGTGGTCGCTGCCCATTGCCCTGCTGCTACCCATACCCCCCTGATAGTTGTGTGTTTCCCGAGTTATTCTTATAAGAGAAATTTGGGCGATTTCTCCATTCGGGATTATATGTATTGGAGTATGGGTTGTGGGGCTTTTGGTCATACTCCCCAACTGTGTCAACATGCTCTATCTGCTCCTCTGAGGTTCCCTACCCTCCATAGTGGTCCTCTTGATACGCTGTCGCTCACTCTCCAAAGTCAATGGCCACGTATGCAGATAAAGGATTAAAAGATTCAAACCGTCTGCTGAGCATGTCCATCCTTGTTGCCAAGTGGTCTATGGAGTTGACAGTGTATCGTCTCGTTGTAGGTGTTGGTTGACCACGTTCGGAAGCCCATTGATGGTGGTTCTGAGCCACTTCTTCAATCAGATCTTCCATTTCCTCTATGGTCTTATTTATCAGTGCTCCTCCTACGGCAGAATCTAGGGACATCTTCGTGGCGTAAGCGATCCCATTGTAGAAAATATGGATCACCAGCCACCTTTCTAGTCTGTGGTGGGGGCATTGGTAGAGTAGCCCCTTGTAGTGATCCCAAGCCTCGAATAAGGACTCCCCCTCCTTCTGGCGGAAGCTTGTGATAAGATGGCGCATGTGAGAAGTCTTGCTTGGTGAGAAGTATTTTTTCAGGAACTGCTGCTCACATTGCTCCCATGTAGTGATGCTTCCCAAAGGTAGGGAGTGAAGTTATGCCTTAGCCTTATCCTGCAAACAAAATGGGAATAGGCTCAGGCGGATCGTGTCAGTAGGGACTCCATTCATTTTCATTGTCGAGCAGATTTCAAGAAATGTCTCAAGGTGCCGGTTCGGGTATTCAGTCGCAGCTCTCCCAAATTTACTCTGCTGAATCATATGTATAAGTGTCAGCTTCAGCTCAATGTTATTTGCCGAAATAGATGGTCCAGCTATACTCGGCCTGAATCCTCTAGCACTAGGAGCTGCATAGTCTTGCAGAGGTCGGCTACCTATGTTCACTTCGGAAGCGGCTTGATCCTCCATCCTACGTTGCTTTGCTCTTTGGCGATGAAAGGTTCGCTCGATTTCTAAGTCGATCGGAATTAGTCCTTCTGATCCTAAGCGTCTAAGCATATGACGAACCAAGCCACAAAATTAGGAGTGCTAACTAATTCTAAAATAAGAAAATAGAACAATCTAGGTAATAAAATCTAAGATGCAAGAAAGAAATAAAAATAACTACTGCTAGAATTAAATAAAATAAAAATAACAGAAAATTAAAAACTAAAGCTAAATATGGAAGATATAAAACTAAAGTAAGTAAAGCAAACATGAAAGAAAATAAATCAAGTAAATAAATCTAATCCTAAGTCCGATCCAATTTACCACCGTTCGATTAGATATCGAATCGATCAGTCCCCGGCAACGTCGTCAAAAACTTGATGCGCATGAACATGACCTTAAATCTCTTGACGGAGATCGTCAAAGACTCATAGCGCGTGATCGCGCTCAATGTCGGCAAGTGCACGGATGTCGTCAAGTAATAAAGATTATCGATATATTCAGTGGTTGTAATTGTTCCGACATAACTCTAAGAGGTTTCGATTGGTGAGGCCTGTCAGTGGACTTTACTCTATACGGTGTCACACGGAGGAGGAAGGGAGTGTGCTGAGGTCTTCAAAGGTGATTCTAGGACTTCGGTTTCGCTTGTGTATCACAAAATAATGTTGTTAATTGGTGTTGTCTAGACGTTTATTTATAGTTTTATGGAAGGGACATCATACACTATCTCGATGAGCCACCGCATCTACCGGGAGCTATCTCTACCTAAAAGGATGGGATAGACGGTATGAGGATGCCAAATCAATCCCAACGATGAACCGTTTCCGATTCCACCGCACCCTTCTACCCACAGTTACAAGAGATCAGGTTTACCCCCAGGATACTTGTAAAAAATCCCCTAAATCATAAATACGAGGGTTGTCACACCTTGTATCACCTAAGCACAGCAGATAGAAAACCAAATACGCATAGATATAGTAAAAACAACTACCAATCGCCAAATCAAACTCAAAGGAAGAATTTAACATGAACCAACATTGTAATGTGCACACAATCTACTCCCTAATCCTAGAATCGAAAGTACAACTCTATGTATATGTAGGAAGAATCACAAAGCATGTTTATGTTTGAATACATAAGAAATATAATGCAGGAACAATGGGCTACAATGCTTTCGTGGTCTTCTCTCCGGCATTGAAGTGCAAGGCGTGGACCTCCGGTGGCGTTCCTCCTCCCCATTGCGAGTTCTCGAAGCATTTTAGCGCTTCGACATGCAGTCCTAGCCATTGAGTCTCCACCCTATGATTTGGGCAGAGCCATCCTTATATTGACATCACCTCAGACCGCTCTAAAATCCAAAAAAACCCTAGTCGCGCAAATCTGACGGGCCACCACACGGCCGTGTGGAAACATCATAGCCAGGCTGTGTGCGGCCTTGGGGTGGATGATCTCGCCCATTGTACATGACCGTGTGTAGCCACACGCCCTGGTCATGTCCCATTCTGCGTCTAGCTGCAAAATGTCCTTTTTTTGCTCCGAAAGTGTGCCTTTTTCTCCCGAAATGCTAACCTGCACCCAAAAGTACAAAGAGCATACCTCCGAACCAGAAAATAGGAAATGCACACAAAATAAAGTAACATATGCATGAAACTAACATAAAATGAAATGAGATGTGAGCGAAAACTACTCCTAAAACCCTATATGTTCCACTCACATCAATGACCCCCAGTAGATTGACCCTCAACCATCTTTTATTTCTCCATAAGCCAAAGTATATACCCAAGGGTTTCACCGCCATCATCCCAACCCCCAATCAACGCCCTCATCAACCTCCAACCGACACCAAACCCTCTTTACAAGCCAACTAGAAGGAGGTCTCTGCCTTCCCATGTCGAAGCCCCTTTTCTATATTCTGACCTACTATGACCTTCCCATCAACCAACTTACCCCAAACTCCATTCGCATACAAATAGGAACCCTAATAGTATTCCAACACCTTAATATCCCCCAATACCCCCACATCTTCCATTGTGTATATAAACTAAAAATGGTTGATACAGGCATGTTCTACTCCATGGAACGCCAACACCAACAATTCCTAACTGACATGCCCACTTCTCACAAGGGCTGGAAGGATCTTTACTTCTATGTGTTGGTTCAATCGACCCAGGTCATGATTGACAAACTCAAGTTTGACTCGTGTGATATTATATTCAGTGGTTGTAATTGTTCGGACATAACTCTAAGAGGTTTCGATTAGTGAGGCCTGTCAGTGGACTTTACTCTATACGGTGTCACACGGAGGAGGAAGGGAGTGTGCTGAGGTCTTCAAAGGTGATTCTAGGACTTCGGTTTCGCTTGTGTATCACAAAATAATGTTGTCAATTGGTGTTGTCTAGACGTTTATCTATAGTTTTATGGAAGGGACATCATACACTCTCTCGATGAGCCACCGCATCTACCGGGAGCTATCTCTACCTAAAAGGATGGGATAGACGGTATGAGGATGCCAAATCAATGCCAACGATGAACCGTTTTCGATTCCACCGCACCCTTCTACCCACAGTTACAAGAGATCAGGTTTACCCCCAGGTTACTTGTATAAAATCCCCTAAATCATAAATATGAGGGTTGTCACACCTCGTATCACCTAAGCACAGCAGATAGAAAACCAAACACGCATAGATATAGTAAAAACAACTACCAATTGCCAAATCAAACTCAAAGGAAGAATTTAACATGAACCAACATTGTAATGTGCACACAATCTACTCCCTAATCCGAGAATCGAAAGTACTACTCTATATATATGAAGGAAGAATCACAAAGCATGTTTATGTTCGAATACATAAGAAATACAATGCAGGAACAAAGGGCTACAATGCTTTTGTGGTCTTCTATCCGGCGTTGAAGTGCAAAGCGTGGACCTCCAGTGGCGTTCCTCCTCCCCGTTGCGAGTTCTCGAAGCTTTTTAGGGCTTCAACGTGCAGTCCTAGCCATTGAGTCTCCACCCTACGATTTGGGCAGAGCCATCCTTATATTGACATCACCTCAGACCGCTGTAAAATCCAAAAAAACCCTAGTCGCGCAAATCTGACGGGCCACCACAAGGCCGTGTGGAAACATCATAACCAGGCTGTGTCCGGCCCTGGGGTGGCTAATCTCGCCCATTGGACATGACCGTGTGTAGCCACACGCCCTGGTCATTTCCCATTCTGCGTCTAGCTGCAAAATGTCCTTTTTTTGCTCCGAAAGTGTGCCTTTTTCTCCCGAAATGCTAACCTGCACCCAAAAGTACAAAGGGCATACCTCCGAACCAGAAAATAGGAAATGCACACAAAATAAAGTAACATATGCATGAAACTAACATAAAATGAAATGAGATGTGAGCGAAAACTTCTCCTAAAACCCTATATGTTCCACTCACATCAATGACCCCCAGTAGATTGACCCTCAACCATCTTTTATTTCTCCATAAGCCAAAGTATATACCCAAGGGTTTCACCGCCATCATCCCAACCCCCAATCAACGCCCTCATCAACCTCCAACCGACACCAAACCCTCTTTACAAGCCAACTAGAAGGAGGTCTCTGCCTTCCCATGTCGAAGTCCCTTTTCTATATTCTGACCTACTATGACCTTCCCATCAACCAACTGACCCCAAACTCCATTCGCATACAAATCAGAACCCTAATAGTATTCCAACACCTTAATATCCCCCAATACCCCCACATCTTCCATTGTGTATATAAACTAAAAATAGTTGATACAGGCATGTTCTACTCCATGGAGCGCCAACACCAACAATTCATAACTGACATGCCCACTTCTCACAAGGGCTGGAAGGATCTTTACTTCTATGTGTTGGTTCAATCGACCCAGGTCATGATTGACCAAACTCAAGTTTGACTCGTGTGGTATTATGATGTTTGACATTGACATCTGACAATGTTTTGAGGAGATTGTTCGTGAAATCGACTTGGGTCATGATTGACTAGACTCGAGTTTGTCTCGAGTGAGATTTTGATGTTTGACGATGGTTTGACGATGTTGGTTTTCCGACACCGCGGCGAGTGTGTGTTCGAACATGTTTCGCAAACATGTGCACAGCGGAAGAAATAAAAAAAATAAATCTACATTTATTACAACACACACATCACACGCATGCATAGTACAACATGTGTAGACATAACCGTAAATTTAAATTTTGCAATAAAAGGAAATTTAACTACGTATACCTTTCGTATCACGTGTAGCGGGAACGGTATCAACCGAAACGATCCTCGCTAGAATCGTCTCTATCCGTATCCACGCCGAGTATATTCGGGATGACTTCTCAAAGTCACGAGCTTCATCTTCGTACGGGTTACTAGACTCGTGTTGAAGACGATGTGATCGAGAGAGGATCACGATCCGAATCCAAATTCGGATCCAAAGACGAGTCCTCAAAACTCGCTTCTCCAGAGAGGTATTCGTCAACCGTTTGACGAATCCTTCGTCATCCACCTATGAGGATTACCGGAGATCGAATCCCCGGTAAGTTAGGTGCTGTCGGAGCTCCAACCATCGTCCAAACGATGCTCCGACGAGAGGGAAACAAGCTGTCCAGAAAACTGGACAGCTTTGGTGGAGGAATTAGGGCCGGCCAAAAAGGTAGGATGAAGCTCACCTTGATCCCAAACCCAATGGAGATCACCGGAGCTCCTCTGGCAACATCTCGACACCGGCAAGAGTGAAGCTCAGCACCTTCTGGACGCCGGCCAAGGAGCTTCAAGGGGAGGTGGGTTGGCGGCGAAATCTCCAAGGGGAGGTGGGCGACAACTATTAGGTAAGGGTTTTGATTAGGGCTTAACAAACCCTTAAGCCCTCTTTTATAGAGAACTAATTCTCTTAATGGTTATTGGATCATAACCATAAGGCCCGTTAACCCGCTCCATTAATATAAGTTAAAATAAACCAAACCATGATGGTTTATTTTAAGTTAATACGAACCGAACCAACTTTGGTTTATTCTCCTCCATTGGATTAGAACCAAACCATTTTGGTTCATCCATTATGTCTTCATAAGACACGGCCCATCCACACTTCCATTGCGACTGAAACAATTTCATGCTCGGTTCTTGTTTGGACCAACCAAACTTAGTTTCTCTCGGTCTGAGAATCTCATTCTCAAGCTCGTTTTAAATCCTTCGGATTACGCTCATTGTGCGTGTGACCAAATAGATTCTCGGTTAATGTGGCAGTCTATAATTAACCATTAATTATAGACCGATCATGAGTGGCACCTAGTAGTACATCATGATCCCCAATTAACCGAAAAGATCAACGGTTGATCCAGAACTATTTCTGAAACCCTTCAGCTGGTCGAATGAATCGTGCCCCATTCCCTTCACTCATCTTATACCCACTTGGTTCAGGACATGGTCTATAGTGTCAGTCCCCACTAGGCTGACTACGTCATACCTAGCCCAAGTATCATTTCCTCGTCCTACGGATTCTAGTTACTGCACATGTATCGAAGAGTACCTTACTCTAAACATGTAATGCTTTGGCCAAAGACTTTAGTAACAATCCGACGAGAGGACATGGGTATACATCTCCTCGCAAGGAGTGGTGCATCCTTTATAGGCTATTCAAACACCTTCGATCACTTCGACTTATACCCAATCATCCCGGGTCCACATCTCCATAGAGATGCTTGCTTAAGATGTCAAAGCATAAGTCTTTATGATCAAGATGACTTGAATACCGCAAGTCAAAGGAACATCGCACTTAAGCTACAGTAAAAACTTCATTGACATATCTATATATGCAGAGAACCATATGAAGTCTTACGACTAGTCACTCCAATGAACTAGTTACCATAACTAGCATCCACGATTAACTCCGGACATCACAATGTCTCTAGCCAGTGAGAATCAGCTGCTTGGATACACCAAGGAGTATACCTCGTGCTAGTCTCAAAAGAATTGATAGTGTCCAAATCTATCAATTCATCGACTAGGGATAATTCCGATACATCACAATTACACATGTAGAGATACTCACTAGTTGTGATCCAATCACAAATTCTCTCATGCTGTGAATCGTATCGTGGACATTCAGTAAATGAGTTTAAGATCCAATCAAATACATGAAGTCATGTATACTCAAATAGTGAATCTTCATTTATCATATAAATGGTTCATACATAAGGCGATTGCCTTAGGACATCTCTCATATATTACTAACAGACTCCCACTTAGCCTAATGCAATCGCTACGATATCCAATACCATAAGCTCTAACATGACCCTCAAACTTACTTTGAGGTAATGCTTTAGTCAAAGGATCCGCTAAGTTCCTTTCAGTGGGAATTTTCTCGATTTGTATTTCGTTCCTACTGATGATCTCTCCGATAAGATGATAGCGGCGAAGCACATGTTTGGATCGTTGATGAGACCTTGGCTCTTTCGCCTGTACAATTGCTCCATTGTTGTCGCAGTAGACCGATATTGCTTCAACAATGGCCGGAATCACACCAAGTTCATAAACGAACTTCTTGATTCAAACTGCTTCCTTTGCTGCTTCCGAAGCTGCAATGTATTCTGCCTCAGTGGTAGAATCCGCTACATTGTCTTGTTTGGAACTTTTCTAACTCACTGCGCCCCCATTCAAGGTGAACACGTATCTAGACTGAGACCTGGAATCATCCTTGTCTCTCTGGAAGCTGGCATCCGTATACCCACGTATCACCATGTCCCCTTCTCCATATATTAGGAACACATCCTTAGTTCTTCTTAAGTACTTAAGGATCGTCTTAACAGCCACCCAATGATCCATTCCTGGATTAGACTGGTATCTGCTCGTGACACTCAGAGCATACGATACATCGGGCCTCGTACATAACATAGCATACATGATAGATCCTATTGCGGATGCATAGGGAATCTTGCTCATGCAAATCCTCTCGTCTTCTGTGTGCGGACACAGACTTCGAAAGGTGTACCCCATGCCTGATGGGTAGGAAACCTTTCTTGGATTCCGACATGCTAAACCTCTTTAGCACTCGGTCTATATATGTAGACTACGAAAGACCAAGCAATCGTTTATATCTATCTCTATAGATCTTAATCCCGAGGATGTAGGTTGCTTCTACCAGGTCTTTCATGGAGAATGTCTTGGATAAACAAACCTTAACTGACTGTAAGATTAAAACATCGTTTCCTATAAGTAATATGTCATCAACATACAATACTAGGAACACGACTGCACTCCCACTAACCTTCTTGTACACACAAGGTTCGTCTAGATTTTGTGAGAAATCAAACTTTTTGATCGTCTCATCAAAACGGATATTCCACCTCCTGGATGCTTGCTTCAATCCATAAATGGACCGTTGTAATTTGCATACCTTGGTTTTATCAACCGATGTGAAACCCTCAGGCTGTATCATATACACGTCCTCGAGCAGGTTTCCATTAAGGAAACCTGTTTTCACATCCATCTGCCATATCTCATAATCATAATGAGCCGCTATGGCCAGGAGCATCCGAATGGATTTAAGCATAGCTACAGGCAAATAGGTTTCGTCATAATAAACACCTTGTTTTTGACGATATCCTTTCGCCACCAATCTAGCCGTATAGGTAATCACATTACCATCCATGTCAGTTTTCTTCTTGAAAACCCACTTGCACCCTATAGGCTTTATGCCTTCAGGTGGGTCAACCAAGTTCCAAACTTGGATTTCATTCATGGAATCCATTTCTGACTTCATGGCTTCAAGCCACTTATCCCTTTCTGATCTTGTCAGCACTTCTTCATAACTGGTAGGCTCCTCATCATCAATGAGTAACACGTCGTTCGATTCACTTACGAGAAATCCATATCTCTCAGGAATATTGCGTGTTCTACCAGATCTACGAAGATGTGGTGTTACAATAGGTCCAGCCGATTGCTCATCACTATGAGTTATCGACTGTTGTGCTTCACCAGGTATCTCATCAATGTCTATTTGAGTCTCTTGAGCCTCCTCAAGTTCGACGACACTCCCACTATTTTCTTGCAAGAGAAACTCTTTCTCTAGAAACACAGCATGCCTTGAAACAAACACCTTTTGTTCCACAGGATGATAGAATTGGTAACCCCTTGTTTCCTTAGGGTATCCAATAAATAGACATTTATCGGACTTAGCATCCAATTTATGCGTCTTGTACTTCGTTCCGGTACGTATTACTGCCTTCATATCTTCGTAAGATACATGAGGTTTCTTACCATTCCATATCTCATATGGAGTAGTAGAGAACTACCTTAGTTGGCATTACATTTTAACAAGTAATTGTCTAGTCATAGCCCAAGGACTTGGGAAGATTCGCATGATTCATCATTGGCTGACCATGTCAACAAGGTCCGATTCGCCTCAGATACACCATTATGTTGTGGTGTATATGGCGGAGTCCATTGAGACAATATGCCATTGTCTCTTAGATAATCAAGAAACTCTTGACTTAAGTATTCCCCACCTCGATCCGATCGAAGTATTTTAATACTCTTGTCATGTTGTTTCTCTACTTCATTTCTGAATTCTTTGAACCTTTCTAAGGCTTCAGACTTGTGTTTCATCAAGAACACATACCCAAACCGTGAGTGATCATCGGTGGAGGTAATGAAGTAGCTATAGCCTCCTAAAGCTTGAGTTGACATAGGTCCACATACATCAGTATGTATTAGACCTAGTAACTCTCCCACTCGTTCACCTTTTCTAGTAAAAGGTAACTTAGTCATCTTGCCTTTTAAGCATGATTCACATGTATCGTATGAATCCAATTCAAACGATTCCAGAATTCCACATTGGTGTAATTCGGACATGCGTTTCTTGCTTACAGGGCCAAGACGACAATGCCACATATAGGAGTCTAATTGATTACCCTTTCGAGCACGCGTGTTGCTCGCTTCGATATTGAAAATGTCACTAGATACGTCCAACGTATAAATGCCATTACTCAATGTTCCAGTTCCATAAAGTACGCAATTCAAAGTTATATAACAACAATTGTTACTAAATGTCAAATGGAAACCATTTCTATTTAAACAGGAAATAGAAACAATGTTCTTTATTAGAAAAGGAACATAATAGCAATTGTCCAGTTCCAAGACTAGTCCACTAGGGAGCTTCAGCAAATAAGTTCCGATGGCGATCGCAACAACCTTTGCTCCATTGCCAACTCACAAATTTGACTCCCCTCTTACGAGTCTTCTTCTATTCCTTAGCCCCTGTATGTCATTACATATATGTGAGCCACACCCAGTATCCAATACCCAAGTGTCTAAGGAAATAGAATGACAATCAATAACGAAGATACCTGAAGAGGATGGGGCATCGGATGCCTTCTTCTTCTTCATGGACTCAAGATAAATCTTGCAGTTTCTTCGCTAGTGGCCTTCCTTACCACAATGATGGCAAGTGCCCTTTTATGCTAGTTCTGCCTTCTTTGCCTTCTTGTTCTTCCCTTTCTTCTGTTCTTTTGCCTTCCTCTTAGAACCTTTCTTTGAGGAATCAACTAACAGAACCGCCTTCTCCTCATGCTTCACAGAAGGCTCCACAGTCTTCAGCATATTGAGGAGCTCAGGAATAGTGGATTCCAATTTGTTCATCCGATAGTTCATCACAAATTGTGAGAAACTCTTGGGCAAACAATATAGAATTAAGTCAATACTTAATTCGTGATCCATCACAAACCCGATGGTAGCTAGCCGCTCGATGTACCCATTCATCTTTAGCACAAACTGCACTACAGACGAACCTTCTTGCATCTTCGTGGTGAAGAGGAGCCTGGAGACTTCGAACCTTTCGGATCTCGCTTGCTCATCAAACAACTCATGAAGATGGAAGACCATAGTATTAGCATCCATATGCTCATGCTACTTTTGCAGCTCAGGTACCATCGCCGCTAGCATGATGCAACTTGCCAGCTCAGAATCTACCACATGCTTCTGATAGACCAACATTTGGTATGGTATAGGCATTAATATTGAGTTTGGGTTTTTATGTCTCATCCTCTTTGCATGAAAATAACTATTATCTACATGGCATGGCATACATGGCATACATTTACATGTCACGACACGCATGGCATAATGATATGCATCTAATGCAATTACATGACATACAATTATGTCATGTATATAATTTCCTTATATGTCATAACTATTTATGGAAATAAAATATGTTTAAGATTTAATTCTCCAAATCAAATCATGTTTAAATTAGGAAACAAATTTCCAAATCTAATCACATATTTTATTTATGGAAATGGTTGATTAAGGAAAGTCAATTTAGGAAACCAATTTTCTAAATCATCAAAACTACTTATGGAAATAAAATATTTTAAGATTTGATTTCCCAAATCAAACCATGATTAAATTAGGAAACAAATTTCGAAAATCTAATCAAATATTTTATTTATGGAAAATATCAATTTCCATAAATACTTCCAACTTTCCAAAAGTTGATGATTTCCATAAATACTTCTAGACTTTCCAAAATTAAAAAATTTCTATAAATACTTCTTGTTGGATCGAAGCGGATCGCTAGAGGGGGGTGAATAGCGATAAAAACTTTTCTTTTAAATCGTTCGATAGACAATTAAACGCAGCGGAAATGTAAATAAAAACTAAATGAGACAAATAGTTTTTTTACTTGGTTCGTAGCCTTCGGCTACTACTCCAAGGCCCTAACGGTCCTAGACCGTGTACGGAGGGCAATTCACTAAAACACTCCTCCTCGTTGGAGGTAAGAGTTTTACGATTACAAAAGCCTTCGAAGCAAAAAGATAGAGAGACAAACCCTCTCTTCTATTAAAGTAAAATGCAACGAAAAGCCTCGATTAAGAAGAATTGCAATATTGAAAGCAATAACAAATTAAGATTATACCAACAACTAAACCAAAGAAACTTTAAGCTAGGGTTGTTGGCAGCACTTCGTTGTTGTAGAGTCATCGGAGAGTTACAGCGTAACGGAGGCTTTTGAGCACTTAGAATTGAGGATGAAACCCTAGGTTTGGCCCTCCTTTTATATCCTTTAAGCCCCTCAACGAATGGGTCTTCAACCAATCACAAATGGGCACAAAACTCCTTGAAAAATGGTGATAAAGCTTGACTCCTCGAGGCTGATTTTGTTGGGTGGATGTCGCTTCGGAGGCTCATTGGCTCCCATGTCCCCAGATTAAAATTTTCACTAATGAAAGACTTAATCCGGATGGGATGAGCTTCCTTGGCACAACCTATTCATCGTCGTGCTAACAACTTGAGTGGTCGCTTGAACAAACTAGTTGTTCAAGCAACACAACTCTTCTAGTTGGTTAGCCGCGGAAAAGACGACGGATGGATCGCCGGTTTTTGTGTTTGTCTTCGGGGTCCATGATTATACAATATATATCCATTCATACACATGCATAATCAAAATATTAAAGAACATATTCAGATCTGTAAATAAAGTTAAAAACAACTTTATACCTTACGATCTTCTATCGTATGTCCTATCCTTCTCGTGGACGACGTGTGGACGAAGATCCTCCTCGAGTTGAAGCCTTCTTGATCACTTTCTTCTCTACCTTGTCCGCTACGAACAAAGAGAAGCAATCACAAATACCTTTCCTATCTAGAACCGACCACCAAATTAGGGAATTTGGTGCAACCGCCGGCCAAGGAGCAAGTGGATGATGCGCCGGCCACCAAATGAATGGAAACCACCGGCCACCTTGGAGAGATTGGAGGAAGATGATTGCCGGCCACCAATGGATGGAGAACCACCGGCCAAGGAGCAAGGAAAAGAGAAGAGTGCCACCCAAAACCAAGGAGGAGAAGAGAGGGATGACCGGCCAAACCCTAGCTTGCCGCCCAAGCTTGTAGCCGCCCAAACCCTAGCTGCCCAATGGAAGATGAGCCAAACCCTAACCCTAATTCGAAAACCAATCTCCTTATCTTTGCCTTGCTGTCCAACCCTAAGCACCTATTTATAGAATAGGGCTTAAGCCTCCTTTAATCTCATCCGTCAGATCTAGGGATTTAACCTCCACCGTCGGATCTAGGGTTTTATCCCAACCGTCGGATCTAGGGTTTCATCTCAACCGTCGGATCTAGGATTTCATCCTAATCGTCGGATCTAGGATTTCATCCCAACCGTCGGATCTAGGGATTTAATCTCAACCGTCGATTCTAGGGTTTCATCCTAACCATCGGATCTTAGGGATTTAATCCCAACCGTTGGTTCTAGGGTTTCATCCTAACCATCGGATCTTAGGGATTTAATCCCAACCGTTGGTTCTAGGTTTTGTTTTACATTCTTGGATCTAGACTTCACAAGGATTATATTAGGCTACGATAGGGACCATAAGGAGGAGTTGGGTCTTGGCCACCCGATGGATCGGAACCACACATACTTGATCCATCAATGATGTTCCATTCCACTAGAGGATCATCATTGAACTACCTCACCAACCCCCATAAATTAATATGGGCTCCATATATTATTTGTACATTAATCTCCCCGTGTTTAAGATATCGAATGTCCGTCAATTAATTGATTTACTGACCATCAATTATTTAACATCTAACTCCTCGAGTAGTACCACTCAACCTTATCATCATGTTGACTAAGTCAACCAGCTGGGTTTACATGATGAACCTTATGAGCTCCTCAAGGGGACATCATCAACCTAATATATAGGACACGGTTTCCTCCTATAATCAACGGCACACCATGTAAATAATATTATTTCCCAACTTACCGGGCATATTGATTTAATCCATCTAAATCTCACCCACTGGTAAATTAAAGAAATAAATACTAAGAACATGTGCCCGTTATTATATCGGGATTAAGAGCATGTACAACATAATATCCGAGGTCCGATTCAATTATGTAGTCAGTACTAAATTGAATCACCTCTATGTCGGTCCTACTCAATACACCTAAGTGTACTAGTGTAACTCTATGTTCAAGATAAAACAATACCAAGCTACACTACAACCATGCCAATGGTTTGTCTAAAACCATCTTGGTTGTGAACCTCTACTTATATTTTACAAGGGACTGATAACATGATCTTCTGTGCCACACCAAGCACCATGTTATCTACAATGTAGAATATTAGACAATATGCACACATATATAATGAATATATAAAATGCAAACAATGATCATGTGATTCTTATTTCAAAATAAAATGTTCATACAGAAAAGAGCTAGGCTTTCAGTATACATTCTAATAGATTTTTGACCACCAGTTGAACTGGCCGGTTGAACTAGCGCCGGTTGAACTGATGGCCAGGATTTTTGACTACAATAAAGATTTAGCTCAAAATATAAGTGGATTCGACGACCACTTGCCGTCCGATCTCAACATAAACCTTCCATGGGAAGTCTTGGGTCGGATCGTCGCCTAAGATCATCCCCGTAAAGAGGATACGACCTCACTTACACTCGCACACACGAGCTTACCTCGATACTTACGTGTCGCTTTTGCTTCCGGCCTTCCACTCGATTCCTTCAGCTCCCTCCGAAGTAACTCGAGTATTGCCCGACCACCGCCGCTTCCTCCGGGTGTCGCTAGCCTTCAGCTCCAGCATTGAGACTTTTCTGCACATTGATTTAGCTCATGAGATAACAATATAAGCTTAACTTTATATCATTTGCTATAATCAAAACTTAGGTTCGACTTAGGTGCCCATTGCACCAACAATCTCCCCCTTTTTGATTTATGGCAAACCCACATACAAAGTTAAGACAAAAATAAGTATGAGATTATGCATGAATGAGTAGGAGTATATAAAAATTCTTTTTCAAGTGCTCCCCCTTGAGGAATCCTCCCCCTTGACCGAGGGTGAGTACTTGAGAAAGAGTTTTAACTCTCCCCCTTGATATGTGCTACTAAGAAAAAGAATTAAGTAACTGAAATTACTTAATATTGGCCATAGTGTTTAAAATAAGTTTTAAGTTAAGAAACCAAATGATTTCTTAACCTTGGCCTTTTGTTAAAAGTTAAATAAGTTTTCAAAACTTAAAGTTAACTTTTGGTTTAATTATGAAGTAAGAGTTAAGTTATCAAAAAAAAATTTTGACCCCTTAACTTTTGTCCTTTTTCTCCTTTTTCTCCCCCTTTTGCTGTATATCGAAAAGAGTAAGGGGTGTATGGAAAAAAAAATAAATGTTTAATTTAAAGTCCAAGCATGTTCCACATTTTTATTTTTAAAAATAATATACTGAAAATAAGTTCATCTATAAAATGTTCGACTCATATTTGGCTTGATTGATATGAAGGATCAACTAGTCCTGGTCAGAGTCGGTATGATTATACTCCGTGGTTCATAGCGATGCACTAGCTCTACATCTGGAACCAGAAGTAAGGTCCTAACATCTCACGCCCATCTACGTGGCTAAGTACACAAACACAATAGTCCTATGTGTTGTGAGATGTATTGGCTCCATAAATCTATAGGTGCATGATATCTAAGGTATGTCCTATGCTAGTTCCATGAAAAAAAAGTAAGAAATAGTAGTAAGAAAATATAATTTGCAAGTTCCTATTCTATTACGCACATGCCTAATCTTCGTCTCAAGAGGCTAAATTCGGCTTCGGGTAGTGGTTTAGTAAATATGTCTTCTAGGTTAGACTTCGAGTCAACATATTCGAGTTGTATGGAGCCGTTGGCTACATGTTCTCAAATGAAATGGTATTTTACCTCTATATGCTTTGTCCTTGAATGGCATATAGGGTTCTTAGTTAGATTTATCGAACTTATGTTGTCTACAAAAATTTTAGTTTTGGTGAAGTCCAACCTAAAGTCTCGGAGAGTGTGCTTCATCCAAAGAAGCTGAGTTACACACTCACCCATCGCAACGTATTCGGCTTCGGTGGTAGATAAGGCAACACAATGTTGCTTCCTACTACACCAACTCACTAGACTTGAGCCGAGTAGTTGACAACAACCACTCGTGCTCTTTCTATCGAGTTTACTACCGGCATAATCCGAATCGGAGTAGCCGATTAGTTCGAACTCTGTAGATCTAGGGTACCAAATACCAACGTTAAGTGTACCCTTAAGATATCTAAGGATACGCTTAACTAGGGTTAGGTGAGACTCCTTAGCATAGGTTTGAAACCTGGCGCACATACTTACTGCGAATAGGATGTTCGACTACTTGATTAAGTATAGGAGACTTCTATCGCTCCTATAGTACTTTAAGTCAATGGACTTACTTTCTAGGTCTTCTCCTATGTTAACATTAATCGCCATTGGGGTGTTTATTATCTTAGCGTCTTGCATTCCAAATCTTTTAATTAACTCCTTAGTGTATTTTTGTTGATATAGGTATATACCATCCTTAGTTTGTTTAATTTGTAGACCTAAAAAGAAACTTAACTCGCCTACCAAGTTCATTTCAAACTCACTTTCCATGAGTGAAACGAACTCGTTATGTAAGGATGAGTTAGAGGTTCCAAAAATTATATCGTCTACGTAAATTTGAGCTATGAATATTTCTTTACCTAAGATTTTTACGAAGAGAGTTGGGTCAACTAAGCCTTGGTTAAACCCTTTTGACTTAAGATGGATTGAAAGTCTCTCGTACCAAGCTCGAGGAGCTTGTTTAAGTCCATAGAGAGCTTTCTTAAGTTTTACAACATGGTCGGGTTTATCTAGATTTTCGAATCCGGGGGGTTGGCTAATATAAACTTCTTCTTTAATGTATCCATTTAAGAATGCCGACTTAACATCCATTTGAAACAGCTTAAATCCTCGATGTGCGACATAAGCTAGCAACATTCGAATGGATTCGAGTCTAGCTACTGGGGCATAGGTTTCGTCGTAATCTAAGCCTTCGACTTGACTAAACCCTTTGGCGACTAACCTAGCCTTGTTTCTAACTACTTCACCTTTATCTTCAAGCTTATTTCGAAACACCCACCTTGTTCCAATTATCGTTTTGTCTTTAGGTGGTGGTACTAATTCCCACACTTCATTCCTAGTAAATTGAGCTAGCTCTTCTTGCATTGCAATAATCCAATCGGGATCAAGAAGAGCTTGTTCAATTGATTTGGGTTCTATCTTTGAAATTAAGGAAATTTGACTAAGGTTCCTATAGGATGCTCTAGTTCGAACTCCTAGATTTGGATCTCCTATCACTTGATCGATAGGGTGGTTAGTCTGAATCCTAGAATGGGTTGGGTTTGTGTCACCTAATGCTTGATCAATGGGGTGACTTGGTTGAACATTAGTTTGGTTGGAGTCATCTATCACTTGATCAATAGAGTGACTTGGTTGACTTAGGTTAGGATTAACACTAGACTTGATCTCCGGATCAGAGTTAGGTCTAGTATGAATCGGCTCGCTAATTGGGGTTGCCGGAGGTTTTGTAGGTTCATGTCCTTCATCAAATACTACATTGATAGTCTCCTCGACTCTAAGGGTGTCGTGGTTATATACTCTATAAGCTCGACTTGTAGTCGAGTATCCTAGAAAGATTCCGGTTGTGGTCTTGGATGTAAATTTCCCTAGGTAATCCTTAGTGTTTAGGATATGTACCTTACACCCAAATACCCTAAAGTACTTGATGTTAGGTATTTTATCGTGATAAATCTCGTATGAGGTCTTAAGGTGCCTCTTTACCATAAGGATTCTATTTTGGACATAGCATGCCGTACTCACGGCTTCTGCCCAAAACCTATCGGGTAGGTCATATTCGTTCAACATGGTCCTAGTGGCTTCTTGTAGAGTTCGGTTTTTCCGCTCCACTAGGCCATTTTGTTGAGGGGTCCTAGGGAAAGAGAATTCATGGTGGTATCCGTTTAGGTTACAGAAGTCGGTGAACCTTTGATTTTCGAATTCACCACCATGATCGCTTCTAATTCTTTTAACCTTAAGGTTTTTTTGATTCTCGATTAATTTGAATAAATTGATTAATTGATCTAGGGTATCATTTTTATGTTTGATGAACCTAACCCAGGTAAACCTGGAGTAGTCGTCAATTATGACTAAGCAATATTGACTTTTATTGAGTGACTTGGCTCCATGTGAATCGAATAGATCCATATGCAGGAGCTCAAGTACACTTGAGGTTTGTTCTTGGTTAGTTAACTTGTGTGGTGTCCTAGGTTGTTTTCCTTGTTGACAAGCATTACAGATTTTATTAACCAAATTGTTAAGGTTGGGTAAGCCTCTGACTAGGCCACTCTGACTCATCTTGTGGACGAGTCTTGGGTGCGAGTGACCGAGTCGTCGGTGCCACAACCATGATTCCTCTTCCTGTGTCATAAGACATTTGGCTGAGGATTTGATTAAGTTAATTGTATAAATGTTATTTGTCCTAATTCCTTTGAGTATTGTTTTAGCTGTTTCATTTGTTTTAATTACACATTCATTTTCTAAAAATACAACCTTATAATTATTGTCACATAATTGGCTTACGCTAAGCAGGTTATATTCAAAATTCTCTACAAGTAATACATTTTTAATAACAAAATTCGAGTTAAGCTCGATATCACCTGATCCGATGATTTTGAGCTTGCCGTTATTCCCAAAGGCTACCGATCCTTGTCGTTTGAATCGAAGCTTCGCAAATTTGAGTTGATCCCCGGTCATGTGTCGGGAGCAACCGCTGTCTAACATCAATTGATCCTACACACAAGGTGGTTGGATTGGATGTTAGATTATTATATTATTTTAAAAAAAATTGGTTGTAAGTTGTTAAACCTAGGTCATCTCACTGGAGTCTATATGATCAAGCATGTTATACTTATGTGTTCTTTGTGAGATGACTTCCAATTAAGTTGATTAAGTGCATTTATGTTTAAGTAATGTTAGATTTGGATTTGACCCTAGGCTTGTCAAGTTTACCTTTTCAAGATCATGGCTTCCAGGTCGTGGCGTGGCACAGGGGCCTTCTTTTATCGGATCATCGACCACTTCCTTAGACAAAGCCATTTTCAAGAAAATGATGACTTGACTCACCTAAAATTATTTCCTCATCTAACTAGTTATTTTTGAAAAGAGCCTCCCCGAGGCTCAATCTTTTCGAAGGATTTTAGTTGATTATTTGAAAAGAGCCTCCCCGAGACTCAATCTTTTCGAAGGATTTTAGTTGGTTATTTGAAAAGAGGCTCCCCGAGGCTCAATCTTTTCGAAGGATTTTAGTTGGTTATTTACGTGTTCTAAGTGAGTTCACGAAAGAAAAAAAAATCTAAGCATGCAATTTCTAAGTTAAAACACAAACATGTTTTATACTGGCTCCCCCTAGACCGTTGAATCGGTTCGGTCTATCCACATAGTGGATTTGGTCCTTGGGAACCCAGTACGAGTTGGATCCTAGAGTTGAAATCAAAGTGGTCTTAGGGACCCATGCTTGGACACATTTTTTATGTCTACTTACGATTGACATATACGACCTATTGGTCGTGTTTGAGCTAAACCCTAGTTCGACCTTGTTGTACACGACCCTTTGCGATCCAAGTAGGAGGTCAAGTCCTTTGGATCCCAAAGTAAACCTTTCCAACGTATTCCTAAGATCTTCGACTTGACTTTTCAAGAGTGAGTTCTCAACTTCGAGTTTTTCAACCCGAGTTGAGTCCTTCTCTTGAACTCGACTAGTCGAAGAGGTTAGGGAGACCTCGTGTTTGAGGAGTTTAACTTCCTCAACCAGGGTCTTGACCTTGGACTCGGACTTAGCTAACTTCCTAGACAAAAACCTAACCGTATTATGTAAAGTATTAAATAAGGTTCGACTCACCTTAAGGGTATCTTTTGAACCGGATGTGTATCCGTGGCTTGACTTGAAGGTAGTTCGTAGTCCGAGTCATCCTCAGGTTTTGACTCAAGTTCAGGTTCGGTCTCCGTGTCGGACTCAATCGATTTTGCCATGAAGACATGGTCTTCGTCTTCTTCGGATGACGCTTCTTCCCATGTCGCATTGAGGGCCTTCTTGTGCTTAGGTGCTTGGTGGTTGAGCTTGGGGCACTCGGACTTTATATGTCCAAACTTGTTACACTCATAACACCTAATATTAGAACTTTTAGGCTTACCTTGGTTGGGTCGAGTTGTGGTTCGCTTTCGTCCCTTGGCTATCCTTCGAGCTAGGTTCATTAGTTCGGCAGTCAATTCCGGGTCAACTTCTTCTTCGGACTCATCTTCCTCCTCGGTTAGTGGTGGCTTGCTTGCGATTTTCTTCTTCTTTGAACCTGCAAACAAGGCTATACCCCTCTCGGGTTCTGAGTTGGACTGCTCATGTAATTCAAAATCCGAAAAGAGTTCATCTAATCTAAGTTTAGAAAGGTCCTTGGAGACCTTGTAGGCATCGACCATGGATGCGCACAAGGTAGTCCTCGGAAAAGAGTTTAGAACATACCTTATAAGGTCGCGGTTTTCGACCTTTTGCCCGATTGCGTGTAGGTTGTTGACTATGTCTTGGACACGGCCGTGGAGTTGCGTCGCGGACTCGTGTTCCTGCATTTTTAGTGTGTACAATTTATTGAACAACAAATCACGTTTGCAAACCTTAGCTTGAACCGATCCTTCGTGTAACTCGATCAGCTTTGTCCAAAGGTCCTTTGCGCTAATGAAGGGGCCGAAGCGATTTAACTCCTCCTTGGACAAGCCGCATTGGAGGATTTTTGTTGCCTTGGCATCGGCTTCGACTTGTCGTTTTGTCGCAATGGTCCATTGATCATAATCCAAGGAGTCACCCACTTCATTAGTCGGAAGTGTGAAACCCGTTTGGATTATTATCCACATCTCGATTTGGGTTTTGAGAAAGCATTCCATCCGACCCTTCCAATAACGGAAGTCATCTCTGTTGTAAAACGGAGGTCGGACGGTTCTAAAACCCTCGAGATGGGCCATTAGAACAAAAGACAAAAAGGGACGAAGACGAAGAAACTAGCAACGTCAAAAACACAAAACAAGGTACCAAGACTCGCGTCTTGGATTAGTAGTGCGGGAGTAAATTTAACAAAGAGAAATAAATCAGAAATAAAAGAAAAATAAATCTGTGAAAAATGGCTAGATTGGTGGTTTCACCAAACCTTAGCAACCCCCGGCTCTGATACCAATTGTTGGATCGAAGCGGATCGCTAGAGGGGGGGGTGAATAGCGATAAAAACTTTTCTTTTAAATCGTTCGATAGACAATTAAACGCAGCGGAAATGTAAATAAAAACTAAATGAGACAAATAGTTTTTTTACTTGGTTCGTAGCCTTCGGCTACTACTCCAAGGCCCTAACGGTCCTAGACCATGTACGGAGGGCAATTCACTAAAACACTCCTCCTCGTTGGAGGTAGGAGTTTTACGATTTCAAAAGCCTTCGAAGCAAAAAGATAGAGAGACAAACCCTCTCTTCTATTAAAGTAAAATGCAACGAAAAGCCTCGATTAAAAAGAATTACAATATTGAAAGAAATAACAAATTAAGATTATACCAACAACTAAACAAAAGAAACTTTAAGCTAGGGTTGTTGGCAGCACTTCGTTGTTGTAGAGTCGTCGGAGAGTTGCAGCATAACGGAGGCTTTTGAGCACATAGAATTGAGGATGAAACCCTAGGTTTGACCCTCCTTTTATAGCCTTTAAGCCCCTCAACGAATGGGTCTTCAACCAATCACAAATGGGCATAAAACTCCTTGAAAATGGTGATAAAGCTTGACTCCTCGAGGCTGATTTTTGACCACCGGTTGAACTGGCCGGTTGAACTGATGGCCAGGATTTTTGACTACAATAAAGAGTTAGCTCAAAATATAAGTGGATTCGACGGCCACTTGCCATCCGATCTCAACATAGACCTTCCATGGGAAGTCTTGGGTCGGATCGTCGCCTAAGATCATACCCGTAAAGAGGATACGACCTCACGCTCGCACACACGAGCTTACCTCGATACTTACTCGTCGCTTTTGCTTCCGGCCTTCCACTCGATTCCTTCGGCTCCCTCCGAAGTAACTCGAGTGTCGCCCGACCACCGTGGCTTCCTCCGGGTGTCGCTAGCCTTCAGCTCCAGCATTGAGACTTTTCTGCACACTTGATTTAGCTCGTGAGATAACAATATAAGCTTAACTTTGTATCGTTTGCTATAATCAAAACTTAGGTTCTACTTAGGTGCCCACTGCACCAACACTTCTAACTTTCCAAAAGTAAAAAATTTCCAGAAATATCATTATGACTATCACAAAACCATTTTACGATTATGTCGAAACACAACCTGGGCTCTGATACCACTGTTGGGTTTCCGGCACCGCGACGAGTGTGTGTTCGAACATTTTTCGCAAACATGTGCACAGCGGAAGAAATAAAAATAATAAATCTACATTTATTACAACACACACATCACACACATGCATAGTACAACATGTGTATACATAACCGTAAATTTAAATTTTGCAATAAAAGGAAATTTAACTACATATACCTTTTGTATCACGTGTAGCGGGAACGACATCAACCGGAACGATCCTCGCTAGAATCGTCTCTATCCGTATCCACGCCGAGTATCTTCGGGATGACTTTACAAAGTCATGAGCTTCATCTTCGTACGGGTTACTAGCCTTGTGTTGAAGATGACGTGATCGAGAGAGGATCACGATCTGAATCCAAATTTGGGTCCAAAGACGAGTCCTCAAAACTCGCTTCTCCGGAGAGGTATTCGTCAACCGTTTGACGAATCCTTTGTCCTCCACCTATGAGGATTACCGGAGATAAAATCCCCGGTAAGTTAGGTTCTTTCGGAGCTCCAACCGGCGTCCAAATGACGCTCCGACGAGAGGGAAACAAGCTGTCCAGAAAACTGGACAGCTTTGGTCGAGGAATTAGGGCCGGCCAAAAAGGTAGGATGAAGCTCACCTTGATGCCAAACCCAATGGAGATCACCGGAGCTCCTCCAGCAACAGCTCAACGCCGGCAAGAGTGAAGGTCAGCACCTTCTGGACGCCGGCCAAGGAGCTTCAAGGTGGGCGGCGGCAAGGAGGAGGGTTGGCGCCGAAATCTCCAAGGGGAGGTGGGCGGCAACTATTAGGTTAGGGTTTTGATTAGGGCTTAACAAACCCTTAAGCCCTCTTTTATAGAGAACTAATTCTCTTAATGGTTATTGGATCATAACCATAAGGCCCGTTAACCCGCTCCATTAATATAAGTTAAAATAAACCAAACCATGATGGTTTATTTTAAGTTAAAACGAACTGAACCAACTTTGGTTCATTCGTTTAAAATAAACCAAACCCTTTGGTTTATTCTCCTCCATTGGATTAGAACCAAACCATTTTGGTTTATCCATTATGTCTTCATAAGACACGGCCCATCCACGCTTCCATTGCGACTGAAACAATTTCATGCTCGCTTCTTGTTTGGTCCAACCAAACTTAGTTTCTCTCGGTCTGAGAATCTCATTCTCAAGCTTGTTTTAAATCCTTCGGATTATGCTCGTTGTGCGTGTGACCAAATAGGTTCTCGGTTTATGTTGGCCTCTATAATTAACCATTAATTATAGAACGATCATGAGTGACACCTAGTAGTACATCATGATCCCCAATTAACCGAAAAATCAACGGTTGATCCAGAACTATTTCTGAAACCCTTCAGCAGCTATAATGATTAGTGCCCCATTCCCTTCACTCATCTTATACCCACTTGGTTTATGACATGGTCGATAGTGTCAGTCCCCACTAGGTTGACTACGTCACACCTAGCCCAAGTATCATTTCCTCATCCTACGGATTCTAGTTACTGCACATGTATCGAAGAGTACCTTACTCTAAACATGTAATGCTTTGGCCAAAGACTTTAGTAACAATCCGATGAGAGGCCATGGATATACATCTCCTCGCAAGGAGTGGTGAATCCTTTATAGGCTATTCAAATACCGTCTATCACTTCGACTTATACCCAATCATCCCGGGTCCACATCTCCTCAGAGATGCTTGCTTAAGATGTCAAAGCATAAGTATTTATGATCAAGATAACTTGAATACCGCAAGTCAAAGGAACATCGAACTTAAGCTGCAGTAAGAACTTCATTGACATATCTATATATGCAGAGAACCATATGAAGTGTTACGGCCGGTCACTCCAATGACCTTGTTACCATAACTAGCATCCATGATTAACTCCGGACATCACAATGTCTCCAACCAGTGAGAATCAGCTGCTTGGATACACCAAGGAGTATACCTCGTGCTAGTCTCAAAAGAATTCATAGTGTCCAAATCCATCAATTCATCGACTAGGGATAATTCTGATACATCACAATTACACATGTAGAGATACTCACTAGTTGTGATCTAATCACAAGTTCTCTCATGCTGTGAATCGTATCGTGGATATTCAGCAAATGAGTTTAAGATCCAATCAAATACATAAAGACATGTATACTCAAATAGTGAATCTTCATTTATCATATAAATGGTTCATACATAAGGCGATTGCCTTAGGACATCTCTCATATATTACTAACAGACCATTGTTTTGACTATATGGTTGACATGGGGTTGACCATATGATGGAGAAGTCCAAGTCTTATGTACTTGGCATGGAAAGTCCAAGTCTTGTGTACTTGGCATGAAAAGTCTAAGTCATGGGTACATGGCATGGAAAGTTCAAGCATGGGTCTTAGCAAGAGAAAGGTCAAGTTTGAGTCTTGGCAAATGGAAAGTCAAACATGGGTTGGCAAGGGAAGTCCAAGGGGTAATAATGGCGGCGTAAAGTTCAATGGTTGAGTCTTGGCAGCATAAGTCCAATAGTTGGCGGTGTAAAGTCCAAGCGGAGTCTTGGCAGCATATGCCCAATGTGCCTTAGCGGTGTAGACCACGTTAGCATGACAATAGCTTATGGAAGCACCTGAAGGCTAGCATATGGATGAATAAGTCATGGATGACTTGGAGGTATTCGATAGGCGTGAGGCTGACTGAAGTAGCTATAAGACTTAGGTCTAGGCTAAGGGTGGTCTAGCATGTATGAGGGCATCATACTTGGTGTTATAACCTCATGGATGAGGTTATCAGTCGACTGATATTATAGTCAATCGACTGATGTAAGTTTACTGGTGTTCGACTATAGGAAATGGCCTAGCAGTCAACTGATATTGTTATCTGTCGGCTGATGGTCAAGTTTTGGGAACAGAATGTTTCTGAGTCGACTGTTAGGGTTTGACAGTCGAGTGATGACTCGATTAGTTGATTGATGGTCTATCCGTTGGATCTTATCCAACTTGGCTCGGGCCATTATGGGAGCAGTCGACTGATGGTCCCGATAAGTCGACTGCTACGCGAAATCCAGCCCAAATGGAGGTTATAAAAGTAGCTCATGGAGATGGATTTTGAAAGGGTTCTCTTGGGTTATTTAAAGGGGAATAGTTGGTACTTTCCAGTCCTTCAAGGCTAGTCCAAGGCAATCAAAGATCAAGCAATCAAAAGCTCCTTGTAAAGTGTTTTTCTTTACTTGTATTGCACTTCATATTTGTATTTTCTTATATCCATTGTATTACTTAGTGTAATCATTTGTACGAGGTTTCTTTGCCTCCGACTTATTGTCGAGAAGGAGTATTATTGATTAGTGGTGTTGATTACATCGCTAGAGCTCATTTGATCTCAATCCGTGGAGTAGGAACTTTGAGGTTCCGAACCATGTTATATCTCGTGTACTTGTTCTTGTGTTGTGTATTTGTTTGTATCATTATTATTTCCGTTGCATATACTAACATTTTGTAGCAAGCACGAATGAATTCCATCGTCCGTACATAAACACTATTCACCCCCCCCTCTAGCGATCATCATGGTCCCAACAATTGGTATAAGAGTGGGTCGTTCTTCATCGGCTTCACATCCAAGGTAGCACGCTAGAGGGAAGAAGATGGATCTTCAAGAAAGATTAGGTGACGACATCAACATTCCACCATCCTTCGACTGCAAAGATTTCGCATATTGGAAAGGTAGAATGATGCACTTTCTTATCTGCGATTTTGATAATTGGATTAGTGTCCTAGTAGGTTTTGACACTCCAAAGGATGAAGAAGGAAGAAAACTCAAGATTAAGAATTGAAGCAAAGAGAAACTCCGATATTTCAACATAAATAATAAGATAATGGGTATATTATTTGGCATAATTCCTAATGATTTTTTGATCAAGATAGGATATTGTAAAGACGCCAAATAAAAATTGGAGAAAATTTGTGAAATATCATGAAAATCCATCACCTACTCATGAAGTTGAAGAGGAGTCCAAGGAGGAGTGCTCATCCTCTCAAGCTCAAGAAGAAGAGAGAACATCATCTTCATCACAAGAGCTTGAGGATTCGGAGGTCGAGAAGTGTTCAACATCCGAGGAGGAAGAAGAAGTAGAAGAGGTGGAAGAAGCCTCCACTTCAAGGTTTGAGGGGGAGGAGAGACCACCTACTCCGAAGCAAGGGCAAGAGCCAGAAGAGCCGTCTACTTCTGAGAGTAGTGATGAACAAGATCAAGAGGTCCTCACCATTGACCTAGGTAACTCAAGTACATTAATTCGAAATAAAAATCATATAATGTGTTTTGAGTGTAGGGAATATGGGCACTACAAAAGAAAGTGCCTAAAAAGGTCAAGAAGGCTCCACTGGTGCCAAAGGAGAAGGATGCCGATGTCCCCACTAAGAAGAGCAAGGAGAATGTCATTTGCTTCAAATGCCAACAACCGGGACACTATAGGAGTAAATGCCCTAGAGGGAAGAAGAAGGGGCAAGAAGGATCTACACATGTAGGGGGAGCCTCTAAGGCAAACCCTAAGGTAAAATATTATAATGCACCTTCTAGTTATAGTGTTAAACAACATGCTTTTAGTACTCTAGCTATTACTAATGAACAAAAGCATGCTAGGAAAAATAGGCTTTATTGCTTAGGTGCAAAGTCTTGCCACTTTAGAAATAAGGAGAAATGTGAGACTAATTTCCCTAGAAAAATCCTACCTAGGGAAACCATTAGGAAGGTAGAGGAGCACTTAGGCATTAACCCTAAGAAGAGTAGACATATGCCTAAGAAATGGAACAATGCCAAAATTCAAAAATTGGGCAATTAGAGCTAGAAAATCAAGTTTTGAGGTCAAAACTTGGAAAGATGGAGAAGACCCTTAGAAAGATACAAAATCAAATGCAAGGGTAAAAAAGTCAAAGCCTAGGGTCAAAGAGTCAAGACCTAGGGTTTAGGAGGCAAGGTCCACCAAAGGGTAAGAAAGGTTTGGGTCACAAACTTAAGCCCAAGGAGACCTATCACAATGTTTCATTTGATTATGGAACTACTACTAGGTCTAGGAAAACCAAGGTCACAAGGGAAGTCATCCCTAGAGTTGACCATGGTAGGTGCCTAGTGGCTAGGGTTTCGAAGAAACCTAGGGAAGCCACTAAGAAGGTTACAAGGGGAGTCACCCCTAGAGTTAACTAAGGAAAGACCCAAATGACCAAGGCTACCAAGCCTAGAAGGGTCTTTAGGAGGGTATCTAGGAAAGTTATCCCTAAGGAATACCTAGTAAACCCAAGGAGCTCAAATAGGTTTTGGGTTCCTAGGAGCGTAATCGATTCACGCTAAATGGGTTAGGTTGTGCCAACTTTAAATGGATGGGTAGTTAACCTAACCATTGTAAAGGTGACAGTTTTGGTCAATTCCAAGGTTATGGGTATCTTTGCAATAAGTTTGATCAAAATCCTATAGGATTTTAGGATTTGAAATAAGTTTGATCAAAATTTTATAGGATTTTAGGATGTGCCAATATTATTTAAGAAGTTTGAAAAATTAATCAAATTGACACAATTTAGGTCTTAGAGTCTTGGTGTGCCATTTTGGGTTTTTGGAACACTTGGGGGATAAGTGACATTAAGGTAAAATTGGATTTAATTCTAGAAATGACAATTTGGGCTTAACACTTAGGTATTTAATACCTTAGTATTTTACATTTGCCATGCTTTGTTTGCCTTGCCATGTCATGACTTCATATTTATTTTTATCATATAATATATCATGATAATGCTTAGGTTTAAGGTTTAATGTCATGTATATTTAGATTTAATCATATGTCATGACATCATGATCATTGGCCATGCTTATTTATGACATATTTATGGCATGATCATTCCATGCATTAATTAAAATTGATTTAAGGACAATTGACATGACTTGAAGTCCCATGTTTAATGGAATCAAGTAGTGTTGCCTTAGAAAAAATGCATGAGGCCTTAGATTAGAATAACCAAAATCCACATCTCACATCAAATTGGCATGTGTGTGTTTTCAAACAGCCTAGACACATGTGAGATGCTAGGAAATGAGTTATGTTCAAGATGTATAGTTTTTGCATCTAGATGAACTTAAACTTAACTTATACCTTGGATGAATCAGGAGGAAAGTTTATGTAAGTCATGTGCATTAAGCTCATAGACCATGGTTCAATATAAGTTTTTAAAACTATTTCAAAATCATTTTGAAAAACCTTGGTGTAGTATATCTTTTGATAGAAATCACCATTGATGATGTTGATACAAAGTGAGCTCAAAACAATGAAGTATTTTTTCATTTTTGAACTTTGTATCAATTTCACTATTTTATAGGTAAATTAATTTTTCAAATATTTTTCACCCATTGTATTTGTTATAAGTATTATACATATGAATTTTCATGATTTTTTGTATTATTTATAATTACTTATGATTTTTTAAAATTTGAATTCTGATTTCTGAAATCTGCATTTTGCAGCTATTAGTCGACTGATGTTTGATGTCAGTCGACTAATGCATAGGGAAATCGACTATTGACTGTCAGAGTCAACTGCCAGAGCTGATTTCGGGTAAACAAGAATGTTAAGCCCATGTTTCAACTATGTTAGGGTTCCCTAACTACTCCTAACCCTATGATATGCTTTAGAAAGCATTGGAAAGGGTGAAATTCCATTGGATATAGATTAGAAGAGTTGTTAGGGTGATGTATCAATTTTAAGGTGTGGGAAAGTTCAATGTTGAACTTTTAACCTTATTTTTTATGGTTTAGTGTTCCTATAGGCTTAGGGACTCTCCAAGGACATTGTTGGTGCAATGGTCAAGGGGGAGCAAGCCTTTAGGAGGAGTTATCCATCATGGGATGATGGATGTGTTCTTCGTCATGAGGTGGAGAATTTTGGGAGAATGTGAGATGCCCAATTTGGAAATTGAGAGAGTTTATAGGAAGCCTCTCTTAAGTGATATGGGATTTATCACTAGGAAGAGTGAAGGCATTCTAGATGTTTTTAGACCAAGGGGGAGATTGTAAGATCTCACTGAGATATGAGATATTGACCTTCTTGGGGAGAACCTTTTTGATGTATGTCAAAAAGGGGGAGAAGTTATACGTTAAGTTATGGGAGAATTTGGGATTATGAATTTGTGAGAATTGGTAAGGAGATTTGAGTTAGGTGGCCTAACTCAATGTTTTGTTTGTGGTTTTTGTCAAACATTAAAAAGGGAGAGATTGTTGGTGCAATCGGCCTAGGTCACTATTGACCAGACTCGAGTAGTGTTTTGATATTTGACATTGATGTCTGACAATGTTTTGGGGAGATTGATGGTGCAAATGACCCGGGTCATGATTGACCGGACTCAAGTTTGACTCGAGTTGGATTTTAATGTTTGACGATGGTTTGACCATTTATTTTGACTATATGGTTGTCATGGGGTTTACCATATGATGGAGAAGTCCAAGTCTTGTGTAGTTGGCATGGAAAGTCCAAGTCTTGTGTACTTGGCATGAAAAGTACAAGGCATGGGTACTTGGCATAGAAAGTCCAAGCATGGGTCTTGGCAAGGGAAAGTCCAAGCTTGAGTCTTGGCAAATGGAAAGTTCAACATGGGTTGGCAAGGGAAGTCCAAGGGGTAATATTGGCGGCGTAAAGTCCAAGGGTGGAGTCTTGCAGCATAAGTCCAATGGCTGGTGACGTAAAGTCCAAGCGGAGTCTTGGCAGTATAAGCCCAATGTGTCTTGGCGGTGTAGACCACATTAGCATGCCAATAGCTTATGGAAGCACCTGAAGGCTAACGTATGGATGAACGAGTCAAGGATGACTTGGAGGGATCCGATAGGCGTGAGGCTTACGGAGTGGCTAAAAGGCTTAGGTCTAGGCTAAGGGTGGTCTAGCATGTATGAGAGCATCATACTTGGTGTTAAAACCTCATGGATGAGGTTATCAATCAACTAATATTATGGTCAGTCGACTGGTGTTCGATTGTAGGAAATGGCCTAGCAGTGGACTGCCAGCATTGGCCAGTCGACTGATGGTTGAGTTTTTGGGAACAGAATATTTTTGAGTCGACTGTTAGGATTTGATAGTGGAGTGATGACTCGATAAGTCGACTGATGGTCATGATCAGTCGAATGATGGTCTATTAGTTGGAATTTATCCAACGTGGCTCGGGTCATTCTGAGACAACGACTACAGGATCAGTCGACTGATGGTCTCGATCAGTCCACTACTAGGCGAAATCCAACCTGAATGTAGGTTATAAAAGCATCTCATGGAGATGGATTTTGAAAGAGTTCTCTTGGGCGATTTAAAGGGGAATAGTTGGTGCTTTCCACTCCTTCAAGACTAGTCCAAGGCAATCAAAGATCAAGCAATCAAAAGCTCCTTTTGAAGTGTTTTCTTTACTTTTATTGCACTTCATATTTGTATTTGCTTGTATCCATTGTATTACTTAGTGTAATCATTTGTACGAGGTTTCTCTGCCTTCGACTTGTTGTCCAGAAGGAGTATTATTGATTAGTAGTGTTGATTGCATCGCTAGAGCTCATTTGAGATCAATCCGTGGAGTAGGAACTTTGAGGTTCCGAACCATGTTATATCTCTTGTACTTGTTCTTGTGTTGTGTATTTGTTTGTATCATTATTATTTCCGTTGCATATACTAACATTTTATAGCAAGCACGATTGAATTCCATCATTCGTACATAAATACTATTCACCCCCCCTCTAGCGATTCCTAACTGACATGCCCACTTCTCACAGGGGTTGGAAGGATATTTACTTCTATGTCCCCCTAGACCCCATCCTTCAATTCTCCTACTATTGGAAAACCACTCTTCGATGTCTTCCCAACCTCAAGAGTGTTAAAGCTGCCATTGATTTCCCCTCCATCAAATCCCTTCTGAAAAACAAACACTTCAGTATCAAAGAAATACTCCAAGAACCAATTTTTTCCTATTACGGGCTGCCCCCCATTCAATCGATAGAGGCTCATCCTATTGGTAAGTTTTTACTTAACTGTACATTTACTACATTTACCTCTGAATGTATAGTAACACTTCATTCTCTATACTAACTAGTTTACCCTTCAAATACATACTAATATCTTACTTTGCATACCCACTAAATTTACTCCTAAATACCAACTGATAACCTTAAATACAAGCACTGAATCTATCTTTAAATGCATATTGATACTCTATACCACATACTTATTGTTTTCACCTTTTAGTGCATATTAATACTTTACCATGTATACTCACTGACTTTGCCTTTAACTTTATACTGATACTTCACTTAACAAAGGATATAATTCTTATTTCCATTGCAAGGACTCTGGAAAAAACTCAACAGAAGAAGAGAAAAAGAGCTCAAGCAGTGATAACGATGATTATATGTAGTGGTACCATTACAAATTAATTACCAAACCCTCTCTACGCTAATATAGCATAGTGAATGGCCCAGATCATTTCCCAACGAGTGTAATCGAGAGAATAGTAATCTTAGGATTATTAATTATTGCTTTGGTTTTTCAAATGTAAACATGGGGATTTTGAATTTAAAATGCTAATCCTATTAAATGAAAGACAATGCACGTAATCAAACTCTAATCCAACCAAACTATGACTGTGATGGAATTAATGAAAACAATAAGGAAGCATCCTAATCTATTTAAAGAACATAAGAAAAATTGCAAGATATTAAACTAACTAACTGTATTCACTACAACCTAATTACTCAAATAAATATTTCATCGAATACTACACATGCATGAAACAAAGTAAGTTGAGTTCGTGCAATCAAAACATGGAAGCTAAATTTGATTACAATCAACAAGTAAACACGAAGAAACAATCAACAAGAAAGCTTGTGAAGGCATGCTGTCCGAAATCTGTCGAAAGTTGGAAGTTGCTACTAGAGGCTGAAATAGAAGCTGGTCGGAGGAAGGAATAGGGCCGCTGGAGTTGTGATGTTGGCTGGAAATTGCTACCGGAGTTGTGAAGGTGTTGCTCCTTCAGCCAGAGGTGAGGTAGAGGCTGGCCAAAGCGATCGGAGGGGAAATGGTTGAGGAAGATGCTGGTCGGCAAAAGAAATGGAAGACTAAGAAGTGGAAGAGGGATTGCTGGAGGAAGAGATGAACGGAGCTGGCAATCGAAGGGTGGAATGGAATGCCACCGCCGGCCTTGGTGGAGGAGAGGAGTGGCCGACAGTGCTTGGAAGAAGAAGCGACGGTGGAGCTCGCGGTGAAGAAGAAGCTGCATTGCGTGAGAAGAAGTCGTCCTCCTACGCGATGAAGAAAATTAAAGATTTAACCCAAATCCCAAATCTCATGCGATGGTCCATATTCGTCCAATTTAGAATGAGAAGATCTTATCAGATCTGAATGAGTGGTCAAATTCAAATGATCTGTATAAATAGCCAAGATGTGTGGATCGAAATGTATGGGTTGGATCGCTCTAGATCTTGATAGATGGCTCAAAATCGATCAGTTTTCATCGCACTATCAGGATTGAATAGATCTGAACATTTTGAATAAATTGCTTTTGATCTTGATAAATGGCTCAGATTAATTCAGCTTAAAATTCCCTTTATGACCCTAGATGAAGCCATATTTGATCCAACTCGAGTCTAGTCCATTGGCTCATCTCGATCTCCTACAAACAATAGATAAAATTTATATATATGTCCAAAATTTAATAGAATTTACAATATGGTTCAAATAGATCCCAACTCATAAAACATAATAATAATCGATAAATAATCATACGAGAGGATTTAAAACATCGAAATTAAGGATCAAAATAATATACTAAAATGTTGTAATCAAATTCCCCCATACTTATTCTTGCAAGTCTCGAGCAATTAAAGAAAACTAAAAGTAAACTGAAGATATATTTCCTAACAATTCCCAATCATCCATAGAAAATCGTGAAAGGAAGTTATCTAGGATTGTCAAATCTCAAAGACTAAATCATTCATGGCCTCAAATCTTACATAGGTCAACAAACATCTTAACTTCAATCCATCCTGAATAAACTGAGAATGACTAAGCCTCACAAGGTAAGTGGTGATTTATCTCGCTCTCATAAGCATGTAATAGTGGAGTTCACTCAAGCTATTCATGGTTTATGCACCACCATATGCTTGCTTTTCTTCTACCTTCACCACTATATACACATAAGAATGCATAATCATTAAAGGCTTATTAGAAAATGTAAGGGAAACATGAATAAAAGCAAATAATTGTATGTGTGTAAGGAAAGAAAGGTAGGAAATGAAATAGCTAAAAAAATGCAAGAAGGCATGAAAATACTTGAATGCTACATAGATGAGTACAAGAATGCAATGCCCCAAAAGTAGTCTATCAAAGCTAGCTTTTCACATTTCACTAAACATGTAAACAATCCTTATCACTTTCACAATATAAATCCACACATCATATACAATAAATCTCTCAATGGTTGCAACAAGGAATGTCTTTCATAAAAAATACTATCACGCAAATAAAAAAATGCACAACATGTCAGAGATTTTTTTTATTGCCTTTATTTCTTTTGCCAAGTATTTGTTTTTTTTTTTTCACTTTTTTTCCTTTTTTTCAACAACATTTTTTTTGACATGCGGTACACTTCCATATGCTCTAAAAAATACATCAAGCTCAGCTATAAAATTAAAAACATAGCTTGTCTGTGTTGATCAAGCATGACTTGCCTATGCTTACATTGAATTCTCCTGAGCTACTCTCTCTCCCACACTTAAACTTTTGTCCATCCTGGGAAAAATACCCATCATGGAACATCCAAGTATTCCAGATCCAGAAGAGTAAAAAAGAAGAAAGTAATGGAAGGAAAGAAAAATGACATGATGAGCAACTTGAACATTATTCAGTAAGCATGTAGTGACAGAAGAAGTAAAGGAAAACAAGTTAGAATACCTTCATAATAATCATGCAAACTTATGGTTGTGTGGCCTCGAAAGAATCAAAGCAAGTTCTAGAGTTACAATAACTACAAGTGCAACACACACAAGTAATAAAAATTGGCACAATCCTCACTCGGAATGAAAAAAAAAAATCATCTCAATCAATCAACACAGAATCTATTACCAAGTAGTAACCACATGCAATCAACTAATCCATTCATGATAATAAATCCCAAAACTTGACAATCAAATTTAACTAGCTTTCACGACTTCTAAGATGATATAAAAGAATACATAGGAAATTTATTTGAAAAACCGACAAAAAAAAACTCAACAAACAAAAATTAACAACTAAAATAAAAATAAATAAAGTAAAAGATACATATATACAAAGAAAAAGAAAAAAAAATGAGATGGAGCAAACTCCCCTGAGGTCCTAGCGATTGAAGAAGGTTCATTAAAACGAGCCACACAGGGCGTGGAGTGCTCCGAAAGAAATCCCTTCTCGGTACTTGAAGAAGATTCAACTTTAACATCCATGCCGGGAGTGTGATGGACTGAATGGGGGTGAGCGCTTTCATGAAGTAATCAAGATAGTTCCATTTTGCTCCCTCCAATATCATCGGCTCATCATATGTAATATCTGATGGTCGAAGACGATTCAAAAAAAGTGTCCAACCTTGGGGTTGGATTATTGCATTTCCTGTCAGAACCTTCATCAACAGAATTCTTGGAGTCTTCAGCTGTGGTGGGAGTGTCCAATCTGGGGGGAAAGCCTAGCTATCCATTACTCCTCGGTCAGGCTTATCGATTGGTTGCATAGTTGAACATAAAAATTTTGTAGGCACTGTCTCCTCTACAACATCATCTATAATAAAACTGTAAATAGGAGTAGCTAGCAACTCACTAACATCTTCCTCAACCAATTTTTCTGACCTTGCTTCCACTGCAGATATCTCAGTATTAGTGGCACAAATAGAATCACAAAGTAAATCCAAGCCACTAGTATCATCATCCACTTCATCTGCTACAGTAGCAACTTCATCTAGAAATTCACATCTATCAGTATCCACAATAACTTCATAGCACAAAGATTCATAGGAGTCCTGTGGAGCAGTTTAATCATAGACACGTCTATCACTCACTTCACAATCCATCTCCCTAAGCGCGTCGATATCCATAGAAATGGTCTCTGACAGAGGCTGAAAGGAATCTTGTGCTTGTATCTAACTGATGAATGATGCAATTTGATCTAGCTAGATTTGTAAATTTTGTATTCTTTCTTGTTGGTGTTGATGGCTATCGCTCATTTTCTAATGATGTTGTTGTAGAAATATTGCTAGCTGCAAGAACTTTTCTAGTGTATTTTCTTGACTGGGAGCAGGGGTTTCTTCTCCATTGTCTTGGTATGAATTGTTGTATTGAGTTTGAGAAATATTTTACGGTGTGTTTCCATACTCGAACCATGAATGATCCGTCCAACCATAATTATAGGTATTTGAAAATGTTTCATACTTATCTTGTTGTTGAGGAAGGAAGTACTCATGATGCTCTAAAATGTATTGGGACTGATAATACTGAATTGAAGAATCTCCCCAATCATAACTATAAGATCTAGGAGATGGATCATATACGTCCTGATATTGTCGTGGGTAACTCTAAGGCTCAATAGGAAATACATTATGTTGCTCACTTTGGTCTGAATAATAAGCCTGATTGATTTCTCCAGATTGTTGATAATAAGGATCCATGTTTAAAGAAATTTCCTATTCTTTCCTGAAATACTAACAAACAATATCAAAAGACACAGGAAGTATACATGATAAAATACATGGATATACAAGAGAATAAAAGAATGAAGCCCTAAACAAAATTTTTTGATTTTTGATTTTTTTTTAGAAAAATGGGTAAACAATCCTAAGTCTACCAAGCATCATTACACTCCCTAGCAACGACGCCAAAATTTGATAACGATGATTATGTGTTGTGGTACCGTTACAAATTAATAACTAAACCCTCTCTACACTAATATAGCATAGTGAATGACCCAGATCATTTTTCAACGAGTGTAATCAAGAGAATAGTAATCTTAGGATTATTAATTATTGCTTTAGTTTTTCAAATGTAAACATGGGGATTTTGAATTTAAAATGTTAATCTTATTAAACGAAAGACAATGCACATAATCAAACTCTAATCCAACCAAACTATGATTGCGATGAAATTAAAGAAAACATAAAGGAAGCATCCTAATCTATTTAAAGACCATAACAAAAATTACATGATATTAAACTAACTAACTGCATTCACTACAACCTAATTACTCAAAGAAATATTTCACCGAATACTACACATGCATGAAACAATGTAAGTTGAGTTCTTGCAATCAAAACATGGAAGCAAAATTTGACTACAATCAACATGTAAACATGAAGAATTAATCAACAAGAAAGCTTGTGGAGGCATGGTGTCCGAAATCTTTTGGAAGTTGTAAGTTGTTGCTGGAGGCTGAAATAGAAGTTGGTCGGAGGAAGGAATTGAAGGTTGAAGCTTCGCTTCTCGCTTCTCCTCGGTCGCTTGTGCATGGCGATTCTATCTTGCATCCCTGAATTAAAAAAAAAATCCAGACAAAAATGGATTACCCAAGAAATCGATTCATCATCGTGCTTCTCGACTTGAGTCGTCGCTTGAACAAACTTATTGTTCAAGCAACATAAATCTTTTCCTCACTTAGCCGTGGAATAGATGATGAACAGATCACCAGTTTTTGTGTTTATTGTAGGGAGTTGCTTCGGAGGCTCATTGGCTCCCATGTCCCCGGATTAAAATTTCACTAATGAAAGAATTAATCCAGATGGGATGAGTTTCCTTAGCACAACCAATTCGTCATCGTGCTAACAACTTGAGTGGTCACTTGAACAAACTAGTTGTTCAAGCAACTCAACTCTTCTAGTTGGTTAGCCGCGGAAGAGACGACGGACGAATCGCCAGTTTTTGTGTTTGTCTTCGGGGTCCATGATTATACAAAATATATACATACACACACTTGTATAATCAACACATAAAATAACATGCTTAGATTAGAATATAAAGTTGTAAAGCTTTTATACCTCATGATCTTCTACCGTATGTCCTATCCTCCTCATGGAAGACGTGTGGGCGAAGATCCTCCACGAGTAGAAGCCTTCTAGATCACATTCTTCCCTTCCTTGTCCGCTGCGAACAAAGAGAAAAACTAATAAAACCTTTCCTTTCTAGAACCGGCCACCAAGCAAGGAAATTTGATGCAACCGCCGGCCAAGGAACAAGTGGATGAGCACTGGCCAACTTTGTTGCAAGGTTGCTGCCGGCCACCTAGAGGTTGGAGAAGCGTCGGCCACCAATTGTTGGAGAACCGTCGGCCACCAAGGAGCAAGAGAGGAGGAAGAAAGCCGGCAAAAACCAAGGAGGAGAAGAGAATGAGTGTCGGCCACCAAGGAGCAAAGGAGGAAACCCTAAACTCCCTTCTAGTTGCCGCCCAAACCAAATCCAAAACCCTAGCCGCCTATAGCACTTGAAAGGCAAAACCCTAATCCAAGTGAACCTCCTCTTGCCGCCCAACCTAAGCCCTCTATTTATAGAATTGGTCTTAAGCCTCCTTTAATCTCCACCGTCGGATCTAGGGATTTAATCTCCACCATCGGATCTAGGGTTTTATCCCAACCGTCGGATCTAGGGTTTCATCCCAACCGTCGAATCTAGGATTTCATCCCAACCTTCGGATCTAGGGTTTCATCCCAACCGTCGGATCTAGGGTTTTATCCCAACCGTCGGATCTAGGGATTTAATCCCAACCGTCGATTCTAGGGTTTCATCCTAACCATCGGATCTAGGGATTTAATCCCAACCGTTGGTCCTAGGGTTTCATCCCAACCATCGGATCTAGGGATTTAATCCCAACCGTTGGTTCTAGAGTTTTGTTTTACATTCTTGGATCTAGACTTCATGAGGATTATATTAGGCTACGATAGGGACCATAAGGAGGAGTTGGATCTTGGGCACCCGATGGATCGGAACCACACAAACTTGATCCATCAATGATGTTTCATTCCACTAGAGGATCATCATTGAACTACCTCACCAACCCCCATAAATTAATATGGGCTCCATATATTATTTGTACATTCATCTCCCCGTGTTTAAGATATCGAATATCCGTCAATTAATTGATTTACTGACCATCAATTAATTAACATCTAATTCCTCGAGTAGTACCACTCAACCTTATCATCATGTTGACTAAGTCAACCAGCTGGGTTTACATGATGAACCTTATGAGCTCCTCAAGGGGACATCATCAACCTAATATATAGGACACGGTTTCCTCCTATAATCAACGGCACACCATGCAAATAATATCATTTCCCAACTTACCGGGCATATTGATTTAATCCATCTAAATCTCACCCTCTGGTAAATCAAAGAAATAAATACTAAGTACATGTGCCCGTTATTATATCGGGATTAAGAGCATGTACAACATAATATCTGAGGTCCGATTCAATTATGTAGTCAGTACTAAATTGAATCACCTCTATGTCGGTCCTGCTCAATACACCAAAGTGTACCAGTGTAACTCCATGTTCAAGACAAAACAATACCAAGCTGCACTACAACCATGCCAATGGTTTGTCCAAAACCATCTTGGTTGTGAGCCTCTACTTATATTCTACAAGGGACTGATAACATGATCTTCTGTGTCACACCAAGCACCATGTTATCTACAATGTAAAATATTGGACAATATGCACACACATATAATAAATATATAAAGTGCAAACAATGATCATGTGATTCTTTTTCCAAAATAAAATGTTCATACAAAAAGAGCTAGGCTTTCAGTATACATTCCAACAATCTCCCACTTATACTAAAAGACTATGTCGTCATCACACTGCCATACATCTGATCCCCATGTCCTCCACATGCCTATGAAACGCTTTCGCTAGAAGGGCCTTAGTGAATGGATCCGCCAGGTTATCCTCTGATGCAATCTTGGCGACAACAACTTCTCCTCATTTTACGATCTCTCGTATAAGGTGGTACTTGCGCTCTATGTGTTTACTCACCTTATGGGCTCGTGGTTCCTTCGAGTTTGCAACTGCACCACTGTTATCACAATAAATTGTGATAGTTCTGGGCAAACCAAGAATCACATCCAAGTCCATCAAGAAGTTCCTTAGCTATACAGCTTCCTTGGCTGCCTCAGAGGCTGCCACATACTCAGCTTCCATGGTAGAGTCCGCCATGCATTTCTGCTTGACACTCCTCCATACTATGGCTCCACCACCAAAAGTAAACACAAACCCCGAGGTAGACTTACTCTTGTCCCTATCTGATTTGAAATCCGAATCCGTGTAACCCACAGGGACTAATTGATATGCCCGGTAAACCAGCATATAATCCCTAGTCCTTCTCAGGTACTTCAATATATGCTTTACCGCAGTCCAATGTCCCTGTCCAGGATTACTCTGATATCTGCTAACCATGCCCACGCCAAAGCAGATATCCAGTCTCGTACATAGCATAGCATACATAAGGCTTCCTACTGCCGAAGCATAAGGAACCGCCTTCATGTCCTCTATCTCCTTTGATGTTTTGGGACACATCTCTTTAGATAAAGGAACTCTATGCCTAAAAGGTAGAAAACCTTTCTTGGAGTTTTGCATGCTAAAACGAGCAAGGATAGTGTCAATGTATGAAGCTTGCGATAAGCACAACATCCTTTTCTTGCGATCCCTTATAACTTTGATCCCAAGGATGTGTCCCACTTATCCCAAGTCCTTCATGTCAAACTGTTTGGACAACTATACCCTTACGTCTGATAATACTTTGATATTGTTGCCAACTAACAAAATGTCATCTACGTATAGTACAAGAAATACCACTACGTTTCCATCACATCTCTTGTATACACAAGGCTCATCCGGACTTTGAATAAAACCATATAACTGGATTACCTCATCAAAGCGGATGTTCCAAGATCTAGAAGTTTGCTTCAATCCATAAATGGACCGATTAAGCTTACATACAAGATGCTCTTTGCCTTTAGCAATGAATCCCTCTGGTTGCTGCATATAGATGTTCTCCTCAGCTAGTCGTCGGGTTTCCTGGAACCCCTACAAAGTATTGCAGACATGATCAGTGGCTCCTGTATCTACACACCAGGTACTAGTAGATAACACCGCTAAACATGTTTCAACAACTAAACAAGAAGATATACCTTTGTTCTTTCGGCGAGGACAGTCCACCTTCCAATGTCCAGTCTGCTTGCAAGTGAAGCACTTGCCTTTCGGCTTCTTCACTCCTTCCTGAGGTCCCACTGCCACTTTCTTCATTCCACCTTGCTTCTTCTTCTTCTTACCTTTCGGTTTAGAGGAAGAAACCTTCTGAGCGACCATGGCTTAAGAACTTTGACAAAAAAGCCCCTCTGCCGCCTGGAGTTCTGTCAGAAGCTCTGCCAACGAATACAACCTTTTGTTCATGTTGTAGTTGAGGCAGAACTGCTCAAAACTCCTAGGCAGAGACTGGAGAATGATATCGACCTGGGTTTCCCCATCGATCTCAGCTCTGAGGACTTCCATCTCATTAAGATGAGCCATCATCTTGAGAACATGATCCCTAACGGGTGTTCCCTCGATCATGGTGGTCGTCATCAAGTTTCTCATTGCCTCCTGTCTAGCCGCCCTACTCTGATGTCCGAAAAGTTCCTTGAGATTGAACATCATGTCATAAGCTATGGCTATGGCTTGATGCTGATGTTGCAGCACATTTGACATAGATGCCAAAATGTAACACCGCGCCATCTCATCTGCCTTGACCCATTTCTTATAACGTTATTTCTCCTTTTCATCAGATTCATCGGAGGGCTTAGGAGGACAGACCTCGAAAAGTACAAATTTGTACTCCTCCACAGTTAAGACAATATCCAGATTTCTTTTCCAATTAATGTAGTTTGGTCCAGTAAGCTTATTTTCTTTTAAAATCACAGCAAGTGGGTTGAAAGCCATTTGAAATCCTAAAAATCACAATGATCAAAATATTAGATTTCAAATATTATTGATTCCTCAAAACAATAAAATCCCGAAATCAACCAACACCTCAAAACACCGAGAATATCGCATGCCACGATAGTGTGGACGTATACGAATTCTACATTTGTAAGAGGAGGTTTTATCCATTAATTTTATTATCTTGTCAACCTTACTTTTTGACAAATAAAATTAATAGTTGGTTCCTCTTTAGCCCTACAAATAAAAGCAGTGACTTCGATGGGGAGGATACTTTTATTTGCATCTAAGTGTGCACCATTACACGATACTAAGGGAATTATTTCGGATTATGTGCCTTACCGATGGGGAAGTACACACGCTCCTAAATAATTTCCTATAACCATTATTTGACCTAGTGATCCACAAACAAACCCATCCGATGGGGAGGAAGACACTCAGAGCCAATGCGCAAGTTTGTTGCATCACACGTCAAATTGTAATGGAGGCCACGGGAATTAATTAAAATATCCCTTTCCCACTTAGTAAATTGAAATCGAGGAATTTTAAAGCATACACAACATGCATATAAAACAAATAAGCAATAAATATGGAAAAAATAGATTTTTTCCAACTATTATGGCATTGTCCTCCAATACGCATCCCGTCGTGTCGCCACCTCGTCCGCTCCATCTTTTCCCGTGCGCAAGTCACCAAAGAGATCCGAGCCGAGATAAACTATTTTAATTTACATCCATCGATCCTATACTCCACGAAGAAGTGTACAAATAATCTAGATTGAAAGTAAACTACAATGAGCAGCTAAACAATGCCGTATTTAATTACAAAAATTAAATACTAATCTAGCCTCGTCAACCCCGAGGATTCAAATAATATACATACAATCACACACCAAACAATCACATACAACCAAATAGCCATAATAGTCGGATCTTAAGCCTGCAACTAAAAAGTTAGCCTATGCACATCCTACTATTATCCGGCATACTCAATATATGATATGTGCATGAAAAGTAACCGAATCCAAAACACTCAAAACCGGAAACCGTGGCTCTGATACCAATTGTAGGGAGTTGCTTCAGAGGCTCATTGTCTCCCATGTCCCCGGATTAAAATTTTCACTAATGAAAGAATTAATCCAGATGGGATGAGTTTCCTTAGCACAACCAATTCGTCGTCGTGCTAACAACTTGAGTGGTCGCTTGAACAAACTAGTTGTTCAAGCAACTCAACTCTTCTAGTTGGTTAGCCGCGGAAGAGACGAAGGACGGAATATAAAGTGGATTATACAAAATATATACATACACACACTTGTATAATCAACACATAAAATAACATGCTTAGATCAGAATATAAAGTTGTAAAACTTTTATACCTCACGATCTTCTACCGTATGTCCTATCCTCCTCGTGGACGACGTGTGGGCGAAGATCCTCCACGAGTAGAAGCCATCTAGATCGCGTTCTTCCCTTCCTTGTCCGCTGCGAACAAAGAGAAGAACTAACAAAACCTTTCCTTTCTAGAACCGGCCACCAAGCAAGGAAATTTGATGCAACCGCTGGCCAAGGAACAAGTGGATGAGCGCCAGCCAACTTTGTTGCAAGGTTGCCGCCGGCCACCTAGAGGTTGGAGAAGCGTCGGCCACCAATTGTTGGAGACCCGCCAGCCACCAAGGTACAAGGGAGGAGGAGGAAAGCCGGCAAAAACCAAGGAGGAGAAGAGAATGAGCGCCGGCCACCAAGGAGCAAAGGAGGAAACCATTGTTGGTGTAGGGGCACTAGATAATCGAACCTGTGTTTTGATTATGGCAAAGACACAAAGTTAAGTTTATATTGTTATCTCACGAGCTAAATCAAGTGTGCAGAAAAGTACTAAAGCTGGAGCTGAAGGCTAGCGACACCCGGAGGAAGCCGTGGTGGTCGGGCGACACTCGAGTGAATTCGGAGGGAGCCGAAGGAATCGAGTGGAAGGCCGGAAGCGAGAGCTACTATCGAGGTAAGCTCGTGTGAGTGAGAGATTGTAAGGTCGTGTCCTCTTTACGGGGACGACCGTAGGCGACGATTCGACTAAGACTTCCTGTGGAAGGTCTAGGTCGAGATCGGACGGTTAGAAACCGTCGTATTTATCATTTTCCGAGCTAATCTCTTATCGCAGGAAGTGGTTAGCCGGGCAATGGGACATTTGGGCAAGCCGATCGTTATCACCGATCGATGAGATGCATCCGATCGTCATCAGTCGACTGATGAGAGGCATCAGTCGACTGATGGCGACGATTCAGCTTTTGCGCTAGGTCAAAACGGATAACGTTTGACGCGGCCACTTCGCGATAAAAATTTGGAAAAATTCATGATCCGTTCCAAAGAAATAGGAGACAAATTCAGAGGCTAAAGTCTATAAAAGGAGGGGAGGATTCATCTCCAAATCACATCAATTATTCATCAAGTGCTCCTACAACGCCAACGCTTCAACACCGTCATAACGCCGACGCGACGCCAAGTTTTGATCTTCTTCATCGGCAGCAGATTCAAGTAATATTTTTGATATTATATTCTGTATTTTTATCTTCATAACGAGGTGAGGTAGGCTTGTTGCCTCATCCTCGTATATTCGGTTTTTGTAATCGTTGTCTCCTACCTCCAACGAGGAGGAGACGTTTTAGTGCTTTGCCCTCCGTACGCGGTCTAGGACCGATAGGGCCTTGGAGTAGCAACCGCTGGGTTGTGAACCAAGTAAAATAAACGTGTTCATTTATTTTCCGCTGTGCTTACTTTGCGTATCGAACGAACGAAAAAGAAAAGATTTACGATCGCTATTCACCCCCCCTCTAGCGACGCTTCTCGATCCAACAACCCTAAACTCCCTTCTAGTTGCCGCCCAAACCAAATCCAAAACCCTAGCCGCCTATAGCACTTGAGAGGAAAAACCCTAATCCAAGTGAACCTCCTCTTGCCGCCCAACCTAAGCCCTCTATTTATAGAATTGGGCTTAAGCCTCCTTTAATCTCCACCGTCGGATCTAGGGATTTAATCTCCACCGTCGGATCTAGGGTTTTATCCCAACCGTCGGATCTAGGGTTTCATCCCAACCGTCTGATCTAGGATTTCATCCCAACCTTCGGATCTAGGGTTTCATCCCAATCGTCGGATCTAGGGTTTTATCCCAACCGTCGGATCTAGGGATTTAATCCCAACCGTCGATTCTAGGGTTTCATCCTAAACATCGGATCTAGGGATTTAATCCCAACCGTTGGTCCTAGGGTTTCATCCCAACCATCAGATCTAGGGTTTTAATCCCAACCGTTGGTTCTAGAGTTTTGTTTTACATTCTTGGATCTAGACTTCATGAGGATTATATTAGGCTACGATAGAGACCATAAGGAGGAGTTGGATCTTGGGCACCCGATGGATCGGAACCACAAAAACTTGATCCATCAATGATGTTCCATTCCACTAGAGGATCATCATTGAACTACCTCACCAACCCCCATAAATTAATATGGGCTCCATATATTATTTGTACATTCATCTCCCTGTGTTTAAGATATTGAATGTCCGTCAATTAATTGATTTACTGACCATCAATTAATTAACATCTAATTCCTCGAGTAGTACCACTCAACCTTATCATCATGTTGACTAAGTCAACCATCTGGGTTTACATGATGAACATTATGAGCTCCTCAAGGGGACATCATCAACCTAATATATAGGACACGGTTTCCTCCTATAATCAACGGCACACCATGTAAATAATATCATTTCCCAACTTACCGGGCATATTGATTTAATCCATCTAAATCTCACCCTCTGGTAAATCAAAGAAATAAATACTAAGTATATGTGCCCGTTATTATATCGAGATTAAGAGCATGTACAACATAATATCCGAGGTCCGATTCAATTATGTAGTCAGTACTAAATTGAATCACCTCTATATCGGTCCTGCTCAACACACCTAAGTGTACCTGTGTAACTCCATGTTCAAGACAAAACAATACCAAGCTACACTACAACCATGCCAATGGTTTGTCCAAAACCATCTTGGTTGTGAGACTCTATCTATATTCTACAAGGGACTGATAACATGATCTTCTGTGCCACACCAAGCACCATGTTATCTACAATGTAAAATATTGGACAATATGCACACACATATAATAAATATATAAAGTGCAAACAATGATCATGTGATTCTTATTCCAAAATAAAATGTTCATACAAAAAGAGCTAGGCTTTCAGTATACATTCCAACATTTATCATCGGGGTCCATGATCATATAATTATAATCCAATTACATAGAACAAGAAAGAAACTAAACAAGAATTATACCTCTTGTTTACCTCTTGATCTTCTATCATATGACCTATCCTCTTCTTGGACATCATGTGGGAGACGATCCTCCAAGAATCGAAGCCTCCTAGATATCGTATCTTTCCTTCCATGCTCGCTCCTAACAAGGGAAGATAACTAAACTCTTCTTCTCCTATCTAGTGCCAACCACCAAGCCTCCTTGCTTGGTTGTTGTCGCCAGCCAAGGAGAGGAAGGATAGGTGGGTGTCGGCCAAGAGATGAGCTCTTGTTGTCGCTGGCCAAAACTTGAGGGAAGAAGGTGCCACCCTAGGAGAGGAGAAGGAGGAGTCGGCCAAGAGCAAAGGAGAAGATGAAACCCTTATCCTTTGTGTTGCCGTAGGCCCTAAGTGAGAAGCAAAACCTAGCAACCAATGCTTGCCACCCAACCCTTGGAAACTCCAAACCCTAGCACTCCTTATCTTCTCTTGCCGCCAAAGCCTTGGAATCTATTTATAGATTTTGCCCAAGCCTCCTTTTAATCATGTCCGTTGGATCTAGCCTTCGTGAGGGTTTTAATAGGCTACAATAGGGACAATGAGGAGCAGTTGGATATTGGCCACCCAATGGATCCGAACCCGATCCATTCCACTAAAGCGATCATCATTGATCTACCTCACCAACCGCATAATTATATATGGGCTCCACATATTAATTGTACAAATATCTCTCCATGTTTAATATATCGAATGTTCATTAATTAATTAATTTATTGACAATTAATTAATTAACATCTAACTCCATGAGTAGTCCCACTCAACCTTATCATCATGCTGAACCAAGTCTACCTGCAAGATTTACATGATGATCCCTATGAGCTTCTCAAGGGGACATCATCATCCTAATACATAGGACACGGTTTCCTCCAATAATCAATGGCACACCATATAAATAATATTATTTCCCAACTTACCGGGCCTATCGATTTAACACTTAAATCTCTCCCATTGGCAAATCAAAGAAATAAATATTAAGTACATGTTTCCGTTATTATATCAGGATTAAAATCATGTACACCATAATATTCGAGGTCTGATTTAATTATGCAGTCTGCAATAAATTGAATCACCTCTAAGTTGGTCCTGCTCCAATACACACAAAGTGTACTAGTGTAATTCTATGGTCAAGATAAACCAATACCAAATTACACTACAACCATACCAATGGTTTGTCTAAAACCATCTTGGTTGTGAGCCTCTACTTATACTCTATAAGGAACTGATAACATGATCTTCTGTGCGACACCACACACCATGTTATCTACAATGTTAAGAATTAGAAAATATGCATAACTATAAATATGTAAACAATGATCATGTGATTCTTATTCCAAAATGAATATGTTCATACAAAGGCTAGGCTTTCAGTATACATCCCAACAATCTCCCACTTATACTAAAAGACTATGCTGCCATCAACTGTCATACATCGGATTCCCATTCCCTCCACATGCCTATCAAAAGCTTTCACTGGAAGGGCCATAGTGAAAGGATCTGTTAGGTTATCCTCTGATGCAATCTTGGCAATAGCAACTTCTCCTCGCTTTACGATCTCTCATATCAGGTGGTACTTGCACTCTTTTTGTTTACTTGCATTATGGGCTCGTGGTTCCTTCAAGTTTTTGCAACTGCACCACTGTTATCACAATAAATTGTGATAGTTCTGGGCAAACTAGGAATCACATCCAAGTCCATCGAGAAGTTCCTAAGCCATACAGCTTCTTTGGCTGCCTCAGAGGCTACCACATACTCAGCTTCCATGGTGGAGTCTATTAGTGCAATCGGCCCAGGTCACGATTGACCGGACTCGAGTTTGACTCGAGTGATGTTTTGATGTTTGACAAAGTGAGTTGACATTGATGTTAGACATTAATGTCTGTTGATGTTCCCGGGTTATGTTTAACCGGACTCGAGTTTGACTCGAGGGAGACTTTGATGGTTGACTGGAGTTGACCATGGCATGGAAAGTCCAACATGGGTTGGCAAGGGGAAGTCCAAGCTTGAGTCTTGGCATTTGAAGTCCAAGGGGTTTGATATTGGCGGCGTAAAGTCCAAGCGGGTGTCTTGGCAGCATAAGTCCAATGGTTGGCGGCATAAAGTCCAAGCAGAGTCTTGGCGACGTAAGTCCAATATGCCTTGGCGATGTAGACACCGTTAGCATGACATAGCCGATGGAAGCACCTGAAGGCTAGCGCGATGGATGAACAAGTCACAGATGACTTGGAGGGATCCGAGAGGTGTGAGGCTGATAGAGGTGGCTAGAATGCTTAGGTCTAGGCTAAGGGTGGTCTAGTAAGTATGGGGGAACCATACTTGGGCAAAAACCACATGTTTGAGGTGTGCCAGTCGAATGGTGTCATATGGCAGTCGACTGGTGAGAGTCAACTAGGGTTTGACTGCGGGATGTGCCTAGCAGTCGACTGCCAAAGCTTAGAAGTCGACTGATGCTCGGGTTTTGGGGCACAGAATGGAGTCTCACTCGACCGCTGTAGTCAGCAGTCGAGTGATGGCTTGATCAGTCGACTGATGGTCATAATTATTCGATTGATGTCCTACCCGTTGGATTTTTCCACCATGGATTACACCATTGTCTCACAGCAATAGTGTGATCAGTCGACTGATGGTCCCGAGAAGTTGACTGATCGGCTTTTTCTAGCACAGGTTGAAGATATAATAGGAGCTCATGATGGAGGAAAAACCATCCAGTTCTTGAGAGCTATTGGGGCGATTTGTTGCTACAAATCAGGTCTCCAAGTGCAAGTCAAGCAACCAACCATTCAATCAATAAAAAATAAATGTTGTAAAGTTTTTCTTTACTTGTCTTTTGTATTTGCATTGTATATTGCTTGTATTTCGTTCTTGTTGTTTTAAGATCGTTTATACGAGGTTTCTCCACCTCCAACTTGTGTCGAGAAGGAGTTATTGCGATTAGTAGTGCATGTTTGCATTGCTAGGGCTTTTAGAGCCCGATCCGTGGAGTAGGAACCGTTCGGTTCCGAACCACGTTAAATACTTGTGTATTTGTTTTTGTCTATTTCGTATTGCTTCATTATTATTCCGCTGCACGCTAACGAAGTTTGTAGATGAACACGCGAAAGAATTCCATCACGCAACAAATCACCGCTATTCACTCCCCTCTAGTGGGCTTAAATCTCCTACAATTGGTATCAGAGCCTGGGGCTCTTCTACGGATTAACCGCCGGGAGCTAAAGAAGCTAGAGGGAAGATGGAATTCCAAGACAAGCTTGGATAGGACATCAACACTCCACCGCCATATGATCGAGAAGATTTTCCAGCGTGGAGAGAAAGAATGGAGACATTCTTGATGATGGATATAGAGGATTAGTTCATCCTCGTATAAGGCTTTGAACCTCCTCGAGATAAGAAGGGAAACATCTTGAAATTGAAGAATTCGACACAAGAGCAACGTCTCAAGTTCAAGACCGAAGTCAAGGTAACAAAGCTTTTAGAAGATTTGATACCTAATGACATTTTGTCTAGTTTAGGTGAATTTCAAGATGCCAAGGAGCTATGGGACAAATTGGTCAAGTTCCATGAGAAGCCTCACTTGGAACAAGTAGAAGAAGAATAATCTTCATCGGCTCAAGAAGAGGAAGAAGCCGAGGAAGAATCATCATCATCTTCACAAGTGAGTGAGGACTTGGAAGTTGAGAAGGAATCAACTTTCGAATTGGTGGAAGAAGAGGAGACCTCCACCTCTAGGATTGAGGGGGAGGAGATTAGAGCATCTACACTGGAGCAATCTCAAGAAGAACCATCTACATCCGGTAGAGAGGAAGAGCAAGCTCAAGAGAACCTCACCACCACCCTAGGTAACTCAAGCATGTCAATTAATAATAAAATTCATATAATATGCTTTGAGTGTAGGGAATTCGGACACTACAAGAGTAAGTATCCAAAAAGGGTCAAGAAAGCTACTCCGGCACCAAAAGTCAATGAAAAAGTCAAGGATGCCGATGTCCCCACCAAGAAGAGAAAGGAGCACATGGTGTGCTTCAAATGCCGACAACCGGGACACTATAGGAGCCAATGTCCTAGAAGAAAGGAGGGAGCATCACAAGTAGGGGGAGTCTCTCAGACTAACCCTAAGGTATATTTACATAATGCTCATTCTTTAAAAGTTAGGCAAAAGCATGCTAAAAATAATTTAAACAATTTTGCTATTAAATAATAACTCTAGACCCATTTCAAAGAAGGAGAAATTTGAGACTAATGTCCCTAGAAATATCCTTCATAGTGAAACAATTAAGAAAATCGGAAACCATTTAGGCAAATTGATTATGCCTAGAGAAAATGGTAATGCCCAAAAATCTAATCAAAAGTCAATTGGACAATTAGAGTTAGAAAATCAAGTCTTGAGGTAAAGGCTTGAGAAATTGGAAGAGACCCTTGCAAATATGCAAAATCAATTTAAAGGGTCAAATTGTCGACCTCTAGCATCTAGGAGTCAACGTAAAGGGTGTAAGAGGCAAGAATCATCTAGGAGACAAGGTTTGGGTCACAAGCCTATGTCTAAGAAAGTAATGCCTACTTACCACAATGTTCCATTTGATTATGGAACTAAACCTAGATCTATGAAAACCAAGGTCTCTAGGGAAATTATCCCTAAGGTCAAGCATGGTGTGTGCCTAGTGTCTAGAGTTTCTAAGAAACCTAAGGAAGCCACTAAGAAGGTTACTAGGGAGGCAATCCCTAAGGTTAACCATGCAAGACCATAATGACCAAGGCTAATAAGCCTAGAAGGGCCATTAGAAAGGTATCTAGGGAGGTTATCCCTAAGAAATACCTTAATCCAATGAGCTCAAATAGATTTATGGTTCCAAGGAGCGTGATTGACTCACGCTAAATGGGTTAGGATGTGTCAACTTTGATTGGATGGGTAGTTAACTAAATCATAGCAAAGTTGACATTTTAGGTTATTTCCAAGGTTATGGATACCTTGGAAATAGGTTTGATCTTATATCCTAAAAGATTTTAGGATGTGCCAATACATTTTTGGAATCATGAAAAATCAATAAAATTGGCACAATCTAGATTTAGAGGTTATAGTGTGTCATTTTGGGTTTTGGCACACGTTAAGAATTAGTGTATCAAGAGGAGTGTTTTTAGGTTTGGAAGTTACATCAAGAATGATACTCAAGTGCCACACACCTTGTTGTCTTTCACCTACCATGCTTCACGTGTTTTACCATATGTTTGCATGGAAGGAATGATTATGGTGTATTGCATCTCACAAAACAGGTCATTCACCTTGATTGTGTATTTCAACACTTAGAAAGGGTGAGATGTTAGGATTTTGAAACCATTGGATGTTAATGTTTGTTAAAATGAAATAAAATACCAAAATACAATAACAAATACCTAAACATAAGCATGCCATTAATATATTTGACATACAAGAATAAACATGGTAAAATGGAACAATTTGAGTGAAGAAATCGAAATTCACTCAATTTCAGAACTGGAAATCAGAGATCAGTCGACTGATATAGTATATTAGTCCACTGATCATACTGTAGCACGATACCGTGAGTCCTGCAGTCGAGTGCTGCTTCCAGGACTCGACTGATTTGTAATTCAGTCGACTGATCAGATGTATCAATCGACTGTTGGTACTATTCATCGAAGCAGAAGGATCAATAGTCGAGTGGCTCGCTGAGCACTCGAGTGATGATCGCATCAGTCGATTGATGAACAATAGCAGTCGACTGATGTTATTGTAGCACAATACAGAATGCTCAGCAGTCGAGTGCTGAGCCGAATCATTCGACTGCCGGTTCAGTAAACCGCTCAATAACCCGCCATCAGTCCATTGGCGTCGTGATTTTATAACGCTGAACTGCTAGCGGTTCGGCATCCTCACGCTCATTTCCCTTGCGATTTTCGCCTCTGATTGGTTCTCATCCTCTCCGACCAGCCATTCCTCATCCACGCCGGCGAACAAAGCCCTAGGTTTGGTAGTCTTCCCTTCCAGTTATGTCTTTGATCTCTCTATGACCCTAATAGCATCTCACAACCCTAGTTTTCTTCTCCAAACGATTAGGGTTCTGGCGAGACCCTTTCTCCAGCGATCCTTCCGGTGTTATCCCCAGCAGCTGCCTATTGGATCGAAGTGGATCGCTAGAGGGGGGGTGAATAGCGATAAACCTTTTCTTTTTCGAATTCGTTTCAAAACAAATATACGCAGCGGAAAGATAATTGAAAATTAAAATAGACAAATAGATTTTTACTTGGTTCGTAGCCTTCGGCTACTACTCCAAGGCCCTAGTGATCCTTGATCACGCACGGAGGGCAAATCACTAAAGAACTCCTCCTTGTTAGAGGTAGGAGTTAATCGATACAAGAACACACCAAAAGCTTGAGGTAGAGGGACACTCCCCCTCTCCTCGTTACGATAAAAACTCCGAGAAAATAAAGCAATAAACTGAAATAAAGATTATACCGACATAACAAAATAAAAACAATTTAAACCTAGACGTCGGAGAGAAAGCACTTCGTTGTCGGAGAGTTGTAGCTTTGCGGAGGCTTTTGGAAGCTTAGAATTGATGATGAAACCCTAGGATAGACCCTCCTTTTATAGCCTTTGAGCCCCTTTTCGAGAGGAACTTCAGCCAATCAAATTTGAGCACCACTTCCCTTGAAATGAGGTGATAAGCCTTGACTCCTCGAAGCTGATCCTTGACCATCAGTCGACTGATAGCCATCAACAGTCAACTGATGGTTGCATCAGTCGAATGCTGACCATAGATAGTCGACTGATTGACAGGAGTCGAGTCCTCCAAGCTGGCAGTCGACTGATGCTAGCTAAAATGACAAGTTAGCTAAACAAAAATATTATTTCGACGGCCTTCGACCGTTCGATCTTGACCTAGACCACCTATAGGATGTCTTTGGTCGGATTTACGCTTAAGATCATCCCCGTAAAGAGGATACGACCTCACTTACTCTCGCATACACACGAGCTTACCTCGATACTTACTATGTCACTTTCGATTCCGACCTTCCACTCGATTCCTTCGGCTCCCTCCGAAATCACTCGAGTGTCGCCCGACCACTGCGGCTTCCTCCGGGTGTCGCTAGCCTTCAGCTCCAGCGTTGGCACTTTTCTGCACACTCGATTTATCTCGTGAGAAAACAATATGAGCTTAACTTTGTATCGTTTGGTATAATCAAAACTCAGGTTCGACTTTGGTGCCTACTGCACCAACAATCTCCCCCTTTTTGATCTATGGCAAACTCATATACAAAGTTAAGAAAATAGCATGCATGAAGAATAATAATGTTCTTGAGAAATAGTAATAAAAGGATTAAGTAGGAGTAGTAAGGATTTTCTTCAAGTACTCCCCCTTGGAAAAACCTCCCCCTTGACCGAGGGTGAGTCTTGAAAGAAAAACCTTAATCCTCCCCCTTAAGGGTTGCTATTTAGGAAGAGTTTAAGTAATTAACATTACTTAAAGTTGGCCTTAGTGAAATGTTTAGGTTAAGAGGACTTCTTAACTTGGCCCTTTCTCCCCCTTTCTTAAGTAAAACATTAACGTTTGGCCATGTAAATAAATATGAAGTTAAGTTATCAAAACTTAAAGTTAAGTAAACATTTACTTAACTTTTGGTCATGTAAATAAATATGAAGTTAAGTTATCAAAAATTAAAAATTTTGATCCCTTAACTTTGGCCTTTTATTTTTGATTCCTTAACTTTGGCCTTTTTCTCCCCATTTTTCCATATATCGAAAAGAGTGAGGGTGTGTGGAAAACAAAAAAAAATATTAAATTTAAAGTCCAAGCATGTTACATATTATTTTGAAAATAATATACTGAAAATAAGCTCATCTATAAAATGTTTGAATCATATTTGGCTTGATTGATATGAAAGATCAACCAGTCCTGGTCAGAGTCGGTTAATATGTATGATTATACTCCGTGGTTCATGGCGTTGCACTAACTCTACATCTGGAACCAGGAGTGAGGTCCTAACATCTCATGCCCATCTACGTGACTAAATACACAAACACATTAGTCCTATTTGTTGTGAGATGTATTGGCTCCTTAAATCTATAGGTGCATGATATCTAAGGTATGTCCTATATGTTGGTGCAATCGGCCCAGGTAGATGATAGTATTTTGATGATAGACAAAACTTATGACATGGGATTGTCATGGGAAAGTCCAACATGGTGTTGACATGGGAAAGTCCAAAGCATTGCGAAGCCGTGCGCTTGGTGCTTGGAATGGGAAATGCATTGCGAAGTCGTGCGCTTGGTGCATATGGGAAGTCTAGAGGACTTGGTAAGTTCACTAGGCTTGGGGTCCTTGAGTCGGTGAAGGATGGCATTACGAAGTCGTGCGCTTGGTGCATCCGAGGTCCGATTCGAGGGGGGGAGCGAATGAAGTGAGCCCAAAGGGAAGCATACTTCGAGGGCAAGAAACGCGAAGGATGACATTGCGAAGTCGTGGGCTTGGAGCATCCGAGGGACATTGGCCGAGGGAAGAAAACTTCGGTAGGGAACTCCATAAGGGATGATGTCGACATGGCCAAGTGGATAAGATTGAGTGTCGGAGGCTCAAACTTGATGTTTGAGGGATTACCCGACGGTCGGATGCTCAAACAACTTGGTGTTAGAGGTTTTGCCCGACGTCAGTTGACTGGCATAGGTGTCGGTTCGACTGATCCAAGTCGACTACGGTTCAACTGGTGTAAGGCTAGGGTTTTGTGCTTGGCAGTAGACTGCCATGAACTGGCAGTCGACTGATGTCGACAGTAGTCGACTACCGAGGGATGGTAGTCGACTGATGGGAGTGTCACAAGCACAGAACACTCCGTAGCCGACTGGGCAGTCGACTACAAGGTCACCAGTCGATTGATGGGCATCATCAGTCGACTGGTAGGTAATCCGTTGGAACTTGTCTGATGTGGATCTGGCCGTTGTGAGACAATGACTACAAGGGCAATAGACTGGGGCCTTTTGGCAGTCGACTGCGAGGCGCGAAAATAGCTCGATGCAGGTTATAAAAGGATCTCGAGATAGAGGTTTTTGCCATGGTTTTTGTGGAGCTATTGGAGGGGAATTGCTGCTGCATTCCAATCCTTCAAGAGCCAATCAAAGCAAGCAACAAACAAGTGATTAAAAGCAATCGGTGAAAAGTGTTTCTTTTGTATTGTATTTGTATTCTTGTTTGTATTTGTATATTACTATTGTAATTGCTTGTGAGAGGTTTCTCCACCTCCGACGTGTAGTCAAGAAGGAGTTTAGTTAGTGTCGTGCGCATAACAAGAGCTCGGTGAGCTCGCCCGTGGAGTAGAAACCATTTGGTTCTGAACCATGTATATCTTGTGTTGTGTGATTGTGTATTGTTGTTAGTTTCATTATTATTGTTATTCCGCTGCGCTAACAACAATCGTAGACAAGCAACGGAATGAGAACGAGCGAATTCCGCCACCAAACGATTGAGGGCTATTCACCCCCCTCTAGCCGGCCGTTTCGATCTCCAACAAGTGGTATTAGAGCCGAGGTCGATCTTCAAGGACTAACCGCCACGAGTGCACTACAAAATTTCCGGCTTCATCCATCCACCGAAATTCGATGGAGATTTTGCTTGGTGGAGGAAACGGATGGAGGTATATCTCGAAACCAATTTTGATTATATGATTATTGTAGAAAATGGTTTTGAGATGCCTAGGGACAAATACAACAAGCCAATTGAAAAGTCAAGGTGGAACCAAGACCAAATTAAGGACTTCAAGACAAATCTCGAGATAATAAAATTATTTAGTGATTTGTTACCTAACAAAATTTGGTCTTGTTTGGGTGACTATAGGGATGCAAAGGAATTATGGGAGAAGATAATGAAATTTCCAGAAAACTCCCAACCGGCACATGTAGAGGATAATGCCGAAGAAGAAGCACCATCTACTTTTGATCATGTTGATGATTTGGTGGAGACCTCCACCTCTAGCATTGAGGGGGAGGAAAGGATTTCAATTCCGGGGCAAGATCAAAATGAAGCTTCTACCTCCGGAAGAAGTGAAGATGCCTCCACCAACTCCCTAGGTAACTCAAGTGTTGTTATTTTAAATAAAAATCACATAATATGCTCTGAGTGTAGGGAGAAAGGGCACTACAACAGTAAATGCCCTAAATTGACTAAGGAAAAGGCATCCGCACTAAAAGTCAACCCAAAGTCAAAGGATGACAGTATTCCCAAAATAAGAGCAAAGAGCACATTGTGTGCTTCAAATGCAATCAAAAGGGACACTACCGAAGCAAATGCCCTAGGGGGAGGAAGAAAGGGCAAGAAGGTGCAACTCATCTAGGGGGGGGGGGGCTCCTAAAGCTAACCCTAAGGTAAATTTATTTAATGCACCTTTAATTCCTAGAGTTAAAAAGCATGCTAAGAATTATTTTAGCTCTCTTGCTTTTATCAATGAAAAGCATGCTAGGAGAAATAATAAGGTTTATTGCTTAGGTGCCAAGCATGTTCATATAACTATGGACAAACCTAGGACTCATAATTCTAGAAATATTTTACCAAAAGTGTCTATTAGGAGAATTTAAAATCACCTAAGTGTCAACCCCAAGAAATCTAGGCATATGCCTAGAAAGAGTCCTTCCCAAAGAAAGAATGAAAATTCAAAATTGGGAAGATTAGAGGTGGAAAATCAAGCCTTGAGGTCAAGGCTAGACAAATTGGAGAAGACCCTAGCAATAATAAAAAATTCGGTTCAAGGGTCAAATACACAAATGTCAAGGTCTCGGAAACAAGAAATATCTAAGGGCAAGAAGGGTTTGGGTCACAAACCTATGTCCTACCATAATGTTCCATTTAATTATGGGACAACATCTAGGTCTAGAAAAACCAAGGCTAATAGGGAAGCTATCCCTAAGTCTAGCCATGGTGTTTGCTTAGTGGCTAATAACCTAAGGAAAACCAAGAAGGCCACTAAGAAGGTCATTAGGGGAGTTACCTCTAGAGTTGACCTAGGAAAGACCCAAAAGACTATGGCTTCAAAGCCTAAAAGGGTCATTAGGAAGGTATCTCGGGAAGTTATCCCTAGGGAATACCTTGTTAACCCAAGGAGCTCCAATAGATATTGGGTTCCTAAGAGCGTGATTGATTCACGCTAAATGGGTTAGGGTGTGTCAACCCTAAGTGGATGGGTGGTTAACCTAGCCATTGTGAGTTGACACATTAGGGTGTGCCAATATGGTTTGAGAAGTTAAAAATGATTAAATTGGCACAATTAGGTCTTAGAGGTATTGGTGTGTCATTTTGGGTTTTTGGCACACTAGGGGGAATGATGGTATTAAGGCAATATGGGATTAATTCCTAGAAATGGCATTTTGGATTTAACACTTAGGTATTTTGTACCTTAGTATATTTTACTTGCCATGATTTGTTTGCCTTGCCATGTCATGACATCATTCTCATTTTATCTATAAAAATGTCATGATCATGTTTAGATTTATGTTTAGATGTCATGAATGCCTAGATCTCATTTACATGCCATGACATCATGATATTGGCATATGCTTTTACTTATATCATATCTATGCCATAATCATATCATGCATATAAATAAAATGAAATTAAGGACTATGGCATGATTTGATAGGAATCAAAGAATATTGCCTTAGAAATATGCATGAAAACATAAAGAAAACAAAACCCACATCTCACTAAAAACATGACTTGTATGTGTTTTACACATCTAGAGATAAGTGAGATGTTTAAGGAAAAGAAATTAAAGGTTTTGAAAACTTTTTGAAAACATTTTGAAAAACCTTGGTGAAGCCTATCTTTTGATAGCTATCACCATTGAATGGGACGATACAAAGAGGGCTCTTTATTGAAGCTTTTCTTAAATTTTGGACTTTGTATCAATCTCCTAATTTAATGGGTAAAATAATTTTCCAATATTTTTCACCCATAGTGTTTATGATAAGTAATATACATACCAAATTTCAAGAATTTTAAAATTATGTATATTTACTTATGGATTTCGGAAATCCATTTCTGAAATGCTGAAAACTACAATGAAGATCAATGACCGCCATGGATCCGGCAATGATCGATGGGGTGGCAAATGATCGATTGATTTCAATGATCGCCAAGATGATTTCGGGTAAATCTTGTTGGTTACGCCCATGTTCAGCTAGGTTAAGGACCCCTAACCACTCCTAACCCTAGGATTTGCTTGGGAGAGCATTAGAGAGGGTCGAAATCCATTGGACATGGATTAGGAGAAGGGTTTTAGAAAGAGTATCAACTTTAAGGTGGAATGGAGTTCATTGTTGAACTTTGCCTTAATTTTGATTTGGTTAATGTTCCTATTGGCTTAGGGATTCTCCAAGGACATTGTTGGTGCAATGGTCAAAGAGGAGCAAGCCTCTAGGGGGAGGTATCCATCATGGGAAGATGGATTTGTATTTCCTCATGGGAGGAAAATTGGGTTGCCTCTCTTAAGTGATATGGGATCACTAGAAAGATTGAGGGCATGCCAAGGGGAAGATTGTAAGATCTCATTGGGATATGAGACATTGAAACCCTTGAGGACCTTTTTGATGTAATGTCAAAAAGGGGGAGGAGTTACCAAGTTACCAATTAGGGTGTGTTGGAATTCTCATTTGGATATGAGAATTGCCAATATGGGAGGATTGGTAGACTTGAGATGGCAGTTTTGTGAATCATCAAAAAGGGGGAGATTGTTGGTGCAATCGGCCCAAGTAGATGATAGTATTTTGATGATAGACAAAACTTATGACATGAGATTGTCATGGGAAAGTCCAACATGGTGTTGGCATAGAAAAGTCCAAAGCATTGCGAAGTCGTGCACTTGGTGCTTGGCATGGGAAATGCATTGCGAAGTCATGCGCTTGGTGCATATGGGAAGTCTTGAGGACTTGTTAAGTTCACTAGGCTCGGGGTCCTTGAGTCGGTGAAGGATGGCAATACGAAGCCGTGCGCTTGGTGCATCCGAGGGACCGCCGGACGGGGATCGAATGGAGTGAGCCCAAAGGGAAGCATACTTCGAGGGCAAGAAACGCGAAGGATGGCGTTGCGAAGCTGTGCGCTTGGCGCATCCGAGGGACGTAGGCCGAGGGAAGAAAGCTTCGGTAGGGAACTCCATGAGGGATGATGTGGACAAGTCCAAGTGGCTAAGACTGAGTGTCGGAGGCTCAAACTTGATGTTTGAGGGTTTACCCGACGGTCGGATGATCAAACAACTTGGTGTTTGAGGTTTTGCCTGACGTCAGTCGACTGGCATAGGTGCCGGTTCGACTGATCCAAGTCGACTAGGGTTCGACTGGTGTAAGCCTAGGGTTTTGTGCTCGGCAGTCGACTGCCATGGACTGGCAGTCGACTGCCAAGGGATGGCAGTCGACTGATCGGAGTGTCGCGAGCACAGAATGCTCCGTAGCCAACGGGGAAGTCGACTACTAGGTCACCAGTCGACTGATGGGCATCATTAGTCGACTGGTAGGTGATCCGTTGGAACTTGTCTGACGTGGATCTGTCCGTTGTGAGACAACGGCTAAAGGGGCAATGGGGGCCTTTGGCGGTCATCGCTAGGTCAGCAATGCAAAGTTATAAAAGGAGCTCGAGATGGAGGTTTTTGCCATGGTTTTTGTGGAGCTATTGGAGGGGAATTGCTGCTGCATTCCAGTCCTTCAAGAGCCAATCAAAGCAAGCAACAAACAAGTGATCAAAAGCAATCGATGAAAAGTGTTTCTTTTGTATTGTATTTGTATTCTTGTTTGTATTTGTATATTACTATTGTAATTGCTTGTAAGAGGTTTCTCCACCTCCGACGTGTAGTCGAGAAGGAGTTTAGTTAGTGTTGTGCGCATAACTAGAGCTCGGTGAGCTCGCCCGTGGAGTAGGAACCATTTGGTTCCGAATCACGTATATCTTGTGTTGTGTGATTGTGTATTGTTGTTAGTTTCATTATTGTTGTTATTCCGCTGCCCTAACAATAATCGTAGACAAGCAACGCAACGAGAACGAGCGAATTCCGTCACCAAATGATTGAGGTCTATTCACCCCCCTCTAGCCGGCCGTTTCGATCTCCAACAAGTGGTATCAGAGTCGAGGTTGATCTTCAAGGACTAACCGCCGCGAGAGCACTACAAAATGGCCGGCTTCATCCATCCACCGAAATTCGATGGAGATTTTGCATGGTGGAGGAAACGGATGGGGGTATATCTCGAAACCAATTTTGATTATATGATTATTGTAGAAAATGGTTTTGAGATTGCTAGGGACAAATACAACAAGCCAATTGAAAAGTCAAGGTGGACCCAAGACCAAATTAAGGACTTCAAGACAAATCTTGAGGTAATCAAATTATTTAGTGATTTGTTACCTAACAAAATTTGGTCTAGTTTGGGTGACTATAGGGATGCAAAGGAATTATGGGAGAAGATAATGAAATTTCCAGAACACTCCCAACCGGCACATGTAGAGGATAATGCCGAAGAAGAAGCACCATCTACTTTTGATGATGTTGATGATTTGGTGGAGATCTCCACCTCTAGCGTTGAGGGGGAGGAAAGGATTTCAATTCCGGAGCAAGATCAAAATGAAGCTTCTACCTCCAGAAGAAGTGAAGAGGCCTCCACCAACTCCCTAGGTAACTCAAGTGTTGTTATTTTAAATAAAAATCACATAATATGCTCTGAGTGTAGGGAGAAAGGGCACTACAAGAGTAAATGCCCTAAATTGACTAATGAAAAGCCATCCGCACCAAAAGTCAACCCAAAGTCAAAGGATGCCGGTATTCCCAAAATCAAGAGCAAAGAGAACATTGTGTGGTTCAAATGCAATCAAAAGGGACACTACCGAAGCCAATGCCCTAGGGGGAGGAAGAAAGAGCAAGAAGGTGCACCTCATGTCGGGGGGGCTCCTAAAGCTAACTCTAAAATAAATTTATTTAATGCACCTTTAATTCTAGAGTTAAAAAGCATGCTAAGAATTATTTTAGCTCTCTTGCTTTTATCAATGAAAAGCATGCTAGGAGAAATAATAAGGTTTATTGCTTAGGTGCCAAGCATGTTCATATAACTAAGGACAAACCTAGGACTCATAATTCTAGAAATATTTTACCAAAAGAGTCCATTAGGAGAATTTAAAATCACCTAAGTGTCAACCCCAAGAAATCTAGGCACATGCCTTGAAAAAGTCCTTCCCAAAGAAAGAATGAAAATTCAAAATTCGGAAGATTAGAGGTGGAAAATCAAGCATTGAGGTCAAGGCTAGACAAATTGATGAAGACCCTAGCAATAATCAAAAATTCGGTTCAAGGGTCAAATACACAAAAGTCAAGGCCTAGGAAACAATAAAAATCTAAGGGCACGAAGGGTTTGGGTCACAAACCTATGTCCTACCATAATGTTCCATTTAATTATGGGACAACATCTAGGTCTAGAAAAACCATGGCTAATAGGGAAGCTATCCCTAAGTCTAGCAAAGGTGATTGCTTAGTGGCTAAGGACATAAGAAAAACCAAGAAGGCCACTAAGAAGGTCATTAGGAGAGTTACCTCTAGAGTTGACCTAGGAAAGGCCCAAAAGACTATGGCTTCAAAGCCTAAATGGGTCATTAGGAAGGTATCTAGGGAAGTTATCCCTAGGGAATACCTTGTTAACCCAAGGATCTCCAATAGATATTGGGTTCCTAAGAGCGTGATTGATTCACGCTAAATGGGTTAGGGTGTGTCAACCCTTAGTGGAAGGGTGGTTAACCTAGCCATTGTGAGTTGACACATTAGGGTGTGACAATATGGTTTGAGAAGTTAAAAATGATTAAATTGACACAATTAGGTCTTAGAGGTATTGGTGTGTCATTTTGGGTTTTTGGCATACTAGGGGGAATGATGGTATTAAGGCAATATGGGATTAATTCCTAGAAATGGCATTTTGGATTTAACACTTAGGTATTTTATACCTTAGTATATTTTACTTGCCATGATTTGTTTGCCTGCCATGTCATGACATCATTCTCATTTTATCTATAAAAATGTCATGATCATGTTTAGATTTATGTTTAGATGTCATGAATGCCAAGATCTTATTTACATGCCATGACATCATGATATTGGCATATGCTTTTACTTATATCATATCTATGCCATAATCATATCATGCATATAAATAAAATGAAATTAAGGACAATGGCATGATTTGATGGGAATCAAAGAATATTGCCTTAGAAATATGCATGAGAACATAAAGAAAACAAAACCCACATCTCACTAAAAACTTGACTTGTATGTGTTTTACACATCTAGAGATAAGTGAGATGTTTAAGGAAAAGAAATTAAAGGTTTTGAAAACTTTTTGAAAATATTTTGAAAAACCTTGGTGAAGCCTATCTTTTGATAGCTATCACCATTGAATGGGATGATGCAAATTGGGCTCTTTATTGAAGTTTTTCTTAAATTTTGGACTTTGTATCAATCTCCTAATTTAATGGGTAAAATAATTTTCCAATATTTTTCACCCATAGTGTTTATGATAAGTAATATACATACCAAATTTCAAGAATTTTAAAATTATGTATATTTACTTATGGATTTCGGAAATCCATTTCTGAAATGCTGAAAACTACAAATGCAATTATCAGTCGACTGCCATGGACTGGCAGTCGATTGATGGGAGTGGCAGCCGATTGATTTTAGATTTCAGTCGACTGCCCAAGCTGATTTCGGGTAAATCTTGTTGGTTAGGCCCATGTTCAGCTAGGTTAAGGTCCCCTAACCACTCCTAACCCTAGGATATGCTTAGGAGAGCATTAGAGGGTCGAAATCCATTGGACATGGATTAGGAGAAGGGTTTTAGGGAGAGTATCAACTTTAAGGTAGAAGAGAGTTCATTGTTGAACTTTGCCTTAATTTTGATTTGGTTAATGTTCCTATTGGCTTAGGGATTCTCCAAGGACATTGTTGGTGCAATGGTCAAGGGGGAGCAAGCCTTTAGGGGGAGGTATCCATCATGGGAAGATGGATGTGTATTTCCTCATGGGAGGAAAATTGGGTTGCCTCTCTTAAGTGATATGGGATCACTAGAAAGATTGAGGGCATGCCAAGGGGAAGATTGTAAGATCTCATTGGGATATGAGACATTGAAACCCTTGAGGACCTTTTTGATGTAATGTCAAAAAAGGGGAGGAGTTACCAAGTTACCAATTAGGGTTTGTTGGAATTCTCATTTGGATATGGGAATTGCCAATATGGGAGGATTGGTAGACTTGAGACGGCAGTTTTGTCAATCATCAAAATGGGGGAGATTGTTGGTGCAATCGGCCCAGGTAGAAGATAGTATTTTGATGATAGACAAAACTTATGACATGGGATTGTCATGGTAAAGTCCAACATGGTGTTGGCATGGGAAAGTCCAAAGCATTGCGAAGCCGTGCACTTGGTGCTTGGCATGGGAAATGCATTGCGAAGCCGTGCGCTTGGTGCATATGGGAAGTCTTGAGGACTTGGTGAGTTCACTAGGCTCGGGGTCCTTGAGTCGGTGAGGGATGACATTACAAAGCCGTGCGCTTGGTGCATCTGAGGGACCGCCGGACGGGGAGCGAATGGAGTGAGCCCAAAGGGAAGCATACTTCGAGGGAAAGAAACGCGAAGGTTGGCATTGCGAAGCAGTGCACTTGGCGCATCCGAGGGACGTAGGCCGAGGGAAGAAAGCTTCGGTAGGGAACTCTATGAGGGATGATGTGGACTTGGCCAAGTGGCTAAGACTGAATGTCGGAGGATCAAACTTGATGTTTGAGGGTTTACCCGACGATCAGATGCTCAAACAACTTGGTGTTTGTGGTTTTGCTCGACGTAAGTCGACTGGCATAGGTGCCGGTTCGACTGATCCAAGTCGACTAGGTTTCGACTAGTGTAAGGCTAGAGTTTTGTGGCCATGGATCGGCAATGATCGATAAAGCCGATGACTGCCGAGGGATGGCAGTCGACTGATGGGAGTGTCGCGAGCACAGAATGCTCCATAGCCGACTGGGCAGTCGACTACTAGGTCACCAGTCGACTGATGGGCATCATCAGTCGATTGGTAGGTGATCCGTTTGATCTTGTCTGACGTGGATCTGTCCGTTGTGAGACAACGACTAAAGGGGCAGTCGACTGGGGCCTTTTGGCAGTCGACTGCTAGGCGCAAAAATAGCTTGATGTAGGTTATAAAAGGAGCTCGAGATGGAGGTTTTTTCCATGGTTTTTGTGAAGCTATTGGAGGGGAATTGATTTTGCATTCCAGTCCTTCAAGAGCCAATCAAATCAAGCAACAAACAAGTGATCAAAAGCAATTGGTGAAAAGTGTTTCGTTTGTATTGTATTTGTATTCTTGTTTGTATTTGTATATTACTGTTGTAATTGCTTGTAAGAGGTTTCTCCACCTCCGACGTGTAGTCGAGAAGGAGTTTAGTTAGTGTCGTGCGCATAACTAGAGCTCGGTGAGCTCGCCCGTGGAGTAGGAACCATTTGGTTCCGAACCACGTATATCTTGTGTGGTGTGATTGTGTATTATTGTTAGTTTCATTATTATTGTTATTCCGCTGCGCTAACAACAAACGTAGATAAGCAACGCAACGAGAACGAGCGAATTCCGCCACCAAACGATTGAGGTCTATTCACCCCCCTCTAGCCGGCCGTTTCGATCTCCAACAAGTGGTATCATAGCCGAGGTCGATCATCAAGGACTTACCGCCGCGAGAGCACTACAAAATGGCCGGCTTCATCCATCCACCGAAATTCGATTGAGATTTTTCTTGGTGGAGGAAACGGATGGAGGTATATCTCGAAACCAATTTTTATTATATGATTATTGTAGAAAATGGTTTTGAGATGCCAAGGGACAAATACAACAAGTCAATTGAAAAGTCAAGGTGGACCCAAGACCAAATTAAAGACTTCAAGACAAATCTCGAGGTAATAAAATTATTTAGTGATTTGTTACCTAACAAAATTTGGTCTAGTTTGGGTGACTATAGGGATGCAAAGGAATTATGGGAGAAGATAATAAAATTTCCAGAAAACTCCCAACCGGCACATGTAGAGGATAATGCTGTACAAGAAGCATCATCTACTTTTGATGATGTTGATGATTTGGTGGAGATCTCCACCTCTAGCGTTGAGGGGGAGGAAAGGATTTCAATTCCGGAGCAAGATCAAAATGAAGCTTCTACCTCCGGAAGAAGTGAAGAGGCCTCCACCAACTCCCTAGGTAACTCAAGTGTTGTTATTTTAAATAAAAATCACATAATATGCTCTGAGTGTAGGGAGAAAGGGCACTACAAGAGTAAATGCCCTAAATTGACTAAGGAAAAGGCATCCGCACCAAAAGCAACCCAAAGTCAAAGGATGCCGGTATTCCCAAAATCAAGAGCAAAGAGCACATTGTGTGCTTCAAATACAATCAAAAGGGACACTACCGAAGCCAATGCCCTAGGGGGAGGAAGAAAGGGCAAGAAGGTGCAACTCATGTAGGGGGGGGGCTCCTAAAGCTAACCCTAAGGTAAATTTATTTAATGCACCTTTAATTCCTAGAGTTAAAAAGCATGCTAAGAATTATTTTAGCTCTCTTGCTATTATCAATGAAAAGCATGCTAGGAGAAATAATAAAGTTTATTGCTTAGGTGCCAAGCTTGTTCATATAACTAAGGACAAACCTAGGACTCATAATTCTAGAAATATTTTACCAAACGAGTCCATTAGGAGAATTTAAAATCACCTAAGTGTCAACCCCAAGAAATCTAGGCACATGCCTAGAAAGAGTCCTTCCCAAAGAAAGTATGAAAATTCAAAATTGGGAAGATTAGAGGTGGAAAATCAAGCCTTGAGGTCAAGGCTAGACAAATTGGAGAAGACCCTAGCAATAATAAAAAATTCAGTTCAAGGGTCAAATACACAAAAGTCAAGGCCTAGGAAACAAGAAATATCTAAGGGCTAGAAGGGTTTGGGTCACAAACCTATGTCCTACCATAATGTTCCATTTAATTATGGGACAACATCTAGGTCTAGAAAAACCACGGCTAATAGGGAAGCTATCCCTAAGTCTAGCCAAGGTGTTTGCTTAGTGGCTAAGGACCTAAGGAAAACCAAGAAGGCCACTAAGAAGGTCATTAGGGAAGTTACCTCTAGAGTTGACCTAGGAAAGACGCAAAAGACTATGGATTCAAAGCCTAAAAGGGTCATTAGGAAGGTATCTAGGGAATTTATCCCTAGGGAATACCTTGTTAACCCAAGGAGCTCCAATAGATATTGGGTTCCTAAGAGCGTGATTGATTCACGCTAAATGGGTTAGGGTGTGTCAAACCTAAGTGGATGGGTGGTTAACCTAGCCATTGTGAGTTGACACATTAGGGTGTGCCAATATGGTTTGAGAAGTTAAAAATGATTAAATTGGCACAATTAGGTCTTAGAGGTATTGGTGTGTCATTTTGGGTTTTTGGCACACTAGGGGGAATGATGGTATTAAGGCAATATGGGATTAATTCCTAGAAATGGCATTTTGGATTTAACACTTAGGTATTTTATACCTTAGTATATTTTACTTGCCATGATTTGTTTGCCTTGCCATGTCATGACATCATTCTCATTTTATCTATAAAAATGTCATGATCATGTTTAGATTTATGTTTAGATGTCATGAATGCCTAGATCTCATTTACATGCCATGACATCATGATATTGGCATATGCTTTTACTTATATCATATCTATCCCATAATCATATCATGCATATAAATAAAATGAATTTAAGGACTATGACATGATTTGATGGGAATCAAAGAATATTTCCTTAGAAATATGCATGAGAACATAAAGAAAACAAAACCCACTTCTCACTAAAAACTTGACTTGTATGTGTTTTACACATCTAGAGATAAGTGAGATGTTTAAGGAAAAGAAATTAAAGGTTTTGAAAACTTTTTGAAAACATTTTGAAAAACCTTGGTGAAGCCTATCTTTTGATAGCTATCACCATTGAATGGGATGATACAAAGAGGGCTCTTTATTTAAGCTTTTCTTAAATTTTGGACTTTGTATCAATCTCCTAATTTAATGGGTAAAATAATTTTCCAATATTTTTCACCCATAGTGTGTATGATAAGTAATATACATACCAAATTTCAAGAATTTTAAAATTATGTATATTTACTTATGGATTTCGGAAATCCATTTTTGAAATGTTGAAAACTTCAAATGCAGTTATCAGTCCACTTCCATGGACTGGCAGCCGACTGATGGGGGTGGCAGCCGACTGATTTCGGATTTCAGTAGACTGCCCAAGCTGATTTCGGGTAAATCTTGTTGGTTAGGCCTATGTTCAGTTAGGTTAAGGTCCCCTAACCACTCCTAACCCTAGGATATGCTTGGGAGAGCATTGGAGAGGGTGGAAATCCATTGGACATGGATTAGGAGAAGGGTTTTAGGGAGAGTATCAACTTTAAGGTGGAAGAGAGTTCATTGTTGAACTTTGCCTTAATTTTGATTTGGTTAATGTTCCTATTGGCTTAGGGATTCTCCAAGGACATTGTTGGTGCAATGGTCAAGGGGGAGCAAGCCTCTAGGGGGAGGTATCCATCATGGGAAGATGGATGTGTATTTCCTCATGGGAGGAAAATTGGGTTGCCTCTCTTAAGTGATATGGGATCACTAGAAAGATTGAGGGCATGCCAAGGGGAAGATTGTAAGATCTCATTGGGATATGAGACATTGAAACCCTTGAGGACCTTTTTGATGTAATGTCAAAAAGGGGGAGGAGTTACCAAGTTACCAATTAGGGTTTGTTGGAATTCTCATTTGGATATGAGAATTGCCAATATGGGAGGATTGGTAGACTTGAGATGACAATTTTGTGAATCATCAAAAAGGGGGAGATTGTTGGTGCAATCGGCCCAGGTAGATGATAGTATTTTGATGATAGACAAAACTGATGACATGGGATTGTCATGGGAAAGTCCAACATGGTGTTGGAATGGGAAAGTCCAAAGCATTGCGAAGTCGTGCGCTTGGTGCTTGGCATGGGAAATGCATTGCGAAGCCGTGCGCTTGGTGCATATGGGAAGTCTTGAGGACTTGGTAAGTTCACTAGGCTCGGGGTCCTTGAGTCGGTGAAGGATGGCATTACGAAGCCGTGCGCTTGGTGCATCCGACGGACCGCCGGACGCGGAGCGAATGGAGTGAGCCCAAAGGGAAGCATACTTCGAGGGCAAGAAACGTGAAGGATGGCGTTGCGAAGCCGTGCGCTTGGCGCATCCGAGGGACGTAGGCCGAGGGAAGAAAGCTTCGGTAGGGAACTCCATGAGGGATGATGTGGACTTGGCCAAGTGGTTAAGGATGAGTGTCGGAGGCTCAAACTTGATGTTTGAGAGTTTACCCGACGGTCGGATGCTCAAACAACTTGGCGTTTGAGGTTTTGCCCGACGTCAGTCGACTGGCATAGGTGCTGGTTCGACTGATCCAAGTCGACTAGGGTTCAACTGGTGTAAAGCTAGGCTTTTATGCTTGGCGCCGATCGGATGGATCGGCAATGATCGATAGCCGACAAAGCAATGATCACGCCGAGGGATGGCAATGATCGATGGGAGTGTCGCGAGCACAGAACGATCCGTAGCCGACTGGGCAGTTGACTACTAGGTCACCAGTCGATTGATGGACATTATCAGTCGACTGGTAGGTGATCTGTTGGAACTTGTCTGACGTGGATCTATCCATTGTGAGACAACGGCTACAGGGGTAGTCGACTGGGGCATTTTGGCAGTCGACTGCTAGGCACGAAAAGAGCTCGATGCAGGTTATAAAAGGAGCTCGAGATGGAGGTTTTTGCCATGGTTTTTGTGAAGCTATTGGAGGGGAATTGCTGCTACATTCCAGTCCTTCAAGAGCCAATCAAAGCAAGCAACAAACAAGTGATTAAAAGCAATCGGTGAAAAGTGTTTCTTTTGTATTGTATTTGTATTCTTGTTTGTATTTGTATATTACTATTGTAATTTCTTGTGAGATGTTTCTCGACCTCCGACGTGTAGTCGAGAAGGAATTTAGTTAGTGTCGTGCGCATAACTAGAGCTCGGTGAGCTCGCCCGAGGAGTAGGAACCATTTGGTTCCGAACCAAGTATATCTTGTGTGGTGTGATTGTGTATTGTTGTTAGTTTCATTATTATTGTTATTCCACTGCACTAAGAACAATCGTAGACAAGTAACGCAACGAGAACGAGCGAATTCCGCCACCAAACGATTGAGGTCTATTCAATCCCCTCTAGCCGGCCGTTTCGATCTCCAACAAGTGGTATCAGAGCCGAGGTCGATCTTCAAGGACTAACCTCCGCGAGAGCACTACAAGATGGCCGGCATCATCCATCCACCGAAATTCGATGGAGATTTTGCTTGGTGGAGGAAACGGATGGAGGTATATCTCGAAACCAATTTTGATTATATGATTATTGTAGAAAATGGTTTCGAGATGCCTAGGGACAAATACAACAAGCCAATTGAAAAGTCAAGGTGGACCCAAGAACAAATTAAAGACTTCAAGAACAATCTCGAGGTAATAAAATTATTTAGTGATTTGTTACCTAACAAAATTTGGTCTTGTTTGGGTGACTATAGGGATGCAAAGGAATTATAGGAGAAGATAATGAAATTTCCAGAAAACTCCCAACCGGCACATGTAGAGGACAATGCCGAAGAAGAAACACCATCTACTTTTGATTTGATGATGTTGATAATTTGGTGGAGACCTCCACCTCTAGCGTTGAGGGGGAGGAAAGGATTTCATTTCCGGAGCAAGATCAAAATGAAGCTTCTACCTCCGGAAGAAGTGAAGAGGCCTCCACCTACTCACTAGGTAACTCAAGTGTTGTTATTTTAAATAAAAATCACATAATATGCTTTAAGTGTAGGGAGAAAGGGCACTACAAGAGTAAATGCCCTAAATTGACTAAGGAAAAGGCATCCGCACCAAAAGTCAACCTAAAGTCAAAGGATGCCGGTATTCCCAAAATCAGGAGCAAAGAGCACATTGTATGCTTCAAATTCAATCAAAAGGGACACTACCGAAGCCAATGACCTAGGGGGACGAAGAAAGGGCAAGAAGGTGCAACTCATGTAGGGGGGCTCCTAAAGCTAACTCTAAGGTAAATTTATTTAATGCACCTTTAATTCCTAGAGTTAAAAAGCATGCTAATAATTATTTTAGCTCTCTTGCTATTATCAATGAAAAGCATGCTAGGGGAAATAATAAGGTTTATTGCTTAGGTACCAAGCATGTTCATATAACTAAGGACAAACCTAGGGCTCATAATTCTAGAAATATTTTACCAAAAGAGTCCATTAGGAGAATTGAAAATCACCTAAGTGTCAACCCCAAGAAATCTAGGCACATGCCTAGAAAGAGTCATTCCCAAAGAAAGAAGGAAAATTCAAAATTGGGAAGATTAGAGGTGGAAAATCAAGCCTTGAGGTCAAGGCTAGACAAATTGGAGAAGACCCTAGCAATAATAAAAAATTCGGTTCAAGGGTCAAATACACAAAAGTCAAGGCGTAGGAAACATGAAATATCTAAGGGCAAGAAGGGTTTGGGTCACAAACATATGTCCTACCATAATGTTCCATTTAATTATGGAACAACATCTAGGTCTAGAAAAACCAAGGCTAATAGGGAAGCTATCCCTAAGTCTAGCCATGGTGTTTGCTTAGTGGCTAAGGACCTAAGGAAAACCAAGAAGGCCACTAAGAAGGACATTAGGGGAGTTACATCTAGAGTTGACCTAGGAAAGAACCAAAAGGCTATGGATTCAAAGCCTGAAAGGGTCATTAGGAAGGTATCTAGGGAAGTTATCCCTAGGGAATACCTTGTTAACCCAAGGAGCTCCAATATATATTGGATTCTTAAGAGCGTGATTGATTCACGCTAAATGGGTTAGGGTGTGTCAACCCTAAGTGAATGGGTGGTTAACCTATCCAATGTGAGTTGACCCATTAGGGTGTGCCAATATGGTTTGAGAAGTTAAAAATGATTAAATTGGCACAATTAGGTCTTAGAGGTATTGGTGTGTCATTTTTGGTTTTTGGCACACTAGGGGGAATGATGGTATTAAGGCAATATGGGATTAATTCCTAGAAATGGCATTTTGGATTTAACACTTAGGTATTTTGTACCTTAGTATATTTTACTTGCCATGATTTGTTTGCCTTGCCATGTCATGACATCATTCTCATTTTATCTATAAAAATGTCATGATCATGTTTAGATTTATGTTTAGATGTCATGAATGCCTAGAACTCATTTACATGCCATGACATCATGATATTGGCATATGATTTTACTTTTATCATATCTATGCCATAATCATATCATGCATATAAATAAAATGAAATTAAGGACTATGACATGATTTGATGGGAATCAAAGAATATTGCCTTAGAAATATGCATGAGAACATAAAGAAAACAAAACCCACATCTCACTATAAACTTGACTTGTATGTGTTTTACACATCTAGAGATAAGTGAGATGTTTAAGGAAATGAAATTAAAGGTTTTGAAAACTTTTTGAAAACATTTTGAAAAACCTTGGTGAAGCCTATCTTTTGATAGCTATCACCATTGAATGGGATGATACAAAGAGGGCTCTTTATTGAAGTTTTTCTTAAATTTTGGACTTTGTATCAATCTCCTAATTTAATGGGTAAAATAATTTTCCAATATTTTTCACCCATAGTGTTTATGATAAGTAATATACATACCAAATTTCAAGAATTTTAAACTTATGTATATTTATTTATGGATTTCGGAAATCCATTTTGAAATCTTGAAAATCAAGAATGTGATTATCGACGCCATGGATGGCAATGATCGCGATGGGGGTGGCAACCAACTGATTTCTGATTTTAGTCGACTGCCCAAGCTTATTTCGGGTAAAACTTGTTGGTTAGGCCCATGTTCAGCTAGGTTGAGGTCCCATAACCACTCCTAACCCTAGGATATGCTTGGGAGAGCATTAGAGAGGGTGGAAATCCATTGGACATGGATTAGGAGAAGGGTTTTAGGGAGAGTATCAACTTTAAGGTGGAAGAGAGTTCATTGTTGAACTTTGCCTTAATTTTGATTTGGTTAATGTTCTTATTGGCTTAGAGATTCTCCAAGGACATTGTTGGTGCAATGGTCAAGGGGGAGCAAGCCTCTAGGGGGAGGTATCCATCATGGGAAGATGGATGTGTATTTCCTCATGGGAGAAAAATTGGGTTGCCTCTCTTAAGTGATATGGGATCACTAGAAAGATTGAGGGCATGCCAAGGGGAAGATTGTAAGATCTCATTGGGATATGAGACATTGAAACCCTTGAGGACCTTTTTGATGTAATGTCAAAAAGGGGGAGGAGTTACCAAGTTACCAATTAGGGTTTGTTGGAATTCTCATTGGGATTTGAGAATTGCTAATATGGGAGGATTGGTAGACTTGAGATGGCAGTTTTGTCAATCATAAAAAAGGGGGAGATTGTTGGTGCAATCGGCCCAGGTAGATGATAGTATTTTGATGATAGACAAAACTTATGACTTGGGATTGTCATGGGAAAGTCCAACATGGTGTTGGCATGGGAAAGTCCAAAGCATTGCGAAGCCGTGTGCTTGGTGCTTGGAATGGGAAATGCATTGCAAAGCCATGCGCTTGGTGCATATGGGAAGTCTTGAGGACTTGGTAAGTTCACTACGCTCGGGGTCCTTGAGTGAGCGAAGGTTGGCATTACAAAGCTGTGCGCTTGGTGCATCAGAGGGACTGTCGGACGGGGTGCGAATGGAGTGAGCCCAAAGGGAAGCATACTTCGAGGGCAAGAAACACGAAGGATGGCGTTGCGAAGGCGTGCGCTTGGCACATCCGAGGGACGTAGGACGAGGGAAGAAAGCTTCGGTAGGGAACTCCATGAGGGATGATGTGGACTTGGCCAAGTAGCTAAGACTGAGTGTCGGAGGCTCAAACTTGATGTTTGAGGGTTTACCCGACGGTCGGATGCTCAAACAACTTGGTGTTTGTGGTTTTGCCCGACGTCAGTCGACTGGCATAGGTGCCGGTTCGACTGATCCAAGTCGACTAGGGTTCGACTGGTGTAAGGCTAGGGTTTTGTGCTTAGCGATCGCCATGGATGGGTTGATCGATGTCGATGCGAATGATCGATGGGAGTGTCGTGAGCACAGAACGCTCCGTAGCTGACTGGGCAGTCGACTATTAGGTCACCAGTCGACTGATGGACATCATCAGTCGACTGGTAGGTGATCCGTTGGAACTTGCCTGACGTGGATCTGGCCGTTGTGAGACAACAACTATTGGGGCAGTCGACTGGGGCCTTTTGGCAGTCGACTGCTAGGCATGAAAATAGCTCGATGCAGGTTATAAAAGGATCTCGAGATAGAGGTTTTTGCCATAGTTTTTGTGGAGCTATTGGAGGGGAATTGCTGCTGCATTCCAGTCCTTCAAGTGCCAATCAATGCAAGCAACAAACAAGTGATCAAAAGCAATTGGTGAAAAGTGTTTCTTTTGTATTGTATTTGTATTCTTGTTTGTATTTGTATGTTACTGTTGTAATTGCTTGTGAGAGGTTTCTCCACCTCTGACGTGTAGTCGAGAAGGAGTTTAGTTAGTGTCGTGCACATAACTAGAGATCGGTTAGCTCGCCCGTGGAGTAGAAACCATTTGGTTTCGAACCACGTATATCTTGTGTTGTGTGATTGTGCATTGTTGTTAGTTTCATTATTATTGTTATTCCGCTGCGCTAACAACAATCGTAGACAAGCAACGCAACGAGAACGAGCGAATTCCGCCACCAAACGATTGAGGGCTATTCACCCCCCTCTAGCCTGCCGTTTCGATCTCCAACACTATACTAGTTCCATAAAAATGAAAAGTAGAAAATAGTAGTAAGTAAATATAATTTGCAAGTTCCTATTATACTATTCACATGCCCAATTTTTGTCTTAATAGACTGAATTCGGCTTCGGGTTGAGGTTTAGTAAATAGGTCTTCCAAGTTGGACTTCGATTCGACCTATTCAAGGTGTATGGCTCTGTTGGCCACATGTTCTCTAATGAAATGGTGTTTGACCTCTATATGTTTGGTCCTAGAGTGACATATCAGATTCTTAGTTAGGTTAATTGAGCTAATGTTATCTACGTGAAGTTTAGTGTTTGTAAAATCTACCTTAAAGTCTCGGAGAGTGTGCTTCGTCCAAAGAAGCTTAGTAACACACTCACCCATCGTGATGTATTCAGCTTCGGTGGTAGATAAGGCAACGCAGTGTTGCTTCCTACTGCACCAACTCACTATACTCGAGCAGAGAAGTTGACAACAACCACTCGTACTCTTTCTATCGAGTTACTACCGGCATAGTCCGAATCGGAGTAGCCAGTTAGTTCGAACTCGGTAGATCTAGGGTACCAAATACCGACATTAAGTGTACCCTTTAGATATCTAAGGATACGCTTGACTAGAGTTAGATGAGACTCCTTGGCACAGGTTTGGAACCTTGCGCACATACTTACTGCAAATAAGATATCAGGTTGGCTTGCAGTTAAGTAAAGGATACTTCCTATTACGCTCCTATAGTATTTTAAATCAATTGAATTTCCGATTACATCTTCTTCTATATTTACATTCGTTGCCATTGGAGTATTAATAATTTTAGCGTCTTGCATTCCAAAGCGTTAATTTAATTTTCTAGTATATTTGCATTGGTGTAGGTATATTTCATCTTTAGTTTGTTTAATTTGTAGACCTAAGAAGAAACTCAACTCTCCTACTAAATTAATTTCAAATTCACTTTCCATAAGTGAAATGAATTCATTTAGTAGGATCGAGTTGGTGGTTCCGAAAATAATATCATCTACGTAGATTTGGGCTATGAATATGTCTTTACCTAAGGTTTTTACGAAAAGGGTTGGGTCAACTACACCTTGGTTAAATCCTTTGGACTTAAGATAAACCGAAAGTCTCTCGTACCAAGCTTGAGGAGCTTGTTTAAGTCCATAGAGAGCTTCCTTTAACCTAAGGACATGATCGAGTTTATCTAGGGTTTCAAAATCGGGGGGTTGACTAACATAAACCTCTTCTTTAATGTATCCATTCAAGAATGCTGACTTTATATCCATTTGAAATAACTTAAATCCTCGATGTGCATCATATGCTAATAACATTCGAATGGACTCTAACCTAGCTACTGGTGCATAGGTCTCGTCGTAATATAAACCTTCGACTTGACTAAACCCTTTAGCAACTAATCTTGTTTATTTCTAACTACTTCACCTTTATCATCAAGTTTATTCCTAAACACCCACCTTGTTCCAATGATTGTTTTATCTTTAGGTGGTGGTACTAATTCTAATACTTCATTCCTAGTGAATTGAGCCAGCACTTCTTGCATTGCAATAATCCAATCGGGATCAAGAAGAGCTTGGTCAATAGTTTTTGGTTAAATTTTGGAAATCAGGGAGATTTGACTAAGGTTTCTGTATGAGACTCTAGTTCGAACTCCCAGACTTGGATCACCTATCACTTGGTCGATAGGATGATTGGTTTGATTCCTAGTTTGATTTGGGTTTGGGTCATCTATCACTTGGTTAATAGGATGACTCGTTTGAGTCCTAGTTTGACTAGAGTCTTCTACCACTTAGTCGATAGAGTGACTTGATTGACTTAGGTTAGGATTAATACTAGACCTGATCTCCGGATCAGAGTTACGTCTAGCATGAATTGGCTCGCTAATTGGGGTTGCCGGGAGTTTTATAGGTTCGTGTCCTTCATCAAATACTACATTGATAGTCTCCTCGACTCTAAGAGTGTCATGGTTATATACTCTATAAGCTCTACTTGTAGTTGAGTATCCTAGAAAGATCCCGGTCGAGGTTTTGGATGACAATTTCCCTAGATAATCCTTAGTGTTTAGAATATGTACCTTACACCCAAATACCCTAAAGTACTAGATGTTAGGTATTTTATCATAATAAATTTCGTATGGGGTCTTAAGGTGCCTCTTTACTATAAGGATCCTATTTTGGACATAGCATGTCGTACAGGTAGGTTATACTCATTTAAGATTGTCCTAGCGGCTTCTTGTAGGGTTCTATTTTTACGTTCTACTAGGCCATTTTGTTGTGGGGTTCTAGGGCAAGAGAACTCATGGTGGTATCCATTTAGGTTACAGAATTCTGTAAACCTATGGTTCTCGAATTCACCACCATGATCAGTCCTAAGTCTTTTGATTTTAAGATTTTGTTGATTTTCTATTAGTTTAAATAGGTTGATTAATTGATCTAGGGTATCACTTTTGTGTTTGATGAACCTAACCCAAGTAAATCTAGAATAGTCATCAATTATAACTAAGCAGAATTGACTCCCATTAAGTGACTTAGCTCCGTGTGAATCAAATAGATCCATGTGTAGGAGCTAAAGAACGCTTTTGGTTCGTTCTTGATTAGTTAGTTGATGTTGTGTCCGAGATTTTTTACCTTGTTGACAAGCATTACATATTTTATTATCCAAGTTATTGAGGTTAGGCAAACCTCTGACTAAGTCACTCTGACTCATCTTGTGGATGAGTCTTGGGTGTGAGTGACCGAGTTGTCGGTGCCACAACCATGATTCCTCTTGCCGTGTCATAAGAAACTTAGTTGAGGAGTTAGTTAAGTTAATTGTGTAAATATTGTTATTTCTGGTTCCCTTAAGGATTGTTTTAGAGGTTTCATTTGTATTAATTATGCATTCATTTTCTAGAAATATGACCTTATAGTTATTATCACACAATTGGCTTACACTAAGTAAATTATATTGAAAATTTTCTACCAATAAGATATTTCGAATAATAAAGTTAGAGTTGAACTCAATATCACCTGATCCGATGATTTTGAGCTTCCCGTTATTTCTGAAGGCTATTGATCCTTGTCGTTTGAATCAAAGCTTCAAAAATTTGAGTTAATCCCCGGTCATATGTCGAGAGCAACCACTATCCAACATCCATTGATCCTACAAGCAAGGTAGTTGGATCAGATATTGGATTTATTAAAGATTGGTTGAAGTTTATTAACCTAAATCATCTCACCCATGTCTACATGATCAAACATGTTAACCCTATATGTTCTTGTGAGATGACTTCCAATTTTACTTGATTTAAGTTTGATGAATTGAACACTTGTCAACCTTGCCTTAGATTCGGATTTGACCTTAAGCTCATCAAGTCACTTTTTCAAGATCATGGCTTCCAGGTCGTGGCGAGGCATAGAGGCCTTCTTTGATAGGAACAATGACCACTTCCTTAGACAAAGCCATTTTCAAGAAAATAGAAACATGACTTACCTAAGACCACTTCTTGGTCTAACTAGTCTAGGATACTACGAGGTAGCTTTAGCAAGTTCCGCTCGGTCAAATGCACCGAACTAGATACGCCTTATCTAGCCCGGATACACAAGACTCCTCTTTCCTAGCGTACTATCATCTCGCCGCGTCCTGGTACTATGTTATCAAGTATTGATGAGTTATAGTCCTATCTAGCCATTCTAAAAAGAAAAATCAAAATAAAGAACCTAAGCATGCAATTTCTAAGTTAAAATACAAACAAGTTTTGTACTGGCTCTCCCTGGACCGTTGAATCGGTTCGGTCTTTCCACATAGTGGATTTGGTCCTTGGGAACCCAGTACTGGTTCGATCCTAAGTTTGAAATCAAGGCGGTCTTCGGGACCCATGCTTGGACACATTTTTTATGTCGACTCACAATTGACATATACGACTTGTTGGTATTATTTGAGCTAAACCCTAGTCCGACCTTGTTGTACACGACCCTTTGCATCCAAGTAGGAGGTCAAATCCTTTGGATCCCAAAGTAAACCTTTCCAACGTGTTCCTAACATCTTCGACTTGACTCTTCAACAGTGAGTTCTCAACTTCGAGTTTTTCAACCCGAGTTGAGTCCTCCTCTCGAACTCGACTAATCGAAGAGGTTAGGGAGACCTCGTGTTTGAGGAGTTTAACTTCCTCAACCAGGGTCTTTACCTTGGACTCGGACTTAGCTAATTTTCTAGTTAAGAACTTAATTGCACTATAAAGCATACTAATAAGGGATCGACTTACCTTGATTGTATCTTTTGAACCGGATGTGTATCCGTGGATTGTCTTGAATAGCGCTTCACAGTTTGACTCATCTTCGGTTTCCGACTCGTGTTCTGGTTCCGACTCCATCTCCGATTCCACCAGTTTAGCCATGAGGATGCGATCATCATCTTCTTCCTAGGACACTTCTTCCCATGTAGCACTGAGTGCCTTTTTGTGTTTTGGTGCTTTGCTCTTGAGTTTTAGGCATTCGAACTTGATGTGTCCAAACCTGTTGCAATCGTAATATCTAATATTCGAACTTTTAGGCTCACCTTCGTTGGGTCGAGTGACGGTTCATTTTCGTCCCTTGACTATCCTCCGAACTAGGTTGACTAATTCGGCCTCCATTTCCAGGTCGACTTCCGAATCGGACTCATCCTCTTCTTCCTTTGAGGGTGGCTTGCTTATGGTTTTCTTCCTCAAACCTGCAAAAAGTGCTATACCCTTCTCGGGTTCCGAGTTAGACTGCTCATGAAGTTTAAAATCAGAAAATAACTCATCTAACCTATGTTTTGAAAGATCCTTGGAGACCTTGTAGGCATCGACCATGGATGCCCACAAGGTAGTCCTCGGAAAGGAGTTAAGAACATACCTTATAAGGTCGGGGGTTTTCGACCTTTTGCCTGATCGCGTGTAGGTTATTGACTATGTCTTGAATGCGAGCGTGAAGTTGCATCATCGTTTCATGTTCCTGCATTTTTAGATTATATAACTTATTAAACAAAAGATCGCGCTTACATACCTTGGCTTCATCAGTCCCTTCGTGTAGCTCTACTAGCTTTGTCCAAAGGTCCTTTGTGCTGATGAAGGGGCCGACGCGATTAAGCTCCTCCTTCGACAAGCCACATTGGAGGATTTGAGTTGCCTTGGCATCGACTTCGACTTGTCTTTTTGTCGCAATGGTCCATTGGTCATAATCCAAGGATTCACCCACTTCGTTAGTCAGAAGTGTGAATGCCGTTTGGATTATGATCCACATCTCGATTTGAGTTTTAAGAAAGAATTCCATCGGACCCTTCCAATAACGGAAGTCATCTCCATTGTAAAACGGAGGTCGGACGGTGCTAAAACCCTCATGATGGGCCATTGATACAAAAGAAACAAGAAAATGAAGACGAGAAACCTAACAACGACACAAACACACGAAATATACCAAGACTCGTGTCTTGGATTAGTAGTGTAGGAGAAAAATTAATCAAATGAAATAAATTTAAAAAAATAGAAAAAAAAGGAAAAAAATCTGTAAAATTGCTAGATCGGTGGTTTCACCAAATTTTAGCAACCCCCGGCTCTGATACCAATTGTTGGATCTAAGCGCATCGCTAGAGGGGGGGGTTAATAGCGATAAACATTTTCTTTTTCAAATTCATTTCAAAACAAATATACACAGCGGAAAGATAAATGAAAATTAAAATAGATAAATAGATTTTTACTTGGTTCGTAGCCTTCGGCTACTATTCCAAGGCCCTAGTGATCCTTGATCATGCACGGAGGGCAAATCACTAAAGAACTCCTCCTTGTTAGAGGTAGGAGTTAATCGATACAAGAACACACCAAAAGCTTGAGGTAGAGGTGAAGGGTTTTTGCTTATCGAGTCTGTGAGGGGAAACTTTGCTTCCCACTTCACCTCAGTTATTTGTTCATGGCGATCCCATCGATGTCCCCGGATTAAAAAAATATTTAATCCTAGACAAAAGGGATTGCCCAAACAACCAAGTCATCATCGTGCTATTCGTTTAGAGAGGTCACTTGAACAAACTTGTTGTTCAAGCGACCAACCTCTATTCTATGAGTAGTCGCGGAATAGACGATGTCCGGATCGCCAGATTTCGTGTTTTTGTTCGGGATCCAAGTATTATTTAGCCACATACATAAAGTAAACATCCACACAAAACATGCATATAATTGAAAAGCAATTATAAACATAATACAAAAGAACACTAATCAAAATAAACAAGATGATACCTCTTGTTATACCTCTTGATCTTTTATTGTATGTCCTTCCTCCCTTTGGACGTCGTGTGTGCGACGATCTTCCAAAAGTCGAAGCTCCTAGATCACCAATCTTCCTTCTTTGCTCATTCCGAGCAAGAGGAAGATCATAAAAACTAAACTCTTCTCTTATCTAGGACCAACCATCAAGCTCCAAGCTTGATGCTTGCCTTCGGCACAAAGAGATGAAGATTAGAAGTGTGGGCGCCGGCCAAAAGCTTCAAGGAAAGAATCTCTAGCTCTTGTTTCCACAGGCCAAGGAGAAGAAGAGGAATAGATTGAGCTCCGGCCAAGGTAAAGAGGAGAATTATGGGCGCCGACAATCACCTTAGGAAGAAGAAAGAAAACCCTCCATAGTTGCCACCCAAGCACCCTCTCAAACCCTAGCCGCCCAACCTAAATCCTATCTCAATTAGGATTCATTGCCACCCAAGGAAGCAATCCCTAATCTCCTAAGCCAAAGATGAAGGGGAGAAGGTTGGACACTGGCCAAACCAAAGAGAGAATAGGGAAGAAGGGCGTCGGCCACCTCAAGGAAGAAGAAGAAGAAAACATCTTTCCTTAATTGTGGCCACCCAAAACCCTAAGCCTCCCTTGCCCTTGCCGCCCAAAACCCTAGCCCCCTTTCCTCTAAATTCTTTTCTTGCCACCCACCCTCAAGACCATATTTATAGAGTTAGGCTTAAGGCTTGATTTAATCTCCACCATTGGTTCTAGGGATTTAATCTCAATTGTTGGATCTAGAGATTTAATCTCAACCGTCAGATCTAGATATTTAATCTCTGCCTTTGGATCTAGAGTTTTGTTTTCATCCATTGAATCTAAGCTTCATCAATTGTTAATAGGATACAATAGGGACCAGGAGGAGGAGTTGGATCTTGGCCACCCATGGATCAAGCCCAGATAAAGTCCGATCCATAAATGATAATCCAATCCACTAAAGGATTATCATTGATCTACCTCACCAACCCCCATAAGATAATATGGGCTCCATATATTATCTGTACATTTTCTCCCCGTGTTTAAGATCTCTAATGTCGGTCGATTAATTAATTTACTGACCATTAATTAATCCACATCTAACTCCACGAGTAGTACCACTCAACCTTTTCATCATGCCGGACCAAGTCCACCTGCAGGGTTTACATGATGAACCTTATGAGCTCCTCAAGGGGACATCATCATCCTAATATATAGGACACGGTTTCCTCCTATAATCAACGACACACCATATAAATAATAACATTTCCTGACTTACCGAGCCTATCAATTTAATCTATAAATCTCTCCCATTGGTAAATCAAAGAAATGAATACTAAGTATATGTGCCCGTTATTATATCGGGATTAAGAGCATGTACAAAATAATATCTGAGGTCCGATTCGATTGTGTAGTCAGCAATAAATCGAATCACCTCTAAGTCGGTCCTGCTCAATACACACAAAGTGCACTAGTGTGATTCTATAGTCAAGACAAACCAATACCAAATCACACTACAACCATTCCGATGGTTTGTCCAAAGTTATCTCGGTTGTGATCCTTTACTTATACTTTACAAGGAGTCGATAACATGATCTCCCGTGTGACACCACACACCATGTTATCTACAATGTAATGTATTAGACAATATGCATAACCATAAAAATATGCAAACAATGATCATGTGATTCTTATTTCAAAATAAAGATGTTCATACAAAAGATAGACTTTTCAGTATACATCCCAACAAGAGGGACACTCTCCCTCTCCTCGTTATGATAAAAACTCCGAGAAAATAAAGCAATAAACTAAAATAAAGCTTATACCGACGTAACAAAATAAAAACAATTTAAACCTAGACGTCAGAGAGAAAGCACTTCATTGTTGGAGAGTTGTAGCTTTGCGGAGGCTTTTGGAAACTTAGAATTGATGATGAAACCCTAGGATAGGCCCTCCTTTTATAGCCTTTGAGCCCCTTTTCGAGAGGAACTTCAGCCAATCAAATTTGATCACCACTTCCCTTGAAATGTGGTGATAAGCCTTGACTCCTCGAAGTTGATCCTTGACCATCAATCGACTGATAGCCATCATCAGTCGACTGATGGTAGCATCAGTCGACTGATTGACAGCAGTCGAGTCCTCCAAGTTGGCAGTCGACTGATGCTAGCTGAAATGAAAAGTTAGCTAAACAAAAACATTATTTCGATGGCCTCCGACCGTCCGATCTCGACCTAGACCACCTGTAGGATGTCTTTGGTCGGATCTACGCCTAATATCATCCACGTAAAGAGGATACGACCTCACTTACTCTCACATACACACGAGCTTACCTCGATACTTACTATGTCGCTTTCTCTTCTGGCCTTCCACTCGATTCCTTCGGTTCCCTCCGAAATCACTCAAGTGTCGCCCGACCACCGCGGCTTCCTCCAAGTGTCACTAGCCTTTAGCTCCAGTGTTGGCACTTTTTTGCACACTCAATTTAGCTTGTGAGAAAACAATATGAGCTTAACTTTGTATCGTTTGCTATAATCAAAACTCAGGTTCAACTTAGGTGGCTACTGCACCAACACTGCCTTGTGCCTTCCCTTCATCACCTTCAAATGGCACCAAAGTATAATTTCTATACCCCTTAAACCCTAAATTTTTGTATTTACAACTCATTGTGATCTAATCGTATATTTGTATCATTGCATTCCATTCCATTGCATTGCATTCATGTAGAAGACCACGTAGGAACAACCCGAATGAGGGTGGATCATGATTGTACCAACCCATGTTGGTTAGGTACATCAATGGTGATTTCTTTAGGCATTACTGTAGCGATATCATAGATATTTTAGCGTATTATCAACTCATGAAGGTATCTCTATGCACTCATGCCATAAATGATGATCTCCTTAAAGAGTTCTATCAAAATTTAAGGAAGGTAGACGATGGTCCTACCTACATTACTCGCATTGCAAAATGTGACTTGGAGTTCACTCCTACAATCTTGCAGGAGTTTCTTGAGTGTAGGCCATCAGATGATACCTTCATCTTCTATCCTACCTTCGATGCCCCTCTTCCTGAGCCTTTTGATCATATTTCTTTAGACTCCATACATGAGGACATTTTTCGCCATCCTCGCCCACCAGCTCAGAACCTATTTTCTATCATTGACCTATCTGCACTTGACAATGTGCTTTACAAAGTCATTGTTGGGTGCTTTATCCCTATTGTGACTCGGGGTCTGGCCAAGATTCGGCCTCCCCATCTTTTCCTTCTGTATGCCATGCATCATAGATTAGATGTAAACATTGCATTGAACATGTTTCATTGCATTGTTCATTTTATATCCTCTGTGCAAGGGAAGGTTCATATGCCCTTTGGACATATCATCACTGCATGGTTAGAGTCCAGTGGCATTAACATTTCCAGGGGATCCTTGAGGGTCCTATCCGATGTCTATGACTGTATATCCATGCGCAACTTCACATTGGCGGGGCTGCGGACCGGAGATGGGCGGATGGAGCTGATACCTCGACCTCAACCCAGGGCACGTGGGGAGCCACCTCTAGTGCCTAGAGAGGCTACAGGACGATATGAGGATCCAGTTGCTGCTGACGAGGATGATCAGATGCCAGCAGACGCATCAGCAGCAGGTCCTTCCGATTTGATTGCCCAGCTAGAGTCCAGCTTCCAGGATTATCAACAGATGATGGACTCCCGACTGGCAGAGATTATATCAGGGCAATCCTACATGGGTCAGCACCTCAGTCGGATGGAGGAGTGCCACACTCGGATGGAGGAGCGCCACACCCGGATTGAGGAGTCACATAGCCACATGGAGCGGCGTCAGCTCGACATGTACGAGATTATACGAGCCTGGACCCTGGGTCAGCAGCCACCTCCGCCTCCACCTTCTGCAGATGATTAGCGATAGAGGATGTTTAGGAATTATGTCTCTAGTTGAGCATTTTTCAAATTCTATTTTGGATGTAAAAACTGAAGTTTTTATTGAATGAAATGTTTTGTTTATAAAAATTATTTTTGTCTGACTATATGTTTGTATTAATATGCTTGTTTATCCGAATTTGCCATGTCATGACATAAAATTCTATGTTATCATAAACATGTCATGATACTATTTAGGATTATTATAGATGTCATGTTCGTTGTTAGAGTTTATTTATAAGTCATGACATCATGATCATTGTCATGCTTTATTATTGTTATCATTTATTCCATGATCATTCATGCATTTAACTTAATTAAAATTGAGTTAAGGACAATGGCATGACTTGGAGTCCCATTTATAAGGGAATCAAGTAGAGTTGCCTAGAAAATGCATGAAGCTATAATAATCCTAACTCCACATCTCACATCTAAATTGACATGTATGTGTGTAGGGATGTATACTGTAAAGTCTATCTTTTGTATGAACATCTTTATTTTGAAATAAGAATCACATGATCATTGTTTGCATTTTTATGGTTATGCAATATTGTCTAATACATTACATTGTAGATAACATGGTGTGTGGTGTCACATGGGAGATCATGTTATAGGCTCCTTGTAAAGTGTAAGTAAAGGCTCACAACCGAGATGGCTTTGGACAAACCATCGGAAGGGTTGTAGTGTGATTTGGTATTGGTTTGTCTTGACCATAAAATCACACTAGTGCACTTTGTGTGTATTGAGCAGGATCGACTTAGAGGTGATTCGATTTATTACTGACTACATAATTGAATCGGACCTCAGATATTATTTTGTACACGCTCTTAATCCCGATATAATAACGAGCACATATACTTAGTATTCATCTCTTTGATTTACCAAAGGGCGAGATTTATAGATTAAATCGATAGGCCCGGTAAGTTGGGAGATGATATTATTTATATGGTGTGTCGTTGATTATAGGAGGAAACCGTGTCCTATATATTGGGATGATGATGTCCCCTTGAGGAGCTCATAAGGTTCATCATGTAAACCCTGGAGGTGGACTTGGTCCGACATGATGAAAAGGTTGAGTGGTACTACTCATTGAGTTAGATGTTGATTAATTAATGGTCAGTAAATTAATTAATCGATGGACATTCGAGACCTTAAATACGGGGAGAAAATGTACAAATAATATATGGAGCCCATATTATCTTATGGGGGTTGGTGAGGTAGATCAATGATAATCCTTTAGTGGATTGGATTATCATTAGTGGATCGGACTTTATGTGGGCTTGATCCATGGGTGGCCAAGATCCAACTCCTCCTCACGGCCCCTAATGTAGCCTATTAACACCTCATAAAGCTTAGATCCAATGGATAGAAACAAAACTCTAGATCCAAAGGTAGAGATTAAATCTCTAGATCCGACGGTTGAGATTAAATCCCTAGAACCAATGGTGGAGATTAAAAGGAGGCTTATCCCTAACTCTATAAAAGGAGGACAAGGGGTTGGCATGGAGTTTAAATCAAGAGGAGTTAGGGTTTTGGGGTTGGCGGCAAGAAGAGGAGCTAGGGATTGGGCTTGAGCGGCACCTAATAAGGAAAGTTTTCCTTGCTTCTTCTTATTCGTCTAGCTGCCGGCGCCCATTCAACTTCTTCCAGCTCTTGGCCGGCCTCAAAACTCCTCCTTCTCCTTCTCCTTGAGTGGTGGAAACAAGACTTAGGGCTTTCACTTGGTGTCTTGGTCGATTTCCATCATCATCTCCTCCTCCTAGTTGGCCGGCGGCAAGGATTCCACTTGTTGCTTGTTGGTTGGCTATAAGAAGGAGAAGAACCTTGTTTCTATTCTTCCTCTTGCTCAGAACGAGCAAGGAAGGAAGATTGGCGATCTAGGAGCTTCAACTTTTGGTAGATCGTCGCCCACACGACGTCCGAAAAGAGGAAGGTCATACATTAGAAGATCGAGATGTATACCGATTCTCTATTCTCTTTTTTAACATGTTTGTTTTTGTTTTTCAATTATGAGCATGATATAATTCTGTTTGTGGCTAAATAATACTTGGATCACGAACATAAACACGAAAGTCGGCGATCTGGACATCGTCTATTCCACGGCTACTCGTAGAATAGAGGTTGGTTGCTTGAACAACAAGTTTGTTCAAGTGACCTCTTTAAATGAATAGCACGACGATGACTTGGTTGTTTGGACAATCCCTTTGTCTAGGACTAAATTTTTTTTAATCTGGGGATATCGATGGGATCGCCATGAACAAGTGACCGAGGTGAAGTGGGAAGCGAAGTTTCCCCTCACGGACTCGATAAGAAAAACCATTCAATTGGTATCAGAGCCAAGGTTTCCGATTTTGTGTGTTTAAGATTCGGTTAATTTTTATGCACTTTTCATATATTATACGTGCCGGATAATAGTAGGATATGCGTAGTTTAACTCTTTGGTTGCAGGCATAAGATCCGACTATTATGGCCATATGTGTGTATGTGATTGTATGTGTATATTTTGTTGAATCCTCGGGGTTAACGAGGCTAGTATTTAGTTTTTGTAAATTAGATACGGCATTGCTTAGCCACTCTTTTTATTTTAGTTTACTTTCGATCTTGATTTCATGTACACTCCCTCGTGGAGTATAGGATCGATGGATGTAAATTAAAATAGATTTTAGTCTTGGCTCGGATCTCCGGATGGCTCGTACATGGCGTAGGAGGAGCGGACGAGAAGGCGATGCGACGGGAGACATATTGAAGACAAAAGCCATAATAGTTGGAAAAAAATTTATTTTTCATATTTATTGCTTATTGTTTGATATGCATGTCGTAGGCTAGAAAAAATCCTCAATTTCAAATTACTAAGTGGGAGAGGGAAATTTTTATAAATTCCCAGAGCCTCCATTACGATTTGACAAGTGATGCAAACAAACTTGCGCGTCGGCTCTGAGTGCCTTCCTCCCCGTCGGATGAGTTTGTTTGCGGATCACAAGGTCAAATATGGTTATAGGGAATTAATAAGGAGCGTGTGCACTTCCCCATCGGAAGGCACATAACCCGAGATAATTACCTTGGTACCGAGTAATGGTGAACACTTAGATACAAATATAAGTATCCTCCCCATCGGAGTCACTGCTTTTATTTGTAGGGCCAAAGAGGAACCAACTATTAATTTTACTTGTCAAAAAGTTAGGTTGACAAGATAGTAAAATTAATGGGTAAAACCTCCTCTTACAAATGTAGAATTCGTATACATCCACACTATCATGGCATACGATATTCTCGATGTTTTGAGGTGTTGGTTGATTTTAAAATTTTATTGTTTGAGGAATCAATAATTTTTTGAAATCTAATGTTGTGATTTATGTGATTCTTAGGTTTTCTTTCAAAATGACTTTCAACCCACTTGCTGTGATACTGAAAGAGAACAAACTTACTGGACCCAACTATGTTGATTGGAAGAGGAATCTAGACATTGTCTTGACTGCTAAGGAATACAAATATGTACTCCTCGAAGAGTGCCCTCCTAAGCCTGCAGAAGATTCTGGGGAAAAGGAGAGAGAGAGTTATAAGAAGTGGGTAAAGGCCGATGAGATGGCGCGGTGTTACATTTTGGCATCTATGTCAAATGTACTGCAATATCAGCATCAAGCCATGCCCACAACTTATGACATGATGCTCAATCTCAAAGAGCTTTTTGGGCACCAGAATCGGGCTGCAAGGCAAGAAGCCATGAGAAACTTGATGACGACCACCATGATCGAGGGAACACCCGTGAGGGATCATGTTCTCAAGATGATGACTCATTTGAATGAATTAGAAGTCCTCGGAGTTGAGATCGATGGGGAAACCCGGGTCGATATCATTCTCCAGTCCCTACCTAGGAGTTTTGAGCAGTTTCGCCTGAACTACAACATGAACAAGAGGTTGTATTCATTGGCGGAACTTCTGACAGAACTCCAGGTGGCAGAGGGGCTATTTCGTCAGAGTGCTCAGGCACATGCCATGGTGACCCAAAAGGTTTCTACTTCTAAGCCGAAAGGCAAGAAGAAGAAGAAACAAACTGGGGCAAAGGCGGTGGGAGGTACTCAGGGAGGAGTGAAGAAGCCGAAAGACTTCACTTGAAAGCAGACTGGACACTCGAAGAAGGACTGCCCCAACCGCAAGAACAAAGGTATATCCTTTGGTCTAGTCATTGAAACATATTTAGCGGTGTTATCTACTGGCACCTGGTGTGTAGATATGGGAGCCACTGATCATGTCTGCAATACTTTGCAGAGGTTCTAGGAAGCCAGACGACTAGCTGAAGGGGAGATTACCGTGTACTTGGGCGATGCCACGAAGGTGACGGCTGTTGCAGTGGGAGATATTCATTTATCTTTTGAGAAAAATAAACTTTTGGTTCTTAAGAATTTCCTTTATGTACCCTTGTTTAGAAAGAATTTAATTTCGGTTTCTAAATTGTTTATGGATGGATATGCTATTTCTTTTAATGACAGAATTATTATAAGAAGGAATAGGGACATTATCTGTTTGGGTGCATTGATAGGAAATTTATACACACTTGAACTAAAACCTCCCACGATGCAAATTAAAGTTAATAACTCATCTTCTAATTCCAATAAGAGAAAAGAACCTTCGAAGATGAACCAAACATATCTTTGGCATCTTAGGCTTGGTCACATTAACCTAAGCAGAATTCAAAGGTTGATAGCTGATGGACCTTTGGGTTCATTAGTGGTGGAGGATCTCCCAACCTGCGAATCTTGCTTGGAGGGTAAGATGACAAAGAGGCCTTTTAAGGCCAAGGGGTATAGAGCCAAAGATGTGTTGGAGTTGGTTCATTCTGATTTGTGTGGTCCTATGTCTATCAAGGCTAGAGGTGGTTTTGAGTATTTCGTCTCTTTTATAGACGATTATTCGAGATATGGATACATTTACTTGATGAGCCGCAAGTCTAAATGCTTTGACAAGTTTGAAGAATTCAAGGCTGATGTGGAGAAACATCAAGGTAAAAGTATCAAGACACTACGATCTGATCGTAGTGGCGAGTATCTCTTGGGAGAGTTTAGGAACTACTTATCAGAGGCTGGGATTCAATCTCAATTGACTGCACCTGGCACACCCCACCACAATGGTGTAGCAGAGCGAAGGAATAGGACTCTTATGGAGATCGTTAGATCGATGATGAGTTATTCTGAGTTGCCAGATTCGTTCTGGGGATATGCTCTAGATACGGAGGTGTACATTCTGAACTTGGTTCTATCTAAATCAGTGCCTTCTACTCCCACAGAGTTATTGACTGGGCGAAAGCCTAGTCTAAGACATATTCGGATATGGGGGAGTCCAACACATGTGCTGAAGGCAGATGCTGGTAAGTTGGAACCTCGTACAGAAGTACCTATGTTCGTTGACTATCCTAGAAGAATGAAGGGTGGTTTGTTTTATAGTCCTAAAGATCAGAGGGTGATCGTTAGCACAAACGTCAGATTTCTAGAGGAAGACTATGTGATGAGCCACAAGCCCAAGAGTAAAATTTTTCTGGAGGAATTAAAAGGGGAAGTCACTTCTTTAGTACCACCGGTACAAGAGGATATACCACATGTCACTGCACCGCGTGTCACAGAGCATACACAAGAGATACCTCGTCATAGTGGGAGGGTTGTGAGACAGCCTGATAGATTCATGTTCTTGGGAGAATCTTCTGATTTTGTCCCTGGTGAACATGAACCTGATCCTTGGACATATGACGAGGCAATCCAAGATAAAGATGCAGCATCTTGGCAAAATGCAATAAATACCGAGATTGAATCTATGGATTCAAATCAGGTCTGGGAGGTAGTAGAACCACCCGATGGTGTAAAAACCATTGGATGCAAGTGGATCTACAAGAGAAAAAGAGGAATAGATGTGAAGGTTGAGACTTTCAAAGCAAGGCTTATTGCGAAGGGGTATACTCAGAAAGAGGGTATCGATTATGAGGAGACCTTTTCGCCGGTAGCCATGCTTAAGTCTATCCGGATTCTCTTATGCATAGCAGCTCATATGGATTATGAGGTGTGGCAAATGGATGTCAAGACATCTTTCCTTAATGGAAGTCTTGAGGAAAACATCTATATGAAACAACCAGAGGGATTCATTGCTAAAGACAAAGAGAATCTTGTGTGTAAGCTTAATCGGTCCATTTATGGATTGAAGCAAGCTTTGAGGTCTTGGAACATTCGCTTTGATGAGGTAATCCAGTCTTATGGATTGATTCAAAGTCTGGATGCGTCTTGTGTATACAAGAGATGTGACGGAAACGTAGTGGTATTTCATGTACTATACGTAGATGACATTTTGTTGATTGGCAACAATATCAAGGTGTTATCGGACGTAAGGGTATGGTTGTCCAAACAGTTTGATATGAAGGACTTGGGAGAGGTGGGACACATCCTTGGGATCAAGGTTATAAGAGATCGTAGGAAAAGGATGTTGTGCTTATCTCAAGCTTTATACATAGACACGATTATGGATCGTTTTAGCATGCAGAACTCCAAGAAGGGTTTTCTACTTTTCAGGCATGGAGTTTCTTTATTTAAGGAGATGTGTCCTAGATCATCTGAGGAGATAGAGGAGATGAAGGTGATTCCTTATGCTTCAGCAGTAGGAAGCCTCATGTATGCGATGCTATGTACTAGACTAGATATCTGCTTTACCATGGGCATGGTCAGTAGATATCAAGAGTAATCCAGGATAGGGACATTAGACTGCGGTAAAGCATATATTGAAGTACATGAGAAGGACTAGGGATTATATGTTGGTTTACCAGACAGACCAATTACTCCCTGTGGGTTACACGGATTTCGACTTCCAATCTGATAGGGATAACAATATGTCTACCTCATGTTTTGTGTTTACTTTGGGAGGTGGAGCCATTGTATGGAGGAGTGTCAAGCAGAAATGTGTGGCGAACTCCACAATGGAAGCTGAGTATGTGGCAGCCTCTGAGGCAGCCAAAGAAGCTGTGTGACTCAGGAACTTATTGATGGACTTGGATGTGATTCCTGGTTTGCCCAGAACTATCACAATTTATTGTGATAATAGTGGTGCAGTTGCAAACTCGAAGGAACCACGAGCCCATAAGGCTAGTAAACACATAGAGCGCAAGTACCAATTGATATGAGAAATCGTAAAGAGAGGAGAAGTTGTTGTGGCTAAGATTGCATCGGAGGATAACCTGGCGAGAGCTTTTGATAGGCATGTGGAGGGAATGGGGATCATATGTATGGCATTTTAAGGACAGCATAGACTTTTAGTATAAGTGGGAGATTGTAGGGATGTATACTGAAAAGTGTATCTTTTGTATGAACATCTTTATTTTGAAATAAGAATCACATGATCATTGTTTGCATTTTTTATGGTTATGCAATATTGTCTAATACATTACATTGTAGATAACATGGTGTGTGGTGTCACATGGGAGATCATGTTATCGGCTCCTTATAAAGTATAAGTAAAGGCTCACAACCGAGATGGCTTTGGACAAACCATCGGAATGGTTGTAGTGTGATTTGTTATTGGTTTGTCTTGACCATAGAATCACACTAGTGCACTTTGTGTGTATTGAGCAGGATCGACTTAGAGGTGATTCGATTTATTGCTGACTACATAATCAAATCGGACCTCAGATATTATTTTGTACATGCTCTTAATCCCGATATAATAACGGGCACATATACTTAGTTTTCATCTCTTTGATTTACCAAAGGGCGAGATTTATAGATTAAATCGATAGACTCGGTAAGTTGGGAGATGATATTATTTATATGGTGTATCGTTGATTATAGGAGGAAACCGTGTCCTATATATTAGGATGATGATGTCCCCTTGAGGAGCTCATAAGGTTCATCATGTAAACCCTACAGGTGGACTTGGTCCAACATGATGAAAAGGTTGAGTGTACTACTCATGGAGTTAGATGTTGATTAATTAATGGTCAGTAAATTAATTAATCGACGGACATTCGAGACCTTAAACACTGGGAGAAAATGTACAAATAATATATGGAGCTCATATTATCTTATAGGGGTTGGTGAGGTAGATCAATGATAATCCTTTAGTGGATTTGATTATCAGTAGTGGATCGAACTTTATGTGGGCTTGATCCATAGGTGGCAAAGATCCAACTCCTCCTCATGGTCCCTAATGTAGCCTATTAACACCTCATGAAGCTTAGATCCAATGGATAGAAACAAAACTCTAGATCCAAAGGTATAGATAAAATCTCTAGATCCGATGGTTGAGATTAAATCCCTAGAACCAATGGTGGAGATTAAAAGGAGGACATGTGGTTGGCGTGGAATCAAGAGGAGTTAGGGTTTTGGGGTTGGCGGCAAGTAGAGGATCTAGGGTTTGGGCTTGGGCGGCACCTAATAAGGAAAGTTTTCCTTGCTTCTTCTTCTTCCTCTAGCTGTCAGCGCCCATTCAAGTTCTTCCAGCTCTTTGCCGGCCTCAAAACTCCTCCTTCTCCTTCTCCTTGAGTGGTGGAAAGAAGACTTAGGGCTTTCCCTTGGTGTCTTGGTCGGTTTCCATCATCATCTCCTCCTCCTAGTTGGTCGGCGGCAAGGATTCCCCTTATTGCTTTTTGGTTGGCTATAGTTTGGAGAAGAACCTTGTTTCTATTCTTCCTCTTGCTCGGAACGAGCAAGGAAGGAAGATTGGTGATCTAGGAGCTTCAACTTTTGGTAGATCATTGCCCACACGACGTTCGAAAGGCGGAAGGTCATACATTAGAAGATCGAGAGGTATACCGATTTTCTATTCTCTTTTGTATCAATATTTTTTATTTTTCAATTATGAGCATGATATAATTCTGTTTGTGGCTAAATAATACTTGGATCCTGAACATAAACACGAAAGCCGGCGATCCGGACATCGTCTATTCCGTGGCTACTCGTAGAATTGAGCTTGGTCGCTTGAATAACAAGTTTGTTCAAGTAACCTCTCTAAACGAATAGCACGACGATGACTTGGTTGTTTGGGCAATCACTTTGTCTAGGATTAATTTTATTTTAATCCAGGGACATCGATGGGATCGCCATGAATAAGCGACCGAGGTGAAGTGGGAAGCGAAGTTTACCCTCATGGACTCGATAAGCAAAACCCTTCAATGTGTATGTATACACCTTAGATAACATGTGAGATGTTAGGATAATAGGTTAGGTTCAAGGTGCATAGGTAATGCATCTAGATGAACTTAAACTTATTTCAATCATCACTAAGAATCATGGTGAAAGCTAATATACAAGTTATGTATATCTAGCCAATAATCCATGGTTCAAACTAGGTTTTCAAAAATATTTTAAAATCACTTTAGGAAACCTTGATAAAATCTATCTTTTGATAGCAATCATCATTGTAGAAGTTGATACAAAGTAGATCAAAAACATTAAAATTTTAATAGTTTTTGAACTATGTACTAATCTCTTATTTTAATGGTTAAAATATTTTTCCAAGATTTTTAAACGATTGTATGTCTGATAATTATTACACATGTGAAATTTCATGATTTTTCAAGATATATATATTTAGTTACGATTTTTCAAAGTTGGAGTCTGATAACTAAAAAATAGGGTTTTTCAGTTATCAGTTGACTGCCTCTACAGAGCAGTGAACTAATGGGCAGCAGTTGCTTAGGTGGCAATGACTTTGGCTGAAACCGCTCTGGTGGCAAAATCGCCCTGGCAAAACTACCTGGGCATCAAAACCGCCGTGGAAAACCTGCCCTGGTGCCCTAGCGCCCTGGCGCACGGCGACAATGCCCTGGCGTAAACCACCCTGGAAGAAAACCGCTCTGGAAGAAAATCGCCCTGGTGGAGCCAGGCTGCCCGGTAGCCGATGTCGATCATTCTTTGCTCGGTGCTAGTCGATTGATGTGCACTTCGATCGACTAGTTTGGATGTGGGTGATGCTTTGATTTTTAAACAAGGTTGTTTAACCTGATTTCAACTACCGTTAAGGTCCCTAACCACTCCTAACCCTAGGATATGCTTTGGGAAGCATTGTAAAGGGTGAAAATCCATTGGATATGGATTTGGAGAGGTGTTAGGTCAAAGTATCAAATTTAAGGGTGGAAGAGTTCATGTTTAAACTTTGAACCTTATTTTTGATTGTTTAAGAGTCTCTATTGGCTTAGGGACTTCCCAAGGACATTGTTAGTGCAATGGTCAAATAGAGCAAGCCTTTAGGGGGAGGTATCCATCATGGGATGATGGATGGTAATTTTCCTCATGAGATGGAAAATAGGATTTTGAGATACCCAATTTGGAAATTGGGAGAGAGTATAGGATTGCATCTCTTGAGTGATATGGGACTTATCACTAGGAAGATGGTAGGCATCCTAGGTATCTTTGGGCCAAGGGGGAGATTGTAAGATCTCATTGGGACATGAGACATTGACCTCCTTGGAGAGACCCTTTTTGATGTTAGTCAAAAAGGGGGAGAATGTTTGGGATTACCAATTTGGGAAATTGGTAAGAAGAATTGAGTTAGTGTTCTAACTCAAAAGTATTTGTTTTTGTCAAACATAAAAAAGGAGGAGATTGTTGGTGCAATCGGCCTAGGTCACGATTGACCGAACTCGAGTTTGACTCGAGTGATGTTTTGATGTTTGACAAAGTGAGTTGACATTGTTGTTTGACATTAATGTCTGTTGATGTTCCCGGGTTATGTTTAACCGGACTCGAGTTTGACTCGAGGGAGAATTTGATGGTTGACTAGAGTTGACCATGGCATGGAAAGTCCAACATGGGTTGGCAAGGGAAAGTCCAAGCTTGAGTCTTGGCATTTGAAGTCCAAGGGGTTTAATATTGGCGGCGTAAAGTCCAAGCGAGAGTCTTGGCAACATAAGTCCAATGGTTGGCGACGTAAAGTCCAAGCGGAGTCTTGGCGGCGTAAGTCCAATATGTCTTGGCAATGTAGACACCGTTAGCATGACATGGCCGATGGAAGCACCTGAAGGCTAGCGCGATAGATGAACAAGTCATGGATGACTTGGAGGGATCCGAGAGGCGTGAGGCTGATGGAGGTGGCTAGAAGGCTTAGGTCTAGGCTAAGGGTGGTCTAGTAAGTATGTGGGAACCATACTTGGGCAAAAAACTCATGTTGAGGTGTGTCAGTCGACTGGTGCCATATGGCAGTCGACTGATGAGAGTCAACTAGTGTTTGACTGCGGGATGTGTCCCAGCAGTCGACTGCCAAAGCTTGGATGTCGACTGATGGACGAGCAGTCGACTGATCTTGTGATCAGTCGACTGATGCTCGGGTTTTGGGGCACAAAATGGAGTCTCACTCCACAGCTGCGGTCAGCAGTCGAGTGATGACTTTATCAGTCGACTGATGGTCATAATCAGTCGACTGATGTCCTAGCAGTTGGATATTTCCAGCGTGGATTACATTGTTGTCTCACAGCAACAGTGTGATCAGTCGACTGATGGTCCCGAGTAGTCGACTGATCGGCTTTTTCCAGCACAGGTTGAAGATATAAAAGGAGCTCGTGATGGAGGAAAAACAATCCAATTATTGCGATCTATTGGGGTGATTTGTTGCTACAAATCAGGTCTCCAAGTGCAAGTCAAGCAACCAAGCATTCAAGCAATCAAAAACAAGTGTTGTAAAGTTTTTCTTTAATTATCTTTCGTATTTGCATTGTATATTGCTTGTATTTCGTTCTTGTTGTTGTAAGATCATTTGTACGAGGTTTCTCCACCTCTGACTTGTGTCAAGAAGGAGTTATTGTGATTAGTAGTGCGTGTTTGCATTGCTAGGGCTTTTAGAGCCCAATCCGTGGAGTATGAACCGTTCGATTCCGAACCACATTAAATACTTGTGTAGTTGTGTTTGTCTATTTCGTATTGCTTCATTATTATTCCGTTGCGCTCTAACGAAGTTTGTAGACGAACATGCAAAAGAATTCCATCATGCAATGAATCACCACTATTCACCCCCCTCTAGTGGCCTTTAATCTCCTACAGAGTCTGTCACGCATTTCTGCTTAACACTCCTCTATACAATGGCTCCACCTCCCAAAGTAACCACAAAACCCAAGGTTGACCTACTGTTATCCCTATCTGATTGGAAGTCAGAATCTGTGTAACTCACAGAGAGTAATTGATCTTCCTGGTATACCAGCATATAATCCCTAGTCCTTCTTGGGTGCTTCAATATATGCTTTACCGCAGTTCAATGTCCCTATTCTGAATTACTCTGATATCTGCTAACCATGCCCACGACAAAGCAGATATCCGACCTCGTACATAACATAGCATACATGAGGCTTCCTACCACTGATGCATAAGGAACCGCCTTCATCTCCTCTATCTCCTTTGATGTTCTAGGACACATCTATTTAGATAAAGGTACACCATGCCTAAAAGGTACAAACCCTTTCTTGGAGTTCTGCATGCTAAAATGAGCCAGATTAGTGTCTACGTATGAAGCTTGAGATAAGCACACCATCCTTTTCTTGTGATCCCTTATAACCTTGATCCCAAGGATGTGTCTCACTTCTCCCAAGTCCTTCATATCAAATTATTTGGACAACCATACCCTTACATCTGACAACACTTCTACATTGTTGCCAATGAGCAAAATGTCATCTACGTATAGTAAAAGAAATACCACTATGTTTCCATCACATCTCTTGTATACACAAGACTCATCCGGACTTTTAATAAATATATATGACTGGATTACCTCATCAAAGTGGATGTTCCAAGATCTTGAAGCTTTCTTCAATCCATAAATGGATCGATTAAGCTTGCACATAAGATGCTCTTTGCCTTTTGCAATGAATCCCTCTGGATGCTTCATATAGATGTTTTCTTCAAGACTTCCATTAAGGAAAGTTGTCTTTACAACCATCTTCCAAACCTCATAATCCATATGAGCAGTAATAGATAAGAGAATCCGGATAGATTTAAGCATGGCTACCGACGAAAAGGTCTCCTCATAATCGATGCCCTCTTTCTGAGTATATCCTTTCGCAACAAGCCTTGCTTTGAAGGTCTGAACCTTCCCGTCTGTTCCTCTCTTTCTTTTGTAGATACACTTGCATTCAATGGCTTTTACACTATTGGGTGGTTCTACTAGCTCCTAGACCTGATTTGAATCCATAGATTCTATCTCAGAATTCATCGCCCTTTGCCAAGATACCGCATCTTTATCTTGGATTACCTTGTCATATGTCCAGGGACCAAATCAGAAGATTCTCCCAAGAACATAAATCTCTCAGGTTGTCTAACAACCCTCCCACTGCGACGATGTATCACTTGTGTATCCTTTGTGACATGCGGTGCAGTCACTTATGGTATATCCTCCTGTACCATTGGTACTGAAGTAGGGAATTCCCCTCTTAACTCCTCTAGAACAATCTTGCTCATGGGCTTGTGGTTCATCACATAGTCTTCCTCTAAAAATTAGGCATTCGTGCTAACGATCACCTGTTGGATCGAAAGTGTCGCTAGAGGGGGGGGTGAATAGCGATACGGTGTCGTTAAAAACTTTTGCAATAAGTAAAAAGCAAGTAGAGAATGCACAGCGGAAATATAAAGTAGACAAGATATTTTTACGTGGTTCACAATCTTTCGATTGCTAATCCACGGCCCTCGTGATCCTTGATCACGTACGGAGGGCAATTCACTAAAACCACTCCTCTTCGTTGGAAGTAGGAGCAACGATTACAAAAAGAAATCAAGGCAAAGGGACACTCCCCCTTTCCTTGTTACGATTAAAGCACAAAGACAATTTAAAGAAGTAGAACTTAAATAAATATACCGACAACTCTTATAAGTAGAAGATGTAGCTTTCGTTGTCGGCGGCACTTCGTCGTAGCAAATGTGAGTAGTAGTAGCGGCGTTACGACGGCGTGTTGAGAGCTCTTGAATTCTTGTTATTTGCTTGGAGTGAACATGTCTATTTATGGATATTGATCTATGAATTTAGACATAGGTAGTGTCCAAGGTGAGGTTCTTATCCCAACTCAAGGATGAGGTGTTTCATCCAACCACCTTGTGCCACCTCAAGGATGAGGTGTTTCATCCAACCACCTTGTGCCACCTCCAACCTTCTTGTGCGCCAACTCAAGGATGAGGTGTTTCATCCAACCACCTTGTGCCACCTCCAACCTCCTTGGGCGCCAACTTGTTGGAGCCATTCAACTTGTGCCACATCATGGGAGCCAACCATCTTGTGCCAACTCACCTTATTTTGGGCGTCCACCACAAGGAAGCTTGGTGATGGTTTGGATGTCCACCTTGATGCCACATCACCCTTTGTACCAAAACACGAGTCAAGTCCAAATTCACCCCTTGAAATTGAGCTCTTCTCGAGGTGGAACTTGACTAGCAGTTTGATAGTCAAAGGGTTTTGGACCGCATAAGTTAGCTTAAAATATAAAGTACGATGGTTCTAACCATCTGATCTCGACCTAGACCTTCCATTGGAGGTATTGGGTCGGATCTACGCTTAACGACCTTGCTTTCGCTTTCACACGAGCTTACCTTGTAGCCTCGCTTCGGTCTTCACCCAGTACCTCGGCTTCCTCCGAAGTCCCTCTGGCGTTGCCCGACCACCTCGGTTCCCACCGGGTGTCGCAGACCTTCCGCTCAACTTTAGCATTTCTGCAAACTTAATTGAGCTCGTAAGATAACAAATATACCCTTAACTATTGAGCCTTTTGCCATAATCAAAATACCGGTTCGACTTTGGTGCCCACTGCACCAACAATCTCCCCCTTTTTGATTCATGGCAAACCGACACAAAAGTTAAGGAAAAATTAAGCATAACAGTAAGCTAGCATAATGATTAAGCATGAATGAGCTAGCATAAAGATTAAATATGAATGAGCTAGCATAATGATTAAGCATGAATGAGCTAGCATAATGATTAAATATGAATGAGCTAGCATAATGATTAAATATGAATGAGCTAGCATAATGATTAAGTATGAATGAGCTAGCATAATGATTAAATATGAATGAGCTAGCATAATGATTAAGTATGAATGAGCTAACATAATGATTAAGTATGAATGAGCTAGCATAATGATTAAGTATGAGTGAGAAATATTATTGTTCCAAGTTCTCCCCTTTGAGGTAACCTCCCCCTTGACCGAAGGTGAGTTCTTGAAAAATAATTTTTACTCCCCCTTAATAGTTGCTTAAGTAAACGGAATTACTTAATATAAAAGGTAATAATTTTGTTTACTTTCTTCCCCTTTAATTTTGGTTAATTTTGGTTACTTTTGTGACTTTCTCCCCCTTTTGCCTTAACTCAAAAAGTTTGTAAATATATTTTAGGGTTTGTAAGTCCAAGCAAGTTCCCAATATGATTTCTAAGGTAAGACTTAGGCTAATTTCATAAAAAGAAGCAAAAATAGAGTACATATATAGAAAAATTTAAATCCTACTCTATTACGCACATACCTAACTTTTAATGTTGTTAAAGATTAAGCTAAAGTCTTGGAGAGTGTGCTTCATCCACAGGAGCTGAGAGACACACTCACCCATCGCAACGTATTCGGCTTCGGTGGTAGATAAGGCAACGCAATGCTGCTTCCTACTGCACCAACTACTGGCATACTAAACATCGAGCAGCAAAATCTACTATATCTCTCTTTACACTGTTTCTACCAGTATAAATGTTTCAAATCTTAAGTCTAAGGACATGGTCAGGTTTATCTAGATTTTCGAATCCGGGAGGTTGACTGACGTAAACTTCTTCCTTAATGTATCCATTCAAAAATGCTGACTTGACATCCATTTGAAACAATTTAAAACCTCGAGGTGCAGCATATGCTAACAACATTCGGATGGACTCTAGTCTTGCTACGGGGGCGTAGGTCTCATCGTAATCTAAACCTTCGACTTGACTAAACCCTTTTGCGACTAACCTGGCTTTATTTCTAACTACTTCACCTTTATCATCAAGTTTATTTCGAAATACCCACCAATAATTGATTTTTCTTTAGGTGGTGGTACTAATTCCCGCATTTCATAGTGAATTGAGCTAGCTCTTCTTGCATAGCAATAATCCGATCGGGATCAAGAAGTGCTTGTTCAATAGTTTTGGGTTCGATTTTGGAAATTAACGAGATTTGACTAAGGTTTCGGTATGAAGCTCTAGTTCGAACCCCTAAATTTGGATCACCTATAACTTGATTGATAGGATGACTTGGGTGAGTTCTAGTTTGACTTGGGTTAGAGTCATCTATCACTTGGTCGATAGGATGACTTGGGTTAGGACGAGATTCAAGTTCAAGATCAGAGTCGGGTTCGCTATAAGTTGATTTGCTAGTTGGTTTTGTTAAGGATTGAACGGGTTCGTGTCCTTCGTCGAAAACTATATTAATGGTTTCTTCGACTCTTATGTGTAGGATCAATGGAATTACTAAAGGGTTGTTTGTAAGTTTTTAAACCTAAATCATCTCACCAATATCTACATGATCAAAACATGTTATTCCTATGTGTTACTGTGAGATGACTTTCAATTTTACTTGATTAATTTTAATGAATTTAAATTAACCAACATTAGGTTAGATTCGGATTTAGTCTAAGCTCATCAAGTAATCTTTTCAAGAGATTAGCTTCCAGGTCGTGGCGAGGCACAGAGGCCTTCTTTGATCGGAACAACGACCACTTCCTTAGACAAAGCTAATTTCAAGAAATTGATAACTCGACTTACTTGAGACTACATCTTGGTCTAACTAGTTATTTTTGAAAAGAGGCTCCCCGAGGCTCAATCTTTTCGTAGGATTTTAGTTGGTTTATTTTTGAAAAGAGGCTCCCCGAGGCTCAATCTTTTCGCAGGATTTTAGTTGGTTATGAGTCCTATCTAACCATTATAAAAATAAAGGAAAAACTAAGCATGCAATTTCTAAGACTTAACAAAAATACATTTTGTATTGGCTCCCCCTGGACCATTGAATCGAGTGGGTCTATTCACATAGTGAATTTGGTCCTTGGGAACCCAATACATGTTAGATCCTAAAGTTGAAATCAAAGTGATCTTAGGGACCCATGCTTGGACATTTTTCTTATGTTGGTTTACTATAGACATATATGACTTATTGGTTGTATTTGAGTTAAACCCGAGTCCGCCTTGTTGTACACGGCCCTTTGTGATCCAAGTAAGAGGTCAAGTCCCTTGGATCCCAAAGTGAACCTTTCCAACGTGTTCCTAAGGTCTTGACTTGTGTTTTCAAAAGCGAGTTCTCAACTTCAAGCTTTTCAACTTGAGTTGAGTCCTCCTCTTGAATCTGAGTAGTCGAAGAGGTTAGGAGAACTCATGTTTGAGAAGGTTAACCTCCTCAATTAGGGTCTCGACCTTGGACTCGGACTTAGCTAGTTTCTTATTTAAAAATTTAATTGCACCATACAAAGTATTAAGTAACGACCGACTTACCCTTAATGATTCTTTTGAACCGGATCGGATCCGTGGCTTGTCTTGAATGGAAGCTCATCATCGGATTCGGACTCGGACTCTTCTTCGGTTTGAGTCGTGCTCAGTCGGCTTGGCCATTAGAGCTTGGATATCATCTTCTTCCTCCGGGGTGGCTTGCTTGGGGCTTCTTCTTCTTGGAACACGCGCAACTAACGCAATACTCTTCTCGGCCTGGACCACGTTAGTTTGCTCATGTAATTCAAGTTCCGAAAACAATTCGTCTAACCTAATCTTAGAAAGGTCCTTGGAGACCTTGTAGGCATCGACCATGGATGCCCACAAGGTGGTCCTAGGAAACGAGTTAAGAGAATACCTGATAAGGTCGCGATTCTCGACCTTTTGTCCGATGGCATGGAGTTGGTTGACGATGTCTTGGATACGAGCATGTAGTTGAGTTGCGGTCTCGTTTTCCTGCATTTTCAAGTTATACAATTTATTTAAAAGTAAATCTCTTTTACATACCTTCGTGTCGTCGGTGCCTTCGTTTAGTTCCACTAGCTTGGTCCATAAGTCCTATGCACTAATTAAGGGCCGCGCGGTTGAGCTCTTCCTTGGACAACCCACATTGCAAGATTTGAGTTGCCTTGGCATCGGCTTCTACTTGTTTTTTCATGGAATTTGACCATTGATCGTAACCCAAAGATTCACCATCTTCATTAGGAAGTGTGAAACCGGTTTGGATTACGATCCACATCTCGATTTGGGTTTTAAGAAAGCATTCCATCGACCCTTCCAATAAGGAAAGTCATTACCGTGTAAACGGGGTCGGGCGGTGCGAAACCCTTCGCGATGGGCCATTTAAAAACAAGCAGAAGAAAGAAGAAATGAATCTTGCATAACACACACGGAAAGAATATTCCTAGACTTTCGTTTTGGATTAGTAAAAGGGAAGTAAAAAGATATATAAAATGTAACTTGCAAAAGAAATAAACAATCAAATGCGAATGTCGTTGAAGTTCCGAGGACAACCTTACTCGGGATCTAACCCAAGGACAACCTTATCCGGATCCTAAAGCCTCTAATGCAATTCTATATGTAGGAGAAGATAAGCAAGTGAAATAATTATACAGAAATAAATAAATAAAAAATCTGTAAAAAAAAAGAAAAACAAAGCTAGATTGGTGGTTTCACCGAATCTTAGCGCCCCCGGCTCTGATACCAATTGTTGGATCGAAAGTGTCGCTAGAGGGGGGGGTGAATAGCGATACGGTGTCGTTAAAAACTTTTGCAATAAGTAAGTAGAGAATGCACAGCGGAAATATAAAGTAGACAAGATATTTTTACGTGGTTCACAATCTTTCGATTGCTAATCCACGGCCCTAGTGATCCTTGATCACGTACGGAGGGCAATTCACTAAAACCACTCCTCTTCGTTGGAAGTAGAAGCAACGATTACACACAGAAATCAAGGCAACTGGACACTCCCCCTTTCCTTGTTACGATTAAAGCACAAAGACAATTTAAAGAAGTAGAACTTAAATAAATATACCGACAACTCTTATAAGTAGAAGATGTAGCTTTCGTTGTCGGCGGCACTTCGTCGTAGCAAATGTGAGTAGTAGTAGCGGCGTTACGACGGCGTGTTGAGAGCTCTTGAATTCTTGTTATTTGCTTGGAGTGAACATGTCTATTTATGGATATTGATCTATGAATTTAGACATAGGTAGTGTCCAAGGTGAGGTTCTTATCCCAACTCAAGGATGAGGTGTTTCATCCAACCACCTTGTGCCACCTCAAGGATGAGGTGTTTCATCCAACCACCTTGTGCCACCTCCAACCTCCTTGTGCGCCAACTCAAGGATGAGGTGTTTCATCCAACCACCTTGTGCCACCTCCAACCTCCTTGGGCGCCAACTTGTTGGAGCCATTCAACTTGTGCCACATCATGGGAGCCAACCATCTTGTGCCTTCTCACCTTATTTTGGGCGTCCACCACAAGGTAGCTTGGTGATGGTTTGGATGTCCACCTTGATGCCACATCACCCTTTGTACCAAAACACGAGTCAAGTCCAAATTCACCCCTTGAAATTGAGCTCTTCTCGAGGTGGAACTTGACTAGCATTGATCAGTAGTCAAAGGGTTTTGGATGATACAAGTTAGCTTAAAATATAAAGTACGATGGTTCTAACCATCTGATCTCGACCTAGACCTTCCATTGGAGGTATTGGGTCGGATCTACGCTTAACGACCTTGCTTCGCTTTCACACGAGCTTACCTTGTAGCCTCGCTTCCGGTCTTCACCCGAGTACCTCGGCTTCCTCCGAAGTCCCTCTGGCGTTGCCCGACCACCTCGGTTCCCACCGGGTGTCGCAGACCTTCCGCTCAACTTTAGCATTTCTGCACACTTAATTGAGCTCGTAAGATAACAAATATACCCTTAACTATTGAGCCTTTTGCCATAATCAAAATACCGGTTCGACTTTGGTGCCCACTGCACCAACATCACCCTCTGCTATCTAGGACTATAGAACAAACCACTTTTCATTCCTCTAGGATAGCCTACGAATAAGTGCACTTCTGTATGAGGTTTTAACTTACTAGCATCTACCTTCAGGACATGTGCTGGACTCCCCCAAATCCGAATATGTCTCAGACTAGGCTTTCATCCAGTCCACAATTCTATGGGAGTAGAAGGTACTAATTTATATGGTACCAAGTTTAGAGTATACATTGTTGTATCCAGAGCATACCTTAGAATGAATCTGGAAACTCAGAATAACTCATCATCGATCTAACCATCTCCACAAGAGTCCTATTCATTCGCTCTGCCACACCATTCTGCTAGGGTGTACCAGGTGTAGACAGTTGGGATTGAATCCGAGCCTTTGATAAGTAACTCCTAAACTCTCCCAAGAGGTACTCACCATCACGATCAAATCATAGTGTCTTGATACTTTTACCTTGACGTTTCTCCATATTAGCCTTGAATTCTTTGAACCTGTCAAAGCATTCAGACTTGCGGTGCATCAAGTAAATGTATCCATATCTTAAATAATTGTCTATAAAAGAGACGAAGTATTTAAAACCACCTCTAGCCTCGATAGACATAGGACCACACAAATCAAAATGAACCAATTCCAACACATCTTTGGATCTATACCCCTTGGCCATAAAAGGCCTCTTGGTCATTTTACCTTCCAAGCAAGATTCGCAGGTTGGAAACTCTTCAACCACCAATGAACCCAAAGGTCCATCAGCTATCAACCTTTGAATTCCACTCAGGTTAACATGACCAAACCTTGGATGCCAAAGATACGTTTGGTTCATTTTTGAAGGTTCTTTTCTCTTATAAGATTCAGAAGATGAGTTATTTACTTCTATTTGTATCATGGGAACTTTTGGTTCAAGAGTATATAAATTTCATACCAACACACCAAAATAGATAATATCCCTATTCCTTTTAATAACAACTATGTCATTAAAAGGAATAGAATATCCATCCAAAAACACTTTAGAAACTGAAATCAAATTCTTTCTAAATGAAGGTACATAAAGGCAATTTCTCAAAACCAAAATTTTATTCCTATCAAAAGATAAATAAACATCTCCCACTGCAATAGCCGCTACCTTCGTAGCATTGCCCATGTCGACGGTAATCTCCCCCTCAGCTAGTCATTTGGTTTCCTAGAACCCCTACAAAGTATTGCAGACATGATCAGTAGCTCACATATCTACACACCAGGTGCAGGTAGATAATACAGCTAAATATGTTTCAACGACTAGACCAAAAGATATACCTTTGTTCTGCTTGTGGTTGGGACAGCCAGCCTTCCAATGTACAATCTACTTGGAAGTGAAATACTTGCCTTTCGCCTTCTTCACTCCTCCCTAAGATCCTCCCACCACCTTCGCTGCACCTTGTTTCTTCTTCTTCTTGCCTTTCGGCTTAGAAGAAGAAACCTTCTGGGCAACCAATACCTGAGAACTCTGACGAAAAAGCCCCTCTGCTAGCTGGAGTTCTTTCAGAAGCTCCGCCAATGAATACAACCTCTTATTCATGTTGTAGTTCTAGCGAAACTGCTCAAAACTCCTAGGTAGAGATTCGAGAATGATATCGACCTGGGTTTCCCCATCGATCTCAGCTCCAAAGATTTCTAGCTCATTCAAATGAGCCATCATCTTGAGAACATGATCCCTCACGGGTGTTCCCTCAACTATGGTGGTCGTCATCAAGTTTCTCATGGCTTCTAGCCTAGCAACCCAATTCTGGTGTCCGTAAATTTCCTTGAGATTGAGCATCATGTCATAGGCAGTGGTCATATCCTGATGTTGATGTTACAATACATTTGACATAGAAGCCAAAATGTAACACTGCACCATCTCATCAGCCTTTATCCAATTCTTATAACTCCCTTTATCCTTTTCCCCAGAATCATCCATAGGCTTAGGAGGACACTCCTCGAGAAGTGCATACTGTACTCCTCAGCAGTCAAGACTATGTCCAGATTCCTTTTCCAATCCACATAGTTAGGTGAGTAAGTTTATTTTCTTTCAAAATCACAACAAGTGGGTTGAAAGTCATTTTAAAAAAAAACTAAGAATCACATAAATCAAAAACATTAGATTTCAAAATTTATTGATTCCTTAAACAATAAAATTTCAAAATCAACCAACACCGAGAATATCATATGCCACGATAGTGTGGACGTATACGAATTCTTCATTTGCAAGAGGAGGTTTTACCCATTAATTTTATTATCTTGTCAACCTTACTTTTTGACAAATAAAATTAATAGTTAGTTCCTCTTCGGCCCTACAAATAAAAGCAGTGACTCCGATGGGGAGGATACTTTTATTTACATCTAAGTGTTAACCATTACTCGATACCAAGGTAATTATCTCGGATTATGTGACTTCCGATGGAGAAGTACACACGCTCCTAAATAATTTCCTATAACCATATTTGACCTAGTGATCCACAAAACAAATTCATCCGATATGGAGGAAGGCACTCAGAGCCAACGTGCAAGTTTGTTCACATCACATGTCAAATTTTAATGGAGGCCACGGGAATTAAAAAAATATCCCTCTCCCACATAGTAATTTAAAATTAAGGAATTTTAACTATGCAAGAACAACAAGTATATAAATCAAAAGAAATAAATATGAAAAATAAATTTTCCAACTATTATGGCTTTTGTTCTCCAATACGCCTCTAGTCGTGTTGCCACCTCATCCGCTCCTCCATACACCATTTGCAAGCCATCCGGAGATCTGAGCCGAGAAAAATTATTTTAATTTACATCCATTGATCCTATACTCCACAAAGGAGTGTACATGAAGTCTAGATCGAAAGTAAACTAAAATAAAAGAGTGGATAAACAATGTCATACTTAATTACAAAAATTAAATACTAGCCTCATCAGACCCGAGGATTCTAATAATAATACGATTACACACATACAATCACATACACACACATATAGTCATAATAGTTGAATCTTATGCCTGCAAACAAAAAGTTATCCTACTCACATCCTACTATTATCCGGCACGCATAATATATGACAAGTGCATAAAAGTAACCGAATCATAAACACACAAAACTGTAAACCGTGCCTCTGATACCACTTGAAGGTTGAAGCTTCGCTTCTCGCTTCTCCTTGTTCGCTTGTGCATGACGATCCTATCTAGCGTCACCGGATTAAAAAAAAATAATCCAGATGAAAATGGATTACCCAAGCAACCGATTCATCATCGTGCTTCTCGATTTGAGTCATCGCTTGAACAAAATTGTTGTTCAAGCACCTACCTCTTTTCCTCGATTAGCCGCGGAATAGATGACGAACAGATCACCGGTTTTTGTGTTTATCATCCGGGTCCATGATCATACAATTATAATCCAATTACATAGAACAAGAAAGAAAACTAAACATGAATTATGCCTCTTGTTTACCTCTTAATCTTCTATCGTATAACCTATCCTCTTCTTGGACGTCGTGTGGGCGACGATCCTCCAAGAATCGAAACCTCCTAGATCTTGTATCTTCCCTTCCTTGCTCGCTCCGAACAAGGGAAGATAACCAAACTCTTCTTCTCCTATCTAGTGCCGACCACCAATCCTCCTTGCTTGGTTGTTGCCGCCGGCCAAGGAGAGGAAGAAGGAGAGGTGGGCGCTGGCCAAGAGATGAGCTCTTATTGCTGCCGGCCAAAATTTGAGGGAAGAAGGTGCCGCCCTAGGAGACGATAAGGAGGAGCCGTCCAAGAGCAAAGGAGAAGATGAAACCCTTATCCTTTGTTTGTGTTGCCGCCGGCCCTAAGGGAGAAGCAAAACCTAGCAACCAATGCTTGTCGCCCAACCCTTAGAAACTCCAAACCCTAGCACTCCTTATCTTCTCTTGCCGCCCAAGACTTGGAATCTATTTATAGATTTTGCCCAAGCCTCCTTTTAATCGTGTCCGTTGGATCTAGGCTTTGTGAGGGTTTTAATAGGCTACAATAGGGACCATGAGGAGGAGTTGAATGTTGGCCACCCAATGGATCCGAACCTGATCCAATAATGATGATCCATTCTACTAAAGTGATCATCATTGATCTACCTCACCAACCCCATAATTGTATATGGGCTTCACAAATTAATTTTACAAATCTTGCCCATTGGCAAATCAAAGAATTAAATATTAAGTATATGTGCTCGTTATTATATCGGGAATAAGAGCATGTACACTATAATATCTGAGACCTGATTCAATTATGTAGTTTGCAATAAATTGAATCACCTCTAAGTTGGTCCTGCTCAATACACATAAAGTGTACTAGTGTAATTCTATGGTCAAGATAAACCAATATCAAATTACACTACAACCATTCCAATGGTTTGTCCAAAACTATGTTAGTTAAAAGCATCTACTTATACTCTACAAGGAACTGATAACATGATATTCCGTGTGACACCACACACCATGTTATCTACAATGTAAAGTATTAGACAATATGCATAACTATAAATATGCAAACAATGATTATGTAATTCTTATTCTAAAATGAAGATGTTCATACAAAGGCTAGGCTTTCAGTATACATCCCAACAGGAATATGTCCACCGGAGTTGTGATGTTGGCTGGAAATTGCTGCTGGAGTTGTGAAGGTGTTGTCCCTTCAGCCGGAGGTGACGTAGAGGCTGGCCAGAGCGATCGAAGGGGAAATGGTTGAGGAAGATGTTGGCCGGTGGAAGAATTGGAAGAAGAAGAAGTGGATGAGGGACTGTTGGAGGAAAAGATGAATGGAGTTGGAAATCGGAGGGTTGGTAGAGGAATGGAATGTCATCGCCGACCTTGGTGGAGGAGAGGAGTGGCGGGCAGTGCTTGAAAGAAAAAGCAGCGATGGAGCTCACAGTGAAGAAGAAGCTGTGTCTGTTGGTGCAAGGGCACCAGATAATTGAACCTAGGTTTTGATTATGGCGAAGGCCCAAAGTTAAGGTCTTATTGTTATCTCATGAGCTAAATTAAGCGTGCAGGAAATGGTTAAGCTACGTTGAAGGTCAGCAACACCTAGAGATTCTCGAGTCAAGAAACCATGGTGGTCGTACGACACTGGGAGAACTTCGTTGAGTCGAAGAACCCATATGAAGACCGGAAGCAAAACAACATGTCATAAAGGACCATAGGTAAGGACGAGTGCGAAGAGAGATGGTAAGGTCATGTCCTTTGTACGGGGACGACCGTAGGCGGCGATCCGACTAAGACTTCCAGTGGAAGGTCTAGGTTGAAATCGGACAGTAAGGAACGATCTTATTTACCATATTCCATGCTAACCTCTTATTGCAGGAAATGACCAAGCTGGTAGTCGACTGCTGGATATTTGCAGTCAACTGATGCTCTAGCAGTCAACTGATGAAGGTCATCAGTCGACTGATGAAGGTCATCAGTCGACTGATGAAGGTCATCAGTCGACTAATGGCGACGAATTAGCAAAATACACAAGGTCAAAAAGGATAACGTTTGACATCGCCACTTCGCGATAAGATAAGGTGCCACCTCATGATAAGATCCACAAGTTATAGATCTGGATCTGGACTTATTCCAAGGCACAAGTCTATAAAAGGATAGGAGGACTCGAACCCTAGGATCATCAAGATTGCTCTCAAAGTTCTCCTACAACGCTAAAGCTCTAACGTCACAACGCCATCATAACATCGACGCAACGCCAAGCTTACATCCTCTTCGTCGGCAGCAGCAAGTTTGCTTTATTTATTATATTCGTGGTTTCAATCGTAATGAGGTGAGGTAGGTTTGTTGCCTCATCATTGAGCTTTCATTTTTGTGATCGTTGTCTCCTACCTCCAACGAGGAGGAGACTCTATAGTGGATTGCCCCTTCGTACGCAGTCAAGGATCGCGGGGCCTTGGAGTAGCAACCGATGGGTTTTGAACCAAGTAAAAATAAATTTGTCTCATTAACTTTTCCACTGTGCATCTCTTTGTTTTAATCGGACGAACAAAAAGGGATGAAGTTTTACGCGCGCTATTCACCCCCCCCCCCCACTCTAGCGCTTTTCGATCCAACCATTGGTATCCGAGCTGGGGCACTACGATTTGGTGAAACCACCAATCTAGGATTTTGTTTTAAGTTTCTTTTTGTTTTGGTTTTTCGATTCGTAAGTTTTAAGCTTTTCGTTATGTTCTCTTTTTTCTCACACTACTAATCCAAGACGAAAGTCTTGGCAACTTTTTTGCTTGTCGTCTTTTTGTGTGCAAGGATTTCTCTTCTTAAATGGCCCACATTGAGGGGTATAGCACCGCCCTGAAGGGTTTTTCCTTTGAAACCGAAGCTCTGATACCACTTGAAGGTAGGAAACTTCGCTTCCCATTTCAACTCGGTCGCTTGTTCATGGCGATCCCATCGACGTCCCCAGATTCAAAAAAAATTAATCCCAGACAAAAGGGATCACCCAAGAAACAGTTTCATCGTCGTGCTATTCGATTAGAGTGGTCACTTGAACAAACTTTTTGTTCATGTTGGATCGAAGCGGATCGCTAGAGGGGGGGGGGGTGAAATGCGATAAACCTTTTTTTTAATTCGTTCGTTAAAAACTCGAGTAGACAGTTAATTACAGCGGAAAGATAAACTATAAATAAATGAGACAAATGTTTTTTTACTTGGCTCGTAGCCTTCGGCTACTACTCCAAGACCCTAGTGATCCTTGATCATGCATGGAGGGCAATTCACTAAAAACACTCCTCCTCGTTGGAGGTAGGAGTTTGACGATTACAAAAAAAACTTCGAAAGAAAAGATAGAGAGACAAACCCTCTCTTCTATTAATGTAAAGTGCAACGATAATCTCAGTCATCCGAGGGCCGGGAGGTTAGAGAGAGAAGCTCCAACTTCTCTCTAGGATTCTTGGCGTTTTGGGTGCTGCAAGGGGCTGCGAACAAGACCAAGGGCGGCTGGAGGGCTTCTTCATCCATTCTGAAGGAGGAGAAGCCTTGAGTGGCCGGAGTTCGGGGTCTTGGAGGCCAAGGGAGGGCTGGAGAGGGTGGTTTCCGGGGAGAACAAGGAGGTAAGAGGGTTGTTTGTTGTTGGGTGTTTCTCATTAGGTAGGAGTAGAAGGTGGGAGGAGCTTCCGGCAAGCTTTGGAGGTTTCCGGCGAGTTTGGGCGGTTTCCGGCGACCAGCTCCGGCCAAGGGCCGGCCACGCCGGCCAGAGGGTGGAGCACACGTGGCACGTGAAGGGGTGGGCGGCAAACCACTAACTTGGGGGCTGTTCAAAGTCAATGTGGGCTTGGCAACCATTGGCTGATTGGGCGGCATATTACATTTCCAAGGCTTAGCTGGAAGATTGAACGGTAATGGCTAGAAGAAGAGGGAAAGACAAGGGCCAATCAGGTCAAAAGGGGCCCAAGGACGTGGCAAGTCAAGCTGATGTGGCAAGTGAGGAGGACCAAGTGGCAAGGGAAGAAGGACAGGTGGACCAACGGATGGATGCTGAGCTGGAAAAATAGGTTGACGTGGAAAGCTTGGAGGAAGAAGCTGGGGGAGAGATTGCTGTTGGCGTGAATGGGAGGGAGGGGGAAGAAGCTCCTGCTGGTGGGGAGGATGAAGAAGGACCTCAAGTGGCCGGAGGGGACGGTGGCTCGCCGGAGAAGGAGCATGGTTCGCCGGAAATGGAGCAAGCTACCGGATGACCACGAAAATAGACTGGTGGTGAGGCGCAAGAAGGAGCTTGGGGGCCAGCTTCTTGGGCTGGTTTGTTCAAGGACAACCGTAAGATTAAGCAAGCGATGAAGCTCGATCAGTACGAGGCGAAGGGGGAGAGGTTAGCTTTCTCATACGATGATTTGGACAGCGTTGAAGACACAATGGGTTTCTGTTTAGTGGGCTGTTTTATGGGGTTGCACCCGGGTCGAAGGGGGGTCATTGCGGTGGCGGAGCAATGGAAGGTGGTGTACAAGTTCTTCATGCACAAGAGCGGATGGGTGGTGTACCGATTTGATACGCAAGAGGACATGGACAACGTGTTGCAAGGGGGGTCGTATTTTGCGTTCGGAGTGCCGGTCTTCTTGAAGATTATGCCGAGATGTTTCTTATTTGATGAGGATGGGAGGCATGTGCCGGCGTGGGTTCAGATTCACGGTCTTCCTCCAGATTGTTGGTCGCAAAAAGTCTTGAGTATGATAGGTTCGGAGATTGGCAAGCCATTGTACACGGACAAATTGACGCGGACAAGAGAAAGGCTGGTTTATGCACGAATGATGGTGGAGGTTCCGGTCTTTGGACAGCGGGTATTGGAGGTTCCGATTACGTTGCCAACTGGTGCACAGGTGAATCTGAGAATTGTATATGAGGCATTGCCGGAATTTTGTGAAAAGTGTCGTCGGATTGGGCATGGAACAGAATTTTGTCAAGGAACGCATTAAGGCGTAACTGAAGGATAGAATGGTGTAGCTGCGAATGGGGGAGCAGGGAATGGGCGGCGGCCGGCCCGGCGTCGTTCACAATCGGTCAATAGGCAGGGGGGGCCAAGGAGACAATATAGACCAAGGCCAACGCAGCAAGCGAGAGAAGCAAATCAGTCCAATCAGGAGGGTAGTGCGGGCAATGGAGGAGCGCAGAACTCAATGGTAGCATTAGTCCTGTTCCGGCTAGGTGCCACCACCTTCGCCCCGGGAGGAAGGTACGGAGGAGGAGGAGGAAGAGGGTGAAGGGGAGAATGGAGGCTCGGAGGAGGAGGAAGAGGAGGGAAGTCCGGATGGGGAGCAAGTGGGGGAGCGAACTGGTTTACGGCAAAAGGAGGGGATAAGGCCGGAGGGGAGGATAAGTGATGATCGGCAAGGGGGGGAGAGGGGGCAGCAGTGGCATCGGGAAAGGAGCCGACAGAAAGGGAGAGGTGCCAACGACGCCACAAGGCAAGGGACAGTGCAAGAACAACATCAAGGCTGTCGGGTGGCGGCTAGGGAGCATCATCCACCATTTGGTGCGGGACTTCATCATTCATTGGCGTCGACATCGGGCTCCAACTCGGTGTAAGCTCAAGCAATGGCGGAGGAGGCGAGGCGAGGAATGAAAGGAGGGCCTGATCAAAGTGGCGACAACTACGGTGTGGCTTGATCAGGGAGGTGGACAATGAAGATTCTTTGCATGGAGCGTGAGGGCTTCCACAGGCCCTAAAGCAGAAGTGCAACACCTCTTGCGAAACAAGGAAATACAAATCTGGCGTTCTAGACAAAGGATGGTCAAAATGTTGGCAAGATCATGGAAAGGAGGTTCTCGGGTATGAAGTATGTGAATAATTTTGATATGGCTAATCATGGCGGATACTCCTTTTGTAGGATGAGCGTGAGGCGGATTGGAGGTTACGGATACTACAGGCGATATATTCACACTCAGTTACATCTTGGGGCTTGGTTTTCTATGTCTCTTTTATATATGGGCTTCACTCGGTCACAACTCGAAGGGTGCTATGGGAGAGGCTAACGGAGATGGGGGAAGGAATGACGGGGCCTTGGATGATCATGGGAGACTTCAACGCCATAAGGGATGTACATGAAAGGCAAGGAGGCAATCAAGTCACAAATTATGAGTTGCGAGACTTGCAAAGATTTGTTCATGTATGTGGTATGGTGGACTTGCGATCCATAGGGTGTAGATTCACATGGACAAATGGAGAGGTGGCTTGCAAATTGGATAGGGCAATGGTGAACTCGAATTGGCTAATGGAGGAGTTTGATACATATGCTGAATTTTTGCCCCCGGGATGCTTATCGGATCATTCATGTGTTATGGTTAACATTCTTGGGAAGGAAAGGGCAGCGGCAAAGCCTTTTAAATTCTTGAACATGTGGACGTTGCATCAAGATTACAAAAGTGTAGTGCAGAAGTCATGGGAGGCACCGGTGCAAGGTAATGCACAGTTTCGATTGAAGACCAAATTGGGAAGACTAAAGGCGGCATTAAAGGATCTGAACAAGAAGGAGTTTGATCACATATCGGAGAAGGCAAAGAGAGCAAACTACGAGTTAGAGGAGGCACAAAAGGAGGTATTGGCCGGCCAAGGTATTCCATTGGACTATGGGGAAAAGAGGAGAAGGGAAATTCTATTATCGGAAGCGGAAAAGATGTATTATCAACAAAGAGCAAAGCACACATATTTGCAAAGTGCGGACAAGTGTACAAAGTTCTTTCATGATGTGGTCAAGAGGAATAACAAGCGGCATGCGATAGTGGTGCTCACAAAGAGAAATGGGGAAAGAACGACATCGATCAAGCAAGTGGCGGAGGAGTTTCTTGACTATTTTCATGGGGTGCTTGCCCAACCGGAGGGGTGTGATCCCTTGGATGGCGCTGCCCTTACAGGAAGGAAGCTTAATAGTGGACAAGCGGGGGGTCTTGAGAGGCCAGTGGGGGTGGAAGAGATCAAGGGGGCACTACACGACATTGGGAGTGAGAAAGCACCGGGACCGGATGGATATGGAGCTAGGTTCTTTACTTCGGCGTGGGAGATTGTGGGGGAGGATTTTATTGCTGCGATAAGGGAGTTCTTTGGGACGGGAAAGCTATTGAAACAGTGGAATCACTCACTTATATATCTTGTGCCCAAAGGGGATCATGCGGAAGGAGTCACGGACTACCGACCTATTGCATGTTGCAACGTCTTCTATAAGGTAATTGCTAAGATATTGGCGGGAAGGCTCTCTAAAGTAATGGATTTCTTGATAGACCCGGCTCAAGCGGCTTTCGTGCAAGGAAGGAGTATCGGGGACAACATCTTCCTCACCCAGGATCTTTTAAGAAGGTATGCTCGCAAGAGGGTTTCTCCAAGGTGCATGGCAAAGGTAGATCTAAAGAAGGCGTTCGATATGTTAAATTGGGAATTCTTAATGGAAGCACTTGTTGGTTTTGGCTTTCCCCAACAATATTGTGCATGGATAAAGCAATGTGTGACGACAACGACATATTCTATATCGCTCAATGGGGGAGTCTATGGTTTTTTTGGTGGACAAAGGGGATTGAGGCAAGGAGACCCTTTATCGCCACTCCTTTTTGGGTTATGCGTGGAGGTGCTGTCAAGAAGGCTCAAGGACATCTCGGTGCTCCCATCATATCATCATCATCCGCGGTGCAAGGAGGTGGGCATCACACATCTTATATATGCGGATGATCTTATGCTATTTGCAAGGGCGGATGAGACTTCGTTGAGGATGCTTGCGGGCTGCTTGGAGAGGTTTGGGAAGGAAGCGGGTTTAAGAGCCAATCCGATAAAATCACAGCTCTATATGGCAGGGGTTGATGACCGAACAAAAGGGGACTTGTTGAGAATATTGGGCTTTCAAGAAGGGGTGTTTCCCTTTAGATATTTGGGCATTCCTATGGCGGCAGAGAAGCTGCGAATTGCTAATTATGGGCCTCTTTTGAACTCAATAGCAAGGAGAATGAGTGTATGGCCAAAGAAATCGTTGTCTTATGTGGGAAGGTTGGAGCTAGTGAAGACGGTGCTTCAAGGTATGGAATGTTTTTGGTTATCAATGCTCTCAATACCGGTTGGTGTGATTGATAAGATAAAAGGTCTATGTCGGGAGTTTGTTTGGGATTCAAAGTATCCTCCAATTGCATGGGATACAATATGCACGCCAAAGGAGAAGGGAGGTTATGGGATTCGGAATTTGCTTGTATGGAACAAGGCTTTGCTTGCTAAAGTTTTATGGGAAATTAAAGCCCGGTCGGATCGCTTTGGGTCAAATGGGTTAAACACCATTATAGGCGGGCTGAATTTTGGGAATGGAAAGCAAAGTTTGGATCCACCATTGATCAAGAGGTTGCTGGAAATAAAAGAAGAAATAAAGCAAAAATCAAGAGGAGTGGGGAAGCAAACATGATGTTTATGGGGGTTCGTTATGGAAAAGAAAGGGGTGGCTAAGGCGTATGACTTCTTCCAAGGGCCTGCTCAAAAGCCTACATGGGCGCTGGAGATATGGAGAAAGGAAATTATGCCAAAGCACCGTTTTATTATGTGGCTTCTTGCACAAAGGAAACTTCGCACGGCGGATAGAATGGAGTATGAAGCAAACAAGATGTGCCCGGTGTGCAAAAGTGAGGAGGAAACCATGGATCACTTATTCTTTAAATGTACGTTTGCATATGGTTTATGGGAGCGTATAAAGGAATGGTTGGCTATCAAATTCAGATTTGAGAAGGTGGAAGACTTATTGGCCGGTGCAAAGAGAAGATACAAAGGGATGGGAAGGAAGGTGAAGGCGAGATACCTTGGCATTTCATGTGGGATTTATCATATATGGGCAGCAAGGAACAAATGTAAGCATGATGGGGTGCGATACAATGTTGAAGGAGCATTTTGGAAGGTCTAAATTCATGTCCATAGGTTTGTAGACCTATTGGAGCAAAGAGGAGAGGGACATCGGCAAAGCTAGGAGCTGGCTTGGGCGGTGTAATGCCTTGTTTGATTGACTTAGTTTTCTTCTTGAATATGTAATGCTTGTGATAGTGGTGTTTGTGATTGTACGAAGGATGGGGGGGGGGTTTTGATTAGTAGAGGCACTTTGGCATGTCATGATGGGAACCTCCTGCGTGGGGTTGGCTGGTTAGGATGTGTGGCGTGAAAGACATATGTAAGGTGGTATGGAGTCCTGTTTTGAGATACGTGGATTGGGGCATTCCCCCCATGAAGCGCCGTTATTTATATATGTACCTTTTCAGTAAAGTGCAACAATAAAAAACCTCGATTAATAAAATGAATTGCAATATTTAAAGAGACGACAAAATAAGAATATCAACAACTAAAAGAGTAGAAAGTAAACTAGGGTAGTTGACATCACTTCGTCGTAGAGTCGTCGAAAAATCGCAGAGTTGTGGAGGTTTGTGAGCACTTAGAGATGATGATAAACACTAGGAGAAACCCTCCTTTTATAGCCTTTAAGCCCCTCATCGAATGGGTCTTCAACCAATAGGAATTGGGCATAAAACTCCTTGAAAAATGGTGATAAAGCTTGACTCCTCGAGGCTGATTTTTGACCATCGATTGAACTGGCCGGTTGAACTGGCCGGCTGAACTGGACCAGTTGAACTGGCCGGTTGAACTGGCCCGGTTGAACTAGCTGGTTAAACTAGTGGCCAGGATTTTTGACTACAATAAAGGGTTAGCTCAAAATATAAGTGAATTCGACGGCCACTTGCCATCCGATCTCAACATAGACCTTCCATGGGAAGTCTTGGGTCGGATCGTCGCCTAAGGACGTCCCTGTACAAAGGACACGACCTCACTTCACTTTACTCACTCGAGCTTACCTCGATACTTACTACGTCGCTTTTGCTTTCGGCCTTCCACTTGATTCCTTCGGCTCCCTCCGAAGTCACTCGAGTGTTGCCCGACCACCGCGGCTTCCTCCGGGTGTCGCTAGCCTTCAGCTCTAGCTATAGCAATTTTTTGCACACTCGATTCAACTCGTGAGATAACGACATGAGCTTAACTTTGTATCATTTTCTATAATCAAAACTCAGGTTCGACTTAGGTGCCTACTGCACCAACAATCTCCCCCTTTTTGATTTATGGCAAACCCACATACAAAGTTAAGAAAAATAAATTAAGTGCATTAAGCAAAATGATCAAGATATATGCATGAATGAGTAGGAGTATAAAAAAGCATGAATGAGCAGGAGTATATAAAAACTTTTTTTTTTCAAGTGCTCCCCCTTGAGGAATCCTCCCCCTTGACCGAGGGTGAGTACTTGAGAAAGAGTTTTAACTCTCCCCCTTGATGTTTGCTACTAAACAAAAGAATTAAGTAACCGCAATTACTTAATATTGGCCATAGTGTTTAAAATAAGTTTTAAGTTAAGAAATCAAAAAACTTATTTCTTAACCTTGGCCTTTACTTCCGTTTTGTTAACAAGTTAACTTAAAGTTAAGTAAACCTTTCCGTTTTGTTAACACGAACAAGTTAACTAAGGCTTGTCCATAAAAAAAAATTATCCCTTAACTTTGGCCTTTTTCTCCCCCTTTTGTCATATATCGAAAAGAGTGAGGGTGTGTGTGGAATAAAAAATAAGTATTAATTTGAAAATGTTCCACATTATTTTGAAAATAATATACTTAAAATAAGTTCATCTATAAAATGTTCGACTCATATTTGGCTTGATTGATATGAAAGATCAACCAGTCCTGGTCAGAGTCGGTTAGTATGTATGATTATACTCCGTGGTTCATAGCGATGCACTAGCTCTACATCTGGAACCAGGAGTAAGGTCCTAACATCTCACGACCATCTACGTGGCTAAGTACACAAACACATTAGTCCTATGTGTTGTGAGATGTACTGGCTCCTTAAATCTATAGGTGCATGATATCTAAGGTATGTCCTATGCTAGTTCCATAAAAATGAAAATTAAGAAATAGTAGTAAGAAAATATAATTTGCAAGGTCCTATTCTACTATGCACATGCCCAATTTTCTTCTTAATAGACTAAATTCGGCTTCGGGTAGAGGTTTAGTAAATAGGTCTGCTAAGTTAGACTTCGATTCGACGTATTTGAGTTGCATGGCTCCGTTAGCCACATGTTCTCGAATGAAATGGTGTTTGACCTCTATATGTTTGGTCCTAGAGTGACATATCAAATTCTTAGTAAGATTATTGAACTAATGTTATCTACGTGGAGTTTCGTGTTCGTAAAGTCTAACTTAAAGTCGCGGAGAGTGTGCTTCATCCAAAGAAGCTGAGTGACACACTCACCCATCACAATGTATTCGGCTTCAGTGGTAGATAAGGCAACACAGTGTTGCTTCCTACTGCACCAACTCACTAGACTCGAGCCGAGAAGTTGACAACAACCACTCGTACTCTTTCTATCGAGCTTACTACCGGCATAGTCCGAATCGGAGTAGCCGGTTAGTTCGAACTCGGTAGATCTAGGGTACCAAATACTGACATTAAGTGTACCCTTTAGATATCTAAGGATACGCTTGACTAGATTTAGGTGAGACTCCTTGGCACAGGTTTGGAACCTTGCGCACATACTTACTGCAAATAGGATATCAGGTCGGCTTGCAGTTAAGTAAAGGAGACTCCCTATTATGCTCCTATAGTATTTTAAATCAATTGAATTTCCGATTAAATCTTCTTCTATATTAACATTAGTTACCATTGAGGTATTAATAATTTTAGCGTCTTGCATTCTAAAGCATTTAATTAATTCCCTAGTATATTTGCGTTGATGTAGGTATATTCCATCCTTTGTTTGTTTAATTTGTAGATCTAAGAAAAAGTTTAACTCGCCTACTAAATTCATTTCAAATTCACTTTCCATTTGTGAAATGAACTCATTTAGTAGGATTGAGTTGGTGGTTCCGAAAATAATATCATCTACGTAGATTTGGGCTATGAATATGTCTTTACCTAAGGTTTTTATGAAAAGGGTTGGGCCAACCCTAGGCCGCCAACCATCTTCTCCAACCGGCCACCATCTGCTGTCATCTTCTCCCATTGTCGGCGTCGAGCTGCTGCCGGAAGAGTTCCGGTGATCCTCCATGGCTCCGGCGACAAGGTGAGCAAGCCGCTTTCCTTATTTGGCCGGCGCAAGGTCTCCACCAAAGCTGTCCAGTTTTCTGGACAGTTTGTTTCCTTCTCGTCGGAGCATCATTTGGACGACGTTTGGAGCTTCGACAGGGCCTTACTTATCGGGGATTCGATCTCCAGTAATCCTCATAGGTGGAGGACGAATGATTCGTCAAACGGTTGACGAATACCTCTCCGGAGAAGTGAGTTTTGAGGACTCGTCTTTGGATCCGAATTTGGATTCGGATCTTGATCTTCTCTCGATCACATCTTCTTCAACACGAGGCTAGTAACCCGTACGAAGATGAGGCTCGTGACTTAGTGAAGCCATCCCGAATATACTCAGCGTGGACACGGATAGAGATGATTCTAGCGTGGATTGTTTCGGTTGATGTCGTTCCCGCTACACGTGATACGTAAGGTATACGTAGTTAAATTTCCTTCTATTGCAAAATTTAAATTTACGGTAATGTCTACACATGTTGTACTATGCATGCGTGTGATGTGTGTGTTGTAATAAATGTAGATTTATTATTTTATTACTTCCGCTGTGCACATGTTTACAAAACATGTTCGAACACACACTCGCCGCAGTGTCGGAAACCAACAGTGGTATCAGAGCTCAGGTTGTGTTTCGACATAATCGTAAAATTGTTTTGCGATAGTCATAATGATATTTCTAGAAATTTTCTACTTTTGGAAAGTTAGAAGTATTTATGAAAAATTTTCAATTTTGGAAAATCTAGAAGTATTTTTGGAAATCTTCCACTTTTGGAAAGTTGGAAGTATTTATGGAAATTGATATTTTCCATAAATAAAATATTTGATTAGATTTGGAAATTTGTTTCCTAATTTAATCATTATTTGATTTGGGAAATCAAATCTTACAATATTTTATTTCCATAAGTAGTTTTGATGATTTAGGAAATTGATTTCCTAAATTGACTTTCCTTAATCAACTATTTCAACGACTAAAATATGTGATTAGATTTGGAAATTTGTTTCCTAATTTAATCATGATTTGATTTGGAGAATCAAATCTTAAACATATTTTATCTCCATAAATAGTTATGACATATAAAGAAACATTGTACATGACATAATTGTATGTCATGTAATTGCATTAGATGCATATCATTATGTCATGCGTGTCATGACATGTAGATGTATGCCATGCCATATAGATAATAGTTATTTGCATGCAAAGAGGATGAGACATAAAAACCCTAACTCAATATTAAAGCCTACACCTTCTATTAATATGGTTAGAACCAGAGTTCCATTTCTTGTTCGGGTTGTTGGACTCTCTCCAAGCCCGGCTCGAACCCGAACATGTTCAAACCATGGAATAGTTTAATACTAATATGGTAAGAGTCAGAGGTCAATCGTTATCTTTTGTTGTTAGACTCTCTCCAAGCTGGGCTAATTGGTTGAATGCACTCTAACCATATTAAAACTATTTCTCGATTAATGGGTTGGCTTTAACCTGGAGCATCGGCTTGTTGGACTCTCTCCAAGGTCGATGTAAAGGGAGGTGAAGTTGGGTGCTATGCATATGATGCATACTTGTTAATGTGTTAACAACCCGATGTATGTGTAAACATTCAATTAGTTGATAGCACATTGTGATAGTTGCATATACGTGATATACAATCGGTATATTTGATACCTACCATCGTAGTTTTGAATGGCTTGTTGGACTCTCTCCAAGGTTGTTCATATCTATGATGGATATCAGCCCATTCAGAGATAGACCTACGATCTCCCGAAGTGATTTTGGGGTTTTTGAAATTCGAAAAATGAATGGGATTTATGAATGTTTAATGATGCATTTTAAAATCATCTTTCTCATATATGCTCGTTTTGTATTTCTAAGATTGATCATGATGTCTTTGAATTTGCATTCCATTTTGGATTCGAATAAATTGACTGGGCCGAACTTCTTGGACTTGCTTAGAAACTTGAGAATTGTTCTCAAGATTAAAAAAGCTTGCAAATGTCCTTGAAGCGCCTCTTCCCGCTCGTCCTAGTGACGATGCAACTCTAGATCAATTGTTGGCCTATCAGAAACATGTGAGTGATTCTGAACAAATGAGTTGCATCATGCTAGCCATGATGGAACCCAAGCTACGGAAGCAGCATGAGCATATGGATGCTCATATCGTAGTCCTTCATCTTTAAGAGTTGTTTGATAAGCAAGTGAGATTCGAAAGGTTCGAAGTCTCCAAGCTCCTCTTCACCTCTAAGATGCAAGAAGGTTCATCTGTGGTACTGCTCAATATGTTGAAGACTGTGGAGCCTTCTGAGAAGCATGAGCAGGGGACGGTGTTGTTAGTTGATTCCTCAAAGAAAGGTTCTAAGAGGGAGTCAAAGGAACAACAGAAGGGGAAGAAGAAAAAGGCTAAAAAGGAAGAATCAGCTCAAAAGGGCACTTGCCATCATTATGGCAAGGAGGGTCATTGGCGAAGAAATTGCAAGATTTATCTTGAGTTCATGAAGAAGAATAAGGCATCGGATGCCCCATCTTCTTTAGATATCTTTGTTTTTTATTGTCATTCTATTTCCTCAAATACTTGGGTATTGGATACTGGGTGTGGCTCACATATATGTAATGACATACATGGGCTAAGGAATAGAAGAAGATTCGTCAAGGGAGAGTCAAATTTACGTGTTGGGAATGGAGCAAAGGTTGCTGCACTCGCCATCGGAACGTATTTGTTGATACTCTCTGCAGGACTTGTCTTAGAACTGGACAATTGCTTTTATGTTCCTTCGTTGATAAAGAACATCATTTCTATTTCTTGTTTAAATAGAAATGGGTATCATTTGACTTTTAGTAACAATTGTTGTTACATAACTTTGAATGGAGTTCTTTATGGGACTGGAACTTTAAGCAATGGTGTTTATACATTGGACGTATCCAGTGATATTTTCAATATCGAAGCGAGCAACAAGCGTGCTCGAAAGGATGATCAATTAGACTCCTACATGTGGCATTGTCGTCTTGGCCATGTAAGCAAGAAACGCATGTCCGAATTACACCGATGTGGAATTCTGGAATCGTTTGAATTGGATTCATATGATACATGCGAATCATGCTTAAAAGGCAAGATGACTAAGTTACCTTTTACAGGAAAAGGTGAACGAGTGGGAGAGTTGCTAGGCCTAATACATAGTGATGTATGTGGACCTATGTCAACTCAAGCTTTAGGAGGCTATAGCTACTTCATTACCTTCACCGATGATCACTCACGGTTTGGGTATGTGTTCTTGATGAAACACAAGTCCAAGCCTTTGAAAGGTTCAAAGAATTCAGAAATGAAGTAGAGAAACAACATGACAAGAGTATTAAAATACTTCGATCGGATCGAGGTGGTGAATACTTAAGTCAAGAGTTTCTTGATTATCTAAGAGACAATAGTATATTGTCTCAATGGACTCCGCCATATACACCACAGCATAATTGTGTATCTGAGAGGCGTAACCGGACCTTGTTGGACATGGTCAGGTCAATGATGAATCATGCGAATCTTCCCAAGTCTTTTTGGGGATATGCACTTCAAACAGCTGTTTACTTGTTAAACAGAATGCCAACCAAGGAAGTCTCTACTACTCCATATGAGATATGGAATGGTAAGAAACCTCATGTATCTTACTTGAAGATATGGGGTTGTCCTGCTTATGTGAAGCGGACAGTATCAGACAAATTGGATCCTAAGTCTGATAAATGTCTATTTATTGGATACCCTAAGGAAACAAGGGGTTACCAATTCTATCATCCTGTGGAACAAAAGGTGTTTGTTTCAAGGCATGCTGTGTTTCTAGAGAAAGAGTTTCTCTTGCAAGAAATAAGGATACGTTCCTAATATATGGAGAAGGGTACATGGTGATACGTGGGTATACGGATGCCAGCTCCAGATAGACAAGGATGATTCCATGTCTCAGTCTGGGTACGTATTCACCTGGAATGGAGGCACAATAAGTTGGAAAGGTTCCAAGCTTGACACTATAGCGGATTCTGCCACTAAGGCAGAATACATTGCAGCTTTGGAAGCAGCAAAGGAAGAGGTTTGGATCAAGAAGTTCATCTTTGAACTTGATGTGGTCTCATCAATGATCCAAACATGTGCTTCGCCGCTATCATCTAATCAGAGAGATCATTAGTTGGAAGGAAATACAAATCGAGAAAATCCCCACTCAAAGGAACTTAGCGGATCTTTTAACTAAGGCATTACCTCAAAGTAAGTTTGAGGGTCATGTTAGAGCTTATGGTATTGGATACCGTAGCGATTGGCATTAGGCCAAGTGGGAGTCTGTTAGTAATATATGAGAAATGTCCTAAGGCAATCGCCTTATGTTTTAACCATTTATATGATAAATGAAGATTCACTATTTGAGTATACATACTTTCATGTATTTGATTGGATCTTAAACTCATTTACTGAATGTCCGCAATACGATTCACAGCATGAGATAATTTGTGATTGGATCACAACTAGTGAGTATCTCTACATATGTAATTGTGATTTATCGAAATTATCCCTAGTCGATGAATTGATGGATTTGGACACCATCAATTCTGTCGAGACTAGCATGAGGCATACTCCTTGGTGTATCCAAGCAGTCGATTCTCACTGGATGGAGACATTGTGATGTCCGGAGTTGATCGTGGATGCTAGTTATGGTAACTAGTTCATTGGAGTGACCAGCCGTAAGACTTCATATGGTTCTCTGCATATATAGATATGTCAATGAAGTTCTTACTGCGGCTTAAGTGCGATGTTCCTTTGACTTGCGGTATTCAAGTCATCTTGATCATAAAGACTTATGCTTTGACATCTTAAGCAAGCATCTCTGAGGAGATGTGGACCCGGGATGATTGGGTATAAGTCGAAGTGATCGAAGGTGTTTGAATAGCCTATAAAGGATTCACCACTCCTTGCGAGGAGATGTATACCCATGGCCTCTCGTCGGATTATTACTAAAGTCTTTGGCCAAAGCATTACATGTTTAGAGTAAGGTACTCTTCGATACATGTGCAGTAACTAGAATCCGTAGGACGAGGAAATGATACTTGAGCTAGGTGTGACGTAGTCGGCCTAGTGGGAACTGACACTATAGACCATGTCCTGAACCAAGGGGGTATAAGATGAGTGAAGGGAATGGGGCACGATTCATTCGAGCTGCTGAAGCGTTTCAGAAATAGTTCTGGATCAACCGTTGACCTTTTCGGTTAATTGGGGATCATGATGTACTACTAGGTGCCACTCATGATCGTTCTATAATTAATGGTTAATTATAGACGGCCAACATAAACTGAGAACCTATTTGGTCACACACACAACGAGCGTAATCCGAAGGATTTAAAACGAGCTTGAGAATGAGATTCTCAGACCGAGAGAAACTAAGTTTGGTTGGACCAAACAAGAAGCGAGCATGAAATCATTTCAGTCGCAATGGAAGCGTGGATGAGCCGTGTCTTATGAAGACATAATGGATGAACCAAAATGGTTTGGTTCTAATCCAATGGATGAGAATAAACCAAAGGGTTTGGTTTATTTTAAACAAATGAACCAAAGTTGGTTCGGTTCGTTTTAACTTAAAATAAACCATCATGGTTTGGTTTATTTTAACTTATATTAACGAAGCGGGTTAACGGGCCTTATGGTTATGATCCAATAACTATTAAGAGAATTAGTTCTCTATAAAAGAGGGCTTAAGGGTTTGTTAAGTGTTGGGTTTTCGGCACCGCGGCGTGTGTGTGTTCGATCATGTTTCATAAACATGAACACAGCGGAAGCAATAAAAATAATAAATACTCCTATTTATTACAACACACACAACACACGCATGCATATTACAACAAGTGTAAACATAACCGTAAATTTAAATTTGCAATAAAAGGAAATTTATCTACGTTATACCTTTCGTATGACGTGTAGCGGGAACGGCATCAACCGGAACGATCCTCGCTAGAATCGTCTCTATTCGTATCCATGCCGAGTTCCTCAGGATGACTTCGCTAAGCCACGAGCTTCGTCTTCGTACGGGTTACTAGCCTCGTGTTGAAGATGACGTGATCGAGAGATGATCACGATCCGAATCCAAATTCGGATCCAAAACGAGTCCTCAAAACTCGCTTCTCCGGAGAGGTATTCATCAACCGATTGACGAATCCTTCGTCCTCCACCTTAGAGGATTACCGGAGATCGAATCCCCGGTAAGTTAGCCGCTGTCGGAGCTCTAACCGTCGTCCAAACGACGCTCCGACGAGAGGAGAAGAAGCTGTCCAGAAAACTGGACAGCTTGGTGGAGGAGATAGGCGCCGGCCAACAAAGGAAGCCAAGTGCTCACCTTTTCACCGAAGCCTAGGAAGATCACCGGAGGGTCGCCGGAGGATGACCGACTGAAGCTTGGACGCTGGCAAGGACTTGGACGGCAGCACACAAGCTGGGCGGCAGCAGCCTTTTGGTTGGCGCCGAAAAACTCCAAGGGTGGAGGTGGGCGGCAACTCAAGAGGCTAGGGTTTTGGATTAGGTTAGAGCTTAACAATCCCTTAAGCCCTCTTTTATAGAGAACTAATTCTCTTAATGGTTAATGGATCATATCCATAAAGCCCGTTAACCCGCTCCGTTAAGATAAGTTAAAATAAACCAAACCATGATGGTTTATTTTAAGGTAAAACGAACCGAACCAACTTTTGGTTCATTCGTTTAAAATAAACCAAACCCCTTTGGTTTATTCTCATCCATTGGATTAGAACCAAACCATTTTGGTTCGTCCATTATGTCTTCATAAGACACGGCCCATCCATGCTTCCATTGCGACTGAAACGATTTCATGCTCGCTTTATGTTTGGTCCAACCAAACCTAGTTTCTCTCGGTCTGAGAATCCCATTCTCAAGCTCGTTTTAAATCCTTTAGATTACGCTCGTTGTGCGTGTGACCAAATAGGTTCTCGGTTTATGTTGGCCGTCTATAATTAACCATTAATTATAGAACGATCATGAGTGGCACCTAGTAGTACATCATGATCCCCAATTAACCGAAAAGATAAACGGTTGATCCAGAACTATTTCTGAAACCCTTCAGCAGCTCGAATGATTCGTGCCCCATTCCCTTCACTCATCTTATACCCACTTGGTTCAGGACATGGTCTATAATGTCAGTCCCCACTAGGCTGACTATGTCACACCTAGCCCAAGTATCATTTCCTCGTCCTACGGATTCTAGTTACTCCACATGTATCGAAGAGTACCTTACTCTAAACATGTAATGCTTTGGCCAAAGACTTTAGTAACAATCCGACGAGAGGCCATGGGTATACATCTCCTCGCAAGGAGTGGTGAATCCTTTATAGGCTATTCAAACACCTTCGATCACTTCGACTTATACCCAATCATCCCGGGTCCACATTTCCTTAGAGATGTTTGCTTAAGATGTCAAAGCATAAGTCTCCATGATCAAGATGACTTGAATACCGCAAGTCAAAGGAACCTCGCACTTAAGCCACAGTAAGAACTTCATTGACATATCTATATATGCAGAGAACCATATGAAGTCTTACGGCTGGTCACTCCAATGAACTAGTTACCATAACTAGCATCCACGATCAACTCCGAACATCACAATGTCTCCAGCCAGTGAGAATCAGCTACTTGGATACACCAAGGAGTATACCTCGTGCTAGTCTCTAAATCCATCAATTCATCGACTAGGATAATTTCGATACATCACAATTACATGTAGAGATACTCACTAGTTGTGATCCAATCACAAATTCTCTCATCGTGAATCGCATCGTGACATTCGGAAATGAGTTTAAGATCCAATCAAATACATAAAACATGTATACTCAAATAGTGAATCTTCATTTATCATATAAATGGTTCATACATAAGGCGATTGCCTTAGGACATCTCTCATATATTACTAACAGACTCCCACTTGGCCTAATGCCAATCGCTACGGTATCCAATACCATAAGCTCGAACATGACCCTCAAACTTATTTTGAGGTAATGCCTTAGTCAAGGGATCCGCTAAGTTCCTTTCAGTGGGAATTTTCTCGATTTGTATTTCGTTCCTATTGATGATCTCTCTGATAAGATGATAGCGGTGAAGCACATGTTTGGATCATTGATGAGACCACATCAAGTTCATAGATGAACTTCTTGATCCAAACCGCTTCGCTCGCTTAGCAACGATTCTGCCTTAGTGGCAGAATCCGCTATAGTGTCAAGCTTGGAACCTTTCCAACTTATTGCGCCTCCATTCTAGGTGAATACATTCCCAAACTAAGACATGGAATCATCCTTGTCTGTCTGGAGCTGGCATCCGTATACCCACGTATCACCATGTACCATTCTCCATATATTAGGAACACATCCTTAGTTCTTCTCAAGTACTTAAGGATCGTCTTAACAGCCGCCCAATGATCCATTCCTGGACCGGACTGGTATCTGCTCGTGACACTCAGAGCGTACGATACATCGGGCCTTTTACATAACATAGCATACATGATAGATCCTATTGCGGATGCATAGGGAATCTTACTCATGCAAATCCTCTCGTCTTCTGTGCGCGGACACATAGACTTCGAAAGGTGTATCCCATGCCTGATGGGTAGGAAACCTTTCTTGGATTCCGACATGCTAAACCTCTTTTTGCTTTTCGGTCTATATATAGGCAAAGACCAAGCAAGCTGTTTCGATCTATCTCTATAGATCTTAATCCCAAGATGTAGGTTGCTTATCCTGTGTCTTTCATGGAGAATGTCTTGGATAACCAAACCTTCAGCATTGTAAGATTGAAATATCGTTTCCTATAAGTAGTATGTCATCGACATACAATACTAGAATACGATTTGCCTCACAAACCTTCTTGTACACAAAGGTTCGTTTGGATTTTGTGAGAAATCAAACTTTTGATGGTCTCATCAAAAGCGGATATTCCGACTCTGGATGCTTGCTTCAATCCATAAATGGACCGTCGCAATTTGCATACCTTGGTTTTATCAACCGATGTGAAACCCTCAGGCTGTATCATATACACGTCCTTGAGCAGGTTTCCATTAAGGAAAGCTGTTTTCACATTCATCTGTCATATCTCATAATCATAATGAGCCGCTATGGCCAGGAGCATCCGAATGGATTTAAGCATAGGTATAGGCGAATAGGTTTCGTCATAATCAACACCTTGTTTTTGACGATATCCTTTCGCCACCAATCTAGCCTTATAGGTAATCACATTACCATCCATGTCGGTTTTCTTCTTGAAAACCCACTTGCACCCTATAGGCTTTATCCCTTGGTGGGTCAACCAAGTTCCAAACTTGGTTTTCATACATGGAATTCATTTTCGACTTCATGGCACCAAGCCACTTATCCCTTCTGAACTTGTCGGCACTTCTTCATAAGCTGGTAGGCTCCTCATCATCAATGAGTAACCGTCGTTCGATTCACTTACGAAATCCATATCTCTCGGGAATATTGCGTGTTCTACGGATCTCTGAAGATGTGGTGTTACAATAAATCGTAGATTGCTCATCACTATGAGTTGTCACATTGTGCTTCACCAGGTATCTCATTAATGTCTATTTGAGTCTCTCGAGCCTCCTCAAGCTCGATGACACTCCCTTTTTTTCTTGCAAGAGAAACTCTTTCTCTAGAAACACAAAGATGCCTTGAAACAAACACCTTTTGTTCCACAAGATGATAGAATTGGTAACCCCTTGTTTCCTTAGGGTATCCAATAAATAGACATTTATCAGACTTAGCATCCGGTTTATGCGATACGATACTTCACATAAGCGAGACAACCCCCATATCTTCAAGTAAGATACATGAGATTTCTTACCATTCCATATCTCATATGGAGTAGTTGAGACTACCTTGGTAGGCATTCTGTTTAACAAGTAAACAGCTGTCTGAATTGCATAACCCCAAAAGGACTTGGGAAGAGTTGCATGATTCATCATTGACCTGACCATGTCCAACAAGGTCCGGTTACGCCTCTCAGATACACCATTATGCTGTGGTGTATAGGGCGGAGTCCATTGAGACAATATACCATTGTCTCTTAGGTAATCAAGAAACTCCTGACTCAAGTATTCACCACCTCGATCCGATCGAAGTATTTTAATACTTTTGTCATGTTGTTTCTCTACTTCATTTCTGAACTCTTTGAACCTTTCAAAGGCATCAGACTTGTGTTTCATCAAGAACACATACCCAAACCGTGAGTGATCATCGGTGAAGGTAATGAAGTAGCTATAGCCTCCTCATGCTTGAGTTGACATAGGTCCACATACATCAGTATGTACTAGACCTAGTAACTCTCCCACTCGTTCACCTTTTCCAGTAAAAGGTAACTTAGTCATCTTGCCTTTTAAGCATGATTCGCATGTATCGTATGAATCCAATTCAAACGATTCTAGAATTCCACATCGGTGTAATTCGGACATGCATTTCTTGCTTATATGGCCAAGACGACAATGTCACATATAGGAGTCTATGTGATTATCCTTTCGAGCACGCATGTTGCTCGCTTCGATATTGAAAATGTCACTGGATACGTCCAACGTATAAATGTCATTACTCAAAGTTCCAGTTCCATAAAGTACGCCATTCAAAGTTATATAACAACAATTGTTACTAAACGTTAAATGGAAACCATTTCTATTTAAGCAGGAAATAGAAACAATGTTCTTTATTAGAGAAGGAACATAATAGCAATTGTCCAGTTCCAAGACTAGTCCACTAGGGAGCTTCAAAAATAAGTTCCGATGGCGCATCGCAGAACCTTTGCTCCATTGCCAACTCAAATTTGACTCCCCTCGACAAGTCTTCTTCTATTCCTTAGCCCCTGTATGTCATTACATATATGTGAGCTACACCCGATATCCAATACCCAAGTGTCTAAGGAAATAGAATGACAATCAATAACGAAGATACACAAGAGGATGGGGCATCGGATGCCTTCTTCTTCTTCATGGACTCAAGATAAATCTTGCGATTTCTTCGCGGTGGCCTTCCTTGCCCACATGATGGCAAGTGCCCTTTTGCTGGTTCGCCTTCTTTGCCTTTTTCTTTCCTTTCTTCATTCTTTTGCCTTCCTCTTAGAACCTTTACTGTAACCGCTTTCTCCTCATGCTTCACGTAAGGCTCCACAGCCTTTCAAAGATATTGAGGAGCTCGAATGGTGGATTCCAATTTGTTCATCCGATAGTTCATCACAAATTGTAGAAACTCTTGGGCAAACAATGCAGAATTAAGTCAATACTTAACTCATGATCCATCACAAAACCGAGGGTAGCTAGTCGCTGATGTACCTGCTCATCTTTAGCACAAATCGCACTACGCATTTAACCTTCTTGCATCTTCGTGGGTGAAGAGGAGCCTAGAGACCTCGAACCTTCTGGATCTCGCTGCTTCATCGAACAACCTCATGAAGATGGAAGACCATAGTATTAGCATCCATATGCTCATGTCGCGCTTCGCACCAGTACCATCGCCGCTAGCATGATGCAACTCGCCACCGACCGCCACATGCTTCGATAGACCAACATTTGGTCTGAGTTGCATCGCCCTTAGACGGTCAGAAGAGGCTCTTCAAGGACATATGCAAGCTTTTCCGCCTTGAGAACAATTCTCGTGTTTCTAAGCCACCCAGAAGTTAGGCCCATACTTGTTCAATCCAAAATAGTGCGCAAATTCAAAGACGCTATGATCAATTTATCGACCTAGAAATACAAAACGAGCATATATGAGAAAATGATTTTAAAATGCATCAATATACATTTATAAATCCCATTCATTTTTCGAATTTCAAAACCCCAAAATCACTTCGAGATTGTAGGTCCATCTCCGAATGGTTGATATCCATCATAGTTATGAACAACCTCGAGAGAGTCCAACAAGCCATTCATAACTACGACTAGGTATCATCTATACCGATTGCATATCCCGATATGTAACTATCACAATGTGCTATCAACTAATTGAATGTTCACATACATCGGGTTGTTAACACATTAACAAGTATGCATCATATGCATAGCACCCAACTTCACCTCCCTTTACATCGACTTGGAGAGAGTCCAACAAGCCGATGCTCGTTAAAGCCAACCCATTAATCAGACATAGTTTTAATATGGTTAGAGCGCATTCAACCAATTAGCCCAGCTTGGAGAGAGTCCAACAACCAAAGCTAACGATTGACCTCTGACTCTTACCATATTAGTATTAAACTATTCCATGGTTTGAACATATTCAGGTTCGAGCCGGGCTTGGAGAGAGTCCAACAACCCAAACAAGAAACAGAACTCTGGTTCTAACCATATTAATGGAAGGTGTAGGCTTTAATATTGATAAAGGGTTTTTATGTCTCATCCTCTTTGCATGCAAATAACTATTATCTACATGGCATGACATACATGACATACATCTACATGTCACGACACCCATGGCATAATGTTATGCATCTAATGCAATTACATGGCATACAATTATGTCATGTATATAATTTCCTTATATGTCATAACTATTTATGGAAATAAAATATGTTTAAGATTTGATTTCCCAAATAAAATCATAATTAAATTAGGAAACAATTTCCAAATCTAATCACATATTTTATTCATGGAATTATTTGATTAAGGAAAATCTATTTAGGAAACCAATTTCCTAAATCATTAAAACTACTTATGGAAATAAAATATTTTAAGATTTGATTTCCCAAATCAAATCATGATTAAATTAGGAAACAAATTTCCAGAATCTAATCAAATATTTTATTTATGGAAAATATCAATTTCCATAAATACTTCCAACTTTCCAAAAGTGGAAGATTTCCATAAATACTTCTAGACTTTCCAAAATTGAAAAATTTCCATAAATACTTCTAAATTTCCAAAATTTAGAAAATTTCCAGAAATACATTATGACTATCGCAAAACCATTTTTACGATTATGTTGAAACACAACCTGGGCTCTGATACCGCTGTTGGGTTTCCGACACCGCGGCGTGTGTGTGTTCGATCATGTTTCGTAAACATGAACACAGCGGAAGCAATAAAAATAATAAATACTCCTATTTATTACAACACACACAACACACGCATGCATATTACAACAAGTGTAGACATAACCGTAAATTTAAATTTACAATAAAAGGAAATTTATCTACGTTATACCTTTCGTATGACGTGTAGCGGGAACGGCATCAACCGGAACGATCCTCGCTAGAATCGTCTCTATCCGTATCCACGCCGAGTTCCTCAAGATGACTTCGCTAAGCCACGAGCTTCGTCTTCGTACGGGTTACTAGCCTCATGTTGAAGACGACGTGATCGAGAGATGATCACGATCCGAATCCAAATTCGGATCCAAAACGAGTCCTCAAAACTCGCTTCTCCGGAGAGGTATTCGTCAACCGATTGACGAATCCTTCGTCCTCCACCTCAGAGGATTACCGGAGATCGAATCCCCGGTAAGTTAGCCGCTGTCGGAGCTCTAACCGTCGTCCAAACGATGCTCCGACGAGAGGAGAAGAAGCTGTCCAGAAAACTGGACAGTTTGGTGGAGGAGATAGGCGCCGGCCAACAAAGGAAGCCAAGTGCTCACCTTTTCACCGAAGCCTAGGAAGATCACCGGAGGGTCGCCGGAGGATCACCGGCTGAAGCTTGACGCCGCAAGGACTTGGACGGCAGCACAAAGCTGGGCGGCAGCAGCCTTTGGTTGGCGCCGAAAAACTCCAAGGGTGGAGGTGGCGGAAACTCAAGAGGCTAGGGTTTTGGATTAGGTTAGAGCTTAACAATCCCTTAAGCCCTCTTTTATAGAGAACTAATTCTCTTAATGGTTAATGGATCATATCCATAAAGCCCGTTAACCCGCTCCGTTAAGATAAGTTAAAATAAACCAAACCATGATGGTTTATTTTAAGTTAAAATGAACCGAACCAACTTTTGGTTCATTCGTTTAAAATAAACCAAACCCCTTTGGTTTATTCTCATCCATTGGATTAGAACCAAACCATTTTGGTTCGTCCATTATGTCTTCATAAGACACGGCCCATCCATGCTTCCATTGCGACTGAAACGATTTCATGCTCGTTTTATGTTTGGTCCAACCAAACCTAGTTTCTCTCGGTCTGAGAATCCCATTCTCAAGCTCGTTTTAAATCCTTTGGATTACGCTCGTTGTGCGTGTGACCAAATAGGTTCTCGGTTTGTGTTGGCCGTCTATAATTAACCATTAATTATAGAACGATCATGAGTGGCACCTAGTAGTACATCATGATCCCCAATTAACCGAAAAGATCAACGGTTGATCCAGAACTATTTCTGAAACCCTTCAGTAGCTCGAATGATTCGTGCCCCATTCCCTTCACTCATCTTATACCCACTTGGTTCAGGACATGGTCTATAGTGTCAGTCCCCACTAGGCTGACTACGTCACACCTAGCCCAAGTATCATTTCCTCGTCCTACGAATTCTAGTTACTCCACATGCATCGAAGAGTACCTTACTCTAAACATGTAATGCTTTGGCCAAAGACTTTAGTAACAATCCGACGAGAGGCCATGGGTATACATCTCCTCGCAAGGAGTGGTGAATCCTTTATAGGCTATTCAAACACCTTCGATCATTTCGACTTATACCCAATCATCCCGGGTCCACATTTCCTTAGAGATGTTTGCTTAAGATGTCAAAGCATAAGTCTCCATGATCAAGATGACTTGAATACCGCAAGTCAAAGGAACCTCGCACTTAAGCCACAGTAAGAACTTCATTGACATATCTATATATGCAGAGAACCATATGAAGTCTTACGGCTGGTCACTCCAATGAACTAGTTACCATAACTAGCATCCACGATCAACTCCGAACATCACAATGTCTCCAGCCAGTGAGAATCAGCTGCTTGGATACACCAAGGAGTATACCTCGTGCTAGTCTCGACAGAATTCATGGTGTCCAAATCCATCAATTCATCGACTAGGGATAATTCCGATACATCACAATTACACATGTAGAGATACTCACTAGTTGTGATCCAATCACAAATTCTCTCATGCTGTGATTCGCATCATGGACATTCAGTAAATGAGTTTAAGATCCAATCAAATACATGAAACATGTATACTCAAATAGTGAATCTTCATTTATCATATAAATGGTTCATACATAAGGCGATTGCCTTAGGACATCTCTCATATATTACTAACAGATCCTCCTTCAAGGGGTGGTGAATCCTTTATAGGCTATTCAAACACCTTCGATCACTTCGACTTATACCCAATCATCCCGGGTCCACATTTCCTTAGAGATGTTTGCTTAAGATGTCAAAGCATAAGTCTCCATGATCAAGATGACTTGAATACCGCAAGTCAAAGGAACCTCGCACTTAAGCCACAGTAAGAACTTCATTGACATATCTATATATGCAGAGAACCATATGAAGTCTTACAGCTGGTCACTCCAATGAACTAGTTACCATAACTAGCATCCACGATCAACTCCGAACATCACAATGTCTCCAGCCAGTGAGAATCAGCTGCTTGGATACACCAAGGAGTATACCTCGTGCTAGTCTCGACAGAATTGATGGTGTCCAAATCCATCAATTCATCGACTAGGGATAATTCTGATACATCACAATTACACATGTAGAGATACTCACTAGTTGTGATCCAATCACAAATTCTCTCATGCTGTGAATCGCATCGTGGACATTCAGTAAATGAGTTTAAGATCCAATCAAATACATGAAACATGTATACTCAAATAGTGAATCGTCATTTATCATATAAATGGTTCATACATAAGGTGATTGCCTTAGGACATCTCTCATATATTACTAACATTAAGCCCTAATCCAAAAGCCCCTAACCTAGAGTTGCCGCCCACCTCATTGAAGGAGTCGGCGCCAACCCTAGGCCACCGCCCATCTTCTCCAACCGCTGAGTCTTCTCCCTTTTATCTGCTCTCTACTTTTTCCCCTTTCTTTTTTTTTTCTTTTAAAACATAATACACATGGATCATTTCACCATTTCTTAAGCATGTTATCATGGCATAAACCTTCTTTTCTACATGCATCACCTATCTTATTCATAGTTAGCATGTTACCATATCTTATCTCATTTCATAACATGCCCATCATAAGGATCCATTCGTGAGTTCTATCATATCAACTTTCTTAAGTAATTGAACAATAACATAACTAAGCAATATCCAACATGGTACTAATAATTCACAAGTCTTATAAGCGGAAGCAAGGTCTTGAGTTGTTAATTGAGCATATAAATATAAGCAGCTAGTAGTAGGGTCTTTCTCCACCATGCCACTATCACACACATTGGGCCCTTCCTGCTACCTCCTCTAGTTCAAGTTTCCTTGATCTGCAGTATATGGACAACATAAACTATAAGCATAAAGCTTAGTAAGATTCTTGCCTACTCACAAAAACACGAACTTCATCAAGCAATTAGAAACATAAGCATGCTAGCATAGATGGCCTAAGTATTCCAGAGTAACACTAATCAACAACATACCATGTAATGAAACCTAAGCATGGCATAGAGTTTACATCAGCATGCTAAGCATAATTAAAACCAAGCAGGGCATAATCTAAACATAAGCATTCATGATATAAATCTTAGACATGCAGGAAGTACATAAACCCCAAATGTTCTTACTATAAGCATCATAACTTAGTAAAATCTAACATTCTTCAAGAACATAATCATAAGCATTTTTAACTTGAGCATAAACATTTATAATGACATAAATCCTAAACATGCATAAGGTACATAATCACAAGCATTCTTAAACTACTGTAAGCATCATAACTTCATAGAGTCTAACATGCATAAAGGACATAATCATAAGCATTTTTAACTTGAGCATAAACATTTATAATGACATAAATCCTAAACATGCATAAGGTACATAATCACAAGCATTCTTAAACTACTGTAAGCATCATAACTTCATAGAGTCTAGCATGCATAAAGGACATAATCATAAGCATTTTTAACTTGAGCATAAACATTTATAATGACATAAATCCTAAACATGCATAAGGTACATAATCACAAGCATTCTTAAACTACTGTAAGCATCATAACTTCATAGAGTCTAACATGCATAAAGGACATAATCATAAGCATTTTTAACTTGAGCATAAACATTTATAATAACATAAATCCTAAACATGCATAAGGTACATAATCACAAGCATTCTTAAACTACTGTAAGCATCATAACTTCATAGAGTCTAACATGCATAAAGGACATAATCATAAGCATTTTTAACTTGAGCATAAACATTTATAATGACATAAATCCTAAACATGCATAAGGTACATAATCACAAGCATTCTTAAACTCATCAGCATCATAACTTCATAGAGTCTAACATGCATAAAGGACATAATCATAAGCATTTTTAACTTGAGCATAAACATTTATAATGACATAAATCCTAAACATGCATAAGGTACATAATCACAAGCATTCTTAAACTACTGTAAGCATCATAACTTCATAGAGTCTAACATGCATAAAGGACATAATCATAAGCATTTTTAGTCTTTAACATAAGCATACACAATTTCATAAAAGTCTTTTCTTTTCAAAACATATACATATAGATACTTCAATATCATCATAACTTGTTTGGGGGGCCCCAGGTTAAGTACCACATAATGCGCGTTCCCTAATAGGTCAGTAGCGAGCCACCGATCTACCAGAGCAAGACCTCTTACGTCTTACCAGGGCAAGACCTCTTACGTCTTCTTATGTCCCTATGGATTTGATTAACGACCACCTGACGGGTCGGGTACTTAACCTCTTACAAAGTAAAATACTTAATTCCTTTCTTTTCTTGTCATAGTATAAAGAATGCTCTTGATCCCCAACCTAAAAAGGAAAGCATCTTAATCTTATCTTATCATAAGGAGAGCTCTTGATCCCTACTTGAAAGGGAAGCATCTCCATTTTATCTTATCTTAAGGAGAGCTCTTGATCCCTACTTGAAAGGGAAGCATCTCCATCTTATCATAAGGAGAGCTCTTGATCCCTACTTGAAAGGGAAGCATCTCCATCTTATCATAAGGACACATGCATTCATAACATAAGAGTACCCTAAAGGGGTCCTAAAGTATAAACATGTTCATCATACAAGCATATTTCGTGGCACATTACATCATAAACATTAAGCATATTTCCTTGGCATATTCATGGCATATTAAATCACAAAAACATGTTCATCACCTAAGCATATTTCATGGCACATTACATCATAACATGAAGCCTATTCCTTTGGCATGTCCATGGCATATTAAATCATAAAAACATGTTCATCACCTAAGCATATTTCATAGCACATTACATCATAACATGAAGCCTATTTCTTTGGCATGTCCATGGCATATTAAATCATAAAAACATGTTCATCACCTAAAACTCCTACATGAGGCTTACAACATCCCCTAGTTCCCTTAGAAGCCTTTTTCTTGCAACCCTAACCCTAGTTTCCTTGGTTGGCCGAAACTTGTGAAGGGCTCAAGCTTGGGTTTGTCCCCTAAAACTCATTCATGAAGCCTTATAACCTATCATAGCATCATTAGAAATATTTTCATGCAACCCTAACCCTAATTTCATGGGTTGGCCGAAACTTGTGAGGGCTCAAGCTTGGTTTGTCCCTAAAATTCATTCATGAAGCCTTATAACCTATCATAGCATCATTAGAAATATTTTCATGCAACCCTAACCCTAATTTCATGGGTTGGCGAAACTTGTGAGGGCTCAAGCTTGGGTTTGTCCCCTAAAATTCATTCATGAAGCCTTATAACCTATCATAGTATCCTTAGAAATATTTTCATGCAACCCTAACCCTAATTTCATGGGTTGGCCGAAACTTGTAGGGTTAATATCTTTTGATTTTTATCACCTAAATCTATTCATGTAAGCCTATATCATAACCTAACTTCATAAGGGGGAGCTCTTCATGAAACCCTAACCCTAAACCCTTGGTGGCCGAAACATATAGGGTTAAAACCCTTGGACTTTTGTACCTAAGGATCCCTACTTGGAGCATACAACATATAAAAGGTTTCCCTAATAGCATATTTCATGAATCCTAGCCCAAGACATTAGTTGGCCGAAACATATGAAGCTCCAAACTCCTATTTCTTTCATGTATTTCATCCTACAAAACTAATATACTGCAGGTGAGGAAATCTTACATCCTTCGCTTTGCTTTTTTAGTTGGAAGATGACCTAATGGAAGCCAACCCTAGCCTTCTTCTTGCTTGGAGGAATTTGGCCAAAGGTGCAAATGGAGAGGGGGAGCAAAGTGTTAGTTAAAGCCCTAGAACCAATCATATGATGGTTGAATAGGGAACATTTTGTATCATATTCTATAAAGGCAAAGGATTGGTTATTATATTTACATCTTGCTTGTGCCAGCTAATTTAAATATAATAATGCCCTAGAAAAGTAGGTTCTTATCTACAGCACATCAATTGGCAGAATTGATTATGAGAGGCTGTAGAGAACACTTTCCTAAATGTTCCTAGTCGAGTATTAATATGCAAGGGCAATATTAATACATAAAGACTAGCATGTAGGTCAATTGATGACTTGATCTCACAAGTCATGGATATATGATATCAAGTTGACACATGGGTATATATTGGAGAATATATACTTAATTGACCCGCCATGAGAAAGTTTCATGGATCGTTATATGAGTGTCATAAACTTTCTCATGTGACTATTGGTATGAATAGTCCTTAGACCTGAAGTCACTACGGTTCCCTACATAAGGAGTTATGTACTTTGGTATCGTCAAACGTCACCCGTAACAGGGTGGACCATAAAGGCGATTACTGGGTATGTAACAAATTATGCGGAGGGATGTGAGTGATGTAGATGGGATCTATCCCTTCCATATGACGGGAGTGATATCGGTGGGCCCCTTGATTGAGTAGAACTACTAAAACGCATGGCCATGCTCAAATGAGTCAATATGAGATATTGAGCTCATTTGTTTGAGTTAGTTTACTCAGGGATCAAGAAACACATAGATTGATCGAGGATGACACGGTCTATGCCTCATTGATCAATCTGATATCAAGGATAGAAGGACACGGTCATATATTATAGTAGTCACGGAAAGGTTAGTCGGATCTTGACTTGTCTCGTAACTTGGGTAGCAATGATGTATTGCTAGATGCCGCTCATTGCTTGTGTATCTAAAAGAGTTTAGATCCACTGCCAACGTTATGAGAGCCTATAGGGTCACACACAAAGAGCATGATAATTAGAGGAATTAGAGTATTCTAGTTTGACTAGAATGATATGGGAATAAGCTTAAGTACAAAATGGTTTTTGGACTTTAAGCTTAATAAGAATTACAACACACAATCACAAACTTTTTGGGACTAGGCCATAACCATGCACCATGTCATTTTAACTTTTAAAAGACATTGGATATTTTATTATGTTTGAAAATTTGCTAATGCAATTATCAACTCATAATAAAATTTATCCTACTTCTATATCACATATAAAATAGAGAAAACCTATTTTATACGATCTTTCGCAACCTTGCTCTGATACCACTGTAGGGAAATCTCGTATGCCAAATGGCATATGCGCAACGGAAAATAGGATCCCTTCCAAGTGATCCATGCGAAAGCAAACTCGTATAAAATAAATTTCTCTAAACCAAACCTATCTTATAGGAGAGGATTACCTTTGTTGCGTGCCCTTGTTAATCCCGCTTTTCCTTTCGGTTTGATGGATCTTTAGCACGTTCAAGTGTCCGTGCCTCTATACGTATCCACACGAGCACGCTCTTGTCTCACAAAAGGAAAACTAGAAGAGCTCTCCTCGCCCGCCCTTATCTGCTCTCAGGGCGGCGCTACTTTAGTCTATATATTTATTTTTTTATTAGCATACTACATATGGATCCGTTCAAAGTCTACATGCTTAAACAGGTTATCATAACTGAAACCTTCTTTGGCACATGCATCACCTATCTTATTCATCATTAGCATGACCACATATCTTATCTCATTTCATAACATGCATAACGAAAGGATTCGTTCATGAGTTCTAACATATCGAACCTCTTAAATAAAGGGATACTCATTACACACAAGTCTTATAAGCGGAAGCAATGTCTTAAATTGTTCTTAGAGCATATAAATATAAGCAGATAGTGAAGGGTCTTCTTCCACCATGCCACTATCACACACGCACATGGCCCCTCCTGCCACTTCCTCTAGTGCAGACTTCCTTTATCTGTGATATATGGACAACATAAACTATAAGCATATAGCTTAGTAAGATCCTTGCCTACTCACAAAAGCCACGATTTCATCAAACTATTAGAGCATGAGCATGCTGGCATAGAAAATGACCTAAGCATTTCATAGCAACACTAATCAACAACATATCCAGGTAATAGTACAAAAAGAACTAAGCATGGCATAGAATTGTTCATAAGCGTGTTAAGCATAATTAATCTAAGCGGGGCATACTTTGAACATGAGCGTTATAAGCGCATAAACTAAGCATGCATGAAAGAGCGTAATCATAAGCATTTGGTTAACTTGAACATAAACATTTGTAATAACATAAACCCTAATCATGCGGAAGGAACATAGTCGCAAAGTATTCTTAACCTTACCCTTAACCTTCACCACATCATAAATTCTAAACTAGCATAAAGTACATAGTCACCACATACTTAGACTTAACTCTAAACATCATAACTTCATAACATCTAGCATGCATAAAGAACCTAGTTCGTAAGCATTCAGAGCATTTAACATAAGCATACACAATATCATAAAAGACTTTTCTTTTCAAAACCTATACTTATAAATACTTCAATATCATCATAACTTCATAACATCTAGCATGCATAAAGAACCTAGTTCGTAAGCATTCAGAGCATTTAACATAAGCATACACAATATCATAAAAGTCTTTTCTTTTCAAAACATATACTTATAAATACTTCAATATCATCATAACTTCATAACATCTAGCATGCATAAAGAACCTAGTTCGTAAGCATTCAGAGCATTTAACATAAGCATACACAATATCATAAGAGTCTTTTCTTTTCAAAACATATACTTATAAATACTTCAATATCATCATAACTTCATAACTTCTAGCATGCATAAAGAACCTAGTTCGTAAGCATTCAGAGCATTTAACATAAGCATACACAATATCATAAAAGTCTTTTCTTTTCAAAACATATACTTATAAATACTTCAATATCATCATAACTTGTTTTGTGGGCCCAAGCTAAAGTACCACATAAAGCGCGTTCCATAATAGGCTGGGGTAGCAAGCCACCAGTACTACTAGAGCAAGACCTCTTACGTCTTAACAGGGCAAGACCTATTACGTCTTCTTATGTCCCTATTTATTTGATTAACAACCACCTGACTGGTCGGGTAATTAACCTCTTGCAAAGTAAAATACTTAATTCTTTCCTTTTTTATTGTCATAATATAAAGAATGCTCTTGATCCCCAACACAAAAAGGGAAGCATCTTGATTTTATCTTGTCATAAAGAGAGCTCTTGATCCCTACTTGAAAGGGAAGCATCTCCATCTTATCATATCATAAGGAGAGCTCTTGATCCCTACTTGAAAGGGAAGCATCTCCATCTTATCTTGTCATAAGGAGAGCTCTTGATCCCTACTTGAAAGGGAAGCATCTCCATCTTATCTTATCATAAGGACACATGCATTCATAACGTAAGAGTACCCTAAAGGGGTCCTAAAGCATAATCGTGTTCATCACATAAGCATGTTTCATTGCATCGTAAACATGAAGCATATTTCCTAAGCATATTCATGACATATTAAATCACAAAACATGTTCTTCACCTAGGCAAATCACAATATTCATGGCACATTACATCATAAACATGTAGCACATTTCCTAGGCATATTCATGGCATATTGAATCATAAAACATGTTCATCACATGGCCTAATTTCATGGCATACTAATTCATAAACTTGAAGCATATTCCCTAAACATATACATGGCATATTAATTCACACAACATGTTCATCACCTAAGCATATTTCATGGCACATTACATCATAACATGAAGCTTATTTCCTAGGCCTATTCAAGGCATATTAAATCATCAAACATGTTCATCACATAGCCTAATTTCATGTTGCATTGAATCATAACATATTCATCACACAAGCATAGTTCATGTCATATTAAAAAAAACATACCCATAGCACAACTACATATAGGGGTGTTTTCATGAAACCCTAACCCTAAAATCATTGGTTGGCCGAATCTTGTAAGGGGCTCAAGCTTAGGTTTTGTCCCCTAAAATTCATTCATAAAGCATTATAACCTAGCATAGCCTCATTAGGGATATTTTCATGCAACCCTAACCCTAGTTACCTAGGGTGGCCGAAACCTATAAGGGCTCAACTAGGGTTCTTGTCACCTAATATTCATTCATGAGCACTACACCCTAGCATAGCATCTTTAGGGATATTTTCATGCAACCCTAACCCTAGTTACCTAGGGTGGCCGAAACCTATAAGGGCTCAACTAGGGTTCTTGTCACCTAACCTTCATTCATGAGCATTATAACCTAGCATAGCACCATTAGGGATATTTTCATGCAACCCTAACCCTAGTTACCTAGGGTGGCCGAAACCTATAAGGGCTCAACTAGGGTTCTTGTCACCTAACCTTCATTCATGAGCATTATAACCTAGCATAGCATCATTAGGGATATTTTCATGCAACCCTAACCCTAGTTACCTAGGGTGGCCGAAACCTATAAGGGCATCATCTTGGATGGTGGTTACTTAAAGGTCTTACTTGAAACATACCATCTAAGAACATAACTTTAGAATCAAGTTCATGCAACCCTAACCCTAAAATCTTGGGGTTGGCCGAACCATATAGGGTCATCCCCTTTGGACTTTGGACTCCTAAAGGTATCTACTTGAAACATACCACCCATACAAACCTCCCTTAGTAGCATTTTCATGAATCCTAGCCCACCAACTTAGTTGGCCGAAACTTATAAGGCTACAATTTCATATTTCTTTCAAGCAACCTAACCTATCAAACTAATACACTGCAGGTGAGGGGAAAACTTACTTCCTTCGCTTTGCTTGAGGAGATGACCTAATGGAAGTCACCTAGCTCTCTCCTAGCTTGCAAGGGGCTCTCGGCCAAAGGAAGAAGAAGAAGGGCTTAGGTTTCGGTGAGAATGAAGAGAAGAGGAAGAAGGAAAGAAGAAGTGGCCAAGTGGAACTTCTCTCTTCTTTATAAAGGGGAGGAAGAGAAGTTTCTCTTCTCTTTGTCAAGCCTCTTCATTTACCCTCCTCCCATTTATCTATAGGTTCCCCTTTTCCTCTAATGATATGATTCTATTGGGCTCATGGTTAGTGGGTGCATCTATAAGGCTTGGCTATCTCTAGAGGTGGGGGGTTCAATTCCTAGGTTTTGCATCTCTTTTTGGCTTATTTTCTTTTATTTCTCCAAAAAGGCCTACATAAAGCCTATCATCATAAAGCCAAAAATTCTCGTAAAATTGCTAGAATTTCACGGGCGTTACAGGGGGCACCATACTTGGGGTAGGATAAATTTATATGTGGGCCATATAAATTTATAGCTAAATAGTAGCTATGAGAATTTAGTGGGAGCCTCATTTAATTAAAGGCCTAATTAAATGATTTAGGTATGGTACTTAACTTTGCATTTTAATGTTGTAGATCACCATGTCATCTAACACGACACACCCCCTCAACTTGCGATCTGTCCTTGAGAAGGACAAGCTCAATGGAGCAAACTTTCTTGACTGGTATAGGAACTTGAGGATTATCCTCAAGCAAGAACGCAAACTATATGTCCTAGAGCAGTCTACCCCTGAAATACCCGCCCCTACGGCCACTCGTGCTGAAAAGGATGCTTATAAGAAGCATCAAGATGACGCATTAGATGTGTCATGCCTTATGCTTGCCACCATGAACTTTGAGCTTCAGAAGCAACATGAGAACATGGATGCCTATGATATGGTTGAGCATTTGAAACAACTATATCAAGGACAAGCTAGGCATGAGCGTTTTGAAGTGTCTAAGGCTCTTTTTGCATGCAAGATGCAAGAAGGAACACCTGTAGGAACTCACGTACTCAAAATGATTGGGTACGTTGAGAACCTTGAAAGACTAGGTTTTCCACTGAGCCAAGAATTGACAACTGATGTTATCCTGCAATCGTTGCCGGAAGCATACAATCAATTCGTCATGAATTATAACATGAATGAAATTGATAAACCTTTGCCTGAGATTCTCAGCATGTTGAGAACTGCTGAACCAAATCTCAAGAAGAAAGTTAGTAATGTACTAATGGTCAAGAAGGACAAAGGTAAGCGCAAAGGCAAGGGTAAGACCCAAGCCAAAGGCAAGGCCAATTCATCCACTTCAAAGGGCGTTACAGGGGGCTTCTATTTCTCTATTTTATATGTGATATAGAAGTAGGATAAATTTTATTATGAGTTGATAATTGCATTAGCAAATTTTCAAACATAATAAAATATCCAATGTCTTTTAAAAGTTAAAATGACATGGTGCATGGTTATGGCCTAGTCCCAAAAAGTTTGTGATTGTGTGTTGTAATTCTTAATACGGCCTGCGTGTCGTACCTTTCTCCTAATATTCTTGTTGTAAAATTAGTTTTAGACTCGAATGTAACTCGAGTATTTCTCCTTTTGTAATGTACAAAACAAGGATGGAGGGTCCATTGGAAGATGAGGTTACAAGGAGGAAGTCAACACACAAGACAACCAAAAGGAAGGACTTAGGAGAAGATGCTATCCCTAGGTTGACCAATCAATCTTTTCATTGGCTTGAGAAGATTGTAGAATAAGGGCCATAACCATGACACGTTAGTTTAATATGTATGTGATGCATGTTAGTTTAGCTTATATGTGATGTATGCTAATATGTATATGATACATGTTTATTTCTTAATAAGTCTAAACGATATGCCTACCAAAGTTGGTACTCACTACTTCCTCGATCATTTGTTATTGGGTTTGCCAAAGCAAAGCAATGCATTTTATCTTGGAGGGGTGCGAGTGGACAATCGTGATGTCCCGCTATCAGTCTTGGTTAAGACTTAATTAAGTGTTTTCTTAATTGGTTAAGAAAGTAGAGGCATATATTAGCTTTGAACATAAGTGTTAACATTAGTTTTGTGTGATTTCCGAACATCAGCTTTGTCTTAGAAGTGGTCGTTGCTCCGATATCCAAGAAGGCCCCTGTGCCTCGCCACAGCCTGGAAGCTGGTTTAGGAATAAACACTAAACTAATCTAAAACTTAAACAAAGCTATTAAAGAGTTACATCAGATGTAATTGGCAAAAGATTGCCTACCTTATACCTCGTCTTGGGCGATTAGCCAAAGCTAACTCAAGGCAATTATGATGTGGATCTTTATCCCATATAAATTTATAGCTAAATAGTAGCTATGAGAATTTAGTAGAGCTTCATTTAATTAAAGGCCTAATTAAATGATTTAGGTATGATACTTAACTTTGCATTTTAATGTTGTAGATCACCATGTCATCTAACACGACACACCCCCTCAACTTGCGATCTGTCCTTGAGAAGGACAAGCTCAATGGAACAAACTTTCTTGACTGGTATAGGAACTTGAGGATTATCCTCAAGCAAGAACGCAAACTATATGTACTAGAAGATCTACCACTGAAATACGCCCCTGCCACTCGTCTTTGAAAAGGATGCTTATAAGAAGCATCAAGATGGCGCATTAGATGTGTCATGTCTTATGCTTGCCACCATGAACTACGAGCTTGAAGCAACATGAGAACATGGATGCCTATGATATGGTTGAGCATTTGAAACAACTATATCAAGGACAAGCTACACAGCGTTTTGAAGTGTCTAAGGCTCTTTTTGCATGCAAGATGCAAGAAGGAACACTGTAGGAACTCACGTACTCAAAATGATTGATGCGTTGAGAACCTTGAAAGACTAGGTTTTCCAGGCCAAGAATTGTGCGATGTTATCCTGCAATCGTTAGGAAGCATACAATCAATTCGTCATGAATTATAACATGAATGAAATTGATAAACCTTTGCTGAGATTCTCGGCATGTTGAAGCTAACTGAACCAAATCTCAAGAAGAAAGTTAGTAATGTACTAATGGTCAAGAAGGACAAAGGTAAGCGCAAGGCAAGGGTAAGACCAAGCCAAAGGCAAGGCCAATTCATCCACTTCAAAGGGTAAAGGTAAAGTACCTAAGGAAGGGAATTTGCTTCCATTCGGTGAGGCTGGACCTTTGGAAGGCGGGCTGCAAAGTCTACCTTGAGAAGTAAAGAACAAAGAAGTGGGACTTACACTCGGTATACGTTATAGAAGTTAATCTATCTATTTCTTCTACATGGGTATTAGATCGGATGTGCATCTCACATTTGTACTAATGTGCGAGGTGAGAAATAGTAGAATAATGGCAAGTGAAGTGGACCTCTGAGTAGGCAATGGCATAAAAGTTCTTCTTTGTTGTAGGAACATATTCTTTGTCTTTGCCCACTTTGGGCTTATCTTAGAACTAGAGGAGTGCTTCTATGTACCGCATTAACAAAGAACATAATTTACGTATCTTGTTTAGACAAGAAAAACTTTTCTTTTATAATAAAGGACAAATGTTGTTCCATTTATTTAAATGAAATGTTCTATTGTAATGCACCACTTATGAATGGTCTCTATGTTCTAGATTTAGATAACCCAATTTATAACGTAAATACCAAGCGGTTCAAATCGAATGATTTGAACCAAACATATCTCACTTGCTTTATCGCCTAGGTCACATAAATGAAAAAGCATATCCCAACTCCATAAAGATGGATTATTGGACTCATTTGATTTTGAATCATATGAGGTATCGAGTCTTGTCTTTAGGAAAGATGACTAAAACTCCATTTAGTGGACATGGCGAGAGAGCGGCGGACTTGTTAGGACTCATACATATCTTGATGTATGTGGCCCTTTCAATGTCGAAGCGGAGGAGGCTATAAGTACTTTATTACTTTCGCGATGATATGAGTAGATTTGGCTACTTATATTTGATGAGACATAAGTCAGAATCCTTTGAAAAGTTCAAAGAATTCAAGAATGAAGTACAAAACCAACTTGGTAGCGTGTTAAGCTACTTTGATCGGATCGAGGTGGTGAATACCTTAGTCAAGAGTTTCGTGATCACTGGTGAGTGTGGGATAATATCCCAACTCACTCCTGGAACACCACAATGGAATGGTGTATCGAGAGGAGAAATCGTACTCTATTAGATATAGTACGATCAATGATGAGCAGTGATCTACCTACTTCCTTTTGGGGTTTAGCTCTAGAGGCAGTAGCTTTCACATAATCGCGTTCCATCAAAGCCGTAGAAAAGACACCATATCGATATGGAGGAAGAGTCCCAAAATGTCTTTTATAAAGATTTGGGGTTGTGAAGCTTACGTTAGGCGTCAAGTCTCGGATAAACTAGGACCCAAATCGGATAAGTGTTATTTTGTAGGATATCCCAAGGAAACTAAGGGATATTACTTTTACAATCCCACACTTGGCAAGGTGTTTGTTGCGAAATCTTTGTCTTTCTAGAAAGAGAATTTATTTCTAGAAATACTAGTGGGAGTAAAATTCATCTTGAAGAAGTTCAAGATGATGATAACACTAAGGCCGATGGAAAATGAGCAGGAACCACAAAGTGTTGTGGATGAGGAATTTGTTGCCCAAGAGTTGTGGAGCAAACACTGTTCAAGTAGACCAACCTCTTCGTAGATCTAATAGGATCCGTCGTCAACCCGAGAGATATTCTTTTCTCTTGGTGACAGCGTGATGAGTATTGCTTGTCGATCTTGATGAGCCTACATCCTATCAGAAGCTATGATGAGCCCGATTCGAGAAATGGCTAGAGGCCATGAGATCGAAATGGAATCCATGTACACTAACCAAGTATGGACTTTGGTTGATCCACGAAGGGTAAAACCCATTGGGTGTAAGTGGGTCTTTAAAGTAAAAGACATGGATGGTAATAAGCATACCTATAAAGGTAGATTGGTGGCTAAAGATTCAAACAAATTCATGGTATTGACTATGATGAAACCTTTTCACGATTGCGATGCTTAAATCCATTCGGATCATACTTGCTATTGCGACCTACCATGATTATGAGATCTGGCGGATGGATGTCAAAACCGCTTTTCGAATGGAAAGCTACTCGAGGATGTGTACATGACACAACGAGGTTTTGAAGATCCAAAGCATCTGAAAGGTATGCAAGCGCAAAGGTCCATTTATGGACTAAAGCAAGCCTCTCATTTGGAATCTTGATTCGATGATGCAATCAAGAGTTTGGTTTCATCAAGAATGAAGATGAACCTTGTGTCTACAAGAGAAATAGTAGAGCACAGTTGTATTTCTTGTCTTGTATGTAGATGACATACTTCTCATCGCCGGAAATGATATTCCCTCACTCCGATCTGTGAAGATGTGGTTGGGAATTGTTTCTCGATGAAGGACTTAGGTAATTGCCTATATTCTAGGCATCAAGATCTATAGAGATAGATCTAGAAGATTACTTGGCCTAAGTCGAGTACATACATTGATAAAGTGCTAGATCGTTTTGCTATGCAAAATTCTAAGAAAGGGTTTACGCCTTTATCACATGGTGTGAGTCTTTCGAAGACTCAATGTCCCTCTTCTAAGGAGGAGAGAGATCGCATGGATAAGATCCCTTATGCATCTATAGGGTCTATCATATGCGCCATGCTTTGTACTCGTCACGGCGTCTCGTATGCTTTGAGCATGGCGAGTAGATACGATCGGATCTAGGTGAAAGTCCTTTGGATAGCGATCAAAAATATTCTTAAGTACTTACGAAGAAGCGAAAGAATATTTCACGATATTTGGAGGCAATGAGAGCTAGCGTAAAGGGTTACGATGATGCAAGCTTCCAAGCAGACAAGGATGACTATAGATCTTAATCGAGAGTGCGTGTTTTTGAATGGTGGGTGTGGTGGAAGAGTTCGAAGCGAGACCACGATTCTTGATTCTACAAAGCCGAGTATATTGCGGCATCGATGCGGCAAAGGAGGCTGTTTGGCTCATGAGTTCATCGATGAACTTGGGGTAGTTCCTAACATTGCGGATCCAATAGACCTCTATTGTGACAACAATGGGGCTATTAGAGCTAAGGAACCTCGATCACATCGCGGACCAAACACATCTGCGGCGCTTCCATCTCATTCGAGATCATCGATAGAGGAGATGTGAGGATATGCAGTGCAACGAAGCTAACATCGCAGATCCATTGACCAAGGCTTTGTACAGAGGAAGCATGATGGTCACACTAGGTCACTAGGTATTAGATATCATAGTGATTGGTACTAGTGCTAGTGGGAGATTGTTAGTTAAAGCCCTAGAACCAATCATGTGATGGTTGAATAGGGAACATTTTGTATCATATTCTATAAAGGATTGGTTATTATATTTACATCTTGCTTGTGCCGACTAATTAAATATAATAATGCCCTAGAAAAGTAGGTTCTTATCTCTGACACATCAATTGGCGAAATTGATTATGAGAGGTCTGTAGAGAACACTTTCCTAAATGTTCTAGTCAAGTATTAATATGCAAGGGCAATATTAATACATAAAGACTAGCATGTAGGTCAATTGATGACTTGATCTCACAAGTCATGGATATATGATATCAAGTTGACACATGGGTATATATTGGAGAATATATCTTGACCCGCCATGAGAAAGTTTCATGGATCGTTATATGAGTGTCATAAACTTTCTCATGTGACTATTGGTATGAATAGTCCTTAGACACAAGTCACTACGGTTCCCTACATAAGGAGTTATGTACTTTGGTATCGTCAAGCGTCACGTAATGGAGGTGGACCATAAAAGCGATTCTTGGGTATGTAACAAATTATGCGGAGGATGTGAGTGATGTAGATGGGATCTATCCCTTCCATATAGGAGTGATATCGGTGGGCCCTTGATTGAGTAGAACTACTAAAGCGCATGGCCATGCTCGAATGAGTCAATATGAGATATTGAGCTCATTTGTTTGAGTTAGTTTACTCGGGATCAAGAAACACATAGATTGATCGAGGATGACACGGTCTATGCCTCATTGATCAATCTGATATCAAGGATAGAAGGACACGGTCATATATTATAGTAGTCACGGAAAGGTTAGTCGGATCTTGACTTGTCTCGTAACTTGGGTAGCAATGATGTATTGCTAGATGCCGCTCATTGCTTGTGTATCTAAAAGAGTTTAGATCCACTGCCAACGTTATGAGAGCCTATAGGGTCACACACAAAGAGCATGATAATTAGAGGAATTAGAGTATTCTAGTTTGACTAGAATGATATGGGAATAAGCTTAAGTACAAAATGGTTTTTGGACTTTAAGCTTAATGAGAATTTTAGCTAATTGATTTAATGAGATTAATTCAATATGTTACCTTATTGATTTAATAAGATTAATTCAATATGATAACATAAGCTTAATTGAATTAATAAGATTAATTCAATATGATAACATAAGCTTAATTGAATTAATAAGATTAATTCAACATGCATGAATGCCACATAAGCATGCCACCTAAGCATCCACCTAGCATCCACCTAAGCTAGATAGGTGGAAGGAAACAAAATGGTTTTGTCTCCTTAAGTGGCGGCCAAACAAGGAAGCCAAATCCTTTTTGAGTGTGTCTCAATGCAATGGATTGCATTGAATGTGAAGGAGGTGGAAGGGTTTTTCCAACCCTATAAAAGGCTCCATGGAGTGGCCGGCCATAGAGAGTTTTTGCATGTTGTGGTTGTGAGAGAGCTTGGTGGAAGCTTTAGTTGTGTGGGTTTGTGAGTGTAGGCTAGCAAGAAGAGGAGTCTTCTTCTTCCTTTCTCCTTTTCCCTCTCTTCCTCTCCTTTAGGGACTTCTCTAGCAAGAAGTAAAGGAGAGCTCTTCTAGTTTTCCTTTTGTGAGACAAGAGCGTGCTCGTGTGGATACGTATAGAGGCACGGACACTTGAACGTGCTAAAGATCCAACAAACCGAAAGGAAAAGCGGGATTAACAAGGGCACGCAACAAAGGTAATCCTCTCCTATAAGATAGGTTTGGTTTAGAGAAATTTATTTTATACGAGTTTGCTTTCGCATGGATCACTTGGAAGGGATCCTATTTTCCGTTGCGCATATGCCATTTGGCATACGAGATTTCCCTACACAAAGTGGTTTCGGTGAGGATGAAGAGGAGAGGAGGAAGTGGCCAAATGGGAGCTTCCCTCTTCTTTATAAAGGGAGGAAGAGAAGTTCCTCTTTTCTTTTCTATGCCCCTTCATTTGCCCTCATCACCCTTATCTATAATTCCCCTCTTCTCTCAATGATATAATCCTATTGGGCTTATGGTTAGTGGGTGCATCTATAGGGCTTGGCTATCTCTAGAGGTTTGGGGTTCAATTCCTAGGCCTTGCATCTCTTTTTGGCTATTTCCTTTTATTTTCGGAAAACCCCCATAAAGCCCATTATCGTAAAGCCAAAAATCCTCGTAAAATTGCTGGAGACTTTTTACGGGCGTTACAGGAAGAGTTCCGGTGATCCTCCTTGGCTCCGGAGACAAGGTGAGCAAGCTGCTTTCCTTATTTGGCCGGCGGAAGGTCTCCACCAAAGCTGTCCAGTTTTCTGGACAGCTTGTTTCCTTATCGTCGGAGCGTCGTTTGGACGACGTTTGGAGCTCCGACAGGGCCTTACTTATTGGGGATTCGATCTACAATAATCCTCATAGGTGGAGGACGAAGGATTCGTCAAACGGTTGACGAATACCTCTCCGGAGAAGCGAGTTTTGAGGACTCGTCTTTGGATCCGAATTTGGATTCGAATCGTGATCTTCTCTCGATCACATCGTCTTCAACACGAGGCTAATAACCCGTACGAAGACGAGGCTCGTGACTTAGCGAAGTCATCCCGAAGATACTCGGCGTAGACACGGATAGAGACGATTCTAGCGAGGATTGTTCCTGTTGATGTCGTTCCCGCTACACGTGATACATAAGGTATACGTAGTTAAATTTTCTTCTATTGCAAAATTTAAATTTACAGTTATGTCTACACATGTTGTACTATGCATGCGTGTGATGTGTGTGTTATAATAAATGTAGATTTATTATTTTATTCATTCCGCTGTGCACATGTTTACGAAACATGTCTTCTGAATCTGAATAAGATATTCATCTCACTTTGCCAAGATGCATCTTTATTATATTGTGTGCTCTCAGGATCAGGTTCAGTTCATGGTCCCAGAAGATTCTCCCAAGAACATGAATAGAATTTTCCACTAGACATGACGATCACATGTATTCCTGTGCACAGCATGACATATGGTATATCCTCTTGTACAAAGTACTAAAAGTGACTTTCCTTTTAACTCCTCCTAATTTACTCTTTGGCTTCATATAGTCTTCTTCATCTAGCTCGTGTGCTCCTCCTCGATCTTAGGACTATAAAAATCCTCCTCTAGGATGAAGAACATGCGTACATCATATGAGGTTCCAACTTACATCTTCCTTAAGTACATGTGCTTTGGACTTCCCATATCAGATATGTCTTAGACTAGGCTTCGCTCCCATAGTGCGTGGAGTAAGGGGTAGATAGATGGAACCAGTTAAGATATGTCATTATCTAGAGCATATCCATGAATCGGCAAGTCGAATAACTCATCATCGATCTAACCATCTCCATAAGTCTTATTCCTTCCTTACACCAGCTGGGGTGTGAGTGTAGTCAATTGGGATTGAATCCCAACCTCGATAAGTAGTTCCTAAATCTCTAAGAGGTACTCACCACCATCGCGATCAGTTGTGTCATGTCATCTTGAATAATCGTCTTATGAAAGAGACAAAATATTAACCACCTCTAAGCTGGATAGCCCAGACGTAATGAACCTTTTCGAACATCTTTGGCTCATGCCCTTGGCCTTAAAGGCCTCTTGGTCTTACCCTCCAGCAAGATTCACGAGGTTGGGAGATCTTCCACCACTAATGAACCAAAAGGTCCATCAATATCAACCTTTGAATTCTTCTTAGGTTAATGAAGACCTAAGATGCCAAAGATATGTTTGGTTCATCTTGAAGGTTCTTTTCTCTTATTGGAATTAGAAGATGAGTTGATTTGCATGAGACAAGGTTAGTGTGTACAAATTTCCTATCAATGTACCTGACAGTATCCTCCTATTCCTTTTATAATAATCTAAAGAAATAGAATATCCATCCATAAACAATTTAGAAACTGAAACTAATTTCTTTCTAAATAAAGGTACACAAAGGAATTTTCAGAACCTAAGTTTTATTTTTCTCAAGAGATAAATAAAACTTCTCCCAGATCAGTACCTTCATGGCATTGCCCAAGTAAATGGTAATCTCCTTTTAGCTAGTCGATGGGTTCTGGAACCCCTAGGAGTGTTGCGAATATGATTAGTGGCTATTCACACTAGGTGTTATCAGATATCACAGTCATGTTTCACTAGACCAAAGGATATACCTTTGTTTTGATTAGGACAATCCATCTTCCAATATCCATCCTGCAGTGAAGTACTTGCCTTTTGCTTCAACTCCTCCTCGATCCTCCCACCACTTTGCTTCACCTTGTTTCTTCTTCTTCTTGCCATAAGTAGAAACCTTTTTACAAACATGGCTTTTATCTTGAGATACTTATACTCCAGATATGACAATATCTAGATTCTTTTCCAATCAACATCATTTGGGTACAGTAAGTTTATTTTCCTTTAGTATCATAACAAGTGGACTGGAACTCATTTTGAAAAATCCTAAGAATCACATAGATCATTATTGTAGATTTTAAAAAATTATTGATTCCTCAAACAATAAAATTTCAAAATCAACCAACACCTCAAAACACCGAGAATATCGTATGTCACAATAGTGTGGACGTATACGAATTCTACATTTGTAAGAGGAGGTTTTATCCATTAATTTTACTATCGTGTCAACCTAACTTTTTGACAAGTAAAATTAATAGTTGGTTCCTCTTTGGCACTACAAATAAAAGCAGTTACTCCGATGGGGAGGATAGTTATATTTGTATCTAAGTGTTCACCATTACTCGGTACTAAGTTAATTATCTCGGGTTATGTGCCTTACGATGGGCAAGTACACACACTCCTTAATAATTTCCTATAACCATATTCGACCTTGTGATCCGCAAACAAACCCATCCGATGGGGAGGAAGGCACTTAGAGCCGACGCACAAGTTTGTTTGCATTACTTGTCAAATCATAATGGAGGCCGTGGGAATTTTTTTAAAAATTCCCTCTCCTACTTAGTAATTTGAATTTGAGGAATTTTCCTAGCCTATGATATGAATATCAAACAAAAAACAATAAATATGAAAAATAAATTATTTTCTAACTATTATGACTTTTGTCTTCAATATGACTCCTGTCGCATCGCCATCTCGTCCGCTCTTCCTACGCCATGTACGAGCCATCTAGAGATCCGAGCCGAGACTAAAACCTATTTTAATTTACATCCATCGATCCTATACTCCATGAGGGAGTGTACATGAAATCTAGATCGAAAGTAAAATAAAATAAAGAGTGGCTTAACAATGCCATATTTAATTTACAAAAACTAAATACTAGCCTCGTCAAGCCCAAGGATTCAACAAAATAAATATTTACACATATACAATCACATACACACATATGTCCATAATAGTCGGATCTTTTGCCTACAACCAAAGATTTAAACTACGCATATCCTACTATTATCTGGCACATATAATATATGAAAAAGTGTCTAATACATTACATTATAAACACACAAAATGGTGAAACCTTGCTCGTCACACAATTGAAGGTTTTGCCGGAAGCTCGATACCAATTGAAGTTTTTAAATCGACCGTGAGAAACTTTGGACACTTCACCTCGGAATGGCTTGTCCATGGCGATTTGGATGTGGATTTTAATCCTAGATAAAAGGGATTGCCCAAACTACCAAGCCACTTTGTGTATTTAGAGGTCACTTGAACAAACTGATTGATTTATTATCCTCTATTCTCTGAATCGGACCTGACCGATATTATTTGTGTTTATCGATATAATCGGGCACATATTATTTAGCCATTTACAGATTTATAACATGCTTATAATTGAAAAACAAAATCAAGCAACAAACAAAAGAAGAATGTAGAATAGGTATACCTCTCGATCTTCTAATGTATGACCTTCCTCCTTTATGGAGGAAATCGTGTGTCCTATATATTAATGATGATGTCCTAGATCACAAATCTTCCTTCTCTTCCATGGACTTGGCAAGATGATGAAACAAGCTTGTACCTACCAACAAGGAGCACACAATCTCCTTTAACTTAATGGTCAGAAGATGATTAAAACATTCAAGATCTTAAACAGGAAACCCTATATCTTGTTTCCACCACCTAAGGAGAGGGAGAAGGGAGCTTTTGGTGAGGTAGATGGAAAAGATAATCCTTTAGAGGTGATTGGACATTGGCCAAAAGAGGAAGAAGAAGAGAAGAATACCTTCTGATCCATGGGTGCCAGATTTACCTCCAAACCCTAATCCTAATCCTATCTCAACTAGGATTCCTCTTCCTTGCCGCCCAAAAACCCTAGATCTCATCAATTAATTATTCCACGCCAACTCCCTTGACATTCTATTATAGAGTTAGGGATAAGTCATGAATTAATCTCATCCATTGGTTCTAGGGATTTAATCTCAACCGTCGGATCTAGAGATTTAATCTCAACCGTCAGATCTTAGAGATTTAATCTCTACCTATGGATCTTTGAGTTTGGTTTCTATCCATTGGATCTAGGCATCATGAGGTGTTAATAGGCTACATTAGGGACCATGAGGAGGAGTTGGGTCTTGGCCACCCATGGATCAAGCCCATATAAAGTCCGATCCACTAATGATGATCCAATCCACTAAAGGTTCATCATTGATCTACCTCACCAACCCCCATATGATAATATGGGCTCCATATATTATTTATCCATTTTCTCCCCATGTTTAAACAAGATATTTAATTGTCTTGGTTGTTTTCCATCTATTTTCTCTCCTTAATCCCAAAGTAAGTTCCTTGTTGGTGTTTAAGGAGCTTGTTTCTATTCTTCCTCTTATGGAAGAGCAAGGAAGGATATCCTAATATATAGGACATGGTTTCCTCCTATAATCGTCGCACACCATATAAATAACATCATCTCATACATTAGAAGATCGATTTAATCTATAAATCTCATTCTAAATCAAAGAGATGAGTACTAAGTATATGTGTGTTATATCAATTAAGAGCATGTACTAAATAATATTTGCACCATGTTATCTACAATGTAAAGTATTAGACAATATTGCATAACCATGAAAATATGCAAACAATGATCATGTGATTCTTATTTCAAAATAAAGATGTTCATACAAAAGATAGACTTTTTAGTATACATCCCTACAATGCGTAGTTTAACTCTTTGGTTGCAGGCATAAGAACCGACTATTATGGCCATATGTGTGTATGTGATTGTATGTGTATATTTTGCTGAATCCTCGGGGTTGACGAGGCTAGTATTTGATTTTTTTCTAAATTAGATACGACATTGTTTATCCACTCTTTATTTTATTTTACTTTCGATCTCAATTTCATGTACACTCCCTCGTGGAGTATAGGATCGATGGATGTAAATTAAAATAGGTTTTAGTCTCGGCTCGGATCTCTGGATGGCTTGTACATGGCGTAGGAGGTGTGGATGAGAAGGCGTTGCGACGGGAAACATATTAAAGACAAAAGCCATAATAGTTGGAAAATAATTTAATTTTTCATATTTATTGCTTTTTGTTTGATATGCATGTCGTAGGCTAGGAAAATTCCTCAATTTCAAATTACTAAGTGGGAGAGGGAATTTTTTAAAATTCCCACGTCCTTGATTACGATTTGACAAGTGATGCAAACAAACTTGTGCGTCGGCTCTGAGTGCCTTCGTCCCCATCGGATGAGTTTGTTTGCGGATCACAAGGTCAAATATGGTTATAGGCAATTATCAAGGAGCGTGTGTACTTCCCCATCGGAAGGCACATAACCCGAGATAATTACCTTGGTACCGAGTAATGGTGAACACTTAGATACAAATATAAGTATCCTCCCCATCGGAGTCACTGCTTTTATTTGTAAGGCCAAAGAGGAACCAACTATTAATTTTACTTGTCAAAAAATTAGGTTGACAAGATTGTAAAATTAATGGGTAAAACCTCCTCTTACAAATGTAGAATTCATATACGTCTACACTATCGTGGCATACGATATTCTCGGTGTTTTGAGGTGTTGGTTTATTTTAAAATTTTATTGTTTGAGGAATCAATAATTTTTTGAAATCTAATATTTTGATTTATGTGATTCTTAGGTTTTCTTTCAAAATGACTTTCAACCCACTTGTTGTGATACTGAAAGAGAACAAACTTACTGGACCCAACTATGTTGATTGGAAGAGGAATCTAGACATTGTCTTGACTGCTGTGGAATACAAATATGTACTCCTCGAGGAGTGTCCTCCCAAGCCTGCACAAGATTATGGGGAAAAGGAGAGAGAGATCTATAAGAAGTGGATCAAGGCCGATGAGATGGCGCGGTGTTACATTTTGGCATCTATGTCAAATGTACTCCAACATCAACATCAAGCCATGTCCGTTGCTTATGATATGATGCTCAATCTCAAGGAGCTTTTTGGACACCAGAATCGAGTTGCGAGGCAAGAAGCCATGAGAAACTTGATGACGACCACCATGATCGAGGGAACACCCGTAAGGGATCATGTTCTCAAGATGATGGCTCATTTGAATGAGCTGGAGGTCCTTGGAGCTGAGATCGATGGGGAAACCCAAGTCGATATCATACTCCAGTCTCTACCTAGGAGTTTTGAGCAGTTTCGCTTGAACTACAACATGAACAAGAGGTTGTATTCATTGGCGGAGCTTCTGACAGAACTCCAGGCGATAGAGGGGCTATTTCGTCAGAGTGCTCAGGCACATGCCTTGGTGACCCAAAAGTTTTCTACTTCTAAGCCAAAAGGCAAGAAGAAGAAGAAACAAACTGGGGCGAAGGCAGTGGGAGATACTCAGGGAGGAGTGAAGAAGACGAAAGACAAGTGCTTCACTTGTAAGCAAACTGGACACTGGAAGAACGATTGCCCCAACCGCAAGAACAAAGGTATATCTTTTGGTCTAGTCGTTGAAACATGTTTAGTGGTGTTATCTACCGGCACCTGGTGTGTAGATACGGGAGCCACTGATCATGTCTGTAATACTTTGCAGGGGTTCCAGGAAACCAGACGACTGGCTGAGGGGGAGATTACCGTATACTTGGGCGATGCCACGAAGGTGGCGACTGTTGCAGTGGGAGATGTTCATTTATCTTTTGAGAAAAATAAACTTTTGGTTCTTAAGAATTGCCTTTATGTACGCTTATTTAGAAAGAATTTCATTTCGATTTCTAAATTGTTTATGGATGGATATGCTATTTCTTTTAATGACAGAGTTATTATAAGAAGGAATAGGGACATTATCTGTTCGGGTGCATTGCTAGGAAATTTATACACACTTGAACCAAAACCTCCCATGATGCAAATTGAAGTTAATAACTCATCTTCTAATTCCAATAAGAGAAAAGAACCTTCGAAGATGAACCAAATATATCTATGGCATCTTAGGCTTGGTCACATTAACCTAAGACGAATTCAAAGGTTGATAGCTGATGGACCTTTGGGTTCATTAGTGGTGGAGGATCTCCCAACCTGCGAATCTTGCTTGGAGGGTAAGATGACCAAGAGGCCTTTTAAGGCCAAGGGGTATAGAGCCAAAGATGTGTTTGAATTGGTTCATTCTTATTTGTGTGGTCCTATGTCTATCCAGGCTAGAGGTGGTTTTGAGTATTTTGCCTCTTTTATAGACGATTACTCAAGATGTGGATACATTTACCTGATGCGCTGTAAGTGTGAATGCTTTGACAAGTTCAAAAAATTCAAGACTGATGTGGAGAAACGTCAAGGTAAAAGTATCAAGACACTACAATCTGATCGTGGTGGTGAGTACCTCTTGGGAGAGTTTAGGAATTACTTATCAGAGGTTGGGATTCAATCCCAATTGACTGCACCTGGCACACCCCAGCAGAATGGTGTAGCAGAGCGAAGGAATAGGACTCTTATGGAGATGGTTAGATCGATGATGAGTTATTCTGAATTGCCAGATTCGTTTTGGGGATATGCTCTAGATATGGCAGTGTACATTCTGAACTTGGTTCCATCTAAATCAGTGCCTTCTACTCCCATAGAGTTGTGGACTGGGCGAAAGCCTAGTCTAAGATATATTCTAATATGGGGGAGTCCAGCACATGTGCTGAAGGCAGATGCTGGTAAGTTGGAACCTCGTACAGAAGTATGCATGTTCGTTGGCTATCCTAGGGGAATGAAGGGTGGTTTGTTTTATAGTCCTAGAGATCAGAGGGTGATCGTTAGCACGAACGCCTGATTTCTAGAGGAAGACTATGTGATGAGCCACAAGCCCAAGAGTAAAATTGTTCTGGAGGAATTAAAAGGGGAAGTCACTTCTTTAGTACCATCGGTATAAGAGGATATACGACATGTCACTGCACCGCGTGTCAAAGAGGATACACAGGTGATACCTCATCGTAGTGGGAGGGTTGTGAGACAGCCTGATAGATTCATGTTCTTGGGAGAATCTTCTGATTTGGTCCCTGGTGAACACGAACCTAATCCCTAGACATATGACGAGGCAATACAAGATAATGATGCAATATCTTGGCAAAGTGCAATGAATGCTGAGATTGAATGTATGGATTCAAATTAGGTCTGGGAGCTAGTAGAACCACCCGATGGTGTAAAACCCATTGGATACAAGTGGATCTACAAGAAAAAGAGAGGAATAGATGGGAAGGTTGAGACCTTCAAAGCGAGGCTTGTTGCGAAGGGGTATACTCAAAAAAAGGGTATCGATTATGAGGAGACCTTTTCGCCGGTAGCCATGCTTAAGTCTATCCGGATTCTCTTATGCATAGCAGCTCATATGGATTATGATGTGTGGCAGATGGATGTCAAGACAGCTTTCCTTAATGGAAGTCTTGAGGAAAACATCTATATGAAGCAACCAGAGGGATTCATTGCTAAGGGCAAAGAGCATCTAGTATGTAAGCTTAATCGGTCCATTTATGGATTGAAGCAAGCTTCAAGGTCTTGGAACATCTGCTTTGATGAGGTAATCTAGTCTTATGGATTTATTCAATGTCTGGATGAGTCTTGTGTATACAAGAGATGTGACGGAAATGTGGTGGTATTTCTTGTACTATACGTAGATGATATTTTGTTGATTGGCAACAATATCAAGGTGTTATCGGACGTAAGGGTATGGTTGTCCAAACAGTTTGATATGAAGGACTTGGGAGAGGTGGGACACATCCTTGGGATCAAGGTTATAAGAGATCACAGGAAAAGGATGTTGTGCTTATCCCAAGCTTCATACATAGACACGATTATGGATCGTTTTAGCATGCAAAACTCCAAGAAGGGTTTTCTACCTTTCAGGAATGGAGTTCCTTTATCTAAGGAGATGTGTCCTAGATCATCTGAAGAGATAGAGGAGATGAAGGTGGTTCCTTATGCTTCGACAGTAGGAAGCCTCATGTATGTGATGCTCTATATGAGACCAGATATCTGCTTTGCCGTGGGCATGGTCAGCAGATATCAGAGTAATCCAGAACAGGGACATTGGACTGTGGTAAAGCATATATTGAAGTACCTGAGAAGGACTAGGGATTATATGCTAGTTTTTAGGTAGACCAATTACTCCCTGTGGGTTACACAGATTCTGACTTTCAATCTGATAGGGATAACAGTAAGTCTACATCAGGTTTTGTGTTTACTTTTGGAGGTGGAGCCATTGTTTGGAGGAGTGTCAAGTAGAAATGCATGGCAAACTCCACCTTGGAAGCTGAGTATGTGGCAGCCTCTGAGGCGGCCAAAGAAGCTGTGTGGCTCAGGAACTTCCTGATGGACTTGGATGTGATTCCTGATTTGCCCAGAACTATCACAATTTATTGTGATAATAGTGGTGCAGTTGCAAACTCGAAGGAACCACTAGCCCATAAGGCTAGTAAACACATAGAGCGCAATACCACCTGATACGAGAAATCATAAAGAGAGGAGAAGTTGTTGTGGCCAAGATGGCATCAGAGGATAACCTGTCAGATCCTTTCACTAAGGCCCTTTCGGCGAGAGCTTTCGATAGGCATGTGGAGGGAATGGGGATAAGATGTATGACAATTTAAGGACAACATAGTCTTTTAGTATAAGTGGGAGATTGTTGGGATGTATAATGAAAAGTCTACCTTTTGTATGAACATCTTTATTTTGAAATAAGAATCACATGATCATTGTTTGCATATTTTTATGGTTATGCATATTATCTAATACTTTACATTGTAGATAACATGGTGTGTGGTGTCACACGGGAGATCATATTATCGGCTCCTTGAAAAGTATAAGTAAAGGCTCACAACCGAGATGGCTTTGGACAAAACATCGGAATGGTTGTAGTGTGATTTGGTATTGATTTGTCTTGACCATAGAATCACACTACTGCACTTTGAGTGTATTGAGCAGGACCGACTTAGAGGTGATTCAATTTATTGCTGACTACATAATCGAATCGGACCTCAAATATTATTATGTACATGCTCTTAATCCCGATATAATAACGGGCACATATACTTAGTATTCATCTCTTTGATTTACCAATGGGCGAGATTTATAGATTAAATCGATAGGCTCGGTAAGTTGGGAGATGATATTATTTATATGGTGTGTCGTTGATTATAGGAGGAAACTGTGTCTAAAATATTAGGATGATGATGTCCCCTTGAGGAGCTCATAAGGTTCATCATTTAAATGTTGGTGCAGGGGCACTAGAGAATCGAACCTGTATTTTGATTATGGAAAAGACACAAAATTAAGTTTACATCGTTATCTCACGAGCTAAATCGAGTGTGCAGAAAAGTACTAGAGCTGGAGCTGTAGGCTAGTGACACCCGGAGGAAGCCATGGTGGTCGGGCGACACTCGAGTGACTTCGGAGGGAGCCGAAGGAATCGAGTGGAAGGCCGGAAGCGAGAGCTACAAGGTAAGTATCGACGAAAGCTCGTGTGAGTGAGAGATTGTAAGGTCGTGTCCTCTTTATGGGGATGACCGTAGGCGGCGATACGACTAAGACTTCCTGTGGAAGGTCTAGGTCGAGATCGGACGGTTAGAAATCATCGCATTTATCATTTTCCGAGCTAACCTCTTACTACAGGGAAGTGGCGGTGGCGGGCAATGATCAGCCATTGGGCGATGATCGATGCTCATTAGTCGATCGATGGGAAGTCATCACGGATCGATGGCGACGAATCAGCCTTTGCGCTAGGTCAAAACGAATAAGGTTTTACGCGGCCACTTCGCGATAAAATTTATTACAACTTCGTGATCTATTTCGAAAAAAGAGGAGACATATTCAGAGGGAAAAATCTATAAAAGGAGGGGTGGATTCCAACCTCAAACATCATCAAGTTTATTCATCAAGTGCTCCTACAACGCCAACGCTCCAACACCATCATAACGTCGATGCGACAACAAGTTCAGATCTTCTTCGTCGGCAGCAGCATCTAGTAATATATTTTGATATTGTATTCGTTGTTTTTATTCGTAATGAGGTGAGGTAGGCTTGTTGCCTCATCCTCATACATTCGGTTTTGTGATCATTGTCTCCTACCTCGAACGAGGAGGAGACGTTATAGTGCTTTGCCCTCCGTACGCGGTCTAGGACCGATAGGACCTTGGAGTAGCAACCGCTGAGTTGTAAACCAAGTAAAAATAAACGTGTCTCTTTATTTTCTTCTTCTCTTACTCATTAAATTATCTACTCGAACGAAATGTCGAAAAGATTTACGATCGCTATTCACCCCCCCTCTAGCGATGCTTCTCGATCCAACAGTAAACCCTGCAGGTGGACTTGGTCCGACATGATGAAAAGGTTGAGTGGTACTACTCATGGAGTTTGATATTGATTAATTAACAGTAAGTAAATTAATTAATCGACAGACATTCGAGATCTTAAACACGGGGAGAAAATGTACAAATAATATATGGAGCCCATATTAACTTATAGGGGTTGGTGAGGTAGATCAATGATTATCCTTTAGTGGATTGGATTATCATTAATGGATCGGACTTTATGTGGGCTTGATCCATTTGGTGGCCAAGATCCAACTCCTCCTCATGGTCCCTATTGTAGCCTATTAATACCTCATGAAGCCTAGATCCAATGGATGGAAACAAAACTCTAGATTCAAAGGTAGAGATTAAATCTCTAAGATCCGACGGTTGAGATTAAATCTCTAGATCCAACTGTTGAGATTAAATCTCTAGATCCGACGGTTGAGATTAAATCCCTAGAACCAATGGTAGAGATTAAAAGGAGGCTTATCCCTAACTCTATAAAAGGAGCTTGATGGGTTGGCGTGGAATAATGATCAAGAGAGGCTAAGGTTTTTGAGTTGGCGGCAAAGCTAGGGTTAGGGTTTTGGAGGCTTGGGCGGCACCAAATAAGGAAGGTAATTCCTTTCTTCTTCTTCCTTCAAGGTGGCCGGCATCCAGCTTTTTTTCCCAGCCTTTTCTAGCCATTGTCCGGTGTCCAGACTTCTCTTCTCCTTCTCCTTGAGTGGTGGAAACAAGACTTAGGGGTTTCCCTTGGTGTCTTGCTTGGTTTCCATCATCATCTCCTTCTCCTTGTTGGCCGGCGACAAGGATTTTCTTTGTTCCTTGTTGGTTGGCTTTAGAAAGGAGAAGAACCTTGTTTCTATTCTTCCTCTTGCTTTGGAAGAGCAAGGAAGGAAGATTTGCAATCTTGGAGCTTCGACTTTTGGTAGATTGTCGCCCACACGATGTCCGAAAGGAGGAAGGTCATACATTAAAAGATCGAGAGGTATATCTATTCTCTATTCTCTTTTGTTACTTGCTTGTTTTTGTTTTTCAACTATGAGCATGATATAAATCTGTATATGGCTAAATAATACTTGGATCCCGAGCATAAACACAAAAATTGGCGATCCGGACATCATCTATTCTGCGGCTACTCGTAGAATAGAGGATGGTCGCTTGAATACCAAGTTTGTTCAAGTGACCTCTCTAAACGAATAACACGACGATGACTTGGTTGTTTGGGCAATCTCTTTTGTCTAGAATTAAATTTTTTTTAATCCGGGGACATCGAGGGGATCGCCATGAACAAACGACCGAGGTGAAGTGGCAAGCGAAGTTTCCCCTCACGGACTCGATAAGCAAAACCCTTCATAATTAAATACTCCCCCTTAACACTTGAAACTCCCCTTTAACACATGCTAATTTCCCCCTAGCATGATTAACTTAAACTTCACACTTCTCCCCCTTTGACACCATCAAAAACATCATACTTATTTTATACAATGAAGTATCACTATCCAAGAGGAAGAAAAATACCAAAACATGCTGAAAAACACTCAAAGCAGGTTACTTTGCTCATGCACAGTCCATCAGTCGACTGCGTTAGAACACCAGTCGACTGGCACCTGAAAATCATCATTTTTTGATTTCTAAAAATAACTTCAGAAATGCATTAAAAATTCATCAAAATTTGAAAAATCATAAAATTTGGGGAACACATTTCTAATGAGTCCCTTTATCAAGTAAAAATAGTTTTTCATGAAAATTCATTCAATTTTAGAAAATTAGGCAAAGACTCAAAAGTTGTAAAAGTTCTCAATTATGTATCAACTTTGAAAGCTAGTTTAGCCTTAAAACATTTCAAAACATAACCTCTTAATTTTTGAAACATGAAATGGTTTTAAATCATTAAAAATATCCAACCATGATCTTTGGGCAATATGTCCATGAATTAAACATATGCTTTCCCCATAGTTGGTCTATGATTACTCTATCATGATACATATAATGATTCATCAAAATGCCATAAGCATTAGTGAATCACTTATATCAACCTAACATCTCATCCATTGCTATTTTGTCAATCAAGTTAGCCTTATAGTGAATGTGAGATGTAACTAAGGTATTTATACTTAACCATAAATTTCATGCAATTTCTACTCAAGGTTAAGTATCATCCAAACTCCCCAATCATGATCATAAGTCAAATATCATCACCCAACATGCTCATAAGTCAACCAAATAATATGATATGAACTAAAATCAAGTATGGTTGACTATCCTATCTCTAACCGTTAAGGATTGACTTGGGAACCCAATATAATTTCTTTCCAATAGTGTTCACCAAGTACTCCTTGGGGATCGATTTCCTAGCTACCATTGTTGTCTTTGATTGTCCTCTAGCAATTAAGCAATGATAAGCTTTCTCATTTTTATATCCCTTGTATCATAGGCCCTTTTTGTTAAAGCTCGCCCTTTGGCTCCCTATAATCATATTCAATATATTTGAGCCAATAGTAAATTTTTCAAGGGCCTTAGTAAGGTAATATACCTTTTCCCTTAAAACCTTATTCTCCTCTAAGCATGCATCATTAACACTAGAAGAAGAAGCATTATCATGTGAACATGCATTTTTGATCTTTTCTTCTAGATTTCTAATTTCATTTTGCATGCATTTATTTTTCCATTTAGTCCTAAATAAATCCTTAGTTAAATTTGAAATCATGGAAATGACATTTTGAGAGAGTAATTTCTTTACCTCACTTACCCAATCTTCTTCTTCCGATTCCGAGGTAGATGCTCCTCCCTACACTTGAGCTTTCATCCTCACTTGTGCTTCCTTCTTCTTGCTCGAATAAGATGAATGCAATGTCATCTATCCCCATTAATGCAAAGTGTGAGACGATTTCTTCTTCCTCCGATGAGGATGGATCATCCCATGTGGCTTTCAAGTTTTGGGCTTTCTTCTCCTTTTCCTTAGACTTCTTTTCTTCTTTCTTCTTCCCTTCTTTCTTCTTGTCATGTTTCTTCTTTTCTTCCTTGCTCTTGTTCAATAGGGGACACTCATCCCTCATGTGTCCCTCTCCATGGCAATTGTAGCAAATGACCTTCCATGGCCTTCTCCTATCATGAGATTTGTTAAATTTAAAACTTTTTAAGGCACGCATTAGCTTTCTTACCATGTATGCCTCCTCACTATCCATTGAAGATTGTGATTCGTCATCAGATGAGGAGGGTATGGACTTCTTCCTTTTCCCTTGGTTTGCTACTAGCGCCACTCCCCTTGATTGAGTACTTGGTTCTTATATTATACCTTCAAGGCGATTTTCATGAAGTTCCATGGTAGAAATGAATTCTTCTAGAGTACTTACCTCTAGATTCCTTGAAATGTAGAATGAATCCACCATGGAACACCATTTTGATGACCAGGGGAATGCATCAATTGCCTTCATTATCATATCCCGGTTCGAGAGCTTCTCCCCTACACTTGACAACACATTAATTATCTCCTTAAATCTATAATTCAAAGATAATACATTTTCTCCCTTGTCTAGCTTGATGATATTTAATTGTGATCGAAGGAGGTCCCTTCTTGCTAATTTTGCTTCGAAGGTGCCTTCATGAAGCTCCACTGGAATCTCCCACATCTCCTTGGTGCTCGAGTATTCTCTAATTCGATTGATCACTTGTTGAGGTAGCACATTGAAGAGATGGTGATTTTCTTTCGAATTTACAAGGTGCTCCTCCCTTTGCTTCTTAGTCCATCTTGATTTCTCTAGTGGCTTGTTCTCTTCATCCCTAGGCACCCCAAAACTGCGATGGCATGCTCGAAGGCTCATTGACTCCCATGTCCCCGGATTAAAATTTTCACTAATGAAAAATAATCCGGATGGGATAAGTTTCCTAAGCTCAACCAATTTGTCATCATGCTAATGACTTGAGCGATCGCTTGAACAAACTAGTTGTTCAAGCAACCAAGCTCTTCTAGTCGGTTAGCCACGGAAGAGACGACGGACGAATCATCGGTTTTTGTGTTTATCTTCGAAGTCCATGATTATACAAATACATATGGATGTAGACATGTATAATCAACACATACATTCATATTAATAAGAACATGCAAAGATTAATAATAAAACTTGTAAAAACTTTTATACGTCTCGATCTTCTATCGTATGTCCTAACCTGCTTGTAGACTTCGTGTGGGCGAAGATCCTCCACAAGTTGAAGCTTCCTAGATCTTCTTCAATCAAAAGAAAGAAGAACTCTCCTTCCCTTCTTGCTTGAGCCAACCACCAAGACACAAAGACTTGATGCCGCCGACCCCAAGAAAAGAGAGAACAAGATGGTCAACCAAGGAACCGAACAAGGGAACAATCCCTAGCTCCTTTGTGCCGCCGGCCAAGAGGAAAAGAAGAGGAGAAGAGGAATCAGTTGAGCCCCGACCAAGGTAGAGGGAAGAAGAGGTAGGAGCCGGCCACCCCCTAGGAAGAAGAAGAGATCCTCTCCTATAGTTGCCGCCCAATCTTCCTTCCAAACCCTTGCCGCCCAACCAAGGAACCAAACCCTAATCTCCCTAGAGTTTCTTGCCCCCCAAGCCAATGAAAGGCAAAACCCTAATCTCAAAAAACATCCAACTTCCTTTTTTTTCCGCCCACCTTAAGCCTCCTTTTATAGAGTTAGGCTTAAGTCTTGTTTTAATCTCCACCGTTGGTTCTAGGGATTTAATCTCAACCGTCGGATCTAGAGATTTAATCTCAACCATCGGATCTAGAGATGTAATCTCAACCGTCGGATCTAGGGATTTAATCTCAACCATCAGATCTAGAGATTTAATCTCAATCGTCGGGTCTAGAGATTTAATCTCCACTGTTGGATCTAGGGATTTAATCTCAACCGTCGGATCTAGAGATTTAATCTCAACCGTCGGATCTAGAGATTTAATCTCCACCGTCGGATCTAGAGTTTTGTTTTGCATCATTTGATCTAGACTTCATGAGGATTATATTAGGCTACGATAGGGACCATGAGGAGGAGTTGAATCTTGGCCAACCGATGGATCGGAACCACACAAACTTGATCCATCAATGATGTTCCATTCCACTAGAGGATCATCATTGAATTACCTCACCAACCCCCATAAATTATTATGGGATCCATACATTATTTGTACATCCATCTCCTCATGTTTAAGATATCGAATGTCCGCCAATTAATTGATTTACTGACCATCAATCAATTGACATCTAACTCCTCGAGTAGTACCACTCAACCTTATCATCATGTTGACTAAGTCAACCTGCAGGGTTTACATGATGAACCTTATGAGCTCCTCAAGGGGACATCATCAACCTAATATATAAGACACGGTTTCCTCCTATAATCAACGACACACCATGTAAATAATATCATTTCTAAACTTACCGGGCATATTGATTTAATCCATATAAATCTCACCATTTGGTAAATCAAAGAAATAAATACTAAGTACATGTGCTCATTATTATATCGGGATTAAGAGCATGTACAACATAATATCCAAGGTCCGATTTAATTATGTAGTTGATCTGCTCGGTAAACCAGCATATAATCCATAGTCCTTCTCAGGTACTTCAATATATGCTTTTACCGTAGTCCAATGTCACTGTACAGGATTACTCTGATATCTGCTAACCATGCCCACGGCAAAGCAGATATCTAGTCTCGTACATAGCATAACATACATGAGGCTTCCTATTGCCGAAGCATAAGGAGCCGCCTTCATCTCCTCTATCTCCTTTGATGTTTTGGGACACATCTCTTTAGATAAAGGTACTCCATGCCTAAAAGGTAGAAAACCTTTCTTGGAGTTCTGCATGCTAAAACGAGCAAGGATAGTGTCAATGTATGAAGCTTGAGATAAGCACAACATCCTTTTCTTGCGATCCCTTATTACCTTAATCCCAAGGATGTGTCCCACTTCTCCCAAGTCCTTCATATCAAACTGTTTGGACAACCATACCCTTACGTCTGATAACAATCTGATATTGTTGCCAACTAACAAAATGTCATCTACGTATAGTACAAGAAATACCACTACGTTTCCATCACATCTCTTGTATACACAAGGCTCATCCTGACTTTGAATAAATCCATATGACTGGATTACCTCATCAAAGCAGATGTTCCAAGATCTAGAAGCTTGCTTCAATCCATAAATGGACCGATTAAGCTTACACACAAGATTCTCTTTGCCCTTTGCAATGAATCCCTCTGGTTGCTTCATATAGATGTTTTCCTCAAGACTTCCGTTAAGGAAAGATGTCTTGACATCCATCTGCCAAATCTCATAATCCTCATGAGCAGCAATAGATAAGAGAATCCGGATTGACTTAAGCATAGCTACCGGTGAAAAGGTCTCCTCATAATCGATACCCTCTTTTTGAGTATACCCTTTCGCAACAAGCCTAGCTTTCAAGGTCTCAACCTTCCCGTCTACTCCTCTCTTTCTCTTATAGATCTACTTGCATCCAATGGCTTTCACACCATCGAGTGGTTCTACTAGCTCCCAGACATGATTAGAATCCATAGATTCTATCTCTGAATTCATCGCTCTTTGCCAAGATACGGCATCTCTATCTTGGAGTGTCTCGTCATATATCCATGGATCAGGTTCATGTTTACCAGGGACTAAGTCCGAAGACTCTCCCAAGAACATGAATCTCTCGGGTTGTCTAACAACCCTCCCACTATGATGAGGTGCCTTCTGTGTATGCTCTGTGACACGCGGTCCAGTGACTTGTGGTATTTCCTCTTGTACCGGTGGTACTGAAGTCGGGACTTCCCCTGTCAACTCCTCAATAAAAATCCTACTCATGGGCTTGTGGTTCATCACATAGTCCTCCTCTAGAAATTTGGCATTCGTACTCACGATCACCTTCTGATCTCTAGGACTATAGAACAAACCACCCTTCGTTCCCTTAGGGTAGCCAACAAACAAGCGTACTTCTGTACGAGATTCCAACTTACCAGCATCTCCCTTCAGCACATGTGCTGGACTACCCCAAATCCGAATATGTCTTAGACTAGGCTTTCGCCCAGTCCACAATTCTGTGGGAGTAGAGGGTACTGACCTAGATGGAACCAAGTTCAGAATGTGTGCTATCATTTCCAAAGCAAACCCCCAGAACGAATCAGGTAACTCAGAATAACTCATCATCGATCTGACCATCTCCATAAGAGTCCTAATCCTTCGCTCCGCCACACCATTCTGCTGGGGTGTGCTAGGTGCGGACAATTGGGATTGAATCTCAGCCTCTGATAAGTAACTCCTAAACTCTCCCAAGAGGAACTTGCCACCACGATCAGATTGTAGTGTCTTGATATTTTTACCTTAACGGTTCTCCACATCAGCCTTGAATTCTATGAACCTGTCAAAGCATTCAGACTTGCGGCGCATCAAGTAAATGTATCCATACTTTGAATAATCATCTATAAAAGAGACAAAGTATTCAAAGCTACCTTTAGCCTGGATAGACATAGGACCGCACAAATCAGAATGAACAAATTCCAATACATCTTTGGCTCTATACCCCTTAGCCTTAAAAGGCCTCTTGGTCATCTTACCTTCCAAGAAAGACTCGTAGGTTGGGAGATCCTCCACCACTAATGAACCCAAAGGTCCATCAGCTATCAACCTTTGAATTCTACTAAGGTTAATATGACCAAGTCTTAGGTGCCAAAGTTATGTCTGGTTCATTTTCGAAGGTTCTTTTCTCTTATTAGTCTTAGAAGATGAGTTATTCACTTCTATATGCATCGTGGGAGTTTTCGGTTCAAGAGTATACAAATTGTCAACCAATGTACCAGAACAAATAATCTCCCTATTCCTTTGTTAGTAATATATGAGAGATGTCCTAAGGCAATCGCCTTATGTATGAACCATTTATATGATAAATGAAAATTCACTATTTGAGTATACATGTTTTATGTATTTGATTGGATCTTAAACTCATTTACTGAATGTCCATGATACGATTCACAGCATGAGAGAATTTGTGATTGGATCACAACTAGTGAGTATCTCTACATGTGTAATTGTGATGTATCGAAATTATCCCTAGTCGATGAATTGATGGATTTGGACACCATCAATTCTGTCGAGACTAGCATGAGGTATACTCCTTGGTGTATCCAAGCAGCTGATTCTCACTGGCTGGAGACATTATGATGTCCGGAGTTGATCGTGGATGCTAGTTATGGTAACTAGTTCATTGGAGTGACCAGCCGTAAGACTTCATATGGTTCTCTGCATATATAGATATGTCAATGAAGTTCTTACTGTAGCTTAAGTGCGATGTTCCTTTGACTTGCGGTATTCAAGTCATCTTGATCATGGAGACTTATGCTTTGACATCTTAAGCAAACATCTCTAAGGAGATGTGGACCCGGATGATTGGGTATAAGTCAGTGATCGAAGGTGTTTGAATAGCCTATAAAGGATTCACCACTCCTTGCGAGGAGATGTATACCCATGGCCTCTCGTCGGATTGTTACTAAAGTCTTTGGCCAAAGCATTACATGTTTAGAGTAAGGTACTCTTCGATACATGTGCAGTAACTAGAATCCGTAGGACAAGGAAATAATACTTGGGCTAGGTGTGACGTAGTCAGCCTAGTGGGGACTGACACTATAGACCATGTCCTGAACCAAGGGGGTATAAGATGAGTGAAGGGAATGGGGCACGAATCATTCGAGCTGCTGAAGGGTTTCAGAAATAGTTCTGGATCAACCGTTGATCTTTTCGGTTAATTGGGGATCATGATGTACTACTAGGTGTCACTCATGATCGTTCTATAATTAATGGTTAATTATAGACGGCCAACATAAACCGAGAACCTATTTGGTCACACGCACAACGAGCGTAATCCGAAGGATTTAAAACGAGCTTGAGAATGGGATTCTCAGACCGAGAGAAACTAAGTTTGGTTGGACCAAACATAAAGCGAGCATGAAATCGTTTCAGTCGCAATGGAAGCGTGGATGGGTCGTGTCTTATGAAGACATAATGGATGAACCAAAATGGTTTGGTTCCAATCCAATGGAGGAGAATAAACCAAAGGGTTTGGTTTATTTTAAACGAATGAACCAAAAGTTGGTTCGGTTCGTTTTAACTTAAAATAAACCATCATGGTTTGGTTTATTTTAACTTATCTTAATGGAGCGGGTTAACGGGCCTAATGGTTATGATCGAATAACCATTAAGAGAATTAGTTCTCTATAAAAGAGGGCTTAATGGATAATTAAGCCCTAATCCAAAAACCCTAGCCTCAAGAGTTGTCGTCCACCCCTTGAAGGATTCGGTGCCAACCCTAGGCTGCCGCCCCTCTCCTCCTCCAACCGGCGTCCAGAAGGAGCCTTCCTTCCCCCTCGCCGGCGTCGAGCTGCTGTCGGTTGGTGCTCCGGTGATCTTCCTAGGTCTCGGTGAAAAGGTGAGCACTTGGCTTCCTTGTTTTGGCTGGCGCCTACTCCTCCACCAAGCTGTCCAGTTTTCTGGACAGCTTCTTCTCCTCTCGTCGGAGCATCATTTGGACGACGGTTTGAGCTACGACAGCGGATAAACTACCGGGGATTCGATCTCCGGTAATCCTCTGAGGTGGAGGACGAAGGATTCGTCAATTGGTTGACGAATACCTCTCCGGAGAAGCGAGTTTTGAGAACTCGTATTAGGATCTGAATTTGGATTCGGATCGTGATCATCTCTCGATCACGTCGTCTTCAACACGAGGCTAGTAACCCGTACGAAGACGAAGCTTGTGGCTTAGCGAAGTCATCCCGAGGAACTCGGCGTGGATATGGATAGAGACGATTCTAGCGAGGATCGTTCCGGTTGATGTCATTCCCGCTACATGTCATACGAAAGGTATAACGTAGATAAATTTCCTTTTATTGCAAATTTAAATTTACGGTTATGTCTACACTTGTTGTAATATGCATGCGTGCATTGTGTGTGTTGTAATAAATGTAGATTTATTATTTTTATTGCTTCCGCTGTGTTCATGTTTACGAAATGTGATTAAACACACACACGCCGCGGTGCCGGAAACCCAACAGTGGTATCAGAGCCCAGGTTGTGTTTCGACATAATCGTAAAAATGGTTTTGCGATAGTCATAATGTATTTCTGGAAATTTTCTAATTTTGGAAATTTAGAAGTATTTATGAAAAATTTTCAATTTTGGAAAGTCTAGAAGTATTTATGGAAATCTTCCACTTTTGGAAAGTTGGAAGTATTTATGGAAATTGATATTTTCCATAAATAAAATATTTGATTAGATTCTGGAAATTTATTTCCTAATTTAATCATGATTTGATTTGGAAAAATCAAATCTTAAAATATTTCATTTCCATAAGTAGTTTTAATGATTTAGGAAATTGGTTTCCTAAATAGATTTTCCTTAATCAAATAATTCCATGAATAAAATATGTGATTAGATTTGGAAATTTGTTTCCTAATTTAATTATGATTTGATTTGGAGAATCAAATCTTAAACATATTTTATTTCCATAAATAGTTATGACATATAAGGAAATATATACATGACATAATTGTATGCCATGTAATTGCATTAGATGCATAACATTATGCCATGCGTGTCGTGACATGTAGATGTATGCCATGTATGCCATACCATGTAGATAATAGTTATTTGCATGCAAAGAGGATGAGACATAAAAACCCTTAAACAATATTAAAGCCTACACCTTCCATTAATATGGTTAGAACCAGAGTTCCGTTTCTTGTTTGGGTTGTTGGACTCTCTCCAAGCCCGGCTCGAACCCGAACATGTTCAAACCATGGAATAGTTTAATACTAATATGGTAAGAGTCGAGGTCAATCGTTAGCTTTGGTTGTTGGACTCTCTCCAAGCTGGGCTAATTGGTTGAATGCGCTCTAACCATATTAAAACTATTTCCGATTAATGGGTTGGCTTTAACGAGCATCGGCTTGTTGGACTCTCTCCAAGGTCGATGTAAAGGGAGGTGAAGTTGGGTGCTATGCATATGATGCATACTTGTTAATGTGTTAACAACCCGATGTATGTGTGAACATTCAATTAGTTGATAGCACATTGTGATAGTTGAATATACGTGATATGCAATCGGTATAGTTGATACCTACCGTCGTAATTATGAATGGCTTGTTCGACTCTCTCCAAGGTTGTTCATAACTATGATGGATATCAGCCCATTCGGAGATGGACCTACGATTTCCCGAAGTGATTTTGGGGTTTTTGAAATTCGAAAAATGAATGGGATTTATAAATGTATATTGATGCATTTTAAAATCATTTTCTCATATATGCTCGTTTTGTATTTCTAGGTCAATAAATTGATCATGACGCCTTTGAATTTGCACTATTTTGGATTCGAACAAACCGATCGGGCCTAACTTCGGATCGCTTAGAAACTCGAGAATTGTTCTCAAGGCGTAAAAGCTTGCATATGTCCTTGAAGAGCCTCTTCCCGACCGCCCTAAGGACGATGCAACCTGCATCTAAATGTTGGTCTATCGTAAGCATGTGGCGCATTCTCGAAATGGGCGAGTTGCATCATGCTAGCGGCGATGGTACCCGAGCCGCAAAAGCAAAGATGAGCATATGGATGCTAATACTATGGTCTTCCATCTTCATGAGTTGTTCGATGAGCAAGCGAGATCCGAAAGGTTCGAGGTCTCTAGGCCTCTTCACCACGAAGATGCAAGAAGGTTCGCTCAGAGTGCTTTGTGCTAAAGATGAACGGGTACATCGAGCGGCTAGCTACCCTGCTTTGTGATGGATCATGAGTTAAGTATTGACTTAATTTCGCATTGTTTGCCCAAGAGTTTCTCGCAATTTGTGATGAACTATCTGATGAACAAATTGAATCCACCATTCCCGAGCTCCTCAATATGTCAAGACCGTGGAGCCTTCGTGAAGCATGAGGAGAAGGCTGTTCTTTAGTTGATTCTCAAAGAAAGGTTCTAAGAGGAAGGCAAAAGAATGTAAGAAAGGAAAGAACAAAAAGGCAAAGAAGGCGGAACTAAAGTAAAGGGCACTTGCCATCATCGGGCAAGGAAGGCCACCGCGAAGAAATCGCAAGATTTATCTTGAGTCCATGAAGAAGAAGAAGGCATCCGATGCCCCATCCTCTTCGTATCTTCGCTATTGATTGTCATTCTATTTCCTAGACACTTGGGTATTGATACCGGGTGTAGCTCACATATATGTAATGACATACAGGCTAAGGAATAGAAGAAGACTTGTCGAGGGGAGTCAAATTTATGAGTTGGCAATGGAGCAAAGGTTGTTGCGGGCCACCATTGGAACTTATTTGCTGAAGCTCCCTAGTGGACTAGTCTTAGAACTGGACAATTGCTATTATGTTCCTTCTCTAATAAAGAACATTGTTTCTATTTCCTGTTTAAATAGAAATGGTTTCCATTTGACGTTTAGTAACAATTGTTGTTATATAACTTTAAATGGCAAACTTTATGGAATCGAACTTGAGTAATGGCATTTATACGCTGGACGATCCAAAGGACATTTTCAATATCGAAGCGAGCAACACGCGTGCTCGAAGGGATAATCAAATAGACTCCTATATGTGGCATTGTCGTCTTGGCCATATAAGCAAGAAACGCATGTCCGAATTACACCGATGTGGAATTCTGGAATCGTTTGAATTGGATTCATACGATACATGTGAATCATGCTTAAAAGGCAAGATGACTAAGTTACCTTTTACTGAAAAAGGTGAACGAGTGGGAGAGTTACTAGGTCTAATACATACTGATGTATGTGGACCTATGTCAACTCAAGCATTAGGAGGCTATAGCTACTTCATTACCTTCACCGATGATCACTCACGGTTTGGGTATGTGTTATTGATGAAACACAAGTCTGAAGCCTTTGAAAGGTTCAAAGAATTCAGAAATGAAGTAGAGAAACAACATGACAAGAGTATTAAAATACTTCGATCGGATCGAGGTGGTGAATACTTAAGTCAAGAGTTTCTTGATTATCTAAGAGACAATGGCATATTGTCTCAATGGACTCCGCCCTATACACCACAGCATAATGGTGTATCTGAGAGGCGTAACCGGACCTTGTTGGACATGGTCAGGTCAATGATGAATCATGCAACTCTTCCCAAGTCCTTTTGGGGCTATGCACTTCAGACAGCTGTTTACTTGTTAAATAGAATGCCTACCAAGGTAGTCTCAACTACTCCATATGAGATATGGAATAGTAAGAAACCTCATGTATCTTACTTGAAGATATGGGGTTGTCCTGCTTATGTGAAGCGGACTGTATCAGACAAATTGGATGCTAAGTCTGATAAATGTCTATTTATTGGATACCCTAAGGAAACAAGGGGTTACCAATTCTATCATTCTGTGGAACAAAAGGTGTTTGTTTCAAGGCATGCTATGTTTCTAGAGAAAGAGTTTCTCTTGCAAGAAAACAGTGGTAGTGTCGTCCAGCTTGAGGAGGCTCGAGAGACTCAAATTGACATTGATGAGATACCTGGTGAAGCACAACAGCCGACAACTCATAGTGATGAGCAATCGGCTGGACCTATTGTAACACCACATCTTCGTAGACCTGGTAGAACACGCAATATTCCTGAGAGATATGGATTTCTCGTAAGCGAATTGAATGACGTGTTACTCATTGATGATGAGGAGCCTACCAGTTATGAAGAAGTGCTGACAAGTTCAGAAAGGGATAAGTGGCTTGGTGCCATGAAGTCGGAAATGGATTCCATGTATGAAAACCAAGTTTGGAACTTGGTTGACCCACCAAAGGGATAAAGCCTATAGGGTGCAAGTGGTTTTCAAGAAGAAAACCGACATGGATGGTAATGTGATTACCTATAAGGCTAGATTGGTGGCGAAAGGATATCGTCAAAAACAAGGTGTTGATTATGACGAAACCTATTCGCCTGTAGCTATGCTTAAATCCATTCGGATCCTCCTGGCCATAGCGGCTCATTATGATTATGAGATATGGAAGATGGATGTGAAAACGGCTTTCCTTAATGGAAACCTGCTCGAGGACGTGTATATGATACAGCCTGAGGGTTTCACATCGGTTGATAAAACCAAGGTATGCAAATTGCGACGGTCCATTTATGGATTGAAGCAAGCATCCAGGAGCTGGAATATCCGTTTTGATGAGACAATCAAAAAGTTTGATTTCTCACAAAATCCAGATGAACCTTGTGTGTACAAGAAGGTTAGTGGGAGTGCAGTCGTGTTCCTAGTATTGTATGTCGATGACATATTACTTATAGGAAATGATGTTTCAGTCTTACAGTCAGTTAAGGTTTGGTTATCCAAGACATTCTCCATGAAAGACCTGGGAGAAGCAACCTACATCCTCGGGATTAAGATCTATAGAGATAGATCAAAACGGTTGCTTGGTCTTTCGCAGTCTACATATATAGACCGAGTGCTAAAGAGTTTTAGCATGTCGGAATCCAAGAAAGGTTTCCTACCCATCAGGCATGAGATACACCTTTCAAAGTCTATGTGTCTGAGCACAGAAGACGAGAGGATTTGCATGAGTAAGATTCCCTATGCATCCGCAATAGGATCTATCATGTATGCTATGTTATGTATGAGGCCCGATGTATCATATGCTCTGAGTGTCACGAGCAGATACCAGTCTAATCCAGGAATGGATTATTGGGTGGTTGTTAAGACGATCCTTAAGTACTTGAGAAGAACTAAGGATGTGTTCCTAATATATGGAGAAGGGTACATGGTGATACGTGGGTATACGGATGCCAGCTCCAGACAGACAAGGATGATTCTATGTCTTTGTCTGGGTATGTATTCACCTTGAATGGAGGCGCAATAAGTTGGAAATGTTCCAAGCTTGACACTATAGCGGATTCTGCCACTAAGGCAGAATACATTGAAGCTTTGGAAGCAGCAAAGGAAGTGGTTTGGATCAAGAAGTTCATCTCTGAACTTGATGTGGTCTCATCAATGATCCAAACATGTGCTTCTCCGCTATCATCTTATCAGAGAGATCATCAGTAGGAACGAAATACAAATCGAGAAAATTCCCACTGAAAGGAACTTAGCGGATCCCTTGACTAAGGCATTACCTCAAAATAAGTTTGAAGTTCATGTTAGAGCTTATGGTATTGGATACCGTAGCGATTGGCATTAGGCCAAGTGGGAGTCTGTTAGTAATATATTAGAGATGTCCTAAGGCAATCGCCTTATGTATGAACCATTTATATGATAAATGAAGATTCACTATTTGAGTATACATGTTTTATGTATTTGATTGGATCTTAAACTCATTTACTGAATGTCCATGATACGATTCACAGCATGAGAGAATTTGTGATTGGATCACAACTAGTGAGTATCTCTACATGTGTAATTGTTATGTATCGATATTATCCCTAGTCGATGAATTGATGGATTTGGACACCATCAATTCTGTCGAGACTAGGATGAGGTATACTCCTTGGTGTATCCAAGCAGCTGATTCTCACTGGCTGGAGACATTGTGATGTCCGGAGTTGATCGTGGATGCTAGTTATGGTAACTAGTTCATTGGAGTGACCAGTCGTAAGACTTCATATGGTTCTCTGCATATATAGATATGTCAATGAAGTTCTTACTGTAGCTTAAGTGCGATGTTCCTTTGACTTGCGGTATTCAAGTCATCTTGATCATGGAGACTTATGCTTTGACATCTTAAGCAAACATCTCTAAGGAGATGTGGACCCGGGATGATTAGGTATAAGTCGAAGTGATCGAAGGTGTTTGAATAGCCTATAAAGGATTCACCACTCCTTGCGAGGAGATGTATACCCATGGCCTCTCGTCGGATTGTTACTAAAGTCTTTGGCCAAAGCATTACATGTTTAGAGTAAGGTACTCTTCGATACATGTGCAGTAACTAGAATCCGTAGGACGAGGAAATAATACTTGGGCTAGGTGTGACGTAGTCAGCCTAGTGGGGACTGACACAATAGACCATGTCCTGAACCAAGGTGGTATAAGATGAGTGAAGGGAATGGGGCACGAATCATTCGAGCTGCTGAAGGGTTTCAGAAATAGTTCTGGATCAACCATTGATCTTTTCGGTTAATTGGGGATCATGATGTACTACTAGGTGCCACTCATGATCGTTCTATAATTAATGGTTAATTATAGACGGCCAACATAAACCGAGAACCTATTTGGTCACACGCACAACGAGCGTAATCCAAAGGATTTAAAACGAGCTTGAGAATGGGATTCTCAGACCGAGAGAAACTAAGTTCGGTTGGACCAAACATAAAGCGAGCATGAAATCGTTTCAGTCGCAATGGAAGCATGGATGGGCCGTGTCTTATGAAGACATAATGGATGAACCAAAATGGTTTGGTTCTAATCCAATGGAGGAGAATAAACCAAAGGGTTTGGTTTATTTTAAACGAATGAACCAAAAATTGGTTCGGTTCGTTTTAACTTAAAATAAACCATCATGGTTTGGTTTATTTTAACTTATCTTAATGGAGTGGGTTAACGGGCCTAATGGTTATGATCCAATAACCATTAAGAGAATTAGTTCTCTATAAAAGAGGGCTTAATGGATAATTAAGCCCTAATCCAAAAACCCTAGCCTCAAGAGTTGCCGCCCACCCCTTGAAGGATTCGGCGCCAACCCTAGGCTGCCGCCCCTCTCCTCCTCCAACCGGCGTCCAGAAGGAGCCTTCCTTCCCCCTCGCCGGCGTCGAGCTTCTGCCGGTTAGTACTCCGGTGATCTTCCTAGGCCTCGGTGAAAAGGTGAGCACTTGGCTTCCTTGTTTTGGCCGGCGCCTACTCCTCCACCAAGCTGTCCAGTTTTCTGGACAGCTTCTTCTCCTCTCGTCGTAGCATCGTTTGGACGACGGTTTGAGCTCCGACAGCGGATAAACTACCGGGGATTCGATCTCCGGTAATCCTCTGAGGTGGAGGACGAAGGATTCGTCAATTGGTTGACGAATACCTCTCCGGAGAAGCGAGTTTTGAGAACTCGTATTAGGATCCGAATTTGGATTCGGATCGTGATCATCTCTCGATCACGTCGTCTTCAACACGAGGCTAGTAACCCGTACGAAGACGAAGCTCGTGGCTTAGCGAAGTCATCCCGAGGAACTCGGCATGGATACGGATAGAGACGATTCTAGCGAGGATCGTTCCGGTTTATGCCGTTCCCGCTACACGTCATACGAAAGGTATAACGTAGATAAATTTCCTTTTATTGCAAATTTAAATTTACGGTTATGTCTACACTTGTTGTAATATGCATGCGTGCGTTGTGTGTGTTGTAATAAATGTAGATTTATTATTTTTATTGCTTCCGCTGTGTTCATGTTTACGAAACGTGATCGAACACACACACGCCGCGGTGCCGGAAACCCAACATCCTTTTTATAACAACTTTGTCATTAAAAGAAACAGAATATCCTTCCAGAAACAATTTAGAAACTGAAATTAGATTCTTTCTAAAAGTAGGTACATAAAAACAATTTCTCAAAACCAAAACTTTATTCCTATCAAAAGATAAATAAACGTCTCCCACTGCAATAGCCGCCACCTTTGAAGCATTGCCCATGAAGATGGTAATCTCTCCCTCAGCTAGTCGTCGGGTTTCCTGGAACCCCTGCAAAGTATTGCAGACATGATCAGTGGCTCCTGTATCTACACACCAGGTATTAATAGATAACACCGCTAAACATGTTTCAACAACTAAACAAGAAGATATACCTTTGTTCTTTCGGCGAGGACAGTCCGCCTTCCAGTGTCCAGTCTGCTTGCAAGTGAAGCACTTGCCTTTCCGCTTCTTCACTCCTGCCTGAGGTCCTACTGCAACTTTCTTTGCTCCACCTTGCTTCTTCTTCTTCTTCCCTTTTGGTTTAGAAGAAGAAACCTTCTGAGCAACCATGGCTTGAGCGCTTTGATAAAAAAGCCCTTCTGTCACCTGGAGTTCTGTCAGAAGCTCCGCCAACGAATACAATCTCTTGTTCATGTTGTAGTTGAGGCGGAACTGCTCAAAACTCCTAGGCAGAGACTGGAGAATGATATCGACTTGGGTTTCCCCATCGATCTTAACTCCGAGGACTTCCATCTCATTCAGATAAGCCATCATCTTGAGAACATGGTCCTTGACGGGTGTTCCCTCGATCATGGTGGTCGTCATCAAGTTCCTCATAGCCTCCTGTCTGGCCGCCCTACTCTGATGTCCGAAAAGTTCCTTGAGATTGAACATCATGTCATAAGCCGTGGCCATGGCCTGATGCTGATGTTGCAGCACATTTGACATAGATGCCAAAATATAACACCGCGCCATCTCATCTGCCTTGATCCATTTCTTATAACTTTCTTTCTCCTTTTCATCAGAGTCATCGGTGGGCTTAGGAGGACAGACCTCGAAGAGTACAAATTTGTACTCCTCTGCAGTTAAGACAATATCCAAATTTCTTTTCCAATCACTATAATTTGTTCCAGTAAATTTATTTTCTTTTAATATCACAGCAAGTGGGTTGAAAGCCATTTAAAAAACCTAAGAATCACAATGATCAAAATATTAGATTTCAAATATCATTGATTCCTCAAACAATAAAATTTCGAAATCAACCAACACCTCAAAACACCGAGAATATCGCATGCCACGATAGTGTGGACGTATACGAATTCTACATTTGTAAGAGGAGGTTTAACCCATTAATTTTATTATCTTGTCAACCTTACTTTTTGACAAATAAAATTAATAGTTGGTTCCTCTTTGGCCCTACAAATAAAAGCAATGACTCCGATGGGGAGGATACTTTTTATTTGCATCTAAGTGTGCACCATTACACGATACTATGGGAATTATCTCGGATTATGTGGCTTACCGATGGGGAAGTACACACGCTCCTAAATAATTTCCTATAACCATTATTTGACCTAGTGATCCACAAACAAACTCATCCGATGGGGAGGAAGGCACTCAGAGGCGACGCGCAAGTTTGTTGCATCACACGTCAAATTGTAATGGAGGCCGCGGGAATTAATTAAAATGTCCCTCTCCCACTTAGTAAATTGACAGTGAGGAATTTTCAAGCACACACAACATGTATATAAAACAAATCAGCAATAAATATGGAAAAAACAGAATTTTCCCAACTATTATGGCATTTTTCTCCAATATGTGTCCCGTCGTGTCGCCACCTTGTCCGCTCCACCTTTTCTCGTGCGCAAGTCACCAAAGATATCCGAGCTGAGATAAACTATTTTAATTTACATCCAACGATCCTATCTGTTGGTGCAGTGGGCACCTAAGTTGAACCTATGTTTTGATTATAGCAAACGATACAAAGTTAAGCTTATATTGTTATCTCACGAGCTAAATCAAGTGTGCAGAAAAGTCTCAATGCTGGAGCTGAAGGCTAGCGACACCCGGAGGAAGCCGCGGTGGTCGGGCGACACTCGAGTTACTTCGGAGGGAGCTGAAGGAATCGAGTGGAAGGCCGGAAGCAAAAGCGACAAGTAAGTATCGAGGTAAGCTCGTGTGTGCAAGCGTAAGTGAGGTCGTGTCCTTTGTACGGGGACGTCCTTAGGCGACGATCCAACCCAAGACTTCCCATGGAAGGTCTATGTTGAGATCGGACGGCAAGTGGCCGTCGAATTCACTTGTATTTTGAGCTAAACTCCTTTTTTAGTCAAAAAAAATCGATTGCCAACTGCCAGTTCAGCCGCCAGTTCAACTGATCACCATTTTCAAGGAGTTTTGTGCCCATTTGTGATTGGTTGAAGACCCATTCATTGAGGGGCTTAAAGGCTATAAAAGGAGGGCCAAACCTAGGGTTTTTCATCAATTCAAAAGCTTCCAAGTGCTTGATCGCTCAGACTCTCCAGACATCCCTCGATGAAGCGCTGAGGCCGACTAAAGCTTCAACCTCAATCCTTGAAGTCGTCGTATAATCTTTAATTTTGTATAAGTTGTCTTTATTTTCAAGCTTTAAATCATATCAAGGAGAGGGAGTGTCCCTCTACCTTGAATCTTTATTGAGTTTTTGTATTAACTCCTATCTCTATCGAGAAGGAGTTCGCTTAATATTTGCCCTCCGTGCGTGGTCAAGGACCATTAGGGCCTTGGAGTAGTAGCCGTGAGGCTACTGAACCAATAAAACCCCGTGTTTTTATTTATTTATTGCTATCTTTCCGCTGTGTTTACTGTGAATTGACGATTACGAAAAAGTTTTTCTTATCGCTATTCACCCCCTCTAGACAATTGGTATCGAGCCGGGTTGCTAAGATTTGGTGAAACCACCAATCTAGCTTTTTTTACAGATTTATTTTCTTTTAATTCTGTTTATTTCTATTTATTTTGTTTGTTAAATTCTCTCCCTTTTCTAATCCAAGGACGTGAGTCTTGGTACTTGTTTTTGAGTTTTTGTCTTTGCTAGCTTTTGGTCTTCGTCTCTTTTTGTCTTTTTGTTTCAATGGCCCATCTCGAGGGTTTTAGCACCGTCGACCTCCGTTTATAACGGAGATGACTTCCGTTATTGGAAGGGTCGGATGGAATGCTCTCAAAACCCAACTCGAGATGTGGATCATAATCAAAGCGGGTTTCACACTTCCGAGCTAATGAAGTGGGTGACTCCTTGGATTATGATCAATGGACCGATTGCAACAAAAGCGACAAGTCGGCGACGCCAAGGCAACACAAATCCTCCAATGCGGCCTATCCAAGGAGGAGTTAAATCGCGTCGGCCCCTTCATAGCGCAAAGGATCTTTGGACTAAACTAATCGAGTTACGAAGGATCGGATCAAGCCAAGGTATGTAAGCGTGATTTGTTATTCAATAAATTGTACACACTAAAAATGCAGGAACGAATCGCGGCGCAACTCCACGCCCGTGTCCGGACATAATCAACAACTTACCATCGGGCAAAGGTCGAAAACGCGACCTTATAAGGTATGTTCTAAACTCTTTTCGAGGACTACCTTGTGGGCATCCATGGTCGATGCCTACAAGGTCTCAAGGATCTTTCTAAAATTAGGTTAGATGAACTCTTTTTGATTTGAATTACATGAACAATCCAACTCGGAACCCGAGAGAGGGTATAGCTTTATTTGCGAGGATCAAAGAAGAAGAAAATCGTAAGCAAGCCACCACCAACCGAGGAGGAAGGCGAGTCAGAAGAAGAAGTTGACCGGAATTGATGGAACTAATGAACCTAGCTCGAAGAATAGCCAAGGGGACGAAAGCAAACCACGACTCGACCCAACCTAGGTAAACCTAAAAGTTCTAATATTAGGTGTTATGAGTGTAACAGGTTTGGACATATCAAGTCCGAGTGCCCCAAGCTCAACCACCAAGGACCTAAGCACAAGAAGGCCCTCAACGCGACATGGGAAGAAGCGTCATCCGAAGAAGAAGACCACGCCTTCATGGCGAAATCAATTGAGTCGACACGAGACCGAACCGAACTTGAGTCGAACAGGAGGATGATTCGGACTCGAAGCAACCTTCAAGTCAAGCCACGGATACGCATCCGGTTCAAAAGATACCCTTAAGGTGAGTCGTACTTTATTTAATACTTTACATAATACGGTTAGGTTTTTGTCTAGGAAGTTAGCTAAGTCCGAGTCCAAGGTCGAGACCCTGGTTGAGGAAGTTAAACTCCTCAAACACGAGGTCTCCCTAACCTCTTCGACTAGTCGAGTTCAAGAGAAGGACTCAACTCGGGTTGAAAAACTCGAAGTTGAGAACTCACTCTTGAAAAGTCAAGTCGAAGATCTTAGGAATATGTTGGAAAGGTTTACTTTGGGATCCAAAGGACTTGACCTCCTACTTGGATCGCAAAGGGCCGTGTACAACAAGGCCGGACTAGGGTTTAGCTCAATCACGACCAATAAGTCGTATATGTCAATCGTAAGTAGACATAAAAAATGTGTCCAAGCATGGGTCCCTAAGACCACTTTGATTTCAACTCTAGGATCTAACTCGTACTGGGTTCCCAAGGACCAAATCCACTATGTGGATAGACCGAACCGATTCAACCGTCTAGGGGGAGCCAGTACAAAACATGTTTGTGCTTTAACTTAGAAATTGCATGCTTAGTTTTTTTTGTTGTTTTTTTTAACTCACTTGGAATACACAAATAACCAACTAAAATTTCCTTCGAATAGATTGAGCCTCGGTGAGCCTCGTGTCAAATAAACATCTAAAATCCTTCGAAAAGATTGAGCCTCGGGGAGCCTCTTTTCAAAAATAACTAGTTAGACTAGGAAATAGTCTTAGGTGAGTCAAGTCATCATTTTCTTGAACATGGCTTTGTCTAAGGAAGTGGTCGATGATCCGATAAAAGAAGGCCCCTGTGCCTCGCCACGACCTGGAAGCCATGATCTTGAAAAGGTAAACTTGACAAGCCTAGGGTCAAATCCAAATCTAACATAAAATTACTTGAACCTAAATGCACTTAATCAACTTAATTGGAAGTCATCTCACAAAAAAACACATAAGTATAACATGCTTGATCATATAGACACAGGTGAGATGACCTAGGTTTAACAACTTACAACCAATTTAAAAAAAAAAATCTAACATCCAATCCAACCACCTTGTGTGTAGGATCAATGGATGTTGGACAGCGGTTGCTCCCGACACATGACCGGGGATCAACTCAAATTCACAAAGCTTCGATTCAAACGACAAGGATCAGTAGCCTTTGGGAATAACGGCAAGCTCAAAATCATCGGATCAGGTGATATCGAGCTTAACTCGAATTTTGTTATTAAAAATGTATTACTTGTAGAGAATTTTGAATATAACACCTTAGCGTAAGCCAATTGTGTGACAATAACTATAAGGTCGTATTTTTAGAAAATGAATGTGTAATTAAAACAAATAAAACAGCTAAAACAATACTCAAAGGAACTAGGACAAATAACATTTATACAATTAACTTAATCAAATCCTCAGCCAAATGTCTTATGACACAGGAAGAGGAATCATGGTTGTGGCACCGACGACTCGGTCACTCGCACCCAAGACTCGTCCACAAGATGAGTCAGAGTGGCTTAGTCAGAGGCTTACCCAACCTCAACAACTTGGTTAATAAAATCTGTAATGCTTGTCAACAAGGAAAACAACCTAGGACACACAAGTTAACTAACCAGAGCAGAACCTCAAGTGTACTTGAGCTCCTGCATATGGATCTATTCGATTCACATGGAGCCAAGTCACTCAATAGAAGTCAATATTGCTTAGTCATAATTGACGACTACTCCAGGTTTACCTGGGTTTGGTTCATCAAACATAAAAATGATACCCTAGATCAATTAATCAATCTATTCAAATTAATCGAGAATCAAAAAGACCTTAAGGTTAAAAGACTTAGAAGCGATCATGGTGGTGAATTCGAAAATCAAAGGTTCACCGACTTCTGTAACCTAAACGGATACCACCATGAATTCTCTTGCCCTAGGACCCCTCAACAAAATGGCCTAGTGGAGCGGAAAAACCGAACTCTACAAGAAGCGCTAGGACAATGTTGAGCGAATATAACCTACGATAGGTTTTGGGGCGGAAGCCGTAGCACGACATATGTATAGGATCCTTATGGTAAGAGGCACCTTAAGACCTCGTCTGAGATTTATCACGATAAAATACCTAACATCAAGTACTTTAGGGTATTTGGGTGTAAGGTACATATTCTAAACACTAAGGATTACCTAGGAAATTTACATCCAAAACCACGAGGAATATTTCTAGGATACTCACTACAAGCCGAGCTTATAGAGTATATAACCACGACACCCTTAGAGTCGAAGAGACTATCAATGTAGTATTTGATGAAGGACACGAACCTACAAAACCCCAAACCCCAATTAGCGAGCCTACTCATACTAGACCTAACTCGACCACGAGATCGAGTCTAATCCACATCAACCAACTTCTCTTGTCGACCAAGTGACAAGTGATCCGAGTCAAACTAGTGTTCACCAAGTCACCCCATTGATCAAGCATTAGGTGACACAAACCCAACCCAATCTAGGATTGGACTAACCACCCTATCGATCAAGTGATAGGAGATCCTAATCTAGGAGTTGAACTAGAGCATCCTATAGGAACCTTAGTCAAATTTCCTTAATTTCAAAGATAGAACCCAAATCAATTGAACAAGCTCTTCTTGATCCCGATTGGATTATTGCAATGCAAGAAGAGCTAGCTCAATTTACTAGGAATGAAGTGTGGGAATTAGTACCACCACCTAAAGACAAAGCGACAATTGGAACAAGGTGGGTGTTTAGAAATAAAGCGATGATAAAGGTGAAGTAGTTAGAAACAAGGCTAGGTTAGTCGCCAAAGGGTTTAGTCAAGTCGAAGGCTTAGATTACGTGAAACCTATGCCCGATGGCTAGACTCGAATCCATTCGAATGTTGCTAGCTTATGCACATCGAGGATTTAAGCTATTTCAAATGGATGTTAAGTCGGCATTCCTAAATGGATACATTAAAGAAGAAGTTTATGTTAGCCAACCCCGGATTGAAAATCTAGATAAACCCGACCATGTTCTAAAACTTAAGAAAGCTCTCTATGGACTTAAACAAGCTCCTCGAGCTTGAGTAGAAGACTTTCAATCCATCTCAAGTCAAAAGGGTTTAACCAAGGCTTAGTTGACCCAACTCTCTTCGTAAAAACCTTAGGTAAAGAAATATTCATAGCTCAAATTTACGTAGATGATATAATTTTTGGAACCTCTAACTCAGCCTTACTAAACGAGTTCGTTTCACTCATGGAAAGTGAGTTTGAAATGAACTTGGTAAGCGAGTTAAGTTTCTTTTTAGGTCTACAAATTAAACAAACTAAGGATGGTATATACCTATATCAATAAAATACACTAAGGAGTTAATTAAAGATTTGGAATGCAAGGCGCTAAGATAATAAACACCCCAATGGCGATTAATGTTAACATAGGAAGACCTAGAAAGTAAGTCCATTGACTTAAAGTACTATAGGAGCGATAGGAAGTCTCCTATACTTAAGCTATGAGTCGACCCAGACATCCTATTCGCGATGAAGTATGTGCGCCGAGTTTCAAACTGTGCTAAGGAGTCTCACCTAACCCTAGTTAAGCGTATCCTTAGATATCTTAAGGGTACACTTAACGTTGGTATTTGGTACCCTAGATCTACAGTTGAACTAATCGGCTACTCCGATTCGGATTATGCGGTAGTAAACTCGATAGAAAGAGCACAGTGGTTGTTGTCAACTACTCGGCTCAAGTCTAGTGAGTTAGTGCGATGGAAGCAACATTGTGTTGCCTTATCTACCACGAGCCGAATACATTGCGATGGGTGAGTGTGTAACTCACTTCTTTGGATGAAGCACACTCTCAGACTTTAGGTTGGACTTCACCAAAACTAAAATTTTTGTAGACAACATAAGTTCGATAAATCTAACTAAGAACCCTATATGCCATTCAAGAACAAAGCATATAGAGGTAAAACACCATTTCATTCGAGAACATGTAGCCAAGCGGCTCCATACAACTCGAATATGTTGACTCGAAGTCTAACCTAGCGGACATATTTACTAAACCACTACCCAGGCGAATTTAGTCTCTTGACGAAAATTAGGCATGTTAATAGAATAGGTTTTGCAAATTATATTTTCTTACTACTATTTCTTACTTTTTTATGAAACTAGCATAGGACATACCTTAGATATCATGCACCTATAGATTTAAGGAGCCAATACATCTCACAACACATAGGACTAATGTGTTTGTGTACTTAGCCACGTAGATGGGCGTGAGATGTTAGGACCTTACTCACAGTTCGGATGTAGAGCTAGTGCATCGCTATGAACCATGGAGTATAATCATACATACTAGCAGGCTCGACCGGAGTGGTTGATCCTTCATATCAATCAAGCCAAATATGAGTGAACATTTCATAGATGAGCTTATTTTCAATATACTATTTTAAATGTGGAACATGCTTGGACTTTAAATTTAGCAATTATTTTGATTTCCACACACCCCTTACTCTTTTTGATATACGGCAAAAGGGGGAGAAAAAGGCCAAAGTTAAGGGGTCAAATTTTTTCAAATTTTTGATAACTTAACTCTTACTTCATGTTTAAACCAAAAGTTAACTTTAGGTTTTGAGAACTTATTTAACTTTTGACAAAGGCCAAGTTAAGAGAATTCTTAACTTATTTATATCGTTAGTGTTTTACTTAAGGGGGAGAAAAGGCTTAACTAAAACGTTTTACTAAAGCTAATTTTAAAATGTTTTACTAAAGCTAATTTTAAGTAATGTTAATTACTTAAAGCCACCCTCAAGGGGGAGGATTAAGGTCTTTATTCAAAGTCTCACCCTCGGTCAAGGGAGGTTTCCTCAAGGGGAGTACTTGAAGAAAATCCTTACTACTCCAACTTAATCTTCATTTTTTCTCTCATGCACATTATTATTCTTCATGCTTGCTTAACTTTGTATGTGGGTTTGCCATAAATCAAAGGGGAAATTGTTGGTGCGAGGCACCTAAGTCGAACCTATGTTTTGATTATAGCAAAGCGATACAAAGTTAAGCTTATATTGTTATCTCACGAGCTAAATCAAGTGTGCGAGAAAAGTCTCAATCTTTGGGTGAAGGCTAGCGACACGGAGGAAGCGCGGTGGTCGGGCGACACTCGAGTTACTTGGAGGAGCTGAAGGAATCGAGTGGAAGGCCAGGTCGTGTCCTTTATGCAGGGGCGTCCTTGGCGACGATCAACCCAAGACTTCCCATGGAAGGTCTATGTTGAGATCGGACGGCAAGTGGCGTCGAATTCACTTGTATTTTGAGCTAAACTCCTTTTTAGTCAAAAATCGTGGCTGCCAGTTCAACCGGCGATTCAGCCGGCGATTCAAGCGGCGATTCAGCCGGCGATTCAGCCGGTGGTCAAAAATCAGCCTCGAGGAGTCAAGCTTTATCACCATTTTTCAAGGAGTTTTGTGCCCATTTGTGATTGGTTGAAGACCCATTCGTTGAGGGGCTTAAAGGCTATAAAAGGAGGGCCAAACCTAGGGTTTTTCATCAATTCAAAAGCTTCCAAGTGCTTCCGATACGCTCCGACTCTCCGACATCCCTACGACGAAGCGCTGCCGAGACGACAACTAAAGCTTCAACCTCCAATCCTTGAAGTCGTCGGTATAATCTTTAATTTTGTATAAGTTGTCTTTATTTTCAAGCTTTAAATCATATCAAGGAGAGGGGGAGTGTCCCTCTACCTTGAATCTTTATTGAGTTTTTGTATTCGCTTAACTCCTATCTCTATCGAGAAGGAGTTCGTTTAATATTTGCCCTCCGTGCGTGGTCAAGGACCATTAGGGCCTTGGAGTAGTAGCCGTAGGCTACGAACCAAGTAAAAACCCCTCGTGTTTTTATTTATTTATTGCTATCTTTCCGCTGCGTTTACTCGTGCCAATTCGAACGATTACGAAAAGTTTTTTCTTATCGCTATTCACCCCCCCTCTAGCGCTCAAATCGATCCAACACTATCCTCCACGAAGGAGTGTACAAATAATATAGATCGAAAGTAAACTAAAATGAGTGGCTAAACAATGCTATATTTAATTACAAAAATTAAATACTAATTTAGCCTCGTCAACCCCGAGGATTCAAATAATATACAATCACACACACATGGAATCACATACACACATATATAGCCATAATAGTTGGATCTTATGCCTTCAACCAAAAAGTTATCCTACGCACATCCTACTATCATCCGGCATACACAATATATGATAAGTGCGTGAAAGTAACTGAATTCAAAACAAATAAAACTGGAAACCGTGGCTCTGATACAAAATTGATGGCATGCTCGGAGGCTCATTGGCTCCCATGTCCCCGGATTAAAATTTTCACTAATGAAAACTAATCCGGATGGGATGAGTTTCCTAAGCTCAACCAATTCGTCGTCGTGCTAATGACTTGAGCGATCGCTTGAATAAACTAGTTGTTCAAGCAATCAAACTCTTCTAGTCGGTTAGCCACGGAAGAGACGACGGATCGCCGGTTTTTGTGTTTATCTTCGGGTCCATGATTATACAAATACATATGGATGTAGACATGTATAATCAACACATACATTCATATTAATAAGAACATGCAATGATCAATAATAAAACTTGTAAAAACTTTTATACCTCTCGATCTTCTATTGTATGTCCTAACCTCCTTATAGACTTCGTGTGGGCGAAGATCCTCCACAAGTTGAAGCTTCCTAGATCTTCTTCAATCAAAAGAAAGAAGAACACTCCTTCCCTTCTTTCTTGATCCAACCATCAAGCCACAAAGACTTGATGCCGCTGGCCCCAAGAAAAGAGAGAACAAGATGGCCAACCAAGGAACCGAACAAGGGAACAATCCCTAGCTCTTTTGTGCCACCGGAGAAGAGGAAAAGAAGAGGAGAAGAGGAATCGGTTGAGCCCCGACCAAGGTAGAGGGAAGAAGAGGTAGGAGCCGGCCACCCCCTAGGAAGAAGAAGAGATCCTCTCCTATAGTTGCCGCCCAATCTTCCTTCCAAACCCTTGCCGCCCAACCAAGGAACCAAACCCTAATCTCCCTAGAGTTTCTTGCCGCCCAAGCCAATGAAAGGCAAAACCCTAATCTCCAAAAACATCCAACTTCCTTTTTTTTTTCCGGCCACCTTAAGCCTCCTTTTATAGAGTTAGGCTTAAGTCTTGTTTTAATCTCCACCGTTGGTTCTAGGGATTTAATCTTAACTGTCGGATCTAGAGATTTAATCTCAACCGTCGGATCTAGAGATTTAATCTCAACTGTCGGATCTAGGGATTTAATCTCAACCGTCGGATCTAGAGATTTAATCTCAACCGTCGGATCTAGAGATTTAATCTCCACCGTTGGATCTAGGGATTTAATCTCAACCGTCGGATCTAGAGATTTAATCTCAACCGTAGGATCTACAGATTTAATCTCCACCGTCAGATCTAGAGTTTTGTTTTCCATCATTGGATCTTGGCTTCATGAGGATTATATTAGGCTACGATAGGGACCATGAGGAGGAGTTGGATCTTGGCCACCCGATGGATCGGAACCACACAAACTTGATCCATTAATGATGTTCCATTCCACTAGAGGATCATCATTGAATTAACTCACCAACCCCCATAAATTAATATGGGCTCCATACATTATTTGTACATCAATCTCCCCGTGTTTAAGATATCGAATGTCCGCAAATTAATTGATTTACTGACCATCAATCAATTAACATCTAACTCCTCGAGTAGTACCACTCAACCTTATCATCATGTTGACTAAGTCAACCTACAGAGTTTACATGATGAACCTTATGAGCTCCTCAAGGGGACATCATCAACCTAATATATAGGACACGGTTTCCTCCTATAATCAACGACACACCATGTAAATAATATCATTTCCCAACATACCGGACATATTGATTTAATCCATATAAATCTCACCGTTTGGTAAATCAAAGAAATAAATACTAAGTACATGTGCCCGTTAGTATATCGGGATTAAGAGCATATACAACATAATATTCGATGTCCGATTCAATTATGTAGTTAGCAATAAATTGAATCACCTCTATGTCGGTCCTGCTCAATACACCTTAGTGTACTAGTGTAACTCTATGTTCAAGATAAAACAATACCAAGCTACACTACAACCATGCCAATGGTTTGTCCAAAACCATCTTGGTTGTGAGCCTCTACTTATATTCTACAAGGGACTGATAACATGATCTTCTGTGCCACACCAAGCACCATGTTATCTACAATGTAAAGTATTAGACAATATGCACACATATAATAAATATAAAGTGCAAACAATGATCATGTGATTCTTATTTCAAAATAAAAATGTTCATACAAAAGAGCTAGGCTTTCAGTATACATTCCAACAAACTGTTTTCCATAATTAACATTATATCAAAATCGGTTTCAAAGAATACCTCCATCCTCTTCTTCCACCATGAGAAGTCCCCTTCAAATTTAGGCGGGTGGATATTCATGATGACCATCTTTCGACTTTCTTGTTACAACGATGTGTCCGTCGACAAGCTCCTCACTTTGATACCACTTTTTGGAGGAACGTGGCCAGACTAAAAGGAGGGTTGAATAGCTAAACATAAGCTCGATGGACTTCGCTCATTCTTGAACGTCTATTCAATTGTGAGCACAGTGAAAAACTCATAATAAAGCTAAAACAAAGACAGTTAAGCTATGCAAGAATAAAACAAGAGGGAAATCACTAAGATAAAGATGTAACATGGTTCACAGGCCTTACCGCTAATCCACAGACGATTCGTTCGGCTAATCACTCCCTTAACCAATGCACTAAGCTTCTCCTTTGTTCAACCAAGGTAGAGAAAAAACCTTCTTACACAAAATCCTCCCTCTTACAATATGATTGAGATGAGAACAAAGAAGAGGAGGTTTAGGATGTTTAGGGCACTTGGGGATCAATTAGGAGTGGAAACATTAGCTGCCCCAAGGCCCCCAAGCCCTCCTTTTATAGATAGGAGGTCAATTTTCCCGTTGGGCATGCATCAGTCGACTGCTGCATGAAATTAATCGACTGTTGCGATTCCAACGACTTTTGACGAAGCCTGAACAATGACCGTTGCAGTTCAATGACACTCTTGGCAGTCGACTCATCATGCCCATTAGTTGACTGAGCAAGTAATCAGTCGACTCAAATTGTTTTTGTGCCTGTGCCCACTTATAATAGTCGATTTCCCTTCACGACAGTCGGCTGATGGTTGACCAATCAACTGCCAAACCCTAGTAGTCGATTGTTGCCCGTGTAGTCGAGCCGCTGGTCAAGCTGCCTCGATTCTGTTGTCATTTTCACCTGTAGTAGTCGACTGCTAGCCCTTAGTAATTCATTGATGGTCATAGTTATATTTGTTGGGCCTGAGTAAAATTTTGTTGAAATAACAAGTTTGTTTGAGCATTCGACCTTCGAGTAAAACCTCAAACCACATGATTGAGCATCAGATACTTCCAATCATCGAGTAAAACCTCAAACACATGTCTGAACGTCCTACACTTGACTTTAGCCACTTTGCCAAGTTCACCTACTTGAGCTACCCCATCCCGAGTTATAGTCGCTCATTCTCTCATCTCCCATGGAGTCCCTCACGAAGCTCTCTTCGTCTGGCCTACATCCCTCGGATGCACTAAGCCCGTGGCTTCTCCCGTGCTATCCTTCGCATCTTGCCATGAAGTTTGCTTCCTTTGGCTTCACTCCATTTTCTCCTCATCCAGCGGTCCCTCAGATGCACAAAGCTCACGGCTTCTCCAATGCCATCCTTCACCGACTCAACGTTGGGATGTATATTGAAAAGTCTATCTTTTGTATGAACATCTTTATTTTTGAAATAAGAATCACATGATCATTGTTTGAATATTTACGATGATGCATATTGTCTAATACATTACATTGTAGATAACATGGTGTGTGGTGTCACATGGGAGATCATGTTATCGGCTTCTTATAAAGTATAAGTATAGGCTCACAACCGAGATGGCTTTGGACAAACCATTGGTATGGTTGTAGTGTGATTTGGTATTGGTTTTTCTTGACCATAGAATCACACTAGTGCACTTTGTGTGTATTGAGCAGGACCGACTTAGAGGTGATTTGATTTATTGCTGACTACATAATCGAATCGGACCTCAGATATTATATTGTACATGCTCTTAATGTAACGCCCGCCCTTATCTGCTCTCAGGGTGGCGCTACTTTTTTTTTTTTTTTAACATAACATATATGGATCATTTCACAATCTACCTAATCAAGCATGTTAACATGACATAATCCTCTTTTATAACATGCATCACATATCATAGACCTAATTAGCATGTTAACATGTCATATCTTCTTTATAACGTGCATCACATATCATAATCATAATTAGCACGTTAACATATCATAACTTCTTTTATAACATGCATAACATAACGATCCATTCATGAGTCCTATCATATCAAACTTTCATAAGTAATTGAACAGTAACATAACTAAGCAACATCCAACATGGTACTAATAAATCACAATTCATAAAAGCGGAAGCAAATGTCTTAAGTTGTTCATAGAGCATATAAATAAAAGCAGAGAGTCATAGGGTCTTTTTCCACCATGCCACTATCACACACACTCAGCCCCTCCTGCTACTTCCTCTAGTTCATGTTTCCTTTATCTGCAGTATATGGACAACATAAACTATAAGCATATAGCTTAGTAAGATTCTTGCCTACTCACAAAAGCCACAAACTTCATCAAACAATTAGAAAACATGAGCATACTAGCATAAATAGCATAAGTATTTCATAACCACACTAATCATCAACATACCTACGTAATGAAACATAAGCATGGCATAAAATTTACATAAGCATGCTAAACATAATTTAAATCTAAGCATGGCATAAATTAAACATAAGCATTCATGACATCATCAATCCTAAACATGCATAAAGGACATAATCATAAGCATTCTTAAACATGAACATAAGCATTCATAATTTCATAAATCCTAAACATGCATAAAGGACATAATCGTGAGCATTCTTAAACTTGAACATAAGCATTCATAATATCATAAAATTTTAAACATGCATAAAGGACATAATCATAAGCACTCTTAAACTTGAACATAAGCATAAATAATTTCATACAAGTCCTTTATTTTCAAAACATATACATATAGATACTTCAACATAATCATAACATGAAGGGAGGCCCCAGGCTAAGTACCACATAAAGCGCGTTCCCTAATAGGCTGGGGTAGCTAGCCACCAGACCTACTAGAGCAAGACCTCTTACGTCTTACCAGGGCAAGACCTCTTACATCTTCTTATGTCCCTTGGATTTGATTAACGACCACCTAACTTGGGTCTGCACTTAACCTCTTACAAAGTAAAATACTTAATTTTCATTCTTTTCTTTCTTATCATATCATAAAGAATGCTCTTAATCCCCAACATAAAAAGGGAAGCATCTCCGTCTTATCTTATCATAAGGAGAGCTCTTAATCCCTACTTGAAAAGGGAAGCATCTCCATCTTATCTTATCATAAGGAGAGCTCTTAATCCCAACATAAAAAGGGGAAGCATCTTCTTAGACATGTCATAGCATATATGCATTCATAACTTAAGAATACCTTAAAGGGGTCTTAAAGCATAATCATGTTCATCACATAAGCATATTTCATGGAATATAAAAAAAAACCATCAACTTGTTCATCACATAGGCATATTTCATGGCATATTAAATCATAAACATATTCATCACATAGGCATATTTCGTGGCATATTAAAATCATAAACATGTTCATCACATAGGCATATTTCGTGGCATATTAAAATCATAAACATATTCCTCACATAGGCATATTTCATGGCATATTAAAATCATAAACATGTTCATCACATAGGCGTAATTCATGACATATTAAAATCATAAACATGTTCATCACATAGGCATAATTGTCATAGAATTTATACATGAAGGCATACAACATATCATAATTCCTAAGGGTGTTTTCATGCAACCCTTGCCCTAAAACCATAGTTGGCCGAAACTTGTAGGGCACCAAAATTTTTATTTTTGTCACATAAGGTTCATACATGAAGGCATACAACATAATATAACTTCATAAGGGGTGTTTTCATGAAACCCTAGCCGTAAAACCCTAGTTGGCCGAAACATGTAGGGGCACAAAGCTTGGATTTTTGTCACCTAAAATTCCTACATGAAGCATACAACATATCATAATTTCCTTAGAAGCATTTTCATGCAACCCTAGCCCAAAAACCTTGGTTGGTCGAAACATGTAAGGGCACCAAGACTTGTATTTTTGTCACCTAAAATTCCTACATGAAGCATACAACATATCATAATTTCCTTAGAAGCATTTTCATGCAACCCTAGCCCAAAAATTTTGGTTGGCCGAAACTTGTAAGGGCACCAAGACTTGTATTTTTGTCACCTAAAATTCTTACATGAAGCATACAACATATCATAATTTCCTTAGAAGCATTTTCATGCAACCCTAGCCCAAAAACCTTGGTTGGCCGAAACTTGTAAGGGCACCAAGACTTGTATTTTTGTCACCTAAAATTCCTACATGAAGCATACAACATATCATAATTTCCTTAGAAGCATTTTCATGCAACCCTAGCCCAAAAACCTTGGTTGGCCGAAACTTGTAAGGGCACCAAGACTTGTATTTTTGTCACCTAAAATTCCTACATGAAGCATACAACATATCGTAATTTCCTTAGAAGCATTTTCATGCAACCCTAGCCCAACAACCTTGGTTGGCCGAAACTTTTAAGGTATCAAGCATCATATTTCATTCATGTATCATGTCCTACAAGAACAAATATACTGCAGGTGAGGGAATCTTACATCCTTCGCTTTGCTTTTAGTTGGAAGATGACCTAATGGAAGCCAAACCTAGCCTTCTTCTTGCTTGGATGAATTTCAGAAAATGGAAAGGGAGAAGGTAGGTTTCGGTGAGGAAGAAGAAGAGAAGAGGGAAGAAGAAGTGGCCAAATGGAACTTTCACTCCTATTTATAAAGGGAGGAAGAGAAGTGTCTCTTCTCTTTTCATGCCTCTTCATTCACCCTCCTAACACTCATCTACAATTTCTCCTTTTTCTCCAACAGTAAGCTACTGCTGAGCACTTGGTCATCACATGCATGGTAAGAGTTAACTCTCACCAAGAGGTTTAAGGTTCAAGCCTCACCTCTCCACCTTTTTTTATTCTTTTATCATCATTTTCCAGGATCCCATATATAATCTACTAGACATATAAAATTAAATTCTATACCAAAAATTTTGGAGAAAAATTTTGGGGTGTTACACTTAATCCCGATATAATAACGGGCACATATACTTAGTATTCATTTCTTTGATTTACCAATGGGCGAGATTTATAGATTAAATCGATAGGCTCGGTAAGTTGGGAAATGATATTATTTATATGGTGTGTCGTTGATTATAGGAGGAAACCGTGTCCTATATATTAGGATGATGATGTCCCCTTGAGGAGCTCATAAGGTTCATCATGTAAACCCTACAGGTGGACTTGGTCCGGCATGATGAAAAAGTTGAGTGGTACTACTCATGGAGTTAGATGTTGATTAATTAATGGTCAGTAAATTAATTAATCGACGGACATTCGAGATCTTAAACACGGGGAGAAAAATCTACAAATAATATATGGAGCCCATATTAACTTATGGGGGTTGGTGAGGTAGATCAATGATAATCCTCTAGTGGAATTGATAATCATTAATGGATCAGACTTTATGTGGGCTTGATCCATTGGGTGGCCAAGATCCAACTCCTTCTCATGGTCCCTATTGTAGCCTATTAAAACCTCATGAAGCCAAGATCCAATGAATGAAAACAAAACTCTAGAACCAATGGTAGAGATTGAATCTCTAGATCCGACGGTTGAGATTAATTCTCGAGATCCGACTGTTGAGATTAAAACCCTAGAACCAATGGTGGACATTAAAACAAGGTATATCCCTAACTTTATAAAAGGAGAGCATGGGGTGGGCGGCAACTTGATGGAAGGGAGATTAGGGTTTGCTTCCCTTGGGCGGCAAGGAATCCTAGAAGGGTTAGGATTGAGTTGGGCGGCTAGGGTTTGGGAGGTGTTGTGGGCGGCAACAAGAGGAGAAGTTCCTTTCTTCTTCTTCCTAAGGTGTTGCTGGCACCTATTCTTCTTCCCTCTACTTTGGCCGGTGCTCAACCTATTCCTCTTCCCATCTTCTTTGGCCAGCGACAACTAGGAGAGCTAGGGTTAGGGTTTTGGGTGGCTACAAGGTGAACGATTGGTTTCCTTTCTCTTCTCCAAGAGTTGGCCGACGCCCATCACCCTCCTTGATTCTCTTATGGCCTGTTCCTCACTCCATATTCTCATCCTTGGCATGTGGCAACATCGAGTCTATTGACTTGGTGGCCGGTTCCAGATAGGAAGAAGAGTTTTTTGTTTTATGCTCTTCCTTTGTTCGGAGTGAATAAGGAAAGGAAGATTGGTGATCTAGGAGCTTCAACTTTTTGAAGATAATCGCCCACACGACGTCCAAAAGGTGGAAGGACATACAATAGAAGATCAAGAAGTATAATCTTGTCTATTTTGATTAGTGTTCTTTTGTATTATGTCTATAATTGTTTTTCAATTATATGAATGTTATATTTTTTATTTTGTGGCTAAATATACTTGGACCCCGAACATAAACACAAAAGTCGGCGATTCATTCATTGTCTATTCCACAGCTATTCGTAGAATAGAAGTTGGTTGCTTGAACAACTAGTTTTTTCAAGTGACCACTCTAATCGAATAGCACAACGATGAAACGGTTGCTTTGGTAATCCCTCTTGTCAAGGATAAATTTTTTTTATCCGGGGACGTAGAAGGGATCACCATGAACAAGCGATAGAGTTGAAGTGGGAAGCGAAGTTTCCTACCTTCAAGTGGTATCAGAGCTTCGGTTCTGGACACAAAACCCTTCAAGTGGTATCGGAGCCACGGTTTCCGATTTTGTGTGTTTAGGATTCAATTACTTTTATGCACTTTCATATATTAAATGTGCTGGATAATAGTAGGATATGCGTAGGTTAACTCTTTGGTTGCAAGCATAGGATCCAACTATTATGGCCATATGTGTGTATGTGATTGTATGTGTGTAATTGTATATTTTGTTGAATCCTCGGGGTTGACGAGGCTAGTATTTAATTTTTTTTGTAAAATAGATACGACTTTGTTTAGCCACTCATTTTATTTTAGTTTACTTTCGATCTAGATTTCATGTACACTCCCTCGTAGAGTATAGGATTGATGGATGTAAATTAAAATATTTAGTTTCGGCTCGGATCTTCGGATGACTCGTACATGGCATAGGAGGAGCGGACGAGATGGCAATACGACGGGAGACATATTGAAGACAAAAGCCATAATAGTTGGAAAAATTTTATTTTTCATATTTATTGCTTATTGTTTGATATGCATGTCGTAGGCTAAAAAATTCCTCAATTTCAAATTACTAAGTGGGAGAGGGATATTTTTTAAAAATTCCCACGGCCTCCATTACGATTTGACATGTGATGCAAACAAACTTGCGCGTCGGCTTTGAGTGCCTTCCTCCCCATCAGATGAGTTTGTTTGTGGATCACAAGGTCAGATATGGTTATAGGAAATTATTTAGGAGCGTTTGTACTTCCCCATCGGAAGGCACATAACCTGAGATAATTTCCTTGGTATCGAGTAATGGTGAACACTTAGATGCAAATAGGAGTATCCTCCCCATCGGAGTCACTGCTTTTATTTGTAGGGTCGAAGAGAAACCAACTATTAATTTTATTTGTCAAAAAGTTAGGTTGACAAGATAGTAAAATTAATGGGTAAAACCTCCTCTTACAAATGTAGAATTCGTATACGTCCACACGATCGTGGCATACGATATTCTTGGTGTTTTGAGGTTTTGGTTGATTTTAAAATTTTATTGTTTGAGGAATCGATAATATTTTGAAATCTCAAGTTTTGATCTATGTAATTCTTAGGTTTTTTTCAAAATTGACTTTCAGTCCACTTGCTGTGATACTAAAGGAAAATAAACTTACTGTACATAATTATGTTGATTGGAAAAAGGAATCTTGATATTGTCTCAACTGCTGAGGAGTACAAGTATGTACTCTTCGAAGAGTGTCCTCCTAAGCCAGCGAATGAGCTGGAAGTCCTTGGAGCTGAGATCGATGGGGAAACCCAGGTCAGTATCAATCTTCAATCGACAGAAAGGCTTGCTCAGGCATAGGCCATGGTTGCTCAGAAGGTTTCTACTTCTAAGCTAAAAGGCAAGAAGAAGAAGAAACAAGGTGGAGCAAAGCTGGTGGGAGGATCTCGGGGAGGTGTGAAGAAGCCGAAAGGCAAGTACTTCACTTGCAAGCAGGATGGACATTGGAAGAAGGACTGTCCCAATCCGAAGCAGAATAAAGGTATATCCTTTGGTCTAGTTGTTGAAACATGGTTAGCGGTATTATCTACCGGCACTTGGTGTGTAGATACGGGAGCCACTGATCATGTCTGCAATACATTGCAGGGGTTCCAGGAAACCCGATGACTAGCTGAAGGGGAGATTACCATTTACTTGGGCAATGCCACGAAGGTGGTGGCTTTTGCAGTGGGAGATGTTCATTTGTCTTTTGAGAAAAATAAGGTTTTGGTTCTTAAAAATTGCCTTTATGTACCTTTATTTAGAAAGAATTTGATTTCGATTTATAAATTGTTTAAGGATGGATATTCTATTTCTTTTAATGACAGAGTTGTTAGAAAAAGGAATAGGGAGATTATCTATTCGGGTGCATTGATAGGAAATTTATATAAACTTGAACCAAAAGCTCCCAGGATGCAAATAGAAGTTAATAACTCATCTTCTAATTCCAATAAGAGAAAAGAACCTTCGAAGATGAACCAAACATATCTTTGGCATCTAAAACTTGTTCATATTAACCTAAGAAGAATTCAAAGGTTGATAGCTGATGGACCTCTAGGTTCATTAGTGGTGGAAGATTTCCCAACCTGCGAATCATGCTTGGAAGGCAAAATGACCAAGAGGCCTTTTAAGGCCAAGGGGTATAGAGCAAAAGATGTGTTGGAATTGGTTCATTCTGATTTGTGTGGTCCTATGTCTATCCAGGCTAGAGGTGGTTTTAAGTATTTCATCTCTTTTGTAGATGATTATTCGAGATATTGATACATTTACTTGATGCGCCGCAAGTATGAATGCTTTGACAAGTTCAAAGAATTCAAGGCTGATACGGAGAAACATCAAGGTAAAAGTATCAAGACACTACGATCTGATCGTGGTGGTGAGTACCTCTTGGCAGAGTTTAGGAATTACTTATCATAGGCTAGGATTCAATCCCAATTATCTGCACCTGGCACACCCCAGCAGAATGGTGTAGCAGAACGAAGGAATAGGACTCTTATGGAGATGGTTAGATCGATAATGAGTTATTCTGAGTTGCCAGATTTATTCTGGGGATATGCTCTAGATACGACAGCGTACATTCTGAACTTGGTTCCATCTAAATTAGTACTTTCTACTCCCACAGAATTGTGGACTGGGCGAAAGCCTAGTCTAAGACATATTCTGATTTGGGGGAGTCCAACACATGTGTTGAAGGCAAATACTGGTAAGTTGGAACCTCGTACAGAAGTGTGCATGTTTGTTGGCTATCCTAGAGGAACGAAAGGTGGTTTGTTTTATAGTCCTAGAGATCAGAGGGTGATCGTTAGCACGAACATCAGATTTCTAGAGGAAGACTATGTGATGAACCACAAGCCTATGAGTAAGATTGTTCTGGAGGAATTAAAAGGGAAAGTCACTTCTTCAGTACCACCGGTACAAGAGGATATACCACAAGTCACTGCTCCACGTGTCACAGAGGATACACAGGTGATACCTCATCGTAGTGGGAGGGTTGTGAGATAGCCTGATAGATTCATGTTCTTGGGAAAATCTTCTGATTTGGTCCCTGACGAACATGAACCTGATCTCTGGACATGTGATGAGGCAATCCAAGATAAAGATGCAGTATCTTGGCAAAGTGCAATGAATGTTAAGATTGAATCTATGGATTCAAATCAGTTCTGGGAGCTAGTAGAACCACCCGATGGTGTAAAAACCATTGGATACAAGTGGATCTACAAAAGAAAGAGAGGAATAGACGGGAAGGTTGAGACCTTCAATGCGAGGCTTGTTGCGAAGGGGTATACTCAGAAAGAGGGTATCGATTATGAGGAGACTTTTTCGCCGGTGGCCATGCTTAAGTCTATCCGGATTCTCTTATGCATTGCAGCTCATATGGATTATTAGGTGTGCTAGATGGATGTCAAGATAGTTTTCCTTAATGGAAGTCTTGAGGAAAACATCTATATGAAGCAACCAGAGGGATTCATTGCGAAGGGCAAAGAGTATCTTGTATGTAAGCTTAATCGGTCCATTTATGGATTGAAGCAAGCTTCGAGGTCTTTGAACATCCGCTTTGATGAGATAATCTAGTCTTAAGAATTTATTCAAAATCCGGATGAGTCTTGTGTATACAAGAGATGTGACGAAAACGTAGTGGTAATTCTTCTACTATACGTAGATGACATTTTGTTAATTAGCAACAATGTCAAGGTATTATCGGACGTAAGGGTATGGTTGTTAAAACAGTTTGATATGAAGGACTAGGGAGAAGTGGGACACATCCTTGGGATCAAGGTTATAAAAGATCGCAAGAAAAGGATGTTGTGCTTATCTCAAGCTTCATACATAGACACCATTATGGATCGTTTTAGGCATGAAGTTCCTTTATCTGAGGAGATAGAGGAGATGAAGGATGTTCCTTATGCTTCGGCAGTAGGAAGCCTCATGTATGCGATGCTATGTACGAGATCAGATATCTGCTTTGCTATGGGCATGGTCAGCAGATATCAGAGTAATCCATGACAGGGACATTGGACTGCGATAAAGTATATATTGAAGTACCTGAGAAGGACTAGGGATTATATGCTAGTTTAACAGGCAAACCAATTAATCCCTATGGGTTATACAGATTCCGACTTCCAATCAGATAGGGATAACAGTAAGTCTACCTCATGTTTTTTGTTTACTTTGGGAGGTGGAGCCATTGTATGGAGGAGTGTCAAGAAGAAATGCGTGGCGGACTCCCCCATGGAAGTTGCGTATGTGGCAGCCTCTAAGGCGGCCAAAGAAGTTGTGTGGCTCAGGAACTTCCTGATGGACTTGGAGGTGATTCCTGGTTTGCCCAGAACTATCACATTTTATTGTGATAATAGTGGTGCAGTTGCAAACTCGAAGGAACCACGAGCCCATAAGGCTAGTAAACACATAGAGCGCAAACACCACCTGATACGAGAAATCGTAAAGGAGGTAGAAGGTGTTGTCGCCAAGATTGCATCAGAGGATGACCTAGTATATCCATTCACTAAGTCCCTTCAAGCGAGAGATTTTGATAGGCATGTGGAGGAAATGAGAATCAGATGTATGACAGTTTGAGGACAGCATAGTCTTTTAGTATAAGTGGGAGATTGTTGGGATGTATACTGAAAAGTCTATCTTTTGTATGAACATCTTTATTTTTGAAATAAGAATCATATGATCATTGTTTGCATATTTATGATGAAGCATATTGTCTAATACATTACATTGTAGATAACATGGTGTGTGGTGTCATATGGGAGATCATCTTATCGGCTCCTTGTAAAGTATAAGTATAGGCTTACAACCGAGATGGCTTTGGACAAACCATTGGTATGGTTGTAGTGTGATTTGGTATTGGTTTGTCTTGACCATAGAATCACACTAGTTCACTTTGTGCGTATTGAGCAGGACCGACTTAGAGGTGATTCGATTTATTGCTGACTACATAATCGAATCGGACCTCAGATACTATATTGTACATGCTCTTAATCCCGATATAATAACGGGCACATATACTTAGTATTCATTTCTTTGATTTACCAATGGGCGAGATTTATAGATTAATTCGATAGGCTCGGTAAATTGGGAAATAATATTATTTATATGGTGTGACATTGATTATAGAAGGAAACAGTGTCCTATATATTAGGATGATGATGTCCCCTTGAGGAGCTTATAAGGTTCATCATGTAAACCCTGAAGGTGACTTGGTCCGGCATGATGAAAAGGTTGAGTGGTACTTACTCATGGACTTAGATGTCGATTAATTAATGGTTAGTAAATTAATTAATCGACGGACATTCAAGATCTTAAACACGGGGAGAAAAATCTACAAATAATATATGGAGCCCATATTAACTTATGGGGGTTGGTGAGGTAGATCAATGATAATACTCTAGTGGAATGGATAATTATTAATGGATCGGACTTTATGTGGGCTTGATCCATTGGGTTGTCAAGATCCAACTCCTCCTCATGGTCCCTATTGTAGCCTATTAAAACCTCATGAAGCCTATATCCAATGGATGAAAACAAAACTCTAGAACCAATGGTAGAGATTGAATCTCTAGATCCGACGGTTGAGATTAATTCTCGAGATCCGACGGTTGAGATTAAATCCCTAGAACCAATGGTGAAGATTAAAACAAGGCATATCCCTAACTCTATAAAAGGAGAGCATGGGGTGGGCGGCAACTTGATGGAAGGGAGATTAGGGTTTGCTTCCCTTTGGCGGCAAGGAATCCTAGTAGGGTTAGGATTGATTTGGGCGGCTAGAGTTTGGGACGTGGTGTGGGCGGCAACAAGAGGAGAAGTTCCTTTCTTCTTATTCCTAAGGTGTTGCCGGCACCTATTCTTCTTCCCTCTACTTTGGCCGGTGCTCAACCTATTCCTCTTCCCATCTTCTTTGGCCGGCGGCAACTAGGAGAGCTAGGGTTAGGGTTTTGGGAGGCTACAAGGTGAAGGATTGGTTTTTTTTCTCTTCTCCAAGAGTTGGTCGGTGCCCATCACCCTCCTTGATTCTCTTATGGCCGGTTCCTCACTCCAGATTCTCTTCATTGGCCGGTGGAAACATCGAGTCTATTGACTTGGTGGTCGGTTCTAGATAGGAAGAAGAGTTTTTTGTTTTATGATCTTCCTTTGTTCGGAGTGAACAAGGAAAGGAAGATTGGTGATCTAGGAGCTTCAACTTTTGGAAGATCATCGCCCACACGACGTCCAAAAAGAGGAAGGACATACAATAGAAGATCAAGAGGTATAACAAGAGGTATAATCATGTTTATTTTGATTAGTGTTCTTTTGTATTATGTCTATAATTGTTTTTCAATTATATGCATGTTATATGTTTTATTTTGTGGCTAAATATACTTGGACCCCGAACATAAACACAAAAGCCGGTGATCCGTACATCGTCTATTCCGCAGCTATTCGTAGAATAGAGGTTGGTTGCTTGAACAACTAGTTTGTTCAAGTGACCACTCTAATCGAATAGCACGACGATAAAATGGTTGTTTGGGTAATCCCTCTTGTCAAGGATAATTTTTTTTTATCCGGAGACGTAGAGTTGGCACTTTAGAACATTTTCAAGGTTATGTGATACCTTGGAAATTAGGTTTAATTTATATCCTAAAAAATTTTAGGATGTGCCAATAAAATTCAAGAAGTTTGAAAAGTCAATCAAATTGACACAATTAGGTCTAGAGGTCTTGTTGTGCTATTTTGGGTTTTTGGCACACTTGGGAGATGAGTAGTATTATGACAAAATGGACCTAATCCTAACAAATTGCAATTAATATTAAAATTTTGGCATTCATATGACTTACACTTTATTTGCCATGCTTTGCTTACCATATACCATGTCATGACATCATATTTCATTTTAATCATATTATATGCCATGATAATGCCTATGTCTATTTTTAATGACATGTATATTTAGGTTCATTTATATGCCATGACATCATGATTATTGACACATGCTTATTTATGGTATCATTATATGCCATGATCATATTTCATGCATTTAAGTTAATTAAAATTGATTTAAGGACAATGACATGATTTAAAGTCGCATGTATAAGGGAATCAAATAGAGTTGCCTAAAAAAATGCATGAGACCTTAGTATAGGAATAACCAAAACTCACATCTCACATTACATTGACTTGTGTGTGTTTTTATACACCTTAGATACATGTATGTGAGATGTTAGGAAAATGAGTTAAGTTCAAGGTGCATAGATGTTGCATCTAGATGAACTCAAACTCATTTCAATCATAGGAATAAATCACGAGGAAAGCTAGTATACAAGTCATGTATACTTAGCCCATAGACCATGATTGAAATTAAAACATTAAAATCATTTCAAAATAACTTTGAAAAATCTTGGTGTAGTCTATATTTTGATAGAAGTCACCATTGATGAAGTTCATACAAAGTAAGCTCAAAACATTGAAATTTTCTTTGTTTTTGAACTTTGTATCAATCTCATTATTTGATGGTTTTTTATTTTTCAAATATTTTTCATCCATAGTGATTGATGTAAATATTATACATATGAAGTTTCATGATTTTTTAAATTATGTATATTTACTTATGAATTTCTTAATCTCATTTCTAAATTCTGGTTTTCTGAAATTGCAGAAATCAGTCTACTGTCGCTTTGGTCAGTCGACTGGTATCAAGGATAGTTGATCGGTTGCTGACTGATTCGACTGCCAATGCTGATTTCGAGTAAACAAGGTTTGTTTAGCCCAATTTAAGCTATTTTAGACTACCTTAACTACTTCTAACCCTAGGATATGCTTTGTAAAACATTGAAAGGGTGAAAATCCATTGGATATGGATTAGGAGTGTTGTTTGAGTGATATATCAAATTTTAAGGTGTGTGAAAGTTTAATTTTGAACTTTTACCATTAATTTTGATGGTTTAGTATTCCTATAGGTTTATGGACTCTCCAAGGACATTGTTGGTGCAATGGTCAAGGGGGAGTAAGCCTTTAGGAGGAGGTTATCCATCTTGGGATGATGGATGTGTTCTTCCTCATAAGGGGGAGAATTTAAAGTATTGGGAGAATTGAAGAATGAGGATTGGCTCTCATCTAGTGATATGAACTTATTACTAGGAAGAGTGAAGGCATCCTAGATGTTTTTGGACCAAGGGGGAGATTGTAAGATCTCATTGGGATATGAGACATTGATACCCTTGGGGAGAGCCTTTTTGATGTATGTCAAAAAGAGGGAGAATTTGAGAATTTCCTAATTAGGAGAATTTGGAGATTTTGGAGTATTGAGTTAGGTGGCCTAACTCAAAGGTTGTTGTAGTTTTTGTCAAACATCAAAAAGGGGAAGATTGTTAGTGCAATTGACCCAAGTCACGATTGACCAAACTCGAGTTTGACTCGAGTAGTGTTTTGATGTTTGACAATGAGTTTACCATTGGGTTGACTATATGGTTGACATGGGGTTGACAATATGATGGAGAAGTCCAGGTGGGACACTTGATATGGAAAGTCCAAGTCATGATTACTTGACATGAAAAGTCCAAGTGGGACACTTGGCATGGAAAGTCCAAGTCTTGGGTACTTGGCATGGAAAGTCCAACATTGAGTTGGCAAGGAAAGTCCAAGAGAGTGATATTCACGACGTAAAGTCCAAGTGGTAGGTTTGGCAGCATAAGTCCAATATTTGGCGGTGTGAAGTCCAAGCGTGTGTCTTGGCAGCATAAGCCCAAATGTGTCTTGGCGGTGTAGACCCGGTTAGCATGTCAATAGCCGATAGAAGCATTTAAAGGCTAGCGTATGGATTAACTAGTCATCGATGACTTGGAGGGATTGATAACCACAATTTTATCATATTATTTTGGTCCTTAATGTCACTATTTTTATCCTCCTGAGTGATTATTTATCGATTATTATCATGTTTTATGAGTAGGATTTATTTTTGGACCTTATTGTAAATTCTCCTAAATTTTGGGCTTATATGCAAATTTTACATCTTAATTGTAGGAGATCGAGATGAGCTAATGGACTAAACTCGAGTTGGATCAAATATGACTTCATCTAGGGGCATAAAGAGCATTTTAAGCAGGATCAATATGAACCGTTCATCAAGATTGAAGGCAATTCAATGAAGATATCATATTTGCCCAATCATAACAATCCGATGGGATCTGATTGATTATGGGCCAACCATCTAGATCTGGAGTGATCCAGTCTATACATTTAGATCTGGACATCTTGACCGTTTATCCAGATTTGACCGATCGTGATTATCCCTTCAAATCGATAAGATCCATCCATTCAAAGTCGGAGAATTCTCAGCCGTTGGATGCATTATCTAGTTCATGGTGTTAGGTGGCCGCATCGGAGGCTCATTGGCTCCCATGTCCCCGGATTAAAATTTTCACTAATGAAAGGATTAATCCGGATGGGATGAGCTTCCTTAGCACAACCTATTCGTCGTCGTGCTAACAACTTGAGTGGTCGCTTGAACAAACTTGTTGTTCAAGCGACACAACTCTTCTAGTTGGTTAGCCGCGGAAGAGACGACGGATGGATCGCCGGTTTTTGTGTTTGTCTTCGGGGTCCATGATTATACAATATATATTCATACACACACATGCATAATCAAAACAAATAAGAACATGCTCAGATCTGTACATAAAGTTAAAATAACTTTATACCTCACGATCTTCTACCGTATGTCCTATCCTTCTCGTGGACGACGTGTGGACGAAGATCCTCCACGAGTAGAAGCCTTCTAGATCGCTTTCTTCTCTACCTTGTCCGCTGCGAAGAAAGAGAAGAACTAGCAAATACCTGTCCTATCTAGAACCGGCCACCAAATTAGGGAATTTGGTGCAACCGCCGGCCAAGGAGCAATGGATGATGCGCCCAACTTCTCCAAGAAGAGTTACACTTGACCACTTTTGGAGAATAGGGAGGAGGAAGAGAACCGACCACCAATGGGAGGAGAACCGCGCCAAGGAAGAAGAGAAAGCCTTAAGGTTGGGCGCCTGGCCAAGTATTGATGGTGCAAGTTGGCTGGCAACAACTAGAAGGAAGAAGATAGTTCACGCCACCCTTGCTCCAAACCCTAGCCGCCACCTCTCCAAGAGCCAAACCCTAAATCCAAAAACTAATTCTTGATTCTTATTGCCGCCAACCCTAAGCATCTATTTATAGAATATTGCTTAACCTCCTTTAATCTCCGCACGTCGGATCTAGGGATTTAATCTCCCGTCGGATCTAGGGTTTTATCCCAGCGTCGGATCTAGGGTTTAATCCCAACCATCGGATCTAGGATTTCATCCCAACCGTCGGATCTAAGGTTTCATCCCGTCGGATCTAGGGTTTTATCCCAGTCGGATCTAGGGATTTAATCCCAGCCGTCGATTCTAGGGTTTCATCCTAACCATCGGATCTAGGGATTTAATCCCAGATTGGTTCTAGGGTTTCATCCAACCATCGGATCTAGGGATTTAATCCCACCGTTGGTTCTAGGTTTTGTTTTACATTCTTGGATCTAGACTTCATAAGGATTATATTAGGCTACGATAGGGACCATAAGGAGGAGTTGGGTCTTGGCCACCCGATGGATCGGAACCACACAAACTTGATCCATCAATGATGTTCCATTCCACTAGAGGATCATCATTGAACTACCTCACCAACCCCCATAAATCAATATAGGCTCCATATATTATTTGTACATTAATCTCCCCGTGTTTAAGATATCGAATGTCCGTCAATTAATTGATTTACTGACCATCAATTAATTAACATCTAATTCCTCGAGTAGTACCACTCAACCTTCTCATCATGTTGACTAAGTCAACCAGCTGGGTTTACATGATGAACCTTATGAGCTCCTCAAGGGGACATCATCAACCTAATATATAGGACACGGTTTCCTCCTATAATCAACGACACACCATGTAAATAATATTATTTCCCAACTTACCGGGCATATTGATTTAATCCATCTAAATCTCACCTTTGGTAAATCAAAGAAATAAATACTAAGTACATGTGCAGTTATTATATCGGGATTAAGAGCATGTACAACATAATATCAGAGTCGATTCAATTATGTAGTCAGTACTAAATTGAATCACCTCTATGTCAGTCCTACTCAATACACCTAAGTGTACTAGTGTAACTCTATGTTCAAGATAAAACAATACCAAGCTACACTACAACCATGCCAATGGTTTGTCCAAAACCATCTTGGTTGTGAGCCTTTACTTATATTTTACAAGTCCGATAACATGATCTTATGTGCCACACCAAGCACCATGTTATCTACAATGTAAAATATTAGACAATATGCACACATATATAATGAATATATAAAATGCAAATAATGATCATGTGATTCTTATTTCAAAATAAAATGTTCATACAAAAAGAGCTAGGCTTTTCGGTATACATTCAACAATCTCCCACTTATACTAAAAGACTATCGTCATCACTCTGCCATACATCGATCCCCATGTCCTCCACATGCCTATCAAGCGCTTTCATTTGGAAGGGCCTTAGTGAATGGATCCACGGGTTATCCTCTGATGCAATCTTGGCGGCAACAACTTCTCCTCGCTTTACGATCTCGTATGAGGTGGTACTTGCGCTCTATGTGTTTACTCGCCTTATGGGCTCGTGGTTCCTTGAGTTTGCATTGCACCACTATTATCACAATAAATTGTGATAGTTACGGGCAAACCAGAATCACATCCAAGTCCATCGAAGTTCTGAGTCATCTGACTTCCTTTGGTTTGCCTCGGAGGCGCCACTACTCAGCTTCCATGGTAGAGTCCGCCACGCATTTCTGCTTGACACTCCTCCATGCTATGGATCCATCTCCAAAAGTAAATACAAACCCCGAGGTAGACATACTCTTGTCCCTATCTGATTGGAAATCCGAATCCGTGTAACCCACAGGGACTAATTGATCTGCCCGGTAAACCAACATATAATCCCTAGTCTTTCTCAGGTACTTCAATATATACTTTACGCGGTCAATGTCCCCTGTCAGATTACTCGATATCTGCTAACCATACCCACAAAGCGGATATCCGGCATACATAAGGCTTCCCTCTGAAGCATAAGGAACCGCCTTCATGTCCTCTATCTCCTTTGATGTTTTGGGACACATCTCTTTAGATAAAGGAACTCCATGCCTAAAAGGTAGAAAACCTTTCTTGGAGTTCTGCATGCTAAAACGAGCAAGGATAGTGTCAATGTATGAAGCTTGAGATAAGCACAACATCCTTTTCTTGCGATCCCTTATAACTTTGATCCCAAGGATGTGTCCCACTTCTCCCAAGTCCTTCATATCAAACTGTTTGGACAACCATACCCTTACGTCTGTTAACACTTTGATATTGTTGCCAACTAACAAAATGTCATCTACGTATAGTACAAGAAACACCACTACGTTTCCCTCACATCTCTTGTATACATAAGGCTCATCCGGACTTTGAATAAATCCATATGACTGGATTACCTCATCAAAACGGATGTTCCAAGATCTAGAAGCTTGCTTCAATCCATAAATGGACCGATTAAGCTTACATACAAGATTATCTTTGCCTTTAGCAATGAATCCCTCTGGTTGGCCCATATAGATGTTCTCCTCAAGACTTCCGTTAAGGAAAGCTGTCTTGACATCCATCTGTCAAATCTCATAATCCATATGAGAAGCTATAGATAAGAGAATCCGGATAGACTTAAGCATAGCTACCGGCGAAAAGGTCTCCTCATAATCGATACCTTCTTTCTGAGTATACCCTTTCGCAACAAGCCTAGCTTTGAAGGTTTCAACCTTCCCGTCTACTCCTCTCTTTCTCTTGTAGATCCACTTGCATCCAATGGTTTTTATACCATCGGGTGGCTCTACTAGCTCCCAGACCTGATTAGAATCCATAGATTCTATCTATGAATTCATCGCTCTTTGCCAAGATACTGCATCTCTATCTTGGATTGCCTCGTCATATGTCCAGGGATCAGGTTCATGTTCACCAGGGACTAAGTCCGAAGACTCTCCCAAAAACTTGAATCTGTCGGGTTGTCTAACAACCCTCCCACTACGACGAGGTGCCTCATGTGTATGCTCTGTGACACGCGGTGCAGTGACTTGTGGTGTCTCCTCTTGTACCGGTGGTACTGAAGTCGGGACTTCGCTATCTCCTCAAGAACAATCCTACTGTGGGCTTGTGGTTCATCACATAGTCTTCCTCTAGAAACTGCAATCGTGACTACGATCACCTTCTCGATCTCTAGGACTATAGAATAAACCACCCTTCGCTCCCTTAGGGTAGCCAACAAACAAGCGCACTGCAGACGAGATTCCAACTTACCAAAGATCTCCTTCAAAGACATGTGCCGGACTACCCCAACCGAATATGTCTTAGACTAGGCTTTCGCCCACCCACAACTCAGGGAGTAAAGGGTCGACTTAGATGGAACCAAGTTCGAATGTGTGTCTTGTTTCAGCAAACCCCGTAATCAAGTAACTCAGAATAACTCATCATCGATCTGACCATCTCCATAAGAGTCCTATTCCTTCGCTTCGCTACACCATTCTGCTGGGGTGTGCCAGGTGCAGACAATTGGGATTGAATCCCAGCCTCTGATAAGTAACTCCTAAACTCTCCCAAGAGGTACTCGCCACCACGATCAGATCGTAATGTCTTGATACTTTTACCTTGACGGTTCTCCACATCAGCCTTGAATTCTTTGGACTTGTCAAAGCATTCAGACTTGCGGCGCATCAAGTAAATGTATCCATACCTTGAATAATCATCTATAAATGAGATAAAGTATTCAAAGCCACCTCTTGCCTGGATAGACATAGGACCGCACAAATCAGAATGAACCAATTCTAACACATCTTTGGCTCTATACCCCTTGGCCTTAAAAGGCCTCTTGGTCATTTTACCTTCCAAGCAAGATTCGCAGGTTGGGAGATCCTCCACCACTAATGAACCCAAAGGTCCATCAGCTATCAACCTTTGAATTCTACTTAGGTTAATATGACCAAGCCTTAGATGCCAAAGATATGTTTGGTTCATTTGCGAAGGTTCTTTTCTCTTATTAGACTTAGAAGATGAGTTATTGATTTCTATATGCATCGTTGGAGTTTTTGGTTCAAGAGTATATAAATTGCCAACCAATGTACCAGAACAGATAATCTCCCTATTCCTTTTTATAACCACTTTGTCATTAAAAGAAATAGAATATCTATCCATAAACAATTTAGAAACTGAAATTAAATTCTTTCTAAAAGTAGGTACATAAAGACAATTTCTCAAAACCAAAACTTTATTCCTATCAAAAGATAAATAAACATCTCCCACTGCAATAGCCGCCACCTTTGAAGCATTGCCCATGAAGATGGTAATCTCTCCCTCAGCTAGTTGTCGGGTTTCCTGGAACCCCTGTAAAGTATTGCAGACATGATCAGTGGCTCCTGTATCTACACACCAGGAACTGGTAGATAACACCGCTAAACATGTTTCAACAACTAAACAAGAAGATATACCTTTGTTCTTACGGCGAGGACAGTCCGCCTTCCAATGTCCAGTCTGCTTGCAAGTGAAGCACTTGCCTTTCGGCTTCTTCACTCCTGCCTGAGGCCCCACTGCCACCTTCTTCGCTCCACCTTGCTTCTTCTTCTTCTTACCTTTCGATTTAGAGGAAGAAACCTTCTGAGCGACCATGGCTTGAGAACTCTGACGAAAAAGCCCCTCTGCCGCCTGGAGTTCTGTCAGAAGCTCCGCCAACGAATACAACCTCTTGTTCATGTTGTAGTTGAGGCGGAACTGCTCAAAACTCCTAGGCAGAGACTGGAGAATGATATCGACCTGGGTTTCCCCATCGATCTCAGCTCCGAGGACTTCCATCTCATTAAGATGAGCCATCATCTTGAGAACATGATCCCTAATGGGTGTTCCCTCGACCATGGTGGTCGTCATCAAGTTTCTCATTGCCTCCTGCCTAGCCGCCCTACTCTGATGTTCGAAAAGTTCCTTGAGATTGAACATCATGTCATAAGCAGTGGCTATGGCCTGATGCTGATGTTGCAGCACATTTGGCATAGATGCCAAAATGTAACACCGCGCCATCTCATCTGCCTTAACCCATTTCTTATAATGTTCTTTCTCCTTTTCATCAGAGTCATCGGAGGGCTTAGGAGGACAGACCTCGAAGAGTACAAATTTGTACTCCTCCGCAGTTAGGACAATATCCAGGTTTCTTTTCCAATCAATGTAGTTTGGACCAGTAAGTTTGTTTTCTTTTAAAATCACAGCAAGTGGGTTGAAAGCCATTTGAAAATCCTAAAAATCACAATGATCAAAATATTAGATTTCAAATATTATTGATTCCTCGAAACAATAAAATCCTGAAATCAACCAACACCTCAAAACACCGAGAATATCGCATGCCACGATAGTGTGGACGTATATGAATTCCACATTTGTAAGAGGAGGTTTTACCCATTAATTTTATTATCTTGTCAACCTTACTTTTTAACAAATAAAATTAATAGTTGGTTCCTCTTTAGCCCTACAAATAAAAGCAGTGACTCCGATGGGGAGGATACCTTTATTTGTATCTAAGTGTGCACCATTACACGATACTAAGGGAATTATTTCGGATTATGTGCCTTACCGATGGGGAAGTACACACGCTCCTAAATAATTTCCTATAACCATTATTTAACCTAGTGATCCGCAAACAAACCCATCCGATGGGGAGGAAGGCACTCAAAGCCAACGCGCAAGTTTGTTGCATCACACGTCAAATTGTAATGGAGGTCGGAATTAATTAAAATATCCTCTCCCACTTAGTAAATTGAAATCGAGGAATTTTAAACATACACAACATGCATATAAAACAAATAAGCAATAAATATGGAAAAACAGAATTTTTTCCAACTATTATGGCATTGTCCTCCAATATGCATCCCGTCGTGTCGCCACCTCGTCCGCTCCACCTTTTCCCGTGCACAAGTCACCAAAGATATCCGAGCCGAGATAAATCATTTTATTTACATCCATCGATCCTATACTCCACGAAGGAGTGTACAAATAATCTAGATCGAAAGTAAACTAAAATGATCGGCTAAACAATGTCGTATTTAATTACAAAAATTAAATACTAATCTAGCCTCGTCAACCCCGAGGATTCAAATAATAAATTTTTACACACATCCATTCACATACACACACATGGCCATAATAGTCGGATCTTATGCCTGCAACCAAAGAGTTAAACTACGCATATCCTACCATTATCCGGCACATATAATATATGAAAAATGCATAAAAATTAACCAAATCCAAGACACACAAAATCGGAAATCGATGGCTCTGATACCAATTGTTAGGTGGCCGCATCGGAGGCTCATTGGCTCCCATGTCCCCGGATTAAAATTTTCACTAATGAAAGGATTAATCCGGATGGGATGAGATTCCTTAGCACAACCTATTCGTCGTCGTGCTAAACACTTGAGTGGTCGCTTGAACAAACTAGTTGTTCAAGCAACACAACTCTTCTAGTTGGTTAGCCGCGGAAGAGACGACGGATGGATCGCCGGTTTTTGTGTTTGTCTTCGGGGTCCATGATTATACAATATATATTCATACACACACATGCATAATCAAAACAAATAAGAACATGCTCAGATCTATACATAAAGTTAAAATAACTTTATACCTCACGATCTTCTACCGTATGTCCTATCCTTCTCGTGGACGACATGTGGACGAAGATCCTCCACGAGTAGAAGCCTTCTAGATCGCTTTCTTCTCTACCTTGTCCGCTGCGAACAAAGAGAAGAACTAGCAAATACCTGTCCTATCTAGAACCGGCCACCAAATTAGGGAATTTGGTGCAACCGCCGGCCAAGGAGCAATGGATGATGCACCGAGCAACTTCTCCAAGAAGAGTTGCCGCCGGCCACTTTTGGAGAATAGGGAGGAGGAAGAGAACCGGCCACCAATGGGAGGAGAACCGCCGGCCAAGGAAGAAGAGAAAAGCCTTATGGTTGGGCGCCGGCCAAGTATTGATTGTGCAAGTTGGGCGCCGGCAACAACTAGAAGGAAGAAGATAGTTGCCGCCCACCCTTGCTCCAAACCCTAGCCGCCCACCTCTCCAAGAGCCAAACCCTAAATCCAAAAACTAATTCTTGATTCTTATTGCCGCCCAACCCTAAGCATCTATTTATAGAATAGGGCTTAAGCCTCCTTTAATCTCCACCGTCGGATCTAGGGATTTAATCTCCACCGTCGGATCTAGGGTTTTATCCTAACCGTCGGATCTAGGGTTTAATCCCAACCATCGGATCTAGGATTTCATCCCAACCTTTGGATCTAAGGTTTCATCCTAACCGTCGGTTCTAGGGTTTCATCCCAACCGTCGGATCTAGGGATTTAATCCCAACCGTCGATTCTAGGGTTTCATCCTAACTTTCGGATCTAGGGATTTAATCCCAACCGTTGGTTCTAGGGTTTCATCCAACCATCAGATCTAGGGATTTAATCCCAACCGTTGGTTCTAGGTTTTGTTTTACATTCTTGGATCTAGACTTCATAAGGATTATAGTAGGCTACGATAGGGACCATAAGGAGGAGTTGGGTCTTGGCCACCCGATGGATCGGAACCACACAATCTTGATCCATCAATGATGTTCCATTCCACTAGAGAATCATCATTAAACTACCTCACCAACCCCCATAAATCAATATGGGCTCCATATATTATTTGTACATTAATCTCCCCGTGTTTAAGATATCGAATGTCCGTCAATTAATTGATTTACTGACCATCAATTAATTAATATCTAATTCCTCGAGTAGTACCACTCAACCTTATCATCATGTTGACTAAGTCAACCAGCTGGGTTTACATGATGAACCTTATGAGCTCCTCAATGGGACATCATCAACCTAATATATAGGACACAGTTTCCTCCTATAATCAACGGCACACCATGTAAATAATATTATTTCCCAACTTACCGGGCATATTGATTTAATCCATCTAAATCTCACGCACTGGTAAATCAAAGAAATAAATACTAAGTACATGTGTCCGTTATTATATCGGGATTAAGAGCATGTACAACATAATATCCGAGGTCCGATTCAATTATGTAGTCAGTACCAAATTGAATCACCTCTATGTCGGTCCTACTCAATACACCTAAGTGTACTAGTGTAACTCTATGTTCAAGATAAAACAATACCAAACTACACTACAACCTTGCCAATGGTTTGTCCAAAACCATCTTGGTTGTGAGCCTTTACTTATATTTTACAAGGTACTGATAACATGATCTTCTGTGCCACACCAAGCACCATGTTATCTACAATGTAAAATATTAGACAATATGCACACATATATAATGAATATATAAAATGCAAATAATGATCATGTGATTCTTATTTCAAAATAAAATGTTCATACAAAAAGAGCTAGGCTTTCAATATACATTCCAACACATGGATTAATCAGATTCAATTAACCTAGCTTTAATGGACGGCTTGGATTAAATTGGACTTGGATCGAACAGTCATGGAAATTGCCTTTAAAATCCAACATTTCCTCATCGCAGCTCAGCCGACACATCCCTTCTTCCGCAATTTTTGCCTGACGCAACCACCGTCGTGCTCGCCAGCCCGTTTCTCGCTGGTTGCCAGAGAGGAAAGGGGATCCCCTCCAATCTCCGGTGACCGGTGCCCCCACCATCGACAGCTGCCCATTTCCTCTACTGCCAGCATCTCCGCTAGCCGCTCGTCTTCCATAGCTTCGGCCATTTCTCTATCACCGCCGACCAGTCAGAGTGGGGATTCCTCTCCGATCGCTCCGGCCAGCCACCCTCATTCCACCACATATGACATCGGCAGTCATCTCTTCTCCGGCCAGCCCATCACAGCTTCGGTCAGAAGCTTCACAGCATCGACAACACTTCCACCTTCAATCATCACCATTTCCAGCTCCGATCAGCACCTTCCAAACAACATTTCCAACATTCTCTTCATTTTGATTGATTGCAAGCATGTTGATTGTTTCTTCCTATTTAAAATTAAATGTTTGTAATAGATTCAATTTACCATGTTTTGAATTGCACGTATTTAGGTTAATTTTTTTAATGCACATGTAGTGTTTGGTTAAATGCTTCTTAGAGTAATTAGGTTGTAGTTCATTAGGTTAGATTTAGTTTTATGGTTTACTTTAATTGCTCTTTTTTTAATCATGTTCATGCCTTAGATTTCATAAATGTATTGCTTATTTTATTAGGTTGTTAGTTAAATCTCTTCTTCCCTTGAGCCCTAGCAGCCGTCATCACCTTCCTTCCATCCATTTTATTACATGGATTCGAGGATGAACCGTTTCATCGAGAAATTTTAGTGACGTCCTCCATCTCCGCAGCTCATCCACCTTCTCTTTCAAATTCGAGGAGTCTGCCCGACGACACTTCTTCGAGCTCAACCGGATCGGCGAGAGTTCATAGTATCCATTAAACTACTGGATTCAGGAGTTTGCACCATTCCACATCTACTTCCGTTTGTGGAGTCTCGATCGAGCTTCGTCGGACTTAGCTGGAAGACCTTTCATTCACCGGGCCTATCTTGGGTTGATTAGATCATTTCATTATTTTCCATTTTTTTTATTTCATTAATTCTTCAATTGTCTTTTTGTTCAGTAGGATTAGTCTTAAAAAAACCCAAACCCCCATTTACATTAGAAAACTTAAAGCAATAATTAGTGATCCTAAGTTTACTATTCTGTCGATTACACTCTTTGGGAAACAATCTGGGAAATCCACTATGCTATATTAGTGTAGTTAGGGGATTTAGTAATTAATTTGAAATGGTACCACGACACAAATACCGTGCATATCAAATTTTGGTACCATTGCTGGGGACTGTAATGATGTTTGGTAGACTTAGGATTGTTTGTCCATTTTTCTAAAAAAAAAAAATCAAAAATCAAAATTTTTGTTTAGGGCTGCATTATTTTATTTCTTGTATATCCATTTATTTGGTCATATCTATTTCTTGTGTCTTTTGATATTGTTCGTTAGTATTGCAGGAAAGAATAGGAAATTTCCTTAAACATGGATCCTTATTATCAGCGATTTGGAGACTTCAATCTAGCTTATTATTCAGACAAAAATGAGCAGCAGAGTATTTTTCCTATTGTGCCTCAGAGCTACCCATAAGAATATCGGAACATATATAATCCAACCCTTAGTTCTTATAGTTATGATTGGGGAGATTGTTCAATGGAATATTATCATCCCCAACGAATTTCAGAGCAGCATGAGTACTTCCAACCCCAACAACAGAATAGGTATGAATCATTTTTAAATACCTATAATTATGGTTGGATGGATCATTCAGGGTTTAAGTATGGAAGCACACAACATAACATTCCTCAACCTTAATTCAATAATTCAGGATGGACTGATCATCAGAGCTTTGATAATGGGAATGAGCAGCAACAACACGATCAACCTTTTCCAGCATATCAGAGTCCAATATATCAAGACTACAATGAAGAAACCCTTGCTCATAGTCAAGAAAATACACTAGAAAAGTTCTTGTAGCTAGCAATATTATAGCAACAAATGAGGAATAGTCATCAGCAGCAACAAGAAAAGATACAAAATTTACAAATCCAGCTAGATCAAATTTCATCATCCATCAGTCAGATACAAGCATAGGATTTCTTTCAGCCTCCGTCAAAGACCATTTCTATAGATATCGACGTGCTTAGGGAGATGGATTGTAGAGTGAGTGATGAGTATGTCTATGATTTAGCCGCTCCACAGGACTCCTATGAATCTTTGTGCTATGATGTTATTGTAGATACTGATGGATGTGAATTTGTAGATGAAGTTGCTGCTGTAGCAGATGAAGTGGATGATGATACTAGTGGCTTGGATTTATTTTGTGATGCTATTTATTCCACTGATACTGAGATATCTGCAGTGGAAGTAGGGTAAAAAAAATTAGTTGAAGATGATGATAGTGAGTTGCAGATACTCCTATTTGCAGTTTTTTTGCAGATGATGTTGCAGAGGAGACAGTGCCTACAAAATTTTTATGTTTAGTTGTGCAACCACTCGATAAGGTTGACGGAGGAGTGATGGATAGTTGGGTTTTTCCCCCAAATTGGACCCTCCCATCACAGTTGAAGACTCCAAGAATTTTGTTGATGAAGGCCCTAACAACAAATGCAATAATCCAGTCCCAAGGCTGGACACTTTTACTGAATCGCCTCTGACCACCAGAGTTACATATGATGAGGCCATCATATTGGAGGGAGCAGCACAGTACTATCATTATCACACCATGAAGGCGCTCACCTCTATTCAGTCCATTCCACTCCCCGCGTGGATGTTAAAGTTGAATCTTCTTCAACCACCGGGAAGGGATTTCTTTCGGAGCACTCCATGGCCTATGTGGCTCCTCCTGCTAAATATTCTTCTACCGCCAAGACCACAGGGGAGTTTGCTCCATCTCACCTCTTTTATTTTTCCTTGTATATATGTTTCTTTTACTTCATTTGTTTTTATTTTAGTTGTTATGTTTTGGTTGTTGAGTTTTTGTTTTGTTGGTTTTGAAATAAATTTCCTATGCATTCCTTTATATCATCTTAGAAGTCGTGAAAGCTAGTTAAATTTGATTGTCTAGTTTCGAGAATTTATTGATTTGAATGGATTATTTGATTGCATGTGGTTACTACTTGGTGATGAATTCTATGTTGATGGACTGAGTTGATTATTTTTGTTTACCTAGTGAGGATTGAGCCTATTTTTATTGCTTGTGTGTGGTGCACTTGTGGTTATTGTAACTCTAGAACTTGCTTTGATTCTTTCGAGACCACACAACCATGGGTTTGCATAATTACTATGAAGGCTATCTCACTTGTTTCCCTTTACTACTTTTGTTGTCACATGCTACTCAAATAATTTTCTTATCATACGCCATGCCATTTTCATTAGTCATTCTACTGTCTTTCTATACTTTCATCATGTCATTTCTTTCTATTTCCATTTTGTTTGATGAGGAATATTGGATGTTTCATGATGAGTGTTTTTCCCAGGATAGACAAAAATTTAAGTGTGGGGGAGAGAGTAGCTCAGGGAAATTTAGTGTAAGCATAGGCAAGTCGTGCTTGATCACTATGACTTATTTCCATATCTTCTTGCATTTCTTTAGCTATTTCTTACCTTTCTTTCCTTTCACACATATCGTCATTTTTCTTGTATTCATGTTTCCCTTGCATTCTTAATAAGCCTTCAGTGATTGTGCATTCTTATGTGTATATAGTGGTAAAGGTAGAAGAAAAGAAAGCATATGGTAGTTCATAAACCATGAGTAGCTTGAGTGAACTCGACTATTACATGCTTATGAGAGCGAGAGGAACCACCACATACCTTGTGAGGCTTAATCATTCTCAGTTTATTCAGGATGGATTGAAGTCACCATGTTTGTTAACCTATGTAAGATTTAAGTTCATGATTGCTTGAGTCTTTGAGATTTGACAATCCTAGGTAACTTTCTTTCACGAATTTCTATGTATGATTGGGAATTGCTAGGAAAATATATCTTCAACTTACATTTAGTTTTCTTTACTTGCTCGGGATGTGCAAGAATAAGTGTGAGGGAATTGATAACCACCATTTTATCGTATTATTTTGGTCCTTAATCTCACTGTTTTTATCCTCTCGAGTGATTATTTATCGATTATTATAATGTTTTATGAGTTGGATTTATTTTTGTACCTTATTGTAAATTCTCCTAAATTTTGGGCTTATATGCAAATTTTACATCTTAATTGTAGCAGATCGAGATGAGCTAATGGACTAGACTCGAGTTGGATCAAATATAACTTCATTTAGGGGCATAAAGAGCATTTTAAGCTGGATCAATTTGAACCGTTCATCAAGATTGAAGGCAATTCAATGTAGAGATGATATTTGCCCAATCATAACCGTCCGATGATATCTGATTGATTTTGGGCCAACCATCCAGATCTGAAGCGATCTGGTCTATACATTTAGATATGGACATCTTGACCGTTCATCTAGATTCGACCAATCGTGATTATCCCTTCAGATGGATCAGATCCATCCATTCAAAGTCGGAGAATTCTCAGTCATTGGATGCATGACCTAGTTCATGGATTAATCAGATTGAATTAACCTAGCTTTAATGGACGACTGGTATTAAATTTGGCTTTGATCGGACGATCACGTAAATTGCCTTTAAAATCCAACATTTCCACATCGCAACTCAACTGACACATCCTTTCTTCCGCGATTTTCACCCGACGTAACCATCGCCGCGGTCGCCAGCCCTTTTCTCGTCGGTCGCCGGAGAGGGAAGGGGATCCCCTCCAATCTCCGGTGACCGGTGCCCTGCATCTCATCTTCCCACCATCGGCAGCTGCCCATTTCCTCGCCCGTCTCGCGGTAGCTTGCGTCTTCCACAGCTCCCCGCCATTTCTGCCGTCGTCGACATCGAGGGAATTCTTCAATTGCTCTTGCCACCACCCTCATTCCACCACAGGATGTATGAGTCAAATATCTCTTCTCCATACCCCATCATAGCTTTGGTCAGAAGCTTAACAGAGTCGACAACACTTCCACCTTCAATCAACACCATTTCCAACTCCGATCAGCACCTTCCGAAAAACATTTCCAGCATACTATTCATTTGGATTGATTACAAGCATGTTGATAGTTTCTTCGTATTCTGTATTAAATGTTTGTAATAAATTCAATTTTCCATGTTTTGAATTGCATGCATTTAGGTTAATTTGTTTCATGCACATGTAGTGTTTGGTTAAATGCTTCTTAGAGTAATTAGGTTTTAGTTCATTAGGTTAGATTTAGTTTTATGATTTACTTTAATTGCTTTTTTTAATCATATTCATGCCTTAGATTTCGTAAATGCATTGCTTTGTTTATTAGGTTGTTAGTTAAATCTCTTCTTCCCTTGAGCCCTAACAGCATTCGTCACCTTCCTTCCATCAATTTTCTTCCACGGATTCGAGGAGGAACCGCTTCATCGAGAGATTTCGGCGACGTCCTCTATCTCCGCAGCTCATCCACCTTCTCTTTGGGATTCGAGGAGGAGTCCGCCCCGACAATACTTCTGCGAGCTCAATCGGATCCGCGAGAGTTTGGAGCATCCATCAAACTGCTGGATTCAAGAGTTTGCATGATTCCACATCCACTACCATTTGTGGAGTCTCGATCGAGCTTCGTCGGACTTAGCCGGAAGACCTTGTTCATTCACCGGGGCTATCTTGGGTTGATTAGATCATTTCGTTATTTTCCAGTTTTTTTTATTGCTTTAATTTTTGCATTGTCTTTTCGTTCAATAGGATTAGTCTTTAAAAACCCAAACCCCCATTTACATTAGAAAACTCAAAGCAATAATTAGTGATCCTAAGTTTACTATTCTGTCGATTACACTCGTTGGGAAACGATCCGGGCCATCCACTATGCTATATTAGTGTAGTTAGGGGGTTCAGTAATTAATTTGAAATGGTACCACAACACAAATACCATGCATATCAGGGATCCGATAGAAATGAGGCTGATGGAGGTGGATAGAAGGTTTAGGTGTAGGCTAAGGGTGGTCTAGCAAGTATGAAAGGATTATACATGGGGTAAACTTCATGGTTGAGGTTTAGCAATCGACTTGGGTTATGGACCAGGCGACTGGTCAAGTGTTTTGACACTTGGCATCCGAGTCGACTTTGAGCAGTCGATTGGTATTATGACCAGTCAATTGGTCGGTAGTCAATTGGCGATCGACTGCAGTCGCATGGCCTTGGCAGTCGACGGCCAGCATTGGGCAGTCGTCTGTCCTTGAGCAGCTGACTGCCATGAAGGCTAGTCGATTTCTAGTCAAGGAAACGGGAACAGAAAGCTCGGTAGATGACTAAGCAGTCGAATACAAGCTTGGCAGTCGACTGTTGGTAATGACAGTTGACTACTAGTGTATCCCTTGGCTGAAATGCCAACATGGATTAAGCTCGTTGTGAGAAAATGACACTGTAGGTCGTCGACTGGAAACTTTTGACAGTCGATTGCCACACGCGGAATCACCCCGATACCGGAAAAAAAGAAGTAGTTCTTGGAGGATTTCGGCTATGGTTTCTTGAGGGGTTCTTGAGTTGATTTGTAGGCAAAGTACTGGTGCATATCAGGGTCCTTCAAGCTCATCCAAGCAACCAACAAGCAAAACATTCAAAGCTCACATTTGTAAAGTGTTATTTACATAGTTCTTGTATTGTCTTTGTATTTGCTTGTATTTTTGTATTACTATTGTAATCCTTTGTACGAGATTTCTCCACCTCCGGATTGTTCCAAAAAGGAGTATATTAATGGTGGTTTGTATCACTAGAGCTCATTTGAGCTCGACCCGTGGAGTAGGAACCTTAGGTTCTGAACCACATTATATTCTTGTCTTGTGCTTGTGTTCTTGTTGTGTATTTTCATTATTGTATATTCCTTTGCGCTAACAAGTATTGTAGACAAGCATGATCGAATTTCGAGCAAAATGCGAAATGCTATTCACCCCCTTTAGCACGTCACCAAAGGTCCTACAAACTACTCTTCCTCCCTGCCCTTTCTTAGGCCTCTATCGAGACAATGAAGAATATCAAATGATGACCCTACTACTATCAGAAGAACAATTTAACTTGAATCAACTATTGACCAAATCAGCACTGTCATTACTCAGAACTAGCCATACGTTGCAGTCGACTGGCACGCTTGATAACGACTCTTCAAACCATGTCTCTACATACTTTTATAATAGATACAAGTTTGACTTATTTTTCTTTTTCAGAATCACTGCTACTGTAGGCTGTCGGCCATACTCCACCACCTTCCCATATAAAACCTACTCAACTCCATCCCCACAATTCAATACATTCCATCCAACCCTTGCCCACCTAGAAAACTCCACCAAACCCTTTCTCTTCCCCCTCCATTCCTTATTTTCTAGATTCCCTACTATCCAACATTAATGAGGTTAGCATACAATTTCCCTTATTAATTTTTACTTGATATTGATATCCATTTTTGCAGGGCATTACAAGTATAACTCATCTAAATAATAAGTGGGCTCAATATGCTAATATTCTAAAGAAAGAGCAACAAGATTGCCAAACCAGAGAACTAGCATTAAACAAGCTTATAAGAGGCTCGAAATAGAACTACAGGCTTCTTATGTAAAAGCACAAACTGACCGAGCAGAACTCTCAGCACTTCACTTTCAAACTACCTACCTACAAAATACCTTAGACATTTTAAAAGCTCAACCATTTCAAGAAGGAACCAGCACTACCCATGACACTTTCTGGACTTCAGCTGCTATGAATGATATGTTTTTAGATAGAAGTTGGCCTTCCTCCAATGGGGCTTCCAAGATTGTATTAATCAATTCAATGCAGCAGGCTACCCACCTCCCTGGCATTCTACAAATTTTTTAGATATTGGCAATACAATTGATCGCACTCCTCTTGATTTGTTATCTTTTCTTTTTCCTTCCAATATTGAGAAAATATAACAACTTGTATTTAATATAACACTTGCAATACAGTACATGACTTATCCTACATTGTACTATTCTTAAAAGAACAAAACCACACATTTTACAATGTTTTATCCTCTGAAATAAGGGCACAAGTGATACACATTCCATGTGTTGGAGGATCGGTGGACGACTAGAGGGGGGTGAATAGCCTTCTTTCGTAGATGGTAGAGTTCAATCGCTTCTTAATCGTCTGCACTTAAGATTAGCGCAATTGAAATACAAATAAAAAAGATAATTAAAAATACACTGCTAACAAACCGATGTAACGTGGTTCATGGCCCTTGCCGCTAGTCCAAGACCCGATTCATTCTAGGTGGATAACGCCTTAACCAATTCACTAATCTCTCCTTTGCACAAAGCTGGAGGTAACCTTTCTTACACAAGATCTCTCTTTTTACAATAGAATTGAAATAAGAGCAAGTAAGAAGAGTATAAAATGTTTAGGGCCCTTGGGTGTAATTTAGATTTAAAGCATTTACCCCCCAAGATGACCCATAGGGAAGAGGCCATTCTTCCCATTGGGTAGCTAGCAATCGACTGATCGAGCCATCAGTCGACTACTATTGTAACCTTTGCCTCACAATAGCTTCTTCCACGTTTGATTCCAACCAACGGCTCCGACATCAGTCGACTGATCCTCCCATCAGTCGACTAATGGAGCCAACAGTCGAGTGCCCGAAGTGAGCAGTCGACTCTCTAATGTTATGTGCCCAAAACCCTCGTGATCAGTCAACTAGTAGTTTTGACAGTCGACTGCCATCCCTTGGCAGTCAAATGTTCGGCCAAAAACTAGACTCGAACAACAGTCGAGTCTTCAGTCGACTTGGAGCAGTCGACTGCCATATCATGGCAGTTGACTGATGTCGAGAAAAACCCATTTGACACTTATCCATTTGGCCAAGTTCACCTAAGAGCTACCCCGTCCCGGGGTTACAATTGCTCACTCTCATCTTCCCTTAGAGTCCCTCGACTGAAAGTTCTCTTCGTCCGACCACGTCCCTCGGATGCACCAAGCACACGACTTCGCAATGTCATCCTTCGCGTCTCGCCCTAAAGTCTACTTCCTTTGGCTTCACTCCAATGCTCCTCGTCTGGCAGTCCCTCGGATACACCAAGCGCACGACTTCCACAATGCTATACTTCACCGACTCAAGGACCGAGTCATGAGATGGTGACTTGTCAATGCTTTCGCCATGTGTGAATTACTAAGTCCTGCACAACTTCAACACACATATTAAATCCATAATCAACCTAACTTAAACCCTTTGCCACACCCATCAAAACACATCATTCATGGGTTGATTGCCCTAACAATCTCCCCCTTTTTGATGTGTTGCAATCCGTTTAAGTTAGGTAAAACATTTAACAAAAATACATAAGGCAAGAAAGCATGTAAGTAAACGTGAGTATCAAACTCCCCCTTAAACATTAAACATGCAACACCCCCTTAAGACATGCTAATTCTCCCCCTAGCATGATTAACTTAAACCACAATTTCTCCCCCTTTGACACCATCAAAAACATCTACCACATGTTATACAAGCATGACATCATGTCTAAGGGAAGAAAAATACCAAAAACTAACTCAAAACTTGATAAAACAGGTTACTGTGCTCGTGCACAATACATTAATCGACTGAATCAGAGCATCAGTCGACTGACACCCAGATTTCAAAATTTTTTAATTTTGGAACCTGAATTCAGAAATGCATTAAAAATTCTAGGAAATTTGAAAAATCATGAAATTTGGGGAACATATTTCGTGTAAGTTCCTTTATCAGTGAAAAATGATTTTTCATGAAAATTCATTCTATTTTCAGAAATTAGGCAAAAACTCAAAAGTGGTAAAATGTCTAAAGTTTGTATCAACTTTAAAGCGTAGTTTTGCCTTGAAACTTTTCAAAACATGAACTCACTGTTTATGAAACATGAAATGTTTTTAAATCATTTAAAATATCCAACTATGTGATGGAATTGCTTCGGAGGCTCATTGGCTCCCATGTCCCCGGATTAAAATTTTCACTAATGAAAACTAATCCGGATGGGATGAGTTTCCTAAGCTCAACCAATTCTTCGTCGTGCTAACGACTTGAGCGATCACTTGAAAAAACTAGTTTTTCAAGCAACAACACTCTTCTAGTTGGTTAGCCGCGGAAGAGACGACGGACGGATCGCCGGTTTTTGTGTTTATCTTCGGGGTCCATGATTATACAAATACATATGGATATAGACATGTATAATCAACACATACAAACATATAAATAAGAACATGAAAAGATCAATAATAAAACTTGTAAAAGTTTTATACCTCTCGATCTTCTATCGTAGTCCTAACCTCCTTGTAGACTTCGTGTGGGCGAAGATCCTCCACAAGTTGAAGCTTCCTAGATCTTCTTCAATCAAAAGAAAGAAGAACTCTCCTTCCCTTCTTTCTTGAGCCAACCACCAAGCCACAAATGCTTGATGCCGCCGGCCCCAAGAATAGAGAGAACATGATGGCCAACCAAGGAACCAAACAAGGGACAAACCCTAGCTCCTTTGTGCCGCCGGCCAAGAGGAAAAGAAGAGGAGAAGAGGAATAGGTTGAGCTCCGACCAAGGTTGAGGGAAAAGAGATAGGTGCCGGCAACACCTAAGGAAGAAGAAGATATCCCCTCCTATAGTTACCGCCCACTCCATCTTTCCATCTTCCAAACCCTAGCCACCCAAATAAACCCTAGCTTCCTTGGATTTCTTGCCGCCCACCTTAAGATAGGCAAAACCCTAACTCCCTTAGGGTTTCTTTCCGCCCACCTTAGGATTGGCAAAACCCTAATCTACAAAACCAAACCAACCTATTTTTGCCGCCCACCCTAAGCCACCCTTTTATAGAGTTAGGGATAAGCCTTGGTTTAATCTCCACCATTGGTTCTAGGGATTTAATCTCAACCGTCGGATCTAGAGATTTAATCTCAACCATCGGATCTAGAGATTTAATCTCCACCGTCGGTTCTAGGGATTTAATCTCAACCGTCGGATCTAGAGATTTAATCTCAACCATCGGATCTAAAGATTTATTTTCCATCATCGGATCTAGGCATCATGAGGATTATGTTAAGCTACGATAGGGACCATGAGGAGGAGTTGGATCTTGGCCACTCGATGGATCGGAACCACACAAACTTGATCCATCAATGATGTTCCATTCCACTAGAGGATCATCATTGAATTACCTCACCAACCCCCATAAATTAATATGGGCTCCATATATTATTTGTACATCCATCTCCCCGTGTTTAAGATATCGAATGTCCGTCAATTAATTGATTTACTGACCATCAATCAATTAACATCTAACTCCTCGAGTAATACCACTCAACCTTATCATCATGTTGACTAAGTCAACCTGCAGGGTTTACATGATGAACCTTATGAGCTTCTCAAGGGGACATCATCAACCTAATATATAGGACATAGTTTCCTCCTATAATCAACAGCACACCATGTAAATAATATCATTTCCCAACTTATCGGGCATATTGATTTAATCCATCTAAATCTCACCCTTTGATAAATCAAAGAAATAAATACTAAGTACATGTACCCGTTATTATATCGGGATTATGAGCATGTACAACATAATATTCGAGGTCCGATTCAATTATGTAGTCAGCAATAAATTGAATCACCTCTATGTCGGTCCTGCTCAATACACCTAAGTGTACTAGTGTAACTCTATGTTCAAGACAAAACAATACAAAGCTACACTACAACCATGCCAATGGTTTGTCCAAAACCATCTTGGTTGTGAGCCTCTACTTATATTCTATAAGGGACTGATAACATGATCTTCTGTGCCACACCAAGCACCATGTTATCTACAATATAAAATATTAGACAATATGCACACATATAATAAATATAAAGTGAAAACAATGATCATGTGGTTCTTATTTCAAAATAAAAATGTTCATACAAAAAAGAGTTAGGCTTTCAGTATAGATTCGATAGATGATCAAGAGGTATAAAACTTTTACAAGTTATATTATTGATCTTTGCATGTTCTTATTTATATGTTTGTATGTGTTGATTATACATGTCTACATCCATATGTATTTGTATAATCATGGACCCCGAAGATAAACACATAAATTGGCGATCCGTCTGTCGTCTCTTCCGCGGCTAATCGACTAGAAGAGTGTTGTTGCTTGAACAACTAGTTTGTTCAAGCGATCGCTCAAGTCGTTAGCATGACGACGAATTGGTTGAGCTTAAAAAACTCATCCCATCCAGATTAGTTTTCATTAGTGAAAATTTTAATCCGAGGACATGGGAGCCAATAAGCCTCCGAAGCAATTCCATCAAATGGTATCAGAGCCACGGTTTCCGGTTTTGTGTGTTTTGGATTCGGTTACTTTCACGCACTTATCATATATTGTGTATGCCGGATAATAGTAGGATGTGCGTAGGATAACTTTTTGGTTGCAGGCATAAGATCCAACTATTATGGCTATATATGTATGTATGTGATTGCATGTGTGTGTGATTGTATATTATTTGAATCATCGGGGTTGACGAGGCTAAATTAGTATTTAATTTTTGTAATTAAATATGGCATTGTTTAGCCACTCATTTTAGTTTACTTTCGATCTAGATTATTTGTACACTCTTTCGTGGAGTATAGGATCGATGAATGTAAATTAAAATAGTTTATCTCAGCTCGGATCTCTTTGGTGACTTATGCACGGGAAAAGGTGGAGGGAAAGAGGTAGCGACACGACGGGACGCATATTGGAGAACAATGCCATAATAGATGGGAAAATTTTGATTTTTTCCATATTTATTGCTGATTTGTTTTATATGCATGTTGTGTGTGCTTGAAAATTCCTCACTGTCAATTTACTAAGTGGGAGAGGGACATTTTAATTAATTCCCACAGCCTCCATTACAATTTGACGTGTGATGCAACAAACTTGCACGTCGGCTCTGAGTGCCTTCCTCCCCATCGGATGAGTTTGTTTGCGGATCACTAGGTCAAATAATGGTTATAGGAAATTATTTAGGAGCATGTGTACTTCCACATCGGTAAGGCATATAATCCGAGATAATTCTCTTAGTATCGTGTAATGGTGCACACTTAGATGCAAATAAAAAGTATCCGCCCCATCAGAATCACTGCTTTTATTTGTAGGGCCAAAGAGGAACCAACTATTAATTTTATTTGTCAAAAAGTAAGGTTGACAAGATAGTAAAATTAATGGGTAAAACCTCCTCTTACAAATGTAGAATTCGTATACGTCCACACTATCGTGGCATGCAATGTTCTCGATGTTTTGAGGTGTTGGTTGATTTTGAAATTTTATTGTTTGAGGAATCAATAATTTTTTGAAATCTACAGTAATGATCTATGTGATATGCATGTTGTGTGTGCTTGAAAATTCCTTATTTTCAATTTACTAAGTGGGAGAGAGATATTTTAATTAATTCCCGCGGCCTCCATTACAATTTGACGTGTGATGCAACAAACTTGGTTGTTAGCTCTTAGTGCCTTCCTCCCCATCGGATGAGTTTGTTTGCGGATCACTAGGTCAAATAATTGTTATAGGAAATTATTTAGGAGTGTGTGTACTTCCACATCGGTAAGGCACATAATCCGAGGTAATTCCCTTAGTATCGTGTAATGGTGCACACTTAGATGCAAATAAAAAGTATCCTCCTCATCGGAGTCACTACTTTTATTTGTAGGGCCAAAGAGGAACCAACTACTAATTTTATTTGTCAAAAAGTAAGGTTGACAAGATAATAAAATTAATGGGTAAAGCCTCCTCTTACAAATGTAGAATTCGTATACGTCTACACTATCGTGGCATGCAATATTCTCGGTGTTTTGAGGTGTTGGTTGATTTCAGAATTTTATTGTTTTGAGGAATCAATAATATTTGAAATCTAATATTTTGATCATTGTGATTCTTAGGATTTTCAAAAATGACTTTCAGTCCACTTACTATGATATTAAAAGAAATAAACTTACTGTACTCAAATAATGTTGATTGGAAAAGAATCTAGATATTATCTTAACTGCTAAGGAGTACAAGAATGCACTCTTCAAAGAGTGTCCTCAAGCCATTGTTGCTCAAAAAGTTTTCTACTTCTAAGCCAAAAGGCAAGAAGAAGAAGTAACAAGGTGGAGCAAAGGTGGTGGGAGGATCTCAGGGAGGAGTGAAGAAGCCGAAAGGCAAGTATTTCACTTACAAGCAGGATGGACATTGGAAGAAGGACTGTCCTAATCCAAAATAGAACAAAGGTATACCCTTTGGACTTGTCGTTGAAACATGATTAGTGGTGTTATCTATCGGCACCTAGAGTGTAGATACGGGAGCCACTGATCATGTCTGCAATACTTTGCAGGGGTTCAAGGAAACCCGACGACAAGCTGAGGGAGAGATTACCATTTACTTGGGCAATACCACTAAGGTGGTGGCTATTACAGTGGGAGAAGTTTTATTTATCTCTTCAGAAAAATAAAACTTAGGTTCTGGAAAATTCCCTTTATGTACCTTTATTTAGAAAGAATTTAGTTTCAGTTTCTAAATTATTATGGATGGATATTCTATTTCTTTTAATGATAGAGTTGTTATGAAAAGGAATAGGAAGAATATCTGTTCAAGTACATTGAAAGGAAATTTGTATACAAAGCCTCCCATGATGCAAATTGAAGTTAATAACTCATCTTCTAATTCCAATGAGAGAAAAGAACCTTCGAAGATGAACCAAACATATCTTTGGCTTCTTAGGCTTGGTCACATTAACCTAAGCAGAATTCAAAGGTTGATAGGTGATGGACCTTTGGGTTCATTAGTGGTGGAGGATCTCCCAACCTACGAATCTTGCTTGAAGGGTAAAATGACAAAGAGGCCTTTTTAAAGCCAAGGGGTATAGAGCCAAAGATGTGTTAGAAATGGTTCATTCTGATTTGTGTGGTCCTATGGCTATCCAGGCAAGAGGTTATCTTGAAAATTTCGTCTCTTTCATAGAAAATTATTCAAGATATGGATGACACTACAATCTGATCGTGGTGGAGAGTACCTCTTGGGACAGTTTAGGAACTACTTATCAGAGGCTGGGATTCAATCCCAATTGTCTGCACCTGGCACACCCCAGCAGAATGGTGTAGCAGAGCGAAGGAATAGGACTCTTATGGAGATAGTTAGATCGATGATGAGTTATTCTGACTTGCCAGATTCGTTCTGGGGATAAGCTCTAGATACGGCGGTGTACATTCTGAACTTGGATCCATCTAAATCATTGCCTTCTACTCCCACAGAATTGTGGACTGGGCGAAAGCCTAGTCTAAGACATATTCAGATATGGGAGTCCAACACATATGCTGAAGGCAGATACTGGTAAGTTGGAACCTCGTACAGAAGTACGCATGTTCATTGGCTATCCCAGGGGAACAAAGGGTGGATTGTTTTATAGTCCTAGAGATCAGAGCGTGATCGTTAACACGAACGCCAGATTTCTAGAGGAAGACTATGTGATGAGCCACAAGCCCAAGAGTAAAATTGATCTAGAGGAGTTAAAAGGGGAAGTCACTTCTTTAGTACCACCGGTACAAGAGGATATACCACATGTCACTGCACCGCGTGTCACAGAGGATACACAAATCATACCTCGTCGTAGTGGGAGGGTTGTGAGACAGCCTCTTAGATTCATGTTCTTGGGTGAATCTTCTGATTTTGTCCCTGGCAAACGTGAACCTGAAACCTAGACATACGACGAGGCAATCCAAGATATAGATACAACATCTTGGCAAAGTGCAATGAATACTGAGATTGAATCTATGGATTCAAGTCAGGTCTGGGAGCTCTTATTCATAGCATCTCATATGGATTATGAGGTGTGGCAGATGGATGTCAAGACAGCTTTTCTTAATGGAAGTCTTGAGGAAAACATCTATATGAAGCAACAAGAGGGATTCATTGCTAAGGGAAAAAGAGCGTATTGTATGTAAGCTTAATCGGTCCATTTATGGAATGAAGCAAGCTTCGAGGTCTTTGAACATCCGCTTTGATGAGGTAAATCCAGACTTATCGATTTATTCAAAGTCCGGATGAGTTTTGTGTATACAAGAGATGTGACGGAAACGTAGTGGTATTTCTTGTACTATACGTAGATGACATTTTGTTAGTTGACAACAATATCAGAGTGTTATCAGACGTAAGGGTATGGTTGTCCAAACAGTTTGATATGAAGGACTTGGGAGAAGTGGGACACATCCTTGGGATCAAGGTTAGTGTGCTAATCCCAAGCTTCATACATAGACACGATAATGGATCGTTTTAGCATGCAAAACTCCAAGAAAGATTTTCTACCTTTCAGGCATGGAGTTCCTTTATCTAAGGAGATGTGTCCTAGATCATCTGAGGAGATAGAGGAGATGAAGGCGGTTCCTCATGCTTCGGCAGTAGGAAGCCTCATGTATACGATGCTATATATGAGACCCGATATCTGCTATGTCGTGGGCATGGTCAGCAGATATCAGAGTAATGCAGGAAAGAGACTTTGGACTGCGGTAAAGCATATATTGTAGTGCCTGAGAAGGACTAGGGAGTATATGCTAGTTTACCGGGCAGACCAATTACTCCCTGTGGGTTACACGGATTCTGATTTCCAATCTGATAGGGATAACAGTAAGTCTACCTCAGGTTTTGTGTTTACTTTCGGAGGTGAAGCCATAGTATGGAGGAGTGTCCAACAGAAATGCGTGACGGACTCCACCATGGCAGCTGAGTATGTGGAAGCCTTTTAGGCAGCCAAAGAAGCTGTGTGGCTCAGGAACTTCCTGATGGACTTGGATGTGATTCCTGGTTTGCCCAAAAATATCACAATTTATTCTGATAATAATGGTGCAGTTGCAAACTTGAAGGAACCACGAGCCCATATGGTAAGTAAATGCATAGAGCACAAGTACCACCTGATACGAGAAATCGTAAAGGAGGTAGAAGTTGTTGTCGCCTAGATTGCATCAGAGGATGACCTGGTAGACTCTTTCACTAAGGCCCTTCTAGCGAGAGCTTTGATAGGCATGTGGAGGGAAGGAGAATCAGATGTATGGCATTGTGATGACAACATAGTCTTTTAGTATAAGTGGGAGATTGTTGGAATGTACACTGAAAGCCTAGCTCTTTTTTGAATGAACATTTTTATTTTGAAATAAGAATCACATGATCATTGTTTGCACTTTATATTTATTATATGTGTGCATATTGTCTAATATTTTACATTGTAGATAACATGGTGCTTGGTGTGGCACAGAAGATCATGTTATCAGTCCCTTGTAGAATATAAGTAGAGGCTCACAACCAAGATGATTTTGGACAAACCATTGGCATGGTTGTAGTGTAGCTTGGTATTGTTTTGTCTTTAACATAGAGTTACACTAGTACACTTAGGTGTATTGAGTAGGACCGACATAGAAGTGATTCAATTTATTACTGACTACATAATTGAATCGGACCTCGGATATTATGTTGTACATTCTCTTAATCCCGATATAATAACGGGCACATGTACTTTGTATTTATTTCTTTGATTTACCAAAGGGTGAGATTTAGATGGATTAAATCAATATGCCAGGTAAGTTGGGAAATGATATTATTTACATGGTGTGTCGTTGATTATAGGAGGAAACCGTGTCCTATATATTAGGTTGATGATGCCCCCTTGAGGAGCTCATAAGGTTCATCATGTAAACCCTACAGGTTGACTTAGTCAACATGATGATAAGGTTGAGTGGTACTACTCGAGGAGTTAGATGTTAATTGATTGATGGTCAGTAAATCAATTAATTGACGGACATTCGATATCTTAAACACGGGGAGATGGATGTACAAATAATATATGGAGCCCATATTAATTTATGGGGAATGGTGAGGTAATTCAATGATGATCCTCTAGTGGAATGGAACATCATTGATGAATCAAGTTTGTGTGGTTCCGATCCATCGGGTGGCCAAGATCCAACTCCTCCTCATGGTCCCTATCGTAGCCTAACATAATCCTCATGAAGCCTAGATCCGATGATGGAAAATAAATCTCTAGATCCGATGGTTGAGATTAAATCTCTAGATCCGACGGTTGAGATTAAATCCCTAGAACCGACAGTGGAGATTAAATCTCTAGATCCGATGGTTGAGATTAAATCTCTAGATCCGACGGTTGAGATTAAATCCCTAGAACCAACGGTGGAGATTAAACCAAGGCTTATCCCTAACTCTATAAAAGGGTGGCTTAGGGTGGGTGGAAAAAATAGGTTGGTTTGATTTTGGAGATTAGGGTTTTGCCAATCCTAAGGTGGGCAGAAAGAAACCCTAAGGAAGTTAGGGTTTTGCCTATCTTAAGGTGGGCGGCAAGAAATCCAAGGAAGCTAGGGTTTTCTTAGGCGGCTAGGGTTTGGAAGATGGGAAGATGGAGTGGGTGGAAACTATAGGAGGGGATCTCTTCTTCTTCCTTAGGTGTTGCCGGCACCTATCTCTTTTCCCTCAACCTTGGTCGAAGCTCAACCTATTCCTCTTCTCCTCTTCTTTTCCTCTTGGCTGGCGGCACAAAGGAGCTAGGGTTTGTCCCTTGTTTGGTTCCTTGGTTGGCCATCATGTTCTCTCTATTCTTGGGGCCGGCGGCATCAAGCATTTGTGGCTTGGTGGTTGGCTCAAGTAAGAAGGGAAGGAGAGTTCTTCTTTCTTTTGATTGAAGAAGATCTAGGAAGCTTCAACTTGTGGAGGATCTTCGCCCACTCGAAGTCTACAAGGAGGTTAGGACATACGATAGAAGATCGAGAGGTATAAAACTTTTACAAGTTTTATTATTGATCTTTGCATGTTCTTATTTATATGTTTGTATGTGTTGATTATACATGTCTACATCCATTGCGACAAAACGACAAGTTGAAGCCGACACCAAGGCAACACAAATCCTCCAATGCGGCCTATCCAAGGAGGAGCTAAATCGCGTCGGCCCCTTCATAAGCGCAAAAGATCTTTGGACAAAACTAGTGGAGCTACACGAAGGGACCGATGAAGACAAGGTATGTAAGTGCGACCTTTTGTTCAATAAATTATATAATTTAAAAATGCAGGAACACGAGTCCGCGACGCAACTCCACGCCCATGTCCAAGACATAGTCAACAACCTACACGCAATCGGGCAAAAGGTCGAAAACCGCGACCATATAAGGTATGTCCTAAACTCTTTTCCGAGGACTACCTTATGGGCATCCATGGTCGATGCCTATAAGGTCTCCAAGGACCTTTCCAAAATTAGGTTAGATGAACTCTTTTCGGATTTCGAACTTCATGAGCAGTCTAACTCGGAGCCCGAGAGGGGTATAGCCTTGTTTGCAGGTTCAAAGAAGAAGAAAATCGCAAGCAAGCCACCAGCAACCGAGGAGGAAGCGTCATCCGAAGAAGACGAAGACCACGTCTTCATGGCGAAATCAATTGAGTCAGACACGGAGACCGAGCCTGAACTTGAGTTAGAACCTGAGGATGACTCGGACTACGAAGCTACCTTCAAGTCAAGCCACTGATACGCATCCGGTTCAAAAGATACCCTTAAAGTAAGTCGAACTTTATTTAATACTTTACATAATACGGTTAGGTTTTTGTCTACGAAGTTAGCTAAGTCCGAGTCCAAGGTCGAGACCCTTGTTGAGGAGGTTAAACTCCTCAAACACGAGGTCTCCCTAACCTCTTCGACTAGTCGAGTTCAAGAGAAGGACTCAACTCGAGTTGAAAAGCTCGAAGTTGAGAACTCTCTCTTGAAAAGTCAAGTCGAAGATCTTAGGAACACGTTGGAAAGGTTCACTTCGGGATCCAAAGGACTTGACCTCCTACTTGGATCTCAAAGGGCCGTGTACAACAAGGTTGTACTAGGATTTAACTCAAACACGACTAATAGGTCGTATATGTCGATTGTAAGTCGATATAGGAAACATGTCCAAGCATGGGTCCCTAAGAACCTTTTGATTTCAACTCTAGGATCCAACCTATACTGGATTCCCAAGGACCAAATCCTCTATGTGGATAGACCGAACCGATTCAACGGTCTAGGGGGAACTAGTATAAAACATGTTTGTGCTTTAACTTAGAAATTGCATGTTTTAACTTAGAATGTTTGTGCTTTAACTTAGAAATTGCATGTTTTAACTTAGAATGTTTGTGCTTTAACTTAGAAATTGCATGCTTTAACTTAGAAAGTTTGTGAACTCACTTAGAACAAAAACATAACCAACTAAAATTCTTCGAAAAGATTGAGCCTCGGGGAGCCTCTTTTCAAAAACATAACCAACTAAAATTCTTCGAAAAGATTGAGCCTCGGGGAGCCTCTTTTCAAAAACATAACCAACTAAAATTCTTCGAAAAGATTGAGCCTCGGGGAGCCTCTTTTCAAAAATAACCAGTTAGACTAGGAAATAATCTTAGGTGAGTCAAGTCATCATTTTCTTGAACATGGCTTTGTCTAAGGAAGTGGTCGATGATCCGATAAAAGAAGGCCCCTGTGCCTCGCCACGACCTGGAAGCCATGATCTTGAAAAGGTAAACTTGACAAGCCTAGGGTCAAATCCAAATCTAACATAAAATTACTTGAACCTAAATACACTTAATCAACTTAATTGGAAATCATCTCACAAAAAACACATAAGTATAACATGCTTGATCATATAGACACAGGTGAGATGACCTAGGTTTAACAACTTACAACCAATTTTTTTTAAAAAAATCTAACATCCAATCCAACCACCTTGTGTGTAGGATCAATGGATGTTGGACAGCGGTTGCTCCCGACACATGACCGGGGATCAACTCAAATTCACAAAGCTTCGATTCAAACGACAAGGATCGGTAGCCTTTGGGAATAACGGCAAGCTCAAAATCATCGGATCAGGTGATATCGAGCTTAACTCGAATTTTATTATTAAAAATGTATTACTTGTAGAATTTTGAATATAACTTTGCTTAGCGTAAGCCAATTATGTGACAATAACTATAAGGTCGTATTTTTAGAAAATGAATGTGTAATTAAAACAAATAAAACAGCTAAAACAATACTCAAAGGAACTAGGACAAATAACATTTATACAATTAACTTAATCAAATCCTCAGCCAAATGTCTTATGACACAGGAAGAGGAATCATGGTTGTGGCACCGACGACTCGGTCACTCGCACCCAAGACTCATCCACAAGATGAGTCAGAGTGGCTTAGTCAGAGGCTTACTCAACCTCAACAACTTGGTTAATAAAATCTGTAATGCTTGTCAACAAGGAAAACAAGCTAGGATACAACACAAGTTAACTAACCAAGAACGAACCTCAAGTGTACTTGAGCTCCTGCATATGGATCTATTCGATTCACATGGAGCCAAGTCACTCAATAGAAGTCAATATTGCTTAGTCATAATTGACGACTATTAGGTTCATCAAACATAAAAATGATACCCTAGATCAATTAATCAATCTATTCAAATTAATCGAGAATCAAAAAGACCTTAAGGTTAAAAGACTTAGAAGCGATCATGGTGGTGAATTCGAAAATCAAAGGTTCACCGACTTCTGTAACCTAAACGGATACCACCATGAATTCTCTTGCCCTAGGACCCCTCAACAAAATGGCCTAGTGGAGCGGAAAAACCGAACTCTACAAGAAGCCGCTAGGACCATATTGAACGAATACGACCTACCCGATAGGTTTTGGGCAGAAGCCGTGAGTGCAGCATGCTATGTCCAAAATAGAATCCTTATGGTAAAAAGGCACCTTAAGACCTCATACGAGATTTATCACGATAAAGTACCCAACATCAAGTACTTTAGGGTATTTGGGTGTAAGGTACATATCCTAAACACTAAGGATTACCTAGGGAAATTTACATCCAAAACCACGACCGGAATCTTTCTAGGATACTCGACTACAAGTCGAGCTTATAGAGTATATAACCACGACACCCTTAGAGTCGAGGAGACTATCAATGTAGTATTCGATGAAGGACACGAACCTACAAAACCCCCGGCAACCCCAATTAGCGAGCCGATTCATACTAGACCTAACTCTGATCCCGAGATAAGGTCTAGTGTTAATCCTAACCTAAGTCAACCAAGTCACTCTATTGATCAAGTGATAGATGACTCCAACCAAACTAGTGTTCATCCAAGTCACCCCATTGATCAAGCATTAGGTGACACAAACCCAACCCAATCTAGGATTCAAACTAACCACCCTATCGATCAAGTGATAGGAGATCCTAATCTAGGAGTTCGAACTAGAGCATCCTATAGGAACCTTAGTCAAATTTCCTTAATTTCAAAGATAGAACCCAAATCAATTGAACAAGCTCTTCTTGATCCCGATTGGATTATTGCAATGCAAGAAGAGCTAGCCCAATTTACTAGGAATGAAGTGTGAGAATTAGTACCACAACCTAAAGACAAAACGATAATTGGAACAAGGTGGGTGTTTCGAAATAAGCTTGATGATAAAGGTGAAGTAGTTAGAAACAAGGCTAGGTTAGTCGCCAAAGGGTTTAGTCAAGTCGAAGGATTAGATTACGACGAAACCTATGCCCCAGTAGCTAGACTCGAATCCATTCGAATGTTGCTAGCTTATGTCGCACATCGAGGATTTAAGCTGTTTCAAATGGATGTTAAGTCGGCATTCCTAAATGGATACATTAAAGAAGAAGTTTATGTTAGCCAACCCCCCGGATTCGAAAATCTAGATAAACCCGACCATGTTCTAAAACTTAAGAAAGCTCTCTATGGACTTAAACAAGCTCCTCGAGCTTGGTACGAGAGACTTTCAATCCATCTTAAGTCAAAAGGGTTTAACCAAGGCTTAGTTGACCCAACTCTCTTCGTAAAAACCTTAGGCAAAGAAATATTCATAGCTCAAATTTACGTAGACGATATAATTTTTGGAACCTCTAACTCAGCCTTACTAAATGAGTTCGTTTCACTCATGGAAAGTGAATTAGAAATGAACTCGGTAGGCGAGTTAAGTTTCTTTTTAGGTCTAGAAATTAAACAAACTAAGGATGGTATATACTTATATCAACAGAAATACACTAAGGAGTTAATTAAAAGATTTGGAATGCAAGACGCTAAGATAATAAACACCCCAATGGCGATTAATGTTAACATAGGAGAAGACCCTGAAAGTAAGTCCATTGACTTAAAGTACTATAGGAGCGCGATAGGAAGTCTCCTATACTTAACTGCGAGTCGACCCGACATCCTATTCGCAGTAAGTATGTGCGCCAGGTTTCAAACCTGTGCTAAGGAGTCTCACCTAACCCTAGTTAAGCGTATCCTTAGATATCTTAAGGGTACACTTAACGTTGGTATTTAGTACCCTAGATCTACGGAGTTCGAACTAATCGGCTACTCCGATTCGGATTATGCCGGTAGTAAGCTCGATAGAAAAAGTACGAGTGGTTGTTGTCAACTTCTACGAGTCTAGTAAGTTAGTGCATAGGAAGCAACACTTTGTGGCTTTATCTACCACCGGCGATGGGTGAGTGTGTCACGCAGCTTCTTTGGATGAAGCACACCCTCCGCGACTTTAAGTTAGACTTTACGAATACTAAACTTCATGTAGATAACATTAGTTCAATTAATCTTACAAAGAATCCGATATGTCACTCTAGGACCAAACATATAGAGGTCAAACACCATTTCATTCGAGAACATGTGGCCAACGGAGCAATACAACTCGAATACGTCGAATCGAAGTCTAACTTAGCAGACCTATTTACTAAACCCCTATTCGAAGCCGAATTTAGTCTATTAAGACGAAAATTGGGCATGTGCGTAATAGAATAGGAACTTGCAAATTATATTTTCTTACTACTATTTCTTAAAATTTTCATTTTTATGGAACTAGCATAGGACATACCTTAGATATCATGCACCTATAGATTTAAGGAGCCAGTACATCTCACAACACATAGGACTAATATGTTTGTGTACTTAGCCACGTAGATGGGCGTGAGATGTTAGGACCTTACTCCTTGTTCCAGATGTAGAGCTAGTGCATCGCTATGAGCCACGAAGTATAATCATACATACTAACCGACTCTGACCTGGACTGGTTGATCTTTCATATCAATCAAGTCAAATATGAGTCGAACATTTTATAGATGAGCTTATTTTCAGTATATTTTTTTTATAAAAAATGGGGAACATGCTTGGACTTTAAATTTAACACTTATTTTGTTTTCCACACACCCCTTACTCTTTTCGATATACGGCAAAAGGGGGAGAAAAAGGCCAAAGTTAAGGGGTCAAAGTCAAAGTTAAGGGGTCAAAATTCTTTTTGATAACTTAACTCTTACTTCATATTTAAACCAAAAGTTAAAACTTAGTTAACTTTTAACAAAAGGCCAAAGAATTCTTAACTTAAACTTATTTTTTAAACTTTATACCGTTAATATTTTACTTAAGGGGGAGAAAGGGCTTAACTAAAACGTTTTACTAAGGCCAACTTTAAGTAATGTTAATTACTTAAAGCAACCCTCAAGGGGGAGGATTAAGGTCTTTCTTCAAGACTCACCCTCGGTCAAGGGGGAGGTTTCCTCAAGGGGGAGTACTTGAAGAAAATCCTTACTACTCCAACTTAATCTTCATTTTTTTTTTGTTTCTCATGCACATTATTATTCTTCATGCTTGCTATTTACTTAACTTTGTATGTGGGTTTGCCATAAATCAAAAAGGGGGAGATTGTTGGTGCAGTAGGCACCTAAGTCGAACCTAAGTTTTGATTATAGCAAACGATACAAAGTTAAGCATATATTGTTATCTCATGAGCTAAATCAAGTGTGCAGAAAAGCCTCAACGCTGGAGCTGAAGGCTAGCGACACCCGGAGGAAGCCGCGGTGGTCGGGCGACACTCAAGAGACTTCGAAGGGAGCCAAAGGAATTGAGTGGAAGGCCGGAAGAAAAAGCAACACGTAAAGTATCGAGGTAAGCTCGAGTAAGTAAAGTGAAGTGAGGTCGTGTCCTTTGTACGGGGACGTCCTTAGGCGACGATCCGACCCAAGACTTCCCATGGAAGGTCTATGTTGAGATCGGACGGCAAGTGGCCATCGAATTCACTTATATTTTGAGCTAACTCTTCATTGTAGTCAAAAATCCTGGCCATCAGTTCAACCGGCCAGTTCAACCGGTGGTCAAAAATCAGCCTCGAGGAGTCAAGCTTTATCACCATTTTTCAAGGAGTTTTGTGCCCAATTCCTATTGGTTGAAGACCCATTCGATGAGGGGCTTAAAGGCTATAAAAGGAGGGCTTGTGCTAGGGTTTTTCATCAATTAAAAAGCTTCCAAGTGCTTAGATCGCTCGACTCTCGACATCCCTACGACGAGCTACCAGGGACGATTTAGTAGAGCTTCAACCTCCAACCTTTAAAGTCGTCGGTAACAAAAGTTCTAAATTGTATTTCAGTTTATTTCTTTTAGTAAAGCTTTAAATCATATCAAGGAGAGGGGGAGTGTCCCTCTACCTTGAGTCTTTATCGAGTTTTGTATTCGTTTAACTCCTATCTCCAACGAGGAGGAGTTTGGTTAGTATTTTGCCCTCCGTGCGTGGTCAAGGACCACTAGGGCCTTGGAGTAGTAGCCGTAGGCTACGAACCAAGTAAAAACCCTCGTGTTTTTATTTATTTATTGTTATCTTTCCGCTGCATTTTACTCATATCTTAACGAATGATTACGAAAAAGTTTTTATCGCTATTCACCCCCCCTTTAGCGAACCGCATCGATCCAACAGTTAGCACGACGACGAATTGGTTGAGCTTAGGAAACTCATCCCATCCGGATTAGTTTTCATTAGTGAAAATTTTAATCCGGGGACATGGGAGCCAATGAGCCTCCGAAGCAATTCCATCACTATGATCTATGGGCAATATGTCCATTTATTAAACATTTGCTTTCCCCATAGTTGGTCTATGATTAATATGACATGATACATGTAAATGACCATCTAAATGCCATAAGCATTAGTGGACATTTGTATCAACCTAACATCTCACTCATGTTATGTTTTCAATCAATTTAGCCTATAGTGAGTGTGAGATGAACCTAAAGGTATTTCGTACTTAACCATCAATTTTATGCAATTCTACCAAGGTTAGGTATCTATATCCTAAAACACCCAATATGATTATAAGAACATGTATTATCAATCATGATCAAATATTTTCAATTATTGCATATCATGATCATAAAAATAGACAATATTCATGATTTTATATTATGATCACATTATCATCACCCAACACTTAAATCAAAAACTATTACCCACGTCCTTATAAGCCAACCATTTTATCATGATATAAGTTAATTTCACTTATGGTTGACTAACCTAGGGTTTTCCTAACCCTTAAGGATGGACTTAGGAACCCAATATAGATTCTTTCTAATAGGGTTCTCCAAGTATTCTTTAGGGATCCATTTCCTAGCTACCATTATATTTTTAGCCTGACCCCTAGCAATTAGGCAACGATAGACCTTTTCATTCTTGGTCCCCTTATATCCTAGGTCTTTCTTATTAAAACTTGCCCTTTGGATCCTAATAATCATGTTTAGGGTGTTGGAGCCAATTGTGAATTTTTCTAAGGCCTTAGTTAGGAAATCTATCTTTTCCCTTAAAGCCTTATTTTCTTCAATACATGCATCATTAACATTAAAAGGCATATAATCATCATGTGAGCATATATTATTAATACTAGAAGAAGCATTATCATTAACATTTAAACATGTTTTTTCTAGCTTTTCTTCTAGGGCCTTAATTTCATTTTGCATGCTTTTGTTTTTCTTTTTCGCCCTAAATAAGTCCTTAGTTAAACTAGTAATCATGGAAATAACTTTACCTCACTTGCCCAATCTTCCTTTTCGGATTCCGATGAGGTAGGCACTCCCCCTTCACTTGAGCTTTCCTTCTCACTTGAACTTCTTTCTTCTTCCTCGGAGGAGGTGGAGTCTAGATCTTCTATTGGCATTAAGGCAAGGCTTGTGAAGGCTTGATCTTCCTCCGATGAGGAAGATGGATCATCCCATGTTGCCTTGTGTGCCTTGGCCTTTCCTTTTTCTTTAGTTTTATTTTCTTCTTCCGTTTTCTTGCTCCCCTTCTTCTTCTCTTCTTTCTTTCTCTTTTCCGCCTTGCTTTTGTTCAAGAAGGGACAATCATCTCTTATATGTCCCTCTCCTTGGCAATTGTAGCATATTATCTATCTTCTTGGCCTTCTTCTCCTATAATTAGATTTGTTAAATTTAAAGTTTTTCAATTCATGTCTTACCTTACTTACCATTTAGGCTTCTTCATTGCTATCCATGGAGGAGGAAGATGATTCATCTGATGAAGACGGTGCAATCTCCTTCTTCTTCTTCTTTCCCTTGTCGGCCATTAATGCAACTCCCCTTGATGGCTTGATTTGATCTTCTACTATTCCTTCAAGCCTAGTCTCATGTAATTCCATAGTGGAGAAAAATTCATCTAGAGTACTTACCTCTAGATTCTTTGAGATATAAAATGAGTACACCATGGAACTCCACCTTGATGATCAAGGGAATGCATCAATTGCCTTCATGATCATGTCCCTATTAGAGAGCTTCTCCCCTACACTAGAGAAGCAGTTAAGAATTTGTTTAAAACAAGAATGTAAAGATGTTACCTTTGTTGGCAACGTGCTATTCCTCGGAATGCTCATCGGCTCCCATGTCCCCGGATTAAAATTTTCACTAATGAAAACTAATCCGGATGGGATGAGTTTCCTAAGCACAACCAATTCGTCGTCGTGCTAACGACTTGAGCGATTGCTTGAACAAACTAGTTGTTCAAGCAACCAAGCTCTTCTAGTCGGTTAGCCGCGGAAGAGACGACGGACGGATCGTCGGTTTTTGTGTTTATCTTCGGGGTCCATGATTATACAAATACATACAAATGTAAACTAGTATAATCAACATATACAAACATAAAGAACATAAGCTAGCATATCAATAAGAACATGTAAAGAACAATAATAAAAGTTGTAAAACTTTTATACCTCTTGATCTTCTATCGTATGTCCTAACCTCCTTGTAGACTTCGTGTGGGCGAAGATCCTCCACAAGTTGAAGCTTCCTAGAACTTCTTCAATCCAAAGAAAGAAGAACTCTCTTTCCCTTCTTGCTTGAGCCAACCACCAATCCACAAAGGATTGATGCCGCCGGCCCCAAGAATAGAGAGAACAAAATGGAAACCACCAAGGAACAAAACTAGGGACAAACCCTAGCTTCTAGTGCCGCCGGCCAAGATGGAGTAAAGAGGTGAAAGGGAATATGTTGGGCTCCGACCAAGGTGGAGGGAATAGAGGAAGGAGCCGGCCACACCCTAGGAAGAAGAAGAGCTCCTCTCCTATAGATGCTGCCCACCTTCTTGCAAACCCTAGCCGCCCAACCATAGGAGCCAAACCCTAGTTAGGGTTTCCTCCTTAGGCTTACTTGCCGCCAAACAAAGGTGGAGGGAAGAGATCTAGGAGTCGGCCACCATATTGGAAGAAGAAGAGATCCTCCACAAGTTGCCGCCCACTCTCCCTTCCAAACCTTGCCGCCCAACCAAAGAGCCAAACCCTAATCCAATTAGGGTTTTTTCCTTAGGGTTTCTTGCCGCCCAAGCAATGAGAGGCTAAACCCTAATTTCCATCATCCATCATCTCTTTGCCGCCCACTTTAAGCCTATATATATATAGTTAGGTTTAGGCCTTGGTTTAATCTCCACCATCGGTTCTAGGGATTTAATCCAAACCGTCGGATCTAGAGATTTGTTTTCCATCATTTGATCTAGACTTCATGAGGTTTATATTAGTCTACGATAGGAACCATGAGGAGGAGTTGGGTTTTGGCCACCCGATGGATCGGAACCACACAAACTTGATCCATCATTGATGTTCCATTCCACTAGAGGATCATCATTGAACTACCTCACCAACCCCCATAAATTAATATGGGCTCCATATATTATTTGTACATCCATCTCCCCATGTTTAAGATATCGAATGTCCGTCAATTAATTGATTTACTAACCATCAATTAATTAACATCTAACTCCTCGAGTAGTACAACTCAACCTTATCATCATGTTGACTTAGTCAACCTGCAGGGTTTACATGATGAACCTTATGAGCTCCTCACGGGGACATCATCAACCTAATATATAGGACACGGTTTCCTCCTATAATCAATGGCACACCATGTAAATAATATTATTTCCCAACCTACCGGCCATATTGATTTAATCCATAGAAATCTCACCCTTTGGTAAATCAAAGAAATAAATACTAAGTACATGTGCCCGTTATTATATCGGGATTAAGAGCATGTACAACATAATATTCAAGGTCCGATTCAATTATGTAGTCAGCAATAAATTGAATCACCTCTATATCGGTCCTGCTCAATACACCTAAGTGTACTAGTGTAACTCTATGTTCAAGATAAAACAATACCAAGCTACACTACAACCATGCCAATGGTTTGTCCAAAACCATCTTGGTTGTGAGCCTCTAATTATATTCTACAAGGGACTGATAACATGATCTTCTGTGCCACACCAAGCACCATGTTATCTACAATGTAAAATATTAGACAATTTTGCATAACTATAAAAATATGGAAATAATGATCATGTGATTCTTATTTCAAAATAAAGATGTTCATACAAAAGAGCAAGGCTTTCAGTATACATCCCAAGAATCTCCCACTTATACTAAAAGACTATGCTGTCATCACACTGCCATACATCTGATTCCCCTTCCCTCCACATGCCTATCAAAGCTCTCGCTAGAAGGTCCTTAGTGAAAGGGTCTACCAGGTCATCCTCTGATGCAATCTAGGCGACAACAACTTCTACCTCTTTTACGATTTCTCGTATCAGGTGGTACTCGCGCTCTATGTGTTTACTAACCTTATGGGCTCGCGGTTCCTTCGAGTTTGCAACTGCACCATTATTATCACAATAAATTGTGATAGTTCTGGGCAAACCAGGAATCACATCCAAGTCCATCAGGAAGTTCCTGAGCCACTCAGCTTCTTTGGTCGCCTCATAGGCTGCCACATACTCAGCTTCCATGGTGGAGTCCGCCACGCATTTTTGCTGGGCACTCCTCCATACAATGACTCCACCTCCTAAAGTAAACACAAAACCTGAGGTAGACTTACTGTTAATCCTATCTGATTGGAAATCGCAATCCATGCAACCCACAGGGAGTAATTGGTCTGCCCGGTAAACTAGCATATAATCCCTAGTCCTTCTCAGGCACAACAATATATGCTTTACCGCAGTCCAATGTCCCTGTCCTGGATTACTCTGATATCTGCTGACCATGCCCACGACAAAGCAGATATCTAGTCTAGTACAGAGCATCGCATACATGAGGCTTCCTACTGCCGAAGCATAAGGAACCGCCTTCATCTCCTCTATCTTCTTTGATGTTGGGACACATCTCTTTAGATAAAGGTACTCCATGCCAAAAAGGTAGAAAACCTTTCTTGGAGTTCTGCATGCTAAAATGATCAAGATTGTGTCTATGTATGTAGCTTGGGATTAGCACACTAACCTTGATCCCAAGGATGTGTCCCACTTCTCCCAAGTACTTCAAAACTGTTTGGACAACCATACCCTTACATCTGATAACACTCTGATATTGTTGCCAACTACCAAAATGCCATCTACGTATAGTACAAGAAATACCACTACGTTTCCGTCACATCTCTTGTATACACAAGACTCATTCGGATTTTGAATAAATCCATAAGTCTGGATTTACCTCATCAAAGCGGATGTTCCAAGACCTCAAAGCTTGCTTCAGTCCATAAACGGACCGATTAAGCTTACATACAATACGCTCTTTGCCCTTAGCAATGAATCCCTCTGGTTGCTTCATATAGATGTTTTCCTCAAGACTTCCATTAAGGAAAGTTGTCTTGACATCCATCTGCCACACCTCATAATCCATATGAACTGCTATGCATAAGAGCTCCCAGACCTGACTTGAATCCATAGATTCAATCTCAGTATTCATTGCACTTTACCAAGATGTTGTATTTATATCTTGGATTGTCTTGTCGTATGTCTAGGGATCAGGTTCATGTTTTCTAGGGACCAAATTAGAAGATTCACCCAAAAACATGAATCTAAGAGGCTGTCTAACAACCCTCCCACTACGACGAGGTATCATCTGTGTATCCTTTGTGACACGCAATGAAGTGACATGTGGTATATCCTCTTGTACCGGTGGTTCTAAAGAAGTGACTTCCCTTTTTAACTTCTCCAGAACAATTTTACCCTTGGGCTTGTGGCTTATCACATAGTCTTCCTCTAGAAATCTGGCATTTGTGTTAACGATCACCCTCTGATCTCTAGGACTACAAAACAAGTCAGAATAACTCATCATCGATCTAACCATCTCCATAAGAGTCCTATTCCTTCGTACTGCTACACTGTTCTGCTGGGGTGTGCCAGGTGCAGTCAATTGGGATTGAATCCCAACCTCTGATAAGTAGTTCCTAAACTCTCCCAAGAGGTTGTCACCCCCACGATCAGATCGTAGTGTCATCCATATCTTGAATAATCGTCTATAAAAGAGACAAAATATTCAAGATTACCTCTTGCCTAGATAGTCATAGGACCTCACAAATCAGAATGAACCATTTCTAACACATCTTTGGCTCTATACCCCTTGGCCTTAAAAAGGCCTCTTGGTCATCTTACCCTCCAAGCAAGATTCGTAGGTTGGGAGATCCTCCACCACTAATGAACCCAAAGGTCCATCAGCTTTCAACCTTTGAATTCTGCTTAGGTTAATGTGACCAAGCCTAAGAAGCCAAAGATATGTTTGGTTCATCTTCGAAGGTTCTTTTCTCTTATTGGAATTAGAAGATGAGTTATTAACTTCAATTTGCATCGTGGGAGGTTTTGGTTCAAATTTCCTTTCAATGTACCTGAATAGATATTCTCCCTATTCCTTTTATAACAACTCTATCATTAAAAGAAATAGAATATCCATCCATAATAATTTAGAAATTGAAACTAAATTCTTTCTAAATAAAGGTACATAAAGGGAATTTTCTAGAACCAAAGTTTTATTATTCTCAAGAGAAAAATAAAACTTCTCCCACTGCAATAGCCGCCACCATCATGGCATTGCCCAAGTAAATGGTAATCTCCTTTTTAGCTAGTCATCGGGTTTCCTGGAACCCCTGCAAATTGTTGCAGACATGATTAGTGGCTCCCGTATCAACTCACCAGGTGCCGGTAGATATCACCGCTAATCATGTTTCAATGACTAGTCCAAAAGATATACCTTTGTTCTATTTTGGATTGGGACAGTCCTTCTTCCAATGTCCATCCTGCTTGCAAGTGAAGCACTTGCCTTTCGACTTCTTCACTCTTCCCTGAGATCCTCCCACCATCTTTGCTCCACCTTGTTTCTTCTTCTTCTTGCCTTTCGGCTTAGAAGTAGAAACCCTTTTTGAGCAACGATGGCTTGAGGACACTATTTGAAGAGCACATACTTGTACTCCTTAGCAGATAAGACAATATCTAGAATCTTTTCCAATCAACATTATTTAGGTACAGTAAGTCTATTTCCTTTAGTATCACAGTAAGTGGACTGAAAGTCAATTTTGAAAATCCTAAGAATCACATAGATCATTACTTTAGATTTCAAAAAAATTATTGATTCCTCAAACAATAAAATTTCGAAATAAACCAACACCTCAAAACACAGAGAATATCGCATGCCACGATAGTGTGGACGTATACGAATTCTACATTTGTAAGAGGAGGCTTTACCCATTAATTTTATTATCTTGTCAACCTTACTTTTTGACAAATAAAATTAATAGTTGGTTCCTCTTTGGCCCTACAAATAAAAGCAGTGACTCCGATGGGGAGGATACTTTTTATTTGCATCTAAGTGTGCACCATTACACGGTACTAAGGGAATTATTTCGGATTATGTGCCTTACCGCTGGGGAAGTACACACGCTCCTAGATAATTTCCTATAACCATTATTTGACCTAGTGATCCGCAAACAAACTCATCCGATGGGGAGGAAAGCACTCAGAGACGACGCGCAAGTTTGTTGCATCACATGTCAAATTGTAATGGAGGCCGCGGGAATTAATTAAAATGTCCCTCTCCCACTTAGTAAATTGAAAATGAGGAATTTTCAAGCACACACAACATGCATATAAAATAAATCAGCAATAAATATGGAAAAAACAGAATTTTTTTCCAACCATTATGGCATTGTTCTCCAATATGCGTCCCGTCATGTCGCCACCTCGTCCGCTCCTCCTACGCGATGTACGAGCCATCCAGAGATCCGAGCCGAGAATAAAACCTATTTTATTTTACATCCATTGATCCTATACTCCACGAGGGAGTGTACATGAAATCTAGATCGAAAGTAAAATAAAATAAAGAGTGGCTAAACTATGTCGTATTCAATTATAAAAATTAAATACTAATTTAGCCTCGTCAACCCCGAGGATTCAAAGTATATACAATCACACACACATGCAATCACATACACACATATATAGCCATAATAGTTGGATCTTATGCCTGCAACCAAAAAGTTAGCCTACGCACATCCTACTATTATCCGGCATACACAATATATGATAAGTGCGTGAAAGTAACCGAATCCAAAACACACAAAACCGGAAACCGTGGCTCTGATACCAATTGTTGGCAACGTGCTATTCCTCGGAATGCTCATCGGCTCCCATGTCCCCGGATTAAAATTTTCACTAATGAAAACTAATCCGGATGGGATGAGTTTTCTAAGCACAACCAATTCGTCGTCGTGCTAACGACTTGAGCGATTGCTTGAATAAACTAGTTGTTCAAGCAACCAAGCTCTTCTAGTCGGTTAGCCGCGGAAGAGACGATGGACGGATCGCCGGTTTTTGTGTTTATCTTCGGGGTCCATGATTATACAAATACATACAAATGTAAACTAGTATAATCAACATATACTAACATAAAGAACATAAGCTAGCATATCAATAAGAACATGTAAAGAACAATAATAAAAGTTGTAAAACTTTTATACCTCTTGATCTTCTATCGTATATCCTAACCTCCTTGTACACTTCGTGTTGGCGAAGATCCTCCACAAGTTGAAGCTTCCTAGATCTTCTTCAATCCAAAGAAAGAAGAACTCTCTTTCCCTTCTTGTATGAGCCAACCACCAATCCACAAAGGATTGATGCCGCCGGCCCCAAGAATAGAGAGAAAAAAATGAAAACCACCAAGGAACCAAACTAGGGACAAACCCTAGCTTCTAGTGTCACCGGCCAAGATGGAGTAAAGAGGTGAAAGGGAATATGTTGGGCTCCGACCAAGGTAAAGGGAATAGAGGAAGGAGCCGGCCACACCCTAGGAAGAAGAAGAGCTCCTCTCCTATAGATGCCGCCCACCTTCTTGCAAACCCTAGCCGCCCAACCATAGGAGCCAAACCCTAGTTAGGGCTTCCTCCATAGACTTACTTGCCGCCCAACCAAGGTGGAGGGAAGAGATCTAGGAGCCGGCCACCATCTTGGAAGAAGAAGAGATCCTCCACAAGTTGCCGCCCACTCTCCCTTACAAACCTTGCCTCCCAACCAAAGAGCCAAACCCTAATCCAATTAGGGTTTTTTCCTTAGGGTTTCTTGCCGCCCAAGCAATGAGAGGCTAAACCCTAATTTCCATCATCCATCATCTCTTTTCCGCCCACCTTAAGCCTATATAAATAGAGTTAGATTTAGGCATTGGTTTAATCTCCACCGTCGGTTCTAGGGATTTAATCCCAACCGTCGGATCTAGAGATTTGTTTTCCATCATTTGATCTAGACTTCATGAGGTTTATATTAGGCTACGATAGGGACCATGAGGAGGAGTTGAGTTTTGGCCACCCGATGGATCGAAACCACACAAAATTGATCCATCAATGATATTCCATTCCACTAGAGGATCATCATTGAACTACCTCACCAACCCCCATAAATTAATATGGGCTACATATATTATTTGTACATCCATCTCCCCGTGTTTAAGATATCGAATGTCCGTCAATTAATTGATTTACTAACCATCAATTAATTAACATCTAACTCCTCGAGTAGTACCACTCAACCTTATCATCATGTTGACTAAGTCAACCTGCAGGGTTTACATGATGAACCTTATGAGCTCCTCAAGGGGACATCATCAACCTAATATATAGGACACGGTTTCCTCCTATAATCAACGACACACCATGTAAAATATATTATTTCCCAACCTACCGGACATATTGATTTAATCCATAGAAATCTCACCCTTTGGTAAATCAAAGAAATAAATACTAAGTACATGTGCCCGTTATTATATCGGGATTAAGAGCATGTACAACATAATATCCGAGGTCCGATTCAATTATGTAGTCAGCAATAAATTTAATCACCTCTTTATCGGTCCTGCTCAATACACCTAAGTGTACTAGTGTAACTCTATGTTCAAGATAAAACAATACCAAGCTACACTACAACCATGCCAATGGTTTGTCCAAAACCATCTTGGTTGTGAGCCTCTAATTATATTCTACAAGGGACTAATAACATGATCTTCTGTGCCACACCAAGCACCATGTTATCTACAATGTAAAATATTAGACAATTTTGCATAACTATAAAAATATGCAAACAATGATCAAGTGATTCTTATTTCAAAATAAAGATGATCCTACAAAAGAGCAAGGCTTTCAGTATACATCCCAACAACCTTCTCCCCTTTATAAAGTTTGATATTATTGAGTTGGGAGCGGAGGACATCTCTTCTTGCTAGCTTGGCCTCGGATGTGCCTTCATGAAGTTCTACAAGCTTCTCCCACATCTCTTTGACGCTAGCACATTCTCCTATTCGATTTACTTCTTGTTGAGGGAGCACATTGTACAAATGGTGCTTGGCCTTTGAATTCGCCAAGTACTCCTCTCTTTGCTTCTTTGTCCATATCGATTTCTCTAGTGGCTCCCCTTCCTCATCCCTAGGAAACACGAAACTGTTCTCCATAATTAACATAATTTCAAAGTCGGTTTCGAAAAATACCTCCATTCGCTTTTTCGACCAAGCGAATTCCCCCTAGAAATTTGGCAGATGGATGTTTGATCCGGCCATTTTATCGTGCTTGGGTTGGCGGTTAGTCCTCGACAAGCTCCTCGCTCTGATACCACTTGTTGGAGGATCGGTGGCCAGCTAGAGGGGGGTGAATAGCCTTCTTTCGTAGATGGTAGAGTTCAATCGCTTCTTAATCGTCTACACATAAGATTAGCGCAACAGAAATACAAATAATAAAGATAATTAAAAATACAATGCTAACAAACCGATGTAACGTGGTTCACGGCCCATGCCGCTAGTTCACGACCCGATTCCTTCCAGGTGAATCACGCCTTAACCAATTCACTAATCTCTCCTTTGCACAAAGCTAGGTGGAGGTAACCTTTCTTACACAAGATCTCTCTTCTTACAATAGAATTGAAATAAGAGCAAGTAAGAAGAGTAGAAAATGTTTAGGGCACTTGGGTGTAATTTAGAGTTGAAGTATTACCACACAAGATGACCTAAGGCCTCTTCTTATACGGAAGAGGCCATTCTTCTCGTTTGACAGCTAGTAGTCGACTGATCGAGCCATCAGTCGACTGCTGCTGTAGCCGTTGCCTCGCAACGGCTTCTTCCACATTGGATTCCAACCAATAGCTCCCACATCAGTCGACTGATTCTCCCATCAATCGACTAATGGAGCCAACAGTCGAGTGCCCGAAGCGAGCAGTCAACTCTTTAACATTCTGTGCCCGAAACTCTCAAGATTAGTCGATTGCCGCCATCAGCAGTCGACAAATGGTTTTGTCAGTCGATTGCCATCCCTTGGCAGTCGACTGTTCGACCAGAAACCAGACTCGAACACCAGTCGAGTCTTTAGTCGACTTGGAGTAGTCAACTGCCATTTCTTTGCAGTCGACTGATGTCGGGAAAAACCCATCCTATACTTAGCCATTTGGCCAAGTTCACCTAAGAGCTACCCCGTCCCAGGTTACAATCGCTCACTCTCATCTTCCCTTGGAGTCCCTCACCTTGAAGTTCTATTCGTTCGACGACATCCCTCAGATGCACCAAGCGCACAGCTTCGCAATGCCATTCTTCGCGTGTCGCCCTGAAGTCTACTTCCTTTGGCTTCACTCCAATGCTCCTTGTCCGACGGTCTCTCAGATGCACCAAGCGCACGACTTCTGCAATGCTATCCTTCACCGACTCAAGGACTGAGTCATAAGATGGTGACTTGCCAATGCTTTTGCAATGTGTGAATTACTATGTCCTTCACGACATCAACACACATTTTAAATCCATAATCAACCTAACTTAAACCCTTTTCCACACCCATCAAAATACATCATTCATGGGTTGATTGCCCTAACACCATGGTCTTGCTAAAAGCCTTCCTTGAGCATCCTTTAAGTAATAAGCTCCCATTCCCACTCGGCTCTCCACATGGAAGGGTCCTTCCCATTTTTGTCCTAGCTTATCCTTACATCCTTTGGGTAGCACCTTCTTTAATACTAAGTCTTCTACCTGAAAATAATGAGGTACTACCTTTTTATTATAGTATTTAATTACTTGCGACCCATACCTTTCAGCATTATATAAAGCAGCATCTCTCTTTTCCTGAATTAAGTCCAACTCCATGTGCCGAGCCACCCGATTGTCACTCGGGATATAGTTCATTACTCGGGTAGATTCCATCCCCACCTCCATAGGTAACACTACCTCTGAGCCATATACCATACTAAAAGGAGTTTCTCCTGTAGCTCTCCTAGGAGTGATTCGAAAAGACCACTATACACTAGGTAACTCTTCCACCCAACTATCTCCTACGTGGTCCAACTTAGTCTTTAGTCCATGTACTAATTCTCTATTAGTAACCTCAGCCTATCCATGGCTTTAAGGATAAGCCACTTATGTAAACACCTGCTCAATTTTAAAGTCTTGACACCATTTTGCCAATTTCTTCCCTGAAACTCTCGACCATTATCTGATATCAGCCTCCTAGGAATACCAAAATGAAACACAATGTTTTTCTATAAAAACTTTAATACCATTTGCTCAGTAATATGAGATAAGGGATCAACTTCTACCTACATAGAAAAATAATCAATAGCTAATAAGAACTTCTTTTGGCTTGTCCCGACCAGAAATGGTCCTACTATATCCATACCCCACTGAAGCAAAGGACAAGCTGATACAACTGCCTTCATATACTCGACCGGCTGATGTTGCCAATTATGATGCCTTTGAAAACTTTCACATTGCTGTACCAACCGTATAGAGTCTTTCATTAAAGTAGGCCAAAAATATTTAGCTTACAACACCTTCCGAGCCAATGACTGACCCCCTATGTGGCTTCCACAAGCCCCTTCATGTACTTCTTTCAGAACATAACTTGCTTCTGCTTTTCTCAAACAGCGTAACAAAGTCCCAACATAGGTTCTTTTATATAAAATTCCCTTTATCAAGTAGAAATGAACTACCTGCTACTTAAATTGTCAAGCTCTTACAGGGTCACTCGATGTACTCTTATCTTCAAAGAAGGAGACCAATTCCTTTCTCCAATCATCCTCTATTAACTCTTCTGTTCTTTCTCCCTGAGGCAGTAATTCAATTTGTGCAATCACTTCATAACTACTCCAATTCCCCAAAGAGATATTCAATTGAGCCAATTCATCAGCCTTCTGATTTTTTTCTCGAGTGATCTTTTTTATCAATACTTCTGAGAAATACCCCTAAGCTTTTTCTACCAACTCACAATAACTCCTACACATATCATCCTTAACATCAAATCCTCCCCCAGTCTGTTGCACTACCAATTGAGAATCCATATGCACTATTACTCGCTCGACTCATATATTCTTATCAGCTTACAAAGCTATAAGTAAAGCTTCATATTCAGCTTCATTATTATAGGCCCTGAAGTGCAATCTAACTACTAATTTGACCTCTTCTCCTTGCGGTCAAATTAGAATTACTCCAACTCCACAACCTTCCTTTTTAGAAGAGCCATTTGCATATACCACCCATGGATCAGACTCTTCTTTATGTATAGTCTCCACCAAGAAATCAGCTAATGCCTAAGCCTTAATAGAGGTGCGAGGTTGATATGCATTATCATATTCATTGAGTTCAGTAGCCCACTTAATAAGCTTTCTCGTAGCCCTCAGATGAGTAAGTATTCTGCCTAAAGGAGTATCAGTAAGTATCACAAAATGATGCGATAGAAAATAGGGTCGCAACCTCTGAGCAGTTAAAACAAACCCTTATGTTAACTTCTCCAAATTACTATAACAGACTTCAGACCCCTTTGATAGATAGTTGATATAATAAATTGGATGTTGCTGACCCTTATCCTGCCGGACTAACACTGAACTTACAACAACTTCAGAGAGGGCTAAATATACCCATAACATCTCCCCGGGCTGAGGCTCAGATAGGAAAGGTGGCTCGGCTAAGTATTCTTTTAGAGATTGAAAAGCCCTATCACAATGTTCATTCGATTGGAATTGTGTGGCCCTCTTTAATATCTTAAAGAAAGGAAGACTTCTATCTATAGAGATAAAGCAATAATTCTGCCTAATAACCGTTGCACTTCCCTCAAATTTTTTGGAGGTTGCATTTGCTGAATAGCATCAATCTTGATAGGATTAGGATTTATACCCTGCTCAGTAACAACATATCCCAAGAAGCGACCCTGAGTAACCCCAAATACACATTTTTATTGATTCGATTTCATTCTATACTTGCGCAAAGTACCAAAAGTCTCCTCCAAATTAGATACTAACTGCTCGGTAAGTAAAGTTTTAACAAAGATGTCATCCACATATACTTCTACATTGCTCCCCAACTGTTTCTCAAAATTGTATCCATAAATCTCTGAAAAGTAGCCCCATCATTTTTTAACCCAAAGGGCATAACAACATAACAGAAAGTCCCCTTTGAAGTAATAAAACTAACTTTATTCTGATCCTCCAAACCTAAGGGTATCTAATGGTACCCTTGATAAGCATCCATCATAGAAATAAATTGATGTTCTGCAGTGGAATCCACTAACTGATTAATTCGAGGCAAAGGATAACAATCTTTAGGATAAGCCTTGTTGAGGTCTTAGAAATCCACACACATCCTCCACTTTCTCGATGGCTTAGGTACCAACACAAAGTAGATAACTAGGACAGGTACTGTACTTCTCTAATATGCCTTGCCTTTAACAACTTATGCACTTCCAGCTCCAGAGTGACGACGCTTCTGTTTAATATGAGTTACAGTAGGTAAAATATATAATTTATGCTTCATGACAGTAGAATCAAATCCTGATAAGTCCTGGGTGTTGGGTTTCCGGCACCGCGGCGTGTGTGTGTTCGATCATGTTTCGTAAACATGAACACAGCGGAAGCAATAAAAATAATAAATACTCCTATTTATTACAACACACACAACACACGCATGCATATTACAACAAGTGTAGACATAACCGTAAATTTAAATTTGCAATAAAAGGAAATTTAACTTCGTTATACCTTTCGTATGACGTGTAGCGGGAACGGCATCAACCGGAACGATTCTCGCTAGAATCGTCTCTATCCGTATCCACGCCGAGTTCCTCAGGATGACTTCGCTAAGCCACGAGCTTCGTCTTCGTACGGGTTACTAGCCTCGTGTTGAAGACGACGTGATCGAGAGATGATCACGATCCGAATCCAAATTCGGATCCTAAGACGAGTCCTCAAAACTTGCTTCTCCGGAGAGGTATTCGTCAACCGATTGACGAATCCTTCGTCCTCCACCTCAGAGGATTACCGGAGATCGAATCCCCGGTAAGTTAGCCGCTGTCGGAGCTCTAACCGTAATCCAAACGACGCTCCGACGAGAGGAGAAGAAGCTGTCCAGAAAACTGGACAGCTTGGTGGAGGAGATAGGCGCAGGCCAACAAAGGAAGCCAAGTGCTCACCTTTTCACCGAAGCCTAGGAAGATCACCGGAGGGTCGCCGGAGGATCACCAGCTGAAGCTTGGACACCGGCAAGGACTTGGATGGCAGCACACAAGCTGGGCGGCAGCAGCCTTTTGGTTGGCGCCGAAAAACTCCAAGGGTGGAGGTGGGCGGCAACTCAAGAGGCTAGGGTTTTGGATTAGGTTAGGGCTTAACAATCCCTTAAGCCCTCTTTTATAGAGAACTAATTCTCTTAATGGTTAATGGATCATATCCATAAAGCCCATTAATCCGCTCCATTAAGATAAGTTAAAATAAACCAAACCATGATGGTTTATTTTAAGTTAAAACGAACCGAACCAACTTTTGGTTCATTCGTTTAAAATAAACCAAACCCTTTGGTTTATTCTCATCCATTGGATTAGAGCCAAACCATTTTGGTCCATCCATTATGTCTTCATAAGACACGGCCCATCCATGCTTCCATTGCGACTAAAACGATTTCATACTCGCTTTGTGTTTGGTCCAACCAAACCTTGTTTCTCTCGGTCTGAGAATCCCATTCTCAAGCTCGTTTTAAATCCTTTGGATTACACTCGTTGTGCGTGTGACCAAATAGGTTCTCGGTTTATGTTGGTCGTCTATAATTAACCATTAATTATAGAACGATCATGAGTGGCACCTAGTAGTACATCATGATCCCTAATTAACCGAAAAGATCAACGGTTGATCCAGAACTATTTCTGAAACCCTTCAGCAGCTTGAATAATTCGTGCCCCATTCCCTTCACTCATCTTATACCCACTTGGTTCAGGACATGGTCTATTGTGTCAGTCCCCACTAGGCTGACTACGTCACACCTAGCCCAAGTATCATTTCCTCGTCCTACGGATTCTAGTTACTCCACATGTATCGAAGAGTACCTTACTCTAAACATGTAATGCTTTGGCTAAAGACTTTAGTAACAATCCGACGAGAGGCCAAGGGTATACATCTCCACGCAAGGAGTGGTGAATCCTTTATAGGCTATTTTAACACCTTCGATCACTTCGACTTATACCCTATCATCCCGGGTCCACATCTCCTTAGAGATGTTTGCTTAAGATGTCAAAGCATAAGTCTCCATGATCAAGATGACTTGAATACCGCAAGTCAAAGGAACATCACACTTAAGCCACAGTAAGAACTTCATTGACATATCTATATATGCAGAGAACCATATGAAGTCTTACGGCTGGTCACTCCAATGAACTAGTTACCATAACTAGCATCCACGATTAACTCCGGACATCACTATGTCTCCAGCCAGTGAGAATCAGCTGCTTGGATACACCAAGGAGTATACCTCGTGCTAGTCTCGACAGAATTGATGGTGTCCAACTCCATCAATTCATTGACTAGGGATAATTCCGATACATCACAATTACACATGTAGAGATACTCACTAGTTGTGATCCAATCACAAATTCTCTCATGCTGTGAATCGTATCGTGGACATTCAGTAAATGAGTTTAAGATCCAATCAAATACATAAAACATGTATACTCAAATAGTGAATCTTCATTTATCATATAAATGGTTCATACATAAGGCGATTGCCTTAGGACATCTCTCATATATTACTCACAGACTCCCACTTGGCCTAATGCCAATCGCTACGGTATCCAATACCATAAGCTCTAACATGACCCTCAAACTTATTTTGAGGTAATGCTTTAGTCAAAGGATCCGCTAAGTTCCTTTCAGTGGGAATTTTCTCGATTTGTATTTCGTTCCTACTGATGATCTCTCTGATAAGATGATAGCGGCGAAGCACATATTTGGATCGTTGATGAGACCTTGGCTCTTTCGCCTGTGCAATTGCTCCATTGTTGTCGCAGTAGACCGGTATTGCTTCAACAATGGCCGGAATCACACCAAGTTCATGAACGAACTTCTTGATCCAAACCGCTTCCCTTTTGCGGCTGCAATGTATTCGCCTCGATGGTAGAATTCCGCTCTGATCTCTTGTTTGGAACTTTTCCAACTCACTGTGCCCCCATTCAAGGTGAACACGTATCCAGACTGAGACCTGGAATCATCCTTGTCTGTCTGGAAGCTGGCATCCGTATACCCGCGTATCACCATGTCCCCTTCTCCATATATTAGGAACACATCCTTAGTTCTTCTCAAGTACTTAAGGATCGTCTTAACAGCCGCCCAATGATCCATTCCTGGATCGGACTGGTATCTGCTCGTGACACTCAGAGCATACGATACATCGGGCCTCGTACATAACATAACATACATGATAGATCCTATTGCGGATGCATAGGGAATCTTACTCATGCAAATCCTCTCGTCTTCTATGCGCGGACACATAGACTTCGAAAGGTGTACCCCATGCCTGATGGGTAGGAAACCTTTCTTGGATTCCGACATGCTAAACCTCTTTAGCACTCGGTCTATATATGTAGACTGCGAAAGACCAAGCAACCATTTCAATCTATCTCTATAGATCTTAATCCCGAGGATGTAGGTTGCTTCTCCCAGGTCTTTCATGGAGAATGTCTTGGATAACCAAACCTTCACTGACTGTAAGATTGAAACATCATTTCCTATAAGTAGTATGTCATCGACATACAATACTAGGAATACGACTGCACTCCCACTAACCTTCTTGTACACAAGGTTAAATGCGGATTTTGTGAGAAATCAAACTTTTTGATTGTCTCATCAAAATGGATATTCCAGCTCCTGGATGCTTGCTTCAATCCATAAATGGACCGTCGCAATTTGCATACCTTGGTTTTATCAACCGATGTGAAACCCTCAGGCTGTATCATATACACGTCCTCGAGCAGGTTTCCATTAATGAAAGCTGTTTTCACATCCATCTGCCATATCTCATAATCATAATGAGCCTCTATGGCTAGGAGCATCCGTATGGATTTAAGCATAGCTACAGGCGAATAGGTTTCGTCATAATCAACACCTTGTTTTTGACGATATCCTTTCGCCACCAATCTAGCCTTATAGGTAATCACATTACCATCCATGTCGGTTTTCTTCTTGAAAACCCACTTGCACCCTATAGGCTTTATCCCATCAGGTGGGTCAACCAAGTTCCAAACTTGGTTTTCATACATGGAATCCATTTCCGACTTCATGGCACCAAGCCACTTATCCCTTTCTGAACTTGTCAGCACTTCTTCATAACTAGTAGGCTTCTCATTATCAATGAGTAACACGTCGTTCGATTCGCTTACGAGAAATCCATATCTCTCAGGAATATTGCGTGTTCTACCAGATCTACGAAGATGTGGTGTTACAATAGGTCCAGCCGATTGCTCATCACTATGAGTTGTCGGCTGTTGTGCTTCACCAGGTTGTTGGGATGTATACTGAAAGCCTAGCTCTTTAGTATGAACATCTTTATTTTGAAATAAGAATCACATGATCATTGTTTGCACTTTTATATTTATTATATGTTGTGCATATTGTCTAATACTTTACATTGTAGATAACATGGTGCTTGGGTGATGGCACAGAAGATCATGTTATCAGTCCCTTGTAGAGTATAAGTAGAGGCTCACATCCAAGATGGTCTTGGACAAACCATTGGCATGGTTGTAGTGTAGCTTGGTATTGTTTTATCTTGAACATAGAGTTACACTAGTACACTTAGGTGCATTGAGCAGGACCGACATAGAGGTGATTCAATTTATTGCTGACTACATAATTGAATCGGACCTTGGATATTATGTTGTACATGCTCTTAATCCCGATATAATAACGGGCACATGTACTTAGTATTTATTTCTTTGATTTACCAGAGGATGAGATTTCTATGGATTAAATCAATATGCCCGATAAGTTGGGAAATGATATTATTTACATGGTATGCCGTTGATTATAGGAGGAATCCGTGTCCTATATATTAGGTTGATGATGTCCCCTTGAGGAGCTCATAAGGTTTATCATGTAAACCCAGCTGGTTGACTTAGTCAACATGATGATAAGGTTGAGTGGTACTACTCGAGGAGTTAGATGTTAATTAATTGATGGTCAGTAAATCAATTAATTGACGGACATTCGATATCTTAAACACGGGGAGATAAATGTACAAATAATATATGGAGCCCATATTAATTTATGGGGGTTGGTGAGGTAGTTCGATGATGATCCTCTAGTGGAATGGAACATCATTGATGGATCAAGTTTGTGTGGTTCCGATCCATCGGGTGGCCAAGACCCAACTCCTCCTCATGGTCCCTATCGTAGCCTTATATAAACCTCATGACGTCTATATCAACTGATTGAATACAAATCTCTAAATCAGACGGTTGGGATTATATCCCTAGATCCGACGGTTGAGATTAAATCTCTAGATCCGTTGGTTGGGATTAATTCCTAGAACCGCGGTTGAGATTAAATCTCTAGATCCGTTGGGATTAAATTCCTAGAACCGGCGATTGAGATTAAATCTCTAGATCCGACGGTTGGGATTAAATTCCTAGAACCGGCGGTTGAGATTAAATCTCTAGATCCGGTTGGGATTAAATTCATAGAACCAAGCGGTTGAGATTAAATCTCTAGATTGACGGTTGGGATTAATTCCTAGAACCTACGGTTGAGATTAAATCTCTAAATCCGACGGTTGAGATTAAAACCCTAGAACCGACGGTGGAGATTAAACCAAGGCCTAACCCTAACTCTATAAAAGGATGGCTATGGGTTGGGCGGCAAAAGGGTTAATGGTTCATGATGGATGCTAAGGAAATTAGGGTTTTGCCTAGTATGCTTGGGCGGCAAGCAACCTCATGGAGGAAACCCTAATTAGGGTTTTGGCTCCTTAGGTTGGGCGGCCAAGGTGATGAAGGATGGTGGGCGGCAACCTATGGAGGAGGTTGTCTTCTTCATTGAAGGTGGCTAGCTCCTAGATCTCTCCTCTCCACCATGCTTAGGCGGCAAGAAACCTATGGAGGAAACCCTAATTAGATTAGGGTTTGGCTCTTTGGATTGGGCGGCTAGATTGGAAGTTAGGTTGGGCGGCAACTATAGGGGAAGGGCTCATCTTCTTCCTTCTAAGGGTTGGCCGGCCACTACCTTATCTTCCTCTACCTTGGCGGCAAGAAATCCAAAGGAAGCTTGGTTGGGCGGCTAGGGTTTGGAAGGTAAGGTAGGTGGCAACTATAGGGGAAGTGTTCTTCTTCTTCCTAGGGTGTTGGCCGGTTCCTATCCTTTTTCCTATACCTTTGGTGGTGCCCAACCTATTCCTCTTTTCCACTTGTTTTCCTCTTGGCCGGCGGCACAAGGAGCTAGGGTTTGTCCCTAGTTCGGTTGCTTGGTTGTTTCCATTATGTTCTCTCTATTCTTGGGGCCGGCGGCATCAATCCTTTGTGGATTGGTGGTTGGCTCAAGCAAGAAGGGAAAGAGAGTTCTTCTTTCTTTGGATTGAAGAAGATCTAAGAAGCTTCGACTTGTGGAGGATCTTCGCCCACACGAAGTCTACAAGGAGGTTAGGACATACGATAGAAGATCAAGAGGTATAAAAGTTTTATAAACTTTTATTTATGATCTTTGCATGTTCTTATTTGATATGCTAGATTATGTTCTTTATGTTAGTATATGTTGATTATACTAGTTTGCATTTGCATGTATTTGTATAATCATGGACCCCGAATAAGAAACACAAAAACCAGCAATCTGTCCGTCATCTCTTCTGTGGCTAATCGACTAGAAGAGTTTGGTTGCTTGAACAACTAGTTTGTTCAAGCGATCGCTCGAGTCGTTGGCACGACGACGAATTAGTTGTGCTTAGGAAACTCATCCCATCCGGATTAGTTTTCATTAGTGAAAATTTTAATCCGGGGACATGGGAGCCTATGAGCATTCCGAGGTATAGCACATTGCCAACAATTGGTATCAGAGCCATGGTTTCCGGTTTTGTGTGTTTTTGGATTCGGTTACTTTCATGCACATATCATATATTTTGTATGCCGGATAATAGTAGGATGTGCGTAGGCTAACTTTTTGGTTGCAGGCATAAGATCCGACTATTATGGCTATATGTGTGTATGTGATTGTTTGTGTATGATTGTATATTATTTGAATCCTCGGGGTTGACGAGGCTAGATTAGTATTTAATTTTTGTAATTAAATACGGCATTGTTTAGCCACTCTTTATTTTATTTTACTTTCGATCTAGATTTCATGTACACTCCCTCGTGGAGTATAGGATCGATGGATGTAAAATAAAATAGGTTTTATACTCGGCTCGGATCTCCGGATGGCTCGTACATGGCGTAGGAGGAGCGGACGAGGTGGCGACACGACGGGACGCATATTGGAGAACAATGCCATAATAGTTGGAAAAATTCTGATTTTTCCATATTTATTGTTGATTTGTTTTATATGCATGTTGTGTGTGCTTGAAAATTCCTCATTTTCAATTTACTAAGTGGGAGAGGGATATTTTAATTAATTCCCGCGGCCTCCATTACAATTTGACATGTGATGCAACAAACTTGCGCGTCGGCTCTGAGTGCCTTCCTCCCCATCGGATGAGTTTGTTTGCGGATCACTAGGTCAAATAATGGTTATAGGAAATTATTGAGGAGCGTGTGTACTTCCCCATCGGTAAGGCACATAATCCGAGATATTTCCCTTAGTATCGTGTAATGGTGCACACTTAGATGCAAATAAAAAGTATCCTCCCCATCGGAGTCACTGCTTTTATTTGTAGGGCCAAAGAGGAACCAACTATTAATTTTATTTGTCAAAAAATAAGGTTGACAAGATAATAAAATTAATGGGTAAAACCTCCTCTTACAAATGTAGAATTCGTATACGTCCACACTATCGTGGCATGCGATATTCACGGTGTTTTGAGGTGTTGGTTGATTTTGGGATTTTATTGTTTTGAGGAATCAATAATATTTGAAATCTAAAGCAATGATCTATGTGATTCTTAGGATTTTCAAAAATTGATTTTCAGTCCACTTGTTGTAATACTAAAGGAAATAAACTTACTGTTCCTAGTTAATGTTGATTGGAAAAGAATCTAGATGTTGTCTTATTTGCTAAGAAGTACAAGTATACACTCTTCAAAGAGTGTCCTCAAGCCATGGTTGCTCAAAAAGGTTTCTACTTCTAAGCCGAAAGGCAAGAAGAAGAAGAAACAAGGTGGAGCAAAGGTGGTGGGAGGATCTCAGGGAGGAGTGAATAAGCCGAAAGGCAAATACTTCACTTACTAGCGAGAGGACATGAGAAGAAGGATTGTCCCAATCCGAAGCAAGAACAAAAGTATATCTTTTGGTCTAGTCGTTGTAACATGGTTAGCGGTGTTATCTATCGACACCTGGTGTATAGATACGAGAGCCACTAATCATGTCTGTAATACTTTGCAGGGATTCCAGGAAACCCGACGACTAGCTAAAGGGGATATTACAATTTACTTGGGCAATGCCATGAATATGGCGACTATTGCAGTGGAAGATGTTTTATTTATCTTTTGAGAAAAATAAAGTTTTTGGTTCTTAGAAATTTTCTTTATGTGCTTTTGTTTAGAAAGAATTGCTTTCAGTTTCTAAATTGTGGATGGATAATCTATTTCTTTTGATGACAGATTTGTTATAAAAGGAATAGGGACATTATCTATTCAGGTACATAGATAGGAAATTTATGACTTGAACCACGAGCTCCCACGATGCAAATAGAAGTTATTAACTCATCTTCTAATTCCAATAAGAGAAAAGAACCTTCGAAAATGAACCAAACATATCTTTGGGATCTTAGGCTTGGTCATATTAACCTAAGCAGAATTCAATGGTTGATAGCTGATGGACCTTTGGGTTCATTAGTGGTGGAGGATCACCCAACCTGCGAATCTTGCTTGGATGGTAAGATGACCAAGAGGCCTTTCAAGGCCAAGGGGTATAGATCCAAAGATGTGTTGGAATTGGTTCATTCTGATTCCTATGGTCCTATGTCTATCCAGGCAAGAGATAGTTTTGAATATTTCATCTTTTTCATAGACAATTATTCAAGATGACACTACGATTTGATCGTAGTGGTGAATACCTCTTGGGAGAGTTTAGGAATTACTTATCAGAGGTTCGGATTCAATCCCAATTGTCTGCACCTGGCACACCCCAGCAGAATGGTGTAGCGTAGCGAAGGAAGAGGACTCTTATGGAGATGGTTAGATCGATGATGAGTTATTACTTGCAGATTACGGGGATATGCCCTAGATCTGACGGTATACATTCAACCTTGTTCCATCTAAATCGATTGCCTTCTACTCCCGGAATTGTGGACTAGGCGGAAGCCTAGTCTAAGACATATTCGAATATGGGGAGTCCAGCACATGTGCTGAAGGCTGATAAGTTGGAACCTCATACAGAAGTATGCATGTTCGTTGGCTATCCTAGGGGAACGAAGGGTGGTTTGTTTTATAGTCCTAGAGATCGAGAGGGTGATCGTTAGCGAATGCCGATTTCTAGAGGAGGACTATGTGATGAACCACAAGCCCACGAGTAGGATTGTTCTTGAGGAGTTGATAGAAGTCCGACTTGGTACCACTTGGTACAAGAGGATATACCACATGTCATTGCACGCGTGTCACGGAGGATATCTGGTGATACCTGCGTCGTAGTGGGAGGGTTGTGAGAACGACTGATAGATTCATGTTCTTGGGAGAATCTTCCGATTTGGTCCTGGCGAACATGAACTGATCCCTGGACATATGGAGAGGTAATCCAAGATATAGATGCAACATCTTTGCAAAGTGCAATAAATCGAGATTGAATCTATGGATTCAAATCAGTGTCCTGGAGCTCCTATGTATAGCGGCTCATATGAATTTATGAGGTGTGACAGATGGATGTCAAGACGATTTCCTTAGTGGAAGTCTTGAGGAATCCATTTATATAAAGCGACCAGAGGGATTCATTGCTAAGGGCAAAAAGTATCTTGTATGTAAGCTTAATCGGTCCATTTGTGGATTGAAGCAAGCTTCGAGGTCTTGGAACATCCGCTTTGAGGAGGTAAATCCAGTCTTATGGATTTATTCAAAGTTCGGATGAGTCTTGTGTATATCAGAGATGTGTGAAATGTAGTGGTATTTTTGTACTATCGTAGATGACATTTTGGTGGTTGGCGACAACATCGAAATGTTATCGGGCGTAAGTATGGTTGTCAAGCAGTATGGTATGACGGACTTGGGAGAAGTGGGTCACAACCTTGGGATCAAGGTTGTTGTGCTTATCCCAAGCTTCATACATAGACATGATTTTGGATCGTTTTAGCATGCAAAACTCCAAGAAGGGTTTTCTACCTTTCAGGCATGGAGTTCCTTTATCTAAGGAGATGTGTCCTAGATCATCTGAGGAGATAGAGGAGATGAAGGCGGTTCCTTATGCTTCGGCAGTAGGAAACCTCATGTATGCGATGCTCTATCTGAGACCGGATATATACGCTTTAGTGGGCATGGTCGTGAATCTCGAGTAATCGAGACGAGGATATTGGACTGCGGTAAAGCATATATTGTGGTGCTTGAGAAGGACTAGGGATTATATGCTAGTTTACCGGGCAGACAAATTACTCCCTGTGGGTTACATAGATTCTGATTTCCAATCTGATAGGGATAACAGTAAGTCTACCTCAGGTTTTGTGTTTACTTTTGGAGGTGGAGCCATAGTATGGAAGAGTGTCAAGCAGAAATGCGTGGTGGACTCTACCATGGAAGCTGACTGTATGACACTACCATGGAAGCTGACTGTATGGCAGCCTCTTAGGCGGCCAAAGAAGTTGGGTGGCTCAGGAACTTCCTGATGGACTTGGATGTGATTCCTGGTTTGCCCAGAACTATCAAAATTTATTGTGATAATGATGGTACAGTTGCAAACTCGAAGGAACCACGAGCCCATAAGGCTAGTAAACACATAGAGTGCAAGTACCACCTGATACGAGAAATCATTAAGGAGGTAGAAGTTGCTGTCGCCTGGATTGCATCAGAGGATGACCTGGTAGACCCTTTTTCACTAAGGCCCTTCTAGCGAGAGCTTTGATAGGCATGTGGAGGGAAGGGGAATCAGATGTATGGCAGTATAATGACAGCATAGTCTTTTAGTATAAGTGGGAGATTGTTGGGATGTATACTGAAAGCCTAGCTCTTTAGTATGAACATCTTTATTTTGAAATAAGAATCACATGATCATTATTTGCACTTTTATATTTATTATATGTTGTGCATATTGTCTAATACTTTACATTATAGATAACATGGTGCTTGGGTGATGGCACAGAAGATCATGTTATCAGTCCCTTGTAGAGTATAAGTAGAGGCTCACAACCAAGATGGTCTTGGACAAACCATTGGCATGGTTGTAGTGTAGCTTGGTATTGTTTTATCTTGAACATAGAGTTACACTAGTACACTTAGGTGCATTGAGCAGGACCGACATAGAGGTGATTCAATTTATTGCTGACTACATAATTGAATCGGACCTCGGATATTATGTTGTACATGCTCTTAATCCCGATATAATAACGGGCACATGTACTTAGTATTTATTTCTTTGATTTACCAGAGGGTGAGATTTCTATGGATTAAATCAATATGCCCGATAAGTTGGGAAATGATATTATTTACATGGTGTGCCGTTGATTATAGGAGGAATCCGTGTCCTATATATTAGGTTGATGATGTCCCCTTGAGGAGCTCATAAGGTTTATCATGTAAACCCCGTGGGTTGACTTAGTCAACATGATGATAAGGTTGAGTGGTACTACTCGAGGAGTTAGATGTTAATTAATTGATGGTCAGTAAATCAATTAATTGACGGACATTCGATATCTTAAACACGGGGAGATAAATGTACAAATAATATATGGAGCCCATATTAATTTATGGGGGTTGGTGAGGTAGTTCGATGATGATCCTCTAGTGGACTGGAACATCATTGATGGATCAAGTTTGTGTGGTTCCGATCCATCGGGTGGCCAAGACCCAACTCCTCCTCATGGTCCCTATCGTAGCCTTATATAAACCTCATGAAGTCTAGATCAAATGATGGAAAACAAATCTCTAAATCCGACGGTTAGGATTAAATTCCTAGAACCGACGGTTGAGATTAAATCTCTAGATCCGACGGTTGGGATTAATTCCTAGAACCGACGATTGAGATTAAATCTCTAGATCCGACGGTTGGGATTAAATTCCTAGAACCGACGATTGAGATTAAATCTCTAGATCCGACGGTTGGGATTAAATTCCTAGAACCGACGGTTGAGATTAAATCTCTAGATCCGACGGTTGGGATTAAATTCATAGAACCGACGGTTGAGATTAAATCTCTAGATCCGACGGTTGGGATTAATTCCTAGAACCGACGGTTGAGATTAAATCTCTAAATCCGACGGTTGAGATTAAAACCCTAGAACCGACGGTGGAGATTAAACCAAGGCCTAACCCTAACTCTATAAAAGGATGGCTATGGGTTGGGCGGCAAAAGGGTTAATGGTTCATGATGGATGCTAAGGAAATTAGGGTTTTGCCTAGTATGCTTGGGCGGCAAGCAACCTCATGGAGGAAACCCTAATTAGGGTTTTGGCTCCTTAGGTTGGGCGGCCAAGGTGATGAAGGATGGTGGGCGGCAACCTATGGAGGAGGTTGTCTTCTTCATTGAAGGTGGCTAGCTCCTAGATCTCTCCTCTCCACCATGCTTAGGCGGCAAGAAACCTATGGAGGAAACCCTAATTAGATTAGGGTTTGGCTCTTTGGATTGGGCGGCTAGGTTGGAAGTTAGGTTGGGCGGCAACTATAGGGGAAGGGCTCATCTTCTTCCTTCTAAGGGTTGGCCGGCCACTACCTTATCTTCCTCTACCTTGGGCGGCAAGAAATCCAAAGGAAGCTTGGTTAGCGGCTAGGGTTTGGAAGGTAAGGTAGGTGGCAACTATAGGGGAAGTGTTCTTCTTCTTCCTAGGGTGTTGGCCGGTTCCTATCCCTTTTTCCTATACCTTTGGTGGTGCCCAACCTATTCCTCTTTTCCTCTTGTTTTCCTCTTGGCCGGCGGCACAAGGAGCTAGGGTTTGTCCCTAGTTCGGTTGCTTGGTTGTTTCCATTATGTTCTCTCTATTCTTGGGGCCGGCGGCATCAATCCTTTGTGGATTGGTGGTTGGCTCAAGCAAGAAGGGAAAGAGAGTTCTTCTTTCTTTGGATTGAAGAAGATCTAAGAAGCTTCGACTTGTGGAGGATCTTCGCCCACACGAAGTCTACAAGGAGGTTAGGACATACGATAGAAGATCAAGAGGTATAAAAGTTTTATTAACTTTTATTTATGATCTTTGCATGTTCTTATTTGATATGCTAGCTTATGTTCTTTATGTTAGTATATGTTGATTATACTAGTTTGCATTTGCATGTATTTGTATAATCATGGACCCCGAATAAGAAACACAAAAACTGGCAATCCGTCCGTCGTCTCTTCTGCGGCTAATCGACTTGAAGAGTTTGGTTGCTTGAACAACTAGTTTGTTCAAGCGATCGCTCGAGTCGTTGGCACGACGACGAATTGGTTGTGCTTAGGAAACTCATCCCATCCGGATTAGTTTTCATTAGTGAAAATTTTAATCCGGGGACATGGGAGCCTATAAGCATTCCGAGGTATAGCACATTGCCAACACAGGTATCTCATCAATGTCTATTTGAGCCTCTCGAGCCTCCTCAAGCTCGACGACACTCCCACTGTTTTCTTGCAAGAGAAACTCTTTCTCTAGAAACACAGCATGCCTTGAAACAAACACCTTTTGTTCCACAGGATGATAGAATTGGTAACCCCTTGTTTCCTTAGGGTATCCAACAAATAGACATTTATCAGACTTAGCATCCAATTTGTCTGATACTGTTCGCTTCACATAAGCAGGACAACCCCATATCTTCAAGTAAGATACATGAGGTTTCTTACTATTCCATATCTCATATGGAGTAGTTGAGACTACCTTAGTAGGCATTCTGTTTAACAAGTAAACAGCTGTCTAAAGTGCATAGCCCCAAAAGGACTTGGGAAGAGTTGCATGATTCATCATTGACCTGACTATGTCCAACAAGGTCCGGTTACGCCTCTCAGATACACCATTATGCTGTGGTGTATAGGGCGGAGTCCATTGAGACAATATACCATTGTCTCTTAGATAATCAAGAAACTCTTGACTTAAGTATTCACCACCTCGATCCGATCGAAGTATTTTAATACTCTTGTCATGTTGTTTCTCTACTTCATTTCTGAATTCTTTGAACCTTTCAAAGGCTTCAGACTTGTGTTTCATCAAGAACACATACCTAAACCGTGAGTGATCATCGGTGAAGGTAATGAAGTAGCTATAGCCTCATAATGCTTGAGTTGACATAGGTCCACATACATCAGTATGTATTAGACCTAGTAACTCTCCTACTCGTTCACCTTTTCCAATAAAAGGTAACTTAGTCATCTTGCCTTTTAAGCATGATTCGCATGTATCGTATGAATCCAATTCAAACGATTCCAGAATTCCACATCGGTGTAATTCGGACATGCGTTTCTTGCTTATATGGCCAAGACGACAATGCCACATATAGGAGTCTATTTGATTATCCTTTCGAGCACGCGTGTTGCTCGCTTCGATATTGAAAATGTCACTGGATACGTCCAACGTATAAATGTCATTACTCAAGGTTCCAGTTCCATAAAGTACGCCATTTAAAGTTATATAACAACAATTGTTACTAAACGTCAAATGGAAACCATTTCTATTTAAACAGGAAATAGAAACAATGTTCTTTATTAGAGAAGGAACATAATAGCAATTGTCCAGTTCTAAGACTAGTCCACTAGGGAGCTTCAGCAAATAAGTTCCGATGGCGACTGCAGCAACCTTTGCTCCATTGCCAACTCGCAAATTTGACTCCCCTCTGACAAGTCTTCTTCTATTCCTTAGCCCCTGTATGTCATTACATATATGTGAGCTACACCCAGTATCCAATACCCAAGTGTCCAAGGAAATAGAATGACAATCAATAACGAAGATACCTAAAGAGGATGGGGCATCGGATGCCTTCTTCTTCTTCATGGACTCAAGATAAATCTTGCAGTTTCTTCGCCAGTGGCCTTCCTTGCCACAGTGATGGCAAGTGCCCTTTTGCGCTGGTTCCGCCTTCTTTGCCTTTTTGTTCTTTCCTTTCTTCTGTTCTTTTGCCTTCCTCTTAGAACCTTTCTTTGAGGAATCAACTAACAGAACCGCCTTCTCCTCATGCTTCACAGAAGGCTCCACAGTCTTCAGCATATTGAGGAGCTCGGGAATGGTGGATTCCAATTTGTTCATCCGATAGTTCATCACAAATTGTGAGAAACTCTTGGGAAAACAATGCAGAATTAAGTCAATACTTAACTCATGATCCATCACAAAACCGAGGGTAGCTAGCCGCTCGATGTACCCATTCATCTTTAGCACAAACTGCACTACAGACGAACCTTCTTGCATCTTCGTGGTGAAGAGGAGCCTAGAGACCTCGAACCTTTCGGATCTCGCTTGCTCATCGAACAACTCATGAAGATGGAAGACCATAGTATTATCATCGCTAGCATGATGCAACTCGCCAGCTCAGAATCTGCCACATGCTTCTGATAGACCAACATTTGGTCTGGAGTTGCATCGTCCTTAGGACGGTCAGGAAGAGGCTCTTCAAGGACATATGCAAGCTTTTCCGCCTTGAGAACAATTCTCAGGTTTCTAAGCCAGTCCAGGAAGTTAGGCCCAGTCAGTTTGTTCGAATCCAAAATAGTGCGCAAATTCAAAGACGTCATGATCAATTTATTGACCTAGAAATACAAAACGAGCATATATGAGAAAATGATTTTAAAAATGCATCAATATACATTTATAAATCCCATTCATTTTTCGAATTTCAAAAACCCCAAAAACACTTCGGGAGATCGTAGGTCCATCTCCGAATGGGCTGATATCCATCATAGTTATGAACAACCTTGGAGAGAGTCCAACAAGTCATTCATAACTACGACGGTAGGTATCAACTATACCAATTGCATATCACGTATATGCAACTATCACAATGTGTTATCAACTAATTGAATGTTCACACATACATCGGGTTGTTAACACATTAACAAGTATGCATCATATGCATAGCACCCAACTTCACCTCCCTTTACATCGACCTTGGAGAGAGTCCAACAAGCCGATGCTCCAGGTTAAAGCCAACCCATTAATCGGGAAATAGTTTTAATATGGTTAGAGCGCATTCAACCAATTATCCCAGCTTGGAGAGAGTCCAACAACCAAAGCTAACGATTGACCTCTGACTCTTACCATATTAGTATTAAACTATTCCATGGTTTGAACATATTCGGGTTCGAGCCGGGCTTGGAGAGAGTCCAACAACCCAAACAAGAAACGGAACTCTGGTTCTAACCATATTAATGGAAGGTGTAGGCTTTAATATTGTTTAAGGGTTTTTATGTCTCATCCTCTTTGCATGCAAATAACTATTATCTACATGGCATGGCATACATGGCATACATCTACATGTCACGACACGCATGACATTATGTTATGCATCTAATGTAATTACATGGCATACAATTATGTCATGTATATGTTTCCTTATATGTCATAACTATTTATGGAAATAAAATATGTTTAAGATTTGATTCTCCAAATCAAATCATAATTAAATTAGGAAACAAATTTCCAAATCTAATCACTTATTTTATTCATGGAATTATTTGATTAAGGAAAATCTATTTAGGAAACCAATTTCCTAAATCATCAAAACTACTTATGGAAATAAAATATTTTAAGATTTGATTTCCCAAATCAAATCATGATTAAATTAGGAAACAAATTTCCAGAATCTAATCAAATATTTTATTTATGGAAAATATCAATTTCCATAAATACTTCCAACTTTCCAAAAGTGGAAGATTTCCATAAATACTTCTAGACTTTCCAAAATTGAAAAATTTCCATAAATACTTCTAAATTTCCAAAATTAGAAAATTTCCAGAAATACATTATGACTATCGCAAAACCAATTTTACGATTATGTCGAAACACAACTCGGCTCGATACCAACCTGGCCTGATCATGCAAGGCGTGTGTGTTCGATCATGTTTCGTAAAAACACAAATGAAGCAATAAAAATAATAAATACTCCTATTTATTACAACACACACAACACACGCATGCATATTACAACAAGTGTAGACATAACTGTAAATTTAAATTTGCAATAAAAGGAAATTTATCTACGTTATACCTTTCGTATGACGTGTAGCAGGAACGGCATCAACCGGAACGATCCTCGCTAGAATCGCTCTATCCAGATCCACGCCGAAGTTCCTCGATGACTTCGCTAAGCCACGAGCTTCATCTTCGTGACGGGTTACTAGCCTCGTGTTGAAGACGACGTGATCGAGAGATGATCACGATCCAATCCAAATTCGATCCTAAGATGAGTCCTCAAAACTCGCTTCTCCGAGAGGTATTCACAACCGATTGACAAATCCTTCGCCTCCACTCAGAGGATTACCGGAGATCAATCCCCGTAAGTTATCCGCTGTCGAGTTTCCAACCGCCGCCCAAACGACGCCCGAAGAGGAGAAGAAGCTGTCCAGAAAACTGGACAGCTTGGTGGAGGAGATAGGCGCCGCCAACAAAGGAAGCCAAGTGCTCACCTTTTCACGCCTAGGAAGATCACCGAGGGTCACCGGAGGATCACCAGCTGAAGCTTGACGCCGCAAGGACTTGGACGAGCGCACACAAGGGCGGCAGGTCTTTGGTTGGCGCCGAAAAACTCCAAGGGTGGAGGTGGGCGGCAACTCAAGAGGCTAGGGTTTTGGATTAGGTTAGGGCTTAACAATCCCTTAAGCCCTCTTTTATAGAGAACTAATTCTCTTAATGGTTAATGGATCATATCCATAAAGCCCGTTAACCCGCTCCATTAAGATAAGTTAAAATAAACCAAACCATGATGGTTTATTTTAAGTTAAAATGAACCGAACCAACTTTTGGTTCATTCGTTTAAAATAAACCAAACCTTTTGGTTTATTCTCATCCATTGGATTAGAGCCAAACCATTTTGGTCCATCCATTATGTCTTCATAAGACACGACCCATCCATGCTTCCATTGCTACTGAAACGATTTCATACTCGCTTTGTGTTTGGTCCAACCAAACCTTGTTTCTCTCGGTCTGAGAATCCCATTCTCAAGCTCGTTTTAAATCCTTTGGATTACGCTCGTTATGCGTGTGACCAAATAGGTTCTCGGTTTATGTTGGCCGTCTATAATTAACTATTAATTATAGAACGATCATGAGTGGCACCTAGTAGTACATCATGATCCCTAATTAACCGAAAAGATCAACGGTTGATCCAGAACTATTTCTGAAACCCTTTAGCAGCTCGAATAATTCGTGCCCCATTCCCTTCACTCATCTTATACCCACTTGGTTCAGGACATGGTCTATTGTGTCAGTCCCCACTAGGCTGACTACGTCACACCTAGCCCAAGTATCATTTCCTCGTCCTACGGATTCTAGTTACTCCACATGTATCGAAGAGTACCTTAGTCTAAACATGTAATGCTTTGGCCAAAGACTTTAGTAACAATCCGACGAGAGGCCAAGGGTATACATCTCCTCGCAAGGAGTGGTGAATCCTTTATAGGCTATTCAAACACCTTCGATCACTTTGACTTATACCCAATCATCCCGGGTCCACATCTCCTTAGAGATGTTTGCTTAAGATGTCAAAGCATAAGTCTCCATGATCAAGATGACTTGAATACCGCAAGTCAAAGGAACATCGCACTTAAGCCACAGTAAGAACTTCATTGACATATCTATATATGCAGAGAACCATATGAAGTCTTACTACTGGTCACTCCAATGAACTAGTTACCATAACTAGCATCCACGATTAACTCCGGACATCACTATGTCTCCAGCCAGTGAGAATCAGCTGCTTGGATACACCAAGGAGTATACCTCGTGCTAGTCTCGACAGAATTGATGGTGTCCAACTCCATCAATTCATTGACTAGGGATAATTCCGATACATCACAATTACACATGTAGAGATACTCACTAGTTGTGATCCAATCACAAATTCTCTCATGCTGTGAATCATATCGTGGACATTCAGTAAATGAGTTTAAGATCCAATCAAATACATAAAACATGTATACTCAAATAGTGAATCTTCATTTATCATATAAATGGTTCATACATAAGGCGATTGCCTTAGGACATCTCTCATATATTACTAACACTGGGATGACCATGCAAAAATATCAATATTCTTAATAAGACATTTTATCAAATCATCTTTAAGATGTACAGGAAGATCCCGAGCTACAAATGTAATATGTTTTGAACACTTATTATCTAGTGCAATTGCCTCTTTATCGGATTCCCCTATTTCTTCAACAACCCCCTTCTGAATAATAAATACTGATCTCTATATTAACAAAATTTCTGAAAAGATTTACTAACTTTTCCCTTCTATCCCATTTGGATAGCATCCACATAACACCTCCGAGAAAGCTGTTGATCGCCCTTGACTTCCCCCACTTCATTTCCCACAGGAAACTTGATCTTCTAATGATAAGGAGAAGCCACAACCTACAAACTGCTCAGAACAGGCCTACCTAAGATAGCATTATAAGAAGAAGGCATGTCAACTACGGTGAAATTAATAAGTGTTGTTCTTCTCCTTGGCTCTTTCCCTAAAGATAAAGGCAATTTTATCTGACCCATTGGCTACACCTCATGACGAGAAAACCCAATTAAAAAGGTACTGACCAGGTGTAAGTCACTTATATTGACTTCCATTTGTTCCAAGGTTGACCAATATAGAATATCTACTGAGCTACCCAGGTCTGCAAAAACCCTTCCCACATCAAAGTTAGCAATAAGAGCCTGAATGACTAAGGCATCAATATGAGGGGTCATTACTCCCTCTAAGTCACTGAAATCAAAACCCAAAATAGGTCCTCTTGCTCTAGGTAGAGCTGTCACAGCTGAACACTCCTCTCTACTATGTATTTTCTGAGCTTTGTTTGAGTCACCATTAGTAGAACGGCCAGAAATCATATTAATAGAACCTCTTATAGGAGGTTGGCTTGTAGGCATTATTATGCCTGGCACCACTTCTCTTGCTTGCACAGGTTGTACAGGACAATTAATAGGAGGCCTTAGCTAATTTCCTCTACAATAATTTCTCCCTTAAGGCCTCTGTTGAAAAGGGGCTAGATTCGTCACCATATTCCTAACTCGAGGATTAGATCCTATAATTCTCTGTAGCTACGAATCTAATTGCTGACAGTCTTGAGTGCTATGCCCATAATCCTGATGATAAGGATAGAAAATAGCAGATGAAAATCTTCTAGGCCCTCTAGCAGCTCCGGAAGACCTTCTCAATAATTGTTGTTCCTCAATGATATTAATGGATCTTTCCTTAGAAATCCTTAATTGAGGAGCATATAGAGGATTCTCCCGAGCGGGTCTAACCCATTCAACCTGTCTCTCTGCAACTTTTTCCAATAATCTCAAAAATTCTGTCGAGATTTCCGAGCATCCTCTAGATTAATAAATTCCTTTGCTCGGGATAATAAGACATCAAAATCTATAGGAGGTTTTTTAGCTAAAGATTTGAACAAGTCTCCTTCCCTCAACCCTTGAGAAAATGCTCTAATCATCATGCTAGGCTCTATAGCAGGAATTTCCCATGCAGACCGTGTGAATCTTTGCACATATTGTCGAAGGGTCTCCTGGTCCCTCTGCTTAAGATTAAAACGACTTAATAGTTGAGACAAATACTTCTTAGAACTAGGAAAATGCCTTAGAAATAATGCTGAAAAATCTTTAAAAGAAGTAACACTTTACGATTTTAGAGTGTTAAACCATTGTTGAGAAGGCCCTGTTGGATCGATGCGGTTCGCTAGAGGGGGGGGTGAATAGCGAAAGAAAATTTTTCTCGTACGAACTTGTTTTAAAAGAAAACTTATATGCAGTGGAAAGATAAGCAAAACAAAAAGTAAAGGAGAAAATAGACACAAGAGATTTACTTGGTTCGTAGCCGAAGGCTACTACTCCAAGGCCCTAGTGGTCCTTGACCACGTACGGAGGGCAAATTACTAAACAAACTCCTCCTCGTTGGAGGTAGGAGTTAATCGATACAAAAAGAACTTGAGGTAGAGGGACACTCCCCCTCTCCTCGTTACGATAAAAAAGCTTCGAAGAATGTAAATGAGCAACGACACTAAAATTAAAGCCGACGTAAAAAAATAAAGGAAATGAAACCTAGACGTCGGAGAAGAAGAAGCACGTTGTTGCCTGTGAGCTTTATGGAGACTTTGGAAGCTTAGAATTGTTGTTCAAACCCTAGGTTTGGCCCTCCTTTTATAGCCTTTGAGCCCCTTTTCGAGTGGGTCTTCAACCAATCACAAATGGACACCAAACCGCTTTGAGGTGGAGTGATAAGCCTTGACTCCTCGAATCTGATCATTGACCATCACGACCGATGATGGCCATCATCACCGATCGATGGCAAGATCGACGATTGATGACCTTCAATGATCGATACACGCAATGAGTCCTCAAAGCCGGCAATGATCGATGCTTGCCGCAAGTCAAAGTTAGCTCAAAAAACATACTTCCGACGGTCTTCGATCGTCCGATCTCGACCTAGACCACCTATGAGATGTCTTGGGTCGGATCTACGCTAAGATCATCCCGTAAAGAGGATACGACCTCACTTACGCCACACACACGAGCTTACCTCGATACTTACGTGTTGCTTTGCTTCCGCCTTCCACTCGAGTCCATCGGCTCCCTCCGACATCACTCGAGTGTCGCCCGACCACCGCGGCTTCCTTCGGGTGTCGCTAGCCTTCAGCTCCAGCTATAGCAATCTTCTGCACACTTGATTCATCTCGTGAGATAACGACATGAGCTTAACTTTGTATCGTTTGCTATAATCAAAACTCAGGTTCGACTTAGGTGCCTGCTGCACCAACAATCTCCCTTTGATTTATGGCAAACCCACATACAAAGTTAAGTAAATAGCAAGCATAAAGAATAATGTGCATTAGAAACAAACGAAGATTAAGTTGAGTAGTAAGGATTTTCTTCAAGTACTCCCCTTGAGGAAACCTCCTCGACCGAGGGTGAGTACTTGAAAAAGACTTTTAGTTCTCCAAACACAAAAGGTAATGAGTTAAGTAAATGGCATTACTTAACTCCAAACACAAAAGATAACGAGTTAAGTAAATGGCATTACTTAACTTAGACCTTTAAAGTTTTCAATTCCGAAGAGTTGAAACCTAAACCTTACTCCCCCTTAACTTAGGCCAGAATCAAAGTTAAAATTTGAAATTGAACCCTAACTTTGGCCCTTAACTTTGGCTCTTTCTCCCAATTTTGACATAAATAATGAAAAAGTGGGGTTTAAGAAAACCTTAAGTCCAAGCATGATGATTTTGAAAATAGTATGTGAAAATAATTCATCTAAATGTTCAACTCTAGTTTGACTTGATTGAAATGATATTATCAACAAGTCCTGATTAGAGTTGGTTAATATTAGTTGCATATTTATACTCCGAGGTTCATATTGACGCACTTGATCTACATCTTGAAACCTGGAGTAGGGTCCTAACATCTCACGCCCATCTACGTGGCTAAGTACACAAACACATTAGTCCTATGTGTTGTGAGATGTACTGGCTCCTTAAATCTATAGGTGCATGATATCTAAGGTATGTCCTATGCTAGTTCCATCAAAATGAAAAATAAGAAATAGTAGTAAGAAAATATAGTTTGCAAGTTCTTATTCTTTTACGCACATGCCCAATTTTCATCTTAATAGACTAAATTCGACTTCGGGTAGGGGTTTAGTAAATAGGTCTGCTAGGTTAGATTTCGATTCGACGTACTCGAGTTGTATGGCTCCGTTGGCCACATGTTCTCGAATGAAATGGTGTTTGACTTCTATATGTTTGGTCCTAGAGTGACATATTGGATTCTTGGTAAGATTAATTGAACTAATGTTATCTACATGAAGTTTAGTATTCGTAAAGTCTAACTTAAAGTCGCGGAGAGTGTGCTTCATCCAAAGAAGTTGAGTGACACACTCACCCATCGTGATGTATTCGGCTTCGGTGGTAGATAAGGCAACACAATGTTGCTTCCTACTGCACCAACTCACTAGACTCGAGCCGAGTAGTTGACAACAACCACTCGTGCTCTTTCTATCGAGTTTACTACCGGCATAATCCGAATCGGAGTAGCCGATTAGTTCGAACTCGGTAGATCTAGGATACCAAATACCGACATTAAGTGTACCCTTTAGATATCTAAGGATACGCTTAACTAGGGTTATGTGAGACTCCTTAGCACAGGTTTGAAACCTGGCACACATACTTACTGCGAATAGGATGTCGGGTCGACTCGCAGTTAAGTATAGAAGACTTCCTATTGCGCTCCTATAGTACTTTAAGTCAATGGACTTACTTTCTAGGTCTTCTCCTATGTTAACATTTATCGCCATTGGGGTGTTTATTACCTTAGCGTCTTGTATTCCAAATCTTTTAATTAACTCCTTAGTGTATTTTTGTTGATATAGGTATATACCATCCTTAGTTTGTTTAATTTGTAGACCTAAAAAGAAACTTAACTCGCCTACCAAGTTCATTTCGAACTCACTTTCCATGAGCGAAACGAACTCGTTTAGTAAGGCTGAGTTAGAGGTTCCAAAAATTATATCGTCTACGTAAATTTGAGATATGAATATTTCTTTACCTAAGGTTTTTACAAAGAGAGTTGTGTCAACTAAGCCTTGGTTAAACCCTTTTGACTTAAGATGGATTGAAAGTCTCTCGTACCAAGCTCGAGGAGCTTGTTTAAGTCCATAGAGAGCTTTCTTAAGTTTTAGAACATGGTCGGGTTTATCTAGATTTTCGAATCCGGGGGGTTGGCTAACATAAACTTCTTCTTTAATGTATCCATTTAGGAATGCCGACTTAACATCCATTTGAAACAGCTTAAATCCTCGATGTGCGGCATAAGCTAGCAACATTCGAATGGATTCGAGTCTAGCTACTGGGGCATAGGTTTCCTCGTAATCTAAGCCTTCGACTTGGCTAAATCCTTTGGCGACTAACCTAGCCTTGTTTCTAACTACTTCACCTTTATCATTAAGCTTGTTTCGAAACACCCACCTTGTTCCAATTATCGTTTTGTCTTTAGTTGATGGTACTAATTCCCACACTTCATTCCTAGTAAATTGAGCTAGCTCTTCTTGCATTGCAATAATCCAATCGGGATCAAGAAGAGCTTGTTCAATTGATTTGGGTTCTATCTTTCAAATTAAGGAAATTTGACTAAGGTTCCTATAGGATGCTCTAGTTCGAACTCCTAGATTAGGATCTCCTATTACTTGATCGATAGGGTGGTTAGTCTGAATCCTAGATTGGGTTGGGTTTGTGTCACCTAATGCTTGATCAATGGGGTGACTTGGTTGAACACTAGTTTGGTTGGAGTTATCTATCACTTGATCTATAGAGTGACTAGGTTGACTTAGGTTAGGATTAACACTAGACCTGATCTCCGGATCAGAGTAAGGTCTAGTATGAATCGGCTCGCTAATTGGGGTTGCCGGGGGTTTTGTAGGTTCATGTCCTTCATCGAATACTACATTGATAGTCTCCTTGACTCTAAGGGTGTCGTGGTTATATACTCTATAAGCTCTACTTGTAGTCGAGTATCCTAGAAAGATTCCGGTCGTGGTTTTGGATGTAAATTTCCCTAGGTAATCCTTAGTGTTTAGGATATGTACCTTACACCCAAATACCCTAAAGTACTTGATGTTAGGTATTTTATCATGATAAATCTTGTACGAGGTCTTAAGGTGCCTCTTTACCATAAGGATCCTATTTTGGACATAGCAAGTGCTAACGCTACGCCTAAAACCTATCGGGTAGGTCGTATTCGTTCAACATGGTCCTAGCGGCTTCTTGTAGAGTTCGGTTTTTCCGCTCCACTAGGCCATTTTGCTGAGGGGTCCTAGGGCAAGAGAATTCATGGTGGTATCCGTTTAGGTTACAGAAATCGGTGAACCTTTGATTTTCGAATTCACCACCATGATCGCTTCTAAGTCTTTTAACCTTAAGGTCTTTTTGATTCTCGATTAATTTGAATAGATTGATTAATTGATCTAGGGTATCACTTTTATGCTTGATGAACCTAACCCAGGTAAACCTGGAGTAGTCTTCAATTATGACTAAGCAATATTGACTTCTATTGAGTGACTTGGCTCCATGTGAATCGAATAGATCCATATGCAGGAGCTCAAGTACATTTGAGGTCTGCTCTGGTTAGTTAACTTGTGTTGTGTCCTAGGTTGTTTTCCTTGTTGACAAGCATTACAGATTTTATTAACCAAGTTGTTGAGGTTGGGTAAGCCTCTGACTAATCCACTCTGACTTATCTTATGGACGAGTCTTGGGTGCGAGTGACCGAGTCGTCGGTGCCACAACCATGATTCCTCTTGCCGTGTCATAAGACACTTAGTTGAGGAGTTGGTTAAGTTGATCGTATAAATGTTGTTATTTCTAGTTCCTTTAAGAATTGTTTTAGAGGTTTCGTTGGTATTAATTACGCATTCATTTTCTAGAAATATAACCTTATAGTTATTATCACACAATTGGCTTACACTTAGTAAGTTATATTCAAAATTCTCTACAAGTAATACATTTTTAATAACAAAATTCGTGTTAAGCTCGATATCACCTGATCCGATGATTTTGAGCTTGCCGTTATTCCCAAAGGCTACCGATCCTTGTCGTTTGAATCGAAGCTTTGCGAATTTGAGTTGATCCCCGGTCATGTGTCGGGAGCAACCGCTGTCCAACATCCATTGATCCTACACACAAGGTGGTTGGATTGGATGTTAGATTTTTTTTGTTAAGAAAATTGGTTGTAAGTTGTTAACCCTAGGTCATCTCACCGGAGTCTATATGATCAAGCATGTTATACTTAAGTCTTTATTTTGAGATGACTTCTAATTAAGTTGATTTAGTGGATTTAGGTTCAAGTAATTTTATGTTAGATTTGGATTTAACCCTAGGCTTGTCAAGTTTACCTTTTCAAGATCATGGCTTCCAGGTCGTGGCGAGGCACAGGGGCCTTCTTTTATCGGATCATCGACCACTTCCTTAGACAAAGCCATTTTCAAGAAAATGATGACTTGACTTACCTAAAATTATTTCCTCGTCTAACTAGTTATTTTTGAAAAGAGGCTCCCCGAGGCTCAATCTTTTCGAAGAATTTTAGTTGGTTATGTTTTTGAAAAGAGGCTCCCCGAGGCTCAATCTTTTCGAAAAATTTTAGTTGGTTATGTTTTTGTTCTAAGTGAGTTCACAAGTTTTAAAGTACAAACTTTCTAAGTTAAAGCATGCAATTTCTAAGTTAAAGCATAAACATTCTAAGTTAAAACATGCAATTTCTAAGTTAAAGCACAAACATGTTTTGTACTGGCTCCCCCTAGACCGTTGAATCGGTTCGGTCTATCCACATAGTGGATTTGGTCCTTGGGAACCCAGTACGGGTTGGATCCTAGAGTTGAAATCAAAAAGTTCTTAGGGACCCATGCTTGGACATGTTTCTTATGTCGACTTACAATCGACATATACGACCTATTAGTCGTGTTTGAGTTAAACCCGAGTCCAGCCTTGTTGTACACGACCCTTTGAGATCCAAGTAGGAGGTCAAGTCCTTTGGATCCCAAAGTGAACCTTTCCAACGTGTTCCTAAGATCTTCGACTTGACTTTTCAAGAGAGAGTTCTCAACTTCGAGCTTTTCAACTCGAGTTGAGTCCTTCTCTTGAACTCGACTAGTCGAAGAGGTTAGGGAGACCTCGTGTTTGAGGAGTTTAACCTCCTAAACAAGGGTCTCGACCTTGGACTCGGACTTAGCTAACTTCCTAGACAAAAACCTAACCGTATTATGTAAAGTATTAAATAAAGTTTGACTCACCTTAAGGGTATCTTTTGAACCGGATGTGTATCCGTGGCTTGACTTGAAGGTAGCTTCGTAGTCCGAGTCATCCTCAGGTTCTGACTCAAGTTCGGTCTCCGTGTCTGACTCAATTGATTTCGCCATGAAGACGTGGTCTTCGTCTTCTTCGGATGACGCTTCTTCCCATGTCGCGTTGAGGGCCTTCTTGTGCTTAGGTGCTTGGTGGTTGAGCTTGGGGCACTCGGACTTGATATGTCCAAACCTGTTGCACTCATAACACCTAATGTTAGAACTTTTAGGTTTACCTTGGTTGGGTCGAGTCGTAGTTCGCTTTCGTCCCTTGGCTATCCTTCGAGCTAGGTTCATTAGTTCGGCAGTCAACTCCGGGTCAACTTCTTCTTCGGACTCATCTTCCTCCTCGGGTGGTGGTGGCTTGCTTGCGATTTTCTTCTTCTTTGAACCTGCAAACAAGGCTATACCCCTCTCGGGTTCCGAGTTGGATTGTTCATGTAATTCAACCAAAAGAGTTTGTCCTAACCTAATTTTAGTAAGGTCCTTGGAGACCTTATAGGAATCAACCAGTGATGCCCATAAGGTAGTCCTCGGAAAGGAGTTTAGGACATACCTCATAAGGTCGCGGTTTTCGACCTTTGCCCGATGTGTAGGTTGTTGACTATGTCTTGGACACGGGCGTGGAGTTGCGCCGGACTCGTGTTCCTGCATTTTTAGTGTGTACAATTTATTGAATAACAAATCACGTTTGCAAACCTTAGCTTGATCCGATCCTTCGTGTAACTCGATTAGTTTTGTCCAAAGATCCTTTGCGCTTATGAAGGGGCCGACGCGATTTAGCTCCTCCTTGGACAAGCCGCATTGGAGGATTTGTGTTGCCTTGGCATCGGCTTCGACTTGTCGTTTTGTTGCAACGGTCCATTGATCATAATCCAAGGAGTCACCCACTTCATTAGTCGGAAGTGTGAAACCCGTTTGGATTATGATCCACATCTCGATTTGGGTTTTGAGAAAGCATTCCATCCGACCTTTCCAGTAACGGAAATCATCTCCGTTGTAAAATGGAGGTCGGACGGTGCTAAAACCCTCGAGATGGGCCATTAGAACAAAAAACAAGTAGACTAAAAAGATGACCTAGCAACACACGAAAGTACCAAGACTTGCGTCTTGGATTAGTAGTGTGAGAAATAAAAAGAAACAAACAAAAAATAGAAAGTTAAGCAACGAAATAAGAAACTAAATAAAAAGTAAGTACTCACAACCTTCGATGTCCCCGAAAGGCTACTAAACGTCGATTTTTGAGGATGAAAACAACTTGTTACAAGGGTAAACCCCCTGTAAGAAGTGTAGATCTCTGCGAGGGCTTCGATTTGGTAGGTAGACCGTGTCGTGGGTCAACTTGTACAAAAAGTTATGCCCGTTTGACCGTCGGCTACTCCAAAAGCGAATGCTTGCAAAACAAAATCAAACGAAGAGTACCAAGACTTCGTCTTGGATTAGTAGTGCGGGAGAAAAATTTAAATGAACGAAGAACAAATCTGTAAAAAAAATGTTAGATTGGTGGTTTCACCAAATCTAAGCGCCCCCGGCTCTGATATCAATTGTTGGATCGATGAGGTTCGCTAGAGGGGGGGTGAATAGCGAAAGAAAATTTTTCTCGTACGAACTCGTTTTAAAAGAAAACTTATATGCAGCGGAAAGATAAGCAAAACAAAAAGTAAAGGAGACAATAGACACAAGAGATTTACTTGGTTCGTAGCCGAAGGCTACTACTCCAAGGCCCTAGTGGTCCTTGACCACGTACGGAGGGCAAATTACTAAACAAACTCCTCCTCGTTGGAGGTAGGAGTTAATCGATACAAAAAGAACTTGAGGTAGAGGACACTCTCTCCTCGATTACGATAAAAGCTCAAGAATGTAAATGAGCAACGACACTAAAATTAAAGCCGTACAAAAATAAAGGAAATGAAACCTAGACGTCGGAGAAGAAGAAGCACGTTGTTGTCGGTAGCTTTATGAGACTTTTGGAAGCTTAGAATTGTTCAAACCCTAGGTTTGGCCCTCCTTTTATAGCCTTTGAGCCCCTTTTCGAGTGGGTCTTCAACCAATCACAAATGGACACCAAACCGCTTTGAGGTGGAGTGATAAGCCTTGACTCCTCGAATCTGATCATTGACCATCACGACCGATGGCCATCATCGCCGATCGATGGCGATCCGATTGATGACCTTCGGCAATGACTAATACACCGGCAATGAGTCCTCCAAGTCGGCAATGATCGATGCTTGCAAGTCAAAGTTAGCTCAACAAAAACATACTTCCGACGGTCTTCGACCGTCCGATCTCGACCTAGACCACCTATGAGATGTCTTGGGTCGGATCTACGCTTAAGATCATCCCCGTAAAGAGGATACGACCTCACTTACGCTCACACACACGAGCTTACCTCGATACTTACGTGTTGCTTTTGCTTCCGGCCTTCCACTCGATTCCATCGGCTCCCTCCGAAATCACTCGAGTGTCGCCCGACCACCGCGGCTTCCTCCGGGTGTCGCTAGCCTTCATCTCCAGCTATAGCAATCTTCTGCACACTTGATTCATCTCGTGAGATAACGACATGAGCTTAACTTTGTATCGTTTGCTATAATCAAAACTCAGGTTCGACTTAGGTGCCTGCTGCACCAACAGGCCCTACAAATGTACTAAGAAACACTCTACATTTAACTTCCTCAGTATATCGATATAACAATGTTGTGTTCTCAAACATGCCGAAATGATCCTTAGGAACTGAGGAATCATTGTATTCAGGCATGTGTAGAACCCGAAAGTGCTGAGGTAATTCTTCATTTAATATATCCTGTGTAAAGGGATTTTGCTCTTCTATTTTTGAAATATTGCTTACAAAAGGAAGACCTTTATCAAACTGTTCTTTCCCAAGAGGAGCTACACATGGTTTCTTCCCCTTGGATTGTCTATGTGTTGGGATTTATACTGAAAAGTCTATTCTTTCTATGAACATCTTTATTTTTGAAATAAGAATCACATGATCATTGTTTGCATCTTTATGGTTATGCATATTGTCTGATACATTACATTGTAGATAACATGGTATGTGGTGTCACACGGAAGATCATGTTATCAGTTCCCTGTAGAGTATAAGTAGAGGCTCACAACTGAGATGGTTGTGGACAAACCATTGGTATGGTTGTAGTGTATTTTGGTATTGGTTTGTCTTGACCATAGAATTACACTAGTACACTTTGTGTGTATTTAGCGGAACCGACTTAGAGGTGATTCAATTTATTGTTGACTACATAATTGAATAAGATCTCGGATATTATGGTGTACATGCTCTTAATCCCGATATAATAACGGGCACATGTACTTAGTATTTATTTCTTTGATTTACCAATGGGCAAGATTTATAGATTAAATCGATAGGCTCAGTATGTTTGGAAATGATATTATTTACATGGTGTGTAGTTGATTATAGGAGGAAACCGTGTCCTATATATTAGGATGATGATGTCCCCTTGAGGAGTTCATAAGGATCATCATGTAAACCATATAGGTGGACTTGGTCTGGCATGATGATAAAGTTGAGTGGCACTACTCATGGAGTTAGATGTGGATTAATTAATTGTCAGTAAATTAATTAATTGATGGACATTCGATATCTTAAATACGGGGAGACAATTGTACAATTAATATATGGAGCTCATATTTATTTATGGGGGTTGGTGAGGTAGATCAATGATAATCCTCTAGTGGAATGGATTATCATTAATGGATCAGATTTTATGTGGGTCGGATCCATTGGGTGGCCAAGATCCAACTCCTCCTCATGGTCCCTATTGTAGCCTATTAAAAACCTCATGAAGCCTAGATCCATCGGACACGATTAAAAGGAGGCTTGAGCGAAATATATAAATAAGGGTTTCAAGGCTTGGGCATGAGATATGGTTTTGGAGATTAGGGTTTTGGCTTGGGCGGCAAGGAATAGAAGTGGTGCTAGGGTTTGTCTTCGTGGCCGGCGGCACAAGAGAGCATACGGTTTGGTTTTTCCTTCTTTCTCTCTTGGTCGGCACACCATCTTCTTCTCCTATGGTTGGTGGCACCACCCTCTCTTCTCTTTCTCCTTGGCCGGCGGCAAGAGTTAGGGTTTCTTCCCTTGGAGCTCTTGGCCGGTGCCCTCTCCTCTTCCTCTCCTAGGGCTGGCAGCAACCTTTTTTTGTGATTGGTGGTCAGCACAAGCAAGGAGAAGAAGGTAGTTTGTTCTTCCCTCATTCGGAGCGAGTGAGGACAGGAAGACGCGATCTAGGAGGCTTCAACTCTTGTAGGATCGTTGCCCACACAACGTTAAAGAGGAGGATAGGTCATACAATAGAAGACCAAGAGGTAAACAAGAGGCATAATTCTTGTTTAAGTTTCTTTCTTGTTCTATGAAATTTGTATGTAATTGTATGTGGCTAATTTACTTGGACCCCGAAGATAAACACAAAAACCGGTGATCCGTACATCATCTATTCCGCGGCTAATCGAGGAAAAGAGTTAGGTTGCTTGAATAACAAGTTTATTCAAGAGACCACTCGAATCGAATAGCACGATGATGGATCGGTTGCTTGGTTAATCCGTCTTCGTCAAGTATTAATTATTTTAATCCGGCGACGTAGATTGGATTGCCATGCACAACCGACCAAGTTGAAGCGGGAAGCGAAGCTTCGACCTTCAAGTGGTATCTGAGCCACGGTTTCCGATTTTATTTGTTTAGGATTTAGTTACTTTTATGCACTTATCATATATTGTATGTGCCAGATAATAGTAGGATGTGCGTAGGCTAACTTTTTTGTTGCATACATAAGATCCAACTATTATGGCCATATGTGTGTGTATGTGATTGGATGTGTGTAATTGTAATATTATTTGAATCCTCTGGGTTGTCCAGGCTAGAATTTAATTTTTGTAATTAAGTATGACATTGTTTAGCCACACTTTTATTTTAGGTTACTTTCGATCTAGATTTCATGTACACTCCTTCGTGGAGTATAGGATCAATGGATGTAAATTAAAATAATTTTTCTCGGCTCGGATCTCCTGATGGCTTGTATATGGCATAGGGAGGAGCGGACGAGATGGCGACACGACGGGAGGCATATTTTAAAACAAAAGCCATAATAGTTGGAAAATATTTTTTTTATATTTATTGCTTCTTGTTTGATATGCAAGTTGTGTGCTAGGAAAATTCCTCATTTTAAATTGCGAGAGGGATATTTTTTTTTAAATTCCTATGGCCTCTATTACGATTTGACATATGATGCAAACAAACTTGTGCGTCGGCTCTGAGTGCCTTCCTCCCCATCGGATGAGTTTGTTTTGCGGATCACAAGGTCAAATATGGTTATAGGAAATTATTTAGGAGCGTGTGTACTTCCCCATCAGAAGGCACATAATCCGAGGTAATTGCCTTAGTATCGAGTAATGGTGAATACTTAGATGCAAATAAGAGTATCCTCCCCATCGGAGTCACTGCTTTTATTTGTAGGGCCGAAGAGGAACCAACTATTAATTTTATTTGTCAAAAACTAAGGTTAATAGGATAATAAAATTAATGGGTAAAACCTCCTCTTATAAATGTAGAATTCGTATACGTCCACACTATCGTGGCATACGATATTCTTGGTGTTTTAAGGTGTTAGTTGATTTTAAAATTTTATTGTTTGAGGAATCAAAATTTTTTTGAAATCTAATGTTTTGATCTATGTGATTCTTAGGTTTTTCAAAAATGACTTTCAACCCACTTGCTATGATACTAAAGGAAAATAAACTTACTGGACCCAATTATGTTGATTGGAAAAGGAATCTAGATATTGTCTTGACTGTGGAGGAGTACAAGTAGGTACTCTTCGAAGAGTGTCCTCCTAAGCCTGCAGATGATTTTGGGGAAAAGGAGAAAGAGAGTTATAAAAAGTGGATTAAGGCTGATGTGATGGCGCGGTGTTATATTTTGGCTTCTATGTCAAATGTATTACAACATCAGCATCAAGCCATGCCTACTGCTTATGACAAGATGCTCAATCTCAAGGATCTTTTTGGACACCAGAATCTGGCTGCTAGGTAGGAAGCCATGAGGAACTTGATGACGACCACCATGGTTGAGCGAACACCCATGAGGGATCATGTTCTCAAGATGATGGCTCATTTGAATGAGTTGGAAGTCCTTGGAGCTGAGATCGATGGGGAAACCCAGGTCGATATCATTCTCCAATCTCTACCTAGGAGTTTTGAGTAGTTTCGCCTAAATTACAATATGAATAAGAGGTTGTATTAGTTGGCGGAGCTTTTGACAGAACTCCAGGTGGTAGAGGGGATTTTTCATCATAGTGCTTAGGCTCAGGCAATGGTTGCTCAGAAGGTTTCGACTTCTAAGCCGAAAGGCAAGAAGAAGAAGAAATAAGGTGGACCAAAGGTGGCGAGAGAATCTCAAGGAGGAGTGAAGAAGCCGAAAGGTAAGTGCTTCACTTGCAAGCATACTGGACATTGGAAGAAGGACTACCCCAACCGGAAGCAGAACAAAGGTATATCTTTTGGTCTGGTCGTTGAAATATGTTTAGCGGTGTTATCTACCGGCACCTGATGTGCAGATACGGGAGCCACTGATAATGTCTGCAATACTTTGTAGGGGTTCCAGGAAACCAGACGACTAGCTGAAGGGGAGATTACCGTTTACTTTGGCGATGCTACGAAGGTGGCAGTTATTACAGTGGGAGATGTTTATTTATCTATTGATAGGAATAAAACTTTGGTTCTGAAAAATTGCCTTTATGTACATATATTTAGAATGAATTTGATTTCGGTTTCTAAATTGTTTTTGGATGGATATTCTATTTATTTTAATGAAAGAGTTATTATAAAAAGGAATATGGAGATTATCTATTCTGGTGCATTGATAGGAAATTTATATACCCTTGAACCAAAAGCTCCCACGATGCAAATAGAAGTAAATAACTCATCTTATAAATCTAATAAGAGAAAAGAACCTTCAAAAATGAACCAAACGTATCTTTGGCATCTAAGGTTATGTCATATTAACCTAAGTAGAATTCAAAGGTTGATAGATGATGGACCTCTGGGTTCATTAGTGGTGGAAGATTTCCCAACCTGCGAATCTTGCTTGGAAGGTAAAATGACCAAGAGGTCTTTTAAGACCAAGGGGTATAGAGCTAAAGATGTGTTAGAATTGATTCATTCTGATTTGCATGGTCCTATGTCTATCCAAGCTAGAGGTGGTTTTGAATATTTCATCTATTTTATAGATTATTATTCAAGATATGGATACATTTACTTGATGCGCCGCAAGTCTAAATGCTTTGACAGATTTAAAGAATTCAAGGCTGATGTGGAGAAATGTCAAGGTAAAAGTATCAAGACACTACGATCTGATCGTGGTGGTGAGTACTTCTTGGGAGAATTTAGGAATTGGGATTCAATCCCAATTGTCTGCACCTGACACACCCTAGTAGAATGGTGTAGCAGAGCGAAGGAATAGGACTCGTATGGAGATGGTTAGATCGATGATGAGTTATTCAGAGTTACCAGATTCGTTCTGGGGGTATGCTCTAGATACGACAGTGTATATTCTGAACTTGGTACTATCTAAATCAGTGCCTTCTACTCCCATAGAATTATGGACCGGGCGAAAGCCTAGTCTGAGACATATTCGAATTTGGGGTAGTCCCACACATGTGCTGAAGGCAGATCTTGGTAAGTTGGAACCTCGTACAAAAGTGCACATCTTCGTAGGCTATCCTAGAAGAACGAAAGGTGGTTTGTTCTATAGTCCTAGAGATCAGAGGGTGATCGTTAGCACAAATGCTAGATTTTTAGAGGAAGACAATGTGATGAACCACAAGCCCATGAGTAAGATTATTCTGGAAGAATTGAGAAGGGAAGTCACTACTTCAGTACCACCGGTACAAGAGGATATACCACAAGTGACTGCACCGTGTGTCACTGAGGATACACAGGTGATACCTTGTCATAGTGGAAGGGTTGTTAGACAACCTGATAGATTTATGATCTTGGGAAAATCTTCTGATTTGGTCCCTGGCGAACATGAACCTGATCCCTGGACATATGACGAGGCAATCCAAGATAAAGATGTGGTATCTTGGAAAAGTGCAATGAATTCTGAGATAGAATCTATGGATTCAAATCAGGTTTGGGATATAGTAGAACCACCCAATGGTGTAAAATCGATTGGATGCAAGTGGATCTACAAAAGAAAGAGAGGAATTGATGGGAAGGTTGAGACCTTAAAAGCGAGGCTTGTTGCGAAAGAGTATACTCAGAGAGAGAGCATCAATTATGAGGAGACTTTCTCACCGGTAGCCATGCTTAAGTCTATCTAGTCTCACTTATGTATTGCTGCTCATATGGATTATGAGGTGTGGCAGATAGATGTCAAGACAGCTTTCCTTAATGGAAGTCTTAAGGAAAACATCTATATGGAGAAACCAAAGGGATTCATTGCAAAGGGCAAAGAGCATCTAGTGTGCAAGCTTAATCGGTCCATTTATGGATTGAAACAAGCATCGAGATCTTGGAACATCTGCTTTGATGAGGTAATCCAGTCTTATGGATTTATTCAAAGTCCGGATGAGTCTTGTGTATACAAGAGATGTGACAGAAACGTAGTGGTATTTCTTGTACTATACGTAGATGTAATTTTGTTAATTGGCAACAATGTCAAGGTGTTATCAGACGTAAGGGTATGGTTGTCCAAATAGTTTGATATGAAGGACTTGGGAGAAGTGGGACACATCCTTGGGATCAAGGCTATAAGGGATCGCAGGAAAACGATGTTGTGCTTAACTCAAGCTTCATACATAGACACCATTTTGGCTCATTTTAGCATGTAGAACTCAAAGACAGGTTTTCTACCTTTTAGGTATGGAGTACCTTTATCTAAAGAGATGTGTCCTACAACATAAAAAGAGATAGAGGAGATGAAGGCGGTTCCTTATGCTTCAGCGGTAGGAAGCCTCATGTATGTTATGCTATGTACGAGGTCGGATATCTACTTTGCCATGGGCATGGTTAGCAGATATCAGAGTATTCCAGGACAGGGACATTGGACTACGGTAAAGCATATATTGAAGTACCTGAGAAGGACTAGGGATTATATGCTAGTATACCAGGCAGATCAATTACTCCCTGTGGGTTATACAGATTCCGACTTTCAATCATATAGGGATAACAGTAAGTCTACCTCAGGTTTTGTGTTTACTTTGGGAGGTGGAGCCAAAAATGTGTGTCGGACTCCACCATGGAAGCTGAGTATGTGGCAACCTCTGAGGCAGCCAAAGAAGATGTATGGATCTGGAACTTCTTGATGGACTTGAATGTGATTCCTAGATTGCCCAGAACTATCACAATTTATTGTGATAAAAGTGGTGCAGTTGTAAACTCGAAGGAACCGCGAGCCTATAAGGCAAGTAAAGACATAGAGCGCAAGTACTACCTGATATGAGAGATCGTAAAGCGAGGAGAAGTTGCTGTAGCCAAGATTGCATTAGAGGATAACCTGGCAGATCCTTTCACTAAGGCCCTTCAAGCGAGAGCTTTTGATAGGCATGTCGAGGGAATGGGAATCAGATGTATGGCAGTATGAGGACAGCATAGTCTTTTAGTATAAGTGGGAGATTGTTGGGATGTATACTGAAAAGTATATTCTTTATATGAACATCTTTTTTTTTGAAATAAGAATCACATGAACATTGTTTGCATATTTATGGTTATGCATATTATCTGATACATTACATTGTAGATAACATGGTATGTGTTGTCACATGGAAAATCATGTTATCAATTCCTTGTAGAGTATAAGTAGAGGCTCCATACTGAGATGCTTTTGGACAAACCATTGGTATGGATGTAGTGTAATTTGGTATTGGTTTGTCTTGAACATAGAATTACACTTGTACACTTTGTGTGTATTGAGCAAGATCGACTTAGAGGTAATTCAATTTATTGATGACTACATAATTGAATCGGACCTCAGATATTATGGTGTAAATGCTTTTAATCCAGATATAATAACGGGCAAATGTACTTAGTATTTATTTCTTTGATTTTCCAAAGTACAAGATTTATAGATTAAATCGATAGGCTCGGTAAATTGGGAAATGATATTATTTACATAGTGTGTCGTTGATTATAGGAGGAAACTATGTTTTATATATTAGGATGATGATGTCCCTTTGAGTAGTTCATAAGGATCATCATGTAAACCCTTCAGGTGGACTTGGTCCGGCATAATGATAAAGTTGAGTGGTACTACTCATGGAGTTAGATGTTGATTAATTAATTGTCAGTAAATTAATTAAATGACGGACATTCAATATCTTAAACAAGGGGATATATTTGTACAATTAATATATGGAGCCCATATTTATTTATGGGGGTTGGTGAGGTAGATCAATGATAATCCTCTAGTGGAATGGATTATCATTAATGGATCGGATTTTATGTGGGTCGGATCCATTGGGTGGCCAAGATCCAACTCCTCCTCATGGTCCCTATTGTAGCCTATTAAAAACCTTATGAAGCCTAGATCCAAAGGACACGATTAAAAGAAGGCTTGAGCGAAATCTATAAATAAGAGTTTCAAGGCTTGGTCGTGAGATATGGTTTTGGAGATTAGGGTTTTGGCTTGGGCGGCAAGGAGTAGAAGTGGTGCTAGGGTTTGTCTTCTTGGTCGGCGGCACAAGAGAGCATAGGGTTTGGTTTTTCCTTCTTTCTCTCTTGGCCGGCACACCATCTTCTTCTCCTAGGGCCGGCGGCGCCACCCTCTCTTCTGTTTCTCCTTGGTCGACGGCAAAAGTTAGGGTTTCTTCCCTTAGAGCTATTGGTCGGTGCCCTCTCCTCTCCCTCTCCTAGGGTCGGCAACAACTTTTCTTTGTCATTGGTGGTCGGCACAAGCAAGGAGAAGAAGGGAGTTTGTTCTTCCCTCATTTTTAGCGAGCGAGGACGGGAAGACGCGATCTTGGAGGATCGTTGCCCACACAACGTTCAAGAGGAGGATAGGTCATACAATAGAAGACCAAGAGGTAAATAAAAAGTGTAATTCTTGTTTAAGTTTCTTTCTTGTTCTATGCAATTTGTATGTAATTGTTGATAGGGCAATCAACCCATGATATGGTTTTGATGTGTGTGGCAAAGGGTTTATGTTAGGATGATTGGATTTTATATGTGCGTTGGAGTCTTGCAGAACTTAGTAATTCTCACATGGAGCATTGGCGAGTTTCACCTCGCATGACTCGGTCCTTGAGTCGGTGAAGGATGGCTTTGCAGAAGTCGTGCGCTTGGAGCATCTGAGGGACCGTCGGACGAGGAGCATTGGAGTGAAGCTGGAGGAAGTAGACTTCAGGGCGAGTCGCAAAGGATGACACTGCAGAGTCGTGCGCTTGGCACATCTGAGGGACATGGTCGGACAAAGAAAACTTCAAAGGCGAGGGACTTCAAGGAATGAGAGTGAGCGAATGTAACCCGGGAAGGGGTAGTGAGCTTAGGTGAAACTTGGCTAATTGGCTAAGTGTCAGATGGGATTTCCCGACATCAGTCGACTGCCATGTCATGGCAGTCGACTACTCTAAGTCGACTGTGACTCGACTAGTGTATGAGTCCTATTCATGTGCCAACAGTCGACTGCAATGGATTGACAGTCGACTGCCAAGACCACCAGTTAACTGATGAAGGCATCAGTTGACTGGTCGCAAGGGTTTCGAGCACAGAATGGAGTGTTCGCTTCCGGCACTCGACTGATAGCTCCATCAGTCGACTAATGGTAGGATCAATCGACTAATGTGGTGTTAGTAATATATGAGAGATGTCCTAAGGCAATCACCTTATGTATGAACCATTTATATGATAAATGAAGATTCACTATTTGAGTATACATGATTCATGTATTTAATTGGATCTTAAACTCATTTACTGAATGTCCACGATACAATTCACAGCATGAGAGAATTTGTGATTGGATCACAACTAGTGAGTATCTCTACATGTGTAATTGTGATGTATCGGAATTATCCCTAGTCGATGAATTGATGGATTTGGACACCATCAATTCTGTCGAGACTAGCACGAGGTATACTCCTTGGTGTATCCAAGCGGTGATTCTCATTGGTCGGAGACATTGTGATGTCCGGAGTTAATCGTGGATGCTAGTTATGGTAACTAGTTCATTGGAGTGACCAGCCGTAAGACTTCATATGGTTCTCTGCATATATAGATATGTCAATGAAGTTCTTACTGTAGCTTAAGTGCGATGTTCCTTTGACTTGCGGTATTCAAGTCATCTTGATCATGGAGACTTATGCTTTGACATCTTAAGCAAACATCTCTAAGGAGATGTGGACCCGGGATGATTGGGTATAAGTCGAAGTGATCGAAGGTGTTTGAATAGCCTATAAAGGATTCACCACTCCTTGCGAGGAGAAGTATACCCATGGCCTCTCGTCGGATTGTTACTAAAGTCTTTGGCCAAAGCATTACATGTTTAGAGTAAGGTACTCTTCGATACATGTGCAGTAACTAGAATCCGTAGGACGAGGAAATGATACTTGGGCTAGGTGTGACGTAGTCAGCCTAGTGGGGACTGACACTATAGACCATGTCCTGAACCAAGTGGGTATAAGATGAGTGAAGGGAATGGGGCACGAATCATTCGAGCTGCTGAAGGGTTTCAGAATAGTTCTGGATCAACCGTTGATCTTTTCGGTTAATTGGGGATCATGATGTACTACTAGGTGCCACTCATGATCGTTCTATAATTAATGGTTAATTATAGATGGCCAACATAAACCGAGAACCTATTTGGTCACACGCACAACGAGCGTAATCCGAAGGATTTAAAACGAGCTTGAGAATGAGATTCTCAGACCGAGAGAAACTAGGTTTGGTTGGACCAAACATGGAGCGAGCATGAAATCGTTTCAGTCGCAATGGAAGCGTGGATGGGCCGTGTCTTATGAAGACATAATGGATGAACCAAAATGGTTTGGTTCTAATCCAATGGAGGAGAATAAACCAAAGGGTTTGGTTTATTTTAAACGAATGAACCAAAAGTTTGTTCGGTTCGTTTTAACTTAAAATAAACCATCATGGTTTGGTTTATTTTAACTTATATTAATGGAGCGGGTTAATGGGCCTTATGGTTATGATCCAATAACCATTAAAAGAATTAGTTCTCTATAAAAGAGGGCTTAAGGTGTTGTTAAGCCCTAATCAAAAACCCTAACCTAATAGTTGCCGCCCACCTCCCCTTGGAGATTTCGGCGCCAACCCTCTTCCTTGCCGCCGCCCACCTTGAAGCTCCTTGGCCAGCGTCCAGAAGGTGCTGACCTTCACTCTTGCCGGCGTCGAGCTGTTGCCGGGGGAACTCCGGTGATCTCCATTGGGTTTGGCATCAAGGTGAGCTTCATCCTACCTTTTTGGCCGGCCTTAATTCCTCCACCAAAGCTGTCCAGTTTTCTGGACAGCTTGTTTCCCTCTCGTTGGAGCTTCGTTTGGACGATGGTTGGAGCTCCGACAGTGCCTAACTTACCGGGGATTCGATCTCCGGTAATCCTCATAGGTGGAGGACGAAGGATTCGTCAAACGGTTGACGAATACCTCTCCGGAGAAGCGAGTTTTGAGGACTCGTCTTTGGATCCGAATTTGGATTTGGATCGTGATCCTCTCTCGATCATGTCGTCTTCAACACGAGGCTAGTAACCCGTACGAAGACGAAGCTCATGACTTAGCAAAGTCTTCTCAAAGATACTCGGCGTGGATACGGATAGAGACGATTCTAGCGAGGATCTTTCCGGTTGATGTCGTTCCCGCTACACGTGATACAAAAGGTATACGTAGTTAAATTTCCTTTCATTGAAAAATTTAAATTTACGGTTATGACTACACATGTTGTACTATGTATTCGTGTGATGTGTGTGTTGTAATAAATGTAGATTTATTATTTTTATTTCTTCCTCTGTGCACATGTTTACAAAACATGTTCGAACACACACTCGCCGCGGTGCCGGAAACCCAACAGTGGTATCAAAGCCCAGGTTGTGTTTCGACATAATCCTAAAATTGTTTTGCGATAGTCATAATGATATTTCTGGAAATTTTCTACTTTTGGAAAGTTAGAAGTATTTATGGAAATTTTTCAATTTTGGAAAGTCTAGAAGTATTTATGGAAATCTTCCACTTTTGGAAAGTTGGAAGTATTTATGGAAATTGATATTTTCCATAAATAAAATATTTGATTAGATTTGGAAATTTGTTTCCTAATTTAATCATGATTTGATTTGGTAAATCAAATCTTAAAATATTTTATTTTCATAAGTAGTTTTGATGATTTAGGAAATTGGTTTCCTAAATTGACTTTCCTTAATCAACTATTTCCATAAATAAAATATGTGATTAGATTTGGAAATTTGTTTCCTAATTTAATCATGATTTGATTTGGAGAATCAAATCTTAAACATATTTTATTTCCATAAATAGTTATGACAAATAAGGAAATTATGTACATGACATAATTGTATGTCATGTAATTGCATTAGATGCATATCATTATGCCATGCGAGTCGTGACATGTAGATGTATGTCATGTATGCCATGCCATGTAGATAATAGTTATTTGCATGCAAAGAGGATGAGACATAAAAACCCTTACTCAATATTAAAGCCTACACCTTCCATTAATATGGTTAGAACCAGAGTTCCGTTTCTTGTTTGGGTTGTTGGACTCTCTCCAAGCCCAACTCGAACCCGAACATGATCAAACTATGGAATAGTTTAATACTAATATGATAAGAGTCAGAGGTCAATCGTTAGCTTTGGTTGTTGGACTCTCTCCAAGATGGGCTAATTGGTTGAATGCGCTCTAACCATATTAAAACTATTTCTCGATTAATGGGTTGGCTTTAACCTAGAGCATCGGCTTGTTGGACTCTCTCCAAGGTCGATGTAAAGGGAGGTGAAGTTGGGTGCTATGCATATGATGCATACTTGTTAATGTGATAACAACCTGATGTATGTGTGAACATTCAATTATGCGATATGCACCTGTGATAGTTGATACTCACCGTAGTTTTGAATGGCTTGTTGGACTCTCCCCAAGGTTGTTCATATCTATGATGGATATCAGCCCATTCGGAGATGGACCTACGATTTCTCGAAGTGATTTTGGGGTTTTTGAAATTCGAAAAATGAATGGGATTTATAAATGTATATTGATGCATTTTAAAAATCATTTTCTCATATATGCTCGTTTTGTATTTCTAGGTCAATCGATTGATCATGACGTCTTTGAATTTACGCTCTATTTTGGATTCAAACAAACTGATTGGGCCTAACTTCCTGGACTAGCTTAGAACCCTGAGAATTGTTCTCAAGGCAGAAAAGCTAGCATATGTCCTTGAAGAGCCTCTTCCCAACTGTCCTAAGGACGATGCAACTCTAGACCAAATGTTGGTCTATCAGAAGCATGTGGCAGATTCTGAGCTGGCAAGTTGCATCATGCTAGCGGCGATGGTACCTGAGCTGCAAAAGCAGCATGAGCATATGGATGCTAATACTATGGTCTTCCATCTTCATGAGTTGTTTGATGAGCAAGCGAGATCCGAAAGGTTCGAAGTCTCCAGGCTCCTCTTCACCACGAAGATGCAAGAAGGTTCGTCTGTAGTGCAGTTTGTGCTAAAGATAAATGGGTACATCGAGCGGCTAGCTACCCTCGGGTTTGTGATGGATCACGAATTAAGTATTGACTTAATTCTGCATTGTTTGCCCAAGAGTTTCTCACAATTCGTGATGAACTATCGGATGAACAAATTGGAATCCACTATTCCTGAGCTCCTCAATATGCTGAAGATTATGGAGCCTTCTGTGAAGAATGAGGAGAAGGCGGTTCTGTTAGTTGATTCCTCAAAGAAAGGTTCTAAGAGGAAGGCAAAAGAACAGAAGAAAGGGAAGAACAAGAAGGCAAAGAAGGCAGAACCAGCACAAAAGGGCACTTGCCATCATTGTGGCAAGGAAGGCCACTGGCGAAGAAACTACAAGATTTATCTTGAGTTCATGAAGAAGAAGAAGGCATCCGATGCCCCATCCTCTTCATATATCTTCGTTATTGATTATCATTCTATTTCCTTAGACACTTGGGTATTGGATACTGGGTGTGGCTCACATATATGTAATGACATACATGGGCTAAGGAATAGAAGAAGACTCGTCAAGGGAGAGTCAAATTTATGTGTAGGGAATGGAGCAAAGGTTGCTGCACTCGCCATCGGAACGTATTTGTTGAAACTCCCTACAGGACTTGTCTTAGAACTGGATAGTTGCCTTTATGTTCCTTCGTTGATAAAGAACATCATTTCTATTTCTTGGTTAAATAGAAATGGGTACTATTTTATTTTTAGTAATAATTGTTGTTACATAACTTTGAATGGAGTTCTTTATGGGACTGGAACTTTAAGCAATGGTGTTTATATGTTGGACGTATCCAGTGATGTTTTCAATATCGAAGCGAGCAACAAGTGTTCTCGAAAGGATAATCAATTAGACTTCTACATGTGGCATTGTCGTCTTGGCCATGTAAGCAAGAAATGCATGTCTGAATTACACCGATGTGGAATTCTAGAATCGTTTGAATTGGATTCATACGATACATGTGAATCATGCTTAAAAGGCAAGATGACTAAGTTACCTTTTACTGGAAAAGGTGAACGAGTGGGAGAGTTACTAGGTCTAATACATACTGATGTATGTGGACCTATGTCAACTCAAGCTTTAGGAGGCTATAGCTACTTCATTACCTTCACCGATGATCACTACGGCTTGGGTATGTGTTCTTGATGAAACACAAGTCTGAAGCCTTTGAAAGGTTCAAAGAATTCAGAAATGAAGTAGAGAAACAACATGACAAGAGTATTAAAATACTTCGATCGGATCGAGGTGGTGAATACTTAAGTCAAGAGTTTCTTGATTAACTAAGAGACAATGGCATATTATCTCAATGGACTCCGCCATATACACCACAGCATAATGGTGTATCTGAGAGGCATAACCGGACCTTGTTGGATATGGTCAAGTCAATGATGAATCATGCGAATCTTCCCAAGTTCTTTTGGGGCTATGCACTTCAGACAGCTGTTTACTTGTTAAACAGAATGCCAACCAAGGTAGTCTCTACTACTCCATATGAGATATGGAATAGTAAGAAACCTCATGTATCTTACTTAAAGATATGGGGTTGTCCAGCTTATGTGAAGCGGACTGTATCAAACAAATTGGATGCTAAGTCTGATAAATGTCTATTTATTGGATACCCTAAGGAAACAAGGGGTTACCAATTCTATCATCCTGTGGAACAAAAGGTGTTTGTTTCAAGGCATGCTGTGTTTCTAGAGAAAGAGTTTCTCTAAGAAAACAAGGGGAGTGTCGCCGAGCTTGAGGAGGCTCGAGAGACTCAAATAGACATTGATGAGATACTGGTGAAGCACAACAATGATAACTCATAGTGATGAGCAATCCTACGGACTCATCAGAACACCACATCTTCAGATATCCGTAGAACACGCAACATTCCTGAGAGATATGGATTTCTCGTAAGTGAATCGAACGATGTGTTACTCATTGATGATAAGGAGCCTACCAGTTATGAAGAATTGCTGACAAGTTCAGAAAGGGATAAGTGGCTTGAAGCCATGAAGTTGGAAATGGATTCCATGTATGAAAACCAAGTTTGGAACTTAGTTGACCCACCTGAAGGCATCAAGCCTATAGGGTACAAGTTGGTTTTCAAGAAGAAAACCGACATGGATGGTAATGTGATTACCTATAAAGCTAGATTAGTGGCGAAAGGATATCGTCAAAAACAAGGTGTTGATTATGACGAAACCTATTCGCTTGTAGCTATGCTTAAATCCATTCGGATGCTCCTGGCCATAGCGGCTCATTATGATTATGAGATATGACAGATGGATGTGAAAACAGCTTTCCTTAATGGAAATCTGCTCGAGGACGTGTATATGATACAGCCTGAGGGTTTCACATCGATTGATAAAACCAAGGTATGCAAATTGCGACGGACCATATATGGATTGAAGCAAGCATCCAGGAGCTGGAATATCCGTTTTGATGAGACGATCAAAAAGTTTGATTTCTCACAAAATCCAGACGAACCTTGTGTGTACAAGAAGGTTAGTGGGAGTGCAGTTTTGTTCCTAGTATTGTATGTCGATGACATATTACTTATAGGAAACGATGTTTAAATCTTACAGTCAGTTAAGGTTTGGTTATCCAAGACATTCTCCATGAAAGACCTGGGAGAAGCAACCTACATCCTCAGGATTAAGATCTATAGAGATAGATCGAAACGGTTGCTTGGTCTTTCGCAGTCTACATATATAGACCGAGTGCTAAAGGGGTTTAGCATGTCGGAATCCAAGAAAGGTTCCCTACCCATCAGGCATGGGATACACCTTTCGAAGTCTATGTGTCCGCGCACTGAAGACGAGAGGATTTGCATGAGTAAGATTCCCTATTCATCCGCAATAGGATCTATCATGTATGCTATGTTATGTACAAGGCCCGATGTATCGTATGCTCTGAGTGTCACGAGCAGATACCAGTCTGATCCAGAAATGGATCATTGGGTGACTATTAAGATGATCCTTAAGTACTTAAGAAGAACTAAGGATACGTTCCTAATATATGGAGAAGGGTACATAGTGATACGTGGGTATACAGATGCCAGCTTAAGACAGACAAGGATGATTCCATGTCTAAGTCTGGGTATGTATTCACCTGGAATGGAGGCGCAATAAGTTGGAAAGGTTCCAAGCTTTACACTATAGCGGATTCTGCCACTAAGGCAGAATACATTGTAGCTTTGGAAGAAGCAAAGGAAGCGATTTGTATCAAGAAGTTCATCTTTGAACTTGATGCGGTCTCATCAATGATCCAAACATGTGCTTCTCCGCTATCATCTTATCAGAGAGATCATCAGTAGGAATGAAATACAAATCAAAAACATTCCCACTGAAAGGAACTTAGTGGATCATTTGACTAAAGCATTACCTCAAAGTAAGTTTGAGGGTCATGTTAGTGCTTATGGTATTGGATACCGTAGCGATTTGCATTAGGCCAAGTGGGTGTCTGTTAGTAATATATGAGAGATGTCCTAAGGCAATTGCCTTATGTATGAACCATTTATATGATAAATGAAGATTCACTATTTGAGTATACATGTTTCATGTATTTGATTGGATCTTAAACTCATTTACTGAATGTCCACGATACGATTCACAGCATGAGAGAATTTGTGATTGGATCACAACTAATGAGTATCTGTATATGTGTAATTGTGATGTATCGGAATTATCCCTAGTCGATGAATTGATGGATTTGGACACCATCAATTCTGTCGAGACTAGCACGAGGTGTTGGTGCAATCGGCCCAGGTTGACTCGAGTTTGACTCGATCAGTATCTTGATAGGATTTTGATGATAGACAAAACTCATGACATGGGATTGTCATGGGAAAGTCCAACATGGGGTTGGCATGGAAAATCCAAGCATGGAGCTTGGTGTGGATGTCCAAAGCATTGCGAAGCCGTGCGCTTGGTGCTTGGCATAGGAAATGCATTGCGAAGCCGTGAGCTTGGTGCATGTGGGAAGTCTTGAGGACTTGGTAAGTTCACTAGGCTCGGGGTCCTTGAGTCAGTGAAGGATGGCATTGCGAAGCCGTGCGCTTGGTGCATCCGAGGGACCGCCGGACGAGGAGAGAATGGAGTGAGCCCAAAAGGAAGCATACTTCTAGGGCATGAGACGCGAAGGATGGCGTTGCGAAGCCGTGCGCTTGGCGCATCCGAGGGACGTAGGCTGAGGGATGAGAGCTTCAGTGGGGAACTCCGTGTGGGATAAGGTGGACTTGGCCAAGTGGCTAAGACTGAGTGTCGGAGGCTCAAACATCGTTATGTTTGAGGTTTTAGCCGACATCAGTCGACTGACATAGGTGCCAGTCGACTGCTCTAGGTCGTATGGGTTCGACCAGTGTTCATCAATCAAGTCCGCCGATCGATCGTTGAGACATCGATCGGCCGAGGCGGACAGCGATCGATCGATGACACCGCGGCACGTAGAATGGAGTCGAGCTTCGCCAAAGACTCGATCGATGGATGATCATCGTGATGGGTTCCATCGGGCCGATCGATGTGTGATCCATTGGAACTTAACCAACGTGGATCTGGCCGTTGTGAGACAACGGCTATGGGACCAGTCGACTGATGGTCACGATCAATCGACTGATGGGCGCGAAAATAGCTTGATGCAGGTTATAAAAGGAGCACGAGTTGGAGGATTTCTCCATGGTTTTTGTGGTGCTATTGGAGGGGAATTGCTACTGCATTCCAGTCCTTCAAGAGGCAATCAAAGCAAGCAACAAATAAGTGATCAAAAGCAATCAGTGAAAAGTGTTTCTTTTGTATTGTATTTGTATTCTTGTTTGTATTTGTATATTACTGTTGTAATTTCTTGTGAGAGGTTTCTCCACCTCCGACGTGTAGTCGAGGAGTTTGAGTATTGTCGTGTGCATCTCTAGAGCTCGAGGAGCTCGCCCGCGGAGTAGGAACCATTCGGTTCCGAACCACGTATATCGTGTGTGTTTGTGTGTGCTTATTTGTTGTCAGTATTATTATTGTTTTATTGTTTCCACTGCGCTAACGACAATCGTAGACAAGCAACGCAATGAGAACGAGTGAATTACGATATCCAACGAACGAGGGCTATTCACCCCCCTCTAGCCGGCCAATCGATCTCCCAACAAGTGGTATCAGAGCCGAGGTCGCTCTTCAAGGACTAACCGCCGCAAGAGCACTACAAGATGGCTGGCTAGAACCTCCAACCACCAAAATTCGAAGGAGATTTACTATGGTGGAGAAGAAAAATGGAGGTATACCTAGAAACTGATTTTGATTTTATGCTAATCTTAGAAAACGGTTTCGAATTGCCTAGGGATGAAAGAAATAGGCAAATTGAAAAGTCAAGGTGGACCCAAGACCAAATCAAGGGCTTCAAGACAAATCTCGAGGTAATTAAATTACTTAGTGATTTGTTACCTAATCATATTTGGTCTAGATTGGGTGACTATAGGGATGCGAAGGAATTATGGGAGAAAATAATGAAATTCCAAGAAAATTCCAAATCGACACAAGTAGAGGAGAATGCCGAAGAAGTAGCACCCACAACATTTGAAGATGTTGATGATTAGGTGGAGACCTCGACCTCTAGCATTGAGGGGGAGGAAAGGCAATCTTCCATCCCGGAGCAAGAACAAGAAGCATCCACATCCGGGAGAAGTGAAGATCATGAAGAGGCCTCTACCACCATCTCCCTAGGTAACTCAAGTGTTGTAATTTTAAATAAAAATCACATAATATGCTTTGAGTGTAGGGAGAAAGGGCACTACAAGAGTAAATGCCCTAAATTGGCTAAGGAAAAGACATCAACACCAAAAGTCAACCCAAAGTCAAAGGATGCCAGTGTTCCCAAAATCAAGAGCAAAGAGCACATTATGTGCTTCAAATGCAATCAAAAGTGGCACTACCGAAGTCAATGCCCTAGGGGGAGGAAGAAAGGGCAAGAAGGTGCAATTCATGTAGGGGGAGCTCCTAAAGCTAACCCTAAGGTAAATTTAAATAATGCACCTTTAATTCCTAGAGTCAAAAAGAATGCTAAGAATTATTTTAGTTCTCTAGCAATTATCAATAAAAATCATGCTAGGAGAAACAATAAGATTTATTGCTTAGGTGCTAAACATGTTAGTTTCTCTAAGGACAAACCTAGGACTCAAAACACTAGACCTATTTTACCTAGGGAGTCAATTAGGAGAATTGAAGAAAACTTGGGTGTTAATCCCAAGAAATCTAGGCATATGCCTAGAAAGAAAAATAATTCCCAAAAGATAAATGAAAATTCAAAATTGGGAAAATTAGAGTTAGAAAACCAAGCCTTGAAGTCAAGGCTAGAAAAACTGAAGAAGACCCTAGCAATAATCAAAAATTCGGTTCAAGGGTCAAATACACAAAAATCAAGGCCTAGGAAATAAGAACTATCTAAGGGCAAGAAGGGTTTGGGTCACAAACCTATGTCCTACCATAATGTTCCATTTACTTATGGGACAATATCTAGGTCTAGAAAAACCAAGGCTAATAGGGAAGTCATCCCTAAGTCTAGCCATGGTGTGTGTTTAGTGGCTAAGGACTTAAGAAAAATCAAGAAAGCCACTAAGAAGGTCAATGGAGGAGTCACCTCTAGAGTTGACCCAAGTAAGACCCATTTGACTAAGGCTTCAAAGCCAAAAAGGGTCATTAGGAAGGTATCTAGGGAAGTTATCCCTAGGGAATACCTTGTTAACCCAAGGAGCTCCAATAGATATTGGGTTCCTAAGAGCGTGATCGATTCACGCTAAATGGGTTAGGGTGTGTCAACCCTAAGTGGATGGGTAGTTAACCTAGCCATAGTAGAGTTGACACATTAGGATGTGCCAATATGCTTGAAAAGTCAAAAATGATTTAAATTGGCACAATTAGGTCATAGAGGTCATGGATTGCCATTTTGGGTTTTTGGCACACTAGGGAAATGAATGGCAATAAGGCAAAATAGAATTAATCCCTAGAAATGGCAAATTGATTTTAACACTTAGGTATTCCATACCTTAGTATATTTTACTTGCCATGATTTGTTTGCCTTGCCATGTCATGACATCATTTTCATTTTAATCTATAAAAATGTCATGATCATGTTTAGATTTATGTTTAGATGTCATGTATGTTTAAGTTTCACTCACATGCCATGACATCATGATAATGGCATATGGTTTTATCTATATCATATCTATGCCATAATCATATCATGCATGAATTAAAATGGAGTTAAGAACTATGGCATAATTTGATGGGAATCAAAGAATATTGCCTTAGAAATATGCATGAGATCATAAACAAAATAAAACCCACATCTCACTAGATTAATTGCCTTGAATGTGTTTTTACACATCTAGATTTAAGTGAGATGTTTAAGGAAAAGAAAATAAAGGTTCTAAAAACATTTTAAAAACATTGTGAAAAACCTTGGTGAAGCCTATCTTTTGATAGATATCACCATTGATGGGATGATACAAAGAGGGCTCTTTATTGAAGCTTTTCATGAATTTTGGACTTTGTATCAATCTCCTAATTTAATGGGTAAAGTAATTTTCCAATATTTTTCACCCATAATGTTTGTGGTAAGTAATATACATACCAAATTTCAAGATTTATCAACCTATGTATATTTACTTATGGATTTGCTCGACTAAGAATGATCGATGGTCACCCAATGATAGTCGATGTAGTAGTCGACTGGTACAGGCTGATTTCGGGTAAATCTTGTTGGTTAGGCCCATATTTAGCCATGTTTTGGTGCCCTAACCACTCCTAACCCTAGGATATGCTTGGGAGAGCATTAGAGAGGGTGGAAATCCATTGGATATGGATTAGGAGTTGGGTTGAGGGTGAGTATCAATTTTAAGGTAGAAGAGAGTTCATTGTTGAACTTTGCCTTAATTTTGATTTGGTTAATGTTCCTATTGGCTTAGGGACTCTCCAAGGACATTGTTGGTGCAATGGTCAAGGGGGAGCAAGCCTCTAGGGGGAGGTATCCATCATGGGAAGATGGATATGTATTTCCTCATGGGAGGAAAATTTGGGTTGCCTCTCTTAAGTGATATGGGATCACTAGAAAGATGGTAGGCATGTGTTCCTCCAAGGGAGAGATATAAGATTTCATTGGGATATGAGACATTCATACCTTTGGGGAGGACCTTTTTGATGTAATGTCAAAAAGGGGGAGATGTTACCAAGTTACCAATTAGGGTTCGTTGGAATTCTCATTGGGATATGAGAATTGCCAATATGGGAGAATTGGTAGACTTGAGATGGTAGTTTTGTCAATCATCAAAAAGGGGGAGATTGTTGGTGCAATCGGCCCAGGTTGACTCGAGTTTGACTCGATCAGTACCTTGATAGGATTTTGATGATAGACAAAACTCATGACATGGGATTGTCATGGGAAAGTCCAACATGGGATTGACATGGAAAATCCAAGCATGGAGCTTGGTGTGGAAGTCCAAAGCATTGCGAAGCCGTGCGCTTGGTGCTTGGCATAGGAAATGCATTGCGAAGCCGTGCGCTTGGTGCATGTGGGAAGTCTTGAGGACTTGGTAAGTTCACTAGGCTCGGGGTCCTTGAGTCGGTGAAGGATGGCATTGCGAAGCTGTGCACTTGGTGCATCCGAGGGACCGCCGGACGAGGAGCGAATGGAGTGAGCCCAAAGGGAAGCATACTTATAGGGCATGAGACGCGAAGGATGGCGTTGCGAAGCCGTGCACTTGGTGCATCCGAGGGACGTAGGCCGAGGGAAGAGAGCTTTAGTGGAGAACTCCATGAAGGATAAGGTGGACTTGGCCAAGTGGCTAAGACTGAGTGTCGGAGGCTCAAACATCGTTATGTTTGAGGTTTTAGCCGACATCAGTCGACTGGCATAGGTGTCAGTCGACTGCTCTAGGTCGTATGGGTTCGACGAGTGTTCAATCAATCAAGTTCGTTGATCACCGATCGCCATGGAGGGGGGCCGATCGTTGAGATCACGATCGCCAAGGGACGGCAATCGATCGATGACACCGCACGGCACGAATGGAGTCGAGCTCGCCAGCACTCGACTGATGGATGATCAGTCGACTGATGGGTTCCATCAGTCGACTGATGTGTGATCCGTTAGAACTTAACCAACGTGGATCTTGCCATTGTGAGACAACGGCTACGGGACCAGTCGACTGATGGTCACGATCAGTCGACTGATGGGCGCGAAAACTGTAGGGAGTTGCTTCGGAGGCTCATTGGCTCCCATGTCCCCGGATTAAAATTTTCACTAATGAAAGAATTAATCCGGATGGGATGAGCTTCCTTAGCATAACCATTTCGTCGTCGTGCTAACAACTTGAGTGATCGCTTGAACAAACTAGTTGTTCAAGCAACTCAACTCTTCTAGTTGGTTAGCCGTGGAAGAGACAACGGACGGATCGCCAGTTTTTGTGTTTGTCTTCGGGGTCCATGATTATACAATATATTTACTAATTTACACATGCATAATCAAAATATTAAAGAATATATTCAGATCTGTAAATAAAGTTAAATTAACTTTATATCTTACGATCTTCTATAGTATGTCCTATCCTTCTCGTGGACGACGTGTGGACGAAGATCCTCCACGAGTAGAAGCCTTCTAGATCGCTTTCTTCTCTACCTTGTCCGCTGCGAACAAAGAGAAGAACTCACAAATATCTTTCCTATCTAGAACCGGCCACCAAATTAGGGAATTTGGTGCAACCGTCGGCCAAGGAGCAATTGGATGAATCGCCGGCCAACTTGAAGATGAGTTGCCACCGGCCACCAAGGAGAAGGGGAGGAGGAAGAGCACCGGCCACCAATGGAAGGAGAACCTCCGGCCAAGGAAGAAGGGAGAGTCCTCTAGGATGGGCGCCGGCCAAGTCTTGATGGAGGAGGTTGGGCGCCGGCAACAATCTAGAAGGGAGAAAAGTTGCCGCCCACTTCTTTGCTCCAAAACACTAGCCGCCCAATGAACCCTAGCCGCCCACTTGTGGATGAGCCAAACCCTAATTCTTCAATCTTATCTTGCCGCCCAACCTAAGCCTCTATTTATAGAATTAGGCTTAAGCCTCCTTTAATCTCCACCGTCGGATCTAGGGATTTAATCTCCACCGTCGGATCTAGGGTTTTATCCCAACCGTCGGATCTAGGGTTTAATCCCAACCATCGGATCTAGGATTTCATCCCAACCTTCGGATCTAAGGTTTCATCCCAACTGTCGGTTCTAGGGTTTCATCCCAACCGTCGGATCTAGGGATTTAATCCCAACCGTCGATTCTAGGCTTTCATCCTAACCATCGAATCTAGGGATTTAATCCCAACCGTTGGTTCTAGGGTTTCATCCCAACCGTCGGATCTAGGGATTTAATCCCAACCGTTGGTTCTAGGTTTTGTTTTACATTCTTGGATCTAGACTTCATAAGGATTATATTAGGCTATGATAGGGACCATAAGGAGGAGTTGGGTCTTGGCCACCCGATGGATCGGAACCACACAAACTTGATCCATCAATGATGTTCCATTCCACTAGAGGATCATCATTGAACTACCTCACCAACCCCCATAAATTAATATGGGCTCCATATATTATTCGTACATTAATCTCCCCGTGTTTAAGATATCGAATGTCCGTCAATTAATTGATTTACTGACCATTAATTAATTAACATCTAATTCGTCGAGTAGTACCACTCAACCTTATCATCATGTTGACTAAGTCAACCAGCTGGGTTTACATGATGAACCTTATGAGCTCCTCAAGGGGACATCATCAACCTAATATATAGGACACGGTTTCCTCCTATAATCAACGGCACACCATGTAAATAATATTATTTCCCAACTTAGCATATTGATTTAATCCATCTAAATCTCACCCACCGTAAATCAAAGAAATAAATACTAAGTACATGTGCCCGTTATTATATCGGGATTAAGAGCATGTACAACATAATATCCGAGGTCCGATTCAATTATGTAGTCAGACTAAATTGAATCACCTCTATGTCGGTCCTGCTCAATACACCTAAGTGTACTAGTGTAACTCTATGTTCAAGACAAAACAATACCAAGCTACACTACAACCATGCCAATGGTTTGTCCAAAACCATCTTGGTTGTGAGCCTTTACTTATATTTTACAAGGGACTGATAACATGATCTTCTGTGCCACACCAAGCACCATGTTATCTACAATGTAAAATATTAGACAATATGCACACATATAAATATATAAAGTGCAAACAATGATCATGTGATTCTTATTTCAAAATAAAATGTTCATACAAAAAGAGCTATGCTTTCAGTATACATTCCAACAAAAACAGCTTGACACATTAGGATGTGCCAATATGCTTGAAAAGTCAAAAATGATTTAAATTGGCACAATTAGGTTATAGAGGTCATGGAGTGCCATTTTGGGTTTTTGGCACACTAGGGAAATGAATGGCAATAAGGCAAAATAGAATTAATCCCTAGAAATGGCAAATTGATTTTAACACTTAGGTATTCCATACCTTAGTATATTTTACTTGCCATGATTTGTTTGCCTTGCCATGTCATGATATCATTTTCATTTTCATCTATAAAAATGTCATGATCATGTTTAGATTTATGTTTAGAAGTCATGTATGTTTAAGTTTCATTCACATGCCATGACATCATGATATTGGCATATGGTTTTATCTATATCATATCTATGCCATAATCATATCATGCATGAATTAAAATGGAGTTAAAGACTATGGCATAATTTGATGGGAATCAAAGAATATTGCCTTAGAAATATTCATGAGAACATAAACAAAATAAAACCCACATCTCACTAGATTAATTGCCTTGAATGTGTTTTTACACATCTAGATTTAAGTGAGATGTTTAAGGAAAAGAAAATAAAGGTTCTAAAAACATTGTGAAAAACCTTGGTGAAGCCTATCTTTTGATAGCTATCACCATTGAATGGGATGATACAAAGAGGGCTCTTTATTGAAGCTTTTCTTGAATTTTGGACTTTGTATCAATCTCCTAATTTAATGGGTAAAGTAATTTTCCAATATTTTTCACCCATAATGTTTGTGGTAAGTAATATACATACCAAATTTCAAGATTTATCAACCTATGTATATTTACTAAAATCGTAAGAATCAATTATCGATCACTAAGAGATCGTGATAATGATCGATCGGTAGCAGATAGTCGTAGCACAGCCGATTTCGAAAATCCTTGTTGGTTAGGCCCATGTTTAGCCATGTTTTGGTCCCCTAACCACTCCTAACCCTAGGATATGCTTGGGAGAGCATTAGAGAGGGTGGAAATCCATTGGATATGGATTAGGAGTTGTGTTGAGGGTGAGTATCAATTTTAAGGTAGAAGAGAGTACATTGTTGAACTTTGCCTTAATTTTGATTTGGTTAATGTTCCTATTGGCTTAGGGACTCTCCAAGGACATTGTTGGTGCAATGGTCAAGGGGGAGCAAGCCTCTAGGGGGAGGTATCCATCATGGGAAAATGGATATGTATTTCCTCATGGGAGGAAAATTTGGGTTGCCTCTCTTAAGTGATATGGGATCACTAGAAAGATGGTAGGCATGTGTTCCTCTAAGTGAGAGATATATAATTTCATTGGGATATGAGACATTCATACCTTTGGGGAGGACCTTTTTGATGTAATGTCAAAAAGGGGGAGATGTTACCAAGTTACCAATTAGGGTTCGTTGGAATTCTCATTGGGATATGAGAATTGCCAATATGGGAGAATTGGTAGACTTGAGATGGTAGTTTTGTCAATCATCAAAAAGGGGGAGATTGTTGGTGCAATCGGCCAAGGTTGACTCGAGTTTGACTCGATCAGTACCTTGATAGGATTTTGATGATAGACAAAACTCATGACATGGGATTGTCATGGGAAATTCCAAGATGGGGTTGGCATGGAAAATCCAAGCATGGAGCTTGGTGTGGAAGTCCAAAGCATTGCGAAGCCGTGCGCTTGGTGCTTGGCATAGGAAATGCATTGCGAAGCCGTGCGCTTGGTGCATGTGGGAAGTCTTGAGGACTTGGTAAGTTCACTAGGCTCGGGGGCCTTGAGTCGGTGAAGGATGGCATTGGGTAGCCGTGCGCTTGGTGCATCCGAGGGACCGACGGACGAGGAGCGATTGGAGTGAGCCCAAAGGGAAGCATACTTCTAGGGCATGAGAAGCGAAGGATGGCGTTGTGAAGTCGTGCGCTTGGCACATCCGAGGGACGTAGGCCGAGGGAAGAGAGCTTCAGTGGGAAACTCCATGAGGGATAAGGTGGACTTGGCCAAGTGGCTAAGACTGAGTGTCGGAGGCTCAAACATCGTTATGTTTGAGGTTTTAGCCGACATCAGTCGACTGGCATAGGTGACAGTCGACTACTCTAGGTCGTATGGATTCGACCAGTGTTCGACTGAATCAAGTCTGGCTGATCAGTCGACTGCCATGGGAGGGCAGTCGACTATTGGGAGCATCAGTAGACTGCCAAGGGACGGCAGTCGACTGATGACACTTTGCACGGGTACAAAATGGAGTCGAGCTCGCCAGCACTCGACTGATGGATGATCAGTCGACTGATGGGTTCCATCAGTCGACTGATGTGTGATCCGTTGGAACTTAACCAACGTGGATCTGGCCGTTGTGAGACAATGGCTACGGGACCAGTCGACTGATGGTCATAATCAGTCGACTGATGGGCATGAAAACAGTTTGATGCAGGTTATAAAAGGAGCACGAGTTGGAGGATTTTGCCATGGTTTTTGTGGATCTATTGGAGGGGAATTGCTGCTGCATTCCAGTCCTTCAAGAGCCAATCAAAGCAAGCAACAAACAAGTGATCAAAAGCAATCGGTGAAAAGTGTTTCTTTTGTATTGTATTTGTATTCTTGTTTGTATTTGTATATTACTGTTGTAATTGCTTGTGAGAGGTTTCTCCACCTCCGACGTGTAGTCGAGGAGTTTGAGTATTGCCGTGTGCATCTCTAGAGCTCGAGGAGCTCGCCCGTGGAGTAGGAACCATTCGGTTCCGAACCACGTATATCGTGTGTGTTTGTGTGTGCTTATTTGTTGTCAGTATTATTACTGTTTTATTGTTTCCGCTGCGCTAACGACAATCGTAGACAAGCAACGCAACGAGAACGAGCGAATTATGACATCCAATGAACGAGGGCTATTCACCCCCCTCTAGCCGGCCAATTGATCTCCCAACATGAGGTATACTCCTTGGTGTATCCAAGCAGCTGATTTTCACTGGCTGGAGACATTGTAATGTCCGGAGTTAATCGTGGATGCTAGTTATGGTAACTAGTTCATTGGAGTGACCAGCCGTAAGACTTCATATGGTTCTCTGCATATATAGATATGTCAATGAAGTTCTTACTGTAGCTTAAGTGCGATGTTCCTTTGACTTGCGGTATTCAAGTCATCTTGATCATGGAGACTTATGCTTTGACATCTTAAGAAAACATCTCTAAGGAGATGTAGACCCGAGATGATTGGGTATAAATCGAAGTGATCGAAGGAGTTTGAATAGCCTATAAAGGATTCACCACTCCTTGCGAGGAGAAGTATACTCGTGGCCTCTCGTCGGATTGTTACTAAAGTCTTTGGCCAAAGCATTACATGTTTAGAGTAAGGTACTCTTCGATACATGTGCAGTAACTAGAATCCGTAGAATGAGGAAATGATACTTGGGTTAGATGTGACATAGTCAGCCTAGTGGGAACTGAGACTATAGACCATGTCCTGAACCAAGTGGGTATAAGTTGAGTGAAGGGAATGGGGCACGATTCATTCGAGCTGCTGAAGGGTTTCAGAAATAGTTCTGGATCAACCGTTGATCTTTTTGATTATTTGGGGATCATGATGTACTACTAGGTGCCACTCATGATCGTTCTATAATTAATGGTTAATTATAGATGGCCAACATAAACCGAGAACCTATTTGGTCACACGCACAACGAGCGTAATCCGAAGGATTTAAAACGAGCTTGAGAATGAGATTCTTAGACCGAGAGAAACTAGGTTTGGTTTGACCAAACATGGAGCGAGCATGAAATCGTTTCAGTCGCAATGGAAGCGTGGATGGGCCGTGTCTTATGAAGACATAATGGATGAACCAAAATGGTTTAGTTCTAATCCAATGGAGGAGAATAAACCAAAGGGTTTGGTTTATTTTAAACGAATGAACCAAAAGTTAGTTCGGTTCATTTTAACTTAAAATAAACCATCATGGTTTGGTTTATTTTAAGTTATATTAATGGAGCGGGTTAACGGGCCTTATGGTTATGATCCAATAACCATTAAAAGAATTAGTTCTCTATAAAAGAGGGCTTAAGGTGTTGTTAAGCCCTAATAAAAAACCCTAACCTAATAGTTGCCGCCCACCTCCCCTTGAGATTTCGGCGCCAACCCTCCTCCTTGCCGCCGCCCACCTTGAAGCTCCTTTGCCGGCATACAGAAGGTGCTGACCTTCACTCTTGCCGGCGTCGAGCTGTTGCCGGAGGAGCTCCGGTGATCTCCATTGGGTTTGGCATCAAGGTGAGCTTCATCCTACCTTTTTGGCCGGCCCTAATTCCTCCACCAAAGCTGTCCAGTTTTCTGGACAGCTTGTTTCCCTCTCGTCGGAGTGTCATTTGGACGACGGTTGGAGCTCCGTCAGTGCCTAACTTACCGGGGATTCGATCTCCGGTAATCCTCATAGGTGGAGGGCGAAGGATTCGTCAAACGGTTGACGAATACCTCTCCGGAGAAGAGAGTTTTGAGGACTCATCTTTGGATACGAATTTGGATTCGGATCGTGATCCTCTCTTGATCACGTCGTCTTCAACACGAGGCTAGTAACCCGTACGAAGACGAAGCTCGTGACTTAGCGAAGTCTTCCCGAAGATACTCGGCATGGATACGGATAGAGACGATTCTTGCGAGGATCGTTCTGGTTGATGCCGTTCCCGCTACACGTGATACAAAAGGTATACGTAGTTAAATTTCCTTTTATTGCAAAATTTAAATTTACGGTTATGTCTACACATGTTGTACTATGCATGCGTGTGATGTTTGTGTTGTAATAAATGTAGATTTATTATTTTTATTTCTTCTGTTGTGCACATGTTTACGAAACATGTTCGAACACACACTCGTCGCGGTGCCGGAAACCCAACATGTGGGAGCCTTTGGGTAAAATCCAACATCGAAGAAGCCGTTATTGGGCAACGACTATGGGATAATTCGACTGATCGGGGCATCAGTCGACTGGTCCTGTGTTAACAGGAAGAAACCCTCTTCTTCTATAAAAAGAAGGGGTGAGGGCATTTGGGAGGCTAATGCTTCAACTCATAACATCTCCCAAAGTGCTTTAAAGGTCTTCCACTCTTCTACTTGTGCTAATCTTCATTCCATTGTAAGAAGAGTGGATTCTTGTGTAAAAGGTTACCTCCACCTAGCTTGGTGCAAAGGAGAGAATAGTGAAAGCTTGAGGCGTGATTCACCTTGGACGAATCGGACCGTGGATTAGCGGCGAGGCCGTGAACTACGTTACATTGTGGTGTTAGCGTTTGTGTTTCTATTCTTCCTTTTCTTTTGTCTTTAATTGTTTGTATTAGTATATTCCACTTGTGCTAATAGTGTTTGTAGACGAACAATGAACGAACGACTTCCACCGTCTACGATAAAGGCTATTCACCCCCCTCTAGCCGGCCAACACCGATCGACCCTACAATTGTATGTGTCTAATTTACTTGAACCCCAAAGATAAACACAAAAACTAGCGATCCATACATCATCTATTCCGTGGCTAATCGAGGAAAAGAGTTAGGTTGCCTGAATAACAAGTTTATTCAAGAGATCACTCGAATCGAATAGCACGATGATGGATTAGTTGCTTGGGTATTCCGTCTTCGTCAAGGATTAATTATTTTAATCTGGGGATGTAGATAGGATCACCATGCACAAGCGACCAAGTTGAAGCGGAAAGCGAAGCTTCGACCTTCACTATAGATAGAGGCAGCATCTTTTTTTAGTTGAGAAGCCCCGTACCAATTCTTCATTAGAATCTCCAGAAATGTCATCCTCCTTCACATCTCTAGGGGTGACTCTTTGTGACATCTGATCCATCACAGTAGCCACCACTTGCATAAGATCTTTTTTGCATAAGGGCTCACGACGTCTTTTGCTAGTGCCCCCTATAGAAGTACTAGATGCAGATTTCTCCTCATTCACTGGCTCCTTTATTGTCCTCCTAGTGTTCACCATCACAACTTTCTATTCAAGTTCCAACATATGGTGCCAATTTGATGGTGTTCACTTCTTCGCCTTGCCAAGATCTCCCTCCCCCTTCTTATGGATATCCTCCGATGGCCTCAAATCTAGAAGCTCCTAGCTAGATCCGTCACCAAAGAGTGTTAGAGATGGGTCGACTTCCCGGCACGACCCTCTGACTCTCAAGTTAGAAACAATAGGATGAAGAAAGTAAAAATGCAAAAAGAATGAAGAAGAAGTGAGAAGATCTTTGAGGTACATAATAACGATAAAATAACCATCCCCTTTCTCTTCCACCACTACCCTTTTTATAGATGATTTGTCCTGCCTTCTCCTTGAATTTGAATTTACTTTAATACTTTTACCAAGCTGTCAGATCTAACCACTTTTCTTGCTCCTTTTCAAAATATCTCTTTTGAATCCCTTATACACTCTATATTGTAAGGGCAATCTCTTGCCATGATAATGTTTTGATGTGTGTGGCAAAGGGTTTAAGTTAGATTGGTATTATGATTTGATATGTGCATTGGAGTCTTGCAGGGCTTAGTAATTTGTACAAGGAGCTTTGGAGAGTTTCACCTCTCATGACTCGGTCCTTGAGTCTGTGAAGGATGGCTTTGCGGAAGCTGTGCGCTTGGAGCATCCGAGGGACTGCCGGACGAGGAGCTTGGAGTGAAGCCGAAAAAGTAGACTTCAGGGCGAGATGCAAAGGATGGCGCTGCAGAGTCGTGTGCTTGGCACATCCGAGGGATGTGGCTGGACGAAGATAACTTCAAAGGCAAGGGACTCCAAGGGATGAGAGTGAGCGAATGTAACCCGGGAAAGGGGTAGCCCTCTTAGGTGAAACTTGGCCATTTGGCTAAGTGTCGGATGAGATTTCCCGACATCAGTTGACTATCATGTTATGGTAGTCGACTACTCTAAGTCGACGGTGACTCGACTAGTGTTCGAGTCCGGTTCAAGTGCCAATAGTCGACTGCCATGGATTGGCAGTCGACTGCGAGACCACCAGTCGACTGATGAAGGCTTCAGTCGACTGGTCGCAAGTGTTTCGGGCACAGAATGGAGTCGAGTTCGTGGAGCACTCGACTAATCGAGCATCAGTCGACTAATGGCAATATCAATCGACTGATGTCGGTACTATTGGATGAAATACAATGTGGAAAGCAGTCGTTATCAGGCAACGGCTACAGGACCAGTCGACTGATAGGGACATCAGTCGACTGCTCCTGTGTCAACAGGAAGAAACCCTCTTCCTCTATAAAGAGGAAGGGTCTGGGGCTTTGGGAGCCAAATACTTTAACTCATAACATCTCCCAAAGTGCTCTAAGGGTTTTTCTACTCTTCTACTTGTTGTAACCTTCATTCTATTATAGAAGAGTGATCCTTGTGTAAAAGAGGTTACCTCCACCTAGCTTTGTGCAAAGGAGAGATCTAGTGGATTTGGCAAAGGAGTGATTCACCTTGGACGAATCGGGATCGTGGATTAGCGGCATAGCCGTGAACCACGTTATATTCATTTGTTAGCATTGTTTGTATTCTTTATTGTTTATTTGCTTGTCTTTATTAGTATTCCGCTTACGCTAACAATTGTGTAGACGAGCAAATTCCACCATCCAACGAAAGAGGGTTATTCACCCCCCCCTCTAGCCGGCCGATCGATCCCCTACATATATTTCCCTGCCAAGTATTAATTAGATAAAATATATTACATTTATCATCCCTAAACCTATCCTGCTACTCTCCATACTCTAGATACCCATTTCTCCTTATTTCACCATATTAAGAAAAAACCCTCATAACTCATACATGGCTCGAGAAATAAGCATACTGCTCGGGAAATACATTGGCTACTCGAGAAACATATACACTAATCTGCCAATACAATACTTATCTTTGAATAACACCGTCTTGTGCCACTGTATGGGGTTCGAGAAACACCCTAACAACTCGAAAATCTCATACACTGATCTATCAATACAACACTTATCTCTGAACAACACTATCCTGTGCCACCCTATTAGGCTCAAGAAACATACTGTTTGCCTGGAAAACATACTGATCTGTCAATACAACACTTCTCTGAGCAACACTGTCCCGTGCCACCCTATTAGGCTCGGGAAACATACTTTCTACTTGAAAAACACCAACACTGATCTGTCAATACAACACTTCTCTGAGCAACACTGTCCCATGCCACCCTACTGGGCTCGTGAAATATATTGTCTGCTCGGGAAACACATACATTGATTTGTTAATACAACACTTCTCTAAGCAACACTGTCCCATGCCACGTAACAGGGTTCGGGAAACATATTGTCTGCTCGGGAAACACATACACTGATATGTCAATACAACACATATCTCTGAGTAACATTGTCCCGTTCAACCCTACTTGATGCAAGTGAAGGTAGGAAACATCGCTTCCCACTTCAACTCGGTCGCTTGTTTATGGTGATCCCTTCTACGTCCCCGAATAAAAAAAAAATTATCCTTGACAAGAGGGATTACCCAAGCAACCGTTTCATCATCGTGCTATTTGATTAGAGTGGTTACTTGAACAAACTTCTTGTTCAAGCGACCAACCTCTATTCTACGAATAGCCGCGGAATAGACGATGTACAGATCGTCGGCTTTTGTGTTAATGTTCGGGGTCCAAGTATATTTAGCCACAAAACAGAATATATCATGCATATATAATTGAAAACAATTACAAACATGTTACATATGAAGATAGATAAGTGTTATACCTCTCGATCTTCTTTTGTATGACCTTCCTCCTTTCGAACGTCGTGTGGGAGACGATCTACAAAAAGTTGAAGCTCCTAGATCACCAATCTTCCTTCCTTGCTTGTTTCAAGCAAGAGGAAGAATAGAAATAAGACCCTTCTCCTTTCTGTATCCAACCAACAAACAACAAGAAAGTTGCTTGCCGCCGACCAACAATGAGAAGATGAGAAAGATGGATGCCGGCCAAGAGCTCCAAGGGAGGACCCTAAGCCTAGTTTCCACCGGCCAAGGAGAAGAGAAGAGCTAGGTTTTGATGCCGGCCAAGGGAGGAGAGGGGTTGTATGGGAGCCGGGCACAAAGGAAGAAGAAGAATATAAGGAAAAGATTTCCTTATTTGGTGCAGCCAACTCCAAACCCTAACTCCAAGCCTCATGCCGCCAACTCCAAACCTCCCTTGCTTCTAATTAATCTCCATGGCAACCCTTAAGCCCCTTTTTATAGAGTAAAGGATAAGCCTTGTTTTAATCTCCACCATTGGTTCTAGAGATATAATCTTAACAGTCGGATCTAGAGATTTTAATCTCAACCGTCGGATTTAGAGATTTAATCTCTACCTTTGGATCTAGAGTTTTATTTTCATCCATTGGATCTAGGCTTCATGAGGTTTTAATAGGCTACAATAGGTACCATGAGGAGGAGTTGGATCTTTGCCACCCAATGGATCAATCCCACAAAAAGTCCGATCCATTAATGATAATCCAATCCACTAAAGTATTATCATTGATCTACCTCACCAACCCCGATAAGTTAATATGGGCTCCATATATTATTTGTACATTTTCTCCTCGTGTTTAAGATCTCGAATGTCCATCGATTAATTAATTTACTGACCATTAATTAATCAACATCTAACTCCATGAGTAGTACCACTCAACATTTTCATCATGCCGGACCAAGTCCACCTGCAAGGTTTACATGATGAACCTTATGAGCTCCTCAATGGGACATCATCTTCCTAATATATAGGACACAGTTTCTTCCTATAATCAACGGCACACCATATAAATAATATCATTTCCCAACTTACCGAGCCTATCGATTTAATCTATAAATCTCGCCCATTGGTAAATCAAAGAAATGAATACTAAGTATATGTACCCGTTATTATATCGGGATTAAGAGCATGTACAATATAAAATTTAAGGTCCAATTCGATTATGTAGTCAGTAATAAATCGAATAACCTTTAAGTCGGTCCTGCTCAATACAGACAAAGTGTACTAGTGTGACTCAATGGTCAAGACAAACCAATACCAAATCACACTGCAACCATTCCAATGGTTTGTCCAAAGTCATCTCGGTTGTGAGCCTATACTTATACTTTACAAGGAGCCAATAACATGGTCTCCCGTGTGACACTACACACCATGTTATCTACAATGTAAAGTATTAGACAATATGCATCATCATAAATATGCAAACAATGATCATGTGATTCTTATTTCAAAAATAAAGATGTTCATACAAAAGATAGACTTTTCAATATACATCCCAACAATCTCCCACTTATACTAAAAGACTATGCTTTCCTCAAACTGTCATACATCTTATCCCCATTCCCTGAACATGCCTATCAAAATCTCTGTCGGAAGGGTCTTAGTAAAAGGATCTGCCAGGTTATCCTCCGATGCAATCTTGGCCATAGCAACTTCTCCTCTCTTTACGATTTCTCGTATCATGTGGTACTTGCGCTCTATGTATTTACTTGCCTTATGGCCTTGTGGTTCCTTCGAGTTTGCAACTGCACCACTATTATCACAATAAATTGTGATAGTTTTCGGCAAACCAGGAATCACATCCAAGTCCATTAGGAAGTTCCTGAGCCACACAACTTCTTTGGCCGCCTCAGAGGCTGCCACATACTCAGCTTCCATGGTAGAGTCCGCCACACATTTTTGCTTGACACTCCTCCATACAATGGCTCCACCTCCCAAAGTAAACACAAAACCTTAGGTAGACTTATTGTTATCCCTATCTGATTGGAAGTCGGAATCTATGTAACCCACAGGGAGTAATTGGTCTGCCTGGTAAACTAGCATATAATCCCTAGTTCTTCTTAGGTATTTCAATATATGCTTTACCGCAGTCCAATGTCCCTGTCCTGGATTACTCTAATATCTGCTGACCATGCCCATGGCAAAGTAGATATCAGGTCTCGTACATAGCATCGCATACATGAGGCTTCCTACTGCCGAGGCATAAGGAACCACCTTTAACTCCTCTATTTCCTCAGATGTTCTAGTACACATCTCCTTAGATAAAGGAACTACATGCCTGAAAGGTAGAAAACCCTTCTTGAGTTCTGCATGCTAAAATGATCCATAATGGTGTCTATGTATGAAGCTTGAGATAAGCACAACATCCTTTTTGTTGGCAATGTGCTAATCCTCGGAGGATCATTGGCTCCCATGTCCCCGTATTAAAATTTTCACTAATGAAAACTAATCCGGATGGGATGAGTTTCCTTAGCACAACAAATTCGTCGTCGTGCCAACGACTCGAGCGATCACTTGAACAAACTTGTTGTTCAAGCAATCAACTCTTCTAGTCGGTTAGTCGCAGAAGAGACGACGGACGGATCGCCGATTTTTGTATTTATCTTCGGGGTCCATGATTATACAAATACATACAAATGTAAACTAGTATAATCAACACATACTAACATAAAGAACATAAGCTATCATATCAATAAGAACATGTAAAGAACAATAATAAAAGTTGTAAAACTTTTATACCTCTTGATCTTCTATCGTATGTCCTAACCTCCTTGTAGACTTCGTGTGGGCGAAGATCCTCCACAAGTTGAAGCTTCCTAGATCTTCTTCAATCCAAAGAAAGAAGAACTCTCTTTCCCTTCTTGCTTGAGCCAACCACCAATCCAACAAAGGATTGATGCCGCCGGCCCCAAGAATAGAGAGAACATAATGGAAACCACCAAGGAACCAAACTAGGGACAAACCCTAGCTTCTAGTGCCGCCGGCCAAGATGAAATAAAGAGGAGAAGAGGAATGAGTTGAGCGCCGACCAAGGTAGAGGGAATAGAGATAGGTCCCGGCAACACCTTAGGAAGAAGAAGAGAACCTCTCCTATAGTTGCCGCCCACTCCAACTTCCAAACCCTAGCCGCCCAACCAAACCCTAACCTAGGATTTCTTGCCGCCCAACCAAAGGAAAGGCAAAACCCTAATCTCTTTGAAAACCATCTTCTATGTGCCGGCCATGGAAGAGGGGAAGAAGGATAGAGTGTGGACCGACCAAGGTAGAGGGTAGAAGGAAGGGACCGGCCATGCCTTAGGAAGAAGAAGAAACTCATCTTCCACTTGTTGTCGCCCATCTTTGCTCCCAAACCCTAGCCGCCCAAAAATTATAAACAAACTAGGGTTTCTTAGCCTCCAAAGGAAGCAAACCCTAATGCCCTAAACCATCCATCATCCTCGCCGCCCAACCCAATAAGCCTTATATATAGAGTTGGGATTTTGCCTTGGATTAATCTCCTCCATTGGTTCTATAGATTTAATCTCAATCATCGGATCTAGAGATTTAATCTCAACCGTTGGTTCTAGAGATTTTAATCTCCACCATCGGTTCTAGAGATTTAATCCCAACCGTCGGATCTAGAGAATTAATCTCAACCGTCGGTTCTAGAGAATTAATCTCAACCGTCGGATCTAGAGATTTGTTTTCCATCATTTGATTCTAGAGTTCATGAGGTTTATATTAGGCTACGATAGGGACCATGAGGAGGAGTTGGGTTTTGGCCACCCGATGGATCGGAACCACACAAACTTGATCCATCAATGATGTTCCATTCCACTTGAGGATCATCATTGAACTACCTCACCAACCCCCATAAATTAATATGGGCTCCATATATTATTTGTACATCCATCTCTCCGTGTTTAAGATATCGAATGTCCGTCAATTAATTGATTTACTGACCATCAATTAATTAACATCTAACTCCTCGAGTAGTACCACTCAACCTTATCATCATGTTGACTAATTCAACTTGCAGGGTTTACATGATGAACCTTATGAGCTCCTCAAGGGGACATCATCAACCTAATATATAGGACACGGTTTCCTCCTATAATCAACGGCACACCATGTAAATAATATCATTTCCCAACTTACCGGGCATATTGATTTAATCCATCTAAATCTCACCCTTTGGTAAATCAAAGAAATAAATACTAAGTACATGTGCTCGTTATTATATCGGGATTAAGAGCATGTACAATATAATATCCGAGGTCCGATTCAATTATGTAGTCAGCAATAAATTGAATCACCTCTAAGTCGGTCCTGCTCAATACACCTATGTGTACTAGTGTAACTCTATGTTCAAGAAAAAACAATACCAAGCTACACTACAACCATGCCAATGGTTTGTCCAAAACCATCTTGGTTATGAGCCTCTACTTATACTCTACAAGGGACTGATAATATGATCTTCTGTGCCACACCCAAGCACCATGTTATCTACAATGTAAAGTATTAGACAATATGCACATATATAAATAAAGTGCAAACAATGATCATGTGATTCTTATTTCAAAATAAAGATGTTCATACAAAAGAGCTAGGCTTTCAGTATACATCCCAACAATCTCCCACTTATACTAAAAGACTATGTTGTCATCATACTTGCCATACATCTGATTCCCCTTCCCTCCACATGCCTATCAAAAGCTCTCGCCAGAAGGGCCTTAGTGAAAGGGTCTACCAGGTCATCCTCTGATGCAATCTAGGCGACAGCTTACTTCTACCTTCTTTACGATTTCTCGTATCAGGTGGTACTTGCACTCCATGTGTTTACTAGCCTTATGGGCTCGTGGTTCCTTCGAGTTTGCAACTGCACCATTATTATCACAATAAATTGTGATAGTTCTGAGCAAACTAGGAATCACATCCAAGTCCATCAGGAAGTTCCTAAGCCACACAACTTCTTTGGCCGCCACATGGGCTGCCCCATACCCAGCTTCCATGGTAGAGTCCGCCATGCATTTCTGCTTGACACTCCTCCATTCAATGGCTCCACCTCCCAAAGTAAACACAAAACCTGAGGTAGACTTACTGTTATCCCTATCAGTTTGGAAATCGTAAACCGTGTAACTCACAGGGAATAATTGGTCTGCCCGGTAAACCAGCATATAATCCCTAGTCTTTCTCAGGCACTACAATATATGCTTTACCGTAGTCCATATTACTCGATATCTCATGCCTACGGAACTCCTATGTCTATGTATGAAGCTTGGGATTAGCACACTAACCTTGATCCCAAGGATGTGTCCCACTTCTCCCAAGTCCTTCAAAACTGTTTGGACAACCATACCCTTACGTCCAATAACACTTCGATGTTGTTGCCAACCACCAAAATGTCATCTACGTATAGTACAAAAATACCACTACGTTTTTGTCACATCTCTTGTATACACAAGACTCATCCAAACTTTGAATAAATCCATAAGTCTGGATTTACCTAATCAAAGCGGATGTTCCAAGATCTCAAAGCTTGCTTCAATCCATAAATGGACTGATTAAGCTTACATACAATATGCTCTTTGCCCTTAGCAATGAATCCCTCTGGTCGCTTCATGTAGATGGATTCCTCAAGACTTCCACTAAGGAAAGCTGTCTTGACACCCATCTATCACACCTCATAATCCATATGAGATGCTATGCATAAGAGCTCTCAGACCTGACTTGAATCCATAGATTCAATTTCAGTATTCATTGCACTTCGCCAAGATGCTGCATCTATATCTTGGATTGCCTTTGTCGTATTTTCAGGGATCAGGTTCATGTTCGCCAGGGACCAAATCAGAAGATTCTCCCAAGAACATGAATCTATCAGTCTGATTAACAACCCTCCCACTACGACGAGGTATCACCTATGTATCCTCTGTGACACGCGGTGCAGTGACATGTGGTATGTCCTCTTGTACCGGTGGTACTAAAGAAGTGACTTCCCTTTGAACTCCTCCAGAATAATTTTACCCTTGAGCTTGTGGCTCATCACATAGTCTTCCTCTAGAAATCTGGCGTTCGTGTTAACGATCACCCTCTGATCTCTAGGACTATAAAACAATCCACCCTTCGTTCCCCTGTGATAGCCAATGAACATGCGTACTTCTGTACGAGGTTCCAACTTACCAGTATCGCCAAAGACATGTGCTGGACTCCCATATCTGAATATGTCTTAGACTAGGCTTTCGCCCAGTCCACAATTCTGTGGGAGTATAAGGCATTGATTTAGATGGAACCAGGTTCAGAATGTATACCGTCGTATCTAGAGCATATCCCCAGAACGAATCTGACAAGTCAGAATAACTCATCATCGATCTAACCATCTCCATAAGAGTCCTATTCCTTCGCTCTGCTACACCGTTCTGCTGGGGTGTGCCAGGTGCAGTCAATTGGGATTGAATCCCAGCCTCTGATAAGTGGTTCCTAAACTCTCCCAAGAGGTACTCACCACCATGATCAGATCGTAGTGTCATCCATATCTTGAACAATCATCTATGAAAAAGATTAAATGTTCAAAACTACCTCTTGTCTGGATAGACATAGGACCATACGAATCAGAATGAACCAATTCCAACACATCTTTGGATCTATACCCCTTGGCCTTGAAAAGGCCTCTTGGTCATCTTACCCTTCAAGCAAGATTCACAGGTTGGGAGATGCTCCACCACTAATGCACCCAAAGGTCCATCAGCTATCAACCTATTGAATTCTGCTTAGGTTAATGTGACCAAGCCTAAGATGCCAAAAGATATGTTTGGTTCATTTTCAAAGGTTCTTTTCTCTTATCGGAATTAGAAGATGAGTTAATAACTTCTATTTGCATCGTGGGAGCTTGTGGTTCAAGTTATAAATTTCCTATCTATGTACCTGAATAGATAATGTCCCTATTCCTTTTATAACAAATCTGTCATGAAAAGAAATAGATTATCCATCCAAAAACAATTTAGAAACCGAAATCAATTCTTTCTAAATAAGGGTACATAAAGGAAATTCTTAAGAACCAAAACCTTTATTTTTCTCAAAAGATAAATAAAACATCTCCCACTGCAATAGCCACCATCTTCATGGCATTGCCCAAGTAAATGGTAATATCCCCTTTAGCTTGTCGTCGGGTTTCCTGGAACCCCTGCAAAGTATTGCAGACATGATTAGTGGCTCTCGTATCTATCCACCAGGTGCTGGTAGATAACACCGCTAACCATGTTTCAACGACTAGACCAAAAGATATACTTTTGTTCTGTTTTGGACTGGGACAGTCCTCCTTCCAATGTCCATCCTGCTTGTAAGTGAAGTACTTGCCTTTCGGCTTCTTCACTCTTCCCTGAGATCCTCCCACCACCTTTGCTCTACCTTGTTTCTCCTTCTTCTTGCCTTTCGGCTTAGTAGTAGAAACCTTTTTGAGCAACCATGGCTTGAGGATACTCTTCGAAGAGTGCATACATGTACTTCCTAGTAGATAAGACAATATCTGGATTCTTTTCCAATAATATTATTTGGGTACAGTAAGTTTATTTCCTTTAGTATCACAATAAGTGGACTGAAAGTCATTTTGAAAATCCTAAGAATCACATAGATCATTACTTTAGATTTCAAATATTATTGATTCCTCAAAACAATAAAATTCCGAAATCAACCAACACCTCAAAACACCGAGAATATCGCATGCCACGATAGTGTGGACGTATACGAATTCTACATTTGTAAGAGGAGGTTTTACCCATTAATTTTATTATCTTGTAAACCTTACTTTTTGACAAATAAAATTAATAGTTGGTTCCTCTTTGGCCCTACAAATAAAAGAAGTGACTCCGATGGGGAGGATACTTTTTATTTGCATCTAAGTGTGCACCATTACACGATACTAAGGGAATTATCTCAGATTATGTGCCTTACTGATGGGGAAGTACACACGCTCCTAAATAATTTCCTATAACCATTATTTGACCTAGTGATCTGCAAACAAACTCATCCGATGGGGAGGAAGGCACTCAGAGCCGATGCGCAAGTTTGTTGCATCACATGTCAAATTGTAATGGAGGCCGCGGGAATTAATTAAAATATCCCTCTCCCACTTAGTAAATTGAAAATGAGGAATTTTTAAGCACACACAACATGCATATAAAACAAATCAGCAATAAATATGGAAAAATCAGAATTTTTCCAACTATTATGGCATTGTTCTCCAATATGCGTCCCGTCGTATCGCCACCTCGTCCGATCCTCCTACGCCATGTACGAGCCATCCGGAGATCCGAGCCGAGAATAAAACCTATTTTATTTTACATCCATCGATCCTATACTCCACGAGGGAGTGTACATGAAATCTAGATCAAAAGTAAAATAAAATAAAGAGTGGCTAAACAATGTCGTATTCAATTACAAAAAATAAATACAAATTTAGCCTCGTCAACCCCGAGGATTCAAATAATATACAATCACACACACATGCAATCACATACACACATATATAGCCATAATAGTTGGATCTTATGCCTGCAACCAAAAAGTTAGCCTACGCACATCTTACTATTATCCGGCATACACAATATATGATAAGTGCGTGAAAGTAACTGTTGGGTTTCCGGCACCGCGGCGTGTGTGTGTTCGATCATGTTTCGTAAACATGAGCACAGCGGAAGCAATAAAAATAATAAATACTCCTATTTATTACAACACACACAACACACGCATGCTATTACAACAAGTGTAGACATAACCGTAAATTAAAATTGCAATAAAAGGAAATTAAACTACGTTATACCTTTCGTATGACGTGTAGCGGGAACGGTATCAACCGGAACGATCCTCGTAAGAATCGTCTCTATCCGTATCCACGCCGAGCTCCTCGGGATGACTTCGCCAAGCCACGAGCTTCATCTTCGTATGGGTTACTAGCCTCGTGTTGAAGACGACGTGATCGAGAGATGATCACGATCCGAATCCAAATTCGGACCTAAAACAAGTCCTCAAGACTTGCTTCTCCGGAGAGGTATTCGTCAACCGATTAACGAATCCTTCGTCCTCCACCTCAGAGGATTACCGGAGATCAAATCCCCGGTATGTTAGCCGCTGTCGGAGCACTAACCGTCGTCCAAACGACGCTCCGACGAGAGGAGAAGAAGCTGTCCAGAAAACTGGACAGCTTGGTGGAGGAGATAGGCGCCGGCCAAAACAAGGAGACAAAAGCTCACCTTGATGCCGAACCTTTTAGGGGATCACCGGAGGGTCGCCGGAGGTTCACCGGCTGAAGCTTGGGCAAAGCTTGGCGGCAAGGAGATGGCGGCCTTGGCGGCAAGCGAGGCTAGGCTAGGGATTGGATTAGGGTTTAACAATCCCTTAAGCCCACTTTTATAGAGAACTAATTCTCTTAATGGTTAATGGATCATATCCATAAAGCCCGTTAACCCGCTCCATTAAGATAAGTTAAAATAAACCAAACCATAATGGTTTATTTTAAGTTAAAACGAACCGAACCAACTTTTGGTTCATTCGTTTAAAATAAACCAAACCCTTTGGTTTATTCTTATCCATTGGATTAGAACCAAACCATTTTGGTCCATCCATTACGACTTCATAAGACGCAGCCCATCCACGCTTCCATTGCGATCAAACAATTTCATGCTCGCTTATGTTTGGTCCAACCAAACATAGTTTCTCTCGATGCGAGAATCTCATTCTCAAGCTCGTTTTAAATCCTTTGGATTACACTCGTTGTCGTGTGACCAAATAGGTTCTCGGTTTATGTTGGCCGTCTATAATTAACCATTAATTATAGAGCGATCATGAGTGGCACCTAGTAGTACATCATGATCCCCAATTAACCAAAAGATCAACGGTTGATCCGAACTATTTCAAACCCTTGATGGCTCGAATGAATCGTGCCCCATTCCCTTCACTCATCTTATACCCACTTGGTTCGGGACATGGTCTATTGTAGCCGATCCCCACTAGGTGACTCGTCACACCTAGCCAAGTATCATTTCCTCGTCCTCCTACGGATTCTAGTTACTCCACATGTATCGAAGAGTACCTTACTCTAAACATGTAATGCTTTGGCCAAAGACTTTAGTAACAATCCGACGAGAGGCCATGGGTATACATCTCCTCGCAAGGAGTGGTGAATTCTTTATAGGCTATTCAAACACCTTCGATCACTTCGACTTATACCCAATCATCCCGGGTCCACATCTCCTTAGAGATGTTTGCTTAAGATGTCAAAGCATAAGTCTCCATGATCAAGATGACTTGAATACCGCAAGTCAAAGGAACATCGCACTTAAGCCACAGTAAGAACTTCATTGACATATCTATATATGCAGAGAACCATATGAAGTCTTACGGCTGGTCACTCCAATAAACTAGTTACCATAACTAGCATCCACGATTAACTCCGGACATCACTATGTCTCCAGCCAGTGAGAATCAGCTGCTTGGATACACCAAGGAGTATACCTCGTGCTAGTCTCAACAGAATTGATGGTGTCCAGATCCATCAATTCATCGACTAGGGATAATTCCGATACATCACAATTACACATGTAGAGATACTCACTAGTTGTGATCCAATCACAAATTCTCTCATGCTGTGAATCGTATCGTGGACATTCAGTAAATGAGTTTAAGATCCAATCAAATACATAAAACATGTACACTCAAATAGTGAATCTTCATTTATCATATAAATGGTTCATACATAAGGCGATTGCCTTAGGACATCTCTCATATATTACTAACAGACTCCCACTTGGCCTAATGCCAATCGCTACGGTATCCAATACCATAAGCACCAACATGACCCTCAAACTTACTTTGAGGTAATGCTTTAGTCAAAGGATCCGCTAAGTTCCTTTCAGTGGGAATTTTCTCGATTTGTATTTCGTTCCTACTTATGATCTCTCTGATAAGATGATAGCGGCGAAGCACATGTTTGGATCGTTGATGAGACCTTGGCTCTTTCGCTTGTGCAATTGCTCCATTGTTGTCGCAGTAGACCGGTATTGCTTCAACAATGGCCGGAATCACACCAAGTTCATGAACGAACTTCTTGATCCAAACCGCTTCCTTTCGCGCCGCAATATATATTCGCCTCGGTGGTAGAATCCGCTCTGATCTTGTTTGGAACTTTTCCAACTCACTGCGCCCCCATTCAAGGTGAACACGTATCCAGACTGAGACCTGGAATCATCCTTGTCTGTCTGGAAGCTGGCATCCGTATACCCGCATATCACCATGTCCCCTTCTCCATATATTAGGAACACATCCTTAGTTCTTCTCAAGTACTTAAGGATCGTCTTAACAGCCGCCCAATGATCCATTCCTGGATCAGACTGGTATCTGCTCGTGACACTCAGAGCATACGATACATCGGGCCTCGTACATAACATAGCATACATGATAGATCCTATTGCGGATGCATAGGGAATCTTACTCATGCAAATCCTCTCGTCTTCTGTGCGCGGACACATAGACTTCGAAAGGTGTACCCCATGCCTGATGGGCAGATAACCTTTCTTGGATTCCGACATACTAAACCTCTTTAGCACTCGGTCTATATATGTAGACTGCGAAAGACCAAGCAACCGTTTCGATCTATCTCTATAGATCTTAATCCCAAGGATGTAGGTTGCTTCTCCCAGGTCTTTCATGGAGAATGTCTTGGATAACCAAACCTTAACTAACTGTAAGATTGACACATCGTTTCCTATAAGTAATATGTCATCGACATACAATACTAGGAACACGACTGCACTCCCACTAACCTTCTTGTACACACAAGGTTCGTCTGGATTTTGTGAGAAATCAAACTTTTGATCGTCTCATCAAAACGGATATTCCAGCTCCTGGATGCTTGCTTCAATCCATAAATGGATCGTCGCAATTTGCATACCTTGGTTTTATCAACCGATGTGAAACCCTCAGGCTGTATCATATACACGTCCTCGAGCAGGTTTCCATTAAGGAAAGCTGTTTTCACATCCATCTGCCATATCTCATAATCATAATGAGCCGCTATGGCCAGGAGCATCCGAATGGATTTAAGCATAGCTACAGGCGAATAGGTTTCGTCATAATCAACACCTTGCTTTTGATGATATCCTTTCGCCACCAATCTAGCCTTATAGGTAATCACATTACCATCCATGTCGGTTTTCTTCTTGAAAACCCACTTGCACCCTATAGGCTTTATGCCTTCAGGTGGGTCAACAAAGTTCCAAACTTGGTTTTCGTACATGGAATCCATTTCCGACTTCATGGCACCAAGCCACTTATCCCTTTCTGAACTTGTCAGCACTTCTTCATAACTGGTAGGCTCCTCATCATCAATGAGTAACACGTCGTTCGATTCACTTACGAAAAATCCATATCTCTCAGGAATATTGCGTGTTCTACCAGATCTACGAAGATGTGGTGTTACATTAGGTCCAGTCGATTGCTCATCACTATGAGTTGTCGGCTGTTGTGCTTCACCAGGTATCTCATCAATGTCTATTTGAGTCTCTCGAGCCTCCTCAAGCTCAACGACACTCCCACTGTTTTCTTGCAAGAGAAACTCTTTCTCTAGAAATACAGCATGCCTTGAAACAAACACCTTTTGTTCCACAGGATGATAGAATTGGTAACCCCTTGTTTCCTTAGGGTATCCAATAAATAGACATTTATCAGACTTAGCATCCAGTTTTTCTGATACAGTCCCCTTCACATAAGCAGGACAACCCCATATCTTCAAGTAAGATACATGAGGTTTCTTACTAGCCCATATCTCATATGGAGTAGTAGAGACTACCTTGGTAGGCATTCTGTTTAACAAGTAAACAGCTGTCTGAAGTGCATAACCCCCAAAGGACTTGGGAAGAGTCGCATGATTCATCATTGACCTGACCATGTCCAACAAGGTCCGGTTACGCCTCTCAGATACACCATTATGCTGTGGTGTATAGGGCGGAGTCCATTGAGACAATATGCCATTGTCTCTTAGATAATCAAGAAACTCTTGACTTAAGTATTCACCACCTCGATCCGATCAAGTATTTTAATACTTTGTCATGTTGTTTCTCTACTTCATTTCTGAATTCTTTGAACTTTTCAAAGGCTTGGACTTGTGTTTCATCAAGAACACATACCCAAACCGTGAGTGATCATCGGTGAAGGTAATGAAGTAGCTATAGCCTCCTAATGCTTGAGTTGACATAGGTCCACATACATCAGTATGTACTAGACCTAGTAACTCTCCCACTCGTTCACCTTTTCCAGTAAAAGGTAACTTAGTCATCTTGTCTTTTAAGCATGATTCGCATGTATCGTATGAATCCAATTCAAATGATTCGAATTCCCACATCGGTGTAATTCGGACATGCGTTTCTTGCTTATATGGCCAAGACGACAATGCCACATATAGAGTCTATGTGATTATCCTTTCGAGCACGCGCGTGTTGCTCGCCCGATATTGAAAATGTCCTTTGGATACGTCCAAGCGTATAAATGCCATTACTCAAAGTTCCGGTTCCATAAAGTACGCCATTCAAAGTTATATAACAACAATTGTTACTAAAGCGTTAAATGGAAACCATTTCTATTTAAGCGAAATAGAAACAATGTTCTTTATTAGAGAAGGAACATAATAGCAATTGTCGGTTCTAAGACTAGTCCACTATGGATGTTCAGCAAATAAGTTTCGATGGCGACCGCAGCAACCTTTGCTCCATTGCCAACTCGCATATTTGACTCCCCTCTGACAAGTCTTCTTCTATTCCTTAGCCCCTGTATGTCATTACATATATGTGAGCTACACCCAGTATCCAATACCCAAGTGTCTAAGGAAATAGAATGACAATCAATAACGAAGATACCTGAAGAGGATGGGGCATCGGATGCCTTCTTCTTCTTCATGGACTCAAGATAAATCTTGCAGTTTCTTCGCCAGTGGCCTTCCTTGCCACAATGATGGCAAGTGCCCTTTTGCGCTGGTTCCGCCTTCTTTGCCTTTTCTTTCCTTTCTTACATTCCTCTTAGAACCTTTCTTTGAGGAATCAACTATGAACCGCCTTCTCCTCATGCTTCACGAAGGCTCCACATCTTGACATATTGAGGAGCTCTGGAATGGTGGATTCCAATTTGTTCATCCGATAGTTCATCACAAATTGCGAGAAACTCTTGGGCAAACAATGCAGAATTAAGTCAATACTTAACTCATGATCCATCACAAAACCGAGGGTAGCTAGCCGCTCGATGTACCCATTCATCTTTAGCACAAACTGCACTACAAATGAACCTTCTTGCATCTTCGTGGTGAAGAGGAGCCTAGAGACCTCGAACCTTTCGGATCTCGCTTGCTCATCGAACAACTCATGAAGATGGAAGACCATAGTGTTAGCATCCATATGCTCATGCTGCTTCTGCAGCTCAGGTACCATCGCCGCTAGCATGATGCAACTCGCCAGCTCAGAATCTGCCACATGCTTCTGATAGACCAACATTTGGTCTGGAGTTGCATCGTCCTTAGGACGGTCAGGAAGAGGCTCTTCAAGGACATATGCAAGCTTTTCCGCCTTGAGAATAATTCTCAGGTTTCTAAGCCAGTCCAGGAAGTTAGGCCCAGTCAGTTTGTTCGAATCCAAAATAGTGCGCAAATTCAAAGACGTCATGATCAATTTATTGACCTAGAAATACAAAACGAGCATATATGAGAAAATGATTTTAAAATGCATCAATATACATTTATAAATCCCATTCATTTTTCGAATTTCAAAAACCCCAAAATCACTTCGAGAGATCGTAGGTCCATCTCCGAATGGGCTGATATCCATCATAGATAAGAACAACCTTGGAGTGAGTCCAACAAGCCATTTTTTAGCTATGATGGTGGGTATCAAGTATACCGATTACATATCATGTATATGTAACTATCACAATGTGCTATCAACTAATTGAATGTTTACACATACATTGGGTTGTTAACACATTAACAAGTATGCATCATATGCATATCACCCAACTTCACCTCTCTTCACATCGACCTTGGAGTGAGTCCAACAAATCGATGCTCCAAGTTAAAGCCGACCCATTAATCACGAAATAGTTTTAATATGGTTAGAGCGCATTCAACCAATTAGCCAGGCTTAGAGTGAGTCCAACAACCCAAACTAACGATTGACCTCTGACTCTTACCATATTAGAGTTAAACTATTCCAATGATTTGAACATGTTCAGGTTCGAGCCGGGCTTGGAGTGAGTCCAACAACCCAAACAAGAAACAGAACTCTGGTTCTAACCATATTAATGGAAGGTGTAGGCTTTAATATTGAGTTAGGGTTTTATGTCTCATCCTCTTTGCATGCAAATAACTATTATCTACATGGCATGGCATACATCTACATGTCACGACACGCATGGCATAATGTTATGCATCTAATGCAATTACATGGCATACAATTATGTCATGTATATATTTCCTTATATGTCATAACTATTTATGGAAATAAAATATGTTTAAGATTTGATTCTCCAAATCAAATCATAATTAAATTAGGAAACAAATTTCCAAATCTAATCACATATTTTATTCATGGAATTATTTGATTAAGGAAAATCTATTTAGGAAACCAATTTCCTAAATCATTAAAACTACTTATGGAAATAAAATATTTTAAGATTTGATTTCCCAAATCAAATCATGATTAAATTAGGAAACAAATTTCCAGAATCTAATCAAATATTTTATTTATGGAAAATATCAATTTCCATAAATACTTTCAACTTTCCAAAAGTGGAAGATTTCCATAAATACTTCTAGACTTTCCAAAATTAAAAATTTCCATAAATACTTCTAAATTTCCAAAATTAGAAAATTTCCAGAAATACATTATGACTATCGCAAAACCATTTTACGATTATGTCGAAACACAACCTGGGCTCTGATACCACTGTTGGGTTTCCGGCACATGGCGTGTGTGTTCGATCATGTTTCGTAAACATGAGCACAGCGGAAGCAATAAAAATAATAAATACTCCTATTTATTACAACACACACAACACACGCATGCTATTACAACAAGTGTAGACATAACCGTAAATTAAAATTTCAATAAAAGGAAATTAAACTACGTTATACCTTTCGTATGACGTGTAGCGGGAACGGCATCAACCGGAACGATCCTCGTAAGAATCGTCTCTATCCGTATCCACGCCGAGCTCCTCGGGATGACTTCGCCAAGCCCACGAGCCGTCTTCGTGCGGGTTACTAGCCTCGTGTTGAAGGCGGCGTGATCGAGAGATGATCACGATCCGAATCCAAATTCGGACCTAAAACAAGTCCTCAAGACTTGCTTCTCCGGAGAGGTATTCGTCGCCGATTGGCGAATCGCCGTCCTCCACCTCAGAGGATTACCGGAGATCAAATCCCGGTATGTTAGCCGCTGTCGGAGCACTAACCGTCGCCCAAACGACGCTCCGAGGAGAAGAAGCTGTCCAGAAAACTGGACAGCTTGGTGGAGGAGATAGGCGCCGCCAAAACAAGGAGACAAAGCTCACCTTGATGCTGAACCTTTTAGGATCACCGAGGGTCGCCGGAGGTTCACCGGCTGAGCTTGACGCGGCAGCAAGGGTCTTGACGGCACAATCAAGCTGGGCGGCAAGGAGCTTGCGGCACAAAGCGGGTTGGGCGCAACTCCTTGGAGGCTAGGGTTTTGATTTTGGATTAGGGTTTAACAATCCCTTAAGCCCACTTTTATAGAGAACTAATTCTCTTAATGGTTAATGGATCATATCCATAAAGCCCGTTAACCCGCTCCATTAAGATAAGTTAAAATAAACCAAACCATAATGGTTTATTTTAAGTTAAAACGAACCGAACCAACTTTTGGTTCATTCGTTTAAAATAAACCAAACCCTTTGGTTTATTCTTATCCATTGGATTAGAACCAAACCATTTTGGTCCATCCATTACGTCTTCATAAGACGCAGCCCATCCACGCTTCCATTGCGACTGAAACAATTTCATGCTCGCTTTATGTTTGGTCCAACCAAACATAGTTTCTCTCGGTCTGAGAATCTCATTCTCAAGCTCGTTTTAAATCCTTTGGTTTACACTCGTTGTGCGTGTGACCAAATAGGTTCTCGGTTTATGTTGGCCGTCTATAATTAACCATTAATTATAGAACGATCATGAGTGGCACCTAGTAGTACATCATGATCCCCAATTAACCGAAAAGATCAAGCGGTTGATCGTAACTATTTACGAAACCCTTGATGCTCGAATGAATCGTGCCCCATTCCCTTCACTCATCTTATACCCACTTGGTTCAGACATGGTCTATTGTGTCGATCCCCACTAGGTCGACTACGTCACACCTAGCCCAAGTATCATTTCCTCGTCCTACGGATTCTAGTTACTCCACATGTATCGAAGAGTACCTTACTCTAAACATGTAATGCTTTGGCCAAAGACTTTAGTAACAATCCGACGAGAGGCCATGGGTATACATCTCCTCGCAAGGAGTGGTGAATTCTTTATAGGCTATTCAAACACCTTCGATCACTTCGACTTATACCCAATCATCCCGGGTCCACATCTCCTTAGAGATGTTTGCTTAAGATGTCAAAGCATAAGTCTCCATGATCAAGATGACTTGAATACCGCAAGTCAAAGGAACATCGCACTTAAGCCACAGAAAGAACTTCATTGACATATCTATATATGCAGAGAACCATATGAAGTCTTACGGCTGGTCACTCCAATGAACTAGTTACCATAACTAGCATCCACGATTAACTCCGGACATCACTATGTCTCCAGCCAGTGAGAATCAGCTGCTTGGATACACCAAGGAGTATACCTCGTGCTAGTCTCAACAGAATTGATGGTGTCCAGATCCATCAATTCATCGACTAGGGATAATTCCGATACATCACAATTACACATGTATAGATACTCACTAGTTGTGATCCAATTACAAATTCTCTCATGCTGTGAATCGTATCGTGGACATTCAGTAAATGAGTTTAAGATCCAATCAAATACATAAAACATGTACACTCAAATAGTGAATCTTCATTTATCATATAAATGGTTCATACATAAGGCGATTGCCTTAGGACATCTCTCATATATTACTAACAGTAACCGAATCCAAAACATACAAAACTAGAAACCGTGGCTCTGATACCAATTGTTGGCAATGTGCTAATCCTCGGAGGCTCATTGGCTCCCATGTTCCCGTATTAAAATTTTCACTAATGAAAACTAATCCGGATGGGATGAATTTCCTTAGCACAACAAATTCGTCATTGTGCCAACGACTCGAGCGATCACTTGAACAAACTTGTTGTTCAAGCAATCAACTCTTCTAGTCGGTTAGCCGCAGAAGAGACGACGGACGGATCGCCGGTTTTTGTGTTTATCTTCGGGGTCCATGATTATACAAATACATACAAATGTAAACTAGTATAATCAACACATACTAACATAAAGAACAAAAGCTAGCATATCAATAAGAACATGTAAAGAACAATAATAAAAGTTGTAAAACTTTTATACCTCTTGATCTTCTATCGTATGTCCTAACCTCCTTGTAGACTTCGTGTGGGCGAAGATCCTCTACAAGTTGAAGCTTCCTAGATCTTCTTCAATCCAAAGAAAGAAGAACTCTCTTTCCCTTCTTGCTTGAGCCAACCACCAATCCACAAAGGATTGATGCCGCCGGTCCCAAGAATAGAGAGAACATAATTGAAACCACCAAGGAACCAAACTAGGGACAAACCCTAGCTTCTAGTGCCGCTGGCCAAGATGAAATAAAGAGAAGAAGAGGAATGAGTTGAGCGCCGACCAAGGTAGAGGGAATAGATATAGGTCCCGGCAACACCTTAGGAAGAAGAAGAGAACCTCTCCTATAGTTGCCGCCCACTCCAACTTCCAAACCCTAGCCGCCCAACCAAACCCTAACCTAGGATTTCTTGCCACCCAACCAAAGGAAAGGAAAAACCCTAATCTCTTTGAAAACCATCTTCTATGTGCCGGCCATCGAAGAGGGGAAGAAGGATAGAGATTGGACCGACCAAGGTAGAGGGTAGAAGGAAGGGACTGGCCATGCCTTAGGAAGAAGAAGAAACTCATCTTCCACTTGTTGCCGCCCATCTTTGCTCCCAAACCCTAGCCGCCCAAAAATTCTAAACAAACTAGGGTTTCTTAGCCTCTAAAGGAAGCAAACCCTAATCCCCTAAACCATCCATCATCCTTGCCGCCCAACCCAATAAGCCTTATATATAGAGTTGGGATTTTGCCTTGGATTAATCTCCTCCTTTGGTTCTATAGATTTAATCTCAACCATCGGATCTAGAGATTTAATCTCAACCGTTGGTTCTAGAGATTTTAATCTCCACCATCGGTTCTAGAGATTTAATCCCAACCGTCGGATCTAGAGAATTAATCTCAACCTGTGGTTCTAGAGAATTAATCTCAACCGTCGGATCTAGAGATTTGTTTTCCATCATTTGATTCTAGAGTTCATGAGGTTTATATTAGGCTACGATAGGGACCATGAGGAGGAGTTGGGTTTTGGCCACCCAATGGATCGGAACCACACAAACTTGATCCATCAATGATGTTCCATTCCACTAGTGGATCATCATTGAACTACCTCACCAATCCCCATAAATTAATATGGGCTCCATATATTATTTGTACATCCATATCCCCGTGTTTAAGATATCGAATGTTCGTCAATTAATTGATTTACTGACCATCAATTAATTAACATCTAACTCCTCGAGTAGTACCACTCAACCTTATCATCATGTTGACTAAGTCAACCTGCAGGGTTTACATGATGAACCTTATGAGCTCCTCAAGGGGACATCATCAAACTAATATATAGGACACGGTTTCCTCCTATAATCAACGGCACACCATGGAAATAATATCATTTCCCAACTTACCGGGCATATTGATTTAATCCATCTAAATCTCACCCTTTGGTAAATCAAAGAAATAAATACTAAGTACATGTGCCCGTTATTATATCGGGATTAAGAGCATGTACAACATAATATCCGAGGTCCGATTCAATTATGTAGTCAGCAATAAATTGAATCACCTCTATGTCCGTCCTGCTCAATACACCTAAGTGTACTAGTGTAACTCTATGTTCAAGAAAAAACAATACCAAGCTACACTACAACCATGCCAATGGTTTGTCCAAAACCATCTTGGTTATGAGCCTCTACTTATACTCTACAAGGGACTGATAACATGATCTTCTGTGCCACACCCAAGCACCATGTTATCTACAATGTAAGTATTAGACAATATGCACATATATAAATAAAGTGCAAACAATGATCATGTGATTCTTATTTCAAAATAAAGATGTTCATACAAAAGAGCTAGGCTTTCAGTATACATCCCAACACTTTTCCTGCGATCCCTTATGACCTTGATCCCAAGGATGTGTCCCACTTTTCCCAAGTCCTTCATATCAAACTGTTCGGACAACCATACCCTTACGTCCGATAACACCTTGACATTGTTGCCAATTAACAAAATGTCATCTACGTATAGTACAAGAAATACCACTATGTTTCTGTCACATCTCTTGTATACACAAGACTCATCCGGACTTTAAATAAATCCATAAGACTGGATTACCTCATCAAAGCGGATGTTCCAAGACCTCGAAGCTTGCTTTAATCCATAAATGGACCGATTAAGCTTACAAACAAGATGTTCTTTGCCCTTTGCAATGAATCCCTCTGGTTGTTTCATATAGATGTTTTCCTCAAGACTTCCATTAAGGAAAGCTGTCATGACATCCATCTGCCACACCTCATAATCCATATGAGCTGCAATGCATAAGAGAATCCGGATAGACTTAAGCATGGCTACCGGCGAAAAGGTCTCCTCATAATCGATCGCCTCTTTCTGAGTATACCCCTTCGCAACAAGCCTTTCTTTGAAGGTCTCAACCTTCCCATCTATTCCTCTCTTTCTTTTGTAGATCCACTTGCATCCAATGGTTTTTACACCATCGGGTGGTTCTTCTAGCTCCTAGACCTGATTTGAATCCATAGATTCAATCTTAATATTCATTGCGCTTTGCCAAGATACCGCATCTTTATCTTGGATTGCCTTGTCATATGTCCAGGGATTAGTTTCATGTTCGCCAGGGATAAAATGAGAAGATTCTCCCAAGAACATGAATCTATCAAGCTGTCTCACAACCCTCTTACTACGACGAGTTATCACCTGTTTATCCTCTGTGACACGCGGTGCAGTCACTTGTGGTATATCCTCTTGTACCGGTGGTAGTGAAGAAGTGACTTCCCCTTTTAATTCCTCCAGAACAATCTTACTCATGGGCTTGTGGTTCATCACATAGTCTTCCTCTAGAAATCTGGCATTCGTGCTAACGATCACCCTCTGATCTCTAGAACTATAAAACAAACCACCTTTCATTCCTCTAGGATAGCCAACGAACATGCGTACTTTTGTACGATGTTCCAACTTACCAGCATCCGCCTTCAGCATATGTGATGGACTCCCCAAAATCTGAATATGTCTTAGACTAGGCTTTCGCCCAGTCCACAATTCTGTGGGATTAGAAGGCACTGATTTATATGGGACCAAGTTCAGAATATACACTTCCATATCTAGAGCATATCCCCATAACGAATCTGGCAACTCAGAATAACTCATCATCGATCTAACCATCTCCATAAGAGTCTTATTCCTTCGCTCAGCTACACCATTCTGCTGGGGTGTGCCAGGTGCAGACACTTGGGATTGAATCCCAGCCTCTGATAAGTAATTCCTAAACTCCCCCAAGAGGTACTCACCACAATGATCAGATCGTAGTGTCTTGATACTTTTACCTTGACGTTTCTCCGCATCAGCCTTGAATTCTTTGAACTTGTCAAAGCATTCAGACTTGCGGTGCATCAAGTAAATGTATCCATATCTGGAATAATCATCTATAAAAGAGATGAAATACTCAAAACCACCTCTTGCCTGGATAGACATTGGACCACACAAATCAGAATGAACCAATTCTAACACATCTTTGGCTCTATACCCCTTGGCCTTAAAAGGCCTCTTGGTTATTTTACCCTCCAAGCAAGATTCGCAGGTTGGGAAATCTTCCACCACTAATGTACCCAGAGGTCCATCAGCTATCAACCTTTGAATTCTGCTTAAGTTAATATGACCAAGCCAAAGATGCCAAAGATATGTTTGGTTCATCTTCGAAGGTTCTTTTCTCTTATTGGAATTAGAAGATGAGTTATTAACTTCTATTTGCATCGTGGGAGCTTTTGGTTCAAGTGTGTATAAATTTCCAATCAATGCACCTTAACAGATAATGTCCCTATTCTTTTTTTATAACAACTCTGTCATTAAAAGAAATATAATATCCATCCATAAACAATTTAGAAACTGAAATTAAATTCTTTCTAAATAAAAGTACATAAGGGCAATTCTTAAGAACCAAAACTTTATTTTTCTCAAAAGATAAATAAACGTCTCCCACTACAACAGCCGCCACCTTCGTGGCATCGTCTAAGTATACGGTAATCTCTCCCTCAGCTAGTCGTTTGGTTTCCTGGAACCCCTGCAATGTTTTGCAGACATGATCAGTGGCTCCCGTATCTACACACCAGGTGCTGGTAGATAACACCACTAAACATGTTTCAACTACTAGACTAAAAGATATACCTTTGTTCTACTTGCGGTTGGGGCAGTCCTTCTTCCAGTGTCCTGTCTGCATACAAATGAAGCACTTGCCTTTTGGCTTCTTCACTCCTCCCTGAGTTCCTCCCACCGCCTTTTCCCCAGCTTGTTTCTTCTTCTTCTTGCCTTTTGGCTTAGAAGTAGAAACCTTTTGGGTGACCGTGGCATGCACCTGAGCACTCTGACGAAATATCCCCTCTGCCGCCTGGAGTTCTGTCAGAAGCTCCACCAACGAATACAACCTCTTGTTCATGTTGTAGTTCAGACGAAACTGCTCAAAACTCCTTGGTAGAGACTGGAGAATAATATCGACGTGGGCTTCTCCATCGATCTCAGCTCCGAGGACTTCCAGCTCATTCAAATGAGCCATCATCTTGAGAACATGATCCCTCATGGGTGTTCCCTCGATCATGGTGGTCGTCATCAAGTTCAGCATGGCTTCCTACTTTGCAGCCCGATTCTGGTGTCCCAAAAGCTCTTTGAGATTGAGCATCATGTCAGAAGCAGTGGGCATGGCTTGATGCTGATGTTGCAGTACATTTGACATAGATGCCAAAATGTAACACCGCACCATCTCATCAACCTTGATCCACTTCTTATAACTCTCCTTCTCCTTTTCCCCAGAATCATTCGCAGGCTTTAGGAGGGTACTCTTCGAGGAGTACATATTTGTATTCCTCAGTAGTCAAGACAATGTCAAGATTCCTCTTCCTATCAACATAGTTGGGTCCAGTAAGTTTATTCTCTTTCAGTATCACTGCAAGTGGGTTGAAAGTCATTTTGAAAGAAAACCTAAGAATCACATATCAAAACATTACATTTCAAAAAATTATTGATTCCTCAAACAATAATATTTTAAAATCAACCAACACCTCAAAACACTGAGAATATCGTATGCCACGATAGTGTGGACGTATACGAATTCTACATTTGTAAGAGGAGGTTTTACCCATTAATTTTACTATCTTGTCAACCTAACCTTTTGACAAGTAAAATTAATAGTTGGTTCCTCTTCGGCCCTACAAATTAAAGTAGTGACTCCGGTGGAGAGGATACTTATATTTGCATCTAAGTGTTCACCATTACTCGGAACCAAGGTAATTATCTCGGGTTATGTGCCTTCCGATGGGGAAGTACACACACTCCTTAATAATTTCCTATAACCATATTCGACCTTGTGATCCGCAAACAAACCCATCCGATGGGGAGGAAGGCACTCAGAGCCGACGCACAAGTTTGTTTGCATCACATGTCAAATCGTAATGGAGGTCGTGGGAATTTATAAAAATATCCCTCTCCCACTTAGTAATTTGAAATTGAGGAATTTTCTAGCCTACAACATGCATATCAAACAATAAGCAATAAAAATGGAAAATAAAATTTTTCCAACTATTTTGGCTTTTGTCTTCAATATGTCTCCCATCGTATCGCCATCTCGTCCGCTTCTCCTACGCCATGTACGAGCCATCCAGAGATCCGAGCCGAGAATAAATATTTTAATTTACATCCATCGATCCTATACTCCACGAGGGAGTGTACATGAAATCTAGATCGAAAGTAAACTAAAATAGAGAGAGTGCCTAAACAATGCCATATCTAATTTACAAAAATTAAATACTAGTCTCATCGACCCCGAGGATTCAACAAAATATACAATTACACACATACAATCACATACACACATATGGCCATAATAGTTGGATCCTATGCCTGCAACCAAAGAGTTAACCTATGCATATCCTACTATTATCCGACACATATAATATATGAAAAGTGCATAAAAGTAACCGAATCCTAAACACACAAAACTGGAAACCGTTGCTCTGGTACCACTTGAAGGTTTTGGAACCGAAGCTCTGATACCACTCGATGGTAGGAAACTTCGCTTCCCACTTCAACACGGTCGCTTGTTCATGGCGATCCCTTCTACGTCCTTGGATAAAAAAAAAATTATCCTTGACAAGAGGGATTACCCAAGCAACCGTTTAATCGTCGTGCTATTCGATTAGAGTGGTTACTTGAACAAACTTGTTGTTCAATCGACCAACCTCTATTCTACGAATAGCCGCGGAATAGACGATGCACGGATCGCCGACTTTTGTTTTTATGTTCGGGGTCCAAGTATATTTAGCCACAAAAAAGAATATATCATGCATATATAATTGAAAAAAATTACAAACATGTTACATATGAAGATAGATAAGTGTTATACCTCTCGATCTTCTATTGTATGACCTTCGTCCTTTCGGACATCGTGTGGGTGACGATCTACCAAAAGTTGAAGCTCCTAGATCACCAATCTTCCTTCCTTGCTCGTTCCGAGGAAGAGGAAGAATAGAAACAAGACCCTTCTCCTTTCTTTATCCAACCAACAAACAACAAGCAAGTTTCTTGCCGCCGGCCAACAAGGAGAAGATGAGAAAGATGAATGTCGGCCAAGATCTCCAAGGGAGGACCCTAAACCATGTTTCAACCGGCCAAGGATAGGAGAAGAGCTAGGTTTTGATGCCGGCCAAGGGAGAAGAGGGGTTGTATGGGCGCCGGCCACCAAGGAAGAAGAAGAAGATAAGGAAAAGGTTTCCTTGTTTGATGCCGCCAACTCCAAACCCTAACTCCAAGGCTCTTGCCGCCAACTCCAAACCTCCCTTGCTTCTAATTAATCTCCATTCCAACCCTTAAGCCCCTTTTTATAGAGTTAAGGATAAGCCTTGTTTTAATCTCCACCATTGGTTCTAAGGATTAAATCTCAACCGTCGGATTTAGAGATTTTAATCTCAACCGTCGGATCTAGAGATTTAATCTCTACTTTTGGATCTAGAGTTTTGTTTTCATCCATTGGATCTAGGCTTCATGAGGTTTTAATAGGTTACAATAGGGACGGTGAGGAGGAGTTGGATCTTGGCCACCCAATTGAGCAAGCCCACATAAAGTCCGATCCATTAATGATAATCCAATCCACTAAAAGATTATCATTGATCTACCTCACCAACTCCCATAAGTTAATATGGGCTCCATATATTATTTGTACATTTTCTCCCCGTGTTTAAGATCTCGAATGTCCGTCGATTAATTAATTTACTGACCATTAATTAATCAACATCTAACTCCATGAGTAGTATGACTCAACCTTTTCATCATGCCGGACCAAGTCCACCTGCAGGGTTTATATGATGAACCTTATGAGCTCCTCAAAGGGACATCATCATCCTAATATATAGGACACGGTTTCCTCCTATAATCAATGGCACACCATATAAATAATATCATTTCCCAACTTACCGAGCCTATCGATTTAATCTATAAATCTCGCCCATTGGTAAATGAAAGAAATGAATACTAAGTATATGTGCCCATTATTATATCGGGATTAAGATCATGTACAACATAATATCTAAGGTCTGATTCGATTATGTAGTCAGCAATAAATCGAATCGCCTCTAAGTCGATCCTGCTCAATACACACAAAGTGTACTAGTGTGATTCTATGATCAAGAAAAACCAATACCAAATCACACTACAACCATTCCAATGGTTTGTCCAAAGCCATCTCAGTTGTGAGCGTATACTTAAACTTTACAAGGAGCCGATAACATGGTCTCCCGTGTGACACCACACACCATGTTATCTAAAATGTAATGTATTAGACAATATGCATCATCATAAATATGCAAGCAATGATCATGTGATTCTTATTTCAAAAATAAATATATTCATACGAAAGATAGACTTTTATGTATACATCCCAACAGCAAGTCAAGGGGCTAATTGTCGGCTTAATGATGAACCTACGAAGGATAATTTATCACTTCCAGAAGGTCCAATTACAAGAATTCGAGCAAACTGTTTCAAGGAATCATTAAATGGACTAATCGACGAACATTTGATCAATCAAGAGAAAGAAGAAACAAAGATAAGCCCAAGTAAAGATCAAGGCCTAATCCATGTAATCGGACTTGTCGATCCTTGACTCAGCCTTGCATGATGGGTGGAAGAACACTAGATGATTATGGGGACTTGCTCATGCATTAAAGACGTATGGAGATTTCAGTTTTGTAGGTTTCTAAGCTATGTGCATGCTTACACGAAAGCCTTGCTACTTTAATTATTTTGTTGTTTCTAAGTTATGTGCATGCTTACATGTAAGCATGGGTACTCTAAATTGTTTGCATGCTTTTTGTATTCTTACTTTGTTACTCCCACTATATAAGGGAGGGAAATCCAAACATGGAAGAGAACTCTTGGTGAGAAATATTTGTGTGCTCTCTTAGTTCTTGAAAGGACTTCTGAACTTATCAAGTTTATCCTCGTGGCATTCAACAATCGAAACTTATCACTTTCGGGTGTGGCATTTCTTCTCTTTCATAGTCTTGGTTTGTTCCAATCCTTGGTTACGGGTCAAGGCTCAAACTCTTGTCTTCTAATCCTGGGGTTCTATCCATCATTGTCACAGGTTCCATCACAGATGTTGGTGGGGTTCGATCATCTGGTATCAGAGCTTCGTTTTAAAGGCAAGTGCTAAATCTATCTTTAATTGTTATTCAATACAAAAAAGGGAAAAATCGTGGTAAAAAAAATCGTTGTAAAAAAAAATTGTGGTGGAAAAAAAAGATAATTCGTGGTACAAAAAAAAAGTATTAACAAAAAAAAGAAAGAATATGTTTGTGCAAGTCAAAGTTTTATTGAACCCTTAGAATTAACTTCAAGAGTTCATTCGTTGTTTACTCATTTTTTTCTCTTAATCTTCACTATTTCATAAGTTTCGTTTGTTTCTAATGCACGCAAACACGCCCTCAAATCTCACGACGGGAACCATCGAGGACTCAAAGCGCGCGCTCGTGCTTAATGCTCACAAGTGCACGGATGTCGTCAAGTAATAAATAGATTATCGATCCCATAGGGACTGAGATTCGAGTACCAATTGTTCTATGGACGTTTTGTTCAGAATTTAGTTCTAGTGGTTGTGATTATGAGGATTGGAAGCGTTGTTAACTCTAGTACGGTGTCACACGGAGGAAGAGAAAGGTTTCTACGAGTTTTTGGAGGGAATTCTAAGATTTTAGTTTCGCTTGTGTGTCGCAAAACATGGCACCAATTGGATGTTGTCTAGACGTCTAACTATGGTCTTGTGGAAGGGACATCATACACTTCCCTGATTAGCCTTCGTATCTATCGGGAACTACCTCTGCCATACTAGGTCGATCCTTGGGTTTAGGACGGGGTAGGTGATACGAGAATGCCAAATCAATCCCTATGACAAATCGGAGTGTGTCTCGTTCCCGACTCTATCACATCCTTCTATTCACGGTTACCGGAGAGAGGTCAACCCTTAGGCTCCTCCTTAGTTCTTTTAAATCATTGATACGAGGGTTGTCACCCCTCGTATCAGCTATGGACAGTAGAAAGAAAGCCAAAATGAATAACTATCGATCTAAATAAACATCAATTTCAAATATGAATCCAAGAACAGAAATATATTTGAAATAACATGTTCTACGCGCACAAACTACTCATTAATCCTAGAATTGGAGAATCTACTCCATGAATACAGAAGGGAAACATAAAGCATAATCAAATCCATAGAAATAATGTAAATTGCGCAAGGAACGTGAATTACAATACATTGTGGCTCTTCTCTCTGGCATTGAAGTGCAGAACTTGATCCTCAAGCGGTTTCCTTCCTCCCCGTTGTGAGTTCCCGATGCTTTATAGGGCATCGGTGTGCCGTCCTGGCCGTCATGCCTCCTCCTAGGGTTTGGGCATAGCTTTCCTTATATCGACATGAGACTGGATCTTCCCGAAACCCAAAAAAAACCTAATCACGTCGAAATCGTCCTAGTGCCACATGACAATGTGGATTCACACAACATGGTCGTGTGGATTCATACGACCAGGCCGTGTGTGGCGCTGGTTAGTGATCTAGGGTGGGACGTGTGGATCGACAGGGCCAGGTCATGTGTCCTTCTATTCCAGCTACCAAATGTCTTACTTTTGCTCTAAAAGTTTGCCATTTTCCTGTAGATTGATGTCCTGTACACAAAAGCACAAAGAGAAGATCTCTGAACTAGAAAATAAGAAATGCATGCAAAACAAAGTATGACATGCATGAAACAAGTATAAAATGCAGCGAGATGTGAGTAAAAACTATTCCTAAAATCCTATATGTTTTGCTCACATCAATTCCCCCAGACTTAGATCTTTGCTTGTCCTCAAGCAAACCTCAGTGCCATGAAATTTTAAAAATATTGTTCCATACTGAGCATGCTAACTAGATTTATCAAGTGGTATTTTCAATCAAGGCAAAATAAATATGTTCTAAAAATTTACTAAGTTATCTTCTCGTGCATGTGCTAAGCGAATCTTCTTAAGGGATATTCGTTCCAAAGTAAGTTAAGTCGTCATCTTATAGCTTTCCTAAGGTCTCCGACTTTTAGGCACTGGTCTGCTATAAGCGAGGGTCGTTCCCTAGATCTAGTACAAAGTCTCAAAGGCGTGCTCGGTATTGAGAGAAATTGGTAGGTGTTTCCCTGTAACCTAACTTGGTCTCAAAGGGGCACCTAGTCATTTCCACCCATGACAACTGTGTATGTTTTTTCAAGAACAGAAATATACTGTTGTTCTTCTCCTACTCACTGAGATTCTAATTTTTTCGAATGAGCTTACATAATCCAAGCATCTCCAGTAACTAAAGTGCTAAACCTAGAGTCACATATGGATTCCAAAGTACTAGACTACTGGGATGAATCATAACTACGTATGTACTAGATTATTCCTTTCAGAATATTTGTCATGTGTAAGTGTAAAAATAAAAGCTAACCAGTGCAAGTTTAGAAAATTTATTTGAGCATATAAAATAAAATACCATGAGATAAATAAATTTAAGCTACATATGTAAACAATTTACAAGGAGATCTTAAAAATACTACTGAGGCAGCTTAAAGATAGCAAAAACTAAGTGCTGAAAGAAACTAAACACTCTATGCATGAAAAGATGTATGCAAACCAAAACTAATCATGTAAGTATCAAGAAAGAAACTACTGCTAGAAACAAAACAAATCAAAACATGGGCTCATCCCCCCCAAACTTTTATGAAGCTAGACATCTAATAGGGTGGCCGAGGTGGAAAGTCTAGTAGCTTTTTGCATGTTGGGCTCCTGGGTAAATATGATGCTCAGCTGCTGATGCCACATGTACATGTGATTGATCTGAGAGCCGGTGGATGTAGCGGTTGCTCGGTGCTCCTCCTCCTGGGCCCACTATGCCTGCTTGGCACTCATGTGTTGTTGAACCTCCTGGCGATGTATGGCCTCCTCCTGCAACGGGCAGCCGCCTCCTGGAAGTAGACACGGACCTCGTCGTAGAACTCCTCGGCCAGCTGGAAGTGCTCCCATAAGCCTTGAATCTCAGCCTGCATATATGCTCTAAAACAATTCTTTTGTTTTTACCTAGTAGGTTCTTTCTATTCCTAATTCATGCTCAGAAATGCTAAATGCTAGAAATCAAAATCAAAGCTACACAAACGAATGCAATTAAGTCTAAAAAAAATAAAAACTAAACTTGGATTGCCTTCCAAGAAGAAGTGCTTTGTTTAAAGTCTTTTAGCTCGACCACACTCCATTATTTCAACATTGACTCCGAAGGCTCTGTAAACCTCCACTCATCTATCTCGAATTCAGGATACTTCCCTAAATACTTCTTTAACCGTTGTCCATTTACTTTGATCTCCCCTGATTCCTTACTCCATATATCCACCGTACCATATGGGTATACCCTTTTTACCCGAAATGGTCCTGACCATCTTGATTTAAGCTTTCCTAGGAAAAGTTTTAACTTGGAATTATAAAGGAGAACTAAGTGTAGGAACATTGTTGGCTGGCTAGAGGGGGTGAATAGCCCTCTTTCATCGTATGATTGGAATTGTTGCCTACAAATATAATTAGCGCAACAAAAACAAAACTAAACAAGAAATTAAGATAAGTAAAAACAAAATCAATGCTAACACAATATGTAACATCGTTAACGGCCTCGCCGCTAATCCACGGTCCGATTCGTCTCCATTGAATCACCCCAAAACCAATCCACTATTGGGCTCTCCCTTTAGCCCAAGCAAGGTGGAGGTAAACCTTTACACCAATGAGAACACTCCTTTTACAATAGATATAGAAGAAAACTAGAAGGAGTTTGAGCTTTGTGGGGCACTTAGTAGGATGTTTAGAGCATGAGCATTCTTCTGACTAGGCCGACTGATGGTGATATCAGTCGACTGATGTCGACTCCAACAGCTTCTGACTAGGCCGGATTCATGGGATCTGCAGCTGCTTTCTCCAACAGTCGGATGATCAGTCAACTGATGATATCATCAGTCGACTGATGTCGACTTCCAATCGAGTGACCCGTGAGATCGACTAGCTTCTGTGCCCGTGCATAGTGCTATCAGTCGACTGCTTCCCTTAAGTAGTCGACTGATGTCGACTTGATTCATCAGCCACACCAGTTGATTATAGAACGACTTGGAGCAGTCGACTGGTATCGGGTAAAACTCAAACTTAACATCCGTTTGAGCGTCCGACGGTCGGGTAAACCTCAACCCTTACGGTCGAGCCTCCGACAATCAGCCATTCGGCCAAGTTCACTTAATGAGCTACTTACAATTCACTCAATCTCTCATCTCACTTAAAGTCCCTCGCCGGAGCTCTCTTCGTTTGCGGCCACGCCCCTCGGCAGCATCAAGCGCACGACTCTGCAATGCTCCTTCATGTCACTTGCCCTCGAAGTCTGCTTCCTTGGCTTCGCTTCAAGTCATCTCGTCCGGCAGCCCTTCAGCAGCATCAAGCGCACGGCTCGGCAATGCTCCTTCTCTGACTCAAGCATGAGGTTGTGATTGGTAACACTTGCCTAAGCTCCATGTGTGAATTACTAAGTCCTGCAAGACTCTAACACACATATCAAATCCAATCATCCTAACTTAAACCCTTTGCCACACACATCAAAAACATATCACATGGGTTGATTGCCCTAACACTAAGTCCCCTTCCTTAAACTCTCTTCTCAAGATATGTTGGTCATGCCACTTCCTAGTTTTTTCCTTATATGTCTTAGCATGCTCATATGCATCTCTTCTAATTTCGTCTAGCTCGCTCAACTGTAGTTTTCTTTATTCTCTTGCCGCAGAATAATCCAAGTTAAGCTTCTTGATTGCTTAGAAGGCCTTGTGCTCCAATTCAATGGGAAGGTGGCAAGGTTTCCCGTAAACTAAGCAAAATGGGGTCATGCCTATCGAGGTCTTGTAGGCCATCTGGTAAGCCCAAAGAGCATCATCCAGTTTTTGTGACCAATCCTTCCTTGATGCCACTACCATCTTTTCTAGAATACTTTTGATTTCTCGATTTGAAATTTCCACTTGTCCGCTCGTTTGTGGGTGGTATGCTGTCGATACTCTATGGATTACCCCGTACTTATGTAGCAACTTTTCAAATTGTTTTTCAATGAAGTGGGATCCTTCATCACTGATTATGACTCGAGGAACTCCGAATCTAGGGAATATGTTTCTTTTGAACATTTTTATTACAGTACTAGCGTCGCAGTGGGGTGATGCTACGACCTCCACCCATTTGGAGACGTAGTCTACGGTGACCAGGATATATCTGTTTGTGTCGGAAGTGGGAAAGGGGCCCATAAAATCTATTCCCCATATGTCAAAGAGTTCTACATCTAATATAGTGCTTGCCGGCATCTCATTACATCGACCTATATTTCCTATTCGCTGGCACCGATCGCAGGAGACTACGTTGTTGTGCATGTCCCTAAATAGACTAGGCCAGTAGAACCCCGCCTGAAGTACCTTCGCAGCCATTTTTGAAATTCCAGCATGCCCCGCATACGCTGAGGAATGGCAGTGGAAGAGGATGCTCTCCACTTCCTCTTTTGGTACACACCTTCGATATACGCTATCTGCACATTTTCTAAACAGGAAGCGATTATCTCATATATATTGCCAAACCTCGACAAAAAATCTTTTCCTTTGTTGGGTCATCAATTCTGGTGGCATCACTCTCCCTGCCAAAAAATTCACCAAATCTGCATACCATGGGGTGGTAACCTTAGTAATTGCCATGAGGGTATCATCCTGCAAAGCATCGTCTATTTTGGCACTGTCTCCCTCTTCTACCCCTGCCATCTATCGGCATGCGCAATAAGTGGTTTGCAACGACATTGTCCGAGCCCTTTTTATCTCTGATTTCTAAGTCAAATTATTGAAGTAATAGAATCCAACGAATAAGGCAGGGTTTAGCATCCTTCTTACTCAGCAAGTAGCAAACTGCGGTATGGTCAGCGTAAACAATCACCTTCGAACCTACCAAGTACTATATGAACTTGTCAAATGTGAACACGATTTCCAAAAATTCTTTTTCAATCGTGGCATAGTTGATTTGTCCTCCGTTCAGTGTCTTACTGGCGTAGTGAATAGCGTGCAACTTCTTCTCCTTCTTTTGCCCTAATATTGCCCCTACTACATAATTACTAGCATCACACATGACCTCGAATGGTAGGCTCCAGTCAGGTGGTTATATTATCGGGGATGTTACTAAGGCCTTTTTTATTTCTTCAAATGCTACTAAACATTGGCGATCGAAAATAAACTCTGTTTCCTTAGCTAGTTGATTTGTCAAAGGTCTAGTTATCTGAGAAAAATTCTTTATGAACCTTCGATAAAAACATGCATGCCCAAGAAAGCTCCGAACACCCTTCACATTCCAAGTTGCAGGCAACTTTTCAATTACTTCGACCTTCGCCTTGTCTACTTCGATACCATTTCTTGATATATTATGTCCTAGAATTATCCCTTCAGTTACCATGAAGTGACATTTTTCCCAATTCAGAACCAAACTGTTCTCCTCACACCTTTGCAAAACCCTTTCTAGATTCTTCAGACATACATCGAAACTTGTTCCGTAGACTTAAAAATCATCCATGAATACTTCCATAATTTGTTTAATCATATCTGAAAAAATAGTTGTCAAACAACACTGGAAGGTGGCTGGGGCATTACATAGGCCAAAGGGCATTCTTCTGTATGTGAAGGTTCCATACAGGCAGGTGAAGGTAGTCTTCTCTTGGTCATTAGGGTGAATTGGGATTTGGAAAAAACCTGAGTACTCATCAAGGTAGCAAAAATAGGAATGTTTAGCGAGGCGCTCCAACATCTATTCAATGAATGGAAGTGGAAAATTATCCTTCCTTGTTGCTTTGTTTAGTTTATGATAATCTATACACATTCTCCACCCCGTTATCGTTCGAACAGGGATCAGCTCATTCTCTTCGTTTTTTACTACTGTAGTGCTGCCTTTCTTTGGACCTACGTGCACCGGACTTACCCACTCACTATCTGAAATTGGGTAAATTATTCCGACATCCAATAGTTTAAGAACTTCCTTTTTCACTACCCCCTGCAAGTTTGGGTTAAGTCTCCTTTGACACTCCACGATTGACTTACACCTGCCCTCAAGTATTATCCTATGCATGCAAAGCGACAAGCTTATCCCCTTTATGTCATCGATGGTGTACCCCAACACCTTTTTGTATGTCCTGAGCACCTCCAGAAACTTCCTCGTCTCTTCCTCACTCAAATCGGTGTTTTTAATCACCAGATGGGTTGAAGTTGGACCCAAAAATTCATACTTGAGATTAGGGGGGAAGTGGCTTCATCTCAGGCCTTGGGTGTTTCTTTGCTGCCACCTGCCTCGACTCTTCTTCTTCTTCTTCTGATCCAGAAGATAGGGAAGCATCTTCCATCTAGTACTCTCTCTTTGTCTTCTCCCTGTACTTGGCAGGCCATTTCAACGTTATCTACCCCCTTTATTCGGAGAGCCTCCTAAAAATCTTGCTCGCTATTTGCCTACATTTCGAGGGTCCACACCACTATTTCTATAATGCGATATGCTTTGTCGGTGCTCTTTTTCATCAATACTCTCCTCGTGGCTGTGTCCAAGAGTTCTTTCGACGAGCTAGTGATTTCGGAATAAAAAACATGGATGAGTAACCAATCATGTAATCCATGGTGTGGGCAATGAATAATCAGCTCTTGGAGTCTCTTCCAAGCCTCGACCAGAGTCTCTTCATGCCCTTTCTCAAACGAAAGGATTTTATTCCTAAGGTAGGTTGTTTTGTTGGGGGGGAGGGGGGGCGGAGAATTTACTTAGAAAAGTACCTTCCATCTGTTCCCATGTCATTATACTTCCTTCTGGTAGAGTGCATATACATTGCCTAGGCCTCCCCTTTCAGGGAGAATGGGAATGTAATGAGCTTAATGGCATCTGCTGGGACTCCTTCATAATGCACTGTGCCACACTATGCCAGGAATTCTTCAAGGTGTAGATAGGGCTCCTCAATCTGAGTTCCTCCAAATTGCTTTTCTTGAATAAGGGCGATTAATGCAGGGTTTATTTCCCAGCTCGTGGCCTAAATTCGTGGAATAGTTATGCATAAGTTCAATGCTTTTCGTCTAGGCACTATGTAATCACTCAAGGGTCGAGCGTGCTGTGTTAACATATCAACATCCCTCGATGAGAGGGGATTAGTAAATCATACGTAATGAATAATCCTAAGGGTTGAACAAAAGCTTGATGAAACATGACTATTAAACCAAATTTAATATCAATAATTCAAAATCTAAAATAAAGCTAATTAATCTAAACTGAAAATTGAATAGCAAAAAATATGAAACTGAGATGAAATGAATTGAAATAAGAAAGCCAATCTATTATACGAAATCAAATGCAGAAAATTTAAACTGAAGGTTAATGCAATGTAACTAATGAAATTAATCTAAACTTAATCTAGATATTGAAAATCTAAAGCTGTAGTATATGAAATAAAAATAAAAATAAAGCAAGAAAATAAATCTAATCCTAAGTCTAATCCAACTATCCACCTCTTGATTCGATATCGAATCAATAAGTCAATGACTCGAAGCGCACGCTTGCGCTCAACGCGAACACGAACGTGCCCTCAAATTTTGTAACAGGAACCGTCGAGGACTCGAAGTGCGCGCTCGCGCTCAATGCCCACAAGTGCACGGATGTCGTCAAGTAATAAATAGATTATCGATCTCACAGGGACAAACCGAGTGTTTAGAGTTTAGTTCTAGCGGTTGTGATTTTGAGGATTGGCGGTGGTCTTAACTCTAGTATGGTGTCACATGGAGGAAGAGAAGGGTTTCTACGAGTATTTGGAGGGAATTATAGGATTTTGGTTTCACTTGTGCATCGCAAAACATGCTACTAATTGGGTGGTGTCTAGATGTCTAACTACGATTTTGTGGAAGGGACATCATACACTTCCCGATTATTCTTCGGATCTATCGGGAACTACCTCTGCCATATCAAGTTGACTCCTGGCTTTAGGATGGGGTAGTAGGTACAAGAATGCAAAATCAATCCCTGTGACAAATCGAAACATGTCTCGTTCCCGACTCTATCACACCCTTCGATCCGGGGTTACCAGAGAGGGGTCAACCCTTAGGCTCCTCCTTAGTTCTCCTAAATCTTTGATACAAGGGATGTCACCCCTCGTATCAGTTACACACAGTAGATAAAAAACCAAAACAAATAACTATCGATCTAAACAAACATCAATTGAAAATATGAATTCAAGAACAGAAATATATTTGAAATAACTTATTCTACGTGCACAAACTACTCCATAATCCTAGAATTGGAGAAGCTACTCCATGAATACAAGAAGAGAAACACAAAGCATAATCAAATTCATAGAAAAAATATAAATTGGACAAGGAACATGAATTACAATGCACTATGGCTCTTCTCTCTAGCGTTGAAGTGCAGAACTTGATCCTTGAGCGGCTTCCTTCCTCTTTGTTGTGAGTTCTCGATGCTTTTTAGGGCGTTGGTGTGCCGTCTCAGCCGTTGTACCTCCTCCTAGAATTTGGGCATAGCTTTCCTTATATAGACATGAGGCTGGATCTTCCCAAAACTCAGAAATAACCTAATCACGTCTAAATCGTCCCAGCACCACATGACCATGTGGATTCACATGGCCAGGCCATGTGTTGCACTCGTTCGTGATCTGGGGCGGGGCGTGTGGATCCATAGGGCCAGGCCATGTGCTCTTCTATTCCAGCTGCCAATGCCTTTCTTTTGCTCTAAAAGTGCACCATTTTTCCCATAGAATGCTGTCATGCACACAAAAGCATAAAGAGCAGATCTTCGAACTAGAAAATAGAAAATGCATGCAAAACAAAGTACGATATGCATGAAACAAGTATAAAATGCAGCGAGATGTGAGCGAAAACTACTCATAAAACCGTATATATTTTGCTCACATCAGTTTCTCTTGTCTACTCTTTCATTTTCTCTTTCGTCATCATACGTTTCATTTGTTTCACTTATCTACTCTTTCATTTTCTCTTCCATCATCATAAGTTTCGTTTGTCTTCTATTGTTTGAATTACTATGAGATATTCCAATTTGATCTAAAGTTTGATAAAAAACTAAAGAGATCCTCCAACAAACACGAGTGTGAGTGCCCTACTCTTCAGAGACAAAAAAATCATATATGTGAGGGAGTGCTTTGTGAGGTTTCTTTCATCTTTATAGAAATGTCCAACAACCAGGAAGATGATGCAGTTGAGGTGACTAATCAACCTTCAAATTTGCATGTGCAAGCAGTGATGGGGAAATGAGGAGGATGATGAGGGCTGAATTAGAAGCTATCCATGAGAGGTTGGATCAAGTGGAAGGGAGGACACTAAGAAGACATCAGCCAGACCATTCTTCGGTGCCACAATAGAGGTGTGCTGAGTGGGTTGATGAGGAAGAAAAAGAGGGAGTGGAAGAATTTAGAAAGGAAAACTACAATCGGGGTTGGATTGGATATAAAGGAGATAAAAACAGACGTAGTGAAGATCGGAATCCGGGTTGAAATAGAAGGAATATTGACTTAGGAGGAATAAAGTTGAAGATTCCATCCTTCCAAGGGAAAAGTGATCCAGAAGTTTATTTAGAGTTGGAAAAAAGATGGAGATGGTGTTTGAGTGTCATGATTTCTCAGAACTTAAGAAGGTTAAGCTAGACGCCATTGAATTCACTGATTATGCTATTGTTTGGTGGGATCAAGTGGTGATAAATCGGAGAAGAAATAGAGAGAAACCTGTGTCTACTTTGGAGGAGATGAAAGTGCTCATGAGAAGAAGGTTTATACCCAGCCATTACTATAGGAGCTTATATCAGTGGTTGTAGAGGTTATCTCAAGGCTCCAAAAATGTTGATGATTACTTCAAGGAGATGGAATTGTCCATGATGCGTGCTAATGTCGATGAAGATTGGGAAGCCACCATGGCTAGGTTTTTCCATGGTTTAAACCTAGAAATGGTTGATGTTGTTGAATTGCAACATTATGTTGAGCTATCAGATATGGTCCACCAGGAACTAAAAGTGGAGGAACAACTCAAGCGAAGGGGATTGGCAAAGAAGGGACAAACCATGGCTAGCAACAACCCATGGAGAGCATCTCCAAGAAGGGACGAGCCACTACAAAACAAGCCAAAGTTTGAACTTTTTAAGAAGCCCAAACCAACAACATCCACTACTCAAGGTACTATCAATTCCACATCTTCTAAATCCCGTGATAAGATGTGCTTTAAATGCCAAGGGTGTGGCCACATTGCAAGCCAATGTGTGAACAAAAGGGTAATGGTGATAAATACCTAAGGAGAGCTTGAGTCAGAAGATGAGGATGATGTAGCCGAGGAAGTGCCACCAAAAGAAGACAGTGATGATGAACAACATCCCATTATTGGAGACTTATTGGTAGCCCGACGAGTTCTCAATCTACAAGCTAAGGAAGAAGAAGATAATCAAAGGGAGAACTTATTTCATACTCGTTGCTTTATGAATAACATGGTTTGCAACGTTATTATTAATGGAGGGAGTTGCACCAATGTGGAAAGTACTGATTTGGTGGAAAACTATCTTTATAAACTCAAAAACATCCATCTCCCTATCGACTTCAGTGGCTAAACGATTGCGGTGAAATCAAGGTAACAAAGCAAGTCTTGGTAGAAATTTCCATTTGCAAATATGAAGATGAGTTGTTGTGTGATGTGGTTCCCATGCATGCTTGGCATCTATTATTAGGGAGACCTTGGCAATTTGATCGGAAGGTAACTCATGATGGGTTCACAAATAGATATTTCTTTACTCGAAAGGGACAACCTATTACTCTTGTACTATTAACTCCAAGGCAAGTTATAGAGGATCAACTAAAATTACAAAGAGCTACTAAGAAGAAGAGAGAAAAAGAAATTGAGAGAAAAGAAACTGACAAAAAAGTAAACAAGAGAGAAAAATAAACAGAGATAAAAGAAAAGAATATTGAAAAAGAAATTGAAAGAAAAGAAACAAAGAAAAAAATAAAAGAAGAGAGAAAAGAAATAGAGATAAAAGAAATGAATCGAGAAAAGGGAATTGAGAGAAAAGAAATTAAGAAAAAAGTAGTCGAGAGAAAAGAAGTTGAGAAAAAGGAAAATAGCTTCTATGCAAAAAAAAAAAAAAAGTGAGATCAAACAAGCTTTGTTTTTAAATAGGGTTCCTCTTATCCTTTTATATAAGGAGGCACTCTTAAGCATTAATGAGCTTAACAATTTTTTGCCTTATTTCTCTTTTATAAGAATTCAAGGATGTCTTTCCTAAAGAGGTTTCCCATGGTTTGTCTTCGATTCGAGGAATTGAACACCAAATCGACTTCATACCCGGTGCATCCATCCCAAATCAACCTTCCTATAGAAGCAATCCGGAGGAAACAAAAGAACTTCAAAGGAAAGTTACTGAATTACTTGAAAAAGGATATGCTCGAGAAAGCATGAGCCCTTGTGTCATCCCTGTGTTACTTGTTTCCAAGAAGGATGGTACATGGAGGATGTGTGTGGATTGTCGAGCCATCAACAATATAATGGTAAAGTATCGCCACCCAATTCCTAGACTCGATGATATGCTTGATGAGTTGTAGGGTTCTTGCGTGTTCACAAAAATTGATCTTAGGAGTGGATATCATCAGATTAGGATGAAGGAAGGTGATGAATGGAAGACATGTTTTAAGACCAAGCATGGCTTATATGAATGTTTAGTAATGCCTTTTGGTTAACTAATGCTCCGAGTACTTTTATGCGTTTATTGAACCATGTTTTGCGTGCTTTCTTAGGATAATTTTTAGTTGTGTATTTCGATGATATTTTGATTTATAGCAAAAGCTTAGAAGAGCATATCCACCATTTACGGCCTATTTTAAGGGTGTTAAAAGAATAAAAGCTTTTTGCTAACGTCCAGAAATGCTCATTTTATACGGAAAGAGTAGTGTTTCTTGGTTTTGTTGTAAGTGCCAAAGCTATTGAGATGGATGAGGAAAAGTTAAAAGCGATCCAAGAGTGGCCAACACCAACCACAATTATCCAAGTGAAGAGTTTTAATGGATTGGCCAGCTTCTATAGATGGTTTGTTCATAATTTTAGTTATATTGCATCTCCTCTTACTGAAGTCATCAAGAAAAATAAGTCATTCAAATGGGGAGACGAGCAAGCCAGAGCATTTAACGCCTTGAAAGAAAAGCTAAGTTCTGCTCCTTTACTAGTCCTACCAAATTTTTCTAAGACATTTGAAATTTAATGTGATACTTCTGTTATTGGTATAGGTGTTGTGCTTAGGCAGGAGATGAGACCCATTGCTTACTTCAGTGAGAAGTTGAGTGGAGCAGCCCTCAACTATCCCACATACGACAAGGAGATGTATGCATTGGTCAGGGCATTGGAGACATGGTAGCATTTTCTTCGGCTAAAAGAATTTGTGATTCACACAGATCATCAATCACTAAAGAATTTAAAGGGACAACATAAGTTAAACCGATGCCATGCTAAATGGATGGAGTTCATTGAGACCTTTCTTTATGTGATCAGATACAAGTAGGGCCAAGACGGTAGATGATGAATTATCTTGGAGGTATGCTTTACATTCTACTTTAGATATGAAGTTACTTGAATTTGAATATATCAAGGATTTATATGCTAAAGGATGTGAAAAGGTTGCAATTGGTATGTTTTATAGGCAGGATGGATTTTTATTTCGTGAAAATAGATTGTGTGTGCTTAGGTGTTCGTTGCATGAGTTGCTTACTAGGAGAGCCCATGGGGGTGGCATGATGGGGAATTTTGGTGTTACTAAGACTTTAGGGGTTTTACAAGATCATATTTTTTGGCCTCATATGAAGTATGTTGTCGAGAAAATTTGTGAGAAGAGTATCACTTGCAAGCAAGCTAAATAAAAGTTGAAACCATGTGGCTTATATACACCTTTTCCTATACCTAGTGAACTTTGCACTGATAATTCTATGGACTTTGTTTTGCGACTACCCCGAACTAAGAGGGGGAGAGACTTAGTTTTTGTCGTGGTAGATAGGTTTTCCAAAATGGCATATTTCATTCCATGTCATAAAACTTATGATGCATCACATATAGCTGATTTATTTTTTAGAGAGGTTATTAGGTTGCATGACATGCCTAAGACCATTGTTTATGATAGGGATGGAAAGTTTTTGAGTTATTTTTGGAAGACTTTATGGGGAAAATTGGGTACTAAATTGTTATTCTCTACTACTTGTCATCCCCAAACCGATGGGCAAATTGAAGTTGTCAATCGAACTTTGTCCTTCTTACTCCATGCCATCATTAAAAAGAACTTGAAAACATGGAAAGATTGTCTACCTCAGGTTGAATTTGCTTACAACAGAAGTATACATTCTACGACTAAGTTTTACCCTTTTGAAGTTGTTTATGGATTTAATTCCTTGTCACCCGTAGATTTGATTCCTTTGCCGTTGAGTGAGCATTTAAACTTAGATGGTAAGCAAAAGGCTGAATTTGTTAAGAGAATTTATGAGCAAGCACGATTGAATATTGAGAGAAGAACCCAACAATATGTTCAACAAGCTAACAAGGGGTGCAGGAAAGTTGTTTTTGAACCAGGATAATGGGTTTGGTTGCACCTATGAAAGGAACGATTTCTAGAAAAAATGATGTTATAAACTTCTACCTGGAGGTGATTGACCATTCCAAGTGATGGAGTGCATCAATGATAATGCCTACAAACTTGAGTTGCCACATGAGTATGGTGTACATTCTACTTTTTATATTGTTGATCTATCCCCATTTGATGTAGGTAATGATTTGACGGAAAATCCTGTTCAAGTGGGGGAGAATGATGCAAGTCAATGGGCTAATTGTCGGCTTAAGGATGAACCTACGAAGGATCATTTATCAGTTCAGAAGGTCCAATTACAAAACTTTGAGCAAAGCGTTTCAAGGAAGCATTAAATGGACTAATCGACGAACATTGGATCGATCAAGAGAATGAAGAAACCAAGATAAGCCCAAGTAAAGATCAAGGCCTAATCCACGTAATCAGACTTGTTGATCCTTAACTCAACCTTGCATGATGGGTGGAAGAACACTAGATGATTATGGGGACTTGATCAAGCATTAAAGACGTATGGAGACTTGAGTTTTGTGGGTTTCTAAGTGTTGGATCGATTTGAGCGCTAAAAGGGGGGGGGTGAATAGCGCAAAATAAATTTTGTTCGTTCTTTCGATATGAAACAATTAAAAGAGCGAGAACACAGTGGAAATATAAAAGACAATATTTTTTTTTACTTGGTTCACAGCCTTCGACTGCTAGTCCAAGGCCCTTTACCACATACGGAGGGTAATACACTAAAATACTCTCCTCCTCGTTGGAGGTAGTAGACAACGGAATACAAAAGCTCGAAACATTAAGGTAGAGGGACACTGCCCCTCTCCTTATTACAATATAAAGCTCTGACAAAATAAAATAAGTACAATAAAAGACTTGAGTAAAACTTATACCGACGAGGAAAAGAATGAAACTTAAGCTTGATCATCGGAGTAGTAGAGCTTTGCCGTCGTAAAGTTGTTGGAGAGTCGAGGCATTGCGGATGTTTTTTTTAGAGCAATTGATGATGGAAATGGGGTGGAGAACCCCTACTTTTATAGCCTTGGAAACCCTAGACATTCAGATCTTCAACCAATGAGAGTAAGCGTTCTAGCCCTTGAGAAATGGAGATAAGCTTTGACTCTTCTCGAGGCTGATCCTTGACCAATAGTCAACTTCTACCCTTACCAGTCGACTGATGCAAGCCCTCAGTCGACTGATGGTAGGGTTTCCAGCTGTAATGAAGAGTTAGCTCGAAAATGCAGTTAATATAAGTAAACTTGATTGTCATTTACCATCTGATCTTGACTTAGACTATCCATGGGAAGTCTTGAGTCGGATTATCGCCTAAGGACATCCCCGTACAGAGGACATGACCTTACTTACGCTCACTCACACGAGCTTACCTCAACCTCTACCTTTGAAGCTTTGCTTTCGGTCTACACCTGATTTCTTCGGCTCCCTCCGAAGTCCTCCTGGTGTCGCCCGACCACCACGGTTCCCTCTAGGTGTCGCTGACCTTCTGCTTAGCTTAACATTTCTGCATACTCGAGTCAGCTCGTGAGATAACAAAATGAACTTAACTTTGTGTATTTTCTATAATCAAAACTCAGGTTTGATTTAGGGGCCTACTGCAACAACAATCTCCCCCTTTTTGATCTTTGGTAAACCAGCACAAAGTTAAGGAAATAATTGAAGTGCATTAAATGAATGACTAACATAAAACATATAAAGGAATGAGTATACTTAGATTAGCAAGTTAAGTAGAAGTATGAAAACCCCTTTTTAAGTACTCAACCTTGAGGAATCCTCCCCCTTGACCGAGGGTGAGTACTTAAAAAAAAATTTAACCCTCCCCCTTAGTGTCTGCTAAAAATATTACTTAGCTAAAAATATTATGTAATCAAAATTACTTAACATAGGCCAAATAAATACTATATATGAAGTTTAAGTTAAGTGATCAAAAGTTAACTTTTGATCTCTTAACTTTGGCCTTGTCTTCCCTTTTTCAATCAGGAAAGTTTAACCGTAAATGTTAAGTTTAAGAATGTATTAAGTTAAGTATTTACTTAACTTAGGCCATTAAAAGAGACATAATATGTATTAAGTTATCAAAAAAATTTGATCCCTTAACTTTGGCCTTTTCTCTCCCTTTTGCCATAAATTGAAAAAACATAGTTCGAAAAATAAGTTTTAAGTTCAAGCATGTTCCAAATAAATTTTGAAAATAGTAATTTGAACATAAGCTCATCTATTTAGATGTTCAACTCTTATTTGACTCGATTGATTTGAAATATCAACAAATCCGGGTTAGAGTTGATTAATTTATGTAATTATACTTCGTGGTTCATGTCAATGCACTGAATCTACATCTGGAACCAGGAGTAAGGTCCTAACATCTCATACCCATCTACATGGCTAAGTACACACACACATTAGTCCTATGTGTTGTGAGATGTATTGACTCCTTAAATCTATAGGTGCATAATATCTAGGGTAAACCCTTAGCTAGTTCCATTAACATGAAAAAGTAAATAATAGAGTATATAATATAATAAGAAAAATGTAAGTCCTACTCTATTACACACATGCCCAATTTTCATCTAAGTAGACTAAATTCGGCTTTGAGTAGTGGCTTGGTAAAAAGATCTGCTAGGTTAGACTTTGATTCCACATATTCGAGTTGAATGGTTCCGTTAGCTACATGTTCTCGAATGATGTGGTGTTTAACTTCTATATGTTTGGTCCTAGAGTGGCATATGGGATTCTTGGTTAAGTTGATTGAGCTAATGTTATCAATGTGAGTTTTAATATTGTTGAAGTTTAGGTTAAGGTATTGGAGAGTGTGCTTCATCCAAAGAAGTTAAGCCACACACTCACCCATCGCGACGTATTCGGCTTCGGTGGTAGATAAGGCAACACAGTGTTGCTTCCTACTGCACCAACTCACAAGACTCGAGCCGAGAAGTTGACAACAACCACTCGTGCTCTTCCTATCGAGTTTACTATCGGCATAGTCCGAGTCAGAGTAGTCGATTAGTTCGAACTCGATAGATCTAGAGTACCAAATACCTACGCTTAACGTTCCTTTTAGATAGCTAAGGATACGCTTTACTAAAGTTAGGTGAGACTCCTTGGCACAAGTTTGGAACCTTGCACACATACTTACTGTGAATAGTATGTCGGGTCGACTCGCAGTTAAGTAAAGGAGACTCCCTATGGCACTTCTATAATATTTTGGGTCAATAGGCTTTCCGTCTACATCTTCTCCTATATTAACATTTGTTGCCATGGGTGTATTAATGATTTTAGCATTTTGCATTCCGAATCGGTTAATTAATTCCTTAGCATATTTTTGTTGATATAAATAAATTCCTTCCTTAGTTTGTTTAATTTGTAATCCTAGAAAGAAATTTAATTCCCCTACTAAGTTCATTTCAAATTTACTTTCCATGAGTAAAATGAACTCGTTTAGTAGAATTGAATTAGTGGTTCAAAAAATGATGTCATCTACATAGATTTGGGCTATAAAGATTTCTTTACCTACAGATTTTACGAAAAGGGTCTGATCGACTAGGCCTTGGCTAAACCCTTTTGACTTAAGATAAATTGAAATCTTCTCGTACTAAGCTCGATGAGCTTGTTTGAGTCCATAAAGAGATTTCTTTAGTTTAAAGACATGGTCAGGTTTATCTAGACTTTCGAATCCTGGGGGGTTGGTTATCATAAACATCTTCCTTAATATATCCATTCAAGAATGCTGACTTGACATTCATTTGAAATAATTTAAATCCTCGATATGCAGTATATGATAACAATATTCGGATAGATTCTAGTCTAGCTAGGGGGGCATAGGTTTCATCGTAATCTAACCCCTCTACTTGACTAAATTCTTTCGCGACCAATCTCGCTTTGATTCTAAGTACTTCACCTTTTTCATCATGTTTGTTTCGGAAAACCCACCTTGTTCCAATAATTGATTTATCTTGATGTGGTGGTACTAATTCCCAAACTTCGTTCCTAGTAAATTAAGCTAGCTCTTCTTGCATTGCAATAATCCAATCGGGATCAAGAAGAACTTGTTCAATGGTTTTGGGTTCGATTTTCAAAATCATGGATATTTGACTAAGATTTCTATATGATGATCTAGTTCGAACCCCTAGACTAGGATCACCTATCACTTGGTTGATAGGATGATTTGACTAAATCCTAGAATGGCTTGGGTTAGGGTCACCTATAACTTGTTCGATAGGATGACTCGATTGAATCCTAGACTGGCTAGGATTAGGATTGATACTAGACTCATGTTCAAGGTCAGAGTCGAGTCTGGTATGAATTGGTTCGCTAGTTGGATTTACTATGGATTTTGTAGGTTCATGTCCTTCGTCGAATACTACATTAATGGTTTCCTCAATTTTAAGGGTGTCATTGTTATATACCCTATAGGCTCTACTTGTAGTTGAGTATCCTAGGATGATACCGGTAGAGGTTTTTGATGTAAACTTTCCTATGTAGTCCTTAGTATTTAGGATATGTACCTTACACCCAAATACCCTAAAGTATTTAATGTTGGTACTTTGTCATGGTAGATTTCATGTGAGGTCTTAAGGTGCCATTTTACCATAAAAATTCTATTTTGGACATAACAAGTCGTACTAACATCTTCTGCCCAAAACCTATCGGGTAAGTTGTATTCGTTCAACATGGTCCTAGTGGCTTCTTGTAGGGTTCGATTTTTCTGCTCAACTAGGCCATTCTTTTGTGGGGTTCTAGGACATGAGAATTCATGGTGGCATCCGTTTAGGTTACAGAAATATATGAACTTGTGGTTCTCAAATTCACCACCATGATCACTTCTAAGTCTTTTAATTTTAAGGATCTTTTGGTTTTCGATTAATTTAAACAAATTGATGAGTTGGTCTAAGGTGTCACTTTTGTGTTTAAGAAACCTAACCCAGGTAAACCTAGAATAGTCGTCAATTATGACTAAGCAAAATTGACTCCTATTAAGTGACTTGGCTCCATGATAATCGAATAGATCCAAATGAATGAGCTCAAGCACACTTTTGGTCCGTTCTTCATTAGTTAGCTGATGTTGTGTCCTAGGTTGTTTACCTTGTTGACAAGCATTACAAATTTTATTGTCCAACTTGTTAAGGTTGGGCAAACCTTTGACTAAGCCCCTCTGACTCATCTTGTGAATGAGTCTTGGGTGAGAGTGATCGAGTCGTTGATGCCACAATCAAGATTCCTCTTGCTGTGTCATAAGACACTTGGTTGAGGAGTTGGGTAAGTTAATTGTGTAGATGTTACTATTCCTAGTTCCTTTAAGTATTGTTTTAGAGGTTTCATTTGTTTTAATTAAGCATTCATTTTCTAGGAATATAACCTTATAGTTGTAATCACACAATTGACTTACACTAAGTAAATTATATTGAAAATCTTCGACTAATAAAATATTATGAATTGTGAAATTAGAATTTAGCTCAATATCACCTAATCCGATGATTTTGAGCTTGCCGTTGTTTCTGAAAGCTATGGATCCTTGTTGTTTGAATCTAAGCATCGAAAATTTAAGTTGGTCTCCGGTCATATGTCGGGAGCACCCACTATCCAACATCCATTTATCTTACACACATGGTAGTTGGATCGGATATTGGAATTTAAGGGTTGGTTGAAGATTAATAGACCTAGATCATCTCACCCATTTCTACATGTTCAAACGCATTTTCCTTATGTGTTCTTATGAGATGACTTCAATTTTACTTGATTAATTTTAATGAATCGAAACTAGTCAACCTTGCGTTAGATTTGGATTTAACCCTAAGCTCACCAAGTCATCTTTTCAAGAAATCGACTTCCAGGTTGTGGCGAGGCATAGAGGCCTTCTTTGATCGGAACAATGACCACTTCCTTAGACAAAGCCAAATTCAAGAAAATAATAACTTGATTCACCTAAGATCACTTCTTGGTCTAACTAGTTAAGGATACGACGAGGTAGCTTCAGCTAGTTCCACTTAGTCAAGTGAACCAAGCTAGATATGCCTTATCTAACTCGGACACACAAGACTTTGCTTTTCTAGCATACTATCATCTCGTCGCGTCCTAGTACTATTTTGTCAAGTGTTGACGAGTTATAGTTCCTATCTAACCATTCTAAAAGAAATAAAAAGAAAAATATCTAAGCATGGAAAGTCTAATTAATAACGCAAACAAATTTTTTACTAGCTCCCCCTGAACCATTGATTCGGTTCAGTCTTTCCACATAATGGATTTGGTCTTTGGGAACCCAGTACTTGTTCGATCCTAATTGAGAAATCAAAATAATCTTAGGAACCCATGCTTGGACATGTTTTTTATTTCTACTTACAATCGACATATATGACTTATTTGTCATATTTGAGCTAAACCCAAGCCCGGTTTAATGTACATAGCCCTTTACGATCCAAGTAAAAGGTCAAGTCCCTTAGATCCCAAAGTAAACTTTTCCAACGTATGCCTAAGGTCTTCGACTTGACTTTTCAAAAGTGAGTTCTCAACTTCGAGCTTTTCAACTCGAGTTGAGTCCACCTCTTAAACTTGACTAGTCGAAGAGGTTAGGGAGACCTTGTATTTAAGGAGTTTAACCTCCTCAACTTAGGTCTCGACCTTGGACTTGGGCTTAGCTAACTTTCTAGTTAAGAATTTAAATTCATTGTATAAAGTGCTAAGAAAAGACCGACTTACCTTAAGTGACTCTTTTGAACCGGATGTGTATCCGTGGCTTATCTTAGATAGTGACTCATCACCATATTTGGATTCAGACTCTTCATCAGGTTCGGAGTCTTGTTCGGGCTTGGTCGGCTTGGCCATGAAGACGTGATCGTTGTTTTCCTCCTCCGATGATTCTTCCCAAGTAGCGCTAAGCGCTTTCTTGGGTGCTTTGTCTTTTAGTTTCGGACACTCCGACTTGATGTGCCTAAACTGTTACATTCAAAACATCTAAAATTTGAATTAGATTTAGATTTAGTTTTACCTTGATTGAAGGGTCATTTTCAGCTCTTGATCATCTTCTGAACTAGATTTACTAGTTCAGTTACCTTGATTGATGGGTCGTACTCGTCGTCTTCCTTGGGGGGTGATTTGTTCATGGCCTTCTTCTTTGAATCTGCAATTAAGGCAATATCTTTCTCGGCCCGGACCACGTTAGTTTGTTCATTAAGTTCAAACTCAGAAAATAACTCATCTTATCTAAGTTTAGAAAGACCCTTAGAAACCTTGTAGGCATCGACCAAGGATGCCCACAAGGTGGTCCTAGGGAAAGAGTTTAAAGTGTACCCTATAAGGTCTCAATTCTCGACCTTTTGTCCAATGGCGTGCAAGCTATTGACGATTTCTTGAATATGGGCATGTAGTTGCGTCGCTGTCTCGTGTTCCTGCATCTTAAGGTTATACAACTTATTGAAAAGAAGATCACGTTTACATACCTTTGCATCGTTGGCTCCTTCGTGTAGCTCTACGAGTTTAGTCCATAAATCTTTTGCGCTGATGAAGGGGCCGATGCGGTTTAGCTCCTCTTTGGATAAGCCGCATTGAAGGATTTGGGTCGCCTTGGCATCGGCTTCCACTTGTCTTTTCATGGCATTAGTCCATTGATCATAATCCAATGATTCACCCACTTCATTAGTCGGAAGCGTGAATCCGGTTTGGATTATGATCCACATCTCGATTTGGGTCTTTAGGAAGCACTCCATCTAACCCTTCCAATAACGAAAATCATCTCTGTTGTAAAATGGAGGTCGAACGGTGCTAAACCCTTCGAGATGGGCCATTTAGAAAAAAAAAATGAAAGACAAGTACCTCGCAAACACAAAAACACCAAAATGTACAAAGACATTTGTCTTGGATTAGTAGTGCGGGAGAAAGAATTTAATTTAAACGAAAATTCTTGTAAAACTTGAAATAAACATAAATAAATAAAAATAAATCTGTAAAAATTCATAGATTGGTGGTTTTACCAAATCGTAGCGCCCTCGGCTCTGATACCACTTGTTGGATCGATTTGAGCGCTAGAGGGAGGGGTGAATAGCGCAAAATAAATTTTGTTCGTTCTTTCGATATGAAACAATTAAAAGAGTGAGAACGCAACAGAAATATAAAAGACAAGGTTTGTTTTTACTTGCTTCACAACCTTCGGCTGCTAGTCCAAGGCCCTAATGGTCCGAGACCACGTACGGAGGGCAATACACTAAAACAATCTCCTCCTCGTTGGAGGTAGGAGACAACGGAATACAAAAAGTTCGAAAGATTAAGGTAGAGGGACACTCCCCCTCTCCTTATTACGATATAAAGCTCCGAGAAAATAAAATAAGTACAATAGAAGACTTGAATAAAACTTATACCTACGAGGAAAAGAATGAAACTTAAGCTTGATCATTGGAGTAGTAGAGCTTCGCCGTCGTAAATTTATCGGAGAGTCGAGGCATTGCAGAGGCTTTTTGGAGAGCTATTGATGATGGAAATGGGGTGGAGAACCCCTACTTTTATAGCCTTTGAAACCCTAGACATTCAGATCTTCAACCAATGAGAGTAAGCCTCCTAGCCATTGAGAAATAGAGATAAGCTTTGACTCTCCTCGAGGTTGATCCTTGACCAACAGTCGACTGCTACCCTTACCAGTCAACTACTATATGAATCAGTCTACCGATGCATGCCCTCAGTCGACTGATGGTAGGGTTTCTGTTAGTGAAAGCCCTAGAGCCAATCATGTGATGATTGTTGTATGGACTTTATTGTATCATATTCCTATTTATAAAGGCATGGTTATTATATTTACTTGTATTGGTGCCAAATAACTAAATATAACAATGTCATTGAGTAGTAGGTTCTTATCTATATCAATCGATTGGTTGAATCAATAATGAGATGATATAGAGAACACTACTCTTAATCATTCCTAGTCAAGTATTAACATTCAGGGACAATGTTAATGCGTAGAGACTAGCATGTAGGTCAACTCGATGACTTGATCTCACAAGTCATGGATATGAGATATCAAGTTGACACATGGGTATACATTAGAGAATGTATATTGAATTACCGGCCATGAGAAAGTATCATGGATCATTATATGAGTGTCATATACTTTCTCATGTGGTTATTAGTATGACTATTAGTCCTTAGACCTGAAGTCATCATGGTTCCCTACATAAGGAGTTGCATACTTTGGCTTCGTCAAACGTCACCTGTAAATGGGTGGACTATAAAGGCGATTACTGGGTATGTAACAAATTATGCGAAGGGATGTGAGTGATGTAGATGGGATCTATCCCTCCTATATGACGGGGGTGACATCGATATTCTTGATAGAGTGAGACCACGAAGTGCATGGCCATGCCCAAATGAGTCAATATGAGATATTGAGCTCATTTGATTAGAGTGAGTCTACTTGGAGTTCAAGATATAGATTGTACCGAGGATGACATGGTCTATGCCTTAATTGGTCAATCTAGATGTCAAGGATAGAGGGACATTGTCACATATTGTGAGAGTGACAATTAATAGTCACAAAGGTGATGTTGGAGCTCAACATTCTTGTAACTTGGGTAGCAATGATGTGTTACTAGATACCGCTCATTGCATATGTTCCTAAATCGGTTTAGGGGCATTGCCAATGTTACAAGAACCTATAGGGTCACACACAAAGGGCAATTAGATGGAGATTAGGTTCATATGATGAACCATGAGGATTAGGTTCATGTGATGAACAAAATTGGATTAAGAGTAATCCTAATTAAACTAATTGAGTTGGACTCGATTTGATTCAAGTATTGAATTAGTCTAATTTAGATTTGATTCATCAAATCAATTTAAATTATTGAATAGAGATTCATTAAATTAAATTGACTTGAATCAAATGGTTGGATTTGATCAAACATGGGAGATAAGAGGTCAAGTTTGACTTGACTTGAGAGAGAAGATGAAAGGTCAAGTTTGACTTGACCAAATGCCATGTCATGATGATGACATGGCATGGCCGGCCACATCATCATTGACACATCATGGGGTGCCACCTCATGAGGGAGACCAAGAGCCATTGGCTCTTGGAGTTACATGCATGCATGTAACCCCCTCTCCATGAAGTGGTCGACCACTTGATTTGCATTAGATGAAAATTCATTTTTGTGAGTTACTCCAATTTCATCTTCTTCCTTGGATCATCCTCTCAAGCTCCCCTCTCCTCCTTGGCCGAAATTCCTAAAAGGGTGCTAGCACACTCTAAGGTATTTTTCTCCGCCTATTGCTTGTGTGGATACCAATAGAGGAGTGTACACTTGACACTCTAGAGTTCCGACAAGCTATTTAGATGAGCGGGATTTGTGAAGGGCGTCGCATCGAGGGTAACACTCTTAACTTCTAGATATAAGGTAGATCTAGGTTTACTTAGCACATACATGTTTTTATTTTAATATATCTTCGCACGGATCCGTGGCCGGACTTCCGGGGTTTCCGCAACGCAAAAAGCGGTTTTTGCGGCTCGGAAAGTCCAACAGTGGTATCAGAGCCACGTGCGAAGCATGTATGTGTTTCGTTTTTTTAGTTTTTGTATTAGATATAAAAATTACAGATTTTTATGTTTCTGTAAATTTCCCATTTTTTAGAATTTTTGGGTATTTTTCTCGAAGAGTCGAAGCAACGAGTGTTGGGACACTTGTAGGCTTCAACCATCGAGAAAAACTCTCCGAAACGGCGAGTTCTCGCTTTAGGTTTTTGAGACAGCGACTTAAGTCGCTGTAAGATAATAGTAGGGAGAAGGGGTGCTGCCCCTATCCCCGAAAGGGGCCTTGTCCCACGATCGCGCCCGGAAACCGCTTAGCGGGACCGTTACGGAGAGGTGATTCATAAAATTGAAAAAAAAATTTGAAAAAATTATAGAAATTTTCTGTAAAAATACATAATTTAGAATTATGTATAATTCTGTGATTTTCATGGCCCAAGAACCCCAATTTGATTGGACGTTAATGTGTTGTAATTCATAATACGGCCTGCGTGCCGTTTTTGTGGTTGTGCGTGTTGTATAGTGTATGCGACCTGTGCGTCGTGCCTCTTCTTTTGAAATTCTAGTTGTAAATAGTTTTAGACTCGAATGTAACTCGAGTTTCATATTTGTAATGTACAAAATGGAGCGGTGGAAAGTCCACTAGTAGACGAAGTTACGAGAAGGGTGCCGACGACACATGGCGGTCAAAGGAAGCGCTTGGAGAAGCCGCTAGCCCTAGGTTGACCGTTCGATCTTCTCATTGGCTTGAGAAGATCGTAGTAGGGCCATGACCACATCACAATTAATTATATATATATATATATATATATGTTGATATATATATATATATTTGATTTTGCTTGTATGTATGTGATGCATGCTAGTAGAATAATGCTTGTATGTATATGATGCATGCTAGAATAATGCTTGTATGTGATGCATGCTAATATAGGATAATAAAGGCTTTAATGCGTATATGTTACACATTACGATTAGATTAGATCTTAATCGAATCAACTCGTAAATGCCTACCAAGTCCTTGATACCCATCACTACCTCGATCATTTGTAGTTGTTGAATCTGCCAAAGTAGAGCAACGCATATTATCTTGGTAGGGTGCAGAGGGACAATCTTGGTCCCGCCTATCACGGCTTGGGTTAGAGTAAGCTCAATTAGATTGAGTAAAACTAGTTAACTCAATTTGATCGAGTAGAACTATAGGCCTATTCCAACCGTTGGAAAGATAGGATAAGATCGCATTTACACTAAATCTTGGGCGATTTATCCAAAGCTAACTCAAGGTCTTTTGTAAATGTGGGTCTTGATCCCATAAACAAGAGTTGCATAGAGATGTAATCGGTAATGTGTTACCCACAGATCATACTAAGTCTTGGGCGATTTAGCCAAAGCTAACTCAAGGCTTAGTATGATGTGGATCTTGTCCCACAAGAATTATAGCTAGTTTGTATGAATCTAGTAATATGGTTTGACTACATCCATAACTCGATTCTACAAAATTCCTATAATTCATTGGAGCATCATTTGATTAAAGGCCTAATTAAATGATAAAAGGAATATGATATTAATTCTCTGCATTGTATGTTGTAGATTACTATGTCGATAAACACAAACACTCTCTCTCTGTGTTCTGTCCTTGAGAAGGACAAGCTCAATGGAGCAAATTTCATGGATTGCTACAGGAACTTGAGAATTATTCTCACCCAAGAAAGGAAATTGTACGTCCTAGAGCATCCCATTCCGGAGGCACCTCCTGCCACTACCTCGCAAGCTGACAAAGATGCTTACAAGAAGCATATAGATGATGCATTAGATGTGTCATGTCTAATGTTTGCGACCATGAACTCTGAGCTTCATAAGCAACAAGAGTTCATGAATGCTTATGATAAGGTTGAACATCTTCGTCAACTATATCAAGGACAAGCAAGGCACGAGAGATATGAAGTCTCTAAGGAACTGTTTGGTTCCAAAATGCAAGATGAGACTCCCGTAGGTCCATATGTACTCAAGATGATTGGGTATGTAGAAAACCTACAGAGATTGGGATTTCCCCTTGGCCAAGAGCTGGCCACTGACTTGATCTTGCAATCTTTGCCGCAAAGCTACAATCAATTTGTCATGAATTACAACATGAATGAAATTGATAAGCCAATGCCTGAGATGCTCAGCATGTTGAGAACTGCTGAGCTCAACCTTAAGAAGGGTAAATCTGACGCCATTTTGATGGTGCAAAAGAAGAAAGGAAAGGGCAAGCCTAAAGGTAAGAGAAAGTCCCAAGCCAAGGGCAAAGGCAAGGAACTGAAACCCAAAGGAGGGGTGGCCAAGGAAGGGGCTTGCTTCCACTGCAAGGAAGCTGGACACTGGAAGCGTAACTGCAAGGCATACCTGGAAGATCATAAGAAGAAGAAAAGTGAGACTTCTACTTCAGGTATAAATGTCATAGAAGTCAATCTATCTATTTCTTCATCATGGGTATTAGATACCGGATGTGCATCTCACATTTGTACCAATGTGCAGGCGCTGAGAAATAGCAGGGCATTGACAAAGGGCGAGGTGGAACTACGAGTAGGCAATGGAGCAAGGGTTGCTGCTGTTGCTGTAGGGACTTATGATCTATCTCTGCCCTCTGGGCTTGTACTAAAATTAGATGAATGTTGTTATGTGTCTGCCTTAACTAAGAACATAATTTCAGTTTCTTGTTTGGACAAGAAAGGATTTACACTTATAATAAAGAACAAATGTTGTTTAGTTTATTTAAATGATATGTTCTATTGTAGTGCACCTCTAATGAACGGACTCTACTTTCTAGACTTAAAGAGCCCTATCTATAACAAAGTACCAAGAGGTTCAAGTCAAATGAGTTGAACCAAACCTATCTCTGGCATTGTCTCTTAGGTCACATAAATGAGAGTCGCTTATCTCAGCTTCATAAGGATGGGCTGCTAGACTCATTTGATTTTTAATCAAATGAGATATGCGAGTCTTGCCTTTTAGGGAAGATGACCAAGACTCCCTTTAGTTGACACAGTGAAAGAGCAACAGACTTGTTAGGACTTATACATAGTGATGTATGTGGCCCTTTCAATGTTGCTGCTAGAGGTGGTTACAGGTACTTTATTACATTTACTGATGACTTCAGTAGATATGGTTATGTGTGTCTCATGACACATAAATCAGAATCCTTTGAAAAGTTCAAAGAATTCAAGAATGAAGTACAAAACCAGCTTGGCAAGAGTATTAAGATACTTCGATCAGATCGAGGTGGTGAATACCTTAGTCATGAGTTTCGTGACTATCTAGCTTAGTGTGGGATTCTATCCCAACTCACTCCTCCTGGAACACCACAGTGGAATGGTGTATCTGAAAGGAGGAATTGTACAATATTAGATATGGTATGATCTATGATGAGTCACACAGATCTTCCTATATCCTTTTGGGGATATGCTCTAGACACGGCAGCCTTTACCCTTAACCGTATACCATCCAAGACTGTGATAAAGATACCATATACGATATGGACAGGGAGAATTCTCAAGATGTCTTTTATGAGGATTTGGGGTTATGAGGCTTACGTTGTACGTCAAGTCTTAGACAAACTGGGACCCAAATCCAATAGGTGCTATTTTGTTGGATATCCCAAGGATACAAAGAGATATTACTTCTACATTTTTAGTCAGCACAAAGTGTTTGTGGCAAAGACTGGGGTTTTTCTAGAAAAACTAGTGGGAGTACGTTCGATCTTGAAGAAATTCAAGATAAGGACCATTGCACTGAGGCCTTGATGGAGGTTGAACATGAACCACTAAGTATTGTGGGTGATGAGGTTATTGCACAAAGAGTTGTGGAACAACCACCTGTTCATGTAGACATACCTCTTCGTAGGTCTAATAGGATACGTCGTCAATCTGAGAGATATTCATTTCTCTTGTCTGACCATGATGATGTTATGCTCATTGAGAATGAGCCTATCTCCTATCAGAAAGCTGTGATGAGCCCAGATTCTGAGAAATGGCTAGAGGCCATGAGATCCGAGATGGAATCCATGTACACCAACCAAGTATGGACTTTGGTTGATCCACCTGAAGGGGTCAAACCCATTGGGTGTAAGTAGGTCTTTAGGAGAAAGACTGACATGGATGGACTTACGCATATTTATAAGGGTCGATTAGTGGCTAAAGGTTTCAAGCAAATTCATGGTATTGACTATGATGAAACCTTTTCTCCAGTAGCGATGTTTAAGTCCATTCAGATCTTGCTTGCTATTGCAGCATACCACGATTATGAGATCTGTCAGATGGATGTCAAAACCGCATTTCTGAATGGAAACATACTCAAGAATGTGTACATCACACAACCTGAGGGTTTTGAAGATCCACAGCATACTGGGAAAGTATGCAAGTTGCAAAGGTCCATTTATGGGCCGTTCGGTACGTATTGCTGGAAACTTGATTGATGATCACGATCAAGCGTTTGGTTTCATCAGAATGAAGATGAACCTGTGTCTACAAGAGGGTTAATGGGAACAGTTGTCTTCCTTGTATTGTATGTGGATGACATACTACTCATTGGGAATGACATCCCTTAAGCTCTGATGCTGTTAAGACTTGGCTGGGGACGTGCTTCTCAATGAAGGACTTAGGTGAAGCAGCCTGTATTCTAGGCATCAAGATCTATAGATATAGATCTAAGAGATTGCTTGGCCTAAGTTAGAGTACATACATTGACACAGTATTACTACGGTTTGCCATGCAGAATTCCAAGAAGGGACTTCTACCGATGTCACATGGTGTGAGTCTTTCGAAGACTCAAAGTCTCTCTTCTAGAGAGGAGAGAGACCGCATGGATAAGATCCCTTACACATCTGCTATAGGATCTATCATGTACGCCATGCTGTGTACTCATCCTGATGTCTCATATGCTTTGAGCATGACGAGTAGATACCAGTCAGATCCAGGTGAGTGTCACTGGATAGCAGTCAAGAATATTCTTAAGTACTTGAGAAGGACTAAAGAATATTTCTTGATATTTGGAGGCGATGAGGAGCTAGATGTAAAGGGTTACAGTGATGCCAGCTTCAAAACTAACCAGGATGATTATAGATCACAGTCAGGGTTCATGTTTTCCTTGAATGGTGGCGCTGTGAGCTGGAAGAGTTCGAAGCAGGACACAGTTGCTGATTCTACGACAGAAGACGAGTATATTACTGCATCTGAGGCAGCAAAGGAGGCAGTTTGGATCCGCAAGTTCATTATTGAGCTTGGGGTGGTTCCTAGCATAGCAGATCCCATAGAGCTCTATTGTGACAACAATGAAGCGATTGCATAGGCTAAGGAACCTCGCTCACACCAGCTGACCAAACACATACTACGGCGCTTCCATCTCATTCGAGAGATTATCGATAGAGGAGATGTGAAGATTTGCAGAGTACCAACAGAGAATAATATCGCAGATCCCTTGACCAAGGCTTTGGCACAGAAAAAGCATGATGGTAACACTAGGTCATTGGTTATTTGATACTACGGTGATTGACACTAGTGCTAGTGGGAGATTGTTAGTGAAAGCGATAGAGCCAATCATGTGATGATTGTTGTATGGACTTTATTGTATCATATTCCTGTTTATAAAGGCATGGTTATTATATTTACTTGTATTGGTGCCAAATAACTAAATATAATAATGTCCTTGAGTAGTAGGTTCTTATTTATATCAATCGATTGGTTGAATCGATAATGAGATGATATAGAGAACACTACTCTTAATCATTCCTAGTCAAATATTAACATTCAGGGATAATGTTAATGCATAGAGACTAGCATGTAGGTCAACTCGATGACTTGATCTCACAAGTCATGGATATGAGATATCAAGTTGACACATGGGTATACATTAGAGAATGTATACTGAATTACCCGTCATGAGAAAGTTTCATGGATCGTTATATGAGTGTCATATACTTTCTCATGTGGCTATTAGTATGACTATTAGTCCTTAGACTTGAAGTCACCATGGTTTCCTACATAAGGAGTTGCATACTTTGGCTTCGTCAAACGTCACCCGTAAATGGGTGGACTATAAAGGCGATTACTGGGTATGTAACAAATTATGCGAAGGGATGTGAGTGATGTAGATGGGATCTATCCCTCCTATATGACGGGGGTGACATCGATATTCTTGATAGAGTGAGACCACGAAGTGCATGGCCATGCCCAAATGAGTCAATATGAGATATTGAGCTCATTTGATTAGAGTGAGTCTACTTGGAGTTCAAGATATAGATTGTACCGAGGATGACACGGTCTATGCCTCAATTGGTCAATCTAGATGTCAAGGATAGAGGGACATTGTCACATATTGTGAGAGTCACAATTAATAGTCACAAAGGTGATGTTGGAGCTCAACATTCTTGTAACTTGGGTAGCAATGATGTGTTGCTAGATACTGCTCATTGCTTATGTTCCTAAATTGGTTTAGGGACATTGCCAACGTTACAAGAACCTATAGGGTCACGCACAAAGGGCAATTGGATGGAGATTAGGTTCATATGATGAACCATGAGGATTAGGTTCATGTGATGAACCAAATTGGATTAAGAGTAATCCTAATTAGACTAATTGAGTTGGACTCAATTTTATTCAAGTGTTGAATGAGTCTAATTTAGATTTGATTCATCAAATCAATTTAAATTAATGAATAGAGATTCATTAAATTAAATTGACTTGAATCAAATGGTTGGATTTGATCAACCATGGGAGATAAGAGGTCAAGTTTGACTTGACTTGAGATGGAAGATGAAAGATCAAGTTTGACTTGACCAAATGCCATGTCATGATGATGACTTGGCATGGCCGGCCAATGATGATGTTCCACATCATCATTGACACATCATGGGGTGCCACCTCATGAGGGAGACCAAGAGCCATTGGCTCTTGGAGTTACATGCATGCATGTAACCCCCTCTCCGTGAAGTGGACGACCACTTGATTTGCATTAGATGAAAATTCATTTTTGTGAGTTACTCCAACTTCATCTTCTTCCTTGGATCATCCTCTCAAGCTCCCCTCTCCTCCTTGGCCGAAATTCCTAAAAGGGTGCTAGCACACTCTAAGGTATTTTTCTCCACCTATTGCTTGTGTGGATACCAATAGAGGAGTGTACACTTGACACTCTAGAGTTCCGACAAGCTATTTGGATGAGTGGGATTTGCGAAGGGCGTCGTATTGAGGGTAACACTCTCAACTTCTAGATCTAAGGTAGATCTAGGTTTACTTAGCACATACATGTTTTTTATTTTAATATATCTTCGCACGGATCCGTGGGTGGACTTCCAGGGTTTTCGCAACGCAAAAAGCGGTTTTTGAGCTCAGAAAGTCCAACAGTTTCCAGCTGCAATGAAGAGTTAGCTCAAAAATGCAGTTAATATAAGTGAACTTGATGGTCATTTACTATCTGATCTTGACTTTGACTATACATGGGAAGTCTTGAGTCAGATCATCGCATAAGGATGTCCCGGTACAGAGGACACGACCTTACTTACGCTCACTCACACGAGCTTACCTCAACCTTTACCTTTGAAGCTTCTCTTTCAGTCTACACCTGATTTCTTCGGCTCCCTCCGAAGTCCTCCCGGTGTTGCCCAACCACCACGGTTCCCTCCGGGTATCGCTGACCTTCTGCTTATCTTAACATTTCTGCATACTCGACTCATCTCGTGAGATAACAAAATGAACTTCACTTTGTGTATTTGATATAATCAAAACTTAGGTTTGATTCAAGTGCCTTCTGCACCAACACTAAGTTGTGTGCATGCTTACATGCAAGCATGGGTACTCTAAATTGTTTGCATGCCTTTTGTATTCTTACTTGCTTACTCCCACTATATAAGGGAGGGAAATCCAAACATGGAAGAGAACTCTTGGTGAGAAATATTTGTGTGTTCTCTTAGTTCTTGAAAGGACTTCTGAACTTATCGAGTTTATCCTCGTGGCGTTCAACAATCGAAACTTATCACTTCCGGGTGTGGCGTTTCTTCTCTTTCATAGTCTTGGTTCGTTCCAACCCTTGGTTATGTTGGTTCAATCAGCCCAGGTCACGATTGACCAGGACTCGAGTTTGGCTCGAGTGATGTCTTGATGTGTTTTGATGTTTCGACAAAAACATATGACAATGTAATTGTCATGGTAATTCCAAGTCTTGAGTTCTTGGACTGGAAAGTCCAAGCATGGTCTTGGCAATGTAAAAGTCCAACATGGGTTGGCAAGGGAAAGTCCAAGCATGGTCTTGGCAATGCAAAAGTCCAACATGGGTTGGCAAGGGAAAGTCCAAGCATGGTCTTGGCATTTGAGAAGTCCAACATGGGTTGGCAAGGAAAGTCCAAGTATGGTCTTGGCATTTAAGAAGTCCAACATGGGTTGGCATTTGAAGTCCAAGGGGATCAATAGTTGGCGGTGTAAAGTCCAAGCGGTAGTCTTGGCAGCATAAGTCCAATAGTTGGTGGCGTAAAGTCCAAGCGGAGTCTTGGCGGCGTAAGTCCAATGTGCCTTGGCGGTGTAGACACCATTAGCATGACATAGCCGATGGAAGCACCTGAAGGCTAGCGCAATGGATGAACAAGTCATGGATGACTTGGAGGGATCCGAGAGGCGTGAGGCTGATGGAGGTGCCTAGAAGGCTTAGGTCTAGGCTAAGGGTAGTCTAGCAAGTATGGGGGAACCATACTTGGGCTAAAACCTCATGTTTGAGGTGTGCCAGTCGACTGGTGCAATGTGGCAGTCGACTGGACCGAGTCAACTAGGGTTTGACTATGGATTATGGCCCGATCATTGCAGGTGGCGGTCGTGATGCTCAGCGATCGGATCGTGTGATCGATCGGCGGTGCTCGAAATCAGCCACAGAGTGGAGTCGAGACTCGACTAGTCGAGTGAGGACTCCATCAGTCGACTGATGGTCACAATCAGGCGACTGATGAAGGTTCCGTTGAACTTATCCAGTGTGGATCTAGCCGTTGTCTCACGACAACAGTGGCATCAGTCGACTGATGGTCCCGATCAGTCGACTGATAGACCTTTTCCAGCACAGGTTGAAGCTTTATAAGGAGCTCGTGATGGAGGATTTTGGTATCGGTTCTTGAGGGCTATTGGGGCGATTTGTTGGTGCAAATCAGGTCTCCAAGTGCAAGCAAGCAACCAAGCATTTAAGCAATCAAAACAAGTGTTGTAAAGTCTTTTCTTTACTTGTATTTCGTATTCATTATTGTAATTGCTTGTATTTGTATCTTATTGTTGTAAGATTACTTGTAAGGGGTTTCTCCACCCTTGACTTGTGTCAAGAAGGAGTTTTATTGGTTAGTGGTGTTTGTGGCATCGCTAGGGTTCGTACGAACCCAATCCGTGGAGTAGGAACCGGTTCGGTTCCGAACCACGTTATATGCTCTTGTTGTGATTCGTGTTGTGTCCATTTCGTTATTGCTTTTATTATTATATATATTCCGCTGCGCTAACGAAATTGTAGACACGAACGAGATTGAATTCCATCCACGATCGGGTGAAACGCTATTCACCCCCCTCTAGCCGTTCCAATATTCCTAACAAGTGGTATCAGAGCCCGGGGCTCTTCTACGGACTAACCGCCGGGAGTTAAGACAAAAGGCTAGAGGGTGAAGATGGAATTCCAAGACAAGCTTGGATGGGATATCAACACTCCACCACCATATGATCGAGAAGATTTTTCGGCATGGAGATCAAGAATGGAAACATTCTTGATGATGAACATAGAGGATTGGTTCATCCTCATTGAAGGCCTTGACCCCCTAGGGATAAGAAGGGGAATGTCCTAAAATTGAAAAAGTGGACCCAAGAGCAACGCCAAAAGCTCAAGACCGAAGTTAAGGTAACGAAACTTTTGGAATATTTAATCCCTAATGATGTTTTGTGCAAACTAGGGGATTACATGTATGCCAAGGAGCTATGGAGAAAATTGGCAAGATTCCATGACGAGAGTTCATCCTCAAGTGAAAGTGAGGAATCGGAAGTTGAGATGGAGTCAACTTCCGAATCGGAGAAAGAAAAAGTTGAAGAGGTGGAAGAAGCATCTACTTCTAGGATTGAGGAGGAGAGACCATCCTCTACACCGGAGCAACCTCAAGAAGAGCTTTCAACATCCGATCAAGATGAGGATGTTGGGATGTATACTGAAAGCCTAGCTCTTTAGTATGAACATCTTTATTTTGAAATAAGAATCACATGATCATTGTTTGCACTTTTATATTTATTATATGTTGTGTATATTGTCTAATACTTTACATTATAGATAACATGGTGCTTGGGTGATGGCACAGAAGATCATGTTATCAGTCCCTTGTAGAGTATAAGTAGAGGCTCACAACCAAGATGGTCTTGGACAAACCATTGGCATGGTTGTAGTGTAGCTTGGTATTGTTTTATCTTGAACATAGAGTTACACTAGTACACTTAGGTGCATTGAGCATGACCGACATAGAGGTGATTCAATTTATTGCTGACTACATAATTGAATCGGACCTCGGATATTATGTTGTACATGCTCTTAATCCCGATATAATAACGGGCACATGTACTTAGTATTTATTTCTTTGATTTACCAGAGGGTGAGATTTCTATGGATTAAATCAATATGCCCGGCAAGTTGGGAAATGATATTATTTACATGGTGTGTCGTTGATTATAGGAGGAATCCGTGTCCTATATATTAGGTTGATGATGTCCCCTTGAGGAGCTCATAAGGTTTATCATGTAAACCCCGCGGGTTGACTTAGTCAACATGATGATAAGGTTGAGTGGTACTACTCGGGGAGTTAGATGTTAATTGATTGATGGTCAGTAAATCAATCGATTGACGGACATTCGATATCTTAAACACGGGGAGATGGATGTACAAATAATGTATGTAGCACATATTAATTTATGGGGGTTGGTGAGGTAGTTCGATGATGATCCTCTAGTGGAATGGAACATCATTGATGGATCAAGTTTGTGTGGTTCCGATCCATCGGGTGGCCAAGACCCAACTCCTCCTCATGGTCCCTATCGTAGCCTTATATAAACCTCATGAAGTCTAGATCAAATGATGGAAAAACAAATCTCTAAAACCGACGGTTGGATTAAAATTCCTAGAACCGACGGTTGAGATTAAATCTCTAGATCTGACGGTTGGGATTAAATTCCTAGAACCGACGGTTGAGATTAAATCTCTAGATCCGACGGTTGGGATTAAATTCCTAGAACCGACGGTTGAGATTAAATCTCTAGATCCGACGGTTGGGATTAAATTCCTAGAACCGATGATTGAGATTAAATCTCTAGATCCGACGGTTGGGATTAATTCCTAGAACCGACGGTTGAGATTAAATCTCTAAATCCGACGGTTGAGATTAAAACCCTAGAACCGACGGTGGAGATTAAACCAAGGCCTAACCCTAACTCTATAAAAGGATGGCTAGGGGTTGGGTGGCACGAGGGTTAATGGTTAATGATGGATGCTAAGGAAATTAGGGTTTTGCCTAGTATGCTATGCGTGACAACCTTATGGAGGAAACCCTAATTAGGGTTTTGGCTCCTTAGGTTGGGCGGCCAAGGTGATGAAGGAGGGTGGCGGCAACCTATGGAGGAGCTTGTCTTCTTCATTGAAGGTGGCTAGCTCTAGATCTCTCCTCTCCACCATGCTTAGGCGGCAAGAAACCTATGGAGGAAACCCTAATTAGATTAGGGTTTGGCTCTTTGGATTAGGCGGCTAGGTTGGAAGTTAGGTTGCGGCAACTATAGGGAAGGCTCATCTTCTTCCTTCTAAAGGTTGGCCGCCACTACCTTCTCTTCCTCTACCTTAGTGCAAGAAATCCAAAGGAAGCTTGGTTAGGGCTAGGCTAGGGTTTGGAAGGTAAGGTAGGTGGCAACTATAGGGGAAGTGTTCTTCTTCTTCCTAGGGTGTTGGCCGGTTCCTATCCTTTTTCCTATACCTTTGGTGGTGCCCAACCTATTCCTCTTTTCCTTTTGTTTTCCTCTTGGCCGGCGGCACAAGGAGCTAGGGTTTGTCCCTAGTTCGGTTGCTTGGTTGTTTCCATTATGTTCTCTCTATTCTTGGGGCCGACGGCATCAATCCTTTGTGGATTGGTGGTTGGCTCAAGCAAGAAGGGAAAGAGAGTTCTTCATTCTTTGGATTGAAGAAGATCTAAGAAGCTTCAACTTGTGGAGGATCTTCGCCCACACGAAGTCTACAAGGAGGTTAGGACATACGATAGAAGATCAAGAGGTATAAAAGTTTTATAACTTTTATTTATGATCTTTGCATGTTTCTATTCTTAATTGATATGCTAGCTTAAGTTCTTTATGTTAGTATATGTTGATTATACTAGTTTGCATTTGCATGTATTTGTATAATCATGGACCCCGAATAAGAAACACAAAAACTGGCAATCCGTCCGTCGTCTCTTCCGCGGCTAATCGACTAGGAGAGTTGGTTGCTTGAACAACTAGTTTGTTCAAGCGATCACTCGAGTCGTTAGCACGACGACGAATTGGTTGTGCTTAGGAAACTCATCCCATCCGGATTAGTTTTCATTAGTGAAAATTTTAATCCGGGGACATGGGAGCCTATGAGCATTTCGAGGACTAGCACATTGCCTACAGAGGAAGCTCAAAATTCAACTCCAGCACCTACCACCACCCCAGGTAACTCAAACACTTTATTTTCAAATAAAAATCATATTATGTGCTTTTAGTGTAGGGAGTATGGGCATTAAAAGAGCAAATGCCCAAAGAGGATCAAGAAAGCTCCTCCGACGCCTAAAAGTCAACAAAAGTCAATGGACGCCGGTTCTCCAAGTCAAAAGAGCAAGGAGCATGTCATTTGCTTCAAATGCCGACTACCGGGTCATTACCGGAGTCAATGCCCAAAGAAGAGGAAGAAGGGGCAAAGGGGAGCATCACAAGTAGGGGGAGTCACTAAGGCAAACCCTAAGGTATATTTAAATAATGCTCCGTCTAATTTAAATATTAAAAAACATGCTAGAACTAATTTTAGCAATTTTGTTATGTATCATAAAGAGCATGCTAGAAATAACAAACATATTTGTTTAGAAACTAAGAATGTTCACCTTAAGAATAAGGAGAAATTTGGGACTAATGTCCCTAGAAAAACAATACCTAGGGAATCTATTAAGAAAATACAAGAACATCTAGGTTTTAATCCAAAATGAACTAGGCATATGCCAAGAAAGTCCAATGCCCAAGATTTAAATAAAAATTCTAAAATTGGGCAATTAGAATTAGAGAACCAAGCCTTGAGGTCAAGGCTTGAGAAATTGGAAAAGACCCTAAACAAGATACAAAATCAATTTCAAGGGTCAAATTGTCAAACTCTTAGGTCAAGAAGTCAAAGTCAACATCTAGGACCTAAGAGTCAAAAGTCAACCAAGGGCAAGAATGGTTTGGGTCACAAACCTAAGTCCAAGGTGACTTACCATAGTGTTCCATTTTACTATGGGACACTAACTAGGTCTAGGAAGACCAAAGTCAATGGGGAAGTCATCCCTAGAGTTGACCAAGGTCTGTGTCTAATGGTCAAGGTTTCGAAGAAACCTAGGGTGGCCACTAATAAGGTTGTTAGGGAGGCAATCCCTAAGGTTAACCTAGGCAAGACCAAAATGACCAAGGCTAATAAGCCTAGGAGGGTCATTAGGAAGGTATCTAGGGAGGTTATCCCTAAGGAATACCTAATTAACCCTAGGAGCTCAAATCGATTTTGGGTTCCTAAGAGCGTGATTGATTCACGCTAAGATGGGTTTAGGGTGTGCCAACCTTGGTTGGATGGGTAGTTAACTCAACTATGATAAAGGTGGCACTTTAGGTTACTTTCAAGGTTATGGTTACCTTGGAAATATCTTTGAGCCTTAATTTCAAAGAATTTTAGGTTGTGTCAATATATATCTTGAAAACATGAAAATCAATAAAATTGACACGATCTAGATTTAGAGGTCATAGTGTGTAACTTTGATTATTGGCACACTTTGGAAGGTCATGTATCAAGAGATGTGTGGTTAAGATGTAAAGGTAACATCTAGAGTGATACTCAAGTGCCACACAACTTGATGTCTTGTACTCACCATGCTGTTGGGATGTATACTGAAAGCCTAGCTCTTTAGTATGAACATCTTTATGTTGAAATAAGAATCACATGATCATTGTCTGCACTTTTATATTTATTATATGTTGTGCATATTGTCTAATACTTTACATTGTAGATAACATGGTGCTTGGGTGATGGCACAGAAGATCATGTTATCAGTCCCTTGTAGAGTATAAGTAGAGGCTCACAACCAAGATGGTCTTGGACAAACCATTGGCATGGTTGTAGTGTAGCTTGGTATTGTTTTATCTTGAACATAGAGTTACACTAGTACACTTAGGTGCATTGAGCAGGACCGACATAGAGGTGATTCAATTTATTGCTGACAACATAATTGAATCGGAGCTCGGATATTATGTTGTACATGCTCTTAATCCCGATATAATAACGGGCACATGTACTTAGTATTTATTTCTTTGATTTACCAGAGGGTGAGATTTCTATGGATTAAATCAATATGCCCGGTAAGTTGGGAAATGATATTATTTACATGGTGTGTCGTTGATTATAGGAGGAATCCGTGTCCTATATATTAGGATGATGATGTCCCACTGAGGAGCTCATAAGGTTTATCATGTAAATCCCACGGGTTGACTTAGTCAACATGATGATAAGGTTGAGTGGTACTACTCGAGGAGTTAGATGTTAATTGATTGATGGTCAGTAAATCAATCGATTGACGAACATTCGATATCTTAAACACGGGGAGATAAATGTACAAATAATATATGGAGCCCATATTAATTTATGGGGGTTGGTGAGGTAGTTCGATGATGATCCTCTAGTGGAATGGAACATCATTGATGGATCAAGTTTGTGTGGTTCCGATCCATCGGGTGGCCAAGACCCAACTCCTCCTCATGGTCCCTATCGTAGCCTTATATAAACCTCATGAAGTCTAGATCAAATGATGGAAAAACAAATCTCTAAAACCGAGGGTTGGGATTAAATTCCTAGAATCGACGGTTGAGATTAAATCTCTAGATCCGACGGTTGGGATTAAATTCCTAGAACCGACGGTTGAGATTAAATCTCTAGATCCGACGGTTGGGATTAAATTCCTAGAACCGACGATTGAGATTAAATCTCTAGATCCGACGGTTGGGATTAAATTCCTAGAACCGACGGTTGAGATTAAATCTCTAGATCCGACGGTTGGGATTAAATTCCTAGAACCGACGATTGAGATTAAATCTCTAGATCCGACGGTTGGGATTAATTCCTAGAACCGACGGTTGAGATTAAAATCTCTAAATCCGACGGTTGAGATTAAAACCCTAGAACCGACGGTGGAGATTAAACCAAGGCTTAAACCCTAACTCTATAAAAGGATGGCTATGGGTTGGGCGGCAAGGGGAGTTAATGGTTCATGATGGATGCTAAGGAAATTAGGGTTTTGCCTAGTATGCTTGGGCGGCAAGCAACCTCATGGAGGAAACCCTAATTAGGGTTTTGGCTCCTTAGGTTGGGCGGCCAAGGTGATGAAGGATGGGGGGCGGCAACCTATGGAGGAGGTTGTCTTCTTCATTGAAGGTGGCTAGCTCCTAGATCTCTCCTCTCCACCATGCTTAGGCGGCAAGAAACCTTTGGAGGAAACCCTAATTAGATTAGGGTTTTGGCTCCTTAGGTTGGGCGGCCAAGGTGATGAAGGATGGGGGGCGGCAACCTATGGAGGAGGTTGTCTTCTTCATTGAAGGTGGCTAGCTCCTAGATCTCTCCTCTCCACCATGCTTAGGCGGCAAGAAACCTATGGAGGAAACCCTAATTAGATAAGGGTTTGGCTCTTTGGATTAGCGGCTAGGTTGGAAGTTAGGTTGGCGGCAACTATAGGGAAGGGCTCATCTTCTTCCTTCTAAGTGTTGGCCGGCCACTACCTTCTCTTCCTCTACCTTGGGCGGCAAGAAATCCAAAGGAAGCTTGGTTGGGCGGCTAGGGTTTGGAAGGTAAGGTAGGTGGCAACTATAGGGGAAGTGTTCTTCTTCTTCCTAGGGTGTTGGCCGGTTCCTATCCCTTTTTCCTATACCTTTGGTGGTGCCCAACCTATTCCTCTTTTCCTCTTGTTTTCCTCTTGGCCGGCGGCACAAGGAGCTAGGGTTTGTCCCTAGTTCGGTTGCTTGGTTGTTTCCATTATGTTCTCTCTATTCTTGGGGCCGGCGGCATCAATCCTTTGTGGATTGGTGGTTGGCTCAAGCAAGAAGGGAAAGAGAGTTCTTATTTCTTTGGATTGAAGAAGATCTAAGAAGCTTCGACTTGTGGAGGATCTTTGCCCACACGAAGTCTACAAGGAGGTTAGGACATACGATAGAAGATCAAGAGGTATAAAAGTTTTATAACTTTTATTTATGATATTTGCATGTTTCTATTCTTAATTGATATGCTAGCTTATGTTCTTTATGTTAGTATATGTTGATTATACTAGTTTACATTTGCATGTATTTGTATAATCATGGACCCCGATAAGAAACACAAAAACCGGCGATCCGTCCGTCGTCTCTTCCGCAGCTAATCGACTAGGAGAGTTGGTTGCTTGAACAACTAGTTTGTTCAAGCGATCACTCGAGTCGTTAGCACGACGATGAATTGGTTGTGCTTAGGAAACTCATCCCATCCGGATTAGTTTTCATTAGTGAAAATTTTAATCCGGGGACATGGGAGCCAATGAGCATTCCGAGGACTAGCACATTGCCAACACTTGGTATCAGAGCCATGGTTTCCGGTTTTGTGTGTTTTTGGATTCGGTTACTTTCTTGCACATATCATATATTTTGTATGCCGGATAATAGTAGGATGTGCGTAGGCTAACTTTTTGGTTGCAGGCATAAGATTCGACTATTATGGCTATATGTGTGTATGTGATTGTTTGTGTATGATTGTATATTATTTGAATCCTCGGGGTTGACGAGGCTAGATTAGTATTTAATTTTTGTAATTAAATATGGCATTGTTTAGCCACTCTTTATTTTATTTTACTTTCGATCTAGATTTCATGTACGCTCCCTCGTGGAGTATAGGATCGATGGATGTAAAATAAAATAGGTTTTATACTCGGCTCGGATCTCCGGATGGCTCGTACATGGCGTAGGAGGAGCGGACGAGGTGGCGACACGACGGGACGCATATTGGAGAACAATGCCATAATAGTTGGAAAAATTCTGATTTTTCCATATTTATTGCTGATTTGTTTTATATGCATGTTGTGTGTGCTTGAAAATTCCTCATTTTCAATTTACTAAGTGGGAGAGGGATATTTTAATTAATTCCCGCGGCCTCCATTACAATTTGACATGTGATGCAACAAACTTGCGCGTCGGCTCTGAGTGCCTTCCTCCCCATCGGATGAGTTTGTTTGCGGATCACTAGGTCAAATAATGGTTATAGGAAATTATTTAGGAGCGTGTGTACTTCCCCATCGGTAAGGCACATAATCCGAGATAATTCCCTTAGTATCGTGTAATGGTGCACACTTAGATGCAAATAAAAAGTATCCTCCCCATCGGAGTCACTGCTTTTATTTGTAGGGCCAAAGAGGAACCAACTATTAATTTTATTTGTCAAAAAGTAAGGTTGACAAGATAATAAAATTAATGGGTAAAACCTCCTCTTACAAATGTAGAATTCGTATACATCCACACTATCGTGGCATGCGATATTCTCGGTGTTTTGAGGTGTTGGTTGATTTTGGGATTTTATTGTTTTGAGAAATCAATAATATTTGAAATCTAAAGCAATGATCTATGTGATTCTTAGGATTTTCAAAATTGATTTTCAGTCCACTTGTTGTAATACTAAAGGAAATAAACTTACTGTGTCTAGTTAATGTTGATTGGAAAAGAATCTAGATGTTGTCTTATTTGCTAAGAAGTACAAGTATGCACTCTTCAAAGAGTGTCCTCAAGCCATGGTTGCTCAAAAAGGTTTCTACTTCTAAGTAGAAGGCAAGAAGAAGAAGAAACAAGGTGGAGCAAAGGTGGTGGGAGGATCTCGAGGAGGAGTGAATACTTCACTTACTAGCGATGGACATGAGAAGAAGGATTATCCCCAAAAAGTATATCTTTTGGTCTAGTCGTTGTAACATGGTTAGCGGTGTTATCTATCGGTATTTTTGGTGTATAGAAGCCACTAATCATGTCTGCAATACTTTGTAGGGGTTCCAGGAAACCCAACGACTAGCTAAAGGGGATATTACAATTTACTTGGGCAATGCCATGAAGATGGCGACTATTGCAGTGGGAGATGTTTTATTTATCTTTTGAGAAAAATAAAGTTTTTGGTTCTTAGAAATTTTCTTTAATGTACCTTTGTTTAGAAATAATTTCTTTCAGTTTCTAAATTGTGGATGGATAATCTATTTCTTTTGATGACAGATTTGTTATAAAAGGAATAGGGACATTATCTATTCAGGTACATAGATAGGAAATTTATGACTTGAACCACGAGCTCCCACGATGCAAATAGAAGTTATTAACTCATCTTCTAATTCCAATAAGAGAAAAGAACCTTCGAAAATGAACCAAACATATCTTTGGGATCTTAGGCTTGGTCATATTAACCTAAGCAGAATTCAAAGGTTGATAGCTGATGGACCTTTGGGTTCATTAGTGGTGGAGGATCTCCCAACCTGCGAATCTTGCTTGGAAGGTAAGATGACCAAGAGGCCTTTCAAGGCCAAGGGGTATAGATCCAAAGATGTGTTGGAATTGGTTCATTCTGATTCGTATGGTCCTATGTCTATCCAGGCAAGAGATAGTTTTGAATATTTCATCTTTTTCATAGACAATTATTCAAGATGACACTACGATTTGATCGTAGTGGTGAATACCTCTTGGGAGAGTTTAGGAATTACTTATCAGAGGTCGATTCAATCCTAATTGTATGCTTTTGCACACCCCAACAGAATGGTGTAGCGTAGCGAAGGAAGAGGACTCTTATGGAGATGGTTAGATCGATGATGAGTTATTCTGACTTGCCAGATTCGTTCTGGGGATATGCCCTAGATACGACGGTATACATTCTGAACCTTGTTCCATCTAAATCACGCCTCCTTCTACCCCATTAGACTGTGGACTAGGAAGCCTAGTCTAAGACATATTCGGATATGGGAGTCCAAGACATGGCCAAGGTCGATAAGTTGGAACCTCGCATGTATATGCATGTTCGCTTGGCTATCCTAGGGAACTAAGGGTGGTTTGTTTTATAGTCCTAGAGATCGAGGGTGATCGTAAGCATGAATGCCAGATTTCTAGAGGAGGACTATGTGATGAACCACAAGCCCACGAGTAGGACTGTTCTTGAGGAGTTGATAGGGGAAGTCCCGACTTCAGTACCACCGGTACAAGAGGATATACCACATGTCACTGCACCGCGTGTCATAGAGGATATACAGGTGATACCTCGTCGTAGTGGGAGGGTTGTGAGACAGCCTGATAGATTCATGTTCTTGGGAGAATCTTCCGATTTGGTCTCGAACATGAACCCGATCCTCGGACATACGACGAGGTAATCCAAGATATAGATGCAACATCTTGCAAAGTGCAATAATACGAGATTGAATCTATGGATTCAAATCAGTCCGGGAGCTCCTATGTATAGCAGCTCATATGAATTTATGAGGTGTGACAGATGGATGTCAAGACAGATTTCCTTAGTGGAAGTCTTGAGGAATCCATTTATATAAAGCGACCAGAGGGATTCATTGCTAAGGGAAAAAATGTATCTTGTATGTAAGCTTAATCGGTCCATTTATGGATTGAAGCAAGCTTCGAGGTCTTGGAACATCCGCTTTGAGAAGGTAAATCCAGTCTTATGGATTTATTCAAAGTTCGGATGAGTCTTGTGTATATCAGAGATGTGACGGAAATGTAGTGGTATTTTTGTACTATACGTAGATGACATTTTGGTGGTTGGCGACAACATCGAAATGTTATCAGACATAAGGGTATGGTTGTCCAAACAGTATGGTATGAAGGACTTGGGAGAAGTGGGTCACAAACTTGGGATCGAGGTTGTTGTGCTTATCGCAAGCTTCATACATAGACATGATTTTGGATCGTTTTAGCATGCAAAACTCCAAGAAGGGTTTTCTACCTTTCAGGCATGGAGTTCCTTTATCTAAGGAGATGTGTCCTAGATCATCTGAGGAGATAGAGGAGATGAAGGCGGTTCCTTATGCTTCGGCAGTAGGAAGCCTCATGTATGCGATGCTCTGTACGAGACCAGATATCTGCTTTACCGTGGGCATGGTCAGCAGATATCAGAGTAATCCAGGACAGGGATATTGGACTGCGGTAAAGCATATATTGTGGTGCCTGAGAAGGACTAGGGATTATATGCTAGTTTACCGGGCAGACAAATTACTCCCTGTGGGTTACATAGATTCTGATTTCCAATCTGATAGGGATAACAGTAAGTCTACCTCAGGTTTTGTGTTTACTTTTGGAGGTGGAGCCATAGTATGGAAGAGTGTCAAGCAGAAATGCGTGGTGGACTCTACCATGGAAGTCGATCAGATGGCACTTCTTAGGCGGCCAAAGAAGTTGGGTGGCTCAGGAACTTCTTGATGGACTTGGATGTGATTCCTGGTTTGCCTAGAACTATCACAATTTATTGTGATAATAATGGTGCAGTTGCAAACTCGAAGGAACCACGAGCCCATAAGGCTAGTAAACACATAGAGTGCAAGTACCACCTGATACGAGAATCGTAAGGAGGTAGAAGTTCTTTGTCCGCTGGATTGCATCGGAGGATGACCGGTAGTCCCTTTTCACTAAGGCCCTTCTAGCGAGAGCTTGATAGGCATGTGGAGGGAAGGGAATCAAGTATGGCAGTATAATGACAGCATAGTCTTTTAGTATAAGTGGGAGATTGTTGGGATGTATACTGAAAGCCTAGCTCTTTAGTATGAACATCTTTATGTTGAAATAAGAATCACATGATCATTGTCTGCACTTTTATATTTATTATATGTTGTGCATATTGTCTAATACTTTACATTGTAGATAACATGGTGCTTGGGTGATGGCACAGAAGATCATGTTATCAGTCCCTTGTAGAGTATAAGTAGAGGCTCACAACCAAGATGGTCTTGGACAAACCATTGGCATGGTTGTAGTGTAGCTTGGTATTGTTTTATCTTGAACATAGAGTTACACTAGTACACTTAGGTGCATTGAGCAGGACCGACATAGAGGTGATTCAATTTATTGCTGACTACATAATTGAATCGGAGCTCGGATATTATGTTGTACATGCTCTTAATCCCGATATAATAACGGGCACATGTATTAGTATTTATTTCTTTGATTTACCAGAGGGTGAGATTTCTATGGATTAAATTAATATGCCTGGTAAGTTGGGAAATGATATTATTTACATGGTGTATCGTTGATTATAGGAGGAATCCGTGTCCTATATATTAGGATGATGATGTCCCCTTGAGGAGCTCATAAGGTTTATCATGTAAACCCCGCGGGTTGACTTAGTCAACATGATGATAAGGTTGAGTGGTACTACTCGAGGAGTTAGATGTTAATTGATTGATGGTCAGTAAATCAATTGATTGACGGACATTCGATATCTTAAACACGGGGAGATAAATGTACAAATAATATATGGAGCCCCTATTAATTTATGGGGGTTGGTGAGGTAGTTCGATGATGATCCTCTAGTGGAATGGAACATCATTGATGGATCAAGTTTGTGTGGTTCCGATCCATCGGATGGCCAAGACCCAACTCCTCCTCATGGTCCCTATCGTAGCCTTATATAAACCTCATGAAGTCTAGATCAAATGATGGAAAAACAAATCTCTAAAACCGAGGGTTGGGATTAAATTCCTAGAACCGACGGTTGAGATTAAATCTCTAGATCCGACGGTTGGGATTAAATTCCTAGAACCGACGGTTGAGATTAAATCTCTAGATCCGACGGTTGGGATTAAATTCCTAGAACCGACGATTGAGATTAAATCTCTAGATCCGACGGTTGGGATTAAATTCCTAGAACCGACGGTTGAGATTAAATCTCTAGATCCGACGGTTGGGATTAAATTCCTAGAACCGACGATTGAGATTAAATCTCTAGATCCGACGGTTGGGATTAATTCCTAGAACCGACGGTTGAGATTAAAATCTCTAAATCCGACGGTTGAGATTAAAACCCTAGAACCGACGGTGGAGATTAAACCAAGGCCTAAACCCTAACTCTATAAAAGGATGGCTATGGGTTGGGCGGCAAGGGGGGTTAATGGTTCATGATGGATGCTAAGGAAATTAGGGTTTTCCCTAGTATGCTTGGGCGGCAAGCAACCTCATGGAGGAAACCCTAATTAGGGTTTTGTCTCCTTAGGTTGGGCGGCCAAGGTGATGAAGGATGGGGGGCGGCAACCTATGGAGGAGGTTGTCTTCTTCATTGAATGTGGCTAGCTCCTAGATCTCTCCTCTCCACCATGCTTAGGCGGCAAGAAACCTATGGAGGAAACCCTAATTAGATTAGGGTTTTGGCTCCTTAGGTTGGGCGGCCAAGGTGATGAAGGATGGGGGGCGGCAACCTATGGAGGAGGTTGTCTTCTTCATTGAAGGTGGCAAGCTCCTAGATCTCTCCTCTCCACCATGCTTAGGCGGCAAGAAACCTATGGAGGAAACCCTAATTAGATAAGGGTTTGGCTCTTTGGATTGGGTGGCTAGGTTGGAAGTTAGGTTGGGCGGCAACTATAGGGGAAGGGCTCATCTTCTTCCTTCTAAGGGTTGGCCGGCCACTACCTTCTCTTCCTCTACCTTGGGCGGCAAGAAATCCAAAGGAAGCTTGGTTGGGCGGCTAGGGTTTGGAAGGTAAGGTAGGTGGCAACTATAGGGGAAGTGTTCTTCTTCTTCCTAGGGTGTTGGCCGGTTCCTATCCCTTTTTCCTATACCTTTGGTGGTGCCCAACCTATTCCTCTTTTCCTCTTGTTTTCCTCTTGGCCGGCGGCACAAGGAGCTAGGGTTTGTCCCTAGTTCGGTTGCTTGGTTGTTTCCATTATGTTCTCTCTATTCTTGGCGCCGGCGGCATCAATCCTTTGTGGATTGGTGGTTGGCTCAAGCAAGAAGGGAAAGAGAGTTCTTCTTTCTTTGGATTGAAGAAAATCTAAGAAGCTTCGACTTGTGGAGGATCTTCGCCCACACGAAGTCTACAAGGAGGTTAGGACATACGATAGAAGATCAAGAGGTATAAAAGTTTTATAACTTTTATTTATGATCTTTGCATGTTTCTATTCTTAATTGATATGCTAGCTTATGTTCTTTATGTTAGTATATGTTGATTATACTAGTTACATTTGCATGTATTTGTATAATCATGGACCCCGATAAGAAACACAAAAACCGGCGATCCGTCCGTCGTCTCTTCCGCGGCTAATCGACTAGGAGAGTTGGTTGCTTGAACAACTAGTTTGTTCAAGCGATCACTCGAGTCGTTAGCACGACGACGAATTGGTTGTGCTTAGGAAACTCATCCCATCCGGATTAGTTTTCATTAGTGAAAATTTTAATCCGGGGACATGGGAGCCAATGAGCATTCCGAGGTCTAGCACATTGCCAACACATGCTTCATATGTTTTACCATATGTTTGCATGGAAGGAATGTCTAGGATAGATTACATCTCACAAAACAGTTCTTTTACCTTGATTATGTATTTTAACACTTAGAAAGGGTGAGATGTTAGGTTTTGGAAATCATTGAATGTTAATGTTTGCAAAAATAAAATAAAACATTAAAATACATTAACAAATACATGAATAAAAGTATAACTTCAATACATTCGATATACAAGATCTAACGTGACAAAATTGAATAATTAAGATGATGAAATCGATATCCTCTGATTTTCAGAACTGGAAATCAGATATCAGTCGACTGATACAGTTATCAATCGACTGATAACACTGTAGCGTGATACGATACGACCATCAGTCGAGTGCTAGCTTCATGACTCGACTGATTGAACATCAGTCGACTGATGAGGCACAATAGTCGACTGATGGTACTGTTCACCGAGGCCGAGGACCATCAGTCGAGTGCTCGACGAACAGTCGAGTGATGCGCACATCATCCGATCGATGAGCAGCAACATCGATTGACCGATGCTATCAGAGCACGTTACGAAGGTTCGTGATGATTGTCGAGTCGGATCAGTCGATTGCCGGCTCGGTAAACCCGGTAATAAATCGCTATGAGTCGACTGATGATCCACATCAGTCGACTGCATCGCGTTTTTATAACGCAGAACCGCTAGGGTTCGGCGTCTTCACGCGACGAGATTTCTTCTTTTTTCCTTCTCCAATCGCCGTCTCCCTCTCCGACCGACTCTTCCGGCCGTGCCAACCGCCCAAAGTGTTAGGTTTGATAGATAAGCCTCTCCTCTTCCATTTTTCACCTATTTCGAGCCTTAGTTCACGCGATTTAGGGCTTATTTTTCCTTGTTCCGATTAGGGTTCCGGCGCCTGAAGTTCTCCGGTGACCCCCAGCAACATTTGAGTCTTCCCTCCGGCCACACCTTCAAATGGCGCCTAAGTAACGATTTTTTTCCCGAGCCCTAATTTTCATTTCAATTACAATTTAGGTTTATCTAATCGTGTATTATTGTCATTGCATGTCATATCATTACATTGCATTCATAATAGGAGAGCCCGTAGGAATGATCCACCCGAGGGTGAATCTCGATTGTACCAACCTATGTTGGTTAGGTACATCGATAGGGATTTTTTCAATCGACATTGTAGTGATGTCATGGAATTAATTGCATACTGCAATCTAATGAAAATCGTCTTATGCACGCATCCAATTAATGATGACCTTGTTAAAGAATTTTATCAAAACCTAAAAAAGGTGGATGACGGCCCTACTTACACTACTCGCATTGCAAAACGCGAGTTAGAGTTCACTCCTACGATACTGCAGGAGTTTCTCGAGTGTAGGCCCTCAGATGACACTTTTATCTTTTACCCTGCCATGGATTTTCCTTTACCTAGGCCTTTTGACCATATCTCTATGGAGTCCATGCATGGGCATATCTTTGGTTATCCTCGTCCACCGGCCCAGAATCTATTTCCTATCACTGAGTTATCTGCACCTGACAATGTCCTTTACAAGGTCATTGTTGGGTGTTTTCTTCCCATCGTCACTCGGGGTCTGGCCAAGATTCGGCCTCCCCATCTCTTTCTTTTATACGCCATGCGTCATAGGTTAGACATTAACTTTGCACTAAACATGTTTCATTGCATTGTGCATTTCACTTCCCCTATACAAGGGAAAGTGCATATGCCATTTGGTCATATCATCACAGCATGGCTAGACTCCGTAGGCTTCAACATCCACAGGGGTTCTCTGAGAGCGCTATTGGAGGTATACGACTGTATATCAGTTCGTAACTTCTCGTTAGCAAAGCTACGGATGGGCGCTGGACAGATGGAGTTGGCGCCTGTTGGGTTTCCGGCACCGCGGCGTGTGTGTGTTCGATCATGTTTCGTAAACATGAGGACAGCGGAAGCAATTAAAATTAATAAATCTATATTTATTACAACACACACAACACACGCATGCTATTACAACAAGTGTAGACATAACCGTAAATTAAAATTTGTAATAAAAGAAAATTAAACTACGTTATACCTTTCGTATGACGTGTAGCGGGAACGGCATCAACCGGAACGATCCTCGTAAGAATCGTCTCTATCCATATCCACGCCGAGCTCCTCGGGATGACTTCGCCAAGCCACGAGCTTCGTCTTCGTACGGGTTACTAGCCTCGTGTTGAAGACGACGTGATCGAGAGATGATCACGATCCGAATCCAAATTCGGACCTAAAAACAAGTCCTCAAGACTCGCTTCTCCGGAGAGGTATTCGTCAACCGATTGACGAATCCTTCGTCCTCCACCTCAGAGGATTACCGGAGATCAAATCCCCGGTATGTTAGCCGCTGTCGGATCACTAACCGTCGTCCAAACGACGCTCCGACGAGAGGAGAAGAAGCTGTCCAGAAAACTGGACAGCTTGGTGGAGGAGTAGGCGCCGGCCAAAACAAGGAGAGAAAAAGCTCACCTTAATGCCGAACCTATAGGAGATCACCGGAGGGTCGCCGGAGGTTCACCGGCAGGAGCTTGGACGCCGGCAAGGGTCTTGGACGGCGGCACAAAGCTGGGCGGCGGCAGCTTGTAGTTGGGCGCCGAAAATTCCTCCAAGGGGTGGGCGGCAACTTCAAGCTAGGGTTTTGGATGATTAGGGCTTAACAATCCCTTAAGCCCTCTTTTATAGAGAATTAATTCTCTTAATGGTTAATGGATCATATCCATAAAGCCCGTTAACCCGCTCCATTAAGATAAGTTAAAATAAACCAAACCATGATGGTTTATTTTAAGTTAAAACGAACCGAACCAACTTTTGGTTCATTCGTTTAAAATAAACCAAACCCTTTGGTTTATTCTCATCCATTGATTAGAACCAAACCATTTTGGTCCATCCATTATGTCTTCATAAGACACGGCCCATCCACGCTTCCATTGCGACTGAAACAATTTCATGCTCGCTTTATGTTTGGTCCAACCAAACATAGTTTCTCTCGGTCTGAGAATCCCATTCTCAAGCTCATTTTAAATCCTTTGGATTACACTCGTTGTGCGTGTGACCAAATAGGTTCTCGGTTTATGTTGGCCGTCTATAATTAACCATTAATTATAGAACGATCATGAGTGGCACCTAGTAGTACATCATGATCCCCAATTAACCGAAAAGATCAACAGTTGATCCCGAACTATTTCTGAAACCCTTCAGTAGCTCGAATGAATCGTGCCCCATTCCCTTCACTCATCTTATACCCACTTGGTTCAGGACATGGTCTATAGTGTCAGTCCCCACTAGGCTGACTACGTCACACCTAGCCCAAGTATCATTTCCTCGTCCTATGGATTCTAGTTACTCCACATGTATCGAAGAGTACTTTACTCTAAACATGTAATGCTTTGGCCAAAGACTTTAGTAACAATCCGACGAGAGGCCATGGGTATACATCTCCTCGCAAGGAGTGGTGAATCCTTTATAGGCTATTCAAACACCTTCGATCACTTCGACTTATACCCAATCATCCCGGGTCCACATCTCCTCGGAGATGTTTGCTTAAGATGTCAAAGCATAAGTCTCCATGATCAAGATGACTTGAATACCGCAAGTCAAAGGAACATCGCACTTAAGCCACAGTAAGAACTTCAGTGACATATCTATATATGCAGAGAACCATATGAAGTCTTACGGCTGGTCACTCCAATGAACTAGTTACCATAACTAGCATCCACGATTAACTCCGGACATCACAATGTCTCCAAAAAGGAGAATCACCGCTTGGATACACCAAGGAGTATACCTGCGTTAGTCTCGACAGAATTGATGGTGTCCAAATCCATCAATTCATCGACTAGGGATAATTCCGATACATCACAATTACACATGTAGAGATACTCACTAGTTGTGATCCAATCACAAATTCTCTCATGCTGTGAATCGTATCGTGGACATTCATTAAATGAGTTTAAGATCCAATCAAATACATAAAACATGTATAATCAAATAGTGAATCTTCATTTATCATATAAATGGTTCATACATAAGGCGATTGCCTTAGGACATCTCTCATATATTACTAACAGACTCCCACTTGGCCTAATGTCAATCGCTACGGTATCCAATACCATAAGCTCTAACATGACCCTCAAACTTACTTTGAGGTAATGCTTTAGTCAAAGGATCTGCTAAGTTCCTTTCAGTGGGAATTTCCTCGATTTGTATTTCGTTCCTACTTATGATCTCTCTGATAAGATGATAGCGGCGAAGCACATGTTTGGATCGTTGATGAGACCTTGGCTCTTTCGCCTGTGCAATTGCTCCATTGTTGTCGCAGTAGACCGGTATTTCTTCAACAATGGCCGGAATCACACCAAGTTCATGAACGAACTTCTTGATCCAAACCGCTTCCTTTGCTGCTTCCGAAGCTGCAATGTATTCTGCCTCAATGGTAGAATCCGCTACAGTCTCTTGTTTGGAACTTTTCCAACTCACTGCGCCCCCATTCAAGGTGAACACGTATCCGCATCGAGACCGGAATCATCTTTGTCTGTCTCGAAGCCGCATCCGTGATACGCGTATCACCATGTCCCCTTCTCCATATATTAGGAACACATCCTTAGTTCTTCTCAAGTACTTAAGGATCGCCTTAATACCACCCAATGATCCATTCTGGATCGGATTGGTATCCGCCATGACACTCGTGAGCGCATACGATACATCGGGCCTCGTACATAACATAGCATACATGATAGATCCTATTGCGGATGCATAGGGAATCTTACTCATGCAAATCCTCTCGTCTTCTGTGCGCGGACACATAGACTTCGAAAGGTGTACCCCATGCCTGATGGGCAGATAACCTTTCTTGGATTCCGACATGCTAAACCTCTTTAGCACTCGGTCTATATATGTAGACTGCGAAAGACCAAGCAACCGTTTCGATCTATCTCTATAGATCTTAATCCCAAGGATGTAGAAGCTTCTCCCAGGTCTTTCATGGAGAATGTCTTGGATAACCAAACCTTAACTGACTGTAAGATTGACACATCGTTTCCTATAAGTAATATGTCATCGACATACAATACTAGGAACACGACTGCACTCCCACTAACCTTCTTGTACACACAAGGTTCGTCTGGATTTTGTGAGAAATCAAACCTTTTGATTGTCTCATCAAAACGGATATTCCAGCTCCTGGATGCTTGCTTCAATCCATAAATGGATCGTCGCAATTTGCATACCTTGGTTTTATCAACCGATGTGAAACCCTCAGGCTGTATCATATACACGTCCTCGAGCAGGTTTCCATTAAGGAAAGTTGTTTTCACATCCATCTGTCATATCTCATAATCATAATGAGCCGCTATGGCCAGGAGCATCCGAATGGATTTAAGCATAGCTACAAAGTAATAGGGTTTCGGCCATAATCAACACCTTGTTTTTGACGATATCCTTTCGCCACCAATCTAGCCTTATAGGTAATCACATTACCATCCATGTCGGTTTTCTTCTTGAAAACCCACTTGCACCCTATAGGCTTTATGCCTTCAGGTGGGTCAACCAAGTTCCAAACTTGGTTTTCGTACATGGAATCCATTTCGACTTCATGGCACCAAGCCACTTATCCCTTTCTCGAACTTGTCAAGACTTCTTCATAACTGGTAGGCTCCTCATCATCAATGAGTAACACGTCTTCGATTCACTTACGAAATCCATATCTCGTGAATATTGCGTGTTCTACCGGATCTACGAAGATGTGGTGTTACAATAGGTCCAAATGATTGCTCATCACTATGAGTTGCTCTCGTGCTTCACCGTATCTCATCAATGTCTATTTGAGTCTCTCGAGCCTCCTCAATTTATTAATTCTAATCGCTTTCTTGCAAGAGAAACTCTTTCTAGAACACAAAGATGCCTTGAAACAAACACCTTTGTTCCACAGATGATAGAATTGGTAACCCTTGTTTCCTTAGGGTATCCAATAAATAGACATTTATCGACTTAGCATCCAATTTGTCCGACATACCGGCTTACATAAGGTGGACAACCCCATATCTTCAAGTAAGATACATGAGGTTTCTTACCATTCCATATCTCATATGGAGTAGTTGAGACTACCTGTAGGCATTCTGCTTAACAAGTAAACAAATGTCTCAAGTGCATAACCCCAAAAGGACTTGGGAAGAGTTGCATGATTCATCATTGACCGACCATGTCCAACAAGGTCCTGTACGCCTCGATACACCATTATGTCAGGGTGTATAGGGCGGAGTCCATTGAGACAATATGCCATTGTCTCTAGATAATCAAGAAACTCTGACTTAAGTATTCACCACCTCGATCCGATCAAGTATTTTAATACTTGTCATGTTGTTTCTCTACTTCATTTCAATTCTTGAACCTTTCAAAGGCTTCAGACTTGTGTTTCATCAAGAACACATACCCAAACCGTGAGTGATCATCTATGAAGGTAATGAAGTAGCTATAGCCTCCTAATGCTTGAGTTGACATAGGTCCACATACATCAAGCATGTACTAGACCTAGTAACTCTCCCACTGCTCACCTTTCCAAAGAAAAGGTAACTTAGTCATCTTGCCTTTTAAGCATGATTCGCATGTATCGTATGAATCCAATTCAAACGATTCCAGAATTCCACATCGGTGTAATTCGGACATGCGTTTCTTGCTTATATGGCCAAGACGACAATGCCACATATAGGAGTCTATGTGATTATCCTTTCGAGCACGCGTGTTGCTCGCTCGATATTGAAAATGTCACCGATACGCCCAACGATAAATGCCATTACTCAAAGTTCCAGCCCATAAAGTACGCCATTCAAAGTTATATAACAACAATTGTTACTAAACGTTAAATGGAAACCATTTCTATTTAAACAGGTGAAATAGAAACAATGTTCTTTATTAGAGAAGGAACATAATAGCAATTGTCCAGCCCAAGACTAGTCCACTAGGAGCTTCAAAGAAATAAGTTCCGATGGCGAGTGCAAAGAACCTTGCTCCATTGCCAACTCGCAAATTTGACTCTCCGACAGTCTTCTTCTATTCCTTAGCCCATGTATGTCATTACATATATGTGAGCTACACCCAAGATCCAATACCCAAGTGTCTAAGGAAATAGAATGACAATCAATAACTAAGATATTCAAGAGGATGGGGCATCTGATGCCTTCTTCTTCTTCATGGACTCAAGATAAATCTTGCGCTTCTTCGCCAAGGGCCTTCCTGCCACATTGATGGCAAGTGCCCTTTTGCGCCGTTCCGCCTTCTTTGCCTTTTTTCTTTCCTTTCTTCTGCTCTTTTGCCTTCCTCTTAGAACCTTTCGAGGAATCAACTAATGTAACCGCCTTTCTCTCATGCTTCACGTAAGGCTCCACATTTTCAAAGATATTGAGGAGCTCGAATGGTGGATTCCAATTTGTTCATCCGATAGTTCATCACAAATGTAGAAACTCTTGGGCAAACAATGCAAAGTCAATACTTAACTCATGATCCATCACAAACCGAGGGTAGCTAGCCGCCGATGTACCCGCTCATCTTTAGCACAAATCGCACTACATTTGAACCTTCTTGCATCTTCGTGGTGAAGAGGAGCCTAGAGACTAACCTTTCGGATCTCGCTTGCTCATCGAACAACTCATGAAGATGGAAGACCATAGTATTAGCATCCATATGCTCATGCCGCTCGCAGCTGTACCATCGCCGCTAGCATGATGCAACTCGCCACCGTAACCGCCACATGTTTCGATAGACCAACATTTGGTCTGAGTTGCATCGCCCCAGACGGCCAGAAGAGGCTCTTCAAGGACATATGCAAGCTTTTCCACTTGAGAACAATTCTCGTGTTTCTAAGCCACCCAGTGAAGTTAGGCCCACTACTTGTTCAATCCAAAATAGTGCGAAATTCAAAGACGCTATGATCAATTTATTGACCTAGAAATACAAAACGAGCATATATGAGAAAATGATTTTAAAATGCATCAATATACATTTATAAATCCCATTCATTTTTCAATTTCAAAACCCCAAAATCACTTCGAGATCAGAGGTCCATCTCCGAATGGTTGATATCCATCATAGTTATGAACAACCTCGAGAGAGTCCAACAAGCCATTCATAACTACGATGGTAGGTATCATCTATACCGATTGCATATCACGATATGCAACTATCACAATGTGCTATCAACTAATTGAATGTTCACACATACATCGGGTTGTTAACACATTAACAAGTATGCATCATATGCATAGCACCCAACTTCACCTCCCTTTACATCGACCTCGAGAGAGTCCAACAAGCCGATGCTCGTTAAAGCCAACCCATTAATCGTGACATAGTTTTAATATGGTTAGAGCGCATTCAACCAATTAGCCCAGCTTGGAGAGAGTCCAACAACCAAAGCTAACGATTGACCTCTGACTCTTACCATATTAGTATTAAACTATTCCATGGTTTGAACATATTCGTGTTCGAGTCGGGCTTGAGAGAGTCCAACAACCCAAACAAGAACTCGTTCTAACCATATTAATGGAAGGTGTAGGCTTTAATATTGATTAAGGGTTTTTATGTCTCATCCTCTTGCATGCAAATAACTATTATCTACATGGCATGGCATACATGGCATACATCTACATGTCACGACACGCATGGCATAATGTTATGCATCTAATGCAATTACATGGCATACAATTATGTCATGTATATAATTTCCTTATATGTCATAACTATTTATGGAAATAAAATATGTTTAAGATTTGATTCTCCAAATCAAATCATAATTAAATTAGGAAACAAATTTCCAAATCTAATCACATATTTTATTCATGGAATTATTTGATTAAGGAAAATCTATTTAGGAAACCAATTTCCTAAATCATTAAAACTACTTATGGAAATAAAATATTTTAAGATTTGATTTCAAATCAAATCATGATTAAATTAGGAAACAAATTTCCAGAATCTAATCAAATATTTTATTTATGGAAAATATCAATTTCATAAATACTTCCAACTTTCCAAAAGTGGAAGATTTCATAAATACTTCTAGACTTTCCAAAATTGAAAATTTCCATAAATACTTCTAAATTTCCAAAATTTAGAAAATTTCCAGAAATACATTATGACTATCGCAAAACCATTTTACGATTATGTCAAACACAACCTGGGCTCGATACCATCAAGGTTTCCTGTGACCATACAGGTGTGTTCGATCATGTTTCAAACATGAGCACAATGAAGCAATTAAAATAATAAATCTATATTTATTACAACACACACAACACACGCATGCATTACAACAAGTGTAGACATAACCGTAAATTAAAATTTGCAATAAAAGGAAATTAAACTACGTTATACCTTTCAGATGACGGTAGCGGAACGGCATCAACCGAACGATCCTCGTAAGAATCGCTCTATCCGTGATCCACGCCGAGCTCCTCGATGACTTCGCTTAAGCCACGCCTTTCAGACGGGTTACTAGCCTCGGTTGAAGACGACGGATCGAGATGATCACGATCCAATCCATTCGATCCAAGAGATCTAAACAAACTCAAAATCCAGAATCTCAACCAAGATTACCTTCGATCCTCCCAGAGGATTACTCAGATCACCGAACTCCCGTCCGAGGAAAACGGGCAAACATCATATGTCATGACATCAAGGATCATGAATAATGCCAAGGAGAGAGTCACATTCATGCATTAACTTGATTAAAATTGATTTAAGGACTATGGCATGACTTGGAGTCCTAGTTAGGGGAATCAAGTAGTTGCTTTAGAAAATGCATGAAACCCTAGTTTAGGGAGAACAAAACCCAACATCTAATTGACATGATGTGTATTTATACACCATAGATACAGATGCTAGGATATGAGTTAAGTTCAAGAGAACTGCATCTAGATGAACTAAAACTCATCCAATCCCATTTGATCATTAGGAAAGCTTTACAAGCCATGTGCATAGAGACCAAGGAAAATGATCAAATTAGGGTTTTAAAAACATTTTAAAATCATTTTGAAAACCTTGGTGAAGTCTATCTTGATAGCAATCACCATTGATAAGATTGATACAAAGTGAGCCAACCTTAAAGTTTTAGTCACTTTTGGATTTTGTATCAATCTCCTAATTCAATGGTAAAAATATTTTCCAAAATTTCACTGATTGTATGTGTTATAATACACATAATGTTTCGTGATTTTTGATTTCGAGAATTACTTATGCATTTCCAAAATCGAGTCCGATTTAAAAATCGTTATCGATCGCTTCTCACGACCGATCTCATGGCCATCGTAATCATTCTCATCACATTGTTTTGTACAGATCATTACATCCCACCTAGTCAAGAAGTCATATGATTGGTAACCAAAGTTGTTTAACCCGATTTCAGCTGCGGTTAAGGTCCCTAACCACTCTTAATCCTATGATATGCTTTGGGAAGCATGATGAAGGGTGAAAATCCATTGGATATTGATTAAGAGAGGTGTTTAGGGTTTGTATCAATTTTAAGGTGATGGAAAGTTCAATATTGAATTTCTAACCTTAATTTTGATGTCTTAGAATCCCTATTGGCTTAGGGACTCACGCCCGAAAGTCTCCAATTTTAAGATTTGGCTTACGATAATGATTTATGTCAAAATAAAAGGAAATAGCCAAAAAGAGATGCAAGGCCTAGGAATTGAACCCCAAACCTCTAGAGATAGCCAAGCCCTATAGATGCACCCACTAACCATATGCCCAATAGGATTATATCATTGAGAGAAGAGGGGAATTATAGATAAGGGTGATGAGGGCAAATGAAGGGGCATAGAAAAGAAAAGAGGAACTTCTCTTCCTCCCTTTATAAAGAAGAGGGAAGCTCCCATTTGGCCACTTCCTCCTCTCCTCTTCATCCTCACTGAAACCACCTTGCTCCCCCTCTCCATTTGTACCTTTGGCCAAATTCCTCCAAGCAAGAAGAAGGCTAGGGTTGGCTTCCATTAGGTCATCTTCCAACTAAAAAGCAAAGGGAAGGATGTAAGATTTCTCACCGCAGATATTAGTTTAGGATGAAATACATGAAAGAAATGTTTGGAGCTTCATATGTTTCGCCAACTAATGTCTTGGCTAGGATTCATGAAATATGCTATTAGGGAACCCTTTTATATTGTATGCTCCAAGTAGGGATCAGGTACAAAAGTCCAAGGGTTTTAACCCTATATGTGACCAAGGGTTTAGGGTTAGGTTTCAAAGAGCTCCTTGAAGGAAGATATAGCTACATGAATAGATTTAGGTGACAAAAATCCAAAGATATTAACCTAAGTTTCGCCAACCCATGAAATTAGGGTTAGGGTTGCATGAAAATATTTCTAAGGATACTATGATAGGTTATAAGGCTTCATGAATGAATTTTAGGGACAAACCCAAGCTTGAGCCTCACAAGTTTCGCCAACCCATGAAATTAGGGTTAGGGTTGCATGAAAATATTTCTAATTATGATAGGTTATAAGGCTTCATGAATGAATCCCAAGCTTGAGCCCTCAAGAAATGTTAGGCATAAAATATTTCTAATGATGCTATGAATAGGGACAAACAAGCTTGAGCCTTCCAAGGAAACATTATTGCAAGAAAAGGCTTCTAAGGAACTAATGTCATAGGAGTTTTAGGTGATGAACATGTTTTATGATTTAATATATACAAAGAAATAGGCTTCATTTTGATTGTATAAGAAATAAGATTTGGTGATATGCCATTTTATGAGATGAATATGTTTTGATTTAATATTTAAAGAATAGATGGTGCCATGAAATATGCTTAACATGATGATTTAATATGCCTTGAATATGTTTAGGAAACATGATGATGTAACAAATGCTTAGGTGATGAACATGTTTTTGATTTAATATATGAAGAAATATGCTTAATGTAACAGATGATGAACATGTTTATACCCTTTAGGGTACTCTTATGTTATGAATGCATGTGTCCTTATGATAAGATGGAGATGCTTCTTCAAGTAGGGATCAAGAGCTCTGATAAGATGGAGATGCTTCCTTTCAAGTAGGGATCAAGAGCCTCAAGATAAGATAAAATGGAGATGCTTCCTTTCAAGTAGGGATCAAGAGCTCTCCTTATGATAAGATAAGATTAAGATGCTTTTTATGTTGGGGATCAAGAGCATTCTTTATACTATGACAAGAAAAGGAATTAAGTATTTTACTTTGTAAGAGGTTAAGTAGACCTGTGGTTTAATCAAATCCATAGGACATAAGAAGATGAAGAGGTCTTGCTAAGACGTATTCAAAATCGTGGCTCACACCCCATGAGGTGGGTACTTAAACAACAAGTTATGATGATATCAAGTATCTATATGTATGAAAAGAAAAGACTTTTATGAAATTATGTATGCTTATGTTAAAGACTAAAATGCTTATGACGCCTCTTGCAGATCTAAAGTTATGCAAGGAAAGAATGCATTATCATGCATGAGGATTTATGTCATTATAAATGTTTATGCGTTAAAAATGCTTTTGATTATGTCCTGTGTTAGACATGAAGTTATGATGCTTATGAGTTTAAGAATTCTGTGATTATGTCTCATGAGGATGTCATTATAAATGTTTGCAAGTTAAAATGCTCATGATGTCCTATGACTGATTATGATGCTTACATGTAGCATGATTATATACCTTATGCATGTTTAGATGTCATAAATGTTATGTATGCACATATATGTCCTTGCATGTTAGGAAAGGATGCCAGAGTTTAAGAATGCTTGTGATTATGTACCTTTTAGGATTTATGTTTGTTGAGTTAAAATGCTTATGATTATGTCCTTTATGCATGTTAGACTCTATGAAGTTATGATGCATGAGTTTAAGAATGCTGATTATAATTTATGCATGAGATTTATGTCATTACAAATGTTTATGCTCAAGTTAAAAATGCTTATGATTATGTTCTGTTAGATTTTACTAAGGATGATGCTTATAAGAACATTTGGGGTTTATGTACTTCGCATGTCTATTTATATTATGCTTATGTTTAGATTACATTAATTATGCTAGCATTATAAACTCTATTTAGGTTTCATTACATGGTATGTTGTTGATTAGTGTTACTATGGAATACTTAGGCCATCTATGCTAGCATGCTTATGTTTCTAATTGCTTGATGAAGTTATGTGAGTGAGGCAAGAATCTTACTAAGCCTTATGCTTATTATTTATGTCCATATCGCAGATCAAGAAACTGAACTAGAGGAGGTGAAGGGCCCAGGTGTGTGATAGTGGCATGGTGGAGAAAGACCCTACTACTATCTCTTATATTTATATGCTCATTTAACAACTCAAGACCTTGCTTCCGCTTATAAGACTTGTGAATTATTAGTACCATGTTGGATATTGCTTAGTTATGTTTTGTTCAATTACTTAAGAAAGTTGATATGATAGAACTAATGGATCCTTATGATGGGCATGTTATGAAATGAGATAAGATATGGTAACATGCTAACTATGAATAAGATAGGTGATGCATGTAGAAATGAAGGTTTATGCCATGATAACATGCTTAAGTAATGGTGAAATGATCCATGTGTATTATGTTTTAAAAGAAAAAAAGAAAGAGTAAAGTACCCGAGAGCAGAGAGGTACACTATCAGAGGGTTCACCTTTCCACTATCACACAGCCTCCATCCTGCTATTTCCAAGTAAGTAATTTTATGCATGCTTAAGTTTCCTTTATAATGAAGAATGACTTTTATCTAGAATGAAATAATACCTCATCATGCTTTAGTAGAATGGACTCACACTTGAGAGTTAGAAATAATACGCTTAGTATAATAGAATCATAGTTGTGACTTAGATAGTATATCGACCAAGCTTTATACGATGGAAACACGACTAACTTAGAAGTATCCCAAGGAAGGATACCTTACCTCATAGATTAAGAATTGTTCGGTTTTTAGCTTAAATATGCATGAATCCATGTAGGGTAATCTTATGCTAGTCTTAGTTTAATTAACTCCTAAAATTAAGATTTGATTTTCGTAATTAGTTGTGAAGGTCTATGTTCATCTAATTGAATTGCTTGTGCAGTTAGTCGGTTTTGTATCATTGACTTATTTATTTCGATGGCACGATGACGATGACTCGATGTGTCAAAAACCGATTAAGGGAAGTTATTGAAGAGATAGTCTATAAACCAGATGGTGGGGTCATCGGACACATAAGAAGGCTCGATGGTCATTTTAGGAGACTCGAGCGGCGGGAGTTTCCATTGCTTGACAATTATAGGATATGGGCCTTGGTCCGCTCCCTGCCAAATGAGTTCATGGTAGTTGCACATCACGTGTGGGGCCGTTATGAAGGGCGGATAACCATGCCGGGAACTTGAGCACAAGGTTCAAGAGAAGTGGGTAGAGAATCGGTGGTAGCTCAAGAGGAAGGAGGTGTTGGGTTCCACTCACAAGGTGTGTGTTCGATCATGTTTCAGAACATGAAATGAAGCAATTAAAAATAATAAATCTATATTTATTACAACACACACAACACACGCATGCATATTACAACAAGTGTAGACATAACCGTAAATTAAAATTTGCAATAAAAGAAATTATCTACGTTATACTTTCAGATGACGGTAGCGGAACGATCAACCGAACGATCCTCGTAAGAATCGCCTCTATCCGTATCCACGAGCTCCTCGGGATGACTTCGCTAAGTCACGAGCTTCGTTCGACGGGTTACTAGCCTCGTGTTGAAGACGACGTGATCGAGAGATGATCACGATCCGAATCCAAATTCGGATCCTAAAACGAAGTTCTCAAACTCGCTTCTCCGAGAGGTATTCACAACCAATTGACGAATCCTTCGCCCCTCCACTCAGAGGATTACCGGAGATCAAATCCGTAAGTTAGCGCTATCGAGCACTAACGCCCAAACGACGCCCGACAACAAGAAAGCTGTCCAGAAAACTGGACAGCTTGGTGGAGGAATAGAGGCGCCAAGGAGATGTGGAGCTCACCTTATCACCGAACCCACAAGAGATGGACGCCATGCTGAAGCTTGACGGCAACAAATTGATCCGCACAATGGGCGAAAAGGAGGTTGGAGCCAACTCAAAGAGAAGATGAGGTGGGCAACTCAAAGGCTAGATATTAGGGCTTAATTATCCATTAAGCCCTCTTTTATAGAGAACTAATTCTCTTAATGGTTAATGGATCATATCCATAAAGCCCGTTAATCCGCTCCATTAAGATAAGTTAAAATAAACCAAACCATGATGGTTTATTTTAAGTTAAAACGAACCGAACCAACTTTTGGTTCATTCGTTTAAAATAAACCAAACCCTTTGGTTTATTCTCATCCATTGGATTAGAACCAAACCATTTTGGCCCATCCATTATGTCTTCATAAGACACGGCCCATCCACGCTTCCATTGCGACTGAAACAATTTCATGCTCGCTTTATGTTTGGTCCAACCAAACATAGTTTCTCTCGGTCTGAGAATCCCATTCTCAAGCTCGTTTTAAATCCTTTGGATTACACGGCTGACCAAATAGGTTCTCGGTTTATGTTGGCCGCCTATAATTAACCATTAATTATAGAACGATCATGAGTGGCACCTAGTAGTACATCATGATCCCCAATTAACCTAAAAGATCAACGCTGATCCGAACTATTTCAAACCCTTCAAGAGCTCGAATGAATCGTGCCCCATTCCCTTCACTCATCTTATACCCTCTTGGTTGGACATGGTCTATTGTGTCACCTCACTAGGTATTACACACCTAGCCCAAGTATCATTTCCTCGTCCTACGGATTCTAGTTACTGCACATGTATCGAAGAGTACTTTACTCTAAACATGCAATGTTTTGGCCAAAGACTTTAGTAACAATCCGACGAGGGGCCATGGGTATACATCTCCTCGCAAGGAGTGGTGAATCCTTTATAGGCTATTCAAACACCTTTGATCACTTCGACTTATACCCAATCATCCCGGGTCCACATCTCCTTAGAGATGTTTGCTTAAGATGTCAAAGCATAAGTCTCCATGATCAAGATGACTTGAATACATAAAGTCAAAGGAACATCGACTTAAGCCACAAGAAGAACTTCATTGACATATCTATATATGCAGAGAACCATATGAAGTCTTACTACCGGTCACTCCAATGAACTAGTTACCATAACTAGCATCCACGATTAACTCGACATCACTATGTTCCGCCCAAGGAGAATCACCGCTTGGATACACCAAGGAGTATACTGCTAATTCGATGGTGTCCAAATCCATCAATTCATCGACTAGGATAATTATATATCACAATTACACATGTAGAGATACTCACTAGTTGTGATCCAATCACAAATTTTCTCATGCCGTGAATCGTATCGTGACATTCAAGAAATGAGTTTAAGATCCAATCAAATACATAAAACATGTATACTCAAATAGTGAATCTTCATTTATCATATAAATGGTTCATACATAAGATTGCCTTAGGACATCTCTCATATATTACTAACAGACTCACTTGGCCTAATGCCAATCGCTCACGATCCAATACCATAAAACATGACCTCAAACTTACTTGAGGTAATGCTTTAGTCAAAGGATCCGCTAAGTTCCTTTCAAGGAATTTTCTCGATTTGTATTTCGCTCCTACTTATGATCTCTCCGATAAGATGATAGCGAAGCACATGTTTGGATCGTTGATGAGACCTGGCTTTTCGTTCAGAATTGCTCTTGTCGCAGAGACCTATTGCTTCAATGGCGAAATCACACCAAGTTCACGAACTCTTGATCCAAACCGCTTCTTTGCGCTTCCGCAATATGCCTGCAGAATCCGCCATGCCTTGTTTGGAACTTTCCATCACCCATTCAAGGTGAATACATCCGCATCGAGACCGAATCATCCTTGTCCGTTCGAAGTCGCATCCGTATACCGCATCACCATGTCCCTTCTCCATATATTAGGAACACATCCTTAGTTCTTCTCAAGTACTTAAGGATCGCCTTAACGCCCAATGATCCATTCTCGATCGGATTGTATATCGACACTCAGTACGATACATCGGGCCTCGACATAACATAGCATACATGATAGATCCTATGATGCATAGGAATCTTACTCATGCAAATCCTCTCGCCTTCGGCGACACATAGACTTCAAAGGTGTACCCATGCCCCGATGGGCGATATCCTTTCTTGGATTCCATGCTAAACCTCTTTAGCACTTCTATATATGTAGATCGCGAAAAGACCAAGCAACCGCTTCGATCTATCTCTATAGATCTTAATCCCAAGGATGTAGGTTGCTTCTCCCGTGTCTTTCATGGAGAATGTCTTGATAACCAAACCTTAATCGATCAGAAGATTGACATCGTTTCCTATAAGTAATATGTCATCGACATACAATACTAGGAACACGATCGCACTCCCACTAACCTTCTTGTACACAAGAAAGGTTCGATTTTGTGAGAAATCAAACTTTTTGATCGTCTCATCAAAATGGATATTCCCTGGATGCTTGCTTCAATCCATGAATGGATCATAATTTGTATACCTTGGTTTTATCAACCGATGTGAAACCTCAGTGTATCATACACGCCCCTCGAGGTTTCCATTAAGGAAAGGTTACATCCATCTGCCATATCTCATAATCATAATGAGCCGCTATGGCCAGGAGCATCCGAATGGATTTAAGCATAGCTACAGGCGAATAGGTTTCGTCATAATCAACACCTTGTTTTTTACGATATCCTTTCGCCACCAATCTAGCCTTATAGGTAATCACATTACCATCCATGTCGGTTTTCTTCTTGAAAACCCACTTGCACCCTATAGGCTTTATGCCTTCAGGTGGGTCAACCAAGTTCCAAACTTGGTTTTCACATGGAATCCATTTCACTTCATGGCACCAAGCCACTTATCCCTTTCTCGAACTTGTCAAGACTTCTTCATAACTGTAGGCTCTCATCATCAATGAGTAACACGCCGCTCGATTCGATTCACTTACGAGAAATCCATATCTCTCGTGAATATTGCGTTCTACCGTGATCTACGAAGATGTGGTGTTATAGGTCCAAATTGATTGCTCATCACTATGAGTTTTAGTGTGCTTCACTGTATCTTATCAATGTCTATTTGAGTCTCTCGAGCCTCCTCAAGCTCGACGACACTCCCACTATTTTCTTGCAAGAGAAACTCTTTCTCTAGAAACACAGCATGCCTTGAAACAAACACCTTTTGTTCCACAGGATGATAGAATTGGTAACCCCTTGTTTCCTTAGGGTATCCAATAAATAGACATTTATCGACTTAGCATCCAATGTCCGATCATTTCACATAAGCAGGACATCCCCATATCTTCAAGTAAGATACATGAGGTTTCTTACCATTCCATATCTCATATGGAGTAGTTGAGACTACCTTGGTAGGCATTCTGTTTAACAAGTAAACAGCCGTCTGAAGTGCATAACCCTAAAAGGACTTGGGAAGAGTTGCATGATTCATCATTGACCTGACCATGTCCAACAAGGTCCGGTTACGCCTCTCAGATACACCATTATGCTGTGGTGTATAGGGCGGAGTCCATTGAGACAATATGCCATTGTCTCTTAGATAATCAAGAAACTCTTGACTTAAGTATTCACCACCTCGATCCGATCGAAGTATTTTAATACTTTTGTCATGTTGTTTCTCTACTTCATTTCTGAATTCTTTGAACCTTTCAAAGGCTTCAGACTTGTGTTTCATCAAGAACACATACCCAAACCGTGAGTGATCATCGGTGAAGGTAATGAAGTAGCTATAGCCTCCTAAAGCTTGAGTAGACATAGGTCCACATACATCAGTATGTACTAGACCTAGTAACTCTCCCACTCGTTCACCTTTTCCAGTAAAAGGTAACTTAGTCATCTTGCCTTTTAAGCATGATTCGCATGTATCGTATGAATCCAATTCAAACGATTCCAGAATTCCACATCGGTGTAATTCGGACATGCGTTTCTTGCTTACATGGCCAAGACGACAATACCACATGTAGGAGTCTATGTGATTATCCTTTCGAGCACGCTTGTTGCTCACTTCGATATTGCAAATGTCACTGGATACGTCCAACGTATAAACACCATTGCTTAAAGTTTCAGTCCCATAAAGAACCCCATTCAAAGTTATGTAACAACAATTGTTACTAAACGTCAAATGGAAACCATTTCTATTTAAACAAGAAATAGAAATGATGTTCTTTATCAACGAAGGAATATAAAAGCAATTGTCCAGTTCTAAGACAAGTCCTGCAGGGAGTTTCAACAAATACGTTCCGATGGCGAAAAGAACCTTTGCTCCATTCCCAACACGCAAATTTGACTCTCCCTTGACGAGTCTTCTTCTATTCCTTAGCCCATGTATGTCATTACATATATGTGAGCCACACCCAGTATCCAATACCCAAGTGTTTGAGGAAATAGAATGACAATCAATAACGAAGATATCTGAAGAAGATGGGGCATCCGATGCCTTATTCTTATTCACGGACTCAAGATAAATCTTGCACTTTCTTCACAAAATGGCTCTCCTTGCCATAATGATGGCAAGTTTCCTTTTGTGCTAGTTCTACCTTCTTAGCCCTTCTCTTCTTTCCCTTCTGCTGTTCTTTTGACTTCCTCTTAGAACCTTTCTTCGAGGAATCAACTAACAGTACCGTCCCCTGCTCATGCTTCTCAGAAGACTCCACAGTCTTCAGCATATTGAGCAGTACCACAGATGAACCTCCTAGCATCTCAGAGGTGAAGAGGAGCTTTGAGACTTCGAACCTTTCGAATCTCACTTGCTCATCAACCAACTCACAAAGATGAAGGACTACGATATGAGCATCCATATGCTCATGTTGCTTTCGTAGCTTGGGTTCCATCGTGGCTAGCATGATGCAACTCATTTGTTCAGAATCACTCACATGTTTCTGATAGGCCAACAATTGGTCCAGAGTTGCATCGTCACTAGGACGGGCGGGAAGAGGCGCTTCGAGGACATTTGCAAGCTTTTCAACCTTGAGAACAATTCTCAAGCTTCTAAGCTAGTCCATGAAGCTCGGCCCAGTCAATTTATTCGAATCCAAAATGGAACGCAAATTAAAAGACAACATGATCAATTTTAGAAATACAAAACGAGCATATATGAGAAAGATGATTTTTAAAATGCATCAATATACATTTATAAATCCCATTCATTTTTCGAATTTCAAAAACCCCAAAATCACTTCGGGAGATCGTAGGTCCATCTCCGAATGGGCTGATATCTATCATAGTTATGAACAACCTTGGAGAGAGTCCAACAAGCCATTCATAACTACGACGGTAGGTATCAACTATACCGATTGCATATCACGTATATGCAACTATCACAATGTGCTATCAACTAATTGAATGTTCACACATACATCGGGTTGTTAACACATTAACAAGTATGCATCATATGCATAGCACCCAACTTCACCTCCCTTTACATCGACCTTGGAGAGAGTCCAACAAGCCGATGCTCCAGGTTAAAGCCAACCCATTAATCAGGACATAGTTTTAATATGGTTAGAGCGCATTCAACCAATTAGCCCAGCTTGGAGAGAGTCCAACAACCAAAGCTAACGATTGACCTCTGACTCTTACCATATTAGTATTAAACTATTCCATGGTTTGAACATATTCAGGTTCGAGCCGGGCTTGGAGAGAGTCCAACAACCCAAACAAGAAATAGAACTCTGGTTCTAACCATATTAATGGAAGGTGTAGGCTTTAATATTGATTAAGGGTTTTTATGTCTCATCCTCTTTGCATGCAAATAACTATTATCTACATGGCATGGCATACATGGCATACATCTACATGTCACGACACGCATGGCATAATGTTATGCATCTAATGCAATTACATGGCATACAATTATGTCATATATATAATTTCCTTATATGTCATAACTATTTATGGAAATAAAATATGTTTAAGATTTGATTCTCCAAATCAAATCATAATTAAATTAGGAAACAAATTTCCAAATCTAATCACATATTTTATTCATGGAATTATTTGATTAAGGAAAATCTATTTAGGAAACTAATTTCCTAAATCATTAAAACTACTTATGGAAATAAAATATTTTAAGATTTGATTTCCCAAATCAAATCATGATTAAATTAGGAAACAAATTTCTAGAATCTAATCAAATATTTTATTTATGGAAAATATCAATTTCCATAAATACTTCCAACTTTCCAAAAGTGGAAGATTTCCATAAATACTTCTAGACTTTCCAAAATTGAAAAATTTCCATAAATACTTCTAAATTTCCAAAATTAGAAAATTTCCAGAAATACATTATGACTATCGCAAAACCATTTTTACGATTATGTTGAAACACAACCTGGGCTCTGATACCACTGTTGGGTTTCCGGCACCGCGGCGTGTGTGTGTTCGATCATGTTTCGTAAACATGAGCACAGCGGAAGAAATTAAAAATAATAAATCTATATTTATTACAACACACACAACACACGCATGCATATTACAACAAGTGTAGACATAACCATAAATTAAAATTTGCAATAAAAGAAATTATCTACGTTATACCTTTCGTATGACGTGTAGCGGGAACGGCATCAACCGGAACGATCCTCGTAAGAATCGTCTCTATCCGTATCCACGCCGAGCTCCTCGGGATGACTTCGCTAAGTCACGAGCTTCGTCTTCGTACGGGTTACTAGCCTCGTGTTGAAGACGACATGATCGAGAGATGATCACGATCCGAATCCAAATTCGGATCCTAAAACGAGTTCTCAAAACTCGCTTCTCCGGAGAGGTATTCGTCAACCAATTGACGAATCCTTCGTCCTCCACCTCAGAGGATTACCGGAGATCAAATTCCCGGTAAGTTAGGCGCTATCGGAGCACTAACCGTCGTCCAAATGACGCTCCGACAACAAAGAAACAAGGTTCAAGAGAAGCCGGTGGTAGAGAATCTGGTGGTAGCTGGCCGCGAGAGGAAGGAGGAGGGTTCCGTAAACAGTCAACTTATTGGCCAGCCAAAGACCACCCTAGTGAGGCTAAGGAAGATAGGACTAAAAATAATTACAACCGCACTAGGGTTTGTCCTAGTGGGAGTCATAATGAACTATCTTCTCAAATAGTTCTGTGGTAAATTAGAAATAAGGAATGTTATACTTTAACATTTTTCCTTCTGGTCGGAAAATATGAATAAGAGATGATAAGTCGTTTTCTTTTTGAAATGGATAATGAGTTCATTGCCTGGGATGTGTAGGGTTTAATTGAACAATGTTGGGTAGACTGGAACGTACGAATAAGGAGTGGAAACAAAATGGCCGCTTTGATGTCCCTATCAATGCTATCGCAGCCCCTGAAAAGGGATATAATGAATTACGGAATAGAGATTATTTCTGGACAGCTTTTCACCATGGCTATAGCGCCGACGTTGTTCGACGATATATTGGAAAAGCAAGATGGTGATTCAGAGATCCAGAAAATCAAACAGGAAGTCCGGGAAGGAAGGGATAATGGATTCCGCATCGCCAACGGCGGAGTATTATACTTCCAGATCGCTATGCATTCGAACGATCCGGAATTATGGAAGAAGATACTCGAGAATCCCATGGAACACCTTATACCATGCATCCTGGATCTAACAAAATGTATCGGGACTTAAGGGATAAATTTTGGTGGTCCGATGAAAAGGATGTGGCGCATGCGACCTGCGGAAAGGTGAAGGCAGAACACCAGAAACCTGGGGGATTACTGCAGCCGATACAGATTCCAGAGTGGATGTGGGAAGAAATATCTATGGATTTTATCTCGGGATTGCCCAGGACAACAAATGGTTACGATGCTATATGGGTAATCATAGACCGGCTGACAAAGTCTGCCCATTTCCTGGCAATTAAGATAACCTATTCTACGAAAGCAAGCTCAATTATATGTCAAGGAAATTATCAAATTACATGGAGTGCCTAAGGCTATTATTTCTGACCGTGATGGCCGTTTTACCTCCCATTTCTGGGAATGTGTTCAGAAGGCTCTTGGCACTAAGTTGAGATTCAGCACTGCGTTTCATCCTTAGACCGACGGTCAGACAGAAAGAGTGAACCAGGTGTTGGAAGATATGTTACGGGCTTGTGCCCTAGCCTTTAAGGGGAGCTGGTGCCGATATTTGTGCTTGGCCGAATTTGCTTACAACAACAGTTACCAGGCTACTATTGGAATGGCACCATATGAAGCTCTGTACGGGAGGAGATGCAGGTCTCCTATCTGTTGGTACGAGGGTGGTGAAAGGAGGGAAATGGGTTTTCGGGCCGATATTATTGACAATACCACCCGCGCTATACAGAATATCTGTCAGAGAATCGAAACTGCTTAGAGCCGACAAAAGAGTTATGCGGATATGCGGCGTAGACCGTTAGAATTCAAAGTCGGGGACCTGGTATTCCTCAAAGTGACCCCTATGAAGGGAGTGATGAGATTCAGAAGGAAAGGTAAACTGAATCCACGCTGCGATGGGCAAGGTAGCTTACAATTTGGGTCGCCACAAGAGATGTCGGTTATACACGACGTGTTCCATGTCTCTGTGCTCAAGAAATGCTTATCCAGTGTGGACCAAGTGATTGAGCCACAAACTGTACCAGTTCAAGAGGACCTGAGTATGAAAAGTCGGCCTATCCAGATACTAGACCGAGAAGTCAAGAGGCTAAGGAACAAAGAGGTGCCCTTAGTAAAGGTCCTGTGGCAGAATCAACGATACGAGGAAGCTACCTGGGAACGAGAGGAGGACATGAAGCAGAAGTACCCAGAATTATTTTAAGTTTCGAGGACGAAACTTTTACAAGGTATGAGGGATTGTAACGCTCGTAAAAAGTCTCCAGCAATTTTACGAGGATTTTTGGCTTTACGATAATGGGCTTTATGGGGGTTTTCCGAAAATAAAAGGAAATAGCCAAAAAGAGATGCAAGGCCTAGGAATTGAACCCCAAACCTCTAGAGATAACCAAGCCCTATAGATGCACCCACTAACCATAAGCCCAATAGGATTATATCATTGAGAGAAGAGGGGAATTATAGATAAAGGTGATGAGGGCAAATGAAGGGGCATAGAAAAGAAAAGAGGAACTTCTCTTCCTCCCTTTATAAAGAAGAGGGAAGCTCCCATTTGGCCACTTCCTCCTCTCCTCTTCATCCTCACCGAAACCACCTTGCTCCCCCTCTCCATTTGCACCTTTGGCCAAATTCCTCCAAGCAAGAAGAAGGCTAGGGTTGGCTTCCATTAGGTCATCTTCCAACTAAAAAGCAAAGCGAAGGATGTAAGATTTCCTCACCTGCAGTATATTAGTTTTGTAGGATGAAATACATGAAAGAAATTGGAGTTTGGAGCTTCATATGTTTCGGCCAACTAATGTCTTGGGCTAGGATTCATGAAATATGCTATTAGGGAACCCTTTTATATGTTGTATGCTCCAAGTAGGGATCCTTAGGGACAAAAGTCCAAGGGTTTTAACCCTATATGTTTCGGCTACCAAGGGTTTAGGGTTAGGGTTTCATGAAGAGCTCCCCCTTATGAAGTTAGGTTATGATATAGGCTTACATGAATAGATTTAGGTGATAAAAATCCAAAGATATTAACCCTACAAGTTTCGGCCAACCCATGAAATTAGGGTTAGGGTTGCATGAAAATATTTCTAAGGATACTATGATAGGTTATAAGGCTTCATGAATGAATTTTAGGGGACAAACCCAAGCTTGAGCCCCTCACAAGTTTCGGCCAACCCATGAAATTAGGGTTAGGGTTGCATGAAAATATTTCTAATGATGCTATGATAGGTTATAAGGCTTCATGAATGAATTTTAGGGGACAAACCCAAGCTTGAGCCCCTCACAAGTTTCGGCCAACCCATGAAATTAGGGTTAGGGTTGCATGAAAATATTTCTAATGATGCTATGATAGGTTATAAGGCTTCATGAATGAGTTTTAGGGGACAAACCCAAGCTTGAGCCCTTCACAAGTTTCGGCCAACCAAGGAAACTAGGGTTAGGGTTGCAAGAAAAAGGCTTCTAAGGGAACTAGGGGATGTTGTATGCCTCATGTAGGAGTTTTAGGTGATGAACATGTTTTTATGATTTAATATGCCATGGACATGCCAAAGAAATAGGCTTCATGTTATGATGTAATGTGCTATGAAATATGCTTAAGTGATGAACATGTTTTTATGATTTAATATGCCATGGACATGCCAAAGAAATAGGCTTCATGTTATGATGTAATGTGCCATGAAATATGCTTAGGTGATGAACATGTTTTTATGATTTAATATGCCATGGACATGCCAAAGAAATAGGCTTCATGTTATGATGTAATGTGCCATGAAATATGCTTAGGTGATGAACATGTTTTTATGATTTAATATGCCTTGAATATGCTTAGGAAACATGCTATATGTTGATGATGTAATGTGCCATGAAATATGCTTAGGTGATGAACATGTTTTTGTGATTTAATATGCCATGAATATGCCAAGGAAATATGCTTCATGTTTAGGATGTAATGTGCCACGAAATATGCTTGTATGATGAACATGTTTATACTTTAGGACCCCTTTAGGGTACTCTTATGTTATGAATGCATGTGTCCTTATGATAAGATGGAGATGCTTCCCTTTCAAGTAGGGATCAAGAGCTCTCCTTATGATAAGATGGAGATGCTTCCCTTTCAAGTAGGGATCAAGAGCTCTCCTTAAGATAAGATAAAATGGAGATGCTTCCCTTTCAAGTAGGGATCAAGAGCTCTCTTTATGATAAGATAAGATTAAGATGCTTCCCTTTTTATGTTGGAGATCAAGAGCATTCTTTATACTATGACAAGAAAAGAAAGGAATTAAGTATTTTACTTTGTAAGAGGTTAAGTACCCGACCCGTCAGGTGGTCGTTAATCAAATCCATAGGGACATAAGAAGACGTAAGAGGTCTTGCCACAGTAAGGCGTAAGAGGTCTTGCTCTGGTAGGTCTGGTGGCTCGCTACTGACCTATTAGGGAACGCGCATTATGTGGTACTTAACCTGGGGCCCCCCAAACAAGTTATGATGATATTGAAGTATCTATATGTATATGTTTTGAAAAGAAAATACTTTTATGAAATTGTGTATGCTTATGTTAAAGACAAAAAATGCTTATGATTATGTCCTTTATGCATGTTAGACTCTATGAAGTTATGATGCTTACAGTAGTTTAAGAATGCTTGTGATTATGTACCTTATGCATGTTTAGGATTTATGTCATTATAAATGTTTATGCTCAAGTTAAAAATGCTTATGATTATGTCCTTTATGCATGTTAGACTCTATGAAGTTATGATGCTTACAGTAGTTTAAGAATGCTTGTGATTATGTACCTTATGCATGTTTAGGATTTATGTCATTATAAATGTTTATGCTCAAGTTAAAAATGCTTATGATTATGTCCTTTATGCATGTTAGACTCTATGAAGTTATGATGCTTACAGTAGTTTAAGAATGCTTGTGATTATCTACCTTATGCACGTTTAGGATTTATGTCATTACAAATGTTTATGCTCAAGTTAAAAATGCTTATGGTTATGTTCTTGAAGCATGTTAGATTTTACTAAGTTATGATGCTTATAGTAAGAACATTTGGGGTTTATGTACTTCCTGCATGTCTAAGATTTATATCATGAATGCTTGTGTTTAGATTATGCCCTGCTTGGTTTTAATTATTCTTAGCATGCTGATGTAAACTCTATGCCATGCTTAGGTTTCATTACATGGTATGTTGTTGATTAGTGTTACTATGGAATACTTAGGCCATCTATGCTAGCATGCTTATGTTTCTAATTGCTTGATGAAGTTCGTGTTTTTGTGAGTAGGCAAGAATCTTACTAAGCTTTATGCTTATTATTTATGTTGTCCATATACTGCAGATCAAGGAAACCTGAACTAGAGGAGGTAGCAGGAAGGGCCCAGTGTGTGTGATAGTGGCACGGTGGAGAAAGACCCTACTACTATCTGCTTATATTTATATGCTCAATTAACAACTCAAGACCTTGCTTCCGCTTATAAGACTTGTGAATTATTAGTACCATGTTGGATATTGCTTAGTTATGTTATTGTTCAATTACTTAAGAAAGTTGATATGATAGAACTCACGAATGGATCCTTATGATGGGCATGTTATGAAATGAGATAAGATATGGTAACATGCTAACTATGAATAAGATAGGTGATGCATGTAGAAAAGAAGGTTTATGCCATGATAACATGCTTAAGTAATTGTGAAATGATCCATGTGTATTATGTTTTAAAAGAAAAAAAAAGAAAGGGGAAAAAGTAGCGCCGCCCTGAGAGCAGATAAGGGCGGGCGTTACACTTCCCAAGGACATTGTTGGTGCAATGGTCAAGGGGGAGCAAGCCTTTAGGGGGAGGTATCCATCATGGGATGATGGATGATATTTTTCCTCATGAGGAGGAAAATGGGATTCTTGATACCCAATTTGGAAATTGGGAGAGTGAATAGGATTGCCTCTCTTGAGTGATATGGGACTTATCACTAGAAAGATGGTAGGCATCCTAGGTATTTTTTTTGACAAAGGGGGAGATTGTAAGATCTCATTGGGACATGAGACGTTGACCTCCTTGGAGATAAAACCTTTTTGATGTTAGTCAAAAAGGGGGAGAATGATTGGGGGAGAACATTTAAGATTACCAATTTGAGATAATTGGTAAGTGTTGTGAGTTAGTGTTCTAACTAAATAATTTGTTTAGTTTTTGTCAAACATCAAAAAGGGGGAGATTGTTGGTTCAATCAGTCCAAGTCACGATTGACTAGGACTCGAGTTTGGCTCGAGTGATGTCTTGATGTGTTTTGATGTTTCGACAAAAACATATGACAATGTAATTGTCATGGTAAGTCCAAGTCTTGAGTTCTTTGACTGGAAAGTCCAAGCATGGTCTTGGCAATGTAAAAGTCCAACATGGGTTGGCAAGGGAAAGTCCAAGCATGGTCTTGGCAATGCAAAAGTCCAACATGGGTTGGCAAGGGAAAGTCCAAGCATGGTCTTGGCATTTGAGAAGTCCAACATGGGTTGGCAAGGAAAGTCCAAGTATGGTCTTTGGCATTTAAGAAGTCCAACATGGGTTGGCATTTGAAGTCCAAGGGGATCAATAGTTGGCGGCGTAAAGTCCAAGCGGTAGTCTTGGCAGCATAAGTCCAATAGTTGGCGGCGTAAAGTCCAAGCGGAGTCTTGGCGACGTAAGTCCAATGTGCCTTGGCGGTGTAGACACCATTAGCATGACATAGCCGATGGAAGCACCTGAAGGCTAGCACAATGGATGAACAAGTCATGGATGACTTGGAGGGATCCGAGAGGTGTGAGGCTGATGGAGGTGGCTAGAAGGCTTAGGTCTAGGCTAAGGGTAGTCTAGCAAGTATGGGGGAACCATACTTGGGCTAAAACCTTATGTTTGAGGTGTGCCAGTCGACTGGTGCCATGTGGCAGTCGACTGGACCGAGTCAACTAGGGTTTGACTGCGGGTTATGGCCTGTGATCGCGCCGAGTGGGCTCGGTGATGGTCACAATCGGGCCGATCGATGAAGGTTCTGTTGGACTTATCCAGTGTGGATCTAGCCGTTGTCTCATGACAACAGTGGCATCAGTCGACTGATGGTCCCGATCAGTCGACTGATAGACCTTTTCCAGCACAGGTTGAAGCTTTATAAGGAGCTCATGATGGAGGATTTTGGTATCGGTTCTTGAGGGCTATTGGGGTGATTTGTTGGTGCAAATCAGGTCTCCAAGTGCAAGCAAGCAACTAAGCATTCAAGCAATCAAAACAAGTGTTGTAATGTCTTTTTTTTACTTGTATTTCGTATTCATTATTGTAATTGCTTGTATTTATATTTTATTATTGTAAGATTACTTGTAAGGGGTTTCTCCACCCTTGACTTGTGTCAAGAAGGAGTTTTATTGGTTAGTGGTGTTTGTGGCATCGCTAGGGTTCGTACGAACCCAATCCGTGGAGTAGGAACCGGTTCGGTTCCGAACCACGTTATATGCTCTTGTTGTGATTCGTGTTGTATCCATTTCGTTATTGCTTTTATTATTATATATATTCCACTGCGCTAACGAAATTGTAGACACGAACGAGATTGAATTCCATCCACGATCAGGCGAAACACTATTCACCCCCCCTCTAGCCGTTCCAATATTCCTAACAGGTTATGGGTCAAGGCTCAAACTCTTGTCTTCTAATCCTAGGGTTCTATCCAACATTGTCATGGGTCCCATCACAGTAGTTGGTAGGGTTCGTATCACAACTGGGCTTAGAAAACATACTGTCTGCTCGGGAAACAGAAACACTGATCTATCAATACAACACTTCTTTGAGCAACACTATCCCGTGCCACCCTACTGGGCTCGAGAAACATACTGTCTGCTCGGGAAATGTTGGATCAAGGCAAATCGCTAGAGGTGGGGGTGAATAGCGATCTAAACCGTTTCTTTTCGTTTTGTTAAAACCAAAGTCGAACACAGTGGACGTAAAACAATGAAAGTAAATAACACTTTATTTTTACTTGCTTCACAAACAAAAGGTTGCTACTCCAAGGCCCTACGATCCTAGACCACGTACCAAGGGACAATTCACTAAACAGGTCCTCCTCGTTAGAGGTAGGAGACAACGAATACAAAGAAACAAAAGCTCGAGGTGGAGGCAACAAACCTACCTCACCTCGTTACAATAAAAGCTCAATTACAATGAAATGATTTACAAAATTAAAACACAAACTTTGAGGATGCCGATGAAGTAAGCTTGTGAACATGGTGTCGCGTTGGCATTACAGCGGCGTAGAGCTTTGGCATTGTAGGAGCACTTTGAGAACAAGATTGATGATCTAAATGGGTGAAACTCCCCTTCTTTTATAACCCTCCAAGTCCTATCTTGTTGATATCCAGATCTAGATCAAAAGGACACCTCCCCCAAGATAAGAGGATCTTATCTTCACCTTTAATGAGCTGGACAGTTTGAATATCAGTCGATTGATGGCCTTCATCAGTCCACTGATGCTAGCAACAATTGACTGCCACAAGTTAGCACTCGACTTCCAGTTAGGTTATTCCACTACAACAAAGAGTTACCACAAAAACACAAATAATAGTGAATATGATGGCCACTTACCGTCCGATCTCGACATAGACCTTCCACTGGAAGTCTTCATCGGATCGTCACCTAAAGTCGTCCCCGTACAGAGGACCTGACTTCACCATTACTCACACTCATGCTTACCTCTGGTCCTTTGTGACTTGTCGCTTAGCTTTCGGTCTCCACCTGGGTTCTTTGACTCCATCCGAAGTTCTCCCGGTGTCGCCCGACCACCACTATTTCTCGACTCGAGATTCTCTAGGTGTCACAGACCTTCAACTCGGCTTAAACACTTCTGCACACTTAACAGTAGCTTATAAGATAAAGATAATACCTTAACTTTGAGCCTTTGCCATGATCAAAACCTAGGTTCGATTATCTAGTGCCCCTGTAGCAACAATCTCTCCCTTTTTGATCTATGGCAAACCGACACAAAGTTAAGGAGAAAATTAAGCATAAAACAAAGTCAACAGAAAGCATTTTCAAAATCTCCCCCTGGAGACTACCTCCCCCTTAACCCTAAGTGAGTTTTGAAAATGTTACTTCAAATTTAAAAATTTTGTGTTACTCCCCTTTAACTTTCGCTCTTCTCCCCCTTTTGCCATAAATCAAAAAAGTAAAAGTTGGGGTTGTATATATAAGATAGGGGTTTTTAATAAAACATTATAAGTATAGCATGCATCTAGAATGAAATGAAATATGAGTTGAAGAACACGTCTCTTCTTAGTTAGATTAGTTCGAGGTATATTTCTCTGCACCAACAATTGTAAGATTAGTTTTACTAAAATAAGTTTTTGAAACATAATTTTTATTTTAAAATACCATAAGTTCATTTTCAAAAAATACTTTAAAATTTTGTAATATAACCCTCAAGGTCAGTTATCTCCCCGTTAGTCAAATACATAAGATATAAATGATTTAGGGGGCGCTAAACTTGGCCTAGAGAGTTATATTCTTAGTATTGGCCAAACAAAATTATAGTTATACGTTAAATGCAACAATCAAGAAAATAAGTATTCTTATAGTTTTGAAAGCATTTCGAAGAGTTATGTTATTCACGTTTCAATTATCCTTAGCATCTCACCCATTCTATGTGTCTTAAAACATATTCAGCTTATATGTTTTGTGAGATGGTTTAAATTAATTGAAGATAGTAAATCTTAGGTTAGATTCGGATTTAACCTTTAGATCATTAAGTATATTTTTTAAGAAAATGACTTCATGGTCATGGTGAGACACAGGGGCCTTCTTTGACTGAAATAATGACCACTTCCTTAGACAAAGGCAAATTCAATAAAATATTTAATTAAGTCACTTAGGGTTACTTCTTGGTCTAATTAGTTTAGAATACAACGAGGTAGCTTCAGCTAGTTCAACTTAGCCAAGTGCACCAAGCTAGATACGCCTTATCTAGCTCTAATACACAAGACCTAGTTTCCCTAATGTATATCATCTCGTCGTGTCTTGATACTATGTTATCAAGGTTGACTAACTATTGGTCCTTGTTGGTGCAGTAGATAATAGATAATTGAACCTAGGTTTTGATTATGGCAAAGACCCAAAGCTAAGGTCATATTGTTGTCTAATGAGCTGAACCAAGTGAGCAGGAATGATTAAGGTGAGCTGAAGGTCGGGCGACACCGAGAGAACTTCGGAGGGAGTCGAAGAACTCAGGTGGAGACCAAAGGCTGAGCTACAAGTCACTAAGGTAAGCTCGAGTGTGAGTGAAGATATGTTCAGGTCCTTGGTATGGGGACAATTTTAGGAGGCGATCCTATTGGAAGATAGTGGCCCGGCTAGAAGGGGAGTTGAATAGCCCAATTTGCATGCTTGATGGAAATCGTTTGTTCGTCTCTACAATTTACATTAGCACAACGGAAATAGAAAATACAATACAAATGTAGAAACAAATACATAATAACAAATACAAGCTCAAGAGACAAACGATATAATGTGGTTCGGAACCTTAGGGTTCCTACTCCATGAAGCGAGCTCAACGAGCTCTAGAGATGCACACGACACTACTCAAACTCCTTCTCGATAATAAGTCAGAGGTAGAGAAACCTCGTACAAATAATTACAAAATTTAATACAATAAGTACAAGAAAATACAAAGACAATAATGAAGTACGTAAAGAAAACATTACGACAATGACTTTGAACACTTTGCTTGTTGCTTACTTTGGTTTTCTCATGAAGGTCTGGAATGTAGAAACAATTCCCCTCCAAAATCTCACCAAAAATTGCTATGGAAATCCTCTCCAAGCTCCTCCTTTTATGCTTGTCTGGAGCTAATTCCACTCCTAGCAGTCGACTGCCATAAGACCCCAATGACTACTCCTGTAGCCGTTGTGAGACAACGATCGAATCTATGTTGGCATCCAGCCAACGGATACACTGACAGTCGACTGCCAATTACCATTAGTCGACTGCCAGCCTGTAGTCGACTGATCAGTCGGCTATCGAGCATTCTATGCCCGCGACCAACACTGGCAGTTGACTGCTCCTTCACGACAGTCGACTACCCTGCATCGCAATGTAGTCGAATGCCACTCGGCTACCACCAGTCGACTGGGACAGATCAACAGTCGACTGTTGTCGGGTAAAACCTCAAACACAAGTTGTTTGAGCATCCGACCATCAGGTAAAACCTCAAACAACATGTTTGAGCATACGACACACCCTTAGCCTTGACCTAAGCCTTCTAGCCATCTCTACTAGCTTTGCGCCTATTGGATCCCTCCAAGTCATCCATGACTTGTTCATCCATGCACGGATCCCTCCAAGTCATCCATGACTTGTTCATCCATACGCTAGCCTCCAGGTGCTTCCTTCGGCTATTGTCATTCTCTCGGTGTCCATACCACCAAGGTACATATGGACTTACGCTCCCAAGACTACCTCTTGGCCTTATGCCGCCAAACCACCCCTTGATTTCCCAAATGCCAATGCCAACTCATGTTGGACTTTCACTGCCAAGGCTACACACTTGGACTTACATAGCTAAGGCTACACACTTGGTCTTCCCTTTCCAACTCTATGTTGGACTTCCAATGGCAAGCCCCATGCTTGGACTTTCACCTCCAAGGCTACACACTTGGACTTACGCGGCCAAGGCTACACACTTGGTCTTCCCATGATAATCACATGTCACATGTTTTATCTAACATCAAAATACTACTCGAGTCAAACTGGAGTTCGGGTAATCGTGACATGGGCCGATTGCACCAATAATCTCCTCCTTTTTGATGTTTGATAAAATCGCAAACACCTTTGAGTTAGGTACCCTAACTCAAGTCTACCAATTATCCCCAATTGGTAATTCTCACCTTTGCGAATTCCAACTAATCCCAATTGGTCTCTTCTCCCACTTTTTGACATACATCAAAAAGGTCCTCCCCAAGGGTGTCAATGTCTCACATCCCAATGAGATCTTACAATCTCCCCCTTGGTCCAAAAACACATCCATCATCCCAAGATGGATAACCTCCCACTAGAGGCTTGCTCCCTCTTCACCATTGCACCAATAATGTCCTTGGAGAGTCCCTAAGTCAATAGGAACACTAAAAAATCGAAATAAAGGGAAAAGATTCAACATTGAACTTTCAACTCCCTTAATTCAATACACACAATAAACAATTCTCCGAATCCATTTTCAATGGATTTCCACCCTTCCAATGCTCTCTAAAGCATATCCTAGGGTTAGGAGCAGTTATGGAACCTAAAAGTAGCTGAACATGGGCCTAACAAACCTTGTTTACCCGAAATTAGCTATGGCAGTCGGCTCTTACAGTCACCTGTCAACTGTCGTTAACGCCAGTCGACTACCATCCATGGCAATTGACTAATTTCTGCATAGTGCATAAATGAGGTTCAGAATCCAAATTTTGAAAATTCATAAGTAAAAATATATATTTTGAAACATCTTGAAAATTCATACGTACATTACTTATAACAAACATTATGGGTGAAAAACATTGGAAAAATAAAATACCCATAAACTAGTGAGATTGACACAAAGTTCAAAACCATTGAAATTTTTAATGTTTGGCCCTACTTTGTATCACCTCATTCAATGGTGATTGCTATCAAAAGAGATACTTCACCAAGGTTTTTCAAAATGGGTTTGAAATCATTTTAAAACCTTAAATTCATTTTCCTGAACATCTCACTTGTATCTAAGTGTATGAAATACATACAAGTCAAGTGTTATAGTGAGATGTGGGTTTTGTTCATTTAGGATCTCATGCATTTTTCTATGCAACACTATATGATTCCCTTATGCATGGGACTTCAAATCATGCCATTGTCTTTAACTCAATTTTATTGAATGCATGAATAATGATTATGGCATAGATGGTACATAAAAAGCATGTGCCAATAATCATGATGTCATGGCATGTGATATAAACTTAAGCATAACATGACACTAAACCTAAATATGATCATGACATTTTATATGATAAAAGTAAATATGATGTCATGATATGGCAAGGCAAATAAAGCAGGGCAAGTATACAATAATAAGGTATAAAATACCTAAGTGTTAAGGCAAAATTTCCATTCCTATAATTAAGTTCTTTTTGCCTTAATAACAACTATCCCCCTAGTGTGCAAAAAACCCAAAATGGCACACCATGGCTTCTAAGACCTAATTGTGCCAATTTAATCAATTTTCAACTTCTCAAAACACATTGGCACATCCTAAAGTGTCAACTCTACCATAGTTAGGTTAACTACCTATACACTAAGGGTTGACACACCCTAACACATCTAGCGTGAATCGAACATGCTGCAAGTAACCCAATACCTATTGGAGCTCCATGCGTTAATAAGGTATTCACTAGGGATAACTTCCCTAGATACTTTCCTAATAACCCTTTTTGTCTTTGAAGTCATATTCATTTGAGTCTTACCTAGGTTAACTCTAGGGGTAACTCCCCTTGTAACCTTTTTAGTGGCTTCCTTTGATTTTATAGAACTCTTGGCCACTAGACATACACCATGGTTAATCTTAGGGATAACTTCCCTATTAACCTTTGTTTTCCTAGACTTAGATTTAGTTCCATAATCAAATGGAACTTAGTGGTAGGACTTTGGTTTGTGACCCAAACCTTTCTTTCCCTTAAACGATCCTTGTCTCCTAGGTCCTATATTTGTTGGGTTTTTCCGAGCCGCAAAAACCGCCTTTTGCGTTGCGGAAACCTCGGAAGCCCCGGCCATGGATCCGTGCGAAGATGTATTAAAAACAAAACATGTATGTGCTTACTAAAAACCCTAGATCTACCTTAGATCTAAGAGGTGAGATCATTACCCTCGATGCGACACCCTTCGCTTATCCCGCTCGTCCAAAAGGTTCGTCGAAACTCGAGAGTGTCAAGTGTACACTCCTCTATCGGTATCCACACAAGCAATAGGTGGAGAAAATCATCCTAGAGTGTGCTAGCACCCCTTGGACGTTCATGGATAGATGAGGAAGAGAGAGCTTGAGGGAAGAGAGGAGGAAGAAGATGAAGTTACACAACTTAACTTCACATCATCCATAACCCACTATAAGGGGGTTACATGCATGCATGTAACTCCAAGAGCCAATGGCTCTTGGTCTCCCTCATGAGGTGGCACCCCATGATGTGTCCATGATGATGTGGAACATCATCATTGGCCGGCCATGCCAAGTCATCATCATGACATGGCATTTGGTCAAGTCAAACTTGACCTTTTATCTTCCCTCTCATGTCAAGTCAAACTTGACCTCATATCTCCCATGGTTGATCAAATCCAACCATTTGATTCAAGTCAATTTAATTTAATGAATCTCTATTCATTTAATTTAAATTGATTTGATGAATCAAATCTAAATTAGACTCATTCAACACTTGAATCAACTTGAGTCTAACTCAATTAGTCTAATTTGGATTACTCTTAATCCAATTTGGTTCATCCCATGAAGCTAATCCTCATGGTTCATCATATGAACCTAATCTCCATCTAATTGCCCTTATGTGTGTGACCCTATAGGTTCTTGTAACGTTGGCAATGTCCCTAAACCGATTTAGGAACATAAGCAATGAGCGGTATCTAGCAACACATCATTGCTACCCAAGTTACAAGAATGTTGAGCTCCAACATCACCTTTGTGACTAATAATTGTGACTCTCACAATATGTGACAATGTCCCTCTATCCTTGACATCTAGATTGACCAATCGAGGCATAGACCGTGTCATCCTCGGTACAATCAAAATCTTGAACCCCAAGTAGACTCACTCTAATCAAATGAGCTCAATATCTCATATTGACTCATTTGGGCATGACCATGCACTTCGTGGTCTCACTCTATCAAGAATATCGATGTCACCCCCGTCATATAGGAGGGATAGATCCCATCTACATCACTCACATCCCTCCGCATAATTTATTACATACCCAGTAATCGCCTTTATAGTCCACCTATTTACGGGTGACATTTGACGAAGCCAAAGTATGCAACTCCTTATGTAGGGAACCATGGTGACTTCAGGTCTAAGGACTAATAGTCATACTAATAGCCACATGAGAAAGTATATGACACTCATATAACGATCCATGATACTTTCTCATGGCGGGTCATTCAGTATACATTCTCCAATGCATACCCATGTGTCAACTTGATATCTCATATCCATGACTTGTGAGATCAAGTCATCTTGTTGACCTACATGCTAGTCTCTACGCATTAACATTGTCCCTGAATGTTAATACTCGACTAAGAATGATTAAGAGTAGTGTTCTCTATATCATCTCATTATCAATTCAACCAATCGATTGATATAGATAAGAACCTACTACTCAAGGACATTATTATATTTAGTTATTTGGCACCAATACAAGTAAATATAATAACCATGCCTTTATAAATAGGAATATGAGACAATAAAGTCCATACAACAATCATCACATGATTGGCTCTAGGGCTTTCACTAACAATCTCCCACTAGCACTAGTGCCAATCATCGTAGTATCAAATACCCAATGACCCAGTGTGACCATCATGCTTTTTCTGTGCCAAAGCCTTGGTCAAGGGATCTGCGATTTTAGCGTCTGTGGGTACTTTGCAAATCTTCACATCTCCTCTATCGATAATCTCTCGAATAAGATGGAAGCGCCGATATATTCGGCCTCTGTTGTAGAATCAGCAACTGTGTTCTGCTTGGAACTATTCCAGCTCACAGCGCCACCATTCAAGCAAAACACGAACCCTGACTGCGATCTATAATCATCCTGGTCAGTTTGGAAGCTTGCATCGCTGTAACCCTTTACAGCTAGCTCCTCATCGCCTCCAAATATCAAGAAATATTCTTTAGTCTTTCTCAAGTACTTAAGAATATTCTTGACTGCTATCCAGTGACGCTCACCTGGATCTGACTGGTATCTACTCGTCATACTCAAAGCATACGAGACATCAGGACGAGTACACAGCATGGCGTACATGATAGATCCTATAGCAGATGCGTAAGAGATCTTATCCATGCGGTCTCTCTCCTCTCTAGAAGAGGGACTTTGAGTCTTCGAAAGACTCACACCATGTGACATCGGCATAAGTCCTTTCTTGGAATTCTGCATGGCAAACCGAAGTAATACCGTGTCAATATATGTACTCTGACTTAGGCCAAGCAATCTCTTAGATCTATCTCTATAGATCTTGATGCCTAGAATACAGGCTGCTTCACCTAAGTCCTTCATTGAGAAGCACGTCCCCAGCCAAGTCTTCACAGACTGTAGCGAAGGGATGTCATTCCCAATGAGTAGTATGTCATCCACATACCATACAAGGAACACAACTGTGTTCCCATTAACCCTCTTGTAGACATAGGGTTCATCTTCATTCTTGATGAAACCAAACTGTTTGATCGCATCATCGAATCGAAGATTCCAGCTCCAAGAAGCTTGCTTTAGCCCATAAATGGACCTTTGCAGCTTGCATACCTTCCCAGTATGCTGTGGATCTACAAAACCCTCAGGTTGTGTCATGTACACATCCTCGAGCAAGTTTCCATTCAGAAACGCGGTATTGACATCCATCTGCCAGATCTCATAATCGTGGTATGCTGCAATAGCAAGCAAGATCCGAATGGACTTAAACATCGCCACTGGAGAAAAAGTTTCATCATAGTCAATACTATGAATTTGCTTGAAACCTTTAGCCACCAATCGGCCCTTATAGGTATGCGCAAGTCCATCCATGTCAGTCTTTCTCCTAAAGACCCACTTACACCCAATGGGTTTGACCCCTTCAGGTGGATCAACCAAAGTCCATACTTGGTTAGTGTACATGGATTCCATCTCGGATCTCATGGCGTCTAGCCATTTCTCAGAATCTGGGCTCATCACAGCTTCCTGATAGGAGGTAGGCTCATTCTCAATGAGCATAACGTCATCATGGTTAGACAAGAGAAATGAGTATCTCTCAGGCTGACGACGTACCCTATCAGACCTGCGAAGAGGTAGGTCTACTTGAACAGGTGGTTGTTCCACAACTCTTTGTGCAACAACCTCATCACCCACAACACTTTGTGGTTCCTGTTCAACCTCCATCAAGGCCTCAGTGCTATGGTTCTTATCTTGAATTTCTTCAAGATAGAAGGTACTCCCACTAGTTTTTCTAGAAACAAAATCCCTTTCTAGAAAAACCCCAGTCTTTGCCACAAACACTTTGTGCTGACTGGGAATGTAGAAGTAATATCCCTTTGTATCCTTGGGATATCCAACAAAATAGCACCTATCGGATTTGGGTCCCAGTTTGTCTGAGACTTGACGTCGAACGTAAGCCTCACAACCACAAATCCTCATAAAAGACATCTTGGGATTTTTCCCTGTCCATATCGTATATGGTGTCTTTATCATAGCCTTGGATGGTACACGGTTAAGGGTAAAGGTTGCCGTGTCCAGAGCATATCCCCAAAAGGATATAGGAAGATCTGTGTGACTCATCATAGATCGTACCATATCCAATAGGGTACGATTCCTCCTTTCGGATACACCATTCCACTGTGGTGTTTTAGGAGGAGTGAGTTGGGATAGAATCCCACACTCAGCTAGATAGTCACGAAACTCATGGCTAAGGTATTCACCACCTCGATCTGATCGAAGTATCTTAATACTCTTGCCAAGCTGGTTTTGTACATCATTCTTGAATTCTTTGAACTTTTCAAAGGATTCAGATTTATGTGTCATAAGATACACATAACCATATCTACTGAAGTCATCAGTAAATGTAATGAAGTACCTGTAACCACCTCTAGCAGCAACATTGAAAGGTCCACATACATCACTATGTATAAGTCCTAACAAATCTTTTGCTCTTTCGCTATGTCCACTAAAGGGAGTCTTGGTCATCTTGCCTAAAAGGCAAGACTCGCATGTCTCATATGATTCAAAATCAAATGAGTCTAGCAGCCCATCCTTATGGAGCTGAGATAAGCGACTCTCATTTATGTGACCTAAGCGACAATGCCAGAGATAGGTTTGGTTCAACTCATTTGACTTGAACCTCTTGGTACTTATGTTATAGATAGGGCTCTCTAAGTCTAGAAAGTAGAGTCCGTTCATTAGAGGTGCACTACAATAGAACATATCATTTAAATAAACTGAACAACATTTATTCTTTATTATAAATGAAAAACCTTTCTTGTCCAAATAAGAAACTGAAATGATGTTCTTAGTTAAGGCAGACACATAACAACATTCATCTAATTCTAGTACAAGCCCAGAGGGCAGAGATAGATCATAAGTTCCTACAGCAACAGCAGCAACCCTTGCTCCATTGCCTACTCGTAGGTCCACCTCGCCCTTTGTCAATGCCTTGCTATTTCTCAGCCCCTGCACATTGGTACAAATGTGAGATGCACATCCGGTATCTAATACCCATGATGAAGAAATAGATAGATTGACTTCTATAACATTTATACCTGAAGTAGAAGTCTCACTTCTCTTCTTCTTAAGATCTTCCAGGTATGCCTTGCAGTTACGCTTCCAGTGTCCTGCTTCCTTGCAGAAGAAGCAAGCCCCTTCCTTGGCTACCCCTCCTTTGGGTTTAAATTCTTTTCCTTTGCCCTTGGCTTGGGACTTTCCCTTACCTTTAGGCTTGCCCTTGCCTTTCTTCTTCTGCACCATCAAAATGGTGTCAGATTTACCCTTCTTAAGGTTAAGCTCTGCAGTTCTCAACATGCTGAGCATCTCAGGCAATGGCTTATCAATTTCATTCATGTTATAATTCATGACAAATTGATTGAAGGCTTGTGGCAAAGATTGCAAGATTAGGTCAGTGGCCAGCTCTTGGCCAAGTGGGAATCCCAGCCTTTGTAGGTTTTCTACGTACCCAATCATCTTGAGTACATATGTACCTACGGGAGTCCCTTCTTGCATTTTGGACCCAAATAATGCCTTAGAGACTTCATATCTCTCATGCCTAGCTTGTCCTTGATATAGTTGACGAAGATGTCCAACCATATCATAAGCATTCATGAACTCGTGTTTATACGAAGCTCGAGTTCATGGTCGCGAGCATTAGACATGACACATCTAATGCATCATCTTGATGCTTCTTGTAAGCAACTTTGTCAGCTCACGAGGCATTGGCAGGAGGTGCCTCCGAAATGTGCTGCTCCAGACGCATGACCTTCCTTTCTTGGGTGAGAACAATTCTCGTGTTCTGTGCACCCAGAAATTTGATCCATTGAGCTTGTCCTTCTCAAGGACAGATCGTAGAGAGAGAGTGTTCGTGTTTGTTGACATAGTAATCTACAACATACAATGCAGAGGGTTAATATCATATTCCTTTTATCATTTAATTAGGCCTTTAATCAAATGATGCTCCCACTGAATTATAGGAATTTTATAGAATCGAGTTATGGATGTGGTCAAACCACATTATTAGATTCAAACAAACTAGCTATAATTCTTGCGGGACAAGATCCACATCATACTAAGCCTTGAGTTAGCTTTGGCTAAATCGCCCAAGACTTAGTACGATCGGTGGGTAACACATTACCGATTACATCTCTATGCAACTCTTGTTTATAGGATTAAGACCCACATTTACAAAAGACCTTGAGTTAGCTTTGGCTAAATCGCCCAAGATTTAGTGTAAATGCGATCTTAACCTATCTTTCCAACGATTGGAATATGCCTATAGTTCTACTCGATCCAATTGAGTTAACTAGTTTTGCTCAATCTAATTGAGCTTACTCTAACCCGAGTCGTGATAGGCGGGACCAAGATTGTCCCTCCGTACCCTACCAAGATAATATGCGTTGCTCTGCTTTGGCAGATTCAACAACAATAAATGATCGAGGTAGTGATGGGTATCAAGGCTCGGTAGGCATTTTCGAGTTGATTCGATTATGATCTAATCTAATCGTAATGTGTATCTTATACGCATTTAGGCCTTTATTATCCTATATTAGCATGCATCATATACATACATTCATTATTCTAGCATGCATCATATACATACAAGAAAATTATCCTAGCATGCATCATATACATACAAGCACTATTCTACTAGCATGCATCACATACATACAAGCAAAATCAATAAATATACATATATATATATCAACATATATATATATCATTAAATGTGATATAGTCATGGCCCTACTACGATCTTCTCAAGCCAATGAGAAGATCGGACGGTCAACCTAAGGCTAGCGGCTTCTCCAAGCGCTTCCTTTGACCGCCATGTGTCGTCGTCACCCTTCTCGTAATCTCGTCTTCGAGTGGACTTTCCACCGCTCCATTTTGTACATTACAAATATGAAACTCGAGTTACATTCGAGTCTAAAAACTAATTACAACTAGAATTTCAAAATAAGAGGTACGACGCGCAGGTCGCATACACTATACAACACGCACAACCACAAAACGACACGCAGGCCGTATTATGAATTACAACACACTTATTCAATCAAATTGGGGTCATTGGGCCATGACAATCACAGAATTATACATAATTCTAAATTATGTATTTTTACAGAAATTTCTATAATTTTTCCTAATTTATTTCGAATTTATGAGTCAACTCTCCGTAACGGTCCCGCTAAGCGGTTTCCGGGCGCGATCGCGGGACATGGCCCCTTTCGGGGATAGGGGCAGCGCCCCTACTCACAAAATAAACTTCGCGAGTGTCCCTACAATGATCTTACAGCAACTTAAGTCGCTGTCCCAAAAACCTAAAGCGAGAACTCGCCGATTCGGAGAGTTTTTCTCGACGGTTGAAGCCTACGAGTGTCCCAACACTCGTTGCTTCGACTCTACGAGAAAAATACCCAAAAATTCTATAAAATAAGAAAATTTACAGAAACATATAAATCTGTAATTTTTATATCTAATATAAAAACTACAAAAATGAAACACATACATGCTTCGCACGTGGCTCTGATACCACTGTTGGGTTTTTCCGAGCCGCAAAAACCGCCTTTTGCGTTGCGGAAACCTCGGAAGCCCCGGCCACGGATCCGTGCGAAGATGTATTAAAAACAAAACATGTATGTGCTTACTAAAAACCCTAGATCTACCTTAGATCTAAGAGGTGAGATCATTACCCTCGATGCGACGCCCTTCGCTTATCCCGCTCGTCCAAAAGGTTCGCCGGAACTCGAGAGTGTCAAGTGTACACTCCTCTATCGGTATCCACACAAGCAATAGGTGGTGAAAATCATCCTAGAGTGTGCTAGCACCCCTTGGACGTTCATGGATAGATGAGGAAGAGAGAGCTTGAGGGAAGAGAGGAGGAAGAAGATGAAGTTACACAACTTAACTTCACATCATCCATAACCCACTATAAGGGGGTTACATGCATGCATGTAACTCCAAGAGCCAATGGCTCTTGGTCTCCCTCATGAGGTGGCACCCCATGATGTGTCCATGATGATGTGGAACATCATCATTGGCCGGCCATGCCAAGTCATCATCATGACATGGCATTTGGTCAAGTCAAACTTGACCTTTCATCTTCCCTCTCAAGTCAAGTCAAACTTGACCTCATATCTCCCATGGTTGATCAAATCCAACCATTTGATTCAAGTCAATTTAATTTAATGAATCTCTATTCATTTAATTTAAATTGATTTGATGAATCAAATCTAAATTAGACTCATTCAACACTTGAATCAACTTGAGTCTAACTCAATTAGTCTAATTTGGATTACTCTTAATCCAATTTGGTTCATCCCATGAAGCTAATCCTCATGGTTCATCATATGAACCTAATCTCCATCTAATTGCCCTTATGTGTGTGACCCTATAGGTTCTTGTAACGTTGGCAATGTCCCTAAACCGATTTAGGAACATAAGCAATGAGCGGTATCTAGCAACACATCATTGCTACCCAAGTTACAAGAATGTTGAGCTCCAACATCACCTTTGTGACTAATAATTGTGACTCTCACAATATGTGACAATGTCCCTCTATCCTTGACATCTAGATTGACCAATCGAGGCATAGACCGTGTCATCCTCGGTACAATCTAAATCTTTAACCCCAAGTAGACTCACTCTAATCAAATGAGCTCAATATCTCATATTGACTCATTTGGGCATGGCCATGCACTTCGTGGTCTCACTCTATCAAGAATATCGATGTCACCCCCGTCATATAGGAGGGATAGATCCCATCTACATCACTCACATCCCTCTGCATAATTTATTACATACCCAGTAATCGCCTTTATAGTCCACCTATTTACGGGTGACATTTGACGAAGCCAAAGTATGCAACTCCTTATGTAGGGAACCATGGTGACTTCAGGTCTAAGGACTAATAGTCATACTAATAGCCACATGAGAAAGTATATGACACTCATATAACGATCCATGATACTTTCTCATGGCGGGTCATTCAGTATACATTCTCCAATGCATACCCATGTGTCAACTTGATATCTCATATCCATGACTTGTGAGATCAAGTCATCTTGTTGACCTACATGCTAGTCTCTACGCATTAACATTATCCCTGAATGTTAATACTCGACTAAGAATGATTAAGAGTAGTGTTCTCTATATCATCTCATTATCAATTCAACCAATCGATTGATATAGATAAGAACCTACTACTCAAGGACATTATTATATTTAGTTATTTGGCACCAATACAAGTAAATATAATAACCATGCCTTTATAAATAGGAATATGATACAATAAAGTCCATACAACAATCATCACATGATTGGCTCTAGGGCTTTCACTAACAATATTTTGTTCCTTTGACCCCATAATTGAGTTTGTCATAATTTTGAGGGTCTTCTCAAGTTTCTCAAGTCTTGACCTCAAGGCTTGATTTTCCAAATCTAATTTTCCCAATTTTGATATTTCATTGATCTTTTGGGAAGGACTCTTCTTCTTAGCATGTGCCTACCCATCTTAGGGTTAATGCCTAAATTCTCTTCTATCCTCCTAATACTCATCCTAGGTAAAATAGCTCTAGAGTTGTTGCTCCTAGGTTTTTCCTTAGATAAATTAACATGCTTAGCACCTAAACAATAAAATCTATTATTTCTACTAGCATGCATTTCATTAACAATTGCAAGAGTACTAAAAACATGCTTTATACCCCTTGAATTAGAAGGTGCATTAAGATATACCTTAGGGTTTGCTTTAGAAGCTCTCCCTACTTGTGCAGCTTCTTCTTGCATTTTCTTCTTCCCCTTAGGGCATTGGCTTCGGTAGTGTCCCCGTTGATTACACTTGAAGCACACAATGTGCTCTTTACTTATCCTAGCAAGGACTCCGATATCCTTTGACTTGTGCTTGACTTTTGGTGTTGGTGCTTTCACTTTAACACATTTTGGGCATTTGCTCTTGTAATGTCCGGCTTCCCTACACTCAAAGCAAATTATGTGATCTTTATTATTATGAATTGCATTTGAGTTACCTAGGATGGTGGAAGTCTCTTGATCTTCTTCTGGAGGTAGATGCTGTTGGTGCAATCGGCCCAGGTCACGATTGACCATGGACTCGAGTTTGACTCGAGTGATGTTTTGATGTTTGACAAAGTATATTTGAACAAAGTGTTTTGGCATTGATGTTTGACATTAATGTCGGTTAATATGTTGGGGAGATTGTTTACACAATCGACCCAGGTTATAATTGACTTGATGGTTGACCAGGGTTGACCATGAGTTCAAATGGAAAGTCCAAGCATGGGTCTTGGCAAGGTAAAGTCCAAGTCATGGGTACTTGGCATGGAAAGTCCAAGTGGGACACTTGGCAATTGGGGAAAGTCCAAGTCTTGAGCACTTGGCATGAGAAGTCCAAGCATGGGTCTTGGCAAATGAGAAGTCCAAGCATGGGTCTTGGCAAATGGAAAGTCCAAGCATGGGTCTTGGCATGGAAAGTCCAACATGGGTTGGCAAGGGAAAGTCCAAGCTTGAGTCTTGGCATTTGGGAAGTCCAAGGGGATTGATTTTGGCGGCGTAAAGTCCAAGCGGAGTCTTGGCAGTGTAAGTCCAATGTGCCTTGGCGGTGTAGACACCGTTAGCATGACATAGCCGATGGAAGCACCTGGAAGCTAGCACGATGGATGAACAAGTCATGGATGACTTGGAGGGATCCGAGAGGCGCAAGGCTGATGGAGGTGGCTAGAAGGCTTAGGTCTAGGCTAAGGGTGGTCTAGCAAGTATGGGGGCACCATACTTGGGTTAAAACCTCATTCTTGAGGTTGGCGATCGGCCCGGCATTATGGCGGTTCATTGCCGTGAGTCGACTTGAGTTATTTGCCGGAGTTAGAGCCGGGATTGCTCGGGCGATCTCGCTCATGTGTGATCGATCGATGGCTCTTGCGATCCGCCAAGGATGGCGATCATTGCCCGATCGATGTCGAGCAGGCGCTCGTGGCCGTAGGCGTCGACTACGGGCATTGCGATCGATCGACAATGTTGGCGATCGCCAAGAGATCCGTTGGAGTTTTTCCAGCGTGGATCGAGCCGTTGTCTCACGACAACAGTGGCATCGATCGGTGACTTATGGCGATCGTGATGGCGGAAATCGGTCGCGCAAGGATAAAAGGAGCTCGGCGGGAAGGATTTTGTATCGGTTTCTTGAGGCTTTTGGGGCGATTTGCTGCTGCAAATCAGGGTCTCCAAGTTGACATCAAGCAACCAAGCGATCAAGCATCCAAGAGCATTTGTAAAGTGTTTTCTTTACTTGTATTGCTTTGTATTTCATTGTCTTAGCTTGTAGCTTTTGATTATTGTTGTAATCACTATTGTACGAGGTTTCTCCACCTCCGGATTGTTCCGAGAAGGAGTTATTTGATAGTGGTGTGTGATTGGCATCGCTAGGGCTCATTTGAGCCCGATCCGTGGAGTAGGAACCGGTTCGGTTCCGAACCACGTTATATCGTGCGTGTTGTGATTGTATCTTGTTATATTTATTTGTTATTACTATTCCGCTGTGCTAACAAGATTGTAGACGATCAAACACGAAAGAATTCCATCTACGTACGGGTCACACGCTATTCACCCCCCCTCTAGCGGGCGTCAAATCTCCAACAAGTGGTATCAGAGCCCGGGGCTCTTCTACGGACTAACCGCCGGGAGCTAAAAGGCTAGAGGGAAGATGGAATTCCAAGACAAGCTTTGATGGGACATTAACACACCGGTGCCCTACACCCTATACGGACGAGAAGGATTCAATTCTTGGAAGGGAAGAATTGAGGATTTTATTATGATGAGAGATTTTGAGGAATGGTCCATTTTGATGGATGGATTTGAATATCCAAGAGGGCCAAGAGGTGGATTCCTCAAAAAGAAGAGGTGGACCGAAGAGCAAATTCAAGCATCCGAGAAAAATGATAAGGTGATAAAATTTTTAATTGATTTAATACCTAACAATATCTTGTGTATGTTAGGTAATTATGTAGATGCTAAAGAGTTATGGAGCCAAGTGGCAAAGCTCCATGAAAATTCATCATCGGTTCAAGAAGAAGAAGAGGAGTTTTCACCATCAATTCAAGAAGATAAGGAGGGTGAAGAAGAGAGATCATCCTCACAAGGAAGTGAGGATTCGGAGGTTGATAGGGAATCAACATCCGGATCGGAAGATGTGGAGGAAGTGGAAGAAGCATCCACCTCAAGGATTGAGGGGGAGGAGAGAACTTCCATACCGGAGCAACAAGAAGAAGCTTCAACATCCAATCAAGATGAGGAAGCTCAAAATACAACTCCGGCACGTACCACCGAACTAGGTAACTCAAACACATCAATCTCAAATAAAAATAATATTATGTGTTTTGAGTGTAGGGAATTTGGGCATTACAAGAGCAAATGCCTAAAGAAGATTAGGAAAGCTCCACCTCCAAAAGTTAAGGATGCCGATTCTCAAATATCAAGAGCAAGGAGCATATCATATGCTTCAAGTGCAACCAGGGACACTCCCGGAGTCAATGCAAGTAAGGGGAGAAAAAGGCCCAAAATGGAGCATCACATGTAGGGGGAGCTAAGGCAAACCCTAGGGTAACTTCTAATTTTGCTCCTTCCTCAATTTATAAGCAAAAGCATGCTAGGGATTTCAATTCACTTGCGATTTATGAAAAGCATGCTAATAGGAACAAGTATTTTTGCTTAGGAGCTAAGAATGTCTACTTAGATAATAGGGAGAAATTTGGGACTAATGTCCCTAAAAACAATTTATCTAAGGATAAACCTAGGTCAAATAATACTAGACCAATGTTACCTAGGGAGACCATTAGAAAGGTGCAAGAGCACCTAGGGTTCAATCCTAAGTGGACTAGGCATATGCCTAGAAAGTCCCATGCCCATGATTTAAATCAAAATTCTAAAATTGGGCAATTAGAATTAGAAAACCAAGCCTTGAGGTCAAGGCTTGAAAAACTTGAAAAGACCCTTAGGAATATACAAAATCAAATTAAAGGGTCTAGTGGTCAAAATCAAGGGTCCAATAGTCACAGTCAACACTTAGGACCTAAGAGTCAAAAGTCAACCAAGGGCAAGAAAGGCTTGGGTCACAAACCTAAGCCTAAGGTGGCTTACCATAGTGTTCCATTTGATTATGGAACACAAACTAGGTCTAGGAAGACCAAGGTCAATAGGGAAGTCATCCCTAGAGTTGACCAAAGGGTGTGCCTAGTGGCTAGGGTTTCTAGGAAACCTAGGGTGGCAACTAAGAAGGTTGCAAGGGGAGTCACCCCTAGAGTCAACCTAGGTAAGACCCAAATGACCAAGGCTAACAAGCCTAGGAGGGTCATTAGGAAGGTATCTAGGGAAGTTATCCCTAAGGAATACCTAAGTAACCCTAGGAGTTCAAATCGTTTTTGGGTTCCTAAGAGCGTGATTGATTCACGCTAAGATGGGTTTAGGGTGTGTCAACCTTGATTGGATGGGTAGTTAACTCAACCATAACAAAGGTGACACTTTAGGTTATTTTCAAGGTTATGGTTACCTTGAAAATACATTTGAGTCTTTAATCCTAAAAGATTTTAGGATGTGCCAATATTAATTATGAAGTTTGATAAAATGATCATTTTGGCACAATTTAGGTTTAGAGGTTGGTGTGCCATTTTGGGTTTTTGGCACACTAGGGAGATTAGGTTAATATGGCAAAATATGTTTAAATCCCAACAAGTCTCAACAAATGGCAATTAATATTAAAATTTAGGTATTATTATACCTATATATTTTATATGCCATGATTTGTTTGCCATATGCCATGACATGACATCATGTTTACTTTTATCATCTAAATGTCATGATCATGCTTAGGATTAAGTTTTAAAATGTCATGTGTTTTTAAATTTTATCATATGCCATGACATCATGATCATTGGCCATGATTTACTTTGCTATCATTATTCCATGATCATCTTCATGCATCTAAATTGATTAAAATTGATTTAAGGACTATGGCATGACTTGGAGTCCCATTTATAAGGGAATCAAGTAAAGTTGCCTTAGAAAAATGCATGAAACCCTAGTTTAGGGAGAACAAAACCCACATCTCACATCCAATTGACATGTATGTGTATTTATACACCCTAGATACATGTGAGATGCTAGGATATGAGTTGAGTTCAAGGTGCATAGTTTTTGCATCTAGATGAACTAAAACTCATCTAATTTTATTGGTGGATCATTGGGAAAGCTTGTGTACAAGTCATGTACATAGAGCCCAAGGAATGTGATCCAAAATAGGTTTTCAAAAACATTTTAAATTCATTTTGAAAAACCTTGGTGAAGTCTATCTTTTGATAGCAATCACTATTGATGAAGTTGATACAAAATAGGGCCAAAACATTGAAAATTTCAATGGTTTTGAGTTTTGTATCAAACTCACTATTTTATGGGTAAAATAATTTTAAAATATTTTTCACCTATTGTATTTCTTATAAGTAATGTAATGATTAAGTTTCATGAATTTTCAAAATACGAGAATTACTTATGCTTTTTCAAAATTGATCCGATAAATTTGAAATTCGAATTTGTACGATCGACCGCCACTTGGTGGCGGTCGGTGATGAGAGAGTGGCAATCGATGACATCAGAGTCGATCGCCATGTCTGATTCGGGTTAACAAGGTTTGTTTAGCCCGTGTTCAAATTATGAAAGGTTCCTAACCACTCCTAACCCTAGGATATGCTTTGGGAAGCATTATGAAGGGTGAAAATCCATTGGATATGGATTAGGAGTTATGTTAGGTCAAAGTATCAAATTTAGGGTGAGTAAAAGTTCTATGTTGAACTTAGAACCTTAATTTTGATGGTTTAGAGTTCCTATTGGCTTAGGGACTTCCCAAGGACATTGTTGGTGCAATGGTCAAGGGGGAGCAAGCCTTTAGGGGGAGGTATCCATCTTGGGATGATGGATGTTTTTTTTGTATGGGGAGAATGTTATCAATTAAAAATTGATGAGTGTTTGACACCCAATTTGGAAATTGGGAGAGTGAGATAGGATTGCCTCTCTTGAGTGATATGGGACTTATCACTAGGAAGATGGTAGGCATCCTAGGTATTTTTGATCAAGGGGGAGATTGTAAGATCTCATTGGGACATGAGACATTGACCTCCTTGGAGAGTAAACCTTTTTGATGTTAGTCAAAAAGGGGGAGAATGTTTGGGAGAATGTTTTGGAAATGTTTGGGAGAGAACATTTGGTGAGTGTTTACCGATTTGGGATAATTGGTAAGGGATTTGAGTTAGTGGTCTAACTCAAATGATTTGTTTGGTTTTTGTCAAACATCAAAAAGGGGGAGATTGTTGGTGCAATCGGCCCAGGTCACGATTGACCATGGACTCGAGTTTGACTCGAGTGATGTTTTGATGTTTGACAAAGTATATTTGAACAAAGTGTTTTGGCATTGATGTTTGACATTAATGTCGGTTAATATGTTGGGGAGATTGTTTACACAATCGACCCAGGTTATAATTGACTTGATGGTTGACCAGGGTTGACCATGAGTTCAAATGGAAAGTCCAAGCATGGGTCTTGGCAAGGTAAAGTCCAAGTCATGGGTACTTGGCATGGAAAGTCCAAGTGGGACACTTGGCAATTGGGAAAGTCCAAGTCTTGAGCACTTGGCATGAGAAGTCCAAGCATGGGTCTTGGCAAATGAGAAGTCCAAGCATGGGTCTTGGCAAATGGAAAGTCCAAGCATGGGTCTTGGCATGGAAAGTCCAACATGGGTTGGCAAGGGAAAGTCCAAGCTTGAGTCTTGGCATTTGGGAAGTCCAAGGGGATTGATTTTGGCGGCGTAAAGTCCAAGCGGAGTCTTGGCAGTGTAAGTCCAATGTGCCTTGGCGGTGTAGACACCGTTAGCATGACATAGCCGATGGAAGCACCTGGAAGCTAGCGCGATGGATGAACAAGTCATGGATGACTTGGAGGGATCCGAGAGGCGCAAGGATGATGGAGGTGGCTAGAAGGCTTAGGTCTAGGCTAAGGGTGGTCTAGCAAGTATGGGGGCACCATACTTGGGTTAAAACCTCATTCTTGAGGTTGGCAGTCGACTGGCATTATGGCGGCCGTGAGTCGACGAGTTCGACCGGTTAGAATTCCATTGCTCATGTGGCGATCGTGATGGCTCGATCGCTAAGGGATGGCGATCACCCGAATGAGGTCGAGCATGAACGCAGAAGCTCGCGTGGCCATTAGGCGTCGACTACGGGCGTTAGCGATCGGCGACAATGTTGGCGATCGATCGCCAAGAGATCCGCTGGAGTTTTTCGGCGTGGATCGAGCCGTTGTCTCACGACACATGGCATCGATCGTGGTGACTTATGGCGATCGGTCGATAGGCGGAAATCCAGGTCGCGCGCAAGGATAAAAGGAGCTCGACGGGAAGGATTTTGGTATCGGTTTCTTGAGGCTTTTGGGGCGATTTGCTGCTGCAAATCAGGGTCTCCAAGTTGACATCAAGCAACCAAGCGATCAAGCATCCAAGAGCATTTGTAAAGTGTTTTCTTTACTTGTATTGCTTTGTATTTCATTGTCTTAGCTTGTAGCTTTTGATTATTGTTGTAATCACTATTGTACGAGGTTTCTCCACCTCCGGATTGTTCCGAGAAGGAGTTATTTGATAGTGGTGTGTGATTGGCATCGCTAGGGCTCATTTGAGCCCGATCCGTGGAGTAGGAACCGGTTCGGTTCCGAACCACATTATATCGTGCGTGTTGTGATTGTATCTTGTTATATTTATTTGTTATTACTATTCCGCTGTGCTAACAAGATTGTAGACGATCAAACACGAAAGAATTCCATCTACGTACGGGTCACACGCTATTCACCCCCCCTCTAGCGGGCGTCAAATCTCCAACAGATGCTTCTTCTATTTCTTCCACTTCTTTTATCGATTCGGATGTGGATTCCCTCTCAATCTCTAAATCCTCGTTGACTTGACAGGATGGACTTGCTTCTTCTTGAGCATGAGAGGGTGAGTATTCCTGTTCTGCCTCACCATGGACCGGTTCGGGATTTTCATAGAATTTTACCAATTTATTCCATAGGTCCTTGGCATCCTGGTATTCACCTAGCTTGCAAAAGATATGGTTAGGTATTAATTTAATTAACATTTTCATTACCTTAATTGTTGTCTTGAATTGTTGCCGTTGTTCCTCGGTCAATTTTGATTTTTCGATTATCTTCTTGTCTTCACCCCTAGGTACTTCAAAACCCTCTTCAATTGTTAGCATTATATCGAAATTGATTTTGAAGTATACCTCCATCCTTTTCTTCCACCAAAAAAAGTCTCCTTCGAATTTTGGTGGATGGATGTTGATGTCGGCCATTTCGGTTGCTTATCGCGACAATGAGTCCGACGGTAAGCTCCTCGCTCTGATATCACTTGTTGGAAGATCGTGACCTAGCTAGAAGGGGGGTTGAATAGCCCAATTTTTGTGCTTAATGGAAATCGTTCATTTGTCTCTACAATTTATGTTAGTGTAGCAAAATAGAAAATACAATACAAATATAGAAACAAATACACAATCACAAATACAAGCACAAGAGACAATCGATATAACGTGGTTCGGAACCTTAGGGTTCTTACACCAAGAGGCGAGCTCTAGAGATGCACACGACACTACTCAAACTCCTTCTCGACAACAAGTCGGAGGTGGAGAAACCTCATACAAGAAATTACAAAATGTAATACATGAAGTACAAGAAAATACAAAGACAAGAATGAAATACATAAAGAAAAATTTACAACAATGGCTTTGAAGACTTTGCTTGTTGCTTTCTTTGGTTTGCTCTTGAAGGTTTGGAATGCAGCAGCAATTCCCCTCCAAAATCTCACCAAAAATTATTGTTGAAATTCTCCCCAAGCTCCTCCTTTTATGCTTGTCTCGGGTTGATTCTGCGCCTAGCAGTCGATTGTCATAAGGCCCCAGTCGACTACTCCTGTAGCCATTGTGACACAATGACCGAATCCACATTGGCATCCAGCCAACGGATAGAATGAAAGTTAACTACCAATTACCATCAGTCAACTGCCAACCAGTAGCCAACTGATCAGTCAACTACCGATCGTTCTATGCTCGCGACCAACACTGGCAGTCAACTGCTCCTTCATCGCAGTCGACTGCGATCAGTCGATTGCCCAAGTCTGGCATTCGACTGCCGAGCATCGCAACACAGTCGAACGCCAGTCGGCTACCACCAGTCGACTAGGACATATCACCAGTTGACTGTTGTCGGGTAAAACCTCTAACACAAGTTGTTTAAACATTCAACCGTCGGGTAAAACCTCAAACAACATGTTTGAGCATCCGACACACTCTTAGCCTAGACCTAAGCCTTCTAGCCACCCCTACTAGCTTTACACCTATCGTATCCCTCCAAGTCATCCATGACTTATTCATCTATACGCTAGCTGAAGGGTTTTGCTTATCGAGTCCGTGAGGGGAAACGTCGCTTCCCACTTCACCTCGGTAGCTTGTCCAAGGCGATCCCTTCGATATCCCCGGATTAAAAAATTTAATCCTAGACAAAAGGGATTGCCAAAACCACCAAGTCATCGTCGTGCTATTCGTTTAGAGAGGTCACTTGAACAAACTAGTTGTTCAAGCGACCATCCTCTATTCTACGAGTAGCCGCGGAATAGACGATGTTCGGATCGCCATTTTTTGTATTTATGCCCGAGATCCAACTATTATTTTTCCATTTATAGAATTATAACATGCTTATAATTGAAAAACAAAAACAAGCAACAAACAAAAGAAGAAAGTAGAATAGGTATACCACTCGATCTTCTAATGTATGACCTTCCTCCTTTTGGACGTCGTGTGGGCGACGATCCACCAAAAGTCGAAGCTCCTAGATGCCAAATCTTCCTTCCTTGCTCTTCCAAAGCAAGAGGAAGAATAGAAACAAGGTTTTTCTCATCACTAGAAACAACCAACAAGGAACCAAACTTATCCTTGCCGCCGGCCAACGAGATGAAGGAGAAGATGGTGGAAAACAACCAAGACACCAAGGGAAACCCTATATCTTGTTTCCACCACCCAAGGAGAGGGAAAAAGAAGCTTTTGGGCACCGGCCAAAGCTGGAAAAGAGCTGGATAGGGTTCTGGACGTTGGCCAAAAGAGGAAGAAGAAGAGAGAAAGAACCTTCCTTATTTGGTGCCACCCTTGCCTCCAAACCCTAATCCTAATTCTATCTCAAATAGGATTCCTTCTTGCCGCCCAAACCCTTGCTCTCCTATCATGTAGTTCATGCCAAATCCCTTTGCCATCCTTTTATAGAGTTAGGGATAAGTCATGAATTAATCTCCTCCATTGGTTCTAGGGATTTAATCTCAACCGTCGGATCTAGAGATTTAATCACAACCGTCGGTTCTTAGATATTTAATCTCTACCAATGGATCTTTGAGTTTTGTTTCTATCCTTTGGATCTAAGCATCATGAGGTGTTAATAGGCTACATTATGGATCATGAGGAGGAGTTGGGTCTTGGTCACCCATGGATCAAGCCCACATAAAGTCCGATCCACTAATGATGATCCAATCCACTAAAGGTTCATCATTTATCTACCTCATCAACCCCCATATGATAATATGGGCTCCATATATTATTTGTACATTTTCTCCCCGTGTTTAAGATCTCGAATGTCCGTCGATTAATTAATTTACCGACCATTAATTAATCAACATCTAACTCCTTGATTAGTACCACTCAACCTTTTCATCATGTCGGACCAAGTCCACCTGCAGGGTTTACATGATGAACCTTATGAGCTCCTCAAGGGGACATCATCATCCTAATATATAGGACACGGTTTCCTTCTATAATCAACGGCACACCATATAAATAATATCATCTCCCAACTTACCGAGCCTATCGATTTAATCTATATATCTCGCCCATTGGTAAATCAAAGAGATGAGTACTAAATATATGTGCCCGTTATTATATCGGGATTAAGAGCATGTACTAAATAATATCTGAGGTCCGATTCGATTATGTACTGAGCAATAAATCGAATCACCTCTAAGTCAGTCCTGCTCAATACACACAAAGTGCACTAGTGTGATTCTATGGTCAAGAAAAACCAATAGCAAACCACACTACAACCATTCCGATGGTTTGTCCAAAGCCATCTCGGTTGTAAGCCTTATACTTTTCAAGGGGCCGAGAACATGGTCTCCTTTGTGACACCACACACCATGTTATCTACAATGTAAAGTATTAGACAATATTGCATAACCATAAAAATATGCAAACAATGATCATGTGATTCTTATTCCAAAATAAAGATGTTCATACAAAAGATAGACTTTTCAGTATACATCTCTACAATCTCCCACTTATACTAAAAGACTATGTTGTCCTCAAAGTGCCATACATCTGATCCCCATTCCCTCCACATGCCTATCAAAAGCTCTCGTCGGAAGGGCCTTAGTGAAACGATCTGCCAGGTTATCCTCCGATGCAATCTTGGCCACAACAACTTCTCCTCTCTTTACGATTTCTCGTATCAGGTGGCACTTGCGCTCTATGTGTTTACTAGCCTTATGGGCTCGTGGTTTCTTCGAGTTTGCAACTGCACCACTATTATGACAATAAATTATGATAGTTCTGGGAAAATTAGGAATCACATACAAGTCCATCAGGAAGTTCCTGAGCCATACAGCTTCTTTGGCCGCCTCAGAGGCGGCCACATACTCAGCTTCCATGGTGGAGTTCGTCACACACTTCTGCTTAACACTCCTCCATACAATGGCTCCACCTCCCAAAGTAAACACAAAACCTGAGGTAGATTTACTGTTATCCCTATCAGATTGGAAGTTAGAATCCGTGTAACCCACAAGGAGTAATTGGTCTGCCCGATAAACCAGCATATAATCCCTAGTCCTTCTCAGGTACTTCAATATATGCTTTACCGATCCAATGTCACATCTGGATTACTCGATGTCCGCTAACCATGCCCACCATAAGCGGATCCGGTCTCGTCTCTGAGCATCGCATACATGAGGCTTCCTACTGTCGAAGCATAAGGAACCGCCTTCATCTCCTTTATCTCCTCAGATGATCTAGGACACATCTCCTTAGATAAAGGAACTCCATGCCTGAAAGGTAGAAAACCTTTCTTGGAGTTCTGCATGCTAAAACGCTCCATAATCATGTCTATGTATGAAGCTTGGGATAAGCACAACATCCTTTTCCTGCGATCCCTTATAACCTTGATCCCAAGGATGTGTCCTACCTCTCCCAAGTCCTTCATATCAAACTGTTTGGACAAGCAAAGTCTTACGTCCGATAACACCTTGATATTGTTGCCAATCAACAAAATGTCATCTACGTATAGTACAAGAAATACCACTCCAATTCCGTCACATCTCTTGTATACACAAGACTCATCCGGACTTTGAATAAATCCATAAGACTGGATCACCTCATCAAACCGGATGTTCCAAGACCTCGAAGCTTGTTTCAATCCATAAATGGATCGATTAAGCTTACATATAAGATGCTCTTTGCCCTTAGCAATGAATCCTTCTGGTTGCTTCATGTAGATGTTTTTCTCAAGACTTCCATTAAGGAAAGCTGTCTTGACATCCATTTGCCACACCTCATAATCCATATGAGTTGCTATGCATAAGAGAATCTGGATAGACATAAGCATGGCTACCGGCGAAAAGGTCTCCTTATAATCAATACCCTCTTTCTGAGTATACCCCTTCTCAACAAGCCTCGCTTTGAAGGTCTCAACCTTCCCATCTATTCCTCTCTTTCTCTTGTAGATCCACTTGCATCCAATGGTTTTTACACCATCGGATTGTTCTACTAGCTCCCAGACCTGATTTGAATCCATAGATTCAATCTCAGCATTCATTGTACTTTGCCAAGATACTGCATCTTTATCTTGTATTGCCTCGTCATATGTCCAGGGATCAGGTTCATATTCGCCAGGGACCAAATCAGAAGATTCTCCCAAGAACATGAATCTATCAGGCTTTCTCACAACCCTCCCACTACGACGAGGTATCACCTGTGTATCCTCTGTGACACGTGGTGCAGTGACATGTGGTATATCCTCTTGTACCGGTGGTACTAAAGAAGTGACTTCCCCTTTAAACTCCTCCAGAATAATTTTACTCTTGGGCTTGTGGCTCATTACATAGTATTCCTCTAAAAATCTGGCGTTCGTACTAACGATCACCCTCTGATCTCTAGGACTATAAAACAATCCACCCTTCGTTCCCCTAGGATAGCCAACGAACATGCGTACTTCTGTACGAGGTTCCAACTTATCAGCATCTGCCTTTAGCACATGTGCTGGACTCCCCCATATCTGAATATGTCTTAGATTAGGCTTTTGCCCAGTCCACAACTCTGTGGGAGTAGAAGGCACTGATTTAGATGGAACCAAGTTCAGAATGTACACCGCCGTATCTAGAGCATATCCCCAGAACGAATCTGGCAAGTCAGAATAACTCATCATCGATCTAACCATCTCCATAAGAGTCTTATTCCTTCGCTCTGCTACACCGTTCTACTGGGGTGTGCCAAGTGTAGTCAATTGGGATTGAATCCAAGCCTCTGATAAGTAGTTCCTAAACTCTCTCAAGAGGTACTCACCACCACGATTAGATCGTAGTGTCTTGATACTTTTACTTTGACGTTTCTCTACTTCAACCTTGAATTCTTTGAACTTGTCAAATCATTTAGATTTGTGGCGCATCAGGTAAATGTATCCATATCTTGAGTAATCATCTATAAAAGAGATGAAATACTCAAAATCACCTCTAGCCTGGATAGACATAGGACCACACAAATCAGAATGAACCAATTCTAACACATCTTTGGCTCTATACCCCTTGGCCTTAAAAGGCCTCTTGGTCATCTTACCCTCCAAGCAAGATTCACAGGTTGCGAGATCCTCCACCACTAATGAACCCAAAGGCCCATCAGCTATCAACCTTTGAATTCTGCTTAGGTTAATATGACCAAGCCTAAGATGGAAAAGATATGTTTGGTTCATCTTCGAAGGTTCTTTTCTCTTATTGGAATTAGAAGATGAGTTATTAACTTCAATTTGCTTCGTGGGAGGTTTTGGTTCAAGTGTGTACAAATTTCCTATCAATGTACCTGAATAGATATTCTCCCTATTCTATTTTATAACAGCTCTGTCATTAAAAGAAATAGAATATCCATCCATAAACAATTTAGAAACTGAAACTAAGTTCTTTCTAAATAAAGGTACATAAAGGGAATTTTCCAGTACCTAAGTTTTATTTTTCTCAAGAGATAAATAAAACTTCTCCCACTGTAATAGCCGTCACCTTCATGGCATTGCCTAAGTAAATGGTAATCTCCCCTTTAGCTAGTCATCGGGTTTCCTGGAACCCCTGCAAAGTATTGCAGACATGATTAGTGGCTCCCGTATCTACACACCAGGTACCGGTAGATAACACCGCTAATCATGTTTCAATAACTAGTCCAAAGGATATATCTTTGTTCTACTTTGGATTGGGACAGTCCTTCTTCCAATGTCCATCCTGCTTGTAAGTGAAGTACTTGCCTTTCGGCTTCTTCACTCCTTGAGATCCTCCCACCACCTTTGATCCACCTTGTTTCTCCTTCTTCTTGCCTTTCGTCTTAGAAGTAGAAACATTTTTGAGCAACCATGGCTTGAGGACACTCTTCCAAGAGTGCATACTTGTACTCCTTAGCCGATAAGACAATATCAAGATTCTTTTCCAATCAACATTATTTTGGTACAGTAAGTTTATTTCCTTTAGTATTATAGTAAGTGGACTGAAAGTCATTTTTGAAAATCCTAAGAATCACATAGATCATTACTGTAGATTTCAAAAAATTATTGATTCCTCAAACAATAAAATTTCAAAATCAACCAACACCTCAAAACACCGAGAATATCGTATGCCACGATAGTGTGGAGTATACGAATTCTACATTTGTAAGAGGAGGTTTTACCCATTAATTTTACTATCTTGTCAACCTAACTTTTTGAAAGTAAAATTAATAGTTGGTTTTTCTTCGGCCCTACAAATAAAAGTAGTGACTCCGATGGAGAGGATACTTATATTTGTATCTAAGTGTTCACCATTACTTGGTACCAAGTAATTATCTCGGGTTGTGTGCCTTACGATGGGGAAGTACACACGCTCCTTAATAATTTCCTATAACCATATTCGACCTTGTGATCCGCAAACAAACTCATCCGATGGGGAGGAAGGCACTCAGAGCCGATGTGCAAGTTTGCTTGCATCACATGTCAAATCGTAATGGAGGCCGCGGAAATTTATAAAAATATTCCTCTCCCACTTAGTAATTTGAAATTGAGGAATTTTCCTAGCCTACGACATGCATATCAAACAAAAAGCAATAAATATGAAAAATAAAATATTTTCCAACTATTATGGCTTTTGTCTTCAATATGTCTCCTGTCGCAACGCCTTCTCATCCGCTCCTCCTATGCCATGTACGAGCCACCGGAGATCCGAGCCGAGACTAAAACCTATTTTAATTTACATCCATCGATCCTATACTCCACGAGGGAGTGTACATGAAATCAAGATCGAAAGTAAAATAAAATAAATAGTGGCTAAACAATGTCGTATCTAATTTACAAAAAATCAAATACTAGCCTCATCAAACCCGAGGATTCAACAAAATAAATATATATACACAGACAATCAGATACACACATATGGCCATAATAGTCGGATCTTATGGCTGCAACCAAAGAGTTAAACTACGCAAATCCTACTATTATCCGGCAAATATAATATATGAAAAAGTGCATAAAAATTAACCGAATCCTAAACACACAAAACCGGAAACCTTGGCTCTGATACCAATTGAAGGGTTTTGCTTATCAAGTCCGTGAGGGGAAACATCGCTTCCCACTTCACCTCTGTAGCTTGTCCATGGCGATCCCTTCGATGCCCCCGGATTAAAAAATTTAATCCTAGACAAAAGGGATTGCCCAAACCACCAAGTCATCGTCGTGCTATTCATTTAGAGAGATCACTTGAAACAACTAGTTGTTCAAGCGACCATCCTCTATTCTACGAGTAGCCGCGGAATAGACGATGTCCGGATCGCCGGTTTTTGTGTTTATGCTCGGGATCCAAGTATTATTTAGCCATTTATAGATTTATAACATGCTTATAATTGAAAAACAAAAACAAGCAACAAACAAAAGAAGAAAGTAGAATAGGTATACCTCTCGATCTTTTAATGTATGACCTTCCTCCTTTTGGATGTTGTGTGGGCGACGATCCACAAAAACTCGAAGCTCCTAGATGCCAAATCTTCCTTCCTTGCTCTTCCAAAGCAAGAGGAAGAATAGAAACAAGGTTTTTCTCGTTACTAGAAACAACTAACAAGGAACCAAACTTATGTTAGTGAAAGCCCTAGAGCCAATCATGTGATGATTGTTGTATGGACTTTATTGTATCATATTCCTATTTATAAAGGCATGGTAATTATATTTACTTGTATTGGTGCCAAATAACTAAATATAATAATGTCCTTGAGTAGTAGGTTCTTATCTATATCAATCGATTGGTTGAATCGATAATGAGATGATATAGAGAACACTACTCTTAATCATTCCTAGTCGAGTATTAACATTCAGGGACAATGTTAATGCATAGAGACTAGAATGTAGGTCAACAAGATGACTTGATCTCACAAGTCATGGATATGAGATATCAAGTTGACACATGGGTATGCATTGGAGAATGTATACTGAATGACCCGCCATGAGAAAGTATCATAGATCGTTATATGAGTGTCATATACTTTCTCATGTGGCTATTAGTATGACTATTAGTCCTTAGACCTGAAGTTACCATGGTTCCCTACATAAGGAGTTGCATACTTTGGCTTCGTCAAACGTCACCCGTAAATGGGTGGACTATAAAGGCGATTACTGGGTATGTAAAAAATTATGCGGAGGGATGTGAGTGATGTAGATGGGATCTATACCACCAATATGACAGGGGTGACATCAATATTCTAGATAGAGTGAGACCACGGGCGCATGGCATGCCCAAATGAGTCAATATGAGATATTGAGCTCATTTGATTAGAGTGAGTCTACTTGGAGTTCAAGATTTAGATTGTACCGAGGATGACACGGTCTATGCCTCGATTGGTCAATCTAGATGTCAAGGATAGAGGGACATTGTCACATATTGTGAGAGTCACAATTAGTAGTCACAAAGGTGATGTTGGAGCTCAACATTCTTGTAACTTGGGTAGCAATGATGTGTTGCTAGATACCGCTCATTGCTTATGTTCCTAAATCGGTTTAGGGACATTGCCAATGTTACAAGAACCTATAGGGTCACACACATAAGAGCAATTAGATGGAGATTAGGTTCATATGATGAACCATGAGGATTAGGTTCATGGGATGAACCAAATTGGATTAAGAGTAATCCAAATTAGACTAATTGAGTTAGACTCAAGTTGATTCAAGTGTTGAATGAGTCTAATTGAGATTTGATTCATCAAATCAATTTAAATTAATGAATAGAGATTCATTATATTAAATTGACTTGAGTCAAGTGGTTAGATTTGATCAACCATGGAGATTAGAGGTCAAGTTTGACTTGACTTGAGAGGGAAGATGAAAGGTCAAGTTTGACTTGACCAAATGCCATGTCATGATGATGACTAGGCATGGCGGCCAATGATGATGCTCCACATCATCATTGACTTGGTCAAATTGGTGCCACATCATGAGGGAGACCAAGGGTCATGGGAGTTACATGCATGCATGTAACCCCTTCCATGAAGTGGCCGCCATGGGGTTATGGGTGGTGAATTCATTTGGTGAGTTACACACTCTTAACTTCATCTTCTTCCTTGAACCTTTTCTCTCAAGCTCTCCTCTCCCATCCTCTCTTTGGCCGAACCAACCAAGGAGTGCTAGCACACTCAAGGTTGAGTTTTCTCCACCTATTGCTTGTGTGGATACCATAGAGGAGTGTGCACTTGACACTCTCGAGTTCTGAACTTTTGACGAGCGGATAAGCGAAGGGCGCCATACGAGGGTAACGTTCTAAACCTCTTAGATCTAAGGTAGATCTAGGATTTCTGTAAGCACATACATGTAATTATAATTTTTATACACGGATCCGCGGGTCGGGCTTCCGAGGTTTCCGCAACGCAAAGCGGTGCGGCTCGAAAAATCCAATAGGGTATCGTGAGCCACGCATGAAGCATGTATGTGTTTCGTTTTTGTAGTTTTTATATTAGATATAAAAATTACAGATTTATATGTTTCTGTAAATTTTATTATTTTATAGAATTTTTGGGTATTTTTCTCGTAGAGTCGAAGCAACGAGTGTTGGGACACTCGTAGGCTTCAATCGAGAAAAACTCTCCGAATCGGCGAGTTCTCGCTTTAGGTTTTTGGGACAGCGACTTAAGTCGCTGTAAGATCATTGTAGGGACACTCGCAAAGTTTATTTTGCAGTAGGGCGCTGCCCTATCCCCAAAGGGGCCATGTCCCGCGATCGCGCCTTAAACCGCTTAGCGGACCGCTTGAGGGGTGACTCATAAATTCAAAATAAATTAGGAAAAATTATAGAAATTTTATGTAAAATACATAATTTAGAATTATGTATAATTCTGTGATTGTCATGGCCCAATAACCCAATTGGATTGGATTATGTGTGTTGTAATTCATAATACGACTGCGTGCCGTTTGTGGTCAGGCGTGTTGTAAAGTGTTTGCGACTGGCCGCACCTATTCTTTTAATATTCTAGTTGTAAATAATTTTAGACTCGAATGTAACTCGAGTTTCGTATTTGTAATGTACAAAAATAGAGCGGTGGAAAGTCCACTTGAAGACGAGCTTACGAGAAGGGTGACGACGACACATGGCGGTCAAAGGAAGCGCTTGGAGAAGCCGCTAGCCTTAGGTTGACCGTCCGATCTTCTCATTGGCTTGAGAAGATCGTAGTAGGGCCATGACTATATCACATTTAATGATATATATATATATATGTTGATATATATATATGTATATTTAATTGATTTTGCTTGTATGTATGTGATGCATGCTAGTAGAAAAATGTTTGTATGTATATGATGCATGCTAGGTTAATTTTCTTGTATGTATATGATGCATGCTAGAATAATTAATGTATGTATATGATGCATGCTAATATAGGATAATAAAGGCCTAAATGCGTATAAGATACACATTACGATTAGATTAGATCATAATCGAATCAACTCGAAAATGCCTACTGAGCCTTGATACCCATCACTACCTCGATCATTTGTTGTTGTTGAATCTGCCAAAGCAGAGCAACGCATATTATCTTGGTAGGGTGCGGAGGGACAATCTTGGTCCCACCTATCACGACTCGGGTTAGAGTAAGCTCAATTAGATTGAACAAAACTAGTTAACTCAATTGGATCGAGTAGAACTATAGGCATATTCCAATCGTTGGAAAGATAGGTTAAGATCGCATTTACACTAAATCTTGGGCGATTTAGCCAAAGCTAACTCAAGGTCTTTTGTAAATGTGGGTCTTAATCCTATAAACAAGAGTTGCATAGAGATGTAATCGGTAATGTGTTACCCACCGATCGTACTAAGTCTTGGGCGATTTAGCCAAAGCTAACTCAAGGCTTAGTATGATGTGGATCTTGTCCCGCAAGAATTATAGCTAGTTTGTATGAATCTAGTAAATGTGGTTTGACCACATCCATAACTCGATTCTACAAAATTCCTATAATTTAGTGGGAGCATCATTTGATTAAAGGCCTAATTAAATGAAAAAAGGAATATGATATTAATTCTCTGCATTGTATGTTGTAGATAACTATGTCGACAACCACGAACACTCTCTCTCTGCGATCCATCCTTGAGAAGGACAAGCTCAATGGAGCAAATTTCCTGGACTGGTACAGGAACCTGAGAATTGTTCTCACCCAAGAAAGGAAGTTGTACGTCCTGGAGCAGCCCATTCCGGAGGCACCTCCTGCCACTGCCTCGCGAGCTGACAAAGATGCTTACAAGAAGCATCAAGATGATGCATTAGATGTGTCATGTCTAATGCTCGCGACCATGAACTCTGAGCTTCAGAAGCAACACGAGTTCATGAATGCTTATGATATGGTTGGACATCTTCGTCAACTATATCAAGGACAAGCTAGGCATGAGAGATATGAAGTCTCTAAGGCATTATTTGGGTCCAAAATGCAAGAAGGGACTCCTGTAGGTACATATGTACTCAAGATGATTGGGTACGTAGAAAACCTACAAAGGCTGGGATTCCCACTTGGCCAAGAGCTGGCCACTGACCTAATCTTGCAATCTTTGCCACAAGCCTTCAATCAATTTGTCATGAATTATAACATGAATGAAATTGATAAGTCATTGCCTGAAATGCTCAGCATGTTGAGAACTGCAGAGCTTAACCTTAAGAAGGGTAAATATGACACCATTTTGATGGTGCAGAAGAAGAAAGGCAAGGGCAAGCCTAAAGGTAAGGGAAAGTCCCAAGCCAAGGGCAAAGGCAAAGAACTTAAACCCAAAGGAGGGGTAGCCAAGGAAGGGGCTTGCTTCTTCTGTAAGGAAGCAGGACACTGGAAGCGTAACTGCAAGGCATACCTGGAAGATCTTAAGAAGAAGAGAAGTGAGACTTCTACTTCAGGTATAAATGTTATAGAAGTCAATCTATCTATTTCTTCATCATGGGTATTAGATACCGGATGTGCATCTCACATTTGTACCAATGTGCAGGGGCTGAGAAATAGCAGGGCATTGACAAAGGGCGAGGTGGACCTACGAGTAGGCAATGGAGCAAGGGTTGCTGCTGTTGCTGTAGGAACTTATGATCTATCTCTGCCCTCTGGGCTTGTATTAGAATTAGATGAATGTTGTTATGTGCCTGCCTTAACCAAGAACATCATTTCAGTTTCTTGTTTGGACAAGAATGGTTTTTCATTTATAATAAAGAACAAATGTTGTTCAGTTTATTTAAATGATATGTTCTATTGTAGTGCACCTCTAATGAACGGACTCTACTTTCTAGACTTAGAGAGCCCTATCTATAACATAAGTACCAAGAGGTTCAAGTCAAATGAGTTGAACCAAACCTATCTCGCATTGTCGCAGGTCACATAAATGAGAGTCGCTTATCTCACTCCATAAGGATGGGTAATGCTAGACTCATTTGATTTTGAATCATATGAGACATGCGAGTCTTGCCTTTTAGGCAAGATGACCAAGACTCCTTTAGTGGACATAAAGAGCAACAGATTTGTTAGGACTTATACATAGTGATGTATGTGGTCCTTTCAATGCTAGAGGTGGTTACAGTACTTCATTACATTTACTGATGACTTCAGAGATATGGTTATGTGTATCTTATGACATAAATCAATCCTTTGAAAAGTTCAAAGAATTCAAGAATGAGTACAAAACCACTTGGCAAGAGTATTAAGATACTGATCAGATCGAGGTGGTGAATACCTTAGCCATGAGTTTCGTGACTATCTAGCCGAGTGTGGGATTCTATCCCAACTCACTCCTCCCGAACACCACAAAGTGGAATGGTGTATCCAGAAGGAGGAATCGTACCCTATTGGATATGGTACGATCTATGATGAGTCACACAGATCTTCTATATCCTTTGGGGATATGCTCGACAAAGAGCCTTTACCCTTAACCGTACCATCCAAGGTCAGGTAAAGACACCATATACGATATGGACGGGGAAAAATCCCAAGATGTCTTTTATGAGGATTTGGGGTTGTGAGGCTTACGTTCAACGTCAAGTCTCAGACAAACTGGGACCCAAATTCGATAGGTGCTATTTTGTTGTATATCCCAAGGATACAAAGGGATATTACTTCTACATTCCCAGTCAGCACAAAGTGTTTGTGGCAAAGACTGGGGTTTTTCTAGAAAGGGATTTTGTTTCTAGAAAAACTAGTGGGAGTACTCTTGATCTTGAAGAAATTCAAGATAAGGACCATAGCACTGAGGCCTTGATGGAGGTTGAACAGGAACCACAAAGTGTTGTGGGTGATGAGGTTGTTGCACAAAGAGTTGTGGAACAACCACCTGTTCAAGTAGACCTACCTCTTCGCAGGTCTGATAGGGTACGTCGTCAGCCTGAGAGATACTCATTTCTCTTGTCTGACCATGATGACGTTATGCTCATTGAGAATGAGCCTACCTCCTATCAGGAAGCTGTGATGAGCCTAGATTCTGAGAAATGGCTAGACGCCATGAGATCCGAGATGGAATCCATGTACACTAACCAAGTATGGACTTTGGTTGATCCACCTGAAGGGGTCAAACCCATTGGGTGTAAGTGGGTCTTTAGGAGAAAGACTGACATGGATGGACTTGCGCATACCTATAAGGGTCGATTGGTGGCTAAAGGTTTCAAGCAAATTCATGGTATTGACTATGATGAAACCTTTTCTCCAGTGGCAATGTTTAAGTCCATTCGGATCTTGCTTTCTATTGCAGCATACCACGATTATGAGATCTGGCAGATGGATGTCGAAACCGCATTTCTGAATGGAAACTTGCTCGAGGATGTGTACATGACACAACCTGAGGGTTTTGTAGATCCACAGCATACTGGGAAGGTATGCAAGCTGCAAAGGTCCATTTATGGGCTAAAGCAAGCTTCTCGGAGCTGGAATCTTCGATTCGATGATGCGATCAAACAGTTTGGTTTCATCAAGAATGAAGATGAACCCTGTGTCTACAAGAGGGTTAATGGGAACACAGTTATGTTCCTTGTATTATATGTGGATGACATACTACTCATTGGGAATGACATCCCTTCGCTACAGTCTGTGAAGACTTGGCTGGGGACGTGCTTCTCAAGAAAGGACTTAGGTGAAGCAGCCTGTATTCTAGGCATCAAGATCTATAGAGATATATCTAAGAGATTGCTTGGCCTAAGTCAGAGTACATACATTGACACGGTATTACTTCGATTTGCCATGCAGAATTCCAAAAAAGGACTTCTGCCGATGTCACATGGTGTGAGTCTTTCGAAGACTCAAAGTCCCTCTTCTAGAGAGGAGAGAGACCGCATGGATAAGATCCCTTACGCATCTGCTATAGGATCTATCATGTACGCCATGCTGTCTCCGATGTCTCGTATGCTTTGAGCATGACGAGTAGATACTAAATGATCCAGTGAGCGCCATCGATAGGCCAATAAGAATATTCTTAAGTACTTAAGAAGGACTAAAGAATATTTCTTGATATTTGGAGGCGATGAGGAGCTAGCTGTAAAGGGTTACAGCGATGCCAGCTTCCAAACTGACCAGGATGATTATAGATCGCAGTCAGGGTTCGTGTTTTGCTTGAATAGGTAGCACTGTGAGCTGGAAGAGTTCCAAGCAGGACACAGTTATTGATTCTACAACAGAGGCCGAATATATCGGTGCTTCCATCTCATTCGTGAGATTGTGGATCGAGGAGATGTGAAGATTTGCAGAGTACCCACAGAGGCTAACATCGCAGATCCCTTGACCAAGGCTTTGGCACAGAAAAAGCATGATGGTCACACTAGGTCATTGGGTATTAGATACTACGGTGATTGGCACTAGTGCTAGTGGGAGATTGTTAGTAAAAGCCCTAGAGCCAATCATGTGATGATTGTTGTATGGACTTTATTGTATCATATTCCTATTTATAAAGGCATGGTTATTATATTTACTTGTATTGGTGCCAAATAACTAAATATAATAATGTCCTTGAGTAGTAGGTTCTTATCTATATCAATCGATTTGTTGAATCGATAATGAGATGATATAGAGAACACTACTCTTAATCATTCCTAGTCGAGTATTAACATTCAGGGACAATGTTAATGCATAGAGACTAGCATGTAGGTCAACAAGATGACTTGATCTCACAAGTCATGGATATGAGATATCAAGTTGACACATGGGTATGCATTGGAGAATGTATACTGAATAACCCACCATGAGAAAGTATCATGGATCGTTATATGAGTGTCATATACTTTCTCATGTGGCTATTAGTATGACTATTAGTCCTTAGACCTGAAGTCACCATGGTTCCCTACATAAGGAGTTGCATACTTTGGCTTCGTCAAACGTCACCTATAAATGGGTGGACTATAAAGGCGATTACTGGGTATGTAATGAATTATGCAGAGGGATGTGAGTGATGTAGATGGGATCTATCCCTCCTATATGACGGGGGTGACATCGATATTCTTGATAGAGTGAGACCACGAAGTGCATGGCCATGCCCAAATGAGTCAATATGAGATATTTAGCTCATTTGATTAGAGTGAGTCTACTTGGAGATCAAGATTTAGATTGTACCGAGGATGACACGGTCTATGCCTCGATTGGTCAATCTAGATGTCAAGGATAGAGGGACATTGTCACATATTGTGAGAGTCACAATTAGTAGTCACAAAGGTGATGTTGGAGCTCAACATTCTTGTAACTTGGGTAGCAATGATGTGTTGCTAGATACCGCTCATTGCTTATGTTCCTAAATCGGTTTAGGACATTGCCAACGCTATACAAGAACCTATAGGGTCACACACATAAGAGCAATTAGATGGAGATTAGGTTCATATGATGAACCATGAGGATTAGGTTCATGGGATGAACCAAATTGGATTAAGAGTAATCCAAATTAGACTAATTGAGTTAGACTCAAGTTGATTCAAGTGTTGAATGAGTCTAATTGAGATTTGATTCATCAAATCAATTTAAATTAATGAATAGAGATTCATTATATTAAATTGACTTGAGTCAAGTGGTTAGATTTGATCAACCATGGGAGATTAGAGGTCAAGTTTGACTTGACTTGAGAGGGAAGATGAAAGGTCAAGTTTGACTTGACCAAATGCCATGTCATGATGATGACTAGGCATGGCCGGCCAATGATGATGCTCCACATCATCATTGACTTGGTCAATTGGTGCCACATCATGAGGGAGACCAAGGGTCATGGGAGTTACATGCATGCATGTAACCCCCCTTCCATGAAGTGGACGGCCACTTTGGGGTTATGGGTGGTGAATTCATTTGGTGAGTTACACACTCTTAACTTCATCTTCTTCCTTGGAACCTTTTCTCTCAAGCTCTCCCTCTCCCATCCCTCTCTTTGGCCGAACCAACCAAGGAGTGCTAGCACACTCAAGGTTGAGTTTTCTCCACCTATTGCTTGTGTGGATACCATAGAGGAGTGTGCACTTGACACTCTCGAGTTCCGGCGAACTTTTGGACGAGCGGGATAAGCGAAGGGCGTCGCTACGAGGGTAATGTTCTAACCTCTTAGATCTAAGGTAGATCTAGGATTTCTGTAAGCACATACATGTAATTATAATTTTTATACTTCGCATGGATCCGTGGCCAGGGGCTTCCGAGGTTTCCGCAACGCAAAAAGCGGTTTTTCGGCTCGGAAAAACCCAACAACTTATCCTTGCCGCCGGCCAACTAGATGAAGGAGAAGATGGTGGAAAACAACCAAGACACAAAGGGAAGCCCTATATCTTGTTTCCACAACCTAAGGAGAGGGAAAAGGAAGCTTTTGGGCACCGTCCAAAGCTGGAAAAGAGCTGGGAAGGGTGCTGGACCTTGGCCAAAAGAGGAAGAAGAAGAGAGAAAGAACCTTCCTTATTTGGTGCAACCCTTGCCTCCAAACCCTAATCCTAATTCGTTCAGTTACATGTATGCTCGAACCTAACTAGATTTGCTCAATCTATCATGTAGTTCATGCCAAATCCCTTTGCCATCCTTTTATAGATTTAGGGATAAGTCATGAATTAATCTCCTCCATTGGTTCTAGGGATTTAATCTCAACCGTCGGATCTAGAGATTTAATCTCAACCGTCGGTTCTTAGAAATTTAATCTCTACCAATGGATCTTTGAGTTTTGTTTCTATCCTTTGCATCTAAGCATCATGAGGTGTTAATAGGATACATTAGGGACCATGAGGAGGAGTTGGGTCTTGGCCACCCATGGATCAAGCCCACATAAAGTCCGATCCACTAATGATGATCCAATCCACTAAAGGTTCATCATTTATCTACCTCACCAACCCCCATATGATAATATGGGCTCCATATATTATTTGTACATTTTCTCCCCGTGTTTAAGATCTCGAATGTCCGTCGATTAATTAATTTACTGACGATTAATTAATCAACATCTAACTCCTTGAGTAGTACAACTCAACCTTTTCATCATGCCGGACCAAGTCCACCTGCAGGGTTTACATGATGAACCTTATGAGCTCCTCAAGGGGACATCATCATCCTAATATATAGGACACGGTTTCCTCCTATAATCAACGACACACCATATAAATAATATCATCTCCCAACTTACTGAGCCTATCGATTTAATCTATAAATCTCGCCCATTGGTAAATCAAAGAGATGAGTACTAAGTATATGTGCCCGTTATTATATTGGGATTAAGAGCATGTACTAAATAATATCTGAGGTCCGATTCGATTATGTAGTCAACAATAAATCGAATCACCTCTAAGTCGGTCTTGCACAATACACACAAAGTGCACTAGTATGATTCTATCGTCAAGACAAACCAATACCAAACCACACTACAACCATTCCGATGGTTTGTCTAAAGCCATCTCGGTTGTGAGCCTTTGCTTATACTTTTCAAGGGGCCGATAACATGGTCTCCTTTGTGACACCACACACCATGTTATCTACAATGTAAAGTATTAGACAATATTGCATAACCATAAAAATATGCAAACAATGATCATGTGATTCTTATTCCAAAATAAATATGTTCATACAAAAGATAGACTTTTCAGTATACATCCCTACACTAGCCTCCATGTGCTTCCTTCGGCTATTGTCATGCTCTCGGTGTCTATACCGCCAAGGTACATATGGACTTATGCTCCCAAGACTACTGCTTGGGCTTACTCCTCCAAACCACCCCTTGGACTTCCCAAATGCCAATGCCAACCCATGGTCAACTTTCACTGCCAAGGCTACACACTTGGACTTACGTGAGGCTACACACTTGGTCTTCCCTTGCCAATTCCATGTTGGACTTCTAATGCCAAGCCCCATGCTTGAACTTTCACAACCAAGGCTACACACTTGGACTTACGTGGCCAAGACACACTTGGTCTTCCCATGACAATTACATGTCACATATTTAATCTAACATCAAAACACTACTCGAGTCAAACTCGAGTCTGGTCAATCGTGACCTGGGTCGATTGCACCAACAGATCCGACTAAGACTTCCAATGGTAGGTCTAGGTCGAGATCGGATGGTAAGTGACCGTCCCTTTTACCTTTACTTACTTGTTTTGGACTAACTCTTTACTGTAGTCAAGAAACCTAGCCATCATTCGACTGATGGCTATTAGCAGTCAACTGCTGGTGGCATCAGTCAACTGATGAGGGTGAACAATCGAATGCCATTCAAACTGCCCACATCGAGGAAAGTTAAGATAAGCTCCACTTATCTTGGGGAGATGAGGTTCTGCTTGATCAGAAACACATCTTGAAGGTTTCCTACAAAATGATCTTTAAAATGCCGGTTTCAAAAGCAGGATATCTTGATATAAAATTACATGAGGCCTAAATCGCGTACATGATGTCGATTCACCTCTTGCCGCGAGTAAAAAGGCGTCCAAGTAAAAAAATATCGATCCCACAGGGCTTTTCCTCAAGCACTGGTTGATTTTGCGAGGACAGATCTCTAGAAGATTAGAAATAGTTGAAATAGTAAAGAGATAGCCTTCTTGGGTTCTGAAATCGTTCTTTGAAAGTCGCTCTCCAGATAATTTTGCGTGTCTATGTACTTGGAAGCAGGATAAGCCATAAAAGAGACAATTCTTTTTACTTAGTTCGCAGCCTTCGACGCTACTGACTCCAAGGATGTGAGTCGCCATTTCTCCCAGTCCTTCGAGGAGAAAAATACTAAGCGAACTCCTCCTCGTTGGGTAAAGGACCGTACCTTAAATCGATACAAACGAAATTTTCGATGTTGTAGAAGGACACTCACCCGAATCTCCTCGTTATGATGAAAAGGCTTGAAAAAGTAAATGAACAGCGAATATACAAATCTAAAACCCGTGTACAAAAACTTTGAAGTGAAACCTAGCATCGGAGAGAAGAACCGTTGTAGGAGTTGTCCAAGGCCTTTGGAGGCTCTTGGAGCTTAAGGTATTCCATTGTGGGCCAGTTAAACATATCACAATCAGGTTTGGCCCTCATGCTATGAATGTATTTGAGCCGTTTTAGAGGAGGTTTTCTCGGCAATCACAATTGGGCACGATCTCCTTGACATCCATGGGATCACCGATTAAGCCTTGCACTCTCGAAAGATCATTGTACCATATCGTGATGGCCATCGTGATCGATGGCGGCATCGATCGATTAAATGCTCGGCGATCGGCCAGTTGGCCGGCGATTTGAGTCCTCAAAGAAAACGCTAGATGCTTGCTTTTGTCCCAAGGCAACCCTCGCTCAAAGAAAACATTACTGTATCAGCGGCGCCGTAGTTCGATGACATGGAAGCCTAGACCATCGAGTGGGTATGTCTTTGGGTAGGATCTTCACGCTTTTAAGACCATCCCGTGGGGAGGATCGACTCATACGGCTTTGCGCGCTTGCACGAGCTTATCGCTCGATACTTACCATGTAAGCTTCGTGTTGGCCTTCCACCCTGCGTTCGTACTGGGACTCGCCGAGTCACCGAGTGTCGCCAGGCTCTGCGGCTTCCTCGGGTGTCGCTAGTTCCTTCATCTCGGCTTTAGCGCTTCTGCGCACTGATTATTTCGTGAGATCAATTGCGATATGAATCCCAACCTGCGTCTTTTGCCATAATCTAAACTATAGAGTTCGACTTAGGTGGCCTGCACCATTACCAGTTTTAACCGTAGTATCATAGATAATCTTGCGACTCTGGTTGAATGAAATATTCAAGTTCCAGGAAACCACACCATCTATGCCTATGAATAGTCTTTTGGATCATTAGTAGAGTCAGAATGAGCATTGCGATAGCGGTTTTTGGCTCTACGAGCGGATCACTGATTAATGAATGATCCTCAGAGATATACTTAGATTCTCGAGGATAGGTTAGTAGGTTGGAGTATCCATAGGTTAATGAACCCAGGTCCGTGCTACAATAGCCGAGACACCTATCACATACAGGTTAATGTGACCCAGTGTAGAAAGCCTAGAGACATAGATCTTAGATAAGCTATAAAGAGTTCTAATTTCTCTTTTTGGAACATTCATAGGTAGCGATGAACTTGTTACCAGCAGCGAGCACCTATTACATACCTAGAGCAAATTTCCCCATCTATAGTACTGAATAGATAATGTCCTATTTCATACTATAACAGATAGGTTCTCACATTTGAATTATACCGTCGAGGATATAAAACCTAAAGAATGCGAAATAGGCAATTCTTTAGAGCTATAAAGCGATCCACGTATATTACTTACAGCCAAAGCCTTTCGAATTTACAATGAAGATAAATAAAACAGGTGTACAATCCAGAACAAGAAAGTGATAAAAAGAGCTACTCCCTAAGTAAGAGTACAAGTAATCTACTCTAGTAAAGGAATTACAAAATTATTCTTGAAAGAAAGAATTAACAGTGGCGATCACATGTCTCAGTTCGTCTTGCCCTCGACTCTGAGTCTCGTATCCTCCTGCATGACTAAGTCCCAAAAAGGATCAGAGAGATCTAAAAGGATCTGGAATGATCCTAATGATCTGGGATATCTCGTCCACAGCGGAATGCCTTTCTCCTTGGCCACTGGAGTATTTCTATAGCTTTTTCCTGAGAATAATTCATAGATTCCGTTACGAGGTAGAATTTCTTCTTCTTCTTGCCTTTAGTCCGAGATGTAGAAGACTCTTTTAGCATGGCCCCAAATCAAAGCATGTTGAAGGGTGCATTCCCTAGCGAGGCATAAGCCCCTGGCATGCCTTGGGCATTCGTTGGACTGAGCATCTCAAAAGTATGCATTGCAGTACTCCGTTTTAGCTCTCACCTTACATTTGTAAAAAGTCATTCCCTCCGGCTAAGGCTCCTATTATGCCTTACTTTAGATTTGAAAATTACCGGTGCTTCCTCGAAACGATCATGATTAGCCAGGACTCGAGAAACAGAGTATTTGATGTTTGACACAGGAGTGATCATTGTTTAACAATTAGTTTGGGAGGATAGTTGACCATATGATGGAAATCCCAGACCTTGGAGCGCTTGGCATCAGTCAAGAATAGTTGGTTCCTCTATGGCCCTCTAAATTAAAGTCTGTGATGTACTTAGCGATGGAAGAAGTCAAGCATCTAAAGGTCTTGTTACGATTTGGAATTATTTTGGATCAACATGTGACCTTAGCATAGAAAGTCAAAGTGCGGTCTTGCCCGTAAGCCCAATTATGTGTAGTCTTAGCGGTGAATAATCCGTCAGTGAGTACTTGGCAATTGGCGAAGTCAAGGAATTAAGTTTATTGCATCATTGGCGAGCGTAAATTTCAATGCGATGAATGTGGTAGCGTAAGCCGCGATATTACCTTAGCGAGTGTAGAATCCGAGTTAGCATGACAATGCAGTGATCGACACAAAAGGCTAAGCGTGTTAAATGAACAAGTCATGGATGACAGAAGGATCAATAGGCGTGGTGGTGAGATAGCTGAAAGCAAAATTACGAGCGTAAGGTAGTACTAAAAGTATGAGGCATCGCGCCATCGGGTATATGACCCTGCGTTGTTGGTGTATTAGTCGGCCGAGATTACATCGTTGATCCTAAACTCCACGTAAAGTGTTACCGACGCATTTGAAAGTGACCAAATAAAACCTTCGAGGCGATCGTGCCATTATTCGGTAGCGTTGACTTCGATAAATGGCTGCCCGTCATTTACCGGCATATGAGGCGTCATTGAACATAACGACCGTGGCCGGATTGGTTGAGACGACTCGATAATCGATTGAAGCGAAGGTTGATTAGTTTCAATTCACTAAATCTAAACAAGTAAAATTGAAGTCATCTCACAAAACACATAAGGATAACATGCTTGATCATGTAGAAAGGGTGAGATGATTCCTACGACTAATAACTTTCAACCAACTCTTAAAATCCCAATATCCGATCCAATTACTATATGTGTAGGATCAATAGATATTGGACAGTGGGTACTCCTGACACATGACTAGTCATTCAAAAATCCATTGATCCTATAATGGGAAAATTTTTGAAGCTTATATTCAAAAATCAAGGATCGGTAGCATTCGAAAACAATGAGAAGCTCAAAATCATCGGATCAGGTGATATTGAGCTAAACTCTAATTTTATAATTCGCAATGTTCTTTTAGTCGAAAATTTTGATTTTAATTTACTTAGAGTAAGCCAATTGTGTGATAACAACTATAAGGTTACATTCTTAGAAAATGAATGTTTAATTAAAACTAATGATATCTCAAAAACACTACTTAAAGGAACGAGGAATAGCAATATATACACAATTAATTTACCCAACTCCTCATCAAAGTGTCTAATGGCACAGAAAGAGGAATCTTGGTTGTGACATCGACGACTCAGACACTCTCATCCAAGACTCGTACAAAAAATGAGTCAGAGTGATCTAGTCAGAGGTTTACCCAACCTTATCAACTTAGACAATAAAATTTATAATGCGTGTCAAGAAGATAAACAAACTAGGGAACAACATCAACTAACTAACCAAGAAAGAACAAAAAGTGTACTTGAGCTCCTACACTTAGACCTATTTGATTCTTATGGAGCCAAGTCACTAAACGGAAGTCAATTCTGCTTAGTCATAGTTGACGACTACTCTAGGTTTAACTTGGTTAGGTTCCTAAAACACAAAAGTGAAACCCTAGAACAACTCACCAACTTATGCAAGTTAATAAAAAAATGAAAAGAACCTTAACGTTAAGAGACTTAGAAGTGATCATGGTGGTGAATTCGAAAACCATAGGTTCACCGACTTCTATAACCTAAATGGATACCACCATGAGTTCTCCTGCCCTAGAATCCCACAACAAAATGGTATAGTCGAGCGAAAGAATAGAACCCTATAAGAAGCCTCTAGAACCATGTTAAACGAGTACAACCTTCCTAATATGTTTTGGGAAGAAGCCGTTAGTACAGCTTGTTATGTCCAAAAATAGAATCCTACTGCTCAAGCGACACCTTAAGACCTCATACAAAATCTACTATGAAAAATTACCTAACATTAAATATTTTAGGGTATTTGGATGTAGGGTACACATCTTAAATACTAAATACCTAGGGAAATTCACGTCTAAAACAACCACCGGAATATTCCTAGGATACTCAACCACAAGTAAAAGTCTATAGGGTCTATAACAATGAAACTCTTAAAATCGAAGAAATGATTAATGTAGTGTTCGATGAAGGAGATAAACCCACAAAACCTGAAGTAGAACTAGTTAATGAACCAATTGATACGAGACTAGAATCTGACCATGAAAATGAGTCTAGTATAAATCCTAACTCGAGTCAATCTAGGATACAATCAAATCATCCCATAGATCAAGTAATTGGTGATCCCAACCTAGGGGTTCGAACTAGAGCGTCGTATAGAAACCTTAGTCAAATCTCATTAATCTCGAAAATCGAACCCAAATCAATTGAACCAGATCTTCTTGATCCCGACTGGATTATTGCTATGCAAGAAGAGCTAGCTCAATTCACTAGGAGTGAAGTCTGGGAATTAGTACCCCCACCTAAAGACAAATCGATCATTGGAACAAGGTGAGTATTCCGGAACAAACTCGATGATAAAGGAGTAGTTAGGAATAAGGCAAGATTATTCGCTAAAGGATTTAGTCAAGTAGAAGGGTTATATTATGACGAATCATATTCTCCCGTAGATAGACTAGAATCGATTAGAATGTTGTTGGCCTATGTTGCACATCGAGGATTCAAATTATTTCAAATGGATGTGAAGTCAGTATTTTTAAATGGTTTTTATTAAGGAAGATGTCTACATTAGCCAACCCCTAGGATTTGAAAGTTTAGACAAACCCGACCATGTTTTCAAACTTAAGAAAGCTTTATATGAACTAAAACAAGCTCCTAGAGCTTGGTATGAAAGGCTTTCTATTTATCTCAAGTTAAAAGGGTTTAGTGAAGGCCTAGTAGACCCAACCCTATTTGTAAAATCCATAGGTAAAGAAATTTTTATTGCCAAAATATATGTAGATGATATAATCTTTGGGACAACCAACTTAATGTTAGTAAATGAGTTCATTTCACTAATGGAAAGTGAATTTGAAATGAACTTCGTAGGAGAATTAACATTTTATCTAGGCTTACAAATTAAACAAAGGAAGGAATTTACCTACATCATCATAAATATGCTAAGGAATTAATTAATAGATTTGGAATGCAAAATGTTATGGTAATAAATACACCAATGGCTACAAATGTCAATATAGGAGAGGACTTAGATGGAAAACAAATAGACCTAAAATACTATAGGAACGTGATAGGTACATAACTACGAGTCGACCTAACATACTATTCGCAGTGAGTATGTGTGCAAGATTTCAAACTTGTGCTAAGGAGTCGCACCTAACATTAGTCAAACGCATCCTTAGATACCTAAAGGGTACACTAAACGTAGGAATTTGGTACCCTAGATCTAACGAGTTCGAACTAATCGGCTACTCCGACTCGGATTATGCTAGTAGTAAACTCGATAGAAAGAGCACGAGTGGGTGTTGCCAACTTCTCGACTCGAGTTTAGTGAGCTAGTGCAGTAGAAAGCAACACTGTGTTGCCTTATGTACCACTGAAGCTGAATAAGTTCCGATAGGTGAGTGTGTAGCTCAACTCCTTTGGATGAAGCCCACTCTCCAAGACTCTAAGTTAAATTTTAACAACACTAAAATTTACATCGACAATATTAGTTCAATTAATTTTACCAAAAACACAATTTGTCATTCTAGAACCAAACATATAGAGGTCTAACACCACTTTATTCGAGAACATGTAGCAAGTGGGACCATACAACTCAAATATGTGGAGTCTAAATCGAACCTAGCAGACCTATTTACCAAGCCCTTACCCGTAGTAGAGTTTAGTTTTCTTAGACGCAAATTAGATATGTGCGTAATAGAATAGAACTCAAAACTTATATTTTTCCTTTATACTCTTTTTTTATTTTTCTTGCAAAATGGAACTAGCCTAGGGCCTACCCTAGAAAGCATGCATCTATAGATTTAAGGAGCCAACAAATCTCACAACACATAGGACTAATGTGTTTGTGTACATAGCCACATAGATGGGCATGAGATGTTAGGATCTCACTCCTAGTTCTAGATGTAGATATAGTGCATCGACATGAACCATGGAGTATAATTATCTAAATTAACCAACTCTAATCAAGACTTATTGATCATTCTATATCAATCAAGTCAAATAGAGTTGAACATACTATTAGTTGAGTTTATGTTTAAAGTATTATTTTCATAATCAAATAGGAACATGCTTGGACTTATAAAACATAATCACTATGTTTCAAAAAAGTTTGTTTTCTATAAACCCCCACACTTTTCGATTTATGGAAAAAGGGGGAGAAAAGGCCAAAGTTAAAAGATCAATTTTTTTTTGATAACTTAACTCAAATCTAAACTTAAAACCATCAAGCCAATGTTAAGTAAGTAATTACTTAACTTAACCTATTTAATGGCAACAGGGGTGTTGGTGCAATCGGCCCAGGTCATGATTGATCGGACTCGAGTTTTACTCTAGTGATGTTTGACATGGAAGTTTGACATCGACATTTGACATTGATGTTTGATAATGTTTTGAGGAGATTGTTTGTACAATCGACCCAGGTCATGATTGACCGGACTCAAGTTTGACTCGAGGGGGATTTTGATGATTGACTAGAGTTGACCATGTCATGGAAAGTCCAAGTCTTGAGTACTTGGCATGTAAATGTTGGTGCAATCGGCCCAGGTCACGATTGACCAGACTCGAGTTTGACTCGAGATATGTTTTGATGTTTGACAAAGTAAGTTGACATTGATGTTTGACATTAATGTCTGTTGATATTTTGGGGAGATTGTTTATACAATCAACCCGGGTTATGTTTAATTGGACTCGAGTTTGACTCGAGGGAGACTTTGATGGTTGACTAGGGTTGACCATGTGATTATAGAAAGTCCAAGTCATGGGTACTTGGCATGGAAAGTCCAAGAGGGACACTTGGCATTTGGGAAAGTCCAAGCATGGGTCTTGGCATGGAAAGTCCAACATGGGTTGGCAAGGGAAAGTCAAAGCTCGAGTCTTGGCATTTGAGAAGTCCAAGGGGTTTGGTTGGCGGCGTAATGTCCAAGCGGAGTCTTGGCGGCGTAAGTCCAATGTGCCTTGGCGGTGTAGACACCGTTAGCATGACATAGCCAATGGAAGCACCTGAAGGCTAGCGCAATGGATGAAGAAGTCATGGATGACTTGGAGGGATCCAAGAGGCGTAAGGCTGATGGAGGTGGCTAGAAGGCTTAGGTCTAGGCTAAGGGTGGTCTAGCAAATATGGGGGCACCATACTTGGCCTAAAACCTCATGTTTTAGGTGTGTCAGTCGACTGGTGCCATGTGGCAGTCAACTGGCATAGTCAACTAGGGTTTGACTGTGGGAATTGCCCTAGTAGTCGACTGATATAGGTGGGCAGTCGACTGATGGGCAGATCAGTCGACTGATCTTATGATGAGTTGACTGGTGCTCATGAAATCGGGCACAGAATGGAGTCTCACTCGACTGCTGTCGAGTGGAGCTCCATCAGTCGACTGATGGGTATCATCAGTCGACTGATGGGTATCATCAGTCGACTAATAATGGATCTGTTGGACTTATCCAATGTAGATCTAGCCGTTGTCTCACGACAACAGTGGCATCAGTCGACTGATGGTCCCGATCAGTCGACTGATCAACTTTTTCCAGCACAGGTTGAAGCTTTATAAGGAGCTCGTGATGGAGGAAAATGGTATGGTTTCTTGAGGGCTTTTGGGGTGATTTGCTGCTGCAAATCAGGGTCTCCAAGTTGATATCAAGTAACAAAGCGATCAAGCATTCAAGAGCATTTGTAAAGTATTTTCTTTACTTGTATTGCTTTGTATTTCATTGTATTTGCTTTTAGCATTTTGATTATTGTTGTAATCATATTGTACGAGGTTTCTCCGCCTCCGGATTGTTCCGAGAAGGAGTGTTTATTAGTGGTTACATGTACATCATTAGAGCTCGTAGAGCTCGATCCGTGGAGTAGGAACCTTGAGCTTCCGAACCACATTAAACAATTGTGTTTGCGTGTTTGTCTTGCTTTTCGTTATTACTATTATTATTCCACTGCGCATAATGAGTTTTATAGAGACGAACGCGAATGCATTCCTTCGACGTATAGCACGACGCTATTCACCCCCCTCTAGCGGCCTCAAATCTCCTACAATTGGTATCAGAGCCCGGGGCTCTTCTACGGACTAACCACCGGGAGCTAAGACAATGAAGCTAGAGGGTGAAGATGGAGTTGGAAGAACAATTCGGTTGGGACATCAACACACCGGTCCCATACTCATTGTATGGACGAGAAGGCTTCAATTCTTGGAAGAGAAGAATTGAAGATTTTTTTATGATGAGGGATTTAGAGGAATGGTCCTTATTAATGGAAGGCTTTGAGTATCCAAGAGGACCAAAAGGTGGATTCCTCAAAAAGAAGAGATGGAGTGAGGATCAACTCCAAAGATTCGAGAAAAACAAGAAGGTAATTAAATTCATTTTCGATTTAATTCCTAATGACTTCTTGTGTAGCCTAGGTGAGTGCTAGGATGCTAAAGAGATTTGGAGCACTTTGGCCATGCTCCATGAAGGTCCATCACCGGTCCAAGAGGAAGGGACCGAAGAGGCAAGCCCATCATCCTCACAAGGAAGTGAGGACTTGGAGGTTGAGAGACCATCAACATCCAAGGAGGAAGAGGAAGTAGAATTGGAGGAGACCTTCACCTCAAGGATTGAGGGGGAGGAGATTAGACCATCCTCAACACTGGAGCAAGAGAAAGAGTCACTTCAACCTCCGGGAGGAGTGAAGAATCCACTCCAATCAACACAACCAACCTAGGTAACTCAAACACCGTAATTCAAAATAAAAATAGCATTATGTGTTTTGAGTGTAGGGAATTTGGGCACTATAAGAGCAAGTGGCCAAAGAAGATTAGGAAAGCTCCACCGGCACCAAAAGTCAAGGATGCCGGTTCCCCAACACCTAAAGGTAAAGAGCACATCATATGCTTCAAGTGCAATTCAAAAGGACATTATAGGAATCAATGTCCTAGGGGGAGCAAAAAGATCCAAGAAGGAGCATCACAAGTAGGGGGAGCCACTAAGGCAAACCCTAAGGTATATTTTAATAATGCTCTTTCTTTAGTTAATAGACAAAATCATGCTAGGATTTTCAATTCACTTTCTATTTATCATGAAAAGCATGCTAGGAGCAATAAATATTTTTGTTTAGGAGCTAAGAATGTCCACTTAGAAAATAAGGAGAAATTTGGGACTAATGTCCCTAAAAATATCTCATCTAAGGACAACCCTAGGTCAAACAAGTCTAGACAAATCCTACCTAGGGAGACCATTAGAAAGGTACAAGAGCATCTAGGTTTCAATCCCAAATGGACTAGGCATATGCCTAGGGAGACCCATGCCCAAGGATTAACTAAAAATTCAAAAATTGGGCAATTAAAAAGGAAAATCAAGTCTTGAGGTCAAGGCTTGAAAAGATGGAGAAGACCCTTGCAAAAATGCAAAATCAATTTCAAGGGTCAAGAGGTCAACATTTAGGGTCTAGAAGTCAATGCCTAGGGTCAAATGGTCAAAAATCAAGACCTAGGAAACTAGATTCATCCAAGGGCAAATCTAAGCCCAAGGAAACCTATCACAATGTTCCATTTGATTATGGAACTAAACCTAGGAAAACCAAGGTCACTAGGGAAGTTATCCCTAAGAGTAACCATGGTAAGTGCCTAGTGGCTAGGGTTTCTGGGAAACCTAGGGTGGCCACTAAGAAGGTTGCAAGGGGAGTTACTCCAAGAGTCAACCTAGGCAAGACCACAATGACCAAGGCTAATAAGCCTAGGAGGGTCATTAGGAAGGTATCTAGGGAGGTTATCCCTAAGGAATACCTAATTAACCCAATGAGCTCAAATAGATTTTGGGTTCCTAGAAGCGTGATTGATTCACGCTAAGATGGGTTTAGGGTGTGCCAACCTTGATTGGATGGGTAGTTAACTCAACCATGGCAAAGGTGGCATTTTAGGTTATTTTCAAGGTTATGGATATCTTGGAAATAGGCTTGATTTCTAATCCTAAAAATATTTTAGGATGTGCCAATATATTTTGGGAAGTTTGATAAAATGATCAAATTGGCACAATTTAGATTTAGAGGTCTTAGTGTGCCATTTTGGTTTTTTTTGGCACATTTGGGAGAATTTAGGTTAATATGGCAAAATGAACTTAATCCCATAAAATGACAATTAATATTAAAATTTAGGTATTACTATACCTATATATTTTATATTCCATGCTTTGATTGCCATATGTCATGTCATGACACCTTGTTTACTTTTAATCATTTTATATGTCATGATTATGCTTAGGTTTTAGATTAATGTCATGTGTTTTTAGATTTCATATTATGCCATGACATCATGATTATGAGCATATGCTTGTTTATATCATCATTAATGCAATAATCATTCATGCATTTGATTAAAATTGAGTTAAGGACTTTGGCATGACTTGGAGTCCCATTTATAAGGGAATCAAGTAGGGTTGTCTTAGAAAAATACATAAAACCCTAGATTAGGGAGAACAAAACCCACATCTCACATCCAATTGACATGTATGTGTATTTATACACCCTATATATATGTGAGATGCTAGGATATGAGTTAAATTCAAGGTGCATAGTTTTTACATCTAGATGAACTAAAACTCATCCTTAATCAACAAGTGGATCATTGGGAAAGCTTGTGTACAAGTCATGTACATAGAGCCCAAGGAATATGATCCAAAATAAGGTTTTAAAAACATTTTAAAATCTTTTTGAAAAACCTTGGTGAAGTCTATATTTTGATAGCAATCACCATTGATGAAGTTGATACAAAGTAGGGCCAAAACATTGAAAATTTCAATGGTTTTGAATTTTGTGCCAATTTCACTATTTTATGGGTAAAATACTTTTCAAATATTTTTCACCCATTGTATTGCCTATAAGTAATATACGTAACAAATTTCGTGATTTTTTCGATATACGTAGAATTACTTATGATTTTCTAAAATTCGATTCTGATAACTAAAATTCAGAAATTTGATTATCGATCATTTACTGAGTGACAGATTGATTGATGTGAGTGGCGATCGGTAATCGACGAGTCGATCGCCAATCGATTTTGGGAAAACTAGGTTTATTTAGCCCGTGTTTAGCTATGGTTAAGGTTCCTAACCACTCCTAACCCTAGGATATGCTTTGGGAAGCATTATAAAGGGTGAAAATCCATTGGATTAGGATTAGGAGAGTTGTTTAGGGTTCGTATCAAATTTAAGGTGGGGAGAGTTCATGTTTGAACTTTTAACCTTATTTTTGGTGGTTTAGAGTTCTTATTGGCTTGGGGACTTCCCAAGGATATTGTTGGTGCAATGGTCAAGGGAGAGCAAGCCTTTAGGGGGAGGTATCCATCATGGGATGATGAATGGTATTTTTCTTCATGGGAAGGAAAAATGAGATTTTCACATACCCAATTTGGAAATTGGTGGAAAGTATAGGATTGCCTCTCTTGAGTGATATGGGACTTATCACTAGGAAGATGGTAGACATCCTAGTATCTTTGGACCAAGGGGGAGATTGTAAGATCTCATTGGGACATGAGACATTGACCTCCTTGGAGAGATAACCTTTTTGATGTATGTGAAAAAGGGGGAGAATATTGCATTACCAATTTGAAAAATTGGAAAGGGAATTTGAGTTAGGGGCCTAATTCAAGGTTTGTTTTTGTCAAACATCAAAAAGGGGGAGATCGTTTGTGCAATCGGCCCAGGTCACGATTGACCAGACTCGAGTTTGACTCGAGAGATGTTTTGATGTTTGACAAAGTAAGTTGACATTGATGTTTGACATTAATGTCTGTTGATGTTTTGGAGAGATTGTTTATACAATCAACCCGGGTTATGTTTAACTGGACTCGAGTTTGACTCGAGGGAGACTTTGATGGTTGACTAGGGTTGACCATGTGATTATGGAAAGTCCAAGTCATTGGTAATTGGCATGGAAAGTCCAAGTGGGACACTTGGCATTTGGGAAAGTCCAAGCATGGGTCTTGGCATTGAAAGTCCAACATGGGTTGGCAAGGGAAAGTCCAAGCATGGGTCTTGGCATGGAAAGTCCAACATGGGTTGGCAAGGGAAAGTCCAAGCTCGAGCCTTGGCATTTGAGAAGTCCAAGGGGTTTGGTTGGTGGCGTAAAGTCCAAGCGGAGTCTTGGTGGCGTAAGTCCAATGTGCCTTGGTGTTGTAGACACCGTTAGCATGACATAGCCGATGGAAGCACCTGAAGGCTAGCGCAATGGATGAACAAGTCATGGATGACTTGGGGGGATCCGAGAGGCGTAAGACTGATGGAGGTGGCTAGAAGGCTTAGGTCTAGGCTAAGGGTGGTCTATCAAGTATGGGGGAACCATACTTGGGCTAAAACCTCATGTTTGAGGTGTGTTAGTCGACTGGTGCCATGTGGCAGTCGGTTGGCATAGTCAACTAGGGTTTGACTGCGTGAATTGCCCTAGAAGTCGACTGCCATAGGTGGGCAGTCGACTGACTGGCATATCAATCGACTGATCTTATGATCAGTCAACTGGTGCTCGTGAAATCGGGCACAGAATGGAGTCTCACTCGACTGCAGTCGAGTGGAGCTCCATCAGTCGACTGATGGGTATCATTAGTCGACTGATAATGAATCCGTTGGACTTATCCAACATGGATCTAGCCGTTGTCTCACGACAATAGTGGCATCAGTCGACTGATCGACTTTTTCCAACACAGGTTGAAGCTTTATAAGGAGCTCGTGATGGAGGAAAATAGTATGGTTTCTTGAGGGCTTTTGGGGCGATTTGCTACTGCAAATTAGGGTCTCCAAGTTGATATCAAGAAACCAAGCGATCAAGCATTCAAGAGTATTTGTAAAGTATTTTATTTACTTGTATTGCTTTGTATTTCATTGTATTTTCTTGTAGCATTTTGATTATTGTTGTAATCATATTGTACGAGGTTTCTCCACCTCCAGATTGTTCCGAGAAGGAGTGGTTGTGTGTGCATCACTAGAGCTCGTAGAGCTCGATCCGTGGAGTAGGAACCTTGAGGTTCCAAACCACGTTAAACAATTGTGTTTGTGTGTTTGTCTTGCTTTTCGTTATTACTATTATTATTCCACTGTGCATAACGAGTTTTGTAGAGACGAACGCGAATGCATTCCATCGACGTATAGTACGACGCTATTCACCCCCACTCTAGCGGCCTCAAATCTCCTACAGTAAAGTCCAAGCATGGGTCTTGGCAAGGAAAAGTCCAAGCATGGGTCTTGGCATGGAAAGTCCAACATGGGTTGGCAAGGAAAAGTCCAAACATTTGTCTTGGCATGGAAAGTCCAACATGGGTTGGCAACAAAAAGTCCAAGCATGGGTCTTGGCATGGAAAGTCCAACATGGGTTGTCAAGGGAAAGTGCAAGCTTGAGTCTTGGCATTTGAAAAGTCCAAGGGGTTTGATATTGGCGGCGTAAAGTCCAAGCGTGAGTCTTGGCAGCATATGTTCAATGGTTGGCGATGTAAAGTCCAAGCAGAGTCTTGGCAGGGTAAGTCCAATGTGCCTTGGCGGTGTAGACACCGTTAGCATGACATAGACAATGTAAGAACCTGAAGGCTAGCACAATGGATGAACAAGTCATGGATGACTTGGAGGGATCCAAGAAGCGTGAGGCTGACGGAGGTGGCTAGGAGGCTTAGGTCTAGGCTATGGGTGGTCTAACAAGTATGGGGGAATCATACTTGGGTTAAAACTCATGTTTGAGGTTAAAACCTCATGTTTAAGGTGTGCCAGTTGATTGGTGTCATATGGCAGTCGACTGGTGTGAGTAAACAAGGGTTTGACTGTGGGAATTGGCCTAGCGATCATTGCCACCTTTGGCGATCAAGCCCGGATTAGGCTTGATCGGATCGTGTGATCGGTCGATGCTTGGTTGATGGTCATGATGAGTCGATTGATGTCCTATCCATTGGATTTTTCCAGCGTGGATTGCACCGTTGTCTCATAGCAATAGTGTCATCAGTCGATTGATGGTCCCGAGCAGTCGACTGATCGGTAATTTCTAGCCCAGGAAGAAGCTATAAAAGGAGCTCGTGGAGGAGGAAATTAACATCATTTCTTGAGGTGTTTTGGGGCAATTTACTGCTGCTAATCAGGGTCTCCAAGTGCAATTCAAGCAACCACAAAGCAAGCAATCTAAGAGGAATTGTAAAGTGTTGTTTTCTTTACTTGTTGTTTTTTTCATTTGTATATTTTTTGTATTTATTTCTTACTGTTGTAAGATCACTTGTACGAGGTTTCTCCGCCTCCGACTTGTGTCGAGAAGGAGTGTTTTATTAGTGGTGTGTTTGTGGCATCGCTAGAGCTCTTTAGAGCTCGATCCGTGGAGTAGGAACCATTTAGTTCCGAACCACGCTAAATATTTGTGTTTGCATATTTATCTATTTCTTTATTTCTTTATTATTATTATTCCACTGCGCACTAACGAAGTTTGTAGACAAACACGAACGAATTCCATCTACGCATCCTACGACGCTATTCACCCCCCTCTAGCGGTCAACATTTCCCTAATAAGGGGGAGAAAAAGGCCAAAGTTAAGATTTCAAAAATTATTTTTTGATAACTTAACTTAAACATTTAGGCCAATGTTAAGTAATCTTGATTACTTAACTTTTTAAGTAGCAAACCATTAAGGGGGAGAGCTAAGATCCTTTTTCAAGTACTCACCTAAGGTCAAGGGGGACGATACCTCAAGGAGGACTTGAAAAAGAGTTACTCCTACTTATGCTAACTTACTAAGTTACTCAAACTAACTTACTAAGTTATGCATTTATGGTTCTTTCATATTTATGCCTATTCATAATAATCATTTCAGTTACTTAAAGCACTCTTATGCCTTAATTTTTCCCTTAATTTTGTGTCATTTTGCCATAGATCAAAAAGGGGGAGATTGTTGGTGTAGTAGGCACCAGATAATTGAACCTAGGTTTTGATTATGGAAAAGACCCAAAGCTAAGGTCATATTGTTGTGTAATGAGCCGAACCAAGTGTGTAGGAATGATTAAGCTGAGCTGAAGGTCGGGCGACATCGGGAGAACTTCGGAGGGAGTCGAAGAACCTAGGTGGAGACCAAAGGCTAAGCTACAAGTCGCTATGGTAAGGTCGAGTGTGAGTGAAGGTAAGGTCGGGTCTTCCGTACAGGGATGATTTTAGGTCGTGATCCGACTAAGACTTCAAGTGGAAGGTCTAGGTCGAGATCGGATGGTAAGTGACTGTTGCTTTTACCTTTACTTACTTCTTTTTGACTAACTCTTTGCTGCAGTCGAGAAACCTAGCCATCAGTCAACTAATGGCTATTAGCAATCAACTGCTGGTGGCATCAGTTGACTGATGAGGGTGAACAATCGATTGCCATTCAAACTGCCCACGTCGGGGAAAGTCAAGATAAGCTCCACTTATCTTGGGGAGATGAGGTTCTTTGAGCCTGAGCTGGAACTTAACATGGGGGGGGGGGGGGGGAGGGGCTTCCAAGGCTATAAAAGAAGGGGGGTTTCACCGTTTAGGTCATCAATTCAAGCTTCCAAATGCTCCCGCAATGCTTCTTCTCTACGACAATGCTACATCACCGAAATACTGTCGGAACACCGATGACACGACCCCAAGCTCAAAGATCCATTTGTCATAGGTATAAGTTCTCAAATTTCCATTTCTATTCAGTGTATTAAATTTCCTTTCAATTATTGTACTCGAAGTTTTCATTGTAAAGCGAGGTGATGTAGGCTTTTGCCTCAGCCTCAGGCTTTCCGTGTTTTCGTGTATCCATTGTCTCCTACCTCCAACGAGGAGGAGATCTTTTAGTGAATTGCCCTCCATACGTGGTCTAGGATCACAAGGGCCTTGGATTAGCAACTGTTAGGTTGTGAACCAAGTAAAAATAAATTTATCATTTACTTTTCTGCTGTGTAATTCTTTACTTTGTTTTAATCGAATGAATTGAATCTAAAAGAATTTACACGCGCTATTGACCCCCGCCCCCCTCTAGCGCTTTTCGATCCAACAGTCCTATGTAGGCATGCTAGAAATGAAAAGAAAAACTAATCATGCAAAAACTTACTAAGAGAGCAGGTATACAATTTTTGTACTAGCTCCCCCTGGACCATTCAACCAATATAGTCTATCCACATAATGGACTTGATCATAGGGAATCCAATACTTATTGGTCCTTATATGTGAATTCAATAAAATTTTGGGGACCCATGCTTGGACTCTTTGATGACTACGATTTACAATAGACATATAAGATTTGTTCGTAGTCGTTGACCTAAATCTGAGTCCGGCTTTGTTGTACATGACTGTTTGAGTTCCAAGATGTCAGTTAAAATTCTTGGATCCCAACGTGAACCTTTCCAACCTAGCCTTGAGCTCTTGAACTCGTCCTTTCAAGAGAGAATTCTCCTCCTCAACTTTTTTAATTTGAGTTGAGTTTCCCTCTTGAACTCGACTAGTTGAAGAGGTTAGAGTAGCCTCTTGCTTGAGGATTTCAACCTCCTCAAGAATCGACTCAACTCGAGACTCGAACTTAGTTAATTTTGTATTTAACAACTTAATAGCATGATACAAATTTGCAATTAGTGAATGACTTATCTTAATTTTTCCTTTTGACTCGGCTTTGAGTCTTGTCTCGAATTCGTCCTTGGAGTCGGAGTCGGGATTGGATTCGTAGTCAGCTTCGAACTTGGACTCGGACTCCATCAGTTACGCCATGAAAGCCAAGTTGTTGCCTTGCTCATCTTCTTCCTCCCACGTCGCTTGAAATGCTTGCTATGGTTGCTTGTGTTTTGGCTTCATTTTTGGGAAGTCTTACTTGTAATGCCCCTTCTTGTTGCACCCAGAGCATGTGTAGGTATGTGTGGGTTTCTTATTCTTCAATTGCTCCCTTTTCTTTTTGATTATTCTCCAAAATAGATTAACTAGTTCGACCTCCATCTCCTCTTCAGATTTCGATTCATATTCATCTTCTGATTCGGATTCTTCTTTTTCTGGAGGTGGTTTGCTCTTCCCTTTTCTTCTTTGTCCTGCAAACAACGCTACAGGTTTCTCTATCGAGACCGCATTAGTTTGTACATGTAATTCTAATTCGAAAAAAAGTTCATCTAATTTAATTTTAGATACATCTCTAGATACCTTGTAAGCATCAACCATGGATGCCCACAAGGTGGTCATAGGAAAAGAATTTGTAGGGGATCGAACAACCGGCTAGAGGGGGGTGAATAACCCTCTTACGATGGATGTCAGAATTCTCTCGTTCGTTTGCTCGTCTACACAATCGTTAGCGAAGCGGAAGCATAAACAATAAAGACAAAGCAAAAAATGAAAATAAAAACGCTAACAAAGAAGATGTAACGTGGTTCACGGTTACGCCGCTAAACCACGATCCCGATTCGTCCGAGGTGAATCACTCATCCAAAGCCAATCACTATTGGTCTCTCCTTTGCACCAAGCTAGGTGGAGGTAACCTTTACAATCAAGATCACTCTTCTTACAATAAGAATGGAGTAAAAACAAGTAAGAAGAGTTTAGAGCTTGTGGGGCACTAGAAAGATCACTTAGAGCATAAGAATTAGCCTCTCAAAGACTCACACCCTCTCTTTTTATAGAGAGGGTTGATTTCTTCCCGTTGGCCGCCACCAGTCGACTGCTGCCCTTGGCAGTCGACTGCCGTCACTATAATGACCTCCGAACACGTCGGATCCCGACCGTTGTAGTCCAACGGAACTCTTGGCAGTCAACTGATGGACCTCACCAGTCGACTGCTGCCTCCATAGTCGACTGCCCAGTCGGCTACGAGCAGTTCTGTGCCCGCGACATCCTCTGGCAGCATCAGGCGCACGGCTATGCAATGCTCCTTCGCGTCTCTTGCCTCGGAAGTCTGCTTCCATGGCTTCACTTCAAGTCATCTCATCCGGCGGTCCCTCGGATGCTCCAAGCGCACGGCTTCCACAAAGTCATCCTTCACCGACTCAAGGACCGAGGTTGTGAGGGTGAACCCGCCAAGGCTCCAATGTGCGAATTACTAAGTCCTGCAAGACTCCAACGCACATATCAAATAACAATATCATCCTAACTTAAACCCTTTGCCACACACATCAAAACCTTATCATGGCAAGAGATTGCCCTAACAGAATTTAGAGTGTACCTTACTATGTCTCGATTATCTACCTTTTGTCCAATGGCGTGTAGGCCGTTCAAGATGTCTTGGATCCACGCATGGAGTTACGTAGTGGTCTCATGATCCTGTATCTTTAGATTATACAATTTATTCAATAGTAAATCTATTTTGCATACATTAGCATCAGATGTCCTTTCGTGTAGCTCTATTAACTTGTTCCAGAGGTCATTGGCACTAATAAACGATCTAATTCGGTTGAGCTCCTCCTTGGTCAATCCACACTGCACCATTTAGGTTGCTTTTGCATCGTCTTCGACTTACCTCTTGGTTGTGTTGGTCCACATGTCAAAGTCCAATGGCTCCCCTTGATCATTGGTGAGTAGAGCAAAGCCGATTTGGATTATTATCCAAGTTTCGACTTGTATTTTCAAGAAACACTCCATCTGACCTTTCCAATAACGAAAATCATCTTCGTTAAAGAATGGAGGTCGGGTGGTGCTATACCCCTCAATATGGGCCATCAAAAATAAACCTTGCACACAAACAAAAAAGACACAAAAAAGGTTGCCAAGACTCTAGTCTTGGATTAGTAGTGCGGGAAGAGAAATAACGAAATGTTTAAAAAAATTTAAAAAAAACAAAATACGAAAAAAAACAAAAAGAAATGCTATATTAGTGGTTGCAGCAAATCTTAGCGCCCCCACTCTGGTACCAATTGTTAGATCAAGGTGAATCGCTATAGGGGGTGAATAGCGATCTAAACCATTTCTTTTCGTTTCGTTAAAACCAAAGTTAAACACAGCGGAAGTAAAACAATGAAAGTAAAGAACACTTTATTTTTACTTGGTTCACAACCAAAAGGATTCTACTCCAAATCCCCGCGATCCTAGACCGTGTACGAAGGGGCAATTCACTAAATGTCTCCTCCTCGTTGGAGGTAGGAGACAACGAATACAAAGAAACAAAAGCTCGAGGTGGAGGCAACAAACCTACCTCACCTCGTTATGATAAAAGCTTGATTACAATGAAATGATTTACAAAATTAAAACACAAACTTTGAGGATGCCGATGATGTAGCGTTGTGAACTTGGTGTCGCATCGGTGTTACAGTGGCATAGAGCTTTGGCGTTGTAGGAGCACTTTGAGAGCAAGATTGATGATCTAAAGGGGCGAAACTCCCCTTCTTTTATAGCCCTCCAAGTCCTATCTCGTTGAGATCCAGATCTAGATTAAAAGGACACCTCACTCCAAGATAAGGAGAACTTATCTTCACCTTCATCGAGCTAGAAAATTTGAATATCAGTCGACTGATGACCTTCATCAGTCGACTGATGCTAGTAGCAATCGACTGCCACAAGCTAGCAGTCGACAGCAAGTTAGGTTATTCAACTACAACAAAGAGTTAGCATGAAAACACAAGTAATACTAAATTTTATGGATAATTATCATCCGATCTCGACCAAGACCTTCCACTTGAAGTCTTAATCCGATCATCGCCTAAAGTCGTCCCCGTACAAAGGACCCAACCTCACCATTACTCACACTCATGCTTACCTCTGGTCCTTTGCGACTTGTCGCTTAGCTTCCAGTCTCCACCTGGGTTCTTCGACTTCATCCAAAGTTCTCCTGGTGTCGATTGACCACAATGGTTTCTAGACTCGAGATTCTTCGTGTGTCACTGACATTCAGCTCGGCTTAAACACTTCTACACACTTAATAGTAGCTTATAAGATAAAGATAATATCTTAACTTTGAGCCTTTGCCATGATCAAAATCTAAGTTTGATTATCTTGTGCCCCTGCACCAATAGGAAACACAAACATTGATCTATCAATATAACACTTCTCTAAGTAACACTGTCTTGTGCCACCCTACTGGGCTCGGGAAACATACTGTCTGCTCGGAAAACATAAACTGTTCTGCAATCACAATACTCAACTCTAAACCACACTTTTGTGCACCACCCTTCTGATCTCGGAAACCACATATACTACGCAAGACACATCCATCCATGGCTAGGAAAATTCTCACACTACTCGACAAATCTCCTAATCTGATCAGAAAAACCCCGACCCTATCAGCGTGCTTGTCTACAAGTTATTAGTGTGTAGCGAAAATAGAAATAAACACAAACAAATAACTCACAAGCACAAGACAAGATTTTATGTAATTTGGAACCCTAGTTCCTACTCCACGACTGAGCTCTAGTGATGCATACCACCACTAAACCTTCTCCTTCTCGGAAACAATCCAGAGGTGGAGAAATCTCTTATAATAGAGTTTACAAGAAGAATACAACCAAATACGAAATACAAAAGCAAATGAAGAAAAATAAGTGAAAACACTTTAGCAAGATGACCTTTCTATTGCTTTACTTTTGGTTGCTTTGGAATGGTTTTAAAGGTCTGGATTGCAACAACAAATCCCCTTCGAGAACTCCAAGAACCAACTTACATTTTCTCCACCGAGATCTCCTTTTAAAGTCTACTCTCGAGTTGATTTTCTACTTAGCAGTTGACTGGCCTTACCCACCAGTCAACTACCCGCTTGATCGTTGTCTCACGACAGACTAATCGACGTTGAAAACATTCAATCAGTCGATTGTTCATACTCATCAGTAGAATGCCATAGCCATTAGTCAACTGCCATGAGCCAGCAGTCGACTATGAAATATTCTATGCTCTTGTCCACTAAAGCTAGTCGATTGCCAGTGGACAGTCGATTAGTACAAGCCACCAGTCAATTACAAAAGCACCAGTCAGTAATCGAGCCGCAGTCGACTACTCGACCAATCTATTTGGTCATAAACCTAATCGACTGCTCGAGTTTTCTAAGTCCTTCGAGTGCTAAACACTCGACCAGTTGACTGGCCCATAACCCTAGTCAACTGCTAAACAATCTGCCCAATTGTTTTAGCCCACCAATCAACTAGTAAACCTCAAAACTGAGGTTTAACACCCAAGTATGATCCCCTCATACTTGACACTTACTCTTAGTATAGACCTAAGCTTTCAAGCCACTTTCATTAGCCTCACAACCTCAGGGTCCATCCGAGTCCTCACGACTCTTTCACCCTTCGTGCTAGCCTTCAAGTGCTTCCATCGGCTTCGTCATGCCATCGGGTACCCTTAGCCTAGGCCAAAGCCATCAAGAAACTTCCATCAACCTCACACCTTTGGTTTAAGTCCACGACTTCTCACCCTTGTGCTAGCCTTCAAGTGCTTCTATCATCTTTATCATACTATTTGGTTTACCTTTGCCAAGAGGTCGTGCCTTCGGGACTTATGCTGCAAAGACTACACACTTGAACTTACATGACCTAGACTACACCCTTGGACTTTCCTTTACCAAGTATCTATACTTGTACTTTCACCACCAAGACTACAAACTTGGACTTTCCCTTCGCCAAGTCTCCATCCTTGGACATTCCCTTGCCAAAAATCCATTTTTGGCCTTTCTATTGCCATGTATCCATACTTGGACTTCCCTTGCCATGTCTCCAAACTTAGACTTTCCTTGCCAAGAATCCATTCTTGGACATCTCCATTGCCAAGTATCCATACTTGGACTTTTCCCACTCGAGTCTTACTCGATGTTGGTCAACCTTGACCTAAGTTTGATTGCTCCAACCATCACCTCCTATGAATATCCCTCATATGACCTTGGATGTCCCAAATTATCCATTAGTCATATGATCATACATATTATCAAACGTCAAAACACTACTTGAGTCCTACTCGAGTTTGGTCAACATTGACCGGAAGCTGATTGCACCAACAATCTCCTCCTTTTTGATGTTTGACAATACCTTTAAGTTAGGCTATCCCATAAGCCCAACTTGAATCTTCTTATGCCAAAACATAATGAAGGTTTCTTACCTTAAACCCTTTATTTCTCCCCCTTTGTCATAATCAAAAAGTCTCTCATCTTCCAATGAGATCCTTCATTCTCTCCCTTTATCCAAAATCATCTTACATGCCTTCATTCTCCTTAGTGATAAAACCCTTATCACTAAATGAAAGGCAATTCTTCACTCTCCACCTTTTTAACCTTCATCCATCATCCCTTGATGGACAAACTCCCCTTAAAGGCTTGCTCTCCCTTGACCAATGCACCAACAATGTCCTTGGATAGTTCTAAGCCATGCTCAGCCAAAATTAGCATCATCAGTCGACTTCGTCAGTGACCAGTCGATTGAGACCTCCACCAGTCGACTAGCTACGTGCAACAGTCGACTGGTATCTGATTTTTTAGAAATCAAATTTTTTAGTTGGATTTTAAAAATACATAATTAATTATACATTTTTAAAAAAAATCTTGAAACTTCATACGTACATTACTTATATCAAATATTATGGGTGGAAAATAATTTTATAAGAATATATCCATTATTTTTTAAAAATGATACAAAGTTCAAAACCTTTGAATACTTTAATATTTTTGCCTAACTTGTATCAATCTTATCAATTGTGATTGCTATAAAAAGATAGACTTCACTAAGGTTTTATAAAATAATTTTAAAATTATTTTTAGACCTCATTTTGATTCATTGTTTATGGGCTAAGTATACATGACTTGTACACTATCTTTCCTTATGATTTGTGCATATGATTGAAAGAGTTTAAGTTCATTTTGATGTACCATATAAGCACATTGAACTTAACTCAATTTCCTCATATCTCACATGTGTCTAAGGTGTTAGTTATAGCCCTAGAGGCAATCATGTGATGGTTGAAAAGGGAACATTTTGTATCATATTCAATAAAGGCAAAGGATTGGTTATTATATTTACATCTTGCTTGTGCCAGCTAAATTAAATATAATAATGCCCTAGAAAAGTAGGTTCTTATCTACAGCACATCAATTGGCAGAATTGATTATGAGAGGCTGTAGAGAATACTTTCCTAAATGTTCCTAGTCAAGTATTAATATGCAAGGGCAATATTAATACATAAAGACTAGCATGTAGGTTGATTGATGACTTGATCTCACAAGTCATGGATATATGATATCAAGTTGACACATGGGTATATATTAGAGAATATATACTGAACTGACCCGCCATGAGAAAGTTTCATGGATCGTTATATGAGTGTCATAAACTTTCTCATGTGACTATTGGTATGAATAGTCCTCGAACCTGAAGTCACTACAGTTCCCTACATAAGGAATTATGTACTTTGGTATCGTCAAACGTCACCCGTAACAGGGTGGACCATAAAGGCGATTACTGGGTATATAACAAATTATGCGGAGGGATGTGAGTGATGTAGATGGGATCTATCCCTCTCATATGACGAGAGTGATATCGGTGGGCCCCTTGATTGAGTAGAACTACTAAAATGCATGGCCATGCTCAAATGAGTCAATATGAGATATTGAGCTCATTTGTTTGAGTTAGTTTACTCAGGGATCAAGAAACACATAGATTGATCGAGGATGACACGGTCTATGCCTCATTGGTCAATCTGATATCAAGGATAGAAGGACACGGTCATACATTATAGTAGTCACAGAAAGGTTAGTCGGATCTTGACTTATTTCGTAACTTGGGTAGCAATGATGTATTGCTAGATGCCGCTCATTGCTTGTGTATCTAAAAGAGTTTAGATCCACTACCAACGTTATGAGAGCCTATAGGGTCACACACAAAGAGCATGATGATTAGAAGAATTAGTGCATTCTAGTTTGACTAGAATAATTTGGGAATAAGCTTAAGTACAAAATGGTTTTTGGACTTTAAGCTTAATGAGAATTTTAGCTTATTGATTTAATGAGATTAATTCAATATGTTACCTTATTGATTTAATGAGATTAATTCAATATGATAACATAAGCTTATTGAATTAATAAGATTAATTCAACATGCATGAATGCCACACAAGCATGCCACATAAGCATGCCACCTAAGCTAGATGAGGTGGAAGGAGACAAAGTGGTTTTTGTCTCCTTAAGTGGCTGGCCAAACAAGGAAGCCAACTCCTTGTTTGATTGTGTCTCAATGCAATGGATTGCATTGAATGTTAGGAGGTGAAAGGGTTTTTCCAACCCTATAAAAGACTCCATGGAGTGGCCAGCCAAAGCAAGATTTTTGGTTGTTGTGTGAAGCTTGAGAGCTTGGTGGAAGCTTTGTTGTGTGGTTTTGTGAGTGTAGGCTAGCAAGAAGAATAGTCTTCTTCTTCCTTTCTCTTTTTCCCTAGCTTCCTCTCCTTTAGGGACTTCTCTAGCAAGAAGGAAAGGAGAGCTCTTCTAGTTTCTTTTGTGAGACAAGAGCTTGCTCGTGTGGATACATATAGAGGCACGGACATTTGAACGTGCTAAAGATCCAACAAACCAAAAGGAAAAGCGGGATTAACAAGGGCACGCAACAAAGTAATCCTCTCCTATAAGATAGGTTTGGTTTAGAAATTTATTTTATCGAGTTTTCTTTACGCAAGGATCACTAGGAAGGATCCTAATTTTCCGTTCATATGCCTATTTGGCATAAAGAATTCCCTACTGATGGTATCGAGCCACTTGCGAAGATCGTATAAAAATAGTTTTCTCTATTTTATATATGATATAGAAGTAGGATAAATTTTATTATGAGTTGATAATTGCATTAGCAATTTTTCAAACATAATAAAATATCAATGTCTTTAAAGTTAAAATTGACATGATGCATGGTTATGGCCTAGTCCCAAAAGTTTGTGATTGTGTGTTGTAATTCTTAATACGGCTGCGTGTCGTGCCTTTCTCCTAAAATTCTTGTTGTAAAATTAGTTTTAGACTCGAATGTAACTCAGTATTTCTCCTTTTGTAATATACAAAACAAAGATGGAGGAGTCCATTGGATGATGAGGTTACAAGGAGGAAGTCAACACACAAGACAACCAAAGGAAGCACTTGGGAGAAGATACTATCCTAGGTTGACCAATCAATCTTTTCATTGGCTTGAGAAGATTGTAGAATAAGGGCCATAACCATGACACGCTTAGTTTAATATGTATGTGATGCATGTTAGTTTAGCTTATATGTGATGTATGCTAATATGTATATGATGCATGTTTTATATCTTAATAAGTCAATATGATATGCCTACCAAAGATTGGTACTCACTACTTCCTCGATCATTTGTTATTGGGTTTGCCAAAGCAAAGCAATGCATTTTATCTTGGAAGAGTGCGAGTGGACAATCGTGATGTCCCGCTATCAAACTTGGTTAAGACTTAATTAAGTTTTTCTTAATTAGTTAAGAAAGTAGAGGCATATATTAGCTTTGAACATATGTTTTAAAATTTGTTTTGTGTGATTTCCAGAACATCGGCTTTGTCTTAGAAGTGGTCGTTGCTCGATATCCAAGAAGGCCTCTGTGCCTCGCCACGACTGGAAATGTTTAGGAATAAGCACTAAACTAATCTAAACTTAACCAAAGCTATTAAAGAGTTACATCAGATGTAATTGGCAAAGATTGCCTACCTAATCATACTACGTCTTGGGCGATTAGCAGCTAACTCAAGGCAATTATGATGTGGATCTTTATCCCATATAAATTTATAGCTAAATAGTAGCTAATGATGTAAGCGAAAAGTGTTTGCCTACATCAATGATTAGCTCATATCAAAGCTATGAGAATTTAGTGGGAGCCTCATTTAATTAAAGGCCTAATTAAATGACTTAGGTATGATACTTAATTTTGCATTTTATTGTTGTAGATCACCATGTCATCTAACACGACACACCCCCTCAACTTGCGATCTGTCCTTGAGAAGGACAAGCTCAATGGAGCGAACTTTCTTGACTGGTATAGGAACTTGAGGATTATCCTCAAGCAAGAGCATAACTGTATGTCCTAGAAGCGATCTACCTGAAATACACCCTCCCTGCACACTCGTCTTTGAAAGGATGCTTATAAGAAGCATCAAGATGACGCATTAGATGTGTCATGCCTTATGCTTGCAACCATGAACTCTGAGCTTCAGAAGCAACATGAGAACATGGATGCCTATGATATGGTTGAGCATTTGAAACAACTATATCAAGGACATGCCAGGCACGAGCGTTTTGAAGTGTCTAAGGCTCTTTTTGCATGCAAGATGCAAGAAGGAACACCTGTAGGAACTCACGTACTTAAAATGATTGGGTACGTTGAGAACCTTGAAAGACTAGGTTTTCCACTGAGCCAAGAATTGGCAACCGATGTTATCCTGCAATCGTTGCCGGAAACATATAATCAATTCGTCATGAATTATAACATGAATGAAATTGATAAGCCTTTGCCTGAGATTCTCAGCATGTTAAGAACTGCTGAACCGAATCTCAAGAAGAAAGTTAGTAACGTACTAATGGTCAAAAAGGACAAAGGTAAGCGCAAAGGCAAGGGTAAGACCCAAGCCAAAGGCAAGGCCAATTCATCCACTTCAAAGGGTAAAGGTAAAGTACCTAAGGAAGGGGACTGTTTCCATTGCGGTGAGACTGGACACTGGAAGCGGAACTGCAAAGTCTACCTTGAGGAAGTAAAGAAGAAAAGAAGTGGGACTTCTGCCTCAGGTATACACGTTATAGAAGTTAATCTATCTATTTCTTCTACATGGGTATTAGATACCGGATGTGCATCTCACATTTGTACTAATGTGCAGGGACTGAGAAATAGTAGACTAATGGCAAAAGGCGAAGTGGACCTACGAGTAGGCAATGACGCAAAAGTTGCTGCTGTAGCTGTAGGAACATATTCTTTGTCTTTGCCCACTGGGCTTATCTTAGAACTAGAGGAGTGCTTATATGTACCTGCATTGACAAAGAACATAATTTCTGTATCTTGTTTAGACAAGAAAAACTTTTCTTTTATAATAAAGGACAAATGTTGTTCCATTTATTTGAATGAAATGTTCTATTGTAATGCACCACTTATGAATGGTCTCTATGTTCTAGATATCAGGAAATATTGAGCTCATTTGTTTGAGTTAGTTTACTCAGGGATCAAGAAACACATAGATTGATCGAGGATGACACGGTCTATGCCTCATTGGTCAATCTGATATCAAGGAGAGAAGGACACGGTCATACATTATAGTAGTCACGGAAAGGTTAGTCGGATCTTGACTTATTTCGTAACTTGGGTAGCAATGATGTATTGCTAGATGCCGCTCATTGCTTGTGTATCTAAAAGAGTTTAGATCCACTACCAACGTTATGAGAGCCTATAGGGTCACACACAAAGAGCATGATGATTAGAAGAATTAGTGCATTCTAGTTTGACTAGAATAATTTGGGAATAAGCTTAAGTACAAAATGGTTTTTGGACTTTAAGCTTAATGAGAATTTTAGCTTATTGATTTAATGAGATTAATTCAATATGTTACCTTATTGATTTAATGAGATTAATTCAATATGATAACATAAGCTTATTGAATTAATAAGATTAATTCAACATGCATGAATGCCACACAAGCATGCCACATAAGCATGCCACCTAAGCTAGATGAGGTGGAAGGAGACAAAGTGGTTTTTGTCTCCTTAAGTGGCCGGCCAAATAAGGAAGCCAACTCCTTGTTTGATTGTGTCTCAATGCAATGGATTGCATTGAATGTTAGGAGGTGAAAGGGTTTTTCCAACCCTATAAAAGACTCCATGGAGTGGCCGACCAAAGCAAGATTTTTGGTTGTTGTGTGAAGCTTGAGAGCTTGGTGGAAGCTTTGTTGTGTGGTTTTGTGAGTGTAGGCTAGCAAGAAGAATAGTCTTATTCTTCCTTTCTCTTTTTCCCTAGCTTCCTCTCCTTTAGGGACTTCTCTAGCAAGAAGGAAAGGAGAGCTCTTCTAGTTTCTTTTGTGAGACAAGAGCTTGCTCGTGTGGATACATATAGAGGCACGGACATTTGAACGTGCTAAAGATCCAACAAACCAAAAGGAAAAGCGGGATTTACAAGGGCACGCAACAAAGGTAATCCTCTCCTATAAGATAGGTTTGGTTTTAGAGAAATTTATTTTGTACGAGGTTTTCTTTCGCAAGGATCACTAGGAAGGGATCCTAATTTTTCCGTTGCGCATATGCTATTTGGCATAAAGAATTCCCTACATAAGGTATATCAATGCACACACATGTCATCCTATAATCTTTATGAGATGTGAATTTGAGTTTTTTTCTTAATCTAAGGGTTCATGCATTATTATTTAGGCATCCATTTGATTCCTTTATCTAGGACATCAAATAATGTCATATGTCCTTAAATTCAATTTGATAAACATAATGCATGAATTATGATCATGGCATAAATGATGAGTAAAAATATTTGCCAATGACACATGATGTCATGACATAATGAGAATAACCTAACTATTAGTCATGGCATTTTAAATAATCATATGAGACATGATGTCATGACATGGATTATGGCAACCAAAGCATGACAAATATATAAAATACAAAGGTATATAAATACCTAAATTTTAAACCTAATTTCCATTTCCTAAAATTATACCAACTTTGCCATAATAACATCGACTCCCTCAATTGTGCCAAAACCCCAAACTTGGCACATTCTTGATTCTAACTTATTGATGCCAATTATGATCAATTTTTCAAACTTTATTATTCCAATCGGCAAGTCCTAAAATCTCTTAGGATCTTAACTTTAACTTTATTTTCAAAGTACCTATACCTTGAAAATGTTCTAAGTGTCAACTCCACTATGGTTAGGTCAACTACCTTTCCATTCAAAGTTGACTCACCCTAAACCCATTTAGTCCAAAGGAATCAAACTACTAAGTACCTATTGGAGCTTTTTTGGTTTTCTAGGTATTCAATAGGGATGACTTCCCTTGATACCTTCCTAATGACTCTCCTAGGCTTCTTAGAAGCCTTAGCCAATGTGGTCTTATTAAGGTTAACCCTAGGGATAACTTCCCTTGTAACCTTCTTAGTGACTCTTCTAGGTTTCTTTGAAACCTTAGTCACTTGGCTCTTGTCAAGGTCAACTCTAGGGATGACTTCCCTTGTAACCTTGACACTCCTAGACCTAGATCTAGTTCCATAACTATATGGAACACTATGGTAAGAGGGCTTTATTTCTTGGGACTTAGGCTTGTAACCCAAACCTTTCTTGTCCTTATGTAGATTTTGCCTCCTAAAGCATAAAATTTGTCCATTTGACCCATTAATCGAATTTATCATCTTTTGAAGGGCCTTTTCCAATTTATCAAGTATTGACCTTAAAACTTGATTTTCTACCTCTAATTTCTCCATTTTTTATTTTCCATTATTTATTGACATATTCTTCTTCCTAGGCATATGTCTACCCTTTTTAGGATAAATACCTAGGTTGTTCACATTCTCTCCATCCCTATCTAAACATGGTCTACCTCTAAAGGTTCTAGTATTTTCCTTAGGTAGAGTGGTTCTAGAATTGTCTTTAATCTTTATTTCATGAGATTTTGCACTAAACAATAAAATTTATTTCTAGCATGCTTTTGATCATGAACAATTGCAAGTAAATTATGGCATAATACCTTACCCTTAGGAGCCCCTCCTACATTTGAGCTCTTTCTCTTGTCCTTCCTATGATGACTCCCCCCTCAGACATTAGCTCATGTAGTCGCCCTTTTGGTTGCACCGGAAGCTCACTATGTGCTCATTACCTTTGCAAATTGGGGCTTCGATATCCTTGGTTTTAACCTTTGCCTTTGGTGCTACTTGAGCCTTGTTCTTGATCCATTTTGGACACTTCCTTTTATAGTGCCCTTGTTCTCTATACTCAAAGAAAAAGATATGATTTTTATTTTTAATGATTGCATTTGAGTTACCTATAGAGGAATCTTAAGCTTGTTCTTCAGTTAGTCCGGATGTGGAGGTCTCCTCTTCTTGTTTCCACATTGAAGATCTAACCTCGCCCTCAATCTTAGAGGTGGAGACTTCTTTCATCTCTTCTGACTAAGATGTTGAGAACCTCTCAACCTCTGAATCCTCAAGTTCTTGAGATGATGAACTTGATCCCTTGGACCCTTTCTTATCGTCTTGGGTCGATGAGGGATTTTCATAGAGCTCTACCGATTTGCTCTACAACTCCCTTCCATCCTTAAAATTCTCCTATCTTGCACACAATATCATTATGTACCAAATTGATTAACATTTTGGTTACCTTGCCATTGATCTCAAATTTTTGGATTTGCTCCTCGATCCACTACTTCTTCTTGAATATTTTCCTTTTCTTGTCCATTGGAGCCTTGAATCCTTCTATCAAAATAAATCAATTTTCTATATCACACATAAAAAAATATTCCATTCTACCTTTTCAAAACCTAAAATCCTCACGGTCGAAGGTGTTAGAGATTGATTGACATCAATAGAGGGGGTGAACAATGATTTCTCATTGTTTGATGGATTTGACTGCGTTCGTGTTGTGCTCATCTACAAATGCATTATACTTAGCAGAATATACAATACAAAATACAAATATAAATACACAAGAACAACAAGACAATATAACGTGGATTGGAACATAGGGTTCCTACTCCACGGATCGAGCACTAGTGAGCTCTAGTGATGCACACCACCTCTAAATCTTCTCCTTCTTGACAACACATCGGAGGTGGAGAAACCTCGTACAAATCATTATTATAATAATACAACTATAGAATACAAGCAAATACTAGTATACAAATGTAATGCAAAGAAAAACTTTAGAAGAGTGCTTTTGATTGCTTGCTTTGGATTGCTGTTGAAGGTCTAGAATGCAGTAGCAATTCCCCTTCAAAATCTCTCCAAAAACTAATGCAAAATCTTCCATCTCGAGCTCCTTTTATAACCTCATTCGAGTTGATTTTGCACCTAGAATTCGACTACAAAAAGGCCCCAGTCGACTGCCCATAGTGCCTGTTAGTGCATAGATTCACATATCTCCACAATAGTATGATATTGTCCACTTTGGGCCTAAGCCCTCATGGTTTTATTTTTGGGCTTTACCCAAAAGGCCTCTCCCAATGGAGATATCTTTTCATCTTATAAGCACATGATATTTTCAATGTCTTACCAATGTGGGACTTTGATTGTATTTCCTAATACTCTAACAGTGCCATTGTCTCACAACGACTCAATCCATGCTGGAAAACTCCAATAGATACACTAGCAGTTGACTGATCAGTCTACTACCAAAGCTTCTGTGCTCAAGTCCACTTAAATTAGTAAACTGACAAACTCTAGAAATCGATTGCTTGTGGACTAGTCGACTGGCAAGGCCACAGTCAGTAGTCGAGCCTCAGTCGACTCTCGACTAGTCGACTAGTCATAATCTCAGTCGACTAATCCAAGTTGACTAGGCTTCCAAGTGTCAAACACTCAGCTAGTCGACTGATCCATAACTCCAATTGATTGATAAACCTCAAACATGAGGTTTAACTCAAGTATGCTCCCTTCATACTTGATAGACCACCCTTAGCCTAGACCAAAGCCTTCTAGCCACCTCTATCAACCTCATGCCTATCAGATCCCTCCAAGTCATCCATGATTTGTTCATCCATATGCTAGCCTTCAAGTGCATCCATCGTCCATTGTCATGGTAATCGAGTCTACTTTTCTAAGGTACATTTGAACTTACACTGCCAAGACAAATGCTTTGACTTTACGCTGCCAAACATGGGAATTCTGCCGCCAAGACAACAACTTGGACTTTACGCCATCAATATCACACCCTAGGACTTCCCAAATGTCAAGTATCCATACTTGGACTTTCACTACCAAAGTTCACTTTGACTTTATGACTCCAAGACTACAGCTTGGACTTATGCTGCCAAGACTATACCTTTGGACATTCCTTGCCAAGTACCCATGACTTGGACTTTACCATTGCCAAAACTCATGCTTGGACTTTCCATGCCAAGTACACATGACTTGGACTTTACCTGTGACGATTCTTGGACTTCCCATGACAATCACATTGTTAATCATTTTGTCGAACATAAAAATACTACTCGAGTCAAACTCGAGTCTAGTCAAACCTGACCTGGGCTGATTGCACCAATAATCTCCCCCTTTTTTATATTTGACAAAACCTTTGAGATAGGCTACATAACTAAAGCCATCAGTTCTCCCCCTTTTCAAAATACATCAAAAAGTCTCTCCCCAAGTGTATCAATGTCTCATATACCAATGAGATCTTAGATTCTCCTCCTTGATCCAAAAACATTTAGAATGCCTTCACTCTTCCAGTGATAAATCACATATCACTAAATGAGAGGAAATCCTCACTATTCTGCAATTCTCCCCTTATGAGGAAAAATCCATCCATCATCCATTGATGGATAACCTCCCCCTAAAGGCTTGCTTCCCCTTGACCATTGCACCAACAATATCCTTGAAAAGTTCCTAAGCCAATAGGAACACTAAACAATCGAAATTAAGGGTAAATGTTTAACATTGAACTTTCACCTCCTTTAAAATTTGATTTTCACCCTAAACACCTCTCCTAATTCATTTCCAATGAATTTTCACCCTTCCAATACTTTCCAAAGAATATTCTAAGTTAGGAGACGTTGGGGTACTTAGGGATGGCTGAAAATGGGATAAACAAACCTTTCTACCAGAAATCGACCCAGCCATCGACTTGATCAGCAATCGATCATTGCCCGACATCGATCATGGAAAAGCCAAGCGATCAAGCGCCATCGATTTTAAAAAATCAAATTTATAAAAATGAATTTTGAAAATACATAAGTAAATACACATATTTCAAAAAAATATGAAAATTCATACGTAAATTACTTACATGTAATACAATGGTTGAAAAATTGTTTTGAATTAAAATGCCCATTAAATTGTGAGATTGATACAAAGTTCAAAACCATTGAAACTTTCAATGCTTTTGACCTACTTTGTATCAACTTCTTCAATGATTATTTCCATCAAAAGATAGAATTCATCAAGGTTTTCTAAAATGATTTTAAAATGTTTTTGAAAACCTATTTTGAACATGGACTATGGGCTAGATGTACATGACTTGTACATTAGCTTTCCTCATGATTCATCATTATCATTTAATGAGTTCTAAGTTCAATATGATGTACTAAATAAGAACATGAACTTAACTCATTTCCTAGAATCTCACATGTATCTAAGGTGTATGAAAACACACACAAGTCAATTTAATGTTCTTTTGAGATGTGGGTTTAGGTTCTTAGGGTTTTATGCATTCTTCTAGACAACTCTATTTGATTCCCTTATACTTAGGATTTCAAATAATATCATTTGTCTTAAATCAATTGGATTAACCAAAAAACATGAAATATGATCATGGCATAAAATGATGGCATAATTAAAGCATGTGCCAATGATACATAATGTCATGGCATAAAGATATGACTTAAATATAAGCATGACATTTACAAAAATATGATCATGGCATATTAAAATAACTATAAAAAAATTATGATGTCATGATATATATGGATTTCATGGTTGAAATAGAAGTTATGGCTTATACATGATGACATGGAATAATAATAATGAATGAGCATACACATCGACACATGTAATAAGCAAAACAAGACACATTATCACAACCAACCAATATAGGATAAATAACACACAATTTTGTAAAAGAAAATATTTCATTAATCTTAAAAGTCATCCATATAAGTGATAGACAGATGTTCGGACCCTCAACCTCGCTAAGAAAATAAAATAAAAATACATAATCGCATGCCTAGCTACCATCCACCAGTGTCATTGACCGGAGGTGGTGGAAGAGGTGGAGGCTACTGACTCAGAGTCTAGCTCCGCATCATCTCTGTTAGGGCAATCAACCCAAGTATGATCATGGTTTTGATGTGTATGTCAAAGAGTTTAAGTTAAGATGTTTATATTTTTGATGTGTGTATTTAAGTTGTGCAGGACTTAGTGAATCACACATGAGTGGCTTGATGAAGCATTGGCAAGTTCATCATCTCATGGCTCGGGTCCTTAAGTCGGTGAAGGATGCCACGGGGAGAAGCCATGAGTTTAGTGCATCTGAGGGACCGTCGGACGAGGAGCAATGGATTTAAGCAAAAGGAAGCAGACTTCAGGGCAAGACGCGAAGGATGGCATGGGGAGAAGCCGTGAGCTTAGTGCATCTGAGGGACGCAGGCCGAAAGAATAGAGCTTCGATGGTGTACTCTATGGTGAGACGAAAGTTGAGCTATTATAACACAGGATAGGGTAGTTCAACTTAGATGAACTTTTTGAAATGTCTAAGGTCAAGTGTTGGATGCTCAAACACTTATGTTTGAGGTTTTACCCGATAGCAGTTGACTGATATAGGTATCAGTCAACTGGTACAAAGTCAACAGTAGTTGACTGAAGTTGGTTGAGGGGTTGTGGCCCACCACTCGACTGCTAGGGTTTATCAGTCGACTGGTCCACCATCAGTCAACTACCAAACCCTAGCAGTTGACTGTTATATGTGGACTCAGGCACATAACCTCTCGTAGCCAACTAAACAGTCGGACTGATGGATGATCAGTCGATTGCCAATGTGAGCAATCGACTGCTCAGATTACCGTTGAGTTGTGATGAATGTTGATCAGGCTTGGTCAAAAGTCATTGGAGTCATTCCATTACAGTGGCAATCGACTACTACCATGCAACAATCGACTGTTGCATGCCCAATGGAAAAAGGCCCTCTTCTCTATAAAAGGAGGGCTTGGGAGCCTTGGGGTGGCTAATGCTTACACTCCTAATCATACTCTAAAGGTTCCCATGGTTTCTAAGTGTTTTTACTCCTTTCTTCTCTATTTCTACATCTATTATCTTGTGAGAAGAGGAGTTTGTGTAAGAAGGTTTTTCTCCACCTTGTGTTCATCTAATGGAGAATATAGTGGAAGGTTGAGGGAGTGATCTGCCTAACGGATTGTCGTGGACTAGCAGCAAGAGGTCGTGAACCACGTTAAAAGAATGTGTTTGTATTGTCTTCTTTACTTTTGTTTTAACTTTAATTGTATTTGTGTTACTATTATTATTATTCCACTGTGCCAACAAGTGTGTAGACTATCAAGCACGAATGAATTCCATCGAGCAATGTTTAAGCTATTCATCCCCCCTTCTAGAAGGGTCATCGATCCAAACAAGTGGTATCAGAGCAAGGATCTTATCAACAGACTCATCGCCGCGATAAGCATTTCAAATGGCCAGCATGAACATCCATACATCGAAGTTTGAAGGAGATTTTTCATGGTGGAAGAAAAGGATGGAGGTATTTTTCGAAACCGATTTTGATATTATGATAATTATGGAGAGTGGTATTGAGATACCTAGGGATAAAGACAACATGCCAATTGAAAAATCAAGATGGACAAAGAAGCAAAAGGAGGAGCATTTAGCAAATTCAAAGGTGATGCACGCGAACGCGACCTCAAATCTCACGAAGAGAACCGTCGAGGACTCGTAGCGTGCGCTCGCGCTCAACGCCCACAAGTGCACGGGTGTCATCAAGTAATAAAGAATATTGATCCCACAGGGACTGAGATTTCGAGTATCGATTTGTCCAGTGGATGTGTTGTTGTTCGGATTGGGAATCCTAGGGTTCACGAATTGTTAGTAATATATGAGAGATGTCCTAAGGCAATCGCCTTATGTATGAACCATTTATATGATAAATGAAGATTCACTATTTGAGTATACATATTTTATGTATTTGATTGGATCTTAAACTCATTTACTGAATGTCCACGATACGATTCACAGCATGAGAGAATTTGTGATTGGATCACAACTAGTGAGTATCTCTACATGTGTAATTGTGATGTATCGAAATTATCCATAGTCGATGAATTGATGGATTTGGACACCATCAATTCCGTCGAGACTAGCACGAGGTATACTCTTTGGTGTATCCAAGCAGCTGATTCTCACTGGCTGGAGACATAATGATGTCCGGAGTTAATCGTGGATGCTAGTTATGGTAACTAGTTCATTGGAGTGACCAGCCGTAAGACTTCATATGGTTCTCTGCATATATAGATATGTCAATGAAGTTCTTACTGTGGCTTAAGTGCGATGTTCCTTTGACTTGCGGTATTCAAGTCATCTTGATCATGGAGACTTATGCTTTGACATCTTAAGCAAACATCTCTAAGGAGATGTGGACCCGGATGATTGGGTATAAGTCGAAGTGATCGAAGGTGTTTGAATAGCCTATAAAGGATTCACCACTCCTTGCGAGGAGATGTATACCCATGGCCTCGTCGGATTGTTACTAAAGTCTTTGGCCAAAGCATTACATGTTTAGAGTAAGGTACTCTTCGATACATGTGGAGTAACTAGAATCCGTAGGGCGAGGAAATGATACTTGGGCTAGGTGTGGCGTGAGTCGACCTAGTGGGGGACACAATAGACCATGTCCTGAACCAAGTGGGTATAAGATGAGTGAAGGGAATGGGGCACGATTCATTCGAGCTCTTGAAGGGTTTGAAATAGTTCTGGATCAATTGATCTTTTCTGTTAATTGGGGATCATGATGTACTACTAGGTGCCACTCATGATCATTCTATAATTAATGGTTAATTATAGACGGCCAACATAAACCGAGAACCTATTTGGTCACACGCACAACGAGTGTAATCCAAAGGATTTAAAAACGAGCTTGAGAATGAGATTCTCAGACCGAGAGAAACTATGTTTGGTTGGACCAAACATAAAGCGAGCATGAAATTGTTTCAGTCGCAAAGGAAGCGTGGATGGGCCGTGTCTTATGAAGACATAATGGATGGACCAAAATGGTTTGATTCTAAACCAATGGATGAGAATAAACCAAAGGGTTTGGTTTATATTAAACGAATGAACCAAAGGTTGGTTCGGTTCGTTTTAACTTAAAATAAACCATCATGGTTTGGTTTATTTTAACTTATCTTAATGGAGCGGGTTAACGGGATTTATGGATATGATCCATTAACCATTAAGAGAATTAGTTCTCTATAAAATAGGGCTTAAACCCTAATCCTAAACCCTAATGGTAGTTGCCGCCCACCTCACCCTTGGTGAATTCGGCGCCCAACCCTAAGTGTCGCCGCCCAGCCTTTGTGCCGCCGTCCAAGTCATTGCCGGCGACCAAGCTTCAGCCGGTGAACCTCCGGCGACCCTCCGGTGATCTCCTCTAGGTTCGGTGATAAGGTGAGCTTCCATCTCTCCTTGGCCGGCCTCTATTCCTCCACCAAAAGCTGTCCAGTTTTTCTGGACAGCTTGTTTCTTTGTTGTCGGAGCGTCGTTTAGACGATGGTTAGTGCTCCGACAGTGGCTAACTTACCGGGGATTTGATCTCCGGTAATCCTCTGAGGTGGGGGACGAAGGATTCGTCAAACGGTTGACGAATACCTCTCCGGAGAAGCGAGTTTTGAGAACTCATTTTAGGATCCGAATTTGGATTCGGATCGTGATCATCTCTCGATCACGTCGTCTTCAACACGAGGCTAGTAACCCGTATGAAGACGAAGCTCGTGACTTAGCGAAGTCATCCCGAGGAGCTCGGCGTGGATACGGATAGAGACGATTCTTACGAGGATCGTTCCGGTTGATGCCGTTCCCGCTACACGTCATACGGAAGGTATAACGTAGATAATTTTATTTTATTGCAAATTTTAAATTACGGTTATGTCTACACTTGTTGTAATAGCATGCGTGTGTTGTGTGTGTTGTAATAAATATAGATTTATTATTTTTTAATTGCTTCCGCTGTGCTCATGTTTACGAAACATGATCGAACACACACACGCCGCGGTGCCGGAAACCCAACAGTGGTATCAGAGCCCAGGTTGTGTTTCGACATAATCGTAAAAATGGTTTTGCGATAGTCATAATGTATTTCTGGAAATTTTCTAAATTTTGGAAATTTAGAAGTATTTATGGAAATTTTTCAATTTTGGAAAGTCTAGAAGTATTTATGGAAATCTTCCACTTTTGGAAAGTTAGAAGTATTTATGGAAATTGATATTTTCCATAAATAAAATATTTGATTAGATTCTGGAAATTTGTTTCCTAATTTAATCATGATTTGATTTGGGAAATCAAATCTTAAAATATTTTATTTCCATAAGTAGTTTTAATGATTTAGGAAATTGGTTTCCTAAATAGATTTTCCTTAATCAAATAATTCCATTAATAAAATATGTGATTAGATTTGGAAATTTGTTTCCTAATTTAATTATGATTTGATTTGGAGAATCAAATCTTAAACATATTTTATTTCCATAAATAGTTATGACATATAAGGAAATTATATACATGACATAATTGTATGCCATGTAATTGCATTAGATGCATAACATTATGCCATGCGTGTCGTGACATGTAGATGTATGCCATGCCATGTAGATAATAGTTATTTGCATGCAAAGAGGATGAGACATAAAAACCCTTAATCAATATTAAAGCCTACACCTTCCATTAATATGGTTAGAACCAGAGTTCTGTTTCTTGTTTGGGTTGTTGGACTCTCTCCAAGCCCGGCTCGAACATAAACCATGGAATAGTTTAATACTAATATGGTAAGAGTCAGAGGTCAATCGTTAGCTTTGGTTGTTGGACTCTCTCCAAGCTGGGCTAATTGGTTGAATGCGCTCTAACCATATTAAAACTATGTCCTGATTAATGGGTTGGCTTTAACCTGGAGCATCGGCTTGTTGGACTCTCTCCAAGGTCGATGTAAAGGGAGGTGAAGTTGGGTGCTATGCATATGATGCATACTTGTTAATGTGTTAACAACCCGATGTATGTGTGAACATTCAATTAGTTGATAGCACATTGTGATAGTTGCATATCGGGATATGCAATCGGTATAGATGATACCTACCATCGTAGTTATGAATGGCTTGTTGGACTCTCTCCAAGGTTGTTCATAACTATGATGGATATCAACCCATTCGGAGATGGACCTACGATCTCCCGAAGTGATTTTGGGGTTTTTGAAATTCGAAAAATGAATGGGATTTATAAATGTATATTGATGCATTTTAAAATCATCTTTCTCATATATGCTCGTTTTGTATTTCTAAGTTAATATATTGATCATGATGTGTTTGAATTTGCGTTCCATTTTGGATTCAAATAAATTGGATCGGGCCGAACTTCTTGGGTGGCTTAGAAACTTAAAATTGTTCTCAAGGTGAAAAGCTTGTGTATGTCCTCGGCGCCTCTTCCCACCTTGATCCTAGTGACGATGTAACTGGACCAATTGTTGGCCTATCGAAACATGTGAGTGATTCGAACAAATGAGTTGCATCATGCTAGCCGCGATGGAACCAAGCTACAGCGGCATGAGCATATGGATGCTCATATCGTGAGTCCTTCATCTCTGAGTTGGTTGATGAGCAAGTGAGATTGAAGGTTCGAAGTCTCAAGCTCCTCTTCACCTCTGAGATGCAAGGAGGTTCATCTGTGGTATGCTCAATATGTCAAGACCGTGGAGCCTTCTCGAGAAGCATGAGTAGGGGGCAGTGATTCCTCGAAGAAAGGTTCTAAGAGGAGTCAAAGGAACAAATGTAAGGGAAGAAGAAAAGGCTAAAAGGCGTAACTACTCAAAAGGGCACTTGCCATCATTATGGCAAGGAGGGTCATTGGCGAAGAAATTGCAAGGTTTATCAAGAGTCCGTGAAGAAGGATAAGGCATCGGATGCCCCATCTTCTTCAGAAATCTTCTTTATTGATTGTCATTCTATTTCCTTAGACACTTGGGTATTGGATACTGGGTGTGGCTCACATATATGTAATGACATACATGGGCTAAGGAATAGAAGAAGACTCGTCAAGGGAGAGTCAAATTTACGTGTTGGGAATGAAGCAAAGGTTGCTGCACTCGCCATCGGAACGTATTTGTTGAAACTCCCTGCAGGACTTGTCTTAGAACTGGACAATTGCTTTTATGTTCCTTCGTTGATAAAGAACATCATTTCTATTTCGTGTTTAAATAGAAATGGGTACCATTTGACTTTTAGTAACAATTGTTGTTACATAACTTTGAATGGAGTTCTTTATGGGACTGGAACTTTAAGCAATGGTGTTTATACGTTAGACGTATCCAGTGACATTTTCAATATCAAAGCGAGCAACACGCGTGCTCGAAAGGATAATCAAATAGACTCCTATATGTGGCATTGTCGTCTTGGCCATATAAGCAAGAAATGCATGTCCGAATTACACCGATGTGGAATTCTGGAATCGTTTGAATTGGATTCATACGATACATGCGAATCATGCTTAAAAGGCAAGATGACTAAGTTACCTTTTACAGAAAAAGGTGAACGAGTGGGAGAGTTACTAGGTCTAGTACATACTGATGTATGTGGACCTATGTCAACTCAAGTATTAGGAGGCTATAGCTACTTCATTACCTTCACCGATGATCACTCACGGTTTGGGTATGTGTTCTTGATGAAACACAAGTCTGAAGCCTTTGAAAGGTTCAAAGAATTCAGAAATGAAGTAGAGAAACAACATGATAAGAGTATTAAAATACTTCGATCGGATCGAGGTGGTGAATACTTAAGTCAAGAGTTTCTTGATTATCTAAGAGACAATGGTATATTGTCTCAATGGACTCCGCCCTATACACCACAGCATAATGGTGTATCTGAGAGGCGTAACCGGACCTTGTTGGACATGGTCAGGTCAATGATGAATCATGCAACTCTTCCCAAGTCCTTTTGGGGCTATGCACTTCAGATAGCTATTTACTTGTTAAACAGAATGCCTACCAAGGTAGTCTCAACTACTCCATATGAGATATGGAATAGTAAGAAACCTCATGTATCTTACTTGAAGATATGGGGTTGTCCTGCTTATGTGAAGCGGATCAGATGTCGACAAATTGGATGCTAAGTCTGATAAATGTCTATTTATTGGATACCCTAAGGAAACTAGGGATTACCAATTCTATCATCCTGTGGAACAAAAAGGAGTTTGTTTCAAGGCATGCTGTGTTTCTAGAGAAAGAGTTTCTCTTGCAAGAAAACAGTGGGAGTGTCGTCGAGCTTGAGGAGGCTCGAGAGACTCAAATAGACATTGATGAGATACCTGGTGAAGCACAGCAGCCGACAACTCATAGTGATGGGCAATCGGCTGGACCTATTGTAACACCACATCTTCGTAGATCTGGTAGAACACGCAATATTCCTGAGAGATATGGATTTCTCGTAAGTGAATCGAACGACGTGTTACTCATTGATGATGAGGAGCCTACCAGTTATGAAGAAGTGCTGACAAGTTAAGAAAGGGATAAGTGGCTTGGTGCCATGAAGTCGGAAATGGATTCCATGTATGAAAACAAAGTTTGGAACTTGGTTGACCCACCTGAAGGGATAAAGCCTATAGGGTGCAAGTGGGTTTTCAAGAAGAAAACCGACATGGATGGTTATGTGATTACCTATAAGGCTAGATTGGTGGCGAAAGGATATCGTCAAAAACAAGGTGTTGATTATGACGAAACCTATTCGCCTGTAGCTATGCTTAAATCCATTCGGATGCTCCTGCCATAGCAGCTCATTATGATTATGAGATATGACAGATGGATGTGAAAACAGCTTTCCTTAATGGAAACTTGCTCGAGGACGTGTATATGATACAGCCTGAGGGTTTCACATCGGTTGATAAAACCAAGGTATGCAAATTGCGACGATCCATTTATGGATTGAAGCAAGCATCCAGGAGCTGGAATATCCGTTTTGATGAGACGATCAAAAAGTTTGATTTCTCACAAAATCCAGACGAACCTTGTGTGTACAAGAAGGTTAGTGGGAGTGCAGTCGTGTTCCTAGTATTGTATATCGATGACATATTACTTATAGAAAACGATGTGTCAATCTTACTGATCGATTAAGGTTTGGTTATCAAGACATTCTCCATGAAAGACACAGGGAGAAGCAACCTACATCCTTGGGATTAAGATCTATAGAGATAGATCGAAGCGGTTGCTTGGTCTTTTCGCGATCTACATATATAGGCCAAGTGCTAAAGAGGTTTAGCATGTCGGAATCAAGAAAGGTTTCTACCCATCGGGCATAGGGTACACCTTTGAAGTCTATGTGTCGCGCCTGAGAAGGCGAGAGGATTTGCATGAGTAAGATTCCCTATGCATCATGATAGGATCTATCATGTATGCTATGTTATGTACGAGGCCCGATGTATCGTATGCTCACGAGTGTCACGGCGGATACGATCCGATCGAGAATGGATCATTGGGTATGTTAAGATGATCCTTAAGTACTTGAGAAGAACTAAGGATGTGTTCCTAATATATGGAGAAGGGTACATGGTGATACGTGGGTATACGGATGCGGCTCGAACGGACAAGGATGATTCCATGTCTTTGTGCAGGTATGTATTCACCTAGAATGGGGCGCAATAAGTTGGAAAGGTTCCAAGCTTGACACTATAGCGGATACGCCACTAAGGCGAGAATACATTGAAGCTTTGGAAGCGACAAAGGCGGTTTGGATCAAAAGTTCATCTCGAACTTGATGTGGTCTCATCGATGATCCAAACATATGCTTCGCCGCTATCATCTTATCGGAGAGATCATCGGTAGGAGCGAAATACAAATCGAGAAAATTCCCTTTGAAAGGAACTTAGCGGATCCTTTGACTAAGCATTACCTCAAAGTAAGTTTGAGGTCATGTTAGAGCTTATGGTATTGGATCGTAGCGATTGGCATTAGGCCAAGTAGAATCTGTTAGTAATATATGAGAGATGTCCTAAGGCAATCGCCTTATGTATGAACCATTTATATGATAAATGAAGATTCACTATTTGAGTATACATGTTTCAGGTATTTGATTGGATCTTAAACTCATTTACTGAATGTCCACGATACGATTCACAGCATGAGAGAATTTGTGATTGGATCACAACTAGTGAGTATCTCTACATGTGTAATTGTGATGTATCGAATTATCCTAGTCGATGAATTGATGGATTTGGACACCATCAATTCCGTCGACTTACAGTATACTCCTTGGTGTATCAGCGGTGATTCTCAGTGGAGACATAGTGATGTCGGAGTTAATCGTGGATGCTAGTTATGGTAACTAGTTCATTGGAGTGACCAGTAGTAAGACTTCATATGGTTCTCTGCATATATAGATATGTCAATGAAGTTCTTCTTGTGGCTTAAGTGCGATGTTCCTTTGACTTGCGGTATTCAAGTCATCTTGATCATGGAGACTTATGCTTTGACATCTTAAGCAAACATCTCTAAGGAGATGTGGACCCGGGATGATTGGGTATAAGTCGAAGTGATCGAAGGTGTTTGAATAGCCTATAAAGGATTCACCACTCCTTGCGAGGAGATGTATACCCATGGCCTCGTCGGATTGTTACTAAAGTCTTTGGCCAAAGCATTACATGTTTAGAGTAAGGTACTCTTGATACATGTGGAGTAACTAGAATCCGTAGGGACGAGAAATGATACTTGGGCTAGGTGTGGCGTGAGTCGACCTAGTGGGGCTGACACAATAGACCATGTCTGAACCAAGTGGGTATAAGATGAGTGAAGGAATGGGGCACGATTCATTCGAAGCTCTTGAAGGGTTTGAAATAGTTACGGATCAACCGTTGATCTTTTCGGTTAATTGGGGATCATGATGTACTACTAGGTGCCACTCATGATCGTTCTATAATTAATGGTTAATTATAGACGGCCAACATAAACCGAGAACCTATTTGGTCACACGCACAACGAGTGTAATCCAAAGGATATAAAACGAGCTTGAGAATGGGATTCTCAGACCGAGAGAAACTATGTTTGGTTGGACCAAACATAAAGCGAGCATGAAATTGTTTCAGTCGCAAAGGAAGCGTGGATGGGCCGTGTCTTATGAAGACATAATGGATGGACCAAAATGGTTTGGTTCTAAACCAATGGATGAGAATAAACCAAAGGGTTTGGTTTATATTAAACGAATGAACCAAAGGTTGGTTCGGTTCGTTTTAACTTAAAATAAACCATCATGGTTTGGTTTATTTTAACTTATCTTAATGGAGCGGGTTAACGGGCTTTATGGATATGATCCATTAACCATTAAGAGAATTAGTTCTCTATAAAATAGGGCTTAAACCCTAATCCTAAACCCTAATGGTAGTTGCCGCCCACCTCACCCTTGGTGAATTCGGCGCCCAACCCTAAGTGCCGCCGCCCAGCCTTTGTGCTGCCGTCCAAGTCATTGCCGGTGACCAAGCTTCAGCCGGTGAACCTCCGGCGACCCTCCGGTGATCTCCTCTAGGTTCGGTGATAAGGTGAGCTTCCATCTCTCCTTGGTCGGCCTCTATTCCTCCACCAAAAGCTGTCCAGTTTTTCTGGACAGCTTGTTTCTTTGTTGTCGGAGTGTCGTTTGGACGATGGTTAGTGCTCCGACAGCGGCTAACTTACCGGGGATTTGATCTCCAGTAATCCTCTGAGGTGGGGGACGAAGGATTCGTCAAACGGTTGACGAATACCTCTCCGGAGAAGCGAGTTTTGAGAACTCGTTTTAGGATCCGAATTTGGATTCGGATCATGATCATCTCTCGATCACGTCGTCTTCAACACGAGGCTAGTAACCCGTACGAAGATGAAGCTCGTGACTTAGCGAAGTCATCCCGAGGAGCTCGGCGTGGATACGGATAGAGACAATTCTTACGAGGATCGTTCCGGTTGATGCCGTTCCCGCTACACGTCATACGGAAGGTATAACGTAGATAATTTTCTTTTATTGCAAATTTTAAATTACGGTTATGTCTACACTTGTTGTAATAGCATGCGTGTGTTGTGTGTGTTGTAATAAATATAGATTTATTATTTTTTAATTGCTTCCGCTGTGCTCATGTTTACGAAACATGATCGAACACACACACGCCGCGGTGCCGGAAACCCAACACGAATGAGAGGTTGATGGTGGACTTAACACAAGTACGGTGTCACACGGAGGAAGAGAAGGTTTGCTATGAGTCTTTGAATGGGATTCTAGGACTTTAGTTTTGCCTGTGTGTCGCAGAACACGCTATCAATTTAATGTCATCTAGATTTCAAATTATAGTTTTTTGGAAGGGACATCATACACTTTCCCGATGAGTTTCACATCTATCGAGAACTACCTCTGCCATACCATGTCGACCCCTGGCTTTAGAAAAGGGTAGGCTGTACGAGGATGCCGAATCAATCCCTGTGATGAATCAGAACATGTCTCGTTTCCGACTTTATCACACCCTTCTATCCGTGGTTACTAGAGAGAGGTCATCCCCTAGGCTCCTCCTTAGTTCTCCTAAATCTTTGATACGAGGGTTGTCACCCCTCGTATCGGCTACACACAGTAGATAGAAAGCTAAAATGAATAACTATTGATCTAAACAAACATCAATTTCATATATGAATTAAAGAACAAAAATTTATTTGAAATATCAAGTTCTACACACACAAACTACTCCCAAATCCTAGAATCGGAGAATCTACTCCATGAATACGAGAAGAGAAATACAAAGCATAATGAATTCATAGAGACAATCTAAATTGCGCAAGGAACATGAATTACAATGCACTGTGGCTCTTCTCCCCGGCGTTAAAGCGCAGAACTTGGTCCTTGAGCGACCTCCTTCCTCGCCATTGTGAGTTCCTGGTGCTTCTCAGGGCATCGATGTGCTGTCCCGACCGTCGTAGCCTACTCCTATTGTTTGGACGTAGCTTCCTTTATATATATATAAGGCTGGATCTTCTTGAACCCTAGAAAAAATTGAACCGCATCGAAATAACCCAAGCGCCACACGACCATGTGAATTCACACGGCCAGGGCATGTGTGATGCTGGTGTGTGCTTTGGGGGTTGGTCGTGTGGATTCATAGGGTCAGGTCGTGTGTCCTTCAGTTCTAGCTGCCAAATGCCTTCCTTTTGCTCCAAAAGTGGGTCATTTTCCTCGTAGAATGTTGTCCTACACAAAAAAGTATAAAGAGCAGATCTCTAAACTAGAAAATAAGAAATGCATGCAAAATAAAGTAAAATATATTAGAATCTAATATAAAATGCAACGAGATGTGAGCAAAAATTACTCCAAAATCCTATATGTTTTACTCACATCAATTCCCCAGACTTAAGTCTTTGCTTATCCTCAAGTAAACCTCAGTGTCATAAAATTTTAAAAAGGTATTGTTCCTTACTTAGCATGTTAACAAGATTTATCAAGTGGTATTTTCTATCAAAGCAAATAGATATGCTCTAAAAATTCACTAAGTTAGCTTCTTGTGCATGTGCTAAGCGAATCTCCTTAAGGGATACTCGTTCAAAAGTATGTTAAGTCATCATCTTATAGCTTCCCTAAGGTCTCCGGCTTTTAGGCACTGGTCTGTCCTAAGCAAGGGTCATTCCCTAGATCTAGCACAAAGTTTCAAAGGCATGTTCGGTATTGAGAGAAATTAGTAGGTGTTTCCCCAGTAACCTAACTCGGTCTCAAAGGGGCACATAACCATTTCCACCCACGACAACTATTTTTTATCCCTCATAATCTTTTTCAATTTTTTTTCTTACTCTTTTTCTTTTTTTTTTTTTATTTTTTATTTTCATTTTTTTTGGATTTTGATTTTTCAAAATGGGCTTCCACAATCCGAGCATCTCTAGTAACTAAAATGCTAAATCTAGAGTCACCTATGGATTCCAAAGTACTATACTACTGAGATGAATCATAACTAGGTACATACTAGATTTTCCCTTTCAGAATTTTCATCATGTGTAGGTGTAAAATAAAAGCTAACCAGTGTAAGTATAGAACATTCATTAGAGCAAATAAAATAAAATACCACGAGGTAAATGAAACTAAGCTACCCATGGAAAAAGTTCATTGTTGGATCAAAGCGGATCGCTAGAGGGGGGTGAATAGAAATAGAGAATCTTTCGTTCGACTTCGTTCGTTAAAACACGAGTAGACACAGCGAAAGATAAAAACAAAACAAACGAGACAATAGACACGAGGGTTTTACTTGGTTCATAGCCAAAGGCTACTACTCCAAGGACTTGACCATGCACGGAGGGCAAACTACTAAAGAACTCCTCCTTGTTGGAGGTAGGAGTTAGACGGACACACGAAATCACAAAAGATCGAGGTAGAGGGGAACTCCCCCTCTCCTTGTTATAATGAAAGCTTTACGAAATAAGTAAACTGAAATACAATTGAAACTTTTGTTACCGACGACTTCAAAGGTTAGAGATTGAAGCTCTAGTCGTCGTCTCGGCAGCGCTTCGTCGTAGGGATGTCGGAGTGTCGGAGCGTATCGGAAGGACTTGGAAGCTTTTTAATTGATGAAAAACCCTAGGACAAGCCCTCCTTTAATAGACTTTGAGCCCCTCATCGAATGGGTCTTCAACCAATAGGAATTGGGCACAAGACTCCTTGAAAAATGGTGATAGAACTTGACTCCTCGAGGTTGATCCATGACCATCAGTCGACTGATGGCAGCATTAGTCGAATGCTGACTGCAAAGTCCGGATTAGTCTTGTGTATACAAGAGATGTGACAAAAACATAGTGGTATTTCTTGTACTATACATAGATAATATTTTGGTAGTTGGCAACTATTATTTACATTGTGTGCCGTTGATTATAGGAGGAAACCGTGTCCTATATACTAAGTTGATGATGTCCCCTTGAGGAGCTCATAAGGTTCATCATGTAAACCCAGCTAGTTGACTTAGTCAACATGATGATAAGGTTGAGTGGTACTACTCGAGGAATTAGATGTTAATTAATTGATGGTCAGTAAATCAATTAATTGACGGACATTCGATATCTTAAACACGGGGAGATGAATGTACAAATAATATATGGAGCCCATTTTAATTTATGGGGGTTGGTGAGGTAGTTCAATGATGATCCTCTAGTGGAATGGAACATCATTGATGGATCAAGTTTGTGTGGTTCCGATCCATCGGGTGGCCAAGACCCAACTCCTCCTTATGGTCCCTATCGTAGCCTAATATAATCCTCATGAAGTCTAGATCCAAGAATGTAAAACAAAACCCTAGAACCAACGGTTGGGATTAAATCCCTAAGATCCGATGGTTAGGATGAAACCCTAGAACCAACGGTTGGGATTAAATCCCTAGATCCGACGGTTGGGATAAAACCCTAGATCCGACGGTTGGGATAAAACCCTAGATCCGACGGTTGGGATGAAATCCTAGATCCGACGGTTGGGATGAAATCCTAAAATCGACGGTTGAGATTAAATCCCTAGATCCGACGGTTGGGATAAAACCCTAGATCCGACGGTTGGGATGAAATCCTAGATCCGACGGTTGGGATGAAATCCTAAAATCGACGGTTGAGATTAAATCCCTAGATCCGACGGTTGGGATAAAACCCTAGATCCGACGGTTGGGATGAAATCCTAGATCCGACGGTTGGGATGAAATCCTAGATCCGACGGTTGAGATGAAACCCTAGATCCGACGGTTGGGATAAAACCCTAGATCCGACGGTGGAGGTTAAATCCCTAGATCCGACGGTGGAGATTAAAGGAGGCTTAATCCTAATTCTATAAATAGAGGCTTAGGTTGGGCGGCAAGGGCGGGGTTCACAAGGATTAGGGTTTTGCTCATCCAAGAAGTGGGCGGCAACAAACCCTAGAGGAGCTAGGGTTTTGGGCGGCTAGAAGTGGGCGGCAAGGTTCTTGTTCTCCCTAGGTTTTTGGCCGGCGTCCCTCTCCCTCTACTCATCCTTGGCCGGTTCTCTTCTTCCTCCTCCATTACTCCTTGGTGGCCGGCGGCTCTCCAACATTTGGTGGCCAGCGCTTCTCCTACCTCTAGGTGGCCAACGACAACATTGCATTGGTTGCCGGCGCTTCATCCAATTGTTCCTTGGCCGGCGGTTGCATCAAACTCCCTAGTTTGGTGGCCGGTTATAGAAAGGAAAGGTATTGTTGGTTCTTCTCTTTGTTCGTAGCGGACAAGGAAGGGAAGAACGCGATCTAGAAGGCTTCTACTCGTGGAGGATCTTCGCCCACACGTCGTCCACGAGAAGGATATGACATACGGTAGAAGATCGTAAGGTATAAAGTTTTATAACTTTATTTTCAGATCTGAGCTTTTTCTTTTATGTGTTGATTATACATCTGTGGATTAGTAAATACTTTGTATAATCATGGACCCCGAAGACAAACACAAAAATCGGCGATCCGTCCGTCGTCTCTTCCGCGGCTAATCAACTAGAAGAGTTGTGTTGCTTGAACAACTAGTTTGTTCAAGCGACCACTCAAGTTGTTAGCACGACGACGAATAGGTTGTGCCAAGGAAGCTCATCCCATCCGGATTAATTCTTTCGTTAGTGAAAATTTTAATCCGGGGACATGGGAGCCAATGACCCTCCGAAGCGACTCCCAACAAGTGGTATCAGAGCCACAGTTTCCGGTTTTGTGTGTTTAGGATTCGGTTAATTTTTTTTATGCATTTTTCATATATTATATGTGTCGGATAATAGTAGGATATGTGTAGTTTAACTCTTTGGTTGCAGGCGTAAGATCCAACTATTATGGCCATGTGTGTGTATGTGAATGGACATGTGTAAAAATTTATTATTTGAATCCTCGGGGTTGACGAGGCTAGATTAGTATTTAATTTTTGTAATTAAATACGGCATTGTTTAGCCGCTCATTTTAGTTTACTTTCGATCTAGATTATTTGTACACTCCTTCGTGGAGTATAGGATCAATGGATGTAAATTAAAATATTTTATCTCGGCTCGGAACTCTTTGGTGACTCGCGCACGAGAAAAGATGGAGCGGACGAGGTGGCGACACGACGAGATGCATATTGGATGACAATGCCATAATAGTTGGAAAAATTCTGTTTTTTCCATATTTATTGCTTATTTGTTTTATATGCATGTTGTGTATGATTTAAAATTCCTCATTTGCAATTTACTAAGTGGGAGAGGGATATTTTAATTAATTCCCGCGGCCTCCATTACAATTTGACGTGTGATGCAACAAACTTGTGTGTCGGCTCAGAGTGCCTTCCTCCCTGAGGACGGGCTTGTTTGCGGATCACTAGGTCAAATAATTGTTATAGGAAATTATCTAGGAGCATGTGTACTTCCACAGAGGTAAGGCACATAATCCAAAATAATTCCCTTAGTATCGTGTAATGGTGCACACTTAGATACAAATAAAAGTATCCTCCCCATAGGAGTCATTGCTTTTATTTGTAGGGCCAAAGAGGAACCAACTATTAATTTTATTTGTCAAAAATTAAGGTTGACAAGATAATAAAATTAATGGGTAAAACCTCCTCTTACAAATGTAGAATTCGTATACGTCCACACAGAGTGGCATGCGACATTCTCGGTGATTTGAGGTGTTGGTTGATTTCAGGATTTTATTGTTTTGAGGAATCAATAATTTTTGAAATCTAATATTTTGATCATTGTGATTTTTAGGATTTTCAAATGGCTTTCAACCCACTTGTTGTAATATTAAAAGAAATAAACTTACTGTACCCAAATAATATTGATTGGAAAAGAAATCTGGATAGTGTCTTAACAGTCGATGAGTGTCCTTTTAGGCCTGCAGATGATTCTGGGGAAAAGGAACTTTTCGGATACCAGAATCGAGCTGCTAGGCAGGAAGCCATGGTTGCTGAGAAGGTTTCTACTTCTAAGCCGAAAGGCAAGAAGAAGAAGAAACAAGGTAGAGCAAAGGTGGTGGGAGGATCTCAGGGAGTGAAGAAGCCGAAAGGCAAGTGCTTCACTTGTAGACAGACTGGACTTGGGAAGAAAGACTTCCCCTTCCTAAAGAAGAACAAAGGTATATCTTCTGCCTTAGTCGTTGAAACATGTTTAGTGGTGTTATCTATTGGTACCTGGTGAGTAGATACGGGAGCCACTAATCATGTCTGCAATTCTTTGCAGGGGTTCCAGGAAACCCGACGACTAGCTGAAGGAGAAATTACTGTCTACATGGGCAATGCTATAAAGGTAGTGGCTATTGCAGTGGGAGACGTTTATTTATCGTTTGATAGAAATAAAGTTTTGGTTTTGAGAAATTGTCTTTATGTACCTACATTTAGAAAGAATTTGATTTCGGTTTCTAAATTGTTTATGGATGGATATTCTATTTCTTTTCATGACAGAGTTGTTATAAAAAGAAACAGAGAGATTATCTGTTCAGGTACATTGGTTGGCAATTTGTATACTCTTGAACCAAAAGCTCCCACGATGCATATAGAAGTGAATAACTCATCTTCTAAATCTAATAAGAGAAAAGAACCTTCGCAAATGAACCAAACATATCTTTGGCATCTAAGGCTTGGTCATATTAACCTTAGCAGAATTCAAAGGTTGATAGTTGATGGACCTTTGGGTTCATTAGTGGTGGAGGATCTCCCAACCTGCGAATCTTGCTTGCAAGGTAAAATGACCAAGAGGTCTTTCAAGGCCAAGGGGTATAGAGCCAAAGATGTGTTAGAATTGGTTCATTCTGATTTGTGTGGGCCTATGTCTATCCAGGCAAGATGTGGCTTTGAATACTTCGTCTCATTTATAGACGATTATTCAAGGTATGGATACATTTACTTGATGCGCCGCAAGTCTGAATGCTTTGACAAGTTCAAAGAATTCAAGGCTGATGTGGAGAACCATCAAGGTAAAAGTATCAAGACATTACGATCTGATCGTAGTGGCGAGTACCTCTTGGGAGAGTTTAGGAGTTACTTATCAGAGGCTGGGATTCAATCCCAATTGTCCGCACCTGGCACACCCCAGCAGAATGGTGTGGCGGAGCAAAGGAATAGGACTCTTATGGAGATGGTCAGATCGATGATGAGTTATTCTGAGTTACCTGTTTCGTTCTGGGGGTATGCACTGGATACGGCAATGTACACTCTGAACTTGGTTCCATCTAAATCAGTACCTTCTACCCCTGTAGAATTGTGGACTGGGCGAAAGCCTAGTCTGAGACATATTCGGATATGGGGGAGTCCAGCACATGTGCTGAAGGCTGATGCTGGTAAGTTGGAACCTCATACAGAAGTGTTCATGTTTGTTGGCTACCCTAAGGGAACGAAAGTTGGTTTGTTTTATAATCCTAGAGATCAGAGGGTGATCGTTAGCACGAACGCCAGATTTCTAGAGGAGGATTATGTAATGAACCACAAGCCCAAGAGTAGGATTGTTCTTGAGGAGTTGACAGGGGAAGTCCCGACTTCAGTACCACCGGTACAAGAGGAGACACCACAAGTCACTGCACCGCGTGTCACAGAGCATACACAGGAGGCACCTCGTCGTAGTGGGAGGGTTGTTAGACAACCCGACAGATTAATGTTTTTGGGAGAGTCTTCGGACTTAGTCCCTGGTGAACATGAACCTGATCCCTGGACATATGACGAGGCAATCCAAGATAGAGATGCGGTATCTTGGTAAAGTGCGATGAATTCAGAGATAGAATCTATGGATTCTAATCTGGTCTGGGAGCTAGTAGAGCCACCCGATTGTGTAAAAACCATTGGATGCAAGTGGATCTACAAGAGAAAGAGAGGAGTAGACGGGAAGGTTGAGACCTTCAAAGCTAGGCTTGTTGCGAAAGGGTATACTCAGAAAGAGGGTATCGATTATGAGGAGACCTTTTCGCCGGTAGCTATGCTTAAGTCTATTTAGATTCTCTTATCTATAGCTGCTCATATGGATTATGAGATTTGGAAAATGGATGTCAAGACAGCTTTCCTTAACGGAAGTCTTGAGGAGAACATCTATATGTGGCAACCAGAGGGATTCATTGTGAAAGGCAAAGAGCATCTTGTATGTAAGCTTAATCGGTCCATTTATGGATTGAAGCAAGCTTCTAGATCTTGGGACATCCGCTTTGATGAGGTAATCCAGTCATATGGATTTATTCAAAGTACGGATGAGCCTTGTGTATACAAGAGATGTGACGGAAACGTAGTGGTGTTTCTTGTACTATACGTAGATGACATTTTGTTAGTTGGCAACAATATCAAAGTGTTATCAGACGTAAGGGTATGGTTGTCCAAACAGTTTGACATGAAGGACTTGGGAGAAGTGGGACACATCCTTGAGATCAAAGTTATAAGGGATCGCAAGAAAAGGATGTTGTGCTTATCTCAAGCTTCATACATTGACACTATTCTTGCTCATTTTAGCATGCAGAACTCCAAGAAAGGTTTTCTACCTTTTAGGCATGGAGTTCCTTTATCTAAAGAGATGTGTCCCAAAACATCAAAGGAGATAGAGGACATAAAGGCGGTTCCTTATGGTTCGGCGGTAGGAAGCCTCATGTATGCTATGCTATGTACGAGACCAGATATCTGCTTTGTCATGGGCATGGTTAGCAGATATCAGAGTAATCCTGGACAGGGACATTGGACTGTGGTAAAGCATATATTGAAGTACCTGAGAAGGACTAGGGATTATATGCTGGTTTACCGAGCAGATCAATTAGTCCCTGTGGGTTACACAGATTCGGATTTCCAATCAGATAGGGACAAGAGTAAGTCTACCTCGGGGTTTGTGTTTACTTTTGGAGGTGGAGCCATAGTATGGAGGAGTGTCAAGCAGAAATGCGTGGCGGACTCTACCATGGAAGCTGAGTATGTGGCAGCCTCTGAGGCAGCCAAGGAAGCTGTATGGCTCAGGAACTTCTTGATGGACTTGGATGGGATTCCTGGTTTGCCCAGAACTATCACAATTTATTGTGATAACAGTGGTGCAGTTGCAAACTCGAAGGAACCACGAGCCCATAAGGCGAGTAAACACATAGAGCGCAAGTACCACCTCATATGAGAGATCGTAAAGCGAGGAGAAGTTGCTGTCGCCAAGATTGCATCAGAGGATAACCTGGCGGATCCATTCACTAAGGCCCTTCCAGCGAAAGCGTTTGATAGGCATGTGGAGGACATGGGGATCAGATGTATGGCAGTGTAATGACGGCTCTTTTAGTATAAGTGGGAGATTGTTGGAATGTATAATGAAAGCCTAGCCTTTTGTACATGACATTTATTTTGAAATAAGAATCACATGATCATTGTTTGTACTTTATATATTTATTATATGTATGATATTGTCTAATATTTTACATTGTAGGTAACATGGTGCTTGTAAAGATAAAATCATGTTATTATCCCTTGTAAAATATAGAGGAGATCACAAGATGAGTTTTGGACAAACCATTGGCATGGTTGTAGTGTAGCTTGGTATTGTTTTGTCTTGAACATAGAGTTACACTAGTACACTTAGGTGTATTGAGCAGGACCGACATAGAGGTGATTTTAATTTACATAATTAATGTTGAATATATATTATTGTACATGCTCTGTAATCCCGATAAAATAATGAGGATGTACTTAGTATTTATTTGATTTACAGGGTGAGATTTAGATGGATTAAATCAATATGCTTAAGTTGGAGATAATATTATTTACAGTTGATTATAGGAGAAGGATGATATAAGGTTAATCCTAGATCCGACGGTTGGGATGAAATCCTAAAATCGACGGTTGAGATTAAATCCTAGATCCGACGGTTGGGATAAAACCCTAGATCCGACGGTTGGGATGAAATCCTAGATCCGACGGTTGGGATGAAATCCTAGATCCGACGGTTGAGATGAAACCCTAGATCCGACGGTTGGGATAAAACCCTAGATCCGACGGTTGGGATGAAATCCTAGATCCGACGGTTGGGATGAAATCCTAGATCCGACGGTTGAGATGAAACCCTAGATCCGACGGTTGTGATAAAACCCTAGATCCGACGGTGGAGGTTAAATCCCTAGATCCGACGGTGGAGATTAAAGGAGGCTTAAGCCTAATTCTATAAATAGAGGCTTAGGTTGGGCGGCAAGGGCGGGGTTCACAAGGATTAGGGTTTTGCTCATCCAAGAAGTGGGCGGCAATAAACCCTAGAGGAGCTAGGGTTTTGGGCGGCTAGAAGTGGGCGGCAAGGTTCTTGTTCTCCCTAGGTTTTTGGCCGCCGTCCCTCTCCCTCTACTCATCCTTGGCCGGTTCTCTTCTTCCTCCTCCCTTGCTCCTTGGTGGCCGGCGACTCTCCAACATTTTGTTAGGACCCTTGGAATGGCAAGGGGGGGGGGGTGATTAGCCTTTCTTTCTTTCTACAAAAATGTTAGCGGAAGCAATACAAATATAAGCACAAACAAAAACAAGAAACAAAGCTAACACCCGATGTAACGTAGTTCGGAGATGACGCTCCTACTCCACGGCAATCCGTAAGGTGGATTAGCCCTAATCAATCTTCACTAGAACCTCCTTTGGATGAACAAAGGTGGAGAAACCTTATCTTACAATGCACTCCTCTTCTTTACAATGATGGAAGATTAGGATTAGAGAAGAGGAGGTTTTGGATTGCTAAAAACACTTGGAAAGCTTGGTGAGCACGTAGGTGTAGTTTGGAGCAAGAGCACTAGCTTTACCAAGCTCCCCATGGCCCCTTTTTATAGAAGAGGGGCTATTTTTCCCGTTGGGCTTCGATCAGTCGACTGATGCTTACCATCAGTCGACTGCCGCCGAAGCCAACGACTTCTGAAACGCGATCTCCGTGGAGATTCGTAGCCACAATCTCCAACGGCCAGGTGATCACCAATCGATCCTCCATCATCGGATGATGGGGTGATCACGAGGATCAAGGCGATGAGTGAGACCGCATTCGTGGCGAGATTCCTTGATCTCGATCGATGTCCTCGCGGTCGATCGATCACTAGTATCGATCGTCTTGCAACCGGGCCGATCGATGGTTAGGTTTTACCCGCTAACGCTCACCGGGCCGATCGATACATCGAGATTAATTCATACTTGATTTTATACCCTAGACCTAGACTCAACCTTCTAGCTCCTCAATAAGCCTTGAGCCTTCAGGATCCCTCCGAGTCCGCGACTTGTTCATCCTTTGCGCTTTGCTTCCACGAGCTTCCTTCGGTTTCGTCATGTCTTGGGTTGCCAAATGCTTGGACTTTACGCCGCCAAGACTACAAGCTTGGACTTATGCTGCCAAGACTTTACTTTGGACTTCCTTTGTCAAGGTTCACTTGGACTTTACGCTGCCAAGACTACAAGCTTGATCTTACGCTGCCAAGTCCATCCCTTGCACTTCCTTTGCCAAGATCATACTTGGACTTCCTTTGCAAATATCATACTTGGACTTCCCTGTCACTTAAACATTTTCGCAATTAGATCACAAGATATTGCCTAACTTAGATGATTATCCAAATATCAAAACATATATAAATGCTTGGAGCATTGTTGCACCAACAATCTCCCCCTTTTTGATGTTTGGCAATCATTTGAGTTAGGTCTTTAAATACACACATAATCAAATTTTCAATATGAATTATAACTTAAACACTCCTTCTCCCCCTTTGACATACATTAAAAAGAGAAGGATTCAAACATGAAGGAAATAATGTGTTAGATCTTGGACTAAGGTACAATATTGAAATTAAGCTCCCCCTTAATCCAAGATATGCTTTATAATGTGTAAACAATAGTTGAAGCAAAGCATACAAAAAAAAAATCAAAAAATTAAGTCCTAACTTTGCACCAACAATGGTTTTGGGGATGAAAAAGATATAATTTATGAAATCTCCCCCTAAAACACTGCATTAGTCCGTCCTAAATCTTATTTATACGCAATATTATCATACTATAGTGTTAGGACATCAAAGATACACCAAATATCAGAAAATGGAGTTTATTATCAGAAAACATATCATCATGACTGGTTTTCGAACCGCTGATCGCTAGGCACTCAAAACCGAAATTTCAGCCTTTTCATCCCAATTTCAGAAATGCGATAGAAATTCCAGAATTCTCGAAAAATCATGAAATTTTGCGTACACATTTCTGAATTCATACTTTATCAAGGAAAAATAATTTGAAAAATATATGTTTTCCAGATTATAAGATTGATACAAACTTGGAACCTATCAAAAGTTCTAAAGATTTTGCAAACTTTGTATCACTTTTGTGTTCCATTTGAAAACTGTTTGTCAAAATATGATGAACATAGTTTAAAATATATATTATTTGGAATTTCCAACCATGTTCTTTGAGCTATGTATTCATTACTTGAATACAAGCCTTCCCAATGATTGGTCCATAAGGTTTTTATGTCTCTAGGTGTGTCATTGGCTCATAGTAATGCATCATAACAAGCATGATGAGCCAAGTACACCTTCCCTATCATCTCACATGTTTCTAAGTATTTCAATACAAAAATCAAGGTTTCTTAAGGCTTTTGTGAGATGCATCAAGGTATTAAAGAAGCTATATAAGTATAGGATCATGCAAATCTAGAATTTTACTCTACAAAGCACATACCAAGCTCTCTCCTTAATGATGAAAATTCGGCTTCGGGAAGAGCTTTGGTGAAGATATCGGCAAGGTTGGACTTAGATTCTACATAATTGAGTTCAATGTCCCTTCTTGCCACATGATCTCTTATGAAGTGATGTTTCACTTCAATGTGCTTGGTTCGAGAGTGATGTACCGGATTTTTGGTTAAGTTGATGGTACTCACATTATCACAATAAACTTTAATGTTAGAGTAGTGTAGCTCATAGTCCACAAGAGTATGTCTCATCCAAAGTAATTGAGCTACACAACCACCCATAGCCACATATTCGGCTTCGGTGGTTGATAAAGCAACACAATGTTGCTTCCTACTACTCCAACTAACTAGGGAGGACCCAAGAAATTGGCATCCACCACTAGTACTCTTCCTATCCAATTTGCACCCGGCATAATCAGAATCGGTATAACCAAGCAATTCAAACGACTTAGTCCTAGGATACCAAAGTCCTACATTTAGGGTGTCTTTAATATATCTTAATATTCTTTTGACGGCTACCAAATGTGATTCTTTGGCACAAGATTGGTATCTTGCACACATACCTACCGCAAATAAAATGTCGGGTCTACTAGCGGTTAGGTATAGTAAGCTACCAATCATACTCCTATAAAGTTTAAGATCAATTGATTTACCTTCATGATCACTATCTATCCTAGTGCTAGTGGCCATAGGAGTGGTTACAATTTTGGCATTTTCCAAACCAAATTTTTTGATCATTTCATTTGCATATTTGGTTTGATAAATATGAATACCCTCATTAGTTTGTTTGACTTGTAAACCTAGGAAAAAGGTAAGCTCTCCAACCAAACTCATTTCAAATTCATTTTCCATATTTTTTATAAAGTCTTGAAGAAGATCATCATTTGTTGACCCAAAAATGATATCATCAACATATACTTGGGCTATGAATATATCTTTTAACGTTGACTTTATAAACAAAGTTTGATCTACTTGGCCTCTTCTAAAATCCTTAGAAATTAAGAAGGATGACAATCTTTCATACCATGCCCGGGGAGCTTGTTTTAACCTATATAATGCTTTCCTAACCTTACATACATGATTTGGATAATCTATGTTCTCAAATCCGGGTGGTTGCTCTACATATACTTCCTCCTTAATAAAACAATTTAAGAATGCTGATTTAACATCCATTTGGTAAAGTTTAAATCCCATGTAAGAAGCATACCCTAAGAGAATCCTAATAGATTCTAACCTTGCAACTGGGGCATAAGTCTCATCATAGTCAAGCCCCTCAACTTAATTGAATCCCCTAGCAACCAACCTAGCCTTATTTCTAGTGATATTTCCTTGATCATCTAGCTTATTCCTAAAGACCCATCTTGTAGTAATTATGGTGCTATCATTGGGTCTAGGTACTAATTCCCACACTTGACTTCTCTCAAATTGAGCCAATTCATCTTGCATTGCCAAAATCCAATCCGGATCATGTAATGCATCATTGGTCGATTTGGGCTCAATTTGTGAGATAAGAGCAACTTGACTAGTAGGAGGTCTATGAAATGACCTAGTTCTTACTCCTTGAGATAGATCTCCTACTACTTGGTCAAGTGGATGATCTTGATGAATTCTTAGGTTTCTAGAAGGGGTTTCAATTTGATCATTGTTATCTTCCACCCTTCTTTCATCATCAGAGTCTCCTCTTCCTCCCCCTTGATCATTACCCCTAATGGTTAAATTTTGAAGTTTTTGGGTAATGTATTGATTATTGTCATTAATATCCTTATCAATGGAGGACTTTCTAGGGTAGGTACTAGTAGTTTCATCAAATTGAACATTGGAAGACTCCTCAATCCCTTTGGTTCTCTTATTGTAGACTCTATACCCTCTACTTGTGGATGAGTATCCAACTAGGATTCCCTCATCCGCTTTTGATTCAAATTTTCCTAAGTTATCTTTGGTGTTTAGAATATAAACTTTACATCCAAAGACTTTGAAATAATGAATTGTGGGTATAGTCCCATTCCATAATTCAAATGGTGTTTTTCCTAAAAACCTATGGATTTGAACCCTATTTTGGATATAGCAAGCGGTATTAACTGCTTCCGCCCACAAGTAGCTAGGTAGAGAATATGCATTAAGCATAGTCCTAGCCGCCTCTTGTAGGGCACGATTTCTCCTTTCCACCACCCCATTTTGTTGGGGTGTTCTAGGACAAGAGAACTCATGCTTGTACCCTTTCTCTAAACAAAATTGTGAAAATTTTAGGTTTTCAAATTCACCACCATGATCACTACGGATCCGGTTGATTTTGAGACTCTTTTCATTTTCAACCCTTTTACTAAATCCTATGATTATTTCTAAGGTATCATCCTTATGTTTCATAAAATAGACCCAAGTATACCTAGAAAAATCATCTACTAAAACCAAACAATATTTATTACCATTTAAAGATGGAGTACTATGGCAATCAAATAAGTCAAGATGCAATAATTCTAATGGTAAAGAGGTATTGGTTAGAGTTTTACCTTTGTGTGATGCCTTTGTTTGTTTTCCTTCTTGGCATGCATCACACAATTTGTTCTTGATATACTTGATCTTTGGTAGCCCTTTGACCAACTCCATCTTGGCTACCTTGGCTATGTTTTTCATGTTGATGTGCCCCAATCTTCTATGCCATAGCCAACTTTCCTCTTCTTTTGCAACAAATCACTTAGTAGAAATGTTAGAAGCATATGAAAGATCAACATAATAGATATTTGATTTCCTATATCCAACTAACATGCAATCCTTTAATTCCTTGTGTCTAATCATGCATTTAGAGGATTCAAAGAAGACATGATAGTTTGCATCACAAAGTTGACTAACACTTAATAAATTAAATTTCATATTTTCAACTAGCAAGACTTTGTGAATAACAATTTTGGGGGATACCTCAATTGTTCCTCTACCTAATATCTTGAGTTTTCCACTATTCCCAAAGGACACCGCTCCCTTCTTCACATATTTAATTGTGGAGAACTTGCTCACATCCCCGGTCATATGTGTTGAGCAACCGCTATCCACAATCCACATACCTCGCTCTCCTACCTAAATCACATGAAAAACACAAGCTTTTGGTACCCAAACATTTGGACCGGTAACATTAAGTAAAAACTTCTTAGGTACCCAAGCTTTCTTAACCTTACCCTTAATAGTTGCTTTCCTATTTATTAATGAAATATAAGCAACTTCTTTTTCTTTTGGCTTATATCCTAAACCGGCCTTGTTATAAACCGCTCTTTGCCTACTAAGAATCATATCAAGACACTTTGAGCCATTTGAAAATTTTTCTAAACATACTTTCAATTCACTAACCTCATCCTTAAGTTTGTCATTTTCTTCCTTAAGCATGCAAGAGTCAATATGTGAAAGCTTTTCATCCCTAATGGCCTTTAGTTCTACCTTCATGCTCTTAACCTTAGATTTTGACTTATCTAGAGCTTCTTTAAGATAGGCAATTGATTTATAAAGAAGCTTAATCTTGGGAGAATTCATTACCTCATCGTCACTAGATGACGATTCATCACTTGAAGAGTCTTCTTGGCTTGATGTGCCGGAATCATCTTCTAATGCCATGAGTGCCACATGGCGTGTAATGTGGCAAAGCTCATCATCGGAGGAAGAGTCTTCAACGCTTGGTGTGTCCCATGTGGTTTGAGCCACCATAGCCTCCTTCTTCTTCTTCTCCTTTTGTCCTTCTTTTTCTTTTCTTTTCCTCCTTCTTCTTTAGCTCCGGGCAATTTGGCTTTATGTGTCCCTTCTTGTTGCAAGCATGACAAATCACATTATTACTAAAACTTGAATTACCACTAAATTTACCTTTTGAGGAATAAGACCCCTTCCTTGCTTCTCTATTCTTGAACTCTTTTGACCTTCTATAAAGCTTCTTGACAAAATTTGCCATTTCACTAGATGAGTCTTCATCACTACTTGACTCATTCTCGACTCGGATGATGATGATGCTTCTTTTCTTTCCTTCTTCTTCTTTTCTTTCTTCTCAACAAATAGAGCTAAACCCTTTTCCTTAGAGGACATGTTAGTTTGCTCATGTAATTCGAACTCACAAAATAATTCATCAATTTTAATTTGCGAAAGATCCCTAGTTACCTTAATGGCATCAACTATAGAAGTCCATAAAGAATTTCTAGGAAATGCTTGTAAAATATACCTTACCAAATCCCGGTTGTCAACTCGCTCACCTATGATATGGAGTCCGTTCACAATTTCCTTGAACCTTCCATGCATTTGACTTACGGTTTCATGCATCTTCATTTGGAAGGCTTGAAGTTGTCCAACTAATAGGTCCTTCTTGGCCCTCTTTGATTCCTTGGAACCTTCATTTAGCTCAATGAGCTTTTCCCATAGCTCCTTGGCGGATTCAAAAGGCCCCACCTTGTTGAGTTGCTCCATTGTGATGCCGCATTGGATGGTGAGGATGGCCTTTGCATTTGATTCAAATTTCTTGTTTATTTCTCTTGTCCAATCCTTGCTTGGAATAGGATGTCCATGTTCATCCACCGGTTCTTCGAAGCCATCTACAATACTATGCCAAATTTCAATATTTCTCATAAGATAGTACTTCATCCTACCTTTCCAATAAAATGGCTCCCATCAAAGAGGTGGCTTAGCGGTGCTATATCCTCTTGAAGAGCCATTGATGTCTTGGTTGATGTTGAGATCTTCCAAGCTATCCGGGCTCTGATACCACTTGTTAGGACCCTTGGAATGGCTAGAGGGGGGTGATTAGCCTTTCTTTCTTTCTACAAAAATGTTAGCGGAAGCAATACAAATATAAGCACAAACAAAAACAAGAAACAAAGCTAACACCCGATGTAACGTGGTTCGGAGATGACGCTCCTACTCCACGGCAATCCGTAAGGTGGATTAGCCCTAATCAATCTTCACTAGAACCTCCTTTGGATGAACCAAGGTGGAGAAACCTTATCTTACAATGCACCTCTTCTTTACAATGATGGAAGATTAGGATTAGAGAAGAGGAGGTTTTGGATTGCTAAAAACACTTGGAAAGCTTGGTGAGCACGTAGGTGTAGTTTGAGCAAGAGCACTAGCTTTACCAAGCTCCCATGGCCCCTTTATAGAAGAGGGCTGATTTTCCCATTGTTGATCCGATCGATGCTTACCATCACGATCACGGCCAACGGGCTTCAAACGCGATCTGCGGAGATTCGTGAGCCGCAATCTCCAACGCGGCGGTGATCGGTCGATCCGATCCTCTATCGATCGTGATGGGGTGATCACCGAGTGATCAAGGCGCAGCGAGTGAGACGCATTATGTGGCGATATTCCCTTGATCGATCGATGTCGGCGCGATCGATCACGATATCGATCGCTCTCCAAATCATGTTGGGTTTCCTGCACCGCGGCGTGTGTGTGTTCGATCATGTTTCGAAAACATGAGCACAGCGGAAGCAATTAAAAATAATAAATCTATATTTATTACAACACACACAACACACACATGCTATTACAACAAGTGTAGACATAACCGTAAATTAAAAATTGCAATAAAAGAAAATTATCTACGTTATACCTTTCGTATGACGTGTAGCGGGAACGGCATCAACCGGAACGATCCTCGTATGAATCGTCTCTATCCGTATCCACGCCGAGCTCCTCGGGATGACTTCGCTAAGTCACGAGCTTCGTCTTCGTACGGGTTACTAGCCTCGTGTTGAAGACGACGTGATCGAGAGATGATCACGATCCGAATCCAAATTCGGATCCTAAAATGAGTTCTCAAAACTCGCTTCTCCGGAGAGGTATTCGTCAACCGTTTGACGAATCCTTCGTCCTCCACCTCAGAGGATTACTGGAGATCAAATCCCTGGTAAGTTAGGCGCTATCGAAGCACTAATCGTCGTCCAAACGACGCTCCGACAACAAAGAAACAAGCTGTCCAGAAAAACTGGACAGCTTTTGGTGGAGGAATAGAGGCCGGCCAAGGAGAGATGGAAGCTCACCTTATCACCGAACCTAGAGGAGATCACCGGAGGGTCGCCGGAGGTTCACCGGCTGAATCTTGGTCGCCGGCAATGACTTGGACGGCGGCACAAAGGATGGGCGGCGGCACACCTAGGGTTGGTGCCGACTAGTGGAGGAGAGGGAGGGGGCGGCACAACTAGGTTGGGCGGCAACTCCAATTAGGGTGCTTGGATTAGGGTTTAAGCCCTATTTTATAGATAACTAATTCTCTTAATGGTTAATGGATCATATCCATAAAGCCCGTTAACCCGCTCCATTAAGATAAGTTAAAATAAACCAAACCATGATGGTTTATTTTAAGTTAAAACGAACCGAACCAACCTTTGGTTCATTCGTTTAATATAAACCAAACCCTTTGGTTTATTCTCATCCATTGGATTAGAACCAAACCATTTTGGTCCATCCATTATGTCTTCATAAGACACGGCCCATCCACGCTTCCATTACGACTGAAACAATTTCATGCTCGCTTTATGTTTGGTCCAACCAAACATAGTTTCTCTCGGTCTGAGAATCCCATTCTCAAGCTCGTTTTAAATCCTTTGGATTACACTCGTTGTGCGTGTGACCAAATAGGTTCTCGGTTTATGTTGGCCGTCTATAATTAACCATTAATTATAGAACGATCATGAGTGGCACCTAGTAGTACATCATGATCCCCAATTAACCGAAAAGATCAACGATTGATCGAACTATTTCTCAAAACCCTTCAAGAGCTCTCGAATGAATCGTGCCCCATTCCCTTCACTCATCTTATACCTACTTGGTTCAGGACATGGTCTATAGTGTCAGTCCCCACTAGGCTGACTACGTCACACCTAGCCCAAGTATCATTTCCTTTTCCTACGGATTCTAGTTACTCCACATGTATCGAAGAGTACCTTACTCTAAACATGTAATGCTTTGGCCAAAGACTTTAGTAACAATCCGACGAGAGGCCATGGGTATACATCTCCTCGCAAGGAGTGGTGAATCCTTTATAGGCTATTCAAACACCTTCGATCACTTCGACTTATACCCAATCATCCCGGGTCCACATCTCCTTAGAGATGTTTGCTTAAGATGTCAAAGCATAAGTCTCCATGATCAAGATGACTTGAATACCGTAAGTCAAAGGAACATCGCACTTAAGCCACAGTAAGAACTTCATTGACAAATCTATATATGCAAAGAACCATATGAAGTCTTACGGCTGGTCACTCCAATGAACTAGTTACCATAACTAGCATCCACGATTAACTCCGGACATCACAATGTCTCCACAAAGGAGAATCACCGCTTGGATACACCAAGGAGTATACCTCGTGCTAGTCTCGACAGAATTGATGGTGTCCAAATCCATCAATTCATCGACTAGGGATAATTCCGATACATCACAATTACACATGTAGAGATACTCACTAGTTGTGATTCAATCACAAATTCTCTCATGCTGTGAATCGTATCGTGGACATTCAGTAAATGAGTTTAAGATCCAATCAAATACATTAAACATGTATACTCAAATAGTGAATCTTCATTTATCATATAAATGGTTCATACATAAGGCGATTTCCTTAGGACATCTCTCATATATTACTAACAGACTCCCACTTGGCCTAATGCCAATCGCTACGGTATCCAATACCATAAGCTCTAACATGACCCTCAAACTTAATTTGAGGTAATGCTTTAGTCAAAGGATCCGCTAAGTTCCTTTCAGTGGGAATTTTCTCGATTTGTATTTCGTTCCTACTGATGATCTCTCTGATAAGATGATAGCGGCGAAGCACATGTTTGGATCGCTGATGAGACCTTAGCTCTTTCGCCTGTGCAATTGCTCCATTGTTGTCGCAGTAGACCGGTATTGCTTCAACAATGGCCGGAATCACACCAAGTTCATGAACGAACTTCTTGATCCAAACCGCTTCTTCTCGCCTTCGCCGCAATATATTCTCGCCTCGGGTAGAATCCGCCATGCCTCTTGTTTGGAACTTTTCCAACTCATCGCGCCCCATTCAAGGTGAACATGTATCCAGCATCGAGACCGAATCATCCTTGTCCGTCTCGAAGTCCGCATCAGATACCCGCGTATCACCATGTCCCCTTCTCCATATATTAGGAACACATCCTTAGTTCTTCTCAAGTACTTAAGGATCGTCTTAACAGCCGCCCAATGATCCATTCCTGGATCAGACTGGTATCTGCTCGTGACACTCAGAGCATACGATACATCGGGCCTCGTACATAACATAGCATACATGATAGATCCTATTGCGGATGCATAGGGAATCTTACTCATGCAAATCCTCTCGTCTTCTGTGTGCGGACACATAGACTTCGAAAGGTGTACCCCATGCCTGATGGGTAGATAACCTTTCTTGGATTCCGACATGCTAAACCTCTTTAGCACTCGGTCTATATATGTAGACTGTGAAAGACCAAGCAACCGTTTCGATCTATCTCTATAGATCTTAATCCCAAGGATGTAGGTTGCTTCTCCCAGGTCTTTCATGGAGAATGTCTTGGATAACCAAACCTTAACTGACTGTAAGATTGACACATCGTTTCCTATAAGTAATATGTCATCGACATACAATACTAGGAACACGACTGCACTCCCACTAACATTCTTGTACACACAAGGTTCGTCTGGATTTTGTGAGAAATCAAACTTTTTGATCGTCTCATCAAAACGGATATTCCAGCTCCTGGATGCTTGCTTCAATCCATAAATGGACCGTCGCAATTTGCATACCTTGGTTTTATCAACCGATGTGAAACCTCAGTCAGATCATATACACGCCCTCGAAAGGTGTTTCATTAAGGAAAGTCGCTTACATCCATCCGTCATATCTCATAATCATAATGAGCCGCTATGGCCAGAGCATCCGAATGGATTTAAGATAGCTATAGGCGAATAGGTTTCGCCATAATCAACACCTTGTTTTTGACGATATCCTTCGCCACCAATCTAGCCTTATAGGTAATCACATTACCATCCATGTCGGTTTTCTTCTTGAAAACCCACTTGCACCCTATAGGCTTTATCCTTCAGTGGGTCAACCAAGTTCCAAACTTGGTTTTCATACATGGAATCCATTTCCGACTTCATGGCACCAAGCCACTTATCCCTTTGAACTTGTCAAGACTTCTTCATAATCGTAGGCTCTCATCATCAATGAGTAACACGTCGCTCGATTCACTTACGAAAATCTATATCTCTCGTGAATATTGCGTGTTCTACCGGATCTACGAAGATGTGGTGTTACAATAGGTCCACCGATTGCTCATCACTATGAGTTGTCTGTTGTGCTTCACCGTATCTCATCAATGTCTATTTGAGTCTCTCGAGCCTCCTCAAGCCTCGACGACACTCCCACTATTTTCTTACAAGAGAAACTCTTTCTCTAGAAACACAAAGATGCCTTGAAACAAACACCTTTTGTTCCACAGGATGATAGAATTGGTAACCCCTTGTTTCCTTAGGGTATCCAATAAATAGACATTTATCAGACTTAGCATCCAATTTGTCTGATACGATCCGCTTCACATAAGCAGGACAACCCCATATCTTCAAGTAAGATACATGAGGTTTCTTACTATTCCATATCTCATATGGAGTAGTTGAGACTACCTTGGTAGGCATTCTGTTTAACAAGTAAACAGCTGTCTGAAGTGCATAGCCCCAAAAGGACTTGGGAAGAGTTGCATGATTCATCATTGACCTGACCATGTCCAACAAGGTCCTGTTATGCCTCTTAGATACACCATTATGATGTGGTGTATAGGGCGGAGTCCATTGAGACAATATGCCATTGTCTCTTAGATAATCAAGAAACTCTTGACTTAAGTATTCACCACCTCGATCCGATCGAAGTATTTTAATACTCTTGTCATGTTGTTTCTCTACTTCATTTCTGAATTCTTTGAACCTTTCAAAGGCTTCAGACTTGTGTTTCATCAAGAACACATACCCAAACCGTGAGTGATCATCGGTGAAGGTAATGAAGTAGTTATAGCCTCCTAATGCTTGAGTTGACATAGGTCCACATACATCAGTATGTACTAGACCTAGTAACTCTCCCACTCGTTCACCTTTTCCAGTAAAAGGTAACTTAGTCATCTTGCCTTTTAAGCATGATTCGCATGTATCGTATGAATCCAATTCAAACGATTCCAGAATTCCACATCGGTGTAATTCGGACATGCGTTTCTTGCTTATATGGCCAAGACGACAATGCCACATATAGGAGTCTATGTGATTATCCTTTTGAGCACGCGTGTTGCTCGCTTCGATATTGAAAATGTCACTGGATACGTCCAACGTATAAATGCCATTACTCAAAGTTCCAGTTCCATAAAGTACGCCATTCAAAGTTATATAACAACAATTGTTACTAAACGTTAAATGGAAACCATTTCTATTTAAGCAGGAAATAGAAACAATGTTCTTTATTAGAGAAGGAACATAATAGTAATTGTCCAGTTCCAAGACTAGTCCACTAGGGAGCTTCAGCAAATAAGTTCCGATGGCGACCGCAGCAACCTTTACTCCATTGTCAACTCGCAAATTTGACTCCCCTCTGACAAGTCTTCTTCTATTCCTTAGCCCATGTATGTCATTACATATGTTTGAGCCACACCCAGTATCAAATACCCAAGTGTCTGAGGAAATAGAATGACAATCAATAAAGAAGATTTCTGAAGAAGATGGGGCATCCGATGCCTTATCCTTCTTCATGGACTCAAGATAAATCTTGCACTTTCTTCGCAAATGTCTCTCCTTGCCATGATGATGGCAAGTTTCCTTTTGTGCTAGTTCTACCTTCTTAGCCCTTCTCTTCTTTCCCTTATGTTGTTCCTTTGACTTCCTCTTAGAACCTTTCTTCGAGGAATCAACTAACAGCACCGTCCCCTGCTCATGCTTCTCAGAAGACTCCACAGTCTTCAGCATATTGAGCAGTACCACAGATGAACCTCCTAGCATCTCAGAGGTGAAGAGGAGCTTTGAGACTTCGAACCTTTCGAATCTCACTTGCTCATCAACCAACTCACAAAGATGAAGGACTACGATATGAGCATCCATATGCTCATGCTGCTTTCGTAGCTTGGGTTCCATCGTGGCTAGCATGATGCAACTCATTTGTTCAGAATCACTCACATGTTTCTGATAGGCCAACAATTGGTCCAGAGTTGCATTGTCACTAGGATGGGCGGGAAGAGGTGCTTCGAGGACATACGCAAGCTTTTCCACCTTGAGAACAATTCTCAAGTTTCTAAGCTAGTCCAAGAAGTTCGGCCCAGTCAATTTATTTGAATCCAAAATGGAACGCAAATTCAAACACATCATGATCAATATATTAACTTAGAAATACAAAACGAGCATATATGAGAAAGATGATTTTAAAATGCATCAATATACATTTATAAATCCCATTCATTTTTCGAATTTCAAAACCCCAAAATCACTTCGGGAGATCGTAGGTCCATCTCCGAATGGGCTGATATCCATCATAGTTATGAACAACCTTGGAGAGAGTCCAACAAGCCATTCATAACTACGACGGTAGGTTTCATCTATACCGATTGCATATCCCGTATATGCAACTATCACAATGTGCTATCAACTAATTGAATGTTCACACATACATCGGGTTGTTAACACATTAACAAGTATGCATCATATGCATAGCACCCAACTTCACCTCCCTTTACATCGACCTTGGAGAGAGTCCAACAAGCCGATGCTCCAGGTTAAAGCCAACCCATTAATCAGGACATAGTTTTAATATGGTTAGAGCGCATTCAACCAATTAGCCCAGCTTGGAGAGAGTCCAACAACCAAAGCTAACGATTGACCTCTGACTCTTACCATATTAGTATTAAACTATTCCATGGTTTGAACATATTCAGGTTCGAGCCGGGCTTGGAGAGAGTCCAACAACCCAAACAAGAAACAGAACTCTGGTTCTAACCATATTAATGGAAGGTGTAGGCTTTAATATTAATTAAGGGTTTTTATGTCTCATCCTCTTTGCATGCAAATAACTATTATCTACATGACATGGCATACATGACATACATCTACATGTCACGACACGCATGGCATAATGTTATGCATCTAATGCAATTACATGGCATACAATTATGTCATGTATATAATTTCCTTATATGTCATAACTACTTATGGAAATAAAATATGTTTAAGATTTGATTCTCCAAATCAAATCATAATTAAATTAGGAAACAAATTTCCAAATCTAATCACATATTTTATTCATGGAATTATTTGATTAAGGAAAATCTATTTAGGAAACCAATTTCCTAAATCATTAAAACTACTTATGGAAATAAAATATTTTAAGATTTGATTTCCCAAATCAAATCATGATTAAATTAAGAAACAAATTTCCAGAATCTAATCAAATATTTTATTTATGGAAAATATCAATTTCCATAAATACTTCCAACTTTCCAAAAGTGGAAGATTTCCATAAATACTTCTAGACTTTCCAAAATTGAAAAATTTCCATAAATACTTCTAAATTTCCATAATTTATAAAATTTCCAGAAATACATTATGACTATCGCAAAACCATTTTTACGATTATGTCGAAACACAACCTGGGCTCTAATACCACTGTTGGGTTTCCGACACCGCGGCGTGTGTGTGTTCGATCATGTTTCGTAAACATGAGCACAGCGGAAGCAATTAAAAATAATAAATCTATATTTATTACAACACACACAACACACACATGCTATTACAACAAGTGTAGACATAACCGTAAATTAAAAATTGCAATAAAAGAAAATTATCTACGTTATACCTTCCGTATGACGTGTAGCGGGAACGGCATCAACCGGAACGATCCTCGTAAGAATCGTCTCTATCCGTATCCACGCCGAGCTCCTCGGGATGACTTCGCTAAGTCACGAGCTTCATCTTCGTACGGGTTACTAGCCTCGTGTTGAAGACGACGTGATCGAGAGATGATCACGATCCGAATCCAAATTCGGATTCTAAAATGAGTTCTCAAAACTCGCTTCTCCGGAGAGGTATTCGTCAACCAATTGACGAATCCTTCATCCTCCACCTCAGAGGATTACCGGAGATCAAATCCCCGGTAAGTTAGGCGCTATCGGAGCACTAACCGTCGTCCAAACGATGCTCCGACAACAAAGAAACAAGCTGTCCAGAAAAACTGGACAGCTTTTGGTGGAGGAATAGAGGCCGGCCAAGGAGAGATGGAAGCTCACCTTATCACCGAACCTAGAGGAGATCACCGGAGGGTCGCCGGAGGTTCACCGGCTGAAGCTTGGTCGCCGGCAATGACTTGGACGGCGGCACAAAGGATGGGCGGCGGCACACCTAGGGTTGGCGCCGACTAGTGGAGGAGAGGGAGGGGGCGGCACAACTAGGTTGGGCGGCAACTCCAATTAGGGTGCTTGGATTAGGGTTTAAGCCCTATTTTATAGATAACTAATTCTCTTAATGGTTAATGGATCATATCCATAAAGCCCGTTAACCCGCTCCATTAAGATAAGTTAAAATAAACCAAACCATGATGGTTTATTTTAAGTTAAAACGAACCGAACCAACCTTTGGTTCATTCATTTAATATAAACCAAACCCTTTGGTTTATTCTCATCCATTGGATTAGAACCAAACCATTTTGGTCCATCCATTATGTCTTCATAAGACACGGCCCATCCACGCTTCCATTGCGACTGAAACAATTTCATGCTCGCTTTATGTTTGGTCCAACCAAACATAGTTTCTCTCGGTCTGAGAATCCCATTCTCAAGCTCATTTTAAATCCATTGGATTACACTCGTTGTGCATGTGACCAAATAGGTTCTCGGTTTATGTTGGTCGTCTATAATTAACCATTAATTATAGAACGATCATGAGTGGCACCTAGTAGTACATCATGATCCCCAATTAACCGAAAAGATCAACGGTTGATCCAGAACTATTTCTGAAACCCTTCAGTAGCTCGAATGAATCGTGCCCCATTCCCTTCACTCATCTTATACCCACTTGGTTCAGGACATGGTCTATAGTGTCAGTCCCCACTAGGCTGACTACGTCACACCTAGCCCAAGTATCATTTCCTCGTCCTACGGATTCTAGTTACTCCACATGTATCGAAGAGTACCTTACTCTAAACATGTAATGCTTTGGCCAAAGACTTTAGTAACAATCCGACGAGAGGCCATGGGTATACATCTCCTCGCAAGGAGTGGTGAATCCTTTATAGACTATTCAAACACCTTCGATCACTTCGACTTATACCCAATCATCCTGGGTCCACATCTCCTTAGAGATGTTTGCTTAAGATGTCAAAGCATAAGTCTCCATGATCAAGATGACTTGAATACCGCAAGTCAAAGGAACATCGCACTTAAGCCACAGTAAGAACTTCATTGACATATCTATATATGCAAAGAACCATATGAAGTCTTACGGCTGGTCACTCCAATGAACTAGTTACCATAACTAGCATCCACGATTAACTCCGGACATCACAATGTCTCCAGCCAGTGAGAATCAGCTGCTTGGATACACCAAGGAGTATACCTCGTGCTAGTCTCGACAGAATTTATGGTGTCCAAATCCATCAATTCATCGACTAGGGATAATTCCGATACATCACAATTACACATGTAGAGATACTCACTAGTTGTGATCCAATCACAAATTCTCTCATGCTGTGAATCGTATCATGGACATTCAGTAATTGAGTTTAAGATCCAATCAAATACATTAAACATGTATACTCAAATAGTGAATCTTCATTTATCATATAAATGGTTCATACATAAGGTGATTGCCTTAGGACATCTCTCATATATTACTAACAAATCAGTCGACTGATGGTTAGGGTTTTACCTTGACTCAGTCGAACGCCTAACCAGTCGACTGATACATCGTATCAGTCGACTGATACTGATTAAGTATGAGTAATTCATACTTGATTTTATACCCTAGAGCTAGACTCAACCTTCTAGCTCCTCAATAAGCCTTGCGCCTTCAGGATCCCTCCGAGTCCGCGACTTGTTCATCCTTTGCGCTTTGCTTCCACGAGCTTCCTTCGGTTTCGTCATGTCTTGGGTTGCCAAATGCTTGGACTTTACGCCGCCAAGACTACATGCTTGGACTTATGGTGCCAAGACTTTACTTTGGACTTCCTTTGTCAAGGTTCACTTGGACTTTACGCTGCCAAGACTACAAGCTTGGTCTTACGCTGCCAAGTCCATCCCTTGCACTTAGTTTGCCAAGATCATACTTGGACTTCCTTTGCCAAGATCATACTTGGACTTCCTTTGCCAAGATCATACTTGGACTTCCCTGTCACTTAAATATTTTCGCAATTAGATCACAAGATATTGCCTAACTTAGATGATTATCCAAACATCAAAACATATATAAATGCTTGGAGCATTGTTGCACCAACACATTTGGTGGCCGGCGCTTCTCTTACCTCTAGGTGGCCGGCGGCAACATTGCATTGGTGGCCGGCGCTTCATCCAATTGTTCCTTGGCCGGCGGTTGCATCAAACTCCCTAGTTTGGGTGCCGGTTCTAGAAAGGAAAGGTATTGTTGGTTCTTCTCTTTGTTCGCAGCAGACAAGGAAGGGAAGAACGCGATCTAGAAGGCTTCTACTCGTGGAGGATCTTCGCTCACACATCGTCCACGAGAAGGATAGGACATACGGTAGAAGATCGTAAGGTATAAAGTTTTATAACTTTATTTTCCGATCTGAGCTTGTTCTTTTATGTGTTGATTATACATGTGTGGATTAGTAAATACTTTGTATAATCATGGACCCCGAAGACAAACACAAAAACCGGCGATCCGTCCGTCGTCTCTTCCGCGGCTAATCAACTAGAAGAGTTGTGTTGCTTGAACAACTAGTTTGTTCAAGCGACCACTCAAGTTGTTAGCACGACGACGAATAGGTTGTGCCAAGGAAGCTCATCCCATCCGGATTAATTCTTTCGTTAGTGAAAATTTTAATCTGGGGACATGGGAGCCAATGAGCCTCCGAAGCGACTCCCAACAGCAACAATATCAGAGTGTTATCATACGTAAGGGTATGGTTGTCCAAACAGTTTTGAAGGACTTGGGAGAAGTGGGACACATCCTTGGGATCAAGGTTAGTGTGCTAATCCCAAGCTTCATACAAAGACACGATTATGGATTGTTTTAGCATGCAAAACTCCAAGAAAGGTTTTCTATCTTTCAGACATGGAGTTCCGTTATATAAGGAGATGTGTCTTTGATCATCTGAGGAGATGAAGGCGGTTCTTTATGTTTCGGCAGTAGGAAGCCTCATGTATACGATGCTATGTACGAGACCCGATATCTGCTATGCTGTGGGCATGGTCAGCAGATATCAGAGTAATCCAGGAAAGGGACATTGGACTGCGGTAAAGCATATATTGTAGTGCCTGAGAAGGACTAGGGATTATATGCTAGTTTACCGGGCAGACCAATTACTCCCTGTGGGTTACATAGATTCTGATTTCCAATCTGATAGGGATAACAGTAAGTCTACCTCAGGTTTTGTATTTACTTTGGGAGGTGGAGTCATTGTATGGAGGAGTGTCCAGCAGAAATGCGTGGCGGACTCCACCATGGAAGCTGAGTATGTGGCAGCCTCTAAGGAGGCCAAAGTAGCTGGGTGGCTCAGGAACTTTTTGATGGACTTGGATGTGATTTCTGGTTTGCCCAAAAATATCACAATTTATTGTGATAATAATGGTGCAGTTGCAAACTCGAAGGAACCACGAGCCCATAAGGTAAGTAAATGCATAGAGCGCAAGTACCACCTGATACGAGAAATCGTAAAGGAGGTAGAAGTTGTTGTCGCCAAGATTGCATCAGAGGATGACCTGGTAGACCCTTTCACTAAAGCCCTTATAGCGAGAGCTTTGATAGGCATGTGGAGGGAAGGGGAATCAGATGTATGGCAGTGTGATGACAACATAGTCTTTTAGTATAAGTGGGAGATTGTTGGAATGTATACTGAAAGCCTAGCTCTTTTTGTATGAACATATTTATTTTTAAATAAGAATCACATGATCATTGTTTGCACTTTATATTTATTATATGTGTGCATATTGTCTAATATTTTACATTGTAGATAACATGGTGCTTAGTGTGGCACAGAAGATCATGTTATCAGTCCCTTGTAGAATATAAGTAGAGGCTCACAACCAAGATCATTTTGGACAAACCATTGGCATGGTTGTAGTGTAGCTTGGTATTGTTTTGTCTTGAACATAGAGTTACACTAGTACACTTAGGTGTATTGAGCAAGACCGACATAGAGGTGATTCAATTTATTGCTGACTACATAATTGAATCGGACCTCGGATATTATGTTGTACATGCTCTTAATCCCGATATAATAATGGGCACATGTACTTAGTATTTATTTCTTTGATTTACCAAAGGGTGAGATTTAGATGGATTAAATCAATATGCCCGGTAAGTTGGGAAATGATATTATTTACATGGTGTGCCGTTGATTATAGGAGGAAACTGTGTACTATATATAGGTTGATGATGTCCCCTTGAGGATCTCATAAGGTTCATCATGTAAACCCTGCAGGTTGACTTAGTCAACATTATGATAAGGTTGAGTGGTACTACTCGAGGAGTTAGATGTTAATTAATTGATGGTAAGTAAATAAATTAATTGACGGACATTCGATATCTTAAACATGGGGAGATGGATGTATAAATAATATAGGAGCCCATATTATCATATGGGGGTTGGTGAGGTAATTCAATGATGATCCTTTAGTGGTATGGAACATCATTGATGGATCAAGTTTGAGTGGTTCCGATCCATCGGGTGGCCAAGATCCAACTCCTCCTCATGGTCCCTATTGTAGCCTATTAACACCTCATGAAGCCTAGATCCAATGATGGAAAACAAAACTCTAGTTCCGACGGTGGAGATTAAATCCCTAGATCCGACGGTTGGGATTAAATCCCTAGATCCGACGGTTGGGATGAAACCCTAGATCCGACGGTTGGGATGAAACCCTAGATCCGACGGTTGGGATGAAACCCTAGATCCGACGGTGGAGATTAAATCCCTAGAACCAATGGAGGAGATTAAACCAAGGCCTAAACCTAACTCTATATATATGGGCTTAGGCTTGGGCGGCAAAAAAGGATGAAAAAATGGAAAAACCTAATTGAGATAAGGTGGCTTGGGCGGCAAGAAATAGGAGAAGGCTAGGGTTAGGGTTTGGTTCATGGTGTTGGGCGGCAACAAGGAGAAGGGAGCTTCTTCTTCTTCTTCCCAATGGTGGCCGACACCTTTTCTTCCTCCTTCCTCCTTGGTTTAGCCGGCGCCCAAGCTTCTCCCCTTGATCTATGGCTTGTGGTGGATGAGATGAGGGTTGCTTCCCATGGGCGGCAACCAATTCTAGTTGGGATAGGAATAGGAGTGGGGGGTAGGGTTAAGGTTTGGTTGTTGGTGTTGGGTGGCAACAAGGAGAGGGAGATTCTTCTTGATTTTCCATTGATGGCCGGCCCCTCTTCCTTCTTCCCTCTACCTTGGCCAAAGCTCAATCTATTCTACTTCGCTTCATCCTTAGCCGGAAATTAAGGAGAGCCTAGTTTTGGGTTTTGGCGGCAACAAGGAGAAGGGGTGTTTTCTTTCTTCTTCTCCAAGTGTTGGCCGGCGCCCATGCCCTTGTTGTTTCTCTTTTGGTTGGTTTCCATACTCCATTTTATCTTCCTTGGCCGGCGGCAACATCGAGTTTATTGACTTGGTGGCCGGTTCTAGAAAGGAAGATGAGTTTTGTTTTAGGATCTTTCTTTGTTCCTAGTGAACAAGGAAAGGAAGATTGGTGATCTAGGAGGCTTCAACTTTTGGTAGATCGTCGCCCACACGACGTCCAAAAGGAGGGAGGACATACAACAGAAGATCAAGAGGTATAACAAGAGGTATAATCTTGTTTATTTTGATTAATGTTCTTTTGTATTATGTTTATAATTGCTTTTCAATTATATTCATGTATTATGTGGATGTTTACTTTATGTATGTGTTGATTATACATGTCTATATTCATATGTATTTGTATAATCATGGACCCCGAAGATAAACACAAAAACCGGTGATCCGTCCATCATCTCTTCCGCGGCTAACCGAGTAGAAGAGCTTGGTTGCTTGAACAACTGGTTTGTTCAAGCGATCGCTCGAGTTGTTAGCACGACGACGAATTAGTTTTTCTTAGGAAACTCATCCCATCCGGATTAGTTTTCATTAGTGAAAATTTTAATCCGGGGACATGGGAGCCGATGAGCCTCCGAGCTGATTCCTCCTATAAATGGTATCAGAGCCACGGTTTTCGATTTTGTGTGTTTTGGATTCGGTTAATTTTTATTCACTTTTTCATATATTATATGTGTCGGATAATAGTAGGATATGCGTAGTTTAACTCTTTGGTTGCAGGCGTAAGATCCGACTATTATGGCCACATGTGTGTATGTGATTGTATGTGTGTAAAAATTTATTATTTGAATCCTCGGGGTTGACGAGGCTAGATTAGTATTTAATTTTTATAATTAAATACGACATTGTTTATCCGATCATTTTAGTTTACTTTCGATCTAGATCGTTTGTACACTCCTTCGTGGAGTATAGGATCGATGGATGTAAATTAAAATGATATATCTCGGCTCGGATTTGTGTGGCTTGCGCACGGAAAAGGTGGAGCGGACGAGGTGGCGACACGATGGTACGCATATTGGAGAACAAAGCCATAATAGTTGGAAAAATTCTGTTTTTTTTCATATTTATTGCTGATTTGTTTTATATACATGTTGTGTGTGCTTGAAAATTCCTCATTTTCAATTTACTAAGTGGGAGAGGAATATTTTAATTAATTCTCGCGGCCTCCATTACAATTTGACGTGTGATGCAACAAACTTGCGTGTCGGCTCTGAGTGCCTTCCTCCCCATCGGATGGGTTTATTTGTGGATCACTAGGTCAAATAATGGTTATAGGAAATTATTTAGGAGCGTGTGTACTTCCACATCGGTAAGGCACATAATCCGAGATAATTCCCTTAGTATCGTGTAATGGTGCACACTTAGATACAAATAAAAAGTATCCTCCCCATCGGAGTCACTGCTTTTATTTGTAGGGCCAAAGAGGAACCAACTATTAATTTTATTTGTCAAAAAGTAAGGTTGACAAGATAATAAAATTAATGGGTAAAACCTCCTCTTACAAATGTAGAATTCGTATACGTCCACACAGCATGGCATGTGATATTCTCGGTGTTTTGAGGTGTTGGATAATTTCAGAATTTTATTGTTTTGAGGAATCAATAATATTTGAAATCTAAAGTAATGATCTATGTGATTCTTAGGATTTTCAAAAATGACTTTCAGTCCACTTGTTGTGATACTAAAGGAAATAAACTTACTGTACCCAGATAATGTTGATTGGAAAAGAATATAGATATTGTCTTATCTGCTAAGAAGTACAAGTATGCACTCTTCAAAGAGTGTCCTCAAGCCATGGTTGCTCAAAAAGGTTTCTACTTCTAAGCCGAAAGGCAAGAGGAAGGAGAAACAAGGTGGAGCAAAGGTGGTGGGAGGATCTCAGGGAGGAGTGAAGAAGCCGAAAGGCAAGTACTTCCCTTGTAAGGAGACTAGACTTAAGAAGAAGGATTATCCCAATCCGAAGCAAGAAAAAATGTATATCCTTTGGTCCAGTCGTTGAAACATGGTTAGATGCATTATCTACCGATACTTGGTGTGTAGATACGAGAGTCACTAATCATGTCTGCAACACTTTACAGGGGTTCCAGGAAACCCGACGACTAGCTAAAGGGGATATTACCATTTACTTGGGCAATGACATGAAGATGGCGACTATTGCAGTGGGAGATGTTTTATTTATCTTTTGAGAAAAATAAAGTTTTTTGTTCTTAAGAATTTTCTTTATGTACCTTTATTTAGAAAGAATTGCTTTCGGTTTCTAAATTATGGATGGATAATCTATTCCTTTTAATGACAGATTTTTTTATAAAAGGAATAGGGACATTATCTATTCAGGTACATAGATAGAAAAATTATAACTTGAACCACAAGCTCCCACGATGCAAATTGAAGTTTACAACTCATCTTCTAATTCCGATAAGAGAAAAGAACCTTCGAAGATGAACCAAACATATCTTTGGGATCTTAGGCTTGGTCATATTAACCTAAGCAGAATTCAAAGGTTGATAGCTGATGGACCTTTGGGTTCATTAGTGGTGGAGGATCTCCCAACCTACGAATCTTGCTTGGAGGGTAAGATGACCAAGAGGCCTTTCAAGGCCAAGAGGTATAGATCCAAAGATGTGTTGGAATTTATTCAATCTGATTCGTATGGTCCTATGTCTATCCAGGCAAGAGGTAGTTTTGAATATTTCGTCTTTTTCATAGACAATTATTCAAGATGACACTACGATCTGATTGTAGTGGTGAATACCTCTTGGGAGAGTTTAGGAATTACTTATCAGAGGCTGGGATTCAATCCCAATTGTCTGCACCTGGCACACCCCAGCAAAATGGTGTAGCGGAGCGAAGGAATAGGACTCTTATGGAGATGGTTAGATCGATGATGAGTTATTCTGACTTGCCAAATTCGTTCTGGGGATATGCTCTAGATACGGCGGTGTACATTCTGAACTTGGTTCCATCTAAATCAGTGCCTTCTACTCCCACAGAGTTGTGGACTGGGCGAAAGCCTAGTCTAAGACATATTCGGATATGGGGAGTCCAGCACATGTGCTGAAGGCTGATGCTGATAAGTTGGAACCTCGTATATAAGTGCGCTTGTTTGTTGGCTATCCTAGGGGAACGAAGGGTGGTTTATTTTATAGTCCTAGAGATTAGAGGGTGATCTTTAGTACGTATGTCAGATTTCTAGAGGAGGACTATGTGATGAACCACAAGCCCACGAGTAGGATTGTTCTTGAGGAGTTGACAGGGGAAGTCCCGACTTCAGTACCACCGGTACAAGAGGATATACCACATGTCACTGCACCGCGTGTCGCAGAGGATACACAGGTGATTCCTCGTCGTAGTGGGAGGGTAGTGAGATAGCCTGAGAGATTCATGTTCTTGGGAGAATCTTCTGATTTGGTCCCTGGCGAACATGAACCTGATCCATGGACATATGACGAGGCAATCCAAGATAAAGAAGAAGCATCTTTGCAAAGTGCAATGAATACTGAGATTGAATCTATGGATTCAAATCATGTCTGGGAGCTCTTATGCATAGCAGCTCATATGGATTATGAGGTGTGGCAGATGGATGTCAAGACAGCTTTCCTTAATGGAAGTCTTGAGGAGAACATCCATATGTAGCAACCAGAGGGATTCATTGCTAATTGCAAAGAGCATCTTGTATGTAAGCTTAATCGGTCCGTTTATGGATTGAAGAAAGCTTCGAGGACTTGGAACATCCACTTTGATGAGGTAAATCCAGACTTATGGATTTATTCAAAGTCCGGATTAGTCTTGTGTATACAAGAGATGTGACAAAAACGTAGTGGTATTTCTTGTACTATACGTAGATAATATTTTGGTAGTTGGCAACAATATCATAGTGTTATCAGACGTAAGGGTATGGTTGTCCAAACAGTTTTGAAGGACTTGGGAGAAGTGGGACACATCCTTGGGATCAAGGTTAGTGTGCTAATCCCAAGCTTCATACATAGACACGATTATGGATCATTTTAGCATGCAAAACTCCAAGAAAGGTTTTCTACCTTTCAGGCATGGAGTTCCTTTATCTAAGGAGATGTGTCCTAGATCATCTGAGGAGATAGAGGAGATGAAGGCGGTTCTTTATGCTTCGGCAGTAGAAAGCTTCATGTATACGATGCTATGTATGAGACCCGATATCTGCTATGCCGTGGGCATGGTCAGCAGATATCAGAGTAATCCAGGATAGGGACATTGGACTGCGTAAAGCATATATTGTAGTGCCGGAGAAGGACTAGGGAGTATATGCTAGTTTACCGCGCAGACCAATTACTCCCTGTGGGTTACAAAGATTCCGATTTCAAATCTGATAGGGATAACAGTAAGTCTACCTCAGGGTTTGTATTTACTTTGGGAGGTGGAGCCATTGTATGGAGGAGTGTCACATAGAAATGCGTGGCGGACTCCACCATGGAAGCTGAGTATGTGGCAGCCTCTAAGGCAGTCAAAGTAGCAGGGTGGCTCAGGAACTTCCTGATGGACTTGGATGTGATTTCTGGTTTGTCCAGAAATATCACAATTTATTGTGATAATAATGGTGCAGTTGTAAACTCGAAGGAACCATGATCCCATAAGGTAAGTAAATGCATAGAGCGCAAGTACCACCTGATACGAGAAATCGTAAAGGAGGTAGAAGTTGTTGTCGCCAAGATTGCATCAGAGGATGACCTGGTAGACCCTTTCACTAAGGCCCTTCTAGCGAGAGCTTTGATAGACATGTGGAGGGAAGGAGAATCAGATGTATGGCAGTGTGATGACAGCATAGTCTTTTAGTATAAGTGGGAGATTGTTGTAATGTATACTGAAAGCCTAGCTCTTTTTGTATGAATATTTTTATTTTTAAATAAGAATCACATGATCATTGTTTGCACTTTATATTTATTATATGTGTGCATATTGTCTAATATTTTACATTGTAGATAATATGGTGCTTGGTGTGGCACAGAAGATCATGTTATCAGTCCCTTGTAGAATATAAGTAGAGGCTCACAACCAAGATGGTTTTGGACAAACCATTGGCATGGTTGTAGTGTAGCTTGATATTGTTTTTTCTTGAACATAGAGTTACACTAGTACACTTATGTGTATTGAACAGGAACGACATAAAGGTGATTCAATTTATTGCTGACTACATAATTGAATCGGACCTCGGATATTATGTTGTACATGCTTTTAATCCCAATATAATAACGGGCACATGTACTTAGTATTTATTTCTTTGATTTACCAAAGGGTGAGATTTCGATGGATTAAATCAATATGCCTGGTAAGTTGGGAAATGATATTATTTACATGGTGTGTCGTTGATTATAGGAGGAAACCGTGTTCTATATATAGGTTGATGATGTCCCCTTGAGGAGCTCATAAGGTTCATCATGTAAACCCTTCAAGTTGACTTAGTCAACATGATGATAAGGTTGAGTGGTACTACTCGAGGAGTTAGATGTTAATTAATTGATGGTCAGTAAATCAATTAATTGACGGACATTCGATATCTTAAACACGGGGAGATGGATGTACAAATAATATAGGAGCCCATATTATCAAATGGGGGTTGGTGAGTTAATTCAATGATGATCCTCTAGTGGAATGGAACATCATTGATGGATCAAGTTTGTGTGGTTCCGATCCATCGGGTGGCCAAGATCCAACTCCTCCTCATGGTCCCTATTGTAGCCTATTAACACCTCATGAAGCCTAGATCCAATGATGGAAAACAAAACTCTAGATCCGACTGTGGAGATTAAATCCCTAGATCCGACGGTTGGGATTAAATCCCTAGATCCGACGGTTGGGATGAAACCCTAGATCCGACGGTTGGGATGAAACCCTAGATCCGACGGTTGGGTTGAAACCCTAGATCCGACGGTGGAGATTAAATCCCTAGAACCAATTGAGGAGATTAAACCAAGGCCTAAACCTAACTCTATATATATGGGCTTAGGCTTGGGCGGCAAAAAAGGATGAAAAAAATGGAAAAACCTAATTGTGATAAGGTGGCTTGTGCAGCATGAAATAGGAGGAGGCTAGGGTTAGGGTTTGGTTTATGGTGTTCGGCGGCAACAAGGAGAAGGGAGCTTCTTCTTCTTCCCAATGGTGGCCGACACCTTTTCTTCCTCCTTCCTCCTTGGTTTAGCTGGCGCCCAAGCTTCTCCCCTTGATCTATGGCTTGTGGTGGATGAGATGAGGGTTGCTTCCCATGGGCGGCAACCAATTCTAGTTGGGATAGGAATAGGAGTGGGGGCTAGGGTTAGGGTTTGGTTGTTGGTGTTGGGCGGCAACAAGGAGAGGGAGATTCTTCTTCATTTTCCTTTGATGGTCGGCCCCTCTTCCTTCTTCCCTCTACCTTGGCCAAAGCTCAATCTATTCTACTTCCCTTCATCCTTAGCCTGAAATTAAGGAGAGCCTAGTTTAGGGTTTGGTCGGCAACAAGGAGAAGGGGTGTTTTCTTTCTTCTTCTCCAAGTGTTGGCCGGCGCCAATGCCCTTGTTGTTTCTCTTTTGGTTGGTTTCCATACTCCATTTTATCTTCCTTGGCCGGCGGCAACATCGAGTTTATTGACTTGGTGGCCGGTTCTAGAAAGGAAGATGAGTTTTGTTTTAGGATCTTTCTTTGTTCCTAGTGAACAAGGAAAGGAAGATTGGTGATCTAGGAGGCTTCAACTTTTGGTAGATCGTCGCCCACACGACGTCCAAAAGGAAGAAGGACATACAATAGAAGATCAAGAGGTATAACAAGAGGTATAATCTTGTTTATTTTGATTAATGTTCTTTTGTATTATGTTTATAATTTTATTTCAATTATATGCATGTATTATGTGGATGTTTACTTTATGTATGTGTTGATTATACATGTCTATATTCATATGTATTTGTATAATCATTGACCCCGAAGATAAACACAAAAACCGGCGATCCGTCCGTCGTCTCTTCCGCGGCTAACCGACTAGAAGAGCTTGGTTGCTTGAACAACTAGTTTGTTCAAGCGATCGCTCGAGTCGTTAGCACGACGACGAATTGGTTGTGCTTAGGAAACTCATCCCATCCGGATTAATTTTCATTAGTGAAAATTTTAATCCGGGGACATGGGAGCCGATGAGCCTCCGAGCCGATTCCTCCTACAAAGGGGTGGGCGGCAACATTGTTTCTCCTCTCCCTTAGGGCCGGTGGCAACACAAGAGAAGGACTAGGGTTTCCTCTTCTCCTTTGATCTTGGCCGGCTTCTCCTTTTCCTAGGGTTGCTTCTTCTTCTTCCATTGGAGCTCTTGGTCGGCGTTCATCCATTGAAGTTGGATGGCACTCAAACCTCTCCCTCTCCTTAGGGCCGACGGACACCAAGGAGATTTTCCTTGGTGGTTGGCGCAAGTAAGGAGAAGAAGGGTTCTTTTATTCTTCCTTTTGTTCGGAGCGAGCAAGGAAAGGAAGATCGTGATCTAGGAGGCTTTATCTCTTGGAAGATCGTTGCCCAAACAACGTCCAAGAATAGGATAGGACATATGATAGAAGACCTTGAGGTAAACAAGAGGTATAATTCTTGTTTTACTTTCCTTTTGTTTCTTTGTATATTGTATGTTTTGTTATGTGGCTAATTTACTTGGACCCCGAATACGAACACAAAAACTGGTTATTCGTACATCATCTATTCTGCGGCTAATCGAAGAATAGAGGTTGGTTGCTTGAACAACATGTTTGTTCAAGTGACCACTCTAATCGAATAGCATGACGATGAAACGGTAGCTTGGGTATTCCATATTTGTCAAGGATTAATTTTTTTTAATCCAGGGACAAAGACAAGATTGCCATGAACAAGCGACCGAGTTGAAGTGGGAAGTGAAGTTTCCACCCTTTAAGTGGTATCAGAGCCATGGTTTCCAGTTTTGTGTGTTTAGGATTCGGTTAATTTTATGCACTTTTCATATATCATATGTGTCGGATAATAGTAGGATGTGCGTAGGTTAACTTTTTGGTTGCAGGCATAGGATACAACTATTATGGTCATATGTGTGTATGTGATTGTATGTGTGTAATTGTATATTATTTGAATCCTCGGGGTTGACGAGGCTAGTATTTAATTTTTGTAATTAAGTACGGCATTGTTTACCCACTCTTTTTATTTTATTTTACTTTCAATCAAAATTTCATGTACACTCCTTCGTGGAGTATAGGATCGATGGATGTAAATTAAAATAGTTATTCTCGGCTCGGATATCCGGATGGCTTATACATGGCATAGGGAGGAGTGGACGAGATGGCACTACGACGGGAGGCATATCGGTGACAAAAGCCATAATAGTTGGAAAACATTTTTTTCATATTTATTTCTTCTTGTTTGATATGCATGTCGTAGGGTAAAAAAATTTCTCAATTTTAAATTACTAAGTGGGAGAGGGATATTTTTATAAATTTTCACGGCCTCCATTACGATTTGACATGTGATGCAAACAAACTTGCGTGTCGACTCTGAGTGCATTTCTCCATATCAAATGAGTTTGTTTGCGGATCACAGGGTCGAATATGGTTATAGGAAATTATTAAGAAGCATGTTTACTTCCCCATCGGAAGGTACATAACCCGAGATAATTGCCTTGGTACCGAGTAATGGTGAACACTTAGATGCAAATAGGATTATCCTCCCCATCGGAGTCACTGCTTTTATTTGTAGGGCCGAAGAGGAACCAACTATTAATTTTATTTGTCAAAAAGTTAGGTTGACAAGATAGTAAAATTAATGGGTAAAATCTCCTCTTACAAATGTAGAATTCGTATATGTCCATACTATCGTGACAAACGATATTCTCGGTGCTTTGAGGTGTTGGTTGATTTTAAAATTTTATTGTTTGAGGAATCAATAATTTTTTGAAATCTAATGTGATTCTTAGGTTTTTCAAAATGACTTTCAACTTGCTTACTGTGATACTAGAAGAAAATAAACTTACTGGACCCAATTATGTTGATTGGAACAGGAATCTTGATATTGTCTTGACTGCTGAGGAGTACAAATATGTACTCTTTGAAGAGTGTCCTCCTAAGCCTACGGATGATTTTGGAGAAAAGGAGAAGGAGAGTTATAAGAAGTGGATAAAGGCTGATGAGATGGCGCGGTGTTACATTTTGGCTTTTATGTCAAATATATTGCAACATCAGCATCAAGCCATTCCCACTGCTTATGACATGATGCTCAATCTCAAAGAGCTTTTCGGACACCAGAATCGGGCTGCAAGGCAGGAAGCCATGAGGAACTTAATGACGACCACCATGATCGAGGGAACACCCGTGAGGGATCATGTTCTCAAGATGATGACTCATTTGAATGAGCTGGAAGTCCTCGAAGCTGATATCGATGGGGAAACCCAGGTTGATATCATTCTCCAGTCTCTACCTAGGAGTTTTGAGCAGTTTCACCTAAACTACAACATGAATAAAAGGTTATATTCATTGGCGGAGCTTCTGACAGAACTCCAGGTGGCAGAGGGGCTATTTCGTCAGAGTGCTCAGGCGCAGGACATCGTTTCCCAAAAGGTTTCTACTTCTAAGCCGAAAGGCAAGAAGAAGAAGAAACAAGCTAGGGCAAAGGTGGCGGGAGGACCTCAGGGAGGAGTGAAGAAGCCGAAAGGCAAGTGCTTCACTTGCAAGTAGACTGGACACTAGAAGAAGGACTGCCCCAACCGGAAGCAGAACAAAGCTATATCTTTTGGTCTAGTCGTTGAAACATGTTTAGCGATGTTATCTATCGGCACCTGGTGTGTAAATACAGGAGCCACTGATCATGTCTGCAATACTTTGTAGGGGTTCCAGGAAACCGGACGACTGGATGAAGGAGAGATTACCGTCTACTTGGGTGATGCTACGAAGGTAGCAGCTATTGTAGTGGGAGATGTTTATTTGTCTTTTGAGAGGAATAAAATTTTGTTGGGGTTGATCCGTGAGGCTCTGATACCAATTGAAGGGATTTCCCTTGTCGAGTCCGTGAGGGGAAACTTCGCTTCCCCTTCGCCTCGGTTGCTTGACCATGGTGATCCCTTCGATGTCCCCGGATTAAAAATTTAATCCTAGACAAAAGGGATTCCCAAAGCAACCAAGTCATTGTCGTGCTATTCGTTTAGAGAGGTCACATGAACAAACTAGTTGTTCAAGCGACCATCCTCTATTCTACGAGTAGCCGCGGAATAGACGATGTCCGGATTGCCGGTTTTTGTGTTTATACTCGGGATCCAAGTATTATTTAGCCATTTACAGAAATATAACATGCTCATAAATCAAAAGTAAATACAAGCAATGAATAAATGAGAAAGAAGAATAGGTATACCTCCTAGTCTTCTAATGTATGACCTTCCTCCTTTTGGACATCGTGTGGGCGACGATCCACCAAAAGTTGAAGCTCCTAGATCGCAACACTTCCTTCCTTGCTCTTCCAAAGAAAGAGAAAGAATAGAAACAAGGATATTTACCTCCCTAAAACTAGCCAACAAGAAGCAAGGAGTATCCTTGCCGCCGGCCAACAAAAGAAGGAAAGAGAAGGAGTTTTGGGTGTGGCCGGCCAAAAGCTCCAAGGGAAGACCCTAAACCTTTGTTCCACCGGCCAAGGAGAAGGAGAAGGCTTGTTTTGGACGCTGGCCAAGGTCTGGAAGGAAGAAGATGGGCGCCGGCAGCTTGGGGAAGAAGAACAACTAAGGAAAGACTTTCCTTAATAGGTGCCGCCCAAGCTCCAAACCCTAATTCCTAACCTTGCCGCCAACTCCAAAATCCCTAGCTCTCTTCAATTAATCTCCACGCCAACTCCATGCCATCCTTTTATAGAGTTAGGGATAAGCCATGAATTAATCTCATCCATTGGTTCTAGGGATTTAATCTCAACCGTCGGATCTAGAGTTTTAATCTCAACCGTCGGATCTAGAGATTTAATCTCTACCTTTGGATCTCGAGATTTGTTTCTATCCTTTGGATCTAAGCATCATGAGGTGTTAATAGGCTACATTAGGGACCATGAGGAGGAGTTGGGTCTTGGCCACCCATGGATCAAGCCCACATAAAGTCCGATCCACTAATGATGATCCAATCCACTAAAGGTCCATCATTGATCTACCTCACCAACCCCCATATGATAATATGGGCTCCATATATTATTTGTACATTTTCTCCCCGTGTTTAAGATCTCGAATGTCCGTCGATTAATTAATTTACTAACCATTAATTAATCAACATCTAACTCCTTGAGTAGTACCACTCAACCTTTTCATCATGCCGGACCAAGTCCACCTGCAGGGTTTACATGATGAACCTTATGAGCTCCTCAAGGGGACATCATCATCCTAATATATAGGACACGATTTCCTCCTATAATCAACGGCACACCATATAAATAATATCATCTCCCAACTTACCGAGTCTATCGATTTAATCTATAAATCTCGCCCATTGGTGAATCAAAGAGATGAGTACCAAGTATATGTGCCCGTTATTATATCGGGATTAAGAGCATGTACTAAATAATATCTGAGGTCCGATTCGATTATGTAGTCAGCAATAAATCGAGTCACCTCTGTGTTGGTCCTGCTCAATACACACAAAGTGCACTAGTGTGATTCTATGGTCAAGACAAACCAATACCAAATCACACTACAACCATTCCGATGGTTTGTCCAAAGTCATCTCGGTTGTGAGCCTTTACTTATACTTTACAAGGAGCCGATAACATGATCTCCCGTGTGACACCACACACCATGTTATCTACAATGTAACGTATTAGACAATATTCCATAACCATAAAAATATGCAAACAATGATCATGTGATTCTTATTTCAAAATAAAGATGTTCATACAAAAAATAGACTTTTAAGTATACATCCCTACAATCTCCCACTTATACTAAAAGACTATGCTATCCTCAAAATGCCATACATCTGATCCCCATTCCCTCCACATGCCTATCAAAAGTTCTCGCCGGAAGGCCCTTAGTGAAAGGATCTGCCAGGTTATCCTCCAATGCAATCTTGGCCACACCAACTTTTACCTCCTTTACGATTTCTCGTATCAGGTGGTACTTGCACTTTATGTGTTTACTAGCCTTATGGGCTCGTGGTTCCTTCGAGTTTGCAACTTCACCATTGTTATCACAATAAATTGTGATAGTTCTGGGCAAACCAGGAATCACATCTAAGTCCATCAAGAAGTTCCTGAGCCATACAGCTTCTTTGGCCGCCACAAGGGCTGCCAGATACTCAGCTTCCATGGTGGAGTCCGCCACGCATTTCTGCTGGGCACTCCTCCATACAATGGCTCCACCTCCTAAAGTAAACACAAAACCTGAGGTAGACTTACTGTTATCCCTATCTGATTGGAAATCGCAATCCATGCAACCCACAGGGAGTAATTGGTATGCACGGTAAACTAGCATATAATCCCTAGTCCTTCTCAGGCACTACAATATATGCTTTTACCGCAGTCCAATGTCCCTGTCCTGGATTACTCTGATATCTGCTAACCATGCCCACGGCAAAGCAGATATCTTGTCTCGTACATAGCATACATGAGGCTTCCTACTGCTGAAGCATAAGGAACCGCCTCCAGCTCCTTTATCACCTCAGATGATCTAGGACACATCTCCTTAGATAAAGTAACTCTATACCTGAAAGGTAGAAAACCCTTCATGGAGTTCTAAATGCTAAAACGATCCAAAATCATGTCTATGTATGAAGCTTGTGATAAGCACAACAACCTTGATCCCAAGGTTGTGACCCACTTCTCTCAAGTCCTTCAAAACTGTTTGGACAACCATACCCTTACGTCTGATAACACTCTGATATTGTTGCCAACTACTAAAATGTCATCTACGTATAGTACAAGAAATACCACTACGTTTCTGTCACATCTATTTTATACACAAGACTCATCCAAACTTTGAATAAATCCATAAGTCTGGATTTACCTCATCAAAGCGGATGTTCCAAGTCCTCAAAGGTTGCTTCAGTCCATCAGCGGACCGATTAAGCTTACATACAATACGCTCTTTTCCTTTAGCAATGAATCCCTCTGGTCGCTTCATGTAGATGGATTCCTCAAGACTTCCACTAAGGAATGCTGTCTTGATATCCATCTGTCACACCTCATAATCCATATGAGTTGCTATGCATTAGAGCTCCCAGACCTGTCTTGAATCCATAGATTCAATCTCAGTATTCATTGCACTTTGCAAAGATACTGTATTTATATCTTGGATTGCCTTGTCGTATGTCTAGGGATCAGGTTCATGTTTGCTAGGGACCAAATCAGAAGATTTGTCCAAAAACATGAATCTAAGAGGTTGTCTAACAACCCTCCCACTACGACGAGGTATCTTCTGTGTATCCTCTGTGACACGCGGTGCAGTGACATGTGGTATGTCCTCTTGTACCGGTGGTACTAAAGAAGTGACTTCCCTTTTTAACTCCTCCAGAACAATTTTACCTTTGGGCTTGTGGCTTATCACATAGTCTTCCTCTAGAAATCTGGCATTCGTGTTAATGATCACCCTCTGATCTCTATGACTATAAAACAAGTCAGAATAACTCATCATCGATCTAACCATCTCCATAAGAGTCCTATTCCTTCGCTCTGCTACACCGTTCTGTTGGGGTGTGCCAGGTGCAGTCAATTGGGATTGAATCCCAACCTCTGATAAGTAGTTCCTAAACTCTCCCAAGAGGTTGTCACCACCACGATCAGATCGTAGTGTCATCCACATCTTGATTAATCATTTACAAAAGAGACTAAATATTCAAGATTACCTCTTGCCTAGATAGCCATAGGACCACACAAATCAGAATGAACCATTTCTAACACATCTTTGGCTCTATACCCCTTGGCCTTAAAAAGGCCTTTTGGTCATCTTACCCTCCAAGCAAGATTCGTAGGTTGGGAGATCCTCCACCACTAATGAACCCAAAGGTCCATCAGCTATCAACCTTTGAATTCTGCTTAGGTTAATGTGACCAAGCCTAAGAAGCCAAAGATATGTTTGGTTCATCTTCGAAGGTTCTTTTTTCTTATTGGAATTAGAAGATGAGTTATTAACTTCAATTTGCATCGTGGGAGGTTTTGGTTCAAATTTCCTTTCAATGTACCTGAATAGATATTCTCCCTATTCCTTTTTATAACAACTCTATCATTAAAAGAAATAGAATATCCATCCATAATAATTTAGAAACTGAAACTAAATTCTTTCTAAATAAAGGTACATAAAGGGAATTTTACAGAACATAAGTTTTATTTTTCTCAAGAGATAAATAAAACTTCTCCGACTGCAATAGCTGTCACCTTCATGGCATTGACCAAAAATGGTAATCTCCCCTTTAGCTAGTCGTCGGGTTTCCTGGAACCCCTGCAAAGTGTTGCAGACATGATTAGTGGCTCTCATATCTACAAACCATGTGCCGGTAGATAACACCACTAATCATGTTTCAACGACTAGTCCAAAGGATATACCTTTGTTCTGTTTTGAACTGGGATAGTCCTTCTTCCAATGTCCATCCTGCTTATAAGTAAAGTACTTGCCTTTCGGCTTCTTCACTCTTCCCTGAGATCCTCCCACCACCTTTGCTCCACCTTATTTTTTCTTCTTCTTGCCTTTCGACTTAGAAGTAGAAACATTTTTGAGCAACCATGGTTTGAGGTCACTCTTTGAAGAGTGCATACTTGTACTCCTTAGCAGATAAGACAATATCTAGATTCTTTTCCAATCAATATTATTTGGGTACAGTAAGTTTATTTCATTTAGTATCATAGTAAGTGGACTGAAAGTCAATTTTGAAAGTCCTAAGAATCACATAGATCATTACTTTAGATTTCAAAAAATTATTGATTCCTCAAACAATAAAATTTCGAAATCAACCAACACCTCAAATCACCGAGAATATCGCATGCCACGATAGTGTGGACGTATACGAATTCTACATTTGTAAGAGGAAGTTTTACTCATTAATTTTATTATCTTGTCAACCTTACTTTTTGACAAATAAAATTAATAGTTGGTTCCTCTTTGGCCCTACAAATAAAAGCAGTGACTCCGATGGGGAGGATACTTTTTATTTGCATCTAAGTGTGCACCATTACACGGTACTAAGGGAATTATCTCGGATTATGTGCCTTACCGATGGGGAAGTACACACGCTTCTAAATAATTTCCTATAACCATTATTTGACCTAGTGATCCGCAAACAAACTCATCCGATGGGGAGGAAGGCACTCAGAGCCGACACGCAAGTTTGTTGCATCACATGTCAAATTGTAATGGAGGCCGCAGGAATTAATTAAAATATCCCTCTCCTACTTAGTAAATTGAAAATGAGGAATTTTCAAGCACACACAACATGCTTATTATTACTGTAGATTTCAATAAAAATTATTGATTCCTCAAACAATAAAATTTTGAAATCAACCAACACCTCAAACACCGAGAATATTGCATGCCACGATAGTGTGGACGTATACGAATTCTACATTTGTAAGAGGAGGTTTAACCCATTAATTTTATTATCTTGTCAACCTTACTTTTGACAAATAAAATTAATAGTTGGTTCCTCTTTGGCCCTACAAATAAAAGCAGTGACTCCGATGGGGAGGATACTTTTTATTTGTATCTAAGTGTGCACCATTACACGATACTAAGGGAATTATCTCGGATTATGTGCCTTACCGATATGGAAGTACACACGCTCCTAAATAATTTCCTATAACCATTATTTGACCTAGTGATCCGCAAACAAACCCATCCGATGGGGAGGAAGGCACTCAGAGCCGACGCGCAAGTTTGTTTGCATCACTTGTCAAATTGTAATGGAGGCCGCGGGAATTTATAAAAATATCCCTCTCCCACTTAGTAATTTGAAATTGAGGAATTTTCCTAGCCTACGACATGCATATCAAACAAAAAGCAATAAATATGAAAAATAAATTATTTTCCAACTATTATGGCTTTTGTCTTCAATATGACTCTTGTCGCATCACCATCTCGTCCGCTCCTCCTACGCCATGTACGAGCCATCCGGAGATCCGAGCCGAGACTAAATCCTATTTTAATTTACATCCATCGATCCTATACTCCACGAGGGAGTGTACATGAAATCTAGATCGAAAGTAAAATAAAATAAAGAGCGGCTAAACAATGCCGTATTTAATTTACAAAAACTAAATACTAGCCTCGTCAACCCCGAGGATTCAACAAAATAAACATTTACACACATACAATCACATACACACACATGCCATAATAGTGGAATCTTATGCCTGCAACCAAAGAGTTAAGCTACGCATATCCTACTATTATCCGACACATTTAATATATGAAAAAGTGCATAAAAATTAACCGAATCCTAAACACACAAAACCGAAAACCTTGGCTCTGATACCAATTGTTGGGGTTGATCCGTGAGGCTCTGATACCAATTGAAGGGATTTCCCTTGTCGAGTCCGTGAGGGGAAACTTCGCTTCCCCTTCGCCTCGGTTGCTTGACCATGGTGATCCATTCGATGTCCCCGGATTAAAAATTTAATCCTAGACAAAAGGGATTCCCAAAGCAACCAAGTCATCGTCGTGCTATTCGTTTAGAGAGGTCACTTGAACAAACTAGTTGTTCAAGCGACCATCCTCTATTCTACGAGTAGTCGCGGAATAGACGATGTCCGGATCGCCGGTTTTTGTGTTTATACTCGGGATCCAAGTATTATTTAGCCATTTACAGAAATATAACATGCTCATAAATCAAAAGTAAATACAAGCAATGAATAAATGAGAAAGAAGAATAGGTATACCTCCTAGTCTTCTAATGTATGACCTTCCTCCTTTTGGACGTCGTGTGGGCGACGATCCACCAAAAGTTGAAGCTCCTAGATCGCAACACTTCCTTCCTTGCTCTTCCAAAGCAAGAGAAAGAATAGAAACAAGGATATTTACCTCCCTAAAACCAGCCAACAAGAAGCAAGGAGTATCCTTGCCGCCGGCCAACAAAAGAAGGAAAGAGAAGGAGTTTTGGGTGTGGCCGGCCAAAAGCTCCAAGGGAAGACCCTAAACCTTTGTTCCACCGGCCAAGGAGAAGGGGAAGGCTTGTTTTGGATGCTGGCCAAGGTCTGGAAGGTAGAAGATGGGCGCCGGCAGCTTGGGGAAGAAGAACAACTAAGGAAAGACTTTCCTTAATAGGTGCCGCCCAAGCTCCAAACCCTAATTCCTAACCTTGCCGCCAACTCCAAAAACCCTAGCTCTCTTCAATTAATCTCCACGCCAACTCCATGCCATCCTTTTATAGAGTTAGGGATAAGCCATGAATTAATCTCATCCATTGGTTCTAGGGATTTAATCTCAACCGTCGGATCTAGAGTTTTAATCTCAACCGTCGGATCTAGAGATTTAATCTCTACCTTTGGATCTCGAGATTTGTTTCTATCCTTTGGATCTAAGCATCATGAGGTGTTAATAGGCTACATTAGGGACCATGAGGAGGAGTTGGGTCTTGGCCACCCATGGATCAAGCCCACATAAAGTCCGATCCACTAATGATGATCCAATCCACTAAAGGTCCATCATTGATCTACCTCACCAACCCCCATATGATAATATGGGCTCCATATATTATTTGTACATTTTCTCCCCGTGTTTAAGATCTCGAATGTCCGTCGATTAATTAATTTACTAACCATTAATTAATCAACATCTAACTCCTTGAGTAGTACCACTCAACCTTTTCATCATGCCGGACCAAGTCCACCTGCAGGGTTTACATGATGAACCTTATGAGCTCCTCAAGGGGACATCATCATCCTAATATATAGGACACGGTTTCCTCCTATAATCAACGGCACACCATATAAATAATATCATCTCCCAACTTACCGAGTCTATCGATTTAATCTATAAATCTCGCCCATTGGTGAATCAAAGAGATGAGTACCAAGTATATGTGCCCGTTATTATATCGGGATTAAGAGCATGTACTAAATAATATCTGAGGTCCGATTCGATTATGTAGTCAGCAATAAATCGAATCACCTCTGTGTCGGTCCTGCTCAATACACACAAAGTGCACTAGTGTGATTCTATGGTCAAGACAAACCAATACCAAATCACACTACAACCATTCCGATGGTTTGTCCAAAGCCATCTCGGTTGTGAGCCTTTACTTATACTTTACAAGGAGCCGATAACATGATCTCCCGTGTGACACCACACACCATGTTATCTACAATGTAACGTATTAGACAATATTGCATAACCATAAAAATATGCAAACAATGATCATGTGATTCTTATTTCAAAATAAAGATGTTCATACAAAAAATAGACTTTTAAGTATACATCCCTACAAGTTTTGGTTTTGAAAAATTTCCTTTATGTACCTTTATTTAGAAAGAATTTGATTTCGATTTCTAAATTATTTATGGATGGATATTCTATTTCTTTTAATGACAGAGTTGTTATAAAAAGGAATAGGGAGATTATCTGTTCTAGTGCATTGATAGGAAATTTATATACACTTGAACCAAAAGCTCCCATGATGAAAATAAAAGTAAATAACTCATCTTCTAATTCTAATAAGAGAAAATAACCTTCGAAGATGAACCAAACATATCTTTAGCATCTAAGGCTAGGTCATATTAACCTAAGCAGAATTCAAAGGTTGATAGCTGATGGACCTCTGGGTTCATTGGTGGTGAAAGATTTCTCAACCTACGAATCTTACTTGGAAGGTAAAATGACCAAGAGGCCTTTTAAGGCTAAGGGGTATAGAGCCAAAGATGTGTTGGAATTGGTTCATTCTGATTTGTATGGTCCTATGTCTATCCAGGCAAGAGGTGGTTTTGAATATTTTGCCTCTTTTATAGACGATTATTCAAGGTATGGATACATTTACTTGATGCGCCGCAAGTCTGAATGGTTTGACAAGTTTAAAGAATTCATGGCTGATGTGGAGAAACGTCAGGGTAAAAGTATCAAGACACTACGATCTGATCGTGGTGATGAGTACCTCTTGGGAGAGTTTAGGAATTACTTATCAGAGGCTGAGATTCAATCCCAATTGTCTACACCTGGCACACCCCAGCAGAATGATGTAGTAGAGCGAAGGAATAGGACTCTTATGGAGATGGTTAGATCAATGATAAGTTATTCTGAGTTGCCATATTCGTTCTGGGGATATGCTCTAGATACGGCAGTGTATATTCTGAACTTGGTACCATCTAAATCAGTGCCTTCTACTCCCACAGAATTATGGACTGGGTGAAAGCCTAGTCTGAGACATATTCGGATTTGGGGGAGTCCAGCACATGTGTTAAACGCAGATGCTGGTAAATTGGAACCTCGTACAGAAGTGCGCATGTTCGTTGGCTATCCTAGTGGAACGAAAGTTGGTTTGTTTTATAGTCCTAGAGATCAGAGGGTGATCGTTAGCACGAATGCCAGATTTCTAGAGGAAGACTATATGATGAACCACAAGCCCATGAGTAAGATTGTATTGGAGGAATTGAAAGGAAAAGTCACTGCTTCAGTACCACCGATACAAGAGGATATACCACAAGTCACTGCACCTCGTGTCACAGAGGATACATAGGTGATACCTCATCATAGTGGGAGGGTTGTTAGACAGCCTGATAGATTCATGTTCTTTGGAGAATATTCTAATTTGATCCCTGGCGAACATGAACCTGATCCCTGGACATATGATGAGGCCATCCAAGATTAAGATGCAGTATCTTGGCAAAGTGAGATGAATTCTGAGATAGAATCTATGGATTCAAATCAGGTATGGGAGCTAGTAGAATAACCCAATGGTGTAAAAGCCATTGGATGCAAGTGGATCTACAAAAGAAAGAGAGGAATAGACGGGAAGGATGAGGCCTTCAAAGCGAGGCTTGTCGCAAAGGGGTATACTCAGAAAGAGGGCATCGATTATGAGGAGACCTTTTCGCCGGTAGCCATGCTTAAGTCTATCCGGATTCTCTTGTGTATTGCTGCTCATATGGATTATGAGGTGTGGCAGATTGATGCCAAGACATCTTTTCTTAATGAAAGTCTTGAGGAAAACATCTATATGAAGCAACTAGAGGGATTCATTGCAAAGGGTAAAGAGCATCTTGTATGCAAGTTTAATCGGTCCATTTATGGATTGAAGCAAGCTTTGAGGTCTTGGAACATCCGCTTTGATGAGGTAATCAAGTCTTATGGATTTATTCAAAGCTCGGATGAGTCTTGTGTATACAAGAGATGTGACAGAAACGTAGTGGTATTTCTTGTACTATACGTAGATGACATTTTATTAATTGGCAACAATGTCAAGGTGTTATCGGACGTAAGGGTATGGTTGTCCAAACAGTTTGATATAAAGGACCTGGGAGAAGTGGGATACATCCTTGGGATCAAGGTTATAAGGGTTCGCAAGAAAAGGATGTTGTGCTTATCTCAAGCTTCATACATAGACACCATTATGGATCGTTTTAGCATGCAAAACTCCAAGAAAGGTTTTCTACCTTTCAGGCATGGAGTTCCTTTATCTAAGAAGATGTGTCCTAGAACATCTAAGGAGATAGAAGAGATGAAGGCGGTTCCTTATGCTTCGGCAGTAGGAAGCCTCATGTATGTCATGCTATGTATGAGACCAGATATCTACTTTGCTGTGGGCATGGTTAGTAGATATCATAGTAATCCATGATAGGGATATTGGACTGCGGTAAAGTATATATTGAAGTACCTGAGAAGGACTAGGGATTATATGCTAGTTTACTAGGAAGACAAATTACTCCCTGTGGGTTACACAGATTCCGACTTCCAATTAGATAGGGATAACAGTAAGTCTACCTCAGGTTTTGTGTTTACTTTGGGAGGTGGATCCATTGTATGGAGGAGTGTCAAGCAGAAATGCGTGGCAGACTCTACAATGGAAGATGAGTATGTAGCAGCCTCTGAGGCGGCAAAAGAAGCTGTGTGGCTCAGGAACTTCTTGATGGACTTGGATATGATTCCTGGCTTGCCCAAAAATATCACAATTTATTGTGATAATAGTGGTGCAGTTGCAAACTCGAAGGAACCACGAGCCCATAAGACAAGTAAACACATAGAGCGCAAGTACCACCTGATACGAGAAATCGTAAAGCGAGTAGAAGTTACCGTGGCCAAGATTGCATCAGAGGATAACCTAGCAGATCCTTTCACTAAGGCCCTTCCAACGAGAGCTTTTAATAGGCATGTGGAGGGAATGGGAATCAGATGTATGGCAGAATGAGGACAATATAGTTTTTTAGTATATGTGGGAGATTGTTGGGATGTATACTAAAAAGTCTATCTTTTGTATGAGCATCTTTATTTTTTAAATAAGAATCACATGATCATTGTTAGCATATTTATGGTTATGTATATTGTCTAATACATTACATTGTAGATAACATGGTGTGAAGTGTCACACGGGAGATCATGATATCAGTTCATTGTAAAGTATAAGTAAAGGCTCACAACCGAGATGGTTGTGGACAAACCATTGGAATGGTTGTAGTGTGATTTGGTATTGGTTTGTCTTGACCATAGAATTACACTAGTAAACTTTATGTGTATTGAGCAGGACCGACTTAGATGTGATTCGATTTATTATGGACTACATAATTTAATCGAACCTCGGATATTATGTTGTACATTCTCTTAATCCCGATATAATAACGGGCACATATACTTAGTATTTATTTCATTGATTTACCAATGGGCAAGATTTATAGAGTAAATCGATAAGCTCGGTAAGTTGGAAAATGATATTATTTATATTGTGTGTCGTTGATTATAGGAGGAAACCGTGTCCTATAAAATCGGATGATGATGTGCCCTTGAGGAGCTCATAAGATTCATCATGTAAACCCTGCAGGTGGACTTGGTCCGACATGATGATAAGGTTGAGTGATACTACTCATGGAGTTAGATGTTGATTAATTAATTGTCAGTAAATTAATTAATTGATGGACATTCGAGATCTTAAACACGGGAAGATATATGTACAAATAATATATGGAGCCCATATTAACTTATGGGGGTTGGTGAGGTAGATCAATGATAATCCTCTGGTGGAATGGATTATCATTAATGGATCGGACTTTATGTGGGCTTGATCCATTGGGTGGCCAAGATCCAACTCCTCCTCATGGTCCCTATTATAGCCTATTAAAACCCTCAAGAAGCCTAGATCCGATGATGTAAAATGAAAATCTAGATCTAACGGTGGAGATTAAATCTCTAGATCCGACGGTTGAGATTAAATCTCTAGATCCGACGGTTGAGATTAAATCCCTAGATCCGACGGTGGAGATTAAAAAGAGCTTAAGCCTAACTCTATAAAAGGGTGGCCAAAGAAAGGGCGTGGATATACTTTGGGAGATTAGGGTTTTTGTTTCCCTTGGCTTGGGTGGCAAGAAACCTTGGAGAGCTAGGGTTTAGGTTAAGGGGTGGGCGGCAACATTGTTTCTCCTCTCCCTTAGGGTCGGCGGCAACACAAGAGAAGGACTAGGGTTTCCTCTTCTCCTTTGATCTTGGTCGGCTTCTCCTTTCCCTTGGGTTGCTTCTTCTTCTTCCATTGGAGCTCTTGGCCGACATTCATCCCTTGAAGTTGTCCATCGCTCAAACCTCTCCCTCTCCTTAGGGCCGGCGGACACCAAGGAGCTTGTCCTTGGTGGTTGGCCCAAGTAAGGAGAAGAAGGGTGCTTTTATTCTTCCTTTTGTTCGGAGCGAGCAAGGAAAGGAAGATCGTGATCTAGGAGGCTTTATTTCTGGGAAGATCGTTGCCCACACAACGTCCAAGAGGAGGATAGGACTTACGATAGAAGACCTTGAGGTAAACAAGAGGTATAATTCTTGTTTTGCTTTCCTTTGGTTTCTTTGTATATTGTATGTTTTGTTATGTGGCTAATTTACTTGGACCCCGAATACGAACACAAAAACTGATGATCCGTACATTGTCTCTTCCGCGGCTAATCGAAGAATAGAGGTTGGTTGCTTGAACAACAAGTTTCTTCAAGTGACCACTCTAATCGAATAACACGACGATGAAACGGTAGCTTGGGTAATCCCTATTTGTCAAGGATTATTTTTTTTTATTCCGGGGACGAAGACGGGATGGCCATGAACAAGCGACCGAGTTGATGTGGGAAGCAAAGTTTTCGCCCTTCAAAACTACACTTGGGTTGCCTCCCAAGAAGCGCTTGTTTAAGGTCTTTAGCTTGACCGTACTCTTGCGTCTCATCTTGGCTCTTGTGGCCCAAGGAGATTTTTCTTCCTCCCCTTCTTAATGCATTTGAATCTTGCTCATGGAGGAGCAAAATATTTTCTCACTTTACGCCTCCTCCCTTGTGGTCCATCATCACCACATCTCTTAAATCTTGCTAGTGGAGGGGCAATATATTTACTAGCTTCCTTCCTTGGTTCAAGATTGAACATGCTTATCTTCACAGAATTATCAGGAGTTTGATCATAGTATTCCATTTTGTCCAAATGTTGTAAATAACCTAACTCACCATGGGCATTCTCACTAAAAGATTGGTTAGTAGATTCTATTATGTCGAATAAAATTTTATCATTAAAATCACTAAAAGAGCTTTGCTATTGGTAACTGAAGTTTTGGTGAGGGTTAAGGTAGGCTCTTCTAGATTCTTGAGGTTAGGAGGTGTTTTGATTGAAGCAATGCACTCCTTGATTAAAGTATCAATTATATAATCCTCAAGTTATTCTTCAAGTGGTGATTGCATGGATTGCCCTTCTTTACTTTCTATGTCATCTATGACTTCCTCATCCATTCGCTCAAATTGAGTCTCCGCCATATTAGGTGTAATCAAGTCATCAAAGCCACCTTCTTGTTGTTTGGTTTCTTCTCTTGCTAGATCTCGTTGCATAATCTCCGCAAATTGTCGGTTATGCTCCTTGCATTCCCTAGTAAAATCGACTAGCAAGGCTTCTAAGAGAGAACTTAGTTCTGGATAAAATTCACATGGTGATTCATAGCTCTGGTGCTCACTTGGGAAATAATATTGAGGGTTCAAGTAGCCAGGGTCATAATATATAAGTAGGCTTCATCTCGTGGCCACTAGTTGTAATCATAGGTGACATCTTCTTATTCAAATTTTGAAGGTTCAAATATATCCAGACAATCGTTAATGGTATGCCACGTTTCACCACAATGCTCACAATAAATGTTACCAAAACTCACAACATTAAATTGACCATAATCATGAGTAAAATCATGCATCTTTATATACAAAAACATATAGACAAGGAAAGGAACAACAATACCTTGGCAAGAGTCTTAATTAAACTGGAGCACTAAACCAGATGATGAAAAACTAAAAAAAATGAAATAAAGCTAGATGTCTACTAAAATTTATATAAACTAAATTTAAATAATTAAAAGTCTAAAACTAAAATAATTAAAATAAGAAAACAAATCTACCCTAAGTCCAATCCAACAGTCCACTTTCGATTCGATATCGAATCAACAGTCCTCGACAACGACACCAAAAACGTGATGCATGCGAACGCAACCTCAAATCTCATGATGGGAACCATCGAGGACTCGAATTGCGTGCTCGTACTCAATGCCCGCAAGTGCACAAGAGTCATCAAGTAATAAAAAATATCGATCTCATAGGGACTGAGATTTCGAGTATCGGTTTGTCTAGTGGACATGTTGTTGTTCGAATTGGGAATCCTAGGGTTCACGAATGAGAGGTTGACGGTGGAGTTAACTCAAGTACGGTGTCACACGGAGGAAGAGAAGGTTTTCTACGAGTCTTTGAATGAGATTTTAGGACTTCGATTTTGCTTGTGTGTTGCAGAACACACTATTAATTGAATGTCGTCTAGATTTCTAACTACGGTTTTGTGGAAGGGACATCATACACTTCCCTGATGAGCTTTTGCATCTATCGGGAACTACCTCGGTCATACCAGGTCGACCCCTAGCTTTAGGATGGGGTAGGTGGTACGAGGATGTCGAATCAATCCCTGTGATGATTCAGAACGTGTCTCATTTCCGACTCTCCCTTCTATCCGCGGTTACCGAAGAGAGGTCAACGCCTAGGCTCCTTCTTAGTTCTCCTAAATCTTTGTTACGAGGGTTGTCAACTGTCGTATCGGCTATGAACAGTATATAGAAAGCCAAAATGAATAACTATCGATCTAAACAAACATTAATTGCAAATATGAATTCAACAACAGAAATATATTTGAAATAGCAAGTTCTACGCATACAAACTACTCTCTAATCATAGAATCAGAGAATCTACTCCATGAATACGAGAATAGAAATATAAAGCATAATCGAATTCATAGAGACAATGTAAATTGTGCAAGAAACGTGAATTACAATGCACTGTGGCTCTTCTCCCCGACATTGAAGCACAGAGCTTGATCCTCGAGCGGCCTCCTTCCTCCCCGTTGTGAGTTCCCGATGCTTCTCAAGGCACCGGTGTGTCGTCCTGGCCATCGTGGCCTTCTGCTAGGGTTTGGGCGTAGCTTCCTTTATATATACATGAAGCTGGATCTTCTCGAACCCTAGAAAAGATTGAACCGCGTCGAAATTGCCCCAGCACCACATGATCGTGTGAATTCACACGGCCAGGCTGTGTGTGGTGCTGGTGTGTGCTATGGGGTTGGCCGTGTGGATCACATGGTCAAGTCATGTGTCCTTCGGTTCTAGCCACCAAATGTCTTCCTTTTGCTCCAAAAGTGCTCCATTTTCCCCGTACAATGTTGTCCTGCACACAAAAGTACAAAGAGCATATCTCCAAACCAAAAAATATGAAATGCATGCAAAATAAAGTGAAATAGTCAAAAATCTAATATAAAATGCAACGAGATGTGAGCGAAAATTACTCCTAAAACCCTATATGTTTTTCTCACATCAAAAGGCCAAGCATCATCTCTTCAACGTGCTTCCTCAACAAAAGATAAATTGGATTGGAGAGTGTTCATGTGCTAAGGAGATGTGGGAGAAGCTAATTGAGCTTCATGAGGGTACATCCAATGCCAAATTAGCAAGATGAAACCTTCTCCGATCACAACTCAACAACATAAAATTGGACAAAGGAGAAAAGGTATTGTCTTTACATTCTAGGTTTAAAGAAATAATAAATGGTTTTTCAAGTTAGGGGAGAAGCTATCGAATTAGGACATGATAATGAAAGTCATTGACGCATTCTCCCGATCATCAAAATTGAGCTCCATGGTTGATTCCTTCTATATCTCGAGGAATCTAGATGTTAGTACTTTATAATAATTTTTCTCAACTATGAAACTTCATGAAACTCGCCTTGAAGGAATAGTTGAAGAACCAATCAAACAATCAAGGGGAGTTGCACTTGTAGAAAGCAAAGGAAAGAAGAAGAAGTCCTTAGCCTCCTCATCCGATGATGATTCACACTCTTCAATAGATACCGATGAAGAGGCTTATATGGTAAGAATGGTAAGACTTGCTTTGAAAGGTTTTAAATTTAACAAATCTAATGATAGGAGAAGGGCAAGGAAGATCATATGTTACAATTGCCAAGGAGAAGGACACATGAGGGATGAGTGTCCTCTATTGAATTAGAACAATGAAGAAAAGAAGAAGAATGACAAGAAGAGAGAAAGCAAGAAGAAAGAAGAGAAGAAGTCAAAAGAAAAGGAGAAGAAGTCAAAATCCTCTCGGAACTTAAAAGCCACATGGGACTCATCCTCATCGGAAGAAGAAATAGATGTTGTCTCACACTTTGCACTCATGGGAGTAGATGATGTAACCTCCACCACATCCGAACAAGAAGAAGAAAGTACAAGTGAGGAGGAGAGCACAAGTGTAGCGAGAGAACAATCTTCGGATTCGGAAGAAGATTGGGTAAGTGAGGTAAACAATCTCCCTACTCAAGATGTTGTTTCAATGATTTCAAGTTTAACTAGGGATTTTTTTTAGAACTAAGAAGAAAAATAAATGCTTGCAAAATTATATTAGAAATCTAGAAGAAAAGATTAAGAATGCATGATCACATGATAATATTTCTTCTTCTAGTACAAATGATGCATGCTTAGAAGAAAATAGGATTTTAAGGTAAAAGGTAGAATACCTTATTAAGTCCATTGAAAAATTTACCATATGCTCTAATACCTTGAAAATGACTCTAGGGAGCAAAAGGGCAAGTTTCAATAAGAAATGATTAGGATATAAGGGATCAAAGAATGAAAAATCATACTATTATCTAATTGCTAGAGAGCAATCAAAAACAACAATGGTAGCTTGAAAATGGATCCCTAAGGAATACTTCGTTAACCCTATTGGAAAGAATCTATATTGGGTACCCAAGTCAATCCTTAAAGGTTAGAAAAACCTAGGATAGTCAACCATATTATATTAAATTTATTTCATATCTTGATAAATGGTTGGCTTATGGTGATAATGGGTTATACTTAACGTTGGATAGCATTGCATGAAATTTTTGGTTAAGTAGAATTACTTTAGTTACATCTCACAACCCACTATTGTTGGGTTTCCCCGGCACCACGGCAAGTGTCTGTTCGAACATGTTTCGTAAACATGTGCACAGTGGAAGAATTAAAAGCAATAAATCTAATTTATTACAACACACACATCACATGCATGCAAGATACAACATGTGTAGACATAATCGCAGTTTCAAATTTTGCTATAAAAGAAAATTATGCTAGTTATACCTGGCTTATCACATGCAGTAGGAGTGACATCAACCGGAGCAACTCTCGCACGAATTTCCTCTATCCGTATCCACGTCGAGTACCGTCGAGATAGCTACACCAAGCTAGGAGCCTCGTCTTCGTAGGAGTCACTAGCCTCGTGTCGAAGACGATGTGATCGAAAGGAGATCACAATCCGAATCAAAATTCGGATGCAAAAATGAGTCCCCAAAACTCGCTTCTCCGGAGAGGTATTCGTCAACCGATTGACGAATCCTTGGTCCTCCACCTATGAGGATTACCGGAGATCCAATCCCAGGTAAGGAAGTTGTCGTCGGAGCTCCAAACGCCATCCAAATGACACTCCGACAAGAAGGAAACAAGCTGTCCAAAAACTAGACAGCTTGGTGGAAGACTTGCCGCTGGCCAAAGGAGATAGGTGGCTGATCCTTGGTCATCGGAGCCAAGGTGGATCGCCGAATGGTCGCCGGAGCAGTGGCCAGCAGCAGCTGGATGCCAGCAGCTGGGGTGGATGGTGACACAAAAGCTGGGTTGGCGTGGAAACCCTTGGACGGCGACAAGGAGAAGAGAGGGAGAGGATAGGAAGAGAATTTTTCCAAAAATAAACTTAGGGCTCTCCAAACCTCTAGCCGCGCTTTTATAGAGTGCGTGTTTCTTAACCATTAAGAAACCTTCTCCTTTGAGTTATTGGTTCATAACCAAAACCCGTTAACCTGCTCCAATAACTTAAGTTAAAATAAACCGAACTGAGTTGGTCTATTTTAAGTTAAAACGAACCGAACCAACTTTGGTTCATTCATTTAAAACAAACCAAACCCCTTTGGTTTATTCTCCACCATTAGATTAGAACCAAACTAATTTGGTTTATCCATCATGTCTTCATAAGACTCGGCCCATCCATGCTTCCATTGTGACTGAAACAATTTTATGCTCGCTCCTTATTTGGTCCAACCAAATCTAGTTTCTCTCGATCTGAGAATCTTATTCTCAAGCTTGTTTTAAATCCTTCGGATTATGCTCATTGTGTATGTGACCAAATAGGTTCACGGTTTATGTTGGTCGTCTATAATTAATCATTAATTATAGAATGATCATGAGTGGCACCTAGTAGTACATTATGATCCCCAATTAACCGAAAATCAACAGTTGATCCAGAACCATTTCTAAAACCCTTCAACAGCTACAATGAATCATACCCCATTCTTTTCACTCATCTTACACCCACTTGGTTCAGAACATGGTCTATAGTGTCAGTCCCCACTAGGATAACTATGTCACACCTAGCCCAAGTATCATTTTCTCATCCTACAGATTCTAGTTACTGCACATGTATCCTAGAGTACCTTACTCTAAACATATAATGCTTTGGCCAAAGACTTTAGTAACACTCCGATGAGAGGCCAAGGGTATACATCTCCTCACAAGGAGTGGTGAATCCTTTATAGGCTATTCAAACACCTTCGGCCAGTTCGACTTATACCCAATCATCCCGGGTCCACATCTCCTCAGAGATGCTTACTTAAGATTGTTGGATCGAGAAGCATCGCTAGAGGGGGGGGGGGTTGAATAGCAAGCGTATATCTTTTCGTTCGTTCGTTCGATACACGAGTAAGCACAGTGGAAAAATAAAAAGACATGTTTATTTTTACTTAGTTCACAACCGAGCGGTTGCTACTCCAAGGCCCTAATGGTCCTAGACCGCGTACGGAGGGCAAAGCACTATAACATCTCCTCCTCGTTGGAGGTAGGAGGCAACGATCACAAAACCGAAAGTACGAGGGGTGAGGCAACAAGCCTACCTCACCTCATTATGAATAAAAACAAAGAATACAATAACAAAATATGTTACTTGTTGTTGTTGCCAACGAAGAAGGTGAAATCTTGGCATCGCGTCGGCATTATGACGGCGTTGGAGCTTTAGTGTTGTAGGAGCACTTAAGAATAATCTTGATGATCTTTGGAGTTGGAATCCTCCCCTCCTTTTATAGAGTTTGGCCACTGAATATGTCTCCTCATCTTTTGAAACAGATCATGAAGTTGTACCAATTTTTATCGTGAAGTGGCTGCGTCAAACGTTATTCGTTTTGACCTAGCACAAAGGCTGATTCGTTACCATCAGTCAACTGATGCCTTCCATTAGTCGACTGATAAGCATCAGTCGACTTCCCAATGTCCAGTAGTCGACTTCCAGCTTAGCCACTTCCCTGCAGTAAGAGATTAGCATGGAAAATGGTAAATGCGACGGTTTCTAACCGTCCAATCTCGACCTAGATCTTCCACAGGAAGTCTTAGTCGAATCACTGCCTACGGTCATCCCCGTACAGAGGACACAACCTTACCATCTCTCACTCACACGAACTTACCTCGATACTTACCTTGTAGCTCTCACTTCCGGCCTTCCACTCGATTGCTTCGGCTCCCTCCAAAGTCACTCGAGTGTCGCCCGACCACCGCGGCTTCCTCCAGGTGTTGCTAGCCTTCAGCTCCAGCTTTAGCACTTTTCTGCACACTCGATTTAGCTTGTGAGATAATGATGTAAACTTAACATTGTGTCTTTGCCATAATCAAAACACAGGTTCGATTATTTGGTGCCCCTGCACCAACAATCTTCCCCTTTTTGATCTATGGAAAACCAACACAAAGTTAAGGGAAATTAAAGCATAAAATAAGTATAGTGAATGATGAAAGTTATTTCCAAAAAGTCCCCCTCAATCAAAACTCCCCCTTAACCCTAGGTGAGTTTTGAAAGAGATACTTTACTTTTCAAAATTAAATTTTGTGTTACTCCCCCTTAACATTCGCTCTTCTCCTCCTTTTGCCATAAATCAAAAAAATATTGGGATTTTTGTATAAAATAGGGGTTTAAAAACAATATCGTATATGCATGCATCTAGATAAATCAAATATGAGTCCAAGCATGCATCTAGCAGTAGTTAGATAGATTGGTTCGAAGTGTGTCCCTCTGCACCAATAATCTAAAGGTTTGTAATATAACCCTTAGGGTTAGTTTTCTCTCTCCCTTTGTCAAATATATGAAGTATAAGAGATGTAGGGGGCGCTAAACATTGGCCTAAAGAGTTGTAAATAGTCATTAAGTACAATAGTTAAGAAAATAAGTAGCATTTTGAATAGGTTATATTTTAAGTATATTTCAATTATCCTTAACATCTCACCCATTCTATGTGTCTCAGAATTTGTTCACCTTATATGTTTTGTGAGATAATTTTAACTTAATTAGAGATAGTCAACCTTGGGTTAGATTCAGATTTAACCTTTAGATCGTTAAGTAACTTTTCGAGAAACTGACTTCTAGGTCGTGGCGAAGCACAGAGGCATTCTTTGATCGGAACAACGACCACTTCCCTAGACAAAGACAAATTCAAGAAAATATCACTTAAGTCACTTAAGGTTGCTTCCTAGTCTAACTAGTTTAGGATACAGCGAGCTAGCTTCAGCTAGTTCCACTCGGTCAAGTGCACCAAGCTAGATACGCCTTATCTAGCTCGAATACACGAGACTTTGTTTCCCTAAAGTACTATCATCTCGCCATGTCCTTATACTATGTTGTCAAGAGTTGACTAACTATTTTCTGTATCTAGCCGTTCTAAAAATTAAAGTAACATATGCAATGGTTTTGCTAAGTAAGCGTGTACACTATTTTAGTGTTAGCTCCCCCTGGACCATTGAACCAATATGTGTTGGGATGTATACTGAAAGCCTAGCTCTTTTGTATGAACATTTTATTTTGAAATAAGAAACACATGATCAATGTTTGCACTTTATATTTATTATATGTGTGCATATTGTCTAATACTCTACATTGTAGATAACATGGTGCTTGGTGTGGCACAGAAGATCATGTTATCAGTCCCTTGTAGAATATAAGTAGAGGCTCACAACCAAGATGGTTTTGGACAAACCATTGGCATGGTTGTAGTGTAGCTTGGTATTGGTTTGTCTTGACCATAGAGTTACACTAGTACACTTAGGTGTATTGAGCAGGACCGACATAGAGGTGATTCAAATTATTGCTGACTACATAATTGAATCGGACCTCGAATATTATGTTGTACATGCTCTTAATCCCGATATAATAATGGGCACATGTACTTAGTATTTATTTCTTTGATTTACCAAAGGGTGAGATTTCTATGAATTAAATCAATATGCCCGGTAAGTTGGGAAATGATATTATTTACATGGTGTGTTGTTGATTATAGGAGGAAACCGTGCCCTATATATTAGGTTGATGATGTCCCCTAGAGGAGCTCATAAGGTTCATCATGTAAACCCTGCAAGTTGACTTAGTCAAGATGATGATAAAGTTGAGTGGTACTACTCGAGGAGTTAGATGTTAATTGATTAATGGTCAGTAAATCAATTAATTGACGGACATTCGATATCTTAAACACGGGGAGATGGATGTACAAATAATATATGGAGCCCATATTAATTTATGGGAGTTGTTGAGGTAATTCAATGATGATCCTCTAGTGGAATGGAACATCATTGATGGATCAAGTTTGTGTGGTTTCGATCCATCGGGTGGCCAAGATCCAACTCCTCCTCATGGTCCCTATCGTAGCCTAACATTAACCTCATGGAGCCTAGATCCAATGATGGAACATAAAACTCTAGATCCGACAGTTGAGATTAAATCTCTAGATCCGACGGTTGAGATTAAATCTCTAGATCCGACGAATGGGATGAAACCCTAGATCCGACGGTTGGGATGAAACCCTAGATTCGACGGTTGGGATGAAACCCTAGATCCGACGGTGGAGATTAAATCCCTAGATCCAACGGTGGAAATTAAAGGAGGCTTAAGCCCAACTCTATAAATAGAGGGCTAAGGCTTGGGCGGCAACCCAATGTTTGGATGATTAGGGTTTTGCCTCTCAAGAGTTTGGGCGGCAAGAAATCCAAGGAGGGATTAGGGTTTGTCCCTTGGCCTGCAAGGGTTTGGCTTGTGGAGTGGGCGGCAACAAGGTGGGAGATTAGGGTTTACTTCCTTTCTCTTCCTAAGGTGTAGCCAGCGCCCACTCCATCTTCCTCCTTGCTTTGGCCGACACCCAAAGGATTAAGGTTAGGGTTTTGGCTTGGGCAGCAACAAGGTGGGAGATTAGGGTTTGCTTCCTTTCTCTTCCTAAGGTGTAGTCGGCGCCCACTCCATCTTCCCCTCTACCTTGGCCGGCGCTCAACCTATTCCTCCTCTTCTCCTTTGCCGGCGGTTATATCAAGCTCCTTGGCTTGGTGGTCGGTTCTAGATAGGAGAAGGAGTTTTGTTTGGTTCTTCTCTTTGTTCGGAGCGAGCAAGGAAGGGATGAAAGTGATCTAGGAGGTTTCAACTTGTGGAGGATCTTCGCCCACACGAAGTCTACAAGGAGGTTAGGACATACGGTAGAAGACCAAGAGGTATAAAAGTTTTACAAACTTTATTCTTGATCCTCTTATGATAAGATATGCTAGCTTATGTTCTTTATCTTAGTATGTGTTGATTATACTAGTTTACATTTGTATGATTTTGTATAATCATGGACCCCGAAGATAAATACAAAAACCGGTGATCCGTCCATCGTCTCTTCCGCGGCTAACCAACTAGAAGAGTTGATTGCTTGAACAACAAGTTTGTTCAAGCGATCGATCGAGTCGTTAGCACGATGACGAATTGGTTGTTCTTAGGAAACTCATCCCATCCGAATTAGTTTTCATTAGTGAAAATTTTAATCCGGGGACATGGGAGTCGACGAGCCTCCGAGCATTCCATCAAATGGTATCAGAGCCACGGTTTCTAGTTTTGTGTGTTTTGGATTCGGTTACTTTCATGCACTTATCATATATTGTGTATGTCGGATAATAGTAGGATGTGCGTAGGCTAATTTTTTGGTTGCAGGCATAAGATCCGACTATTATGGCTATATGTGTGTATGTGATTGTATGTATATCATTTGAATCCTCGGGGTTGACGAGGCTAGATTAGTATTTAATTTTTGTAATTAAATACGGCATTGTTTAGCCGATCATTTTAGTTTACTTTTGATCTAGATAGTTGGTACACTCCTTCGTGGAGTATATGATCGATGGATGTAAATTAAAATGATATATCTTGGCTCGGATCTCTTTGGTGACTTGCGCACGGGAAGAGATGGAGCGGATGAGGTGGCGACACGACGGGATGCATATTGGAGAACAAAGCCATAATAGTTGGAAAAATTCTGTTTTTTCCATATTTATTGCTGATTTGTTTTATATGCATGTTGTGTGTGCTTGAAAATTCCTCATTTTCAATTTACTAAGTGGGAGAGGGACATTTTAATTAATTCCCGCGGCCTCCGTTACAATTTGACGTGTGATGCAACAAACTTGCGTGTCGGCTCTGAGTGCCTTCCTCCCCATCGGATGAGTTTGTTTGTGGATCACTAGGTCAAATATGGTTATAGGAAATTATTTAGGAGTGTGTGTACTTCCACATCGGTAAGACACATAATCCGAGATAATTGCCTTAGTACTGAGTGATGGTAAACACTTAGATGCAAATAAAGGTATCCTCCCCATCGGAGTCATTGTTTTTATTTGTAGGGCCAAAGAGAAACCAACTATTAATTTTATTTGTCAAAAAGTAAGGTTGACAAGATAATAAAATTAATGGGTAAAACCTCCTCTTACAAATGTAGAATTTGTATACGTCCACACTATCGTGGCATGCGATATTCTCAGTGTTTTGAGGTGTTGGTTGATTTAGAACAATGCTATAATAGTTGGGAAAATTCTGATTTTTTCCATATTTATTGCTGATTTGTTTTATATGCATGTTGTGTGTGCTTGAAAATTCCTCATTTTCAATTTACTAAGTGGGAGAGGGACATTTTAATTAATTCCCGCGGCCTCCATTACAATTTGACGTGTGATGCAACAAACTTGCGTGTCGGCTCTGAGTGCCTTCCTCCCCATCGGATGAGTTTGTTTGTGTATCACTAGGTCAAATAATGGTTATAGGAAATTATTTAGGAGCGTGTGTACTTCAACATCGGTAAGGCACATAATCCGAGATAATTCCCTTAGTATCGTGTAATGGTGCACACTTAGATGCAAATAAAAAGTATCCTCCCCATCGGAGTCACTGCTTTTATTTGTAGGGCCAAAGAGGAACCAACTATTAATTTTATTTGTCAAAAAGTAAGGTTGACAAGATAATAAAATTAATGGGTAAAACCTCCTCTTACAAATGTAGAATTCGTATATGTCCACACTATCGTGGCATGCGATATTCTCGGTGTTTTGAGGTGTTGGTTGATTTCGGAATTTTATTGTTTTGAGGAATCAATAATATTTGAAATCTAATATTTTGATCATTGTGATTCTTAGGATTTTCAAAAATGACTTTCAGTCCACTTACTATGATACTAAAGGAAATAAACTTACTGTACACAAATAATGTTGATTGGAAAAGAATCTACATATTGTCTTATCTGCTAAGAAGTACAAGTATGCACTCTTCAAAGAGTGTCCTCAAGACATGGTTGCTCAAAAAGGTTTCTACTTCTAAGCCGAAATGCAAGAAGAAGGAGAAACAAGGTGGAGCAAAGGTGGTGGGAGGATCTCAGGGAGGAGTGAAGAAGCCAAAAGGCAAGTACTTCGCTTGCAAGCAGACTGGACATAAGAAGAAGGATTATCCCAATCCGAAGCAAGAACAAATGTATATCCTTTGGTCCAGTCGTTGAAACATGGTTAGAGGCATTATCTACCAGCACCTGGTGTGTAGATATGAGTGTTAGTATGAGCCCTTAGTGCCAATTATGAGATGATTGGTGAGGGAGACTTTTGTATTATATTCTTGCATTAATAAAGGCAAATATTGATTATTATATTTCTTTATGCGTGTGCCAGCTAAATAAATATAATAATGCCCATGAATAGTAGGTTATTATCTACAGTATATCAATTGGTAGAATTGATTATGAGAAGCTGTAGAGAACACTATTCTTAAATATTCCTAGTCGAGTATTGTATTAATAGACAAGGGCTATATTGATACATTGAGACTAGCATGTAGGTCAATGGATGACTTGATCTTACAAGTCATGGATATGTGATATCACATTGATACATGAGTATATATATAGGAGACTATATATACTGAATTGACCCACCATGAGAAAGTATCATGGATCGTTATATGAGTGTCATATACTTTCTCATGTGACTATTGGTGTGAATAGTCCTTAGACCTGAAGTCACTACGGTTCCCTACATAAGGAGTTATGTACTTTGGTATCGTCTAACGTCACACCGTAATTGGGTGACTATAACGGCGATCACTGAGTATGTAACAAATTATGCGGAGGGATGTGAGTGATGTAGATGGGATCTATCCCTCCCATATGACGAGAGTGATATCTTTGGCCTCTTGATAGAGTAGGACCACGAAATGCATGGTCATGCTCAAATGAGTCAATATGAGATATTGAGCTCATTTGTTTGAGTGAGTCTACTTGGGGATCAAGAAAAATAAAGATTGATAAGAGGGTGACACGGTCTATGCCTCATTGATCGATCTGAGATATCAAGGATAGAAGGACACTGTCATATGATAATAGTCACAGAAGAGGTTGTCGGATCTCGACATTCTCATCACTTGGGTAGCAATGATGTATTGCTAGATGCCGCTCATTGCTTATGTATCTAAAATGGTTTTGGATACATTGCCAACGTTATGAGAGCTTATAGGGTCACACACAAAGAACATATTATTTTGGAGAGGAAATCATTTTAGTTTTACTAAAATGAATTATTAGTTAATTGGATTAACTAGAATGAGTAAGACTCATTACTTGGCTAAATTTGAGTTGGACTCAAATTGGTTTATGTTGAGTTAGACTCAAGTCAACCAAGAGAAGAAGGCTAAAATGATTAATCATAATTAATCATGTAATACACGAATTAATCATGTAATACACGAATTAATAATGTAATACACGAATTAATAAATGGGGTTTTAAATGGGATTTAAAAGCTCATTAATGTGCATTTAATGAGCATTAATTGACTTCCTTTCTTTTACCATGGAGAATAAGGAAGTGCATTTAATGTCTCATTAAGGTGTATTATTGTTTCTTCTTCTTCTTCAACGTGAGAATGAAAAACAAATTGAATCTGATTTTATTTTGTTATCAAAAGCCAAGTATAGAGTGAAAAGAGAGACCTTAGTGTGGTTGCTAGCACAACCGAAAGGGTTTACCTCTTCTCTCCAAGATCGTGTGTGTGTGCACCGTAGAGGCGTGAACATTCTGACCACGCTGAGATCCGCAAGTGTTGCTGACTGGAATTCGAAGGGCACGCTTCGAAGGTAATCTCGATTCCTATAGGATAGAATCGATAATAGAAACGAGTATGTTTTTTTTTCTTGGATCTCTGGAGGGATCCTAAGTTTTCCGCTGTGAATTTTTTTTATCGCTCGGGATCCCTACAACGAGAGCCACTAATCATGTCTGCAACACTTTGCAGGGGTTCCAGGAAACCCGACGACTAGCTAAAGGGGAGATTACCATTTACTTGGGCAATGCCATGAAGGTGGCGGCTATTGCAGTGGGAGAAGTTTTATTTATCTCTTAAGAAAAATAAAATTTTGGTTCTGGAAAATTCCCTTTATGTACCTTTATTTAGAAAGAATTTAATTTTGATTTCTAAATTGTTTATGGATGAATATTCTATTTCTTTTAATGACAGAGTTGTTATAAAAAGGAATAGGGAAAATATCTGTTCAGGTACATTGATAGGAAATTTGTAAACACTTGAACCAAAAACCTCCCATGATGCAAATTGAAGTTTATAACTCATCTTCTAATTCTAATAAGAGAAAAGAACCTTCGAAGATGAACCAAACATATCTTTGGCATCTAAGGCTTGGTCATATTAACCTGAGTAGAATTCAAAGGTTGATAGCTGATGGACCTTTGGGTTCATTAGTGGTGGAGGATCTCCCAACCTGCGAATCTTGCTTGGAAGGTAAAAAGACTGAGAGGCCTTTTTAGGCCAAGGGGTATAGAGCCAAAGATGTGTTAGGAATGGTTCATTCTGATTTGTGTGGTCCTATGACTATCTAGGCAAGAGGTAGTCTCGAATATTTCGTCTCTCTCATAGATGATTATTCAAGATATGGATGACACCACGATCTGATCGTGGTGGTAAGTACCTCTTGGGAGAGTTTAGGAACTACTTATCAGAGGTTGGGATTCAATCCCAATTGTCTGCACCTAGCACACCCCAGCAGAACGGTGTAGCAGAGCAAAGGAATAGGACTCTTATGGAGATGGTTAGATCGATGATGAGTTATTCTGACTTGTTAAATTCGTTCTGTGGATATGCTCTAGATACGGTGGTGTACATTCTGAACTTGGTTCCATCTAAATAAGTGTCTTCTACTCCCACAGAGTTGTGGACTGGGCGAAAGCCTAGTCTAAGACATATTCGAATATGGGGAAGTCTAGCACATGTGCTGAAGGCTGATGCTGGTAAGTTGGAACCTCGTACAGAAGTGCGCTTGTTTGTTGGCTATCCTAGGGGAATGAAGGGTGGTTTGTTTTATAGTCCTAGAGATCAGATAGTGATCGTTAGTACGAATGCCAGATTTCTAGAGGAGGACTATGTGATGAACCACAAGCCCACGGGTAGGATTGTTCTTGAGGAGTTGACAGGGGAAGTCCCGACTTCAGTACCACCGGTACAAGAGGATATACCACATGTCACTGCACCGCGTGTCACAGAGGATACACAGGTAATACCTCATCGTAGTGGGAGGGTTGTGAGACAGCCTGATAGATTCATGTTCCTGGGAGAATCTTCCGATTTGGTCCCTGGCGAACATGAACATGATCCCTGGACATATGATGAGGCAATCCAAGATATAGATGCAGCATCTTTGCAAAGTGCAATGAATACTGAGATTGAATCTATGGATTCAAATCAGGTCTGGGAGATCTTATGCATAGCAGCTCATGTGGATTATGAGGTGTGGTAGTTGGATGTCAAGATAACTTTCCTTAATGGAAGTCTTGAGGAGGACATCTATATGAAGCAACCTGAGGGATTCATTGCTAAGGGCAAAGAACATCTTGTATGTAAGCTTAATCGGTCCATTTATGGATTGAAACAAGCTTCGAGGTCTTGGAACATCCGCTTTAATGAGGTAAATCCAGATTTATGGATTTTTTCAAAGTCCGGATGAGTCTTGTGTATACAAGAGATGTGACGGAAACGTAGTGGTATTTCTTGTACTATACGTAGATAATATTTTGGTAGTTGGCAACAATATCAGAGTGTTATCAGACGTAAGGGTATGGTTGTCCAAACAGTTTGATATGAAGGACTTGGGAGAAGTGGGACACATCCTTGGGATCAAGGTTAGTGTGCTAATCCCAAGCTTCATACATAGACACGATTATTGATCATTTTAGCTGGGCATAAACCCACTCGACATGACCTGCCGTTACATGGCAATGATCGTGGTGCGGTGAAACTCAAACTTAACATAAGTTTGAGCTTCCGGCGGTCGGGTAAACCTTAACCCTTGTGGTCAAGTCTCTGACACTCAGCCATTCGGCCAAGTTCACCTAATGAGCTACTTACATTTCACTCATTCTCTCATCTTACTCAAAGTCCCTCGCCGAAGCTCTCTTCGTTCATGGCCACGTCCCTCGGCAGCATCAGGCGCACGACTCTGCAATGCTCCTTCGCGTCTCTTGCCTTCGAAGTCTACTTCCTTGGCTTCACTTCAAGTCATCTCGTCCGGCGGTCCCTCGGATGCTCCAAGCGCACGACTTCAACAAAGTCATCCTTCACCGACTCAAGGACCGAGGTTGTGAGGGTGAACCCGCCACGGCTCCATGTGCGAATTACTAAGTCCTGCATGACTTCAACGCACATATCAAATCAATATATCAAACTAACTTAAACCCTTTGCCACACTATCAAAACCATATTATGGCAAGAGATTGCCCTAACAATCTCCCCCTTTTTAATGTGTGGCAATCCGTTTAAGTTAAGTAAAAACATTTGATAAAAATTCTAAGGTAAGAAAGCATGTAAACATAAACATGATATAGCAACATGCAACTCCCCCTTAATCCATGAAACTCTCTCTACAAATTCTCTCCCCCTATCATAAGCATAATCATTTCTCCCCAAAATATATTCCCCGTTACTTAAACATACATTTCTCCCCCTTTGACACCATCAAAAAGATTAATCCTTATTTATAAACTCATGGCATCAAGTGTAATAGAAGGAAAACACCAAAATCATGATTAAAATCTGAAATCAGAGAATAATTGGCTGTTTTTCAGGCTAGCAATCGACTGCTATCAGTATGGCAGTCGACTGACACAATGGATTCCGAAATTCTGATTTTCTGGGCGAATTTCAAAAATGCATTAAAAATTCCAAAAAATTTAAAAAATCATGAAATTTTGGGAACACATTTATTTTAAGTATATCTATCAGTGAAAAATAGGTTTTCATGAAAAATCATTATATTTCCATGTATTTGCCAAAAATTCATAAGCTTTAAAAACTACTAGGTTTTTTTATCATAAGAGTATCCATTTTGACACCTAGTCTTGCTTTGAATTGTTTCAAAACATGAATACAAAGATTTTAGATTAAGAAATTATTTTGAAAACATATGAAATATCCAACCATGATCTTTGGGCAATATGTCTATGAATTAAACATAATCCTTCCCCATGATTGGTCTATTATTGCTATGTTGATACTTTAAATGACCATCTAAATGCCATAGGCATTAGTGGATATTTGTATCATCCTAACATCTCACCCATGCTAAGTTTGCAATCAAGTTAGCCTATAGTGAGTGTGAGATACATCCTAGGGGGGTATTTGTCTATACTTAACCCTTGTATTCATGCAATTCTATCATGGTTAAGTATCAACCTAACAATCCTCATGATCATAAAGGCATATATCAATTAATTCTACATTATGATCATGAAATACATGTATTCATTGAATTGTTCTCATGCATTAGGTATTATATCATGATAATAAACAAAATATCACCTAAGGCATTATTTAAACCCTATTTCTTATGATGATGTGACAAATATCAAAATCATAAATCATGATTGCAAACATACATAGCAATTACATTAATCATCATGATTTATGCATTATTATCTATTTATGGGCATGTTATCATCACCCAACACTATTCTAAAAATATTGTCCCGCCATCCTAAGTCAACCAAAATATGATATAGGTTAATTCCATATGGTTGACTACCCTAGGGGTTTTCTAACCCTTACGGATGAATTTTGGAACCCAAAATAAGTTCTTGCCTATAAGGTTCACTAGATACTCCTTGGGGATCCATTTCCTAGCTATTACCTTATTTTTATCTTGTCCCCTAGCAATTAGGCATTTATAGGCCTTTTCAATTTTCTTTTCTTTATAACCTAGGCCCTTTTTGTTGAAACTAGCTCTTTGGCTCCCTAAGATCATGTTCAATGTGTTGGAGCCAATTGTGAATTTCTCTAGGGCTTTTGTCAAATAGTCTACCTTTTCCCTTAAAGCCCTATTTTCATTTATACATGCATCACTAACATCTAATGGCACATAAAGATCATGTGAGCATGCATCATTTAAGCTAGAAGAAATATTATCATTTAAGCATGCATTTTCTAGCTTATTTTCTAGATCCTTAATTTGATCTAGCATGCTCTTATTCTTCTTCTTAGCTCTAAATAAATCCCTAGTTAAGCTAGAGACCATGAAAACTATTTTCTTAGGAGTTAGATTCGTTACCATAGTTTCCATGTCCTCTTCTTCTTCTTCGGATGAGGAGGATGTAGAAGCTCCCCCTTCACTTGAGCTCTCTCCTCTTGAGCTTGATCCTTCATTTTCGGATGAAGAGCAATCCAAGTCATCAAAGGCCATCAAGGCAAAATTGGTGACAAAGGCATTCTCCTCATCCGATGATGATGAGGAGGATGAGGATGGGTCATCCCAAGTCCTTGCCTTTAGAGCTTTGGTCTTCCCCTTTTCTTTTGTCTTCTTCTCCTCTTCCTTCTTTTTCTTGCTCCCCTTTTTCTTCTTCTTTTCTTCTTTCTTTTTCTTCTCTTCCTTGCTCTTGTTTAGAAGGGGACAATTATCCCTTATGTGCCCCTCTCCTTGGCAATTGTAGCATATGACCTTCCCCCTTGGTCTTCTATTCCAATCATTTGATTTATGAAAATGAAAACCTTTTAAAGCACGTCTTACCCTCCTTACCATGTAGGCTTCTTCCGTGCTATCCATGGAGGAGGTGGAGGCTTCATCATCGGAGGAGGAGGGGATCTCTATCTTCTTCTTCCCCTTATTTGCCAACAATGCTACTCCCCTTGAAGGTTGTATTTTTGGCTCTTCTTGTATTCCTTCAAGCCTAGATTCATGTAATTCCATAGTGGAGAAAAATTCATCTAGAGTACTTACCTCTAGATTCTTTGAAATGTAAAATGAGTCCACCATTGAACTCCACTTGGATGATCGGGGGAAAGAATCTATGGCCTTCATTATCATATCACGATTTGAGAGCCTTTCTCCTACACTTGTTAGTCCATTTAAAATTTCTTTGAATCTAGAATGCAAAGAAGTTACCTTTTCTCCCTTTTCTAATTTAATGTTGGATAGTTTGGAGCGGAGGAGATCTCTCCTTGCTAGATTCTCCTCGGATGTGCCTTCATGAAGCTCAATTAGCTTCTCCCACATCTCCTTGCCGCTTAGCCATTCTCCTATTCGGTTGATTTCTTGTTGGGGGAGCACATTGAAGAGATGATGCTTGGCTTTTGAATTTGCAAGGTGCTCTTCTCTTTGCCTTTTGGTCCACCTAGATTTCTCTATTGGCTTCCCCTCTTCATCCCTAGGCAAAACGAAATCGGATTCCATTGTAATCATAATATCAAAATCCATTTCGAAAAATACCTCCATTCGCTTCTTCCACCAAGCGAATTCTCCTTCAAACTTCAGAGGATGAATGTTGGAGCCGGCCATTTTGAAAGTTGCTTGTTGTGGCGGTTAGTCCTCGACAAGCTAACCTTGCTCTGATACCACTTGTAGGGGAACAGTACGGTCGGCTAGAGGGGGGTGAATAGCCCTTTTCGTTTGGATGCCGGTATTTGCTTGTCTACAAAACTAATTAGCGCAAGCGGAAGACTAATAAAGACAAGCAAATAGAAATACGAGAAGACAAGTGCTAACAAAGAATGTAACGTGGTTCATGGCTACGCCGCTAATCCACGATCCCGATTCGTCCGAGGTGAATCACTCCTCCAAAGTCAATCACTATTGGTCTCTCCTTTGCAACAAGCTAGGTGGAGGTAACCTTTGCAATCAAGATCACTCTTCTTACAATAAGAATGGAGTAAAAACAAGTAAGAAGAGTTTAGAGCTTGTGGGGCACTAGGAAGATCACTTGGAGCATAAGCATTAGCCTCTCAAAGGCTCACACCCTCTCTTTTTATAGAGAGGGTTGATTTCTTCCCGTTGGCCGCCACTACGATCATTGCTGCGCCTTGGCGATCATTGCCCGTCCTAACACCTCCGAACACGTCGAATCCCGTTGTAGTCAACAGAACTCTTGAAAGTCGATCTGATGGACCTCACCGATCATTCTGCCTCCGTAGTCGGCGCCGATCGGCTACGGCGATTCGGCTCGCGATATCCTCTGGCGGATCGCATTGCCATTCCATGGCGATCGGCTGGGCATAAACCCATCGATCGGATACCGATCGAACCCACTCATCTCGGAAGCGATCATCGTTGCCATTACATGGCAATCGGTAGTGGTGAAACTCAAACTTAACATAAGTTTGAGCTTCCGGCGGTCGGGTAAACCTTAACCCTTGCGGTCAAGTCTCCGACACTCAGCCATTCGGCCAAGTTCACCTAATGAGCTACTTACATTTCACTCATTCTCTCATCTTACTAAAAGTCCCTCTCCGAAGCTCTTTTCGTTCACGGCCACGTCCCTCGGCAGCATCAGGCGCATGGCTCTGCAATGCTCCTTCGTGTCTCTTGCCTCCGAAGTCTACTTCCTTGGCTTCACTTCAAGTCATCTCGTCTGGCGGTCCCTCGGATGCTCCAAGCGCACGGCTTCCGCAAAGTCATCCTTCACCGACTCAAGGACTGAGGTTGTGAGGGTGAACCCGCCATGGCTCCATGTGCGAATTACTAAGTCCTGCACGACTTCAATGCACATATCAAATCAATATATCAAACTAACTTAAACCCTTTGCCACACCATCAAAACCATATTATGGCAAGAGATTCTCCTAACATGAGTTTTGTTTGGTTCTTCTCTTTGTTCGGAGCGAGCACGGAAGGGAAGAACGTGATCTAGGAGGCTTCAACTTGTGGAGGATCATCGCCCACACGAAGTCTACAAGGAGGTTAGGACATACGGTAGAAGACCAAGAGGTATAAAAGTTTTACAAACTTTATTCTTGATCCTCTTATGATAAGATATGCTAGCTTATGTTCTTTATATTAGTATGTGTTGATTATACTAGTTTACATTTGTATGTATTTGTATAATCATGGACCCCGAAGATAAACACAAAAACCGGCGATCTGTCCGTCGTCTCTTCCGCGGCTAACCGACTAGAAGAATTGATTGCTTGAACAACAAGTTTGTTCAAGCGATCGCTTGAGTCGTTAGCACGACGACGAATTTATTGTGCTTAGGAAACTCATCCCATCCGGATTAGTTTTCATTAGTGAAAATTTTAATCTAGGGACATGAGATTCGACGAGCCTCCGAGCATTCCTTCAATATGGTCTATTCAAATAATGAACTTGATCCTGGGAATCCAAAACTTATTAGTCCTTATATGTGAGTTCAATAAAACATTTGGGACCCATGCTTGAACTCTTTGATGACTACGATTTACGATAGACATATATGATCTATTCGTAGTCATTGACTTAAATCTGAGTCCGACTTTGTTGTACACGGCTCTTTGGGTTCCAAGTAGTCCGTTAAGGTTTTTCGATCCCAATGTGAACCTTTCCAACCTAGCCTCAACTTCTTGAACTCAGTCTTTCAAGAGAGAATTCTCCTCCTCAAGTTTTTCAATTTGGGTTGATTTTCCCTCTTGAACTTGACTAGTTGAAGAGGTAAGAGTAGCCTCTTGCTTGAAGGTTTCAACCTCCTCAAGTAACGACTCAACCCTAGACTCGGACTTAGTTAATTTCCTAGTAAGTATTTTAATTGTATTGTAAAGCGTATGAATTAATGAGCAACTAACCTTAATTTTTTCTTTTGTCTAGTTTTGAGTTTCTTCTCGAAGTAGTCCTCGAGTTCGGAGTCGGTATTATAATTGGATTCAGATTCGAACTCTGACTCAAACTCTTCGGGTCTTGTCATGCATGCTACGCCGACGCCTTCTTCGTTGTCCCATGTTACATGAAAAGCCTTCTTTTGATTTGATTTGAATTGTGCCCTCTTTTGGTTCTTTAGTATCCTCCTTTCCCTCCGAACGATCTTCCGCACTACATTCACTATTGCTTCCACCTCTTCGAATTCGGACTTTGATTCATTTTCGGGTTCCAGTCCATCTTCTTGCCTAGTAGGTGGCTTGCTTTTTTATCCTGCAAGTAGAGCAATACCTCTCTTGGCCTGAACCACGTTAGTCTGCTCGTGAAGTTCAAACTTGGAAAATAATTCATCTAACCTAAGCTTCGAAAGGTCCTTAGAGACCTTGTAGGCATCGACCATGGATGCCCACAAGGTGGTCCTAGGGAAAGCATTTAAAGCATACCTTATAAGGTCCCGGTTCTCTACGGCTTGCCCGATCGAGTGAAGACTTTTGACGATGTCTTGGATCTGCGCATGTAGTTGGGTGGCGGTCTCGTGATCCTGCATCTTTAGATTGTACAATTTATTTAAAAGTAAATCTCTTTTACATACCTTAGCATCGGATGTCCCTTCGTGTAGATCAATCAATTTGTTCCAGAGGTCTTTGGTGCTAATGAATGGTCCAAGTCGGTTGAGCTCCTCCTTGGACATGCCGCATTGCAATATTTGTGTTGCTCTTACATCGGCTTCGATTTGCCTCTTGGTTGCATTTGTCCACTTGTTAAAATCCAAGGCCTCTACTTGATCATTGGTGGGTAGAGCAAAGCCGGTTTGGATTATTATCCAAGTCTCGACTTGTGTTTTCAAGAAACACTCCATCCGACCTTTCCAATAATGGAAATCATTTTCGTTAAAGAACGGAGGTCGGGTGGTGCTATACCCCTCAATGTGAGTCATTAAGTATCTTGCAAAACACGAATAAAAACCAAAGGGAATTCCAAGACTTGTTCTTGGATTAGTAGTGTGGGAAATAATAGGAAATAAACAGAAATAAATAAAAAGAACAAGAAACTAACAAAAACTAGAAACTTACTGTTGGTGCAATCGGCCCAGGTTGACTCGAGTTTGACTCGAGCAGTACTTTGATAGTATTTTGATGATAGACAAAACTCATGACATGGGATTGTCATGGGAATGTCCAACATGGAGTTGGCATGGAAAATCCAAGCATGGAGCTTGGTGTGGAAAAGTCCAAAGTATTGCGAAGCCGTGCGCTTGGTGCTTGGTGAGAAATGCATTGCGAAGTCGTGCGCTTGGTGCATGTGGGAAGTCTTGAGGACTTGGTAAGTTTACTAGGCTCGGGGTCCTTTAGTCGGTGAAAGATGACATTGCAAAGGCATGCGCTTGGTGCATCCGAGGGACCGTCGGACGGGGAGCGAATGGAGTGAGACCAAAGGGAAGCATACTCCGAGGGCATGAGACGCGAAGGATGGCGTTGCGAATCCGTGTGCTTGGCGCATCCAAGGGACATAGGCCGAGGCAAGAGAGCTTTGGTGGAAAACTCCATGAGGGATAAGGTGGACTTGGCCAAGTGGCTAAGACTGAGTGTCGGAGGCTCAAACTTGATGTTTGAGGGTTTACTCGACGGTCGGATGCTCAAACAACTTGGTGTTTGAGGTTTTGCCCGACATCAGTCGACTGGCATAGGTGTCGGTTCGACTGATCCAAGTCGACTAGGGTTCGACTGGTGTTAGACTGCGATTTTGTGCTTGCGGTCGATGATCGACCTTGATTGGCGATGTCGGCGGCTCGATTGATGTCGGCGCAATGATCGGCCGAGGGATGAAAGTTGACTGATAGGAGTGTCGTAAGCATAGAACGCTCCGTAGCCGACTGGGCAGTCGACTACAAGGTCACCAGTCGACTGCCATGGACAGGCAGTTGACTGGTAGGTGATCCGTTGGAACTTATCCAATGTGGATCTGGCCGTTGTGAGACAACGACTACAGGGGTAGTCGATTGGGGCCTTTTGGCAGCCGACTGCAGCACGCGAAAACAGCTTGATGCAGGTTATAAATGGAGCTCAAGTGGGAGGATTTCGCCAAGACTTTAAGGAAGCGATTGGAGGGGAATTGCTACTGCATTCCAGTCCTTCAAGAGCCATCCAAAGCAAGCAACAAGAAAGGGTTCAAAGCAAAGAGTTGTAAAGTGTTCTTTACTTGTATTTCTTTTGTCTTGGTATTTCTTGTAGTATTACTATTGTAATAGCTTGTACGATGTTTCTCCACCTCCGACGTGTAGTCGAGATGGAGTTTAGTTAGTGTCTTGCGCATAACTAGAGCTCGGAGAGCTCGCTCATGGAGTAGGAACCATTTGGTTCCGAACCACGTATATTGTGTGTGTTTGCGTATGCTTGTATTTGTTGTTAGTAATATTATTGTTTCTATTGTTTCTGCTGCGCTAACGACAATAGTAGGAAAGCAACGCAATGAGAACGAATGAATTCCACCATCAAACGAAAGAGGGCTATTCACCCCCCTCTAGCCGGCCAACATCTACACTTCATCGACCCTAAAAGTGGTATCAGAGCCAAGGCACTTGTCGTGGACTAACAGCCGACACAAGCACTACAAAATGGCCGGCTACAACCTTCGACCACCAAAGTTCGAAGGAGATTTTCTATGGTAGAGAAGGAAAATGGAGGAATATCTAGAAACTGATTTTGATTTTATGTTAATCTTAGAAAACAGTTTCGAATTTCCTAGGAATGAAAGAAATAGGCAAATTGAGAAGTCAAGGTGGACCCAAGACAAAATCAACGACTTCGAGACAAATCTCAAGGTAATCGAATTACTTAGTGATTTGATTCCTAACAATATTTGGTCTAGGTTAGGTAATTTTAGGGATGCAAAGGAATTATGGGATAAAGTAATAAAATTCCAAGAAAATTCCCAATCGGCACAAGTAGAGGAGAATGCCGAGGAAGAAGCACCCATCACATTTGAAGATGTTGATGACTTGGTGGAGACCTCCACCTCTAACATTGAGGGGGAGGAAAGGGTTTCTATTCCGGAGCAAAGTCAAAATGAAGCATCTACCTCGGGAAGATGTGATCAAGAAGAATCCTCCACCTCCCTTGGTAACTCAAGTGTTGTTATTTTAAATAAAAATCACATAATATGCTTTGAGTGTAGGGAGAAAGGGCATTACAAGAGTAAATGCCCTAAATTGGCTAAGGAAAAGGCATTGGCACCAAAAGTCAACCCAAAGTCAAAGGATGTCGGAGTCTTCACAACTAGAAGCAAAGAGCACATTGTGTGCTTTAAATGCAATCAAAAGGGGCACTACCGAAGCCAATGCCCTAGTGGGAGGAAGAAAGGGCAAGAAGGTGTATCTCATGTAGGGGGAGCTCCTAAAGCTAACCCTAAGGTAAATTTAAATTATGCACCTTTAATTCCTAAAGCTAAAAAACATGCTAAGAATTATTTTAGCTCTCTTGCAATTGTTAATGAAAAGCATGCTAAGAGAAATAGTAAGGTTTATTGCTTAGGTGCCAAGCATGTTCATATAACTAAGGATAAACCTAGGACTCATAATTCTAGAAATATTTTGCCTAGGGAATCAATTAGGAGAGTAGAAGAAAATTTGAGTATTAATCCTAAAAAGTCTAGGCACATGCCTAGGACTTCCCAAAAACCTAATGAAAACTCAAAAATGGGAAAATTAGAGCTAGAAAACCAAGTCTTGAGGTCAAGACTTGAGAGAATGGAGAAAACCCTTAGAATCATAGAAAATTCAATTCTAGGGTCAAATGCCCAAAAGTCAAAACCTAGAAAGCAAGAACGGTCTAAGGGCAAGGAAGGTTTGGGTCGCAAACCTAAGCCCAAGAAGACTTATCATAATGTTCCATTTGATTATGGAACAATTTCTAGGTCTAGAAAAACAAATGCTAATAGGGAAGTTAACTCTAAGTCTAGCCATGGTGTTTGCTTAGTGGCTAAGGACTTAAGAAAATCTAAGAAAGCCACTAAGAAGGTCATTTGGGGAGTTACCTCTAGAGTTGACCTAGGAAAGACCCAAATGACTAAGGCTTCAAAGCCTAAAAGGGTCATTAGAAAGGTATCTAGGGAAGTTATCCCTAGTTAATAGCATGTTAACCCAAGGAGCTCCAATAGATATTGGATTCCTAGGAGCTTGATCGATTCACACTAGACGGGTTAGGGTGTGTCAACCCAAAGTGGATGGGTGGTTAACCTAGCCATGGTGAGTTGACACATAAGGATGTGACAATGTGCTTGAGAAGTTGAAAAATGATTAAATTGGCACAATTAGGTCCTAGAAGTATCGGTGTGCCATTTTGAGTTTTTGGCACACCAAAGGGAAAAATGGCTTTAAGGCAAAATGGACTTAACCCTAGAAATGACAATTTGGATTCAACACTTAGGTATTTTATACCTTAGTACATTTTACTTGCCATGATTTATTTGTCTTGGCATGTCATGACATCATCTTCATTTTTATCTCTAAAAATGTCATGATCATGTTTAGACTTCTTCTTTATATGTCATGTATGCTAAAATATCAGTTACATGCCATGACATCATGATTTTGGCATATGCTTTTATCTATATCATATTTGTGCCATAATCATCATCATGCATATAACTAAAATGAAATTAAGGACTATGGTATTATTTGATGGGAATCAAATAATATTGCCTAGAAATATGCATGAAACCATTAAAAGAACAAAAACCCACATCTCACTAAAAACTTAACTTGTATGTGCTTTACACATCTAGATATAAATGAGATGTTTAGGAAAAAGAAATTAAAGGTTTCCAAAACATTTTGAAAACATTTTGAAAAACCTTAGTGAAGCCTATGTTTTGATAGCTATCACCATTGAATGAGATGATACAAAGAGGGCTCTTTATTGAAGTTTTTCTTAACTTTTGGACTTTGTGTCAATCTCTTAATTTAGTGGGTAAAATAATTTTCAAATATTTTTCACCCATAGTGTTTATGATAAGTAATATACATACCAAATTTCAAGAATTTTAAACTTATGTATATTTACTTATGGATTTCAGAAATCCATTTCGAATGTCAAAATCAGAATGTAGCTATCACCAATCGCCATGGTGGCCGGTGATTGATATTGGCAAATGATCGATTTCTGAGTTGGTTAGGCCCATGTTCAGCTAGGTTAAGGTCCCCTAACCACTCCTAACCCTAGGATATGCTTGGGAGAGCATTAGAAAGGGTGAAATCCATTGGACATGGATTATGAGAAGGGTTTAGGGAGAATATCAATTTTAAGGTGGATGAGAGTTCATTGTTGAAATTTGCCTTAATTTTGATTGGTTAAATGTTCCTATTGGCTTAGGGACTCTCCAAGGACATTGTTGGTGCAATGGTCAAGGGGGAGCAAGCCTCGAGGGGGAGATATCCATCATGGTAAGATGGATGTGTATTTTCTGATGGAAGGAAAATTGGGTTGCCTCTCTTTAAGTGATATGGGATCACTAGAAAGATTGTAGGCATGAGTTCCTTCAAGGGAGAGATTGTAAGATCTCATTGGGATATGAGACATTCATACCCTTGGGGAGGACCTTTTTGATGTAATGTCAAAAAGGGGGAGAAGTTACCATGTTACCAATTAGGGTTCGTTGGAATTCTCATTGGGATATGAGAATTGCCAATATGGGAGAATTGGTAGATTTGAGATGGTAGTTTTGTCAATCATCAAAAAGGGGGAGATTGTTGGTGTAATCGACCCAGGTTGACTTGAGTTTGACTCGAGCAGTACTTTGATAGTATTTTGATGATAGACAAAACTCATGACATGGAATTGTCATGGGAAAGTCCAACATGGAGTTGGCATGAAAAATCCAAGCATGGAGCTTGGTGTGAAAAAGTCCAAAGCATTGCGAAGCCGTGCGCTTGGTGCTTGGTGAGAAATGCATTGCGAAGTCATGCACTTGGTGCATTTGGGAAGTCTTGAGGACTTGGTAAGTTCACTAGGCTCGGGGTCCTTGAGTCGGTGAAAGATGACATTGCAAAGTCGTGCGCTTGGTGCATCCGAGGGATCGTCCGGACTAACCGTTGGGAGATGACCTGAGTCAGTCCTATACTGCATTATCGTTCCCAAATTATTTATCGAACCCCCTAACTACACTAATGCAGTATAGGACTGACTCGAGTCAACTCCCAACGAACCTAATGGCTGGACGTTTGTTTTTAAACAGAAGTAAATACTGGGGTTTTTTATAATTATCAAAACAATTAAAATGCAAAATCAAAAACAAACATGAGAATTAAACATGCAAAAAGTAAACCTAACTACCAATTATTAATTCCCGGGAAGCTAACCTAATGCAAGAACAAATGCAAAAAGTAACAAGCAACTATCCTAATGTGCAAAAGTAAGTGATCATGCACCGCACTGTCACTATACGGTACAATGATCAAACAAATGTGAACAATTCAACAAAGCGTCGCACTGTCACTATACGACACAGTGATCAAACAGTCACTGAAAAAACTAAACTAACAGATAGAAAAGAAAGCGACCAAGCACCGCACTGTCACTATACGGTACAATGATCAAACAAATGTGAACAATTCAACCATGCACCGCACTGTCACTATACGACACAGTAGTCAAACAGTCACTAAAAACTGCAGTAAATGAAATACAATAAACGAAAGCAATTCAACCAAGCACCGTACTGTCACAGAAGCTGCATTCATCAGAATAGATGACTCAGAATCAGCTACATTCATCAGATGATCCGTAATGCTCAGATCTGATCCGGATCGACGGCTGCGATTGCTCCAATTAGAACCTCATTATATGTTTCCTACAAAATCACATGAAATTCATGAAAAATATTGAAATTATAGGAATTAACGCAATTAATCGCAAATAGGCTCAATATGTAAAAACATCCCGAATAACAATAATTATCCCATCAAAGAGCCTAAAATATCTAATCCACAAGTCAAAATAGCGCAATAAAAAATGCAGCTATCACAGACCAAGTCCACCTGTAGGGTTTACATGATAAACCTTATGAGCTCCTCAAGGGGACCTCATCATCCTAATATATTGGACACGGTTTCCTCCTATAATCAACGGAACACCATGTAAATAATATCATTTTCCAACTTACCGAGCCTATCGATTTACTGTATAAATCTCGACCATTGGTAAATCAAAGAAATAAATACTAAGTACATCTATCCGTTATTATATCGGGATTAAGAGCATGTACACCATAATATCCGAGGTTCTATTCAATTATGTAGTCAACAATAAATCGAATCACCTCTAAGTCGGTTCTGCTTAATACACACAAAGTGTACTAGTGTAATTCTATGGTCAAGACAAACCAATACCAAATCACACTACAACCATACCAATGGTTTATCCAAAATCATCTCGGTTGTGAGCCTTTACTTATACTTTACAAGGAACTGATAACATGATATCCCGTGTGACACTACACACCATATTATCTACAATATAATGTATTAGACAATATACATAACCATAAATATGCAAACAATGATCATGTGATTCTTATTTCAAAAATAAAGATGTTCATACAAAAGATAAACTTTTCAGTATACATCCCAACAATCTCCCACTTATACTAAAAGACTATGTTGTCCTCATATTGCCATACATCTGATTCCCATTCCCTGCACATGCCTATCAAAAACTCTCTCTAGAAGGGTCTTAGTGAAAGGATCTACCAGTCATCCTCTGATGCAATCTAGGCGACAACAACTTCTACCTCCTTTACGATCTCTCGTATCAGGTGGTACTTGAGCTATATGTGTTTACTTGCCTTATGGGCTCGTGGTTCCTTCGAGTTTGCAACTGCACCACTGTTATCAAAATAAATTGTGATAGTTCTGGGCAAACTAGGAATCACATTCATGTCCATCAAGAAGTTCCTGAGCCATACAACTTCTTTGGTCACCTCAGAGGCTGCCACATACTCAGCTTCTATGGTAGAGTCCGCCATGCATTTCTGCTTAACACTCCTCCATACATTGGCTCCACCTCCCAAAGTAAACACAAAACCCGAGGTAGACTTACTGTTATCCCTATCAGATTGGAAATCGGAATCCGTGTAACCCACAAGGAGTAATTGGTCTACCCGGTAGACTAGCATATAATCCCTAGTCCTTCTCAGGCACTACAATATATGCTTTACCGCAGTCCAATGTCCCTGTCCTGGATTACTCTGATATCTGCTGACCATGCCCACGGCATAGCAGATATCGGGTCTCGTACATAGCATCATTTACATGAGGCTTCCTACTGCCGAAGTATAAAGAACCACCTTCATCTCCTCTATCTCCTTAGATGTTCTAGGACACGTCTCCTTAAATAAAGGGACTCCATTCCTAAAAGGTAGAAAACCTTTCTTTGAGTTCTGCATGCTAAAACGAGCCAGAATGGTGTCTATGTATGAAGCTTGAGATAAGCACAACATCCTTTTCCTGCGATCCCTTATAACCTTGATCCCAACGATGTGTCCCACTTATCCTAAGTCCTTCATATCAAATTGTTTGGACAACCATACCCTTACGTCCGATAACACCTTGACATTATTGCCAATTAACAAAATGTCATCTACGTATAGTACAAGAAATACCACTATGTTTCTGTCACATCTCTTGTATACACAAGACTCATCCGGACTTTGAATAAATCCATAAGACTGGATTACCTCATCAAAGAGGATGTTCCATGATCTTGAAGCTTGCTTCAATCCATAAATGGACCGATTAAGCTTGCACACAAGATGCTCTTTGCCCTTTGCAATGAATCCCTCTGGTTGCTTCATATAGATATTTTCCTCAAGACTTCCGTTAAGGAAAGCTGTCTTGACATCCACCTGCCACACCTCATAATCCATATGAGCAATAATACATAAGAGAATCCAGATAGACTTAAGCATGGCTACCGGCGAAAAAGTCTCCTCATAATCGATACCCTCTTTTTGAGTATACCCTTTCGCAACAATTCTTGCTTTGAATATTTCAACCTACCCGTCTATTCCTCTCTTTCTTTTGTAGATCCACTTGCATCCAATGGTTTTTAACCTATTGGGAGGTTCTACTAGCTCCCATACCTGAATTGAATACATAGATTCTATCTCAGAATTCATTGCACTTTAACAAGATACCGCATCTTTATCTTGGATTGCCTCGTCATATGTCCAGGGATCAGGTTCATGTTCGCCAGGGACCAAATCAGAAGATTCTCCCAATAACATGAATCTATCAGGCTATCTAACAACCCTCCCACTACGATAAGGTATTACCTGTGTATCCTCTATGACACGTGGTGCAGTCACTTGTGGTATATCCTCTTGTATCGGTGGTACTGAAGTAGTGACTTCCCCTTTTAATTCCTCCAGAACAATCTTACTCGTGGGCTTGTGGTTCATCACATAGTCTTCCTCTAGAAATCTGGCGTTCGTGCTAACAATCACCCTCTGATCTCTAGGACTATAAAACAAACCACCTTTTGTTCCTCTAGGATAGCCAATGAACATGTGCACTTCTGTACGAGGTTCCAACATACCAACATCTGCCTTCAACACATGTGCTGGACTCCCCCAAATCCAAATATATCTCAGACTAGGCTTTCGCCCAGTTCACAATTCTATGGGAGTAGAAGACACTAATTTAGATGGTACCAAGTTCAGAATATACACTGTCGTATCTAGAGCATACCCCTAGAACGAATCTGGCAACTCAGAATAACTCATTTTCGATCTAACCATCTCCATAAGAGTCCTATTCCTTCGCTCCGCTACACCATTCTGCTGGGGTGTGCCAGGTGCAGACAATTGGGATTGAATCCTAGCCTTTGATAAGTAATTCTTAAACTCTCCCAAGAGGTACTCACCACCACGATCAAATCGTAGTGTCTTAATACTTTTACCTTGATGTTTCTCCACATTAGCCTTGAATTCTTTGAACCTATCAAGGCATTCAGGCTTGCAGCGCATCAAGTAAATGTATCCATATCTTGAATAATCGTCTATGAAAGAGACAAAATATTCAAAACCATCTCTTGCCTAGATAGACATACGACCAAACAAATCAGAATAAACCAATTCCAACACATCTTTGTCTCTATACCCCTTGGCCTTAAAAGGCCTCTTGGTTATTTTACCCACCAAGAAAGATTCGCAGGTTGGGAAATCTTCCACCACTAATGAACCCAGAGGTCCATCAGCTATCAACCTTTGAATTCTTCTTAGGTTAATATGACCTAACCTTAGATGACAAAGATATGTTTGGTTCATTTTTGAAAGTTCTTTTCTCATATTAGAATTAGACGATGAGTTATTTACTTCTATTTGTATCGTGGGAGCTTTTGGTTCAAGGGTATATAAGTTTCCTATTAATGCACCAGAACAGATAATCTCCCTATTCCTTTTTATAACAACTCTGTCATTAAAAGAAATAGAATATCCATCCATAAACAATTTAGAAACCGAAATCAAATTATTTCTAAATAAAGGTACATAAAGGCAATTTTTTAGAACCAAAACTTTATTTCTATCAAAAGATAAATAAACATCTCCCACTGCAATAGCCACCACCTTCGTAGCATCGCCCAAGTAAACGGTAATCTCCCCCTCAGCCAGTCGTCTGGTTTCCTGGAACCCCTGCAAAGTATTGCAGACATGATCAGTGACTCCCATATCTACACACCAGGTTCAAGTAGATAACACCGCTAATCATGTTTCAATGACTAGACTAAAAGATATACCTTTGTTCTACTTCCGGTTGGGGCAGTCCTTCTTCCAATGTTCAGTCTACTTACAAGTGAAGCACTTGCCTTTCGGCTTCTTCACTCCTCCCTGAGATCCTCCCGCCACCTTTGCCCCACCTTGTTTCTTCTTCTTCTTGCCTTTTGGCTTAGAAGTAGAAACCTTTTGGGCAACCATGGCCTGAGCCTGAGCACTCTGACGAAAAAGCCCCTTTGCCGCCTGGAGTTCTGTCAAAAGCTCCGCTAACGAATATAACCTTTTATTCATGTTGTAGTTCAGGCGAAACTGCTCAAAACTCTTAGGTAGAGACTAGAGAATGATATTGACCTGGGTTTCCCTATCGATCTCAGCTCCAAGGACTTCCAGCTCATTCAAATGAGCCATCATCTTGAGAACATGATCCCTCACGGGTGTTCCCTCGATCATGGTGGTCGTCATTAAGTTCCTCATGGCTTCCTTCCTTGCAACCCGATTCTGGTGTCCGAAAATCTCTTTGAGATTGAGCATCATGTCATAACAAGTGGGCATGGCTTGATGTTAATGTTGCAATACATTTGACATAGAAGCCAAAATGTAACACTGTGTCATCTCATCAGCCTTTAACCACTTCTTATGACTCTCCTTCTCTTTTTCCCCAGAATCATCTACAGGCTTAGGAGGACACTCTTTGAAGAGTACATATTTGTACTCCTCAGCAGTCAAGACAATATCAAGATTCTTCTTCCAATCAACATAATTGGGTACAGTAAGTTTATTTTCTTTCAGTATCACAGCAAGCGGGTTGGAAGTCATTTTTGAAAAACCTAAGAATCACATAGATCAAAACATTAGATTTCAAAAAAATATTGATTCCTCAAACAATAAAATTTTAAAAATCAACCAACACCTCAAAACACCGAGAATATCATATGCCACGATCGTGTGGACGTATACGAATTCTACATTTGTAAGAGGAGGTTTTACCCATTAATTTTACTATCTTGTCAACCTTACTTTTTGACAAATAAAATTAATAGTTGGTTCCTCTTTGGCCCTACAAATAAAAGTAATGACTCTGATGGGGAGGATACTCATATTTGCATCTAAGTGTTTACCATTACTTGATACCAAGGTAATTATCTTGGGTTATGTGCCTTCCGATTGGTAAGTACACACGCTCCTTAATAATTTACTATAACCATATTCAACCCTGTGATGTGCAAAACAAACTCATCCGATGGGGAGGAAGGCACTCAGAGCCCACATGCAAGTTTGTTTGCATCACATGTCAAATCGTAATGGAGGTCATGGGAATTTATAAAAATATCCCTCTCCCACTTAGTAATTTTAAATTGAGGAATTTTCCTAGCACACGACATGCATATCAAACAAAAAGAAATAAATATGAAAAAAAAATATTTTCCAACTATTATAGCTTTTGTTCTGCAACATGCCTCCCGTCGTATCGTCCGCTTCTCCCTATGCCATGTACAAGCCATCCGAGGATCCGAGCCGAGAATAACTATTTTAATTAACATCCATCGATCTTATACTCCACGAAGGAGTGTACATGAAATCTAGATCGAAAGTAAACTAAAATAAAAAGAGTGGCTAAACAATGTCGCACTTAATTAAAAAAATTAAATACTAGCCTCGTCAACCCCAAGGATTTAAATAATATTACACACATGCAATCACATATACACACATATCGCCATAATAGTTGGATCTTATGCCTGCAACCAAAAAGTTAGCCTACGCACATCCTACTATCATCCGGCATATACAATATATGATAAGTGCATAAAATTAACTGAATCCAAAACACACAAAACCGAAAACCGTGGCTCTGATACCACTTGAAGGGAGAAACTTCGCTTCCCACTTCAACTCGATCACTTGTGCATGGCGATTCCATCTACGTCCCCAGATTAAAAAAAATTAATCCATGGCGAAGAGGGATTACCCAAGCAACCGTTCCATCGTCCTACTATTCGATTAGAGTGGTCACTTGAACAAACTTGTTGTTCATGTAACCTACCTCCTTTTCTTCGATTAGACACGGAATAGACGATGTACGGATCATCGGTTTTTGTGTTTGTCTTCGGGGTCCAAGTAAATTAGCAACATATAATTGAAAACAATTATATACATAATACAAAGGAACACTAATTAAAGTAAACAAGCTTATACCTCTTGTTATAGCTCTTGATCTTCTATTGTATGTTCATCCTCCTTTTGGACGTCGTGTGGGCGATGATCTTCCAAAAGTAGAAGCCTCCTAGATCACGTTCTTCCCTTCCTTGCTCGCTCCGAACAAAGGGAAGAATGAAACAAAACTTTTTCTCCTATCTAGAACCGACCACCAAGTCAAGGGACTTGATGTTGCCACCGGCCAAGGAAAAGAATATAGGAAGGGGCCGCCAGCCAAAAGCTCCAAAGGAAAACCTTTATCCTTGTTGCCACCGGCCAAGGAGGAATAAAGGAAGGGGATGAGTGCCGGCCAAGGTAGAGAGGAAGAAGATGGGCGCCGGCTACACCTTAGGAAGAGAAGGAAGCAAACCCTAATCTCCCAACATTTTGCCGCCCAAGCCAAAACCCTAACCCTAGCCGCCCAAAGCCAAAACCTTAATCTCCAAGTTATATTCTTGTCGCCCACCCCTTAAGCAATATTTATAGAGTTAGGCTTAAGCCTCCTTTAAATCTCCACTGTCGGATGTAGGGATTTAATCTCAACCGTCGAATCAAGAGATTTAATATCCACTGTCGGATCTAGAGATTTTTCCACCATCCGATCTAAGCTTCATGATGGTTTTAATAGGCTACAATAGGGACCATGAGGAGCAGTTGGATCTTGGCCACCCAATAGATCAAGCCCACATAAAGTCCGATCCATTAATGATAATCCATTCCACTAGAGGATTATCATTGTTCTTCCTCACCAACCCCATAAATAAATATGGGCTCAATATATTATTTGTACAAATGTCTCCCAATGTTTAAGATCTCGAATGTCCATCAATTAATTAATTTACTGACAATTATTTAATTAATAGCTAACTCCATGAGTAGTAGTACCACTCAACCTTATCATCATGCTGGACCAAGTCCACCTGCAGGATTTACATGATGAACCTTATGAGCTCCTCAAGGGGACATCATCATTCTAATATATAGGACGATTTCCTCATATAATCAATGCCACACCATATAAATAATATCATTTCTCAACTTACCGAGCCTATCGATTTACTCTATAAATCTCGCCCATTGGTAAATCAAAGAAATAAATACTAAGTATATGTTCCGGTTATTATATTGGGATTAAGAGCATATACATCATAATATCCGAGGTCCGATTAAATTATGTAGTCAATAATAAATCGAATCACCTCTAAGTCGGTCCTGCTCAATACACACAAAGTGTACTAGTGTAATTCTATGGTCAAGACAAACCAATACCAAATCACACTACAACCATACCAATGGTTTGTCTAAAACCATCTCGGGTTGAGCCTTTACTTATACTTTACAAGGAACCAATAACATGATCTCCCGTGTGACACTACACATCATGTTATCTACAATGTAATGTAATAGACAATATGCATAACCATAAATATGCAAACAATGATAATGTGATTCTTATTTCAAAAATAAAGATGTTCATACGAAAGATAGACTTTTCAGTATACATCCCAACAGAAGGAGGGGGAATCTTGATTCATTAGTGCCCCCCCCCCAATCATGGACTTGAAAGGTGGCTAGTGATTTACAAGATCTACAATGGAATTTACATATGCCACAAAGGTATCCTTGGACTCTGCTGTGGGAGGAGCGCTGATGAACAAGACTATCGAGGAAGCCGAAGAATTGATTGAGGAGGTGGCACAGAATCACCACCTATGGGCTTCTGAACGTAGTCATTCTATGCCAACTGCAGGAAGATACTCTATCATTTCTATAGATCACTTAGCAGCTAAGGTGGATGCACTTAATAAGAGGTTTGATTCTTTTAATACGAATAATGTATATGCGTCTAACTCGTGCATACAAGTTTGTGGAATGATAGGGCATTATGGGGAATAATGTTCTTGGGAGCCAAATAACTAAGGAGGGCAATTAGAGAAAGTCGATGTGTTTAGCAATTTTAATTAGAAATCCAACAAACCATACTCCAACACCAATAACTCTGGGTGGAGAAACCACCCAAAATTTTCTTACATGAACAATTCAAGAAGTTTCCAACCATTGGGAGGATACGGACAACAGAATAATACATCATCACAACCTCCAAAGTGCAGGCTATAGCAAATGATGGAGAGCGTCATACAAACCCAGCAAAATGCAGATGCTGAATTTCAGGAAAGACACTCACAGACGGAGGAGGTGCTAGAGGAGTTAAAAGCTTCCATAGACAGTCTCACAAGCCATACCACGATGTTAGAAACACAATTAGCCCAAATCACCAATACATCATCGCGTGCTACAGGAGGAATTTCTGGAAAAACAAAGCCGACTCATACAACGCAATGTAATGTTGTATATGCCATGAAATATCAGGAGGACCAAATAGAGCATGACGAACAAATTTGGGAATTGGTGGTGTCATGCCCCGAGAGTATACTTGTTCGTCGAGTGGACAGTACTCTCTTGTGACAATATAAGATACAACACTGATACAAGGCCCATATAGCTGCTAGCACACACAAGCCATATATCACAGTGAAATAACACTAACAAGTAATAGAAATACAAAAACACAAAGATACGCACCGGTGCGACTTTGACAAAACAAGAACCAGAAAACATAATAGAAAACAATACCACAACCAAAATCAAAACTATAGTAAAGGTCAAATATTATGACAACACAATAATAATAAAAATGTAGATCCAATAAAGAATAAAATTCAATGCATCCGATGTGAGATGGGATCAACAGACAGAACCTCCAAGTACCATATAACATCATCTACCTGCTACCTAGGTGAAAGAAAAACCCAGTTGTGTGGTGGTGAGTATAACTTAGTGGTATAGGAAAGATAGTACATGAACTAAATATCCATATGGAGATCAATAGGTATACAGTCTCATAAGCAATATTAGCTAAACAATAATATGAACATAATCAATGCATATACCAACCTGATCCACTTGGTGTAATGTATCAAACTACATAATGATCTTCAATGGTCCTACTCGTAATCACATGGGCAATATTAAACAACATATATCATGCAAATATAGTGTTTGAACAATATCCCACATATGGTCAGCTCATAATCACATGAGCAACATATAATCCAATGAATAACATATACCAATAACATTCATGAATGATATCACACATAAGTACAACTCAAAGCCATATGAGTGTCATAAACAACATAACACATGCAGATAACATGCATGAACAATGTCACAGATATGCAACATCGATATCTCAAACAAATGTAACATATCATAAGCATAATGCAATATATAACAAGAATAATGCAAAAATAGCCGCAGCATACGCAAAATACATCACATGCATATGTATGGTCACTGCCTACATCCCCTCCTGCTCCACGATCTAAAGTGACTAAGTGGTGCATACGTGACTCTGCACATACTCTAGCTTACCACTACTCTCGAGTAGCTTGGTGGCAGTGTGGGAACTAGCCATTTAGCTATATCCCAAGGGTCTCATGCCTACATGCGACTCCAGCTACCACTACTATGAGTGCCCAAGTGGCACGACATGTCCAACTGTCCATTATTCCCATTACAACTGCCCCGAGTGGCTAGGAGGCACAACTCCAATAGTAGCTATCTAGCTATGCCAAATCTCTGGCGACGCTCTTCACCCCACAGGGGTGACAACCCAGAGACACACGACGTGATGTTATATGATCCATGAATTTGAATAAAACCCTAAACGCTACACCGCCGACCCTCTCGGTAATCAGTGTACTATGTAATGATGAACCATCATGCCTGTAGAGTTCCTTGCGACGTGCTCTACATCCCAAGGGAGTCATAGATGATAGAGAATAAACAGTGTAAGGACCTCCCATCCTCAAATATCCATCTACTAATGACCTGCTCGACAACACATAGGAGCCATAACCAACAAGAGCATGCATAATGCAATATGACAAATATGTCTCCACTAGAAACCCCCATGTTGGGACCTTAAGCGTAAAACAATGGCATAAACGTAGTGGAAAGATTGGATCCCACCAGAGATCCATGTGAATACATGCTCATCGTTTACTACCCTATCTATATTTGAAATTACCCTTGATGTGTAACCCTTTGCAATTCCGACAACAACTTTTCTATGATCGATCTCAGTGCGATCAGGATGGTCGCGCCTCTAGGTATCCACACCAACAAACAGTTTGGAGAATCAAAGTTGTGCTAGCTGAAGGTAGGAAACTTCGCTTCAACTTGGTTGCTTGTTCATGGCGATCCTGTCTACATCCCCGGATTAAAAAATTAATCCTTGACAAAGAGGGATTACCAAAGCAACCGTTCCATCATCGTGTTATTCGATTAGAGTGGTAACTTGAACAAACTTGTTGTTCAAGCAACCTACCTCTATTCTTCAAATAGTCGCGGAATAGACGATGTTCGGATCGCCGATTTTTGTGTTTGTATTCGGGGTCCAAGTTAATTAGCCACATAACAAAACTTACAACATGCATATAATTGAAAACAATTATAGACAAAATACAAAAGAATATAAACAAGTATTATACCTCTTGATCTTCTATTGTATGTCCTTCCTCCTTTTGGACGTCGTGTGGGCGACGATCTTCCAAAAGTCGAAGCATCCTAGATCACGTTCTTCCCTTCTTTGCTCACTCCAAACAAAGGGAAGAATAAAACGAAGCTCTTCTTCCTATATAGAACCGGCCACTAAGTCAATGGACTTGAAGTTGCCACCGGCCAAGGTGGAGAAAAAGAATCACTGGCCAACCTTAGAGAAGGGTTGCCGCCGGCCACAAAGAGAAGAGAAAAGGGAACTCTGGCCAAAGAATGAAGAGGAGATGTCCAAACCATCACCACCTTGCCGCCGAACCCATTGCCCTTGAACAATTGGCGCCGCCCAAAGGATTAAGGAAACCCTAACCCTAATGCCTTGCCGCCCAAGCCAAGGAAGCAAAAACCCTAATCTCTTTTCAATGAGTTGGCGCCCAAGCCATAAGCCCTTATTTATAGAGTTAGGCTTAAGCCTCCTTTTAATCTCCACCGTCGAATCTAGGGGTTTAATCTCAACCGTCAGATCTAGAGATTTAATCTCAACCGTTGGATCGAGAGATTTAATCTCCACCGTCGAATCTAAAGATTTAACCTCCACCGTTGGATCTCGAGATTTAATCTCCACCGTCGGATCTAGAGTTTTATTTTCCACCATCGGATCTAGGCTCCATGAGGGTTTAATAGGCTACCATAGGGACCATGAGGAGGATTTGGATCTTTGCCACCCAATGGATCAAGCCCAGATAAAGTCCGATCAATTAATGATAATTCATTCCACTAGAGGATTATCATTGATCTACCTCACCAACCCCCATAATTATTATGGGCTCCATATATTATTTGTACATATATCTCCCCGTGTTTAAGATCTCGAATGTCCATCGATTAATTAATTTACTGGCAATTAATTAATCAACATCTAACTCCATGAGTAGTACAACTCAACCTTATCATCATGCCGGACCAAGTCCACCTGCAGGATTTACAGGATGAATCTTATGAGCTCCTCAAGGGGACATAATCATCCTAATATATAGGACACTGTTTCCTCCTATAAACAACAGCACACCATATAAATAATATCATTTCCCAACTTACCGAGCCTATCGATTTACTCTATAAATCTCGCCCATTGGTAAATCAAAGAAATGAATACTAAGTATATGTGCCCGTTATTATATCGGGATTAAGAGCATGTACAACATAATATCGAATCACCTCTAAGATGGTCCTGCTCAATACACACAAAGTGTACTAGTGTAATTCTATGGTCAAGACAAACCAATATCAAATTACACTACAACCAAACCAATGGTTTGTCCATAACCATCTCGGTTGTGAGCCTTTACTTATACTTTACAAGGAACTGATAACTTGATCTCCCGTGTGACACTACAGACCATGTTATCTACAATGTAATGTATTACACAATATGCATAACCATAAATATGCAAACAATGACCATGTGATTCTTATTTCAAAAATAAAAATGTTCGTACAAAAGATAGACTTTTCATTATACATCCCAACACTAGCAACACCACACAAGGGGTCCTGACCAAAGAAGTGGTTTGACCACAATGAAGAAGAAGAAAACAAAAACACCCTACCCAAATCATCATCCAAAAACCTTTTTTATTCATCCCATGAATACCAAAGGTTTTTGCACCTTTTTGTATTACACCTTTAATGCATAATTAATCCAATTAATCATGATGAATCCATTCATCTTCTTCAAAATAATTTGAGACCAACTCAAATTAAACCAATTTAAGTCTAACTCAAATTCGACCCTTTCAATGAGTCTAACTCAATGATTCCAATTCAATAGGCTAATGGTTCATTTAGTTAAACTAAAATAAATCCATCTCCAAAACAACATGTTCTTTGTGTGTGACCCAATAGGTTCTCGTAACGTTACCAATGTCTCTAAAACCCCTTTTAAAAACATATGCAATGAGTGGCATCTAGCAATGCATCATTGGTACACAAGTGACCAGAATGTTGATATACGACATAACCTTTCTGTGGCTATTATCTTGTATGACTCAATCCTTCTATCCTTGAAATCTAAATTGATCAATGAGGCATAGACCCTAGCATCCTCTTATCAATCTTTTGTTTCTTGATCTCTAAGTAGAGTACCTTAATCAAGTGAGTTCAATATCTCATATTGACTTATTTGAGCATGACCATGCATTTTAGTAGTCCTACTTTTTCAAGGGGCCCAAAGATATCACTTCCATCATATGGAAGGGATAGATCTCATCTACATCACTCACATCCCTCTGCATAATTTATTATATACCCAGTGATCAACATTATAGTCCACCTTGTTACAGGTGACGTTAGTTGATACCAAAGTATACAACTTATGTAGGGAACCATAGTGATTTCAAGTCTAAGGACTATTCATACCATTAGCCATTATGAGAATATTTATTACACTCATATGAAAATCTATGAAACATTTTCATGACAAGTCAGTTTAGTACATATTCTCTAATATATACCCATGTGTCAACTTGATATCCTATATCCATGACTTGTGAGATTTAGTCATCAGTTGACCTACATGCTAGTCTTAGCGTATTAATATTATCTGTAGGATCGAAATGCTCCGAGAGAGGGGGGGTGAATATCGGAGGTTACAAATTTTTCTTTAGAAATTTAAAACTTATTTCATATTTTGAAATATGAAATCATTGGAAGTAAGAGTATGCAGCGGAATAAATAAAATGGAGAGACAAAATATTTACTTGGTTCACAACCCTAGTTGGGTTGCTACTCCAAGGTTCATGATGCATGCGAACACGACCTCAAATCTCATGATGGAGGCCGTCGAGGACTCAAAATGTGTGCTCGTGCTTAATGCCCGCAAGGGCACGGATGTCATCAAGTAATAAAAGATTATCGATCCCACAGAGACTGGGATTCGAATATCGATTTGTTCAGTAGGTGCAATTGTTCGGAAGTAAAATCTTGAGGTTTCGATTGCGAGGGTTGTCGGTGGACTAAACTCTAGTACGGTGTCACACGAAGGAAGAAAGGAGCGTGTCGAGGTCTTTAAAAGGGATTCTAGGACTTCGATTTTGCTTGTGTGTCGCAAAACATGCTATCAACTGGGCATTGTCTAAACGTATAACTATAGTTTTGTGGAAGGGACATCATACACTCTCCCGATGAGCCACCGCATCTATCGAGAGCTATCTCTTCCTTACAATGATGCGATAGGTTGTACGAGGATGCCAAATCAATCCCTGTGACGAACCGTTTCCAGTTCCATCGCATCCTTCTACCCACAATTATAGGAGATCAGGTTTACCCATAGTTTTCTTGTATAAATCCTCTAAATCTTAGATACGAGGGTTGTCACCCCTCGTATCGCCTAAGCATAGTAGGTAGAAAACCAAACACGCATAGATATGGGTATAAACAATTTCCAATTGCAAATTCAAATTCAAAAGCAGAATTCAATTTGAAGCAACATGTCCTGCGTACATAAGCTACTCCCTAATCCTAGAATCGAAGGAACTACTCCATATATAAAAGAGGAGAATCACAAGGCATTTTCATGTTCGAATATATCAGAAATAAAATGCAAGAATAAGAGGTTACAATGTCGATGTAGCCTTCTCTCTGGCAGTGAAGTGTAGAACTTGGATCTACGGTGGTGATGAATAGGTATTTTGTATGTCGTGGTACCGTTTCAAATTAATTACCGAACCCCCTCTACACTAATATATCATAGTGAATGGCTTGGATCATTTCCCAATGAGTGTAATTGACAAAATAGTAAATTTAGGATTTCTAATTATTGCTTTGGGTTTTCTATTGAAGATTGGGGGATTGGGTTTTTGAGCTCTAACCTACGGTTGCAAGGTAATTAAAACTCTAAACTAACATGCAACAACCAAATTAAACAAAGGAGGAATTAAAGAAATAAAAAAAAATGAAAGAGGAATTAATCTGATCAACCCAAGATAGGCCCGGTGAATGAACAAGGTCCTCCGCCTAAGTCCAACGAATCTCGATCGAGACTCTGCAAACAATAGTGGATGTGTGTTGGTGCAAACTCCTGATTCCAGTAGTTTGATGAATACTCCGAACTCTCATGGATCCGATTGAGCTCGAAGAAGTGTCGTCGGGGTGGAACTCCTCGAATCATAAGGAAAAGGTGGATGAGCTGTGAGATGGAGGACATCGCCGAAATCTCTCGATGAAGCGGTTCCTCCTCGTATCCGTGGAGGAAAGTGGGTGGACGCAAGGTGGAGGGGCTGCTAAGGCTCAAGAGAAGAATAAATTTAATTAACAACCAATTGAAAACATGATTAAAAGAAAGCAACTTAAGTATAACCTGAAACTAAATCTAACCTAATGAAGTACAACCTAATTACTCTAAGAAGCATTTAACCGAACATTACGTAGGCATGTAAGAAATCAAACCAAGTGCGTGCAAATCTAAATGTGGAAGCAAATTTGATTACAAACATTCCAAACTAAGAGTAAAGAACAATCAACAAGACATCAATAGAAGCTAGAATAGGTGTTGCCAAAGTTGTGAAGCTGCTGCCGGTGGTGGATGGCACGAACGGATGGGAAGGGCTATCACAGCAGCGGAGGTGTGGTGGCTGGACTGAACGGAGTTGCTGGAATTACTGTCCTAAGAAGATGATGGCCTGAAATTGCTAGTCGGAGCTGCTGAAGGCGGCGACAGTACTCGGTAAGGAGATGGTTGGCGAGCGATCGACACGTGAAAGAAGAACCGGCGGCAGAGCTCGAGCAGAGGAGAAGAATGGCACCGGTCACTGGAGAAGGAGGGAATCCCCTTTACTCTCCGGCGATCGGCGAGGAAGGTGGCTGAGCGCGGCGAAAAAAGGCTTAGCGTCGGGCGATCGCATGAAGAAGATGAATGTGCAGGCTGAATCTCTGTGTCGGGCGATGAAAGAATTAAGTGGATTTTCTCCACCGTCCGATCCAAGCCTCTTTCAATCTCAGCCGTCCAATTGAGCTAGGGTTTAATTGTCTTGATTAATCCATTAAGCTAGCTGTGCATCCAACGGTTGAGAATTCTCCGACTTTGAATGGATGGATCTGATCCATCTGAAGGGATAATCATGATAGGTCGAATATTAATGAAGGGATCAGATGTACAGATCAAAATGTATGGACTGGATCTCTCCAGATCTGGGTAGATGGCTCAGAATTAAGCCGCTTTCATCGGACGGTCCATATCGCTCATATCTGATCTCTTGATTAAATTGCCCTTTATCATGATGAAATGTCCAGATTGATTCAGCTTAAAATATCCTTTTAGCCCTAGATGAAGTCATATTTGATCAAACTTGAGTCTAGTCCAGTGGCTCATCTCGTTCTCCTACAAACAAAGATAAAATTTACATATAAGTCCAGAATTAAGGAGAATTTACAATAAGGTCCAAAAATAAATCCAACTCATAAAACATGATAATAATCAACAATTAAACACATGAGAGGATTAAAACAGTGATATTAAGGACCAAAATAACTCGACAAAATGGTAGTTATCAGACGGTGTTCTTCCTCCCTGTTGCGAGTTCCCGAAACTTTTTAGGGCTTTGGTGTGCCATCCTAGCCATCGTGATTCCTCCCTAGGGTTTGGACGGAGCCATCCTTATATAGACATCACCTCGGACCACTACAAAACCCGAAAAAAACCCTAGTCGCATCAATCTACTGGGTCGCCACACGATCATGTGTTTCCACATGGCTAGGCCATGTGCGGGCCTGGGGTGGCTGATCTCGCCCATTGGACACGACCATGTGTAGTCACACACCCTGGTCGTGTCCCATTCTGCGTCTAGTTGCAAAATCTCCTTCTTTTGCTCCGAAAGTGCACCTTTTCCCCCCGAAATGCTATCCTACACACAAAAGTACAAAGAGCAGGCCTCTGAACTAGAAAATAGGAAACACGTGCAAAATAGAGTGACATATGCATGAAACTAAAATAAAATGTAATGAGATGTGAGCGAAAACTATTCCTAAAACCCTATATGTTTTGCTAACATAACTTCCCCAGACTTAAATCTTTGCTTGTCCTCAAGAAAACCTCAGTGCCATGAAATTTTAAAAGATATTATTCAATACATAACATCTTAACTAAATTTATCAAGTGGTATTTGCAATCAAAGAAAAATAAATATGTTATAGAAATTCCCTAGGTTAGCTCCTCGTGCTCGTGCTAAGTGAATCATTCTTAGGAGATACTCGTTCCATGGTGAGTTAAGTCATCATCCTATAGCTTTCCTAAGGTCTCCGACTCTTAGGCACATACCTGCCTAAAGCGAGGGGCGTTCCCTATATCTAGCACAAAGTCTCAAAGGCGTGCTCAGTATTGAGAGAAATTGGTAGGTGTTTCTCCGTAACCTAACTCGGTCTCAAAGGGGGCACCTAGCCATTTCCACCCACGACAACTATTTTTCCCCCCCTCATAATCTCTCTCTCTCTTCTTTTTTTTTCCTTTTTCCTTTCTCTCTTTTATTTTTCGGCTCACTGGGATTTTGATTTTTCCAAATTGGCTTACACAATCCGACCATCTCCAGTAAATAAATGCTAGCCAAGAGTCACCTGTGGATTCCAAAGTACTAGACTACTGAGATGAATCATAACTAAGTATGCACTAGATTCTCCCATTCAGAGTGTTCGACATGTGTAGGTGTGGAAATAAAAGCTAACCAGTGTAAGTCTAGAACATTCATTAGATCAAATAAAATAAAATTCTACGAGATAAATGAAGTTACACTACTCGTGGAAACAACTCATGAAGAAGACTTTTAAAAATACTACTGAGGCAACTTTACAGATAACAAAAACTAAGTGTTGAAAGAAACTCAACAACCTATGCATGAATAAATGAATGATAATGATAATGCAAATACCATGAAACATACTACTGCTAGAAATAAAATAAAATTTGGAGTCCCCCCGAGACTTAAATGAAAGTATACCTCTAGTATGGTGGACGAGGTTGAAAGTCAGGGAGACTCGGCATCTCGGGATCTGGGGAGAATCTGCTGCTGAGCTGCTGATGCCACATGTAGATGAGGTCGATCTGAGAGATGGTGGATGCAGTGGATACTCGGTGCTTCTCCTCTCTAGCCCACTATGCCTACTGGGCATGCATGTGTTGCCGCATCTCCTGGTGGTAGGCCGCCTCATCCTGGCGATGGGCAGCCCTCCTCCTGGAAGTAGATGCGGGCCTTGTCGTAGAATTCTTCAGTCTGCTGGAAGTGCTCTTGGAATCCCTAGAACTCCGCCTGCATGTAGGCGCTCTGCTCCTCCCATTGTTGCCTCTGTGTCTGCTTCTCAACGTATATGTCGTCGAGGCGCGATCGGAACTCCGAGAAATCATAGGCTGGTGTACCTGCATGCTGCTCAAAAGTGGAAAAATGTGGTGGTGCAGTTGCAGCTTCTTGTCGGTGTGGACTAGGTGGGCTCCTAATCATTTGTGGACTGGAGGAAGAGTGATGCAAAGGGGGAGAGATGGGCGCCGATGTGGATGGTCCCTCATGTGGAGGAGACTCGACTATCAGGTTCAAGCGCTAGTTGCCGCATGTAGTGATGGTGGTACGATAAGGGTCGGGGAGCCTAAGGGCTGTCAAATTTTTCCTTACAAAGAATAAGGAGTGTCCTTCTCTCACAATTATCTTCATGGCCATGCACACTCCTAGGTCGATCCTAGGGATCCCCTCTATACTCTCTAACGTAGTGTAATCATACCCCATCCTATGGCAAATATGGGTAAGTAGGCCCCCCCACATTAGTCTCTCCTCGTGCTGCTTTACCCATCTTCACTAAGTGTCTGATGAAGTGGGACCCTACATCGATGCTACTCCTTTCTTTTAGCATGTCCCAGAGGCAAAGCAGCTCACTAGCTCTAACCACACCATGACTCTCCCCACGACCAAAAATAATAGTGGCCATGATGCGGTGGAGGTATCAGAAAATGGGGTTTTGGAGGCGCGATGCTTTGGCCCTTGAAGGGTCATAAGCGTGCTCCCCCGTCAACTCAATCTAAAATATCCGAGAGTTAAACCCAATAGGGGTTCTTCTCTCTCCCCCACTCGTCAAGCCAAAGTATGAATTCAATTGGTGAAGGGTCCATTCATGCTCAATGTTAAAAATCCTAAAAGTTATCCTACCCTCTTCGCTCTCTCTACCCATTAAAATTTCCGCCTCTAAGGAACTCAAAAATTCTAGAACTATCATAGGGTAGGTTGGGTGTCTTATTCCCATCATCTCTTCCCACCCCATTTTTGCAAATAGACTTGAATGTCACCCAACAACCCTAAGGACTCTAGCAAATCTTCATCAAGGTACCTAGTAGCAGTGAGTTTATGAGTAGAAAGCATATTATATCTATCTCTATGTTCATTGTTGCGAAAAAGAAGGGTTGGTAGAGCGTTACCCTCCTCCGGAGCTTGAGGGGCGTCGGTTCTCCTTGCTCGTCACTCCGAAGCACCGGATCGAGGTGCCACATGCTTGGTCCTCCTCATCCTTGCTTCTTTTGGGTTCCTTGAAGGATAGAAGAGCTTCTAGGTGGTGGGGAAGAATAAACCACACAGCTAGGGCAAGGGAAATTGAAGCACACGGTGCAAATGGGGTGAAAACACACGGCTCACCCTATTTAACCTTACACGACATGGCCATGTAAAAACACATGGCCAAGCCGTGTGTGCCTCAGGTTAGTTGGGCATGACCGTGGGAAAACACACAGCCAGGCCGTGTGTCCCCCTTTTTCTCCCATTTTTGCATAACGGTCTGAATTTCCTCATACACTTCACCGTGTAAGCTAATATGGATTTTATTTTTACCTAGCAAAGTTATTTTCTAGTCCTAATTCTAAATGAGATGGAAATCAAAATTCAAATTAACTAAATCCATGCAATACGATCAAAGGGAAATCTAAAAACCTAACTTGGGTTGCCTCCCAAGAAGCACTTTGTTTAAGGTCGTTTAGCTCGACTGCACTTGAGTATCAACTTAGCTCTAGAGGTTCAGTGAACCTCCATTCATCCGTCTCGGAATCTGGAGACTCCCTTAGATACTTTTTTAATCATTTCCCATTTACCTTGGTCTCCCCTGATTTCTTACTCCATATATCCACTGCACCATATGGGTATACCCTCTTCACCCGAAATGGTCCTGACCACCTTGATTTTAGCTTTCCTGGAAAAAGTATTAACCTAGAATTATACAGTAGAACTAAGTCTCCTTCCTTAAACTCTCTTCTCTATATATGTTGGTCATGCCATTTCCTTGTTCTTTCCTTATATGCCTTAGCATGTTCATATGCATCTCTTTGAATTTCGTACAACTTGCTTATCTGTAGTTTCCTTTTATCTCCTATCGCATAGTAGTCCAAGTTTATCTTCTTGATGGCCCAGAAAGCCTTGTGTTCTAATTCAACGGGTAGATGGCAAGGCTTCCCATAGACTAAGCGGAATGGGGTCATGCCTATCGGGGTCTTATAAGTTGTGCGGTAGGCCCAAAGAGCATTGTCTAGCTTTTGTGACCAATCTTTCTGTGATGCCACTACTGTTTTTTCTAGGATACTTTTGATCTCCCAATTCAAAATTTCCACTTGTCCGCTTGTTTGCGGGTGGTAGGATGTTGAAACTTTGTGGATCACCCCATACTTATGTAGTAATTTTTCAAACTGTTTTTCAAAGAAGTGGGATCCTCCATCACTGATTACTACTTGAGGAACTCCGAATATAGGGAATATGTTTTTTTTGAACATTTTTATTATGGTCCTGGCGTCGCAATGGGGTGATGTTATGGCCTCCACCCATTTGGAGACTAGTCTACAACGACTAGGATATATTTGTTTCCGTCGAAAATGGGGAAGGGCCTCATTAAATCTACTCCCTATACGTCGAAGAGCTCCACCTCTAATATGGTGCTTTCCGACATCTCATGTCTTCTTCCTATATTTCCTATTCGCTGGCACCGATCGCAGGAGACTACATAGTTGTGCATGCCCCTAAATAGGCTAGGCCAGTAGAATACTACCTGCAGTACCTTCGCGATGGTTTTTGCAATCTCGGTATGACCCCCATATGCAAAGGAATAACAGTGAAAGACGATGCTCTCCACTTCCTCTTCTGGTATGCACCTTCGATATACGCTATCTGCACACTTCCTGAATAGGAAGGGGTCATCCCATATGTATTGTCGAACCTCTGAAAAAATCTTTTCCTCTGTTGGGTCATAAATTCTGGCGGTATCACTTTTCCCGTGAGAAAATTCACCAAGTCTACATACCAGGGGGTGGTGACCTTAGTGATGGCCTTGAGGATATCATCCTACAGAGCATTGTCTATTTGGGCATTGTCTCCTTCTTCTATTCTGCTATCTATGGGCATGCGCGATAAGTGGTCCACGATGACATTGTTCGATCCCTTTTTATCCCTCATTTCTATATCAAATTCTTGAAGTAATAAAATCCAGTGAATAAGGCGGGGTTTAGCATCCTTCTTACTTAGCAAGTAATGAACTGTAGCATGGTCGGTGTAAACCACTACCTTCGAACCTACTAAGTATTGTCTGAACTTGTCGAATGCGAAAACAACTACTAGAAATTCCTTCTCAGTCGTGGCATAATTAATTTGCACCCCGTTCAGTGTCTTACTGGCATAGTGAATGGCGTGTAGTTTTTTCTCCTTCCGTTGGCCTAACACTGCCCCCCTGCATAATCACTAGCATCACACCTGACCTCAAATGGTAGGCTCCAGTTAGGCAGCTGTAATATTGGGGACGCCACTAAGGCTCTCTTTATTTCTTCAAATTCCACTAAACATTGCCGATCGAAAATAAACTCCGTGTCCTTAGCTAGTAGATTTGTCAAAGGTCTATTTATCTGAAAAAAAATCTTTATGACCCTTCGATAAAAACCCGCATGCCCAAGAAAGCTCCGGACCCCTTTTACATCACTGGGTGGTTGCAGTTTTTTAATTACTTCGACCTTTGCTTGTCTACTTCGATACCGCTCTCTGATATCTTATTTCCTAGAACTATACCTTCAGTTACCATGAAGTGACATTTTTCCCAATTCAGAACCATGTTATTCTCCTCACAGCTTTGTAGAACCCTTTCTAAATTCTTTAGACATGCATCAAAACTTGTTCCGTAGATAGAAAAATCATCCATGAATACCTCCATAATTTGTTCGATCATGTTCAAAAAGATAGTCATCATACAACGCTGGAAGGTGGATGAAGCATTACATAGGCCAAAGGGCATTCGTTTGTATGCAAAGGTTTCGTACGGGCAGGTGAAGGTGGTCTTCTCCTTGTCATTAGGGTGGATTGGGATTTGAAAAAAACCTGAGTACCCATCAAGGCAGCAAAAATAGGAATGTTAAGTGAGGCATTTCAACATCTGGTGGATAAACGAAAGTGGGAAATGATCCTTTCTTGTTGCTTTGTTTAATTTACGGTAATCTATGTACATTCTCTACCCTATTACCGTTCGAACAGGAATCAACTCATTCTCCACATTTTTGACTACTATAGTGCCGCCTTTCTTTGGAACTACGTGTACTGAACTTATCTACTCACTATCCGAAATTGGATAAATTATTCCGGCATCCAAGAGTTTAAGCACTTCCTTTTTCACTACCTCCTACAAATGAGGGTTAAGTCGCATTTTACGCTCCACGGTCGACTTACACCCATCCTCAAGTATTATCCTATGCAAGCACAGAGACGGGCTTATCCCTTTTATGTCATCAATGGTGTAGCCCAACACCTTTTTATATGTCCTGAGCACCCCAAGCAACTTCCCTGTCTCTTCCTCAGTCAAGTTGGCATTTATAATCACCGGATGGGTTGCAGTTGGCCCTAAGAATTCATACTTTAGGCTAGGGGGAAGCGACTTCATCTCAAGCCCTTTATGTTTCTCTTCTGCCTCCTGCCCCGATTCCTCCTCTTCTTCTGATACTGAGGATAGAGAATCTTCTTCCATCCAGTACTCTCTCTCCTTGTTCTCCCCCTGTACTTGCCAGGCTATTTCAGGTATATCTATCCCCTTGATTGACAAAGCCTCCTGAAAATATTGCTCGCTGTTTGCCCATATTTCGAGAGTCCCCACCACCATCTTTATAATGCGATATGCATCGTCTGTGCTTTTTCTCAGCAACACGCCCCCCCGGCGACTGTGTCAAAGAGTTCTTTCGACGAGTTAGTTATCCCAAAATAAAAAACATGGAGGAGTAACCAATCCTATAATCCATGGTGTGGCCAACGAATAACCAATCCCTGTAGCCTCTTCCATGCCTCGGCCAGAGTCTCTTCTTGCCTTTGCTCGAATGAAAGTATTTTATCCCTAAAGTAGGCTATTTTATGGGGGGGGGGGGGGGGAATTTACTTAAGAAAGTGTCTTTCATTTGTTATCATGTCGTTATACTTCCTTCCTGTAGCACGCATATCCATTGCTTAGCCCCCCCCCCTTTCAGTGAAAATGGTAACATAATGAGCTTAATGGCATCTGCTGGGACTCCTTCATATTGCACTGTGCCGCAGTACACCAAAAACTCTTCAAGGTGTAGATAGGGTTCCTCAATCTAAGCCCCTCCAAACTACTTTTCTTGAATAAGAGAAATTAATGCAGGGTTTATTTACTAGCTCGTGGCCTGAATTCAAGGAATAACTATGCAAGAGTCCCGGGCTTTTCGTCTAGGCACTATGTAATCTTTCAAGGGTCGAGCGTTCTATGTTAACATTTCAGTGTCCTTTGATGAGAGAGTATTACTAAATCATATACAATTAGCTTAGAAGGTGGAACCAAAGTTTTAGTTAAGGAAAAAAGTGAGGAGTATTTGCCTAATACGAAGAAAAAGGAAATAAACAAATCTAGCTAATAAAATCAAAGATGCAAATAGGAAATAAAAACCTACTGCTAAAAATAAAAATCAAAAACTTAATCTTAATATGGAAAACTTAGAACTAAAGTAAATAAGGAAAATTAAAAAGAAAATAAAGCAAGTAAATAAATATAATCATAAATCCAATCTAATTCTCCACTGCTCGATTCGATATCAAATCGATCAGTCCCCGGCAACAGCGTCAAAAACTTGATGCATGCGAACGCGACCTCAAATCTCACGACGGAGACCGTCGAGGACTCAAAGTACGCGCTCATCCTCAACGCCCGCAAGTGCACGGATGTCATCAAGTAATAAAAGATTATCTATGCCATAGGGACTGGGATTCGAATACCGATTTGTTCAGTGGGTGAACTTGTTCAGAAGTAAAATCTAGAGGTTTCAATTGCAAGGGTTGTCGGTGGACTAAACTCTAGTATGGTGTCACACGGAGGAAGAAAGGAGCATGAGGAGGTCTTTAAAAGGGATTCTAGGACTTCAGTTTCGCTCGTGTCGTAAAACATGCTATCAACTGAGCGTTGTCTAAACGTCTAACTATGGTTTTGTGGAAGGGACATCATGCACTCTCCCGATGAGCCACCGCATCTATCGGGAGCTATCTCTGCCTTACAAGGATGAGATAGGTGGTACGAGGATGAAAAATCAATCCCTGCGATGAACCATTTCCAGTTCCATCGTATCCTTCTACCCATGATTATAGGAGATCAGGTTGACCCCTAGGTTCCTTATATAAATCCCCTAAATCTTAGATATGAGGGATGTCACCCCTCATATTGCCTAAGAACAGCAGATAGAAAATCAAACACGCATAGATATGGGTATAAAAAATTTCCAATTGCAAATTCAAATTCAAAAGCAGAATTTATTTTAAAGCAACATGTCATGCGTACACAAGCTACTCCCTAATCCTAGAATCGAAGGAACTACTCCATATATAAAAGAGGAGAATCACAAGACATGTTCATGTTTGAATATATCTGAAATAAAAGGCAAGAACAAGAGGTTACAATGCCGATGTGACCTTCTCTCTGGTGTTGAAGTGCAGAACTTGGATCTCTGGCGGCGTTCTTCCTCCCCCTTGCGAGTTCCCGAAGGTTTTTAGGGCTTCGGTGTGTCGTCCTAGCCGTCGTGCTTCCTCCCTAGGGTTTGGGCGGAGCCATCCTTATATAGACATCACCTCGGATCACGCAAAATCCAAAACCCTAGTCACGCTAATCTGGGTCGCACATGGTACGGGTGTTTCACACCTGGCCAGCCATGTGTCCCCTGGGTTCCTAATCTCGCCATTGATACTACTACTGTGTAGCCACAAGCCCTGGTCGTGTCTCATTCTGCATCTAGCTATAAAATGTCCTTTTTTTTTTATAGTGCACCTTTATCCCTCGAAATGCTATCCTGTATACAAAAGTACAAAGAGCAGACCTCCGAACCAGAAAATAAGAAATGCGTGCAAAATAGATGACATATGCATGAAACTAACATAAAATGTAATGAGATGTGAGCGAAAACTACTCCTAAAACCCTATATGTTTTGCTCACATCAGTTCGTAGCTCTTCCGAGAGCTACCTCGATGGCCAATTACTATAAAGCCCTCTGACTCGAGAACTCTCCATTTCGAAAGGGTTAGCTTTTTACAAAGAATAAGAGATAGGTAACTCTCTACCTTCTCTTTCAAATTAAGTACAAAAAGCAAAGTAAGTACAAGTATTAAAATCTAAATTATACCGACATATTTAGAGCTATCGAAGTAGGCACGGAGTCTCAGAATTGCATCTTCGTGAAGGGATGAAACTCTTGTGGACGAAGACAATTAGTAGCAGCACTTGGACATTATAGATCAGTTCACTTGGGAGCTGGTCGTGCATTTCTTTTATAAAGCTTTTTTAGTCGACTGGAATGCCCTCCAGTCATCTCCACATCAACCTGTCAATATGGTACTTCGGGTCTTCCAGTCGACTGAACACACTCCAGTCGACTCCAGGTCACCTGGTTCCGCATCAGGAAGTTTGCCTCTCCATTCGACTGGAACTCTTTCCATCTGGGCTGCCAGATCCTCGATCGATCACCAACTAATCTTGCCAATTGGGTATCCAGTCGACTAGACCATTCTCAGTTGACTGGAATCCTTTCAGTCAACTAATCCATGAAAAACAAGATTAGCACAAGCAAACAATATGAAACATGATAGTAGTAGTAATACTACTCAATCTCCACTTATAAGCCCCATGCAGACTATCCGTCGAATTGATGCCTAACTTTGTCCCCCTACAAAGGACTCGACCTCACCTCTCTACTCAAGGCATACCTACCAATTGCCCTGCCGAACTTACCATTCTTGACATCCGATCTAAGTTACCAGGCCTTCCACCAGCTGTCCGGTCTTCCAGACCCAGTTGGACTTTTTGCTGATTGTCTGGTCTTCTAACCCAACTGGTCATCATGCCAAATGTTCAGTCCACTTGACCCATCTAGACTTTATGCCTGTTGTTTGGTCCACCTAATCTATCAAGACATCTGCCTACTATCCGGTTAACACGACCTACTAGGACTTCTTGTTAAGCCTGCACACTTAACACTCATATCAAAACACAAGTAAATCCTAACTTTAACTATGGTTCATACATCAAAACTAAGGAGTGGTGCTCTTTGCAACAAAAATCCCCCCCTGTTTGATGTATGACAACACATCAGTTAAAGTTAGGAGTATCAATTTGTAATACTCAAATTTAGCATATATCAGGAATGCATTTGAGCTATAAATGTATATGCATGAGATACTCATATGCAAGAAAAGTTTTACTTTAAATTTTTCTAATTTTAAATCTCCTCTTTCTTGTTATAATATATGAGAGGTGTCCTAAGGCAATCGCCTTATGGTTGTACCATTTAATTGATAAATGAAGATTCACTATTTGAGTGTACATATTTTCATGTATTTGATTGGATCTTAAACTCATTTATTGAATGTCCGCGATACGATTCACAACATGAGAGAATTTGTGATTGGATCACAACTAGTGAGTATCTCTACATGTGTAATTGTGATGTATCGGAATTATCCCTAGTCGATGAATTGATGGATTTGGACACCATCAATTATGTCGAGACTAGTACGAGGTATACTCCTTGGTGTATCCAAGCAGCTGATTCTCACTGGCTGGAGATATTGTGATGTCCGGAGTTAATCGTGGATGCTAGTTATGGTAACTAGTTCATTTGAGTGACCAGCTGTAAGACTTATGGTTCTCTACATATATAGATATGTCAATGAAGTTCTTACTGTAGCTTAAGTGCGATGTTCCTTTGACTTGCGGTATTCAAGTCATCTTGATGATAGAGACTTATACTTTGACATCTAAAGCAAGCATCTCTGAGGAGATGTGGACCCGGGATGATTGGGTATAAGTCGAAGTGATCGAAGGTGTTTGAATAGCCTATAAAGGATTCACCACTCCTTGCGAGGAGATGTATACCCATGGCCTCTCGTCAGATTGTTACTAAAGTCTTTGGCCAAAGCATTACATGTTTAGAATAAGGTACTCTTCGATACATGTTCATTAACTAGAATCCGTAGGACGAGGAAATGATACTTGGGCTAGGTGTGACGTAGTCAACCTAGTGGGGACTGACACTATAGACCATGTCCTGAACCAAGTCGGTATAAGATGAGTGAAGGGAATGGGGCACCATTCATTCGAGCTGCTGAAGGGTTTCAAAAATAGTTCTGGATCAACTGTTGATCTTTTCGGTTAATTGGGGATCATGATGTACTACTAGGTGCCACTCATGACCATTCTATAATTAATAGTTAATTATAGACGGCCAACATAAATCGAGAACCTATTTGGTCACACGCACAACGAGCGTAATCCGAAGGATTTAAAATGAGCTTGAGAATGAGATTCTCAGACTGAGAGAAACTGGGTTTTGTTGGACCAAACATGGAGCGAGCATGAAATTATTTCAATCGCAATGGAAGCGTGGATGGGCCGTGTCTTATGAAGACATGATGGACGAACCAAATTGGTTTGGTTCTAATCCAATAAAGGAGAATAAACCAAAGGGTTTGGTTTGTTTTAAACGAATGAACCAAAGTTGGTTCGGTTCGTTTTAACTTAAAATAAACCATCATGGTTTGGTTTATTTTAACATATATTAATGGAGCGGGTTAACAGACCTTATGGTTATGATCCGATAACCATTAAGAGAATTAGTTCTCTATAAAAGAGGGCTTAAGGGTTTGTTAAGCCCTAATCCAATTCCCTTAACCTAGAGTTGCCGCCCACCTCCTCCTCTTGTAGAAGTCGGCGCCAACTCTAGTGCCACCGCCCATCTCCTCCAATCGGCGACCAGCTGCTGCCGTCTTCTCCACTTGCCGGCGTTGAGCTTCTGCCGGAGGAGCTCCGGTGATCATCCTTGGCTCCGGCGACAAGGTGAGCACATTGCTTTCCTTATTTGGCCGGCGCAAGGTCTCCACCAAAGCTGTCCAGTTTTCTGGACAGCTTGTTTCCTTCTTGTCGGAGCGTCGTTTGGACTACATTTGGATCTCCGACAGTGCCTCCCTTGCCGGGGATTCGATCTCCGGCAATCCTCATAGGTGGAGGACGAAGGATTCATCAAACGATTGACGAATTCCTCTCCGGAGAAACGAGTTTTTGAGGACTCGTTTTGGATGCGAATTTTGATTCGGATCGTGATCTTCTCTCGATCACATCGTCTTCAACACGAGGCTAGTATGCCGTACGAAGACGAGGCTCGTGACTTAGTGAAGTCATTCCGAAGATACTCGGCGTGGATATGGATAGAGACGATTCTAGCGAGGATCATTCCGGTTGATGCCTTTCCCGCTACACGTGATACGTAAGGTATACGTAGTTAAATTTCCTTTTAATGCAAAATTTAAATTTACGGTTATGTCTACACATGTTGTACTATGCATGCGTGTGATGTGTGTGTTGTAATAAATTAGATTTATTATTTTATTCCTTCCGCTGTGCACATGTTTGTGAAACATGTTCGAACACACACCGTGATGCAAAAAACCTAACAAAGGGTATCGAGCCCAGGTTGTGTTTCGACATAATCGTAAAATGGTTTTGCGATAGTCATAATGATATTTCTGGAAATTTTCTACTTTTGGAAAGTTAGAAGTATTTATGAAAATTTTTCAATTTTGGAAAGTCTAGAATTATTTATGGAAATCTTCCACTTTTGGAAAGTTGGAAGTATTTATGGAAATTAATATTTTCATAAATAAAATATTAGATTAGATTTTGGAAATTTGTTTCCTAATTCAAACTTGATTTGATTTGGGAAATCAAATCTTAAAATATTTTTATTTCCATAAGTAGTTTTGATGATTAGGAAATTGGTTTCCTAAATTGACTTTCCTTAATCAACTATTTCCACAAATAAAATATGTGATTAGATTTGGAAATTTGTTTCCTAATTTAATCATGATTTGATTTGGAGAATCAAATCTTAAACATATTTTATTTCCATAAATAGTTATGACATATAAGGAAATTTTGTACATGACATAATTGTATGTCATGTAATTGCATTAGATGCATTTCATTATGTCATGCGTGTCGTGACATGTAGATGAATGCCATGTATGTCATGTCATGTAGATAATAGTTATTTTCATGCAAAGAGGATGAGACATAAAAACCTTTACTCAATATTAAAGCCTACACCTTCCATTAATATGGTTAGAACCAGAGTTCCGTTTCTTGTTTGGGTTGTTGGACTCTCTCTAAGCCCGGCTCGAACCCGAACATGTTCAAACCATGGAATAGTTTAATAATAATATGGTAAGAGTCAGAGGTCAATCGTTAGCTTTGGTTGTTGGACTCTCTCCAAGCCGGGCTAATTAGTTGAATGCGCTCTAACCATATTAAAACTATTTCTCGATTAATGGGTTGGCTTTAACCTGGAGCATCGACTTGTTGGACTCTCTCCAAGGTCGATGTTAAGGGAGGTGAAGTTGGGTGTTATGGATATGATGCATACTTGTTAATGTGTTAACAACCCGATGTATGTGTGAACATTCAATTAGTTGATAGCACATTGTGATAGTTGCATATATGTGATAGGCAATCGGTATATTTGATACCTACCATCGTAGTTATAAATGGCTTGTTGGACTCTCTCCAAGGTTGTTCATATCTATGATGGATATCAGCCCATTCAGAGATGGACCTACGATCTCCCGAAGTGATTTTGGGGGTTTTGAAATTCGAAAAATGAATGGGATTTATAAATATATATTGATGCATTTTAAAATTATCTTTCTCATATATGCTCGTTTTGTATTTCTAAGATTGATCATGATGTCTTTGAATTTGCGTTCCATTTTGGATTCGAATAAATTGACTGGGTCGAACTTCTTGGACTGGCTTAGAAACTTGAGAATTGTTCTCAAGGTTGAAAAGCTTGCAAATGTCCTCGAAGCGCCTCTTTTCGCCCGTCCTAGTGACAATGCAACTCTGGACCAATTGTTGGCCTATCAGAAACATGTGAGTGATTCTGAACAAATGAGTTGCATCATGCTAGCCATGATGGAACCCAAGCTACGGAAGCAGCATGAGCATATGGATGCTCATATCGTAGTCCTTCATCTTTATGAGTTGTTTGATAAGCAAGTGAGATTCGAAAGGTTCGAAGTCTCCAAGCTCCTCTTCACCTCTAAGATGAAAGAAGGTTCATCTGTGGTACTGCTCAACATGTTGAAGACTGTGGAGCCTTTTGAGAAGCATGAGCAGGGGACGGTATTGTTAGTTGATTCCTCAAAGAAAGGTTCTAAGAGGGAGTCAAAGGAACAACAGAAGGGGAAGAAGAAAAAAGGCTAAAAAGGCAAAACTAGCTCAAAAGGGCACTTGCCATCATTATGGCAAGTAGGGCCATTGGCGTAGAAATTGCAAGATTTATCTTGAGTTCGTGAAGAAGAATAAGGCATAAGATGCTCCATCTTTTTCATATATCTTCGTTATTGATTGTCATTCTATTTCCTCAGACACTTGGGTATTGGATACTGGGTGTGACTCACATATATGTAATGACATACATGGGCTAAGGAATAGAAGAAGACTCGTCAAGGGAGAGTCAAATTAACGTGTTGGGAATGGAGCAAAGGTTGCTGCACTCGCCATCGGAACGTATTTGTTGAAACTCCCTACAGGACTTGTCTTAGAACTAGACAATTGCTTTTATGTTCCTTCGTTGATAAAGAACATTATTTCTATTTCTTGTTTAAATAGAAATGTTTACCATTTGACATTTAGTAACAATTGTTGTTATATAACTTTGAATGGCGTACTTTATGAAACTGGAACTTTGAGCAATGACATTTATATGTTGGACATATCCAGTGACATTTTCAATATCGAAGCGAGCAACAAGCGTGCTCGAAAAGATAATCAATTAGACTCCTACATGTGGCATTGTCGTCTTGGCCATGTAAGCAAGAAACGCATGTCCGAATTACACCGATGTAGAATTCTGGAATCGTTTGAATTGGATTCATACGATACATGCGAATCATGCTTAAAAGGCAAGATGACTAAGTTACCTTTTTCAGGAAAAGGTGAACGAGTGGGAGAGTTACTAGGTCTGATACATATTGATGTATGTGGACCTATGTCAACTCAAGCTTTAGGAGGCTATAGCTACTTCATTACCTTCACCGATGATCACTCACGGTTTGGGTATGTGTTCTTGATGAAACACAAGTCTGAAGCCTTTGAAAGGTTCAAAGAATTCAGAAATGAAGTAGAGAAATAACATGGCAAGAGTATTAAAATACTTCGATCGGATCGAGGTGGTGAATACTTAAGTCAAGAGTTTCTTGATTATCTAAGAGACAATGGTATATTGTCTCAATGGACTCCGTCATATACACCACAGCATAATGGTGTATCTGAGAGGCGTAACCGGACCTTGTTGGACATGGTCAGGGCAATGATGAATCATGTGAATCTTCCCAAGTCCTTTTGAGGCTATGCACTTCAGACAGCTGTTTACTTGTTAAACAGAATGCCAAACAAGGTAGTCTCTACTACTCTATATGAGATATGGAATAGTAAGAAACCTCATGTATCTTACTTGAATATATGGGGTTGTCCTGCTTATGTGAAGCGGACTGTATCAAAAAATTTGGATGCTAAGTCTGATAAATGTCTATTTATTGGATACCCTAAGGAAATAAGGGGTTACCAATTCTATCATCCTGTGGAACAAAAGGTGTTTGTTTCAAAGCATGCTGTGTTTCTAGAGAAAGAGTTTCTCTTGCAAGAAAATAGTGGGAGTGTCGTCGAGCTTGAGGAGGCTCGAGAGACTCAAATAGACATTGATGAGATACCTGGTGAAGCACAACAGCCGATAACTCATAGTGATGAGCAATCGGCTGGACCTATTGTAACACCACATCTTCGTAGATCTGGTAGAACACGCAATATTCCCGAGAGATATGGATTTCTCGTAAGTGAATCGAACGACGTGTTACTCATTGATGATGAGGAGCCTACCAGTTATGAAGAAGTGCTGACAAGTTCAGAAAGGGATAAGTGGCTTGGTGCCATGAAGTCGGAAATGGATTCCATGTACGAAAACCAAGTTTGGAACTTGGTTGACCCACCTGAAGGCATAAAGCCTATAGGGTGAAAGTGGGTTTTCAAGAAGAAAACTGACATGGATGGTAATGTGATTACCTATAAGACTAGATTAGTGGCGAAAGGATATCGTCAAAAGCAAGGTGTTGATTATGACGAAACCTATTCGCCTATAGCTATGCTTAAATCCATTCGGATGCTCCTGGCCATAGCAGCTCATTATGATTATGAGATATGACAGATGGATGTGAAAACAACTTTCCTTAATGGAAATCTGCTCGAGGACGTGTATATGATACAACCTGAGGGTTTCACATTGGTTGATAAAACCAAGGTATGCAAATTGCGACGGTCCATATATGGATTGAAGCAAGCATCCAGGAGCTGGAATATCTATTTTGATGAGATAATCAAAAAGTTTGATTTCTCATAAAATCCAGACGAACCTTGTGTGTATAAGAAGGATAGTGGGAGTGCAGTCGTGTTCCTAGTATTGTATGTCGATGACATATTACTTATAGGAGACGATGTTTCAATCTTACAGTCAGTGAAGATTTGGACATTCTCCATGAAAGACCTGGGAGAAGCAACCTACATCCCCGGGATTAAGATCTATAGAGATAGATCAAAATGGTTGCTTGGTCTTTCGCAGTCTATATATATTGACCAAGTGCTAAAGAGGTTTAGCATGTCGGAATCCAAGAAAGGTTTCCTACCCATCAGGCATGGGGTACACCTTTCGAAGTCTATTTGTCCGCACACGGAAGACGAGAGGATTTGCATGAGTAAGATTCCCTATGCATCCGCAATAGGATCTATCATGTATGCTATGTTATGTACGAGACCCGATGTATCGTATGCTCTGAGTGTCACGAGTAGATACCAGTCTGATCCAGGAATGGATCATTGGGTGGTTGTTAAGACGATCCTTAAGTACTTAAGAAGAACTAAGGATGTGTTCCTAATATATGGAGAAGGGCACATGGTGATACGAGGGTATACGGATGCCAGCTTCCAGATAGACAAGGATGATTCCATGTCTTAGTCTGGGTATGTATTCACCCGGAATGGAGGTGCAAATAAGTTGGAAAGGTTCCAAGCTTGACACTATAGTGGATTCTGCCATTAAGGTAGAATACATTGCATCTTTGGAAGCAGCAAAGGAAGCGGATTTGGATCAAGAAGTTCATTCATGAACTTGCTGTGGTTCCAGCCATTGTTGAAGCAATACAGGTCTACTGCGACAACAATGGAGCAATTGCACAGGTAAAAGAGCCAAGGTCTCATCAACGATCCAAACATGTGCTTCGCTGCTATCATTTGATCAGAGAGATCATAAGTAGGAAGGAAATACAAATGGAGAAAAACCCCACTGAAAGGAACTTAGCGGATCCTTTGACTAAGGCATTACCTCATAGTAAGTTTGAGGGTCATGTTAGAGCTTATGGTATTGGATACCATAGCGATTGACATTAGGCCAAGTGGGAGTTTGTTAGTAATATATGAGAGGTGTCCTAAGGCAATTGCCTTATGGTCGTACCATTTAATTGATAAATGAAGATTCACTATTTGAGTGTAGATGTTTTCATGTATTTGATTGGATCTTAAAGTCATTTACTGAATGTCCGCGATACGATTCACAGCATGAGAGAATTTGTGATTGGATCACAACTAGTGAGTATCTCTACATGTGTAATTGTGATGTATCGGAATTATCCCTAGTCGATGAATTGATGGATTTGGACACCATCAATTCTGTCGAGACTAGCACGAGGTATACTCCTTGGTGTATCCAAGCAGCTGATTCTCACTGGCTGGAGACATTGTGATGTCCGGAGCTAATCGTGGATGCTAGTTATGGTAACTAGTTCATTGAAGTGACCAGCTGTAAGACTTCATATGGTTCTCTGCATATATAGATATGTCAATGAAGTTCTTAATGTAGCTTAAGTGCGATGTTCCTTTGACTTGCGGTATTCAAGTCATCTTGATCATAGAGATTTATACTTTGACATCTTAAGCAAGCATCTCTGAGGAGATGTGGACCCAGGATGATTGAGTATAAGTCGAAGTGATCGAAGGTGTTTGAATAGCCTATAAAGGATTCACCACTCCTTGCGAGGAGATGTATACCCATGGCCTCTTGTCGGATTGTTACTAAAGTCTTTGGCCAAAGCATTACATGTTTAGAGTAAGGTACTCTTCGATACATGTTCAGTAACTAGAATCCATAGGACGAGGAAATGATACTTGGGCAAGGTGTGACGTAGTCAACCTAGTGGGGACTGACACTATAGACCATGTCCTGATCCAAGTGGGTATAAGATGAGTGAAGGGAATGGGGCACGATTCATTCGAGCAGCTGAAGGGTTTTAGAAATAGTTCTGGATCAACCGTTGATATTTTCAGTTAATTGGAGATCATGATGTACTACTAGGTGACACTCATGATCGTTTTATAATTAATGGTTAATTATAGACGACCAACATAAATCGAGAACCTATTTGGTCACACGCACAACGAGCATAATCCGAAGGATTTAAAACGAGCTTGAGAATGAGATTCTCAGACCGAGAGAAATTGGGTTTGGTTGGACCAAACATGGAGCGAGCATGAAGTCGTTTCAGTCGCAATGGAAGCGTAGATGGGTCGTGTCTTATGAAGACATGATTGACGAACCAAATTGGTTTGGTTCTAATCCAATGGAGGAGAATAATCCAAAGGGTTTGGTTTGTTTTAAACGAATGAACCAAAGTTGGTTCGGTTCGTTTTAACTTAAAATAAACCATCATGGCTTGGTTTATTTTAACTTATATTAATGGAGCGGGTTAACGGGCCTTATGGTTATGATCCGATAACCATTAACAGAATTAGTTCTCTATAAAAGAGGGCTTAAGGGTTTGTTAAGCCCTAATCCAATTCCCTTAACCTAGAGTTGCCGCCCACCTCCTCCCCTTGTAGAAGTCGGCGCCAACTCTAGTGCCGCCACCTATCTCCTCCAACCGGTGACCAGCTGCTGTCATCTTCTCCACTTGTCGGCATCGAGCTGCTGCCGGAGGAGCTCCGGTGATCATCCTTGGCTTCGGCGACAAGGTGAGCACATTGCTTTCCTTATTTGGCCGGCGCAAGGTCTCCACCAAAGCTGTCCAGTTTTCTGGACAGCTTGTTTCCTTCTTGTCGGAGCATCGTTTGGACGACGTTTGGAGCTCCGACAGCGCCTCCCTTGCTGGGGATTCGATCTCCGGCAATCCTCATAGGTGGAGGACGAAGGATTCATCAAACGGTTGACAAATTCCTCTCCGGAGAAACGAGTTTTTGAGGACTCATTTTGGATCCGAATTTTGATTCGGATCGTGATCTTCTCTCGATCACATCGTCTTCAATACGAGGCTAGTAACCCATACGAAGATGAGGCTCATAACTTAGTGAAGTCTTCCCGAAGATACTCGGCGTGAATACGGATAGAGACGATTTTAGCGAGGATCGTTCCGGTTGATGTCTTTCCCGCTACACGTGATACGTAAGGTATACGTAGTTAAATTTCCTTTTAATGCAAAATTTAAATTTACGGTTATGTCTACACATGTTGTACTATGCATGTGTGTGATGTGTGTGTTGTAATAAATTAGATTTATTATTTTATTCCTTCCGCTGTGCACATGTTTGCGAAACATTTTCGAACACACACTCGACGCGGTGCCAGAAACCCAACATTTCTAACTTTAAATCTCTTATCTCCCCTTTTGACATACATCAAAATCATTATAAAGCATAAAATGCCACAATTTAAGGATGAGAATTAAAGTTTACTAATGGTCATTATCAAAATAATTTATCTATGTTTCCTTAAATCCATGAAATAATATTTTCTTTTAAAAGTGGGATCTCCCCCTTAAAAATTTTTTTGAAAATTTTTAAATTCTAAATATCTTAATTTTCAATACTTTTAAAACTCCCTCTTAATATTTTTCAAATCAAACTATCTTAATTTTCAAAACCTTTGAAACTCCCCCTTAAAAATATTTTTAAAATTTTCAAAACCTTTGAAACTCCCCTTAAAAATATTTTTCAAGTTTTCAAAACCTTTGAAACCTCTCCTTAATAAAAATATTTTGATTTTTTAAAAATTCTAAATCTGCAAAACTTTTCCAAACTCCCCCTCAATAAAAGATAAAAGTTTTAAATAAAACATAAAGTTTTCAAAATTTTCAACATTTGTTGTATCATTAACTAAAGATGATGCAAATGAGATAGAAAAATGTCTAAGCATGAATTCCTAAATATTATTTTTATACTTAAAAAATACACATCTAAAAATTATCTTTAAAGCAAACGTCCAACTATTTACTAGCTCAAGTGATATAAAATTATCATCAAGCATTGAATTTAGAGTTAGTCACTGAAGTGATTGATTTGCTTTTTAAACTCTGTGTTGGTTCATGTCGATGCACTGAATCTACATCTGGAACCTGGGGTGCAATCCCAACATCTTATGCCCATATTCGTGGCTCAATACACAAACAGGTAATTCTAGATGTTTGTGAGATGCAAAGGCTTACTTAGGTCTATAGGATCATTAAATCTAAATTGACCTAGGCTAGATTGATTTTTAATTTTCCTTTAAGAAAATAATATAATATTACTTAACAAAATAGATTTAGTGTAATGAACTTGAAGGCATTCTAGTCTACTAAGCATAATCCAAATCATAACCAAGATTTAAAAGTTATCAAATCCATTATTTAAGTTCAAATAGTAACAACTAAAACAATCCAAGTCAGAAGAGGGAGGTGGAGGAGGACGAGGTGGATGACCCATGCTCCAAGACCTAAAGAACTCCATCATCTCTCGATGGTCCTCTCTTTGCACCTAGAACATCTACATCATCTCAAAATGACGAGTCTGATGTTGTTGCTCCTGACGCTACATCACATCCTCTAATATGGATAATCTCTCATCCACAGTAGGAGGTGCTAGAATCCCAAGAAAATGTGATAGACTGTCGAATCCTGGTGTGTACTGATGCTTGGACTCGAAGTGGTGCTCTAGGTCAACATTAGGCACATGTTGATGTTGGGGCTGAGGACCATCTCCCTTTCCATGCTAAGACATTATTTTCATCTAAACCTATTTTAGCTAAACCAAACTGTCTAGAACCTATCATGTCATACTCAAAAAGTTGTTTAATGTTACCAATGGTAACATCAAACCCCAATGTGGCTATTAATGATGTGATGACATAACAATAAGGCAGATATGCCTTCCTACTAGTAACTATCCTAGAATGATGGATGATGGAATGAAACATCTGTAAACTAATGTCTAAATCTAATTTATGACTAAGTACATAGAGTAGACATGAATGATAGGGATGCATCATAGTGATGTCCCTAGTGGTGAGTGGACAAATGTAGTTCACTATGACTCGGTACAGGGCATAGTCTTGTACTCTGAGTCTAGTGGAACTGAAGATACTCACAGATGGAATCCTCTCATCACCAAATAGATGCAAGTGTATCCTATCTAATGTGATGTGTGAGTAGGGGTGTTACGCCCCGGAGTTGTACCATATCCGACCAATGGATGGTACCCCTCCCTTATGACAATTTCGAATGCAATCGATAAACAACCATATAGTCTCAGCAAGCACATCAATAAATGATATATATAAGAAAACCAACAATAGAAGACTATTGCAAAAGTGTTATAAACTCAACAAGATTGCATATTGGTATGAATGACCATAAAATAAGGAAGGACCGTCGTAAATCTGGATCAACATATGCGTACACCAACAAAAGTCCACAATACAATCCACCATATGAACCCAAGTTCATAACAAGAAACATACGATAATCCAAAAGTCAAGACCCTCGGAAGTGAGATGAGATGGTATCAACTAGCGATGCTCCAAGCCCATCACAAAGTTTTCTACCTGCCACCTGGGCGACAAGAAAACCCAGGGTTTGTGGTGGTGAGTATAAAACTCAGTGGTAATATGGAAAATAGTACATGCATATCATATATCACATGAGAGTCAACGATATACATTCTAAAGGTACAACAAATAACCATTAGTATAATATAACCAATGCTTATACTAAAAGATCAACTGAACAACACAAGGTACTGACATACTTGGAGATCTGCAACGCTACAACTCATACAACCTGAGCACATACACCACAATATAACATATATAATATGAACAATACTACATTTATAATCAACAACCGCCTTATGAACATTCTATAACATATACAACATTGAACCTAGTCCAACATACTCAACATCATGATATTGGTCAGATGCGTACAACCGTCCAGTCAACTCGTACACTGGTATCCCACACACGATAGTATAGATCATGCAATTAACATGCAAGATGATGTACAACCAAATGCAGCAAGAATAGCTCAAACAAATGTAACAACACAACAAGCTTATATATAGACTATATCTATATACACTTAACGCAATCACACACACACACACACACACACACACATAACAAATGCCATCACACATGGCAATGCAGATGCATGGTCATGCCTACACACCCCACTCGCTACCACGACCCCAGTGTGGCCTAGGTCGCATAACATGACAAACGTCCCAACTCAACAACAACCACTACTCTCGAGTAGGCGAGGGGGCAGTATGAATTAGTAGCAATTTGCTAAAGAGCTATAAGCTACATAATGGGGGTTCCTACTCCTGGCCACTTTGACTGTCACTACCCATAAATGGTTGAGTGCCACAAACACAGGACAACTGCATGCAACTCCAACTACCACCATCAATAGTGGTCGAGTGTTAAACAACAGATGATCTTGAAGGTAGGAAACTTCACGTCCTATTTCAACTCGGTCGCTTGTTCATGGCGATCCCATCGACGTCCCCGGATTAAAAAAAAATAATCCTAGACAAAAGGGATCATCCAAGCAACCGTTTCATCGTCGTGCTATTCGATTAGAGTGGTCACTTGAACAAACTTGTTGTTCAAGCCACCAACCTCTATTCTACGAATAGCTGCGGAATAGACGATGTATGGATCGCCAACTTTTGTGTTTATATTCGGGGTCCAAGTTATATTAGCCACAAAAACAGAATATATAACATAAATATGATTGAAGAACAAATATAGACAACTTACAAAAGCATACAAACAAATGTTATACCTCTTGATCTTCTATTGCATGTCCTTCCTCCTTTTGGACATCGTGTGGCCAACGATCTACCAAAAGTCGAAGCTCCTAGATCACCAATCTTCCTTCCTTGCTCGCTCCGAACAGGAGGAAGAATAAGAAACAAAGCACTTCTCCTTCTTTTAACCAACCACCAAGCTCCAAGCTTGGTGCTTGCCGGTGGCCAAGAAGGATTGGATGAAGAAGATGGATGCCGGCAAAGAGCTTCAAGGGAAGACCCAAAGCTTTGTTTCCACCACCCAAGGAGAAGAGAAGGAGGGCTTGAACGTCGACCAAGGAGAGGAGAAGGCTTGTTTGGGCGTCGGCCAACAAGAAGAAGAAGAGAAAAGGAAAATCTTTCCTTAATTGAGGCCGCCCAACACCCTTGCTCCTTGCCGCCCAAAACCCTAGCTCCTCCCTTGATTCTTATTCTCCATGCCAACCCTAATCATCTCCTTTTATAGAGTCAAGGATAAGCCTTGTTTTAATCTCCACCATTGGTTCTAGGGATTTAATCTCAACCGTCGGATCTAGAGATTTAATCTCAACCGTCGGATCTAGAGATTTAATCTCAACCGTCGGATCTAGAGATTTAATCTCTACCGTTGGATCTAGAGTTTGTTTTAATCCATTGGATCTAGGCTTCTTGAGGTTTTAATAGGCTACAATAGGGACCATGAGGAGGAGTTGGATCTTGGCCACCCAATGGATCAAGCCCTTATAAAGTCTGATCCATTAATGATAATCCAATCCACTAAAGGATTATCATTGATCTACCTCATCAACCCCCATAAGTTAATATGGGCTTCATATATTATTTGTACATTTTCTCCCCGTGTTAAGATCTCGAATATCCGTCGATTAATTAATTTACTGACAATTAATTAATCAACATCTAACTCCATGAGTAGTACCACTCAACCTTTTCATCATGCCGGACCAAGTCCACTTACATGGTTTACATGATGAACCTTATGAGCTCCTCAAGGGGACATCATCATTCTAATATATAGGACACGGTTTCCTCCTATAATCAATGGCACACCATATAAATAATATCATCTCCCAACTTACCTAGCCTATCGATTTAATCTATAAACCTCTCCCGTTGGTAAATCATAGAAATGAATACTAAGTATATGTGCCCGTTATTATATCGGGATTAAGAGCATGTACAATATAATATCTTAGGTCCGATTCGATTATGTAGTCAGCAATAAATCAAATCACCTCTAAGTCGGTCCTGCTTAATACACACAAAGTGCACTAGTGTGATTCTATTGTCAAGACAAACCAATACCAAATCACACTACAACCATTCCAATTGTTTGTCCAAAGCCATCTCGGTTGTGAGCCTTATACTTTACAAGGAGTCGATAACATGATCTCCCGTGTGACACAACACAACATGTTATCTACAATGTAATGTATTAGACAATATGTATAGCCATAAATATGCAAACAATGATTATGTGATTCTTATTTCAAAATAAAGATGTTCATACAAAAGATAGACTTTTCAGTATACATCCCAACAATCTCCCACTTATACTAAAAAACTATGTTGTCCTCAAACTTCCATACATCTGCTTCCCATTCCCTCCATATGCCTATCAAAAGCTCTCACCGAAAGGGCCTTAGTGAAAGGATCTGCCAGGTTATCTTCCGATGCAATCTTGGCCACAACAACTTCTCCTCTCTTTATGATTTCTCATATCAGGTGATACTTGCGCTCTATGTATTTACATGCCTTATGGGCTCGTGGTTCCTTCGAGTTTGCAACTACACCACTATTATCACAATAAATTGTGAATGTTCTGGGCAAACCAGGAATCACATCCAAGTCCATCAAGAAGTTCCTGAGCCACACGACTTCTTTGGCCGCCTCAGAGGCTGCCACATACTCAGGTTCCATGCTGGAGTCCGCCACGCATTTCTGCTTGACACTCCTCCATACAATGGCTCCACCTCCCAAAGTTAACACAAAACCTGAGGTAGACTTATTGTTATCTCTGTCAGATTGAAAGTCGGATCCATGTAACCCACAGGGAGTAATTGATCTGCCTGGTAAAACAACATATAATCCCTAGTCCTTCTCAAGTACTTCAATATATGCTTTACCGCAATCCATTGTCCCTATCCTAGATTACTCTGATATCTACTGACCATGCCCATGGAAAAGCAGATATCTTGTCTCGTACATAGCATCGCATACATAAGGCTTTCTACCGCCGAAGCATAAGGAACTGCCTTCATCTCCTCTATCTCCTCAGATGTTCTAGGACACATCTCCTTAGATAAAGGAACTCCATGCCTGAAATGTTGAAAACCCTTCTTGGAGTTCTGCATGCTAAAACGATCCATAATGATGTCTATGTATGAAGCTTGAGATAAGAAAAACATCCTTTTCCTGCGATCCCTTATAATCTTGATCCCAAGGATGCGTCCCACTTCTCCCAAGTCCTTCATGTCAAACTGTTTGGACAACCATACCCTTACGTCCGATAACACCTTGACATTGTTACAAATTAATAAAATGTCATCTACATATAGCACAAGAAATACCACTACGTTTCCATCACATCTCTTGTATACACAAGACTCATCCGGACTTTGAATAAATCCATAAGATTGGATTACCTCATCCAAGCGGATGTTCCAAGACCTCAAAGCTTTCTTCAATCCATAAATGGACCGATTAAGCTTACACACAAGATGCGCTTAGCCTTTTGAAATGAATCCCTTTGGTTGCTTCATATAGATGTTTTCCTCAAGACTTCCATTAAGGAAAGCTGTCTTGACATCCTTCTGCCATACCTCATAATCTATATGAGTAGCAATGCATAAGAGAATTCGAATAGACTTAAGCATGGCTACCGGCGAAAAAGTCTCCTCATAATCGATACCCTCTTTCTGATTAAACCCTTTCGCAACAAGCCTTGCTTTGAAGGTCTCAACCTTCCCGTCTATTCCTCTCTTTCTTTTGTAGATCCACTTGCATCCAATAGTTTTTAAACCATCGGGTGGTTCTACTAGCCCCCAAACCTGATTTGAATCCATAGATTCAATCTCAGCATTCATTGTACTTTGCCAAGATACTACATCTTTATCTTGGATTGCCTCATCATATGTCCAGGGATCATGTTCAATTTCGCCAGGGACCAAATCATAAGATTCTCCCAAGAACATGAATCTATCAGGCTGTCTCACGACCCTCCCACTACGACGAGGCATCACCTGTGTATCCTCTGTGACACGCGGTGCAGTGACTTGTGGTATATCCTTTTGTACCGGTGGTACTGAAGAAGTGACTTCCCCTTTCAATTCCTCCAGAACAATCTTACTGATGGGCTTATGGTTCATGCCATAGTCTTCCTCTAGAAATATGGCGTTCGTGCTAACGATCACCTTCTGATCTCTAGGACTATAAAACAAACCACCTTTCTTTCCTTTAGGATAGCCAACGAACATGCACACTTCTATACGGGGTTCCAACTTACCAGCATCTTCCTTCAGCACATGTGCTGGACTCTCCCAAATCTGAATATGTCTTAGACTAGGCTTTCGCCCAGTCCACAATTCTGTGGGAGTAGAAGGCACTGATTTAGATGGGACCAAGTTCAAAATATACACTATCGTATCTAGAGCATATCCCCAGAATGAATCTGGCAACTCAGAATAACTCATCATCGATCTAACCATCTCCATAAGTGTCCTATTCCTTCGCTTTGCTACACCATTATGCTGGGGTGTTCTAGGTGCATACAATTGGGATTGAATCCCAGCCTCTGATAAGTAATTCTAAAACTCTCCCAAGAGGTACTCACCACCACGATTAGATCGTAGTGTCTTGATACTTTTACTTTGACGTTTCTCCGCATCAGCCTTGAATTCTTTGAACTTGTCAAAGCATTCAGACTTGCGGTGCATCAAGTAAATGTATCCATATCTCGAATAATTATCTATAAAAGAGATGAAATACTCAAAACTTATTGGAATGTATACTGAAAGCCTAGCTTTTTTTGTATGAACATTTTTATTTTGAAATAAGAATTACATGATCATTGTTTGCACTTTATATGTGTGCATATTGTCTAATACTTTACATTGTAGATAACATGGTGCTTGGTGTGGCACAGAAGATCATGTTATCAGTCTCTTATAGAATATAAGTAGAGGCTCACAACCAAGATGGTTTTGGACAAACCATTGGCATGGTTGTAGTGTAGCTTGGTATTGTTTTGTCTTGAACATAGAGTTACACTAGTACACTTAGGTGTATTGAGCAGGACCGACATAGAGGTGATTCAATTTATTGTTGACTACATAATTGAATCAGACCTCAGATATTATGTTGTACATGCTCTTAATCCCGATATAATAACGGGCACATGTACTTAGTATTTATTTCTTTGATTTACCAAAGGGTGAGATTTATATGGATTAAATCAATATGCCCGGTAAGTTGGGAAATGATATTATTTACATGGTGTGCCGTTGATTATAGGAGGAAATTGTGTCCTATATATTAGGTTGATGATGTCCCCTTGAGGATCTCATAAGGTTCATCATGTAAACCCTGCAGGTTGACTTAGTCAACATGATGATAAGGTTGAGTGGCACTACTCGAGGAGTTAGATGTTAATTGATTGATGGTCAGTAAATCAATTAATTGGCGAACATACAATATCTTAAACACGGGGAGATGGATGTACAAATAATGTATGGAGCCCATATTAATTTATAGGGGTTGGTGAGGTAATTCAATGATGATCCTCTAGTGGAATGGAACATTATTGATGGATCAAGTTTGTGTGGTTCCGATCCATCGGGTCGCCAAGATCCAACTCCTCCTCATGGTCCCTATCGTAGCCTATTAAAACGTCATGGAGCCTAGATCCAATGATGGAAAACAAAACTCTAGATCCGACGGTTGAGATTAAATCTCTAGATCCGACGGTTGAGATTAAATCTTTTGATCCGACGGTTGAGATTAAATCCCTAGATCTGACGATGGAGATTAAATCTCTAGATCTGATGGTTGAGATTAAATCTCTAGATCCGACGGTTGAGATTAAATCCCTAGATTCGACGGTTGAGATTAAATCTCTAGATCCGACGGTTGAGATTAAATCTCTAGATCCGACGGTTGAGATTAAATCCCTAGAACCAACGGTAGAGATTAAAACAAGGCTTAAGCCTAACTCTATAAAAGGAGGCTTAAGGTGGGTGGCAAAAAAAAAAAGAAGTTGGTTGGTTTTGGAGATTAGGGTTTTGCCTATCATTAGCTTGGGTGGCAAGAAACCCTAGGAAGGTTAGGGTTTGGTTGGGCGGCTAGGGTTTGGAAGTTAGAGTGGGCGGCAACAATAGGTCTTCTTCCTAAGGTGTTGTCGGCTCCTATCTCTTTTCCCTCTACCTTGGTCGGCGCTCAACCTATTCCTCTTCTCCTCTTCTTCTCCTCTTGGCCGGCGGCACAAAGGAGCTAGGGATTATTCCCTTGTTTGGTTCCTTGGTTGGCCATCTTGTTCTCTCTTTTCTTGGGGCCGGCGGCATCAAGCCTTTGTGGCTTGGTGGTTGGCTCAAGCAAGAAGGGAAGGAGAGTTCTTCTTTCTTTTGATTGAAGAAGATCTAGGAAGCTTCAACTTGTGGAGGATCTTCGCCCACACGAAGTCTACAAGGAGGTTAGGACATACGATAGAAGATCGAGAGGTATAAAAGTTTTACAAGTTTTATTATTGATCTTTGCATGTTCTTATTAATATGTTTGTATGTGTTGATTATACATGTCTACATCCATATGTATTTTTATAATCATGGACCCCGAAGATAAACACAAAAACCGGCGATCCGTCCGTCGTCTCTTCCGCGGCTAACCGACTAGAAGAGTTTGGTTGCTTGAACAACTAGTTTGTTCAAGAGATCACTCAAGTCGTTAGCACGATGACGAATTGGTTGAGCTTAGGAAACTCATCCCATCCGGATTAGTTTTCATTAGTGAAAATTTTAATCCAGGGACATGGGAGCCGACGAGCCTCCGAGCAATGCCATCAAAGTGGTATCAGAGCCACAGTTTTCGGTTTTGTGTGTTTAGGATTCGGTTACTTTCATGCATTTATCATATATTGTATACGTCGGATGATAGTAGGATGTGCGTAGGTTAACTTTTTGGTTGCAGGCATAAGTTCCAACTATTATGGCTATATATGTGTGTATGTTATTGCATGTGTGTGTGATTGTATATTATTTGAATCCTCGGGGTTGACCAGGCTAAATTAGTATTTAATTTTTGTAATTAAATACGATATTGTTTAGCCACTCATTTTAGTTTACTTTCGATCTAGATTATTTGTACACTCCTTCGTGGAGTATAGGATCGATGGATGTAAATTAAAATAGTTTACCTTGGCTTGGATCTCCTTGGTGACTTGCGCACGGGAAAAGGTGGAGCGGATGAGGTGGTGACAAGACGGGACGCATATTGGAGAACAATGCCATAATAGTTGGGAAAATTCTGATTTTTTCCATATTTATTTCTGATTTGTTTTATATGCATGTTGTGTGTGCTTGAAAATTCCTCACTGTCAATTTACTAAGTGGGAGAGGGACATTTTAATTAATTCCCGTGGCCTCCATTACAATTTGACGTGTGATGCAACAAACTTGTGCATCGGCTCTAAGTGCCTTCCTCCCCATCGGATCAGTTTGTTTGCGGATCACTAGGTCAAATAATGGTTATAGGAAATTATTTAGGAGCGTGTATACTTCCCCATCGGTAAGACACATAATCCGAGATAATTCCCTTAGTATCGTGTAATGGTGCACACTTAGATGCAAATAAAAAGTATCCTCCCCATCAGAGTCACTGCTTTTATTTGTAGGGCCAAAGAGGAACCAACTATTAATTTTATTTGTCAAAAAGTAAGGTTGACAAGATAATAAAATTAAAGGGTTAAACCTCCTCTTACAAATGTAGATTTCGTATACATCCACACTATCGTGGCATGCGATATTCTCGGTGTTTTGAGGTGTTGGTTGATTTCGAAATTTTATTGTTTGAGGAATCAATGATATTTGAAATCTAATATTTTGATCATTGTGATTCTTAGGATTTTCAAAATAGACTTTCAGTCCACTTACTTTGATACTAAAGGAAAATAAACTTACTGTACATAATTATGATGATTGGAAAAGAATCTAGATATTGTCTTATCTGCTAAGGAGTATAAGTATGCACTCTTCGAAGAGTGTCCTCAAGCCATGGTTGCTCAAAAAGGTTTCTACTTCTAAGCCGAAAGGCAAGAAGAAGGAGAAACAAGGTGGAGCAAAGGTGGTGGGAGGATCTCAGGGAGGAGTGAAGAAGCCGAAAGGCAAGTACTTCACTTATAAGCAAGATGGACATTAGAAGAAGGACTGTCCCAATCCAAAGCATAACAAAGGTATATCCTTTAGACTAGTTTTTGAAACATGATTAGCAGTGTTATCTACCGGCACCTGGTGTGTAGATACGGGAGGCACTAATCATGTCTGCAATACTTTGCAGGGGTTCCAAGAAACCCGACGACTAGCTGAGGGAGAGATTACCATCTTCATGGGCAATGTTTCAAAGGTGGCGGTTATTGCAGTGGGAGACGTTTATTTATCTTTTGATAGTAATAAAGTTTTGGTTTTGAGAAATTGTCTTTATGTACCTACTTTTAGAAAGAATCTAATTTCAGTTTCTAAATTGTTTCTGGATGGATATTCTGTTTCTTTTAATGACAAAGTTGTTATAAAAAGGAATAGGGAGATTATCTGTTCTGGTACATTGGTTGGCAATTTGTACACTCTTGAACCAAAAACTCCCACGATGCATATAGAAGTGAATAACTCATCTTCTAAGTCTAATAAGAGAAAAGAACCTTCGAAAATGAACCAGACATATCTTTGGCACCTAAGACTTGGTCATATTAACCTGAGTAGAATTCAAAAGTTGATAGCTGATGGACCCTTGGGTTTATTAGTGGTGGAAGACCTCCCAACCTGCGAGTCTTGCTTGGAAGGTAAGATAACCAAGAGGTCTTTTAAGGCTAAGGGGTATAAAGCCAAAGATGTATTGGAATTGGTTCATTCTAATTTGTGCAGTCCTATGTCTATCCAGGCTAGAGGTGGTTTTGAATACTTTGTCTCTTTTATAGGCGATTATTCAAGGTATGGATACATTTACTTGATGCGCCGCAAGTCTGAATGCTTTGACAGGTTCAAAGAATTCAAGGCTGATGTGGAGAACCGTCAAGGTAAAAGTATCAAGACACTACGATCTGATCGTGGTGGTGAGTACCTCTTGGGAGAGTTTAGGAGTTACTTATCAGAGGCTGAGATTCAATCCCAATTGTCCACACCTGGCACACCCCAGCAGAATGGTGTGGCGGAGCGAAGGAATAGGACTCTTATGGAGATGGTCAGATCGATGATGAGTTATTCTGATTTACCTGATTCATTTTGGGGGTTTGCTCTGGAAATGGTAGCACACATTCTGAACTTGGTTCCATCTAAGTCAGTACCCTCTACTTCAATAGAATTATGGACTAGGCGAAAGCCTAGTCTAAGACATATTTGGATTTGGGGTAGTCCAGCACATGTGCTGAAGGGAGATGCTGGTAAGTTGGAATCTCGTATAGAAGTACGCTTGTTTGTTGGCTACCCTAAGGGAACGAAGGGTGGTTTGTTCTATAGTCCTAGAGATCAGAAGGTGATCGTGAGTACGAATGCCAGATTTCTAGAGGAGGACTATGTGATGAACCAGAAGGCCACGAGTAGGATTGTTCGTGAGGAGTTGATAGGGGAAGTCCCGACTTCAGTACCACCGGTACAAGAGGAAATATCACAAGTCACTGAACCGCGTGTCACAGAGCATACACAGGAGGCACCTCGTCGTAGTGGGAGGGTTGTCAGACAACCTGTGAGATTCATGTTCTTGGGAGAGTCTTCGGACTTAGTCCTTGGTAAACATGAACCTGATCCCTGGACATATGATGAGGCACTCCAAGATAGAGATGCGGTATCATGGCAAAGAGCGATGAATTCAGAGATAGAATCTATGGATTCTAATCATGTCTGGGAGCTAGTAGAACCACCCGATGGTGTGAAAGCCATTGGATGCAAGTGGATCTACAAGAGAAAGAGAGGAGTAGATGGGAAGGTTGAGACCTTCAAAGCTAGGCTTGTTGCGAAAGGGTATACTCAGAAAGAGGGTATCGATTATGAGGAGACCTTTTCACCGGTAGCTATGCTTAAGTCTATCCGGATTCTCTTATCTATTGCTGCTCATGAGGATTATGAGATTTGGCATATGGATGTCAAGACAGCTTTCCTTAACGGAAGTCTTGAGGAAAACATCTATATGAAGCAACCAGAGGGATTCATTGCAAAGCACAAAGAGCATCTTGTGTGTAAGCTTAATAGGTCCATTTATGGATTGAAGCAACCTTCTAGATCTTGGAACATCCGCTTTGATGAGGTAATCCAGTCATATGGATTTATTCAAAGTCCGGATGAGCCTTGTGTATACAAGAGATGTGATGGAAACGTAGTGGTATTTCTTGTACTATACGTAGATGACATTTTGTTAGTTGGCAACAATATCAGAGTGTTATCAGACGTAAGTGTATGGTTGTCCAAACAGTTTGATATGAAGGACTTGGGAGAAGTGGGACACATCCTTGGGATCAAGGTGATAAGGGATCGCAAGAAAAGGATGTTGTGCTTATCTCAAGCTTCATACATTGACACTATCCTTGATCGTTTTAGCATGAAGAACTCCAAGAAAGGTTTTCAACCTTTTAGGCATGGAGTACCTTTATCTAAAGAGATGTGTCCCAAAACATCAAAGGAGATAGAGGAGATGAAGGTGGTTCCTTATGCTTCGACAGTCCTCATGTATGCTATGCTATTTACGAGACCAGATATCTGCTTTGCCATGGGCATGGTTAGCAGATAACAGAGTAATCCTGCACAGGGATATTGGACTACGGTAAAGCATATATTGAAGTACCTGAGAAGGACTAGGGATTATATGCTGGTTTACCGGGCAGATCAATTAGTCCCTGTGGGTTACAAGGATTCTGATTTCTAATCAGATAGGGACAACAGTAAGTCTACCTCGGGGTTTGTGTTTACTTTTGGTGGTGGAGCCATAGTATGGAGGAGTGTCAAGAAGAAATGTGTGGCGGACTCTACCATGGAAGCTGAGTATGTGGCAACCTCTGAGGCAGCCAAGGAAGCTATATGGCTCAGGAACTTCTTGATGGACTTGGATGTGATTCCTGGTTTGCCTAGAACTATCACAATTTATTGTGATAACAGTGGTGCAGTAGCAAACTCGAAGGAACCACAAGCCCATAAGGCGAGTAAACACATAGAGTGCAAGTACCACCTGATACGAGAGATGGTAAAGCGAGGAGAAGAAGCTGTCGCCAAGATTGCATCAGAGGATAACTTGGCGGATCCATTCACTAAGTCCCTTTCAGCGAAAGCGTTTGATAGGCATGTGGAGGACATGGGGATCAGATGTATGGTAGTATGATGACAGCAGAGTCTTTTAGTATAAGTGGGAGATTGTTGGAATGTATATTGAAAGCCTAGCTTTTATTTATGAATATTTTTATTTTGAAATATGAATCATATGATCATTGTTTGCACTTTATATGTGTGCATATTGTCTAATACTTTACATTGTAGATAACATGGTGCTTGGTGTTGCACAGAAGATCATGTTATCAGTCCCTTGTAGAATATAAGTAGAGGCTCACAATCAAGATGGTTTTGGACAAACCATTGGCATGGTTGTAGTGTAGCTTGGTATTATTTTGTCTTGAACATAGAGTTACACTAGTACACTTAGGTGTATTGAGCAGGACCGACATAGAGGTGATTCAATTTATTGCTGACTACATAATTGAATCGGACCTCGGATATTATGTTCTACATGCTCTTAATCCCGATATAATAACGGGCACATGTACTTAGTATTTATTTCTTTGATTTATCAAAGGGGGAGATTTATATGGATTAAATCAATATGCTCGGTAAGTTGAGAAATGATATTATTTACATGGTGTGTCGTTGATTATAGGAGGAAACCGTGTCCTATATATTAGGTTGATGATGTCCCCTTGAGGAGCTCATAAGGTTCATCATGTAAACCCTGCAGGTTGACTTAGTCAACATGATGATAAGGTTGAGTGGTACTACTCGAGGAGTTAGATGTTAATTGATTGATGGTCAGTAAATCAATTAATTGGCGGACATTCGATATCTTAAACACGGGGAGATGGATGTATAAATAATGTATGGAGGCCATATTAATTTATGGGGGTTGGTGAGGTAATTCAATGACGATCCTCTAGTGGAATGGAACATCATTGATGGATCAAGTTTGTGGTTCCGATCCATCGGGTCGCCAAGATCCAACTCCTCCTCATGGTCCCTATCGTAGCCTATTAAAACCTCATGGAGCCTAGATCCAATGATGGAAAACAAAACTCTAGATCCGACGGTTGAGATTAAATCTCTAGATCCGACGGTTGAGATTAAATCTCTAGATCCGACGGTTGAGATTAAATCCCTAGATCCGACGGTGGAGATTAAATATCTAGATCTGACGGTTGAGATTAAATCTCTAGATCCGACGGTTGAGATTAAATCCCTAGATTCGACGGTTGAGATTAAATCCCTAGATCCGACGGTTGAGATTAAATCTCTAGATCCGACGGTTGAGATTAAATCCCGAGAACCAACGGTGGAGATTAAAACATGTCTTAAGCCTAACTCTATAAAAGGAGGCCTAAGGTGGGCGGAAAAAAAAAAGAAGTTGGTTGGTTTTGGAGATTAGGGTTTTGCCTATCATTAGCTTGGGCGGCAAGAAACCCTAGGAAGGTTAGGATTTGGTTGGGCGGCTAGGGTTTGGAAGTTAGAGTGGGCGGCAACAATAGGTCTTCTTCCAAAGGTGTTGTCGGCTCCTATCTCTTTTCCCTCTACCTTGGTCGGCGCTCAACCTATTCCTCTTCTCCTCTTCTTCTCCTCTTGGTCGGCGGCACAAAGGAGCTAGGGATTGTTCCCTTGTTCGGTTCCTTGGTTGGCCATCTCGTTCTCTCTTTTCTTGGGGCCGGCGGCATCAAGCCTTTGTGGCTTGATGGTTGGCTCAAGCAAGAAGGGAAGGAGAGTTCTTCTTTCTTTTGATTGAAGAAGATCTAGGAAGCTTCAACTTGTGGAGGATCTTCGCCCACACGAAGTCTACAAGGAGGTTAGGACATACGATAGAAGATCGAGAGGTATAAAAGTTTTACAAGTTTTATTATTGATCTTTGCATGTTCTTATTAATATGTTTGTATGTGTTGATTATACATGTCTACATCCATATGTATTTGTACAATCATGGACGCCGAAGATAAACATAAAAACCGGCGATCCATCCGTCGTCTCTTCCGCGGCTAACCGACTAGAAGAGTTTGGTTGTTTGAACAACTAGTTTGTTCAAGCGATCGCTCAAGTCGTTAGCATGACGACGAATTGGTTGATCTTAGGAAACGCATCCCATCCGGATTAGTTTTCATTAGTGAAAATTTTAATCCGGGGACATGGGAGCCAAAGAGCCTCCGAGCAATGCCATCAAAATCACCTCTAGCCTGGATAGACATTGGACCACACAAATCAGAATGAACAAATTCTAACACATCTTTGGCTCTATACCCATTGGCCTTAAAAGGCCTCTTGGTCATTTTACCCTCCAAGCAAGATTCGCAGGTTGGGAAATCTTCCACCACTAATGAGCCCAAAGGTCCATCAACTATCAACCTTTGAATTCTGCTTAGGTTAATATGACCAAGTCTAAGATGCCAAAGATATGTTTGGTTCATCTTCAAAGATTTTTTCTCTTATTGGAATTAGAAGATGAGTTATTAACTTCTATTTGCATCGTGGGAGCTTTTGGTTCAAGTGTGTACAAATTTACTATCAATGCACCAGAACAGATAATCTTCCTATTCCTTTTTATAACAACTCTGTCATTAAAAGAAATAGAATATCCATCCATAAACAATTTAGAAACTGAAATTAAATTCTTTCTAAATAAAGGTACATAAAGGCAATTCTTAAGAACCAAAACTTTATTTTTCTCAAAAGATAAATAAACATCTCCCGCCACCTCCAAGTATACTAATCTCCTCACACTGTCTGTTTCAGAACTCGCAAAGTATTGCGACATGATCGATGGCTCTCAGATTCACTCACCAAAGTGCCTTAGATAACACCGCTAAACATGTTTCAACAACTAGACCAAAAGATATACCTTTGTTCTACTTGCGGTTGGGGCAGTCCTTCTTCCTATATCCAGTCTGCTTACAAGTGAAGCACTTGCCTTTCGACTTCTTCACTCCTCCCTGAGTTCCTCACATTGTCTTTGCCCCAGTTTGTTTCTTCTTCTTCTTGCCTTCGTCTTAGAAGTAGAAACCTTTTGGGTCACCATGGCTTGTGCCTGAGAACTCTGACGAAATAGCCCCTCTTCCGCCTGGAGTTCTTTCAAAAGCTCCGCCAACGAATACAACCTCCTGTTCATGTTGTAGTTCAGAAGAAACTGCTCAAAACTCCTAGGTAGAGACTGGAGAATGATATCGACCTAGGTTTCCCATCGATCTCAGTTCCGAGGACTTCCAACATATTCAAATGAGCCATCATCTTGAGAACATGATCCCTCACGGGTGTTTCCTCCATCATGGTGGTCGTCATCAAGTTCCTCATGGCTTCCTACCTAGCAGCCCGATTCTGGTGTCCAAAAAACTCTTTGAGATTGAGCATAATGTCATAAGCAGTGGGCATGGCTTGATGCTGATGTTGCAGTACATTTGACATAGATGCCAAAATGTAACACCGCACCATCTCATCGGCCTTAATCCACTTCTTATAACTCTCCTTCTGCTTTTCCCCATAATCATCCGCAGGCTTAGGAGGGCACTCTTCGAGGAGTACATATTTGTATTCCTCAGAAGTCAAGACAATGTCAAGATTCCTCTTCCAATCAACATAGTTGGGTCCAATAAGTTTATTTTCTTTCAGTATCACAGCAAGTGGGTTGAAAGTCATTTTGAAAGAAAACCTAAGAATCACATAGATGAAAAACATTATATTTCAAAAAATTATTGATTCCTCAAACAATAAAATTTTAAAATCAACCAACACCTCAAAACACCGAGAATATCATATGCCACGATAGTGTGGACGTATACGAATTCTACATTTGTAAGAGGAGATTTTACCCATTAATTTTACTATCTTGTCAACCTAACTTTTTGACAAGTAAAATTAATAGTTGGTTCCTCTTCGGCCTTACAAACAAAAGCAGTGACTCCGATGGAGAGGATACTTATATTTGTATCTAAGTGTTCACCATTACTCGGTACCAAGGTAATTATCTCGGGTTATGTGCCTTCCGATGGAGAAGTACACACGCTTCTTAATAATTTCCTATAACCATATTCGACCTTGTGATCCACAAACAAACTCATCCGATGGGAAGGAAGGCACTCAGAGCCGACGCGCAAGTTTGTTTACATCACATGTTAAACCGTAATGGGGGCCGTGGGAATTTATAAAAATATCCCTCTCCCACTTAGTAATTTAAAATTGAGGAATTTTCTATCCTACGACATGCATATCAAAAAATAAGCAATAAAAATGAAAAATAAAAATTTTCCAACTATTATGACTTTTGTCTTTATTATGTCTCCCATCGTATCACCATCTCGTCCGCTCCTCCCTACGCCATGTACAAGCCATCCGGAGATCCGAGCCGAGAAAAAATATTTTAATTTACATCCATCGATCCTATACTCCATGAGGAAGTGTACATGAAATCTAGATCGAAAGTAAACTAAAATAAAAAGAGTGTCTAAACAATACCTTATCTAATTATAAAAATTAAATACTAGCCACGTCAACCCCGAGGATTCAACAAATATACAATTACACACATACAATCACATACACACATATGACCATAATAGTTGGATCATATGTCTGCAACCAAAAAGTTAACCTACGCATATCCTACTATTATTCGGCACATATAATATATGAAAAGTGCATAAAAGTAACCGAATCCTAAACACACAAAACCGGAAACCGTGGCTCTGATACCACTTGAAGGTAGGAAACTTCGCTTCCCACTTCATCTCGGTCACTTGTTCATGGCGATCCCATCGACGTCCCCGGATTAAAAAAATTTAATCCTTGACAAAAGGGATCACCCAAGAAATCGTTTCATCATCGTGCTATTCGATTAGAGTGGTCACTTGAACAAAATTGTTGTTCAAGCCACCAACCTCTGTTCTACAAATAGCCGTGGAATAGACGATGTACGGATCGCCGGCTTTTATGTTTATATTCGGGGTCCAAGTTATATTAGACACAAAACAGAATATATAACGTACATATGATTGAAGAACAAATATAGACAACTTACAAAAGAATACAAACAAACGTTATACCTCTTGATCTTCTATTGTTTGTCCTTCCACCTTTTGGACGTCGTGTGGGCAACGATCTACCAAAAGTCGAAGCTCCTAGATCACCAATCTTCCTTCCTTGCTCGCTCTGAAAAAGAGGAAGAATAAGAAACAAAGCACTTCTCCTTCTTTCAACCAACCACCAAGCTCCAAGCTTTGTGCTTGCCGCTGGCCAAGAAGGATTGGATGAAGAAGATGGATGCCGACCAAGAGCTCCAAGGGAAGACCCTAAGCCTTGTTTCCACTGGCCAAGGAGAAGAGAAGGAGGGCTTGAACGCCGGCCAAGGAGAGGAGAAGGCTTGTTTGGGCTCCGGCCAACAAGAAGAAGAAGAGAAAAGGAAAATCTTTCCTTAATTGAGGCTGCCCAACACCCTTACTCCTTGCTGCCCAAAATCCTAGCTCCTCCCTTGATTCTTATTCTCCACGCCAACCCTAATCATCTCCTTTTATAGAGTTAGGGATAAGCCTTGTTTTAATCTGCACCATTGGTTCTAGGGATTTAATCTCAACCGTCGGATCTAGAGATTTAATCTCACCCATCGGATCTAGAGATTTAATCTCTACCGTTGGATCTAGAGTTTTGTTTTCATCCATTAGATCTAGGCTTCATGATGTTTTAATAGGATACAATAGGGACCATGAGGAGGAGTTGGATCTTGGCCACCCAATGGATCAAGCCTACATAAAGTCCGATCCATTAATGATAATCCAATCCACTAAAGGATTATAATTGATCTACCTCACCAACCCCCATAAGTTAATATTGGCTCCATATATTATTTGTACATTTTTCTCCCCATGTTTAAGATCTCGAATGTCCGTCGATTAATTAATTTACTGACAATTAATTAATCAACATCTAACTCCATGAGTAGTACCACTAAACCTTTTCATCATGCCGGACCAAGTTCACCTGCAGGGTTTACATGATGAACCTAAAGAGCTCCTCAAGGGGACATCATCATATTAATATATAGGACACGATTTCCTACTATAATCAACGGCACACCATATAAATAATATTATTTCCCAACTTACCGAGCCTATCAATTTAATCTATAAATCTCGTCCATTGGTAAATCAAAGAAATGAATACTAAGTATATATGCCCGTTATTATATCGGGATTAAGATCATGTACAATATAATATCTAAGGTCCGATTCGATTATGTAGTCAGCAATAAATCGAATCACCTCTAAGTCGGTCATGCTAAATACACACAAAGTGCACTAGTGTGATTCTATGGTCAAGACAAACCAATACCAAATCACACTACAACCATTCCAATGGTTTGTCCAAAGCCATCTCCGTTGTGAGCCTTTACTTATACTTTACAAGGAGCCGATAACATGATCTCCCGTGTGACACAACACAACATGTTTTCTTCAATGTAATGTATTAGACAATATGCATAGCCATAAATATGCAAACAATGATCATGTGATTCTTATTTCAAAATAAAGATGTTCATACAAAAGATAAACTTTTCAGTATACATCCCAACAGATCTACCCTCACCCAGCTACTACTACCACGAGTAGCCATGGAGGCAGGATGACTGACGACCATCTCAACCACAAGGAAGACCAGGTCACTAGCATTCATGTAAATGGAATGAATGCTCTACCACACATACATACATCCACAACACACTCTCTATCTCGCACAGAGTCATACAAAACTAACAGTCAACCAAGCTAGGACCTCTAGTCTTTTGTGACACACTATCGACAACCCACACAACCATACACCGATACATGATCCGCAATAGATATACAACATAAGGAATATGATACGACAGTCAAACTCTACTTCTAAGACATCACCCACACCTGGATGATTTATCCTGATGGTACGAATCAAGTCTATAATCGTACTCAGCTATGTACACATAGTTAAAAAACTATAGGTCCACATACATAACGTCTGTAATTCATAACAAGGATGAACGAAATGTAACAACAACAATAGAGCATCTCAAAGTGCCAAGACTAAGTATCAAGAAATAGAATAACAGTATGGAGTCAAGATATTGGTGTCATGAATATAAAAGCATATGCACTAGAATTTATCAACTACCTGACCAGGGTAGAATATTACCCACACAACCATACACCGATACATGATCCGTAATAGATATACAACATAAAGAATATGATACGACAGTCAAACTCTACATCTAGGACACCACCCACCCCTGGATGATTTATCATGATGGCACGAATCGAGTCTACAATTGTACTCAGCTATGTACACATAGTTAAACAACTATAGGTCCACATACCATAACGTCTATAATTCATAACAATGATGAACGAAATGTAACAACAACAATAGAGCATTTCAATATGAAAATACTAAGTATCAAGCAACAGAATAACCAGAGTGGAGTCAAGATATTGGTGTCATCAATATAAAATCACATGCACCAGGATTTATTAACTACCTGACCAGGGTAGAATATTACCCACCTGATATGAAGCTCGATGCAATAATACTCACACCCGCGGACCTACCTCGTATCCACATCCAGCACAAAACATATCAAGCATTAAGTTCGAACACAAAACAATAATTAAATTAAAGCCTACATCGATCCCATATTCATATTCTTTGATTGAATACGAATAGAAATCCTGATCACCCACTCTTCGAAACCCTAAATCTACATTCATCCATGGCCGATCCACAACAACCAATCTCCCTTCATTGAAGTCTCAACTTCCTCACCGTAGACCACCTTCATCAGCCACCCAGCTCACACTAGCATCAAAACATAGTTCAATCAACAACAAAATAGAGAATCGCCAGATTGATATTCATCCATGCTGAACATAGCAACACAACCATAAAACATATCCAATTCCTCCATACATCAATCTATTTCCTAGATTCATTTACCCAACAAGTAGCATAATAAATGAACTCACCCTTCAATTACTCTACCACACCATTGAAGCCTACCCCTTTCCACCTAGCTGGCTGATCGCCATCCACCATCCCCTCAACAACAACGATCATAAGACATCCCATACAACACACATCCACTACATCAACGTCACCACAACCATCCATGCAACATCATCGATCCATAGAAAACACAATGAACAGAAGAGACAAGGGGAAACAAGGGATATACCAAAAATTGCAACTTCACCGACGACTCCTGTCCCTAACCCCTCTATTCACTGGAATACTGTTGTTGTCCCTTCTTCACTCAACGATATGAGCTAGCAATGGAGGAAATTGGTCGGAGAAAGCTCACCCACCTATAAAGCTCCCGATCATAGTCGATCGCTACGACAATCACGAACAAAGAGGTTGGAACCCGATCAACCGGAGCAAGAATAGAGAACTACAAGTTAAAGATGCGATCGAAGCTAGATCTCATCCAAGATAAAAAAGAACATCATCCACTCACCTAGCTACCGAGATAATTGGACAGAGGCAACTATAGGAACGAAGCAGATGTCGATCCCTTGCTCCAAATGAGCGCTCGCCCGAATCACCCCCAGTGGAGCTACACTCGGTGACCTTCCCTTAGGTTGGATCTCCCACCGAGAGAGCATCAGCAAGGAGTTTTGGAAAAAGGAGAGAAGGAGAGGAGATTGAAAATTGCAATGAGAAGAAATTGGGGAGGATGAAGGAAAAGTCACAACTGAGGAAAAAGCTTGGGAAAAATCGACGGAGATGAAACGAAGAAATGGCGAGAAACATATCGGTTTTTAAGAAAGAAACATATCCACTTATAAGCATTAAACCTAGGTTAGGTTAAATTAATCCCATAAGCTTTAAACCTAGGTTAGGTTTAAATAAATCCCTAACCATGGGTCATTAATTTAATTTATCCAATAATAAGTTCTCTAATTAAAAGATAATAGAGATATTATCCTGTAGAAATTTATTTGTGTTATTTTACATTCTCCCCCACTTAATAAAATTTGATCCCCAAATTTTGTACTTAAATGCGATAATTAATTTAAGCAATTTTCGTAACTACTACATAACTCAAGTAAACAGATGAGGGTATCGAGCTCGGATAGTATCCTCCAACTCCCATGTAGCCTCCTCATGAGTATGATGCTGCCATCCAACCTTGACAATGAAGGGTTTTGCTTATCGAGTCTGTGAGGGGAAACTTCGCTTCCCACTTCACCTCGGTTGTTTGCTCATGATGATCCCATCGATGTCCCCGAATTAAAAAAAATTTAATCCTAGACAAAAGGGATTGCTCAAACAACCAAGTCATCGTCGTGCTAATCGTTTAGAGAGGTCACTTGAACAAACTCGTTGTTCAAGTGATAATCCTCTATTCTACGAGTAGCCGCGGAATAGATGATGTACGGATCGCTGACTTTTGTATTTATGATCAGGATCCAAGTATTATTTAGCCACAAATAGAATATTATATGCTCATAATTGAAAAACAAAAACAAACATGTTACAAAAGAGAATGAAGAATAGTTATACCTCTCGATCTTCTAATGTATGACCTTCCTCCTTTCGGACGTCATGTGGGCGACGATCTACCAAAAGTTGAAGCTCCTAGATCGCAAATATTCCTTCCTTGCTCTTCCAAAGAAAGAGGAAGAATAGAAACAAGGCTCTTCTCCTTCCTATTGCCAACTAACAAGCAACAAGAAGAATGCTTGCCGCCGGCCAACAAGGAGAAGGAGATAATGATGGAAACTGACCAAGACACCAAGGGAAACCCCTAAGTCTTGTTTCCACCACTCAAGGAGAAGAGAAGAGAGTCTTTGGCTGCCGGCCAATGGCTGGAAAAGGGCTAGAAAAGCTGCTGGACACTGGCCACTTTGAAGGAAGAAGAAGAAAGGAAAAACTTCCTTATTTGGTGCTGCCCAAGCCTCAAAAACCCTAAGCCTCAAAACCCTAATCCTATCTCAATTAGGATTCCTCCCTTTGCCGCCCACCCCTTGCCCTCCTTTTATAGAGTTAGGGATAAGCCATGATTTAATATCCTCCATTGGTTCTAAGGATTTAATCACAACCGTCGGATCTAGAGATTTAATCTCAACCGTCGGATCTTAGAGATTTAATCTCTACCTTTGGATCTAGAGTTTTGTTTCTATCCATTGGATCTAAGCTTCATTGGGTGTTAATAGGCTACATTAGGGACCATGAAGAGGAGTTGGATTTTTGTCACCCATGGATCAAGCCCACATAAAGTCCGATCCATTAATGATAATCCAATCCACTAAAGGATTATCATTGATATACCTCACCAACCCCCATATGATAATATGGGCTCCATATATTATTTGTACATTTTCTCCCCGTATTTAAGATCTCGAATGTCCATCGATTAATTAATTTACTGACCATTAATTAATCAACATCTAACTCAATGAGTAGTACCACTCAACCTTTTCATCATGCCGGACCAAGTCCACCTACAGGGTTTACATGATGAACCTTATGAGCTCCTCAAGGAGACATCATCATCCTAATATATAGGACACGGTTTCCTCCTATAATCAACAGCACACCATATAAATAATATCATCTCCAAACTTACCGAGCCTATCGATTTAATCTATAAATCTCGCCTATTGGTAAATCAAAGAGATGAATACTAAGTATATGTGCTGTTATTATATCGGGATTAAGAGCATGTACATAATAATATCTGAGGTCTGATTCGATTATGTAGTCAGCAATAAATCGAATCACCTCTAAGTCGGTCCTGCTCAATACACTCAAAGTGCACTAGTGTGATTCTATGGTAAAGACAAACCAATACCAAGTCACACTACAACCATTCCGATTGTTTGTCCAAAACCATCTCGGTTGTGAGCCTTTACTTATACTTTACAAGGAGTCGATAACATGATCTCCTGTGTGACACCACACACCATGTTATCTACAATGTAATGTTTTAGACAATATGCATAACCATAAAAATATGCAAACAATGATAATGTGATTCTTATTTCAAAATAAGGATGTTCATACAAAAGGTAGACTTTTTAATATACATCCCTACAATCTCCCACTTATACTAAAAGACAATGCTATCCTCAAACTATCATACATCTGATCCCCATTCCCTCCACATTCCTATCAAAAGCTCTCGTCGGAAGGGCCTTAGTGAAAGGATCTGCCAGGTTATCCTCTGATGCAATCTTTGCCACAGCAACTTCTCCTCTCTTTATGATTTCTCGTATCAGGTGGTACTTGCGCTCTATGTGCTTACTTGCCTTATGGGCTCGTGGTTCCTTCGAGTTTGCAACTGCACCACTATTATCACAATAAATTGTGACAGTTCTGGGAAAACCAGGAATCACATCCAAGTCTATCAGGAAGTTCCTGAGCCACACAGCTTCTTTGGCCGCCTCAGAGGCTGCCACATACTCAACTTCCATGGTGGAGTCCGCCACGCATTTCTGCTTGACACTCCTCCATAGAATTGCTCCACCCCCCAAAGTAAACACAAAACCTAAGGTAGAATTACTGTTATCCCTATCAGATTGGAAGTCGGAATCCATGTAACCCACAGGGAGGAATTTGTCTGCCTGGTAAACTAGCATATAATCCCTAGTCATTCTCAGGTACTTCAATATATGCTTTACTGCAGTCCAATGTCCCTGTCCTAGATTACTCTGATATCTGCTGACCATGCCCACGACAAAGTAGAAATCTTGTCTTGTACATAGCATCGCATACATGAGGCTTCCTACTGCCGAAGCATAAGGAACTGCCTTCATCTCCTCTATCTCCTTAGATGATCTAGGACACAACTCCTTAGATAAAGGAACTCCATGCCTGAAAGGTAGAAAACCCTTCTTAGAGTTCTGCATGCTAAAATGATCCATAATCGTGTCTATGTATGAAGCTTGGGATAAGCACAACATCCTTTTCCTGCGATCCTTTATAACCTTGATCCCAAGGATGTGTCACACTTCTCCCGAGTCCTTCATATCAAACTGTTTGGACAACCATACCCTTACATCCGATAACACCTTGATATTATTGTCAATCAACAAAATGTCATCTATGTATAGTACAAGAAATACCTCTACGTTTCCGTCACATCTCTTGTATACACAAGACTCATCCGGACTTTGAATAAATCCATAAGACTGGATTACCTCATCAAAGCGGATGTTCCAAGATCTCGAAGCTTGCTTCAATCCATAAATGAACCGATTAAGCTTACAAAAAAGATCCTCTTTGCCTTTAGCAATGAATCCCTTTGGATGCTTCATATAGATGTTTTCCTCAAGACTTCGATTAAGGAAAGCTATCTTGACATCCATCTGCCACACCTTATAATCCATATGAGCTGCTATGCATAAGAGAATCCGGATAGACTTAAGCTTGGCTATCGACAAAAAGGTTTCCTCATAATCGATACCCTCTTTCTGAGTATACCCCTTCGCAACAAGCCTTGCTTTGAAGGTCTCAACCTTCCCGTCTATTCTTCTCTTTCTTTTATAGATCCACTTGCATCCAATGGTTTTTACACCATCGGGTGGTTCTACTAGCTCCTATACCTGATTTGAATCCATAGATTCAATCTCGGTATTCATTGCATTTTGCCAAGATGCTGCATCTTTATCTTGGATTGCCTCGTCATATGTCCAGGGATCAGGTTCATGTTCGACAGGGACCAAATCTAAAGATTCTCCCAAGAACATAAATCTATCAGGCTGTCTCACAACCCTCCCACTACGATGAGGTATCTCTTGTGTATCCTCTGTGACACGCGGTGCAGTGACATGTAGTAAATCCTATTGTACCGGTGGTACTAAAGAAGTGACTTCCCCTTTTAATTCCTCCAGAACAATTTTACTCTTCGACTTGTGGCTTATCACATAGTCTTCCTCTAAAAATCTGGTGTTCATGCTAACGATCATCCTCTGATATCTAGGACTATAAAACAAACCACCCTTCGTTCCTCTAGGATACCCAACGAACATGCATACTTCTGTACGAGGTTCCAACTTACCAGCATCTGCCTTCAGCACATGTGCTGGACTCCTCCATATCCGAATATGTCTTAGACTAGGCTTTTGCCCAGTCCACAACTCTGTGGGAGTAGAAGGCACTGATTTAGATGGAACCAAGTTCATAATGTACACCGCCGTATCTAGAGCATATCCCCAGAACGAATCTGGCAACTCAGAATAACTCATCATCGATCTAACCATCTCCATAAGAGTCCTATTCCTTCGCTCTGCTACACCGTTCTACTGGGGTGTGTCAGGTGCAGTCAATTGGGATTGAATCCCAGCCTCTGATAAGTAGTTCCTAAACTCTCTCAAGAGGTACTCACAAACACGATCAGATCGTAGTGTCTTGATACTTTTACCTTGACATTTCTCCACATCAGCCTTGAATTCTTTGAACTTGACAAAGCATTCAGACTTGCGGCGCATCAAGTAAATGTACCCATATCTTGAGTAATCGTCTATAAAAGAGACGAAATACTCAAAACCACCTCTAGCCTGGATAGACGTAGGACCACACAAATCAGAATGAACCAATTCTAACACATCTTTGACTCTATACCCCTTGGACTTAAAAGGCCTCTTGGTCATCTTACCCTCCAAGCAAGATTCACAGGTTGGGAGATCCTCCACCACTAATGAACCCAAAGGTCCATCAGCTATCAACCTTTGAATTCTGCTTAGGTTAATATGACTAAGCCTAAGATGCCAAAGATATGTTTGGTTCATCTTCGAAGGTTCTTTTCTCTTATTGGAATTAGAAGATGAGTTATTAATTTCAATATGCATCGTGGGAGCTTTTGGTTCAAGTGTGTACAAATTTCCTATCAATGCACCCGAACAGATAATGTCCCTATTCCTTTTTATAACAACTCTGTCATTAAAAGAAATAGAATATCCATCCTTAAACAATTTAGAAACTGAAATTAAATTCTTTCTAAATAAAGGTACATAAAGGCAATTCTTAAGAACCAAAAGTTTATTTTTCTCAAAAGATAAATGAACATCTCCCACTGCAACAGCCGCCACCTTCGTGGCATCGCCCAAGTACACGGTAATCTCCCCCTCAGCCAGTCGTCTGGTTTCCTGGAACCCCTGCAAAGTATTGCAGACATGATCAGTGACTCCTGTATCTACACACCAGGTACCGGTAGATAACACCGCTAAACATATTTTAACGACTAGACCAAAAGATATACCTTTGTTCTTGCGGTTGGGGCAGTCCTTCTTCCAGTGTCCAATCTACTTACAAGTAAAGCACTTGCCTTTCGACTTCTTCAATCTTCCCTGAGTACCTCCCACCGCCTTTGCCCCAGTTTATTTCTTCTTCATCTTGCCTTTCGACTTAGAAGTAGAAACCTTTTGGGTCACCATGGCATGTGCCTAAGCACTCTGACGAAATAGCCCCTCTGCCGCCTGGAGTTCTATCAGAAGTTCCGCCAACGAATACAACCTCTTGTTCATGTTGTAGTTTAGGCGAAACTGCTCAAAATTCCTAGGTAGAGACTGGAGAATGATATCAACCTGGGTTTCCCCATCGATCTCAACTCCGAGGACTTCCAACTCATTCAAATGAGCCATCATCTTGAGAACATGATCCCTTACGGGTGTTCCCTCGATCATAGTGGTCGTCATCAAGTTTCTCATGGCTTCTTGCCTCACAGCCTGATTCTGGTGTAGGAAAAGCTCTTTGAGATTGAGCATCATGTCATAAACTGTGGGCATGGCTTGATGCTGATGTTGCAGTACATTTGACATAGATGCCAAAATGTAACACCACTCCATCTCATCGGCCTTTACCCACTTCTTATAACTATCTCTCCTTTTCCCCGGAATCTTCTGTAGGCTAAGGAGGGCACTCTTCGAGGAGTACATATTTGTATTCCTCAGCAGTCAAGACAATGTCTAGATTCCTCTTCCAATCAAGATAGTTGGGTCCAGTAAGTTTGTTCTCTTTCAGTATCACAGCAAGTGGGTTGAAAGTCATTTTGAAAGAAAACCTAAGAATAACATAAATCAAAACATTAGATTTCAAAAAAATTATTGATTCCTCAAACAATAAAATTTTAAAATCAACCAACACCTCAAAACACCGAGAATATCGTATGCCACGATAGTGTGGACGTATACGAATTCTACATTTGTAATAGGAGGTTTTACCCATTAATTTTACTATCTTGTCAACCTAATTTTTTGACTAGTAAAATTAATAGTTGGTTCCTCTTTGTCCCTACAAATAAAAGAAGTGACTCCGATGGGGAGGATACTTATATTTGTATCTAAGTGTTCACCATTACTCGGTACCAAGGTAATTATCTCAGGTTATGTGCCTTCCGATGGGGAAGTGCACACGCTCCTTGATAATTCCCTAAAACCATATTTGACCTTGTGATCCGCAAACAAACTCATCCGATGGGGAGGAAGGCACTCAGAGCCGACGCGCAAGTTTGTTTGTATCACTTGTCAAATCGTAATGGAGACCGTGGGAATTTTAAAAAATTCCCTCTCCCACTTAGTAATTTGAAATTGAGGAATTTTCCTAGCCTACGACATGCATATCAAACAAAAAGCAATAAAAATGAAAAATAAATTATTTTCCAACTATTATGGCTTTTGTCTTCAATATGTCTCCCATCGCAACGCCTTCTCGTCAGCTCCTCCTACGCCATGTACAAGCAATCCGGAGATCCGAGCTGAGACTAAAACCTATTTTAATTTACATCCATCGATCCTATACTCCACAAGGAAATGTACATGAAATCTAGATCGAAAGTAAAATAAAATAAAGAGTGGCTAAACAATGTCGTATCTAATTTATAAAAAATCAAATACTAGCCTCGTCAACCCCGAGGATTCAACAAAATATACACATACAATCACATACACACATATGGCCATAATAGTCGGATCTTATGCCTGCAACCAAAGAGTTAAACTACGCATATCCTACTATTATCTGGCACATATAATATATGAAAAATGCTTAAAAATTAACCGAATCCTAAACACACAAAACAGGAAACCTTGGCTCTGATACCAATTGAAGGGTTTTGCTTATCGAGTCCGTGAGGGGAAACTTCGCTTCCCACTTCACCTCGGTTGTTTGCTCATGGCGATCCCATCGATGTCCCCGGATTAAAAAAAAATCAATCCTTGACAAAAGGGATTGCTCAAACAACCAAGTCATCGTCGTGCTATTCGTTTAGAGAGGTCACTTGAACAAACTCGTTGTTCAAGCGACCATCCTCTATTCTATGAGTAGCCATGGAATAGACGATGTATGGATCGCCGACTTTTGTATTTATGATCGAGATCCAAGTATTATTTAGCCACAAACAGAATATTACATGCTCATAATTGAAAAACAAAAACAAACATGTTACAAAAGAGAATGAAGAATAGGTATACCTCTCGATCTTCTAAAGTATGACCTTCCTCCTTTCGGACGTTGTGTGGGCGACGATATACCAAAAGTTGAAGCTCCTAGATCACAAATCTTCCTTCCTTGCTCTTCCAAAGCAAGAGGAAGAATAGAAACAAGGCTCTTCTCCTTCCTATAGCCAACAAACAAGAAACAAGAAGAATTCTTGTCGCCGACCAACAAGGAGAAGGAGATGATGATGGAAACCGACCAAGACACCAAGGGAAACCCCTAAGTCTTGTTTCCACCACTCAAGGAGAAGAGAAGAGAGTCTTTGGCTGCCGGCCAATGGCTGGAAAAGGGCTAGAAAAGCTACTGGATGCCGACCACTTTAAAGGAAGAAGAAGAAAGGAAAAATTTCCTTGTTTGGTGCCGCCCAAGCCTCCAAAACCCTAAGCCTCCAAACCCTAAGCCTCCAAACCCTAATCCTATCTCAATTAGGATTCCTCCCTTTGCTGCCCACCCCTTGCCCTCCTTTTATAGAGTTAGGGATAAGCCATGATTTAATCTCCTCCATTGGTTCTAGGGATTTAATCTCAACTGTCGAATCTTAGAGATTTAATCTCTACCTTTGGATCTAGAGTTTTGTTTCTATCCATTGGATCTAAGCTTCATGAGGTGTTAGTAGGCTACATTAGAGACCATGAGGAGGAGTTGGATCTTGGCCACCCATGGATCAAGCCCACATAAAGTCCGATCCATTAATGATAATCCAATCCACTAAAGGATTATCATTGATCTACCTCACCAACCCCCATATGATAATATGGGCTCCATATATTATTTGTACATTTTCTCCCCGTGTTTAAGATCTCGAATGTCCGTCGATTAATTAATTTACTGACCATTAATTAATCAACATCTAACTCAATGAGTAGTACCACTCAACCTTTTCATCATGCCGGACCAAGTCCACCTGCAGGGTTTACATGATGAACCTTATGAGCTACTCAAGGGGACATCATCATCCTAATATATAGGACACGGTTTCCTCCTATAATCAATGGCACACCATATAAATAATATCATCTCCAAACTTACCGAGCCTATCGATTTAATCTATAAATCTCGCCCATTGGTAAATCAAAGAGATGAATACTAAGTATATGTGCCCGTTATTATATCGAGATTAAGAGCATGTACATAATAATATCTGAGGTCTGATTCGATTATGTAGTCAGCAATAAATCGAATCACCTCTAAGTCGGTCCTGCTCAATACACTCAAAGTGCACTAGTGTGATTCTATGGTCAAGACAAACCAATTGTCTTGTGGACTACGATCTGATCGTGGTGGTGAGTACCTCTAGGGAGAGTTGAGGAACTACTTATCAGAGGCTGGGATTCAATCTCAATTTATTGCACCTGGCACACCCCAGCAGAACGGTGTAGCAGAGCGAAGGAATAGGACTCTGTTGGTGCAGTAGGCACCTAAGTCGAACCTGAGTTTTGATTATAGCAAACGATATAAAGTTAAACTTATGTCATTATCTCATGAGCTGAATCGAGTGTGCAGAAGATTGCTAAAGCTGGAGCTGAAGGTTAGCGACACCCGGAGGAAGCCGGGTGGTCGGGCGACACTCGAGTGACTTCGGAGGGAGCCGAAGGAATCGAGTGGAAGGCCGGAAGAAAAAGTGACATGGTAAGTATCAAGGTAAGCTCGTGTGTGCGAGCATAAGTGAGGTCGTATCCTCCTTACGGGGATGGTCTTAAGCGTAGATCCGACAAAAGACATCCCATCTATGGTCTAGGTCAAGATCGGATGGTCGAAGACCGTCGAAATAATGTTTTCTTTGAGCTAACTTTGCCTTACAGCTAGCATCAGTCGAATGCCAGCTTGGAGGACTCGACTGCCCTTCATCAGTCAACTGTCTACTGTCAGTACTCGACTAATGCTACCATCAGTCGACTGATGATGGCCATCAGTCGACTGATGGTCAATGATCAGCTTCGAGGAGTCAAGGCTTATCACCCCATTTCAAGGAGTTTTTGTGTCCATTTGTGATTGGTTGAAGACCCATTCGATGAGGGGCTCAAAGGCTATAAAAAGAGGGCTTGTCTTAGGGTTTTTCATCAATTAAAAAGGCTTCCAAGTGCTTCCGATACGCTCCGACTCTCCGACATCCCTCTGACGGCGCTCACCGAGACGACGAGCTTCAACCTCCAACCTTTGAAGTCGTCGGTAATGAAAGTTTAAATTGTATTTCAGTTTATTTTTTAGTAAAGCTTTCATTATAACAAGGAGAGGGGGAGTGTCCCTCTACCTCGAGCTTTTGTCATTTTTTGTATCCGTCTAACTCCTACCTTCAACGAGGAGGAGTTCTTTAGTAGTTTGCCCTCCGTACGTGGTCAAGGACCACTAGGGCCTTGGAGTAGTAGCCTTCGGCTACGAACCAAGTAAAACCCTTGTGTCTATTGTCTCGCTTGTTTTGTTTTTATCTTCCACTGTGTCTACTCACATTTTAACGAACGATTTTGAACGAAAAATTTCTATCGCTATTCACCCCCCCCTCTAGTGATCCGCTCGATCCAACAATTGGTATCAGAGCCGGGGGCGCTCAGATTCGGTGCAACCACCAATCGAGCAATTTTCTTTTTGTATTTATTGTTTTAAGATTTTTCCCACACTACTAATCCAAGACTAAGTCTTGGTACTTTGTTTTTGGTTGTGTTTTTTGCAAGTACTAATCGCCTTTGGAGTACCTCACGATCAAATGAGCATAACTTTTGCTACAAGGGGACTCACGAAACGATCTACCCACCAAATCGAAGCTCTCTGAGAGATCTACACTTCTTATGGGGGTTTACCCCCGTAACAAGCTGTTTTCATCCTCAAAAATCGACGTTTAGTAGCCTTTCGGGGATATCGAAGGTTGTGAGTACTTACTTTTTATTTAGTTTCTTATTTCTTTGCTTAACTTTCTATTTCTCGTTTGTTTCTTTTTATTTCCCGTACCACTAATCCAAGGCGAAGTCTTGGAACCCTTTTTCGTGTTTTTTGTATTATTTTGTGCAAGGTTTTCCTTCCAAATAGCCCATCTCGAGGGTTTTAGAACCGTCCGACCTCCGTTTTACAACGGAGATGACTTCCGTTATTGGAAGGGTCGGATGGAATGCTTTCTTAAAACCCAAATCGAGATGTGGATCATAATTCAAATGGAATTCACACTTCCGACTAACGAAGTGGGTGAATCCTTGGATTATAACCAATGGACCATTGCGACAAAAAGACAAGTCGAAGCCGACGCTAAGGCAACTCAAATCCTTCAATGCGGCCTATCCAAGGAGGAGCTAAATCGCGTCGGCCCCTTCATAAGCGCAAAGGATCTTTGGACAAAACTAGTGGAGCTACACGAAGGGACCGATGAAGCCAAGGTATGTAAGCGTGATCTTCTATTCAATAAACTATATAATTTAAAAATGCAGGAACACGAGTCCGCGATGCAACTCCACGCCCGTGTCCAAGACATAGTCAACAACCTACACGCAATCGGGCAAAAGGTCGAAAACTGCGACCTTATAAGGTATGTCCTAAACTCTTTTCCGAGGACTACCTTGTGGGCATCCATGGTCGATGCCTACAAGGTCTCCAAGGATCTTTCTAAACTTAGGTTAGATGAACTTTTTTCTAATTTCGAACTTCATGAGCAGTCTAACTCGGAACCTGAGAAGGGTATAACACTTTTTGCAGGTTCGAGGAAGAAAACCGCAAGCAAGCCACCCCCGAAGGAAGAAGAGGATGAGTCGAATTCAGAGGTCGACTCGGAAATGGAAGCCGAACTAGTCAACCTAGTTCGGAGGATAGTCAAGGGCCGAAAATGAGCCGTCACTCGACCCAACGAAGGTAAGCCTAAAAGTTCAAACATTAAGTCCGAGTGCCCAAAACTCAAGAGCAAGGCACCAAAACATAAAAAGGCACTCAACGCTACTTGGGAAGAAGCCTCCGAGGAAGAAGACAACGATCGAGTCCTTATGGCTAAACCGGTGGAATCGGAGACGGAGTCGGAACCGGAACTAGAATCAGAAACCAAAGACGAGTCGGACTACGAAACACTATTCAAGACAAGCCACGGATACGCATCCGGTTCAAAAGATACACTCAAGGTAAGTCGGTCTCTTATTACTACTCTTTATAGTGCAATTAAGTTTTTAAATAAAAAGTTAGCTAAGTCCGAGTCCAAGGTCGAGACCCTGGTTGAGGAAGTTAAACTCCTCAAACACGAGGTCTCCCTAACCTCTTCGACTAGTCGAGTTCAAGAGAAGGACTCAACTCGAGTTGAAAAACTCGAAGTTGAGAACTCACTCTTGAAAAGTCAAGTCGAAGATCTTAGGAATACGTTGGAAAGGTTTACTTTGGGATCCAAAGGACTTGACCTCCTACTTGGATCACAAAGGGCCGTGTACAACAAGGCCGGGCTAGGGTTTAGCTCAAACACGACCAATAAGTCGTATATGTCAATCGTAAGTAGACATAGAAAATGTGTCCAAGCATGGGTCCCTAAGACTGTTGGTGCAATCGGCCCAGGTCACGATTGACCAGGACTCGAGTTTGACTCGAGTGATGTTTTGATGTTTGACAAAGTATGTTTGACAAAGTATGTTAGACATAGGATTGACATTGATGTTTGACATTAATGTCGGTTAATATGTTGGGGAGATTGTTTATACAATCGACCCAGGTTATAATTGACTTGATGGTTGACCAGGGTTGACCATGTGATTATGGGAAAGTCCAAGCATGGGTCTTTGCAAGGGAAAGTCCAAGTCATGGGTACTTGGCATGGAAAGTCCAAGTGGGACACTTGGCAATTGGGAAAGTCCAAATCTTGAGCACTTGGCATGAGAAGTCCAAGCATGGGTCTTGGCAAATGAGAAGTCCAAGCATGGGTCTTGGCATGGAAAGTCCAACATGGGTTGGCAAGGGAAAGTCCAAGCTTGAGTCTTGGCATTTGAGAAGTCCAAGGGGATTGATATTGGCGGCGTAAAGTCCAAGCGGAGTCTTGGCGGCGTAAGTCCAATGTGCCTTGGCGGTGTAGACACCGTTAGCATGACATAGCCGCTGGAAGCACCTGAAGGCTAGCGCGATGGATGAACAAGTCATGGATGACTTGGAGGGATCCGAGAGGCGTGAGGCTGATGGAGGTGGCTAGAAGGCTTAGGTCCAGGCTAAGGGTGGTCTAGCAAGTGAGGCACCATACTTGGGTTAAAACCTCATTCTTGAGGTTGGCGTCGACCGCATTATGGCGGTTCAAGCCGAGAGTCGACTCGAGTTCGATCACGGTTGAGAGCTTTAAGAGCTCAGCGATCGCGCTCATGGAGCAGCGATCGGGCGACGGCAATGATCGCTAAGGGATGGCAATGATCACGGCCGAGTTAAGCGAGCAGAAACGCTCCGTGAGCCGACCGGGTCGACTATGGCGTTAGCCGATCGCCAATGTTGGCAATGATCGGTGAGAGACTCGTTGGAATTTGTCCAACGTGGATTGAGCCGTTGTCTCACCTGATGTTGAAAGTCGATCGGTGATTTATGGCGATCGATCACAGCGGAAATCCCCCGACGCAAGATAAAAGGAAGCCGCTCGTGGAGATTGCGGCGATCGCCTGGGAAGCTTTCTTGAGGCGATTTGCAGGTGCATTTCAGGGCCCTTCAACCTCATCCAAGCAACCAACAAGCAAAGCGCTCAAACCCTAGTTTTGTAAAGTGTTCTTTACATTTCCTTTGTATTTGCTTGTATTTCCTTAGATTATTGTTGTAATCTTGTGTACGAGGTTTCTCCGCCTCCGACTTGTTGTCGAGAAGGAGTTTATTGATTAGTGATTGCATTGGCGTCGCTAGAGCTCGTTAGAGCTCGATCCGTGGAGTAGGAACCGTTACGGTTCCGAACCACGTTATATGATCGTGTTGTGATTGTGTGTCTTGTTATATTTATTTGTTATTACTATTCCGCTGTGCTAACAAGATTGTAGACGATCGAACGCGAAAGAATTCCATCTACGTACGGTATCACGCTATTCACCCCCCCTCTAGCGGGCATTCAATTCCCAACAAGTGGTATCAGAGCCTGGTGGCTCTTCAACGGATTAACAACCGGGAGCAATACGCTAGAGGGTAAAGATGGAATTTCAAGACAAGCTAGGTTGGGACATCAACACACCGGTCCCGTACTCATTATATGGACAAGAAGGCTTCGATTCTTGGAAGAGAAGAATTGAAGATTTTTTGATGATGAGGGACTTCGAGGAATGGTCTCTATTAATGGAAGGATTTGAGTATCCTAGAGGACCAAAAGGTGGTTTCCTCAAGAAGAAGAGATGGAGTGAAGATCAACTCCAAAGATTCGAGAAAAACAAGAAGGTAATCAAATTCATTTTTGATTTAATTCCAAATGAATTCTTGTGTAGCCTAGGTGAATGCATGGATGCTAAGGAGCTATGGAGCGATTTGGCAAAGCTCCATGAAAGCCCATCAATGGTCCAAGAGGAAGAGACTGAAGAGGCTAATGCATCATCTTCACAAGGAAGTGAGGACTTGGAGGCTGAGAGATCATCAACATCCAAAGAGGAAGAGGAAGTAGAATTGGAAGTTGATAGGGAGTCAATTTCCGGGTTGGTGGAGGAAGTGGAAGAAGCATCCACCTCAAGGATTGAGGGGGAGGAGAGAACTTCCATACCGGAGAAACAAGAAGAAGCTTCAAAATCCAATCAAGATGAGGAAGCTCAAAATACAACTCCGGCACCTACCACCGAACTAGGTAACTCAAACACATCAATCTCAAATAAAAATAATATCATGTGCTTTGAGTGTAGGGAATTTGGGCACTACAAGAGCAAGTGCCCAAAGAAGATTAGGAAAGCTCCACCGGCTCCAAAAGTCAAGGATGCCGGTTCCCCAAATATCAAGAGCAAGGAGCAACACATATGCTTCAAGTGCAACTCAAGGGGACATTATAGGAATCAATGTCCTAGGGGAAGCAAAAAGACCAAAGAGGGAGCTACACATGTAGGGGGAGCCTCTAGGGCAAACCCTAAGGTATATTTCAATAATGCACCTTCTTTAGTTAATAGGCAAAGGCATGCTAGGAATTTAAATTCTCTTGCAATTTATGAAAAGCATGCTAATAGGAATAAATATTTTTGCTTAGGAGCTAAAAGTGTCCATTTTAGTAATAAGGAGAAATTTGGGACTAATGTCCCTAGAAAAACCATACCTAGTGAATCTATTAAGAAAATACAAGAACATCTAGGTTTTAATCCAAAATGGACTAGGCATATGCCAAGAAAGTCAAATGCCCAAGATTTAAATCAAGATTCTAAAATTGGGAAATTAGAATTAGAGAACCAAGCCTTAAGGTCAAGGCTTGAAAAACTTGAAAAGACCCTTAGGAATATACAAAATCAATTTAAAGGGTCTAGTGGTCAAAATCAAGGGTTCAAAAGTCACAGTCAACACTTAGGACCTAAGAGTCAAAAGTCAACCAAGGGCAAGAAAGGTTTGGGTCACAAACCTAAGCCTAAGGTGGCTTACCATAGTGTTCCATTTGATTATAGAACACAAACTAGGTCTAGGAAGACCAAGGTCAATAGGGAAGTCATCTCTAGAGTTGACCAAAGGGTGTGCCTAGTGGCTAGGGCTTCTAGGAAACCTAGGGTGGCCACTAAGAAGGTTGCAAGGGGAGTCACCCCTAGAGTCAACCTAGGTAAGACCCAAATGACCAAGGCTAACAAGCCTAGGAGGGTCATTAGAAAGGTATCTAGGGAGGTTATCCCTAGGGAATACCTAATCAACCCTAGGAGCTCAAATAAATTTTGGGTTCCTAAGAGCGTGATTGATTCACGCTAAGTGGGTTTAGGGTGTGTCAACCTTGATTGGATGAGTAGTTAACTCAACCATGGTAAGGTGGCACTTTAGGATATTTTCAAGGTTATGGTTACCTTGGAAATAGATTTGAATTAATCCTAAAAGGATTTTAGGATGTGCCAATATTAATTATGAAGTTTGATAAAATGATCATTTTGGCACAATTTAGGTTTAGAGGTTAGTGTGCCATTTTGAGTTTTTGGCACACTTGGGAGAAAAATAGAAATATGGCAAAATATATCTAATTATATAAAATGGCAATTAATATTAAAATTTAGGTATTACATACCTTTATATCTTATTTGTCATGCTTTGATTTGCCATATGCCATGACATGACATCATGTTCATTCTCATCATTTATATGTCATGTACATGTTTAGGATTAAGGATTAAATGTCATGTGTTTTAAGATTTCATATTATGTCATGACGTCATGATTATGAGCATGTGTTTATCTATATCATCTCTAATGCCATAATCACTCATGCACTTAAGATAATTTGATTGAAATTGATTTAAGGACAATGGCATGACTTAGAGTCCCATTTATAAGGGAAGCAAATAGAGTCGCCTTAGAAAAATGCATGAAACTCTAGTTTAGGGAGAACAAAACCCACATCTCACATCCAATTGACATGTATGTGTATTTATACACCCTAGATACATGTGAGATGCTAGGATATGAGTTGAGTTCAAGGTGCATAGTTTTTGCATCTAGTTGAACCAAAACTCATCTAATTTTATATGGTGGATCATTGGGAAAGCTTGTGTACAAGTCATGTACTTAGAGCCCAAGGAATATGATCCAAAATAAGGTTTTGAAATCATTTTAAAATCAATTTAGAAAACCATGGTGAAGTCTATCTTTTGATAGCAATCACCATTGATGAAGTTGATACAAAATAGGGCCAAAACATTGAAAATTTCAATGGTTTTGAGTTTTGTATCAAACTCACTATTTTATGGGTAAAATATTTTTCAAACATTTTTCATCCATTGTTTTGGTCATAAGTATTATACGTATTAAATTTTGTGATTTTTCGATGTACGTATAATTATTTATGAATTTTTGAATTTCATTCGATAAATTTGAAATTGAATTTCAATTACGATCAACGCCACTTGGTGGCGATCGATGAGAGTGGCAATGATCGATAAGCTGTAAGTCATTGCCAGATCTGATTTCGGGTTAACAAGGTTTGTTTAGCCCGTGTTCAGCTATGGTAAAGGTTCCTAACCACTCCTAACCCTAGGATATGCTTTGGGAAGCATTATGAAGGGTGAAAATCCATTGGATATGGATTAGGAGTTGTGTTAGGTCAAAGTATCAAATTTAGGGTGAGTAAAAGTTCTATGTTGAACTTAGAACCTTAATTTTGATGGTTTAGAGTTCCTATTGGCTTAGGGGCTTTCCAAGGACATTGTTGGTGCAATGGTCAAGGGGGAGCAAGCCTTTAGGGGGAGGTATCCATCTTGGGATGATGGATGTTTTTTTTATGGGGAGAATGTCATCAATTGGGAAAATTGATGGGTGTTTGATACCCAATTTGGAAATTGGGAGAGTGAGATAGGAGTGCCTCTCTTGAGTGATATGGGACTTATCACTAGGAAGATGGTAGGCATCCTAGGTATTTTTGATCAAGGGGGAGATTGTAAGATCTTTTGGGACATGAGACATTGACCTCCTTGAGAGAAAACCTTTGATGTTAGTCAAAAAGGGGGAGAATGTTTGGGGGAGAACATTTGATTTACATTTTCACTTAAATGTTTGGGGGAGAACATTTGGTGAGTGTTTACCAATTTGGGATAATTGGTAAGGGATTTGAGTTAGTGTTCTAACTCATGATTTGATTGGTTTTTGTCAAACATCAAAAAGGGGGAGATTGTTGGTGCAATCGGCCCAGGTCACGATTGACCAGGACTCGAGTTTGACTCGAGTGATGTTTTGATGTTTGACAAAGTATGTTTGACAAAGTATGTTAGACATAGGATTGACATTGATGTTTGACATTAATGTCGGTTAATATGTTGGGGAGATTGTTTATACAATCGACCCAGGTTATAATTGACTTGATGGTTGACCAGGGTTGACCATGTGATTATGGGAAAGTCCAAGCATGGGTCTTGGCAAGGGAAAGTCCAAGTCATGGGTACTTGGCATGGAAAGTCCAAGTGGGACACTTGGCAATTGGGAAAGTCCAAGTCTTGAGCACTTGGCATGAGAAGTCCAAGCATGGGTCTTGGCAAATGAGAAGTCCAAGCATGGGTCTTGGCAAATGGAAAGTCCAAGCATGGGTCTTGGCATGGAAAGTCCAACATGGGTTGGCAAGGGAAAGTCCAAGCTTGAGTCTTGGCATTTGAGAAGTCCAAGGGGATTGATATTGGCGGCGTAAAGTCCAAGCGGAGTCTTGGCGGCATAAGTCCAATGTGCCTTGGCGGTGTAGACACCGTTAGCATGACATAGCCGATGGAAGCACCTGGAAGCTAGCGCGATGGATGAACAAGTCATGGATGACTTGGAGGGATCCGAGAGGCGTGAGGCTGATGGAGGTGGCTAGAAGGCTTAGGTCTAGGATAAGGGTGGTCTAGCAAGTATGGGGGCACCATACTTGGGTTAAAACCTCATTCTTGAGGTTGGCAGTCGACTGGCATTATGGTCGGTTCGACTGCCGGGAGTCGACTCGAGTTATTGCGGTTGAGAGAGCTTTAAGCTCTGGCGATCATTGCTCATGGGAGCAATGATCGGGGTACGGCAACGATCGCTGGATGGCAATGATCACGGCGAGTTGGAGCAACCGAGAACTCCGTAGCCGATCGGGCGATCGACTACGGCGTTAGCGATCGGCCCCGCCAATGTTGGCGATCGGTGAGAGTCCCGTTGGAATTTGTCCAACGTGGATTGAGCCGTTGTCTCACAGCTACAGTGTTGGCCGTCGACGGGTGATTTATGGCAGTCGACTGCCAGGCGGAAATCCAGCCCGACGCGAGATAAAAGGAAGCTGTTCGTGGAGATTGCGGCATCAGTTCTTGGGAAGCTTTCTTGAGGCGATTTGAAGGCGATTTGCAGGTGCATTTCAGGGCCCTTCAACCTCATCCAAGCAACCAACAAGCAAAGCGCTCAAACCCTAGTTTTGTAAAGTGTTCTTTACATTTCCTTTGTATTTGCTTGTATTTCCTTAGATTATTGTTGTAATCTTGTGTACGAGGTTTCTCCGCCTCCGACTTGTTGTCGAGAAGGAGTTTATTGATTAGTGATTGCATTGGCGTCGCTAGAGCTCGTTAGAGCTCGATCCGTGGAGTAGGAACCGTTACGGTTCCGAACCACGTTATATGATCGTGTTGTGATTGTGTGTCTTGTTATATTTATTTGTTATTACTATTCCGCTGTGCTAACAAGATTGTAGACGATCGAACGCGAAAGAATTCCATCTACGTACGGTATCACGCTATTCACCCCCCCCTCTAGCGGGCATTCAATTCCCAACAAAGACCACCTTGATTTCAAACTTAGGATCAAACCAGTACTGGGTTCCCAAGGACCAAATCCACTATGTGGAGAGACCGAATCGATTCAACGGTCCAGGGGGAGCTAGTATGAAATTTGTTTGGGTTTTAACTTAGAAATTGCATGCTTAGGTTTTTATTTAGTTTGATTTTCCTTTTTAGAATGGTTAGATAGGACTATAACTCGTCAATACTTGATAACATAGTACCAGGACGCGGCGAGATGATAGTACGCTAGGAAAGCGGAGTCTTGTGTATTCGGGCTAGATAAGGCGTATCTAGTTCGGTGCACTTGACCGAGCGGAACTAGCTGAAGCTACCTCGCCGTATCCTAGACTAGTTAGACCAGGAAGTGGTCTTAGGTGAGTCAAGTCTCTATTTTCTTGAAAATGGCTTTGTCTAAGGAAGTAGTCATTGTTCCGATCAAAGAAGGCCTCTGTGCCTCGCCACGACCTGGAAGCCATGATCTTGAAAAGGTGACTTGATGAGCCTAAGGTCAAATCCGAATCTAACGCAAGGTTGACAAGTGTTTAAGTCATTAAACTTAATTCAACTAAAAAATTGGAAGTCATCTCACAAGAACATATAGGATTAACATGTTTGATCATATAGACATGGGTGAGATGATTTAGGTTAATAATCTTCAACCAATTTTTAATAAATCCAATATCCGATCCAACTACCTTGCGTGTAGGATCAATGGATGTTGGATAGTGGTTTCTCCCGACACATGACCGGGGATCAACTCAAGTTTTCGAAGCTTCGATTCAAACGACAAGGATCGGTAGCATTCGGAAATAACAGCAAGCTCAAAATCATCGAATCAGGTGATATTGAGCTCAATTCAAATTTTGTTATTCAAAATGTTTTATTAGTAGAAAATTTTCAATATAATTTACTTAGTGTAAGCCAATTGTGTGATAATAACTATAAGGTCATATTTCTAGAAAATGAATGCGTAATTAATACAAACGAAACCTCTAAAACAATTCTTAAAGGGACTAGAAATAACAACATTTACACTATCAACTTAACTAACTCCTCAACTAAGTGTCTTATGACACGGCAAGAGGAATCGTGGTTGTGGCACCGACGACTCGGTCACTCACACCCAAAACTCATCCACAAGATGAGTCAGAGTGATTTAGTCAGAGGTTTGCCTAACCTCAACAACTTGGATAATAAAATATGTAATGCTTGTCAACAAGGTAAACAATCTAGGACACAACATCAACTAACTAGTCAAGAACGAACCAAAAGTGTGCTTGAGCTCCTACACATGGATCTTTTTGATTCACACGGAGCTAAGTCACTTAACGGAAGTAAATTCTGCTTAGTCATAATTGATTACTATTCTAGATTTACTTGGGTTAGGTTCATCAAACACAAAAATGATACCCTAGATCAATTAATCAATCTATTTAAGTTAATAGAAAATCAACAAAGCATTAAAATCAAAAGACTTAGGACTAATCATGGTGGTGAATTCGAAAACCATAGGTTTACAAAATTCTGTAACCTAAATGCATACCACCACGAGTTCTCTTTCCCTAGAACTCCACCACAAAATGGCCTAGTAGAATGCAAAAATAGAACCCTACAAGAAGCCGCTAGGACAATGTTAAATGAGTGTAACCTACCCGATAGGTTTTGGGCGGAAGCCGTGAGTACGACATGCTATGTCCAAAATAGAATCCTTATGGTAAAGAGGCACCTTAAGACCTCATACAAGATTTATCACGATAAAATACCTAACATCAAGTACTTTAGGGTATTTGGATGTAAGGTACATATCCTAAACACTAAGGATTACCTAGGGAAATTTACATCCAAAACCACGACCGGAATCTTTCTAGGATACTCGACTACAAGCAGAGCTTATAGAGTATATAACCACGACACCCTTAGAGTCGAGGAGACTATCAATGTAGTATTTGATGAAGGACACGAACCTACAAAACCCCCGGCAACCCCAATTAGCGAGCCGACTCATACTAGACCTAACTCTGATCCGGAGATCAGGTCTAGTGTTAATCCTAACCTAAGTCAACCAAGTCACTCTATCGACCAAGTGATAGATGACTCCAACCAAACTAGAACTCAAACAAGCCATCCTATGGATCAAGTTGTAGACTCAAACCCAAATCCAACTAGGACCCAAACGAATCATCCTATCGACCAAGTGATAGGTGATCCAAGTCTAGGAGTTCGAACTAGAGCCTCATACAGAAACCTTAGTCAAATATCTTTGATTTCTAAAATTGAACCCAAAACTATTGACCAAGCTCTTCTTGATCCCGATTGGATTATTGCAATGCAAGAAGAGTTGGCTCAATTCACTAGGAACGAAGTATGGGAATTAGTACCACCACCTAAAGATAAAACAATCATTGGAACAAGGTGGGTGTTTAGAAATAAAATTGATGATAAAGGTGAAGTAGTTAGAAATAAAGCTATACTAGTTGCTAAAGGGTTTAGTCAAGTCGAAGGTTTAGATTACGACGAGACCTATGCCCCAGTAGCTAGATTAGAGTCCATTCGAATGCTATTAGAATATGCAACACATCGAGGATTTAAATTGTTTCAAATGGATGTGAAATCTGCATTTTTAAATGGATATATTAAAGAAGAAGTTTACGTTAGTCAACCCCCCAGTTTCGAAAGTTTAGACAAACCCGATCATGTCCTTAGGTTAAAGAAAGCTCTTTATGGACTTAAACAAGCTCCTCGAGCTTGGTACAAGAGACTTTCGATTTATCTTAAGTCCAAAGGTTTTAACCAAGGTGTAGTTGACCCAACTCTTTTCGTAAAAACCTTAGGTAAAGACATATTCATAGCCCAAATCTACGTAGATGATATTATTTTCGGAACCACCAACTCAATCCTACTAAATGAGTTCATTTCACTTATGGAAAGTGAATTTGAAATGAATTTAGTAGGTGAGTTAAGCTATTTTTTAGGTCTACAAATTAAACAAACTAAAGATGGAATATACCTACATCAACGCAAATATACTAGGGAATTAATTAAACGCTTTGGAATGCAAGATGATAAAATTATTAATACCCCAATGGCAACTAATGTCAATATAGAAGAAGATTTAATCGGAAACTCAATTGATTTAAAATACTATAGGAGCATAATAGGGAGTCTCCTTTACTTAACTACAAGCCGACCTGATATCCTATTTGCAGTAAGTATGTGCGCAAGGTTCCAAACCTGTGACAAGGAGTCTCACCTAACTCTAGTTAAACGTATCCTTAGATATCTAAAGGGTACACTTAATGTTGGTATTTGGTACCCTAGATCTTCTGAGTTTGAACTAATCGGCTACTCTGATTCGGACTATGCTGGTAGTAAGCTCGATAGAAATAGTACGAGTGGTTGTTATCAACTTCTCGGCTCAAGTCTAGTGAGTTGGTGCAGTAGTAAGCAACACTGTGTTGCTTTATCTACCACCGAAGCCGAATACATCGCGATGGGTGTGTGTGTCACGCAGCTTCTTTGGATGAAGCACACTCTCCGCGAATTTAAGTTAGACTTTACGAATACTAAACTTCACGTATATAACATTAGTTCAATTAATCATACAAAGAATCTGATATGTCACTCTAGGTCCAAACATATAGAGGTCAAACACCATTTCATTCGAGAACATGTGGCCAACGGAACCATACAACTCGAATACGTCGAATCAAAGTCTAACTTAGCAGACCTATTTACTAAACCCCTACCCGAAGCTGAATTTAGTCTATTAAAACAAAAATTGGGCATGTGTGTAGTAGAATAGGAACTTGCAAATTATATTTTCTTACTACTATTTCTTAATTTTCATTTTTTATGGAATTAGTATAGGACATACCTTAGATATCATGCACCTATAGATTTAAGGAGCCAATACATCTCACAACACATAGGACTAATGTGTTTGTGTACTTAGCCACGTAGATGGGCGTGAGATGTTAGGACCTTACTCTTGGTTCCAGATGTAGAGCTAGTGCATCGTTATGAACCACGGAGTATAATCATACATACTAACCGACTCTGACCAGGACTGGTTGATCTTTCATATCAATCAAGCCAAATATGAGTCGAACATTTTATAGATGAACTTATTTTCAGTATATTATTTTCAAAATAATGTGGAACATGCTTGGACTTTAAAATTAAAACTTATTTTTTATTCCACACACACCCTCACTCTTTTCGATATATGGCAAAAGGGGGAGAAAAAGGCCAAAGTTAAGGGATCATTTTTTTTTATGGGCAAGGCTTACTTAACTTTAAGTTAACAAAACAAGTTAAGGGAATTCTTAACTTAAACACATTTAGTTAACTTGTTTTTGTTAACAATACAAAAAAAAAATTACTTAACTTTAAGTTAACTTGTTAACAAAATGGAAGTAAAGGCCAAGGTTAAGAAATCAATTTTTTGATTTCTTAACTTAAAACTTATTTTAAACACTATGGCCAATATTAAGTAATTTCGGTTACTTAATTCTTTTTTAGTAGTAAATATCAAGGGGGAGAGTTAAAACTCTTTCTCAAGTACTCACCCTCGGTCAAGGGGGAGCACTTGAAAAAGAGTTTTTATATACTCCTGCTCATTCATGCATATCTCATACTTATTTTGCTTAATGCACTTAATTTATTTTTCTTAACTTTGTATGTGGGTTTACCATAAATCAAAAAGGGGGAGATTGTTGGTGCAGTAGGCACCTAAGTCGAACCTGAGTTTTGATTATAGCAAACGATACAAAGTTAAACTTATGTCGTTATCTCACGAGCTGAATCGAGTGTGCAGAAGATTGCTAAAGCTGGAGCTGAAGGCTAGCGACACCCGGAGGAAGCCGGGTAGTCGGGCGACACTCGAGTGACTTCGGAGGGAGCCGAAGGAATCCAGTGGAAGGCTGGAAGCAAAAGCGACATGGTAAGTATCGAGGTAAGCTCGTGTGTGCGAGCGTAAGTGAGGTCGTATCCTCCTTACGAGGATGGTCTTAAGCGTAGATCCGACCAAAGACATCCCATCTATGGTCTAGGTCGAGATCGGACGGTCGAAGACCGTCGAAATAATGTTTTCTTTGAGCTAACTTTGCCTTGCAGCTAGCATCAGTCGACTGCCATCTTGGAGGACTTGACTGCCCTTCATCAGTCGACTGTCTACTGTCAGCACTCGACTGATGCTACCATCAGTCGACTGATGATGGCCATCAGTCGACTGATGGTCAATGATCAGCTTCGAGGAGTCAAGGCTTATCACCTCATTTCAAGGAGTTTTTGTGTCCATTTGTGATTGGTTGAAGACCCATTCGATGAGGGGCTCAAAGGCTATAAAAGGAGGGCTTGTCTTAGGCTTTTTCATCAATTAAAAAGGCTTCCAAGTGCTTCCGATACGCTCTGACTCTCCGACATCCCTACGACGAAGCGCTGCCGAGACGACGACTAGAGCTTCAACCTCCAACCTTTGAAGTCGTTGGTAACGAAAGTTTAAATTGTATTTCAGTTTATTTTTTAGTAAAGCTTTCATTATAACGAGGAGAGGGGGAGTGTCCCTCTACCTCGAGCTTTTGTCATTTTGTGTATCCGTCTAACTCATACCTCCAACGAGGAGGAGTTCTTTAGTAGTTTGCCCTCCGTACGTGGTCAAGGACCACTAGGGCCTTGGAGTAGTAGCCTTCGGCTACGAACCAAGTAAAACCCTTGTGTCTATTGTCTCGCTTGTTTTGTTTTTATCTTCTACTGTGTCTACTCGCATTTTAACAAACGATTTTGAACAAAAAATTTCTATCGCTATTCACCCCCCCCCTCTAGCGATCCGCTCGATCCAACAGACTCTTATGGAGATGATTAGATCGGTGATGAGTTATTCTGACTTGCCAGATTCGTTCTGGGGATATGCTCTAGATACGGCGGTGTACATTCTGAACTTGGTACCATCTAAATCAGTGGCTTCTACTCTCACAGAGTTGTGGACTGGGCGAAAGCCTAGTCTAAGACATATTTGGATATGGGGGAGTCCATCACATGTGCTGAAGGTAGATGCTGGTAAGTTGGAACCTCGTACAAAAGTACGCTTGTTAGTTGACTATCCCAGGGGAACGAAGGGTGAATTGTTTTATAGTCCTAGAGATCAGAGGGTGATCGTTAGCATGAATGCCATATTTCTAGAGGAAGACTATGTGATGAGCCACAATCCCAAGAGTAAAATTGTTCTGGAGGAGTTAAAACGAGAAGTCACTTCTTTAGTACCACCGGTACAAGAGGATATACCACATGTCACTGCATCGTGTGTAACAGAGAATACACAAGTGATACCTCGTCGTAGTGGGAGGGTTGTGACATAGCCTGATAGATTCATGCTCTTGGGAGAATCTTCTCATTTGGTCCTTGGCGAACATGAACCTGATCCCTGGACATATGATGAGGCAATCCAAGATAAAGATGCAGTATCTTGGCAAAGTGCAATGAATGCTGAGATTGAATCTATGGATTCAAATCAGGTCTGGGAGCTAGTAGAACCACCCGATGGTGTAAAAACCATTGGATGCAAGTGGATCTACAAGAGAAAGAGAGGAATAGATGGGAAGGTTGAGACCTTCAAAGCAAGGCTTGTTGCGAAGGGGTATACTCAGAAACAGGGTATCGATTATGAGGAGACCTTTTCGCCGGTATCCATGCTTAAGTCTATCCGAATTCTCTTATGCATAGCAGCTCATATGGATTATGAGGTATGGCAGATGGATGTCAAGACAACTTTCTTTAATGGAAGTCTTGAGAAAAATATCTACATGAAGCAACTAGAGGGATTAATTGCTAAAGGCAAAGAGCATCTTGTGTTTAAGCTTAATCGGTCCATTTATGGATTGAAGCAAGCTTCGAGGTCTTGGAACATCCGCTTTGATGAGGTGATCCAGTCTTATGGATTTATTCAAAGTCCGGATGAGTTTTGTGTATACAAGAGATGTGACGGAAATGTAGTGGTATTTCTTGGACTGTACGTAGATGACATTTTGTTGATTGACAACAATATCAAGGTGTTATCGGACGTAAGGGTATGGTTGTCCAAACAGTTTGATATGAAGGACTTGGGAGAGGTGGAACACATCCTTGGTATCAAGGTTATAAGGGATCGCAGGAAAAGAATGTTGTGCTTATCCCAAGCTTCATACATAGACACGATTATGGAGCATTTTAGCATGCAGAACTCCAAGAAGGGTTTTCTACCTTTCAGGCATAGAGTTCCTTTATCTAAGGAGATGTGTCCTAGATCATCTGAGGAGATAGAGGAGATGAAGGCGGTTCCTTATGCTTCGGCAGTAGGAAGCCTCATGTATGCGATGCTCTGTATGAGATCAGATATCTGCTTTGCCATGGGCATGGTCAGCAGATATCAGAGTAATCCAGGATAGGGACATTGCACTACGGTAAAGCATATATTGAAGTACCTGAGAAGGACTAGGGATTATATGCTTGTTTACCGGGCAGACCAATTACTCCCTGTGGGTTACATGGATTTCGACTTCCAATCTGATAGTGATAACAGTAAGTCTACCTCAGGTTTTGTGTTTACTTTGGGAGGTGGAGCCATTGTATGGAGGAGTGTCAAGCAGAAGTGCGTGGCGGACTCCACCATAAAAGCTGAGTATGTGGCGGCCTCTGAAGCGGCCAAAGAAACTGTATGGCTCAGGAACTTCTTGATGGACTTGGATGTGATTCCTGGTTTGCCCAGAACTATCACAATTTATTGTGATAATAGTGGTGCAGTTGCAAACTCGAAGGAACCACGAACCCATAAGGCTAGTAAACACATAGAGCGCAAGTACCACCTGATACGACAAATCGTAAAGAAAGGAGAAGTTGTTGTGGCCAAGATTACATCTGAGGATAACCTGGCAGATCCTTTCACTAAGGGTCTTCCGGCGAGTGCTTTTGATAGGCATGTGGAGGGAATGGGGATCAGATGTATGACACTTTGAGGACAGCATAGTCTTTTAGTATAAGTGGGAGATTGTAGGGATGTATACTGAAAAGTCTATCTTTTGTATGAACATCTTTATTTTGATATAAGAATCACATGATCATTGTTTGCATATTTTTATGGTTATGAAATATTGTCTAATACTTTACATTGTAGATAACTTGGTGTGTGGAGTCACACAAGGGATCATATTATCGGCCCCTTGAAAAGTATAAGTAAAGGCTCACAACCGAGATGGCTTTGGACAAACCATTGGAATGGTTGTAGTGTGATTTTGTATTGGTTTGTCCTGACCATAGAATCACACTAGTGCACTTTGTGTGTATTGAGCAGGACCAACTTAGAGGTGATTTGATTTATTACTGACTACATAATCGAATTGGACCTCAGATATTATATTGTACATACTCTTAATCCCGATATAATAACGGGCACATATACTTAGTACTCATATCTTTGATTTACCAATGAGCCAGATTTATAGATTAAATCGATAGGCTCGGTAAGTTAGGAGATGATATTATTTATATGGTGTGTCGTTGATTATAGGAGGAAACCGTGTGCTATATATTAGGATGATGATGTCCCCTTGAGGAGCTCATATGGTTCATCATGTAAACCCTGCAGGTGGACTTGGTCCGGCATGATGAAAAGGTTGAGTGGTACTACTCAAGGAGTTAGAAGTTGATTAATTAATGGTCAGTAAATTAATTAATCGACGGGCATTCGAGATCTTAAACACGGGGAGAAAATGTACAAATAATATATGGAACCCATATTATCATATGGGGGTTGGTGAGGTAGATCAATGATCATCCTTTAGTAGATTGGATCATCATTATTGGATCGGACTTTATGTGGGCTTGATCCATGGGTGGCCAAGATCCAACTCCTCCTCATGGTCTCTAATGTAGCCTATTAACACCTCATGAAGCTTAGATCCAATGGATAGAAACAAAACTCTAAGATCCATAGGTAGAGATTAAATCTCTAAGATCCGACGGTTGAGATTAAATCTCTAGATCCGACGGTTGAGATTAAATCCCTAGAACCAATGGAGGAGATTAATTCATGACTTATCCCTAACTCTATAAAAGGAGGTCAAAGGGGTTGGCATGAACTACATGAAAGGAGAGCTAGGGTTTGGGCGGCAAGAGAGGGAATCCTAGTTGAGATAGGATTAGGGTTAGGGTTTGGAGGCTAGGGCGGCACCAAATAAGGAAGGTGTTCTCTTCTTCTTCCTTCTCCATTGGCTGGCGTCCAGCTCTTTTCCAGCCCCTTCCCAGCCCTTGGCCAGTGCCCAAAATCTCTCTTCTCCTTCTCCTTAGGTGGTGGAAAGAAGATATAGGGCTTCCCTTGGTGTCTTGGTTGTTTTCCATCATCTTCTCCTCCTTTTAGTTGGCCGGCGGCAAGGAGTTTGTGTGCTCCTTGTTGGTTGGTTTTAGGGAGGAGAAAAACCTTGTTTCTATTCTTCCTCTCGCTTTGGAAGAGCAAGGAAGGAAGATTTGCGATCTAGGAGCTTCGACTTTTGGTAGATCGTTGACCACACGACGTCCAAAAGGAGGAAGGTCATACATTAGAATATCAAGAGGTATATCTATTCTCTTTTCTCTTATGTTACATGTTTGTATTTGTTTTTCAATTATAAGCATGTTATAAATCTGTATATGGCTAAATAATACTTGGATCCTGAGCATAAACACAAAAACTGGCGATCCGGACATCGTCTATTCCGCGGCTACTCGTAGAATAGAGGTTGGTCGCTTGAACAACATGTTTGTTCAAGTGACCTCTCTAAATGAATAGCACGACGATGGTTTGGTTGTTTGGGCAACCCCTTTTGTTTAGGATTAAATTTTAATCCGGGGACATCGAAGGGATAGCCATGATCAAGCAACCGAGGTGAAGTGAGAAGCGAAGTTTCCCCTCACGGACTTGATAAGCAAAACCCTTCAATATCACAAGTGACTGCATCACGTGCCACAGAGGATACACAGGTAATACCACATCGTAGTGGGAGGATTGTTAAACAACCTGATAGATTTATGTTCTTGGGAGAATCTTTTGATTTGGTCCCTAGCGAACATGAACCTGATCCCTGGACATATAACGAGGGAATTCAAGATAAAGATGCGGTATCTTGGCAAAGTGCAATGAATTCTGAGATAGAATCTATGGATTCAAATCAAGAGCTAGTATAACCAACCAATCATGTAAAAACCATTGGAAGCAAGTGGATCTACAAAAGAAAGAGAGGAATAGACGGGAAGATTGAGACCTTCAAAGCAAAGCTTGTTAAGAAAGGGTATACTCAGAAAGAGGGTATCGATTATGAGGAGACCTTTTCGCCGGTAGCAATGCTTACATCTATCTGGACTCTCTTGTCTATTGGTGCTATTATGGATTATGAGGTGTGGCAGATAGATGTCAAGATAGCTTTCCTTAATGGAAGTCTTGAGGAAAACATCTATATGGAGCAACCAGAGGGATTCATTGCAAAGGGAAAAGAGCATCTTGTATGCAAGCTTAATCGGTACATTTATGGATTGAAGCAAGCTTCGAGATCTTAGAACATCCTCTTTGATGAGATAATCCAGTCTTATGGATTTATTTAAAGTCCAAATGAGTCTTGTGTATACAAGAGATGTATGGAAACATAGTGGTATTTCTTGTACTATACGTAGATGACATTTTGTTAATTGGCAACAATGTCAAAGTTTTATCAAACGTAAGGGTATGGTTGTCCAAACAATTTGATATGAAGGACTTGGGAGAAGTGGGACATATCCTTGGGATCAAGGTTATAAGGGATCGCAGGAAAGGGATGTTGTTCTTATCTCAAGCTTCATACTTAGACACTATTTTGGCTCGTTTTAGCATGCAGAACTCCAAGAAAGGTTTTCTACCTTTTAGGCATAGAGTACCTTTATCTAAAGAGATGTGTCCTAGAACATCAAAGGAGATAGAGGAGATGAAAGTGGTTTTTATGCTTCGGTAGTAGGAAACCTCATGTATGCTTTGTTATGTACGAGGTCGGATATCTACTTTGTCATGGACATGGTTAGCAGATATCAAAGTAATTCAGGACAGGGACATTGGACTGCGATAAAGCATATATTGAAGTACCTGAGAATGACTAGGGATTATATGTTGGTATACTAGGCAGATCAATTACTCCCTGTGGGTTACACAGATTCTGACTTCCAATCAAATAGGGATAACAGTAAGTCTACCTCGGATTTTGTGTTTACTTTGGGAGGTGGAGCCATTGTATGGAGGAGTGTCAAGCAGAAATTCATGGTGGACACTACCATGGAAGCTGAGTATGTGGCAGCCTCTGAGGCAATCAAAGAAGTTGTATGGCTCAGGAACTTCTTGATGGACTTGGATGTGATTCCTGGTTTTCCCAAAACTATCACAATTTATTGTGATAATTGTGGTGCAGTTGCAAACTCGAAGGAACTACGAGCCCAAAAGTCAAGTAAACACATAGAGCGCAAGTACCACCTCATACGAGAGATCATAAAGCGGGTAGAAGTTGTTGTCGCCAAGATTGCATCAGAGGATAACCTGGTAGATCCCTTCTATAAGGCCCTTCTAGCGAGAGCTTTTGATAGACATATGGAGGGAATGAGAATCAGATGTATGGCAGCATAGTCTTTTAGTATAAGTGGGAGATTGTTGGGATGTATACTGAAAAGTCTATTCTTTGTATGAACATCTTTATTTTTGAAATAAGAATCGCATGATCATTATTTGTATATTTATGGTTATGCATATTGTCTGATACATTACATTGTAGATAACATGGTGTGTGGTATCACACAGAAGATCATGTTATCAGTTCCTTGTAGAGTATAAGTAGAGGCTCACAACCAAGATAATTTTGGACAAACCATTGGTATGGTTGTAGTGTAATTTGGTATTGGTTTGTCTTGACCATAGAATTACACTAGTACACTTTATGTGTATTGAGTAGGACCGACTTAGAGGTGATTCAATTTATTGCTGACTACATAATTGAATCGGACCTCGGATATTATGGTGTACATGCTCTTAATCCCGATATAATAACGGGCACATGTACTTAGTATTTATTTCTTTGATTTACCAATGGGCGAGATTTATAGATTAAATCGATAGGTTCGGTAAGTTGGAAAATAATATTATTTACATGGTGTGTCGTTGATTATAGGAGGAAACTATGTCCTATGTATTGGGATGATGATGTCCCCGTGAGGAGCTCATAAGGATCATCATGTAAACCCTGCAGGTGGACTTGGATCATCATGTTAAACCCTGCAGTGGTACCACTCATGGAGTTAGATGTTGATTAATTCATTGTCAGTAAATTAATTAATTGATGGACATTCGATATCTTAAACACGGGGAGACATTTGTACAATTAATATATGGAGCACATATTTATTTATGGGGGTTGGTGAGGTAGATCAATGATAATCCTCTAGTGGAATGGATTATCATTAATGGATCGGATTTTATGTAGGCTAGATCTATTGGGTGGCCAAGATCCAACTCCTCCTCATGGTATCTATTGTATTATATTAAAACCCTCATGAAACCTAGATCCAACATACACAATTAAAAGGAGGTTTCGACAAAATCTATAAATAGGAGGCAAAGGCTTGGGCGGCACATAAGAATTGGAAATCTAGGGTTTGCTTCTTGGCATGGGCGACAAGGTTTGGAGAGGCTAGGGTTTTTGGTTTGTCCATCTTCTCTAGTGTCGGCGACAACACGTGGAAGGGACAAGGGTTTGGTTCTTCTCCCTCACTTGGTCGGCATTCTCTATCGCTCTCCATTGCCAACGCCACCTTCCTTTTTTCTCCTTGGCCGGTGGCAACAAGAACCCATCTTCTTGGCCGGCGCCCACTTCATCCTCTCCCTCTCCTTGGCCGGCAGCAAAAATTCAGCAAGGAGGATTGTTGGTCGGCACTAGATAGGAGAAGAAGGGAGCATTCATCTTCCCTTTGTTCAGAGAGAGCAAAGAAGGGAAGAGGCGATCTAGGAAGGTTTCAACTCTTGGAGGATCATTGCCCACACAACGTTCAAGAGGAGGATAGGACATACAATAGAAGATCAAGAGGTATACAAGAGGTATAATCTTATTTATTTTGATTTAGTTCTTTTGTATAATGCATGTGGCTAATTTACTTGGACCCCGAAGATAAACAAAAAAATTGGCGATCCGTACATCATCTATTCTGCGACTAATCGAGGAAAAGAGTTAGGTTGCTTGAACAACAAATTTGTTCAAGAGACCACTCGAATCGAATAGCACGATGATGGATCGGTTGCTTGGGTAATCCATCTTCGTCTAGGATTAATTTTTTAATCCGGAGACGTAGATAGGTTCGCCATGCACGAGCGACCGAAGAGGGAAGTAATTCCTTTCACTCAACCATTTCTACATCATCAAACAGTTATCCTTATGTGTTCTTGTGAGATGACTTCAATTTTACTTAATTAATTTTAATGAATTGAGTCTAGTCAACCTTGGGTTAGATTCGTATTTAACCCTAAGCTCATCAAGTCACCTTTTCAAGAAGTTGGCTTCCAGGTCATGGCGAGGCACAGAGGCCTTCTTTGATCAGAACAACGACCACTTCCTTAGACAAAGCCAAATTCATGAAAGTAATAACTTGATTCACCTAAGCTCACTTCCTGATCTAACTAGTTAAGGATACGGCGAGGTAGCTTCAGCTAATTCCACTTAGTCGAGTGCACCGAGCTAGATACGTCTTATCTATCTTGGACACACAATACTTCGCTTTCTTAACGTACTATCATCTCGCCGTGTCCTAGTACTATGTTGTCAAGAATTAACTAGTTTTTGGTCCTATCTAACCATTCTAAAAGAAATAAAAAGAAAAATACCTAAGCATGCAAAGTCTAATTAATAGAACAAACAAATTTTGTACTAGCTTTCCCTGGACCATTGAATTGGTTGGGTCTTTCCACAGAGTGGATTTGGTCCTTGGAAACCCAGTACTTGTTAGATCCTAATTGAGAAATCAAAATGGTCTTAGAGACCCATGCTTGGACATGTTTTTTATTTCTACTTACAATTGACATATACGACTTGTTAGTCGTATTTGAGCTAAACCCAAGCCCGACCTTGTTGTACATGGCCCTTTGTGATCCAAGTAAAAGGTCAAGTCCCTTGGATCCCAAAGTGAATCTTTCCAACGTATGCCTAAGATCTTCGACTTGACTTTTCAAAGATGAGTTCTCAACTTCGAGCTTTTCAATGTGAGTTGAGTCCTCCCCTTGAACTTGACTAGTCGAAGAGGTTATGGAGACCTTGTGTTTAAGGAGTTTAACCTCCTCAACTAAGGGACCTTGGACTTGGACATAGCTAACTTTCTAGTTAAAAATTTAATTGCATTGTATAAAGTGCTAAGTAACGATCGACTTATCTTAAGTGACTCTTTTGAACCGAATGCGTATCAGTGGCTTGTCTTGAATAGTGACTCATCATCGGATTCGGATTCGGGCTCTTCCTCGGGTTCGGAGTCTTGTTCGGGCTCAGTCGGCTTGGCCATGAAGACGAGATTGTCATTTTCTTCCTTCGACAATTCTTCCCAAGTATAGTTAAGCACTTTCTTGGGTGCTTTTCCTTTTAGTTCCGGACACTCTGACTTGATGTGCCCGAACCTATTACATTCAAAACATCTCAAATTTGAATTAGACTTAGACTTAGTTTTACCTTGATTGACGGGTCATTTTCGGCTCTTGATCATCTTTCGAACTAGATTTACTAGTTCGGTCCCCATCTCAGGATCAACCTCCGACTCATATTCGTCTTCTTCTTCCTTCGGGGGTGGCTTACTTACGGGCTTCTTCTTTGGACCTGCAAAAAGGGCTATACCTTTCTCGGGTACCGAATTAGACTGTTTGTGGAGTTCAAATTCCGAAAATAATTCATCTAACCTAATTTTTGATAAGTCCTTAGAAACCTTGTAGACATCGACCATGAATGGCCACAACGTAGTCCTAGGGAATGAATTCAAAACATACCTTATAAGATCACGGTTTTTGACTTTTTGTCCGATGGCGTGCAAATTATTGACTATGTCTTATACACGGGCGTGTAGTTGAGTCGCCATCTCATGTTTCTGCATTTTTAAATTATATAGTTTATTGAAAAGAAGATCCCATTTACATACCTTAGCTTCGTCGGTTCCTTCGTGTAGTTCCACCAACTTGGTCCACAATTCCTTCACACTGATAAAGGGGCCGACACGATTGAGCTCCTCCTTGGACAAACCATATTACAGGATTTGAATTTCCTTGGCATCGGCTTCGACTTGTCTTTTTGTAGATTGGTCCATTAGTCATAATCCAAGGATTCACCCACTTCATTAGTCAGAAGTTTGAATCCTGTTTGGATTATGAACCATATCTCGATTTGGGTCTTAAGGAAGCACTCCATCCGACCCTTCCAATAGTGGAAGTCATCTTCATTGTAAAACGGAGGTTGGACGGTGCTAAAACCCTCGAGATGACCCATTTACAACAAAATAACAAATGAAGAGAGGAAGAAAATCTAGCAACGACAAAAACAACAAAATGTAACAAGACTTGCATCTTGGATTAGTAGTGTGGGAGCAAATTTAAACGAACGAGGAAAAACTTTGTAAAATAAAAAAATTTGTAAAAATAAGCTAGATTGGTGGTTTCACAAAATCTTAGCACCCCCGGCTCTGATACCAATTGTTGGATAAATTTGAGCGCTAGAAGAGGGTGAATAGCGCAAGACAATTCTTTTCGTTCGTTCGATAAAACACGAGTAATAAATGCAGCGGAAAATTAAAACACAAGACACAAATATTTTTACTTGGTTCTTAGCCTTCCGGCTGCTAATCCAAGGCCCTAGTGGTCTAAGACCACGCACGGAGGGCAAAAGCACTAAAATGATCTCCTCCTCGTCGAAGGTAGGAGACAAGCGATTACACAAAAAAAGGATCAAGGTAGAGGGACACTCCCCCTCTCCTTGTTATGATAAAAGAAAGACAATTTAAGAGATACAATTTAAGACTGAACAATTAAACTAAAGATTACCGACGACTTGAAAGTATTGAAAAGTTGAGCTCGAGTATTCATTTCTGCAGTGCTTCGTCGTCGTAAGATCATCGTAATGTCATAGTGTATCGAAAGCACTTGGAGGCTCTTTGAATGAATGAAAAAGGGTGGAGAACCCCTTCTTTTATAGACTTGTGAAACCCTAATCGTTGAGATGAGGTTTCATGATGTGATGCCACTTAGCCCTTGAGAAATGGTGATAAGCTTTGACTCTCCTCGAGGTTGATCCTTGACCAGTTGTCGACTGATACCCTCACCAATCGACTGCTAGATGAATCAATCGACTGATGCAAGCCCTCAGTCGACTGATGGTAGGGTTTCTAGTTGTAATGAAGAGTTAGCTCGAAAATGCAATTAGTATAAGTAAGCTTGACGACCATTTAGCATCCGATCTCGACTTAGACCTTCCATGGGAAGTCTTGGTCGGATCGACACCTAAGGATGTCCCTGTACGGAGGACACGTCCTTACTTACACTCACTCACACGAGCTTACCTCATCTTTTACCTTTGAAGCTTCGCTTCTAGTCTTCACCCGAGTTCTTCGGCTTCTTCCGAAGTCCTCCCGATGTCGCCCGATCACCACGGTTCCCTCCGGGTGTTCTCACCTTCAGCTTTAGCTTAGCAATTCTACACACTTGATTTAGCTCGTGAGACAATAAAATGAGCTTAACTTTATATCGTTTGCTATAATCAAAATCCAGGTTCGACTTAGGTGCATACTGCACCAACATGTAAGAGGCAAGAAGCATCTAGGAGGCAAGGTTTGGGTCACAAGCCTATGTCCAAGAAGGTAATGCCTACTTATCACAATGTTCCATTTGATTATGGAACTAAATCTAGGTATAGGAGAACCAAGGTTAATAGGGAAGTTATCCCTAAGGGTAACCAAGGTGTGTACCTAGTGGTTAAGGTTTCAAGAAAGCCTAGAGAAGTCACTAAGAAGGTTACAAGGGGAGTCACCCCTAGAGTTAACCTAGGTAATACCACAATGACCAAGGCTACCAAGCCTAGGAGGGTCATTAGGAGGGTATCTAGGGAGGTCATCCCTAAGGAATACCTAGTAAACCCAAGGAGCTCCAATAGGTATTGGGTTCATAGGAGCGTGATCGATTAATGCTAAATGGGTTAGGGTGTGTCAACCCTAAGTGGATGAGTAGTTAACCTAACCATGGTAGAGTTGACACTTTACGACATTTTCAAGGTTTTGAGATACCTTGGAAATAAGTTTGAATTTAAATCCTAAAATATTTTAAGATCTTCCAATATATTTTGAGAACTATGGAAAATTGATCAAATTGGCACAATCTAGGTTTAGAGGTCATAGTGTGTCATTTTGGGTTTTAGGCACATTTGGGAGAAGAGTGATAATATAGAAAATATGGATTTAACTCTATAAATGACAACTAATATTAAAATTTAGGTATTATTATGCCTTATGTTTTACTTGTCATGCTTTGTTTGCCATATAATATGTCATGACTTCATTTTTATTTTTAATCATATAAAATGTCTGTTGGGTTTCCGGCACCGCGGCGTGTGTGTGTTCGATCATGTTTCGTAAACATGAGCACAGCGGAAGCAATAAAAATAATAAATACTCCTATTTATTACAACACACACAACACACGCATGCTATTACAACAAGTGTAGACATAACCGTAAATTAAAATTTGCAATAAAAGGAAATTAAACTACGTTATACCTTCCGTATGACGTGTAGCGGGAACGGCATCAACCGGAACGATCCTCGTAAGAATCGTCTCTATCCGTATCCACGCTGAGCTCCTCGGGATGACTTCGCTAAGTCACGAGCTTCGTCTTCGTACGGGTTACTAGCCTCGTGTTGAAGACGACGTGATCGAGAGATGATCACGATCCGAATCCAAATTCGGACCTAAAACAAGTCCTCAAGACTTGCTTCTCCGGAGAGGTATTCGTCAACCGATTGACGAATCCTTCGTCCTCCACCTCAGAGGATTACCGGAGATCAAATCCCGTATGGTTAGCCACTGTCGAGCACTAACCGCCGCCAAACGACGCCCGACGAAGGAGAAGAAGCTGTCCAGAAAACTGGACAGCTTGGTGGAGGAGATAGGCGCCAAAACAAGGAGAGAAAACTCACCTTGATGCCAAACCTATAGATCACCGGAGGGTCCGGAGGTTCCTGGAGCTTGGACGCCCAACGACTTGACGACTGCACACAAGCTGGGCGGTGTGCTCTGGGTTGCGCCAAATCCTTCAACAAGGGTGGGCGGCAACACAAGGGGGGAGGCTAGGGTTTTGATTAATTAGGGTTTAACAATCCCTTAAGCCCACTTTTATAGAGAACTAATTATCTTAATGGTTAATGGATCATATCCATAAAGCCCGTTAACCCGCTCCATTAAGATAAGTTAAAATAAACCAAACCATAATGGTTTATTTTAAGTTAAAACGAACCGAACCAACTTTTGGTTCATCCGTTTAAAATAAACCAAACCCTTTGGTTTATTCTTATCCATTGGATTAGAACCAAACCATTTTGGTCCATCCATTACGTCTTCATAAGACGCACGCCCATCCACGCTTCCATTGCATCAAACAATTTCATGCTCGCTTATGTTTGGTCCAACCAAACATAGTTTCTCTCGATCGAGAATCCCATTCTCAAGCTCGCTTTAAATCCTTTGGATTACACTGCAGCGGTGACCAAATAGGTTCTCGGTTTATGTTGGCCGCCTATAATTAACCATTAATTATAGAACGATCATGAGTGGCACCTAGTAGTACATCATGATCCCCAATTAACCGAAAAGATCAACGGTTGATCCGTAACTATTTCAAACCCTTCAGAGCTCGAATGAATCGTGCCCCATTCCTTCACTCATCTTATACCCACTTGGTTCAGACATGGTCTATTGTGTCACCTCACTAGGTCGACTATGTCACACCTAGCCTCAAGTATCATTTCCTCGCCCCTACGGATTCTAGTTACTCCACATGTATCAAGAGTACCTTACTCTAAACATGTATTGCTTTGGCCAAAGACTTTAGTAACAATCCGACGAGGCCATGGGTATACATCTCTCGCAAGGAGTGGTGAATCCTTTATAGGCTATTCAAACACCTTCGATCACTTCGACTTATACCCAATCATCCCGGGTCCACATCTCCTTAGAGATGTTTGCTTAAGATGTCAAAGCATAAGTCTCCATGATCAAGATGACTTGAATACCGCAAGTCAAAGGAACATCGCACTTAAGCCACATGTAAGAACTTCATTGACATATCTATATATGCAGTGAACCATATAAAGTCTTACGGCTGGTCACTCCAATGAACTAATTACCATAACTAGCATCCACGATTAACTCCGGACATCACTATGTCTCCACCAAGGAGAATCACCGCTTGGATACACCAAGGAGTATACCTCGTGCTAGTCTCAACAATTGATGGTGTCCATTCATCAATTCATCGACTAGGATAATTCCGATACATCACAATTACACATGTAGAGATACTCACTAGTTGTGATCCAATCACAAATTCTCTCATCTCGTGAATCGTATCGTGGACATTCAAGAAATGAGTTTAAGATCCAATCAAATACATTAAACATGTATACTCAAATAGTGAATCTTCATTTATCATATAAATGGTTCATACATAAGGCGATTGCCTTAGGACATCTCTCATATATTACTAACAGACTCCCACTTGGCCTAATGCCAATCGCTACGGTATCCAATACCATAAGCACCAACATGACCCTCAAACTTACTTTGAGGTAATGCTTTAGTCAAAGGATCCGCTAAGTTCCTTTCAGTGGGAATTTTCTCGATTTGTATTTCGTTCCTACTGATGATCTCTCTGATAAGATGATAGCGTCACATGTTTGGATCGTTGATGAGACCTTGGCTCTTTCGCTGTGCAATTGCTCCATTGTTGTCGCAGAGACCGCATTGCTTCAACAATGGCCGGAATCACACCAAGTTCATGAATGAACTTCTTGATCAAAACCGCCTTTGCCGCCCGGCCGCAATATATTCGCCTCAGGTAGAATCCGCCATCTCTTGTTTGGAACTTTTCCAACTCATCGCGCTTCATTCAAGGTGAACACGATCCGCATCGAGACTCGGAATCATCCTTGTCGTCTCGAAGCCGCATCCGTATACCCGCGTATCACCATGTCCCCTTCTCCATATATTAGGAACACATCCTTAGTTCTTCTCAAGTACTTAAGGATACCCAATGATCCATTCTCGGATCGAGATCGTATCCGCCGTGACACTCGTGAGCATACGATACATCGGGCCTCGTACATAACATAGCATACATGATAGATCCTATTGCGGATGCATAGGAAATCTTACTCATGCAAATCCTCTCGCCTTCTCGGCTGACACATAGACTTGAAAGGTGTACCTATGCCCGATGGGTAGGAAACCTTTCTTGGATTCCGACATGCTAAACCTCTTTAGCACTCGGTCATATATATAGATCAAAAGACCAAGCAACCGTTCGATCTATCTCTATAGATCTTAATCCCGAGGATATAGGTTGCTTCTCCTGTGTCTTTCATGGAGAATGTCTTGATAACCAAACCTTAACTGATCAGAAGATGGACACATCGTCTCCTATAAATAATATGTCATCGACATACAATACTAGAACACGACTGCACTCCCACTAACCTTCTTGTACACACAAGGTTCGTCTGGATTTTGTGAGAAATCAAACTTTTTGATCGTCTCATCAAAACGGATATTCCAGCTCCTGGATGCTTGCTTCAATCCGTAAATGGATCGTCGCAACTTGCATACCTTGGTTTTATCAACCGATGTGAAACCCTCAGGCTGTATCATATACACGTCCTCGAGCAAGTTTCCATTAAGGAAAGCTGTTTTCACATCCATCTGCCATATCTCATAATCATAATGAGCTGCTATGGCGGGAGCATCCGAATGGATTTAAGCATAGCACAGTAATAGGTTTCGTCCATAATCAACACCTTGCTTTTGACGATATCCTTCGCCACCAATCTAGCCTTATAGGTAATCACATTACCATCCATGTCGGTTTTCTTCTTGAAAACCCACTTGCACCCTATAGGCTTTATGCCTTCAGTGGGTCAACCAAGTTCCAAACTTGGTTTTCATACATGGAATCCATTTCGACTTCATGGCACCAAGCCACTTATCCCTTTCAACTTGTCGACTTCTTCATAACGGTAGGCTCTCATCATCAATGAGTAACACGCCGCTCGATTCACTTATGAGAAATCCATATCTCTCGTGAATATTGCGTGTTCTACCGGATCTACGAAGATGTGGTGTTACATTAGGTCCAAATTGATTGCTCATCACTATGAGTTGTCAAGGCTTCACCGGTATCTCTTCAATGTCTATTTGAGTCTCTCGAGCCTCCTCAAGCTCAACGACACTCCCACTATTTTCTTGCAAGAGAAACTCTTTCTCTAGAAACACAAGATGCCTTGAAACAAACACCTTTTGTTCCACAGATGATAGAATTGGTAACCCCTTGTTTCCTTAGGGTATCCAATAAATAGACATTTATCGACTTTGTCTCGACAAATCGCTTTCACATAAGCAGACAACCCCATATCTTCAAGTAAGATACATGAGGTTTCTTACCATTCCATATCTCATATGGAGTAGTTGAGACTACCTTGGTAGGCATTCTGTTTAACAAGTAAACAGCTGTCTGAAGTGCATAGCCCCATAAGGACTTGGGAAGAGTTGCATGATTTATCATTGACCTGACCATGTCCAACAAGGTCCGGTTACGCCTCTCATATACACCATTATGCTGTGGTGTATATGGCGGAGTCCATTGAGACAATATGCCATTGTCTCTTAGATAATCAAGAAACTCTTGACTTAAGTATTCACCACCTCGATCCGATCAAGTATTTTAATACTCTTGTCATGTTGTTTCTCTACTTCATTTCAATTCTTGAACCTTTCAAAGGCTTCAGACTTGTGTTTCATCAGAACACATACCCAAAGCCGTAGTGATCATCGGTGAAGGTAATGAAGTAGCTATAGCCTCCTAATGCTTGAGTTGACATAGGTCCACATACATCGGTATGTATTAGACCTAGTAACTCTCCCACTCGTTCACCTTTTCGGTAAAGGTAACTTAGTCATCTTGCCTTTTAAGCATGATTCATGTATCGTATGAATCAATTCAAGCGATTCGAATTCCACATCGGTGTAATTCGGACATGCGTTTCTTGCTTATATAGCCAAGAGCGACAATGCCACATGTAGAGTCTATTTGATTATCCTTTCGAGCACGCTTGTTGCTCGCCCGATATTGAAAATATCCTTTGGATCGTCCAGCGTATAAACACCATTGCTTAAAGTTCCGGTCCATAAAGAACTCCATTGAAGTTATGTAACAACAATTGTTACTAAGCGTCAAATGGAAACCATTTCTATTTAAACAAGAAATAGAAATGATGTTCTTTATCAGCGAAGGAACATAAAAGCAATTGTCGATTCTAAGACAAGTCTCTGAGGAGTTCAACAAATCGTTCGATGGCGAGTCGACAACCGTTGCTCCATTCCCAACACGTAAATTTGACTCTCCCTTGACGAGTCTTCTTCTATTCCTTAGCCCATGTATGTCATTACATATATGTGAGCCACACCCAGTATCAAATACCCAAGTGTCTGAGGAAATAGAATGACAATCAATAAGGAAGATTTACGAAGAAGATGGGGCATCCGATGCCTTATCCTTCTTCATGGACTCAAGATAAATCTTGCACTTTCTTCGCCAAATGGCTCTCCTTGCCATAATGATGGCAAGTTTCCTTTTGTGTTAGTTCTACCTTCTTAGCCTTTCTCTTCTTTCCCTTACATTTGTTCCTTTGACTCCCTCTTAGAACCTTTCTTGAGGAATCAACTAACAACACCGTCCTACTCATTGCTTCTCGAAGACTCCACAGTCTTGACATGTTTGAAGCGATACCACAGATGAACCTTCTAGCATCTCAGAGGTGAAGAGGAGCTTTGAGACTTCGAACCTTTCGAATCTCACTTGCTCATCAACCAACTCACAAAGATGAAGGACTACGATATGAGCATCCATATGCTCATGCTGCTTTCGTAGCTTGGGTTCCATCGCGGCTAGCATGATGCAACTCATTTGTTCAGAATCACTCACATGTTTCTGATAGGCCAACAATTGGTCCAGAGTTGCATCGTCACTAGGACGGGCGGGAAGAGCGCCGAGGACATACACAAGCTTTTCAACCTTGAGAACAATTCTCAAGCTTCTAAGCCAGTCCATGAAACTCGGCCCAGTCAATTTATTTGAATCTAAAATGGAACGCAAATTCAAACACATCATGATCAATTTATTGACCTAGAAATACAAAACGAGCATATATGAGAAAATGATTTTAAAATGCATCAATATACATTTATAAATCCCATTCATTTTTCGAATTTCAAAAACCCCAAAATCACTTCGGGAGATTGTAGGTCCATCTCGAATGGGCTGATATCCATCATAGTTATGAACAACCTTGGAGAGAGTCAACAAGCCATTCATAACTACGACGGTAGAGTATCATCTATACGATTGCATATCACGTATATGCAACTATCAAAATGTGCTATCAACTAATTGAATGTTCACACATACATCGGGTTGTTAACACATTAACAAGTATGCATCATATGCATAGCACCCAACTTCACCTCCCTTTACATCGACCTTGGAGAGAGTCCAACAAGCCGATGCTCCAGGTTAAAGCCAGCCCATTAATCGGGACATAGTTTTAATATGGTTAGAGCGCATTCAACCAATTAGCCCAGCTTGGAGAGAGTCCAACAACCAAAGCTAACGATTGACCTCTGACTCTTACCATATTAGTATTAAACTATTCCATGGTTTGAACATATTGAGTTGAGCGGGCTTGGAGAGAGTCCAACAACCCAAACAAGAAACAGAACTCTGGTTCTAACCATATTAATGGAAGGTGTAGGCTTTAATATTGATTAAGGGTTTTTATGTCTCATCCTCTTTGCATGCAAATAACTATTATCTACATGGCATGGCATACATGACATACATCTACATGTCACGACACGCATGGCATAATGTTATGCATCTAATGCAATTACATGGCATACAATTATGTCATGTCTATATTTCCTTATATGTCATAACTATTTATGGAAATAAAATATGTTTAAGATTTGATTCTCCAAATCAAATCATAATTAAATTAGGAAACAAATTTCCAAATCTAATCACATATTTTATTCATGGAATTATTTGATTAAGGAAAATCTATTTAGGAAACCAATTTCCTAAATCATTAAAACTACTTATGGAAATAAAATATTTTAAGATTTGATTTCCCAAATCAAATCCTGATTAAATTAGGAAACAAATTTCCAGAATCTAATCAAATATTTTATTTATGGAAACTATCAATTTCCATAAATACTTCCAACTTTCCAAAAGTGGAAGATTTCCATAAATACTTCTAGACTTTCCAAAATTGAAAAATTTCCATAAATACTTCTAAATTTCCAAAATTTAGAAAACTTCCAGAAATACATTATGACTATCGCAAAACCATTTTTACGATTATGTCGAAACACAACCTGGGCTCTGATACCCTTTGTTGGGTTTAAACCGCATGGCGTGTGTGTGTTCGATCATGTTTAAGTAAACATGAGTCAGTGAAGCAATAAAAATAATAAATACTCCTATTTATTACAACACACACAACACACGCATGCTATTACAACAAGTGTAGACATAACCGTAAATTAAAATTTGCAATAACAGGAAATTAAACTACGTTATACCTTCCGTATGACGTGTAGCGGGAACGGCATCAACCGGAACGATCCTCGTAAGAATCGTCTCTATCAGTATCCACGCCGAGCTCCTCGGGATGACTTCGCTAAGTCACGAGCTTCGTCTTCATATGGGTTACTAGCCTCGTGTTGAAGACGACGTGATCGAGAGATGATCACGATCCGAATCCAAATTCGGACCTAAAACAAGTCCTCAAGACTTGCTTCTCCGGAGAGGTATTCGTCAACCGATTGATGAATCCTTCGTCCTCCACCTCAGAGGATTACCGGAGATCAAATCCCCGGTATGTTAGCCGCTGTCGGAGCACTAACCGTCGTCCAAACGACGCTCCGACGAGAGGAGAAGAAGCTGTCCAGAAAACTGGACAGCTTGGTGGAGGAGATAGGCGCCGGCCAAAACAAGGAGAGAAAAACTCACCTTGATGCCAAACCTATAGGAGATCACGGAGGGTCGAGGAGTTCACCGGCTGGAGCTTGGGCGCCGACAATGACTTGGGGCGGCACACAAAGCTGGGCGGTGGCTGCTCTTTGGGGTTGGCGCCAAATCCTTCAACAAGGGTGCGGCAACACAAGGGGAGGCTAGGGTTTTGATTAATTAGGGTTTAACAATCCCTTAAGCCCACTTTTATAGAGAACTAATTCTCTTAATGGTTAATGGATCATATCCATAAAGCCCGTTAACCGCTCCATTAAGATAAGTTAAAATAAACCAAACCATAATGGTTTATTTTAAGTTAAAGCGAACCAACTTTTGGTTCATCGTTTAAAATAAACCAAACCCTTTGGTTTATTCTTATCCATTGGATTAGAACCAAACCATTTTGGTCCATCCATTACGTCTTCATAAGACGCAGCCCATCCACGCTTCCATTGCGACTGAAACAATTTCATGCTCGCTTTATGTTTGGTCCAACCAAACATAGTTTCTCTCGGTCTGAGAATCCCATTCTCAAGCTCGTTTTAAATCCTTTGGATTACGCTCGTTGTCGTGTGACCAAATAGGTTCTCGGTTTATGTTGGCCGTCTATAATTAACCATTAATTATAGAGCGATCATGAGTGGCACCTAGTAGTACATCATGATCCCCAATTAAGAAAAGATCAAGCGGTTGATCGAGAACTATTTACGAAACCCTTGATGCTTCGAATGAATCGTGCCCCATTCCTTCACTCATCTTATACCCACTTGGTTGGACATGGTCTATTGTGCCGTCCCACTAAGTGACTATGTCACACCTAGCCCAAGTATCATTTCCTCGTCCTACGGATTCTAGTTACTCCACATGTATCGAAGAGTACCTTACTCTAAACATGTATTGCTTTGGCCAAAGACTTTAGTAACAATCCGACGAGAGGCCATGGGTATACATCTCTCTAGGAGTGGTGAATCCTTTATAGGCTATTCAAACACCTTGATCACTTGACTTATACCCAATCATCCCGGGTCCACATCTCCTTAGAGATGTTTGCTTAAGATGTCAAAGCATAAGTCTCCATGATCAAGATGACTTGAATACCGCAAGTCAAAGGAACATCGCACTTAAGCCACATGTAAGAACTTCATTGACATATCTATATATGCAGAGAACCATATGAAGTCTTACGGCTGGTCACTCCAATGAACTAGTTACCATAACTAGCATCCACGATTAACTCCGGACATCACTATGTCTCGGCCCGGTGAGAATCGGTGCTTGGATAAACCAAGGAGTATACCTCGTGCTAGTCTCGACAGAATTGATGGTGTCCAAATCCATCAATTAATCGACTAGGGATAATTCCGATACATCACAATTACACATGTAGAGATACTCACTAGTTGTGATCCAATCACAAATTCTCTCATGATGTGAATCGTATCGTGGACATTCAGTAAATGAGTTTAAGATCCAATCAAATACATTAAACATGTATACTCAAATAGTGAATCTTCATTTATCATATAAATGGTTCATACATAAGGCGATTGCCTTAGGACATCTCTCATATATTACTAACAATGTCATGATCATGCTTAGGATTTATCTTTTATGTCATGTGTATTTAGATTTAATCATATGCCATGACATTATGATTATCGAGACATATTTCATTTATGCTATCATTTTATTCCATAATCATCATTCATGCATTTAAGTTAATTAAAATTGATTTATGGACAATGGCATGATTTGAAGTCACATGTATAAGGGAATCAAATAGTGGTGCCTTAGAAAAATACATGAGACCTTAGATAAGGATAACCAAAACCCACAGCTCACATCAAATTGACATGTGTGTATTTTCAAACACCCTAAACACATGTGAGATTCTAGGAAATGAGTTAAGTTCATGGTACATAGTTTTTACATCTAGATGAACTCAAACACATCTTATACCATTGAGGAATCATGAGGAAAGCTTATGTACAAGTCATGTGCATTAAGCTCATAGACCATGGTTCAATACAAGGTTTTAAAACCATTTTAAAATTATTTTAGAAAACCTTGGTGTAGTCTATCTTTTGATAGAAGTCACCATTGTAGAAGTTGATGCAAAATAGCTCAAAAACATTGAAGTTATCAATGGTTTTGAATTTTGTATCAATCTCATTATTTAATGGCTATTCTATTTTTCTAATATTTTTCACCCATTCTGATTAACATAAGTATTATACATATGAATTTTCGTGATTTTTCATATTATGTATAATTACATATGAATTTCCGAAAACCATTTTTTGAAACTGAATTTCTGCATTTGCAGAAATCAGTCGACTGCTGCTTATGGCAGAAATAAGTCGACTACCACTTATGTCAGTCGACTGACATCAAGGGCAGTCGCCTATTGACTGACAGAGTCGACTGCCCATGCTGATTTCGGAAAAATAAGGTTTGTTTAGCATGATTTCAACTATGTTAGGCTACCCTAACTGCTTCTAACTGTAGGATATGCTTTGGAAAGTATTATAAATGGTGAAAATCCATTGGATATGGATTAGATGAGTTGTTTGGGTGTGTATTAAGTTTAAGGTGTATGAAAGTTCAAGGTTGAACTTTTAACCTTAATTTTGATGGTTTAGTGTTCCTTTAGGCTTAGGGACTCTCCAACGATATTGTTGGTACAATGGTCAAGAGGGAGCAAGCTTTTAGGGGGAGGTTATCCATCATGGGATGATGGATGTGTTCTTCCTCATGAGGGGGAGAATTTTGAGTTTTTAGATAAGTGAGGATTTTCGTCTCTTTAGTGATATGAGACTTATCACTAGGAAGAGTGAAGTGTTGGTGCAGTAGGCACCTAAGTCGAACCTGAGTTTTGATTATGGCAAACTATACAAAGTTAAGCTCATATTGTTATCTCACGAGCTAAATCGAGTGTGCAGAAAAGTGCTTACGCTGGAGCTGAAGGCTAGCGACACCTGGAAGAAGCCGCGGTGGTCAGGCGACACTCGAGTGACTTCGAAGGAAGCAGAAGGAATCGAGTGGAAGGCCGAAAGCGTAAGCGACACAGTAAGTATCAAGGTAAGCTCGTGTGTGTGAGCATAAGTGAGGTTGTATCCTCCTTATGGGGATGGTCTTAAGCGTAGATCTGAACAAAGACATCACATGGATGGTCTAGGTCAAGATTGGACAGTCGACAACCGTCGAAATAATGTTTTTGTTAAGCTAACTTTTGATTTCAGCTAGCATCAGTCGACTGCCTGTGGTTAGCACTCGACTGATGCTACCATCAGTCGACTGATGATGGCCATCAGTCGACTGATGGTCAAGGATCAGCTTCGAGGAGTCAAGCATTATCGCCTCATTTCAAGGGGATTGGTGCTCAAATATGATTGGTTGAAGATCCTCTCGAGAAGGGACTCAAAGGCTATAAAAGGAGGGCCTCTCATAGGGTTTTCTCATCAATTCTAAGTTCTCTAAAGCCTCCGCAAACGCTGCAACTCTCCGGCAACGAACTGTAACGACTCCGACGATCTACGCTTGAGTTTTCATCTCTTATTCGTCGGTATAAGTTTCATTTAGCTTGTCTTTTTATACTATTGTCTCGGAGTTGTTTTTATCGTAACGAGGAGAGAGGGAGTGTCCCTCTACCTCAAGATTTTGTGGTTTTGTGTATTCAATTAACTTCTACCTCCAACGAGGAGGAGTTCTTTAGTGCTTTGCCCTCCGTGCGTGGTCAAGGACCACTAGGGCCTTGGAGTAGTAGCCGAAGTCTATGAACCAAGTAAAAAATACTATTGTCTCATTTATCTTGCATTTATCTTCCGCTGCGTTTACTTGTGTCTTGAAACGAATTTGAATGAAAAAGTTTTCCATCGCTATTCACCCCCCCCCTCTCTAGCGATCCGCTCGATCCAACAATTGGTATTAGAGCCGGGGGTGCTAATATTTGGTGAAACCACCAATCTATCTTTTTAAAGATTTTTTTCTTTTTTTATTCTGTTTATTAAAAAATTATTTCATTCATTTAGTTTTTCTCCCGCACTACTAATCCAAGACGCAAGTCTTGGTACATTTCGATTGTTTATGTTGTTGTTAGGTTTTTTCATCTTCATTCTCTTGTTTTTTTTTGTATCAATGTCCCATCTTGAGGGTTTTAGCACCGTCCGACCTCTGTTTTACAATGGAGATGACTTCCGTTATTGGAAGGGTCGGATGGAGTGCTTTCTTAAGACCCAAATCGAGATGTGGATCATAATCCAAACGGGATTCACACTTCCGACTAACGAAGTGGGTGAATATTTGGATTATGACCAATGGACAAATGCTACAAAAAGACAAGTCAAAGTCGATGCCAAGGCGACTCAAATTCTCCAATGCGGCTTGTCCAAGGAGGAGCTTAATCGCGTCGGCTCCTTCATCAGCGTAAAGGATCTTTGGACAAAACTAGTAGAGCTACATGAAGGGACCGATGAAGCCAAGGTATGTAAGCGCAATCTCTTGTTCAATAAGTTATATAATCTAAAAATGCAGGAACATGAGACGGCGACGTAACTACACACCCGCGTCTAGGACATTGTCAACAACCTACATGCAATCGGACAAATGGTCGAAAACCGTGACCTTATTAGGTATGTACTAAACTCATTTCCTAGGACTACCTTGTAGGCATCCATGGTCGATGCCTACAAGGTCTCCAAGGATCTTTCAAAACTTAGATTAGATGAGTTGTTTTCCTATTTAGAACTCCATGAATAGTCTAACTCGAAACCCGAGAAGGGTATAACACTTTTTGCAAGTTCAAAGAAGAAAACTACGAGCAAGCCACCCCCGAAGGAGGAAGAAGATGAGTCTGATTCGGAGGTTGACCCGGAAATGGAGGCCGAACTAGTCAACCTAGTTTAGAGGATGGTCAAGGGCCGAAAGCGAACCGTCACTCGACCCAACTAAGGTAAGCCTAAAAGTTCTAATGTTAGGTGTTACGAATGAAACAGGTTTGGACATATCAAGTCCGAATGTCCGAAGCTCAAGAGCAAAGTACCGAAACACAAGAAGGCGCTCAACGCTACGTGGGAAGAAGTGTCTGAAGAAGAAGATGATGATCGTGTCCTCATGGCTAAACCGATTGAATCAGAGATGGAGTCAGAACTGGAACACGAATCTAAAACTGAAGATGAATCGGACTGCAAAGCTCTATTCAAGACAAGCCACGGATCCGCATCTGATTCAAAAGATACATTCAAGGTAAGTCAATCCCTTATTAGTACGCTTTATAGTGCAATTAAATTCTTAACTAGGAAATTAGCTAAGTCTGAGTCCACGGTCGAGACCCTGGTGGAGGAGGTTAAACTCCTCAAACACGAGGTCTCCCTAACCTCTTCGACTAGTCGAGTTCGAGAGGAGGACTCAACTTGGGTTGAAAAGCTCGAAGTTGAGAAATCACTCTTGAAGAGTCAAGTCGAAGATCTTAGGAACACGTTGGAAAGGTTTACTTTTGGATCGAAAGGACTTGACCTCCTACTTGGATCGCAAAGGGCCGTGTACAACAAGGTCGGACTAGGATTTAGCTCAAATACGACCAACAAGTTGTATATGTCGATTGTAAGTCGACATAAAAAACATGTCCAAGCATGGGTCCCAAAGACCACCTTGATTTTAAACTTAGGATCGAACCAATATTGGGTTCCCAAGGACCAAATCCACTATGTGGAGAGACCGAACAGATTCAATGGTCCAGGGGAAGCCAGTACAAAACTTGTTTGTATTTTAACTTAGAAATTGCATGCTTAGGTTCTTTATTTAGTTTGATTTTTCTTTTTAGAATGGTTAGATAGGACTATAACTCGTCAATACTTGATAACAAAGTACCAGGATGCAGCGAGATGATAGTACACTAGGAAAGCAGAGTCTTGTGTATTCGGGCTAGATAAGGCGTATCTAGTTCGGTGCACTTGACCGAGTGGAACTAGATGATGCTACCTTGCTGTATCCTAGACTAGTTAGACCAAGAAGTGGTCTTAGGTGAGTCAAGTCTCTATTTTTTTGAAAATGGCTTTGTCTGAGGAAGTGGTTGTTTTTCCGATCAAAGAAGGCATCTGTGCCTCACCATGACCTGGAAGTCATGATCTTGAAAAAGTGACTTGATGAGCCTAAGGTCAAATCCGAATCTAATGCAAGGTTGACAAGTGTTCAAATCATTAAATTTAAATCAAGTAAAATTGGAAGTCATCTCACAAGAACATATAAGGTTAACATGCTTGATCATGTAGACATGGGTGAGATGATTTAGGTTAATAATTTTCAACCAACCTTTAATAATTCCAATATCTGATCCAACTACCTTGCGTGTAGGATCAATGGATGTTGGACAGTGGTTGCTCCCGACACATGACCGGGGATCAACTCAAGTTTTCGAAGCTTCGATTCAAACGACAAGGATTGGTAGCCTTCGGAAACAACGACAAGCTCAAAATCATCGGATCAGGTGATATTGATCTCAACTCTAACTTTATTATTCAAAATATCTTATTGGTAGAAAATTTTCAATATAATTTACTTAGTGTAAGCCAATTGTGTGATAATAACTATAAGGTCATATTCCTAGAAAATGAATACGTAATTAATACAAATGAAACTTCTAAAACAATTCTTAAAGGAACCAGAAATAACAATATTTATACAATTAATTTAACTAACTCCTCAACCAAGTGTCTTATGACATAGCAAGAGGAATCTTGGTTGTGGCACCGATGACTCGGTCACTCACACCCAAGACTCATCCACAAGTTGAGTCAGAATGACTTAGTCAGAGGTTTGCCTAACCTCAACAACTTGGATAATAAAATATGTAATGCTTGTCAACAAGGTAAACAATCTAGGACACAACATCAACTAACTAATCAAGAACGAACCAAAAATGTTCTTGAGCTCCTACACATGGATTTATTTGATTCACACGAAGCTAAGTCACTTAATGGGAGTCAATTCTACTTAGTCATAATTGATGACTATTCTAGATTTACTTGGGTTAGGTTCATCAAACACAAAAGGGATACCCTAGATCAATTAATCAACCTATTTAAACTAATAGAAAATCAACAAAATCTTAAAATCAAAAGACTTAGGAGTGATCATGGTGGTGAATTCGAGAATCACAGGTGTACAGAATTCTGTAACATAAATGAATGCCACCATGAGTTCTCATGCCCTAGAACCCCACAACAGAATGGCCTTGCAGAACGTAAAAATAGAACCCTACAAGAAGCCGCTAGGACAATATTAAATGAGTATAACCTACACGATAGGTTTTGGGCGGAAGCCGTTAGTACAACGTGCTATGTCCAAAATAGGATCCTTATGGTAAAGAGGCACCTTAAGACCTCATACGAGATGTATCACGATAAAATACCAACATCAAGTACTTTAGGGTATTTGGGTGTATGGTACATATCCTAAACACTAAGGATTACCTAGGAAAATTTACATCCAAAACCTCGACCGGAATCTTTCTAGGATACTCGACCACGAGTAGAGCTTATAGAGTATATAACCATGACACTCTTAGAGTTGAGGAAACTATCAATGTAGTGTTTGATGAAGGACATGAACCGACAAAACCCCCGGCAACCCCAATTAGCGAGCTAACTCATACCAGACTCAACTCCGATCCGGAGATCAAGTCTAGTGTTAATCCTAACCTAAGTCAACCAAGTCATTCTGTCGACCAAGTGGTAGATGAATCTAACCCAAATCGAACTAGGACTCAAACTAGTGATCCTATCGACACAGTGATAGATGACTCTAACCCAAATCAAACTAGGACTCAAACAAATCACCCTATCGACCAAGTGATAGGTGATCCAAGCCTAGGAGTTCGAACTAGAGCCTCATACCGAAATCTTAGTCAAATCTCCTTGATTTCCAAAATTTAACCCAAAACTATTGACCAAGCTCTTCTTAATCCCGATTGGATTATTGCAATGCAAGAAGAGCTAGCTCAGTTCACTAGGAACGAAGTATTGGAATTAGTACCACCACCTAAAGATAAAACAATCATTGGAACAAGGTGGGTGTTTAGAAATAAACTTGATGATAAATGTGAAGTAGTTAGAAATAAAGCCAGATTAGTCACCAAAGGTTTTAGCCAAGTCGAAGGTTTAGATTACGACGAGACCTATGCCCCAGTAGCTAGATTAGAGTCCATTCGAATGTTATTAGCATATGCTGCACATCGAGGATTTAAGTTGTTTCAAATGGATGTAAAGTCAGCATTCCTAAATGGATATATTAAGGAAGAGGTTTATGTCAGTCAACCCCCCGGTTTTGAAAGTCTAGATAAATCCGACCATGTCCTTAGATTAAAGAAAGCTCTCTATAGACTCAAACAAGCTCCTCGAGCTTGGTACGAGAGGCTTTCGGTTTATCTTAAGTCCAAAGGTTTTAACGAAGGTTTAGTTGACCCAACCCTTTTCGTAAAAACCCTAGGTAAAGACATATTCATAGCCCAAATTTACGTAGACGATATCATCTTCGGAACCACCAACTCGATCCTACTAAACGAATTCATTTCACTTATGGAAAGTGAATTTGAAATGAATTTAGTAGGTGAGTTGAGTTTCTTCTTAGGTCTACAGATTAAACAAACTAAAGATGGAATATACCTACACCAACACAAATATACTATGGAATTAATTAAATGCTTTGAAATGCAAGATGCTAAAATTATTAATACCCCAATGGCAACGAATGTAAATATAGATGTAACCAGAAATTCAATTGACTTAAAATACTATAGGAGCGTGATAGGGAGTCTCCTTTACTTAACTGCAAGCTGACCTGATATCTTATTTGCAGTAAGTATGTGTGCAAGGTTTCAAACCTGTGCTAAGGAGTCTCACCTAACTCTAGTCAAGTGTATCCTTAGATATCTAATAGGTACACTTAATGTCAGTATTTAGTACCCTAGATCTACCGAGTTCGAACTAACTGGCTACTCCGACTCGGACTATGTGGTAGTAAGCTCGATAGAAAGAGTACGAGTGGTTGTTGTCAACTTCTCGGCTCGAGTCTAGTGAGTTGGTGCAGTAGGAAGCAATATTGTGTTGCCTTGTCTACCACCGAAGCCGAATACATCGCGATGGGTGAGTGTGTCACTCAGCTTCTTTGGATGAAGCACACTCTCCGAGACTTTAAGTTAGACTTTACAAACACTAAAATTCATGTAGATAACATTATCTCAATTAACCTTACTAAGAATTCGATATGTCACTCTAAGACCAAACATATAGAGGTTAAACACCATTTCATTCGAGAACATATGGCCAACGAAGCCATACAACTCAAATACGTTGAATCGAAGTCCAACTTGGAAGACCTATTTACTAAACCCCTACCCGAAGCCGAATTCAGTCAATTAAGATGAAAATTGGGCATGTGCATAGTAGAATAGGAATTTACAAATTATATTTTCTTATCATTATTTTTACTTTTTTATGGAACTAGCATAGGACATACCTTAGATATCATGCACCTATAGATTTAAGGAGCCAATACATCTCACAACACATAGGACGAATGTGTTTGTGTACTTAGCCACTTAGATGGGCGTGAGATGTTAGGACCTTACTCCTGGTTCCAGATGTAGAATTAGTTCATTACCATGAACCACGGAGTCTAATAATACATATTAACCAACTCTGACCAAGACTTGTTGATCCTTTATATCAATCGAGTCAAATAAGAGTTGAACATTATATAGATGAGCTTATTTTCAGTATTTTATTTTCAAAGTAATATGGAACATGCTTGGACTTGAATTAAACCTAATTTTCATTTTCAAAACCCCCCACACTCTTTTCGATATATGGAAAAAGGGGGAGAAAAAGACCAAAGTTAAGGGATCATTTCATGCTTAACTCATTCTCATCATGGCCACAAGTTAAGTAAATGTCTTCCTTTACTTAACTTTATTTTTTGCAAATTTATTTAAACTTAATTGTTTCAAAGGGAGGAAAGGGCCAACTTATGAAGTATTCTTAACTTAAATTTTTTTTAAAGGCCAACTTTAAGTAATTGTTAATTACATAAAGTCTTCCTAAATAGCAACCACAAGGGGGAGGATTAAGATCTTCTTCCAAGACTCACCCTCGGTCAAGGGGGAGGTTTCCTCAAGGGGGAGACTTGGAAGAAAAACTCTACTACTCCTACTTAATCTTTTTTTTTCTCTTGCATATTATTATTCTTCATGATATTATTTTCTTAACTTTGTATGTGGGATAGCCATAGATCAAAAAGGGGGAGATTCTTAGTGCAGTAGGCACCTAAGTCGAACCTGAGTTTTGATTATGAAAAACGATACAAAGTTAAGCTCATATTGTTATCTCATGAGCTAAATCGAGTGTGCACAAAAGTGCTTACATTGGAGCTGAAGGCTAGCGACACCCGGAGGAAGCCGCGGTGGTCGGGCGACACTCGAGTGACCACGGAGGAAGCATAAGGAATCTAGTGGAAGGTCGAAAGCGAAAGCGACACAGTAAGTATCGAGGTAAGCTCATGTCTGTGAGCGTAAGTGAGGTTGTATCCTCCTTACGGGGATGGTCTTAAGTGTAGATCCGACCAAAGACATCCCATGGATGGTCCAGGTCAAGATTGGACGGTCGACAGCCGTCGAAATAATATTTTTGTTAAGCTAACTTTTGATTTCAGCTAGCATCAGTCGACTGCCAGGTTGGAGCACTCGACTACCGTCCATCAGTCGACTGCCTATGGTCAGCACTCGAATGATGCTACCATCAGTCGACTAATGATGGCCATTAGTCGACTGATGGTCAAGGATTAGCTTCGAGGAGTCAAGCCTTATCACCTCATTTCAAGGGGATTGGTGCTCAAATCTGATTGGTTGAAGATCCTCTCAAGAAGTGACTCAAAGGCTATAAAAGGAGGGCCTCTCCTAGGGTTTTCTCATCAATTCTAAGTTCTCTAAAGCCTCCGCAAATGCTGCAACTCTCCGGCAACGAAGTGCTACTACTCCGATGATCTATGCTTGAGTTTTCATCTCTTATTCATCGGTATAAGTTTCATTTAGCTTGTCTTTTTATACTATTGTCTTGGAGTTGTTTTTATCTTAACGAGGAGAGGAAGAGTGTCCCTCTACCTCAAGCTTTTGTGGTTTTGTGTATTCGATTAACTCCTACCTCCAACGAGGAGGAATTCTTTAGTGCTTTTCCCTCCGTGCGTAGTCAAGGACCACTAGGGCCTTGGAGTAGTAGCCAAAGGCTATGAACCAAGTAAAAAATACTATTGTCTCATTTATCTTCCACTGCGTTTACTTGTGTCTTGAAACGAATTCGAACGAAAAAGTTTTCCATCGCTATTCACCCCCCCCCTCTAGCGATCCACTCGATCCAACATGAATGCATCCTAGATGTTTTTGGACCAAAGGGGAGATTGTAAGATCTCATTGGGATATGAGACATTGACACCCTTGGGGAGAGCCTTTTTGATGTATGTAAAAAAGGGGGAGAATTTGGGAATTCCCAATTTGAAAAATTGGGAGGATTGGATTGAGTTAGTGTTCTAACTAAAAGATGTTGTTTTTTTTCATACATTAAAAAGGAAGAGATTGTTGGTGCAATTGACCCACGTCACGATTGTCCAGACTCAAGTTTGACTCGAGTAGTGGTTTGATGTTAGTGATTTGATGTTTGTCAATGAGTTGACCATTGTTTGCGAATGGGTTGACTATCTGGTTGACATAGGATTGACCATATGATGGAGAAGTCCAAGTGGGACACTTGGCAATGGAAAGTCCAAGCTTAAGTCTTGGCAATTGGAAAGTCCAACAAGGGTTGGCATGGAAAGTCCAAGCATGGGTCTTTGCAAGGGAAAGTCCAAGCTTGAGTCTTGGCAATTGGAAAGTCCAACATGAGTTGGCATGGAAGGTCCAAGCATGGGTCTTGGAAAGGGAAAGTTCAAGCTTGAGTCTTGGAAAATGGAAATTCCAACATGGGTTGGCAAAGGAAGTCCAAGGGTTGATATTGGCAGCGTAAAGTCCAAGCGGGAGTCTTGGTAGCATAAGTCTAATGGTTTGGTAGCGTAAAGTCCAAGCGGTAGTCTTGGCAGCGTAAGCCCAAATGTAGCTTGGCAGTGTAGACCAGCTTAGCATGACAATAGCCAATGGAAGCACTTAAAGGCTAGCATATGGATGAACAAGTCATGGATGACTTAGAAGGATCTGATAGGCGTGATGCTGACGAAGGTGGCTGGAAGACTTAGGTCTAGGCTAAGGGAGGTCTAGCAAGTATGAGGGCATCATACTTGGGGTTAAACCTTATGTTTGAGGTTTGTCAGTCGACTGGGGTTATGAACCAGGTGACCAGTCAAGTGTTTTGACACTTGATAGCCGAGTTGACTTGTAGCAATCGACTGGGGTTATGACCAATCGACTGCTAGGAGTCGACTAACGGTCGACTACAGCAAATAAACTTGGTAGTCGACTGCCAGCATTGGGCTATCAACTGATGGCTTGAGCAGTCAACTACTATGGATGGCAGTTCACTGCTAGTGCTCAGAACGCTTAGTAGTCGGCTGATTAGTCAGATATGAGGTTGGTAGTCGACTGGCAATGTATCCGTTGGCTTCAATGCCGACGTGGATTAAGTCAATTGTGAGACAACAACACTGTTGGAAGTCGACTGGGGTCTTATGGCAGTCAACTGCCAGGCACAAAATCAGCCTGTTGTAGGTTATAAAAGAAGCTCGAAAGGGAGGATTTAGCAGTGATTTTTGGGGCATTTTTTAAGGGGAATTGCTGCATCATTCCAGACCTTCAAGACCAATCCAAAGCAAGTAACAAGCAAGCAATCCAAAGATCTTATGTAAAGTGTTCTTTACTTATTTTTGTATATTGCTTAGGTTACTTGTTGTAATTTCTTTGTATTACCGTTGTAATCATTGTAAGAGGTTTCTCCACCTCCGGTGTGTCACAGATAATGAGTTTTATTGGTTTAGTGGTGGTGTTTGCATCGCTAGGGCTCATTCGAGCCCAAACAGTGGAGTAGGAACCCTAAGGTTTCGAACCACATTATATCGCATGTGTTTGTGCTTGTGTATCTTGTTATTTGTATTTGTTATTTTTATTCCTCTTTGCTAACAAGAGTGTAGACGATCAAGCGCGAACGAATTCCATCAAAGCAACGAACATGCTATTCACCCCCTTCTAGCGCTCACCGAAGATCCTACAGAGTAGTATTTTGATATTTGGCAAAACGATTGACAATGTATTGTCATGGAAAGTCCAATAATGGTCTTGGAATTTGAGAAGTCCAAGTCATGGGTACTTGGAAATTGAGAAGTCCAAGCATGATCTTGGCATGGAAAGTTCAAGCATGGGTCTTGGCAAAGGAAAAGTCCAAGCATGGGTCTCGGCAATGGTAAAGTCCAACTCATGGGTACTTGGCAAGGAAAGTCCAAAGGTATCTTGGAAGTATAAGTCCAAGTGTGTAGTCTTGGCGATGTAAAGTCCAAGTGGACTTTGGCAGTGAAATTCAAAGTATGGATACTTGTCAATTGAGAAGTACAAGAGAGTTATATTGGCAGCATAAATCCCAAGTTGTAGTCTTGCCAGATAGGTCCAATGTTTGACGGCGTAAAGTCCAAGTGTTTATCTTGGAAGCATAAGTCCAAATGTATCTTGGCAAAGTAGACCCGGTTAGCCTGACAATAGCCGATGGAAACACCTGAAGGCTAGTGCATGGATGAACAAGTCATGGAAGACTTAGAGGGATTCGATAGGCATGAGGTTGATGGAGGTAGCTAGAAGACTTAGGTCTAGGCTAAGGGTGATCTATCAAGTATGAGGGGATCGTACTTGAGTTAAATATCATGTTTGAGGTTTATTAGTCGACTGAGTTTATGCATCAGTCGACTGGTTGAGTGTTTGACACTTGATAGCCTAGTAAACTTAGAGCAGTCGATTGGGATTATGACCCACATGGATGGAGCCATTGTGAGACAACAAATGGGAGAGAAGTCAAATGGGGGCCTTTTGACAGTCGATTGCTAGGCGAAAAATCAGCCCGAGCTCAGCCATATAAGGAGAATTCGTGGAGGATTTAGAGCTTCCAGTTTTTGGAGCTGTTGGGGAGGAATTGCTGCTACATTCCAGGTTTTCAAAGCCCTTCAAAGCAACAAAAATATCAAGCAATCAAAAGTTCACTTGTAAAGTGTTTTTGTTCTTATACTCTTTTATTTGCTTTGTATTTGTTTGTATTTCATTATATAAACTTTTTGTATGATGTTTCTCCACCTCCGGTATTATACCAAGAAGGAGAGGTTTATTAGTGGTAGTGTGCATCACTAGGGCTCGCTATTGAGCTCGCCCTGTGGAGTAGGAACTCCAGTTATGAACCACATTATATATTATGTATTGCGAGTGTTTATCGTATTTTATTATTACTATTTGTTTTTGTTGCGCTAACAAGTGTTGTAGACAAACATGATCGAACAAATTGCAAGCAAGAATCGACGAATCACTATTCACCCCCCCCCTAGCATGGACGTCTGATTCTCAACAAGTGGTATCAGAGCTAGAAACTCTTCTACAGACTAACCGCCAATAGACCAAAGGACTAGAGGGAAGAAGGAAGATGGAGTAGCCAAATTTTAGACAAGGCCATGACATTAACACTCCACCACCCTATGGATTTTATGGAATTGGGGGGTTTGACCAATGGAAGGAGAGTATATAAACCTTTCTCATGATGAACATCAAAGATTGGTTCATCTTGATGGAAGGATTTGAATATCCAAGAGGGTCAAAGGGAGGATTCCTCAAGATGAAGAAATGGACCGAGGAACAACTCTAAAAATTCGAGAAAAACAAGAAGGTAATAAAATTCTTGGTTGATTTAATTCCTAATGGCCTATTATGTAGGATAGGTCAATATCAAAATGCCAAAGATTTATGAAGCTAGCCATACTTCATGAGAACCCTTCACCGATCCAAGTAGAGAAGGAGCCCGAAGAAGAAGAAAACTCATCATCATCCCAAGAGCTTGAGGAATCAAAAGTTGAGAGATGCTCAACATCCGAGAAAGAGGTAGAAGAATTGGAGGAAGCCTCCACCTCTACGATTGAGGGGGAGGAGAGACCTTCCACGCCTGAGGAAGAGAAAGAAGAAGCTTCAACATCTGGTAGAGATGAAGACTAAATTCAAAATTTTGGCCTAGGTAACTCAAGCACAATAAATAAAGATAAAAAAAATATTATGTGTTTTAAGTGTAGGGAAAATGAACATTACAAGAGTTAGTGTCCAAAGTGGGTCAAGAAGACATCACAAGTGGTGCCAAAGACCAAGGAGACCAGAGTTTCCATTAGGAAGAGCAAGGTGCACGTGGTGTGCTTCAAATGCCAACAATGAGGTCACTACAAGACCCAATGTCCTAGGGGGAGTCACTCCAAGAAGGATAAGAGAGGAGCTATAAATCTAGGGGGAGCTTCTAAAGCAAACCCTAAGGTATCATTTAATAATGCTCCTAATTTGGGTAACAATTAAAAAGCATGTTAGGAATTATCTTGGTATTGTTCATAATGATAAAAGGCATGCTACTAATAAGTATTTTTGGTTAGGTGCTAAAAGTTATGAATTTAGGTCTAAGGATAATTCAAGATCTATCCCACCTAAGAATATCAACAATCTAGGCAATAATTCCAAGAATTATAGACATATGCATAGGAAGAAGAATTCCCAAAAGGTCAATGAAAAGTCAAAAATTGGGAAATTAGAAATGGAAAATCAAGCCTTGAGGTCAAGACTTGAGAAATTGGACAAGACCCTTAGAATAAATTTCAAATTCAATTAATGAGTCTAATGTTAAAAAAATTAGGGTCTAGGAGGCAAGAATCATCTAGGAGCAAGAAAGGATTGGGTCACAAACATAAGCCCAAGGAGATCTACTATAGTGTTCCATTTGATTATGGAACCAAGTCTAGGTCTAGGAAAGTCAAGGTCACAAGGAAGGTCATCCCTAGAGTTGACCATGATGTGTGTCTAGTGACTAAAGTTTCAAAGAAACCTAGGAAGGTCACTAAGAAGGTTACTAGTGTTGGATTGAGCGGATCGCTAGAGGGGGGTGAATAGCGATAGAAATTTTTTGTTAAAACGCGAGTAGACACAGCGGAAGATAAAAACAAAAATAGAGACAATAGACACAAAGGTTTTACTTGGTTCGTAGCCGAAGGCTACTACTCCAAGGCCCTAGTGGTCCTTGACCACGTACGGAGGGCAAACTACTAAAAATCTCCTCCTCGTTGGAGGTAGGAGTTAGACGGATACACAAGATGATAAAAGCTCAAGGTAGAGGGACACTCCTCCTCTCCTTGATATGATTTAAAGCTCGAAATAAGAACAACTTATAAATTGAAATATGATTCAAACTTTCGTTACCGACGACTTCAAAGGATGGAGGTTGAAGCTCTAGTCGTCATCTCGGCAGCGCTTCGTCGTAGGGATGTCGGAGAGTCGGAGCGTATCGGAAGCACTTGAAAGCTTTTTAATTGATGAAAAACCCTAAGACAAGCCCTCCTTTTATAGCCTTTGAGCCCCTCATCGAATGAGTCTTCAACCAATCACAAATGGACACAAAAACTCCTTGAAATGGGGTGATAAGCCTTGACTCCTCGAATCTGATCATTGACCATCAGTCAACTGATGGCCATCATCACCGATCGATGGCGATCGCTGAGTGCTAACCTTCGCAATGATCGATTGACGCAATGAAGTCCTCCAAGCCGGCGTTAGCTCAACAAAAACATAATTTCGACGGTCGTCGACCATCCGATCTCGACCTAGACCATCTATAGGATATCTTTGGTTGGATCTACGCTTAAGATCATCCCCGTAACGAGGATACGACCTCACTTACGCTCGCACACACGAGCCTACCTCGATACTTACCATGTCGCTTTTGCTTCTGGCCTTCCACTCGATTCCTTCAGCTCCCTCCGAAGTCACTCGAGTGTTGCCCGACCACCCGGCTTCCTCCGGGTGTCGCTAGCCTTCAGCTCCAGATTTAGCAATCTTCTGCACACTCGATTCAGCTCGTGAGATAACGACATAAGTTTAACTTTGTATCGTTTGCTATAATCAAAACTCAGGTTCGACTTAGGTGCCTACTGCACCAACAATCTCCCCCTTTTTGATTTATGGCAAACCCACATACAAAGTTAAGTAAATAGCAAGCATGAAGAATAATGTGCATTAGAAACAAACAAGAAATAAAGAAGAATAAGTTGGAGTAGTAAGGATTTTCTTCAAGTACTCCCCCTTGAGGAAACCTCCCCCTTGACCGAGGGTGAGTCTTGAAGAAAGACCTTAATCCTCCCCCTTGAGGGTTGCTTTAAGTAATTACTTAAAGTTGGCCTTAGTAAAATGTTTAAGTTAAGAGTTCTTCTTAACTTGGCCCTTTCTCCCCTTTAAGTAAAGCATTAACGACATAATGTTTACGTTGACGGCACACATAAGTTTAAGTTAAGAATTCTCTTAACTTGGCCTTTACTTCCTTTTGTTAAAAGTTAAATAAGTTTTCAAAAACTTAGACTTAACTTTTGGTTTAAATATGAAGTAAGAGTTAAGTTATAAAAAAATTGACCCCTTAACTTTGGCCTTTTTCTCCCCCTTTTGCCATATATCGAAAAGAGTGAGGGTGTGTGTGGAAAACAAAAATAAGTGTTAAATTTAAAGTCCAATCATGTTCCACATTATTTTGAAAATAATATACTGAAAATAAGTTCATCTATAAAATGTTCGACTCATATTTGGCTTGATTGATATGAAAGATCAACCAATCCTGGTTAGAGTCGGTTAGTATGTATGATTATACTCCGTGGTTCATAGCGATGCACTAGCTCTACATCTAGAACCAGGAGTAAGGTCCTAACATCTCACTCCCATCTACGTGGCTAAGTACACAAACACATTAGTCCTATGTGTTGTGAGATGTATTGGCTCCTTAAATCTATAGGTGCATGATATCTAAGGTATGTCCCATACTAGTTCCATAAAAAATGAAAGTTAAGAAATAGTAGTAAGAAAATATAATTTGCAAGTTCCTATTCTACTATGTACATGCCCAATTTTCGTCTTAATAGACTAAATTCGGCTTCGGGTAGGGGTTTAGTAAATAGATCTACTAAGTTAGACTTTGATTCAACGTATTCGAGTTGTATGGCTCCGTTGGCCACATGTTCTCGAATGAAATGGTGTTTGACCTCTATATGTTTGGTCCTAGAGTGACATATCGGATTCTTTGTAAGATTAATTGAACTAATGTTATCTACGTGAAGTTTAGTATTCGTAAAGTCTAACTTAAAGTCATGGAGAGTGTGCTTCATCCAAAGAAGCTGCATGACACACTCACCCATCGCGATGTATTCGGCTTCGGTGGTAGATAAAGAAACACAGTGTTGCTTCCTACTGCACCAACTCACTAGACTCGAGCCGAGAAGTTGACAACAACCACTCGTACTCTTTCTATCGAGCTTACTACCGGCATAGTCCGAATCGGAGTAGCCGGTTAGTTCGAACTCGGTAGATCTAGGATAACAAATACCGACATTAAGTGTACCCTTTAGATATCTAAGGATACACTTGACTAGAGTTAGGTGAGACTCCTTGGCACAGGTTTGAAACCTTGCGCACATACTTACTGCAAATAAGATATCAGGTCGGCTTGCAGTTAAGTAAAGGAGACTCCCTATTATGCTCCTATAGTATTTTAAATCAATTGAATTTCCGATTACATCTTCTTCTATATTCACATTAGTTGCCATTGGGGTATTAATAATTTTAGCGTCTTGCATTCCAAAGCGTTTAATTAATTCCCTAGTATATTTGCGTTGATGTAGGTATATTCCATCTTTAGTTTGTTTAATTTGTAGACCTAAAAAGAAACTTAACTCACCTACTAAATTCATTTAAAATTCACTTTCCATAAGTGAAATGAACTAATTTAGTAGGATTGAGTTTGTGGTTCCGAAAATAATATCATCTACGTAGATTTGGGCTATGAATATGTCTTTACCTAAGGTTTTTACGAAAAGGGTTGGGTCAACTACACCTTGGTTAAAGCCTTTGGACTTAAGATAAATCGAAAGTCTCTCGTACCAAGCTCAAGGAGCTTATTTAAGTCCATAAAGAGCTTTCTTTAACCTAAGGACATGATCGGGTTTGTCTAAACTTTCGAAACCGGGGGGGTGACTAACATAAACTTCTTCTTTAATGTATCCATTTAAGAATGCACATTTCACATCCATTTGAAACAACTTAAATACTCGATGTGCTGCATATGCTAATAGCATTCGAATTGACTCTAATCTAGCTACTGGGGCATAGGTCTCGTCGTAATCTAAACCTTCGACTTGACTAAACCCTTTAGCAACTAGTCTAGCTTTATTTCTAACTACTTCACCTCTATCATCAATTTTATTTCTAAACACCCACCTTGTTCCAATGATTGTTTTATCTTTAGGTGGTGGTACTAATTCCCATACTTCGTTCCTAGTGAATTGAGCCAACTCTTCTTGCATTGCAATAATCCAATCGGGATCAAGAAGAGCTTGGTCAATAGTTTTGGGTTCAATTTTAGAAATCAAAGATATTTGACTAAGGTTTCTGTATGAGGCTCTAGTTCGAACTCCTAGACTTGGATCACCTATCACTTGGTCGATAGGATGATTCGTTTGAGTCCTAGTTAGATTTGGGTTTGAGTCTACAACTTGATCCATAGGATGACTCGTTTGAGTTCTAGTTTGGTTGGAGTCATCTATCACTTGATCGATAGAGTTACTTGGTTGACTTAGGTTAGGATTAACACTAGACCTAATCTCCGGATCAGAGTTAGGTCTAGTATGAGTCGGTTCGCTAATTGGGGTTGCCGGGGGTTTTGTAGGTTCGTGTCCTTCATCAAATACTACATTGATAGTCTCCTCGACTCTAAGGGTGTCATGGTTATATACTCTATAAGATCTGCTTGTAGTCGAGTATCCTAAAAAGATTCCGTTCGTGGTTTTGGATGTAAATTTCCCTAGGTAATCCTTAGTGTTTAGGATATGTACCTTACACCCAAATACCCTAAAGTACTTGATGTTAGGTATTTTATCGTGATAAATCTCGTATGAGGTCTTAAGGTGCCTCTTTACCATAAGGATTCTATTTTGGACATAGCATGTCGTACTCACGGCTTCCACCCAAAACCTATCAGGTAGGTTATACTCATTTAACATTGTCCTAGCGGCTTCTTGTAGGGTTCTATTTTTGCGTTCTACTAGGCCATTTTGTTGTGGAGTTCTAGGGCAAGAGAACTCGTGGTGGTATCCATTTAGGTTACAGAATTCTGTAAACCTATGGTTTTTGAATTCACCACCATGATCAGTCCTAAGTCTTTTGATTTTAATGCTTTGTTGATTTTCTATTAATTTAAATAGATTGATTAATTGATCTAGGGTATCACTTTTGTGTTTGATGAACCTAACCCAAGTAAATCTAGAATAGTCATCAATTATGACTAAGCAGAATTTACTTCCGTTAAGTGACTTAGCTCCATGTGAATCAAATAGATCCATGTGTAGGAGCTCAAGCACACTTTTGGTTCGTTCTTGACTAGTTAGTTGATGTTGTGTCTTAGATTGTTTACCTTGTTGACAAGCATTACATATTTTATTATCCAAGTTATTGAGGTTAGGAAAACCTCTAACTAAGTCACTCTGACTCATCTTGTGGATGAGTCTTGGGTGTGAGTGACCGAGTCGTCGGTGCCACAACCATGATTCCTCTTGCCATGTCATAAGACACTTAGTTGAGGAGTTAGTTAAGTTGATAGTGTAAATGTTGTTATTTCTAGTCCCTTTAAGAATTCTTTTAGAGGTTTCGTTTGTATTAATTACGCATTCATTTTCTAGAAATATAACCTTATAGTTATTATCACACAATTGGCTTACACTAAGTAAATTATATTGAAAATTTTATACTAATAAAACATTTTGAATAACAAAATTTGAATTGAGCTCAATATCACCTGATCCGATGATTTTGAGCTTGTCGTTATTTCCGAAGACTACCGATCCTTGTCATTTGAATCGAAGCTTCGAAAACTTGAGTTGATCCCCGGTCATGTGTCGGGAGCAACCATTGTCCAACATCCATTGATCCTACACGCAAGGTAGTTGGATCGGATATTGGATTTATTAAAAATTGGTTGAAAAATTATTAACCTAAATCATCTCACCCATGTCTACATGATCAAACATGTTAATCCTATATGTTCTTGTGAGATGACTTCCAATTTTAGTTGAATTAAATTTAATGACTTAAACACTTGTCAACCTTGCGTTAGATTCGGATTTGTCCTTAGGCTCATCAAGTCACCTTTTCAAGATCATGGCTTCCAGGTCGTGGCGAGGCACAGAGGACTTCTTTGATCGGAACAACGACCACTTCCTTAGACAAATCCATTTTCAAGAAAATAGAGACTTGACTCACCTAAGACCACTTCCTGGTCTAACTAGTCTAGGATACGGCGAGGTAGCTTCTGCTAGTTCCGTTTGGTCAAGTGCACCGAACTAGATATGCCTTATCTAGCCCGAATACACAAGACTCCGCTTTCCTAGCGTACTATCATCTCGCCGCATCCTGGTACTATGTTATCAAGTATTGACGAGTTATAGTCCTATCTAACCATTCTAAAAAGGAAAATCAAACTAAATAAAAACCTAAGCATGCAATTTCTAAGTTAAAACATAAACAAATTTCGTACTAGCTCCCCCTGGACCATTGAATCGATTTGGTCTCTCTACATAGTGGATTTGGTCCTTGGGAACCCAGTACTGGTTTGATCCTAAGTTAGAAATCAAGGTGGTCTTAGGGACCCATGCTTGGACACATTTTCTATGTCTACTTACGATTGACATATACGACTTATTGGTCGTGTTTGAGCTAAACCCTAGCCCGGCCTTGTTGTACATGGCCCTTTGCGATCCAAGTAGGAGGTCAAGTCCTTTGGATCCCAAAGTAAACCTTTCCAACATATTCCTAAGATCTTCGAATTGACTTTTCAAGAGTGAGTTCTCAACTTCGAGTTTTTCAACCCGAGTTGAGTCCTTCTCTTGAACTCGACTAATCGAAGAGGTTAGGGAGACCTCGTGTTTAAGGAGTTTAACTTCCTCAACCAGGGTCTCGACCTTGGACTCGGACTTAGCTAACTTTCTATTTAAAAACTTAATTGCACTATAAAGTGTGGTAATAAGAGAGCGACTTACCTTGAGTTTATCTTTTGAACCGGATGCGTATCCGTGGCTTGTCTTGAATAGTGCTTCGCAGTCCGACTCATCTTCGGTTTCCGATTCAAGTTCCGGTTCCGACTCCGTCTCCGATTCCACCGGTTTAGCCATAAGGACTCGATCGTTGTCTTCTTCCTTGGAAGCTTCTTCCCAAGTAGCGTTGAGTGCCTTTTTGTATTTTGGTGCCTTGCTCTTGAGTTTTGGGCATTCGGACTTAATGTGTCCAAACCTGTTGCATTCATAACATCTTATGTTTGAACTTTTAGGCTTACCTTCGTTGGGTCGAGTGACGGCTCATTTTCGGCCCTTGACTATCCTCCGAACTAGGTTGACTAGTTCGACTTCCATTTCCGAGTCGACCTCCGAATCCGACTCATCCTCTTCTTCCTTCGGAGGTGGCTTGCTAGCGGTTTTCTTCTTTGAACCTGCAAATAAAGCTATACCTTTCTCGGGTTCCGAATTAGACTGCTCATGAAGTTCAAAATCAGAAAAAAGTTCATCTAATCTAAGTTTAGAAAGATCCTTAGAGACCTTGTAGGCATCGACCATGGATGCCCACAAGGTAGTCCTTGGAAAGGAGTTTAGGACATACCTTATAAGATCGTGGTTTTCGACCTTTTGCCCGATTGCATGTAGGTTGTTGACTATGTCCTGGACTTGGGCGTGAAGTTGCGTCGCAAACTCGTGTTCCTGCATTTTTAGGTTATATAGTTTATTGAATATAAGATCACGCTTACATACCTTGGCTTCATCGGTCCCTTCGTGTAGCTCCACTAGTTTTGTCCAAAGGTCCTTTGCGCTTATGAAGGGGCCGACGCGATTTAGCTCTTCCTTGGATAAGCCGCATTGAATGATTTGTGTTTCCTTGGCGTCGGCTTCGACTTGTCGTTTTGTCGCAATGGTCCATTGATCATAATCCAAGGAGTCACCCACTTCATTAGTCGGAAGTGTGAAACCCGTTTGGATTATGATCCACATCTCGATTTGGGTTTTGAGAAAGCATTCCATCCGACCCTTCCAATAACGGAAGTCATCTCCGTTGTAAAACGGAGGTCGGACAGTGCTAAAACCCTCGAGATGGGCCATTAGAACAAAAGACACAAGGAGATGAAGACGAAGAAACTAGCAACGACAAAAAAAAAGTACCAAGACTCGCGTCTTGGATTAGTAGTGCAGGAGAAAAAATAACAAAGCAAAATAAATCTGAAATAAACAGAATTAAAAAGAAAAAAATCTGTAAAATGGCTAGATTGGTGGCTTCACCAAATCTTAGCAACCCCCGGCTCTGATACCAATTGTTGGATCGAGCGGATCGCTAGAGGGGGGGTGAATAGCGATAGAAATTTTTCGTTAAAATGCGAGTAGACACAGCGGAAGATAAAAACAAAAATAGAGACAATAGACACAAAGGTTTTACTTGGTTCGTAGCCGAAGGCTACTACTCCAAGGCCCTAGTGGTCCTTGACCACGTACGGAGGGCAAACTACTAAAAAGCTCCTCCTCATTGGAGGTAGGAGTTAGACGGATACACAAGATGATAAAAGCTCAAGGTAGAGGGACACTCCCCCTCTCCTTGATATGATTTAAAGCTCGAAATAAGAACAACTTATAAACTGAAATATGATTCAAACTTTCATTACCGACGACTTCAAAGGATGGAGGTTGAAGCTCTAGTCATCGTCTCGGCAGCGCTTCGTCGTAGGGATGTCGGAGAGTCGGAGCATATCGGAAGAACTTGGAAGCTTTTTAATTGATGGAAAACCCTAAGACAAGCCCTCCTTTTATAGCCTTTGAGCCCCTCATTTAATGGGTCTTCAACGAATCACAAATGGACACAAAAACTACTTGAAATGGGGTGATAAGCCTTGACTCCTCGAATCTGATCATTGACCATCAGTCGACTGATGGCCATCATTAGTCGACTGATGGCAGCATCGATCGATCTTCGACTCGACGGTCGTGATCGATTGCCGGCGGTCAAAGTCCTCTTTAGCTAAATAAAAACATAATTTCGACGGTCGTCGTCCGTCCGATCTCGACCTAGACCATCTATAGGATGTCTTTGGTCGGATCTATGCTTAAGATCATCGCCGTAACGAGGATACGACCTCACTTACGCTCGCACACACGAGCTTACCTCGATACTTACCATGTCACTTTTGCTTCCGGCCTTCCACTCGATTCCTTCGGCTCCCTCCGAAGTCACTCAAGTGTCGCCCGACCTCCCGGCTTCCTCCGGGTGTCGCTAGCCTTCAACTCCAGCTTTAGCAATCTTCTGCACACTCGATTCAGCTCGTGAGATAATGACATAAGTTTAACTTTGTATCGTTTGCTATAATCAAAACTCAGGTTCGACTTAGGTGCCTACTGCACCAACAACTAGGGGAGTTACCTCTAGGGTTAACCTTAATAAGACCCAAATGACCAAGGCTTCAAAGTCTTGGAGGGTCATTAGGAAGGTACTAAGAGAGGTTATCCCTAGTGAGTACTTTGTGAACCCAATGAGCTCAAATAGGTTTTGGGTTCCTAGGAGCGTGATTCCATCACGCTAGATGGGTTAGGGTGTGTCAACCCTAAATGGATGGGTAGTTAACCTAACCATGGTAGAGTTGACACTTTAATACATTTTTAAGGTTATGTGATATCTTAGAATGAGTTTGGATTTATATCCTAAAATATTTTAGGATGTGCCAATAAAATTTGAGGAGGTTGAAAAATTGATCAAAATTGGCACAATTAGGGTTTAGAGTCACTAGTATCCCATTGTGGGTGTTTGGCAAACTTGAGGGAAATTAAGTCATTATGACAAATTGGGTTTTATCCTAGAAAATGGAAATTAAGTTTAAAACTTAGGTATTCTTATACCTTGATATTATAAATTTTTCATGCTTATGTTTTCCATATATCATGTCATGACATCATGCCTCACATAATCATTTTATAATGTTATGATTAATACTTAGGTAATATGTCATGCTTATATTAAAGTTGTATCTTTATGTCATGACATCATGATTATTGGCACATGTTTTAATTATGTTATCATTCTTATGCCATGATCATATTTCATGCATTTAGGATAATTAAAATTGATTTAAAGACAATGACATGATTTGAAGTCTCAAATAGAGTTGCTTAGGAAAATACATGAGTCCTTAGTTTAGTGAAAGAACCAAAACTCACATGTCACATTAAATTGACTTGTGTGTGGCTTCATGCACCCTAGCACATGTGAGATGCTAGAAAATGAGTTGAGTTCATGTGCTTATTTAGTACATCATAATGAACTAAGATCTCAGTAAATGATAATGATGAATCATGAGGAAAGTTTATGTACAAGTCATGTGCATTAAGCCCATAGACCATGGTTCAAAATCAGGTTTAAAAAACCTTGATGAAGCATATCTTTTGATATCAATCACTATTGGTGAAGTTGATACATAGTAGGCTCAAAACATTGAAATTATCATTGGTTTTGGACTTTGTATCAATCTCACAATTTAATGGGTATTTTTATATAAAAATATTTTTTCACCCATAATGATTGACATAAGTATTATACGTATGAAGTTTCATTATTTTTTAAATTACATATAATTACTTATAAATTATCTAAATTCAATTTCTGACAAATATTTTCTGCGTTTGCAGAAATAATTCAATTGTCGCTTGATGGTAGTAGACTGGTATTGATGGAAGTCAATTGGTTTCTGATTGAGTAAACTACTGAAGCTAATTTGGGTTGAACAAGATTTGTTTAGCTATTTATCAGCAATGTTATGCTACTCTAACATCTCCTAACCCTAGGATATACTTTGGAAAATATTGGAAGAGTGAAATATCATTGAAAATGATTAGAAGAGGTGTTTAGGGTTAAGTATCGAATGTTAAGGGAGGTGAATGTTCAATGTTGAATCTTTACCCTTAATTTCGATTGTTTAGAGTTCCTATTGGATTAGGGCCTCTCCAAGGACATTGTTGGTGTAATGGACAAGGGGGAGTAAGCCTTTAGTGGGATGTTATCCATCAAGAAATGATGGATTGAGTTTTTCCTCAAAAGGGGAGAAATGAAGGGTTTGTGTTAGGAAACCCTCATGTGGTCACCAAAAGGGAAAATTAGAGATGTGAGGATTGTCTCACATTTAGTGATATGGGACTAATCACTATAAAGAGTGAAGGCATCCTAGATGTTTTTGGGCCAAGGGGGAGAATGTAAGATATCATTGATATATGAGACATTGATACCCTTAGTAGTCAATTTAATGTATGGTAAAGTGGAAGAAGTGAGGTTTAAGTTAGGTAAACTATCACTATGCTTTGGCATTGGAAGAGTTGAGTTTGGGCTTATTGGTTAGCCTAACTTAAAGGTGTTGTCAAACATCAAAAAGGGGAAGATTATGGGTGCAATCGACCCAAGTCATGATTTACCTGACTCGAGTAGTATTTTGATGTTTGACAAAATGATTGACAATGTGATTGTTATGGAAAGTTCAAGAATGGTCTTAGCATTTGAGAAATCCAAGTCATGGGTACTTGGCAATTGAGAAATCCAAGCATGGTCTTGGCGTTGAAAGTCCAAGCATGGGTCTTGGCAAAGGAAAAGTCCAAGCATGGGTCTGGCAATGGTAAAGTCCAAGTCATTGGTATTTTGTAAGGAAAGTCCAATGGTATAGTCTTGGCTACATAAGTCCAAGTGTGTAGTCTTGACAACGTAAAGTCCAAGTGAACTTTGGCGGTGAAAGTCCAAGTATGGATACTTGGCAATTAGGAAGTCCAAGGGTGTGATATTGGTGGCGTAAAGTCCAAGCATTAGTCTTGGCTATATATGTCCAATGTTTGGTGGTGTAAAGTCCAAGCGTTTGTCTTGGCAGCATAAGTCCAAATGTACCTTGGAAAAGTAGACTCGGTTATCATGACAATAGCCGATGGAAGCACATGAAGGCTAGTGTATGGATGAACATGTCATGGAGGACTTGGAGGGATACGATATGCGTAAGACTGATGGAGGTGGATAGAAGACTTAGGTCTAGGCAAAGGGTGGTCTCTCAGGTATATATGAAAGGATCATACTTAAATTAAATCTCATTTTTAATGTTTATCAGTCGACTGGGGTTATGGACCAGTCAACTGGATGAGTGTTTGACACTTGGCAACCTAGTCAACATAGAGCAGTCGATTGGGATTATGACCAGTCGACTGGTCTGACAGTCGACTGAGCTTTGACTACTCGGGTGAAGCTTGTGTAGTCGACTTCCATTGTCGGCAGTCAACTGGCCTTGATCAGTGGATTGCCATGTAGCAGTCGACTGCTTTAAGCAGACACGAGCATAGAAGCTCTGGTAGTCGATCGACCAGTTGACTATCAGGCATCAGTCGAATACTGGTAAGGGTAGTCGACTGCTAGGGTATCCGTTAGGTAGGTTCCAGCATGGATGGAGCCATTGTGAGACAACGGATGGAAGAGCAGACAACTGGGGCCTTTTGGCAGTCGATTGTTAGGAGAAAAATCAGCCTGAGCTCAGCCTTATAAGGATATTTCATGGAGGATTTAGAGATGCCAATTCTTGGAGATTTTGGGGAGGAATTGCTATTGCATTCTAGGTCTTCAAAGTCCTTCAAAGCAACCAAAAGATCAAGCAATCATAAGTGCACTTGTAAAGTGTTTTAGTTCTTAAACTCTTTCATTTTGTTTGGATTTGGTTATATTTCATTGTATAAACTTGTTGCACGAGATTTCTCCACCTCGGATGTCATACTGATAAGGAGAGGTTTATTAGTGGTGGTGTGAATCATTATGGCTCGCTATTAAGCTTGCCCTGTGGTGTAGGAACTCTAGTTCCAAACTATGTTATATCTTATGTATTGAGTGTGTTTGTCGTATTTTTTTATTGCTATTTGTTTCCACTACGCTAACAAGTTTTGTAGATGAACACGATCGAACGAATTACAAGCAAGAATCGACGAATCCCTATTCACTCCCCCTCTAGCGTGGATGTCTGATCCTCAATGGATCCCATGCAGGTGAGGTAGGAGATAACAACACCCAAGAAAAAATGAAGAAGGATGCTATGACAAATGCAGGTGCTAGGGTATGTGCCTAGAAGTAGGACTCGGGTATTCCCCTGGTGTCCAATATAACTATAGGGCTCGGGAATTTGGTGTTTAGGCGAGTTGGTGGGAAACTTCCATGGTCAAGGAGGTGTCGGAGCTTGGTTGTCAAGTTACCTTCAAAGTCAAAGAGGTATCGAAACGAGTGGTTGACTTACTATACAACTGGGTGCCCGACTGGCTATGTGGTCGAATGGCCGATTGTATATACGACAGAGTTGTCGATTGGCTATGCAGCAGATTGATCGATTTTCCATGCGATTGGGTGGCCGACTGGCTATACGGCCAAGTGGCTGATTGATTTTGCAGTCAGGTGGTCGATTGACTATGCAATCAAGTGGTCGATTGGCTTTGCAGTCGAGCAGCTGACTGACTATGTAGTCAGGTGGCCGATTGGCTATGCGACCAATTGGTCAACTTGCTATGCAATTGAATGGTCGAGTGAGTCAGAGCTTACCTCAACTGAGCGGCAGGAATCATATTGCATGATCAATGATCACTTCCCGCAGACTGTATGTCATGGTGATGGGGCCTCCTCCAATGAGAAAGTCATGAAAGGAACTCCTTGCAATGCATCTCGATGTCTTGCTCAGAGTTTCCACCAACAACGCTAACTGATGCACTTGAGATTTTTCTTCCTCAATCTTAAACCACTGAGGATGGATTCTCTTCGACCGCAACAGTAAATTGTCTATCCTTTCCTAACAAAATAAACGCAAGTCAAATGCATGCCGATTTCCCGACTACGACCCTACGATGCCTAAATCAGACAGGTCATTGATGAAAGAAAATATATTAAATACAGTGAAAATAATACAGAATAAGAATAAGGGAAATTATCTTATGTGAAATTAAAAACATGCGAAAGCCTAAAGGAAAACGCTTATACTCAATGATCTTGATAAATTAATAAACCAAGTAAAAAATGAGAAAGTATCACTAATTGATGATCAAACTGACATTGACATGATTTATTCTTCACACATGACATGCACAGTGACAAGGTCAAGTATTCCATAGCACAACAATAGTTATCACCATTAGCTACTGTGACATTAATTGTGGATTTGGGATGAGAACATACCTAATCACCACGTGATGAGTGACTTTACAAAGAACTTTCTAATTGCTAGAGACCTCGCTGTCAGGCTCTCTTTCTATGGAGGTGCATAGATCTAAAATAGAAAGAATAACACATAGAGAGAACTTCCTTTATGAGAACATGTGAAGTAACTTCATCATTCGCAAGCACATGGGCTATAGGAGGTAGCCAATCCTTAAAAGGACTACAAACACTTGAAGCAAAGAAGTAGCAAGCTGAATAACGGGAAGGGGGATAGACATAAGCCCCAATCAAGGCAACAAACACCAAGATGATGATCCAGTGAGGCTTTCTTGAAGTTGGTCTTTGGCCTACAATTGGCATGGTTTGCACATTCCCATGGCTTGAGTGCCATGGCTGAGACAGTTTCATCTTGTTCTTCTCATAACAAGAGTCAAATTACAAGTATTAACTGTTAATGATGTATCACAATCATTTAACTGACTAATTAAAGATCAACCAGAATGCACGATACTCAAAGCTGCAGGTTCTATCAATCGATAGAGAATCTATCTGAGACTCGAGGAGGCGACCCCGAGAATCACAAATCCAAAAATGGAAGCAAAAAGGCATCCATTGAGGAGAATAGATCTATAGGACCAGAAGACTAAATGAAGTGTGTTGGTTAATCATTCTATATGAATTTAGAGGTTAGAAGAGAGCAGCTCAAATCAAGTGAATGTAAAACTTAAGGGAAAATAACCTGGTTGAGTGGATGAGGTGCTTAAAGTAGCGACCTAAATTGAGGAGATGCTGCAAGTACCTAATAGGTGATTAAATCAAAGAAGAGCTTAGAATTAAAATTAGTTAGTTAACCAAGTAGTCAACTTAAGCCGACCAACTATCGAACAAAATGCTTATGTTCATAGAAGAGATGATCAGATAGTCGACTAATTTGATATCAATGTACTGATGACATGATGTACATCAAGGGGTTATTCATCGTCTTAGGGTTGAAGCTACGAGAGATCATTTGTTACTTCTAGAAGGTCCAGTTACAAGTGTTTGGACAAAACATTTCAAGGAAGCATTAAATGGGTTAATCGAAGAACATTGGTTGATTATGAGAAAGGAGAGACTAAGATAAGCCCAAGTTCAAAACAAGGTCTAACCCACATAATCGGGCTTACCCATCCATGACTTAGCCTTGCATGATGATTGAAAGAACATTAAATAAGTATGAAGACTTGTTCATGCACTAAATAAGTAAGGAGACTTTAGTAGTTTGAGTTTCTAAGTTGTTTAATTGCTTGTATGCATTTTGGTACTCTTACTTGCTTACTCCCATTATATAAGGGAGGAAGATTTGAGTTTGAAAAGGAAGAGACATTTTGGTTAGATATATTTGTATGCTCTCTTAGTTCTTGAAAGAACTTCTAAAATTATTGAGTTTGCTCTTGTGTCATTGAAACAATCGAAACTTATCACCCTTGGAGTGTGGTGTTTCTCTTCTTTCATAGTCTTGGTTCATTCCAATTTTTGGTTATGGGTCAAGGCTCAAATTCTTGTCTTCTAGTTCTAGGGATTCTATCCATCGTTGTCTCGAGTTTCATTACATTTGTTGGTGGGATTCATATTATATGATATTAGAGTTATTTGTTGACTTAGGGCTGATGCTACGAGAGGTCATTTGTCACTTTCAGAAGGTCCAGTTACAAAAATTTGGACAAAGTGTTTTAAGGAAACACTAAATGGGCTAATCAAAGAACATTGGATTGATTATGAGAAAGGAGAGACCAAGATAAGCATAAGTGTAGATCAAGGTCTAACCCACATAATCGGATTTATCCATCCATGACTCGCCCATGTATGATGGTTGGAAGAACACTAAATAAGTATGGGGACTCGTTCATGGATTAAATAAATATGGAGACTTGAGTATTTTGGATTTCTATGTTGTTTAATTGATTGCATGCAGGCATTGATACTCTTAATTATTTGCATTCTTGCATTTTGGTACTCTTACTTGTTTACTCTTATTATATAAGGGAGGGAGATCAAAATATGAAAAGGAAGAAACTTTTCGGTGAGATATATTAATGTGCTCTCTTTGATGTAGCCAGGGAAGCATGGGAAGTCTTTAAGGCGAAGTTTCCTGAGGAAATAACAAAAATAGATAATCAGGGAAATAACATATTAAATTTCTATTATGTTATAAATAGAATACTTTCTTCTAGAGATGCTAACACTGGATTAGACTTGAGACAAAGAGAAGCCATGAGAGACCTGGAACAATTACAAATCATAAACAAATTTTATATTAAATATTTCTATAATGATTTCTTTGCATTAACTGCAGTTTCTGGCAACTACTATAATCCTAACCTAGGAGAAAGACTGTTCAGTAAACTACCAGGAGAATTAGAGAAAGAAATACATAAAGTATGGACAGATATGAATGTGACTGATATACACAACAACATAGGAGTACGAATTCAACACATAATAACAAAATTAAAAGAAAAATGTACATTCATCAAATTATAGAGAATGCTAAAAACACAACAATATGGGTTATGTAAACAAATATATACCCCACAACAGTGTGGAGTAACTCCTAGAAAAGAAAATTTTAGAAAAAAAAAACATCTTCTCGACCTAAAAGACATATTTCCTTAGAAAGAGTTCAGTAAAAAAACCATATTTAAATAAAGAAAAATATGTAAGAAAATTTAAGCCAAAAAAAACATATGCAACCACACTTCCTTGCTATGCATGTAACCAACTAAGACATTTATCGTCATCCTGCCCAAATAGAAGAAATCTATATACCATGGCATCCAGTCTTGTTGTCAGTACAAACAAAGATCTGATTAAAATACAATCAGACATTTCAGGCACATCCTCTGTATATTCAATAGTATCAGCTAACGAATCTGAAGAAGTCACTTCTGAATATATACCCGTGAACAATTGTTCACCAATATGGAATCTCTATATCAGAGGCCATAAACCATTCATGGGACAATCTTTTAGAATTCCTAGAAGAAGAGAAACATCCACTATTACATACAAATTATATGTACACAATCGAAAGAACCTCATATTCACCTCCTAAAGAAGACAACTGCCAACATGACTGGAAATTAAGAAAAGGTAATAATTACACACCTTGTTTCCTTTGTGGGTTTTACCCAATGGTTAACAAAAGAGGAAGATATAGTAAATGTAAACATCAAATATGTAATTACTACCTTAAGAACGATTACAATATTACTATTAAACCTCAAAAAACCACAATAACTAATCGTAACCAATTAATGGAGGATAGAATTTCTTTCCTCGAATCCTAACATAATCTATTAGAAATTGATGGTGTTCACTTCTTCAGCCTGCCAAGATCTCCTTCCCCCTTCTTGTAGATATCTCCGATCCGGTAACTCCCAACTAGATCTGTAACAAGAGAGTGTTAAGAATGAAACAATGAATAGTTCCCTTTCTCCCTTCTTGAGAACTTCCTTCGATTTCCTTGGATCCTTAAGATGAGAGTTGAATCTGTCATTTCACAAGAGAGTGTTAGAGGTGGGTCGGCTTCTTGGCATGGCCCCTCTGATGCTCAAGTCAGAAATGGTAGGATGAAGAAAGTAGAAATGCAAGATGTATAAGAAGTGAGAAGAAGATCTTTGAGGTACCAAATAGCGAGGAAACAATGATCCTATTTTCCTTCCTTCTCTACTCCTTTTATAGATGATTTATCCCGCATTCTCCTTGAAGTTAATTTACTTTAATACCCTTGCTAAGCTGTTAGATGTAATTGCTTTTCTCACTCCTTTTCAAAATATCTCCTTTGAATCCCTTATGTGCTTTCTATTTCCCTGCAAAGCATTAATTAAATAATATAAATGATAAATAACAAAATATCTTATATTTGTAGGAACATTAGTGACCGCTAGAGGGGGGTGAATAGCGTGTACGTTGCGTCGATAGAATTTTTTTGCGTTTGATCATCTACACTCTTGTTAGCACAGCGGCATAATAATGACAAATACAAATAACAAGATACATAATCACAACGCTCAAATATAACATGGTTCGGAACCTTAGGATTCCTACTCCACGAGTTGAGTTCGAATGAGCTCTAGCAATGGAAATATTACCACTAATCACAAACACTCCTTCTCGACAACAAGTCGGAGGTGGAGAAACCTCTTACAATGATTACAAAAGTAATACAACAAAATACAAGCAAATAAAATAGAATGCAAGTAAAGAAAATTTTATAAAGAGTTTTGAATGCTTGCTTGTTGATCGCTTGAATCGAGCTTGAAGACCATGATTTGCACCAACAAATTGCCTCAAAATCGCCCAAGAAATCTCTTCAAAATCGCTGTTGAAATCTCTCCCGTTGAGCTCCTTTTAAGCCTCCTTGTGACCTATATTTTTGCCTGGCAGTTGACTGCCAACAATATCATTATCTCACAACGGACTTAATCCATGTCTGCATTCAAGCCAATGGATACACTGGCAGTCAACTGCCATTACCCAACAGTTGACTGTCGAGGCAGTAGCCGACTTACCAGTCGGCTACCGAGCATTCTGCTCCTGTAACCATGATAAGCAGGCGACTGCCATCCATGGCAGTCGACTACTCAAGCCATCAGTCGATCATTGTCAATCTTTGGCGATCATTGCCGAGGCCATTTCTTGCGATCGAACACGATCGACTCGGCGATTCGGCCGCCATAATCCCAATCGACTGCCAAGAGTCAACTCGCCTGCCAAGTGTCAAAACACTTGACCAATCGACTGATCAAAATCCCTAGTCGACTGATAACCTTAATCATGAGGTTTAACCCCAAGTATGATGCCCTCATACTTGCTAAACCACCCTTAGGCTAGACCTATGCCTTCTAGCCACCTTCGTCAGTCTCACGCCTATTGGATCACTCCAAGTCATCCATGACTTGTTCATCCATACGTCAGCCTTCAGGTGCTTCCATCGGCTATTGTCATGCTAGCTGGTCTAAAACCGCAAAGGCACATTGGGCTTATGCTGCCAAGACTACCGCTTGGACTTTACGCCGCCAACTATTGGACTTATGCTACCAGACTCCACCCTTGGACTTTACGCCACCAATATCAACCCTTGGACTTCCCTTGCCAACCCATCTTGGACTTTCCAATTGCCAAGACTCAAGCTTGGACTTTCCATGACAATCCATGTTGGACTTTCTCATTGCCAAGTGTCCCACTTGCACTTTCCATGCCAAGTACCCTTTACTTGGACTTTCCCATTTCCCATGACAATCACATTGTCATACATTTTGTCGAACATTAAAATACTGCTCGAGTCAAACTTGAGTATGGTCAATCATGATCTGGGCCGATTGCACCAACAATCTCTCCATTTTTATGTTTGACAAAAACCATAAACACCTTTGAGTTAGGCCACCTAACTCGAATCTCCTTACCAATTCTTCCAAATTGGTAATTTCAAATTCTCGTATTGATTTTCCCATCAATTCTCCCATAACTTCTCCCCATTTTTGACATACATCAAAAAGGTTCTCTCACCAAGGGTGTCAATGTCTCATATCCCAATGAGATCTTACAATCTCCCCCTTAGTCCAAAAACATCTAAGATGTCTTCACTCTTCCTAGTGTTAAGTCACATATAACTAAAGAGAGGCACTCCTTCAAACTCTCCAACTCTCCAAATTCTCCCCCTCATGAGGAAGAACACATCTATCATCCCATGATGGATAACCTCCCCCCAAAGGCTTGCTCCCCCTTGACCATTACACCAACAATGTCCTTGGAGAGTCCCTAAGCCTATAGGAACACTAAACCATCAAAATTAAGGTTAAAAGTTCAACCTTGAACTTTCACACACCTTAAAATTGATGCATCACCCTAACAACTCTCATAATCCATATCCAATGGATTTTCACCCTTTCTAATTCTTTCCAAAGAATATCCTAGGGTTAGGAGCAGTTTGGATAGCCTAACATAGCTGAAACATAGGCTAAACATCCTTGTTTACCCAAAATCAACTCTGGCCGTTGACTCTTACAGTCACCAATCGACTGCCCTTGATGCCAGTCGACTGCTGCTTATGTCAAATGCAAAAATTTAGTTTTCAGAAATGGAATTCGTAAAATCATAAGTAATTATACATAAATCAAAAAATCACGAAAATTCATATGTATAATACTTATGTCAAACATTATGGGTGAAAATTATTTGAAAAATAAAATACCCATAAAATAATGAGATTGATACAAAGTTTAAAACCATTGAAAAGTTTACTGTTTTAGCCCTACTTTGTATCAACTCTTTCATTGGTGATTTCTATCAAAAGATAGGCTTCACCAAGGTTTTCTAAAATGATTTTAAAATATTTTTGAAAACCTATATTGAATCATGATCAATGGGCTCAATGCACATGACTTGCACATTAGCTTTCCCCATGATCCACTTAGGATATAAGATGTGTTTGAGTTCATCTAGATGCAAAAACTATGCACCTTGAACTTAACTCATTTCCTAGCATCTCACATGTGTCTAGGGTGTATGAAAACACACACATATCAATTTGATATGAGATGTGGGTTTTCTTCATCCTAAACTAAGGCCTCATGTATTTTCTAAGGAAACACTACTTGATTCCCTTATACATGGGACTTCAAGTCATGCCATAGTCCTTAAATCAGTTTTACCTAATGCATGGAATGATCATGGAAGAAATGATAACATAAATAAGCATTGCTAATAATCATGATGTCATGGCATAAACTAGAACCTAAGCATACATGACAAAAAAAAAAACCTAAACATGATCATGACATTTTATATGATTAAAGGGAAATATGACATCATGAAATGGTAATGGCAAACAAATCATGACAAATAAAATATAAAGGTATAACAATACCTAAGTTTTAGTATTAATTGTCATTTGTTATTATTAAGTTCATTTCACCATATAATCACTTATACCTCAAGTGTGCCAAAAACCCAAAATGGCACACCATGACTCTAAGACCTAACTTGTGCCAATTTGATTAGTTTTTCAAACTTCTTAAATAATATTGGCACATCCTAAAATCCTTTAGGATTATGATCAAACTTATTTTCAAGGTACCCATAACCTTGAAAATGACCTAAAGTGCTACCTTTACCATGGTTAGGTTAACTACCTATCCATTTAAGGTTGGCACAACCTAATCCATCTAGCATGAGTCAACTACACTCCTAGGAACCCAAAAACCTATTTGAGCTCCTTGGGTTAATTAGGTATTCACTAGGGATAACTTCCCTAGATACCTTCCTAATGACCCTCCTAGGCTTAGTAGCCTTGGTCATTGTGGTATTGCCTAGCTTAACTCTAGGGGTGACTCCCCTTGTAACCTTCTTAGTGGCTTCTCTACTTGAAACCTTAGCCACTAGGCACTTGCCATGGTCAACTTTAGGGATGACTTCCCTAGTGACCTTGGCTCTCCTAGACCTAGGTCGAGTTCCATAATCAAATGAAACATTATGATATGTCTCCTTGGGCTTAGGTTTGTGACCCAAACCTTGCCTCCTAGATGGTTCTTTCCTTTTACACCCTAGGTTTTGACTTCTAGACCCTTGAGTTTGATTTTGCATATTTCTAAGGGTCTTTTCAAGTTTCTCAAGTCTTAACCTCAAGGCTTGGTTCTCTAACTCCAATTGCCAAATCTTTGATTTTTCATCTATTCTTTGAGCATTGTTCTATTTCTTAGGCATATGCCTACCCTACTTAGGATTAATGTCTAAATGGTTTTCTATCTTCCTAATACTTACGTAGGATTTTACTAGGGGCATTAGTCCTAAATTTCTCCTTGGTTGAAATAGGTCTAGAATCATTATTTCTAGACTTGTCCTTAGACCTAAAATCAACATGTTTAGCCCCAAAACAATAAAGCCTATTTCTAGCATGCTCTTTATAATAAATTGCAAGTGAATTAAAAGCATGCCTTTGATTTTTACATAAAAAATGAGCATTATGAAAATATACCTTAGGGTTTGCTTTAGAAGCTCCCCTACATTGTTGACTCCTTGTTGACCCTTGGTTAGCTTCCTCCTAGGGCATTGACTTCTATAGTGCGCTTTTTGATTGCATTTGAAGCTCACCACGTGCTCCTTGCTCTTATGTGTTGGGGCACCGGTATCCTTGAACTTTGGCACCGGTTGAGCCTTCTTGATCTTCTTAGGGCACTTTCTTTTATAGTGCCCATATTCCCTACACTCAAAACACATAATATGATTTTTATTATTAATTAAAGTGTTTGAGTTACCTAGGTCAATGGTGGTGGCCGAAGTGAGTTCTTCATCTCTCTCGGAGGTAGAAGCTACTCCTTGATTTTGCTCCAGCTCCGGTGATCTAATGTCCTCCCCATCAATCTTAGAGGTGGAGGCTTCCTTTATTTATTCCTCTTCCACTGATCGGGAAGTTGACTTCTTCTTAGCTTCCAACTCCTCAAGCTCTTCTATAGACCCGAATGTTAACTCCTCTTCAACTTCCGAATCCTCACTTTCTTGTGAGAAAGAGCTTGCTTCTTCGGTCTCCTTGTCCAATTGAACCAATGATGGGTCTTCATGATATTTTGCCCACTCACTCCAAAGCTCCTTGGCATCCTTGTATTCACCTAAGCTACACAAGATATCATTAGAAATCAAATCAACTAAGAATTTTATTACCTTCTTGTTTTTCTCGAATTCTTTGATTTGTTCCCCGGTCCACTTCTTCATTTTGAGGAAACCTCCCTTTGGCCCTCTCGGATACTTGAATCCATTCATCAAGGTGGACCATTCTTCGAAGTCCCTCATCATATTGAAGTCTTCAATCCTTCCCTTCCATGAACTGAAGCCTTCTCGTCCATAGAGCGCGTATGGAATTGGGGTGTTATGTCCCATCAAAATTTCTCTTCAAGCTCCATCTCCTCTAATGCTTTTTCTCCTTGGCAGTTAGTCCAAATGAAAGTGGCCTCACTCTGAAACCAATTGTAGGAACGCTAGTGACCACTAGAAAAGGGGTGAATAGCACTTACGTTGCGTCGATGGAATTTGTTCATGTTTGATTGTCTACACTCTTGTTAGCAAAGCAGAATAATAATAACAAATACAAATAACAAGATACAAAATCACAATGCACAAATATAATGTGGTTCGGAACCTTATGGTTCCTACTCCACGGGTTGAGCTCAAATGAGCTCTAGCAATGAAAATATCACCACTAATCACAAACACTCCTTCTCGACAACAAGTCAGAGGCGGAGAAACATCTTACAAATATTACAAAAGTAATACAACAAAATACAAGCAAATATAATAGAATGCAAGTAAAGAAAACTTTACAAAGGGATTTGAATGCATGCTTGTTGATCGCTTGAACCGAGCTTGAAGACCCTGATTTGCATCAGCAAATTGTCTCAAAATCGCCCAAGAAATCACTTCAAAATCGCTGCTAAAATCCCTCCCATCGAGCTCCTTTTAAGCCTCCTTGCGACCTTTATTTTTGCCTGGCAGTCGACTGCCATAAGGCCCCAGTCGACTGCCAACAGTACTGTTGTCTCACAATAGATTTAATCTACATCAGTATTCAAGACAATGGATACACTGGCAGTCGAATGTCATTACCCAACAATCGACTGTCGAGGTAGCCGTGACGATCGACTACGGCGTTCTGCTCGATAACCTCGCCAGTGATCATTGCTCAAGCCATCGATCATTGCCAAATACTGATAGTCGACTATTAGGCCATTTCCTATAGTCAAACACTAGTCGACTCTGAGCAGTTCCGTTGGCCATAATCTCAGTCGACTGTCAAGAGTCAACTCGGTTGCAAAGTGTCAAAATACTTGACCAATCGACTGGTCCAAAGCCCCAGTCGACTGATAACTTCAACCATGAGGTTTAACCCCAAGTATGATGCCCTCATACTTGCTAGACCACCCTTAGCCTAGACCTAAGCCTTCTAACCACCTCCGTCAGCCTCACGCCTATCGGATCCCTCCAAGTCTTGTGGGGAATTGCTTCCCGCTTCGTGCATGGCGATCCTATCTACGTCCTTGGATTCAAAAAAAAAAATAATCCTTGACGAAGATGGATTACCCAAGCAACTGATACATCATCGTGCTATTCGATTCGAGTGGCTTCTTGAACAAACTTGTTGTTCAAGCAACCTAACTCTTTTCCTCGATTAGCCACGGAATAGATGATGTTCGGATTGCTGATGTTTGTGTTTATCTTCGTGGTCCAAGTAAATTAGCCACATGCATTATACAAAAGAACTAAATCAAAACAAAGAAGATTATACCTCTTGATCTTCTATTGTATGACCTATCCTCCTCTTGAACGTTGTGTGCGTAACGATCCTCCAAGAGTTGAAACCTCCTAGATCATGTATCTTCCTTTCCTTGTTTCGTTCAGTTACACGTATTGCTGTGAGAGATTGTTGGAGATGTATATCTGAAAGTGCAAGCTCCTAGCTTGATCCTTGCCACCGGCCAAGGAGAGGAAGAGGAAATTTAGGCACCGGCCAAGAGCTCCAAAGGAAGAACCCTAACTCTTGCCGCCGGCCAAAGAGAAAAATATAGGAAGAGGAAGAGAGAAAGAAGAAGAGATATTGGCGCAGGCTAAACCTTAAAAAGAGAGGAAAAACTTCCACTTGTTGCCATGCAAAACCTCTCCAAACCCTAGCCGCCCAACCCCTTTAGAAGAAAACCCTAATCTCCAATGATTAGTTGCCTCCCAAGCCAAAGAACCCTAGAATTCTAATTCTATCATGTAGCCCAAACCTTTGCCTCCTATTTATAGATTTTGCCCAAACCTCCTTTTAATCGTGTTCGTTGGATCTAGGTTTCATGAGAGTTTTAATAGGCTACAATAGGGACCATGAGGAGGAGATGGATCTTGGCCACCCAATGGATCCGACCCACATAAAATCCGATCCATTAATGATAATCCATTCCACTAGAGGATTATCATTGATCTACCTCACCAACCCCCATAAATAAATATGGGCTCCATATATTAATTGTACAAATGTCTCCACGTATTTAAGATATCAAATGTCCATCTATTAATTAATTTACTGTCAATTAATTAATCAACATCTGACTCCATGAGTAGTACCACTCAACCGCATCATCATGCCGAGCCAAGTCCACCTGCAGGGTTTACATGATGATCCTTATGAGCTCCTCAAAGGGACATCATCATCCTAATACATAGGACACGGTTTCCTCCTATAATCAACTACACACCATATAAATAATATCATTTCCCAACTTACCAAGCCTATCAATTTAATATATAAATCTCTTCCATTGGTAAATCAAAGAAATAAATACTAAGTATATGTGCCCGTTATTATATCGGGATTAAGAGCATGTACATCATAATATCCGAGGTCCGATTCAATTATGTAGTGAGCAATAAATTGAATCTCCTCTAAATCGGTCCTGCTCAATACACACAATGTGTACTAGTGTAATTCTATGGTCAAGACAAACCAATACAAAATTACACTACAACCATACCAATGGTTTATCCAAAACCATCTCAGTTGTGAGCCTCTACTTATACTCTACAAGGAACTGATAACAGGATCTTCCGTGTTACACCACACACCATGTTATCTACAATGTAATGTATCAAACAATATGCATAACCATAAATATGCAAACAATGATCATGGGATTCTTATTTCAAAAATAAAAATGTTCGTACAAAGAATAGACTTTTTAGTATACATCCTAACAATCTCCCACTTATACTAAAAGACTATGCTGTCCTCATACTACCATACATCTGATTCTCATTACCTCCACATGCCTATCAAAAGCTCTCGCTGGAAGGGCCTTAGTGAAAGGATCTGCCAGGTTATCCTCTGATGCAATCTTGGCTACAACAACTTCTCCTCACTTTACAATCTCTCGTATTAGGTGGTACTTGTGCTCTATGTGTTTACTTGCCTTATGGGCTCGTGGTTCCTTCGAGTTTACAACTGCACCACTGTTATCACAATAATTTGTGATAGTTCTGGGCAAATCAAGAATAACAACCAAGGCCATCAAGAAGTTCCTGAGTCATACAACTTCTTTGGCTGCCTCAGAGGCTGCCACATACTCAGCTTCCATGGTGGAGTCCACCATGCATTTATGCTTGACACTCCTCTATACAATGGCTCCACCTCCCAAAGTAAACACAAAACCCGAGGTAGACTTACTATTATCCCAATCTGAATGGATGTCAAAATCTTTGTAACCCACAGGAAGTAATTGATCTGCTTGGTATACCAGCATATAATCCCTAGTCTTTCTCAAATACTTCAATATATGCTTTACCGTAGTCCAATGTCCCTGTCCTGGATTACTTTGATATCTGCTAACAATGCCCATGGAAAAGCAGATATCCGACCTCATACATAACATAGCATAGATGAGGCTTCCTATTGCCGAAGCATAAGGAACCACCTTCATCTCCTCTATCTCTTTTGATGTTCTACGACACATCTCTTTAGATAAAGGTACTCCATGCCTAAAAGGTAGAAAACCTTTCTTGGAGTTCTGCATGCTAAAATGAGCCAAAATAGTATCTATGTATGAATCTTGAGATAAGAACAACATCGTTTTCCTGTGATCCCTTATAACCTTGATGCCAAGGATGTTTCCCACTTCTCCCAAGTCCTTCATATCAAACTGTTTGGACAACCATACTCTTACGTCTGATAACACTTTGACATTGTTGCCAATTAAAAAAATGTTATCTACGTACAGTAAAAGAAATACCACTACGTTTCCGTCACATCTCTTGTATAGACAAGACTCATCCGGACATTGAATAAATTCATAAGACTGGATTACCTCATCAAAGCAGATGTTCTAAGATCTCGAAGCTTGCTTCAATCCATAAATGGACCGATTAAGCTTGCACACAAGATGCTCTTTTCCCTTTGCAATGAATCCCTTTGGTTGCTCCATATAGATGTTTTCCTCAAGACTTCCATTAAGGAAAGTTGTCTTAACATCCATCTGCCACACCTCATAATCCATATGAGCAGTAATAAATAAAAGAATCCGAATAGACTTAAGCACGGCTACTGCCAAAAAGGTCTCCTCATAATCGATACCCTCTTTCTGAGTATACCTTTCGCAACAAGCCTTGCTTTGAAGGTCTCAACCTTCCCATCTATTCCTCTCTTTCTTTTGTAGATTCACTTGCATCCAATGGTTTTTACACCATTGGGTGGTTCTACTAGCTCCCAGACCTGATTTGAATCCATAGATTCTATCTCAGAATTCATTGCACTTTGACAAGATACCGCATCTTTATCTTGGATTGCCTCATCATATGTCCAGGGATCAGGTTCATGTTCGCTAGGGACCAAATCAGAAGATTCTCCCAAGAACATAAATCTATCAGGTTGTCTAACAACCCTCCCACTACGATGAGGTATCACTTGTGTATCCTCTGTGACACTCGGTGTAGTCACTTGTTGTATATCCTCTTGTATCAGTGGTACTAAAGTAGTGACTTCCCCTCTCAATTCCTCCAGAACAATCTTACTCATTGGCTTGTGGTTCATCACATAGTCTTCCTCTAAAAATCTGGCGTTCGTGCTAATGATCACCCTCTGTTCTCTAGGACTATAGAACAAACCACCTTTCGTTCCTCTAGGATAGCCTACGAACATGTGCACTTCTATACGAGGTTCCAACTTACCAGCATCTGCCTTCAGCACATGGTTGGACTCCCCTAAATCTGAATATGTCTCAAACTAGGCTTTCGTCCAGTCCACAATTCTGTGGGAGTAGAAGATACTGATTTAGATGGAACCAAGTTCAGAATATACACTACCATATCCAGAGCATACCCCTAGAACGAATCTGGTAACTCAGAATAACTCATCATTGATCTAACCATCTCCATAAGAGTCCTATTCCTTCACTCCGCTACACCATTCTGCTGAGGTGTGCCAGGTGCAGACAATTGAGATTGAATCCTAGGCTCTGATAAGTAATTCCTAAACTCTTTCAAGAGGTACTCACCACCGCAATCAAATTGTAGTGTCTTGATACTTTTACCTTGATGTTTCTCCGCATCAACCTTGAATTCTTTGAACTTGTCAAAGCATTCAGACTTGCGACGCATCAAGTAAATGTATCCATATCTTGAATAATCTTCTATAAAAGAGACAAAATATTCAAAACCACCTCTAGCCTGTATAGACATAGGAACACACAAATCAGAATGAACCAATTCCAACACATCTTTAGCTCTATAACCCTTGGCCTTGAAAGGCCTCTTGGTCATTTTACCTTCCAAGCAAGATTCGCAGGTTGGGAAATCTTCCACCACTAATGAACCCAGAGGTCCATCAGCTATCAACCTTTGAATTCAACTTAGGTTAATATGACCTAACTTTAGATGCCAAAGATACGTTTGGTTCATTTTCGAAGGTTCTTTTCTCTTATTAGATTTAGAAGATGAGTTATTTACTTCTATTTGCATCGTGGGAGCTTTTGGTTCAAGGGTATATAAATTTCCTATCAATGCACCAGAACAGATAATCTCTCTATTCCTTTTTATAACAACTCTATCATTAAAATAAATAGAATATCTATTCAAAAAACAATTTAGAAACTGAAATTAAATTCTTTCTAAATAAAGGTACATAAAGGTAATTTTTCAAAACCAAAGTTTTATTCCTATCAAAAGATAAATAAACATCTCCCATTGTAATAGCCGCCACCTTCGTAGCATCGCCCAAGTAAACGGTAATCTCCCCCTCAGCTAGTCATCTGGTTTTCTAGAACCCCTACAAAGTATTGCAGACATGATCAGTGGCTCTCGTATCTACACACTAGGTACCAGTAGATAACACCGCTAAATATGTTTCAACAACTAGACCAAAAGATATACCTTTGTTCTGTTTTCGGTTGGGGCAGTCCTTCTTCCAATGTCCAGTTTGCTTACAAGCGAAGCACTTGCCTTTCGGCTTCTTCACTCCTCCTTGAGATCCTCCCGCCACCTTTGCTCCACCTTGTTTCTTCTTCTTCTTGCCTTTCAGCTTAGAAGTAGAAACCTTCTGAGAAACCATGGCCTGAGCCTGAGCACTCTGACGAAAAAGTCCCTCTATCGCCAGGAGTTCTGTCAGAAGCTTCGCCAATGAATACAACCTCTTGTTAATGTTGTAGTTCAGGCAAAACTGCTCAAAACTCCTAGGTAGAGATTGGAGAATGATATCGACCTGGGTTTCCCCATCGATCTCAGGTCCAAAGACTTCCAACTTATTCAAATGAGCCATCATCTTGAGAACATGATCCCTTACGGGTGTTCCCTCAATCATGGTGGTCGTCATCAAATTCCTCATGGCTTCCTGCCTAGCAGCCCGATTCTGGTGTTCGAAAAGTTCCTTGAGATTGAGCATCATGTCATAAGCAGTAGGCATGGCTTGATGTTGATGTTGCAATACATTTGACATAGAAGCCAAAATGTAACGTCGAGCCATCTCATCAGCCATAATCCACTTTTTATAACTCTCTTTCTCCTTTTCTCCAGAATCATCAGCAGGCTTAGGAGGACACTCTTAAAAAAGTACATATCTGTACTCCTCAACAGTCAAGATAATATTTAGATTCCTTTTCCAATCAACATAATTGGGTCCAGTAAGTTTATTTTCCTTTAGTATCACAACAAGTGGGTTGAAAGTCATTTTTGAAAACCTAAGAATCACATAGATCAAAACATTAGATTTCAAAAATTTATTGATTTTTCAAACAATAAAATTTTAAAATCAACCAACACCTCAAAACACCGAGAATATCGTATGCCACGATAGTGTGGACGTATACGAATTCTATATTTGTAAGAGGAGGTTTTACCCATTAATTTTATTATCCTGTCAACCTTACTTTTTGACAAATAAAATTAATAGTTGGTTACTCTTCGGCCCTACAAATAAAAGCAGTGACTCCGATGGGGAGGATACTCCTATTTGCATCTAATTGTTCACCATTACCCGATACTAAGGCAATTATCTCGGATTATGTGCCTTTCGATGGGAAAGTACACACGCTCCTAAATAATTTCCTATAACCATATTTGACCTAGTGATCTGCAAAACAAACTCATCCGATGGGGAGAAAGGCACTCAGAGCCGACGCGCAAGTTTAGTTGCATCACGTGTCAAATTGTAATGGAGGCCTTGGGAATTTAAAGAAATATCCCTCTCCCCCTTAATAATTTAAAATGAGGAATTTTCCAAGCACACAACATGCATATCAAACAAGAAGCAATAAATATGGAAAAAAATTCCAACTATTATGGTTTTTGTTTTCCAATATGCCTCCCGTCGTGTCGCCATCTCGTCCGCTCCTCCATACACCATGTACAAGTAATATGGAGATCTGAGCCGAGAAAAATTATTTTAATTTACATCCATCTATCCTATACTCCACTAAGGAGTGTACATGAAATCTAGATTGAAAGTATAAATACTAGCCTATAAAAGAGTGGCTAAACAATGTCATACTTAATTACAAAAGTTAAATACTAGCCTCATCAACCTCGAGGATTCAAATAATATTAATATTACACACATCCAATCACATACACACACATATGGCCATAATAGTTGGATCTTATGCCTGCAACCAAAAAGTTAGCCTACACACATCCTACTATTATCTGACATACATAATATATAATAAGTGCAAAAAAGTAACCGAATCCAAAACACACAAAATCGAAAACCGTGGCTTTGATACCACTTGTGGGGAATCGCTTCCCTCTTTATGCATGGTGATCCTATCTACGTCCCCGGATTAAAAAAATGAATCCTTGATGAAGACGGATTGCCCAAGTAACCAATCCATCATCATGCTATTCGATTTGAGTGGTCTCTTGAACAAACTTGTTGTTCAAGCAACCTAACTCTTTTCCTCGATTAGCCGCGGAATAGATGATGTACGGATCGCCGGTTTTTGTGTTTATCTTTGGGGTCCAAGTAAATTAGCCACATGCATTATACAAAAGAACTAAATCAAAACAAACAAGATTATACCTCTTGTATACCTCTTGATCTTCTATTGTATGACCTATCCTCCTCTTGAACGTTGTGTGGGCAATGATCCTCCAAGAGTTGAAACCTCCTAGATCGTGTATCTTCCTTGCCTTGTTCGCTCCGAACAAAGGAAGATAACCAAATAATTCTTCTCCTATCTAGAGCCTACCACCAAGCTCTTAGCTTGATCCTTGTCATCGGCCAAGGAGAGGAAGAGGAAATTTGGGCGCCGGCCAAGAGCTCCAAAGGAAGAACCCTAACTCTTGCCGCCGGCCAAAGAGAAAAATATAGGAAGAGGAAGAGATATGGGCGCCGACCAAGAGAGAAAGAAGAAGAGATATGGGCGCTGGATAAACCTTAGGAAGAGTGGAAAAACTTCCACTTGTTGCCGCCCAAAACCTCTCCAAACCCTAGCCGCTCAACCCCTTTGGAAGCAAACCCTAATCTCCAATGATTAGTTGTCGCCCAAGCTAAAGAGCAACCCCTAGAATTCCAATTCTATCATGTCGCCCAAGCCTTTGCCTCCTATTTATAGATTTTGCCCAAACCTCCTTTTAATCGTGTCTGTTGGATCTAGGTTTCATGAGTGTTTTAATAGGCTACAATAGGGACCATGAGGAGGAGTTCGATCTTGGCCACCCAATGGATCCGACCCACATAAATCCGATCCATTAATGATAATCCATTCCACTAGAGGATCATCATTGATCTACCTCACCCACCCCCATAAATAAATATGGGCTCCATATATTAATTATACAAATGTCTCCACGTATTTAAGATATCGAATATATATCAATTAATTAATTTATTGATAATTAATTAATCAACATCTGACTCCATGAGTAGTACCACTCAACCTCATCATCATGCCGGACCAAGTCCACCTGTAGGGTTTACATGATGATCCCTATGAGCACTTCAAGGGGGCATCATCATCTTAATACATAGGACACGATTTTCTCCTATAATCAATGACACACCATGTAAATAATATCATTTCCCAACTTACCGAGCCTATCGATTTACGCTATAAATCTCGCCCATTGGTAAATCAAAGAAATAAATACTAAGTATATGTGCCCGTTATTATCTCGGGATTAAGAGCATGTACACCATAATATCCGAGGTCCGATTCAATTATGTAGTCAACAATAAATTGAATCACCTCTAAGTCGGTCCTCCTCAAAACACACAAAGTGTACTAGTGTAATTCTATGGTCAAGACACACCAATACCCAATTACACTACAACCATACCAATGGTTTGCCCAAAACCATCTCGGTTGTGAGCCTCTACTTATACTCTACAAGGAACTGATAATATGATCTTCCGTGTGACACCACACACCATGTTATCTACAATGTAATGTATCAAACAATATGCATAACCATAAATATGCAAACAATGATCATGTGATTATTATTTCAAAAATAAAGATGTTCATGTAGGGATTTTTTTATGCAAAATAGCATATGCGCAACGGAAAAAATAGGATCCCTTCCAAGTGATCCTTGCAAAAGAAAACCTCGTACAAAAAAATAAATTTCTCTAAAAGAAAAACCTATCTTATAGGAGAATAATACCTTTGTTGCATGCCCTTTTTAATCCCGCTTCTCCTTGGGTTTGTTGGATCTTTTAGCACGTTCAATTGTCCGTGCCTCTATATGTATCCAGACGAGCAAGCTCTTGTCTCACAAAAGAAACTAGAAGAGCTCTCCTTTACTTCTTCCTAGAGAAGTCCCTAAAGGAGAGGAAGGTAGGGAAAAAGAGAAAGGAAGAAGAAGACCACTCTTCTTGCTAGCCTACACTCACAAAAGCCACACAACCAAAGCCTCTCACCACCAAGCTCTCTCCAAGCCTCAAGCTTCCCCCCCACCTTGGCCGGCCACCCCATGGAGTGTTTTATAGGATTGAAAAAACCTTTCACCTCCTATCACATTCAATGCAATCAATTGCATTGAAAAATAATGGCCAGCCACATGTGGAGAAATTCCAAAGGTCAAAACCCTTTGTCTCCTTCCACCTCATCAAGCTTAGGTGGCATGCTTATGTGGCATGCTTAGGTGGCATGCTTATGTGGCATTCATGCATGTTGAATTAATCTTATTAATTCAATAAGCTTATGTTATCATATTGAATTAATCTCATTAAATCAATAAGGTAACATATTGAATTAATATTATTAAATCAATTAAGCTTAGGCTATCATGATAACATATTTATTTAATCTTATTAAATTAATAAGCTTAGCATATTGAATTAATCTCATTAAATCAATAAGCTAAAATTCTCATTAAGCTTAAAGTCCAAAAACCATTTTGTACTTAAGCTTATTCCCAAATTATTCTAGTCAAACTAGAATGCACTAATTCTTCTAATCATCATGCTCTTTGTGTGTGACCCTATAGGCTCTCATAACGTTGGCAGTGGATCTAAACTCTTTTAGATACACAAGCAATGAGCGGCATCTAGCAATACATCATTGCTACCCAAATTCTGAAATAAGTCAAGATCCGACTAACCTTTGTGACTACTATAATGTATGACCGTGTCCTTCTATCCTTGATATCAGTTGACCAATGAGGCATAGACCGTGTCATCCTCGATCAATCTATGTGTTTCTTGATCACGAGTAAACTAACTCAAACAAATGAGCTCAATATCTCATATTGACTCATTCGAGCATAATGCATTTTAGTAGTTCTACTCAATCAAGGGCCCACAGATATCACTCCCATCATATGGGAGTGATAGATCCCTTCTACATCACTCTCATCCCTCCGAATAATTTGTTATATACCCGAATCGCTTTATGGTCCACCCTGTTACGGGTGACGTTTGACGATACCAAAGTACATAACTCCTTATGTAGGGAACCGTAGTGACTTGAGGTTTGAGGACTATTCATGTCAATAGTCACATGAGAAAGTTTATGACACTCATATGGCGATCCATGAAACTTTCTCATGGCGAATTGATTCGATATATATTCCTAATATATACCCATGTGTCAACTTGATATCATATATCCATGACTTGTGAGATCAAGTCATCAATTGACCTACATGCTAGTCTTTATGTATTAATATTGCCCTTGCATATTAATACTTGACTAGGAACATTTAGGAAAGTGTTCTCTACAGCCTCTCATAATCAATTCTGCCAATTGATGTGTTGTAGATAAGAACCTACTTTTCTAGGGCATTATTATATTTAATTTAGCTGGCACAAGCAAGACGTAAATATAATAACCAATCCTTTGCCTTTATAGAATATGATACAAAATGTTCCCTATTCAACCATCACATGATTGGTTCTAGGGCTATAACTAACAATCTCCCACTAGCACTAGTACCAATCACTATAATATCTAATACCTAGTGACCTAGTGTGACCATCATGCTTCCTCTGTACAAAGCCTTGAGTGATGGATCTGCGATGTTAGCTTACATGGTACTCTGCATATCCTCACATCTCCTCTATCGATGATCTCGAATGAGATGGAGCGCCCGCGATATGTGTTTGGTCCGATGTGATCGAGGTTCCTTAGCCTGTGCAATAGCCCCATTGTTGTCACAATAGAGGTCTATTGGATTTGCAATGCTAGGAACTACCCCAAGTTCATTGATGAACTTGTGGAGCCAAACATCCTCCTTTGCTGCATCAGACGCAGCAATATTCTCGGCTTCTGTTGTAGAATCAAGCGTGTCTGCTTGAACTCTTCCACTCACGCTCACCATTCGGGCAAAACCGTGCCCGATTGCGATCTATAGTCATCCTTATGCATTTGGAAGCTTGCATCACTTTGTAACCCTTCTGATTAGCTCCTCATTGCCTCGAATATCGGAAATATTCTTTCGTTCTTCGTAAGTATTTAGAATATTTTTTTGCTATCCGATGACTTTCACTGGATCAGTAGTATCTACTCGTCATGCTCAAAGCATACGAGGCGTCGGAGCAGTACAAAGCATGGCGTACATGATAGACCCTATAGCGGATGCATAGGATCTTATCCATGCGATCTCTCTCCTCCTTAGAAGAGGACATTGAGTCTTGAAAGACTCACACCATGTGATAAAGGTAGAAATCCTTTCTTGGAATTTTGCATAGCAAAGCGATCTAGCACTTTATCGATGTATGTACTGACTTAGGCCAAGTAATCTTTTAGATCTATCTCTATAGATCTTGATGCCTAGAATATAGGCGGCTTCACCTAAGTCTTTCATCGAGAAACAATTCCTAACCACATCTTCACAGTGGGTGAGGGAATATCATTTCGATGAGAAGTATGTCATCTACATACAAGATAAGAAATACAAGCTGTGCTCCCACTATTTCTCTTGTAGACACAAGGTTCATCTTCATTCTTGATGAAACCAAACTCCTTGATTGCATCATCGAATCGAAGATTCCGGCCGAGAGGCTTGCTTTAGTCCATAAATGGACCTTTGCGGTTTGCATACCTTTCGAGGATGCTTTGGATCTTCAAATCCCTCAGGCTGTGTCATGTACCCCTCCTCGAGGAGCTTTCCATTCAGAAAAGCAGTTTTGACATCCATCTGTCTGATCTCATAATCGTGGTAGTCTGCAATAGCAAGTATGATCCGTATGGATTTAAGCATGCATAGGCCCGGTGAAAAGGTTTCATCATAGTCAATACCATGAATTTGTTTGAATCCTTTAGCCACCAATCTACCTTTATAGGTATGCTTATTACCATCCATATCAGTCTTTACTTTAAAGACCCACTTACACCCAATGGGTTTTACCCCTTCAGGTGGATCAACCAAAGTCCATACTTGGTTAGTGTACATGGATTCCATTTCGGATCTCATGGCCTCTAGCCATTTCTCAGAATCTGGGCTCATCATAGCTTCTTGATAGGATGTAGGCTCGTCAAGATCGACAAATACATCACCGTTATGTCGGTCAAGAGAAAAGAATATCTCTCGGGTTGACGACAGATCCTATCAGATCTACGAAGAGGTTGGTCTACTTGAACAGGTGTTTGCTCTACAACTCTTTGGGCAACAATTTCCTCATCCACAACACTTTGTGGTGCCTGTTCATTTTCCATCGAAACCTTAGTGTTATCTTCATCTTGAATTTCTTCAAGATGAATTTTACTCCCACTAGTTTTTCTAGAAATAAATTCTCTTTCTAGAAAGACAGTATTTCTGGCAACAAACACCTTGCCAAGTGTGGGATTGTAAAAGTAATATCCCTTAGTTTCCTTGGGATATCCTACAAAATAACACTTATCTGATTTGGGTCCTAGTTTATCTGAGACTTGACGTCAAACATAAGCTTCACAACCCCAAATCATTATAAAAGACATTTTGGGACTCTTCCCAGTCCATAACGTATATGGTGTCTTTTCTACGGCTTTTGATGGGATGCGATTAAGTATGAAAGCGGTTGTCTCTAGAGCTAAACCCCAAAAGGAAGTAGGTAGATCAGTCTGGCTCATCATTGATTGTACCATATCTAATAGAGTACGATTTCTCCTCTCAGATACACCATTCCATTGTGGTGTTCCAGGTGGAGTGAGTTGGGTTATTTTCCCTCAATCAGCCAGTTGATCACGAAATTCTTGACTAATGTATTAACCACCTCGATCTGATCGAAGAAGATTAAAACGCTTACCAAGTAGGTATTGAACTTCAAACTAGAATTCTTTGAACTTTTCAAAGGATTCTGACTTATGTCTCATCAAATATAAGTAGCCAAATCTACTCATATCATCAGTGAAAGTAATAAAGTACTTATAGCCTCCTCTGGCTTCGACATTGAAAGGGCCACATACATCAGTATGTATGAGTCCTAACAAGTCCGTCGCTCTCTCGCCATGTCCACTAAATGGAGTTTTAGTCATCTTTCCTAAAAGACAAGATTCGCTTACCTCACATGATTCAAAATCAAATGAGTCTAATAATCCATCTTTATGGAGTTGGGATATGCGTTTTTCATTTATGTGACCTAGGCGACAGTGCCAGAGATATGTTTGGTTCAAATTATTCGATTTGAATCGTTTGGTATTTACGTTATAAATTGGGTTTTCTAAATCTAGAACATAGAGACCATTCATAAGTGGTGCATTACAATAGAACATTTCATTCAAATAAATGGAACAACATTTGTCCTTTATTATAAAAGAAAAGTTTTTCTTGTCTAAACAAGATACAAAAATTGTTGGGTTTTTCCGAGCCGCAAAAACCACTTTTTGCGTTGCGGAAACCTCGGAAGCCCCGGCCACGGATCCGTGCGAAGATGTATTAAAACAAAACATGTATGTGTTTATATAAAAACCCTAGATCTACCTTAGATCTAGAAGGTGAGAGTGTTACCCTCGTAGCGATGCCCTTCGCTTATCCCGCTCGTCCAAAAGGTTCGCCGGAACTCGAGAGTGTCAAGTGTACACTCCTCTATCGGTATCCACACAAGCAATAGGTGGAGAAAAGCATCCTAGAGTGTGCTAGCACCCCTTGGACGTTCATGGCTAGATGAGGAAGAGAGAGCTTGAGGGAAGAGAGGAGGAAGAAGATGAAGCTACACAACTTAACTTCACATCATCCATAACCCACTATAAGGGGGTTACATGCATGCATGTAACTCCAAGAGCCAATGGCTCTTGGTCTCCCTTATGAGGTGGCACCCCATGATGTGTCCATGATGATGTGGAACATCATCATTGGCCGGCCATGCCAAGTCATCATCATGACATGGCATTTGGTCAAGTCAAACTTGACCTTTCATCTTCCCTCTCAAGTCAAGTCAAACTTGACCTCATATCTCCCATGGTTGATCAAATCCAACCATTTGATTCAAGTCAATTTAATTTAATGAATCTCTATTCATTTAATTTAAATTGATTTGATTAATCAAATCTAAATTAGACTCATTCAACACTTGAATCAACTTGAGTCTAACTCAATTAGTCTAATTTGGATTACTCTTAATCCAATTTGGTTCATCCCATGAACCTAATCCTCATGGTTCATCATATGAACCCAATCTCCATCTAATTGCCCTTATGTGTGTGACCCTATAGGTTCTTGTAACGTTGGCAATGTCCCTAAACCGATTTAGGATCATAAGCAATGAGCGGTATCTAGCAACACATCATTGCTACCCAAGTTACAAGAATGTTGAGCTCCAACATCACCTTTGTGACTACTAATTGTGACTCTCACAATATGTGACAATGTCCCTCTATCCTTGACATCTAGATTGACCAATCGAGGCATAGACCGTGTCATCCTCGGTACAATCTAAATCTTGATCTCCAAGTAGACTCACTCTAATCAAATGAGCTCAATATCTCATATTGACTCATTTGGGCATGGCCATGCACTTCGTGGTCTCACTCTATCAAGAATATCGATGTGACTCCCGTCATATAGGAGGGATAGATCCCATCTACATCACTCACATCCCTCCGCATAATTTGTTACATACCCAGTAATCGCCTTTATAGTCCACCCATTTACGGGTGACGTTTGACGAAGCCAAAGTATGCAACACCTTATGTAGGGAACCATGGTGACTTCAGGTCTAAGGACTAATAGTCATACTAATAGCCACATGAGAAAGTATATGACACTCATATAACGATCCATGATACTTTCTCATGGCGGGTCATTCAGTATACATTCTCTAATGTATACCCATGTGTCAATTCGATATCTCATATCCATGACTTGTGAGATCAAGTCATCATGTTGACCTACATGCTAGTCTCTACGCATTAACATTGTCCCTGAATGTTAATACTTGACTAGGAATGATTAAGAGTAGTGTTCTCTATATCATCTCATTATCGATTCAACCAATCGATTGATATAGATAAAAACCTACTACTCAAGGATATTATTATATTTAGTTATTTGGCACCAATACAAGTAAATATAATAACCATGCCTTTATAAATAGGAATATAATACAATAAAGTCCATACAACAATCATCACATGATTGACTCTAGGGCTTTCACTAACAATCTCCCACTAGCACTAGTGTCAATCACCATAGTATCTAATACCCAATGACCTAGTGTGACCATCATGCTTTTTCTGTGCCAAAGCCTTGGTCGAGGATCTGATGTTAGCCTCTGTGGGTACTCTGCAAATCTTCACATCTCCTCTATCGATAATCTCTCGAATGAGATGGAAGCACCGATATATATTCGGCCTCTGTTGTAGAATCAGCAACTGTGTCCTGCTTGGAACTCTTCCAGCTCACAGTGCCACCATTCAAGCAAAACACGAACCCTGACTGTGATCTATAATCATCCTGGTCAGTTTGGAAGCTGGCATCGCTGTAACCCTTTACAGCTAGCTCCTCATCGCCACTAAATATCAAGAAATATTCTTTAGTCCTTCTCAAGTACTTAAGAATATTCTTGATCTATCGATGGCGCTCACCGATCCGATCGTATCTACTCATCATGCTCAAAGCATACGAGACATCAGGACGAGTACACAGCATGGCGTACATGATAGATCCTATAGCAAATGTGTATAGGATCTTATCCATGCGGTCTCTCTCCTCTCTAGAAGAGGGACTTTGAGTCTTCGAAAGACTCACACCATATGACATCGGCAGAAGTCCTTTCTTGGAATTACTGCATGTAAGCAAGTAATCTGTGTCGATGTATGTACTCACTTAGGCCAAGCAATCTCTTAGATCTATCTCTATAGATCTTGATGCCTAGAATACGGTGCTTCACTAAGTCCTTCATTGAGAAGCACGTCCCGACCAAGTCTTCTGGTATGGCGAAGGATGTCATTCCCAATAGTAGTATATGTCATCCACATACAATACAAGGAAGACAAGCTGTGTTCCCATTAACCCTCTTGTAGACACAGGGTTCATCTTCATTCTTGATGAAACCAAACTTTTGATCGCATCATCGAATCGAAGATTCCAGCTCCGAGAAGCTTGCTTTAGCCCATAAATGGACCTTTGCAGCTTGCATACCTTTGATATCTTTGTGGATCTACAAAACCCTCGGGTTGTGTCATGTACACATCCTCGAGTAAGTTTCCATTCAAAAATGCGGTTTTGACATCCATCTGCGGATCTCATAATCGTGGTATCTTTGCAATAGCAAGCAAGATCGAATGGACTTAAACATCGCCCTTTGGAGAAAAGGTTTCATCATAGTCAATACCATGAATTTGCTTGAAACCTTTAGCCACCAATCGGCCCTTATAGGTATCGTAAGTCCATCCATGTCAGTCTTTCTCCTAAAGACCACTTACACCCAATGGGTTTGACCCCTTCAGGTGGATCAACCAAAGTCCATACTTGGTTGGTGTACATGGATTCCATCTCGGATCTCATGGCCTCTAGCCATTTCTCAGAATCTGGGCTTATCACAGCTTCCTGATAGGAGGTAGGCTCATTCTCAATGAGCATAACGTCATCATGGTTAGACAAGAGAAATGAATATCTCTCAGGCTGACGACGTACCCTACCAGACCTGCAAAGAGGTAGGTCTACATGAACAGGTGGTTGTTCCACAACTCTTTGTGCAATAACCTCATCACCCACAACACTTTGTGGTTCCTGTTCAACCTCCATCAAGGCCTCAGTGCTATGGTCCTTATCTTGAATTTCTTCAAGATCGAACGTACTCTCACTAGTTTTTCTAGAAACAAAATCCCTTTCTAGAAAAACCCTAGTCTTTGCCACAAACACTTTGTCTTGGTGGGAATGTAAAGTAATATCCCTTTGTATCCTTGGGATATCCAACAAAATAGCACCTATCGGTTGGGTCCCGGTTTATGCGAGACTTGGCGTCGAGCGTAAGCCTCACAACCCCAAATCCTCATGAAAGACATCATGGGATTTCTCCTGTCCATATCGTATATGGTGTCTTTACCACAGCCTTGGATGGTACACGGTTAAGGGTAAAGACTGTTGTGTCTAGAGCATATCCCCAAAAGGATATAGGAAGATCTGTGTGACTCATCATAGATCGTACCATATCCAATAGGGTACGATTCCTCCTTTCGGATACACCATTCCACTGTGGTGTTCCAGGAGGAGTGAGTTGGGATAGAATCCCACACTCAGCTAGATAGTCATGAAACTCATGGCTAAGGTATTCACCACCTCGATCTGATCGAAGTATCTTAATACTCTTGCCAAGCTGGTTTTGTACTTCATTCTTGAATTCTTTGAACTTTTCAAAGGATTCAGATTTATGTCATGAGATACACATAACCATATCTACTGAAGTCATCGATAAATGTAATGAAGTACACCTGTAACCACCTCTAGCGACAACATTGAAAGGACCACATACATCACTATGTATAAGTCCTAACAAATCTGTTGCTCTTCATTTGTGTCCACTAAAGGGTCTTGGTCATCTTGCCTAAAAGGCAAGACTGCATATCTCATATGATTCAAAATCAAATGAGTCTAGCGACATCCTTATGGAGCTGAGATAAGCGACTCTCATTTATGTGACCTAAGCGACAGTGCCAGAGATAAGTTTTGGTTCAACTCATTTGACTTGAACCTCTTGGTACTTATGTTATAGATAGGGCTCTCTAAGTCTAGAAAGTAGAGTTCGTTCATTAGAGGTGCACTACAATAGAACATATCATTTAAATAAACTGAACAACATTTGTTCTTTATTATAAATGTAAATCCTTTCTTGTCCAAACAAGAAACTGAAATGATGTTCTTAGTTAAGCGGGCACATAACAACATTCATCTAATTCTAGTACAAGCCCGGAGGCGAGATAGATCATAAGTTCCTTCTACAATGCAGCGGACAACCCTTGCTCCATTGCCTACTCGTAGGTCCACCTCGCCCTTTGTCGATGCCTGCTATTTCTCGGCGCACATTGGTACAAATGTGAGATGCACATCCGTATCTAATACCCATGATGAAGAAATAGATAGATTGACTTCTATAACATTTATACAGTAGAAGTCTCACTTCTTTTCTTCTTAAGATCTTCGAGTAAGCTTTGCGATTCGCTTCAGTGTCGGCTTCCTTGCAGTGGAAGCAAGCCCCTTCCTTGGCTACCCCTCCTTTGGGTTTAAGTTCTTTGCCTTTGCCCTTGGCTTGGGACTTTCCCTTACCTTTAGGCTTGCCCTTGCCTTTCTTCTTTTGTACCATCAAAATGGTATCAGATTTTCCCTTCTTAAGGTTAAGCTCGTGATTCTCAACATCTTTGAGCATTTCGATGGCTTATCAATTTCATTCATGTTATAATTCATGACAAATTGATTGAAGGCTTGTGGCAAGATTGCAAGATCAGTCGTGGCGACTCTTGGCCAAGTGAGAATCCCAGCCTTTGTAGGTTTTCTACGTACCCAATCATCTTGAGTACATATGTACCTACAGGAGTCCCTTCTTGCATTTTGGACCCAAATAATGCCTTAGAGACTTCATATCTCTCATGCCTAGCTTGTCCTTGATATAGTTGACGAAGATGTCCAACCATATCATAAGCATTCATGAACTCATGTTGCTTCTGAAGCTCGAGTTCATGGTCGAGCATTAGACATGACACATCTAATGCATCATCTTGATGCTTCTTGTAAGCATCTTTGTCAGCTCGCAAGGCAGTGGCAGGAGGTGCCTCCGGAATGGGCTGCTCCAGGACGTACAACTTCCTTTCTTGGGTGAGAACAATTCTCAAGTTCCTGTACCAGTCCAGGAAATTTGCTCCATTGAGCTTGTCCTTCTCAAGGACAGATCGCGAGAGAGAGTGTTCGTGTTTGTACATAGTTATCTACAACATACAATGCAGAGAATTAATATCATATTCCTTTTATCATTTAATTAGGCCTTTAATCAAATGATGCTCCCACTGAATTATAGGAATTTTGTAGAATCGAGTTATGGATGTGGTCAAACCACATTACTAGATTCATACAAACTAGCTATAATTCTTGTGGGACAAGATCCACATCATACTAAGCCTTGAGTTAGCTTTGGCTAAATCGCCCAAGACTTAGTACGATCGGTGGGTAACACATTACCGATTACATCTCTATGCAACTCTTGTTTATAGGATTAAGACCCACATTTACAAAAGACCTTGAGTTAGCTTTGGCTAAATCGCCCAAGATTTAGTGTAAATGCGATCTTAACCTATCTTTCCAACGATTGGAATATGCCTATAGTTCTACTCGATCCAATTGAGTTTAACTAGTTTTGCTCAATCTAATTGAGCTTACTCTAACCCAAGCGTGACAGGTGGGACCAAGATTGTCCCTCCGCACCCTACCAAGATAATATGCGTTGCTCTGCTTTGGCAGATTCAACAACGACAAATGATCGAGGTAGTGATGGGTATCAAGGCTCGGTAGGCATTTTCGAGTTGATTCGATTGTGATCTAATCTAATCGTAATGTGTATCTTATACGCATTTAGGCCTTTATTATCCTATATTAGCATGCATCACATACATACATTCATTATTCTAGCATGCATCATATACATACAAGAAAATTAACCTAGCATGCATCATATACATACAAGCATTATTCTACTAGCATGCATCACATACATACCAGCAAAATCAATTAAATTATATATATATATATATATCAACATATATATATATATATATATATATATATATGATTAAATGTGATATAGTCATGGCCCTACTACAATCTTCTCAAGCCAATGAGAAGATCGGACGGTCAACCTAAGGCTAGCGGCTTCTTCAAGCGCTTCCTTTGACCGCCATGTGTCGTCGTCACCCTTCTCGTAATCTCGTCTTCGAGTGGACTTTCCACCACTCCATTTTGTACATTACAAATATGAAACTCGAGTTACATTCGAGTCTAAAAACTAATTACAACTAGAATATCAAAAGAAGAATGGCGTTGTGCAGTCGCATACACTATACAACACATGACCACAAAATACAACACACATAATCCAATCAAATTGGGGTCATTGGGCCATGACAATCACAGAATTATACATAATTCTAAATTATGTATTTTTTTTTATAGAAAATTTCTATAATTTTTCCTAATTTATTTCAAATTTATGAGTCACCTCTCCGTAACGGTCCCGCTAAGCGGTTTCCGGGCGCGATCGCGGGACAAGGCCCTTTCGGGGATAGGGGCAGCACCCCTACTCGCAAAATAAACTTCTCGAGTGTCCCTACAATGATCTTACAGTGACATAAGTCGATGTCGCAAAAACCTAAAGCGAGAACTCGCCGTTTCGGAGAGTTTTTCTCGACGGTTGAAGCCTACAAGTGTTCCAACACTCGTTGCTTCGATTCTTCGAGAAAAATACCCAAAATTCTATAAAAATAGGAAATTTACAGAAACATATAAATATGTAATTTTTATATCTAATACAAAAATTACAAAAACGAAACACATACATGCTTCACCGTGGCTCGATACCCTTTGTTGGGTTTTTAGAGCATAAAAACTTTGCGTTGCGGAGTTTTCCGAGCCGCAAAACCGCTAAGTGAAACCTAAGCCCCGCCACGGATCCGTGCGAAGATGTATTAAAACAAAACATGTATGTGTTTATATAAAAACCCTAGATCTACCTTAGATCTAGAAGGTGAGAGTGTTACCCTGAGCGACGCCCTTCGCTTATCCCGCTCGTCCAAAAGGTTCGCCGGAACTCGAGAGTGTCAAGTGTACACTCCTCTATCGGTATCCACACAAGCAATAGGTGGAGAAAAGCATCCTAGAGTGTGCTAGCACCCCTTGGACGTTCATGGCTAGATGAGGAAGAGAGAGCTTGAGGGAAGAGAGGAGGAAGAAGATGAAGCTACACAACTTAACTTCACATCATCCATAACCCACTATAAGGGGGTTACATGCATGCATGTAACTCCAAGAGCCAATGGCTCTTGGTCTCCTTATGAGGTGGCACCCATGATGTGTCCATGATGATGGAACATCATCATACGCCATGCCAAGTCATCATCATGACATGGCATTTGGTCAAGTCAAACTTGACCTTTCATCTTCCCTCTCAAGTCAAGTCAAACTTGACCTCATATCTCCCATGGTTGATCAAATCCAACCATTTGATTCAAGTCAATTTAATTTAATGAATCTCTATTCATTTAATTTAAATTGATTTGATTAATCAAATCTAAATTAGACTCATTCAACACTTGAATCAACTTGAGTCTAACTCAATTAGTCTAATTTGGATTACTCTTAATCCAATTTGGTTCATCCCATGAACCTAATCCTCATGGTTCATCATATGAACCCAATCTCCATCTAATTGCCCTTATGTGTGTGACCCTATAGGTTCTTGTAACGTTGGCAATGTCCCTAAACCGATTTAGGAACATAAGCAATGAGCGGTATCTAGCAACACATCATTGCTACCCAAGTTACAAGACTGTTGAGCTCCAACATCACCTTTGTGACTACTAATTGTGACTCTCACAATATGTGACAATGTCCCTCTATCCTTGACATCTAGATTGACCAATCGAGGCATAGACCGTGTCATCCTCGGTACAATCTAAATCTTGATCTCCAAGTAGACTCACTCTCTAATCAAATGAGCTCAATATCTCATATTGACTCATTTGGGCATGGCCATGCACTTCGTGGTCTCACTCTATCAAGAATATCGATGTGACTCCCGTCATATAGGAGGGATAGATCCCATCTACATCACTCACATCCCTCCGCATAATTTGTTACATACCCAGTAATCGCCTTTATAGTCCACCCATTTACGGGTGACGTTTGACGAAGCCAAAGTATGCAACGCCTTATGTAGGGAACCATGGTGACTTCAGGTCTAAGGACTAATAGTCATACTAATAGCCACATGAGAAAGTATATGACACTCATATAACGATCCATGATACTTTCTCATGGCGGGTCATTCAGTATACATTCTCTAATGTATACCCATGTGTCAATTCGATATCTCATATCCATGACTTGTGAGATCAAGTCATCATGTTGACCTACATGCTAGTCTCTACGCATTAACATTGTCCCTGAATGTTAATACTTGACTAGGAATGATTAAGAGTAGTGTTCTCTATATCATCTCATTATCGATTCAACCAATCGATTGATATAGATAAAAACCTACTACTCAAGGATATTATTATATTTAGTTATTTGGCACCAATACAAGTAAATATAATAACCATGCCTTTATAAATAGGAATATAATACAATAAAGTCCATACAACAATCATCACATGATTGACTCTAGGGCTTTCACTAACAAAAATTATGTTCTTCGTTAATGCAGGTACATAAAAGCACTCCTCTAGTTCTAAGATAAGCCCAGTGGGCAAAGACAAAGAATATGTTCCTACAGCTACAGTAGCAACTTTTGCTCCATTGCCTACTAGTAGGTCCACTTCGCCCTTTGCCATTAGTCTACTATTTCTCAGTCCCTGCACATTAGTACAAATGTGAGATGCACATCCGGTATCTAATACTCATGTAGAAGAAATAGATAGATTAACTTCTATAACGTGTATACCTGAGGCAGAAGTCCCACTTCTTTTCTTCTTTACTTCCTCAAGGTAGACTTTGCAGTTCCGCTTCCAGTGTCTAGTCTCACTGCAATGGAAACAGTCCCCCTTCCTTAGGTACTTTACCTTTACCCTTTGAAGTGGATGAATTGGCCTTGCCTTTGGCTTGGGTCTTACCCTTGCCTTTGCGCTTACCTTTTCCCTTCTTGACCATTAGTACGTTACTAACTTTCTTCTTGAGATTCGGTTCAGCAGTTCTTAACATGCTGAGAATCTCAAACAAAGGCTTATCAATTTCATTCATGTTATAATTCATGACGAATTGATTATATGCTTCTAGCAATGATTACAGGATAACATCATTTGCCAATTCTTGGCTCAATGGAAAACCTAGTCTTTCAAGGTTCTCAATGTACCCTATCATTTTAAGTATGTGAGTTCCTACAGGTGTTCCTTCTTGCATCTTGCATGCAAAAAGAGCCTTAGACACTTCAAAACGCTCGTGCCTAGCTTGTCCTTGATATAGTTGTTTCAAATGCTCAACCATACCATAGGCATCCATGTTCTCATGTTGTTTCTGAAGCTCAGAGTTCATGGTGGCAAGCATAAGACATGACACATCTAATGCGTCATCTTGATGCTTCTTATAAGCATCCTTTTCAAAGACGAGTGGGCTGAGGGGTGTGTTTGAGGATAGGCTGCTCTAGGACATACGAGTTTATGTTCTTGCTTGAGGATAATCCTCAAGTTCCTATACGATCTAGAAAGTTAGCTCCATTGAGCTTGTCTTTCTCAAGGACGATCGCAAGTTGAGGGTGTGTTGTGTTAGATGACATGGTGATCTACAACATTAAAATGCAAAATTAAGTATCATACCTAAGTCATTTAATTAGGCCTTTAATTAAATGAGGCTCCCACTAAATTCTCATAGCTTTGATATGAGCTAATCATTGATGTAGGCAAACACATTTTGCTTACATCATTAGCTTCTATTTAGCTATAAATTTATATGGGATAAAGATCCACATCATACTTCATCTTGAGTTAGCTTTGGCTAATCGCCCAAGACGTAGTATGATTAGGTAGGCAATCTTTTGCCAATTACATCTGATGTAACTCTTTAATAGCTTTGGTTAAGTTTAGATTAGTTTAGTGCTTATTCCTAAACCAGCTTCCAGGCCGTGGCGAGGCACAGAGGCCTTCTTTGATATCGGAGCAACGACCACTTTCTAAGACAAAGCTGATGTTCAGAAATCACACAAAACTAATTTTTAAAACTTATGTTCAAAGCTAATATATGTCTCTACTTTCTTAATTAATTAATAAAAACTTAATTAAGTCTTAACCAAGTTTGATAGCGGGACATCACGATTGTCCACTCGCACTCTTCCAAGATAAAATGCATTGCTTTGCTTTAGCAAACCCAACAACAAATGATCGAGGAAGTAGTGAGTACCAAACTTTGGTAGGAATATCATTTTTGACTTATTAAGAAATAAACTTAAACATGCATCGCATACATATAAGCATACATCACATATAAGCTAAATTAACATGCATCACATACATATTAAACTAAGCGTGTCATGGTTATGACCCTTATTCTACAATCTTCTCAAGCCAATGAAAAGATTGATTGGTCAACCTAGGGATAGCATCTTCTCCCAAGTGCTTCCTTTTGGTTGTCTTGTGTTGTTGACTTCCTCCTTGTAACGTCATCTTCAAATGGACCCTCCATCTTTATTTTGTATATTACAAAAGGAGAAATACTCGAGTTACATTTGAGTCTAAAACTAATTTTACAACAAGAATTTTAGGAGAAAGGCATGACATGCAGGCCGTATTAAGAATTAAAACACACATTCACAAACTTTTTGGGACTAGGCCATAACCATGCACCATGTCAATTTTAACTTTTAAAAGACATCGGATATTTTATTATGTTTGAAAAATTGCTAATGCAATTATCAACTCATAATAAAATTTATCCTACTTCTATATCATATATAAAATAGAGAAAACCTATTTTATTTTTATACGATCTTTCGCAAGTGGCTCTAATACCACTGTAGGGATTTTTTTATGCAAAATAGCATATGCGCAACGGAAAAAATAGGATCCCTTCCAAGTGATCCTTGCGAAAGAAAACCTCGTACAAAAAAATAAATTTCTCTAAAAGAAAAACCTATCTTATAGGAGAATATTACCTTTGTTGTGTGCCCTTTTTAATCCCGCTTCTCCTTGGGTTTGTTGGATCTTTTAGCACGTTCAATTGTCCGTGCCTCTATATGTATCCACACGAGCAAGCTCTTGTCTCACAAAAGAAACTAGAAGAGCTCTCCTTTACTTCTTGATAGAGAAGTCCCTAAAGGAGAGGAAGGTAGGGAAAAAGAGAAAGGAAGAAGAAGACCACTCTTCTTGCTAGCCTACACTCACAAAAGCCACACAACCAAAGCCTCTCACCACCAAGCTCTCTCCAAGCCTCAAGCTTCCCCCCCACCTTGGCCAGCCACCCCATGGAGTGTTTTATAGGATTGAAAAAACCTTTCACCTCCTATCACATTCAATGCAATCAATTGCTTTGAAAAATAATCAAACAAGGAGTTTGGCCAGCCACATGTGGAGAAATTCCAAAGGTCAAAACCCTTTGTCTCCTTCCACCTCATCAAGCTTAGGTGGCATGCTTAGGTGGCATGCTTATGTGGCATGCTTATGTGGCATTCATGCATGTTGAATTAATCTTATTAATTCAATAAGCTTATGTTATCATATTGAATTAATCTCATTAAATCAATAAGGTAACATATTGAATTAATATTATTAAATCAATTAAGCTTAGGCTATCATGATAACATATTTATTTAATCTTATTAAATTAATAAGCTTAGCATATTGAATTAATCTCATTAAATCAATAAGCTAAAATTCTCATTAAGCTTAAAGTCCAAAAACCATTTTGTACTTAAGCTTATTCCCAAATTATTCTAGTCAAACTAGAATGCACTAATTCTTCTAATCATCATGCTCTTTGTGTGTGACCCTATAGGCTCTCATAACGTTGGCAGTGGATCTAAACTCTTTTAGATATACAAGCAATGAGCGGCATCTAGCAATACATCATTGCTACCCAAGTTACGAAATAAGTCAAGATCCGACTAACCTTTTCGTGACTACTATAATGTATGACCGTGTCCTTCTATCCTTGATATCAGATTGACCAATGAGGCATAGACCGTGTCATCCTCGATCAATCTATGTGTTTCTTGATCCCTGAGTAAACTAACTCAAACAAATGAGCTCAATATCTCATATTGACTCATTCGAGCATGGCCATGCGTTTTAGTAGTTCTACTCAATCAAGGGGCCCACAGATATCACTCCCGTCATATGGGAGTGATAGATCCCATCTACATCACTCATATCCCTCCGCATAATTTGTTATATACCCAGTAATCGCATGGTCCACCCTGTTACGGGTGACGTTTGACGATACCAAAGTACATAACTCCTTATGTAGGGAACCGTAGTGACTTCAGGTTTGAGGACTATTCATACCAATAGTCACATGAGAAAGTTTATGACACTCATATGACGATCCATGAAACTTTCTCATGGCGGGTCAGTTCAGTATATATTCTCTAATATATACCCATGTGTCAACTTGATATCATATATCCATGACTTGTAAGATCAAGTCATCAATTGACCTACATGCTAGTCTTTATGTATTAATATTGCCCTTGCATATTAATACTTGACTAGGAACATTTTAGGAAAGTGTTCTCTACAGCCTCTCATAATCAATTCTGCCAATTGATGTGTTGTAGATAAGAACCTACTTTTCTAGGGCATTATTATATTTAATTTAGCTGGCACAAGCAAGACGTAAATATAATAACCAATCCTTTGCCTTTATAGAATATGATACAAAATGTTCCCTATTCAACCATCACATGATTGGTTCTAGGGCTATAACTAACAGTTCATACCAAGAATAGACTTTTCAGTATACATCCCAACAAGTCATCCATGACTTGTTCATCCATACGCTGGCCTTCAGGTGCTTCCATCGGCTATTGTCATGCTAAGCTGGTCTATACCGCCAAGGCACATTGGGCTTATGCTACCAAGTCTATCACTTGGACTTTACGCCGCCAACCATTGAACTTATGCTGCCAAGTCTCCACCTTTGGACTTTACGCCGCTAATATCAACCCTTGGACTTCCCTTGCCAACCCATGTTGAACTTTCCAATTGCCAAGACTCAAGCCTGGACTTTCCCTTGCCAAGACCCATACTTGGACTTTCCATGCAAACCCATGTTGGACTTTCCCATTTCCAAGTGTCCCACTTGGACTTTCCATGCCAAGTACCCTTGACTTGGACATTCCCGTTGCCAAGTGTCCCACTTGGACTTTCCATGCCATGTACCCATGACTTGGACTTTTCCATGAAAATCACATTGTCATACATTTTGTCGAACATCAAAATTCCACTCGAGTCAATCTCGAGTCTGGTCAATCGTGACCTGGGTCGATTGCACCAACAATACTAATCATATTTTTCCTTCCAGAACTCTTCCTGCCACTTCTCGTGCTCAAGAATACCCATATCTCCTCCTTTCACCATATTTAAAAAGAATCCAAAAATCCATACATGGCTCGGGAAACAAGCATACTGCTCGGGGAATACACAAATGCCTCGGAAAATATAATAACTATTCGGGAACTATATACGCTGCTCAGCCAATACCATACACAGCTTTGTTCACAATTACCCTATGTTATCCTACTAAGCTCAAGAAATAAATAAGTCGCTTGAGCTTTACATAAGTTGCTTTGCCAATATCATATTTAACTCTGAGCATCACTACCCTATGTCACTCTACTGGGCCCGGGAAATACATATGTCGCTCGGGATTTACACACAAATTGCTCTATCAACACTATACTTAACTCTGAGCTACACTACACTACTCACCCCTACTGGGCATCGGGAATTATATATACTACTCGGGAAACACATAGACTGCTTGAAAAAAGCATAAACTACTATGCCAATACAGTACTTAACTCAAAGCATCACTGCACTACTCATCCTTACTTGGCTCGAAAATTACATACACTGCTCAATAAACACATAAACTGCTCTGTCAACACTATACTTAACTCTGAGCCACACTGCATTGCTTACCCCTACTGGGCTTGAGAATTATATATACTACTGGGAAACACATAGACTGCTCGGGAAAAGCATAAACTATTCTGCCAATACAGTACTTATCACTGAGCAACACTCCACTACTCATCCCTACTTGGCTCGGAAATTACATACACTGCTCGGGAAACACATAAACTACTCTGTCAACACTATACTTAGCTTTGAGCCACACTGCACTACTCACCCCAACCGGGCTCAGGAATTCTATATACTACTTGGGAAACACATAGACTACTCGAGAAAAGTATAAACTACTCTTCCAACACACAAATTACTCCGCAAACACAGTTACTATACATGCCCCTACTATGCTCGGGCATAACATACACTGCTCGGGAACTATATAAATAGCTCGAAAAACCTTCTAACTGATAAGAAAACCCCAACCACATCATAAGTTCTCCCTCTTTAGTAAAATTGAAGAGAACATTCGAGTGAAGTTTTACAAGTTCTTACTGAAACTTCCCTTATAAATTAATAACTTCTCGGTCTTGCCTTAACTGAAACAAAAACTTCTCTATCTTAGTTGAAACAACAAAAAATTCTTTGCCTTAGCTAAAAACCCCACACCCATCATAAGTTCCTCCTCTTTAGTGAAATTGAAGAGCAAAGTCGAGTGAAGTTTTACAAGTATTTACTGAAACTGCTTCTACTGATACAAAAAAACTTCTCTGTCTTAAATAAAAACCCCACACCCATCATAAGTTCTCCTTCTTTAGTGAAACTGAAGAGCAAAGTCGAGTGAAGTTCCACAAGTATTTACTGAAACTACTTCTACTGACAGATAAAACTTCTCTGTCTTAACTAAAAATCCCACACCCATCATAAGTTCTCCCTCTTTAGTGAAACTGAAAAGCAAAGTCGAGTGAAGTTTCACAAGTATTTACTGATATAAATTATACCATAAACCACAAGCTGTCATAATAGGCACAGGGCCTTAAATTGTCATAAGAGGTGAAGGGCCTTGAATGTTATATGAGGCACAGGGCCTTGAATGTTATATGAGACACAGGGCCTTGAATGTTATATGAGGCACAAGGCCTTGAATGTTAGCAATTTATCTACCCATTATAATTGGCATTATAGTTCCCCGTGGGGGAATGTAGCTACTTAGCTCATAGGCTGTTATAGTAGGTGTAAGAGCCTTGAGACCATTTTACATGTGCCATATATGTGGCGTTATAGTCCCCGTGGGGGAATGTAGCTACCTAACCCATTGGGTATTATAGTAGGCATAAGATCCCTGAGAACATTTTATATATGCCATATAGGTGGCGTTATAGTTCCCGTGGGGGAATGTAGCTACCTAGCCCATAGGCTATTATATGAGGCGTAAGAGCCTTGAGTTAGTTTTGCACTTCATAGCGCATAGAAAGAATACTACTGATCCTGCAAGAAAATTGTATCAGACTTGAAAAACCTTAGAAAAATATCATTGATGTATACAAGAAATTTTTTTGATTAAGCATAAAAACCCTTAGAAAAAATGCCTTTGATTACCACCAGATAGAATTTGATTAGGTGTCAAAAACCTTAGAAATATTAATAACCCCTTCAAAAACATATTAGTTTGCCCTTAGGCTCTGTATTAGGCGTAAAATGTCTTAGAAAAAACTATTGACCCCCGCCAAAGAGTATTATTTAACCCTTAGGCTCTGTATTTGGCAAAAAATACATTAGAAAAAACCATTGACCCCTGCAAAAGAGTATTAGTTAACCCTTAGGATATGTATTAGGCATAAAATGCCTTAGAAAAAAACCATTGACCCCAACAAAAGAGTATTAGTTAACCCTCAAGCTCTATCTTAGGCATAAAAAGCCTTAGAAAAAAAATATTTTTAACCCCTGCCATAGAAAAAATTTAGAAGAATACAAGCCATTATCCCTTAACTTCACTTTTCCCTTCTCCTTTATAGGGTACCGCTACACTTTTGCACTTAACCATTAACTCCTCTTTACTTTTATCGAAAACCCTAGCTTCCTTCTTCCTCGATGCCTTCAACCCCTCTGCAACAAGTTTCCGTTCATGGTTTCTTCCTCCTCTTACCCTCCCTGGAACAAAACAACCCCTAGCCAACTAACTCTCGATCACCCCTTCTTCCTCCATGAGCCAAAATACATCCCCGAAGGCTTCATCGCCATCATTCCTGCCCCCCATCAGTGACTTCATCAACCCCGACCGACATTAGTACCTTCTTCATAGGCTAACTAGAAGGAGGTCTTCACCTTCCTGTTCCCAAACCTCTCTTTCATATCCTAACTTATTACAACCTCCCCATCAATCAACTAACCTGTAACTCCATTCAAATTTTGATTATAACCCTAATTGTATTCCAGCACCTTAACATCCCCCAAAATTCCTACATCTTCCACTGCCTTTACCAACTTAAGATGGCGAATACAGGTGTGTTCTACTTTATGGCACACAAAGATCATCAATTCTTAACCGACATGGCCTCCTCTCATAAGGGCTAGAAAGACCTCTACTTTTATGTCCCCTTAGATCTCATTCTATAGTTTTCTCTAACTTGGAAGACTACTCTCTGTCGTCTTCCCGACCTCAAGAGTGTCAAATATGCCATCAACTTTCCTTCCATTGAATGCCTAATCAGAAGCAAATACTTTTGTATTAATGAAATTCTTCAAGAACCAATTTTGTCCTACTACGGACTGTCCCCCATCCAATCAAAGAAGCTCATCCCATAGGTAAGTTTTATTTATCTACACATTTATTGAATTTACCTTTAAATGCATACCGATATTTCATTCTTTATACTCACTGATTTTACCTTCAAATGCATACTGATACTCTTATTCTTCAGAGGATATGATGCATGTCACCATTGCAAGAACTCTAGCAAAACAACAAAAGAAGAAAAGAAAAAGAACCGAAGGCACATGTACCTCTTTTCCATCCCTGAGCCTTCTTCATCAGTAATTACTCCTTCCTCTTCTATTCCTTTCTTCAATTACCTTGATTTAATTTCACAAAGAGTTATTTATACTTCTATGTCACAGGTTTCTTCTAAACTTCCCTAGATTCCCATTATAACCATTGTCGAGCCCGACCAACCAACCCTCACTCTAATTGCCACTGACCTTATTCCTCCTCCTCCAGAACCACTTCAAAATCCTTTACCCACTTTTGATATTTTACTCCCCGCAGAGCTATACCCTTCACTTCCTCCTCCAGCTACACCCATTCAAAATTCTCTTCTTCCTCTTAACACCCTTCCCCCCACAAAGCCTCCTTTGGAATCATTACCTCCTGATACATTTACTCATAGTCCCCCTCCCGACCCCTCCAATGATCCCATTGAACTCTCTTTATTTCTTTATCCCTCCTCCTTTACTGATGATATTCCACTAGCCTCCCTATTTCCTTTTAAACAAAAACAACCCGTACCACCATCCTGCCCTATAATTCCAGAATCCACTACATCCTCACCTCTAGATCTCCTGGTACAAGTCGTATTAGTACATTCCTCATGATGGTAAAAATTTCTCATTCTTACTAACCTATTTTATTGTATCAGTACATGTTGGTGCAATCGGCCCAAGTTGACTCGAGTTTGACTCGAGCAGTACCTTGATAGTATTTTGATGATAGACAAAACTCATGACATGGGATTGTCATGGGAAAGTCCAACATGGGGTTGGCATGGAAAATCCAAGAATGGAGCTTGGTGTGGAAGTCCAAGGGTGAAGCCTTGGCATGGGAAAGTCCAAAGCATTGCGAAGTCGTGCGCTTGGTGCTTAGCATGGGAAAGTCCAAAGCATTGCGAAGCCGTGCGGTTGGTGCTCGGCATGGGAAATCCAAAGCATTGCGAAGCCGTGCGCTTGGTTCTTGGTGAGAAATGCATTGCGAAGCCGTGCGCTTGGTGCATTTGGGAAATCTTGAGAACTTGGCAAGTTCACTAGGCTCGGGTCCTTGAGTCGGTGAAGGATGGCATTGCGAAGCCGTGCGCTTGGTGCATCCGAGGGACTGCCGGACGGGGAGCGAATGAAGTGAGCCCAAAGGGAAGCATACTTCTAGGGCATGAGATGCGAAGGATGGCATTGCGAAGTCATGCGCTTGGCGCATCCGTGGGACGTAGGCCGAGGGAAGAGAGCTTCGGTGGGGAACTCCATATGGGATAAGGTGGACTTGGCCAAGTGGCTAAGACTGAGTGTCAGACACTCAAACAACTTTGTGTTTGAGGTTTTAGTCGACATCAGTCGGCGCAAATGTCGATCGCTCTAGGTCGTATGGGTTCGACGGTGTTCGAGAACTAAGTCTGGTGTCGATTGACCGCCGAGGGAGGGTAGTCGATCATGGTAGAATCGATTGGCGAGGGATGGCAATGACTAATGACACGTACGCGAGTGAGAATGAGTCGAGCTTCGCCAAAGACTCGATGGATGATCGATCAATCGATGGATGCCATCGATCGGTGATGTGTGATCCGTTGGAACTTAGCCAACGTGGATCTGGCCGTTGTGAGACAACGGCTACAGAACCAGTCGACTGATGGTCACGATCAGTCGACTGATGGGCGCGAAAACAGCTTGATACAGGTTATAAAAGGAGCTCGAGTTGGAGGATTTCGCCATGGTTTTTGTGGAGCTATTGGAGGGGAATCGCTGCTGCATTTCAGTCCTTCAAGAGCCAATCAAAGCAAGCAATAAACAAGTGATCAAAAGCAATTAGTGAAAAGTGTTTCTTTGGTATTGTATTTGTATTCTTGTTTGTATTTGTATATTACTGTTGTAATTGCTTGTGAGAGGTTTCTCCACCTCCGACGTGTAGTCGAGAAGGAGTTTGAGTATTGTCATGTGCATCTCTAGAGCTCATTGAGCTCGCCCCGTGGAGTAGGAACCCTAAGGTTCCGAACCACGTATATGCTTGCGTATTTGGTGTGCTTGTATTGTTGTTAGTATTATTCTTGTTTTATTGTTTCCGCTGCGCTAACAACAATCATAGACAAGCAACGCAACGAGAACGAGCGAATTCCGACATCCAACAATTGAGGGCTATTCACCCCCCTCTAGCCGGCCATTTCGATCCCCCAACAAGTGTTATCAGAGCCGAGGTCGCTCTTCAAGGACTAACCGCCGCGAGAGCACTACAAAATGGCCGGCTTCATCCATCCACCGAAATTCGATGGAGATTTTGCTTGGTGGAGGAAACGGATGGAGGTATATCTCGAAACCAATTTTGATTATATGATCATTGTAGAAAATGGTTTTGAGATGCCTAGGGACAAATACAACAAGCAAATTGAAAAATCAAGGTAGACCCAAGAACAAAGTAAGGACTTCAAGACAAATCTCGAGGTAATGAAATTATTTAGTGATTTGTTACCTAACAAAATTTGGTCTAGTTTGGGTGACTATAGGGATGCAAGGGAATTATGGGAGAAGATAATGAAATTTCAAGAAAACTCCCAACCGGCACATGTAGAGGATAATGCCGAAGAAGAAGCACCATCTACTTTTGATGATGTTGACGATTTGGTGGAGACCTCCACCTCTAGCGTTGAGGGTGAGGAAAGGATTTCAACTCCGGAGCCAAGCCAAAATGAAGCATCTACCTCCGGAAGAAATGACCAAGAGGCTTCCACCAACTCCCTAGGTGACTCATGTATTATAATTAATCATAAAGATTATATTATTTGTTTTGAGTGTAGGGAGAAAGGGAATTACAAGAGCAAATGCCCAAAATTGGCTAAGGAAAAGGTATCGGCACCAAAAACCCAAAAATAAAAAGATGCCGAAGTTCCCAAAATCAAGAGAAAAGAGCACATTGTGTGTTTTAAGTGCAATCAAAAGGGACACTACCGAAGCCAATGCCCTAGGGGGGAGGAAGAAAGGGCAAGAAGGTGTGACTTATGTAGGGGGAGCTCCTAAAGCTAACCCTAAGGTAAATTTATTTAATGCACCTTTAATTTCTAGAGTCAAAAAGCATGCTTAAAATTATTTTAGTTCTCTTGAAATTATAAATGAAAAGCATGCTAAGAGAAATAATAAGGTTTATTGCTTAGGTGCCAAGCATGTTCATATAACTAAGGACAAACCTAGGACTCAAAATTCTAGACCTATTTTACCTAAAGAGTCCATTAGGAGAGTTGAAAACCATCTAGGCATTAACCCTAAGAAGGGTAGACACATGCCTAAGAAGAAGAACATTTCCCCTAAACCTAATGAAAATTCAAAATTGAGAAATTAGAGGTGGAGAACCAAGCCTTGAGGTCAAGTCTAGAAAAATTGGAGAAGACCCTAGTTTTAATATCAAATTCGGTTCAAGAGTCTAATGCCCAAAAGTCAAAACCTAGGAGACAAGAATGGTCTAAGGGCAAGGAAGGTTTGGGTAACAAACCTAAGCCCAAGAAGACTTATCATAATGTTCCATTTGATTATGGAACAATTTCTAGGTCTAGGAAAACCAAGGCTAATAGGGAAGTTATCCCTAAGTCTAGCCATGGTGTGTGCTTAGTGGCTAACACCTCAAAGAAATCAAATGTAGCCACTAAGAAGGTCAATGGAGGAGTCACCTCTAGAGTTGACCCAAGTAAGACCTATTTGACTAAGGCTTCAAAGCCTAAAAGGGTCATTAGGAAGGTATCTAGGAAATTTATCCCTAGGGAATACCTTGTTAACCCAAGGAGCTCCAATAGGTATTGGGTTCCTAGAAGCGTGATCGATTCATGCTAGATGGGTTAGGGTGTGTCGACCCTAAGTGGATGGGTAGTTAACCTAGCCATGATGAGTTGATACATTAGGATGTGCCAATATGGTTTGAGAAGTTTTAAAATGATTTAAATTGGCACAATTAGGTCTTAGAGGTATTGGTGTGCCATTTTGGGTTTTTGGCACACTAAGGAAATAATGACATTAAGGCAAAATGTATTTAATCCCTAAAAATGGCAAATTGATTTTCACACTTAGGTATTCTATACCTTAGTATATTTTACTTGCCATGATTTGTTTGCCTTGCCATGTAATGACATCATTTTCATTCTTATCTATAAAAATGTCATGATCATGTTTAGATTTATATTTAGATGTCATGTATGCCAAGATCTCATTCACATGCCATGACATCATGATTTTGGCATATGCTTTTATTTATATCATATTTATGCTATAATCATCATCATGCATAGATTAAAATGAAATTAAGGACTATGGCATGATTTGATTGGAATCAAATAATATTTCCTAGAAATGTGCATGAGACCATTTAAAGAACAAAAACCCACATCTCACTAGATTAATTGCCTTGAATGTGTTTTTACACATCTAGATATAAGTGAGATGTTTAAGGAAAAGAAATTAAAGGTTTTGAAAATATTTTGAAAAATCTTGGTGAAGCTTATCTTTTGATAGCTATCACCATTGAATGAGATGATACAAAGATGGCTCTTTATTGAAGCTTTTCTTAAATTTTGAACTTTGTATCAATCTCCTAATTTAATGGGTAAAATAAATTTCCAATATTTTTCACCCATAGTGTTTAGGATAAGTATTATACGTATGTATTTTCAAGATTTTTAAAATTACATATATTTACTTATGGATTTTGAAAATCCATTTCTGAAATTGAAAAATCAGAGATAGATCACCAACCTGTAATGGCAATCGATCGATGGTAAGTCCAATGACCGTATCCGACATAGTTAGGCCCATGTTTAGCCATGTTTTGGTCCCCTAACCACTCCTAACCCCTAGGATATGCTTGAGAGAGCATTAGAAAGGATGGAAATCCATTGGACATGGATTAGAAGTTGGGTTGAGGGTGAGTATCAATTTTAAGGTGGAAGAGAGTTCATTGTTGAACTTTGCCTTAATTTTGTTTGGTTTAATGTTCCTATTGGCTTAGGGACTCTCCAAGGACATTGTTGGTGCAATGGTCAAGGGGGAGCAAGCCTCTAGGGGGAGGTATCCATCATGGGAAGATGGATGTGTATTTCCTCATGGGAGGAAAATTGGGTTGCCTCTCTTTAAGTGATATGGGATCACTAGAAATATTGTAGGCATGTGTTCCTCCAAGGGAGAGATTGTAAGATCTCATTGGGATATGAGACATTCATACCCTTAGGGAGGACCTTTTTGATGTAATGACAAAAAGGGAGAGAAGTTACCAAGTTACCAATTAGGGTTCATTGGAATTCTCATTGGGATATGAGAATTGCCAATATGGGAGAATTGGTAGACTTGAGATGGTAGTTTTGTCAATCATCAAAAAGGGGGAGATTATTGGTGCAATTGGCCCAGGTTGACTCGAGTTTGACTCGAGCAGTACCTTGATAGTATTTTGATGATAGACAAAACTCATGGCATGGGATTGTCATGGAAAAGTCCAACATGGGGTTGGCATGGAAAATCCAAGCATGGAGCTTGGTGTGGAAGTCCAAGGGGGAAGCCTTGGCATGGGAAAGTCCAAAGCATTGCGAAGTCGTGCACTTGGTGCTTGGCATGAGAAAGTCCAAAGCATTGCGAAGCCGTGCGCTTGGTGCTTGGCATGAGAAAGTCCAAAGCATTGCGAAGTCGTGCGCTTGGTGCTTGGCATGGGAAATCCAAAGCATTGCGAAGTCATGCGCTTGGTGCTTGGTGAGAAATGCATTGCGAAGTCATGCGCTTGGTGCATTTGGGAAGTCTTGAGAACTTGGCAAGTTCACTAGGCTCGGGTCCTTGAGTCGGTGAAGGATGGCATTGCGAAGCCGTGCGCTTGGTGCATCCGAGGGACCGCCGAATGGGGAGCGAATGGAGTGAGCCCAAAGGGAAGCATACTTCTAGGGCATGAGACGCGAAGGATGGCGTTGCGAAGTCGTGTGCTTGGTGCATCCGAGGGACGTAGGCCGAGGGAAGATAGCTTCGGTGGGGAACTCCATAAGGGATAAGGTGGACTTGGCCAAGTGGCTAAGACTGAGTGTCGGACGCTCAAACAACTTTGTGTTTGAGGTTTTAGCCGACATCTGTCGATTGGCATAGGTGTTAGTCGACTGCTCTAAGTCGTATGGGTTCGACCAGTGTTCGACTGAACCAAATCTTCGATCGGTCGCGCAGGAGGCGATCATCGTTGGGAGAATCGATCGACCGAGGGATTAGTCGATGACCTACACGTAGCAGAATGGAGTCGAGCTCGCCAGCACTCGACTGATGGATGATCAGTCGACTGATGGGTGCCATCAGTCCACTGATGTGTGATCCGTTGGAACTTAGCCAATGTGGATCTGGCCGTTGTGAGACAATGGCTACAGGACGATCGTGATGGTCACGATCCATCGGTCGATGGGCACGAAAAAGGTGCTCGAGTTGGAGGATTTCGCCATGGTTTTTGTGGAGCTATTGGAGGGGAATCGCTGCTGCATTCCAGTCCTTCAAGAGCCAATCAAAGCAAGCAACAAACAAGTGATCAAAAGCAATTGGTGAAAAGTGTTTCTTTTGTATTGTATTTGTATTCTTGTTTGTATTTGTATATTACTGTTGTAATTTCTTGTGAGAGGTTTCTCCACCTCCGACGTGTAGTCGAGAAGGAGTTTGAGTATTATCGTGTGCATCTCTAGAGCTCGTTGAGCTCGCCCCGTGGAGTAGGAACCCTAAGGTTCCAAACCACATATATGCTTGCGTATTTGGTGTGCTTGTATTGTTGTTAGTATTATTCTTGTTTTATTGTTTCCGCTGCGCTAACAACAATCGTAGACAAGCAACGCAACGAGAACGAGCGAATTCTGACATCTAACGATTGAGGGCTATTCACCCCCCTCTAGCCGGCCGTTTCGATCCCCGAACAGTACATTCCTCATATCACCCATACTTATTATTTTTTATAGAGAACCTCCAAACTTCTTGATTTCAACAAATGGTTCACTGAATATCATACTCAACAATTTCAACCTTCATCCTCTTAAGTACAAATACCTCAACCTCCATCTTCACCTTTCACTTTAACCAAGGGCCTCCAGACCAACCCCACTGAAGCCTTAACTTCAAAAGGATTGCAGACCATCCTTCCTACTTCTCTTGACTGAGTGGAGAAAGAAACTACTTATCAATAAAAACTACATGAGCTCCAATTTCATATACAAACCCTTACTGCCGAGTGAGCCTAATTATTATCATAAAAGGAAAAACCTCCACTCAATATAGGCAAGACCCAAAGAAGGTCAGATGGGAGAGTTCCAACAAATATACCACCATTAGGCTATTACGAGAGCAAGTACAGTCACTAACACAACAGACAACCTCCTCACAGTCAGAAATCCAGAAACTAGCACAGAAAGAGAAGGATTGGCACTTTCAATCTGACCAGTGTTTCCAGCCTATGGAAGATCTGATAGATGCCTTTATCAATCTTAAGGATAGAATATCTAACAACCTAGATGAATTTCAATTCCACTTCCATATACTTATGCAACACTTTCAAAGAATATCAGATGTTGCCAATGATCAAACACGTCGAGCTGCTCAACTCCACAGAGAGTTAACTAATCTACAAGAAACTGAAGTCGAGCATTGGGTAGCCCAAGAAACAAAATTCCTAACACAAACATCAAAGAAGTACAAAAGGTATTTCCAGAGAGGCTTTGAAGGAGCATTGCAGACAACTAATGGAAAAGTCCTTTTCTCATCCAATCAGCCTAACATCCATCTGGATATACGAGCAGCCTAAAATAAATTTCCATCGGAGGCTTTCAACCCCGAGTCAGATACTGACTCGGAATCCTAGATCTGTATCAAACATTATCTATAATGAACAACTAGCCTTTTGTAATGAATTTGTCTTATTTTGTTAATGAATATTCAGCTTTTCTACAAGTGTTTTATCTATATTTACAATTTGCAATGATCAATCTGCCGTATTATTTTCGCATTTATATTGTCCATACTACATGTGTGTTTGTTTCCATGAAATTCCATATCAATCTATAATAAAAGTTTACTTCCAAATTTGGGTAATACCCTGCAGATATCAATTCTGCATCCTTACACTATAACCTATACAGGTCTTGTTACAAAATTTGAACACCCTTATACACTTCTTACTTATTTCATTTTAATAACTGCCAACACTCAAGTTATCTGCACTACTCAACTTTCAATGAATAATTATCTTCATTTTACCATATCATTCCTAAATTTGTATTCTATATACAACACATTAATTTCCCCCGTGACTTGGACACATGCCCTATAACGGAATTCATATAAACTGATACATCTCCTACACATCATATCAAAAAGTGTCAATATTGTGTTGGTGCAGGGGCACCAGATAATAGAACTTAGGTTTTGATTATGACAAAGATCCAAAGTTAAGGTCATATTGTTATCTCATGAGCTGAATTAAGTGTGCAAGAAATGATTAAGCTAAGTTGAAGGTCAGCGACACCGGGAGAATCCCCAGCCGAGAAACCGTGGTGGTCGGACGATACTGGAAGAACTTCATGGGAGTCGAAGAACCCAGGTGAAGACCGAAAGCAAAGCAACAGATCATAAAGGACCAGAGGTAAGCACGAGTGCAAAGAGAGATGGTAAGGTCGTATCCTGTGTACGAGGACGACCGTAGGCGACGATCCGACTGAGACTTCCAGTGGAAGGTCTAGGTCGAGATCCAACGGTAAGGAACCTTCATATTTACCATATTTCGTGCTAACCACTTACTGTAGGGAAGTGGCCAGGCTATTGGCAGTTGACTGCTACACATCAGTCGACTGATGAAGGACATCAGTCGATTGATGGTGACGAATTAGCCTTTTGCGCTAGGTCAAAAAGGATAATCTTTGACGTGACCACTTCGAGATAAGATAAGGTGCCACTTCGCGATAAGATAAGGTGCCACCTCGTGATAAGTTCCAACAGTTGAGGATCTGCATCTAGACTTATTCCAAGGCACAAGTCTATAAAAGGAGGGGAGGACTCCAACCCAAAGATCATCCATCTTACTCTCAAAGTGCTCCCGCAACACCAAAGCTCTAACGCCGTCATAATGTCGTGTTCAGAATCTCTTCATCGGCAGCAACAAGTATTAGTTTTTATTTATTGTATTCGTGGTTTTAATCATAACGAGGTGAGGTAGGCTTGTTTCCTCATCCTCATGTTTTCGGTTTTTGTTATCGATGTCTCCTACCTCCAACAAGGAGTAGACTCTATAGTGGATTGCCCCTTCGTATGCGGTCAAGGATCGCGGGACCTTGGATTAGCAACTGTTGGGTTGTGAACCAAGTAAAAACAAACTTGTGTTATTTATTTTTCCGCTGTGCATCTTTGTATTTTAATCGAACGAACGAAAGAACGAAAAGATTTTACACTCGCTATTCACCCCCCCCCTCTCTAGCGACGCTTTCGATCCAACAATTGGTATCAGAGCAAGGGCGCTAAGATTTGGTGAAACAACCAATCTAGCACTTTTTTGGCTTTCTTTTTGTATTTTTTGATTCGTGAATTACTCCTGTTATTTCTCCAGCACTACTAATCCAAGATGAAGTCTTGGTACCCTTTTTGGTTGTGTATTTGCAAGTATCGATCGAACTATTCACTTTTGGAGTAGCCGGCGATAAAACAGGCATAACTTTTCATACAAGTGGAGCCATAAAACGTGCTACCTACCAAATTGAAGCTCTCTTAGAGATCTACACTTCGTAATATGCTATCTTCGTCCCCAAAAACTAATGTTTAGTACCCTTTCGGGGACATCGAAGGTCATAAGTTTATAGTTTTTGTTTAGTTTTTTATTTTTTTTCATTTTTTTCTATTTTTTTCTTATTATTTCCTCCATTACTAATCCAAGACCAAGTCTTGGAATTCCTTTTGGTTTTTATTCATATTTTGCAAGATAATTAATGGCTCACATTGAGGGGTATACCACCACCCGACCTCCATTCTTTAACGGAAATGATTTCCATTATTGGAAAGGTTGGATGGAGTGTTTCTTGAAAACACAAGTCGAGACTTGGATAATAATCCAAACCAGCTTTGCTCTACCCACCAATGATCAAGGGGAGCCTTTGGATTTTGACAAATGGACCAACGCAACCAAGAGGCAAATCGAAGCCGATGCAAAAGCAACCCAAGTGTTGCAATGCGGCTTTTCCAAGGAGGAGCTCAACCGAATTGGACCATTCATTAGCACCAAAAACCTCTGTACCATGTTAATCGAGCTACACGAAGGGACATCCGATGCCAAGGTATGCAAAATAAATTTACTATTCAATAAATTGTATAACCTAAAGATGCAAGACCAGGAGACCACTTCGCAACTCCATGCGAAGATCCAAGACATCTTGAATGGTCTACATGCTATCGGACAAAAGGTAGACAATCGGGATATAATAAGGTACGCTCTTAATGCTTTTCCTTGGACCACCTTGTGGGCATCCATGGTTGATGCCTACAATGTATCTAGAGACCTATCTAAGGTTAGGTTAGATGAACATTTTTTAGAATTTGAGTTACATGAACAAACTAATGTGGTCTCGATCAAGAAAGATGTAGCATTGTTTGCAAGAAGAAGACAAAAAGCAAAGAGCAAGATACCTCCTGAAGAAGAAGAATCCGAATCGGAATCTGAAGAGGAGATGGAGGTCAAACTAGTCAATCTAGTTCGGAGAATTATCAAAAGGAAAAGGGAGCAATTGAAGATCAAGAAACCCCCACAAAATACACATGCTATGGGTGCAACAAGAAGGGTCATTACAAGTTAGAATGCCCAAAAATGAACCCAAACACAAGCAACTCAAGCAAGCTTTTCATGCAACGTGGGAGGAGGGAGAAGATCAAAATAATGACTTGGCGTTCATGGCGAAACTGGTAGAGTCTGAGTCCGAGTCCGAAGCCGACTATGAATCCAACTCTGACTCCGAGGATGACTTCGAGTAAAGACTCAAAGCCGGATCAAAAGAAAAGATTAAGGTAAGTTGTTCATTAATTGCACACTTATATCATTTAATTAAGTTGCTAAATAGGAAATTGACTAAGTCTGAGTCTAGAGTTGAGTCGTTACTTGAGGAGGTTGAAACCCTCAAGCAAGAGGCTACTCTAACCTCTTCAACTAGTCATGTTCAATAAGAAAACTCAACTCAAGTTGAAAAACTTGAGGAGGAGAATTCTCTCTTGAAAGGATGAGTTCATGAGGTCGAGGTTAGGTTGGAAAGGTTCACATTGGGATCCAAGAATCTTAACCGACTACTTGGAACTCAAAGAGCCATGTACAACAAAGTCGAACACAGATTTAGGTCAAGGACTACAAATAGATCTTATATGTATATCGTAAATCGTAGTTATCAACGAGTCCAAGCATGGGTCCCAAAGGTTTTATTGAACTCACATATAAGGACCAATAAGTTTTGGATTCCCCAGGATCAAACCCATTTTGTGGATAGACCATATTGGTTCAATGGTCCAGGGGAAGCTAACACTAAAATAGTATACCCACTTTCTTAGCAAAATCATTGCATGATTAGTTATTAGAACGGCTAGATACGATAAATAGTTAGTCAACTTTAACAACATAGTATCAAGACTCGGCGAGATGATAGTACATTAGAGAAATAACATCTCGTGTATTCGAGCTAGATAAGGCATATCTAGCTTGGTGCACTAGGCTGAGTTGAACTAGCTGAAGCTACCTCGTCATATCCTAAACTAGTTAGATTAGGAAGTAACCCTAAGTGACTTAAGTGATATTTTCTTGAATTTGGCTTTGTCTAAGGAAGTGATCGTTGTTCCGATCAAAGAAGACCCCGTGCCTCACCACGACCTGGAAGCTAATTTTTCGAAAAGTTACTTAATGATCTAAAGGTTAAATCCGAATCTAACCCAGGGTTGACTATCTTTAATCAAGTTCAAATCATCTCACAAAACATATAAGGTGAACACATTTTGAGAAACATAGAATGGTTGAGATGTTAAGGATAATTGAAATACACTTAACATAACCTTTTCAAAAGCTATCTATTTTCTCAACTATTGTACTTAACGAATATTTACAATTCTATAGGCCAAAGTTTAGCTCCCCCTACATCTCTTATACTTCATATATTTGACTAAGGGGGAGAGCAAACTAACCCTAAGAGTTATATTACAAACCTTTAGATTATTGGTGCAGAGGAACACACCTCGAATTAATCTATCTAACTACTACTAGATGCATGCTTGGGCTCATAGTTGATTTATCTTTAATAATTCTAGACACATGTTATATTATTTTTTGATTTATGACAAAAGGGGGAGAAGAGCGAAAGTTAAGGGGGAGTAATAAAAATTTAATTTAAAAAAAAATTCAAAGTATCTCTTTCAAAACTCACCTAGGGTTAAGGGGGAGTTTTTGAAAGGACATTTATCATTTACTCTACTTGTTTTATGCTTTAATTTTTCCCTTAACTTTTTGTCGGTTTGCCATAGATCAAAAAGGGGGAGATTGTTGGTTCAAGGGCACCAGATAATCGAACATAGGTTTTGATTATGGCAAAGATCCAAAGTTAAGGTCATATTGTTATCTCATGAGTTGAATTAAGTATGCAGGAAATGATTAAGCAAAGCCGAAGGTCAACGACACCCAGAGAATCCTAAGTCAGGATACCGTGGTGGTCGGGCGACATTGGGAAAACTTCGTGGGAGTCGAAGAACCCAAGTGAAGACCAGAAGCAAAGCAACAGGTCATAAAGGACCAGAGGTAAGCACGAGTGAGAAGAGAGATGGTAAGGTCATGTCCTCTATACGGGAATGACCGTAGGCGACGATCCGACTAAGACTTCCAGTGGAAGGTCTAGGTCAAGATCAAATGGTAAGGAACTATCATATTTACCATATTTCGTGCTAACCTCTTACTATTGGGAAGTGGCGGTGGCAATCACGACTTGCTATTGCAATCGGATCTTGCACATCGATCGGTGATGAAGGGCATCGATTGGTGATTGTCGAATCAGCCTTTTGCACTAGATCAAAAAGGAGAATGTTTGACGTGGCCACTTCGCGATAAGATAAGGTGTCACCTTGTGAGAAGTTCCAAAAGTTGAGGATCCGCATCTAGACTTATGTAGGGTCGTTCGGACCTCTAGAGGGGGGTGAATAGTGATTTCGTCATCGATGGAGGAATTCGTTAGTAATCCCATGCTTGGTACAAATTGATTAGTATGCAGTGGAAATAAAGAAATAAAAAATACACACAAGCACAAGACCAAATATAACGTGGTTCGGAACCGAATGATCCCTATTCTACGGATTGAGCTCTACGAGCTCAAGTGATGACAACACCACAAATAAAACTCCTTCTCGACAACACGTTAGAGGTGGAGAAACCTCGTAAAATGAATTACAACAGTAATAAATACAAATATAAGCTAATACAATGAAACTACACAAATACAAGTAAAGAAACACTTTACAATTGTGAACTTGGATGCTTGCTTTATGGTTGCTTGAATTGCACTTGGAGACCCTGATTTGCAGCAACAAATCACCCCAAGGAAGCTCAAGAACCGATGCCAAATCCCTCCTCCACGAGCTCCATTTAAAGTTGTTGCCTGGGTTGGATTTCGCCTATCAATTGACTGCTCGAGACCATCAGTCGACTGATGCCACTGTTGTCGTGAGACAATGGCTCAATTCACGCTGGAAAAATCCAACGGATACACCATTAGTTGACTCATCATACTCAACAGTTGACTGATGTCTCAATCAGTCGAGTGTTCTAGCCAATCACTCGATTGGAGAACCTTCTGTGGCTGAGATCTCGAGCATCAGTCGACTGATCACCAGATCAATCGACTGCTCGGGCCAGCAGTCGACTGCCCACCTCTGGAAGTCGACTATCAGGGCACTTCCCGAAGTCAAACCCTAGTTAACTCACACCAGTCGATTGATCCATTGTCCCAGTAAACATATACACCTCAAACATGAGGTTTTAACCCAAGTATAGTGCCCCCATACTTGCTAGACCACCCGTAGCCTAGATCTAAGCTTTCTAGCCACCTCCGTCATCCTCGTGACTATCGGATCCCCTCAAGTCATCCATGACTTGTTCATCCATATGCTAGCCTTCAGGTGCTTCCATCGACTATTGTCATGCTAACGGTGTCTAGACCGCCAAGGCACATTGGACTTACACTGCCAAGACTCCGCTTGGACTTTACGCCGCCAACCATTGGACTTATGCGGCCAAGACTCCACCCTTAGACTTTACACTGCCAATATTCCCCATAGAATTTCCAAATGCCAAGACCCATGCATGGACTTTCCATGCCAACCCATGTTGGACTTTCCCTTGCCAAGACCCATGCATGGACTTTACATGCCAAGTACTCAAGACTTGGACTTTCCCAATGCCAAGTGTCCCACTTGGACTTGTTGGTGCAATCGGCCCAGGTCACGATTGACCAGGACTCGAGTTTGGCTCGAGTGATGTTTTGATGTGTTTTGATGTTTCGACAAAAACATATGACAATATAATTGTCATGGAAAGTCCAAGTCGGACACTTGGCAATGTAAAGTCCAACATGGGTTGGCAAGGAAAGTCCAAGCATGGTCTTGGCATGGAAAGTCCAACATGGGTTGGCAAGGGAAAGTCCAAGCTTGAGTCTTGGCATTTGAGAAGTCCAAGGGTTTGATATTGGCGGCGTAAAGTCCAAGCGGGAGTCTTGGCAGCATAAGTCCAATGGTTGGCGGCGTAAAGTCCAAGCGGGAGTCTTGGCAGCATAAGTCCAATGGTTGGCGGCGTAAAGTCCAAGCGGAGTCTTGGTGGCGTAAGTCCAATGTGCCTTGGCGGTGTAGACACCGTTAGCATGACATAGCCGACGGAAGCACCTGAAGGCTAGCGCGATGGATGAACAAGTCATGGATGACTTGGAGGGATCCGAGAGGCGTGAGGCTGATGGAGGTGACTAGAAGGCTTAGGTCTAGGCTAAGGGTGGTCTAGCAAGTATGGGGGAACCATACTTGAGTTAAAACCTCATGGTTGAGGTGTGCCAGTCGACTGGTGCCATGTGACAGTCGACTGGACCGAGTCAACTAGGGTTTGACTGTGGGTTATGGCCTAGTAGTCGACTGCCATAGGATGGCGATCGATGGCTGTCAGCGATCGATCGTGTGATCACCGATCGGCGGTGCTCGAATTCGACCCGCGAGAATGGAGTCGAGACTCGACTGGTCGAGTGAGGACTTCATCAGTCGACTGATAGTAGTTCCGTTGGACTTATCCAACGTGGAACTAGCCGTTGTCTAACGACAACAGTGGCATCAGTCGACTGATGGTCTCGATCAGTCGACTGATAGACTTTTTCCAGCACAGGTTGAAGCTATATATGGAGCTCGTGATGGAGGAAAAAGAAACCAGTTCTTGAGGGATATTGGGGCGATTTGTTGGTGTAAATCAGGTCTACAAGTGCAAGCAAGCAACCAAGCATTCAAGCAATCAAAACAAGTGTTGTAAAGTCTTTTCTTTACTTGTATTTCATATTTACATTGTATATTGCTTGTATTTCATTCTTACTGTTGTAAGATTTATTGTAAGGGGTTTCTCCGCCTCCGACTTGTGTCGAGAAGGAGTGTTTATCATTAGTGAGTGTTGGTGCAGTGGGCACCAAAGTCGAACCGGTATTTTGATTATGGCAAAAGGCTCAATAGTTAAGGGTATATTTGTTATCTTACGAGCTCAATTAAGTGTGCAGAAATGCTAAAGTTGAGCGGAAGGTCTGTGACACCCGGTGGGAACCGAGGTGATCGGGCAACGCCAGAGGGACTTCGGAGGAAGCCGAGGTACTCGGGTGAAGACCGGAAGCGAGGCTACAAGGTAAGCTCGTGTGAAAGCGAAGCAAGGTCGTTAAGCGTAGATCCGACCCAATACCTCCAATGGAAGGTCTAGGTCGAGATCAGATGGTTAGAACCATCGTACTTTATATTTTAAGCTAACTTGTACTGCAGTCCAAAACCCTTTGACTACAGTCAACTGCTAGTCAAGTTCCAGCCTCGAGAAGAGCTCGAATTTCCAGGGGGTGAATTTGGACTTGACTCGTGTTTTGGTACAAAGGGTGATGTGGCATCAAGGTGGACATCCAAACCATCACCAAGCTTCCTTGTGGTGGACGCCCAAAATAAGGTGAGTTGGCACAAGATGGTTGGCTCCCATGATGTGGCACAAGTTGAATGGCTCCAACAAGTTGGCGCCCAAGGAGGTTGGAGGTGGCACAAGGTGGTTGGATGAAACACCTCATCCTTGAGTTAGCGCACAAGAAGGTTGGAGGTGGCACAAGGTGGTTGGATGAAACACCTCATCCTCAAGTTGGCGCCCAAGGAGGTTGGAGGTGGCACAAGGTGGTTGGATGAAACACCTCATCCTTGAGTTAGGCGCACAAGAAGGTTGGAGGTGGCACAAGGTGGTTGGATGAAACACCTCATCCTTGAGTTGGGATAAGAACCTCACCTTGGACACTACCTATGTCTAAATTCATAGATCAATATCCATAAATAGACATGTTCACTCCAAGCAAAGACAAGTATTCAAGAGCTCTCAACACGCCGTCGTAACGCCGCTACTACTACTCACATTTGCTACGACGAAGTGCCGCCACAACGAAGCTACATCTTCTACTTATAAGAGTTGTCGGTATATTTATTTAAGTTCTACTTCTTTAAATTGTCTTTGTGCTTTAATCGTAACAAGGAAAAGTGTCCTTTGCCTTGATTTCTTTTGTAATCGTTGCTCCTACCTCCAACGAGGAGGAGTGGTTTTAGTGAATTGCCCTCCGTGCGTGATCAAGGATCACTAGGGCTGGATTAGCAATCGAAAGATTGTGAACCACGTAAAATATCTTGTCTACTTTATATTTCATTGTGCATTCTCTACTTGCTTTTACTTATTGCAAAAGTTTTTAACGACACCGTATCGCTATTCACCCCCTCTAGCGACACTTTCGATCCAACAATTGGTATCGAGTGGCGCTAAGATTGTGAAACCACCAATCTAGCTTTGTTTTTCTTTTTTACAGATTTTTATTTATTTATTTCTGTTTTCGTATAATTATTTCACTTGCTTATCTTCTCCTACATATAGAATTGCATTAGAGGCTTTAGGATCCGGATAAGGTTGTCCTTGGGTTAGATCCGAGTAAGGTTGTCCTCCGGAACTTCAAGCGACATTCGCATTTGATTGTTTATTTCTTTTTGCAAGTTACATTTTATATATCTTTTTACTTCCCTTTACTAATCCAAGGCGAAAGTCTTGGAATATTCTTTCGTGTGTGTTTTGCAAGATTCTTTTTCGCGTTCTCCTTCTTGTTTTTAAATGGCCCATCTCGAAGGGTTTAGCACCGCCCGACCCGTTTTACAGCGGTAATGACTTTCGTTATTGGAAGGTCGGATGGAATGCTTTCTTAAAACCCAAATCGAGATGTGGATGTAATCAAACGGTTTCACACTTCCTATTAATGAAGATGGTGAATCTTTGGAGTTACGATCAATGGTCAAATTCCATGAAAAACAAGTAGAAGCCGATGCCAAGGCAACTCAAATCTTGCAATGTGGGTTGTCAAGGAAGAGCTCAACCGCGTCGGCCCCTTCATTAGTGCAAAGGACTTATGGACCAAGCTAGTGGAACTACACGAAGGCACCGACACGAAGGTATGTAAAGAGATTTACTTTTAAATAAATTGTATAACTTGAAAATGCAGGAAAGCGAGACCGCAACTCAACTACATGCTCGTATCCAAAACATCGTCAACCAACTCCATGCCATCGGACAAAGGTCGAGAATCGCGACCTTATCGTATTCTCTTAACTCGTTTCCTAGGACCACCTTGTGGGCATCCATGGTCGATGCCTACAAGGTCTCCAAGGACCTTTCTAAAATTAGGTTAGGCGAATTGTTTTGAACTTGAATTACATGAGCAAACTAACATGGTCGGGCGAGAAGAGTATTGCGTTAGTTGCGGGTTCCAAGAAGAAGAAGCCCGCAAGCAAGCCACCCCCAAGGAAGAAGGCGAGTCCGAATCGGAAGTAGACTCGAAATAGAATCCGAACTAGTCAATCTAGTTAGGAAGATGATCAAGAGACGAAAACGACCAACAACTCAAGGTAAGCCTAAACCTAATTCAAATACTTCTAATTTTAGATGCTATGAGTGCAGCGAGTTCGGTCACATCAAGTCCGAGTGCCCAAAGCTAAAGAATACGCATCAAAGACCAAGAAAGCGCTAAGCGCTACTTGGGAGGAGTTGTCGGAGGAAGAAGGCGATATCCAAGCTCTAATGGCCAAGCCGACCGAGCACGACTCGAACCGAAGAAGAGTCCGAGTCCGAATCCGATGATGAGCTTCCATTCAAGACAAGCCACGGATCCGTATCCGGTTCAAAAGAATCATTAAGGGTAAGTCGGTCGTTACTTAATACTTTGTATGGGGCAAGTAAATTTTTAAATAAGAAACTAGCTAAGTCCAGTCCAAGGTCGAGACCCTAATTGAGGAGGTTAACCTTCTCAAACATGAGGTCTCCTAACCTCTTCGACTACTCGTATTCAAGAGGAGGACTCAACTCAAGTTGAAAAGCTTGAAGTTGAGAACTCGCTTTTGAAAACACAAGTCGAAGACCTTAGGAACACGTTGGAAAGGTTCACTTTGGGATCCAAGGGACTTGACCTCTTACTTGGATGACAAAGGGCCGTGTACAACAAGGCCGGACTCGGGTTTAACTCAAATACAACCAATAAGTCATATATGTCTATAGTAAACCAACATAAGAAAAATGTCCAAGCATGGGTCCCTAAGATCACTTTGATTTCAACTTTAGGATCTAACATGTATTGGGTTCCCAAGGACCAAATTCACTATGTGAATAGACCCACTCGATTCAATGGTCCAGGGGGAGCCAATACAAAATGTATTTTTGTTAAGTCTTAGAAATTGCATGCTTAGTTTTCCTTTATTTTTAGAATGGTTAGATAGGACTCATAACCAACTAAAATCCTGCGAAAGATTGAGCCTCGGGAGCCTCTTTTCAAAAATAAATCAACTAAGATCCTACGAAAAGATTGAGCCTCGGGGAGCCTCTTTTCAAAAATAACTAGTTAGACCAAGATGTAGTCTCAAGTAAGTCGAGTTATCAATTTCTTGAAATTAGCTTTGTCTAAGGAAGTGGTCGTTGTTCCGATCAAAGAAGGCCTCTGTGCCTCGCCACGACCTGGAAGCTAATCTCTTGAAAAGATTACTTGATGAGCTTAGACTAAATCCGAATCTAACCTAATGTTGGTTAATTTAAATTCATTAAAATTAATCAAGTAAAATTGAAAGTCATCTCACAATAACACATAGGAATAACATGTTTTGATCATGTAGATATTGGTGAGATGATTTAGGTTTAAAAACTTACAAACAACCATTTAGTAATTCCATTGATCCTACACATAAGAGTCGAAGAAACCATTAATATAGTTTTCGACGAAGGACACGAACTCGTTCAATCCTTAACAAAACCAACTAGCAAATCAACTTATAGCGAACCCGACTCTGATCTTGAACTTGAATCTCGTCCTAACCCAAGTCATCCTATCGACCAAGTGATAGATGACTCTAACCCAAGTCAAACTAGAACTCACCCAAGTCATCCTATCAATCAAGTTATAGGTGATCCAAATTTAGGGGTTCGAACTAGAGCTTCATATCGAAACCTTAGTCAAATCTCGTTAATTTCCAAAATCGAACCCAAAACTATTGAACAAGCACTTCTTGATCCCGATCGATTATTGCTATGCAAGAAGAGCTAGCTCAATTCACTAGAAATGAAGTCCGGAATTAGTACCACCACCTAAAGAAAAATCAATTATTGGAACAAGGTGGGTATTTCGAAATAAACTTGATGATAAAGGTGAAGTAGTTAGAAATAAAGCTAGGTTAGTCGCAAAAGGGTTTAGTCAAGTCGAAGGTTTAGATTACGATGAGACCTACGCCCGTAGCAGACTAGAGTCCATCCGAATGTTGTTAGCATATGCTGCACATCGAGGTTTTAAATTGTTTCAAATGGATGTCAAGTCAGCATTTTCGAATGGATACATTAAGGAAGAAGTTTACGTCAGTCAACCTCCCGGATTCGAAAATCTAGATAAACGACCATGTCCTTAGACTTAAGAAAGCCCTATATGGACTCAAACAAGCCCCAAGAGCTTGATGCGAAAGGCTTCGATCTATCTTAAGTCCAAAGGATTCAACCAAGGTTTAGTCGACCCAACCTTATTCGTTAAAACCGTAGGAAAAGAAATCTTTATAGCCCAAATCTATGTAGATGATATAATTTTTGGAACTACCAACTCGATCCTGCTAAAGCAATTCATCTCACTTATGGAAAGTGAATTTGAAATGAATTTAGTAGGAGAGTTAAGTTTCTTCTTAGGTTTACAAATTAAACAAACTAAAGATGGAATATATTTACATCAACAAAAATATACTAAGGACTTAATAAATCGATTTGGAATGCAAGATGCTAAAATAATCAATACACCTATGGCAACTAATGTTAATATAAGCGAAGATGTAGAAGGAAAACCCGTTGACCTAAAATACTATAGGAGGCGCAATAGGAAGTCTCCTATACTTAACCGCGAGCCGACCCGACATTTTATTCAGGTAAGTATGTGCAAGGTTACAAACTGCCAAGGAGTCTCACCTAACCCTAGTCAAGCGTATCCTTAGATATCTAAAGGGCACGCTAAGCGTAGGTATTTGGTACCCTAGATCTACCGAGTTTAATCTAATCGGCTACTCCGACTCGACTATGCCGGTAGTAAACTCGATAGAAAGAGCACGCAGTGGTTGTTGTCAAATCCTCGGCTCGAGTCTAGTGAGTTAGTGCAGAGGGAAGCGACATTGCATTGCCTTATCTACCACCAAAGCCGAATACGTTGCGATGGGTGAGTGTGTCTCTCAGCTCCTGTGGATGAAGCACACTCTCCAAGACTTTAGCTTAATCTTTAACAACATTAAAAGTTAGGTATGTGCGTAATAGAGTAGGATTTAAATTTTTCTATATATGTACTCTATTTTTGCTTCTTTTTATGAAATTAGCCTAAGTCTTACCTTAGAAATCATATTGGGAACTTGCTTGGACTTACAAACCCTAAAATATATTTACAAACTTTTTGAGTTAAGGCAAAAGGGGGAGAAAGTCACAAAAGTAACCAAAATTAACCAAAATTAAAGGGGAAGAAAGTAAACAGAATTATTACCTTTTATATTAAGTAATTCCGTTTACTTAAGCAACCCTTAAGGGGGAGTAAAAATTATTTTTCAAGAACTCACCTTCGGTCAAGGGGGAGGTTACCTCAAAGGGGAGAACTTGAAACAATAATATTTCTCACTCATGCTTAATCTTTATGCTAGCTCACTCATGCTTAATCTTTATGCTAGCTCATTCATACTTAATCATTTTGCTAGCTCATTCATATTTAATCATTATGCTAGCTCATTCATATTTAATCTTTATGCTAGCTCATTCATGCTTAATCATTATGCTAGCTCATTCATATTTAATCTTTATGCTAGCTCATTCATGCTTAATCTTTATGCTAGCTCATTCATGCTTAATCATTATGCTAGCTCATTCATATTTAATCTTTATGCTAGCTTCTTATGTATCTAATTTTCCTTAACTTTTGTGTCGGTTTGCCATGAATCAAAAGGGGAGATTGTTGGTGCGATGGGCACCAAAGTCGAACCATTATTTTGATTATGGCAAAAAATAGTTAAGGGTATATTTGTTATCTTACGAGCTCAATTAAGTGTGCAGAAATGCTAAAGTTGAGCGGAAGGTCTGCGACACCCGGTGGGAACCGAGGTGGTCGGGCAACGCCAGAGGGACTTCGGAGGAAGCCGAGGTACTCGGGTGAAGACCGGAAGCGAGGCTACAAGGTAAGCTCGTGTGAAAGCGAAGCAAGGTCGTTAGCGTAGATCCAGGCCAATACCTCCAATGGAAGGTCTAGGTCGAGATCGGATGGTTAGAACCATCGTACTTTATATTTTAAGCTAACTTGTCTTGCGGTCAAAACCCTTTGACTACAGTCAACTGCTAGTCAAGTTCCAGCCTCGAGAAGAGCTCGAATTTCAAGGGGGTGAATTTGGACTTGACTCGTGTTTTGGTACAAAGGGTGATGTGGCATCAAGGTGGACATCCAAACCATCACCAAGCTTCCTTGTGGTGGACGCCCAAAATAAGGTGAGTTGGCACAAGATGGTTGGCTCCCATGATGTGGCACAAGTTGAATGGCTCCAACAAGTTGGCGCCCAAGGAGGTTGGAGGTGGCACAAGGTGGTTGGATGAAACACCTCATCCTTGAGTTAGCGCACAAGAAGGTTGGAGGTGGCACAAGGTGGTTGGATGAAACACCTCATCCTCAAGTTGGCGCCCAAGGAGGTTGGAGGTGGCACAAGGTGGTTGGATGAAACACCTCATCCTTGAGTTGGCGCACAAGAAGGTTGGAGGTGGCACAAGGTGGTTGGATGAAACACCTCATCCTTGAGTTGGGATAAGAACCTCACCTTGGACACTACCTATGTCTAAATTCATAGATCAATATCCATAAATAGACATGTTCACTCCAAGCAAAGACAAGTATTCAAGAGCTCTCAACACGCCGTCGTAACGCCGCTACTACTACTCACATTTGCTACGACGAAGTGCCGCCGACAACGAAAGCTACATCTTCTACTTATAAGAGTTGTCGGTATATTTATTTAAGTTCTACTTCTTTAAATTGTCTTTGTGCTTTAATCGTAACAAGGAAAGGGGGAGTGTCCCTTTGCCTTGATTTCTTTTTGTAATCGTTGCTCCTACCTCCAACGAGGAGGAGTGGTTTTAGTGAATTGCCCTCCGTACGTGATCAAGGATCACTAGGGCCGTGGATTAGCAATCGAAAGATTGTGAACCACGTAAAAATATCTTGTCTACTTTATATTTCCGCTGTGCATTCTCTACTTGCTTTTTACTTATTGCAAAAGTTTTTAACGACACCGTATCGCTATTCACCCCCCCCCTCTAGCGACACTTTCGATCCAACAGTGAGTGCGTGTGCATCACTAGGGCTCTTTAGAGCTCGATCCGTGGAGTAGGAACCGTGCGGTTCTGAACCACGTTATATCATTGTGTTAGCTTGTTGTCTATTTCGTTATCTCTTTTATTATTTCTATTTCCGCTGCGCACTAACGAAATTGTAGACATAAACAGGAGCGAATTTCATCTACGCTTTTCACCCCCCCCCTCTAGCCGTTCCAATATTCCTAACAAGTGGTATCAGAGCCCGGGGCTCTTCTACGGATTAACAACCGGGAGCTAAGGTGAAAGGCTAGAGGGTGAAGATGGAATTCCAAGACAAGCTTGGATGGGAAATCAACACTCCACCTCCATATGATCCAGAAGATTTTTCGGCATGGAGAGCAAGAATGGAAACATTCTTGATGATGAACATAGAGGATTGGTTTATCCTCATTGAAGGTCTTGAACCCCCTAGGGATAAGAAGGGGAATGTCCTAAAATTGAAAAAGTGGACCCAAGAGCAACGCCAAAAGCTCAAGATCGAAGTTAAGGTAACGAAACTTTTGGAAGATTTAATCCCTAATGATGTTTTGTGCAAGTTAGGGGATTACATGTATGCCAAGGAGCTATGGAGAAAATTGGCAAGATACCATGAGGAGAGTTCATCCTCAAGTGAAAGTGAGGAATCGGAAGTTGAGATGGAGTCAACTTCCGAATCGGAGAAAGAAGAAGTAGAAGAGGTGGAAGAAGCATCTACTTCTAGGATTGAGGAGGATAGACCATCCTCTACACCGGAGCAACCTCAAGAAGAGCTCTCAACATCCGATCAAGATGAGGAAGCTCAAAATTCAACTCCGGCACCTACCACCACCCTAGGTAACTCAAACACTTTATTTTCAAACAAAAATCATATTATGTGCTTTGAGTGTAGGGAGTATGGGCATTACAAGAGCAAATGTCCAAAGAGAATCAAGAAAACTCCTCCGGTGCCTAAAAGTCAACAAAAGTCAACAGACGCCGGTTCTCCAAGACAAAAGAGCAAGGAGCATGTCATTTGCTTCAAATGTCGACTACCGGGTCATTACGAGTCAATGCCCAAAGAAAGAAAAAGAAGGGGCAAAGGGGAGCATCACAAGTAGGGGGAGCCACTAAGGCAAACCCTAAGGTATATTTAAATAATGCTTCGTCTAATTTAAAGCATGCTAGAACTAATTTTAGCAATTGTGATATGTATCATAAAGAGCATGCTAGAAATAACAAACATATGTGTTTAGGAGCTAAGAATGTTCACCTTAAGAATAAGGAGAAATTTGGGACTAATGTCCTTAGAAAAACAATACCTAAGAAATCTATTAAGAAAATCCAAGAACATCTAGGTTTTAATCCAAAATGGACTAGGCATTTGCCAAGAAAGTCCAATGCCCAAGAGTTAAATAAAAATTCTAAAATTGGGCAATTAGAATTAGAAAACCAAGCCTTGAGGTCAAGGCTTGAGAAATTGGAAAAGACCCTAAACAAAATACAAAATCAATCTCAAGGGTCAAATTGTCAAACTCGTAGGTCAAGAAGTCAAAATCAACCTCTAAGACCTAAGAGTCAAAAGTCAACCAAGGGCAAGAATGGTTTGGGTCACAAACCTAAGTCCAAGGTGACTTACCATAGTGTTCCGTTTGACTATGGGGAGACCAAGGTCAATAGGGAAATCATCCCTAGAGTTGATCATGGTGTGTGCCTAGTGGCTAGGGTTTCTAGGAAACCTAGGGAAGTCACTAAGGAGGTTACAAGGGGAGTCACCCCTAGAGTTAACCATGGCAAAACCAAAATGACCAAGGCTTATAAGCCTAGAAGGGTCATTAGGAAGGTATCTAGGGAAGTTATCCCTAAGGAATACCTAGTTAACCCTAGGAGCTCAAATCGGTTTTGGGTTCCTAAGAGCGTGATTGATTCACGCTAGGTGGGTTTAGGGTGTGCCAGCCTTGATTGGATGGGTAGTTAACTCAACCATGGCAAAGGTGACACTTTAGGATATTTTCAAGGTTATGGTTACCTTGGAAATAGATTTGAATCATGATCCTAAAAGATTTTAGGATGTGCCAATATTACTTGAGAAGTTTGATAAAATGATCAAAATTGGCACAATTTAGGTTTAGAGGTTAGTGTGCCATTTTGGGTTTTTGGCATACTTGGGAGAAAGATAGAAATATGGCAAAATATAATTAATTATATGAAATGGCAATTAATATTCAAATTTAGGTATTACTATACCTATATATTTTATATGCCATGCTTTGTTTGCCATATAACATGCCATGACATCATGCTTATTTTTAATCATTCTATATGTCATGTACATGTTTAGGATTAAGGATTAAATGTCATGTGTTTTTAGATTTTATCATATGCCATGATATCATGATCATTGGCCATGCTTAATTATTGCTATCTTTATGCCATGATCATTTCATGCAGTTAATTAATTAAAATTGATTTAAGGACTATGACATGACTTGGAGTCCCATTTATAAGGGAATCAAGTAGAGTTGCTTTAGAAAATGCATGAAACCCTAGTTTAGGGAGAACAAAACCCACATCTCACATCTAATTGACATGTATGTGTATTTATACACCATAGATACATGTGAGATGCTAGAATATGAGTTAAGTTCAAGGTGCATAGTTTTTGCATCTAGATGAACTAAAACTCATCTAATTTTAGTAGTGGATCATTAGGAGAGCTCGTGTACAAGTCACACACATAGAGCCCAAGGAACATGATCCAAGATAAGGTCTTGAAAACATTTTAAAATCATTTTAGAAAACCTTGGTGAAGTCTATCTTTTGATAGCAATCACCATTGATGAAGTTGATACAAAATAGGCCAAAACATTGAAAATTTCAATGGTTTTGAGTTTTGTATCAAATTCACTATTTATGGTAAAATAATTTTCAAACATTTTCACCCATTGTATTGGTCATAGGTATTATCGTATCAAATTTCGTGATTTTTAGTTATCGTGTAATTATTTATGATTTTCGAACTCGATTACGATAAGCGAAATTGAAATTTCAGTTATCGATCAGACCTACAGTGTCGATCGGTGATGAGTGTAATCGATCATTAGTGGTGTGGTCATTTGCCAAGGCTGATTCGGAAAACTAAGTTTGGTTAGTCCGTGTTCAGCCATGGCAAAGGTCCCTAACCACTCCTAACCCTAGGATATGCTTTGGGAAGCATTATAAAGGGTGAAAAGCTATTGGATATGGATTAGGAGAGTTGTTTAGGGTTTGTATCAATTTTAAGGTGTGGAAAGTTCAATGTTGAATTTCTAACCTTAATTTTGATGGTTTAGAGTTCCTATTGGCTTAGGGACTTCCCAAGGACATTGTTGGTGCAATGGTCAAGGGGGAGCAAGCCTTTAGGGGGAGATATCCTTCTTGGGATGATGGATGTGTTTTTCTCCTTGAAGGGGAGAATGTTGTAAATTTGGGAAATTTATGGATTTTTAGAAACCCAATTTGGAAATTGGGAGAGTGAATAGGATTGCCTCTCTTGAGTGATATGGGACTTATCACTAGGAAGATGGTAGGCATCCTAGGCATTTTTGGATCAAGGGGGAGATTGTAAGATCTCATTGGGACATGAGACATTGACCTCCTTGGAGAGAAAACCTTTTTGATGTTAGTCAAAAAGGGGGAGAATGTTTGGGGGAGAACATTTGGGATAATTGTTTGGTTTTTGTCAAACATCAAAAAGGGGGAGATTGTTGGTGCAATCGGCCCAGGTCACGATTGACCAGGACTCGAGTTTGGCTCGAGTGATGTTTTGATGTGTTTTGATGTTTCGACAAAAACATATGATAATATAATTGTCATGGAAAGTCCAAGTCGGACACTTGGCAATGTAAAGTCCAACATGGGTTGGCAAGGAAAGTCCAAGCATGGTCTTGGCATGGAAAGTCCAACATGGGTTGGCAAGGGAAAGTCCAAGCTTGAGTCTTGGCATTTGAGAAGTCCAAGGGTTTGATATTGGCGGCGTAAAGTCCAAGCGGGAGTCTTGGCAGCATAAGTCCAATGGTTGGCGGCGTAAAGTCCAAGCGGAGTCTTGGCGGCGTAAGTCCAATGTGCCTTGGCGGTGTAGACACTGTTAGCATGACATAGCCGAAAGCACTGAAGGCTAGCGCGATGGATGAACAAGTCATGGATGACTTGGAGGGATCCGAGGCGTGAGGCTGATGGAGGTGACTAGAAGGCTTAGGTCTAGGCTAAGGGTGGTCTAGCAAGTATGGGGGAACCATACTTGAGTTAAAACCTCATGGTTGAGGTGTGCCCGGTCGGTGCCATGTGGCGATCGGGGACCGAGTCAACTAGGGTTTGGTATGGGTTATGGCCTAGCGATCATTGCCATAGGATGGCGGTCGGTGATGCTCAGCGATCGATCGTGTGATCGATCGGTGGTGCTCGAGAATTCGGCCACAGAATGGAGTCGAGACTCGACTGGTCGAGTGAGGACTTCATCAGTCGACTGATGGTCACAATCAGTCGACTGATAGTAGTTCCGTTGGACTTATCCAACGTGGAACTAGCCGTTGTCTCACGACAACAGTGGCATCAGTTGACTGATGGTCTCGATCAGTCGACTGATAGACTTTTTCCAGCACAGGTTGAAGCTATATATGGAGCTCGTGATGGAGGAAAAAGAAACCGGTTCTTGAGGGCTATTGGGGCGATTTGTTGGTGTAAATCAGGTCTCCAAGTGCAAGCAAGCAACCAAGCATTCAAGCAATCAAAACAAGTGTTGTAAAGTCTTTTCTTTACTTGTATTTCATATTTACATTGTATATTGCTTGTATTTCATTCTTACTATTGTAAGATTTATTGTAAGGGGTTTCTCCGCCTCCGACTTGTGTCGAGAAGGAGTGTTTATCATTAGTGAGTGCGTGTGCATCACTAGGGCTCTTTAGAGCTCGATCCGTGGAGTAGGAACCGTGCGGTTCCGAACCACGTTATATCATTTTGTTAGCTTGTTGTCTATTTCGTTATCGCTTTTATTATTTCTATTTCCGCTGCGCACTAACGAAATTGTAGACATAAACGGGAGCGAATTTCATCTACGCTTTTCACCCCCCCCCCTCTAGCCGTTCCAATATTCCTAACAGGACTTTCCGTGCAAAGTACCCATGACTTGGACTTTTCCATGACAATGGTCAAACCATCGTCAAACATTAAATGTTAACCTGGGTCGATTGCATCAGTAATCTCCTCGACACATGTCAGACATCAATGTCAAATATCAAAACACTTACTCGAGTCAAACTCGAGTCCGGTCAATCGTGACCTGGGTCGATTGCACCAATAATCTCCCCCTTTTTGATGTTTGACAAAAAACACCTTTGAGTTAGGCCCGTAACTCAAATTCCCTTACCAATTTTCTCAAATTGGTAACTCTAACATTCTCCCCCTTTTTGGCATACATCAAAAAGGTTCTCCTAAGGAGGTCAATGTCTCATGTCCCAATGATATTTTACAATCTCCCCCTTGGTCCAAAAATACGTAGGATGCCTATAATTTTCCTAGTGATAAGTCTCATATCACTCAAGAGAGGCAATTCTATAAACTCTATCAATTTCCAAATTTGGTATCTGAGATGCCCATTCCTCCCCCTCATGAGGAAAAATAACATTCATCATCCCATGATGGATATCTCCCCTTAAAGGCTTGCTCCCCCTTGACCATTGCACCAACAATGTCCTTGAAAAATCCCTAAGCCAATAGGAACTCTATGTTGGGATGTATACTGAAAAGTCTATCTTTTGTATGAACATCTTTATTTTTGAAATAAGAATCACATGATCATTGTTTGCATATTTATTGTTATGCATATTGTCTAATACATTATATTGTAGATAACATGGTGTGTAGTGTCACGCGGGAGATTATGTTATCAGTTCCTTGTAGAGTATAAGTAAAGGCTCACAACCGAGATGGTTCTGGACAAACCATTGGTATGGTTGTAGTGAATTGGTATTGGTTTGTCTTGACCATAGAATTACACTAGTACACATATGTGTGTATTGAGCAGGACCGACTTAGAGGTTATTCGATTTATTGCTGACTACATAATTGAATCAGACCTCAGATATTATGGTATACATGCTCTTAATCCCGATATAATAATGGGCACATGTACTTAGTATTTATTTCTTTGATTTACCAATGGGCGAGATTTATAGAGTAAATCGATAGACTCGGTAAGTTGAGAAATAATATTATTTACACGGTGTGTCGTTGATTATAGGATGAAACCGTGTCCTATATATTAGGATGATGATGTCCCCTTGAGGAGCTCATAAGGTTCATCATGTAAACCCTACAGGTGGACTTAGTCCGACATGATGATAAGGTTGAGTAGTACTACTCATGGAGTTAGATGTTCATTAATTAATCGTCAGTAAATTAATTAATTGACGGACATTCGAGATCTTAAACATGGGGAGATATTTGTACAATTAATATATGGAGCCCATATTTAATTATGGGGGTTGGTGAGGTAGATCAATGATAATCCTCTAGTAGAATGGATTATCATTAATGGATCGGACTTTATGTGGGCTTGATCCATTGGGTGGCCAAGATCTAACTCCTCCTCATGATCTCTATTGTAGCCTATTAAAACTCTCATGAAGACAAGATCCGATGATGGAAAATGAAACTCTAGATCCAACGGTGGAGGTTAAATCTCTAGATCCGACGGTGGAGATTAAATGTCTATATCCGACGGTTGAGATTAAATCTCTAGATCTGATGGTGGAGATTAAAAGGAGGATCAAGCCTATCTCTATAAATAAGGGCTTAGGGCTTGGGCATGGGATATAAGACAAGGGTTAGGGTTTTTGAGTTGGCTTGAGAGGAGAGGTGGGCGGCTGCAACCCTAGGGTTTCCTCTTCCTATTGGGCGGCGGCAACTCATTTTAGGGTTTGGTGCTCCTCTTGGCCGGCGACATCACAACCACCCTCTCTCTATATATTGGTGACAACTCCTCCCTCTCTCTCTCTCTCTCTAGGTTGGCTGACGACAACCTTTCTCACTCCTTGGCCGGCGGCAACATCAAGCTTGGAGCTTGGTGGGCGGTTCTAGATAGGAGAAAGAGTTTCGTTTCATTCTTCCTTTTGTTCAGAGTGAGCAAGGAAGGGAAGAACATGATCTAGGAGGCTTCAACTTTTGGAAGATCATCGCCCACACAACGTCCAAAAAGGGAAAGGACGTACAATAGAAGATCAAGAGGTATAACAAGAGGTATAAGCTTGTTTACTTTGATTAATGTTCTTTTGTATTATGTATATAATTGTTTACAATTGTAAGTGGCTATTTTACTTGGACCCCGAAGACAAACACAAAAATTGGTGATCCGTACATCGTCTATTCCACGGCTAATCGGAGAAAAGAGGTAGGTTGCTTGAGCAACAAGTTTGTTCAAGTGACCACTCTAATCGAATAGCATGACGATGGATTGGTTGCTTGGGTAATCCCTCTTCGTCTAGGATTAATTTTTTTTAATCCAGGGACGTAGATGGGATCGCCATGCACAAGTGACCAAGTTGAAGTGGGAAGCGAAGTTTTCTCCTTTAAGTGGTATCAGAGCCACGATTTCCGGTTTTGTGTGTTTAGGATTCGGTTAATTTTATGCACTTATCATATATTGTATGTGTCAGATGATAGTAGGATGTGCATAGGCTAACGTTTTGTTTGCAGGCATAAGATCCAACTATTATGGCCATATGTGTGTGTATGTGATTGGATGTGTGTAATATTATTTGAATCCTCAGGGTTGGCGAGGCAAGTATTTTATTTTTATAATTAAGTACGACATTGTTTAGCCACTCTTTTTATTTTAGTTTACTTTCGATCTAGATTTAATGTACACTCCTTCGTGGAGTATAGGATCGATGGATGTAAATTAAAATAATTTTTCTCAGCTCGGATCTCCAAATGGCTTGTACATGGCAGAGGGAGGAGCGGACGAGATGACGATACGACGGGAGGTATATTGGAGAACAAAAGCCATAATAGATGGAAAATATTTTTTCATATTTATTGCTTCTTGTTTGATATGCATGTCGTGTGCTAGAAAAATTCCTCAATTTTAAATTACTAAGTGGGAGAGGGATATTTTTATAAATTCCCACGGCCTCCATTACGATTTGACATGTGATGCAAACAAACTTGCGCGTCGGCTCTGAGTGTCTTCCTCGCCATCAGATGAGTTTGTTTTACGGATCACAGGGTTGAATATAGTTATAGGAAATTATTAAGGAGCGTGTGTACTTCCCCATCGGAAGGCACATAACCCGAGATAATTGTCTTGGTACCAAGTAATGGTGAACACTTAGATGCAAATAGGAGTATCCTCCCCATCGGAGTCACTTCTTTTATTTGTAGGGCCGAAGAGGAACCAACTATTAATTTTATTTGTCAAAAAGTTAGGTTGACAAGATAGTAAAATTAATGGGTAAAACCTCCTCTTACAAATGTAGAATTCATATACGTCAACATGATCGTGGCATACTATATTCTCGGTGTTTTGAGGTGTTGGTTGATTTTAAAATTTTATTGTTTGAGGAATCAATAATTTTTTGAAATCTAATGTTTTGATCTATGTGATTCTTAGATTTTTCAAAAATGACTTTCAACCCGCTTGTTGTGATATTGAAAGAGAATAAACTTACTGGACCAAATTATGTTTATTGGAAGAGGAATCTTGATATTGTCTTGACTACTGAGGAGTACAAATATGTACTCTTCGAAGAGTGTCCTCCTAAGCCTGAAGATGATTCTGGGGAAAAGGAGAAGGAGAGTTATAAGAAGTGGATAAAGGCTGATGAGATGGCGCGGAGTTAAATTTTGGCTTCTCTGTCAAATGTATTGCAACATCAGCATTAAGCCATGCCCACTACTTATGACATGATGCTCAATCTCAAGGAACTTTTCGGGCACCAGAATCGGGCTGCTAGGCAGGAAGCCATGAGGAACTTGATGACGACCACCATGATCGAGGGAACACCCGTAAGGGATCATTTTCTCAAGATTATGGTCCATTTGAATGAGCTAGAAGTGTTGGAATGTATACTGAAAGCCTAGCTCTTTTTGTATGAACATTTTTATTTTGAAATAAGAATCACATGATCATTGTTTGCACTTTATATTTATTATATGTGTGCATATTGTCTAATATTTTACATTGTAGATAACATGGTGCTTGGTGTGGCACAGAAGATCATGTTATCGGTCCCTTGTAGAATATAAGTAGAGGCTCACAACCAAGATGGTTTTGGACAAACCATTGGCATGGTTGTAGTGTAGCTTGGTATTGTTTTGTCTTGAACATAGAGTTACACTAGTACACTTAGGTGTATTGAGCAGGACTGACATAGAGGTGATTCAATTTATTACTGACTACATAACTGAATCGGACCTCGGATATTATGTTGTACATGCTCCCGATATAATAACGGGCACATATACTTAGTATTTATTTCTTTGATTTACCAAAGGGTGAGATTTAGATGGATTAAATCAATATGCCCGGTAAGTTTGGAAATGATATTATTTACATGGTGTGCCGTTCATTATAGGAGGAAACCGTGTCCTATATATAGGTTGATGATGTCCCCTTGAGGAGCTCATAAGGTTCATCATGTAAACCCTACAGGTTGACTTAGTCAACATGATGATAAGGTTGAGTGGTACTACTCGAGGAGTTAGATGATAATAAATTGATGGTCAGTAAATCAATTAATTGACGGACATTCGATATCTTAAACACGGGGAGATGGATGTACAAATAATATATGGAGCCCATATTATCATATGGGGGTTGGTGAGGTAATTCAATGATGATCTTCTTGTGGAATGGAACATCATTGATGGATCAAGTTTGTGTGGTTCCGATCCATCGGGTGGCCAAGATCCAACTCCTCCTCATGGTCCCTATTGTAGCCTATTAACACCTCATGAAGCCTAGATCCAATGATGGAAAACAAAACTCTAGATCCGACGGTGGAGATTAAATCCCTAGATCCGACGGTTGGGATGAAACCCTAGATCCGACAGTTGGGATGAAACCCTAGATCTGACGGTTGGGATGAAACCCTAGATCCGACGATTGGGATGAAACCCTAGATCTGACGGTTGGAATGAAACCCTAGATCCGACGGTTGGGATGAAACCCTAGATCCGACGGTTGGGATGAAACCCTAGATCCGACAGTTGGGATGAAACCCTAGATCCGACGGTTGAGATTAAATCCCTAGAACCAATGGAGGAGATTAAACCAAGGCCTAAACCTAACTCTATAAATATGGGCTTAGGCTTGGGCAGCAAAAAAGAATGAAAGAGAAAAAAAACCTAATGGAGATAAGGTGGCTTGGGCGGCAAGAAAGAGGAGGCTAGGGTTAGGGTTTGGTCCATGGTGTTGGGCGGCAACAAGGAGAAGGGAGCTTCTTCTTCTTGTTCCCAATGGTGGTCGGCACCCTTCTTCCTCCTTCCTCTTTGGTTTGGCCGGTGCCCAAGCTTCTCCCCTTGATCTATGGCTTGTGGTGGATGAGATGAGGGTTGCTTCCCATGGGCGGCAAGAAATAGGAGGAGGCTAGGGTTAGGGTTTGGTTGTTGGTGTTGGGCGGAAACAAGGAGAGGGAGATTCTTCTTCATTTTCCTTTGATGGCCGGCCCCTCTACCTTGGCCAAAACTCAATCTATTCTACTTCCCTTCATCCTTAGCCGGAAATTAAGGGGAGCCTAGTTTAGGGTTTGGGCGGCAACAAGGAGAAGGGGTGTTTTCTTTCTTCTTCTTCAAGTGTTGGCCGGCGCCTATGCCCTTGTTGTTTCTTCTTTGGTTAGTTTCCATACTCCATTTTATCTTCCTTGGCCGGCGGCAACATCAAGTTTATTGACTTGGTGGCCGGTTCTAGAAAGGAAGATGAGTTTTGTTTTAGGATCTTCCTTTGTTCCTAGTGAACAAGGAAAGGAAGACCGGTGATCTAGAAGGCTTCAACCTTTGGTAGATCGTCACCCACACGACGTCCAAAAGGAGGGAGGACATACAATAGAAGATCAAGAGGTATAACAAGAGGTATAATCTTGTTTATTTTGATTAATGTTCTTTTGTATTATGTTTATAATTGCTTTTGAATTATATGCATGTTTTGTGTGGATGGTTACTTGCTTGTATTTGTTATGAGCATGTTTGCTTTATGTATGTGTTGATTATACATGTCTACATTCATATGTATTTGTATAATCATGGGCCTCGAAGATAAACACAAGAACCGGCAATCCGTCCATCGTCTCTTCGGTGGCTAACCAACTAGAAGAGTTTTGTTGCTTGAACAACTAGTTTGTTCAAGCGATCGTTCAAGTCGTTAGCACGACGACGAATTGGTTGAGCTTAGGAAACTCATCCCATTAGGATTAGTTTTCATTTGTTGAAAATTTTAATCTGGGGACATGGGAGCCGACGAGCCTCTGAAGCGATTCCTACCAATTGGTATCAGATCCACGGTTTCCGGTTTTGTGTGTTTAGGATTCGGTTAATTTTTATGCACTTTTTCATATATTATATGTGTCGGATAATAGTAGGATATGCATAGTTTAACTCTTTGATTGCAGGCGTAAGATCCGACTATTATGGCCATATGTGTGAATGTGATTGTATGTGTGTAAATATTTATTATTTAAATCCTCGGGGTTGACGAGGCTAGATTAGTATTTAATTTTTGTAATTAAATACGGCATTGTTTAGCCACTCATTTTAGTTTACTTTCGATCTTGAGTATTTGTACACTTCTTCGTGGAGTATAGGATCGATGGATGTAAAATATAATGATATATCTCGGCTCGGATCTCTTTTGTGGCTTGCGCACAGAAAAGGTGGAGCGGACGAGGTGGCGACACGACAGGATGCATATTGGAGAACAAAGTCATAATAGTTGGAAAAATTCTATTTTTTCCATATTTATTGCTGATTTTTTTTATATGCATGTTGTGTGTGCTTGAAAATTCCTCATTTTCAATTTACTAAGTGGGAGAGGGATATTTTAATTAATTCCCGTGACCTCCATTACAATTTGACGTGTGATGCAACAAACTTGCGTGTCGACTCTGAGTGCCTTCCTCTCCATCGGATGAGTTTGTTTGCGAATCACTAGGTCAAATAATGGTTATAGGAAATTATCTAGGAGTGTGTGCACTTCCACAGCGGTAAGGCACATAATTCGAAATAATTCCCTTAGTATCGTGTAATGGTGCACACTTAGATGCAAATAAAGGTATCCTCCCCACCGGAGTCACTATTTTTATTTGTAGGGCCAAAGAGGAACCAAATATTAATTTTATTTGTCAAAAAGTAAGGTTGACAAGATAATAAAATTAATGGGTAAAACCTCCTTTTACAAATGTAGAATTCGTATATGTCCACACAACGTGGCATGCGATATTCTCGGTATTTTGAGGTGTTGGTTGATTTCAAAATTTTATTGTTTTGAGAAATAAATAATATTTGAAATCTAAAGTAATGATCTATGTGATTCTTAGGATTTTCAAAAATGACTTTCAGTCCACTTACTATGATACTAAAGGAAATAAACTTACTGTACCCAAATAATGTTGATTGGAAAAGAATCTAGATGTTGTCTTATCTGCTAAGAAGTACAAGTATACACTCTTCAAAGAGTGTCCTCAAGCCATGGTTGCTCAAAAAGGTTTCTACTTCTAAGCCGAAAGGCTAAAAGAAGGAGAAACAAGGTGGAGCAAAGGTGGTGGGAAGATCTCAGGGAGGAGTGAAGAAGCCGAAAGGCAAGTACTTCACTTGCAAGCAAACTGGACATAAGAAGAAGGATTATCCCAATCCGAAGTAAGAACAAATGTATATCCTTTGGTCCAGTCGTTGAAACATGGTTAGAGGCATTATCTACCGGCACCTGGTGTGTAGATACGTGAGCCACTAATCATGTCTGCAATACTTTGCAGGGGTTCCAGGAAACCCGACGACTAGCTAAAGGGGAGATTACCATTTACTTGGGCAATGCCATGAAGGTGGCGGCTATTGCAGTGGGAGAAGTTTTATTTATCTCTTAAGAAAAATAAAATTTTGGTTCTAGAAAATTCCCTTTATGTACCTTTATTTAGAAAGAATTTAATTTCGATTTCTAAATTGTTTATGGATGAATATTCTATTTCTTTTAATGACAGAGTTGTTATAAAAAGGAATAGGGAAAATATCTGTTCAGGTACATTGATAGGAAATTTGTAAACACTTGAACCAAAAACCTCCCACGATGCAAATTAAAGTTTATAACTCATCTTCTAATTCTAATAAGAGAAAAGAACCTTCGAAGATGAACCAAACATATCTTTGGCATCTAAGGCTTGGTCATATTAACCTGAGTAGAATTCAAAGGTTGATAGCTGATGGACCTTTGGGTTCATTAGTGGTGGAGGATCTCCCAACCTGTGAATCTTGCTTGGAAGGTAAAATGATCGAGAGGCCTCTTTAGGCCAAGGGGTATAGAGCCAAAGATGTGTTGGAATTGGTTCATTCTGATTCATATGGTCCTATGTCTATCCAGGCAAGAGGTAGTTTTGAATATTTCGTCTTTTTCATAGACAATTATTCAAGATGACACTACGATCTGATCATAGTGGTGAATACCTCTTGGGAGAGTTTAGGAATTACTTATCAGAGGCTGGGATTCAATCCCAATTGTCTGCACCTGGCATACCCCAGCAGAATGGTGTAGCAGAGCGAAGGAATAGGACTCTTATGGAGATGGTTAGATCGATGATGAGTTATTCTGACTTGCCAGATTCGTTCTGGGGATATGCTCTAGATATGGCGGTGTACATTCTGAACTTGGTTCCATCTAAATCAGTACCTTCTACTCCCACAGAGTTGTGGACCAGGCGAAAGCCTAGTCTAAGACATATTCGGATATGGGGGAGTCCAACACATGTGTTGAAGGCTGATGCTGGTAAGTTGGAACCTCGTACAGAAGTGCGCTTGTTTGTTGGCTATCTTAGGGAAACGAAGGGTGGTTTGTTTTATAGTCCTAGAGATCAGAGGGTGATCGTTAGTACGAATGTCAGATTTCTAGAGGAGGACTATGTGATGAACCACAAGCCCACGAGTAGGATTGTTCTTGAGGAGTGGACAGGGGAAGTCCCGACTTCAGTACCACTGGTACAAGAGGATATACCACATGTCACTGCACCGCGTGTCATAGAGGATACACAGGTGATACCTCATCGTAATGGGAGGGTTGTGAGACAGCCTGATAGATTCATGTTCTTGGGAGAATCTTCTGATTTGGTCCTTGGCAAACATGAACCTGATCCTTGGACATATGACGAGGCAATCCAAGATAAAGATGCAGCATCTTTGCAAAGTGCAATGAATACTGAGATTGAATCTATGGATTCAAATCAGGTCTGCGAGCTCTTATGCATAGCAGCTCATATGGATTATGAGGTGTGGCAGATGGATGTCAAGACAGCTTTCCTTAATGGAAGTCTTGAGGAGAACATCTATATGAAGCAACCAGAGGGATTCATTGCTAAGGGCAAAGAGTATCTTGTATGTAAGTTTAATCGGTCCATTTATGGATTAAAACAAGCTTCGAGGTCTTGGAACATCCGCTTTGATGAGGTAAATCCAGACTTATGGATTTATTCAAAGTTCGGATGAGTCTTGTGTATACAAGAGATGTGATGAAAACGTAGTGGTATTTCTTGTACTATACGTAGATAATATTTTAGTAGTTGGCAACAATATCAGAGTGTTATCAGACGTAAGAGTATGGTTGTCCAAACAGTTTTGAAGGACTTGGGAGAAGTGGGACACATCCTTGAGATCAAGGTTAGTGTGCTAATCCCAAGCTTCATACATAGACACAATTATGGATCATTTTAGCATGCAAAACTCCAAGAAAGGTTTTCTACCTTTCAGGCATGGAGTTCCTTTATCTAAGGAGATGTGTCCTAGATCATCTAAGGAGATAGAGGAGATGAAGGCGGTTCTTTATGCTTCGACAGTAGGAAGCCTCATGTATACGATGCTATGTACGAGACACAATAACTGCAATGTCGTGGGCATGGTCAGCAGATATCAGAGTAATCCAGGACAAAGACATTGGACTGCGGTAAAGCATATATTGTAGTGCCTGAGAAGGACTAGGGATTATATGCTAGTTTACCGGGCAGACCAATTACTCCCTGTGGCTTACATAGATTCCGATTTTCAATCTGATAGGGATAATAGTAAGTCTACCTCAGGTTTTGTATTTACTTTGGGAGGTGGAGCCATTGTATGGAGGAGTGTCCAGCAGAAATGTGTGGCGGACTCCACCATGAAAGCCGAGTATGTGGCAGCCTCTTAGGCGGCCAAAGTAGCTGGGTGGCTCAGGAACTTCCTGATGGACTTGGATGTGATTCCTGGTTTGCCCAGAAATATCATAATTTATTGTGATAATAATGGTGCAGTTGCAAACTCGAAGGAACCACGAGCCCATAAGGTAAGTAAATTCATAGAGCGCAAAGTACCACCTGATACGAGAAATCGTAAAGGAGGTAGAAGTTGCTGTCGCCAAGATTGCATCAGAGGATGACCTGGTTGTAGGTTTTGCCCAGAAGCTCTGATACCAATTGAAGGGATTTCCCTTGTCGAGTCCGTGAGAGGAAACTTCGCTTCCCCTTCGCCTCGGTTGCTTGACCATGGTGATCCCTTCGATGTCCCCGGATTAAAAATTTAATCCTAGACAAAAGGGATTCCCAAAGCAACCAAGTCATCGTCGTGCTATTCGTTTAGAGAGGTCACTTGAACAAACTAGTTGTTCAAGCGACCATCCTCTATTCTACGAGTAGCCGCGGAATAGACGATGTCCGGATCGCCGGTTTTTGTGTTTATACTCGGGATCCAAGTATTATTTAGCCTATTTACAGAAATATAACATGCTTATATTTTGAAAAACAAACACAAGAAATGAATAAAAGAGATAGAAGAATAGTTATACCTCTTGGTCTTCTAATGTATGACCCTCCTCCTTTTGGACGTCGTGTGGGCGACGATCCACCAAAAGTCGAAGCTCCTAGATCGCAAAACATCCTTCCTTGCTTTTCCCAAGCAAGAGGAAGAAGAGAAACAATGTTTTTCTCCTTCAAAAATTCAACCAACAAAGAACTATAGAAGTTCTTGCCGCCGGCCAACAAGAAGGAGAAGAAGATGATGGAAAACTACCAAGACACCAAGGGAAACCCTATATCTTGTTTCCACCACCTAAGGAGAAGAGAGGGGAGTGTTTTGGGTGCCAGACAAGGGCTGGGAAGGGCTGGAATAGCTGCTGGACATTGGCCACAAGGCAAGGAAGAAGAAGGAAAACTTGCCTTATTTGGTGCCACCCTTGCTTCCAAACCCTAACCCTAATTCCAATCCTATCTTAACTAGGATTGCCCTATTCTTGCCGCCCAAGCCTTGCTCCCTCTCAATCATCATCTTCACGCCAACCCCATGCCACCATTTATAGAGTTTGGGGATAAGCCATGAATTAATCTCCTCCATTGGTTCTAGGGATTTAATCTCAACCGTCGGATCTAGAGATTTAATCTCAACCGTCGGATCTTAGAGATTTAATCTCTACCAATGGATCTTAGTGTTTTTTTTCTATCCATTGGATCTAAGCATCTTGAGGTGTTAATGGGCTACATTAGGGACCATGAGGAGGAGTTGGGTCTTGGCCACCCATGGATCAAGCCCACATAAAGTCCGATCCACTAATGATGGTCCAATCTACTAAAGGTCCATCATTGATCTACCTCACCAACCCTCATATGATAATATGGGCTTCATATATTATTTGTACATTTTCTCCCCGTGTTTAAGATCTCGAATGTTCGTCGATTAATTAATTTACTGACCATTAATTAATCAACATCTAACTCCTTGAGTAGTACCACTCAACCTTTTCATCATGCCGGACCTAGTCCACCTGCAGAGTTTACATGATGAACCTTATGAGCTCCTCAAGGGGACATCATCATCCTAATATATAGGACACGGTTTCCTCCTATAATCAACGGCACACCATATAAATAATATCATCTCCCAACTTACCGAGTCTATCGATTTAATCTATAAATCTCGCCCATTGGTAAATCAAAGAGATGAGTACCAAGTATATGTGCCCGTTATTATATCGGGATTAAGAGCATGTACTAAATAATATCTGAGGTCCGATTCGATTATGTAGTCAGCAATAAATCGAATCACCTCTTTGTCGGTCCTTCTCAATACACACAAAGTGCACTAGTGTGATTCTATGGTCAAGACAAACCAATACCAAATCACACTACAACCATTCCGATGGTTTGTCCAAAGCCATCTCGGTTGTGAGCCTTTACTTATACTTTACAAGGAGCCGATAACAAGATCTCCCTTGTGACACCACACACCATGTTATCTACAATGTAACGTATTAGACAATATTGCATAACCATAAAAATATGCAAACAATGATTATGTGATTCTTATTTCAAAATAAAGATGTTCATACAAAAGATAGACTTTTCACTATACATCCCTACAATCTCCCACTTATACTAAAAGACTATGTTGTCCTTATACTGCCTTACATCTTATTCCCCTTCCTTCCACATGCCTATCAAAGCTCTCGCCAGAAAGGCCTTAGTGAAAGGGTCTACCAGGTCATCCTCTGATGCAATCTAGGCGACAGCAACTTCTACCTCCTTTACGATTTCTCGTATCAGGTGGTACATGCACTTTATGTGTTTACTAGCCTTATGGGCTCGTGGTTCCTTCAAGTTTGCAACTGCACCATTGTTATCACAATAAATTGTGATAGTTCTGGGCAAACCAGAAATCACATCTAAGTCCATCAAGAAGTTCCTGAGCCATACAACTTCTTTGGCCGCCACAAGGGCTGCCAAATACTCAGCTTCCATGGTGGAGTCCGCCACGCATTTCTACTGGGCACTCCTCCATACAATGGCTCCACCTCCTAAAGTAAACACAAAACCTGAGGTAGACTTACTATTATCCCTATCTGATTGGAAATCGCAATCCATGCAACCCACAGGGAGTAATTGGTATGCATGGTAAACTAGCATATAATCCCTAGTCCTTCTCAGGCACTACAATATATGCTTTTACCGCAGTCCAATGTCCCTGTCCTGGATTACTCTGATATCTGCTAACCATGCCCATGGCAAAACAGATATCTTGTCTCGTACATAGCATACATGAGGCTTCCTACTGCCGAAGCATAAGGAACCGCCTCCAGCTCCTTTATCACCTCAGATGATCTAGGACACATCTCCTTAGATAAAGTAACTCCATACCTGAAAGGTAGAAAACCCTTCTTGGAGTTTTGCATGCTAAAACGATCCAAAATCATGTCTATGTATGAAGCTTGGGATAAGCACAACATCCTTTTCCTGCGATCCCTTATAACCTTGATCCCAAGGATGTGTCCTACCTCTCCCAAGTCCTTCATATCAAACTATTTGGACAACCATACCCTTACGTCCGATAACACCTTGATATTGTTGCCAATCACCCAAATGTCATCTACGTATAGTACAAGAAATACCACTACGTTTCCGTCACATCTCTTGTATACACAAGACTCATCCGGACTTTGAATAAATCCATAAGACTGGATTTACCTCATCAAAGCGGATGTTCCAAGACCTCGAAGCTTGCTTCAATCCATAAACGGACCGATTAAGCTTACATACTAGATGCTCTTTGCCCTTAGCAATGAATCCCTCTGGTTGCTTCATGTAGATGTTTTCCTCAAGACTTCCATTAAGGAAAGCTATCTTGACATCCATCTGCCACACCTCATAATCCATATGAGCTGTTATGCATAAGAGAATTCGGATAGATTTAAGCATGGCTACCGGCGAAAAGGTCTCCTCATAATCGATACCCTCTTTCTGAGTATACCCCTTCGCAACAAGCCTCGCTTTGAAGGTCTCAACCTTCCCATCTATTCCTCTCTTTCTCTTGTAGATCCACTTGCATCCAATGATTTTTACACCATCGGGTGGTTCTACTAGCTCCCAGACCTGATTTGAATCCTTAGATTCAATCTCAGCATTCATTGCACTTTGCCAAGATCCTGCATCTTTATCTTGGATTGCCTCATCTTATGTCCAGGGATCAGGTTCATGTTCTCCAAGGACCAAATTAGAAGATTCTCCCAAGAACATGAATCTATCAGGCTATCTCACAACCCTCCCACTACGACGAGGTATCACCTGTGTATCCTCTGTGACACGCGGTGCAGTGACATGTGGTATATCCTCTTGTATCAGTGGTACTAAAGAAGTGACTTCCCCTTTCAACTCCTCCAGAACAATTTTACTCTTTGGCTTGTGGCTCATCACATAGTCTTCCTCTAGAAATCTGGCGTTCGTGCTAACGATCACCCTCTAATCTCTAGGACTATAAAACAATCCACCTTCGTTCCCCTGGGATAGCCAATGAACAAGCGCACTTCTATACGAGGTTCCAACTTACCAGCATCTGCCTTCAACACATGTGCTGGACTCCCCATATCCGAATATGACTTAGACTAGGCTTTCGCCTAGTCCACAACTCTGTGGGAGTAGAAGGTACTGATTTAGATGGAACCAAGTTCAGAATGTACACTGCCGTTTCTAGAGCATATCCCCAGAACGAATCTAGCAAGTCTGAATAACTCATCATCGATCTAACCATCTCCATAAGAGTCCTATTCCTTCGCTCTGCTACACCGTTCTGCTGGGGTGTGCCAAGTGCAGACAATTGGGACTGAATCCCAACCTCTGATAAGTAGTTCCTAAACTCTCCCAAGAGGTTGTCACCACCACGATTAGATCGTAGTGTCATCCACATCTTAAATAATCATCTACAAAAGAGATGAAATATTCAAGATTACCTCTTGCCTAGATAGCCATAGGACCACACAAATCAGAATGAACCATTTCTAATACATCTTTGGCTCTATACCCCTTGGCCTTAAAAAGGCCTCTTGGTCATCTTACCCTCCAAGCAAGATTCGTAGGTTGGGAGATCCTCCACCACTAATGAACCCAAAGGTCCATCAGCTATCAACCTTTGAATTCTGCTTAGGTTAATGTGACCAAACCTAAGAAGCCAAAGATATGTTTGGTTCATCTTCGAAGGTTCTTTTCTCTTATTGGAATTAGAAGATGAGTTATTAACTTCAATTTGCATCGTGGGAGGTTTTGGTTCAAATTTCCTTTCAATGTACTTGAATAGATATTCTCCCTATTCCTTTTTATAACAACTCTGTCATTAAAAGAAATAGAATATCCGTCCATAATAATTTAGAAACTGAAACTAAATTCTTTCTAAATAAAGGTACATAAAGGGAATTTTTCAGAACCAAAGTTTTATTATTTTCAAGAGATAAATAAAACTTCTCCCACTGCAATAGCCGCCACCATCATGGCATTGCCCAAGTAAATGGTAATCTCCCCTTCAACTAGTCATCGGGTTTCTTGGAACCCCTGTAAATTGTTGCAGATATGATTAGTAGCTCCCGTATCTACTCACCAGGTGCCGGTAGATATCACCGCTAATCATGTTTCAATGACTAGTCCAAAAGATATACCTATGTTCTGTTTTGGATTGGGACAGTCCTTCTTCTAATGTCCATCCTGCTTGCAAGTGAAGTACTTGCCTTTCGGCTTCTTCACTCTTCCCTGAGATCCTCCCACCATCTTTGCTTCACCTTGTTTCTTCTTCTAAACTCTTTTGAGCAATGATGGCTTGAGGACACTCTTCGAAGAGTGCATACTAGTAGATAAGACAATATTTGGATTCATTTCCAATCAATATAATTTGGGTACAATAAGTTTATTTCCTTTAGTATCAAAATAAGTGGACTGAAAGTCAATTTTGAAAATCCTAAGAATCACATAGATCATTACTTTAGATTTCAAAAAAATTATTGATTCCTCAAACAATAAAATTTCGAAATCAACCAACACCTCAAATCACCGAGAATATCGCATGCCACGATAGTGTGGACGTATACGAATTCTACATTTGTAAGAGGAGGTTTTACCCATTAATTTTATTATCTTGTCAACCTTACTTTTTGACAAATAAAATTAATAGTTGGTTCCTCTTTGGCCCTACAAATAAAAGCAGTGACTCCGATGGGGAGGATACTTTTTATTTGCATCTAAGTGTGCACCATTACACGGTACTAAGGGAATTATTTTGGATTATGTGCCTTACCAATGGGGAAGTACACACGCTCCTAAATAATTTCCTATAACCATTATTTGACCTAGTGATCCGCAAACAAACTCATCCGATGGGGAGGAAGGCACTCAGAGCCGACGCGCAAGTTTGTTGCATCACATGTCAAATTGTAATGGAGGTCGCGAGAATTAATTAAAATATCTCTCTCCCACTTAGTAAATTGAAAATGAGGAATTTTCAAGCACACACAACATGCTTATTATTACTGTAGATTTCAATAAAAATTATTGATTCCTCAAATAATAAAATTTTGAAATCAACCAACACCTCAAACACCGAGAATATCGCATGCCACGATAGTGTGGACGTATACGAATTCTACATTTGTAAGAGGAGGTTTAACCCATTAATTTTATTATCTTGTCAACCTTACTTTTTGACAAATAAAATTAATAGTTGGTTCCTCTTTGGCCCTACAAATAAAACTACTTTTTATTTGCATCTAAGTGTGCACCATTACACGGTACTAAGGGAATTATTTCGGATTATGTGTCTTACCGCTGTGGAAGTACACACGCTCCTAGATAATTTCCTATAACCATTATTTGACCTAGTGATCCGCAAACAAACTCATCCGATGGGGAGGAAGGCACTCAAAGCCGACGCGCAAGTTTGTTGCATCACATGTCAAATTGTAATGAGGCCGCGGGAATTAATTAAAATGTCCCTCTCCCACTTAGTAAATTGACAATGAGGAATTTTCCTAGCCTACGACATGCATATCAAACAAAAAGCAATAAATATGAAAAATAAATTATTTTCCAACTATTATGGCTTTTGTCTTCAATATGACTCCTGTCGCATCGCCATCTCGTCCGCTCCTCCTACGCCATGTACGAGCCATCCGGAGATCCGAGCCGAGACTAAATCCTATTTTAATTTACATCCATCGATCCTATACTCCACGAGGGAGTGTACATGAAATCTAGATCGAAAGTAAAATAAAATAAAGAGCGGCTAAACAATGCCGTAATTAATTTACAAAAACTAAATACTAGCCTCGTCAACCCCGAGGATTCAACAAAATAAACATTTACACACATACAATCACATACACACACATGCCATAATAGTGGAATCTTATGCCTGCAACCAAAGAGTTAAGCTACGCATATCCTACTATTATCCGACACATTTAATATATGAAAAAGTGCATAAAAATTAACCGAATCCTAAACACACAAAACTGGAAACCTTGGCTCTGATACCAATTGTAGGTTTTGCCCAGAAGCTCTGATACCAATTGAAGGGATTTCCCTTGTCGAGTCCGTGAGAGGAAACTTCGCTTCCCCTTCGCCTCGGTTGCTTGACCATGGTGATCCGTTTGATGTCCCCGGATTAAAAATTTAATCCTAGACAAAAGGGATTCCCAAAGCAACCAAGTCATCATCGTGCTATTCGTTTAGAGAGGTCACTTGAACAAACTAGTTATTCAAGCGACCATCTTCTATTCTACGAGTAGCCGCGGAATAGACGATGTCTGGATCGCCGGTTTTTGTGTTTATACTCGGGATCCAAGTATTATTTAGCCTATTTAAAGAAATATAACATGCTTATATTTTGAAAAACAAACACAAGCAATGAATAAAAGAGATAGAAGAATAGTTATACCTCTTGGTCTTCTAATGTATGACCCTCCTCCTTTTGGACGTCGTGTGGGAAACGATCCACCAAAAGTCGAAGCTCCTAGATCGCAAAACTTCCTTCCTTGCTTTTCCCAAGCAAGAGGAAGAAGAGAAACAATGTTTTTCTCCTTCAAAAACTCAACCAACAAAGAACTATAGAAGTTCTTGCCGTCGGCCAACTAGAAGGAGAAGAAGATGATGGAAAACTACCAAGACACCAAGGGAAACCCTATATCTTGTTTCCACCACCTAAGGAGAAGAGAGGGGAGTGTTTTGGGCGCCGGACAAGGGCTGGGAAGGGCTGGAATAGCTGCTAGACGTTGGACACAAGGCAAGGAAGAAGAAGAAAAACTTGCCTTATTTGGTGCCACCCTTGCTTCCAAACCCTAACCCTAATTCCAATCCTATCTCAACTAGGATTGCCCTATTCTTGCCGCCCAAGCCTTGCTCCCTCTCAATCATCATCTTCATGCCAACCCCATGCCACCTTTTATAGAGTTTGGGGATAAGCCATGAATTAATCTCCTCCATTGGTTCTAGGGATTTAATCTCAACCGTCGGATCTAGAGATTTAATCTCAACCGTCGAATCTTAGAGATTTAATCTCTACCAATGGATCTTAGTGTTTTGTTTCTATCCATTGGATCTAAGCATCTTGAGGTGTTAATGGGCTACATTAGGGACCATGAGGAGGAGTTGGGTCTTGGCCACCCATGGATCAAGCCCACATAAAGTCCGATCCACTAATGATGGTCCAATCCACTAAAGGTCCATCATTGATCTACCTCACCAACCCCCATATGATAATATGGGCTCCATATATTATTTGTACATTTTCTCCCCGTGTTTAAGATCTCGAATGTCCGTCGATTAATTAATTTACTGACCATTAATTAATCAACATCTAACTCCTTGAGTAGTACCACTCAACCTTTTCATCATGCCGGACCTAGTCCACCTGCAGAGTTTACATGATGAACCTTATGAGCTCCTCAAGGGGACATCATCATCCTAATATATAGGACACGGTTTCCTCCTATAATCAACGGCACACCATATAAATAATACCATCTCCCAACTTACCGAGTCTATCGATTTAATCTATAAATCTCGCCCATTGGTAAATCAAAGAGATGAGTACCAAGTATATGTGCCCGTTATTATATCGGGATTAAGAGCATGTACTAAATAATATCTGAGGTCCGATTCGATTATGTAGTCAGCAATAAATCGAATCACCTCTGTGTCGGTCCTGCTCAATACACACAAAGTGCACTAGTGTGATTCTATGGTCAAGACAAACCAATACCAAATCACACTACAACCATTCCGATGGTTTGTCCAAAGCCATCTCGGTTGTGAGCCTTTACTTATACTTTACAAGGAGTCGATAACAAGATCTCCCTTGTGACACCACACACCATGTTATCTACAATGTAACGTATTAGACAATATTGCATAACCATAAAAATATGCAAACAATGATTATGTGATTCTTATTTCCAAATAAAGATGTTCATACAAAAGATAGACTTTTCAGTATACATCCCTACACTGGTAGACCCTTTCACTAAGGCCCTTCTAGCGAGAGCTTTGATAGGCATGTGGAGGGAAGGGGAATCAGATGTATGGCAGTGTGATGACAGCATAGTCTTTTAGTATAAGTGGAAGATTGTTGGTATACTGAAAGCCTAGCTCTTTTTGTATGAACATTTTTATTTTGAAATAAGAATCACATGATCATTGTTTACACTTTATATTTATTATATGTGTGCATATTATCTAATATTTTACATTGTAGATAACATGGTGCTTGGTGTGGCACAGAAGATCATGTTATCAGTCCCTTGTAGAATATAAGTAGAGGCTCACAACCAAGATGGTTTTGGACAAACCATTGGCATGGTTGTAGTGTAGCTTGGTATTGTTTTGTCTTGAACATAGAGTTACACTAGTACACTTAGGTGTATTGAGCAGGACCGATATAGAGGTGATTCAATTTATTACTGACTACATAATTAAATCGGACCTCGGATATTATGTTGTACATGCTCTTAATCCCGATATAATAACGGACACATGTACTTAGTATTTATTTCTTTGATTTACCATAGGGTGAGATTTAGATGGATTAAATCAATATGCCCGGTAAGTTGGGAAATGATATTATTTACATGGTGTGTCATTGATTATAGGAGGAAACCGTGTCCTATATATAGGTTGATGATGTCCCCTTGAGGAGCTCATAAGGTTCATCATGTAAACTCTGCAGGTTGACTTAGTCAACATGATGATAAGGTTGAGTGGTACTACTCGAGGAGTTAGATGTTAATTAATTGATGGTCAGTAAATAAATTAATTGACGGACATTCGATATCTTAAACACGGGGAGATGGATGTACAAATAATATATGGAGCCCATATTATCATATGGGGGTTGGTGAGGTAATTCAATGATGATCCTCTAGTGGAATGGAACATCATTGATGGATCAAGTTTGTGTGGTTCCGATCCATCGGGTGGCCAAGATCCAACTCCTCCTCATGGTCCCTATTGTAGCCTATTAACACCTCATGAAGCCTAGATCCAATGATGGAAAACAAAACTCTAGATCCGACGGTGGAGATTAAATCCCTAGATCTGACGGTTGGGATGAAACCCTAGATCCGACGGTTGGGATGAAACCCTAGATCCGACGGTTTGGATGAAACCCTAGATCTGACGATTGGGATGAAACCCTAGATCCGACAGTTGGGATGAAACCCTAGATCCGATGGTTGGGATGAAACCCTAGATCCGACGGTTGGGATGAAACCCTAGATCCGACGGTTGGGATGAAACCCTAGATCCGACGGTTGAGATTAAATCCCTAGAACCAATGGAGGAGATTAAACCAAGGCCTAAACCTAACTCTATAAATATGGGCTTAGGCTTGGGCGGCAAAAAAGAATGAAAAAGAAAAAAAACATAATGGAGATAAGGTGGCTTGGGCGGCAAGAAAGAGGAGGAGGCTAGGGTTAGGGTTTGGTCCATGGTGTTGGGCGGCAACAAGGAGAAGGGAGCTTCTTCTTCTTGTTCCCAATGGTGGCCGGCACCCTTCTTCCTCCTTCCTCTTTGGTTTGGTCGGCGCCCAAGCTTCTCCCCTTGATCTATGACTTGTGGTGGATGAGATGAGGGTTGCTTCCCATGGGCGGCAAGAAATAGGAGGAGGCTAGAGTTAGGGTTTGGTTGTTGGTGTTGGGTGGCAACAAGGAGAGGGAGATTCTTCTTCATTTTCCTTTGATGGCCGGCCCCTCTACCTTTTTCCCTCTACCTTGGCCAAAACTCAATCTATTCTACTTCCCTTCATCCTTAGCCAGAAATTAAGGGGAGCCTAGTTTAGGGTTTGGGCGGCAACAAGGAGAAGGGGTGTTTTCTTTCTTCTTCTCCAAGTGTTGGCCGGCGCCCATGCCCTTGTTGTTCCTCCTTTGGTTGGTTTCCATACTCCATTTTATCTTCCTTGGCCGGCGACAACTTCGAGTTTATTTACTTGGTGGCCGGTTCTAGAAAGGAAGATGAGTTTTGTTTTAGGATCTTCCTTTGTTCCTAGTGAACAAGGAAAGGAAGATCGGTGATCTAGAAGGCTTCAACCTTTGGTAGATCGTCGCCCACACGACATCCAAAAGGAGGGAGGACATACAATAGAAGATCAAGAGGTATAACAAGAGGTATAGTCTTGTTTATTTTGATTAATGTTCTTTTGTATTATGTTTATAATTGCTTTTCAATTATATGCATGTTTTGTGTGGATGGTTACTTGCTTGTATTTGTTATGAGCATGTTTACTTTATGTATGTGTTGATTATACATGTCTACATTCATATGTATTTGTATAATCATGGACTCCGAATATAAACACAAGATCCGGCGATCCGGCCGTCGACTCTTCTGCGGCTAACCGACTAGAAGAGTTTTGTTGCTTGAACAACTAGTTTGTTCAAGCGATCGCTCAAGTCGTTAGCACGACGACGAATTGGTTGAGCTTAGGAAACTCATCCCATCCGGATTAGTTTTCATTTGTTGAAAATTTTAATCCGGGGACATGGGAGCCGACGAGCCTCCGAAGTTATTCCTACCAAGAAGTCCTCGGAGCTTAGATTAATGGGGAAACCCAGGTCGATATCATTCTCCAGTCTCTACCTAGGAGTTTTGAGCAGTTTCGCATGAATTACAACATGAACAAGAGGTTGTATTAGTTGGTTGAGCTTCTGACAGAACTCCAAGCGATCGAGGGGCTTTTTCATCAGAGTGCTCAGGCTCAGGCCATGATTACCCAAAAGGTTTCTACTTCTAAGCCGAAAGGAAAGAAGAAGAAGAAACAAGGTGGGGCAAAGGTGGCGGGAGGTTCTCAGAGAGGAGTGAAGAAGCCGAAAGGCAAGTGCTTCACTTGTAAGCAGACTGGACACTGGAAGAAGGACTGCCCCAACCGGAAGTAGAACAAAGGTATATCTTTTGGTCTAGTCATTGAAACATGTTTAGATATGTTATCTACAAGCACCTGGTGTGTAGATACAGGAGCCACTGATCATGTCTGTAATACTTTGCAGGGGTTCCAGAAAACCAGACGACTGGCTGAGGGGGAAATTACCATTTACTTGGGCGATGCTACTAAAGTGGCAGTTGTTACAGTGGGAGATGTTTATTTGTCTTTTGATAGAAATAAAACTTTTGTTCAAAGAAATTGCTTTTATGTACCTTTATTTAGAAAGAATTTAATTTCGATTTCTAAATTGTTTTTGGATGGATATTCTATTTCTTTTAATGATAGAGTTGTTATAAAAAGGAATAGGGAGATTATTTGTTCTGGTGCATTGATAGGAAATTTATATACCCTTGAACCAAAAGCTCCCACGATGCAAATAGAAGTAAATAACTCATCTTCTAATTTTAATAAGAGAAAAGAACCTTCAAAAATGAACCAAACATATCTTTGGCATCTAAGGTTAGGTCTTATTAACCTAAGTAGAATTCAAAGGTTGATAGCTGATGGACCTCTGTGTTCATTAGTGGTGGAAGATTTCCCAACCTGCGAATCTTGCTTGGAAGGTAAAATGACCAAGAGGTCTTTTAAGCCAAGGGCTATAGAGCCAAAGATGTGTTGGAATTTGTTCATTCTGATTTGTGTGGTCCTATGTCTATCCAGGTAAGAGGTGGTTTTGAATATGTCGTCTCTTTTATAGATGATTATTCAAGATATGGGTACATTTACTTGATGCGTCGCAAGTCTGAATGCTTTGACAGGTTCAAAGAATTCAAGGCTGATGTGGAGAAACGTCAAGGTAAAAGTATCAAGATACTACGATCTGATCGTGGTGGTGAGTACCTCTTGGGAGAGTTTAGGAATTACTTATCAGAGGATGAGATTCAATCCCAATTGTTTGCACCTAACACACCCCAGTAGAATGGTGTAGCAGAGCGAAGGAATTAGACTCTTATGGAAATGATCGTGGTGGTGAGTACCTCTTGAAAGAGTTTAGGAATTACTTATCAGAGGCTTAAAATGATTTTAAAATGTTTTCAAAACCTTATATTGGATCATATTCTTTGGGCTTAATGTACATGGCTTGAACATAAGTTTTCCCAATGATCCACAAATAATATAAGATGAGTTTAGGTTCATCTAGATGCAAAAACTATGCACCTTAAACTTAATTCATATCCTAACATCTCACATATATCTAGGGTGTATAAATACACATACATGTCAATGTGATGTGAGATGTGAGTTTTGTTCATCCAAATTTAGGGTTTCATGCATTTTCTAATGCAACCCAACTTGATTCCCTTATACATGGGACTTCAAGTCATGTCATAGTCCTTAAATCAATTTTAATCAAATTAAATTCATAAATGATCATGACATAAATGATAACATAATTAACCATGATGAATGATCATGATGTCATGTCATATGATATAATCTAAATATACATGATATTAAAAACTAACCCTAAACATACTCATGACATTTTATATGATTAAAGATAAATATGATGTCATGGCATGGTATATGACAATCAAAGCATGACAAATAAAAAGTAAAGGTATATAATACCTAAATTTTAATATTAATTGTCATTTGTCATTATTAAGTCATTTTTCCATATTGTCAATTATCTCCTAAATGTGTCAAAAAACCCAAAATGACACACTACAACCTCTAAACCTAAATTGTGCCAATTTAATTGATTTTTTATAATCCCAAAAATATATTAGCACATCCTAAACTCTTTTAGGATCATGAGAAAATGTAATTGTTGGATAAAGAAATAGATCACCGATCGATTTATTAGTCGACCGATCATATCAGATGCGATACGATATGCGCCCAGCAATGAAAGTGCTATTTCCGGGACTCGACTGCTTGAACATCAGTCGACTGATGGTACTGTTCATCGAGGCAGAGGATCATCAGTCGAGTGCTCGCAGCCGAATCAGTGATGATCTCATCGGCCGATCGATGAGCAACATCACGATCGATGCTATCGTAGCACGCCATAGAAGACTCAGCGATTCGAGCCGAGCGATCATCACGGCTCGATAAACCCACTAATTGCGCGATCACCGATCGATGCGCACATCATCGCGTCGCGATTTTATAACGCTGAACCGCTAGGGTTCGGCTTCTTCACGCGACGATTCTTCACTTCCTCTCCTCTCCGGTCGCCGCTGCCTTTCTCCGATGAGTTTTCTGACCGAGTCGGCCGCCTAATTCTTATGTTTGATAGCCACTCTCTTCCACTCATGCTTTCACTCGTCTCACAACCCTAATCCACTCACTTCCAAAGGTTGTTTCTTCTTTTTCGATTAGGGTTCCGGCGTCCAGTCCTCCGGCGAACTTTTTGACGGCCCCTTCAGTGATATCTGACTATTCTTTCATCATCCCTCCAAATGGCACTGAAGTAAAATTTTCTTACTCAAAAACTCTAATTTTTCTTTTCCATTGTAATCTATTATAATCTAATCGTGTATTGGTGCCCTTGCATTTCATATCGTTGCATTACATTCATATAGGAGATCCCATAGAAATGATCCACCCGAGAGTGAATCACGATTGTACCAACCTATGTTGGTTAGGTACATCGATAGGGACTTCTTTACACGTTACTGTAGTGACGTCATGGACATATTTTCATATTATCATCTTATGAAAATTGTCTTATTCACACATGCCATCAATGATGATCTCCTTAAGGAGTTTTATCAGAACTTAAAGAAGGTAGACGATGGCCCTACCTACACTACTCGCGTTGCAAAATGCGATTTAGAGTTCACTCCTGCGATATTGCAGAAGTTTCTTGAGTGTAAGCCGTCGGATGACACCTTCATTTTCTACCCTACCTTTGATGCCCCTTTACCCGAGCCATTTGACCATATCTCTTTGGACTCCATGCATGAGCATGTTTTTGGTCATCCTCGTCCACCAGCTCAGAATTTATTTCCTATCATTGAGCTATCTGCACCTGACAATGTACTCTACAAGGTCATTGTTGGGTGTTTTCTTCCTATCGTGACTCGGGGTCTAGCTAAGATTCGGCCTCCCCATCTCTTTTTACTATATGCCATGCGTAATAGATTAGACATAAACATTGCATTAAACATGTTTCATTGCATTGTGCATTTCATATCCCCTATAAGGGAAAGTGCATATGCCTTATGGTCATATTATCACTGCATGGTTAGAGTCAGTAGGCATCAACATTCACAGGGGATCACTGAGGGCGCTATCTGAGGTGTACGACTGCATATCAGTTCGTAACTTCTCGTTAGCGAAGTTGCGGATGGGGCGTGGGAAGATGTAGTTGGCACCTCGACCATCGCCCAGGGCACGTGGAGAGCCGCCTCTGGTGCCTAGAGAGGCTGGAGAGGACTATGAGGATGCAGACACCGCTGATGAAGAGGATCAGATGCCAGCAGATGCATCAGCAGTGGGTCTATCAGATCGTCTTGGCCAGCTGGAGTACAGATTCCAGGACTATCAGCAGACAATTGACTCACGACTGTTAGAGCTCTTAGTAGGGCAAGCCTCCATGGGTGCACATCTTAGTCGAATGGAGGAGAGATACATTCAGATTGCAGAGTCCCAGAGCCGCATCGAGCAGCGTCAGCTCGATATGTATGAGATGATGCGGGCCTGGACTTTGAGCCAGCAACCTCCTCCACCGCCACCGTCTGCAGACGACTAGATCTAGAGGATGTTAGATTTTTTATGTTTTTCAGTTTTTATAGTGAGATTGAGCATATCAAATCTCTATTTTGGATGTAAGAAACTGAAATCTTTTTAAATTGAATGAAATTTCTGTTTGTGAAAATCATGTGTGTTTGAGTGTATATTTGTATTAATGTATTGGTTTATGAAAATTGCTATATCATGACATGAAATTTCATCTTATCATATAACATGTCATGTCATTGGTTATGATTATTTTAGATGTCATGTTTGTTTTTAGATTATATCATATGCCATGACATCATTGGCCATGCGTTATTATTGATATCATTTATGCCATGATCATTTCATGCATTTAATTGTTTAAAATTGATTCAAGGATAATGACATGACTTAGAGTTCCATTTATAAGGGAATCAAGTAGAGTTGCCTTAGAAAAATGCATGAAACCCTAATTTAGGGAGAATAACTCCACATCTCACATCACATTGACATGTATGTGTATTTATACACCCTAGATACATGTGAGATGCTAGGATAATAAGTTAGGTTCAAGGTGCATAGGTAGTGCATCTAGATGAACTCAAACTTATTTTAGTCATCACTAAGAATCATAAGGAAAGCTAATATACAAGTTATGTATATTTATCCAATAAACCATGGTTCAAAATAGGTTTTCAAAAACATTTTAAAATCAATTTAGAAAACCTTGGTGAAGTCTATCTTTCGATAGCCATCATCATTGTAGAAGTTGATACAAAGTAGATCAAAAACTTTAAAGTTTTAATAGTTTTTGAACTTTGTACCAATCTCCTATTTTCATGGTAAAAATATTTTTCCAAAATTTTTCACCGATTGTATGTGTGATAAGTAATGTACTTATCAAGTTTCGTGATTTTTTAATTTATGTAGAATTACTTATGAATTTCCAAAAGTCGAGTCTGATATTTGAAAATCAGGTTTTCAGTTATCAGTCGACTGCCTCTGAGATCGGTGATGGGCGGCGTTTGACTCATTGCGCATAGTATCACTCGACTTTGCGTGTGTCACGATCGATGGACACATCGGTCGATTGGTAGCGACAGTCAGTCGATCACAATCGATTTCGGGAAAACTAGGTTTGTTTAGCCCGATTTTAGCTGCGGTTAAGGTCCCTAATCACTCCAAACCCTAGGATATGCCTTGGGAAGCATTATAAAGGGTGAAAAATCTATTGGCTATGGATTTGGATAGGTGTTTAGGGTTTGTATAAAATTTAAGGTGTTGGAAAGATCAATGTTGAACTTCTAACCTTATCTTTGATGGTTGAGAGTTCCTATTGGCTTAGGGATTTCCCAAAGACATTGTTGGTGCAATGGTTAAGGGGGAGCAAGCCTTTAGGGGGAGGTATCCATCATGGTATGATAGATGGTGGTTCATGGGAAGGAAAAATGAGTTTTTTTCACATACCAAATTTGGAAATTGGTAGAGTATAGGATTGTCTCTCTTGAGTGATATGGGACTTATCACTAGGAAGATGGTAGCATCCTAGGTATATTTAGACCAAGGGAGATATTGTAAGATCTCATTGGGACATGAGACATTGACCTCCTTGGAGAGAAGACCTTTTTGATGTTAGTCAAAAAGGGGTAGAACATTTAGAGAATGTTTAAGATTACCAATTTGGGATAATTGGTAAGGGATTTGAGTTAGTGTTCTAACTCAATGTTTTGTTTAGTTTTTGTCAAACATCAAAAAGGGGGAGATTGTTGGTGCAATCGCCCCAGGTCACGATTGACCAGGACTCGAGTTTAACTCGAGTGATGTTTTGATGTTTCGACAAAAACATATGACAATGTGATTGTCATGGGAAAGTCCAAGTGGGACACTTGGCATTTGGGAAAAGTCCAAGCATGGGTCTTGGCAAGGAAAGTCCAAGTCATGGGTACTTGGTATGGAAAGTCCAACATGGGTTGGCAAGGGAAAGTCTAAGCTTGAGTCTTGGCACTTGAGAAGTCCAAGGGGTTTGGTATTGGCGGCGTAAAGTCCAAGCGGGAGTCATGGCAGCGTAAGTCCAATGTGCCTTGGCGGTGTAGACACCGTTAGCATGACATAGTTGATGGAAGCACGTGAAGGCTAGCGCGATGGATGAACAAGTCATGGATGACTTGGAGGGATCCAAGAGGCGTGAGGCTGATGGAGGTGGCTAGAAGACTTAGGTCTAGGCTAAGGGTGGTCTAGCAAGTATGGGGACACCATACTTGGGTTAAAACCTCATGTTTGAGGTGTGCCAGTCGACTGATGCCATGTGGCAGTCGACTGGCATAGTCAACTAGGGTTTGACTACGAGAATTTTCCTAGCAGTCGACTGCCATAGGTGGGCAGTCGACTGATTGGATGAGCAGTCGACTGATGCTCGGATTTTAGGGCACAGAATGGAGTCTCACTCGACCGCTGGGACAAGCAGTCAAGTGATGCTTCATTAGTCGACTGATGTCCTAGCCGTTGGATTTTTCTAGCGTGGATTACACCGTTGTCTCACAGCAACAGTGTGATCAGTCGACTGATCAACCTTTTCCAGCACAGGTTGAAGCTATAAAAGGAGCTCATGATGGAGGAAAAGGCAGTGATTTTCTTGGGCGAAATTGAATGGGAAAGTTGGTGCTTTCTAGTCCTTCAAAGCTAGTTCAAGGCAATCAAAGATCAAGCAATCAAAAGCTCTTGTAAAGTGTTTTCCTTTACTTGCATTTGTATTTCATTATCGTATTTGCTTGTATCTATTTGATTATTGTTGTAATCATCTTGTACGAGGTTTCTCCGCCTCCGAATTGTTCCGAGAAGGAGTGTTTATTAGTGGTTGCGTGTGCATCACTAGAGCTCGATCTGTGGAGTAGGAACCGTGCGGTTCTGAACCACGTTACATACTCGTGTTCTTGTTGTGTTTGTCGTATTTTGTTATTGTATTATTTCTATTTCCGCTGCGTACAAACGAAATTGTAGAGATGACCATGATCGAATTCCAACTACGAACGAATTCTACGTTATTCACCCCCTTCTAGCGACTTCAAATATCCTACATGTCATTGCAAAACCGTGCGCTTGGTGCATCCGAGGGACCGCCAGACGGGGAGCGAATGGAGTGAGGCCCAAGGGAAGCATACTTCTAGGGCAAGAGACGCGAAGGATGGTATTGTGAAGTCATGCGCTTGGTGCATCCGAGGGACGTACGCCGAGGGAAGAAAGCTTCGGTGGTGAACTCCATGAGAGGATGAGGTGGATTTGGCCAAGTGGCTAAGACTGTGTCGGAAGCTCAAATGTGGTGTTTGAGGGTTTACCCGACGGTCGGATGCTCAAACAACTTGGTGTTTGAGGTTTTACCCAACATCAGTCGACTGCTCTAGGTCATTTGGACTCGACTAGTGTTCGACTGACCAAGTTCTGGCCAAACAATCGACTGCCGAGGGAGGGTAGTCGACTGCCAATGCCATTAGTCGACTGATGATGAGATTAGTCGACCGATTAGGACAAATTCAGGCACAGAATGGTTTCTAGTAGAGTTATCACGGCGACAACTCGACTGATGGGAACATCAGTCGACTGATGGGCATGATCAGTCGACTGATGATGGATTCGTTGGAACTTGGCTAGTGTGGATCAAGTCGTTATGAGACAACGGCTACAGGACCAGTCGACTGATAGTCACGATCAGTTGACTGATGGGCACGGAATCAGCTCGATGCAGGTTATAAATGGAGCTCCAGATGGAGGATTTCACCAAGACTTTTGGGGAGATTTCGGAGGGGAATTGCTGCTGCATTCCAGACCTTCAAGAGTTAAACCAAAGCAAGCAACAAGCAAGTGATCAAAGCAATTGTGTAAAAATTTTCTTTTGTATTGTCTTTGTATTTTGGCTTGTATTTTTGTATTACTATTGTAATTGCTTGTACGAGGTTTCTCCCCCTCCGACTTGTTGTCGAGAAGGAGTTTAGTTAGTGTCATGCGCATAACTAGAGCTCGTTGAGCTTGCCCCGTGGAGTAGGAACCATTCGATTCCAAACCACGTATATCTTGTGTATGCTCATATGTGTTGTTAGTATTTTCATTTGTATTACTATTCCACTGCGCTAACGACAATCGTAGACAAGTGACAGAAGAAGAACGAATGATTTCCATCGTCTAAGCATATCGGGCTATTCACCCCCTCTAGCCGACCATCGACATTCCAACAAAGATAACACCTTAACTTTGAGTCTTTGTCATAATCAAAACCTAGGTTCGATTATCAGGTTCTCGTGCACCAATAATCTCTCCCTTTTTGATCTATGGCAAACCGACACAAAATTAAGGAAACAATTAAGCATAAAATGAAGTAGTAACAATATGAGTAGTAAACATGTAGTGAAGTAGTAAGTGTGATTAAGCGTAGCAAGTGTAATTAAGAAAGACACAACTTATTATGAGTATGAAAGAAATGCATAATTTAGTAAGTTATGTTGAAGCAGTAGACACCAGATAATTGAACCTAAGTTTTAATTATGACAAACATGCAAAAGTTAAAGTTATATCGTTATTTCATGAGTTGAACAAAGTGTGCAGAAATGTTAAGCTCAGATGAAGGTCAACGACACCCAGAGAATCTCGAATGGAGAAACCGTGGTGGTCAAGCGACACCGGGAAAACTTTGGAGGGAGCCGAAGAACTCAGGTGGAGACCAAAAGCAAAGCTTCAAGTCACAAGGACCTAAGGTAAGCTCGAGGTAAGCTCGTGTGTGTGAATGAAAGTAAGGACGGATCCTCCATACGGGGACATCTTTAGGCGGCGATCCAATCAAGACTTCCCATGGAAGGTCTAGGTCGAGATCAAACGGTGCGTGGTCGTTGAATTCACTCTTATTACATTGATTTCGAGCTAACTCTTTGATGCAGCTGGATACCCTAGCCAACAGTCAACTGATGGCTATTAGTAGTAAATTGCTGGTGGCATCAGTCAACTGATAGGGTTTATCAGTCGATTGCCATTCAAATTCTATCTTTGATGAGAGTCAAACTTCATCCTCTCATCTTAGGGCGATGTGGCCTTTTGGATAGAACTTGATCTCAACGTCTAGGGGGTTGGAAGGCTATAAAATAAAGGGGGTTTCACCCCTTTAGGTCATCATTCTAAGCTCTCAAAATGCCTCTGTAATGCTACTCTTCTACGTCGACTCTACGATGATGAAGCGCTGCCGAAATGCTGACGACACGAGCTCAACCTTCACCCTCTTAGTCATCGGTATCAGTTTCATATTTAGTTACTTCTAATTGTTGTATTTCATTTCTTTTATTGAGCTTTTATCGTAATGAGTAGAGGGGGTTTGTCTCTCTACCTCGAGATTTCTTGAAGTTTTGTAATCGTCATCTCCTACCTCCAACGAGGAGAAGTTTTAGTGAATTGCCCTCCGTACATGATCACGGACCGCTAGGGCCTTGGATTAGCAGCCGGTAGCCTGTGAACCAAGTAAAACCAAGACTTGTTCATTTACTTTCTGTTGTGTATTTTATTCTTGCTTGTGTTTGAATCATATCGAAGAAAAGAATTCACCTGTGCTATTCACCCCCCCTCCTCTAGCGCTCTTTTTATGATCCAACAATTGGTATCAGAGCGGGGGTGCTACAATTTGGTGTAACTACCAATCTAGCATCTTGTTAAGTTTCTTTTCATATTAGTTTTTCAATTCGTATCATTTTTCGTTTCATTTAATTCCTATCTCCCACACTACTAATCCAAGACGAGAGTCTTGGTACCTTTTGTCATTTTTGTTTTTTTTTTGCGAGGTTCCCTTTTCTTTTTAAATGGCCCATCTCGAAGGGTTTAGCACCAGTCAATCCCTGTTTTACAATGGAGATGACTTTCGTTACTGGAAGGGTCGGATGGAGTGCTATTTAAAAACCCAAGTAGAGATCTGGATCGTAATTAAAATCGGGTTCACACTTCCGACTAATGAAGATGGTGAATCGTTGGATTGTGATCAATGAACAAATGTCATGAGATGTCAAGTGGAAGCCGATGCCAAGGCTACACAAATTCTACAGTGTGACTTGTCCAAAGAATAGCTCAACCGCGTTGGCCCCTTCATCAGTGTGAAGGACTTGTGGAACAAACTCGTCGAGCTACACGAAGGAACCGACAACACTAAGGTATGTAAAAGGGATCTGTTGTTTAATAAATTGTACAATCTTAAGATGAAGAAACATGAGACCGCAACCCAATTACATGCACGGATCCAATATATCATCAATAGGCTACATTCGATCGGACAGAAGGTCGAAAACCGGGACTTAATAAGGTATGCGCTTAACGCTTTACCTAGGACAACCTTGTGGCCATCCATGGTTGATGCCTACATGGTTTCTAAGGAACTTTCTAAGATTAGACTTGATGAAATATTTTTTGAATTTGAACTTCATGAACAGTCTAATACGGCCCTTACCGAGAAAAGTATTGTCTTATTTGTAGGACCGAAGAAAAAGCTCAAAAGCAAACCACCACCGGAGGAAGAAGACGAGGATGAGTCAGAGATAGATGATGAGATGGAGACCGAACTAGTAAATCTAGTTCTGAAGATGATCAAAAGACAAAAACAACACATCAATCAATCCAAGGAAGGTAATTCTAAATCAAATTCCAACTATAGATGCTATGAGTGTAAAGAGTTGGGCCACATCAAGTCGGAATGTCCAAAGCTCAAAAACAAGGCACAAAAGTCCAAGAAAGCACTCAACACTATGTGGAAAGAATCGCCGGAGGAGGAAGACAAGCTCAACAACCCCGTCTTCATGGCCAAGCTCATCAAACCTGAGGAAGAGTCTGACTCCCGATCTGACGATGAGTCTCTATTCAAGACAAGCCACGGATCCGTATTCAGTTCAAAAGGTTCACTCAAGGTAAGTCGGTCTTTAATTGATACGTTATATAATGCAATTAAGTTTATAACTAGAAAGTTAGCTATGTCCAAGTCCAAGGTCGAGATCTTCGTTGAGGAGGTTAAACTCCTTAAACATGAGGCCTCCCTAACCTCTTTGACTAGTCAAGTTCAAGAGGAGGACTCAACTCGAGTTGACAAACTCGAAGTTGAGAACTCACTTTTGAAAGGACAAGTCGAAGATCTTAGGCAAACATTGGAATGGTTTACTTTGGGATCCAAGGGACTTGACCTAGTACTTGGATTGCAAAGGTCCGTGTACAACAAGGCCGGACTAGGGTTTATATCAAATACGACTAACAAGTCATATATGTCAATTGTAAATCGTAATAGAAACCAAGTACAAGCATGGGTCCCTAATACCGCTTTAATTTCACAATTAGGATCTAATAAGTATTGGGTTTCAAAGGATGAAATCCACTACGTGGATAGACCGAATTGATTCAATGGTCCAGGGGGAGCTAGTACTAAATTTGTTTGTTCAATTACTTGAAATTAGTCCTTAAATGCTTAGGTATTTTGTTTTAATTTTTAGAACGGCTAGATAGGGTCAATAACTCATCAATCTTGACAACATAGTACTAGGACGCGGCGAGATGATAGTACGTTAGGGAAACGAAGTCTTGTGCGTCCGAACTAGAAAGGTGTATCTAGCTTGGTGCAGTCGACTAAGTTGAACTAGCTAAAGCTACCTCACCGTATCTTTAACTAGTTACACCAGGAAGTAATCTTAAGTGACTCGAGTAATCGATTTCTTTAATTTGACTTTATCTAAGGAAGTGGTCATTGTTCTGATTAAAGAAGGCCTCTATGCCTTGCCACGACCTGGAAGTCAATTTCTCGAAAAAGTTACTTGACGAGCTAAGGATTAAATCCGAATCTAACCCAAGGTTGATTAGTTTCAATTCACTAAATCTAAACAAGTAAAATTGAAGTCATCTCAAAAACATTTAAGGTTAACATGTTTGATCATGTAGAAAAGGTGAGATGACTATTAGGCTAAAATATTCAACCAACTTAAAATTCTAATATCCGATCCAACTACTATATGTGTAGGATCAACGGATGTTGGACAGTGGGTGCTCTCGACACATGATCAAAGACTGACTGAAATTTTCAAAGATTAGATTCAAAAGTCAAGGATCGGTAGCTTTCGAAAACAATGGCAAGCTCAAAATCATCGGATCAGGTGATATTCAGCTAAACTACAACTTTACAATTCGAAATGTTTTATTAGTCAAAAATTTTGAGTGTAATTTACTTAGTGTAAGCCAATTATGTGACAACAACTATAAGGTTATATTCTTAGAAATGAATGCTTAATTAAAACTAATGAAACCTCTAAAACAATACTTAAAGGAACTAGGAATAGCAATATCTACACAATTAATTTACCCAACTTCTCAACCAAGTGTCTTATGATACAACAAGAGGAATCTTGGTTGTGGCACCGATGACTCGGCCACTCGCACCCAAGAATCATTCACAAGGTGAGTCAGAGTGGTTTAGTCAGAGGCTTGCCCAACCTTAACAACTTGGATAATACAATATGTAATGCTTGTCAACAAGGTAAACAAACTAGGGCACAACATCAACTAATTAACCAAGAACGAACCAAAAGTGTGCTTGAGCTCCTACACTTGGATCTATTCGATTCTCATGGAGCCAAGTCACTAAATGGAAATCAATTTTGCTTAGTCATAGTTGATGACTACTCTAGGTTTACCTGGGTTAGGTTCTTTAAACACAAAAGTGATACCTTAGACCAACTTACAAACTTATATGTAAATTAATAGAAAATGAAAAGAACCTTAAGATTAAAAGACTTAGAAGCGATCATGGTGGTGAATTCGAATACCATAGGTTCACCAACTTCTGTAACCTAAACGGATACCACCATGAGTTCTCCTGTCCTAGAACCCCACAACAAAATGGTCTAGTCGAGAGAAAGAATAGAACCCTACAAGAAGCCGCTAGAACCATGTTAAATGAATACAACCTTCCTAATAGGTTTTGGGTAGAAGCCGTTAGTATGACTTGTTATGTCCAAAATAGAATCCTACTAGTCAAGAGGCACCTTAAGACCTCATACGAAATCTACCATGATAAAGTACCTAACATTAAATATTTTAGGGTATTCGGATGTAGGGTACATATCCTAAATACTAAAGACTACCTAAGCAAATTCACCTCTAAAACAAATACCGGAATATTCCTAGGATACTCAACCACAAGTAGAGCCTATAGAGTCTACAATAATGAAACCCTAAAAATCGAAGAAACCATTAATGTAGTATTCGATGAAGGAGATAAAACCACAGAACCCGTTGTAGAACCAATTGATGAACCGATTAATACTAGACCCGAATCTGACCATGAAAATGAGTCTAGTATAAATCCTAACCTGAGTCAGTCTAGGTTACAATCAAATCATCCTATTGATCAAGTGATAGGTGATCCCAACCTAGGGGTTCGATCTAGAGCATCATACAGAAACTTTAGTCAAATCTCTTTAATATTGAAAATCGAACCCAAATTAATTGAACAAGCTCTTCTTGAACCCGATTGGATTATTGTTATGTAAGAAGAGCTAGCTTAATTCACTAGGAACAAAGTTTGGGAATTACTACAACCACCTAAAGATAAATTGATTATTGGAACAAGGTGGGTATTCCGGAACAAACTCGATGAAAAAGGTGAAGTAGTTAGAAATAAAGCGAGATTGGTCGCAAAAGGATTTAGTCAAGTAGAGGAGTTAGATTATGACGAAACCTACACCCCCATAGCTAGACTAGAATCAATCAGAATGTTATTAGCCTACGCTGCACATCGAGGATTTAAACTATTTCAAATGGATATGAAATCAGTATTTTTAAATGGAATTATCAATGAAGAAGTCTATGTTAGCCAACCCCCAGGATTTGAAAGCTTAGACAAACCTGACCATGTTTTTAAACTTAAGAAAGCCTTATATGGACTAAAACAAGCTCCTAGAGCTTGGTATGAAAGTCTTTCTATTTATCTCAAGTCTAAAGGATTTAGCCAAGGCCTAATCGACCCAACCCTCTTCGTAAAATCTATAGGCAAAGAAATATTTATTGCCCAAATTTACGTAGACGATATAATTTTTGGAACAACCAACTCAATCCTACTAAACGAGTTCATTTCACTAATGGAAAGTGAATTTGAAATGAACTTAGTAGGAGAATTAACTTTTTTCCTAGGATTACAAATTAAACAAACTAAAGAGGGAATTTACTTACACCAATATAAATATGGTAAGGAATTAATTAATTGATTCAGAATGCAAAATGCTAAGATAATAAATACACCGATGACCACAAATGTTAATATTGGAGAAGACTTAGAAGGCAAACCAATAGACCTTAAATACTATAGGAGCACAATAGGTAGTCTCTTCTACTTAACTGCGAGTCGACCCGATATATTATTCGCAGTAAGTATGTGCACAAGGTTCCAAACTTGTGCTAAGGTGTCGCACCTAACATTAGTTAAATGTATCCTTAGATACCTAAATGGTACACTAACGTAGGAATTTGATACCCTAGATCTACCGAGTTCAAACTAATCGGCTACTCCGACTCGGATTATGCTGGTAGTAAACTCGATAAAAAGAGAATGAGTGGTTGTTGTCAACTCCTCGGCTCGAGTCTAGTTAGTTGATGCAGTAGAAAGCAACACTGTGTTGCCTTATCTACCACCGAAGCCGAATATGTCACGATGGGTGAGTGTGTGGCTCAGCTTCTTTGAATGAAGCACACTCTCCAAGACTTTAACTTAAACTTTAACAACACTAAAATTTACATCGATAACATTAGTTCGATTAATTTAACAAAGAACTCAATCTGTCTTTCTAGGACCAAACATATAGAGGTCAAACACCACTTCATTCGAGAACATGTAGCTAACGGGACCATACAACTCGAATACGTGGAGTCCAAATCAAACCTAGCAGACTTGTTTACCAAACCTTTACTCGAAGCATAGTTTAGTCTGCTTAGACATAAATTAGGTATGTGCGTAATAGAGTAGAACTTAAAAGCTTAAACTTTTCTTTATACTCTATTTTTTATTTTTCATGCAAATGGAACTAGCCTAGGGCTTACCCTAGAAAGCATACACCTATAGATTTAAGGAGCCAAAACATCTCACAACACATAGAACTAATGTGTTTGTGTACTTAGCCATGTAGATAGGCATGAGATGTTAGGACCTTACTCCTGGATCTAGATGTAGATCTAGTGCATCGACATTAACCATGGAGTATAATTATCTAAATTAATCAACTCTAATCAGGACTTATTGATTATTCTATATCAATCAAGTCAAATGGAGTTGAAAATACTTTTAGATGAGCTTATGTTTAAACTATTATTTTTAAAATCTATTTGGAACATGCTTGAACTTAAACTTCATTTACGGCAAAATTCTAAAAATATGTTTTCCAAAACCACCCGCTCTTTTCGATTTATAGAAAAAGGGGGAGAAAAAGCCAAAGTTAAGGGATCAAAAATTAATTTTAATTTTTGATAACTTAACTTGCATCTAACTTAAAAATATCGGCCCAAGATTGTTTACTTAACTTTTTTATGGTCAACCTTTTTAATGGTAAAAGTTAAGGTTATATCGTTATTTCATGAGTTGAATCAAGTGTGCAGGAATGTTAAGATGAGCTGAAGGTCGGCGACACCTGGAGAATCTCGGATGGAGAAACTGTGGTGGTCGAGTGACACCGGGAGAACTTCGAAGGCAGCCGAAGAACTCAGGTGGAGACCTGAAGCAAAGCTTCAAGTCACAAGGACCTAAGGTAAGCTCGAGGTAAGCTTGTGTGTGTGAGTGAAAGTAAGGAGGGGTCCTCCGTACGAGGACATCCTTAGGCAGCGATCCGATCAAGACTTCCCGTGGAAGGTCTAGGACGAGATCGGACGGTACGTGGCCATTGAATTCACTCTTATTACTTTGATTTCGAGCTAAATCTTTGATGAAACTAGATAACCTAGCCAACAATCGACTGCTAGCTGTTAGTAGTCGACTGCTGGTGGCATTAGTTGACTGATATGGTTGATCAGTCGACTGTAATTCAAATTCCAGCTTCAATGAGAGTCAAACTTCATCCCCTCATCTTAGGGTGAGGTGGCCTTTTTTGATAGAACTTGATCTCAACATCTAGGGGGTTGGAAGGCTATAAAAAAAGCGGGGTTTCACCCCTTTAGGTCATCATTATAAGCTCTCAAAATGCCTCCACAACGCTACTCTTCTACGACGACTCTACGATGATAAAGCGTTGCCAAAACGCCGATGACACAAGCTCAACCTTCACCCTCTTAGTCGTCGGTATCAGTTTCATATTTAGTTACTTCTAATTGTTGTATTTCATTTCTTTTATCGAGATTTTATCGTAACGAAGAGAAGGGGTTTGTCTCTCTACCTCAAGATTTCTCGAAGTTTTGTAATCGTCATCTCCTACTTCCAATGAGGAGGAGAAGTTTTAGTGAATTGCCCTCCGTACGCGTTCACGAACCGCTAGAGCCTTGGATTGGCAACTAGTAGGATGTGAACCAATTAAAACCAAGCCTTATTCATTAACTTTCCGCTGTGCATTTTACTCTTGCTTATGCTTTAATCGTATCGATGAAAAGAATTCACGTGTGCTATTCCCCCCCCTCCCCATGTAGCGCTCTTTTTATGATCCAACAAGTTATCTTGAGTGAGAGTATAAGCTAAACTCTTTTTCAAATCCTCCCCCTTGACCTTAGGTGAGTACTTTGAAAAAGAAGGTTAGCTCTCCTCCTTAATGTTTTCCACTTAAAAAAAAAATTAAGTTAAGTTTTAAAAAATGATTTTGATCCCTTAACTTTGGCCTTTCTTCTCCCCCTTTTGCCATAAATCGAAAAAGATGGGGGTTTGTAAAAAAACTTTAGAAAATAAGCGATTATGATTTGTAAGTCCAAGCATATTCCTAATAGATTTTGAAAATAATAGTTTTAATGTATACTCAACCAATAGTATGTTCAACTCTTTTTGACTTAATTGATATGAAATGATCAATAAGTCAGGATTAGAGTTGGTTATTTTAAATAATTATACTCCATGATTCATATCGATGCACTTGATCTACATCTGGAATTAGCGGTAAGGTCCTAACATCTCACGCCCATCTACATGGCTCAGTACACAAACACATTAGTGTTGGTGCAGGGGCAATAGATAATCAAACCTGTGTTTTGATTATGGCAAAGACACAAAGTTAAGTTTACATCGTTATCTCACGAGCTAAATCAAGTGTGTAGAAAAGTGCTAAAGCTGGAGCTGAAGGCTAGCGACACCCGGAGGAAGTCGCGGTGGTCGGGCGACACTTGAGTGACTTCGGAGGGAGCTGAAGGAATCGAGTGGAAGGTCGGAAGCGAGAGCTACTATCAAGGTAAGCTCATGTGAGTGAGAGATTTTAAGGTCGTGTCCTCTTTACGGGGACGACCGTAGGCGGCGATCCGACTAAGACTTCCTATGGAAGGTCTAGGTCGAGATCGGACGGTTAGAAATCGTCGCATTTATCATTTTCCGAGCTAATCTCTTCATCGCAGGAAGTGGCGGTGACCGATCATGGGCGTTGACGCTAAGGCCGATCGATGCTCATCGGATCGATGGGAGGCATCACCGATCGATGGCGATGAATCAGCCTTTGCGCTAGGTCAAAACGGATAACGTTTGACGCGGCCACTTCGCGATAAAATTTGGACAACTTCATGATCTGTTCCAAAAAAAGGGAGACAAATTCAGAGGTCAAAATGAATAAAAGGAGGGGAGGATTCCAACTCCATGGATCATCAAGTTTATTCATCAAAGTTCTCCTACAACGCCAACGCTCCAACGCCATCATAACGCCGACGCGACGACAAGTTCAAATCTCCTTCATCGACAGCAGTAGCAAGTAATTATTTTTATTGTATTCTTTATTTTAATCGTAACGAGGTGAGGTAGGCTTGTTGCCTCATCCTCGTACATTCGGATTTTGTGATCGTTGTCTCCTACCTCGAATGAGGAGGAGACGTTATAGTGTTTTGCCCTCTGTGCGCGGTCTAGGACCGATAGGGCCTTGGAGTAGCAACCACTGGGTTGTGAACCAAGTAAAAATAAACGTGTTCCTTTATTTTCCGCTGCTCTTACTCGTTTAATTGTCTACTCGAACGAAACGTCGAAAAGATTTACGATCGCTATTCACCCCCCCTCTAGCAACGCTTCTCGATCCAACAATTGGTATCAGAGCGGGGGCGCTAAGATTTGGTGAAACCACCAATCTAGCACATTTTGGTTTTCTTTTCGTATTTTTCGATTCGTATCTTTCTTAGGTTTTTATTCCTCCCGCACTAAGACGAAGTCTTGGTACTTTTCTTTTGGTTGTGTGCTTGCAAGTATTCTCCCTTGGAGTAGCCGACGGTAAAACGGCCATAACTTTTTGCACAAGTGGACTCACGTAACGATCTACCTACCAAATCGAAGCCCTCTGAGAGATCTACATTTCTTATGAGGGTTTACCCTCGTAACAAGCTGTTTCCAGCCCCAAAATCCAATGTTCAGTAGCCTTTTGGGGACACCGAAGATCGTAAGTTTCTAGTTTTTGTTAGTTTCTTATTCTTCTTACTTATTTCTGTTTATTTCCTATTATTTCCCTCACTACTAATCCAAGACCAAGTCTTGGAATTCTCTTTGGTTTTTATTCGTGTTTTTGCAAGAGACTTAATGGCTCACATTGAGGGGTATAGCACCACCCGACCTCCGTTCTTTAACGGAAATGATTTCCGTTATTGGAAAGGTCGGATGGAGTGTTTCTTGAAAACACAAGTCGAGACTTGGATAATAATCCAAACCGGCTTTGCTCTACCCACCAATGATCAAGGAGAGCCCTTGGATTTCAATAAGTGGACAAATACAACCAAGAGGCAAATCGAAGCCGATGCAAGAGCAACTCAAATATTACAATGTGGCTTGTCAAAGGAGGAGCTCAACCGCATCGGTCCATTCATTAGCGCCAAATACCTCTGGAACAAATTGATTGATCTACACGAAGGGACGCCCGATGCTAAGGTCTGTAAAAGAGATTTACTTTTAAATAAATTGTACAATCTAAAGATGCAGGATCGCGAGACCGCCACCCAATTACATGCGCGGATCCAAGACATCGTCAATGGTCTTCACTTGATCGGGAAAGCCGTAGAGAACCGGGACCTTATAAGGTATGCTTTAAATGCTTTCCCTAGGACTACCTTGTGGGCATCCATTGTCGATGTCTAGAAGGTCTCTAAGGACCTTTCAAAGCTTAGGTTAGACGAATTATTTTCCGAGTTTGAACTTCACGAGCAAACTAACGTGGTCCGGGCTGAGAGAGGTATTGCTCTACTTGTATGACAAAGAAGCAAGCCACCTACTAGGCAAGTAGATGAACTCGAACCCGAAGATGAATCAGAGTCCGAATCAGAAGAGGTGGAAGCAATAATGAACGTTGTGTGGAGAATAGTTCGAAAAGAAAGAAGGAAATTGAAGTACGAGAACCAAAAGAAAAAGGGAGCAAGGAAAGCCTTCCATGCAACTTGGGACAACAAAGAAGACATAGCTTACATGGCAAGACCGGAGGAGTCTGAGTCAGAATCCGAAGCCGAGTCCAACTATAACACCGACTCCAAACTCGAGGACTACTTCGAGAAGCAACTCAAAGCCGGACCAAAAGAGAAAATTAAGGTTAGCCGCTCACTAATTCATACGCTTTACAATACAATTAAAATGCTTAATAGGAAATTAACTAAGTCCGAGTCTAGGGTTGAGTCGTTACTTGAGGAGGTTGAAACCCTCAAGCAAGAGGCTACTCTAACCTCTTCAACTAGTCAAGTTCAAGAGAGAAACTCAACCCAAATTGAAAAACTTGAGGAGGAGAATTCTCTCTTGAAAGACCGAGTTCAAGAGGTTGAGGCTAGGTTGGAAAGGTTCACATTGGGATCTAAGAACCTTAATCGACTACTTGGAACCCAAAGAGTCGTGTACAACAAAGTCGGACTCGGATTTAAGTCAAAGACTACGAATAGGTCTATATGTCTATCATAAATTGTAGTCATCAAAGAGTCCAAGCATGGGTCCCAAAGGTTTTATTGAATTCACATATAAGGACTAATAAGTTTTGGATTCCCCAGGATCAAATTCATTATTTGAATAGACCATATTGGTTCAATGGTCCAGGGGGAGCTAACACTAAAATAGTATACCTGCTTACTTAGCAAAACCATTGAATATTTTACTTTAATTTGTAGAACGGCTAGATAGGGAAAATAGTTAGTCAACTCTTGACAACATAGTATCAGGATGCGACGAGATGATAGTACGTTAGGGAAACAAAGTCTCATGTATTCGAGCTAGATAAGGCGTATCTAGCTTGGTGCACTTGACCGAGTGGAACTAGCTGAAGCTACCTCGCCGTATCCTAAACTAGTTAGACCAGGAAGTAACCCTAAGTGACTTAAGTGATATTTTCTTGAATTTGGCTTTGTCTAAGGAAGTGGTCATTGTTCCGATCAAAGAAGGCCCTTGTGTCTCACCACGACCTGGAAGCCAGTTTCTCGAAAAGTTACTTAACGATCTAAAGGTTAAATCCGAATCTAACCCAAGGTTGACTATCTTCAATCAATTTAAAATCATCTCACAAAACATATAAGGTGATCAAATTATGAGACACATAGAATGAGTGAGATGTTAAGGATAATTGAAATATACTTAAAACAATCTCTTCAAGATACTACTTATTTTCTCAACTGTTGTACTTAACAACTCTTAGGCCAAAGTTTAGCGCCCCCTACATCTCTTATACTTCATATATTTGACTAAGGGGGAGAGAAAACTAACCTTAAGGGTTATATTATAAACCTTTAGATTATTGGTGCACAGGGACACACCTCGAACCAATCTATCTAACTACTGCTAGACGCATGATTGGAATCATATTTGATTTATCTAGAAGTATGCATATACAATATTGTTTTCAAAACCCTATTTTATACAAAAACCGTAATTTTTTTTATTTATGGCAAAAGGGGGAGAAGAGCAAAAGTTAAGGGGGAGTAACATAAAATTTAATTTTGAAAATTAAATTATCTCTTTCAAAACTCACCTAGGGTTAAGGGGGAGTTTTGGTTGAGGGGGAGATTTTGGAAATGATATTCATCTTCACATTCATCTTCTACTATACCTGTTTTATGCTTTAATTTTCCTTAACTTTGTGTTGGTTTGCCATATATCAAAAAGGGGGAGATTGTTGGTGCAGGGGCACTAGATAATCGAACCTGTGTTTTGATTATGGAAAAGACACAAAGTTAAGTTTACATCGTTATCTCACAAGCTAAATCAAGTGTGAAGAAAAGTGCTAAAGATGGAGCTGAAGCCTAGCGACACCCGGAGGAAGCCGCGGTGGTCGGGCGACACTCGAGTGACTTCGAAGGGAGCCGAAGGAATCGAGTGGAAGGCCTAAAGCGAGAGATACTATCGAGGTAAGCTCGTGTGAGCGAGAGATTGTAAGGTCGTGTCCCCTTTATGGGGACGACCGTAGGCGGAGATCCGACTAAGACTTCCTATGGAAGGTCTAGGTCGAGATCGAATGGTTAGAAATCATCGCATTTATCATTTTCCGAGCTAATCTCTTACTGCAGGGAAGTGGCCAGGCTGACAGTCGACTGCTGGACGTTGGGCAGTCGACTGATGCTCATCAGTCGATTGATGAGAGGCATCAGTCGACTAATGGCGATGAATCAGCCTTTGCGCTAGGTCAAAACGGATAACGTTTGACGCGGCCACTTCGCGATAAAATTTGGACAACTTTGTGATCTGTTCCAAAAAAAAGGGAGACAAATTCAGAGGCTAAAATCTATAAAAGGAGGGGAGGATTCCAACTCCAAGGATCATCAAGTTTATTCATCAAAGTGCTCCTACAACGCCAACGCTCCAACGCCGTCATAACGTCGACGCGACGACAAGTTCAAATCTCCTTCGTCGGCAGTAGTAGCAAGTAATTATTTTTATTGTATTCTTAATTTTAATCATAACGAGGTGAGGTAGGCTTGTTGCCTCATCCTCGTACATTCGGATTTTGTGATCGTTGTCTCCTACCTCCAACGAGGAGGAGACATTATAGTGCTTTGCCCTCCGTACGCGGTCTAGGACCGATAGGGCCTTGGAGTAGCAACCACTGGGTTATGAACCAAGTAAAAATAAACGTGTTCCTTTATTTTCTGCTGCTCTTACTCGTTTAATTGTCTACTCGAACGAAACGTCGAAAAGATTTACGATCCCTATTCACCCCCCCCCTCTAGCGATGCTTCTCGATCCAACAATTAGACCTATATGTTGAGAGATGTGTTGGCTTCTTAAATCTATAGGTGCATGCTTTCTAAGGTAAATCCTAAGCTAGTTCCATGTAGCATGAAAAAATAGAGTATATCAGAAAAATATAAGAGTTGAGTCCTACTCTATTACGCACATTCCTAATTTCCGTCTAAGTAGACTAAACTCTGCTTCAGGTAAGGGTTTGGTGAAGATATCTGTTAGGTTCGATTTGGACTCAACATATTGTTGGGGATCCTCGGAAGGCTAGAGGGGGGTGAATAACCTCTTTTCGTTTCTACAAAAATGATTAGCGGAAGAAAAACAAATATAAATGAAATTAAGAACTAAACACAAATGCTAACACGAAATGTTTAACGTGGTTCAGAGATTATGCTCCTGCTCCACGACGATCCTTAAGGCAGATCAATCCAAGCAAATCTTCCACTAAGAAAGCTTCTTTTACAAGACACTCCTCTTCTTACAAATGATAGAACTAAAGATTAGAGAAGAGGAGGTTTAAGAGCACAAGAAAACTTAGAGAAGACTTGGGGGGCTTGAAGACAGAATTTGGAATGTAAGAACTAGCCTCCTCAAGCACCACTTGGCCTCTTTTTATAGAGAATGTAGGGATGTATACTAAAAAGTCTATCTTTTCTATGAACATCTTTATTTTTGAAATAAGAATCACATGATCATTGTTTGCATATTTTTATGCATATTGTCTAATACTTTACATTGTAGATAACATGGTGTATGGTGTCACACGGGAGATCATGTTATCGGCCCGTTGAAAAGTATAAGTAAAGGCTCACAACCGAGATGGCTTTGGACAAACCATCGGAATAGTTGTAGTGTGATTTGGTATTGGTTTGTCTTGACCATAGAATCACACTAGTGCACTTTGTGTGTATTGAGCAGGACCGACTTAGAGGTGATTCGATTTATTGCTGACTACATAATCGAATCGGACCTCAGATATTATTTAGTACATGCTCTTAATCCCGATATAATAACGGGCACATATACTTAGTGCTCATCTCTTTGATTTACCAATGGGCGAGATTTATAGATTAAATCGATAGGCTCGGTAAGTTGGGAGATGATATTATTTATATGGTGTGTCGTTGATTATAGGAGGAAACCGTGTCCTATATATTAGGGTGATGATGTCCCCTTGAGGAGCTCATAAGGTTCATCATGTAAACCCTGCAGGTGGACTTGGTCCGGCATGATGAAAAGGTTGAGTGGTACTACTCAAGGAGTTAGATGTTGATTAATTAATGGTCAGTAAATTAATTAATCGACGGACATTCTGTTGGGATGTATACTGAAAGCCTAACTCTTTTGTATGAACATCTTTATTTTGAAATAAGAATCACATGATCATTGTTTGCATATTTTTATGGTTATGCAATATTGTCTAATACCTTACATTGTAGATAACATGGTGTGTGGTGTCACACGGGAGATCATGTTATCGGCTCCTTGTAAAGTATAAGTAAAGGCTCACAACCGAGATGGCTTTGGACAAACCATCGGAATAGTTGTAGTGTGATTTGGTATTGGTTTGTCTTGACCATAGAATCACACTAGTGCACTTTGTGTGTATTGAGCAGGACCGACACAGAGGTGATTCGATTTATTGCTGACTACATAATCGAATCGGACCTCAGATATTATTTAGTACATGCTCTTAATCCCGATATAATAACGGGCACATATACTTGGTACTCATCTCTTTGATTTACCAATGGGCGAGATTTATAGATTAAATCGATAGAGTTGGGAGATGATATTATTTATATGGTGTGCCGCTGATTATAGGAGGAAACCGTGTCCTATATATTAGGATGATGATGTCCCTCGAGGAGCTCATAAGGTTCACCAGGTAAACCCCGCACGCGGACTTGGTCCGGCATGATGAAAAGGTTGAGTGGTACTACTCATGGAGTTAGATGTTGATTAATTAATGGTTAGTAAATTAATTAATCGACGGACATTCGAGATCTTAAACACGGGGAGAAAATGTACAAATAATATATGGAGCCCATATTATCATATGGGGTTGGTGAGGTAGATCAATGATGGACCTTTAGTGGATTGGATCATCATTAGTGGATCGGACTTTATGTGGGCTTGATCCATGGGTGGCCAAGACCCAACTCCTCCTCATGGTCCCTAATGTAGCCTATTAACACCTCATGATGCTTAGATCCAATGGATAGAAACAAAACTCTAAGATCCATTGGTAGAGATTAAATCTCTAAGATCCGACGGTTGAGATTAAATCTCTAGATCCGACGGTTGAGATTAAATCCCTTGAACCAATGGTGGAGATTAAACCAAGACTTATCCCTAAACTCTATATAAGGGTGGCTTAGGGATTGTTGGCAAGGAGAACACAAGGGATGAGGGGATTAGGGTTTGCTTCCTTTGGTGGCTAGGAATCCTAGTTGGTTTAGGATTGGGTTCTGGTGGCTAGGGTTTTGGAGCAAGGGTGGGCGGCAACTAATGGAGGTTGTTCTTCTTCTTCCTTGGGTTGGCTGGCCACTATGCTGCTCCTATCTACCTTAGCTTGAACTTATCCTATTCTTCTTCCCCTCTTCCATGGCCGGATATAAGGTAAGTTAGGATTAGGGTTTGGGTGGCTAGGTTTTTGGGAGAAAAGGGTGGGCGGCAACTATAGGAGATGTTCTTCTTCTTCCTAAGGGTTGGCCGGCCACTATGGTTCTCCTATTTACCTTGGCTTGAGCTCATCCTAATCTTTTCCTCACTTCCATGGCCGCCACAAGGTGAGCATGGATTAGGGTTTGGAAGCTTAGGGTTTAGGAGGTTTGGGTGGCACCAAATAAGGAAAGTTTCTTCCTTTCTTCTTCATGGTTTGGTGGCGGTGCCCATATCACCTTCTCCAACCCTTGACAGCATCTAAAGACCCCTTCTCCCTCTCCTTGGGTGGTGGAAACAAGACTAAGGGTTTCCTTGATGTCTTGGTCGGTTCCCACCATTATCTCCTTCTCCTTGTTGGCCGACGGCAAGCATTTCTTTTGTTGCTTGTTGGTTGGCCATAGGAAGGAGATGAGCCTTGTTTCTATTCTTCCTCTTGCTTTGGATGAGCAAGGAAGGAAGATGTGTGATCTAGGAGCTTCGACTTTTGGTAGAGCGTCGCCCACACGACGTCCGAAAGGAGGAAGGACATACATTAGAAGATCGAGAGGTATATCGATTCTCTAATTTTATATGTTACATGTTTATATTTGTTTTTCATTTATGAGCATGATATATTTCTGTGAATGGCTAAATAATATTTGGATCCCGAGCATAAACACAAAAACCGGCGATCCGGACATCGTCTATTCCGCGGCTACTCGTAGAATAGAGAATGGTCGCTTGAACAACTAGTTTGTTCAAGTGACCTCTCTAAACGAATAGCACGACGATGACTTGGTTGCTTTGGGAATCCCTTTTGTCTAGGATTAAATTTTTAATCCGGGGACATTGAAGGGATCACCATGGTCAAGCAACCGAGGTGAAGGGGAAGCGAAGTTTCCCCTCACGGATCGGACCCAACAATTGGTATCAGAGCCAAGGTTTCCAGTTTTGTGTGTTTAGGATTCGGTTAATTTTTATGCACTTTTTCATATATTATATGTGTCGGATAATAGTAGGATATGCGTAGTTTAACTCTTTGCTGCAGTATAAGATCCGACTATTATGGCCATATGTGTGTATGTGATTGTATGTGTGTAAATGTTTATTTTGTTGAATCCTCGGGGTTGACGAGGCTAGTATTTAGTTTTTCTAAATTAAATACGCCATTGATTATCCACAAATTATTTTATTTTACTTTCGATCTAGATTTCATGTACACTCCCTCTTTGAGTATAGGATCGATGGATGTAAATTAAAATAGGATTTAGTCTCGGCTACGGATCTCCGGATGGCTCGTATACGGGCGAGGAGGAGCGGAAGATGGCGATGCGACGGAGTCATATTGAAGACAAAGGCCATAATAGTTGGAAAATAATTTATTTTTCATATTTATTGCTTTTTGTTTGATATGCATGTCGAGGAAAATTCCTCATTTTTAATTTACTAAGTGGGAGAGGGATATTTTAATTAATTCTGGCCTCCATTACAATTTGACGTGTGATGCAACAAACTTGCGTGTTAGCTCTGAGTGCCTTCCTCCCTGCGGATGAGTTTGTTTGCGGATCACTAGGTCAAATAATGGTTATAGGAAATTATCTAAGAGCGTGTGTACTTCCACAGCGGTAAGGCACATAATCCAAAATAATTCCCTTAGTATCGTGTAATGGTGCACACTTAGATGCAAATAAAAAGTATCCTCCCCATCGGAGTCACTGCTTTTATTTGTAGGGCCAAAGAGGAACCAACTATTAATTTTATTTGTCAAAAAGTAAGGTTGACAAGATAATAAAATTAATGGGTAAAACCTCCTCTTACAAATGTAGAATTCGTATACGTCCACACTGCGTGGCATGCGATATTCTCGGTGTTTTGAGGTGTTGGTTGATATCAAAATTTTATTGTTTGAGGAATCAATAATTTTTTGAAATCTAAAGTAATGATCTATGTGATTCTTAGGATTTTCAAAATGACTTTCAGTCCACTTGTTGTGATACTAAAAGAAATAAACTTACTGTACCCAAATAATGTTGATTGGAAATGAATCCAAATATTGTCTTATCTACTAGTATGCAATCTTCGAAGAGTGTCCTCAAGCCATCATTGCTCAAAAGAGTTTCTACTTCTAAGGCCTAAAGGCAAGAAGAAGAAGAAACAAGGTGAAGCAAAGATGGTGCGAGGATCTCGTGGAAGGAGTGAAGAAGCTAAAGGCAAGTACTTCACTTGCAAGGGATGGACATTGGAAGAAGGACTCCCAATCCAAAATAGAACATAGGTATATCTTTTGGACTAGTCATTGAAACATGATTAGCGGTGATATCTATGCAAGACCGTGTGTAGATACAGAGCCACTAATCATGTCCTAACATTTCTGGGTTCCAGAAACCCGATGACTAGTTGAAAGGGGAGATTACTATTTACTTGGGCAATGCCATGAAGATGGCGGCTATTGCAGTGGGAGATGTTTTATTTATCTTTTGAGAAAAATAAAGGTTTTTGGTTCTTAAGAATTTCCTTTATGTACCCTAATTTAGAAAGAATTGATTTCGGTTTCAAAATAGTATTTGGATGGATAATCTATTTCTTATTATGACAGATTTGTTATAAAAGGAATAGCGACAATATATATTAAAGAACAAATATAGCAAATTTATAACTTTAACAACAATCTCCCACGAAGCAAATAGAAGTTAATAACTCATCTTCTAATTCCAATAAGAGAAAAGAACCTTCGAAGATGAACCAAACATATCTTTGGCTTCTTAGGCTTGGTCACATTAACCTAAGCAGAATTCAAAGGTTGATAGCTGATGGACCTTTGGGTTCATTAGTGGTGGAGGATCTCCCAACCTACGAATCTTGCTTGGAGGGTAAGATGACCAAGAGGCCTTTCAAGGCCAAGGGGTATAGAGCCAAAGATGTGTTAGAAATGGTTCATTCTGATTTGTGAGGTCCTATGACTATCTAGGCAAGAGGTAATCTTGAATATTTCGTCTCTTTTATAGACGATTATTCAAGATATGGATGACACTACGATTTGATCGTGGTGGTGACAACCTCTTGGGAGAGTTTAGGAACTACTTATCAGAGGTTGGGATTCAATCCCAATTGACTGCACCTGGCACACCCCAGCAGAATGGTGTAGCAGTACGAAGGAATAGGACTCTTATAAAGATGGTTAGATCAATGATGAGTTATTCTGACTTGTTTTATAGTCCTAGAGATCAGAGGGTGATCGTTAACACGAATGCCAGATTTCTAGAGGAAGACTATGTGATAAGCCACAAGCCCAAAGGTAAAATTGTTCTGGAGGAGTTAAAAAGGGAAGTCACTTCTTTAGTACCACCGGTACAAGAGGACATACCACATGTCACTGCACCGCGTGTCACAGAGGATACACAGAAGATACCTCGTCGTAGTGGGAGGGTTGTTAGACAACCTCTTAGATTCATGTTTTTGGACAAATCTTCTGATTTGGTCCCTAGCAAACATGAACCTGATCCCTAGACATACGACAAGGCAATCCAAGATATAAATACAGCATCTTTGCAAAGTGCAATGAATACTGAGATTGAATCTATGGATTCAAGACAGGTCTGGGAGCTCTTATGCATAGCAACTCATATGGATTATGAGGTGTGACAGATGGATATCAAGACAGCATTCCTTAGTGGAAGTCTTGAGGAATCCATCTACATGAAGCGACCAGAGGGATTCATTGCTAAAGGCAAAGAGCGTATTGTATGTAAGCTTAATCGGTCCGCTGATGGACTAAAGCAAGGTTTGAGGTCTTGGAACATCCGCTTTGATGAGGTAAATCCAGACTTATGGATTTATTCAAAGTCCGGATGAGTCTTGTGTATACAATAGATGTGACGGAAACGTAGTGGTATTTCTTGTACTATACGTAGATGACATTTTGGTAGTTGGCAACAATATCAGAGTGTTATCAAACGTAAGGGTATGGTTGTCCAAATAGTTTTAAAGGACTTGAGAGAAGTGGGTCACAACCTTGGGATCAAGGTTGTTGTGCTTATCCCAAGCTTCATACATAGACATGATTTTGGATCGTTTTAGCATGCAGAACTCCAAGAAGGGTTTTCTACTTTTCAGGTATGGAGTTACTTTATCTAAGGAGATGTGTCCTAGATCATCTGAGGTGATAAAGGAGCTGGAGGCGGTTCCTTATGCTTCGGCAGTAGGAAGCCTCATGCGATGCTCTGTACGAGACCAGATATCTGTTTTGCCGTGGGCATGGTCAGCAGATATCAGAGTAATCCAGGACAGGGATATTGGACTGCGGTAAAGCATATATTGTAGTGCCTGAGAAGGACTAGGGATTATATGCTAGTTTACCGGGCAGACCAATTACTCCCTGTGGGTTACACGGATTTCGATTTCCAATCTGATAGGGATAACAGTAAGTCTACCTCAGGTTTTGTGTTTACTTTGGGAGGTGGAGCCATTGTATGGAGGAGTGCCCAGCAGAAATGCGTGGCGGACTCCACCATGGAGGCTGAGTATGTGGCAGCCTATGAGGCGGCCAAAGAAGCTGTATGGCTCAGGAACTTCCTGATGGACTTGGATGTGATTCCTGGTTTGCCCAGAACTATCACAATTTATTGTGATAATAGTGGTGCAGTTGCAAACTCGAAGGAACCACGAGCCCATAAGGCTAGTAAACACATAGAGCGCAAGTACCACCTGATACGAGAAATCATAAAGGAGGTAGAAGTTGTTGTCGCCTAGATTGCATCAGAGGATGACCTGGTAGACCCTTTCACTAAGGCCCTTCTAGCGAGAGCTTTGATAGGCGTGTGGAGGGAAGGGGAATCAGATGTATGGCGATAGGACAACATAGTCTTTTAGTATAAGTGGGAGATTGTTGGGATGTATCAAAGCCTAGCTCTTTTGTATGAACATCTTTATTTTGAAATAAGAATCACATGATCATTGTTTGCATATTTTTATGGTTATGCAATATTGTCTAATACCTTACATTGTAGATAACATGGTGTGTGGTGTCACACGGGAGATCATGTTATCGGCTCCTTGTAAAGTATAAGTAAAGGCTCACAACCGAGATGGCTTTGGACAAACCATCGGAATGGTTGTAGTGTGATTTGGTATTGGTTTGTCTTGACCATAGAATCACACTAGTAGAGGTGATTCTATTTATTGATGACTACATAATCGATTCGTACATCAAATATTATTTAGTAAATTCTCTTAATCCCGATTTTATAACGGGCAGATCTTCTTTGTTCTCATATCTTTGTTTTACCAATGGGCGAGATTTATAGATTAAATCGATAGACTTAAGTTGGGAGATGATATTATTTATATGGTGTGTCGTTGATTATAGGAGGAAACCGTGTCCTATATATTAGGATGATGATGTCCCCTTGAGGAGCTCATAAGGTTCATCATGTAAACCCTGCAGGTGGACTTGGTCCGGCATGATGAAAAGGTTGAGTGGTACTACTCATGGAGTTAGATGTTGATTAATTAATGGTTAGTAAATTAATTAATCGACGGACATTCGAGATCTTAAACACGGGGAGAAAATGTACAAATAATATATGGAGCCCATATTATCATATGGGGGTTGGTGAGGTAGATCAATGATGGACCTTTAGTGGATTGGATCATCATTAGTGGATCGGACTTTATGTGGGCTTGATCCATGGGTGGCCAAGACCCAACTCCTCCTCATGGTCCCTAATGTAGCCTATTAACACCTCATGATGCTTAGATCCAATGGATAGAAACAAAACTCTAAGATCCATTGGTAGAGATTAAATCTCTAAGATCCGACGGTTGAGATTAAATCTCTAGATCCGACGGTTGAGATTAAATCCCTTGAACCAATGGTGGAGATTAAACCAAGACTTATACCTAAACTCTATATAAGGGTGGCTTAGGGATTGTTGGCGTGGAGAACACAAGGGATGAGGGGATTAGGGTTTGCTTCCTTTGGTGGCTAGGAATCCTAGTTGGTTTAGGATTGGGTTTGGTGGCTAGGGTTTTGGAGCAAGGGTGGGCGGCAACTAATGGAGGTTGTTCTTCTTCTTCCTTGGGTTGGCCGGCCACTATGCTGCTCCTATCTACCTTAGCTTGAACTTATCCTATTCTTCTTCCCCTCTTCCATGGCCGGATATAAGGTAAGTTAGGGTTAGGGTTTGGGTGGCTAGGTTTTTTGGGAGAAAAGGGTGGGCGGCAACTATAGGAGATGTTCTTCTTCTTCCTAAGGGTTGGCCGGCCACTATGGTTCTCCTATTTACCTTGGCTTGAGCTCATCCTAATCTTTATCCTCACTTCCATGGCCGGCCACAAGGTGAGCATGGATTAGGGTTTGGAAGCTTAGGGTTTAGGAGGTTTGGGTGGCACCAAATAAGGAAAGTTTCTTCCTTTCTTCTTCATGGTTTGGTGGCCGCGCCATATCACCTTCTCAACCCTTGGACAGCATCTAAAGACCCCTTCTCCCTCTCCTTGGGTGGTGGAAACAAGACTAAGGGGTTTCCCTTGATGTCTTGGTCGGTTTCCACCATTATCTCCTTCTCCTTGTTGGCCAACGGCAAGCATTTCTTTTGTTGCTTGTTGGTTGGCCATAGGAAGGAGATGAGCCTTGTTTCTATTCTTCCTCTTGCTTTGGATGAGCAAGGAAGGAAGATGTGTGATCTAGGAGCGACTTTTGGTAGAGCGTCGCCCACACGACGTCCAAAGGAGGAAGGACATACATTAGAAGATCGAGAGGTATATCTATTCTACTTTCTTTATTTTGTTTGTTGTTGTTTTTTGTTTTCATTTATGAGCATGATATATTTCTGTGAATGGCTAAATAATATTTGGATCCCGAGCATAAACACAAAAACCGGCGATCCGGACATCGTCTATTCCGCGGCTACTCGTAGAATAGAGAATGGTCGCTTGAACAACTAGTTTGTTCAAGTGACCTCTCTAAACGAATAGCACGACGATGACTTGGTTGCTTTGGGAATCCCTTTTGTCTAGGATTAAATTTTTAATCCGGGGACATTGAAGGGATCACCATGGTCAAGCAACCGAGGTGAAGGGGAAGCAAAGTTTCCCCTCACGGATCGGACCCAACACATTCGAGATCTTAAACACGGGGAGAAAATGTACAAATAATATATGGAGCCCATATTATCATATGGGGGTTGGTGAGGTAGATCAATGATTATCCTTTAGTGGATTGGATCATCATTAGTGGATATGACTTTATTTGGGCTTGATCCATGGGTGGCCAAGACCCAACTCCTCCTCATGGTCCCTAATGTAGCCAATTAACACCTCATGATGCTTAGATCCAATGGATAGAAACAAAACTCTAAGATCCATAGGTAGAGATTAAATCTCTAAGATCCGACGGTTGAGATTAAATCTCTAGATCCACCGGTTGAGATGAAATCCCTCGAACCAATGGAGGAGATTAATTCATGACTTATCCCTAACTCTATAAAAGGATGTCAAGGGAGTTGGCGTGGAATAATTGATGAGAGCTAGGGTTTTTGGGCGGCAAGGAAGAGGAATCCTAGTTGAGATAGGATTAGGATTAGGGTTTGGAGGCAAGGGTGGCACCAAATAAGGAAGGTATTCTTCTCTTCTTCTTCCTCTTTTGGCCAATGTCCAGCACCTCTCTAGCCTCTTTTCCAGCCTTGGCCGGTGCCCAAAAGCTCCCTTCTCCTTCTCCTTAGGTGGTGGAAACAAGATATAGGGCTTCCCTTGGTGTCTTGGTTGTTTTCCACCATCTTCTCCTTCACCTAGTTGGCCGGCGGCAAGGATAGTTTTAGTTCCTTGTTGGTTGTTTCTAGTGAGGAGAAAAATCTTGTTTCTATTCTTCCTCTTACTTTGGAAGAGCATGGAAGGAAGATTTGTGATCTAGGAGCTTCGACTTTTGGTGGATCGTCGCCCACACGACGTCCAAAAGGAGGAAGGTCATATATTAGAAGATCGAGAGGTATACCTATTCTACTTTCTTCTTTTGTTTGTTGCTTGTTTTTGTTTTTCAATTATAAACATGTTATAAATATGTAAATGACTAAATAATACTTGGATCCCAAGCATAAACACAAAAACTGGCAATCCGAACATCGTCTATTCCACGGCTACTCGTAGAATAGAGGATGGTCGCTTGAACAACTAGTTTGTTCAAGTGACCTCTCTAAACGAATAGCACGATGATGACTTGGTGGTTTGGGCAATCCCTTTTGTCTAGGATTAATTTTTTTTTTAATCCGGGGACATCGAAGGGATCGCCATGGACAAGCTACCGAGGTGAAGTGGGAAGCGAATTTTCCCCTCACGGACTCGATAGGCAAAACCCTTCAGAGAAGAGGATGATTTTCCCATTGGGGCTAGAGCAATCGACTGATGGTCTCCATCAATCGATCGATTGCGCTTTAATCCAATGGCACGGCGAAGTTCGATCGTGATTCATCACTACGAAGATGATCGGGATGTCTCTCAATCAGTCGAGTGTTCCGAAGGATCACTAAATTGGAAAAAATTTTGTGCCGATGTCCACTATTAATAGTCAACTGTGTTAGTGCATATAAGATCCACATATCTCCACAATGGTATGATATTGTCCACTTTGGGCCCAAGCCCTCATGGTTTTTTATTTTTGGGCTTTACCCAAAAGGCCTCATGCCAATGGAGATATCTTTTTTCTTATAAGCACATGATCTTTTCCATGTCTTACCAATGTGGGACTTTGATTGTATTCCCCATACTCCCAACAATCCCCCCCTCAAACGAAGGACCACATTGGGCCTCAAGCCTATCCTCCTCAAGGATTTTCTCTCGCTTGATGTGATGTAGACTTCAACAGAACTTCGGTTGTTTGGTCCCGACCCAACTAGACTTCCTTCCTGATGTCTGGTTCTCTTGATCCGGACGTGGGAGCTCAACTTCCTTCGTTCGAGGTTCATGGCTTGACATGGACCATGGCTCTGATACCAGTTGTTAGTGCATATAAGATCCACATATCTCCACAATGGTATGATATTGTCCACTTTGGGCCCAAGCCCTCATGGTTTTTTATTTTTGGGCTTTACCCAAAAGGCCTCATGCCAATGGAGATATCTTTTTTCTTATAAGCACATGATCTTTTCCATGTCTTACCAATGTGGGACTTTGATTGTATTCCCCATACTCCCAACAAACTGCTAGGGTTTAACAATAGATCGATGGTGGACCAGTCGACTGTCAAACCCTATCAGTCGACTGATGACACCAAAACACTGCCCTCATCAGTCGAGTGATTGATCAGTCGACTGGGACAGAGCATCAGTCGACTGATACACTTCAAGTATGATCAAATCATACTTGAAGTCAACTCCTTTGACCTAGACTCAACCTTTTAGCTCTTCCTTCAGCCTTGCACCTCCAGGATCCCTCCGAGTCTGCGACTCCTTCATCCTTGCGCTTGCTTCCAAGAGTGATGCTTCACTTCAATGTGCTTTGTCCTAGAGTGATGTACCGAATTTTTGGTCAAATTTATGGTACTCACATTATCACAATATACTTTGACATTGGAGTAGTGTAGCTCATAGTCCTCTAGAGTGTGTCTCATCCAAAGCAATTGAGCTACACAACCACCCATAGCCACATACTCGGCCTTAGTAGTGGATAGAGCAACACAAGGTTGCTTTCTACTACTCCAACTAACTAGGGAGGATCTAAGAAATTGGCATCCACCACTAGTACTCTTCCGATCCAACTTGCAACCCGTATAGTCAGAATCGGTGTACCCAACCAAATCAAAAGATTTTGTCCTAGGGTACCAAAGTCCTACATTTAGTGTGCCTTTGATATATCTTAAAATTCTCTCAACGGCTACTAAATGGGACTCTTTTGCACAAGATTAGTATCTTGCACACATACCTACCGCAAATAATATATCGGGTCTACTAGCGGTTAGGTATAATAGACTACCAATCATACTCCTATAAAGTTTTAGGATAATTGATTTACCTTCATGGTCATTATCTATTTTAGTATTGGTTGCCATAGGAGTTGATGCTACCTTAGCATTTTCCAAACCAAATTTCTTAATCATTTCATTGGCATATTTGGTTTGGTACACATAAATTCCTTCATTAGTTTGTTTGACTTGTAAGCCTAAGAAGAAATTTAATTCTCCAACTAGACTCATTTCAAATTCATTCTCCATATTTTTGATGAAGTCTTGATGAAGTTCATCATTTGTTGACCCAAAAATGATGTCATCTACATATACTTGGGCCACAAAGATATTATTTGACTTTGATTTAATGAAGAGAATTTGATCTACTTGACCCCTTCTAAACTCCTTAGAAACTAATAAAGATGATAATCTTTCATACCAAACCCGGGGAGCTTGTTTTAACCCGTATAAAGCTTTTCTATGCTTGTATACATGGTTTGGGTAGTTTATATTCTCAAACCCGGGAGGTTATTCTACATATACGTCTTCCTTAATGAACCCATTTAGGAATGTTGATTTTACATCCATTTGATGAAGTTTAAAACCCATGTAAAAGGCATATCCTAATAGGATTCTAATTGATTCTAACCTAGCAACCGGGGCATAAGTTTCATCATAGTCAAGTCCTTCAACTTGATTAAAGCCCCTTGCAACTAACCTAGCCTTATTTCTTGTTATATTTCCTTGATCATCTAATTTGTTTCTAAAGACCCATCTTGTAATAATAATGGTGCTATCATTGGGTCTAGGGACTAGCTCCCAAACTTGACTCCTCTCAAATAAAGGGAGGAAACATCGCTTCTCACTTCAACTTGGTTGCTTGTGCATGGCGATGCCATCTACGTCCACGGATTAAAAAAAACTAATCCTTGACAAAGAGGGATTACCCAAGCAACCGATCCATCGTCGTGCTATTCAATTAGAGTGATCACTTGAACAAACTTGTTGTTCAAGTAACCTACTTCTTTTCTTCGATTAGCCGTGGAATAGACGATGTACGGATTGTCGGTTTTTGTGTTTATCTTCGGGGTCCAAGTAAATTAGCCACATACAATTGTAAACAATTATATACATAATACAAAAGAACACTAATCAAAGTAACAAGCTTATACCTCTTGTTATACCTCTTGATCTTCTATTGTATGTCCTTCCTCCTTTTGGACGTCGTGTGGGCGACGATCTTCCAAAAGTCGAAGCCTCCTAGATCACATTCTTCCCTTCCTTGCTCGCTCTGAACAAAGGGAAGAATAAAACAAAACTCTTCTTCCTATCTAGAACCGGCCACCAAGTCAAAGGACTTGATGTTGCCGCCGGCCAAGGAATAGAGTAGGATCGCCGACCAACCTTGAAGAAAGGTTGCCACTGGCCAAAGGAGAGAGAGAGAGAGGGAGGGAGGAGTAGCTGGCCAATCTAGAGAGAGAGAGAGAGGGTGGAGTTTCCGCCGACCAAGAAGAGCCAAACCCTAGAATTCTCTTGCCACCGCCCAATAGGAAGAAGCAAACCCTAGGTTTGCCGCCCACCTCTCCTCTCAAGCCAACTCCAAAAACCCTAACCCTTGTCTTATGATCTCCACGCCCAAGCCCTTAGCCCTTATTTATAGAGTTAGGCTTGAGCCTCCTTTTAATCTCCACCGTCGTATCTAGAGATTTAATCTCAACCGTCGGATCTAAAGACTTAATCTCCACCATCGGATGTAGAGATTTAACCTCCACCGTTAGATCTAGAGTTTCATTTTCAATCATGGATCTAGGCTCCATGAGGGTTTAATAGGCTATAATAGGGACCATGAGGAGGAGTTGGATCTTGGCCACCCAATGGATCAAGCCCACATAAAGTCCGATCCATTAATGATAATTCATTCCACTATAGGATTATCATTGATCTACCTCACCAACCCCATAAATAAATATGGGCTCCATATATTATTTGTACAAATATCTCCCCATGTTTAAGATCTCGAATGTCCGTCAATTAATTAATTTACTGACAATTAATTATTCAATATCTATATGAGTAGTACCACTCAACCTTATCATCATGTTGGACCAAGTCCACCTGCAAGGTTTACATGATGAACTTTATGAGCTCCTCAAGGGGACATCATCATCCTAATATATAGGACATGGTTTCCTCCTATAATCAACAACAAACCATATAAATAATATCATTTCCCAACTTATCGAGCCTATCGATTTACTCTATAAATCTCACCCATTGGTAAATCAAAGAAATAAGTATTAAGTATATGTGTCCGTTCTTATATCAGGATTAAGAGCATGTACACCATAATATCCGAGGTCCGATTCAATTATGTAGTTAGCAATAAATTGAATCACCTCTAAGTCGGTCCTGCTCAATACACACAAAGTGTACTAGTGTAATTCTATGGTCAAGACAAACCAATACCAAATTACACTACAATCATACCAATGGTTTGTCCAAAACCATCTCGGTTGTGAGCCTTACTTATACTCTACAAGGAACTGATAACATGATCTCCCATGTGACACTACACACCATGTTATCTACAATGTAATGTATTGGACAATATGCATAATCATAAATATGCAAATAATGATCATGTGAATCTTATTTCAAAAATAAAGATGTTCATACAAAAGATAGATTTTTCAATATACATCCCAACAATCTCCCACTTATACTAAAAGACTATGTTGTCCTCATACTGTCATACATCTGATTCTCATTCCCTCCACATGCCTATCAAAAGCTCTCGCTGGAAGGGCATTAGTGAAAGGATTTGTCAGGTTATCCTCTGATGCAATCTTGGCCACAACAACTTCTCCTCGCTTTACAATTTCTCGTATCAGGTGACACTTGTGCTCTATGTGTTTACTTGCCTTATGGGCTCGTGGTTCCTTTAAGTTTGCAACTGCACCACTGTTATTACAATAAATTGTGATAGTTCTGAGAAAACTAGGAATCACATCCAAGTCCATCAAGAAGTTCCTGAGCCATATAGCTTCTTTGGCCGCCTCAGAGGCTGCCACATACTCAGCTTCCATGGTAGAGTTCGCCATGCATTTTTGCTTGACACTTCTCCATACAATGGCTCCATCTCCCAAAGTAAACACAAAACCTGAGGTAGACTTACTGTTATCCCTATCTGATTAGAAGTCAAAATCTGTGTAACCCACAGGGAGTAATTGATCTACTTGGTAAACTAGCATATAATCCCTAGTCCTTCTCAGGTACTTCAATATATGCTTTACCGTAGTCTGATGTCCCTGTCCTAGATTACTCTGATATATTCTAACCATGCCCATGGAAAAGTAGATATCCGGTCTCGTACATAACATAGCATACATGAGGCTTCCTACTACCGAAGCATAAGGAACCGCCTTCATATCGTCTATCTCCTTTGATGTTTTAGGACACATCTCTTTAGATAAAGGTACTCCATGCCTAAAAGGTAGAAAAACTTTCTTGGAGTTTAGCATGCTAAAACGAGCCAAAATGGTGTTTATGTATGAAGCTTGAGATAAGCACAACATCCTTTTCCTGTGATCCCTTATAACCTTGATCCCAAGGTTGTGTCCCACTTCTCTCAAGTCCTTCATATCAAACTATTTGGACAACCATATCCTTACATCCGATAACACCTTGACATTATTGCCAATTAACAAAATGTCATCTACGTATAGTACAAGAAATTCCACTACGTTTCCGTCACATCTCTTGTATACACAAGACTCATCCGGACTTTGAATAAATCCATAAGACTAGATTACCTCATCAAAACGAATGTTCCAAGATCTCGAAGCTTGCTTCAATCCATAAATGGACCGATTAAGCTTGCACACAAGAAGCTCTTTGTCCTTTGCAATGAATCCCTCTGGTTGCTTCATATAGATGTTTTCCTCAAGACTTCCATTAAGGAAAGCTATCTTGACATCCATCTGCCACACCTCATAATCCATATGAGCAACAATACATAAGAGAATCTGGATAGACTTAAGCATGACTACCGGTTAAAAGGTCTCCTCATAATCGATGTCCTCTTTCTGAGTATACCCCTTCGCAACAAGCCTAGCTTTGAAGGTGTCAACCTTCCCTTCTATTCCTCTTTTTCTTTTGTAGATCCACTTGCATTCAATGGTTTTTACACTATTGAGTGGTTCTACTAGCTCCCAGACCTGATTTTAATCCATAGATTCAATCTCAGAATTCTTTGCTCTTTGCCAAGATACCACATCTTTATCTTGGATTGCCTCGTCATATGTCTAGGGATCAGGTTCATGTTCACCATGGACCAAACCTGAAGATTCTCCCAAGAACATGAATCTATCAGGCTGTGTAACAACCCTCCCACTACGATGAGGTATTACCTGTGTATCCTCTGTGACATGCAATGCAGTCACTTGTGGTATATCCTCTTGTACCGGTGGTACTGAAGTAGTGACTTCCCCTCTCAATTCCTCTAAAATAATCTTACTCATGGGCTTGTGGTTCATCACATAGTCTTCCTCTAGAAATCTGGCGTTCGTGCTAATGATCACCCTTTGATCTCTAGGACTATAAAACAAACCACCTTTTGTTCCTCTAGGATAGCCAACGAACATGCGCACTTCTGTATGAGGTTCCAACTTCTAGCATATGCCTTCAACACATGTGCTAGACTCCCCCCAAATCCGAATATGTCTCAGACTAGGCTTTCGCCCAGTCCACAATTCTATTGGAGTAGAAGACACTGATTTAGATGGTACCAAGTTCAGAATATATACTGTCGTATCCAAAGCATACCTCCAGAATGAATCTGGCAGCTCAGAATAACTCATCATCGATCTAACCATCTCCATAAGAGTCCTATTCCTTCGCTCCGCTACACCATTCTGCTGGGGTATGCCAGGTGCAGACAATTGGGATTGAATCTCAGCCTATGATAAGTAATTCCTAAACTCTCCCAAGAGGTACTTGCCACCACGATCAGATCGTAGTGTCTTGATACTTTTACCTTGACGTTTCTCCACATCAACCTTGAATTCTTTGAACCTGTCAAAGTTTTCAGACTTGCGGCGCATCAAGTAAATGTATCCATATCTTGAATAATCGTCTATAAAAGAGACGAAATATTCAAAACCACCTCTTGCCTAGATAGACATAGGACCACACAAATAAGAATGAACCAATTCCAACACATCTTTGGCCCTATACCCCTTGGCCTTAAAAGGCCTCTTGGTCATTTTACCTTCCAAGCATGATTCATAGGTTGGGAAATCTTCCACCACTAATGAACCCAGAGGTCTATCAGCTATCAACCTTTGAATTCTTCTTAGGTAAATATGACCTAGCCTTAGATGCCAAAGATATATTTGGTTCATTTTCGAAGGTTCTTTTATCTTATTAGTATTAGACGATGAGTTATTTACTTCTATTTGCATCGTGGGCGCTTTTGGTTCAAGGGTATATAAATTTCTTATCGATGCACCAAAATACATAATCTCCCTATTCCTTTTTATAACAACTCTGTCATTAAATGAAATAGAATATTCATCTATAAACAATTTAGAAACTGAAATCAAATTCTTTCTAAATAAACGTACATAAAGGAAATTTTTTAGAATCAAAATTTTATTCCTCTCAAAAGACAAATAAACATCTCCCACTGCAACAGCTGACACCTTCATAGCATCGCCCAAGTAAACGGCAATCTCCCCCTTAGCTAGTCGTCTGGTTTCCTGGAACCCCTATAAAGTATTGCTGACATGATTAGTGGCTCCCATATCTACACACCAGGTGCTGGTAGATAACACCGCTAAATATGTTTCAACGACTAGACCAAAAGATATACCTTTGTTCTGCTTTCGGTTGGGGCAGTCCTTCTTCCAATGTTCGGTCTGCTTGCAAGTGAAGCACTTCCCTTTCGGCTTCTTCACTCCGCCCTGAGATCCTCCCGCCACCTTTGCCCCACCTTGTTTCTTCTTCTTCTTTCCTTTCGGCTTAGAAGTAGAAACCTTTTGGGCAACCATGGCCTGAGCCTGAGCACTCTGACGAAAAAGCCCCTCTGTCACCTGGAGTTCTGTCAGAAGCTCCGCCAATGAATACAACCTTTTATTCATGTTGTAGTTCTGGCGAAACTGCTCAAAACTCCTAGGTAGAGACTGGAGAATGATATCGACCTAGGTTTTCCCATCGATCTCAGCTCCAAGGACTTCCAGCTCATTCAAATGAGCCATCATCTTGAGAACATGATCCCTTATGGGTGTTCCCTCGATCATGGTGGTCGTCATCAAGTTCCTCATGGATTCCTGCCTAGCAGGCCGATTCTGGTGTCCAAAAAGCTCCTTGAGATTGAGCATCATGTCATAAGCAGTAGGCATGGCTTGATGCTGATGTTGCAATACATTTGACATAGAAGTCAAAATATAACACCGCGTCATCTCATCAACCATTACGCACTTCTTATAACTCTCCTTCTTCTTTTCCCCAGAATCATCCGCAGGCTTAGGAGGACACTCTTTGAAGAGTACATACTTGTACTCCCTAGCAGTCAAGACAATATCAAGATTCCTCTTCCAATCAACATAATTGAGTCCAGTAAGTTTATTCTCTTTTAGTATCACAGCAAGGGGTTGAATTTAGTATCACAGCAAGGGGTTGAAAGTCATTTTTGAAAAACCTAAGAATCACATAGATCAAAACATTAGATTTGAAAAAATTATTGATTCCTCAAACAATAAAATTTTAAAATCAACCAACACCTCAAAACACCGAGAATATCATATGCCACGATCGTGTGGACCTATACGAATTCTACATTTGTAAGAGGAGATTTTACCCATTAATTTTACTATCTTGTCAACCTAACTTTTTGAGAAATAAAATTAATAATTGGTTCCTCTTCGGCCTTACAAATAAAAGCAGTGACTCCGATGGGAAGGATACTCATATTTGCATCTAAGTGTTCACCATTACTTGGTACCAAGGCAATTATCTCGGGTTATGTGCCTTCCAATGGGGAAGTACACATGCTCCTTAATAATTTCTTATAACCATATTCGACCCTGTGATCCACAAAACAAACTCATCCGATGGGGAGGAAGGCACTCAAAGCCGACGCATAAGTTTATTTGCATCACATGTCAAATCGTAATGGAGGTCGTGGAAATTTATAAAAATATCCCTCTTCCACTTAGTAATTTAAAATTGAGGAATTTTCCTAGCACACAACATGCATATCAAACAAGAAGAAATAAATATGAAAAAATATTTTCCAACTATAATGGCTTTTGTTCTCCAATATGCCTCCCGTCGTATCGCCATCTCGTCTGCTCCTCCCTACGTCATGTACAAGCCATCCGGAGATCCGAGCTGAGAATAATTATTTTAATTTACATCCATCGATCCTATACTCCCCGAAGGAGTGTACATGAAATCTAGATCGAAAGTAAACAAAAATAAAAAGAGTGGCTAAACAATGTCGTACTTAATTATAAAAATTAAATACTAGTCTCGTCAACCCCGAGGATTCGAATAATATTACACACATGCAATTACATACACACACATATGACCATAATATTTGGATCTCATGCCTGCAACCAAAAAGTTAGCCTACGCACAACCTGTTGGTGCAATCGGCCCAGGTCACGATTGACCAGGACTCGAGTTTGACTCGAGTGATGTTTTGATGTTCGACAAAAACATATGACAATGTAATTGTCATGGGAAAGTCCAAGTCTTGAGTACTTGGCATGGGAAGTCCAAGTGGGACACTTGGCATTTGGTAAAGTCCAAGCATGGTTCTTGGCAATGGAAAGTCCAACATGAGTTGGCATGGAAAGTCCAAGCATGGGTCTTGGCAAGGTAAAGTCCAAGTCTTGAGTACTTGGCATGGAAAGCCCAACATGGGTTGGCAAGGGAAAGTCCAAGCTTGAGTCTTGGCATGAGAAGTCCATGGGGTTTGATATTGGCTGCGTAAAGTCCAAGCGGGAGTCTTGGCAGCATAAGTCCAATGGTTGGCGGCGTAAAGTCCAAGCGGAGTCTTGGCAGCGTAAGTCCAATGTGCCTTGGCGGTGTAGACACCGTTAGCATGACATAGCCGATGGAAGCACCTGAAGGCTAGCGCGATGGATGAACAAGTCATGGATGACTTGGAGGGATCCGAGAGGCGTGAAATTGATGGAGGTGGCTAGAAGGCTTAGGTCTAGGCTAAGGGTGGTCTAGCAAGTATGGGGGCGTCATACTTGGGCTAAAACCTCATGTTTGAGGTGTGCCAGTCGACTGGTGTCATGTGGTAGTCGACTGTGTTGGTGCAATCGGCCCAGCTCACGATTGATCAGGACTCAAGTTTGACTCAAGTGATGTTTTGATGTTCGACAAAAACATATGACAATGTAATTGTCATAGGGAAGTCCAAGTCTTGAGTACTTGGCATGGGAAGTCCAAGTTGAACACTTGGCATTTACATGAGAAGTCCAAGGGGTTTGATATTGGCGGTGTAAAGTCCAAGCGGGAGTCTTGGCAGCATAAGTCCAATGGTTGGCGGCGTAAAGTCCAAGCGGAGTCTTGGCGGCGTAAGTCCAATATGCCTTGGCGGTGTAGACACCATTAGCATGACATAGCCGATGGAAGCACCTGAAGGCTAGCGCGATGGATGAACAAGTCATGGATGACTTGGAGGGATCCGAGAGGCGTGAGGCTGATGGAGGTGGCTAGAAGGCTTAGGTCTAGGCTAAGGGTGGTCTAGCAAGTATGGGGGAACCATACTTGGGTTAAAACCTCATGTTTGAGGTGTTCCAGTCGACTGGTGCCATGTGGCAATCGACTGGACCGAGTCAACTAGGGTTTGACTATGGGTTATGGCCTAGCAGTCGACTACCAGAGGTGAGTAGTCGACTGATGGCTCGAGCAGTCGACTGATCGTGTGATCAGTCGACTGGTGCTCGAGAAATCGGCCACAGAATGGAGTCGAGACTCGACTGGTCGAGTGAGGACTCCATCAGTCGACTGATGGGTATGATCAGTCGACTGATGGTAGATCCGTTGGACTTATCCAACGTGGATCTAGCCGTTGTCTCATGACAACAGTGGCATCAATCGACTGATGGTCCCGATCAGTCGACTGATCGACCTTTTCCAGCACAGGTTGAAGCTATATAAGGAGCTCGTGATGGAAGAAAAGATAGTGATTTTCTTGAGCAAAATTGAAGGGGGAAGTTGGTGCTTTCTAGTCCTTCAAAGCTAGTTCAAGGCAATCAAAGATCAAGCAATCCAAAGCTCTTGTAAAGTGTTTTTTTTTCTTTACTTGCATTTGTATTTCATATTGTATTTGCTTGTATCTACTTGATTATTGTTGTAATCATATTGTACGAGGTTTCTCCGCCTCCGGATTGTTCTGAGAAGGAGTTATTATTATAGTGGTGTGTGATTGGCATTGCTAGGGTTCGTACGAACCCGATCCGTGGAGTAGGAACCGTGCTGTTCCAAACCACGTTAAATCTTCGTGTCTTTGTGTTTGTGATTGTGTTTCGTTATTGTCATTATATATATATATTCCGCTGTGCTAACGAAACTTGTAGACACGATCACGACCAAATTCCATCTACAAACGGTCAAACGCTATTCACCTCCCCCCCCTCTAGCGGCGTCAAATCTTCTACAATTGGTATCAGAGCCTGGTGGCTCTTCAACGGATTAACAACCGGGAGCAAGACGCTAGAGAGTGAAGATGGAATTCCAAGACAAGCTTGGATGGGATATCAACACACCTATCCCTTATACCTTCTATGGACAAGAAGGATTCAATCAATGGAAGGTGAGGATTGAAGAATTCTTAATGATGAAGGACTTTGAAGAGTGGGGCATTTTGATGGAGGGATTTCAATATCCAAAAGGGCCCAAGGGAGGAATTCTCAAGATAAAGAAGTGGACCGAGGAACAAATCCAAGAGTTCGAAAAGAATACAAAGGTAATTAAATTCTTGGTTGATTTGATTCCTAATAAAATTATGTGTGAGTTAGGTGAGCTTTGGAGTCAAGTGACAAAATATCATGAAGGCTCACAACCGATCCAAGAGGAAGAGACCGAAGAGGCTAATTCATCATCCTCACAAGAAAGTGAGGAGTCAACCTCCGGATCGGAGAAAGAAGAGGTGGAAGAAGTGGAAGAAGTATCCACTTCTAGGATTGAGGATATTAGAGCATCCTCAACACCGGAGCAACAAGAAGTAACATCTACATCCGGTGAAGAGGAAGAACAAGCTCAAGAGATCCTCACCACTGAACTAGGTAACTCAAACACTCAAATTTCAAATAAAATCCATATATTGTGTTTTGAGTGTAGGGAGTATGGGCACTACAAGTGCAAGTGCTCAAAGAAGATTAAGAAGACTCCTCCGGCGCCTAAAAGTCAACAAAAGTCAAAGGATGCCGGTTCCCCATCATCTAAAAACAAGGAGCATATCATTTGCTTCAAATGTCGACAACTGGGACATTACCGAAATCAATGTCCTAGGGGGAGCAAGAAGATCCAAGAAGGAGTATCACAAGTAGGGGGAGCTACTAAGGCAAACCCTAAGGTATATTTTCATAATGCTCATTCCTTAAATTCTAAGCAAAAGCATGCTAGAGTTAATTCAAATAATGTTGTTATTACTCATGAATCGAAGCATGCTAGGAATGATAAATCTAGGCCTATTTCAAAGAAGGAGAAATTTGGGACTAATGTCCCTAGAAATATCATTCCTAAGAAAGTAATTAAGAAAATCGAAAATCACCAAAACCTAATCAAACATCATTTCGACAATTAGAATTAGAGAACCAAGCTTTAAGGTCAAGGCTTGAAAATCTAGAAAAGACCCTAAATAAGCTACAAAATCAATTTCAAGGGTCTAATGGTCAAAGTCAAGGGTCAAGATCTCAAAGTCAACATTTAGGACCCAAAAGACAAAAGTCAACCGAGGGAAAGAAAGGTTTGGGTCACAAACCTAAGCCTAAGATGACTTATCATTGTGTTCCATTTGACTATGGAACACAAACTAGGTCTAGGAAGACCAAGGTTGCAAGGGGAGTTACCTCTAGAGTCAACCTAGGTAAGACCGCAATGACCAAGGCTAACAAGCCTAGGAGGGTCATTAGGAAGGTATCTAGGGAGGTTATCCCTAAGGAATACCTAATTAATTCAATGAGCTCAAATAGATTTTGGGTTCCAAAGAGCGTGATTGATTCACGTTAAATAGATTAGAATGTGCCAACCATGATTGGATGAGTAGGTAACTCAACCATGGTAAAGGTGGCACTTTAGGTTATTTTCAAGGTTATGGGTGCCTTGGAAAAACATTTGAGCTTTAATCCTAAAGGGTTTTAGGATGTGCCAATATAGTTTTTGAAAAACATGAAAATCAATAAAATTGGCACAATCTATATTTATAGATCATAGTGTGTAACTTTGATTGTTGGCACACTTTAAAAGTTCATGTAAAAGTAACATCAAGAGTGATACTCAAGTGTCACACAACTTGATGTCTTGTACTCACCATGCTTCATATGTTTTGCCATATATTTGCATGGAAGGAATGTCTAGGATGGATTGCATCTCACAAAACAAGTCTTTTACCTTGATTGTGTATTTTAACACTTAGAAAGGGTGAGATGTTAGGATTTGGAAATCATTGAATGTTAATGTTTGCAAAAATGAAATAAAACATTAAAATACATTAACGAATACATGAATATAATTATAACATCAATATGTTCGATATACAAGAATAAACATGATAAAATGGAATAAATTAATGAAGAAATCGAGATTTTCAGAATTTCAGAACTGGAAATCAGATATCAGTCGACTGATAACACTGTAGCACGATACGATGCAGTCATCAGTCGAGTGCTAGCTTCATGACTCGATTGCTTGAACATCGGATCACGATCGATGGGATACATCGATCGATGGTATCGAGTCATCACCGTGAGGTCATCGATCGAGTGATCTGCGCACATCCGATCGTGATGAGCAACATCGATCGACTAATGTTCTTGTAGCACATCACGGAAGGTTGCTTCTCCGATCGCCATCTCCTTCTCCGACCAACCCTTCCGGACGTGCCAGCCGCCCAAGCTTTTAGGTTTGATAGATAAGCCCCTTTTCTTGCATTTTTCACTTATTTCAAGCCTTAGTTCACTCGTTCTAAGGTTTGGTTCCTTGTTTCCGATTAGGGTTCCAGCGTTTGAGTCCTCCGGCAAACTTTCCGGCGACCCCTTCAGCGATATCTGAGCATCCCATAGCCACATCTCCAAATGGCACCTAAGTAACATTCTTCTTACCCAAGCCCTAATTTGCCTTTCCATTATAATTTAGTTTTATCTAATCATTTATTATTTTCCTTGCATGTCATATCATTACATTGCATTCATAATAGGAGAGCCCGTAGGAATGATCCACCCGAGGGTGAATCTCGATTGTACCAACCTATGTTGGTTAGGTACATCGATAGGAACTTTTTCAATCCCCATTGTAGTGATGTCATGGAATTATTTGCATACTATAATCTCATGAAAATTGTCTTATGCACGCATCCCATTAATGATGACCTCCTTAAGGAGTTTTATCAGAACCTGAAAAAGGTAGACGATGGCCCTACCTACACTACTCGCATTGCAAAATGCGAGTTAGAGTTCACTCCTGCGATACTGCAGGAGTTTCTCGAGTGTAAGCCCTCGGATGACACCTTTATTTTTTACCCTACCATGGATTTCCCTTTACCCGAGCCCTTTGACCATATCTCTATGGAGTCCATGCATGAGCATATCTTTGGTTATCCTCATCCACCGACCTAGAATTTATTCCCTATCACTGAGTTATCTACACCTGACAATGTACTTTACAAGGTCATTGTTGGGTGTTTTCTTCCCATTGTCACTCGGGGTCTGGCCAAGATTCGGCCTCCCCATCTTTTTCTTCTATACGCCATGCGTCATAAGTTAGACATAAACTTTGCATTAAACATGTTTCACTGCATTATGCATTTCATTTCCCCTGTACAAGGGAAAGTGCATATGCCATATGGTCATATCATCACAGCATGGCTAGAGTCCGTAGGCGTTAACATCCACAGGGGTTCTCTGAGAGCTATCGAGGTGTCTGGTATATCGATTCGTAACTTCTCGTTAGCAAAGCTACGAATGGGGCCTAGACAGATGGAGTTAGCGCCTCGACCACCACCCAGGGCACGCAGAGAGCCTCCTCCGTTACCCAGAGAGGCGACAGAGGACTACGAGGATGCAGACGCCGCTGATGAGGATGATCGGATCGCGGATGCATCGGCCGTGGTCCATCGGATCGTCGTGGCGGTGAGTCAGATTTTAGGACTATCAGCAGTCGATTGACTCTAGGCTGTCAGAGATATTGGCAGGCCAAGCATCCTTCGGCGCATGTCTTGATCGGATGGAGGAGTCCCAGAGCCACATTGAGCAGCATCAGCTCGATATGTTAGAGATGATGCGGGCCTGGACCTTGAGTCAGCAGCCTCCTCCACCGCCACCTCCTGCAGACGATTAGATATTGAGGATGTTAGATTTTCTGTGGTTGTCAGTTTTTGTAGTGAGATTGAGCATAGCCAATCTCCATTTTGAATGTAAAATACTAAATTTTTTTAAGTTAAATGAAATTTTTGTTTGTGAAAATCTTGTGTGTTTGGATGAGTATTTGTATTATTGTATTGCTTATGAAAGTTGATATATCATGACATGAAATTGCATCCTATCATATACCATGTCATGTCATTGTTTAGGATTATTTTAGATGTCATGTGTTCTTAAAGTTCATCATATGTCATGACATCATGATCATTGGTCATGTTTTTATTTTTCCATCACTATGCCATGATCATTTCATGCATTAATTTGATTGAACATTAATTTAAGGAAAATGGCATGACTTGAAGTCTCACTTATAAGGGAATCAAGTAGGGTTGCCTAGGAAATGCATGAAACCCTAGATAAAGTGAATCAAAACCTACATCTCACATCACATTGACATGTATGTGTATTTATACACCCTAGATACATGTGAGATGCTAGGATAATAAGTTAGGTTCAAGATGCATGGGTAGTGCATCTAGATGAACTCAAACTTATTTTAATTATCACCAAGAATCATAAGGAAAGATAATATACAAGCTATGTATATTTAGCCAATAAATTATGGTTCAAAATAGGCTTTCAAAAACATTTTAAAATCAATTTGGAAAACCTTGGTAAAATCTATCTTTTGATAGCCATCATCATTGTAGAAGTTGATACAAAGTGGATCAAAAACTTTAAAGTTTTTAATAGTTTTGAACTTTGTACCAATCTCCTATTTCAATGGTAAAAATATTTTTCCAAAATTTTTCACCTATTGTATTGGTCATAAGTATTATACGTACCAAATTTCGTGATTTTTCGATATACGTATAATTATTTATGATTTTCTAAAATTCAACTCTGATAATTGAAATTCAGAAATTTCAGTTATCGGTATCATTGTCGGTCGGTGATGGAGTGCCGATCGATTTGAATCACTCATTTGGTAGTCGATTTTGGGTAAACAAGGTTGTTTAACCCAATTTATTATAGTCCCTAATCACTCCTAACCCTAGGATATGCTTTGGGTAGCATTATAAAGGGTGAAAATCCATTGGATATGGATTAGGAGAAGTGTTTAGGGTTTGTATCAATTTTAAGGTGTTGGAAAGATCAATATTGAATTTCTAACCTTAATTTTGATGGTTTAGAGTTCCTATTGGCTTAGAAACTTCCCAAGGACATTGTTGGTGCAATGGTCAAAAGGGAGCAAGCCTTTAGGGGGAGGTATCCATCTTGGGATGATGGATGTGTTTTTCTCCTTGAAGAGGAGAAGTTATTGGGAGAATATGACATCAATTGGGAAATTGATGGGACTTTTGAGAGACCCAATTTGGAAATTGGGAGAGTAAATGGGATTGCCTCTCTTGAGTGATATTGGACTTATCACTAGGAAGATGGTAGGCATCCTAAGTATTTTTGGACCAAGGGGGAGATTGTAAGATCTCATTGGGACATGAGACATTGACCTCCTTGGAGAGGAAACCTTTTTGATGTTAGTCAAAAAGGGGGAGAATGTTTGGGGGAGAACATTTGGAGAGTATTTACCAATTTGGGATAATTGGTAAGGGATTTGAGTTAGTGTTCTAACTCAATAATTTGTTTGGTTTTTGTCAAACATCAAAAAGGGGGAGATTGTTGGTGCAATCGGCCCAGGTCACGATTGACCAGGACTCGAGTTTGACTCGAGTGATGTTTTGATGTTCGACAAAAACATATGACAATGTAATTGTCATAGGGAAGTCTAAGTCTTGAGTACTTGGCATGGGAAGTCCAAGTTGAACACTTGGCATTTGCATGAGAAGTCCAAGGGGTTTGATATTGGTGGCGTAAAGTCCAAGCGGGAGTCTTGGCAGCATAAGTCCAATGGTTGAGTCTTGGCGGCGTAAGTCCAATGTGCCTTGGCGGTGTAGACACCGTTAGCATGACATAGCCGATGGAAGCACCTGAAGGCTAGCGCGATGGATGAACAAGTCATGGATGACTTGGAGGGATCCGAGAGGCGTGAGGCTGATGGAGGTGGCTAGAAGGCTTATGTCTAGGCTAAGGGTGGTCTAGCAAGTATGGGGGAACCATACTTGGGTTAAAACCTCATGTTTGAGGTGTGCGGTCGGCCCAGTGCCATGTGGCGGATCGATTGGACCGAATCAACTAGGGTTTGACTCGGGTTATGGCCTAGCGATCATTGCCGGAGGTGGGCGATCGGTGATGGCTCAGCGATCGGTGATCGTGTGATCGATCGGCCCGGTGCTCGAAATCGGCCACATAATGGAGTCTCGGACTTTCGGCCGCTGATCGAGCGAGGACTCCATCGATCGTGATGGGTATGATCGGATCGTGATGGTATCCGTTGGACTTATGATCTTTGTCTCACGAGCTATATAAGGAGCTCGTGATGGAAGAAAAGATAGCGATTTTCTTGAGCGAAATTGAAGGAATAAGTTGGTGCTTTCCAGTCCTTCAAAGCTAGTTCAAGGCAATCAAAGATCAAGCAATCCAAAGCTCTTGTAAAGTGTTTTTTTTTTCTTTACTTGCATTTGTATTTCATATTGTATTTGCTTGTATCTACTTGATTATTGTTGTAATTATATTGTACGAGGTTTCTCCGCCTCCGGTTTGTTCCGAGAAGGAGTTATTATTATAGTGGTGTGTGATTGGCATCGCTAGGGTTCGTACGAACCCGATCCGTGGAGTTGGAACCGTGCTGTTCCAAACCACGTTAAATCTTCGTGTCTTTGTGTTTGTGATTGTGTTTCATTATTTTCATTATATATATATATTCCACTGTGCTAACGAAACTTGTAGACACGATCACGAACAAATTCCATCCACGAACAGTCAAACGCTATTCACCCCCCCCCTCTAGTGGCGTCAAATCTTCTCAACTGGTATCGAGGCCTAGGGCTCTTCTTTAGCTACGGGTAGCTAAGTAGAAGCTAGAGGATGGCGGTCGAGGGACAATTGGGTTGGGACATCAACATCGGTCCATACTCATTATATGGACAAGAAGGGCCATAGAGGCAGAATCTCACTCGATGAGGACTTGAAGAATGGTGAGGACATCGATGGATGGGTTTGATCAGTCGATTGATGGTAGATCCGTTGGACTTATCCAGCGTGGATCTAGCCGTTGTCTCACGACAATAGTGGCATCAGTCGACTGATGGTCCCGATCAGTCGACTGATCGACTTTTTCCAGCACAGGTTGAAGCTTTATAAGGAGCTCGTGATGGAGGAATTTGGATTTGTTTTCTTGAGGGTTTTGGAGCATTTTGCTGTTCCAAATCTGGGTCTCCGAGGTGATTTCAAGCAACCAAGCAATCCAAAGGCAATCATAAAGTAGTTTTCTTTACTTGCATTGTATTTCATTATTGTAATTGCTTCTATTTGTATCTTATTGTTGTAAGATTACTTGTAAGGGGTTTCTCCACCTCCTACTTGTGTCAAAAGGAGTATTTGTGATTAGTGAGTGCGTGTGCATCACTAGAGCTCGTAGAGCTCGATCCGTGGAGTAGGAACCGTGCGGTTCCAAACCACGTTAAATATTTGTGTTTGCGTGTTGTATATTTTGTTATCATTATTATCTTTCTATTTCCGCTGCGCTAACGAAATTGTAGAGACAACCACGAATGCATATAATTCCATCTGACAATCACGCTATTCATCTAGCAGAGCAAATATCCTACAAAGTGAAAGCTCCAGCCCCCAAAAGTCAACAAAAGTCAAAGGATGCCGATTCCCCAAGTCAAAAGAGTAAGGAGCACATCATATGCTTCAAGTGCAATTCAAAAGGACATTATAGGAATCAATGTCCTAGGGGGAGCAAAAAGACCAAAGAGGGAGCTACACATGTAGGGGGAGCATCCAAGGCAAACCCTAAGGTATATTTCAATAATACACCTTCAATTTCTAGGGATAATTTTAATAGTCTTGCTATTGTACATGAAAATCATGCTAGAAATAATAGACATATTTGTTTAGGTCTAAGAAGGTCCACTTAGGAAATAAGGAGAAATTTGGGACTAATGTCCCTAGAAAAACCTTACCTAAGGAATCTATTAGGAAAATACAAGAACACTTAGGTTTTAACCCTAAATGGACTAGGCATATGCCTAGAAAGGACAATGCCCATGGTTTAAATCAAAACTCAAAAATTGGGCAATTAGAATTGGAGACCCAAGCCTTGAGGTCAAGGCTTGAGAAACTAGAAAAGACCCTTGGGAATATACAAACTCAATTTAAAGGGTCTAATGATCAAAAGTCTAAGTCTAGATCTCAAAGTCAACATCTACGACCTCAAAGTCGAAAGTCAACCAAGGGCAAGCAAGGTTTGGGTCACAAACTTAAGCCTAAGGTGGCTTACCATAGTGTTCCATTTGATTATTGAACACAAACTAAGTCTAAGAAGACCAACGTGACTAGGGAAGCTATCCCTAAGAGTAACCATAGTTTGTGCCTAGTGGCTAAGGTTTCTAGGAAACCTAGGGTGGCCACTAAGAAGGTTGCAAGGGGAGTTACCCCTAGAGTCAACCTAGGTAAGACCAAAATGACCAAGGCTAATAAGCCTAGGAGGGTCATTAGGAAGGTATCTAGGGAGGTTATCCCTAAGGAATACCTAATTAACCCTAGGAGCTCAAATAGGTTTTGGCTTCCTAAGAGCGTGATTGATTCACGCTAGATGGGGTTAGGGTGTGCCAACCTTGATTGGATGGGTAGTTAACTCAACCATGATAAAGGTGGCACTTTAGGATATTTTCAAGGTTATGACTACCTTGGAAATACTTTTGAGTCTTAATCCTAAAAGTTTTAGGATGTGCCAATATTACTTGAGAAGTTTGAGAAAATGATCAAATTGGCACAATTTAGGTTTAGAGGTTAGTGTGCCATTTTGGGTTTTTGGCACACTTGGGAGAAAAATAGAAATATGGCAAAATATAATTAATTATATGAAATGGCAATTAATATTAAAATTTAGGTATTACTATACATATATATTTTATATGCCATGCTTTGTTTGCCATATAACATGCCATGACATCATGCTTATTTTTAATCATTCTATATGTCATGTACATGTTTAGGATTAAGGATTGAATGTCATGTGTTTTTAGATTTCATATTATGCCATGACATCATGATAATGAGCATGTGTTTATCTATATCATCTCTAATTCCATAATCACTCATGCATTTAAGATAATTTGATTGAAATTGATTTAAGGACAATGGCATGACTTGGAGTCCCATTTATAAGGGAATCAAGTAGGGTTGCCTTAGAAAAATGCATGAAACCCTAGATTAAATGAACCAAAACCCACACCTCACATCAAATTGACATGTATGTGTATTTATACACCCTAGATACATGTGAGATGCTAGGATATGAGTTAAGTTTAAGGTGCATAGTTTTTGCATCTAGTTGAACCCAAACTCATTTTAACTCAACATATGGATCATTGGGAAAGCTTGTGTACAAGTCATATACATAGAGCCCAAGGAATATGATCCAAAATAAGGTTTTGAAAACATTTTAAAATCATTTTGAAAAACCTTGGTGAAGTCTATCTTTTGATAGCAATCACCATTGATGAGATTGATACAAAGTGAGCCAAAAACTTAAAATTTCAATGGTTTTGAATTTTGTATCAATTTCGATATTTTATGGGTAAAATATTTTTCAAACATTTTTCACCCATTGTATTCGCCATAGGTATTATACGTATCAATTTTTGTGATTTTTCGATAAACGTATAATTATTTATGAATTCCCAAATCTCATTTCTAATAACTGAAAATTGGATTTTGCTTATCGATCGCTCATAGTGGCGGTCGATCGATGTAGTTCAATGATCGATTTCTGAATCACTCGACTGATTGCCTGATTTCGGGATAAATAAGCTTGTCTAACCCGATTTCGACTGCGGTTAAGGTCCCTAGCCACTCCTAACCCTAGGATATGCTTTGGGAAGCATGATGAAGGGTGAAAATCCATTGAATATGGATTAGGAGAGTTGTTTAGGGTTTGTATCAATGTTAAGGTGTTGGAAAGTTCAATGTTGAATTTCTAACCTTAATTTATATGGCTTAGAGTTCCTATTGGCTTAGGGACTTCCCAAGGACATTGTTGGTGCAATGGTCAAGGGGGAGCAAGCCTTTAGGGGGAGGTATCCATCTTGGAGTGATGGATGTGTTTTTCTTTCTTCTTGAAGGGGAAAAGGTTATCAATTGGGAAAATTGATGGATTTTTAGAAACCCAATTTGGAAATTGGGAGAGTGTATAGGATTGCCTCTCTTGAGTGATATGGGACTTATCACTAAGAAGATGGTAGGCATCCTAGATATTTTTGGACCAAGGGGGAGATTGTAAGATCTCATTGGGACATGAGACATTGACCTCCTTGGAGAGAAAACCTTTTTGATGTTAGTCAAAAAGGGGGAGAATGTTTGGGGGAGAACATTTGGAGAATGTTTAAGATTACCAATTTGGGATAATTGGTAAGGGATTTGAGTTAGTGTTCTAACTCAATGATTTGTTTGGTTTTTGTCAAACATCAAAAAGGGGGAGATTATTGGTGCAATCGGCCCATGTCATGATCGACCAGGACTCGAGTTTGACTCGAGTGATGTTTTGATGTTCGACAAAAACATATGACAATGTAATTGTCATGGGAAAGTCCAAGTCTTGAGTACTTGGCATGGGAAGTCCAAGTGGGACACTTGGCATTTGGTAAAGTCCAAGCATGGTTCATGGCAATGGAAAGTCTAACATGAGTTGGCATGGAAAGTCCAAGCATGGGTCTTGGCAAGGTAAAGTCCAAGTCTTGAGTACTTGGCATGGAAAGTCCAACATGGGTTGGCAAGGGAAAGTCCAAGCTTGAGTCTTGGCATGAGAAGTCCAAGGGGTTTGATATTGGCTACGTAAAGTCCAAGCGGGAGTCTTGGCAGCATAAGTCCAATGGTTGGCGGCGTAAAGTCCAAGCGGAGTCTTGGCAGCGTAAGTCCAATGTGCCTTGGCGGTGTAGACACCGTTAGCATGGCATAGCCGATGGAAGCACCTGAAGGTTAGCGCGATGGATGAACAAGTCATGGATTACTTGGAGGGATCCGAGAGGCGTGAGGCTGATGGAGGTGGCTAGAAGGCTTAGGTCTAGGCTAAGGGTGGTCTAGCAAGTATGGGGGCGTCATACTTGGGCTAAAACCTCAGGGTGCCATGTCGACTGATGCCTCGAGCAGTCGACTAATTGCATGAAGTGGCCTAGCAGTCGACTGATGCCTCGAGCAGTCGACTAATTGCATGATCAGTCGACTGGTGCTCGGGAATTCGGCCACAGAGTGTAGTCTCACTCGACCGCTGGGACTAGCAGTCGAGTGAGGACACCATCAGTCGACTGATGGGTTTCATCAGTCGACTGATGGTAGATCCGTTGGACTTATCCAGCGTGGATCTAGCCGTTGTCTCACGACAATAGTGGCATCAGTCGACTGATGGTCCCGATCAGTCGACTGATCAACTTTTTCCAGCACAGGTTGAAGCTTTATAAGGAGCTCGTGATGGAGGAATTTGGATCGGTTTTCTTGAGGGTTTTGGAGCGATTTGTTGTTGCAAATCAGGGTCTCCAAGGTGATTTCAAGCAACCAAGCAATCAAGCAATCCAAAGGCAATCGTAAAGTAGTTTTCTTTACTTGCATTGTATTTCATTATTGTAATTGCTTGTATTTGTATCTTATTGTTGTAAGATTACTTGTAAGGGGTTTCTCCACCTCCGACTTGTGTCGAGAAGGAGTATTTGTGATTAGTGAGTGTGTGTGCATCACTAGAGCTCGTAGAGCTTGGTCCGTGGAGTAGGAACCGTGCGATTCCGAACCACGTTAAATATTTGTATTTGCATGTTGTATATTTTGTTATCATTATTATCTTTCTATTTCCGCTGCGCTAACGAAATTGTAGAGACAACCGCAAACGAATTCCATCTACGAACCGTCACGCGCTATTCACCCCCTCCTCTTGCGGCGTCATATATCCTACGCACAACCTACTATCATTCGGCACATACATTATATGATAAGTGCATAAAATTAACTGAATCCTAAACACACAAAATCAAAAACCATGGCTCTGATACCACTTGAAGGGAGGAAACATCGCTTCCCACTTCAACTTGGTTGCTTGTGCATGGTGATCCCATCTACGTCCATGGATTAAAAAAATTTAATCCTTGACAAAGAGGGATTACCCAAGCAACCGATCCATCGTCGTGCTATTCGATTAGAGTGATCACTTGAACAAACTTGTTGTTCAAGTAACCTACTTCTTTTCTTCGATTAGCCATGGAATAGACGATGTACGGATTGTCGGTTTTTGTGTTTATCTTCGGGGTCCAAGTAAATTAGCCACATACAATTGTAAACAATTATATACATAATACAAAAGAACACTAATCAAAGTAAACAAGCTTATACCTCTTGTTATACCTCTTGATCTTCTATTGTATGTCCTTCCTCCTTTTGGACGTCGTGTGGACGATGATCTTCCAAAAGTCGAAACATCCTAGATCACGTTCTTCCCTTCCTTGCTCACTCCGAACAAAGGGAAGAATAAAACAAAACTCTTCTTCCTATCTAGAACCGACCACTAAGTCAAAGGACTTGATGTTGCCGCCGACCAAGGAATAGAATAGGATCACCGGCCAACCTTGAAGAAAGGTTGCCGCCGACCAAAGGAGAGAGAGAGAGAGAGAAGGAGGAGTATCCGACCAATCTAGAGAGAGAGAGAGAGAGGGTGGAGTTGCCGCCGGCCAAGAAGAGCCAAACCGTAGAATTCTCTTGCCACCGCCCAATAGGAAGAAGCAAACCCTAGGTTTGGCGCCCACCTCTCCTCTCAAGCCAACTCCAAAAACCCTAACCCTTGTCTTATGATCTCCACGCCCAATCCCTTAGCCCTTATTTATAGAGTTAGTCTTGAGCCTCCTTTTAATCTCCATCGTCGGATCTGGAGATTTAATCTCAACCGTCGAATCTAGAGATTTAATCTCCACCGTCGGATCTAGAGATTTAACCTCCACCGTTGGATCTAGAGTTTCATTTTCCATCATAGGATCTAGGCTCCATGAGGGTTTAATAGGCTACAATAGGGACCATGAGGAGGAGTTGGATCTTGGCCACCCAATGGATCAAGCCCACATAAAGTCCGATCCATTAATGATAATCCATTCCACTAGAGGATTATCATTGATCTACCTCACCAACCCCATAAATAAATATGGGCTCCATATATTATTTTTACAAATATCTCCCCGTGTTTAAGATCTCGAATGTCCGTCAATTAATTAATTTACTGACAATTAATTACTCAACATCTAACTCCATGAGTAGTACCACTCAACCTTATCATCATGCCGGACCAAGTCCACCTGCAGGGTTTACATGATGAACCTTATGAGCTCCTAAAGGGGATATCATCATCCTAATATATAGGACACAGTTTCCTCCTATAATCAATAACACACCATATAAATAATATCATTTCCCAACTTATCGAGCCTATCAATTTACTCTATAAATCTCGCTCCATTGGTAAATCAAAGAAATAAGTACTAAGTATATGTGCCCGTTATTATATTGGGATTAAGAGCATGTACACCATAATATCCGAGATCCGATTCAATTATATAGTCAGCAATAAATCGAATCACCTTTAAGTCAGTCCTGCTTAATACACACAAAGTGTACTAGTGTAATTCTATGGTCAAGACAAACCAATACCAAATCACACTACAACCATACCAATGGTTTGTCCAAAACCATCTCGGTTGTGAGCCTTTACTTATACTCTACAAGGAACTAATAACATGATCTCCCGTGTGACACTACACACCATGTTATCTACAATGTAATGTATTAGACAATATGCATAACCATAAATATGCAAATAATGATCATGTGATTCTTATTTCAAAAATAAAGATGTTCATACAAAAGATAGACTTTTCAGTATACATCCCAACATCAAATTGAGTCAATTCATCTTGCATTGCTAAAATCCAATCCGGATCAAGTAATGCATCATTGATTGATTTGGGCTTAATTTGTGAGATAAGAACTATTTGACTAGAGGGAGCTCTATGAAAAGGCCTAGTTTTAACACCTTGAGATAATTCTCCTACAACTTGGTCTAGAGGATGATTTTGATGAACCCTTAGTGTTCTAGGAGGTGTATCAAATTGGTTTTGATCATGATTATCCTCATTCCTCCTCTCATCATCGGAATCTCCTCTTACTCCTCCTTGATCTAATCCGCCCCCTTTATCATTACCCCCTAAGGTCAAGTTTTAAAGTTTATGGGTAATGTTTTGATTTTTGTCATTGATATCATTATCAATGGGGGATTTCCTAGGGTAAGAAGTAGAGGTTTCATCAAATTGAACATTTGAGGATTCCTCAACCTTTTGAGTTCTCTTGTTATAAACTTTATACCCTCTACTAGTGGATGAGTATCCAACTAAGATTCCCTCATCCGCTTTGGACTCAAATTTTCCTAAATTGTCCTTGGTGTTTAAGATGTAAGCTTTGCATCCAAAGACTTTAAATTAATGAATTGTTGGAATTGTGTCATTCCATAATTCAAATGGAGTTTTACCTAGAAACCTATGGATTTGGACTCTATTTTGGATATAGTAAACGGTATTAACCACTTCCACCCACAAGTAGCTAGGTAGTGAGTATGCATTAAGTATAGTCTGAGATGCCTCTTGTAGGTCACGATTTCTCCTTTCCACCACCCCATTTTGTTGGGGTGTTCTAGGACAAGAGAATTCATGCTTGTACCCTTATTCTAAGCAAAATTTGGAGAAATTAGAATTCTCAAATTCTCCACCATGATCATAACGGATCCGGTTGATTTTGAGATTTCTTTCATTCTCTACTCTTTTGCTAAAACCTATGATTATTTATAGAGTATTCTCGTTATGTTTCATAAAATACACCCAAGTATATCTAGAAAAATCATCAACTATAACTAGGTAATATTTACTACCATTCAAAGGAGTACTATGACAATCAAATAAATCTAAATGAATAAGCTCTAAAGGTAAAGAAGTACTAGTTAAAGTTTTACCCTTGTGTGATGATTTTGATTGTTTTCCTTCTTGGCATGCATCACACATCTTGTCTTTGATGTACTTCACTTTTGGTAATCCCTTCATTAGCTCCAATTTAGCTACCTTGGCTATGTTCTTCATGTCGATATGCCCTAATCTCCTATGTCATAGCCAACTTTCTTCTTCTTTTTCCATAAGACACTTAGGGGAAATGTTAGAAGTATAGGATAAATCAACATGGTAAATATTGGATTCCCTATATTCTACTAACATGCAATCATTTAATTTCTTATGTCTTATAAAGCATTTAGTAGAATTATATTTAACATCAAAATCGGCATCACATAATTGGCTAACACTAAGCAAGTTGAATTTCATATTTTTAACTAAAAATACTTTATGAATGGCAAGTTTTGGGGATACCTCAATTGTGTCTTTTCCTAGAATTTTATGTTTACCACTATTACCAAATGACACAGTTCCCTTGCTAAGATGGTTGATTGTGGAGAATTTGCTCACATCTCCGGTCATATGTCTTGAGCATCCACTATCAACAATCCACATGCTTGGTCGTTTTACCTAAACAACATGAAAAAACACAAGCCTTAGGCACCAAATTTTTGGATCGGTATCATCAACTATAAAACTCTTGGGAACCCATGTCTTTTTAACCTTGCTCCTAAGTGTTGATTTTCTACTAATAAGGGAGATAAAGGCTACTTCCTTTTCCTTAGGTCTATATCTTATTGCGGCCTTGTTGTAGATAGCCCTTTGGTCCCTAAGTAACATGTCTAGATATTTAGATCCATTTGTGAATTTCTCTAAACATGCTCTTAATTCATCTATTTCCTTTTTAAGTTCATCATTTTCATCCTTAAATGAGATGCATTATTACATGAAAGTTCTACATTCCTAATTTCCTTAATTTATACTTTTAAATCCCTAATCCTAGATTTAGATTTATTTAATGCATTTTGAAGACATGCAATGGTTTTGTACAATAATTCTACTCTAGGGGAGTCTCTTACCTCATTGTCGCTAGAGGACAATTCGTCGCTTGATGATGATGATGACTCCTCACTTGAGCTTCCAGCTTCATCTTCTAAAGCCATGAGTGCTACATGTCTTGTAATGTGGCACAACTCCTCATCATCGGAAGAATCTTCTAGACTTTGTCTATCCCAAGTTTGAGCTACCATGGTCTCCTTCTTTTCTTTCTTATCCTTCTTCTTCTTTTCCTTCTCCTCCTTCTTTAGGTCCGAGCAATTTGGCTTGATATGCCCTTTCTTATTACAACCATAGCAAGTCACGTTAATATTAGAAATGGAACTACTAGAGGATTTACCTTTTGAGGATTGGAACATCCTCCTCACATCCTTTTTGGTGAGCTTCCTTGATCTCCCACCAAACTTCTTCACGTAATGAGCCACCTCGCTTGCCGACAACTCATCACCGCTACTAGAGGACTCCTCCTCCAATTCAGATGAAGAAGAAACCTCCTTCTTTTCTTTCTTCTTTTTCTCCTTTTTACCTACAAAAAGAGCTACACCTTTCTCCTTCGACGAAGTGTTAGCTTGCTCATCTAGTTCAAACTCACAAAATAGTTCATCTAATTTGACTAAAGAAAGGTCCATAAAAACCTTATAAGCATCTACCATTGATGCCCATAAAGTTGTTCTAGGGAAGGCTTGAAGCACATACCTTACGAGGTCTCAGTTTTCAACCTTCTCACCTATTACATGTAGTCCGTTAACTACCTCCTTGAATCGACCGTGCATTTGGCTCACGATCTCATTGGCCTTCATGTTGAAGTTTTGGAGTTGACCTATCAATAGGTCCCTCTTGGATCTCCTCATCTCCTTTACCCTTCATTTAGTTCGATGAGCTTCTTCCAAAGCTCCTTTGTGGATTTGAAGGGTCCTACTTTACTTAGTTTCTCTTTAGACAAACCACATTGAAGTGTGGTTGTTTCTTTGGCGCTGGATTAGGCCTTTTTCGCCATCTCCCTAGTCCAATCCTTCGTTGGTATTGGCGCTCTGAAATCATTGACCGACTTCTCAAAACCATCTACAATATTAAACCAATTACCAATATCATTCATAAGGTAGTACTCCATCCTACCTTTCCAATAGCTGAAATCGTTACCGTCGAAGAACGGAGGCTGCGTCGTTCTATATCCCTCTTGAAACGTCATTATGCTCTAGTTGATGGTTAGATCATCCGATGTGATCTGGGCTTTGATACCACTTGTTGAGGATCCTTGGAAGGCTAGAGGGGGGGTGAATAGAATCTTTTCATTTCTACAAAAATGATTAGCGGAATCAAAACAAATATAAATGAAATTAAGAACTAAACACAAACTCTAATACAAAATATTTAACGTGGTTCAGAGATTATGCTCCTACTCCACGGCGATCCTTAAGGTGGATCAATCCAAGTAAATCTTCAACTAAGAAAGCTTCTTTTACAAGACACTCCTCTTCTTACAAATGATAGAAATAAAGATTAGAGAAGAGGAGGGTTTAAGAGCACAAGAAAACTTAGAGAAGACTTGGGGAGCTTGAAGACAGAATTTGGAATGTAAGCACTAGCCTCCTCAAGCACCCCTTTGTTAGTTATAGCCCTAAGAACCAATCATGTGATGGTTGAATAGGGAACATTTTGTATCATATTCTATAAAGGCAAAGGATTGGTTATTATATTTAAGTCTTGCTTGTGCCAGCTAAATTAAATATAGTAATGCCCTAGAAAAGTAGGTTCTTATCTACAGCACATCAATTGGCAGAATTGATTATGAGAGGCTGTAGAGAACACTTTCTAAATGTTCCTAGTCAAGTATTAATATGCAAGGGCAATATTAATACATAAAGACTAGCATGTAGGTCAATTGATGACTTGATCTCACAAGTCATGGATATATGATATCAAGTTGACACATGGGTATATATTAGAGAATATATACTGAACTGACCCGCCATGAGAAAGTTTCATGGATCGTTATATGAGTGTCATAAACTTTCTCATGTGACTATTGGTATGAATAGTCCTCGCACGAAGTCACTACGGTTCCCTACATAAGGAGTTATGTACTTTGGTATCACAAACGTCACACCAATAGGTGGACCATAAAGGCGACATCGGGTATATAACAAATTATGCGGAGGGATGTGAGTGATGTAGATGAGATCTATCCTCTCATATGACGAGAGTGATATCTGGGCCCCTTGATTGAGTAGAACTACTAAAATGCATGGCCATGCTCGAATGAGTCAATATGAGATATTGAGCTCATTTGTTTGAGTTAGTTTACTCAGTGGATCAAGAAACACATAGATTGATCGAGGATGACACGGTCTATGCCTCATTGATCAACTGATATCAAGGATAGAAGGACACGGTCATATATTATAGTAGTCACGGAAAGGTTAGTCGGATCTTGACTTATCTCAGAACTCCTGGGTAGCAATGATGTATTGCTAGATGCCGCTCATTGCTTGTGTATCTAAAAGAGTTTAGGTCCACCGCCAACGCGTTATGAGAGCCTATAGGTCACACACAAAGAGCATGATAATTAGAGGAATTAGAGTATTCTAGTTTGACTAGAATAATTTGGGAATAAGCTTAAGTACAAAATGGTTTTTGGACTTTAAGCTTAATGAGAATTTTAGCTAATTGATTTGATGAGATTAATTCAATATGTTACCTCATTGATTTAATAAGATTAATTCAATATGATAACATAAGCTTAATTGAATTAATAAGATTAATTCAATATGATAACATAAGCTTAATTGAATTAATAAGATTAATTCAACATGCATGAATGCCATAAGAATGCCACATAAGCATGCCACCTAAGCATCCACCTAAGCTAGATAAGGTGGAAGGAAACAAAATGGTTTTGTCTCCTTAAGTGCCGCCAAACAAGGAAGCCAAATCCTTTTTGAGTGTGTCTCAATGCAATGGATTGCATTGAATGTGAAGGAGGTGGAAGGGTTTTTCCAACCCTATAAAAGGCTCCATAATTAGTTTTCCTTCTAAGTCTTCTCCTATATTCACATTAGTTGCCATTGGTGTGTTAATTTCCTTTGCGTTTTGCATTCCAAATCTATTAATTAATTCCTTAGCATATTTTCGTTGGTGTAGGTAGATACTTTCTTTTGTTTGTTTAATTTGTAAGCCTAAGAAAAAGGTTAATTCTCCTACTAAGTTCATTTCGAACTCACTTTCCATTAGTGAGATGAACTCTTTTAATAAAGTTGTATTGGTAGTTTCAAAAATTATGTCATCTATGTATATTTGGGAAATAAATATTTCTTTTCCTATGGATTTTACAAACAAGGTTGGATCGACTAAGCCTTGACTAAACCTTTTAGTCTTAAGATAAATTGAAAGCCTTTCATACCAAGCTCTAGAAGCTTGTTTTAGTCCATATAAGGTTTTTCTAAGTTTAAAAACTTGGTCGGGTTTGTCTAGACTCTCAAATCTTAGTGGTTGGCTAACGTAAACCTCTTCCTTGATAAATCTATTCAAGAACACTGACTTAATATCCATTTGAAATAGTTTAAATTCTCGATGTGTACCGTAGGTTAATAACATCCTAATCGATTCAAGTCTAGCTACGGGTGCATATGTTTCATCGTAGTCTAACCCCTCTACTTGACTGAATCCCTTAGCGATTAACCTAGCCTTATTTCTAACAACATCTCCTTTATCATCAAGTTTGTTTTGAAACACCCACCTCGTTCCAATGATTGTTTTTCCCTTAGGTGGGGGTACTAATTCTCAAACTTGACTCCTAGTAAATTGAGCTAACTCTTCTTGCATAGCTATAATCCAAGAAGAGCTTGTTCAATCATTTTGGGTTCGATTTTGGAAATAAGTGAAATTTGGCTTAGGTTCCTATAGGATGCTCTGGTTCGAACTCCTAAATTGGGATTACCTATTACTTGATCAATAGGATGATTTGCTTGTAACCTAGACTGATTTGGGTTAGGATCTATACTAGATTCATTTTGTGAGTTAGATTCGGGTCTAGAATTAGGTTCAGGTTTAGGTCTAGGTCTAGAGTTAGGTTCAAGTCCAGGTCTAGAGTTAGGTTCAGGTCCAGGTCTAGACTTAGGTTCATTAATCACTTCTAATCTGGGTTATGTAGTTTTGTTTTCTTCATCAAATACTATGTTAATTGTTTCTTCAATTTTTAGGGTTTCATTGTTATACACCCTATAGGCTTTACTAGTAGTCGAGTATCCTAGGAATATCCCGGTAGTTGGTTTTGGGGTGAATTTCCCTAGGTAGTCTTTAGTATTTAATATATGTACCCTATACCCAAAGACTCTAAAGTATTTGATGTTGGGTAGTTTTTCGTAATAAATTTCATATGAGGTTTTAAGATGTCTCTTAACTAGGAGGATCGTATTTTGAACATAGCAAGTCGTATTGACCACTTCTGTCCAAAACCTATTAGGTAAGTTATACTCATTCAACATGGTTCTAGTGTCTTCTTGTAATGTTCGATTTTTATGTTCGACTAGACCATTTTGTTGAGGAGTCCTAGGGCAGGAAAACTCATGGTGGTATCCATTTTGGTTACAAAAAATCGGTAAACCTATGGTTTTTGAATTCACCACCATGATCCCTTCTAAGTCTTTTTATCCTAAGATTCTTTTCATTTTCTATTAATTTACATAAGTTGGTGAGTTGTTCTAAGGTTTTACTTTTATGTTTTAGAAACCTAACTCAAGTGAACCTAGAGAAGTCATCGACTATAACAAGACAATATCGACTTCCATTTAGTGACTTGGCTCCATGAGAATCAAATAGGTCTAAGTGTAGGAGTTCAAGTACACTTTTGGTTATTTCTTGGTTGGTTAGTTGATGTGAGGTCCTAGTTTGTTTACCTTGTTGACAATGAAGGGAATTACTGTTGGGATGTATACTGAAAAGTCTATCTTTTGTATGAACATCTTTAATTTTGAAATAAGAATCACATGATCATTGTTTGCATATTGATGGTTATGCATATTGTCTCATACATTACATTGTAGATAACATAGTGTGTAGTGTCACACAGTAGATCATGTTATCATCTCCTTGTAGAGTATAAGTGGCTCACAACCGAGATGACTTTGGACAAACCATTGGTATGGTTGTAGTGTGATTTGGTATTGGTTTGTCTTGACCATAGAATCGCACTAGTACACTTTGTGTGTATTGAGCAGGACCGACTTAGAGGTAATTCGATTTATTGCTGACTACATATTCGAATCGGACCTCATATATTATATTATACATTCTCTTAATCCTGATATAATAACGGGCACATATACTTAGTATTCGTTTCTTTGGTTTACCAATGGGCGAGATTTATAGAGTTAATCGATAGGCTCGGTAAGTTGGGAAATGGTATTATTTATATAGTGTGTCGTTGATTATAGGAGAAAACCGTGTCCTATATATTAGAATGATGATGTCCCCTTGAGGAGCTCATAAGGTTCATCATGTAAACCCTGCAGGTGGACTTGGTCCGGCATGATGATAAAGTTGAGTGGTACTACTCATGGAGTTAGATATTGATTGATTAATTGTCAGTAAATTAATTAATCGATGGACATTCGAGATCTTAAATACGGGGAGATAAATGTACAAATAATATATGGAGCACATATTAACTTATGGGGGTTGATGAGGTAGATCAATGATAATCCTCTAGTGGAATGGATTATCATTAATGGATCGGACTTTATGTGGGTTTGATCCATTGGGTGGCCAAGATCCAACTCCTCCTCATGGTCCCTATTGTAGCCTATTAAAACCTAATGGAGCCTAGATCCGATGATGGAAAATAAAACTCTAGTTTCGACGGTAGAGATTAAATCTCTAGATCCGACGATTGAGATTAAATCTCTAGATCCGACGGTTGAGATTAAATCCCTAGAACCGACAGTGGAGATTAAAACAAGGCTTAAGCCTAACTCTATAAAAGGAGGCTTAAGGTGGGCGGCAAGAGAAGAGAGGCAAGAAGAGGATTAGGGTTTTTGGGCGGCAAGGGGGCTTGAGAGGCTTGGGCGGCCACAAACTTGGAAAGTTTTTTTCCTTCTTCTTCCTTAGGTGGTCGGCGCCCATCCTCTCCTCTTCTCTCCTTATTTTTGCCGGCGTCCAACCTGCTTCCCTTCATCCTTGGCTGGAGCTAGGGTCTTCCCTTGAAGCTTTTGGCCGGCGCCCTTCCTCCTTATTTCTCTCTTTGGCCGACAGCAAGCATCAAGCTTGGAGCTTGATGGTCGGTTAAAGGAAGGAGAAGAGTTTTGTTTCTATATTTCCTCTTGTTCGGAGAAAGCAAGGAAAGGAAGATTGGTGATCTAGGAGGCTTTGACTTTTGGAAGATCATCGCCCACACAACGTCCAAAAGGAGATAGGACATACGATAGAAGATCTAGAGGTAAACAAGAGGTATAAATCTTGTTTTGCTTTCCTTTTTGTTTCTTTGTATATTGTATGAATGGCATGTGGTTAAATTTACTTGGACCACGAATACAAACACAAAAACTGGCGATCCGTACATTGTCTATTTCGTGGCTACTCGTAGAATAGAGGTTGGTTGCTTGAACAACAAGTTTGTTCAAGTGACTACTTTAATCGAATAGCACGACGATGAAATGATTGCTTGGGTAATCCCTAATTGTCATGGATTAAATTTTTAATCCGGGGATGATGACGGGATCGCCATGAACAAGCAACCGAGTTGAAGTGGGAAGTGAAGTTTCCTCCCTTCAAGTGGTATCAGAGCCACGGTTTCCGATTTTGTGTGTTTAGGATTCGGTTACTTTTATGCACTTTTCATATATTATATGTGCCGAATAATAGTAGGATGTGCATAGGTTAACTTTTTGGTTGCAGACATAGGATCCAACTATTATGGTCATATGTGTGTATGTGATTGTATGTGTGTAATTGTATATTTTATTGAATCCTCGGGGTTGACGAGGCTAGTATTTAGTTTTTGTAATTAGATACGGCATTGCTTAGCCACTCTTTTTATTTTAGTTTACTTTCGATCTAGATTTCATGTACACTCCCTCGTGGAGTATAGGATCGATGGATGTAAATTAAAATAGTTTTTTTTTTCAGCTCGGATCTCCGGATGTCTTGTACTGTTAGTAATATATGAGAGATGTCCTAAGGCAATCGCCTTATGTATGAACCATTTATGTGATAAATGAAGATTCACTATTTGAGTATACATGTTTCATGTATTTGATTGGATCTTAAACTCATTTACTGAATGTCCACGATATGATTCACAGCATGAGAGAATTTGTGATTAGATCACAACTAGTGAGTATCTCTACATGTGTAATTGTGATGTATCGGAATTATCCCAAGTCGATGAATTGATGGATTTGGACGCCATCAATTCTGTCGAGACTAGCACGAGGTATACTACTTGGTGTATCCAAGCAGCTGATTCTCACTGGCTGGAGACATTGTGATGTTCGGAGTTGATCGTGGATGCTAGTTATGGTAACTAGTTCATCAGAGTGACCAGCCGTAAGACTTCATATGGTTCTCTGCATATATAGATATGTCAATGAAGTTCGTACTGTAGCTTAAGTGCGATGTTCCTTTGACTTACGGTATTCAAGTCATCTTGATCATGGAGACTTATGCTTTGACATCTTAAGCAAACATCTCTAAGGAGATGTGGACCCGGGATGATTGGGTATAAGTCGAAGTGATCGAAGGTGTTTGAATAGCCTATAAAGAATTCACCACTCCTTGCGAGGAGATGTATACCCATGGCCTCTCGTCGGATTGTTACTAAAGTCTTTGGCCAAAGCATTGCATGTTTAGAGTAAGGTACTCTTCGATACATGTGGAGTAACTAGAATCCGTAGGACGAGGAAATGATACTTCGGCTAGGTGTGACGTAGTCAGCCTAGTGGGGACTGACACTATAGACCATGTCCTGAACCAAGTGGGTATAAGATGAGTGAAGGGAATGGGGCATGATTCATTCGAGCTGCTGAAGGGTTTCAGAAAAAGTTCTGGATCAACCGTTGATCTTTTCGGTTAATTGAGGATCATGATGTACTACTAGGTGCCACTCATGATCGTTCTATAATTAATGGTTAATTATAGACGGCCAACATAAACCGAGAACCTATTTGGTCACACGCACAACGAGCGTAATCCGAAGGATTTAAAACGAGCTTGAGAATGGGATTCTCAGACCGAGAGAAACTAGGTTTGGTTGGACCAAACAAGAAGCGAGCATGAAATCGTTTTAATCGCAATGGAAGCGTGGATGGGTCGTGTCTTATGAAGACATAATGGATGAACCAAATTGGTTTGGTTCTAATCCAATGGAGGAGAATAAACCAAAGGGTTTGGTTTATTTTAAACGAATGAACCAAAAGTTGGTTCGGTTCGTTTTAACTTAAAATAAACCATCATGGTATGGTTTATTTTAACTTATATTAATGGAGCGGGTTAACGGGCCTCATGGTTATGATCCAATAACCATTAAGAGAATTAGTTCTCTATAAAAGAGGGCTTAAGGGATTGTTAAGCCCTAATCCAAAACCCTAGCTAGAGTTGCTGCCCACCCCATTGAAGGAGTCGGCGCCTACTCCATTGCCGCCCCTCTTCTCCTCCAACCTGCGTCCAGAAGGAGCCTTCCTTCCCCGTCGTCGGCGTCGAGCTGCTACCGGTTAAAGCTCCGGTGATCTCCCTTGGGTTCGGCGATAAGGTGAGCACTTGGCTTCCCTTGGTTTGCCGGCGCCTACTCCTCCACCAAAGCAGTCCAGTTTTCTGGACAGCTTGTTTTCCTCTCGTCGGAGCATCGTTTGGACTACGGTTAGAGCTCCGACTGTGCCTAACTTACCGGTGATTCGATCTCCGGTAATCCTCTGAGGTGGAGGACGAAGGATTCGTCAAACAGTTGACAAATACCTCTCCGGAGAAGCGAGTTTTGAGGACTCGATTTTGGATCCGAATTTGGATTAGGATCGTGATCATCTCTCGATCACATCGTCTTCAACACGAGGCTAGTAACCCGTACGAAGACAAGGCTAGTAACCCATACGAAGACGAGGCTCGTGACTTAGCGAAGTCATCTCGAGGATACTCGGCGTGGATACGGATAGAGACGATTCTAGTGAGGATCGTTCCGGTTGATGCCGTTCCCGCTACACGTGATACGAAAGATATAACGTAGTTAAATTTCCTTTTATTGCAAATTTAAATTTACGTTTATGTCTACACATGTTGTAATATGCATGCGTGTGATGTGTGTGTTGTAATAAATATAGATTTATTATTTTTATTTCTTCCGCTGTGCACATATTTACGAAACATGTTCGAACACACACTCGCCGCGGTGTCGGAAACCCAACAGTGGTATCAGAGCCCAGGTTGTGTTTCAACATAATCGTAAAATTGTTTTGCGATAGTCATAATGATATTTCTAGAAATTTTTTACTTTTGAAAAGTTAGAAGTATTTATGGAAATTTTTCAATTTTGGAAAGTCTAGAAGTATTTATGGAAATCTTCCACTTTTGGAAAGTTGGAAGTATTTATGGAAATTGATATTTTCCATAAATAAAATATTTGATTAGATTTTGGAAATTTGTTTCCTAATTTAATTTTGATTTGATTTGGGAAATCAAATCTTAAAATATTTTATTTCCATAAGTAGTTTTGATGATTTAGGAAATTGGTTTCCTAAATTGATTTTCCTTAATCAACTATTTCCATAAATAAAATATGTGATTAGATTTAGAAATTTGTTTCCTAATTTAATCGTGATTTGATTTGGAGAATCAAATCTTAAACATATTTTATTTCCATAAATAGTTATGACATATAAGGAAATTATGTACATGACATAATTGTATGTCATGTAATTGCATTAGATGCATATCATTATGCCATGTGTGTCATGACATGTAGATGTATGTCATATATGTCATATCATGTAGATAATAGTTATTTGCATGCAAAGAGGATGAGACATAAAAACCCTTACTCAATATTAAAGCCTACACCTTCCATTAATTTGGTTAGAACCAGAGTTCTGTTTCTTGTTTGGGTTGTTGGACTCTCTCCAAGCCCGGCTCGAACCCGAACATGTTCAAACCATGGAATAGTTTAATACTAATATGGTAAGAGTCAGAGGTCAATCGTTAGCTTTGGTTGTTGGACTCTCTCCAAGATGGGCTAATTGGTTGAATGCGCTCTAACCATATTAAAACTATGTCTTGATTAATGGGTTGGCTTTAACCTGGAGCATCAGCTTGTTGGACTCTCTCCAAGGTCGATGTAAAGGGAGGTGAAGTTGGGTGCTATGCATAGGATGCATACTTGTTAATGTGTTAACAACCCGATGTATGTGTGAACATTCAATTAGTTGATAGCACATTGTGATAGTTGCATATACGTGATATGCAATCGGTATAGTTGATACCTACCATCGTAGTTATGAATGGCTTGTTGGACTCTCTCCAAGGTTGTTCATATCTATGATGGATATTAGCCCATTCGGAGATGGACCTATGATCTCTCGAAGTGATTTTGGGGTTTTTGAAATTCGAAAAATGAATGGGATTAATAAATGTATATAGATGCATTTTAAAATCATTTTCTCATATATGCTCGTTTTGTATTTCTAGGTCAATAAATTGATCATGATGTCTTTGAATTTGCGCACTATTTTGGATTCAAACAAACTGACTGGGCATAACTTCCTGGACTGGCTTAGAAACCTGAGAATTGTTCTCAAGGTAGAAAAGCTTGCATATGTCCTTGAAGAGCCTCTTCCCAACCGTCCTAAGGACGATGCAACTCCAGACCAAATGTTGGTCTATCAGAAGCATGTGGCAGATTCTGAGCTGGCGAGTTGCATCATGCTAGTGGCGATGGTACCTGGGCTACAAAAGCAGCATGAGCATATGGATGCTAATACTATGGTCTTCCATCTTCATGAGTTGTTCGATGAGCAAGCGAGATCCGAAAGGATCGAGGTCTCTAGGCTCCTCTTCACCACGAAGATGCAAGAAGGTTCGTTTGTAGTACAGTTTGTGCTAAAGATGAACGGGTACATCGAGCGGCTAGCCACCCTCGGGTTTGTGATGGATCATGAATTAAGTATTGACTTAATTCTGCATTGTTTGCCCAAGAGTTTCTCACAATTTGTGATGAACTATCGGATGAACAAATTGGAATCCACTATTCCTGAGCTCCCAAATATGCTGAAGACTGTGGAGCCTTCTGTGAAGCATGAGGAGAAGGTGGTTCTGTTAGTTGATTCCTTAAAGAAAGGTTCTAAGAGGAAGGCAAAAGAATAGAAGAAAGGGAAGAACAAGAAGGCAAAGAAGGCAGAACCAGCACAAAAGGGCACTTACCATCATTGTGGCAAGGAAGGCCACTGGCGAAGAAACTGCAAGATTTATCTTGAGTCCATAAAGAAGAAGAAGGCATCCGATGCCCCATCCTCTTCAGGTATCTTCGTTATTGATTGTCATTCTATTTCCTTAGACACTTGGGTATTGGATACTGGGTGTGGCTCACATATATGTAATGACATACAGGGGCTAAGGAATAGAAGAAGACTCGTCAGAGGGGAATCAAATTTGCGAGTTGGCAATGGAGCAAAGGTTACTGTGGTCGCCATCGGAACTTATTTGCTGAAGCTCCCTAGTGGACTAGTCTTGGAACTGGACAATTGCTATTATGTTCCTTCTCTAATAAAGAACATTGTTTCTATTTCCTGTTTAAATAGAAATGGTTTCCATTTGACGTTTAGTAACAATTGTTGTTATATAACTTTGAATAGCGTACTTTATGGAACTGGAACTTTGAGTAATGGCATTTATACGTTGGACGTATCCAGTGACATTTTCAATATCGAAGCGAGCAACACGCATGCTCGAAAGGGTAATCAATTAGACTCCTATATGTGGCATTGTCGTCTTGGCCATGTAAGCAAGAAACGCATGTCCGAATTACACCGATGTGGAATTCTTGAATTGTTTGAATTGGATTCATACGATACATGAGAATCATGCTTAAAAGGCAAGATGACTAAATTACCTTTTACAGGAAAAGGTGAACGAGTGAGAGAGTTACTAGGTCTAATACATACTGATGTATGTGGACCTATGTCAACTCAAGCTTTAGGAGGCTATAGCTACTTCATTACCTTCACCGATGATCACTCACGGTTTGGGTATGTGTTCTTGATGAAACACAAGTCTGAAGCCTTTGAAAGGTTCAAAGAATTTAGAAATGAAGTAGAGAAACAACATGACAAGAGTATTAAAATACTTCGATCGGATCGAGGTGGTGAATACTTGAGTCAGGAGTTTCTTGATTATCTAAGAGACAATGGTATATTATCTCAATGGACTCCGCCATATACACCACAACATAATGTTGTATCTGAGAGGCGTAACCGGACCTTGTTAGACATGGTCAGGTCAATGATGAATCATGTGAATCTTCCCAAGTCCTTTTGGGGCTATGCACTTCAGACAGCTGTTTACTTGTTAAACAGAATGCCAACCAAGGTAGTCTCTACTACTCCATATGAGATATGGAATGGTAAGAAACCTCATGTATCTTACTTGAAGATATGGGGTTGTCCTGCTTATGTGAAGCGGACAGTATCAGACAAATTGGATGCTAAGTCTGATAAATGTCTATTTATTGGATACCCTAAGGAAACAAGGGGTTACTAATTCTATCATCCTGTGGAACAAAAGGTGTTTGTTTCAAGGCATGCTGTGTTTCTAGAGAAAGAGTTTCTCTTGCAAGAAAACAGTGGGAGTGTCATCGAGCTTGAGGAGGCTCGAGAGACTCAAATAGACATTGATGAGATACCTGGTGAAGCACAACAGCCGACAACTCATAGTGATGAGCAATCGGCTGGACCTATTGAAACACCACATCTTCGTAGATCTGGTAGAACACGCAATATTTCTGAGAGATATGGATTTCTCTTAAGTGAATCGAACGACGTGTTACTCATTGATGATGAGGAGCCTACCAATTATGAAGAAGTGCTGACAAGTTCAGAAAGGGATAAGTGGCTTGATGCCATGAAGTCGAAAATGGATTCCATGTATGAAAACCAAGTTTGGAACTTGGTTGACCCACCTGAAGGCATAAAGCCTATAGGGTGCAAGTGGGTTTTCAAGAAGAAAACCAACATGGATAGTAATGTGATTACCTATAAGGATAGATTGGTGGCGAAAGGATATCGTCAAAAATAAGGTGTTGATTATGACGAAACCTATTCGCTTGTAGCTATGCTTAAATCCATTCGGATGCTCCTGGCCATAGCGGCTCATTATGATTATGAGATATGGCAGATGGATGTGAAAACAACTTTACTTAATGGAAACCTGCTCGAGGATGTGTATATGATATAGCCTGAGGGTTTCACATCGGTTGATAAAACCAAGGTATGCAAATTGCGACGGTCCATTTATGGATTGAAGCAAGCATCCAGGAGCTGGAATATCTGTTTTGATGAGACGATCAAAAAGTTTGATTTCTCATAAAATCCAGACGAACCTTGTGTGTACAAGAAGGTTAGTGGGAGTGCAGTCGTGTTCCTAGTATTATATGTCGATGACATATTACTTATAGGAAACGATGTTTCAATCTTACAGTCAATGAAGGTTTGGTTATCCAAGATATTCTCCATGAAAGACCTGGGAGAAGCAACCTACATCCTCGGGATTAAGATCTATAGAGATAGATCAAAATGGTTGCTTGGTCTTTCACAGTCTACATATATAGACTGAGTGCTAAAGAGGTTTAGCATGTAGGAATCCAAGAAAGGTTTCCTACCCATCAGGCATAGGGTACACCTTTCGAAGTCTATGTGTCCGCGCACAGAATACGAGAGGATTTGCATGAGTAAGATTCCCTATGCATCCGCAATAGAATCTATCATGTATGCTATGTTATGTACCAGGCCCGATGTATCGTATGCTCTGAGTGTCATGAGCAGATACCAGTCTGATCCAGGAATGGATCATTGGGTGGCTATTAAGACGATCCTTAAGTACTTAAGAAGAACTAAGGATGTGTTCCTAATATATAGAGAAGGGGACATGGTGATACGCGGGTATCTACGGATGCGGCTTCGGATAGACAAGGATGATTCGGTCTCGATGCGGATATGTGTTCACCTTGAATGAAGCGCGGATGAGTTGGAAAAGTTCCAAACAAGACATGGCGGATTCTACCACGAGGAAGAATACATTGCGGCCGGGCGAGCAAAGGCGGTTTTGATCAAGAAGTTCGTTTATGAACTTGGTGTGATTCCGGCCATTGTTGAAGCAATACCGGTCTACTGCGACAACAATGGAGCAATTGCACAGGCGAAAGAGCCAAGGTCTCATCAATGATCCAAACATGTGCTTAGCCGCTATCATCTTATCAGAGAGATCATCAGTAGGAACGAAATACAAATCGAGAAAATTCCCACTGAATGGAACTTAGCGGATCCTTTGACTAAAGCATTACCTCAAAGTAAGTTTGAGGGTCATGTTAGTGCTTATGGTATTGGATACCGTAGCGATTTGCATTAGGCCAAGTGGGAGTCTGTTAGTAATATATGAGAGATGTCCTAAGGCAATCGCCTTATGTATGAACCATTTATGTGATAAATGAAGATTCACTATTTGAGTATACATGTTTCATGTATTTGATTGGATCTTAAACTCATTTACTGAATGTCCACGATACGATTCACAGCATGAGAGAATTTGTGATTGGATCACAACTAGTGAGTATCTCTACATGTGTAATTGTGATGTATCAGAATTATCCCTAGTCGATGAATTGATGGATTTTGACACCATCAATTCTGTCGAGACCAGCACGAGGTATACTCCTTGGTGTATCCAAGCAGCTGATTCTCACTGGCTGGAGACATTGTGATGTCCGGAGTTGATCGTGGATGCTAGTTATGGTAACTAGTTCATCGGAGTGACTAGCCGTAAGACTTCATATGGTTCTCTGTATATATAGATATGTCAATGAAGTTCTTACTGTAGCTTAAGTGCGATGTTCCTTTGACAAGCGGTATTCAAGTCATCTTGATCATGGAGACTTATGCTTTGACATCTTAAGCAAACATCTCTAAGGAGATGTGGACCCGGGATGATTGGGTATAAGTCGAAGTGATCGAAGTTGTTTGAATAGCCTATAAAGAATTCACCACTCCTTGCGAGGAGATGTATACCCATGGCCTCTCGTCGGATTGTTACTAAAGTCTTTGGCCAAAGCATTGCATGTTTAGAGTAAGGTACTCTTCGATACATGTGGAGTAACTAGAATCCGTAGGACGAGGAAATGATACTTCGGCTAGGTGTGACGTAGTCAGCCTAGTGGGGACTGACACTATAAACCATGTCCTGAACCAAGTGGGTATAAGATGAGTGAAGGGAATGGGGCACGATTCATTCGAGCTGCTGAAGGGTTTGAAATAGTTACGGATCAGCAGTTGATCTTTTCGGTTAATTGAGGATCATGATGTACTACTAGGTGCCACTCATGATCGTTCTATAATTAATGGTTAATTATAGACGGCCAACATAAACCGAGAACCTATTTGGTCACACACACAATGAGCATAATCCGAAAGATTTAAAACGAGCTTGAGAATGGGATTCTCAGACCGAGAGAAACTAGGTTTGGTTGGACCAAACAAGAAGCGAGCATGAAATCGTTTCAGTCGCAATGGAAGCGTGGATGGGCCGTGTCTTATGAAGACATAATGGATGAACCAAAATGGTTTGGTTCTAATCCAATGGAGGAGAATAAACCAAAGGGTTTGGTTTATTTTAAACGAATGAACCAAAAGTTGGTTCGGTTCGTTTTAACTTAAAATAAACCATCATGGTTTGGTTTATTTTAACTTATATTACTGGAGCGGGTTAACGGGCCTTATGGTTATGATCCAATAACCATTAAGAGAATTAGTTCTCTATAAAAGAGGGCTTAAGGGTTTGTTAAGCCCTAATCCAAAATCCTAGCTAGAGTTGCGCCCACCCATTGAAGAGTTTGGCGCCAACTCCCGCGCCGCCTCTTCTCCTCCAACCGCGTCAAGAGCCTTCCTTCCCCTCGCTCAGCTGAACCTGCCGGTTGTTGCTCGGTGATCTCCTTGGGTTGGCATCAAGGTGAGCTTTTGGCTTCCTTGGTTTGGCGGCGCCTACTCCTCCACCAAAGCTGTCCAGTTTTCGGACAGCTTCTTCTCCTCTCATTCGGGCGTCGTTTGGGCGATGGTTGAGCTCCGGCGGCTAACTTGCGGGATTCGATCTCCGATAATCCTCTGAGGTGGAGGACGAAGGATTCGTCAAACGGTTGACGAATACCTCTCCGGAGAAGCGAGTTTTGAGGACTCGATTTTGGATCCGAATTTGGATTCGGATCGTGATCATCTCTTGATCACATCATCTTCAACACGAGGCTAGTAACCCGTACGAAGACGAGGCTCGTGACTTAGCGAAGTCATCTCGAGGATACTCGGCATGGATACGGATAGAGACGATTTTAGCGAGGATCATTCCGGTTGATTCCATTCCCGCTACACGTGATATGAAAGGTATAACATAGTTAAATTTCCTTTTATTGAAAATTTAAATTTACGGTTATGTCTACACATGTTGTACTATGCATGCGTGTGATGTGTGTGTTGTAATAAATATATATTTATTATTTTTATTTCTTCCGCTGTGGACATGTTTACGAAACATGTTCGAACACACACTCGCCGCGGTGTCGGAAACCCAACATGTACATGGCGTAGGGAGGAGCGGACGAGATGGCGATATGACGGGAGGCATATTGAAGACAAAATCCATAATAGTTGGAAAATATTTTTTTCTTATTTATTGCTTATTGTTTGATATGCATGTCGTAGGCTAAAAAATTCCTAAATTTTAAATTACTAAGTGGGAGAGGTATATTTTTTATAAATTCCCACGGCCTCCATTACAATTTGACATGTGATGCAAACAAACTTGCGCGTCAGCTCTGAGTGCCTTCCTCCCCTTCGGATGAGTTTGTTTGTGGATCACAAGGTCGAATATGGTTATATAAAATTATTAAAGAGCGTGTGTACTTCCCCATCGAAAGGTACATAACCTGAGATAATTACCTTGGTACCGAGTAATGGTGAACACTTACATACAAATATAAGTATCCTCCCCATCGGAGTCACTGCTTTTATTTGTAGGGCCGAAGAGGAACCAACTATTAATTTTATTTGTCAAAAAGTTAGGTTGACAAGATAATAAAATTAATGGGTAAAATCTCCTCTTACAAATGTAGAATTCGTTTACGTCCACACTATCGTGGCATACGATATTCTCGGTGTTTTGAGGTGTTGGTTGGTTTTAAAATTTTATTGTTTGAGGAATCAGTAATTTTTTAAAATCTAATGTTTTGATCTATCTGATTCTTAGGTTTTTTCAAAGTGACTTTCAACCCGCTTGCTGTGATACTGAAAGAAAATAAACTTACTAGACTCAACTATGTTGATTGGAAGACGAATCTTGACATTGTCTTGATTGCTGAGGAATACAAATATGTACTCCTCGAAGAGTGCCCTTGTCACGCCCGCCCTTTCCAGGGGTTGGAAGGGCGGCGCGACGCGATCATACATACATGCATTTACAACGGAAGACTACATTCTTCTTACAGCGGAAGACTTTAAACTTCTTTTTTTTTCTTTCTTTTAAACATAAGCATGCATCATCATTTCATAAGCACATAGTTCAAGTTCATGACATTCAACTTAAAGGACACCAAGTAGCGACCATTCATCATCAAGTAGAGTTCGACTCTTAACAACTAACATGCAAAACTTAAAGGAAAACATGCATAAGTATGAGAAACATAAACAGATCTCCTCCACCATGCCATAACCACACACACTTTGCCCCTCCTGCTGCTCCCTTTAGTTTAGCCATTCTTTACCCTTATCTGCAGTACAAGGGGACATAAAACTATAAGCACATAGGCTTAGTAAGATCCTTTCCTACTCACAAAAGCCATACATCGAGAACATACAAGAACGTATAAGCATAGCATGCATATAGACATACAAGAACATATAAGCATAACATGCATATAAACATACAAGAACATATAAGAATAGCATGCATATAAACATACAAGAACATATAAGCATAACATTCATGTAAACATCATAATCACCTAGACATGAAATAAGGGTATATGCAAGATGCTCTTTGAAAATGTATATCTTATAGGTACTTAAACATAATCTCAACATATTGGGTCCGACATTGTACCACATACATCATCATCATAGCGCGCATCCCTAATAGACCTGAGGTAGCTAATCCCGAACCTACTAGAGTACTAGGCCCATACTATGTCCGTCGGCCTAGGGGCAACATAACATAGAAACCCATCCTAAGCTCGTACTTATGACCGTCGGCCTAGTGCAACTAGGAGCCCATCCCGTACTGGATCCGTACTATGACCGTCGACACAGGGGCACGTAGAAGCCCATCCCTTGGGCCTTGTTAGGGTCCGGTACAAGCCATGCAAAAAGTAAAATAGCATATCATGTTCCTTATCATAACATATCATATTTCTTTTCATTACATATCATGTTCCTTATCATGGCATATCATGTTCCTTCATCATAGCATATCATATTCCTTCTTCATAACATATCATATTTCTTTTCATAACATATCATGTTCCTTCTTTATAACATATCATATTTCTTTTCATAGCATATCATATTCCTTCTTTATGACATATCATACATTCATACAATTATCATGGCAAAGAGCAGAACATAATCATACATTCATACAATTAACATGGACCTAAGGTAGTGACATCAACCAATCATGCTATCATAAAATCTAACTAACATCACATTTGCATTTTTTTTCTACATGTAGCATGGCATGGAGGATTTAGTAGAGGGCATGTACATGGGATGGCCGAAACCCTAGGGGGGGGGGGGGGGGGTTCTTAGGAGTTTACATGCTAAACAACTTGGGCAAGGTCTACTTAACATCATGCTAACATCACACATATATAGAGTATGGCATAATCATCATGAACAAGCAAGACATGGTGTGATCTAAACTTCATGGGGTTCTACCAAAATTTTAAACCCTAAAACAACTTGTACAAGATCTAACTAACCACATGTTAATTCCATCACATATAGATCATTGCATGGGAGGTCCTTAGGAGCCTAAATAGGTCTTGGCCGAGAGTTTCAAGAGGCTTAAGGATCCAACACTTAAATCTAGCTTAGCTATCAACATATTTGTAACGCTCGCCCTTATCTGCTCTCAGGGCGGCGCTACTGTTACTCTTTTTTTTTAAAAAAAAAAACATACTACATATGGATCCTCTCACAACCTACGTACTTTAACAGGCCATCATAACTTAAACTTTCTTTTGCACATGCATCACATATCATATTCATCATTAGCATGTTAACATATCTTTCATAACATGCATACATAAAGATTCGTTCATGAGTTCTAACATTTCCAACCTTCTTAAGTAGATGATACTCATTAAACACAAGTCTTATAAGCGGAAGCAATGTCTTAAGTTGTTCTTAGAACATATAAATACAAGCAGATAGTATAGGGTCTTCTTTCACCATGCCACTATCACACACACTTGGCCCCTCCTGCTACTTCCTCTAGCGCAGACTTCCTTTATCTGCAGTATATGGACAACATGAACTATAAGCATATAGCTTAGTAAGATCCTTGCCTACTCACAAAAGCCACAAACTTCATCAAGCAATTAGAACATGAGCATACTAGCATAAAGGACCTAAGTATTTCATGGCAACCCTGATCAACAACATATCCATGTAATAAAAACTGAGCATGGCATAGAAAGCATAATTAATCTAGCATAATTTGAACATAAGCATTATAACTACATAAAACTAAGCATGCATGAAAGACATATTCATAAGCGTTTTAAAACTTAACAATAAGCATTCCTAACCTAAGCATCCGTAACATCCTACATCTTAAACCTACATAAAGTACATAGGCACAAACATTCTTCAACTTAACCATGACCATTCATCAGGGAATCCAATCATGCATAAAGGGCATAATCATAAGCATTTGTTTAACTTGGACATAAACATTCATAATAACATAAATCCTAAACTTGTAGAAAGAACATAATCGCAAGTATTCATAAACTTAACCATAACATTCACCACATCATAAATTCTAAACTAGCATGAAGTACATAGTCGCAACATTCTTAAACTTAACTCTAAACATCATAACTTCATAACATCTAGCATGCATAAGGAACATAGTTCGCAAGCATTCAGGGTATTTAACATAAGCATACACAATATCATGAAAAGTCTTTTCTTTTCAAAACATATACTTATAGATACTTCCATATCATCATAACTTCATAACATCTAGCGTGCATAAAAAAAACATAGTTCGCAAGCATTCCGGGTATTTAACATGAGCATACTCAATAATCATAAAAGTCTTTTCTTTTCAAAACATATACTTATAGATACTTCCATATCATCATAACTTCATAACATCTAGCATGCATAAAGAACATATTATGAGCATACACAATAATCATAAAAGTCTTTCCTTTTCAAAACATATACTTATAGATACTTCAATATCATCATAACTTCATAACATCTAGCATGCATAAAGAACATAGTTCGCAAGCATTCAGAGTATTTAACATGAGCATACACAATAATCATAAAAGTCTTTCCTTTTCAAAACATATACTTATAGATACTTCAATATCATCATAACTTGTTTGGGGGGCCCCAGGTTAAGTACCACATAATGCGCGTTCCCTAATAGGTCAGTAGCGAGCCACCAGTCCTACTAGAGCAAGACCTCTTACGTCTTACCAGGGCAAGACCTCTTACGTCTTCTTATGTCCCTATGGATTTGATTAACGACCACCTGACGGGTCGGGTACTTAACCTCTTGCAAAGTAAAATACTTAATTCTTTTCTTTTCTTGTCATAATATAAAGAATGCTCTTGATCCCCCATCATAAAAAGGGAAGCATCTTAATCTCATCTTATCATAAGGAGAGCTCTTGATCCCTACTTGAAAGGGAAGCATCTCCATTTTATCTTATCTTAAGGAGAGCTCTTGATCCCTACTTGAAAGGGAAGCATCTCCATCTTATCATAAGGAGAGCTCTTGGTCCCTACTTGAAAGGGAAGCATCTCCATCTTATCATAAGGACACATGCATTCATAACATAAGAGTACCCTAAAGGGGTCATAAAGTATAAACATGTTCATAACACAAGAATATTTCGTGGCACATTACATCATAAACATGAAGCATATTTCCTTGGCATATTCATGGCATATTAAATCACAAAAACATGTTCATCACCTAAGCATATTTCATGGCACATTACATCATCAACATGTAGCATGTTTCCTAAGCATATTCAAGGCATATTAAATCATAAAAACATGTTCATCACCTAAGCCTATTTCATGGCACATTACATCATAACATGAAGCCTATTTCTTTGGCATATCCTGGCATATTAAATCATAAAAACATGTTCATCAACTAAGCATATTTCATGGCACATTATATCATAAACATGAAGAATATTTCCTATGCATATTCATGGCATATTAATCAAACAAAAACCATACCCTTAGCACAACTACATGTGGGGGGGGGGGTGTTTTCATGAAACCCTAACCCTAAAACCATGGGTTGGCCGAATCTTGTAAGGGGCTCGAGCTTGGGGTTTGTCCCCTAAAGTTCACTCATGAAGCCTTATAACTAATCATAGTATCATTAGGGATATTTTCATGCAACCCTAACCCTACTTTCATTGGTTGGCCGAATCTTGTAAGGTTAGATCTTTGGACTTTTGTCCCCTAAAGTTCATTCATAAGCATTATTACTTACCCTAGTGTCATTAGGAACATTTTCATGTAACTCTAACCCTAATTATATGGGTTGGCCGAAACATGGAATGGGTTCAAACTTAGGTTTTGTCCCCTAAAGTCCATTCATAAAGCATTATTACTTAACCTAGTGTCATTAGGAACATTTTCATGCAACCCTAACCCTAATTATATGGGTTGGCCGAAACATGGAATGGGTTCAAACTTAGGTTTTGTCCCCTAAAATTCATTCATAAGCATTATCATGGCCTAACCTCATAAGAGGGAGTTGTCATAAAAACCCTAACCCTAAAAGGCCTTGGTGGCCGAAACCTATAAGGGCACCAAGTTAGAATCTTTGTCCCCTAAAAGGTCCTATAGTGAGCATACAACCTATAGAAGTTCCCTAGAAACATTTTCATGAATCTTAGCCCAAGAAAACTTGATTGGCCGAAACCTACAAGGGCTACAACTTCATCGTTCTTACATGAAATTTAACCTACGAAACTAATACAGAAACTTATATCCTTCGCTTTGCTTGAGAGATGACCTAATGGAAGTCACCTAGCTTTCTCCTAGCTTGAAGGGGGGTCTCGGCCAAAGGAAGAAGAAGGAGGTTGGTTTCGGTGAGGATGAAGAGGAGAGGAAGAAAATGGCCAAATGGAAACTTCCTTCTTCTTTATAAAGGGAGGAAGAGAAGTTTCTCTTTTCTTTGTCATGCCCCTTCACTTACCCTTCTTCCACTTATCTATAAATTCCCCTCTTCCTCTAATGATATAATTCTATTGGGCTTATGGTTAGTGGGTGCATCTATAGGGCTTGGCTATCTCTAGAGGTTTGGGGTTCAATTCCTAGGCTTTGCATCTCTTTTTTTTTTTTTTTTTGGCCTATTTTCTTTTATTTTTCCAAAAAGGCCCACATAAAGCCTATCATCATAAAGCCAAAATTCTCGTAAAATTGCTAGAAATTTTACGGGCGTTACAATATTATCTTCATCTACATTTAAAACATAACATTACTACATATAGATATCATCATATACATACAAAACATAGCATGGACAATCATGGGAAGCATGTATAGGGTCTTGGCCGAATGTTTCATGAAGCTTGAAGATCAAACACTTAAACCAAGCCTATATAGAAATATGTTATCATCATATTCATACAAAACATAGCATGGACAATCATGGGAAGCATGTATATGGTCTTGGCCGAAAGTTTCATGAAGCTTGAAGATCAAACACTTAAACCAACCCTATCTAGAAACATGTTATCATCATATTCATACAAAACATGGCATTGACAATCATGGGAAGCATGTATATGGTCTTGGCCGAAAGTTTCATGAAGCTTGAAGATCAAACACTTAAACCAAGCCTATCTAGAAACATGTTATCATCATATTCATACAAAACATGGCATGGACAATCATGGGAAGCATGTATATGGTCTTGGCCGAAAGTTTCATGAAGCTTGAAGATCAAACACTTAAACCAAGCCTATCTAGAAACATGTTATCATCATATTCATACAAAACATAACATGGACAATCATGGGAAACATGGAAAAGGTCTTGGCCGAAAGTTTCATAAGGATTTTCTTATCAACCATCAATCGAAGCAACTTGTCTACAGGTGAGGGGATATTTACATCCTTCACTTTGTTTAGTAGTAGAAAACACCCTAAGTGATGCCAAGACTAGAGCCCTCTTGGAAGGAAAATCTCTCTCATTTGGAAAAGAGGGAGTTAGGGTTTTGGTGAGGAAGAAGAAGAGTAGGAGAGGATGACAACTTTTGTTTCTCTTGTCTCCTCATTCCCCTATTTATTCACTTGAAGGTGTCCCTTAGCCTCCCTTACCCTTATCTATCATTTCCCATATCCTTCTAATAGCACAACCCTGCTGGGCTTCTGGTTATTGGGTGCATCTTAAGGTTTAGCTATCTACTTGGGGTTTAGGGTTCAAACCCTGGGTCATGCATCCTTTTTGGCTCTATTTCTTTTATTTTTTTGAAAGAGTCCACATAAAGCCCATTATAATCATGTAAAAATTCTTGTAAAATTGCTAGGAATTTTACGGGCATTATAGCCCTCCTAAGCCTGGGATGATTCTGGGGAAAAGGAGAAGGAGAGTTATAAGAAGTGGATTAAGGCCGATGAGATGGTGCAGTGTTATATTTTGGCATCTATGTCAAATGTACTGCAACATCAGCATCAAGCCATGCCCACTTCTTATGACATGATGCCCAATCTCAAAGGGCTTTCGAACACCAGAATCGGGCTACTAGGAAGGAAGCCATGAGGAACTTGATGACAACCACCATGATCGAGGGAACACCCGTGAGGGATCATGTTCTCAAAATGATGGCTCATTTGAATGAGCTGGAAGTCCTCGGTGCTGAGATTGATGGGGAAACACAAGTTGATATCATTCTCCAGTCTCTACCTAGGAGTTTTGAGCAATTTCGCCTGAACTACAACATGAACAAGAGGTTGTATTCGTTAGCGGAGCTTCTGACAGAACTCCAGGCGGCAGAGGGGCTTTTTCATCAGAGTGCTCAGGCGCAAGCCATGGTTGTCCAAAAGGTTTCTACTTCTAACCCGACAGGCAAGAAGAAGAAGAAATAAGCTGGGGCAAAGGCAGTGGGAGGAACTCAAGGGGGAGTGAAGAAGCCGAAAGGCAAGTGCTTCACTTGTAAGCAGACTGGACACTGGAAGAAGGACTGCCCCAACCAGAAGCAGAACAAAGGTATATCTTTTGGTCTAGTCATGAAAACATGTTTAGGGGTGTTATCTACCGGCACTTGGTGTGTAGATACAAGAGCCACTGATCATGTCTGCAATACTTTACAGGGGTTTTAGGAAACCAGACGACTGGCTGAAGGGGAGATTACCGTCTACTTGGGTGATGCCACGAAGGTGGCAGCTGTTGCAGTGGGAGATGTTTATTTGTCTTTTGAGAGAAATAAAGTTTTGGTTCTTAAAAATTGCCTTTATGTACCTTTATTTAGAAAGAATTTGATTTCAGTTTCTAAATTGTTTATGGATGGATATTCTATTTCTTTTAATGACTGAGTTGTTATAAAAAGGAATAGGGAGATTATCTGTTTTGGTGCATTGATAGGAAATTTGTATACACTCGAACCAAAAGCTCCCACAATGCAAATTGAAGTGAATAACTCTTCTTCTAATTCTAATAAGAGAAAAGAACCTTCGAAGATGAACCAAACATATCTTTGGCATCTAAGGCTTGGTCATATTAACCTAAGCAGAATTCAAAGGTTGATAACTGATGGACCTCTGAGTTCATTAGTGGTGAAAGATTTCCCAACCTGTGAATCGTGCTTGGAAGGTAAAATGACCAAGAGGTCTTTCAAGGCCAAGGGGTATAGAGCCAAAGATGTGTTGGAATTGGTTCATTCTAATTTGTGTGGTCCTATATCTATCCAGGCAAGAGGTGATTTTGAATATTTCGTCTCTTTTATAGATGATTATTCAAGATATGAATACATTTACTTGATGCGCCGCAAGTCTAAATGCTTTGACAAGTTCAAAGAATTCAAGGCTGATGTGGAGAAACGTCAAGGTAAAAGTATCAAGACACTACGATCATATCATGGTGGCGAGTACCTCTTGAGATAGTTTAGGAATTACTTATCAGAGGCTGGGATTCAATCCCAATTGTCTGCACCTTGCACACCTCAGCAGAATGGTGTAACAGAGCGAAGGAATAGGACTCTTATGGAGATGGTTAGATCGATGATGAGTTATTCTTAGATGTCAGATTCGTTCTGGGGATATGCTATAGATAAGACAATGTATATTCTGAACTTGGTTCCATCTAAGTCAGTGCCTTCTACTCCCATAGAATTGTGGACTGGGCGAAAGCCTAGTCTAAGATATATTCGGATTTGGGGGAGTCCAGCACATGTGCTAAAGGCAGATACTGGTAAGTTAGAACCTCGTACAGAAGTATGCATATTCGTTGGCTATCCTAGAGGAACGAAAGGTGGTTTGTTTTATAGTCCTAGAGATCAGAGGGTGATCGTTAGCACGAATGCCAAATTTCTAGAGGAAGACTATGTGATGAACCACAAGCCCATGAGTAAGATTGTTCTGGAGGAATTGAAAGGGGAAGTCACTACTTCAGTACCACCGGTACAAGAGGATATACCACAAGTCACTGCACCGCGTGTCATAGAGGATACACAGGTGATACCTCATCGTAGTGGGAGGGTTGTTAGACAACCTGATAGATTCATGTTCTTGGGAGAATCTTCTGATTTGGTCCCTGGCGAACATGAACCTGATCCCTAAACATATGACGAGGCAATCCAAGATAAAGATGTGGTATCTTGGCAAAGTGCAATGAATGCTGAGATTGAATCTATGGATTCAAATCAGGTCTGGGAGCAGGTAGAACCACCTAATAGTGTAAAAAACCATTGGATGCAAGTGGATCTACAAAAGAAAGAGAGGAATAGACGGGAAGGTTGAGACCTTCAAAGTGAGACTTGTTGCGAAGGGGTATACGCAGAAAGAGGGAATCGATTATGAGGAGACCTTTTCGTCGGCAGCCATGCTTAGGTCTATCCAGATTCTCTTATGTATTGCTGCTCATATGGATTATGAGGTATGGAAGATGGATGTCAAGACAGCTTTACTTAATGGAAGTCTTGAGGAAAACATCTATATGAAGAAACCAGAGGGATTCATTGCAAAGGGTAAAGAGCATCTTGTGTGTAAGTTTAATCGGTCCATTTATGGATTGAAGCAAGCTTGTCTTGGAACATCCGCTTTGATGAGGTAATCCAGTCTTATGGATTTATTCAAAGCCCGGATGAGTCTTGTGTATACAAGAGATGTGACGGATGTAGGGGATCGATCGGTGTGTGTTGGCCGGCTAGAGGGGGGTGAATAGTCCTCAATCATCCGATGATGGAATTTGCTCGTTCTCATTGCGTTGCTTGTCTACGATTGTTTTTAGCGCAGCAGAATAACAATGATAATAATAATACTAACAACACATAACAATCACAAGCAATACACAAGCATATACGTGGTTCGGAACCGAATGGTTCCTACTCCACGGGCGAGCTCACCGAGCTCTGGTTATGCGCACGACACTAACTAAACTCCTTCTCGACTACATGTCGGAGGTGGAGAAACCTTGTACAAGCTATTACAACAGTAATATTACAAGAAATACAAAGACACAAGAAATACAAGTAAAGAACACTTTACAACTCTTAGCTTTGAAGCCTTTCTTGTTGCTTGCTTTGGATGACTCTTGAAGGACTAGAATGCAGCAGCAATTCCCCTCCAATAGCTCCCTTAAAGTCTTGGCGAAATCCTCCCACTTGAGCTCCATTTATAACCTACATCAAGCTATTTTTGCGCCTAAAGAATGATCGCTCAGAGCTTTGTCTCACAACGGCGGATCCATGAATAAGTTTGCTCGCGACACTCCCATCGAGACTTCCATCCTTAGCTGATCGTTGGATCACCCATGTGACCGCTAAGCACAAACCACAATCTAACACTTGAACCCTAGTCGACTTGGACTACCGAATCCGCACCTATGCTACCAATCGTTGTCGGGCAAAACCTCAAACACCAAGTTGTTTGAGCATCCGACCGTCGAGTAAACCCTCAAACATCAAGTTTGAGCCTCCGACACTTAGTCTTAGCCACTTGGCCAAGTCCACATCTTCCCTCATGGAGTTCCCCACCGAAGCTCTCTTCCCTCGGCCTACGTCCCTCGGATGCGCCAAGCGCATGGCTTCGCAATGCCATCCTTCACGTCTCTTGCCCTCGAAGTATGCTTCCCTTGGGCCTCACTCAATTCGCTCCCCGTTCGGTGGTCCCTCGAATGCACCAAGCGCACGGCTTCGCATTGCCATCCTTCACCGACTCATGGACCCCGAGCCTAGTGAACTTACCAAGTCCTCAAGACTTCCCACATGCACCATGCGCATGGATTCGCAATGCATTTCTCACCAAGCACCAAGCGCACGGCTTCGTAATGCTTTAGACTTTTCAACACCATGCTCCATGCTTGGATTTTCCATGTCAACCCCATGTTGGACTTTCCCATGACAATCTCATGTCATGAGTTTTGTCTATCATCAAAATACTATCAAGGTATTGCTCAAGTCAAACTCGAGTCAACCTGGGTCGATTGCACCAACAATCTCTCCCTTTTTGATGATTGACAAAACTACCATTTCAAGTCTACCAATTCTCCCATATTGGCAATTCTCACATCCCAAATGAGAATTCCAAACCTAATTGGTAACTTGATAACTTCTCCCCCTTTTTGAAATTACATCAAAAAGGTCCTCCCCAAGGGTATGAATGTCTCATATCCCAATGAGATCTTACAATCTCTCCCTTGGAGGAAACACATGCCTACAATCTTTCTAGTGATCCCATATCACTTAAAGAGAGACAACCCAATTTTCCTCACATGAGGAAAAACACATCCATCCTCCCATGATGGATACCTCTCCCTAGAGGCTTGCTCCCCCTTGACCATTGCACCAACAATGTCCTTGGAGAGTCCCTAAGCTAATAGGAACATCTAACCAATCAAAATTAAGGCAAAGTTCAACAATGAACTCTCTTCCACCTTAAAATTGATACTCTCCCTAAACCCTTCTCCTAATCCATGTCCAATGGATTTCCACCCTTTCTAATGCTCTCCCAAGCATATCCTATGGTTAGGAGTGATTAGGGGACCTTAACCTAGCTGAACATGGGCCTAATCAACAAGATTTACCCGAAATTAGCTTGGGCCGATCAATTCAGAAATCACGGCTCACCTCCATCACCGATCGCCACCATGATGTCGATAATCAGATTTGTAATTTCAATTTGAAATGACTTCAAATTCATAAGTAAATATACATAGGTTTAAAAATCTTGAAATTTGGTATGTATATTACTTATCATAAACACTATTGGTGAAAAATATTTGAAAATTAGTTTACCCACTAAATTAAGAGATTGAGACATAGTCCAAAAGTTAAGAAAAGCTTCAATAAAGAGCCCTCTTTGTATCATCCCATTCAATGGTGATAGCTATCAAAAGATAGGCTTCACCAAGGTTTTTCAAAATGTTTTTGAAACCTTTAATCCCTTTTTCCTAAACATCTCACTTGTATCTAGATGTGTAAAACACATACAAGTCAAGTTTTTAGTGAGATGTGGGTTTTTGTTTTTTTAATGGTTTCATGCATATTTCTAGGCAATATTATTTGATTCCCATCAAATCATGCCATAGTCCTTAATTTCATTTTAGTTATATTCATGAAGATGATTATGGCACAAATATGATATAGATAAAAGCATATGCCAAAATCTTGATGTCATGGCATGTAAGAGACATCTAAGCATACATGACATCTAAAAATAAATCTAAACATGATCATGATATTTTTATAGATAAAAATGAAAATGATGTCATGACATGGCAAGGCAAACAAATCATGGCAAGTAAAATATACTAAGGTATAGAATACCTAAGTGTTAAATCCAAATTGTCATTTCTAGGGTTAAGTCCATTTTTCCTTAAAGCCATTTTCTCCCAAGTGTGCCATAAACCCAAAAATGGCACACCAATACCTCTAAGACCTAAATGTGACAATTTAATCATTTTTTAACTTCTCAAGCACATTGGCATATCCTATTGTGTCAACTCTACTATGGTTAGGTTACATACCCATCCACTTAGGGTTGACACACCCTAACCCATTTAGCGTGAATCGATCACGCTCTTAGGAACCCAATATCTATTGGAGCTCCTTGGGTTAACAAGGTATTATCTAGGGATAACTTCCCTAGATACCTTCCTAATGACCCTTTTAGGCTTTAGAGCAATAGTCTTTTGGGTCTTTCCTAGGTCAACTCTAGAGGTGACTCCTCCTTTGACCTTCCTAGTGGCTACATTTGATTTCTTTGAGGTCTTAGCCACTAAGCAAACACCATGGCTAGACTTAGGGATGGCTTCCCTATTAGCCTTGGTTTTCCTAGACCTAGAAATAGTTCCATAATCAAATGGAACATTATGATAAGTCTTCTTGGGCTTAGGTTTGTGACCCAAACCTTTCTTGCCCTTAGACATTTCTTGTTTCCTAGGTCTTGACTTTTGTACATTAGACCCCTTAACCGAATTTGAGATGATTGCTAGTGTCTTCTCCAATTTTTCTAGCCTTGACCTCAAGGCTTGGTTTTCCACCTCTAATCTTCCCAATTTTGAATTTTCATTCTTTATTTGGGAATGACTTTTTCTAGGCATATACCTAGATTTCTTGGGGTTGACACCTAGGTGGTTTTCAATTCTCCTAATGAACTCTTTAAGTAAAATAGGTTTAGTGTTTTGAGTCCTAGGTTTGTCCTTAGAGAAACTAACATGCTTAGCACCTAAGCAATAAACCTTATTGTTTCTCCTAGCATGCTTTTCATTGATAATAGCAAGAGAACTAAAATAATTTTTGGCATGCTTTTTGACTTTAGGAATTGAAGGTGCATTAACTAAATGTACCTTAGGGTTAGCTTTTAAAGCTCCCCCTACATGAGATACACCTTCTTGCCCTTTCTTCCTCCCCCTAGGGCATTGGCTTCGGTAGTGCCCCCTTTGGTTGCATTTGAAGCACACAATGTGCTCTTTGCTCTTAATTGAGGGAACTCCGGCATCCTTTGACTTTGAATTGACTTTTGGTGTCGATGCCTTTTCCTTAGCCAATTTAGGGCATTTGCTCTTGTAATGCCCTTTCTCCCTACACTCAAAGCATATTATATGATCTTTATTTAAAATTATAATACTTGAGTTACCTAGGGAGGTGGTGGAGGCCTCTTCACTTCTTCCGGAGGTAGAAGCTTCATCTTGATCTTGCTCCGAAATAGAAACCCTTTCCTCCCCCTCAATGCTAGAGGTGGAGGTCTCCACTAAATCATCAACATCTTCAAATGTTGTAGGTGCTTCTTCCTCGGCATTCTCCTCTACTTGTGCCGGTTGGGAATTTTCTTGGAATTTCATTATCTTCTCCCATAATTCCTTTGCATACCTATAGTCACCCAATCTAGACCAAATATGATTAGGTAACAAATCACTAAGTAATTTTATTACCTCGAGATTTGTCTTGAAGTCCTTAATTTGGTCTTGGGTCCACCTTGACTTCTCAATTGGCTTGTTGTTTTTGTCCCTAGGCATTTCAAAACCTTTTTCTACAATAAGCATAAAATCAAAATTGGTTTCTAGGTATACCTCCATTTTTCTTCTCCACCATAGGAAATTTCCTTCGAATTTTGGTGGTTGGAGGTTGTAGCCGCCCATCTTGAATTGCTTGTGTCGGTGGTTAATCCTCGACAAGCGTCGTGACTCTGATACCACTTGTAGGGGATCGATCGGTGTGTGTTGGCCGGCTAGAGGGGGGTGAATAGCCCTCAATCGTCCGATGACGGAATTTGCTCATTCTCGTTGCATTGCTTGTCTACGATTGTTGTTAGCACAGCGGAATAACAATGATAATAATAATACTAAAAACACATAACAATCACAAGAAATACACAAGCATATACGTGATTCGGAACCGAATGGTTCCTACTCCACGGGCGAGCTCACGGAGCTCTAGTTATGCGCACGACACTAACTAAACTCCTTCTCGACTACACGTCGGAGGTGGAGAAACCTCGTACAAGCTATTACAACAGTAATATTACAAGAAATACAAGTAAAGAACGCTTTACAACTCTTAGCCTTGAACCCTTTCTTGTTGCTTGCTTTGGATGGCTCTTGAAGGACTAGAATGCAGCAGCAATTCCCCTCCAATAGCTCCCTTAAAGTCTTGGCGAAATCCTCCCACTAGAGCTCCATTTATAACCTGCATCAAGCTATTTTTGCGCCCAGAAGTCGACTGCCAAAATGCCCCAGTCGACTTCCCCTGTAGTCGTTGTCTCACAACGGCCAGATCCACATCAGATAAGTTCCAACGGATCACCTACCAATCGATATCCATGGCAATCATCCTAGTAGTCGATCGCCGATTGGCTACGGAGCGGCGTCTCCCATCATTCCCATCACCCATCGCCATCTCAGCCGACTGTCGACATCGATCATTTGCCAGTCCATGGCAGTCGATTGCCAAGCACAAAACCACAAGTCTAACACCAGTTGAACCCTAGTCGACTTGGACCAGTCGAACCGACACCTATGCCAGTCGACTGCTATCAGGCAAAACCTCAAACACCAAGTTGTTTGAGCATCCGACCATCGGGTAAACCCTCAAACATCAAGTTTGAGCCTCCGACATTGAGCCTTAGCCACTTGGCCAAGTCCACATCTTCCCTCATGGAGTTCCCCACTGAATCTCTCTTCCCTCGGCCTACGTCCCTTGGATGCGGCAAGCGCATGGCTTCGCAACGTCATCCTTCGCGTCTCTTGCCCTTGAAGTATTCTTCCCTTGGCCCTCATTCCATTCACTCCCCATCCGCGCGGTCCCTCAGATGCACCAAGTGCACGGCTTCGCAATGCCACCCTTCACCGACTCAAGGACCCCAAGCCTAGTGAACTTACTAAGTCCTTAAGACTTCCCACATGCACCAAGCGCACAGCTTCGCAATGCATTTCTCACAAAGCACCAAGCGCACGGCTTCGCAATGCTTTGGACTTTTCAACACCAAGCTCCATGCTTGGATTTTCCATGCCAACCCCATGTTAGACTTTCCCATGACAATCCCATATCATGAGTTTTATCTATCATCAAAATACTATCAAGGTATTGCTCGAGTCAAACTCGAGTCAACCTGGGTCGATTGCACCAACAACGGAAATGTGGCGGTATTTCTTGTACTATACGTATATGACATTTTGTTAATTAGCAACAATGTCAAGGTGTTATCGGACGTAAGGGTATGGTTGTCCAAACAGTTTGATATGAAGGACTTGGGAGAAGTGGGACACATCCTTGGGATCAAGGTTATAAGGGATCGTAAGAAAAGGATGTTGTGCTTATCTCAAGCTTCATACATAGACACAATTATGGATTGTTTTAGCATGCAAAACTCCAAGAAAGGTTTTCTACCTTTCAGGCATGGAGTTCCTTTATCTAAGGAGATGTGTCCTAGAACATCTGAGGAGATAGAGGAGATGAAGGCGGTTCCTTATGCTTCGACAGTAGAAAGCCTCATGTATGCGATGCTATGTATGAGACCAGATATCTGCTTTGTCGTGGCCATGGTCAGTAGATATCAGAGTAATCACGGACAGGGACATTGGACTGCGGTAAAGCATATATTGAAGTTCCTGAGAAGGACTAGGGATTATATGCTAGTTTACCAGGCAGACCAATTACTTCCCGTGGGTTACAAAGATTCCAACTTCCAATCAGATAGGGATAACAGTAAGTCTACCTCAGGTTTTGTGTTTACTTTGGGAGGTGAAGCCATTGTATGGAGGAGTTGTTAGTAATATATGAGAGATGTCCTAAGGCAATCGCCTTATGTATGAACCATTTATATGATAAATGAAGATTCACTATTTGAGTATACATGTTTCATGTATTTGATTGGATCTTAAACTCATTTACTGAATGTCCACGATGCGATTCACAGCATGAGAGAATTTGTGATTGGATCACAACTAGTGAGTATCTCTACATGTGTAATTGTGATGTATCGGAATTATCCCTAGTCGATGAATTGATGGATTTGGACACCATCAGTTCTGTCGAGACTAGCATGAGGTATACTCCTTGGTGTATCCAAGCAGCTGATTCTCACTGGCTGAAGACATTGTGATGTCCGGAGTTAATCGTGGATGCTAGTTATGGTAACTAGTTCATTGGAGTGACCAGCCGTAAGACTTCATATGGTTCTCTGCATATATAGATATGTCAATGAAGTTCTTACTGTGGCTTAAGTGCGATGTTCCTTTGACTTATGTATTCAAGTCATCTTGATCATGGAGACTTATGCTTTGACATCTTAAGCAAACATCTCTAAGGAGATGTGGACCCGGGATGATTGGGTATAAGTCGTGATCAAGGTGTTTGAATAGCCTATAAAGGATTCACCACTCCTTGCGAGGAGATGTATACCCATGGCCTCTCATCGGATTGTTACTAAAGTCTTTGGCCAAAGCATTACATGTTTAGAGTAAGGTACTCTTCGATACATGTGGAGTAACTAGAATCCGTAGGATGAGGAAATAATACTTGGGCTAGGTGTGACGTAGTCAGCCTAGTGGGGACTGACACAATAGACCATGTCCTGAACCAAGTGGGTATAAGATGAGTGAAGGGAATGGGGCACGAATCATTCGAGCTGCTGAAGGGTTTCAGAAATAGTTCTGGATCAACCGTTGATCTTTTCGGTTAATTGAGGATCATGATGTACTACTAGGTGCCACTCATGATCGTTCTATAATTAATGGTTAATTATAGACGGCCAACATAAACCGAGAACCTATTTGGTCACACACACAACGAGCATAATCCAAAGGATTTAAAACGAGCTTGAGAATGGGATTCTCAGACCGAGAGAAACTAGGTTTGGTTGGACCAAACATAAAGCTAGCATGAAATCGTTTCAGTCGCAATGGAAGCGTGGATGGGCCGAGTCTTATGAAGACGTAATGGATAAACCAAAATGGTTTGGTTCTAATCCAATGGAGGAGAATAAACCAAAGGGTTTGGTTTATTTTAAACGAATGAACCAAAAGTTGGTTCGGTTCGTTTTAACTTAAAATAAACCATCATGGTTTGGTTTATTTTAACTTATCTTAATGGAGCGGGTTAACGGGCCTAATGGTTATGATCCAATAACCATTAAGAGAATTAGTTCTCTATAAAAGAGGGCTTAATGGATAATTAAGCCCTAATCCAAAACCCTAATTAGAGTTGCCGCCCAACCTAGTTGTGCCGCCCAACCTAGGTGTGCCGCCCAAGCTCCTTGGCCGCCCAGCCCCTTGTGCCGTCGTCCAGCTCCTTGCCAGCGACCAAGCTTCAGCTGGTGATCCTCCGGCGACCCTCCGGTGATCTTCTTAGGCCTCGGTGAAAATGTGAGCACTTGGCTTCCTTGTTTTGGCTGGCGCCTACTCCTCCACCAAGCTGTCCAGTTTTCTGGACAGCTTCTTCTCCTCTCGTCGGAGCGTCGTTTGGACGACGGTTAGAGCTCCGACAGCGGATAACTTACCGGGGATTCGATCTCCGGTAATCCTCTGAGGTGGTGGACGAAGGATTCGTCAATCGGTTGACGAATACCTCTCCGGAGAAGCGAGTTTTGAGGACTCGTTTTGGATCCGAATTTGGATTCGGATCGTGATCATCTCTCGATCACGTCGTCTTCAACACGAGGCTAGTAACCCGTACGAAGACGAAGCTCGTGGCTTAGCGAAGTCATCCCGAGGAACTCGGCGTGGATACGGATAGAGACGATTCTAGCGACGATCGTTCCGGTTGATGCCGTTCCCGCTACACGTCATACGAAAGGTATAACGTAGATAAATTTCCTTTTATTGCAAATTTAAATTTACGGTTATGTCTACACTTGTTGTAATATGCATGCGTGTGTTGTGTGTGTTGTAATAAATAGGAGTATTTATTATTTTTATTGCTTCCGCTGTGTTCATGTTTACGAAACATGATCGAACACACACACGCCGCGGTGCCGGAAACCCAACAGTGGTATCAGAGCCCAGGTTGTGTTTCGATATAATCGTAAAAATGGTTTTGCGATAGTCATAATGTATTTCTGGAAATTTTCTAATTTTGGAAATTTAGAAGTATTTATGGAAATTTTTCAATTTTGGAAAGTCTAGAAGTATTTATGGAAATCTTCCACTTTTGGAAAGTTGGAAGTATTTATGGAAATTGATATTTTCATAAATAAAATATTTGATTAGATTTTGGAAATTTGTTTCCTAATTTAATCATGATTTGATTTGGGAAATCAAATCTTAAAATATTTTATTTCCATAAGTAGTTTTAATGATTTAGGAAATTGGTTTCCTAAATAGATTTTCCTTAATCAAATAATTCCATAAATAAAATATGTGATTAGATTTGGAAATTGGTTTCCTAATTTAATTATGATTTGATTTGGAGAATCAAATCTTAAACATATTTTATTTCCATAAATAGTTATGACATATATGGAAATATATACATGACATAATTGTATGTCATGTAATTGCATTAGATGCATAACATTATGTCATGCGTGTCGTGACATGTAGATGTATGTCATGTATGTCATGCCATGTAGATAATAGTTATTTGCATGCAAAGAGGATGAGACATAAAACCCTTAAACAATATTAAAGCCTACACCTTCCATTAATATGGTTAGAACCAGAGTTCCGTTTCTTGTTTGGGTTGTTGGACTCTCTCCAAGCCCGGCTCGAACGAATATGTTCAAACCATGGAATAGTTTAATACTAATATGGTAAGAGTGAGGTCAATCGTTAGCTTTGGTTGTTGGACTCTCTCCAAGCTGGGCTAATTGGTTGAATGCGCTCTAACCATATTAAAACTATTTCGGATTAATGGGTTGGCTTTAACCTGGAGCATCGGCTTGTTGGACTCTCTCCAAGGTCGATGTAAAGGGAGGTGAAGTTGGGTGCTATGCATATGATGCATACTTGTTAATGTGTTAACAACCCGATGTATGTGTGAACATTCAATTAGTTGATAGCACATTGTGATAGTTGCATATACGTGATATGCAATCGTATAATTGATACCTACCGTCGTAGTTATGAATGGCTTGTTGGACTCTCTCCAAGGTTGTTCATAACTATGATGGATATCAGCCCATTCGGAGATGGACCTACGATCTCCCGAAGTGATTTTGGGGTTTTGGAAATTCGAAAAATAGATAGGATTTATAAATGTATATTGATGCATTTTAAAATCATTTTCTCATATATGCTCGTTTTGTATTTCTAGGTCGATAAATTGATCATAGCGTCTTTGAATTTGCGCACTATTTTGGATTGAACAAGTATTGGGCCTAACTTCTGGGTGGCTTAGAAACACGAGAATTGTTCTCAAGCGGAAAAGCTTGCATATGTCCTTGAAGAGCCTCTTCTGGCCGTCCTAAGGGCGATGCAACTCAGACCAAATGTTGGTCTATCGGAAGCATGTGGCGGTCTGGTGGCGAGTTGCATCATGCTAAGCGGCGATGGTACACAGTGCAAAAGCGGCATGAGCATATGGATGCTAATACTATGGTCTTCCATCTTCATGAGTTGTTCGATGAGCAGCGAGATCCAGAAAGGTTCGAGTCTCTAGGCTCCTCTTCACCACGAAGATGCAGAAGGTTCATCTGTAGTGCGATTTGTGCTAAAGATGAGCGGGTACATCAATGACTAGCTACCCTCGGTTTTGTGATGGATCATGAGTTAAGTATTGACTTAATTCTTCATTGTTTTCCCAAGAGTTTCTCGCAATTTGTGATGAACTATCGGATGAACAAATTGGAATCCACCATTCCCGAGCTCCTCAATATGCTGAAGACTATGGAGCCTTCTGTGAAGCATGAGGAGAAGGCGGTTCTGTTAGTTGATTCCTCAAAGAAGGGTTCTAAGAAGGCAAAAGAACAGAAGAAAGGAAAGAACAAAAAGGCAAAGAAGGCGGAACCAGCGCAAAAGGGCACTTGCCATCACTGTGGCAAGGAAGGCCACTGGCGAAGAAACTGCAAGATTTATCTTGAGTCCATGAAGAAGAAGAAGGCATCCGATGCCCCATCCTCTTCAGGTATCTTCGTTATTGATTGTCATTCTATTTCCTTGGACACTTGGGTATTGGATACTGGGTGTAGCTCACATATATGTAATGACATAGGGCTAAGGAATAGAAGAAGACTTGTCGGAGGGAGTCAAATTTGCGAGTTGGCAATGGAGCAAAGGTTCTGGATCGCCATCGGAACTTATTTGCTGAAGCTCCCTAGTGGACTAGTCTTAGAACTGGACAATTGCTATTATGTTCCTTCTCTAATAAAGAACATTGTTTCTATTTCCTGTTTAAATAGAAATGGTTTCCATTTGACGTTTAGTAACAATTGTTGTTATATAACTTTAAATGGCATACTTTATGGAACTGGAACCTTGAGTAATGGCATTTATACGTTGGACGTATCCAGTGACATTTTCAATATCGAAGCGAGCAACACGCGTGCTCGAAAGGATAATCAAATAGACTCCTATATGTGGCATTGTCGTCTTGGCCATATAAGCAAGAAACGCATGTCCGAATTACACCGATGTGGAATTCTGGAATCGTTTGAATTGGATTCATACGATACATGCGAATCATGCTTAAAAGGCAAAATGACTAAGTTACCTTTTACTGGAAAAGGTGAACGAGTGGGAGAGTTACTAGGTCTAATACATACTGATGTATGTGGACCTATGTCAACTCAAGCATTAGGAGGCTATAGCTACTTCATTACCTTCACCGATGATCACTCACGGTTTGGGTATGTGTTCTTGATGAAACACAAGTCTGAAGCCTTTGAAAGGTTCAAAGAATTCAGAAATGAAGTAGAGAAACAACATGACAAGAGTATTAAAATACTTCGATCGGATCGAGGTGATGAATACTTGAGTCAGGAGTTTCTTGATTACCTAAGAGACAATGGTATATTGTCTCAATGGACTCCGCCCTATACACCACAGCATAATGGTGTATCTGAGAGGCGTAACCGGACCTTGTTGGACATGGTCAGGTCAATGATGAATCATGCAACTCTTCCCAAGTCCTTTTGGGGCTATGCACTTCAGACAGCTGTTTACTTGTTAAACAGAATGCCTACCAAGGTAGTCTCAACTACTCCATATGAGATATGGAATGGTAAGAAACCTCATGTATCTTACTTGAAGATATGGGGTTGTCCTGCTTATGTGAAGCGGACTGTATCAGACAAATTGGATGCTAAGTCTGATAAATGTCTATTTGTTGGATACCCTAAGGAAACAAGGGGTTACCAATTCTATCATCCTGTGGAACAAAAGGTGTTTGTTTCAAGGCATGCTGTGTTTCTAGAGAAAGAGTTTCTCTTGCAAGAAAACAGTGGGAGTGTCGTCGAGCTTGAGGAGGCTCGAGAGACTCAAATAGACATTAATGAGATACCTGGTGAAGCACAACAGCCGACAACTCATAGTGATGAGCAATCGGCTGGACCTATTGTAACACCACATCTTCGTAGATCTGGTAGAACACGCAATATTTCTGAGAGATATGGATTTCTCATAAGTGAATCGAACGACGTGTTACTCATTGATGATGAGGAGCCTACCAGTTATGAAGAAGTGCTGACAAGTTCAGAAAGGGATAAGTGGCTTGGTGCCATGAAGTCGGAAATGGATTCCATGTATGAAAACCAAGTTTGGAACTTGGTTGACCCACCTGAAGGCATAAAGCCTATAGGGTGCAAGTGGGTTTTCAAGAAGAAAACCGACATGGATGGTAATGTGATTACCTATAAGGCTAGATTGGTGGCGAAAGGATAACGTCAAAAACAAGGTGTTGATTATGACGAAACCTATTCGCCTGTAGCTATGCTTAAATCCATTCGGATGCTCCTGGCCATAGCGGCTCATTATGATTATGAGATATGGCAGATGGATGTGAAAAATAGCTTTCCTTAATGGAAACCTGCTCGAGGACGTGTATATGATACAGCCTGAGGGTTTCACATCGGTTGATAAAACCAAGGTATGCAAATTGCGACGGTCCATTTATGGATTGAAGCAAGCATCCAGGAGCTGGAATATCCGTTTTGATGAGACAATCAAAAAGTTTGATTTCTCATAAAATCCAGACGAACCTTGTGTGTACAAGAAGGTTAGTGGGAGTGCAGTCGTGTTCCTAGTATTATATGTCGATGACATATTACTTATAGGAAACGATGTTTCAATCTTACAGTCAGTGAAGGTTTGGTTATCCAAGACATTCTCCATGAAAGACCTGGGAGAAGCAACCTACATCCTCGGGATTAAGATCTATAGAGATAGATCGAAACGGTTGCTTGGTCTTTCGCAGTCTACATATATAGACCGAGTGCTAAAGAGGTTTAGCATGTCGGAATCCAAGAAAGGTTTCCTACCCATCAGGCATGGGGTACACCTTTCGAAGTCTATGTGTCCGCGCACAGAAGACGAGAGGATTTGCATGAGTAAGATTCCCTATGCATCCGCAATAGGATCTATCATGTATGCTATGTTATGTACGAGGCCCGATGTATCGTATGCTCTGAGTGTCACGCGGCAGATACCCGGTCCGATCGAGAATGGATCATTGGTGGTATTAAGACGATCCTTAAGTACTTGAGAAGAACTAAGGATGTGTTCCTAATATATGGAGAAGGGGACATGGTGATACGCGGGTATACGGATGCCAGCTTCCAGACAGACAAGGATGATTCCAGGTCTCAGTCTGGATATGTGTTCACCTTGAATGGGGGCGCAGTGAGTTGGAAAAGTTCCAAACAAGAGACTGTAGCGGATTCTACCACTGAGGCAGAATACATTGCAGCTTCGGAAGCAGCAAAGGAAGCGGTTTGGATCAAAAAGTTCGTTCATGAACTTGGTGTGATTCCGGCCATTGTTGAAGCAATACCGGTCTACTGCGACAACAATGGAGCAATTGCACAGGCGAAAGAGCCAAGGTCTCATCAGCGATCCAAACATGTGCTTCGCCGCTATCATCTTATCAGAGAGATCATCAGTAGGAACGAAATACAAATCGAGAAAATTCCCACTGAAAGGAACTTAGCGGATCCCTTGACTAAGGCATTACCTCAAAGTAAGTTTGAGGGTCATGTTCGAGCTTATGGTATTGGATACCGTAGCGATTGGCATTAGGCCAAGTGGGAGTCTGTTAGTAATATATGAGAGATGTCCTAAGGCAATCGCCTTATGTATGAACCATTTATATGATAAATGAAGATTCACTATTTGAGTATACATGTTTCATGTATTTGATTGGATCTTAAACTCATTTACTGAATGTCCACGATGCGATTCACAGCATGAGAGAATTTGTGATTGGATCACAACTAGTGAGTATCTCTACATGTGTAATTGTGATGTATCAGAATTATCCCTAGTCGATGAATTGATGGATTTGGACACCATCAATTCTGTCGAGTATACTCCTTGGTGTATCCAAGCGGTGATTCTCCTTTGGGGAGACATTGTGATGTCGGAGTTAATCGTGGATGCTAGTTATGGTAACTAGTTCATTGGAGTGACCCGGTAGTAAGACTTCATATGGTTCTCTGCATATATAGATATGTCAATGAAGTTCTTCTTGTGGCTTAAGTGCGATGTTCCTTTGACTTGCGGTATTCAAGTCATCTTGATCATGGAGACTTATGCTTTGACATCTTAAGCAAACATCTCTAAGGAGATGTGGACCCGGATGATTGGGTATAAGTCAGTGATCGAAGGTGTTTGAATAGCCTATAAAGAATTCACCACTCCTTGCGAGGAGATGTATACCCATGGCCTCTCGTCGGATTGTTACTAAAGTCTTTGGCCAAAGCATTACATGTTTAGAGTAAGGTACTCTTCGATACATGTGGAGTAACTAGAATCCATAGGACGAGGAAATAATACTTGGGCTAGGTGTGACATAGTCAGCCTAGTGGGGACTGACACAATAGACCATGTCCTGAACCAATTGGGTATAAGATGAGTGAAGGGAATGGGGCACGAATCATTCGAGCTGCTGAAGGGTTTCAGAAATAGTTCTGGATCAACCGTTGATCTTTTCGGTTAATTGGGGATCATGATGTACTACTAGGTGTCACTCATGATCGTTCTATAATTAATGGTTAATTATAGACGGCCAACATAAACCGAGAACCTATTTGGTCACACGCACAACGAGCGTAATCCAAAGGATTTAAAACGAGCTTGAGAATGGGATTCTCAGACCGAGAGAAACTAGGTTTGGTTGGACCAAACATAAAGCGAGCATGAAATCGTTTCAGTCGCAATGGAACCGTGGAAGGGCCGAGTCTTATGAAGACGTAATGGATAAATCAAAATGGTTTGGTTCTAATCCAATGGAGGAGAATAAACCAAAGGGTTTGGTTTATTTTAAACGAATGAACCAAAAGTTGGTTCGGTTCGTTTTAACTTAAAATAAACCATCATGGTTTGGTTTATTTTAACTTATCTTAATGGAGAGGGTTAACGGGCCTAATGGTTATGATCCAATAACCATTAAGAGAATTAGTTCTCTATAAAAGAGGGCTTAATGGATAATTAAGCCCTAATCCAAAACCCTAGTTGGAGTTGCCGCCCAACCTAGTTGTGCCGCCCAACCTAGGTGTGCCGCCCAAGCTCAGCCTGCCCAGCCCCTTGTGCGGTTAGGCCTCGGTGAAAAGGTGAGCACTTGGCTTCGTTTTGGCCGGGCGCCATTACTTCCTCCTCCAAGCTGTCCCAGCTGACAGCGCTTTTCCTTCCTTCGCCGAGCTGCTTGGACGACGGTTAGAGTCCGACAGCGATAACTTACCGGGATTCGATCTCCGTAATCCTCTGAGGTGGTGGACGGCGATCTGGCCAATCGCTGACGAATACCTTCCGAGAAGCGAGTTTTGAGGAACTCATTTTGGATCCGAATTTGATTCGGATCGTGATCATCTCTCGATCACGCCGCCTTCAACACGCAGGCTAGTAACCCGCACAAGACGGCTCGTGGCTTAGCGAAGTCATCCCGAGGAACTCGGCGCGGATACGGATAGAGACGCATTCTAGCGACGATCGCTCCTGCTGATGCCGCTTCCCGCTACACGCCATACGAAAGGTATAACGAGATAAATTTTTATTGCAAATTTAAATTTACGCTTATGTCTACACTTGTTGTAATATGCATGCGTGTGTTGTGTGTGTTGTAATAAATAGGAGTATTTATTATTTTTATTGCTTCCGCTGTGTTCATGTTTACGAAACATGATCGAACACACACACGCCGTGGTGCTGGAAACCCAACAGGAGTGTCAAGTAGAAATGTGTGGCGGACTCCACTATGGAAGCTGAGTATGTGGCAGCCTCTGAGGCGGCCAAAGAAGCTGGGTGGCTCAGGAACTTCTTGATGGACTTGGATGTGATTCCTGGTTTGCCCAAAACTATCACAATTTATTGTGATAATAGTGGTGTAGTTGCAAACTCGAAGGAACCACGAGCCCATAAGGCAAGTAAACACATAGAGCGCAAGTACCACCTGATTCGAGAAATCGTAAAGAGAAGAGAAGTTGATGTGGCCAAGATTGCATCAGAGGATAACCTGGCAGATCCTTTCACTAAGGCCCTTCCGGCAAGAGCTTTTGATAGGCATGTGGAGGCAATGGGGATCAGATGTATGGTAGTTTGATGGCAGCATAGTCTTTTAGTATAAGTGGGAGATTGTTGGGATGTATACTGAAAAGTCTATCTTTTGTATGAACATTTTTAATTTTGAAATAAGAATCACATGATCATTATTTGCATATTTATGGTTATACATATTGTCTCATACATTACATTGTAGATAACATGGTATGTAGTATCACATGGTAGATCATGTTATTAGCTCCTTGTAGTGTATAAGTAAAGGCTCACAACCGAGATGGCTTTGGACAAACCATTGGTATAGTTGTAGTGTGATTTGGTATTAGTTTGTCTTGACCATAGAATCGCACTAGTACACTTTGTGTATATTGAGCATGACCGACTTAGAGGTAATTCGATTTATTGCTGACTACATAATCGAATCGGACCTCAGATATTATATTGTACATGCTCTTAATCCCGATATAATAACGAGCACATATACTTAGTATTCATTTCTTTGATTTACCAATGGGCGAGATTTATAGATTAAATCGATAGGCTCGGTAAGTTGGGAAATGGTATTATTTATATGGTGTGTCGTTGATTATAGGAGGAAACCGTGTCCTATATATTAGGATGATGATGTCCTCTTGAGGAGCTCATAAGGTTCATAATGTAAACCCTGCAGGTGGACTTGGTCCGGCATGATGATAAAGTTGAGTGGTACTACTCATGGAGTTAGATGATGATTGATTAATTGTCAGTAAATTAAATAATCGATGGACATTCGAGATCTTAAATATGGAGAGATAAATTTACAAATAATATATGGAGTCCATATTAACTTTGTTAGTATGAGCCCTTAGTGTCAATTATGAGATGATTGGTGAGTGAAACTTTTGTATTATATTCTTGCATTAATAAAGGCAAAGATTGATTATTATATTTCTTTATGCGTGTGCCAGCTAAATAAATATAATAATGCCCATGAATAGTAGGTTGTTATCTACAGTATATCAATTGGTAGAATTGATTATGAGAAGATGTAGAGAACACTATTCTTAAATATTTCTAGTCGAGTATTGTATTAATAGACAAGGGCTATATTGATACATTGAGACTAGCATGTAGGTCAATAGATGACTTGATCTCACAAGTCTTGGATATGTGATATCACATTGATACATGGGTATATATATTGGAGACTATATATACTGAATTGACCCACCATGAGAAAGTATCATGGATCGTTATATGAGTGTCATATACTTTCTCATGTGGCTATTGGTATGAATAGTCCTTAGACCTGAAGTCACTACGGTTCCCTACATAAGGAGTTATGTACTTTGGTATCGTCTAATGTCACACCGTAATTGGGTGACTATAACGGCGATCACTGAGTATGTAATGAATTATGCGGAGGGATGTGAATGATATAGATGGGATCTATCCCTCCCATATGACGGGAGTGATATCTTTGGCCTTTTGATAGAGTAGGACCACGAAATGCATGGCCATGCTCAAATGAGTCAATATGAGATATTGAGCTCATTTGTTTGAGTGAGTCTACTTGGGGATCAAGAAACATAAAGATTGATAAGAGGGTGACACGGTCTATGCCTCATTGATCGATCTAAGATATCAAGGATAGAAGGACACTGTCATATGATAATAGTCACGGAAGAGGTTGTCGGATCTCGACATTCTCATCACTTGGGTAGCAATGATGTATTTCTAGATACCGCTCATTGCTTATGTAACTAAAATGGTTTTGGATACATTGCCAACGTTATGAGAGTCTATAGGGTCACACACAAAGAACATATTATTTTGGAGAGGAAATCATTTTGGTTTGACTAAAATGAATTATTAGTTAATTGGATTAACTAGAATGAGTAAGACTCATTACTTGGCTAAATTTGAGTTGAACTCAAATTGGTTTATGTTGAGTTAGACTCAAGTCAAACCAAGAGAAGAAGGCTAAAATGAATAATACACGAATTAATAATATAATACACGAATTAATAAATGGGGTTTTAAATGGGATTTAAAACTCATTAATGTGCATTTAATGAGCATTAATTGACTTCCTTTCTTTTACCATGGAGAATAAGGAAGTACATTTAATGTCTCATTAAGGTGTATTATGGTGGCTTCTTCTTCTTCAACGTGGACAATAAAAAAGAAAATCAGATTTTATTTTTTTTCGTTCACAACACAAGAGGGCCAAGTATAGAGTGGATGGTTGCTAGCACAAGAAAGGGCTTACCTCTTCTCTCCAAGATCGTGTGTGTGTGGTGAAGCGTACATTCGACCATGAGATTAAGTGTTTTGATTGGAATACACGCTTGAAGGTAATCTCGATTCCTGGTATATGTCCGAGTTGATTTAGCCAAGCAGATAGTCTGCCGAGTGGGTTGAATCAAGTCGGATGGTGCCAACTCGGTCTATGTCCAAGTTGATTTAGCCAAGCAGATAGTCTGCCAAGTGGGCTGAATCAAGTCGGATGGTACCGACTACTCAAGTGTCAAATTGATTCAAGCGGATGGTCGCAAAGCGGATCGCCGTGTGGTGTTGCGGCTAATCGGCATAGCGGCTTAAAAATTGCACATAATAAAACTGATAAATAAAATAATTTATTAAATCATTGTGAATGATTTGTATATGGTGCATGGTTATGGCCTAGGACCCAATATGATTGTGGTTATGTGTTGTAATTCATAATACGGCCTGCGTGCCATCATATGTATATGGGTGTTGTATTTTGTTTACACGGCCTGTGTGTCGTGCCTTCACTTCTATTTTCTAGTTGTAAAATAGATTTAGACTCGAATGTAACTCGAGTATTCTTATTTTGTAATGTACAAAATAAATAAGCTATGAAAATCCATTGAAGGTGGATGTTACAAGGACGATGCTGACAACACATGCTGACCAAAGGAAGCGCTTAGAGAAGATGCTATCCCTAGGGTAACAAATCTATTTTCTCATTGGCTTGAGAAATCGTAGAATAAGGGCCATAACCATGTCACGTTTAGCGTGTATGTGATATATTTTGTGTGTATGTGATGCATGCTAGATAATCTGTTATCTTAAAATTAAGTCAAATGAATATGCCTACCAAAGTTTGGTACTCATAAACTACCTCGATCATTTGTGTTGGGTTTGCCAAAGCAAAGCAGCGCATTTTATCTTGGTAGAGTGCGAGAGGACAATTGTGATGTCCCGCTATCAAACTTTGGATGAGACTTCACTAAGTGTCTCAATTAGATTGAGAAATACTTAGAGGCATTTCCTAATAGTTAGGAGACACGGATAAGAGAACATTTATACTAAGTCTTGGGCGATTAGCCAAAGCTAACTCAAGATGATGTATAATGTGAATCTTGATCCTTTATTCCAAGAGTTGCATACGATGCAATTGGTAAAATGTTACCTACCTAGTGATACTAAATCTTGGGTGATTAGCCAAAGCTAACTCAAGGTGAGGTATGATGTGGATCTTGTCCCACATGAACTTGAAGCTCAATAGAACTGGTATGACTAGCTCCTATTGAAGCTAAGGTAATCAGTGGGAGTCTAATTTAATTAAAGGCCTAATTAAATGATTTCAGATATAATACTCATTTCTGCATATCATTTCTGTTGTAGATTACTATGTCTTCAAATACGTCAAATACCCTCTCTCTGCGATCGGTCCTTGAGAAGGAAAAGCTCAATGGAGCAAACTTCATTAACTGGTTCAGAAATTTGAGAATAGTTCTCAAACAGGAGTGAAAACTCTATGTCCTAGAGCAACCCATTTCTGAACCACCCGCCAATAATGCTACTCGTGCAGATAAGGATGTATACAAGAAGCATCAAGATGATGCATTAGATGGATCATGCCTTATGCTTGCAACCATGAACTCTGAGCTTCAGAAGCAACATGAGAACATGGATGCCTTCGATATAATTGCACACTTGAAGCAACTATATCAAGGGCAGGTGAGGCACGAGTGATCTGAGGTATCTAAGGCATTATTTTCATGCAAAATGCAAGAAGGAACACCCGTAGGAACTCATGTACTCAAGATGATTGGGTATGTTGAGAACCTTGAAAGATTGGGGTTTCCTTTAGGCCAAGAGTTGGCCACTGACCTTATTCTATATTCACTGCCTAATGGCTTTAGTCAATTTTTCATGAATTATTACATGAGCGAAATTGACAAACCATTGCCTGAGCTCTTAAGCATGTTGAGGACTGCTGAGAGCAATCTTAAGAAGATGCAACCTGGTACTAATGATGTACTTATGGTTAAAAAGGGCAAGGGTAAGAAAAAGTCTAAAGGCAAGGGTAAGACCCAGAATAAAGATAAGGAGAAAGCATTGAAGCCTAAAGGTGGGGTGGTCAAGGAAGGGACTTGCTTCCACTGCAAGGAAGCTGGACATTGGAAGAGGAACTGCAAAAAGTAGCTCGAGGAAGTTCAGAAGAAGAAAGGAAGTGAGACTTTCACTTCAGGTATACATGTTATAGAAGTCAATCTATCTATTTCTTCCTCATGGGTATTGGATACCGGTTGTGCTTCTCACATTTGTACCAATGTGCAGGGCTTGAGAAGAAGTAGATCTTTGACAAAAGGAGAAGTGGACCTACGTGTTGGCAATGGCGCAAGAGTTGCTGCTATAGCTGTAGGAACATATTCCTTATCATTACCCAGTGGTTTAATTCTAGAACTTGAAGAGTGTTATTTCGTACCTGCAATAACTAAGAACATTATGTCTATATCTTGTTTGGACAAGAAAGGTTTTTCATTTTTAATTAAGGACAAGTGTTGTTCTGTATATTTAAATGAAATGTTCTATTGCAGTGCACACTTGATGAATGGACTCTATGTTATAGACCTTGAAAACCCAGTCTATAACATAAATACCAAACGATTCAAATTTAATCATTTGAATCAAACATATCTTTGGCATTGTCGCTTGGGTCACATAAATGAGAGTCGCATAGCCCAGCTCCATAAGGATGGATTACTGGACTCATTTGATTTTGAATCATATGAGGTATGTGAATCTTGTCTTTTAGGCAAGATGACCAAGACTCCATTTAGTGGACAAGGCGAACGAGCGACAGATTTGTTAGGCCTCATACATAGTGATGTATGCGGTCCTTTCAAAGTCGCAGCCAGAGGAGGTTATCAGTACTTCATCACATTTACTGATGATTTCAGTAGATATGGATATGTGTATCTTATGAGACACAAATCAGAATCCTTTGAAAAGTTCAAATAATTCAAGAATGAAGTACAGAACCAACTTGGTAAGAGTATTAAGATGCTTCGATCAGATCGAGGTGGGGAATACCTAAGCCAAGAGTTTAGTGACTATCTAGTTGAGTGTGGGATAAGATCTCAGCTCACTCCACCTGGAACACCACAGTTGAATGGTGTATCTGAGAGGAGAAATCGTACTCTATTAGATATGGTACGATCAATGATAAGTCATACAGAACTTCCTCCTTCCTTCTGGGGATATGCTCTAGAGACCGCCGCTTTCACACTTAACCGTGTTCCTTCTAAGGCAGTCGTAAAGACACCATATGAGATATAGACTAGGAAGAGTCCCAAGATGTCTTTTATGAAGATTTGGGGATGTGAGGCTTACGTAGGACATCAAGTATCAGATAAACTAGACCCCAAATCAAATATATGCTATTTCGTTGGATATCTCAAGGAAACTAAGGGATATTACTTTTACAACCCCACACAAGGCAAAGTGTTTGTTGCCAGAAATGGTGTTTTTCTAGAAAGGGAATTTATTTCTAGAAAAATAAGTGAGAGTAAAATTGATCTTGAAGAAGTTCAAGATACACAAAATAGCACTGATACCTTAATGGAACAAGAACAGTCATCACAAGGAGTTGTGATACAACCTGTTCAGGTGGACCAAGCTCTGCACAGGTCTGATAGGATATATCATCAACCTGAGAGATATTCTTTTCTCTTGGATGATAATGATGGTATCATGCTTGATGAGCCGACATCCTATCAGGAAGCTGTAATGAACCTAGATTCTGAGAAATGGCTCGAGGCCATGAGATACGAAATAGAATCCATGTACACTAACCAAGTCTGGACTTTGGTTGATCCACCTGAAGGGGTCAAACCCATTGGGTGTAAATGAGTCTTTAGGAGAAAGACTGACATGGAAGGTAATGTTCATACCTATAAAGGGCGATTGGTAGCAAAAAAATTCAAGCAGATTCATGGTATTGATTATGATGAAACCTTTTCTTTAGTTGCGAAGCTCAAATCCATTCGGATAATACTTGCTATTGCAGCTTACTATGACTATGAGATCTGCAGATGGATGTCAAAACAGTATTTCTTAACGGAAATCTACTCGAGGAGTGTATATGACACAACCTGAGGGTTTTGTCGATCCAAAGGATGCTGGAAAGGTTTGTAAGTTGCATAGGTCCATTTATGGTTTAAAGCAAGCTTCTAGAAGCTGGAATCTTCGTTTCGATAATACGATCAAAACGTTTGGTTTCATTAAGAACGAAGATGAACCTTGTGTCTACAAGAAGGTTAGTGGGAGCTCAATTGTTTTCCTCATATTGTATGTAGATGACATACTGCTCATTGGAAATGATATCCCTATGCTGCAGTCTGTGAAGACTTGGCTTGGGAATTGTTTTTCAATGAAAGACTTAGGTGAAGCAGCCTATATTCTAGGCATCAAGATCTATAGAGATAGATCTAAGAGATTGCTTGGCTTGAGTCAGAGTACATATGTGGACAAGGTGTTTATGTTGGATGTATACTGAAAGTCTTGCTCTTTTGTATGAATATCTTTATTTTGAAATAAGAATCACATGATCATTGTTTGCATATTTTTATAGTTATGCAAAATTGTCTAATATTTTACATTGTAGATAACATGGTGCTTGGTGTGGCACAGAAGATCATGTTATCAGTCCCTTGTAGAATATAAGTAGAGGCTCACAACCAAGATAGTTTTGGACAAACCATTGGTATGGTTGTAGTGTAGCTTGGTATTGTTTTGTCTTGAACATAGAGTTACCCTAGTACACTTAGGTGTATTGAGCAGGACCGACACAGAGGTGATTCAATTTATTGCTGACTACATAATTGAATCGAACCTCGGATATTATGTTGTACATGCTCGTAATCCCGATATAATAACGGGCAGATGTACTTAGTATTTATTTCTTTGATTTACCAAAGGGTGAGATTTAGATGGATTAAATCAATATGCCCGGTAAGTTGGGAAATGATATTATTTACATGGTGTGCCGTTGATTATAGGAGGAAACTGTGTCCTATATATTAGGTTGATGATGTCCCCTTGAGGAACTCATAAGGTTCATCATGTAAACCCTGCAGGTTGACTTAGTCAACATGATGATAAGGTTGAGTGGTACTACTCGAGGAGTTAGATGTTAATTGATTGATGGTCAGTAAATCAATCAATTGACGGACATTCGATATCTTAAACACGGGGAGATGGAAGTACAAATAATATATGGAGCCCATATTAATTTATGGGGGTTGGTGAGGTAGTTCGATGATGATCCTCTAGTGGAATGGAACATCATTGATGGATCAAGTTTGTGTGGTTCCGATCCATTGGGTGGCCACGACCCAACTCCTCCTCATGGTCCCTATCGTAGCCTAATATAAACCTCATGAAGTCTAGATCAAATGATGGAAAACAAATCTCTAGATCCGACGGTTGAGATTAATTCTCTAGATCCGACGGTTGAGATTAATTCTCTAGAACCGACGGTTGAGATTAATTCTCTAGAACCGATGGTTGAGATTAATTCTCTAGATCCGACGGTTGGGATTAAATCTCTAGAACCGATGGTGTAGATTAAAATCTCTAGAACCAACGGTTGAGATTAAATCTCTAGATCTGATGGTTGAGATTAAATCTATAGAACCAATGGAGGAGATTAATCCAAGGCAAAAACCCAACTCTATATATAAGGCTTATTGGGTTGGGAGGCAAGGATAATGGATGGTTTAGGGGATTAGGGTTTGCTTCCTTTGGAGGCAAGAAACCCTAGTTTGTTTAGAATTTTTGGGCGGCTAGGGTTTGGGAGCAAAGATGGGCGGCAACAAGTGGAAGATGAGTTTCTTCTTCTTCCTAAGGCATGGCCGGTCCCTTCCTTCTACCCTCTACCTTGGTCGGTTCACACTCTATCATTCTTCCCCTCTTCCATGGTCGGCACATAGAAGATGGTTTTCAAAGAGATTAGGGTTTTGCCTTTCCTTTGGTTGGGCGGCAAGAAATCCTAGGTTAGGGTTTGGTTGGGCGGCTAGGGTTTGGAAGTTGGAGTGGGAGGCAACTATAGGAGAGGTTCTCTTCTTCTTCCTAAGGTGTTGCCGGGACCTATCTCTATTCCCTCTACCTTGATCGGCGCTCAACTCATTCCTCTTCTCCTCTTTATTTCATCTTGGCCGGCGGCACTAGAAGCTAGGGTTTGTCCCTAGTTTGGTTCCTTGGTGGTTTCCATTATGATCTCTCTATTCTTGGGGCTGGCGACATCAATCCTTTGTGGATTGGTGGTTGGCTCAAGCAAGAAGGGAAAGAGAGTTCTTCTTTCTTTGGGTTGAAGAAGATCTAGCAAGCTTCAACTTGTGGAGGATCTTCGCCCACACGAAGTCTACAAGGAGGTTAGGACATACGATAGAAGATCAAGAGGTATAAAAGTTTTACAACTTTTATTATTGTTCTTTACATGTTCTTATTGATATGCTAGCTTATGTTCTTTATGTTAGTATGTGTTGATTATACTAGTTTACATTTGTATGTATTTGTATAATCATGGACCCCGAAGATAAACACAAAAATCGACGATCCGTCCGTCGTCTCTTCCGCGGCTAACCGACTAGAAGAGTTGATTGCTTGAACAACAAGTTTGTTCAAGCGATCGCTCGAGTCGTTGGCACGATGATGAATTAGTTGTGCTAAGGAAACTCATCCCATCCGGATTAGTTTTCATTAGTGAAAATTTTAATCCGGGGACATGGGAGCCGATGAGCATTCCGAGGATTAGCACGATTCCAACAGTTTAAGCGTTTTGCCATGCAGAATTCCAAGAAGGGATTTTTGCCAATGTCACATGGTATGACTCTTTCGAAGACTCAATCTCCCTCTTCTAAGGAGGAGAGAGATCGCATGGATCAGATCCCTTATACATCAGCTATAGGATCTATCATGTACGCCATGATTTGTACTCGCCCCGATGTCTCGTATGCTTTAAGCATGACGAGCAGGTATCAGTCAGATCCCGATTAATGTCACTAGACAGCTGTCAAGAATATTATTAAGTACTTGTGAAGGACAAAAGAATATTTCTTGATATTTGGAGGTAATGAGGAGCTAGCTGTAAAGGGTTACAGTTATGCGAGCTTCCAAACTGACAAGGATGACTCCAGATCGCAGTCAGGGTATGTATTTTGCTTGTGAGCTAGAAGAGTTGCAGGTTCTACAATAGAAGCCGAGTATATTGCTGCGTCTTCTGCAACAAAGGAGGCTGTTTGGATCCGAAAGTTCATCACTGAACTTGAGGTGGTTCCTAGCATAGAAGACCCAATAGACCTCTATTGTGAAAACAATGGGGCTATTGCTCAAGCTAAGGAACCTCACTCTCATCAGAGGACCAAACACATACTGCAGCGGTATCACCTCATTCGAGAGATCATCAATAGAGGGGATGTTCAGATATGCAGAGTAGACACTGATACTAACATTGCGGATCCCTTGACCAAGACTTTGGCACAGAGGAAGCATGATGGTCATACTAGGTCACTGGGTCTTAGAGATTACAGTGATTGGCACTAGTGCTAGTGGGAGATTGTTAGTATGAGCCTTTAGTGTCAATTATGAGATGATTGGTGAGGGAAACTTTTGTATTATATTCTTGCATTAATAAAGGCAAAGATTGATTATTATATTTCTTTATGTGTGTGCCAGCTAAATAAATATAATAATGCCCATGAATAGTAGGTTGTTATCTAAAGTATATCAATTGGTAGAATTGATTATGAGAAGCTGTAGAGAATACTATTCTTAAATATTCCTAGTCGAGTATTGTATTAATAGACAAGGGCTATATTGATACATTGAGACTAGCATGTAGGTCAATGGATGGCTTGATCTCACAAGTCATGGATATGTGATATCACATTGATACATGGGTATATATATTGGAGACTATATATACTGAATTGACCCACCATGATAAAGTATCATGGATCGTTATATGAGTGTCATATACTTTCTCATGTGTGACTATTGGTATGAATAGTCCTTAGACTTGAAGTCACTACGGTTCCCTACATAAGGAGTTATGTACTTTGGTATCGTCTAATGTCACACCATAATTGGGTGACTATAATGACGATCACTGAGTATGTAACGAATTATGCGGAGGGATGTGAGTGATGTAGATGGGATCTATCCCTCCCATATGACGGGAGTGATATCTTTGGCCTCTTGATAGAGTAGGACCACGAAATGCATGGTCATGCTCAAATGAGTCAATATGAGATATTGAGCTCATTTGTTTGAGTGAGTCTACTTGGGGATCAAGAAACATAAAGATTGATAAGAGGGTGACACGGTCTATGCCTCATTGATCGATCTGAGATATCAAGGATAGAAGGACACTGTCATATGATAATAGTCACGAAAGAGGTTGTCGGATCTCGACATTCTCATCACTTGGGTAGCAATGATGTATTGCTAGATACCGCTCATTGCTTATGTAACTAAAATGGTTTTGGATACATTGCCAACGTTATGAGAGCCTATAGGGTCACACACAAAGAACATATTATTTTGGAGAGGAAATCATTTTGGTTTGACTAAAATGAATTATTAGTTAATTGGATTAACTAGAATGAGTAAGACTCATTACTTGGCTAAATTTGAGTTGGACTCAAATTGGTTTATGTTGAGTTAGACTCAAGTCAAACCAAGAGAAGAAGGCTAAAATGAATAATACATGAATTAATAATATAATACACGAATTAATAATATAATACACGAATTAATAAATGGGGTTTTAAATGGGATTTAAAACTCATTAATGTGCATTTAATGAGCATTAATTGACTTCCTTTCTTTTACCATGGAGAATAAGGAAGTGCATTTAATGTCTCATTAAGGTGTATTATGGTGGCTTCTTCTTCTTCAACGTGGACAATAAAAAAGAAAATCAGATTTTATTTTTTTTCGTTCACAACACAAGACGGCCAAGTATAGAGTGGAAAAGTGACACCTTGGAGTGGTTGCTAGCACAACCGAAAGGGCTTACCTCTTCTCTCCAAGATCGTGTGTGTGTGCACCGTAGAGGCGTGGACATTCTGTCCACGCTGAGATCTGTAAGTGTTGCTGACTGGAATTCGAAGGGCATGCTTCGAAGGTAATCTCGATTCCTATATGATAGAATCGATAATAGAAACGAGTATATATTTTTTGCTTGGATCTCTGGAGGGATCCTAAGTTTTCGGCTGCGAATTTTTGTTTATTGCTCAGGATCCCTACAGTGGTATCAGAGCCACTTGTAAAAAAAAATGTACACGTTTTTTTTTGGTGTTTTATGTGATATAAACATGAGATTAGTTTTATTATGTTTTTTCTTGCCGACTCGGTATATGTCCGAGTTGATTTAGCCAAGCAGATAGTCTGCCGAGTGGGCTGAATCAAGTCGGATGGTGCCAACTCGGTCTATGTCCGAGTTGATTTAGCCAAGCAGTATAGTCCGCTAAGTGAATCAAGTCGTGATGGACCGACTACGAAACTCACTTTGTGTCGAGTTGATTCACCCAAACAGGATGGTTCGCAAAGCGGACCGCCGTGGTGTTGCGCTAATCGATAGCGGCTTAAAAATTGCACATAATAAAACTGATAAATAAAATAATTTATTAAATCATTGTGAATGATTTGTATATGGTGCATGGTTATGGCCTAGGACCCAATATGATTGTGGTTATGTGTTGTAATTCATAATACGGCCTGCGTGCCGTCATATGTATGTGGGTGTTGTATTTTGTTTACACAGCCTGCGTGTCGTGCCTTCACTTCTATTTTCTAGTTGTAAAATAGATTTAGACTCGAATGTAACTCGAGTATTCTCATTTTGTAATGTACAAAATAAATAAGCAATGAAAGTCCATTGAAGGTGGATGTTACAAGGACGATCGACAACACATCTTGACTCAAAGGAAGCGCTTGGAGAAGATGCTATCCTTAGGGTAACCAATCGATTTTCTCATTGTCTTGAGAAATCGTAGAATAAGGGCCATAACCATGTCACGTTTAGCGATATGTGATATATTTTGTGTGTATGTGATGCATGCTAGATAATCATCTTAAAATTAAGTCAAATGAATATGCCTACCAAAGTTTGGTACTCATAAACTACCTCGATCATTTGTGTTGGGTTTGCAAAGCAAAGCAAGCGTGATTTTATCTTGGTAGAGTGCGAGAGGACAATTGTGTTGTCCCGCTATCAAACTTTGGATGAGACTTCACTAAGTGTCTCAATTAGATTGAGAAATACTTAGAGGCATTTCCTAATAGTTAGGAGACACGGATAAGAGAACATTTATACTAAGTCTTGGGCGATTAGCCAAAGCTAACTCAAGATGATGTATAATGTGAATCTTGATCCTTTATTCCAAGAGTTGCATACGATGCAATTGATAAAATGTTACCTACCTAGTGATACTAAATCTTGGGTGATTAGCCAAAGCTAACTCAAGGTGAGGTATGATGTGGATCTTGTCCCACATGAACTTGAAGCTCAATAGAACTGGTATGACTAGCTCCTATTGAAGCTAAGGGAATCACTGGGAGTCTCATTTAATTAAAGGCCTAATTAAATGATTTAAGATATAATACTAATTTCTGTTGTAGATTACTATGTCTTCAAATACGTCAAATACCCTCTCTCTGCGATCGGTCCTTGAGAAGGGCAAGCTCAATGGAGCAAACTTCATTGACTGGTTCAGAAATTTGAGAATAGTTCTCAAATAGGAGCGAAAACTCTATGTCCTAGAGCAACCCATTTCTGAACCACCCGCCAATAATGCTACTCGTGCAGATAAGGATGTATACAAGAAGCATCAAGATGATGCATTAGATGGATCATGCCTTATGCTTGCAACCATGAACTCTGAGCTTCAGAAGCAACATGAGAACATGGATGCCTTCGATATAATTGCACACTTGAAGCAACTATATCAAGGGCAGGTGAGGCACGAGTGATCTGAGGTATCTAAGGCATTATTTTCATGCAAAATGCAAGAAGGAACACCCGTAGGAACTCATGTACTCAAGATGATTGGGTATGTTGAGAACCTTGAAAGATTGGGGTTTCCTTTAGGCCAAGAGTTGGCCACTGACCTTATTCTATATTCGCTGCCTAGAGGCTTTAGTCAATTTGTCATGAATTATTACATTAGCGAAATTGACAAACCATTGCCTGAGCTCTTATGCATGTTGAGGACTGCTGAGAGCAATCTTAAGAAGATGCAACCTGGTACTAATGATGTACTTATGTTTAAAAAGGGCAAGGGTAAGAAAAAGTCTAAAGGCAAGGGTAAGACCCAGAATAAAGATAAGGACAAAGCATTGAAGTCTAAAGGTGGGGTGGTCAAGGAAGGGACTTGCTTCCACTGCAAGGAAGCTGGACATTGGAAGAGGAACTGCAAAAAGTACCTCGAGGAAGTTCAGAAGAAGAAAGGAAGTGAGACTTCCACTTCAGGTATACATGTTATAGAAGTCAATCTATCTATTTCTTCCTCGTGGGTATTGGATACCGGTTGTGCTTCTCACATTTGTACCAATGTGCAGGGCTTGAGAAGAAGTAGATCTTTGACAAAAGGAGAAGTGGACCTACGTGTTGGCAATGGCGCAAGAGTTGCTGCTATAGCTGTAGGAACATATTCCTTATCATTACCCAGTGGTTTAATTCTAGAACTTGAAGAGTGTTATTTCGTACCTGCAATAACTAAGAACATTATGTCTATATCTTGTTTGGAAAAGAAAGGTTTTTCATTTATAATTAAGGACAAGTGTTGTTCTGTATATTTAAATGAAATGTTCTATTGCAGTGCACACTTGATGAATGGACTCTATGTTCTAGACCTTGAAAAGCCAGTCTATAACATAAATACCAAACGATTCAAATCTAATCATTTGAACTATATGGCATTGTCGCAGGGTCACATAAATGAGAGTCGCATAGCCCACTCCCATAAGGATGGATTCTATCGGACTCATTTGATTTTGAATCATATGAGGTATGTGAATCTTGTCTTTTAGGCAAGATGACCAAGACTCCATTTAGTGGACAAGGCGAGCAGATGAAATTTGTTATGCCTCATACATAGTGATGTATGCGGTCCTTTCAAAGTCACAGTCAGAGGAGGTTATCAGTACTTCATCACATTTACTGATGATTTCAGTAGATATGGATATGTGTATCTTATGAGACACAAATCAGAATCCTTTGAAAAGTTCAAATAATTCAAGAATGAAGTACAGAACCAACTTGGTAAGAGTATTAAGATGCTTCGATCAGATCGAGGTGGGGAATACCTAAGCCAAGAGTTTAGTGACTATCTAGTTGAGTGTGGGATAAGATCTCAGCTCACTCCATTTAGAACACCACAGTTGAATGGTGTATCTGAGAGGAGAAATCGTACTCTATTAGATATGGTACGATCAATGATAAGTCATACAGAACTTCCTCCTTCCTTCTGGAGATATGCTCTAGAGACCGCCGCTTTCACACTTAATCGTGTTCCTTCTAAGGCAATCGTAAAGACACCATATGAGAAATGGACTGTGAAGAGTCCCAAGATGTCTTTTATGAAGATTTGGGGTTGTGAGGCTTACGTATGACGTCAAGTATCAGATAATCTAGACCCCAAATCAGATAGATGCTATTGTTGGGTTTTTTCGAGCCGCAAAAACCGCTTTTTGCGTTGCGGAAACCTCGGAAGCCCCGTCCATGGATCCGTGCGAAGTATAAAATTATAATTACATGTATGTGCTTATAGAAATCCTAGATCTACCTTAGATCTAAGAGGTTAGAACGTTACCCTCGTAGCGACGCCCTTCGCTTATCCCGCTCGTCCAAAAGTTCGCCGGAACTCGAGAGTGTCAAGTGCACACTCCTCTATGGTATCCACACAAGCAATAGGTGGAGAAAACTCAACCTTGAGTGTGCTAGCACTCCTTGGTTGGTTCGGCCAAAGAGAGGGATGGGAGAGGGAGAGCTTGAGAGAAAAAGTTCCAAGGAAGAAGATGAAGTTAAGAGTGTGTAACTCACCAAAAGAATTCACACCCATAACCCCTAAGTGGCCGGCCACTTCATGGAGGGGGGGTTACATGCATGCATGTAACTCCCATGACCCTTGGTCTCCCTCATGATGTGGCACCAATTGACCAAGTCAATGATGATGTTGAGCACCATCATTGGCCGGCCATGCCTAGTCATCATCATGACATGGCATTTTGTCAAGTCAAACTTGACCTTTCATCTTCCCTCTCAAGTCAAGTCAAACTTTACCTCTAATCTCCCATGGTTGATCAAATCTAACCACTTGACTCAAGTCAATTTAATTTAATGAATCTCTATTCATTAATTTAAATTGATTTGATGAATCAAATCTCAATTAGACTCATTCAACACTTGAATCAACTTGAGTCTAACTCAATTAGTCTAATTTGGATTACTCTTAATCCAATTTGGTTCATCCCATGAATCTAATCCTCATGGTTCATCATATGAACCTAATATCCATCTAATTTCTCTTGTGTGTGTGACCCTATAGGTTCTTGTAACGTTGGCAATGTCCCTAAACCGATTTAGGAACATAAGCAATGAGCGGTATCTAGCAACACATCATTGCTACCCAAGTTACAAGAATGTTGAGCTCCAATATCACCTTTATGACTACTAATTGTGACTCTCACAATATGTGACAATGTCCCTCTATCCTTGACATCTAGATTGACCAATCGAGGCATAGACCGTGTCATCCTCGGTACAATCTAAATCTTGAACTCCAAGTAGACTCACTCTAATCAAATGAGCTCAATATCTCATATTGACTCATTTGGGCATGGCCATGCACTTCGTGGTCTCACTCTATCAAGAATATCGATGTCACCCCCGTCATATAGGAGGGATAGATCCCATCTACATCACTCACATCCCTCCGCATAATTCGTTACATACCCAGTAATCGCCTTTATAGTCCACCCATTTTCGGGTGACGTTTGACGAAGCCAAAGTATGCAACTCGTTATGTAGGGAACCATGGTGACTTCAGGTCTAAGGACTAATAGTCATACTAATAGCCACATGAGAAAGTATATGACACTCATATAACGATCCATGATACTTTCTCATGGCGGGTCATTCAGTATACATTCTCTAATGCATACCCATGTGTCAACTTGATATCTCATATCCATGACTTGTGAGATCAAGTCATCTTGTTGACCTACATGCTAGTCTCTATGCATTAACATTGTCCCTGAATGTTAATACTCGACTAGGAATGATTAAGAATAGTGTTCTCTATATCATCTCATTATCGATTCAACCAATCGATTGATATAGATAAGAACCTACTACTCAAGGACATTATTATATTTAGTTATTTGGCACCAATACAAGTAAATATAATAACCATGCCTTTATAAATAGGAATATGATACAATAAAGTCCATACAACAATCATCACATGATTGACTCTAGGGCTTTCACTAACAGCTATTTCGTTGGATATCCCAAGGAAACTAAGGGATATTACTTTTACAACCCCACACAAGGCAAAGTGTTTGTTGCCAGAAATGGTGTTTTTCTAGAAAGGGAATTTATTTCTAGAAAAATAAGTGGGAGTACAATTGATCTTGAAGAAGTTCAAGATACACAAAATAGCACTAATACCTTAATGGAACAAGAACAGTCATCACAAGGAGTTGTGATACAACCTGTTCAGGTAGACCAAGCTCTGCACAGGTCTGATAGGATACGTCATCAACCTGAGAGATATTCTTTTCTCTTGGATGATAACGATGGTATCATGCTTGATGAGCCGACATCCTATCAGGAAGCTATAATGAGCCCAAATTCTGAGAAATGGCTCGAGACCATGAGATCCGAAATAGAATCCATGTACACTAACCAAGTCTGGACTTTGGTTGATCCACCTGAAGGGGTCAAACCCATTGGGTATAAGTGGGTCTTTAGGAGAAAGACTGACATGGAAGGTAATGTGCATACCTATAAAGGGCGATTGGTAGCAAAAGGATTCAAGCAGATTCATGGTATTGACTATGATGAAACCTTTTCTCCAGTTACGATGCTCAAATCCATTCGGATCATGCTTGCTATTGCAGTTTACTATGACTATGAGATCTACAGATGGATGTCAAAATAGCATTTCTTAATGGAAATCTACTCGAGGATGTGTATATGACACAACCTGAGGGTTTTGTCGATCCAAAGGATGTTGGAAAGGTTTGTAAGTTGCATAGGTCCATTTATGGTTTAAAGCAAGCTTCTAGAAGCCGGAATCTTCGTTTTGATAATGCGATCAAAACATTTGGTTTCATTAAGAACGAAGATGAACCTTGTGTCTACAAGAAGGTTATTGGGAGTTCAATTGTTTTCCTCATATTGTATGTAGATGACATACTGCTCATTGGAAATGATATCCCTATGCTGCAGTCTGTGAAGACTTGGCTTGGGAATTGTTTTTCAAGGAAAGACTTAGGTGAAGCAGCCTATATTCTAGGCATCAAGATCTATAGAGAAAGATCTAAGAGATTGCTTTGCTTGAGTCACAGTACATATGTGGACAAGGTGTTTAAGTGTTTTGCCATGCAGAATTCCAAGAAGGGATTTTTGCCAATGTCACATGGTATGAGTCTTTCGAAGACTCAATCTCCCTCTTCTAAGGAGGAGAGAGATCGCATGGATCAGATCCCTTATGCATCAGCTATAGGATCTATCATATACGCCATGATTTGTACTCTCCCTGATGTCTCGTATGCTTTAAGCATGACGAGCAGGTATCAGTCAGATCCCGGTTAATGTCACTGGATAGCTGTCAAGAATATTCTTAAGTACTTGCGAAGGACAAAAGAATATTTATTGATATTTGGAGGCAATGAGGAGCTAGCTGTAAAGGGTTACAGTGATGCGAGCTTCCAAACTGACAAGGATGACTCCAGATCGCAGTCAGGGTATGTATTTTGCTTGAATGGTGGCGCTGTGAGCTGGAAGAGTTCGAAGCAGGACACAATTGCAGATTCTACAACAGAAGCCGAGTATATTGCTGCGTCTTCAGCAACAAAGGAGGCTGTTTGGATTCGAAAGTTCATCACTGAACATGAGGTGGTTCCTAGCATAGCAGACCCAATAGACCTCTATTGTGACAACAATGGGGCTATTGCTCAGGCTAAGGAACCTCGCTCTCATCAGAGGACCAAATACATACTGCGGCGGTATCACCTCATTCGAGAGATCATCAATAGAGGTGATGTTCAGATATGCAGAGTAAACACTGATGCTAACATTGCGGATCAGTTGACCAAGGCTTTGGCACAGAGGAAGCATGATGGTCATACTAGGTCACTGGGTCTTAGAGATTACAGTGATTGGCACTAGTGCTATTGGGAGATTGTTAGTATGAGCCCTTAGTGTCAATTATGAGATGATTGGTGAGGGAAACTTTTGTATTATATTCTTGCATTAATAAATGCAAAGATTGATTATTATATTTCTTTATGCGTGTGCCAGCTAAATAAATATAATAATGCCCATGAATAGTAGGTTGTTATCTAAAGTATATCAATTGGTAGAATTGATTATGAGAAGATGTAGAGAACACTATTCTTAAATATTCCTAATCGAGTATTGTATTAATAGACAAGGGCTATATTGATACATTGAGACTAGCATGTAGGTCAATGGATGACTTGATCTCACAAGTCATGGATATGTGATATCACATTGATACATGGGTATATATATTGGAGACTATATATACTGAATTGACCCACCATGAGAAAGTATCATGGATCATTATATGAGTGTCATATACTTTCTCATGTGACTATTGGTATGAATAGTCCTTAGACCTGAAGTCACTACGGTTCCCTACATAAGGAGTTATGTACTTTGGTATCGTCTAACGTCACACCGTAATTGGGTGACTATAATGACGATCACTGAGTATGTAATGAATTATGCGGAGGGATGTGAGTGATGTAGATGAGATCTATCCCTCCCATATGACGGGAGTGATATCTTTGGCCTCTTGATAGAGTAGGACCACGAAATGCATGGCTATGCTCAAATAAATCAATATGAGATATTGAGCTCATTTGTTTGAGTGAGTCTACTTGGGGATCAAGAAACATAAAGATTGATAAGAGGGTGACACGGTCTATGCCTCATTAATCGATCTGAGATATCAAGGATAGAAGGACACTGTCATATGATAATAGTCACGGAAGAGGTTGTCGGATCTCGACATTCTCATCACTTGGGTAGCAATGATGTATTGCTAGATACCGCTCATTGCTTATGTATCTAAAATGGTTTTGGATACATTGCCAACGTTATGAGAGCCTATAGGGTCACACACAAAGAACATATTATTTTGGAGAGGAAATCATTTTGGTTTGACTAAAATGAATTATTAGTTAATTGGATTAACTAGAATGAGTAAGACTCATTACTTGGCTAAATTTGAGTTGGACTCAAATTGGTTTATTTTGAATTAGACTCAAGTCAAACCAAGAGAAGAAGGCTAAAATGAATAATACACGAATTAATAATATAATACACGATTAATAATATAATACATGAATTAATAAATGGGGTTTTAAATGGGATTTAAAACTCATTAATGTGCATTAATTGACTTCCTTTCTTTTACCATGGAGAATAAGGAAGTGCATTTAATGTCTCATTAAGGTGTATTATGGTGGCTTCTTCTTCTTCAACGTGGACAATAAAAAAGAAAATCAGATTTTATTTTTTTTCGTTCACAACACAAGAGGGCCAAGTATAGATTGGAAAAGTGAGACCTTGGAGTGGTTGCTAGCACAACCGAAAGGGCTTACCTCTTCTCTCTAATATCGTGTGTGTGTGCACCGTAGAGGCGTGGACATTCTGACCACACTGAGATCCGCAAGTGTTGTGATTGAAATTCGAAGGGCACGCTTCGAAGGTAATCTCGATTCCTATATGATAGAATCGATAATAGAAACGAGTATATTTTTTTTGCTTGGATCTCTGGAGGGATCCTAATTTTTCCGCTGCGAATTTTTGTTTATCGCTCGGGATCCCTACAAACTTATGGGGGTTGGTGAGGTAGATCAATGATAATCCTCTAGTGGAATGGATTATCATTAATAGATCGGACTTTATGTGGGCTTGATCCATTGGGTTGCCAAGATCCAACTGCTCCTCATGGTCCCTATTATTGCCTATTAAAACCGCATGGAGCCTAGATCCGATGATGGAAAATAAAACTCTATATTCGACAGTAAAGATTAAATCTCTAGATCCGACGGTTGAGATTAAATCTCTAGATCCGACTGTTGAGATTAAATCCCTAGAACCGATGGTGGAGATTAAAACAAGGATTAAGCCTAACTCTATAAAAGGAGGCTTAAGGTGGGCGACAAGAGAAGAGAGGCAAGAAGAGGATTAGGGTTTTTGGGCGGCAAGGGGGCTTGAGAGGCTTGGGCGGCCACAAACTTGGAAAGTTTTTTTCCTTCTTCTTCCTTAGGTGGTCGGCGCCCATCCTCTCCTCTTCTCTCCTTGTTTTTGCCGGCGTCCAACCTTCTTCCCTTCATCCTTTTCCAGATCTAGGGTCTTCCCTTGAAGCTTTTAGTCGGCGACCTTCCTATTTATTTCTCTCTTTGGCCGGCGGCAAGCATCAAGTTTGGAGCTTGATGGTCGGTTAAAGGAAGGAGAAGAGTTTTGTTTTTATTTTTCATCTTGTTCGGAGCGAGCAAGGAAAGGAAGATTGGTGATCTAAGAGGCTTCGACTTTTGGAAGATTGTCGCCCACACAACGTCCAAAAGGAGATAAAACATACGATAGAAGACCTAGAGGTAAACAAGAGGTATAAATCTTGTTTTGCTTTCCTTTTTGTTTCTTTGTATATTGTATGAATGGCATGTGGTTAAATTTACTTGGACCCCGAATACAAACGCAAAAATTGGCGATCCGTACATCGTCTATTCCGTAGCTACTCGTAGAATAGAGGTTGGTTGCTTGAACAACAAGTTTGTTCAAGTGACTACTCTAATCGAATAGTACGATGATGAAATGGTTGCTTGGGTAATCCCTGGTTGTCATGGATTAAATTTTTAATCCGGGGACGATGATGGGATTGCCATGAACAAGCAACCGAGTTAAAGTGGGAAGCGAAGTTTCCTCTCTTCAAGTGGTATCAGAGCCACGATTTCCGGTTTTGTGTGTTTAGGATTCGGTTACTTTTATTCACTTTTCATATATTATATGTGTCAGATAATAGTAGGATGAGCATAGGTTAACTTTTTGGTTACAGACATAGGATCCAACTATTATGGCCATATGTGTGTATGTGATTGTATGTGTGTAATTGTATATTTTGTTGAATCCTCGTGGTTGACGAGGCTAGTATTTAATTTTTGTAATTACATACGACATTGTTTAGCCACTCTTTTTATTTTAGTTTACTTTTGATCTAGATTTCATGTACACTCCCTCGTGGAGTATAGGATCAATGGATGTAAATTAAAATAGTTTTTTCCGGCTCGGATCTCCGGATGGCTTGTACATAGCGTAGGGAGGAGCTAGCGGACGAGATGGCGATATGACGGGAGGCATACATAAGGTTGACTAGGGATTTTTTTGGATTTTGCAGTGGTCTGAGGCGATGTCTATATAAGTATGGCTCCATCCAAACCCTAGGGAGGAGGCATGACGGCTAGGACGACACGCTGAAGCCCTAAAAAGCTTCGGTAACTCGCAACGGGGAGGAGGAATGCCGCCGGAGGTCCACACCTTGCAATTCAACGCCTGAGAGAAGATCATGGAAGCCTGTTCCTTTTTTCACTGCGGGATAAGGCTAAGGCATGGCTTCACTCCTTACCTTCTGGAAGCATCACTACATGGGAGCAATGTGAGCAGCAATTTCTGAATAAATACTTCCCACCAAGTAAAACTACTTACATTCGCCATCTCATCACGAGCTTTCGCCAAAAGGAGGGGGAGTCCCTATTCGAGGCTTGGGATCGCTACAAGGGGCTACTCTACCATTGCCCCCACCACGGACTGGAGAGGTGGCTGGTGATCCACATTTTCTATAATGGGATCACTTACGCCACGAAGATGTCCCTAGATTCTGCCGTAGGAGGAGCACTGATGAATAAGATCGTAGAGGAAGTGAAAGAGCTTATCGAAGAGGTGGCCCAGAACAACCATCAATGGGCTTCCGAACGTGGTTAACCTACACCTGCAGTGGGATGATACACTGTCAACTCCATGGACCACCTTTCAGCAAGGATGGATGCGCTCAACAGACGGTTTGAATCTTTGAATCCTTCACCTACATGCGCGGCCATTGATTTTGGAGAGGGAGCGACAGTGTATCGAGTTGGCCACTATGGAGGGCAAGGGACCTCGGATGAGCAGATTGAGCACTGCGATGCAGTTGGGAACTACAACCCAAGGCCAAACAACCAATACTCCATCACTTCTCATATGGGACGGAGGAATCACCAAAATTATCCTTATAAAAATAACTTGGGGGGTTCCAATCGCCGGGAGAGAATGGGCAGCCACGTCCCTCTATCACCAGTCTGAAGAATATGTTGAAGAACTTCATTCAAACGTAATGGGAGGCGAACACTGAATTTTAACGACGAAATTCACAGACAGATATGATGATCGAAGGGTTGGGGCATCTGTAAGGGATCTTGCCACCAGGCATAAGTCGCTAGAGATTCAAGTAGCTCAGATCATGAACCAAATCTCTGGGATACCAGGGAAGCTACCAGGAAGAGCAGAGGCCAATCCAGTAGAACAGTGCAAGGCAGTGACGTTGGGAAGTGGAAGGATTCTGAAAGAGATGCCAGGATGGTTGGCTACTGAAAAGGACCTGGGACCTGAAATGCTAGAACCTTTTGGGGAGGCCGAGAATGAAAAAGTGAGAGAAACGAACCGAGAGCCTACCGTGAGGGCTCAACCCCCCCCCCCCTACTGTACCATTCCCACAGCGGTTGACGAATGCAAAGAAGGATGCCGAGTTTGGTAAATTCCTAGACATATTGAAGTCGATCTCAGTAGAGGTATCGATACTCAAAGCATTTCACCAAATGCCCCAGTTCGCTAGGTTCATGAAAGATATTCTAGTATATCGTAGGAGGGTCGCAAAGTCGGAAACAGTGGCCCTCACAGAGGAATCAAGCGCTTATCTCCAAAACGAAGCTACTCAGAAATTAAAAGATTCGGGGAGATTCTATATCCCATGTTATATACGGACAACACTGATTAGCAAAGGCTTCTGTGACTTGGGAGCAAGTGTGAGTCTTATGCCCTACACCTTATGCAAAAAGCTAGGGTTAGGAAATTTAAAATTCACTACTATGACACTACAACTAGCTGACCACACATACCGCTACCCATTGGGGATTTTAGAAGACGTTCCTATTAAGGTGGGGAATTTTACACTGCCAACTGACTTTGTGGTGATGGAGATGGAAGAGGATCCCAAGATATCCGTCATCCTGGGGCGACCATTTTTAGTGACTGCAGGAATGGTCATTGATGTGAAGAATCACAAGCTGACACTAAAAGTTGGAGAGGATAAGATGGAATTTGAGCCTACTGGGATAGGAAGTCAGGAACCTGCATCATGGAAGTATATGATTCCAGCGAGAGCTAGGAAAGAAGCTGTGTATGAAGATCCTGAGACGGATGAATGGAGGTTCACTGAACCACCAGAGCCGAGTTGATAGTGGAGTGCGGTCGAGCTAAACGACCTTAAACAAAGTGATTCTTGAGAGGCAACCCAAGTTTAGTTTTAGATTTCCCTTTTTGATTGCATTGTATACATTTTTTTGATTTTAGTTTTGATTTCGATCACATTTAGAGTTAGGACTAGAAAAGAACTTTGCTAGGCAAAAATAAAATCCATATTAGCCTACACGGCGAAGTGTATGAGAAAATTCAGATCGTGGTGCATAAATGGGCAAAAAAAAAATAGGGACACACGGCCTGGTCGTGTGTTTTCCCACGGCCATGCCCGACCAACCCGAGGCACACACGGCCTGCCCGTGTGTTTTCACATGGCCATGGCTCGCGAGGTTAAAAGGGGCGAGCCATGTGTTTTCACCTCATTTGCGCCGTGTGCTTCGAAAGTTCTTGCCCTATCCATGTGATTTCGTCTTCCCCACCATCTAGAAGCATTTTTAACCTCTAAAGAAGTCAAAAGAAGCAAGGATTAGGAGGACCAAGCACATAGCACCCTGATCTAGTGCCTCGGAGCGACGAACAAGGAGAGTCGATGCCCCTCAAGCTCCGAAAGAGGGTAACGCCCTACCCACTCTACTTTTTCATAATAATGAACAAAGAGATAGATACAATATGCTCTCTACTCGTAAACTTACTGCTACTAGGTACTTGGATGAAGATTTGCTAGAATCTTTAGAGTTGTTGGGTGATATGCAAACCCGATTTGCAAAAATGGGGTGGGAAGAGATTATGAGAATAAGGCACCTAACCTACCCTAGGATAGTTTTGGAATTTTTGAGTTCCTTAGAGGCGGAAGTTTTAACGGGTAGAGAGAGCGAGGAGGGTAGGATAACTTTTAGGCTTTTTAACATTGAGCATGAGTGGACCCTTCACCAATGGAACTCATGCTTTGGCTTACCAAGTGGGGGAGAGAGAAGAACCCCTAATAGGTACAACTCTCGAATAGTTTGAACTGAGTTGACAGGGGAGCACGCTTATGACCCATCTAGGGCCAAAGCGTCGTGCCTCCAAAACCCCGTCATTCGATACCTCCACTGCATCATGGCCAGTACTATATTTGGTCATGGGGAGAGTGACGGTGTAGTTAGAGCTAGCGAGCTGCTTTGCCTATGGGATATGCTACAAGAAAGGAGTAGCATCGATGTAGGGTCCCACTTCATCAGACACTTAGTGAAGATGGGCAAAGCAGCACGAGGAGAGATCAATGTGGGAGCCCTACTTACCCATATTTGCCATAGGATGGGGTACGATTACACTACATTAGAGAGTATAGAGGGGATCCCTAGGATCAACCTAGGAGCATGCATGGCCATGAAAATGATTGTGAGAGAAGGAGACTCCTTATGCTTTGTAAGGAAAAATCTGACAGCCCTTAGGCTCTCCGACCCGGATCGTACCACCATCGCTATACGCACCAATTGGCGCTTGGACCTGATAGTGGAGTCCCCTCCACATGAGGGACCATCCACATCGGTGCCCATCTCTCCACCATTGTATCACTCTCCCTCTAGTCCACATGTGAATAGGAGCCCACCTAGTCCACGCCCACATGAGCCTACACCTGCACCACCACCTTTTTCTACTTTTGAGCAGGATGCAGGTACATCGACCTACGATTTCTCGGAGTTCTGATCATGCCTTGACGACATTTACCCTGAGCAGCAGACGCAGAGGTAGGATGGGAGGAGTAGAGTGTCTACCAACAGGCGAAGTTCCAGGGATTCCGAGAGCATATCCAGCAGGCTGAGGAGTTCTACGATGAGGCCCGCATATACTTCCAGGAGGAGGTTGTTCGTTGCCAGGATGAGGTCGCCTACTACAGGGAGATGCGACAGCACATGCATGCCCAGCAGGAGGAGTGGGCTAGGGAGGAGGAGCACCGAGCAGCCACTGCATCCACTAGGTCCCAGATTTACCACATGTACATGTGGCATCAGCGGCTCAATAGCAGGTTCTCCCAGGATCCAGAGATGCCCAGGCTCCCTGACTTTCCACCTCGTCCACCATATTAGAGGTATATTTTCATTTAAATCTAGAGGGGAGATCTCAAGGTTTATTTTATTTTGTTTCCTAATAGTAGTTTCTTTTCTGGTATTTTCATTTATTCATGCCTGAGTTATTGAGTTTCTTTCAGTACTTAATTTTTGTTGTCTATAAAGCTACCTTAGTAGTATTTTTGAAAGTTGCTTGCATGAGTTGTTCCCATAGGTAGCTTAACTCCATTTATCTTGTGATATTTTATTTTATTCGCTCTATTGAATGTTCTAGACTTACACTGGTTAGCTTTGTTTTTGCACTTACACATGTCGAACATTCTGAAAGGAAGAATCTAGTACATACCTAGTTATGATTCACTTCGGTAGTCTAGTACTTTGGAATCCATATGTGACTCTAGGTTTAGCATTTTAGTTACTGGAGATGCTCGAATTGTGTAAGCCCATTTGGAAAAATCAAAATCCCGGTGAGCCAAAAAATAAAAGAGAGAAAAAAAGAGAGAGAAATAAAAGAAAAAGAGAAAAAAAAATGAAAAAAAAAGAGAGAGAGGAGAAAAAAAGAGATTATAAGGGATAAAAAACAGTTGTCGTGGGTGGAAATGGCTAGGTGCCCCTTTGAGACCGAGTTAGGTTACTGGGGAAACACCTACCAATTTCTCTCAATACCGAGGGTGCCTTTGAGACTTTGTGCTAGATCTAGGGAACGACCCTCGCTTTGGACAGGTAAGTGCCTAAGAGCCAGAAACCTTAGGAAAGCTATGGGGTGACGACTTAACCCACCATGGAAAGGGTATCCCCTAAGAATGGTTCGCTTAGAACAAGCATGAGGAGCTAACTTAGTGAATTTCTAGGATATATTTGTTTTGCTTTGATTACAAATACCACTTGATAAATTTAGTTAACATGCTAATTATGGAACAATATCTTTTTAAAACATCATGGCACTGAGGTTTTCTTGAGGACAAGCAAAGATTTAAGTCTGGGGGGAGTGATGTGAACAAAACATATAGGGTTTTAGGAGTAGTTTTAGCTCACATCTCATTACATTTTGTGTTAGTTTCATGCATATGTTACTCTATTTTTGCATGCATTTCCTATTTTCTGGTTCAGAGGTCTGCTCATTGTACTTTTGTGTACAGGATAGCTTTTCGAGTGAAAAAGATGTATTTTCGGAGCAAAAGAAGGACATTTCGTAGCTAGACGCAGAGTGGGACACGGCTAGGGCATGTGGATTCACACGGACGTGTCCAATGGGCAAGATCATCACCCCAGGGCCGTACACGGCCTGGCCATGTTGAAACACATGGCCGTGTGGTAGCCCGAGAGATTTTCGCAACTAGGGCTTTTCCGGATTTTGCAGTGGTCCGAGGCGATGTCTATATAAGGATGGCTCCGCCCAAACCCTAGGGGGGAGGAACGACAGCTAGGACGGCATGCCGAAGCCCTATAAAGCTTCGGTAACTCACAACGGGGAGGAGGAACGTCGCCGGAGGTCCACACCTTGCAATTCAATGCCTGAGAGAAGATCACGGAAGCATTGTATATCTTTATTTCTACGTTTCATTCCTTATGTATTCAACCTTAGAGATGCTTTGTGATTCTTCCTTCGTATACATGGAGTAGTACTTTCGATTCTAGGATTAGGGAGTAGCTTGTGTACATAAACATTGTTGGTTCATGTTAAATTCTACCCATGAGTTTGATTTGACAATTGGTAGTTGCTCTTTACTATATATATGCATGTTTGGCTTTCTTTCTGCTGTGCTTTGGCGATACGAGGGGTGACAACCCTCGCAATCTAAAATTTAGGGGATTTGATATAAGGAACCTAGGGGTAAACCTAATCTCCTACAACTGCGGGGAGAAGGGTGCGGTGGAATCGGGAACGGTCCACCATAGGGATTGATTTAGCATCCTCATACTATTTATCCCGTCCTTTTAGGAGGAAATAGCTCCCGGTAGATGCGGCGGCTCTGCGGGAGAGTGTATGATGTCCCTTCCACAAAACCATAGGTAAACTTCTAGACAACGCCAATTGACAACATTGTTCTGTGATACGCAAGCGAAACCGAAGTCCTAGAATCACCTTTGAAGACCTCGGCACACTCCTTTCCTCCTCCGTGTGACACCGTACAGAGTAGAGTCCACCGATAGCCCTCACCAACCGAAACCTCTTAGAGTCACGTCCGAACAATTACAACCACTGAGTATATTGGTACTCGAATCTCAGTCCCTGTGAGATTGATAATCTTTATTACTTGACGACATCCGTGCACTTGCGGGCGTTGAGCGCGAGTGCGCGCTTTGAATCCTCGATGGTCTCCGTCGTGAGATTTGAGGTCGCGTTCGTGCGCATCATGGACCGATTAAGCTTGCACACAAGATGCTCTTTTCCCTTTGTAATGAATCCCTCTAGTTGCTCCATATAGCTGTTTTCTTCAAGACTTCCATTAAGGAAAGCTATCTTGACATCCATCTACCAAACCTCATAATCCATATGAACAGCAATAGATAAGAGAATCCGGATAGACTTAAGCATGGCTATCAGCGAAAAGGTCTCCTCATAATCGATACCCTCTTTTTGAGTATATCCTTTCTCAACAAGCCTTGCTTTAAAGGTCTCTACCTTCCCGTCTAATCTTCTCTTCTTTTGTAGATCCACTTGCATCCAATGGCTTTTACACCATTGGGTGGTTGTACTAGCTCCTAGACTTGATTTGAATCCATAGATTCTATCTCAGAATTCATTGACCTTTGCCAAGATACCCCATCTTTATCTTGGATTGCCTCGTCATATGTCCAGGGATCAAGTTCATGTTCGCCAGGGACCAGATCAGAAGATTCTTCCAAGAACATAAATCTATCTGGTTGTCTAATAACCCTCCCATTACGATGAGGTATCACCTGTGTATCCTTTGTGCCATTGACTTCCTCTCAGATTGTATTGTCTTGATACCTTTACCTTGACATTTCTCCACATCAGCCTTAAATTCTTTGAACCTATCAAAGCATTCAGACTTACGGCGCATCAAATAAATGTATCCATATCTTGAATAATCATCTATAAAAGAGACAAAATATTCAAAACCACCTCTAGCTTGGATAGACATAGGACACACAAATCAGAATGAACTAATTCCAATGCATCTCTGGATCTATACCCCTTGGCCTTAAAAGGCCTCTTGTTCATTTTACCTTCCAAGAAAGATTTGCAGGTTGGGAAATCTTCCACCACTAATGAACCCAAAGGTCCATTAGCTATCAACCTTTGAATTCTACTCAGGTTAATATGACCTAACCTTAGATGTCAAAGATATGTTTGGTTCATTTTCGAAGGTTCTTTTCTCTTATTAGATTTAGAAGATGAATTATTTATTTCTATTTGCATCGTGGGAGCTTTTGGTTCAAGAGTGTACAAATTTCCTACCAACGCACCAGAACAGATAAACACCCTATTTCTTTTTATAACAACTCTGTCATTAAAATAAATAGAATATCCATCCAAAAACAATTTAGAAATTGAAATCAAATTCTTTCTAAATGAAGGTACAAAAAGGCAATTTCTCATAACCAAAGTTTTATTCCTATCAAAAGATAAATAAACATCTCCCGCTGTAATAGCCACCACCTTCGTAGCATTGCCCATGTAGACAGTAATCTCTCCCTCAGCTAGTCGTCTAGTTTCCTGAAACCCCTACAAAGAGTTGCAGACATGATCAGTGGCTCCCATATCTACACACCAGGTACTGGTAGATAACACCGCTAAACATGTTTCAATGACTAAACTAAAAGATATACCTTTATTCTATTTCCGGTTGGGACAGTCTGCCTTCTAATGTTCAGTTTGCTTGCAAGTGAAGCACTTGCCTTTCGACTTCTTCACTCCTCCCTGAGATCCTCCTGCCACCTTTGCTACACCTTGTTTATTCTTCTTCTTGCCTTTCGGCGTAGAAGTAGAAATCTTCTAAGCAACCAAAGCCTGAGAACTCTGACGAAAAAGCCCCTCTGCTGCCTGGAGTTCTGTTAGAAGCTCCACCACTGAATTCAACCTCTTATTCATGTTATAGTTGAGGCGAAACTGTTCAAAATTCTTAGGTAGAGATTGGAGAATGATATCGACCTGGGTTTCCCCATCGATCTCCGCTCCAAGGACTTCCAGCTCATTTAAATGAGCCATCATCTTAAGAACATGATCCCTCACGGGTGTTCCCTCAACCATGGTGGTCTTCATCAAGTTCTTCATAGCTTCTTGCTTAGCAGCCCGATTTTTGTGTCCAAAAAGTTCCTTGAGATTGAGCATCATGTCATAGGCAGTATTCATGGCTTGATGCTGATGTTGCAATACATTTGACATGGAAGCCAAAATGTAACTTCGCGCCATCTCATCAGCCTTGATCCACTTCCTATAACTCTCTTTCTCCTTTTCACTAGAATCATCCGTAGGCTTAGGAGGACACTCTTCGAAGAGTACATATTTGTACTCCTCTGCAGTTAAGACAATGTCCAGATTCCTTTTTCAATCAACATAGTTAGGTCCAGTAAATTTGTTTTATTTCAGAATCACAGCAAGTGGGTTGAAAGTCATTTTGAAAAACCTAAGAATCACATAAATCAAAACACTAGATTTCAAAAATTTATTGATTCCTCAAACAATAAAATTTTAAAATCAACCAACACCTCAAAACACCGAGAATATCATATGCCACGATAATGTGGACGTATACGAATTCTACATTTGTAAGAGGAGGTTTTACCCATTAATTTTATTATCCTGTCAACCTACCTTTTTGACAAACAAAATTAATAGTTGGTTCCTCTTCGGCCCTACAAATAAAAGCAGTGACTCCGATGGGGAGGATACTTTTATTTGCATCTAAGTGTTTACCATTACATGATACTAAGGCAATTATCTCGGATTATGTGCCTTCCAATGGGGAAGTACACACGCTCCTAAATAACTTTCTTTAACCATATTTGACCTAGTGATCCGCAAAACAAACTCATCCGATATGGAGGAAGGCACTCAGAGCCAACGCGCAAGTTTGTTCGCATCACATGTCAAAATGTAATGGAGGCCGCAGGAATTAAAAAAATATCCCTCTCCCACTTAGTAATTTAAAATTGAGGAATTTTCTCAAATAGACAACATGCATATCAAACAATAAGAAATAAATATGAAAAAAAATATTTTCCAACTATTATGGCTTTTGTTTTCCAATATGCTTCCCGTCGTGTCGCCACCTCGTCCGCTCCTCCCTTTACCATGCTCTAGCCATAAGGGGATCCAAGCCGAGATAAACTATTTTAATTTACATCCATCGATCCTATACTCCACGAAGGAGTGTACAACATATCTAGATCGAAAGTAAATTAAAATGACCGGCTAAACAGTGTCGTATTTAATTACAAAAATTAAATACTAATTAGCCTCGTCAACCCCGAGGATTCAAATAAATAATTTCAATCACACAGATACAATCACATACAACCATATAGCCATAATAGTTGGATCTTATCCCTGCAAACAAAAAGTTAGCCTACGCACATCCTACTATTATCCGGTATAAAATATATGATAAATGCATGAAAGTAACCGAATCCAAAACACACAAAACTAGAAACCGTGGCTCTGATACCACTTGAAGGGAATTGTTTCTCGCTTCGGTCACTTGTGCATGGCGATCCTATCTCACGTCCCTGGATAAAAAAATTAATCCGAACGAAGATGGATTACCCAAGCAACCATTTCATCATCGTGCTATTCGATTTGAGTAGTTGCTTGAACAAACTTATTGTTTAACCAACCTAACTCTTTTCCTCGATTAGCCGCGGAATAGATGATGAACGGATCGTCGGTTTTTGTATTTATCATCAGGGTCAATGTTAATCAATAACATATAAAATACAAAAGAACTAGAATCAAAACTAAACAAGATTATACCTCTTGTTTTACCTCTTGATCTTCTATTGTATTCCTATCCTCCTCTTGGACGTCGTGTGGGCGATGATCTTTCAAGAGTCGAAGCCTCCAATATCTCGTATCTTCCCTTCCTTGCTCGCTCCGAACAAGGGAAGATAAAACTCCCTTCTTCTCCTTGCTTGTGTCGAACACCAAGGCCTCCTCTTCTCCTTGCTTGTGCCGACCACCACAACTCCAAGAGTTGGTGTCTGTCGGCCCTAGGAGAGGAGAAAAAGGAAGAGAACCTTCCTCCTTGTGTTGTCGTCGGCCCTAGGTGAGGAAGAAGAAGCGCCGGCCTATCCTTGAGAGAAGGGGCGCTGGCCCTAAGGAGATGAAGAAGAGGGACCGGCCAAACCTAAGGAAGAGAGGAAGAACCCTAAGGCAAAACCCTAAACCTCTTCCACTTGTTGTCGCTGCCCAAAGGAGAGGAAGAACCCTTAGATCATTTCGCCCAAGCCTCTCCACCCCCTTATTTATATATCTAGGCTTCAAGAGGTATTTATAATAGGCTACAATAGGGACCATGAGGAGGAGTTGGATCTTGGCCACCCAATGGATCCAAACCACACAAACCCGATCCATTAATGATGATCCATTCCACTAGAGGATCATCATTGATCTACCTCACCAACCCCCATAATTAAATATGGGATCCACATATTATTTGTACAAAATATCTTCCTGTGTTTAAGATATTGAATGCTCATTAATTAATTAAATTACTGACAATTTAATTAATTAATATCTAACTCCATGAGTAGTACCACTCATCCTTATCATCATGTTGGACCAAGTCCACCTACAGAATTTACATGATAAACCTTAAGAACTCCTCAAAGGGACATCATCATCCTAGTATATAGGACATGATTTCCTCCTATAATCAACGGCACACCTTGTAAATAATATTATTTCCCAACTTACCAGGCCTATCGATTTAATGCATAAATCTCGCCCATTGGTAAATCAATGAAATAAATACTAAGTACATGTGTCCATTATTATATCAGGATTAAGAGCATGTACACCATAATATCTGAAGTTCGATTCAATTATATAGTCAGTATAAATTGAATCACCTCTAAATCGGTCCTGCTCAATACACACAAAGTGTACTAGCGTAATTCTATGGTCAAGATAAACCAATACCAAATTACACTGCAACCATGCAAATGGTTTGTTCAAAACCATCTTGGTTGTGAGCCTCAACTTATACTCTACAAGGAAATGATAACATGATCTTCTGTGCGACACCACACACCATGTTATCTTCAATGTAAAGTATAAGACAAAATAAATAAATATAAAATGCAAACAATGATTATGTGATTCTTATTTCAAAATGAAAACGTTCATACAAAGGCTAGGCTTTCAGTATACATCCCAATAGACAAGCATTACAAATTTTATTTGCCAAGTTATGAAGGTTGGGTAGACCTCTGACTAAACCACTATGACTCATTTTGTGTACGAGTCTTGGGTGAGAGTGGCCGAGTCGTTGGTGCCACAACCAGGATTCCTCTTGCTATGTCATTAGACACTTGGTTGAGGAGTTGGGTAAGTTAATTGTGTAAATGTTGCTATTCCTAGTTCCCTTAAGTATAATTTTTGAAGTATCATTATTTTTGAGTAGGCATTCATTTTGTAAGAAGGTGACCTTATAGTTATTATCACACAATTGACTAACACTAAGTAAATTAAAATCGAAATTCTCAACTAAAAGTACATTACGAATTATAAAGTTAGAGTTCATCTCAATATCACCTGAACCGATGATTTTGAGATTCCTATTGTTTTTGAATGCTACCGATCCTTGGCTTTTGAATCTGAGCTTCGAAAATTTTAGTCGATCTCCGATCATGTGTCGGGAACACCCACTGTCCAATATCCATTGATCCTACACATATAATAGTTGGATCAGACATTTAAATTTTAAGAGTTGGTTGAATATTTTAGCCTAGTAGTCATCTCACCCTTTCTACATGATCAAATATGTTAACCTTATATGTTTTGTGAGATGACTTCAATTTTACTTGATTAAGTTTAGTGAATTGAAGATAGTCAACCTTGTGTTAGATTCGAATTTAACCCTTAGATCGTTAAGTAAACTTTTCGAGAGACTAGCTTCTAGGTCATGGAGAGGCACAAAGGTCTTCTTTGATCGGAACAACGACCACTTCCTTTGAGTCACTTAGAGTCACTTCCTGGTTTAACTAGTTTAGGATGTGGCAAGGTAGCTTCAGCTAGTTCAACTTAGCCGAGTGCACCAAGCTAGATACACCTTATCTAGCTCGGACACATAAGACGTCGTTTCCCTAACGTATTATCATTTCGCCGCATTCTGATACTATGTTGTCAAGGTTGACTAACTATTAACCCTATCTAGCTGTTCTAAAAATTAAAACAAAAATTTAACTAAGCATGCAACAATTAAATCAAGAAAGAAAGCAAACAAGTTTAGTACTAGCTCCCCGTGGACCATTGAACCGATTCGGTCTTTCCACGTAGTGGATGTCCTTAGGAACCCAATACTTGGTGGATCCTAATTGAGAATTCAAAACGGTCTTAGAGACCCATGCTTGGACTATTTGTCTATTTCGATTCACAATTGACATATACGATTTATTTGTTTTGTTTGATCTAAACCCAAGTCCGGTCTTATTGTACATGACCCTTTATGATCCAAGTATAGGGCAAGACCCTTGGACCCCAAAGTAAACCTTTCCAATGTTTGCCTAAGATCTTGGACTTGTCATTTCAAGAAAGAGTTCTCTTCTTTGAGTCTTTCAACTCGAGTTGAGTTCTCCTCTCAAACTTGACTAGTCGAAGAGGTTAGAGAGACGTCATGTTTAAGGAGTTTCACCTCCTCAACTAAGGTCTCGACCTTGGATTCGGACTTAGCTAATTTCTTAGTTAAATACTTAATTGCATTATAAAGGGTATCGATTAATGACCGACTCATCTTGATCGAATCTTTTGAACCGGATACAGATTCGTAGCTTGTCTTGAATTGGAGTTCACTCTCAGATCCGGAGTCGGCTCGGTCTCGGACTCATAGCTCGTTTTGGGTTCAGATTGATCTTCGGGCTTGATCGGCTTGGTCATGAACACAAGATTGATGAGCTCATCTTCCTCCAACGGTGACTCCTCCCATGTTGCGTTGAGTGCCTTCTTCTTGGATGGTTTGTTCTTTAGTCTTGGGAAATCTGATTTAATGTGGCCCATCTTGTTGCATTCATAACATCTATAGTTGGAACTTTGCTTTGGTATGTTTTCCTTGGATTGCTTGATCGGGCATCTTCGGATCTTGATCATCTTCCGAACTAGATTCACTAGTTTGGTCTCCATCTCATCGTTCATCTCCGATTCATACTCCTCTTCTTCTTCTTTGGGAGGTAGATTGCTCTTCGCCTTATTCTTTCGACCTGCAACCAATGCAATACCTTTCTCGATCGAGGCCGAGTTAGATTGTTCATGTAGCTAAAACTCAGAAAAAGCTTGTCTAATCTAATCTTAGATAAATCTCTAGAGACTTTTAGGCATCAACCATAGATGCCCACAAAGCTATCCTAAGAAAGGCGTTTAAGGCATACCTAATAACATCTCTGTTTTCGACCATTTGTCCAATCGAGTGGAGGTCATTCATAATATCTTGTATTCTTGCGTGCAATTGTGTAGCGGTCTCATTTTCCTACATTTTTAGATTAAAAAAATTATTTAAAAGAAGGTCTCTTTTACATACCTTCGTGTTGGCGGTTCCTTCGTGAGGCTCGATGAGCTTATTCCAAAGGTCTTTCGTGCTTATGAACGGTCCGACCCAGTTGAGCTCCTCCTTGGAAAGACCGCATTGTAGGATTTGGGTTGCCTTTGCATCGGCCACCACTTGATGCTTCATGGCGTTGGTCCACTTGTCACAGTCTAGGAACTCGCCGTCTTCGTTGGTAGGTAGCGAGAGCCCGGTCTGGATGACAATCCACATCTCGACTTGGGTTTTTAAGTAGCACTCCATCCGACCCTTCTAGTAACGGAAGTCATCTCCGTTGTAAAACGGAGGTCGGTCGATGCTAAACCCTTCGAGATGGGCCATCAAAAAGGAACCTTGCACAAAGAAATAAAAGAGAACGAAAAAAATTCCAAGACTTCGCCATGGATTAGTAGTGCGGGAAAAATAGTAAAGAAAATTGAACGAAACAAAAAACAATACGAAAATAAAATAAAATTGCTAGATTGGTGGTTGCACCAAATCATAACTCCCTGCTCTGATACCAATTGTTGGATCAAGGTGAATCGCTAGAGGGGGTCAATAGCGATAGAAAAACTTTTCATTTTGTTCGACTAAAACTTGAGTAATTAATGCAATGGAAGTAAAGACAATAAATAAAAGAAGATGCTTTGTTTTTACTTGGTTCTCAACCAAAAGGTTGCTACTCCAAGGCCCCGCGGTCCTTGACCACGTACGAAGAGGCAATCCACTAATGATCTCCTCCTCGTTGGAGGTAGGAGACAACGAGTACAACAAGAAGAAATCTCAAGGTAGAGGCACAATCCCACCTCTCCTCTTTACAACAAAAAAGCTTGAAGATAAAAACTCGAATACAAAGTATAAAGATTGAAACTACAACTTTAAATGTATCGATAAAAACAAAGATTTGAGATTATGGTGTGTCGTTGGTGTTGCGACAGCGTTTCGACAGCGTAGAGTAGTCGTTGGTGGTGCGACATTGTGGAAGCACTTGGAGAGCAATATTGATGATCCCAAAGGGGTGAAACCCCCCTTCTTTTATAGCCCTCCAAACCTTAATTCGTAGAGATATGAATATGGGTCAAAGAGCCTCATATCCCAAAGATAAGTGGAGCTTATCTTGACTTTCATTGAGATGTACAGTTTGAATTGAAGTCGACTGATGGCCTTCATCAGTCGACTGATACTAGCAGCAATTGACTGCCACAAGTCAGCAATCGACTGCCATCTAGGTTTTTCAACTACAAAAAAGAGTTCGCACGAAAACACAAGTAATAGTAAATTTGACGGTTACTTACCGTCCGATCTCGACCTAGACCTTCCATTGGAAGTCTTAGTCGGATCGCTGCTTAAAGTCATCCCCGTACAGAGGATCTGACCTCACCATTACTCACACTTGTGCTTACCTCTGGTCCTTTGCGACCTGTCACTTAGCTTCCCGTCTTCACCTAGGTTCTTCGACTCCATTCGAAGTTCTCCTGGTGATGCCCGACCACCATAGTTTCTCGACTTGATATTCTCTGGGTGTCATTGACTTTCAGCTCAGCTTAAACACTTCTACACACTTAACAGTAGCTTATGAGATAAAGATAACACATTAACTTTGAGCCTTTGTCATAATCAAAACTTAGGTTCGATTATCTGGTGCCCCTGCACTAACATGAACATCCAAGAGAAGAAAAGGAATTTGATTTGTGAACCAAGAAGAATCTTCCGATTTCATTTTGTGATAGTTCTTTAGAATGGCAGGTGATAGATCGTAAGAACTCTCCATGGTACAGATCACATTTGGAAGTTCAAGGCTCGACAAACTCACTGTAAGTGTTTACAATTATTAGATTAATTCATGCTAGTTTTCAGAACTCCAACAATGGTATCAGAGCCACGTAGGAGGCATGAATTTCTTTTTAATGTTTGTCGATTTCATAGTTCATCGTTAGGAAGATGATGAACAGTGAATTTGTCGAGTGGTTACCCGAGTGAGAAAAGTGTCACCCGAGCACTTTAGGTGCTCGACACAGAGCAACCTCGCTTGTATTTTTCTCACTATGCTCGGAGTGTTGACCGAGTGGTATTGGGTGATTGCCTTGGCTGAGCACTTTAGGTGCTCGACACTGAGGAACGAGCGGCGCGCAACAATGTGCGAGCTCAAGTGTCCAAGCTCAAGTACAAATGTACTCAAGAAAGAGGAAATAATTGTGTTTGTGTGGTGCTCGAGCACGTGGTGCTCGGCATGGAACCCAAACGCAAGGTCCTCGATAGACTGCGTAGTGATCGAGCACAGGGTGCTCGAGAGACCGCACAGTGTTTGAGCATAGATTTTCTCAAGACAACACTACTCATGGTGCTTGGGCAAGGTGTGCTTGACCATGCAGTGATCAGACATAGGGTGCTCAGCAGACTGCATGGAGCTTGGCATAGGGTGCTCAGTTGACCATGCATTACTCCGGCACAGGGTGCTCAGGCGATAAGTGAGCAGGCGCTCGAAGCACAGGGTGCTCAAGCGCTATGCTTGGCTGCTCATGAAAGAGAAAGTAGTACTTGCGATTGAGAAATGTGCGATGCACAGTGCTTGGGAGTATTCGATGCTCGGGCTCAGCTTCACTTGAAGTCAACATTATGCATGGAGCTCGGGCAACAGAAAGTGATGCTCGGCTCGGGGTGCTCGACATATCAACTTACGAAGAAGTGTTCATAAGATCAAATCTAAGAAGAGGTTTGATATTGAGAAGGAGGCAATGATGACACTCCCAGTTGACGATGATGAACCTCGTTCTGTTAAGGAAGCATTGAGAGGTAGAGTTAGAGAAAAGTGAAAAATTGCAATGGAAGAAGAGATAATGTCTATGATAAAGAATCATGTTTGGGATTTAGTTGATCTTCCTCTTGGTCGAAGGGCTATTGGGAATAAGTGGATTCTTAAAATTAAGAGGAAAGCAGATGGATCAATTAAACAATACAAAGCTCTTTTGGTTGCAAAAGGATATAACCAAATAGAGGGTATTGACTATGAAGGTATATTTTTCCTGTAGTGAAATTTGTGTTAATAAGGGTCATTTTGCCTTTTGTAGCACATTTTTGTTGGTGCATTAGGCACCAGATAATCGAACCTAGGTTTTGATTATGGAAAAGACCCAAAGCTAAGGTCATATTATTGTCTAACGAGCTGATCCAAGTGTGCAGGAATGGTTAAGCTAAGCTGAAGGTCGGCGACACTCAGAGATTCCCGAGTCGGGAAACCGTGGTGGTCGGGCGACATCAGGAGAACTTCAGATGGAGCCAAAGAACATGCAGGTTCTATTTTTAAATAAGTTTTATAATCTAAAAATGCAGGTTCACGAGACCGCCACCCAATTACATGCACGGATCCAAGATATTGTCAATGGTCTACATTCGATCGGATAGAAGGTCAAAAATCTAGACTTAATAAGGTACGCACTTAATGCTTTCCCTAGGACTATCTTGTGGACATCCATGGTTGATGCCTACAAGGTTTCTAAGGACCTTTCTAAGATTAGATTAGATGAAATTTTTTCTAAATTTGAATTACATGAGCAGTCTAATTCGACCTCCGTCAAGAAAAGTATTGCCTTATTTGCAGAACCGAAGAAGAAGCCCAAAAGCAAGCCACCTCCGGAGGAAGAAGACAAGTATGAGTCGGAGATTGACGATGAGATGGAAAACGAACAAGTGAATCTAGTTCAAAAGATGATCAAAAGGTAAAAATGACACATCAATCAATCCAAGGAAGGTAAGTCTAAATCAATTTCCAACTATAGATGTGATGAGTGTAACAGGTTGGGTCACATCAAGTCAGAATGTTCAAAGCTCAAGAACAAAGCACAAAAGTCCAAGAAAGCACTCAACGCTACATGGGAGGAATCGTTGGAGGAGGAAGACGAGCTCAACAAGTTCATCTTCATGGCCAAGCCGACCAAACCCGAGGAAGAGTTCAAACCCGAGGAAGAGTCCGACTCCGGTTCCGACGATGAATCTCTATTCAAGACAAGTCACAGATCCATATCCGGTTCAAAAGGTTCACTCAAGGTAAGTCAGCCTTTAATTGATACGTTATACAATGCAATTAAGTTTTTAACTAGAAAGTTATCTAAGTTCGAGTCCAAGGTCGAGACCTTAGTTGAGGAGGTTAAACTCTATAAACACAAGGTCTCCCTAACCTCTTCGACTAGTCAAGTTCAAGAGGAGGACTCAACTCGAGTTGAAAAACTCAAAGTTGAGAACTCACTCTTGAAAGGACAAGTCGAAGATCTTAGGCAAATGTTGGAAAGGTTTACTTTGGGATCCAAGGGACTTGACCTGCTACTTGGATCGCAAAGGGTCGTGTACAATAAGGTCGGACTAGGGTTTAGATCAAATATGACTAACAAGTCATATATGTCAATTGTAAATTGTAATAGAAAACAAGTCCAAGCATGGGTCCCTAAGACCGCTTTAATTTCACAATTAGGATCTAATAAGTACTGGGTTCCTAAGGACCAAATCCACTACGTGGATAAACCGAATCGATTCAATGGTCCAGGGGAAGCTAGTACTAAATTTGTTTTTTCTATTACATATAATTAGTCTTTGCATGCTTAGTTATTTTGTTTTAATTTTTAGAATGGCTAGATAGGGTCAATAACTCGTCAATCTTGACAACATAGTACTAGGATGCGGTGAGATGATGGTACGTTAGAGAAACGAAGTCTTGGGCGTCCAAACTAGATATGGCGTATCTAGCTTGGTGCACTCGACTAAGTTGAACAAGCTGAAGCTACCTCATCGTATCCTTGACTATTTAAACCAGGAAGTAATCTTAAGTAACTCGAGTAATCGATTTCTTGAATTTTGCTTTGTCTAAGGAAGTGGTAATTGTTCTGATCAAAAAAAGACTTTGTGCCTTGCCACGACCTAGAAGCTAATTTCTCAAAAAAGTTACTTGACGAGCTAAGGGTTAAATCTGAATCTAACCCAAGGTTGATTCCGAGTCAGTCTAGGTTACAATCGAATCATCCTATTGATCAAGTGATAGGTGATCCCAACCTAGGGGTTTGAACTAGAGCATCATACAGAACCCTTAGTCAAATCACTTTAATCTCGAAAATCGAACCCAAATAAATTGAACAAGCTCTTTTTGATCCCGATTGGATTTTTGCTATGCAAGAAGTGCTAATTCAATTCACTAGGAAGGAAGTTTGGGAATTAGTACAACCACCTAAAGATAAATCGATTATTGAAACAAGGTGGGTATTCCGGAACAAACTCGATGACAAAGGTGAAGTAGTTAGAAATAAAGCGAGATTGGTCACAAAAGGATTTAGTCATGTAGAGGGGTTAGATTATAACGAAACATGTGCCCCCGTAGCTAGACTAGAATTAATCAGAATTTTATTAGCCTACACTGCACATCGAGGATTTAAACTATTTCAAATAGATGTGAAGTTAGCATTCTTAAATGGAATTATTAAGGAAGAAGTCTATGTTAGCCAACCCCCAAGATTCGAAAGCTTAGACAAACCTGACCATGTTTTTAAACTTAAGAAATCCTTATATGGACTAAAATAAGCTCCTAGAGCTTGGTATGAAAGGCTTTCTATTTTTCTCAAGTCTAAAGGGTTTAGCCAAGGCCTAGTCGACCCAACCCTTTTCATAAAATCCATATAATCTTTATTGCCCAAATTTACGTAGACGATATAATTTTTGGAACAACCAACTCAATCCTACTAAACGAGTTCATTGCACTAATGGAAAGTGAATTTGAAATGAACTTAGTAGGAGAATTAACTTTTTTCCTAGGATTACAAATTAAATAAACTAAGGAGGGAATTTACTTGCACCAACATAAATACACTAAGGAATTAATTAATAGATTCGGAATGCAAAATGCTAAGGTAATAAAAACACCGATGGCCATAAATGTTAATATAGGAGAAGACTTAGAACGCAAACCAATATACCTTAAATACTATAGGAGTGCAATAGGTAGTCTCCTGTACTTAACTGCGAGTCGAGCCGATATATTATTCGCAGTAAGTATTTGTGCAAGGTTCCAAACTTGTGCTAAGGAGTCACACCTAACATTATTTAAACAATCCTTAGATACCTAAAGGGTACACTAAACGTAGGAATTTGGTACCCTAGATCTACCGAGTTCAAACTAATTGGCTACTCTGACTCGGATTATGTCGATAGTAAACTCGATAAAAAGATAACGAGTGGTTATTGTCAACTCCTCAGCTAGAGTCTAGTGAGTTGGTGCAGTAGAAAGCAACACTGTGTTGCCTTATCTACCATCGAAGCTGAATATGTCGCGATGGGTGAGTGTGTAGCTCAACTTCTTTGGATGAAACACACTCTCCAAGACTTTAAGTTAAACTTTAACAACACTAAAATTTACATCAATAACATTAGTTCAATTAATTTAACCGAAAATCCTATATTCCACTCTAGGACCAAACATATAGAGGTCAAACACCACTTCATTCGAGAACATGTAGCTAACGGGACCATACAACTCGAATACATGAAATCCAAGTCAAACCTGGCAGACTTATTTACAAAACCTTTACCTGAAGTAGAATTTAGTCTGCTTAGACGTAAATTATGTATGTGCGTAATAGAGTAGGACATAAAACTTATATTTTTGCTATACTCTATTTACTTTTCATGCAAAATGGAACTAGCCTAGGGCTTACCCTAGAAAGCATGCACCTATAGATTTAAGGGGCCAATACATCTCAAAACACATAGGACTAATGTTTTTGTGTACTTAGCCATGTAGATGGGCATGAGATGTTAGAACCTCACTCCTAGTTCCAGATGTAGATCTAGTGCGTCGACATGAACCTCAGGACTTATTGATCATTCTATATCAATCAATTCAAATAGAGTTGAACATGTTATTAGTTGAGCTTATGTTTATAGTATTATTTTCAAAATCTAATAGGAACATGCTTGGACTTATAAAACATAATCACTGTGTTTCAAAAAGTTTTTTCTATAAACCCCCACACTTTTCGATTTATGGCAAAAGGCGGAGAAAAAGGCCAAAGTTAAGGGATTAAAAAAATTTTTGATAACTTAACTTAACTTAAATTTAACTTACACATGTAGGCCAATGTTAAGTAATCTTGATTACTTATGTTGCAACCATTAAGGGGGAGAACTAAGATCCTTTTTTAAGTACTCACCTAAGGTCAAGGGGGAGGTTACCTCATGGGGGAGGACTTGAAAAAGAGTTTTACTCATACTTTGTTGGGATGTATACTGAAAAGTCTATTCTTTGTATGAACATCTTTATTTTTGAAATAAGAATCACATGATCATTATTTGCATATTTATGGTTATGCATATTGTGTGATACAATACATTATAGATAACATAGTGTGTGGTGTCACACGGAAGATCATGTTATCAGTTCCTTGTAGAGTATAAGTAGAGGCTCACAACCGAGATGGTTTTGGACAAACCATTGGTATGGTTGTAGTGTAATTTGGTATTGGTTTGTCGTGACCATAGAATTACACTAGTACACTTTATGTGTATTTTAGCAGGACCGACTTAAAGGTAATTCAATTTATTGCTGACTACATAATTGAATCGAACCTTGGATATTATGGTGTACATGCTCTTAATCCCAATATAATAACGGGCACATGTACTTAGTATTTATTTCTTTGATTTACCAATGGGCGAGATTTATAGATTAAATCGATAGGCTCGATAAGTTGGGAAATGATATTATTTACATGGTGTGTCATTGATTATAGGAGGAAACCGTGTCCTATATATTAGGATGATGATGTCCCCTTGAGGAGCTCATAAGGATCATCATGTAAACCCTACAGGTGGACTTGGTCCGGCATGATGATAAAGTTGAGTGGTACTACTCATGGAGTTAGATGTTGATTAATTAATTGTCAGTAAATTAATTAATTGATGGATATTCAATATCTTAAACACGGGGAGACATTTGTACAATTAATATATGGAGCCCATATTTATTTATGGGGGTTGGTGAGGTAGATCAATGATAATCCTCTAATGGAATGGATTATCATTAATGGATCAGATTTTATGTGGGTCGAATCCATTAGGAGGCCAAGATCCAACTCCTCCTCATGGTCCCTATTGTAGCCTATTAAAAACCTCATGAAACCTAGATCCAACGGACACGATTAAAAGGAGGCTTGAGCGAAATCTATAAATAAGGGTTTCAAGGCTTGGGCGTGGTATATGGTTTTGGAGATTAAGGTTTTGGCTTGGGCGGCAAGGAATAGAAGTGGTGCTAGGGTTTGTCTTCTTGGCCGACGGCACAAGAGAGCATAGGGTTTGGTTTTTCCTTCTTTCTCTCTTGGCCGACACACCATCTTCTTCTCCTAGGCCCGGCAGCGCCACCCTCTCTTCTCTTTCTCCTTGGCCAGCGGCAAGAGTTAGGGTTTCTTCCCTTGGAGCTCTTGGCCGGCGCCCTCTCCTCTCCCTCTCCTAGGGTCGGCGGTAACTTTTCTTTGTGATTAGTGGTTGGCACAAGCAAGGAGAAGAAGGGAGTTTGTTCTTCCCTCGTTCGGAGTGAGCGAGGATGAGAAGACGCGATCTAGGAGGCTTCAACTCTTGGAGGATCATTGCCCACACAACGTTCAAGAGGAGGATAGGTCATACAATAGAAGACCAAGAGGTATAATTCTTGTTTAAGTATCTTTCTTGTTCTATGCAATTTGTATGTAATTGTATGTGGCTAATTTACTTGGACCCCGAAGATAAACACAAAAATCGGCAATCCGTACATAATCTATTTCGCCGCTAATCAAGGAAAAGAGTTAGGTTGCTTGAATAACAAGTTTATTCAAGAGACCACTCAAATCGAATAGCACGATGATGGATCGGTTGCTTCGGTAATCTATCTTCGTCAAGGATTAATTATTTTAATCCGGGGACGTACATAGGATCGCCATGCACAAGCGACAAAGTTGAAGCGGGAAGCGAAGCTTCGACCTTCATACTCCTACTTATGCTAACTTGCTAAGTTACTCTCACTAACTTACTAAGTTATGCATTTATGCCTCTTTCATATTTATGCTTATTTCATAATCATTTCATTAATGCACGTTTATTTTTCCCTTAACTTTGTGTTGATTTGCCATAGATCAAAAAGGGGGAGATTGTTAGTGCAGTAGGAACCAGATAATCGAACCTAGGTTTTGATTATGGCAAAGACCTAAAGCTAAGGTCATATTGTTGTCTAACGAGTTGATCCAAGTGTACAGGAATGATTAAGTTGAGCTAAAGGTCGGTGACACCCGGATAATCCCGAGTCGGGAAATCGTGGTGGTCGGGCGACACTAGGAGAACTTCAGATGGAGCCGAAGAACCCAAGTGGAGATCGGATGCAAAGCTACAAGTCACAAAAAACCTAAGGTAAGCTCGTGTGTGTGAGTGAAGGTAAGGTTGGGTCCTCCGTAAGGGGACATCCTTAGGCGGCGATCCGACTAAGACTTCCCATGGAAGGTCTAGGTCGAGATAAGACGGTAAGTGGCCATCAAATTTACCTTCATTACTTTTATTTTTGAGCTAACTCTTTAGTGCAGTCAAGAACCCTATCCAGTAGTGCTGGCTTAGAGCAGTCGATTGTTGGTCATCAGTCGAACTGATAAGCACAGCAGTCGACTGCCATTCAAATTTCCAACCTCGAGGAGAGTCAAGATAAGCTCCACTTATCTTGGGGGGATGAAGTTCTTTGACCATGAGCTGGAACTGAACGTTGGGGGGGGGGAGGAGGGGGGGGGGATTGGAAGGCTATAAAAAAAGGGGGGTTTCACCCCTTTAGCTCATCATTCAAGTTTCCGAAACTCTCCCGCAATGCCGCTCTTCTACGATGACTCTATAACGACGAAGCCCTGCTGAAACACCGATGACACGACTACAAGTTCAAGATCAGATCGTTGTCGATAAAAGCTTTCATTAAGTTCAATTATATTGCTTGTACTTCTCTACTTTATCGCTGTATTTTTCTCTAAGAGGAGAGGTGGGATTGCCCCTCTTCCTGAAGCTTTGTTCTCGTGTATTCGTTGTTTCCTACCTCCAACGATGAGGAGAAGTTTTCGTGCATTGCCCTCCGTACACGATCTCAGATCGTAAGGGCCTTGGATTAGCAGTTGGTAGGCTATGAACCAAGTAAAACCACTTTGTGTTCATTTATTTTCTATTGTGCATTTACTTACGCTTAGCTTTATTCGAACGAACAAAAAGTTTTTACGCTCACTATTCACCCCCCCCCCTTTCTAGCGACGCTTCTCGATCCTACAATTTTAATTTAGAATTACATCAAATGGATGTAAAAATCACTTTCATTAATGGTGAGCTTGATGAGGAAATCTATATGGAACAACCAGAAGGTTTCATTGCTGAAGGCCAAGAGGATAAAATATGTACACTTAAAAAATCTATATATGGGCTAAAACAAGCGTCAAGACAATGAAACATAAGATTTAACAAAGTTATTTTATCTTATGAGTTCGAAATGATCAATGAGGATCAATGTGTTTTCCTGAAAAAAATAAGGAAAGTTAGTAGGAGAATGGATCCCTGCTTCTCTATTATCTGAGCCCTTAAGATTATATGTTAATCTCAATATTTGTCTTAAGTGACTATTTAGCAGTCTGCTTGAAGTTTTAATCAAGGTATGCTACTTTAGCATGTTAACCTATTGACTATGAATGATTCATTCTATAGAACATAAATAGGAAAGCGACTAATTAAAATAAATATATTCTGGCAAAAAAAAGAAGATTGAATAAATTTACATCTTTTGGGGTTTATTCACTGTTCGATCCATTTCTGTTTTGTATGAAAATGTAATTGTGAATAAGAGATATGGAATATACTCATGATATGATCGTCATTATAAGGGATTAGGTATGTTCATATTGATGTAAATAATTTAATATGGATAAATAGCAAGGAATGGATGTCTCCTAGAGAATGGTTTTGTACCTCCTAGTGAATAACTGTGTGCCAATTCAAAAGTGTCATTTAGTGAGTGACTAAGTAAGGTATAATAACTTTCTTAGCATTAATCACTCAATGAGAAGTTATGTAAAGTGTAACAACTCTCTTAGCATTGATTGCACAATATTCTTGCCGTCACATGAACCATTTTCTCAAAGTATGAATTAGATGTTGTTCTACTAGTCTCTGTGATTACCTAGTCTTTGTGACTATGAATCTCTATGATTCTTGATCTCTGTTCTATTAGTCCTTATAACTATCTGGTCTATGTGGGCATTTGTCTGTGTGTCATAACTTAGATCAGTGGAAGATGTTAGCATTACTACGCATATGTTGTGCAACCAATGCACTAAACATTGGCAGCGCATACGTTTTTCAACCAATGCATTAAGCATTGTGGTTGCGCATACGTTGTGCAACCAATGCATTAAGAAAATGGAGATGAAAGGTCTCCAACAAGGATCCATCCATGCTATAAGAACAGATAGAGTCACTGAAAAAAAATAAAAGGAAGAACGTGGTGAACATCCAAGAGAAGAAAAGGGATTTTGTTTGTGAACAAAGAAGAAGCTTCCGATTTTATTTTGTGATAGTTCTTCATTATGACAAGCGATAGATCGTAAGATCTCTCTGAGGTACATGTCACATTTGGAAGTTCAAGACTCGACAAACTCGTTGTAAGTGCTTAAAGTTATTAGATTAATTCATGCTAGTTTTCCGAACAACAGATAGACACTCAAAAAATTGTCAAAGTTGCTAGCAACCATCACGAGGACTATGGGGACCAAAATGGCCATCGGCGTTGTCGATGCACGGCGGCATGGCCGGCGTGTGGTAGATTAGAACACCTAAATGCAGTCAAGTCTTTTCTTTGGGTCTTGTTTACTTGGAAGAGGGGGATAAGTATAAACAGAAAAGGAAAGAAGAAGAGGAGGGAGTGGAGAAGAGAAAGGTGAGAGCGAAAAAAGAAAATCAAAATTAAAAGGGCCTCCAGATTTATTAAAATTAAAAGCGCATCACTTTTTTATTTATTAGTAAAACACTACTCTATCCGTTTCAATTTATTTTTATTTTCTAATTTCTTAATTACTATAATTATACGATTATAACAATTATGATCTCATAATTACTATATATTATAGTAGTCATTCTCTCCTAATTATTATATCTATAAAATTATAATATTTATGATTTCATAGTTGCTACAATAAAATATTGATAAGTGTTAGTATGAAATAAAATATTTTACATTATAATAATTTTAAATTATAACTATTAAATATAATGTTATTGATGTCGATCAAAATTAAAATGTCAATAAGCTATTACAACAATGTGTTGGGAACGATTTGATGCGCTAAGGAAAGGGGAATAGTGTTTCGTTGATTCTTCAATTCGTTCTTTATCATGCTCGTCTATAATTGTTAGTGCGTAGCGGAAATACAAGAATACACAATAGAAACATAGACAATCACAAACGCAATACAAGATTTTATGTGATTCGAAACTCTAGTTCCAACTCTATAACTGAGCTCTAATCGAGCTTTAGTGATGCACACCGCCACTATGAACTTCTCCTTATCGAAAACAATCCAGAGGTGGAGAAACCTCTTACAATAATTTTACAAGAAGAATAAGAAAACCGAATACGAAGCAAATGAAAGATTACAAAACAAAACACTTTACGAGTGCGCTTTTGATTGCTTGTTGATTTAGTAGCTTTGGAGTGCCTTGAAGGTTAGGAATCACTGCAGTGTTTCCCCTTCAAACTCCCAAGAATCGGCTTCCTTCAACCCTCCATCGTAACCTCCTAAATATCCTGCATCGAGCTGATTTTTTGCCTTCCAATTGACTGCCAAAAGACCCAGTCGACTGGTCGCATATCTGTTGTCTCATAACAGACTAATCCATGTTGGATTTAGCCCAACATATACTTGAGCAGTCGACTACCAAGCTAATAGTCAAATGATCAGTCGACTATGAGACCTTCTGTGTCCTATCCACTTACGACCAGTTGACTGCCCATCCATGGCAGTTGACAGGTAAAAGCAACTAGTTGACTGCTAGAGCGATAGCTGTAGTCAACTACATGACCAGCCGACTGGGTTATAATCCCAGTCAACTTCCCGTGTCAACTAAACTTTCGAGTGTTGAACACTCAACCAGTCAGATGGAGAAAACCATCAGTCGATTGGTAAACCTCAAACATGAGGTTTAACCAAAGTATGCTCCACTCATACTTGATACTCACCCTTAGAATAGACCTAAACCTTCTAGCCACCTGTATCAATGTAAAATACCATAAATAGATGGCTAAAGGAGTAATAATATTTGCAGAAATATATATATATATATATATGCGGATTAATTATTTAATTAGCTGTTGGGATTTATCTAGGTGTTTGGGTTAAAGTTGGGTTAACTCGGATTTGATCTAGGCTAACTCAACCACTTAAAAACTCACTCGTCTTTTCCTTTAACACGAGCCTAAGCTGTTTCTTCCGTTTCCCTCATTTCTGTCCCAATTTCTTCTTCTCCTCCTCTCGATCTTGGTCTCCTCAAATCTCGATCGCATTTTCTCTCTTTCTCTTCACCGATCGGCAACGCTTCCCTCTCCGCCGCACCCAACCACTCGCGACTCCTCCTCCTCGAAGTGATCTCCCTCGCGACCTCTTTGACTCTTTCCCATCCCAGATCTCGTCGGCGTCTCTGTGCGGGTGGTGCAGCGACGCTGCCACCGCAGCCAAGCGCTCGACCATAAGGTCAATCCAATTTCCTTCCTCCTTAGCTCTCGCCGACAGCCTTTAGCAGGTGAATCGACGGTGTCCACAGATGAGCTAGAGCGGCGAGTGTGCACGGGGGCTGGGAGTTTGAGCAGCGACGTCTACACCTTGTGCTAAACGGGAATCGTGATCTTCACCGGAGCTAGGGAAATGGTGTTGGCAATGGGTTTTCCGACGAGCATAACAGGGGATAAGAGGGAGGTGGCTGCCGGTGGAGTCCAAGGCTTGTAATCTTGATCTAGCCTCTCTCTTTTAATTGTAAATTGCTATATTTTGAGTTGTGTGATCTGTGGAGTTATTTTTTTCTTGTTGATGTGTTGGCTGTGATGTTTCTGTTGGGAATTGCTCGGTTGTGGCTGAGATCAAGGAGGGGTTGTGGCAGTGTAGTGAACCGAGGGGTGGAGCAAGTTGTATGGTGTGAGTTAGAGTGTTTGTGATTAGCTGTGAGTGACTGTAAATGGTTGTGATGCTTTGTTCTTGACTGTGAATGGGCAAGGATCTTAATAGAGTTGTGATATATTGTGATTTTTAGGTGAGGAGGGTGATATGAATAGGGATTTCTTCCAAAATAATCTGATTGAACCAGATTGGATACCTATAGTCGGATCAAAGGGGGTTGTGAAGGTTTTGCCCGGAAGCTCTGATACCAATTGAAGGGATTTCCCTTGTCGAGTCCGTGAGAGGAAACTTCGCTTCCCCTTCGCCTCGGTTGCTTGACCATGGTGATCCCTTCGATGTCCCCAGATTAAAAATTTAATCCTAGACAAAAGGGATTCCCAAAGCAACCAAGTCATCGTCGTGCTATTCGTTTAGAGAGGTCACTTGAACAAACTAGTTGTTCAAGCGACCATCCTCTATTCTACGAGTAGCCGCGGAATAGACGATGTCCGGATCGCCGGTTTTTGTGTTTATACTCAGGATCCAAGTATTATTTAGCCAATTTACAGAAATATAACATGCTTATATTTTGAAAAACAAACACAAGCAATGAATAAAAGAGATAGAAGAATAGTTATACCTCTTGGTCTTCTAATGTATGACCCTCCTCCTTTTGGACGTCGTGTGGGCGACGATCCACCAAAAGTCGAAGCTCCTAGATCGCAAAACTTCCTTCCTTGCTTTTTCCAAGCAAGAGGAAGAAGAGAAACAATGTTTTTCTCCTTCAAAAACTCAACCAACAAAGAACTATAGAAGTTCTTGTTAGGGCAATCTCTTGCCGTAATATGGTTTTGATGGTGTGGCAAAGGGTTTAAGTTAGTTTGATATGTTGATGTGATATGTGCGTTGAAGTCGTGCAGGACTTAGTAATTCGCACATGGAGCCGTGGCGAGTTTCACATCTCATGACTCATGCCTTGAGTCGGTGAAGGATAGCTTTGCGGAAGCCGTGCGCTTGGAGCATCCGAGGGACCGCCGGACGAGAAGCTTGGAGTGAAGCCGGAGGAAGTAGACTTCGAGGCAAGAGACGCGAAGGAGCATTGCAGAGCCGTGCACCTGATGCTGCCGAGGGACGTGGCCGAGAACGAAGAGAACTTCGAAGGCGAGGGACTCCGAGAAATGAGAGTGAGCGATTGTAACCCAGGGAAGGGTAGCTCTTAGGTGAAACTTGGCCATCTGGCCAAGTGTCGGATGGGTTTTTCGACACCCGATCGGCCATGTCATGGCGAATGATCGCTCCGAATCGAGTGAGTTCGATGGGTATACGATCGATCGGATTGTGGCCAGCGATGACATCGTGTGGCGATCGCAAGACCGATCGATCCGGGCTGAAGGCGCAATGATCGTCAATGGGGTTTCGGCCAGACCGCTCGTAGCCGATCGGGCGCGATTGATGAGAGCGTCGATCGTGATGAGGTCCATCAGTCGACTGCCAAGAGTTCCGTTGGACTACAACGGTCGGGATCCGACGTGTTCGGAGGCCGTTGTAGTGACGGCAGTCGACTGCCAAGGGCGGCAGTCGACTGATGGCGGCAAACGGGAAGAAGTTAGCCCTCTTTATAAAAAGAGAGGGTGTAAGCCTTTGAGAGGCTAATGCTCATACTCCAAACGATCTTCCTAGTGCCCCACAAGCTCTAAACTCTTCTTACTTGTCTTTACTTCAATCCTATTGTAAGAAGAGTGATCTTGGTTGTAAAGGTTACCTCCACCTAGCTTGGTGCAAAGGAGAGACCATTTAGTGGATTGGTTTAACGGAGTGATTCACCGAGGACGAATCAGGAACCGTGGATTAGCGGCGTAGCCGTGAACCACGTTATACCATCGTGTTAGCGTTTGTTTTATTGTTTGTCTTTTGCTTTGTATTTGTATATTCCGCTTGCGCTAATCTTTTGTAGACGAGCAATTTACGACGTCCAACGTACGAGGGCTATTCACCCCCCTCTAGCCGGCCATATCGATCCCCTACAAGTGGTATCAGAGCCGAGGAAAGCTTGTCGAGGACTAACCGCCACTACAAGCAATTTTCAAAATGGCCGGCTCCAACATCCATCCTCCGAAGTTTGAAGGAGAATTCGCTTGGTGGAAGAAGCGAATGGAGGTATTTTTCAAAACGGATTTTGATATAATGATTACAATGGAATCCGGTTTCGTTTTGCCTAGGGATGAAGAGGGGAAGCCAATAGAGAAATCTAGGTGGACCAAGAGGCAAAGAGAGGAGCACCTTGCAAACTCCAAAGCCAAGCACCATCTCTACAATGTGCTCCCTCAACAAGAAATCAACCGAATAGGAGAATGCCTAAGCGCCAAGGAGATGTGGGAGAAGCTAATTGAGCTTCATGAAGGCACATCCGAGGCAAAGCTAGCAAGGAGAGATCTCCTTCGCTCCCAACTATCCAACATCAAATTAGAAAAGGGAGAAAAGGTAATTTCTTTGCATTCTAGATTCAAAGAAATTTTAAATGGACTAACAAGTGTAGGTGAGAAGCTATCAAACCGGGATATGGTAATGAAGGCCATAGATGCCTTTCCCCGGTCCTCAAAGTGGAGCTCCATGGTGGACTCATTCTATATCTCAAAGAATTTAGAAGTGAGCACCTTGGAGGAGTTCTTCTCAACAATGGAACTCCACGAAACTAGGCTTGAAGGAATACAAGAGGAGCCTAGAATTCAACCTTCAAGAGGAGTAGCATTGTTGGCAAATAAGGGAAAGAAGAAGATGGAAATCCCCTCCTCCTCCGATGACGAAGCATCTTCCTCCTCCTCCATGGATAGCACCGAAGAAGCCTATATGGTAAGGAGGGTAAGACGTGCATTTAAGAATTTTAGATTTGATAAATCTAATGATAGGAATAGAAGACCAAGGGGGAAAGTCATATGCTACAATTGCCAAGGAGAAGGGCACATAAGGGACAATTGTCCTCTCCTAAACAAGAGCAAGGAAGAAAGGAAAAAGAAAGAAGAAAATAAGAAGAAAAAGGGGAGCAAGAAAAAGAAGGAAGAGGAGAAGAAGACAAAGGAGAAGGGAAAGGCTAAGGCTCTCAAGGCAAGGACTTGGGATGATCCATCCTCATCCTCCTCCTCATCATCGGATGAGGAGAATGCCTTTGTCACCAATTTGGCCTTGATGGCCTTTGATGACTTGGATTGCTCTTCATCCGAAAATGAAGGATCAAGCTCAAATGGAGAGAGCTCAAATGAAGGGTGAGCTTCCACATCCTCCTCATCCGAAGAAGAAGAGGACATGGAAACTATGGTAACCAATCTCTCACCTAGTAAAATAGTTTCTATGATTTCTAGTTTAACTAAGGATTTATTTAGGGCAAAGAAGAAAAATAAATGCATGCTTGAACAAATTAAGGAATTAGAACAAAAATTAGAAAAGGCATGCTTAAATGATAGTATTTCTTCTAGCTCAAATGAAGCATGCTCACATGATTATATGCCTTTAAATGTTAATGATGCATGCATAGAGGAAAATAGGGCATTAAGGGAAAAGGTAGATTACTTAACCAAAGCCCTAGAGAAATTCACAATTGGCTCCAACACATTAAATATGATCTTAGGGAGCCAAAGAGCTAGTTTCAACAAGAAAGGCCTAGGCTACAAGGAAAAGAAAATTGAAAAGGCCTACAAATGCCTTATAGCTAGGGGACAAGATAAGAAGAAGGTAATTGCTAGGAAATGGATCCCCAAGGAGTGTTTAGTGAACCCAATAGGAAAGAATTTATTTTGGGTTCCAAAATCCATCCTTAAGGGTTAGAATAACCCTAGGGTAGTCAACCATATGAACTTGACCTATATCATATTTTGGTTGACTTAGGATGACGGCACAACATTTTTTAGATAGTGTTGGGTGATGATAACGTACCCATAAATAGGTAATAATACTTAAATCATGATGATTGATGTAATTCCTATGTATGTTTTAAATCATGATTTATGATTTTGATATTTGGCATGTTATCATGAGAAATAGGGTTAAATCATGCTTTAGGTGATAATTTGTTTATTATCATCGTATAATACCTAATGCATGACTATTATTTGATGGATACATGAGTTTCATGATCATAATGTAGGATTGATTGATATATGTCATTATGATCATGTAGAATGTTAGGTTGATACTTAACCATGATAGAATTGCATGAATATATGGGTTAAGTATATACAAATACCCCCTAGGATACATCTCACACTCACTATAGGCTAACTTGATTGCAAACTTAGCATGGGTGAGATATTAGGATGATACAAATGTCCACTAATGCCTATGGCATTTAGATGGTCATTTAAAGTATCAAAATAGCAATAATAGACCAATCATGGGGAAGGCTTATGTTTAATTCATAGACATATTGCCCAAAGATCATGGTTGGATATTTCATATGTTTTCAAAATAATTTCTTACCTTAAAATACATGTATTCATGTTTTGAAACAATTGGATGCAAAACTAGGTAGCTAACTTGATACTAGAATGATCAAAAACCTAGTGGTTTTAGAACTTTTGGATTTTTGGCAAAAACAAGAAAATATAATGAGTTTTCATGAAAACTATTTTTCCTTGATAGATATACTTAATAGAAATATGTTCCCAAATTTCATGATTTTTCGAATTTTCGAATTTATAATGCATTTCAAATTCATCCAAAATCAAAAATTGATTCCTTTGTGCATCATTGCCATCGATAGCGATCGACTAGTGGCTATAAATCAGAACATTGAAGGCCGAATTCAGTTTGTAAACCTACAACAAGTGGTAGAAATATACTTGATGCCATCAACAAGTGGTACCCAATTTTAAATCAACTTGTCATATTTTCCCTCCATTATACTTGATGCCATGAGCTTATAACTTAGTGTTAATCTTTTTGATAGTGTCAAAGGGGGAGAAATAAGTATGTTTAAGTTAATCACTTTAGGGGGAGAAATATATTTTAGGGGGAGAAATATATGATAGGGGGAGAAAATTTGCATAGAGAGTTTCATGGATTAAGGGGAAATTGCATGTTGTTATATCATGTTTATCTTTACTTGCTTTCTTACCTTAGAATTTATATCAAATGTTTTTACCTAACTTAAACGGATTGCCACACATCAAAAAGGGGGAGATTGTTAGGGCAATCTCTTGCCGTAATATGGTTTTGATGGTGTGGCAAAGGGTTTAAGTTAGTTTGATATGTTGATGTGATATGTGCGTTGAAGTCGTGCAGGACTTAGTAATTCGCACATGGAGCCGTGGCGAGTTTCACATCTCATGACTCGTGCCTTGAGTCGGTGAAGGATAGCTTTGCGGAAGCCGTGCGCTTGGAGCATCCGAGGGACCGTCGGACGAGAAGCTTGGAGTGAAGCCGGAGGAAGTAGACTTCGAGGCAAGAGACGCGAAGGAGCATTGCAGAGCCGTGCGCCTGATGTTGCCGAGGGACGTGGCCGAGAACGAAGAGAACTTCGAAGGCGAGGGACTCCGAGAAATGAGAGTGAGCGATTGTAACCCAGGGAAGGGTAGCTCTTAGGTGAAACTTGGCCATCTGGCCAAGTGTCGGATGGGTTTTCCCGACACCAGTCGACTGCCATGTCATGGCAGTCGACTGCTCTGAGTCGAGTGAGTTCGACTGGTATACGACTGACTGGATTATGGCCAGCATCATTGCCATACGTGTGGCGCGACAAGAATCGATCACGGCGCGCGAATGATCGGTCAATGGGGTTTGACCCGCGAGCCGTTAAATGGCCGTAGGCGATCGACTACGGAATGACGATCGTGATCGAGGTCCATCGATCGTGCGAAACCAGATTAGAACTACAATGACGGTCGAGATCGAAGCGTGTTCGGGCGAGATTGTAGTGATGGCGGTCGGTTGCCAAGAGCGGCCCGGTCGGTGATGGCGGCAAACGGGAAGAAGTTAGCCCTCTCTATAACAAGAGAGGGTGTGAGCCTTTGAGAGGCTAATGCTCATACTCCAAACGATCTTCCTAGTGCCCCACAAGCTCTAAACTCTTCTTACTTGTCTTTACTTCAATCCTATTGTAAGAAGAGTGATCTTGGTTGTAAAGGTTACCTCCACCTAGCTTGGTGCAAAGGAGAGACCATTTAGTGGATTGGTTTAACGGAGTGATTCACAGAGGACGAATCAGGGACCGTGGATTAGCGGCGTAGCCGTGAACCACGTTATACCATCGTGTTAGCGTTTGTTTTATTGTTTGTCTTTTGCTTTGTATTTGTATATTCCGCTTGCGCTAATCTTTTGTAGACGAGCAATTTACGACGTCTAACGTACGAGGGCTATTCACCCCCCTCTAGCCGGCCATATCGATCCCCTACAGTTCTTGCCGCCGGCCAACTAGAAGGAGAAGAAGATGATGGAAAACTACCAAGACACCAAGGGAAACCCTATATCTTGTTTCCACCACCTAAGAAGAAGAGAGGGGAGTGTTTTGGGCGCTGGACAAGGGCTGGAATAGCTGTTGGACGTTGGCCACAAGGCAAGGAAGAAGAAGGAAAACTTGCCTTATTTGGTGCCACCCTTGCTTCCAAACCCTAACCCTAATTCCAATCCTATCTCAACTAGGATTGCCCTATTCTTGCCGCCCAAGCCTTGCTCCCTCTCAATCATCATCATCATGCCAACCCCATGCCACCTTTTATAGAGTTTGGGGATAAGCCATGAATTAATCTCCTCCATTGGTTCTAGGGATTTAATCTCAACCGTCGGATCTAGAGATTTAATCTCAACCATCGGATCTTAGAGATTTAATCTCTACCAATGGATCTTAGTGTTTTGTTTCTATCCATTGGATCTAAGCATCTTGAGGTGTTAATGGGCTACATTAGGGACCATGAGGAGGAGTTGGGTCTTGGCCACCCATGGATCAAGCCCACATAAAGTCCGATCCACTAATGATGGTCCAATCCACTAAAGGTCCATCATTGATCTACCTCACCAACCCCCATATGATAATATGGGCTCCATATATTATTTGTACATTTTCTCCCCGTGTTTAAGATCTCGAATGTTCGTCGATTAATTAATTTACTGACCATTAATTAATCAACATCTAACTCCTTGAGTAGTACCACTCAACCTTTTCATCATGCCGGACCTAGTCCACCTGCAGGGTTTACATGATGAACCTTATGAGCTCCTCAAGGGGACATCATCATCCTAATATATAGGACACAGTTTCCTCCTATAATTAATGACACACCATATAAATAATATCATCTCCCAACTTACCGAGTCTATCGATTTAATCTATAAATCTCGCCCATTGGTAAATCAAAGAGATGAGTACCAAGTATATGTGCCCGTTATTATATCGGGATTAAGAGCATGTACTAAATAATATCTGAGGTCCGATTCGATTATGTAGTCAGCAATAAATCGAATCACCTCTATGTCGGTCCTGCTCAATACACACAAAGTGCACTAGTGTGATTCTATGGTCAAGACAAACCAATACCAAATCACACTACAACCATTCCGATGGTTTGTCCAAAGTCATCTCGGTTGTGAGCCTTTACTTATACTTTACAAGGTGCCGATAACAAGATCTCCCGTGTGACACCACACACCATGTTATCTACAATGTAACGTATTAGACAATATTGCATAACTATAAAAATATGCAAACAATGATCATGTGATTCTTATTTCAAAATAAAGATGTTCATACAAAAGATAGACTTTTCAGTATACATCCCTACAGGTTGTACTGGATAAGTGTAGATTAGATCAACGGTATGAAATTGGAGTTAAATACAGTGTGGAGCAGCTGTAATTTAAGTGTTATGATTATGGATTAGAGTTATAACTAATTTTGTTGGTGATCCTATTACATCAGATTAAGTGTAAAAGGTTAAATCCTCATGTGATTAGCTTAGTTAATTTTGATATGGATTGATCTTTATTATAGTGTATATAGGATTAAGGAAAGGGAGAGATCGGTTAAGTGGATAGCTTAATCCAATAGGTTTTGATCTTAATACCAGAGTTGGAAATATAATCTGATTATATTTGTAATATTGCAGGATGTGGATACGAGGCAGGTCCGTGGACGTGAAGATATTTATTACGAGCTACATAGCAGGTGGGTAATTTCCTACCCTGGTCAGATAGCACCTAAACCCTGAAGTATATAACTTCATATTATTGTCACTTTGACCTTAAATCCACTCTAGTTTTTCTGATGCTTGATATTTGTCTTTGCACTTAAATACTATTATTGTTGTTATCTATTCATTCATCTTTGTTATGAATTATAGATATTGTGGTAAGTGGACCTGTAGTGGTTTACCTATGTGTACGTAGCTAAATTCGATTGTAAAACTGAATTGTGCAATTTAGATAAATTATCCGGGGGTGGATGATTCTAGAAGCAAAGTTGAGTTTTCATGTTAGATCCTGTTGAGGTACATATCCACTATGGATCATGTAGTCGGGTATGGACGTGTGATTTGTCGATACAGTGTCGCTACGGACCGGTGGTCCTAGCTTGGTTGTGATCGATTGAGTATGACTCTCTGCATGATAGAGAGTCTATTGATCAGTCGAGTATGACTCTCTACAGGATAGAGAGTGTTATGATCAGTTGTGTATGACTCTCTGTAGGATAGAGAGTGTGTTGATAAGTCGAGTATGACTCTCTGTAGGATAGAGAGTGTTATGATTAGTTGTGTACGACTCTCTGCAGGATAGAGAGTGCGTTGATCAATTGAGTACGACTCTCAGCAGGATAAAGAGTGTATTGATCAGATTGGTATGACTCTCTGTAGGATAGAGAGTCTGTGATGGATATATGTTTATGTGACTGTGCATTCATGTCATTTACATGCATGATGGCGATTAGGTCTCCCTTATGGTTGAGAGGGTCGTCAGTCATCCTGCCTCCCAGGTTACTCATGGAGGAGTAACTGGTGTGAGGGCAGAGCATTTGTTGTGCCGCACTCTACCACTATAGATGGTGATAGTTGGAGTTGTGTGTAGTTGTCCTACATGTGTGGCACTCGACCACTCATGGGTAGTGACTATCGGAGTGGCCAACAGCAGGGACCCTCATCGTGTAGCTAGCTCTTTATGCTTATATATTACTTGACCATACTGCCCACTCAGCCACTCGAGAGTAGTGGTTGGTGTTGAGTTGGGACAGTTGTCATGTCGAGCCACCGAGGACACACTGGGTCGTGGTAGCTTTAGGGTGAGTCGGCATGACCATGCATTCTGCATTGCCATGTCTTATGCCATTTTGCATATATATATATATATATATATATATATATATATATATATATATATATATGGATGATTGTGATTAGTGTATATATAGATGCAGTCTATATGTATGCTTATTGTGATGTTGTATTTGTTTGTACATCATCATACATGCTACTGCATTTGCTATATGATAGTGTGTGGGATACCTGTGTATGAGTTGGTCAGACTGTAGTATATCTTTGACTAGTACCTTGAGATGATACGGGATGGACCCGGTTCATCGTTGTATTTGCCATAGGATGTTAGTATGGTGGTTTGTCGCTTATAGAATTAGAATTACTCTACCATATTGTAGGTGTTGTATTATGTACTTATACTTAGGTTGTATGAGTTGCATCGTTGCTAATCTTCAAGTATGTCAGTACCTTATGATTTATTGTTGATCAGTTTAGTATACAATTGTTATATCATGCTGGTGTATACCTGTTATACCATTAGACAACATATTGTTGACTCGCATGTGATATATATATAAATTATGCATGCACTTTTATTCTTATTACCGCTGAGTTATACTCACCACCACAGACCTGGGTTTCTTGTTGCCCAAGTAACAGGTACTCGACTCCGTGATGGGCTTGGAGCTTTGCAAGCTGGCAATATCTCATCTCATCTCCGAGGGTCCCATCATGGATTTATGTTTTCTTTTGATTTTGGATGTTTCTTATTTCGATCTGGATTTATGTGTTGGATTGTAGTGTTGATCTTGTGGTTGATGTACACACTTGTGGATTCGGGTGTTTGTCGATGTTTCCATTGTGTTTTGGTGTCAGTCATACTGGTATGCAATGTGTGTAGTTGTTATTGTTGGAGATTGCTTAGGAGGCTCATCGGATCCCATATACCCGGATTAAAATTTTCACTAATGAAAACTAATCCGGATGGGATGAGTTTCCTAAGCACAACCAATTCATCGTCGTGCTAACGACTTGAGCAACCGCTTGAACAACTAGTTATTCAAGCAACACAACTCTCCTAGTCGATTAGCCGCAGAATAGACGATGTCCGGATCGCCGGTTTTTGTGTTTATGCTTGGGATCCAAATATTATTTATCCATTCACAGAAATATATCATGCTTATGAATGAAAAACAAATACAAACATGTAACATATAAAATTAGAGAATCGATATACCTCTCGATCTTCTAATGTATGTCCTTCCTCCTTTCGAACGTCGTGTGGGCGACGCTCTACCAAAAGTCGAAGCTCGTAGATCACACATCTTCCTTCCTTGCTCATCCAAAGCAAGAGGAAGAATAGAAACAAGGCTCATCTCCTTCCTATGGCCAACCAACAAGCAACAAAAGAAATGCTTGTCACCGACCAACAAGGAGAAGGAGATAATGGTGGAAACCGACCAAGACATCAAGGGAAACCCCTAAGTCTTGTTTCCACCACCCAAGGAGAAGGAGAAGGTGTCTTTGGATGCTGCCCTAGGGCTGGAGAAGGTGATATGGGCGCCGGCCACCAAACCATGAAGAAGAAAGGAAGAAACTTTCCTTATTTGGTGCCACCCAAACCTCCTAAACCCTAAGCTTCCAAACCTTAATCCAAGTTCACCTTGTGGCTGTCCATGGAAGTGAGGAAAGAGATTAGGATGAGCTCAAGCCAAGGTAGAGAGGAGAACCATAGTGGCCGGCCAACCCTTAGGAAGAAGAAGAACAACCTCCAATGTTGCCGCCCACTATTTGCTCCCAAAACCCTAGCCACCCAAACCCTAATCCTAACTCACCTTATTTCTGGCCATGGAAGAGGGGAAGAAGAATAGGATGAGCTCAAGCTAAGGTAGAGAGGAGAAGCATAGTGGCCGGCCAACCCAAGGAAGAAGAAGGAAAAACCTTCAATGTTGCCGCCCACCCTTGCTCCCAAAACCCTAGCCACCCAAACCCAATCCTAAACCAACTAGGATTCCTAGCCACCAAAGGAAGCAAACCCTAATCCCCTCATCCATTGTGTTCTCCATGCCAACTACCCTAAGCCACCCTTTTATAGAGTTAGGGATAAGCCTTGGTTTAATCTCCACCATTGGTTCAAGGGATTTAATCTCAACCGTCGGATCTAGAAATTTAATCTCAACCGTCAGATCTTAGAGATTTAATCTCTACCAATGGATCTTAGAGTTTTGTTTCTATCCATTGGATCTAAGCATCATGAGGTGTTAATAGGATACATTAGGGACCATGAGGAGGAGTTGGGTCTTGGCCACCCATGGATCAAGCTCACATAAAGTCTGATCCACTAATGATGATCCAATCCACTAAAGGTCCATCATTGATCTACCTCACCAACCCCCATATGATAATATGGGCTCCATATATTATTTGTACATTTTCTCCCCGTGTTTAAGATCTCGAATGTTCGTCGATTAATTAATTTACTGACCATTAATTAATCAACATCTAACTCCTTGAGTAGTACCACTCAACCTTTTCATCATGCCGGACCAAGTCCACCTGCAGGGTTTATATGATGAACCTTACGAGCTCCTCAAGGGGACATCATCATCCTAATATATAGGACACGGTTTCCTCCTATAATCAACGGCACACCATATAAATAATATCATCTCCCAACTTACCGAGTCTATCGATTTAATCTATAAATCTCGCCCATTGGTAAATCAAAGAGATGAGTACTAAGTATATGTGCCCGTTATTATATCGGGATTAAGAGCATGTACTAAATAATATCTGAGGTCCGATTCGATTATGTAGTCAGCAATAAATCGAATCACCTCTATGTCGGTCCTGCTCAATACACACAAAGTGCACTAGTGTGATTCTATGGTCAAGACAAACCAATACCAAATCACACTACAACCATTCTGATGGTTTGTCCAAAGTCATCTCGGTTGTGAGCCTTTACTTATACTTTACAAGGAGCTGATAACATGATCTCCCGTGTGACACCACACACCATGTTATCTACAATGTAACGTATTAGACAATATGCATAAAAATATGCAAACAATGATCATGTGATTCTTATTTCAAAAATAAAGATGTTTATAGAAAAGATAGACTTTTCAGTATACATCCCTACAATCTCCCACTTATACTAAAAGACTATGTTGTGCTCTTACTGCCTACATCTGATTCCCCTTCCCTCCACATGCCTATCAAAACTCTCGCTATAAGGGCCTTAGTGAAAGGGTCTACCAGGTCATCCTCTGATGCAATCTAGGCGACAGCAAATTCTACCTCCTTTACGATTTCTCGTATCAGGTGGTACTTGCACTCTATGTGTTTACTAGCCTTATGGGCTTGTGGTTCCTTCGAGTTTGCAACTGCACCATTATTATCACAATAAATTATGATAGTTCTGGGCAAACCAGGAATCACATCCAAGTCCATCAGGAAGTTCCTGAGCCACACAGCTTCCTTGGCTGCCACATACTCAGCTTCCATGATGGAGTTCGCCACGCATTTCTGCTGCGCACTCCTCCATACAATGGCTCCACCTCCTAAAGTAAACACAAAACCTGAGGTAGACTTACTGTTATCCCTATTTGATTAGAAGTCGCAATCCATGCAACCCACAGGGAGTAATTGGTATGCCCGGTAAACTAGCATATAATCCCTAGTCCTTCTCAGGCACTACAATATATGCTTTACCGCAGTCCAATGTCCCTATCCTGGATTGCTCTGATATCCGCTGACCATGCCCAAAGAAAAGCAGATATCGGGTCTCGTACATAGCATCGTATACATGAGGCTTCCTACTGCCGAAGCATAAGGAACCGCCTTCATCTCCTCTATCTCCTTAGATGATCTAGGCCACATCTCTTTAGATAAAGGAACTCCATGCCCAAAAGGTACAAAACCCTTCTTGGAGTTCTGCATGCTAAAACGATCCAAAATTGTGTCTATGTATGAAGCTTGGAATAAGCACAACATCCTTTTCCTACGATCCCTTATAACCTTGATCCCAAGGATGTGTTCCGCTTCTCCCAAGTCCTTCATATCAAACTGGTTGGACAACCATACCCTTACGCCCGATAACACTTCGATGTTGTTGCCAACCACCAAAATGTCATCTACGTATAGTACAAAAAAAAATACCACTACGTTTCCGTCACATCTCTTGTATACACAAGACTCATCCGAACTTTGAATAAATCCATAAGACTGATTTACCTCCTCAAAGCGGATGTTCCAAGACCTCGAAGCTTGCTTCAATCCATAAATGGACCGATTAAGCTTACATACAAGATGCTCTTTGCCCTTAGCAATGAATCCCTCTGGTCGCTTCATGTAGATGTTTTCCTCAAAAATTCCATCAAGGAAAGCTGTCTTGACATCCATATGCCACACCTCATAATCCATATGAGCTGCTATGCATAAGAGCTCTCAGTCCTGACTTGAATCCATAGATTCAATCTCAGTATTCATTGCACTTTGCCAAGATGCCCCTCCCACTACGATGAGGTATCACTTGTGTATCCTCTGTGACACGCGGTGCAGTGACATGTGGTATGTCCTCTTGTACCGGTGGTACTAAAGAAGTGACTTCCCTTTTAACTCCTCCAGAACAATTTTACTCTTGGGCTTATGACTCATCACATAGTCTTCCTCTAGAAATCTGGTGTTCGTACTAACGATCACCCTCTGATCTCTAGGACTATTAAACAATCCACCCTTCGTTCCTCTAGGATAGCCAACGAACAAGCGCACTTCTGTACGAGGTTCCAACTTACCATCATCTGCCTTCAGCACATGTGTTAAACTCCCCATATCCGAATATGTCTTAGACTAGGCTTTCGCCCGGTCCACAACTATGTGGGAGTATAGGGCACTGATTTAGATGGAACCAAGTTCAGAATGTACACCACCGTATCTAGAGCATATCCCTAGAACGAATATGGCAAGTCAGAATAACTCATCATCGTTCTAACCATCTCCATAAGAGTCCTATTTCTTCGCTCTGCTACACCGTTCTGCTGGGGTGTGCCAGGTTCAGTCAATTGGGATTGAATCCCAACCTCTGATAAGTAGTTCCTAAACTCTCCCAAGAGGTTGTCTCCACCATGATCAGATCGTAGTGTCATCCATATCTTGAATAATCGTCTATAAAAGAGACGAAATATTCAAGACCACCTCTTGACTGGATAGTCATAGGACCACACAAATCAGAATGAACCATTTCTAACACATCTTCGGCTCTATACCCCTTGGCCTTGAAAAGGCCTCTTGGTCATCTTACCCTCCAAGCAAGATTCACAGGTTGGGAGATCCTCCACTACTAATGAACCCTAAGGTCCATCAGCTATCAACCTTTGAATTCTGCTTAGGTTAATGTGACCAAGCCTAAGAATCCAAAGATATGTTTGGTTCATCTTCGAAGGTTCTTTTCTCTTATTGGAATTAGAAGATGAGTTATTAACTTCAATTTGCATCGTGGGAGGTTTTAGTTCAAGTGTATACAAATTTCCTATCAATGTACCTAAACAAATATTCTTCCTATTCCTTTTTATAACATCTCTGTCATTAAAAGAAATAGAATATCAATCCATAAACAATTTAGGAACTGAAACTAAGTTCTTCCTAAATAAAGGTACATAAAGGGAATTTTCTAGAACCTAAGTTTTATTTTTCTCAAGAGATAAATAAAACTTCTCCCACTGCAATAGCCACCACCTTCATGGCATTGCCCAAGTAAATGGTAATATCCCCTTTAGCTAGTCGTCGGGTTTCCTGGAACCCCTGCAAAGTGTTGCAGACATGATTAGTGGCTCTCATATCTACACACCAGGTGCCAGTAGATAACACCGCTACTCATGTTTCAACAACTAGTCCAAAGGATATACCTTTGTTCTGTTTTGGACTGGGACGGTCCTTCTTCCAATGTCCATCCTACTTCTAAGTAAAGTGCTTGCCTTTCGGCTTCTTTACTCCTCCCTGAGATCCTCCCACTACCTTTGCTCTACCTTGTTTCTTCTTCTTCTTGCCTTTCGGCTTAGAAGTAGAAACCCTTTTGAGCAACCATGGCTTGAGGACACTCTTCGAAGAGTGAATACTTGTACTCCTTAGCAGATAAGACAATATCTAGATTCTTTTCCAATCAACATTATTTGGGTACAGTAAGTTTATTTCCTTTAGTATCATAGTAAGTGGACTTGAAAGTCATTTTTGAAAATCCTAAGAATAACATAGATCATTACTTTAGATTTCAAAAAATTATTGATTCCTCAAAACAATAAAATTCCGAAATCAACCAACACCTCAAAACACTGAGAATATCGCATGCCACGCAGTGTGGACGTATACGAATTCTACATTTGCAAGAGAAGGTTTTACCCATTAATTTTATTATCTTGTCAACCTTACTTTTTGACAAATAAAATTAATAGTTGGTTCCTCTTTGGCCCTACAAATAAAAGCAGTGACTCCGATGGGGAGGATACTTTTATTTGCATCTAAGTGTGCACCATTACACGATACTAAGGGAATTATTTCGGACTATGTGCCTTACCGCTGTGGAAGTACACAGCTCCTAGATAATTTCCTATAACCATTATTTGACCTAGTGATCTGCAAACAAACTCATCCGCAGGGAGGAAGGCACTCAGAGCCGACGCGCAAGTTTGTTTGCATCACTTGTCAAACTGTAATGGAGGCCGCGAGAATTTATAAAAATATCCCTCTCCCACTTAGTAATTTAAAATTGAGGAATTTTCCTAGCCTACGACATGCATATCAAACAAAAAGAAATAAATATGAAAAATAAATTATTTTCCAACTATTATGGCTTTTGTCTTCAATATGCCTCCCGTCACATCGCCATCTCGTCCGCTCCTCCTATGCCCCGTACGAGCCATCCGGAGATCCAAGCCGAGACTAAAACCTATTTTAATTTACGTGCATCGATCCAATACTCCACTAGGGACTGTATATAAAATCTAGATCGAAAGTAAACTCAAATAGAGAGTGGTTAAACAATGTCGTATTTAATTTACAAAAACTAAATACTTGCCTTGTCAACCCCGAGGATTCAACAAAATAAATATTTACACACATACAATCACATATACACATATGGCCATAATAGTTGGATCTTATGCGTGCAACCAAAGAGTTAAACTATGCATATCCTACTATTATCCGGCACATATAATATATGAAAAAGTGTATAAAAATTAACCGAATCCTAAACACACAAAACCGGAAATCATGGGTCTCATACCATTTGTTGGAGATTGCTTAGGAGGCTCATCGGATCCCATGTCCCAGGATTAAAATTTTCACTAATGAAAACTAATCCGGATGGGATGAGTTTCCTAAGCACAACCAATTCATCGTCGTGCTAACGACTTGAGCAATCGCTTGAACAAACTAGTTGTTCAAGCAACACAACTCTCCTAGTCGATTAGCCGCGGAATAGACGATGTCCGGATCGCCGGTTTTTGTGTTTATGCTCGGGATCCAAATATTATTTAGCCATTCACAGAAATATATCATGCTTATGAATGAAAAACAAATACAAACATGTAACATATAAAATTAGAGAATCGATATACCTCTCGATCTTCTAATGTATGTCCTTCCTCCTTTCGGACGTCGTGTGGGCGACGCTCTACCAAAAGTCGAAGCTCCTAGATCACACATCTTCCTTCCTTGCTCATCCAAAGCAAGAGGAAGAATAGAAACAAGGCTCATCTCCTTCCTATGGCCAACCAACAAGCAACAAAAGAAATGCTTGTCACCGGCCAACAAGGAGAAGGAGATAATGGTGGAAACCGACCAAGACATCAAGGGAAACCCCTAAGTCTTGTTTCCACCACCCAAGGAGAAGGAGAAGGTGTCTTTGGATGCTGCCCTAGGGCTGGAGAAGGTGATATGGGCGCCGGCCACCAAACCATGAAGAAGAAAGGAAGAAACTTTCCTTATTTGGTGCCACCCAAACCTCCTAAACCCTAAGCTTCCACACCCTAATCCAAGCTCACCTTGTGGCCATCCATGGAAGTGAGGAAGGAGATTAGGATGAGCTCAAGCCAAGGTAGAGAGGAGAACCATAGTGGCAGGCCAACCCTTAGGAAGAAGAAGAACAACCTCCAATGTTGCCACCCACTATTTGCTCCCAAAACCCTAGCCACCCAAACCCTAATCCTAACTCACATTATTTCTGGCCATGGAAGAGGGGAAGAAGAATAGGATGAGCTCAAGCTAAGGTAGAGAGGAGAAGCATAGTGGCCGGCCAACCCAAGGAAGAAGAAGGAAAAACCTTCAATGTTGCTGCCCACCCTTGCTCCCAAAACCCTAGCCACCCAAACCCAATCCTAAACCAACTAGGATTCCTAGCCACCAAAGGAAGCAAACCCTAATCCCCTCATCCATTGTGTTCTCCACTCCAACTACCCTAAGCCACCCTTTTATAGAGTTAGGGATAAGCCTTGGTTTAATCTCCACCATTGGTTCAAGGGATTTAATCTCAACCGTCGGATCTAGAGATTTAATCTCAACCATCAGATCTTAGAGATTTAATCTCTACCAATGGATCTTAGAGTTTTGTTTCTATCCATTGAATCTAAGCATCATGAGGTGTTAATAGGCTACATTAGGGACCATGAGGAGGAGTTGGGTCTTGGCCACCCATGGATCAAGCCCACATAAAGTCTGATCCACTAATGATGATCCAATCCACTAAAGGTCCATCATTGATCTACCTCACCAACCCCCATATGATAATATGGGCTCCATATATTATTTGTACATTTTCTCCCCGTGTTTAAGATCTCGAATGTCCGTCGATTAATTAATTTACTGACCATTAATTAATTAACATCTAACTCCTTGAGTAGTACCACTCAACCTTTTCATCTTACCGGACCAAGTCCACCTGCAGGGTTTACATGATGAACCTTATGAGCTCCTCAAGGGGACATCATCATTTTAATATATAGGACACGATTTCCTCCTATAATCAACGGCACACCATATAAATAATATCATCTCCTAACTTACCGAGTCTATCGATTTAATCCATAAATCTCGCCCATTGGTAAATCAAAGAGATGAGTACTAAGTATATGTGCCTATTATTATATCGGGTTTAAGAGCATGTACTAAATAATATCTGAAGTCCAATTCGATTATGTAGTCAGCAATAAATCGAATCACCTCTATGTCGGTCATGCTCAATACACACAAAGTGCACTAGTGTGATTCTATGGTCAAGACAAACCAATACCAAATCACACTACAACCATTCCGATGGTTTGTCCAAAGCCATCTCGGTTGTGAGCCTTTACTTATACTTTACAAGGAGTCGATAACATGATCTCCCGTGTGACACCACACACCATGTTATCTACAATGTAACGTATTAGACAATATGCATAAAAATATGCAAACAATGATCATGTGATTCTTATTTCAAAAATAAAGATGTTTATAGAAAAGATAGACTTTTCAGTATACATCCCTACAGTTATGTCATTGTGTTATTTTCCGCTGTGTATTATCATATTTACTTTGTTATATGATGTTGTGATTGTGGCCGAATGGCCTTGTATAAATAGGATATGTTGTCACGTACAGGGGAGATGATGTCCATTTATTTTTTGGCTTGGCATACTCTCGGGGCGTGACAATCAATCTCATGCCTACAAGATCCATCCGAGTCCTCCATGACTCATTCACCCTTTGCACTAGCCTATAGATGCTTCCATCGACTATGTCATGCTAACCCGGTCTCATTTTCCAAGAGGCTACACCTCCAGGACTTCTCCATTGCCAAGCCTCAATCCGCCAAGACTACACACTTTGACTTTCGTGGGTAAGACTATATCTTTGGACATTCCTTTTCCAAATATTCATATTTGGACTTTCACCACCAAGACTGCACACTTGGACTTACGTGACTAAGACTACATCCTTGGACTTTTCCTTTGCCAAGTATCCATACTTGGACTTTCCCTTGCCAAGACTTCACCCTTGAATTTTTCCTTGCCAAGTATCCATACTTGGACTTCTTCATTGCCAAGAATCCAATCTTGGACTTCCCTTACTAAGTCTCTAAGCTTGGACTTCCACTCAAGTCTCACTCGAGCCAGGTCACCCTTGACCTGAGGTCGATTCCTCTAACAATCTCCCCCATATGACCTTGGATATCCCAAACATCCACTTGTCATATGGACAAACATCAAAATCCTACTCGAGTTTCACTTGAGTATAGTTAAATATGACTGATAGAATGTATTTTTTTAATTGTCGCAATACTGAACCCCCTAAATACACTAATGCAGTATAGGACTGACTCGGGTCATCTCCCAACGAACCTAATGGTTGGACGTTTGTTTTTAAACAGAAGTAAACACTGGGGGTTTTTATAATTATCAAAACAATTAAAATGCAATATCAAATGCAAACATGAGAATTAAACATGCAAAAAGTAAACCTAACTACCAATTATTAATTCTCGGGAAGCTAACCTAATGCAAGAACAAATACAAAAAGTAACAAGCAACTATCCTAATGCGCAAAAGTAAGTGATCACGCACCGCACTGTCACTATACGGTATAATGATCAAATAAAGGTGAACAATTCAATCAAGCACCGCACTGTCACTATACGGCGCAGTGATCAAACAGTCACTGAAAAACTAAACTAACAAACAGAAAGGAAAGCGACCAAGCACCGCACTGTCACTATACGGTACACTGATCAAACAAAGGTAAACAATTCAACCATGCACCGCACTGTCACTATACGGCACAATAGTCAAACAGTCACTAAAAACTGCAATAAACGAAATGCAATAAACGAAAGCAATTCAACCAGGCACCGCACTGTCACTATACGGTACATTGGTCGAATGTAAATCAAACTAACCTAACAACTAAAGCTTAACACAAATAAAACTCTAACTACAACTCAAGTTAAAACACAAGTTAGAATACAAAATAAAATACAAGGTAAACCGCAGATTGAAACACAAAGTAAAATACTAGTGAAAACACATATTACAAACACTAGTAAAAATACAATTCAAGGTCACTGGTGAAAGCACATATTAAAAACACTAGCGAAAACACAAATGAAAACACTAATGCAAACACAATGTAATAACACCAGTGACAACACAAATGAAAACACAAGTGCAAATACAAATGAAAACACAAATGAAAATACAAATGAAAACACAGTATGAACCATAACTGAAATCACAAACTGAAACACAAACTAAAAATTAACCAACTCTCATCCACAACTCTGTTGGGTTTCCGGCACCGCGGCGAGTGTGTGTTCGAACATGTTTCGCAAACATGTGCACAGCGGAAGAAATAAAAATAATAAATCTACATTTATTACAACACACACATCACACGCATGCATAGTACAACATGTGTAGACATAACCGTAAATTTAAATTTTGCAATAAAAGGAAATTTAACTACGTATACCTTTCGTATCACGTGTAGCGGGAACGGCATCAACCGGAACGATCCTTGCTAGAATCGTCTCTATCCGTATCCATGCCGAGTATCTTCGGGATGACTTCACAAAGTCACGAGCTTCGTCTTCGTATGGGTTACTAGCCTCGTGTTGAAGATGACGTGATCGAGAGAGGATCACGATCCGAATCCAAATTCGGATCCAAAGATGAGTCCTCAAAACTCGCTTCTCCGGAGAGGTATTCGTCAACCGTTTGACGAATCCTTCGTCCTCCACCTCTGAGGATTACCAGAGATCGAATCCCCGGTAAGTAAGGTGCTGTTGGAGCTCCAAACGTCGTCCAAACGATGCTCCGACGAGAAGGAAACAAGCTGTCAAGAAAACTGGACAGCTTTTGGTGGAGGAGTAGGCGTCGGCCAAAAAGGGTAAGATGAAGCTCACCTTGATCCCAAACCCAAAGGAGATCACCAGAGAGTTGCCGGAGGATCACCGGCCGAAGCTTGGACGCCGGCAACAATTTGGACGGCGGCACAAGGGGCTGGGCGGTGGCCATGGAGGTGTTGGCGCCGAAAATCTCAAATGAGATGAGGTGGGCGGCAACTTAGGTTAGGGTTTTGGATTGGATTAGGGCTTAACAACACCTTAAGCCCTCTTTTATAGAAAACTAATTCTCTTAATGATTATTGGATCATAACCATAAGGCCCGTTAACCCGCTCTATTAATATAAGTTAAAATAAACCAAACCATGATGGTTTATTTTAAGTTAAAACGAACCGAACCAACTTTTGGTTCATTCGTTTAAAATAAACCAAACCCTTTTGTTTATTCTCCTCCATTGGATTAGAACCAAACTATTTTGGTTCGTCCATCATGTCTTCATAAGACACGGCCCATCCACGCTTCCATTGCGACTAAAACGATTTCATGCTCGCTTCTTGTTTGGTCCAACCAAACCTAGTTTCTCTCGGTCTGAGAATCCCATTCTCAAGATCGTTTTAAATCCTTCGGATTACGCTCGTTGTGCGTGTGACCAAATAGGTTCTCAGTTTATGTTGGTCATCTATAATTAACCATTAATTATAGAATGATCATGAGTGGCACCTAGTAGTACATCATGATCCCCAATTAACCGAAAAGATCAACGGTTAATCCAGAACTATTTCTGAAACCCTTCAGCAGCTCGAATGAATCGTGCCCCATTCCCTTCACTCATCTTATACCCACTTGGTTCAGGACATGGTCTATAGTGTCAGTCCCCACTAGGTTGACTACGTCACACCTAGCCCAAGTATCATTTCCTCGTCCTACGGATTCTAGTTACTGCACATGTATCGAAGAGTACCTTACTCTAAACATGTAATGCTTTGGCCAAAGACTTTAGTAACAATCCGACGAGAGGCCATGGGTATATATCTCCTCGCAAGGAGTGGTGAATCCTTTATAGGCTATTCAAACACCTTCGATCACTTTGACTTATACCCAATCATCCCGGGTCCACATCTCCTCAGAGATGCTTGCTTAAGATGTCAAAGAATAAGTCTTTATGATCAAGATGACTTGAATACCACAAGTCAAAGGAACATCACACTTAAGCTACAGTAAGAACTTCATTGACATATCTATATATGCAGAGAACCACATGAAGTCTTACGGCTGGTCACTCCAATGAACTAGTTACCATAACTAGCATCCACGATCAACTCCGGGCATCACAATGTCTCTAGCTAGTGAGAATCAGCTGCTTGGATACACCAAGGAGTACACCTCGTGCTAGTCTCTACAGAATCAATGGTGTCCATATCCATCAATTCATCGACTAGGGATAATTCCGATACATCACAATTACACATGTAGAGATACTCACAAGTTGTGATCCAATCACAAATTCTCTCATGCTGTGAATCGTATCATGGACATTCAGTAAATGAGTTTAAGATCCAATCAAATACATGAAAAAATGTATACTCAAATAGTGAATCTTCATTTATCATATAAATGGTTCATACATAAGGCGATTGTCTTAGGACATCTCTCATATATTACTAACAGACTCCCACTTGGCCTAATGCCAATCGCTACGGTATCCAATACCATAAGCTCTAACATGACCCCCAAACTTACTTTGAGGTAATGCTTTAGTCAAAGGATCCGCTAAGTTCCTTTCAGTGGGAATTTTCTCGATTTGTATTTCGTTCCTACTAATGATCTCTATGATAAGATGATAGCGGCGAAGCACATGTTTGGATCGTTGATGAGACCTCGGCTCTTTCACCTGTGCAATTGCTCCATTGTTGTCGCAGTAGACCAGTATTGCTTCTACAATGGCAGGAATCACACCAAGTTCATAAATGAACTTCTTGATCCAAACCGCTTCCTTTGCTGCTTCCGAAGCTGCAATGTATTCTGTCTCAGTGGTAGAATCCGCTACAGTGTCTTGTTTGGAACTTTTCCAACTCACTGTGCCCCCATTCAAGGTGAACACATATCCAGACTGAGACCTGGAATCATCCTTGTCTGTCTGGAAGCTGGCATCCGTATACCCGCGTATCACCATGTCCCCTTCTCCATATATTAGGAACACATCCTTAGTTCTTCTTAAGTACTTAAGGATCGTCTTGACAGCCACCCAATGATCCATTCCTGTATCAGACTGGTATCTGCTCATGACACTCAGAGCATACAATACATCGGGCCTCGTACATAACATAGCATACATGATATATCCTATTGCGGATGCATAGGGAATCTTACTCATGCAAATCCTCTCGTCTTCTGTGCGCAGACACATAGACTTCGAAAGGTGTACCCCATGCCTGATGGGTAGGAAACCTTTCTTGGATTCCGACATGTTAAACCTCTTTAGCACTCGGTCTATATATGTAGACTGCGAAAGACCAAGCAACCGTTTCGATCTATCTCTATAGATCTTAATCCCGAGGATGTAGGTTGCTTCTCCCAGGTCTTTCATGGAGAATGTCTTGGATAACCAAACCTTAACTGACTGTAAGATTGAAACATCGTTTCCTATAAGTAATATGTCATCAACATATAATACTAGGAACACGACTGCACTCCTACTAACCTTCTTGTACACACAAGGTTCGTCTGGATTTTGTGAGAAATCAAACCTTTTGATTGTCTCATCAAAATGGATATTCCAGCTCCTGGGTGCTTGCTTCAATCCATAAATGGACCGTCGCAATTTGCATACCTTGGTTTTATCAACCGATGTGAAACCCTCAGGTTGTATCATATACACATCCTCGAGTAGGTTTCCATTAAGGAAAGTTGTTTTCACATTCATCTGCCATATCTCATAATCATAATGAGCCGCTATGGCCAGGAGCATCCGAATGGATTTAAGCATAGCAACAGGCGAATAGGTTTCGTCATAATCAACACCTTGCTTTTGACGATATCCTTTTGCCACCAATCTAGCCTTATAGGTAATCACATTACCATCCATGTCGGTTTTCTTCTTGAAAACCCACTTGCACCCTATAGCCTTTATGCCTTCAGGTGGGTCAACCAAGTTCCAAACTTGGTTTTCATACATGGAATCATTTCCGACTTCATGGCTTCAAGCCACTTATCCCTTTCTGAACTTGTCAGCACTTCTTCATAACTGGTAGGCTCCTCATCATCAATGAGTAACACGTCGTTCGATTCACTTATGAGAAATCCATATCTCTCAGGAATGCTGTGTGTTCTACCAGATCTACGAAAATGTGGTGTTACAATAGGTTCAGCCGATTGCTCATCACTATGAGTTGTCGGCTATTGTGCTTCACTAGGTATCTCATCAATGTCTATTTGAGTCTCTCGAGCCTCCTCAAGCTCGACGACACTCCCACTGTTTTCTTGCAAGAGAAACTCTTTCTCTAGAAACACAGCATGCCTTGAAACAAACACCTTTTGTTCCACAGGATGATAGAATTGGTAACCCCTTGTTTCCTTAGGGTATCCAATAAATAGACATTTATCAGACTTAGCATCCAATTTTTCTAATACTGTCCGCTTCACATAAGCAGGACAAACCCATATCTTCAAGTAAGATACATGAGGTTTCTTACTATTCCATATCTCATATGGAGTAGTAGAGACTACCTTGGTAGGCATTCTGTTTAACAAATAAACAGCTGTCTGAAGTGCATAGACCCAAAAGGACTTGGGAAGATTCGCATGATTCATCATTGACCTGACCATGTCCAACAAGGTCCGGTTATGCCTCTCAGATACACCATTATGCTGTGGTGTATATGGCGGAGTCCATTGAGACAATATACCATTGTCTCTTAGGTAATCAAGAAACTCCTGACTCAAGTATTCACCACCTCGATCCGATCGAAGTATTTTTAATACTCTTGTCATGTTGTTTCTCTACTTCATTTCTGAATTCTTTGAACCTTTCAAAGGCTTCAGACTTGTGTTTCATCAAGAACACATACCCAAACCGTGAGTGATCATCGGTGAAGGTAATGAAGTAGCTATAGCCTCCTAAAGCTTGAGTTGACATAGGTCCACATACATCACTATGTATTAGGCCTAGCAACTCTCCCACTCGTTCACCTTTTCCAGTAAAAGGTAACTTAGTCATCTTGCCTTTTAAGCATGATTCGCATGTATCGTATGAATCCAATTCAAACGATTCCGCTACATGGCCAAGACGACAATGCCATGTAAGAGTCTAATTGATTATCCTTTCGAGCACGCTTGTTGCTCGCTTCGATATTGAAATGTCACCGGATACGCCCAACGTATAAACATTATTGCTTAAAGTTCCAAATTCCCATAAAGTACGCCATTCAAAGTTATATAACAACAATTGTTACTAAACGTCAAATGGAAACCATTTCTATTTAAACAGGAAATCAAAACAATGTTTTTTATTAGAGAAGGAACATAATAGCAATTGTCCAGTTCCAAGACTAGTCCACTAGGGAGCTTCGGCAAATAAGTTCCGATGGCGACCGCAGCAACCTTTGCTCTATTGCCAACTCATAAATATGACTCCCCTCTGACGAGTCTTCTTCTATTCCTTAGCCCATGTATGTCATTACATATATGTGACCCACACCCAGTATCCAATACCCAAGTGTCTGAGGAAATAGAATGGCAATCAATAACGAAGATATATAAAAAAGATGGAGCATCTTATGCCTTATTCTTCTTCACGGACTCAAGTTAAATCTTGCAATTTCTTCGCCAATGGCCCTACTTGCCATAATGATGGCAAGTGCCCTTTTGAGCTAGTTCTGCCTTTTTAGCTTTTTTCTTCTTCCCCTTCTATTGTTCCTTTGACTCCCTCTTAGAACCTTTCTTTGAGGAATCAACTAACAACACCGTCCCCTGCTCATGCTTCTCAGAAGGCTCCACAGTCTTTAGCATGTTGAGCAATACCACAGATGAACCTTCTTGCATCTCAGAGGTGAAGAGGAGCTTGGAGACTTCGAACCTTTCGAATCTCACTTGCTTATCAAACAATTCATAAAGATGAAGGACTGCGATATGAGCATCCATATGCTCATGCTGCTTTCGTAGCTTGGGTTCCATCATGGCTAGCATAATGCAACTCATTTGTTCAGAATCACTCACTTATTTCTGATAGGCCAACAATTGGTCCAGAGTTGAATTGTCACTAGGACGGACGGGAAGAGGCGCTTCGAGGACATTTGCAAGTTTTTCAACCTTGAGAACAATTCTCATGTTTCTAAGCCAGTCCAAGAAGTTCGGCCCAGTTAATTTATTTGAATCCAAAATGGAACGCAAATTCAAAGACATCATGATCAATCTTAGAAATACAAAACGAGCATATATGAGAAAATGATTTTAAAATGCATCAATATACATTTATAAATCCCATTCATTTTTCGAATTTCAAAAACCCCAAAATCACTTCGGGAGATCGTAGGTCCATCTCCGAATGGGCTGATATCCATCATAGATATGAACAACCTTGGAGAGAGTCCAACAAGCCATTCATAACTACAATGGTAGGTATCAACTATACTGATTGCATATCACGTATATGCAACTATCACAATGTGCTATCAACTAATTGAATGTTCACACATACATCGGGTTGTTAACACATTAACAAGTATGCATCATATGCATAGCACCCAACTTCACCTCCCTTTACATCGACCTTGGAGAGAGTCCAACAAGCCGATGCTCCAGGTTAAAGCCAACCCATTAATCGGGAAATAGTTTTAATATGGTTAGAGCGCATTCAACCAATTAGCCCAGCTTGGAGAGAGTCCAACAACCAAAGCTAACGATTGACCTCTGACTCTTACCATATTAGTATTAAACTATTCCATGGTTTGAACATGTTCGGGTTCGAGCCGGGCTTGGAGAGAGTCCAACAACCCAAACAAAAAACGGAACTCTGGTTCTAACCATATTAATGGAAGGTGTAGGCTTTAATATTGAGTAAGGGTTTTTATGTCTCATCCTCTTTGCATGCAAATAACTATTATCTACATGGCATGGCATACATCTACATGTCACGACACGCATGGCATAATGATATGCATCTAATGCAATTACATGGCATACAATTATGTCATGTATATAATTTCCTTATATGTCATAACTATTTATGGAAATAAAATATGTTTAAGATTTGATTCTCCAAATCAAATCATGATTAAATTAGGAAACAAATTTCCAAATCTAATCACATATTTTATTTATGGAAATAGTTGATTAAGGAAAGTCAATTTAGGAAACCAATTTCCTAAATCATCAATACTACTTATGGAAATAAAATATTTTAAGATTTGATTTCCAAAATCAAATCAAGATTAAATTAGGAAACAAATTTCCAAAATCTAATCAAATATTTTATTTATGGAAAATATCAATTTCCATAAATACTTTCAACTTTCAAAAAGTGGAAGATTTCCATAAATACTTCTAGACTTTCCAAAATTGAAAAATTTCCATAAATACTTCTAACTTTCCAAAAGTAGAAAATTTTCAGAAATATCATTATGACTATCGCAAAACCATTTTACGATTATGTCGAAACACAACCTGGGTTCTGATACCACTGTTGGATTTCCGGCACCGCGGCGAGTGTGTGTTCGAACATGTTTCGCAAACGTGTGCACAGCGGAAGAAATAAAAATAATAAATCTACATTTATTACAACACACACATCACACGCATGCATAGTACAACATGTGTAGACATAACCATAAATTTAAATTTTGCAATAAAAGGAAATTTAACTACGTATACCTTTCATATCACGTGTAGCGGGAACGGCATCAACCGGAATGATCCTTGCTAGAATCGTCTCTATCCGTATCCACGCCGAGTATCTTCGGGATGACTTCACAAAGTCACGAGCTTCGTCTTCGTACAGGTTACTAGCCTCGTGTTGAAGACGACGTGATTGAGAGAGGATCACGATCCGAATCCAAATTCGGATCCAAAGATGAGTCCTCAAAACTCGCTTCTCCGGAGAGGTATTCGTCAACCGTTTGACGAATCCTTCGTCCTCCACCTCTGAGGATTACCAGAGATCGAATCCCCGATAAGTAAGGCACTGTCGGAGCTCCAAACGTTGTCCAAACAACGCTCCGACGAGAAGGAAACAAGCTGTCCAGAAAACTGGACAGCTTTTGGTGGAGGAGTAGGCGTCGGCCAAAAAGGGTAAGATGAAGCTCACCTTGATGCCGAACCCAAAGGAGATCACCGGAGAGTTGTCGGAGGATCACCAGCCGAAGCTTGGATGCCGGAAACAATTTGGACGGCGGCACAAGGGGCTGGGCGGCGGCAATGGAGGTGTTGGCGCCGAAAATCTCCAATGAGATGAGGTGGGCGGCAACTTAGGTTAGGGTTTTGGATTGGATTAGGGCTTAACAACACCTTAAGCCCTCTTTTATAGAGAACTAATTCTCTTAATGGTTATTGGATCATAACCATAAGGCCCGTTAACCCGCTCCATTAATATAAGTTAAAATAATCCAAACCATGATGGTTTATTTTAAGTTAAAACGAACCGAACCAACTTTTGGTTCATTCGTTTAAAATAAACCAAACCCTTTGGTTTATTCTTCTCCATTGGATTATAACCAAACCATTTTGGTTCATCCATCATGTCTTCATAAGACACGACCCATCCACGCTTCCATTGCGACTGAAACTATTTCATGCTCGCTTCTTGTTTGGTCCAACCAAACCTAGTTTCTCTCGGTCTGAGAATCCCATTCTCAAGCTCGTTTTAAATCCTTTGGATTACGCTCGTTGTGCGTGTGACCAAATAGGTTCTCGGTTTATGTTGGTCGTCTATAATTAACCATTAATTATAGAACGATCATGCGTGGCACCTAGTAGTACATCATGATCCCCAATTAACCGAAAAGATCAATGGTTGATCCAGAACTATTTCTGAAACCCTTCAGCAGCTCGAATGAATCGTGCCCCATTCCCTTCACTCATCTTATACCCACTTGGTTCAGGACATGGTCTATAGTGTCAGTCCCCACTAGGCTGACTACGTCACATCTAGCCCAAGTATCATTTCCTCGTCCTACGGATTCTAGTTACTGCACATGTACCGAAGAGTACCTTACTCTAAACATATAATGCTTTGGCCAAAGACTTTAATAACAATCCGACGAGAGGTCATGGGCATACATCTCCTCGCAAGGAGTGGTGAATCCTTTATAGGCTATTCAAACACCTTCGATCACTTCGACTTATACCCAATCATCCCGGGTCCACATCTCCTCAGAGATTCTTGCTTAAGATGTCAAAGCATAAGTCTTTATGATCAAGATGACTTGAATACCGCAAGTCAAAGGAACATCGCACTTAAGCTACAGTAAGAACTTCATTGACATATCTATATATGCAGAGAACCATATGAAGTCTTACGGCTGGTCACTCCAATGAACTAGTTACCATAACTAGCATCCACGATCAACTCCGGACATCACAATGTCTCCAGCTAGTGAGAATCAGCTGCTTGGATACACCAAGGAGTACACCTCGTGCTAGTCTCTACAGAATCAATGGTGTCCATATCCATCAATTCATCGACTAGGGATAATTCTGATACATCACAATTACATATGTAGAGATACTCACAAGTTGTGATCCAATCACAAATTCTCTCATGCTGTGAATCATATCATGGACATTCAGTAAATGAGTTTAAGATCCAATCAAATACATGAAAACATATATACTCAAATAGTGAATCTTCATTTATCATATAAATGGTTCATACATAAGGCGATTGCCTTAGGACATCTCTCATATATTACTAACAAACTCCCGGAAAGGAACCACCCTCTCCGGTTACCCACGACAGATCTGGACAACTCCTACGATTTCAATGGTACGGATCTCTCGTCAGAATAATCCTCCGACGAAAGCTGGAATGGTGGAATGGATCACTGCTCCAGTGATGGACTTCGGGACTGCCGCTACCACGACAGTCGGTGGATGAATGCAGAAAGTGGAGTGGCACAAATCACGGCCACGACAATGGAAGGAACTGGTGTTGTGATCGTCTACAAGCCTTCACCGATGCTGGAAATAGGGTTTTGCCATCGGAAATTAGGAATTGAAGGGTCGGAATCGAATAGATGCCGCTGCACTACGGCAGAGAAGGTCACCTCATTTCGCGACCACGCCCACCGGGTAGCTCACCGATCGCCAAAGGCCCGATAAGCGCTTATGAAGATGGCCGAAATCCCAACCGCCGGTGAAGCCACCGTCCCAAATGCATAACTTGTCTCCGCCCCAAGGGAAGGATATTGGATGGATGGAAATGAAAGGACGCTACCGAGTTGCCGGAAACCGCCACGGACCGGGCTGTGGACGAAAGTCACCGCCGCCGCGCGTGAAAAAGGGGAAAAAGCTATCGGAGAAGATGAGGAAAAGGAAGTAGGAAATACCACCGCCGGCCTTGGTGGAGGAAGGGAACGGTCGGTGGTACTCTGGGCGGATGCTGTGGAGGAATCGCCGTCGGCGTCGCGCTATTTGGGGAAGAGGCTGCGGATTCGAGAAGAAAGAACTGCGGCTATTGCTATTGTTTCTGTCGGATGAAGGTAGGTTGATTAAAGGGATTTTGTGAGCCATCCGATCCAATGTTCTCTTGATCACAGCCACTCAATTAAGCTAGGGTTTGATCGATCCATTATTTGCTTAATTAAGCTGCTCCATCCAATGGCTGAAATCAGTCTGATTTGAAATGGACGGATCTGATCGATCTGAAAGGATAATCACAATCCAACGGTCCGGATGAACAGCCAAGACGTATAGATCTTAATGTACGGGTCGGATCGCTCCATATCCAGATGGATGGCTCAGAATCGATCAGATCTCATCAGACGGTCAGGATTGACTAGATCTGAACCCTTTGATTAACTCCTTCTGATCTTGATGAAAGGTCCAGATTAATCACGTTTGAAATAATCCTTCTAGCTTTAGATGAAGCCATATTTGATCCACTGTGAGTCTAGTCCGGTGGCTCATCTCGATCTCCTACAAACAAAGATAAAATTTTCGTATAAGTCCAAACTTTAGGAGCATTTACAATAAGGCCCAAAAATATATCCAACTCGTAAAACATGCAAATAATCAACAATTAAACATACGAGAGGATTAAAATGATGATATTAAGAACTGAAATAATACAACAAAATGACAGTTCATTGACACTGAACCGAAACATAATCATATGCCAAAAGAATATATGAAAATCCAAAAGATACAGGACACTGACCCAAAATCAATACCCCAAATATCGAAAATCTCACAGAATAACAAAAGTTTTTGAGGCATTTCATTTCTACGTCCTATGTTCCCTGTTCATTGACATCGCTCACAAGACTTATAAAATTCAGAGGCATCATGAAATAGGATGGCCAATACAAACCAAACTATACAACTTTTCTAGCAGTCCATTGGGGTCCAAAATACCCCCCCCCCACAAGCCAGAGAATAACAAAAAGTAAGTACGTATGGAATGAAACTCATAATCAAGTCCACATCATCTAATAATCTGATCACTACAAAATTTTCAATGATAAAGATCATCCCATACATAATACTTAGCAACACTTTTCAATTTCTGGACTTGTGCATGAGTAAAATGTGAAGGTACAACACGACAACTAAATAAATAGCAAGATCTGCATACCATGGTGTCTTACCCTACAGGTGAAAAAGTTGCTCATCTGGAAAAGAATCTGCTATGGGGGTGGGCTCGATCTCTATCGCAATCCTAGTCAAGCTGAAATACCACCTCCTTCTGCAACAAGTTGGTCAAGGGTAGGGCAATCTAACTGAAGTCTCTGATAAAATGTCTGTAGAAACCTGCATGACCTAGAAAAGAACAAACTTCCCGCACAGAAGCGGGGTAAGATAAAGAAGAAATAGCATGAATTTTAGCAAGATCTACTTCAATACCATGCACAGAGATAATATGACCTAAGATATCCCATACTCGACCATGAAATTACATTACTCACAAACATCTGATGGAAGTGATCCTTGGGGCGTCACCTGAAGCGTGCAAGTCCCTACACATTCCATATCCCTGTCTACAATAAAAAGGGCCCACATATAGGTCCTCCATAGAAAGAGTACAACTTCTCGTGAAACAAAACCTCGACATACTTGGGAATCTGCTTCCCTAGCCTTTTCTTCAACAACCCCCTTCCTAAGCTGAGCCTCTGAGGGAAGAGAAAAATTACTGCATAAAACTCAAGTAGATTATCGCCCGAAGACCTAGTCATTCACACTAACAAATACAATGAGAAACAAATATAGATAATAAGAAAGACAATAATAACAAAAGAAAAAAAAACAAACAAACAAACTACAGTTTAAAGACAAACGAACCCATTAGAGTTCCCCAGCAACGGCGCCAAAATTTGATAGAACGTATTTTTTTAATTGTCACAATACCATTCCCAAATTATTTACCGAACCCCCTAACTACACTAATGCAGTATAGGACTGACTCGGGTCATCTCCCAATGAACCTAATGGCTGGACATTTGTTTTTAAACAGAAGTAAACATTGGGGGTTTTTATAATTATCAAAACAATTAAAATGCAAAATCAAATGCAAACATGAGAATTAAACATGCAAAAAGTAAACCTAACTACCAATTATTAATTCTCGGGAAGCTAACCTAATGCAAGAACAAATGCAAAAAGTAACAAGCAACTATCCTAATGCAAAAAAGTAAGTGATCACACACTGCACTGTCACTATATGGTACAATGATCAAATAAAGGTGAACAATTCAACCAAGCACCGCACTGTCACTATACGGTACACTGATCAAACAAAGGTGAACAATTCAACCATGCACCGCACTATCACTATACGGCACAATAGTCAAACAGTCACTAAAAACTGCAATAAACAAAAGAAATTCAACCAGGCACCGCACTGTCACTATATGATACATTGGTCGAATGTAAATCAAACTAACCTAACAACTAAAGCTTAACACAAATAAAACTCTAACTACGACTCGAGTTAAAACACAAGTTAGAATACAAAATAAAATACAAGGTAAACAGCAGATTGAAACACAAAGTAAAATACTAGTGAAAACACAGATTACAAACACTAGTAAAAATACAATTCAAGGTCACTGGTGAAAGCACATATTAAAAACACTAGCGAAAACACAATTGAAAACACTAATGCAAACACAATGTAATAACACCAGTGACAACACAAATGAAAACACAAGTGCAAATACAAATGAAAACACAAATGAAAATACAAATGAAAACACAGTATGAACCATAACTAAAATCACAAACTGAAACACAAACTAAAAATTAACCAACTCTCATCCACAACTCCCGGAAAGGAACCACCCTCTCCGGTTACCCACGACAGATCTGGACAGCTCCTACGACTTTAATGGTACGGATCTCTCATCAGAATAATCCTCCGACGAAAGCTGGAATGGTGGAATGGATCACTGCTCCAGTGATGGACTTCGGGACTGCCGCTACCACGGCAGTCAATGGATGAATGCGGAAAGCGGAGCGGCATGAATCACGACCACGACAATGGAAGGAACTGGTGTTGTGATCGTCTACAAGCCTTCACCGATGCTGGAAATAGAGTTTTGCTGCTAGAAATTAGGAATTGAAGGGCTGCTGGAATCTGGAAATAGATGTTGTCGCTACCACGGCAGTAGAAGGTCACCCCCAGCCTTCTGCGACCACGTCCAGCTGGGGTAGCTCAGCTCCGATCGCCAGGCGTCTGATAAGCACCGGTGAAGATGGCCGGAAATCCTAGCTGCTCGGCGAAGCCACCGTTTGCCCAAATGCATAACTTGTCTCCGCCGACCAAGGGAAGGATCTTCGGATGGATGGAAATGAAGGGATACCGAGTTATCGTAAAACCGCCACGGAATCGGGCCAGGATGAAAGTCACGCCACGACGTGAAAAAGGGGAAAAAGCTATCGGAGAAGATGAGGAAAAGGAAGTAAGAAATGCCACCGCCGGCCTTGGTGGAGGAAGGGAACAGCTGGCGGTGCTCCGGGCGGATGCTGTGGAGGAATCGCCGCCGGCGTCACACGATTTGGGGAAGAGGCTGCGGATTCGGGAAGAAAGAACTGCGGCTCTTGCTACTGTTTCTGCCGGATGAAGCTAGGTTGATTAAAGGGATTTTGTGAGCCGTCCGATCCAATGTTCTCTTGATCATAGCCACCCAATTAAGCTAGGGTTTGGTCGATCCATTATTTGCTTAATTAAGCTGCTCCATCCAATGGCTGAAATCAGTCTGATTTGAAATGGACGGATCTGATCCATCTGAAAAGATAATCACGATCCAACGGTCCGGATGAACAGCCAAGACATGTAGATCTTAATGTATGGGTCGGATCGCTCCAAATCCAGATGGATGGCTCAGAATCGATCAGATCTCATCGGACGGTCAGGATTGACTAGATCTGAACCCTTTGATTAACTCCTTCTGATCTTGATGAAAGGTCCAGATTAATCACGTTTGAAATAATCCTTCTAGCTCTAGATGAAGCCATATTTGATCCACTGTGAGTCAAGTCCGGTGGCTCATCTCGATCTCCTACAAACAAAGATAAAATTTGCATATAAGTCCAAACTTTAGGAGCATTTACAATAAGGCCCAAAAATATATCCAACTCGTAAAACATGCAAATAATCAACAATTAAACATACGAGAGGATTAAAATGATGATATTAAGAACCGAAATAATACAACAAAATGGCAGTTATCAATGACCTGGGTCGATTGCACAAAAAATCTCTCCCTTTTTGATGTTTGATAACACCTTTAAGTTAGGATATCTCGTAAGGCCAAATATTCCTTTTCTTATGTCAAAGCGTAATGAAGGTTTACCTAACTTAAACTCTCACTTCTCTCCCTTTGACATACATCAAAAAGTCTACCAAGATTTTCAATGTCTCATCTCCAAATAAGATCTTACATTCTAACCCTTGGTAAAAATCATCTTACTTGTCTTCATTTGCTTTATCACTAAATTTAAGGCATTCCTCATTCTCCCCTTTTTATTAAACTTTATCCATCATACCTTGATGGATAAAATCACCCTAAAGGCTTGTTCCCCCTTGACCATTGCACCAACAATGTCCTTGGAGAGTTTCTAAGCCTATAGGAAATCTAACTAATCAAAAATAAGGGTAAAAGTTCAAAGTTGAACTTTAGCCTCCCTTAAAACTCGATACTCCACCCTAACTAATGCTCCTAATTATTTTCATTGATAATTTCACCCTTCCAATGCTTCTTTAAGCATATCATAGGATTAGAAGCAGTTAGGATACCTAGTGTTGTTGATAGATGGCTAAACAAACCTAATTCACCCAACATCAGACACAACTGTCGACTGAAATCAGAAATCAGTCTACTCACCACTACCAATCAACTACTCCAAGAGCCAGTCGACTGATTTCTGCAATTCCAAAAAACAATTTTTCAAATCAATTTCGAAAATTCATAAGTAATTACATGATTTTCTAAAAATCATGAAATTACTTACATATAATACTCATGTCAAATAGTATGGGGGGAAAATAATTTTAAATTAAATTACCCATTATTTTAAAGGATTGATAGAAAGTTCAAAAGCATTGAAAACATTCAATCTTTTGTCTAACTTTGTATCAATATTATCAATGGTGATTGCTATCAAAAGATAGACTTCACCAAAATTTATAAAATGATTTTAAAATATTTTCAAAATCTAATATTGAATCATGGTCAATGGGCTCAATGAACATGACTTGTACATTAACTCTCCTCATGATTCACACCTACGATTTAATGATTTCTAGTTCTTATTGATGTACCATTGCAAGCACATGAACTTGACTCATGATCCTAATATCTCACATGTGTCTATGGTATATCAATACATACACATGTCATCCTATAGGGTTCGTGAGATGTTGATTTGTTCTTCCCTAAATCTAAGAGTTCATGCATTCTATCTCGGCATATCTATTTGATTCCTTTATCTAGGAGATCAAATAATGTCATTCTCCTTAATTTCAATTTGATTGACCTAAATGCATGAATTATGATCATGATATAAATGATTTGCATAATTTAAACATTTGCCAATGATGATTCATTATGTCATGACATGATATAAAGTTAACCTAAGTATAAGTCATGCCATTAATCAATTTAAGTACTATCATAACATTTTAAATAATAATATGAGCATGATGTTATGACATGACATATGTTGGTGCAATCGGCCCAGGTCACGATTGACCGAACTCGAGTTTGATGTGAGCGATGTTTTGATGTTCAACAAAAACATATGACAATGTGATTGGCATGTAAAGTCTAAGAATGGGTCTTGGAAAAGGAAAAGTCCAAGCATGGGTCTTGGCAAAAGAAAAGTCCAAGCATGGGTCTTGGCAAAAGAAAAGTCCAAGCATGGGTCTTGGCATGGAAAGTCCAACATGGGTTGGCAAGGGAAAGTCCAAGCTTGAGTCTTAGCATTTGGAAAGTCCAAGGGAAATATTGGCGGTGTAAAGTCCAAACAAGAGTCTTGCAGCATAAGTCCAATGGTTGGCGGTGTAAAGTCCAAGCGGAGTCTTGGCAGTGTAAGTCCAATGTGCCTTGGCGGTGTAGACACCGTTAGGATGACAATAGTCGATGGAAGCACCTGAAGGCTAGCGTATGGATGAACAAGTCATGGATGACTTGGAGGGATCCGATAGGCGTGAGGCTAATGGAGGTGGCTAGAAGACTTAGGTCTAGGCTAAGGGTGGTCTAGCAAGTATGGGGGCACCATACATGGGTTAAAACCTCATGTTTGAGGTGTATCAGTCAACTGGGACTATGGTCAGTCGACAAATGAGAGTCAACTAGGGTTTGATTGCGGGAAGTGCTCTGGCAGTCGACTGTTGTCCCGAGCAATCGACTGATCTGGTGATCAGTCAACTGATGGTCGGGATTTTGGGAACAGAAGGCTCTCCAATCGAGTTATCAGCCCGAGCACTTGACTGAATGAGCCATCAGTCGACTGATGGGTATGATCAGTTGACTGATGGTGTATCTGTTGGACTTATCCGACGTGTTTCATGTTGTTGTCTCATAACGGCTACAAGGGCATTCGACTGATCGTCCCGATCAGTCGACTGCTAGGTGAAATCCAGCCCAAGGAGTAGCTTTAAAGGGAGCTCGTGGAGGGAGGATTTGGCACCGGTTCTTGGACGTGTTTGAGGAAATTTGTTGCTGCAAATTAGGGTCTCCAAGTGCAATTCAAGCAACCAACCAAGCAAGCATCTAAAAGATCGATTGTAAAGTTTTCTTTGCATTTCTTTTGTTGTATTTCATTGTAATAGCTTGTATTCAATTCTTATTGTTGTAAGAATACTTGTACGAGGTTTCTCCGCCTCCGGATTGTTCCGAGAAGGAGTTATTTGTTATAGTGGTGTGTGGTTGCATCGCTAGGGCTCTTACGAGCCCAATCCGTGGAGTAGGAACCATTCGGTTCCGAACCACGTTGCATCATCTTGTCGTGTGATTGTGTTTGTTCATTTTGTATTGTATTATTTCTATTTCCACTGCGTATAACACATTTTGTAGCAAGCACGATCAAGATCCATCGCAAACAACGAACAATGCTATTCACCCCCCTTTAGCGGTCACGAAGGTTCCTACAATTGGTATCAGAGAGAGGCCGCTCTTCAAGGATTAACAACCATAAGAGCACCGCTAGAAGAACAAGATGGATTTTGAAGAACAACTAGGATGGGATATCAACACGCCAGTCCCGTACACCTTCTATGGACAAGAAGGGTTTAGGCAATGGAAGGCAAGAATTGAAGATTTCTTTATGATGAGGGACTTTAAGGAGTGGTCCATCTTAATGGAAGGATTCCAATACCCAAGAGGACCCAAGGGAGGCTTCCTCAAAATTAAGAAATGGACCGAGGAGCAACTCCAAGGGTTTAGAAGGTAATAAAATTTTTGATTGATTTAATACCTAACAATATTGTGTCTAGTTTAGGGGACTATATGGATGCCAAGGAGCTATGGAGCCAAGTGGCAAGATTCCATGAAGACCCATCATCGGCTCAAGAAGAGGAGGCCGAAGAAGATAGCTCTTCCTCACAAGAGAGTGAGGATTCGGAAGTTGATAGGGAATCAACATCCGGATCGGAATCAATGGAAGAGGTAGAAGTAGAATAAGTCTCCACCTCTAGGATTGAGGGGGAGAGGATTAGATCATCTACACCGGAGAAAGCTCAAGAAGAACCATCCACCTCTGGTCAAGAGGAAGAGGAAGCTCGGGGCTCCCCTACCATGGAAGGTAACTCAAGCATGTCAATAAATAATAAAATTCATATTACATGCTTTGAGTGTAGGGAGCAAGGACACTACAAGAGTAAGTGTCCTAAACGAGTCAAGAGGTCTCAGCCGGTGCCAAAGGTTAAGGATGTCGGTCCCCCCAACAACTAAAAGCAAGGAGCATATCATTTGCTTCAAATGCCGACAACCGGGACACTACCAGAGTCAATGCCCAAAGGGGGAGAAGAAGACTCAAAAGGGAGCATCACAAGTAGGGGGAGCTAAGGCTAACCCTAAGGTATATTTTAAAAATGCACCTTCAACTTATGTTAAAAAGCATGCTAGGAGTTATGTTAATTGTAACGCCCGCAAAATTCTAAACTAGGCAAAGTAATTATATAGGTTTTAAGGCCATAAAAGGGTTTAAAATAAAATAAAATAAAAGATGGTTATAGGTAGGATTTGAACCATGAACCTCCTAATAGGGAGGTAGCCTTGACACCACTAGACCCTAGGATAATTTATGAATAAGATATATAAAGAATATACAAAGAATATAGATGGGAAGATGAGGAGTTGGTTCATCCCCCCCCCCCCCCCCCCATGAAAGGATGATGGGTGTTTTCCCTAGGTATTAAAGAGAAGAATTAAGAAAAGAGAGGAAGTAAAACCTCACTTTCCTTCTTCATTCTCCTTCTTCCTCATCCTTGGCCGAATTCCCCATTTCCCTTCCTTCCTTTTTAATCCCAAGCTCTAGAAATTTTATAAGAAATTTTGTATGATTATAGGGACTTTTATGTGGGCTCTTTCAAAAATAAAAGAAAAAGAGACAAAAAGGGATGCAAGGCCTAGGAATTGAACCCCAAACCTCTAAAGATAGCCAAGCCCTATAGATGCATCCACTAACCAGAAGCCCAACAAGAATGTGCTATTAGAAGAACATGGGAAATTATAGTTAGAGGTAAAGGAGATGAAGGGACTCTTCAAGTGAATAAATAGGGGGAATGAGGGGGCATGAGTTACAAAGTTTATTTTCTCCTCTTCTCTTCTTCTTCCTCACCGAATCCTAGAGCTCTCCCTCTCCATTTTCATCCCTTGGCCGAAACTCATCCAAGCAAGAAGCAAGGGTTAGGTTTTGTGTCCTTAGGTCATCTTCCCACTCAAACCAAAGCGAAGGATGTAAGTATCCCTCACCTGCATACGAGTAGCTTCGATTGATGGTTGTAAAAGAGATCTATATGTTATATTCGGCCAAGCTATGTTTTTGGTTTATCAATGAAGTTATATGCTATGTTTAGTAAGTATATGATGATGTTAAGATGGAAAAAGGGATTAGGACAAAAGCTAACCCTAATAGCCACCAAGATCCATTCGGCCAAGCCATGTTTTTAAGGTTTCAATGAAGTTCCATGCTATGTTTTTGTAACTATATGATGATGTTAGGATTTAAAATGGATTAGGACAAAAGCTAACCCTAATAGCCACCAAGGTCCATTCGGCCAAGCCATGTTTTTTAAGGTTTCAATGAAGTTCCATGCTATGTTTTTGTAACTATATGATGATGTTAGGATTTAAAATGGATTAGGACAAAAGCTAACCCTAATAGCCACCAAGGTCCATTCGGCCAAGCCATGTTTTTAAGGTTTCAATGAAGTTCCATGCTATGTTTTTGTAACTATATGATGATGTTAGGATTTAAAATGGATTAGGACAAAAGCTAACCCTAATAGCCACCAAGGTCCATTCGGCCAAGCCATGTTTTTAAGGTTCCAATGAAGTTCCATGCTATGTTTTGTAACTATATGATGATGCTAGGATTTAAAATGGATTAGGTCAAAAGTTAACGCCAAAAGCCAACAAGGACCATTCGGCCACCCCCATATTTTGATGATTCAATGAAGCTTTATTCCATGTTTGTATGCTTATGATGTTGTTAGTATGTTAATTGAAGTAGGCTACTCAGTTCGTCCCTCACAACCCTCAACCCAGCGATGATGCCAAAGTATACCTCTAAACCCTTAAACCCTATTTTCTACATATACCACATTTTTTATCTAATAATGTTATTTGTGTCATCACATTACATTGCATTGCATTCATCATAATCATGTAGGAGACAACGTAGGAATGAGCCAAATGAGGGTATATCACTCTCGTACCAACCGATGTCGGTTAGGTACATAGATGAGCAATTTTTTAGATTCTACTATGGCGACAACATTCAGATTTTATTGCATTACCAGTTGATGAAGATCGCCCTTATCAACCATGCCATTAACGATGACCTACTCAAAGAATTTTACCAAAATTTGAGGTAAGTCGACGATAGCCCTACCTACACCACTCACACTGCAAAACGCGACCTGGAGTTCACTCTTGCGATCTTGCAGGAGTTCCTGGAGTGTAGGACATCGGATGGCACTTTCATCTTTTATTCTACTCTTGATGCACCTTTTCCGGCTCCATTTGACCACATCTCATTAGACTCCATGCATGAGCATTTCTTTCGTCATCCTCGTCCGCCAGCTCAAAACTTATTTCCTACCAATGAATTATCTGCACCTGACAATGTTCTTTATAAAGTCATTGTTGGGTGCTTCCTTTTGATCGTGACTCGGGGTCAGGCCAAGATCCTCCCTCCCCATATCTTTCTTATATATGCCATGCTTCATCGGTTGGACGTGAATATTGCATTGAACATTTTTCATTGCATTGTCAATTTCATATCCCCTGTACAAGGGAAAGTCCATATGCCCTTTGGACACATTATCACTGCATGGTTAGAGTCCATTAGCATTAACATATCCAAGGGATCATTGAGGGCGCTATCAGAAGTATATGACTGCATCACAGTGCACAACTTCACACTGGCTGGGATGTGGACTGGGACTGGCACTGGACAGATGGAGTTGGTGCCTTGGCCTCAGCCCGTGGGGCAAGAGGAGCCGACCATAGAGCCTGTGGCACAACATGAGGGGTCACTGCTGAGGAGGATGACCTTGTGACAGCAGATGCATCAGTAGTAGGTCTCTCAGAGTGTGTTGCACATATGGAGGTCATATTTGAGGACTACCAGCAGACTGTTGACTCACGACTAGCAGAGATCAGATTGGAGCAGTCCTCCATGGCTCAGCAGCTCAGCCTGATAGAGCAGCGCCAGATTGATATATATGAGATGATGCTGACCTGGACGCTGAGCCAGCAGCCTCCACCGCCTCCACCATCTGCAGGAGATGATAGCTAGGCAAGGATTAGGGATCTTGTTTCATAGTGATGTTGAGAGTTGTTCTTGAACATATATTTTGATTGTAAAACAAATTTTCTTGTTGAATGAAATCCTTTGGTTATGAAAAATCATGTGTCTTTGTCTGATTGTGTGGGTGTTAATGTGTTTATATATTCTATTTTGCCATGTCATGACATCATATTTTCTTTTATCATATAAAATGTCATGATATTGCTTAGGGTTACTTTTAATGTCATGTATGCTTTAGTTATATTTTATGTCATGACATTATGATCATTGGCCATGTTTATTTATGATTATCACTTATGTCATGATCATTCATGCATTAATTAAAATTGAGTTAAGGACTATGACATGATTTGAAGTCCCATGTATAAGAGAGTCAAATAGAGTACCTAGAAAATGCATGAAGCCATAACAACCCTAATTCCACATCTCACAATCACATTGACTTGTCTGTGTTTTGTACACCCTAGATATATGTGAGATGTTAGGAAAATAAGTTAAGTTCAAGGTGCATAGATGTTGCATCTAGATGAACTTAAACTTATTTCAATCATAAATATGAATCATGAGAAAAGCTAATGTATAAGTCATGTACATCTAGCCAATAGTCCATGGTTCAAAATAGGTTTTCAAAATCATTTTAAAATCCTTTTAGAAAACCTTGGTGAAATCTATCTTTTAATAGCTATCACCATTGAAGAAGTTGATACAAAGTAGATCAAAAACATTAAAGTTTTAATGGTTTTTTAACTTTGTATCAATCTCCTATTTTAATGGGTATTTTATTTTCAAACTATTTTTCGCCCATTATATTCCATGTAAGTAATAACTCCGTCCATGATAAGTTAACCTTGTCGTGGCCAATCCCCAGCCCGGATAAAGGGGGAGGGTTGCGTTAGGTTGCCAGCCAGCGTTAAACTAAGGCAAATGTTCAATGAATGGATCAATCAAACTATTGTGCTAATGCTAGGTTGTTCCCCGGAAGGAACGCGTTACAGGGTCCGACTGTAATGTCTCGGCAAGGACTGCTACATTTTCAGAACTCGGGTGTAGTGAAAAATATGCTAGAGTTCACATTGCAGGGTCTGACTGCAACGTATCAGCAAGGACCGCTACATCTCCATGAGAACTTGGGTGTAGTGTTAAATAAGCAAGAGTTCTCACACCATAGGTTGGGTAAGAACAAATATTATAGAAAAACTAGTAGTCTAAGATTTGGTACATGGAACATAGGAACCCTCACTGGTAAAATAATGGAGATAGTAAATACGATGATTAGAAGACAAATTAATATTATATGTGTACAAGAGACAAAATGGGTTGGTGAGAAGGCAAAAATGATAGAGAACTCGGGTTTTAAGTTATGGTATATAAGAAAAAGTAAAATAAAAAATGGAGTGGGTACTATTATAGATAGTTCATTAAAGGATGAAGTTCTAGGAGTAGTGAGAAAGGAGGATAGAATTATAACTCTCAAAATAGTAGTAGAGAAAGAAACTATAAACATAATTAGTGTATATGCATCTCAAGCAGGATTAGATGAAGATACCAAATTAAGATTTTAGGACGATCTAGATGAAGTATTACAAAATATTCCATCAAATGAAATAATTTTAATATGAGGCGATTTAAATGGGCATGTCAGAGTGAAAAATGAGGAATATGAGAGGGTGCATGAGGGTTATAGGTTTGGAATAAAAAATGAAGAAGGTAAAACTATATTGGATTTTGCAATAGCATATGATCTTATACTAGCTAATACATTTTTTAAGAAAAGAGAAGAACACTTAGTCACGTTCAAAAGTGGAAATAATAAATCACAAATTGACTTTCTTATGGTTAGGAAGAGAGATAGAAAGATTTGTAAAGATTGTAAGGTTATTCTTGGAGAAAGTTTAACTACTCAACATAGGTTAGTAGTATTGGATATACGCCTCAAATATAGTATTAATAGAAGGAAAATATACACGACCCCTAGAATTAAGTGGTGGAAGTTAAAGGATGAGAAACTAAATATATTCAAAGAGAAGGTAGGAGTACAAGTATTAGATGACATATACAGTGACCCTAATACGATGTGGGATAAAATGGTATCAAAATTGAAAATAGTAACTAAGAGTGTACTCGGTGAGTCAAAGGGACATGCACCACCAAGTAAAGAATCTTGGTGGTGGAATGAAAAAGTGCAAGAGAAAGTCAAGGAAAAACGAATAGCATATAAGAAATTAAATATTTGTAAAAATGAAGAAAATTTGAAAAAAATATACAATATCCAAGAAAGAAGCTAAGAAAGCAGTGAATGAAACTAAGACTGAAACTTTTGAACGGTTATATCGAAAATTAGATACAAAAGAAGGGGAAAGAGACATTTATAGAATAGCTAAAGTGAGAGAGAGGAAGACAAAAGATCTTAATCAAATAAGATGTATTAAAGATGAATGCAATAGGGTACTAGTAAATGATGAAGAAATAAAAGAGCGGTGGAAGAGATATTTTTATCAACTTTTTAATGAAGGTTTAGGAGACCAACTTAATTTAGGTAATTTAAGTAGGTCAAATGAGTATAGAAATTTAAATTTTTATCGTAGAATTTAAATTTGTAAGTAGAACAAGCTTTAAATGGAATGCAAAATGGAAAAGCAGTTGGACCGGATGATATTCCGATAGAGTTATGGAAGTGTCTAGGAAACAAGGTATTGAATGGCTTACAATATTATTTAACATGATATTAAAAACAAAAAGGATGTCTGATCAATGGAGGGTAAGTATCCTAATTCCCTTATATAAGAATAAGGGAGACATACAAACTTGTGAAAACTATAGGGGTATTAAACTAATGAGTCATACCATGAAACTTTGGGAAAAAATAATAGAAAAAAGATTAAGGAAGTGTTAGTAATATATGAGAGATGTCCTAAGGCAATCGCCTTATGTATGAACCATTTATATGATAAATGAAGATTCACTATTTGAGTATACATGTTTTATGTATTTGATTGGATCTTAAACTCATTTACTGAATGCCCACGATACGATTCACAGCATGAGAGAATTTGTGATTGGATCACAACTAGTGAGTATCTCTACATGTGTAATTGTGATGTATCAGAATTATCCCTAGTCGATGAATTGATGGATTTGGACACCATCAATTACAGCCGAGACTACAGGTATACTCCTTGGTGTATCCAAGCGGTGATTCTCACTAGGGAGACATAAGATGTCCTGAGTTAATCGTGGATGCTAGTTATGGTAACTAGTTCATCGAGTGACCACCGTAAGACTTCATATGGTTCTCTGCATATATAGATATGTCAATGAAGTTCTTACTGTGGCTTAAGTGCGATGTTCCTTTGACTTGCGGTATTCAAGTCATCTTGATCATGGAGACTTATGCTTTGACATCTTAAGCAAACATCTCTAAGGAGATGTGGACCCGGATGATTGGGTATAAGTCAAGTGATCAAGGTGTTTGAATAGCCTATAAAGGATTCACCACTTTATGCAGGAGATGTATACCCATGGCCTCGTCGGATTGTTACTAAAGTTCGCCAAAGCATTACATGTTTAGAGTAAGGTACTCTTCGATACATGTGAGTAACTAGAACTAGAATCAGAGGACGAGGAAATGATACTGGGCTAGGTGTGACGAGTCACCTAGTGGGACCGGCACAATAGACCATGTCCTCAACCAAGTGGGTATAAGATGAGTGAAGGGAATGGGGCACGATTCATTCGAAGCATCAAGGGTTTCGTAAATAGTTCGATCAACCGCTGATCTTTTCGCTTAATCGGGGATCATGATGTACTACTAGGTGCCACTCATGATCGCTCTATAATTAATGGTTAATTATAGACGCCAACATAAACCGAGAACCTATTTGGTCACACGCACAACGAGTGTAATCCAAAGGATTTAAAACGAGCTTGAGAATGGGATTCTAGATCGAGAGAAACTATGTTTGGTCGACCAAACATAAAGCGAGCATGAAATTGTTTCAAAGAATGGAAGCGTGGATGGGCCGTGTCTTATGAAGACATAATGGATGGACCAAAATGGTTTGGTTCTAATCCAATGGATGAGAATAAACCAAAGGGTTTGGTTTATTTTAAACGAATGAACCAAAGGTTGGTTCGTTCGCTTTAACTTAAAATAAACCATCATGGTTTGGTTTATTTTAACTTATCTTAATGGAGCGGGTTAACGGGCTTTATGGATATGATCCATTAACCATTAAGAGAATTAGTTCTCTATAAAAGCGCCAACCCTCCAGGCCGCCCAGCTTTTGTGCAGCCTCAACTTGCTCGGGCGCCCCCTTTCAGCCGTGAACCTCCGCGACCCTCCTGATCTCCTAGGTTTGGGTCATCAAGGTGAGCTTCCATCTTCCTTTTGGCCGGGCGCCTATTCTCTTCCACCAAAGCTGTCCAGTTTTCTGACAGCTTCCTCCTTCCGGAGCTGCTTGGACGACGGTTAGTGCCCGACAGCGGCTAACTTATCGGGGATTTGATCTCCGTAATCCTCTGAGGTGGAGGACGGCGATTCGCCAATTGGTTGACGAATACCTCTCCGAGAGAAGCGAAGTTTTGAGAACTGCTTTAGGATCCGAATTTGGATTCGGATCGTGATCATCTCTCGATCACGCCGCCTTCAACACGAGGCTAGTAACCCGCACGAAGACGGCTCGTGGACTTAGCGGTCATCCCGAGGAGCTCGGGCGGATACGGATAGAGACGATTCTACGAGGATCGCTCCGCTGATGTCGTTTCCCGCTACACGCCATATAAAAGGTATAACGAGATAATTTCCTTTATTGCAAATTTTAATTTACGGTTATGTCTACACTTGTTGTAATAGCATGTGTGTTGTGTGTGTTGTAATAAATATAGATTTATTATTTTTAATTGCTTCACTGTGCTCATGTTTACTTAAACATGATCGAACACACACACGCCAATGCCGAAACCCAACAAAGGGTATCGAGCCTGTGTTGTGTTTCACATAATCGTAAAAATGGTTTTGCGATAGTCATAATGTATTTCTGAAATTTTCTAAATTTTGGAAATTTAGAAGTATTTATGGAAATTTTTCAATTTTGGAAAGTCTAGAAGTATTTATGGAAATCTTCCACTTTTGAAAGTTGAAGTATTTATGGAAATTGATATTTTCCATAAATAAAATATTTGATTAGATTCTGGAAATTTGTTTCCTAATTTAATCATGATTTGATTTGGGAAATCAAATCTTAAAATATTTTATTTCCATAAGTAGTTTTAATGATTTAGGAAATTGGTTTCCTAAATAGATTTTCCTTAATCAAATAATTCCATGAATAAAATATGTGATTAGATTTGGAAATTTGTTTCCTAATTTAATTATGATTTGATTTGGAGAATCAAATCTTAATCATATTTTATTTCCATAAATAGTTATGACAAATAAGGAAATTATGTACATGACATAATTGTATGCCATGTAATTGCATTAGATGCATAACATTATGCCATGCGTGTCGTGACATGTAGATGTATGCCATGTATGTCATGCCATGTAGATAATAGTTATTTGCATGCAAAGAGGATGAGACATAAAACCCTAACTCAATATTAAAGCCTACACCTTCCATTAATATGGTTAGAACCAGAGTTCCATTTCTTGTTTGGGTTGTTGGACTCTCTCCAAGCCCGGCTCGAACCCGAACATGTTCAAATCATGGAATAGTTTAATACTAATATGGTAAGAGTCAGAGGTCAATCGTTAGCTTTGGTTGTTGGACTCACTCCAAGCCTGGCTAATTGGTTGAATGCGCTCTAACCATATTAAAACTATTTCGTGATTAATGGGTTGGCTTTAACTTGGAGCATCGATTTGTTGGACTCACTCCAAGGTCGATGTGAAGAGAGGTGAAGTTGGGTGCTATGCATATGATGCATACTTGTTAATGTGTTAACAACCCAATGTATGTGTAAACATTCAATTAGTTGATAGCACATTGTGATAGTTACATATATATGATATGTAATCGGTATACTTGATACCCACCATCATAGCTAAGAATGGCTTGTTGGACTCACTCCAAGGTTGTTCTTATCTATGATGGATATCAGCCCATTCGGAGATGGACCTACGATCTCCCGAAGTGATTTTAAGGGTTTTTGAAATTCAAAAATGAATGGGATTTATAAATGTATATTGATGCATTTTAAAATCATTTTCTCATATATGCTCGCTTTTGTATTTCTAGGTCAATAAATTGATCATGACGTCTTTGAATTTGCACTATTTTGGATTCGAACATAAACCGACCGGGCCTAACTTCGGATCGCTTAGAAACTCGAGAATTGTTCTCAAGGCGAAAAGCTTGCATATGTCCTCAAGAGCCTCTTCCCGATCCGGCCCTAAGGACGATGCAACCTGCATCAAATGTTGGTCTATCGTAAACATGTGGCGATTCTCGAGGCGAGTTGCATCATGCTAGCGGCGATGGTACTCGAGTCAAAGCAAAGATGAGCATATGGATGCTAATACTATGGTCTTCCATCTTCATGAGTTGTTCACGATGAGCAAGCGAGATCCGAAAGGTTCGAGGTCTCTAGGCTCCTCTTCACTACGAAGATGCAAGAAGGTTCCTCAGAGCGATTTGTGCTAAAGATGAACGGGTACATCGAGCGGCTAGCTACCCTCGGTTTTGTGATGGATCATGAGTTAAGTATTGACTTAATTCTTCATTGGTTTCCCAAGAGCTTCTCGCAATTTGTGATGAACTATCGGATGAACAAATTGGAATCCACCATTCCCGAGCTCCTTAATATGCTGAAGACTGTGGAGCCTTCTGTAAAGCATGAGGAGAAGGCGGTTCTGTTAGTTGATTCCTCAAAGAAAGGTTCTAAGAGGAAGGCAAAAGAACAGAAGAAAGGAAAGAAAAAAGGCAAAGAAGGCGGAACCAGCGCAAAAGGGCACTTGCCATCACTGTGGCAAGGAAGGCCACTGGCGAAGAAACTGCAAGATTTATCTTGAGTCCATGAAGAAGAAGAAGGCATCCGATGCCCCATCCTCTTCAGGTATCTTCGTTATTGATTGTCATTCTATTTCCTTAGACACTTGGGTATTGGATACTGGGTGTAGCTCACATATATGTAATGACATACAGGGGCTAAGGAATAGAAGAAGACTTGTCAGAGGGGAGTCAAATTTGCGAGTTGGCAATGGAGCAAAGGTTGCTGCGGTCGCCATCGGAACTTATTTGCTGAAGCTCCCTAGTGGACTAGTCTTGGAACTGGACAATTGCTATTATGTTCCTTCTCTAATAAATAACGTTGTTTCTATTTCCTGCTTAAATAGAAATGGTTTCCATTTAACGTTTAGTAACAATTGTTGTTATATAACTTTGAATGGCGTACTTTATGGAACTGGAACTTTGAGTAATGGCATTTATACGTTGGACGATCGGTGACATTTTCAATATCGAAGCGAGCAACACGCGTGCTCGAAAGGATAATCACATAGACTCCTATATGTGGCATTGTCGTCTTGGCCATATAAGCAAGAAACGCATGTCCGAATTACACCAATGTGGAATTCTGGAATCGTTTGAATTGGATTCATACGATACATGCGAATCATGCTTAAAAGGCAAGATGACTAAGTTACCTTTTACTGGAAAAGGTGACCGAGTGGGAGAGTTACTAGGTCTAATACATACTGATGTATGTGGACCTATGTCAACTCAAGCTTTAGGAGGCTATAGCTACTTCATTACCTTCACCGATGATCACTCACGGTTTGGGTATGTGTTCTTGATGAAACACAAGTCTGAAGCCTTTGAAAGGTTCAAAGAATTCAGAAATGAAGTAGAGAAACAACATGACAAAAGTATTAAAATACTTCGATCGGATCGAGGTGGTTAATACTTAAGTCAAGAGTTTCTTGATTATCTAAGAGACAATGGCATATTGTCTCAATGGACTCCGCCCTATACACCACAGCATAATGGTGTATCTGAGAGGCGTAACCGGACCTTGTTGGACATGGTCAGTCAATGATGAATCATGCACTCTTCCCAAGTCCTTTTGGGGTTATGCACTTGCATAAATTGTTTACTTGTTAAACAGAGTCCCTACCAAGGTAGTCTCTACTACTCCATATGAGATATGGGCTAGTAAGAAACCTCATGTATCTTACTTGAAGATATGGGGTTGTCCTCGCTTATGTGAAGCTGATCAGACGTAAACTGGATGCTAAGTCCGATAAATGTCTATTTATCGATACCCTAAGGAAACAAGGGGTTACCAATTCTATCATCCTGTGGAACAAAAGGTGTTTGTTTCAAGGCATGTGTTTCTAGAGAAAGAGTTTCTCTTGCAAGAAAACAGTGGGAGTGTCGTCGAGCTTGAGGAGGCTCGAGAGACTCAAATAGACATTGATGAGATACCTGGTGAAGCACAACAACCGACAACTCATAATGATGAGCAAACGGCTGGACTTATTGTAACACCACATCTTCGTAGATCTGGTAGAACACGCAATATTCCTGAGAGATATGGATTTCTCGTAAGTGAATCGAACGACGTGTTACTCATTGATGATGGTTATGAAGAAGTGCTGACAAGTTCAGAAAGGGATAAGTGGCTTGGTGCCATGAAGTCGGAAATGGATTCCATGTACGAAAACCAAGTTTGGAACTTGGTTGACCCACCTGAAGGCATAAAGCCTATAGGGTGCAAGTAGGTTTTCAAGAAGAAAACCGACATGGATGGTAATGTGATTACCTATAAGGCTAGATTGGTGGCGAAAGGATATCGTCAAAAACAAGGTGTTGATTATGACGAAACCTATTCGCCTGTAGCTATGCTTAAATCCATTTGGATGCTCCTGGCCATAGCGGCTCATTATGATTATGAGATATGGCAGATGGATGTGAAAACAGCTTTCCTTAATGGAAACCTGCTCGAGGACGTGTACATGATACAGCCTGAGGGTTTCACATCGGTTGATAAAACCAAGGTATGCAAATTGCGACGATCCATTTATGGATTGAAGCAAGCATCCAGGAGCTGGAATATCCGTTTTGATGACACGATCAAAAAGTTTGATTTCTCACAAAATCCAGACGAACCTTGTGTGTACAAGAAGGTTAGTGGGAGTGCAGTCGTGTTCCTAGTATTGTATGTCGATGACATATTACTTATAGGAAACGATGTGTCAATCTTACAGTCAGTTAAGGTTTGGTTATCCAAGACATTCTCCATGAAAGACCTGGGAGAAGCAACCTACATCCTTGGGATTAAGATCTATAGAGATAGATCGAAACAGTTGCTTGGTCTTTCGCAGTCTACATATATAGACCGAGTGCTAAAGAGGTTTAGCATGTCGGAATCCAAGAAAGGTTTCTTACCCATCAGGCATGGGGTACACCTTTCGAAGTCTATGTGTCCGCGCACAGAAGACGAGAGGATTTGCATGAGTAAGATTCCCTATGCATCCGCAATAGGATCTATCATGTATGCTATGTTATGTACGAGGCCCGATGTATCGTACGCTCTGAGTGTCACGAGCAGATACCAATCCGATCCAGGAATGGATCATTGGGCGGCTGTTAAGACGATCCTTAAGTACTTGAGAAGAACTAAGGATGTGTTCCTAATATATGGAGAAGGGGACATGGTGATACGCGGGTATACGGATGCGACTTCCGTGACAGACATGGATGATTCGTGTCTCACCGCATACGTGTTCACCTTGAATGGGGCGCAGTGAGTTGGAAAAGTTCCAAACAAGAGATCAGAGTGATTCTACCACCGAGGCATAATATATTGCGCCTTCCGGCAAAGAAGGAAGCGGTTTGGATCAAGTTCGCTCATGAACTTGGTGTGATTCTCGCCATTGTTGAAGCAATACCGGTCCATCATGCGACAACAATGGAGCAATTGACAAAGTAAAGAGCCAAGGTCTCATCAACGATCCAAACATGTGCTTCGCCGCTATCATCTTATCAGAGAGATCATAAGTAGGAACGAAATACAAATCGAGAAAATTCCCACTGAAAGGAACTTAGCGGATCCTTTGACTAAAGCATTACCTCAAAGTAAGTTTGAGGGTCATGTTAGAGCTTATGGTATTGGATACCGTAGCGATTGGCATTAGGCCAAGTGGGAGTCTGTTAGTAATATATGAGGGATGTCCTAAGGCAATCGCCTTATGTATGAACCATTTATATGATAAATGAAGATTCACTATTTGAGTATACATGTTTTATGTATTTGATTGGATCTTGAACTCATTTACTGAATGCCCACGATACGATTCACAGCATGAGAGAATTTGTGATTGGATCACAACTAGTGAGTATCTCTACATGTGTAATTGTGATGTATCGGAATTATCCCTAGTCGATGAATTGATGGATTTGGACACCATCAATTCGCCGAGACTAGCATGAGGTATACTCCTTGGTGTATCCAAGCTGATTCTCACCGGGCCGGAGACATAGTGATGTCCGAGTTAATCGTGGATGCTAGTTATGGTAACTAGTTCATTGGAGTGACCAGTAAGACTTCATATGGTTCTCTGCATATATAGATATGTCAATGAAGTTCTTACTGTGGCTTGGCGCGATGTTCCTTGGTATTCAAGTCATCTTGATCATGGAGACTTATGCTTTGACATCTTAAGCAAACATCTCTAAGGAGATGTGGACCCGGATGATTGGGTATAAGTCAAGTGATCGAAGGTGTTTGAATAGCCTATAAAGGATTCACCACTCCTTGCGAGGAGATGTATACCCATGGCCTCTCGTCGGATTGTTACTAAAGTCTTTGGCCAAAGCATTACATGTTTAGAGTAAGGTACTCTTCGATACATGTGGAGTAACTAGAATGTGAGGACGAGGAAATGATACTTGGGCTAGGTGTGACGTAGTCGACTAGTGGGGACCACACAATAGACCATGTCCTGAACCAAGTGGGTATAAGATGAGTGAAGGGAATGGGGCACGATTCATTCGAGCCATCAAGGGTTTCGTAAATAGTTCGATCAACCGCTGATCTTTTTCGCTAATTGGGGATCATGATGTACTACTAGGTGCCACTCATGATCGCTCTATAATTAATGGTTAATTATAGACGGCCAACATAAACCGAGAACCTATTTGGTCACACGCATAACGAGTGTAATCCAAAGGAGATTTAAAACGAGCCAGAATGGGATTTTCGCATCGAGAGAAACTATGTTTGGTCGACCAAACATAAAGCGAGCATGAAATTGTTTCACTGCAATGGAAGCGTGGATGGGCCGTGGTCTTATGAAGACATAATGGATGGACCAAAATGGTTTGGTTCTAATCCAATCGGATGAGAATAAACCAAAGGGTTTGGTTTATATTAAACGAATGAACCAAAGGTTGGTTCGTTCGCTTTTAACTTAAAATAAACCATCATGGTTTGGTTTATTTTAACTTATCTTAATGGAGCGGGTTAACGGGCTTTATGGATATGATCCATTAACCATTAAGAGAATTAGTTCTCTATAAAAGAGGGCTTAATGGATAATTAAGCCCTCATCAAAACCCTAGCCCTAGCCGCTTGCCCAGCTTTTTGTACAGCCTTCCAACTTGTTGCCGGCGACCAAGCTTCAGCCGGTGAACCTCCGGCGACCCTCCGGTGATCTCCTCTAGGTTCGGTGATAAGGTGAGCTTCCATCTCTCCTTGGCCGGCCTCTATTCCTCCACCAAAAGCTGTCCAGTTTTTCTGGACAGTTTGTTTCTTTGTTGCCTGAGCGCCGCTTGACGACGGTTAGTGCCCGATAGCGCCTAACTTATCGGGATTTGATCTCCGTAATCCTCTGAGGTGGAGGACGGCGATCTGGCCAATTGGTTGACGAATACCTCTCCGAGAAGCGAAGTTTTGAGAACTCGCTTTTAGGATCCGAATTTGGATTCGGATCGTGATCATCTCTCGATCATGTCGCCTTCAACACGAGGCTAGTAACCCACGAAGACGGCTCGTGACTTAGCGTCATCCCGAGGAGCTCGGCGTGGATACGGATAGAGACGATTCTACGAGGATCGCATCGCTGATGTCGTTTCGCTACACGCCATAATGAAAGGTATAACGTAGATAATTTCTTTTATTGCAAATTTTAATTTACGGTTATGTCTACACTTTATGTAATAGCATGTGTGTGTTGTGTGTGTTGTAATAAATATAGATTTATTATTTTTAATTGCTTCCGCTGTGCTCATGTTTACGAAACATGATCGAACACACACACGCCAAGTGCCGAAACCCAACAGAAGGAGACCATGGTTCTAAAAATCAATTTGGATTCATACCAGTGAAGGTCGATAATAGAAGCTTATACATCTTCTCGCATAACTAATTGAAAAGTATAGAGAGCAAAACAGGATTTACACATGATATTCATTGATTTAGGAAAAGCTTATGATAGAGTTCCAAGAGAAATAATATGGAGAATTTTAGAAAAAAGAGGTGTTAGTGTAATATATATTAAACTAATTAAGGATATGTATAAAGTAAAATAGAGTGAAGACTTGTGGATTAATCAAGCATTTCCAATAAAGATAAAATTACATCAAGGTCCATCTTTAAGTCCCTATCTTTTTACACTAATCATGGATGAATTCATCGGACACATTCAAGACACAGTACTGTGGTGCATGTTGTTTGCAGATGATATTGTTTTGGTAGATGAGACACGTGAAGGAGTAAATGCTAAGCTAGAATCTTGGCGGGAAATACTAGAAGTGAAAGGTTTTAGACTTAGTAGAGTAAAGACAGAATATATGGAATTTAAGTTTAACAATATTAGACGTAATGAGACAAGTGTTAAAATAGGAGATGACGAGTTGTCTAGAACTAAGAGCTTTAAATATTTAGGATCATTTTTGCAAGATGATGAAAGGATTGAGAGAGATGTTGTACATAGAATACAAGCAGGATGGTTGAAATGGAGGAAAAGGTCGGGTGTTTTATGTGATTGTAAAGTGTCTCTAAAACTTAAAGGGAAGTTCTACAAAACGGCGATTAGACCTGCTATGTTATATGGCACTGAATGTTGGGCTACGACTCGAGCACATGAGCAAAAGATGAGAGTTGCAGAGATGAGGATGTTAAGGTGGATGTGCAGACATACGAGGATGGACAGAATAAGAAATGAGAGCATTAGAGAAAAAGTTGGTGTTGCATCTATTGAAGGAAAGCTCTGAGAGACACATTTAAGGTGGTACGGACATGTACTTAGACGGCCAATAAATGCTCCAGTTAGGCGATGTGAAACGATACCAAATATACACATCAAACGAGGAAGAGGAAGACCAAAAAAAACTTGGTTAGCAACAATAAAACAAGATAAAATTTATTTAAATATAGATGATGATATAGTAGGGGATAGAGTCCAATGGCGTAGAAAGATCCATATAGCCGACCCCACCTAGTGGGATAAGGCTTTGTTGTTGTTGTTGTTGTTGTATATTCCATGTAAGTAATGTGCATATGAAATTTCAAAATTTTTCGAAATAAGTATATTTACTTACGCATTTTCAAACTTCATTTTGAAAACCTAATTTCTGAAAATCAAGGATCAGTCGACTGTTACAATTTATCAGTCGACTGATGGTGGTTTCAGTCAACTGTTCTATGAAAGAGTCGACTGATAGGTTGATTTCAAGTAAACAAGGATGTTTAGCCCATGTTTTAGCTATGTTAGGGTTTCCTAACCACTCCGAACCCTAGGATATTCTTTGGAAAGCATTAGAAAGGGTGAAAATCTATTGAATATGGATTAGGAGAGTTGTTAGGGTGATGTATCAAATTTAAGGTGTGGGAAAGTTCAATGTTGAATTTTTAACCTTATTTTTGATGGTTTAGAGTTCCTATTGGCTTAGGGACTTCCCAAGGATATTGTTGGTGCAATGGTCAAAGGGGAACAAGCCTTTAGGGGGAGGTATCCATCATGGGATGATGGATGTTATTTTTCCTCATGAGAGGGAAAAATGGGATTTTGAGATGCCCAATTTGGAATTGGGAGAGATTGTAGGATTGCCTCTCTTGAGTGATATGGGAGTTATCACTAGGAAGATTGTAGGCATCCTAGATGTTTTTGGACCAAGGAAGAGATTGTAAGATCTCATTGGGATATGAGATATTGACATCCTTGGAGAGAACCTTTTTGATGTAAGTCAAAAAGGAGGAGAAAGGTAGAATTAACAATTTGGGATAATTGGTAAGGGAATTTGAGTTAGGGGCCTAACTCAAGGGTGTTTTTGTCAAACATTAAAAAGGGAGATATTGTTGGTGCAATCAGCCCAGGTCACGATTGACTGGACTCGAGTTTAACTCGAACGATGTTTTGATGTTCGACAAAAACATATGACAATATGATTGGCATGTAAAATCCAAGCATGGGTCTTGGCAAAAGAAAAGTCCAAGCATGGGTCTTGGCATGGAAAGTCCAACATGGGTTGGCAAGGGAAAGTCCATGCTTGAGTCTTGGCATTTGGAAAATCCAAGGGGAATATTGGCGGTGTAAAGTCCAAGCGGGATTTTTGGCGGCATAAGTCTAATGGTTGGCGGCGTAAAGTCCAAGCGGAGTCTTGGCAGCGTAAGTTCAATGTGCCTTGGCGTTGTAGACACCATTAGCATGACAATAGCCGATGGAAGCACTTGAAGGATAAAGTATGGATGAAAAAGTCATGGATCACTTGGAGGAATCCGATAGGCATGAGGTGTAGGGATGTATACTGAAAAGTCTATCTTTTGTATGAACATCTTTATTTTGAAATAAGAATCACATGATCATTGTTTACATATTTTTATGGTTATGCAATATTGTCTAATGCTTTACATTGTAGATAACATGGTGTGTGGTGTCACACAGGAGATCATGTTATCGGCCCCTTGAAAAGTATAAGTAAAGGCTCACAACCGAGATGACTTTGTACAAACCATCGGAATGGTTGTAGTGTGATTTGGTATTGGTTTGTCTTGACCATAGAATCACACTAGTGCACTTTGTGTGTATTGAGCAGAACCGACTTAGAGGTGATTCGATTTATTGCTGACTACATAATCGAATTGGACCTCAGATATTATTTAGTACATGCTCTTAATCCCGATATAATAACAGGCACATATACTTAGTACTCATCTCTTTGATTTATCAATGGGCAAGATTTATAGATTAAATCGATAGGCTCGGTAAGTTGGAAAATGATATTATTTATATGGTGTACTGTTGATTATAGGAGGAAAATGTGTCCTATATATTAGGATGATGATGTCCCCTTGAGGAGCTCATAAGGTTCATCATGTAAACCCTGCAGGTGGACTTGGTCCGGCATGATGAAAAGGTTGAGTGGTACTACTCAAGGAGTTAGATGTTGATTAATTAATGGTCAGTAAATTAATTAATCGACGGACATTCTAGATCTTAAACACGGGGAGAAAATATACAAATAATATATGGTGCCCATATTATCATATGGGGGTTGGTGAGGTAGATCAATGATGATCCTTTAGTGGATTGGATCATCATTAGTGGATCGGACTTTATGTGGGCTTGATCCATCGGTGGCCAAGATCCAACTCCTCCTCATGGTCCCTAATGTAGCCTATTAACACCTCATGAAGCTTAGATCCAATGGATAGAAACAAAACTCTAAGATCCATTGGTAGAGATTAAATCTCTAAGATCCGACGGTTGAGATTAAATCTCTAGATCCGACGGTTGAGGTTAAATCCCTAGAACCAATGGAGGAGATTAATTCATGACTTATCCCTAACTCTATAAAAGAAGGGCATGGGAGTTGGTATGAACTACATGAAAGGATAGCTAGGGTTTGGGCGGCAAGAAGGAATCCTAGTTGAGATAGGATTAGGGTTAGGGTTTGGAGGCTTGGGCGGCACCAAATAAGGAAGGTGATTGTTTCTTCTTCATCCTTCATTGGATGGCATCCAGATTAGTTTCCAGCCCTTTTTCCAGCCTTTGGCCGGCGGCCAAGCCTCTCTTCCCCCTCTCCTTAGGTGGTGGAAACAAGATATAGGGCTTCCCTTGGTGTCTTGATTGTTTTCCATCATCTTCTCCACCTTTTAGTTGGCTGGCGGCAAGGAGATTGTGTGCTCCTTGTTGGTTGGTTTTAGGGAGGAGAAAAACCTTGTTTCTACTCTTCCTCTTGCTTTGGAAGAGCAAGGAAGGAAGATTTGTGATCTAGGAGCTTCGACTTTTGGTAGATCGTCACCCACACGACGTCCAAAAGGAGCAAAGTCATACATTAGAAGATCGAGAGGTATACCTATTCTTCTTTCTCCTTTTGTTACTTTCTTATTTTTGTTTTTCAATTATAAGCATGTTATAAATCTGTAAATGGATAAATAATACTTGGATTCCAAGCATAAACACAAAAACCGGCGATCTGGACATCATCTATTCCGCGGCTACTCGTAGAATAGAGGATGGTCGCTTGAACAACTAGTTTGTTCAAGTGACCTCTCTAAACGAATAGCACGATGATGACTTGGTGGTTTGGGAAATCCCTTTTGTCTAGGATTAAATTTTTTTAATCTGGGGACATCAAAGGGATTGCCATGGATAAGTTACCGAGGTGAAGTGGGAAGCGAAGTTTCCCCTCACGGACTCGATAAGAAAAACCCTTCAATTGGTATCAGAGAAAAGGTTTACGGTTTTGTGTGTTTAGGATTCGGTTAATTTTTATGCACTTTTCATATATTATATGTTCCGGATAATACTAGGATATGCATAGTTTAACTCTTTGGTTGTAAGCATAAGATCCGACTATTATGGCCATATGTGTGTATGTGATTGTATGTGTGTAAATATTTATTTTGTTGAATCCTCGGAGTTGACGAGGCTAGTATTTAGTTTTTTGTAAATTAAATACGGCATTGTTTAGCCACTCTTTATTTTATTTTACTTTCGATCTAGATTTCATCTATACTCTCTCGTGGAGTATAGGATCGATGGATGTAAATTAAAATAGGTTTTAGTCTTGGCTCGGATCTCCGGATGGCTCGTACATGGCATAGGAGGAGCGGACGAGATGGCGATGCGATGGGAGTCATCTTGAAGACAAAAGCCATAATAGTTGGAAAATAATTTATTTTTCATATTTATTGCTTTTTGTTTGATATGCATGTCGTAGGCCAGGAAAATTCCTCAATTTCAAATTACTAAGTGGGAGAGGGAATTTTTTAAAATTCCCACGGCCTCCATTATGATTTGACAAGTGATGCAAACAAACTTGCGCGTCGGCTCTGAGTGCCTTCCTCCATATCGGATGGGTTTGTTTGCGGGTCACAAGGTCGAATATGGTTATAGGAAATTATTAAGGAGCGTGTGTACTTGCCCATCGTAAGGCACATAACCCGAGATAATTACCTTGGTAACGAGTAATGGTGAACACTTAGATACAAATATAAGTATTCTCCCCATCGGAGTCACTGCTTTTATTTGTAGGGCCAAAGAGGAACCAACTATTAATTTTACTTGTCAAAAAGTTAGGTTGACAAGATAGTAAAATTAATGGGTAAAACCTCCTCTTACAAATGTAGAATTCGTATACGTCCACACTATCGTGGCATACGATATTCTCGGTGTTTTGAGGTGTTGGTTGATTTTAAAATTTTATTATTTGAGGAATCAATAATTTTTTGAAATCTAATATTTTGATTTATGTGATTCTTAGGTTTTCTTTCAGAATGACTTTCAACCCACTTGCTGTGATACTGAAAGAGAACAAACTTACTGGACCCAACTATGTAGATTGGAAGAGGAATCTAGACATTGTCTTGACTGCTGAGGAATACAAATATGTACTCCTCAAAGAGTGTCCTCCCAAGCCTGCAGATGATTCTGGGGAAAAGGAGAGAGAGAGCTATAAGAAGTAGATCAAGGCCGATGAGATGGCGCGGTGTTACATTTTGGCATCTATGTCAAATGTATTGCAACATCAGCATCAAGTCATGTCCACTGCTTATGATATGATGCTCAATCTCAAGGAGCTTTTCGGACACCAGAATCGGGCTACGAGGCAAGAGGTCATGAGAAACTTGATGACGACTACCATGATCGAGGGAACACCCGTGAGGGATCATGTTCTCAAGATGATGGCTCATTTGAATGAGCTGGAGGTCCTAGGAGTTGAGATCGATGGGGAAACCTAGGTCGATATCATACTCCAGTCTCTACCTAGAAGTTTTGAGCAGTTTCGCTTGAACTACAACATGAACAAGAGGTTGTATTCGTTAGCGGAACTTCTGATAGAACTCCAAGCGGCAGAGGGACTATTTCGTCAGAGTGCTCAGGCGCATGCCGTGGTGACCCAAAAGGTTTCTACTTCTAAGCCGAAAGGCAAGAAGAAGAAGGAACAAACCGAGGCGAAGGCGGTGGGAGGTACTCAGGGAGGAGTGAAGAAGCCGAAAGGCAAGTGCTTCACTTGTAAGCAGACTGGACACTGGAAGAAGGACTGCCCCAACCGCAAGAACAAAGGTATATCTTTTGGTCTAGTCGTTGAAACATGTTTAGCGGTGTTATCTACCGGCACCTAGTGTGTAGATACGAAGTCAGCGATCATGCGCAATACTTTGCAGGGTTCGAGAAACTCAGACTGGTGAGGAGATTACCGTGTACTTGGGCGATGCCACGAAGGTGGCGACTGTTGCAGTGGGATATGTTCATTTATCTTTTGAGAAAAATAAACTTTTGGTTCTTAAGAATTGCCTTTATGTGCCCTTATTTAGAAAGAATTTAATTTCGGTTTCTAAATAGTTTATGGATGGATATTCTATTTCTTTTAATGACAGAGTTGTTATAAGAAGGAATAGGGACATTATCTGTTCGGGTGCATTGATAGGAAATTTGTACACACTTGAACCAAAACCTCCCACGATGCAAATTGAAATTAATAACTCATCTTCTAATTCCAATAAGAGAAAAGAACCTTCGAAGATGAACCAAACATATCTTTGGCATCTTAGACTTGGTCACATTAACCTAAGCAGAATTCAAAGGTTGATAGCTGATGGACCTTTGGGTTCATTAGTGGTGGAGGATCTCCCAACCTATGAATCTTGCTTGGAAGGTAAGATGACCAAGAGGCCTTTTAAGGCCAAGGGGTATAGAGCCAAAGATGTGTTAGAATTGGTTCATTCTGATTTTTGTGGTTCTATGTCTATCCAGGCTAGAGGTGGTTTTGAGTATTTCGTCTCATTTATAGACGATTACTCAAAATATGGATACATTTACCTGATGCACCGCAAGTCTGAATGCTTTGACAAGTTCAAAGAATTCAAGGCTGATGTGGAGAAACGTCAAGGTAAAAGTATCAAGACACTACGATCTGATCGTGGCGGTGAGTGCCTCTTGGGAGAGTTTAGGAACTACTTATCAGAGGCTAGGATTCAATCCCAATTGACTGCACCTGGCACACCCCAGTAGAACAGTGTAGCAAAGCGAAGGAATAGGACTCTTATAGAGATAGTTAGATCGATGATGAGTTATTCTGACTTGCCAGATTCGTTCTGGGGATATGCTCTAGATACGATGGTGTACATTCTGAACTTGGTTCCATCTAAATCAGTGCCTTCTACTCCCACAGAGTTGTGGACTTGGCGAAACCTAGTCTAAGACATATTCGGATATGGGAGAGTCCAGCACATGTGCTGAAGGCAGATGCTGGTAAGTTGGAACCTCGTACAGAAGTATGCATGTTCGTTGGCTATTGCAGGGGAACGAAGGGTGGATTGTTTTATAGTCCTAGAGATCAGAGGGTGATCGTTAGCACGAACGCCAGATTTCTAGAGGAAGACTATGTGATGAGCCACAAGCCCAAGAGTAAAATTGATCTGGAGGAGTTAAAAGGGGAAGTAACTTCTTTAGTACCACCGGTACAAGAGGATATACCATATGTCACTGAACCGCATGTCACAGAGGATACACAGGTGATACCTCGTCGTAGTGGGAGGGTTGTGAGACAGCCTGATAGATTCATGTTCTTGAGAGAATCTTCTGATTTGGTCCCTAGTGAACATGAACATGATCCCTGGACATATGACGAGGCAATCCAAGATAAAGATGCAGTATCTTGGCAAAGTGCAATGAATGCTGAGATTGAATCTATGGATTCAAATCAGGTCTGGGAGCTAGTAGAGCCACCCGATGGTGTAACAACCATTGGATGCAAGTGGATCTACAAGAGAAAGAGAGGAATAGATGGGAAGGTTGAAACCTTCAAAGTGAGGCTTGTTGCGAAGGGGTATACTTAGAAAGAGGGTATCAATTATGAGGAGACCTTTTCGTCGGTAGTCATGCTTAAGTCTATCCGGATTCTCTTATGCATAGCAGCTCATATGGATTATGAGGTATGGAAAATGGATGTCAAGACAGCTTTCCTTAATGGAAGTCTTGAGGAAAACATCTACATGAAGCAACCAGAGGGATTCATTGCTAAGGACAAAGAGCATCTTGTATGTAAGCTTAATCGGTCCATTTATGGATTGAAACAAGCTTCGAGGTCTTGGAACATCCGCTTTGATGAGGTGATCCAGTCTTATGGATTTATTCAAAGTCCGGATGAGTCTTGTGTATACAAGAGATGTGACGGAAACATAGTGGCATTTCTTGTACTATACATAGATGGCATTTTGTTGATTGGCAACAATATCAAGGTGTTATCGGACGTAAGGGTATGGTTGTCCAAATAGTTTGATATGAAGGACTTGGGAGAGGTGGGACACATCCTTGGAATCAAGGTTATAAGGGATCGCAGGAAAAGGATGTTGTGCTTATCCCAAGCTTCATACATAGACATGATTATGGAGCGTTTTAGCATGCAGAACTCCAAGAAGGGTTTTCTACCTTTCAGGCATGGAGTTCCCTTATCTAAGGAGATGTGTCCTAGATCATCTGAGGAGATAGAGGAGATGAAGGTGGTTCCTTATACTTCGGTAGTAGGAAGCCTCATGTATGCGATGCTCTGTACGAGACCAGATATCTGCTTTGCCATGGGCATGGTCAGTAGATATCAGAGTAATCCGGGACAGGGACATTAGACTGCGGTAAAGCATATATTGAAGAACCTGAGAAGGAATAAGGATTATATGCTAGTTTACCGGGTAGACCAATTACTCCCTGTGGGTTACACGGATTCCGACTTCCAATATAATAGGGATAACAGTAAGTCTACCTCAGGTTTTGTGTTTACTTTGGGAGGTGGAGCCATTGTATGGAGGAGTGTCAAGCAGAAGTGCGTGGCGGACTCCACCATGGAAGCTGAGTATGTGGCAGCCTCTGAGGCGGCCAAAGAAGTTGTATGGCTCAGGAACTTCCTGATGGACTTGGATGTGATTCCTGGTTTGCCCAGAACTATCACAATTTATTGTGATAATAGTGGTGCAGTTGCAAACTCGAAGGAACCACGAGCCCATAAGGCTAGTAAACACATAGAGCGCAAGTACCACCTGATACGAGAAATTGTAAAGAGAGGAGAAGTTGTTGTGACCAAGATTGCATCAGAGGATAACCTGGAAGATCCTTTCACTAAGGCCCTTCCGACGAGAGCTTTTGATAGGCATGTGGAGGGAATGGGGATCATATGTATGGCAGTTTGAAGACAGCATAGTCTTTTAGTATAAGTGGGAGATTGTAGAGATGTATACTGAAAAGTCTATCTTTTGTATGAACATCTTTATTTTGAAATAAGAATCACATGATCATTGTTTGCATATTTTTATGGTTATGCAATATTGTCTAATGCTTTACATTGTAGATAACATGGTGTGTGGTGTCATACAGGAGATCATGTTATCAGCCCCTTGAAAAATATAAGTAAAGGCTCACAACCGAGATGGCTTTGGACAAACCATCGGAATGGTTGTAGTGTGATTTGGTATTGGTTTGTCTTGACCATAGAATCACACTAGTGCACTTTGTCTGTATTGAGCAGGACCGACTTAGAGGTGATTCGATTTATTGCTAACTACATAATCGAATCGGACCTCAGATATTATTTAGTACATGCTCTTAATCCCGATATAATAACGGGCATATATACTTAGTACTCATCTCTTTGATTTACCAATGGGCAAGATTTATATATTAAATCGATAGGCTCGGTAAGTTGGGAAATGATATTATTTATATGGTGTGTTATTGATTATAGGAGGAAACTGTATCCTATATATTAGGATGATGATGTCCCCTTGAGGAGCTCATAAGGTTCATCATGTAAACCTGCAGGTGGACTTGGTCCGGCATGATGAAAAGGTTGAGTGGTACTACTCAAGGAGTTAGATGTTGATTAATTAATGGTCAGTAAATTAATTAATCGACGGACATTCGAGATCTTAAACACGGGGAGAAAATGTACAAATAATATATGGAGCCCATATTATCATATGGGGGATGGTGAGGTAGATCAATGATGATCCTTTAGTGGATTGGATCATCATTAGTGGATCGGACTTTATGTGGGCTTGATCCATGGGTGGCCAAGATCCAACTCCTCCTCATGTCCCTAATGTAGCCTATTAACACCTCATGAAGCTTAGATCCAATAGATAGAAACAAAACTCTAAGATCCATTGTTAGAGATTAAATCTCTAAGATCCGACGGTTGAGATTAAATCTCTAGATCCGACGGTTGAGATTAAATCCCTAGAACCAATGAAGTAGATTAATTCATGACTTATCCCTTTTTTTTTTTTTTTTTTTTTTTGATTTACAAGTGGTATCCAAGCGACTAGTCCACTGGCGAAACCACCTTACGGCCTCGAAGAGTCTCCACCGCCAAGGGTAATCATCGGAAGGCAGCGCCACCAAGTCGCCGTGAGGGTTTAACGCCATGTGGTCCCCACCAACCCATTGGTAGCGGGAACCGCCTCAACCATGGCGAGTGGAAACGCGAATTCCCTCCATAGCACCGGCAGGGATCGAACCATGGCTTGCTCCAGGGACCCCCCAAGCTCTTACCGACGCGCCATTGCCCTGGGGGCAATTCATGACTTATCCCTAACTCTATAAAAGGAGGGCATGGGAGTTGGCGTGAACTACATGAAAGGAGAGCTAGGGTTTGGGCGGCAAGAAGGAATCCTAGTTGAGATAGGATTAGGGTTAGGGTTTGGAGGCTAGGGCGGCACCAAATAAAGAAGGTGATTGTTTCTTTTTCATCCTTCATTGGTCGGCATCCAGATTAGTTTCCATCCCTTTTTCCAGCCTTTGGCCGGCGGCCAAGCCTCTCTTCCCCCTCTCCTTAGGTGGTGGAAACAAGATATAGGGCTTCCCTTGGTGTCTTGATTGTTTTCCATCATCTTCTCCACCTTCTAGTTGGCCGGCGGCAATGAGATTGTGTGCTCCTTGTTGGTTGGTTTTAGGAAGGAGAAAAACCTTGTTTCTACTCTTCCTCTTGCTTTGGAAGAGCAATGAAGGAAGATTTTCTATCTAGGAGCTTCGACTTTTGGTAGATCGTCGCCCACACGACGTCCAAAAGGAGGAAGGTCATACATTAGAAGATCAAGAGGTATACCTATTCTTCTTTCTCCTTTTGTTACTTTCTTGTTTTTGTTTTTCAATTATAAGCATGTTATAAATCTGTAAATGGATAAATAATACTTGGATCCCGAGCATAAACACAAAAACCGGCGATCCGGACATCGTCTATTCCGCGGCTACTCGTAGAATAGAGGATGGTCGCTTGAACAACTAGTTTGTTCAAGTGACCTCTCTAAACGAATAGCACGACGATGACTTGGTGGTTTGGGCAATCCCTTTTGTCTAGGATTAAATTTTTTTAATCTGGGGACATCGAAGGGATCGCCATGGAAAAGCTACCGAGGTGAAGTGGGAAGCGAAGTTTCCCCTCACGGACTCAATAAGCAAAACCCTTCATGAGGCTGATGGAGGTGGCTAGAAGGCTTAGGTCTAGGCTAAGGATGGTCTAGCAAGTATGGGGGCACCATACTTGGGTTAAAACCTCATGTTTGAGGTGTATCAGTCGATTGGGACAATGGTCAGTCGACTGATGTGAGTCAACTTGGGTTTGACTGCGGGAAGTGTCCTGGCAGTCGAATGTCAGAGTTGGGAAGTCGACTGTTGGCCCAAGCAATCGACTGATCTGGTGATCAGTCAACTGATTGTTGGGATTTCGGGCATAGAAGGCTCTCCAGTCAAGTGATCAACCCGAGCACTCGACTGATTGAGCCATCAGTTGACTGATGGATATGATCAGTCAACTGATGGTGTATTCGTTGGACTTATCCGATGTGTTTCATGTCGTTGTCTCACAACGGCTACAGGGGCAGTCGACTGATGGTCCTGATCAGTCGATTGCTAGGTGAAATCCAGCCCAAGGAGCAGCTTTAAAGGGAGCTCATGGAGGGAGGATTTGGCACCAGTTCTTGGACATGTTTGGGGCGATTTGTTGCTGCAAATCAAGGTCCCCAAGTGCAATTCAAGCAACCAACCAAGCAAGCATCCAAAAGATCGATTGTAAAGTTTTCTTTGCATTTCTTTTGTTGTATTTCATTGTAATAGCTTGTATTCAATTCTTATTGTTGTAAGAATACTTGTACGAGGTTTCTCCACCTCCGGATTATTCCGAGAAGAAGTTATTTGTTATAGTGGTGTGTGGTTGCATCGCTAGGGCTCTTACGAGCCCAATTCGTGGAGTAGGAACCATTCGGTTTTGAACCACGTTACATCATCTTGTCATGTGATTGTGTTTGTTCATTTTGTATTGTATTATTTCTATTTCCGTTGCGTATAACACATTTTGTAGCAAGCACGATCGAGATTCATCACAAACGATGAACGACACTATTCATCCCCCTCTAGTAGTCACGAAGGTTCCTACAACATATGACAAATAAAGCATGACATATAAATAATTCAAAGGTATAGAGACACCTAAGTCTTAATTCCAAATTTCATTTATTAGAATTATATCAATTTTTTCATAATAACCAAATCCCCCAAGTGTGCCAAACCCCAAAATTACACATTTTTTACTCTAAGCCTACTAGTGCCAATTATAATCAATTTTTAAAACTTTTATAATTCTATTGACAAATCCTAAAATCTTTTAAGATATATTGCTAATCTTATTTTCAAGGTACCATATCACCTTGAAAATGTCCTATAGTGTCAACTCTACTATGGTTAGGTTAACTACCTATCCATTTAAGGTTGACACACCCTAAACCCATCTAGTGTGAGGGAATCATACTCCTAGTAACCCAATACCTATTGGAGCTCCTTGGGTTTATAAAGTACTCACTAGGGATAACTTCCCTAGATACTTTTCTAATGATCCTTCTAGGCTTAGAAGCCCTAGTCATTGTGGTCTTATCTAGATAAACTCTAGGGATGGCTTCTCTTGTGACATTATTAGTGACTTTTTTAGATTTCTTTGAAACCTTAGCCACTAAACACCTATCATGATAAACTCTAGGGATAACTTCCCTTGTGTCCTTGACTTTCCTGTTGATGATCGGATGATGTGCTAGAGAGGGTGAATAGCGGTTTCTTTGTATCAATGGAATTCACTCGATCGTGTTCGTATACAAAACTTATTAGCTCAATAGAAAATAAATAGCAATAATACAATACGACAAAAACTCATAATACACAAGCACAACACAGGATATAACGTGGTTTGGAAACTAGGGTTCTTACTCCACGGGTCAAGCTCCAGTGAGCTCTAGTGATGCACACCACCAATAATAAACTCCTTCACGGCGACACACCAAAGGTGGAGAAACCTCTTACAACAAACTTACAATAGTAAGAATAAAGATGCAAGTAAATAAAAAAAAATACAACAACGATGTAAAGAAAACTTTACAAAAGATCACGTTGAATGCTTTGCTTGGTGGTTGCTTGGACAAGCTTGAATGACCTTAAAATGCACCAACACTTCACCTCAAATCACCCCTGGAATCGCTCAAGAAACTATGCTAGAAATCCTCCACGAATAGCTCATTTTATGACCTGCATCGGGCTGATTTTGCGCCTAGTAGTTGACTGCCAAAAGGTCCCAGTCGATTGCCTACAATGTCATTGTCTCACAACGGACTTGATCCATATTGCCATTCCAGCGAACGGATACATCAGCAGTCGACTGTCCTTACCAGTAGTCGACTGATCAGTCAACTATAAGAGCTTCTGTGCTCGTGGTTGCTTAAACCAGTCGACTTCCATCCATGGCAATTGACTACTCAAGGTCAGTCGACAGCCTGCAATGGTAGTCCACTGTCAGAGCTTCATCTGAGCAGTTGAAGCTCAGTCAACTTGACCAGTCGACTTGTCATAATCCCAATCGACTGATCCAAGTTGGCAAGGCTGCCAAGTGTTAAACACTCGGCCAGTCGACTGGTCCATAACCCCAGTTGACTGATAAACCTCAAACATGAGATTTAACTCAAGTATGATTCCTTCATACTTGATAGACCATCCTTAGCCTAGACCAAAGCCTTCAGCCCACTTCCATCAGCCTCACGCATCTCGGATCACTCGAGTTCATGACTCTTCATCCTTGCACTAGCTTCAAGTTCCTCCATTGGCTATGTCATGCTAACCGGGTCCACCTTGCCAAGGTATATTTGGACTTATGTCACGAAAACAAATTCTTGGACGTTACTCTACCAAGCATTGGACTTATGCTGTTAAGACTACAACTTGGATTTTACACCACCAATATCACACCCTTGGACTTCCCAATTGCCAAGTATCCATACTTGGACTTTCACCGCCAAAGTTCACTTGGACTTTACGCCACCAAGAAAACACACTTGGACTTATGCTGCCAAGACTATACCTTTGGACTTTCCTTGCCAAGTACCCATTACTTGGACTTTCCATTAGAAGTACCCATTACTTGGACTTTCCATGAGAAGTACCCATTACTTGGACTTTCCAAATGCTTGGACTTTCCATGAGAAGTACCCATTACTTGGACTTTCCAAATGCCAAGACCATTCTTGGACTTCCCATGACAATCACATTATTAAACGTTTTGTTAAACACCAAAATACTACTTGAGTTAAACTCAAGTTTGGTCAATCGTGACCCGGACTGATTGCACCAACAATCTCCTCCTTTTTGATGTTTGATAAAACCTTGGAGTTAGGCTACCTAACTCAAGCAATCAATTCTCCCTTTTTTTGACATATATAAAAAAGTCTCCTCCAAGGGTATCCATATCTCATATCCCAATGAGATAACTCAATCTCCCCCTTGGTCCAAAATCATCATTCATGTCTTCATTTTTCCTAGTGATACTTGTTGGTGCAATCGACCCAGGTTGACTCGAGTTTGACTCGAGCAGTACCTTGATAGTATTTTGATGATAGACAAAACTCATGACATGGGATTGTCATGGGAAAGTCCAACATGGAGTTGGCATGGAAAATCTAAGCATGGAGCTTGGTGTGGGAAAGTCCAACATGGGGGTGGCATGGAAAATCCAAGCATGGAGCTTGGTGTGTGAAAAGTCCAAAGCATTGCGAAGCCGTGCGCTTGGTGCTTGGTGAGAAATGCATTGCAAAGTCATGCACTTAGTGCATGTGGGAAGTCTTGAGGACTTGGTAAGTTCACTAGGCTCGGGGTCCTTGCATCGGTGAAGGATGGCATTGCGAAGTCGTGCGCTTGGTGCATCCGAGGGACCTCCGGATGGGGAGCGAATGGAGTGAGCCCAAAGGGAAGCATACTTCGAGGGCAAGAGACGCAAAGGATGGCGTTGCGAAGTCGTGCGCTTGGCGCATCCGAGGGACGTAGGCTGAGGGAAGAGAGCTTCGGTGGGGAACTCCATGAGGGATGATATGGACTTGGCCAAGTGGCTAAGACTGAGTGTCGGAGGCTCAAACTTGATGTTTGAGGGTTTACTCGACGGTCGGATGCTCAAACAACTTGGTGTTGAGTTTTGTGCGCCATGGCGATCGTGATGTCGGCGATCGCCGATCGATGGTCGCCGGTCGATCCGCAGGATGGCAGTCAACTAATGGGAGTGTCGTGAGCACAGAACGCTCCATAGCCGAAGCGATCGGCTACTAGGTCACCGATCGACGCCATGGGTGGCGATCGATAGGTGATCCGTTAGGAACTTATTCGGCGTGGATCTCGCCATTGTAAGACAACGTACGAGGCGATCAGCGGGCCTTTTGGCAGTCGACTGCTGGGCACGAAAATAGATTGATGCAGATTATAAATGGAGCTCAAGTTAGAGGATTTCGCTAAGACTTTAAGGAAGCGATTGGAGGGGAATTGCTGCTGCATTCCAGTCCTTCAAGAGCCATCCAAAGCATACAACAAGAAAAGGTTCAAAGCAAAGAGTTGTAAAGCGTTCTTTACTTGTATTTCTTGTGTCTTTGTATTTCTTGTAGTATTACTGTTGTAATAGCTTGTGAGAGGTTTCTCCACCTCCACCGTGTAGTCGAGAAGGAGTTTAGTTAGTGTCGTGTGCATAACTAGAGCTCGATAAGCTCGCCCGTGGAGTAAGAACCATTTGGTTCCAAACCATGTATATGTTTGTGTATTGCTTGTGATTGTTATGTGTTGTTAGTATTATTATTATCATTGTTATTCCGCTGCGCTAACAACAATCGTAGACAAGCAACGCAACGAGAACGAGTGAATTACGTCATCGAACGATTGAGGACTATTCACCCCCCTCTAGCCGGCCACATCCACACTTCATCAATCCTACAAGTGGTATCAGAGCCAAGGTCGCTCTTCAAGGACTAACCGCCTCGAGAGCACTACAAAATGGCCGGCTACAACCTTCAACCACCAAAGTTCGAAGGAGATTTTCTATGGTGGAGAAGAAAAATGGAGGTATATCTAGAAATCGATTTTGATTTTATGCTAATCTTAGAAAATGGTTTCAAATTGCCTAGGGATAAAAGAAATAGGCAAATTGAGAAATCAAGGTGGACCCAAGACCAAATAAAGGACTTCAAGACAAATCTCGAGGTAATAAAATTGCTTGGTGAATTGTTACCTAATCATATTTGGTCTAGATTGGGTGACTATAGGGATGCAAAGGAATTATGGGAGAAGATAATGAAATTTCAAGAAAATTCCCAACCGGCACAAGTAGAGGAAGATGTCGTGGAAGAAAGCCCATCCACATTTGAAGATGTTGATGATTTGGTGGAGACCTCCACCTCTAGCATTGAGGGGGAGGAAAGGATTTCCATTCCGGAGCAAGATCAAAATGAAGCTTCTACCTCCAGAAGAAGTGAAGAGGCCTCCACCACCTCCCTAGGCAACTCAAGTGTTATTATTTTAAATAAAAATCACATAATATGCTTTGAGTGTAGGGAGAAAGGGCATTACAAGAGCAAATGCCCTAAATTGTCTAAGGAAAAGGCATCGGCACCAAAAGTCAACCCAAAGTCAAAGGATGCCGAAGTCTCCTCAATTAAGAGCAAAGAGTACATTGTGTGCTTTAAATGCAATCAAAAGGGGTACTACCGAAGCCAATGCCCTAGGGGGAGGAAGAAAGGGAAAGAAGGTGTATCTCATGTAGGGCGAGCTCCTAAAGCTAACCCTAAGGTAAATTTAAATAATGCACCTTTAACTTCTAAAGTTAAAAAGCATGCCAAGAATTATTTTAGTTCTCTTGCCATTATTAATGAAAAGCATGCTAAGAGAAACAATAAGGTTTATTGCTTAGGTGCCAAGCATGTTCATATAACTAAGGATAAACCTAGGACTCATAATTCTAGAAATATTTTGCCTAGGGAATCAATTAGGAGAGTAGAAGAAAATTTGGGTATTGATCCCAAAAAGTCTAGGCACATGCCTAAAAAGAAGAGGTCTTCCCAAAAACCTAATGAAAATTCAAAAATGGGAAAATTAGAGCTAGAGAATCAAGTCTTGAGGTCAAGACTTGAGAGAATGGAGAAAACCCTTAGAATCATAGAAAATTCAATTTTAGGGTCAAATGTCCAAAAGTCAAGACCTAAGGCTCAAAAACAGTCTAAGGGCAATGAAGGTTTGGGTCACAAATCTAAGCCCAAGAAGACTTATCATAATGTTTCATTTGATTATGGAACTATTTCTAGGTCTAGAAAAACAAAGGCTAATAGGGAAGCTATCCCTAAGTCTAGCCATGGTGTTTGCTTAGTGGCTAAGACCTCAAAGAAATCAAATATAGCCACTAGGAAGGTCAAAGGAGGAGTCACCACTAGAGTTGACCTAGGAAAGACCCAAAAGACTATGGCTTTAAAGCCTAAAAGGGTCATTAGAAAGGTATCTAGGGAAGTTATCCCTAGGGAATACCTTGTTAACCCAAGGAGCTCCAATAGGTATTGGATTCCTAAGAGCGTGATCGATTCACGCTAAATGGGTTAGAGTGTGTCAACCCTAAGTGGATGGGTGGTTAACCTAACCATAGTAGAGTTGATACATTAGAATGTGCCAATGTTCTTGAGAAGTTAAAAATTATTTAAATTGGCACAATTAGGTCTTAGAGGTATTGGTGTGTCATTTTGGGTTTTTGGCACACTAGGGGGATAAATGGCTATTAAGGAAAAAATGGACTTAACCCTAGAAATGGCAATTTGGATTTAACACTTAGGTTTTTTATACCTTAGTATATTTTACTTGCCATGATTTGTTTGCCTTGCCATGTCATGACATCATTTTCATTTTTATCTATAAAAATGTCATGATCATGTTTAGAATTATCTTTAGATGTCATGTATGATTAGATGTATCTCACATGCCATGACATCATGATTTTGGCATATGCTTTTATCTATATCATATTTATGCCATAATCATCATCATGCATTAATTAAAATGGAATTAAGGACCATGGCATAATTTGATGGGAATCAAAGAATATTGCCTAGAAATATGCATGAGACCAATAAACATCAAAACCCCACATCTCACTAAAAACTAGACTTGTATGTGTTTTACACATCTAGATACAAGTGAGATGTTTAGGAAAAAGAAATTAAAGGTTTCAAAAACATTTTGAAAACTTTTTGAAAAACCTTGGTGAAGCCTATCTTTTGATAGCTATCACCATTGAATGGGATGATACAAAGAGGGCTCTTTATTGAAGCTTTTCTTAACTTTTGGACTTTGTGTCAATCTCTTAATTTAGTGGGTAAAATATTTTTCTAATATTTTTCACCCATAATGATTGTGATAAGTAATATACATACCAAATTTCAAGATTTTTAAACCTATGTATATTTACTTATGAATTTTGGAAAGTCATTTCTGAAATTCAGAAAACTGCAAATGCAGTTATCAGTCGACTGCCATGGTGGCCAGTCGACTGATGGAGGTGGTAACCGATTGATTTCTGAATTCAGTCGACTATCCAAGCTGATTATGGGTAAATCTTGTTGGTTAGGCCCATGTTCAACTAGGTTAAGGTCCCCTAACCACTCCTAACCCTAGGATATGCTTGGGAGAGCATTAGAAAGGGTGGAAATCCATTGGACATGGATTAGGAGAAGGGTTTAGAGAGAGTATCAATTTTAAGGTGGAAGAGAGTTCATTGTTGAACTTTGCCTTAATTTTGATTGGTTAAATGTTCCTATTGGCTTAGGGACTCTCCAAGGACATTGTTGGTGCAATGGTCAAGGGAGAGCAAGCCACTAGGGGGAGGTACCCATCATGGGAAGATGGAGGTGTATTTCCTCATGGGAGGAAAATTGGGTTGCCTCTCTTTAGGTGATATGGGATCACTAGAAAGTTTGTAGGCATGTGTTCCTCCAAGGGAGAGATTGTAAGATCTCATTGGGACATGAGACATTCATACCCTTGGGGAGGACCTTTTTGATGTAATGTCAAAAAGGGGGAGAAGTTACCAAGTTACCAATTAGGTTTGGAATTCTCATTTTGGATGTGAGAATTGCCAATATGGGATAATTGGTAGACTTGATATGGTAGTTTTGTCAATCATCAAAAAGGGAGAGATTGTTGGTGCAATCAGCCCAGGTTGACTCGAGTTTGACTCGAGCAGTACCTTGATAGTATTTTGATGATAGACAAAGCTCATGACATGGGATTGTCATGGGAAAGTCCAACATGGAGTTGGCATGGAAAATCCAAGCATGGAGCTTGGTGTGGGAAAGTCCAACATGGGGTTGGCGTGGAAAATCCAAGCATGGAGCTTGGTGTGTGAAAAGTCCAAAGCATTGCGAAGTCGTGCGCTTGGTGCTTAGTGAGAAATGCATTGCGAAGTCGTGCGCTTGGTGCATGTGGGAAGTCTTGAGGACTTGGTAAGTTCACTAGGCTCGGGGTCCTTGAGTCGGTGAAGGATGGCATTGTGAAGCCGTGCACTTGGTGCATCCGAGGGACCACCGGACGGGGAGCGAATGGAGTGAGCCCAAAGGGAAGCATACTTCGAGGGCAAGAGACGCGAAGGATGGCGTTGCGAAGTCGTGCGCTTAGCGCATCCGAGGGACATAGGCTGAGGGAAGAGAGCTTCGGTGGGGAACTCCATGAGGGATGATATGGACTTGGCCAAGTGACTAAGACTGAGTGTCGGAGGCTCAAACTTGATGTTTGAGGGTTTACCCGACGGTCGGATGCTCAAACAACTTGGTGTTTGGATCGAGTCGCCGAGGGATGGCAATGATCGATGGAGTGTCGCGAGCACAAATGCTCCATAGCCGATCGAAGTGCCATTATTAGTCACGATCGCCATGGATTGGCAAATGACCGTAGGTGATCCGTTGGAACTTATCCGACGTGGATCTGGCCGTTGTGAGACAACGGCTACAGGGGCAATCGACTGGGGCCTTTTGGTAGTCGACTGCTGGGCACGAAAATAGCTTGATGCAGGTTATAAATGGAGCTCAAGTTGGAGGATTTCGCCAAGACTTTAAGGAAGCGATTAGAGGGGAATTGCTGCTGCATTCCAGTCCTTCAAGAGTCATCTAAAGCAAGCAACAAGAAAGGGTTCAAAGAAAAGAGTTGTAAAGCGTTCTTTACTTGTATTTCTTGTGTCTTTGTATTTCTTGTAGTATTACTGTTGTAATAGCTTGTGAGAGGTTTCTCCACCTTCGACGTGTAGTCGAGAAGGAGTTTAGTTAGTGTCATGCGCATAACTAGAGCTCGATGAGCTCGCCCGTGGAGTAGGAACCATTCGGTTCCGAACCATGTATATGCTTGTGTATTGCTTGTGATTGTTATGTATTGTTAGTATTATTATTATCATTGTTATTCCGCTGCGCTAACAACAATCGTAGACAAGCAACGCAACGAGAACGAGCGAATTACATCATCGAACGATTGAGGGCTATTCACTCCCCTCTAGCCGACCACATCCACACTTCATCGATCCTACAATACTCTCTTATCACTAAATGCAAGGCATTTTCTCCATTCTCCAACTCTCCCCCTTTGAGGAAAAATTCATCAATCATCCCTTGATGGATAACCTCCTCCTAAAGGCTTGCTGCCCCTTGACCATTGCACCAACATAGTCCTTGGAGAGTTGCTAAGCCAATAGGAACACTAGACCATCAAAATCAAGGGTAAAAGTTCAAACATGAACTTTCACACGCCTTAAATTTTGATTATCCACCCAAAACAACTCTCCTAATCCATTTCCAATGGATTTTCACCCTTCCAAAGCTTTTCAAAGCATATCCTAGGGTTAGGAGATGTTAGGGTGACCTATACTTGTTGATAAATGGTTGAACAAACCTTGTTCAACCGAAATCATACCTAACAATTGACTGAAATCAGTATTCAGTGGATTGATCCACTACTAGTCTACTGCCTCATATGGCAGTCGACTGATTTCTACAAATGCAGAAATCAAAAATCAAAAATGAATTTTAAAAATTCATAAATAATTATACATAATTTAAAAAAAAATGAAACTCCATATAAATAATATTTATGTCAATCATTATGGGTGAAAAATAGTTTTAAAATAAAATACACATTAAATTGTGAGATTGATACAAAGTTCAAAACCAATGATAACTTCGATGTTTTATGCCTACTTTGTATCAACTTTATCAATGGTTATTATTATCAAAAGATAGACTTCACCAAGGTTTTCTAAAATAATTTTAAAATATTTTTGAAGACCTATTTTGAACCATGGACTATGGGCTAGATGTACATAACTTGTACATTAGCTTTCCTCATGATTCATCCATGATATACTATGAGTTTGAGTTCATCTTGATACAACAATTATGCACCTTGAACTTTACTCATTTTCCTAACATCTCACATGTGTTTAGGGTGTATCAATACACACACATGTCAATTTAATGTGAGAGTAGGTTGGTTTCTTTGTAAACTAAAGTCTCATGCATTTTATCTATGCAACTCTATTTGATTCCCTTATCATGGGACTTAAATCATGTCATTGTCTTTAAATCAATTTTAATTATCCTAAATGCTTGAAAAATGATCATTGCATTAATAATAGCATAATTGAGCATGTGCTAATAATCATGATGTCATAGCATGAAAATAAACCTAAGCATAAGCATGACATAAGATTAAACCTAAGCATTATCATGACATTTTAAATAATTAAATGAAATATGATGTCATGACATGGCACATGGCAAACAAAATATGACAAATAAAATGTAAAGACATAAGAATACCTAAATTTTAATATTAATTGTCATTTGTTAGAATTAAACCCAATTTGCCATAATACCAAATATCTAAAGTGTGCCAAAAATCTAAAATGGCACACAATGACTCTAAAACCTAATTATGTCAATTGTGATCAATTTTTCAACATTAAATTATATTGGTACATCCCAAAATTCTTTAGGATATAGATTCAAACTTATTTTCAAGGTATCAACATAATCTTGAAAATGACCTAAGGTGTCAATTTTTCTATGGTTAGGTTAACGACCTTACTAATTCAAGTTGGCACACCTTAACCCATCTAGCGTGAGGGAATCACACTCCTAGGAACCCAATACATATTGGAGCTCCTTGGGTTTACTAGGTACTCACTAGGGATAACTTCCCTAAGTACCTTCCTAATGACCCTCCTAGGCTTTGAAGCCTTGGTCATTTGAGTTTTGCCTTGGTCAACTCTAGGGATGACTTCCCTTGTGACCTTCTTAGTGGCTTCCCTAGGTTTCTTTGAAACCTTAGCCACTAGACACTTATCATGGTTAGCCTTAGGGATGACTTCCCTAGTATCCTTAGTTTTCCTAGACTTAGATTTAGTTCAATAATCAAATGGAACACTATGGTAGGTCTCCTTGGGCTTAGGTTTGTGACCCAAACTTTTCTTGCCCCTAGATGGTACTTTCCTATTAACCCCTATATTTTCTCCATTAGACCCTAGAATCATATTTTCCATCTTCTTAAGGGTCTTCTCCATTTTCTCAAGCTTTGACCTCAAAACTTGATTTTCTAATTCCAATTTTCCAATTTTTTATTTTTCATAAGCTATTGGGATATTTTTCTTCCTCCTAGGCATATGTCTAGATTTCTTGGGGTTATTGCCTAGGTTCTTGGCATCCTTAGGTGGAGTAGTCTTAGGGGTAGTGGTTCTAGAACTATCCTTAGTCCTAATTTTATATAATTTATCCGATGAGCAATAAGATCTATTTCTAGCATGCTTTTCATGATTTTGCACAATTGCAAGTGAATTGAAAGCATGTCTTTTGTTATAACATAAAGAAGAAGCATTAATAAATGATACCTTAGGGTTTGCCTTTTGTCCCCTTATATTTGAACTCTCTCCTTTGCCCTTTGTTGCATGGCTCCCCCTAGGGCATTGACTTCTATAGTGACCCCTTTGATTGCACTTGAAGCACACAATGAACTCCTTGCTCTTTCATATCAGGGCTCCACCCTCCTTTGACTTGTCCTTGACTTTTGGTTCTAGTTGAGTCTTCTTGACTCGCTTTGGACATTTACTCTTGTAATATCCATTTTTCCTACACTCAAAATACATAATATGATTTTTATCTTCATTTATTGAGCTTGAGTTACCTAGGCCCAAATTTTGAGCTTGCTCTTCTTCTCTTCTGGAGGTAGATGGTTCTTCTTCTTGCTCTGGCATGGAAGGCCTAATCTCCTCCCCTTCAATCCTAGAGGTGGAGGCTTCTTCTACTTCTTCTACCTCTTCCATGGATGTTGAGCATCCCTCAATTTTCGATTCTTCACACTCTTGAGAGGATGATGAACTTGCTTCTTCAGTCTCATTATCATCTCCACTTTGGACCATTGAACTGAAGGGTTTTGCTTATCGAGTCCGTGAGGGGAAACTTCGCTTCCCACTTCACCTCGGTAGCTTGTCCATGGCAATCCCTTCAATGTCCCCAGATTAAAAAAAAAATAATCCTAGATAAAAGGGATTGCCAAAGCAACAAGCCATCGTCGTGCTATTCGTTTAGAGAGGTCACTTGAACAAACTAGTTGTTCAAGCGACCATCCTCTATTCTACGAGTAGCCGCGGAATAGACGATATCCAGATCGCCAGTTTTTGTGTTTATGCTCGGGATCCAAGTATTATTTAGCCATTTACAGATTTATAACATGCTTATAATTGAAAAACAAGAACAAGCAACAAACAAAAGAGAAAAGAGAATAGATATACCTCTTGATCTTCTAATGTATGTCCTTCCTCCTTTTGGATGTCGTGTGGGCGACGATCTACCAAAAGTCGAAGCTCCAAGATCACAAATCTTCCTTCCTTGCTCTTCCAAAGCAAGAGGAAGAATAGAAACAAGGTTTTTCTCCTCTCTAGAAACAACCAACAAGGAACTAAAACTATCCTTGCAGCCAGCCAACTATGTGAAGGAGAAGATGGTGGAAAACAACCAAGACACCAAGGGAAGCCCTATATCTTGTTTCCACCACCTAAGGAGAAGGAGAAGGGAGCTTTTGGGCATCAGCCAAGGCTGGAAAAGAGGCTGGAGAGGTGCTTTACGTTGGCCAAAAGAGGAAGAAGAAGAGAAGAATACCTTCCTTATTTGGTGCCACCCTTGCCTCCAAATCCTAATCCTAATCCTATCTCAACTAGGATTCCTCTTCCTTGCCGCCCAAAAACCCTAGCTCTCATCAATTTTTTTACGCCAACTCCCTTGACATCCTTTTATAGAGTTAGGGATAAGTCATGAATTAATCTTATCCATTGGTTCTAGGGATTTAATCTCAACCGTCGGATCTAGAGATTTAATCTCAACCGTCGGATCTTAGAGATTTAATCTCTACCTATGGATCTTAGAGTTTTGTTTCTATCCATTGGATCTAAGCATCATGAGGTGTTAATAGGCTATATTAGGGACCATGAGGAGGAGTTGGGTCTTGGCCACCCATGGATCAAGCCCACATAAAGTCCGATCCACTAATGATGATCCAATCCACTAAAGGTTCATCATTGATCTACCTCACTAACCCCCATATGATAATATGGGCTCCATATATTATTTGTACATTTTCTCCCCGTATTTAAGATCTCGAATGTCCGTCAATTAATTAATTTACTGACCATTAATTAATCAACATCTAACTCCTTAAGTAGTACCACTCAACCTTTTCATCATGCCAGACCAAGTCCACCTACAGGGTTTACATGATGAACCTTATGAGCTCCTCAAGGGGACATCATCATCCTAATATATAGGACATAGTTTCCTCCTATAATCAACGACACACCATATAAATAATATCATCTCCCAACTTACCGAGCCTATCGATTTAATCTATAAATCTCGCCCATTGGTAAATCAAAGAGATGAGTACTAAGTATATGTGCCCGTTATTATATCGGGATTAAGAGCATGTACTAAATAATATCTGAGGTCTGATTCGATTATGTAGTCAGCAATAAATCGAATCACCTCTAAATCGGTCCTGCTCAATACACACAAAGTGCACTAGTGTGATTCTATGGTCAAGACAAACCAACACCAAATCACACTACAACCATACCGATGGTTTGTCCAAAGTCATCTCAGTTGTGAGCCTTTACTTATACTTTTCAAGGGGCCAATAACATGATCTCCTGTGTGACACCACACACCATGTTATCTACAATGTAAAGTATTGGACAATATTACATAACCATAAAAATATGCAAACAATGATCATGTGATTCTTATTCCAAAATAAAGATGTTCATACAAAAGATAGACTTTTCAGTATACATCCCTACATGAACATCCTTATTCCTTGGCCTCCTCTATTTCTTGAGCCTGAAAGGATGAACACTCCTTTACTTCTTTGGCCGGTGAAGGATTCTCATGGTACTTTGTCAATTCGCTCCAAAGCTCCTTAGAATCCTTATAGTCACCTAATTTGGACAAGACATCATTTGGTATTGCATCACTTAGCATTTTGATTACCTTAATATTTGTCTTGAACCCCTTGAGTTGTTCCTTGGTCCATTTCTCAACCTTGAGGATTCCACCCTTCTTGATCCTTGGGAATTCACAACCTTCTTTCAAGGCATGCCATAGCTTGATATCCACCATCATCAGGAAGTTCTCAATCCTTATTTTCCATTTATTGAAACCCTCAAATCCATAGTCTTTGTAGGATAATAGTGTGTTAATGTCGTGGCCTAATCTAAGACTTGGTTTTATCTTGCCCTCTAGCATTGCTTCCTCAACAGTTAGTCCGTAGAAGAGCTCCCAACTCTAATAACACTTGTTTATGATCGGACGAAGCACTAGAGGGGGTGAATAGCAATTTCTTTGTATCGATGGAATTCACTCGATCATGTTCATCTACAAAACTTGTTAGCATAGAGAAAAACAAATAGCAATAATAAATATGACAAACACTTGCAATACATAAGCACGACATAGTATATAACATGGTTCGAAACCTAGGATTCCTACTCCATGAGTCGAGCTCAAGTGAATTCTAGTGATGCACATAAACTCCTTCATGGTGATACACCGGAGGTAGAGAAACCTCTTACAACAAACTTACAACAATGAGAATAAAGATACGAGCAAATACAAAGGCAATACAACAACAATATAATGAAAACTTTACAAAAGATCACTTTGAATACTTTGCTTGTTGGTTGCTTGGATGAGCTTGAAGGACCCTGAAATGCACCAGCACTTAGCCTCAAATTCCCTTAGAATCTCTCAAGAAACCATGGCCAAAATCCTCATGAACTGCTCCTTTTATGACCTACATCGGTCTAATTTCACACCTGGCAGTTGACTGCCAAAAGGCCCCAATTGACTACCTACAGTGACATTGTCTCACAATGGACTTGATCCATGTTGGTATTTCAGCCAACGGATACATCAGCAATTGACTTCCCCTACAAGAAGTCAATTGCGAACCCAGTAGTCGACTGATCACTCGACTACCAGAGCTTCTATGCTCGTGGCTGCTTAAACCAGTCGACTGTCATCCAAGGTAGTCGACTGCTCAAGGGCAGTCAACTGTCAGAGCTTCACCCGAGTAGTTGAAGCTTATAATCTTAGTTGACTGATCCAAGTTGATTAGGCTACCAAGTACCAAACACTCGGCCAGTCGACTGGTCCATAACTCCAGTCGACTAATAAATCTCAAACATGAGATTTAACTCAAGTATGATCCTAGACTACCCTTAGCCTAGACCTAAGCCTTCAACCCACTTCCATTAGCCTCATGCCTCTCAGATCCCTCTAGTCTGTGACCCTTCATCCTTGTGTTAGCCTTCAAGTGTCTCCATCGACTATGTCATGCTAACTGGGTCTACCTTGCTAAAGTACATTTGGACTTATGCAACCAAGATAAACTCTTGGACTTTACGCCGCCAAACATTGGACTTATGCTGCCAAGACTACCTCTTGGACTTTATGCCACCAATATCACACCCTTGGACTATCCAATTGCCAAGAATCCATACTTGGACTTTCACTGTCAAAGTTCACTTGAACTTTACGCCGCCAAGACTAAACACTTAGACTTATGCTGCCAAGACTATACCTTTGGACTTTCCTTGCCAAGTATCCATGACTTGGACTTTACCATTGCCAAGACCCATGCTTGGACATTTCCATTTCCAAGACCTATGCTTGGACTTTCCAAATGATAAGACCCATGCATGAACTTTCCATGCCAAATACCCATGACTTGGACTTTCCAAATGCCAAGGAAATTCTTGGACTAACCATGGCATTATCAAATGTTCTGTCAAACATCAAAATACTACTCGAGTCAAACTCGAGTCTAGCAACCGTGACCTGGACCAATTACACATGAGGTTGATTTCATAGTCAAAAGGAACACTATGGTAAGATGACATTATCTTCTTGGACTTAGGTTTGTGACCCAAACCATTCTTGTCCATAGATGCACCTTGCTTTTTAAACCTTAAATTTTACCCATTTGACCCTTGAATCATATTTTCCATTTTCCTAAGGGTATTTTCCAATTTCTCAAATTTTTACCTCAAAACTTGATTTTCTATCTCAAGTAGCCCTATTTTTGAATTTCAATTATTTCTTAGGGCATTCTTCTTTTTCCTAGGCATGTGTCTATCTTTCATAGGGTTATTGCCTAGGTTCTATTTAGGTGTTGACTTGTCCTTAACCCTAAGATTATAGTGCTTGGCCCCTAAATAAAAATATTTGTTTCTAAATTGATCTTTAGGCTTACTTTCATGATATCTAACATTTAGACAATAAACCTTATTACTCACATGCTTTTTAACATAATGTAAAGAAAGAGCATTATAAACCTTAGGATTTGCCTTAGCTCCCCCTACATTTGAACTTTTTTCTTTTGTCCTTGGTAAGGTGAATCTCCCTCAGACATTGGCCTCTATAGTGCCCTTTTTGTTGGCATTTGAAGCACACAATATACTCATTGCTCTTTCATATTGGGGGTTCTGGCCTCCTTGTGCTTCTTCTTCGTCTTGGGTGCCACTTTAGTTTTGTCCTTGATTTTTCTTGGACATTTGTTCTTATAATGTCCTACTTCCCTACACTCAAAGAATGCAATATGATTTTTATTTTTAACTAATGCACTTGAGTTACCTATAGGAGTAGAAGAATCTTAAGCTTGCTCTTCATATCTTTCGAATGTAGAAGCTTCTTCTTGTTCTAGTGTTGAGGATCTAATCTCCTTCCCTTCGATCCTAGAGGTGGAAGGTTTTCCAACTTCCTTGACTTCTTTCAATTCGGATGTTGAGCATCTCTCAACTTCCGAATCTTCACCCTCTTGAGCCGATGAGCATTCTTCTTTGGCTATTTCCTTATCTTGTGTTGGTAAAGGATCTTCATGAAATTTTTCAGAATTGCTTCATAGCTCCTTGGCATCCTTATAATCACCAAAGTTACACAAGATATCATTAGGAATTAAATTAATTATAAAAAAATTACATTAATGTTTGTCTTGAATTTTTGGAGTTGTTACTTGGTACATTTTTTCATCTTGAGGAATCCTCCCTTCTTGCCCCTTGGAGGATCGAACCTTCCATTAAAATGAACCAATCTTTGATGTTCATCATGAGCAAGGTTTCTATACTTGCCTTCCATTTATCAAACCCCCCCCCAAAAAAAAATCCATAGAATCCATAAGGCGGTGGAGTGTCGATGTCATATCCAAGTCCATCATCGGACAATTCCATCTTTTACTCCTCTAGTGCTTGTTCTTTTGCCAATGAGTCCTTGAAGAGAAGCTTCACTCTGATACCACTTCTTGGGATCTTCCAAGCGAGCCGGGATCTAATACCAATTGTTGGGACTGATTTGGTACGCTAGAGAGGGGGGTGAATAGTATTTCATTGATTCTTCAATTTGTTCATTGTCGTGCTCGTCTACAATCGTTAGTGTGCAGTGGAAATACAAGCATACAATGGTGTATCTGAGAGGCGAAACTGAACCATGTTGGACATGGTTAGGTCGATGATGAATCATGTGAATCTTCCCAAGTCCTTTTGGAGCTATGCACTTCAGACAGCTGTTTACTTGCTAAACAGAGTCCCAACCAAGGTAGTCTCTACTACATATGAGATATGGACTAGTAAGAAACCTCATTTATCTTACTTGAAGGTATGGGGTTGTCCTGCTTATGTGAAGCAAACTGTATCAGACAAATTGGATGTTAAGTTTGATAAATGTCTATTTATTGGATACCCTAAGGAAACGAGGGGTTACCAATTCTATCATCCTGTGGAACAAAAGGTCTTTGTTTCAAGGCATGCTATGTTTCTAGAGAAAGAGTTTTTCTTGCAAGAAAATAGTGGGAGTGTCGTTGAAATTGAGGAGGATCAAGAGACTCCAATAGACATTGATGAGATACCTGGTCAAGCACCTCAATCGATAACTCATTGTGATGAGCCATCGACTAAACCTATTGTAACACCACATCTTCGTAGATCTGGTAGAACACGCAACATTCCTGAGAGATATGAATTTCTCATAAGTGAATCGAACAACGTGTTACTCATTGATGATGAGGAGCCTACCAGTTATGAAGAAGTTTTGAAAAGTTTAGAAAGGGACAAATGGCTTGAAGTCATGAAGGCAGAAATAGATTCCATGTATGAAAATTAAGTTTGGAACTTGGTGGACCCACTTGAAGGCATTAAGCCTATAGGGTGCAAGTGGGTTTTCAAGAAGAAAACTGACATGGATGGTAATGTGATTACCTATAAGGCTAGATTAGTGGCGAAAGGCTATTGTCAAAAGCAAGGTGTTGATTATGATGAGACTTATTCATCAGTAGATATGCTTAAATCCATTCGGATGCTCCTGTCTATAGAGGCTCATTATGACTATGAGATATGGTAGATGGATATGAAAAATCGCTTTCCTTAATGGAAACCTACTCGAGGACGTGTATATGATACAACCCGACGATTTCACATCGGTTGATAAAACCAAGGTATGCAAACTTCGACGGCCCATATTGTTGGAATGTATACTGAAAGCCTAGCTCTTTTTGTATGAACATTTTATTTTGAAATAAGAATCACATGATCATTGTTTACACTTTATATTTATTATATGTGTGCATATTGTCTAATATTTTACATTGTAGATAACATGGTGCTTGGTGTGGCGCAGAGAATCATGTTATCAGTCCCTTGTAAAATATAAGTAGAGGCTCACAACCAAGATGGTTTTGGACAAACCATTGGCATGGTTGTAGTGTAGCTTGGTATTGTTTTGTCTTGAACATAAAGTTACACTAGTACACTTAGGTGTATTGAGCAGGACCGACATAGAGGTGATTCAATTTAGTACTGACTACATAATTGAATCGGACCTCGGATATTATGTTGTGCATGCTCTTAATCCCGATATAATAACGGGCACATGTACTTAGTATTTATTTCTTTGATTTACCAGAGGGTGAGATTTAGATGGATTAAATCAATATGCCCGGTAAGTTGAGAAATGATATTATTTACATGGTGTGTCGTTGATTATAGGAGGAAACCGTGTCCTATATATTAGGTTGATGATGTCCCCTTGAGGAGCTCATAAGGTTCATCATGTAAACTCAGCTGGTTGACTTAGTCAACATGATGATAAGGTTGAGTGGTACTACTCGAGGAATTAGATGTTAATTAATTGATGGTCAGTAAATCAATTAATTGACGGACATTCGATATCTTAAACACGGGGAGATTAATGTACGAATAATATATGGAGCCCATATTAATTTATGGGGGTTGGTGAGGTAGTTCAATGATGATCCTCTAGTGGAATGGAACATCATTGATGGATCAAGTTTGTGTGGTTCCGATCCATCGGGTGGCCAAGATCCAACTCCTCCTTATGGTCCCTATCGTAGCCTAATATAATCCTTGTGAAGTCTAGATCCAAGAATGTAAAACAAAACCTAGAACCAACGATTGGGATTAAATCCCTAGATCCGATGGTTAGGATGAAACCCTAGAACCAACGGTTGGGATTAAATCCCTAGATCCGATGGTTAGGATGAAACCCTAGAATCGATGGTTGGGATTAAATCCCTAGATCCGACGGTTGGGATAAAACCCTAGATCCGACGGTTGGGATGAAACCCTAGATCCGACGGTTGGGATGAAATCCTAGATCCGACGGTTGGGATGAAACTCTAGATCCGACGGTTGGGATAAAACCCTAGATCCGACGGTGGAGATTAAATCCCTAGATCTGACGGTGGAGATTAAAGGAGGCTTAAGCCCAATTATATAAATAGGGGGCTTAGGCTTGGGCGGCAAGATATTGATTGAGAATTAGGGTTTGGCTTTTCCAAAAAGTGGGCGGCTAGGGTTTGGGAGCTAGGGTTTGGGCGGCAACCTTCTTCCTCCATCTAATTGCTGGCGCCCAACCTTCTTCCATCAAGGCTTGGCCGGCGCCCATCTTATTGGCCACTCTCTTATTCATTGGCCGGCGGTTCTCCTTCCATTGGTGGCCGGCGTTCATCTTCCTCCCTTTCTCTTTGGTGGCCGGCGGCAACCCTTCTTCAAGTTGGCCGGCGCTTCATCCACTTGCTCCTTGGCCGGCGGTTGCACCAAATTCCCTAATTTGGTGGCCGGTTCTAGAAGGGATAGGTATTTTTTGGTTCTTCTCTTTGTTCGCAGCGGACAAGGTAGAGAAGAACGCGATCTAGAAGGCTTCTACTCGTGGAGGATCTACGTCCACACGTAGTCCACGAGAAGGATAGGACATACGGTAGAAGATCATAAGGTATAAAGTTTTGCAACTTTATTTTCAGATCTGAGCATGATATTTTATTTGTTGATTATACATGTATGAATTAGTAAATATATTGTATAATCATGGACCCCGAAGACAAACACAAAAACCGGTGATCCGTCCGTCGTCTCTTCCGCGGCTAACCAACTAGAAGAGTTGTGTTGCTTGAACAACTAGTTTGTTCAAGCGACCACTCAAGTTGTTAGCACGATGACGAATTGGTTGTACTAAGGAAACTCATCCCATCCGGATTAATTCTTTCATTAGTGAAAATTTTAATCCGGGGACATGGGATCCAATGAGCCTCCAAAGCAACTCCCAACAAGTGGTATCAGAGCCACGGTTTTCGGTTTTGTATGTTTAGGATTCGGTTAATTTTTATGCACTTTTTCATATATTATATGTGTCGGATAATAGTAGGATATGCGTAGTTTAACTCTTTGGTTGCAGGCATAAGATCCGACTATTATGGCCATGTGTGTGTATGTGAATGGATGTGTGTAAATATTTATTATTTGAATCCTCGGGGTTGACGAGGCTAGATTAGTATTTAATTTTTGTAATTAAATACGGCATTGTTTAGCCGCTCATTTTAGTTTACTTTCGATCTAGATTATTTGTACACTCCTTCATGGAGTATAGGATCGATGGATGTAAATAAAATGATTAATCTCGGCTCGGATATCTTTGGTGACTTGCGCACGGGAAAAGGTGGAGCGGACGAGGTGGCGACACGACGGGATGCATATTAGAGGACATTGCCATAATAGTTGGAAAAATTCTGTTTTTTCCATATTTATTGCTTATTTGTTTTATATGCATGTTGTGTATGTTTTAAAATTCCTCATTTTCAATTAACTAAGTGGGAGAGGGACATTTTAATTAATTCCCGCGGCCTCCATTACAATTTGACGTGTGATGCAACAAACTTGTGTGTTGGCTCTGAGTGCCTTCCTCCCTGCGGACGGGTTTGTTTGCGGATCACTAGGTCAAATAATGGTTATAGAAAATTATCTAGGAGCATGTGTACTTCCACAGCGGTAAGGCACATAATCCGAAATAATTCCCTTAGTATCGTGTAATGGTGCACACTTAGATGCAAATAGAAGTATCCTCCCCATCGGAGTCACTGCTTTTATTTGTAGGGCCAAAGAGGAACCAACTATTAATTTTATTTGTCAAAAAGTAAGGTTGACAAGATAATAAAATTAATGGGTAAAACCTCCTCTTACAAATGTAGAATTCGTATACGTCCACACAGCGTGGCATGCGATATTCTCGGTGATTTGAGGTGTTGGTTGATTTCGGGATTTTATTGTTTTGAGGAATCAATAATATTTGAAATCTAATATTTTGATCATTGTGATTTTTAGGATTTTCAAATGGCTTTCAACCCACTTGCTGTGATTTTAAAAGAAAACAAACTTACTGGTCCAAACTACATTGATTGGAAAAGAAACCTGGATATTGTCTTAACTGCAGAGGAGTACAAATTTGTACTCTTCGAGGTCTGTCCTCCTAAGCCCTCCGATGGCTCTGATGAGAAGGAGAAAGAACGTTATAAGAAATGGGTCAAGGCAGATGAAATGGCGCGGTGTTACATTTTGGCATCTATGTCAAATGTGCTGCAACATCAGCATCAGGCCATAGCCACAACTTATGACATGATGTTCAATCTCAAGGAACTTTTCGGACATCAAAGTAGGGCGGCTAGATAGGAGGCAATGAGAAACTTGATGATGACCACCATGATCGATGGAACACTCGTTAGGGATCATGTTCTCAAGATGATGGCTCATCTTAATGAGATGGAAGTCCTCGAAGCTGAGATCGATGGGGAAACCCAGGTCGATATCATTCTCCAGTCTCTGCCTAGGAGTTTTGAGCAGTTCCGCCTCAACTACAACATGAACAAGAGGTTGTATTCGTTGGCGGAGCTTCGTGAACTCGCGTGAGGGGCTTTTTCGTCAAAGTGCTCAAGCCATGGTCGCTCAGAAGGTTTCTTCCTCTAAACCGAAAGGTAAGAAGAAGAAGAAGCAAGGTGGAGCGAAGAAAGTGGCAGTGGGACCTCAGGTAGGAGTGAAGAAGCCGAAAGGCAAGTGCTTCACTTGCAAGCAGACTGGACATTGGAAGGCGGACTGTCCTCGCCGAAAGAACAAAGGTATATCTTCTTGTTTAGTTGTTGAAACATGTTTAGCGGTTGCACCAATCGGTGTGTAGATACAGGAGCCACTGATCATGTCTGCAATACTTTGTAGGGGTTCCAGGAAACCCGACGACTAGCTGAGGGAGAGATTACCATCTTCATGGGCAATGCTTCAAAGGTGGCGGCTATTGCAGTGGGAGACGTTTATTTATCTTTTGATAGGAATAAAGTTTTGGTTTTGAGAAATTGTCTTTATGTACCTACTTTTAGAAAGAATTTAATTTCAGTTTCTAAATTGTTTATGGATGGATATTCTGTTTCTTTTAATGACAAAGTGGTTATAAAAAGGAATAGGGAGATTATCTGTTCTGGTACATTGGTTGGCAATTTATATACTCTTGAACCGAAAACTCCCACGATGCATATAGAAGTAAATAACTCATCTTCTAAATCTAATAAGAGAAAAGAACCTTCGCAGATGAACCAAACATATCTTTGGCATCTAAGGCTTGGTCATATTAACCTAAGTAGAATTCAAAGGTTGATAGCTGATGGACCTTTGGGTTCATTAGTGGTGGAGGATCTCCCAACCTGCGAATCATGCTTGGAAGGTAAAATGACCAAGAGGCCTTTCAAGGCCAAGGGGTATAGAGCCAAAGATGTGCTAGAATTGGTTCATTCTGATTTGTGCGGTCCTATGTCTATCCAGGCAAGAGGTGGTTTTGAATATTTCGTCTCTTTTATAGACGATTATTCAAGATATGGATACATTTACTTGATGCGCCGCAAGTCTGAATGCTTTGATAGGTTCAAAGAATTCAAGGCTGATGTGGAGAACCATCAAGGTAAAAGTATCAAGACATTACGATCTGATCGTGGTGGCGAGTACCTCTTGGGAGAGTTTAGGAATTACTTATCAGAGGCTGAGATTCAATCCCAATTGTCTGCACCTGGCACACCCCAGCAGAATGGTGTAGCGGAGTGAAGGAATAGGACTCTTATGGAGATGGTCAGATCGATGATGAGTTATTCTGAGTTACCTATTTCGTTCTAGTGGTATGCACTGGATACGGCAATGTACATTCTGAACTTGGTTCCATCTAAATCAGTACCTTCTACCCCTATAGAATTGTGGACTGGGCGAAAGCCTAGTCTGAGACATATTCGGATATGGGGGAGTCCAGCACATGTGCTGAAGGCTGATGCTGGTAAGTTGGAACCTCGTACAGAAGTGTGCATGTTTGTTGGCTACCCTAAGGGAACGAAAGGTGGTTTGTTTTATAATCCTAGAGATCAGAGGGTGATCGTTAGCACGAACGCCAAATTTCTAGAGGAGGATTATGTAATGAACCACAAGTCCAAGAGTAGGATTGTTCTTGAGGAGTTAACAGGGGAAGTCCCGACTTCAGTACCACCGGTACAAGAGGAGACACCACAAGTCACTGCACCGCGTGTCACAGAGCATACACAGGAGGCACCTCGTCGTAGTGGGAGGGTTGTTAGACAACCCGAGAGATTCATGTTTTTGGGAGAGTCTTCGGACTTAGTCCCTGGTGAACATGAACCTGATCCCTGGACATATGACGAGGCAATCCAAGATAGAGATGCGGTATCTTGGCAAAGAGCGAAGAATTCAGAGATAGAATCTATGGATTCTAATCAGGTCTGGGAGCTAGTAGAACCACCCGATGGTGTAAAAACCATTGGATGCAAGTGGATCTACAAGAGAAAGAGAGGAGTAGACGGGAAGGTTGAGACCTTCAAAGCTAGGCTTGTTGCGAAAGGGTATACTCAGAAAGAGGGTATCGATTATGAGGAGACCTTTTTGCCGGTAGCTATGCTTAAGTCTACCCGGATTCTCTTATCTATAGGTGCTCATATGGATTATGAGATTTGGCAGATGGATGTCAAGACAGCTTTCCTTAACGGAAGTCTTGAGGAGAACATCTATATGCGGCAACCAGAGGGATTCATTGCTAAAGGCAAAGAGCATCTTGTATGTAAGCTTAATCGGTCCATTTATGGATTGAAGCAAGCTTCTAGATCTTGGAACATCCGCTTTGATGAGGTAATCCAGTCATATGGATTTATTCAAAGTCCGGATGAACCTTGTGTATACAAGAGATGTGACGGAAACGTAGTGGTGTTTCTTGTACTATACGTAGATGACATTTTGTTAGTTGGCAACAATATCAAAGTGTTATCAGACGTAAGGGTATGGTTGTTCAAACAGTTTGACATGAAGGACTTGGGAGAAGTGGGACACATCCTTGGGATCAAAGTTATAAGGGATCGCAAGAAAAGGATGTTGTGCTTATCTCAAGCTTCATACATTGACACTATCCTTGCTCGTTTTAGCATGCAGAACTCCAAGAAAGGTTTTCTACCTTTTAGGCATGGAGTTCCTTTATCTAAAGAGATGTGTCCCAAAACATCAAAGGAGATAGAGGACATGAAGGTGGTTCCTTATGCTTCGGCAGTAGGAAGCCTAATGTATGCTATGCTATGTACGAGACCGGATATCTGCTTTGCCGTGGGCATGGTTAGCAGATATCAGAGTAATCCTGGACAGGGACATTGGACTGCAGTAAAGCATATATTGAAGTACCTGAGAAGGACTAGGGATTATATGCTGGTTTACCGGGCAGATCAATTAGCCCCTGTGGGTTACATGGATTCGGATTTCCAATCAGATAGGGACAAGAGTAAGTCTACCTCGGGGTTTGTGTTTACTTTTGGAGGTGGAGCCATAGTATGGAGGAGTGTCAAGCAGAAATGCATGGAGGACTCTACCATAGAAGCTGAGTATGTGGCAGCCTCTGAGGCAGCCAAGGAAGCTGTATGGCACAGGAACTTCTTGATGGACTTGGATGTAATTCCTGGTTTGCCCAGAACTATCACAATTTATTGTGATAACAGTGGTGCAGTTGCAAACTCGAAGGAACCACGAGCCCATAAGGCGAGTAAACACATAGAGCGCAAGTACCACCTTATAATAGAGATCGTAAAGCGAGGAGAAGTTGTTGTCGCCAAGATTGCATTAGAGGATAACCTGGCGGATCCACTAAGGCCCTTCCAGCGAAAGCGTTTGATAGGCATGTGGAGGACATGGGGATCAGATGTATGGCAGAGTGATGACGGCATAGTCTTTTAGTATAAGTGAGAGATTGTTGGAATGTATACTGAAAGCCTAGCTCTTTTTGTATGAACATTTTATTTTGAAATAAGAATCACATGATCATTGTTTGCACTTTAAATTTATTATATGTGTGCATATTGTCTAATATTTTACATTGTAGATAACATGGTGTTTGGTGTGGCACAGAAGATCATGTTATTAGTCCCTTGTAAAATATAAGTAGAGGCTCACGACCAAGATGGTTTTGGATAAACCATTGGCATGGTTGTAGTGTAGCTTGGTATTGTTTTGTCTTGAACATAAAGTTACACTAGTACACTTAGGTGTATTGAGCAGGACCGACATAGAGGTGATTCAATTTAGTACTGACTACATAATTGAATCGGACCTCGGATATTATGTTGTGCATGCTCTTAATCCCGATATAATAATGGGCACATGTACTTAGTATTTATTTCTTTGATTTACCAGAGGGTGAGATTTAGATGGATTAAATCAATATGCCCGATAAGTTGGGAAATGATATTATTTACATGGTGTGCCGTTGATTATAGGAGGAAACCGTGTCCTATATATTAGGTTGATGATGTCCCCTTGAGGAGCTCATAAGGTTCATCATGTAAACCCAGCTGGTTGACTTAGTCAACATGATGATAAGGTTGAGTGGTACTACTCGAGGAATTAGATGTTAGTTAATTGATGGTCAGTAAATCAATTAATTGACGGACATTCGATATCTTAAACACGGGGAGATTAATGTACGAATAATATATGGAGCCCATATTAATTTATGGGGGTTGGTGAGGTAGTTCAATGATGATCCTCTAGTGGAATGGAACATCATTGATGGATCAAGTTTGTGTGGTTCCGATCCATCGGGTGGCCAAGATCCAACTCCTCCTTATGGTCCCTATTGTAGCCTAATATAATCCTTGTGAAGTCTAGATCCAAGAATGTAAAACAAAACCTAGAACCAACGGTTGGGATTAAATCCCTAGATCCGATGGTTAGGATGAAACCCTAGAACCAACGGTTGGGATTAAATCCCTAGATCCGATGGTTAGGATGAAACTCTAGAATCGACGGTTGGGATTAAATCCCTAAATTCGACGGTTGGGATAAAACCCTAGATCCGACGGTTGGGATGAAACCCTAGATCCGACGGTTGGGATGAAATCCTAGATCCGACGGTTGGGATGAAACTCTAGATCCGACGGTTGGGATAAAACCCTAGATCTGACGGTGGAGATTAAATCCCTAGATCCGACGGTGGAGATTAAAGGAGGCTTAAGCCCAATTCTATAAATAGGGGGCTTAGGCTTGGGTGGCAAGATATTGATTGAGAGTTAGGGTTTGGCTTTTCCAAAAAGTGGGCGGCTAGGGTTTGGGAGCTAGGGTTTGGGCGGCAACCTTCTTCCTCCATCTAATTGCCGGCGCCCAACCTTCTTCCATCAAGGCTTGGCCGGCGCCCATCTTATTGGCCACTCTCTTATTCATTGGCCGGCGGTTCTCCTTCCATTGGTGGCCGGCGTTCATCTTCCTCCCTTTCTCTTTGGTGGCCGGCGGCAACCCTTCTTCAAGTTGGTCGACGCTTCATCCACTTGCTCCTTAGCCGGCGGTTGCACCAAATTCCCTAATTTGGTGGTCGGTTCTAGAAAGGATAGGTATTTGTTGGTTCTTCTCTTTGTTCGCAGCGGACAAGGTAGAGAAGAACGCGATCTAGAAGGCTTCTACTCGTGGAGGATCTACGTCCACACGTAGTCCACGAGAAGGATAGGACATACGGTAGAAGATCGTAAGGTATAAAGTTTTGCAACTTTATTTTCAGATCGGAGAATGATCTTTTATTTGTTGATTATACATGTATGAATTAGTAAATATATTGTATAATCATGGACCCCGAAGACAAACACAAAAACCGGCGATCCGTCCGTCGTCTCTTCCGCGGCTAACCAACTAGAAGAGTTGTGTTGCTTGAACAACTAGTTTGTTCAAGCGACCACTCAAGTTGTTAGCACGACGACGAATTGGTTGTGCTAAGGAAACTCATCCCATCCGGATTAATTCTTTCATTAGTGAAAATTTTAATCCGGGGACATGGGATCCAATGAGCCTCCAAAGTAACTCCCTACACATATATGGACTGAAGCAAACATCCAGGAGCTGGAATATCCATTTTGATGAGACAATCAAAAAGTTTGATTTCTCACAAAATCCAGATGAACCCTGTGTGTACAAGAAGGTTAGTGGGAGTGCAGTCGTGTTCCTAGTGTTGTATGTCGATGACATATTACTTATAAAAAATGATATATCTGTCTTATAGTCGGTCAAAATTTGGTTATTCAAAATATTCTCCATGAAATACCTAGGAGAAGCAACCTATCTCCTCGGGATTAAGATCTATATAGATAGATTGAAACAGTTGATTGGTCTTTCGCAGTCTACATATATAGATTGAGTGCTAAAGAGGTTTAGCATGTCGCAATCCAAGAAAGGTTTCATTCTCATCAGGCATGGGATACACCTTTCAAAGTCTATGTATTTACGCACAGAAGATGAGAGGATTTGCATGAGTAAGATCCCCTATGCATCCGCAATAGGATCTATCATGTATGTTATGTTATGTACGATGCTCGATGTATCGTATACTCTGAGTGTCACGAGCAGATACCAGTCTGATCTAGGAATGGATCATTGGGTAGCTGTTAAGATAAGCCTTAAGTACTTGAGAAGAACTAAGGATGTGTTTCCAATATATAGAGAAGGTGATATGGTAATACGCAGGTATACGGATGTCAGCTTCCAAACATATAAGGATGATTCCAGGTCTCAGTCTGGGTACATATTCACCTTAAATGGAGGAAAAATAAGGTGGAAAAGTTCCAAGGAAGACATTGTAGTAGAGTCTACCACTGAGGTAGAATACATTGCAGCTTCGAAAGTAGTAAAGGAAGCGGTTTGGATCAAGAAGTTCATCTCTAAACTTGGTGTGGTTCCAACCATTGTTGAAGTAATACCCGTCTACTGCGACAACAATGGTGCAATTACACAGGAAAAAGAGCCAAGGTCTCATCAACGATCCATACATGTGCTTCGCCACTATCATCTGATCAGAGAGATCATCAGTAGGAAGAAAATACAAATCAAGAAGATTCCCACTAAAAGGAACTTAGCGGACCCTTTACCTAAAGTCTTACCTCAAAGTAAGTTTGAGGGTCATGTTAGAGCTTATGGTATTGGATACCGTGGCGATTGGCATTAGGCCAAGTGGGAGTTTGTTAATTATATATAAGAGGTGTCCTAAGGCAATCGTCTTATGGTTGTACCATTTATTTGATAAATGAAGATTCACTATTTGAGTATGCATGTTTTCATGTATTTGATTGGATCTTAAACTCATTTATTGAATGTCCGCAATACGATTTACAGCATAAGAGAATTTATGATTGGATCACAACTAGAGAGTATCTCTACATGTATAATTGTGATGTATTGGAATTATCCCTAGTCAATGAATTGATGCATTCGGACACCATCAATTCTATTGAGACTAGGACGAGTTGTACTCTTTAGTTTATCCAAGCAACTATTTCTCACTGGCTGGAGACATTGGGATGTCCGGAGTTAACCATGGATGCTAGTTATGGTAACTAGTTAATTGGAGTTACCAGCTGTAAGACTTCATATGGTTCTCTGCATATACAGATATGTCAATGAAGTTCTTAGTGCAGCTTAAGTGCGATGTGTTGGTGCAGTAGGCACCAGATAATCGAACCTGAATTTTGATTATGGCAAAGACCCAAAGCTAAGGTCATATTGTTGTCTAACGAGCTGAACCAAGTGTGCAGGAATGGTTAGGCTAAGCTGAAGGTCGGTGACACCCGGAAAATCTCGAGTCAAGAAACCATGGTAGTCAGGCGACACCGGGAGAACTTCGAAGGGAGCCAAAAAACCCAGGTGGAGACTGAAAGCTAAGCTACAAGTCATAAAGGACCAAAGGGAAGCTCGAGTGTGAGTAAAGGTGAGGTCGGATCCTCCATACGGGGACATCTTTAGGCGGCGATCCAACTAAGACTTCCCGTGGAAGGTCTAGGTCGAGATCTGACGGTAAGTGGCCATCGGAATTACCTTTACTACTATGTTTTTGAGCTAAATCTTTGCTATAGTCGAAAAACCTATCCATCAATCAACTGATGGCTGTTAGCATTCGACTGTCGACGACATCAGTCGACTGATGAAGGTGAACAGTCAACTGCCAGTCAAACAGCCCACCTCGAGGAGAGTCAAGATAAGCTCCACTTATCTTGGGGAGATGAGGTTCTTTGACCATGAGCTGGAACTGAACATTGGGGAGCTTCCAAGGCTATTAAAGAAGGTGGGTTTCACCCCTTTAGGTTATCCCAAGTGCTTACAAAGTGATCCCACAACGCCGAAGGTCTTCGACAATGCTACGATGCCGAAACGCTGCTACAACGCCAATGACACGCTCCTATAGTCGTTAGCTGTCTTTTCTCTTTTGTAATTGGAGCTTCCATTTTAATTGTAATCATTGTGCTTTCATTGTAAAGGGGAGAGGTGGAATTGTACCTCTTCCTCAATATCGGTTTTCTTGTATTCGTTATCTCCTACCTCTAATGAGGAGGAGATTCATAGTGCTTTGCCCTCCATACACGATCTAGGATTACAAGGGCCTTGGATTAGCAACCGGTCAATTGTGAACCAAGTAAAAATAAAGTTTTCTCATTTACTTTTTCACTGTGCATCTCTCTTTTATTTGAACGCATGAAAAGTTTTTATCACACGCTATTCACCCCCCCCCCTCTAGTGCTCTTACGATCCAACATGATGTTCCTTCGACTTGCAGTATTCAAGTCATCTTAGTCATGGAGACTTATGCTTTGACATCTTAAGCAAGCATCTCCTAGGAGATGTGGACCCGGGATGATTAGGTATAAGTCGAAGTGGTCGAAGATGTTTGAATAGCCTACAGAGGATTCACTACTCCTTGCGAGGAGATGTATACCCTGTGGCCTCTCGTTGGATTGTTATTAAAGTTTTTGACCAAAGCATTACATGTTTAGTGTATGGTACTCTTGGATACATGTGCAGTAACTAGAATCCGCAAGACGAGGAAATGATACTTGGGTTAGGTGTGACGTAGTCAGCCTAGTGGGGACTGACACAATAGACCATGTCCTGAACCAAGTGTGTATAAGATGAGTGAAGGGAACGGGGCATGATTCACTGTAGTTACTAAAAGGTTTTAGAAGTTGTTCTGGGATCAACCGTTGATTTTTCGATTAATTGAGGATCATGATGTACTACTAAGTGTCACTCATGATCGTTCTATAATTAATGGTTAATTATAGATGACCAAAATAAATCGGAAACCTATTTGGTCACATGCACTACGAGTGTTATCCGAAGGATTTAAAATGAGTTTGAGAATGAGATTCTTAGATTGAGAGAGACTTGGTTTGGTTGGACCAAACAAGGAGCGAGCATGAAATTGTTTCAGTCGCATCGGAAGCATTGATGAGTTGAGTCTTTTGAAGACATGATGGATGAACCAAATTGGTTTGGTTCTAATTCAAAGGTGGAAAATAAACCAAAGGGGTTTGGTTTGTTTTAAATGAATGAACCAAAAAAATTTTGGTTTATTTTAACTTAAAATAGATAAATGCAGTTTGGTTTATTTTAACTTAAATTAATGGAGCGGGTTAACGGGTTTTGGTTGTGAACCAATAATCGTTGAGAGAAGGTTTCTTGATGGTCAAGAAACACATTCTCTATAGGTACGAGGGTTGAGACAAATTTCATGGATTAGTTAAGGTTTGTGAAACCCTAGCCGCTTTCTCCTCTCTTCCTCTCTTGTGGCGCTGCCCACCCTTGGCCACCGCCTGCTCTTGCCGTAGGCCTGCCACCAGCTGACGGCCACCCTCCCGCCAGCATCTCCAGCCGCCGGCAAGCTAGTAGTCACCGACCACCTTGGTGCCATCGACCAATTTGATTGGCCGGTACTTTTGAGGAAACAAGTTCTTGGAACTTATTTTGTGATCGTCTCTCGGATCACAACGTCTTCGAAGTGAGACTAGTATCTCTCGTGAAGACGGGGCTTGTAGTTTTGTGAAGCTATCGTGACAATACTCGATGTGGACTCGGATAAAGGTGAAACTTGCGAGGGTCACTAAGGTTGATGTCATTTCTGCTACACATAATTCGTTAGGTATACCTAGTATAAATTTCCTTTATTGCAAAATTTAAATGTACAATTATGTCTACACTGTTGTATCCTGAATGTGTGTGATGTGTGTGATGTAATAAAATAGTTTATTACCATTTTTATTTGCTTCCGCTGTGCATGTTTGAGAAGCATGTTCGAACACACGCCCACGTCGGTGCCGTGGAAACCCAATAGAATCTTGGCAAGGAAAGTCCAAGGGAAGGTCTTGGCAGCGTAAGCCCAAGGATGTAGTCTTGGCGACATAAAGTCCAAGCGGACCTTGGCAAAGGAAGTCCAAAGGCAAGGTCTTGGCATCATAAATCCAAGCATGTAGTCTTGGCGGCATAAAGTTCAAGCAGACTTTGGCAAAGAAGAAACCCAAAGTATGATGAAACTGAAGTAAGCTTTTGAAGGCAAGTGCAAGGATGGAGTCATGGACTCGGAGGAATCCTGGAGGTACAAGGCTGATGGAGAAGCTAAAAGGTTGAGTCTAGGCTTAGGGTATGCTTTCAAGTATGAATTAGTCATACTTGAGGTGTTCCAGTCGACTAACATATTGTGACAGTAGAACTAGTCTTGAGTGTTCAGCACTCGAGGGTTTGGAATGTTGGATTGAGCAGATCGCTAGAGGGGGGTGAATAGCCATAGAAACTTTTCGTTTGAATTCGTTTCAAGACACAAGTAAACGCAGTGGAAAAACACAATATAAAAATAAAGACACAAGGGTTTTTTTACTTGGTTCGTAGCCTATGGCTACTACTCCAAGGCCCTAGTGGTCCTTGACCACGCACGGAGGGCAAAGCACTAACGAACTCCTCGTTGGAGGTAGGAGTTAATCGAATACAAAAAACCACAAAAGCTTGAGGTAGTGGGACACTCCCCCTCTCCTCGTTACGATAAAAAGCTCCGAGACAATAATATGAAAGAGACAAGCTAAATTAAACCTATACCGACGAATAAGAAATGAAAACTCAAGCTTAGATCGTCGGAGTGGTAGCACTTCATCGTCGGAGAGTCGCAGCATTGCAGAGGCTTTTAGGGAACTTAGATTTGATGAGAAAACCCTAGGAGCCTTTGAGTCCCTTCTTGAGAGGATCTTCAGCCAATCAGATTTGGGCACCAATCTCCTTGAAATGAGGTGATAAGGCTTGACTCCTCGAAGCTGATCCTTGACCATCAGTCGACTGATGGCCATCATCAGTCGATTGATGGCAACATCAGTCGAGTGGTGATCGCAGGCAGTCGACTGATCATCACTCGACTGATGGATGGCAGTCGAGTGCCCCAAGTTGGCAGTCGACTGATGCTAGCTGAAATCAAAAGTTAGCTTAACAAAAACATTATTTCGACGGTCGGCGACCGTCCAATCTCGACCTAGACCATCCATGGGATGTCTTTGGTCGGATCTATTCTTAAGACCATCCCCATAAGGAGGATACGACCTAACTTACGCTCACACACACGAGCTTACCTCGATACTTACTTTGTAGCTCTTGCTTCCGGCCTTCCACTCGATTCCTTCGGCTCCCTCCGAAGTTACTCGAGTGTCGCCCGACCACCGCGGCTTCCTCCGGGTATCGCTAGCCTTTAGCTCTAGCTTTAGCACTTTTCTGCACACTCGATTTAGCTTGTGAGATAACAATATGAGCTTAACTTTGTATCGTTTGCTATAATCAAAACTCAGGTTCGACTTAGGTGCCTACTGCACCAACAATCTCCCCCTTTTTGATCTATGGCAAACCCACATACAAAGTTAAGAAAATAATATCATGAAGAATAATAATATGCATGAGAATCAAAAATAATAAAGATTAAGTAGGAGTAGTAGGAATTTTCTTCCAAGTCTCCCCCTTGAGGAAACCTCCCCCTTGACCCAGGGTGAGTCTTGAAAGAAGATCTCAATCCTCCCCCTTGATGTTTGCTATTTAGGAAGACTTCAAGTAATTAACAATCACTTAAAGTTGGCCTTAGTAAGAAAAATTTAAGTTAAGAAGATTTCTTAACTTGGCCCTTTCTCCCTTTTTAAAACACTTAAGTTTAAATAAATTTGCAAAAATTAAAGTTAAGTAAAAGAAAACATTTACTTAACTTTTGGCCATGAGAATAAGTATGAAGTCTTAAGTTAAGTTATCAAAAAAAATGATCCCTTAACTTTGGCCTTTTCTTCCCCTTTTGCTATATATCGAAAAGAGTGGGGGGGTTGAAAAAGAAGAAACTATAGGTATTAAGTTTAAGTTTTCAAGTCCAAGCATGTTCCTTATTATTTTGAAAATAATATACTGAAAATAAGCTCATCTATATAATGTTGAACTCTTATTTGACTTGATTGATATAAAGAATCAACAAGTCCTGGTCAGAGTCGATTAATATATATGATTATACTCCGTGGTTCATGGCGATGCACTAGCTCTATATCTGGAACCAGGAGTAAGGTCCTAACATCTCACGCCCATCTACGTGGCTAAGTACACAAACACATTAGTCCTATGTGTTGTGAGATGTATTGGCTCCTTAAATCTATAGGTGCATGATATCTAAGGTATGTCCTAAGCTAGTTCCATGAGCATGTAAAGTAAAAAAAAGTAATAAGAAAATATAATTTGTAAACTCCTATTCTACTATGCACATGCCCAATTTTCGTCTTAGTAGACTGAATTCGGCTTCGGGTAGGGGTTTAGTAAATAGGTCTGCCAAGTTAGACTTCGATTCGACGTATTTGAGTTGTATGGCTCTGTTGGCCACATGTTCTCGAATGAAATGGTGTTTGACTTCTATATGTTTGGTCCTAGAGTGACATATTGGATTTTTAGTTAGGTTAATTGAGCTAATGTTATCTACGTGAATTTTAGTGTTCGTAAAGTCTAACTTAAAATCTCAGAGAGTGTACTTCATCCAAAGAAGCTGAGTGACACATTCACTCATCGCGATGTATTCGGCTTCGGTGGTAGATAAGGCAACACAGTGTTGCTTCCTACTGCACCAACTCACTAGACTCAAGCCGAGAAGTTGACAACAACTACTTGTACTCTTTCTATCGAGCTTACTACCGGCATAGTCTGAGTCAGAGTAGCCGGTTAGTTCAAACTCGGTAGATCTAGGGTACCAAATACTGACATTAAGTGTACCCTTTAGATATCTAAGGATACGCTTGACTAGAGTTAGGTGAGACTCCTTGGCATAGGTTTGCAACCTTGCGCACATACTTACTGCAAATAAGATATCAGGTCGGCTTACAGTTAAGTAAAGGAGACTCCCTATCACGCTTCTATAGTATTTTAAGTCAATTGAATTTTCGATTATATCTTCTTCTATATTTACATTCATTGCCATTGGGGTATTAATAATTTTAGCGTCTTGCATTCCAAAGCGTTTAATTAATTCCCTAGTATATTTGCATTGGTGTATGTATATTCCATCTTTAGTTTGTTTAATTTGTACACCTAAGAAGAAAATCAACTCGCCTACTAAATTCATTTCAAATTTACTTTCCATAAGTGAAATGAATTCGTTTAGTAGGATTGAGTTGGTGGTTCCGAAGATGATATCATCTACGTAGATTTGGGCTATGAATATGTCTTTACAACGGTTTTTACGAAAAGGGTTGGGTCAACTAACCCTTGGTTAAATCCTTTGGACTTAAGATAAACCGAAAGCCTCTCGTACCAAGCTCGAGGAGCTTGTTTGAGTCCATAGAGAGCTTTCTTTAATCTAAGGACATGGTCGGGTTTATCTAGACTTTCGAAACCGGGGGTTGGCTGACATAAACCTCTTCCTTAATATATCCATATAAGAATGCTGACTTTACATCCATTTGAAACAACTTAAATCCACGATGTGCAGCATATGCTAATAACATTCAAATGGACTCTAATCTAGCTACTGGGGCATAAGTCTCGTCGTAATCTAAACCTTCAACTTGACTAAACCCTTTAGCGACTAATCTAACTTTATTTCTAACTACTTCACCTTTATTATCAAGTTTATTTCTAAACACCCATCTTGTTCCAACGATTGTTTTATCTTTAGGCGGTGGTACTAATTCACATACTTCGTTCCTAGTGAACTGAGCTAGCTCTTCTTGCATTGCAATAATCCAATCGGGATCAAGAAGGGCTTGGTCAATAGTTTTGGGTTCAATTTTTGAAATCAAGGAGATTTGATTAAGATTCCGGTATGAGGCTCTAGTTCGAACTCCTAGGCTTGGATCACCTATCACTTGGTCGATATGATGATTCGTTTGAGTCCTAGTTCGATTTGGGTTAGAGTCATCTACCACTTGGTCGATAGAATGACTTGGTTGACTTAGGTTAGGATTAATACTAGACTTGATCTCCGAATTGGAGTTGAGTCTGTTGGGATGTATACTAAAAAGTCTATCTTTTGTATGAACATCTTTATTTTTGAAATAAGAATCACATGATCATTGTTTGCATATTTATGGTTATGCATATTGTCTGATACATGACATTGTAGATAACATGGTGTGTAGTGTCACACGGAAGATCATGTTATCAGTTACTTGTAAAGTATAAGTAAAGGCTCACAACCGAGATGGTTTTGGACAAACCATTGGTATGGTCGTAGTGTGATTTGGTATTGGTTTGTCTTGACCATAGAATTACACTAGTATACTTTGTGTGTATTGAGCAGGACCGACTTAGAAGTGATTCAATTTATTGCTGACCACATAATTGAATCGGACCTCGGATATTATGGTGTACATACTCTTAATCCCGATATAATAATGGGCACATATACTTAGTATTTATTTCTTTGATTTACAAATGGGCGAGATTTATAGAGTAAATCGATAGGCTCAGTAAGTTGGGAAATGATATTATTTATATGGTGTGTCGTTGATTATAGGAGTAAACCGTGTCCTATATATTAGGATAATGATGTCCCCTTGAGGAGCTCATAAGGTTCATCATGTAAACCCTGCAGGTGGACTTGGTCCGGCATGATGATAAGGTTGAGTGGTACTACTCATAGAGTTAGATGTTGATTAATTAATTGTCAGTAAATTAATTAATTGACGGACATTCGAGATCTTAAACACGAGGAGATATTTGTACAATTAATATATGAAACCCATATTTATTTATGGGGGTTGGTGAGGTAGATCAATGATAATCCTCTAGCGGAATGGATTATCATTAATGGATCGGACTTTATGTGGGCTAGATCCATTGGTTGGCCAAGATCCAACTCCTCCTCATGGTCCCTATTGTAGCCTATTAAAACCCTCATGAAGTTTAGATCCGATGGTGGAAAATGGAATTCTAGATCTGACGGTGGAGATTAAATCTCTAGATCCGACGGTGGAGATTAAATCTCTAGATCCGACGGTGGAGATTAAATCTCTAGATCCGACGGTTGAGATTAAATCTCTAGATCCGACGGTGGAGATTAAATCTCTAGATCCGACGGTTAAGATTAAATTCCTAGATCCGACGGTGGAGATTGAATGGAGGATTAAGCCTAACTCTATAAATAAGGGCTTAAGCTTGGGCGGCACAACATCTTTGGGAGATTAGGGTTTTGTTTCCTTGGTTTTTGGGTGGCAAGACATTGGAGGTTAGGGTTTTGTATCCTTGGCCGTCGGCTAGGGTTTGGTGGATTCTCCTCCCTTGGTCGGCACCTTCCATTGAAGATTGTCGGTGCCCATCCATTGAAGCAAGGTCGGCCATCATCTCTTGAAGTAAGGCTGGCATTCATCCATTGAAGTTGGCCGGTGCTCAATCCTCTTCCTCTCCTTGGCCGACGGCAAGGATCAAGCTGGGAGCTTGGTGGTCGATTCTAGATTGGAATAGGAGTTTTGTTTTATTCTTCCTTTTGTTTGGAGCGAGCAAGGAAAAGAAGATCGTGATCTAGAAAGCTTCAACTCTTGGAAGATCGTTGCCCACACTACGTCCAAGAAGAGGATAGGACATACGATACAAGACCTTGAGGTAAACAAGAGGTATAATTCTTGTTTTGTTTTCCTTTTGATTCTTTGTATATTATATGTATGGTATGTGGCTAATTTACTTGGACCTCGAAGACAAACACAAAAACTGGCGATCCGTACTTCATCTATTCCGCGGCTAATCGAAGAAAAGAGGTAGGTTACTTGAACAACAAGTTTGTTCAAGTGACCACTCTAATCGAATAGCACGACGATGGATCGGTTGCTTGGGTAATCCCTCTTTGTCATGGTTTAATTTTTAATCCGAGGATGTAGATGGGATTGCCATGCACAAGCAACCAAGTTGAAGTGGGAAGCGAAGTTCCTACCTTCAGGTGGTATCAGAGCATCAGTTCCAAAACCTTCAAATGGTATCAGAGCCACGGTTTCTGATTTTGTGTGTTTAGGATTCGGTTACTTTTATGCACTTATCATATATTGTATGTGTCGAATAATAGTTGGATGTGCGTAGGCTAACTTTGTGGTTGCAGGCATAAGATCCAACTATTATGGCCATATGTGTGTGTATGTGATTGCATGTCTGTAATATTATTTGAATCCTTGGGGTTGATGAGACTAGTATTTAATTTTTGTAATTAAGTATGACATTGTTTAGCCACTCTTTTTATTTTAGTTTACTTTCGATCTAGATTTCATGTACACTCCTTCGTGGAGTATAGAATTGATGGATGTAAATTAAAATAATTATTCTCGGCTCGGATCTCCGGATGGCTTGCACATGGCGTAGGGAGGAGCGGAAGAGATGGCAATACGACGGGAGGCATATTGGAGAACAAAAGCCATAATAGTTGGAAAATACTTTTTCATATTTATTGCTTCTTGTTTGATATGCATGTCGTGTGCTAGGAAAATTCCTCAATTTTAAATTACTAAGTGGGAGAGGGATATTTTTTAAAATTCCCACGGCCTCCATTACGATTTGACATGTGATGCAAACAAACTTGCGCGTCGGCTCTGAGTGCCTTCCTCCCCATCGGATGAGTTTGTTTTGCAGATCACAGGGTCGAATATGGTTATAAGAAATTATTAAGGAGCGTGTGTACTTCCCCATCGGAAGGCACATAACCCGAGATAATTGCCTTGGTACCAAGTAATGGTGAACACTTAGGAGCAAATAGGAGTATCCTCCCCATCGGAGTCACTACTTTTATTTGTAGGGTCGAAGAGGAACCAACTATTAATTTTATTTGTCAAAAAGTTAGGTTGATAAGATAGTAAAATTAATGGGTAAAATCTCCTCTTACAAATGTAGAATTCGTATACGTCCACACGATCGTGGCATATGATATTCTCGGTGTTTTGAGGTGTTGGTTGATTTTAAAATTTTATTGTTTGAGGAATCAATAATTTTTTGAAATCTAATGTTTTAATCTATGTGATTCTTAGGTTTTTCAAAAATGACTTTCAACTCGCTTGCTGTGATACTAAAAGAGAATAAACTTACCGGAAAATTATGTTGATTGGAAGAGGAATCTTGATATTGTCTTGACTGCTGAGGAGTACAAATATATACTCTTCGAAGAGTGTCCTCCAAAGCATGTGGATGATTCTGAGGAAAAGGAGAAAGAGAGTTATAAAAATTCAGTTAAGGCTGATGAGATGGCGCAGTGTTACATTTTGACTTCTATATCAAATGTATTACAACATCAGCATCAAGCCATGCCCACTGCTTATGACATGATGCTCAATCTCAAGGAGCTTTTCGACACCAGAATCGGGCTGCTAGGCAAGAAGCCATGAGGAACTTGATGACGACCACCATGATCGAGGGAACACCCGTGAGGGATCATGTTCTCAAGATGATGGCTCATTTGAATGAGCTGGAAGTCCTTGGAGCTGAGATCGATAGGGAAACCCAGGTCGATATCATTCTCCAGTCTCTACCTAGGAGTTTTGAGCAGTTTCGCCTGAACTACAACATGAATTAAAGGTTGTATTCATTGGCAGAGCTTCTGACAGAACTCCAGGCGGCAGAGGGGCTTTTTCGTCACAGTGCTCAGGCTCAGGCCATGGTTACCCAAAAGGTTTATACTTCTAAGACGAAAGGCAAGAAGAAGAAGAAACAAGGTGGGGCAAAGGTGGCGGGAGGATCTCAAGGAGGAGTGAAGAATCCGAAAGGCAAGTGCTTCACTTGCAAGCAGACTAGACATTGGAAGAAGGATTGCCCCAACCGGAAGCAGAACAAAGGTATATCTTTTGGTCTAGTTGTCAAAACATGTTTAGCGGTGTTATCTACCGGCACCTGGTGTGTAGATACAGGAGCCACTGATCATGTCTACAATACTTTACAGGGGTTTTAGGAAACAAGATGACTGGCTGAAAGGGAGATTACTGTTTACTTGGGCGATGCTATGAAGGTGGCGGCTGTTGCAATGGGAGATTTTTATTTATCTTTTGAGAGGAATAAAATTTTGGTTTTGAAAAATTGCCTTTATGTATCTTTATTTAGAAAGAATTTGATCTCGGTTTCTAAATTGTTTATGGATGGATATTCTATTTCTTTTAATGACAAAATTGTTATAAAAAGAAATAGGGAGATTATCTATTCTGGTGAATTGATAGGAAATTTATATACCCTTGAACCAAAAGCTCCCACGATGCAAATAGAAGTAAATAACTCATCTTCTAAATCGAATAAGAGAAAAGAACCTTCGAAAATGAACCCAACAAATCTTTGGAATCTATGGTTAGGTCAAAGTAACCTAAGTAGAATTCAAAGGTTGATAGCTGATGGACCTCTGGGTTCATTAGTGGTGGAAGATTTCTCAACCTGTAAATCTTGCTTAGAAGGTAAAATGACCAAGAGGCCTTTTAAGGCCAAGGGGTATAGCGCCAAAGATGTGTTGGAATTGGTTCATTCTGATTTGTGTGGTCCTATGTCTATCCAGGCTAGAGGTGGTTTTGAATATTTCATCTCTTTTATAGATGATTATTCAAGATATGGATACATTTATGTGATGCGCCGCAAGTTTGAATGCTTTGACAGGTTCAAAGAATTCAAGGCTGATGTGGAGAAACGTCAAGGTAAAAGTATCAAAACACTACGATCTGATCGTGGTGGGGAGTACCTCTTGGAAGAGTTTAAGAATTACTTATCAGAGACTGGGATTCAATCCCAATTGTCTACACCTGGCACACCCCAGCAAAATGGTGAAGCAGAGCGAAGGAATAGGACTCTTATGGAGATGGTTAGATCGATGATGAGTTATTTCGAGTTGCCAGATTCGTTCTAGGGGTATGCTCTAGATACGGTAGTGTATATTCTGAACTTGGTACCATCTAAATCAGTGCCTTCTACTCCCACAGAATTGTGGACTGGGCGAAAGCCTAGTCTGAGACATATTCGGATTTGGGGGAGTCCAGCACATGTGCTGAAGGCAAATGCTGGTAAGTTGGAACCTCGTACAGAAGTGCACATGTTCGTTGGCTATCCTAGAGGAACAAAAGGTGGTTTGTTCTATAGTCTTAGAGATCAGAGGGTGATCGTTAGCATGAATGTCAGATTTCTAGAGGAAGACTATGTGATGAACCACAAGCCCATGAGTAAGATTGTTCTGGAGGAATTGAGAGGGAAAGTCACTACTTCAGTACCACCGGTACAAGAGGATATACCCAAGTTACTGCACCACGTGTCACAGAGGATACACAGGTGATACCTCGTTGTAGTGGGAGGGTTATTAGATAGCCTGATAGATTTAAGTTCTTGGGAGAATCTTTTGATTTGGTCCCTGGCGAACATGAACTTGATCCCTGGACTTATGACGAGGCAATCCAAGATAAAGATGCGGCATCTTGGCAAAGTGCGCTGAATTTTGAGATTGAATCTATGGATTCAAATCTGTCTGGGAGCAAGTAGAACCATCCAATGGTGTAAAAACCATTGGATGCAAGAGGATCTACAAAAGAAAGAGAGGAATAGACGGGAAGGTTGAGACCTTCAAAGTGAGGCTTGTTGCGAAGGGGTATACTCAGAAAGAGGGCATCGATTATGAGGAGACCTTTTCACCGGTAGTCATGCTTAAGTCTATCCAGATTCTCTTATGTATTGCTGCTCATATGGATTATGAGGTGTGGCAAATGGATGTCAAGATAGCTTTCCTTAATGGAAGTCTTGAGGAAAACATCTATATGAAGCAACCAGAGGGATTCATTGCAAAGGGCAAAGAGCATCTTGTGTGCAAGCTTAATCGGCCCATTTATGAATTGAAGTAAGCTTCGAGATCTTGGAACATCCACTTTGATGAGGTAATCCAGTCTTATGGATTTATTCAAAGTCCGGATGAGTCTTGTGTATACAAGAGATGTGACGGAAACGTAGTGGTATTTCTTGTACTATACGTAGATGACATTTTGTTAATTGGCAACAATGTCAAGGTGTTATCGAACGTAAGGGTATGGTTGTCTAAACAGTTCGATATGAAGGACTTGGAAGAAGTGGGACACATCCTTGGGATCAAGGTTATAAGGGATCGCAGGAAAAGGATGTTGTGCTTATCTCAAGCTTCATACATAGACACCATTTTGGCTCGTTTTAGCATGCAGAACTCCAAAAAAGATTTTCTACCTTTCAGGCATGGAGTTCCTTTATCTAAAGAGATGTGTCCTAGAACATCAAAGGAGATAGAGGAGATGAAGGTGGTTCCTTATGCTTCGGCAGTAGGAAGCCTCATGTATGCTATGTTATGTACGAGACCGGATATCTGCTTTGTCGTGGGCATGGTTAGCAGATATCAGAGTAATCCAGGACAGGGACATTGGACTGTGGTAAAGCATATATTGAAGTACCTGAGAAGGACTAGGGATTATATGCTCGTTTACCAGGCAGATCAATTACTCCCTGTGGGTTACACATATTCTGACTTCTAATCAAATAGGGATAACAATAAGTCTACCTCAGGTTTTGTGTTTACTTTAAGAGGTGGAGCCATTGTATGGAGGAGTGTCAAGCAGAAATGCGTGGCGGACTCCACCATGGAAGTTGAGTATGTTGCAGCCTCTAAGACGGCCAAAGAAGTTGTATGGCTCAGGAACTTCTTGATGGACTTGGATGTGATTTATGGTTTGCCCAGAACTATCACAATTTATTGTGATAACAGTGGTGCAGTTGCAAACTCGAAGGAACCACGAGCCCATAAGGCAAGTAAACACATAGAGCGCAAGTACCACCTGATATGAGAAATCATAAAGCGAGGAAAGTTGTTGTGGCCAAGATTACATCAGAGGATAACCTGGCAGATCCTTTCACTAAGGCCCTTCCAACGAGAGCTTTTGATAGGCATGTGGAGGGAATGGGAATCAGATGTATGGCGGTATAAGAAATCAGATGTATGGCAGTATAAGGACAGCATAGCTTTTTAGTATAAGTGGGAGATTGTTGGGATGTATACTGAAAATTCTATCTTTTGTATGAACATCTTTATTTTTGAAAAAAGAATCACATGATCATTATTTGCATATTTATGGTTATGCATATTGTCTGTTACATTACATTGTAGATAACATGGTGTGTAGTGTCACATGGGAGATCATGTTATCAGTTCCTTGTAAAGTATAAGTAAAGGCTCACAACTGAGATGGTTTTGGACAAACCATTGGTATAGTCGTAGTGTGATTTGGTATTGGTTTGTCTTGACCATAGAATTATACTAGTACACTTTGTTTGTATTGAGCAGGACCGACTTAGAAGTGATTCAATTTATTGCTGACCACATAATTGAATCGGACCTCGGATATTATGGTGTACATGCTCTTAATCTCGATATAATAACGGGCACATATACTTAGTATTTATTTCTTTGATTTACAAATGGGCGAGATTTATAGAGTAAATCGATAGGCTCAGTAAGTTGGGAAATGATATTATTTATATGGTGTGTCGTTGATTATAGGAGGAAATCGTGTCCTATATATTAGGATAATAATGTCCCCTTGAGGAGCTCATAAGGTTCATCATGTAAACCCTGCAGGTGGACTTGGTCCAACATGATGATAAGGTTGAGTGGTACTACTCATAGAGTTAGATGTTGATTAATTAATTGTCAATAAATTAATTAATTATCGGACATTCGAGATCTTAAATACAAGGAGATATTTGTACAATTAATATATGGAGCCCATATTTATTTATGGGGGTTGGTGAGGTAGATCAATGATAATCCTCTAGTGGAATGGATTATCATTAATGGATCGGACTTTATGTGAGCTAGATCCATTGGTTGGCCAAGATCCAACTCCTCCTTATGGTCCCTATTGTAGCCTATTAAAACCCTCATGAAGTTTAGATCCGATGGTGGAAAATGGAATTCTAGATCCGACGGTGGAGATTAAATCTCTAGATTCGACAGTGGAGATTAAATCTCTAGATCCGACGGTTGTGATTAAATCTCTAGATCCGACGGTGGAGATTAAATCTCTAGATCCGACGGTTGAGATTAAATCCCTAGATCCGACGGTAGAGATTGAAAGGAGGCTTAAGCCTAACTCTATAAATAAGGGCTTAAGCTTGGGCGGCACAACATCTTTGGGAGATTAGGGTTTTGTTTCCTTGGTTTTTGGGCGGCAAGACATTGGAGGTGAGGGTTTTGTATCCTTGGCCGACGGCTAGGGTTTGGTGGATTCTCCTCCCTTGGTCGGCGCCCTCCATTGAAGATTGTCAGCACCCATCCATTGAAGCAAGGTCGGCCATCATCTCTTGAAGTAAGGCCAGCGTTCATCCATTGAAGTTGGCCGGTGCTCAATCCTCTTCCTCTCCTTGGCCGGCGGCAAGGATCAAGCTTGGAGCTTGGTGGTCGGTTCTAGATAGGAGAAGGAGTTTTTTTTTATTCTTCCTTTTGTTCGGTGTGAGCAAGGAAAGGAAGATCGTGATCTAGGAAGCTTCAACTCTTGGAAGATCATTGCCCACACTACGTCCAAGAAGAGGATCGGACATACGATAGAAGACCTTGAGATAAACAAGAGGTATAATTCTTGTTTTGTTTTCCTTTTGATTCTTTGTATATTGTATGTATGGTATGTGGCTAATTTACTTGGACCCCGAAGACAAACACAAAAATCGGTGATCCGTACATCGTCTATTCCGCGGCTAATCGAAGAAAAGAGGTAGGTTACTTGAACAACAAGTTTGTTCAAGTGACCACTCTAATCGAATAGCACGACAATGGATCGATTGCTTGGGTAATCCCTCTTTGTCAAGGTTTAATTTTTAATCCGGGGACGTAGATGGGATCACCATGCACAAGCAACCAAGTTGAAGTGGGAAGCGAAGTTCCTACCTTCAGGTGGTATCAGAGCATCAGTTCCAAAACCTTTAGAGTTTGGTATGAATCGGCTCGCTAATTGGAGTTGTCGGGGGTTTTGTCAGTTCATGTCCTTCATCAAACACTACATTGATAGTCTCCTCGACTCTAAGGGTGTCATGGTTATATACTCTATAAGCTTTACTCGTAGTCGAGTACCCTAGAAAGATTCCGATCGAGGTTTTGGATGCAAATTTCCCTAGGTAATCCTTAGTGTTTAGGATATGTACCTTACATTCAAATACTCTAAAGTACTTGATGTTAGGTATTTTATCATGATAAATCTTGTACAAGGTCTTAAGGTGCCTCTTTACCAAAAGGATCCTATTTTGGACATAGCATGTCGTACTAACGGCTTCAGCCCAAAACCTATCGGGTAGGTTATACTCGTTTAACATTGTCCTAGCGGCTTCTTGTAGGGTTCTATTTTTACGTTCTACCAAGTCATTCTGTTGTGGAGTTCTAGGGCATGAGAACTCATAGTGGTATCCATTTAGGTTACAAAATTCTGTAAACCTGTGGTTCTCGAATTCACCACCATGATCACTCCTAAGTCTTTTGATTTTAAGGTTTTGTTGATTTTCTATTAGTTTAAATAGGTTGATTAATTGATCTAAGGTATCACTTATGTGTTTGATGAACCTAACCCAAGTAAATCTAGAATAGTCGTCAATTATGACTAAGCAGAATTGACTCCCATTAAGTGACTTAGCTCCGTGTGAATCAAATAGATCCATGTGCAGGAGCTCAAGAACATTTTTGGTTTGTTCTTGATTAGTTAGTTGATGTTGTGTCCTAGATTATTTACCTTGTTGACAAGCATTACATATTTTATTATCCAAGTTGTTGAGGTTAGGCAAACCTCTAACTAAGTCACTCTGACTCATCTTGTGGATGAGTCTTGGGTGTGAGTGATCGAGTCGTCGGTGCCACAACTAAGATTCCTCTTGCTGTGTCATAAGACACTTGGTTAAGGAGTTAGTCAAATTAATAGTATAAATATTGTTATTTCTGGTTCCTTTAAGAATTATTTTAGAAGTTTCATTTGTATTAATTATGCATTCATTTTCTAGAAATATGACCTTATAGTTATTATCACACAATTGGATTACACTAAGTAAATTATATTGAAAATTTTCTACCAATAAGACATTTTGAATAATAAAGTTAGAGTTGAGCTCAATATCACCTGATCCGATGATTTTGAGCTTGTCGTTGTTTCCAAAGGCTTCTGATCCTTGTCGTTTGAATCGAAGCTTCGAAAACTTGAGTTGATCCCCGGTCATGTGTCGGGAGCAACCACTGTCCAACATCCATTAATCCTACATGCAAGGTAGTTGGATCGGATATTAGAATTATTAAAGGTTGGTTGAAGATTATTAACCTAAATCATCTCACCCATGTCTACATGATCAAGCATGTTAACCTTATATGTTCTTGTGAGATGACTTCCAATTTTACTTGATTTAAATTTAATGATTTGAACACTTGTCAACCTTGCGTTAGATTTGGATTTGACCTTAGGCTCATCAAGTCACTTTTTCAAGATCATGGCTTCCAGGTCGTGGCGAGGTACAGAGACCTTCTTTGATCGGAAAAATGACCACTTCCTTAGACAAAGCCATTTTCAAGAAAATAGAGACTTGACTCACCTAAGACCACTTCCTGGTCTAACTAGTCTAGGATACGGCAAGGTAGCTTCAGCTAGTTCCACTCGGTCAAGTGCACCGAACTAGATACGCCTTATCTAGCCCGAATACACGAGACTCCGCTTTCCTAGTGTACTATCATCTCGCCGCATCCTCGTACTATGTTACCAAGTATTGACGAGTTATAGTCCTATCTAACCATTCTAAAAAGAAAAATCAAAATAAATAAAGAACCTAAGCAGGCAATTTCTAAGTTAAAGCACAAACAAGTTTTGTATTGGCTCCCCCTGGACCGTTGAATCGGTTCGATCTCTCCACACAGTAGATTTGGTCCTTGGGAACCCAGTACTGGTTCGATCCTAAGTTTGAAATCAAAGTGGTCTTAGGGACCCATGCTTGGACACATTTTTTATGCCGACTTACAATCGACATATACGACTTGTTGGTCGTATTTGAGCTAAACCCTAATTCGGCCTTATTGTACATGGTCCTTTGCGATCCAAGTAGGAGGTCAAGTCCTTTGGATCCCAAAGTAAACCTTTCCAACGTGTTCCTAAGATCTTCGACTTGACTCTTCAAGAGTGAGTTCTCAACTTCGAGCTTTTCAACCCGAGTTGAGTACTCCTCTCGAACTTGACTAGTCGAAGAGGTTAGGGAGACCTCGTGTTTGAGGAGTTTAACCTCCTCAACCAGGGTCTCGACTTTGGACTCGGACTTAGCTAATTTCCAAGATAAGAATTTAATTGCACTATAAAGTGTACTAATAAGGGATCGACTTACCTTGAGTGTATCTTTTGAACCGGATGCGGATTCGTAGTTTGTCTTGAATAGAGCTTCGTAGTCCGATTCATCTTTGGTTTCATATTCGTGTTCCGGTTCTAACTCCGTCTCTGATTCAACCAGTTTAGCCATGATGACACGATCATCGTCTTCTTCCTCGGACGCTTCTTCCCACGTAGCATTGAGTGCCTTTTTTAGTTTCGGTGCTTTTCTCTTGAGCTTCGGACATTCGAACTTGATATGTCCAAACTTGTTGCATTCATAACACCTAACATTAGAACTTTTAGGCTTACCTTTGTTGGGTCGAGTGACAGTTCGCTTTTGTCCCTTGACCATCCTTCGAACTAGGTTGACTAGTTCGACCTCCATTTTCGGGTCGACCTCCGAATCGAACTCATCTTCTTCCTCCTTCGGGGGTGGCTTGCTCGCGGTTTTCTTCTTCGAACCTGCAAAAAGTGTTATACCCTTCTCGGGTTCCGAGTTAGACTGTTCATGGAGTTAGAAATCCAAAAACAACTCATCTAACCTAAGTTTTGAAAGATCTTTGGAGACCTTGTAGGCATCGACCATGGATGCCCATAAGGTGGTCCTAGGAAAAGAGTTTAGTACATACCTGATAAGGTCGCGATTTTCGACCTTTTGTCCGATTGTGTGTAGGTTGTTGACAATATCTTGAACGCGAGTGTGAAGTTGCATCATTGTCTCGTGTTCCTGCATTTTTAGATTATATAACCTATTGAACAAGAGATCGCGCTTACATACCTTGGCTTCATCGGTCCCTTCGTGTAATTCAACCAACTTTGTCCATAAGTCTTTGGCACTGATGAATGGGCCGACGCGATTGAGCTCCTCCTTGGACAAGCCGCATTGGAGGATTTGAGTCGACTTAGCATCGGCTTCGACTTGTCTTTTTGTAGCATTGGTCCATTAGTCATAATCCAAAGATTCACCCACTTCGTTAGTTAGAAGTGTGAATCCCGTTAGGATTATGATCCATATCTCGATTTGGGTCTTAAGGAAGCACTCCATCCGACCCTTCCAATAACGGAAGTCATCTCCATTGTAAAACGGAGGTCGGACGGTGCTAAAACCCTCGAGATGGGCCATTGATACAAAGAAAACAAGAGAGTGAAGAATAAAAACCTAGCAACGACACAAACGACCGAAATGTACCAAGACTCGTGTCTTGGATTAGTAGTGCGGGAAAAAAAAAAGTAAACGAATGAAAGAAAACAAATTCAAAATAAACAAAATTAAAAAGAAAAAAAATCTATAAAAACAAGCTAGATTGGTGGTTTCACCAAATCTTAGCACCCCCGGCTCTGATACCAATTGTTGGATCGAGCGGATCACTAGAGGGGGGGTGAATAGCGATAGAAACTTTTCGTTCGAATTCGTTTCAAGACACAAGTAAACGCAATGGAAAAACACAATATAAAATAAAGACACAAGGGTTTTTTTACTTGGTTCGTAGCCTACGGCTACTACTCCAAGGCCCTAGTGGTCCTTGACCATGCACGGAGAGCAAAGCACTAACGAACTCTTCCTCGTTGGAGGTAGGAGTTAATCGAATACAAAAAACCACAAAAGCTTGAGGTAGAGGGACACTCCCCCTCTCCTCGTTACGATAAAAAACTCCGAGACAATAATATGAAAGAGACAAGCAAAATTAAACTTATACCGATGAATAAGAAATGAAAACTCAAGCTTAGATCGTCGGAGTAGTAGCACTTCATCGTCGGAGAGTCGCACGTTGAGGAGGCTTTTAGGAAACTTAGATTTGATGAGAAAACCCTAGGAGAGGCCCTCCTTTTATAGCCTTTGAGTCCCTTCTGTTGGAATGTATACTGAAAGCCTAGCTCTTTTTGTATGAATATTTTTATTTTGAAATAAGAATCACATGATCATTGTTTGCACTTTATATTTATTATATGTGTGCATATTGTCTAATATTTTACATTGTAGATAACATGGTGCTTGGTGTGGCACAGAAGATCATGTTATCAGTCCCTTGTAGAATATAAATAGAGGCTAACAACCAAGATGGTTTTGGACAAACCATTGGCATGGTTGTAGTGTAGCTTGGTATTGTTTTGTCTTGAACATAGAGTTACACTAGTACACTTAGGTGTATTGAGCCGGACCGACATAGAGGTGATTCAATTTATTGCTGACTACATAATTGAATCGGACCTCGGATATTATGTTGTACATGCTCTTAATCCTGATATAATAACGGGCACATGTACTTAGTATTTATTTCTTTGATTTACCAAAGGGTGAGATTTAGATGGATTAAATCAATATGCCCGGTAAGTTGGGAAATGATATTATTTACATGGTGTGTCATTGATTATAAGAGGAAACCGTGTCCTATATATTAGGTTGATGATGTCCCCTTGAGGAGCTCATAAGGTTCATCATGTAAACCCAGTTGGTTGACTTAGTCAACATGATGATAAGGTTGAGTGGTACTACTCGAGGAGTTAGATGTTAATTGATTGATGGTCAGTAAATCAATTAATTAACGGACATTCGATATCTTAAACACGGGGAGATGGATGTACAAATAATATATGGAGCCCATATAAATTTATGGGGGTTGGTGAGGTAGTTTAATGATGATCCTCTAGTGGAATGGAACATCATTGATGGATCAAGTTTGTGTGGTTCCGATCCATCGGGTGGCCAAGATCCAACTCCTCCTCATGGTCCCTATCGTAGCCTAATATAATCCTCTAGAAGCCTAGATCCAAGGATATAAAACAAAACTCTAAAACCAACGGTTGGGATTAAATCCCTAGAACCGACGGTTGAGATTAAATCTCTAGATCCGACGGTTGGGATGAAACCCTATAACCGACGGTTGAGATTAAATCCCTAGATCCGACGGTTGGCATTAAATCCCTAGATCCGACGGTTGGGATGAAACCCTAGAACCGACGGTTGAGATTAAATCCCTAGATCCGACGGTTGGGATGAAACCCTAGATCTGACGGTTGGGATGAAACCCTAGATCCGACGGTTGGGATAAAACCCTAGATCCGACAGTGGAGATTAAATCCCTAGATCCGACGGTAGAGATTAAAGGAGGCTTAAGCCCAATTCTATAAATAGAGGGCTAAGGCTTGGGCGGCAAGAATGGTTTTTTGGATTAGGTTTTTGACTCTCAAGAGTTTAGGCGGCTAGGGTTTTGGTTTGTGGTTTGGGCGGCAACAAAGAAGGAGATTAGGGTTTCCTCCTTTTCTCCTTGGTGGCCGGCGCTCACTCCATCTTCCTCCTTGCTTTGGCCGGCCCTCTTCTTCCTCCTTTTCTCCTTGGTGGCCGGCGGTTCTCCAATCCATTGGTGGCCGGCGCTTCTCCCATTCCTTGGTGGTCGGCGGCAACTTTGTTACAAAGGTTGGCCGGCGCTCAACCATCTACTCCTTGGCCGGCGGTTATATCAAGCTCCTTGGTTTGGTGGCCGGTTCTAGAAAGGAGAAGGAGTTTTGTTTGGTTCTTCTCTTTGTTCGGAGCGAGCAAGGAAGAGAAGAACGTGATCTAGGAGGCTTCTACTCGTGGAGGATCTTCGCCCACACGACGTCCACGAGGAGGATAGGATATACGGTAGAAGATCGAGAGGTATTAAAGTTTTACAACTTTATTTTTCTGATCTTAGCATGTTCTTTATGTATTGATTATACTAGTTTACATTTTTTATGTATTTTGTATAATCATGGACCCCGAAGACAAACACAAAAATCGGCGATCCGTCCGTCGTCTCTTCCGCGGCTAACCAACTAGAAGAGTTGTGTTGCTTGAACAACTAGTTTGTTCAAGTGATCGCTCAAGTTGTTAGCACGACAACGAATTGGTTGTGCTAAGGAAACTCATCCCATCCAGATTAGTTTTTTCATTAGTGAAAATTTTAATCCGGGGAAGTGGGAGCCAATGAGCCTCCGAAGCAACTCCCAACAATTGGTATCAGAGCCACGGTTTCCGATTTTGTGTGTTTTGGATTCGGTTACTTTCATGCACATATCATATATTGAGTATGTCGGATAATAGTAGGATGTGCGTAGGCTAACTTTTTGGTTGCAGGCATAAGATCCGACTATTATGGTTATTTGTGTGTATGTGATTGTTTTGTGTGTGATTGTATGTATATTATTTGAATCCTCGGGGTTGACGAGGCTAGATTAGTATTTAATTTTTGTAATTAAATACGGCATTGTTTAGCCACTCATTTTAGTTTACTTTCGATCTAGATTATTTGTACACTCCTTCGTGGAGTATAGGATCGATGGATGTAAATTAAAATAGTTTATCTCGGCTCGGATCTCTTTGGTGACTTGCGCACGGAAAAAGATGGAGCGGATGAGGTGGCAACACGACGGGATGCGTATTGGAGAACAATGCCATAATAGTTAGGAAAATTCTGTTTTTTCCATATTTATTGCTGATTTGTTTTATATGCATGTTTTGTATGCTTGAAAATTCCTCATTGTCAATTTACTAAGTGGGAGAGGGACATTTTAATTAATTCCCGCGGCCTCCATTACAATTTGACGTGTGATGCAACAAACTTGTGCGTTGGCTCTGAGTGCCTTCCTCCCCATCGGATGGGTTTGTTTGCGGATCACTAGGTCAAATAATGGTTATAGGAAATTATTTAGGAGCGTGTGTACTTCCCTATCGGTAAGGCACATAATTCGAAATAATTCCCTTAGTATCGTGTAATGGTGCACACTTAGATACAAATAAAAAGTATCCTCCCCATCGGAGTCACTGCTTTTATTTGTAGGGCCAAAGAGGAACCAACTATTAATTTTATTTTTCAAAAAGTAAGGTTGACAAGATAATAAAATTAATGGGTAAAACCTCCTCTTACAAATGTAGAATTCGTATACGTCCACACTATCGTGGCATGCGATATTCTCGGTGTTTTGAGGTGTTGGTTGATTTCGGAATTTTATTGTTTTGAGGAATCAATAATATTTGAAATCTAATATTTTAATCATTGTGATTCTTAGGTTTTTCAAATGGCTTTCAACCCACTTGTTGTGATATTAAAAGAAAATAAACTTAATGGAACAAACTATATTGATTGGAAAAGAAACCTGGATATTGTCTTAACTGCAGGGGAGTACAAATTTGTACTCTTCGAGGTCTGTCCTCCTAAGCCCACCGATGACTCTAATGAAAAGGAGAAAGAAAGTTATAAGAAATAAATCAAGGTAGATGAGATGGCGCGATGTTACATTTTGGCATCTATGTCAAATGTGCTGCAACATCAACATCAGGCCATGGCCACAGCTTATGACATGATGTTCAATCTCAAGGAACTTTTCGGACATCAGAGTAGGGCGGCTAGACAAGAGGCTATGAGAAACTTGATGACGACCACCATGGTCGAGGGAACACCCGTTAGGGATCATGTTCTCAAGATGATGGCACATCTTAATGAGATGGAAGTCCCTGGAGCTGAGATCGATGGGGAAACCTAGGTCGATATCATTCTCCAGTCTCTGCCTAGGAGTTTTGAGCAGTTCCGCCTCAACTACAATATGAACAAAAGGTTGTATTCGTTGGCGGAGCTTCTGACAAAACTCCAGGCGGCAGAGGGGGTTTTTCGTCAAAACGCTCAAGCCATGGTTGCTCAGAAGGTTTCTTCTTCTAAACCGAAAGGTAAGAAGAAGAAGAAGCAAGGTGGAGCAAAGAAAGTGGCAGTGGGACCTCAGGCAGGAGTGAAGAAGTCGAAAGACAAGTGCTTCACTTGCAAGCAGACTGGACATTGGAAGGCGGATTGTCCTCGCCGAAAGAACAAAGGTATATCTTCTTGTTTAGTTGTTGAAACATGTTTAGCGGTGTTATCTACCAGTGCCTGGTGTGTAGATACAGAAGCCACTGATCATGTCTGCAATACTTTGCAGGGGTTCCAGGAAACCCGACGACTAGCTGAGGGAGAGATTACCGTCTTCATGGGCAATGCTTCAAAGGTGGTGGCTATTGCAGTGGGAGACATTTATTTATCTTTTGATAGGAATAAAGTTTTGGTTTTGAGAAATTGTCTTTATGTACCTACTTTTAGAAAGAATTTAATTTCAGTTTCTAAATTGTTTATGGATGGATATTCTGTTTCTTTTAATGACAAAGTGGTTATAAAAAGGAATAGGGAGATTATCTGTACAGTACATTGGTTGGCAATTTGTATACTCTTGAACCAAAACTCCCACGATGCATATAAGTAACTAACTCATCTTCTAAGTTCAATAAGAGAAAAGAACCTTCAAAATGAACCAAACATATCTTGCATCTAAGGCTTGGTCATATTAACCTAAGTAGAATTCAAAGGTTGATAGCTGATGGACCTTTGGGTTCATTAGTGGTGGAGGATCTCCCAACCTGCAATCTTGCTTGGAAGGTAAAATGACCAAGAGGCCTTTCAAGGCCAAGGGGTATAGAGCCAAAGATGTGTTAGAATTGGTTCATTCTGATTTGTGCGGTCCTATGTCTATCCAGAAGAGAGGTGGTTTTGAATACTTTCGCCTCTTTATAGACGATTATTCAAGATATGGATACATTTACTTGATGCGCCAAGTAAGTCCAATGCTTTGACAGTTCAAAGAATTCAAGGTGATGTGGAGAACCGCCAAGGTAAAAGTATCAAGACACTACGATCCGATCGTGGTGGCGAGTACCTCTTGGGAGAGTTTAGGAGTTACTTATCGTAGTCCGATTCAATCCCAATTATCCGCACCTGGCACACCCTAGCAGAATGGTGTGGCGGAGCAAAGGAATAGGACTCTTATGGAGATGGTCTGATCTATGATGAGTTATTCGAGTTACCGATTTGCTGGAAAGCAGCACACATTCTCAACTTGGTTCCATCTAAGTCGACTCTACTCCCAAGAGTTGTGGATCGGGCAAAGCCTAGTCTAAGACATAGTCCACATGTGCCAAGGGAGACCGGTAAGTTGGAATCTCGTACAGAAGTACGCTTGTTTGTTGGCTACCCTAAGGGAATGAAGGGTGGTTTATTCTATAGTCCTAGAGATCAGAAGGTGATCGTGAGTACGAATGCCAGATTTCTAGAGGAGGACTATGTGATGAACCACAATCCCACGTGTAGGATTGTTCTTGAGGAGGTGACAGGGAAAGTCCCGACTTCAGTACCACCGGTACAAGAGGAGATACCACAAGTCACTACACCGCGTGTCACAGAGCATACACAGGAGGCAGCTTATCGTAGTGGGAGGGTTGTTAGACAACCCGAGAGATTCATGTTTTTGGGAGAGTCTTCGGACTTAGTCCCTGGTGAACATGAACCTGATCCCTGGACATATGACGAGGCACTCCAAGATAGAGATGCGGTATCTTGGCAAAGAGCGATGAATTCAGAGATAGAATCTATGGATTATAATCAGGTCTGGGAGCTAGTAGAACCACCCGATGGTGTAAAAGCCATTGGATGCAAGTGGATCTACAAGAGAAAGAGAGGAGTAGACGGGAAGGTTGAGACCTTCAAAGCTAGGCTTGTTGCGAAAGGGTATACTCAGAAAGAGGGTATCGATTATGAGGATACCTTTTCATCGGTAGCTATGCTTAAGTCTATCCGGATTCTCTTATCTATAGATGCTCATATGGATTATAAGATTTGGCAGATGGATGTCAAGACAGCTTTCCTTAACGGAAGTCTTGAGGAGAACATCTATATACGGCAACCAGAGGGATTCATTGCTAAAGGCAAAGAGCATCTTGTATGTAAGCTTAATCGGTCCATTTATGGATTGAAGCAAGCTTCTAGATCTTGGAACATCCGCTTTGATGAGGTAATCCAGTCATATGGATTTATTCAAAGTCCGGATGAGCCTTGTGTATACAAGAAATGTGACGGAAACGTAGTGGTATTTCTTGTACTATACATAGATGACATTTTGTTAGTTGGCAACAATATCAGAGTGTTATCAGACGTAAGGGTATGGTTGTCCAAACAGTTTGACATGAAGGACTTGGGAGAAGTGGGACACATCCTTGGGATCAAAGTAATAAGGGATCGCAAGAAAAGGATGTTGTGCTTATCTAAAGCTTCATACATTGACACTATCCTTGCTCGTTTTAGCATGCAGAACTCCAAGAAAGGTTTTCTACCTTTTAGGCATGGAGTTCCTTTATCTAAAGAGATGTGTCCCAAAACATCAAAGGAGATAGAGGGGATGATAGCGGTTCCTTATGCTTCGGCAGTAGGAAGCCTCATGTATGCTATGCTATGTACGAGACTAGATATCTGCTTTGTCGTGGGCATGGTTAACAGATATCAGAGTAATCCTGGACAGGGACATTGGACTGCGGTAAAGCATATATTGAAGTACCTGAGAAGGACTAGGGATTATATGCTGGTTTACCGGGCAGATCAATTAGTCCTTGTGGGTTACACGGATTCGGATTTCCAATCAGATAGAGACAACAGTAAGTCTACCTCGGGGTTTGTGTTTACTTTTGGAGGTGGAGCCATCGTATGGAGGAGTGTCAAGCATAAATGCGTGGCGGACTCTACCATGGAAGCTGAGTATGTGGCATCCTCTGAGGCAGCCAAGGAAGTTGTATGGCTCAGGAACTTCTTGATGGACTTGGATGTGATTCCTGGTTTGCCCAGATCTATCACAATTTATTGTGATAACAGTGGTGCAGTTGCAAACTCGAAGGAACCACGAGCCCATAAGGCGAGTAAACACATAGAGCGCAAGTACCACCTGATACGAGAGATCGTAAAGCGAGGAGAAGTAGTTGTCGCCAAGATTGCATCAGAGGATAACCTGGCGGATCCATTCACTAAGGCCCTTCCAGCGAAAGCGTTTGATAGACATGTGGAGGACATGGGGATCAGATGTATGGCAGTGTGATGATAGCATAGTCTTTTAGTATAAGTGGGAGATTGTTGGAATGTATACTGAAAGCCTAGCTCTTTTTGTATGAACATTTTTATTTTAAAATAAGAATCACATGATCATTGTTTGCACTTTATATTTATTATATGTGTGCATATTGTCTAATATTTTACATTGTAGATAACATGGTGCTTGGTGTGGCACAGAAGATCATGTTATCAGTCCCTTGTAGAATATAAGTAGAGGCTCACAACCAAGATGGTTTTGGACAAACCATTGGCATGGTTGTAGTGTAACTTGGTATTGTTTTGTCTTGAACATAGAGTTACACTAGTACACTTAGGTGTATTGAGCAGGACCGACATAGAGGTGATTCAATTTATTATTGACTACATAATTGAATCGGACCTCGGATATTATGTTGTACATTCTCTTAATCCCAATATAATAACGGGCACATGTACTTAGTATTTATTTCTTTGATTTACCAAAGGGTGAGATTTAGATGGATTAAATCAATATGTCTGGTAAGTTGGGAAATGATATTATTTACATGGTGTGTTGTTGATTATAGGAGGAAACCGTGTCCTATATATTAGGTTGATGATGTCCCCTTGAGGAGCTCATAAGGTTCATCATGTAAACCCAGCTGGTTGACTTAGTCAACATGATGATAAGGTTGAGTGGTACTACTCGAGGAGTTAGATGTTAATTGATTGATGGTCAGTAAATCAATTAATTAACGGACATTCGATATCTTAAACACGGGGAGATGGATGTACAAATAATATATGGAGCCCATATAAATTTATGGGGGTTGGTGAGGTAGTTCAATGATGATCCTCTAGTGGAATGGAACATCATTGATGGATCAAGTTTTTGTGGTTCCGATCCATCGGGTGGCCAAGATCCAACTCCTCCTCATGGTCCCTATCGTAGCCTAATATAATCCTCTAGAAGCCTAGATCCAAGGATGTAAAACAAAACTCTAAAACCAACGGTTGGGATTAAATCCCTAGAACCGACGGTTGAGATTAAATCTCTAGATCTGACGGTTGGGATGAAACCCTAGAACCGACGGTTGAGATTAAATCCCTAGATCCGACGGTTGGGATTAAATCCTTAGATCCGACGGTTGGGATGAAACCCTAGAACCGACGGTTGAGATTAAATCATTAGATCCGACGGTTGGGATGAAACCCTAGATCCGACAGTTGGGAAGAAACCCTAGATCCGACGGTTGGGATAAAACCCTAGATCCGACGGTGGAGATTAAATCCCTAGATCCGACGGTAGAAATTAAAGGAGGCTTAAGCCCAATTCTATAAATAGAGAGCTAAGGCTTGGGCGGCAAGAATGGTTTTTTGGATTAGGTTTTTGACTCTCAAGAGTTTAGGCGGCTAGGGTTTTGGTTTGTGGTTTGGGCGGCAACAAAGAAGGAGATTAGGGTTTCCTCCTTTTCTCCTTGGTGGCCAGCGCTCACTCCATCTTCCTCCTTGCTTTGGCCGGCCCTCTTCTTCCTCCTTTTCTCCTTGGTGGCCGGCGGTTCTCCAATCCATTGGTGACTGGCGCTTCTCCCATTCCTTGGTGGCCGACGGCAACTTTGTTACAAAGGTTGGCCAACGCTCAACCATCTACTCCTTGGCCGGCGGTTATATCAAGCTCCTTGGTTTGGTGGCCGGTTCTAGAAAGGAGAAGGAGTTTTGTTTGGTTCTTCTCTTTGTTCGGAGCGAGCAAGGAAGAGAAGAACGTGATCTAGGAGGCTTCTACTCATGGAGGATCTTCGTCCACACGACGTCCACGAGGAGGATAGGACATACGGTAGAAGATCGAGAGGTATAAAAGTTTTACAACTTTATTTTTCTGATCTTAGCATGTTCTTTATGTGTTGATTATACTAGTTTACATTTTTATGTATTTTGTATAATCATTGACCCCGAATACAAACACAAAAACCGGCGATCCGTCCGTCGTCTCTTCCGCGGCTAACCAACTAGAAGAGTTGTGTTGCTTGAACAACTAGTTTGTTCAAGCGATCGCTCAAGTTGTTAGCATGACGATGAATTGGTTGTGCTAAGGAAACTCATCCCATCCGGATTAGTTTTTTCATTAGTGAAAATTTTAATCCGAGGAAGTGGGAGCCAATGAGCCTCCGAAGCAACTCCTAACACCTTCTCGAGAGGATATTCAGCCAATCAGATTTTGGCACCAATTTCCTTGAAATGAAGTGATAAGGCTTGACTCCTCGAAGTTGATCCTTGACCATCAGTCGACTGATGGCAGCATCAGTCGAGTACTGATCACGGGCAGTCGACTAATGGATGGCAATCGAGTGCTCTAAGCTGGCAGTCGACTGATGCTAGCTGAAATCAAAAGTTAGCTTAACAAAAACATTATTTTGACGGTCAGCGACCATCCGATCTCGACCTAGACCATCCATGGGATGTCTTTAGTCGGATCTATGCTTAAGACCATCCCTTTAAGGAGGATACGACCTCACTTACGCTCACACACACGAGCTTACCTCGATACTTACTTTGTAGCTCTTGCTTTCGGCCTTCCACTCGATTTCTTCGGCTCTCTTCGAAGTCACTCGAGTGTCACTCGACCACCACGGCTTCTTCCGGGTGTCGCTAGCCTTCAGCTCCAGCTTTAGCACTTTTCTGCACACTCGATTTAGCTCGTGAGATAACAATATGAGCTTAACTTTGTATCGTTTGCTATAATCAAAACTCAGGTTCGACTTAGGTGCCTACTGCACCAGACATTGGCAATCGAGTAGGGTTATGCCCCAGTCGACTGGTCGTAATTGACTACGGACCAAATTGTTGAACATAAGCTGGCAGTCAATTGGCATTATGGGCAGTCGGCTTCCACGGGCACAGAAAGACTAGTAGTCGATTGATCAGTTAGCTAAGAAGACACTAGTCGACTGCTGATTGTGGCAGTCGGTTGATATTTTGGTGCAATCAGCCCAGGTCACGATGGACCAGGACTCGAGCTTGACTCAAGAGATGTTTTGATGTTCGACAAAAATATATGACAATGTGATTGTCATGGGAAAGTCCAAGTCATGGGTACTTGGCATGGAAAGTCCAAGTGGGACACTTGGCATTTGCGAAAGTCCAAGCATGGGTCTTGGCAATGGAAAATCCAACATGGGTTGGCAAAGAAAAGTCCAAGCATGGGTCTTGGTATGAAAAGTCCAACATGGGTTGTCAAAGAAAAGTCCAAGCATGGGTCTTGGCATGAAAAGTCCAACATGGGTTGGCAAGGAAAAGTCCAAGCATGGGTCTTGGTATGGAAAGTCCAACATGGGTTGGCAAGGGAAAGTCCAAGCTTGAGTCTTGGTATTTGAGAAGTCCAAGGGGTTGATATTGGTGGCGTAAAGTCCAAGCGGGAGTCTTGGCAGCATAAGTCAAATGGTTGGCGGCGTAAAGTCCAAGCGGAGTCTTGGAAGCGTAAGTCCAATGTGCCTTGGCAGTGTAGACACCGTTAGCATGACATAGCCGATAGAAGCACCGGAAGGCTAGCGCGATGGATGAACAAGTCATGGATGACTTGGAGGGATCCGAGAGGCATGAGGCTGATGGAGGTGGCTAGAAGGCTTAGGTCTAGGCTAAGGGTGGTCTAGCAAGTATGGGGGAACCATACTTGGGCTAAAACCTCATGTTTGAGGTGTGCCAGTCGACTAGTGTCATATGGCAGTTGACTGGTGAGAGTCAACTAGGGTTTGACTGCGGGATGTGTCCTAGCAGTCGACTGCCAGAGCTTGGAAGTCAACTGATTGGACGAGCAATCGACTGATCTTGTGATCAGTCGACTGATGCTCGAGTTTTGGGGCACATAATGGAGTCTCACTCGACCACCGCTGCCGAATGAGTGATGGAAGCGAACGATCGATCGATGGTCATTATCAGTCGACTGATGTCCTAGCCGTTGGATTTTTTCAGCGTGGATTATACCATTGTCTCACAGCAATAGTGTGATTAGTCAACTGATGGTCCCGAGCAGTCGACTGATCAGCTTTTTCCAACCTAGGTAGAAGATATAAATGGAGCTCATGGAGGAGAAAAAACCATCCGGTTCTTGAGCATCCTTGGGACGATTTGTTGCTGCAAATCAGGGTCTCCAAGGTCATTCTTCAAGCAACCAAAAGCAAGCAATCCAAAGGCATTTGTAAAGTGTTTTCTTTACTTGTATTGCATTGTATTTCATATTAGTTGCTTGTTGTATTTAGTTTATTATTGTAAACTATTATACGAGGTTTCTCCGCCTCCGGATTGTTCCGAGAAGGAGTGTTTATTAGTGGTTGCGTGTGCATCACTAGAGCTCGTTGAGCTCAACCGTGGAGTAGGAACCTTGAGGTTCCGAACCACGTTAAATACTCGTGTTTGTGTGTTTGTTTTTGTTGTATTTTATTATTGTATATTCCGCTGCGTACTAACAAGATTGTAGACAAGCAAACACGAATGATTTCCATCGACGTAACGAATTCAAGCTATTCACCCCCCGCCCCTCTAGCGTTCCAACGATCTCCTACAAGTGGTATCAGAGCGAGGTCGTTCTTCAAGATTTAACAACTAAGGGAGCACGCTAGAGGGTGAGGATGGAAGTCCAAGAACAACTAGGATGGGATATCAATATGTCGGTCCCATATGCTTTCTATGGACGAGAAGGCTTCAATTCTTGGAAGAGAAGGATTGAAGATTTTTTGATGATGAAGGATTTTGATGAGTGGCCCTTATTAATGGAAGGATTTGAGTATCCAAGAGGACCAAAAGGTGGATTCCTCAAAAAGAAGAGATGGACCGAAGAGCAAGTCCAAGCCTTCGAGAAAAATGATAAGGTAATGAAGTTTTTAATTGATTTAATACCTAACAATATCTTGTGTATGTTAGGTAATTATATAGATGCCAAGGAGCTATGGAGCCAAGTGGTCAAGCTCCATGAAAGTCCACCGGTCCAAGAGGAAGGGATTGAAGAGGCAAACGCATCATCCTCACGAGGAAGTGAGGACTTGGAGGTTGAGAGACCATCAACATCCAAGGAGGAAGAAGAAGTAGAAGAAGAGGAGACCTCCACCTCTAGGATTGAGGGGGAGGAGATTAGAGCATCTTCAACACTGGAGCAACAAGAGGAGTCATCCACATCCGGTCGAGAGCAAGAGAAAGCTCAAGAGACCCTCACCACAGAACTAGGTAACTCAAACACCGCAATTCAAAATAAAAATAATATTATGTGTTTTGAGTGTAGAGAATTTCGGCACTATAAGAGTAAGTGCCCAAAGAAAGTAAAGAATGCTCAACCGGCTCCAAAGGTCAAAGACGTCGGTGCCCAAAGTCAAAAGAGCAAGGAGCATGTCATATGCTTCAAGTGCAATTCAAAAGGGCATTACCGGAGTCAATGTCCAAAGGGAGAGAAAAAGAGAGCATCACAAGTAGGGGGAGCCTCTAAGGCAAACCCTAAGGTATATCTAAATAATGCTCCTTCTTTAGTTAATAGACAAAAGCATGCTAGGAATTTTAATTCTCTTGCAATTTATGAAAAGCATGCTAATTGGAACAAGTACTTTTGTTTAGGAGCTAAGAATTTTTATTTTGAAAATAAGAAGAAATTTGGGACTAATGTCCCTAAAAATAATTTTTCTAAGGACAAACCTAGGTCAAATAACTCAAGACTAATTCTACCTAAGGAGACAATTAGAAAGGTGCAAGAGCACCTAGGTTTTAATCCCAAATGGACTAGGCATATGCCTAGGAAGAACATTGCCTAAAGACCAAATCAAAATTCTAAAATTGGGCAATTTGAGATTGAGAACCAAGCCTTGAGGTCAAGGCTTGAAAAACTTGAAAAGACCCTTGCAAACATACGAAATCAATTTAAAGGGTCAAATATGTTAGGACCCTTGTAATGGCTAGAGGGGAATACAAATACGAAAATGTATACGAATAAGAAATAAGAAACCAAACGCTAACACCTGATGTACGTGGTTCGGAGATGACGCTCCTACTCCACGGCAATCCGTAAGGTGGATTAGTCCTAGCCAAGCTTCACTATATTCTCCATTGGATGAACCAAGGTGGAGAAACCTTTCTTACAATGCTCTCCTCTTCTTTACAATGATGGATGATTAAGAACTAGAGAAGAGGAGGTTTTGAATTGCTAAAACACTTGGGAAAACTTGGTGAGCACGAGGGTGTAGTTAGGAATGAGGGAACTAGCTTCACCAAGCTCCCCAAGGCTCCTTTTTATAGAAGAGGGGTTATTTTTCCCGTTGGGCCTCGATCAGTCGACTGATGCTTACCATCAGTCGACTGTCGCCGAAGCCAACGGCTTCTGAACCGAGATTTCCGTGGAGATTCGTAGCCGCAATTTCCAACGGCCAGGTGATCACGATCGGTGATCCCTCCATCGATCGGACCGATGGAGTGATCGATCAGTGATCAAGCGGCGATCGAGTGAGGCGCGTGCGTGGCGATTTTCTCCTTGATCGATCGGCTCTGCGCCTGATCGGCCGGTGATCCTAACATCGATCATTGCCCGCCAAGTATGAGTAATTCACACTTGATTTTACACCCTAGACCTAGACTCAACCTTCTAGCTCCTCATTAAGCCTTGCACCTCCAGGATCCATTCGAGTCCGCGACTTGTTCATCCTTTGTGCTTTGCTTCCAAGAGCTTCCTTCGGTTTCGTCATGTCTTGGGTTGCCAAATGCTTGGACTTTACGCCGCCAAGACTACAAGCTTGGACTTATGCTGCCAAGACCTTACTTTGGACTTCCTTTGCCAAGGTTCACTTGGACTTTATGCTGCCAAGACTACAAGCTTGGTCTTATGCTGCCAAGTCCATCCCTTGGACTTCCCTTGCCAAGATCATACTTGGACTTCTCTTTTACCAAGTCTTCATCCTTGGATTTCCCTGTCACTTAAAACATATTCGCAATTAGATCACAAGATATTGCATAACTTAGATGATTATCCAAACATCAAAACATATAAATGCTTGGAGCATTGTTGCACCAACAATCTCCCCCTTTTTGATGTTTGGCAATCATTTAAGTTAGGTCTTTAAAGATACACACATAATCATATTTTCAATATGAATTATAACTTAAACACTCCTTCTCCCCCTTTGACATACATCAAAAAGAGAAGGATTCAAACATGAAAGAAATAATGTGTTGGATCTTGGACTAAGGTATAAGATTGAAATTAAGCTCCCCCTTAATCCAAGATATGCTTTATAATGTGTAAACACTATTTGAAGCAAAGAATAACAAAAATTCAAAAATTAAGTCCTAGCTTTGCACCAACAATGGATTTGGGGATGAAAAAGATATAATTTATGAAACTCCCCCTAAAACACTGCATTAAACAGTCCTAAAACTTTATGTATACGCAATATTATCATACTATAATTTTAGGACATCAAAGATACACTAAATACCAAAACATGGAGTTGTTTATCCGAAAATACAGTGTATCAGTCGACTAGTTTCAACTAGTAGTCATTCTACGCTAATCGAAATTTCACCTTTTCATTAACTTAAATCGTTAGAAATTTTAGAAACCTCAAAAAATCACGAAATTTTATGTACACATTTCTGAGATCATACTTTATTAAGGAAAAATAGTTTTAAAAATATATGTTCTCCAGATTTCCATATTGAAACAAACTTGGAACCTAACAAAAGTTCTAAAGATTTTGCACACTTTGTATCACTTTTGTGTTCCACTTAAAAACTGTTTTTCAAAATATAATGAATATAGTTTAAAATATATATGATTTGGAATTTCCAACCATGTTCTTAGAGCTATGTATCCATTACTTGAATACAAGCCTTCCCAATGATTGGTCCATAAGGTATTTATGTCTCTAGGTGTGTCATTGGCTCATAGTAATGCATCATAACAAGCATGATGAGTCAAGTACACCTTCCCTATCATCTCACATGTTTCTAAGTGTCTCAATACAAAAATCAAGGTTTCTTAAGGCTTTTGTGAGATGCATCAAGGTATAAAAATACTATATAAGTATAGGATCATGCAAACCTAGACTTTTACTCTACAAAGCACATACCAAGCTCTCTCCTTAATGATGAAAATTCGGTTTCGGGAAGAGCTTTGGTGAAGATATCAGCAAGGTTGGACTTAGATTCTACATAATTAAGTTCAATATCCCCTCTTGCCACATGATCTCTTATGAAGTGATGTTTCACTTCAATGTGCTTGGTCCTAGAGTGATGTACCAGATTTTTAGTCAAGCTGATGGTACTTACATTGTCACAATAAACTTTTATGTTAGAGTAGTGTAGCTCATAGTCCACAAGAGTATGTCTCATCCAAAGTAGTTGAGCTACACAACCACCCATAGACACATATTCGGCTTCGATGGTTGATAAAGCAACACAATGTTGCTTCCTACTACTCCAACTATCTAGGGAGGACCCAAGAAATTGGCATCCACCACTAGTGCTCTTCCTATCCAATTTGCAACCGGCATAATCAGAATCGGTATAACCAAGCAACTCAAAGGACCTAGTCCTAGGATACCAAAGTCCTACATTTAGGGTGCCTTTAATATATCTTAAAATTCTCTTAACAGCTACTAAATGTGATTCTTTGGCACAAGATTGGTATCTTGCACACATACCTACCGCAAATAAGATATCGGGTCTACTAGCAGTTAGGTATAGTAGGCTACCAATCATACTCCTGTAAAGTTTAAGATCAATTGATTTACCTTCATGATCACTATCTATTCTAGTGCTAGTGACCATAGGAGTGGTTACAATTTTGGCATTCTCTAAACCAAATTTCTTGATCATTTCATTTGCATATTTGGTTTGATAAATATGAATACCTTCATTGGTTTGTTTGACTTGTAAACCTAGGAAAAAGGTAAGCTCTCCAACTAAACTCATTTCAAATTCATTTTCCATATTTTTTATAAAGTCTTGAAGAAGATCATCATTTGTTGACCCAAAAATGATATCATCAACATATACTTGGGCTATGAATATATCCTTTAATGTTGACTTTATAAACAAAGTTTGATCTACTTGGCCTCTTCTAAAATCCTTAGAAATTAAGAAAGATGACAATCTTTCATACCATGCCCGGGGAGCTTGTTTTAACCCATATAGTGCTTTCCTAAGCTTACATACATGGTTTGGATAATCTATGTTCTCAAATCTGGGTGGTTTCTCTACATATACTTCCTCCTTAATATAACCATTTAAGAATGCCGATTTAACATCCATTTGGTAAAGTTTAAATCCCATATAAGAAGCATATCCTAAGAGAATTCTAATAGATTCTAACCTAGCAACCGGGGCATAAGTCTCATCATAGTCAAGCCCCTCAACTTGATTAAATCCTCTAGAAACCAACCTGGCCTTATTTCTAGTGATATTTCCTTGGTCATCTAGCTTATTCCTAAAAACTCATCTTGTAGTAATTATGGTGCTATCATTGGGTCTAGGTACTAACTCCCATACTTGACTCCTCTCAAATTGAGCCAATTCATCTTGCATTGCCAAAATCCAATCCGGATCATGTAATGCATCATTGATCGATTTGGGCTCAATTTGTGAAATGAGAGCCACTTGACTAGTAGGAGGTCTATGAAATGACCTAGTTCTTACTCATTGAGATAGATCTCCTACTACTTGGTCAAGTGGATGATCTTTATGAATTCTTAGGGTTCTAGAAGGTGTTTCAAATTGATCATGGTTATCTTCCACCCTCCTTTGATCATCGGAATCTCCTCTTCCTCCCCCTTGATCATTACCCCTAATGGTCAAATTTTGAAGTTTTTGGATAATGTCTTGATTATTGTCATTAATATCCTTATCAATGGAGGACTTTCTAGGGTAGGTACTAGTGGTTTCATCAAATTGAACATTAGAAGATTCCTCAATCCCTTGGGTTCTCTTATTGTAGATTCTATATCCTCTACTTGTAGATGAGTATCCAACTAGGATTCCCTCATCCGCTTTCGATTCAAATTTTCCTAAGTTATCTTTGGTGTTTAAAATATAGACCTTACATCCAAAGACTTTGAAATAATAAATTGTGGGAAGAGTCCCATTCCATAATTCAAATGGTGTCTTACCTAAAAACCTATGGATTTGAACCCTATTTTGGATATAGCAAGCGGTATTAACCGCTTCCGCCCACAAGTAGCTAGGAAGTGAATATGCATTAAGCATAGTCCTAGCCGCCTCTTGTAGGGCACGATTTCTCCTTTCCACCACCCCATTTTGTTGGGGTGTTCTAGGACAAGAGAATTCATGCTTGTACCCTTTCTCTAAATAAAATTGTGAAAATTTAGAGTTCTCAAATTCACCACCATGATCACTATGGATCCAGTTGATTTTGAGACTCTTTTCATTTTCAACCCTTTTACTAAATCCTATGATTATTTCTAAGGTATCATCCTTATGTTTCATAAAGTAGACCCAAGTATACCTAGAAAAATCATCTACTATAACTAAACAATATTTGTTATCATTTAAAGATGGCGTACTATGGCAATCAAATAAGTCAAGATGCAATAATTCCAATGGTAAAGATGTACTAGTTAGGGTTTTACCTTTGTGTGATGTCTTTGTTTGTTTTCCTTCTTGGCAAGCATCACACATTTTGTTCTTGACATACATGATCTTCGGTAGCCCTTTGACCAACTCCATCTTGGCTACCTTGGCTATATTTTTTATGTTGATGTGCCCCAATCTCCTATGTCATAGCCAACTTTCCTCTTCTTTTGCAACAAGACACTTAGTAGAAATGTTAGAAGCATATGAAAGATCAACATAATAGATATTTGATTTCCTATATCCAACTAACATGCAATCATTTAATTCCTTGTGCCTAATCATGCATTTAGAGGATTCAAAAGAAACATGATAGTGTGCATCACAAAGTTGACTAACACTTAATAAATTAAATTTCATATTTTCAACTAGTAAAACTTTGTGAATGACAATTTTGGGGGATACCTCAATTGTACCTCTACCTAATATCTTGAGTTTTCCACTATTTCCAAAGGACGCTGCTCCTTTCTTCACATACTTAATTGTGGAGAACTTGCTCACATTCCCGATCATATGTGTTGAGCAACCGCTATCCACAATCCACATACCTTGCTCTCCTACTTAAATCACATGAAAAACACAAGCTTTTGGTACCCAAACATTTGGACCGGTAACATTAAGTAAAAACTTCTTAGGTACCCATGCCTTCTTAACCTTTCCCTTAACGGTTGCTTTCCTATTAATCAATGAAATATAAGCAACTTATTTTTCTTTTGGCTTATATCCTAAACTGGCCTTGTTGTAAATGGCTCTTTGTCGACTAAGGATCATATCAAGACATTTTGAGCCATTTGAAAATTTTTCTAAACATGCTTTTAGCTCAACAACCTCATCCTTAAGTTTGTCATTCTCTTCCTTAAGCATGCAAGGATCGATATGTGAAGGTTTTTCATTCCTAATTGCCTTTAGTTCTACCTTCATGCTCTTAACCTTAGATCTAGACTTATCTAGAGCCTCTTTAAGATAAGCAATTGATTGATAAAGAAGCTTAACTTTGGGAGAGTTCATTACCTCATCGTCACTAGATGATGATTCATCACTTGAGGAGTCTTCTTGGCTTGATGTACCGGAGTCATCTCCTAGGGCCATGAGTGTCACATGGCGTGTGATGTGGCAAAGTTCATCATCGGAGGAGGAGTCTTCAACACTTGGTGTGTCCCATGTGGTTTGAGCCACCATGGCCTCCTTCTTCTTCTTCTCCTTCTTGTCCTTCTTTTTCTTTTCTTTTTCCTCCTTCTTCTTTAGCTCTGGGCAATTTGGCTTTATGTGCACCTTCTTGTTGCAAGCATGGCAAATCACATTATTATTGAAACTTGAATTACCACTAAACTTACCTTTTGAAGAATGAGACCCCTTCCTTGCTTCTCTACTCTTGAACTCCTTTGATTTCCTATAGAGTTTCTTGACGAAATTTGCCATCTCACTAGATGAGTCTTCATCACTACTTGAATCATGCTCCGATTCGGATGATGATGATGCTTCTTTTCTTTCCTTCTTCTTCTTTTCCTTCTTTTCAACAAATAGAGCTAAACCCTTTTCCTTAGAGTACATGTTAGTTTGCTCATGTAATTCAAACTCACAAAATAATTCATCAATTTTAATTTGAGAAAGATCCCTAGTTACCTTAATGGCATCAACTATAGAAGTCCATAAGGAATTTCTAGGAAATGCTTGAAGAATATACCTTACCAAGTCCCGGTTGTCAACTCGCTCACCTATGATGTGGAGTCCATTCACAATCTCCTTGAACCTTCCATGCATTTGGCTTATGGTTTCATGCATCTTCATTTGGAAGGCTTGAAGTTGTCCAATTAGTAGGTCCTTCTTGGCCCTCTTTGACTCCTTGGAACCTTTATTTAGCTCAATGAGCTTTTCCCATAGCTCCTTGGCGGATTCGAAAGGCCCCACCTTGTTGAGTTGCTCCATGGTAATACCGCATTGAATGGTGAGTACCGCCTTTGCATTTGACTCGAATCGCCTATTCATTTCCCTTGTCCAATCCTTGCTTGGAATAGGGTTTCCTTGTTCATCCACCGGTTCCTCGAAGTCATCTACAACACTATGCCAAATTTCAATATTGCTCATTAGATAATACTTCATCCTACCTTTCCAATATGCAAAGTGACTCCCATCGAAGAGTGGTGGCTTGGCGGTGCTATATCCCTCTTGAAGAGTCATTGATGCCTTGGTTGATGGTGAGATCTTCCAAGGTATCCGGGCTCTAATACCACTTGTTAGGACCCTTGTAATGGCTAGAGGGGGGGTGAATAGCATTTCTTCGTTTCTACAAGTAAGTTAGTGGAAGCAATACGAATAAGAAATAAGAAACCAAACGCTAACACCCGATGTACGTGGTTCGGAGATGACGCTCCTACTCCATGGCAATCCGTAAGGTGGATTAGTCCTAGTCAAGCTTCACTATATTCTCCTTTGGATGAACCAAGGTGGAGAAACCTTTCTTACAATGCTCTCCTCTTCTTTACAATGATGGATGATTAAGAACTAGAGAAGAGGAGGTTTTGAATTGCAAAAACACTTAAGAAAACTTGGTGAGCACGAGAGTGTAGTTAGGAATGAGAGCACTAGCTTCACCAAGCTCCCCAAGGCTCCTTTTTATAGAAGAGGGGTTGTTTTTCCCGTTGGGCCTCGATCAGTCGACTGATGCTTACCATCAGTCGACTGCCACCGAAGCCAACGGCTTCTGAACCGAGATTTCCGTGGAGATTCGTAGCCGCAATTTCCAACGGCCAGGTGATCCGATCGATCCTCCATCACCGATCGTGATGGAGTGATCGACGAGTGATCAAGGCAACAATGAGTGAGGCGCATTCGTGGCGATTTTCTCCTTCGATCACCGGTCGATTCGGGAGCGACCGACCGATCGGTGAACATCACCGATCGCTTCGACTAAGGCAATGATCGATGGCTAGGTTTCACCAAGTATGAGTAATTCACACTTGATTTTACACCCTAGACCTAGACTCAACCTTCTAGCTCCTCATTAAGCCTTGCGCCTCCAGGATCCATCCGAGTCCGCGACTTGTTCATCCTTTGTGCTTTGCTTCCAAGAGCTTCCTTCGGTTTCGTCATGTCTTGGGTTGCCAAATGCTTGGACTTTACGCCGCCAAGACTACAAGCTTGGACTTATGCTGCCAAGACCTTACTTTGGACTTCCTTTGCCAAGGTTCACTTGGACTTTATGCTGCCAAGACTACAAGCTTGGTCTTATGCTGCCAAGTCCATCCCTTGGACTTCCCTTGCCAAGATCATACTTGGACTTCTCTTTTACCAAGTCTTCATCCTTGGATTTCCCTGTTGTTGGGTTTTTCCGAGCCGCAAAAACTACTTTTTGCGTTGCGGAAACCTCGGAAGCCCCGGCCACGGATCCGTGCGAAGTATAAAAATTATAAAACACGTATGTGCTTACTAAAAACCCTAGATCTACCTTAGATCTAAGAGATTAGAACATTACCCTCGTAGCGATGCCCTTCGCTTATCCCGCTCGTCCAAAAGTTCGCCGGAACTCGAGAGTGTCAAGTGCACACTCCTCTATGGTATCCACACAAGCAATAGGTGGAGAAAAATGCCTTAGAGTGTGCTAGCACTCCTTTAGGAATTTCGGCCAAGGAGGTTGGGAGAGGGAGAGAGCTTGAGAGGAAGATGATCCAAGGTTGAAGATGATCCAAGAGTGTAACTCACCAAATGAATTCACCACCCATAACCCCTAAAGTGGCCGGCCACTTCAAGGAAGGGGGTTACATGCATGCATGTAACTCCCATGACCCTTGGTCTCCCTCATGATGTGGCACCAATTGACAAAGTCAATGATGATGTGGAGCATCATCATTGGCCGGTCATGCCAAGTCATCATCATGACATGGCATTTGGTCAAGTCGAACTTGACCTTTCATCTTCCCTCTCAAGTCAAGTCAAACTTGACCTCTAATCTCCCATGGTTGATCAAATCTAACCACTTGACTCAAGTCAATTTAATTTAGTGAATCTCTATTCATTTAATTTAAATTGATTTGATGAATCAAATCTAAATTAGACTCATTCAACACTTGAATCAATTTGAGTCTAACTCAATTAGTCTAATTTGGATTACTCTTAATCCAATTAGGTTCATCCCATGAACCTAATCCTCATGGTTCATCATATGAACCTAATCTCCATCTAATTGCTCTTATGTGTGTGACCCTATAGGTTCTTGTAACGTTGGCAATGTCCTTAAACCGATTTAGGAACATAAGCAATGAGCGGTATCTAGCAACACATCATTGCTACCCAAGTTACAAGAATGTTGAGCTCCAACATCACCTTTGTGACTACTAATTGTGACTCTCACAATATGTGACAATGTCCCTCTATCCTTGACATCTAGATTGACCAATCGAGGCATAGACTGTGTCATCCTCGGTACAATCTAAATCTTGAACTCCAAGTAGACTCACTCTAATCAAATGAGCTCAATATCTCATATTGACTCATTTGGGCATGGCCATGCACTTCGTGGTCTTACTCTATCAAGAATATCGATGTCACCCCCGTCATATAGGAGGGATAGATCCCATCTACATCACTCACATCCCTCCGCATAATTTGTTACATACCCAGTAATCGTCTTTATAGTCCACCCATTTACGGGTGACATTTGACGAAGCCAAAGTATGCAACTCCTTATGTAGGGAACCATGGTGACTTCAGGTCTAAGGACTAATAGTCATACTAATAGCCACATGAGAAAGTATATGACACTCATATAACGATCCACGATACTTTCTCATGGCGGGTCATTCAGTACACATTCTCCAATGCATACCCATGTGTCAACTTGATATCTCATATCCATGACTTGTGAGATCAAGTCATCGAGTTGACCTACATGCTAGTCTCTATGCATTAACATTGTCCCTGAATGTTAATACTCGACTAGGAATGATTAAGAGTAGTGTTCTCTATATCATCTCATTATCGATTCAACCAATCGATTGATATAGATAAGAACCTACTACTCAAGGACATTATTATATTTAGTTATTTGGCACCAATACAAGTAAATATAATAACCATGCCTTTATAAATAGGAATATGATACAATAAAGTCCATACAACAATCATCATATGATTGGCTCTAGGGCTTTCACTAACACCTGTCACTTAAAATATATTCGCAATTAAATCACAAGATATTGCCTAACTTAGATGATTATCCAAACATCAAAACATATAAATGCTTGGAGCATTGTTGCACCAACAAAATAGTCAAAGTCAAGGGTCTAGGACTCAAAGTCAACACCTAGGGCCTAAGAGACAAAAGTCATCCAAGGGCAAGCAAGGTTTGGGTCACAAACCTAAGCCTAAGGTGGCTTATCATAGCGTTCCATTTGATTATAGAACACAAACTAGGTCTAGGAAGACTAAGGTCAATAGGGAAGTCATCCCTAGAGTTGACCAAGGTATGTGCCTAGTGGCTAGGGTTTCAAGGAAACCTAAGGAAACCACTAAGAAGGTTGCAAGGGGAGTTACCCCTAGAGTCAACCTAGGTAAGACCACAATGACCAAGGCTAACAAGCCTAGAAGGGTCATTAGGAGGGTATCTAGGGAGGTTATCCCTAAGGAATACCTAGTAAACCCTAGGAGCTCAAATAGGTTTTGGGTTCCTAAGAGCGTGATTGATTCACGCTAGATGGGTTTAGGGTGTGTCAACTTTAAATGGAAGGGTAGTTAACCTAACCATGGTAAAGGTGGCACTTTAGGTAATTTTCAAGGTTATGGATACATTGAAAATAGAATCGATATTATGATCCTAAAAGATTTTAGGATGTGCCAATGTATTTTTTTGGGATTATGAAAAATTAATTGAATTGGCACAATTTAGGATTAGAGGTTATAGTGTGTCATTTTAGGTTTTTGGCATATTTGGGAGAAAATTAATAGGAAAATGGCAAAATATACCTAATTATATCAAATGGCAACTAATATTAAAATTTAGGTATTCATATACCTATATCTTTTATTTGTCATGCCTTGATTGTCATATGTCATGTCATGACATCATGCTTATTTCTATCATTTAATATGTCATGATCATGTTTAGGATTAAGGATTAAATGTTATGTGTTTTTAGATTTAATCATATGTCATGACATCATGATCATTGGCCATGCTTAATTATTGCTATCATTTATGCCATGATCATACTTCATGCATTTAAATTAATGAAAATTAATTTAAGGACTTTGGCATGACTTGGAGTCTCATTTATAAGGGAATCAAGTAAAGTTGCCTTAGAAAAATGCATGAAACCCTAGATTAGGGAGAAAAAAACCCACATCTCACATCACATTGACTTTTATGAGTTTTAAACACCCTAGATATATGTGAGATGATAGGATATGAGTTAAGTTCAAGGTGCATAGTTTTTGCATCTAGATGAACTAAAACTCATCTAATTTCATTAGTGGATCATTGGGAAAGCTTGTGTACAAGTTATGTACATTGAGCCCAAGGAATATGATCCAAAATAAGGTTTTGAAAATATTTTAAAAATCTTGGTGAAGTCTATCTTTTGATAGCAATCACCATTGATGAGATTGATACAAAGTGAGCTAAAACTTTGAAGTTTTTATTCACTTTTGGATTTTGTGTCAATTTCAATATTTTATGGGTAAAATATTTTTCTATCATTTTTCACCCATTGTATTGGTCATAAGTATTATACGTATGAAATTTCATGATTTTTTGAATTACGTATAATTATTTATGATTTTCTGAATTTCATTTCGATAATCAAATTACGATATTTGATTATCACGATCTCGGGTGGCGATCGATGAGGGTGGCAATGATCATTGCCAATGCTGATTTCGGAAAAACAAGGTTATTTAGCCCATGTTCAGCTACGGTTAAGGTTCCTAACCACTTCTAACCCTAGGATATGCTTTGGGAAGCATTATAAAGGGTGAAAATCCATTGGATATGGATTAGGAGAGGTGTTAGGATGATGTATCAAATTTAAGGATGGGAGAGTTCATGTTTGAACTTTAAACCTTATTTTTGATGGTTTAGAGTTCCTATTGGCTTAGGGGCTTCCCAAGGACATTGTTGGTGCAATGGTCAAGGGAGAGCAAGCCTTTAGGGGGAGGTATCCATCAAGGGATGATGGATGTTATTTTTTCCTCATGAGGAGGGAAAATAGGTTTTTGAGATACCCAATTTGGAAATTGGGAGAGTGTATAGGATTGCCTCTCTTGAGTGATATGGGACTTATCACTAGGAAGATGGTAGGCATCCTAGGTATTTTTGGACCAATGAGGAGATTGTAAGATCTCATTGGGACATGAGACATTGACCTCCTTGGAGAGAACCTTTTTAATGTTAGTCAAAAAGTGGGAGAATGTTTTGGGGAGAACTTATTGAGAGAATGACATCAATTGGGAAAATTGATGGGGATGATTGGTTTGAGTTAGATGGTCTAACTCAATGGTTTGTTTGGTTTTTGTCAAACATCAAAAAGGGAGAGATTTTTGGTGCAATCGGCCCAGGTCACGATTGACCAGGACTCGAGCTTGACTCGAGAGATGTTTTGATGTTCGACAAAAACATATGACAATGTGATTGTCATGGGAAATTTCAAGTCATGGGTACTTGGCATGGAAAGTCCAAGTGGGACACTTGGCATTTGGGAAAGTCCAAGCATGGGTCTTGGCATGAAAAGTCCAACTTGGGTTGGCAAAGAAAAGTCCAAGCATGGGTCTTGGCATGAAAAGTCTAACATGGGTTGGCAAGAAAAAGTCCAAGCATGGGTCTTGGCATGGAAAGTCCAACATGGGTTGGCAAGGGAAAGTCCAAGCTTGAGTATTGGCATTTGAGAAGTCCAAGGGGTTGATATTGGCGACGTAAAGTTCAAGCGAGAGTCTTGGCAGCATAAGTCCAATGGTTGGCGGTGTAAAGTCCAAGCGGAGTCTTGGCGGCATAAGTTCAATGTGCCTTGGCGGTGTAGACACCGTTAGCATGACATAGCCGATGGAAGCACCGGAAGGCTAGCGCGATGGATGAACAAGTCATGGATGACTTGGAGAGATCCGAGAAGCGTGAGGCTGATGGAGGTGGCTAGAAGGCTTAGGTCTAGGCTAAGGGTGGTCTAGCAAGTATGGGGGAACCATACTTGGGCTAAAACCTTATGTTTGAGGTGTGTCGGTCGACTGGTGTCATATGGCAGTTGACTGGTGAGAGTCAAATAGGGTTTGACTGCGAGATATGTCGTAGAAGTCGACTGTCAGAGCTTGGAAGTCGACTGATTGGATGAGCAGTCGACTGATCTTGTTATCAGTCGACTGATGCTCGAGTTTTGGGGCACAGAATGGAGTCTCACTCAACCACTTCGGTCGGCAGTCGAGTGATGGCTTGAACAGTCGACTGATGGTCATTATCAGTCGACTGATGTCCTAGCCGTTGGATTTTTCCAGCGTGGATTTCACCGTTGTCTCACAACAACAGTGTGATCAGTCGAATGATGGTCCTGAGCAGTCGACTGATCGGCTTTTTTCATCCTAGGTAGAAGATATAAATATGGAGGAGAAAAAGTCATCCGGTTCTTGAGCATCCTTGGGGCGATTTGTTGCTGCAAATCAAGGTCTCCAAGGTCATTCTTCAAGCAACCAAAAGCAAGCAATCCAAAAGCATTTGTAAAGTGTTTTCTTTACTTGTATTGCATTGTATTTCATATTAGTTGCTTGTTGTATTTAGTTTATTGTTGTAAACTATTATACGAGGTTTCTCTGCCTCCGGATTGTTCCGAGAAGGAGTGTTTATTAGTGGTTGCATGTGCATCACTAGAGCTCGTTGAGCTCAACCGTGGAGTAGGAACCTTGAGGTTCCGAACCACGTTAAATACTCATGTTTGCGTGTTTGTTCTTGTTTTATTTTATTATTGTATATTCCGCTGCATACTAATAAGATTGTAGACAAGCAAACACGAACAATTTCCATCGACGTAATGAATTCAAGCTATTCACCCCCCCCCCTCTAGCGTTCCAACAATCTCCTACATGATCAAGTAGACGTTGGGCAATGATGAATGCAATCAAGCTTCGTCAGAAGCTATTAGATTCAGTCAACAGTACCAGTAGTTGACTAATGGCATACAACAATCGACTGTTGTCAGGCTCAACGGGCAAAAACAACCTTTCTCTATAAATAGAAGCTTGGGAAACTTGGAGGAGGTTAATGCTTTCATTCTAAACGATCATACTAAGCCCATCATGTTGTTCCCTTAGCTTTCAAGTGTTCTAACCTCTTTTTCCTAAACTCAAATCCATTATCTTGTAAGAAGAAGAGTGATTGTAAAAAGGCTTCTCCACCTTGGTGTGTTACATCAAAAGGAGATTTTAGTGGAAGATTGCTAGGGATGATCCACCTTACGGATTGATGTAGAGTAGGAGCATCATCTCCGAACCACGTTAAAGAGTTTTGTTAGCATCGTGTTCTTTGTTTTCTATTTCAATTGTAATTTTCTATCACTTCCGCAAACAAATTCTTGTAGAAAATGAAGAATTTCTATTCACCCCCCTCTAGCCAATCCTCAACGATCCTACAGATTGTGATCTTCCATGGCTACTCCGTCTATGACCGCCACGTCGAAACTAACAATCAAAATTATTAGAAGAATATGAAAGTAAAAAAGAATTACATTTGCATATCGAATTTATAAAATGAACAATATGAAAAAATTACCATATTTGAAGCAACTGGATAACCTATAAAAAATAGAGTTCATTAATATATCAAATATATGAAATTTAGAATTAGACAGTAAATAGAAACATAATTGATACCGAATAAAAGTTACTCATAATTATAAATTGAAATCCTAATTATGAATTTCATCCTGGTCATCCGTCTCTTCGATCTCATCATCCTCATCATCATCGTCATCGTCATCGTCATCGTCATCCTCTAAATTAAATACTTCATCTTCATCCTCATTCATTTCACCTGCATCAATGTTTATTACTATGGCGTTAGGATCTCGTAACGTTGAAATATTATATTCTTCGATATGAAATGTGTTAGGAACGATGTACCCGCTAGAGAGGGGGTGAATAGCGTCAATGGTGCTTGATGGATTACGATCGCGATCTCGTCTACAAATCGTGTTAGTGCACGGCGGAATAATAACAATAAAAACAATACACGAATAAAAGTACACACCACAACACAAGGATATAACATGGTTCGAAACCAAATGGTTCCTACTCCACGAATTGGGCTCTAAAAGCCCTAGGAATGCAAACACGCACTACTAATCAAATAAACTCCTTCTCAGAACAATCCAAAGGTGGAGAAACTTAGTACAATAGCTCTTACAACAGTAAGAAACAAATACAAGCAAGATACAATAATAAATTGCAATACAAGTAAAGAAAACAACTTTATAAGAGCTTTTGGATTTCTTGCTTTGTGGTTGCTTGAAATGCACTTGGAGACCCTGATTTGCAGCAGCAAATCGCCCCAAAACTCCTCAAGAATCGGTTGCCAAATCCTCCTCCACGAGCTTCATTTAAAACTTCTTCCTGGGCTGGATTTCGCCTATCAGTCGACTGCTCGGGACCATCAGTCGACTGGTGCCACTGTTGTTGTGAGACAACGGCTAGATCCACACTGGAAAAATCCAACATATTCATCATCAGTCGATTGAACTTACACATCAGTCGACTGATGTCTCAATCAATCGAGTGGTCGGGTCGATCACTCGACTGGAGAATATTTTGTGCCCGAAATCCCGGGCACCAGTCGACTGATCAGGCCATTAGTCAACTGCCCACCTCTGGCAGTCGACTACCAGGGCACTTCCCGCAGTCAAACCATAGTTAACTCACACTAGTCGATTGACCCATGGTACCAGTCCACTGATACACCTCAAACATGAGGTTTTAACCCAAGTATGGTGCCCCCATACTTGTTAGACCACCCGTAGCCTAGACCTAAGCCTTCTAGCCACCTCCTTCAGCCTCGCCCCTATCAGATCCCTTCAAGTCATTCATGACTTATTCATCCATACGCTAGCCTTCAGGTGCTTCCATCGGCTATTGTCATGCTAACGGTGTCTACACCACCAAGTCACATTGGGCTTACGCTGCCAAGACTCCAACTTGGACTTTACGCCGCCAATCATTGGACTTATGCTGTCAAGACTCCCGCTTGGACTTTACATCGCCAATATCAAACCCCTTGGACTTTCCAAATGTCAAAACTCAAGCTTGGACTTTCCCTTGCCAACCCATGTTGAACTTTCCATGCCAAGACCCATGCTTAGACTTTCCTTTGCCAACCCATGTTGGACTTTCCCTTGCCAAGACCCATGCTTGGACTTTACATGTCAAGTACTCAAGACTTGGACTTTTCCCATGACAATGGTCAAGTCATCATCAAACATCAAATACTAACCTGAGTCGATTGCATTAGCAATCTCTCCAACATATGTCATACATTCATGTCAAACATCAAAACACTTACTCGAGTCAAACTCAAGTCTGGTCAATCGTGACATGCGCCGATTGCACCAACAATCTTCCCTTTTTTGATGTTTGACAAAAACACCCTTGAGTTAGGCCCCTAACTCAAATTTCCTTACCAATTATCTCAAATTGATAATTTTAACATTCTCCCCCTTTTTGACATGCATCAAAAAGGTTCTCTCCAAGGAGGTCAATGTCTCATGTCCGAATGAGATCTTACAATCTCCCCCTTGGTACAAAAATACCTAGGATGCCTACAATCTTCCTAGTGATAAGTCTCATATCACTCAAGAGAGGCAATCCTACACACTCTCTCAATTTCCAAATTGGGTATCTCAAATTTCCATTTCTCTCCCTCATGAGGAAGAATAACATCCATCATCCCATGATAGACCTCCCCCTAAAGGCTTGCTCCCCCTTAACCATTGCACCAACAATGTCCTTGGGAAGTCCCTAAGCCAATAGGAACTCTAAAACATCAAAATTAAGGTCTAAAGTTCAACATTGAACTTTCCCATACCTTAAGTTTGATACATCACCCTAACAACTCTCCTAATCCATATCCAATGGATTTTCACCCTTTATAATGCTTCCCAAAACATATCCTAGGGTTAGGAGTAGTTAGGGAACCCTACCATAGCTAAAAAAAATGGGATAAACATATCATGATTTCTCAAAATCAGCTAATCAATCAACTCTCTCAGAAATCAGTCGACTGAAGTGCTCATCAATCGACTGCCAACAAGAGCAGTTGATTGATAACTGAAAAATCCAATTTTAAGTTATTAGAATCGAATTTTTGAAAAGCATAAATAATTATACGTAATTTGAAAAATCATGAAACTTCATACGTATTATACTTATGACCAATACAATAGGTGAAAAATGTTAGAAAAATATTTTACCCATAAAATAGTGAAATTGACACAAAGTTCAAAAGTGAAGAAAAACTTCAATGTTTTAGCTCACTTTGTATCAACTTCATCAATGGTGATTGCTATCAAAAGATAGACTTCACCAAGGTTTTTCAAAATGATTTTAAAATATTTTCAAAACCTTATATTAGATCATATTCCTTGGGCTTAATGTGTCACGCCCGCCCTTCCGGGACCCTAAATGTCCGGAGAGGCGGCGCGTGATGCGACCGTACATACATTTCATACAGCGGAAGACTTTATATATATACTTCTTATTTCTTACAGCGGAAGACTTAAGACCTAAATACTTTTTTTTTTCTTTTAAACATAAATATGCATTAACACTTCTTCTTAACATAGAGTATGTTTCATAGCATAGCATGCATAGATACTTCTTCTTACTTCTTCTTTACTTCTTCTTATCAACATAAAGCATGCATCATATATATATATAGATACTTAAGGCTTAGTAGGTTCATAACATCATCGTCATAGGGAGACATAAGTAAAGACATCCATAGACATCATCATTATAGATAATACATGTATAAGTAGACTTAACGGATCTTCTCCACCATGCCACTACCACACACATTGACCCCTCCTGCTGTTCCCTTTAGTTTATCCATCCCTTACCTTTATCTGCAGTACGAGGGAAAGATAAACTATAAGCACATAGGCTTAGTAAGATCCTGTCCTACTCACAAAAACCATACATCATCATTGATCATGACTTGTGGCATTTATAACATATAATCAATATATCATGTAACATACATGGCATCATCAACTTAACTTGTAGCTTAAGTAACATAAACATAACATACATGGCATCATATGTAACTTAGTAACCTAACATCATAGCGTGCCATCGAACATAACATGTAACTTATACATCATGACATATCATCTAACATAACAGGTAACTTAAACATTATGGCATATCATCTAGCATAACAGGTAACTTAACCATTATGGCATATCATCTAACATAACATGTAACGTAAACAATCATGGCATATCATCTAACATAACATGTAACTTAACAATCATGGCATATCATCTAACATAACATGTAACTTAAACATTATGGCATATCATCTAGCATAACACGTAACTTAAATATTATGGCATATTATCTAACATAAGACTCGGGCGTGACACATAGGCTTAGTAAGATCCTGTCCTACTCACAAAAACCATACATCATCATTGATCATGACTTGTGGCATTTATAACATATAATCAATATATTATGTAACATACATGGCATCATCAACTTAACTTGTAGCTTAAGTAACATAAACATAACATACATGGCATCATATGTAACTTAGTAACCTAACATCATAGCGTGCCATCGAACATAACATGTAACTTATACATCATGACATATCATCTAACATAACAGGTAACTTAAACATTATGGCATATCATCTAGCATAACAGGTAACTTAAACATTATGGCATATCATCTAACATAACATGTAACGTAAACAATCATGGCATATCATCTAACATAACATGTAACTTAACAATCATGGCATATCATCTAACATAACATGTAACTTAAACATTATGGCATATCATCTAGCATAACACGTAACTTAAATATTATGGCATATTATCTAACATAACATGTAACGTAAACATTATGGCATATCATCTAACATAACATGTAACGTAAACAATCATGGCATATCATCTAACATAACATGTAACTTAACAATCATAGCATATCATCTAACATAACATGTAACTTAAACATTAACATGCAAACATATGCAAGATGCTTTTGAAAACATATATGTTAGGTACGTAAATATAGATCTCAACATATTTGGGCCCGGCATTGTACCACTTCTTCATTATCATAGCGCGCATCCCTAAATAGGCCCGAGGTAGCAAGTCTCAAACCTAATAGGTTCCTAGGCCCGAGTCTTATTCCATCGACCTAGGGGCAATCGTCATAGCGTAGAAGCCCATCCTAGGCCCGAGTCTTACTCCATCGACCTAAGGCATCTTGGAGCCCATCCCGTACTAGGCCCGAATCTTATTCCATCGACCTAGGTGCAATCATACATAGAAGCCCATCCTAGGCCCGAGTCTTATTCCATCGACCTAGGGCATCTTAGGAGCCCATCCCTTCTTTGGACCTTGTTAAGGTCTTGGTACAAGCCATGCAGAAAGTAAAATACTTATATGCTTATTTTACAACATAGCTTATTTCTTTAACATAGCATAGCATACTTCATTTCATAACACATCATACTTCATTTCACTCACATAGCATAGCATACTTCATTTCATAACAACATAGCTTATTTCATTAACATAGCATAGCATACTTCATTTCATACACATCATGCTTCATTTCATTAACATAGCATAGCATACTTCATTTCATAACAACATAGCTTATTTCATTAACATAGCATAGCATACTTCATTTCATACACATCATGCTTCATTTCATTAACATAGCGTAGCATACAAATTCCATAAAATTCATGGTATGAACTTCATTGTAACCTAAAAGACCAAAGGTGGCCGAATGGCCCTTATAGGCTTTTTAGGGTTTAGACCTTTAACCTAATTCAAGTAACATACATAGGCATACAAATTCCATAAATTTTATGGTATGAACTTCATTGTGACTTAAAGGGCCAAAGGTGGCCGAATGGCCCTTATAGGCTTTTTAGGGTTTAGACCTTTAACCTAATTCAAGTAACATACATAGGCATACAAATTCCATAAGTTTTATGGTATGAACTTCATTGTGACTTAAAGGACCAAAGGTGGCCGAATGGCCCTTAAAGGCTTTTTAGGGTTTAGACTTTTAACCTAATTTAAGTAACATACATATGCATACAAATTCCATAAAATTCATGGTATGAACTTCATTGTAACCTAAAAGACCAAAGGTGGCCGAATGGCCCTTATAGGCTTTTTAGGGTTTAGATCTTTATCCTCAACCCCCTATCATGTTAACATCATTATTTACAAGTAAAACAAGCTATAAAACTCCAATAAAACACCAAGATCCATATTGGCCGAATGGTTCTTAGGGTTCATTAGGGTTAGCTTTTGTCCTAATCCACTTTAACCCCTAACATCATCATCTAGTTACAAAAACATGGCATGGAACTTCATTGAAACCCTAAAAGTAGGGTTTGGCCGAATAGGTCTTTAGGGTTCATTAGGGTTAGCTTTTGTCCTAATCCACTTTAACCCCTAACATCATCATCTAGTTACAAAAACATGGCATGGAACTTCATTGAAACCCTAAAAGTAGGGTTTGGCCGAATAGGTCTTTAGGGTTCATTAGGGTTAGCTTTTGTCCTAATCCACTTTAACCCCTAACATCATCATCTAGTTATAAACAACATAGCATAGAGCTTCATTGAACCCTAAATCATGGCTTGGCCGAATGGGCTTTAGTGGGTATTAGGGTTAGCTTTTGTCCTAATCCCCTTTTAACATGCTTATAACATCATATGTATACCAACATGGATTAAACTTCATTAGGACATCAATATAAGGGGGGGGTGGCCGAATGGCCTATGTAGACTTTTAGGGTTAGATCTTTATCCTAAACCCCCTAACATGTTAACATCATTATTTACAAGTAAAACAAGCTATAAAACTTCAATAAAACACCAAAGTCCATATTGGCCGAATGGTTCTTAGGGTTTTCCTAGGGTTAACTTTTGACCTAATCCATTTTTAACCCTAACATCATCATATAGTTTCAAAGCATGGCATATAACTTCATGGAGACCCTAAATCATAGTTTTGGCCGAATATAACAATATAGGTTTCTTTTTTTTTTTCAAAAATAGAAATCGGAACTACTCGTATGCAGGTGAGGGATACTTACATCCTTCGCTTTGCTTGTAGTGTGAAGAAGATGACCTAACACAAACCCTAGCCCTTGCTTCTTGCTTGGAGGAGTTTCGGCCAAAGGTGGAGAAGGGCTAGAATTTTGGTGAGGAGAAGAAGAAAAAGAGTGGAAGTGACCAAATCCAACCTTCCCTCTTCTTTATAAAGGGGGGGAGGAAGAGAAGTTCCTCTTTTCTTTTCCATGCCTCTTCATTTACTCCTAGTCCCACTTATCTATAGTTTCCCCCTCTTCCTTAATCATGTAATCCTATTGGTCTTCTGGTTAGTGGGTGCATCTATTAGGCTTGGCTATCTCTAGAGGTTTGGGGTTCAATTCCTAGGCCTTGCACCCCTTTTTGGCTTATTTTCTTTTATTTTTGAAAAGGCCCACATAAAGCCCATGATCATCAAGCCAAAAATTTCTGTAAAATTGCTAGGAATTTTACGGGCGTTACATAATGTACATGGCTTGAACATAAGCTTTCCCAATGATCCACAAATGATATTAGATGAGTTTTAGTTCATCTAGATGAAAAAACTATGCACCTTAAACTTAACTCATATCATAGCATCTCACATATATCTAGGGTGTATAAATACACATACATATCAATGTGATGTGATATGTGGGTTTTGTTCATCCTAATCTAGGGTTTCATGCATTCTTCTAAGGCAACACTACTTGATTCCCTTATACATGGGAATTCAAGTCATGCCAATTATCCTTAACTCAATTTTTACCAAATGCATGAATGATTATGGCATTGATGATGATATAAATAATCATGTGCTCATAATCATGATGTCATAGCATAAGATGGAATTTAAGCATACATGACATTTTAATCTTAATCCTAAGCATGATCATGACATATTAAATGATTAAAAATAGATATAATATCATTGCATGTTATATGGCAAATAAAATGTATAGGTATAATAATACCTAAATTTTAATATTAGTTGCCATTTGTAATAATTAATCTCATTTTTCCATATTATCAATTATTCCCAAAGTGTGTCAAAAATCCGAAATGGCACACTTAGACCTCTAAACCTAAATTTTGCCAATTTGATTGATTTTTCATAATTCCAAATATATTGGCACATCCTAAAATATTTTAGGATTAAAATTCAAACCTATTTCCAAGGTATCCATAACCTTGAAAATAACCTAAAGTGTCAACTTTGCTATAGTTGGGTTAGCTACCATTCCAATCAAGATTGACACACCTAAACTCATCTAGCGTGAATCGATCACGCTCCTAGGAACCCAAAATCTATTTGAGCTCCATGGTTTAATTAGGTATTTTTTAGGGATAACCTCCCTAGATACCCTCCTAATGACCCTCCTAGGCTTTGAAGTCTTGGTCATGGTGGTCTTGCCTAGGTTAACTCTAGGGGTAACTCCCCTTGTAACCTTCTTAGTGGTTTCCCTAAGTTTCTTTGAAACCCTAGCCACTAGGCACACACCTTGGTTACCCTTAGGGATTACTTCCCTAGTAACCTTGGTTTTTCTAGACCTAGTTTGAGTTCCATAATCAAATGGAACATTATGGTAGGTAGGCTTATCTACCTTGGACCTAGGCTTGTGGCTCAAGCCTTTCTTGCCCATAGATGAGCCTTGCCTCCTAGACTCTAGGTGTTGACTCTTAGATCTAGACCCTTGACTTTGACCATTTGACCCTTTTATTTGGTTTTGCATAATCCTAAGGGTCTTCTTTAATTTTTCAAGTCTTGACCTCAAGACTTGATTTTCCAACTCTAATTGCCCAATTTTTTATTTTTCATTTGGTCTTTGGGCATTGTTCTTCCTAGGCATGTGTCTAGTCCATTTAGGATTAAAACCTAGGTGGTCTTCAATTTTCTTAATGCTTGCCCTAGGTAAAATATTTTTAGAGACATTAGTCCCAAATTTCTCCTTAGTTTCAAAGTGAACATTTTTAGCTCCTAGGCAAAAATATTTGTTATTCCTAGCATGTTTTTTATGATAGATAACAAGATTACTCCTAACATGCTTTTGCCTATAATTTAAAGTAAGAGCATTATTTAGATATATCTTAGGGTTTGCCTTAGAGGCTCCCCCTACTTGTGATTCTCCCCTTTGAATCTTCTTCTCCCCCTTTGGGCATTGACTCCGGTAGTGTCCCAGTTGCTGGCATTTGAAGCAAATCACTTGCTCCTTGCTTTTGATTGTTGGGGGACCAGCATCCTTGACCTTTGGTGTCGGAGGAGTCTTCTTGACCTTTTTTGGGCACCTGCTCTTGTAGTGCCCGGATTCCCTACACTCAAAGTAAATTATATAATTTTTATTTAAAACTGACATGCTTGAGTTACCCAGGGTGGTGGTAGGTGCCGGAGTTTGAGCTTCTTCATCTTGACCGGATGTGGAAGGCTCTTCTTGATGTTGCTCCGATGTGGAATTCTCTCCTCCCCCTCAATCCTAGAGGTGGAGGCTTCTTCCAATTCCACCTCTTCTTCCACCGATCTGAAAGTTGACTCCCTATCAACTTATGAATCCTCACTTGCTTGTGAGGATGAGGATTCTTCTTCTTCGGGCTCTTGGACCGGTTGAGGATTCTCATTGAGCTTGGCCAATTCACTCCAAAATTCCTTTGCATCCTTGTATTCACCTAACTTGGACACAACATTGTTAGGTATTAAATTATTCAAAATTTTAATTACCTTATTACTCCTCTTGAATCCTTGAAGTTGTTCTTCGGTCCACTTCTTCATTTTGAGGAACCCTCCCTTAGGCCCTCTTGGAAATTGGAACCCTTCCATCAAGATGGCCCAATTATATAAGTCCATCATCATCATATAATCTTCCATTGCCTAAACTCTTCTTATCCATAGAAGGTGTACGGGATCGGTGTGTTGATGTCCCATCCTTATTGTTCTTCGAATTCCATCTTCTTCCTCTTCACCCTCTAGCGATTTTACTCCCGGCGGTTAGTCTATAGAAGAGCCCCGGGCTCTGATACCAATTGTTAGGAACGATGTGCCCGCTAGTGTTAGTAATATATGAGAGATGTCCTAAGGCAATCGCCTTATGTATGAACCATTTATATGATAAATGAAGATTCACTATTTGAGTATACATGTTTCATGTATTTGATTGGATCTTAAACTCATTTACTGAATGTCCACGATACGATTCACAGCATGAGAGAATTTGTGATTGGATCACAACTAGTGAGTATCTCTACATGTGTAATTGTGATGTATCGGAATTATCCCTAGTCGATGAATTGATGGATTTGGAAACCATCAATTCTGTCGAGACTAGCACGAGGTATACTCCTTGGTGTATCCAAGCAGCTGATTCTCACTGGCTGGAGACATAGTGATGTCCGGAGTTAATCGTGGATGCTAGTTATGGTAACTAGTTCATTGGAGTGACCAGCCGTAAGACTTCATATGGTTCTCTGCATATATAGATATGTCAATGAAGTTCTTACTGTGGTTTAAGTGCGATGTTCCTTTGACTTGCGGTATTCAAGTCATCTTGATCATGGAGACTTATGCTTTGACATCTTAAGCAAATATCTCTAAGGAGATGTGGACCCGGGATGATTGGGTATAAGTCGAAGTGATCGAAGGTGTTTGAATAGCCTATAAAGGATTCACCACTCCTTGCGAGGAGATGTATACCCATGGCCTCTCGTCGGATTGTTACTAAAGTCTTTGGCCAAAGCATTACATGTTTAGAGTAAGGTACTCTTCGATACATGTGGAGTAACTAGAATCCGTAGGACGAGGAAATGATACTTGGGCTAGGTATGACGTAGTCAGCCTAGTGGGGACTGACACAATAGACCATGTCCTGAACCAAGTGGGTATAAGATGAGTGAAGGGAATGGGGCACGAATCATTCGAGCTACTGAAGGGTTTCAGAAATAGTTCGGGATCAACCGTTGATCTTTTCGGTTAATTGGGGATCATGATGTACTACTAGGTGCCACTCATGATCGTTCTATAATTAATGGTTAATTATAGACGGCCAACATAAACCGAGAACCTATTTGGTCACACGCACAACGAGTGTAATCCAAAGGATTTAAAACGAGCTTGAGAATGGGATTCTCAGACCGAGAGAAACTAGGTTTGGTTGGACCAAACATAAAGCGAGCATGAAATCGTTTCAGTCGCAATGGAAGCGTGGATGGGCTGCGTCTTATGAAGATGTAATGGATGGACCAAAATGGTTTGGTTCTAATCCAATGGATAAGAATAAACCAAAGGGTTTGGTTTATTTTAAACGAATGAACCAAAAGTTGGTTCGGTTCGTTTTAACTTAAAATAAACCATCATGGTTTGGTTTATTTTAACTTATCTTAATGGAGCGGGTTAACGGGCTTTATGGATATGATCCATTAACCATTAAGAGAATTAGTTCTCTATAAAAGTGGGCTTAAGGGATTGTTAAACCCTAACTAATCCAAAACCCTAAACCTAGTTGCCGCCCAACACATTGTTGCCTTAACACATTGTTGCCAACATATTGTTGCCGCCTTGACTTTGTTGCGTAGTTCAAGACCCTTGCCGGCGTCCAAGCTCCGAACCTCCGGCGACCCTCCTGATCTCCTATAGGTTCGGCATCAAGGTGAGCTATACTTCTGTATAATTTTTTGTAATTTATTTCAACCAAATTAAATTGTGGATGCACCCTCATGCCTTTGATAGGGTCAAACCAACGATAAATAAATAAAATAACTCGCAAATCTGAGTTTGGGTACTCTACCTCTAAAATTTCATCTAACAAATCATAAAAATCATTCCTTGCACCTCTATCATTAGATGACTGAACACACACCCCACTATTCATTGTAGCTTTGCCCATTTCATATTCTTGAGTATGAAAATTATATCTGTTTATGAAATATGCCGACCAAGTTTTGACAATTGAGTTTGGACCCCATGACAGATGATGGTTTACTAATTCTTGCTCAATGTGAGCGTGATTATCAAAAACCTAAAGTCAAATAAGTATGTGTTAAAGTCAAGATTTAACCAATTTATTATCATAGACTACTTACATATTTTTTGAACCATGGTGTAAATTTTTCATCATAGAAATGATCAAACTCATGCTCCGGAATCTCAGAATATAGGGTTTAGAAAATTCTACCATAAAAATAAATATAACACGAACAATAATTTATGATATATAAAATATATAATATAACATGTATATACTCACTCGAAATACAGTGTTATTTCTGGACAGTTCAGTAAAATATATGTGTGGGTTGCTCGCAACTCTTGACTAGTTAAGTATCTAGGTGTACAAGATCCATTCAATCGACCAAGGCAGTTAAAATTGAGAATGACATCAAATTGGGATCAATAGGACCCTCATCATTTCTTCTTGCTCTCCAACTTTTTCATTGAACATGAGATTCAAAATAATATGATGCAAAAGTTGTAACTTCCTCCACAATATATGCATTAACAATAGAAGCCTCAACATTAGCCTTATTTTTCACCTTTTTTTCAAGTGATAGAGGAATATAATAGTAATAAAACAAAATGTATTAAAAATTAACTTATACTAAAATTAATCAAATGCACTAACAATGATAAAAAAAAAGAAAAGAAAAAGTTCACCTTTCAACAGAACCTCCAACTTTGGCCTCATATGGCAAATGAACCAAAAGATGTTCCATGGAATCAAAAAATATCGGTGGAAATATTCTTTCTAAGTTACACAAAATGATTGGAATGTCTCTCTCTAATATCTCCATGTGCGAATGACTCAATATTGTCGAGCAAATATCATGAAGGAAAATGCTTAATTCTGTAATTGTATCCCATATAAAATTTGATAACATTTCCTTAAAAGCAATAGGAATTAGTCTTTCCATGAATATATGACAGTCATGACTTTTCAAATCAATCAATTTGCATTCATTTAAATCGACGCATCTTCCAACATTAGAGACAACCATCAGGAAATCTCAATGATTTCAACCATTCACAAACAATTCATCTCAGATCCTTATTCAATGTATAAACTGCTTTTGATTTTGGTCCCCTACTATTTTCATCAACATCAAGGGAAGGTCATTTACGGATGAGACGTATATCTTTTTTTGCATTCAGATTGTCTTTTGTTTTTCCAATAATATTCATCACCGTATTTATCAGATTATCAAAAATATTCTTCTAAATATGCATTACATCAAGATTGTGATGAATCAAATTACTCTGCCAATACGGTAAATCCCAAAATATACTCCGTTTAGTGCATTTATGCGTACTTATTTTTCACCTTTTTTTCAAGTGATAAAGGAATCTAATAGTAATAAAACAAAATGTATTAAAAATTAACTTATAATAAAATTAATCAAATGCACTAACAATGATAAAAAAAAGAAAAGAAAAAGTTCACCTTTCAACAGAACCTCCAACTTTGACCTCATATAGAAAATGAACCAAAAGATGTTCCATGGAATCAAAAAATGTCGATGGAAATATTCTTTCTAAGTTACACAAAATGATTGGAATGTCTCTCTCTAATATCTCTATGTGTGAATGACTCAATATTGTCGAGCAAATATCATGAAGGAAAATGCTTAATTTCGTAATTACATCCCATATAAAATTTGATAACATTTCCTTAAAAGCAATAGGAATTAGTCTTTCCATGAATATATGATAGTCATGACTTTTCAAACCAATCAATTTGCATTCCTTTAAATCGACGCATCTTCCAACATTAGAACAACCATCAGGAACTCTCAATGATTTCAACCATTCACAAACAATCCATCTCAGATCCTTATTCAATGTATAAAATGCTTTTGATTTTGGTCCCCTACTATTTTCATCAACATCAAGGGCGGGTCATTTACAGATGAGACGTATATCTTTTTTTGTATTCAGATTGTCTTTTATTTTTCCAATAATATCCATCACCGTATTTATCAGATTATCAAAAACATTCTTCTCAATATGCATTACATCAAGATTGTGATGAATCAAATTAATCTGCTAATACGGTAAATCCCAAAATATACTCCGTTTAGTCCATTTATACGTACTTTCATAGTCATATGTTGTAAAATTTGGTTCTTTAATAACAAATGGAAAGTTAAGCACTCTATTCCATAAGAATTGACCGATTGATCTCAATGGTCGAGGTGTTCTTTTAATTCTATTCTTAGTGAATTCTTCTTTATTTCTTCTGAATTTATGATTTGGCAATAAAAATTATCTATGACAATCAAAATAACTCAGTTTCTTTCAATGTTTCAATCTGAATGACTTTGATCTCTCCATACATATTGGACATCCTAAAATCCCAGTGGTACTCCATCCCGATAAGATACCATAAGCAAGAAAATCATTTACAGTCCAAAGAAGCGCAACTCTCATTGTGAACATTTGATTAGTATGGACATTGAAACACCCTCATCCCATAGTTGTTTCAGTTCGGTAATAAGTGGTTGCATGTAAACATCTATTAACTTCTTGGGATTATGAGGGCTAGGAATACTCAATGTTAAAAACATATACGGTGTTTGTTGGTGCAGGGGCACTAGTTAATCGAACCTTGGTTTTGATAATGGAAAAGATTCAAAGTAAAGCTATTTTGTTATCTCATATGCTATGTTAAGTGTGCATGAAGTGTTTAAGCTAAGCTAAAGGTCAATGACACTCGGAGAACCTTGTGGAGTCGAGGAACCTAGGTGGAAGACCGAAAGCTAAGTGACGGGTTAGGAGGACCAAAGGTAAGCTCCGGGTGTAGAGTGGTGGTAAGGATGTTGTTGGGTTTCCGGCACCGCGGCGTGTGTGTGTTCGATCACGTTTCGTAAACATGAACACAGCAGAAGCAATAAAAATAATAAATCTATATTTATTACAATACACACAACACACGCATGCATATTACAACAAGTGTAGACATAACCGTAAATTTAAATTTGCAATAAAAGAAAATTTATCTACGTTATACCTTTCATATGACGTGTAGCGGGAACGGCATCAACCGGAACGATCCTCGCTAAAATCGTCTCTATCCGTATCCACGCCGAGTTCCTCGGGATGACTTTGCTAAGCCACGAGCTTCGTCTTCGTACGGGTTACTAGCCTCGTGTTGAAGACGACGTGATCGAGAGATGATCACGATCCGAATCCAAATTCGGATCCTAATACGAGTTCTCAAAACTCGCTTCTCCGGAGAGGTATTCGTCAACCAATTGACGAATCCTTCGTCCTCCACCTCAGAGGATTACCGGAGATCGAATCCCCGGTAAGTTAGCCGTTGTCGGAGCTCTAACCGTCATCCAAACGACGCTCCGACGAGAGGAGAACAAGCTGTCCAGAAAACTGGATAGCTTTGGTGGAGGAGATAGGCGCCAGCCAACCAAGGGAAGAAAAGGCTCACCTTGATGCCAAACCTATAGGAGATCACCGGAGGGTCGCCGGAGGATCACCGACTGAAGCTTGGACGCCGGCAAGGAGATGGATGGCGGCACAACAAGCTGGGCGGCACACCTAGGGTTGGCGCCGAAATCTCCAAGGATGAGGTGGGCGGCAACCTTAGGGCAAGGGTTTTGGATTAGGGCTTAATTATCCATTAAGCCCTCTTTTATAGAGAACTAATTCTCTTAATGGTTATTGGATCATAACCATTAGGCCCGTTAACCCGCTCCATTAAGATAAGTTAAAATAAACCAAACCATGATGGTTTATTTTAAGTTTAAACGAACCGAACCAACTTTTGGTTCATTCGTTTAAAATAAACCAAACCCTTTGGTTTATTCTCCTCCATTGGATTAGAACCAAACCATTTTGGTTCATCCATTATGTCTTCATAAGACACGGCCCATCCACGCTTCCAATGCGACTGAAACGATTTCATGCTCGCTTTATGTTTGGTCCAACCAAACTTAGTTTCTCTCGGTCTGAGAATCCCATTCTCAAGCTCGTTTTAAATCCTTTGGATTACGCTCGTTGTGCGTGTGACCAAATAGGTTCTCGGTTTATGTTGGCCGTCTATAATTAACCATTAATTATAGAACGATCATGAGTGGCACCTAGTAGTACATCATGATCCCCAATTAACCGAAAAGATCAACGATTGATCCAGAACTATTTACGAAACCCTTTAGCTCGAATGATTCGTGCCCCATTCCCTTCACTCATCTTATACCCACTTGGTTCAGGACATGGTCTATAGTGTCAGTCCCCACTAGGCTGACTACGTCACCCCTAGCCCAAGTATCATTTCCTCGTCCTACGGATTCTAGTTACTGCACATGTATCGAAGAGTACCTTACTCTAAACATGTAATGCTTTGGCCAAAGACTTTAGTAACAATCCGACGAGAGGCCATGGGTATACATCTCCTCGCAAGGAGTGGTGAATCCTTTATAGGCTATTCAAACACCTTCGATCACTTTGACTTATACCCAATCATCCCGGGTCCACATCTCCTTAGAGATGCTTGCTTAAGATGTCAAAGCATAAGTCTCCATGATCAAGATGACTTGAATACCGCAAGTCAAAGGAACATCGCACTTAAGCCACAAGAAGAACTTCATTGACATATCTATATATGCAGAGAACCATATGAAGTCTTACGGCTGGTCACTCCAATGAACTAGTTACCATAACTAGCATCCACGATTAACTCCGGACATCACTATGTCTCCAGCCAATGAGAATCAGCTGCTTGGATACACCAAGGAGTATACCTCGTGCTAGTCTCGACGAAATTGATGGTGTCCAAATCCATCAATTCATCGACTAGGGATAATTCCGATACATCACAATTACACATGTAGAGATACTCACTAGTTGTGATCCAATCACAAATTCTCTCATGCTGTGAATCGTATCGTGGACATTCAGTAAATGATTTTAAGATCCAATCAAATACATAAAACATGTATACTCAAATAGTGAATCTTCATTTATCATATAAATGGTTCATACATAAGGCGATTTCCTTGGGACATCTCTCATATATTACTAACAGATGCGTCCTCGGTCAGAGGACAATCCTAGGCGTCAATCCGACCAAGGCTTCCGGAGGAATGCCGAAGTCGAGATCAGAAAGTCAAAGGATTGTCACACTACATGGCATTATGCATCTCTTGTGCTAACCTTGTATTGTAGGAATTCTCAAGTCGTGATCATTGGAGGGTCGTGATCAAGCGATCGGCCAAAGGATCGGATCGTGATGTCAACGAATCAGCCCAGTGCATAAGGTTAAAGAGATAGAGATCAATGCTGCCACCTCATGATAAGATAAGTTGCCACCTCAAGATAAGATCCACGATTTTTGGATCTAGATCGGGACAAATTCCAAGGAGACAATCTATAAAAGGAGGAGAGGACTCAAACCCATCAATCAATCAATGAACTCCTAAGTGTGCCAGCTCTCTGTAATCCTTCGTGCTACAATGCTACTCCGATCGTACTATAGGAGATTTAAGGCCGCTAGAGGGGGGTGAATAGCGTCGCGTGATGGTACGATGATGGAATTCTTTCGCATTTGATCATCTACAATCTTGTTAGCATAGCAGAATAGTAATAACAAATAAATATAACAAGATACACAATCACAACACGGTCATATAACGTGGTTCAGAACCAAATGGTTCCTACTCCACGGATCGAGCTCTAAAGAGCTCTAGTGATGCACACGCACTCACTAATCACAAATAACTCCTTCTCGACACAAGTCAAAGGTGGAGAAACCTCATACAAAGATTACACTAAGTAATACAAAAGATACAAGCTAATACAAGTAAGAAATACAATGCAAGTAAAGAAAAACACTTTACAAGAGCACTTTGGTTGCTTGATCTTTGGTTGCCTTGGACTAGCCTGGAAGGACTGGAAGAGCACCAACAATTCCCCTTCAAATCGCCCAAGAAAACCGCTGCTTGAGCCTTCCACGAACAGCTGCTTTTATCCTCTATCGGCCGATTTTACTTTGGCAATGATCACATAAGTCACCCGATCGCTAACATGTAGTTGTGAGACAACGGCTCAATCCATGTTGGACAAGTTCTAATGGTACTCTCACCACCAATCGCCAACATTGCGCGATCGCTAACGCCGAGCCGATTAGCTCGCAGATTTCGGCGTCGCAATTCAACCTGGCGATCGACTACCATCCCTTGGTAGCGATCGTCGATCGATCGATCGCTCCAATGAGCAGTTGATTGCTAGAGCAATTACAGCTCTTAAATGGCAGTCGAACTCAAGTTGACTCACGGCAGTCGAACCGGCCATAATGTTAGTCGACTGCCAACATCAAAGATGAGGTTTTAACCCAAGTATGGTGTCCCCATACTTGCTAGACCACCCTTAGCCTAGACCTAAGCCTTCTAGCCACCTCCATCAACCTTACGCCTCTCGAATCCCTCCAAGTCATCCATGACTTGTTCATCCATCATGCTAGCCTCCAGGTGCTTCCATCGGCTATGTCATGCTAACGGTGTCTACACTGCCAAGGCACATTGGACTTACGCCGCCAAGACTCCGCTTGGACTTTACGCCACCAACCATTGGACTTATGCTGCCAAGACTCCACCCTTGGACTTTACGCCGCCAATATCAAACCCCTTGGACTTCTCAAATGTCAAGACTCAAGCTTGGACTTTCCCTTGCCAACCAATATTGGACTTTCCATGTGCCAAGACCCATGCTTGGACTTCCCATGCCAAGTACTCAAGACTTGGACTTTCCCAAATGCCAAGTGTCCCACTTGGACTTTCCATGCCAAGTACCCATGACTTGGACTTTACCTTGCCAGGACCCATGCTTGGACTTTTCCATAATCACATGGTCAACCCTAGTCAACCATTAAATTCTCCCTCGAGTCAAACTCAAGTCTGGTCAATTATAACCTGAGTTGATTGTATAAATAATCTCCCGAAAAACATTAACCGACATCAATGTCAAACATACTACGTCAAACATCAAAACATCACTCGAGTCAAACTCGAGTCTGGTCAATCGTGACCTGGGCTGATTGCACCAACAATCTCCCCCTTTTTGATGTTTGATAAAACAAACCTTGAGTTAGGCACCTAACTCAAATTTCCTTACCAATTATCCCAAATTGGTAATCCCAAACACTCTCCACAACTTCTCCCCCTTTTTGACTAACATCAAAAAGGTTATCTCTCCAAGGAGGTCAATGTCTCATGTCCCAATGAGATCTTACAATCTCCCCCTTGATCCAAAAATACCTAGGATGCCTACCATCTTCCTAGTGATAAGTCCCATATCACTCAAGAGAGGCAATCCTATACTCTCTCCCAATTTCCAAATTGGGTTTCTCAAAATCCCATCAATTTTCCCAATTGATGATACTCTCCCAATAACTTTTCCCCCTTCAAGAGGAGAAACACATCCATCATCCCAAGATGGATAACTCCTCCTAAAGGCTTGCTCCCCCCTTGACCATTGCACCAACAATGTCCTTGGGAAGTCCCTAAGCCAATAGGAACTCTAAACCATCAAAATTAAGGTTCTAAGTTCAAACATGAACTCTTCACACCTTAAATTTGATACTTTGACCTAACACCTCTCCTAATCCATATCCAATGAATTTTCACCCTTTATAATGCTTCCCAAAGCATATCCTAGGGTTATGAGTGATTAGGGACCTTTACCACAGCTGAAAATGGGCTAAACAACCTTGTTTTACCCGAAATCATCTTGGCAGACAACTATTTACAAAGAATCACGATCACATCATCACCGACCGCCATCGTGAATGATCGATAATCAAATTCTCGAATTTCAACTATCAGAAGTGAATTTTAGAAATTCATAAATAATTATACGTATATCGAAAAATAATGAAATTTGATACGTATATTACTTATAGTCAATACAATGGGTAAAAAATATTTGAAAATTATTTTACCTATAAAATACCGAAATTGATACAAAATTCAAAAGTGAAGAAAACTTCTAAGTTTTGGCTCACTTTGTATCAATCTCATCAATGGTGATTGCTATCAAAAGATAGACTTCACCAAGGTTTTCTAAAATGATTTTAAAATATTTTCAAAACCTTATTTTGGATCATATTCCTTGGGCTCAATGTACATGACTTGTACACAAGCTTTTCCAATGATCCACAACTCATATAAGATGAGTTTGAGTTCATCTAGATGTAAAAACTATGTACCTTAAACTTAACTCATATCCTAGCATCTCACATGTATTTAGGGTGTATAAATACACATACATGTCAATGTGATGTGAGATGTGGGTTTTGTTCTCCCTAATCTAGGGTTTCATGCATTTTTCTTTTTTTTTTAAAGCAACTCTACTTGATTCCCTTATAAATGGGACTCCAAGTCATGTCATTGTCCTTAAATCAATTTTCAATACATTAAATGCATAAAATGATCATGGCATAATAATAGCAAAAATAAATCATGGCCAATGATCATGATGTCATAGCATATGATATAAAAATAAAGCACATGACATTTATCCTAACCCTAAGCATGATCATGACATATAAAAGATTAAAGATAAATATGATGTCATGACATGGCATATGGCAAGTCAAAGCATGGAAAATAAGGTATAAAGGTATATAATACCTAAATTTCAATATTAGTTGTCATTTGATATAATTAGGTTTATTTTGCCATATTACTATTAATCTCCCATGTGTGCCAAAAATCTAAAATGGCACACAAATCTCTAATCCTAAATTGTGTCAATTCAATTGATTTTTCATAATCTTCAATGTATATTGGCACATCCTAAAATCTTTTAGGATTAAAATCAAACTCTATTTCCAAGGCATCCACAACCTTGAAAATAATCCTAAAGTGTCACCTTTGCCATGGTTGAGTTAACTACCCATCCAATCAAGGTTGGCACACCCTAAACCCATCTAGCGTGAATCAATCACGCTCTTAGGAACCCAAAACCTATTTGAGCTCCTAGGGTTAATTAGGTATTTCTTAGGGATAACCTCCCTAGATACCTTCCTAATAACCCTCCTAGGCTTGTTAGCCTTAGTCATTGTGGTCTTACCTAGGTTGACTCTAGAGTTAACTCCCCTTGCAACCTTCTTAGTGGACACCCTAGGTTTCCTAGAAACCCTAGCCACTAGGCACAAACCTTGGTCAACTCTAGGGATGACTTCTCTATTGACCTTGGTCTTCCTAGACCTAGTTTGTGTTCCATAATCAAATGGAACACTATGATAAGCCACCTTAAGCTTAGGTTTGTGACCCAAACCTTGCTTGCCCTTGGTTGACTTTTGACTCTTAGGTCCTAGGTATTGACTTTGACTTTTGGACCCTTGACTTAGACCACTAGACCCTTGAACTTGATTTTGTATATTCCTAAGAGTTTTTTCTAGTTTTTCAAGCCTTGACCTCAAGGCTTGGTTTTCCAACTCTAATTTCCCAATTTTTTATTTCTCATTTGGTCCTTGGGCATTACCATTTCCTCTAGGCATATGCCTAGTCCATTTAGGATTAAGACCTAGGTGTTCTCCTATTTTCTTGATAGATTCCCTAGGTAAAATATTTTTTGGGACATTAGTCCCAAATTTCTCCTTAGTTTCAAAATGGACACTCTTAGCTCCTAAACAATAATATTTATTGTTCCTAGCATGCTTTTCATGATGAATTGCAAGAGAATTAAAAGCATAATTTTTAACATTAAACCTAGAAGAATGAGCATTATTGAAATGATATACCTTAGGGTTTGCCTTAGTAGCTCCCCCCACTTGTGATGCTCCTTCTTGGGTCTTTTTGCTCCCCCTAGGACATTGATTCCTATAATGTCCTTTTGAATTGCACTTGAAGCATATGATGTGCTCCTTGCCTTTAGGTGTTGGGGAACCGGCATCCTTGACTTTTGGTGCTGGTGGAGCTTTCCTAATCTTCTTTGGGCACTTTCTTTTGTTGTGCCCGGTTTCCCTACACTTAAAACATATTATATGCATTTTATTATTAACACATATGCTTGAGTTACCTTTGGTGGTTGTAAGTGCCGGAATCGGATTTTGAGCTTCTTCATCTTGACCGAATGTCGAAGCTTCTTCTTGAGGTTGCTCCGGTGTAGATGTTCTAATCCCCTCCCCCTCAATCCTAGAGGTTGAGGTTTCTTCTAATTCTACCTCTTCCACCACTTCTTCCTCCTCGGATGTTGAACACTCCTCGACCTCCGAATCCTCACTTTCTTGTGAGGATGAGCTCTCTTCCTCATCCTCCTCATCTTCTTGGATTGAGTGAGGCTCTTCATGGAATTTTTCCAATTTGTTCCATACCTCCTTGGTGTAACGCCCGAAAAATATTAGGAGTTTTATAGATAATGAGGCATGATAATAAAGGGGCCCTTATGTGGGTTAAAGAAAATAAAGATAATTATGCATGATGATAATAGGCTTACGTGGGATTTAAAGGAAATAAAAGAAAAGATAAAAGAAAAGAAAACCGGACAAGAAGGGGTGAGTCACCAAAAAAAATCCAATAAAAATTTTATATGATTAGGGAGAAGTCACGAATTTAATTGAAGAAGGAATTAATTCTGTTAAAGAGAGAAATTTAAGGAAATTTATAAGGGAATAGGTTAAGCCTTGATGGTTATAAATTCAACCCCCCTAATACCCTAGAGGACACCTCTCTACTCTCTTGATCCCTCCACCGCCGAACCACACATCAAGGAGAATTCTCTCCTAGGGTTGTCTTCTCCGTCGAATCCAAGGAAAGGTGGGATTCAAGAGACCTTGGAGGGAAGCTGCTAGGGCGGGACAGAAGGTTGCATCTCATTAGATTTTACAAATATAAGTTAAAGCAATCGAAGGTAAGAATTCCCTCACCTGCAGTACATGGGTTTCTCTCGAATGGCTTTCATGTTCCTAATGTTGTGCTATGCAATAGAGTTTTTCATGTTCTTCTTTTCCCTGTATTGCATATGATTAACCTTAGTCGAGGTTCCATGGTTGATATTGCTTAAGACCCTAGTCTGGCGTCGGCGCAAAGCATGTCGCTCGGCGCAGCTCGCTCGGGGCGCCGGCGGGCGTGTCGCTCGGCCAGGAGAGTGCCGCTCGACTAGGGCGTACCTCTCGGCTAGAGCGTGCCGCTCGACGCACAGCGTGTGCCGTCAATGCAGTCATTTGTCTTTGGGCTGGAAGATTAAAAAGGACAAGAAAATAAATAAATATAAATAAATATATATATATATATATATATATATATATATATATATATATATATATATATATATATATATATATTTCCGAACATAATTCCGAATGATTTTTCATGTTATGCTAGGTATATATATGGTATTGATATGATGCTAGTTAGACGATATATTTGCATGATTTCATACCTTATGTCCATGTTAACGGCTGATGTAGGACCATTGTATCATAATGTATATGTTAAGTTTTGCTCATTTTATCATGATGTACCTGTTTATGTTCATGAACGATAGGCACCCCTATGCTATGGTTACGTAAGGCTTATGAATATGAATTGGTTAAGAAATGTTTCCCTAAGAGTGGGGACAAGAACACTCTTTATGTTATGTCAAAGAACATGTATGCTATTTTACTTTACGCATGGCTTGTATCCAAAGATGCCCCTAGGTCGAAGTACGGGACTAGTGGTAATGACACGGTCGACGATCGATGACCACAAGGGGTCGCCAAATGGGCTGCCGAATGGACCGCCAAATGGGCTAGGCCGAGTCATGGATACAATGTCGGGCCCTAATGTTGAGATTATGTTTAAGTACTTATGAAAGTATATGTTTTCAAAGAGCATTCTGCATATAACTATTCCATGCCTATGTTATTACGAGATGTTATGTTATTGTGATAAAAATGCCATGGGGATACTTGTCCTAGATGATCATGTCACGGATTGCTTTACTCATGAATTTTGAATGCTAAGTCTATATGCCTCTTGATGATCATGTTAATAGTTACATCCATGCTATGACTATATGTTAGTTAAATGAACATGTCACTATCTTATGTGTAATTTATGTCGTATGGCTTTTGTGAGTAGGAAAGGATTTTACTCAGCATATGTGCTGATAGTGTCGTTTTTCCCTTGTACTGTAGAGCAAGGCAAGGAATGGAATAATTGAAGGGAGCAGCAGGAGGCAAAGATGTGTGTGGCAGTGGCATGGTGGATAAGATTTAGTTTATGGTTCGGGGAGATTATGCATGTTTTACCGTTCAGTGTTAAGACTTAAATGATGTTTTTGCCTTGGTTGTCACTCCCGTTTATTATATAAATCTTGAATTTCTTTAGTACATGTTTAGTTAAGAAAATTGCTAAGACCGTTACATCATAATTAATCTGTTAGGTGGATTAGGTTAATATAGTTAGCTTAAGAAAGGGATTTTATTGTTTTAAATGCTTCCGCTGTATGTATATGCATGTATGTATGATCGCGTAGCGCCGGCCTTCGCTCCCCTCTGAGGTACAGGAAGGGCGGGCGTTACACTTGGCGTCTTTACAATCCCCTATCTTGATCAAAATATCATTAGGGATTATATTAAGCAAAATACCCATTACCTTATTGTTGATGTTATAGTATCGGAGTTATTCTTGACTCCAATTCTTCTTCTTGATTTTTCTTCCTTCTTTGTCTTTTGGAGTGTCAAAACCTACTAAGACGCTAATCCAATTATCAAAATCACACATTAGAAAATGCATCATTCTACCTTTCCAATACGCGAAATCTTCGCGGTCGAAGGAAGGCGGAACGTTGATGTCGTCACCCAATCTCTCCTTGAATTCCATCTTGTTCCTCTAGCATCTTGACTCCGGGTTGTTAATTCGTAGAAGAGCCCCGGGCTCTGATACCAATTGTAGGAGATTTGAGGCCGCTAGAGGGGGGGTGAATAGCATCGCATGATGGTACGATGATGGAATTCTTTCGTATTTGATCGTCTATAATCTTGTTAGCACAGCGGAATAGTAATAACAAATAAATATAACAAGATACACAATCACAATACGGTCATATAACGTAGTTCGGAACCGAATGGTTCCTACTCCACGGATCGAGCTCTAAAGAGCTCTAGTGATGCACACGCACTCACTAATCACAAATAACTCCTTCTCGACACAAGTCGAAGGTGGAGAAACCTCGTACAAGTATTACACTAAGTAATACAAAAGATACAAGCTAATACAAGTAAGAAATACAATGCAAGTAAAGAAAAACACTTTACAAGAGCACTTTGGTTGCTTGATCTTTGGTTGCCTTGGACTAGTCTTGAAGGACTGGAAGAGCACCAACAATTTCCCTTCAAATCGCCCAAGAAAACCGCTGCTTGAGACTTCCACGAACAGCTGCTTTTATCCTCCATCGGGCTGGATTTCTGCCTGGTAGTCGACTGCCAACAATGTAGCTGTGAGACAACGGCTCAATCCACATTGGACAAGTTCCAATGGTACTCTCACCAGTCAACTGCCAACATTGGCGATCGCGCTATAACGCCCGTAGCCGGCGCGATCGGCTATCACGGCGTACGTGCTCGAACTCAACTAGCGATCATTGCCATCCCTTAGCGATCGACTACCATCGACTATCGATCATTGCTCGATGGCGATCGCGCGAGCAATTCCAGCTCTTAAACGGCAGTCGAACTCAAGTCGACTCACGGCAGTCGAACCGGCCATAATGTCAGTCGACTGCCAACCTCAAAGATGAGGTTTTAACCCAAGTATGGTGTCCCCATACTTGCTAGACTACCCTTAGCCTAGACCTAAGCCTTCTATCCACCTCCATCAACCTTACGCCTCTCGGATCCCTCTAAGTCATCCATGACTTATTCATCCATCGCGCTAGCCTCCAGGTGCTTCCATCGGTTATGTCATGCTAACGGTGTATACACCGCCAAGGCACATTGGACTTACGCCGCCAAAACTCCGCTTGGACTTTACGCCGCCAACCATTGAACTTATGCTGCCAAGACTCCACCCTTGGACTTTACGCCGCCAATATCAAACCCCTTGGACTTCTCAAATGCCAAGACTCAATCTTGGACTTTCCCTTGCCAACCAATGTTGGACTTTCCATGTGCCAAGACCCATGCTTGGACTTCCCATGCCAAGTACTCAAGACTTGGACTTTCCCAAATGCCAAGTGTCCCACTTGGACTTTCCATGCCAAGTACTCATGACTTGGACTTTACCTTGCCAAAACCCATGCTTGGACTTTCCCATAATCACATGGTCAACCCTAGTCAACCATTAAATTCTCCCTCGAGTCAAACTCGAGTCTGGTCAATTATAACCTGGGTTGATTGTATAAACAGTCTCCCCAAAAACATTAACCGACATCAATGTCAAACATCAATGTCAAACATACTACGTCAAACATCAAAACATCACTCGAGTCAAACTCGAGTCTGGTCAATCATGACCTGGGCCGATTGCACCAACACGTACATCCGCTACAAGTTATTTGTCAGTATATTTTACTTCTTAATTGTTATTTGGAAAGAGGAGAGGTAAGGTTGTTACCTCTTCCTCTACATCATTGTATTCGGTTATCTCTTACCTCCAATGAGGAAGAAATTTTTAGTGCTTTGCCCTTCGGAAGAGATCAAGGATCGCAGAGCCTTGGATTACAGTCGGTGGCCTATGAACCAAGTAAAAAATACTTGTGTTTTGTGTTTTAGTTTTCCATTGCGTACTTTGTTTTAATCGACGAAAAGAAAAGTTTTACGATCGCTATTCACCCCCCCCCTCTAGCGTGCTTCTCGATCCAACAATTGGTATCAGAGCGGGGGTGCTCAGATTCGGTGCAACCACCGATCGGGCATTTTATTTTCTTTATTTTTATTTTTAATTATCTCCCGCACTACTAATCCAAGACCAAGTCTTGGGACTTTTTGTTTTGTTTTTTTTTAAGTATTGAAAGATCGTTGACCGAGCTAACCATGGAAGAGCATCCCATAAGGCATAAAGGTAACAATGTAAATTTAAAATTTAAATCGCATATTATTTGCTTCAAGTGCAAGGAGAGAGGACACTATAAAATAAGTGTCCTACTCGTAAGACTCGAACGACACAATCGGTGGCAAAGGAGACACCATTGTCAAGAGTCCGGAAGAACAAGGAGCACACCAAGTGCTTCGGGTGTAGAAGATTCGGTCACTACAAGAATCAGTGCCGGGAGAAAAATGTCAGTAAAATTAATAATTTTGAACATTTGAGTTTTAGCATACTTGATAATTTAGTTAAATTGTGCATTAAAGCTAGTAAATTAGTTAATTATTATCAATTAATTAACACAGTTAATAATTCAATTAATAAAAACTTAATTAATTCAGATTTAATTAGTTTAAATAATACTAATAACAATATCATGGAAGAAAATGATAAAATTAATCTAACATTTGATAAAATTAACCAAGAGCTTAATCAAATGTTTAGTTTGATCAACATAGATCTAGATCAAGTCAAGGATAAAACCAACCTAGTATTTAATCAAAATAATTACCCATCTGGTGCAGCATGGGTTCAAACGTGCTCTGGCCATCCGTCACCCTGATTTACCCTCGTTGACCGATGGGGACTCTAGTCGAAGGTCGTGGGACAGGGTCGGTCAGCAATCAGGACTAGTAGGGAAGAAAAATCGTACTTGATACCTGATGTAAATCAAAAAATAATAATAATAATAATAATAATCAAAATCTAGATCAGAATAATCAAACTTTAGGACATAATCATCAAAACCTAGATCTGATTAATCTAGATAATTCCGAATTAAAAATTTTTTTTTTGAAAAATTCAACCATAAAAAATTCGAAATTAACTTTAAAAAATTCCAAAGATAATCTAAATAATAATAATTCTACTTTGAAAAATTCTAACAATCTTATCTTTAAAATTATAATAATTCTATTAATAATTCTACCTTTAAAAATTCTAACAATCTTATCTTAAAAAATTCTAATAATTATATTAATAATTCTACCTTTAAAAATTCTAACAATCTTATATTAAAAAATTCTAATAATAATTGTACCTTTAAAAATTCTAACAATCTTAGCTTGAAAAATTCTAATAATAATTCTACCTTTAAAAATTATAAAAATCTTATCTTAAAGAATTCTATTAATAATTCTACTTTTAAAATTTCTAATAATAATTCTACTTTTAAAAAAATCTAATAATCCTATTAAATCTATTTTAAATTCAAAATCTAACTTAATTAAAAATTCAAAATTAAATAATCAAACTAAAAATAATAATTATAATAGAGTACCATTTGATTATACAAAAATTAATAATTTAGCAATTAAACCTTCAACTTTTAGAAATTCAATAAATAAAAATCTACCTAAGAAGGAACCATTTCTTTGAATTGATTGAACATAACATGCTCATGCATACATATCATTTTAATTAATTATCATGCTTATTTTTGTCATATCATACATACTAGTCTTAAATTAAATCTCATAGAATGGTTAGATAGGAAATGGTTAATTAACCTTGATAATATAGTATCAGGACGCAGTGAGATGATAGTACGTTAGGGAAACGAAGTCTCATATATCCGATTAGATAAAGAATATCTAGTTTGGTGCACTTGGCTAAGTGGAACTAGCTGAAGCTACCTCACCACATCCTAGACTAGTTAGACCAGGACAACCCTAAGTGAATTAAGTCCACAATTTCTTAAGATTGGCTTTGTCTAAGGAAGTGGTTGTTGTTCCAATCAAAGAAGACTTCTGTGCCTTACCACGACGTGAAAGTCATCTTTTAAAATGTTCACTTAATTAACTAAAGGTTAAATCCGAATCTAACAAAAGGGTAATTAATTTTCAAACCATTAACATTAACCAAGTAAAATTAAATTCATCACACAACACCTATAAAGATAACTTGGTTGATCATGTAGAATGGATGAGATGGTAAGGACAACAAATTGAAAATAGTTTTGAAAATGATTTAAAAATTTATATATACATAAATAGATTCTTAAAATTATTTTTATTGGTTGTCACGATTATTGTGTATAGTTATACGTAGTTTTCAAAATAACTATGCTTCTTAAAATGATGGTTAGTTGACCAATACTGAACGTCTAAATTCTTAGATCAACTTTAGACACCTAGACCCTCTGGACACTTAGGTGAGCCTTCCTTATGGCCAACAAGGATGTCCTAAGAGTTTGTCAGACAAAAGGGGAGACCCTCTAGATAAGCCTTCCTTGTGGCTAACAAGGATGTTAGGTTAAGGGGGAGGTTCTAATTGGATAATCATCATAGAAGTTGTTAAAAATATTATTTTTTTTAAAATTCCCAATATTTTCAAAATTTAAAATCCTTCTTTTTGATAATATGCTAAGGGGGAGAGAAGATTTAAGTTAGACAAACTTAGTATCTCTAGCTACCTCTAGTTTGGCATAAACCCAATAGACATGAGCCTCTAGAGTACCTCTAGGTTAGGACGGTCACATCCTAACCTAGGATATACATTGTTGGTGCAGGATCTACAAACCTAAGCTCTTAAATGTTAAAGGGAGTTGAACATACTAGTTCACATCCATAAAAAGGCACCCCTTATAAAGTTATTTTTGATATATGTCAAAGGGGGAGAGAGGTTACGGACACCTTAATTTATTCTCATCCATAAACTCAACATTCCTACCAGCAAAATTTAAAAATTGTTATAACCCAATAATAAATTCATCGGTTAAACTCCGACGTTCTAGTAAATTCTTTTTATACATTCAACTTCTTTCTCTCTCTATTTGTCCTGTTTATAAATTTATATTAAGGATTAATTCTATTTTTTTCATATTCCATCCATATTAATTGAACAATAAATTTATACTCAAAATAAATTCTTCTAGTGCTTACCTATTTTTGGTATGATATTGAATTACAAACTATAACATATCAAACAAATAATACATATTTACAGTAAAAGAAATACATAGAATCAAACATTAATTATATATATTATATAATGATAATGCTACAAAGTTTCGAATATACAATATATTGCCCTAGTGGAAGCAACAGATAAGCTCACAGCAAAAGATTTTACGAACACGAGGATCACCTGAAGGATGAAGTACGACAAGCCTATGAAAAATAAAATAATAATTTTTTATTTATATTACACATTATTGATTTAATTTGAATAACATATTGACTCTGTTGTGGGTCGAGTACATATCGTGGAGGGTCGGAGTCGACACAACAATTGTGCGCGATCAAGGGGCGACGATGAACCACCCACGCATGGAGCCTGGAACAATGCCCCAGTTGAGCGAATGACCAAGACAAACCATCGGCGCGCGAACGATAAGGGTCACATGAAAGATGATCACTATGCACACATACAGATCACATGAAGGACGATCGCAATGCATTCACGTGGTGTGCTCGCGCCCTTGCCGCATGCTCGCGACGGCAACAGCCGATAGCACACGCGCGTGCAGTGCTCGGGGCGACAACAGCTACGATCATGCGAGCGTGTTGTCGCGAGCACGCATCGTGCTCGCGGTATCACGCAACAGCTGCTGCAAGAATGCGGCGTGCTCGCGGCAGCTGTCGTGAGCACGCATCGTGCTCGTGGCATCATGCGGCAGCTGTCGCGCGAGCTCCATCTCGGCAGCGAGTAGCTACCTACAGCAGCGAGCAGTTGCCATGAGCTCATGGATCGGAGTTGCCCGCAGCAGCTGTCGCAATCTCCCACAGCAATGAGATCGCGATAGATGTCGCGTTGCCGTGCGCGGCGAGCCGGTGCTCCAACGGCAAAAGAGGAGAGGTGGAGAAGTGTGTATCGTAGGGATCGATCGGGTCGGTAGGAGGAGCGCGTGAGAAGGGGAAAGGAAAAGGGAGGTGGGGTAATTAGGGGAAATCGACGATGATTTATAATTCGTTGTAATATTCGTCGCCAATTCAACGACGAATATTGTATTCGTCGCAGAATTGGCGACCAATACAATACTCGTCGCCAAATTGCCGACAAATGCAATATTCGTCGCCAATTGGTGAAGAATACAATATTCGTCACCAATTAAACAATTTGCAACGAATTATTAAATCATCGCAAATTCTGCGACGAATTCATATTTCGTCACAACATTCTGTGACAAATTTTATTTTTGTCACAAAATTGGCGATGAAAATTAAATTTGTTGTCAAATTAGCGACGAATATTAAATTCATCGCAAATTTCTTAATTCCTACTGTTGTTTTTTTGCCAAATAATTGGAAATGTCCAATGAAAATATTTCATCACCAAATTTGTCGGAATATTTACAACGAATTCTAGATTCGTTGGAAAATTTGCAACGAAAATAGAATTCATCGTAGATTTTGCATCGAATCCCAATTTCGTTGCAAATTCTCCGACGAATTTATATTTTGTTGCAAAATTTTGCAACGAAATTGATTTTTCATCGTAAATTTGCGATGAAAAATCAAATTCGTTGCCAAACTACGATCATATTTGCGATGAAATTTAATTTGTTACAAATATTTTTATGTTTGCAATAAAAAAAATTTTGTTGAAAATTTTAATACTAATTTGCGATGATTTAATAATTCATCGCAAATTTTCTTGTAAATTTCCAACAAATTATTTTCATTGCTAAATTTCGTTGCTATTTTGATATATTTTTGTAGTGAAATCGACGATGAAAATATATTTTCGTCACAAAATCTAATCCATTAGTCGACTACCTATGACTATTAGTCAATTGCCAAATGACCAATCGACTGATCAGTTGACTAAATAATTTTCTGTGGATTGTTACAGTACCAGCAGTCGACTGATGTTTTCCATCAATCGACTGATGGAGCACGATCTCTCCACAGATTGAGTATCAATTGACTGCTAATTTAGACCAATCGACTATCATTTGGCAATCAACTGATTGACCAAAATTTATGACAAAAATATATTTTCGTCGCTAAATCTGCGACGAAAAAATATTTTCGTTGTAAAATATGAAAAAATAATAAGAAAAAATCCCCAGCCTAGCCGTAGAACTTGTTGTTTGCAACCAAAACATCTAAAATAATTCAATAATAAATCAACATATAACCATCTAAAATAATTTTCATATCAAATTTCATAGACATCTAATCATCTAAAATAATTCACACATTAAATTTCATAAATATCTAACCATCCAAATGTGACAAGTCAATGTATAAAACTTAATATAAATAACAAAAATGTCAAGTCAATTAATTTCTATCAACCATCATCACCATCATCTTTAATTTCTATCCACAGAAGATGATGGAGCAGCATCCACGGAAGAAAGCATCTTAGTTTTGTTGGCCATTTTGTAAAGAGCAAGTAAACCATCCTGTTGTTTTAAATTAGTAGACCCCACTAACTCAAGAAGAATATCCATCCCTGGTAAGAAAATACAACTTTGATGCATGCAAAAGGTACCACAAGGGAACAAACAAAATAAACAATATTGAGCAAATGAATCTACTCATATTTGAATCAAACCAATACCTTTGTTATCAATGAAAATTCTTCTTTGTTCTTCATGTGGGCACAAGTGAGCAAGAGCCAGTGCTACACGTCTTTGGATGACCTTCTCTTTAACTCGCATCAAATATAGCAAATGCATCAATAACTGCAAGAGCAAAAACACACCAACCCCCACGTAGGTTGGTAATGAATATAGACTCGAAACTTTTCAATCAAAATTTACTTGAAAACTGACAACTATGACTACAATGGAGCAGTATAAAATTATCTTTGCTAGTCACCAACCTCAATTGAATGCCTAGAATGTCGAATCTTGCCTGAATGGTTTCTTTGAAGTGAATTCATGGTTCTATTTTTCTCCATGTGATAGCTAATATGATCTCTCAAAACTGTAGAAACCAAGTGGATGAAACACCATGAGATAAAACAAATAGTATTCTATATAATCATAGAGAGGAAACCAAACCACAGTATCAATAACAATAATCAGACTCCTAAAACTCCATACCACAATATCATGAAAACATGAATTCTAGACAATTGTTAAATGGCCCTTTGGAAGTACTCTATCATAATTTCAATGAAAGAAGTGGCACAATAGTCTTAAGTATCAAGTGACATTCTGGGATGTTCAAATGCATTTTAGACCGGTGTACTTAAAGACAACAAGCCAATGACAAATCAATGATTATCAAAGCACATTATTAAAGCAAAAAATACAAATAATATGCAAATCTAAGAGGTGTTGCGCTTATCCAATAAAAGTGAAGAGATTAAATGGTGAAGTATCTCAAAAATCTGTGCCCCTTTAATTTAATACGTCATTCACAAGAAGTTCCCATTTTGGATGCTCTGAAAAGAAGTGAAGGTACTTCATAACAAACGAAGAGAGTTTTGGTGGAGTTCCATTTTAAGAATTTGGAAATATCTGTTTGTTCAATAGTTCTCTTTCATTTCTCATTGTTATTTGTATTATTTTGGTTTCGCCCCTCATATTCAAGCTACAATACAGAACATGTTGAAATGAGTAGGGAGGTTCTTGGATCAGGGTTTCATTCAGGACTGAGTAATTTGGTTATAAAACCATATCAACAAGTTTCTTTCTGTGCAAGCTCTTCAGGAGTGAGTTCTTCAAAGGACATTGAATTATTTTCCAACAATGATGGAGGCAAACAAAAAGTCACAGAATACTCTTCGCACAAGAAAAAACATTGAAAGAGGTCATGGGGAATGCTCAGAAAGTGGAAATGAAGGTAAAAATAATTTGGTGCTTTTCATTTCCTCTCATCATTTTTCTAACTCCTGCAAGAATATCTAGCTTATCTAGGTGGTTAAACAAATGTATATCATGCAGAAGAAATGAATACAAGGGTTGCAGCTTCTAATCACTATCATTTTGTGAGTTCAGATGGCAACTGTGAAAGCTTTTAGAGGTGCACTCGAATTAATAGGATCAACCCTTAAAAGAATATGCAAAGAAAAATAAGCTAAGGTGTAACACTTCGCTATGGTGTAAGACTTCACAATGTTAACATAACGTCGATTGTGTATATACAAGAACAATCATCATAAAAGCGAGTAATAACAAAAGCAAATCAATATGGAACCAAAACCGAAGAAGAAGAAAGCCAACCACAGCGGATAAAATCTATGTTGAATGTGTTGGATCGAGAAACGCTAGAGGGGGTGAATAGCATTCGAAAATCTTTTCATTTCGTCGTTTAAAACCAAAGTATGCAGTGGAAAACTTGAATACAAAATAAGAAAGACAATTTTTTTTTACTTGGTTCACAACTAAACGGTTGCTAGTCCAAGGTCCCGCAATCCTAGATCGATTCCGATGGGCAATCCACTAAAAGGTTTCTTCCTCATTGGAGGTAAGAGATAACAATTACAAAAGGAATATAGAAAAAGAGGCAACAAGCCTACCTCTCCTCTTAGCAATTAAAAGCACAAGTATAAGAACAATAATGACTACAAAAAGAAACTACTGACTTATGGAATGGAGATGCACGTGCGATCGGCGTTACGACGACGTTGCATTGTCGAAGAGTATTTGGATTGTCGGAGTACTTTGGGAGCATTTTAAGATGATAGAAATGAGTGAATTGATTCTCCTTTTATAGTCATTTGAGTCCTTGCTCGTTGAGATCCATATCTAGGTCAAAGACCATCATCCTCTCCTCCTTTTGTGGCTCTCATCTTGACTCTCCTCGAAGTGATTAGCTTGACCAGCAGTCGATTGACGCCCCACAGCAATCGACTGATGATAGTTCAGTCGACTGCTATTTACATCCAGTCGACTATCAGCTTGATAACTCACCTACAAAACAAGGTTAGCACAAAAGTCTTTTATTGATGGTAAATTCGACAGTCCCTTACTGTCTGACCTCGACCTAGACCTTCCTCCGGAAGTTCTAGTCGGATCGCCGCCTACGGTCGTCCCCATACAGAGGACACGTCCTTACCATCACTCCACACTCGGAGCTTACCTTTGTTAGGCCAATCTCTTGCCATGATATGGTTTTGATGTGTGTGGCAAAGGGTTTAAGTTAGGTTGTTATTATGATTTGATATGTGCGTTGGAGTCTTGCAGGACTTAATAATTCGCACATGGAGCCTAGGCGAGTTTCACAACTCATGACTCAGTCCTTGAGTCGGTAAAGGATAGCTTTGTGGAAGTCGTGCGCTTGGAGCATCCGAGGGACCGTCGGACGAGGAGCTTGGAGTGAAGCCGGAGGAAGTAGACTTCAGGGCGAGACGCGAAGGATGGCGCTGCAGAGCCGTGCGCTTGGCGCATCCGAGGGACGTGGCCGGACGAAGATAACTTCGAAGGCGAGGGACTCCGAGAGATGAGAGTGAGCGAATGTAACCCGGGAAAGGGGTAGTAGCTCCTAGGCGAAACTTGGCTATTTGGCTAAGTGTCGGATGAGTTTTCCCGACATCAGTCGACTACCATGAAATGGCAGTCGACTGCTCTGAGTCGAATGGGTTCGACTAGTGTCCGACTCATGGGCATTTGGCCCAGCGACCGCTATGGATCGGTAGTCGATCGTTGCCGACATCACCGACCGCCAAGGGACAGTTGATCGATGGCACCGCACGGACACAGAATGGAGTCGAGCTCACGAGCACTCGACTGATGGTCCATCAGTCGACTGATGGTAAGATCAGTCGACTGATGATGTTACCGTTGGATGAAATCCAACGTGGAAAGTGGCCGTTATTGGGCAACGGCTACAGGACCAGTCGACTGATCGGGGCATCAGTCGACTGATCCTGTGTCAACGGGAAGAAACCCTCTTCCTCTATAAAAAGGAATGGTATGGGGCTTTGGGAGGCTAATGCTTCAACTCTAATCTTCTCCCAAAGTGTCATAAACGTCTTCCCACTCTTCTTACTTGCTTTTACTTCATTCTTATTGTAAGAAGAGTGATCTTGATTGAAAAGGTTACCTCTACCTAGCTTGGTGCAAAGGAGAGACCATTAGTGGATTGGTTTTGGCAGAGTGATTCACCGAGGACGAATCGGGGATCGTAGATTAGCGGCATAGCCGTGAACCACGTTACGACCTTGTGTTAGCATTGTTTGTTTATCTTTTGCTTTGTCTATTTGTATTTGCATATTCCGCTTGCGCTAATTAGTTTTGTAGACGAGCAAATTCCGTTATCCAACGAAAGAGGGCTATTCACCCCCCTCTAATCGGCCGATCGATCCCCTACAAGTGGTATCAGAGCCAAGGAAAGCTTGTCGAGGACTAACCGCCACAACAAGCACATTCAAGGATGGTCGGCTCAAACATTCACCCACCAAAATTCGAAGGCGAATTCTCTTGGTGGAAAAAGAGAATGGAGGTATTCTTTGAAATTGACTTTGAAATTCTATTAATAATGGAAAACGGTTTCGAGATGCCTAGGAATGAAGATGGGGAGCCATTGGAGAAATCAAGGTGGAGCAAGAGGCAAAGGGAAGAATACTTGGCAAATTCAAAGGCCAAGCACCACCTCTACAATGTACTCCCCCAACAAGAAGTTAACCGGATTGGGGAATGCTCTAGTGCCAAGGAGATGTGGAAGAAGCTAGTAGAGCTTCATGAAGGCACTTCGGAAGCCAAACTTGCAAGGAGGGATCTCCTCCGCTCCCAACTATCCAACATAAAATTAGAAAAGGGAGAAAAGGTAACCTCCTTACATTCTAGATTTAAAGAGATTTTAATTGGGCTAACAAGTGTAGGAGAAAAACTTTCAAACCGAAACATGCTTATGAAAGCAATCGACGCTTTTCCCCGGTCATCAAAATGGAGCTCAATGGTGGACTCCTTCTATATGTCCAAGAACTTAGAAGTACTTTGGAGGAGTTTTTCTCAACCATGGAGTTTCATGAAACAAGACTTGAAGGAATAATAGAAGAGCCAAGAATCCAACCTTCAAGAGGAGTAGCATTTTTGGCAAACAAAGGGAAGAAGAAGATAGAGATCCCCTCCTCCTCCGATGATGAAGCATCCTCCTCCTCCTCCATGGATAGCACGGAAGAAGCATATATGGTAAGGAGGGTAAGGCGTGCATTAAAAGGTTTTCAATTTAATAAATCTAATGATAATAGGAGAAGACCAAAGGGGAAAGTCATTTGTTACAATTGCCAAGGAGAGGGACACATAAGGGACAATTGTCCCCTCTTGAACAAAAGCAAGGAGGAGAAGAGAAAGAAGGAAGAAAAGAAGAAGAAAAAGGGGAGCAAGAAGAAAAAGGAAGAAGAGAAGAAGGCAAAGAAAAAGGGGAAGGTCAAAGAATTAAAAGCAAGGACTTGGGATGACCCTTCCTCCTCCTCATCATCATCATCATCCGAGGAAGAAAACGCATTTGTCACCAACTTAGCATTGATGGCATTTGACGACTTGGATTGCTTCTCCTCCGAAAATGAAGGATCAAGTTCGAGTGAAGGGAGCTCAAGTGAAGGGGGAGCTTCCTCTACCTCCTCATCCGAAGAAGAGGACATGGAAACTATGGTAACTAACCTTTCACCTAGTAAAATAGTTTCTATGATTTCTAGTCTTACTAAGGACCTATTTAGAGCAAAGAAAAAGAATAAAAGCATGCTTGATCAAATTAAGGAATTAGAAGAAAAATTAGAAAAAGCATGTCTTAATGATAATAATGATGATGCATGCTCACATGATCTTTATGTGCCATTAGATGTTAATGATGCATGCATAGAAGAAAATAGGGTTTTAAGGGAAAAGGTAGACTATTTGACAAAAGCCCTAGAAAAATTCACTATTGGCTCAAACACTTTGAACATGATCATAGGGAGCCAAAGAGCAAGTTTTAACAAAAAAAGCCTAGGATATAAGGAAAAGAAAAATGAAAAGGCCTATAAATGCCTAATTGCTATGGGACAAGATAAGAAGAAGGTAATAGCTAGAAAATGGATTCCTAAGGAATTTCTAGTGAACCCCATAGGCAAGAATTTGTATTGGGCTCCAAAATTCATCCTTAAGGGTTAGAAAAACCCTAGGATAGTCAACCATATGGACTTGATCTATATCATATTTTGGTTGACTTAGGATGGCGGGACAACATTTTTTAAAATAGATGATAATGTGCCTATAAATAGATAATAATACTTAAATCATGATAGTTAATGAAATTGCTATGTATGTTTGAAATCATGATTTATGATTTTGATATTTGGTACATAATCATGAGAAATAGGATTTAAATCATGCTTTAGGTGATACTTGACTTATTATCATATTTAATACCTAATGCATGATTATTATTTGATGAGTACATTTGTTTCATGATCATAATGTAAAATTAAGCCATATACATCTTTATGATCATGTGGATTGTTAGGATAATACTTAACCTTGATAGAATTGCATAAAAATAATGGTTAAGTACATACAAAAACCTTTAGGACACATCTCACACTCACAATAGGCTACCTTGATTGAAAACTTAGCATGAGTGAGATGTTAGGATGATACAAATGTCCACTAATGCCTATGGCATTTAGATGGTCATTTAAGGTATCAAAATAGCAATAATAGACCAATCATGGGGAAGGCTTATGTTTAATTCATAGAAATATTGCCCAAAGATCATGGTTGGATATTTCATATGGTTTCAAAACAATTTCTTACTTTAAAATCTATGAGTTCATGTTTTGAAACAATTGGATGCAAAACTAGGTAGTAAACTTGATACTAAAATGATCAAAAACCTAGTGGTTTTTAAAGCTTTTGGATTTTTGGCAAATCTCTAAAAATACAATGATTTTTCATGAAAAACTATTTTTCATTGATAGATATACTTACAAGAAATATGTTCCTTAAATTTCATGATTTTTCGAAGTTTCTGGAATTTTTAATGCATTTCTGAATTTCGGTCCGAAAATCAGAAATTCCTAAAATAATGACATGATCGGTAGTCCAAGAACGATCGGTGGATCAAAATCGTAGCGATAAGAAGGTGAATTCAGATTTTAAACCAATTTTTGGTATTTTCCTTCTATTAGACTTGATGTCATGGGTTTCTAACTTAGTATTAATCTTTTTGATGGTGTCAAAGGGGGAGAGATAATTATGTTTAAGGGGAGAAATAGGGGAGAAATATGTATGGGGAGTTTCATGGATTAAGGGGGAGTTGCATGTTGCGATATCATGTTTATGTTTACATGCCTTCTTACCTTATAAATTTCTATCAAATGTTTTACCTAACTTAAACGAATTGCCACACATCAAAAATGGGGAGATTGATAGGGCAATCTCTTGCCGTGATATGGTTTTGATGTATGTGGCAAAGGGTTTAAGTTAGGTTGTTATTATAATTTGATATGTGCGTTGGAGTCTTGCAGGACTTAGTAATTCGCGCATGGAGCCTAGGCGAGTTTCACAACTCATGACTTGGTCCTTGAGTCGGTGAAGGATAGCTTTGCGGAAGCCGTGCGCTTGGAGCATCCGAGGGACCGCCGGACGAGGAGCTTGGAGTGAAACCGGAGGAAGTAGACTTCAGGGCGAGACGCGAAGGATGGCGCTGCAGAGCCGTGCGCTTGGCGCATCCAAGGGACGTGGCCGGACGAAGATAACTTCGAAGGCGAGGGACTCCGAGAGATGAGAGTGAGCGAATGTAACCCGGGAAAGAGGTAGTAGCTCCTAGGCGAAACTTGGCCATTTGGCTAAGTGTCGGATGAGTTTTCCCGACATCAGTCGATTGCCATGAAATGGCAGTCGACTGCTCTGAGTCGAATGGGTTCGACTAGTGTCCGACTCATGGGCATTTGGCCCAAGCAGTCGACTGCCATGGACTGGTAGTCGACATCGATCCGCCAAGGGCGGCGATTGGGATGGCAATGCCGCGACGCGAATGGGAGTCGAGCTCGCGAGCACTCGTGATAGTCCATCACCGATCGGTGATGGTAAGATCGGTCGATCGATGATGCTCGCTGGATGAAATCGACATGGAAAATGGAGTTATTGGCGGCGCTACGAGACCCGATCGATCGGGCATCGACCGATCCGTGTCAACGGGAAGAAACCCTCTTCCTCTATAAAAAGGAATGGTATGGGGCTTTGGGAGGCTAATGCTTCAACTCTAATCTTCTCCCAAAGTGTCATAAACGTCTTCCCACTCTTCTTACTTGCTTTTACTTCATTCTTATTGTAAGAAGAGTGATCTTGATTGAAAAGGTTACCTCCACCTAGCTTGGTGCAAAGGAGAGACCATTAGTGGATTGGTTTTGGCGGAGTGATTCACCGAGGACGAATCGGGGATCGTAGATTAGCGGCGTAGCCGTGAACCACGTTACGACCTTGTGTTAGCATTGTTTGTTTATTTGTATTTGCATATTCCGCTTGCGCTAATTAGTTTTGTAGACGAGCAAATTCCGTTATCCAACGAAAGAGGGCTATTCACCCCCTCTAGCCGGTCGATCGATCCCCTACAACCTTTAGTCCTTCTAACCTGTCGCTTAGCTTCCGATCACCACCAAAGTTCCTGACTCCGCGAGGTTCTCCTGGTGTTGCCCAACCACCGAGGTTTCTCATCCTGAGATTCTCCTGGTATCGTTGACCTTAGCAAATCTTAATACATTACCTGCACACTCAACAAAATATGTGAGATAACAAGAATGACTTAACTTTGAATCTTTTCCATCATCACAACCTAGGTTCAATTATCTGGTGCCCCTGCACCAATAGAATGAAATTCAAATGCATCACCACCTTTTGCGATTTAGTGGCCATCATCACTTCCTTTTTTTTACTTTCCTCGATTCAAAGACAATCTACTTTTTCCTTCCATCTTAATTCACTTACAGGATCCATTGTCAAATGGCTCAAATTAGAAAGCAAAACGAAGAAACACGCTCAGACAGTAATAATCTAAGGAAAGAGCCGAGATAACCAACCGTCCAAAAGGCTCCTTCGGCGATGGCAAACCCAGATCCAAATAGGAATTCAGAAACCTCGGAGACAAGCCCCTATGCATACTTTCCATAGTTGCGTAGAACGTGCTTGGCGATGGCAGAGTCGCTGACAACTACGAAGCTGCGAGGGCCATCTAGGAGGTGGTAGATAGGCCCGTCCTCGAGCATCCACTTGAATAGGGGGAGGAAAAGGGTGCCTCCGAGAAGGTCGCCGAACGGAATCTGAGACTCACCGTCGTCGTCGGAAAGGGAGCGGGAGAAGGAAGTTAGCCAGTTGAGGCTAACCCAAGACCTGTTACTGCCCTCGCTTCTCCTGGCACCGTTAGGGTTATCGGGAGGAGAGCATCCGGAGACGAGAAGGGGTTTTCTTTGGACGGGGCGAAGCCAGAGACGATGGGGACTGAGCTGACGGTGGGATCTGAAGAATGCGAGGGCTTGTGGAGGAAGAAGCGATGGAAGTCGAAGTGAGGAGGAGGCGGTGGAAGCGCTGCATTTGTGCCCTTCCCTTCCCTTCTCAGAGAAGCGAGAAGAGACAAGGACTTCAGAGATGATGAGGCAAGCAACGATGGCCAATGGCCTTCGTTACTAAAATAATGAAATCTGCCATAAATATAAAATTCATCGTTAAATTTAATATTGGTAATTCAACATCTTCAGCAAAAATTTGACCATGTTTTTTGATAAATAATTAAAAATTTATGATGAAAATATTTCGTCATAGAATTCGTCATAAATATTTGCAACTAATTTAATTTTTGTTGTAAAGTTGGCGATAAATTCTAAATTCGTTGCTGAATTTGCGATGAATTTCATATTCGTCGCAAATTCTGCAACGAATATGAAATTCATCGTTGATTTAATTTTCGTTTAACACCGACAATTGTCGCATCTATTCCAAATAATTGAAAATTTTCGAGAAAAAATTTTTTGTCATAAAATTTATCGAAAAATTTTCAACGAATTCTGGATTCGTTGCAAATTATGCGACGAAAATGAAATTCATCGCAAACTTTGCAACGAATCTAAAATTCATTGCAAATTTTTGCGACGAATTCCATTTTCGTCACAAAAATTTGCAACAAATTTAGTTTTCATCGCAAATTTGGCGACGAAAGTTAAATTCGTTGCAAAATTAGCAACGATATGTGCGACGAAATATAATTTGTTACAAATTTAGCATCAAATAAATTGTTTGTTTCTAATTTTGTGATAAAATATTTTGTTGTTGTAAATTTCGTTACTAATTATCGATAATTTGATAATTTGTCGTCAAGTTTATTATAAATTTATAATAAATTATTTTCACTGTAAAAATTTATTGCTATTTCAATATATTTTTTAGTGAAACTATTCCATACTCTTTCATCTAGGTAAGTTTAAGCTACCAATTAAAATTTTAAATTTTGAAATGAACTGAAAATGTGAAGTGTCATGTTACAGTTGTAAACTATCCAGAACTTTTAGCGTATAATTCTACAAAATTACCCTTGAATATTATTAAAAGGAATTTAATTTATCAGTGCTGCAAATTAATAATTCTTATTAAAAATTTCAAAACAAAATTTAAAAAAAACTTATTAATATGCCTTCGTAATGCAAGCAAAGACAGCGATTTATTGATCTTATTGAACACCACAAGAAACTCAACGAGAGGAATAACGAATCTTCAACCAGTCGCCGGCGGCGTGCAATGCTCCTTCAGCTTCGGCGCAAAATCGCTGCTGAAGTAAAAAATTGGTGAAGAAGGCTTCGAAGCACCGCCCCTTCATACTCCTCACCGCTTCGCAACACTCCGGCTCCACCCGCAGCGCGCCGGAGATGTCGGACCGTAAGAGCGAGTGCACGCAGCCCTTGATGGGGCGAATTGGGCCCAAGCATTCCTTCATGCTTGCCGGCGGAGGCAGGGCTATACGCGGCGGCCGTAAGCAATCCCACCGGGCTTCTCCCTTGCAGTGAGATATCCACGGGAACCTCGCTTGCACTGCCGGCGGCGACCTCACGGCCAGCATCACCAGCAGCAGCGGCAACAGCTCCAGTGATCGCCTCATGGAAGTAACACTGGTCGTGATTTTGAATTTACTGGTGAATTAATTGGCGAGAAGGAAAGAAGAAATGGATGCATATTTAAAAGCGTAGCTGAGGAAGGTTAATGCATAATTGCAGTTATTTATGTAATGTCGAAATCCTAATTATTATATCCTTTGCAATTTGTTTATACGTTTTTCATTAATTGTTAAGATCTTTGTAATTTGTTTATACGTTTTTCATTAATTGTTAAGAGTAACTCAAATTCATTTAAATTATCTTATAGAAAACGATTTATCTAGAAAGGAGCCTTGGCACAATAATAAGATTGTTATTTTATGACCAAAAGATCACGGATTCAAATCCTGGAAATAACCTCTTGTAAAAAGTAAGATAAGACTATGTACAATAAATTCCTTCTTCAATACCCCACGTGACGGAAGCTTCGTGCATTGAATTATAATTTGTAGAAAAAAATTTACATAATCTTTCATTATAAAGCATAAAGGGAATTCCGTACATTACCTTATCCTGTGATCACAATATCACACAATAATTTATTGTCGACTCGAAACTCCCTTCTTTTGTTATAAAGTATTTTCCTTTCTTTTCATAGCATCCATGATGAAAGCTCCTTGCGATTGAGTTAAAAATTAATCAATTATATGGTCGTCATCATCAAACCGACTTAATTGAATATATTAAAATATTACGATCAATAAAAAATAATTTATTAATTATGATATATGACAATTATCATCAAACCGACTTTAAAAAAGAGTAATAAAAAAAAATTAAGGAGATCATGGTTCTCGAAAATTAATTTAGATTTATGTCAGATAATTCGATAATAGAGGTTATACATCTTCTCAGACAACTAATTTAAAAATATCGATAGTAAAAGTAGAATCTACACATGATATTCATTTACTTAGAAAAAACTTATGATAGATTTCCAAGAGAAATTATATGGAGAATTTTAGAAGAAAAAAAAGTGTTAGTGTAATATATATTGAACTAATTAAGGATATGTATGAGGAAGTAATGATCAGAGTGAAAACTTCAGACGGATTAACTGAAATATTTCCAATAAATATTGGATTACATCAACGATCAACTTTGAGTCCCTATCTTTTTACACTAATCATGGACGAACTCACTGGACACATTCAAGATACAATACCGTGGTACATGTTGTTTGCAGATGATATTATTTTAGTAAATGAGATACGTAAAGGAGTAAATGCTAAACTTGAATCTTGACGGAAAACACTAAAAATGAAAGGTTTTAAGCTTAGTAGAGTAAAGAAAGAATATATGAAATTTAAGTTTAGCAATATTAGACGTAATGAGACAAGTGTTAAGATAGGAGATGACGAGTTGTCTAGAACTGAGAGCTTTAAATATTTAGGATCATTTTTGCAAGATGATAGAGGGATTGAGAGAGATGTCTTAGATAGAATATAAGCAGGATGATTGAAATGTAGTAAAACGTCGGGTATTTTATGTGATCGTAAAGTACCTTTAAAACTTAAAGAGAAGTTCTACAAAACGGCGATTATATCTGCTATGTTATATGATGTTCAATGTTAGACTACGACTCGAGCACATGAGCAAAAGATGAGAGTTGCAGAGATAAGGATGTTAAAATGGATGTGTGGGTATACAAGGATGAACAGAATAGGAAATGAGAGCATTAGAAAAAAAGTCGGTGTTGCATCTATTCCGAGAGACACGTTTAAGGTAGTACAACATGTATTTAGACGGCCAATAAATGCTCTAGTTAGGCTCTAGTTAGACGATGTGAAATGATGACAAATATACACATCAAATGAGAAAGATGAAGATAAAAAAAGACTTAGTTAGCAATAATAAAACAAGATAAAATGTATTTAAATATAGATGATGATATAGTAGGGGAGAAAGAGTCCAATGGTGTAAAAGGATCTATATAGACGATCTCATCTAGTGGGATAAGGTTTTGTTATTGTTATTGTATGATATATTTAATTATCTTATATTTCACAAATGATTAATAAGAAAATATATGACTCATAAAAAACTAATTAAAAAAAAAATTGATAGTAAAAAGATGAATGATATTTTTTACTTTTGTTACCACAATTATAAGGACCACGTACCAAAAACCTTTCTACGAATTTAGCATCACACAGGTATCTCTTAAAATCCTTCACTTATAAAAGACCTAGCTGCACTTAAAAATATTGGCACGACATTAATCTAATTGGCATAAATAATTTGAAGTCATTTCCCCAAAAAAATATATTGAATTTACACGTTGTTCATCTCTAAAAACTAATTATTTGTACAGAAACATTTTTTTTTACCGAGTTACATACAATTTCACATCTACACTTTCATAGCCAAAAAGAACTGTTATTATTTCTATTCTTACATTGAGACTCGACTAATTATTCTTTTTTATTCTTTTTTTTTTTTTTATGAATCTTTCTCTTCTTTAACTCGGAGCAATAGCTATCCATGAATTGCAGTGGAATTTTTTTGGGCTACTGCCATTTGATTTCCTCCATTATCTCCTGACGTATGAACGTTCCTAGCAATTCCATGGTCGTCCATTGGGTTGCCTAAGTGTAGGAATTACTGAACTTATATATGAATTACTTTGCATGAATTTATTCTACATATTAAAATTGTAAAATAAATTTACAGCGATCCAATCTGTTTAGAAAAAATCTCGATGATCCTGTACTTGGTGATCCTGTGCTTGTTGACTAAAAGACAATTACGATTCAAAATTTAAAAAACTTTTTTGATTCACAAATCAAATCTCAACCACTCTTTAGATGTTCTCTTTGAAATACAAGACACACGGTCTCTCAAATCTCTCTGTTCTTCAATAACACTTTCACAATGTCTTACTTTCATCTTTTAACTCCACCTCTCTTTATAATCCCCTTGGATGCTTCCTTTAGGTCGTACAATATGAGTGGACAACGTCCACTCCTTCGTGGGCGATTGTTGCTCACGTAGTAGAGTAGTAACCGAAGGCACTTCTTGTACCAACATCTTCCACTCCTCCAAGTTATGCTACAAAGGCAAATGATTACTAAGACAAATAAATAGAGATCACTAGTCACATAGACTAGATAGTTACAAAAACTAATCAAACAAAGATCAATAGTCACAAAAACTAATAGAACATCTAATTCATACTTAGAGAAAATGGTCCGTACGACAACAAACATATAGAGCAATTAATGCTAAGAAAGTTGTTACATTTTACATAGTTGCTCATTGAGCGATCAATGCCAAGAAAGTTGTTACATTTTACTTAGCCGCTCACTAAATGACATACATCTACTCTCCAAGTGGCACATAACTATTCTCCAAGTGATACATAATCATTCTCATGGATACCTCAATGCTTTGCAATTTACTCGGATTAAATTATTTACATCAATATGAATATATCTAATCCCTTATAATGATCATCATGTCAAGAGCAAGTTCCATATTCTTAATATTCACAATTCATTTTTGTACATAACAAAAATAAGTCGACCAGTGAATAAACTTCAAAAATATAAATCTATTTAATCTTTTTTTAGCTTGAATTCATTCATTTTAATCTGTCATATTCCATAGACTGAATCGTCCATAATCAATAGATTTACATGCTAAAGTAGCAAATCTTGATTAAAACTTCAAGCAATCAGATAAATAGTCACTTGGGGCAAATGTTGAGAGATTAATATATAATCTCAAAGAGATCACATAGTAGAGAAGCAGAGATCCATTTTCTTACTACCATTATTATTGTCATAACACATGTGGTATAAATCACATGCTACGATATTATTCTCTTTACTAATAAAGAGTGTATGTTTTTCTCAAATTAACATCGTACAAATTTCGATCTAGACATTCTCAATGCATAATCTAGAATTCAACACATTAATTCTAATCAAGCTTCAAACAAGTATAGTAAATGGTGGGTTTATTTACTTTGATCATTAATCTTAAATGATCTTATCTTGATACAATTATCAAAGGGACCCCAACTTACAGATATGTCTTTATATACATATAACTTTACAAGCTATCCTATAAGCAATGTGTTAGGGATCGTTTGGAACGCTAGAGGGGGGGTGAATAGCGTCAATGGAATTCTTTCGCGTTCGTGTCTACAATTCGTTAGCGCAGCGGAATATAGATATAATACAATAACGAAATGGACAAGCACAAACAAAGACACGAAGATTTAACGTGGTTCGGAACCGCACGGTTCCTACTCCACGGATCGGGTTCGTACGAACCCTAGCGATGCCAATCACACACCATTATGAAATAACTCCTTCTCGACACGAGTCGGAGGCGAAGAAACCTCTTACAATTGTTTACAACAATAAACAAATAGCTACAAGCAAATACAATGAAATACAAAGCAAAACTAGTAAAGAAAACACTTTACAAATGCTCTTGAATGCTTGATCACTAGGTTGATCGAGTAGCACTTGGAGGCCCTGAATTGCAGCAGCAACTCACCCCAAATCGCCTCAAGAAACCGATTTTTTTTTCCTCCATCACGAGCTCCATATATAGGAAAAGTCGATCGATCGATCGGGACATCGACCATCACGATCGATGCCACTGTTGTCGTGAGACAACGGCTAGATCCACACTGGATAAGTCCAACGGAACCTTCATCAGTCGGATGATTGTGACCATCAGTAGACTGATGGAGTCCTCACTCGACCAGTCGAGTCTTGACTCCATTTTGTGGTCGATTTCTCGAGCACCAGTCGACTGATTACACGATCAGTCGACTGCCCAACTCTGGCAGTCGATTGCTAGGCCATAACCCGCAGTCAAACCCTAGTTGACTTGGTCCAGTCGACTGCCACATGACACCAGTCGACTGACACACCTCAAACATGAGGTTTTAACCCAAGTATGGTTCCCCCATACTTGCTAGACCACCCTTAGCCTAGACCTAAGCCTTCTAGCCACCTCCATCAGCCTCACGCCTCTCAGATCCCTCCAAGTCATCCATGACTTGTTCATCCATCGCGCTAGCCTTCAGGTGCTTCCATCGGCTATGTCATGCTAACGGTGTCTACACCGCCAAGGCACATTGGACTTACGCCACCAAGACTCTGCTTGGACTTTACGCCGCCAACCATTGGACTTATGCTGCACAGACTCCCGCTTGGACTTTACGCCGCCAATATCAATCCCCTTGGACTTTCTCTTGCCAACCCATGTTGGACTTTCCATGCCAAGACCATGCTTGGACTTTCCTTGCCAACCCATGTTGGACTTTCCATGCCAAGTACTCAATGTTGGATCGATGCGGTTCGCTAGAGGGGGGGGTGAATAGCGAAAGAAAATTTTTCTCGTACGAACTCGTTTTAAAAGAAAACTTATATGCAGCGGAAAGATAAGCAAAACAAAAAGTAAAGGAGACAATAGACACAAGAGATTTACTTGGTTCGTAGCCGAAGGCTACTACTCCAAGGCCCTAGTGGTCCTTGACCACGTACGGAGGGCAAATTACTAAACAAACTCCTCATCGTTGGAGGTAGGAGTTAATCGATACAAAAAGAACTTGAGGTAGAGGGACACTTCCCCTCTCCTCGTTACGATAAAAAAGCTTCGAAGAATGTAAATGAGCAACGACACTAAAATTAAAGCTGACGTACAAAAATAAAGGAAATGAAACCTAGACGTCGGAGAAGAAGAAGCACGTTGTTGTTGGTAGCTTTGCGGAGACTTTTTGGAAGCTTAGAATTGTTGTCAAAACCCTAGGTTTGGCCCTCCTTTTATAGCTTTTGAGCCCCTTTTCGAGTGGGTCTTCAACCAATCACAAATGGACACCAAACCGCTTTGAGGTGGAGTGATAAGCCTTGACTCTTCGAATCTGATCATTGACCATCAGTCGACTGATGGCCATCATCAGTCGACTGATGGCAGCATCAGTCGATTGATGACCTTCGGTAGTCGACTGATACACGGCAGTCGAGTCCTCCAAGCTGGCAGTCGACTGATGCTTGCTGCAAGTCAAAGTTAGCTAAACAAAAACATAATTCCGACGGTCTTCGACCGTCCGATCTCAACCTAGACCACCTATGAGATGTCTTGGGTCGGATCTACGCTTAAGATCATCCCCGTAAAGAGGATACGACCTCACTTACGCTCACACACACGAGCTTACCTCGATGCTTACGTGTTGCTTTTGCTTCCGGCCTTCCACTCGATTCCATCGGCTCCCTCCGAAATCACTCGAGTGTCGCCCGACCACCGCAGCTTCCTCCGGGTGTCGCTAGCCTTCAGCTCCAGCTTTAGCAATCTTCTGCACACTTGATTCAGCTCGTGAGAAAACAAAATAGGCTTAACTTTGTGTCTTTGCTATAATCAAAACACAGGTTCGATTTCGGTGCCTCACTGCACCAACACTCAAGACTTGGACTTTACCTTACCAAGACCCATGCTTGGACTTTCCCAAATGCCAAGTGTCCCACTTGGACTTTCCATGCCAAGTACTCAAGACTTGGACTTCCCTATGACAATTACATTGTCATATGTTTTTGTCGAACATCAAAACATCACTCGAGTCAAACTCGAGTCCTGGTCAATCGTGACCTGGGCCGATTGCACCAATAATCTCCCCCTTTTTGATGTTTGACAAAAACCAAACAAAACATTGAGTTAGAACACTAACTCAAATCTCTTACCAATTATTCCAAATTGGTAAACTTAAACATTCTCCAAATGTTCTCCCCCAAACATTCTCCCCCTTTTTGACTAACATCAAAAAGATTATCTCCAAGGAGGTCAAAGTCTCATGTCCCAATGAGATCTTACAATCTCTCCCATGGTCTAAAAATATCTAGGATGCCTACCATCTTCCTAGTGATAAGTCTCATATCACTCAAGAGAGGCAATCCTATACACTCTCCCAATTTCCAAATTGGGTTTCTCAAACATCCCATCAAATTTCCCAATTGATAATATTCTCCCAATAACTTCGCCCCTTCAAGAGGAGAAGCACATCCATCATCCCAAGATGGATAACTCCCCCATGACCATTGCACCAACAATGTCCTTGGGAAGTCCCTAAGCCAATAGGAACTCTAAACCATCAAAATTAAGGTTAGAAATTCAACATTGAACTTTCCAACACCTTAACATTGATACAAACCCTAAATACCTCTCCTAATCCATATCCTATGGATTTTCACCCTTCGTCATGCTTCCCAAAGCATATCCTAGGGTTAGGAGTGGTTAGGGACCTTAACCGCAGTTGAAATCGGGTTAAACAACCTTGGTTATCCCGAAATCAGGTAATCAGTCGAGTGATTCAGAAATCAGTCGACTGGCACCTCCATCAGTCGACTTCCACTAATAGCAGTCGACTGATAATTGAAATTTCCGAATTTCAGTTATCAGAGTTGAATTTCAGAAAATCATAAATAATTATACGTATATTGAAAAATTACGAAATTTGATACGTATAATACCTATGACCAATACAATGGGTGAAAAATGTTTGAAAATTATTTTACCCATAAAATACTGAAATTGGCACAAAGTTCAAAACCATTGAAATTTTCAATGTTTTGGTCCTACTTTGTATCAACTTCATCAATGGTGATTGCTATCAAAAGATAGACTTCACCAAGGTTTTTCAAAATGATTTTAAAATGTTTTCAAAACCTTATTTTGGATCATACTCCTTGGGCTCTATGCACATGACTTGTACACAAGCTTTTCCAATGATCCACAAATAAAATTAGATGAGTTTTAGTTCATCTAGATGCAAAAACTATGCACCTTGAACTTAACTCATATCCTAGCATCTCACATGTATCTAGGGTATATAAATACACATACATGTCAATTGGATGTGAGATGTGGGTTTTGGTTCATTTAATCTAGGGTTTCATGCATTTTTCTAAGGCAACCCTACTTGATTCCCTTATAAATGGGACTCCAAGTCATGTCATTGTCCTTAAATCAATTTCAATCAAATTATCTTAAATGCATGAGTGATTATGGCATTAGAGATGATATAGATAAACACATGCTCATAATCATGATGTCATGGCATAATATGAAATCTAAAAACACATGACATTTAATCCTTAATCCTAAACATGTACATGACATATAGAATGATTAAGAATAAGCATGATGTCATGACATGTTATATGGCAAACAAAGCATGACATATAAAATATATAGGTATAGTAATACCTAAATTTTAATATTAATTGTCATTTCATATAATTAATTATATTTTGCCATATTTCTATTTTTCTCCCAAGTGTGCCAAAAACTCAAAATGGTATACTAACCTCTAAATCTAAATTGTGCCAATTTTGATCATTTTATCAAACTTCTCAAGTAATATTGGCACATCCTAAAACTTTTAGGATTAAGACTCAAATGTATTTCCAGGGTAACCATAACCTTGAAAATGACCTAACATGCCACCTTTGCCATGGTTGAGTTAACTACCCATCCAATCAAGGTTGACACACCCTAAACCCATCTTAGCGTGAATCAATCACGCTCTTAGGAACCCAAAAACGATTTGAGCTCCTAGGGTTAATTAGGTATTCCTTAGGGATAACCTCCCTAGATACCTTCCTAATGACTTTCCTAGGCTTGTTAGCCTTGGTCATTTGGGTCTTACCTAGGTTGACTCTAGGGGTAACTCCCTTTGTAACCTTCTTAGTGGCCACCCTAGGTTTCCTAGAAACCCTAGCCACTAGGCACAACCTTTGGTCAACCTTAGGGATGACTTCCCTATTGACCTTGGTCTTCCTAGACCTAGTTTGTGTCCCATAATCAAATGGAACACTATGGTAAGCTACCTTAGGCTTAGGTTTGTGACCCAAACCTTGCTTGCCTTTGGTTGACTTTTGACTCTTAGGTCCTTGGTGTTGACTTTGACTTTTGGACCTTTGACTTTGACCATTAGACCCTTTAAATTTGTTTTGTATATTCCTAAGGGTCTTTTCTAGTTTCTCAAGCCTTGACCTCAAGGCTTGGTTTTCTAATTCTAATTGCCCAATTGATTTTTGATTAAATTCTTGGGCATGGGACTTTCTAGGCATATGCCTAGTCCATTTAGGGTTAACACCTGGGTGCTCTTGCACCTTTCTAATTGTCTCCCTAGGTAAAATTGATCTTGAGTTATTTGACCTAGGTTTGTTCTTAGGTAAATTGTTTTTAGGGACATTAGTCTCAAATTTCTCCTTATTTCCTAAGTGGACGTTTTTAGCACCTAAACAAATATGTCTATTGTTTCTAGCATGCTTTTCATGTACAATAGCAAGACTATTGAAATTATTTCTAGCATGCTTCTTATCCCTAGAAATTGAAGGTGCATTAATAAATTTTACCTTAGGGTTTGCCTTGGAGGCTCCCCCTACTTGTGTTGCTCCTTCTTGGGTCTTTTTGCTCCCCCTAGGACATTGATTCCTATAATGTCCTTTTGAATTGCACTTGAAGCATATGATGTGCTCCTTGCCTTTAGGTGTTGGGGAACCGGCATCCTTGACTTTTGGTGCCGGTGGAGCTTTCCTAATCTTCTTTGGGCACTTGCTCTTATAGTGCCCAAATTCCCTACACTCAAAACACATAATATGATTTTTATTGGAAGATAAAGTGTTTGAGTTACCTAGGGTGGTGGTAGGTGCCGGAGTTGAATTTTGAGCTTCCTCATCTTGATCGGATGTTGAAGGCTCTTCTTGAGGTTGCTCCGGTGTAGAGGATGGTCTCTCCTCCTCAATCCTAGAAGTAGATGCTTCTTCCATCTCTTCTACTTCTTCTTTCTCCGATCCGGAAGTTGACTCCATCTCAACTTCCGATTCCTCACTTGTTGGGTTTCCGGCACCGCGGCGTGTGTGTGTTCGATCATGTTTCGTAAACATGAGCACAGCGGAAGCAATAAAATAATAAATATTCCTATTTATTACAACACACACAACACACGCATGCTATTACAACAAGTGTAGACATAACCGTAAATTAAAATTGCAATAAAAGAAATTAAACTACGTTATACCTTCAGATGACGGTAGCGGAACGGCAGATCAACCGAACGATTCTCGTAAGAATCGCTCTATCCGTGATCCACGCCGAGCTCCTCGATGACTTCGCTAAGCCACGAGCTTCGCTTCAGACGGGTTACTAGCCTCGTGTTGAAGACGATGTGATCGAGAGATGATCACGGTCCGAATCCAAATTCGGACCTAAAACAAGTCCTCAAGACTTGCTTCTCCGGAGAGGTATTCGTCAACCGATTGACGAATCCTTCGTCCTCCACCTCAGAGGATTACCGGAGATCAAATTCCCGGTATGTTATCCGCTGTCGGAGCACTAACCGTCGTCCAAACGACGCTCCGACGAGAGGAGAAGAAGCTGTCCAGAAAACTGGACAGCTTGGTGGAGGAAATAGCGCCGCTAAAGAAGAGATGGAGCCTCACCTTTACACGAACCCAAGGGAGATCACGGAGGGTCGGAGGTCCACCGAAGCTTGACGCCGGCAAGGAGATGGCAGCCACTCAATGAAGTGGCGGCTTGTTGTTGACGCCAACAACAAGGAGGATGGGTTGGGCGGCCACTAATTGGATTAGGTTTAGGGTTAGGGTTTAATCCCTATTTTATAGAGAACTAATTCTCTTAATGGTTATTAAATCATAACCATTAGGCCCGTTAACCCGCTCCATTAAGATAAGTTAAAATAAACCAAACCATGATGGTTTATTTTAAGTTAAAACGAACCGAACCAACCTTTGGTTCATTCGTTTAATATAAACCAAACCCTTTGGTTTATTCTCATCCATTGGATTAGAACCAAACCATTTTGGTCCATCCATTATGTCTTCATAAGACACGCCCATCCACGCTTCCATTGCATCAAACAATTTCATGCTCGCTTATGTTTGGTCCAACCAAACATAGTGTCTCCTCGAGAATCTCATTCTCAAGCTCGCTTTAAATCCTTTGGATTACACTCGCTGTGACCAAATAGGTTCTCGGTTTATGTTGGCCGTCTATAATTAACCATTAATTATAGAACGATCATGAGTGGCACCTAGTAGTACATCATGATCCCCAATTAACCGAAAAGATCAACGGTTGATCCCGAACTATTTCTGAAACCCTTCAGTAGCTCGAATGATTCGCGTCCCCATTCCCTTCACTCATCTTATACCCACTTGGTTCGTGACATGGTCTATTGTGTCCCCCCACTAGTCGACTACGTCACACCTAGCCCAAGTATCATTTCCTCGTCCTACGGATTCTAGTTACTCCACATGTATCGAAGAGTACCTTACTCTAAACATGTATTGCTTTGGCCAAAGACTTTAGTAACAATCCGACGAGAGGCCATGGGTATACATCTCCTCGCAAGGAGTGGTGAATCTTTATAGGCTATTCAAACACGATCATCACTTCGACTTATACCCAATCATCCCGGGTCCACATCTCCTTAGAGATGTTTGCTTAAGATGTCAAAGCATAAGTCTCTATGATCAAGATGACTTGAATACCGCAAGTCAAAGGAACATCGCACTTAAGCCACAGTAAGAACTTCATTGACATATCTATATATGCAGAGAACCATATGAAGTCTTACGGCTGGTCACTCCAATGAACTAGTTACCATAACTAGCATCCACGATTAACTCCGACATCACAATGTCTCCACCAAAGGAGAATCACCGCTTGATACACCAAGGAGTATACCTCGTGCTAGTCTCGAGAATTGATGGTGTCCAAATCCATCAATTCATCGACTAGGGATAATTCCGATACATCACAATTACACATGTAGAGATACTCACTAGTTGTGATCCAATCACAAATTCTCTCATGCCGTGAATCGTATCGTGGACATTCAAGAAATGAGTTTAAGATCCAATCAAATACATAAAACATGTATACTCAAATAGTGAATCTTCATTTATCATATAAATGGTTCATACATAAGGCGATTGCCTTAGGACATCTCTCATATATTACTAACAGACTCCACTTGGCCTAATGCCAATCGCTCACGGTATCCAATACCATAGTCTCTAACATGACCCTCAAACTTGCTTTGAGGTAATGCTTTAGTCAAGGGATCCGCTAAGTTCCTTTCAGTGGGAATTTTCTCGATTTGTATTTCGTTCCTACTGATGATCTCTCTGATAAGATGATAGCGTAAGCACATGTTTGGATCGTTGATGAGACCTTGGCTCTTTCGCCTGTGCAATTGCTCCATTGTTGTCGCAGTAGACCGGTATTGCTTCAACAATGGCCGGAATCACACCAAGTTCATGAACGAACTTCTTGATCCAAACCGCTTCCTTCGCCTCGGCCGCAATATATTCTCCTCGGTGGTAGAATCCGCACTGATCCTCTTGTTTGGAACTTTTCCAACTCATGCGCCCCATTCAAGGTGAACACGTATCCGGTGAGACCGGAATCATCCTTATCGTCTCGAAGCGCATCCGTGATACCCGCGTATCACCATGTCCCCTTCTCCATATATTAGAACACATCCTTAGTTCTTCTTAAGTACTTAAGGATCGCCTTAATACCGCCAATGATCCATTCCTCGATCGATCGTATCCGCCGTGACACTCAGAGCATACGATACATCGGGCCTCGTGCATATAATATAGCATACATGATAGATCCTATTGCGGATGCATAGGAATCTTACTCATGCAAATCCTCTCGCCTTCTCGGCGCGACACATAGACTTTGAAAGGTGTACCCCATGCCCGACGGGCAGATAACCTTTCTTGGATTCCGACATGCTAAACCTCTTTAGCACTCGGCCTATATATGTAGACCGCGAAGACTAAACTGCTTCGATCTATCTCTATAGATCTTAATCCCAAGGATGTAGGTTGCTTCTCCTGTGTCTTTCATGGAGAATGTCTTGGATAACCAAACCTTCACGATCGTAAGATTGACACATCGCTTTCCTATAAGTAATATGTCATCGACATACAATACTAGGAACACGCACTCCCACTAACCTTCTTGTACACACAAGGTTCGTCTCGATTTTGTGAGAAATCAAACTTTTGATCGTCTCATCAAAACGGATATTCCACTCGGATGCTTGCTTCAATCCATAAATGGATCGCCGCAATTTGCATACCTTGGTTTTATCAACCGATGTAAACCTCAGTCAGATATCATACACGCCTCGAAAGCGTGTTTCCATTAAGGAAAGCCGCTTTTCACATCCATCCGCCATATCTCATAATCATAATGAGCCGCTATGGCCAGAGCATCCGAATGGATTTAAGATAGCTACAAAGTAATAGGTTTCATCATAATCAACACCTTGTTTTTGACGATATCCTTTCGCCACCAATCTAGCCTTATAGGTAATCACATTACCATCCATGTCGGTTTTCTTCTTGAAAACCCACTTGCACCCTATAGGCTTGATGCCTTCAGGTGGGTCAACCAAGTTCCAAACTTGGTTTTCATACATGGAATCCATTTCCGACTTCATGGCACCAAGCCACTTATCCCTTTCTGAACTTGTCAGCACTTCTTCATAACTGGTAGGCTCCTCATCATCAATGAGTAACACGTCGTTCGATTCACTTACGAGAAATCCATATCTCTCAGGAATATTGCGTGTTTTACCAGATCTACGAAGATGTGGTGTTACAATAGGTCCAGCCGATTGCTCATCACTATGAGTTGTCGGCTGTTGTGCTTCACCAGGTATCTCATCAATGTCTATTTGAGTCTCTCGAGCCTCCTCAAGCTCGGATGACACTCCCACTGCTTTCTTGCAAGAGAAACTCTTTCTCTAGAAACACAAAGATGCCTTGAAACAAACACCTTTTGTTCCACAGGATGATAGAATTGGTAACCCCTTGTTTCCTTAGGGTATCCAATAAATAGACATTTATCAGACTTAGCATCCAGTTTGTCTGATACAGTCCGCTTCACATAAGCAGGACAACCCCATATCTTCAAGTAAGATACATGAGGTTTCATACCATTCCATATCTCATATGGAGTAGTTGAGACTACCTTGGTAGGCATTCTGTTTAACAAGTAAACAGCTGTCTGAAGTGCATAACCCCAAAAGGACTTGGGAAGAGTCGCATGATTCATCATTGACCTGACCATGTCCAACAAGGTCCGGTTACGCCTCTCAGATACACCATTATCTTTGTGGTGTATAGGGCGGAGTCCATTGAGACAATATGCCATTGTCTCTTAGATAATCAAGAAACTCTTGACTTAAGTATTCACCACCTCGATCCGATCGAAGTATTTTAATACTTTTGTCATGTAGTTTCTCTACTTCATTTCTGAATTCTTTGAACCTTTCAAAGGCTTCAGACTTGTGTTTCATCAAGAACACATACCCAAACCGTGAGTGATCATCGGTGAAGGTAATGAAGTAGCTATAGCCTCCTAAAGATTGAGTTGACATAGGTCCACATACATCAGTATGTACTAGACCTAGTAACTCTCCCACTCGTTCACCTTTTCCATTAAAAGGTAACTTAGTCATCTTGCCTTTTAAGCATGATTCGCATGTATCGTATGAATCCAATTCAAACGATTCCAGAATTCCACATTGGTGTAATTCGGACATGCGTTTCTTGCTTATATGGCCAAGACGACAATGCCACATATAGGAGTCTATTTGATTATCCTTTCGAGCACGCGTGTTGCTCGCTTCGATATTGAAAATGTCATCGATACGCCCAACGATAAACACCATTGCTTAAAGTTCCATTCCATAAAGAACCCCATTCAAAGTTATGTAACAACAATTGTTACTAAAAGTCAAATGGTACCCATTTCTATTTAAACAAGAAATAGAAATGATGTTCTTTATCAACGAAGGAACATAAAAGCAATTGTCCAGTTCTAAGACAAGTCCACTAGGGAGTTTCAACAAATACGTTCGATGGCGATCAGAACTGTGCTCCAGTCCCAACACGTAAATTTGACTGTCCCTTGACGAGTCTTCTTCTATTCCTTAGCCCATGTATGTCATTACATATATGTGAGCCACACCCAGTATCCAATACCCAAGTGTCTAAGGAAATAGAATGACAATCAATAAAGAAGATTTCTGAAGAAGATGGGGCATCCGATGCCTTATCCTTCTTCGACTCAAGATGAATCTTGCACTTTCTTCAAGAATGGCTCTCCTTGCCATAATGATGGCAAGTTTCCTTTTGTGCTAGTTCTACCTTCTTAGCCCTTCTCTTCTTTCTCTTGTTCCTTTGACTTCCTCTTAGAACCTTTCTTCGAGGAATCAACTAACGTCATGCTTCTAAGACTCCACCGTCTTGATATTGGCAAGACCACGATGAACCTCCTAGCATCTCGAGGTGAAGAGGAGCTTTGAGACTTGAACCTTTCAATCTCACTTGCTCATCAACCAACTCACAAAGATGAAGGACTACGATATGAGCATCCATATGCTCATGCTGCTTTCGTAGCTTGGGTTCCATCGTGGCTAACATGATGCAACTCATTTGTTCAGAATCACTCACATGTTTCTGATAGGCCAACAATTGGTCCAGAGTTGCATCGTCACTAGGACAAGAAGAGGCGCCGAGGACATTTGCAAGCTTTTCAACCTTGAGAACAATTCTCAAGCTTCTAAGCCATCCATGAAGCTCGACCTACCAATTATTTGAATCCAAAATGGCATAATTCAAAGACATCATGATCAATCTTAGAAATACAAAACGAGCATATATGAGAAAGATGATTTTAAAATGCATCAATATACATTTATAAATCCCATTCATTTTTCAATTTCAAAAACCCCAAAATCACTTCGGGAGATTGTAGGTCCATCTCCGAATGGGTTGATATCCATCATAGTTATGAACAACCTTGGAGAGAGTCCAACAAGCCATTCATAACTACGATGGTAGGTATCATCTATACCGATTGCATATCACGATATGCAACTATCACAATGTGCTATCAACTATTTGAATGTTCACACATACATCGGGTTGTTAACACATTAACAAGTATGCATCATATGCATAGCACCCAACTTCACCTCCCTTTACATCGACCTTGGAGAGAGTCCAACAAGCCGATGCTCCAGGTTAAAGTCAACCCATTAATCAAGAATAGTTTTAATATGGTTAGAGCGCATTCAACCAATTAGCCCAGCTTGGAGAGAGTCCAACAACCAAAGCTAACGATTGACCTCTGACTCTTACCATATTAGTATTAAACTATTCCATGGTTTGAACATGTTCGGGTTCGAGCCGGGCTTGGAGAGAGTCCAACAACACAAACAAGAAACGGAACTCTGGTTCTAACCATATTAATGGAAGGTGTAGGCTTTAATATTGTTTAAGGGTTTTTATGTCTCATCCTCTTTGCATGCAAATAACTATTATCTACATGGCATGGCATACATGGCATACATCTACATGTCACGACACGCATGGCATTATGTTATGCATCTAATGCAATTACATGTCATACAATTATGTCATGTACAATATTTCCTTATATGTCATAACTATTTATGGAAATAAAATATGTTTAAGATTTGATTCTCCAAATCAAATCATAATTAAATTAGGAAACAAATTTCCAAATCTAATCACATATTTTATTCATGGAATTATTTGATTAAGGAAAATCTATTTAGGAAACCAATTTCCTAAATCATAAAAACTACTTATGGAAATAAAATATTTTAAGATTTGATTTCCCAAATCAAATCATGATTAAATTAGGAAACAAATTTCCAGAATCTAATCAAATATTTTATTTATGGAAAATATCAATTTCCATAAATACTTCCAACTTTCCAAAAGTGGAAGATTTCCATAAATACTTCTAAATTTCCAAAATTTAGAAAATTTCCAGAAATACATTATGACTATCGCAAAACCAATTTTACGATTATGTCGAAACACAACCTGGCTCTGATACCACTGTTGGGTTTCGGCACCGCGGCGTGTGTGTGTTCGATCACGTTTCGCAAACATGAACATAGCGGAAGCAATAAAAATAATAAATACTCCTATTTATTACAACACACACAACACACGCATGCTATTACAACAAGTGTAGACATAACCGTAAATTAAAATTGCAATAAAAGAAATTAAACTACGTTATACCTTCCGTATGACATGTAGCGGGAACGGCATCAACCAGAACGATCCTCGTAAGAATCGTCTCTATCCGTATCCACGCCGAGCTCCTCGGGATGGCTTCGCTATGTCACGAGCAGCTTCGCTTTCGACGGGTTACTAGCCTCGTGTTGAAGACGATGTGATCGATCGAGATGATCACGATCCAATCCAAATTCGGACCTAAAACAAGTCCTCAAGACTTGCTTCTCCGAGAGGTATTCAACCGATTGACGAATCCTTCGCCCTCCACCTTAGAGGATTACCGGAGATCAAATCCCTAGATGTTATCCGCCGGAGCACTAACCGTCCGCCCAAACGACGCCCGACGGAGAAGAAGCTGTCCAGAAAACTGGACAGCTTTGGTGGAGGAAATAGGCGCCGCCAAAGAAGAGATGGAGCCTCACCTTTACACCGAACCCAAGGAGATCACCGGAGGGTCGCCGGAGGTCCACCACGGCTTGACGCGGCAAGGAGATGGCAGCCACTCAATGAAGTTGGGCGGTAATACTTCGTTCAGTTACGTATTGCTAATACCCCTTTGGTAAATAGATAAAAAGTAAATACTATTACATCATATTATTACGAGCTACTGTCCAACCCTATTTCTTGAAGGTTGGCCATAACCATTAGGCCCGTTAACCGCTCCATTAAGATAAGTTAAAATAAACCAAACCATGATGGTTTATTTTAAGTTAAAAGCAACGAACCAACCTTTGGTTCATTCGTTTAATATAAACCAAACCCTTTGGTTTATTCTCATCCATTGGATTAGAACCAAACCATTTTGGTCCATCCATTATGTCTTCATAAGACCACGCCCATCCACGCTTCCATTGCGGTGAAACAATTTCATGCTCGCTTTATGTTTGGTCCAACCAAACATAGTGTCTCTCGATGCGAGAATCTCATTCTCAAGCTCGTTTTAAATCCTTTGGATTACACTCGTTGTGCGTGTGACCAAATAGGTTCTCGGTTTATGTTGGCCGTCTATAATTAACCATTAATTATAGAGCGATCATGAGTGGCACCTAGTAGTACATCATGATCCCCAATTAGCAAAAGATCAATGGTTGATCGAACTATTTACGAAACCCTTGATGGCTTGAATGAATCGTGCCCCATTCCCTTCACTCATCTTATACCCACTTGGTTGAGACATGGTCTATTGTCGATCCCACTAAGTGACTCACGTCACACCTAGCCCAAGTATCATTTCCTCGTCCTACGGATTCTAGTTACTCCACATGTATCGAAGAGTACCTTACTCTAAACATGTAATGCTTTGGCCAAAGACTTTAGTAACAATCCGACGAGAGGCCATGGGGCTACATCTCCTCGCAAGGAGTGGTGAATCCTTTATAGGCTATTCAAACACCTTGATCACTTGACTTATACCCAATCATCCGGGTCCACATCTCCTTAGAGATGTTTGCTTAAGATGTCAAAGCATAAGTCTCTATGATCAAGATGACTTGAATCGCAAGTCGAAGGAACATCGCACTTAAGCCACGATAAGAACTTCATTGACATATCTATATATGCGAGAGAACCATATGAAGTCTTACGGTTGGTCACTCGATGAACTAGTTACCATAACTAGCATCCACGATTAACTCGGACATCACTATGTCTCGGCCCGGTGAGAATCGGTGCTTGGATACACCAAGGAGTATACCTCGTGCTAGTCTCGACAGAATTGATGGTGTCCAAATCCATCAATTCATCGACTAGGGATAATTCCGATACATCACAATTACACATGTAGAGATACTCACTAGTTGTGATCCAATCACAAATTCTCTCATGCTGTGAATCGTATCGTGGACATTCAGTAAATGAGTTTAAGATCCAATCAAATACATAAAATATGTATACTCAAATAGTGAATCTTCATTTATCATATAAATGGTTCATACATAAGGCGATTGCCTTAGGACATCTCTCATATATTACTAACATCACTTTCACTTGAGGATGAACTCTCCTCATAGAGTCTTGCCAATTTTCTCCATAACTCCTTGGCATACATGTAATCCCCTAGCTTGCACAAAACATCATTAGGGATTAAATCTTCCAAAAGTTTCGTTACCTTAGCTTCGGTCTTGAGCTTTTGGCGTTGCTCTTGGGTCCACTTTTTCAATTTTAGGATATTCCCCTTCTTATCCCTAGGGGGTTCAAGGCCTTCAATGAGGATGAACCAATCCTCTATGTTCATCATCAAGAATGTTTCCATTCTTGCTCTCCACGTCGGAAAATCTTCTGGATCATATGGAGGTGGAGTATTGATATCCCATCCAAGCTTGTCTTGGAATTCCATCTTCACCCTCTAGCCTTTTGTTTTAGCTCCGGGCGGTTAGTCCGTAGAAGAGCCCCGGGCTCTGATACCACTTGTTAGAGATCGTTTGGAACGCTAGAGGGGGGGGGTGAATAGCGTCAATGGAATTCTTTCGCGTTCGTGTCTACAATTCGTTAGCGTAGCGGAATATAGATATAATACAATAACGAAATGGACAAGCACACACAAAGACACGAAGATTTAACGTGGTTCGGAACCGCACGGTTCCTACTCCACGGATCGGGTTCAGATAAAACCCTAGCGATGCCAATCACACACCACTATGAAATAACTCCTTCTCGACACGAGTCGGAGGCGGAGAAACCTCTTACAATTGTTTACAACAATAAACAAATAGCTACAAGCAAATACAATGAAATACAAAGCAAAACTAGTAAAGAAAACACTTTACAAATGCTCTTGAATGCTTGATCGCTAGGTTGATCGAGTAGCACTTGGAGACCCTGAATTGCAGCAGCAACTCACCCCAAATCGCCTCAAGAAATCGATTTTTTTTTCCTCCATCACGAGCTCCATAATATAGCTTCAACCTGTGCTGGAAAAAGTCGATCAGTCGACTGATCGGGACCATCAGTCGACTGATGCCACTGTTGTCGTGAGACAACGGCTAGATCCACGCTGGATAAGTCCAACGGAACCTTCATCAGTCGACTGATTGTGACCATCAGTCGACTGATGGAGTCCTCACTCGACCAGTCGAGTCTCGACTCCATTCTGTGGCCGATTTCTCGAGCACCAGTCGACTGATTACACGATCAGTCGACTGCTCGAGCCATCAGTCGACTGCTCGAGCCATCAGTCGACTGCCCAACTCTGGCAGTCGACTGCTAGGCCATAACCCGCAGTCAAACCCTAGTTGACTCGGTCCAGTCGACTGCCACATGACACCAGTCGACTGACACACCTCAAACATGAGGTTTTAACCCAAGTATGGTTCCTCCATACTTGCTAGACCACCCTTAGCCTAGACCTAAGCCTTCTAGCCACCTCCATCAGCCTCACGCCTCTCGGATCCCTCCAAGTCATCCATGACTTGTTCATCCATCGCGCTAGCCTTCAGGTGCTTCCATCGGCTATGTCATGCTAATGGTGTCTACACCGCCAAGGCACATTGGACTTACGCTGCCAAGACTCTGCTTGGACTTTACGCCGCCAACCATTGGACTTATGCTGCCAAGACTCCCGCTTGGACTTTACGCCGCCAATATCAATCCCCTTGGACTTTCTCTTTGTTGGAATGTATACTGAAAGCCTAGCTCTTTTTGTATGAACATTTTATTTTGAAATAAGAATCACATGATCATTGTTTGCATTTTATATATTCATTATATATGTGTGTATATTGTCTAAATATTTTACATTGTAGATAACATGGTGCTTGGTGTGGCACAGAAGATCATGTTATCAGTTCCTTGTAAAATATAAGTAGAGGCTCACAACCAAAATGGTTTTGGACAAACCATTGGCATGGTTGTAGTGTAGCTTGGTATTGTTTTATCTTGAACATAGAGTTACACTGGTACACTTAGGTGTATTGAGCAGGACCGACATAGAGGTGATTCAATTTAGTACTGACTACATGATTGAATCGGACCTCGGATATTATATTGTACATGCTCTTAATCCCGATATAATAACGGGCACATGTACTTAGTATTTATTTCTTTGATTTACCAGTGGGTGAGATTTAGATGGATTAAATCAATATGCCCAGTAAGTTGGGAGATAATATTATTTACATGGTGTGCCGTTGATTATAGGAGGAAACCGTGTCCTATATATTAGGTTGATGATGTTCCCTTGAGGAGCTCATAAGGTTCATCATGTAAACCCAGCTGGTTGACTTAGTCAACATGATGATAAGGTTGAGTGGTACTACTCGAGGAATTAGATGTTAATTAATTGATGGTCAGTAAATCAATTAATTGACGGACATTCGATATCTTAAACACGGGGAGATTAATGTACAAATAATATATGGAGCCCATTGATTTATGGGGTTGGTGAGGTAGTTGATGATGATCCTCTAGTGGAATGGAACATCATTGATGGATCAAGTTTGTGTGGTTCCGATCCATCGGGTGGCCAAGACCCAACTCCTCCTTATGGTCCCTATCGTAGCCTAATATAATCCTTGTGAAGTCTAGATCCAAGAATGTAAAACAAAACCTAGAACCAACGGTTGAGATTAAATCCCTAGATCCGATGGTTGGATGAAACCCTAGAACCAACGGTTGGGATTAAATCCCTAGATCCGATGGTTAGGATGAAATCCTAGAATCGACGGTTGGGATTAAATCCCTAGATCCGACGGTTGGGATAAAACCCTAGATCCGACAGTTGGGATGGAACCTTAGATCCGACGGTTGGGATGAAATCCTAGATCCGACGGTTGGGATTAAACCCTAGATCCGACAGTTGGGATAAAACCCTAGATCCGACGGTGGAGATTAAATCCCTAGATCCGACGGTGGAGATTAAAGGAGGCTTAAGCCTAATTCTATAAATAGGGGGCTTAGGCTTGGGCGGCAAGTATTGGTTTAGAATTGGAATTAGGGTTTGGCTCATCCACAAGTGGGCGGCTAGGGTTCATTGGGCGGCAACCTCCTTCCTTCAAGTTGATTGCCAGCGCCCATCCTCCTCCATCGACACTTGGCCGGCACCCATCCTAGAGGTCTTTCCCTTCTTCCTTGGCCGGTGGTTCTCCTCCCATTGGTGGCCGGCTCTTTTCCTCCTCCCAATTCTCCAAAGTGGCCGGCGGCAACACTTCTTGAAGTTGGCTGGTGAATCATCCAATTGTTCCTTGACCGGCGGTTGCACCAAGTTCCATAATTTGGTGGCCGGTTCTAGAGAGGAAGGTATTTGTTGTTTCTTCTCTTTGTTCGCAGCGGACAAGGTAGAGAAGAAAGCGATCTAGAAGGCTTCTACTCGTGGAGGATCTTCGTCCACACGTCGTCCACGAGAAGGATAGGACATACGGTAGAAGATCGTGAGGTATAAAGTCATTTTAACTTTATGTACAGATCTGAGCATGTTCTTATTTGTTTTGATTATGCATGTGTGTGTATGAATATATATTGTATAATCATGGACCCCGAAGACAAACACAAAAACCGGCGATCCATCCGTCGTCTCTTCCGCGGCTAACCAACTAGAAGAGTTGTGTTGCTTGAACAACTAGTTTGTTCAAGCGACCACTCAAGTTGTTAGCACGACGACGAATAGGTTGTGCTAAGGAAGCTCATCCCATCCGGATTAATTCTTTCATTAGTGAAAATTTTAATCCGGGGACATGGGAGCCAATGAGCCTCCGATGCGGCCACCTAACAATTGATATCAGAGCCACGGTTTCCGGTTTTGTGTGTTTTGGATTCGGTTAATTTTTTATGCACTTTTTCATATATTATATGTGTCGGATAATAGTAGGATATGCGTAGTTTAACTCTTTGGTTACAGGCATAAGATCCGACTATTATGGCCATGTGTATGTATGTGAATGGATGTGTGTAAAAATTTATTATTTGAATCCTCGGGGTTGACGAGGCTAGATTAGTATTTAATTTTTGTAATTAAATACGACATTGTTTAGCCGATCATTTTAGTTTACTTTCGATCTAGATTATTTGTACACTCCTTCGTGGAGTATAGGATCGATGGATGTAAATAAAATGATTTATCTCGGCTCGGAACTCTTTGGTGACTTGCGCACGGGAAAAGATGGAGCGGACGAGGTGGCGACACGGATGCATATTGGAGGACAATGCCATAATAGTTGGAAAAATTCTGTTTTTCCATACTTATTTGTTTTATATGCATGTTGTGTATGATTTAAAATTCCTCATTTGCAATTTACTAAGTGGGAGAGGGACATTTTAATTAATTCCCGCGGCCTCCATTACAATTTGACGTGTGATGCAACAAACCTGTGTGTCGGCTCTGAGTGCCTTCCTCCCTGAGGACGGGTTTGTTTGCGGATCACTAGGTTAAATAATGGTTATAGGAAATTATCTAGGAGCATGTGTACTTCCACAGAGGTAAGACACATAATCCAAAATAATTCCCTTAGTATCGTGTAATGGTGCACACTTAGATACAAATAAAAGTATCCTCCCCATAGGAGTCACTGCTTTTATTTGTAGGGTCAAAGAGGAACCAACTATTAATTTTATTTGTCAAAAAGTAAGGTTGACAAGATAATAAAATTAATGGGTAAAACCTCCTCTTACAAATGTAGAATTCGTATACGTCCACACAGAGTGGCATGCGATATTCTCGGTGATTTGAGGTGTTGGTTGATTTCGGGATTTTATTGTTTTGAGGAATCAATAATTTTTGAAATCTAATATTTTGATCATTGTGATTTTTAGGATTTTCAAATGGCTTTCAACCCACTTGCTGTGATTTTAAAAGAAAACAAACTTACTGGTCAAACTACATTGATTGGAAAAGAAACACGGATATTGTCTTAATCATGAGGAGTACAAATTTGTACTCTTGAGGTCTGTCCTCCTAAGCCCTCAGATGCCTCTGATGAAAAGGAGATAGAACGTTATAAGAAATGGGTTAAGGCAGATGAGATGGCGCGGTGTTACATTTTGGCATTTATGTCAAATGTGCTGCAACATCAACATCAGGCCATAGCCACGCTTATGACATGATGTTCAATCTCAAGGAACTTTTGGACATCGAGTAGGGCGGCTAGGCAGAGGCTATGAGAAACTTGATGGCGACCTCCATGATCGAGGAACACCCATTAGGATCATGTTCTCAAGATGATGGCTCATCTTAATGAGATGGAAGTCCTAGGAGCCTGAGATCGATGGGGAAACCCAGTCGATATCATTCTCCGATCTCTGCCTAGGAGTTTTGGCGGTTTCGCCTCAACTACAACATGAACAAAGGTTGTATTCGTTGGCGGAGCTTCGAGAACTCCAGGTGGCGAGAGGGCTTTTCGTCGAGTGCTCAAGCCATGAGTCGCTCGAAGGTTTCTTCCTCTAAACCAAAGGTAAGAAGAAGAAGAAACAAGGTGGAGAGCGAAGAAAGTGGCGATGGGACCGCAGTGCGGAGTGAAGAAGGAAAGGCAAGTGCTTCACTTGCAAGCGGTGGACATTGGAAGCGGGTCCTCGCCAAAGAACAAAGGTATATCTTCTTGTTTAGTTGTTGAAACATGTTTAGTGGTGTTATCTACCGATTTACGGTGTGTAGATACGAGAGCCACGATCATGTCTGCAATACTGCGGGGGTTCGAGCAGAACGATTCGAGGAGAAGATTAGTCTTCATGGGCAATGCTTGAGGTGGCGGCTATTGCGGTGGGAAGCGTTTATTTATCTTTTGATAGGAATAAAGTTTTGGTTTTGAGAAATTGTCTTTATGTACCTACTTTTAGAAAGAATTTAATTTCGGTTTCTAAATTGTTTATGGATGGATATTACATTTCTTTTAATGACAAAGTGGTTATAAAAGGAATAGGAGATTATCTGATTACAGTACATTGGTTGGCAATTTATATACTCTTGAACCAAAAACTCCCACGATGCATATAGAAATCAATAACTCATCTTCTAAGTCTAATAAGAGAAAAAGAACCTTATGACATATCTTTGGCATCTAAGGCTTGGTCATATTAACCTAAGCGAATTCAAGGTGATAGCTGATGACCTTGGGTTCATTAGTGTGGAGGATCTCCCAACTCGCGAATCTTGCTTGGAAGGTAAATGACCAAGAGGCCTTTCAAGGCCAAGGGTATAGAGCCAAAGATGTGTTAGAATTGGTTCATTCTGATTTGTGCGGTCCTATGTCTATCCAGTAAGAGGTGGTTTTGAATATTTTGTCTCTTTATAGACGATTATTCAAGATATGGATACATTTACTTGATGCGCCGCAAGTCCAATGCTTTGACAAGTTCAAAGAATTCAAGGTCATGTGGAGAACCGCCAAGGTAAAAGTATCAAGACATTACGATCTGATCGTGTTGGCGAGTACCTCGTGGGAGAGTTTAGGAGTTACTTATCAGAGGCTGGGATTCAATCCTAATTGTCCGCACCGCACACCCCAAACAGAATGGGTGTAGCAGAGCGGGCGAATAGGACTCACGGAGATGGTCGATCGATGATGAGTTATTCGAAGTTACCCGCTTGCCTCGGGGTATGCAATCGGATACAAGCAATGTACACTCAACTTGGTTCCATCTAAATCGCACCTTCTCCCTCAGAGAATTGTGGATCGGGCGAAAGCCTAGTCCGAGACATATTCGATATGGGGAGTCCAAAGACATGTAAGGTCGACGTGTAAGTCGAACCTCGCATGGTACGCTTGTTTGTTGGCTACCCTAAGGGAACGAAAGGTGGTTTGTTTTATAATCCTAGATATCAGAGGGTTATCGTTAGCACGAACGCCAGATTTCTAGAGGAGGATTATGTAATGAACCACAAGCCCAAGAGTAGGATTGTTCTTGAGGAGTTGACAGGGGAAGTCCTGGACTTCAAGACTACCGCACAAGAGGAGACACCACAAGTCATCGCACCGCGTGTCACAGAGCATACACAAGAGGCACCTCGTCAGAGTGGGAGGGTTGTTAGACAACCCGAGATTCATGTTTTTGGGAGAGTCTTCGGACTTAGTCCTCGTGAACATGAACTGATCCTCGGACATATGAGGCAATCCAAGATAGAGATGCGATCTTGGCAAAGAGCGATGAATTCGAGATAGAATCTATGGATTCTAATCAGTCCGAGCTAGTAGAGCCACCCGATGGTGTAAAACCATTGGATGCAAGTGGATCTACAAGAGAAAGAGAGGAGTAGACGGAAGGTTGAGACCTTCAAAGCTAGGCTTGTTGCGAAAGGGTATACTGTAAAGAGGGTATCGATTATGAGGAGACCTTTTCGCCGGTAGCTATGCTTAAGTCTATCCGGATTCTCTTATCTATAGCAGCTCATATGGATTATGAGATATGACAGATGGATGTCAAGACAGCTTTCCTTAACGGAAGTCTTGAGGAGAACATCTATATGCGGCAACCAGAGGGATTCATTGCTAAAGGCAAAGAGCATCTTGTATGTAAGCTTAATCGGTCCATTTATGGATTGAAGCAAGCTTCTAGATCTTGGAACATCCGCTTTGATGAGGTAATCCAGTCATATGGATTTATTCAAAGTCCGGATGAGCCTTGTGTATACAAGAGATGTGACGGAAACGTAGTGGTGTTTCTTGTACTATACGTAGATGACATTTTGTTAGTTGGAAACAATATCAAAGTGTTATCAGACGTAAGGGTATGGTTGTCCAAACAGTTTGATATGAAGGACTTGGGAGAAGTAGGACACATCCTTGGGATCAAAGTTATAAGGGATCGCAAGAAAAGGATGTTGTTCTTATCTCAAGCTTCATACATTGACACTATCCTTGCTCGTTTTAGCATGCAGAACTCCAAGAAAGGTTTCCTACCTTTCAGGCATGGAGTTCCTTTATCTAAAGAGATGTGTCCCAAAACATCAAAGGAGATAGAGGATATGAAGACGGTTCCTTATGCTTCGGCAGTAGGAAGCCTTATGTATGCTATGCTATGTACGAGACCGGATATCTGCTTTGCCGTGGGCATGGTTAGCAGATATCAGAGTAATCCTGGACAGGGACATTGGACTGCGGTAAAGCATATATCAAGTACCCGAGAAGGACTAGGGATTATATGCTGGTTTACCGGGCAGATCAATTAGTCCCTGTGGGTTACACGGATTCGGATTTCCAATCAGATAGGGACAAGAGTAAGTCTACCTCGGGGTTTGTGTTTACTTTTGGAGGTGGAGCCATAGCATGGAGGAGTGTCAAGCAGAAATGCGTGGCGGACTCTACCATGGAAGCTGAGTATGTGGCAGCCTCTGAGGCAGCCAAGGAAGCTGTATGGCTCAGGAACTTCTTGATGGACTTGGATGTGATTCCTGGTTTGCCCAGAACTATCACAATTTATTGTGATAACAATGGTGCAGTTGCAAACTCGAAGGAACCACGAGCCCATAAGGCGAGTAAACACATAGAGCGCAAGTACCACCTCATACGAGAGATCGTAAAGCGAGGAGAAGTTGTTGCCGCCAAGATTGCATCAGAGGATAACCTGGCGGATCCATTCACTAAGGCCCTTCCAGCGAAAGCGTTTGATAGGCATGTGGAGGACATGGGGATCATATGTATGGCAGAGTGATGACGGCATAGTCTTTTAGTATAAGTGGGAGATTGTTGGAATGTATCAAAGCCTAGCTCTTTTTGTATGAACATTTTATTTTGAAATAAGAATCACATGATCATTGTTTGCATTTTATATATTCATTATATATGTGTGCATATTGTCTAAATATTTTACATTGTAGATAACATGGTGCTTGGTGTGGCACAGAAGATCATGTTATCAGTTCCTTGTAAAATATAAGTAGAGGCTCACAACCAAAATGGTTTTGGACAAACCATTGGCATGGTTGTAGTGTAGCTTGGTATTGTTTTATCTTGAACATAGAGTTACACTGGTACACTTAGGTGTATTGAGCAGGACCGACATAGAGGTGATTCAATTTAGTACTGACTACATGATTGAATTGGACCTCGGATATTATGTTGTACATGCTCTTAATCCCGATATAATAACGGGCACATGTACTTAGTATTTATTTCTTTGATTTACCAGTGGGTGAGATTTAGATGGATTAAATCAATATGCCCAGTAAGTTGGGAGATAATATTATTTACATGGTGTGCCGTTGATTATAGGAGGAAACCGTATCCTATATATTAGGTTGATGATGTCCCCTTGAGGAGCTCATAAGGTTCATCATGAAAACCCAACTGGTTGACTTAGTCAACATGATGATAAGGTTGAGTGGTACTACTCGAGGAATTAGATGTTAATTAATTGATGGTCAGTAAATCAATTAATTGACGGACATTCGATATCTTAAACACGGGGAGATTAATGTACAAATAATATATGGAGCCCATATTGATTTATGGGGTTGGTGAGGTAGTTCAATGATGATCCTCTAGTGGAATGGAACATCATTGATGGATCAAGTTTGTGTGGTTCCGATCCATCGGGTGGCCAAGACCCAACTCCTCCTTATGGTCCCTATCGTAGCCTAATATAATCCTTGTGAAGTCTAGATCCAAGAATGTAAAACAAAACCTAGAACCAACGGTTGAGATTAAATCCCTAGATCCGATGGTTGGATGAAACCCTAGAACCAACGGTTGGGATTAAATCCCTAGATCCGATGGTTAGGATGAAATCCTAGAATCGACGGTTGGGATTAAATCCCTAGATCCGACGGTTGGGATAAAACCCTAGATCCGACGGTTGGGATGGAACCTTAGATCCGACGGTTGGGATGAAATCCTAGATCCGACGGTTGGGATTAAACCCTAGATCCGACGGTTGGGATAAAACCCTAGATCCGACGGTGGAGATTAAATCCCTAGATCCGACGGTGGAGATTAAAGGAGGCTTAAGCCTAATTCTATAAATAGGGGGCTTAGGCTTGGGCGGCAAGTATTGGTTTAGAATTGGAATTAGGGTTTGGCTCATCCACAAGTGGGCGGCTAGGGTTCATTGGGCGGCTAGGGTTTTGGAGCAAAGAAGTGGGCAGCAACCTCCTTCCTTCAAGTTGATTGCCGGCGCCCATCCTCCTCCATCGACACTTGGCCGGCGCCCATCCTAGAGGTCTTTGCCTTCTTCCTTGGCCGGCGGTTCTCCTCTCATTGGTGGCCGGCTCTTTTCCTCCTCCCAATTCTCCAAAGTGGCCGGCGGCAACACTTCTTGAAGTTGGCCGGTGAATCATCCAATTGTTCTCGACCGGTTGCACCAAGTTCCATAATTTGGTGGCCGGTTCTAGAGAGGAAGGTATTTGTTGTTTCTTCTCTTTGTTCGCAGCGGACAAGGTAGAGAAGAAAGCGATCTAGAAGGCTTCTACTCGTGGAGGATCTTCGTCCACACGTCGTCCACGAGAAGGATAGGACATACGGTAGAAGATCGTGAGGTATAAAGTCATTTTAACTTTATGTACAGATCTGAGCATGTTCTTATTTGTTTTGATTATGCATGTGTGTGTATGAATATATATTGTATAATCATGGACCCCGAAGACAAACACAAAAACCGGCGATCCATCCGTCGTCTCTTCCGCGGCTAACCAACTAGAAGAGTTGTGTTGCTTGAACAACTAGTTTGTTCAAGCGACCACTCAAGTTGTTAGCACGACGATAAATAGGTTGTGCTAAGGAAGCTCATCCCATCCGGATTAATTCTTTCATTAGTGAAAATTTTAATCCGGGGACATGGGAGCCAATGAGCCTCCGATGCGGCCACCTAACACTCTTGCCAACCCATGTTGGACTTTCCATGCCAAGACCATGCTTGGACTTTCCTTGCCAACCCATGTTGGACTTTCCATGCCAAGTACTCAAGACTTGGACTTTACCTTGCCAAGACCTATGCTTGGACTTTCCCAAATGCCAAGTGTCCCACTTGGACTTTCCATGCCAAGTACTCAAGACTTGGACTTCCCTATGACAATTACATTGTCATATGTTTTTGTCGAACACCAAAACATCACTCGAGTCAAACTCGAGTCCTGGTCAATCGTGACCTGGGCTGATTGCACCAACACAATGGTCTTACCTCTATTCATACTTAACAAATAGAGATGATTGTCCATATGAGATGACCAATCTTAACCTGCCAACATACTCACCAAGATCTTATTTGAATGTAACATGAATAAATACACTGAATAGATTATGACATTTCACACAATCAAATTACAATATCTTATTGTTATTATAATATAGTTACATTCTTCGAAGTACCATAGTCTTTATATGTTCTTAAAATGACTCTCTAGTCATTAGTTTAGTAAAAAGATCTACAAGCATAATGTTGGTGCAATCAGTCCAAGTCACAATTGACCAGACTCGAGTAGGCTTTTGATGTTTGACAATATGGTTTGACTATATGACTAGTGATTGATTGGGATATTCAAGGTCATATAGGGGAGATTGTGAGGGGGAGATTGTGAGGAGGAGATTGTTGGAGTAATCAGCCTTAGGTCAAAGGTTGACCAAGCTCGAGTGAGACTTGAGAGGAAGTCAAAGTTTGGAACTTGGCAAGGAAAAGTCCAAGGGTGGAGTCTTGGCAATGGAGAAGTTCAAGTATGGATACTAGGCAAGGAGAAGTCCAAGTATAGATACTATTGGGTTTTCGGCACCGCGACGAGTGTGTGTTCGAACATGTTTCGTAAACATGTGCACAACGAAAGAATTAAAAAGCAATAAATCTAATTTATTACAACAAATACATCACACGCATGCCTAGTACAACATGTGTAGACATAATCGCAATTTCAAATTTTGCAATAAAAGAAAATTACTCTAGTTATACCTGACGATTCACATACAGCGGGAAAAGACATCAACCAGAGCAACTCTCGCTAGAATTGCCTCTATTCGTATCTATGCCGAGTATCGTCGGGATAGCTTCACCAAGCTACAAGCCTCGTCTTCATAAGAGTCACTAGCCTCGTGTCGAAGACGATGTGATCGAGAGAAGATCACAATCCGAATCAAAATTCGGATTCGAAAATGAGTCCCTAAAACTCGCTTCTCCGGAGAGATATTCGTCAACCGATTGACGAATCCTTTGTCCTCCACCTATGAGGATTATCGGAGATCGAATCCCCGATAAAGTAGCCGCTGTCGGAGCTCAAAACGTTGTCCAAATGATGCTCCGACATGAAAGAAAGAAGTTGTCCAGAAAACTGGATAGCTTGGTGGAGGAGTTGTGTCGGCCCAAAGGAGGATGGTCGGTTGCACCTTGGTCACCGAAGCCAAGGGAAGTCACCGGAGGGTTGTTGGAGGATTGCCAGTAGAAGCTTGGACACCGATAGCAAGGTGGATGGTGGCACAAGGGCTAGCAGCGTGGAGAGCTTGGGCGGCGGCAAGGAGAAGAGAGGGTTGGGCGACAAGAATAGAATTAGGTTTCACAAAAACCCTTAAGCACTGTTTTTACAAAGAACACATTCTCCTAACGGTTATTGGTTCATAACCAAAACCCGTTAACCCGCTCCAATAACTTAAGTTAAAATAAATCAAACCACATTGGTCTATTTTAAGTTAAAATGAACCGAACCAACTTTGGTTCATTCGTTTAAAACAAACCAAACCCCTTTGGTTTATTCTTCACCATTGGATTAGAAACAAACCAATTTGGTTCATCCATCATGTCTTCATAAGACATGACCCATCTATGCTTCCATTACGACTGAAACAATTTCATACTCGCTCCTTGTTTGGTCCAACCAAATTTAGTTTCTCTCGGTTTGAGAATCTCATTCTCAAGCTCGTTTTAAGTCCTTCGGATTACGCTCATTGTGCGTGTGACCAAATAAGTTTCCAATTTATGTTGGTCGTCTATAATTAACCATTAATTATAGAACGATCATGAGTGACACCTAGTAGTACATCATGATTTCCAATTAATCGAAAAATCAACGGTTGATCCAAAATCATTTCTAAAACCCTTCAGCAGCTACAATGAATAGTGCCCTGTTCCCTTCACGCATCTTATACCCACTTGGTTCAGGATATAGTCTATAGTGTCAGTCCCCACTAGGCTGACTACGTCACACCTAGCCCAAGTATCATTTTCTCATCCTACGGTTTCTAGTTACTGCACATGTATCCAAGAGTACCTTACTCTAAACATGTAATGCTTTGGACAAAGACTTTAATAACAATCCGACAAGAGGCCATAGGTATACATCTCCTCGCAAGGAGTGGTGAATCCTTTATAGGCTATTCAAACACCTTTGGTCACTTTGACTTATACCCAATCATCCCGGGTCCACATCTCCTCAGAGATGCTTGCTTAAGATGTCAAAGAATAAGTCTTCATGACCAAGATGACTTGAATACCGCAAGTCAAAGGAATATTGTACTTAAGCTGCAGTAAGAACTTCATTGACATATCCATATATGCAAAGAACCATATGAAGTCTTACAGCTGGTCACTCCAATGAACTAGTTACCATAACTAGCATTCACGATTAACTTTGGATATCACAATGTCTCCAGCTAGTGAGAATCAGCTGCTTGGATACACCAAGGAGTATACCTCATGCTAGTCTCGACAAAATTGATGATGTCCAAATCCATCAATTCATCAACTAGGGATAATTCCAATACATCACAATTACACATGTAGAGATACTCACTAGTTGTGATCCAATCATAAATTCTCTCATGCTGTGAATCGTATTGTGGACATTCAGTAAATGAGTTTAAGATCTAATCAAATACATGAAAACATGTATACTCAAATAGTGAATCTTCATTTATCATATAAATGGTTTAAACATAAGACGATTTCATTAAGACACCTCTCATATATTACTAACATACTCCCACTTGGCCTAATGCTAATCGCCACGGTATCCAATACCATAAGCTCTAACATGACCCTCAAACTTACTTTGAGGTAAGACCTTAGTTAAAGGATCCGCTAAGTTCCGTTCAGTGGGAATCTTCTCGATTTATATTTCCTTCCTACTAATGATCTCTATGATCAAATGATAGCGGCGAAGCACATGTTTGGATCGTTGATGAGACCTTGGTTCTTTCACTTGTGCAATTGCTCCATTGTTGTCGCAGTAAACCGGTATTGCTTCAACAATGGTTGGAACCACACCAAGTTCATAAATGAACTTCTTGATCTAAATCGCTTCCTTTGCTTCTTCCGAAGCTGCAATGTATTCTGCCTCTGTAGTAGAATCCGCTACAGTGTCTTGTTTGGAATTTTTCCAACTCATTGCACCTCATTCAAGGTGAACACGTACCCAGACTGAGACCTGGAATCATCCTTGTCTGTCTGGAAACTAGCATCCATATACCCGCGTATCACCATGTCCCCTTCTCCATATATTAGGAACACATCCTTAGTTATTCTTAAGTACTTAAGGATCATCTTAACAGCCGCCCAATGATCCATTCTTGGATCAGACTAGTATCTGCTCGTGACACTCAGAGCATACGATACATCGGGCCTCGTACATAATATAGCATACATGATAGATCCTATTGAGGATGCATAGGGAATCTTACTCATGCAAATCCTCTCGTCTTCTGTGCGCGGACACATAGACTTCGAAAAGTGTATCTCATGCCTGATGGGTAGGAAACCTTTCTTGGATTCCGACATGCTAAACCTCTTTAGCACTCGGTCTATATATATAGACTGCGAAAGACCAAGCAACCGTTTTTATCTATTCCTATAGATCTTAATCTCGAAGATGTAGGTTGCTTCTCCCATGTCTTTCATGGAGAATATCTTGGACAACTAAATTTTAACTGATTGTTAGACAGAAACATCGTTTCCTATAAGTAATATGTCATCGACATACAATACTAGGAACATGACTGCACTCCCACTAACCTTCTTGTACACACAAGGTTCGTCCAAATTTTATGAGAAATTAAACTTTTTGATTGTCTCATCAAAACGGATATTCCAGCTCCTGGATGCTTGCTTCAGTCCATATATAGACCGTCGCAGTGTTAGACTCTCCGAGCCGCAAAAATTGCTTTTTGCGTTGCGGAAACCTCGAAAGCTGACCACGGATCTATACGAAGATAAATAAAATTAATTCATGTACATGTTTATCTACACTCGATCTACCTTAGATCTACATAGGAATAATGTTACCCTTGTAGCGATGCCCTTCGCTTATCCCGCTCATCCAAAAGGTTGTCGGATCTCGTAGAGTGTCAAGTGTACATTCCTCTACATGTATCCACACGGACAAAAGGTGGAGAGAACCACTTAGAGTGTGCTAGCACTCTTGGGAGGTCTCGACAATGGAGGAGATGGAGAGAAGAAAAAAGGAGAAGGAAGAAGAAGAATTCAATTACATCATTCACTCATCTTGGCCGGCCACTTAAGGAGGATTAAAAACATCCATGTAATACCAAGAGTCATGGCTCTTGGTCTTCCTCATGAGGTGGCACACCATGATGTGTCCATGATGATGTGGAACATCATCATTGGTCGGCCCTATGCCAAGTCACCATGAAGTGGCATTTGGTCAAGTCAAACTTAACTCTTCATCTTCCCTCTCAAGTCAAGTCAAACTTGACCTCTTATCTTCTATGGTTGATCAAATCTAACCTTTGATTCAAGTCAATTTAATTTAATGAATCTCTATTCATTCGTTTAAATTGACTCAATGAATCAAATCTAAATTAGACTCATTCAACACTTAAATCAAATTGAGTCCAACTCAATTAGTCTAATTTGAATTACTCTTAATCCAGTTTGGTTCATCACATGAACCTAATCCTCTTGGTCCATCATATTAACCTAATCTCCATCTAGTTGCCCTTTGTGTGTGACCCTATAGGTTCTTGTAACGTTGGCAATGCTCCTAAACTGATTTAGAAACATAAACAATGAGCAGTATCTAGCAACACATCATTGCTACCCAAGTTACAAGAATGTTGAGATCCAACATCACCATTGTGACTACTAATTGTGACTCTCATAATATGTGACAATGTCCCTCTATTCTTGACATCTAGATTGATCAATTGAGGCATAGACCGTGTCATCTTCTGTACAATCTATATCTTGAACTCCAAGTAGACTCACTCTAATCAAATGAGTTCATCATTTGGGCATGGTCATGCACTTAGTGGTCTCACTCTATCAAGAATCATGATATCACTCCCGTCATATAGAAGGGATAGATCTCATCTATATCACTCATATCTCTCCACATAATTTATTACATACCGAGTAATCGCCTTTATAGTCCACCCATTTACGGGTGACGTTTGACGAAGTCAAAGTATGCAACTCCTTATGTAGAGAACCATGGTGACTTCAGGTCCAAGGACTAATAGTCATACTAATAGTCACATGAGAAAGTATATGACACTCATATAATGATCCATGATACTTTCTCATAGCGGGTCATTCAGTATACATTCTCCAATGCATATCCATGTGTCAACTTGATATCTCATATCCATGACTTGTGAGATCAAGTCATCGAGTTGACCTACATGCTAGTCTCTTCGCATTAATATTGTCCCTGAATATTAATACTTGACTAGAAATGATTAAGAGTAGTATTCTCTATATCATCTCATTATTGATTCAACCAATCGATTGATATAGATAAGAACCTTCTACTCAAGGACTCTATTATACTTAGTTATTTGACACCAATACAAGTAAGTATAATAACCATAAAGAAATGTATTTATAAATATATATAGGAATATGATACAACAATCATCACATGATTGACTCTAGGACTTTCGCTAATAATCTCCCACTAGCACTAGTGCAAATCACTGTAGTATCTAATACCCAATGACCTAGTGTGACCATCATGCTTTTTCTATGCCAAAGTCTTGGTCAAGAGATCTGCGACGTTAGCCTCTGTGGGTACTCTACAAATCTTCACATCTCCTTTATCGATAATCTCTCGAATGAGATGGAAGCGTCGTAGTATGTGTTTGGTCCGCTGGTGTGAGCGAGGTTCCTTAGCCTGCGCAATCGCTCCATTATTGTCACAATAGAGCTCTATAAGATCTGCTATGCTATGAACCACCCCAAGCTCAGTAATGAACTTGCGGATCCAAACTGCCTTTTTTGCTGCCTCTGATGCAGCAATATATTCGGCCTCTATTATAGAATCAGCAATTGTGTCCTGCTTCAAACTCTTCCAGCTCACAGCGGCACCATTCAAGCAAAACACGAACCCTGACTACGATCTATAATCATCCTGGTCAGTTTGGAAGCTGACATCACTGTAACCCTTTACATCTAGTTCCCTATCGCCTCCAAATATCAAGAAATATTCTTTAGTCCTTCTCAAGTACTTAAGAATATTCTTGACTGCTATCCAATGATGCTCACCTAGATCCGACTAGTATCTGCTCGTCATGCTCAAAGCATACGAGACATCAGGATGAGTACATAGTATGACGTACATGATAGATCCTATGGCAGATGTATAAGGGATCTTATCCATGCGGTCTCTCTCCTCTATAGAAGAGGGACTTTGAGTCTTTAAAAGACTCACACCATGTGACATCGACAGAAATCCCTTCTTAGAATTCTGCATGGCAAATCGTAGTAATACTGTGTCAATATATGTACTCTGACTTAGGCTAAGCAATCTCTTAGATCTATCTTTATAGATCTTGATGCCTAGAATATATGCTGCTTCACCTAAGTCCTTCATTGAGAAACAATTCGATCCCCAGCTAAGTCTTCACAGACTATAGCAAAGGGATGTCATTCCCAATGAGTAGTATGTCATCCACATACAATACAAGAAAGATAACTGTGTTCCCATTAACCCTCTTATAGACACAGGGTTCATCTTCATTCTTGATGAAACTAAACTGTTTGATCGCATCATCGAATCGAAGATTCCAGCTCTGAGAAGCTTGTTTTAGCCCATAAATGGACCTTTACAGCTTGCATACTTTGCCAGTATGTTGTGGATCGACAAAACCCTCAGGTTGTGTCATGTACACATCCTCGAGCAAGTTTCCATTCAGAAACACAGTTTTGACATTCATCTGTCAGATCTCATAATTGTGGTACGCTGCAATAGCAAGCATGATCCGAATGAGCTTAAACATCGCAACTGAAGAAAAGGTTTCATCATAGTCAATACCATAAATTTGCTTGAAACTTTTATCTACCAATCAACCCTTATAGGTATGCATAAGTCCATCCATGTCAGTCTTTCTCTTAAAGACCCACTTACACCCAATGGGTTTGACGCCTTCAGGTGGATCAACCAAAGTCCATACTTGGTTGGTGTACATGGATTCCATCTTGGATCTCATGGCCTCTAGCCATTTCTCAGAATCTGGGCTCATCACAGCTTCCTGATAGGAGGTAGGCTCATTCTCAACGAGCATAACGTCATTATGGTCAGACAAGAGAAATGAGTATCTCTCAGGCTAACGACGTACTCTATCAGACCTGCGAAGAGGTAGGTCTACCTGAACAGGTTGTTGTTCCACAACTCTTTGTGCAACAATCTCATCATCCACAATACTTTGTGGTTCCTGTCCAACCTCCATCAAGGTCTTAGTGCTATGGTCCATATCTTGAATTTCTTCAAGATCGAACGTACTCCCACTAGTTTTTATAGAAACAAAGTCCCTTTCTAGAAATACCCCAGTCTTTGCCACAAACACTTTGTGCTGACTGGGAATGTAGAAGTAATATTCCTTCGTTTCCTTGGGATATCCAACAAAATCGCACTTATCGGATTTGGGTCCCAGTTTGTCTGAGACTTTACGTCGAACGTAAGCCTCACAACCCCAAATCCTCATGAAAGACATCTGGGGATTTTTCCCTGTCCATATCATATATGGTGTCTTTATCACAGCTTTAGATGGAACACGGTTAAGTGTGAAGGTTGTTGTGTCTAGAGCATATCCCCAAAAGGATATAGGAAGATCTGTGTGACTCATCATAGATTGTACCATATCAATAGGGTACGATTCCTCCTTTCGAATACACCATTCCACTGTGGTGTTCCAGGAGGAGTGAGTTGGGATAGAATCCCACACTCAGCTAGATAGTCACGAAACTCATGGCTAAGGTATTCACCACCTCGATCTGATCGAAGTATCTTAATACTCTTGTCAAGCTGGTTTTGTAATTCATTCTTCAATTCTTTGAATTTTTCAAAGGATTCTGACTTATGTGTCATCGGATACACAACCATATCTACTGAAGTCATCAGTAAATGTAATGAAGTACCTATAACCTCCTCTAGCAGCGACATTGAAAGGGTCACACACATCACTATGTATAAGTCCTAACAAGTCTGTTGCTCTTTCGCTGTGTCCACAAAAGGGAGTCTTGGTCATCTTGCCTAGAAGGCAAGACTCGTATGTCTCATATGATTCAAAATCAAATGAGTCCAGCAACCCATCCTTATAGAGCTGGGATAAGCGACTCTCATTTATGTGACCTAAGCGACAATGCCAGAGATAGGCTTGGTTCAACTCATTTGACTTGAACCTTTTGGTACTTATGTTATAGATGGAGTTCTCTAAGTCTAGAATGTAGAGTCCTTTCATCAGAGGTGAACTACAATAGAACATATCATTTAAATCAACGGAATAATATTTGTTCTTTATTATAAATGAAAAGCCTTTCTTGTCTAAACAAGAAACTGAAATGATGTTCTTTGTGAGAGCAGGCATATAACAACGTTCATCTAATTCTAGTACAAGGCCAGAGGGCAGAGATAGAAAATAAGTTCCTACAACAACATCAATAACCCTTGCTCCATTGCCTACTCATAGGTCTACCTCACCCTTCGTCAATGCCCTGCTATTTCTCAGCGCCTGTACATTAGTACAAATGTGAGAAGCACATCCGGTATCAAATACCCACGATGAAGAAATACATATATTGACTTCTATAACATATATACCTGAAGTAGAAGTCTCACTTCTCTTCTTCTTAAGATTTTCCAGGTATCCTTTGCAGTTCCACTTCCAGTGATCGGTCTAACTGCAGTGGTAGCATTCAACATCCTTGGCAACCCCTCCTTTAGGTTTCATTGTCTTGCCTTTGCCCTTGTCTTGGGACTTTCCCTTACTTTTAGGCTTGCCCTTGCCTTTCTTCTTTTGCACCATCAAAATGGAGTTGGGCTTTGCCTTCTTAAGGTTGAGTTCAGCAGTTCTCAACATGCTAAGCATCTCAGGCAGTGACTTATCAATTTCATTCATGTTGTAATTCATGACAAATTGATTGTAACTTTCTGGCAAGGATTGCAAGATCAAGTCAGTGGTCAGTTCTTGGCCAAGTGGGAATCCCAACCTCTGTAGGTTTTCTATGTACCCAATCATCTTGATTACATATGGACCTACGAGAGTCCCACCTTGCATCTTGCACTGAAACAGTACCTTAGAGATCTCGAATCTCTTGTGCCTTGCTTGTCCTTGATATAGTTGACGAAGATGTTCAACCATATCAAAAGCATTCATCAACTCGTGTTGCTTCTGAAGCTCAGAGTTCATGGTCGCGAGCATGAGGCATGACATATCTAATGCATCATCTTGATGCTTCTTGTAAGCATCTCGATCAACTCGCATGGCAGTGGCAGGAGGTGCTTCCGGAATGGGCTGCTCCAGGACGTACAATTTTCTTTCTTGTTTGAGAACAATTCTCATATTCCTGTACCAGTCCAAGAAATTAGCTCCATTGAGCTTGTCCTTCTCAAGGACAGAATGCAGAGAGAGAGTGTTCGTGTTTGACGACATGACAATCTATAACATAAATAATACAGAAAGTAAATATCATATTCCATTTATCATTTAATTAGGCCTTTAATTAAATGATGCTTCCACTGAATTATAAGACTTTTGTAGAATCGAGTCATGGATGTTGTCAAACCACACTACTAGATTCATACCAACTAGCTATAATTCTCGCGGAACAAGATCCACATCATACTACGCCTTGAGTTAGCTTTGTCTAAATCGCCGAAGACTTAGTATGATCGGTAGGTAACAAATTACCACGGAGGAGATAAAAATAATAAATGCGAATAAAGAAGAGGAAACATAAAGACAGTAGTTGAGAGTTGTTGAGTGCAGTAACTCTGAGAAGGATGGTTCGAATTCCATGGAAGTAGCAAGGGGGAAGTATATTCAGATAAGGTTGCAGTCCTTTCTAGTGAAAATCATGCTACATTTACAAGAAAGCCTCAAAAATAAGTATTAGTATCCCCATTTCTTTTTATTAACATACTCGACAGCAGTTACATTATTTAAGCTAATAATTATACAAGCTTTTTATGGTTATCATTAATAGGGAAACTATCAGAGGACTCCTCTGAAGGGGAAGGCGCCAAGATGACTCTGTAGAGATCGCCTTGGGCCGGAAGTGCAGCTGGTGGAGCTTCATCAAAAGGGGGCGGATGACTCCCTGCTGAAGGGACTGGAGCGAAAGCTAGGGCCAGCGGAAGCAGAGGGAGTTCGGCGGAGGCCCAAGGATCTCCTACAGTGTATTCCCATGTCAGGGGAGGATTCCAAACCCGATTGTGGAATGGAGGGAAGGGGGCTCGGAAGGATCTCCCCGTGTTAGGGGTTTGAGCGATGGTTGATGATGGAAGAGGAAACGGATGAAATGCCGAAGTTGCAGTCGATTGTGTCGCGGATTCTTCGGCATTCTCCGTGGCCCAGTCGTGCAATTCAAAAGAATCAGAATATGAGGAGATCTCAATGGGGTGTTTCGCGGAAGCCATGAATGTGGGATGGAAGGAAGAAGATGCTCGTGGTGACAATTTATAATCGAGGGAGGAAGAGTTGCATTTGTCCTTGGGAAGGAAAAGAAGATGGAAGGACTAACATCATAATGGCGTCAGCATAGGAAATCATCGAGACGTCATTTTCGAAGCAGCCAATTAGCTTGCGAAGATCAAGAGGCAAAAGTAAATTAATTGCTGGCCGAGCCAAAATTGGTTCAGGTCGGATGAAGATCACGCCTAGGATGTCCCGAACGGATTCCCGAGTAGGGAATGTCATCACTCATTTAACTCTATGGAAAGAAGAGAATAGGCAATAACTTTGAAAAGAACAAAACCAAGAGCAGACTTAAAATTTCAAACCCATACCAATACATACATAAGAATCAGCACAGGGCTGTGCCAGTTTAAACATTCTTTAACGACAAAGAATCAGTCAGTATAAGGAAGAAAATATGATAAGTCATAATTCAAAAAGTTCAGGGGGACATTTAGCCAAAGTTATTTCAGGGTCCAAGTAACTGGTGTTAGTGCCAGGAGGAGGGTATCCCCGTTCGGCGTTTAAAGAAGAAGACCCGTCGAAGCCAAGCATGAAAAAGTCTACCCCCTTCTGCACGTATTGCCCTTTCAAAACTGCCTCCTTCTCCTTTAATTGGGAATGGCAAATAGCTAGTTGAGCCTGGAAGGCGGCTAATTGGGTCGCCAAAGCATCCCTCTCTATTACTGCTGTCACTGCCCGCTGACCCAGAGAAGATAAGGCTTCAGTATATTCTTGGCGAAGCTCCTGCTGTTGCTGGGTCACGGAGGATAAGATTTAGGGAAAGTAGCCACCATGGAAGAGAGTTTATTACACTTCTCCAAGCATGATTTCTGGGTATCCCCCCATGTCTGGCGTTCCTGCTGCAATTGACGGATGGTGGTTGAAGAGTTAGCAGCCTGGATATATGCATCTGCAAGCTGCCTCTTATACTCGTCCAGCTCATGGGTCAGAAGGTCAACTTGTTGAAGTTGGTTGGATTGCAAAAATACTTGATGCTGGAAGTCTTCATTTTTTCTTTGAAGTTCCTCCTTTTTGCTCTGGGCCAAGCCAGCTGAGGCATTGCATCCTCACACCAAGTGATTAGATCAACCTCCTTCTGCTCACCTCCCTTCAGCTGCTGTGTGAGTTTCTGTTGGTGAGCCAGGGAAGCGAAATGGCGAGTCTCCACATTAGATTGGAATTGGACCATGTGGGATGTTATCTTATTATAAGTGGTCGATACCAAGAAAGAGACACAGATATTACAAATAGTAAGCATTGACATATATATATATATATACTAAAGATAAAAAAAAGAGAATAATTACCTCAGCCAAAAGTTTGCCCAGATGATCGTAGGGGCCCTGCACACCTAATTGATTGAAGAATTTTATTTCTCCCAGATGGTAGATCTTTAGGGAGGACCCCAGAGTGGCTAATGGAGGATTCGGGAAGGGAAGATCTCTCCTCCCTCGGAGGGGGAGAGGGACCCATAATTCGAGAAGGAATAGAAGAACGAGGTACATCAGTGGAAATATCCACAGGGGAAAGTTCGGTTAGGAAATGAGTTGGAGAGTCAAGTGGAAGGGGGGATGAAACAGGAGAGTGAGAAGGAGACTTTTCCCCTTGCATGGAAGAAGGTGGGATGGCTAACATGGTATTCCCCACCCTGGGTTCGTATATAACTAAGTGTTGGAGCTTCTTCAGTTTTGAGGGGGATGACAAAGGAGAGGAATGAGAAGGAGATGCAGGGATGGACGAGGAGCTGGGGACTCCTTCCCCGGTAGGGCGTAACCTCTTTTCGGGGTGAAGAAGGAGCAGCTTCAGATTTACCTTTACCTCGCTTCTTAGAGGTCTTCTTCTTCTTAGCAGCCGCAATCTCCTCACCTTTTAGGAAGGCGTCCTGCATTAGGTTATCTACAAAATCTGTTGTTAGAAAGTAGACTGACCTAGAAAATTGATTGTATCAAAATAGGAACAATGTCCTACCTATGGCGCCTGGGGCGGTTAAGGGGAAAGGGGACAGCCCGTGACGATTGAGGAGAGGAGGTTTCATCAAATGGTCGGAATAATAGTGGGATTCTCACAACACTCTATGGACCTCAGAAAAAGGACATTGGGTCCTCATTTTGCGAAAGGAGGGTAGCTCCGGAAGATCTAACTTTCAGGTATCTGAATAGGGTAGAGGCATCGGAAGTTGAGCAAAGAAGTATAATGCTTCCCATCCTTTGTGAGAAGATGACATGTTCACTAAAAAATGGCAGTCCGAGCGACTGGAGAGATAGAAAAGACCCTCCTTAGAAGTTTTTAATTGGAAGAAGCAGTGGAATAGTTGGGGGGACAAAGGGAGATCTAGGTGTCGAAATAGTATGATAGCTCCCGATAAAATACGGAAGGAATTAGGGGTAAATTGGTTGAGGGACAGTCTGTAAAAGTCTAGGATTTCTAGATAGGGAGAGGGCACGGGCAAATACAAACTGTTGAGAAATTGTTCTGAAAAGAAGCAGGTTAGGCCGGGAGGAGGACGATGTGGTCGGTAAGAAGTGGTATTGAAATGACATGGCACGGAAGGGCCTATAAATTGGTCCCTAAGGTTGAAGAAATAGTGTTTACTATCTAACTGGGTGACGGTGTGCTCATACCAGGGAAGTGAAGGTGGGATTTTCGAGGGCCATAGGTATAGAATGAGGAAGAACACTTACTTGAAGGTTGAAGAAGGAACGCTTGCAAAAGAAGGGGCTAGGCCGCTGGAACACCGCCGGAAAAAACTGCTGGAAGGGAGAAGGGGAAAAGACTGGATTATTAGGCACGTTAAGTTATGCATAAAAGGGGAGGACGGAGATTTATATAGGGTTTTGTGACTTTTCGACTATCTAAGAGAAAAAGAAAAGTGGGGCCCATGGGCCCATTAAGCCACTCCGAGCATATGGGGTAAGGCAACAGGAGAAAGCAAATTTGAATTGGCAAGGAAAGGGTGAGTTAGAGGCCTTATACATTTAGAAAGTCAAGCTTATGACTTCGCTTGACTGTTTTTAGGGGTTGGTTAATGATACTGCTGCTACCTCTTTTCTGTGAATAAGGTAAAAAGACCCGCGCGTAAGACATTGTCCGAACCAAGTAGCCGGTTCGGCGGGAGGAGTTTGAGGAGAACGGTTCGGGCACGTTAGTCTGGGGCAATTGGCACGGGAGAACGGTTTGAGGGAGTTGGCACGCCCGGGTGATCTTGAAGATTACTCCGATACGGGATGGATGAGAATCGGCTCGGTCTAGCGGGCCTAGAGATGGTTCGATACGGGGAGAATAGAAATTGGTTCGGGCTACAGGAAAAAGCCTAAGAGTTACGCTACACGTGAGTGGTAGGTTTAGGTTAGCTTTATCGAAGGTAAATAGCCGAAAGAGATGAGCTAAAATATTTCTCGATATGTAGATAAGAAGTTGTTACACAACAAAAGAGGGTCCCCACATAATATTCCGAGGAGCCTTCGTTCCTTATGTCTGTAACAGAATGATTCTCCAAATAGACAAGGAGGCCACGTGTACAATGAAGGAGGTTCATGGTGCAACAGCTGGCCAAAGGAAGGAGGATAAAAGGGAGAAGTAGGGTAAGAGGAAAGGGGGATCCGCATTATTCCAACAGGCGAGAGACGAAGGCACATCCGAATGGGAGAGCAACCACATCGCCGGAGAAGGAGACAAGGAGAGTAGTGAGCTCCATCTTTTTCGATACTTTCTATGTATTGAGATAATTGTAAGAGGTTTTCTCCTCCACCTCCGAAAGTTCTTTCCGTGAAGGAGGAAGTTTATAGTGAAAGTGTTTTGGCCCGTAGCTCATGGAAGGGCTCACCCCCATGAAGTAGGAACCTTCATTCCGAACCACTTATATCTTGTGTCTTTGCTTGTTGCCTGTGTTGCGTGCATTTCTCTTCTTCGTACCTCATTACTATTGCGATCGGAGAGAACCCTCAAGCTTCTTGCACACTCTCCTGCATTGAAAGGAAGCCAGAAAACCCTTCTCCACACCGCATCAAGGTTGAGTCAATTGATATACCTATACGTTGAATGAGATAGTATTCATTAACAAATAATATTACCATCTTATCTAATTTAGTTGACAGATAGGGATTAAGTTAACCGAATTGAAATTAAGTAGACTAGAAAAGTAGTCATGGCGAATAAGAATTCATTGATTAATATTTTAGTCGATTAAAGGATGATTAAGTTAGACTGACTTCAAATAGAATAATTACGTAAAATTTATTCACACTCTATTTGAAGGCTACAAATAAAGAGAATTCCTAAATGGACTAATCGAAACCAACTTAACATCTTATAATTTTCACATCGAGAAAAAATTTGGATTTAGAGATTCCTTTTGCAAAAGTAAATAAATAAGGATTCTTTTATTTTTTTCCATCTAAATTAATATTTTAAACACTTGAAATAAAAGATTTAGACCACTTGTGTCGAAGGAAAAAATATTTCGAATGGCAAAAAAGAAAAATTGGGTGACACAGACACAATTTAATATACCCTATAGAGTTGATACGCTGAATACGCACTGTATACGTCCAGCGCGCGCAACTCAGTCACCGCCGCCCGGCGCTCCGCTGATTCAGAGATCGGGAAACAGAAATTTGTTTTAGTAAAACAACTGGTCGAAACATAAATTTCATACCATGAGGGGCAAAGCGCAATATTTACTCGGCATTCATATATATATTGGCGCTCAAATGTTCGGAAACCCCGCTCACTAACTCGATCCATTAGGTTCCTCTGTCCTCCGATCCTCCCACTCCCTCAGACCCTCACCGCGACGAACAGCCCACGACGTCGCCCTCATGGAGATCTCGTCTCTCTTCCACTCGGACGGCGCTGATGTCTTCCAGATCATCGACAACGCCATCCTCGTCGCCGCCTCCGACCACCCCGACGAGTTGAAGAGGCAGCGGTATGCGATCGTAGAGTTGTGCTTCAAAGCGCTCCTCCCTCCTTTTCCTCGAGGATCCAAGGCCGATGAGGGCCATGGAAGCGGAAAAGTGGACACCGAAGAGATCATCAAAAAGGAAAAGGAGGAGGACGACCGATCCATCGTCGACGAGGTCATGCGGATTAAGGAGATCCTTTCCGGCCATCACCATCAGGTTTAATTTGTTCCCGCACTAGTTTAGGCTTTCCGATGCTTTATCTTAGGGTTTCTGATGCATACAAGGAATTCTATAGGGTTTAATTTGTTCCTTCACCAGTTTAACGCATTAAGATATTAAACAGAGTCATGGAATTATATGAATGTGCTCGATGCAGGCTGATGACGCCCTGTTCGATTCATTGAGGAGCCTTCAGCAATTGAAGATCACTTATGAGATCCTTGAGGTGCCTATTTACCACATATATATCTGGTTTTATGCAATATATTACTGTAATCTGAATTTATAATGATCATCTCTTCTACTTTTGTTTTGGTGATCCATAGGCGACGGGTATCGGATGGGCTGTTCAAGTCTTGCACAAGCACACTTCGAAAAACATTCGTCCCTTGGCTCGAACTGTGACCTCGTGAGTTTCTTTTACTCTGCCATCGATTACCTGTCCATATCTTGATTTCAGCCGTTTTTTCATCGACTTGTTTTTGACTTTGTGCAGAGGGTGGAGGAAAGTAGTGGATGAATGGGTCGAAGCTACTGATGCCATTACTGGTTCGCTATATATGGCCCTGTCTGAGTCTCATTTCTCTTTTTCGATTTACGATCTTTCATGCGCTGTCTAACTGACGATTTGATTATGACTTGCAAAAAATTGCCCAGACTCTCGAATTCCTTTGGCTAAGGTTCAAGAGGAAAGATCTGTAGCAGAAAAAGTAGAGATAAGAAGGCAAGAAACAAGACAACTACCAGTTTCTGCACTAGAGCTGCATCATGTTGGAAGAGTCCAAGCAATCCCAGTCAACATTCCAAGCGAAGAAATCAAGCCAAAGGGAGTTGCTGAACCAGAGCCTGGCAGATTGCCAAAGCTTGCCTCTCGCCGACAACTTCCACTTCAAAGGAAGCCACCATCAATTCCACAACGTGTAAGTTTAACTGGACATGCAGAAAGTTGCAACCCATGCTCCTTTTTTTAATTAACGAGCTTAATTGTCTAGGCAAATCTCGATCTCTACTGTGATGCATTTCAGCAATCTGAACGCGATGAGGAAGCTTCGATTCAGGCAAAGTTGGCAGGGCCCTAACTTTCAAGAGGTCAAAGAGGCAACTGCCTCATGCCCCGACTTAGAAAGGGGTCATAGAAAAAAATTTTAAAGACTTAATCGTAATTTTTAAAATATTATAGAGTTTTTTATAATATTATAAAAAATAATTAAAGTGTATAGTAAACCTACTCACTTTCACAACCGATTAAAAAATTTTCACTTTTTATGGAAAAAATATTTTGAAGGGCTTAATCATAATTTTTAAAATATTTGAGGGTTTTTTTATAATATTACAAAAAAATCAAAAGGTCCAGATTGACCTCTTCCTCCTCATTCATACTTCGTAATATCTTTTTCCGTCGACCTCTTTAATTTTTCTCTCTATTTTTAATCCTAAAATTTTTATTAAATTCTAATTCATCTCCCTATCAATTATTTATCATCGTCGTCATTGTCAGTATCATCACCCTCGCAGACATTGCTTATCGTTGTACAATTGGACCGTGATTGCTAGCATCGTCATCGTCTCACTTCATATTAAATTGATCATTGAGAATTTGAGGTGGAGTTAATCTTGAACGATAATTTATTTTATAGAAGAAATATGACTTTGTTAGTTATGTTATTCTTAATCCTAATTCCTAAAAATATATTTTACATTTAAATAATTCAAATAGAATCGATATTCTTAATCTAATTCCTAAGAATCTATACATTCAACTTTCTCAATTCTAAGTAGAATACTTCATCCGTATCATCCTGCTAATAAATAAATTTCTTTGATAACTAAATTTAACTTTAGAATTTATAGAACCATCCTGCTAATAAATAAATTTTTTTGATAGCTAAATTTAACTTTAGAATTTATAGAAAATTAGTTATTTAATTAAAAAAATTGATCGAGTGACTTGTTTGATTTCAACGAAGTGTAAGAGAGAAATTGAAAGTCAATGACATAATTTATAAGTAGGTTTAATTTTAAAGAGCACTTGAAAATGATTTTATAGATATTATACCGAGTAAATTATCATTATTAATTTTAAATTACTCTTTTTTTTATTATTATAAAGTTATTATTATTTTACAATGCAATGTGAATTTAAGGATTAATATTATTTTATACGCAAATGATTCTTAATTTATTTTTTTACAAAAATATGCAAAAATATATTAGCAAGAGTAAAAATTGAATTTATTTGATTTTAAGAAATGATATTTTATTTTTATTTTTAATAATTCAAATATTCAAGAGACAAAGAAAAGGAAGAAAAGACTATGAAAGCTAGATGACTAGTATTTATATAATTATTTTAAATATTTATTAATTTTTTATTGATGTAATATATTATTTCTAATTTATTTATGTATTTATTATATTTGTTATTTATAAATTAAATTTTATAGTAATTTATCATAATAAAAGGGTCTATTTTTTTATTATTTACTTCAGGTCTAGTTTAACACAGATATGACTCTGAGAGTTGGAAGTGGCAAAGCGCAAACTGCATGAAGGATATCAGAGAGCTGACAATGGTAAATTTGATACGACCTTTGATTTCTTCTTTCAACTCATTTAGATGAAACTGTATGTCGGGCATTTCCTGAACAAAGAGCAGCGACAAGTTCTCATGGTTCCTTTGATGTAGCGAAAAAGCAGCGGACGATAAAAGTGATGGAGCAGCGACACATGCCGAAGAAGGGTGGCCGCACTTTGAGGCCTATTCAGAAACTGAGAAATGAGATTAAGGAATGGGCTAGAGCTCATTCTGTGAAGCCGCCACAGAAGCAGGAGCTGCAAGGGGCTTGCCGGTCTATTCGATACATCTACACAACGAGAACTTATAGTAAATTAACCAAAAAATTGGTCGTTCTCTGAATTTTCATTTATTTTGGATCTTTTTTTTCTTCCTTTTTTTGTTTAATGTATATAACATTAGCACAGTGATCTATTTGAGTTTTCTTTTTTATTTTTACGTATTTATATATTCAAAATTGATAATTTCATAAAAGGTTGATCATTAATTTTAATCGTCCAAGATAATTATAATTTATGATTTGAAATCATTGAAAATTATTATTTATTTTTTATTTTTATAAAATATTTAAAATATTTATAAATATATAAAATATAAACTTATTTAACATCTCTATCTTTTTTTAAAGCAGGAATTAAAATCACGTTAATTAAAATCTGAGTTTTATTTCTAGCTAACTTCTCTACATCTATAACTTGCACTATTAAAATTTTTTATTTGTTCTTTACAATTTTTTTTTTTAATTTTTATGGAATCATCAAATAATATTTAAGTTTCTTAAATCTGAATATGCATATTGAATGAATAAAAATGATAAAATAAAATTAATAAATAATTTATTAGAAAAGTTAAAAGAGATTAAGTTTAATAATTTGAAAATAAAATAGTTTTATATTAAAGAGATGTAGATTAAAAATGATTTAAATAAATTAGTACAATAGTTGGATAACGAAAATTTTAAAACAAATAAATCAATTATACTTAACCATACTATTAATATCATTAAGATTTTATAAATATTATTATTAAAAAATTATTGTAAAAAAAATAAATTAAATTAAATAATATTTTGAAAATATTAACTGAATTCAAAATAAATAATAATTTAACGGTCAATTCAATTATAAGTTTGAATCGTCAATTTATCAACTAAAATTAATTAGATTGAATCAGATCAACTAATAATCGATCTGTTGACTGATACATGCTAACCGAAACCCTCAATTGCGAGGTAAAATATTAGGTCGCGATCAACTTCCGCAAGTGTACGGTTATTGTCAAGTAATAAAATTATCGATCCCATAGGGATTGATATTCGAGTATTGATTGATCCAATGAATTTTGATTGTTCGGATTGGAATTTGGTAGTTGAAAGTTGTCGGTCATAATCTAAACTCTAGTATCGGTGTCACTCGGAGAAAGGAAAAGGGGTATGCTCAAGGCTAAGGAAGGGATTTCAGGATTTTGATTTCACCTATACGATGTCGGACATGTTGTAAATTTATACTCCTAAATTTTCTAATTTTGATCTTGCGGGAAGATCATCAAGTTTGATCCCCGGTGAACTTTTGATTCTATACAGGAATTACCTAATCTTCTAGAGCATCCCTTTCGGATCCACAAATCTCAAGAGGTTGTTGTCGCTGGGATGCCCCTGTCACGGGTCCCACAACCACTCAGTTGATTTCTCCTACTTCGCAGCCTCTAGATAGATTAGGTTGATGGAGTTCTATGTTATCCCCATGAGCAGGTGGACCATGTTTCATGCCCTACTCTTTCACGTCCTAATATATACGATTATGGGAGGGAGGACGACCATTCAGTTCCTCCTTGATTCTCCTAAGTTTCGATATAGATGCTCTTAGCATCTATATCGACTAAGCATGATAGAAATAGAGCAAACCGCAATTATCATAGAACTAAGAGACACAAACCACAAATATAAATAGAGTAAATCATATTATAAATGCATAAACATGTCCAATATTTACATGGCTACTCTCTAGTCTTAGAATCAATAGTTCTACTCCATAGAAATCAAAGAGCAAACACAAGACATTGCTCGATAAGAGTTTACAATCAAAGAAAGATTAAGACAAAAGAAATATGCCCTACTTTAGTTGGAAAATTCGTCTTGGCATCCTTCTGGTGGATGAAACTTCATCGTCGGCCTTGAGTCGCCTTCCTTCCTCCCCGATTATGAGCTTTTGGTGCTTTGTTTAGGGCACCTGTCATCGTTTACTCCCCCCCCCTCTCTCTTGGTTAGGCATGCCTTTCTATATATAGGAGTCATCCCAACTTTCCATATTTACCTACGAAACCTATTTTCCAAGTTTTACGACAACGCGACAAGGTCATGTGAATTTCAGACAACCAGCGCTGAAAAATCGACATCAGGGCTTCGTTCTGAAAAAGGTACGGTCGTGTGAATTTCACACAATCGCTCGTGTGTTCCTCTAGAGAGTCATATGGACGCCATCTTTTCGTCCGTAAGCATGCCCATGTCTCGAGAACACGGCCAAAATACACTCCCCTTTCTTCGAGTTTTGTTCGGGTCGTCATTATGCTCTAAAACTCCATCTTGTACATGAAAAATAACACGAGCAGACCTCGAACTAGAAAGTAACAAATAAATACAAAATAAGATAAATACGCATGAAATAATTACAAAATGCAATAAGATGTGTATCAAAACTACCTCTAAAATCCTATATGATTTACACACATCAAAGTCTCCCAGACTTTGATCTTTGCTTATCCTTAAGTAAACTTCAGTGTATCATAGATTTCAGGTAAAAGGATATGTTTCAATACCTAGCATATTCACTAAAATCTATCAAGTGGAATTTTCAATCAAAACAAATTAATTTCCCCCCCAAGTCCACTAAGTTAGCTTTCCCTAGAATTAGTATAAAGTCACAAATGCATGCTCAATATTGAGAGAAATTAGTCAAAATGCGTGTTCGATATTGAGAGAAATTAATAGGTGTTTCCCCAGTAATCTAACTCAGTCTCAAAGGGGCACCTAACCATTTCCACTCATGAACCTTTTATTCTTTTCTTTTCTTTTTCTCAGAATCTAGCAATCTTTTCTTTTCCTCTATTTTTTTTTCCTTTTCTTTCTCTTTCTCTTTTTTTCAAATGGGATTTCATGATCCGAGCATCTCCAATAACTAAAATGCTAACCTAGGGTCACCTATGGATTCCAAAGAACTAATCTATCAAGATGAATCATAACTAATTACATACTAGATCACCCCTTTTGGAATTCTTAATAAGTGTTCAAGAAAATAGAAGCTAACTAGCAAACAATTATCAATGCATCACAAATTTAAATACCACAATATAAAAGAAAGTAAAATGCATATGTTACTGAAATACATGACTACAATATATTAATTTTTCAAAAAAATCACTGAAGTAAGCTATGAGATCAAATGAAATAAGTGTTGAAAGAAATCTAAAGACACCTACATGCATGAAAAACTAAAACAAATGCAAATAAAAGCAATCTACTAAAGTTAAACCTACCAAAGCAATAAAAGTGCAATATCAAAAAATGTCACAACCTCCCCCAGACTTGGAATCGATCATACCTCTAGCATGGTGGTCATCGAGGGAACTGAGGAAGTATCCTCATCTCTGGCTCATTGGGGAAACTGTCACTCAACCGCTAGTGCCATGAGTATAACTCATCCACCTGATGGTTGATGGGATTTGTCATTGCTTGGTAGTCCTCCTCACATGCCCATTGAAGATGAGCATCTCTCATGAATCGGTTAATCTCCTGCTGATGCTCCGCCTCTTATTGGAAGTACTACTGGGCATGACTATAGAAGTGGTCTGCCCTATGAAAATGGTCACGCAGGCCCTGAAACTTGGCCCGAGTGAAACTCTGTTGCTCGTCCATTCACTGCCGCAGTACCTGCTACTCGGCATGGATGTCATCAAGGTGCGATCGGAAGCTAGAGAAATCATATGATGATGACCCACCTGCATCATGATCAAAAGAAGGAAAAGAAGAAAATGTAGGCTCGGGTCATGGGCTAGGAGTGCTCCTATGGTCGGATGGGTCTAAGGGTGAATGATGTGAAGGTGGTGAAGGGGGTCCATAGGTAAATGGGTCCTCTTCTTGTGGTGGGCCCACCGCAACTCTATCTAAATGCCAATTGACTCGATTTGTGACTATGGTATGATTGGGGCTAGGAAGCACTAGGGGTGGCAAGTCCTTCCGTACAAAGCAAAATGAACTTCCTTCTCTCACTATCATCTTCATTGTCATGCACACCCCTAAGTCAATGTTAGGGCACCCCTCTACTCTATCTAATCCCTCATAGTCATATCCCATCGTATCACATATGTGGGTCAACAAGCTCCCTAAAATAATGTCTTCTTTGGGTGCTTTACCCATCTTAACCAAATGTCGAATAAAATGTGATCATACATCCACCAATTTATTGCCTTGCAACAAAGCTCATATGCACAATAATTCACTAGCTCTCACTATCCCATCACTCTCTCCTCTATCAAAAATAGTACTAGTCATGAAATGATGAATGTATCAGAAAATAGGGTTTTGTAATTGAGATGCCTTAGCTCTAGAGGGGTCATAAGAGGTTTCTCTAGTTAATTCGTTTCAAAATAATCATCCATTAAAATCATCAGGTGTTCTCCTCTCTCCCCCACTAGGCAATCTGAAATATAAATTCCATTGACGAAGGGTCCATTCATACTCTATGTTAAACAATCTAAATGTTATCTTCCCCTCCTGACTATCCATTCCTGACAAAATTTACGCATCCACCGAGCTTAAAAATTCTAGTACCACCCTAGGGTAAGTCGAGTGTCTAAGTCCACTAAGCACTTCCCAACCTACATTATGAAATAGCCATTGAACATCATTAAGTAAACCTAGGGTTTCAAGTCGAGATTCGTCTATATACTTAGTTTCGACTACTTTGTGGGTAGAAAGCATATGAAAATGAATTTTGTGATCATCATTACGAAATATAATGCCTAGGGGTGAGTTACCTTTTTCCTGAGCTTGTTGGTTGCCTCTTCCCCTTGCCCTTGGCTTGGTTGGGGAGGATGAAGAAAATCCACACCTTGTGCTCTTCATCTTTGCCTGTGGGAAAGTTCTTGGACGGGAATAGAGGTTGAGGAAGGTCTCTCGGAGATAGGAGCATAAGGTAGGCACGGGCTAGGGCAAAAAATACGAAAGGCACGACCGATTTGGGGCAAAAAACACAGTTCATGCTCCTTTAAAGAGGTGTGACATGACCGTGTGAAATTCACACGACCAGCCATGTGTGAGTCTATCACAGCAACTTGGAAGATTTCTAGAAAAAGACAGTCGTGTGAATTCACACGGTTGGTCATGTGTCTCTCTGAAATTTTCTGATGTGACACATGGTCCAAAATTTCTCCACACACCCTATCATGTACTTTTCTGTCCATGAGGTACGACCGTGTGAATTTCACACGGGCGCCCGTGCTTTGTTCTATGAACTCCTAAAAATTACTCCTTCCTGCATGGTAAGTCCTACAAACATCTATAAACATAAGAACATGATGATAAGCAAAAACTAAAATAAACTAAAGTAAACTTGGGATGCCTCCCAAGAAGCGCTTATTTAAGGTCTTTAACTCGATTATACTCCCATGTGTCAACTGGGTGTTGGTGGCTCAGGAAATCTCCACTCATCCAGTCAAAATTTCTATCCTCTCACGATAACTTAGCTATCCGGCAAGAAGAATACCCAACCGATAGGGGGTTGTCAAACCTCGATAAGCCAAACTATATGACCTCGTGCTCCACTTCCAAGGAAATTATATGCTTTTCAACATCAATATGAGCTCTAGTGGTGGCTAATAACGATCTTCCTAGGATTAGCGGTGTTTGAGGTTCCTGTCCGATGTCTAAAACAATGAAATCTGTAGGTATCAAGAAATTCTCTATAGTCACCGGTACATTTTCCAAAATACCGATAGGTTTCCTAATCCTATCGTCCTCCAGTCGAAGAGACAAATCAATTGGCTTCACACTATTCAGCCTCATCTCCTTGTAGAATGCATATGGCATCACATTAACGGTCGAACCGAGGTTGAACAATGCGATGTTAAAATTGAATCAAAAAATTCTATAGGGTATGATGAAATCGCCTAGGTCCTTGAGCTTAGGTGGAGACTTGTCTTCAATCGTTACTGGTTATCTAGTGTTAGAATCACGGTTGTGTAGCTCTTGGTACACCTATCTTCCGAATCCACCAATTCCCTTGATTCGTCATGCTCCACAAGGTCTCGGTGCCATTCCGTGATGTACACAGCGTTACTATGTTCCATGTGGCTTAGTTCAGATTTCTCGATGAATCCTTCCGTAGCTCGTGATGATGCATTGACTATCTGGGCTACTTGCATTATTGAGGATCGAACGTCGCATTAGAGGGGGGTGAATAGAGATTCTCCGATTTCGTCGTTCGTTCACATGCTCGTCTACAACGATGTTAGTGCATAGTGGAATACAAATAGAAATACATAACAAATATAAAATCACACGCAAACACAATGATATAATGTGGTTCAAAACCTAGAGTTCCTACTCTATGGGTCGAGCTCAAGTGAGCTCTAGTGATTCACACCACCACTAAATCTTCTCTTTCTCGGTGACACACCAGAGATGGAGAAACCTCTTACAATAAATTACAATAATAATAAGAATAAGCAAACCAAGTAGAAGCATATAAATGAAATGAAAGAAACAACACTTTACACAATTGAGCTTTTGAATGCTTGAGCTTTTAGTTGCTTTAAGATGTCCTAAAAGTCTGGAATTGTAGCAACAACTCCCCTTCAAATCCTCTAGAATCGGCATCCGAAATCCTCCACGTCGAGCTCCTTTTATGCCTCTGTACGACCTGAATTTCCACCTGACAGTCGACTGCATATAGTGTCATTGTCTTACAACGAACTTAATCCATATTGACATTCCAGCCAATAGATACACCAGCAGTCGACTACTGCTCAGTTATCGATTAGTCAGTCGACTACCAGAGCTTCTGTGCTCATGTCTGCAAAAATTAGTCAACTTTCATTCATGACAGTCGACTGCTCAAGGCCAGTCGACTATCCATAACTAGTAGTTGACTACCAGAGCATAACTCGAGCAGTCAAGCCTCAATCGACTACATGACCGGATCGGTCATAATCCGAAATCGATCGCTTCGAGTCGGCCTGGCTCCTAGCCGCTGGACTGCTCAATACCTAGTGATAAACCTCAACAATGAGGTTTAACCTCAAGTATGATCCCCTCATACTTGATAAACACCCTTAGCCAAGACCTAAGCCTTCAGTCCACTTCCATCATCCTTATGCCTCTCAGATCCCTTGAGTCTGTGACTCTTCATCCTTGCACTAGCCTTCAAGTGCCTCCATTGGCTATGTCATGATAATCGAGTTCCTTGCCAAGGTACATTTGGACTTATGCCGCCAAGACTCCATGCTTGGACTTTACACTACCAAGCATTGGACTTGTACTGCCGAGACTACATGCTTGGACTTTACGCCGTCAATATTGTTAGTGCCTATAAGATTCATATATCTCCACAATGACATGATATTGTCCACTTTGGGCCTAAGCCCTCATGATTTTATTTTTGGGCTTTACCCAAAAGGCCTCATTCCAATGAAGATATCTTTTTCATCTTATAAGCACATGATCTTTTTCATGTCTTACCAATGTGGGACTTTGATTGTATTCTCAATACTCTAACAATCCCCCCCTCAAACGAAGGACCACATTGACCACCCCTCAAGCCTATCCATCCTCAAAGGATATCCTCTACTTGGTGTCTGATCCTCAACCCACCAGGACTTCCTGCCAACTATCTGGTCCTCCTGACCCAGCTGGACTTCCTGCCAGTTGTCCAGCCCTTCTGGCCCAACTAGACTTCATGCCAGTTGTTCGGTCATCCCGATCCAATTGGACTTCCTACCTAGTATCTGGTTCTCTTGATCTGGACATGGAAGCTCAACTTCCTTCGTTCGAGGTTCATGGTTTAACATGAACCATGACTTTGATACCAATTGTTAGTGCCTATAAGATTCATATATCTACACAATGACATGATATTGTCCACTTTGGGCCTAAGCCCTTATGGTTTTATTTTTGGGTTTTACCCAAAAGGCGTCATTCCAATGGAGATATCTTTTTCATCTCATAAGCACATGATCTTTTCCATGTCTTACCAATGCAGGACTTTGATTGTATTCTCAATACTCCAACAAATAGCACACCCTTGAACTTCCCAATTGCCAATCATCCATACTTGAACTTTCATTGCCAAAGTTCACTTGGACTTTACACCGCCAAGACTACACACTTGGACTTATGCCGCCAAGACTATACCTTTGGACTTTCCTTGCCAAGTACCCATGACTTGGACTTTCCATTGCCAAGATCATTCTTGGACTTTCCATTTGCTAAATACCCATGACTTGAACTTTCACATGCCATGTGATCATGACTTGGACTTTACATGCCAAGTACCCAAAACTTGATCTTCTCTCGAGTCCTACTCGAGCTCGATCAACTTTGACCTGAGGTCGATGTTAGTGCATATAAGAGTCATATATCTCCACAATGACATGATATTGTCTACTTTGGGCCTAAGCTCTCATGGTTTTATTTTTGGGCTTTACCCAAAAGGTTTCATACCAATGGAGATATCTTTTTATCTTATAAGCACATGATCTTTTCCATGTCTTACCAATGTAGGACTTTGATTGTATTCCCCATACTCCCAACAATCCCCCCTCTCAAATGAAGGACAACATTGATCCCCCCTCAAGTCTATCAGTCCTCAAAGGACTTCCTTTGATTGATGTCTGATCCTCAATCCACCAGGATTTTCTGTCAATTGTCTGGTCCTCCTAACCCAGCTGAACTTCCTGCCAATTGTCCAACCCTTCTAGCCCAACTGGACCTCCTGCCACTTGTTCGGTCCTCCCGACTCAACTGGATTTCTTGCCTAGTTTCTGGTTCTCTTGATCTGGACATGAAAGCTCCACTTCCTTCATTTGAGGTTCATGGCTTGACATGGATCATGGGTCTGATATCAATTGTTAGTGCCTATAATAATCATATATCTCTACAATGACATGATATTGTCCACTTTGGACCTAAGCCCTTATGGTTTTATTTTTGGGCTTTACTTAAAAGGCCTTATACAAATGGAGATATCTTTTTATCTTATAAGCACATGATCTTTTCCATGTCTTACCAATGTGGAACTTTGATTGTATTCCCCATACTCCAAACAATCCCTCCCTCAAATGAAGGACCACATTGAGCCCCCCTAAAGCCTATCTGTCCTCAAAGGACTTCCTTTGATTGATGTCCGATCCTCAATCCACCAGAATTTCCTGCCAATTGTCTGGTCCTTCTAACCTAGCTGGACTTACTACTAATTGTCCAGCCCTTCTGGCCCAATTGGACTTCCTGCGACTTGTTCGGTCCTCCCGACCCAACTGAACTTTGTTGGTGCAATCGACCCAGGTCACGATTGACCAGACTCAAGTTGGACTCGAGTAGTGTTTTGATGTTAGACAATATTTTAGGGAGATTGTTGGTGCAATAGACCTGGGTCATGATTGACTGGACTTGAGTTTGACTCGAGTGGTATTTTGATGTTTGATGATAGTTTGACCATTATTTGACTATATGGTTAACATGGGGTTGACCATATAATGGAGAAGTCCAAGTCTTGTGTACTTGGCATGGAAAGTCCAAGCATGGGTCTTGGCAAGGGAAAGTCCAACATGGGTTGGCAAGGAAAGTCCAAGCATGGGTCTTGGCAAGGGAAAGTCCTAGCTTGAGTCTTAGCAAATGGAAAGTCCAACATGGGTTGGAAAGGGAAGTCCAAGGGGTGATATTAGCGGCGTAAAGTCCAAGGGTGGAGTCTTGGCAGCATAAGTCCAATGGTTGGCGACGTAAAGTCCAAGCGGTAGTCTTGGCAGCGTAAGCCCAATGTGCCTTGGCGGTATAGACCAACTTAGCATGACAATAGTCGATAGAAGCACCTGAAGGCTTGCATATGGATGAACAAATAATAGATGACTTGGAGGGATCCGATAGGCGTGAGGCTGATGGAGGTGGATAGAAGGCTTAGGTATAGGCTAAGGTTGGTCTAGCAAGTATGAGGGCATCATACTTGGTTTTAAAACCTCATGGATGAGGTTATTAGTCGACTGATATTATGACTAGTCGACTGATGGGAGTCGACTAGAGTTCGACTGTAGAAAATGGCCTGGCAGTCGACTGCCAGCATTAGGCAGTCGACTGCTATGGCTGGCAGTTGATTGATGGTCGATGTCGCGGGCATAGAAGGTTCCAGAGTTGACTGTGTTAGTGTTAGCCCTTAGTGCCAATCATGAGATGATTGATTAGGGATCATGTGTATTATATTTCATTAATAAAAGGTAAATATTGTTTATTATATTTACTTTATACATATGTCAGCTAAAATAAATATAATAATGTTCTTGAATAGTAGGTTCTAATCTACAGTATATCAATTGGTAGAATTGATTATGAGAAACTGTAGAGAATACTATTCTTAGTCAAGTATTAATATACAAGGGCAATATTAATACATTGAGACTAGCATGTAGGTCAATGGATGACTTGATCTCACAAGTCATGGATATGTAATATCACATTGACACATGAGTATATATATTGGAGAATATATATACTGAATTGACCCACTATGAGAAAGTGTCATGGATCATTATATGAGTGTCATATACTTTCTCATGTGACTATTGGTATGAATAGTCCTTAGACCTGAAGTCAATACGTTTCCCTACATAAGGAGTTATGTTCTTTGGTATCATCTAACGTCACACCGTAACAGGGTGACTATAACGGCGATCACTGGGTATGTAACGAATTATGCAGAGGGATGTGAGTGATGTAGATGAGATCTATCCCTCCTATATGATAGGAGTGATATCTTTGGCCTCTTGATAGAGTAGGACCACGAAATGCATGACCATACTCAAATGAGTCAATATGAGATATTGAGCTCATTTTTTTGAGTGTGTCTACTTGGGGATCAAGAAACATAAAAATCGATAAGGGGATGACACAGTCTATGCCTCATTGATCGATCTGAGATATCAGAGATAGAAGGACACTGTCATACATGATAATAGTCACGGAAAGGTTGTCGGATCTCGACGATCTTGTAACTTGGATAGCAATGATGTATTTCTAGATGTCGCTCATTGCTTATGTATCTAAAAGGGTTTTAGATACATTGCCAACGTTACAGGAGCCTATAGGGTCACACACAAATGACATTCTGTTTTGAAGATGGTTTCTTTTAGTTGGACTAACAGGACAATTGAGCATATGGCCAAGATTTGAGTTAGACTCAAGCTGGTTAAACTTGAGTTAGACTCAAGTTGAACCATGGAAGATGATTCATCATCATGCATGATTAATTTGATTAATCATGCATGGGAATACCAAGAGCTTTTGTACTCATGATGAGAATTCATGAAGGAGAATACCAAGAGTCTTGGTATTAAGAGATGTCTTAATGGGAGATAATGGTATTGATGGCTATGGGATTAAAAGGCTTTTTGGTGTTTTCACGTTAGAGACTTGAGGGTGTTTTTTGTTTTGGGCATTCAAGCCAAAAGGGTCAAGAGAAGAGTTCTCTTAATGTCCTTCTTCCTCTCCTTCTTCTTCCAAAAGGAATTCTTGGCGTTTTGCTAGGGGTTGCTAGCACAATGTGACTCCAAAGCTAGTGTGGGTGTCAGTGTGGATACCATAGATATACGGTTAACCTTACCGTATTGAGATCCGACAGTGTTTAGAAAAGCGGGATTGCAAAGGGCACACTCCGAAGGTATAATCCTCCTCTAGATTAGATCTAGACTAGAAAACGATTTATATAGTTTTGCATGGATCTCTGGTGGGATCCGGTTTAAATTATTGTTTCCGCTGCGGTTGTACGAAGTATTCGCCCACGATGTTGTGAACATAAGATCTGGATCGGTTTCCCAACAGACTGTTAGGGTTTAACAGTCGAGTGATGGCTCGATCAGTCGAATGATGTGCATGATCAGTCGACTGATGGTCTATCCATTGGAACTTATCCAATGTGGTTCGAGCCGTTGTGAGACAACGGCTACAGGAGCAGTCGACTGATGGTCACGATCAGTTGACTGCTAGGTGAAATCCAACCCGAATGTAGGTTATAAAAGCAGCTCGTGGAGAAGGTTTTTGCCATGGTTCTTTAAGGCGATTTGGAGAGAATTTGCTGCTACAATCCAGACCTTCAAGGATCTTCTCAAGCAATCAAAAGCAAGCACTCAAGTTCACATTGTGTAATATTTTCTTTACTTGTATTTGTGTAGTTTACTTGTATTAGCTTATATTCATTTCTTATTGTTGTAAGAACTATTGTAAGAGGTTTCCTCCACCTCCGGATTGTTCCGACAAGGAGTGTTTATTGTTTAGTGGTGTTTGGCATCTCTAGGGCTCATTCGAGCCCAACCCGTGGAGTAGGAACCTTGAGGTTCTGAACCATGTTATATCATCGTGTTTTTGTGTTTGTGCCTTTGTTATTGCTTTATTATTTGTATTTCCGCTGTGTATAATAAGCTTTGTAGCAAGCATGATCGGAATCCATCAAGCGACGAACGACACGCTATTCACCCTCCTCTAGTGACGATCAATTCCCAACAAGTGGTATTAGAGCGGGTCGCTCTTCACCGACTTCACATCCGAGGGAGCACGTTAGAGGGAAGAAGATGGATCTTCAAGAAAGATTCGGTGACGACATCAACATTCCATTGTCCTTCGACCACGAAGATTTCATGTATTGGAAAGGTAGAATGATGAATTTTTTTATGTGTGATTTTGATAATTGGATTAGTGTCATAGTAGGTTGTAACAACCCAAATTTTAGTTTCTATATTTTTATTTAGAGAAAAAAAATAATAATGGAAATAAGAATCGGAATTAAAAAAAAAGAATTCGAATAAATGGTTCGTTAACCGGGGCTCGAACCATGAACCTTTGGTTTGGGGGAATAAGTTTCCTACCACTAAGTCATAAGATTACTAATGAGTAGGATATAACAGAATATATCTATAGGCAGGAAAAAGGGAGAAGTTGGTTAATTTGACTAATCATTTAAAGGGGGTAATTAGGTTAAGGAAAAACCCTAGTTATATATATTTTCTCTTCCCTAAGCTCCTGGCACCGCCCACCCACGCCTCTTCTCTCTCTCTCATTTTTTTTCCAGCCATCCCTCTCTCTCTACCTTCCATTTTTTTTCCAGTCATCTCTCTCTCTCTACCTTCCATTTTCTCCAGCCATCCCTCTCTCTCTATCTCTCGTGTTCTAGTCGTCGAAGCAAGGAAGAATATTGTCTTCTCTTTAGATAATTCAAGAGGGGGATTTTCAAGAGGGATCTCGTCAAGGACTTGGTAGAGGATCACGCTAAAGCAAAGGAACACGTAGGAGGTCTTCTCTTTACGAAATCTAACGGTATAAATTGGTGAAAAAGCGTAGGAAGTAAGTATTGCTCACCTACAGTATAAGTAGTTATCATATGTCATTGATATGTTTTTATGTACTTGTTATTTCCAGTTACATAGTTGAGCAGTTAATACGCATGTATATGAGCCAGTTATACATGGTATTCTTAGTTATATGATTTTTACCCGTTATGTCATGTTTGATTTAGTATCAGGTTTAGATCCATGATAAGAATGTGATTTATGATCATGCATGTTATATATGAGTTGTAGCTTACAATTATATGCATGATGTAGAGTAAGATGTAAAAATATTTCCTTTATAAAGAAAATTTAAAGATGCTCTCCGTTCGAATTGGGGATTAAGAGCACAATGATCTTTAGTATGCTCCCCATGTCAGTTTTAGGGGTCAAGAGCATAATGATCTTTATGGTGCTCCCCATTTGTGGTTTAGGGGATTAAGAGTATTTTTTTCAGTATGTATAAGAATATAAGTATAAAGGAAGTATTTTACTTTTGACAAGGCATGTACCGGGCATTAGTTTTGCCCACGGGCCAAGGCCCTCAGTTTCAGTTACCCTAGTAGGTTCGGTGGTTGGCCACCCCGGCCTATTAGGAATTCGTGCATTGGTACTATATCGGGCACATATTTAGAATGATTATTAATTTGAAGTATCAGTATAAGTATAAGTAAAAGTTTTTAAAGTTAATAATTTTAGTTCAGATACACTGTTTACAAGTTTTAAAATACTTAAGAGCATGGTTTATACAAGAGACATGTATTCAGAGTTATGATTTCCAGTTATGCTTGCATGTGTATCAATGTATCAAGGGTAAGAGAACTAGTTGCATGATTTCATGCGTTGCATGTTTTTGTGAGCGTAGCAAGTACTTACTAAGAGTTATTGCTTACAATTTACATTTTCTTATACTGCAGATAAAAGTAAAGAAAAGCTTCAGTAAGGTGACATGGCGAATGAAGTGCTTGGAGTGTGTGGCGACGGAACAGTGGAAATAAAAGATCCTAAGTGCAGATGTCTAAACCAGATTTTAAGTTTCTAATTATTTTTTTGATATTGTTGAAGTTCAACTGGATTGCTTATGGTTGAGACCAAAGAATGCTAGAGTCATGTTGGGTTAGTCTTAATACTTGCATGTTATGTGAAGATCCTGAAATGGTTATTATTTAAGTGATGTCAAGCTCCTTATGATCATTTTAGTTGTTAGCATATTGCGTTAGTATATTGCTCGAATTGAGGAATGATAGTAACATGGTGTGATGATTAAAGTATAGCATCGGAGTAAGAGTAGAAAGTACAAAATCTGTAACGAGCTCACCCTTATGGGAGGGGTGGTACAGTTGATATCAGGGTAAGGTAAGGAAGAATTAAAGAAATAGATAGTAAAGTAGTGACATCTTCCCTAGTAGAGAGTGGAAAGACTAGGGGGTGTTACAAGATGGTATCAGAGTGGGTTCCGCCCTTCCGTCACACACACATCGAGCATCAGTCATGCCACCTCCAAGTAAGCAAGTATTTATCTGCTTTATTTACTTTATGAGTAGTAAGGAATGCTTCTTTTAAGTTAAACATGCTCACCTAGAATGTTCTCTTTTAGTTAAACATGCTTGCATATATATATATGAAGATGATAGACAGTAAGTAATAGAGCATACCTAAATATGTATGGGAAGATGAAAAAAAATAGTGATAATAACCTAATAGTGGTTTCACTTTATCATCTTATGAAGAGTAGGAAATGCCTCGAGAAAGACCCCGTGGAGGACAAGAAATGAATGAAGAAATACCACCACCTGCCTGGATGCAGATAGTCACTCAACTTCAACAGCAAGTGGCGAGAAGCGTGATGAGTCATCAATACCTTGATGACAATCGGTGAGAAAATCACATTACTCGATGACTCAAAATGTCATTCCAATCGCATCTTCGCCCCACGGACCCACCGCTCGGTGGGAGGTGAGACAAGAGGCCTATCTGATTCAATGGAAAAAGCTGAAGCTATAGAGTTTTGCTGGTGCCAGTGAACCATGGGATGCTCAGGCATGGTTCAAGACAGTAGAGAGCATAGTGGAACTACTGGACTGGCTTGAGAATGAGAAAGTTAAGTGTGCCTCGTTCTGTCTAACCGGAGATGCCAGAATGTGGTGGGAGCGAGTAAAGGCCAAGAGGGTGGTGAACTAAATGTCATGGACGGACTTTGAGACGGAGTTCTTCCATATGCGAGTCACCAATAAGCATTATGATGAGTTCACGGAGTTCCGACAAGGGGATTTATCAGTAGATGAAGCGGTAAAGAAGTTTAATAGGTTGACTACTTTGTGTCGGGATCTTGAGAAGGAAAGAGTTAGGCTGATGCTAAAGATGTTGAGACCGGAGATAGCTCTGAATGTGGCTGGTGGAATTAATAGACCACAAACCACTGAAGAGCTAATCAGCAGTGCGCTAATCACAGAGCATTACATGAATAATATCAAGCATCAGAAGCTAGCCTCGACAGAAAGCAAAAGCCAGGGAAGTTCAAGAGGTTAGAAACCTCAGAGTGGTAATTCGAATTGGAAGCGAAACAACAATGGCATGAGGAAATAGTGGAATAATGCAAAGGGAGGTTCAGCCAGTAAGCAGCCTACGTATCCTACATGTTCTAAGTGTGGGAGGAAGCATCCAGGAGTTTGCTGCCAGGGCATGAGCGGGTGTTATATATGTGGTGTCGAGGGATATTTCGCCAAACAGTACCCCACCAAGACCAATCTACCTTCGCCACAGTATGGAGGTAGACCAGCCCAGCTACATCAGATGCAGGGAGCACTGGAGGGTCCTTACATCAGCCAAGGAAGATTGGAGGTCCCATCAGTTACACCTAATGCCTGGATCTTCTCGCTCACCAAGGAAGAGGTAGCAAATGCTTCTACGGTAGTCACAGGTCAGATGTCTATCTTTAGTCAGCATGCTACTGTATTATTTAATACTGGGACAACCCATTCTTTAATGTCTATGACATTTTCTAATAAGATAGATATAACTCCGGATATCTTAGATATTCAGTTTTTAACAACCCTACCTTCGGGTGAAATAATGACATCTACACACTGATTGTGTGTCGTGCCGGTCAGAATTTCAGACAGAGAGCTTTATAGTGATCTGGTCTTGCTGGACATGCATGACTATGATGTCATCTTTGGAATGGACTTTCTGAGCAAGTATGATGCTTCCATTGAGTGCCGTAAGCGAAGAGTAGTATTCTAACCTGAGCCCGAGGCCAAATTTGAGTTTATGGTAGAACCAAGGAAGAAGACTAAGAAGTTCTTGTCTGCCATGGAAGCTCAGAAGATGTTAGCTTGTAGATGCACTGGGTATTTAGCACATATAGTTGATACTAAGCAAGAAAGAAGCCAAAAGCTGGAAGACGTCCCAATTGTATGTGGCTACCCGGGAGTATTTCCTGATGAGCTACCAGGACTACAACCTAGAAGGGAAGTTGAGTTTGAGATCGAGCTTATTTCTGGTATCCACCCAGTCTCAAAAGCACCCTATCGTATGGCTCCAGCTGAATTGAACGAGCTTCAGGAACAATTACGGGAGTTGCTAGACAAGGGATTCATCCACCCTAGTCATTCCCCGTGGGGAGCTCCGATGTTGTTCATGAAAAAGAAAGATGGGTCTATGAGGATGTGCATAGATTACCGAGCCTTGAATCAAGTGACAATCAAGAACAGATATCCTCTGCTAAGGATAGAGGATTTATTTGATCAATTGAGGGGAGCCATAGTCTTCTCCAAGATTGACTTGCGGTCCGATTATCATCAAGTGAGAGTTAAAGAGGATGATATATCGAAAATAGACTTCCGAACGAGGTATGGACACTATGAGTTCGTGGTCAGGCCCTTCGAAGTGACAAATGCACCTGCTATGTTTATGGATTTGATGAATCGGGTATTTAAGGAGTTCCTTGACAAGTTTGTGGTCGTCTTCATTGACGACATCCTTATCTACTCGAGAAACTAAGAAGAACATGCCGAACACTTGAAGACAGTCTTGCAGACCCTTCAACAAAGACAGTTATATGCAAAGTTCTCCAAGTGCGAGTTTTGGCTTGATCGAATATCGTTTCTGGGTCATGTTATTTCAAAAGATGGAGTTATGGTAGACCCGACGTAGATTGAAGTAGTCAGTAATTGGGGTCAACCAAAGAATGCCAGTGAAGTCAGAAGTTTCCTCGGATTAGTGGGGTACTATCGGAAGTTTGTGGAAAACTTCACCATTGACGGTTCTTACCAGAAAGAACAAGAAGTTCGAATGGACCGAAGATTGTGAAAAGAGCTTCATTGAATTAAAGAGGAGACTCACAAGTGCTCCAGTGCTTACTCTTCTAGAAAGTGATGAGGGATTTGACATGTATAGTGATGCGTCTAAGATGGGACTCGGAGCAGTGCTTATGCAGAAGGGTAAAGTCATTGCTTATGTATCTAGACAACTCAAGGACTACGAAAAGAATTACCCCACTCATGACCTTGAGTTGGCAGTAGTGGTCTTTGCTCTGAAAGTTTAGAGACATTACCTATATGGAGTCCAATGCAAGATTTACACAAATCACCAGAGTCTGAAGTATTTCTCCACTCAGAAGGATCTGAATATGTGACAGTGCAGATGACTTGAGCTAGTAAAGGACTATGACTGTGAAATCCACTACCATCCTAGAAAGACAAACAAAGTAGCAGACACGCTGAGTAGAAAATCATGCACCACTTTGATGTCCCTAGCAACACTATCCCAACCACTAGAGAAAGAGATAATGAATTTTGGGGTTGAGATCATTTCTGGACAACTCTCTGCCTTGACTATAGTACCTATACTATTTGGGGATATATTAGCAAGATAGGACAAAGATCCTAGCCTCCAAAGGATCAAGCAAGAGATCCAAGAAGGAAAGCATGAAGGATTCCGTGTCTCTGACAGTGGGGTATTATATTTGGGTGAGCGCCTATGTATCCCCAAGGACCTAGACTTAAGAAAGAAGATCCTAGAAGAATCTCATGGGATCCCATATTCGATGCATCCTGGATCCACCAAGATGTATCAAGATATGAAAGGGAAATTCTGGTGGCTTGGCATGAAGAGGGACGTGGCTAAGTATGTTAGCACTTGTCTGACATGTCAGAGAGTGAAAGCAGAACACCATAGACCAGGAGGAGTTCTATAGCCTATCCAGATTCTAGAATGGAAGTGGGAAGAAATAGCCATGGATTTCATAGTAGGACTACCCAAAACAACCAATGGCTACGATTCTATTTGGGTAGTTGTCGATAGATTGATAAAGTTTGCTCACTTCATGCATATCAGAATATCATACTCCATGGAGCAGTTAGCCCAGTTATACGCCAAGGAAGTGATTAGACTGCATGGAGTACCTAAGACCATTATCTCTGATAGAGATAGTCGCTTCACTTCACACTTCTGGGAGTGTGTTCAGACAACCCTCGGCACTAAGCTACGATTCAGCACTGCATTTCATCCTCAGACAGATAGGCAAACAGAAAGGGTGAATCAGATTTTGGAGGATATGCTAAGAGCTTGTGCCTTAGATTTTAAAGGAAGCTGGTGCAAATATTTGTGTTTGACAGAGTTTGCCTACAATAATAGTTATCAAACCACAATTAGAATGACACCTTACGAGGCCTTATATGGAAGGAGATGCAGATCACCTATCTATTGGTATGAGGGTGGCAAGAAGAAAGAAATGGGACTCAAGACTGATTTTATAGATGACGCCACCAAAGCTATAAAGAATATACGCCAAAGGATAGAGACTGCCCAGAGTCGACAGAAGAGTTACGCTGATGTCCGACGCAGACCCCTAGAGTTCAAAGTCAGGGATTCAATGTTCATTAAGGTAGCTCCTATGAAAGGGGTAATGAGGTTTGGGAAGAAAGGCAAGTTAAGTCCCAGATATATAGGCCCTTACCTGATCGCCAAGAGAATTGGTAAAGTAGCTTATGAGCTAGAGCTACCACAGGAGATGTCAGCTATCCACAATGTATTTCATGTTTCAATGCTTAAGAAGCACGTCCCAGATACCAACCAAGTGATTGAGCCACAAATGGTACAGATTCAGACATATCTAAGTTATGAAAGTCGACCTATTCAGATAATAGATCGAGCATTCAAGAAACTAAGAAATAAAGAAGTGACATTAGTAAAAGTCTTATGATAAAGTCAAAGGTTTGAAGAAGCAACCTGGGAACGTGAGGATGACATGAAGCAAAAGTACCCCGAGCTGTTCTAAGTTTCGAGGACGAAACTTTTATAAGGTATAAGGGATTGTAACAACCCAAATTTTAGTTCCTATATTTTTATTTAGAGAAAAAAAATAATAATAGAAATAAGAATCGGAATAAAAAAAAGAATTCGAATAAATGGTTCGTTAGCCGGGGCTCGAACCATGAACCTTTGGTTTGGGGGAATAGGCTTCCTACCACTAAGTCATAAGATTACCAATGAGTAGGATATAACAGAATATATCTATAGGAAGGAAAAAGGGAGAAGTTGGTTAATTTTGCTAATCATTTAAAGGGGGTAATTAGGTTAAGGAAAAACCCTAGTTATATATATTTTCTCTTCCCTAAGCTCCTAGCGCCGCCCACCCACGCCTCTTCTCTCTCTCTCATTTTTTTTCCAGCCATCCCTCTCTCTCTACCTTCCATTTTTTTTTTCCAGCCATCCCTCTCTCTCTACCTTCCGTTTTCTCCAGCCATCCCTCTCTCTCTATCTCTCGTGTTCTAGCCGCCGAAGCAAGGAAGAAGATTGTCTTCTCTTTGGATAATTCAAGAGGGGGATTTTCAAGAGGGATCTCATCAAGAACTTGGTAGAGAATCACGCTAAAGCAAAGGAACACGTAGAAGGTCTTCTCTTTACGAAATCTAACGATATAAATTAGTGAAAAAGCGTAGGAAGTAAGTATTGCTCACCTGCAGTATAAGTAGTTATCGTATGTCATTGATATGTTTTTATGTGCTTGTTATTTTCAATTACATGGTTGAGCAGTTAATACGCATGTATATGAGCCAGTTATGCATGGCATTCTTAGTTATATGATTTTTACCCGTTATGTCATGTTTGATTTAGTATTAGGTTTAGATCCATGATAAGAATGTGATTTATGATCATGCATGTTGTAGATGAGTTGTAGCTTACAATTATATGCATGATGTAGAGTAAGATGTAAAAATATTTCCTTTATAAAAAAAATTTAAAGATGCTCCCCGTTCGAGTTGGAGATTAAGAGCACAATGATCTTCAGTATGCTCCCCATGTCAGTTTTGAGGGTCAAGAGCATAATGATCTTTATGGTGCTCCCCATTCGTGGTTTAGGGAATTAAGAGCATTTTTTTTTTCAGTATGCATAAGAATATAAGTATAAAGGAAGTATTTTACTTTTGATAGGGCATGTACCGGGCATCAGTTTTGCCCATGGGCCAAGGCCCTCAGTTTCAATTACCCTAGTAGGTTCGGTGGTTGGCCACTCCGACCTATTAGGAAAGCACGCATTTGTACTATGTCGGACCCATATTCAGAATGATTATTAATTCGAAGTATCAGTATAAGTATAAGTAAAAGTTTTTAAAGTTAATCATTCCAGTTCAGATACACTGTTTACAAGTTTTAAAATACTTAAGAGCATGGTTTATACAAGAGACATGTATTCAGAGTTATGATTTCTAGTTATGCTTGCATGTGTATCAATGTATCAAGGGTAAGAGAACTAGTTGCATGATTTCATACGTTGCATGTTTTTGTGAGCGTAGCAAGTACTTACTAAGCATTATTGCTTACAATTTGCATTTCCTTATACTGCAGATAAAAGTAAAGAAAAGCTTCAGTAAGGTGGCATGGCGGATGAAATGCTTGGAGTGTGTTGTGATGGAACAGTGGAAATAAAAGATCCTAAGTGCAGATGTCTAAACCAGATTTTAAGTTTCTAATTATTTTTTTGATATTGTTGAAGTTCAACTGGATTGCTTATGGTTGAGACCAAAGAATGCTAGAGTCATGTTGGATTAGTCTTAATACTTGCATGTTATGTGAAGATCTTGAAATGGTTATTGTTTAAGTGATATCAAGGTCCTTATGATCATTTTAGTTGTTAGCATATTGCATTAGTTATTGCTCGAATTGAGGAATGATGGTAATATGGTGTGATGATTAAAGTGTAGCATCAGAGTAAGAATAGAAAGTACAAAATCTGTAATGATCTCACCCTTATGGGAGGGGTGGTACAGTTGATATCAGGGTAAGATAAGGAAGAATTAAAGAAATAGACAGTAAAGTAGTGACATCTCCCCTAGTAGAGAGTGAAAAGACTAGGGGGGTGTTACATAGGTTTCGATGCTCCGAAGGACGAAGAAGGAAAAAGACTTAAGAAGAAGAAGTGGAGTAAAGAGCAACTCCGATACTTCAACACAAATAATAAGGTAATGGGTATATTATTTAGCGTAATTCGTAATGATATTTTGATCAAGATAGGATATTGTAAAGACGCCAAGGAAATTTGGAGCAAGTTGGCGAAATATCATGAAAACCCATCACCGACTCATGAAGTAGAAGAAGAGTCAAAGGAAGAGTGCTCATCCTCTCAAGCTCAAGAAGAAGAAAGCACATCATCTTCATCACAAGAGCTTGAGGAATTGGAGGTCGAAAGGTGTTCAACGTCCAAGGAGAAAGAAGAAGTAGAAAAGGTGGAAGAAGCCTCCGCTTCAAGGGTTGAGGGGGAGGAGAGACCTTCTACTTCGGAGCAAGGGCAAGAGCAAGAAGAGTCATCTACTTCCGGGAGAAGTGATGAACAAGCTCAAGAGGCTCTCACCATCACCCTAGGTAACTCAAGCACATTAATTCAAAATAAAAATCATATAATGTGTTTTGAGTGTAGGGAATATAAGCACTATAAGAGCAAGTGCCCTAAGAAGGTCAAGAAAAGTCAACCGATGTCAAAGGTGAAGGATGTCGGAGTCCCCACTAGGAAGAGCAAGGAGCATGTGGTGTGCTTCAAATGCAACAAAAAAGGGTATTATAGGAGTCAATGCCCTAGGGGGAGGAAGCCTAGCAAGCAAGAAGGAGCTATACATGTAGGGGGAGTCTCTAAGCCAAACCTTAAGGTATATCTTAATGTACCTTCTAGTTCTAGGGTTAAAAATCATGTTTTTAGTACTCTTGCTATTACTCATGAACAAAGGCATGCTAGGAATAATAGGCTTTATTGCTTAGGTGCTAAGCATATTAATGTATCTAAGAACAAATCTAGGAACAATAACTCTAGACCCATTTTATCTAGGGAGTCCATTAAAATGGTAGAAAACCATTTAGGCATTAACCCTAAGAAGGGTAGACATATACCTAAGAAATGGAACAATGCCCAAAGACTAAATCAAAATTAAAAAATTGGGCAATTAGAGCTAGAAAGTCAAGTTTTGAGGTCAAAACTTGAGAAAATAGAGAAGTCCCTTAGAAAGATGCAAAATCAAATGCAAGGGTCAAATTGTCAAAATCTAGGATCTAAGAGTCAAAGTCAAAGGCTTAGGAAACAAGAATCATCCAAGGGCAAGAAAGGTTTGGGTCACAAACCTAAGCCCAAGGAGACTTATCATAATGTTCCATTTGATTATGGAATTCAACCTAGGTCTAGGAAAACCAAGGTCACAAGGAAAGTCATCCCTAGAGTTGACCTTGGTAGATGCCTAGTGGCTAGGGTTTCGAAGAAACCTAGGGAAGCCACTAAGAAGGTTACAAGGGGAGTCACCCCTAGAGTTAACCTAGGCAAGACCAAATGACCAAAGCTACCAAGCCTAGAAGGGTCATTAGAAGGGTATCTAGGGAGGTTATCCCTAAGGAATACCTAGTTAACCCAAGGAGCTCAAATAGGTTTTGGGTTCCTAGGAGCATGATTGATTCACGCTAAATGGGTTAAGGTGTGTCAACTTTAAATGGATGAGTAGTCAACCTAACCATGGTAAATGTGACACTTTAAGTCATATTCAAGGTTATAGATATCTTGGAAATAAGTTTGATATTATATCCTAAAGGATTTTAGGATGTACCAATATCATTTGAGAATTATGATAAATTGATCAAATTGGCACAATTTAGGTCTTATGTCATAGTGTGTCATTTTGGTTTTTTGGCACACTTGGGGGATGAGTGATAATATGGCAAAATGAAATTAATGATAACAAATGGTAACAAATGTTAAAATTTAGGTATTATATACCTTTATATTTTATTTGTCATGATTGATTTGTCATATAACATGTCATGACATCATATTTACTTTATCATTTATATGTCATGATAATGCTTAGGTTTATGTCATGTGTATTTAGATTTAATCATATGTCATGACATCATGATTATTGGCCATGCTTATTTATATTATCATTTATGTCATGATCATTCATACATTAATTAAAATTGATTTAAGGACAATTGACATGACTTGAAGTCCCATGTATAAGAGAATCAAGTAGTGTTGTCTTAGAAAATACATGAAACCCTAGTTTAGGATGAATAAAACTCATATCTCACATCAAATTGACATGTATGTGTTTTCAAACATCCTAGACACATGTGAGATGTTAGGAAATGAGTTAAGTTCAAGGTGCATAGTTTTTACATCTAGATGAACTCAAACTCATCTTATATCATGGGTGGATCATGGGGAAAGCTAATGTGCAAGTCATGTGCATTGAGCCCATTGACCATGATCCAATATAGGTTTTCAAAAACATTTTAAAATTATTTTAGAAAATCTTGGTGTAGTCTATCTTTTGATATAAGTCACCATTGATGATGTCGATACAAAGAGGGCTCAAAACATTGAAACTTTTCTTATTTTTGAACTTTGTATCAATTTTACTATTTTGTGGGTAAATTAATTTTCAAATATTTTTCACCCATTTTATTTGTCATAAGTATTATACATATGAATTTTCATGATTTTTTGTATTATGTATAATTACTTATGAATATTTGAAATTCATTTCTGATTTCTGGTTTCTGCATTTTGTATATGTCAGTCGACCGTCGCTTGATGGCAGTCGACTAATGCATAGGACAGTCGATTGGTGACTATAAGAGTTGACTGCCAGAGCTGATTTTAAATAAACAAGGTTTGTTTAGCCTGATTTCAACTATGTTAGGTTACCCTAACTGCTCCTAACCCTAGGATATGCTTTGGAAATCATTAGAAAAGGTGAAAATCCATTGGATATGGATTAGGAGAGTTGTTTAGGGTGTGTATCAATTTTAAGGTGTGTGAGAGTTCATGTTTGAACTTTTGCCCTTAATTCTAATTGGTTAGTGTTCCTATAGGCTTAGGGACTCTCCAAGAACATTGTTGGTGCAATGGTCAAGGGGGAGAAAACCTTTAGGGGGAGGTATCCATCATGGGATGATGGATGTGTTTCTTCCTCATGAGGGGGAGAAATGGGAATGTGAGATGCCTAATTTGAAAATTGGAAGAGTTTATAGGAAGCCTCTCTTAAGTGATATGAAACTTATCACTAGGAAGAGTGAAGGTATCCTAGGTGTTTTTGGACCAAGGGAAAGATTGTAAGATCTCATTGGGATATGAGATATTGACCTCCTTGAGGAGAACCTTTTTGATGTATGTCAAAAGGGAGAGAATTTATGGGATTATCAATTTGGGACAATTGGTAAGGAGATTTGAGTTAGGTAGCCTAACTCAATGGCTTTGTGGTTTTGTCAAACATAAAAAAGGGGGAGATTATTGGTGCAATCAGCCTAGGTCACGATTAACCAGACTCGAGTTGGACTCGAGTAGTGTTTTGATGTTTGACAATGTTTTGGGAAGATTGTTGGTGCAATCGACCTGAGTCATGATTGACCAGACTCGAGTTTGACTCGAGTGGAATTTTGATATTTGACAATAGTTTGACCATTGTTTGACTATATGGTTGATATGGGGTTGACCATATGATGGAGAAGTCCAATTCTTGTGTACTTGGCATGGAAAGTCCAAGCATGGGTCTTGGCAAGGGAAAGTCCAACATGGGTTGGCAAGGAAAGTCCAAGCATGGATCTTGGCAAGGGAAAGTCTAAGCTTGAGTATTGGCAAATGGAAAGTCCAACATGGATTGGCAAGGGAAGTCCAAAGGGTGATATTGGCGACGTAAAGTCTAAGGGTGGAGTCTTGACAGCATAAGTCCAATGGTTGGCGGAGTAAAGTCCAATCGGTAGTCTTGACAGCGTAAGCCCAATGTGCCTTGGTGGTATAGACCAACTTAGCATGACAATAGCCGATGGAAGCATCTGCAGGCTAACATATAAATGAACAAGTCATGGATGACTTGGAGGGATTCGATAGGCGTGAGGCTGACGGAGGTGGCTAGAAGGCTTAGGTCTATGCTAAGGGTGATTTAGCAAGTATGAGGGCATCATACTTGGTGTTAAAAACTCATGGATGAGGTTATTAGTCGATTGATATTATGACTAGTCGACTGATGGGAGTCGACTAGAGTTCGACTGTAAGAAATAGTTCGACAATGACCAAGATTTGGCGCCGATGGCCCGATGGCTGATCTAATCGCTATGCCCGCAATCGATCATGGTCGATGTCGCCGGCTACGTATAGGTTCCAGAGTCGACTGTTAGGGTTTGACAGTCGAGTGATGGCTCGATCAGTCGACTGATGTGCATGATCAGTCGACTGATGGTCTATTCATTGGAACTTATCCAATGTGGTTCGAGCCGTTGTGAGACAACGACTACAGGAGCAGTCGACTGATGGTCGCGATCAATTGACTGCTAGGCGAAATTCAGCCCGAATGTAGGTTATAAAAATAGCTCGTGGAGAAGGTTTTTGCCATGGTTCTTTGAGGCGATTTGGAGGGGATTTGCTGCTGCAATCCAGACCTTCAAGGCTCTTTTTAAGCAACCAAAAGTAAGCACTCAAGTTCACATTGTGTAAAGTTTTCTTTACTTGTATTTGTGTAGTTTACTTGTATTAGCTTGTATTCATTTCTTATCGTTGTAAGAACTGTTGTAAGAGGTTTCCTCCACCTCCGGATTGTTCCGAGAAGGAGTGTTTATTGTTTAGTGGTGTTTGGCATCGCTAGGGCTCATTCGAGTCCAACTCATTGAGTAGGAACCTAGAGATTCCGAACCACGTTATATCATTGTGTTTGTGTGTTTGTGCTTTTGTTATTGCTTTATTATTTATATTTCCGCTGCGTATAACAAATTTTGTAGCAAGCACGATCGAAATCCATCAAGAGATGTACGACACACTATTCCCCCTCTAACGACGATCAATTCCCAACAAACTTCTTGCCTAGTGTCTGTTTATCTTGATCTGGACATGGGAGCTCCACTTTCTTCATTTGAGGTTCATAGCTTGACATGGACCATGACTCTAATACCAATTGTTAGTGCCTATAAGAATCATATATCTCCACAATGACATGATATTGCCCACTTTGGGCCTAAGCCCTCATGATTTTATTTTTGAGATTTACCCAAAAGGCCTCATACAAATGGAGATATCTTTTTATCTTATAAGCACATGATCTTTTCCATGTCTTACCAATGTGAGACTTTGATTGTATTCCTCATACTCTCAACAGTTGATTGCTTCAACAATCTCCCCATAAAGCTATCTTCTCATATGGTCAAACTCATGTCAACCATATGATCAACCCATTATCAAATAATAGTTAAATCCATTGTCAAACATCAAAACACTACTCAAGTCCCACTCGAGTCTGATCAATCATGACCTGGGCCGATTGCACCAACATGCATTTCCAGCATCTTGGTGTGGCTTATGAGACCATCAATAGAGGCTTTTAGTTCTTTCAGTACTTTCTCTATTTTCTAATGCCTCTACTATAATTTTGCATTAGCTTTGGTCTGTGTGATAATAAAGCCCTCCATCATCTGCTCAAGTCTAGATTTTTGAGGTTGCTGCTATGCATTATTTTGCTGCCCGTATCCTCCCGATGGCTGAAAATTCCTTGAGTTATTCCTATAGGAGAAATTTGAATGATTTCTCCAACCGAGATTATAAGTGCTAGAATACGAATCATTGGACCTCTAATTGAAACTGCTCACTGTTAGTAATATATGAGAGATGTCCTAAGGCAATCGCCTTATGTATGAACCATTTATATGATAAATGAAGATTCACTATTTGAGTATACATGTTTAATGTATTTGATTGGATCTTAAACTCATTTACTGAATGTCCACGATACGATTCACAGCATGAGAGAATTTGTGATTGGATCACAACTAGTGAGTATCTCTACATGTGTAATTGTGATGTATCGGAATTATCCCTAGTCGATGAATTGATGGATTTGGACACCATCAATTCTGTCGAGACTAGCACGAGGTATACTCCTTGGTGTATCGAAGCAGCTGATTCTCACTGGCTGGAGACATTGTGATGTCCGGAGTTAATCGTGGATGCTAGTTATGGTAACTAGTTCATTGGAGTGACCAGCCGTAAGACTTCATATGGTTCTCTGCATATATAGATATGTCAATGAAGTTCTTACCGTGGCTTAAGTGCGATGTTCCTTTGACTTGCGGTATTCAAGTCATCTTGATCATGGAGACTTATGCTTTGACATCTTAAGCAAACATCTCCGAGGAGATGTGGACCCGGGATGATTGGGTATAAGTCGAAATGATAGAAGGTGTTTGAATAGCCTATAAAGGATTCACCACTCCTTGCGAGGAGATGTATACCCATGGCCTCTCGTCGGATTGTTACTAAAGTCTTTGGCCAAAGCATTACATGTTTAGAGTAAGGTACTCTTCTATACATGTAGAGTAACTAGAATCCGTAGGACGAGGAAATGATACTTGGGCTAGGTGTGACGTAGTCAGCCTAGTGGGGACTGACACAATAGACCATGTCCTGAACCAAGTGGGTATAAGATGAGTGAAGGGAATGGGGCACGATTCATTCGAGCTACTGAAGGGTTTCAGAAATAGTTTTGGATCAACCGTTGATCTTTTCGGTTAATTGGGGATCATGATGTACTACTAGGTGCCACTCATGATCGTTCTATAATTAATGGTTAATTATAGACGGCCAACATAAATCGAGAACCTATTTGGTCACACGCACAGCGAGTGTAATCCAAAGGATTTAAAACGAGCTTGAGAATGGGATTCTCAGACCGAGAGAAACTATGTTTGGTTGGACCAAACATAAAGCGAGCATGAAATTGTTTCAGTCGCAATGGAAGCATGGATGGGCCATGTCTTATGAAAACATAATGGATGGACCAAAATGGTTTGGTTCTAATCCAATGGATGAGAATAAACCAAAGGGTTTGGTTTATATTAAACGAATGAACCAAAGGTTGGTTCGGTTCGTTTTAACTTAAAATAAACCATCATGGTTTGGTTTATTTTAACTTATCCTAATGGAGCGAGTTAACGGGCTTTATGGATATGATCCATTAACCATTAAGAGAATTAGTTCTCTATAAAAGAGGGCTTAAGGGATTGTTAAACCCTAATCATCCAAACCCTAGCCGCCCAACATGTTGTTGCCGCCCAACACATTGTTGCCGCCCAGCTTGTGGTGGCGCCGTCCAGCTCCTTGCCGGCGTCCAAGCTCCAGCCGGTGAACCTCCGGCAACCCTCCGGTGATCTCCTATAGGTTTGGCATCAAGGTGAGGCTTTTCTTTCCTTGGTTGGCCGGCGCCTATATCCTCCACCAAGCTGTCCAGTTTTCTGGACAGCTTCTCCTCCTCTCGTCGGAGCGTCGTTTGGACGACGGTTAGTGCTCCGACAGCGGCTAACTTACCGGGGATTTGATCTCCGGTAATCCTCTGAGGTGGAGGACGAAGGATTCGTCAAACGGTTGACGAACACCTCTCCGGAGAAGCGAGTTTTGAGAACTCGTTTTGGATCCGAATTTGGATTCGGATCGTGATCATCTCTCGATCACGTCGTCTTCAACACGAGGCTAGTAACCTGTACGAAGACGAAGCTCGTGACTTAGCGAAGTCATCCCGAGGAGCTCGGCGTGGATACGGATAGAGACGATTCTTACGAGGATCGTTCCGGTTGATGCCGTTCCCGCTACACGTCATACGGAAGGTATAACGTAGTTTAATTTCCTTTTATTGCAAATTTTAATTTACGGTTATGTCTACACTTGTTGTAATAGCATGCGTGTATTGTGTGTGTTGTAATAAATATAGATTTATTAATTTTAATTGCTTCCGCTGTGCTCATGTTTACGAAACATGATCGAACACACACACGCCGCGGTGCCGGAAACCCAACAGTGGTATCAGAGCCCAGGTTGTGTTTCGACATAATCGTAAAATGGTTTTGCGATAGTCATAATGTATTTCTGGAAATTTTCTAAATTTTGGAAATTTAGAAGTATTTATGGAAATTTTTCAATTTTGGAAAGTCTTGAAGTATTTATGGAAATCTTCCACTTTTGGAAAGTTGGAAGTATTTATGGAAATTTATATTTTCCATAAATAAAATATTTGATTAGATTCTGGAAATTTGTTTCCTAATTTAATCATGATTTGATTTGGGAAATCAAATCTTAAAATATTTAATTTCCATAAGTAGTTTTAAAGATTTAGGAAATTGGTTTCCTAAATAGATTTTCCTTAATCAAATAATTCCATGAATGAAATATGTGATTAGATTTGGAAATTTGTTTCCTAATTTAATTATGATTTGATTTGGAGAATCAAATCTTAAACATATTTTATTTCCATAAATAGTTATGACATATAAGGAAATTATATACATGACATAATTGTATGCCATGTAATTGCATTAGATGTATAACATTATGCCATGCGTGTCGTGACATGTAGATGTATGCCATGTATGCCATGCCATGTAGATAATAGTTATTTGCATGCAAAGAGGATGAGACATAAAAACCCTTAATCAATATTAAAGCCTACACCTTCCATTAATATGGTTAGAACCAGAGTTCTGTGTCTTGTTTGGGTTGTTGGACTCTCTCCAAGCCCGGCTCGAACCTGAATATGTTCAAACCATGGAATAGTTTAATACTAATATGGTAAGAGTCAGAGGTCAATCGTTAGCTTTGGTTGTTGGACTCTCTCCAAGCTGGGCTAATTGGTTGAATGCGCTCTAACCATATTAAAACTATGTCCTGATTAATGGGTTGGCTTTAACCTGGAGCATCGGTTTGTTGGACTCTCTCCAAGGTCGATGTAAAGGGAGGTGAAGTTGGGTGCTATGCATATGATGCATACTTGTTAATGTGTTAACAACCCGATGTATGTGTGAACATTCAATTAGTTGATAGCACATTGTGATAGTTGCATATACGGGATATGCAATCGGTATAGATGATACCTACCGTCGTAGTTATGAATGACTTGTTGGACTCTCTCCAAGGTTGTTCATAACTATGATGGATATCATCCCATTCGGAGATGGACCTACAATCTCCCGAAGTGATTTTGGGGTTTTGAAATTCAAAATGAATGGGATTTATAAATGTATATTGATGCATTTTAAAATCATCTTTCTCATATATGCTCGTTTTGTATTTCTAAGTTAATATATTGATCATGATGTGTTTGAATTTATGCTCCATTTTGGATTCAAATAAATTGATCGGGCCGAGCTTCATGGACTAGCTTAGAAGCTTGAGAATTGTTCTCAAGGTTGAAAAGCTTGCAAATGTCCTCGGCGCCTCTTCCGCTTCGTCTAGTGACATGCAACTCTAGACCAATTGTTGGCCTATCGAAACATGTGAGTGATTCTCGAACAAATGAGTTGCATCATGCTAGCCACGATGGAACCCAAGCTACGAAGCGCATGAGCATATGGATGCTCATATCGTAGTCCTTCATCTTTGTGAGTTGGTTGATGAGCAAGTGAGATTCGAAAGGTTCAAGTCTCAAAGCTCCTCTTCACCTCCGAGATGCTAGGAGGTTCATCGTGGTAATCGCTAATATGCCAAGACTGTGGAGTCTTCTCGAGAAGCATGAGCAGGGACAAAGGTCGTTAGTTGATTCCTCAAGAAAGGTTCTAAGAGGAGGTCAAAAGAACAGAAGGAAGGGAAAGAAGAGAAGGGCTAAGAAGGTAGAACTAGCACAAAAGGAAACTTGCCATCATTATGGCAAGGAGAGCCATTTGCGAAGAAAGTGCAAGATTTATCTTGAGTCCGTGAAGAAGAATAAGGCATCGGATGCCCCATCTTCTTCAGATATCTTCGTTATTGATTGTCATTCTATTTCCTTAGACACTTGGGTATTGGATCGGTGTGGCTCATATATGTAATGACATACATGGGCTAAGGAATAGAAGAAGACTCGTCGAGGAGAGTCAAATTTACGTGTTGGGAATGAAGCAAAGGTTCTTTGCACTCGCCATCGAACGTATTTGTTGAAACTCCTGCAGACTTGTCTTAGAACCGACAATTGCTTTTATATTCCTTTGTTGATAAAGAACATCATTTCTATTTCTTGTTTAAATAGAAATGGTTTCCATTTGACGTTTAGTAACAATTGTTGTTACATAACTTTGAATGGGGTTCTTTATGGGATTGGAACTTTAAGCAATGGTGTTTATACGTTGGACGTATCCAGTGACATTTGCAATATCGAAGCGAGCAACAAGCGTGCTCGAAAGGATAATCAAATAGACTCCTACATGTGGCATTGTCATCTTGGCCATGTAAGCAAGAAACACATGTCCGAATTACACCGATGTGGAATTCTGGAATCGTTTGAATTGGATTCATACGATACATGCGAATCATGCTTAAAAGGCAAGATGACTAAGTTACCTTTTACGGGAAAAGGTGAACGAGTGGGAGAGTTACTAGGACTAATATATACTGATGTATGTGGACCTATGTCAACTCAAGCATTAGGAGGCTATAGCTACTTCATTACCTTCACCGATGATCACTCACGGTTTGGGTATGTGTTCTTGATGAAACACAAGTCTGAAGCCTTTGAAAGGTTCAAAGAATTCAGAAATGAAGTAGAGAAACAACATGACAAGAGTATTAAAATACTTCGATCGGATCGAGGTGGTGAATACTTAAGTCAAGAGTTTCTTGATTATCTAAGAGACAATGGTATATTGTCTCAATGGACTCCGCCATATACACCACAGCATAATGGTGTATCTGAGAGGCGTAACCGGACCTTGTTGGACATGGTCAGGTCAATGATGAATCATGCAACTCTTCCTAAGTCCTTTTGGGGCTATGCACTTCAGACAGCTGTTTACTTGTTAAACAGAATGCCTACCAAGGTAGTCTCAACTACTCCATATGAGATATGGAATGGTAAGAAACCTCATGTATCTTACTTGAAGATATTGGGTTGTCTCGCTTATGTGAAGCGACAGATCGCATAAATTGGATGCTAAGTCTGATAAATATCTATTTGTTGGATACCCTAAGGAAACAAGGGGTTACCAATTCTATCATCCTGTGGAACAAAAGGTGTTTGTTTCAAGGCATGCTGTGTTTCTAGAGAAAGAGTTTCTCTTGCAAGAAAACAGTGGGAGTGTCGTCGAGCTTGAGGAGGCTCGAGAGACTCAAATAGACATTAATGAGATACCTAGTGAGCACAATACTGACAACTCATAGTGATGAGCAATCTACCGACTGTTATAACACCACATCTTCGTAGATCCGGTAGAACACGCAATATTCCCGAGAGATATGGATTTCGTAGTTTAATCGAACGACGTGTTTACTCATTGATGATGAGGAGCCTACCAGCTTATGAAGAAGTGCCGACAAGTTCGAAGGGATAAGTGGCTTGGTGCCATGAAGTCGAAATGGATTCCATGTATGAAAATCAAGTTTGGAACTTGGTTGACCCACCAAGGATAAAGCCTATAGGGTGCAAGTGGGTTTTCAAGAAGAAAACCGACATGGATGGTAATGTGATTAACTATAAGGCTAGATTGGTGGCGAAAGGATATCGTCAAAAACAAGGTGTTGATTATGACGAAACCTATTCGCCTGTAGCTATGCTTAAATCCATTCGGATGCTCCTGGCCATAGCGGCTCATTATGATTATGAGATATGGCAGATGGATGTGAAAACAGCTTTCCTTAATGGAAACTTGCTCGAGGACGTGTATATGATACAGCCTGAGGGTTTCACATCGGTTGATAAAACCAAGGTATGCAATTTGCGACGGTCCATTTATGGATTGAAGCAAGCATCCAGGAGCTGGAATATCCGTTTTGATGAGACAATCAAAAGGTTTGATTTCTCACAAAATCCAGACGAACCTTATGTGTACAAGAAGGTTAGTGGGAGTGCAGTCATGTTCCTAGTATTGTATGTCGATGACATACTACTTATAGGAAATGATGTTTCAATCTTACAGTCAGTGAAGGTTTGGTTATCCAAGACATTCTCCATGAAAGACCTGGGAGAAGCAACCTAGATCTTCGGGATTAAGATCTATAGAGATAGATCGAAACGGTTGCTTGGTCTTTCGCAGTCTACATATATAGACCGAGTGCTAAAGAGGTTTAGCATGTCGGAATCCAAGAAAGGTTTCCTACCCATCAGGCATGGGGTACACCTTTCGAAGTCTATGTGTCCGCGCACAGAAGACGAGAGGATTTGCATGAGTAAGATTCTCTATGCATCCGCAATAGGATCTATCATGTATGCTATGTTATGTACGAGGCCCGATGTATCGTACGCTCTGAGTGTCACGAGCAGATACCAATCCGATCCAGGAATGGATCATTGGGCGGCTGTTAAGACGATCCTTAAGTACTTGAGAAGAACTAAGGATGTGTTCCTAATATATGGAGAAGGGTACATGGTGATACGTGGGTATACGGATGCCAGCTCCAGACAGACAAGGATGATTCCAGGTCTCAGTCTGGATACGTGTTCACCTTGAATGGGGGCGCAGTGAGTTGGAAAAGTTCCAAACAAGAGATCAGAGCGATTCTACCACCGAGGCGTAATATATTGCACCGGCAAGCAAGGAAGCGGAGTTCGTTCGAACTTGGTGTGATTCCGCCATTGTTGAAGCAATACCGGCTCATCGCGACAACAATGGAGCAATTGCACAGGCGAAAGAGCCAAGGTCTCATCAACGATCCAAACATGTGCTTCGCCGCTATCATCTTATCAGAGAGATCATCAGTAGGAACGAAATACAAATCGAGAAAATTTCCACTGAAAGGAACTTAGCGGATCCTTTGACTAAAGCATTACCTCAAAGTAAGTTTGAGGGTCATGTTAGAGCTTATGGTATTGGATACCGTAGCGATTGACATTAGGCCAAGTGGGAGTCTGTTAGTAATATATGAGAGATGTCCTAAGGCAATCGCCTTATGTATGAACCATTTATATGATAAATGAAGATTCACTATTTGAGTATACATGTTTAATGTATTTGATTGGATCTTAAACTCATTTACTGAATGTCCACGATACGATTCACAGCATGAGAGAATTTGTGATTGGATCACAACTAGTGAGTATCTCTACATGTGTAATTGTGATGTATCGGAATTATCCCTAGTAGATGAATCGATGGATTTGGACACCATCAATTCTGTCGAGACTAGCACGAGGTATACTCCTTGGTGTATCGAAGCAGCTGATTCTCACTGGCTGGAGACATTGTGATGTCCGGAGTTAATCGTGGATGCTAGTTATGGTAACTAGTTCATTGGAGTGACCAGCCGTAAGACTTCATATGGTTCTCTGCATATATAGATATGTCAATGAAGTTCTTACTGTGGCTTAAGTGCGATGTTCCTTTGACTTGCGGTATTCAAGTCATCTTGATCATGGAGACTTATGCTTTGACATCTTAAGCAAACATCTCCGAGGAGATGTGGACCCGGGATGATTGGGTATAAGTCAAAGTGATCGAAGGTGTTTGAATAGCCTATAAAGGATTCACCACTCCTTGCGAGGAGATGTATACCCATGGCCTCTCGTCGGATTGTTACTAAAGTCTTTGGCCAAAGCATTACATGTTTAGAGTAAAGTACTCTTCGATACATGTGGAGTAACTAGAATCCGTAGGACGAGGAAATGATACTTGGGCTAGGTGTGACGTAGTCGACCTAGTGGGGATCGACACAATAGACCATGTCCGAACTAAGTGGGTATAAGATGAGTGAAGGGAATGGGGCACGATTCATTCGAGCATCTTGAAGGGTTTTTGAAATAGTTACGATCAACCGTTGATCTTTTTGGTTAATTGGGGATCATGATGTACTACTAGGTGTCACTCATGATCGTTCTATAATTAATGGTTAATTATAGACGGCCAACATAAACCGAGAACCTATTTGGTCACACGCACAACGAGTGTAATCCAAAGGATTTAAAACGAGCTTGAGAATGGGATTCTCAGACCGAGAGAAACTATGTTTGGTTGGACCAAACATAAAGCGAGCATGAAATTGTTTCAGTCGCAATGGAAGCATGGATGGGCCGTGTCTTATGAAGACATAATGGATGGACCAAAATGGTTTGGTTCTAATCCAATGGATGAGAATAAACCAAAGGGTTTGGTTTATATTAAACGAATGAACCAAAGGTTGGTTCGGTTCGTTTTAACTTAAAATAAACCATCATGGTTTGGTTTATTTTAACTTATCCTAATGGAGCGGGTTAACGGGCTTTATGGATATGATCCATTAACCATTAAGAGAATTAGTTCTCTATAAAAGAGGGCTTAAGGGATTGTTAAACCCTAATCATCCAAACCCTAGCCGCCCAACATGTTGTTGCCGCCAACACATTGTTTGTGGTGGCGCTGCCCACCTCCTGCCGGCGCTCCAAGCTCGATCTCCTATAGGTTTGGCATCAAGGTGAGGCTTTTCTTTCCTTGGTTGGCCGGCGCCTATATCCTCCACCAAGCTGTCCAGTTTTCTGGACAGCTTCTCCTCCTCTCGTCGGAGCGTCGTTTGGACGACGGTTAGTGCTCCGACAGCGGCTAACTTACCGGGGATTTGATCTCCGGTAATCCTCTGAGGTGGAGGACGAAGGATTCGTCAAACGGTTGACGAACACCTCTCCGGAGAAGCGAGTTTTGAGAACTCGTTTTGGATCCGAATTTGGATTCGGATCGTGATCATCTCTCGATCACGTCGTCTTCAACACGAGGCTAATAACCCGTACGAAGACGAAGCTCGTGACTTAGCGAAGTCATCCCGAGGAGCTCGGCGTGGATACGGATAGAGACGATTCTTACGAGGATCGTTCCGGTTGATGCCGTTCCCGCTACACGTCATACGGAAGGTATAACGTAGTTTAATTTCCTTTTATTGCAAATTTTAATTTACGGTTATGTCTACACTTGTTGTAATAGCATGCGTGTGTTGTGTGTATTGTAATAAATATAGATTTATTAATTTTAATTGCTTCCGCTGTGCTCATGTTTACGAAACATGATCGAATACACACACGCCGCGGTGCCGGAAACCCAACACTCACAACGTCGACTTGCTCAATCTGACCTCCTTGGTTAATTTGCTCCCCATAACAGAACTCTTCTAAATGTCCTGCGGATCCACTACCTACACAACACAAACTAGCAGCATTTACTGTACTAGGATTGAAAGAGTCAAACTTTTTCATCAATGCGTCCATCCTTGCTGTTAAGTTATCCACAGAATTCACAAAATACCTCCCTGCTACTGGTGCGGGATGACTACACTCAGAAGTCCATTAGTGGTGTTTTTGGGTCATCTCCTCAATAAGATCCTTGGCTTCTTCAATAGTCTTATTCATCAGGGCATCTCCTGCAGCAAAGTCCAGAGACACCTTCGTGGCATACGTGATCCCGTTGTAGAACGTATGAATCATTATCCATCTCTCAAGACCGTGATGGGGACACTGATGGAGTAAACCTTTGAAGCGATTCCAAGGTTCAAACAGAAACTCCCCTTCCTTCTGATGAAAAATGGTGATCAGGTAGTGCATGTGGGCTGCCTTGCTGGACGAATAGAATTTATTCAAGAATTGTAGCTCACACTGCCCCCAAGTCATGATGCTTCCTGATGGTAGCAAATACAACCACGTCCTCGCCTTATCCTTCAGAGAGAATGGGAATACGCTTAGGAAGATGGTGTTTGCTGGTACTCCATTAAACTTCAGCGTGGAGTAGATCTCCAGGAACATCTCTATGTGCTGATTCAGGTCTTCCACTGTTGCACCTCCAAACAGATTTTGCTGGACCATATGGATCAATGCAGGTTTAAGTTCAAAGTTATTGGCTGCAATGGCTGGTCTGACAATGCTCGATCTGAATCCTCTGGTACTCGGAGTTGCATAGTCCCACAGGAGATGATTTCTGATGTTCGCCAACGACGCTTCATTTTTCTCCATCTCCCTCTGCTTAGCTCTCCTACGATGAAAGGTTTGGTCTATCTCTAGGTCTAGCGGAAGTAGATTTCTAGATCTCATAGTCCTGTGCATACAAGGGACAAAACAAGAGTATCTGTGGAATTAACTAAAAATGAATAAGCAATATAATAAGGGAAAATAACCACTAATAAAATAATTGAAAATAAAGTAACAAAAATTGCTAGAAAATAACTACAGTTATGAACTAAAGAAAACAACTGAATTGAAATTAAAGCAAAAGAAAACTAGGTCTGATCCAATCTATTCACTTTCTAACTAATATCAAATCGATCAGTCCTCGGTAATGGTGCTAAAAACTCGATGCACACTTACCAAAGCCCTCAACTACAAGGTCGAAGACCAGGTCATGCTCAATGCCCACAAGTGCACGGTTGTCGTGAAGTAATAAAATTATCGATCCCACAATGACTGATATTTGAGTATTGGTTAATCCAGTGAAATTTGATCGTTCGGAGTGGAACTTTGTAGTTGAAAGTTGTCAGTCACAGGCTAAACTCTAGTATCGATGTCACAAGAAGAAAGGAAAAGGGGTGTGCTCAAGGCTAAGGAAGGGATTCTAGGATTTTGATTTCACCTATGTGATGTCGGACATGTTGTAAATTTATACTCTTAAATTCTCTAATTTTGATCTTGCGGGAGGTTCATCAAGTTTAATCCCCGATGAACTTTTGGTTCTACACGGGAGTTACCTAATCTTCTAGAGCATCCTTTTCGGATCCATAGAGCTCAAGAGGTTGTTGTCATCGGGATGCCCCTATCACGGGTTCCACAACCACTGAGTTGATTTATCCTACTTTGCAGCCTCTAGATAGACTAGGTTCATGGAGTTCTAAGATGTTCTATGTTATCCCCATGAACAGGTGGACCATGTTTCATGCCCTACTCTTTCACGTCCTAATATCTACTATTATGGGAGGGAAGACGACCGTTTGATTCCTCTTTGATTCTCCTAGATTTCGATATAGATGCTCTTAGCATCTATATCGACTAAGCATGGTAGAAATAGAGCAAACCGCAATTATCACAGAACTAAGAGACACAAATCACAAATATAAACAGAGTAAATCAGATTATAAATGTATAAACATGTCCAACATTCACATGACTACTCTCTAGTCTTAGAATCAATGGTTCTACTCCATAGAATTCAAAGAGCAAACACAAGACATTGTTCGATAAGAGTTTACAACCAAAGAATGATTAAGACAAAAGGAATACGCCCTACTTTGGTTGGAGAATTCATCTTTGTAGCCTTTCGATGGATGGAGCTTCGTCGCCGCCCTTAAGTCCTCTTCCTTCCTTCCCAATTACAAGCTTTCGATGCTTATTTAGGGCACCTGTCATCGTTTCCTCCCCCCTTCCCTCCCCTCCCCTTTTGGTTAAGCGTGCCTTCCTATATATATAGAAGTGATCCTGACTTTCCATATTTACCTGTGAAATCTATTTTCTAAGTTTTACGACAGCGCAACATGGTCGTGTGAATTTCACATGGTCAGTTGTGTGTTGTGCTAGAAAATCGACACTAGGGTTTCGTTTTGAAAAAAGACACTACCGTGTGAATTTCACACAGCCGACCATGTGTCCCTCTGGAGAGCCGTATGAATGTCATCTTTTCATCCGGAAGCGCACTCGTGTTTCGGGAATACGGTCAAAGCATGCTCCCCTTTCTTCGTGCTTCGTTTGGGTCGTCATTATGCTCCAAAACTCCATCCTGTACATGAAAAATAACACGAACACATTTTCGAATTAGAAAATAATAAATAAATACAAAATAAAATAAATATACATGAAATAATTATAAAATACAATAAGAAGTGTACCAAAACTATCCCTAAAATCTTGCACATCTCATTAATATCATTGACTGCCTCAAAGTTTCAAATAGGATTCCATTTGGACTCTGGACAGGTGATTATATAAACCCTAAAGATCTAAAAAATTCCAAGTTATATTTCCTATTTAGAAACTTAGCATCCTACTGATTTGCTTTTTTTTTTTTTTGTGAAATGAACAAATATTTTATCAATGCATCCAATGCGGTTACACTTTCTATTTAAAAAACTAAATATAAATATATCGCGATGTCCTCAATAACACGCTGTGTTAATCTATTTTACTCCCATCACGTGTAGAATACGATATACTTCATCAGGCTTGTGCTAGAGCACGTCTATGATAAGTCGTATTTGACCCCACATTGCATGTTCAATACCAATCCGATTTAGTTCCTTCAACCTCTTCCGTTGATTAGAACGATATAAATATTATTATAGATAAATAGAAATTGAATCTTGATGTGAGATCTAAAACTCTCACTCGGGTTCAAAAATTCTCCGTCGTTTTTGGTCAACGAATCAAGGGACATAGTTCATTCGTGATCTACATCTTTTCATCATCACCAAAGAACCGACGATAAGGAGAGCTAGAGGCGATCATATGTAATCATCTTTTGCTATAAATACCAATTCAATCTAGTCCCTTCAGGATGACCTATTGGCTAGAACAGTACAGATATTGTACATATGACCAGAGATTGATTCTCGACATGGAGCCTAAATCTTCATTCGGATTCAAAAGTTCTCTAATGTTCTGGCCAATGGATTAAGAAGTATAGTCTCCATAATTTACCTCCTTTCATCATCACCAAAGAACCAACTGTCAAGGACGCTAATGGCGAATGTAATCGTCTTTTGCTGAAAAATATCAACCCAATCATGTTGTTGAAATTTTATTTTTTAAAAAAAAATAATAATAACAATTTGAAACATAAAAAACAAACAACTAAATTTTAATAATAGAGAAAATTTAAAATAATAAAAATACAAAAATATAAAAAATAAATATGATCTTTTTTAAAAAAAAGATCATCTAATTACGACTTGAGAAACTTTCGGTTAAGAAATAAAAGTGATGGATAAGGATTGATCCATTGTTGATACATTATTTTAAATAATCTACCCATTGCTTAAATTTACAACTCAGTAATTTTCAAGTGATGAATTTAACTTGTCTTTTACCTCAATGCAAAACAAAATAATCTACCCTTTAACATAATTAATAATAGAATATAATATAATACTCATCTCTCTTCCATTAGGTAGAATTACTTGTAGCAACAATATAAAACCATGAAAAGTGCCTAAACAATACTGAGAACTAGTATTGGATTAACATTAAAGTATAAAAATAAAATGACAGAAGATAACCGTTAAAGTGCAAAGAAAACAGGTGAAAGAAAACAGGTGAAGCGAAGTGTAGTAAGATATACAACAACAACAATAACAACAAAGCCTTATTTCACTAGATGAGGTCATCTATATGGATCCTTCTACGCCATTGGACTCTATCCCCTACTATATCATCATCTATATTTAAATAAATTTTATCTTGTTTTATTGTTGCTAACTAAGTCTTTTTTGGTCTTCCTCTTCCTCGTTTGATGTGTATATTTGGTATCGTTTCACATCGCCTAACTGGAGCATTTATTGACCGTCTAAGTACATGTCCATACCACCTTAAACGTGTCTCTTGGAGCTTTCCTTCAATAGATACAACACCAACTTTTTCTCTAATGCTCTCATTTCTTATTCTGTCCATCCTCGTATGTCCGCACATCCACCTTAACATCCTCATCTCTGCAACTCTCATCTTTTGCTCATATGCTCGAGTCGTAGCCCAACATTCAGCTCCATATAACATAGCAGGTCTAATCGCCGTTTTGTAGAACTTCCCTTTAAGTTTTAGAGGCACTTTACGATCACATAAAACACCCGACGTTTTCCTCAATTTCAACCATCCTGCTTGTATTCTATGTAAGACATCTCTCTCAATCCCTCCATCATCTTGCAAAAATGATCCTAAATATTTAAAGCTCTCAATTCCAGACAACTCATCATCTCCTATCTTAACACTTGTCTCATTACATCTAATATCGCTAAATTTAAATTCCATATATTCTGTCTTTCCTCTACTAAGCTTAAAACCTTTCACTTCTAGTGTTTCCCGCCAAGATTCTAGTTTAACATTTACTCCTTCACGTGTCTCATCTACTAAAACAATATCATCTGCAAACAACATGCACCACGGTAATGTGTCTTGAATGTGTCCAGTGAGTTCGTCCATGATTAGTGTAAAAAGATAGGGACTTAAAGCTGATCATTGATGTAATCCTATCTTTATTGAAAATGCTTCAGTTAATCCACCTGAAGTCTTCACTCTGGTCGTTACTTCCTTATACATATCCTTAATTAGTTCAATATATGTTACACTAACACCTCTTTTTTCTAAAATTCTCCATATTATTTCTCTTGGAACTCTATCATAAGCTTTTTCTAAATCAATGAATACCATGTGTAGATCCTACTTTTGTTCTCTATACTTTTCAATTAGTTGTCTGAGAAGATGTATAACTTCTATTGTCGATCTTCTTGACATAAATCCAAATTGATTTTCGAGAACCATGATCTCCTTAATCTTTTTTCTATTATTTTTTCCCAAAGTTTCATGGTATGACTCATTAGTTTAATACCCCTATAGTTTTCACAAGTTTGTATGTCTCCCTTATTCTTATATAAGGGAATTAGGATACTTACCCTCCATTGATCAGGCATCCTTTTTGTTTTCAATATCATGTTAAATAATTTTGTAAGTCATTCAATACCTTATTTTCCTAGACACTTCCATAACTCTATTGGAAGTGTAGTAAGATATATGCTACAAAAATGTTGATACCAAAATACTTTCCAGTCCCCTGACAACTCACAATTGCTTTAAAAATTGATTTTTACCCAACAAGAAATGGCTTCGGAAAACAAGAAGTTACTTTATAGTCCCTGTATGAATGTAGTGTACATGAATGCTATTTTGTTTGATCAGAATTCATTCTACACCACAAGCCAAAATTTGAGGGGAAAAAAAAGAGAAACAAAATAAAAAGCGACAGATTGAGTATAATGGATACAGGAGAGTCCCATAACTTGAAATCACAGAACAACAAAAACAATGTGTTGGCATTTGTTCAACAGTCCCTGAAGCAAAGCATAATCATTATGGTAAATTAGTGAATCAGTCAATGCAAGATCAAAAAAGAAAAAATAAAACTCAAAGAAATAACTCGTGAATTCTGCACCGTCTTCTAATCTTATCATACCCGCCTATTCTCATAAAGTAGTGGGAAAAAACAATGTTTCTTCCTATGGCACATCAACCACTTGAATAGTCTGCAATGTATCAGACAGTGCAATGATCAAATCACCAGGCTGGGCCATTCCTCTGGCCTTGAGCAAAGAAAAAGTGCGGTTCAGATTGTTCTCCATGTCGTCCGAGAAACTAAGACGAAATGGTATCAGACCCCACTGAAGATTCAATCGTCTTCTAACTGATGCTGAAGGAGTAAATGCAAACACTGGACAATCAGGGCGACAACGTGAAAGGAGTGAGGCCATCTCGCCGGTCCTCGTAAAGACGAAGAGTGCGTCAACACCCAAGTTGTTAGCTGCAAATCACAATCAATGAAATCAACAAATATGCTGAAGAACAACCTTAAGCACAAAACTCCGCTAAAAGAGGATATATCCATTTAACAATCCAAGTTCATCTACAATAAGAGGATATCCATTTGAATTTTGAACACTGCATATGCTGTCGACCTGTTGCCTCTGAGGATTATAATGCTTGCAGTAGAAGATTTGCATGTATTCTACTTAAATTAAAAAAAAAAAATTAAGAGACCAGTATGTCCATATTTTCTATTTTCCTAACAAAATGTTTCATTTTCCCTCCTAAGTACCCTTTGTCAAACCCTAGTCACTTTTAGTATATCCAAGTTATTCCTTCTAATGATTTTTAATTAATTGTGATATTCACCTAGGATGTTAGTTAGATCATAGGAACCCCATCTTCTAATTCAATCCTCTACCAGAAAGTCAGATGCCAATCAGGTTGCGTGAACCACATAAAGGAACTGATAGCATCAAGTCATCATTGTCATAGCAAGAGAGACCATGGCAGTCCCTAGAAGGTGCTAGCAAAAAATTAGTTCTAATGCCAGCTTTGTCTATTTGTTGGGTCAACAACAATGAGGGCATACTAATAATCCGAAAATGTTGCATTTGGAATTTTACCCAAAAGATTACTTATACAGTGTAAAACACTATAAAAATAGATGTGCCATTATTGTTGTTCTACCTAATGGGATCTATTTTGATGTTGGTTTCTAGAAACACAAAGAAAATGCCCTTTAGCACAAATGGGAATCAAGAAAGATGATGAGAAAATTGACTTCACTTAAGAAGAGTTTATTTCCATCATTCGCAGTTACGTCTTAAATTTAATACGCAGTTTATCATACTCCAGTAGATGCATGAATGAATATCCAACGAATAGAGCTGAGATGGGCGTTGAAGTCTAGATGAACAGAAATAGGCAAATTGAACGTGAAGATACTTTACCCATTGTAGCAGCCGAGTTACATATTTCCTCTGAAACTTTATTACAGAAAGAAGATGAAATATCTGGAAGATCGATTTCCTCATGTCTCTTCTCTTCTCTCCACCATTTTTCAATACGTAGGCTTACATTTCTAAGCACAGTCAATGCTTTCTCTGGATATTGGCCCATGGCTGACTCACCTGAGAGCATCAGAGCATCTGCCCTCTGTTTAACAGCCTCTGTGACATCAGCAACTTCAGCTCTAGTTGGTGTTGGATACTCGATCATAGATTCCAGAAGCTGAGAAGCCACAATGACAGGTTTGTTAAGCTGTCTGCACAATTTAACAATTTTTCGCTGAGCTGAAGGGACGTCTTCAAGAGGAATTTGAGAACCCATGTCTCCTCTGGCTATCATTGTTCCATCTGATGCACAGATGATCTCTTCTAGTTTTTTCAAGGAATCAAAACTCTCAATCTTTGCGATCACAGCAATTTCACTGAAATAAGTAGTATAAGCTATCCCATAAGAATGTGTTATTGCTTAAAAAATTCATATTGATTATGCCCAGATGATTCTTTCCCAAAATATATTTGGTTAGTTGGTTTTGCTTCAAGATTGATCTTTCTAGTAGAATTCTCTTCCTCAGCTGTGAGTATTCATCCTTGATTGTACAGAGGCAAAGGAAACTAGACACTCATGGATATGCAGTAATTAAGTACTATGCAATATGAACGTGTCATTTGTATGACTCTCATATAAGTTTGAAAAAAACAAATACCAGTTAAGATGCAAAATATTACTCACACGAAAATTTGTCCAATTGGAAGTCATACTGCATTAGAAAGCTACATTTCAAATTTTCATTCACCTTCAATATGAAAAAACTTTAACTACTCAGAAGTTGGAGTTTTCTAACCATCAAGAGTTTTTAATATAATTTGACAATTAGAAAAGACATGCATTTACACTTTCTTATATCTCATCAGCAGATCTACATGATTTGGCATTTGTCCTCTATTACTTTCTTCAAAGAATGAATAGAAACCCATATTTGGGAAAAGCATTCTCTTGATGTATATACCCTCAAATCTGTATTGTTTCACCAATGTTAAAAATAATGATCATCCAATGCCATTGATTATTGCAGCTTATGTTGAGCCAGCAAAAATTTCAAAGGAACATATTTTGAAAAAAAAAAACCCCATGAAATTTATGAATTTGTACAGGAACTATAAATGAGCTGACACTAACAGTTGGAACAAATATAGTTTAATTATAATGATGATATGTAAGAACTAAAAGTGAATTTTATATTACAGAAAGTTTTAATGCAAACACAAAACAAATAAATTACTTTTGTAATCGTAGGAGGGGTGAATTGGCATGATTGGATTTTCATCGAAGGAATATAAACCCAGATATGCACAAATGAACATTCATAAATACCCTCAGTCACATTTGCTAATCTACAATAAATCATAAGGTCCAAGTCTTGGATCAAAGGAGAAAACCCCAGAGAATAAGCTTTTTTGATGATCTATATAGTCTAAAAAGCTTAGCTAGTAGTGTGCATGGTCTATAGAACAAGAAAAAAGACATACATTTTAGGAAAAAAATAAAAAAGAATATAAAGTGGGAAAGGAAAAAAAATGCCATTTACTTGTTGGGGCATCTTGCAGCTAAATAGCTCTTGAGATGATTTATGACGTCTGCAGACTTGACAAAGGAAACTGCAATGAAATCCACACCCTCAGATATTGCAGAGTCAATATCAAGCCAATCCTGCACATATCCAGGTCATCAACAAGGATGCAGATTAGTAATAAATTTTGACAGACGTAATTAGGTAGCTAATATTTCTTACATGTATATCAACTATCTGCGTATCAGTTTTGGCACTTACCGAGACTAGATTATAAACAAAATAACAGCAAAACTCAGAAAATGGTTTTGTTTTCCTTTTACAAGGAAAAAATGGGCCAGAATATTTCATCATTGGTCAATTCCGTGACATCCATCATTTAAAAATATGATTTACTATCTGACTGAATTACTGGAGTGAAACTAAATCATGCAATTGCAAGAGATTAAAATGGATCAGTTTTTGTGAAAAAGTATACCAAACTTAGATGATCCAATGATGCCAAAAGGCAACTTTTTATGTGTTTCTGTAGTCTCAAAAAGGATAGCATCCTTCAATAAGGTTGATGGTGACTTTTAGCCATGGTTGTTGAACAGATATTTCTATTTTTTGCTCATCCAATCAATAAATCAATTGCATAAGAAAATTGTTAGATTCCAAATGAACATCAAAATGAGAACTTGAGAATAAATAGAACTAGTGATGCTTAAAGAAACACAATCTAAAATTTAATTTGCAATCTATGAATCCTTTCTCAACTTGTAAGAGCACAATGCATATACTTGTAACTGGTGTTTAGAATTTTACAAAAGTAACCACATAACCCTTCAATAAGGTTGGTGGTGACTTTCAGGCATGGCTCTTGATAACTGATATTTCTGTTTCTTGTTCATCTAATAAATAGATCAATTACTTAAGAAAACTGTTGGATTCAAAATGAATATCAAAATGAGAGCTTGAGAACAAATAGTACTGATGTTTAAATAAACACAATCTAAATTTTATTTTGCAGCCTAAGAATCCTTCTTGGCATAACATATACTCATAATTGGAGTTCAGAATTTTCCACGAGTAACCACATTGAGTGCACATTTTCAATGGGATGCACAAACCTTAGAAGAAATTGTAGGAAGCATTGCATTACGTTCTTGGACTAGTCTTCCATTCCTCCGGAAAGTAAGATTAGCACGTGGCAACAACAACCCGGGATCATTGCACTGGCACTTTACATCTGGACCTATCTTTTCAATCACCTCAAACCTAACCATTCCTCCATCTACAAGAAGTTCATCGCCAACACTAACATCTGCATTAGGTGCAACAAGACATGAGAGACCAAATGGTATAGTGTCCTTCACTTAACAAAAAGGCAAACAAAAAAAATCTGAGTCTTTAACCTTCAGCAAAGCCATCATAATTCACAGTTATGGTCCGTTCTGGAAGTGCTGCATCAAAAGCTCTTACACTAAATGTCCAAATCTCTCCATCCTGTGTAAGACAGAATGTTAACAAGGTCAGGTGTCACATCACTCCAACTTCACCAATTTCAAATCAAATATAATTTAGTCCTGATGACTTCTCCACATGGACAAAATTGGATTAGAAAATCATCTTGATCGTATCTATATCACTACAAAACTTTTATTCATAGAGTTATTTTGTGGATTATGACAATGATAAACTAGCTTACAGTTTGATACTTTTGTTTTTGTGCTGGTCGCACATGATTCATGAGAGAACCATGAAATGTGAGGAACTTAAGCATGGTTCAAGACAAGTGTAAAGATGAAATAACTAATGTAGACTTGCAACTTGGCTTGAATTTCCTCTGCATGATTCTGGATTAATAAATCTGTTTGACAAGTTCTTCCATAGAATGGTAATGCATAGGAATGTCACGCCTCATGTCATGCAAAGTGACGAATGAGATCCAACATACTGCATTGCATGGGTAAGAACATCCATTATTTCCACCTACATGTTACAAAACTCGGTGATACATGAAATGCACAATTCAGATGATGCCTTATCTCAGGTCCACCTGACTCACATGATACAGGGAAGAAGAAATTTATTGCAAATCTGGTTACTTATGAGCCTATTTGATGTCTGAAATTTTAACAAGATTTTTTTTTTCAAGAGAAGCACTATGTTTAGATCGAAGAACTATGTTCAGATCAACATATATCCTTGATGTAGATCTTGTGAGTTGTTAACCGTGTTCATATAAAACATTAAGGACAAAATGACACATCAACCATTTTCCTTTAATTGTTTACCAAGGGCAATTTTAGCGATAATATTATGCAAATAAGTCTCTTAATCCATCTAGTTTTTGTTGGAAAATTGATTGATCAAATAAACAATTTTCTCAATTAGATGAATGATAAATTAATATGGCTTAATCTAGATCGTCGGATTAAGATCGATAAATCCGGTTCATTCAAATGAAGGGGCATAAGTACTTTTTTGGATGACTTAATCTTCATCATTAAATTCAAAATAAAAGGCTTAGATGCATCCAAATGAAGAGACGTTGTGTCTTTTGGGAAGGGATGCAATCTAAATCATCGATTTAAATTGAATGGATGAGATTTGATTGAACCAAGAGGTTCCTCTATCCCTTCACAAGTATAAATAAGATCCCTCATTTCATCCAATACATCCAAGTCATTCCAATTCAAGGAAAAGCAAGCATTGCATTGCATACTTGCATTCTGGAGAGTTCGAAAAACTTCCTTGGTTCGGAGGTCTTGCGATTTGCAGTGCTGCTATCGCAAGATAAGGTCGTGGTATCTTGGGAGACGATTGTCATATTTCGTGAGCACCGTGTGTGAGGCAAATTCGTCTTAAGGAGATAGATTCCAACTCTAGCCTCGACTTCGCCTAAGCGGTATTATACTGTTATTTTGCCTGCACTCAGATTGCACTTTATAAACCAGACACCAACATGCTTAAGACAAATTTTTTTCCGTGCAATCTACTATGGATTTATCATCAATGGTCTTTATTCCACAAGCACATGGCGAGAAGCCGGAGAAGTTCAATGGGAGCCGATTTCAAACGATGGCAGCAGAAGGTGTTGTTTTATCTGACGACGCTAAACCTCGTACAGTTTTTGCGTGAAGACCCGCCAGCCGCTAAGGAAGATGATTCCAATAGTAAGGCTGCTTGCGATGCGTGGTCACACAGAGATTTCCTGTGCCGCAACTACATTCTCAACGCATTGGACAATACGTTGTATAACGTGTATAGTCTGATGGAGACGGCAAAATTTATGTGGGAATCGCTCGAAAAGAAATACAAAACAGAAAATGCCGGATTGAAGAAATTCATCGTCGGTCGGTTATTGGATTTCAAAATGGTAGATTTCATGAGTGTGACATCTCAAGTCCAAGACATGCAACAGATACTACATGATTTGGATGCCGAAGACATGAAGCTGAATGAGTCATTCAAAGTAGCTGCGATAATTGAGAAACTCTCTCCGTCGTGGAAGGATTTCAAAAATTATCTCAAGCACAAGCAAAAGGAGATGGGACTTGAAGACCAGATCCTGAGGCTACGAATAGAGGAAGATAATCGAAAGTTATCCGACTTCAGAGGAACGAAGCGGGCTGTCGACGAGATATCCAACTTGGCTGAGCCAAACGCCAAGAAGACGAAATAATCCAAAAAAAAGGCTCAAGGCAAAAAATTCAAGGGCTCGTGCTACAACTGCGGAAAGTCAGGACACATGTCCAAAGATTGTAGACGCCCGAAGAAACCAACCAAGAGTCAGAAGGATACTGCGAACCAGGTCGCAACTTCTGACGATATGGAACTGGATCTCACTACGGTTGTGTTTGAAGCCAACATGGTGGTGGACAACCCGAAGTAGTGGTGGATCGATACTGGAGCAACACGTCATATCTATTCTGATAAGGCGATATTCTCCAAGTATACTCCGATAAGTGGAAGAAGACTCTATATGGGCAATTCCACGACATCGCCAATTGTCGGACTCGGAAAAGTTGTTCTGAAAATGATATCTGGGAAGGAACTAACGCTTATTGATGTGCTCCATGTTCCGGACATCAGGAAGAACCTAGTTTCTGGATCGACACTTGTTAAAGCCGATTTTAGACTAGTGTTCCAGTCAAACAACTTTGTACTTACGAAAAATGGTGTCTTCGTAGGTAAGGGGTACTTGGAACATAATTTATTCAAAATGGTTGTAATGACTGTACACCGTGAATTTTATGGTAATAAAATAAAAGCTTCCAGCTACGTTATTGAGTATTTTAATTTATGACATGATCGACTTGGATATGTCAATAATAATACTCTGAAACGTCTCATCAAATTAAATTTATTACCAAACATCAATGTTGACAAAACACACAAATGTGAAGTGTGCGTAGAAGCAAAAATGACGAGACTACCCTTTCATTCGGTGGAAAGGTCAACGATTCCTCTAGAATTAATACATAGTGATCTATGTGATTTAAAATTTGTGCAAACTTGTAAAATACCAGAAAAAAAAATAATATTCCTTATTAATTAATAAATTATCTTGTGGAATTTTTCAGGAATTTTTAGAAATTTTTCTGAAATTAAACAGAATTTCTACGGTATTTTTAGGGAAAGATTTAATAGGCTTTGGGAAAGCCTGTTTGGGTTATTTGATTATAGGGTCTAAAATTCCTACCCGTTATCCCCAAAAACCCGACCCTCTTCCCTTCTACCGTTTTCTCTTCGCAGCGGTTTCCCCTTTTACTTGCCGTTTCGCGATTTCTCTCCTCCTTCCCACTTGCGCCGGTCGATCCACTTCCTCTCCCTTTTGATTCCTCATGCAGCGAACCTTTTTTTTCCCCATTTTTCCCGTGCGCGTGCTTCATCGCCAACGTCTTCTTCTTCTCCCGAACTCACGAGCACTGCTTGATTTTCCTTCCGATCCAGCAGCAGGTGTCGCCATGTCTGAGCAACACCGATCCGGTGAGCGAGCATCGCCGCCTCAGGCAGACGCCGCGGCCAGCCGCCGCCGCCGCCGCGACCTCAAGAGATCCGATGCCCCTCTTCCACCGCGGATTTTCTCGATCTCCGCTGGCCGGATCGATAGCGATCACGCGATTTCGCTTCTTCTTTTCCGATCGTAAGTTTTCCGATCACCATTTACCCTCGTTGTCACAAGCATCGATCGCAATGGCAGATTTATTTCTTTCCACGAGCCGGATGTTGTCACGATCTCTCCTCCTCCCTCGGTCACGTTTTTCTCCTTCCTCCGACACAACTGTAGCTCTGTGGTCTGCTCACGACGTTGTTGATTTGCAACCAGCATAGATTCTAGTCAGTGCTACCTTCGTGTGATGTTGGTGTCCATCACGAGCAAGTGTGTGGCCGATCCGAGAGGGTCATCATGAGGTGGATGAAGGCTACCAATTGTAGTTCAAGGCCGAGGTAAGGGATTTGTATTGTGATTATTAGGATTTTGTTGGTATGACCGATTGTGGTTGATCTAGGATTGTCTTACCGCCAACTTCAAATGGTGGAGTTTCTGGATTGTGCCGGAAAAGAGAGAAATCAAGACCGATTGGGCAGATTTCATATAGTGGGTTGGATTATGAACCGGTGATTAATTAAAGCAAGGAGAGGTAAACTTTGATCTAGTAATGATATAGTTGGAGAATAATCATACTTGTTTGTGATCATTAATATAGTGGTGTTAATTGTAGATTTACATATCGTATTTTGGGCAATGAGTAGATCCGATGAGGATCGAAGTGGTGGTTGATCAACGATTCAGTAAGGTAAGCTTTGATTCGATATTGTTATGAAGTAGGATGTGTCACCTTTATAGTCGATGCTAGAGTCGACTCATGAATGATACGGTGAATGTATCGATTAAGGTCGAGAATGTTGAATTAGTTGGATATAATGATCGATGTAGGATTCGATTTAATCATTCGATGTAAAATAGAACTTAGTTATATTCATGTGTTCTTTTGCGGGACCTTGATTGGTGATAGAGGTTTACGTGGATAGCTAGCGTAGCTATTTAGAAGGTGGGTAATTTCCTACCGGTCAGGGTAGTTGTATTTCATTCAGATTTAGTCATTGATATGGCGTATTAGGTGTTCATATTACTTGACCATGTTCTTTTATCGTATGCTTGATCCTTTACCATATGGCTATTAACTCCATTCACGATATCGTATTTATTTTATCATGATTAGGAGTTATACATTAGGTAATGCAAGTAACTTAGAATTTGTTTAAGTTAAGTGCAATAGTAAAGTCGGATGACAACTGATTATACATTGGGCAAAAAGGTCATCCGTAGGTAGATAATGTCTTTAACCTAGGGTTAGTTCTAGTACTTAGGTTGTATGTTACACCGAACATACGATTATGTAAATGGTCGGAGGAATAATACTTAGGTATCGCTACGGACCACGGTCCTAGCTTATTATAATCAACGAGTACGACTCTCTACGGGATAGAGAGTGTGTCCATCGATTAAGTAGGACTCTCTACAAAGATGTAGAGTGCGTCGAGTAGATTAGTATGACTCTCACGTGATGTAGAGTATTATGATCGATTGATTACGACTCTCTACGGGATAGAGTGCGTCGAGTAGATTGGTATGACTGCATGCAGGATAGAGAGTACATGGTGGATGTCCAGATGCGAGACATCGATTCATGCATTTACACGCACGCCGGCGACGAGGTCTCCCTTGTGGTCGAGAGGGTCGCCATCATCGCCTCCACTTACTCATGGAGGAGTAACCGAGTGTGAGCGAGCATTGAGGTGCCGCACTACCACCATATAGGCGGTGGTAGTTGGATTCGCGTGTCGTAGTCCTGCGTGTGGTACTCGACCACTCACGGGGTAGTGATATCGGAGCGACCAACAGCAGGACCCCCATCGTGTAACTTGCTCTTTACGCTTATACGCTACTCGATCATATCGCTTCACTCGGCCACACTCGAGAGTAGTGGTCAGTGTTGAGTCAGGGACACACGCCGAGCCACCGAGGCCACATGGGGTCGTGGTGTAGTAGCTTTAGGGCGAGCCGACACGACCACGTACGATCTGCATCGACGTGATGGCATTTTCAGATATCACATATATATATATATACGCATGTATATATACATATGGATGATTGTGATTAGATACATATATAGATATATATATATACGCTTATCGTGATGTCAGATTGATTGTATTATGTTTCTGCGTTTGAGTGGACATCATATTCACTGCTTTCTTCGTATGTTATACGCATGATATCGGATATTGGTATGGGTTGGATAGTATAGATACCTCGCCCGTGTAATGAGTAGATTATGTGTTGGTATCATTCTTCCCGTTATATATATGTTTGATATATATGTTCAGTTGGATCGAGTAGTGCTTGAGACTTCGTGCACGTCTGTATTTTTATATTTGTTATTCGGTTAGGCGGTATATCAGATTTATATACTACGTATACCGTCAGACATCTAGATTATGTTGTAAATACACGTGATATTATATATATATATACATGTTTTCTATTACTCTTGAGTTTTACTCACCACCCCCGCAGACTCGGGTTTTCTGTAATGTGAGTGAAGACTTCGTGACTTTGAGCACCGCCACGACGCTATCTCATCTCACGAGGCTCTATGTTTTATTTTGGGCCGTCCGCCGTATGTATTGATTTGGAGTTTTCTTGATGTATATCAGTATATTCGGATTTTATCGAGGTTCGTATTTGTTGTGTTGGTTAGTCATACATATGCATGTGTGAGATTGATATCCTATTGTCATTAGATCATTTTCATTTGTGTATTTGTTGTAGTAGTTTGATATGTTGTGGCTCGTTATACGGTTATATATATTGTTGTTATTGTGGGCCTACGGCTCAGATAACCCAAATGTCGCTAATGCACAGGAGGTGCCGTCCGCTTGATTTTCGCCAGATGCCTCTGGGCGTGACAACTTTAGTGGTATCAGAGCCCAAGGTTCTGCGATGCCATACAATGTTATTTTCAGTTAGTCTTGGATTCTCTGAGTCGATTTATTCGGTTTTGGTTTTTGAGACGAGATGGACAATGCCCGAGCTCCAAGCAAAGACGAGGTAAGAATTTCGATAACTTATGGTTTAGTAGATATTTATCTAAGAGTCAGATACAAAGATAGTTATGATACCTGCAGATTTGTAGTAGGGTCGCCCATCGAGGCGACCAACCGGAGTTACCTTAGTGTTTATACTTGCTATGTTGGTTATGCATTTAGATGCTTATACCAGGGGAATAACCTGTAGTGTGTTGGTTATTATTCGTAATCGCGTGGTATGATTGACCACGGAACGACTCGCTGAGTCTGTGAGTCTTGAACTGTGTCGAGAAGGTAATTTACCTCGAGAGCCGATCGATACCGAGTCGAAAACAGGCCAAGTCGCCACATTATTATGGAAATCGAGACTACAGCCTTAGGGATTTCCACTAACTACGTTAGTCGGATCATTACCTGGGTAATGAATGCACTAGACTATTGTCTGACGATAATAAGGCTAGGTTACGGAGTTTTATAGGATTTTATCCCCGAGTTGTCAGATCGAGTCAGTATAACTTTGAGAGTACTTTTAAGTACTTAACTCATGTTATATCGATAAAGAAAAAGTTGTTTGATTCCATTATCGGGATTAAGCCGATTCGTGATAAATGCAAAAAAAAAAAAAAAAAATCTTCGAAATAATATATCACTGATCACGGATTAGTGATGCTGAAGAAAATATTTCCCACGCCACTTTTAATGACATATCAGAAGGAATTCTCGAGCTTCAAGAAATGGTGATCGGCCAAGAATAATGTATCGCAGAGTCGCGAGACTGCGAGAGGTTACTACCACCTAATAGCTCAAGAAGATGGATGACGATTTAAGCCATCCGAGTTATTGACTTATAGATTAGACGATCTTCTACCAGATCCTACCGGAAGACGCTGATCGAGACAGAGTTTAGAAATGACTCGCACAAGAGTTTAAGAGTCGAGACCGTGCAACTATCGCAGGTCAACCGATTAGAGTCGAAGTCTCGACTATCGATAGAAGGAGCAAGATCGGAGTTATGTGCTCGAGCCATTTTTTCCGATTATAAGACCAATCGCAGATCATCGTAAGGTTCTTGTGGATATCGAAAATCGTAACAAAGACTCAAGGAATTGTGCGCGCACAGCGCAGATCACGAAAAACACGCCAAGTCGACATCCGTTAGTATAGGGCCACCGCTGCTATCGCGAGCAACTAGTACAGCGAGGAGGTGTACTTTCAAGACTCAAATAAGACTACCAACGGTGTTCGGAGGATGATACACCGCCTCGAACAGAGATCGACACCGAAGATCGGGTTATTTCGCCAATCTACTACCTCAGGCGTGGTTGAAGTTCCGTAATACTCCCCTTCAGCAGAGATCAGCATAGAAGCAGCAGAAGACATCTTAGAAGATTCAGCAGACAACAACAGTTACCTCCGAATGTGATTTGCTTAGGACAGAGGAGAGAGTATACGAGATGGTCGTCGATTTATTCAAGATTCTACAGAGTAGCTCGTAGATTTAAGTGATAGGATCGACGATCTAGGAAAAATCTCGATCATTCGGACGCAGAACGCGATCGCTTTGTCGCGCGATTGATTCGATCTTATTCTCCTGGAGAAAGGCCGAGACCGCGCGAGCCTGGGATCGGATCGATGCATATTTCATCATTCAGTATGACTCTAGTTTACCCTCAATGTCAATATATTGAGAGATACTTGTAGTTTACGTATCTTTGTCAGAACATTCTTAGTGGATTAGAAGGTCCCATACATCGAACTAACGGGTCGGGTATTCTACCTCGCGTGAGACGTGGATCAATAATTAAGAAGTCGAGGGATGTCCTTAGACTTCGATATACATACTTTTATCAGGACATATCCGCATTTAATGGTTAAATTACGGGAAGTACGATACGATTATGTCTCCTCGATGTGCTGTAATCCAAGAGCATTCGGATATAGTTTCGGATGAACTCCTAGCCTTGCTACATAGCAAGTGGAGTAGCGATCAAAATGAGAAAATAGTTCGTAACGAAGATCACGCATCGAGTGATAGTTTTGTTAATATCGCGTGTGGTAAAACACTATAAGAATTGGAAGAATGTAAGTTGTGACTATAGGAGATGTGGGAGGATATTTATCTATCTCAAGATTCCTCCTCGAGAAGGATCCGTAACTCTTTATTAAAAGAGGGAGAATCTTTGAGATTACGATCGATTATCGGCGATAGAACGCGATAGTATTGAAAGTAAATATCATTTGTTGTGGATAAACGATCTATCTAGATCACCAAAGACACCGTGTATACTCTAAGTTGGTTTACGATCGAGTAATCGATATCAGAAATGACATGATATCATACGATTATCATTGTCGTTGTGATGATTAATATATCATCAAGAGTAAAGGGGGTGCAGGGTAGAGATTTACAATTTCATACTTAGTATGAATTTTATGAGTTTCGATTAAGTTGTTAGACTAATTAACGATTTAGCCGCCATCGATTTGAGAATCGTGTATCCTTAACGCGATCGATCCTTGAGTCAGTAACTCGCCACCGCTTGTGGTAGTTGGAGTCGCGAACTCGACCACCGTAGAGATGGTGGTTTTCCTCGCATGGTTGGTTAAGATTATAGATATGGGATAGAATGTCTTAGCATTACTATACCACGTAATTTATTCGCCAAAAGGCGATGTTGGAAATCATTTAGCAAGGTGAAACCCGCTACATAAGACCTAGATGGCGATTAACTTTATACGAGTATTAGTTAATCCTTCCGAGTGGATTTTGAATGGTGATGGACTTCTTTTGAGAAGATAATTCCCGTCTCGATAAGGATAGGTGTGTTGACACGCCGCCCGGCCAAAGAGTTCTTCTGTAAAGCACATCATTCGAGACGGGCTATATACCGTGGTGGTACCCAGATGTACCGAGACTTGAAACGTTTATATTGGTGGAATGGTCTAAATATAGTTATATCAGATTTAGCTGCTCGATGTTTAGTATGCCAAGAGTGAAGGTCCGAACACCGTAAACTCATGGATTGCTTAGAAAATTCGATTCCGGAATGGAAGGAGCATATCACGATTGATCGCTAAGTACGGATCGCTAGAACCCGTAAAGGATGTGATGCGATTTGGGTGATTGTGGATCGATCGACCAAATCCACGCCATTTCCTTCATATTCGCGTGAGTCGTGATTGTTGGATCATTCGCAGAGAGTCAGACAATGAAAAGATTATCGATTGATACGGGTACTTTTAAGTACTATACGGGATAGAGATTCGCGATTTACCTCGCGATCTTGGTAGAGTCTCCACCAGACTATGGGCATAGAGCTTCGGCTCAGTACAACGTTTCATCCGGACTAACGGACGTCCGAGCATGACATTCAAACGCTTGGAGGATCTATTCGGATATCGGTCGTGGATTACGGAGGTGTAGCTGATTGGCTTTACCTCCGACACTGCGTAGCTCACAACGATTTCTATATACTGAGGAAATACGTGTTGCATGTTGATTATGTTCTGAAAGAGGTTCCGAATTCTACCTCAGTCTAATGCGACTTACGAGGTGATTCCAGGGTGGAGCCTGGGTTGCAAGGAACGACAGTAGTGGGACGAAAACCATTCGACTCGTAAAGGTTGGATGACAAAGATCATACCGACGAGGAGGCTATGTGGAGAGCCGAAGATACTATCCGTGCTCGATTGTCTCATCCGTCACTGAGGAAGGTATGTGGTCCTTTCGGAAACTTGCTTAAGTAAATTTTTCAGATGTTAGTAGACGTAAATTGGGACCAAATTTTTATAAGAGGAGAATGTAAAATACCGTAAAAAAAATAATATTCCTTATTAATTAATAAATTATCTTGTGGAATTTTTCAGGAATTTTTAGAAATTTTTCAAATTAAATGTAATTTCTACTGTATTTTTAGGGAAAGATTTAATAGGCTTTGGGAAAGCCTGTTTGGGTTATCTGATTATAGGGTCTAAAATTCCTACCCGTTATCCCCAAAAACCCGACCCTCTTCCCTTCTACCGTTTTCTCTTCGCAGCGGTTTCCCCTTTTACTTGCCGTTTCGCGATTTCTCTCCTCCTTCCCACTTGCGCCGGTCGATCCACTTCCTCTCCCTTTTGATTCCTCATGCAGCGAACCTTTTTTTTCCCCGATTTTTCCCGTGCGCGTGCTTCATCGCCAACGTCTTCTTCTTCTCCCGAACTCACGAGCACTGCTTGATTTTCCTTCCGATCCAGCAGCAGGTGTCGCCGGCCATTGCAGTTGTAGCAGCCAGCCGACCGTGGCCAAGCAAGCATAATGTAAAATACCAGAAAAAAAAATAATATTCCTTATTAATTAATAAATTATCTTGTGGAATTTTTCAGGAATTTTTAAAAATTTTTCTGAAATTAAACAGAATTTCTACGGTATTTTTAGGGAAAGATTTAATAGGCTTTGGGAAAGCCTGTTTGGGTTATCTGATTATAGGGTCTAAAATTCCTACCCGTTATCCCCAAAAACCCGACCCTCTTCCCTTCTACCGTTTTCTCTTCGCAGCGGTTTCCCCTTTTACTTGCCGTTTCGCGATTTCTCTCCTCCTTCCCACTTGCGCCGGTCGATCCACTTCCTCTCCCTTTTGATTCCTCATGCAGCGAACCTTTTTTTTTATTGTAACGACCGGGCCCCTGTTGGCGGAATTCGGTGACCCCTATTGGTCAACGACCGTCGCCCCTGTTGGCCCGTCGACCCCTATTGGTCGACGACCTGGCCCATATTGGCCCGTCGTTACTCACATGGACTTCCCACCCCTGGAAGTGGGTTTTTGCCTTCCCCAGGATTCGAACTCTAGACCTCCAAGCTAAGTACTAAAGTTTATGAATCCTGGTAACCAAGTGATCCCAGTTGATAAAAAGGCGCCTTTTTATTGTAACGCCGTGTCGATCGGTGGCACATTGGTCGGCAAGTCGCCCGTTGGCCGTCGCGATATCGTCGACGCTCATATTGGCGTCGTTACTCATGGACTTACTGGAAGTGGGTTTTGATTACCGTGATTCATAAACTTTAGTACTTAGCCGAGGTCTAGAGAGTTCAATCCTCGGGAAGGCAAAACCCACTTCCAGGTGAAGTCGAGTAACGACGCCAATACGTGTGCCGACGATAATAGCGACGCCATAAGGGCGACGATTGCCGACTAACAGGTCACCAATTCGCCAACAGAGTCTCCCGTTACAAAACTAGAGGAGGTAAAAAGTATTTTATTACTTTTATCGTTAACTGCACGAGGTTCTGTTATGTCTTTCTTTTAAGAAGTAAAGAAAAAGCCTTAGAGACTTTCAGAACCTATAAAACAGAAGTTGAGAATCAACTTGATAAACGAATTAAAATAATTCGTAGCGATAGAGGTGGAGAATATGGTGCACCGTTTGATGAGTTTTGTTCAGAATCTGACATTATCCATTAGACAACGGCACCTTACTCACCTCAATCGAATGGTGTTGTTGAACGTAAAAATCGGACACTAAAAGAAATGATGAATGCTTTGTTGATAAATTCAAGCTTACCCCAAAACTTGTGGGGGGAAGCTATTTTATCGGCAAATCACATTCTCAATAAAATTCCTCACAAGAAAAATGATAAAATACCATATGAACTATGGAAAGGTCGCAAGTCATCGTACAAATACTTGAAATTGTGGGGGTGTTTGGCAAAGGTCGAAGTACCCAAGCCAAAGCAAATAAAGATCATACCTAAAACGTTCGATGCAATATTTGTCAGATATGCCAAAACAGCAGGTGTATATCGTTTCATAGTTCACAAGTCAAACATTCTTGATATTCATGTGGGAACAACCATAGAATCTCGAAATGTGATATTCTTTGAAACAGTATTCCCAAATAAGAAAGGAAACATTCAAAGTGATAGCAACGAAAGTTCTAACGAAAATGACGTTATTAAACTTAATTGTCGTAAAAGGACTATTGACTATCAAAGCGAAGAGCCACGTCGGAGTAAACGGGTTAGAATTGAGAAATCATTAGGGTCGGACTTCATGATTTTTATGTCAGAAATTGACCTAAGAACATTAAGCGACGCCCCATTATGGAAAGAAGCTGTGAATAGTGAAATTGAGTCTCATGAATAACCATATTTGGGAATTAATGGACCTTCCTTCTTGTTCAAAACCATTAGGTTGTAAGTGGATACTAAAATGCAAATATAAAGCTGATGGATCGATTGACAAGTATAAGGCCAGACTTGTAGCCAAAGGGTACAAGCAAAAGGAAGACCTTAATTATTTTGATACCTACTCACCGGTAACAAGGATTACGTCCATACGAGTGCTGATAGCCATCGCAACATTGTATGACCTTGAAATACATCAAATGGATGTTAAGACTGCATTCTTAAATGGTGAGTTGAAAGAAAAAATCTATATGGAGTAACTCGAGGAGTTCTTAGCTCCAGGAAAAGAGAAAAACGTGTGTCGACTTATTAAGTCGTTGTACGGACTTAAACAAGCGCCTAAACAATGTCATGAGAAATTTGACAAAATAATATTGTCAAACGAATTCAAAATAAATGAATGTGATAAATGCATTTATGTCAAAGACACACCTAAATGTCATGTAATCGTCTGTCTATACGTAGACGATATGTTTATAATGGGCAATAAACATGAGATAATCATGAGTACAAAGAAAATATTGACTAAAAATTTCGATATGAAAGATATGGGTCGAGCAGATGTTATATTGGGAATTAAAATTCTCAAGACATCTGAGGGGATAGTTTTGACACAATCCCACTATATAGAGTCGGTGTTGAAGAAGTTTAATGCGGACGATCTCTCTATAGTGAAAACACCTATGGATCTAAGTCAACATTTAGCGAAAAATCAAGGTGAGCCCATATCGCAATTAGAATATTCTTGGATAATAGGCAGCTAGATGTATCTCATAAACTGCACACGTCCGAATATTGCCTGTGCGGTCAACAAGCTAAGTCGTTTTACAAGTAATCCAAACGACACCCATTGGAAAGCACTATGCGAGTTCTTAGATATTTAAAATATACTATGAATAACGGATTACATTACGGAAGATATCCCGCTGTCTTAAAGGGATATTGTGATGCTAATTGGATATCAGATACAAAAGATTCCAAATCCACTAGTGGAAATGTATTCACGATCGATGGGGGAGCGGTATCTTGGAAATCCACTAAGTAGATGTCCATTGCTCGGTCAACTATGGAATCCGAGTTTATAGCTCTAGACAAAGCAGCTGAAGAAGATGAATGACTACGGAATTTTTGGAAGATATTCCGAGCTGGACAAAACTTGTGCCCGCTTTTATACAATGTGATAGTCAATCGGCGATTGGAAGGGCACAGAGTAGTATGTATAATGGTAAGTCACGACATATACGTCGTAGACATAATATCATTAGACAGTTGATCTCGAATGGAGTGATTGCAATCGACTATGTCAAGTCCAAAGATAATTTGGCAGATCCTCTTATGAAGGGGCTAAGTCGAGATCAAGTATATTGCTCATCGAGAGGAATGAAATTAAAAATCTACAACTAAAACGAATGTAGCGATATCCCACCTTGTTGACTGGAGATCCCAAGATCTTAGTTCAATGGGATAACGAAGTTACAGAAGTTGTGTTACAGCACACGAGATATATTATTTCTATCCCAATCTTAGGATGAACATGTGCTGTCCTATCACATATAGTGAGGTTAAGTTATAAACTTTTAATGACTCATATACTTGTAAAAGTAGAGTATAATAGGATACTCTTGATAGGAGGTCACCTATATAAGTGTGACGGGCCGCTTCAATGAAACACTTATGAATCCACGATGTTGTCCATGGCCAAAATGGACATAACCTTGAGAACCATAAAAGATGTGAGAAATATTATTGCATATGTACTATTGTCTTAGTTTACACAAACGACTGAGTAGTTCAAGACATCGCATTCACTAAGCAGCTTAGTAAAATCCGATGGCATTTTACTACGGAAGGTTCAAAGTCATAAGCTATCTCTCCTGATGTAATAATCTTTCGATTGAAATCTCCTTTGGTGTCAACATATATGCATGCCTTAAATTTTCATTCATGTGGAGGATTATTGGAAAATTGATTGATCAAATAAATAATTTTCTCAATTAGATTAATGAGAAATTAATATAGCTTAATCTAGATCGTCGGATTAAGATGGATAAATCCGGTTCATTCAAATGAAGAGGCATAAGTACCTTTTTGGATACTTAATCTTGGTCATTAAATTCAAAATAAAAGACTTAGATGCACCCAAATGAAGAGATATTGTGTCTCTTGGTAAGAGATGCAATCTAAATCATTCATTTAAATTGAATGGATGAGATTTGATTGAACCAAAAGGTTCCTCTATCCCTTCACAAATATAAATAAGATCCCTCATTTCATCCAAGTCATTCCAATTCAAGGAAAAACAAGCATTGCATTGCATATTTGCAGTCTGGAGAGTTCGAAAAGCTTCTTCGGTTCGGAGGTCTTGCGATTTGCAGTGTTGCTATCGCAAGATAAAGTCGTGGTATCTTGGGAGACGATTGTCATTTTTCGTGAGCACCGTGTGCGGGGCAAATTCGTCTTAAGGAGATAGAGTTCAACTCTAACCTCGACTTCGCCTAAGCGGTGTTATACCGTTATTCTGTCCGCACTCAGATTGTACTTTATAAACTAGACACCAACAGTTTTCACTTATCCTCCAAAGATAAAAATTTGAAACAACACAGACAAACACAATCTGCGTTTGAAGTAGACGAAGAAAAGTTGCACAACCACCAACCACTAGGAGGTTCAAAAAATAAGATTGGACTGAACATGCTTTTGATATTTTAACGGTTACATTAGTTCATCTCCAACTCATCACATTGCCGATCGGCTTTGTTTAGATTTGCAAGCATGCTTAAAATTCTGTGCTAAGTTGACTGATCGTTGACTAATAAACGAGTGCACTTCTCCTGAGCAAAGGATATGAACACAATAACAAGGAAGAATGATAAGCATAGGAATTTGAACTCCCTGAATGCGGAATACTTTTGCAGAGCTTAATGATGCTCATACATTGCATTATCTAAAAGCCGGAATGAAATAAAGGCGAAAGTAACGTATGAAGCCGGTGCAGGAAACTTACCTCAGCCTTCACAGAGGCAGCACCATCGAGATCCCCCATGTGGATCTCACTCCCCTCGGTGTCCACCATCACAGCCACGGCGAACCCCTTCTCCTCGTTGAGGCGGCGGACCTGTCGGATCACCTGGAGGTGCCATTCGCGGGTGCCGTGGCACATGTTCACCCTGGCGACATTCATTCCTCCGACGGCGAGCGCCTCGATCTGCTCGGCGGAGCAGGTGGCGGGGCCGATGGTGCAGACCAGCTTGGTCCGCCTCGTGCTCCGGAAGCCGTTCTCCCGAAGCTCCACCTCGGTGACGGCGTCTACGTCAATGGATGCAGCGCCCCCGTCGGAGGGGATGAGGCCCAGATCGCGGAGGGAGGAGGATGCGCGGAGGGAAGAGGAGCGAGGGCGGGAGCGAAATACGGGGGCGAAAGGGAGCAGCGAAGGCTTGCCGGAAGAGAGTGCGGGGAGGGAAGGAGAGGGGACGGAAGGCGAGAGGAAGTGGAGGGCTTGTGCCGCCATGCCGATTGCTTGCTAGCTTGATCGAAGAGCAGACAAGAGGAATAGAGGATGTTTGATTTCCAAGGGACAGAGAGTACGAAAGTGGTCGATCAAGTGGGCCCGCCCCGAAAAAACTTTCCACGTCCGATTTTACCGACGCTTACGTCGTCCTCTGCAATCGGACGGTATATGGTTGGTGACGACGAATCAAACCCGTATTATAATTCATATTAAGTGCCTTTGAATTTGAATGTTGACTATTTATTATTTATATTTTTACTCGTCCACGTCATATTGGCCTAGCAAATTTTATTCCCTTCGTTTTTCAATTTCGATTTCCTCCATTTTTTTTTGCTTCGCCATCGCATGAGAATTCTAGCTCTTCCCTGTCTTTTCTTTTGATTCTGTCGCCACGCTCCTCCCCCCTAGGTTTTCATCCGAGCCCCCTCCTTTGCACATCGCTACACACGATCCACCTCGTCGCGACCCTCTTTGGCACGCAATGCCCCTCTGACCTTTGTTGCACGTGATCCGCCTCGCTAATACCAAATGTGGTACTGATCTTAAAAGACCGACCCCACGTTAAGATCAACATCATGTTGGTGCTGGTCTTAAAAGACCAGCACCATGTTGGTGCTGGTCTATTAAGACCAATACCAAATGTAGTGATGGTAAAAGGTCAGCACCATGTTGGTGTTGGTCTATTAAGACCAATACCAAATGTGGTGCTGGTAAAAGACCAATACTACGGTGTTGTTGGTCTGTTAAGACTAATACTAAATATGTTGTTGGTCTTAAAAGACCAACACCACGTTGATGTTGGTCTTAAAAAATCAGCACTACGATGGTTCTGGTATATTAAGACTAATACCAAACGTGGTGTTGGTCTTAAAAGACTAGCACCACATTAGTGCTGGTCTTTTAAGACCAGCACCACAGTATTTGGTGTTGATCACAAAAATAATATTGGCGGGTGATGCGCTATTAAGGTTCTACTCGTAAAATTTAAAACCATCACTGTATGCTTGACCCGTACAATTTAAAAGACTCTCTCTTCCGCATGTGGCGACCACACTTAGCTCCCAACTCTTTGACCTCTCTCTCAAGCTCTCCGTTTGGCGATAGTTCTGACACTCCGATTTTTTAGCGATTGTAAGTCCTGAATATTACTTTGCTCCATTTGTCCACCTAATATTGTGCCCGGCCTAATAAATGGCAGTAGAACGTGAAATAGTTTAGGGTTACGCAATTGTCACCGAGCAGTGCATCGCCATTTTATAGGGTCAGGGTTTAGAATTATATTCGTCCGGTGACAGCAGCATGTTCGTGATATATGTTGGGTCTGTTTGGATGAAAAAGCAACATTGGTTCTGGTATTACTAGATCATGAATAGTGGCCCTATTTTATTATTTTCATCGATGTTGTACATGAAATACATAATATTTGATCGGATATGAATTTTTTTCCCTTGCAAATGGCTTCAACTGCATCATCATCAAGCGACAGTGGTGGTCAGACCCCGTCATTTGATGAGAAGACGAATAAAGAGAATTTATTGAAAAAGTAACACATCCTGATTTAGAAAATTTATTGAAAATGTGTCACCTACTCTCGAACAAGAAAACTTGATTCGAAGCACCCCATTTGGGTGGGTGTTGGACATCCCGGAGAATCCAAATCTGAGAGGTCACTCGTACAAAATATGTTTGATAATTGGAAATACGAGGAAATATATTTTATTTTCCATGGAAACAAACTCTACTTTACAAAGACTGATGTCTCACTCATTCTTGGTTTATCGGATCGTGGAGAGGTAATTCTTATGGATATCGATGTTGTCACTAATCAACTGTATGAGCAGTTTTTTATAGATGATGACTACACAAATAATAATCTATAGAAACTAATCAGGACTTCAAGATCCCTTGATAATCCAGGAGGTGATAAATTATATTGCCAACTTTTTATTTTATATTTTTTTCATGTGTATTTTTTACTACAATTAGTAGTATGCCTAGAATACCAATGCGATCACTAATAGATTGTGTAGATGATTTTGACAACCTAGGTAGGTACAATTGGTGTGAGTCACTTTATCAATACATGACTCCTCAAATGAAGTCAATTGGTATGACAGTTTCATTGCGACCAAAACCAGAGGTTGATGGTCAATCTAAGAAACCAATGTCGAAGGGTTTCACATATTTATTGGCTGTAAGTTAAAAAAAAAATATTTATAATGAGGGTGTACTATTCACAAATTATAATTTCTCATTATTATCACATTGTAGGTATGGATGTGTGAGCGCGTGCGTATCATAAATCCACATGTGCCTCATTATTTGCCAAGATTATTGAGGTGGAGGTGGTTTGCCTCACATGTACCCAGAGTTAAAAAAATAATAGACTATCTCTATCCGGAACAGATTGATGTAGATTTGATCCCAACATAGTCAGAGTTCCATTTGCTACAAATGAGTTCACCACCTCTTCTACAACCTGAGGTTGCTATAGGATAAAGTTCCAAACAATCTGATAATCAAGAATTGTCTTGCCAATCATGCAAGAATAAGGAAGAATTAATATCATCCTTGACCATAAAGGTCATGGAGATAATATCAAACTTGTACACCATCTCTACACTTAAAGATATGATAATTGAAGAGAACGAAACCAAAATTCAAGAGCTTCTTCATCACGTAGAGGAGGTCACAAGAACCAAGGATAAGATGATTGATGAAAGGGATGATATCATCGCTGAAAAAGAATTATTAATTGTGGAAAAGGACAATTTAATAACTGAGCTATAAATAAAATTATAGTCCCTGGAGGCAGAGGGGTTTCAATCACAGGATATACAACCGACAAAAATGATACACCCCACTGCCTACACTAGGAGGAAGGTATATGTGAGCAAAAAGTTTTCATCCTCTCGATCGCCCCCTACAAGAACAATAACTGTCTGGTTTGAAAATGTTCCTAAAAGGCGGAGACATGATAGTCAACTTGTTATTAGAACATGTAGAGGAAATGTTGACCGCTAGAGGGGGAGGGGGTAAATAGCTCGTTTTCGTTGCGTGATGGAATTCATTGCGTGCTTGTCTACAAATTCTGTTAGCACAGCGGAAATAGAAATAATAAAATAAATACAACACAAACATAAGCACTACACAATCATATAACGTGGTTCAAAACCGAACAGTTCCTACTCCACGGATCGAGCTCTAAAGAGCTCTAGCGATGTCACAAACACCACTAAGTAATAAACTCCTTTTCGACAACACGTCGGAGGTGGAGAAACCTCTTACAAGTGATTACAAAAAGTAATGCAAAGTAAACAAGCAAATACAAGTGAAAATGTAAAGAACACTTTACAAACTAGGGTTTTGAGCGCTTGCTTGTCGGTTGCTTGGATGAGCTTGAAGGGCCCTGAAATGCACCTGCAATTCGCCTTCAAATCGCCTCACCAAAGCTCCCAAAGAATCAACTCCCTTTTAACCTGCATCAGGCTGGATTTTCGCTGATCAGTCGACTGCCATAAGTCACCAGTCGACTGATGCCACTGTTGTCGTGAGACAACGACTAGATCCATGCTGAAAAAGTTCCAACGAGAATCTCACCAGTCGACTGCCAGCGCCCGTAGCCGACTGCCCAGTCGGCTACGGAGCATTTTGTGCTCACGACTAAACCATCACGATCCATCCATGGCTGATCGCCATCGATTTTCACAACGACCCTTGAGCGGTCAATGACTAGTCGACTCATGACCGAATCAAACCATAATGCTTACCGCCAACCTCAAACATGAGGTTTTAACCCAAGTATGGTGCCCCCATACTTGCTAGAACACCCTTAACCTAGACCTAAGCCTTCTAGCCACCTCCATCATCCTCATGCCTATCGGATCTCTCCAAGTCATTCATGACTTGTTCATCCATGCGCTAGCCTTTAGGTGCTTCCATCGGCTATGTCATGCTAACGGTGTCTACACCGCTAAGGCACATTGGACTTACATTGCCAAGACTCTGCTTGAACTTTACGCTGCCAATATCAAACCTCTTGGACTTTCCAAATGCCAAGTACCCATGACTTGAGATTTCACCGCCAAGACTAGACCCTTGGACTTACGTAGCCAAAACTACACACTTGGATTTTACTTGCCAACCCATGTTGGACTTTTCCAAATGCCAAGACTCAAGCTTGGACATTTCCCTTGACATGGTCAACCCCAGTCAACCATCAAAATCCCCCTCGAGTCAAACTCGAGTCCGGTCAATCATGACCTGGGTCGATTGCTCCAACAATCTCCCCAAAACATTATCAAACATCAATGTTACACTTCCATGTCAAACATCAAAACATCGCTCGAGTCAAACTCGAGTCCGGTCAATCGTGATCTGGGCCGATTGCACCAACAATCTCTCTTTTTGATGTTTGACAAAAACACATACCTTTGAGTTAGAGCACTAACTCAAATCTTCTTACCAATTATTCCAAATTGGTAATTCCATGAATTCTCCAAATATTCTCCCCAAAAAATTCTCCCCCTTTTTGACTAACATCAAAAAGGTCTTCTCCAAGGAGGTCAATGTCTCATGTCCCAATGAGATCTTACAATCTCTCCCTTGGTCCAAAAATACCTAGGATGCCTACAATCTTCCTAGTGATAAGTCCCATATCACTCAAGAGAGGTAATCCTACACACTCTTCCAATTCCCAAATTGGGTATCTCAAAATCTCATTTCTCCCCCTCATGAGGAAAAATAACATCTATCATCCCATGATGGATACCTCCCCCTAAAGGCATGCTCTCCCTTTGACCATTGCACCAACAATGTCCTTGGGAAGTCCCTAAGCCAATAGGAACTCTAAACCATCAAAAATAAGGTCTAAAGTTCAACATTGAACTTTCCATACCTTAAATTTGATACATCACCCTAACACCTCTCCTAATCCATATCCAATGGATTTTCACCCTTTATAATGCTTTCCAAAGCATATCCTAGGGTTAGGAGTTGTTAGAGAACTTTATCGTAACTAAAAACAGGCTAAACAATCTTGTTTTTCCCGAAATCAACCTAGCAGTCGACTCCTGACAGTTATCAGTCGAACTGCCCTTCATCAGCCGACTGCCATCAAGCGGCAGTCGACTGATAACTAAAATTCCCGAATTTTAACTATCAGAATCGAATTTTGAAAAAGTATAAGTAATTCTACGTATTTTGAAAAATCATGAAAATTCATACGTACATTACTTATAAGCAATACAATGGGTGAAAAATGTTTGAAAAATATTTTACCCATAAAATATCGAAATTGATACAAAGTTCAAAAGTGAAGAAAAAACTTCAATGTTTTAGCTCACTTTGAATCAACTTCATCAATGGTGATTGCTATCAAAAGATAGACTTCACCAAGGTTTTCTAAATGGATTTTAAAATGATTTTGAAAACCTATATTGGATCATATTCCTTGGGCTTAATGTACATAACTGTTAGGACCTTTGTAATGCTAGAGGGGGGGTGATTAGCGTTTCTTCGTTTCTACAATCAAGTTAGCGGAAGCAATACAAATACAAAACAAATACAAATACGAAATAAGAAACCAAACGCTAACACCCAATTTACGTGGTTCGGAGATGACGCTCCTACTCCACGGCAATCCGTAAGGTGGATTAGCCCTAGCCAAGCTTCACTATCTTCTCCTTTGGATGAACCAAGGTGGAGAAACCTTTCTTACAATACACTCCTCTTCTTTACAATGATGGATGATGAAGAACAATAGAAGAGGAGGTTTTGGATTGCTAAAAACACTTAGAAAACTTGGTGAGCACGAGGATGAAGTTAGGAGTTAGAGCACCTCCCCATGCTCCCCATGACCCCTTTATAGAAGAGGCTGTTTTTCCGTTGGGCCTCGATCGGTCGACCGATGCATGCCATCGATCGCCCAACGGCCAACCGAACGCGATCTCCGCGAGATTCGTGCCGCAATCTCCAACGGCCAAGTGATCGATCGATCTCCATCGATCGTGATGGAGTGATCGATGAGTGATCATGGCGGCGAGAATGAGTGAGCGCATTCGCAGCATTTCTTTCCTTGATCGGTCAGTTTCCCATAGCGAGCCGATCGATCGATCGAATCGTCGACCGACATGTCCAAAGCGATCGGTGATGGTCGAGTTTCACCGACACCGGTAAACGACGACCGGCCGATCGATACATCGTATCAGTCGACTGATACTCATTAAGTATGAATAATTCATACTAGTTTTTATACCCTAGACCTAGACTCAACCATCTAGCTCAGATAAGCCTTAAGCGCCTTGAGGATCCCTCCGAGTCCGCGACTTGTTCATCCTTTGCGCTGCTTCCAAGAGCTTCCTTGGTTTGTCATTATGTCTTGGGTTGCCAAATGCTTGGAAATTACTCCGCCAAGACTACAAGCTTGGACTTATGCTGCCAAGACCTTACTTTGGACTTCCTTTGCCAAGGTTCACTTGGACTTTACGCTGCCAAGACTACAAGCTTGGTCTTATGCTGCCAAGTCCATCCCTTGGACTTCCTTTGCCAAGATCATACTTGGACTTCCTTTGCCAAGGTTCACTTGGACTTTACGCTGCCAAGACTACAAGCTTGGTCTTATGCCAAGTCCATCCTTGGACTTCCTTTGCCAAGATCATACTTGGACTTCTCTTTTACCGTCACTTAAACACATTCGCGATTAGATCATTAATACATTGCCTAACTTAAATGATTATCCAAACATCAAAACACATAAATGCTTGGAGCATTGTTGCACCAACAATCTCCCCCTTTTTGATGTTTGACAATCATTTAAGTTAGGTCTTTTTAATCATATTTCCAATATAGATTCTAACTTAAACATTCCTTCTCCCCTTTGACAGACATCCAAAAGAGAAGGATTCATAAATGAAAGAGTTAAGGGTATTGGATCTTGGACTAAGGTATAAGATTGAAATTAGGCTCCCCCTTAATCCAAGATATGATGTGTAAACCATATTTGAAACAAAGCATATCAAGGAATTAACCATGAAGTTCTAACATTGCACCAACAATGGATTTTAGGGAAGAAAACGATATATATATATGAAACTCCCTAAAACATCGCATTAATCTCCTACAACTTTGTTTATTGCAATATTATCATACCATAGTTTTAGGACATCAAGGATACACTAAATATCAGAAAATGGAGTTTAGGTTTACGAACGATCAACTGCGCTAGACCAAATCGAAATTTGACCTTTTCAAATTTAACTTTAGAAATGCAGAGAAATTCCAGAAATCTTGAAAAATCACGAAATTTTGCGTACACATTTCTGAAATCATACTTGATGAAGGAAAAATAATTTGAAAAATATATGTTTTTCAGATTTCAAGATTGATACAACCTTGGAATCTAACAAAAGTTCTAAAGAGTTTGCAACCTTTGTATCACTTTTGTTTCATTTGGAAATTGTTTTTCAAAATATGATGAACATAGTTTAAAATATATATTATTTGGAATTTCCAACCATGTTCTTTGAGCTATGTATCCATTACGTGAATACAATCCTTACCAATGATTGGTCCATAAGGTGTATATGTCTCTAGGTATGTCATTTGCCCATAGTAATGCATCATAACAAGCATGATGAGCCAAGAAAACCTTCCCTATTATCTCACATGGTTCTAGGTGTCTCAATACAAAAATCAAGGTTCTTAAGGCTTTTTGTGAGATGTAACAAGGTATAAAGATAACATACAATCATGGGATTATGCAAGCCTAGAATTTTACTCCATTAAAGCACATACCAAGCTCTCCTTAAAGATGAAAATTCATTTTCGGGAAGAGCTTTGGTGAAGATATCGGCAAGGTTGGACTTAGATTCTACATAATTAAGTTCAATGTCTCCTCTTGCCACATGATCTCTTATGAAGTGATGTTTCACTTCAATGTGCTTGGTCCTAGAGTGATGTACCGGATTTTTGGTCAAGTTGATGGTACTCACATTGTCACAATAAACCTTAATGTTAGAGTAGTGTAGCTCATAGTCCACAAGAGTATGTCTCATCCAAAGCAATTGAGCTACACAACCACCCATAGCCACATATTCGGCTTCGGTGGTTGATAAAGCAACACAATGTTGCTTCCTACTACTCCAACTAACTAGGGAGGACCCAAGAAATTGGCATCCACCACTAGTACTTTTCCTATCCAATTTGCACCAAGATAATCGGAATCGGTATAACCAAGCAATTCAAATGACCTAGTCCTAGGATACCAAAGTCCTACATTTAGAGTACCTTTAATATATCTTAAAATTCTTTTGACGGCTACTAAATGTGATTCTTTGGCACAAGATTGGTATCTTGCACACATACCTACCGCAAATAAAATATCGGGTCTACTAGCGGTTAGGTATAGTAGGCTACCTATCATACTCCTATAAAGTTTAAGATCGATTGATTTACCATCATGATCACTATCTATTCTAGTGCTAGTGGCCATAGGAGTGCTTACAATTTTGGCATTTTCCAAACCGAATTTCTTGATCATTTCATTTGCATATTTGGTTTGATAAATATGGATACCTTCATTGGTTTGTTTTACTTGTAATCCTAGAAAAAAATTGAGTTCTCCAACTAGACTCATTTCAAATTCATTTTCCATATTTTTTATAAAGTCTTGAAGTAGATCATCATTTGTAGACCCAAAGATGATATCATCAACATATACTTGGGCTATGAATATATCTTTCAATGTTGACTTTATAAATAAGGTTTGATCTACTTGTCCTCTTCTAAAATCCTTAGAAATTAGGAAGGATGACAATCTTTCATACCATGCCCTAGGAGCTTGTTTTAACCCATATAATGCTTTCCTAAGCTTATATACATGATTTGGATAATCTATGTTCTCAAACCCGGGTGGTTGCTCTACATACACTTCCTCCTTAATAAAACCATTTAAAAATGCCGATTTAACATCCATTTGGTAAAGTTTAAATCCCATGTAGGAGGCATACCCTAAGAGAATTCTAATAGATTCTAATCTAGCAACCGGGCATAAGTCTCATCATAGTCAAGCCCTCAACTTGATTGAATCCTAGCAACCAACCTAGCCTTATTTCTAGTGATGTTCCTTGGTCATCTAACTTATTCCTAAAGACCCATCTTGTAGTAATTATGGTGCTATCATTGGGTCTAGGTACTAACTCCCAAACTTGACTCCTCTCAAATTGAGCCAATTCATCTTGCATTGCCAAAATCCAATCCGGATCATGGAGTGCATCATTGATCGATTTAGGCTCAATTTGTGAGATGAGAGCTTGACTAGTAGGAGCCCTATGAAATGACCTAGTTCTTACTCCTTGAGATAGATCTCCTACTACTTGGTCAAGTGGATGATCTTGATGAATTCTTAGGTTTCTAGAAGGGGTTTCAAATTGATCATTGTTATCCTCCACCCTTCTTTCATCATCGGAATCTTCTTTTCTTCCCCCTTGATCATTGCCCCTAATGGTCAAATTTTGAAGTTTTTGGGTAATGTCTTGATTATTGTCATTAATATCCTTATCAATGGAGGACTTTCTAGGGTAGGTACTCGTAGTTTCATCAAATTTAACATTTGAGGACTCCTCAATCCCTTGGGTTCTCTTATTGTAGACTCTATACCCTTTACTTGTGGATGAGTATCCAACTAGAATTCCCTCATCCCTTTAGATTCAAATTTCCTAAGTTGTCTTTGGTATTTAAGATATAAACTTTACATCCAAAGACTTTGAAATAGTGAATTGTGGGAATAGTTCCATTCCATAGTTCAAAAGTGTCTTTCCTAAAAACCTATGGATTTGAACCCTATTTTGGATATAGCAAGCGGTATTAACGCTCAGCCACAAGTAGCTAGGTAGAGAGTATGCATTTAGCATAGTCCTAGCCGCTTCTTGTAGGGCACGATTTCTCCTTTCCACCACCCCATTTTGTTGGGGTGTTCTAGGACAAGAGAACTCATGCTTGTACCCTTGCTCTAAACAAAATTGTGAAAATTTAAAGTTTTCAAATTCACCACCATGATCACTACGGATCGGTTGATTTTGAGTTTCTTTTCATTTTCAACCCTTTTACTAAATCCTATGATTATTTCTAAGGTATCATCCTTATGTTTCATAAAGTAAACCCAAGTATACCTAGAAAAATCATCCACAATGAATAAACAATATTTGTTACCATTTAAAGATGGAGTGCTATGGCAATCAAATAAATCAAGATGCAATTCTAATGGTAAAGACGTATTAGTTAAGGTTTTACCTTTGTGTGATGCTTTTGTTTGTTTTCCTTCTTGGCATGCATCACACATTTTGTTCTTGACATACTTGATCTTTGGTAACCCTTTGACCAACTCCATCTTGGCTACTTTGGCTATGTTTTTCATGTTGACGTGCCCCAATCTTCTATGCCATAGCCAACATTCTTCCTCTTTTGCCACAAGACACTTAGTAGAAATGTTAGAAGCATATGAAAGATCAACATAATAGATGTTTGATTTTCTATATCCAACTAACATGCAATCATTTAATTCCTTGTGTTTAATCATGCATTTAGAGGATTCAAACGAGACATGATAGTTTGCATCACAAAGTTGACTAACACTTAATAAATTAAACTTCATATTTTCAACTAGCAAGACTTTGTGAATAACAATTTTAGGATACCTCAATTGTACCTCTACCTAGTATCTTGAGTTTTCCACTATTCCCAAAAGATACCGCTCCCTTCTTCACGATTTAATTGTGGAGAACTTGCTCACATCCTGGTCATATGTGTTGAGCAACCGCTATCCACAATCCACATACCTCGCTCTCCTACCTAAATCACATGAAAAACACAAGCTTTTGGTACCCAAACATTTGGACCGTAACATTAATTAAAAACTTCTTAGGTACCCAAGCTTTCTTAACCTTACCCTTAATGGTTCCTTTCCTATTAATTAATGAAATATAAGCAACCTCTTTCTCTTTTGGCTTATATCCTAAACCGCCTTGTTATAAACCGCTCTTTGCCTACTAAGGATCATGTCAAGACCTTTTGAGCCATTTGAAAATTTTTCTAAACATGTTTTCAATTTACTAACCTCATCCTTAAGTTTTTCATTTTCTTCCCTAAGCATGCAAGAGTCAACATGTAAAAGTTTTTCATCCCTAATGGCTTTTAATTCTATCTTCATGCTCTTAACCTTAGATTTAGATTTATCTAGAGCTTCTTGAAGATATGCAATTGATTTATAAAGAAGTTCTACTTTAGGAGAATTCATTACCTCATCGTCACTAGATGACGATTCATCACTTGAGGAGCTTTCTTCTTGGCTTGACGCTCGGAATCATCTCCTAGTGCCATGAGTGCCACATGGCGAGTGATGTGGCAAAGCTCATCATCGGAAGATGAGTCTTCAACGCTTGGTGTGTCCCATGTGGTTTGAGCCACCATAGCCTCCTTCTTCTTCTTCTCCTTCTTGTCCTTCTTCTTCTTTCTTTTCCTCCTTCTTCTTTAGCTCCGGGCAATTTGGCTTTATGTGTCCCTTCTTATTGCAAGCATGACAAATCACATTATTGTTAAAATTTGAATTACACTACTTTTACCTCTTGATGAGTGGAACCCCTTCCTTGCTTCTCTATTCTTGAATTCCTTTGATTTTCTAAGGAACTTCTTGACAAAATGTAATATCTCACTAGCCGAGTCTCCATCACTACTTGACTCACGCTCTAATTCTGATGATGATGACACCTCTTTCCTTTCTTTCTTCTTCTTTTCTTTCTTTTCAACAAATAGGGCCAAACCCTTTTCCTTAGAAGACATGTTAGTTTGTTCATGCAATTCAAACTCACAAAATAGTTCATCAATTTTAATTTGTGAGAGATCCCTAGTTACCTTAATGGCATCAACTATAGAGGTCCATAAAGAATTTCTAGGAAAAGCTTGTAAAATATACCTTACTAAATCCCGGTTGTCAACTCGCTCACCTATGATATGGAGTCCGTTCACAATTTCCTTGAACCTTCCATGCATTTGGCTTACTTCATGCATCTTCATTTGGAAGGCTTGAAGTTGTCCAATTAGAAGGTCCTTCTTTGCCCTCTTTGACTCCTTGAACCTTCATTTAGCTCAATGAGCTTTTCCCATAGCTCCTGGCGGATTCAAAAGGCCCCACCTTGTTGAGTTGCTCCATTGTGACGCCGCATTGGATGGTGAGGATGGCTTTTGCATTTGACTCAAATTGCGGTTCATCTCCCTTGTCCAATCCTTGCTTGGAATAGGGTTTCCACGCTCATCCACCGGTTCCTCAAGCCATCTACAACACTATGCCAAATTTCAATATTACTCATTAAATAGTACTTCATCCTACCTTTCCAATATGCAAGTGACTCCCATCGAAGAGTGGTGGCTTGGCGATGCTATATCCTCTTGAAGAGCCATTGATGCCTTGGTTGATGGTGAGATCTTCCAAGCCAACCTTGCTCGATACCACTTGTTAGGACCTTTGTAATGCTAGAGGGGGTGATTAGTTTCTTCGCTTTCTACAATCAAGTTAGCGGAAGCAATACAAATACAAAACAAATACAAATACGAAATAAGAAACCAAACGCTAACACCCAATTTACGTGGTTCGAGATGACGCCCTACTCCACGGCAATCCGTAAGGTGGATTAGCCCTAGCCAAGCTTCACTATCTTCTCATTTGGATGAACCAAGGTGGAGAAACCTTTCTTACAATACACTCCTCTTCTTTACAATGATGGATGATGAAGAACAATAGAAGAGGAGGTTTTGGATTGCTAAAAACACTTAGAAAACTTGGTGAGCACGAGGATGAAGTTAGGAGTTAGAGCACTAGCCTCCCATGCTCCCCATGACCCCTTTTATAGAAGAGGGGCTGTTTTTCCGTTGCCTCGATCACCGATCGATGCATGCCATCCCGATCGCCGCCAAGCCAACGGCTCAAACGCGATCTCGCGGAGATTCGTAGCCGCAATCTCCAACGGCCGGTGATCACCGATCGATCTTCCATCACCGATCGATGGAGTGATCACGAAAGTGATCAGGCAGCAATGAGTGAGATCCGCATTCTGTGGCGCTTTTCGATCACCGATCGCTTCAGCAATGATCGATCAGAGAATCACGATCGACATGTCCAAGGCGCCGATCGATGGTGGTTTCACCCGACTACCGAAACGCCGACTGGCCGATCGATACATCGATCACCGATCGATACTCATTAAGTATGAATAATTCATACTTGTTTTTATACCCTAGACCTAGACTCAACCTTCTAGCTCAGATTAAGCCTTGCGCCTTCAGGATCCCTCCGAGTCCGCGACTTGTTCATCCTTTGCGCTTTGCTTCCAAGAGCTTCCTTCGATTTCGTCATGTCTTGGGTTGCCAAATGCTTGGACTTTACGCCGCCAAGACTACAAGCTTGGACTTATGCTGCCAAGACCTTACTTTGGACTTCCTTTGCCAAGGTTCACTTGGACTTTACGCTGCCAAGACTACAAGCTTGGTCTTATGCTGCCAAGTCCATCCCTTGGACTTCCTTTGCCAAGATCATACTTGGACTTCCTTTGCCAAGGTTCACTTGGACTTTTCGCTGCCAAGACTACAAGCTTGGTCTTATGCTGCCAAGTCCATCCCTTGGACTTCCTTTGCCAAGATCATACTTGGACTTCTCTTTTACCTGTCACTTAAACACATTCGCGATTAGATCACAATACATTGCCTAACTTAAATGATTATCCAAACATCAAAACACATAAATGCTTGGAGCATTGTTGCACCAACAATAACTTGTACACAAGCTTTCCCAATGATCTACCAATGAAATAAGATGAATTTTAGTTCATCTAGATGCAAAACTATGCACCTTGAACTTAACTCATATCCTAGCATCTCACATATATCTAGGGTGTATAAATACACATACATATCAAGTTAGATGTGAGATGTGAGTTTTGATTTATCTAAAGCTAAGGCCTCATGCATTTTTCTAAGGCAACTTTACTTGATTCCCTTATAAATGAGACTTCAAGTCATGCCATTGTCCTTGAATCAATTTTAATCAAATTAAATTCATGAATGATCATGACATAAATGATAGCAATAATTAAACATAACCAATGATCATGATGTCATGACATATGATATAATCCAAAAAAAATCACATGACATTAGTTCTTAATCCTAAACATGATCATGACATATTAAATAATAAAAATAAACATGATGTCATGACATGTTATATGACAAACAAAGCTTGGCACATAAAATGTATAGGTATAATAATACCTAAAATTTGATATTAGTTGCTATTTGATATAATTAAATATATTTTGCCATATTATCACTTTTCTCTCAAATGTGCTAAAAACCCAAAATGACACACTATGACCTCTAATCCTAAATTGTGCCAATTTGATTAAATTATCAAACTTCTTAAATGATATTGGCACATCCTAAAATCTTTTAGGATCATAATATTAAATCTATTTCCAAGGTATCCATAACCTTGAAAATTACCTAAAAAGTCACCTTTACTATGGTTAGGTTAACTACCCTTCCATTTAAAGTTGGCACACTCTAAACCCATCTAGCATGAATCAATCACACTTTTAGAAACCCAAAACCTATTTGAGCTCCTAGGGTTTACTAGATATTCCTTAGGGATGACCTCCCTAGATACCTTCCGAATGACCCTTCTAAGCTTGCTAGCCTTGGTCATTTAAGTCTTGCCATGATTAACTTTAGGGGAGACTCCCCTTGTAACCTTCTTAGTGGCCACCCTAGGTTTCTTCGAAACCCTAGCCATTAGGCACACACCATGGTCAACTCTAGGGATGACTTTCCTATTGACCTTGGTCTTCCTAGACCTAGTTTGTGTTCCATAATCAAATGGAACATTATGATAATCCACCTTAGGCTTAGGTTTGTGACCCAAACCTTTCTTGCCCTTGGTTGACTTTTTTCTCTTAGGTCCTAGGTGTTGACTTTGAGATCTAGACCCTTGACTTTTACCATTTGACCATATAATTGAATTTTGCATCTTTGCTAGGGTCTTTTCAAGTGTCTCAAGCCTTGACCTCAAGGCTTGATTTCAACCTCTAATTGTCGAATTTTAGAATTTTGATAGGGTCTTTGGGCATTGTTCTTCCTAGGCATATGTCTAGTCTATTTAGGATTAAGACCTAGGTGCTCTTGTACCTTTATAATTATCTCCCTAGGTAGAATTGGTCTAGAATTATTTGACCTAGATTTGTCTTTAGATAAATTTGTTTTAGGGACATTAGTCCCAAATTTCTCCTTATTATTAAAGTTGACCTTCTTAGCTCCTAAACAATATTCATTGTTCCTAGCATGCTTGTCATGATAAATTGCAAGAGAATTGAAATTCCTAGCATGCTTTTTGACATTTAAATTAGAAGGAGCATTACCAAAATATACCATAGGGTTAGCCTTAGCTCCCCCTACATGTGATGCTCCATTTTGGATCTTTTTGCTCCCCCTAGGGCATTGACTTCTATAATGCTCCGGTAGCCGACATTTGAAGCAAATCACTTGCTCCTTGCTCTTTCGCATTGAGACACTGGTCTCCTTGACCTTTGGCACTAGTGGAGCCTTCTTGACTTTTTTTGGGCACTTACTCTTGTAGTGCCCGAATTCCCTACACTCAAAGCAAATTATATTATTTTTGTTTAAAAAAACATTGCTCGAGTTACCTAGGGTGGTGGTGAGGTTCTCTTGAGCTTGCTCTTCCCCTCTACCGGATATAAATGACTCCTCTTGAGATTTCTCCGGTGTGGATGATCTCTCCTCCCCCTCAATCCTTGAAGTGGAGGCTTCTTCCACTTTTTCTTCCTCTTCCACCGATTTGGAGGTTGACTCCCTATCAACTTCCAAATCCTCACTCGCTTGTGAGGATGAGGATTCATCTTTGGCCTCCTCTTCTTGAGCCGGTGATGGGTCTTCATGGAGCTTGGCCAATTCCCTCCAAAGCTTCTTGGCATCCATGCAATCACCTAGGTTACACAAGAAGTCATTAGGAATTAAATCAAAAATAAATTTTACTACCTTCTTGTTTTTCTCGAATTGTTGGAGTTGCTCCTCACTCCATCTTTTCTTTTTGAGGAAGCCTCCCTTTGGTCCTCTTGGGTATTGGAATCCTTCTATTAGGATGGACCACTCCTCTAAATCCCTCATCATCAAAAAATCTTCAATCCTTATCTTCTAAGAATTAAGCCTTCTGGTCCATATAGGGTGTAGGGCACTGGTGTGTTGATGTCCCAACCTAGTTGTTCTTCCAACTCCATCTTTATCCTCTAGCGTCTTTGTCTTAGCTCCCGACGGTTAGTTCGTAGAAGAGCCCCGGGCTCTGATACCAATTGTAGAGGAAATGTTGACCGCTAGAGGGGGGGGTGAATAGCTCGTTTTCGTTGCGTGATGGAATTCATTGCGTGCTTGTCTACAAATTGTGTTAGTGTAGCGGAAATAGAAATAATAAAACAAATACAACACAAACACAAGCACTACACAATCATATAACGTGGTTCAAAACTGAACGGTTCCTACTCCACGGATCGAGCTCTAAAGAGTTCTAGCGATGTCACAAACACCACTAAGCAATAAACTCCTTCTCGACAATACGTCGGAGGTGGAGAAACCTCTTACAACTGATTACAATAAGTAATGCAAAGTAAACAAGCAAATACAAGTGAAAATGTAAAGAACACTTTACAAACTAGGGTTTTGAGCGCTTGCTTGTCGGTTGCTTGGATGAGCTTGAAGGGTCCTGAAATGCACCTGCAATTCGCCTTCAAATCGCCTCACCAAAGCTTCCAAAGAATCAATACTGAAATCTCCATGAACACCTCCCTTTTAACCTGCATCGGGCTGGATTTCCGCCGATCAGTCGACTACTATAAGTCACTAGTCGACTGATGCCACTATTGTCGTGAGACAACGGCTAGATCCACACTGAAAAAGTTCCAACGGGACTCTCACCAGTCGACTGCCAACATTGGCAGTCGATTGCTAGCTTATATGATCGATCGGCTATAGAGCGTCTGTGCTCGCGATGCCATCACCGATCGCCATGATGGATAGCAGCCGATCGCCATCGATCGGCTGCTCCAATGAGCGCGATCGCCAAGGCATTTTCAGCCCTTAAATGACAGTCGAGCTCTAGTCGACTCACGACAGTCGAACCAGCCATAATGTCAGTCGACTGCCAACCTCAAACATGAGGTTTTAACCCAAGTATGGTGCCCCCATACTTGCTAGACCACCCTTAGCCTAGACCTAAGCCTTCTAGCCACCTCCATCAGCCTCACGCCTATCGGATCCCTCCAAGTCATCCATGACTTGTTCATCCATACGCTAGCCTTCAGGTGCTTCCATCGGCTATGTCATGCTAACGGTGTCTACACCACCAAGGCACATTGGACTTATGCTGCCAAGACTCCGCTTGAACTTTACGCCACCAATATTAAACCCCTTGGACTTTCCAAATGCCAAGTACCCATGACTTGGGCTTTCACCACCAAGACTACACCCTTGGACTTTACTTGCCAACCCATGTTGGACTTTTTCAAATGCCAAGACTCAAGCTTGGACTTTTCCCTTGACATAGTCAACCCCAGTCAACCATCAAAATCTCCCTCGAGTCAAACTCGAGTCCGGTCAATCATGACCTGTGTCAATTGCTCCAACAATCTCCCCAAAATATTATCAAACATCAATGTCACACTTCCATGTCAAACATCAAAATATCGCTCGAGTCAAACTCGAGTCCGATCAATCGTGACCTGGGCTGATTGCACCAACAGAACCCCTAGTGTAGAAGGGTTTTTAGAGACTATTGGCGATCCTCAAAAAGCTATTGGGGGCCCAGAGTTAGAGTTGCATGGAAAAAAAAGACAAAGCACCTACAGAGTCAAGTGATACTGCCAATATATCTACTGCGACCCAATCATCAACGGACGAATTTAATACAATTGCCGAGGTGAAGAATAAGATTTTAAAGGTAACCATCGATGTTCATGTACAATCCTATTATTTATGTAGACACTTTGTTCTCTTTATTATAACATTTTGTTTGTATGCAGCAAGATTCTATAGAATTCGCTAAAAAATAGATGCTATAGTTGGGGAAATGTTGTTGAACATAAAAAAGATGCAGTAAGATCGTTAACCTTATCATAGTAAACATAATTTCTACTCTTGTGTTATTCGGCGGTCATTTTTAGGAGTTCAACAAAGATTTTGATTGTGCAGGCCCACACTACAGCCAGTTTGGTCGACAAAATATTTTCAATTATACATGGACTCATTCCTTATAATATTTGACTAGAATTCATTGACCCATGGGGATTGTCTTACTGCTTATTTTGGTGTCTTAGCTGACGAATGCAAGGAGACTGATAAGATGTACTACCCATCGATATTATGTGGGAGTGGATTTCCTATAGGTTTTTTTTGTCTTGATTTCAACATATTAGCTCAATTTGGTTTTGGCTTGGTTTTTATGCACAGGATATGTTCAATTGTATGTATGCCCAAGCATTCCATCAAATAGTTAAAACACCAGTCAATGCAACCAAAGGGGATACTACTGAAGCCAATGCCCTAGGGGGAAAAACAAAACCCAAGAAAGAGTATCACATGTAGGGGGAGCTTCCAAAGCAAATCCTAAGGTATATTTTAATGCACTTTCTAGTTCTAGGGTTTAAAAGCATGTTTTTAGTACTCTTGCAATTGTTAATGCTCATGAAAAGCATGCTAGTAGAAATAATAGATTTTAATGTTTAGGTACTAAGCATGTTAATTTACCTAAGGGCAAACCTAGGAACAATAACTCTAGACCTATTTTACCTAGGGAGAGTATTAGGAGGATAGAAGAAAATTTAGGCATAAACCCTAAGAAGGGTAGACACATGCCTAAGAAGAAGAGTCATTCCCAAAAGATTAATGAAAAATTAAAATTGGAAAATTAAGCTTTGAGGTCAAGGCTTAAAAAATTAGAGAAGACCCTAGCAAAAATGACAAATTCATTTATGGGGTATAATGGTCAAAATTTAGGTTCTAGGGGGCAAGAACCAACATGGGGGAAGAAAGGTTTGGATCACAAACCTAACCCCAAGAAGACCTACCACGATGTTCCATTCGATTATGGAATAATATCTAGGTCTAGGAAAACCAAGGTTAATAGGGAAGTCATCCCTAAGACTAACCATGGTGTGTGTCTAGTGGTCAAGGGTTCTATAAAACCTAGGAAGACCACTAAAAATATCAAAGGGGGAGTTACTCCTAGAGTTGACTTAGGCAAGACCCAAATGACTAAGGTTTCAAAGCCAAAAAGAGTCATTAGGAAGGAATCTAGGGAAGTTATCCCTAGTGAATACCTTGTTAACCCAAGGAGCTCCAATAGGTATTGGGTTCCTAGGAGCATGATCGATTCACGCTAGATGGGTTAGAGTGTGTCAACCTTAAGTGGATGGGTAGTTAACTTAACCATGGTAGAGTTGACACTTTAGGATGTGCCAATGTGTTTTGAGGAGTTTGAATATTAATCAAATTGGCAAAATTATGGTTAGAGGTCTTGGTGTGCCATTTTGGGTTTTAGCACACTGGTAGAGTTGGTTAATATGGCAAAATAAACTTAATTCTATCAAATGACAATTAATATTAAAATCTAGGTATTCCTATACCTTTACCTTTTATTTGCCATGCTTTGATTTCCATTTACCATGTCATGACATCATATTTATTTCTATCATATAAAATGTCATGATTTATGCTTAGGAGTGTCATGTTGCCTAAGTTAGAATCGCATGCCATGACATCATGATTATTGACACATACTTATTTATGTTATCATTTATGCCATAATCATCATTCATGCATTAATTAAAATTGAGTTAAGGACAATAACATGATTTGAAGTCCCATGTATAAGGGAATCAAATAGAGTTGCCTAGCATATGCATGAGACTCTAAATAACCAAAACCCACATCTCACAAGAACACTTGACTTGTATGTGTTTCATACACTTAAATACAAGTGAGATGGTAGGAAAAGGAATTAAGGTTTTTAAAATCATTTCAAAATCATTTTGAAAAACCTTGATGAAGTCTATCTTTTGATATCAATCACCATTGAATGAGGTGATACAAAGCAGGGTTAAATATTGAAAATTTCAATGGTTTTGAACTTTGTGTCAGTCTCACTATTTATGGGTATTTTAATTTCTAACTATTTTTCACCCATAATGTTTGTTATAAGTAATGTACGTATGAATTTTTAAGATTTTTCAAAATACATATTTTTACTTATGAATTTTGAAAATTAGATTCTGAAGTCTGATTTCTGCACAATGCAGAAATCAGTCAACTGCCATGGATGGCAGTCGACTGGCATCAAGGGTAGTCGACTGGTGATTGTAAGAGTCGACTGCCAATACTGATTTCGGATAAACAAGGTTTGTTAGGCCCATGTTCAGCTATGTCTAGGTTCCCTAACTGCTCCTAATCTTAGGATATACTTTGGAGAGCATTGGAAGGGTGAAAATCCATTGGATATGGATTAGGAGAATTGTTTAGGGTTTGTATCAAATTTTAAGGGAGGTGAAAGTTTAATGTCGAATCTTTGCCCTTAATTCCGATTGTTTAGTGTTCCTATTGGCTTAGGGACTTTCCAAGGACATTGTTGGTGCAATGTTCAAGGGGGAGCAAGCCTTTAGGAGGAGATTATCCATCTTGGGATGATGGATGTATTTCTCCTAATGGGAGGAGAATTGGGGGATTGTCTTTCTTAAGTGATATGAGACTTATCACTAGGAAGAGTGAAGGCATCCTAGATGTGTTTTGGACCAAGGGGGAGATTGTAAGATCTCATTGAGATATGAGACATTGACACCTTTGGGGAGGACCTTTTTGATGTATGTCAAAAAGGGGGAGAATGTACCAATTAAGGTTTGTTGGAATTCTCACAAGGTGTGAGAATTGCCAATTGGGGATAATTGGTAGACTTGAGTTAGGTCACCTAACTCAAAGATGTTTGTGGTTTTATCAAACATCAAAAAGAGGGAGATTGTTGGTGCAATTAGCCCAGGTCACGATTGACCGGACTTGAGTTTGACTTGAGTAGTATTTTGATGTTAGACAAAATATATGACATGTGATTGTCATGGGAAGACCAAGTGTGTAGCCTTGGCAACGTAAGTCCAAGTGTGTAGCCTTGGCGGTGAAAGTCCAAGCATGGGGCTTGACATTAGAAGTTGGAAAGTCCAAGTGTGTAGCCTTGGCCATGTAAGTCCAAGTGTGTAGCCTTGGCGGTGAAAGTCCAATATGGGTTGGCAAGGGAAAGTCCAACATGGAGTTGGCATTGGGAAAGCCCAAGTGTGTAGCCTTGGCAATGGGAAAGTCTTGAGTACTTGGCAAGGTCACTTATCTCATGGCTCGGGTCCTTGAGTTGGTGAAGGATGACATTGGAGAAGCCGTGAGCTTGGTGCATTCGAGGAACCGCCGAATGAGGAGTAAATAGAGTAAAGCCAAAGGAAGCAGACTTCAGAGCAAGACGCGAAGGATGACACTGGAGGAGCTACGGGTTTAGTGCATCCGAGGGACGTAGCCGGACGAAGAGAGCTTCGGTGAGGGACTCCATGGGAGGATGAGGTGAACTTGGCCAAGTGGCTACGATCAGTGTCAGATGCTCAAACATTGGTGTTTGAGGTTTTATCTGATGGTCGGATGCTCAAACAACTTGTGTTTGAGGTTTTACCTGACAACAGTCGACTAATGGTATGTCCCAATCGACTGGTGAAAGTTGACTGTTGTTCGACTGCATCATATGCCATGGCAGTCAACTGTTAGCATTGGGTAGTCGACTGATGGATAGATCGTGCCATGGATAACGATCGATTCTGGATGAGGATGCGAGGCGAATGCTTGTAGTGATCGATCGATCGGCTACGAGGTTAGCGATCGGTGATGGTAATTGGCAGTCGACTGCCAGTGTATCCGTTGGATGAAATGCCAATGTGGATTAGGTCGTTGTCTCACAATGGCTACAGGAGCAGTCGACTGGGGCCTTATGGTAGTCGACTGCTAGGCGCGGAATCAACCTTAGACAAGCATAAAAGGAGGAGCTTGGGGAGGATTTCCACAATGATTTTTGGGGCGATTTTGGAGGAGAATTGCTGCGCATTCCATACCTTCAAGACCAATCCAAAGCAAGCAACAAGTAAGCAATCCAAAGTTTTTTTGTAAAGTGTTCTTTACTTGTTTTTGTGTATTGCTTAGTATATTTGTTTTATTTCATTGTATTACTTTTGTAATCACTTGTACGAGGTTTCTCCTCCTCCAACTTGTTGTTGAGAAGGAGTTTTAGTAGTGGTGTGTTCATCACTCGAGCTCGTTGAGCTCACCTCGTGGAGTAGGAACCCTAAGGTTCCGAACCACGTATATCGATTATGTCTTGTGTGTTGTATTTGCATTTCATATTTGTATCTATTATTTTTGTAGCGCATATTAACGATCATTGTAAACAATCATGCAAGAACGATCGATTTTATTCAAGCACGTCAATCGAGCTATTCATCCCTCCCTTCTAGTCGGGCCACGATCCTCCAATAGTATAGATTCAAGGTGGGGAATAAAATAATGTGGAACTCAAATTTCAATTTGAAATTTTAACTGTGCACAGATGGTAATAATGAATAAAGTTTTGTATATAATTGTTCTTGTACTTGCCTAGTAATGCACGCGAACGCGACCTCAAATCTCGCGATAGAGATTGTCGAGGACTCGAAGTGCGCGCTCGCGCTCAATGCCCGCAAGTGCACAAATGTCATCAAGTAATAAATAGATTATCGATCCCACAGGGACTGAAATTCGAGTACTGATCTGTTCAGTGGATGTTATTGTTCGGAGTTCAGTTCTAATGGTTGCGATTAAGAGGGTTGTCGGCGGTCCTAACTCTAGTATGGTGTCACACAGAGGAAGAGAAGGGTTGCTACGAGTCTTTGAGGGAATCCTAGGATTTCAGATTCGTTTGTGTGTCGCAGAACACGCTACCAATTGAGTATTATCTAGACATCTAACTACAGCCTTGTGGAAGGGACATCATACACTCCCCCGATAAGCTTTCGCATCTATCGGAAGCTACCTCTTCTATACCAGGTCGACCCCTGGCGTTAAAATGGGGTAGGTGGTATGAGGATGCCGAATCAATCCCTGCGGTGAGATGGAACGTATCTCATTTCTGACTCTATCGCATCCTTCTATCTACGGTTACGGGAGATGAGGCTAACCCCTAGGTTCCTCCTTAATTCTCCTAAATCTTTGATACGAGGGCTGTCACCCCTTGTATCGGCTTTGCATAGTAAATAGAAGACCAAAACAAATAACTATAGATCTAAACAATCACCAATTGCAAATATAAACTAAAGAATCAGAAATATATTTGGAATAACATATCCTACGCACACAAACTACTCCCTAATCCTAGAATCGGTAAATCTACTCCATGAATATAAGAGAAGAAACACAATGCATGATCATGTTCAGATATACAATGGAAAGTATACACGGAAAGTAAATTACAATGTAATGGGGTTCTTCTCTCTGGCGTTGAGGTGGATTCACACGGCCATGTCCAATAAGCGAGATCAGCACCCCAGGGCCGCACACGGCCTGACCGTGTGGAAACACACGGCCGTGTGGCAGCCCGACAGATTTGCGTGACTAGGGCTTTTTCTAGATTTTGCAGCGGTCTGAGGCGATGTCTATATAAGGATGGCTCCCCCCAAATCCTAGGGGGGAGGTACGATGGCTAGGACGGCACGCCGAATCCCTAAAAAGCTTCAGTAACTCGCAACGGGGAGGAGGAACGCCGCCGGAGGTCCACACCTTGCAATTCAACGCCGGAGAGAAGATCACGGAAGCATTGTATATCTTTATTTCTGCGTTTCATTCCTTATGTATTCAACCTTAGACATGCTTTGTGATTCTTCCTTCGTATACATGGAGTAGTACTTTCGATTCTAGGATTAGGGAGTAGCTTGTGTACATAAACAATGTTGGTTCATGTTAAATTCTGCACATGAGTTTGATTTGACAATTGGTAGTTGCTCTTTACTATATCTATGCGTGTTTGGCTTTCTTTTTGCTGTGCTTAGGCGATATGAGGGGTGACAACCCTTGCAATCTAAAATTTAGGGGATTTGAATCCTCGACGATCTCTGTCGCGAGATTTGAGGTCGCGTTCGTGCACATCAAGTTTTTGGCGCCGTTGTCGGGGACTGATCGATTCGATATCAAATCGAACAGTGGTAAATTGGATCAGACTTAGGATTAGATTTATTTACTTGCTTTATTTTCTTTCTAGTTTACTTTATTTGCTTTAGTTCTATATTTTCCATATTTAGATTTAGTTTTTATTTTTTAGCAGTAGTTTCCTATTTTTTTATTACATCTTAGATTTTTATTTGCTAGATTGTTTTATTTTTTGCTCTTAGAATTAGGTAGTACTCCTAACTTTGTGGCTTGGTTCATCGTATGCTCAGACGTTTAGGATCGGAAGGTTTAATTCTGATCGACTTAGAAATTGAGCGAACCTTTCACCTGTTAGGAATATTGTAACGGCTAGAAAGGGGGGGTGAATAGCGTAGATGAAATTCGATCTCGTTCGTGTCTACAATTTTGTTAGCGCAGCGGAATACAGATAAAGATAACAATAATGAAATAGACAACAAGCTAACACAATGATATAACGTGGTTCGGAACCGCACGGTTCCTACTCCACGGATCGAGCTCTAAAGAGCCCTAGTGATGCACACGCACTCACTAATGATAAACACTCCTTCTCGACACAAGTCGGAGGCGGAGAAACCCCGTACAAACGTTTATAACAATAAACGAAAGGAATACAAGCAATATACAATGTAAATATGAAATACAAGTAAAGAAAAGACTTTACAACACTTGTTTTGATTGCTTGAATGCTTGGTTGCTTGCTTGCACTTGGAGACCTGATTTGCACCAACAAATCGCCCCAATAGCCCTCAAGAACCGATACCAAAATCCTCCATCACGAGCTCCTTATAAAGTTTCAACTTTGTCTTTGGAAAAGGTCGATCGATCGGTGATCGGGACCATCGATCGATCGACACCGTTTGTGTGAGACAAGCGGTAATCCACGTTGGAAAAATCCAGCGGCTAGGACATCAATCGGTGATCATGAACATCAGTCGACTGATTAGCCATCACTCGACTTCTCGTCTCAGCAGTCGAGTGAGACTCCATTCTGGCGAAAACGGTCGGTGATCACGATCGATCATTGCTCAACATCGATCGGCGCCACCTATCGGCGATCATGCTAAACATAACCAGCGATCGAGCCAAACCCTAGTTGACTTGGTCGGTCGGCCACATGGCAGGTCGGCGACACACCCATGAGGTTTTAACCCAAGTATGGTTCCCCATACTTGCTAGACCACCCTTAGCCTAGACCTAAGCCTTCTAGCCACCTCCATCAGCCTCACGCCTCTCGGATCCCTCCAAGTCATCCATGACTTGTTCATCCATCGCGCTAGCCTTCAGGTGCTTCCATCGGCTATGTCATGCTAACAGTGTCTACACTGCCAAGGCACATTGAAATTACGCCGCCAAGACTCCGCTTGGACTTTACGCCGCCAACCATTGGACTTATGCTGCCAAGACTACCGCTTGGACTTTACGCCGCCAATATCAATCCCCTTGGATTTCTAATGCCAACCCATGTTGGACTTTCCATGCCAAGACCATGCTTGGACTTTCTATGCCAAGACCATGCTTGGACTTTCCCAAATGCCAAGACCATGCTTGGACTTTCCCTTGCCAACCCATGTTGGACTTTTACATTGCCAAGACCATGCTTGGACTTTCCATGCCAAGAACTCAAGACTTGGACTTACCATGATAATTACATTGTCATATGTTTTTGTCGAAACATCAAAACACATCAAAACATTACTCGAGCCAAACTCGAGTCCTGGTCAATCGTGACCTGTGCCAATTGCACCAACAATCTCCCCCTTTTTGATGTTTGACAAAAACCAAACAAATTATTGAGTTAGAACACTAACTCAAATCCCTTACCAATTATCCCAAATTGGTAAATACTCTCCAAATGTTCTCCCCCAAACATTCTCCCCCTTTTTGACTAACATCAAAAAGATTTTCTCTCCAAGGAGGTCAATGTCTCATGTCCCAATGAGATCTTACAATCTCCCCCTTGATCCAAAAATACTTACGATGCCTACCATCTTCCTAGTGATAAGTCCAATATCACTCAAGAGAGGCAATCCCATTTACTCTCCCAATTTCCAAATTGGGTCTCTCAAAGGTCCCATCAATTTCCCAATTGATGTCATATTCTCCCAATAACTTCTCCTTTTCAAGGAGAAAAACACATCCATCATCCCAAGATGGATACCTCACCCTAAAGGCTTGCTCCCCCTTGACCATTGCACCAACAATGTCCTTGGGAAGCCCCTAAGCCAATAGGAACTCTAAACCATCAAAATTAAGGTTCTAAGTTCAACATAGAACTTTCTAACACCTTAAAATTGATACAAACCCTAAACACTTCTCCTAATCCATATCCAATGAATTTTCACCCTTTATAATGCTTCCCAAAGCATATCCTAAGGTTAGGAGTGATTAGGGACCATAACCGTAGCTGAAATAGGATTAAACAACTTTGGTAACCCCGAAATCAGGCTATCGATCGACTATCGTCGATACGATCGTGATGTGTCCATCGATCGGCCGCGAGCAACGATCGAGTGATCTACTTGATCGAGTCAACGCCCATCGATCATTGCATTGTAGCGGATCGGTGATAGCGAAAACGATTTTCAAAAATCAGACTCAACTTTTGGAAATTCATAAGTAATTCTACGTAAATAAAAAAAAATCATGAAACTTGATACGTATATTACTTATCACACATACAATCAGTGAAAATTTTTGGAAAAATATTTTTACCATCGAAATAAGAGATTGATACAAAATCCAAAAGTGATTGAAAACTTTAAAGTTTAAGCTCACTTTGTATCAATCTTATCAATGGTGATTGCTACCAAAAGATAGGCTTCACCAAAGTTTTTCAAAATGATTTTAAAATGTTTTTGAAAGCCTATTTTGAACCATAATTTATTGGCTAAATAACATAGCTTGTATATTAGCTTTCCTTATGATTCTTGGTGGTAATTAGAATAAGTTTGAGTTCATCTAGATGCACTACCCATGCACCTTGAACCTAACTTATTATCCTAGCATCTCACATGTATCTGGGATGTATAAATACACATACATGTCAATGTGATGTGAGATGTGGATTTGGGTTCACTGTATCTATGGTTTCATGCATTTCCTAGGCAACCCTACTTGATTCCCTTATAAATGGGACTTCAAGTCATGCCATAGTCCTTAAATCAATTTCAACCAATTTCCTTAAATGCATGAATGATTATGACATTAGAAATGATATAAATAAGCATATGCTCATAATCATGATGTCATGACATAAGATGAAATTTAAGAACACATGACATCTAAAATAATCCTAAGCAATAACATGACATGGTATATAATAGGATACAATTTCATATCATGATATATCAACTTTCATAAGCAATACAATCATACAAGTACTCATCCAAACACACAAGATTTTCATAAACAAAAATTTCATTTAACTTAAAAATTTTAGTCTTTTACATTCAAAATCGAGATTGGCTATGCTCAATCTCACTACAGAAACTGACAACAAAAGAAAATCTAACATCCTAAATATCTAATCGTCTGCAGGAGGTGGCGGTGGAGGAGGTTGCTGACTCAGGGTTCAGGCCCGCATCATCTCTAACATATCGAGCTGACACTGCTCGATGCGGCTCCGGGACTCCTCCATCCGATCCAGAGCGTCGGAAGGAAGCACGGATCGCCAATAACTCTGGCGACCTAGTCGGCCAGCGCTAATAGTCCTGAAATCTGGACTCCAGCCGGCCACGATGATCATCTGATGGACCCGCCGCTGATGCATCTGCAGGCATCTGATCGTCCTCATCAGCGGCGTCTACATCCTCGTAGTCCTCTGCTGCATCTCTGGGTATTGGAGGATGCTCTGCGTGTCGGTGGTGGTCGTGGCGCCCAACTCCATCATCGCCCCATCCATAGCTTTGCTAATGAGAAGTTACTGAATGATATACTGATCGTACACCTCGATAGCGCTCGAGAGAACCCTGTGGATGTTGGCGCCCTCGGACTCTAACCATCGTGATATGACCAAAAGGCATATACACTTTCCCTTATGCGGAAATGAAATGCACAATCTGATGAAACATGTTTAATGCAAAGTTAATATCTAACCTATACGCATGGCGTATAGTAGAAAAGAGATGGGAGGCGAATCTTGGCGGACCAGAGTAACAATGGGAAGAAAACACCCAACAATGACCTTGTAAAGGACATTGTCAGTCTGAACTTCGATGATAGGAAATAAGTTTTGGGGTGGGTGGACGAGGATAACCAAAAATGTGCTCATGCATGGACTCCATAGAGATATGGGTAAAGGGATGCAGTAAAGGAAATCCATGGTAGGGTAAAGATAAAAGTGTCATCCGAGGGCTTACACTCGAGAAACTCCTGCGATGTCGCAAGAGTGAACTCTAACTCGCGTTTTGCAATGCAGTAGTGTAATAGGTCCGTCATCCACTTTCTTTAGGTTTTGATAAAATTCCTTAATAAGGTCATCATTGATTAATGGATCGTGCAAGGCGATTTTCATGAGACTATAGTATGCAATTAACTCCATGACATCACTACAATGCGTTGAAAAAATCCTATCGATGTACCTAACCAACATTGGTTGGTACAATCGAGATTCACCCTCGGGTGGATCATTCTACGAGCTCTCTATTATGAATGCAATGTATGATATGACATGCAAAGGCAATAATACATGATTAGATAAACCTAAGTTATAACGGAAATGAAAATTAGGGCTTGGGTAAAAAATTGTTACTTAGGCGCCATTTGAAGGTGTGGCCGGAGAGGAAACTCAGATGTTCTTTGAGTCGTCAGGAAAACTCACGAGAACTCAGACAGGAACCCTAATCGGAACAAAGAAAAATACACCCTAAAACATGTGATCTAGGGCTCAAAACAAGTAAAAAAACGGAAGAGGAGAGGGTTATCTATCAAACCTAACCCTTGGGGCGGTTGGCACGCCCGGAGGACTTAGTCGGAGAAGAAGAGCGATCGGAGAGGAGAAGAGGAAGCTGAAGCAGCGTCGTGTGAAGACGCCGAACCCTAGCTGTTCGGCGTTATAAAATCGCGATATGTCGGTGATGTGGAGCATCGTCGATCGATAGCGATTTATTACCGGGTTGCCGAATCGACGGTCGATCCGGCTCGCAATCGATCGGCTGAACCTTCGTGATGTGCTACGTAGCATCGGATCGATGATGTGCTCATCGGGCCGATCGATGTGCATCACTCATCGCTTGTCTAGCACTCGGCCGATGACCCTCGGCCTCGATGAATAGTACCATCGGTCGGTGATGTAACTCATCGATCGTGATGTTTCAATCGTCGAGTCATGAAGGTAGCACTCAATCGATTCGTATCGCGCTCTGATTATCGATCGGTGATAACGATCGTGATATCAATCTCGATTTCTTCATCTAATTGGTTCCATTTTATCATGTTTATCTTGTATATCGAATGTATTGATGTTATACTTATATTCATATATTTGTTAATATATTTTTAATGTTTTATTCCATTTTTGCAAACATTAACATTCAATGATTTCCAAATCCTAACATCTCACCATTTCTAAGTGTTAAAATACACAATCAAGGTAAAAAACTTATTTTGTGAGATGCAATTCATCCTAAACATTCCTTCCATGCAAACATATGGCAAAACATATGAAGCATGGTGAGTACAAGACATCAAGTTGTGTGACACTTGAGTATCGCTCTTGATGTTGCTTTTACACGAACTCTTGAAGTGTGCCAACAATCAAAGTTACACACTATGATCTCTAAATCTAGATTGTGCCAATTTTGATCATTTTATCAAACTTCTCAATTAGCATTGGTACATCCTAAATCCACCTAGCGTGAGTCAATCACGCTCTTAGGAACCCAAAACCGATTTGAGCTCCTAGGGTTAATTAGGTATTCCTTAGGGATAACCTCCCTAGATACCTTCCTAATGACTTTCCTAGGCTTATTAGCCTTGGTCATTTTAGTCTTGCCTAGGTTAACCTTAGGAATTGCCTTCCTAACAACTTTCTTAGTGGCCACCCTAGGTTTCTTTGAAACCTTGGCCACTAGGCACAAACCTTGGTCAGCTCTAGGGATGACTTCCCCATTGACCTTGGTCTTTCTAGACCTAGTTAATGTTCCATAGTCAAATGGAACACTATGATAAGTCACCTTGGACTTAGGTTTGTGACCCAAACCATTCTTGTCCTTGGTTGACTTTTGACTCTTAGGTCCTAAATGTTGACTTTGACTTCTTGACCTAGGAGTTTGACCATTAGACCCTTTAGATTGATTTTGCATAATGTTAAGGGTCTTTTCAAGTTTTTCAAGCCTTGACCTCAAGACTTGATTTTCTTTTTCTAATTGCCCAATTTTAGAATTTTGATTTAAACCATGGGCATTGTACTTCCTAGGCATATGCCTAATCCATTTAGGGTTAAAACCTAGATGTTCTTGTATTTTCTTAATAGATTTCCTAGGTATGATTTTTCTAGGGACATTAGTCCCAAATTTTTCCTTATTCTTAAGGTGAACATTCTTAGCTCCTAAACAAATATGTTTGTTATTTCTAGCATGCTCTTTATGATACAAAGCAAAATTGCTAAAATTAGTTCTAGCATGCTCTTTAACGTTTAAATTAGACGGAGCATTATTTAAATGTACCTTAGGGTTTGCCTTGGTGGCTTCCCCTACTTGTGATGCTCCTTCTTTGGTCTTTTTGCTTCCCCTAGGACATTGATTCCTATAATGTCCTTTTGCATTGCATTTGAAGCATATGATGTGCTCCTTGCTCTTGATACTTGGGAACCGCGTCAGTTGACTTTTAGGCGCGGAGGAGCTTTCTTGACTTTCTTTGGGCACTTACTCTTATAATGCCCAAATTTCCTACACTCAAAACACATAATGTTATTTTTTATTTTGAATTGAGGTGTTTGAGTTACCTAGTGATGGTGGTGGAGACAATTGGACTTTGGGCTTCTTCATCTTGGCCGGATGTGGCTTCTTCTTCTCGATGTTCCGGTATGAAGGTTCTCTCCTCCTCAATCCTTGAGGTGGATGCTTCTTCCACTTCCTCCACCTCTTGACCAGTTGACTCCTCACTTTCTTGTGAGGATGATGATGATTCTTCTTCGGTCTCCTCCTCTTCCAAGTCTTCTTGGACCGATTCGGGATTGTCGTGGAACTTGATCAACTTGTTCCACAACTCCTTGGCATCCCTATAGCTTCCTAATCTGGATAAAATATCGTTAGGTATCAAATCAATCAACATTTTTGTTACCTTAACGGTTATCTTGAATTTTTCCCGTTGCTCCTCGGTCCATCTCTTCATCTTGAGGATTTCGCCGTTTTCTCCTCTCGGAGCATCAAAACCTATAGTCACGGCAAACCAATTTTCTATATTTGTCATTAGAAAATATTCCATCCTACCTTTCCAATATGCGAAATGTTCGCGGTTGAAGGAAGGTGGAATGTTGACGTCGTCACCCAATTTTTCTTGGAAATCCATATTCTTCCCTCTAGCTTCTTGACTCCGGGTTGTTAATCTGTAGAAGAGCCCCGGGCTCTGATACCACTTGTTAGGAATATTGTAACGGCTAGAGGGGGGGTGAATAGCGTAGATGAAATTCGATCTCGTTCGTGTCTACAATTTCGTTAGCGCAGCGGAATATAGATAATGATAACAATAACGAAATAGACAACAAGCTAACACAATGATATAATGTGGTTCGGAACCGCATGGTTCCTACTCCACGGATCGAGCTCTAAAGAGCCCTAGTGATGCACACGCACTCACTAATGATAAACACTCCTTCTCGACACAAGTCGGAGGCAGAGAAACCCCGTACAAACGTTTATAACAATAAACGAAAGGAATACAAGCAATATACAATGTAAATACGAAATACAAGTAAAGAAAAGACTTTACAACACTTGTTTTGATTGCTTGAATGCTTGGTTGTTTGCTTGCACTTGGAGACCTGATTTGCACCAACAAATCGCCCCAATAGCCCTCAAGAACCGATACCAAAATCCTCCATCACGAGCTCCTTATAAAGCTTCAACTGTCTTTGGAAAAGGTCGATCGATCGGATCGGGACCATCAGTCGATCATCACCGCTATTCTTTCGTGAGACAACGGTGTAATCCCACGTTGGAAAAATCCAGCGGCTACGACATCGATCGGTGATCATGACCATCGATCGGGATCCATCACTCGTGCTCGTCGACGGTGAGTCTGACTCCGATTGACTTGGTCGGTCGATTGCCACATGGCATCGTTGGCTGACACACCTCCACCATGAGGTTTTAACCCAAGTATGGGTCCCCCATACTTGCTAGACCACCCTGAGCCTAGACCTAAGCCTTCTAGCCACCTCCATCAGCCTCACGCCTCTCGGATCCCTCCAAGTCATCCATGACTTGTTCATCCATCGCGCTAGCCTTCAGATCCTTCCATCGGCTATGTCATGCTAACGGTGTCTACACCGCCAAGGCACATTGGACTTACGCCGCCAAGACTCCGCTTGGACTTTACGCCGCCAACCATTGGACTTATGCTGCCAAGACTACCGCTTGGACTTTACGCCGCCAATATCAATCCCCTTGGACTTCTAATGCCAACCCATGTTGGACTTTCTATGCCAAGACCATGCTTGGACTTTCTATGCCAAGACCATGCTTGGACTTTCCCAAATGCCAAGACCATGCTTGGACTTTCCCTTGCCAACCCATGTTGGACTTTTACATTGCCAAGACCATGCTTGGACTTTCCATGCCAAGAACTCAAGACTTGGACTTACCATGACAATTACATTATCATATGTTTTTGTCGAAACATCAAAACACATCAAAACATTACTCGAGCCAAACTCGAGTCCTGGTCAATCGTGACTTGGGCCGATTGCACCAACATCACCGTCGGAAAGAAGAACTGCGAAAGATGGAGAATCAAGTTGCATCTGAGGTGAACATGGGTAGCCGACCTCTGCGGGACTATGCAGCTCCTAGCGCTAGAGGATTCAGGCCAAGTATAGCTCGACCATCTATTTCGGTAAATAACTTTGAGCTGAAGCTGACACTTATACATATGGTCCAGCAGAGCCAATTTGGGGGAGCTGCTACTGAAGACCCGAACCGGCACCTTGAGGAATTTTTTGAAATATGCTCGACGATGAAAATGAACGGAGTCCCTTCTGACACGATCCGCCTGAGCCTATTCCCGTTTTCACTGCGGGATAAGGCTAAGGCATGACTTCACTCCTTACCTTCTGGCAGCATCACTACATGGGAGCAATGTGAGCAACAATTTCTGAATAAATACTTCCCACCAAGTAAGACTGCTCACATGCGCCATCTCATCACGAGCTTTCACCAGAAGGAGGGGGAGTCCCTATTCGAGGCTTGGGATCGCTACAAGGGGCTACTCTACCAATGCCCCCACCACGGACTGGAGAGGTGGCTGGTGATCCACATTTTCTATAATGGGATCGCTTACGCCACGAAGATGTCCCTAGATTCTGCCGCAGGAGGAGCACTGATGAATAAGACCATAGAGGAAGCTGAAGAGCTTATCGAAGAGGTGGCCCACAACCACCATCAATAGGCTTCCGAACGTGGTCAACCTACACCTGTAGTGGGACGATACATTGTCAACTCCATGGACCACATTTTAGCAAGGATGGATGTGCTCAGCAGACGGTTTGAATCTTTGAATCCTTCATCTGCATGCGTGGCCATTGATTTTGGAGAGGGAGCGGCAGCATATCAAGAGGACCACTATGGAGGGTCGGGGACCTTAGACGAGCATATTGAGCACTGTGACGCGGTTGAGGACTATGACCAAAGGCCCCACAACCCATACTCCAATACTTATAATCCCGGATGGAGAAATCACCCAAATTTCTCTTATAAGAATAACTTGGGAAATGCCTGACCATCGAAGTGCAGGCGAGAAGCAGGCAGGCGAACCACAGAAGTTCAAACTAGAACTGATGATGGAGGACTTCATCGCTACCCAAACTAAGGCCAATGAGGAATTTCGTCGCCAACATCAGAAGTCTGAAGAATCACTCAGAGATTTGAAGGCCACCATTGATGGCCTTGCAAGTCATACTAGGATGTTGGAGATGCAAGTGACCCAAATAGCCCAATCCGTGTTGCAACCTGTGAAGAGCTCTCCGGCGAGTCAAGGAAAAGAGGAAGGAGTGAAGCAAAGTAGCCAATTCACCAAGGGGTCTGCAGCCATGATTACCACCCTACCTGACCAAGCTGAGTTTGAAGAGAAGATTCCATTACCGCTTGAGGACCCTGGTGAATTTGTTCTTCCTTGCTCAATTTATGGAGAAAGCTTCGATAACGCATTGTGTGACTTGGGGTCATCAGTGAGTGTGATGCCCTATGCATTTTACTTGGAGATGGGATTGGGTAATGTAACGCCCGTGAAATTCTAGCAATTTTACGAGAATTTTTGGCTTTATGATGATAGGCTTTATGTAGGCCTTTTTGGAGAAATAAAAGAAAATAAGCCAAAAAGAGATGCAAAACCTAGGAATTGAACCCCCCACCTCTAGAGATAGCCAAGCCTTATAGATGCACCCACTAACCATGAGCCCAATAGAATCATATCATTAGAGGAAAAGGGGAACCTATAGATAAATGGGAGGAGGGTAAATGAAGAGGCTTGACAAAGAGAAGAGAAACTTCTCTTCCTCCCCTTTATAAAGAAGAGAGAAGTTCCACTTGGCCACTTCTTCTTTCCTTCTTCCTCTTCTCTTCATTCTCACCGAAACCTAAGCCCTTCTTCTTCTTCCTTTGGCCGAGAGCCCCTTGCAAGCTAGGAGAGAGCTAGGTGACTTCCATTAGGTCATCTCCTCAAGCAAAGCGAAGGAAGTAAGTTTTCCCCTCACTGCAGTGTATTAGTTTGATAGGTTAGGTTGCTTGAAAGAAATATGAAATTGTAGCCTTATAAGTTTGACTAAGTTGGTGGGCTAGGATTCATGAAAATGCTACTAAGGGAGGTTTGTATGGGTGGTATGTTTCAAGTAGATACCCTTAGGAGTCCAAAGTCCAAAGGGATGACCCTATATGGTTGGCCAACCCCAAGATTTTAGGGTTAGGGTTGCATGAACTTGATTCTAAAGTTATGTTCTTAGATGGTATGTTTCAAGTAAGACCTTTAAGTAACCACCATCCAAGATGATGCCCTTATAGGTTTGCCACCCTAGGTAACTAGGGTTAGGGTTGCATGAAAATATCCCTAATGATGCTATGCTAGGTTATAATGCTCATGAATGAAGGTTAGGTGACAAGAACCCTAGTTGAGCCCTTATAGGTTTCGCCACCCTAGGTAACTAGGGTTAGGGTTGCATGAAAATATCCCTAATGATGCTATGCTAGGTTATAATGCTCATGAATGAAGGTTAGGTGACAAGAACCCTAGTTGAGCCCTTATAGGTTTCGCCACCCTTGGTAACTAGGGTTAGGGTTGCATGAAAATATCCTAATGGTGCTATGCTAGGTTATAATGCTCATGAATGAAGGTTAGGTGACAAGAACCCTAGTTGAGCCCTTATAGGTTTGCCACCCTAGGTAACTAGGGTTAGGGTTGCATGAAAATATCCTAAAGATGCTATGCTAGGGTGTAGTGCTCATGAATGAATATTAGGTGACAAGAACCTAGTTGAGCCCTTATAGGTTTGGCCACCCTAGGTAACTAGGGTTAGGGTTGCATGAAAATATCCTAATGAGGCTATGCTAGGTTATAATGCTTTATGAATGAATTTTGGGGACAAAACCTAAGTTTGAGCCCCTTACAAGATTCGGCCAACCAATGATTTTAGGGTTAGGGTTTCATGAAAACACCCCTATATGTAGTTGTGCTATGGGTATGTTTTTTAATATGACATGAACTATGCTTGTGTGATGAATATGTTATGATTCAATGCAACATGAAATTAGGCTATGTGATGAACATGTTTGATGATTTAATATGCCTTGAATAGGCCTAGGAAATAAGCTTCATGTTATGATGTAATGTGCCATGAAATATGCTTAGGTGATGAACATGTTGTGTGAATTAATATGCCATGTATATGTTTAGGGAATATGCTTCAAGTTTATGAATTAGTATGCCATGAAATTAGGCCATGTGATGAACATGTTTTATGATTCAATATGCCATGAATATGCCTAGGAAATGTGCTACATGTTTATGATGTAATGTGCCATGAATATTGTGATTTGCCTAGGTGAAGAACATGTTTTGTGATTTAATATGTCATGAATATGCTTAGGAAATATGCTTCATGTTTACGATGCAATGAAACATGCTTATGTGATGAACACGTTTATGCTTTAGGACCCCTTTAGGGTACTCTTACGTTATGAATGCATGTGTCCTTATGATAAGATAAGATGGAGATGCTTCCCTTTCAAGTAGGGATCAAGAGCTCTCCTTATGACAAGATAAGATGGAGATGCTTCCCTTTCAAGTAGGGATCAAGAGCTCTCCTTATGATATGATAAGATGGAGATGCTTCCCTTTCAAGTAGGGATCAAGAGCTCTCTTTATGACAAGATAAAATCAAGATGCTTCCCTTTTTGTGTTGGGGATCAAGAGCATTCTTTATATTATGACAATAAAAAGGAAAGAATTAAGTATTTTACAAGAGGTTAAGTACCCGACCCGTCAGGTGGTCGTTAATCAAATCCATAGGGACACAAGAAGACGTAAGAGGTCTTGCCACAGTAAGGCGTAAGAGGTCTTGCTCTAGTAGGTGGTGGCTCGCTACTGACCTATTAGAAGGGCGCATTATGTGGTACTTAACCTGGGGCCCCCCAAACAAGTTATGATGATATTGAAGTATTTATAAGTATATGTTTTGAAAAGAAAAGACTTTTATGATATTGTGTATGCTTATGTTAAATGCTCTGAATGCTTACGAACTAGGTTCTTTATGCATGCTAGATGTTATGAAGTTATGATGATATTGAAGTATTTATAAGTATATGTTTTGAAAAGAAAAGACTTTTATGATATTGTGTATGCTTATGTTAAATGCTCTGAATGCTTACGAACTAGGTTCTTTATGCATGCTAGATGTTATTAAGTTATGATGATATTGAAGTATTTATAAGTGTATGTTTTGAAAAGAAAAGACTTTTATGATATTGTGTATGCTTATGTTAAATGCTCACAGATGCTTCTGAACTAGGTTCTTTATGCATGCTAGATGTTATGAAGTTATGATGATATTGAAGTATTTATAAGTATATGTTTTGAAAGAAAAGACTTTTATGATATTGTGTATGCTTATGTTAAATGCTCACAGATGCTTACGAACTAGGTTCTTTATGCATGCTAGATGTTATGAAGTTATGATGATATTGAAGTATTTATAAGTATAGGTTTTGAAAAGAAAAGACTTTTATGATATTGTGTATGCTTATGTTAAATGCTCTGAATGCTTACGAACTAGGTTCTTTATGCATGCTAGATGTTATGAAGTTATGATGTTTAGAGTTAAGTCTAAGTATGTGGTGACTATGTACTTTATGCTAGTTTAGGATTTATGATGTGGTGAAGGTTAAGGGTAAGGTTAAGAATACTTGCGACTATGTTCCTTCTGCATGATTAGGGTTTATGTTATTACAAATGTTTATGTTCAAGTTAACCAAATGCTTATGATTACGTTCTTTCATGCATGCTTAGTTTATGCAGTTATAACGCTCATGTTCAAAGTATGCCTGCTTAGATTAATTATGCTTAACACCTTATGAACAATTCTATGCCATGCTTAGTTCTTTTTGTACTATTACGGATATGTTGTTGATTAGTGTTGCTATGAAATGCTTAGGTCATTTTCTATGCCATGCTCATGTTCTAATAGTTTGATGAAATCGTGGCTTTTGTGAGTAGGCAAGGATCTTACTAAGCTATATGCTTATAGTTTATGTTGTCCATTATCTGCAGATAAAGGAAAGTATGCACTAGAGGAAGTGGCGGGAGGGGCCATGTGTGTGTGATAGTGGCATGGTGGAAGAAGACCCTTCACTATACCTTATATTTATATGCTCTAAGAACAATTTAAGACATTGCTTCCGCTTATAAGACTTGTGTTTAATGAGTATCCCTTTATTTAAGAGGTTCGATATGTTAGAACTCCTGAACGAATCCTTTCGTTATGCATGTTATGAAATGAGATAAGATATGTGGTCATGCTAATGATGAATAAGATAGGTGATGCATGTGCCAAAGAAGGTTTCAGTTATGATAACCTGTTTAAGCATGTAGACTTTGAATGGATCCATATGTAGTATGCTAATAAAAAAAAAGTATATAGACTAAAGTAGCGCCGCCCTGAGAGCAGATAAGGGCGGGCGCTACAGGTAATATACAACCAATGGGTATAGGTATATGTATAGCGGACGACACGATCAAGAAGCCCGTTGGCATGCTACCACATGTGCCTGTGATGATTGAGGATTTTGTGATACACACGAACTTCATCATACTGGACACATGACCAAATCCACAGAATTCCATCATTCTGGGAAGGCCTTTTCTAGCGACTGCAGGGGCGTGTATAGATGTGAAGACACACTAGATCTCCCTGGAGGTAGACGGGGAGATCATCCTTTTCAGCCTTTCGGAGCACATAGCTCCCTACCTCGACGGCTTCACATTTAGCAGAATGAAGCCGGAACCTTCAGATGAAGATCCCAAGATGGATGAATGGAGGTTCATTGAACCACCAAAGCCGAGTTGATAGTGGAGTGCAGTCGAGCTAAACGACCTTAAACAAAGCGCTTCTTGGGAGGCAACCCAAGTTTAGTTTTAGATTTCCCTTTTTGATTGCATTGCATACATTTTTTAGATTTTAGTTTTGATTTCCATCACGTTTAGAGTAAGGACTAGAAAAGAACTTTGCTAGGCAAAAATAAAATCCATATTAACCTACACGGCGAAGTGTATGAGAAAATTCGGACCGTGGTGGATAAATGTGCAAAAAAAAAAAAATGGGGACACATTTTAACTTTGAGGTGCACACGGCTTCAGGTTAAAAGTGGTGAGCCGTGTGTTTTCTGTTAGTAATATATGAGAGATGTCCTAAGGCAATCGCCTTATGTATGAACCATTTATATGATAAATGAAGATTCACTATTTGAGTATACATGTTTTATGTATTTGATTGGATCTTAAACTCATTTCTTTGAATGTCACGATCGATTCACGGCATGAGAGAATTTGTGATTGGATCACAACTAGTGAGTATCTCTACATGTGTAATTGTGATGTATCGGAATTATCCTAGTCGATGAATTGATGGATTTGGACACCATCAGTCTGTGAGACTAACAGCGAGTATACTCCTTGGTGTATCCAGCGGTGATTCTCCTTTGGTGGAGACATAGTGATGTCGGAGTTAATCGTGGATGCTAGTTATGGTAACTAGTTCATTGGAGTGACCAGTAGTAAGACTTCATATGGTTCTCTGCATATATAGATATGTCAATGAAGTTCTTCTTGTGGCTTAAGTGCGATGTTCCTTTGACTTGCGGTATTCAAGTCATCTTGATCATGGAGACTTATGCTTTGACATCTTAAGCAAACATCTCAGGAGATGTGGACCGAGATGATTGGGTATAAGTCAGTGATCGAAAGGTGTTTGAATAGCCTATAAAGTTCACCACTCCTTGCGAGATGTATACCCATGGCCTCTCGTCGGATTGTTACTAAAGTCTTTGGCCAAAGCATTACATGTTTAGAGTAAGGTACTCTTGATACATGTGGAGTAACTAGAATCCGTAGGGCGAGGAAATGATACTTGGGCTAGGTGTGGCGTAGTCGACCTAGTGGGGTGACACAATAGACCATGTCTGAACCAAGTGGGTATAAGATGAGTGAAGGAATGGGGCCGCGATTCATTCGAGCTCTTGAAGGGTTTGAAATAGTTACGGATCAGCGGTTGATCTTTTGGTTAATTGGGGATCATGATGTACTACTAGGTGGTGCCCTCATGATCGTTCTATGATTAATGGTTAATTATAGGCGGCCAGCATAAACTGAGAACCTATTTGGTCACACGCACAACGAGTGTAATCCAAAGGATTTAAAACGAGCTTGAGAATGGGATTCTCAGACCGAGAGAAACTATGTTTGGTTGGACCAAACATAAAGCAAGCATGAAATTGTTTCAGTCGCAATGGAAGCGTGGATGGGCTGCGTCTTATGAAGACGTAATGGATGGACCAAAATGGTTTGGTTCTAATCCAATGGATAAGAATAAACCAAAGGGTTTGGTTTATTTTAAACGAATGAACCAAAGTTGGTTGATTCGTTTTAACTTAAAATAAACCATCATGGTTTGGTTTATTTTAACTTATCTTAATGGAAGCGGGTTAGCGGGCTTTATGGATATGATCCATTAACCATTAAGAGAATTAGTTCTCTATAAAATAGGCTTAAGGGATTGTTAAACCTAATCATCAAAACCTAGCCTAGTTGCCGCCCACTCCTTGGTGATTTGGCGCCAACTAATCCTTGCCGCCCATACTTTGTGCGCCGTCAAGACCCTTGTTGCGGCGTCCAAGCTCCAGCGGTGAACCTCCGGCGACCCTCGGTGATCTCCTATAGGTTTGGCATCAAGGTGAGCTTTTCTCTCCTTGTTTGGCGGCGCCTACTCCTCCACCAAGCTGTCAGTTTTCTGGACAGCTTCTCCTCGTCGGGCGTCGTTTGGGCGGCGGTTGGTGCTCGACAGCGGCTAACTACGAGGATTTGATCTCCGGTAATCCTCTGAGTGGAGGGGCGAAGGATTCGTCAAGCGGTTGTGAATACCTCTCGGAGAAGCGAGTTTTGAGAACTCGTTTTGGATCCGAATTTGGATTCGGATCGTGATCATCTCTCGATCACGTCGTCTTCAACGAGGCTAGTAACCCGTCACGAAGGCGAAGCTCGTGACTTAGCGAAGTCATCGAGGAGCTCGGCGTGGATACGGATAGAGACGATTCTTACGAGGATCGTTCCGGTTGATGCCGTTCCCGCTACACGTCATACGGAAGGTATAACGTAGTTTAATTTCCTTTTATTGCAAATTTTAATTTACGGTTATGTCTACACTTGTTGTAATAGCATGTGTGTATTGTGTGTGTTGTAATAAATATAGATTTATTAATTTTAATTGCTTCCGCTGTGCTCATGTTTACGAAACATGATCGAACACACTGCCTTGTGATGCGGAAACTTGATGGTATCAGAGCCCAGGTTGTGTTTCGACATAATCGTAAAAATAGTTTTGCGATAGTCATAATGTATTTCTGGAAGTTTTCTAAATTTTGGAAATTTAGAAGTATTTATGGAAATTTTTCAATTTTGGAAAGTCTAGAAGTATTTATGGAAATCTTTCACTTTTGGAAAGTTGGAAGTATTTATGGAAATTGATATTTTCCATAAATAAAATATTTGATTAGATTTGTTTCCTAATTTAATCATGATTTGATTTAAATCAAATCTTAAAATATTTTATTTCCATAAGTAGTTTTAATGATTTAGGAAATTGGTTTCCTAAATAGATTTTCCTTAATCAAATAATTCCATGAATAAAATATGTGATTAGATTTGGAAATTTGTTTCCTAATTTAATTATGATTTGATTTGGAGAATCAAATCTTAAACATATTTTATTTCCATAAATAGTTATGACATATAAGGAAATATATACATGACATAATTGTATGCCATGTAATTGCATTAGATGCATAACATTATGCCATGCGTGTCGTGACATGTAGATGTATGCCATGTATGCCATGCCATGTAGATAATAGTTATTTGCATGCAAAGAGGATGAGACATAAAACCCTAACTCAATATTAAAGCCTACACCTTCCATTAATATGGTTAGAACGAGTTACATTTCTTGTTTGGGTTGTTGGACTCACTCCAAGCCCGACTCGAACACATGTTCAAATCATTGGAATAGTTTAACTCTAATATGGTAAGAGTCGAGAGGTCAATCGTTAGTTTGGGTTGTTGGACTCACTCCAAGCACGGCTAATTGGTTGAATCGCTCTAACCATATTAAAACTATTTCGCGATTAATGGGTCGGCTTTAACTTGGAGCATCGATTTGTTGGACTCACTCCAAGGTCGATGTGAAGAGAGGTGAAGTTGGGTGCTATTCATATGATGCATACTTGTTAATGTGTTAACAACCCAATGTATGTGTAAACATTCAATTAGTTGATAGCACATTGTGATAGTTACATATACATGATATGTAATCGGTATACTTGATACCCACCATCATAGCTAAGAATGGCTTGTTGGACTCACTCCAAGGTTGTTCTTATCTATGATGGATATCAGCCCATTCGGAGATGGACCTACGATCTCCCGAAGTGATTTTAAGGGTTTTTGAAATTTGAAAAATGAATGGGATTTATAAATGTATATTGATGCATTTTAAAATCATCTTTCTCATATATGCTCGTTTTGTATTTCTAGATAAATTGATCATAGCGTCTTTGAATTTGCGCACTATTTTGGATTGAACAAAGTGGGCCTAACTTCTGGGTGGCTTAGAAACACAGAATTGTTCTCAAGCGGAAAAGCTTGCATATGTCCTTGAAGAGCCTCTTCTGGCCGTCTAAGGGCGATGCAACTCGGACAAATGTTGGTCTATCGAAACATGTGGCGGTCACGGTGGCGAGTTGCATCATGCTAGCGGCGATGGTACAGTGCAGCGCATGAGCATATGGATGCTAATACTATGGTCTTCCATCTTCATGAGTTGTTCGATGAGCAAGCGAGATCCGAAAGGTTCGAGGTCTCTAGGCTCCTCTTCACCACGAAGATGCAAGAAGGTTCATCTGTAGTGCAGTTTGTGCTAAAGATGAACGGGTACATCGAGCGGCTGGCTACCCTCGGTTTTGTGATGGATCATGAGTTAAGTATTGACTTAATTCTGCATTGTTTGCCCAAGAGTTTCTCGCAATTTGTGATGAACTATCGGATGAACAAATTTGAATCCACCATTCAAGCTCCTTAATATCGAAGGTGGAGCCTTACATGAAGCATGAGGAAAGCGGTTCATTAGTTGATTCCTCAAAGAAAGGTTCTAAGAGGAAGGCAAAAGAAACGAGAAGAAAGGAAAGAAAAAGGCAAAGAAGGCGGAACAGTAAAGGGCACTTGCCATCAACTGTGGCAAGGAAGGCCCTTGGCGAAGAAAGCTGCAAGACTTTATCTTGAGTCCATGAAGAAGAAGAAGGCATCCGATGCCCCATCCTCTTGAGTATCTTCGTTATTGATTGTCATTCTATTTCCTTAGACACTTGGGTATTGGATCTGGGTGTAGCTCACATATATGTAATGACATACTGGGGCTAAGGAATAGAAGAAGACTTGTCGGAGAGTCAAATTTGCGAGTTGGCAATGGAGCAAAGGTTCTTTGCAGTCGCCATCGGAACTTATTTCTTTGAAGCTCCCTAGTGGACTAGTCTTGGAACTGGACAATTGCTATTATGTTCCTTCTCTAATAAAGAACATTGTTTCTATTTCCTGCTTAAATAGAAATGGTTTCCATTTAACGTTTAGTAACAATTGTTGTTATATAACTTTAAATGGCGTACTTTATGGAACTGGAACTTTGAGTAATGGCATTTATACGTTGGACGTATCCAGTGACATTTTCAATATCGAAGCGAGCAACACGCGTGCTCGAAAGGATAATCAAATAGACTCCTATATGTGGCATTGTTGTCTTGGCCATATAAGCAAGAAACGCATGTCCGAATTACACCGATGTGGAATTCTGGAATCGTTTGAATTGGATTCATACGATACATGCGAATCATGCTTAAAAGGCAAGATGACTAAGTTACCTTTTACTGGAAAAGGTGAACGAGTGGGAGAGTTACTAGGTCTAGTACATACTGATGTATGTGGACCTATGTCAACTCAAGCTTTAGGAGGCTATAACTATTTCATTACCTTCACCGATGATCACTCACGGTTTGGGTATGTGTTCTTGATGAAACACAAGTCTGAAGCCTTTGAAAAGTTCAAAGAATTCAGAAATGAAGTAGAGAAACAACATGACAAAAGTATTAAAATACTTCGATCGGATCGAGGTGGTGAATACTTAAGTCAAGAGTTTCTTGATTATCTAAGAGACAATGGCATATTGTCTCAATGGACTCCGCCCTATACATCACAGCATAATGGTGTATCTGAGAGGCGTAACCGGACCTTGTTGGACATGGTCAGGTCAATGATGAATCATGCGACTCTTCCCAAGTCCTTTTGGGGTTATGCACTTCAGACAGCTGTTTACTTGTTAAACAGAATGCCTACCAAGGTAGTCTCTACTACTCCATATGATATATGGGCTAGTAAGAAACCTCATGTATCTTACTTGAAGATATGGGGTTGTCCTGCTTATGTGAAGCGGACTGTATCAGACAAACTGGATGCTAAGTCTGATAAATGTCTATTTATTGGATACCCTAAGGAAACAAGGGGTTACCAATTCTATCATCTGTGGAACAAAAGGTGTTTGTTTCAAGGCATCTTTGTGTTTCTAGAGAAAGAGTTTCTCTTGCAAGAAAATAGTGGGAGTGTCGTCGAGCTTGAGGAGGCTCGAGAGACTCAAATAGACATTGATGAGATACAGTGAAGCACAACAACTCATAGTGATGAGCAATCATTTGGACCTATTGTAACACCACATCTTCGTAGATCACGGTAGAACACACAATATTCACGAGAGATATGGATTCTCGTAAGTGAATCGAGCGATGTGTTACTCATTGATGATGAGAGCCTACAGTTATGAAGAAGTCTTGACAAGTTCGAGAAAGGGATAAAGTGGCTTGGTGCCATGAAGTCGGAAATGGATTCCATGTACGAAAACCAAGTTTGGAACTTGGTTGACCCCACTGAAGGCATAAAGCCTATAGGGTGCAAGTGGGTTTTCAAGAAGAAAACCGACATGGATGGTAATGTGATTACCTATAAGGCTAGATTGGTGGCGAAGGATATCGTCAAAAGCAAGGTGTTGATTATGGCCGAAACCTATTACTTTGTAGCTATCTTAAATCCATTCGGATGCTCTGGCCATAGCGACTCATTATGATTATGAGATATGGCGGATGGATGTGAAAACAGCTTTCCTTAATGGAAACTTGCTCGAGGGCGTGTATATGACAAAGCACGAGGGTTTCACATCGGTTGATAAAACCAAGGTATGCAAGTTGCGACGATCCATTTATGGATTGAAGCAAGCATCCAGAGTGGAATATCCGTTTTGATGAGACGATCAAAAGTTTGATTTCTCACAAAATCGGATGAACCTTGTGTGTACAAGAAGGTTAGTGGGAAGTGCGATCGTGTTCCTAGTATTGTATGTCGATGACATATTACTTATAGGAAGCGATGTGTCAATCTTACATCGATTAAGGTTTGGTTATCCAAGACATTCTCCATGAAAGACACAGGAGAAGCAACCTACATCCTTGGGATTAAGATCTATAGAGATAGATCGAAGCGGTTGTTTGGTCTTTCGCATCTACATATATAGGCAAGTGCTAAAGAGGTTTAGCATGTCGGAATCCAAGAAAGGTTATCTGCCCATCGGGCATGGGGTACACCTTTCAAGTCTATGTCATGTGTCCGCGCAGATTTGCATGAGTAAGATTCCCTATGCATCCGCAATAGGATCTATCATGTATGCTATGTTATGTACGAGGCCCGATGTATCGTATGCTGAGTGTCACGGCGGATACTACGGTCGATCCGAGAATGGATCATTGGCGGTATTAAGGACGATCCTTAAGTACTTGAGAAGAACTAAGGATGTGTTCCTAATATATGGAGAAGGGACATGGTGATACAGCGGGTATATCTGGATGCGGCTTCGAGACGGACAAGGATGATTCAGTCTCGATCTGGATCGTGTTCACCTTGAATGGGGCCGAGTTGGAAAAGTTCCAAACAAGAGGCATGTAGCGGATTCTACCAGCGAGGCGAGAATATATTGCGGCAGCGAAAAGGCGGTTTGGATCGAAGTTCGTTCATGAACTTGGTGTGATTCGGCCATTGTTGAAGCAATCTGGGTCTCTTTGCGACAACAATGGAGCAATTACGCAGCGAAAGAGCCAAGGTCTCATCAACGATCCAAACATGTGCTTCGCCGCTATCATCTTAACAGAGAGATCATCAGTAGGAACGAAATACAAATCGAGAAAATTCCCACTGAAAGGAACTTAGCGGATCCTTTGACTAAAGCATTACCTCAAAGTAAGTTTGAGGGTCATGTTAGTACTTATGGTATTGGATAGTAGCGATTGGCATTAGGCCAAGTGGGAGTCTGTTAGTAATATAGAGATGTCCTAAGGCAATCGCCTTATGTATGAACCATTTATATGATAAATGAAGATTCACTATTTGAGTATACATGTTTTATGTATTTGATTGGATCTTAAACTCATTTCTTGAATGTCACGATACGATTCACGGCATGAGAGAATTTGTGATTGGATCACAACTAGTGAGTATCTCTACATGTGTAATTGTGATGTATTGGAATTATCCCTAGTCGATGAATTGATGGATCTGGACACCATCAATTACATTGAGACTAGCACGAGGTATACTCCTTGGTGTATCCAAGCGGTGATTCTCCTTTTGGAGACATAGTGATGTCGGAGTTAATCGTGGATGCTAGTTATGGTAACTAGTTCATTGGAGTGACCCGGTAGTAAGACTTCATATGGTTCTCTGCATATATAGATATGTCAATGAAGTTCTTCTTTGTGGCTTAAGTGCGATGTTCCTTTGACTTGCGGTATTCAAGTCATCTTGATCATGGAGACTTATGCTTTGACATCTTAAGCAAACATCTCTAAGGAGATGTGGACCCGGATGATTGGGTATAAGTCGAGTGATCGAAGGTGTTTGAATAGCCTATAAAGGATTCACCACTCCTTGCGAGGAGATGTATACCCATGGCCTCTCGTCGGATTGTTACTAAAGTCTTTGGCCAAAGCATTACATGTTTAGAGTAAGGTACTCTTTGATACATGTGGAGTAACTAGAATCCGTAGGACGAGGAAATGATACTTGGGCTAGGTGTGACGTAGTCGACCTAGTGAGGGACACAATAGACCATGTCACTGAACCAAGTGGGTATAAGATGAGTGAAGGGAATGGGGCACGATTCATTCGAGCCTCGAAGGGTTTGAAATAGTTACGGATCAAGCAGTTGATCTTTTGGTTAATTGGGGATCATGATGTACTACTAGGTGCCACTCATGATCGTTCTATAATTAATGGTTAATTATAGATGGCCAACATAAACCGAGAACCTATTTGGTCACACGCACAACGAGTGTAATCCAAAGGATTTAAAACGAGCTTGAGAATGGGATTCTCAGACCGAGAGAGACTATGTTTGGTTGGACCAAACATAAAGCGAGCATGAAATTGTTTCAGTCGCAATGGAAGCGTGGATGGGCAGTGTCTTATGAAGACATAATGGATGGACCAAAATGGTTTGGTTCTAATCCAATGGATGAGAATAAACCAAATGGTTTGGTTTATATTAAACGAATGAACCAAAGGTTGGTTCGGTTCGTTTTAACTTAAAATAAACCATCATGGTTTGGTTTATTTTAACTTATCTTAATGGAGCGGGTTAACGGGCTTTATGGATATGATCCATTAACCATTAAGAGAATTAGTTCTCTATAAAATAGGGCTTAAACCCTAACCCTAACACCCAATCAAGAGTTGCCGCCCAACATAGAGTTGCCGCCCACCCTTGTTGGTGAATTTGGCGCCCAACCCTAAGTGGCCGCCGCCCATCCTTTGTGCCGCCGTCCAAGTCATTGCCGGCGACCAAGCTTCAGCCGGTGAACCTCCGGCGACCCTCCGGTGATCCCCTATAGGTTTGGCATCAAGGTGAGGTTTTTCTTTCCTTGGTTGGCCGGCGCCTATATCCTCCACCAAGCTGTCCAGTTTTCTGGACAGCTTCTTCTCCTCTCGTCGGAGCGTCGTTTGGACGACGGTTAGTGCTCCGACAGCGGCTAACATACCGGGGATTTGATCTCCGGTAATCCTCTGAGGTGGAGGATGAAGGATTCGTCAAACGGTTGACGAATACCTCTCCGGAGAAGCGAGTTTTGAGAACTCGTTTTGGATCCGAATTTGGATTCGGATCGTGATCATCTCTCGATCACGTCGTCTTCAACACGAGGCTAGTAACCTGTACGAAGACGAAGCTCGTGACTTAGCGAAGTCATCCCGAGGAGCTCGGCGTGGATACGGATAGAGACGATTCTTACGAGGATCGTTCCGGTTGATGCCGTTCCCGCTACACGTCATACGGAAGGTATAACGTAGTTTAATTTCCTTTTATTGCAAATTTTAATTTACGGTTATGTCTACACTTGTTGTAATAGCATGCGTGTGTTGTGTGTGTTGTAATAAATATAGATTTATTAATTTTAATTGCTTCCGCTGTGCTCATGTTTACGAAACATGATCGAACACACACACGCCGCGGTGCCGGAAACCCAACACCCCATTTGCACCATGTGCTTCGAAAGTTCTTGCCCTAGCTGTGTGATTTCGTCTTCTCCACCATCTAGAGGCATTTTTAACCTCTAAAGAAGCCAAAAGAAGCAAGGATGAGGAGGACCAAGCATGTAGCACCCCGATCTGGCACCTCGGAGCGACGAACAAGGAGAGCCGACGCCCCTCAAGCTCTGGAAGAGGGTAACACCCTACCCAGTCTACTTTTCCCAATAATGAACAAAGAGATAGATACAATATGCTCTATACTCGTAAACTTACTGCTACTTGGTACTTAGATGAAGATTTGCTAGAATCTTTAGAGTTGTTGGGTGATATGCAAACCCTATTTGCAAAAATGGGGTGGGAAGAGATTATGGGAATAAGGCACCTAACCTACCCTAGGATAATTTTGGAATTTTTGAGTTCCTTAGAGGCAGAAGTTTTAACGGGTAGAGAGAGCGAGGAGGGTAGGATAACTTTTAGGCATTTTAACATTAAGCATGAGTGGACCCTTTACCAATGGAACTCATGCTTTGACTTACCAAGTGGGGGAGAGAGAAGGACCCCTAATGGGTATAACTCTCGAATAGTTTGGACTGAGTTGACAGGGGAGCACGCTTATGACCCATCTAGGGCCAAAGTGTCGCGTCTCCAAAACTCCGTCTTTCAATACCTCCACCGCATCATGGCCAGTACTATATTTGGTCGTGGGGAGAGTGACAGTGTAGTTAGAGCTAGCGAGCTGCTTTGCCTATGGGATATGCTATAAGAAAGGAGTAGCATCGATGTAGGGTCCCACTTCATTAGACACTTAGTGAAGATGGGCAAAGCAGCATGAGGAGAGATCAATGTGGGAGGCCTACTTACCCACATTTGCCATAGGATGGGGGTACGATTACACTATATTAGAGAGTATAGAGGGGAGCCCTAGGATCGACCTAGGAGTATGTTGGGATGTATATTGAAAATTCTATCTTTTGTATGAACATCTTTAATCTTGAAATAAGAATCACATGATCATTGTTTGCATATTGATGGTTATGCATATTGTCTTATACATTACATTGTAGATAATATGGTGTGTAGTGTCACACGGTAGATCATGTTATCAGCTCCTTGTAGAGTATAAGTAAAGGCTCACAATCGAGATGACTTTGGACAAACCATTGGTATGGTTGTAGTGTGATTTGGTATTGGTTTGTCTTGACCATAGAATCGGGCTAGTACACTTTGTGTGTATTGAGCAGGACCGACTTAGAGGTAATTCGATTTATTGCTGACTACATAATCGAATCGAACCTCAGATATTATATTGTACATGCTCTTAATCTCGATATAATAACGGGCACATATACTTAGTATTCATTTCTTTGATTTACCAATGGGCGAGATTTATAGAGTAAATCGATAGGCTCGGTAAGTTGGGAAATGATATTATTTATATGGTGTGCTGTTGATTATAGGAGAAAACCGTGTCCTATATATTAGGATGATGATGTCCCCTTGAGGAGCTCATAAAGTTTATCATGTAAACCCTGCAGGTGGACTTGGTCCGACATGATGATAAGGTTGAGTGGTACTACTCATGGAGTTAGATGTTGATTGATTAATAGTCAGTAAATTAATTAATCGACGGACATTCGAGATCTTAAACACGGGGAGATAAATGTACAAATAATATATGGAGCCCATATTAACTTCTGGGGGTTGGTGAGGTAGATCAATGATAATCCTCTAGTGGAATGGATTATCATTAATGGATTGGACTTTATGTGGGCTTGATCCATTGGGTGGCCAAGATCCAACTCCTCCTCATGGTCCCTATTGTAGCCTATTAAAACCTCATGGAGCCTAGATCCGATGATGGAAAATAAAACTCTAGATTCGATGGTAGAGATTAAATCTCTAGATCCGACGGTTGAGATTAAATCTCTAGATCCGACGGTTGAGATTAAATCCCTAGAACCGACGGTGGAGATTAAAACAAGGCTTAAGCCTAACTCTATAAAAGGAGGCTTAAGGTGGGCGGCAAGAGAAGAGAGGCAAGAAGAGGATTAGGGTTTTTGGGTGGCAAGGGGGCTTAAGAGGCTTGGGCGGCCACAAACTTGGAAAGTTTTTTTCCCTTCTTCTTCCTTAGGTGGACGACGCCCATCCTCTCCTCTTCTCTCCTTGTTTTTGTTGGCGTCCAACCTTCTTCCCTTCATCCTTGGCCGGAGATAGGGTCTTCCCTTGAAGCTTTTGGCCGGCGCCCTTCCTCCTTATTTCTCTCTTTGGCCGGTGGCAAGCATCAAGCTTGGAGCTTGATGATCAGTTAAAGGAAGGAGAAGAGTTTTGTTTCTATATTTCCTCTTGTTCGGAGAGAGCAAGGAAAGGAAGATTGGTGATCTAGGAGGCTTTGACTTTTGGAAGATCGTCGCCCACACAACGTCCAAAAGGAGATAGGACATACGATAGAAGACCTAGAGGTAAACAAGAGGTATAAATCTTGTTTTTCTTTCCTTTTTGTTTCTTTGTATATTGTATGAATGGCATGTGGTTAAATTTACTTGGACCCCGAATACAAATGCAAAAATCGACAATCCGTACATCGTCTATTCCGCGACTACTCGTAGAATAGAGGTTGGTTGCTTGAACAACAAGTTTGTTCAAGTGACTACTCTAATCGAATAGCATGATGATGAAACAGTTGCTTGGGTAATCCCTAATTGTCATGGATTAAATTTTTAATCCAGGGATGATGACGGGATCACCATGAACAAGCAACCGAGTTGAAGTGGGAAGCGAAGCTTCCTCCCTTCAGAGTATGCATGGCCATGAAAATGATTGTGAGAGAAGGAGACTCCTTATGCTTTGTAAGGAAAAATCTGACGACCCTTAGGCTCCCCGACCCGGATTGTACCACCATCACTATACGCACCAACTGGCGCTTGGACCTGATAGTGGAGTCCCCTCCACATGAGGGACCATCCACATCGGCGCCCATCTCTCCACCTTTGTATCACTCTCCCTCTAGTCCACATGTGCATAGGAGCCCACCTAGTCCATGCCGACATGAGCCTACACCTGCACCACCACATTTTTCTACTTTTGAGCAGGATGCAGGTACGTCGGCCTATGATTTCTAGGAGTTTCGATCGTGCCTCGACGACATTTACACTGAGCAGCAGACGCAGAGGCAGCGATGGGAGGTGCAGAGCACCTACCAACAGGCGGAGTTCCAGGGATTCGGGGAGCATTTCCAGCGGGCTGAGGAGTTCTATGACGAGGCCCGCATATACTTCCAGGAGGAGGCTGTTCATCGCCAGGATGAGGCCGCCTACCATAGGGAGATGCGGCAGCATATGCATGCCCAGCAGGTGTAGTGGGCTAGGGAGGAGGAGCACCGAGCAACCATTGCATCCACCAGCTCCCAGATCGACCACATGTACATGTGACATTAGCGGCTCAGCAGCAGGTTTGCCCAGGATCCAGAGATGCCCAGGCTCCCTGACTTTCCACCTCGTCCACCATATTAGAGGTATATTTTCATTTAAGTCTGGTGGGGGGGGGGGGGGGAGACCCCAAGGTTTATTTTGTTTTGTTTCCTAGCAGTAGTTTCTTTTATGGTATTTTTATTTATTCATGCCTGAGTTGTTGAGTTTCTTTCATTACTTTATTTTTGTTGTCTGTAAAGCTACCTTAGTAGTATTTTTGAAAGTTGCTTGCATGAGTTGTTCCCATAGGTAGCTTAACTCCATTTATCTTATGGTATTTTATTTTATTCGCTTTATTGAATGTTCTAGACTTACACTGGTTAGCTTTATTTTTGCACTTACACATGTTGAACATTCTGAAAGGAAGAATCTAGTACATACCTAGTTATGATTCACTTCGGTAGTCTAGTACTTTAGAATCCATAGGTGACTCTAGGTTTAGCATTTTAGTTACTGGAGATGCTCGGATTGTGTAAGCCCATTTGGAAAAATCAAAATCCCGGTGAGCCGAAAAATAAAAGAGAGAAAAAAAAAGAGAGAAATAAAAGAAAAAGAGAAAAAGAAATGAAAAAAAAGAGAGAGGAGAAAAAAAGAGAGAGATTATAAGGGATAAAAACAGTTGTCGTGGGTGGAAATGGCTAGGTGCCCCTTTGAGACCGAGTTAGGTTACTGGGGAAACACCTACCAATTTCTCTCAATACCGAGCACGCCTTTGAGAATTTGTGCTAGATCTAGGGAACGACCCTTGCTTTGGGCAGGTAAGTGCCTAAGAGCCGGAAACCTTAGGAAAGCTATGGGGGTGACGACTTAACTCACCATGGAAAGGGCATCCCCTAAGAATGGTTCGCTTAACACGAGCACGAGGAGCTAACTTAGTGAATTTCTAGCACATATTTGTTTTGCTTTGATTACAAATACCACTTGATAAATTTAGTTAACATGCTAATTATGGAACAATATCTTTTTAAAATATCATGGCACTGAGGTTTGCTTTGTTAGTAATATATGAGAGATGTCCTAAGGCAATCGCCTTATGTATGAACCATTTATATGATAAATGAAGATTCACTATTTGAGTATACATGTTTTATGTATTTGATTGGATCTTAAACTCATTTACTGAATGTCCACGATACGATTCACAGCATGAGAGAATTTGTGATTGTATCACAACTAGTGAGTATCTCTACATGTGTAATTGTGATGTATCGGAATTATCCCTAGTCGATGAATTGATGGATCTGGACACCATCAATTCTGTTGAGACTAGCACGAGGTATACTCCTTGGTGTATCCAAGCAGCTGATTCTCACTGGCTGGAGACATAGTGATGTCCGGAGTTAATCGTGGATGCTAGTTATGGTAACTAGTTCATTGGAGTGACCAGCCGTAAGACTTCATATGGTTCTCTGCATATATAGATATGTCAATGAAGTTCTTACTGTGGCTTAAGTGCGATGTTCCTTTGACTTGCTGTATTCAAGTCATCTTGATCATGGAGACTTATGCTTTGACATCTTAAGCAAACATCTCTAAGGAGATGTGGACTTGGGATGATTGGGTATAAGTCGAAGTGATCGAAGGTGTTTGAATAGCCTATAAAGGATTCACCACTCCTTGCGAGGAGATGTATACCCATGGCCTCTCGTCGGATTGTTACTAAAGTCTTTGGCCAAAGCATTACATGTTTAGAGTAAGATACTCTTCGATACATGTGGAGTAACTAGAATCCGTAGGACGAGGAAATGATACTTGGGCTAGGTGTGACGTAGTCAGCCTAGTGGGGACTGACACTATAGACCATGTCCTGAACCAAGTGGGTATAAGCTGAGTGAAGGGAAGGGGGCACGATTCATTCGAGCTACTGAAGGGTTTCAGAAATAGTTCTGGATCAACCGTTGATCTTTTCGGTTAATTGGGGATCATGATGTACTACTAGGTGCCACTCATGATCGTTCTATAATTAATGGTTAATTATAGACGACCAACATAAACTGAGAACCTATTTGGTCACACGCACAACGAGTGTAATCCAAAGGATTTAAAACGAGCTTGAGAATGGGATTCTCAGACCGAGAGAAACTAGGTTTGGTTGGACCAAACATAAAGCGAGCATGAAATCATTTCAGTCGCAATGGAAGCGTGGATGGGCCGTGTCTTATGAAGACATAATGGATGGACCAAAATGGTTTGGTTCTAATCCAATGGATAAGAATAAACCAAAGGGTGTGGTTTATTTTAAACGAATGAACCAAAAGTTGGTTCGGTTCGTTTTAACTTAAAATAAACCATCATGGTTTGGTTTATTTTAACTTATCTTAATGGAGCGGGTTAACGGGCTTTATGGATATGATCCATTAACCATTAAGAGAATTAGTTCTCTATAAAAGTGGGCTTAAGGGATTGTTAAACCCTAACTAATCCAAACCCTAGCCCCCCCTTGAGTTGCCGCCCACTCCTTGGAGGAGTTAATCGGCGTCAACCCCAAAGCTACCGCCGCCCAGCTTTGTGCTGCCGTCCAAGACCCTTGCCGGCATCCAAGCTCCAGCCGGTGAACCTCCGGTGATCTCCTATAGGTTCGGCATCAAGGTGAGCTTTTTCTCTCCTTGTTTTGGCCGGCGCCTACTCCTCCACCAAGCTGTCCAGTTTTCTGGACAGCTTCTTCTCCTCTCGTCGGAGCGTCGTTTGGACGACGGTTAGTGCTCCGACAGCGGCTAACTTACCGGGAATTTGATCTCCGGTAATCCTCTGAGGTGGGGGACGAAGGATTCGTCAAACGGTTGACGAATACCTCTCCGGAGAAGCGAGTTTTGAGAACTCGTTTTAGGATCCGAATTTGGATTCGGATCGTGATCATCTCTCGATCACGTCGTCTTCAACACGAGGCTAGTAGCCCGTACGAAGACGAAGCTTGTGACTTAGCGAAGTCATCCCGAGGAGCTCGGCGTGGATACGGATAGAGACGATTCTTACGAGGATCGTTCCGGTTGATGCCGTTCCCGCTACACGTCATACGAAAGGTATAACGTAGATAATTTCTTTTATTGCAAATTTTAATTTACGGTTATGTCTACACTTGTTGTAATAGCATGCGTATGTTGTGTGTGTTGTAATAAATATAGATTTATTATTTTTAATTGCTTCCGCTGTGCTCATGTTTGCGAAACATGATCGAACACACACACGCCGCGGTGTCGGAAACCCAACATGCTTGAGGACAAGCAAAGATTTAAATCTGGGGGAAGTGATGTGAGCAAAACATATAGGGTTTTAGGAGTAGTTTTAGCTCACATTTCATTACATTTTGTGTTAGTTTCATGCATATGTTACTCTATTTTTGCATGCATTTCCTATTTTCTAGTTCAGAGGTCTGCTCGTTGTACTTTTGTGTGCAGGATAGCTTTTCGAGTGAAAAAGATGCGTTTTCGGAACAAAAGAAGGACATTTCGCAGCTAGACGCAGAGTGGGACATGGCCAGGGCGTGTGGATTCACACGGCTATGTCCAATGGGCGAGATCAGCACCCTAGGGATGCACATGGCCTGGCCGTGTAGAAACACACGGCCGTGTGGCTGCCCGACAGATTTGTGCGACTAGGGCTTTTTCCAGATTTTGCAGTGGTTTGAGGCGATGTCTATATAAGGATGGCTCCGCCCAAACCCTAGGGGGGAGGCACGATGGCTAGGACAACACGTCGAAGCCCTAAAAAGCTTTGGTAACTCACAACGGGGAGGAGGAACGCCGTCGGAGGTCCACACCTTACAATTCAACGCCAGAGAGAAGATCATAGAAGCATTGTATATCTTTATTTCTGCATTTCATTCCTTATGTATTCAACCTTAGACATGCTTTGTGATTCTTCCTTCGTATACATGGAGTAGTACTTTCGATTCTAGGATTAGGGATTAGCTTGTGTACATAAACAATGTTGGTTCATGTTAAATTCTGCCCATGAGTTTGATTTGACAATTGGTAGTTGCTCTTTACTATATCTATGCGTGTTTGACTTTTTTTCCACTGTGCTTAGGCGATACGAGGGGTGACAACCCTCTCAATCTAAAATTTAGGGGATTCGATATAAGGAACCTAGGGGTAAACCTGATCTCCTGCAATTGCGGAGAGAAGGGTGCGGTGGAATCGGGAATGATCCACCGCAGAGATTGATTTGACATCCTTGTACCGTCTATCCCGTCCTTTTAGGCAGAGATAGCTCCCGATAGATGCGGCGGCTCTGCGATAGAGTTTATGATGTCCCTTCCACAAAACCATAGGTAAACGTCTAGACAACGTCAATTGACAACATTTTTCTGTGATACGCAAGCGAAACCGAAGTCCTAGAATCACCTTTGAAGACCTCGGCACACTCCTTTCCTCCTCCGTGTGACACCGTACAGAGTAGATTCCACCGACAGCCCTCACCAATCGAAACCTCTTAGAGTCACGTCCAAAAAATTACAACCACTGAGTATATTGGTACTCGAATCCCAGTCCCTGTGGGATCGATAATCTTTATTACTTGATGACATTCGTGCACTTGCGGGCGTTGAACCCGAGCGCGCGCTTTGAATCCTCGACGGTCTCCGTCACGAGATTTGAGGTCGCATTCGTGCGCATCAAGTTTTTGGCGCCGTTGCCGAGGACTGATCGATTCGATAACAAATTGAACAGTGGTAAATTGGATCGGACTTAGGATTAGATTTATTTACTTGCTTTATTTTCTTTCTAGTTTACTTTATTTGCTTTAGTTCTATATTTTCCATATTTATATTTAGTTTTTATTTTTTAGCAGTAGTTTCCTATTTACTTATTGCATCTTAGATTTTTATTTGCTAGATGCTTTTATTTTCTGCTCTTAGAATTAGGTAGCACTCCTAACTTTGTGGCTTGGTTCGTCGTATGCTCAGACGTTTAGGATCGGAAGGTTTAATTCCGATCGACTTAGAAATTGAGCGAACCTTTTGTTGGTGCAGGGGCACTAGATAATCAAACCTGTGTTTTGATTATGGAAAAGACATAAAGTTAAGTTTACATCGTTATCTCACGAGCTAAATCGAGTGTGCAGAAAAGTGCTAAAGCTAGAGTTGAAGCCTAGCGACACCCAAAGGATGCTGCGGTGGTCGGGCGACACTCGAGTGACTTCGGAGGGAGCCGAAGGAATCGAATGGAAGGCTAGAAGCGAGAGCTACAAGGTAAGTATCGAGGTAAGCTCGTGTGAGTGAGAGATGGTAAGGTCGTGTCCTCTTTACGGGGATGACCATAGGCGACGATCCGACTAAGACTTCCTGTGGAAGGTCTAGGTCGAGATCGGACGGTTAGAAACCATCGCATTTACCATTTTCCGTACTAACCTCTTATTGCAGGGAAGTGGCCAGGCTGGCAGTCAACTTCTAGACATTGAGTAGTCGACTGCTGCTCATCAGTCGACTGATGGGAGGCATCAGTCGACTGATGGCGAGAAATCAACCTTTGCGCTAGGTCAAAACGGATAAGGTTTGACGTAGCCACTTCGCGATAAAATTTGTACAACTTCGTGATCTATTCCGAAAGACGAGGAGACATATTCAGAGGCCAAACTCTATAAAAGGAGGCGAGGATTCCAACTCCAAACAACATCAAGTTTATTCTCAAGTGCTCCTACAATGCCAACGCTCTAACACCGTCATAACGCCGACACGACGACAAGTTCTGATCTTCTTCGTCAGCAGCAACATCAAGTAATATATTTTGATATTGTATTCTTTGTTTTTATTCATAACGAGGTGAGGTAGGCTTGTTGCCTCATCCTCGTACTTTCAGTTTTATGATCGTTGTCTCCTACCTCCAACGAGGAGGAGACGTTATAGTGCTTTGCCCTCCGTTTGCGGTCTAGAATCGATAGGGCCTTGGAGTAGCAGCCGCTGGGTTGTGAACCAAGTAAAATAAACGTGTCTCTTTATTTTCTGCTATTCTTACTCGTGTATCGAACGAATGAATGAAAAAATTTACGCTCGCTATTCACCCCTCTCTAGCGACGCTTGTCGATCCAACAATTGGTATCAGAGCGGGGACGCTAAGATTTGGTGAAACCACCAATCTAGCACTTTTTGGTTTTCTTTTCGTATTTTTTGAGTCGCATTTTTTTTAGTTTTTTTTCCTCCCGCACTACTAATCCAAGACGAAGTCTTGGTACACTTCTTTTGGTTGTGTGTTTGCAAGTATTCTATTTTGGAGTAGTCGAAGGTAAAACGACCATATCTTTTCGCACAAGAGGACTCTCAAAATGATCTACCTACCAAATCGCACAAGAAGATCACGGAAGCATTGTATATCTTTATTTCTGCATTTCATTCCTTATGTATTCAACCTTAGACATGCTTTGTGATTCTTCCTTCGTATACATGGAGTAGTACTTTCGATTCTAGGATTAGGGAGTAGCTTGTGTACATAAACAATGTTGGTTCATGTTAAATTCTTCCCATGAGTTTGATTTGACAATTGGTAGTTGCTCTTTACTATATCTATGTGTGTTTGGCTTTCTTTTCACTGTGCTTAGGCGATATGAGGGGTGACAACCCTCGCAATCTAAAATTTAGGGGATTTGATATAAGAGACCTAGGGGTAAACTTGATCTCCTGTAACTGCAGGGAGAAGGGTGCGGTGGAATCGGGAACGGTCCACCGTAGGGATTGATTTGACATCCTCATACCGTCTATCCCATCCTTTTAGGCGGAGATAGCTTCCGGTAGATGCGACGGCTCTGCGGGAGAGTGTATGATGTCCCTTCCACAAAACTGTAGGTAAATGTCTAGACAATGCCAATTGACAACATTGTTCTATGATACGCAAGCGAAATCGAAGTCCTAGAATCACCTTTGAAGACCTCGACACACTCCTTTCCTCCTCCGTGTGACACCGTACAGAGTAGAGTCCACCGACATCCCTCACCAACCGAAACCTCTTAGAGTCATGTCCGAACAATTACAAACTCGAATCCTAGTCCCTATGGGATCGATAATCTTTATTACTTGACGACATCCATGAACTTGCGGGCGTTGAGCGCGAGCGTGCGCTTTGAATCTTTGATGGTCTCCGTCGCGAGATTTGAGGTCGCGTTCATGGACATCAGTTGGCTGCCACACGACCGTGTGTTTCCATATGGCCAGGCCGGGTGTGGCCCTGTGGTGGCCAATCTCGAGCTTCGGACACGACCATGTGTAGGTACACACCCTAGCAGTGTCCTCTACTGCATCCAACTACCAAATGCCCTTTTTCGCTCCGAAAGTGCTCTATTTTCCCTATGAAATACTATCATGCATACAAAAGTACAAAGAGTAGATCTTCAAACCAGAAAATAGAAAAAGCATACAAAATAAAGTACTATATGCATGAAACAAGTATAAAATGCAGCAAGATGTGAGCAAAAACTACTCCTAAAACCCTATATGCTTTGCTCACATCAATTCCCCCAGACTTAAATCTTTGCTTGTCCTCAAGCAAACCTCAGTGCCAATAAATTTTAAAAAAGTATTGTTCCATACTTAGCATGTTAACTAGATTTATCAAGTGGTATTTTCAATCAAAGCAAAATAGATGTGTTTTAAAAATTCACTAAGTTAGCTCCTCGTGCATGTGTGATAATAGTCTTTGTCGTGGTACTGTTATAAATTAATTACCAAACCCTCTCTACGCTAATATAGCATAGTGAATGACCCGGATCGTTTCCCAACGAATGTAATTGAGAGAATAATAATCTTAGGATCACTAATTATTACTTTGAGTTTTCTATTTGAAAATGGGGGTTTGGTATTTAAAAAGCTAATCCTACTGAACGGAAGACAATGCACATAATCAAACTCTAAGCTAATTAAACTATGATCACGAAGAAATTAAACAAAACATAAAGTAAGCATTCAAAAGCATAAAAGAAGTGCAGAAACTAAGACAATAATTCAAATTCAGAAATTAAACCTATTCTAATATAATCCATTACAACTACGGAGAATTAAAGGTAATAGAAAAGACATACCATAATCCACTTGCACCTAATTAAAGAACAAAACTCAACCATTACATTAAACTAACTCAATGCATCAATTACGGAAGAAGCATTTCACCGAACAATATGTAAGCATGTAACAAATTAAAGCAAGTTTGTGCAAATCGAAACATGGAAGCAAATTTGATTACAAACATTCAATAAATTAAAGCGCAAACACAATCAACAAGACAAAGAAATTTGAGAAGGCTTGCTGTCCAAAAATTGCTGCTCGAATCAATCGAAGGTTGTAGAGCTGCGGATGGTGATCGCCAGAACTGAAATAGAAGTTGGTCGGAGATTTGATGAAGATGCTGCATGAAGAAGAAGATGCTGGAGGCATTGGAAAGGATGGGGTTGCCGGCGTTGTCTATGGTGGAACAAGGGTGGCTGGCCGGTGGAGAAGATGGTTGGCAATTGGAGGAGATGATGGTGAAGAGATGGAAAGCCACCGCCGACCTTGGTGGAGGAGAGGAAGAGCGGCCGACAGTGGATGGGGGTTAGGAGTCGCGGAACTCGGTGAAGAAGTGACCCTCGTGTCGCGTGAAGAAGAAAAGCCACCGGCAAGAAAAAAATCTGCCCAAGCTTAATTAACCCAAATCCTAGATATGATCCGACGGCTGAAATTGCTCCGATTTAGAGTAGACGGATATGATCAATCTGAATGGAGGATCACGATCAACTTGATCTGGATGGAAGGTTGAGATGTATAGATCTGAGTGTATGGACCAGATCTCTCTAGATTTAGATGGATGGCGCAGAATCAATCAAATCTCATCGGACGATCATGATTTAATAAATCTGACCCCTTTGATTAAACTGCTTCTAATCTTGATGAAGGGCTAAGATTAATCCATCTTGAAATTCCCTTTATGACCCTAGATGAAGCCACATTTGATCCAACTTGAGTCTAGTCCATTGACTCATCTTGATCTCCTACAAACAAGAGATAAAAAATTGCATATAAATCCAAAATTTAGAAGAATTTATAATAAAGTCCAAAATAGATCCCAACTCGTAAAACATGATAATAATCAATAAATAATCATACGAGAAGATTAAAAACATCGAAATTAAGGATCAAAATAATATACTAAAATGTTGTTATCATTACGTCCCGAGCAAGTAAAGAAAACTAAAAGTAAACTGAAAATATATTTCCCTAGCAATTCCCAATCATAACATAGAACATTGTAAAAGAAAATTACCTAGGATTGTCAAATCTCAAAGACTCAAGCAATCATGGACTCAAATCTTACACAAGTTAACAAACATAGTGACTTCAACCCATCCCGAATAGACTAAGAATGATTAAGCCTCACAAGGTAAGTGATGGTTTCTCTCGCTCTCATAAGCATGTAATAGTGGAGTTCACTCAAGCTACTCATGATTTATGCACTACCATATGCTTGCTTTTCTTCTACCTTCACCACTATATACACATAAGGATGCACAATTATCGAAGGCTTATTAGGAATGTAAAGGGAACATGAATACAAGAAAAATAATAGTATGTGTGGAAAGAAAGAAAGGTAGGAAATGAAATAGCTAAAGAATTGCAAGAAGATGTAGAAATACTGGAATGCTACATAGATGAGTACAAGAAAGCAATGTCCCAAAAGTTTTCATCCAAGCTAGCTTTTCACAATTCACTAAACATGTAAACAACCCCTATCACTTTCACAATATAAATTCACACATGATATACAACAAATCTCTCAACGGTCGCAACAAGGGATGTCCATCACAGAAATACTATCACACAAATAAAAAATGGCACAACATGTCAAAGAATTTTTTTTATTGCCTTTATTCATTTGGCCAAATGTTTTTTTCAACTTTTTTTTTTCAATTTTTTTTGGTATGTAGTGCACTTCCCTATGCTCTAAAAAAAAAATACATCAAGCTCAGCTATAAAAATAAAAATAAAAAATATGGCAAGCTCATGGTGATCAAGCACAACTCGCCTATGCTTATGCTAAATTCTCCTGAGCTACACCTCTCCTCCACACTTAAACTTTTGTCCATCCCGAGTAAAACACTCATCATGGCACATCCAATATTCCACATCTAAAAGAACAATGGGGAAGAAATGATATGATGAAAATGTAGGAAAGACAATGGAATGTGATACTGCTGTTACATAATTTAAGGATTAAGATGAGAAAGACTATGTGTGGAACAATGGTTAAATCGGAGGACCTAGATCCCAGAGGATTGATTGGGTTGGCAAGATGAAGGCGCAGGAAAGGGAAGATAAGCTCTAGGGCTAAAGGGAGATCAAATGAGTGATTTGGGGTACGGGTCGGGGAGATTGACTCGGTAAGTGAGTCGGAGATTGACCCGGTAAGTGAGTCGGAGTTTGACTCAGTAAGTGAGTCGGAGATTGACTCGGTAAGTGAGTTGGAGATTGACTCAGTAAGTGAGTCGGAGATTGATTCAGAAAAGTGAGTCAGGAATTGACTCGGGTAGTTACAGAAAATAGTAGGTATCAGGCCTCATAGTTATATGGTGCCCAAATGTTAGCCTGGTAAAGGTAGAGTAAGTAATGTATATTTCGGGCTGGACAGGCGAAGAAGATCTAGTATAGGTGGGGATAGAATCAAGGTCCGAGTCGGAGAAGGAAGAAAGGGTGAAGGGAAGGGTTAGGATGTTTCCCAAAGCATTTGTAGAAGTTTGTTACATAACAAACTAGGACCCCACATAATATTCGGAGGGGTCTCCACTCCTTATCTCTTTAATAGAATGATTCTCCAGGTAAAGGAGGCTGCCACATGGATGGTAATGGAATAGTTTGTTACGTTATAGCTAGCATGGAAGGGAGAGGAAGATAAAAAGGCAGAGGAAGAAGGAGAGAGGGGGATTCTGATTCCAATCCTGAAGAAACGAGAGCTTTGAGAAGAGACTGCATCGCCGGGGAAGAAGAAGGAGGAGAAGATGTTGGTGAAGAGCTAATTCAATCTCTCTGTTCTTGTGTACTGCGTGTATTGTAAGAGGTTTTTCCTCCACCTCTGGAAATCTTTCCAAGAAGGAGAAGTTTTATAGTGAAAGTGCCTTGGTGCTGCGGCTTGTGATAGAGCTCATCCCGTGGAGTAGGGAATCCTCATTCCGAACCACGTAAAACTTGGTGTCTTTGCTCTTTACTTCAGTTTTTCATATTGTTCGTTCATTTTCTATTACTGTTGCAGCCAAAGAGAACCCTAAGTCTCCTGGACGTCCTTCGACGTTGAAAGGAGGCGAGAAAATCCGTGTACGTCTGCATCAGTTGGCACCATATGTGGGAAACTTTTGTTGAGCAAGACGTCGAGATGTCGTTAGAAGAAGTATCACTTCCAGCAGCTTCGTCTGTAGAAGAAGCCCCCATTACATTGCTACCAGCGCAATTGCAAGCTCTGGTGGATGCTGCCGTGGCTGATGCTCTAGCTAAGGAGAGGAGAAGGGTGGGGTATCTTCTTCCCCATTCTGGTGAGCCCTCTCCTCGAGAACCAATGCTGGAAGTACCTCCCTAGGCCCATCCCGTTACTCAACAGCAGACTGAAATCCTGCCAGGCGAAGTACCTGTGGGAAGGATGTATACACCTACTATGCCCGTGACACAAACGAGGCGAGAAGAGCAAGGAGAAAGTCAGTCCACAGGGGATCTGAAAATTTATGAGCCCAGTCCATTTACCGCCGACATTCTTTCTGAGCTGCCACCTTCATATTTTAGAAATCCCCAGGTGGATAAGTATGATGGCACAACCAACCTGGAAGAACATTTGTCACAGTTTGCGAGAACTGCCTCTCTTCACTGCTACACTGATGCCCTTAAGTGCTGAGTTTTCCGTACTTCCTTAATCAGTTCTGCATAGAAGTGGTTCGATGCCCTCCCTCTGGGATCTATTACCTATTTTGATGATTTTCAAGGAGTGTTCCGCCAAGAGTTTGCTAGCTGCAAGACCTATAAGCACGATGCTTCAATCTTACTGCACATTAGGCAGGAGCCCTTAGAGGGTATCTTCATTGGTTCACCTCTATCGCCAAGAATATCCCTTCAACAAAGTCAGATACTCTGAGGGTGGCCATCCCTCATGGGCTGAGAGAGGGACCTTTCCTCAGCTCCTTGTTGAGAAAACCAGGGGCCAGCTACAAGGAATTGCTAAGCCGCGCTGAGAAATACATAAATGAAGAAGAAGGGCTAAAGGTTAGGCGGGTTGAACAAACACCTACAGCAGCCCCAGCTAAAAGAAATTGTCCCATAGTCCCCCGAGCCCCTCCCCGAAGAGAGTATGTTAGACCTTTCATACCTGAAGCACCTAGGCCTAGATTGCTACTGCCCAGAGCTCGTCCTACCTCACCCTTACAAATCATGGGTGCCGATGCCATTCCTCCTCCACGAACATAGAAGGAGCGAGAAATGGAGGCATACGATCAGTAAGGCGTGCTTCAACGTCCAATGGGATACCTAGGAGTTCCCCGGAATCCCCACCCCTTTTTTCTGCCAATACCATATAGAGTACGACCATACTAGTGGCTGCTATTACAAATTGCAAGAGAAGTTAGAGCGCATTCGGGTCGCCTATCCACAATTGCGACCTCAGATGGGAGGGCTGGCAAGAAGAGGTCAACGACCTAATGTAGCACGCCCAAGACCCTATAACCAAAGACCTCAAGCTCTCCTCCAACCGGACCAGCAAATTACGGTTCAGGAGGGTACTTCACAAGGAGGGTCAGCAGGTGAAGGCCCTTAATCTGCCCCGAATGACATCCCCACACGGGGAATTATCCATGTTATTACAGGAGGACCTCCTGATGGAGATTCCAATAGGGCTCGGAAGTCCTATGCCCACCTTATGGAAAGATTAGCCATTGGAACAGAGCAAGCTATCCAGAATACACCACCGATGTCTTTCGGGCCGGAGGACCTGCAAGGCATCCTGCTACCTCACACGGACGCTCTGGTAATTTAGATTTCTCTCGCCAACTATGAGATAGCTCGAGTCCTAGTTGATTCGGGAAGTTTAGTTAATATCCTCTTCTAGGAGGCATACGGACAGATGCAGCTGGGAAATGCACAATTGGAGGACGTGACTACTCCTCTGTTTGGATTCGTGGGACATATGGTGCATCCCATAGGGAAAATTTCTTTGCCTCTCACTCTGGGCACAAAACCCAGTCAAAAAACCAATATTATTCCTTTTCTCATAGCGGATGCTCCATCCACTTATAATGTAATTTTGGGTCATCCTTTTCTGTCTATTTTCTAGGCAGTGGCTTCCCCATATCATCAGAAGGTGAAGTTTCTAGTTGGACAGCTGATCGGGGAAGCAAAGGGAGAACAAAAAGCTTCTCGAAGTTCTTATGTGCAAATGGTCAGGGACGACCAGAAGAAAGCAAGAGTTGACGACCCCAAGGGGAAAGCCATCATTATTTATGATGTATGTGTGCTGGAAGAGTCACCTCCCAGAGCTAAAAAAATAGAAGAAAGGGGAGTCTATAGAAATCACCCCTGGCAAAGTCACTCGGGTGGCTCTACAACTAGAGATAAAGGGAGAACTGGTGGTCTGTTTAAAGAAGAATGAAGATATTTTTGTCAAGGATGTGCACGACCTGACTAAAATAGAATCACACATTACTGAACACCACCTCAACATCACTCAGGGATCCGACCCATCCAATAGAAGTGGCGACACTTTGGGCCCGTGAAAGATGAAATTATTGCTGAAGAAGTAGATAAATTGTTACAAGTGAGTCATGTTAAAGAAATTCAATTCCTTGAATGAATGTCCAATGTAGTTCTGGTCCCCAAGCCCTCTGGGCAGTGGAGGATGTGTATTGACTTTCATGATTTAAATAAAGCATGCCCTAATGACTGCTATCCCTTGCCTCGTATTGATCAGTTGGTTGATTCTACCATGGGATATGAAGTTGTATCTCTTATGGATGCCTACCAAGGGTATCAGCAGATACCACTAGTGAAAGAGGACCAGAAGCGTGTTAGTTTTGTGACAGCAGGGGGGCTGTATGCTTACATAGTGATGCCTTTTGGCTTAAAGAATGCAGGAGTTACTTATCAATGCCTCATGGATAAAATTTTCTTAGAAAAAAAAAGGCAAGAATGTGAAAGTATATGTCGATGATATTCTAGTCAAGTCCAAAATCACTCGGGATCTAGTTACAAACCTGGAGGAGACTTTTGCCACCCTTAGGCGGTACAATATGAAGCTCAATCCCAAGAAGTGTTTGTTCGAGGTGAAGAGTGGAAAGTTTCTGGGATATATTGTGATAGAAAAGGGATTGCAAGCCAACCCGGAGAAGGTGCACGCATTGTGCAATATGAAGTCACCCACTAATCTGTGAGAGACTCAAAAGTTAGTAGGAAGAATAGTTTCCTTGTCTCGATTTATAGCCAGATCGACAGACAAGGGGCTATCCTTCTTTCGAATTCTGCGCAAGGCTGCTAAATTCCAATGGGATGATCAATGTCAGTAAGCCTTCTAGGAACTCAAGAAGTATTTAGCTAAACTATCTCTGCTAGCCAAACCAGTCTCAGGAGAGCCATTGTGGATGTATTTAGCCGTTTCAGAGGGAGCCATCAGTTCAGTATTGTTGAAGCAAGAAGGTTCTCGACAACAACCCATTTATTATACCAGTTATATCTTGAAAGGAGCAGAGTCACGGTATACTGAGCTGGAAAAATTGGTGTACATCTTAGTTCTGACAGCCCGTAAATTGAGGCCATATTTCCTAGCCCATCTAATCAACGTCTTGACTCATAGTGAATTGGGTAAGGTGGTGACTAAGCCTAATTTTTCAGGGAGCCTCACCAAGTGGGCTGTGGAATTAAGTGAATATGACATTCACTATCATCCCCGAACCGCTGTTAAGGCTCAAACGTTAGCCGATTTCCTAGCAAAGGTACCTATCGATTCGAGAAATAGCTCGGCTAAAAAAGAGGAAGGGACGAAGGTGTGGAATATCTTTGTGGATGGGTCTTATGGATCTACAGGCAGTGGAGTGGGGATACTGTTGGTATACCCCGAAGAAGAAGAAACTCGCATAGCTGTTCGCCTCGGTGTTGGGAGGGGAAACTTCGCTTCCCACTTCAACTCGGTCGCTTGTTCATGGCGATCCCTTCTACGTCCCCGGATAAAAAAAATTATCCTTGACAAGAGGGATTGCCCAAGCAACCTTGTCATCATCGTGCTATTCGATTAGAGTAGTCACTTGAACAAACTTGTTGTTCAAGCGACCAACCTCTATTCTACGAGTAGCCGCGGAATAGACGATGTACGGATCGCCGGCTTTTGTGTTTATGTTTGGGGTCCAAGTATATTTAGCCACAAAACAGAATATATATCATGCATATAATTGAAAAGCAAATATAAACATGTAACAAATGAAAATAGAGAATCGATATACCTCTCGATCTTCTATTGTATGACCTTCCTCCTTTCGGACGTCGTGTGGGCGACGATCTACCAAAAGTTGAAGCTCCTAGATAACAAATCTTCCTTCCTTGCTCGTCCCAAGCAAGAGGAAGAATAGAAACAAGACTCTTTTCCTTCTTTCAACCAACCAACAAGCAACAAGCAACTTGCTTGCCGCCGACCAACAAGGAGAAGGGAGAAAAAGATGGTTGCCAGCCAAGACCTTCAAGGGAGGACCCTAAACCTTGGTTCCACCGGCCAAGGAGAAGGAGAAAAGCTACTTTGGATGCCGGCCAAGGGCTGGAAAGGCTTCTATGGGCGCCAATCACCAATGGAGAAGAAGAAAACAAGGAAAGACTTTCCTTATTTGGTGCCGCCAAGCCCAAACCCTAATCTCCAAGCCTTGCCGCCAACTCCAAACTCCTATGCTTCCTTTGATTGTTCTCCACGCCAACCCTAAAGGCTCCTTTTATAGAGTTTAGGGATAAGCCTTGTTTTAATCTCCACCATTGGTTCTAGGGATTTAATCTCAACCGTCAGATCTAGAGATTTAATCTCTACCTTTGGATCTAGAGTTTTGTTTCTATCCTTTGGATCTAGGCTTCATGAGGTATTAATAGGTTACAATAGGGATCATGAGGAGGAGTTGGATCTTGGCCACCCAATGGATCAAGCCCACATAAAGTCCGATCCATTAATGATAATCCAATCCACTAAAGGATTATCATTGATCTACCTCACCAACCCCCATAAGTTAATATGGGCTCCATATATTATATGTATATTTTCTCCCCGTGTTTAAGATCTCGAATGTCTGTTGATTAATTAATTTACTGACCATTAATTAATCAACATCTAACTCCATGAGTAGTACCACTCATCCTTTTCATCATGCCGGACCAAGTCCACCTGCAGGGTTTACATGATGAACCTTATGAGCTCCTCAAGGGGACATCATCATCCTAACATATAGGACACGGTTTCCTCCTATAATCAATGACACACCATATAAATAATATCATTTCCCAACTTACCGAGCATATCGATTTAATCTATAAATCTCTCCCATTGGTAAATCAAAGAAATGAATACTAAGTATATGTGCCCGTTATTATATCGGGATTAAGAGTATGTACAATATAATATCTGAGGTCTGATTCGATTATGTAGTCAGCAATAAATCGAATCACCTCTAAGTCGGTCCTGCTCAATACACACAAAGTGTACTAGTGTGATTCTATGGTCAAGACAAACCAATACCAAATCACACTACAACCATTCCAATGGTTTGTCCAAAGCCATCTCCGTTGTGAGCCTATACTTATACTTTACAAGGAGCCGATAACATGATCTTCCGTGTGACACCACACACCATGTTATCTACAATGTAATGTATTAGACAATATGCATAACCATAAAAATATGCAAACAATGATCATGTGATTCTTATTTCAAAAATAAAGATGTTCATTAAAAAGATAGACTTTTCAGTATACATCCCAACACTCGGGTACCAAGTGTCCAATAATAAAGCAGAATATGAAGCCATTCTAGTTGGATTGCAAGCCATCAGAGCCATTGGGGTGACTTTCATTGTGATGCATTCAGATTCCCAGTTAGTAGTGTCACAACTACAGGGTACTTTTATTGTTCGGGAAGAGAGGTTACAGAAATATTTGACAGCTTTTGAAAAAGAAAAAGCTCATTTCAAAGATGTCATCCTGCAACAGATTCCAAGAGAAAACAATCGAAAAGTGGATGAATTGGCTCGGCTAGCTAGCGCTCTCGAAGGGGTGAAGTGTTGGTGCAATCGGCCCATGTCACGATTGACTAGACTCGAGTTTGACTCGAATTGTATTTTGATGTTAGACAAAATGTATGACATGGCATTATCATGGGAATTCCAACATGGGTTGGCCACATAAATCCAAGTGTGTAGCCATGGTGGTGAAAAGTCCAAGCATGGGGCTTGGTGTTGGGGAAATCCAAGCATAGGGCTTGGTGTTGGTAAAGTCCAAGTGTGTAGCCTTGGCAATGGGAAGTCTTGAAGACTTGGCAAGTTCACTAGTCTCGTAGGCTTGGGGTCCTTGAGTCGGTGAAGGATGACATTGCGAAGCCGTGCGCTTGGTGCATCCAAGGGACCACTAGATGGGGAGCGAATAGAGTGAGGCCCAAGGGAAGAAGACTTCGAGAGCAAGAGATGTGAAGGATGGCATTGTGAAGCCGTGCGCTTGGTGCATCTGAGGGACGTAGGCCGAGGGAAGAGAGCTTCGGTGGGGAACTCCATGAGAGGATGAGGTGGACTTGGCCAAGTGGCTAAGAGTGAGTGTCAGATGCTCAAACAACTTGGTGTTTGAGGTTTTACCCGACATTAGTCGACTGGCATAGGTGCCAGTCGACTGCTCCAAGTCGAATGAGTTCGACTGGTGTTCGACTGATCTGGTTCTGGCCAAATAGTCGACTGCTAAGGGATGGCAGTCGACTGTTGACACCATCAGTCAACTACCGAGGGAGGGTAGTCGACTGATCAGAGTGAATTTGAGCACAGAATATTTTCTAGTCGAGTGATCACAGTGAGCACTCGACTGATGGGTTCATCAGTCGACTGATGGACATGATCAGTCGATTGATGATGGATCCATTAAAATTTTTCCAGCGTGGATCGAGTCATTATGAGACAACAGCTACAGGACCAGTCGACTGATGGTCATGATCAGTCGATTGATTGGCGCAAAATCAGCTCGATGTAGGTTATAAATGGAGCTCTAGATGGAGGATTTTGTAAAGGGTTTTTGGAGAGATTTTAGAGGAGAATTGCTGCTGCATTCTAGTCCTTCAAGAGCAAACCACAGAAAGCAACAAGCAAGAGTTCAAAGTCATTTGTAGTAAAGTGTTCTTTACGTATTTCTTTTGTAGTCTTTGTATTTTCTTGTACATTTTGTATTATTTGTTGTAATTACTTGTACGAGATTTCTCCACCTCTGACTTGTGGTCAAGAAGGAGTTTTTGTTAGTGCCGTTCCATAACACGAGCTCGTTGAGCTCACCCCGTGGAGTAGGAACCCTAAGGTTCCGAACCACGTATATCGTGTGTATTTGTGTGTGCTTGTCTTTTGTATTTGTATTACTATTATTTCCACTGTGCATTAACGAATATTGTAGATGAGCACACGACGAATGGATGATTTCCACCGTACACGCGAATTGGGCTATTCACCCCCTCTAGCCGGCCACTGATCCTCTAACAAGTGGTATCAGAGCGAAAAGCTTATCGCGGACTAATCGCCAACACAAGCACGACAAGATGGCCGGCTCCAACATTCGTCCACTGAAATTCGATGGAGATTTTTCTTGGTTGAAGAAAAGGATGGAGGTATATTTCGAAACCGATTTCGATATGATGCTAACAATTGAAAACAATTTTGAAGTACCTAGGGGAGAAGACAACAAGCCGTTGGTAAAATCAAAGTGGACCGATAAGCAATGACAACAATTCAAGACAATGGTTAAGGTAACAAAATTGATAATTAAATTAATACCTAACCATATCTTGTGCAAGATAGGTGAATATGGGGATGCCAAGGAATTGTGGGATAAGGTGGTCAAATTCCATGAAAATACTGAACTGGCGCAAGTAGAGAAGGAAGCCGAAGTAGAATGTCCATCAACATCCAGATCCAGGATGTTGAAGAATTGGAGGAAACCCCCACCTCTAGCATTGAGGGGGAGGAGAGGTCTTCTATCACAGAACAAGAACGAGAAGAAACATCTACATCCGGGAGAAGTGAAGATCAAGAGGCTTCCAACTCCCTAGGTAACTCATGCATTGTACTTAAAAATAAAATTCACATCATATGCTTTGAGTGTAGGGAGCAAGGGCACTATAAAAGCAAGTGTCCCAAGAAGATTAAGAAGGCTTAACCGGTGCCAAAGGTGAAAGATGCCAGTGTCCCCACAATTAGAAGCAAGGAGCACGTGATGTGCTTCAAATGTCATCAAAGGGGACATTATAGGAGCCAATGCCCTAGGGGGAGGAAGAAGGGGCAAGAAGGAGCTACACAAGTAGGGGGAGCTTTTAAAGCAAACCCTAAGGTAAAATTTAATGCACCTTCAATTTCTAAGGGTAACAAGCATGCTAGAAATTATTTTAGTTCTATTGCTATTGTTAATGAAAAGCATGCTAGTAGAAATATATACTTTTGCCTAGGTGCCAAGCATGTTGATTTACCTAAGGACAAACCTAGACTAGACACCATAACTCTAGACCAATTCTACCTAGGGAGTCCATTAGGAGAATTGAAGAAAATTTGGATATTAACCCCAAGAAGTCTAGGCATATGCCTAGGAAAAGTCCTTCCCAAAGAAAGAATGAAAATTCAAAATTGGAAAAATTAGAATTAGAAAACCAAGCCTTGAGGTCAAGGCTTGAAAAATTGGAGAAGGCCCTAGCAAGAATGACAAAATCATTTAAGGGGTCAAATGATCAAAATCTAAGACCTAGGAGATAAGAACTGTCCAAGGGAAAGAGAGGTTTGGGTCACAAACCTAAGTCCTACCACAATGTTCCATTCGATTATGGAACAACATCTAGGTCTAGGGAAACCAAGGTTAATAGGGAAGTCATCCCTAAGACTAACCATGGTGTTTGTCTAGTGGCTAAAAATTCAAAGAAATCCAAGGTAGGCATTAAGAAGGTCAAAGGGGGAGTCACCTCAAGAGTTGACCTAGGAAAGACCCAATTGACTAAGGCTTCAAAGCCAAAAAGGGTAATTAGGAAGGTATCTAGGGAAGTTATCCCTAGTGAATACCTAGTTAACCCAAGGAGCTCCAATAGATATTGGGTTCTTAGAAGCGTGATCGATTCACGCTAGATGGGTTAGGGTGTGTCATCCCTAAGTGGATGAGTAGTTAACCTAGCCATGGTAGAGTTGACACTTTAGGATGTGCCAATGTGTTTTGAGAAGTTGAAAATTGATTAAAATTGGCACTTTAGGTTTAGAGGTCATGGTGTGTCATTTTAGGTTTTTGGCACACTAGGGAAATGGGTTGTATTATGGAAAAATGGATTTAATTATATCAAACGGAAATTAATACTAAAATCTATGTATTTATACCTTTATTTTTACTTGTCATGATTTACTTGCCATATGCCATGACATGACATTGTATTTACTTTTATCATGTAAAATGTCATGATCATATTTAGGGTTATATTTTTGTGTCATGTATGCTTAGATTTCATTCACATGCCATGACATCATGATTATTGACACATGTTTGCTTATAGTATCAATTATGCCATAATCATTACTCATGCATGATTTAAAATTAATTTAAGGACTATGACATGATTTGAAGTCCCATGCATAAGGGAATCAAATAGTGTTGCCTAGTAAATTGCATGAGACCCTAGTTTAAGGATAACAAAACCCACATCTCACATCAAATTGCCTTGAGTGTTATTTGATATTAGATATATGTGAGATGTTAGGAAATTGAATACAAGGTTTTAAAATCATTTCAAAATCATTTTGAAAAACCTTGGTGCAATCTATCTTTTGATAGAAGTCACCATTGATGATGTTGATACAAAGAGGGCTCAAATATTGAAGCTTTTCTCAACTTTTGAACTTTGTATCAATATCACTATTTTGTGGGTAAAATAATTTTCAAATATTTTTCACCCATTTTGATTGTTATAAGTATTATGCATATGAATTTTCATGATTTTTCACTGTATGTATAATTACTTATGAATTTTTGAAAACCAGGCAATGATCGATGTGTATGGCAATTGATCGACATCGTGAGTCGAATGTCAGGTTGATTTCGGGTAAACAATTTTTGTTAGGCCCATGTTCAGCTATGTTTTGGTCCCCTAACTACTCCTAACCCTGGAACATGCTTTGAAGAGCATTAGAAAGGGTGGAAATCCATTAGATATGGATTAGGAGAAGTGTTTATGGTGAGTATCAATTTTAAGGTGTATGGAAGTTCAATGTTGAACTTATGCCTTAATTTTGATTGTTTAAGTGATCCTATTGGCTTAGAAACTCTCCAAGGACATTGTTGGTGCAATGGTCAAGGGGGAGCAAGCCTTTAGGGGAGGAATCCATCATGGGAAGATGGATGTGTATTTTTCCTCATGGGAGGAAAATTGAAGGATTGCCTCTCTTAAGTGATATGAGACTTATCATTAGAAAGATTGGAGGCATGTGTTTTCCTCCAAGGGAGAGATTGTAAGATCTCATTGGGATATGAGACATTCATACCCTTAAAGAGGACCTTTTTGATGTATGTCAAAAAGGGGGAGAAGTTACCAATTGGGGTTAGTTGGAATTCTCATTGGGATGTGAGAATTGCCAATTGGGGATAATTGGTAGACTTGAGTTTGAGGTTTTGTCAAACATCAAAAAGGGAGAGATTGTTGGTGCAATTGGCCGAGGTCACGATTGACCGGACTCGAGTTTGACTCGAACTGTATTTTGATGTTAGACAAAATGTATGACATGGGATTATCATGGGAAGTCGAATATGGGTTGGCCACGTAAATCCAAGTGTGTAGCCTTGGTGGTGAAAAGTCCAAGCATGGGGCTTAGTGTTGGGAAAATCCAAGCATAGGGCTTGGTGTTGGTAAAGTCCAAGTGTGTAGCCTTGGCAATGGGAAGTCTTGAGGACTTGGCAAGTTCACTAGGCTCGTAGGCTCGTAGGCTCGGGGTCCTTGAGTCGATGAAGGATGACATTGCGAAGCCGTACACTTGGTGCATCCGAGGGACCGCCGAACGGGGAGCGAATGGAGTGAGGCCCAAGGGAAGCAGACTTCGAGGGCAAGAGACGCAAAGGATGACATTGCGAAGTTGTACGCTTGTGCATCCGAGGTACCTAGGCCGAGGAAAGAGAGCTCTGGTGGGGAACTCCATGAGAGGATGAGGTGGACTTGGCCAAGTGGCTAAGACTGAGTGTCGGATGCTCAAACAACTTGGTATTTGAGGTTTTACCCGACATCAATCGACTGACATAGGTTCCAGTCGACTACTCCAAGTCGAATGAGTTCGACTGATCTAGTTCTCGATCGAGCGGTCATTGCCGACACCATCGGTCATTGCCGACACCATCGATCATTGGAGAAATATTTTCTAGTTGAGTGATCGTGGTGAGAACTCGACTGATGGGTTCATTAGTCGACTGATGGACATGATCAGTTGACTGATGATGGATCCGTTAGAACTTGTCCAGTGTGGATCGAGTCGTTGTGAGACAACGACTACATGACCAGTCGACTGATGGTCACGATCAGTCGACTGATTGGTGCGAAATCAGCTCGATGCAGGTTATAAATGGAGCTCGAGATGGAGGATTTTGCAAGGGTTTTTGGGGAGATTTTGGAAGAGAATTTCTACTGCATTCCAGTCCTTCAAGAGCAAACCAAAGCAAGCAACAAGCAAGAGTTCAAAGCCATTTATAGTAAAGTGTTCTTTACATATTTCATTTGTAGTCTTTGTATTTATTTGTACATTTTGTATTACTTGTTGTAATTGCTTGTATGAGGTTTCTCCACCTCCGACTTATGGTCGAGAAGGAGTTTTTGTTAGTGTCGTGCCATAACATGAGCTCGTTGAGCTCACCCCGTGGAGTAGGAACCCTAAGGTTTCGAACCATGTATATCGTGTGTATTTGTGTGTGCTTGTCTTTTGTATTCGTATTACTATTATTTCCACTGCGTATTAACAAGTATTGTTGACGAGCACGCGACGAACAGATGATTTCCACCGTACATGCGAATTGGGCTATTCACCCCCCTCTAGCTGGCCACCGATCCTCCAACATGAAGCAGTCAGGATCGATTTGTGTGGAAGTTCCTGACTCCCTGGCGGTATGTAATGTGGAAGATGTGGCTCTGGGAGCTGATCAGATCCCCGATTGGAGAATTGATATTTTGACATATTTACAGCAAGGGAAGGTTCCTGAAGAAAGAGGAGCGACATCTTTCTTGATGACTAGAGCAAAGAGGTTCACAATTGTAGATGGGATTCTATATAAGATGTCTTTTGGGTGCCCCCGGTTAAGATGCTTGGAGAAGGAAGACGCTGAATGGGTGCTTCACGAAGTACATGAGGGCTGTTGCAGCAATCATTTAGGAGGAAGAGCTTTGGCGAGGAAAGTATTGTTGGCTGAGTATTTTTGGCTCACTCTTCAGCAAGATACAACCCTCTTGGTGCAAGTTTGTTCAGCTTGTCAAAAGCACAGTAGCTGCTCCGAGCGGCCCGCCGAGCTAATGAGAGTCGTCATTGCTTCTTGCCCCTTTGACCAATGGGGAATAGACATAGTGGGTCCCATGTCTACAACACCCTTACAGAAAAAGTTCCTCTTGGTAGTGGTGGATTATTTTTCTAAGTGGGTAGAAGCTGAGCCTCTAGCTAAAATCACAAAAAATGCAGTAATACAGTTTCTATAGAAGAATATCATTTGTAGGTATGGAATCCTACGAAGGTTGGTCAGCGATAATGGGCGACAATTTCAGGGTAAAAAGATTAGAGAATGGTGTCAAAGTCTCAATATTTAGCAGACCTTCACCTCAGTGGCTCACCCTCAGGCTAATGGGAAGGCGGAGGTAACTAATAGAATCCTCATTCAAGGGTTGAAGACTAAACTGGGCACTCAGCGAGGAAATTGGGTGGATGAATTGCCAGGGAATCTATGGGCCTGCCGAACTACTCCTAAAATGGCGACAGGGGAAACCCCGTTCAGCCTGGTATATGGAATGAAAGCTGTTATTTCGGTGGAAGCCATTCTGAGTAGTGGTCGAGTCAAAGTTTATGAGCCAGAACAGAATCAAATCATCAGAGGAACTGAGCTGGATTTACTGGAAGAAAGGTGAGAGCAAGCACGGAGGCGAGCAGAATTTTATAAGCAAAAAGTACAGCAAACTTTTAACAAAAGAGTAGTGCCCTGGAGGTTTCAGGAAGGTGATCTAGTCTTACGCAAGGTCAATCCTATAGGAGACTCAGAAAAGCTAGCCCCGAACTGGGAAGGGCCCTACATTGTTACTCATCGAGTGGCTGGATCCGCTTATTTCCTAAAAGACGATCAGGGCAAGGAATTACCTTGGCCCTGGAATGCTGTACACTTAAAATATTTTCATACCATGTAAGGAAAGGCTGTTGAAAGGAGAAGTTTGGTCTATTTCCTATGGGTTATATGTGACATTCAATATATTACAGTGCAAACAATAAACATGAGCAGGGACAAGAAATGAATTGAAAGATAACTTCTCATTTGTAGAACCAAGAAAGTTAAAAGCTATGTCAAGTGTAAACAGTTCATTGATGTAATTATCCATATACAACAACAGTTTTTAAAATAAAATGAAGGTTACAATTTAAAGTGATCCGGAGGATAGCGTCTGAAACCAGCTTCCCAATGTAGAAAGAGGGCAGGTTGATCGGCTAGAGGTAGTCCTTGATCAGCATACTGTCGAACTGCTTCATTAAATCCATCCTGATATGTGGCTTGCATTAGAGACAACAGACACTGCTGTTGGTTCGTGTCATTCGGGCGCCTGTCCTGATGAAATCTGGCACAATGCTCCTGGTGATCCCAGAAAGCTTGACGAATTTGGCAGTACCACTAGGATACCTACATAATGGCATCAACCAAGGTGGATATGTCATTGGTGCAAGAAGTTTGATTGTGTTGCATGACCCTCGACAGTTCCATTATGTCTTGGCGCATGGAAGTAGAAAGGCCTTCCATCGCTTCCATATGAGCTCTAGTGTGGACGATTTCATTACTCAGCTGCTGAAGGGAAGTTTCTTGCCTGTGTATGTGAGCATGAGCATGAGCTCTAGCTGTTATTAAAGAAGAGTTCTCTTATACCTCCTTGCACAACTGCGTATAGAGGTCGGATATTTTGTCTACATCCCTCTGTTGTCGAGCTTGAAGGGCCTCCATAGTTTCAACATCCTTCTGCCTCTGATGCTGAATTTCAGCCAGCTGGTGATGATAGCTAACTAGTTCTTGTGACATGGAATTTTCTCTATCAATGGAAGCAATGGGCATCGTCATTTTTCTGTTGGGCACTTTGAAGAGTGGATATCAGTTCGGCATTTTTTTGTTGTTTCTCCTGCAAAGTCGCTATGGTCTCAGCATCTTCCTGCCTTTGGCGATGAGCTTTAGCTAGTTGGTCCTAGTAGCAGGCCAATTCCTGTAGTAAAAGTTGCTCCCGATCCTTAATAATAGTTTGGTCTGTCAGTTGATGTTGGGTTTGTTGTTGAAGCTGAACTCGGTATTGGGAGAAAGAACGGTGATGTGAGCAAAACATATAGGGTTTTAGGAGTAGTTTTCGCTCACATCTCATTACATTTTATGTTAGTTTCATGCATATGTCACTTTGTTTTGCATGCATTTCCTATTTTCTGGTTCGGAGACCTACTCTTTGTACTTTTGCATGTAGGATAGTATTTCGTGGGAAAAGGCATACTTTCGGAGCAAAAGAAGGGCATTTTGTAGCTAGATGCAGAAGGGGACACGACCAGGGCGTGTGGATACACACGACCGTGTCCTATGGGCGGGATCAACCACCCCAGGGCCACACACGGCCTGACTGTGTGGAAACACACAATCGTATGGCGGCCCAGCAGATTGACACGGCTAGGGTTTTTTTCGAATTTCGCAGCGATCCGATGTGATGTCTATATAAGGATAGCTCCGCCCAAACCCTAGGGGGGAGGCATGACGGCTGGGACGACACACCGAAGCCCTAAAAATCTTCGGGAACTCACAACGGGGAGGAAGAACGCCGTTGAAGATCCAAGTTCTGCACTTCAACGCCAGAGAGAAGGACACATTGGCATTGTAAACTCCTGTTCTCGCACTTTATTTACTATTGATTTGAACATGAACATGCATTGTGATTTTCCTCTCCTATCTATGGAGTAGTTTCTTTGATTCTAGGATTAGGGAGTAGCTTGTGTGCGTATGACATGTCGCTTCAAATTGAATTATGTTATTGAGTTTGAATTTGCAATTTGGATTTCTTTATACCGATATCTATGTGTGTTTGGTTTTCTACTTATTGTGCTTAGGCGATATGAGGGGTGACAACACTCGTATCTAAGATTTAGGGGATTTATACAAGGAACCTAGGGGTTAGCCTGATCTCCTATAACCGTGGGTAGAAGGATGCGATAGAACTAGAAATGGTTCATCGTAGGAATTGATTCGGCATCCTCGTACTGCCTATCCCGTCCTTGTAAGGCAAAGATAGCTCCCGATAGATGCGGTGGCTCATCGGGAGAGTGTGTGATGTCCCTTCCACAAGACCATAGTTTGACATTTAGATAATGCCTAGTTAATAACATGTTTTGCGACACACAAGAAAAATTGAAGTCCTAGAATCCCTTTAAAAGATCTCACGACAAGCTCCTTTCTTCCTCCGTGTGACACCATACTAGAGTTTAGTCCACCGACAACCCTCACAATCGCAACCTTTAGATTGACTTCCGAACAATAACATCCATCGAACAAATTGGTACTCGAATCTCAGTTCCTGTGGGATCGATAATCTTTTTATTATTTGACGATATCCATGCACTTGTGGGCATTGAGCGTGAGCGCGCACTTCGAGTCCTCGATGGTATCCGTCGCGAGATTTGAGGTCACGTTCGTGTGCATCAAGTTTTTGACACCGTTGTCGGGAACTGATCGATTCGAGATCGAATCGAGAAGTGGAAATTGGATCGGACTTAGGATTAGATTTACTTACTTGCTTTATTTCCTTTTTATTTATTTTACTTTAGTTTCAGATTTTCCATATCTAGATTTAGTTGTTATTTCATTTTAGCAGTAGTTTTCTATTTCCTTATTGGCTTTTTGATTTTGTTAGCTAGATTTGTTTATTTCCTATTTCTTAGTATTAGGTAGTACTCCTAATTTTTGTGGCTCAATTCTTCATATGCTTAGATGCTTAGGATCGGAAGGCCTGATTTCGATAGATTTAGAAATCGAACGAACCTATCATCGCCGGAGAGCCGAACAGAAGAGGATGGAGGACCAAGCTGCATCCGAAGTAAATATAGGTAGTTGACCTCTGCAGAATTATGCAGCTCCTAGCGCCAGAGGATTTAGGCCAAGTATAGTTGGACCATCCATTTTGGAACTTTGAACTTAAACCAACACTCTTACATATGGTCCACTAGAGTCAATTCGGGGGAGTTGCGACTGAAGACCTGAACCGACACCTGGAATCATTCTTAGAAATCTCCTCAACGATAAAGATAAATGGAGTCCCTACGGACGCGATCCGCCTGAGCTTATTCCCGTTCTCATTGCGGGATAATGCTAAGGCATGGCTTCACTCCTTGCCCTCGGGAAGCATTATTGTGTGGGAATAATGCGAGTAGCAGTTCTTAAACAAATACTTCCTACCTAACAAGACTGCTCACATGCGCCACCTAATCACAAGCTTCCGTCAGAAGGAAGGGGAGTCACTATTTGAAGCTTGGGATCGCTACAAGGGGCTACTCTACCAATGCCCCCACCACGGATTGGAAAGGTGGCTGGTGATCCACATCTTCTACAATGGGATCACGTACGCCACGAAGATGTCCCTTGATTTTGCTACAGGAGGAGCACTTATGAATAAGACCATAGAGGAAGCAGAAGAGCTAATAGAAGAGGTGGCCTAGAACCACCATCAATGGGCTTCCGAACGTGGCCACCCAGCTCTTGCGGTAGAACGATATGCTGTCAACTCCTTTGATCACTTAATAGCAAGGATGGACGCGCTTAGTAGACACTTCGACTCTTTAAATCCTTCATCTGCATGTGGGACCATTGAATTTGGAGAAGGAGCAGCATCATATCGAGAGGACTACTATGGAGGGTAAGATAGCTTAGAAGAGCAGATCGAGCACTGTAATGTGGTTGGGGACTATGATCTAAGGCCCAACAATCCATACTCCAGTACCTACAATCCCGGATGGAGGAATCACCCAAATTTCTCCTATAAGAATAACTCAGGGAACTTCCAACCATCAGGAGGGTATAGGCAGCAAAAGCAACAGAAGTCTAGACTGGAACTGATGATGGAAGACTTCATTGCTACCCAAACAAAGGCCAATGAGGAATTTCGTCACCAACATCAGAAAACAGCGGAGTCACTCAAAGACTTGAAGGCCACTGTTGACGATCTCTTAAGTCACATAAGGATGTTGGAGACACAAGTAGCCCAGATAGCCCAAACCGTGTCAAAATCCATAGATAGTTCTCCATCAGTACCCGAGCCAAGTCAGGCTAAAAAAAAAGGAGTGGGCAGTGAGAGAATAACACCGAGAAACAGATTCGCCAAGGGGTGTGCTGCCATGATTTCCACCCTATCTGACCAAGCTGAAATTGAAGATAAGATTCCACCACAGCTTGAGGACCCCGGTGAATTTTTTATCCCCTGCTTGATATATGGGGAAAGCTTTTATGAAGCACTGTGTGACTTGGGGTCATCAGTAAGTGTGATGCCCTATGCATACTATCTAAAGATGGGACTGAATGGGCTCTAACCAGTGAATCTTGATATTCGTATGGGAGGACGACTCAGTCAAGGAACCCGTCGGCTTGCTAGCACACGTGCCTATGGTTGTCGAGAACTTCGTGATCCATAGAGATTTCATCATACTTGACACAGGACCAAATCCCCAGAATCCCATCATTTTGGGAAGGCCTTTTCTGGCAACTGCGGGGGCGTGCATAGATGTTAAGGCACACCAAATATCCTTAGAGGTAGATAGGGAGATCATCCTCTTCAGCCTATTAGAGTGTAGAGCTCCCTACCTAGATGGCTTCACTTTCAGCAGGTTAAAGCCGAGGCCACCAGATGTCGATTCCGAGACGGATGAATGGAGGTTCACTGAACTTCTAGAGGCAAGTTGATAATGGAGTGTGGTCGAGCTAAACGACCTTAAACAAAGCGCTTCTTGGGAGGGAACCCAAGTTTAGTTTTTAGGTTTTCCTTTGATTGCATTGCATGCATTTAGTTAATTTGAACTTTGATTTCCATTTCGGTTAGCATTAGGACCAGAAGAGAACTTTGCTAGGTAAAAATAAAATCCATATTAGCTTACACGGCGAAGCGTATGAGAAAATTCGGACCGTTGTGCAAAAAGGAGAGAAAAAGAGGGGACACATAGCCTGGCCATGTGTTTTCCCATGGCCGTGCCCGACCGACCCGAGGCGCACATGGCCTGGCCATGTATTTTCATATGGTCGTGTCGCGTAAGGGTTAAGTAGGGCAAGCCGTGTGTTTTCGCTCCATTTGCGTCGTGTGCTTCAATTTTTCTTGCCCTAGCCGTGTGGATCCTTCTTCCCCACCACCTAGAAGCTTTTCCAACCTTTAAGGAAGCCAAAAGAAGCAAGGATGAGGAGGACCAAGCAAGTAGCATCTCGATCTGGTGCTTCGGAGCGATGAGCAAGGAGAACCGACACCCCACAAGCTCCAGAGGAAGGTAATGCTCTTCCAACCCTTCTTTTTCGCAACAATGAACATAGGGATAGATATAACATGCTTTCTACTCGCAAACTCACTGCAACTATGTATCTTGATGAAGATTTACTAGAGTCCTTAGGGTTGTTGGGTGACATTCAAGCCCTATTTGGAAAAATGGGGTGGGAAGAGATAATGGGAATAAGACACCCAACCTACCCTTGGATAGTTTTAGAATTTTCGAGTTCCTTAGAAGTGGAAATTTTAACGGGTAGAGAGAGCGAAGAGGGTAGGATCACCTTTAGAATATTTAACATTGAGCATGAATGGACCCTTCACCAATGGAATTCATGCTTTGGCCTACCGAGTGGGGGAGAGAGAAGAATCCCTATTGGGTTTAACTCTCAGATATTTTGGACCGAGTTGACAGGGGAGCACGCTTATAACCCTTCTAGAACCAAAGCGTCGTGCCTCCAAAACCCCGTTTTCCGATACCTCCACCGCATCATGGCCAGTACTATAGTTGGTTGTGGGGAGAGTGACGGTGTAGTAAGAGCTAGCGAGTTGCTTTTCCTCTGGGACATGCTACAAGAAAGGAGTAGCATCGATGTAGGGTCCCACTTCATCAGACACTTAGTGAAGATGGGCAAAGCAGCGAGAGGAGAGATTAATGTGGGAGGCCTACTTACCCACATTTGCCATAGGATGGGGTACAATTACACTGCATTAGAGAGTATAGAGGAGAGCCCTAGGATCGACCTAGGAGTGTGTATGGCGATGAAGATGATTGTAAGAGAGGGACACTCCTTATGCTTTGTAAGGAAAAACCTGACGACCCTTAGGCTCCCCAACCCTGATCATACCACTATCATCACACGCGCCAACTGACGCTTGGACCTGATAGTGGATGTTGGGATGTATACTGAAAAGTCTATCTTTTGTATAAACATCTTTATTTTGAAATAAGAATCACATGATCATTGTTTCCGTATTTATGGTTATGCATATTGTCTAATACATTACATTATAGATAACATGGTGTGTAGTGTCACACGGGAGATCATGTTATCAGTTCCTTGTAAGTATAAGTAAAGGCTCACAACTGAGATGGTTATGGACAAACTATTGGAATGGTTGTAGTGTGATTTGGTATTGGTTTTGTTGGTGCAGTAGGCACCTAAGTCGAACCAGAGTTTTGATTATAGCAAACGATACAAAGTTAAGCTTATATTGTTATCTCACGAGCTAGATCGAGTGTGCAGAAAAGTGCCAACGCTGGAGCTGAAGGCTAGCGACACTCGGAGGAAGCCGCGGTGGTCGGGCGACACTCGAGTGACTTCGGAGGGAGCCAAAGGAATCAAGTGGAAGGCCGGAAGCGAAAGCAACACAGTAAGTATCGAGGTAAGCTCGTGTGTGTGCGAGAGTAAGAGAGGTCGTATCCTCTTTACGGTGATAATCTTAAGCGTAGATCCGACCCAAGACATCCCATCGGTGGTCTAGGTCGAGATCGGACGGTCGGAGGCCATCGAAATAATGTTTTTGTTTAGCTAACTTGTCATTTCAGCTAGCATCGATCATTGCCCGGCTTGGAGGACTCATTGCTTTAATCGGTCGATCGTTTGCGGTCGACATTCGATCGATCTTGCCATCAATCGACTGATGATGACTATCAGTCGACTGATGGTCAAGGATCAACTTCGAGGAGTCAAGGCTTATCACCTCATTTCAAGGGGAGTGGTGCTCAATCTTGATTGGCTGAAGTTCCTCTCAAAAAGGGGCTCAAAGGCTATAAAAGGAGGGCCTATCCTAGGGTTTCATCATCAATTCTAAGCTTCCAAAAGCCTCCGCAAAGCTACAACTCTCTGACAACGAAGTGCTTTCTCTCCGACGTCTAGGTTTAAATTGTTTTTTATTTTGTTACATCAGTATAAGCTTTATTTCAGTTTATTGCTTTATTTTCTTGGAGCTTTTATCGTAACGAGGAGAGGGGGAGTGTCCCTCTACCTCAAGCTTTTGGTGTGTTCTTGTATCGATTAACTCCTACCTCTAACAAGGAGGAGTTCTTTAGTGGTTTGCCCTCTGTGCGTGATCAAGGATCACTAGGGCCTTAGAGTAGTAGCCGAAGGCTACGAACCAAGTAAAAATCTATTTGTCTATTTTAATTTTCGTTTATCTTTCCACTGCGTATATTTGTTTTGAAACAAATTTGAAAAAGAAAAGGTTTATCGCTATTCACCCCCCTCTAGCGATCCGCTTCGATCCAACAATTGGTATCAGAGCCGGGGGTTGCTAAGATTTGGTGAAACCACTGATCTATCCATTTTACAGATTTTTTTTCCTTTTTTTTCTGTTTTTTTTTGAATTTATTTCATTTGGTTAGTTTTTCTCCCACACTACTAATCCAAGACGCGAGTCTTGGTACATTTCGTGTGTTTGTGTTGTTGTTAGGTTTCTTGTCTTCATTTTCTTATTTCTTTTGTATCAATGGACCATCTCAAGGGTTTTAGCACTATCCGACCTCTGTTTTACAACAGAGATGACTTCCGTTATTGGAAGGGTCGGATGGAATGCTTTCTTAAAACTCAAATCGAGATGTGGATCATAATCCAAATGGGATTCACACTTCCGACTAACGAAGTGGGTGAATCCTTGGATTATGACCAATGGACCATTGCGACAAAAAGACAAGTCGAAGCTGACGCCAAGACAACTCAAATCCTCCAATGCGGCTTGTCCAAGGAGGAGCTTAATCGCGTCGGTCCCTTCATCAGCACAAAGGACCTTTGGACAAATCTAGTAGAGCTACACGAAGGGACTGATGAAGCCAAGATATGTAAGCGCGATCTTTTGTTTAATAAATTATATAATCTAAAAATGTAGGAACATGAAACGGTGACGCAACTTCACACTCGCGTTCAAGACATAGTCAATAACCTACACGCAATCGGGCAAAAGGTCGAAAACCGTGACCTTATAAGGTATGTTGTTAACTCTTTTCCGAGGACTACCTTGTGGGCATCCATGGTCGATGCCTACAAGGTCTCCAAGGATCTTTCAAAACTTAGGTTAGATGAGTTATTTTTTGATTTCGAACTTCATGAGCAGTCTAACTCGGAACCTGAGAAGGGGATAGCACTTTTTGCAGGTTCGAGGAAGAAAACCGCAAGCAAGCCACCCCCGAAGGAAGAAGAGGATGAGTCCGATTTGGAGGTCGACTCGGAAATGGAGGCCAAACTAGTCAACCTAGTTCAGAGGATAGTCAAGGACTGAAAATGAACCATCACTTGACCCAACGAAGGTAAGCCTAAAAGTTCGAATATTAAATGTTACGAATGCAATAGGTTTGGACACATCAAGTCCGAATGCCCAAAACTCAAGAGCAAAGCACCAAAACACAAAAAGGCACTCAACGTTACATGGGAAGAAGTGTTCGAGGAAGAAGATGATGATCGTGTCCTCATGGCTAAACCGGTGGAATTGGAGACGGAGTCGGAATCGTAACACGAATCGAAAATCGAAGACGAGTCGGACTGCGAAGTACTATTCAAGACAAGCCACGGATACGCATCCGGTTCAAAAGATACACTCAAGGTAAGTCGATCCCTTATTAGTACACTTTATAGTGTAATTAAATTTTTAACTAGGAAATTAGCTAAGTCTGAGTCCAAGGTCAAGACCCTGGTTGAGGAAGTTAAACTCCTCAAACACGAGGTCTCCCTAACCTCTTCGACTAGTCAAGTTCGAGAGGAGGACTCAACTCGGGTTGAAAAGCTCGAAGTTGAGAACTCACTCTTGAAGAGTCAAGTCGAAGATCTTAGGAACACATTGGAAAGGTTTACTTTGGGATCCAAAGGACTTGACCTCCTACTTGGATCGCAAAGGGCCGTGTACAACAAGACCGGACTAGGGTTTAGCTCAAATACGACCAACAAGTCGTATATGTCGATTGTAAGTCGACATAAAAAACGTGTCCAAGCATGGGTCCCTAAGACCGCCTTGATTTCAAACTTAGGATCGAACCAGTACTGGGTTCCCAAGGACCAAATCCACTATGTGGAGAGACCGAACCGATTCAACGGTCCAGGGGGAGCTAGTACAAAACTTGTTTGTATTTTAACTTAGAAATTGCATGCTTAGGTTCTTTATTTAGTTTGATTCTTCTTTTTAGAATGACTAGATAGGACTATAACTCGTCAATACTTGATAACATAGTACCAGGACACGGCGAGATGATAGTATGCTAGGAAAGTGGAGTCTTGTGTATTCGGGCTAGATAAGGCGTATCTAGTTCGGTGCATTTGACCGAGCGGAACTAGCTGAAGCTACCTCACCTTATCCTAGACTAGTTAGACCAGGAAGTGGTCTTAGGTAAGTCAAGTTTCTATTTTCTTGAAAATGGCTTTGTCTAAGGAAGTGGTCATTGTTTCGATCAAAGAAGGCCTCTGTGCCTCGCCATGACCTGGAAGCCATGATCTTGAAAAAGTGACTTGATGAGCCTAAGGTCAAATCCGAATCTAACGCAAGGTTGACAAGTGTTCAATTCATTAAACTTAAATCAAGTAAAATTGGAAGTCATCTCATAAGAACATATAGGGTTAACATGTTTGATCATGTAGACATGGGTGAGATGATTTAGGTTAATAAACTTCAACCAATCTTTAATAAATCCAATATCCGATCCAACTCCCTTGCGTGTAGGATCAATGGATGTTGGACAGTGGTTGCTCCTGACATATGACCAGGGATCAACTCAAATTTTCAAAGCTTCGATTCAAACGACAAGGATCGGTAGCCTTCGGAAACAACGACAAGCTCAAAATCATCGGATCAGGTGATATTGAGCTCAACTCTAACTTTATTATTCAAAATGTCTTATTGGTAGAAAATTTTCAATATAATTTACTTAGTGTAAGCCAATTGTGTGATAATAACTATAAGGTCATATTTCTAGAAAATGAATGCGTAATTAATACAAATGAAACCTCTAAAACAATCCTTAAGGGAACCAGAAATAACAATTTTTACACTATTAATTTAACTAACTCCTCAACCAAGTGTCTTATGACATGGCAAGAGGAATCATGGTTGTGGCACCGACGACTCGGCCACTCACACCCAAGATGTTGGGTTTCCGGCACCGCGGCGAGTGTGTGTTCGAACATGTTTCGTAAACATGTGCATAGCGGAAGAAATAAAAATAATAAATCTATATTTATTACAACACACACATCACACGCATGCATAGTACAACATGTGTAGACATAACCGTAAATTTAAATTTGCAATAAAAGGAAATTTAACTACGTTATACCTTTCGTATCACGTGTAGCGGGAACGGCATCAACCGGAACGATCCTCGCTAGAATCGTCTCTATCTGTATCCATGCTGAGTATCCTCGAGATGACTTCGCTAAGTCATGAGCCTTTTCTTCGTACGGGTTACTAGCCTCGTGTTGAAGATGATGTGATCGAGAGATGATCACGATCCGAATCCAAATTCGGATCCAAAAATGAGTCCTCAAAACTCGCTTCTCCGGAGAGGTATTCATCAACCGTTTGACGAATCCTTCGTCCTCCACCTCAGAGGATTACCGGAGATCGAATGCCCGGTAAGTAAGGCACTGTCGGAGCTCTAACCGTCGTCCAAACGACGCTTCGACAAGAAGAAAACAAGCTGTCCAGAAAACTGGACAGCTTTGGTGGAGGAAATAGGGCCGGCCAAAAAGGTAGGATGAAGCTCACCTTGATACCAAACCCAAAGGAGATCACCGGAGCACCAACCGGCAGCAGCTCGACGCCGGCGAGGGGGAAGGAAAGCTCCTTCTGGACGTCGGTTGGAGGAGGTGGGCGGCGGCAATGAAGTTGGCGCCGAGAGTCTCCAAAGGAAGGAGGTGGGCGGCAACTTAGGGCTAGGGTTTTTGGATTAGGGCTTAACAATCCCTTAAGCCCTCTTTTATAGAGAACTAATTCTCTTAATGGGTAATGGATTATAACCATGAGGCCCGTTAACCCGCTCCATTAATATAAGTTAAAATAAACCAAACCATGATGGTTTATTTTAAGTTAAAACGAACCGAACCAACTTTTGAGAATCAGTGTATGAACCATAACTAGCATCCATGATCAACTCCGGATATCACAATGTCTCCAGCCAGTGAGAATCAGCTGCTTGGATACACCAAGGAGTATACCTCGTGCTAGTCTCGACAGAATTGATGGTGTCCAAATCCATCAATTCATTGACTAGGGATAATTCCGATACATTACAATTACACATGTAGAGATACTCACTAGTTGTGATCCAATCACAAATTCTCTCATGCTGTGAATCGTATCGTGGACATTCAGTAAATGAGTTTAAGATCCAATCAAATAAATGAAACATGTATACTCAAATAGTGAATCTTCATTTATCATATAAATGGTTCATACATAAGGCGATTGCCTTAGGACATCTCTCATATATTACTAACAGACTCCCACTTGGCCTAATGCCAATCACTACGGTATCCAATACCATAAGCACTAACATGACCCTCAAACTTACTTTGAGGTAATGCTTTAGTCAAAGGATCCGCTAAGTTCCTTTCAGTGGGAATTTTCTCGATTTGTATTTCATTCCTACTGATGATCTCTCTGATAAGATGATAGCGGCGAAGCACATGTTTGGATCGTTGATGAGACCTCGGCTCTTTCGCCTATGCAATCGCTCCATTGTTATCGCGATGACCTTTGCTTCAACAATGGCAGAATCACACCAAGTTCATAAATGAACTTCTTGATCCAAACCGCTTCCCTTTGCCGGTGCAATGTATTACCTCGATGGTAGAAGAATCCTGATGTCTTGTTTGGAACTTTTCCAACTCACTCATCGCCCCCATTCGAGTGAACACGTATCGATGAGACACGGAATCATCCTTATCTGCATGGAAGCCGTATACGTATCACCATGTCCCCTTCTCCATATATTAGGAACACATCCTTAGTTCTTCTTAAGTACTTAAGGATCGTCTTAACAGCCACTCAATGATCCATTCCTGGATCAGACTGGTATCTGCTCGTGACACTCAGAGCATACGATACATCGGGCCTCGTACATAACATAGCATACATGATAGATCATATTGCGGATGCATAGGGAATCTTACTCATGCAAATCCTCTCGTCTTCTGTGCGCGGACACATAGACATCAAAAGGTGTACCCCATGCCTGATGGGTAGGAAACCTTTCTTGGATTCCGACATGCTAAACCTCTTTAGCACTCAGTCTATATATGTAGACTGTGAAAGACCAAGCAACCGTTTCGATCTATCTCTATAGATCTTAATCCCGAGGATGTAGGTTGCTTCTCCCAGGTCTTTCATGGAGAATGTCTTGGATAACCAAACCTTCACAGACTATAAGATTGAAACATCGTTTCCTATAAGTAATATATCATCGACATATAATACTAGGAACATGACTGCACTCCCACTAACCTTCTTGTACACATAAGGTTCGTCTGGATTTTGTGAGAAATCAAACTTTTTGATCGTCTCATCAAAATGGATATTCCAGCTCCTGGATGCTTGCTTCAATACATAAATGGACCGTCACAATTTGTATACCTTGGTTTTATTAACTGATGTGAAACCCTCAGGCTGTATCATATACACGTCCTCGAGCAGGTTTCCATTAAGGAAAGCTGTTTTCACATCCATCTGCCATATCTCATAATCATAATGAGCCGCTATGGCCAGGAGCATCCGAATAGACTTAAGCATAGCTACAGGCGAATAGGTTTCGTCATAATCAACACCTTGTTTTTGACGATATCCTTTCGCCACCAATCTAGCCTTATAGGTAATCACATTACCATCCATGTCGGTTTTCTTCTTGAAAACCCACTTGCACCCTATAGGCTTTATGCCTTCTGGTGGGTCAACCAAGTTCCAAACTTGGTTTTCATACATGGAATCCATTTCCGACTTCATGGCACCAAGCCACTTATCCCTTTCTGAACTTGTCAGCACTTCTTCATAACTGGTAGGCTCTTCATCATAAATGAGTAACACGTCATTCGATTCACTTACGAGAAATCCATATCTCTCAGGAATATTGCGTGTTCTACCAGATCTACGAAGATGTGGTGTTATAATAGGTCCAGCCGATTGCTCATCACTATGAGTTGTCGGCTGTTGTGCTTCACCAGGTATCTCATCAATGTCAATTTGAGTCTCTCGAGTCTCCTCAAGCTCGACGACACTCCCACTGTTTTCTTGCAAGAGAAACTCTTTCTCTAGAAACTCAGCATGCCTTGAAACAAACACCTTTTGTTCCACAGGATGATAGAATTGGTAACCCCTTGTTTCCTTAGGGTATCCAATAAATAGACATTTATCAGACTTAGCATCCAATTTGTGATCTTGTGCTTCACATAAGCAGGACAACCCCATATCTTCAAGTAAGATACATGAGGTTTCTTACTATTCCATATCTCATATGGAGTAGTAGAGACTACCTTGGTAGACATTCTGTTTAACAAGTAAACAACTGTCTAAAGTACATAGCCCCAAAAGGACTTGGGAAGATTCGCATGATTCATCATTGACCTGACCATGTCCAACAAGGTCCGGTTACACCTTTCAGATACACTATTATGCTGTGGTGTATATGGCGGAGTCCATTGAGACAATATGTCATTGTCTCTTAGATAATCAAGAAACTCTTGACTTAAGTGTTCCCCACCTCGATCTGATCGAAGTATTTTAATACTCTTGTCATATTGTTTCTCTACTTCATTTCTGAATTCTTTGAACCTTTCAAAGGCTTCAGACTTGTGTTTCATCAAGAACACATACCCAAACCGTGAGTGATCATTGGTGAAGGTAATGAAGTAGCTATAGCCTCCTAAAGCGTGAGTTGACATAGGTCCACATACATCAGTATGTATTAGACCTAGTAACTCTCCCACTCGTTCACCTTTTCCAGTAAAAGGTAACTTAGTCATCTTGCCTTTTAAGCATGATTCGCATGTATCGTATGAATCCAATTCAAACGATTCCAAAATTCCACATCGGTGTAATTCGGACATGCGTTTCTTGCTTACATGGCCAAGACGACAATGCCACATATAGGAGTCTAATTGATTACCCTTTCGAGCACGCGTGTTGCTCGCTTCGATATTGAAAATGTCACTGGATACGTCCAACGTATAAATGCCATTACTCAAAGTTCCAGTTCCATAAAGTACGTCATTCAAAGTTATATAACAACAATTGTTACTAAACGTCAAATGGAAACCATTTCTATTTAAACAGGAAATAGAAACAATGTTCTTTATTAGAGAAGGAACATAATAGCAATTGTCCAGTTCCAAGACTAGTCCACTAGGAGCTTAAATAAGTTCCGATGGCGCCATGGAACCTTTGCTCCATTGACTCATGAATTTGACTCCCCTCTGACGAGTCTTCTTCTATTCCTTAGCCCCTGTATGTCATTACATATATGTGAGCCACACCCAGTATCCAATACCCAAGTGTCTAAGGAAATAGAATGACAATTAATAACGAAGATACCTGAAGAGGATGGGGCATCGAATGCCTTCTTCTTCTTCATTGACTCAAGATAAATCTTGCAGTTTCTTCGCCAGTGGCCTTCCTTGCCACAATGATGGCAAGTGCCCTTTTGTGCTGGTTCCGCCTTCTTTTCCTTTTTGTTCTTCCCTTTCTTCTGTTCTTTTGCCTTCCTCTTAGAACTTTTCCTTGAGGAATCAACTAACAGAACCACATTCTCCTCATGCTTCACAGAAGGCTCCACAGTCTTCAGCATATTGAGGAGCTCGGGAATAGTGGATTCCAATTTGTTCATCCGATAGTTCATCACAAATTGTGAGAAACTCTTGGGAAAACAATGCAGAATTAAGTCAATACTTAACTCATGATCCATCACAAACCCGAGGGTAGCTAGCCGCTCGATGTACCCGTTCATCTTTAGCACAAACTGCACTACAGATGAACCTTCTTGCATCTTCGTGGTGAAGAGGAGCCTAGAGACCTCGAACCTTTCGGATCTCGCTTGCTCATCGAACAACTCATGAAGATGGAAGACCATAGTATTAGCATCCATATGCTCATGCTGCTTTTGTAGCTTAGGTACCATCGCCGCTAGCATGATGCAACTCGCCAGCTCAGAATCTGCCACATGCTTCTGATAGACCAACATTTGGTCTGGAGTTGCATAGTCCTTAGGACGGTTGGGAAGAGGCTCTTCAAGGACATATGCAAGCATTTTTGCCTTGAGAACAATTCTCAGGTTTCTAAGCCAGTCCAGGAAGTTAGGCCCAGTCAGTTTGTTTGAATCCAAAATAGTGCACAAATTCAAAGACGTCATGATCAATTTATTGACCTAGAAATACAAAACTAGCATATATGAGAAAATGATTTTAAAATGCATCAATATACATTTATAAATCCCATTCATTTTTCAAATTTCAAAAACCCCAAAATCACTTCGGGAGATCGTAGGTCCATCTCCGAATGGGCTGATATCCATCATAGATATGAACAACCTTGCAGAGAGTCCAACAAGCCATTCATAACTACGACGGTAGGTATCAACTATACTGATTGCATATCACGTATATACAACTATCACAATGTGCTATCAACTAATTGAATGTTCACACATACATCGGGTTGTTAACACATTAACAAGTATGCATCATATGCATAGCACCCAACTTCACCTCCCTTTACATTGACCTTGGAGAGAATCCAACAAGCCGATGCTCCAGGTTAAAGCCAACCCATTAATCGAGAAATAGTTTTAATATGGTTAGAGTGCATTCAACCAATTAGCCCGGCTTGGAGAGAGTCCAACAACCAAAGCTAACGATTGACCTCTGACTCTTACCATATTAGTATTAAACTATTTCATGGTTTGAACATGTTCGGGTTCGAGCTGGGCTTGGAGAGAGTCCAACAACCCAAACAAGAAATGAAACTCTGGTTCTAACCATATTAATGAAAGGTGTAGGCTTTAATATTGAGTTAGGGTTTTTATGTCTCATCCTCTTTTCATGCAAATAACTATTATCTACATGGCATGACATACATGACATACATCTACATGTCACGACACGCATGACATAATGATATGCATCTAATGCAATTACATGACATACAATTATGTCATGTACATAATTTCCTTATTTGTCATAACTATTTATCAAAATAAAATATGTTTAATATTTGATTCTCCAAATCAAATCATGATTAAATTAGGAAACAAATTTCCAAATCTAATCACATATTTTATTTATGGAAATAGTTGATTAAGGAAAATCAATTTAGGAAACCGATTTCCTAAATCATCAAAACTACTTATGGAAATTAAATATTTTAAGATTCATGATTAAATTAAGAAACAAATTTCCAGAATCTAATCAAATATTTTATTTATGGAAAATATCAATTTCCATAAATACTTCCAACTTTCCAAAAGTGGAAGATTTCCATAAATACTTCTAGACTTTCAAAAATTAAAAATTTCCATAAATACTTCTAACTTTCCAAAAGTAGAAAATTTCCATAAATATCATTATGACTATCGCAAAAAAATTTTACAATTATGTCGAAACACAACCTGAGCTCTGATACCACTGTTGGATTTCCGGCACCACGGCGAGTGTGTGTTCGAACATGTTTCGTAAACATGTGCACAGCGGAAGAAATAAAAATAATAAATCTATATTTATTACAACATACACATCACACGCATGCATAGTACAACATGTGTAGACATAACCGTAAATTTAAATTTGCAATAAAAGGAAATTTAACTACGTTATACCTTTCGTATCACGTGTAGCGGGAACGACATCAACCAGAACGATCCTCGCTAGAATCGTCTCTATCCGTATCCATGCCGAGTATCCTCGAGATGACTTCACTAAGTCACGAGCCTCGTCTTCGTACGGGTTACTAGCCTCATGTTGAAGACGATGTGATCGAGAGATGATCACGATCCGAATCCAAATTCGGATCCAAAAATGAGTCCTCAAAACTCGCTTCTCCGGAGAGGTATTCGTCAACCGTTTGACGAATCCTTCATCCTCCACCTCAGAGGATTACCGGAGATCGAATCCCCGGTAAGTTAGGCATTGTCGGAGCTCTAACCGTCGTCCAAATGATGCTCCGACGAGAAGAAAACAAGCTGTCCAAAAAACTGGACAGCTTTGGTGGAGGAAATAGGGCCGGCCAAAAAGGTAGGATGAAGCTTACCTTGATGCCAAACCCAAAGGAGATCACCGGAGCACCAACCGGCAGCAGCTCGACGCCGGTGAGGGGGAAGGAAAGCTCCTTCTGGACGCCGGTTGGAGGAGGTGGGCGGCGGCAATGAAGTTGGCGCCGAGAGTCTCCAAAGGAAGGAGGTGGGCGGCAACTTAGGGCTAGGGTTTTTGGATTAGGGCTTAACAATCCCTTAAGCCCTCTTTTATAGAGAACTAATTCTCTTAATGGTTAATGGATTATAACCATGAGGCCCGTTAACCCGCTCCATTAATATAAGTTAAAATAAACCAAACCATGATGGTTTATTTTAAGTTAAAACGAATCGAACCAACTTTTGGTTCATTCGTTTAAAATAAACCAAACCCTTTGGTTTATTCTCCTCCATTGGATTAGAACCAAACCATTTTGGTTCATCCATTATGTCTTCATAAGACACGGCCCATCCATGCTTCCATTGCGACTGAAACGATTTCATGCTCGCTTCTTGTTTGGTCCAACCAAACTTAGTTTCTCTCGGTCTGAGAATCCCATTCTCAAGCTCGTTTTAAATCCTTTGGATTACGCTCGTTGTGCGTGTGACCAAATAGGTTCTCGGTTTATGTTGGCCGTCTATAATTAACCATTAATTATAGAACGATCATGAATGGCACCTAGTAGTACATCATGATCCCCAATTAACCGAAAAGATCAACGGTTGATCCAGAACTATTTCTGAAACCCTTCAGCAGCTCGAATGAATCGTGCCCCATTCCTTTCACTCATCTTATACCCACTTGGTTCAGGACATGGTCTATAGTGTCAGTCCCCACTAGGCTGACTACGTCACACCTAGCCCAAGTATCATTTCCTCATCCTACGAATTCTAGTTACTGCACATGTATCGAAGAGTACCTTACTCTGAACATGTAATGCTTTGGCCAAAGACTTTAGTAACAATCCGACGAGAGGCCATGGGTATACATCTCCTCGCAAGGAGTGGTGAATCCTTTATAGGCTATTCAAACACCTTCGATCACTTCGACTTATACCCAATCATCCCGGGTCCACATCTCCTTAGAGATGCTTGCTTAAGATGTCAAAGCATAAGTCTCCATGATCAAGATGACTTGAATACTGCAAGTCAAAGGAACATCGCACTTAAGCTACAGAGAACCATATGAAGTCTTACGGCTAGTCACTCCGATGAACTAGTTACCATAACTAGCATCCACGATTAACTCCGGACATCACAATGTCTCCAGCCAGTGAGAATCAGCTGCTTGGATACACCAAGGAGTATACCTCGTGCTAGTCTCGACAGAATTGATGGTGTTCAAATCCATCAATTCATCGACTAGGGATAATTCCGATACATCACAATTACACATGTAGAGATACTCACTAGTTGTGATCCAATCACAAATTCTCTCATGCTGTGAATCGTATCGTGGACATTCAGTAAATGAGTTTAAGATCCAATCAAATACATGAAACATGTATACTCAAATAGTGAATCTTCATTTATCATATAAATGGTTCATACATAAGGCGATTGCCTTAGGACATCTCTCATATATTACTAACACAAGACTCATCCACAAGATGAGTCAGAGTGACTTAGTCAGAGGTTTGCCAAACCTTAATAACTTGAACAATAAAATATGTAATGCTTGTCAACAAGGTAAACAATCTAGGACACAACATCAACTAACTAATCAAGAATGAACCAAAAGTGTTCTTGAGCTCCTACACATGGATCTATTTGATTCACACGGAGCTAAGTCACTTAATGGGAGTAAATTCTGCTTAGTCATAATTGATGACTATTCTAGATTTACTTGGGTTAGGTTCATCAAACAAAAAAGTGATACCCTAGATCAATTAATCAACCTATTTAAACTAATAGAAAATCAACAAAACCTTAAAATCAAAAGACTTAGGACTGATCATGGTGGTGAATTCGAGAATCACAGGTTTATAGAATTCTGTAACCTAAATGGATACCACGATGAGTTCTCTTGCTCTAGAACCCCACAACAAAATGACCTAGTAGAACGTAAGAATAGAACCCTACAAGAAGCCGCTAGAATAATCTTAAACGAGTATAACCTACCCGATAGGTTTTGGGCGAAAGCCGTGAGTACGACATGCTATGTCCAAAATAGGATCCTTATAGTAAAGAGGCACCTTAAGACCCCATACGAAATTTATTATGATAAAATACCTAACATCAAGTACTTTAGGGTATTTGGGTGTAAGGTACATATTCTAAACACTAAGGATTATCTAGGGAAATTTACATCTAAAACCTCGACCGGGATCTTTCTAGGATACTCGACTACAAGTAGAGCTTATAGAGTATATAACCATGACACCCTTAGAGTTGAGGAGACTATCAATGTAGTATTTGATGAAGGACACGAACCTACAAAACCCCCGGCAACCCCAATTAGCGAGCCGATTCATACTAGACCTAACTCTGATCTGGAGATCAGGTCTAGTATTAATCCTAACCTAAGTCAACCAAGTCACTCTATCAACCAAGTGGTAGAAGACTCTAGTCAAACTAGGACTCAAATGAGTCATCCTGTTGACCAAGTGGTAGATGACTCAAACCCAAATCAAACTAGGACTCAAACCAATCATTCTATCGACCAAGTGATAGGTGATCCAAGTCTGGGAGTTCGAACTAGAGCCTCATACAGAAACCTTAGTCAAATCTCTTTGATTTCCAAAATTGAACCCAAAACTATTGACCAAGCTCTTCTTGATCCCGATTGGATTATTGCAATGCAAGAAGAGCTGGCTCAATTCACTAGGAAGGAAGTATGGGAATTAGTACCACCACCTAAAGATAAAATAATCATTGGAACAAGGTGGGTGTTTAGGAATAAACTTGATGATAAAGGTGAAGTAGTTAGAAATAAAGCTAGATTAGTTGCTAAAGGGTTTAGTCAAGTCGAAGGTTTAGATTACGATGAGACCTATGCTTCAGTAGCTAGGTTAGAGTCCATTCTAATGTTATTAGCATATGCTGCACATCGAGGATTTAAGTTATTTCAAATGGATATAAAGTCAACATTCTTGAATGGATACATTAAAGAAGAGGTTTATGTTAGTCAACCCCCCGATTTTGAAAGCCTAGATAAACCCGATCATGTCCTTAGGTTAAAGAAAGCTCTCTATGGACTTAAACAAGCACCTCGAGCTTGGTACGAAAGACTTTCGGTTTATCTTAAGTCCAAAGGATTTAACCAAGGTGTAGTTGACCCAACCAATTTCGTAAAAACCTTAGCTAAAGACATATTCATAGCTCAAATCTACGTAGATGATATTATTTTCGGAACCACCAACTCGATCATACTAAATGAATTCATTTCACTTATGAAAAGTGAATTTGAAATGAATTTAGTAGGAGAGTTGAGTTTCTTCTTAGGTCTACAAATTAAACAAACTAAAGATGGAATATACCTACATCAACGCAAATATACTAGGGAATTAATTAAACGCTTTGGAATGCAAGACGCTAAAATTATTAATACTTTAATGGCAACGAATGTAAATATAGAAGAAGATGTAATCGAAAATTCAATTGATTTAAAATACTATAGGAGCGTAATAGGGAGTCTCCTTTACTTAACTGCAAGATGACCTGATATCTTATTTGTAGTAAGTATGTGCGCAAGGTTCCAAACCTGTGCCAAGGAGTCTCACCTAACTCTAGTCAAGCGTATCCTTAGATATCTAGAGGGTACACTTAATGTCGGTATTTGGTACCCTAGATCTACCGAGTTCGAACTAACCGGCTACTCCGATTCGGACTATACCGGTAGTAAGCTCGATAGAAAGAGTACAAGTGGTTGTTGTCAACTTCTCGGCTCGAGTCTAGTGAGTTGGTGCAGTATGAAGTAACACTGTGTTGCCTTATCTACCACCGAAGCCGAATACATCGCGATGGGTGAGTGTGTCACTCAGCTTCTTTGGATGAAGCACACTCTCCAAGACTTTAAGTTAGATTTTACAAACACTAAACTCCACGTAGATAACATTAGATCAATTAACCTAATCAAGAATCCAATATGTCATTCTAGGACCAAACATATAGAGGTCAAACACCATTTCATTCGAGAACATGTGGCCAACGGAGCTATACACCTCGAATACGTCGAATCGAAGTCCAACTTGGCAGACCTATTTACTAAACCCCTACCCGAAGCCGAATTCAGTCTATTAAGATGAAAATTGGGCATGTGTGTAGTAGAATAGGAACTTGCAAATTATATTTACTTACTACTATTTCTTACTTTTCATTTTTATGGAACTAGCATAGGACATACCTTAGATATCATGCACCTATAGATTTAAGGAGCCAATACATCTCACAACACATAGGACTAATGTGTTTGTGTATTTAGCCATGTAGATGGGAGTGAGATGTTAGGACCTCACTCCTGGTTCCAGATGTAGAGCTAGTGCATCGCCATGAACCACGGAGTATAATCATACATATTAATCGACTCTGACCAAGACTGGTTGATCTTTCATATCAATCAAGTCAAATATGAGTCGAACATTTTATAGATGAGATTATTTCTAGTATATTATTTTCAAAATAATATGGAACATGCTTGGACTTAAAATTGATATCTATATTTGTTTTTCACACACCCCCACTCTTTTCGATATATGGCAAAAGGGGGAGAAAAAGGCCAAAGTTAAGGGATAAAAATTTATGATAACTTAACTTGTTTTTCATGGCCAAAAGTTAAAGTAAATGTTTCCTTAACTTTAAGTTTTGAAAATTTACTTAAAAGGAAGTAAAGGCCAAGTTAAGAGAATTCTTAACTTAAACTTATTTATTTTTTAAACACTATGGCCAAACGTTAATGCTTTACTTAAGAAAGGGGGAGAAAGGGCCAAGTTAAGAAGTCTTCTTAACTTAAACGTTTCACTAAGGCCAACTTTAAGTAATGTTAATTACTTAAACTCTTCCTAAATAGCAACCCTCAAGGGGGAGGATTAAGGTTTTTCTTTCAAGACTCACCCTCGGTTAAGAGGGAGGTTTTCCCAAGGGGGAGTACTTGAAGAAATTTTTTACTACTCCTACTTAATCCTTTAAGTAATTAAACTCTTACTAAATAGCAACCCTCAAGGGGGAGGATTAAGGTTTTTCTTTCAAGACTCACCCTCGGTCAAGGGGGAGATTTTTCCAAGGGGGAGTACTTGAAGAAAATCCTTACTACTCCTACTTAATCCTTTTATTACTGTTTCTCATGCACATTATTTTTCTTCATGCATGCTATTTTCTTAACTTTGTATGTGGGTTTGCCATATATAAAAAAGGAGGAGATTGTTGGTGCAGTAGGCACCTAAGTCAAACCTGAGTTTTGATTGTAGCAAACGATACAAAGTTAAGTTTATATTGTTATCTCACGAGCTAAATCGAGTGTGCAGAAAAGTACCAAGGCTGGAGCTGAAGGCTAGCGACACCCGGAGGAAGCCGCGGTGGTCGGGCGACACTCGAGTGACTTCGAAAGGAGCCGAAGGAATCGAGTGGAAGGCCAGAAGCGAAAGCAACACAGTAAGTATCGAGGTAAGCTCGTGTGTGTGCGAGAGTAAGAGAGGTCGTATCCTCTTTACGGGGATGATCTTAAGCGTAGATCCGACCCAAGGCATCCCATTGGTGGTCTAGGTTGAGATCGGATAGTCGGAGGCCGTTGAAATAATGTTTTTGTTTAGCTAACTTGTCATTTCAGCTAGCATCAATCGACTGCCAGCTTGGAGGACTCGACTGTTGTCAATCAGTCGACTGTCTACGGTCAACATTCGACTGATGCTGCCATCAGTCGACTGATGATGGCTATCAGTCGACTGATGGTCAAGGATCAACTTCGAGGAGTCAAGGCTTATCACCTCATTTCAAGGGGAGTGGTGCTCAATCTTGATTGGCTGAAGTTCCTCTCGAAAAGGGTCTCAAAGGCTATAAAAGGAGGGCCTATCCTAGGGTTTCATCATCAATTCTAAGCTTCCAAAAGCCTCCGCAAAGCTACAACTCTCCGACAACGAAGTGCTTTCTCTCCGACGTCTAGGTTTAAATTGTTTTTTATTTTGTTATGTCGGTATAAGCTTTATTTCAGTTTATTGCTTTATTTTCTCGGAGCTTTTATTGTAACGAGGAGAGGGGGAGTGTCCCTCTACCTCAAGCTTTTGGTGTGTTCTTGTATCGATTAACTCCTACCTCTAACAAGGAGGAGTTCTTTAGTGGTTTGCCCTTCGTGCGTGATCAAGGATCACTAGGGCCTTGGAGTAGTAGCCGAAGGCTACGAATCAAGTAAAAATCTATTTGTCTATTTTAATTTTCGTTTATCTTTCCGCTGCGTATATTTGTTTTGAAACGAATTCGAAAAAGAAAAGGTTTCTCTAGCGATCCACTTCGATCCAATAGGTTTGTCTTGACCATAGAATTACACTAGTACACTTTGTGTGTATTGAGTAGGACCGACATAGAGGTGATTCGATTTATTGCCGACTACATAATCGAATCGGACCTCAGTTATTATGTTGTACATGCTCTTAATCCCGATATAATAACGGGCACATATACTTAGTATTCATTTCTTTGATATACCAATGGGTGAAATTTATAGAGTAAATCGATAGGCTCGGTAAGTTGAGAAATTATATTATTTATATGGTGTGTCGTTGATTATAGGAGGAAACCATGTCCTATATATTAGGATGATGATGTCCCCTTGAGGAGCTCATAAGATTCATCATGTAAACTCTGCAGGTGGACTTGGTCCGGCATGATGATAAGGTTGAGTGGTACTACTCATGGAGTTAGATGTTGATTAATTAATTGTCAGTAAATTAATTAATCGACGGACATTCGAGATCTTAAACTCAAGGAAAAAAATATACAAATAATATATGGAGCCCATATTAACTTATGGGGGTTGGTGAGGTAGATCAATGATAATCCTCTAGTGGAATGGATTATCATTAATGGATCGGACTTTATGTGGGCTTGATCCATTGGGTGGCCAAGATCCAACTCCTCCACATGGTCCCTATTGTAGCCTATTAAACCCTCATGGAGCCTAGATCCAATGGTGGAAAATAAAACTCTATATTCGACGGAGAAGATTAAATCTCGAGATCCAACGGTGGAGATTAAATCTTTAGATGCGACGGTGGAGATTAAATCTCTAGATCCGACGGTTGAGATTAAATCCCTAGATCCGACGGTGGAGATTAAAGGAGGCTTAGGCCTAACTCTATAAAAGGAGGCTAGGGGTGGGCGGCAAGAACATTGAAGAGGAGATTAGGGTTTGGGCGGCTAGGGCTTGGAGGCTTGGGCAACTAGTGTTTTGGGGAATCCTTGGGTGACAAGGATTCCTTTCTCTTCTCCTTGGTTTGCACCCAACTTGCTCTTCTCAACCTTGGCCGGTTCTCATCTTCTTCTTCCTCTTCTCCTTGGCCGGTGGAAACAAGGGTTAAGGTTGTTCCTTGGTGCTCTTGGCCGGCGTCCACTCCTCCACCTCTCTTTGGGCCGACGGCAAGCTTCATGTTTGGAGCTTGTTGGTTGGTCCTAGATAGAGTAGAGTTTTGTTTTATAATCTTTCTTTGTTCGGGGTGAACAAAGAAAGGAAGATTGGCGATCTAGGAGGCTTCGACTTTTGGAAGATCGTTGCCCACACGACGTCCAAAAGGAGGAAGGACATACAATAGAAGATCGAGAGGTATAATGCTTGTTTATATTCTTTTGTTATTATGTCTATAATTGTTTTCAATTATATGCATGTTGTATGTTTTGTTATGTGGCTAATTTACTTGGACCCCTGAATAAAAATGCAAAAACCGACGATCCGTACATCGTCTATTCCGTGGCTAATCGTAGAATAGAAGTTGGTTGCTTAAACAACAAGTTTATTCAAGTGACCACTCTAATTGAATAGCACGACGATGAAACGGTAGCTTGGGTAATCCCTCTTTGTCAAGGATAAATTTTTTTATCCGGGGACATAGAAGGGATCGCCATGAACAAACAACCGAGTTGAAGTGGGAAGCGAAGTTTCCCACCCTTCAATTGGTATCAGAGCCACGGTTTCCGATTTTGTGTGTTTAGGATTCAGTTACTTTTATGCACTTTTTCATATATTATATGTGCCGGATAATAGTAGGATGTGCGTAGGTTAACGTTTTGGTTGCAGACATAGAATCCAATTATTATGGCCATATGTGTATATGTGATTGTATGTGTGTAATTGTATATTATTTGAATCCTCGGGGTTGACGAGGCTAGTATTTAATTTTGTATTTAAATATGGCATTGTTTAGTCACTCTTTTTATTTTAGTTTACTTTCGATTTAGATTTCATGTACACTCCTTCGTGGAGTATAGGATCAATGGATGTAAATTAAAATAGTTTTTTTTCTCGGCTCGGATCTCCGGATGGCTTGTACATGGCGTAGGGAGGAGCGGACGAGATGACGATACGATGGGAGGCATATTGGAGACAAAAGCCATAATAGTTGGAAAATATTTCTTTTTCATATTTATTGCTTATTGTTTGATATGCATGTCGTAGGCTAGAAAATTCTTCAATTTTAAATTACTAAGTGGGAGAGGGATATTTTTATAAATTCCCATGGCCTCCATTACGATTTGACATGTGATGCAAACAAACTTGTGCGTCAACTCTGAGTGCCTTCCTCCCCATCAGATGAGTTTGTTTGCGGATCACAAGGTCGAATATGGTTATAGGAAATTATTAAGGAGCTTGTGTACTTCCCCATCGGAAGACACATAACCCGAGATAATTACCTTAGTACCGAGTAATGGTGAACACTTAGATACAAATATAAGTATCCTCCCCATCGGAGTCACTGCTTTTATTTGTAGGGCCGAAGAGGAACCAACTATTAATTTTATTTGTCAAAAAGTTAGGTTGACAAGATAGTAAAATTAATGGGTAAAACCTCCTCTTACAAATGTAGAATTCGTATACGTCCAAACTATCGTGGCATACGATATTCTCGGTGTTTTGAGGTGTTGGTTGATTTTAAAATTTTATTGTTTGAGGAATCAATAATTTTTTGAAATCTAATGTTTTGATCTATGTGATTCTTAGGTTTTTCAAAATGACTTTCAACCCGCTTGTTGTGATACTGAAAGAATATAAACTTACTAGACCCAATTATGTTGATTGGAATTGGAATCTAGATATTGTCTTAACTGCTAAGGAGTACAAGTATGTACTCTTCGAAGAGTATCCTCCTAAGCTGACAAATGATCTGGAAGTCCTTGGAGCTGAGATAGATGGGGAAACCCAGGTTGATATCATTCTCCAATTTTTACCTAGGAGTTTTGAGAAGTTTCGCCTAAATTACAACATGAATAAGAAGTTGTATTCATTGGCGGAGCTTCTGACAAAACTCCAGATGGCAGAAGGGCTTGCTCAGGCTCAGGCCATGGTTGCTCAGAAGGTTTTTACTTCTAAGCCGAAAGGCAAGAAGAAGAAGAAACAAGGTGGAGCAAAGGTGGTGGGAGGATCTCAGGGATGAGTGAAGAAGCCAAAAGGCAAGTGCTTCACTTGCAAGCAGACTGGACATTGGAAGAAGGACTGTCCCAATCGGAATCAGAACAAAGGTATATCCTTTGGTCTAGTCGTTAAAACATGTTTAGCGGTGTTATCTATCGGTACCTGGTGTGTAGATACGGGAGCCACTGATCATGTCTGCAATACTTTGCAGGGGTTCAAGGAAACCAGACGACTGGATGAAGGAGAGATTACCATATACTTGGGCGATGCCACGAAGGTAGCGACTGTTGCAATGGGAGATGTTTATTTGTCTTTTGAGAGGAATAAAATTTTGGTTCTTAAAAATTGCCTTTATGTACCTTTATTTAGAAAGAATTTGATTTCAGTTTCTAAATTGTTTATGTATTGATATTTTATTTCTTTTAATGACAGAGTTGTTATAAAAAGAAATAGGGAGATTATCTATTTTGGTGCATTGATAGGAAATTTGTATACACTCGAATCAAAAGCTCCCACGATGCAAATAGAAGTGAATAACTCATCTTCAAATTCCAATAAGAGAAAAGAACCTTCGAAGATGAACCAAACATATCTTTGGCATCTAAGGCTTGGTCATATTAACCTAAGAAGAATTCAAAGGTTGATAACTGATGGACCTCTGAGTTCATTAGTGGTGGAAGACTTCCCAACCTGCGAGTCTTGCTTGGAAGGTAAAATGACCAAGAGGCCTTTCAAGGCTAAGGGGTATAGAGCCAAAGATGTGTTGGAATTGGTTCATTATGATTTGTGTGGTCTTATGTCTATCCAGGCTAGAGGTGGTTTTGAATATTTCGTCTCCTTTATAGACGATTATTCAAGGTATGAAAACATTTACTTGATGCACCGCAAGTCTGAATGCTTTGACAAGTTCAAAGAATTCAAGGCTGATGTAGAGAAACGTCAAGGTAAAAGTATCAAGACACTACGATCTGATCGTGGTGGTAAGTACTTCTTGGGAGAGTTTAAGAATTACTTATCAGAGGCTGAGATTCAATCCCAATTGTCTGTACTTGGCACACCCTAGTAGAATGGTGTAGCAGAGCGAAGGAATAGGACTCTTATGGAGATGGTTAAATCGATGATGAGTTATTCTGAGTTGCCAGATTCATTTTGGGGATATGCTCTAGATACGACAGTGTATATTCTGAACTTGGTTCCATCTAAATCAGTGCCTTCTACTCCCACAGAATTGTGGACTGGGCGAAAGCCTAGTCTGAGACATATTCGGATTTGGGGGAGTCCAGCACATATGCTGAAGGTAGATACTAGTAAGTTGGAACCTCACACAGAAGTGCGCATGTTCGTTGGCTATCCTAGAGGAACGAAAGGTGGTTTGTTTTTTGTCCTAGAGATCAGAGGGTGATCGTCAGCACGAACGCCAAATTTCTAGAGGAAGACTATGTGATGAACCACAAGCCCATGAGTAAGATTGTTTTGGAAGAATTGAAAGGAAAAGTCACTACTTCAGTACCACCGGTACAAGAGGATATACCACAAGTCACTGCACCGCGTGTCACAGAGGATACACAGGTGATACCTCATCGTAGTGGGAGGGTTGTGAGATAGCCTGATAGATTCATGTTCTTGGGAGAATCTTCTGATTTGGTCCATGGCGAACATGAACCTGATCCCTGGACATATGACGAGGCAATGCAAGATAAAGATGCGGTATCTTGGCAAAGTGCAATGAATGCTGAGATTGAATCTATGGATTCAAATCAGGTCTGCGAGCTAGTAGAACCACCCAATGGTGTAAAAGCCATTAGATGCAAGTGGATTTACAAAAGAAAGAGAGGAATAGATGGGAAGGTTGATACCTTCAAAGCAAGGCTTGTTGCGAAGGGGTATACTCAGAAAGAGGGTATCGATTATGAGGAGACCTTTTCGCCGGTAGCCATGCTTAAGTCTATCCGGATTCTCTTATGTATTGCTGGTCATATGGATTATGAGGTATGATAGATGGATGTCAAGACAACTTTCCTTAATGGAAGTCTTGAGGAAAACATCTATATGAAGCAACCAGAGGGATTCATTGCAAAGGGCAAAGAGCATCTTGTGTGTAAGCTTAATCGGTCCATTTATGGATTGAAGCAAGCTTCGAGGTCTTGGAACATCCGCTTTGATGAGGTAATCCAGTCTTATGGATTTATTCAAAGTTTGGATGAGTCTTGTGTATACAAGAGATGTGACAGAAATGTAGTGGTATTTCTTGTACTATACGTAGATGACATTTTGTTAATTTGCAACAATGTCAAGGTGTTATCGGACGTAAGGGTATGGTTGTCCAAACAATTTGATATGAAGGACTTGGGAGAAGTGGGACACATCCTTAGGATCAAGGTTATAAGGGATCACAAGAAAAGGATGTTGTGCTTATCTCAAGCTTTATACATAGACACAATTATGGATCGTTTTAGCATGCAAAACTCCAAGGAAGGTTTTCTACCTTTCAGGCATGGAGTTCCTTTATCTAAGGAGATGTGTCCTAGAACATCTAAGGAGATAGAGGAGATGAATGTAGTTCCTTATGCTTCGGTAGTAGGAAGCCTCATGTATGCGATGCTATGTACGAGATCGGATATCTGCTTTGCCGTGGGCATGGTTAGCAGATATCAGGTAATCTAGGACAGGGACATTGGACTGCGGTAAAGCATATATTGAAGTACCTGAGAAGGACTAGGGATTATATGATAGTTTACCAAGCAGACCAATTACTCCCTGTGGGTTACACAGATTCCGACTTCCAATCAAATAGGGATAATAGTAAGTTTACCTCAGGTTTTGTGTTTACTTTGGGAGGTGGAGCCATTGTATGGAGGAGTGTCAAGCAGAAATGCGTGGCGGACTTTATCATGGAAGCTGAGTATGTGGCGGCCTCTAAGGCGGCTAAAGAAGCTGTATGACTCAGGAACTTCTTGATGGACTTGGATGTGATTTCGGGTTTGCCCAGAACTATCACAATTTATTGTGATAATAATGGTGCATTTGCAAACTCGAAGGAACCACGAGCCCATAAGGCAAGTAAACACATAGAGCGTAAGTACCACCTGATACGAGAAATCGTAAAGCGAGGGTAGAAGTTGCTGTCACCTAGATTGCATCAGAGGATGACCTGGTAGATCCTTTCACTAAGGCCCTTTCAGCAAGAGCTATGATAGGCATGTGGAGGGAATGGGAATCAGATGCATGACAGTATGAGGACAACATAGTCTTTTAGTATAAGTGGGAGATTGTTGGGATGTATACTGAAAAGTCTATCTTTTGTATAAACATCTTTATTTTGAAATAAGAATCACATGATCATTGTTTGCGTATTTATGGTAATGCATATTGTCTAATACATTACATTATAGATAACATGGTGTGTAGTGTCACACGGGAGATCATGTTATCAATTCCTTATAAAGTATAAGTAAAGGCGCACAACCGAGATGGTTATGAACAAACCATTGGAATGGTTGTAGTGTGATTTGGTATTGGTTTATCTTGACTATAGAATTACACTAGTACACTTTGTGTGTATTGAGCAGGACCGATATAGAGGTGATTCGATTTATTGCTAACTACATAATTGAATCGGACCTCAGATATTATGTTGTACATGCTCTTAATCCCGATATAATAATGGTCACATATACTTAGTATTCATTTCTTTGATTTACCAATGGATGAGATTTATAGAGTAAATCATAGGCTCGGTAAGTTGGGAAATGGTATTATTTATATGGTGTGCCGTTGATTATAGGAGGAAACCATGTCCTATATATTAGGATGACGATGTCCCCTTGAGAAGCTCATAAGGTTCATCGTGTAAACCTTGTAGGTGGACTTGGTCCGACATGATGATAAGGTTGAGTGGTACTACTCATGGAGTTAGATGTTGATTAATTAATTATTAGTAAATTAATTAATCGACGGACATTCGAGATCTTAAACACGGTGAGAAAAATGTACAAATAATATATGGAGCCCATATTAACTTATGGGGGTTGGTGAGGTAGATCAATGATAATCCTCTAGTAGAATGTATTATCATTAATGGATCGGACTTTATGTGGGTTTGATCCATTGGGGGGCCAAGATCCAACTCCTCCTCATGGTCTCTATTGTAGCCTATAACCCTCATGGAGCCTAGATCCGATGGTGGAAAATAAAACTCTAGATCCGACGGAGGAGATTAAATCTTGAGATCCAACGGTAGAGATTAAATCTTTAGATCCGACGGTGGAGATTAAATCACTAGATCCGACGGTTGAGATTAAATCACTAGATCCGACAATTGAGATTAAATCCCTAGATCTGATGGTGGAGATTAAAGGAGGCTTAGGCCTAACTCTATAAAAGGAGGCTAGGGGTGGGTGACAAGAACATTGAAGAGGGGATTAGGGTTTGGGCGGCTAGGGCTTGGAGGCTTGGGCAGCTAGGGTTTTGGAGAATCCTTGGGCGGCAAGGATTCCTTTCTCTTCTCCTTGGCCAGCGCTCAACTTGCTCTTCTCAACCTTGGCCGGTGCTCATCTTATTCTTCCTCTTCTCCTTGGCCGGTGGAAACAAGGGTTAAGGTTGTTCCTTGGAGCTCTTGGCCGGCGTCCACTCCTCCACCTCTCTTTGGGCCGGCGACAAGCTTCAAGTTTGGAGCTTGTTGGTTTGTCCTAGATAGAGTAGAGTTTTGTTTTATAATCTTCCTTTGTTCGGGGTGAACAAAGAAAAAAAGATTGGTGATCTAGGAGGCTTCGACTTTTAGAAGATCGTCGCCCACACGACGTCCAAAAGGAGGAAGGACATACAATAGAAGATCGAGAGGTATAATGCTTGTTTATATTCTTTTGTTATTATGTCTATAATTGTTTTCAATTATATGCATGTTGTATGTTTTGTTATGTGGCTAATTTACTTGGACCCCGAATACAAATGCAAAAATCGGCGATCCGTACATCGTCTATTCCGTGGCTAATCGTAGAATAGAAGTTGGTTGCTTGAACAACAAGTTTATTCAAGTGACCACTCTAATCGAATAGCACGACGATGAAACGGTAGCTTGGGTAATCCCTCTTTGTCAAGGATAAATTTTTTTATCCGGGGACATAGAAGGGATCACCATGAACAAGCAACCGAGTTGAAGTGGGAAGCGATGTTTCCCACCCTTCAGTGGAGTCCCAACCATATGAGGGACCATCCACATCGGCGCCCATCTCTCCCCCTTTGTATCACTCTCCCTCCAGTCCACACATGCATAGGAGCCCACCTAGTCCACGTTGACATGAGCATGCACCTGCATCACCACCTTTTTCTACTTTTGAGCAGGATGCAGGTACATCGGTCTATGATTTCTCGGAGTTCCGATCGCGCCTCGATGATATATACTCTGAGAAGCAGACATAGAGGCAGCGATGGGAGGAGCAGAGCGCCTACACGCAGGTGGAGTTCCAGGGCTTCCGGGAGCACTTCCAGTGGACTAAGGAGTTCTACAACGAGGCCCGCATCTACTTCCAAGAGAGGCTGCCCGTCGCTAGGATGAGGCTGCCTACCGCCAGGAGATGCGGTAGCACATGTATGCCCAGAAGGCACAGTAGGCTAGGGAGGAGGAGCACTAAGCAGCCACTATATCCACCAGTTCTCAGATCGACCACATGTACATGTTGCATCAGCGGCTCAGCAGCAGGTTCTCCCAGGATCCCGAGATGCCGAGGCTTCCAGACTTTCCACCTCGTCCACCATACTAGAGGTATACATTCATTTAAGTCTGGGGGGGGGCCCAAATTTTATTTTGTTTCTAGCAGTAGTTTCTTTCCTGATATTTGCATTATTGTTAGCATTCATTTGTGTTAGGGCAATCAACCCATGATGTGGTTTTGATGTGTGTGGCAAAGGGTTTAAGTTAGGTTGTTATGGTTTTGATATGTGCATTGGAGTCTTGCAGGACTTAGTAATTCGCATATGGAGCATTGGCAAGTTTCACCTCTCATGACTTGTTCTTTGAGTCTGTGAAAGATGCATTACGGAAGCCATGCACTTGGTGCATCCGAGGGACCGTCGGACGAGGAGCATTGGAGTGAAGCCGGAGGAAGTAGACTTCAGGGCGAGATGCGAAGGATGACACTGTGAAGCCGTGCGCTTGGCGCATCCGAGGGATGTGGCCGGAAGAAGACAACTTCAAAGACGAGGGACTCCAAGGGAATGAGAGTGAGCGATTGTAACCTGGGATGGTGTTGGCAATGTGCTAATCCTCGGAGGCTCATTGGCTCCCATGTCCCCGGATTAAAATTTTCAACAAATGAAAACTAATCCGGAGGGGATGAGTTTCCTAAGCACAACCAATTCATCGTCGTGCTAACGACTCGAGCGATCGCTTGAACAAACTAGTTGTTCAAGCAACACAACTCTTCTAGTCGGTTAGCCGCGGAAGAGACGACGGACGGATCGCCGGTTTTTGTGTTTCTTATCGGGGTCCATGATTATACAAATACATGCAAATGTAAACTAGTATAATCAACATATACTAACATAAAGAACATAAGCTAGCATATCAAATAAGAACATGCAAAGAACAATAATAAAAGTTATAAAACTTTTATACCTCTTGATCTTCTATCGTATGTCTTAACCTCCTTGTAGACTTCGTGTGGGCGAAGATCCTCCACAAGTTGAAGCATCCTAGATCTTCTTCAATCCAAAGAAAGAAGAACTCTCTTTCCCTTCTTGCTTGAGCCAACCACCAATCCACAAAGGATTGATGCCGCTGGCCCCAAGAATAGAGAGAACAAAATGGAAACAAAACTCATCTCTTATCTAGGACCAACCATCAAGCTCCAAGCATGATGTTTGCCGCCGGTCCAAAGAGAAGATGGAATGGAGTATGGAGGCCAACCGAAAGAGAAACACCAAGGGTATGGGCGCCGGCCAACACTTGGAGAAAGGAAAGGAAAACAATCCTCCTCCTTGTTGCCGCCCAAACCCTAGACAAAGCTTTCCTAATTTCCGGCCAAGGATGAAGGGAAGGAGAATAGGTTGAGCGCTGGCCAAGGTATAGGGAACATGGATAGTGGCCGGCCAACACTTAGAAGGAAGAAGAAGAAGATCTTCATCTCCATGTTGCCACCCAACCTAATCCCAAAACCCTAACCCTAGCCACCCAACCCCAATCCTATCCCATCTAGGTTTTGGTTGCCGCCCAAGGGAAGCCATCCTAATTCCATCCAACCTAAGCCATAGAAGGAAAGGTAAAACTTGGGCGCCGGCCAAATCAAGGAGGAATAGGGAGGATGGGTTGCCGGCCAACTATTGGAAGAAGGAGAAGCCTTGCCGCCCAACACCATCAACCAAACCCTAACCCTAATCCATATCTCTTTCTTCCGCCCAAGCCTAAGCCCTTATTTATAGAACTTAGGAGAAAGTTGGTCATTGATGAGGTAGCCAAAAATATAGGAACTAATTCCCAATTTTCTTGCCGCCTAAGGGTAGCAAGGAATTAGTAAAATTTTTTTTCTTCCTATAATCTTGCCGCCCACCTTATCCAACCTTTCCTCTCCCTTTTATATAGAGTTAGGTTTAGGCCTTGGTTTAATCTCCACCGTCGGTTCTAGGGTTTTAATCTCAACCGTCGGATTTAGAGATTTAATCTCAACCGTCGGTTCTAGGGTTTTAATCCCAACCGTCGGATCTAGAGATTTAATCTCAACCGTCAGTTCTAGGGATTTAATCCTAACCGTCGGATCTAGAGATTTGTTTTCCATCATTTGATCTAGACTTCATGAGGTTTATATTAGGCTACGATAGGGACCATGAAGAGGAGTTGGGTCTTGGCCACCCGATGGATCGGAACCACACAAACTTGATCCATCAATGATGTTCCATTCCACTAGAGGATCATCATCGAACTACCTCACCAACCCCCATAAATTAATATGGGCTCCATATATTATTTGTACATCCATCTCCCCATGTTTAAGATATCGAATGTCCGTCAATTGATTGATTTACTGACCATCAATCAATTAACATCTAACTACTCGAGTAGTACCACTCAACCTTATCATCATGTTGACTAAGTCAACTTGCAGGGTTTACATGATGAACCTTATGAGCTCCTCAAGGGGACATCATCAACCTAATATATAGGACACGGTTTCCTCCTATAATCAACGGCACACCATGTAAATAATATCATTTCCCAACTTACCGGGCATATTGATTTAATCCATAGAAATCTCACCCTCTGGTAAATCAAAGAAATAAATATTAAGTACATGTGCCCGTTATTATATCGGGATTAAGAGCATGTACAACATAATATCCGAGGTCCGATTCAATTATGTAGTCAGCAATAAATTGAATCATCTCTATATCAGTCCTGCTCAATACACCTAAGTGTACTAGTGTAACTCTATGTTCAAGACAAAACAATACCAAGCTACACTACAACCATGCCAATGGTTTGTCCAAAACCATCTTGGTTGTGAGCCTTTACTTATATTCTACAAGGGACTGATAACATGATCTTCTGTGCCGCACCCAGGCACCATGTTATCTACAATGTAAAATATTAGACAATATGCACACATATAAATATAACGTGCAAACAATGATCATGTGATTCTTATTTCAAAATAAAGATGTTCATACAAAAGAGCTAGGCTTTCAGTATACATCCCAACAGATGGGGTAGCGCTTAGGTGAAACTTGGCCGATTGGCTAAGTGTCAGATGGGATTTCCCGACTATTGGGATGTATACTGAAAAATCTATCTTTTGTATGAACATCTTTATTTTTGAAATAAGAATCACATGATCATTGTTTGCATATTTTTATGGTTATGCATATTGTCTAATACATTACATTGTAGATAACATGTTGTGTGGTGTCACACGGGAGATCATGTTATCGGCTCCTTGTAAAGTATAAGTAAAGGCTCACAACCGAGATGGCTTTGGACAAACCAATGGAATGATTGTAGTGTGATTTGGTATTGGTTTGTCTTGACCATAGAATCACACTAGTACACTTTGTGTGTATTGAGCAGGACCGACTTAGAGTGATTCGATTTATTGTTGACTACATAATCGAATTAGACCTCAGATATTATATTGTACATACTCTTAATTTCGATATAATAATGGGCACATATACTTAGTATTCATTTCTTTGATTTACCAATGGGCGAGATTTATAGATTAAATCGATAGGCTCGGTAAGTTGGGAAATGATATTATTTATATGGTGTGCCGTTGATTATAGGAGGAAACCGTGTCCTATATATTAGAATGATGTCCCCTTGAGGAGCTCATAAGGTTCATCATGTAAACCCTGCAGGTGGACTTGGTCCGGCATGATGAAAAGGTTGAGTGGTACTACTCATGGAGTTAGATGTTGATTAATTAATGGTCAGAAAATTAATTAATCGACAGACATTCGAGATCTTAAATACGGGGAGAAAATGTGTCAGTGAAAGCCCTAGATCCAATCATGTGATGATTGTTGTATGGACTTTATTGTATCATATTCCTATTTATAAAGGCATGATTATTATATTTACTTGTATTGGTGCCAAATAACTAAATATAATAATGTCCTTTAGTAGTAGGTTCTTATCTATATCAATCGATTGGTTGAATCGATAATGAGATGATATAGAGAACACTACTCTTAATCATTCCTAGTCGAGTATTAACATTCAGGGACAATGTTAATGCGTAGAGACTAGCATGTAGGTCAACACACGATGACTTGATCACAAGTCATGGATATGAGATATCAAGTTGACACATGGGTATGCATTGGAGAATGTATCTTGAATGACCCATGAGAAAGTATCATGGATCGTTATATGAGTGTCATATACTTTCTCATGTGGCTATTAGTATGACTATTAGTCCTTAGACACGAAGTCACCATGGTTCCCTACATAGAGTTGCATACTTTGGCCGTCAGCGTCACGTAAATGGGTGGACTATAAAGGCGATTACTGGGTATGTAACAAATTATGCGGAGGGATGTGAGTGATGTAGATGGGATCTATCCCTCCTATATGACGGGGGTGACATCAATATTCTTGATAGAGTGAGACCACGAAGTGCATGACCATGCCCAAATGAGTCAATATGAGATATTGAGCTCATTTGATTATAGTGAGTCTACTTGGAGTTCAAGATATAGATTGTACTAAGGATGACATGGTCTATGCCTCGATTGGTCAATCTAGATGTCAAGGATAGAGGGACATTGTCACATATTGTGAGAGTCACAATTAGTAGTCACAAAGGTGATGTTGGAGCTCAACATTCTTGTAACTTGGGTAGCAATGATGTGTTGCTAGATACCGCTCATTGCTTATGTTCCTAAATCGGTTTAGGGACATTGCCAACGTTACAAGAACCTATAGGGTCACACACTAAGGGCAATTAGATGGAGATTAGATTCATATGATGAACCATGAGGATTAGGTTCATGGGATTAACCAAATTGGATTAAGAGTAATCCTAATTAGACTAATTGAGTTGGACTCAATTTGATTCAAGTGTTGAATGAGTCTAATTTAGATTTGATTCATCAAATAAATTTAAATTAATGAATAGAGATTCATTAACTTAAATTGACTTGAATCAAATGGTTGGATTTGATCAACCATGGGAGATAAGAGGTCAAGTTTGACTTGACTTGAGAGGGAAGATGAAAGGTCAAGTTTGACTTGACCAAATGCAATGTCATGATGATGACTTGGCATGGCCGACCAATGATGATGCTCCACATCATCATTGACTTATCAAGTGGTGCCACCTCATAAGGGAGACCAAGAGACATTGGCTCTTGGAGTTACATGCATGCATGTAACCCCCTCTCCATGAAGTGGCCGGCCACTTGATTGGCATTAGATGAAAAAATTCATTTGTGTGAGTTACACAACTTCATCTTCTTCCTTGGATCACCCTCTCAAGCCCTCCCAACCTCCTTGGCCGAAATTCCTAAAGGGTTCTAGCACACTCTAAGGTATTTTTCTCCACCTATTGCTTGTGTGGATACCAATAGAGGAGTGTGCACTTGACACTCTTGAGTTCCGGCGAACCTTTTGGACGAGCGGGATTTGCGAAGGGCGTCGCATCGAGGGTAACTTCTTATCATGTAGATCTAGAGTAGATCTAAAGGTATTAAACACATACATGTTAGTTTTATATTTTATACTTCGCACGGATCCGTGGCCGGGGCTTCCGAGGTTTCCGCAACGTAAAAAGCGATTTTTGCGGCTCGGAAAACCCAACAGTGGTATCAGAGCCACGTGCGAAGCATGTATGTGTTTCGTTTTTGTGGTTTTTATATTAGATATAAAAATTACAGAATTTTATGTTTCTGTAAATTTCCTATTTTTATAGAATTTTTGGGTATTTTTCTCGAAGAGTCGAAGCAACGAGTGTTGGGACACTTTTCGGCTTCAACCACCGAGAAAAACTCTCCGAAATGGCGAGTTCTCGCTTTAGGTTTTTGGGACAGCGACTTAAGTCTATGTAAAATTGTAGTAGGGACACTCGCAAAGTTTATTTTGTGAGTAGGGGCTCTGCCACTATCCCCGAAAGGGGCCTTGTCCCGCGATCGCGCCTGGAAACCGCTTAGCGGGACCGTTACGAACAGGTGACTCATAAAATTGAAAAAAAAAATAGAAAAAATTATAGAAATTTTCTGTAAAAATATATAATTTAGAATTATGTATAATTCTGTGATTGTCATGGCCCAATGACTCCAATTTGATTGGATTATGATGTGTTGTAATTCATAATACGGTCTGCGTGCTGTTTTTGTGGTTATGCGTGTTTTATAGTATATGCGACCTGCGCGTCGTACCTCTTCTTTTAAAATTCTAGTTGTAAATAGTTTTAGACTCGAATGTAACTCGAGTTTCATATTTATAATGTACAAAATGGAGCGGTGGAAAGTCCACTTGTAGATGAAGTTACGAGAAGGGTGCCGACGACACATGGCGGTCAAAGGAAGCACTTGGAGAAGCCGCTAGCCTTAGGTTGACCGTCCGATCTTCTCATTGGCTTGAGAAGATCGTAGTAGGGCCATGACTACATCACAGTTAATTATATATATATGTTGATATATATATATATATATATATATATTTGATTTTGCTTGTATGTATGTGATGCATGCTAGTAGAATAATGCTTGTATGTATATGATGCATGCTAGGATAATTTTCTTATATGTATATGATGCATGCTAGAATAATGTATGTATGTATGTGATGCATGCTAATATAGGATAATAAAGGCCTTAATGCGTATATAATACACATTACGATTAGATTAGATCTTAATCGAATCAACTCGTAAATGCCTACCAGGTCCTTGATACCCATCACTACCTCGATCATTTGTAGTTGTTGAATCTGCCAAAGCAGAGCAATGCATATTATCTTGGTAGGGTGCGGAGGGACAATCTTGGTCCCGCCTATCACGGCTTGGGTTAGAGTAAGCTCAATTAGATTGAGTAAAACTTATTAACTCAATTGGATCGAGTAGAACTATAGGCATATTCCAATCGTTGGAAAGATAGGATAAGATCGCATTTACACTAAATCTTGGGCGATTTAGCCAAAGCTAACTCAAGGTCTTTTGTAAATGTGGGTCTTGATCCTATAAACAAGAGTTGCATAGAGATGTAATCGGTAATGTGTTACCCACCGATCGTACTAAGTCTTGGGCGATTTAGCCAAAGCTAACTCAAGGCTTAGTATGATGTGGATCTTGTCCCGCAAGAATTATAGCTAGTTTGTATGAATCTAGTAATGTGGTTTGACCACATCCATAACTCGATTCTACAAAATTCCTATAATTCAGTGGGAGCATCATTTGATTAAAGGCCTAATTAAATGATAAAAGGAATATGATATTAATTCTCTGCATTGTATGTTGTAGATTACTATGTCGACAAACATGAACACTCTCTCTCTGCGTTACTTCGAGAAGGACAAGCTCAATGGAGCAAATTTCTGGTGATGCAGAACACGAGAATTGTTCTCACCCAAGAAAGGAAGTTGTATGTCTGGGCATCCCATTCAGGAGACACCTCCTACCCCTTGCCTCGCTTACAAGAAGCATCAAGATGATGCATTAGATGTGTCATGTCTAATGCTCGTGACCATGAACTCTGAGCTTCAGAAGCAACACGAGTTCATGAATGCTTATGATATGGTTGGACATCTTCGTCAACTATATCAAGGACAAGCAAGACATGAGAGATATGAAGTCTCTAAGGCATTGTTTGGGTCCAAAATGCAAGATGGGACTCCCATAGGTCCATATGTACTCAAGATGATTGGGTACGTAGAAAACCTACAAAGGCTGGGATTCCCACTTGGCCAAGAGCTGGCCACTGACCTGATCTTGCAATCTTTTCCACAAGCCTACAATCAATTTTGTTGGATCGAGAAGCGTCGCTAGAGGGGGGGGGTGAATAGCGATCGTAAATCTTTCGTTCGTTGAGACACAAGTAAACGAGTAAGCACAATGGAAAATAAAGTGACATGTTTATTTTACTTGGTTCACAACCCAGCGATTGCTACTCCAAGGCCCTATCGGTCTTAGACCGCGTACGGAGGGCAAAGCACTATAACGTCTCCTCCTCGTTAGAGGTAAGAGACAACGATCACAAAATCCGGAAGTACGAGGATGAGGCAACAAGCCTACCTCACCTCGTTACGAATAAAAACAACGAATACAATATTAAAATATATTACTAGATGCTGCTGCCGACGAAGAAGATCTGAGCTTGTTGTCAAGTCGGCGTTATGACGGTGTTGGAGCGTTGGCGTTGTAGGAGCACTTGATGAATAAACTTGATGATGCTTGGAGTTGGAATCCTCCCCTCTTTTTATAGATTTTAGCCTTTGAATTTGTCTCCTCTTTTTTCGGAACAGATCACGAAGTTGTATAATTTTTATCGCGAAGTGGCCGCGTCAAACCTTATCCGTTTTGACCTAGCGCAAAGGCTGATTCGTCGCCATCAGTCGACTGATGCCTCCCATCTCAGTCGAATGATGAGCATCAGTCGACTGCCCAATGTCCAGCAGTCGACTGCCAGCCTGGCCACTTCCTTGCAGTAAGAGGTTAACTCGGAAAATGATAAATACGATGGTTTCTAACCGTCCGATCTCGACCTAGACCTTCCACAAGAAGTCTTAGTCGGATCGCCGCCTACGGTCCTCCCCATAAAGAGGACACGACCTTACCATCTCTCACTCACACGAGCTTACCTCGATACTTACTGTGTCGCTTTCGCTTCCGGCCTTCCACTTGATTCCTTCGGCTCCCTCCGAAGTCACTCGAGTGTCGCCCGACCACCGCGGCTTCCTCTGGGTGTCGCTAGCCTTCAGCTCTAGCTTTAGTACTTTTCTGCATACTCGATTTAGCTCGTGAGATAATGTTGTAAACTTAACTTTGTGTCTTTGCCATAATCAAAACACAGGTTCGATTATCTGGTGCCCCTGCACCAACAATCTCTCCCTTTTTGATCTATGGCAAACCAACACAAAGTTAAGGGAAATTAAAGCATAAAACAAGTATAGTAGATGATGAATGCCATTTCCACATTTCCAAAAACTCCCCCTTAACCAAAACTCCCCCTTAACCCTAGGTGAGTTTTGAAAGAGATACTTAGGTTTTCAAAATCAAATTTTGTATTTTGTGTTACTCCCCCTTAACTTTCGCTCTTCTCCCCCTTTTGCCATAAATAAAAAAATTTTTGGGGTTTTTTTGTATAAAATAGGGTTTTAAAAACAATATCATATATACATGCATCTAGATAAATCAAATATGAGTCCAAACATGCGTCTAGCAATAGTTAGATAGATTGGTTCGAGGTGTGTCCCTCTGCACCAATAATCTAAAGGTTTATAATATAACCCTTAGGGTTAGTTTGCTCTCCCCCTTAGTCAAATATATGAAGTATAAGAGTTACATACAAAGTTGATTGAGAAAATAAGTAGTATCTTGAAGAGATTGTTTTAAGTATATTTCAATTATCCTTAACATCTCACCCATTCTATATGTCTCATAATTTGTTCACCTTATATGTTTTGTGAGATGATTTTAAATTTATTAAAGATAGTCAACCTTGGGTTAGATTCGGATTTAACCTTTAGATTGTTAAGTAACTTTTCGAGCTCGTGGCGAGAGGCCTTCTTTCATCGGAACAACGACCACTTTCTTAGACAAAGCCAAATTCAAGAAAATATCACTTAAGTCACTTAGGGTTACTTCCTGGTCTAACTAGTTTAGGATACGGTGAGGTAGCTTCAACTAGTTCCACTCGGTCAAGTGCACCAAGCTAGATACGCCTTATCTAGCTCGAATACACGAGACTTTGTTTCCCTAACGTACTATGATCTCGCCGCGTCCTGATACTATGTTGTCAAGAGTTGACTAACTATTTTCCCTATCTAGCCGTTCTACAAATTAAAGTAAAATATTCAATGGTTTTGCTAAGTAAGCGAGTATACTATTTTAGTGTTAGCTCCCCCTGGACCATTGAACCAATATGGTCTATTCAAATAATGAATTTGATCCTGGGGAATCCAAAACTTATTAGTCCTTATATGTGAATTCAATAAAATCTTTGGGACCCATGCTTGGACTCTTTGATGACTACGATTTACAGTAGACATATATGACCTATTCGTAGTCGTTGACCTAAATCCGAGTTCGGCTTTGTTGTACACGACTTTTTGGGTTCCAAGTAGTCGGTTAAGATTCTTAGATCCCAACGTGAACCTTGAAGGGAGTTGCTTCGGAGGCTCATTGGCTCCCATGTCCCCGGATTAAAATTTTCACTAATGAAAGAACTAATCCGGATGGGATGAGTTTCCTTAGCACAACCAATTCGTCGTCGTGCTAACAACTTGAGTGAACGCTTGAACAAACTAGTTGTTCAAGCAACACAACTCTTCTAGTTGGTTAGCCGCGAAAAAGACGACGGACGGATCGCAAGTTTTTGTGTTTGTCTTCGGGGTCCATGATTATACAAAATATATACAAATGCACACTTGTATAATCAACACATAAAAGAACATGCTAAGATCAGAAAATAAAGTTGTAAAACTTTTATACCTCACGATCTTCGACCGTATATCCTATCCTCCTCGTGGACGTCGTGTGGGCGAAGATCCTCCATGAGTAGAAGCCTCCTAGATCGCGTTCTTCCCTTCCTAGTTCGCTGCAAACAAAGAGAAGAACCAAGCAACCTTTCTAGAACCGGCCACCAAGCCAAGGAGCTCGATGTAACCGCCAACCAAGGAGTGAATGGTTGAGCGCCGGCCAACCTTGTGACAATGTTGCCGCGGGCCACATAGAAGTTGGAGAAGCACCGGCCACCAAGAAGTTGGAGAACCGCCGGCCACCAAGGAGCAAAGGAGGAGGAAGAGGGCCGGCCAAAGCAAGGAAGAAGAGGGAGTGAGCGCCGACCACCAAGGAGAAAAGAAGGAAACCCTAATCTCCTTTCTTGTTGCCGTCCAAACCACTTCCAAAACCCTAGCCGCCTAAAACACTTGAGAGGCAAAACCCTAATCCTAGAGAACCATTATTGCCGCCCAAGCCTTAGCCTTCTATTTATAGAAATGGGCTTAAGCCTCCTTTAATCTCCACCGTCAGATCTAGGGATTTAGTCTCCACCGTCGGATCTAGGGTTTTATCCCAACCGTCGGATCTAGGGTTTCATCCCAACCGTCAGATCTAGGGTTTCATCCCAACCGTCAGATCTAGAGTTTCATCCCAACCGTCGGATCTAGGGTTTTATCCCAACCGTCGGATCTAGGGTTTCATCCCAACCGTCGGATCTAGGGTCTCATCCCAACCGTCGGATCTAGGGTTTCATCCCAACCGTTGGATCTAGGGATTTAATCCCAACTGTTGGTTTTAGAGTTTTGTTTTACATCCTTGTATCTAGGCTTCTTGAGGATTATATTAGGCTACGATAGGGACCATAAGGAGGAGTTGGATCTTGGCCACCTGATGGATCGGAACCACACAAACTTGATCCATCAATGATGTTCCATTCCACTAGAGGATCATCATTGAACTACCTCACCAACCCCCATAAATCAATATGGGCTCCATATATTATTTGTACATCCATCTCCCCGTGTTTAAGATATCGAATGTCCATCAATTAATTGATTTACTGACCATCAATTAATTAACATCTAACTCCTCGAGTAGTACCACCCAACCTTATCATCATGTTGACTAAGTCAACCAGCTGGGTTTACATGATGAACCTTATGAGCTCCTCAAGGGGACATCATCAACCTAATATATAGGACACAGTTTCCCCCTATAATCAACGGCACACCATGTAAATAATATCATTTCCCAACTTACCGGGCATATTGATTTAATCCATTTAAATCTCACCCTTTGGTAAATCAAAGAAATAAATACTAAATACATGTGCCCGTTATTATATCGGGATTAAGAGCATGTACAACATAATATCCGAGGTCCGATTCAATTATATAGTCAACAATAAATTGAATCACCTCTATGTCGGTCTTGCTCAATACACCTAAGTGTACTAGTGTAACTCTATGTTCAAGACAAAACAATACCAAGCTACACTACAACCATGCCAATGGTTTGTCCAAAACCATCTTGGTTGTGAGCCTCTACTTATATTCTACAAGATACTGATAACATGATCTTCTGTGCCACACCAAGCACCATGTTATCTACAATGTAAAATATTAGATAATATGCACACATATAATAAATATATAAAGTGCAAACAATGATCATGTGATTCTTATTTCAAAATAAAAATGTTCATACAAAAAGAGCTAGGCTTTCAGTATACATTCCAACAATCTCCCACTTATACTAAAAGACTATGCTGTCATCACACTGCCATACATCTGATCCCCATGTCCTCCACATGCCTATCAAACGCTTTCGTTGGAAGGGCCTTAGTGAATGGATCCGCCAGGTTATCCTCTGATGCAATCTTGGCGACTACTTCTCCTCAGCTTACGATCTCGTATAAGGTGGTACTTGCTCTATGTGTTTACTGCCTTATGGGCTCGTGGTTCCTTGAGTTTGCAAGCTACACCACTTTGTTATCACAATAAATTGTGATAGTTACGGGCAAACCGGGAATCACATCCAAGTCCATCAAGAAGTTCTGAGCCATACTGACTTCCTTGGTTTGCCTCGGGCCACGTACTCGGCTTCCATGGTAGAGTCCATACGCATTTTGCTTGACACTCCTCCATACTATGGCTCCACCTCAAAAGTAAACACAAACCCGAGGTAGACTTACTCTTGTCCCTATCGATTGGAAATCGAATCAAGTGTAACCCACGGGGACTAATTGATCTGCCCGATAAACCAACATCTAGTCCTTCTCGGGTACTTGATATATGCTTTACCGCGATCAATGTCCTGTCGGGATTACTCTGATATCTGCTAACCATGTCCACGGCAAAGAAGATATCTGGTCTCGTACATAGCATAGCATACATGAGGCTTCCTACTGTCGAAGAATAAGGAACCGCCTTCATGTCCTCTATCTCCTTTGATGTTTTGGGACACATCTCTTTAGATAAAGGTACTCCATGCCTAAAAGGTAGAAAACCTTTCTTGGAGTTCTGCATGCTAAAACGATCAAGGATAGTGTCAATGTATGAAGCTTGAGATAAGCACAACATCCTTTTCTTGCGATCCCTTATAACTTTGATCCCAAGGATGTGTCCCACTTCTCCCAAGTCCTTCATGTCAAACTATTTGGACAACCATACCCTTACGTCTGATAACACTTTGATATTGTTGCCAACTAACAAAATGTCATCTACGTATAGTACAAGAAACACCACTACGTTTCCGTCACATCTCTTGTATACACAAGGCTCATCCGGACTTTGAATAAATCCATATGACTGGATTACCTCATCAAAGCGAATGTTCCAAGATCTAGAAGCTTGCTTCAATACATAAATGGACCGATTAAGCTTACATACAAGATGCTCTTTGCGTTTAGCAATGAATCCCTCTGGTTGCCGCATATAGATGTTCTCCTCAAGACTTCCGTTAAGGAAAGCTATCTTGACATCCATCTACCAAATCTCATAATCCATATGAGCAGCTATAGATAAGAGAATCCGGATAGACTTAAGCATAGCTACCGGCGAAAAGGTCTCCTCATAATCGATGCCCTCTTTCTGAGTATACCCTTTCGCAACAAGCCTAGCTTTGAAGGTCTCAACCTTCCCGTCTACCCCTCTCTTTCTCTTGTAGATCCACTTGCATCCAATGGCTTTTACACCATCGGGTGGCTCTACTAGCTCCCAGACCTGATTAGAATCCATAGATTCTATCTCTGAATTCATCGCTCTTTGCCAAGATACTGCATCTCTATCTTTGAGTGCCTCGTCATATGTCCAGGGATCAGGTTCATGTTCACCAGGGACTAAGTCTGAAGACTCTCCCAAAAACATGAATCTCTCGGGTTGTTTAACAACCCTCCCACTACGACGAGGTGCCTCCTGTGTATGCTCTGTGACACGCGGTGCAGTGACTTGTGATATCTCCTCTTGTACCGGTGGTACTGAAGTCGGGACTTCCCCTATCAACTCCTCAAGAACAATCCTACTCTTGGGCTTGTGGTTCATTACATAATCCTCCTCTAGAAATCTGGCGTTCGTGCTAACGATCACCCTCTGATCTCTAGGATTATAAAACAAATCACCTTTCGTTCCCTTAGGGTAGCCAACAAACATGCACACTTCTGTATAAGTTTCCAACTTACCAGCATCAGCCTTCAGCACATGTGCTGGACTCCCCATATCCGAATATGTCTCAGACTAGGCTTTCTCCCAGTCCACAATTCTACAGGGGTAGAAGGTACTGATTTAGATGGAACCAAGTTCAGAGTATACATTTCCGTATCCAGCGCATACCCCCAGAACGAAATAGGTAACTCAGAATAACTCATCATCGATCTGACCATCTCCATAAGAGTCCTATTCCTTCGCTCCGCTACACCATTCTGCTGGGGTGTGCCAGGTGCAGACAATTGGGATTGAATCCAAGCCTCTGATAAGTAATTTCTAAACTCTCCCAAGAGGTACTCACCACCACGATTAGATCGTAGGGTTTTGATACTCTTACCTTGACGGTTCTCCACATCAACCTTGAATTCTTTGAACCTGTCAAAGCATTCAGACTTGCGGCGCATCAAGTAAATGTATCCATATCTTGAATAATCGTCTATAAAAGAGACAAAATATTCAAAAACACCTCTTGCCTAGATAGACATAGGACCGCACAAATCAGAATGAACCAATTCTAACACATCTTTGGCTCTATACCCCTTGGCCTTGAAAGGCCTCTTGGTCATTTTACCTTCCAAGCAAGATTCGCAGGTTGGGAGATCCTCCACCACTAATGAACCCAAAGGTCCATTTGCTATCAACCTTTGAATTCTTCTTAGGTTAATATGACCAAGCCTTAGATGCCAAAGATATGTCTGGTTCATTTGCGAAGGTTCTTTTCTCTTATTAGACTTAGAAGATGAGTTATTTATTTCTATATGCATCGTGGGAGTTTTCGGTTCAAGAGTATATAAATTGCCAACCAATGTACCAGAACAGATAATCTCTCTATTCCTTTTTATAACCACTTTGTCATTAAAAGAAACAGAATATCCATCCATAAACAATTTAGAAACTGAAATTAAATTCTTTCTAAAAGTAAACCAAAACTTTATTCCTATCAAAAGATAAATGAACGTCTCCCACTGCAATATCCGCCACCTTTGAAGCATTGCCCATGAAGACGGTAATCTCTCCCTCAGCTAGTCGTCGGGTTTCCTGGAACCCCTGCAAAGTATTGCAGACATGATCAGTGGCTCCTGTATCTACACACCAGGCACTGGTAGATAACACCGCTAAACATGTTTCAACAACTAAACAAGAAGATATACCTTTGTTCTTTCGGCGAGGACAGTCCGCCTTCCAATGTCCAGTCTGCTTGCAAGTGAAGCACTTGCCTTTCGGCTTCTTCACTCCTGCCTGAGGTCCCACTGCCACTTTCTTCACTCCACCTTGCTTCTTCTTCTTCTTACCTTTCGGTTTAGAGGAAGAAACCTTCTGAGCGACCATGGCTTGAGCGCTTTGATGAAAAAGCCCCTCTGCGCTGGAGTTACAGCCGGAAGCTCCGCCAGAATACAACCTCTTGTTCATGTTGTAGTTGAGGCGGAACTACTCAAAACTCCTAGGCAGAGACTGGAGAATGATATCGACCTTGGTTTCCCCATCGATCTCATCTCTGAGGACTTCCATCTCATTAAGATGAGCCATCATCTTGAGAACATGATCCCTAACGGGTGTTCCCTCGATCATGGTGGTCGTCATCAAGTTTCTCATCGCCTCCTGTCTAGCCGCCCTACTCTGATGTCCGAAAAGTTCCTTGAGATTGAACATCATGTCATAAGCTGTGGCCATGGCCTGATGCTGATGTTGCAGCACATTTGACATAGATGGCAAAATGTAACACAACGCCATCTCATCTGCCTTGATCCATTTTTTATAACTTTCTTTCTCCTTTTCATCAGAGTCATCGGTGGGCTTAGGAGGACAGACCTCGAAGAGTACAAATTTGTACTCCTCCGCAGTTAAGACAATATCCAGATTTCTTTTCCAATCAATGTAGTTTGTTCCAGTAAGTTTATTTTCTTTTAATATGACAGCAAGTGGGTTGAAAGCCATTTGAAAAACCTAAGAATCACAATGATCAAAACATTAGATTTCAAATATAATTGATTCCTCAAAACAATAAAATTCCGAAATCAACCAACACCTCAAATCACCGAGAATGTCGCATGCCACGCTGTGTGGACGTATACGAATTCTATATTTGTAAGAGGAGGTTTTACCCATTAATTTTATTATCTTGTCAACCTTACTTTTTGACAAAATTAATAGTTGGTTCCTCTTTGGCCCTACAAATAAAAGCAGTGACTCCGATGGGGAGGATACTTTTATTTGCATCTAAGTGTGCACCATTACACGATACTAAGGGAATTATTTCGGATTATGTGCCTTACCGCTGTGGAAGTACACATGCTCCTAGATAATTTCCTATAACCATTATTTGACCTAGTGATCCGCAAACAAACCCGTCCGCAGGGAGGAAGACACTCAGAGCCGACACACAAGTTTGTTGCATCACACGTCAAATTGTAATGGAGGCCGCGTGAATTAATTAAAATATCCCTCTCCCACTTAGTAAATTGAAAATGAGGAATTTTAAAGCATACACAACATGCATATAAAACAAATAAGAAATAAATATGAAAAAAAAACAGAATTTTTCCAACTATTATGGCATTGTTCTCCAATACGCATCCCGTCGTGTCGCCACCTCGTCCGCTCCATCTTTTCCCGTGCGCAAGTCACCAAAGAGATCCGAGTCGAGATATATCATTTTAATTTACATCCATTGATCCTATACTCCACGAAGGAGTGTACAAATAATCTAGATTGAAAGTAAACTAAAATGAGCGGCTAAATAATGCCGTATTTAATTACAAAAATTAAATACTAATCTAGCCTCGTCAACCCCGAGGATTCAAATAATATACATACAATCACACACAAAACAATCACATACAACCAAATAGCCATAATAGTCGGATCTTATGCCTGCAACCAAAAAGTTAGCCTACGCACATCCTACTATTATCCGACATACTCAATATATGATATGCGCATGAAAGTAACCAAATCCAAAACACACAAAACCGGAAACCGTGGCTCTGATACCACTTGAAGGGAGTTGCTTCGGAGGCTCATTGGCTCCCATGTCCCCGGATTAAAATTTTCACTAATGAAAGAACTAATCCGGATGGGATGAGTTTCCTTAGCATAACCAATTCGTCGTCGTGCTAACAACTTGAGTGATCGCTTGAACAAACTAGTTGTTCAAGCAACACAACTCTTCTAGTTGGTTAGCCGCGGAAGAGACGACGGACGGATCGCCAGTTTTTGTGTTTGTCTTTGGAGTCCATGATTATACAAAATATATACAAATGCACACTTGTATAATCAACACATAAAAGAACATGCTAAGATCAGAAAATAAAGTTGTAAAACTTTTATACCTCACGATCTTCTACCGTATGTCCTATCCTCCTCGTGGACGTCGTGTGGGCGAAGATCCTCCACGAGTAGAAGCCTCCTAGATCGCGTTCTTCCCTTCCTTGTTCGCTGCGAACAAAGAGAAGAACCAAGCAAAACTCCTTCTCATTTCTAGAACCTGCCACCAAGCCAAGGAGCTCGATGTAACCGCCGGCCAAGGAGTGAATGGTTGAGTGCCGACCAACCTTGTGACAATGTTTCTGCCGGCCACCTAGAAGTTAGAGAAGCACCGGCCACCAAGAAGTTGGAGAACCACCGGCCACCAAGGAGCAAAGGAGGAGGAAGAGGGCCGGCCAAAGCAAGGAAGAAGAGGGAGTGAGCGCCGGCCACCAAGGAGAAAAGAAGGAAACCCTAATCTCCTTTCTTGTTGCCGCCCAAACCACTTCCAAAACCCTAGCCGCCTAAAACACTTGAGAGGCAAAATCCTAATCCTAGAGAACCATTATTGCCGCCCAAGCCTTAGCCCTCTATTTATAGAATTGGGCTTAAGTCTCCTTTAATCTCCACCGTCGGATCTAGGGATTTAATCTCCACCGTCGGATCTAGGGTTTTATCCCAACCGTCGGATCTAGGGTTTCATCCCAACCGTCGGATCTAGGGTTTCATCCCAACCGTCAGATCTAGGGTTTTATCCCAACCGTCAGATCTAGGGTTTCATCCCAACCGTCGGATCTAGGGTCTCATCCCAACCGTCGGATCTAGGATTTCATCCCAACCGTCGGATCTAGGGATTTAATCCCAACCGTTGGTTTTAGAGTTTTGTTTTACATCCTTGGATCTAGGCTTCTTGAAGATTATATTAGGCTACGATAGGGATCATAAGGAGGAGTTGGATCTTGGCCACCCGATGGATCGGAACCACACAAACTTGATCCATCAATGATGTTCCATTCCACTAGAGGATCATCATTGAACTACCTCACCAACCCCCATAAATCAATATGGGCTCCATATATTATTTGTACATCCATCTCCCCGTGTTTAAGATATCGAATGTCCGTCAATTAATTGATTCTTGACCATCGATTAATTAACATCTAACTCCTCGAGTAGTACCACTCAACCTTATCATCATGTTGACTAAGTCAACCCAATTTGAGTTTACATGATGAACCTTATGAGCTCCTCAAGGGGACATCATCAACCTAATATATAGGACACGGTTTCCTCCTATAATCAATGACACACCATGTAAATAATATCATTTCCCAACTTACCGGGCATATTGATTTAATCCATTTAAATCTCACCCTTTAGTAAATCAAAGAAATAAATACTAAGTACATGTGTCCATTATTATATCGGGATTAAGAGCATATACAACATAATATCCGAGGTCCGATTCAATTATGTAGTCAACAATAAATTGAATCACCTCTATGTCGGTCCTGCTCAATACACCTAAGTGTACTAGTGTAACTCTATGTTCAAGACAAAACAATACCAAGCTACACTACAACCATGCCAATGGTTTGTCCAAAACCATCTTAGTTGTGAGCCTCTACTTATATTCTACAAGATACTGATAACATGATCTTCTGTGCCACACCAAGCACCATGTTATCTACAATGTAAAATATTAGATAATATGCACACATATAATAAATATATAAAGTGCAAACAATGATCATGTGATTCTTATTTCAAAATAAAAATATTCATACAAAAAGAGCTAGGCTTTCAGTATACATTCCAACAAACCTTTCCAACGTAGCCTCAACCTCTTGAACTCGGTCTTTCAAAAGAGAATTCTCCTCCTCAAGTTTTTCAATTTGGGTTGAGTTTCCCTCTTAAACTTGACTAGTTGAAAAGGTTAGAGTAGCCTCTCGCTTGAGGGTTTCAACCTCCTCAAGTAACGACTCAACCCTAGACTCGGACTTAGTTAATTTCCTATTAAGCATTTTAATTGTATTGTAAAGTGTATGAATTAGTGAGCGGCTAACCTTAATTTTCTCTTTTGGTCCAGCTTTGAGTTACTTCTCGAAGTAGTCCTCGAGTTCGGAGTCGGTGTTGTAATTGGATTCGGATTCGGACTCTGACTTGGACTCTTCAGGTCTTGCCATGCATGCTATGTCGTCGCCTTCTTCGTTGTCCCATGTTGCATGAAAAGCCTTCTTTTGATTTGATTTGAATTGTGCCCTCTTTTGATTCTTTAGTAGCTTCCTTTCCCTCCGAATGATCTTCCGCACTACGTTCACTATAGCTTTCACCTTTTCGGATTCGGACTCTAATTCGTCATCGGGTTCGAGTCCATCTTCTTGCCTGGTAGGTGGCTTGCTTCTTTGTTCTGCAAGTAGAGCAATACCTCTCTCATCCCGGACCACGTTAGTTTGCTCGTGAAGTTCAAACTCGGAAAATAATTCATCTAACATAAGCTTCGAAAGGTCCTTAGAGACCTTGTAGGCATCGACCATGGATGCCCACAAGGTAGTCCTAGGAAATGAATTAAGAACGTACCTTAGTAGGTCACGGTTTTCGACCTTGTGTCCGATGGTGTGCAGGCCGTTGATAATGTCTTGGACGCGGGCGTGTAGTTGTGTCGCCATCTCATGTTCCTGCATCTTAAGGTTATACAACTTATTGAAAAGAAGGTCACGTTTACATACCTTAGCATCGGACGTTCCTTCGTGTAGCTCGATTAATTTGTTCCATAGGTCCTTGGCGCTAATGAATGGTCCGATGCGATTGAGTTCCTCCTTGGACAAGCCGCATTGCAATATTTGGGTTGCTCTTGTATCGGCTTCGATTTGCCTCTTGGTTGCATTTGTCCACTTGTTGAAATCCAAGGGCTCTCCTTGATCATTGGTGGGTAGAGCAAAGCCGGTTTGGATTATTATCCAAGTCTCGACTTGTGTTTTCAAGAAACACTCCATTCGACCTTTCCAATAACGGAAATAATCTCCGTTAAAGAACGGAGGTCGGGTGGTGCTATACCCCTCAATGTGAGCCATTAAGTATCTTGCAAAACACGAATACAAACCAAAGGGAATTCCAAGACTTGGTTTTGGATTAGTAATGCGGGAAATAAATAGGAAATAAATGGAATTAAATGAGAAAAATAAGAAACTAACAAAAACTAACAACTTACGACCTTCGATGTCCCCTTCAGTTACATGTGCTCATTGGATTTTGGGGGCTGGAAATAGCTTTTTACGGGGGTAAACCCTCTTAAGAAATGTAGATCTCTCAGAGAGCTTCAATTTGGTAGGTAGATTGTTATGTGAGTCCACTTGTGTAAAAAGTTATGGCCCTTTTACCATCGACTACTCCAAGAGAGAATACTTGCAAGCACACAACCAAAAGAAACGTACCAAGACTTCGTCTTGGATTAGTAGTGCGGGAGGAAAAAAAAGACCTAAAAAAAATACGAATCGAAAAATACGAACAGAAAACCAAAACGTGCTAGATCGGTGGTTTCACCAAATCTTAGCGCCCCCGCTCTGATCCAAATGTTGGATTGAGAAGCGTCGCTAGAGGGGGGGTGAATAGCGATCGTAAATCTTTCGTTCGAATTCGTTCATTGAGACACAAGTAAACGAGTAAGCACAGCGGAAAATAAAGTGACACATTTATTTTACTTGGTTCACAACCTACCGGTTGCTACTCCAAGGCCCTATCGGTCCTAGACCGCGTACGAAGGGCAAAGCACTATAATGTCTCCTCCTCGTTAGAGGTAGGAGACAACAATCACAAAATCCGGAAGTACGAGGATGAGGCAACAAGCCTACCTCACCTCGTTACGAATAAAAACAACGAATACAATATTAAAATATATTACTAGATGCTGCTGTCGATGAAGAAGATCTGAGCTTGTCGTCGCGTCAGCGTTATGACGGCGTTGGAGCGTTGGCGTTGTAGGAGCACTTGATGAATAAACTTGATGATGTTTGGAGTTGGAATCCACCCCTCCTTTTATAGATTTTGGCCTCTGAATATGTCTCCTCTTTTTTTGGAATAGATCATGAAGTTGTATAATTTTTATCGCGAAGTGGCCGCGTCAAACCTTATCCGTTTTGACCTAGCGCAAAGACTGATTCATCGCCATCAGTCGACTGATGCCTCCCATCACCGATCGATGAGCATCGATCGGCCGCGCCTAACGCCCGTGATCATTGCCCGGCTGGCCACTTCCTTGCAGTAAGAGGTTAGCTCAAAAAATGATAAATACAACGATTTCTAACTGTCCAATCTCGACCTAGACCTTCCATAAGAAGTCTTAGTCGGATCGCCGCCTACGGTCATCCCCGTAAAGAGGACACAACCTTACCATCTCTCACTCACACGAGCTTACCTCGATACTTACTGTGTCGCTTTCTCTTCTGGCCTTCCACTCGATTCCTTCGGCTCCCTCCGAAGTCACTCGAGTGTCGCCCGACCACCGCGGCTTCCTCCGGGTGTCGCTAGCCTTCAGCTCTAGCTTTAGTACTTTTCTGCATACTCGATTTAGCTCGTGAGATAACGATGTAAACTTAACTTTGTGTCTTTGCCAGAATCAAAACACAGGTTCGATTATCTGGTGCCCCTGCACCAACAAATTTGTCATGAATTATAACATGAATGAAATTGATAAGCCACTGCCTGAGATGCTCAGCATGTTGAGAACTGCTGAGCTTAACCTTAAGAAGGGAAAATCTGACACCATTTTGATGGTGCACAAAAAGAAAGGCAAGGGAAAGCCTAAAGGTAAGGGAAAGTCCCAAGCCAAGGGCAAAAGCAAAGAACTTAAACCCAAAGGAGGGGTAGCCAAGGAAGGGGCTTGCTTCCACTGCAAGAAAGCTGGACACTGGAAGCGTAACTGCAAAGTTTACCTGGAAGATCTTAAGAAGAAAAGAAGTGAGACTTCTACTTCAGGTATAAATGTTATAGAAGTCAATCTATCTATTTCTTCATCATGGGTATTAGATACCGGATGTGCATCTCACATTTGTACTAATGTGCAAGCGCTGAGAAATAACAGGGCATTGACAAAGGGCGAGGTGGACCTACGAGTAGGCAATGGAGCAAGGGTTGCTGCTGTTGCTGTAGGAACTTATGATCTATCTCTGCCCTCTGGGCTTGTACTAGAATTAAATGAATGTTGTTATGTGCCTGCTTTGACTAAGAACATAATTTTGATTTCTTGTTTGGACAAGAAAGGATTTACATTTATAATAAAGAACAAATGTTGTTCAGTTTATTTAAATGATATGTTCTATTGTAGTGCACCTCTAATGAACGGACTCTACTTTCTAGACTTAGAGATACGTATTGCTAGTAAATCTATTAATTCTCTGACTAGACCAACATGTCAGAACTCTTTTTCCATGGCTTTTGAATCGGAGTCTAGTCCTAAAGACATATTATTTGCTCCATAAGGATGGGGTGCTAGACTCATTTGATTTTGAATCATATGAGACATGCGAGTCTTGCCTTTTAGGCAAGATGACCAAGACTCCTTTAGTGGACATAGCGAAGAGCAGCAGATTTGTTAGGACTTATACATAGTGATGTATGTGGTCCTTTCATATTCTTTGCTAGAGGTGATTCTGGTACTTCATTACATTCTTGATGACTTGATGATATGGTTATGTGTATCTTATGACACATAAATCAGAATCCTTTGAAAAGTTCAAGAATTCAAGAATGAAGTACAAAACCCGACTTGGCAAGAGTATTAAGATACTTGATCGGATCGAGGTGGTGAATACCTTAGCCATGAGTTTCGTGACTATCTAGGTGAGTGTGGGATTCTATCCCAACTCACTCCTCTGGAACACCACGGTGGAATGGTGTATCGAAAGGAGGAATCGTACCCTATTGGATATGTGCGATCTATGATGAGTCACCACAGATCTTCCTATATCCTTTTGGGGATATGCTCTGAACACCGACCTTTACCCTTAGCAGTGTACCATCGAGGCTGTGGTAAAGACACCATATCACGATATGGGCGGAGAAAAATCCCAAGATGTCTTTATGAGGATTTGGGGTTGTGAGGCTTACGTTCGACGTCAAGTCTCGGACAAGCTGGACCCAAATCCGATAGGTGCTATTTTGTTGGATATCCCAAGGATACAAAGGGATATTACTTCTACATTCGGATCGGCTACAAAGTGTTTGTGGCAGGGGTTTTTCTAGAAAGGGATTTTGTTTCTAGAAAAACTGGTGGGAATCTACCGATCTTGAAGAAATTCAAGATAAGGACCATAGCTGAGGCCTTGATGGAGGTTGAGCAGGAACCACAAAGTGTTGTGGGTGATGAGGTTGTTGCACAAGAGTTGTGGAACAACCACTGTTCATAGACCTACCTCTTCTTGGTCGATAGGTGCGTCGGCTGAGAGATACTCATTTCTCTTGTCGACCATGATGATGACGTTATGCTCATTGAGAATGAGCCTACCTCCTATCGAGGAAGCTGTGATGAGCCAGTCGAGAAATGGCTAGAGAGGCCATGAGATCGAGATGGAATCCATGTACACTAACCAAGTATGGACTTTGGTTGATCCACGAAGGGTCAAACCCATTGGGTGTAAGTGGGTCTTTAGGAGAAAAGCGACATGGATGGACTTCGCATACCTATAAGGGCGATTGGTGGCTAAAGGTTTCAAAGCAAATTCATGGTATTGACTATGATGAAACCTTTTCTCGATGGCGATGTTTAAGTCCATTGGATCTTGCTTGCTATTGCGGCATACCACGATTATGAGATCTGGCGGATGGATGTCAAAACGCGTTTCTGAATGAAACTTACTCGAGGATGTGTACATGACACAACACGAGGTTTTGTAGATCCACGGACATCTTTGAAAGGTATCTGGTGCAAGGTCCATTTATGGGCTAAAGCAAGCTTCTCGGGTGGAATCTTGATTCGATGATGCGATCAAGCAGTTTGGTTTCATCGAGAATGAAGATGAACCACAGTGTCTACAAGAGGGTTAATGGGAACACTGATTGTCTTCCTTGTATTGTATGTGGATGACATACTACTCATTGGGAATGACATCCCTTAGCTGATCTGTGAAGACTTGGTGGGGCGTGCTTCTCAATGAAGGACTTAGTGAAGCGACATTGTATCAAGATCTATAGAGATAGATCTAAGAGAATTAATGTCCTTGAGTAGTAGGTTCTTATCTATATCAATCGATTGGTTGAATTGATAATGAGATGATATAGAGAACACTACTCTTAATCATTCCTAGTCGAGTATTAACATTCAGGGACAATGTTAATGCGTAGAGACTAGCATGTAGGTCAACACGATGACTTGATCTTATAAGTCATGGATATGAGATATCAAGTTGACACATGGGTATGCATTGGAGAATGTATACTGAATGACCCGCCATGAGAAAGTATCATGGATCGTTATATGAGTGTCATATACTTTCTCATGTGGCTATTAGTCCTTAGACCTGAAGTCACCATGGTTCCCTACATAAGGAGTTGCATACTTTGGCTTCGTCAAATGTCACCCATAAATGGGTGGACTATAAAGGCGATTACTGAGTATATAACAAATTTTGCGGAGGGATGTGAGTGATGTAGATGAGATCTATCCCTCCTATATGACGGGGGTGACATCGATATTCTTGATAGAGTGAGACCACGAAGTGCATGGCCATGCCCAAATGAGTCAATATGAGATATTGAGCTCATTTGATTAGAGTGAGTCTACTTGGAGTTCAAGATATAGATTGTACCGAGGATGACACGGTCTATGCTTCAATTGGTCAATCTAGATGTCAAGGATAGAGGGACATTGTCACATATTGTGAGAGTCACAATTAGTAGTCACAAAGGTGATGTTGGAGCTCAACATTCTTGTAACTTGGGTAGCAATGATGTGTTGCTAGATACCGCTCATTGCTTATGTTCCTAAATCGGTTTAGGGACATTGCCAATGTTACAAGAACCTATAGGGTCACACACTAAGGGCAATTAGATGGAGATTAGGTTCATATGATGAACCATGAGGATTAGGTTCATGAGATTAACCAAATTGGATTAAGAGTAATCCTAATTAGACTAATTGAGTTGGACTCAATTTGATTCAAGTGTTGAATGAGTCTAATTTAGATTTGATTCATCAAATCAATTTAAATTAATGAATAGAGATTCATTAAATTAAATTGACTTGAATCAAATGGTTGGATTTGATCAACCATGGGAGATAAGAGGTCAAGTTTGACTTGACTTGAGAGGGAAGATGAAAGGTCAAGTTTGACTTGACCAAATGCCATGTCATGATGATGACTTGGCATGGCCGGCCAATGATGATGCTCCACATCATCATTGACTTATCAAGTGGTGCCACCTCATAAGGGAGACCAAGAGACATTGGCTCTTGGAGTTACATGCATGCATGTAACCCCCTCTCCATGAAGTGGTCGGCCACTTGATTGGCATTAGATGAAAAAATTCATTTGAGTGAGTTACACAAATTCATCTTCTTCCTTGGATCACCCTCTCAAGATCTCCCAACCTCCTTGGCCGAAATTCCTAAAGGGTGCTAGCACACTCTAAGGTATTTTTCTCCACCTATTGCTTGTGTGGATACCAATAGAGGAGTGTGCACTTAACACTCTCGAGTTCCGGCGAACCTTTTGTATGAGCGAGATTTGCAAAGGGCGTCGCATCGAGGGTAACTTCTTATCATATAGATCTAGAGTAGATCTAAAAATATTAAACACATACATGTTATTTTTATATTTTATACTTCGCACGGATCCGTGGCCGGGGCTTCCAAAGTTTCCGCAATGCAAAAAGCGGTTTTTGCGTCTCGGAAAACCCAACAAAATGTACAAATAATATATGGAGCCCATATTAACTTTTGGGGGTTAGTGAGGTAGATCAATGATAATCCTTTAGTGGATTGGATTATCATTAATGGATCAGACTTTATGTGGGCTTGATCCATTGGGTGGCCAAGATCCAACTCCTCCTCATGGTCCCTATTGTAGCCTATTAATACCTCATGAAGCCTAGATCGAATGGATGGAAACAAAACTCTAGATCCAAAGGTAGAGATTAAATCTTTAGATCCGACGGTTGAGATTAAATCTCTAGATCCGACGGTTGAGATTAAATCCCTAGAACCAATGGTGGAGATTAAAACAAAGCTTATCCCTAAAATCTATAAAAGGAGCCTTTAGGGTTGGCGTGGAGAGCAAGAGGCAAGGGAAGAGGCTAGGGTTTGGGCGGTAAGGAGAATAGGGGTTGGCGGCACCAAATAAGGAAACTATTTCCTTATCTTCTTCTTCCTCAAGCTTGCCGGCGCCTATACAACCCCTTCCTCACTTTGGCCGACATCCAAACTCCCACAATATCTTCTCCTTGGCTGGTGGAACCAAGGCTTATGGTCCTTCCTTGGAGCTTTGGCCGACATTCATCTTTTCTCCCTTCTCCTTGTTGGCCGGCGGCAAGTAACTTCCTTGTTGCTTGTTGGTTTGCTAAAGGAAGGAGAAGGGTCTTGTTTCTATTCTTCCTCTTGCTCGGAACGAGCAAGGAAGGAAGATTGATGATCTAGGAGCTTCAACTTTTGGTAGATCATCGCCCACACGACGTCCGAAAGAAGGAAGGTCATACAATAGAAGATCGAGAGGTATATCGATTCTCTATTTTCATTTGTTACATGTTTATATTTGCTTTTCAATTATATGCATGATATATATTTTGTTTTGTGGCTAAATATAACTTGGACCCCGAACATAAACACAAAAGCCGACGATCCGTACATCGTCTATTCCGCGGCTATTCGTAGATCGAATAGCACGACGATGACAAGGTTGCTTGGGCAATCCCTCTTGTCAAGGATAAATTTTTTTATCCGGGGACGTAGAAGGGATCGCCATGAACAAGCAACCGAGTTGAAGTGGGAAGCGAAGTTTCCCCTCCCTTCAATTGGTATCAGAGCCACGGTTTCTGGTTTTGTGTGTTTAGGATTCGGTTACTCTTATGCATTTTTCATATATTATATGTGCCGAATAATAGTAGGATATGCGTAGGTTAACTCTTTGGTTGCAGGCATAAGATTCGACTATTATGGCCCCATGTGTGTATGTGATTGTATGTGTGTAATTGTATATTTTATTGAATCCTTGGGGTTGACGAGGCTAGTATTTAATTTTTTGTAAATTAGATACGGCATTGTTTAGCCACTCTTTTTATTTTAGTTTACTCTCGATCTAGATTTCATGTACACTCCCTCGTGGAGTATAGGATCGATGGATGTAAATTAAAATAGTTTTTAGTCTCGGTTCGGATCTCCGGATGGCTCATACATGGCGTAGGAGGAGTGGACGAGATGACGATGCGACGGGAGACATATTGAAGACAAAAGCCATAATAGTTGGAAAATAATTTATTTTTCATATTTATTGCTTATTGTTAGATATGCATGTCGTAGGCTAGAAAATTCCTCAATTTTAAATTACTAAGTGGGAGAGGGATATTTTTATAAATTCCCACGGCCTCCATTACAATTTGACAAGTGATGCAAACAAACTTGCGCGTCGGCTCTGAGTGCCTTCCTCCCCATTGTATGAGTTTGTTTGCGGATCACAAGGTCGAATATGGTTATAGAGAATTATTAAGGAGCGTGTGTACTTCCCCATCGGAAGACACATAACCTGAGATAATTACCTTGGTACCGAGTAATGGTGAACACTTAGATACAAATATAAGTATCCTCCCCATCGGAGTCACTGGTTTTATTTGGAAGGCCAAAGAGGAACCAACTATTAATTTTACTTGTCAAAAAGTTAGGTTGACAAGATAGTAAAATTAATGGGTAAAACCTCCTCTTACAAATGTAGAATTTGTATATGTCCACACTATCGTGGCATACGATATTCTAGGTGTTTGAGGTGTTGGTTGATTTTAAAATTCTATTGTTTGAGGAATCAATAATTTTTTGAAATCTAATATTTTGATCTATGTGATTATTAGGTTTTCTTTCAAAATGACTTTCAATCCACTTGCTGTGATACTGAAAAAGAATAAACTTACTGGACCCAACTATGTTGATTGGAAGAGGAATCTAGACATTGTCTTGACTGCTGAGGAATACAAATATGTACTCCTCGAAGAGTGTCCTCCTAAGCCTGTAGATGATTCTGGGGAAAAGGAGAGAGAGAGTTATAAGAAGTGGATAAAGGCTGATGAGATAGCGCGATGTTACATTTTGTCATCTATGTCAAATGTACTGCAACATCAACATCAAGCCATGCCCACTGCTTATGACATGATGCTCAATCTCAAAGAACTTTTCGGACACCAAAATCGTCCTGCAAGGCAGGAAGCTATGACGAACCTGATGACGACCACCATGATCGAGGGAACACCCGTAAGGAATCATGTTCTCAAGATGATGGCTCATTTGAATGAGTTGGAAGTCCTCAGAGTTGAGATCGATGGGGAAACCCAGGTCGATATCATTCTCCAGTCTCTACCTAGGAGTTTTGAGCAGTTTCTCCTGAACTACAACATGAACAAGAGGTTGTATTCGTTGGCGGAACTTCTGATAGAACTCCAGGCGGCAGAGGGGCTATTTCGTCAGAGTGCTCAGGCGCATGCCATGGTGACCCAAAATGTTTCTACTTCTAAGCCGAAAGGAAAGAAGAAGAAGAAAAAAACTGGGACGAAGGCGGTGGGAGGAACTCAGGGAGGAGTGAAGAAGCCGAAAGGCAAGTGCTTCACTTATAAGAAGACTGGACACTGGAAGAAGGACTGCCCCAACCGCAAACAGAATAAAGGTATATCTTTTGGTCTAGTCGTTGAAACATGTTTAACGGTGTTATCTACCGACACTTGGTGTGTAGATATGGGAGCCACTGATCATGTCTGCAATACTTTGCAGGGGTTCTAGAAAATCAGATGACTGGCTGAGGGGGAGATTACCGTGTACTTGGGCGATGCCACGAAGGTGGCGGCTATTGCAGTGGGAGACGTTCATTTATCTTTTGAGAAAAATAAAATTTTGGTTTTTAAGAATTTCCTTTATGTACCTTTATTTAGAAAGAATTTAATTTTGGTTTCTAAATTGTTTATGGATGGATATTCTATTTCTTTTAATGGCAGAGTTGTTATAAAAAGGAATAAGGACATTATCTGTTCAGGTGCATTGATAGGAAATCTATACACACTTGAACCAAAAGCTCCCACGATGCAAATTGAAGTTAATAACTCATCTTCTAATTCCAATAAGAGAAAAGAACCTTCGAAGATGAACCAAACATATCTTTGGCATCTTAGGCTTGGTCATATTAATCTAAGCAAAATTCAAAGGTTGATAGCTGATGAACCTTTGAGTTCATTAGTTGTGGAAGATTTCCCAACCTGCGAATCTAGCCATGGAGGGTAAAATGACCAAGAGGCCATTTAAGGCCAAGGGGTATAGAGGCAAAGATGTGTTAGAATTGGTTCATTCTGATTTGTGTGGTCCTATGTCTATCCAGGTTAGAGGTGGTTTTGAGTATTTTGTCTCTTTTATAGACGATTATACGAGATATGGATACATTTACTTGATGCGCCGCAAGTCTGAATGCTTTGACAAGTTCAAAGAATTCAAGGCTGATGCAGAGAAACGTCAAGGTAAAAGTATCAAGACACTGCGATCTGATCATGGTGGTGAGTACCTCTTGGGAGAGTTTAGGAACTACTTATCAGAGGCTGAGATTCAATCCCAATTGTCTGCACCTGGCACACCCCAGCAGAATGGTGTAGCAGAGCGAAGGAATATGACTCTTATGGAGATGGTTAGATTGATGATGAGTTATTCTGAAATGCCAGATTCATTCTGGGGATATGCTCTAGATACGACGGTGTACATTCTGAACTTGGTTCCATTTAAATCAGTGCCTTCTACTCCCATAGAATTGTGGACTGGGCGAGAGCCCAGTCTAAGACATATTGGGATTTGGGGGAGTCCAGCACATGTGCTGAAGGAAGATGCTGGTAAGTTGGAACCTCCTACAGAAGTACGCATGTTTATTGGCTATCCTAGAGGAACGAAAGGTGGTTTGTTTTATAGTCCTAGAGATCAGAGGGTGATCGTTAGCATGAACGCCAGATTTCTAGAGGAAGACTATGTGATGAACCACAAGCCCATGAGTAAGATTGTTTTGGAGGAAATAAAAGGGGAAGTTACTTCTTCTGTACCACCGGTACAAGAGGATATATCACAAGTCACTGCACCACGTGTCACGGAGGATACACAGGTGATACCTCATCGTAGTAGGAGGGTTGTGAGACAACCTGATAAATTCATGTTCTTGGGAGAATCTTCTGATTTGGTCCCTGGCGAACATGAACCTGATCCCTGGACATATGACGAGGCAATCCAAGATAAAGATGCAACATCTTAGCAAAGTGCAATGAATACTGAGATTGAATCTATGGATTCAAATCAGGTCTGGGAGCTAGTGGAACCACCCGATGGTGTAAAAACCATTGGATGCAAGTGGATCTACAAAAGAAAGAGAGGAATAGATGGGAAGGTTAAGACCTTCAAAGCGAGGCTTGTTGCGAAGGGGTATACTCAAAAAGAGGGTATCGATTATGAGGAGACCTTTTAGCCGGTAGCCATGCTTAAGTCTATCCGGATTCTCTTATGCATTGCAGCTCATATGGATTATGAGGTGTGGCAGATGGATGTCAAGATAGCTTTCCTTAATGGAAGTCTTGAGGAAAACATCTATATGAAGCAACCAGAGGTATTCATTACGAAGGGCAAAGAGCATCTTGTATGTAAGCTTAATCGGTCCATTTATGGATCGAAGCAAGCTTCGAGGTCTTGGAACATCCGATTTGATGAGGTAATCCAATCTTATGGATTTATTCAAAGTCTGGATGAGTCTTGTGTATACAAGAGATGTGATGGAAACGTAGTGGTATTTCTTGTACTATACGTAGATGACATTTTGTTGATTGGCAACAATATCAAGGTGTTATCGGACGTAAGGGTATGGTTGTCCAAACAGTTTGATATGAAGGACTTGGGAGAAGTGGGACACATCCTTGGGATCAAGGTTATAAGGGATCGCAGGAAAAGGATATTGTGCTTATCCCAAGCTTCATACATAGACACGATTATGGATTGTTTTAGCATGGAAAACTCCAAGAAAGGTTTTCTACCTTTCAGGCATGGAGTTCCTTTATCTAAGGAGATGTGTCCTAGAACATCTGAGGAGATAGAGGAGATGAAGGCGGTTCCTTATGCTTCGGCGGTAGGAAGCCTCATGTATGCGATGCTATGTACGAGACCAGATATCTGCTTTGCCGTGGGCATGGTCAGTAGATATCAGAGTAATCTAGGACAGGGACATTGGACTATGGTAAAGCATATATTGAAGTACCTGAGAAGGATTAGGGATTATATGTTGTTTGTGGGTTACACGGATTTCAACTTCCAATCAGACAGGGATAACAGTAAGTCTACCTCAAGTTTTGCATTTACATTGGGAGGTGGAGCCATTGTATGGAGGAGTATCAAGCAGAAATGTGTGGCGGACTCTACCATGGAAGCTGAGTATGTGGCAGCCTCTGAGGTGGTCAAAGAAGCCGTGTGGCTCAAGAACTTCCTGATGGACTTGGATGTGATTCCTGGTTTGCCTAGAACTATCACAATTTATTGTGATAATAGTGGTGCAATTGCAAACTCGAAGGAACCACGAGCCCATAAGGCTAATAAACACATAGATCGCAAGTACCACCTGATACGAGAAATCGTAAAGAGAGGAGAAGTTGCTATGGCCAAGATTGCATCAGATGATAACCTGGCAGATCCTTTCATTAAGGCCCTTCCGACAAGAGCTTTTGATAGGCATGTGGAGGGAATGGGGATCAGATGTATGACAGTTTGAGGACAACATAGTTTTTTTTGTATAAGTGGGAGATTGTTGGGATGTATACTGAAAAGTATATCTTTTGTATGAACATCTTTATTTTTGAAATAAGAATCACATCATCATTGTTTGCATATTTTTATGGTTATGCATATTGTCTAATACTTTACATTGTAGATAACATGGTGTGTGGTGTCACACGAGAGATCATGTTATCAGCTCCTTGAAAAGTATAAGTAAAGGCTCACAACCGAGATGACTTTGGACAAACCATCGGAATGGTTGTAGTGTGATTTGGTATTGGTTTGTCTTAACCATAGAATCACACTAGTGCACTTTGTGTGTATTGAGCAGGACCGACTTAGAGGTGTGTCGTTTATATTGTACATAATCAAATCGGACCTCAGATATTATATTGTACATACTCTTAATCCCGATATAATAACGGGCACATATACTTAGTACTCATCTCTTTGATTTACCAATGGGCGAGATTTATAGATTAAATCGATAGGCTCGGTAAGTTGGGAGATGATATTATTTATATGGTGTGTCGTTGATTATAGGAGAAAACTGTGTCCTATATATTAGAATGATGATGTCCCCTTGAGGAGCTCATAAGGTTCATCATGTAAACCCTGCAGGTGGACTTGATCCGGCATGATGAAAAGGTTGAGTGGTACTACTCATGGAGTTAGATGTTGATTAATTAATGGTCAGTAAATTAATTAATCGACGAACATTCGAGATCTTAAACACGGGGATAAAATGTACAAATAATATATGGAGCCCATATTAACTTATGGGGGTTGGTGAGGTAGATCAATGATAATCCTTTAGTGGATTGGATTATCATTAATGGATCAGACTTTATGTTGGCTTGATCCATTGGGTGACCAAGATCCAACTCCTCCTCATGGTCCCTATTGTAGCTTATTAATACCTCTTGAAGCCTAGATCCAATGGATGGAAACAAAACTCTAGATCCAAAGGTAGAGATTAAATCTCTAGATCTGACGGTTGAGATTAAATCTCTAGATCCGACAATTGAGATTAAATCCCTAGAACCAATGGTGGAGATTAAAACAAGGCTTATCCCTAAACTCTATAAAAGGAGCATTTAGGGTTGGCGTGGAGAGCAAGAGGCAAGGGGAGAGGCTAGGGTTTTGGGCGGCAAGGAGAATAGGGGTTGGCAACACCAAATAAGGAAACTATTTCCTTATCTTCTTCTTCCTCAAGCTTGCCGGCACCCATACAACCCCTTCCTCACTTTGGCCGACGTCCAAACTCCCACAATATCTTCTCCTTGGCCGGTGGAACCAAGGCTTAGGGTCCTTCCTTAGAGCTTTGGTCGGCATTCATCTTTTCTCCCTTCTCCTTGTTGGCCGACGGCAAGTAACTTTCTTTTTGCTTGTTGGTTGGCTAAAGGAAGGAGAAGGATCTTGTTTCTATTCTTCCTCTTTCTCGGAACGAGCAAGGAAGGAAGATTGGTGATCTAGGAGCTTCAACTTTTGGTAGATCGTCGCCCACACGACGTCCGAAAGGAGGAAGGTCATACAATAGAAGATCGAGAGGTATATCGATTCTCTATTTTAATTTGTTACATGTTTATATTTGCTTTTCAATTATATGCATGATATATATTTTGTTTTGTGGCTAAATATAACTTAGACCCCGAACATAAACACAAAAGCTGGCGATCCGTACATCGTCTATTCAGCGGCTATTCGTAGAATAGAGGTTGGTCGCTTGAACAACAAGTTTGTTTAAGTGACTACTCTAATCGAATAGCACGATGATGACAAGGTTGCTTGGGCAATCCCTCTTGTCAAGGATAAATTTTTTTATCCGAGGACGTAGAAGGGATCGCCATGAACAAGAAACCGAGTTGAAGTGGGAAGCAAAGTTTCCCCTCCCTTCAATCCCGACATCAGTCAACTTCCATGCCATGGCAGTCGACTGCTCCAAGTTGACTGTTGACTCGACTGGTGTTCGAGTCAGGTCTGTGTCCCATCAGTCGACTGCCAAGGATTGGCAGTCAACTAATGAAATGACCAGTCAACTGATGAAGGAATCAGTCGACTGGTTGCAAGGGTTTCGGGCACATAATGTTGATCAGTAGAGTGCTCGCTTTCGGCACTCGACTGTTGGCTCTATCAGTCGACTGATGGAAGATCAGTCGACTGATGTGGGAGTCGTTGGATGAAATCCAACGTGTAAGAAGCCGTTATTGGGCAACAACTACAGGGGCAGTCGACTGCCAGGCGCCCAACGGGAAGAATGAGCTCTTCCCTATAATAAGGGGCCATTGGACACTTGAGGAAGCTAATGCTTAACTCCTAAACATTCTCACAAGTGTCCAAACGATTTCCACTCTTCTTACTTGCATTTATTCCAATCTTATTGTAAGAAGAGAGATCTTGTAAGAAAAGGTTACCTCTACCTTGCTTGGTGCCAAGGAGAGAATAGTGAAGCTTAAGGCGTGATTCACCTTGGACGAATCAGGTTGTGGATTAGCGGCAAGACCGTGAACCACATTACATCACCGTGTTAGCGTTTGATTTCCTTTACTTATTGCTTTGTCTTTATTGTTTATATTTCCGCTTGCGCTAACGAATTTGTAGACGAGCAATCAATGAGTAAATTTCACCGTACGACGATAGAGGGCTATTCACCCCCTTCTAGTCGGCCACCGACGATCCAACAAGTGGTATCAGAGCCAAGTCACTTGTCACCAGACTAATCACCGCAATAAGCACAATCAAGAGATGGCTGGCTCCAACATTCATCCGCCGAAGTTTGAAGAAGAATTCGCTTGGTGGAAAAAGCGAATGGAGGTATTCTTCGAGACTGATTTTGATATAATGCTCACTATGGAAAATGGTTTTGAAGTTCCTAGGGATGAAGAGGGAGAGCCACTAGGGAAATCAAGGTGGACTAAGAAGCAAAGGGAGGAGCACCTTGCAAATTCAAAGGCCAAGCACCACCTTTTCAATGTGCTCCCCCAACAAGAGATCAACCGAATAGGAGAATGTGCTAGTGCCAAAGAGATGTGGGAGAAGCTAGTGGAGCTTCATGAAGGCACATCCGAGGCCAAGCTAGCAAGGAGAGATGTCCTTCGCTCCCAACTCAACAATATCAAACTCGATAAAGGGGAGAAGGTAACATCCTTACATTCTCTCTTTAAGGAAATTCTTAATGGCCTAACAAGTGTAGGGGAGAAGCTCTCCAACTAGGATATGGTAATGAAGGCTATAGATACCTTTGCCCGGTCCTCAAAGTGGAGCTCCGTGGTGGACTCCTTCTACATTTCGAAGAATCTAGAAGTAAGCACCCTAGAGGAATTCTTCTCCACCATGGAGCTACATGAAACAAGGCTTGAGGGAATAAGTGAAGAACCAAGCATCAAGCCATCAAGGGGAGTGACACTAATGGCCAACAAGGGGAAGAAGAAGAAGGAGATGCTACCTTCCTCATCCGATGAAGACTCCTCCTTCTCCTCCATGGATAGCACGGAAGAAGCATACATGGTAAGGAAGGTAAGACGTGCTTTAAAAAGTTTTAAATTTAACAAATCAAATGATAGGAGGAGAAGGCCGAGGCAAAAAATCATATGCTACAATTGCCAAGAAGAGGGACACATAAGGGATGATTGTCCCCTCTTGAACAAGAGCAAAGAAGAAAGGAGGAAAGAAGAGAAGAAGAAAGGGAGCAAGAAGAAGGAGGATGAAAAGAAGGCCAAAGAAAAGGGGAAGGCTAAGGCACATAAGGCCACATGGGATGATCTATCATCCTCATCATCTGAAGAAGAAGCCTTCACAAATCTTTCCCTAATGGGGATAGATGACTTGGACTCCACCTCCTCCGAGGAAGAAGAAAGAAGCACTAGCGAGGAGGAGAGCTCAAGTGAAGGGGGAGCGTCCCCATCTTCATCCTCATCATCGGAAGGGGATTTGGTAAGTGAGGTAACAAATCTCCCTCCCAAGAAAATTATGTCTATGATTTCTAGCTTAAATAAGGAATTATTTAGGGCTAAAAAGGAAAACAAAAGCATGAAAAATGAAATTAAGGCCCAAGAAGAAAAACTAGAAAAATCATGTTTAAATATTAATGATAATGTCTCTTCTAGTATCAATGATGCATGCTCACATGATGATTACATGCCCTTTAATGTAAATGATGCATGCATTGAAGAAAATAGGGCTTTAAGGGAAAAGATAGACCATATAATTAAAGCCTTAGAGAAATTCACCATAGGTTCCAACACATTGAACATGATCATAGGGAGCCAAAGGGCAAGCTTCAATAGGAAAGGCCTAGGTTACAAGGGGAATAAAAATGAAAAGGCCTATCAATGCCTAATTGCTAGGGGTCAAGCCAAAAATAAAATAATAGCTAGAAAATGGATCCCTAAGGAATTTTTGGTGAACCCTATAGGAAAGAATTTGTATTGGGTTCCCAAATCCATCCTTAAGGGTTAGGAAAACCCTAGGTTAGTCAACCATAAGTAGATTTTATTTATATCATATAAAATGGTTGACTTAGGATGGTGTGGGTTATAAATTTTTAACATAGTGTTGGGTGATGATAATGTATAGCCCATAAATTAAATGCTTAAATCATGATTCATGCTCAATTTTATAATTTGTAATCATGATATACAATGATTGATGATTTATGATCATGATTGATAATTCTTGATGCATGTTCATGATTGGGTTTTTAGGATGATACTTAACCATGGGTAGAAATGCATGAAATTTTGGTTAAGTACAAATACCTTTAGGAACATCTCACATCCCACTATAAGGCTAACTTGATTGAGAACTTAGCAATGGGTGAGATGATAGGATGATACAAATGGTTCACTAATGCTTATGGCAGTTAGATGGATCATTAAGTGTATCAATAGAGCAATAATAGACCAATCATGGCGAAAGCATATGTTTAATTCATAGATATATTGCCCAAAGATCATGGTTGGATATTTCAAATGATTTTAAAACTATTTTATGTTTCATAAACAGTGAGTTCATGATTTGAAAAGTTTCAAGGCAAGACTAGGCTTTAAAGTTGATACAAACTTTAGATATTTTGCAACTTTTGAGTTTTTGCCTAACTTACAAAATTAAAATGAATTTTCATGAAAAATTATTTTTCACTGATAAAAGAACTCACTAGAAATATGTACTCAAAATTTCATGATTTTTTGAATTTCCTAGAATTTTTAATGCATTTCTGAAATTTGAGTTCGAAAATCAGAAAACCTGAAATCTTTGTGCCAGTCGACTGATCATCTGATTTAGTTGATTGATGTACTGTGCACGAGCATAGTAACCTATTTTTATCAGGTTTTGAGTGGATTTTGGTATATTCTTTCATTAGAGTTGATGCCATACGTATATAACATTTGCATAATGTTTTTGATGGTGTCAAAGGGGGAGAATTGATAGGTTTAAGTTAATCATGCTAAAAGGGAAAATTTAGCATGGCTTAAGGGGGAGTTTGATACTCATGTTTTTTACATGCATTCTTGCCTTATGCTTTATGTATTTGTTTTACCTAACTTAAACGGATTGCCACACATCAAAAAGGGAGAGATTGTTAGGGCAATCAACCCATGATGTGGTTTTGATGTGTGTGGAAAAGGGTTTAAGTTAGGTTGTTATAGTTTTGATATGTGCATTGGAGTCTTGCAGGACTTAGTAATTCGCACATGGAGCATTGGCAAGTTTCACCTCTCATGACTCGGTCTTTGAGTCGGTGAAAGATGCATTATGGAAGCCGTGCGCTTGGTGCATCCGAGAGACCGCCGGACGAGGAGCATTGGAGTGAAGCCAGAGGAAGTAGATTTTAGGGCGAGACGCAAAGGATGGCGCTGCGAAGCCATGCGCTTGGTGCATCCAAGGGACGTGGCCGGACGAAGACAACTTCAAAGGCGAGGGACTCCAAGGGAATGAGAGTGTGCGATTGTAACCCGGGACGGAGTAGCGCTTAGGTGAAACTTGGCCGATTGGCTAAGTGTCGGATGGGATTTCCCGACATCAGTCGACTGCCATGCCATGGAAGTCGACTGTTGACTGACTGGTGTTCGAGTTAGGTCTGTGTCCCATCAGTCGACTGCTAAGGATTGGTAGTCGACTGATGAAACCACCAGTCGACTGATGAAGGAATCAGTCGACTGGTTGCAAGGGTTTTGGGCATAGAATGTTGATCAGTCGAGTGCTCGCTTCTGGCACTCAACTGTTGGCTCTATTAGTCGACTGATGGGAAGATCAGTCGATTGATGTGGGAGCCATTGGATAAAATCTAATGTGGAAGAATCCGTTATTGGGCAACGACTACAGGGGCAGTCGATTGATCGAGGCATCAGTCGACTGCCAGGTGCCCAACGGGAAGAATGAGCTCTTCCCTATAAGAAGGGGTCATTGGACACTTGGGGAGGCTAATGTTTAACTCCTAAACATTCTCACAAGTGTCCAAATGATTTCCACTCTTATTACTTGCATTTATTCCAATCTTATTGTAAGAAGAGAGATCTTGTAAGAAAAGGTTACCTCCACCTTGCTTGGTGCCAAGGAGAGAATAGTGAAGCTTAAGGCGTGATTCACCTTGGACGAATTGGGTTATGGATTAGCGGCAAGGCCGTGAACCACATTACATCGCCGTGTTAGTGTTTAATTTCCTTTACTTATTGCTTTGTCTTTATTGTTTATATTTCCGCTTGCGCTAACAAATTTGTAGACGAGCAATCAATGAGTAAATTCCACCGTACGATGATAGAGGGCTATTCATCCCCTTCTAGCCGGCCACCAACGATCCAACAATTTGTTCATGCATAGGTTGTTGAGTTTCTTTCAACACTTAGATTTTGTTATCTGTAAAGCTACCTTAGTAGTATTTTTGTTAAAAGTCTTCTTCGTGAGTTGTTTCCATGAGTAGTGTAACTTTGTTTACCTTGTGGAATTTTATTTTATTGACTATGAATGAATATTCTAGACCTACACTGGTTAGCTTCTATTTTTACATCTACACATGTCGAACATTCTGAAAGGGAGAGTCTAGTACATACCTAGTTATGATTCATCTCAGTAGTTTAGTACTTTGGAGTCCACAGGTGACCCTAAGACTGGCATTTTAGTTATTGAAGATGCTCGGATTGTGTAAGCCCATTCGGAAAAATCAAAATCCCAGTGAGCCGAAAAATAAAAGAGAGAAAGGAAAAGAAAAGAGAAATAAAAAAATGAAAAAAAGAAAAAAAAAGAAGAGAGATTATGAGGGAAAAAAATAGCTATTGTGGGTGGAAATGGCTAGGTGCCCCTTTGAGATCGAGTTAGGTTACTGGGAAAACACCTACCAATTTCTCTCAATACCGAGCATGCCTTTGAGACTTTGTGCTAGATCTAGGGAACGACCCTCACTTTGGGCAGGTAAGTGTCTAAGAGTCGGAGACCTTAGAAAAGCTATAGGATGATGACTTAACTCACCATGGAATGAGTATCCCCTAAGAATGATTCGCTTAGCACGAGCACAAGGAGCTAATTTAGTGAATTTCTAAAATATATTTATTTTTCTTTGATTGCAAATACCACTTGATAAATTTAGTTAACATGCTAAGTATGGAACAATATCCTTTTAAAATTTCATGGCACTGACATTTGGTTGAGGACAAGCAAAGATTTAAGTCTGGGGGAAGTGATGTGAGCAAAACATATTATGTTTTAGGAGTAGTTTTCGCTCACATCTCATTACATTTTATGTTAGTTTCATGCATATATCACTTTGTTTTGCATGCGTTTCCTATTTTCTAGTTTGGAGACCTGCTCTTTGTACTTTTGGGTGTAGGATAGCATTTCGTGGGGAAAGGCGCACTTTCGGAGCAAAAGAAGGGCATTTTGTAGCTAGACACAGAAGGGGACACGACCAGGGCATGTGGGTACACACAGACGTGTCCTATGGGCGAGATCAGCGACTTTAGGGCCACACACGGGCTGGCCGTGTGGAAACACACAGCCGTGTGGCAGCCCAACAGATTGACACAGCTAGTTTTTTTTTTCAGATTTCGCAGCGATCCGATGTGATGTCTATATAAGGATAGCTCCGCCCAAACCCTAGGGGGGAGTCACAACGGCTGGGACGACACACCGAAGCCATAAAAAGCTTCGAGAACTCACAACGGGGAGGAAGAACATCACTGGAGATCCAAGTTCTGCACTTCAATGCCAGAGAGAAGGCAACATTGGCATTGTAAACTCATGTTCTCTCACTTTATTTACTATTGATTCGAACATGAACATGCCTTGTGATTTTCCTCTCCTATTTTTGGAGTAGTTTCTTCAATTCTAGGATTAGGGAGTAGCTTGTGTGCGTATGACATGTTTCTTCAAATTGAATTCTGTTATTGAGTTTGAATTTGCAATTTGGATTTGTTTATACCAATATCTATGTGTGTTTGGTTTTCTATCTATTGTGCTTAGGCGATACGAGGGGTGACAACCCTCGTATCTAAGATTTAGGGGATTTATACAAGGAACCTAGGGGTTAGCCTGATCTCCTGTAACCATTGATAGAAGGATGCGATAGAACTGGAAACGATTCATTGCAGGGATTGATTTGACATCCTCGTACCGCCTATCCCGTCCTTGTAAGGCAGAGATATCTTCTGATAGATGCGGTGGCTCATCGGGAGAGTGTATGATATCCCTTCCACAAGACCATAGTTAGACGTTTAGACAATGCTCAGTTGATAACATGTTTTGCGACACACAAGCGAAACCAATGTCCAAGAATCCCTTTAAAAGATCTCGCGGCAAGCTCCTTTCTTCCTCCGTGTGACATCGTACTAGAGTTTAGTCCATTGACAACCCTCACAATCGCAACCTTTAGATTGACTTCCGAACAATAACATCCATTGAACAAATTGGTACTGAAATCTTAGTCCCTGTGGGATTGATAATCTTTTTATTACTTGACGACATCCGTGCACTTGCGGACGTTGAGCGCGAGTACGCACTTCGAGTCCTCGACGGTATCTGTCGTGAGATTTGAGGTCACGTTCGTGTGCATCAAATGGTCTAGTTCTTGATAATTTACTAATGCCTACAGGCAACAATGAGAAGAGAAAGGATAGGCGGAATTAACCGAAGAAACTTACCAGCTCTAAAACGTGGCGTAGGCTTTCCATCCTCGGAAGAAGCTCCTCTAAATTGAGGATTTGAGCATTTCGGTCAGAGGAGGAAGAAGGGGAAGAGGCCACTAGAGGAATGGGTTCACTCATAATGGGCCTTAAAGGAGCCAAAGGGGAAGATTGTGCTGCTGATCCCTGGAGGGGAAGGGTGATGTTCAGGGGAATGGAGGGGGCTCTTGAGACAGCGGGAGATATCGGAGGGGCCGCAAATAGAGTCGTTGCCAACAGGCTCGAAGAAGAAGGAGAAGAAAAAGGGGAGGTGGATGGTGATTGTAGAATATCAGAAATCACCTACTGTCTGATAAGGGAAGAGGAATCCTTAGTGGAAGGACGAGAAGGTAGAATGGAAGGGTACGATGTATCAGGGGGCACAGGTGCAGAAAGAGGGGACGAAATCAAAGGAAGGTCGGTAGCTGAGGGGTGCACCATTATTAAGGGTTCCTCGCCGTTGGAAGGAAGAGTGCTGGAGTCTAGGTCTATGCCAGGTAGGGAAGGAAGAATTTTTAAGCTTTTGGTTGATGGGGAAGGTAATGGGGAGGTGGTTGGAATGTGTTAAAGCAAAGAGGAAGGAGATGCAGCTGTCATGGGTTCTAATGTTGGGGGAAGTTCAAAGGAAGGAGAAAGATCCAAAGAAGGGATATCCTCTGCCTGCAGTCGTGGGTGTAAAACTCCCCTCAATTCGACCTGGCTCTGTGAAAAAGGAGGGGGCAACTTACAGACACCTAGGATTGAGGGGGGAGAGACAAACGGGCTAGGGTTTAGTGATGATAGTAAAGAGGAAGGAGGAGAGGATGGTAATGATGGAAGGGCTACGCTGGGCACAGATGAAGCAGCCAGGGGTGAAGGTGCGGGGGAATGAGGTGGAGAGGTGGACGTTGAAGCAAGGTTGGTGGATACAGAAGAAGATGAAATGAGGGGCAGGGGGGGGGGGCGCAACAGCAGTTGGTTGATCCCTGTTCCACCTAGATCTCTGGTGGTATTCTTCCATCAGTTGTTGAAAAAGAGAATGCATCTTGGCTTTCAAGGAGGAAGGAAAATATGGAAGTTGTTCGCCAAGCACAGGGAAGTTGGTGCTGGTGGAGAAGGGAGGAAGAGGGTTGAGAACGGGAAGGGAGGCGGAGGTGAAGAAGACGGAAGGTGAAGAGTCTTATATGGGGTGCAGGGCATGTTTATGTTGCTAATTGGGCTTCAGAGTAGAGATGTGGGCCCTTAAGAGATGCTGAATTAGGATCTGTCTTCTTTATGGCCCGTTATTAGGCGGAGCCAACATCCCTGTGTGGTGGTGGAACGGAGGAGTAGGGTTTAAGGTAAAAACACCTGTGAAGAGCGGCGGAGTAAAATATTTATTCCGACCTGATTAGGCAACACCCTAGATCGGGTTGTCACATTTTATACGACTCGGTGTTAACCGAAGCCATCATCCCCGTGTGGTGGCGGAACGGAGGAGTAGGGTTTAAGGTAAAAACACTTGTGAAGAGCAGCAGAGTAAAATATTTATTCCGACCTGATTGGGCAACGCCCTAGATCGGGTCATCATATTTTTATACGGCTCGGTGTTAACAGAAGCCATCATCCCTGTGTGGTGGCAGAACGGAGGAGTAGGGTTTAAGGTAAAAACATCTGTGAAGAGCGGAGGAGTAAAATATTTATTTCGACCTGATTGGGCAATGCCCTAGATTGGGTTGTCACATTTTTATACGGCTCGGTGTTAATCGAAGCCAACATCCCTGTGTGATGGCGGAACAAAGGAGTAGGGTTTAAGGTAAAAACATCTATGAAGAAAATACAACGGCGGAGCAAAAAATTTTCCGACCCGACTGGGCGAAGCCCTGAGTCAGGTTGTCACTATTCTTTTTGCTTGTCTTCAGGGCAAGCAGTCATCCCTGTACGGTGGTGGAACGGAGGAGTTGGGTTCAAGGTAGATGCATGGAAGAAAATACAACGACAGAGTAAAACATTTTTCGATCCGATCAAGCGAAGCCCAGAGTCAGGTCGTCACTATTCTTTTTGCTTGTCTTTAGGGCAAGTAGTCATCCCTGTATGGTGGTGGAACGGAGGAGTTGGGTTCAAGATAGATGCACGAAAGAAAATACAACGACGGAGTAAAAAATTTTCCAACCCGACCAGGCGAAGCCCTGAGTCAGGTTGTCACTTTTCTTTTTGTTTGTCTTCAGGGCAAGCAGTCATCCCCGTATGGTGGTGGAATGGAGGAGTTGGGTAGGTAGATGCACAGAAGAAAATACAGCGATGGAGTAAAATTTTTTTCCGACCAGGCGAAGCCCTAGGTCAGGTCATCACTATTCTTTTTTGCTTGTCTTTAGGGCAAGCAGTCATCCACGTGTGGTGGTAGATCGAAAGAGTTGAGTTTTCACTCAACTATATATTATTTTTATCCCCGTGTGGTGGTGGATCGAAAAAGTTGAGTTTTCACTCCACTATATATTATTTTTATCCCTGTGTGATGGTGGGTCGGAAGAGTTGAGTTTTCACTCAGTTATATATTATTTTCATCCCCGTGTGGTGGTGGATCGGAAGAGTTGAGTTTTTACTCAACTATATATTATTTTTATCCCCGTGTGGTGGTGGATCGGAAGAGTTGAGTTTTCACTCAACTATATATTATTTTTATCCCCGTGTGGTGGTGGATTGGAAGAGTTCAGTTTTCACTCAGTTATATATTATTTTTATCCCCGTGTGGTGGTGGATCGGAAGAGTTGAGTTTTCACTCAAGTATATATTATTTTTATCCCCGTGTGGTGATGGATCGGAAGAGTTGAGTTTTCACTCAGCTATATATTATTTTTATCCCCGTGTGGTGATGGATCGGAAGAGTTGAGTTTTCACTCAGCTATATATTTTTTTTATCCTCGTGTGGTGGTGGATCGAAAGAGTTGAGTTTTCACTCAACTATATACTATTTTTATCCCTGTGTGGTGGTGGATCGGAAGAGTTGAGTTTTTACTCAATTATATATTATTTTTATCCCCGTGTGATGGTGGATCGGAAGAGTTGAGTCTTCACTCAACTATATATTATTTTTATCCTCGTGTGGTGGTGGATCGGAAGAGTTGAGTTTTCACTCGACTATACATTATTTTTATCCCTGTGTGGTGGTGGATTGGAAGAGTTAAGTTTTCACTCGATTATACATTATTTTATCTCCGTGTGGTGGTTAATCGGAAGAGTTGAGTTTTCACTCCACTATATATTATTTTTATCCCCGTGTGGTGGAGGATCGGAAGAGTTGAGTCTTCACTCAACTATATATTATTTTTATCCCCGTGTGGTGGTGGATCAAAAGAGTTGAGTCTTCACTCAACTATATATTATTATTATGCCTAGGATGCGGTGGATCAGAAGAGTTGTGTTTTTACTTAACTGTACTACCGTTATCCTTGTATAGGGAGGAAAAGCCGAGTCTTTAATTAGGTGTGTTATAACTATTCTCATGTCGAGGTGGATCGCCGGAATAAGGTTTGAGTAGTTATGTTAAACTTCATCCGTCTAAGATCATGTGCAAGAAGGATGAGGATTAGGCGGATGGATGGGTCGAAAGGTGCATTGGCAGGAAATCGATAAAGTTTGTTTGCTGTTGGCGCTGGAATGTTTTATTTATTTTTTATGAAATGTGCAATTAGTAAAGAAGAGACACCTGCAATCTTTTATGAAGAAAACTTCACTAATAAGGGAAGGAGTACATAATACAGTTTGCTAGAAAAGGAAAGTAACATGCAAGGCCCTGTCAAGGGGAATTAAGGTTTTTCCCTGGGGGTACCGACGGAGCTTCTTTATGTACACGCGGGCAGCAAAGTAGTTGCCTGAGATAAGACTGTTGTATGAATATGTGTTTAGACATATTCCTCTGGGCCACCTCCAGCTCTTGGCGTAAGGAATAGTTGTTAGTATAGGTTAGCTGCAGGCGCCACTTTAAGTCCTGGACCTGTTCCTCCAGTTCCTCAATACGGCGTTGTTCCTCAGTTTGTCGCTCTAGAGGAGGAGAGTGGCTATCCTGCTCTGATATGTATTCCATAATGGCAGTAGGAGAAAGGGAGAAAGGGAACTCATAAAAGCAGAAGAATCAAAGGATATGTTGGGTGAAGGTAATGACGAAGGTTTTATAGAGAGAAAAGGGGATATTAATTAACCCTCCTGGGAAACCGAAGTAGTAAATGCAGATGAGATAGGAAGATGAAGAGGTAGTTGGGGTAGTTGAAGGTAGTAATTATGAAGAAACTCGTTGTATTCCATAAAGGGAAGCGGATGCGGAGCGGATATCATCTGATTCGGGTTTAATTATTTTATGGCGATATTCGTTGTTGCGGTTAGGCAGGGTCAACCCTATGAAGCGGATCAAATATGATCTCGGGCATCCTGGTTAGAATACTCGAAGCAAGAAGAAGCAAAATAAACATGACACGTTTAAATATTCCATTCTTTCTATATATGTATGAAGACTAGCAATTAATGAGTTTAATTGTTGCTCATATAGGATTATTAGAACCAACAGAAGACTCCTCTATAGGGGGAGGTGCCAAAATAACCCTGTAGCAGTCACCTTGTGCCCGAGGTGAAGGAGGCAAAGCTTCGGCTGGGGGAAAGGGAGGAACCACATTTGGAGGGACTGGAAGGAAAGTTAGGGCCAGGGGAAGAGGAGGAAGTTCAGCTAGAGCCCGGGGATCTCCCACTGTGTACTCCCAAGTCATGGGAGGGTTCCAGACCCGATTGCCGAAGGAAGGGAAAGGAGCTCGAAAGGACCTTCTTGTGTTAGGAGCAGAAGCATCGGCTGGAGTTGAAGGAGGAGGAGGCCGGTACGTAGAAGCAACCTTCGATTGAATATCAGAATCGTCGGAGGATCCTATATCAAGATCATACAATTCAAAGGAGTCGGAGTTAGAGGATACGTTGATGGGATGCCCTGCAGAAGCCATGAAGGTAGAATGAGAATAGCCAAAACTCTTAGTGGCAATTTATAGTAAGGAAGGGAGGTTCACATTCCTCCTTGGGAAGGGAGGAGAAAGTGAAAGGATGGAGGGAGTAATGGCGTCAGTATGGGAAATAATCTAAGTATTAATCCCGAAGCGGTTGATCACATCCTCGTCAGATGAGAAGAAGTGGACGGGTTCGGTAAGTTGGAATACGCTTTACCGTGCTGGAATTGACTCTGAATCGGGAGGAATGAAGGTTGTGTAGCCTGAATGAATCCTCGAGTGGAAGATGGTGGCAGTCGACTGACACCCTGAGGGACGGGTGGTTCTTAGTAACAGAAAGGATAAATCTAGTTCATTTCAAGGAAAAGAGAGGAGCATAGGAGTAATCCTTGAATAGTCATTGTTGATATACAGTAAAGAGTCTCTAGCTTTGCAATTTAAAAATCCTTGTTAATAATAACTGATTAGTACATCGAGGAAGGTGTGGCAATTACAATTCAAAGAGTTCTGGGGGGCATTTAGCCAAAGCAACCTCAGGATTGAGGTGGCTTGTATCAGCGCCTGGCGGAGGGTAGCCTTCAGTGACATTCAGAGCAAACGACCCGTCGAAGTCCAACATGAATAATTATACTCCCTTCCGGGCGTACCACATCTTTAGATTTGCTTCCTGCCCTTTCCACCGGGCCTGATGTTCGGCCAGTTGGGCAACCAGGTTATCTCTATCTTTAGCCGCTGACACGGCTTGTTGGCTCAAGGAGGCCATTGCTTCAGAACTCTCCCTCTGAAGTTCTCGTTGCTATTTGGTCATTGAAGCTAGCATCCCCAGAGAGTGGATGCAGTCAGAGAGGGCTTCTAATTGATGCCGGTAGGACTTCAGAGTGGCTTCCCATGCTTGGCGTTTCTCTTGGAGTTGAAGGATAACTGTAGAAGAATGAGAAGCCTGGGTCTTTGCCTCCGCAAGTTGCCTTTTGTGTTCCTCCAGTTCTTGTGTAAGGAGGTCAATTTGTTGAAGCTGACTGGATTGCAGAAATAATTGTTGATGAAGGTCAACATTCTTTTTCAGGAGCTCTTCTTTCTCACTATGTGCCATTGCTAGTTGAGTCATTAGGTCTTCACACTGTGTGGTCAGAGTGGCCTCCCTTTGTTTACCTTCAGCTACTCGCTGGGTCAGCTTTTTCTATTGAAAGAGAGAGGCAATGTGGTGAGCCGCCATAGTGGACTGATAATTCACTATGCCAGATGTAGTCTCATTGCAAGCCGCAACTGCCTGAGATGGGAAATAGAGTGTTAAGAGAATACACACTAGCCTATATACATTAAACATGAAGGAGAGGAGAGCTTACCCTAGCCAGGAACTTGCACAGGCGTTCGTAAGGGCTTTGCATATGGGGTTGGTTGAAAAGTCGTACCTCTTCTGTGTTGCGGATCCTAAGAGAGGATCCTAGAGAAGTGGAGGGGGGGGTGGTTTAGAGGGGGGATGCCCCCCCAAATCAAAAAAGGCACCACCATAGATGTATGAGGTACAGAAGGGTCTATGGTCAGAGTAAGAGGAGGAGAAGGGGTAAATATGCCTGGATAGTTGGAAGAGGAGAGTTAGTAGGGGAGTCAATTCTCTTGTCAGGTTGAAGAGGAGATGAAAGAATAGAAGGGGACCAAGAAAGTGCTTCTTGTAGGGAAGAAGTAGGGGCTACAAAAGCAGCCTCCTCCTCGGGGGGTTCAGAAGTGGTTCGACATCGATGCCTATTTAGTTTTAGAGGAGGAGGAGGAGAAGAAGAATGGGAGGGAGAAGAGACGGGAGCAGAGGAGCTTGGGGCACTCTCCTTGTGAAGACGAAGTTTCTTACGGGAAGGAGAGGAGAGGATGGGGATTTGCCTCGTGCCCATTTCTGAGAAGGTTTTTTCTTCTGGGCAGCAGCGATCTTTTCCCCGCTAATTACAACATCCTGCATCATGTCGTTTGCAAAACCAACCATTAAGAAGCATGAAGACAATACGAAGTACTATGTATGACATATAAGAGTAAGAGTAACATCCTACCTATGACGCCCGGATCGGTTAAGGAGAAAGGGGATAGCTCATAATGGCTTAAAAGAGGAGGCTTCAGTAGAAATTCTGAATTATAGTGATATTCTCTTAATACCCGGTAGACCTTCGAGAAAGGGCATTGAGTCCTAATCTTGCGAAAGGAAGGTAGTTTAGGGAGGTCAAGTTTCTAGGTATCAGAGTAGGGGAGGGGAGTCGAAAGTTGAGCAAAAAAGTAGAATGCCTCCCACCCCTTATGAGAGGATAACATATTCACAAGGAATTGACAGTTTGTCCGGCTAGAAAAGTAAAAGAAACCTTCCTTAGAAGACTTCAATTGGAAGAAACTATGAAACAACAACGGGGATAGGGTAAGACCTAAATGTATAAACACTATGATTGTCCTTGATAATATACAGAAGGAATTAGGGGCAAATTGATTGATAGATAGCTGATAAAAGTCTAATATGTCCAAGTAGATAGAGGGCATGGGTAAGTATAGGCCATTTAGTAGTTGCTCGTGGAAGAAGCAATGGAAGCTAGGCGGAGGAAGATGGGGTTGGGAGGAGACAACATTTAAGCGACAGATTACTTAAGGGTCTATATACTGGTGTTTGCAGTTGAAGAAATAGTGTTGGTTGCTTATGAGGGTGATAGTACGCTCGTACCAGGGGACTGATTTAGGGTTTTTTGGGGCCACAGGTGTAAAGGGGGGAGGAGCACTTACTTGGAGATTGAGGAGGAAACACTCGCGAAAAGGAAGTTATGGCAACTGACGACCGTTGAGGAGAATCGTCGGGAAGGAAGAAGAAAAAGCTAAGTCGCTAGAATAGAAGTTGTGCATAAAGCGGGGACTTATTAAGGGGTTTTCGACTCTTCAACTTCCTTTGAGAAAAGGAGGGCGGGGCCCATGGGCCCAATAAGCCGTTCCAAGCATATAAGATAAAGGAAAGGGGGAAGGCCACTTAGACGCGATGGGATCAATAGGGAGAAGGATAGAGGAAAATGTTTCACTTAGAAAGTCAAACTCAATGCTTCGTTTGACTATTTTTAGGGGGTGGCTAATAATACTGCTGTTACCTAATTTAAGGATTAAGATGAGAAAGACTATGCGTGGAACAATGGTTGAACCGGAGGACCTAGATCCCAGAGGATTGATTGGGTCGGCAAGATGAAGGCACAGGAAAGGGAAGATAAGCTCTAGGGATAAAGGGAGATCAAATGAGTGATTCAAGGTATGGGTCGAGGAGCTTGACTCGGTAAGTGAGTTGGAGATCGACCCGGTAAGTGAGTTAGAGATTGACTCGGTAAGTGAGTCAGAGATTGACTTGGTAAGTGAGTCGGAGATTGATTCGGTAAAGTGAGTCAGGAATTGACTCGGGTAGTTACAAAAAATAGTAGGTATCAGGCCTCATAGTTATATGGGGCCTAAATGTTAGCCTGGTAAAGGTAGAGTAAGTAATGTATATTTCGGGCCGGACAGGCAAAGAAGATCTAGTCTAGGTGGGGATAGAATCAATGTCCGAGTCGGATAAGGAAGAGAGGGTGAAAGGAAGGGTTAGGATATTTCCCGAAGCATTTGTAGGAGTTTGTTACATAACAAACTAGGACCCCACATAATATTCGGAGGGGTCTCCACTCCTTATCTCTTTAACAGAATGATTCTCCAGGTAAAGGAGGCTGCCACGTGGACAATAATGGAATAGTTTGTTACGTTACAGCTAGCATGGAAGAAAGAGGAGGATAAAAAGGTAGAGGAAGAAGGAGAAAGGGGGATTCTGATTCCAATCCTGAAGAAATGAGAGCTTCAAGAAGAGACTGCATCGCCGGGGAAGAAGAAGGAGGAGAAGAGGGGGAGAAGACGATGGTGAAGAGCTAATTCAATCTCTCTGTTCTTGTGTACTGCGTATATTGTAAGAGGTTTTTCCTCCACCTCTAGAAATCTTTCCAAGAAGGAGAAATTTTATAGTGAAAGTGCCTTGGCGCTGCGGCTCGTGATAGATCTCATCCCGTGGAGTAGGAATCCTCATTCTGAACCACGTAAAACTTGGTGTCTTTTCTCTTTACTTCAGTTTTTCATATTGTTTGTTCGTTTTCTATTACTGTTGTGACCGAAGAAAACCCTAAGCCTCCCAGACATCCTTCGGCGTTGAAAGGAGACGAGAAAATCCATGTACGTCCGCATTAGAATGAATAATAAAAATGACATGACGTATGATAAGAAAATTATTCGAATAACATGTGATAACAAAAGAAGTAAAGGGAAACAAGTGAGATTGCCTTCATAATAATCATACAAACCTATGGTTGTGCAGTCTCGAAAGAATCAAAGCAAGTTCTTGAGTCACAATGACCATAAGTGCACCACACACAAGCAATAAACACAAGCACAATCCTCACTAGGAATGAAAAAAAAATCGTCTCAATCTATCAACACAGAATCCATCACCAAGAAATAACCACATGCAATCAAATAATCCATTCATGACAATAAATCTCAAAACTCGACAATTAAATTTAACTAGCTTTCACGATTTCTAAGATGATATAAAAGAATGCATAGAAAATTTATTTAAAAAACATAACAAAACAAAGACTCGACAAAAAGAACTTAACAACTAAAACAAAAGAAGACAAAGTAAAACAATGTATATACAAGGAAAAAGAAAGAGATGGAACAAACTCCCCTGAGTTCCTAGTGGTTGGAGGTGGTTAAGTAGTAGTAACCAGGTTGGGAGTGGAGTGGATCGAGTGAAAGTGAGCGCCTTTTTTATATGGTCTATGTCGTAAAGTCTAGCTCCCTCCATCATCATCTTCTTGAAGGTTCTCCTAGGTGGATGAGAATAATTCCAATGTAAAATCCAACCCAGAAGTAGAATAATTAGAGCTAAGATGAGCTTGACTCCTTTGACTATTATCTCCTTGAAGGTTACATCAGGCGGTCGGAGGCGATTTATTTGGAGCAACTAGTCTGGAAGCTTCAGAGCAATTTTGGTCAGGCTTATCTGGTAGTTTCACAACTGAACATAACAATTCTGTAGACACTATCTCCTTTACAACATCATCAACTTCAATATAAGGAACAATATCTGCTATATCTAGAATATTATGTTCAACATCAACAATACCACAAGCAGGAGTAATAATATCATGTGTAATAATATCTGCACCCTTATCAACAACATACATATCATCCACAGCTTCACTACCATAGAACATAGAAATATCGGAGTCCTGTAGAGCAACAGAATCATAAACTTGTCTATTATGTACTCCACAATCCATCTCCTCTGGCACGTTGATATCCATAGAAATGGTCTTTGACGAAGGTTGAATGAATCCTTGTGCTTACACCTGCTGGGACTGCTGTGAGCTATTAAGCATTGGGTTATTCTGGAACTCAAGTGATGCCCTCTGAAATTTTGGTAGGGGTTGATAAGAATGTTGTGAATTTGCAGCCATGACCTCAATAAGTTCTCTAGCCTGAGTAGGAGTCTTGTTGATGAAGGTCCCTCCACTAGCTACATCAAGCATATATCTGTCCATGGGAAGTAGTCCATCATAGAAGTGCAGATGAGCATGTGATCGCTAATTTGGTGTTGGGGGCAACTAGCACACAACCTTTTGAATCTCTTCCAATACTCATGTAGAGTCTCTCCTATCATTTTCTCTATGCCACAAATGCTCTTCCGAATTGTTATGGTCCTGGATATAGGAAAAAACTTTTCCAAAAAGGCTTTCTTCATTTCACTCCAACATGTAATAGAACCAGGAGGAAGATAATAGATCCAATCCTTTGCCATGTCTGATAAAGAGAATAGAAATACTCTGAGCATAATGTCCTCCTGTGATATACCCCGTGACTTCATTGCTGAGCATACCATCTGAAATTCTTGCAAGTGCCTAATTGGATCTTCGCTAGCATGACCATGGAATTTCGGAAGCAAATGTATAATTTCAAAGAGTTCAACATCCACATTTAATTCAGGAAAATGAATGCAAAAAGATTGGCAAGTAACATCTGGTATAGTGAGTTCCATGACAATTCTGTTAATCTCTGAATCATAAGCTTGATGAAAGCCTCCTAATCTCTGATAATAGGGATCCATGATCAAAGAAATTTCCTATTTTTATCCTGAAACACTGGCAAACAAAATCAAAAGATACAGGAAACAAGCAAAATATAACACATGGATAATATACAAGACATAAAAGAATTAAGCCCTCAACAAAAGTTTTGAATTTTGATTTTTTTTTTAGAAAAATGGAAAAACAATCCTAAGTCTACTAAGCATCATTACACTCCCCGACAACGGTGCCAAATTTGATAACAATCTTTGTTGTGGTACCATTATAAATTAATATAGCATAGTGAATGACCCAGATCATTTCCCAACGAATGTAATCGAGAGAATAGTAATCTTAGGATCGCTAATTATTACTTTGAGTTTTCTATTTGAAAATGAGGGGTTGGAATTTAAAAGGCTAATCCTACTGAACGGAAGACAATGCACATAATCAAACTCTAAGATAATTAAACTATGATCACAAAGAAATTAAACAAAACATAAAGTAAGCATTCAAAAACATAAAAGAAGTACAAGAACTAAGATAATAATTCAAATGCAGAAATTAAACCTATTCTAATCCATTACAACTATGGAGAATTAAAGGTAATAGAAAAGACACATCATAATCTACTTGCACCTAATTAAAGAACAAAACTCAACCATTACATTAAACTAACTCAATGCATTAATTACGGAAGAAGCATTTCACCGAACAATATGTAAGCATGCAACAAATTAAAGCAAGTCAGTGCAAATCCAAACATGGAAGCAAATTTGATTACAAACATTCAACAAATTAAAGCGCAAACACAATCAACAAGACAAAGAAATTTGAGAAGGCTTGTTGTCCAAAAATTGCTGCTCGAATCAATCGAAGGATGTAGAGCTGCGGATGGTGATCGCCGAAACTGAAATTGAAGCTGACCAGAGATTTGATGAAGATGTTGCGTGAAGAAGATGCTGGAGGCGTTGGAAAGGATGGGGCTACCGGCGTTGTCTGTGGTGGAATGAGGGTGGCTGGCCGGTGGAGAAGATGGATGGCAATCGGAGGAGATGATGGTGAAGAGATGGAAAGCCACCGCTGACCTTGGTGGAGGAGAGGAAGAGCGACCGATGGTGGATGGGGGCTAGGAGTCGGCGGAACTCGGTGAAGAAGCGGCCCTCGCGTCGCGTGAAGAAGAAAAGCTACTGGTAGGAAAAAAAATCTACCCAAGCTTAATTAACCCAAATCCTAGATATGATCCGACAGCTAAAATTGCTCCGATTTAGAATAGACGGATCTGATCAATCTGAATGGACAATCACGATCAACTTGATCTGGATGAAAGGTTGAGATGTATAGATCTGAGTGTATAGACCGGATCTCTCCAGATTTAGATGGATGACTCAGAATCAATCAGATCTCATCGGACGGTCTGGATTAAATAGATCTGAACCTTTTGATTAAACTGCTTCTAATCTTGATGAAGGGCTCAGATTAATCCAGCTTGAAATTCCCTTTATGACCCTAGATGAAGCCACATTTGATCCAACTTGAGTCTAGTCCATTGACTCATCTTGATCTCCTACAAACAAGAGATAAAAAATTACATATAAATCCAAAATTTAGAAGAATTTACAATAAAGTCCAAAATAGATCCCAACTCATAAAACATGATAATAATCAATAAATAATCATACGAGAGGATTAAAAACATCGAAATTAAGGATCAAAATAATATACTAAAATGTTGTTATCAATGTGCCAAGCAAATCTTCTTAGGGGATACTCATTCCATGGTAGGTTAAGTCGTCATCCTATAGCTTTCCTAAGGTCTCCGGCTCTTAGGCACTTACCTGGCCAAAGCGAGGGTCGTTCCCTAGATCTAGCACAAAGTCTCAAAGGTATGCTCGGTATTGAGAGAAATTGATAGGTGTTTCTCCAGTAACCTAACTCGGTCTCAAAGGGGCACCTAACTATTTTCACCCACGATAACTTTTTTTTTTATCCCTCATATATATTTTTTTCAATTATTATTTTTCTCTCTCTCTCTCTCTTGGAATTTTGATTTTTCCAAATAGGCTTCCACAATCTGAGCATCTCCAGTAACTAAAATGCTAAATCTAGAGTCACCTATAGATTCCAAAGTATTAGACTACCGAGATGAATCATAACTAGGTACGTACTAGATTTTCCTTTTCAGAATGTTCATCATGTGTAGGTGTAAAAATAAAAGCTAACCAGTGTAAGTCTAGAACATTCATTATAGCAAATAAAATAAAACACTACGAGGTAAATGAAGCTAAGCTACCAATGGAAACAATCTCATGAAGAAAACCTTAAAAATACTACTGAGGCAGCTTATAGATAGCAAAAACTAAGTGCTGAAAGAAACTAAACAACCTATGCATGAACAAATGAATGCTAACTAAAATGCAAATATCAGGAAAGAAACTACTGCTAGAAACAAAATAAATTGAAACTTGGGGCCTCCCCCCAAACTTAAGCGAAGCATACCTCTAGTATGATGGATGAGGAGGAAAGTCTGGTAGCCTCGGCATCTCGGGATCCTAGGAGAATCTAGTGTTGAGCCGTTGATGCCACATGTACATGTGGTCGATCTAAAAGCTGGTGGATGCAGCTGTAGGGATGTATATTGAAAAATCTACCTTTTGTATGAACATCTTAATTTTGAAATAAGAATCACATGATCATTGTTTGCATATTTTTATGGTTATACATATTGTGTAATACTTTACATTGTAGATAACATGGTGTGTGGTGTCACACGGGAGATCATGTCATCGGCTCCTTGAAAAGTATAAGTAAAGGCTCACAACTGAGATGGCTTTGGACAAACTATCGGAATGGTTGTAGTGTGATTTGGTATTGGTTTGTCATGACCATAGAATCACACTAGTGCACTTTGTGTGTATTGAGCAGGACCGACTTAGAGGTGATTCGATTTATTGCTGACTACATAATCGAATCGGACCTCAGATATTATATTGTACATACTCTTAATCCCGATATAATAACGGGCACATATACTTAGTACTCATCTCTTTGATTTACCAATGGGCGAGATTTATAGATTAAATCGATAGGCTTGGTAAGTTGGGAGATGATATTATTTATATGGTGTGATGTTGATTATAGGAGGAAACCGTGTCCTATATATTAGGATGATGATGTCCCCTTGAGGAGCTCATAAGGTTCATCATGTAAACCCTGCAGGTGGACTTGGTCCGGCATGATGAAAAGGTTGAGTGGTACTACTCATGGAGTTAGATGTTGATTAATTAATGGTCAGTAAATTAATTAATCGACGGACATTCGAGATCTTAAATACGGGGAGAAAATGTACAAATAATATATGGAGCCCATATTATAATATGGGGGTTGGTGAGGTAGATCGATGATGATCCTTTAGTGGATTGGATTATCATTAGTGGATCGGACTTTATGTGGGCTTGATCCATGGGTGGCCAAGACCCAACTCCTCCTCATGGTCCCTAATGTAGCCTATTAACACCTCATGAAGCTTAGATCCAATGGATAGAAATTAAAAGGAGGCTTATCCCTAACTCTATAAAAGGAACTTGATGGGTTGGCGTGGAGAATCAATCAAGAGAGGCTAAGGTTTTGGAGTTGGCGGCAAAGCTAGGGTTAGGGTTTTTGGAGGGTGGCGACACCAAATAAGGAAGGTGATTGCTTTCTTCTTCTTCCTTCAAGGTGGCCGGCGTCCAACTTATTTTCCTAGTTTTTTCCAGCCATTGTCCGACATCCAAACCTCTCCTCTCCTTCTCCTTGAGTGGTGGAAACAAGACTTAGGGGTTTCCCTTGGTGTCTTGGTTGGTTTCCATCATCATCTCCTTCTCCTTGATGGCCGGCGGCAAGGATTGTCTTTGCTCCTTGTTGGTTGGCTTTAGGAAGGAGAAGAACCTTGTTTCTATTCTTCCTCTTGCTTTGGAAGAGCAAGGAAGGAAGATTTTCGATCTTGGAGCTTCGACTTTTGGTAGATCATCGCCCACACGACGTCCGAAAGGAGGAAGGTCATACATTAGAAGATCTAGAGGTAAACCTATTCTCTATTCTCTTTTGTTACTTGCTTGTTTTTGTTTTTCAACTATGAGCATGATATAAATCTTTATATGGCTAAATAATACTTTGATCCCGAGCATAAACACAAAAATCGGCGATCCAGACATTGTCTATTCCACGGCTACTCGTAGAATAGAGGATGGTTGATGGAACAACGAGTTTGTTCAAGTGACCTCTCTAAACGAATAGTACCACGATGACTTGGTTGTTTGGGCAATCCCTTTTTCCTAGGATTAAATTTTTTTAATCCGGGGACATCGAGGGGATCGCCGTGAACAAACGACCGAGGTGAAGTGGGAAGCGAAGTTTCCCCTCACGGACTCGATAAGCAAAACCCTTCAATTGGTATCAGAGCCAAGGTTTCCGGTTTTGTGTGTTTAGGATTTGGTTAATTTTTATGCACTTTTCATATATTATATGTGCCGGATAATAGTAGGATATGAGTAGTTTAACTCTTTGGTTGCAGGCATAAGATCCGACTATTATGGTCATATGTGTGTATGTGATTGTATGTGTGTAAATGTTTATTTTGTTGAATCCTCGGGGTTGACGAGGCTTGTATTTGATTTTTTGTAAATTAGATACGACATTGTTTAGCCACTCTTTATTTTATTTTACTTTAGATCTAGATTTCATGTACACTCCCTCGTGGAGTATAGGATCGATGGATGTAAATTAAAATACGTTTTAGTCTCGGCTCGGATCTCCGTATGGCTCGTACATGGCGTAGGAGGAGCGGACGAGATGGCGATGCGACGGGAGACATATTGAAGACAAAAGACATAATAGTTGGAAAATAATTTATTTTTCATATTTATTGCTTTTTGTTTGATATGCATGTCATAGGCTAGGAAAATTCCTCAATTTCAAATTACTAAGTGGGAGAGGGAAATTTTTATAAATTCTCACGACCTCCATTACGATTTGACAAGTGATGCAAACAAACTTGCGCGTCGACTCTGAGTGCCTTCCTCCCCATCGGATGAGTTTGTTTGCGGATCGCAAGGTCAAATATGGTTATAGAAAATTATCAAGGAGCGTGTGCACTTCCCCATCGGAAGGCACATAACTCGAGATAATTACCTTGGTACCGAGTAATGGTGAACACTTAGATACAAATATAAGTATCCTCCCCATCGGAGTCACTGCTTTTATTTGTAAGGCCAAAGAGGAACCAACTATTAATTTTACTTGTCAAAAAGTTAGGTTGACAAGATAGTAAAATTAATGGGTAAAACCTCCTCTTACAAATGTAGACTTCGTATACGTCCACACTATCGTGGCATACAATATTCTCGGTGTTTTGAGGTGTTGGTTGATTTTAAAATTTTATTGTTTGAGGAATCAATAATTTTTTGAAATCTAATGTTTTGATTTATGTGATTCTTAGGTTTTCTTTCAAAATGACTTTCAACCCACTTGCTGTGATACTGAAAGAGAACAAACTTACTAGACCCAATTATGTTGATTGGAAGAGGAATCTAGACATTGTCTTGACTGCCGAGGAATACAAATATGTACTCCTCAAAGAGTGCCCTCCCAAGCCTGCAGATGATTCTAGGGAAAAGGAGAGAGAGAGCTATAAGAAGTGGATCAAGGCCGATGAGATGGCGCGGTGTTACATTTTGACATCTATGTCAAATGTACTGCAACATCAGCATCAAGCCATGCCCACTGCTTATGATATGATGCTCAATCTCAAGGAACTTTTCGAACACCAGAATCGGGCTGCGAGGCAAGAAGCTATGAGAAACTTGATGACGACCTCTATGATCGAGGGAACACCTGTAAGGGATCATGTTCTCAAGATGTTGGCTCATTTGAATGAGCTGGAGGTCCTTGGAGCTGAGATCGATGGGGAAACCCAAGTCGATATCATACTCCAGTCTCTACCTAGGAGTTTTGAGCAGTTTTGCCTGAACTACAACATGAACAAGAGGTTATATTCGTTGGCGGAACTTCTGACAGAACTCCAGGCGGCAGAGGGACTATTTCGTCAGAGTGCTCAGGCGCATGCCGTGGTGACCCAAAAGGTTTCTACTTCTAAGCCGAAAGGCATGAAGAAGAAGAAACAAACTGGGGAGAAGGTGGTGGGAGGTACTCAGGGAGGAGTGAAAAAGTCGAAAGCCAAGTGCTTCACTTGTAAGCAGACTGGACACTGGAAGAAGGACTGCCCCAACTGCAAGAACAAAGGTATATCTTTTGGTCTAGTCGTTGAAACATGTTTAGCGGTGTTATCTACCGGCACCTAGTGTGTAGATACGGGAGCCACTGATCATGTCTGCAATACTTTGCAGGGGTTCCAGAAAACCAGACGACTGGCTGAGGGAGAGATTATCGTGTACTTGGGCGATGCCACGAAGGTGGCGGCTGTTGCAGTGGGAGATGTTCATTTATCTTTTGAGAAAAATAAAATTTTGGTTCTTAAGAATTGCCTTTATGTACCCTTATTTATAAAGAATTTAATTTTGATTTCTAAATTGTTTATGGATGGATATTCTATTTCTTTTAATGACAGAGTTGTTATAAGAAGGAATAAGGACATTATCTGTTCGGGGGCATTGATAGGAAATTTGTACACACTTGAACCAAAACGTCCCACGATGCAAATTGAAGTTAATAACTCATCTTCTAATTCCAATAAGAGAAAAGAACCTTTGAAGATGAACCAAACATATCTTTGGCATCTTAGGCTTGGTCACATTAACCTAAGCAGAATTCAAAGGTTGATAGCTGATGGACCTTTGGGTTCATTAGTGGTGGAGGATCTCCCAACCTGTGAATCTTGCTTAGAGGGTAAGATGACCAAGAGGCCTTTTAAGGCCAAGGGGTATAGAGCCAAAGATGTGTTAGAATTGGTTCATTCTGATTTGTGTGGTCCTATGTATATCTAGGCTAGAGGTGGTTTTGAGTATTTCGTCTCTTTTATAGACGATTACTAAAGATATGGATACATTTACCTGATGCGCCGCAAGTCTGAATGCTTTGACAAGTTCAAAGAATTCAAGGCTGATGTGGAGAAACGTCAAGGTAAAAGTATCAAGACACTACGATCTGATCGTGGTGGTGAATACCTCTGTGGAGAGTTTAAGAACTACTTATCAGAGGCGGGGATTCAATCCCAATTGACTGCACCTGGCACACCCCAGCAGAACGGTGTAGCAAAGCGAAGGAATAGGACTCTTATGGAGATGGTTAGATCGATGATGAGTTATTCTGAGTTGCCAGATTCGTTCTGGGGATATTCTCTAGATACGGCGGTGTACATTCTGAACTTGGTTCCATCTAAATCAGTGCCTTCTACTCCCACAGAGTTGTGGACTGGGCAAAAGCCTAGTCTAAGACATATTCGGATATGGGGGAGTCCAGCACATGTGCTGAAGGCAGATGCTAGTAAGTTGGGACCTCGTACAGAAGTACGTTTGTTCATTGGCTATCCTAGAGGAACGAAGGGTGGTTTGTTTTATAGTCCTAGGAACGTCATATTTCTAGAGGAAGACTATGTGATGAGCCACAAGTCCAAGAGTAAAATTGTTCTGGAAGAATTAAAAGGGGAAGTCACTTTTTTAGTACCACCGGTACAAGAGGATATACCACATGTCACTGCACCGCGTGTCACAGAGGATACACAGGTGATACCTCATCGTAGTGGGAGGGTTGTGAGACAGCCTGATAGATTCATGTTCTTGGGAAAATCTTTTGATTTAGTCCCTGGCGAACATGAACCGGATCCCTGGACATATGACGAGGCAATCCAAGATAAAGATGCAGCATCTTGGCAAAGTGCAATGAATACTGAGATTGAATCTATGGATTCGAATCAGGTCTGGGAGCTAGTAGACCCACTCGATGGTGTAAAAACCATTGGATGCAAGTGGATCTACAAGAGAAAGAGAGGAATAGATGGGAAGGTTGAAACCTTCAAAGCGAGGCTTGTTGCGAAGGGGTATACTCAGAAAGAGGGTATCGATTATGAGGAGACCTTTTCGCCGGTAGCCATGCTTAAGTCTATCCGGATTCTCTTATGTTTTGCTGCTCATATGGATTATGAGGTGTGGCAGATGGATGTCAAGATAGCTTTCCTTAATGGAAGTCTTGAGGAAAACATCTATATGAAGCAACCAGAGGGATTCATTGCTAAGGGCAAAGAGCATCTTGTATGTAAGCTTAATCGGTCCATTTATGGATTAAAGCAAGCTTTGAGGTCTTGGAACATCCGCTTTGATGAGGTAATCCAGTCTTATGGATTTATTCAAAGTCCGGATGAGTCTTGTGTATACAAGAGATGTGACAGAAATGTAGTGGTATTTCTTGTACTATACGTAGATGACATTTTGTTAATTGGAAACAATATCAAGGTGTTATCGGACGTAAGGGTATGGTTGTCCAAACAGTTTGATATGAAGGACTTGGGAGAGGTGGGACACATCCTTGGGATCAAGGTTATAAGGGATCGCAGGAAAAGGATGTTGTGCTTATCCCAAGCTTCATACATAGACACGATTATAGATCGTTTTAGCATGCAGAACTCCAAGAAGGGTTTTCTACCTTTCAGGCATGGAGTTCCTTTATCTAAGGAGATGTGTCCTAGATCATCTGAGGAGATAGAGGAGATGAAGGCGGTTACTTATGCTTCGGCAGAAGGAAGCCTCATGTATGCGATGCTATGTACGAGACCAGATATCTGCTTTGCCGTGGGCATGATTAGCAGATATCAGAGTAATCCAGGACAGGGACATTGGACTACGGTAAAGCTTATATTGAAGTACCTGAGAAGGACTAGGGATTATATGCTGGTTTATTGGGCAGACCAATTACTCCCTGTGGGTTACACGGATTCCGACTTCCAATTTGATAGGGTTAACAGTAAGTCTACCTCAGGTTTTGTGTTTACTTTGGGAGGTGGAGCCATTGTATAGAGGAGTGTCAAGCAGAAATGAGTGGCAAACTCCACCATGGAAGCTGAGTATGTGACAGCCTCTTAGGAGGCCAAAGAAGCTGTGTGGCTCAGGAACTTCCTGATGGACTTGGATATGATTCATGGTATGCTCAGAACTATCACAATTTATTGTGATAATAGTGGTGCAGTTGCAAACTCGAAGGAACCACGAGCCCATAAGGCTAGTAAACACATAGAGCGTAAGTACCACCTGATACGAGAAATCGTAAAGAGAGGAGAAGTTGCTGTGGCCAAGATTGCATAAGAGGATAACCTTGCAGATCCTTTCACTAAGGCCCTTCCGGCGAGAACTTTTGATAGGCATGTGGAGGGAATGGGGATCAGATGTATGGAAGTTTGAGAACAACATAGTCTTTTAGTATAAGTGGGAGATTGTAGGGATGTATATTGAAAAGTCTACCTTTTGTATGAACATCTTTATTTTGAGATAAGAATCACATGATCATTATTTTCATATTTTTATGGTTATACATATTGTCTAATACTTTACATTGTAGATAACATGGTGTGTTGTGTCACACGAGAGATCATGTTATCAGCTCCTTGAAAAGTATAAGTAAAGGCTCACAACCGAGATGACTTTGGACAAACCATCGGAATGGTTGTAGTGTGATTTGGTATTGGTTTGTCTTGACCATAGAATCACACTAGTGCACTTTGTGTGTATTGAGCAGGACCGACTTAGAGGTGTGTTGTTTATATTGTACATAATCAAATCGGACCTCAGATATTATATTGTACATACTCTTAATCCCGATATAATAACGGGCACATATACTTAGTACTCATCTCTTTGATTTACCAATGGGCGAGATTTATAGATTAAATCGATAGGCTCGGTAAGTTGGGAGATGATATTATTTATATGGTGTGTCGTTGATTATGGGAGGAAACTATGTCCTATATATTAGAATGATGATGTCCCCTTGAGGAGCTCATAAGGTTCATCATGTAAACCCTGCAGGTGGACTTGGTCCGGCATGATGAAAAGGTTGAGTGGCACTACTCATGGAGTTAGATGTTGATTAATTAATGGTCAGTAAATTAATTAATCGACGGACATTTGAGATCTTAAACACGGGGAGAAAATGTACAAATAATATATGGAGCCCATATTATCATATGGGGGTTGGTGAGGTAGATCGATGATGATCCTTTAGTGGATTAGATTATCATTAGTGGATCGGATTTTATGTGGGCTTGATCCATGGGTGGCCAAGACCCAACTCCTCCTCATGGTCCCTAATGTAGCCTATTAACATCTCATGAAGCTTAGATCCAATGGATAGAAATTAAAAGGAGGCTTATCCCTAACTCTATAAAAGGAGCTTGATGGGTTGGCGTGGAGAATCAATCAAGAGGGGCTGAGGTTTTGGAGTTGGTGGCAAAGCTAGGGTTAGGGTTTTTGGAGGGTGGCGGCTTTCTTCTTCTTCCTTCAAGGTGGCCGGCGTCCAGCTTGTTTTCCCAGCTTTTTCCAGCCATTGTCTGATGTCCAAACCTCTCCTCTCCTTCTCCTTGAGTGGTGGAAACAAGACTTTGGGGTTTCCCTTGGTGTCTTGGTTGGTTTCCATCATCATCTCCTTCTCCTTGTTGGTCGGCGGCAAGGATTGTCTTTGCTCCTTGTTGGTTGGCTTTATGAAGGAGAAGAACCTTGTTTCTATTTTTCCTCTTGCTTTGAAAGAGCAAGGAAGGAAGATTTTCGATCTTGGAGCTTCGACTTTTGGTAGATCGTCGCCCACACGACGTCCGAAAGGAGGAAGGTCATACATTAGAAGATCGAGAGGTATACCTATTCTCTATTCTCTTTTGTTACTTGCTTATTTTTTTTTCAACTATGAGCATAATATAAATCTGTATATGGCTAAATAATACTTGGATCTCGAGCATAAATACAAAAATCGTTGATCCGGACATCGTCTATTCCGCGGCTACTCGTAGAATAGAGGATGGTCGGTTGAACAACGAGTTTGTTCAAGTGACCTCTCTAAACGAATATCACGATGATGACTTGGTTGTTTGGGCAATCCCTTTTGCCTAGGATTAAATTTTTTTAATCCATGGACATCGAGGGGATCGCCGTGAACAAACGACCGAGGTGAAGTGGGAAGCGAAGTTTCCCCTCACAGACTCGATAAGCAAAACCCTTCAGCAGCGGTTGCTCGGTGCTCCTCCTGGGTCCACTGTGCCTGCTGAGCATGCATGTGCCACCACATCTCTTGGCGGTAGGTGGTCTCTGTTGGTGCAATCGGCCCAGGTCACGATTGACCAGGACTCGAGTTTGGCTCGAGTGATGTTTTGATGTGTTTTGATGTTTCGACAAAAACATATGATAATATAATTGTCAAGGAAAGTCCAAGCATGGGTCTTGGCAAATGGAAAGTCCAACATGAGTTGGCAAGGAAAGTCCAAGCATGGTCTTGGCAAGGAAAGTCCAACATGGGTTGGCATTTGAAGTCCAAGGGGTTTAATATTGGCGGCGTAAAGTCCAAGCGGTAGTCTTGGCAGCATAAGTCCAATGGTTGGCGGCGTAAAGTCCAAGCGGTAGTCTTGGCCGCATAAGTCCAATGGTTGGCGGCGTAAAGTCCAAGCGGAGTCTTGGCGGCGTAAGTCCAATGTGCCTTGGCGGTGTAGACACCGTTAGCATGACATAGCCGACGGAAGCACCTGAAGGATGAACAAGTCATGGATGACTTGGAGGGATCCGAGAGGCGTGAGGCTGATGGAGGTGGCTAGAAGGCTTAGGTCTAGGCTAAGGGTGGTCTAGCAAGTATGGGGGAACCATACTTGAGTTAAAACCTCATGTTTGAGGTGTGCCAGTCGACTGGTGCCATGTGACAGTCGACTGGACCGAGTCAACTAGGGTTTGACTGCGGGGTTATAGCCTAGCGATGATCGCCATAGGTTAGCGATCGATGGATCGAGCGATCGGCGATCGTGTGATCGGTCGACCGTGCTCGAATTCGCCACGCAGAATGGAGTCGAGACTCGACTGATCGAGTGAGGACTCCATCAGTCGACTGATGGTCACAATCAGTCGACTGATGGTAGTTCCGTTGGACTTATCCAACGTGGAACTAGCCGTTGTCTCTCGACAACGATGGCATCGATCGATGGTCCCGATCGATTGGTGATAGACTTTTCGGCAAAGAGTTGAAGCTATATATGGAGCTCGTGATGGAGGAAAAAGAAATCGGTTCTTGAGGGCTATTGGGGCGATTTGTTGGTGCAAATCAGGTCTCCAAGTGCAAGCAAGCAACCAAGCATTCAAGCAATCAAACAAGTGTTGTAAAGTCTTTTCTTTACTTGTATTTCATATTTACATTGTATATTGCTTATATTTCATTCTTACTGTTGTAAGATTTATTGTAAGGGGTTTCTCCGCCTCCGACTTGTGTCGAGAAGGAGTGTTTATCATTAGTGAGTGCGTGTGCATCACTAGGGCTCTTTAGAGCTCGATCCGTGGAGTAGGAACCGTGCGGTTCCGAACCACGTTATATCATTGTGTTAGCTTGTTGTCTATTTCGTTATTGCTTTTATCATTATATATATTCCGCTGCGCTAACGAAATTGTAGACACAAACGAGATCGAATTACATCTTCGTTATTCACCCCCCCTCTAGCCATTCCAAGGGTCCTAACAGTCTTCTCCTAGCGATGGGCAGCCTCCTTCTGAAAGTAGATATGGGCCTCGTCGTAGAACTCTTCGGCCCACTAGAAGTGCTCCCGGAAGCCCAAAACTCTGCCTGCATGTAGGCACTCTACTCCTCCCATCGCTGCCTCTGCGTTTGCTTCTCGGCATATATGTCATCGAGCTGCGATCGGAACTCCAAAAAATCATAGGATGATGTACCTACATCTTGCTCAAAAGTAGAAAAAGGTGGTGGTGCAGGTGAAGGCTCATGTCGACGTGGAGTAGGTGGGCTCCTATACATGTGTGGACTGGAGGGAGAGTGATGTACAGGGGGAGAGATGGGTGCCGAAGTGGATGGTCCCTCGTATGGTGGGGACTCCACTATCAGGCTATGGTAAATGTGGGTAAGTAGGCCCCCCACAATAATCTCTCCTCTCGCCGCTTTGCCCATTTTCACTAAGTGTCTAATGAAATGAGACCCTACATCAATGCTACTCCTTTCTTGTAGCATGTCCCATAAGTAAAATAGGTCACTCGCTCTCACTACACTGTCACTCTCCCCATGACCAAAAATAGGACCTGCCATAATTCGGTGCAGGTACAAGAAAATGGGGTTTTGGAGGCGCGATGCTTTGGCCCTAGAAGGGTCATAAGCGTGCTCTCCTGTTAATTAGGTTCAAAAGATCCGAGAGTTATGTTGGATTGAAATGAGCGCCAGAGGGGGGGTGAATAGTGCAAAATAATTTTCGTTCGTTCGTTCAATATGAAACAATTAATATAGTGAGAACGCAACGGAAATATAAAAGACAAGGTTTGTTTTTTACTTGGTTCACAACCGATCGGCTGCTAATCCAAGGCCCTAGCTATCCGAGATCGCATACGGAGGGCAATTCACTAAAACAATCTCCTCATTACGATAAAAACTCAAGAATAAATGAATTCAAGAATTAATGACGATGACTTAAAGTAAACTTATACCGACGACTGCTGAAGTAGGAGGTTGAGCTCGTGTCATCGGCATTTCGGTAGCGCTTCGTCGTCGTAGAGTTGTAGGAGAGTCGATGCATTATGGGAGCACTTGTGAACACTTGGGATGATGGAAATGGTGAAGAACACTCCTTTTATAGCCTTAGAAGCCCCCCAACGTTCAGTCCTAGCTCATGGTCAAAGAGCCACATCTCCCCAAGATAAGTGGATGAGGTTTTGACTATCCTCGAAGCTGGAATTTGAACAGTAGTTGAACTAGCTGATTGAACTGGCCAATTGAACTGGCTGGTTGAACTGATGCCCAGGATTTTCAACTGCATCAAGAGTTAGCTTGAAAATGAAATTGAAATAAGTGTTTTCGACGGCTACCAACCGTCTGATCTCGACATAGACCTTCCATGGGATGTCTTAGTCGGATCATTGCCTAAGGACATCCCCGTACCGAGGATGTTGGTGCAATCGGCTCAGGTCATGATTGACCGGACTCGAGTTTGACTCGAGTAAGTGTTTTGATGTTTGACATGGATGTCTGACATGTGTTGGGAAGATTGCTGATGCAATCGACCCAGGTTAGTATTTGATGTTTGATGATGGTTTGACCATTGTGATGGGAAAAGTCCAAGCATGAGTCTTGGCAAGGGAAAGTCCAACATGGGTTGGCAAGGAAAAGTCCAAGCATGGGTCTTGGGATGGAAAGTCCAACATGGGTTGGCAAGGGAAAGTTCAAGTTTGAGTCTTGGCAATTGAGAAGTCCAAGGGGAATATTGAAGGCATAAAGTCCAAGCGGGAGTCTTGGCAGCATAAGTCCAATGGTTGGCGGTGTAAAGTCCAAGCGGAGTCTTGACAGCGTAAGTCCAATGTGCCTTAGCGGTGTAGACACCGTTAGGATGACAATAGCCGATGGAAGCACCTGAAGGCTAGCGTATAGATGAACAAGTCATGGATGACTTGAAGGGATCCGATAGGCGCGAGGCTGACGGAGGTGGCTAGAAGGCTTAGGTCTAGGCTAAGGGTGGTCTAGCAAGTATGGGAGCACCATACTTGGGTTAAAACCTCATGTTTGAGGTGTATCAGTCGACTGGGACCATGGGTCAGTCAACTGGTGGGAATCAACTAGGGTTTGACTGCGGGAAGTGCCCTAGCAATCGACTGCTGGCCTGAGCAGTCGACTGTTCAAGGTGATTAGTCGACTGATGGCCAGATTCTCAGGTACAGAAGTTTCTCCAGTCGAGTGATCGACCCGACCACTCGACTGATTGAGCCATCAGTCGACTGATGGTGTATCTGTTGGATTTTTTAAGCGTGGATCTAGACGTTGTCTCATGACAATAGTGGCACTAGTCGACTGATGGTCTCGAGAAGTCGACTGATAAGCCAAATCCAGCCAAGGCAGCAGCTTTAAATGGAGCTCGTGGAGGAGGGATTTGGCACCAATTCTTGAGGAGTTTTGGGGCGATTTGCTATTGCAAATCAGGGTCTCCAAGTGCAATTCAAGCAACCACAAAGCAAGCAATCAAAAGAACAATTGTAAAGTGTTTTTCCTTTACTTGTAGTGCATTTCATTATTGTAATTATTTGTATTTCTTTCTTACTATTGTAAGATCATTTGTACGAGGTTTCTCCACCTCCAGATTGTTCCGAGAAGGAGTATTTGTGATTAGTGGTGTGTGTTTGCATTGCTAGGGCTTTTAGAGCCCGATCCGTGGAGTAGGAACCATTCAATTCCGAACCACATTATATCCTTGTGTTGTTATCGTGCTTGTGTGTATTTGTATTGTATATTTTCTATTTCCGTTGCGTACTAATATATTTGTAGCAAGCACGATCGAATTCCTCCATTGACAAGCGACGACGCTATTCACCCCCCTCTAGCGGGTGCTACATTCCTAACAATTGGTATCAGAGCCCGGGGCTCTTCTACGGACTAACCGCTGGGAGAAAAAGACACTAGAGGGAAGATGGATTTTGAAGAACAACAAGGTTGGGACATCAACACGCCGATCCCATATACCTTCTATGGACAAGAAGGGTTTAGACAATGGAAGGCGAGGATTGAAGATTTTATTATGATGATGGACTTAGATGATTGGGCCACCTTGATGGAAGGGTTCCAATTTCCAAGAGGGCCTAATGGAGGGTTCCTCAAAATGAAGAAGTGGACCGAAGAACAACTTCAAGGATTCGAGAGGAGTAATAAGGAAATTAAATTTTTGAATGATTTAATAACCAACAATGTTGTGTCCAAGTTAGGTGAATACAAGGATGCAAAGGAATTTTGGAGTGAATTGGCCAAGTTCCATGAGAACCCTCAACTGGTCCAAGAAGAAGAAGAAGAAGAAGAGTGCTCATCCTCTCAAGCTCAAGAAGAAGCAAGCACATCTTCATCCCAAGAGCTTGAGGATTCGGAGGTTGATAGGGAATCAACATCCGGATTGAAAGAGGAAGAAGAGATGGAAGAAGCCTCCACCTCTAGGATTAAGGGAGAGGAAGTTAGATCATCCTCCATGCCGGATCAAGAGGTAGCCTCAACATCCAAGAGAGATGAAGAAAAACCAACTCCGGCACCAACCACCACCCTAGGTAACTCAAGCAATGTAGTTTTGAATAAAAATCATATAATTTACTTTGAGTGTAGGGAATCCGGGCACTACAAGAGTAAAGAAAGCTCCTCCAGCACCAAAAGTCAAGATGTTGGTGTCCCCACTAAGAAGAACAAGGAGCACGTGTTGTGCTTCAAATGCCGACAACCGGGAAACTACCAGAGTCAATGCCCAAAGGGGGAGAAGAAGGGGTAAGGAGGAGCTACACAAGTAGGGGGAGCCTCTAAGGTAAACCCTAAGGTAAAAGTCAATAATGCACCTTTTTTATTTAATAGGCAAAAGCATGCTAGGAATTTTGTTGCTATCACTCATGAAAAGCATGCTACTAGAAATAAGTTTTATTTCTTAGGTGCAAAATCATATCATATTTCAAATAAGGAGAAATTTGGGACTAATGTCCATAGAAAAATCTTACCTAGGGAATCTATTAGTAAAATTGAAAACCACCTAGGTCTGGACCCTAAATGGACTAGGCATATGCCTAGGAAGGCTCATGTCCAAAGAATAGATGAAAAATAAAAAATTGGACAATTAAAGCTAGAAAATCAAGCCTTGAGGTCAAGGCTTGAGAAATTAGAGAAGATTCTTAGGAATATACAAAATTCAATTAAAGGGGCAAATGGTCAAAGCCTAGGGTCTAGAAGTCAAAGTCAAAGACCTAGGAAACAAGAACCATCCAAGGGCAAGCCTAAGCCCAAAAAGACCTACCACAATGTTCCATTTGATTATGGAACTCAAACTAGGTCTAGGAAGACCAAGGTTACTAGTGAAGTTATCCCTAAGGGTAACCAAGGTGTGTGTCTAGTGGCTAGGGTTTCAAGGAAACCTAGGGAAGCCACTAAGAAGGTTGCAAGGGGAGTTACCCCTAGAGTCAACCTAGGTAAGACCCAAATGACCAAGGCTTCAATGCCTAGGAGGGTCATTAGGAGGGTATTTAGGGAGGTTATCCCTAAGGAATACCTAATTAACCCAAGGAGCTCAAATAGGTTTTGTGTTCCTAAGAGCACGATCGATTCACACTAGATGGGTTTAGGTGTGTCAACCTTGATTGGAAGGGTAGCTAACCCAACCATAGCAAAGTTGACACTTTAGGATATTTTCAAGGTTATGGATACCTTGGAAATATGTTTGATTTTTAATCCTAAAAGATTTTAGGATGTGCCAATATTATTTATGAAGTTTGATAAATCAATCAAATTGACACAATTTAGGTTTAGAGGTCTTAGTGTGCCATTTTGGGTTTTTGGCACACTTTGGGAGATAAGTAATAATATGGAAAAATTGACAAAATAATATCAAATGGAAATTAATGCTAAAATTTAGGTATTATATACCTTTACATTTTATTTGCCATGTTTTGTTTGCCATATAACATGCCATGACATCATATCTACTTCTAATCATTTAATATGTCATGATCATGTGTAGGATTAAGGTTAAATGTCATGTATATTTAGATTATATCATATGTCATGACATCATGATCATTGGTCATGTTTATTTATGTTGGTGCAGGGGCACCAGATAATCGAACCTGTGTTTTGATTATGACAAAGACACAAAGTTAAGTTTACATCGTTATCTCACAAGCTAAATCGAGTATGCAGAAAAGCACTAAAGCTAGAGCTGAAGGCTAGCGACACCTGGAGGAAGCTGCGGTGGTCAAGCGACACTCGAGTGACTTCGGAGGGAGCTGAAGGAATCGAGTGGAAGGCCGGAAGTGAAAGCAAAAGCGACACAGTAAGTATCGAGGTAAGCTCGTGTGAGTGAGAGATGGTAAGGTCGTGTCCTCTGTACGGGGACGACCGTAGGCGGTGATCCGACTAAGACTTCTTGTGGAAGGTCTAGGTCGAGATCGAACGGTTAGAAACAGTCGTATTTATCATTTTCCAAGCTAACCTCTCATGCGAAGTGGCGGTGTGATCTTGGACATTAGGCGTCGGTGATGCTCATCGATCGGTGATGAGTCATCGATCGGTGATGGCGACGAATCAGCCTTTGCACTAGGTCAAAATGGATAAGGTTTGACGCGGCCACTTCGCGATAAAAATTATACAACTTCGTGATCTGTTCCGAAAAAAGAGGAGACATATTCAGAGAGCAAAATCTATAAAAGGAGGGGTGGATTCCAATTCCAAAGATGATCAAGTTTATTCATCAAGTGCTCCTACAATGCCAACGCTCCAACACCGTCATAACGCCGACGCGACAACAATTCAGATATTCTTCGTCGGCAGCAACATCTAGTAATATATTTTCATATTGTATTCATTGTTTTTATTTGTAACGAGGTGAGGTAGGCTTGTTGCCTCATCCTCGTACATTCAGTTTTGTGATCGTTGTCTCCTACCTCCAACGAGGAGGAGACGTTATAGTGCTTTGCCCTCCGTACACGGTCTAGGACCGATAGGGCCTTGGAGTAGCAACCACTGGGTTGTGAACCAAGTAAAAATAAACGTGTCTCTTTATTTTCCGCTAATATTACTCATTTAATTATCTACTTGAACGAAATGTCAAAAAGATTTACGATCGCTATTCACCCCCCCCCCTCTAGCGACGCTTCTCGATCCAGCAATTGGTATCAGAGCGGGGGCGCTAAGATTTGGTGAAACCACCGATCTAGCACGTTTTGGTTTTTTGTTCCTATTTTTCAATTCATTTTTTTTAAAGTCTTTTTCCTCCCGCACTACTAATCCAAGACGAAGTCTTGGTACGTTTTTTTTGGTTGTGTGCTTGCAAGTTTTGTCTCTTGGAGTAGCCGACGGTAAAAGGGCCATAACTTTTTGCACAAGTGGACTCACATAACGATCTATCTACCAAATCGAAGCTCTCTGAGAGATCTACATTTCTTATGAGGGTTTACCCTCGTAACAAGCTATTTCCAGCCCCAAAATCCAACGTCTAGTACCCTTTTGGGGACATCGAAGGTCATAAGTTGTTAGTTTCTTATTTTTCTCATTTAATTCTGTTTATTTCCTATTTATTTCTCGCATTACTAATCCAAGACCAAGTCTTGGAATTCCCTTTGGTTTTTATTCGTGTTTTGTAAGATATTTAATGGCTCACATTGAGGGGTATAGCACCACCCGACATCCGTTCTTTAACGGAGATGATTTTCATTATTGGAAAGGTCGGATGGAGTGTTTCTTGAAAACACAAGTCGAGACTTGGATAATAATCCAAACCGGCTTTGCTCTACCCACCAATGATCAAGGAGAGCCCTTGGACTTCAACAAGTGGACAAATACAACCAAGAGGCAAATCGAAGCCGATGCAAGAGCAACCCAAATATTGCAATGCGGCTTGGCCAAGGAGGAACTCAACCGCATCGGACCATTCATTAGCGCCAAGGACCTATGGAACAAATTAATCGAGCTACACGAAGGAACTTCCGATGCTAAGGTATGTAAACGTGACCTTCTTTTCAATAAGTTGTATAACCTTAAGATGCAGAAACATGAGACGACGACGCAACTACACGCCCGTGTCCAGAACTTTGTCAACGGCCTGCACACCATCGGACACAAGGTCGAAAACCGCGACCTACTAAGGTACGTTCTTAATTCATTTCCTAGGACTACCTTGTGGGCATCCATGGTCGATGCCTACAAGGTCTCTAAAGACCTTTTGAAGCTTAGGTTAGACGAATTATTTTCCGAGTTTGAACTTCACGAACAAACTAACGTGGTCCGGGCTGAGAGAGGTATTGCTCTACTTGCAGGACAAAGAAGCAAGCCACCTACCAGGCAAGAAGATGGACTCGAACCCGACGACGAATTAGAGTCCTAATCCAAAAAGGTGGAAGCAATAGTGAACGTAGTATGGAAGATCGTTCGGAGGGAAAGGAGGCTACTAAAGAATGAAAAGAGGGCACAATTCAAATCAAATCAAAAGAAGGCTTTTCATGCAACATGGGACAACGAAGAAGGCGGCGACATAGTATGAATGGCAAGACCCGAAGAGTCCGAGTCAGAGTCTGAATCCAAATCCAATTACAACACCGACTCCGAACTCGAGGACTACTTCGAGAAGCAACTCAAAGCCAGACCAAAAGAGAAAATTAAGGTTAGCCGCTCACTAATTCATACGCTTTAAAATACAATTAAAATTCTTAATAGGAAATTAACTAAGTCCGAGTCTAGGGTTGAGTCGTTACTTGAAGAGGTTGAAACCCTCAAGCAAGAGGCTACTCTAACCTCTTCAACTAGTCAAGTTCAAGAGGGAAACTCAACTCAAATTGAAAAACTTGAGGAGGAGAATTCTCTCTTGAAAGATCGAGTTCAAGAGGTTGAGGCTACATTGGAAAGGTTCACGTTGGGATCTAAGAATCTTAATCGACTACTTGGAACCCAAAGAGCCATGTACAACAAAGCCGGACTCGGATTTAGGTCAACGACTACGAATAGGTCATATATGTCTATCATAAATCGTAGTCATCAAAGAGTCCAAGCATGGGTCCCAAAGGTTTTATTGAATTCACATATAAGGAATAATAAGTTTTGGATTCCCCAGGATCAAATTCATTATTTGAATAGACCATATTGGTTCAATGGTCCAGGGGGAGCTAACACTAAAATAGTATACTCGCTTACTTAGCAAAACCATTGAATATTTTACTTTAATTTGTAGAACGGCTAGATAGGTAAAATAGGTAGTCAACTCTTGACAACATAGTATCAGGATGCGGCGAGATGATAGTACGTTAGGGAAACAAAGTCTCGTGTATTCGAGCTAGATAAGGCGTATCTAGCTTGGTGTACTTGACCAAGTGGAACTAGCTGAAGCTACCTCACCGTATCCTAAACTAGTTAGACCAGGAAGTAACCCTAAGTGACTTAAGTGATATTTTCTTGAATTTGGCTTTGTCTAAGGAAGTGGTTGTTGTTCCGATCAAAGAAGGCCCCTGTGCCTCGCCACGACCTGGAAGCCAGTTTCTCGAAAAGTTACTTAACGATCTAAAGGTTAAATCCGAATCTAACTCAAGGTTGACTATCTTTAATCAATTTAAAATCATCTCACAAAACATATAAGGTGAACAAATTCTGAGACACAGAATGGGTGAGATGTTAAGGATAATTGAAATATAACCTCTTCAAAATACTACTTATTTTCCCAACTATTGTACCTAACAACTCTTAGGCCAAAGTTTAGTGCCCCCTACATCTCTTATACTTTATATATTTGACTAAGACGGAAAGCAAACTAACCCTAAGGGTTATATTACAAACCTTTAGATTATTGGTGCAGAGGGACACACCTCGAACCAATCTATCTAACTACTGTTAGATGCATGCTTGGACTCATATTTGATTTATCTAGATGCATGCATATACGATATTGTTTTTAAACCCCTATTTTATACAAAAACCCTAACATACTTTTTTGACTTATGGCAAAAGGGGGAGAAGAGCGAAAGTTAAGGGGGAGTTAAGGGGGAGTAACACAAAATTTATTTAATTTTGAAAACTAAAGTATCTCTTTCAAAACTCACCTAGGGTTAAGGGGGAGTTTTGGTTAAGGGGGAGTTTTTGAAAATGACATTAATCATTTACTATACTTGTTTTATGCTTTAATTTCCCTTAACTTTGTGTTGGTTTGCCATAGATCAAAAAGGGGGAGATTGTTGGTGCGGGGCACGGATAATCGAACACTGTGTTTTGATTATGGCAAAGACACAAAGTTAAGTTTACATCGTTATCTCACGAGCTAAATCAGTATGCGAAAAGTACTAAAGTTAGAGTGAAGGCTAGCGACACGGAGGAAGCCGCGATAGTCGGCGACACTCGAGTGACTTGGAGGGCCGAAGGAATCGAGTGGAAGGCGGAAGCAAAAGCGACCTGATGAAGTATCGAGGTAAGCTCGTGTGAGTGAGAGATGGTAAGGTCGTGTCCTCTCTGCAGGGGGACGGCCGTGTAAGACTTCTTGTGGAAGGTCTAGGTCGAGATCGGATGGTTAAAGCGATCGTATTTATCATTTTCGAGCTAACCTCTCATTGCGGGGAAGTGGCGGTGGCGATCATTCTGGACATTAGGCGATCGATGCTCATCGATCAAGCGATGGAGTCATTAGTCGACTGATGGGAGTCATCAGTCGACTGATGGCGATGAATCAGCCTTTGCGCTAGGTTAAAATGGATAAGGTTTGATGCGGCCACTTCGCGATAAAAATTATATAACTTCGTGATCTGTTCTGAAAAAAGAGGAGACATATTCAGAGAGCAAAATCTATATAAGGAGGGGTGGATTCCAACTCCAAAGATGATCAAGTTTATTCATCAAGTGCTCCTACAACGCCAACGCTCCAACACCATCATAACGCCGACGCGACAACAGTGAATGATCTTCTTCGTCGGCAGCAACATCTAGTAATATATTTTCATATTGTATTCATTGTTTTTATTTGTAACGAGGTGAGGTAGGCTTGTTGCCTCATCCTCGTACATTCGGTTTTGTGATCGTTGTCAATACACATAAATTGTACTAGTGTAATTCAATAGTCAAGACAAACCAATACCAAATCACACTACAACCATTCCAATGGTTTGTCCAAAGCCATCTTGGTTGTGAGCCTTTACTTATACTTTACAATGAACCGATAACATGATCTCCTGTGTGACACTACACACTGTTGGGTTTCCGACACCGCGGCGAGTGTGTGTTCGTACATGTTTCGTAAACATGTGCACAGCGGAAGAAATAAAAATAATAAATCTACATTTATTACAACACACACATCACACGCATGCATAGTAAAACAAGTGTAGACATAACCGTAAATTTAAATTTGCAATAAAAGGAAATTTAACTACGTTATACCTTTCGTATTAGTGTAGCGGGAACGGCATCAACCGGAACGATCCTCGCTAGAATCGTCTCTATCCGTATCCACACCGAGTATCCTTAGGATGACTTCGCTAAGCCACGAGATTCATCTTCGTACGGGTTACTAGCCTCGTGTTGAAGACGACGTGATCGAGAGATGATCACGATCCGAATCCAAATTCGGATCCAAAATGAGTCCTCAAAACTCGCTTCTCCGGAGAGGTATTCGTCAACCGTTTGACGAATCCTTCGTCCTCCACCTCAGAGGATTACCGGAGATCGAATCCCCGGTAAGTTAGGCGCTGTCGGAGCTCTAACTGTCGTCCAAACGACGCTCCGACGAGAGAAGAACAAGCTGTCCAGAAAACTGGACGGCTTTGGTGGAGGAGTAGGCGCCGGCCAAACAAGGGAAGCCAAGTGCTCACCTTATCACCGAAGCCTAGGAAGATCACCGGAGGGTCGCCGGAGGATCACCGAAGCTTGGACGCCGGCAAGAGGAGCCGGACGACACAAGGGGCTGGGCAGCAATGGGGGTTGGCGCCGAGAGTCTCCAAGGAGAGGTGGGCGGCAACTATTGCTAGGGTTTTGGATTAGGGCTTAATTATCCCTTAAGCCCTCTTTTATAGAGAACTAATTCTCTTAATGGTTATTGGATCATAACCATTAGGCCCATTAACCCGCTCCATTAAGATAAGTTAAAATAAACCAAACCATGATGGTTTATTTTAAGTTAAAACGAACTGAACCAACTTTTGGTTCATTCGTTTAAAATAAACCAAACCCTTTGGTTTATTCTCCTCCATTGAATTAGAACCAAACCATTTTGGTTCATCCATTATGTCTTCATAAGACACGGCCCATCCACGCTTCCATTGCGACTGAAACGATTTCATGCTCGCTTCATGTTTGGTCCAACCAAACCTAGTTTCTCTCGGTCTGAGAATCCCATTCTCAAGCTCGTTTTAAATCCTTCGGATTACGCTCATTGTGCGTGTGACCAAATAGGTTCTCGGTTTATGTTGGCCATCTATAATTAACCATTAATTATAGAACGATCATGAGTGACACCTAGTAGTACATCATGATCCCCAATTAACCAAAAAGATCAACGGTTGATCCATAACTATTTCTGAAACCCTTCAGCAGCTCGAATGAATCGTGCCCCATTCCCTTCACTCATCTTATACCCACTTGGTTCAGGACATGGTCTATAGTGTCAGTCCCCACTAGGCTGACTACGTCACACCTAGCCCAAGTATCATTTCCTCATCCCACGGATTCTAGTTACTCCACATGTATCGAAGAGTACCTTACTCTAAACATGTAATGCTTTGGCCAAAGACTTTAGTAACAATCCGACGAGAGGCCATGGGTATACATCTCCTCGCAAGGAGTGGTGAATCTTTTATAGGCTATTCAAACACCTTCGATCACTTCGACTTATACCCAATCATCCTGGGTCCACATCTCCTTAGAGATGTTTGCTTAAGATGTCAAAGCATAAGTCTCCATGATCAAGATGACTTGAATACCGCAAGTCAAAGGAACATCGCACTTAAGCTACAGTAAGAACTTCATTGACATATCTATATATGCAGAGAACCATATGAAGTCTTACTACCGTCACTCCAATGAACTAGTTACCATAACTAGCATCCACGATCAACTCCGACATCACAATGTCTCCAGCCAAGGAGAATCACCGCTTGATACACCAAGGAGTATACCTCATGCTAGTCTCGATAACTGATGGTGTCCAAATCCATCAATTCATCGACTAGGGATAATTCCGATACATCACAATTACACATGTAGAGATACTCACTAGTTGTGATCCAATCACAAATTCTCTCATGCTATGAATCGTATCGAGGACATTCAGTAAATGAGTTTAAGATCCAATCAAATACATAAAACATGTATACTCAAATAGTGAATCTTCATTTATCATATAAATGGTTTATACATAAGGTGATTGCCTTAGGACATCTCTCATATATTACTAACAGACTCCCACTTGGCCTAATGCCAATCGCTACGGTATCCAATACCATAAGCTCTAACATGACCCTCAAACTTACTTTGAGGTAATGCTTTAGTCAAAGGATCCGCTAAGTTTCTTTCAGTGGGAATTTTCTCGATTTGTATTTCATTCCTACTGATGATCTCTCTGATAAGATGATAGCGGCGAAGCACATGTTTGGATCGTTGATGAGACCTCGGCTCTTTCGCCTGTGCAATCGCTCCATTGTTGTTGCAGTAGACCGGTATTGCTTCAACAATGGCAGGAATCACACCAAGTTCATAAATGAACTTCTAGATCCAAACCGCTTCCTTTGCTGCTTCCAAAGCAGCAATGTATTCTGCCTCAGTGGTAGAATCCACTACAGTGTCTTGTTTGGAACTTTTCCAACTCACTGCACCCCCATTCAAAGTGAACACATATCTGGACTGAGACCTGGAATCATCCTTGTCTGTCTGGAAGCTGGCATCCATATACCCGCGTATCACCATGTCCCCTTCTCTATATATTAGGAACACATCCTTAGTTCTTCTTAAGTACTTAAGGATCGTCTTGACAGCCACCCAATGATCCATTCCTGGATCAGACTGGTATCTGCTCGTGACACTCAGAGCATACGATACATCGGGCCTCATACATAACATAACATACATGATAGATCCTATTGTGGATGCATAGGGAATCTTATTCATGAAAATCCTCTCGTCTTCTGTGCGCGGACACATAGACTTCGAAAGGTGTACCCCATGCATGATGGGAAGGAAACCTTTCTTGGATTCCGACATGCTAAACCTCTTTAGCACTCGGTCTATATATGTAGACTGAGAAAGTCCAAGCAACCGTTTCGATCTATCTCTATAGATCTTAATCCCGAGGATGTAGGTTGCTTCTCCCAGGTCTTTCATGGAGAATGTCTTGGATAACCAAACCTTAACTGACTGTAAGATTGACACATCGTTTCCTATAAGTAATATGTCATCGACATACAATACTAGGAACACAACTGCACTCCCACTAACCTTCTTGTACACACAAGGTTCGTCTGGATTTTGTGAGAAATCAAACTTTTTGATTGTCTCATCAAAACGGATATTCCAGCTCCTGGATGCTTGCTTCAATCCATAAATGGACCGTCGCAATTTGCATACCTTGGTTTTATCAATCGATGTGAAACCCTCAGGCTGTATCATATACACGTCCTCGAGCAGGTTTCCATTAAGGAAAGCTATTTTCACATCCATCTGCCATATCTCATAATCATAATGAGCCGTTATGGCCAGGAGCATCCGAATGGATTTAAGCATAGCTACAGGCAAATAGGTTTCGTCATAATCAACACCTTGCTTTTGATGATATCCTTTCGCCACCAATCTAGCCTTATAGGTAATCACATTACCATCCATGTCGGTTTTCTTCTTGAAAACCCACTTGCACCCTATAGGCTTAATGCCTTCAGGTGGGTTAACCAAGTTCCAAACTTGGTTTTCATACATGGAATCCATTTTCGACTTCATGGCATCAAGCCACTTATCCCTTTCTGAACTTGTCAGCACTTCTTCATAACTGGTAGGCTCCTCATCATCAATGAGTAACACGTCGTTCGATTAACTTATGAGAAATCCATATCTCTTAGGAATGTTGCGTGTTCTACCAGATCTACAAAGATGTGGTGTTACAATAGGTCCAGCCGATTGCTCATTACTATGAGTTGTCGGCTGTTGTGCTTCACCAGGTATCTCATCAATGTCTATTTGAGTTTCTCGAGCCTCCTCAAGCTCGACGACACTCCCACTATTTTCTTGCAAGAGAAACTCTTTCTCTAGAAACACAGCATGCCTTGAAACAAACACCTTTTGTTCCACAGGATGATAGAATTGGTAACCCCTTGTTTCCTTAGGGTATCCAATAAATAGACATTTATCAGACTTAGCATCCAATTTTTCTGATACAGTCCGCTTCACATAAGCAGGACAACCCCATATCTTCAAGTAAGATACATGAGGTTTCTTACTATTCCATATCTCATATGGAGTAGTAGAGACTACCTTGGTAGGCATTCTGTTTAACAAGTAAACAGCTGTCTGAAGTGCATAGCCCCAAAAGGACTTGGGAAGATTCGCATGATTCATCATTGACCTGACCATGTCCAACAAGGTCCAATTATGCCTCTCAGATACACCATTATGTTGTGGTGTATATGGCGGAGTCCATTGAGACAATATGCCATTGTCTCTTAGATAATCAAGAAACTCTTGACTTAAGTATTCACCACCTCGATCTAATCGAAGTATTTTAATACTCTTGTAATGTTGTTTCTCTACTTCATTTAAGAATTCTTTGAACCTTTCAAAGGCTTCAGACTTGTGTTTCATCAAGAACACATACCCAAACCGTGAGTGATCATCGGTGAAGGTAATGAAGTAGCTATAGCCTCCTAAAGCTTGAGTTGACATAGGTCCACATACATCAGTATGTATTAGACCTAGTAACTCTCCCACTTGTTCACCTTTTCCAGTAAAAGGTAACTTAGTCATCTTGCCTTTTAAGCATGATTCGCATGTATCGTATGAATCCAATTCATACGATTCCAAAATTCCACATCGGTGTAATTCGGACATGCGTTTCTTGCTTACATGGCCAAGACGACAATGCCACATATAGGAGTCTAATTGATTACCCTTTCAAGCAAGTGTGTTGCTCGCTTCGATATTGAAAATGTCACTGGATACGTCCAACGTATAAATGCCATTACTCAAAGTTCTAGTTCCATAAAGTACGCCATTCAAAGTTATATAACAACAATTGTTACTAAACGTCAAATGGAAACCATTTCTATTTAAACAGGAAATAAAAACAATGTTCTTTATTAGAGAAGGAACATAATAGCAATTGTCCAGTTCCAAGACTAGTCCACTAGGGAGTTTTAGCAAATAAGTTCCTATGGCGACCGCAACAACCTTTGCTCCATTGCCAACTCGCAAATTTGACTCCCCTATGACAAGTCTTCTTCTATTCCTTAGCCCCTGTATGTCATTACATATATGTGAGCCACACCCATTATCCAATACCCAAGTGTCTAAGGAAATAGAATGACAATCAATAACGAAGATACCTGAAGAGGATGGGGCATCGGATGCCTTCTTCTTCTTCATGGACTCAAGATAAATCTTGCAGTTTCTTCGCCAGTGGCCTTCCTTGCCACAATAATGGCAAGTGCCCTTTTGTGCTGGTTCTGCCTTCTTCGCCTTTTTGTTCTTCCCTTTCTTCTATTCTTTTGCCTTCCTCTTAGAACCTTTCTTTGAGGAATCAACTAACAGAACCGCCTTCTCCTCATGCTTCACAGAAGGCTCCACAGTCTTCAGCATATTGAGGAGCTCGGGAATAGTGGATTCCAATTTGTTCATCCGATAGTTCATCACAAATTGTGAGAAACTCTTGGGAAAAAATGCAGAATTAAGTCAATACTTAACTCATGATCCATCACAAACCCGAGGGTGGCTAGCCGCTCGATGTACCCGTTCACCTTTAGCACAAACTGTACTACAGACGAACCTTCTTGCATCTTCGTGGTGAAGAGGAGCCTAGAGACCTCGAACCTTTCGGATCTCGCTTGCTCATCGAACAACTCATGAAGATGAAAGACCATAGTATTAGCATCCATATGCTCATGCTGCTTTTGCATCTCAGGTATCATCGCCGCTAGCATGATGCAACTCGCCAGCTCAGAATCTGCCACATGCTTCTAATAGATCAACATTTGGTCTGAGTTGCATCGCCCTTAGGACGGGGGAAGAGGCTCTTCAAGGACATATGCTAGCTTTTCCGCTGAGAACAATTCTCGATTTCTAAGCCACCCAGAAGTTAGGCCCTACTTGTTTGAATCCAAAATAGTGCGCAAATTCAAAGACGCTATGATCAATTTATTGACCTAGAAATACAAAACGAGCATATATGAGAAAATGATTTTAAAATGCATCAATATACATTTATAAATCCCATTCATTTTTCGAATTTCAAAAACCCCAAAATCACTTCGGGAGATCATAGGTCCATCTCCGAATGGGCTGATATCCATCATAGATATGAACAACCTTGGAGAGAGTCCAACAAGCCATTCTTAACTACGACGGTAGGTATCAACTATACCGATTGCATATCACGTATATGCAACTATCACAATGTGTTATCAACTAATTGAATGTTCACACATACATCGGGTTGTTAACACATTAACAAGTATGCATCATATGCATAGCACCCAACTTCACCTCCCTTCACATCGACCTTGGAGAGAGTCCAACAAGCCGATGCTCCAGGTTAAAGCCAACCCATTAATCGAGAAATAGTTTTAATATGGTTAGAGCGCATTCAACCAATTAGCCCGACTTGGAGAGAATCTAACAACCAAAGCTAACGATTGACCTCTGACTCTTACCATATTAGTATTAAACTATTCCATGGTTTGAGCATGTTCGGGTTCGAGCCGGGCTTGGAGAGAGTCCAACAACCCAAACAAGAAACGGAACTCTGGTTCTAACCATATTAATGGAAGGTGTAAGCTTTAATATTGAGTTAGGGTTTTTATGTCTCATCCTCTTTGCATGCAAATAACTATTATCTACATGGCATGACATACATGGCATACATCTACATGTCACGACACGCATGGCATAATGATATGCATCTAATGAAATTACATGGCATACAATTATGTCATGTACATAATTTCCTTATTTGTCATAACTATTTATGGAAATAAAATATGTTTAAGATTTGATTCTCCAAATCAAATCATGATTAAATTAGGAAACAAATTTCCAAATCTAATCACATATTTTATTTATGGAAATAGTTGATTAAGGAAAATCAATTTAGGAAACCAATTTCCTAAATCATCAAAACTACTTATGGAAATAAAATATTTTAAGATTTGATTTCCCAAATCAAATCAAGATTAAATTAGGAAACAAATTTCCAAAATCTAATCAAATATTTTATTTATGGAAAATATCAATTTTCATAAATACTTCCAACTTTCCAAAAGTGGAAGATTTCCATAAATACTTCTAGACTTTCCAAAATTGAAAAATTTCCATAAATACTTCTAAATTTCCAAAATTAGAAAATTTCCAGAAATAACATTATGACTATCGCAAAACCATTTTACTATTATGTCGAAACACAACCTGGTCTCTGATACCACTGTTGGGTTTCCGGCACCGCGGCGAGTGTGTGATCGTACATGTTTCGTAAACATGTGCACAGCGGAAGAAATAAAAATAATAAATCTACATTTATTACAACACACACATCACACGCATGCATAGTACAATAAGTGTAGACATAACCGTAAATTTAAATTTGCAATAAAAGGAAATTTAACTACGTTATACCTTTCGTATTACGTGTAGCGGGAAAGACATCAACCGGAACGATCCTCGCTAGAATCGTCTCTATCCATATCCACGCTGAGTATCCTTAGGATGACTTCGCTAAGCCACGAGCTTCATCTTCGTACGGGTTACTAGCCTCGTGTTGAAGACGACGTGATCGAGAGATGATCACGATCCGAATCCAAATTCGGATACAAAATGAGTGCTCAAAACTCGCTTCTCCGGAGAGGTATTCGTCAACCGTTTAACGAATCCTTCATCCTCCACCTCAGAGGATTATCGGAGATCAAATCCCCGGTAAGTTAGGCGCTGTCGAAGCTCTAACCGTCATCCAAATGACGCTCCGACGAGAGAAGAACAAGCTATCCAGAAAACTGGACGGCTTTGGTGGAGGAGTAGGCGCCGACCAAACAAGGGAAGCCAAGTGCTCACCTTATCACCGAAGCCTAGGAAGATCACCGGAGGGTCGCCGGAGGATCACCGGATGAAGCTTGGACGCCGGCAAGGAGCTGGACGGTGGCACAAGGGGCTGGGCGGAAATGGGGGTTGGCGCCGAGAGTCTCCAAGGAGAGGTGGGCGACAACTATTGCTAGGGTTTTGGATTAGGGCTTAATTATCCCTTAAGCCCTCTTTTATAGAGAACTAATTCTCTTAATGGTTATTGGATCATAACCATTAGGCCCGTTAACCTGCTCCATTAAGATAAGTTAAAATAAACCAAACCATGATGGTTTATTTTAAGTTAAAACGAACCGAACCAACTTTTGGTTCATTCGTTTAAAATAAACCAAACCCTTTGGTTTATTCTCCTCCATTGGATTAGAACCAAACCATTTTGGTTCACCCATTATGTCTTCATAAGACACGACCCTTCCACGCTTCCATTGCGACTGAAACGATTTTATGCTCGCTTCATGTTTGGTCCAACCAAACCTAGTTTCTCACGGTCTGAGAATCCCATTCTCAAGCTCGTTTTAAATCCTTCGGATTACGCTCGTTGTGCGTGTGACCAAATAGGTTCTCGGTTTATGTTGGCCATCTATAATTAACCATTAATTATAGAACGATCATGAGTGGCACCTAGTAGTACATCATGATCCCCAATTAACTGAAAAGATCAACGGTTGATCCAGAACTATTTCTGAAACCCTTCAGCAGCTTGAATGAATCGTGCCCCATTCCCTTCACTCATCTTATACCCACTTGGTTCAGGACATGGTCTATAGTGTCTGTCCCACTAGGCTGACTACGTCACACCTAGCCCAAGTATCATTTCCTCGTCCTACGGATTCTAGTTACTGCACATGTATCGAAGAGTACCTTACTCTTAACATGTAATGCTTTGGCCAAAGACTTTAGTAACAATCCGACGAGAGGCCATGGGTATACATCTCCTCGCAAGGAGTGGTGAATCCTTTATAGGCTATTCAAACACCTTCGATCACTTCGACTTATACCCAATCATCCCGGGTCCACATCTCCTTAGAGATGTTTGCTTAAGATGTCAAAGCATAAGTCTCCATGATCAAGATGACTTGAATACCACAAGTCAAAGGAACATCGCACTTAAGCTACAGTAAGAACTTCATTGACATATCTATATATGCAGAGAACCATATGAAGTCTTACGGCTGGTCACTCCAATGAACTAGTTACCATAACTAGCATCCACGATAAACTCCGGACATCACAATGTCTCCAGCCAGTGAGAATCAGCTGCTTGGATACACCAAGGAGTATACCTCGTGCTAGTCTCGACAGAACTGATGGTGTCCAAATCCATCAATTCATCGACTAGGGATAATTCCGATACATCACAATTACACATGTAGAGATACTCACTAGTTGTGATCCAATCACAAATTCTCTCATGCTGTGAATCGCATCGTGGACATTCAGTAAATGAGTTTAAGATCCAATCAAATACAAAAAACATGTATACTCAAATAGTGAATCTTCATTTATCATATAAATGGTTCATACATAAGGCGATTGCCTTAGGACATCTCTCATATATTACTAACACACACCATGTTATCTACAATGTAATGTATCAGACAAATATGCATAACTATAAATATGCAAACAATGATCATGTGATTCTTATCTCAAAATAAAGATGTTCATACAAAAGATAAACTTTTCAGTATACATCTCAACAATCTCCCACTTATACTAAAAGACTATGCTGTCCTTAAACTATCATACATCTGATTCCCATTCCCTCCACATGCCTATCAAAATCTATCGCCGGAAGGGCCTTAGTGAAAGGATCTGCCAGGTTATCCTCCGATGCAATCTTGGCCACAACAACTTCTCATCGCTTTACGATTTCTCATATCAGATGGTACTTGCGCTCTATGTGTTTACTTGCCTTATGGGCTCATGGTTCCTTCAAGTTTGCAACTGCACCACTATTATCACAATAAATTGTGATAGTTCTGGGCAAACCAGGAATCACATCCAAGTCAATCAAGAAGTTCCTGAGCCATACAACTTCTTTGGTCGCCTCAGAGGCTGCCACATACTCAACTTCCATGGTAGAGTCCTCCACGTATTTCTGCTTGACACTCCTCCATACAATGGCTCCACCTCCCAAAGTAAACACAAAACCTGAGGTAGACTTACTGTTATCCCTATCTGATTGGAAGTTAGAATCTGTGTAACCCACAGGGAGTAATTGGTCTGCCTAGTAAACTAGCATATAATCCCTAGTCCTTCTCAGGTACTTCAATATATGCTTTATCACAGTCCAATGTCCCTATCCTGGATTACTCCGATATCTGCTAACCATGCCCACGACAAAACAGATATCCGATCTCGTACATAGCATCACATTCATGAGGCTTCCTACTGTCGAAGCATAAAAAACTGCCTACATCTCCTCTATCTCCTTAGATGTTCTAGGACACATCTCCTTAGATAAAGGAACTCCATACCTGAAAGGTAGAAAATCTTTCTTGGAGTTTTGCATGCTAAAACGATCCATAATTATGTCTATGTATGAAGCTTGAGATAAGCACAATATCTTTTTCTTGCGATCCCTTATAACCTTGATCCCAAGGATGTGTCCCACTTCGCCCAAGTCCTTCATATCAAACTGTTTGGACAACCATACCCTTACGTCCGATAACACCTTGACATTGTTGCCAATTAATAAAATGTCATCTACGTATAGTACAAGAAATACCACTATGTTTCCGTTACATCTCTTGTATACACAAGACTCATCCGGACTTTGAATAAATCCATAAGACTGGATTACCTCATCAAAGCGGATGTTCCAAGACCTCGAAGCTTGCTTCAATCCATAAATGGACTGATTAAGCTTACACACAAGATGCTCTTTGCCCTTTGCCCTTTGCAATGAATTCCTCTGGTTGCTTCATATAGATGTTTTCCTCAAGACTTCCATTAAGGAAAGCTGTCTTGACATCCATCTGCCACACCTCATAATTCATATGAGCAGCAAAACATAAGAGAATCCGGATAGACTTAAGCATGGCTACCGGCGAAAAGGTCTCCTCATAATCGATGCCCTCTTTCTGAGTATACCCCTTCGCAACAAGCCTCGCTTTGAAGGTCTCAACCTTCCCGTCTATTCCTCTCTTTCTTTTGTAGATCCACTTGCATCCAATGGCTTTTACACCATTAAGTGGTTCTACTAGCTCCCAGACCTGATTTGAATCCATAGATTCAATCTCAGCATTCATTGTACTTTGCTAAGATACCACATCTTTATCTTGGATCGCCTCATCATATGTCCAGGGATCAGGTTCATGTTCACCAAGGATCAAATCAAAAGATTCTCCCAAGAACATGAATCTATCAGGCTGTCTAACAACCCTCCCACTATGACAAGGTATTACCTGTGTATCCTCTGTGACACGCGGTGCAGTGACTTGTGGTATATCCTAAGGTACCGGTAGTACTGAAGTAGTGACTTCCCCTCTCAATTCCTCCAGAACAATCTTACTCATGGGCTTGTGGTTCATCACATAGTCTTCCTCTAGAAATATGGCGTTCGTGCTGACGATCACCCTCTGATCTCTAGGACTATAAAACAAACCACCTTTCGTTCCTCTAGGATAGTCAACGAACATGTGCACTTTTGTACGAGGTTCCAACTTACCAACATTTGCCTTCAGCACATGGCTGGACTCCCCCAAATCTGAATATGTCTCAGACTAGGCTTTCGCCCAGTCCACAATTCTGTGGGAGTAGAAGGCACTGATTTAGATGGTACCAAGTTCAGAATATACACTACCGTATTTAGAGCATATCCCCAGAATGAATCTGGCAACTCAGAATAACTCATCATCGATCTAACCATCTTCATAAGAGTCCTATTTCTTCGCTCTGCTACACCATTCTGCTGGGGTGTGCTAGGTGTAAACAATTGGGATTGAATCCCAGGCTTTGATAAGTAATTCCTAAACTCTTCCCATAGGTACTCACCACCACGATCAGATCGTAGTGTCTTGATACTTTTACCTTGACGTTTCTCCACATCATCCTTGAATTCTTTGAACTTGTCAAAGCATTCAGACTTGCGGTGCATCAAGTAAATGTATCCATATCTCGAATAATCATCTATAAAAGAGATAAAATATTCAAAACAACCTCTTGCCTGGATAGATATAGGACCACACAAATCAGAATGAACCAATTCCAACACATCTTTGGCTCTATACCCCTTGGCCTTGAAAGACCTCTTGGTCATTTTACCCTCCAAGCAAGATTCGCAGGTTGAGAAATCTTCCACCACTAATGAACCCAGAGGTCCATCAACTATCAACCTTTGAATTCTGCTTAGGTTAATATGACCTAGCCTTAGATGCCAAGGATATGTTTGGTTCATCTTCGAAGGTTCTTTTCTCTTATTGGAATTAGAAGATGAGTTATTTACTTCTATTTGCATTGTGAGAGATTTTGGTTCGAGTGTATATAAATTTCCTATCAATGCACCAGAACAGATAATCTCTCTATTCCTTTTTATAACAACTCTAACATTAAAAGAAATAGAATATCCATCCTTAAACAATTTAGAAACCGAAATCAAATTCTTTCTAAATAAAGGTACATATGTAATGCTCGTAAAATTTCTAGCAAATTTTATGAGAATTTTGCATGATTATAATGGGCTTTTATGTGGGCTCTTTCAAAAATAAAAGAAAATAGAGCCAAAAAGGATGCATGACCCAGGGTTTGAACCCTAAACCTCCAAGCAGATAACTAAACCTTAAGATGCATGTGATAACTAGAAACCCAGTCGGGGTGTGCTGTTAGAAGGGTAAGGGAAATGATAGATAAGGGTAAGGGAGGCAAAGGGACACCTTCACTTGAATAAATAGGAGTAATGAGGAGACAAGAGAACACAAGTTATCATTCTCTCCTTCCTCTCTTCTTCCTCCATCGAAAACCTATCCCCTCCTTTCTTCCATTTTTGAAAACTCAAGAAGCAAGAAAGAGAGGCTTTGTCTTGGCTCCAAGGGTATAGTTCTATTAGTAAACCAAGCGAAAGGATGTAAGTAATCCCCTCACCTGCAGTACAAGTTGTTTCGATTGTTGATTTCTTAAGATCATGCTTTGAATGTTTCGGCCAAGACCCCATTTATGCTCCTAATGATCTTCCATGCCATGCTAGGTGTATATATGATGTTAACATGATGTTAGCTAGACCTTGGACAAGTTGTTTGAGTGTTTGATTTCAAACCCCTCCTTGAAAGTTCGGCCAAGTTCCTATTTATGCTCCTAATGATCTTCCATGCCATGCTATGTGTATATATGATGTTAGTTAGACCATGTATAAGTTGTTTGAGTGTTTGATTTCAAACCCCTCTTTGAAAGTTTCGGCCAAGACCCCATTTATGCTCCTAATGATCTTCCATGCCATGCTAGGTGTATATATGATGTTAACATGATGTTAGTTAGACCTTGTGTGAGTTGTTTGAGTATTTGAATCCATAAAACCCCCATTGGGGTTTCAGCCAAGACCATGTATGGGCTACTAATGATATTCCATGCCATGCTACATGTAAATAAGATGTTAACGTGATATTAGTTAGGCTTTGTGTAAGTTGTTTGAGTATTTGAGTCCCTTAAACCTCTATTAGGGTTTCGGCCAAGACCATGTATGTGCCTACTAATGACCTTCCATGCCATGCTACATGTATATAAGATGTTAACATGATGTTAGTTAGGCTTTGTGTAAGTTGTTTGGGTGTTGAATTCTTACAAACCTTCCTTGGATGTTTCGGCCATGATAAGTTTATGCTCACCAATGATCTTCCATGCCATGATATATATGTATATGATGTTAGCCTGATGTTAGTTAGACCTTGTACAAGTTGAATTAGGGTTTGAATTCATAAGATCCCCTTTGGAAGTTTCGGCCAAACCTTGTGCATGCTAACCCATGATCTCCATGCCATGATATATCTATATATGATGTTAACATGTTGATAGTTAGACTTTATGATAGCATGATTTGTTTATGCCACTACCTTATGTCCATGTTAATTGTATGAATGTATGATTATGTTATGCTCATTGCGTCATGATGAACAAGTATGTATGATGAAATGCCTAAGAGACGCTTCCCTATGAATGGGGACTAAGAGCACTCTTTATGTTATGAAAAGGAACATGATATGTTATGAAAAAGAACATGATATGTTATGATAAGGAACATGATATGTTATGATAAGGAATATGATATGTTATGATAAGGAACATGATATGTTATGATAAGGAACATGATATGCTATTTTACTTTTGTATGGCTTGTACCGGACCCTAGCAAGGTCCACGGGATGGGCTCCTACATGCCCCTAGGTCGACGGTCATAGTACGGACCTAGTACGGGATTGACTCCTAAGTTGCCCTAGGTTGACGGTCGTAGTACGTGCCTAGGATGAGCTCCTATGTTGCCCCTAGCTCGACGGTCGTAGTACGGACCTAGTACCCTAGTAGGTTCGCGATTAGCTACCTCAGGTCTATTTAGGGATGCACGCAAAGATGATGATGTATGTGGTACAATGTCGGGCCCTCAATGTTGAGATTATGTTTAAGTACCTATAAAATATATATTTTCAAAGAACATCTTGCATATACCCATTTTATGTCTATGTGATTATGATATTTTATATGAATGGTATGCCTACATGTTGTTTAGATGAACATGTCAATGTTTTTATGAATTCTAGTCATATGTTCCTAAATGATCATGTTAAGACCTTTTATATGAATGCTATGCCTATATGTTGTCTAGATGAACATGTCACTACTCTATGTCTAATACCTAATGTATGTTTTTTTTTTGAGTAGGAAAGGATCTTACTAAGCCTATGTGCTTATAGTTTCATGTTTCCCTTGTACTGCAGATAAGGTTAAAGAATGGCTAAACTAAAGGGAGCAGCAGGAGGGGCAAAGTGTGTGTGTGGAAGTGGCATGGTGGAAGCGATCTGTTTTATGTTTCAAGACTTATGCATGTTTTAAAGTTTGCATGTTAGTTGTTAAGAGTTGATCACTACTTGATGTTTTGATGGTTTCTACTTGATGTTAACTTAGACTTGCTTCGAGGGTTATACATGATGTGAAACTATACTCGTTATGCTTTATGAAACCTTAGTATGTTAAGCACTTGATTTAGTTAAAGAATTGCTAAGAACCTTCTTATTTTGATTGAATTGTTAAGTGATAGAGAACTATGTACCTAGATGATACTCTAAATGCCTCAGTGATGTCCATGTACCCTATACCTGTATTTAGGCTCCCATAACTTCATTATGTTGATTATTATGAACTTGCACCAAGTAGTGTCCTTATGAAATGATTACACATGTTTAGTAAATGTTCACCTGTTACATGGTTAAGAATGTTGAGTTATTTTCACATAAGAAGGTAAATGCATGTTACATGTTTTTTTAAAGTTTAAATTATTCTGCTGTAAATGTACGCATGTATGATCACATCGCGCCGCCCTTCCTCCCCCTCTAGAGTACGAGAAGGGGTGGGCCTGACAACATAAAGGCAATTTTTCAGAACCAAAACTTTATTCCTCTCAAAAGACAAATAAACATCTCCCACTGCAACAGCCGCCACCTTTGTGGCATCGCCCAAGTATACGAAAATCTCCCCCTCAGCCAGTCGTCTGGTTTCCTGGAACCCCTGCAAAATATTGCAGACATGATCAGTGGCTCCCGTATCTACACACCAGGTGCCGGTAGATAACACCGCTAAACATGTTTCAATGACTAGACCAAAAGATATACCTTTGTTCTGCTTCCAGTTGGGACAGTCTTTCTCCAGTGTCCAGTCTGCTTGCAAGTGAAGCACTTGCCTTTCGGCTTCTTCACTCCTCCCTAAGTTCCTCCTGCCACCTTTGCCCCAGCTTGTTTCTTCTTCTTCTTTCCTTTCGGCTTAGAAGCAGAAACCTTTTGGGCAACCATGGCCTGTGCCTGAGCACTCTCACGAAATAGCCTCTCTGCCGCCTGAAGTTCTGTCAGAAGCTCCGCCAATGAATACAACCTTTTGTTCATGTTGTAGTTCAGACAAAACTACTCAAAACTCCTAGGTAGAGACTGGAGAATGATATCAACCTGGGTTTTCCCATCGATCTCAGCTCTGAGGACTTCCAGCTCATTCAAATGAGCCATCATCTTGAGAACATGATCCCTCACGGGTGTTCCCTTGATCATGGTGGTCGTCATCAAGTTCCTCATAGCTTCTTGCCTAGCAACCCGATTTTGGTGTCCGAAAAGCTCTTTGAGATTGAGCATCGTGTCATAAGCAGTGGGCATGGCTTGATGCTGATGTTGTAGTACATTTGACATAGATGCCAAAATGTAACACCGTGCCATCTCATCGGCCTTAATCCACTTCTTATAACTCTCCTTCTCCTTTTCCCTAGAATCATCCGTAGGCTTAGGAGGGCACTCTTCGAGGAGTACATATTTGTATTCCTCAGCAGTCAAGACAATGTCAAGATTCCTCTTCAAATCAACATAATTGGGTATAGTAAGTTTATTTTCTTTCAGTATCACAACAAGCGGGTTGAAAGTCATTTTGAAAAACCTAAGAATCACATAGATCAAAACATTAGATTTCAAAAAATTATTGATTCCTCAAACAATAAAATTTTAAAATCAACCAACACTTCAAAACACCGAGAATATCGTATGCCACGATAGTGTGAATGTATACGAATTCTACATTTGTAAGAGGAGGTTTTACCCATTAATTTTACTATTTTGTCAACCTAACTTTTTGACAAATAAAATTAATAGTTGATTCCTCTTTGGCCCTACAAATAAAAGCAGTGGCTCCGATGAGGAGGACACTTCTATTTGTATCTAAGTGTTTACTATTACTCAGTACCAAGGCAATTATCTCGGGTTATGTGCCTTCCGATGGGGAAGTACACACACTCCTAAATAATTTTCTATAACCATATTCGACCTTGTGATCCGTAAACAAACTCATCCGATGAGGAGGAAGGCACTCAGAGCTGACACGCAAGTTTGTTTGCATCACATGTTAAATCGTAATGGAGGTCGTGGGAATTTATAAAAATATCCCTCTCCCACTTAGTAATTTAAAATTGAGAAATTTTCCTAGGCTACGACATGCATATCAAAAAAGAAGCAATAAATATGAAAAAAAAAATTTCCAACTATTATGGCTTTTGTCTCCAATATACCTCCCGTCGTATCGCCATCTCGTCCGCTCCTCCCTACGCCATGTACAAGCCATCCAGAGATCCGAGCCGAGAAAAACTATTTTAATTTACATCCATCGATCCTATACTCCACGAAAAAGTGTACATGAAATCTAGATCGAAAGTAAACTAAAATAAAAAGAGTGGCTAAACAATGCCGTACTTAATTACAAAATTAAATACTAGCCTCGTCAACCCCGAGGATTCAAAAATATACAATTACACACATACAATCACATACACACATATGGCCATAATAGTTGGATCCTATGTCTGCAACCAAAAAGTTAACCTATGCACATCCTACTATTATCCGGCACACATAAAATATGAAAAGTGCATAAAAGTAACCGAATCCTAAACACACAAAACCGAAAACCATGGCTCTGATACCACTTGAAGGTAGGAAACTTTGCTTCCCACTTCAACTTGGTTGCTTGTTCATGGCGATCCCGTCTACGTCCACGGATTAAAAAAAAATTAATCTTAGACAAAAAGGGATTACCCAAGCAACCGTTTCATCGTCGTGCTATTCGATTAGAGTGGTCACTTGAACAAACTTGTTGTTCAAGCAACCTACCTCTATTCTTCGAATAGCCGCGGAATAGACGATGTATGGATCACCGGTTTTTGCGTTTGTATTTGGGGTCCAAGTAAATTAGACACATAACAAAACATACAACATGCATATAATTGAAAAACAATTATAGACATAATACAAAAGAATATAAACAAGCATTATACCTCTCGATTTCTATTGTATGTCCTTCCTCCTTTTGGACGTCGTGTGGGCGATGATCTTCCAAAAGTCGAAGCCTCCTAGATCACCTTCTTCCTTTCTTTGCTCACTCCGAACAAAAGGAAGAATAAAACAAAACTCTTCTCCTATCTAGAACAGACCACCAAGCCAACTTGCTCGGTGATTTCCGTTGGCCAAGGAGAGAAGATGAGGATTATGGACGCCGGCCAAAAGCTCCAAGGGAAGAGACCCTAGCCTTTGCTGCCGGCCAAGGATGAGAGAAAGAAGATTGGACGCCGGCCAAGGAGAGAAGAAGAGAAGATGGGCGCCGGACAAAACCCAAGGAAGAAGAAAAAAACTTCCAAAAGTGTGGGCGCCCAATGCCTCCTACAAAACCCTAGCCTCCCTTTTGTTTCTTGCCGCCCAAGCCAAAAGAAACAAAAACCCTAATCTCTCAAAGTAAAGTCCATGCCCAAGCCTTGGCCTCCTTTTATAGAGTTAGGCTTAAGCCTTGTTTTAATCTCCACCGTCGAATCTAGGGATCTAATCTCAACCGTCGGATCTAGAGATTTAATCTCAACCGTCGAATCTAGAGATTTAATCTCCACCGTCGGATCTAGAGTTTTATTTTCCATCATTGGATCTAGGCTCCATGAGGTTTTAATAGGCTACAATAGGGACCATGAGGAGGAGTTGGATCTTGGCCACCCAATGGATCAAGCCCACATAATGTCCGATTCATTAATGATAATCCATTCCACTAGAGGATTATCATTGATCTACCTCACCAACCCCAATAAGTTAATATGGGCTCCATATATTATTTGTACATATATCTCCCCATGTTTAAGATCTCGAATGTCCGTCGATTAATTAATTTACTGACATTTAATTAATCGATATCTAACTCCATGAGTAGTACCACCCAACCTTATCATCATGCCGGACAAAGTCCACCTGCAGGGTTTACATGATGAACCTTATGAGATCCTCAATGGGACATCATCATCCTAATATATAGGACACGGTTTCCTCCTATAATCAACGACACACCATATAAGTAATATCATTTCCCAACTTACTGAGCCTATCGATTTACTCTATAAATCTTTCCCATTGGTAAATCAAAGAAATGAATACTAAGTATATGTTTCCGTTATTATATCGGGATTAAGAGCATGTACAACATAATATCTGAGGTCCGATTCGATTATGTTGTCAATAATAAATCGAATCACCTCTAAGTTGGTCCTGCTCAATACACATAAAGTGTACTAGTGTAATTCAATGGTCAAGACAAACCAATACCAAATCACACTACAACCATTCTAATGGTTTGTCCAAATCCATCTTGGTTGTGAGCCTTTACTTATACTTTACAATGAACCGATAACATGATCTCATGTGTGACACTACACACCATGTTATCTACAATGTAATGTATCAGACAAATATGCATAACTATAAATATGCAAACAATGATCATGTGATTCTTATCTTAAAATAAAGATGTTCATACAAAAGATAGACTTTTTAGTATACATCCCAACATCCTTGACTTGACTAAGCTCGGCAGGTGGCAGAGAGTTACCTATGGTCTGTGACATGGTTTGGGCTATCTGGGCCACCTGTGTCTCCAACATCTTTGTGTGACTTGCAAGGCCGTCAATAGTGGCCTTCAAGTCCCTTCGTGCCTCTTCAGATTTTTGATGTTAGCGTCGAAATTCTACATTGGCCTTAGTTTGGGTAGCAATGAATTCTTCCACCATTAGTTCCATTCTAGACTTTTGTGGTTGTTGCTGCCCATTGCCCTATTGTTTCTCATACCCTTCTGATGGTTGGAAGTTTCCCGAGTTATTCCGATAGGAAAAATTCTGGTGGTTCTTCCATCCGAGATTGTAAGTGCTAGAATATGGGTTGTTGGGCCTTTGATTATGATCCCCAACCATGTCGACGTGCTCGATCCGCTCTTCTAAGCCACCCTACCCTCCATAGTAGCCCTCCTGATACGTTGTTGCTCCCTCTCCAAAGTCATTGGATGCACATGCAGAAACAGGAATTAAAGAGTCAAACCGTCTGCTAAGTGCGTCCATCCTCATTGCTAGGTGGTCTACAGAGTTGATAGAATATCGTCCCATTGCAGGAGCTGGGTGACTATGCTCGGAAGCCCATTGATGGTGGTTCTGGTACACCTCTTCAATCAACTCCTCTGCTTCCTCGATAGTCTTGTTCATTAGCGCTCCTCCTACAGGAGAATCGAGGGACATCTTTGTGTTTGGATGTATACTGAAAGCCTAGCCTTTGTATGAACATCTTTATTTTAGAATAAGAATCACATGACCATTGTTTGCATATTTATAGTTATGCATATTGTCTAATACTTTACATTGTAGATAACATGGTGTTATGTCACACACAAGATCATGTTATCAGTTCCTTGTAGAGTATAAGTAGAGGCTCACGACCAAGATGGTTTTAGACAAACTATTGGCATAGTTGTAGTGTAATTTGGTATTAGTTTATCTTGACTATAGAATTACACTAGTACACTTTGTCTCTTTTGGATACTTCATCTCTTTTATAGATGATTATTCAAGATATGAATACATTTACTTGATGTGCCACAAGTTTGAATGCTTTGACAGGTTCAAAGAATTCAAGGCTGATGTGGAGAAATGTCAAGGTAAAAGTATCAAGACACTACGATCTGATCATGGTGGTGAGTACCTCTTGGGAGAGTTTAGGAGTTACTTATCAGAGGCTAGGATTCAATCCCAACTGTTTGCACCTGGTACACCCTAGCAGAATGGTGTGGCGGAGCAAAGGAATAGGACTCTTATGGAGATGGTTAGATCGATGATGAGTTATTCTGAGTTACCAGATTCATTCTGGGGGTATGCTCTGGATACGACAGTGTATATTCTGAACTTGGTACCATCTAAATCAGTACCTTCTACTCCCATAGAATTATGGACTGGGCGAAAGCCCAGTCTGAGGCATATTCTGATTTGGGGTAGTCCAGCACATGTGCTAAAGGGAGGTATTGGTAAGTTGGAATCTCGTACAGAAGTGCAGTTGTTCGTAGGCTATCCTAGAGGAACAAAAGGTGGTTTGTTCTATAGTCTTAGAGATCAGAGGGTGATCGTTAGCACGAATGCCTGATTTTTAGAGGAAGACTATGTGATGAACCACAAGCCCATAAGCAAGATTGTTCTGGAGGAGTTAAGAGGGGAAGTCACTACTTCAGTACCAACGGTACAAGAGGACATACCACAAGTGACTGTACCGCGTGTCACAGAGAGTACACAGGTGATACCTCGTCGTCGTGGGAGGGTTGTTAAACAACCTGAGAGATTTATATTATTGGGAGAATCTTTTGATTTGGTCCCTAGTGAACATGAATTTTATCCCTGGACATATGATGAGGCAATCCAAGATAAAGATGTGGTATCTTGGCAAAGGGTGATGAATTTTGAGATAGAATCTATGGATTCAAATCAGGTATGGGAGCTAGTAGAACCACCCAATGGTTTAAAATCCATTGAATGCAACTGGATCTACAAAAGAAAGAGAGGAACAGACGGGAAGGTTGAGACCTTCAAATCAAGGTTTATTGCGAAAGGGTATACTCAGAAAAAGGGTATCGATTATGAGGAGACCTTTTCGCCGGTAGCAATGCTTAAGTCTATCCAGATTCTCTTGTCTATTGCTGCTCAAATGGATTATGAGGTTTGGCAGATGGATGTCAAGATAGCTTTCCTTAATAGAAGTCTTGAAGAAAACATCTATATGGAGCAACTAGAGGGATTCATTTCAAAGGCCAAAGAGCATCTTGTGTGCAAGCTTAATCGGTCCATTTATGTATTGAAGCAAGTTTTGAGATCTTGGAACATCCGCTTTGATGAGGTAATCCAGTCATATAGATTTATTCAAAGTCCGGATGAGTCTTGTGTATACAAGAGATGTGACGGAAACGTAGTGGTATTTCTTGTACTATACATAGATGACATTTTGCTCATTGGCAACAATGTCAAAGTGTTGTCAGACATAAGGGTATGGTTGTCCAAACAATTTGATATGAAGGATTTGGGAGAAGTGGGACACATCCTTGGGATCAAGGTTATAAGAGATCGTAAGAAAAGGATGTTGTTCTTATCTCAAGCTTCATACGTAGACACTATTTTGGCTCATTTTAGCATGCAGAACTCCAAGAAAGGTTTTCTACCTTTTAGGCATGGAGTACCTTTATCTAAAGAGATGTGTCCTAGAACATCAAAGGAGATAGAGGAGATGAAGGTGGTTCCTTATGCTTCGGCGGTATGAAGCCTCATGTATGCTATGTTATGTACAAGGCCAGATATCTGCTTTACCGTGGGCATGGTTAGTAGATATCAGAGTAATCCAGGACAGGGATATTGGACTACGGTAAAGCATATATTGAAGTACCTGAGAAGGACTAGGGATTATATGTTGGTATACCAAGAAGATCAATTACTCCCTGTGGGTTACACAGATTCTGACTTCTAATCAGATAGGGATAATAGTAAGTCTACCTCAGATTTTGTTTTTACTTTGGGAGGTGGAGCCATTGTATGGAGGAGTGTCAAGCAAAAATGCGTGGCAGACTCCACCATGAAAGCTGAGTATGTGGCAGCCTCTAAGGCAGCCAAAGAAGCTGTATGGCTCAGGAACTTCTTGATGGACTTGGATGTGATTCCTGGTTAGCCCAGAACTATCACAATTTATTGTGATAACAATGGTACAATTACAAAATCGAAGGAACCACGAGCCCATAAGGCAAGTAAACACATAGAGCGCAAGTACCACCTGATACGAGAGATTGTAAAGCGAGGAGAAATTGTTGTCGCCAAGATTGCATCAGAGGATAACCTGACAAATCCTTTCACTAAGGCCCTTCCAGCAAGAGCTTTTGATAGGCATGTGGAGGGAATGGGAATTAGATGTATGACAGTTGATGGCAACATAGTCATTTAGTATAAGTGGGAGATTGTTAGGATGTATACTGAAAGCCTAACTTTTGTATGAACATCTTCATTTTGGAATAAGAATCACATGATCATTGTTTACATATTTATAGTTATGCATATTGTCTAATACTTTATATTGTAGATAATATGGTGTGTGGTGTCGCATAGAATATCATGTTATCAGTTCCTTGTAAAGTATAAGTAGAGGCTCACAACCAAGATGGTTTTGGACAAACCATTGGCATGGTTGTATTGAGCAGGATCGACATAGAGGTGATTCAATTTATTGCTGACTACATAATTGAATCAAACATCAGATATTATGGTGTACATGCTCTTAATCTCGATATAATAACGGGCACATGTACTTAATATTTATTTCTTTGATTTGCCAATGGGCAAGATTTATGTGTTAAATCGATAGGCCCGGTAAGTTGGGAAATAATATTGTTTACATGGTGTGCCGTTGATTATAGGAGGAAACCGTGTCCTATGTATTAGGATGATAATGCCCCCTTGAGGAGCTCATAAGGATCATCATGTAAATCCTGCAGGTGGACTTGGTCCAGCATGATGATAAGGTTGAGTGGTACTACTCATGGAGTTAGATGTTAATTAATTAATTGTCAGTAAATTAATTAATTAACGAACATTCGATATCTTAAACACGGGGAGATATTTATACAATTAATATGTGGAGCCCATATATAATTATGGCATTGGTGAGGTTGATCAATGATGATCGCTTTAGTGGAATGGATCATCATTAATGGATCGGGTTCGGATCCATTGGGTGGCCAAGATCCAACTCCTCCTCATGGTCCCTATTATAGCCTATTAAAACCCTCACTAAGCCTAAATCCAATGGACACGATTAAAAGGAGGCTTGGGCAAAATCTATAAATAGATTCCAAGGCTTGGGCGACAAGAGAAGATTGGAGTGCTAGGGTTTAGAGTGTTCAAGGGTTGGGCGGTAAGCATTGGTTGCTAGGTTTTGCTTCTCCCTTAGGGCCGGTGGCAACACAAACAAAGGATAAGGGTTTCATCTTCTCCTTTGCTCTTGGCTGGCTCCTCCTTCTCCTCTCCTAGGGCGGTACCTTCTTCCCTCATGTTTTGGCCGGCGGCAACAAGAGCTCATCTCTTGGCCGACGCCCACCTCTCCTTCTTCCTCTCCTTGGCTGACGAAAACAACCAAGCAAGGAGGCTATTGGTGCAGGGGCACCAGATAATCGAACCTATGTTTTGATTATGGAAAAGACACAAAGTTAAGTTTACATCATTATCTCATGAGCTAAATCGAGTGTGCAGAAAAGTACTAAAGCTAGAGCTGAAGGCTAGCGACACCCGGAGGAAGCCGCGGTGGTCGGGCGACACTCGAGTGATTTCGAAGGGAGCCGAAGGAATCGAGTGGAAGGCCGGAAGCGAAAGCAACACAGTAAGTATCGAGGTAAGCTCGTGTGAGTGAGAGATGGTAAGGTCGTGTCCTCTATACGGGGATGACCGTAGGCGGCGATCCGACTAAGACTTCTTGTGGAAGGTCTAGGTCGAGATCGGACGGTTAGAAACCGTCGTATTTATCATTTTCCGAGCTAACCTCTTACTGCAAGGAAGTGGCTGATGGCGATCACGGACATTGGCGATCGTGATGCTCATCGATCGATCGATGGGAGGCATCGATCGGTGATGGCGATGAATCAGCCTTTGCGCTAGGTCAAAACGGATAAGGTTTGACGCGGCCACTTCACGATAAAAATTATACAACTTCGTGATCTATTCCGAAAAAAGAGGACACATATTCAGAGGCTAAAATCTATAAAAGGAGGGGTGGATTCCAACTCCAAACATCATCAAGTTTATTCTCAAGTGCTCCTACAACGCCAATGCTCCAATGCCATCATAACGCTGACGCGACGACAAGTTCAAATCTCCTTCGTCGGCAGCAGTAGCAAGTAATTTTTTTTATTGTATTCTTTGTTTTAATCGTAACGAGGTGAGGTAGGCTTGTTGCCTCATCCTCTTACTTTCGGTTTTGTGATCGTTGTCTCCTACCTCCAACGAGGAGGAGACGTTATAGTGCTTTGCCCTCCGTACGCGGTCTAGGACCGATAGGGCCTTGGAGTAGCAACCGCTGGGTTGTGAACCAAGTAAAAATAAATGTGTCTCTTTTATTTCCGCTGCTCTTACTCATTTAATTATCTACTCGAACGAAACATCGAAAAGATTTACGATCGCTATTCACCCCCCCCCCCCTCTAGCGACGCTTCTCGATCTAACAGAGGCTTGGTGGTCAGCACTAGATAGGAGAAGAAGAGTTTGGTTATCTTCCCTTGTTCGGAGCAAGCAAGGAAGGGAAGATACGAGATCTAGGAGGCTTCGATTCTTGGAGGATCATCGCCCACACGACGTCCAAGAAGAGGATAGGTCATACGATAGAAGATCAAGAGGTAAACAAGAGGTATAATTCTTGTTTAGTTTTATTTCTTCTTCTATGTAATTGGATTATAATTGTATGATCATGAACCCCGATGATAAACACAAAAACCGACAATCCGTTTATCATCTATTCCGCGGTTAATCGAGGAAAAGAGTTAGGTTGCTTGAACAACAAGTTTGTTCAAGCGACGACTTAAATCGAGAAGCACGATGATGAATCGGTTACTTGGGTAATCCATTTTCATCCTGATTAATTTTTTTTAATCCAGGGACACGAGATAGGATCACCATGCACAAGCAATCGAGTAGAAGCGAGAAGCGAAGCTTCAACCTTCACTTTGTGGCATACGTGATCCCATTATAGAAGATGTGGATCACCAACCACCTTTCCAGTCCATGGTGGGGGCATTGGTAGAGTAGCCCCTTGTAGCGATCCCAGGTTTCAAATAAAGACTCCCTCTCCTTCTGACGGAAGCTCGTGATTAGATGGCACATGTGAGCAGTCTTGCTTGGTGGAAAAAATTTGTCCAAAAATCTCTACTCACACTGCTCCCATGTAGTAATGCTTCCCGATGGCAGAGAGTGTAGCCATGCCTTAGCCTTATCCCGCAATGAGAAAGGGAATAGGTTCAGATGGATCACGTTGGCAGGTACTCCATTGATCTTCATTGTCGAGAAAATTTCCAAAAATATCTCCAGGTGCCGATTCAGGTCTTCAGTCACAACTCCCTCGAATTGACTTTGTTGGACCATGTGTATAAGAGCAGGTTTCAATTCATAGTTGTTTGCCGAAATGCACGGTCTAGCTATACTCAGCCTAAATCCTCTGGCACTAGGGGCTGTGTAATTCCACAAAGGTCAGCTACCTATGTTCACCACGGATGCGTCTTGGCCCTCCATTCTCTTCTGTTCAGCTCTCCTGTGATGGTAGGTTTGTTCGATTTCTAGATCGATCGGAATCAGGCCTTCCGATCCTAGGTGTCTATGCATACGAAGAACTGAGCCACAAAATTAGAAATATTACCTAATGCTCAGAAATAGGAAATAAACTAATCTAGCTTACTAAATCAAATGAAGAAGAGCTAATTATAAAAAAATTGTAATACTACTGCTAAAATAAAAATTAAATCTAGATATAGAAAATCTAAAACTGAAGTAAATAAAGTAAAATAAAAGATAAAAGTAAAGCAACTAAATAAAGCTAACCTAAGTCTGATCCAATTATCCGCTTCTTGATTCGATATCGAATCAATCAGTCCTCGACAATGGCGCTAAAAACTTGATGCACACGAACGCGACCTCAAATCTCACGATGGAGACCGTCGAGGACTCGAAGCGTACGCTCGCGCTCGACGCCCGTAAGTGTACAGATATCATCAAGTAATAAATAGATTATCGATCCCATAGGGACTGAGATTCGAGTACCGATCTGTTCAGTGGATGTTATTGTTTGGAGTTTAGTTCTAATGGTTGTGATTAAGAGGGTTGTCGGTGGTCCTAACTCTAGTAAGGTGTCACATAGAGGAATAGAATGGTTGCTACGAGTCTTTGAGGGAATCCTAGGATTTCGGTTCCACTTGTGCATCGCAGAACATGCTACCAATTGAGTATTATCTAGACGTCTAACTACAGCCTTGTGGAAGGGACATCATACACTCCCCCGATGAGCTTTCGCATCTATCGGAAGCTACCTCTGCCATACCAGGTCAATCCCTGGCGTTAGGACGGGATAGGCGGTACGAGGATGTCGAATCAATCCCTGCAGTGAGACAGAACATATCTCATTTCCGACTCTATCGCATCCTTCTATCTACGGTTACGGGAGATGAGGCCAACCCCTAGGTTCCTCCTTAATTCTCCTAAATCTTTGATACGAGGGTTGTCACCCCTCGTATCAGTTTTGCACAGTAAATAGAAGACCAAAACAAATATCTATAGATCTAAACAATCACCAATCTCAAATATAAACTAAAGAATCAAAAATATATTTGGAATAACATGTCCTATGCACACAAACTACTCCCTAATCCTAGAATCAGTAAATCTACTCCATGAATATAAGAGAAGAAACACAAAGCATGATCATGTTCAGATATACAATGAAAATTATGCACAGAAAGTAAATTACAATACAATGGGGCTCTTCTCTCTGGTGTTGAGGTGCATAACTTGATCCTCGAGTGGCTTCCTCCCTCCCCGTTGCGAGTTCCTGAAGCTTTTTAGGGTGTCGGAGTGCCGTCTCGACCGTCATGCCTCTCCCCTAGGGTTTGGGCGTGGTTTCTTTATATAACCATGAGGCTGGCTCTTCACAAAATTCAAAAAAAGACCTAATCGCATTAAAACGGTTGGCCACCACATGACCAGGCTGTGTGTGGCCCTGTGGTGACCAATCTCGAGCTTCAGACACGACCGTGTGTAGCCACATGCCCTGGCCATGTCCCCTACTGCATCCAGCTGCCAAATGCCTTTTTTCGCTCCAAAAGTCTGCCATTTTCCCTATGAAATGCTATCCTGCACACAAAAGTACAAAGAGAAGATCTCCGAGCCAGAAAATAGGAAATGCATACAAAACAAAGTACTATATGCATGAAACAAGTATAAAATGCAGTAAGATGTGAGCAAAAACTACTCCTAAAACCCTATATGTTTTGCTCACATCACCTAGTTCGAATTGTAGATGCTGAGTTTGTAAACATTAAAACCGAACTAATTGTTGTTATTCTACAATTACAAACTTTGTATATTTTATTGATTATGTTTATATGGAAAATATTTAATTGTACAACATATGAAATAGGTTGTAGCACTGTGAATGAGTCTATTGTACAGACAAATGATCTTTCATGGAAATAATTTTGTATGCTCACTTTTTGGTTGTGTTGGTATTTTAAGTATAGCACCACGTTAGTCTTGGACTTTGAATATCAACACTACAATTTATCTCACTTAAGACCTTTGTGGTACTGGTAATTCAAGTGCACCACCACCATGGTCCTGGACTTTCAATATCAACACCACATTTTATTTCACCATTTTAACTAATGGTGCTGGAATTTGAAGTGCAACACTATGACAGTGCTAGACTTTACAGATCAACACCACCGATTATCGAAGCTCGCTACTTGATGGTGTTGATATTTCAAGTGCAACACCACATTATTTTTGGACTCTGAGTATCAACACCTCAGTTTATCTCACCTAAAATCATCATGGTGTTGGTAATTCAAGTTCAACACAAATCTGCTCCTATACTTTGAATATCAACACCACTGTTTATCTCACCTACAACCTTCGTGGTGATGTTAATTCAAGTTCAGCACCAATCTTGTCTTGGAATTTGAATATCAGTAGTACTGTTTATCTCACTAAAAATCTTCGTGATGTTGTTATTTCAAGAGCAATGCAAAAGTGGTCTTGGACTTCTAATATTGGCACCATAGTTTATTTCACCATTTTAACTCATGGGTCTGAAATTTGAGTTACAACACCATGGTGCTGTTGGACTTTATAGATCATCACCAAAGGTTATCGAAGTTCACTACTTGATGGTGCTGGTATTTCAAGTAAAACACCACGTTGGTCCTGAACTTTGAATATAAGCACCACAATTTATCTCACCTAAAACCTTAATGGTGCTGGTAATTCAAGTTCAACACCAATCGGTCCTGGACTTTCAATATCAACACCACAGTTTTATGAGAAGTATAAGGACAAGGATATGTTCTCGCTACCTCAAGGATGGTCATCTTTTATCTTTCATCACTCCTTTTTCAAGAGGGAAGGTAAGCCTTCATTGAGAGAAGTAAATGAAGTTATTAAAGTAGCCCCAGGAGGGACCTGGTGGACACATGCGACCAAGGTTATTTTTTGCCAGCCACCTCCTTAGAACACACAATCTCAATAAAAACTCTAACTTTCCACCTTCCCTCTTTAATATATAAAACCCTTTGACTTATACCCCTTTCTTCCCCTATAAATTGAGACTATATTCCTCTTACTACAACAAACATCTTTCTCTTAAGCATTCATTTAGTACTTCCGTTTTACCTCCCAATTGTTTCTATTTCAATGGCCAACCTTCCTGATGTGTGAAGGTCATATAGGGCTTTAGGAGTAGTTTTAACACACATCTCATTTGCATTTCACACTTGTTTTATGCATATTTCCCTTATTTTGCACTTATTTATAATTTTCTAGTTTGGAGATATGCTTTTGCTATTTATACGTGCAGAGCGGCATTTTGGAGGCAAAATGGCACATAAATGGAGCTCAAGGAAGGCAAGCATGCTCTGGCCATATCCCCAAGACATGGGCATGCTTTTGATGAAAAGATGGCATCCGCTCAGAGCTCCATAGAAAGGCATGGCCAACCATGTGAATCTCATGTGACCACCCATGTGAATCTCACACGATCGTGCCTTTTCCAGATGCAAAATCCAGAGCACGATTTTCAAACTCCCACAAGGCCGACCGCGTGGAATCCACACAGTTGTGTGGCGCTATCACAACTTATGAAGATCCATTTCCACGAGCAATTAAGGAAAGTCGGTTTCACCCATATAAAAGGGAAGGCACATCTAAACCTAAAGGGAAGGAGGCCCAATGGCTAGGATGACAAAGAGGTGCCCTAAAAAGCACTAGAGGCTCTCAACGGGGAGAAGGGAAAAGTGACTCAAGGCAGGATTGCACTCCAACATGCAGGAAAGCAGCTAAGACATCTCCAGAAAGCATTCAAGGCATATATTTTATTATTTACTTTCTATTTGAATTGTAATTCTCTTTTCATATATATGGAGTAGATATCTCGATTCTAGGATTAGGGAGTAAATTGTGCAAGTTGGACATACTAGTTCAAATATATTTCTACTTTCCTTGATTATATTTGAAGTTTATGATATCTAAGTTTAATGATAATTGCATCTTGATTCTATTCCTACTGTGCTTAGTCGATATAGAGGGTGAATGCCTCTTTATCAAAACCTAGGAGAATCAAGGAGGAACCTCCCAGTTCTCCTCCCTCCCCAAATCATAAGAAATAGGTCGTGAAAGAGTAGGACATGAAATATGGTTCGCCTGTTCAATGGGCACATAGGACATCTTAGAACTGTACTAACCTATTCCAACAGAAGGCTCAAAGTAGGAGATATCAACTCTAGAAGTGTTGTAGGACCCCGATGACAGGGGGCTTTTCAAGGATAGCAACCCCCTGAGCTTTGACGATCTGAAAGAGAAACTTGGTTAAGGATAGGCAATTCCTGGCAGAAGCAAAAGTTCATCAAGATTACATACGATGATCCTCCCGCAAGATCGCAATTAGAGAACCTAGGAGCATTAATTTAATAGCATGTTCGACAACAAACAAGTGAAATCGAAATCCTGGAATCCCTTGACCAACCCTTGAGTAAACCCCTTAATTCTTTCTCCAAGTGGCACCTTACTAGAGCCAGCTCACAGGAAGCGATTCACTTTGAACTACATATTGTAGCGCCCGCCCTTATCTGCTCTCAGGGCGGCGCTACTTTAGTCTATATATTTTTTTTTATTAGCATACTACATATGGATCCGTTCAAAGTCTACATGCTTAAACAGGTTATCATAACTGAAACCTTCTTTGGCACATGCATCACCTATCTTATTCATCATTAGCATGACCACATATCTTATCTCATTTCATAACATGCATAACGAAAGGATTCGTTCATGAGTTCTAACATATCGAACCTCTTAAATAAAGGGATACTCATTAAACACAAGTCTTATAAGCGGAAGCAATGTCTTAAATTGTTCTTAGAGCATATAAATATAAGCAGATAGTGAAGGGTCTTCTTCCACCATGCCACTATCACACACGCACATGGCCCCTCCTGCCACTTCCTCTAGTGCAGACTTCCTTTATCTGCAGTATATGGACAACATAAACTATAAGCATATAGCTTAGTAAGATCCTTGCCTACTCACAAAAGCCACGATTTCATCAAACTATTAGAACATGAGCATGCTGGCATAGAAAATGACCTAAGCATTTCATAGCAACACTAATCAACAACATATCCAGGTAATAGTACAAAAAGAACTAAGCATGGCATAGAATTGTTCATAAGCAGGTTAAGCATAATTAATCTAAGCAGGGCATACTTTGAACATGAGCGTTATAACTGCATAAACTAAGCGTGCATGAAAGAACGTAATCATAAGCATTTGGTTAACTTGAACATAAACATTTGTAATAACATAAACCCTAATCATGCAGAAGGAACATAGTCGCAAGTATTCTTAACCTTACCCTTAACCTTCACCACATCATAAATTCTAAACTAGCATAAAGTACATAGTCACCACATACTTAGACTTAACTCTAAACATCATAACTTCATAACATCTAGCATGCATAAAGAACCTAGTTCGTAAGCATTCAGAGCATTTAACATAAGCATACACAATATCATAAAAGTCTTTTCTTTTCAAAACATATACTTATAAATACTTCAATATCATCATAACTTCATAACATCTAGCATGCATAAAGAACCTAGTTCGTAAGCATTCAGAGCATTTAACATAAGCATACACAATATCATAAAAGTCTTTTCTTTTCAAAACATATACTTATAAATACTTCAATATCATCATAACTTCATAACATCTAGCATGCATAAAGAACCTAGTTCGTAAGCATTGAGCATTTAACATAAGCATACACAATATCATAAAAGTCTTTTCTTTTCAAAACATATACTTATAAATACTTCAATATCATCATAACTTCATAACATCTAGCATGCATAAAGAACCTAGTTAAGTAAGCATTGAGCATTTAACATAAGCATACACAATATCATAAAAGTCTTTTCTTTTCAAAACATATACTTATAAATACTTCAATATCATCATAACTTCATAACATCTAGCATGCATAAAGAACCTAGTTAAGTAAGCATTCAGTGCATTTAACATAAGCATACACAATATCATAAAAGTCTTTTCTTTTCAAAACATATACTTATAAATACTTCAATATCATCATAACTTCATAACATCTAGCATGCATAAAGAACCTAGTTCGTAAGCATTCAGAGCATTTAACATAAGCATACACAATATCATAAAAGTCTTTTCTTTTCAAAACATATACTTATAAATACTTCAATCTCATCATAACTTGTTTGGGGGGCCCCAGGTTAAGTACCACATAATGCGCGTTCCCTAATAGGCTGGGGTAGCGAGCCACCAGACCTATTAGAGCAAGACCTCTTACGTCCTTACAGGCAAGACCTCTTACGTCTTCTTGTGTCCCTATGGATTTGATTAACGACCACCTGACGGGTCGGGTACTTAACCTCTTGCAAAGTAAAATACTTAATTCTTTCCTTTTTATTGTCATAATATAAAGAATGCTCTTGATCCCCAACACAAAAAGGGAAGCATCTTGATTTTATCTTGTCATAAAGAGAGCTCTTGATCCCTACTTGAAAGGGAAGCATCTCCATCATATCATATCATAAGGAGAGCTCTTGATCCCTACTTGAAAGGGAAGCATCTCCATCTTATCTTGTCATAAGGAGAGCTCTTGATCCCTACTTGAAAGGGAAGCATCTCCATCTTATCTTATCATAAGGACACATGCATTCATAACGTAAGAGTACCCTAAAGGGGTCCTAAAACATAAACGTGTTCATCACATAAGCATGTTTCATTGCATCGTAAACATGAAGCATATTTCCTAAGCATATTCATGACATATTAAATCACAAAACATGTTCTTCACCTAGGCAAATCACAATATTCATGGCACATTACATCATAAACATGTAGCACATTTCCTAGGCATATTCATGGCATATTGAATCATAAAACATGTTCATCACATGGCCTAATTTCATGGCATACTAATTCATAAACTTGAAGCATATTCCCTAAACATATACATGGCATATTAATTCACACAACATGTTCATCACATAAGCATATTTCATGGCACATTACATCATAACATGAAGCTTATTTCCTAGGCCTATTCAAGGCATATTAAATCATCAAACATGTTCATCACATAGCCTAATTTCATGTTGCATTGAATCATAACATATTCATCACACAAGCATAGTTCATGTCATATTAAAAACATACCCATAGCACAACTACATATAGGGGTGTTTTCATGAAACCCTAACCCTAAAATCATTGGTTGGCCGAATCTTGTAAGGGCTCAAACTTAGGTTTTGTCCCCTAAAATTCATTCATAAAGCATTATAACCTAGCATAGCCTCATTAGGGATATTTTCATGCAACCCTAACCCTAGTTACCTAGGGTGGCCGAAACCTATAAGGGCTCAACTAGGGTTCTTGTCACCTAATATTCATTCATGAGCACTACACCCTAGCATAGCATCTTTAGGGATATTTTCATGCAACCCTAACCCTAGTTACCTAGGGTGGCCGAAACCTATAAGGGCTCAACTAGGGTTCTTGTCACCTAACCTTCATTCATGAGCATTATAACCTAGCATAGCATCATTAGGGATATTTTCATGCAACCCTAACCCTAGTTACCTAGGGTGGCCGAAACCTATAAGGGCTCAACTAGGGTTCTTGTCACCTAACATTCATTCATGAGCATTATAACCTAGCATAGCATCATTAGGGATATTTTCATGCAACCCTAACCCTAGTTACCTAGGGTGGCCGAAACCTATAAGGGCTCGATCAGATTGGAATTTTTCAGTGGATCGGATCGTTGTCTCACGACAATAGTGTTGGCATCGCTAGGACCTTATGGCGGTCGACTAGCGAAAATCGGCCCCGTCGAGGTTAAAGAAGGCTCGAGGAGGATTTTGGCATTGGTTCTTTGGGAGCTTTGGTAAGGCAATTTGAAGGAGAATTGCAAGTGCATTTCAGGGTCCTTCAAGCTCATCCAAGCAACCAACAAGCAAGCGCTCAAAACCCTAGATTGTAAAGTGCTCTTTACATTTCTTTGTATTTTGCTTGTATTTTCGTGTATTTCTTTTGTAATCACTTGTACGAGGTTTCTCCACCTCCGGATTGTTCCGAGAAGGAGTTATTATTGATTAGTGGTGTGTGGTCGCATCACTAGAGCTCGTTGAGCTCGATCCGTGGAGTAGGAACCGTTCGGTTCTGAACCACATTATATCATTGTGTTTGCATGATTGTATTTATGTTGTATTTGTTTTATTATTTCTATTTCCGCTGCATATAAAACATTTTGTAGAAAACATGAACGAATTCCATCGACGCATCGAAACGAGCTATTCACCCCCTCTAGCGGTCACCGAATCCTCAACAATTGGTATCAGAGCCTGGGGCTCTTCTACGGACTAACCGCCGAGAGAAAAACTGCTAGAAAAACAAGATGGAAATTCAAGAGAATTTGGGTTGGGACATCAACACCCCAATCCCATATGCTTTCTATGGATGAGAGGGCTTCAACCAATGGAAGGCAAGGACTTAAAACTTCTTGATGATGAGGGACTTTGAAGAATGGTCCATGTTGATGGACAGATTTAATTATCCAAGAGGACCAAAGGGAGGCTTCTTCAAGAAGAAGAGATGGACTGAGGAGCAACTCCAGCAATTCGATAAAAATAAAAAGGTAGCAAAATTTATTATTGATTTGCTCCCTAATGTCATATTGTGTAGCTTAGGTGAACACATGGATGCCAAAGAGCTATGGAGCCAAGTGGCAAGACTCCATGAGGAGCCCAAAGAACAAGAGTGCTCATTGGCTCAATTGGAGGAGACCGAGGAAGCAAGCACATCATCCTCACAAGCAAGTGAGGATTTGGAAGTTGATAGAGAATCAACATCCGAGAAGGAAGAAGAGGTGGAAGAAGCCTCCACCTCTAGGATTGAGGGGAAAGAGAGAATTCCCACACCAGAGCAACCTCAAGAGACATCTACATCCGGTCGAGAGGAAGAGCAAGCTCAAGAGGCTTCCACCACAGATCTAGGTAACTCGAGCATGTTGATTAAAAATAAAAACCATATGATATGCTTTGAGTGTAGGGAATCCGGGCACTATAAGAGTAAGTGCTCGAAAAGAGTAAAGAAGATTCCACCGGCGCCTAAAAGACAAGAAAAGTCAAATGAAGTCGGAGTCCCCACCAAGAAGAGCAAGGAGCATGTGATTTGCTTCAAATGTCGGCTACCGGGGCATTATAGGAGTCAATGCCCTAGGGGGAGCAAAAAGACCCAAGAAGGAGCATCACAAGTAGGGGGAGCTAAGGCTAACCCTAAGGTATATTTTAATACACCTTCTAGTTCTAATTTAAATGTCAAAAAGCATGCTAGGAATAATTTTAACAATCTTTCTATTATAAATCAAAAGCATGCTAGAAACAATAAATATTTTTATCTAGGTGCTAAGAGTGTTAATTTTTCAAATAGGGAGAAATTTGAGACTAATGTCCCCAAAAATATCTTATCTAAGGACAAACCTAGATTAAACAACTCTAGACCTATCCTTCCTAGGGAAAGCATTAAGAGAATTGAGGACCACCTAGGTTTTAACCCCAAATGGACTAGGCATATGCCTAAAAAGAATAATGCCCAAAGATTAAATCAAAATTCTAAAATTGGGCAATTAGAGTTGGAAAATCAAGCCTTGAGATCAAGGCTTGAGAAACTTGAAAAGACCCTTGCAAAAATGACAAATCAAATGCAAAGGTCAAATGGTCAAACTCTAGGGTCTAGAAGTCAAAGTCAACACCTAGGGCCTAAGAGACAAAATTCAACCAAGGGAAAGAAAGGTTTGGGTCACAAATCTAAGCCTAAGGTGACTTATCATAGTGTTCCATTTGATTATGAAACACAAACTAGATCTAGAAAAACCAAGGTTACTAGGGAAGTCATCCCTGAGGGTAACCAAGAAATATGCCTAGTGGCTAGGGTTTCGAAGAAACTTAGGGAGACCACTAAGAAGGTTACAAGGGGAGTTACCCCTAGAGTTAACAATGGCAAGACCCAAATGACCAAGGCTAATAAGCCTAGAAGGGTCATTAGGAAGGTATCTAGGGAGGTTACACCTAAGGAATACCTAGTAAACCCTATGAGCTCAAATAGATTTTGGGTTCCTAAGAGTGTGATCGATTCACGCTAGATGGGTTTAGGTGTGCCAACCTTAAATGGATGGGTAGTTAACCTAACCATGGTGAAGATGACACTTTAGGTCATTTCCAAGGTTATGGGTATCTTGGAAATAAGTTTGATCTTATGATCCTAAAAGATTTTAGGATGTGCCAATACATTTTTGGGATTATGAAAAATCAATTAAATTGGCACATTTTAGGTTTAGAGGTCATAGTGTGCCATTTTGGGTTTTTGGCACACTTAGGAGAAAAGTGATAATATGACAAAATATACTTAATTATATCAAATGACAATTAATACTAAGTTTTAGGTATTATTATACCTATACATTTCATGTGCCATGTTTTGTTTGTCATATAACATGCCATGACATCATATTTATTTTTAATCATTTAATATATCATGATCATGTTTAGGATTAACGTTTAATGTCATGTGCTTTTAGACTCTATCATATGTCATGACATCATGATCATTGGACCTGTTTAATTATGTTATCATTTATGCCATGATCATTCATGCATTTAAATTTGATTAAAATTGATTTAAGGACAATGACATGACTTGAAGTCCCATTTATAAGGGAATCAAGTAGGGTTGCCTTAGAAAAATGCATGAAACCCTAGATTAGGATGAACAAAACCCACATCTCACATCACATTGACTTTTGTGTGTTTTATACATCCTAGATATATGTGAGATGATAGGATATGAGTTAAGTTCAAGGTGCATAGTTTTTGCATCTAGATGAACTTAAACTCATCTTATTGTATTTGTGGATCATTGGAAAAGCTTGTGTATAAGTCATGTACATTAAGCCCAAGGAATATGATCCAATATAGGTTTTCAAAATCATTTTAAAATCTATTTAGAAAACCTTGGTGAAGTCTATCTTTTGATAGCAATCACCATTGATGAAGTTGATACAAAGTGAGCTAAAACATTGAAGTTTTTCTTCACTTTTGTACTTTGTGTCAATTTTGCTATTTTATGAGTAAAATATTTTTCTAATATTTTTCACCCATTATGTTGCTTATAAGTAATGTACGTATGAATTTTCACGATTTTTCAAAATACGTAGAATTACTTATGCTTTTTCAAAATTCGATTTCTAAAACTGAATTTGGGAAGTTTCAGTTATCAGTCGACTGCCGCTTGATGGCAGTCGACTGATGAAGGGCAGTTCGACTAATAACTGTAAGTAGTCGACTGTCAATGCTGATTTCGGGAAAACATGAGATGTTTAGCCCATTTTCAACTATGGTAAGGTTCCCTAACCACTCCTAACCCTAGAATATGCTTTGGGAAGCATTGTAAAGGATGAAAATCCATTGGATATGGATTAGGAGAGTTGTTAGGGTGATGTATCAAATTTAAGGTATGGGAAAGTTCAATGTTGAATTTTAGACCTTATTTTTTATGGTTTAGAGTTCCTATTGGCTTAGGGACTTTCCAAAGACATTGTTGGTGCAATGGTCAAGGGGGAGTAAGCCTTTAGGGGGAGGTATCCATCATGAGATGATGAATGTTATTTTTTTTCTCATGAAGGGGAAAAATGGGAATTTTGAGATATCCAATTTGGAAATTGGGAGAGTTTGTAGGATTGTTTCTCTTGAGTGATATGGGACTTATCACTATGAATATTGCAGGCATCTTAGATATTTTTGGACCAAAGGGGAGATTGTAAGATCTCATTAGGACATGAGACATTGACCTCCTTGGAAAGAACCTTTTTGATGTTAGTCAAAAAGGGGGAGAATTTATGGGATTACCAATTTGGGATAATTGGTAAGAAGATTTGAGTTAGTGTTCTAACTCAAAGGTATGTGGTTTTGTCAAACATCGAAAAGAGGGAGATTGTTGGTGCAATCGGCCCAGGTCACGATTGATCGGACTCGAGTTTGACTCGAGCGATGTTTTGATGTTTGACATAAAGGTTTGACATTGATGTTTTGACATTGATGTATGATAATGTTTTGGGGAGATTGTTGGCACAATCGACCCGGTTCATGATTGATCGAACTCGAGTTTGACTCGAGGGGGATTTTGATGGTTGACTGGGGTTGACCATGTCATGGAAAGTCCAAGTCTTGAGTACTTGGCATGTAAAGTCCAAGCATGGGTCTTGGCAAGGAAAAGTCCAAGCATGGGTCTTGGCATGAGAAGTTCAAGGGGTTTGATATTGGCGGCGTAAAGTCTTGGCAGCATAAGTCCAATGGTTGGCGGCGTAAAGTCCAAGCAGAGTCTTGGCAGTGTAAGTCCAATGTGCCTTGGCGGTGTACACACCGTTAGCATGACATAGCCGATGGAAGAACCTGAAGGCTAGTGCATAGATGAACAAGTCATGGATGACTTGGAGGGATCTGATAGGCGTGAAGCTGACGGAGGTGACTATAAGGCTTAGGTCTAGGCTAAGGGTGGTCTAGCAAGTATGGGGGCACCATACTTGGGTTAAGACCTCATGTTTGAGGTTGGCAGTCGACTGACATTATGGCCGGTTCGACTGCCATGAGTCAACTAGAGTTCTATTGCCATTTAGGGGTTGAAAAGGCTCTGGAAGTCGACTGCTCATTGGAGCAATCGACTGATGTTTCGGCCGTGACCACAGAACGCTTCGTAGCTGACTAGGTAGTCGGCTATGGACGTTAGCAGTCGACTGGTGATGTCATCAGTCGACTGCCAAGAGATCCGTTGGAATTTTTTCAGTGTGGATTGAGTCGTTGTCTCACAACAACAGTGTTGGTTGTCGACTGGGGCCTTATGGTAGTCGACTGCCAGGCAGAAATCCAGCCCGATGTAGGTTAAAAAGAGGAGCTCGAGGAGTATTTCGGCATTGGTTCTTTGGGAACTTTGGTGAGGCGATTTGAAGGCAAATTGTAGGTGCATTTCAGAGTCCTTCAAGCTCATCCAAGCAACCAACAAGCAAGTACTCAAAAACCCTATATTGTAAAGTGCTCTTTACATTTCTTTGTATTTTTATGTTTTGCTTTTGTAATCACTTGTATGAGGTTTCTCCACCTTCAGATTATTCCGAGAAGGAGTTATTCTTGATTAGTGGTGTGTGGTCGCATCGCTATGATCCGTGGAGTAGGAACCGTTTGGTTCCGAACCACGTTATATCATTGTGTTTGCATGATTGTATTTGTGTTGTATTTGTTTTATTATTTCTATTTCCGCTGCGTATAACACATTTTGTAGCAAACGCGAATGAATTCCATTGATGCATCGAAACGAGCTATTCACACCCTCTAGCGGTCACCGAATCCTCAACAAAGACGTCCCCATCAGAGGTTGGAAACTTTACACTGCTGATCAATTTTGTGATTTTAAAAATGGAAGAGGATTCTAAAATCTTGGTAATCCTAGGATGACCATTTTTAGCCACAACAGGTATGATTATTGACGTGAAGAACCACAAGTTGACCCTGATAGTGGGAGAGAACAGATTGGAATTCAAGCTCGACAACACAAAAGGCTTAGTACTCATGCAGAACAAGTATATTATTCCCTCAAGAGCGAAGACCCTAATTGAACTTATAAATTCTGACGTTGATGAGTGGAGGTTCATGGAACCGCCGACACCTAGTTGACACACAAGAGTGTAGTCGAGTTAAAGACCTTAAACAAGCGCTTCTTGGGAGGCAACCCAAGTTTGACTTTATTTGTTTTCAATTTTTGCATTCATGCATGCTAGTTAGGTTTTAATTTCTGCCTATCATTATTCGTTATATGTGTTTAGTTTCATATAGAATATGCTAGGTAGAAGGAAGAAAATTTTTCGTAACCCAGAAGAAAGCATGGGCATTCATGTAAATTTCACACGGTCATGTCAAATGACCAGAAGAAAATACAGTGGGGTGTGTGGAAAATCTCGGCCCATGTGGCACTATAGGAAAATTCTAAATTCGAACATTGTCAACTGTGTGAATTTCACACAGTTGTGTTGCACCCCATTAAAAGGGCGAGAGCCGTACATTTTTACCCCAAATCGGTTGTGTATCTCAAATATTATGCCCTAGTCCGCACCTACTTTTGTTCTCCAACCTCCAAGGACATTCTCTAACCTCCAAGACGCCTTCTAGAAGCAAGAATGAGGAGGACCAATCATACCACAATAAGAGTTATTTCTTCAAGGGCAAGGTTGAGAGGAAGGGATGCTCAATAAGAACCGAAGGCAGGTAATGCCCCTCTTGTTATCATATTTAGAGATAATGCTCATAGAGATAGATTTAATATGCTTCCATCTTGAAAAATCACTGCCATTCGTTATCTAGATGTAGCTCTCTTAGAAACCCTAGGTCTTTTAGAGGTTATACAATGGTTGTTTGCCAAGGTAGGTTGGGAGGAGATAATGGGAGTTAGATGTCCAACCTATCCTAGGGTAGTCCTTGAATTCTTAAGTTCGGTAGATGTGGAGATCTTGAAGGGGGTAGATAGTCGAGAGGCAAGATTACATTTAGATTATTTAACATAGAGCATGAGTGGACACTACATCAGTGGAACCTTTGCTTTGGTTTGCCTAGTGGGGAGAGAATAGAACACCTATTGAGTTTAATGCAAGATCATTTTAGACTAATTTAATAGGAGAAATCTCCTATGACCCATATAGATCCAAAGGATCACAACTTCAAAACCCAGCCTTCCGATATATTCACTGAGTTATGGCAAACACTATTTTTTGAAGAGGGGAGAGTGATGGAGTAATGAGGGTGAGTGAGTTAATGGGTCTATGAGATATGTTGCAAGGGAATAATACTATTGATGTAGGATCCCATTTTATTAGGCACTTAGTAAAGGTTGGTAAGGCACCCAAGGGGGATATCATTTTTGGAGGTCTTTTGACCCACATTTGTGATTCGATGGGGCATGATTGTGAGGGTTTAGATAGAGTAGAAGGGAGCCCTAGTGTTGACTTAGGGGTGTGCATGACCATGAAAATGATAGTTAGAGAAGGACATTATTTTTGTTTTGTAAGGAATAATTTGTCACCCCTTAGGCTTCCCAACAACCTAGATCGTACCACCATCACCAACCGTGCCAATTGGCGGTTGGATAGAGCAGTGGAGTCCCCCCCACATGAGGGACCCTTTACTCATGCACCCTCTTCACCACCTTTCCATTACTCACCCATGGATCCACCCATGTATAGGACCCCTTATAGTCCACGCCCTGATCCTACACTTGCACCACATCATTTTCCTTCTTTTGAGCAGGATACAAGAATGTTTGCCTACAATTTTTCAGAGTTCAGATCATGCCTTGATGACATTTACACCGAGCAGCAGACACAGAGACAGCGATGGGAGGAGCACTAGACATATACGCAGGTGGAGCTCCAGGATCTGAGAGACCATTTCCAGTGGGCCTACCAGTTCTACGGCTAAGCCCAACATTACTTCCAAGAGGAGGTCACCTACCGACAGGAGATACGACAGTTTATGTAGGATGCGTGTATGTTGTGGTCTCAAGAGGAGGAGCACAGAGCAGCCGCTGAGTACACTAGTTCCCAGATTGACCACATGTATATGTGGCACCGGCAGTTGCGCACATGATTCTCACAGGAGCCAGAGATGCTGAGACTGCCTAACTTTCCACCTAGGCCTTCATGATAGAGGTATGATCGATCCTAAGTCTGGGGGGGGGAGTGTTATATTTTATTGCATTTTTCTTCTATTTTTTAGGTAGTTCTATCTTTGTGTTTCATAGGTCTAGATTTTATTTCAACATTTGTTTCAGCCTCTCATACATGTAGTCTTGTTTTTAGGGTTCTTTCAAAACTTAGATGTTTGTTCCTATAAGTTACTTCAGTGATATTTTTTTGAAAACTTGATATTATATTTTCATGCTATAAGTAGTTCACTTTCTCTTATCTAGTGGTATTCTATTTTATTATGTCATAATGAATGTTCTCAATTTTCACTAGTTAGCTTTTATTTTCACTTACACTCATTGAAAATTCTGAAAGGGAGGATCTAGTACATACCTAGTTATGATTCATCCCAATAGTCTAGTACTTAGGAATCCACAGGTGACTCTAGGTTAGTATTTTAGTTATTGGAGATGCTTGGATTGTGTAAGCCCATTCAGAAAAATCAAGATGATGGAAAAAAAGGGGAAAAAAAGAAGAGAGAAAAAAAAGAGCGAAAAAAGAATAGAGGCTAAAAACAGTTGTCATTGGTGGAAATGGCTAGGTGCCCCTTTGAGACCGAGTTAGGTTACTGGAGAAACACCTACCAATTTCTCTCGATACCGAACATGCCTTTGAGACTTTATGTTAACTCTAGGGAATGATCCTTGCTCAGGGCAGGTAAGTGCCTAAAAGCCAAAAACTTTTGGAAAGCTATAGGATGATGACTTAACTTAACATAGAATGTGAACCCCTTAGGAAACTTTTTGACACATGCACAAAAAGCTAACTTAGTGAACTTATAAAACATATCCCTTTGCTTTGAATGTAAGTACCACTTGATAAGTTTTAGTGAACATGTTAGGCATGAGAATTGCACTTTTCAAACTCCATGGAACTGAGGTTTACTTGAGGACAAGCAAAGATCTAAGTCTTGGGGATTTTGATGTGTGCATATCATATAGGATTTTAGGAGTAATTTTAGCACACATCTCATTGCATTTCACACTTGTTTCATGCATATTTTCTTTATTTTTCACTTATTTACTATTTTCTAGTTCGGAGATCTGCTTTTTCTATTTTTACATGTAGAGCAATATTTTGGAGATAAAATGGCACATGAATGGAGCTCAAGGAAGACAAGCGTGCTCTGGTAGTGTCCCCAAGATACGGGCATGCTTTGGAATAAAAGATGGCATCAACTTAAAGCTCCAGAGAAAGACACGGGTGATCATGTGAATCTCACACGACTATACCTTTTCCAAGAACAAGATCCAGAGCATGATTCCAAGACTCCCACATTGTCGATCATGTAGAATCCACACGATCGTGTGGCGCCATCGCAACTTATGAAGATCTGTTTCCGCGGACAATTAAGGAAAGCCAAGTTTACCTCTATAAAAGGGAAGACACATCTAAACCTAAAGGGAGGGAGGCTTGATGGCTGGGACGACAAAGAGGTGCCCTAAAAAGCACCGAAGTCTCTCAATAGGGAGAAGGAAAAAGCGTCTCAAGGGCAGGATTGCACTCCAACATGGAGAAAAGGGGCCAAGATAACTCCAAAAAGCATTCAGAGCATATATTTTATTGTTTACTTTCTATTTGAATTGTAATTCTTAAGGATATTGTTGGATTGGAGAGAATCATTAGAGGGGGGGGGGGGGTGAATAGTGATCAGAAGTCTTTCTTTTCATTTTCAATAAAACCAAAGTATTGCAACGGAATGTAAACAATAAGAGTAAAGAAACACTTTTGATTTTACTTAGTTCACAACCTAATGGTTTCTACTTCAAGGCCCCGCTATCCTAGACCGCGTACGATGGGGCAATCTACTAACAAAGTCTCCTCTTCACTGGAGGTAGGAGATGACGATTACAAAGAACAAAAGATTGAGGAAGAGGCACAAGCCCACCTCTCCTCTTTACAATGAAAAGCTCGATAAAAAGAAGTTCAAATACAAAGGTAAGACAACTAAAAGAAAAGACTACAAACTTTAGAAAGTTGAAGTTCGGCTTGAAGACGGCGTAGTGGCGGTGTAGCGTAGTTGTAGACCTTCGGCGTTGTGGGAGCACTTTGAGAGCAATTGTGATGATCCAAAGGGGTGAAACCCCCCGTCTTTTATAGCCCTCCAAGCCCTATCTTGTTGAGATCTAGATATGGATCAAAAGAACACCTCACCCCAAGATAAGGGGATCTTATCTTGATCTTTATAGAGGAGGACAGTTTGAATAGCAGTCGACTGATGCCCTTCATTAGTCGATTGATGCTAGTAGCAATCGACTACCAAAGGCCAATAGTCGACTATCAGTTAGGTTATTAAAATGCAACAAAGAGTTAGCACAGTAAACAGAAGTAATGATAAATAAGATGGCTACCAACCGTCCGATCTCGACCTAGACCTTCCACTGGAAGTCTTAGTCGGATCGCCGCCTAAATTCATCCCTGTACAAAAGACATGACCTCACCATTACTTTGCACTCATGCTTACCTCTGGTCCTTACTGACATGTCGCTTAGCTTCCTATCTTTGCCTAGTTTCCTCGATTCCACGAGGTTCTCCTGGCATCGCCCGACCACCATAGTTTCTCGACTCGAGATTCTACAGGTGTCACTTGATCTTGGGCTTAGCTTAAACACTTTCTTCACACTTAACACAGCTCATGAGACAACAATAAGAGCTTAACTTTGAACCTTTGCCATAATTAAAATCTAGGTTCGATTATCTTGTGCCACTGCACCAAAAATCTCCCACTTTTTTATCCATGGCAAACCAATTCAAAGTAAGGGAATTTAAGCATGCAATGAAGTAATAAAACATGTAGTAAAAAATAAGATTAAACACTATTTCAAAATCTCCCCCTTAAGTCTACCTCCCCCTTAACCCTAGGTGAGTTTTGAAAAAGGAACTTTAAACTTTTTTTAAAAAACATTTTGTGTTAATCCCCCTTAACTTTTTCCTCTTCTCCCCCTTTTGCAATAAATCAAAAACATTTAGGGGTGTATACATAAGATAGGGGTTTGAAAAATGAGATGTTATAAGTATAAAATGCAGTTAAAAAAGTTTTTTTAACTATTCAAAACATAATTTTGATAAGTGATATCTCCCCCTTAGTCAAATATATAGGGTCTAGAAAATTTAGGGTCTAGAAAACTTTGTCCTAGAGAGTTATATATTTAGTATTGGCCAAACAAAACTAGTAACTATATGTTAAATGCAATAATTAAGAAAATATATATTCTTATAGTTTTGAAAGCATTTTGAAGTATTATATTATTCGCATTTCAATTATTCTTAACATCTCACTCATTATATGTGTCTCAAAACATATTCACCTTATATGTTTTGTGAGATGGTTTTAATTTTGACTTGATTGAAGATAGTCAACCTTGGGTTAGATTCAGATTTAACCTTTAGATCGTTAAGTAGACTTTTCAAAAAAATGGCTTCCAGGTCATGGCGAGGCACAGGGGCCTCCTTTGATCGGAATAATGGACACTTCCTTAGACAAAGCCAATTTCAAGAAAATATTTACTTAAGTTACTTAGGGTTACTTCCTGGTCTAACTAGTTTAGGATACGGTGAGGTAGCTTCAGCTAGTTTAACTTAGCCAAGTGCACCAAGCTAGATACTGTAGGGATTTGCTTCGGAGGCTCATTGGCTTCCCGTGTCCCCGGATTAAAATTTTCACTAATGAAAAAACTAATCCGGATGGGATGAGTTTCCTTAGCACAACCAATTCGTCGTCGTAATAACAACTTGAGCGATCGCTTGAACAAACTAGTTGTTCAAGCAACCCAACTCTTCTAGTTGGTTAGCCGCGGAAGAGATGACGGACGGATCGCCGGTTTTTGTGTTTGTCTTCGGGGTCCATGATTATACAAAATACATACAAATACAAACTAGTATAATCAACACATAAATCACATGCTAAGATCAGAAAAAAAAGTTGTAAAACTTTTATACCTCTTGATCTTCTACCGTATGTCCTATCCTCCTCGTGGACGTCGTGTGGGCGAAGATCCTCCACGAGTAGAAGCCTTCTAGGTCACGTTCTTCCCTTCCTTGCTCGCTCTGAACAAAGAGAAGAACCAAACAAAACTCCTTCTCCTTTCTAGAACCGGCCACCAAGCCAAGGAGCTTGATATAACCGCCGGCCAAGGAGTAGATGGTTGAGCGCCGGCCAACCTTTGTAACAATGTTGCCGCCGGCCACCAAGGAATGGGAGAAGTGTCGGCCACCAATGAATTGGAGAACCGCCGGCCACTAAGGAGAAAAGGAGGAGGAAGAGGGCCGGCCAAAGCAAGGAGGAAGATGGAATGAGCGCCGACCACCAAGGAGAAAAGGAGGAAACCCTAATCTCCTACCTTTGTTGCCACCCAAACCACAAACCAAACCCTAGCCGCCTAAACTCTTGAGAGGCAAAACCCTAATCCAAAAACCATTTCCTTCTTGCCGCCCAAGCCTTAGCCCTCTATTTATATAATTGAGCTTAAGCCTCCTTTAATCTCCACCATCAGATCTAGGGATTTAATCTCCACCGTCGGATCTAGGGTTTTATCCCAACCGTCGGATCTAGGGTTTCATCCCAACCGTCGGATCTAAGATTTCATCCCAACCGTCGGATCTAGGGTTTCATCCCAACCGTCGGATCTAGGGTTTCATCCCAACCGTCGGATCTAGGGTTTCATCCCAATCGTCGAATCTAGGGTTTCATCCCAACCATTGAATCTAGGGTTTTGTTTTACATTCTTGGATCTAGACTTCATGAGGATTATATTAGGCTACGATAGGGACCATGAGGAGGAGTTGGATCTTGGCCACCCGATGGATCGGAACCACACAAACTTAATCCATCAATGATGTTCCATTCCACTAGAGGATCATCATTGAACTACCTCACCAACCCCCATAAATCAATATGGGCTCCATATATTATTTGTACATCCATCTTCCCGTGTTTAAGATATCGAATGTCCGTTAATTAATTGATTTACTGACCATCAATCAATTAACATCTAACTCCTCGAGTAGTGCCACTCAACCTAATCATCATGTTGAATAAGTCAACCAGTTGGGTTTACATGACGAACCTTATGAGCTCCTCAAGGGGACATCATCAACCTAATATATAGGACACGGTTTCCTCCTATAATCAACGGCACACCATGTAAATAATATCATTTCCCAACTTACCGGGCATATTGATTTAATCCATCTAAATCTCACCCTATGGTAAATCAAAGAAATAAATACTAAGTACATGTGCCCGTTATTATATCGGGATTAAGAGCATGTACAACATAATATCCGAGGTCCGATTCAATTATGTAGTCAGCAATAAATTGAATCACCTCTATGTCGGTCCTGCTCAATACACCTAAGTGTACTAGTGTAACTCTATGCTGAAGACAAAACAATACCAAGCTACACTACAACCATGCCAATGGTTTGTCCAAAACCATCTTGGTTGTGAGCCTCTACTTATATTCTACAAGGGACTGATAACATGATCTTCTGTGCCACACCAAGCACCATGTTATCTACAATGTAAAATATTAGACAATATGCACACATATATAAAGTGCAAACAATGATCATGTGATTCTTATTTCAAAATAAAATGTTCATACAAAAAGAGCTAGGCTTTCAGTATACATTCCAACAATCTCCTACTTATACTAAAAGACTATGCTGTCATCACACTGCCATACATCTGATCCCCATGTCCTCCATATGCCTATCAAACGCTTTCGCTGGAAGGGCCTTTGTGAATGGATCTGCCAGGTTATCCTCTGATGCAATCTTGGTGATAGCTACTTCTCCTCGCTTTACGATCTCTCGTATCAGGTGGTACTTTCGCTCAATGTGTTTACTCGCCTTATGGGCTCGTGGATCCTTCGAGTTTGCAACTGCACCACTGTTATCACAATAAATTGTGATAGATCTGGGCAAACTAGGAATCACATCCAAGTCCATCAAGAAGTTCCTGAGCCGTACAACTTCCTTGGCTGCCTCAGAGGCTGCCACATACTTAGCTTCCATGGTAGAGTCCGCCAGGCATTTCTGCTTGACACTCCTCCACACTATTGCTCCACCTCCAAAAGTAAACACAAACCCCGAGGTAGACTTACTGTTGTCTCTATCTGATTGGAAATCCGAATCCGTGTAACCCACAGGGACTAATTGATCTGCCCGGTAAACCAGCATATAATTCCTAGTCCTTCTCAGGTACTTCAATATATGCTTTACCGTAGTCCAATGTCCCTGTCCAGGATTACTCTGATATCTGCTAACCATGCCCACGGCAAAGCAGATATCTGGTCTCGTACATAGCATAGCATACATGAGGCTTCCTACTGCCGAAGCATAAGGAACCACCTTCATCTCCTCTATCTCCTTTGATGTTTTAGGACACATCTCTTTAGATAAAGGAACTCCATGCCTAAAAGGTAGAAAACCTTTCTTGGAGTTCTGCATGCTAAAACGAGCAAGGATAGTGTCAATGTATGAAGCTTGAGATAAGCACAACATCCTTTTCTTGCGATCCCTTATTACTTTGATCCCATGGATGTGTCCCACTTGTCCCAAGTCCTTCATGTCAAATTGTTTGGATAACCATACCCTTACGTCTGATAACACTCTGATATTGTTTCCAACTAACAAAATGTCATCTACGTATAGTACAAGAAATACCACTATGTTTCCATCACATCTCTCATCAAAGCGGATGTTCCAAGATCTAGAAGCTTGCTTCAATCCATAAATGGACCGATTAAGCTTACATACAAGATGCTCTTTGCCTTTAGCAATGAATCCCTCTGGTTGCTGCATATAGATGTTCTCCTCAAGACTTCCGTTAAGGAAAGCTATCTTGACATCCATCTGCCAAATCTCATAATCCATATGAGCAACTATAGATAAGAGAATCCGGATAGACTTAAGCATAGCTACCGGCGAAAAGGTCTCCTCATAATCGATACCCTCTTTCTGAGTATACCCTTTCGCAATAAGTCTAGCTTTGAAGGTCTCAACCTTCCCGTCTACCCCTCTCTTTCTCTTGTAGATCCATTTGCATCCAATGGCTTTTACACCATCGGGTGATTCTACTAGCTCCCAGACCTGATTAGAATCCATAGATTCTATCTCTGAATTCATCGCTCTTTGCCAAGATACCGCATCTCTATCTTGGAGTACCTCGTCATATGTCCAGGGATCAGGTTCATGTTCACCAGGGACTAAGTCCGAAGACTCTCCCAAAAACATGAATCTCTCGGGTTGTCTAATAACCCTCCCACTACGACGAGGTGCCTCCTGTGTATGCTCTGTGACACGCGGTGCAGTGACTTGTGGTATCTCCTCTTGTACCGGTGGTACTGAAGTAGGGACTTCCCCTGTCAACTCCTCAAGAACCATCCTACTCGTGGGCTTGTGGTTCATCACATAGTCCTCCTCTAGAAATCTGGCATTCGTACTCACGATCACCTTCTGATCTCTAGGACTATAGAATAAACCACCCTTCGTTCCCTTAGGGTAGCCAACAAACAAGCATCAGATGAGATTCCAACTTACCAAAGATCTCCTTGATACATGTCTTTGGACTACCCCAAATCCGAATATGTCTTAGACTAGGCTTTCGCCCAATCCACAACTCTGTGGGAGTAGAGGGTACTGACTTAGATGGAACCAAGTTCAGAATGTGTGCTGTTGTTTCCAGAGCAAACCCCCAGAACGAATCAGGTAACTTAGAATAACTCATCATTGATCTGACCATCTCCATAAGAGTCCTATTCCTTCGCTCCGCCACACCATTCTGCTGGGGTGTGCCAGGTGCGAACAATTGGGATTGAATCCCAGACTCTGATAAGTAACTCCTAAACTCTCCCAAGAGGTACTTGCCACCACGATCAGATTGTAGTGTCTTGATACTTTTACCTTGACGGTTCTCCACATCAGTCTTGAATTTTTTGAACCTGTCAAAGCATTCAGACTTGCGGCGCATCAAGTAAATGTATCCATACCTTGAATAATCGTCTATAAAAGAGACGAAATATTCAAAGCCACCTCTAACCTGGATAGACATAGGACCGCACAGATCAGAATGAACCAATTCTAACACATCTTTGGCTCAATACCCCTTGGCCTTGAAAGGCCTCTTGGTCATTTTACCTTCCAAGCAAGATTCACAGGTTGGGAGATCCTCCACCACTAATGAACCCAAAGGTCCATCAGCTATCAACCTTTGAATTCTACTCAGGTTAATATGACCAAGCCTTAGATGCCAAAGATACGTCTGGTTCATTTTCGAAGGTTCTTTTCTCTTATTAGACTTAGAAGATGAGTTATTTACTTCTATATGCATCGTGGGAGTTTTCGGTTCAAGAGTATACAAATTGCCAACCAATGTACCAGAACAGATAATCTCTCTATTACTTTTTATAACCACTTTGTCATTAAAAGAAACAGAATATCCATCCATAAACAATTTAGAAACTGAAATTAGATTCTTTCTAAAAGTAGGTACATAAAGACAATTTCTCAAAACCAAAACTTTATTCCTATCAAAAGATAAATAAACGTCTCCCACTGCAATAGCCGCCACCTTTGAAGCATTGCCCATGAAGATGGTAATCTCTCCCTCAGCTAGTCATCGGGTTTCCTGGAACCCCTGCAAAGTATTGCAGACATGATCAGTGGCTCCTGTATCTACACACCAGGAACTGGTAGATAACACCGCTAAACATGTTTCAACAACTAAACAAGAAGATATACCTTTGTTCTTTCGGCCAGGATAGTTCGCCTTCCAATGTCCAGTCTGCTTGCAAGTGAAGCACTTGCCTTTCGGCTTCTTCACTCCTGCCTGAGGTCCCACTGCCACTTTCTTTGCTCCACCTTGCTTCTTCTTCTTCTTACCTTTCAGTTTAGAAGAAGAAACCTTCTGAGCAACCATGGCTTGAGCGCTTTGACGAAAAATCCCCTCTGCCGCCTGGAGTTCTGTCAGAAGCTCCGCCAACGAATACAACCTCTTGTTCATGTTGTAGTTGAAGCGGAACTGCTCAAAACTCCTAGGCAGAGAATGAAGAATGATATCGACCTGGGTTTCCCCATCGATCTCAGCTCCGAGGACTTCTATCTCATTAAGATGAGCCATCCTCTTGAGAACATGATCCCTAACGAGTGTTCCCTCGATCATGGTGGTCGTCATCAAGTTTCTCATCGCCTCCTGTCTAGCCGCTCTACTCTAATGTCCGAAAAGTTCCTTGAGATTGAACATCATGTCATAAGCTGTGGCCATGGCCTGATGTTGATGTTGCAGCACATTTGACATAGATGCCAAAATGTAACACCGCGCCATCTCATCTGCCTTGATCCATTTCTTATAACTTTCTTTCTCCTTTTCATCAGAGTCATCGGTGGGCTTAGGAGGACAGACCTCGAAGAGTACAAATTTGTACTCCTCTACAGTTAAGACAATATCCAAATTTCTTTTCCAATCAATATAGTTTGTTCTAGTAAGTTTATTTTCTTTTAATATCACAGCAAGTGGGTTGAAAGCCATTTGAAAAACCTAAGAATCACAATGATCAAAACATTAGATTTCAAATATTATTGATTCCTCAAAACAATAAAATTCCGAAATCAACCAACACCTCAAAAACACTGAGAATATCGCATGCCACGATAGTGTGGACGTATACGAATTCTACATTTGTAAGAGGAGGTTTTACCCATTAATTTTATTATCTTGTCAACCTTACTTTTTGACAAATAAAATTAATAGTTGGTTCCTCTTTGGCCCTACAAATAAAAGCGTGACTCGATGGGGAGGATACTTTTATTTGCATCTAAGTGTGCACCATTACACGATACTAAGGGAATTATTTTGGATTATGTGCCTTACCGAGATGAGGAAGTACACCGCTCCTAAATAATTTCCTATAACCATTATTTGACCTAGTGATCCATAAAACAAACCCATCCGATGGGAGAAGGCACTCAGGCCAGCAGCCAAGTTTGTTGCATCACACGTCAAATTGTAATGGAGGCCGCGGGAATTAATTAAAATGTCCCTCTCCCACTTAGTAAATTGACAATGAGGAATTTTCAAGCGTACACAACATGCATATAAAAACAAATCAGCAATAAATATGGAAAAAACAGAATTTTTCCAACTATTATGGCATTGTTCTCCAATACGCATCCCGTCGTGTCGCCACCTAGTCCGCTCCATCTTTTCCCGTGCGCAAGTCACCAAAGAGATCCGAGCCGAGATAAACTATTTTAATTTACATCCATCGATCCTATACTCCACGAAGGAGTGTACAAATAATCTAGATCGAAAGTAAACTAAAATGAGTGGCTAAACAATGTCGTATTTAATTACAAAAATTAAATACTAATCTAGCCTCATCAACCCCGAGGATTCAAATAATATACATACAATCACACACAAAACAATCACATACTCACAAATAGCCATAATAGTCGGATCTTATGCCTGCAACCAAAAAGTTAGCCTACGCACATCCTACAATTATCCGACATACTCAATATATGATATGTGCATGAAAGTAACTGAATCCAAAACACACAAAATCGGAAACCTGGCTCTGATACCACTTGTAGGGATTTGCTTCGGAGGCTCATTGGCTCCTCGTGTCCCCGGATTAAAATTTTCACTAATGAAAAAACTAATCCGGATGGGATGAGTTTCTTTAGCACAACCAATTCGTCGTCGTGCTAACAACTTGAGCGATCGCTTGAACAAACTAGTTGTTCAAGCTACCCAACTCTTCTAGTTGGTTAGCCGCGGAAGATACGACGGACGGATCGTCGGTTTTTGTGTTTGTCTTCGGGGTCCATGATTATACAAAATACATACAAATACAAACTAGTATAATCAACACATAAAGAACATGCTAAGATCAGAAAAAAAAGTTGTAAAACTTTTATACCTCTTGATCTTCTACCGTATGTCCTATCCTCCTTGTGGACGTCATGTGGGCGAAGATCCTCCACTAGTAGAAGCCTTCTAGGTCACGTTCTTCCCTTCCTTGCTCTCTCCGAACAAAGAGAAGAACCAAACAAAACTCCTTCTCCTTTCTAGAACCGGCCACCAAACCAAGGAGCTTGATATAACTGCCGGCCAAGGAGTAGATGGTTGAGCGCCGGCCAACCTTTGTCACAATGTTGCCGCCGGCCACCAAGGAATGGGAGAAGCGTCGGCCACCAATGGATTGGAGAACCGCCGGCCACCAAGGAGAAAAGGAGGAGGAAGAGGGTCGGCCAAAGAAAGGAGGAAGATGGAATTGTTGGCAATGTGCTATTTCTCGGAATGCTCATAGGCTCCCATGTCCCCGGATTAAAATTTTCACTAATGAAAACTAATCCGGATGGGATGAGTTTCCTAAGCACAACCAATTCGTCGTCGTGCTAACGACTCGAGTGATCGCTTGAACAAACTAGTGGTTCAAGCAACCAAACTCTTCTAGTCGATTAGCCGCGGAATAGACGACAGACGGATTGTCGGTTTTTGTGTTTCTTATCGGGGTCCATGATTATACAAATATATGCAAATGCAAACTAGTATAATCAACATATACTAACATAAAGAACATAAGCTAGCATATCAAATAAGAACATGAAAAGAACAATAATAAAAGTTGTGAAACTTTTATACCTCTTGATCTTCTATTGTATGTCCTAACCTCCTTGTAGACTTCGTGTGGGCGAAGATCCTCCACAAGTTGAAGCTTCCTAGATCTTCTTCAATCCAAAGAAAGAAGAACTCTCTTTCCCTTCTTGCTTGAGCAAACCATCAATCCACAAAAGGATTGATGCCGCCGGCCCCAAGAATAGAGAGAACATAATGGAAACAACCAAGGAACCGAACTAGGGACAAACCCTAGTTTTGGTGCCGCCGGCCAAGATGGAGTGAATAGGAGAAAAGGAATATGTTGGGCCCTGACCACGGTGGAGGGAATAGAGGAAGGAGTCGGCCACACCCTAGGAAGAAGAAGACCTCCTCTCCTATAGTTGCTGCCCAACTTCCTTGCAATCCCTAGCCGCCCAACCTAAGGAGGAAACCCTAATTAGGGTTTCTCCTTAGGCTTTCTTGCCACCCAACCATGGTGGAGAGAAGATATCTAGGAGCTAGCCACCTCCAAGGAAGAAGACAAACTCCTCCACAAGTGGCCGTCCAACCTTCATTCCCATCCATGGCCGCCCATGCAAAGGAGCCAAAACCCTAATCAAATTAGGGTTTCCTCCATAGGGTTCCTTGCCGCCCAAGCATGGTGGAGAGAAGAGATCTAGGAGCTAGCCACCTCCATGGAAGAAGACAAGCTCCTCCATAGGTTGCCGCCCACTCTTCTTCCTCACCTTGGCCGCCCAACCCAAAAGAGCCAAACCCTAATTAGGGTTTCCTCCTAGGGTTGCTTGCCGCCCAAGCAATTGGAGGCTAAACCCTAGTCTCCTTAGCATCCATCATCCAACCTCTAAAAACTTTGTTGCCGCCCAACCCATAGCCACCCTTTTATAGAGTTAGGGTTTAGGCCTTGGTTTAATCTCCACCGTCGGTTCTAGGGTTTTAATCTCAACCGTCGGATCTAGAGATTTAATCTCAACCGTCGGTTCTAGGGTTTTAATCCCAACCGTCGGATCTAGAGATTTAATCTCTACCGTCGGTTCTTAGGAATTTAATCCCAACCGTCGGATCTAGAGATTTAATCTCCACCGTCGGTTCTAGGAATTTAATCCCAACCGTCGGATCTAGAGATTTGTTTTCCATTATTTGATCTAGACTTCATGAGGTTTATATTAGGCTACGATAGGGACCATGAGGAGGAGTTGGGTCTTGGCCACCCGATGGATCGGAACCACACAAACTTGATCCATCAATGATGTTCCATTCCACTAGAGGATCATCATCGAACTACCTCACCAACCCCCATAAATTAATATGGGCTCCATATATTATTTGTACATCCATCTCCCCGTGTTTAAGATATCGAATGTCCGTCAATTGATTGATTTACTGACCATCAATCAATTAACATCTAACTCCTCGAGTAGTACCACTCAACCTTATCATCATGTTGACTAAGTCAACCTGCAGGGTTTACATGATGAACCTTATGAGCTCCTCAAGGGGACATCATCAACCTAATACATAGGACACGGATTCCTCCTATAATCAACGGCACACCATGTAAATAATATCATTTCCCAACTTATCGGGCATATTGATTTAATCCATAGAAATCTCACGCTCTGGTAAATCAAAGAAATAAATACTAAGTACATGTGTCCGTTATTATATCGGGATTAAGACCATGTACAACATAATATCCGAGGTCCGATTCAATTATGTAGTCAGCAACAAATTGAATCACCTCTATGTCGGTCCTGCTCAATACACCTAAGTGTACTAGTGTAACTCTATGTTCAAGATAAAACAATACCAAGCTACACTACAACCATGCCAATGGTTTGTCCAAAACCATCTTGGTTGTGAGCCTCTACTTATACTCTACAAGGGACTGATAACATGATCTTCTGTGCCATCACCCAAGCACCATGTTATCTACAATGTAAAGTATTAGACAATTTTGCATAATCATAAAAATATGGAAACAATGATCATGTGATTCTTATTTCAAAATAAAGATGTTCATACAAAAGAGCTAGGCTTTCAGTATACATCCCAACAGGAATGAGCACCGGCCACCAAGGAGAAAAGGAGGAAACCCTAATCTCCTACATTTGTTGCCGCCCAAACCACAAACCAAACCCTAGCCGCCTAAACTCTTGAGAGGCAAAACCCTAATCCAAAAACCATTTCCTTCTTGCCGCCCAAGCCTTAGCCCTCTATTTATAGAATTGGGCTTAAGCCTCCTTTAATCTCCACCGTCGAATCTAGGGATTTAATCTCCACCGTCGGATCTAGGGTTTTATCCCAACCGTCGGATCTAGGGTTTCATCCCAACCGTCGGATCTAGGGTTTCATCCCAACCGTCGGATCTAGGGTTTCATCCCAACCGTCGGATCTAGGGTTTCATCCCAACCGTTGGATCTAGGGTTTTGTTTTACATTCTTGGATCTAGACTTCATGAGGATTATATTAGGCTACGATAGGGACCATGAGGAGGAGTTGGATCTTGGCCACCCGATGGATCGGAACCACACAAACTTGATCCATCAATGATGTTCCATTCCACTAGAGGATCATCATTGAACTACCTCACCAACCCCCATAAATCAATATGGGCTCCATATATTATTTGTACATCCATCTCTTCGTGTTTAAGATATCGAATGTCCGTTAATTAATTGATTTACTGACCATCAATCAATTAACATCTAACTCCTCGAGTAGTGCCACTCAACCTTATCATCATGTTGACTAAGTCAACCAGCTGGGTTTACATGACGAACCTTATGAGGTCCTCAAGGGGACATCATCAACCTAATATATAGGACACGGTTTCCTCCTATAATCAACGACACACCATGTAAATAATATCATTTCCCAACTTACCGGGCATATTGATTTAATCCATCTAAATCTCACCCTATGGTAAATCAAAGAAATAAATACTAAGTACATGTGCCCGTTATTATATCGGGATTAAGAGCATGTACAACATAATATCCGAGGTCCGATTCAATTATGTAGTCAGCAATAAATTGAATCACCTCTATGTCGGTCCTGTTCAATACACCTAAGTGTACTAGTGTAACTCTATGTTGAAGACAAAACAATACCAAGCTACACTACAACCATGCCAATGGTTTGTCCAAAACCATCTTGGTTGTGAGCCTCTACTTATATTCTACAAGGGACTGATAACATGATCTTCTGTGCCACACCAAGCACCATGTTATCTACAATGTAAAACATTAGACAATATGCACACATATATAAAGTGCAAACAATGATCATGTGATTCTTATTTCAAAATAAAATGTTCATACAAAAAGAGCTAGGCATTCAGTATACATTCCAACACATACGTCTTATCTATCTCGAACACACAAGACCTCATTTCCCTAATGTACTATCATCTCGCCACGTCCTGATACTATGTTATCAAGGTTGACTAACTATTGGTCATATCTAGTCATTCTATAAATCAAAAGAAAAATTAATCATGCAAAAATTTACTAAGAGAGTGGGTACACAATTTTAGTACTAGCTCCCCCTGGACCATTGAACCAATATGGTCTATCTACATAGTCGACTTGATCTTAGGGAATCTAATATTTATATGTGAATTTAATAGAATTTTAGGGACTCATGCTCAAAGTCTTTGATGACTATGATTCACAATAGACATGTACGATTTGTTCATAGTCGTTGACCTAAATCCGAGTCTGAGTTTGTTGTACAAAACTCTTGAGTTCCAAGAAATCGGTTAAGATTCTTGGATCCCAACGTGAACTTTTCTAATCTAGCCTCGAGCTCTTGAACTCGTCCTTTCAAGAGAGAATTCTCCTCCTCAAGTTTTTCAACTTGAGTTGAGTTTCCCTCTTGAACTTGACTAGTTGAAGAGGTTAGGGTAGCCTCTTGCTTGAGGATTTTAACCTCCTCAAGCAACGACTCAGCCCTAGACTCAGACTTAGTTAATTTTCTATCTAATAGTTTAATTGCATCATATAAGTTGGCAATTAATGAAAAACTTACCTTAATCTTTTCTTTTGATCCGGCTTTAAGTCTCGACTTGAAATCTCCCTCGGAGTCGCAGTAGGAGTTGGATTCGCAGTCGGCTACTAACTCGGACTCGGACTCTACCGATTTCGCCATGAAAGCCAAGTTGTTGCCTTGGTCTTCTTCTTCCTCCCACGTCGCTTGAAACCCTTGATTTGGCTGCTTGTGTCTTGGCTTCATTTTTGGGCAGTCTGACTTGAAATGCCCCTTCTTGTTGCACCCATAGCATGTGTAGGTCTGTGGGGGTTTCTTGTTCTTCAATTGCTCACTTTCCTTTTTGATAATTCTATGAACTAGTTTGACTAGTTCGACCTCCATTTCCTCTTCAGATTCCGATTCGAATTCATCTTCCGATTCGGATTCTTCTTCTTCCGGAGGTAGCTTGCTCTTTGCTTTTCATCTTTGACCTGCAAACAACGCTACACCTTTCTCGACCGAGACCGCATTAGTTTGTTCATGTAATTCAAATTCGAAAAAAAATTCATCTAATTTAATTTTAGATAAATCTCTAGATACCATATAAGCATCAACCATGGATGCCCACAAGATGGTCCTAGGAAAAGCATTAAGAGCGTACCTTATTATGTCTCGATTCTCTACCTTTTGTCCGATGGCATGTAGGCCATTCAAGAAGTCTTGGATCCACGCATGGAGTTGCGTAGCGGTTTCGTGATCCTGCATCTTTATATTATGCAACTTATTTACTAGTAAGTCTCTTTTGCATACCTTTGAATTGGATGTCCCTTCGTGTAGCTCGATTAACTTGCTCCATAAGTATTTAGCACTAATGAATGGTCCAATTCGGTTGAGCTCCTCCTTGGACAAGCCACACTATAAAATTTGGGTTGCTTTTGCATTGGCTTCTATTTGCCTCTTGGTTGTGCTAGTCCATTTGTCGAAGTCCAATGACTCCCCTTGATCGTTGGTGGGTATAGCAAAACTGGTTTGAATTATTATCCAAGTCTCGACTTGTGTTTTCAAGAAACACTCCATCCGACCCTACCAATAATGGAAGTCATATCCATTAAATAAAGGAGGTCAGATGGTGCTATACCCCTCAGGAACTATTGGTCCTAATCAAAAGAAAAATTAATCATGCAAAAATTTACTAAGAGAGTGGGTACACAATTTTAGTACTAGCTCCCCCTGGACGATTGAACCAATATGGTCTGTCCACATAGTGGACTTGATCCTGGGGAATCCAATACTTATTAGTCCTTATATGTGAATTTAATAGAATTTTAGGGACCCATTCTTGAAGTCTTTGATGACTATGATTCACAATAGACATGTACGATTTATTCGTAGTCATCGACCAAAATCCGAGTCCGACTTTGTTGTACACGGTTCTTTGAGTTCCAAGAAGTCGGTTAAGATTCTTGGATCCCAACATGAACCTTTTCAACCTAGCCTCGAGCTCTTGAACTCGTCCTTTCAAGAGAGAATTCTCCTTCTCAAGTTTTTCAACTTGAGTTGAGTTTCCCTTTTGAACTTGACTAGTTGAAGAGGTTAGGGTAGCCTCTTGCTTGAGGATTTTAACCTCCTCAAGCAACGACTCGACCGTAGACTCGGACTTAGTTAATTTTCTATCTAATAGTTTAATTGCATGATATAAGTTGGCAATTAATGAATGACTTACCTTAATCTTTTCTTTTGATCTGACTTTGAGTCTCGACTTAAAATCGTCCTCGGAGTCGGAGTAGGAGTTGGATTCGCAGTCGGCTTCGGACTCGGACTCGGACTCTACCGGTTTCGCCATGAAAGCCAAGTTGTTGCCTTGGTCTTCTTTTTCCTCCCATGTCGCTTGAAACACTTGCTTTGGTTGCTTGTGTCTTGGCTTTATTTTTGGGTAGTCTGACTTGAAATGCCCCTTCTTGTAGCACCCAAAGCATGTGTAGGTCTGTGTGGATTTCTTGTTCTTCAATTGCTCACTTTCCTTTTTGATCATTCTTCGAACTGGATTGACTAGTTCGGCCTCTATTTTCTCTTCGAATTCCAATTCAGATTCGACTTCCGATTCAGATTCTTCTTCTTCGGGAGGTAGCTTGCTCTTTGCTTTTCGTCTTTGACCTGCAAACAATGCTACACCTTTCTCGGTCGAGACCGCATTAGTTTGTTCATGTAATTCAAATTTTGAAAAAACTTCATCTAATTTAATTTTAGATAAATCTCTAGATACCTTATAGGCATCAACCATGGATGCCCACAAGGTGGTCCTAGGAAAAGAATTAAGATCATACCTTATTATGTCTCGATTCTCTACCTTTTGTCTGATGGCATGTAGGCCGTTCAAGATGTATTAGATCTGCGCATGGAGTCATGTAGCGGTCTCGTGATCCTGCATTGTTAGATTATTCAACTTATTTACTAGTAAGTCTTTTTTGCATACCTTTGCATCAGATGCCTCTTTGTGTAGCTCGATTAACTTGCTCCAGAGGTCTTTGACACTAATGAATGGTCTAATTCGGTTGAGCTCCTCCTTGGACAAGACGCATTTCAACATTTGAGTTAGTTTTGCATCGACTTTGATTTGCCTCTTGGTTGCGTTGGTCCATTTGTCGAAGTCGAATGGTTCCTCTTGATCATTGGTGGGTAGAGCAAGGTCGGTTTGAATTATTATCCAAGTCTCGATTTGTGTTTTCAAGAAACACTCCATCCGACCCTTCCAATAATGGAAGTCATCTCTGTTAAATAATGGAGGTCGGGTGGTGCTATACCCCTCAGGAAGGGCCATTGACTAAAGCCTTGCACAATAAAAAGATGACAAAACACGAATTGCCAAGCTTCGCCTTGGATTAGTAGTGTGGAAAAAATATTAAAAAAACTTAAAATAATTTATGAATAGAAAAATACGAAAATAAAATAAGATTGCTAGATTGGTGGTTGCACCAAATCTTAGCGTCCCCGCTCTGATTCCAATTGTTTGATCGAAGAGAATCGCTAGAGGAGATCGGAAATCTTTCTTTTAATTTTCGATAAAATGAAAGTATTGCAGCACAATGTAAAAAATAAGAGTAAAGAAACACTTTTGTTTTTACTTGGTTCACAACCTAACAGTTGCTACTCTAAGGCCCTGCGATCCTAGACCGCGTACGATGGGACAATCAACTAACAAAGTCTCCTCCTCGTTGGATGTAGGAGACGACGATTACAAAGAACAAAAAATTGAGGAAGAGACACAAGCTCACCTCTCCTCTTTACAATGAAAAGCTCGAATACAAAGGTAAGACAACTAAAAGAAAAGACTATCGACTTTAGAAGGTTGAAGTTCGACGTGAAGTCGGCGTAGTGGCGGTGTAGCATTGTTATAGACCTTTAGCGTTGTGGGAGCACTTTGAGAGTAATTGCGATGATCCAAAGGGGTGAAACCCCCCTTCTTTTATAGCCCCCAAATCCCTATCTCATTGAGATCTAGATTTGGGTCAAAAGGACACCTCACCCCAAGATAAGGGGATCTTATCTTGATCTTCCTTGAGCTATACAGTTTGAATAGCATTCGACTGATGCCCTTTATCAGTCGATTGATGTTGGAAACAATCGACTATGAAAAACCAACAGTCGACTGCCAGCTAGGTTATTCAACTGCAATAAAGAGTTAGCACAGTAAACAGAAGTAATGATATATTCAATGGCTACGAACCGTCCGATCTCAACCTAGACCTTCCACTGGAAGTCTTAGTCGGATCGTCGCCTAAATTCGTCCCCATACAAAGGACACAACCTCACCATTTTCTCTACACTCGTGCTCACCTCCGATCCTTGTCGACCTGTCGGTTAGCTTCCGATCTCTGCCTAGTTTCCTCGACTCCACGAGCTTCTGTTGGCGTCGTCCGACCATCACGGTTTCTTGACTCGAGATTCTCCGAGTGTCACTTGACCTTGGGCTTAGCTTAAACACTTCCTGCACACTTAACACAGCTCATGAGACAACAATAAGAGCTTAACTTTGAATCTTTTCCATAATCAAAACCTAGGTTCGATTATCTGGTGCCACTGCATCAATAGATACAATGTCTTGTGTGTGTCTTTTCATATCTATGGGGTAAATCTCTCGATTCTAGGATTAGAGAGTAACTTGTACGAGTTGGACGTGCTAGTTCAAATATATTTCTACTTTCCTTGATTATATTTGTCGTTTATGATATCTTAGTTTAATGATAATTGCATCTTGGTTCTATTCCTATTGTGCTTAATCGATATACAAGGTGAAAGCCTCTATATCGAAACCTAGGAGAATCAAGGAGGAACCTTCCGGTCCTCCTCCCTCCCAAAATCATAGGAAATAGGTCGTGAAAGAGTAGGACATGAAATATGGTTCATCTATTCATGGGGACACATAGGACATCTTAGAACTATACTAACCTATTCCATCAGAAGGCCCAAAGTAGGAGAAATCAACTCTTGAAGGGTTGTGAGACCCCAGTGATAGGGGGATTCCCAAGGATAGCAAACCCCTGAGCTCTGACGATCCGAAAGAGAAACTTGGTTATTAATAGACAATTTCTAGTAGAAGCAAATGTTCATCGGGATTATTAGGAACATTGGCATCGCTAGAGGGGGGGGGGTGAATAGTGATTTCACTTCGTCGCTTGGAATTCGTTCACGTTCATTCGATTGCTTGTCTACAATTGTTGTTAGCGTAGTGGAATACAAATACATATAAAAATAACAAATGAAAACAACAACACATGCACAACATGAAGATATAACGTGGTTCAGAACCTAGGGTTCATACTCCACGGGTCGAGCTCAAGTGAGCTCTAGTGATGCACACCACCACTAAATCTTCTCCTTCACGACAACATATCAAAGGTGGAGAAACCTCGTACAAGAATCTTACAACAATAAGAATAGATACAAGCAACTATAAAATGAAATACAACAACAATGTGAAGAACACTTACAAGAACTTGAATGCTTTGCTTGCTTGTTGGTTGCTTGGAGATGCCTTTAAAGACCTTAAAATGCACCAACTCTTCACTTTAAAATCGCCCAAGAAAACCCTTGTCGAAATCCTCCATTGTAGCTTCCTTTTATCCTCTGCTCAGGCTGATTTTGCACCTAACAGTCGACTGCCCATAGTGTTGTTGTCTCATAAAGGCTCAATCGACGTTGTAAAAACTCCAACGGATACCATTGTAGTTGACTGACCTTACCATCAGTCTATTGCAGTCGACTACGGAAGCTTCTGTGCCCGTATCCACCATCTCCAATCGACTGCTAAATCCTAGCAGTCAATTGTTGTGGACCAGTCGACTGCCAGAGCCATAGATCAGCAATCGAGCCTCAATCGGCTCCCCGACCAGTCGACTGTGGCATAACCCTAGTTGAGTGTTCTGAGTCAACTAGATTGCCGAGTGTCAAACACTCAACCAGTCGACTGGTCCATAACCCCAGTCAATTGATAAATCTTAAACATGAGGTTTAACTCAAGTATGATCCCCTCATATTTGATAGACCACCCTTAGCCTAGACCTAACCCTTTTTGCCACCTCCATCAGCTTCATGCCTATCGGATCCCTCCAAATCCTCCAAGACTTGTTCATCCATACGCTAGCCTTCAGGTGCTTCAATAGGCTATTGTCATGCTAATAGGGTCTACTTTGTTGGATCGAGAAAGACGCTAGAGAGGGGCGAGGGTGAATAGAATATTTTAAAAACCCTTTTCTTTTCGTTTTGAAAAACAAAGTCGCAGCAGAAAACAACTCAAAAAGAAAGACAAGAAAAGCAAAAGACATAAGGGCTTTTTACTTGGTTCACAACCAACCAGCTGCTAATGTAAGGCCCTGCGATGCATGATCGCTTTCAAAGGGAAAACACTAAAAATCCCTTCCGCTTTGGAGGTAAGAGACAAACAATTAAAAAAATGATGTAGATGAAGAGGTAACAAACCTACCTCTTCTCTTAGTAAGAAACAAGTAATAAATAAAACTTAACAAAGTACCGACACAAAATATGAAGGTGACAAGCTTTTGTCGCAGTTACGACGTTGTTGCATGAATTTGGAGTGATGGATCACTTGAGAGCTTTTTGTTAATGAATGAATGGTGTCTCACCCCTTCTTTTATAGATTTTCCAAACCCTAGCTCGTTGAGATCCAGATCTGAGTCAAACAAGCTTATCATATCTCATTTTGTGGCTCTTATCTTGACTTTCCTCGACGTGAGCAAATTCATTAGTAGTCAATTGAAATTTCATTAGTCGACTGATGGTGATCCAATCGACTATCTTTTTTTTTCCAGTCAACTGATGGCTTGAATAATCACCTGCATCACATGGTTAGTACAAGAACTATATAGTAAACAATGAGACGGGTCTGTACCGTTCGATCTCAACTTAGGCCTTCCTCCGGAAGTCTTAGTCGAAGCGTCGCCTACGGTTGCCCTCGTACTGAGGACGTAACCTGTCCTCTCCGCACAAAATTTCTTACCTTCCTTACGTTTAGTCCTTCTGACCTGTCGCTTAGATTTCGGTCATTTGAACACTGAGGTTCCTTGACTTCTCGAGTTTTTCCTAGCGTCTTCGACCTTAGCAAAGCCTAATACATTACCTGCACACTCATCATAACATATGAGATAACAAAATAGCTTATCTTTGAATCTTTACCATTATCAAAACCTAGGTTCGATTACTTGGTGCCCTTGCACCAACAATCTCTCCCTTTTTGATCTATGACAAACCAATTCAAAGTTAAGAGAATAGTAAGCATTAAAGAACCATTTTTTCAAAACCTCCCCCTCAACACTTAGTGAGTTTTTAAAAGAACATAGTTAAACTCTTAACTTAATCTCTCTCTCCCCCTTTTCCATATATCAAAAATAATTTAATGAGGAGTGCATTTTTAAGGTGAATGTCAACCATAAAATTTTGTGAAATTTTCTTAAGTTCATTTGTCCACATGATAAAACATGAAGTAGTGAGGATCCAAGCATGTGTTCTTTACAAAAAAAAACTATACTTTGAAGTTAATTAATTTAAGTCCTAAGGATCATATACCAACCTATAGGTAACTAGAGGTGTAAGATCAATTTAAGTCTTTCTTTTCCCTCTGCTCCAACAATGCTAAACTTACTTTACTTTTGTGAAAGAGTGTATGATAACTTTGGTAAAGTAATTTTTGAAAATATTATAAACATAATCCAGATATTACAAGCTCATGTATTTCATTTTATAAAAATTATATTTTGAATGCATACTCTCAATTAAACATTGTGCTTAATTTCTTACCAAAAGGATTTAATAAATATGGTTTCAAAATACTTTGAAGACTTATCAATTCAATTTTTTTTAAAAGAGTTGCAAGAATAATTTTCAAATATAATTTTTTAAACAAATTTTAAACTTTAAAATCAATATTTCCTCCTTAACTTGCCATACTTTTAGGACATTCTAGTTAACCACAAGAAAACTTGCCTAAGTCTAGAGGGTTCATAAGTCTAAAATTGACCTGAGAATTAAATGTCTAGTATTGGTCAACCAATCAAGTAACTATAGATTTCCAAAGATTAAATATAACTACATGCAATAATCATGAACATAAATATTTTTATAGATTTTGAAAACATTTCGAAAATTATGTTATTTTTATTATAATTGTCCTTACCATCTCACCCATTTTATGTGTCTCAAAACATATTAACCTTATGGGTTTTGTGAGATGACTTTCAATTTTACTTATTTAATTTTAATGATTTGAAAATTAATTAACCTTGGGTTAGATTCAGATTTAACCTTTAGTTAGTTAAATGTAGATTTTAAGAGAGGGCTTCCAAGTCATGGCGAGGCACAGAGGCCTTCTTTGATCGGAACAACGACTACTTCCTTAGACAAAGCCAACTTAAGAAATTATACACTTAATTTACTTTAGGGTTAAATCTTGGTCTAACTAATTTAGGATGTGGTGAGGTAGCTTCAATCAGTTCCATTTAGCCAACTGCACCAAACTAGATACTCCTTATCTAACCCGGATACACGAGACTTTGTTTCCCTGATGTACTATTATCTCACCGCGTCCTGATACTATGTTGTCAAGATTAATTAACCATTAGTCCTATCTAACCGTTATAAATTAAGAAAATAATAACTAACTAGGCATGCAAAACTAAATTAATCAAATAATTGAGCACACAAATTTAGTATTGGCTCCCCCTAGATCATTGAATCAACACGGTCTAGGGGGATTTGATCTTTGGGAACCCAATACTTAATCGAATCTAATTGCAATGTTAAACTACTCTTAGGGACTCATGCTTAGATTCTTCTACTATTACGATTTACAATTGACATATATGATCTATTTATTGCCCTAAACTCGAGTCCAGCCTTGTTGTACATGACTCTTTGCGATCCAAGGATTAGGTCAAGACCCTTAGATCCCAATGTTGGACTATCCGAGCAGCAAAAACCGCTTTTTGTGTTGCGGAAACCTCGGAAGTCGGCCACGGATCCGTGCGAAGATAAAAAAAACTAATACATGTACATGTTAAGAAAACTTAGATCTACCTTAGATCTACTTGTGAAGAGCATTACCCTTGTAGCGAAGCCCTTTGCTTATCCCGCTCGTCCAAATGGCTTGCCGGATCTCGTAGAGTGTCAAGCATACACTCCTCTACAAGTATCCACACGAACAATAGGTGGAGAAGGCAACTTAGAGTGTGCTAGCACTCTTAGAAACCCACGGCAAGAAGGATGAGGGAGATCACAAGAGAGGAGGAAGGAAGAAGATGAAGTTAATTCCCACTAACTTCACACTAATGCACCTCTAAAGTGGCCGACCACTTCATGGAGGGTTAAATACCTCCATGTAATATCAAGAGTCATGGCTCTTGGTCTTCCTCATGAGGTGGCACACCATGATGTGTCAATGATGATGTGGGAACATCATCATTGGCCAGTCCCATTCCAAGTCACCATGATGTGGCATTTGGTCAAGTTAAACTTGACCTTTCATCTTCCCTCTCAAGTCAAGTCAAACTTGACCTCTTATCTCCCATGGTTGATCAAATCCAACCATTTGATTCAAGTCACTTTAATTTAATGAATTTCTATTCATTAGTTTAAATTGACTCAATGAATCAAATCTAAATTAGACTCATTCAACACTTGAATCAAATTGAGTCCAACTCAATTAGTCTAATTTGGATTACTTTTAATCCAATTTGGTTCATCACATGAACCTAATCCTCATGGTCCATCATATGAACCTAATCTCCATCTAATTGCCCTTTGTGTGTGATCCTATAGGTTCTTGTAACATTGGCAATGCTCCTAAACTGATTTAGAAACATAAGCAATGAGCGGTATCTAGCAACACATCATTGCTACCCAAGTTACAAGAATGTTGAGATCCAACATCACCTTTGTGACTACTAATTGTGACTCTCACAATATGTGACAATGTCCCTCTATATTTGACATCTAGATTGTTCAATTGAGGCATAGACCATGTCATCCTCTGTACAATCTATATCTTGAACTCCAAGTAGACTCACTCGAATCAAATGAGCTCAATATCTCATATTGACTCATTTGGACATGGCCATGCACTTCGTGGTCTCACTCTATCAAGAATCAAGATGTCACTCCCGTCATATAGGAGGGATAGACTCCATCTACATCACTCACATCCCTCCGCATAATTTGTTACATACCCAGTAATCGCCTTTATAGTCTACCCATTTACGGGTGACATTTGACGAAGCCAAAGTATGCAACTCCTTATGTAGGGAACCATGGTGACTTCAGGTCCAAGGACTAATAGTCATACTAATAGTCACATGAGGAAGTATATGACACTCATATAATGATCCATGATACTTTCTCATAGCGGATCATTCAGTATACATTCTCCAATGCATACCCATATGTCAACTTGATATCTCATATCCATGACTTGTGAGATCAAGTCATCGAGTTGACCTACATGCTAGTCTCTTTGCATTAACATTGTCCCTGAATGTTAATACTTGACTAGGAATGATTAAGAGTAGTATTCTCTATATCATCTCATTATCGATTCAACCAATCGATTGATACCTACAGAGGTTGGGATTCCCACTTGGCCAAGAACTGGCCACTGACTTGATCTTGCAATCTTTGCCAGAAAGCTACAATCAAATTTTCATGAATTACAACATGAATGAAATGATAAGCCACTGTCTGAGATGCTTAGCATGTTGAGAACTGCTGAGCTCAACCTTAAGAAGGGAAAAATCGACTCCATTTTGATGGTGCAAAAGAAGAAAGGCATAGAGACCTTAGATCGTTAAGTGAACTTTTCAAACAAATGGTTTCCAGGTCATGGCGAGGCATAGAGACCTTCTTTGATCGGAACAACAACCACTTCCTTAAACAGCCAATTTCAAGAAAAAGTTTACATAAGTCACTTAGGGTTACTTCCTAGTCTGACTAGTTTGGGATGTGGCTAGGTAGCTTCAGCTAGTTCAACTTAGCCGAGTCCACCAAGTTAGATATGCCTTATCTAGCTTGGATACACAAGACCTCATTTCCCTAACGTACTATCATCTCGTCGCGTCCTAATACTATGTTATCAAGGTTTGACTAATCATTGGTCCTATCTAACCATTCTAGCAATTAAAAGAGAAACTAAGCATGTAAAGTTGCACTAAGAGATTGGGTACACAATTTTAGTATTAGCTCCCCCTAGACCATTGAACCAACATGGTCTATCCACATAGTTGACTTGATCCTTGGGATCCCAATACTTGGTTGAACCTAATGGTGAATTTAACAAGATATTAGAGACCCATGCCTGGACTTTTCGATTACTACGATTGACAATTGACATGTGTTAGGGATCTTTGGAAGGCTAGAGGGGGGTGAATAGCCTTTTTCCGAATTCTACAAAAAGGGTTAGCGGAAGCAAAACAAGAACTAAATGAAAAACACAACAAATGCTAACACGAAAGCGTTTATGTGGTTCGGAGAATAAGCTCCTACTCCACGACGATCCTTAAGGTGGATCAACCCAAGCAATTCCACTAAGAAGCTTTCCTTTACAAGACACTCTCCTCTTCTTACAATGATGAAAATGAAATTTAGGAGAAGAGGAGGAATTAACACAAAGAAAGCCTTTGAAATTCGTGGAAAGCATGAGAATAAGGTTGGAAGATAAACACTAGCCCCCTCAAGCACCCCAAACCCTCTTTTTATAGAGAGAGGGTTGTTTTTTCCGTTGGGCCACGATCAACCACTACAAAAAAAAAACATGAAATTGACGATGAATTTTGGCAACGAAAAAAATTCGTTGCAAATCTGCAACGAATTTTGCGACGAATTTTATGTTTCGTCGCAAATTTATAACGAAATTTTCGACAAAAAAAAATTGTTACAAAAATTTTAAAATTTCCAACATTTAATTTTCGTTGCAAAATTAGTCGCAAATTGGCAACGAAAATCATTTTTCATCACCAATTTGCGACAAAAAAATATTTTTGTTGTAGATGTTTGCAACAAATTTTTTTTCGTTGCAGATGTCTACAATAAATTTATTTTTTCGTTGCAGAATTCTGCAATGAATTATTTTTCATTGCAGAATCTGCAATGAATTTTAATTCGTTGCAGAATTCTGCAACAAATTGTTTTTCATTGCAGATTCTGCAATGAATTTTAATTCGTTGCAGAATTCTACAACGAATTTATTTTATCGTTGTAGAATTCTGCAACGAATTTATTTTTTCGTTGCAGAATTCTGCAATGAATTGTTTTTCATTGCAGACTCTGCAACAAATTTATTTTTTTGTTGTAGATTCTGCAATGAATATAGGATTCGTCTCAAAATTAGCGACGAATATAGGATTCGTCCCCAATTTGGTGACGAAATTAGCGACGAAAAAATATTCGTCGATAAATTTCCCCTAATTATCCCGCCGCACCCAATTTCTCTCCATTTTCTCCGCTCGATCACGCTCGTCTTCCTCCCGCCGCCCCGTCCGTACGTCTCCCTTCTCTCCCTTTCTTCCTCCCTTCCGATCTCCCTTCCAGCGTATCACCACCAGCGAGCAACGACGACATCGCTGAGTCACAGACGGCCTTCGCCGCGCGCCGCATGCTGTCGCCGCCGGCGGTGATGCCACGTGCTTGCGACAGTGCTACCGCGAGCTCGCGGCAAGTGCTACTGCGAGCTCGCGTGGTGATCCTACCGCGCGCAAGCTCGCGGCAGACCATGCCACGAGCACGCGATGGCATCGGCCGCCACGAGTACGCAGCGGCATCGACCACCGCGAGCTCGCGGCAACACCTGCCGCGTGGTGCCGGCAGCTAGGTGCTGCCGCTTATACACGCGACAGGTTGCTGCTGTGAGATCATGCGCGGCAGCGGCCACCGGTGCGCGTGCTCGATCGTGGTGGCACTCCTGCACGTGCGATCACGGCGGCGTCGCCGCGTGTGATTGCGCGCGTAGCGTGCCTAAGCGCGATGGCATTATACGAGCCGTCGTCGCCTATCCATGTGCAAGTGGCCTTCACGCGCCGCATGCTTTCCGCGCCGCGTGTCCTTCGTCGTACCTCGCTCACGCTTTTTGTAGCATAAGTCGCGCCCTATGTACTTGCTGAGCATTGCGCATGCTTGGCAGTTATCGCATGATCGATTTCGATCGTGAATTCAAAAGTTATTTAAAGTAATTATATAAATCAATATATATATATATATATATATATATATATATATATAATATTGTCTCATAATCTAAATACAATAATTTTTTTCATAGGTTGTCCTACTTTGAAGGAGTTCGTCAAGTGTTCATCTACCCGTGAGCTCATCCGCACATTGTTTCCATTTGGACAGGTATGTATAAAAATATTGTTTATAACATTAATTATAGTATTATTAATTCTGTTATAATTTTTATTCTTAATGTTTTATTTTAATTAAGTAATTTAATTACTGTTAATAGATCATAATTGTTCGAAATAATGATATTATAATTTGCAATTAAATATCACACAAAATCATATTTAGTATTAGAATAATTTAATTAATGTTGAGTATAAATTTATGGTTAGATTGAAATATATATGGATGAAGTTAATTTGGAAGAAATGAAAATTAATCGTTGTTGATATAATTTCGAATACAGGATCGATGGAGAGAGAACGAAGTTGGATGTATAAAAAGAATTTATCAGAACGTCGTGGTTTAACCGATGAATTTATAATTGGGTTGGAAATTTTTTTGAGATTTGCTAATAATAATGTTGAGTTTATGGATGGGAATAAATTAAGGTGTCCATGCAAAAAATATCATAATGGTAAATTTTTCCAATGTGATAAAGTTCGAGAACATCTTTGTAGATTTGGTTTTACGCCAAATTATTATAATTGGACTTATCATGGTGAACCGTTTATATCCGATGAAGAGGTTGGACGAAACATACAAAGGACAGTTAGTGGAGAGCAAGTATATTACGATCAATTCAATCCGTACCAGAGGATGATAGTTGATGCAGTTGGTCATAATTTGAATAACAAACCAAATACGGTAAGTTCTAGTTATCCTCAAGCATTTGAACACATGGATAATAATTATTCAACACTGTTGGAGGAGGTAGAAATTACTGGTGGTAATGAAAATGTGTACAATGAGTCATATATAAAATTTCAAGAAGTATTGAGAGCTGCAGATGAACCCGTGTGGTCCGGTTGTGAGAGTCACACAAAATTATCTCTCACCGCAAGATTGTTGAATGTTAAAGCTGAGCATAATGTGTCCAAAGAATGTTTTAATGATTTTGTTCAAGTTATTGGAGAAGTATTGCCGCGTGATCACATAATGCCGAATGATTTTTACAGTATGAAAAAACTTATGAAAGATTTGGGTCTTCCGGTGCAAAGAATTAATCTTTGCAGATATGGTTGCATGCTATATTGGGGAGATAATGCAGATTTAGAGACTTGCAAATTCTGTAGTCAATGCAGGTACAAGAGTACCACGAGATCAAATCGTAATAAGCAATTAAAATCATTCAGACAAATGTTTTATTTGCCTTTAACTCCTAGATTGCAAAGGCTTTATGCTTCGAAGGTGACTGCTGAACACATGACTTGGCATGCAAATCATGAAATAGAGAATGGCCTAATGTGTCATCCATCTGATGCAGAGGGGTGGAAAAATTTTGATCGAACATATCCTGAGTTTGCAAATGAGACCCGAAACATTAGGTTGGGGCTATGTGCTGATGGATTTGCTCCATTTGGCAAATCAGGAAGAACGTATTCTTGCTGGACAATTATCGTAACTCCGTACAATCTTCCTCCCGGTATGTGTATGAAAACACCTTATATGTTTTTAACATTGATTGTGCCTAACCCTCATAATCCGAAGAAGTTAATAGATGTTTACATGCAACCGTTGATTGCCGAGTTAATCCAACTATGGGACGTGGGTGTTTCCACATATGATGTCCATACTAATCAGCTGTTCACAATGAGAGTTGCACTTCTTTGGACCATAAATGATTTTCTTGCTTATGGGATGTTATTGGTGTTGGGTTTCCGGCACCGCGGCGTGTGTGTGTTCGATCATGTTTCGTAAACATGAACACAGCGGAAGCAATAAAAATAATAAATCTACATTTATTACAACACACACAACACACGCATGCATATTACAACAAGTGTAGACATAACCGTAAATTTAAATTTGCAATAAAAGGAAATTTATCTATGTTATACCTTTCGTATGACGTGTAGCGGGAACGGCATCAACCGGAACGATCCTCGCTAGAATCGTCTCTATCCATATCCACGCCGAGTTCCTCGGGATGACTTCGCTAAGCCATGAGCTTCGTCTTCGTATAGGTTACTAGCCTCGTGTTGAAGACGATGTGATCGAGAGATGATCACGATCCGAATCCAAATTCGGATCCTTATACGAGTCCTCAAAACTCGCTTCTCCGGAGAGGCCTTCATCAACCGATTGACGAATCCTTCGTCCTCCACCTCAGAGGATTACCGGAGATCCAATCCCCGGTAGTTTAGCCGCTGTCGGAGCTCTAACCGTCGTCCAAACGACGCTCCGACGAGAGGAGAAGAAGCTATCCAGAAAACTGGACAGCTTGGTGGAGGAGTAGGCGCCGGCCAAAACAAGGAAGCCAAGTGCTCACCTTTTCACCGAAGCCTAGGAAGATCACCGGAGGGTCGCCGGAGGATCACTGACTGAAGCTTGGACGCCGGCAAGGAGCTAGACGGCAGCACAACAAGCTGGGCGGCAATGGAGGTTGGGCGGCACAACTAGGTTGGGCGGCACAACTAGGTTGGGCGGCAACTCCAAGCTAGGGTTTTTGGATTAGGGCTTAATTATCCATTAAGCCCTCTTTTATAGAGAACTAATTCTCTTAATGGTTATTGGATCATAACCATTAGGCCCGTTAACCGCTCCATTAAGATAAGTTAAAATAAACCAAACCATGATGGTTTATTTTAAGTTAAAGCGAACGAACCAACTTTTGGTTCATTCGTTTAAAATAAACCAAACCCTTTGGTTTATTCTCCTCCATTGGATTAGAACCAAACCATTTTGGTTCATCCATTATGTCTTCATAAGACCACGGCCCATCCACGCTTCCATTCTTGCATTTGAAAGCGATTTCATGCTCGCTTTATGTTTGGTCCAACCAAACCTAGTTTCTCTCGATGCAGAATCCCATTCTCAAGCTCGTTTTAAATCCTTTGGATTACGCTCGTTGTGCGTGTGACCAAATAGGTTCTCGGTTTATGTTGGCCGTCTATAATTAACCATTAATTATAGAGCGATCATGAGTGGCACCTAGTAGTACATCATGATCCCCAATTAGAGAAAGATCAGCGGTTGATCGAACTATTTCTAAAACCCTTGATGCTCGAATGATTCGTGCCCCATTCCCTTCACTCATCTTATACCCACTTGGTTGAGGACATGGTCTATTGTGTCGATCCCACTAGGTGACTCGTCACACCTAGCCCAAGTATCATTTCCTCGTCCTCACAGTTCTAGATTCTCCACATGTATCGAAGAGTACCTTACTCTAAACATGTAATGCTTTGGCAAAGACTTTAGTAACAATCCACGAGAGGCCATGGGTATACATCTCCTGCATGAGTGGTGAATCCTTTATAGGCTATTCAAACACCTTGATCACTTTGACTTATACCCAATCATCCGGGTCCACATCTCCTTAGAGATGTTTGCTTAAGATGTCAAAGCATAAGTCTCCATGATCAAGATGACTTGAATACATAAGTCGAAGGAACATCGCACTTAAGCTCGATAAGAACTTCATTGACATATCTATATATGCGAGAGAACCATATGAAGTCTTACGGTGGTCACTCCAATGAACTAGTTACCATAACTAGCATCCACGATTAACTCGGACATCACTATGTCTCGGCCCGGTGAGAATCATTTGCTTGGATACACCAAGGAGTATACCTCGTGCTAGTCTCGGAAATTGATGGTGTCCAATCCATCAATTCATCGACTAGGATAATTAGATACATCACAATTACACATGTAGAGATACTCACTAGTTGTGATCCAATCACAAATTCTCTCATCTTTGTGAATCGTATCGTGGACATTGATAAATGAGTTTAAGATCAATCAAATACATGAAACATGTATACTCAAATAGTGAATCTTCATTTATCATATAAATGGTTCATACATAAGGCGATTGCCTTAGGACATCTCTCATATATTACTAACAGACTCCCACTTGGCCTAATGCCAATCGCTACGGTATCCAATATCATAAGCTCTAACATGACCCTCAACCTTATTTTGAGGTAATGCTTTAGTCAAAGGATCCGCTAAGTTCCTTTCAGTGGGAATTTTCTCGATTTGTATTTCGTTCCTACTGATGATCGCTCTGATAAGATGATAGCGGCGAAGCACATGTTTGGATCATTGATGAGACCACATCAAGTTCAAAGATGAACTTCTTGATCCAAACCGCTTCCTTTGCTGCTTCCAAAGCTGCAATGTATTCTGCCTTAGTGGCAGAATCCGCTATAGTGTCGAACCTTTCCAACTTATTTCCATTCTAGGTGAATACATACCCGGTGAGACATGGAATCATCCTTATGCATGCGGACATCCGTATACCCATGTATCACCATGTACCCTTCTCCATATATTAGGAACACATCCTTAGTTCTTCTTAAGTACTTAAGGATCGTCTTAACAGCCACCCAATGATCCATTCCTGGATCAGACTGGTATCTGCTCGTGACATTCAGAGCATACGATACATCGGGCCTTATACATAACATAGCATACATGATAGATCCTATTGCGGATGCATAGGGAATCTTACTCATGCAAATCCTCTCGTCTTCTGTGCGCGGACACATAGACTTCGAAAGGTGTACCCCATGCCTGATGGGTAGGAAACCTTTCTTGGATTCCGACATGCTAAACCTCTTTAGCACTCGGTCTATATATGTAGACTGCGAAAGACCAAGCAACCGTTTCGATCTATCTCTATAGATCTTAATCCCGAGGATGTAGGTTGCTTCTCCCAGGTCTTTCATGGAGAATGTATTGGATAACCAAACCTTCACTGACTGTAAGATTGAAACATCGTTTCCTATAAGTAATATGTCATCGACATACAATAATAGGAACACGACTGCACTCCCACTAACCTTCTTGTACACACAAGGTTCGTCTGGATTTTGTGAGAAATCAAACTTTTTGATTGTCTCATCAAAATGGATATTCCAGCTCCTGGATGCTTGCTTCATTCCATATATGGACCGTCGCAATTTGCATACCTTGGTTTTATCAATCGATGTGAAACCCTCAGGCTGTATCATATACACGTCCTCGAGCAGGTTTCCATTAAGGAAAGCTGTTTTTACATCCATCTGCCATATCTCATAATCATAATGAGCCGCTATGGCCAGGAGCATCTGAATGGATTTAAGCATAGCTACAGGCGAATAGGTTTCGTCATAATCAACACCTTGTTTTTGACGATATCCTTTCGCCACCAATCTAGCCTTATAGGTAATCACATTACCATCCATGTCGGTTTTCTTCTTGAAAACCCACTTGCACCCTATCGGCTTTATCCCTTCAGGTGGGTCAACCAAGTTCCAAACTTGGTTTTCATACATGGAATCCATTTCCGACTTCATGGCACCAAGCCACTTATCCCTTTCTGAACTTGTCAGCACTTCTTCATAACTGGTAGGCTCCTCATCATCAATGAGTAACACGTCGTTTGATTCACTTACTAGAAATCCATATCTCTCAGGAATATTGCATGTTCTACCAGATCTACGAAGATGTGGTGTTACAATAGGTCCAGCCGATTGCTCATCACTATGAGTTGTCGACTGTTGTGCTTCACCAGGTATCTCATCAATGTCTATTTGAGTCTCTCGAGCCTCCTCAAGCTCGACGACACTCCCACTGTTTTCTTGCAAGAGAAACTCTTTCTCTAGAAACACAGCATGCCTTGAAACAAACACCTTTTGTTCCACAAGATGATAGAATTGGTAACCCCTTGTTTCCTTAGGGTATCCAATAAATAGACATTTATCAGACTTAGCATCCAATTTTTTTGATACAGTCCGCTTCACATAAGCAGGACAACCCCATATCTTCAAGTAAGATACATGAGGTTTCTTACTATTCCATATCTCATATGGAGTAGTTGAGACTACCTTGGTAGGCATTCTGTTTAACAAGTAAGCAATTTCGAAGTGCATAACCCCAAAGGACTTGGGAAGAGTCATGATTCATCATTAACTGACCATGTCCAACAAGGTCGATTCGCCTCTCGGATACACCATTATCTTTGTGGTATGTATGAGTCCATTGAGACAATATACCATTGTCTCTTAGGTAATCAAGAAACTCCTGACTCAAGTATTCACCACCTCGATCCGATCAAAGTATTTTAATACTTTTGTCATGTTGTTTCTCTACTTCATTTCTGAACTCTTTGAACCTTTCAAAGGCTTCAGACTTGTGTTTCATCAAGAACACATACCCAAACCGTGAGTGATCATCGGTGAAGGTAATGAAGTAGCTATAGCCTCCTAATGCTTGAGTTGACATAGGTCCACATACATCAGTATGTATTAGACCAAGTAACTCTCCCACTCGTTCACCCTTTCCAGTAAAAGGTAACTTAGTCATCTTGCCTTTTAAGCATGATTCGCATGTATCGTATGAATCCAATTCAAACGATTCCAGAATTCCACATCGGTGTAATTCGGACATGCGTTTCTTGCTTATATGGCCAAGACGACAATGCCACATATAGGAGTCTATTTGATTATCCTTTCGAGCATGCTTGTTGCTCGCTTCGATATTGAAAATGTCACTGGATACGTCCAACGTATAAATGCCATTACTCAAAGTTCCAGTTCCATAAAGTACGCCATTCAAAGTTATATAACAACAATTGTTACTAAACGTCAAATGGAAACCATTTCTATTTAAACAGGAAATAGAAATAATGTTCTTTATTAGAGAAGGAACATAATAGTAATTGTCCAGTTCTAAGACTAGTCCACTAGGGAGCTTCAGCAAATAAGTTCCGATGGCGACCGCAGTAACCTTTGATCCATTGCCAACTCGTAAATTTGACTCCCCTTTGACAAGTCTTCTTCTATTCCTTAGCCCCTGTATGTCATTACATATATGTGAGCCACACCCAGTATCCAATACCCAAGTGTCTAAGGAAATAGAATGACAATCAATAACGAAGATACCTGAAGAGGATGGGGCATCGGATGCCTTCTTCTTCTTCATGGACTCAAGATAAATCTTGCAGTTTCTTCGCGGTGGCCTTCCTTGCCCATAATGATGGCAAGTGCCCTTTACTGCTAGTTCCGCCTTCTTTGCCTTTTTGTTCTTTCCTTTCTTACATTCTTTTGCCTTCCTCTTAGAACCTTTCTTTGAGAATCAACTATGAACCGCCTTCTCCTCATGCTTCCACGAAGGCTCCACAGTCTTGACATATTGAGGAGCTCGGGAATGGTGGATTCCAATTTGTTCATCCGATAGTTCATCACAAATTGCGAGAAACTCTTGGGCAAACAATGCAGAATTAAGTCAATACTTAACTCATGATCCATCACAAAACCGAGGGTAGCTAGCCGCTCGATGTACCCGTTCATCTTTAGCACAAACTGCACTCTGAATGACCTTCTTGCATCTTCTGGTGAAGAGGAGCCTAGAGACCTCGAACCTTTCGGATCTCGCTTGCTCATCGAACAACTCATGAAGATGGAAGACCATAGTATTAGCATCCATATGCTCATGTTGCTTTTGCAGCTCGGGTACCATCACCGCAAGCAGGATGCAACTCGCCAGCTCAGAATCTGCCACATGCTTCTGATAGACCAACATTTGGTCTGGAGTTGCATCGTCCTTAGGACGGTCAGGAAGAGGCTCTTCAAGGACATATGCAAGCTTTTCCGCCTTGAGAACAATTCTCGTTTCTAAGCGATCCGAGTTAGGCCCGATCGGTTTATTGAATCCAAAATAGTGCGCAAATTCAAAGACGTCATGATCAATTTATTGACCTAGAAATACAAAACGAGCATATATGAGAAAATGATTTTAAAATGCATCAATATACATTTATAAATCCCATTCATTTTTCGAATTTCAAAAACCCCAAAATCACTTCGGGAGATCGTAGGTCCATCTCCGAATGGGCTGATATCCATCATAGTTATGAACAACCTTGGAGAGAGTCCAACAAGTCATTCATAACTACGACGGTAGGTATCGTCTATACCGATTGCATATCACGTATATGCAACTATCACAATGTGCTATCAACTAATTGAATGTTCACACATACATCGGGTTGTTAACACATTAACAAGTATGCATCATATGCATAGCACCCAAATTCACCTCCCTTTACATCGACCTTGGAGAGAGTCCAACAAGCCGATGCTCCAGGTTAAAGCCAACCCATTAATCGGGAAATAATTTTAATATGGTTAGAGCGCATTCAACCAATTAGCCCAGCTTGGAGAGAGTCCAACAACCAAAGCTAACGATTGACATCTGACTCTTACCATATTAGTATTAAACTATTCCATGGTTTGAACATGTTCGGGTTCGAGCCGGGCTTGGAGAGAGTCCAACAACCCAAACAAGAAACGGAACTCTGGTTCTAACCATATTAATGGAAGGTGTAGGCTTTAATATTGAGTTTAAGGGTTTTATGTCTCATCCTCTTTGCATGCAAATAACTATTATCTACATGGCATGACATACATGACATACATCTACATGTCACGACACACATGACATAATGTTATGCATCTAATGCAATTACATGACATACAATTATGTCATATATATAATTTCCTTATATGTCATAACTATTTATGGAAATAAAATATGTTTAAGATTTGATTCTCCAAATCAAATCATAATTAAATTAGGAAACAAATTTCCAAATCTAATCACATATTTTATTTATAGAATTATTTGATTAAGGAAAATCTATTTAGAAAATCAATTTCCTAAATCACTAAAACTACTTATGAAAATAAAATATTTTAAGATTTGATTTCCCAAATCAAATCATGATTAAATTAGGAAACAAATTTCCAGAATCTAATCAAATATTTTATTTATGGAAAATATCAATTTCCATAAATACTTCCAACTTTCCAAAAGTGGAAGATTGCCATAAATACTTCTAGACTTTCCAAAATTGAAAAATTTTCATAAATACTTCTAAATTTCCAAAATTAGAAAATTTTCAGAAATACATTATGACTATCGCAAAACCATTTTTACGATTATGTCGAAACACTATGCTTCGTTCCGGTTACGTATTGCTTAGACTAGTAAATACCAATTTCACGCTGTAATCATCGCGCTGAAATTCTTTTGCTCGCCAATGTCTTATAGGGTTTTAGAATAAACCTTGCGGCGTGTATGTGTTCGATCATGTTTACAAGTGTAGACATAACCGTAAATTTAAATTTGCAATAAAAGGAAATTTATCTACGTTATACCTTTCGTATGACGTGTAGCGGGAACGGCATCAACCGGAACGATCCTCGCTAGAATCGTCTCTATCCGTATCCACGCCGAGTTCCTCGGGATGACTTCCGCTAAAGCCACGAGCCGTCTTACGTGCGGGTTACTAGCCTCGTGTTGAAGGCGTGTGATCGAGAGATGATCACGATCCGAATCAAATTCGGATCCTATCGAGTCCTCAAAACTTCGCTTCTCGGAGAGGTATTCGTCAGCCAATTGGTGAATCGCCGTCCTCCACCTCAGAGGATTACGGAGATCCAATCCCAGATAGTTTAGCTGCTGTCGGGCTCTAACCGTCGTCAAGCGGCGCTCCGGCGAGAGAAGAAGCTGTCCAGAAAACTGGACAGCTTGGTGGAGGAGTAGGCGCCGGCCAAAACAAGGAAGCCAAGTGCTCACCTTTTCACCGAAGCCTAGGAAGATCACCGGAGGGTTGCCGGAGGATCACCGGCTGAAGCTTGGACGCCGGCAAGGAGCTAGACGGCAGCACAACAAGCTGGGCGGCAATGGAGGTTGGGCGGCACAACTAGGTTGGGCGGCACAACTAGGTTGGGCGGCAACTCCAAGCTAGGGTTTTTGGATTAGGGCTTAATTATCCATTAAGCCCTCTTTTATAGAGAACTAATTCTCTTAATGGTTATTGGATCATAACCATTAGGCCCGTTAACCCGCTCCATTAAGATAAGTTAAAATAAACCAAACCATGATGGTTTATTTTAAGTTAAAACGAACCGAACCAACTTTTGGTTCATTCGTTTAAAATAAACCAAACCCTTTGGTTTATTCTCCTCCATTGGATTAGAACCAAACCATTTTGGTTCATCCATTATGTCTTCATAAGACACGGCCCATCCACACTTCCATTGCGACTGAAACGATTTCATGCTCGCTTCATGTTTGGTCCAACCAAACCTTGTTTCTCTCGGTCTGAGAATCTCATTCTCAAGCTCGTTTTAAATCCTTTGGATTACGCTCGTTGTGCGTGTGACCAAATAGGTTCTCGGTTTATGTTGGCCGTCTATAATTAACCATTAATTATAGAACGATCATGAGTGGCACCTAGTAGTACATCATGATCCCCGATTAAGAAAAGATCAGCGGTTGATCGAGAACTATTTACGAAACCCTTGATGACTCGAATGATTATTAGTGCCCCATTCCCTTCACTCATCTTATACCCACTTGGTTCAGGACATGGTCTATAGTGTCAGTCCCCACTAGGCTGACTACGTCACACCTAGCCCAAGTATCATTTCCTCGTCCTACGGATTCTAGTTACTCCACATGTATCGAAGAGTACCTTACTCTAAACATGTAATGCTTTGGCCAAAGACTTTTGTAACAATCCGACGAGAGGCCATGGGTATACATCTCCTCGCAAGGAGTGGTGAATCCTTTATAGGCTATTCAAACACCTTCGATCACTTCGACTTATACCCAATCATCCCGGGTCCACATCTTCTTAGAGATGTTTGCTTAAGATGTCAAAGCATAAGTCTCCATGATCAAGATGACTTGAATACCGCAAGTCAAAGGAACATCGCACTTAAGCCACAGTAAGAACTTCATTGACATATCTATATATGCAGAGAACCATATGAAGTCTTACGGCTGGTCACTCCAATGAACTAGTTACCATAACTAGCATCCACGATCAACTCTGGACATCACTATGTCTCCAGCCAGTGAGAATCAGCTGCTTGGATACACCAAGGAGTATACCTCGTGCTAGTCTCGACAGAATTGATGGTGTCCAACTCCATCAATTCATTGACTAGGGATAATTCCGATACATCACAATTACACATGTAGAGATACTCACTAGTTGTGATCCAATCACAAATTCTCTCATGCTGTGAATCGTATCGTGGACATTCAGTAAATGAGTTTAAGATCCAATCAAATACATGAAACATGTATACTCAAATAGTGAATCTTCATTTATCATATAAATGGTTCATACATAAGGCGATTGCCTTAGGACATCTCTCATATATTACTAACAATTGGGTTGGAGTACCGCGGGGATTTTAGGATGTCCAATATGTATGGAGAGATCAAAGTCATTCAGATTGAAACACGGAAAGAAACCGAGTTATTTTGATTGTCATAGATAATTTATACCGGCAAATCATAAATTCAGAAGAAATAAAGAAGAATTTACTAATAATAGAATTGAAAGAACACCTCCACCATTGAGATTCACCGGTCAAATTTTATGGCAAAGAGTGTGTTGGGTTTTCCGAGCCGCAAAAACCGCTTTTTGCGTTGCGGAAACCTCGGAAGCCCCGGCCACGGATCCGTGCGAAGTATAAAATTATAATTACATGTATGTGCTTATAGAAATCCTAGATCTACCTTAGATCTAAGAGGTTAGAACGTTACCCTCGTAGCAACGCCCTTCGCTTATCCCGCTCGTCCAAAAGTTCGCCGGAACTCGAGAGTGTCAAGTGCACACTCCTCTATGGTATCCACACAAGCAATAGGTGGAGAAAACTCAACCTTGAGTGTGCTAGCACTCCTTGGTTGGTTCGGCCAAAGAGAGGGATGGGAGAGGGAGAGCTTGAGAGAAAAGGTTCCAAGGAAGAAGATGAAGTTATCAGAGTAACTCATCAAATGAATTCACCACCCATAACCCCTAAGTGGCCGGCCACTTCATGGAGGGGGGGTTACATGCATGCATGTAACTCCCATGACCCTTGGTCTCCCTCATGATGTGGCACCAATTGACCAAGTCAATGATGATGTGGAGCACCATCATTGGCCGGCCATGCCTAGTCATCATCATGACATGGCATTTGGTCAAGTCAAACTTGACCTTTCATCTTCCCTCTCAAGTCAAGTCAAACTTGACCTCTAATCTCCCATGGTTGATCAAATCTAACCACTTGACTCAAGTCAATTTAATTTAATGAATCTCTATTCATTAATTTAAATTGATTTGATGAATCAAATCTCAATTAGACTCATTCAACACTTGAATCAACTTGAGTCTAACTCAATTAGTCTAATTTGGATTACTCTTAATCCAATTTGGTTCATCCCATGAACCTAATCCTCATGGTTCATCATATGAACCTAATCTCCATCTAATTGCTCTTATGTGTGTGACCCTATAGGTTCTTGTAACGTTGGCAATGTCCCTAAACCGATTTAGGAACATAAGCAATTAGCGGTATCTAGCAACACATCATTGCTACCCAAGTTACAAGAATGTTGAGCTCCAACATCACCTTTGTGACTACTAATTGTGACTCACAATATGTGACAATGTCCCTCTATCCTTGACATCTAGATTGACCAATCGAGGCATAGACCGTGTCATCCTCGGTACAATCTAAATCTTGAACTCCAAGTAGACTCACTCTAATCAAATGAGCTCAATATCTCATATTGACTCATTTGGGCATGGCCATGCACTTCGTGGTCTCACTCTATCAAGAATATCGATGTCACCCCCGTCATATAGGAGGGATAGATCCCATCTACATCACTCACATCCCTCCGCATAATTCGTTACATACCCAGTAATCGCCTTTATAGTCCACCCATTTACGGGTGACGTTTGACGAAGCCAAAGTATGCAACTCCTTATGTAGGGAACCATGGTGACTTCAGGTCTAAGGACTAATAGTCATACTAATAGCCACATGAGAAAGTATATGACACTCATATAAAGATCCATGATACTTTCTCATGGCGGGTCATTCAGTATACATTCTCCAATGCATACCCATGTGTCAACTTGATATCTCATATCCATGACTTGTGAGATCAAGTCATCTTGTTGACCTACATGCTAGTTTCTATGCATTAACATTGTCCCTGAATGTTAATACTCGACTAGGAATAATTAAGAGTAGTGTTCTCTATATCATCTCATTATCGATTCAACCAATCGATTGATATAGATAAGAACCTACTACTCAAGGACATTATTATATTTAGTTATTTGGCACCAATACAAGTAAATATAATAACCATGCCTTTATAAATAAGAATATGATACAATAAAGTCCATACAACAATCATCACATGATTGGCTCTAGGGCTTTCACTAACAATCTCCCACTAGCACTAGTGCCAATCACCGTAGTATCTAATACCCAATGACCTAGTGTGACCATCATGCTTTTTCTGTGCCAAAGCCTTGGTCAAGGGATCTGCGATGTTAGCCTCTGTGGGTACTCTGCAAATCTTCACATCTCCTCGATCGACAATCTCACGAATGAGAAGGAAGCACCGATATATTCGGCCTCTGTTGTAGAATCAATAACTGTGTCCTGCTTGGAACTCTTCCAGCTCACAGTGCTACCTATTCAAGTAAAACACGAACCCTGACTGCGATCTATAATCATCCCGTGGGTTTGGAAGGCGCATCATTGTAACCCTTCTGACTAGCTCCTCATCGCCTCGAATATCAAGAAATATTCTTTAGTCCTTCTCAAGTACTTAAGAATATTCTTGGCTATCCATGACGCTCACCTGGATCTGACTGGTATCTACTCGTCATGCTCAAAGCATACGAGACATCAGGACGAGTACACAGCATGGCGTACATGATAGATCCTATAGCAGATGCGTAAGGGATCTTATCCATGCGGTCTCTCTCCTCTCTAGAAGAGGGACTTTGAGTCTTCGAAAGACTCACACCATGTGACATCGTGAAGTCCTTTCTTGGAATTCATGGCAAAGAAAGTAATATCGTGTCATTGTATGTACTCGGACTTAGGCCAGCAATCTCTTAGATCTATCTCTATAGATCTTTATGCCTAGAATCTGGTTTGCTTCACCTAAGTCCTTCATTGAGAAGCACGTCCCGACCAAGTCTTCCGCGGTGTGGCGAAAGGATGTCATTCCCAATGAGTAGTATGTCATCCACATACAATACAAGGAACACAACTGTGTTCCCATTAACCCTCTTGTAGACACAGGGTTCATCTTCATTCTTGATGAAACCAAACTGTTTGATCGCATCATCGAATCGAAGATTCCAGCTCCGAGAAGCTTGCTTTAGCCCATAAATGGACCTTTGACTTGCATACCTTCCCGATATCTTTGTGGATCTACAAAACCCTCGAGTTGTGTTATGTACACATCCTCGAGTAAGTTTCCATTCGAAATGCGGTTTTGACATCCATCCGCGGATCTCATAATCGTGGTATCTTTGCAATAGCAAGCTTGATCCGAATGGACTTAAACATCGCCACTGGAGAAAAGGTTTCATCATAGTCAATACCATGAATTTGCTTGAAACCTTTAGCCACCAATCGGCCCTTATAGGTATGCGTAAGTCCATCCATGTCAGTCTTTCTCCTAAAGACCCACTTACACCCAATGGGTTTGTCCCCTTCAGGTGGATCAACCAAAGTCCATACTTGGTTAGTGTACATGGATTCCATCTCGGATCTCATGGCGTCTAGCCATTTCTCAGAATCTGGGCTCATCACAGCTTCCTGATAGGAGGTAGGCTCATTCTCAATGAGCATAACGTTATCATGGTTAGACAAGAGAAATGAGTATCTCTCAGGCTGACGACGTACCCTATCAGACCTGCGAAGAGGTAGGTCTACTTGAACAGGTGGTTGTTCCACAACTCTTTGTGTAACAACCTCATCACCCACAACACTTTGTGGTTCCTGTTCAACCTCCATCAAGGCCTCAGTGCTATGGTCCTTATCTTGAATTTCTTCAAGATCGAAGGTACTCCCACTAGTTTTTCTAGAAACAAAATCCCTTTCTAGAAAAACCCGTCTTTTCCACAAACACTTTGTCTTTGATTGGGAATGTAGAAGTAATATCCTTTGTATCCTTGGGATATCCAACAAAATAACACCTATCAGTTGGGTCCCGGTTTATGCGAGACTTGGCGTCGAGCGTAAGCCTCACAACCCCAAATCCTCATAAAAGACATCTTGGGATTTTTCCTGTCCATATCGTATATGGTGTCTTTACCACACCTTGGATGGTACGATTAAGGGTAAAGGCTGCTTGTGTCGAGCATATCCCCAAAAGGATATAGGAAGATCTGTGTGACTCATCATAGATCGTACCATATCCAATAAGTCGATTCCTCCTTTCGGATACACCATTCCACTTTGTGGTGTTCCGGGAGGAGTGAGTTGGGATAGAATCCCCACACTCGGCTAGATAGTCACGAAACTCCTGGCTAAGGTATTCACCACCTCGATCCGATCGAAGTATCTTAATACTCTTGCCAAGCTGGTTTTGTACTTCATTCTTGAATTCTTTGAACTTTTCAAAGGATTCTGATTTATGTGTCATAAGATACACATAACCATATCTCAAGTCATCGGAAATGTAATGAAGTACAGTAACCACCTCTAGCAACATTGAAAGGACCACATACATCACTATGTATAAGTCCTAACAAATCATTGCACTTTCGCTTGTCCACTAAAGGGAGTCTTGGTCATCTTACCTAAAAGGCAAGACTATGTCTCATATGATTCAAAATCAAATGAGTCTAGCAGCCCATCCTTATGGAGCTTATATACGCGACTCTCATTTATGTGACCTAAGAGACAATGCCAAAGATAAGTTTGGTTCAACTCATTTGACTTGAACCTCTTGGTACTTATGTTATAGATAGGGCTCTCTAAGTCTAGAAAGTAGAGTCCATTCATTAGAGGTGCACTACAATAGAACATATCATTTAAATAAACTGAACAACATTTGTTCTTTATTATAAATGAAAATCCTTTCTTGTCCAAACAAGAAACTGAAATGATGTTCTTGGTTAAAGGCGGCACATAACAACATTCATCTAATTCTAATACAAGCCCGGAGGCGAGATAGATCATAAGTTTCTCGGCTGGCGGCAACCCTTGCTCCATTGCTCTTTCATTAAGTCGCCCTTTATTATGCCACCTGTATTTCAGGCCTTTGCACATTGGTACAAATGTGAGATGCACATCCGGTATCTAATACCCATGATGAAGAAATAGATAGATTGACTTCTATAACATTTATACCTGAAGTAGAAGTCTCACTTCTCTTCTTCTTAAGATCTTCCAGGTATGCCTTAGAGACTTCATATCTCTCATGCCTAGCTTGTCCTTGATACAGTTGACGAAGATGTCCAACCATATCATAAGCATTCATGAACTCGTGTTGCTTCTGAAGCTCAGAGTTCATGGTCGCGAGCAATAGACATGACACATCTAATGCATCATCTTGATGCTTCTTGTAAGCATCTTTGTCATCTCGCGAGGTAGTGGCAGGAGGTGCCTCCGGAATGGGCTGCTCCAGGACGTACAACTTCCTTTCTTGGGTGAGAACAATTCTCAGGTTCCTGTACCAGTCCAGGAAATTTGCTCCATTGAGCTTGTCCTTCTCAAGGACAGATCACAGAGAGAGAGTGTTCGTGTTTGTCGACATAGTTATCTACAACATACAATGCAGAGAATTAATATCATATTCCTTTTATCATTTAATTAGGCCTTTAATCAAATGATGCTCCCACTAAATTATAGGAATTTTGTAGAATCGAGTTATGGATGTGGTCAAACCACTTTTACTAGATTCATACAAACTAGCTATAATTCTTGCGGGACAAGATCCACATCATACTAAGCCTTGAGTTAGCTTTGGCTAAATTGCCCAAGACTTAGTACGATCGGTGGGTAACACATTACCGATTACATCTCTATGCAACTCTTGTTTATAGGATTAAGACCCACATTTACAAAAGACCTTGAGTTAGCTTTGGCTAAATCACCCAAGATTTAGTGTAAATGCGATCTTAACCTATCTTTCCAACGATTGGAATATGCCTATAGTTCTACTCGATCCAATTGAGTTAACTAGTTTTGCTCAATCTAATTGAGCTTACTCTAACCCGAGTCGTGATAGGCGGGACCAAGATTGTCCCTCTGCACCCTACCAAGATAATATGCGTTGCTCTGCTTTGGAAGATTCAACAACAATAAATGATCGAGGTAGTGATGGGTATCAAGGCTCGGTAGGCATTTTCGAGTTGATTCGATTATGATCTAATCTAATCGTAATGTGTATCTTATACGCATTTAGGCCTTTATTATCCTATATTAGCATGCATCATATACATACATTAATTATTCTAGCATGCATCATATACATACAAGAAAATTAACCTAGCATGCATCATATACATACAAACATTTTTCTACTAGCATGCATCACATACATACAAGCAAAATCAATTAAATATACATATATATATATCAACATATATATATATATATCATTAAATGTGATATAGTCATGGCCCTACTACGATCTTCTCAAGCCAATGAGAAGATCGGACGGTCAACCTAAGGCTAGCGGCTTCTCCAAGCGCTTCCTTTGACCGCCATGTGTCGTCGTCACCCTTCTCGTAATCTCGTCTTCGAGTGGACTTTCCACCGCTCCATTTTGTACATTACAAATATGAAACTCGAGTTACATTCGAGTCTAAAAACTAATTACAACTAGAATTTCAAAATAAGAGGTACGACGCGCAGGTCACATACACTATACAACACGCACAACCACAAAACGGCACGCAGGCCGTATTATAAATTACAACACACTTATTCAATCAAATTGGGGTCATTGGGCCATGACAATCACAGAATTATACATAATTTAAATTATGTATTTTTACAGAAATTTCTATAATTTTTCTTAATTTATTTCGAATTTATGAGTCAACTCTCCGTAACGGTCCCGCTAAGCGGTTTCCGGGCGCGATCGCGGGACATGGCCCCTTTCGGGGAGAGGGGCTGTTGGATTGATTTGAGCGCTAGAGGGGGGGTGAATAGCGATAAGAAAAAACTTTTCGTAATCGTTCGAATTGGCACGAGTAAACGCAGCGGAAAGATAGCAATAAATAAATAAAAACACGAGGGGTTTTTACTTGGTTCGTAGCCTACGGCTACTACTCCAAGGCCCTAATGGTCCTTGACCACGCACGGAGGGCAAATATTAAACGAACTCCTTCTCGATAGAGATAGGAGTTAAGCGAATACAAAAACTCAATAAAGATTCAAGGTAGAGGGACACTCCCCCTCTCCTTGATATGATTTAAAGCTTGAAAATAAAGACAACTTATACAAAATTAAAGATTATACCGACGACTTCAAGGATTGGAGGTTGAAGCTTTAGTCGTCGTCTCGGCGATTAACGTCGTAGGGATGTCGAGAGTCGGGCGTATCGGAAGCACTTGGAAGCTTTTGAATTGAAAAACCCTAGGTTTGGCCCTCCTTTATAGCCTTTAAGCCCCTCAGCGAATGGGTCTTCAACCAATCACAAATGGGCACAAAACTCCTTGAAAAATGGTGATAAAGCTTGACTCCTCGAGGCTGATTTTTGACCACCGGTTGAACTGGCCGGTTGAACTGCCGCCGGTTGAACTGGCCGGTTGAACTGCCGCCGGTTGAACTGGCCGGTTGAACTGGCAGCCACGATTTTTGACTAAAAAAGGAGTTTAGCTCAAAATACAAGTGAATTCGATGGCCACTTGCCGTCCGATCTCAACATAGACCTTCCATGGGAAGTCTTGGGTTGGATCGTCGCCTAAGGCGTCCGTACAAAGGACACGACCTCACTTACGCTTGCACACACGAGCTTACCTCGATACTTGTCGCTTTTGCTTCCGGCCTTCCACTCGATTCCTTCGGCTCCCTCCGAAGTAACTCGAGTGTCGCCCGACCACCGCGGCTTCCTCCGGGTGTCGCTAGGCTTCACTCCGACGAGACTTTTGCTCGTGAGATAACAATCTAAGCTTAACTTTGTATCGTTTGCTATAATCAAAACATAGGTTCGACTTAGGTGCCCACTGCACCAACAATCTCCCCCTTTTTGATTTATGGCAAACCCACATACAAAGTTAAGCAAGCATGAAGAATAATAATGTGCATGAGAGAAAAAAATGAAGATTAAGTTGGAGTAGTAAGGATTTTCTTCACGTACTCCCCCTTGAGGAAACCTCCCCTTGTGAGGGTGAGTCTTTGAAGAAAGACCTTAATCCTCCCCTTGAGGTTGCTTTAAGTAATTAACATTACTTAAAATTAGCTTTAGTAAAGCGTTTTAAAATTAGCTTTAGTAAAAGCGTTTTAGTTAAGCCCTTTCTCCCCCTTAAGTAAAACACTAACGACATAAAAAGTTAAGAATTCTCTTAACTTGGCCTTTTGTCAAAAGTTAAATAAGTTCTCAAAACCTAAAGTTAACTTTTGGTTTAAACATGAAGTAAGAGTTAAGTTATCAAAAATTTGAAAAAATTTGACCCCTTAACTTTGGCCTTTTTCTCCCCTTTTGCCGTATATCGAAAAGAGTAAGGGGTGTGTAAATCAAAATAATTGCTAAATTTAAAGTCCAAGCATGTTCCACATTTTTATTAAAAAAATAGTATATTGAAAATAAGCTCATCTATGAAATGTTAGACTCATATTTGGCTTGATTGATATGAAGGATCAACAGATCTGGTGAGTCGGTTAGTATGTATGATTATACTCCATGGTTCATAGCGATGCACTAGCTCTACATCTGGAACCAGGAGTAAGGTCCTAACATCTCACGCCCATCTACGTGGCTAAGTACACAAACACATTAGTCCTATGTGTTGTGAGATGTATTGGCTCCTTAAATCTATCGGTGCATGATATCTAAGGTATGTCCTATGCTAGTTTCAGGAAAAAGTAAGAAATAGTCGTAATATAATTTGCAAAACCTATTCTATTACGCACATGCCTAATTTTCGTCTCAAGAGACTAAATTGGCTTGGGTAGTAGTTTAGTAAATATATGCGCTAGATTAGACTTGAGTCAACATATTGAGTTGTATGGTGTTCTCGAATGAAATGGTGTTTTCCTCTATATGCTTTGTTCTTGAATGGCATATAGGGTTCTTAGTTAGATTTATCGAACTTATGTTGTCTACAAAAATTTTAGTTTTGGTGAAGTCCAACCTAAAGTCTCGGAGAGTGTGCTTCATCCAAAGAAGCTGAGTTACACACTCACCCATCGCAACGTATTCGGCTTCGGTGGTAGATAAGGCAACACAATGTTGCTTCCTACTGCACCAACTCACTAGACTTGAGCCGAGTAGTTGACAACAACCACTCGTGCTCTTTCTATCGAGTTTACTACGGCATAATCCGAATCGGAGTAGCCGATTAGTTCGAACTCCGTAGATCTAGGGTACCAAATACCAACGTTAAGTGTACCCTTAAGATATCTAAGGATACGCTTAACTAGGGTTAGGTGAGACTCCTTAGCACAGGTTTGAAACTGGCGCACATACTTCTGAATAGGATGTCGAATTGGGCTCATGATTAAGTATAGGAGACTTCCTATCGCTCCTATAGTACTTTAAGTCAATGGACTTACTTTCTAGTCTTCTCCTATGTTAACATTAATCGCCATTGGGGTGTTTATTATCTTAGCGTCTTGCATTCCAAATCTTTTAATTAACTCCTTAGTGTATTTTTGTTGATATAGGTATATACCATCCTTAGTTTGTTTAATTTGTAGACCTAAAAAGAAAGTTAACTCGCCTACTAAGTTCATTTCAAACTCACTTTCCATGAGTGAAGCAGAACTCGTTTAGTAAAGGTGAGTTAGAGGTTCCAAAAATTATATAAATCTCGTAAATTTGAGCTATGAATATTTCTTTACCTAAGGTTTTTACGAAGAGAGTTGGGTCAACTAAGCCTTGGTTAAACCCTTTTGACTTGAGATGGATTGAAAGTCTCTCGTACCAAGCTCGAGGAGCTTGTTTAAGTCCATAGAGAGCTTTCTTAAGTTTTAGAACATGGTCGGGTTTATCTAGATTTTGAATCCGGGGTTGGCTAACATAAACTTCTTCTTTAATGTATCCATTTAGGAATGCCGACTTAACATCCATTTGAAATAGCTTAAATCCTCGATGTGCGGCATAAGCTAGCAACATTGAATGGATTCGATCTAGCTCTTTGGGGCATAGGTTTAAATCGTAATCTAAGCCTTGACTTAGTGAACCCTTTGGCGACTAACCTAGCCTTGTTTCTAACTACTTCACCTTTATCATCAAGCTTATTTCTAAACACCCACCTTGTTCCAATTGTCGTTTTGTCTTTAGGTGGTGGTACTAATTCCCACACTTCATTCCTAGTAAATTGAGCTAGCTCTTCTTGCATTGCAATAATCCAATCGGGATCAAGAAGAGCTTGTTCAATTGATTTGGGTTCTATCTTTGAAATTAAGGAAATTTGACTAAGGTTCCTATAGGATGCTCTAGTTCGAACTCCTAGATTAGGATCTCCTATCACTTGATCGATAGGGTGGTTAGTCTGAATCCTAGATTGGGTTGGGTTTGTGTCACCTAATGCTTGATCAATGGGGTGACTTGGTTGAATACTAGTTTGACTCGGATCACTTGTCACTTGGTCGACAAGAGAAGTTGGTTGATGTGGATTATACTCGATCTCAGGGTGAGTTAGGTCTAGTATGAGTAGGCTCGCTAATTGGGGTTGTCGGGGTTTTGTAGGTTCGTGTCCTTCATCAAATACTACATTGATAGTCTCCTCGACTCTAAGGGTGTCGTGGTTATATACTCTATAAGCTCGACTTGTAGTCAGTATCCTAGAAATATTCCTGTAGTGGTTTTGGATGTAAATTTCCCTAGGTAATCCTTAGTGTTTAGAATATGTACCTTACACCCAAATACCTAAAGTACTTGATGTTAGGTATTTTATCGTGATAAATCTCATCACGAGGTCTTAAGGTGCCTCTTTACCATAAGGATCCTATTACGGACATAGCAAGTCGTGCTAACTGCTTACCGCCCAAAACCTATCAGTAGGTTATATTAGTTTAACATGGTCCTAGCGGCTTCTTGTAGAGTTCGGTTTTCCGCTCCACTAGGCCATTTTGTTGAGGGTCCTAGGGCAAGAGAATTCATGGTGGTATCCGTTTAGGTTCTGAAGTCGGTGAACCTTTGATTTTGAATTCACCATGATCGCTTCTAAGTCTTTTAACCTAAGGTCTTTTTGATTCTCGATTAATTTGAATAGATTGATTAATTGATCTAGGTATCATTTTTATGTTTGATGAACCTAACCTGTAAACTCGAGTAGTCCGCCAATTATGACTAAGCAATATTGACTTCTATTGAGTGACTTGGCTCCATGTGAATCGAATAGATCCATATGCAGGAGCTCAAGTACATTTGAGGTTCGTTCTTGGTTAGTTAACTTGTGTTGTGTCCTAGGTTGTTTTCCTTGTTGACAAGCATTACAGATTTTATTAACCAAGTTGTTGAGGTTGGGTAAACCTCTGACTAAGCCACTCTGACTCATCTTGTGGACGAGTCTTGGGTGCGAGTGACCGAGTCGTCGGTGCCACAACCATGATTCCTCTTCCTGTGTCATAAGACATTTGGCTGAGGATTTGATTAAGTTCATTGTATAAATGTTATTTGTCCTAGTTCCTTTGAGTATTGTTTTAGCTATTTCATTTGTTTTAATTACACATTCATTTTCTAAAAATACGACCTTATAGTTATTGTCACACAATTGGCTTACGCTAAGCAGGTTATATTCAAAATTCTCTACAAGTAATACATTTTTAATAACAAAATTCGAGTTAAGCTCGATATCACCTGATCCGATGATTTTGAGCTTGCCGTTATTCCCAAAGGCTACCGATCCTTGTCGTTTGAATCGAAGCTTTGTGAATTTGAGTTGATCCCCGGTCATGTGTCGGGAGCAACCACTGTCCAACATCCATTGATCCTATACACAAGGTGGTTGGATTGGATGTTAGATTTTTATTTTTAAATTGGTTGTAAGTTGTTAAACCTAGGTCATCTCACCCGAGTCTATATGATCAAGCATGTTATACTTATGTGTTTTTTGTGAGATGACTCCCAATTAAATTTATTAAGTGGATTTAGGTTTAAGTGATTTTATGTTGAGATGATTTTCAATTAAGTTTGATTAAGTGGATTTAGGTTCAAGTTAGATTTGGATTTAACCCAAGGCTTGTCAAGTTTACCTTTTCAAGATCATGGCTTCCAGGTCGTGGCGAGGCACAGGGGCCTTCTTTTATCGGATCATCGACCACTTCCTTAGACAAAGCCATGTTCAAGAAAATGATGACTTGACTCACCTAAGACTATTTCCTAGTCTAACTAGTTATTTTGAAAAGAGGCTCCCGAGGCTCAATCTTTCAAGGATTTTAGTTGGTTATTTAAAAGAGGCTCCCCGAGGCTCAATCTTTTCGAAGGATTTTTTAGTTGGTTATTTGTGTATTCCAAGTGAGTTAAAAACAAAAAAAAAACTAAGCATGCAATTTCTAAGTTAAAGCACAAACATGTTTTGTACTGGCTCCCCCTAGACGGTTGAATCGGTTCGGTCTATCCACATAGTGGATTTGGTCCTTGGGAACCCAGTACGAGTTAGATCCTAGAGTTGAAATCAAAGTGGTCTTAGGGACCCATGCTTGGACACATTTTTTATGTCTACTTACAATTGACATATACGACTTATTGGTCGTGTTTGAGCTAAACCCTAGTCCGGCCTTGTTGTACACGGCCCTTTGCGATCCAAGTAGGAGGTCAAGTCCTTTGGATCCCAAAGTAAACCTTTCCAACGTATTCCTAAGATCTTCGACTTGACTTTTCAAGAGTGAGTTCTCAACTTCGAGTTTTTCAACCCGAGTTGAGTCCTTCTCTTGAACTCGACTAGTCGAAGAGGTTAGGGAGACCTCGTGTTTGAGGAGTTTAACTTCCTCAACCAGGGTCTCGACCTTGGACTCGGACTTAGCTAACTTCCTAGACAAAAACCTAACCGTATTATGTAAAGTATTAAATAAAGTATGACTCACCTTAAGGGTATCTTTTGAACCGGATGCGTATCCGTGGCTTGACTTGAAGGTTGCTTCGTAGTCCGAATCATCCTCCGGTTCTGACTCAAGTTCGGGTTCGGTCGTGGTATCGACTCAATTGATTTCGCCATGAAGACGTGGTCTTCATCTTCTTCGGATGACGCTTCTTCCCATGTCGCGTTGAGGGCCTTCTTGTGCTTAGGTCCTTGGTGGTTGAGCTTGGGGCACTCGGACTTGATATGTCCAAACCTGTTACACTCATAACACCTAATATTAGAACTTTTAGGTTTACCTTGGTTGGGTCGAGTCGTGGTTCGCTTTCATCCCTTGGCTATTCTTCGAGCTAGGTTCATTAGTTCGGCAGTCAATTCCGGGTCAACTTCTTCTTCGGACTCGTCTTCCTCCTCGGTTGGTGGTGGCTTGCTTGCGATTTTCTTCTTCTTTGATCCTGCAAATAAAGCTATACCCCTCTCGGGTTCCGAGTTGGATTGTTCATGTAATTCGAAATCGGAAAAGAGTTCATCTAACCTAATTTTAGAAAGATCCTTGGAGACCTTGTAGGCATCGACCATGGATGCCCACAAGGTAGTCCTCGGAAAAGAGTTTAGAACATACCTTATAAGGTCGCGGTTTTCGACCTTTTGCCCGATTGCGTGTAAGTTGTTGACGATGTCCTGGACACGGGCATGGAGTTGCGTCGCGGATTCGTGTTCCTGCATTTTTAGTGTGTACAATTTATTGAATAACAAATCACGCTTACATACCTTGGCTTGATCCGATCCTTCGTGTAACTCGATTAGTTTTGTCCAAAGATCCTTTGCGCTATGAAGGGCCGACGCGATTTAACTCCTCCTTGGATAGGCCGCATTGGAGGATTTGTGTTGCCTTGGCGTCGGCTTCGACTTGTCGTTTTGTTGCAACGGTCCATTGATCATAATCCAAGGAGTCACCCACTTCATTAGTCGGAAGTGTGAAACCCGTTTGGATTATGATCCACATCTCGAGTTGGGTTTTGAGAAGCATTCCATCCGACCCTTCCAATAACGGAAGTCATCTCCAAGTTATAAACGGAGGTCGACGGTGCTAAAAACCTCGAGATGGGCCATTGAAACAAAAAGACAAAAAGAGAAAGACCAAAAAAAGCTAGCAAAGACAAAAACTCAAAACAAGTACCAAGACTCGCGCTTGGATTAGTAAAAGGGAGAGAATTTAACAAACAAAATAAATAGAAATAAACAGAATTAAAAGAAAATAAATCTGTAAAAAAAAAGCTAGATTGGTGGTTTCACCAAATCTTAGCAACCCCCGGCTCTGATACCAATTGTTGGATCGATTTGAGCGCTAGAGGGGGGGTGAATAGCGATAAGAAAAAACTTTTCGTAATCGTTCGAATTGGCACGAGTAAACGCAGCGGAAAGATAGCAATAAATAAATAAAAACACGAGGGGTTTTTACTTGGTTCGTAGCCTACGGCTACTACTCCAAGGCCCTAATGGTCCTTGACCATGCACGGAGGGCAAATATTAAACGAACTCCTTCTCGATAGAGATAGGAGTTAAGCGAATACAAAAACTCAATAAAGATTCAAGGTAGAGGGACACTCCCCCTCTCCTTGATATGATTTAAAGCTTGAAAATAAAGACAACTTATACAAAATTAAAGATTATACCGACGACTTCAAGGATTGGAGGTTGAAGCTTTAGTCGTCGTCTCGGCAGCGCTTCGTCGTAGGGATGTCGGAGAGTCGGAGCGTATCGGAAGCACTTGGAAGCTTTTGAATTGATGAAAAACCCTAGGTTTGGCCCTCCTTTTATAGCCTTTAAGCCCCTCAACGAATGGGTCTTCAACCAATCACAAATGGGCACAAAACTCCTTGAAAAATGGTGATAAAGCTTGACTCCTCGAGGCTGATTTTTGACCACCGGTTGAACTGGCCGGTTGAACTGCCGCCGGTTGAACTGGCCGGTTGAACTGGCAGCCACGATTTTTGACTAAAAAAGGAGTTTAGCTCAAAATACAAGTGAATTCGACGGCCACTTGCCGTCCGATCTCAACATAGACCTTCCATGGGAAGTCTTGGGTTGGATCGTCGCCTAAGGACGTCCCCGTACAAAGGACACGACCTCACTTACGCTTGCACACACGAGCTTACCTCGATACTTACTTGTCGCTTTTGCTTCCGGCCTTCCACTCGATTCCTTCAGCTCCCTCCGAAGTAACTCGAGTGTCGCCCGACCACCGCGGCTTCCTCCGGGTGTCGCTAGCCTTCAGCTCCAGCATTGAGACTTTTCTGCACACTTGATTTAGCTCGTGAGATAACAATATAAGCTTAACTTTGTATCGTTTGCTATAATCAAAACATAGGTTCGACTTAGGTGCCCACTGCACCAACAGGGGCAGCGCCCCTACTCGCAAAATAAACTTTGCGAGTGTCCCTACAATGATCTTACAGCGACTTAAGTCGCTGTCCCAAAAACCTAAAGCGAGAACTCGCCGATTCGGAGAGTTTTTCTCGACGGTTGAAGCCTACGAGTGTCCCAACACTCGTTGCTTCGACTCTACGAGAAAAATACCCAAAAATTCTAAAATAAGAAAATTTACAGAAACATATAAATCTATAATTTTTATATCTAATATAAAAACTACAAAAACGAAACACATACATGCTTCGCACGTGGCTCTGATACCACTGTTGGGTTTTTCCGAGCCGCAAAAACCGCTTTTTGCGTTGCGGAAACCTCGAAAGCCCCGGCCACGGATCCGTGCGAAGTATAAAATTATAATTACATGTATGTGCTTACAGAAATCCTAGATCTACCTTAGATCTAAGAGGTTAGAACGTTACCCTCGTAGCGACGCCCTTCGCTTATCCCGCTCGTCCAAAAGTTCGCCGGAACTCGAGAGTGTCAAGTGCACACTCCTCTATGGTATCCACACAAGTAATAGGTGGAGAAAACTCAACCTTGAGTGTGCTAGCACTCCTTGGTTGGTTCGGCCAAAGAGAGGGATGGGAGAGGGAGAGCTTGAGAGAAAAGGTTCCAAGGAAGAAGATGAAGTTATCAGAGTAACTCATCAAATGAATTCACCACCCATAACCCCTAAGTGGCCGGCCACTTCATGGAGGGGGGGGTTACATGCATGCATGTAACTCCCATGACCCTTGGCCTCCCTCATGATGTGGCACCAATTGACCAAGTCAATGATGATGTGGAGCACCATCATTGGCCGGCCATGCCTAGTCATCATCATGACATGGCATTTGGTCAAGTCAAACTTGACCTTTCATCTTCCCTCTCAAGTCAAGTCAAACTTGACCTCTAATCTCCCATGGTTGATCAAATCTAACCACTTGACTCAAGTCAATTTAATTTAATGAATCTCTATTCATTAATTTAAATTGATTTGATGAATCAAATCTCAATTAGACTCATTCAACACTTGAATCAACTTGAGTCTAACTCAATTAGTCTAATTTGGATTACTCTTAATCCAATTTGGTTCATCCCATGAACCTAATCCTCATGGTTCATCATATGAACCTAATCTCCATCTAATTGCTCTTATGTGTGTGACTTATAGGTTCTTGTAACGTTGGCAATGTCCCTAAACCGATTTAGGAACATAAGCAATGAGCGGTATCTAGCAACACATCATTGCTACCCAAGTTACAAGAATGTTGAGCTCCAACATCACCTTTGTGACTACTAATTATGACTCTCACAATATGTGACAATGTCCCTCTATCCTTGACATCTAGATTGACCAATCGAGGCATAGACTGTGTCATCCTCGGTACAATCTAAATCTTGAACTCCAAGTAGACTCACTCTAATCAAATGAGCTCAATATCTCATATTGACTCATTTGGGCATGGTCATGCACTTCGTGGTCTCACTCTATCAAGAATATCGATGTCACCCCCGTCATATAGGAGGGATAGATCCCATCTACATCACTCACATCCCTCCGCATAATTCATTACATACCCAGTAATCGCCTTTATAGTCCACCCATTTACGGGTGACGTTTGACGAAGCCAAAGTATGCAACTCCTTATGTAAGGAACCATGGTGACTTCAGGTCTAAGGACTAATAGTCATACTAATAGCCACATGAGAAAGTATATGACACTCATATAACGATCCATGATACTTTCTCATGGCGGGTCATTCAGTATACATTCTCCAATGCATACCCATGTGTCAACTTGATATCTCATATCCATGACTTGTGAGATCAAGTCATCTTGTTGACCTACATGCTAGTCTCTATGCATTAACATTGTCCCTGAATGTTAATACTCGACTAGGAATGATTAAGAGTAGTGTTCTCTATATCATCTCATTATCGATTCAACCAATCGATTGATATAGATAAGAACCTACTACTCAAGGACATTATTATAATTAGTTATTTGGCACCAATACAAGTAAATATAATAACCATGCCTTTATAAATAGGAATATGATACAATAAAGTCCATACAACAATCATCACATGATTGGCTCTAGGGCTTTCACTAACAGAGTGCTTAACTTTCCATCTGTTATTGAAGACCCAAATGTCACAACATATGACTATGGAATTACTCATAAATGGACCAAACGGAGTATCTTTTGGGATTTACCGTATTGACAGAGTAATTTGATTCGTCACAATCTTGATTTAATGCATATTGAGAAGAATGTTTTTGAAAATCTGATAAATACGGTGATGGATATAACTGGAAAAAAAGACAATCTGAATGCAAGAAAAGATTTGTGTCTCATATGTAAACGACCCACCCTTGATGTTGATGCAAATAGTAGGGGACCAAAACCGATAGCAGTGTATACATTGAATAAGGATCAGAAACGGATTATTTATGAATGGTTGAAATCATTGAGATTTCCTGATAGTTATGTCTCAAATCTTGGTAGATGGGTTGATTTGAAGGAATGCAAATTTATGGGTTTTAAAAGTCATGATTGTCATATATTTATGGAAAGATTAATTCCTATTGCTTTGAAAGAACTGTTACCAAATTTTGTCTGGGGTGCAATTACGGAATTAAGCATTTTCTTTCATGATATTTGCTCGACAGTACTGAGTCATTCACACATGGAGACATTAGAGAGAGACATTTCGATTATTATGTGTAACTTAGAAAGGATATTTCCACCGGCATTTTTTGATTCAATGGAATATCTTTTGGTTCACTTGCCATATAAGGCTAAAGTTGGAGGTCCTGTTCAATTTCGATGGATGTATCTATTTGAAAGGTGATTTTTTTTTACTTTTTTCTCATTATTATTTCATTTGGTCAAATCTAGTCAAATTTATTTGCTAATAAATTTTATTGTATTACTCTTAGATTCCTCTATCACTTGAAAAAAAAAGTGAAAAATAAGGCTCATGTTGAAGCTTCTATTGTTAATGCATATATTGTAGAGGAAGTTACAACTTTTGCATCATATTACTTTGAACCTCACGTTCAATGCAAGAGTCGGAAAGTAGGAAGAAACAATGAGGGTCCTGTTGATCCAAATTTGAGGGCATTCTCAATTTTTAATTACCTTGGTCGACCAAGTGGATCTTGTACAAGTAGATACCTAACTGGTCCGGAGTGGCGAGCAGCCCATACATATATTTTATTGAACTGTCCAGAAGTAATGCCGTATTTCGAGTAAGTATATAATAGTTATATTAAACATCTTGTATATCATAAAATATTATTCATGTTTTATTTAATTATATTGTAGGATTTTTCAAACTCTATATTCGGAGCTTCCAGAGCATGAGTTTAATAATTTCTGTGATGAAGAATTTGCACAATGGTTCAAAAATTATGTAAGTAGTATATGATAGTAAATTTGATAAATCTCTTCTGATGACACATATTTATTTTACTTTAGGTTCTTGATAATCACGGTCACATTGAGCAAGACCTATTAAACAATATGTCATGGGGTCCAAATTCAATGGTTAAAACTTGGCCCGCATATTTCATAAACGGATATAATTTTCATATTCAAGCTTATGGAACTGGAAAAACTACAATGAATAGCGGAGTTTGTGTTTAGTCATCTATTGATGGGGGTGTAAGGAATGATTTTTACGGTTTACTAGATGAAATTTTAGAGGTAGTGTATCCAGGCTCAAATTTGCGAGTTATTTTATTTATGTGTCGTTGGTTTGACCCTATCAAAGGCATGAGGGTGCATCCACAGTTTAATTTGGTTGAAATTAACTACAAAAAATTATACAAGAGGTATGAACCATTTGTATTAGCACAGCAAGCGATTCAAGTATTTTATGCTTCATATCCTAGTCTGAGACGAGACAAAAGTGATTGGTGGGTAGTTTGTAAAACAAAAGCACGTAATAAAATTGAGGAACATTGGGAGGAAGCATATCAACAAGATGAAGTTGTCAATACATTTCATATCGAAGAGTATAATATTTCAACGTTACGAGATCCCAATGGCATAGTAATAGACGTTGATGCAAGTGAACTGAATGAGTATGAAGATGAAGATTTCAATGATGAGGATGAGGATGAGGATGAGGATGACGATGCGATGACGATGACGATGACGATGCGATGACGATGACGATGATTATTAGACGCATTATCAGGCCAAAAATTTTATTGCAGACTTTGATTTCTAATTATTGGTAATTTACCTTTTAATTTATTGAATACCAATTATGTTTTAATTGACTGTGTTATTCAAAATTTCATATATTTGATATGCTAATGAATTTTTTTTATTTAGGGTCATCCAATTGCTATGAATATGGTAATATTTTCATATTTTTCGTATTAATAGTTCGATATGCAACTGTATTTTTTTTCCTATAATATTCTTTTAATAATCATGATTGTTAGTTTCGACGTGGCGGTCATAGACGTAGTAGTGATAGAAGATCACAGTCTTCCTCTGCTTCAGCACCGGTACATTCTGATGCTCTTGTAGGAAATGTGCCTTCCACCTCTTCTCCAGTTGCAAGATCCTCTGATTCTCAACATATACTTGCTAATGTTTCTTCCCCAGTACAACAATCACTCGTGGAGAGGGAAGATACGAGAGAGTTTATATCTCCGCGCGGAGATTCGTAAGTATTCAAGTTTTAGAATATCTATATTTAAATTTTAATACACTATGTTTTTTAAAAAGTATATAACGGGGTTTGTTTTTGGTTTGTGTTAGATTTACAAATTTCTGTACATGTTATTCACGAGGTGAATAAAATAGTGAATAACCATTGGGCCGACGCTTCTATGACTTATACAAGCACGCCGGAAGAAATTAAAGTTCTGTGGTGGAATGAGTTTAAGGTAACTTATTTCAATCATTTAGTATATGAAATTGCAGTTAATATAATCAATTTTTATTTTCCTCTACTGTAGCAGGTATTTATTTGGGAGGAGAGTGAAACACTAGAGATTAGGAGGATTTTTAAGAAAAAATGTGGTGATCATATTAGAAACATACTAAATCATGCCAAAACTAGAAATAAGAAACCGCACTGTATAACCGAGAAGAATTGGAATAAAATTGTTGTGCACTGGGGATAAGATGAAAGTAAGCGGAGGAGTGAACAGAATAAGCAAAATCAAAATTGTAACTCCAGCGTTATGTCTGCTACGTATGCGGGAGGATCCATAAATATCGATGAGCATAGACATCGATTGGTGAGTATTTTCAATTTATGGTTTTGTAATCTAATACTCACTATTTTATAAATATTTACTGTTTAATTTATTTAGGCCAAGGAGACGGGAACTGAGCCATTATTTATTGACACTTTCACCCGTACATTCCAAAAAAAAGGATAAAACATGGAGTGGAGAAAGAGCTAGAACAATAAAGGTGTGTTATTGTAAAATTTTAATTTCTTATGTTACTATTTAATTTTTTCTCTTTCACAATAGGAGAAATACGATGAACTTTCACAAAGAAATTCGGGAGCAAGTGATGATGGAGTCGAATTGGAGCCATCTGTTAGCAATATAAATTTATGGCTCGAAGCATCTGGAGGACCAAAAAGTGGAAGAATACTTGGACTCGGCTCTTTGAGCCGATCCTATAGAGTCCCTGGTGCTTCTTCTTCATCCTCTCCAGCATCAAAAGCCCAAGTTATTCAATTAACCGAAGAGGTTAATCATTTGAGAGAGTTACTAGCGCAGAAGGAAACTGAATCAAGAGAGAACGCTCAGAAAGTTCAAGACTTAAATGAAAAGATGGAAGAATTTCAAAGGCAACAAATGTTTATTATGAAATATCTTCAGTTAACGTCTAGTTCAAACCAACTTCCTCCATCTGGCTCTACTCCTCCGCCTGATCCCTGTCATGGAGACAATGATGATGTATTTTTTGATGACGATGGTGGTTATCTTTGACTGTATTGATAAAAGTTTAATTGTTAGCTACTTGACTTATGCCATATATAATATTTATGTTTTTATAAGTTTGTTGTATTTAAATGTTACCAGATGATAATGGTACGGTAGACCTTTGGATGTATTTGTTATATGTATAAATTTGTTTGATGTCCATATTATTGTTTGTTGTATAATTGTATTAATATTGTTGTGTGTTTGTTGTAAAACAAGAAAAAAAAGATTAATTTAAATTTTTTTTTTCATTTTTCTCCAGATTTGCAATGAAAATGCATTTTTCGTTGCAAAATTATATGTATCAATCGACTGATGTAAACATTCAGTCGACTGATACATGAGAAACTGTGCAATCCAAAAATATTTTGGGCATTAGTCGACTGATACAATATTTTGCGGCGAATTATTTACAACAAAAAAATTTTTCGTTGCAAAAAAATTTTGCAACAAATTTTTTTGCAAATTTCGTCGCCAAAAATCAGTTTTTTTATAGTAGTCGACTGATGGTCTCAATCAGTCGACTGCCATCATGGCTAATGGCTTCTGATCAGTCAGATTCGTGGGATTTCATAGGAGTCATTAACCAAAGGCAGGCTCATCAGTCGACTGATGAAGTGACTAGTCGAGTGATCACGGCGAGCAATCGAGTGAGACCCCATTCTGTGTCCGATGTCAACTTGATCAGTCGACTGCCAGTCTTGGCATTCGACTGATGATGGAACCAGTCGACTGCCAACCCTTGGCAGTCGACTGATAGTAAAGTTTTTAGCCTGACTCAGTCGAACGCCTGATCAGTCGAGTGATATGATGTATCAGTCGACTGATACTCATCAAGTGTGATAATTTCATATTTGAATTAACTCCCTAGACCTAGACTCAACCTTCTAGCTCTTCCTTAAGCCTTGCGCCTCCATGATCCCTCCAGTCCGCGACTTGTTTATCCTTTGCGCTTGCTTCCAAGAGCTTCCTTCGGTTTCGTCATGTCTTGGGTTTCTCTTTGCCAAAGTATGCTTTGACTTTACGCCGCCAAGACTACATGTTTGGACTTACACTGCCAAGACTTGCCTTTGGACTTCCTTTGCCAAGATCCGCTTGGACTTTACGCCGCCAAGACTACATACTTGGTCTTACGCCGCCAAGCCCTTTCCTTGGACTTCTCTTGCCAAGATAACACTTGGACTTTTCCTTTACCAAGTCTTCATACTTGTATTTTCCTGTCACTTAAACATGTTCACAATTAGATCACAAAACATTGCCTAACTTGGATGATTATCCAAACATCAAAACATATAAATGTTTGGGGCATTGTTGCACAAACAATCTCCCCCTTTTTGATGTTTGGAAATCATTTAAGTTAGGTCTTTAACATATACACATAATCATATTTCCAATATGAATTCTAACTTAAAGTTTCCTTCTCCCCCTTTGACATACATCAAAAAGAGAAGGATTCATACAATAATGATTTCATGAAAGAATTAAATTATATCTTGAACTAAGGTATAAGATCGATATGAGGCTCCCCCTTAATCCAAGACATGGTTCATTATGTGTGAATAACATGTGGAGCAAAGAATAAACAAAAGATATAAGATTATGTCCTAACTTTGCACCAACAATATAAATTTAGGGGATGAAAAGATTTTACTATGTTGCTCCTCCTAAAATAATGCATTAATTAGTCCTATACCCTTTTAATTACTTGAATTATCATACCATAGGGTTAGGATACTTAAGAATACACTTAGGACCAAGGAATAAGGCTGAAACATAGAAAAACCAGGGTGGCAGTCGATTGGTATCTGAGTCAGTCGACTGCGACACATGAAACGACAATATCAACCAATTTTAGCCTTTTCAGCCCAACTTCAAAAATGCGCTAAAAATTCCAGAAACATCTAAATATCACAAAATTTTGTGTACATATTTATGAAATCATTGTCTATCAAGGTAAAATAATTTGAAAAATATATGTTTTCCAGATTTCGAAATTGATACATATTTGAAAACTAGCAAAAACTTTAAGTATTTTAGAAACTTTGTATCACTTTTGCTTAGCAATTGAAAACTATTTTTCAAAGTATGATAAACATAGTTTAAATTATGTTTCATTTGACATTTCCAATCATGTTCTTGGAGCTATATGCACATCAATTGTGCATAAGCTTTCCCAATGATTGGTCCAATGAAGGATTAATGTCTCTAGATGACACTTTGGTTCATAGTAATGCATTATAACAAGCATGATGAACCAAGTGCATCTTCCTAACATCTCACATGTTGTCTAAGTGGCTCAATACAAAAATCATGGTTTCTTACATGTTTTTGTGAGATGCTTAAAGGTATATTCCTAGATTTTCTATAGAATCATGCAAGTCTAGACCTCTACTCTACTAAGCACATTCCAAGTTCTCTCCTTAGTGATGTGTAATCTGCTTTGGGGAGAGCCTTGGTAAAAATGTTGGCTAAGTTAGACTTAGATTCTATGTAATTAAGTTCAATGTCCCCCTTAGCCACATGATCTCTAATGAAGTGATGCTTCACTTCAATGTGCTTGGTCCTAGAGTGATGTACCAGATTTTTGGTCAAATTTATGGTACTCACATTATCACAATAAACTTTTACATTAGAGTAGTGTAGCTCATAATCCTCTAATGTGTGTCTCATCCAAAGTAATTGAGCCATACACCCATGCCCACATATTCAGCCTCGGTGGTTGACAAAGCAACGAAAGGTTGCTTTCTACTACTCCAACTCACTAGAGAGGATCCAAGAAATTGGCATCCACCACCAGTACTTTTCCGATCCAACTTGCAACCCGCATAGTCGGAATAGGTGTACCCAATTAAATCAAAAGATTTTGTCCTAGGGTACCAAAGTCCTACATTTAGTGTGCCCTTGATATACCTTAAGATTCTCTTAACGGTCACTAAATGGGACTCTTTGGCACATGATTGGTACCTTGCACACATCCCTACCGCAAATAATATATCGGGTCTACTAGCGGTTAGGTACAAAAGGCTACCAATCATACTCCTATAGAGTTTAAGGTCAATTTGTTTTCCTTCATGATCATTATCTATTTTTGTATTAGTTGTCATTGGGGTTGAAACTTCCTTTAGTATTTTCCAAACCAAATTTCTTAATCATTTCCTTAGCATATTTGGTTTGGTATACATAAATTCCTTCATTTGTTTGTTTGACTTGTAAACCTAGGAAGAAATTTAGTTCTCCAACTAGACTCATCTCAAATTTATTCTCCATATTTTTGATGAAGTCTTGAAGAAGCTCATCATTTGTTGACCCAAAGATAATGTCATCTACATATACTTGGGCTACAAAGATGTCCTTAGATTTTGATTTAATGAAGAGAGTTTGGTCTACCTGACCCCTTCTAAACCCCTTAGAGACCAAGAAAGATGACAATCTTTCATACCAAGCCCAGGGAGCTTGTTTCAAACCGTATAAAGCTTTTCTAAGCTTGAATACATGGTTTAGATAGTCTATGCTTTCAAACCCGGGAGGCTGTTCTACGTATACTTCCTCCTTAATGAACCCATTTAGGAATGTTGACTTTACATCCATTTGATGGAGTTTAAAGCCCATGTAAGAGGCATATCCTAGTAGGATTCTAATCGACTCTAACCTAGCAACCGGGGCATAAGTCTCATCATAGTCAAGCCCCTCTACTTGATTAAACACTGTTGCAACTAACCTAGCTTTATTTCTTGTTATTGTGCCTTGATCATCTAATTTGTTCCTAAAGACCCATCTTGTAGTGATAATGGTACTATCATTGGGTCTAGGAACTAGCTCCCAAACTTAACTCCTCTCAAATTGAGCCAATTCATCTTGCATTGCTAAGACCCAATCTGGATCAAGCAATGCATCATTGATTGACTTGGGCTTAAGTTGTGAGATAAGAGCTATTTGACTAGAGGGAGCTCAATGAAATGACCTAGTTCTAACACCTTGAGATAACTCACCTACTACTTGATCTAAAGGATGATTTTGATGGATTCTTATAGTTCTAGGAGGTGTATTACATTGGTTTTGATCATGATTATCCTCAACCCTCCTTTCATCATCGGAATCACCTCTTACTCCTCCTTGATTTGACTCTCCCCCTTGATCATTACCCCCTAAAATTAAATCTTGAATTTTTTAGGTAGTTTCTTGATTTTTGTCATTGATATCATTATCAATGGGAGATTTCCTAGGGTAAGTATTAGAAGTTTCATCAAATTGGACATTTGAAAATTCCTCAACCTTTTGAGTTCTTTTATTATAAACTCTATATCCTACACTAGTGGATGAGTATCCAACTAGGATTCCCTCATCCGCTTTGGATTCAAATTTACCGAGGTTGTCTTTGGTGTTTAAAATGTAGACTTTGCATCCAAAGACTTTGAAATAGTGAATTGTTGGAATTGTACCATTCCATAATTCAAATGGGGTTTTTCCTAAAAACTATGAATTATAACCCTATTTTGGATGTAGCAAACGGTATTGACCGCTTCTGCCCACAAGTAGCTAGGTAGAGAATATGCATTAAGCATAGTCCTAGCCGCTTCTTGTAGGGCACGATTTTTTCCTTTCCACCACCCCATTTTGTTGGGGTGTTCTAGGACATGAAAATTCATGCTTGTACCCTTGTTCTAGGCAAAATTTTGAGAAGTTAGAGTTCTCAAATTCTCCACCATGATCACTACGGATCCGGTTGATTTTGAGATTCTTTTCATTCTCTACTCTTTTGCTAAAGCCTATGATTATTCCTAGGGGTTCATCCTTATGTTTCATGAAGAATACCCAAGTAAATATAGAAAAATCATCTACTATAACTAAATAATATTTACTGCCAATCATGGTGGGAGTACTATGACAATCAAATAAATCAACATGCAAGAGTTCTAAAGGTAAAGCAGTACTAAGTAAAGTTTTACCTTTGTGTGATGATTTTGATTACTTTCCTTCTTGGCATGCATTACACATTTTGTCCTTAAGATACTTGACTTTTGGAAAACCCTTGACTAGCTTCATCTTGGCTATTTTGGCAATGTTTTTCATGTTGATGTGCCCTAGCCTCCTATGTCATAGCCAACTCTCTTCTTCTTTTGCAATAAGACACTTAGTAGAAGCGTTAAAAGCATAGGATAAATCAACATAGTATATATTTGATTTCCTAAAATCTACTAACATGCAATCATTTAAATTTTTGTGTCTTATGAAGCATTTAGAAGAATCAAATTGAACATCAAAATTGGCATCACATAATTGACTTACACTAATCAAATTAAATGTCATATTTTTAACTAATACTACTTTGTGAATTGCAAGGTTTGGGGATACCTCAATTGTCCCTTTTCCTAGGATCTTAAGTTTACCACTATTTCCAAAAGACACCTTTCCCTTGCTAGTGTGGTTGATTGTTGAAAATTTGCTCTCATCACTGGTCATGTGTTTTGAGCAACCACTATCAACAATCCATAAGCTTGGTCCTTCTACCTATACAACATGAAAAATGTGTTAGTAATATATGAGAGATGTCCTAAGGCAATCGCCTTATGTATGAACCATTTATATGATAAATGAAGATTCACTATTTGAGTATACATGTTTTATGTATTTGATTGGATCTTAAACTCATTTACTGAATGTCCACGATACGATTCACAGCATGAGAGAATTTGTGATTGGATCACAACTAGTGAGTATCTATACATGTGTAATTGTGATGTATCGGAATTATCCCTAGTCGATGAATTGATGGAATTGGACACCATCAATTCTGTCGAGACTAGCACGAGGTATACTCCTTGGTGTATCCAAGCAGTTGATTCTCACTGGCTGGAGACATTGTGATGTCCGGAGTTAATCGTGGATGCTAGTTATGGTAACTAGTTCATTGGAGTGACCAGCCGTAAGACTTCATATGGTTCTCTGCATATATAGATATGTCAATGAAGTTCTTACTGTGGCTTAAGTGCGATGTTCCTTTAACTTGCGGTATTCAAGTCATCTTGATCATAGAGACTTATGCTTTGACATCTTAAGCAAGCATCTCTAAGGAGATGTGGACCCGAGATGATTGGGTATAAGTCGAAGTGATCGAAGGTGTTTGAATAGCCTATAAAGGATTCACCACTCCTTGCGAGGAGATGTATACCCATGGCCTCTCGTCGGATTGTTACTAAAGTCTTTGGCCAAAGCATTACATGTTTAGAGTAAGGTACTCTTTGATACATGTGGAGTAACTAGAATCCGTAGGATGAGGAAATGATACTTGGGATAGGTGTGACGTAGTCAGCCTAGTGGGGACTGACACTATAGACCATGTCCTGAACCAAGTGGGTATAAGATGAGTGAAGGGAATGGGACACGATTCATTCGAGCTGAAGGGTTTCAGAAATAGTTCTGGATCAACCGTTGATCTTTTCGGTTAATTGGGGATCATGATGTACTACTAGGTGCCACTCATGATCGTTCTATAATTAATGGTTAATTATAGACGACCAACATAAACCGAAAACTTATTTGGTCACACGCACAACGAGCGTAATCCAAAGGATTTAAAACGAGCTTGAGAATGAGATTCTCAGACCGAGAGAAACAAGGTTTGGTTGGACCAAACATAAAGCGAGCATAAAATCGTTTCAGTCGCAATGGAAGCATGGATGGGCCGAGTCTTATGAAGACGTAATGGATGAACCAAAATGGTTTGGTTCTAATCCAATGGAGGAGAATAAACCAAAGGTTTTGGTTTATTTTAAATGAATGGACCAAAAGTTGGTTCGGTTCGTTTTAACTTAAAATAAACCATCATGATTTGGTTTATTTTAACTTATCTTAATGGAGCGGGTTAACGGGCCTAATGGTTATGATCCAATAACCATTAAGAGAATTAGTTCTCTATAAAAGAGGACTTAAGGGATAATTAAGCCCTAATCCAAAACCCTAGCTTGGAGTTGCCGCCCAACCTTCATTGCCGCCCAACCTCCATTGCCGCCCAGCTTGTGGTGCCGCCGTCCAGCTCCTTGCTGGCGACCAAGATTCAGCCGGTGATCCTCCGGCGACCCTCCGGTGATCTCCTATAGGTTTGGCATCAAGGTGAGCCTTTTCTTCCCTTGGTTGGCCGGCGCCAATAACCTCCACTAAAGCTGTCCAGTTTTCTGGACAGCTTGTTCTCCTCTCGTCGGAGCGTCGTTTGGACGACAGTTAGAGCTCCGACAGTGGCTAACTTACCGGGGATTCGATCTCCGGTAATCCTCTGAGGTGGAGGACGAAGGATTCGTCAATTGGTTGACGAATACCTCTCCGGAAAAGCGAGTTTTGAGAACTCGTATTAGGATCCGAATTTGGATTCGGATCGTGATCATCTCTCGATCACGTCGTCTTCAACACGAGGCTAGTAACCCGTATGAAGATGAAGCTCGTGGATTAGCGAAGTCATCCCGAGGAACTCGGCGTAGATACGGATAGAGACGATTCTAGCGAGGATCGTTCCGGTTGATGTCGTTCCCGCTACACGTCATACGAAAGGTATAACGTAGATAAATTTTCTTTTATTGCAAATTTAAATTTACGGTTATGTCTACACTTGTTGTAATATGCATGCGTGTGTTGTGTGTGTTGTAATAAATGTAGATTTATTATTTTTATTGCTTCATTGTGTTCATCTTCTGAAACGTGATCGAACACACACACTGTGATCTTGCGGAAACCCAGATGGTATCGAGCCAGGTTGTGTTTCGACATAATCGTAAAAATGGTTTTTCAATAGTCATAATGTATTTCTGGAAATTTTCAAATTTTGGAAATTTAGAAGTATTTATGGAAAATTTTCAATTTTGGAAAGTCTAGAAGTATTTATGGAAATCTTCCACTTTTGGAAAGTTGGAAGTATTTATGGAAATTGATATTTTCCATAAATAAAATATTTGATTAGATTCTGGAAATTTGTTTCCTAATTTAATCATGATTTGATTTGGGAAATCAAATCTTAAAATATTTTATTTCCAAAAGTAGTTTTAATGATTTAGGAAATTGGCTTCCTAAATAGATTTTCCTTAATCAAATAATTCCATGAATAAAATATGTGATTAGATTTGGAAATTTGTTTCCTAATTTAATTATGATTTGATTTGGAGAATCAAATCTTAAACATATTTTATTTCCATAAATAGTTATGACATATAAGGAAATTATATACATGACATAATTGTATGTCATGTAATTGCATTAGATGCATAACATTATGCCATGCGTGTCGTGACATGTAGATGTATGTCATGTATGCCATGCCATGTAGATAATAGTTATTTGCATACAAAGAGGATGAGACATAAAAACCCTTATACAATATTAAAGCCTACACCTTCCATTAATATGGTTAGAACCAGAGTTCCGTTTCTTGTTTGGGTTGTTGGACTCTCTCCAAGCCCGGCTCGAACCCGAACATGTTCAAACCATGGAATAGTTTAATTCTAATATGGTAAGAGTCAGAGGTCAATCGTTAGCTTTGGTTGTTGGACTCTCTCCAAGCTGGGCTAATTGGTTGAATGCGCTCTAACCATATTAAAACTATTTCCCGATTAATGGGTTGGCTTTAACCTAGAGCATCGGCTTGTTGGACTCTCTCCAAGGTCGATGTAAAGGGAGGTGAAGTTGGGTGCTATGCATATGATGCATACTTGTTAATGTGTTAACAACCCGATGTATGTGTGAACATTCAATTAGTTGATAGCACATTGTGATAGTTGCATATACGTGATATGCAATCGGTATAGATGATACCTACCGTCGTAGTTATGAATGGCTTGTTGGACTCTCTCCAAGGTTGTTCATAACTATGATGGATATCAGCCCATTCGGAGATGGACCTACGATCTCCCGAAGTGATTTTGGGGTTTTTGAAATTCAAAAAAATGAATGGGATTTATAAATGTATATTGATGCATTTTAAAAAAAACATCTTTATCATATATGCTCGTTTTGTATTTCTAAGATTGATCATGATGTGTTTGAATTTGCGTTCCATTTTGGATTCAAATAAATTGACTGGGCCGAACTTCTTGGACTAGCTTAGAAACTTAAGAATTGTTCTCAAGGTGGAAAAGCTTGCGTATGTCCTCGAAGCGTATCTTCCCGCCCATCCTAGTGACGATGCAACTCCGGACCAATTGTTGGTCTATCAGAAACATGTGACTGATTCTGAACTGACAAGTTGCATCATGCTAGCCGCGATGGAACCCAAGCTACGAAAGCAGCATGAGCATATGGATGCTCATATCGTAGTCCTTCATCTTTATGAGTTGTTTGATAAGAAAGTGAGATTCGAAAGGTTCGAAGTCTCCAAGCTCCTCTTCACCTATGAGATGCAAGAAGGTTCATCTGTGTTGGTGCAGCAGGCACCTAAGTCGAACCTGAGTTTTGATTATAGCAAACGATACAAAGTTAAGCTCATGTCGTTATCTCACGAGCTGAATCAAGTGTGCAAAAGATTGCTAAAGCTGGAGCTGAAGGCTAGCGACATCGGGAGGAAGCCGCGGTGGTCGGGCAACACTCGAGTGATTTCGGAGGGAGCCGATGGAATCGAGTGGAAGGCCGGAAGCAAAAGCAACACGTAAGCATCGAGGTAAGCTCGTGTGTGTGAGCGTAAGTGAGGTCGTATCCTCTTTACGGGGATGATCTTAAGCGTAGATCCGACCAAAGACATCTCATAGGTGGTCTAGGTCGAGATCGGACGGTCGAAGACCGTCGGAATTATGTTTTTGTTGAGCTAACTTTGACTTGCAGCAAGCATCATTGCCCGGCTTGGAGGACTCGATTGCCTGTATCGATCATTAGAAGGTCATCAATCGGCGATCGCCATCGATCGTGATGATGGCCATCGATCGTGATGGTCAATGATCAGATTCGAAGAGTCAAGGCTTATCACTCCACCTCAAAGCGGTTTGGTGTCCATTTGTGATTGGTTGAAGACCCACTCGAAAAGGGGCTCAAAAGCTATAAAAGGAGGGCCAAACCTAGGGTTTTGACAACAATTCTAAGTGCTCAAAAGCCTCCGTTACGCTGCAACTCTACGACAACGAAGTCCTTCCATTCCGACGTCTAGGTTTAACTTTCTTTATTATTGTACGTCGGTCTTAGTTTTTGTTATCAGTTTGTCATTTATATTTCCGGAGCTTTTATCGTATACGAGGAGAGGGGGAGTGTCCCTCTACCTCAAGTTTTTGGGGTTTCTTCTTGTATCGATTAACTCCTACCTCTAACGAGGAGGAGTTCCTTTAGTGCTTTTGCCCTCCGTACGTGGTCAAGGACCACTAGGACCTTGGAGTAGTAGCCTTCGGCTACAAACCAAGTAAATCTCTTGTGTCTATTGTCTCCTTTACTTTTTGTTTTGCCTATCTTTCCGCTGCATATAAGTTTTCTTTTAAAACGAGTTAAATGCGAGAAAAATTTTCTTTCGCTATTCACCCCCCCCTCTAGCGAACCGCATTGATCCAACAATTGGTATCAGAGCCGGGGGCGCTTAGATTTGGTGAAACCACCAATCTAACTTTTTTTCACAGATTTGTTTTTCGTTCGTTTAAATTTTTCTCCCGCACTACTAATCCAAGACGAAGTCTTGGTACTCTTCGTTTGATTTTGTTTTGCAAGTATTCGCTTTTGGAGTAGCCGACGGTCAAACGGGCATAACTTTTCGTACAAGTTGACCCACGACACGGTCTACCTACCAAATCGAAGCTCTCGCAGAGATCTACACTTCTTACGGAGTTCACCCGCGTAAAGCTGTTTTCATCCTCAAAAATGACGTTTAGTAGCCTTTGGGGACATCAAGGTTGTGAGTACTTACTTTTTATTTAGTTTCTTATTTCTTTGCTTAACTTTCTATTTTTCATTTATTTCTTTTTTTTTCCCACACTACTCATCCAAGACGCATGTCTTTGTACTTTCGTGTGTTTTTGTTGTTTCTATGTTTTCATTTTAGTATACTTGTCTTTTTGTTCTATTGTCCATTCTCGAGGGTTTTAGCACCGTCGACCTCCGTTTTACAACGGAGATGATTTCCATCGAAAGGTCGGATGGAATGCTTTCTCAAAACCCAAATTGAGATGTGGATCATAATTCAAGCGGGTTTCACACTTGACCAATGAAGTGGGTGACTCATGGATTATGATCAATGGACCGTGCAACAAAGCGACAAGTCGGCCGACGCGGCGACACAAATCCTCCAATGTGGCCTATCAAGGAGGAGCTAAATCGCGTCGGCCCCTTCATAAGCGCAAAGGATCTTTGGACAAAACTAATCGAGTTACACGAAGGATCGGATCAAGCTAAGGTTTGCAAACGTGATTTGTTATTCAATAAATTGTACACACTAAAAATGCAGGAACATGAGTCCGCGACGCAACTCCACGCCCGTGTCCAAGACATAGTCAACAACCTACATGCAATCGGGCAAAAGGTCGAAAATCGCGACCTTATAAGGTATGTCCTAAACTCTTTTCCGAGGACTACCTTATGGGCATCCATGGTCGATGCCTATAAGGTCTCCAAGGACCTTTCTAAAATTAGGTTAGATGAACTCTTTTCGGATTTTGAACTTCATGAGCAGTCTAACTCGGGCGAGAGGGTATAGCCTTGTTTGCGAGGTTCAAAGAAGAAGAAAATCGCAAGCAAGCCACCACCAACCGAGGAGGAAGGCGAGTCCAGAAGAAGAAGTTGACCGGAGTTGAGCCAACTAATGAACCTAGCTCAAGGATAGCCAAGGGAAGCGAACCACGACTCGACCCAACCAAGGTAAGTCTAAAAGTTCTAACATTAGGTGTTATGAGTGTAACAGGTTTGGACACATCAAGTCCGAGTGCCCCAAGCTCAACCACCAAGCACCTAAGCACAAGAAGGCCCTCAACGTGACATGGGAAGAAGCGTCATCCGAAGAAGACGAAGACCACGTCTTCATGGCGAAGTCGATTGAGTCAGACACGGAGACCGAACCTGAACTTGAGTCAGAACCAGAGGATGACTCGGACTACGAAGCTACCTTCAAGTCAAGCCACGGATACGCATCCGGTTCAAAAGATACCCTTAAAGTAAGTCGAAATTTATTTAATACTTTACAAAATACGGTTAGGTTTTTGTCTAGGAAATTAGTTAAATCCGAGTCCAAGGTCGAGACCCTAGTTGAGGAAGTTAAACTCCTCAAACACCAGGTCTCCCTAACCTCTTCGACTAGTCGAGTTCAAGAGAAGGACTCAACTCGGGTTGAAAAACTCGAAGTTGAGAACTCTCTCTTGAAAAGTCAAGTCGAAGATCTTAGGAACACGTTGGAAAGGTTCACTTCGGGATCCAAAGGACTTGACCTCCTACTTGGATCTCAAAGGGCCGTGTACAACAAGGCTGGACTAGGGTTTAACTCAAACGCGACTAATAGGTCGTATATGTCGATCGTAAGTAGACATAAAAAATGTGTCCAAGCATGGGTCCCTAAGACCACTTTGATTTCAACTCTAGGATCTAACTCGTACTGGGTTCCCAAGGACCAAATCCACTATGTGGATAGACCGAACCGATTCAACGGTCTAGGGGGAGCCAGTACAAAATATGTTTGTGCTTTAACTTAAAAATTGCATGTTTTAACTTAGAAAGTTTGTGCTTTAAAATAGAAATTGCATGTTTTTAACTTAGAAAATTTGTGCTTTAAAACTTGTGAACTCTCTTAGAACACGTACATAACCAACTAAAATTCTTCGAAAAGATTGAGCCTCGGGGAGCCTCTTTTCAAATAACCAACTAAAATCCTTTGAAAAGATTGAGCCTCGGGGAGCCTCTTTTCAAAAATAACCAGTTAGACTAGGAAATGATCTTAGGTGAGTCAAGTCATCATTTTCTTGAACATGGTTTTGTCTAAGGAAGTGGTCGATGATCCGATAAAAGAAGGCCCCTGTGCCTCGCCACGACCTGGAAGCCATGATCTTGAAAAGGTAAACTTGACAAGCCTAGGGTTAAATCCAAATCTAACATAAAATTACTTGAACCTAAATCCACTCAATCAACTTAATTGAAAGTCATCTCAAAAAATACATAAGTATAACATGCTTGATCATATAGACTCCGGCGAGATGACCTAGGGTTAACAACTTACAACCAATTTTCTTAACAAAAAATCTAACATCCAATCCAACCACCTTGTGTGTAGGATCAATGGATGTTGGACAGCGTGATTTCTCGGACACATGACCGAGGATCAATTCGCAAAGCTTCGATTCAAACGACAAGGATCGGTAGCCTTTGGGAATAACGGCAAGCTCAAAATCATCGGATCAGGTGATATCGAGCTTAACATGAATTTTGTTATTAAAAATGTATTACTTGTAGAGAATTTTGAATATAACTTACTTAGTGTAAGCCAATTGTGTGATAATAACTATAAGGTTATATTTCTAGAAAATGAATGCATAATTAATACCAACGAAACCTCTAAAACAATTCTTAAAGGAACTAGAAATAACAACATTTATACGATCAATTTAACCAACTCCTCAACTAAGTGTCTTATGACACGGCAAGAGGAATCATGGTTGTGGCACCGACGACTCGGTCACTCACACCCAAGACTCGTCCACAAGATGAGTCAGAGTGGCTTAGTCAGAGGCTTACCCAACCTCAACAACTTGGTTAATAAAATCTGTAATGCTTGTCAACAAGGAAAACAACCTAGGACACAACACAAGTTAACTAACCAAGATCGAACCTCAAGTGTACTTGAGCTCCTGCATATGGATCTTCGATTCATGGAGCCAAGTCTCTCAATAGAAGTCAATATTGCTTAGTCATAATTGGCGACTACTCGAGTTTACAGGTTAGGTTCATCAAACATAAAATGATATGATACCCTAGATCAATTAATTAATCTATTCAAATTAATCGAGAATCAAAAAGACCTTAAGGTTAAAAGACTTAGAAGCGATCATGGTGGTGAATTCGAAAATCAAAGGTTCACCGACTTCTGTAACCTAAACGGATACCACCATGAATTCCCCTGCCCTAGGACCCCTCAACAAAATGGCCTAGTGGAGCGGAAAACCGAACTCTACAAGAAGCCGCTAGGACCATGTTGAGCGAATCGACCTACCCGATAGGTTTTAGGCGGAAGTTAGCACGGCTTGCTATGTCCAAAATAGGATCCTTATGGTAAAGAGGCACCTTAAGACCTCGAGATTTATCACGATAAAATACCTAACATCAAGTACTTTAGGGTATTTGGGTGTAAGGTACATATCCTAAACACTAAGGATTACCTAGGAAATTTACATCCAAAACCACTAGGAATCTTTCTAGGATACTCGACTACAAGTAGAGCTTATAGAGTATATAACCACGACACCCTTAGAGTCGAGGAGACTATAAATGTAGTATTCGATGAAGGACATGAACCTACAAAACCCCCGGCAACCCCAATTAGCGAGCCGATTCATACTAGACCTTACTCTGATCCGGAGATCAGGTCTAGTGTTAATCCTAACCTAAGTCAACCTAGTCACTCTATTGATCAAGTGATAGATGACTCCAACTAAACTAGTGTTCAACCAAGTCACCCCATTGATCAAGCATTAGGTGACACAAACCCAACCCAATCTAGGACTCAGACTAACCACCCTATCGATCAAGTGATAGGAGATCCTAATCTAGGAGTTCGAACTAGAGCATCCTATAGGAACCTTAGTCAAATTTCCTTAATTTCAAAGATAGAACCCAAATCAATTGAACAAGCTCTTCTTGATCCCGATTGGATTATTGCAATGCAAGAAGAGCTAGCTCAATTTACTAGGAATGAAGTGTGGGAATTAGTACCACCACCTAAAGACAAAACGATAATTGGAACAAGGTGGGTGTTTAGAAATAAGCTTGATGATAAAGGTGAAGTAGTTAGAAACAAGGCTAGGTTAGTCGCCAAAGGGTTTAGTCAAGTCGAAGGCTTAGATTACGACGAAACCTATGCCCCAGTAGCTAGACTCGAATCCATTCGAATGTTGCTAGCTTATGTCGCACATCGAGGATTTAAGCTATTTCAAATGGATGTTAAGTCGGCATTCCTAAATGGATACATTAAAGAAGAAGTTTATGAATCTAGATAAATCTAAAACTTAAGAAAGCTCTCTATGGACTTAAACAAGCTCCTCGAGGCTTGACTTTCAATCCATCTTAAGTCAAAAGGGTTTAACCAAGGCTTAGTTGACCCAACTCTCTTCGTAAAAACCTTAGGTAAAGAAATATTTATAGCTCAAATCTACGTAGATGATATAATTTTTGGAACCTCTAACTCAGCCTTACTAAACGAGTTCGTTTCACTCATGGAAAGTGAGTTCGAAATGAACTTGGTAGGTGAGTTAAGTTTCTTTTTAGGTCTACAAATTAAACAAACTAAGGATGGTATATACCTATATCAACAAAAATACACTAAGGAGTTAATTAAAAGATTTGGAATGCAAGACGCTAAGATAATAAACACCCCAATGGCGATTAATGTTAACATAGGAGAAGACCTAGAAAGTAAGTCCATTGACTTAAAGTACTATAGGAGCGCGATAGGAAGTCTCCTATACTTAAGCTATGATCGACGACATCCTATTCGCGATGTATGTGTGGTTCACATGCTAAGGAGTCTCACCTAACCCTAGTTAAGCATATCCTTAGATATCTTAAGGGTACACTTAACGTTGGTATTTGGTACCCTAGATCTATGGAGTTCGAACTAATCGGCTACTCCGATTCGGATTATGCCGGTAGTAAACTCGATAGAAAGAGCACGAGTGGTTGTTGTCAACTACTCGGCTCAAGTCTAGTGAGTTGGTGCAGTAGGAAGCAACATTGTGTTGCCTTATCTACCACCGAAGCCGAATACGTTGCGATGGGTGAGTGTGTAACTCAGCTTCTTTGGATGAAGCACACTCTCCGAGACTTTAGGTTGGACTTCACCAAAACTAAAATTTTTGTAGACAACATAAGTTCGATAAATCTAACTAAGAACCCTATATGTCATTCAAGGACAAAGCATATAGAGGTAAAACACCATTTCATTCGAGAACATGTAGCCAACGGCTCCATACAACTCGAATATGTTGACTCGAAGTCTAACCTAGCAGACATATTTACTAAACCACTACCCGAAGCCGAATTTAGTCTCTTGAGACGAAGATTAGGCATGTAGTATGTAGTAGAATAGGAACTTGCAAATTATATTTTCTACTACTATTTCTTACTTTTTCATGGAACTAGCATAGACATACCTTAGATATCATGATCCTATATATTTAAGTATCAAATAGATCTCACAACACATAGGACTAATGTGTTTGTGTACTTAGCCACGTAGATGGGCGTGAGATGTTAGGACCTTACTCCTGGTTCCAGATGTAGAGCTAGTGCATCGCTATGAACCACGGAGTATAATCATACATACTAACTGACTCTGACCAGGACTGGTTGATCCTTCATATCAATCAAGCCAAATATGAGTCGAACATTTTATAGATGAACTTATTTTCAGTATATTATTTTTAAATAAAAAATGTGGAACATGCTTGGACTTTAAATTTAGCACTTATTTTGGTTTCCACACACTCCTTACTCTTTTTGATATACGGCAAAAGGGGGAGAAAAAGACCAAAGTTAAGGGGTCAAAATTTTTTTTAACTTAACTCTTACTTCATGTTTAAACCAAAAGTTAACTTTAGGTTTTGAAAACTTATTTAACTTTTAACAAAAGGCCAAGTTAAGAGAATTCTTAACTTATTTATGTCGTTAATGCTTTACTTAAGAGGGAGAAAGGGCTTAACTAAAACGTTGTACTAAAGCTAACTTTAAGTAATGATAATTACTTAAAGCAACCCTCAGGGGGAGGATTAAGGTCTTTCTTCAAGACTCACCCTGGTCAAGGGGAGGTTTCAAGGGGGAGTACTTGAAGAAAATCCTTACTACTCCAACTTAATTTTTTCTAATGCACATTATTCTTTATGCTTGCTATTTACTTAACTTTGTATGTGGGTTTGCCATAAATCAAAAAGGGGGAGATTGTTGGTGCAGCAGGCACCTAAGTCGAACCTGAGTTTTGATTATAGCAAACGATACAAAGTTAAGCTCATGTCGTTATCTCACGACTGAATCAAGTGTGCGTAAGATTGCTAAAGCTGAGTGAAGGCTAGCGACACCGGAGGAAGCCGCGGTGGTGGGCGACACTCGAGTGATTTCAAGGAGCCGTGGAATCGAGTGGAAGGCGGAAGCAAAGCGACACGTAAGTATCGAGGTAAGCTCGTGTGTGCGAGAGTAAGTAAGGTCGTATCCTCTTTACGGGGATGATCTTAAGCGTAGATCCGACCAAAGACATCTCATAGGTGGTCTAGGTCGAGATCGGACGGTCGAAGACCGTCGGAATTATGTTTTTGTTGAGCTAACTTTGACTTGCAGCAAGCATCAGTCGACTGCCAGCTTGGAGGACTCGACTGCCGTGTATCAGTCGACTGCCAAAGGTCATCAATCGAATGATGCTGCCATCAGTCGACTGATGATGGCCATCAGTCGACTGATGGTCAATGATCAGATTCGAAGAGTCAAGGCTTATCACTCCACCTCAAAGCGGTTTGGTGTCCATTTGTGATTGGTTGAAGACCCACTCGAAAAGGGGCTCAAAAGCTATAAAAGGAGGGCCAAACCTAGGGTTTTGACAACAATTCTAAGTGCTCAAAAGCCTCCGCAGAACTCTACGACAACGAAGTCCTTCCATTCCGACGTCTAGGTTTAACTTTCTTTATTATTGTACGTCGGTCTTATTTTTTGTTATCAATTTGTCATTTATATTTCCGGAGCTTTTATCGTATACGAGGAGAGGGGGAGTGTCCCTCTACCTCAAGTTTTTGGGGTTTCTTCTTGTATCGATTAACTCCTACCTCTAACGAGGAGGAGTTCCTTTAGTGCTTTTGCCCTCCGTACGTGGTCAAGGACCACTAGGGCCTTGGAGTAGTAGCCTTCGGCTACGAACCAAGTAAATCTCTTGTGTCTATTGTCTCCTTTACTTTTTGTTTTGCCTATCTTTCCGCTGCATATAAGTTTTCTTTTAAAACGAGTTCGTACGAGAAAAATTTTCTTTCGCTATTCACCCCCCCCCCCTCTAGCGAACCGCATTGATCCAACAATCTGTGGTACTGCTCAACATGTTGAAGACTGTGGAGCCTTCTGAGAAGCATGAGCAAGGGACGGTGTTGTTAGTTTATTCCTCGAAGAAAGGTTCTAAGAGGGAGTCAAAGGAACAACAGAAGGGGAAGAATAAAAAGGCTAAAAAGGCAAAACCAGCTCAAAAGGGCACTTGCCATCATTATGGCAAGTAGGGCCATTTGCGAAGAAAGTGCAAGATTTATCTTGAGTTCGTGAAGAAGGATAAGGCATCGGATGCCCCATCTTCTTCAAAAATCTTCTTTATTGATTGTCATTCTATTTCCTCAGACACTTGGGTATTTGATACTGGGTGTGGCTCACATATATGTAATGACATACATGGGCTAAGGAATAGAAGAAGACTCGTCAAGGGAGAGTCAAATTTACGTGTTGGGAATGGAGCACAGCATCGTGACTCGCCATCGGAACGTATTTGTTGGAACTCCCTGTAGGACTTGTCTTAGAACTGGACAATTGCTTTTATGTTCCTTCGTTGATAAAGAACATCATTTCTATTTCTTGTTTAAATAGAAATGGGTACCATTTGACTTTTAGTAACAATTGTTGTTACATAACTTTGAATGGAGTTCTTTATGGGACTGGAACTTTAAGCAATGGTGTTTATACGTTGGACGTATCCAGTGACATTTGCAATATCGAAGCGAGCAACAAGCATGCTCGAAAGGGTAATCAATTAGACTCCTATATGTGGCATTGTCATCTTGCCCATGTAAGCAAGAAACGCATGTCCGAATTACACAGATGTGGAATTCTGAAATCGTTTGAATTGGATTCATACGATACATGCATATCATGCTTAAAAGGTAAGATGACTAAGTTACCTTTTACTGGAAAAGGTGAATGAGTGGGAGAGTTACTAGGTCTAATACATACTGATGTATGTGGGCCTATGTCAACTCAAGCTTTAGGAGGCTATAGCTACTTCATTACCTTCACCGATGATCACCCACGGTTTGGGTATGTGTTCTTGATGAAACACAAGTCTGAAGCCTTTGAAAGGTTCAAAGAATTCAGAAATGAAGTAGAGAAACATGACAAGAGTATTAAAATACTTCGATCGGATCGAGGTGGTGAATACTTAAGTCAAGAGTTTCTTGATTATCTAAGAGACAATGACATATTGTCTCAATGGACTTCGCCATATACACCACAGCATAATGGTGTATCTGAGAGGCGTAACCGGACCTTGTTGGACATGGTAAGGTCAATGATGAATCATGCGACTCTTCCCAAGTCCTTTTGGGGCTATGCACTTCAGACAGCTGTTTACTTGTTAAACAGAATGCCTACCAAGGTAGTCTCAACTACTCCATATGAGATATGGAATGGTAAGAAACCTAATGTATCTTACTTGAAGATATGGGGTTGTCCTGCTTATGTGAAGCAGACTGTATTAGAAAAATTGGATGCTAAGTCTGATAAATGTCTATTTATTGGATACCCTAAGGAAACAAGGGGTTACCAATTCTATCATCCTGTGGAACAAAAGGTGTTTGTTTCAAGGCATGCTGTGTTTCTAGAGAAAGAGTTTCTCTTGCAATAAAACAGCGGGAGTGTCGTCGAGCTTGAGGAGGCTCGAGAGACTCAAATAGACATTGATGAGATACTTGGTGAAGCACAACAGCCGATAACTCATAGTGATGAGCAATCGGCTGGACCTATTGTAACACCACATCTTCGTAGATCTGGTAGAACACGCAATATTCCTAAGAGATATGGATTTCTCGTAAGTGAATCGAATGACGTGTTACTCATTGATGATGAGGAGCCTACCAGTTATGAAGAAGTGTTGATAAGTTCAGAAAGGGATAAGTGGCTTGGTGCCATGAAGTCGAAAATGGATTCCATGTATGAAAACCAAGTTTGGAACTTGGTTGACCCACCTGAAGGCATAAAGCCTATAGGGTGCAAGTGGGTTTTCAAGAAGAAAACCGACATGGATGGTAATGTGATTACCTATAAGGCTAGATTGGTGGCGAAAGGATATCGTCAAAAATAAGGTGTTGATTATGACGAAACCTATTCGCCTGTAGCTATGCTTAAATCCATTCGGATGCTCCTGGCCATAGCGGTTCATTATGATTATGAGATATGGCAGATGGATGTGAAAACAGCTTTCCTTAATGGAAACCTGCTCGAGGACGTGTATATGATACAACCTGAGGGTTTCACATCGGTTGATAAAACCAAGGTATGCAAATTGCGACGGTCCATTTATGGATTGAAGCAAGCATCCAGGAGCTGGAATATCCGTTTTGATGAGACAATCAAAAGGTTTGATTTCTCACAAAATCCAGACGAACCTTGTGTGTACAAGAAGGTTAGTGGGAGTGCAGTCATGTTCCTAGTATTGTATGTCGATGACATATTACTTATAGGAAATGATGTTTCAATCTTACAGTCAGTGAAGGTTTGGTTATCCAAGACATTCTCCATGAAAGACCTAGGAGAAGCAACCTACATCCTCGGGATTAAGATCTATAGAGATAGATCGAAACGGTTGCTTGGTCTTTCGCAGTCTACATATATAGACCGAGTGCTAAAGAGGTTTATCATGTCGGAATCCAAGAAGGGTTTTCTACCCATCAGGCATGGGATACACCTTTCGAAGTCTATGTGTCCGCGCACAGAAGACGAGAGGATTTGCATGAGTAAGATTTCCTATGCATCCGCAATAGGATCTATCATGTATGCTATGTGATGTATGAGGCCCGATGTATCATATGCTCTGAGTGTCACGAGCAGATACCAGTCTGATCCAGGAATGGATTATGGGGTGGCTGTTAAGACGATCCTTAAGTACTTGAGAAGAACTAAGGATGTGTTACTAATATATGGAGAAGGGTACATGGTGATACGTGGGTATACGGATGCCAGCTCCAGACAGACAAGGATGATTCCATGTCTCAGTCTGGGTATGTATTCACCTAGAATGGAGGTGCAATAAGTTGGAAAGGTTCCAAGCTTGACGCTATAGCGGATTCTGCCACTAAGGCCGAATACATTGCAGCTTTGGAAGCAGCAAAGGAAGCGGTTTGGATTAAGAAGTTCATCTCTGAACTTGATGTGGTCTCATCAATGATCCAAACATGTGCTTCGCCGCTATCATCTTATCAGAGAGATCATCAGTAGGAACGAAATACAAATCGAGAAAATTCCCACTGAAAGGAACTTAGCGGATCCCTTGACTAAGGCATTACCTCAAAATAAGTTTGAGGGTCATGTTAGAGCTTATGGTATTGGATACCGTAGCGATTGGCATTAGGCCAAGTGGGAGTCTGTTAGTAATATATAAGAGATGTCCTAAGGCAATCGCCTTATGTATTAACCATTTATATGATAAATGAAGATTCACTATTTGAGTATACATGTTTTATGTATTTGATTGGATCTTAAACTCATTTACTGAATGTCCACGATACGATTCACAGCATGAGAGAATTTGTGATTGGATCACAACTAGTAAGTATCTCTACATGTGTAATTGTGATGTATCGGAATTATCCCTAGTCGATGAATTGATGGAATTGGACACCATCAATTCTGTCGAGACTAGCACGAGGTATACTCCTTGGTGTATCCAAGCAGCTGATTCTCACTGGCTGGATACATTGTGATGTCCGGAGTTAATCGTGGATGCTAGTTATGGTAACTAGTTCATTGGAGTGACCAGCCGTAAGACTTCATATGGTTCTCTGCATATATAGATATGTCAATGAAGTTCTTACTGTGGCTTAAGTGCGATGTTCCTTTGACTTGCGGTATTCAAGTCATCTTGATCATAGAGACTTATGCTTTGACATCTTAAGCAAGCATCTCTAAGGAGATGTGGACCCGGGATGATTAGGTATAAGTCGAAGTGATCGAAGGTGTTTGAATAACCTATAAATGATTCACCACTCCTTGCGAGGAGATGTATACCCATGGCCTCTCGTCGGATTGTTACTAAAGTCTTTGGCCAAAGCATTACATGTTTAGAGTAAGGTACTCTTCGATACATGTGGAGTAACTAGAATCCGTAGGACGAGGAAAGGATACTTGGGCTAGGTGTGACGTAGTCAGCCTAGTGGGGACTGACACTATAGACCATGTCCTGAACTAAGTGGGTATAAGATGAGTGAAGGGAATGGGGCACGATTCATTCGAGCTGCTGAAGGGTTTCAGAAATAGTTCTGGATCAACCGTTGATCTTTTCGGTTAATTGGGGATCATGATGTACTACTAGGTGCCACTCATGATCGTTCTATAATTAATGGTTAATTATAGACGACCAACATAAACCGAGAACCTATTTGGTCACACGCACAACGAGCGTAATCCAAAGGATTTAAAACGAGCTTGAGAATGGGATTCTCAGACCGAGAGAAACAAGGTTTGGTTGGACCAAACATAAAGCGAGCATGAAATCATTTCAGTCGCAATGGAAGCATGGATGGGTCGAGTCTTATGAAGACGTAATGGATCAACCAAAATGGTTTGGTTCTAATCCAATGGAGGAGAATAAACCAAAGGGTTTGGTTTATTTTAAACGAATGAACCAAAAGTTGGTTCGATTCGTTTTAATTTAAATTAAACCATCTTGGTTTGGTTTATTTTAACTTATCTTAATGGAGCGGGTTAACGGGCCTAATGGTTATGATCCAATAACCATTAAGAGAATTAGTTCTCTATAAAAGAGGGCTTAAGGGATAATTAAGCCCTAATCCAAAACCCTAGCTTGGAGTTGCCGCCCAACCTTCATTGCCGCCCAACCTCCATTGCCGCCCAGCTTGTGGTGCCGCCGTCCAGCTCCTTGCCGGCGACCAAGCTTCAGCCGGTGATCCTCCGGCGACCCTCCGGTGATCTCCTATAGGTTTGGCATCAAGGTGAGCCTTTTCTTCCCTTGGTTGGCCGGCGCCTATAACCTCCACCAAAGCTGTCCAGTTTTCTGGACAGCTTGTTCTCCTCTCGTCGGAGCGTCGTTTGGATGACGGTTAGAGCTCCGACAGCGGCTAACTTACCGGGGATTCGATCTCCGGTAATCCTCTGAGGTGGAGGACGAATGATTCGTCAATTGGTTGACGAATACCTCTCCGGAGAAGCGAGTTTTGAGAACTCGTATTAGGATTCGAATTTGGATTCGGATCGTGATCATCTCTCGATCACATCGTCTTCAACACGAGGCTAGTAACCCGTATGAAGACGAAGCTCGTGGCTTAGCGAAGTCATCCCGAGGAACTCGGCGTGGATACGGATAGAGACAATTCTAGCGAGGATCATTCCGGTTGATGTCGTTTCCGCTACACGTCATACGAAAGGTATAACGTAGATAAATTTCCTTTTATTGCAAATTTAAATTTACGGTTATGTCTACACTTGTTGTAATATGCATGCGTGTGTTGTGTGTGTTGTAATAAATGTAGATTTATTATTTTTATTGCTTCCGCTGTGTTCATGTTTACGAAACGTGATCGAACACACACACACCGCGGTGCCGGATACCCAACAGTGGTATCAGAGCCCAGGTTGTGTTTTGACATAATCGAAAAAATGGTTTTGTGATAGTCATAATGTATTTCTAGAAATTTTCTAATTTTGGAAATTTAGAAGTATTTATGGAAATTTTTCAATTTTGGAAAGTCTAGAAGTATTTATGGAAATCTTCCACTTTTCGAAAGTTGGAAGTATTTATGGAAATTGATATTTTCCATAAATAAAATATTTGATTAGATTCTGGAAATTTGTTTCCTAATTTAATCATGATTTGATTTGGGAAATCAAATCTTAAAATATTTTATTTCCATAAGTAGTTTTAATGATTTAGGAAATTGGTTTCCTAAATAGATTTTCCTTAATCAAATAATTCCTTGAATAAAATATGTGATTAGATTTGGAAATTTGTTTCCTAATTTAATTATGATTTGATTTGGAGAATCAAATCTTAAACATATTTTATTTCCATAAATAGTTATGACATATAAGGAAATTATATACATGACATAATTGTATGTCATGTAATTGCATTAGATGCATAACATTATGCCATGCGTGTCGTGACATGTAGATGTATGCCATGTATGTCATGCCATGTAGATAATAGTTATTTGCATGCAAAGAGGATGAGACATAAAAACCCTTAAACAATATTAAAGCCTACACCTTCCATTAATATGGTTAGAACCAGAGTTCCGTTTCTTGTTTGGGTTGTTGGACTCTCTCCAAGCCCGGCTCGAACCCGAACATGTTCAAACCATGGAATAGTTTAATTCTAATATGGTAAGAGTCAGAGGTCAATCGTTAGCTTTGGTTGTTGGACTCTCTCCAAGTTGGGCTAATTGGTTGAATGCGCTCTTACCATATTAAAACTATTTCCCGATTAATGGGTTGGCTTTAACCTGGAGCATCGGCTTGTTGGACTCTCTCCAAGGTCGATGTAAAGGGAGGTGAAGTTGGGTGCTATGCATATGATGCATACTTGTTAATGTGTTAACAACCCGATGTATGTGTGAACATTCAATTAGTTGATAGCACATTGTGATAGTTGCATATACGTGATATGCAATCGGTATAGATGATACCTACCGTCGTAGTTATGAATGGCTTGTTGGACTCTCTCCAAGGTTGTTCATAACTATGATGGATATCAGCCCATTCGGAGATGGACCTACGATCTCCCGAAGTGATTTTGGGGTTTTTGAAATTCAAAAAAATGAATGGGATTTATAAATGTATATTGATGCATTTTAAAAAAACATCTTTATCATATATGCTCGTTTTGTATTTATAAAATTGATCATGATGTGTTTGAATTTGCGTTCCATTTTGGATTCAAATAAATTGACTGGGCCGAACTTCTTAGACTAGCTTAGAAACTTGAGAATTGTTCTCAAGGTGGAAAAGCTTGCGTATGTCCTCGAAGCGCCTCTTCCCGCCCATCCTAGTGACGATGCAACTCCGGACCAATTGTTGGTCTATCAGAAACATGTGACTGATTCTCAACAAATGAGTTGCATCATGCTAGCCGCGATGGAACCAAAGCAAAGATGAGCATATGGATGCTCATATCGTAGTCCTTCATCTTTGCGAGTTGTTTGATAAGCAAGTGAGATTCAAAGGTTCAAGTCTCAAGCTCCTCTTCACCTCGAGATGCAAGAAGGTTCATCTGTGGTATCGCCAACATGTCAAGACTGTGGAGCCTTCTCGAGAAGCATGAGCAGGGATGTGTTGTTAGTTGATTCCTCAAGAAAGGTTCTAAGAGGGAGTCAAAGGAACAAATGTAAGGGGAAGAAGAAAAAGGCTAAGAAGGCTACTAAAAGGGCACTGCCATCATTATGGCAAGTAGGGCCATTTGTGAAGAAAGTGCAAGATTTATCTTGAGTCCGTGAAGAAGGATAAGACATCGGATGCCCCATCTTCTTCAGAAATCTTCTTTATTGATTGTCATTCTATTTCCTCAGACACTTGGGTATTTGATACTGGGTGAGGCTCACATATATGTAATGACATACATGGGCTAAGGAATAGAAGAAGACTCGTCAAGGGAGAGTCAAATTTATGTGTTGGGAATGGAGCAACGGTTGCTGCACTCGCCATCGGAACGTATTTGTTGAAACTCCCTGCAGGACTTGTCTTAGAACTGGACAATTGCTTTTATATTCCTTCGATTGATAAAGAACATCATTTCTATTTCTTGTTTAAATAGAAATGGGTACCATTTGACTTTTAGTAACAATTGTTGTTACATAACTTTGAATGGAGTTCTTTATGGACTGGAACTTTAAGCAATGGTGTTTATACGCTGGACGATCCAAAGGACATTTTCAATATCGGGCGAGCAACAAGAGTGCTCGAAAGGATAATCAAATAGACTCCTACATGTGGCATTGTCGTCTTGGCCATGTAAGCAAGAAACGCATGTCCGAATTACACCGATGTGGAATTCTGGAATCGTTTGAATTGGATTCATACGATACATGCGTAATCATGCTTAAAAGGCAAGATGACTAAGTTACCTTTACGAAAAGGTGAACGAGTGGGAGAGTTACTAGGTCTAATACATACCGATGTATGTGGACCTATGTCAACTCAAGCTTTAGGAGGCTATAGCTACTTCATTACCTTCACCGATGATCACTCACGGTTTGGGTATGTGTTCTTGATGAAACACAAGTCCAAGCCTTTGAAAGGTTCAAAGAATTCAGAAATGAAGTAGAGAAACAACATGACAAGAGTATTAAAATACTGATCGGATCGGAGGTGGTGAATACTTAAGTCAAGAGTTTCTGATTATCTAAGAGACAATGGCATATTGTCTCAATGGACTCATATACACCACAAAGATAATGGTGTATCCGAGAGGCGAATCGACCTTGTTGGACATGGTCAGTCAATGATGAATCATGCAAATCTTCCCAAGTCCTTTTGGGGCTATGCACTTCGCATAAATTTGCATTTGTTAAATGTAATGCCTACCAAGGTAGTCTCAACTACTCCATATGAGATATGGAATGGTAAGAAACCTCATGTATCTTACTTGAAGATATGGGGTTGTCTCGCTTATGTGAAGCTGGATCAGACGTAAAAATTAGATGCTAAGTCCGATAAATGTCTATTTATTGATACCCTAAGGAAACAAGGTTACTAATTCTATCATCCTGTGGAACAAAAGGTGTTTGTTTCAAGGCATGTGTTTCTAGAGAAAGAGTTTCTCTTGCAAGAAAATAGTGGGAGTGTCTGAGCTTGAGGAGGCTGAGAGACTCAAATAGACATTGATGAGATACGTGAAGCACAACAATGACAACTCATAGTGATGAGCAATCCCGACGACTATTGTAACACCACATCTTCAGAGATCCGTAGAACACGCAATATTCCCGAGAGATATGGATTTCGTAAGTGAATCGAACGACGTGTTACTCATTGATGATGAGGAGCCTACCAGCTATGAAGAAGTGGCCGACAAGTTCAGAAAGGGATAAGTGGCTTGGTGCCATGAAGTCGAAATGGATTCCATGTATGAAAACCAAGTTCGAACTTGGTTGACCCACCAAGGCATAAAGCCTATAGGGTGCAAGTGGGTTTTCAAGAAGAAAACCACATGGATGGTAATGTGATTACCTATAATAGATTGGTGGCGAAGGATATACGTCAAAAATAAGGTGTTGATTATGGCGAAACCTATTACTTTGTAGCTATCTTAAATCCATTCGGATGCTCACTGGCCATAGCGGCTCATTATGATTATGAGATATGGCGGATGGATGTAAGCGAACTTTCCTTAATGGAAACTGCTCGAGGGCGTGTATATGATACAACTGAGGTTTCACATCGGTTGATAAAACCAAGGTATGCAAAGTGCGACGATCCATTTATGGATTGAAGTAAGCATCCAGGAGCTGGAATATCCGTTTGATGAGACAATCAAAAAGTTTGATTTCTCACAAAATCCAGACGAACCTTGTGTGTACAAGAAGGTTAGTGGGAGTGCAGTCGTGTTCCTAGTATTGTATGTCGATGACATATTACTTATAGGAAACGATGTTTCAATCTTCTGATCGATTGAAGGTTTGGTTATCCAAGACATTCTCCATGAAAGACACGGAGAAGCAACCTACATCCTCGGGATTAAGATCTATAGAGATAGATCGAAAGCGGTTGCTTGGTCTTTCGCGATCTACATATAGGCCGAGTGCTAAAGAGGTTTAGCATGTCGGAATCAAGAAAGGTTTCTACCCATCAGGCATGGGATACACCTTTCGAAGTCTATGTGTCCGCGCACAGAAGACGAGAGGATTTGCATGAGTAAGATTTCCTATGCATCCGCAATAGGATCTATCATGTATGTTATGTTATGTATGAGGCCCGATGTATCATATGCTGAGTGTCACGGCGGATACGATCCCGATCGAGGAATGGATTATAGGGTGGTATTAAGGCGATCCTTAAGTACTTGAGAAGAAATTAAGGATGTGTTCCTAATATATGGAGAAGGGTACATGGTGATACGTGGGTATCACGGATGTCGACTCGAACGGACAAGGATGATTCCATGTCTCGATGCAGGTATGTATTCACCTAGAATGGGCGCAATAAGTTGGAAAGGTTCCAAGCTTGACGCTATAGCGGATTACGCCACTAAGGCGAGAATACATTGCGACTTTAGGCGGCGAAGAAGGCGGTTTGGATCAAAAGTTCATCTCAGAACTTGATGTGGTCTCATCGATGATCCAAACATGTAGCCGCGCTATCATCTTATCGGAGAGATCATCGGTAGGAATGAAATACAAATCGAGAAAATTCCCCTTTGAAAGGAACTTAGCGGATCCTTGACTAAGGCATTACCTCAAAATAAGTTTGAGGGTCATGTTAGAGCTTATGGTATTGGATCTAGTAGCGATTGGCATTAGGCCAAGTGGGAGTCTGTTAGTAATATATGAGAGATGTCCTAAGGCAATGCTTATGTATGAACCATTTATATGATAAATGAAGATTCACTATTTGAGTATACATGTTTTATGTATTTGATTGGATCTTAAACTCATTTCTTGAATGTCACGATACGATTCACGGCATGAGAGAATTTGTGATTGGATCACAACTAGTGAGTATCTCTACATGTGTAATTGTGATGTATTGGAATTATCCTAGTCGATGAATTGATGGATTTGGACACCATCAATTACATCGAGACTAACCGAGTATACTCCTTGGTGTATCAAGCGGTGATTCTCCTTTGGTGGAGACATTGTGATGTCGGAGTTAATCATGGATGCTAGTTATGGTAACTAGTTCATTGGAGTGACCAGTAGTAAGACTTCATATGGTTCTCTGCATATATAGATATGTCAATGAAGTTCTTACTGTGGCTTAAGTGCGATGTTCCTTTGACTTGCGGTATTCAAGTCATCTTGATCATAGAGACTTATGCTTTGACATCTTAAGCAAACATCTCTAAGGAGATGTGGACCCGGGATGATTAGGTATAAGTCGAAGTGATCGAAGGTGTTTGAATAACCTATAAAGGATTCACCACTCCTTGCGAGGAGATGTATACCCATGGCCTCTCGTCGGATTGTTACTAAAGTCTTTGGCCAAAGCATTACATGTTTAGAGTAAGGTACTCTTCGATACATGTGGAGTAACTAGAATCCGTAGGGCGAGAAATGATACTTGGGCTAGGTGTGTAACATAGTCGGACCTAGTGGGGACTGACACTATAGACCATGTCCTGAACCAAGTGGGTATAAGATGAGTGAAGGGAATGGGGCACGATTCATTCGAGCTGCTGAAGGGTTTCAGAAATAGTTCTGGATCAACCGTTGATCTTTTCGATTAATTGGGGATCATGATTTACTACTAGGTGCCACTCATGATCGTTCTATAATTAATGGTTAATTATAGACGACCAACATAAACCGAGAACCTATTTGGTCACACGCACAACGAGCGTAATCCAAAGGATTTAAAACGAGCTTGAGAATGGGATTCTCAGACCGAGAGAAACAAGGTTTGGTTGGACCAAACATAAAGCGAGCATGAAATCGTTTCAGTCGCAATGGAAGCGTGGATGGGTCGAGTCTTATGAAGACGTAATGGATGAACCAAAATGGTTTGGTTCTAATCCAATGGAGGAGAATAAACCAAAGGGTTTGGTTTATTTTAAACGAATGAACCAAAAGTTGGTTCGGTTCGTTTTAACTTAAAATAAACCATCATGGTTTGGTTTATTTTAACTTATCTTAATGGAGCGGGTTAACGGGCCTAATGGTTATTATCCAATAACCATTAAGAGAATTAGTTCTCTATAAAAGAGGGCTTAAGGGATAATTAAGCCCTAATCCAAAACCCTAGCTTGGAGTTGCCGCCCAACCTTCATTGCCGCCCAACCTCCACTTGTGGTGCCGTCCCACCTCCTTGCCGGGCGACCAAGCTTCAGCCGGTGATCCTCCGGCGACCCTCCAGTGATCTCCTATAGGTTTGGCATCAAGGTGAGCTTTTTCTTCCCTTGGTTGGCCGGCGCCTATAACCTCCACCAAAGCTGTCCAGTTTTCTGGACAGCTTGTTCTCCTCTCGTCGGAGCGTCGTTTGGACGACGGGTAGAGCTCCGACAGCGGCTAACTTACCGGGGATTCGATCTCCGGTAATCCTCTGAGGTGGAGGACGAAGGATTCGTCAATTGGTTGACGAATACCTCTCCGGAGAAGCGAGTTTTGAGAACTCGTATTATGATCCGAATTTGGATTCGGATCGTGATCATCTCTCGATCACGTCGTCTTCAACACGAGGCTAGTAACCCGTACGAAGACGAAGCTCGTGGCTTAGCGAAGTCATCCCGAGGAACTCGGCGTGGATACGGATAGAGACGATTCTAGCGAGGATCGTTCCGGTTGATGTCGTTCCCGCTACACGTCATACGAAAGGTATAACGTAGATAAATTTCCTTTTATTGCAAATTTAAATTTACGGTTATGTCTACACTTGTTGTAATATGCATGTGTGTGTTGTGTGTGTTGTAATAAATGTAGATTTATTATTTTTATTGCTTCCGCTGTGTTCATGTTTACGAAACGTGATCGAACACACACACACCGCGGTGCCGGAAACCCAACAAAATGCAAGTCTTATGCACCCAAATTTTAGGACCGTTAGCATTAACTATATAGTTTTTGGGAACCCAAGCTTTTCTAGCCTTGCTCTTAATGGTTTGTTTTCTACTAATTAGTGAGGTGAAGGCTACTTCCTTCTCCTTCGGCCTATATCCTATGCCAGTCTTGTTATAAATGACCCTTTGGTCTCTAAGAATCATATCAAGATATTTGGACCCATCCATAAATTTCTCTATGCTTGCTCTTAGTTTACCTATTTCTTTTCTAAGTTCATCATTTTCATTCCTAAATGAGCATGCATCATCACAAGAAATTTCTACATTCTTAATTGATTTAATTTCTACTTTTAAATCCTTAATCCTAGATTTTGATTTATTTAGTGCATTTTGAAGGCATGCAATAGTTTTATATAATAATTCTATCCTAGGGGAGTCCTTTACCTCATCGTCACTAGATGACGATTCGTCGCTTGAGGAGGAGGATGACTCTTCACTTAAGCTATCCTCCAAGGCCATGAGTGTCATGTTTCTTGTGACATGGCAAAGTTCTTCATCATCGGATAAATCTTCTATGCTTTGTGTATCCCAAGTTTGGGCTATCATGGCCTCCTTCTTCTTCTTCTCCTTCTTGTCCTTCTTCTTCTTTTCTTTTTCCTCCTTTTTCTTTAGCTCCGGACAATTTGGCTTGATATGACCCTTTTTGTTGCAACCATAGCAAGTAACATTAGATGTAGGAATTGAACTAGTGGAGGTTTTACCTTTGGAGGATTGGAACATCCTCCTCACATCCTTCTTGGTGAGTTTTCTTGACCTCCCACCAAATTTCTTTACATAGTGAGCTACCTCACTAGCTGATAGCTCCTCATCACTACGTGAAGATTCCTCCTCCGACTCGGATGAAGATGAAACCTTCTTTTTCTCCTTCTTCTTCTTGTCCTTCTTACCTACAAAAAGAGCTACACCTTTCTCCTTGGATGAAGTGTTAGCTTGCTCGTGCAACTCGAATTCACAAAAAAATTTATCTAGTTTAACTAGAGAGGGATCCCTATACACCTTATAAGCATCTACCATTGATGCCCATAAGGTTGTTCTAGGGAATTCTTGAAGAATATACCTCACAAGGTCTCGGTTTTCGACCTTTTCACCTATTACATGTAGTCCGTTGACTAACTCCTTGAAGCGAACGTGCATTTGGCTCATGGTCTGGTTGGTCTTCATGGCGAAGCTTTGGAGTTGGCCTATCAAGAGGTCCCTCTTGGCTCTCCTCGTCTCCTTTGATCCATCATTCAATTCAATGATCTTCTCCCAAAACACTTTAGCGGAGTTGAAGGGGCCAACTTTGAATAGTTGCTCCTTTGATAGACCACATTGGAGTGTGGTCATTGCTTTCGCAATTGCTTACGCCTTCTTTGCCATCTCTCTTGTTCAATCCTTTGTTGGTATTGGTGCTCCGAATTTGTTGACCGGCTTCTCGAATCCATCTACAATGCTAAACTAATTATCACTATCGTTCATAAGGTAGTATTCCATCCTACCTTTCCAATAGCCAAAATCGTTGCTGTCGAAGAATGGAGGCATCGTCGTGCTATACCTGTCACGCCCGCCCTTCCGGGACCCTAAATGTCCGGAGAGGCGGCGCGTGACGCGACCGTACATACATTTCATACAGCGGAAGACTTTATATATATACTTCTTATTTCTTACAGCGGAAGACTTAAGACCTAAATACTTTTTTTTTCTTTTAAATATAGATATGCATTAACACTTCTTCTTAACATAGAGTATGTTTCATAGCATAGCATGCATAGATACTTCTTCTTACTTCTTCTTTACTTCTTCTTATCAACATAAAGCATGCATCATATATATATATATAGATAGTTAGGGCTTAGTAGGTTCATAACATCATCGTCATAGGGAGACATAAGTAAAGACATCCATAGACATCATCATCATAGGTAATACATGTATAAGTAGACTTAACGGATCTTCTCCACCATGCCACTACCACACACATTGACCCCTCCTGCTGCTCCCTTTAGTTTATCCATCCCTTACCCTTATCTGCGATTTAGGAAAATAAACTATAAGCACATAGGCTTAGTAAGATCCTGTCCTACTCAAAAAACCATACATCATCATTAATCATGACTTGTAGCATTTATAACATATAATCAATATATCATGTAACATACATGGCATCATCAACTTAACTTGTAGCTTAAGTAACATGAGATAATATAGCATGGATCATCCCTAACTTAGCAGCATAACATGAAATATATATATATACTTAATCAGCATAATATGCATCATATGTAACTTAGTAACCTAACATCATAGCGTACCATCGAACATAACATGTAACTTATACATCATGACATATCATCTAACATAACATGTAACTTAAACATTATGGCATATCACCTAACATAACATGTAACTTAAACATTATGGCATATCATCTAACATAACATGTAACTTAAACATTATGGCATATCACCTAACATAACAGGTAACTTAAACATTAACAGGCAAACATATGCAAGATGCTTTTGAAAACATATATGTTAGGTACGTAAATATAGATCTCAACATATTTGGGCCCGGCATTGTACCACTTCTTCATTATCATAGCGCGCATCCCTAAATAGGCCCGAGGTAGCAAGTCTCGAACCTAATAGGTTCCTAGGCCCGAGTCTTATTCCATCGACCTAGGGGCAATCGTCATAGCGTAGAAGCCCATCCTAGGCCCGAGTCTTACTCCATCGAACTAAGGCATCTTGGAGCCCATCCCGTACTAGGCCCGAATCTTATTCCATCGACCTAGGGGCAATCATACATAGAAGCCCATCCTAGGCCCGAGTCTTATTCCATCGACCTAGGGCATCTTAGGAGCCCATCCCTTCTTGGACCTTGTTAAGGTCTTGGTACAAGCCATGCAGAAAGTAAAATACTTATATGCTTATTTCTTTAACATAGCATAGCATACTTCATTTCATACACATCATACTTCATTTCATTAACATAGCATAGCATACTTCATTTCATAACACATCATGCTTCATTTCATTAACATAGCATAGCATACTTCATTTCATAACAACATAGCTTATTTCATTAACATAGCATAGCATACTTCATTTCATACACATCATGCTTCATTTCATTAACATAGCATAGCATACTTCATTTCATACACATCATGCTTCATTTCATTAACATAGCATAGCATACTTCATTTCATACACATCATGCTTCATTTCATTAACATAGCATAGCATACTTCATTTCATACACCTCATGCTTCATTTCATTAACATAGCATAGCATACTTCATTTCATACACATCATGCTTCATTTCATTAACATAGCATAGCATACTTTATTTCATAACAACATAACCTATTTCATTAGCATAGTATACAATTCATGGTATGAACTTCATTGTAACCTAAAAGACCAAAGGTGGCCGAATGGCCCTTATAGGCTTTTTAGGGTTTAGACTTTTAACCTAATTCAAGTAACATACAAATGCATATAATTCCATAAAATTCATGGTATGAACTTCATTGTAACCTAGAAGCCAAAGGTGGCCGAATGGGTCTTTGGTGGCTGTTAGGGTTAGCTTTTGTCCTAATCCACCTTAACCCCTAACATCATCATCTAGTTACAAAAACATGGCATGGAACTTCATTGAAACCCTAAAAGTAGGGTTTGGCCGAATAGGTCTTTAGGGTTCATTAGGGTTAGCTTTTGTCCTAATCCACTTTAACCCCTAACATCATCATCAAGTTACAAAAACATGGCATGGAACTTCATTGAAACCCTAAAAGTAGGGTTTGGCCGAATAGGTCTTTAGGGTTCATTAGGGTTAGCTTTTGTCCTAATCCACTTTAACCCCTAACATCATCATCTAGTTATAAACAACATAGCATAGAGCTTCATTGAACCCTAAATCATGGCTTGGCCGAATGGGCTTTAGTGGGTATTAGGGTTAGCTTTTGTCCTAATCCCCTTTTAACATGCTTATAACATCATATGTATACCAACATGGATTAAACTTCATTAGGACATCAATATAAGGGGGGTGGCCGAATGGCCTATGTAGACTTTTAGGGTTAGATCTTTATCCTAAACCCCCTAACATGTTAACATCATTATTTACAAGTAAAACAAGCTATAAAACTTCAATAAAACACCAAAGTCCATATTGGCCGAATGGTTCTTAGGGTTTCCTAGGGTTAACTTTTGACCTAATCCATTTTTAACCCTAACATCATCATATAGTTTCAAAGCATGGCATATAACTTCATGGAGACCCTAAATCATAGTTTTGGCCGAATATAACAATATAGGTTTCTTCTTTTTTTTTTTTCAAAAATAGAAATCGGAACTACTCGTATGCAGGTGAGGGATACTTACATCCTTCGCGTTGCTTTTTGGTGGAAGGAAAACCTAAGGAAGAACCAACCCTAGCCTTCTCTTGCTTGGATGAGATTCGGCCAAAGGTGGAGAAGAGGCTAGAATTCGGTGAGGAGAAGAAGAAGAAGAGTGGAAGTGACCAAATCCAATCTTCCCTCTTCTTTATAAAGGGGGGAGGAAGAGAAGTTCCTCTTTTCTTTTCCATGCCTCTTCATTTACTCCTAGTCCCACTTATCTATAGTTTCCCCCTCTTCCTTAATCATATAATCCTATTGGGCTTCTGGTTAGTGGGTGCATCTATAAGGCTTGGCTGTCTCTAGAGGTTTGGGGTTCAATTCCTAGGCCTTGCACCCCTTTTTGGCTTATTTCCTTTTATTTTTGAAAAGGCCCACATAAAGCCCATGATCATCAAGCCAAAAATTCCTGTAAAAATTGCTAGGAATTTTATGGGCGTTACAATCCTTCATACCTTTAAAAAGTTTCGTCCTCAAAACTTAGAACAATTGTGGGTACTTCTGCTTCATGTCCTCCTCACGCTTCCCAAGTAGCTTCCTCGCACTGCTTGATTCTCACACTGTGACCTTTACTAAGGGCACCTCTTTGTTCCTTAGCCTCTTGATTTCTCGGTCTAGTATTTGGATAGGCCGACTTTCAATACTGTGTCCTCTTGAACTTGTACTTTTTGTGGCTCGATCACTTGGTCCGACCGAAATGCATTTCTTGAGCAGAGACATGGAACACGTTGAATAGCGACATCTCTTGAGGCGACTCTAGCTTGTAGGCACATTGCGATCCTCTCTGCGATATCGGATACGGTCCCAGCGTGGACTCGATTTACCCTTCCTTCCAACCTCATTACTCCCTTCATGGGAGCCACTTTGAGGAATACTAGGTCCCCAACCTCGAATTCTAATGGTCTACGCCTCTTATCCGCATAGCTCTTTTGTCGGCTTTGGGCAGTTTCAATCCTCTGGCGGATGTTCCGTATAGCTCTGGTGGTGTCGTCGATGAAATCCGTCTGGAGTCCCATCCTCTTCTTTTCACCACCCTCGTACCAGCATATGGGAGATCTACATTTCCTCCCGTATAGAGCCTCGTAAGGTGCCATTCCAATAGTAGCGTGGTAGCTATTATTGTAGGCAATCGCAAACATAAGTATCGACACGGCTACCTTTGAAATCCGGTAGGGCTCTTAACATATCTTCGATGATTTACTCTTTCGGTCTGCATCGTCTGGGGATGGAAGCGATCGAACAATAGCTTTGCCTAAGGCCTTAACGCATTCGAAATGGGAGATAAAGCGACCATCTCTGCGAAATGATGGTCTTAGGAATTCCATGTAGTCGATAATTTCCTAGCATATAATCGCAGTTGGTTTCGTCGAATAGGTCATCTTGATTGCTAAGAAATGGGCGGACTTAGTCAATCTATCTACAATTACCCATATACCGTTTGTTGTCTTGGGCAATCCTGAGATGAAATCCATAGAAATGTCCTCCCATTTCCATTCTGGAATCTGGATCGGCTGCAGTGTTCCTCCAGGTCTTTGGTGCTCTGCCTTAACCCTTTGGCAGGTCAGGCAAGTACTGACATACTGAGCCACATCTCTTTTCATTCCGAACCACCAGAACTTTCGTTTAAGGTCTTGGTACATCTTGGTGGTTCCAGGATGCATCGCATAGGGAGTTTTGTGAGCTTCCTCAAATATCTCCTCCCGCAATTCTGGATTGTCGGGAATACACAAGCGATCCCTGAGGTAGAGTACTCCACTATCAGAGATCCGGAACCCATCGTCCTTTCCCTCTAGGACCTCTTGCTTGATCCTCTGAAGGCTTGGGTTGTTGGGGTGATCGGTTGGCCAGCTAGAGGGGGGTGAATAGCCCTAATTCGTCGTTCGTCGTATTTTGTTCGTTCTCGTCTACAATTCTTGTTAGCGCAGCGGAATAACAATAATAATACTAACAAGAAACATAAATACACACAAACAAAACACAACGATATACGTGGTTCGGAACCGAATGGTTCCTACTCCACGGGTGAGCTCCTCGAGCTCTAGTTATGCTCACGGCACTAACTATAACACTCCTTTTCGACAACACGTCGGAGGTGGAGAAACCTCTCACAAGCTATTACACTAAGTAATGAAATACAACAAGAAATACAAAGACAATACAAAAGAGAACTTTTACACCGATTGCTTTTGATCGCTTTCTTGTTGCTTGCTTGCTCTTGAAGGTGCGGAATGCAACAAATTCCTTCAAAGTCACCCAAAAAGCCTTTGCGAAATCCTCCAACTCGTGCTCCTTTTATAACACGCATCGTGTTTTGCGCCCATCGATTGCTCGTGACCATCGGTCGGTGATCCTCAGCCATTGTCTCACTGGCAAGATCCACGTTAGGAAGTTTCAGCGGATCACTCATCGATCGTGATGGCACCCATCGATCGATCTACCATCGATCGAGTCTTTGGCGAACTCGACTCCATTCTGCAGCCGTGCCGCGGTCATCATCAGATCGCCATCCCTTGGCGGTCGATCTCCATCGATCATTGCCCTCCCTCGGTCGGTGATCACCGACGATCGATCGAACGGTCAAACCCCACGACCTAGGCGATCGTGACATCCATGCGGTCGGTGATGTCAGCAAAACCTCAAACACCAAGTTGTTTGAGCCTCCGACCGTCGGGTAAACCCTCAAACATCACGTTTGAGCCTCCGACACTCAGTCTTAGCCACTTGGCCAAGTCCACACGGAGTTCCCACCGAAGCTCTCTTCCTCGGCCTCGTCCCTCGGATCGCGCGGCTTTGCAATGCCATCCTTCGGCGTCTCATGCCCTAGAAGTATGCTTCCTTTGGGCTCACTCCAATCGCTCCCCGTCCGGCGGTCCCTCGGATGCACCAAGCGCACGGCTTCGCAATGTCATCCTTCACCGACTCAAGGACCCCGAGCCTAGTGAACTTACCAAGTCCTCAAGACTTCCCAAATGCACCAAGCGCCGACGACCGCAATGCATTTCTCACCAAGCACCGAGCGCGCGGCTCCGCAATGCTTTGATTTCCCATGCACAAGCACGGCCGCAATGCTTTGGACTTTCCCATGCCAAGCACCAGCCGCGCCAATGCTTTGGACTTTCACACTTCCATGCTTGATTTACCATGCAACCCCATGTTGGACTTTCCCACCTAAGCTCCATGCTTGGATTTTCCATACCAACTCCATGTTGGACTTTCCCATGACAATCCCATGTCATGAGTTTTGTCTATCATCAAAATACCATCGGTTGTTGCTCAAAACTCGAGTCAACAGGACGATTGCACCAACAATCTCCCAACAATCTCCCCCTTTTTGATGATTGACAAAACTACCATCTCAAGTCTACCAATTCTTCCATATTGGCAATTCTCATGTCCCAATGAGAATTCCAACGAACCCTAATTGGTAACTTGGTAACTTCTCCCCCTTTTTGACATCACATCAAAAAGGTCCTCCCCAAGGGTATGAAGGTCTCATATCCCAATGAGATCTTATATCTCTCCCTTGGAGGAACACATGCCTACCATCTTTCAAGTGATCCCATATCACTTAAAGAGAGGCAACCCAAATTTCCTCCCATGAGGAAATACACATCCATCTTCCCATGATGGATACCTCCCCCTAGAGGCTTGCTCCCCCTTGACCATTGCACCAACAATGTCCTTGGAGAGTCCCTAAGCCAATAGGAACATAAACCAATCAAAATTAAGGCAAAGTTCAACAATGAACTCTCATCCACCTTAAAATTGATAATCACCCTCAACCCAACTCCTAATCCATATCCAATGGATTTCCACCCTCTCTTATGCTCTCCCAAGTATGTCCTAGGGTTAGGAGTGGTTAGGGGACCAAAAACTTGGCTAAACATGGGCCTAACTATCAAGTTTACCCGAAATCAGCTTGTGCCAGTCGACTCCGTCAGATACGGATCATTGGACTTACCATCGATCATTGCCATTACAGTGATCGTGATCTTGATCTACGATCATTGTTGCATTCCATGTTGGGAGATTGTTGGTGCAATCATCCCAGGTTGACTCGAGTTTGACTCGAGCAATACCCCGATGGTATTTTGATGATAGACAAAACTCATGACATGGGATTGTCATGGGAAAGTCCAACATGGAGTTGGCATGGAAAATCCAAGCATGGAGCTTGGAGTGGGAAAGTCCAACATGGGGTTGGCATGGTAAATCCAAGCATGGAGCTTGGTGTGAAAGTCCAAAGCATTGCGAAGCCGTGCGCTTGGTGCTTGGCATGGGAAAGTCCAAAGCATTGCGGCCGTCGCTGGTGTGGCATGGAAATCAAAGCATTGCGGAGTGCGCTCGGTGCTAGTGAGAAATGCATTGCGGCCGTGCGCTGCATTTTGGAAGTCTTGAGGACTTGGTAAGTTCACTAGGCTCGGGGTCCTTGAGTCGGTGAAGGATGACATTCGGCCGTGCGCTTGGTGCATCAGGGACCGCCGGACGGGAGCGATTGGAGTGAGCCCAAAGGAAGAATACTTCTAGGGCATGAGGCGAAGGATGGCGTTGCCGCGTGCGCTTGGCTGATCAGGGGACGAGGCCGAGGGAAGAGAGCTTCGGTGGGAACTCCGTGTGGACTTGGCCAAGTGGCTAAGAGAGTGTCGGAGGCTCAAGCGTGATGTTTGAGGGTTTACGCGGAGGCTCAAACAACTTGGTGTTTGAGGTTTTGCCATCATCGAGGCATGGATGTCGATCCATTGCTCTAGGTCGTATGGGTTTGACGATGTTCGATGATCGTCTGGTGATCGATCGGAGGAGAGCGATCGGTGATGGAAGCATCGATCCGCCAAGGGATGGCGATCGGTCGATGACACTGCACGCAGAATGGAGTCGAGTTCGCCACTCGGTGATCGAGTAGATCGTCTCGATGGGTGCCATCCATCGATCGGTGATGAGTGATCCGCTGGAAACTTGCCAGCGTGGATCTTGCCGTTGTGAGACAGCGACTAGGATCGATCATTGATGGTCACGAGCGGTCGTGATGGCAAAACTTGATCGAGGTTATAAAAGGAGCACGAGTTGGAGGATTTCGCAAAGGCTTTTGGGTGACTTTGAAGGGGAATTCTTGTTGCATTCGGACCTTCAAGAGCAAGCAAAAGCAAGCAACAAGAAAGCGATCAAAAGCAATCGGTGTAAAAGTTCTCTTTTGTATTGTCTTTGTATTTCTTGTTGTATTTCATTACTTAGTGTAATAGCTTGTGAGAGGTTTCTCCACCTCCGACGTGTTGTCGAAAAGGAGTGTTATAGTTAGTGCCGTGAGCATAACTAGAGCTCGAGAAGCTCACCCGTGGAGTAGGAACCATTCGGTTCCGAACCACGTATATCGTTGTGTTTTGTTTGTGTGTATTTATGTTTCTTGTTAGTATTATTATTGTTATTCCACTGCGCTAACAAGAATTGTAGACGAGAACGAACAAAATACGACGAACGACGAATTAGGGCTATTCACCCCCCTCTAGCCGGCCAACCGATCACCCCAACATGGGTCACGTGCTTGCTTTTCCCGTATATCATCGAACAACGTCGGCGCTATCGTCAGGGTCGAGAGCTGTCCGGAGATGATTTCAACCTCGTAATTCATTACTCCCCCCCCTTTTTTTTTTGTATGTTCCAGTCTACCCAGCATTGTTCAACTATATCATACACATCCCATGCAATGAACTCATCATCAATTTCAAAAAGAGAAACGACTTGTCGTCTCTTATTCACATCTCTTATTCATCTTTTCCAATCATAAGGAGAAATGTTAACAGATAACATTCCTTATTTCCAAATTAAACCACAGCAACTATTTGAGAAGATAGTTCATTATGACTCCCACTAGGACAAACCCTAGTGCGATCGTAATTATTTTTCGTCCCATCTTCCTTGGCCTCACCAGGGTGGTCTTTGGTTGGCCAATAAGTTGACTGTTTGCAGATCCTTCTTCCTTCCTCCCGAGGCCAGCTACCACCGGATTCTCTACCACAGGCTTCTCTTGAACCCTGTGCTCCGGCGATTCGGCACAACTCCGCGCATAGGTTATCCGCCCTTCATAGCGGCCCCACGTGGTGTGCAACTACCATGAACTCATTTGGCGAGGGGCGGACCAAGGCCCATATCTTATAGTTATCGATGCGGAAACTCCGCTCGAGTCTCCTAAAAAGACCATCGAGCCTTCTCATGTGTCCATTGACCCCACCATCGGTTTATAGACTATCTCTTCAATAGCTTCCCTTAATCGGTTTGTGACACATCACGACGGGTCATAGTAGTCATTTGTCCATGCCATCGAAATTGAAATAAATGAAGTCGATACAAACCGACCAACGTCTGAACCGCTTAATTGATTGGATGAACATAGACCTTACACAATTAATTATGAAAAAAATCAAATTTTTGTAACAAAATTTGTTTATTTATTTATTTATTTGTTTATATATATATAGATATTTTATTATATATATATTTTTTTTTGTAATTAAACTAAGGCTAGCATAAGGTTGTTTTAAGCTTAAGGCATCATAGCTTAAGGCATCACTCATGTTCTCCTGCATAATTTAAGCTTAAGGTATTTTATATCATACATGAACAATCATAAGGGTATCATACATATTTTCGTGCATGTTTAAGCTAGAAGCATTTCCTATTATACATGAATCAAGCTTAAGGGAAAGGCATTTTATAAATAAGCTAGAGGCATTTTATATTATACATGAACTAAATAATCTAAAGATATTTCATATCATGCATGATCAAAATTAACAAAATTTAGAGTATAGACATAGAATTCTTACTTGAGCGAGGATTTGGAGCTTGATGTGTGTAGTGGAAAGCGGATCCGCTCTGATACCAACCTGTCACGCCCGCCCTTCCGGGACCCTAAATGTCCGGAGAGGCGGCGCGTGACGCGACCGTACATACATTTCATACAGCGGAAGACTTTATATATATACTTCTTATTTCTTACAGCGGAAGACTTAAGACCTAAATACTTTTTTTTTTCTTTTAAATATAGATATGCATTAACACTTCTTCTTAACATAGAGTATGTTTCATAGCATAGCATGCATAGATACTTCTTCTTACTTCTTCTTTACTTCTTCTTATCAACATAAAGCATGCATCATATATATATATATAGATACTTAGGGCTTAGTAGGTTCATAACATCATCGTCATAGGGAGACATAAGTAAAGACATCCATAGACATCATCATCATAGGTAATACATGTATAAGTAGACTTAACGGATCTTCTCCACCATGCCACTACCACACACATTGACCCCTCCTGCTGCTCCCTTTAGTTTATCCATCCCTTACCCTTATCTCAGATGAGGAAAATAAACTATAAGCACATAGGCTTAGTAAGATCCTGTCCTACTCACAAAAACCATACATCATCATTAATCATGACTTGTAGCATTTATAACATATAATCAATATATCATGTAACATACATGGCATCATCAACTTAACTTGTAGCTTAAGTAACATGAGATAATATAGCATGGATCATCCCTAACTTAGCGGATAACATGAAATATATATATATACTTAATCAGCATAATATGCATCATATGTAACTTAGTAACCTAACATCATAGCGTACCATCGAACATAACATGTAACTTATACATCATGACATATCATCTAACATAACATGTAACTTAAACATTATGGCATATCACCTAACATAACATGTAACTTAAACATTATGGCATATCATCTAACATAACATGTAACTTAAACATTATGGCATATCACCTAACATAACAGGTAACTTAAACATTAATAGGCAAACATATGCAAGATGCTTTTGAAAACATATATGTTAGGTAATGCGTAAATATAAATCTCAACATATTTGGGCGCGGCATTGTACCACTTCTTCATTATCATAGCGCGCATCCCTAAATAGGCCCGAGGTAGCAAGTCTCGAACCTAATAGGTTCCTAGGCCCGAGTCTTATTCCATCGACCTAGGGGCAATCGTCATAGCGTAGAAGCCCATCCTAGGCCCGAGTCTTACTCCATCGACCTAAGGCATCTTGGAGCCCATCCCTAACTAGGCCCAATCTTATTCCATCGACCTAGGGGCAATCATACATAGAAGCCCATCCTAGGCCCGAGTCTTATTCCATCGACCTAGGGCATCTTAGGAGCCCATCCCTTCTTGGACCTTGTTAAGGTCTTGGTACAAGCCATGCAGAAAGTAAAATACTTATATGCTTATTTCTTTAACATAGCATAGCATACTTCATTTCATACACATCATACTTCATTTCATTAACATAGCATAGCATACTTCATTTCATAACACATCATGCTTCATTTCATTAACATAGCATAGCATACTTCATTTCATAACAACATAGCTTATTTCATTAACATAGCATAGCATACTTCATTTCATACACATCATGCTTCATTTCATTAACATAGCATAGCATACTTCATTTCATACACATCATGCTTCATTTCATTAACATAGCATAGCATACTTCATTTCATACACATCATGCTTCATTTCATTAACATAGCATAGCATACTTCATTTCATACACCTCATGCTTCATTTCATTAACATAGCATAGCATACTTCATTTCATACACATCATGCTTCATTTCATTAACATAGCATAGCATACTTTATTTCATAACAACATAACCTATTTCATTAGCATAGTATACAATTCATGGTATGAACTTCATTGTAACCTAAAAGACCAAAGGTGGCCGAATGGCCCTTATAGGCTTTTTAGGGTTTAGACTTTTAACCTAATTCAAGTAACATACAAATGCATATAATTCCATAAAATTCATGGTATGAACTTCATTGTAACCTAGAAGCCAAAGGTGGCCGAATGGGTCTTTGGTGGCTGTTAGGGTTAGCTTTTGTCCTAATCCACATTAACATCATCATCTAGTTACAAAAACATGGCATGGAACTTCATTGAAACCCTAAAAGTAGGGTTTGGCCGAATAGGTCTTTAGGGTTCATTAGGGTTAGCTTTTGTCCTAATCCACTTTAACCCCTAACATCATCATCAAGTTACAAAAACATGGCATGGAACTTCATTGAAACCCTAAAAGTAGGGTTTGGCCGAATAGGTCTTTAGGGTTCATTAGGGTTAGCTTTTGTCCTAATCCACTTTAACCCCTAACATCATCATCTAGTTATAAACAACATAGCATAGAGCTTCATTGAACCCTAAATCATGGCTTGGCCGAATGGGCTTTAGTGGGTATTAGGGTTAGCTTTTGTCCTAATCCCCTTTTAACATGCTTATAACATCATATGTATACCAACATGGATTAAACTTCATTAGGACATCAATATAAGGGGGGGTGGCCGAATGGCCTATGTAGACTTTTAGGGTTAGATCTTTATCCTAAACCCCCTAACATGTTAACATCATTATTTACAAGTAAAACAAGCTATAAAACTTCAATAAAACACCAAAGTCCATATTGGCCGAATGGTTCTTAGGGTTTCCTAGGGTTAACTTTTGACCTAATCCATTTTTAACCCTAACATCATCATATAGTTTCAAAGCATGGCATATAACTTCATGGAGACCCTAAATCATAGTTTTGGCCGAATATAACAATATAGGTTTCCTCTTTTTTTTTCAAAAATAGAAATCGGAACTACTCGTATGCAGGTGAGGGATACTTACATCCTTCGCGTTGCTTTTTGGTGGAAGGAAAACCTAAGGAAGAACCAACCCTAGCCTTCTCTTGCTTGGATGAGATTCGGCCAAAGGTGGAGAAGAGGCTAGAATTCGGTGAGGAGAAGAAGAAGAAGAGTGGAAGTGACCAAATCCAATCTTCCCTCTTCTTTATAAAGGGGGGAGGAAGAGAAGTTCCTCTTTTCTTTTCCATGCCTCTTCATTTACTCCTAGTCCCACTTATCTATAGTTTCCCCCTCTTCCTTAATCATATAATCCTATTGGGCTTCTGGTTAGTGGGTTCATCTATAAGGCTTGGCTGTCTCTAGAGGTTTGGGTTCAATTCCTAGGCCTTGCACCCCTTTTTGGCTTATTTCCTTTTATTTTTGAAAAGGCCCACATAAAGCCCATGATCATCAAGCCAAAAATTCCTGTAAAAATTGCTAGGAATTTTATGGGCGTTACAATACCCCTCTCGGAATGCCATCGTGCTCCGGTTGATTGTTAGATCCTCCGATGCGATCCGGGCTCTGATACCACTTGTTAGGGATCTTTGGAAGGCTAGAGGGAGTGAATAGTCTTTTTTCGAATTCTACAAAAAGGGTTAGCGGAAGCAAAACAAGAACTAAATAAAAAACACAACAAATACTAACATGAAAGCGTTTACGTGATTTGGAGATTAAGCTCTTACTCCACGGCGATCCTTAAGGTGGATCAACCCAAGCAATTCTACTAAGAAGCTTTCCTTTACAAGACACTCTCGTCTTCTTATAATGATGAAAATGAAATTTAGGAGAAGAGGAGGAATTAACACAAAGAAAGCCTTTGAAATTCGTGGGGAGCTTGAGAGTAAGGTTGGAAGATAAGCACTAGCCCCCTCAAGCACCCCAAACCCTCTTTTTATAGAGAGAGGGTTGTTTTTCCCGTTGGGCCATGATCAGTCGACTGATGGTCTCCATCAGTCGACTGTCATCGCAGCTAACGGCTTTTGATCAGTCGGATTCGCGGGATTTCACGGGCATCATCAACCAAAGACAGGCTCATCAGTCGACTGATCCATCCATCAATCGACTGATGAAGTGATCAGTCGAGTCATCACGGCGAGCAGCCGAGTGAGACCCCATTTTGTGCCAGATGTTGACTTGATCAGTCGACTGCTAGTCTTGGCAGTCGACTGATGATGGAACCAGTCGAATTCCAACCCTTGGCAGTCGACTGATTGTCAGGTTTTCAGCCTTACTTAGTCGAACACTTGATCAGTCGAGTGATACGATGTATCAGTCGACTGATACTCGTCAAGTGTGATAATTTCATACTTGAATTAACTCCTTAGACCTAGACTCAACCTTCTAGCTCTTCCTTAAGCCTTGCGCCTCCAGGATCCCTCCGAGTCTGCGACTTGTTCATTCTTTGTTCTTGCTTCCAAGAGCTTCCTTCGGTTTCGTCATGTCTTGGGTTTCTCTTTGCCAAAGTACGCTTGGACTTTACGTGCCAAGACAACATGCTTGGACTTACGCTACCAAGACTTGCCTTTGGACTTCCTTCGCCAAGGTCTCCTTGGACTTTACGCTACCAAGACTACATTCTTGGTCTTACGCCGCCAAGCCCTTTCCTTATACTTCTCTTGCCAAGATCACACTTGGACTTTTCCTTTATCAAGTATTCATACTCGGATTTTCCTGTCACTTAAACATGTTCATAATTAGATCACAAAATATTGCCTAACTTAGATGATTATCCAAACATCAAAACATATAAATGCTTGGGGCATTATTGTACCATAACATGTATGATTTATTCATAGTTGTTGTCCTAAATCCAAGTCCATCCTTGTTGTATATGACTCTTTGAGTTCCAAGGAGTCGATTAAGACCCTTGGATCCCAATGTGAACTTTTCCAACCTAGCCTTGAGCTCTTGAACTTGCCCTTTCAAGAGAGAATTCTCTTTCTCAAATTTTTCGACTTGAGTTGAGTTTCCCTCTCGAACTTGACTAGTCAAAGAGGTTAGGGTGGCCTCATGCTTGAGGAGTTTAACCTCTTTAAACAAGGACTCAACCCTAGACTCGGACTTAGCTAACTTTTTATCTAATAATTTAATTGCACAATATATATTTCTGATTAACGAACGACTTACCTTGATCTTTTCCTTTGATCCTGATTTGAGTCTTGACTCGAATTCATCCTCGGAGTCAGAGTCAGATTTGTAGTAGGCTTTGGATTTGGACTCGGACTCCGTCGGTCTCGCCATGAATGCTAAGTCGTCGCCTTGGTCTTCTTCTTCCCAAGTTGCTTGGAATGCTTTCTTTGGTTGTCTCATATTTCTTTCCTTTTTGATCATCCTTCGAACTAGGTTGACTAGTTCGGTCTCAATTTCTTCCTCCGATTGTTAGTCGTCTTCTTCGGGAGGTGGCTTGCCGTTTGCCTTTCTCCTTTGACCTACAACCAATGCTACACCTTTCTCGACCGGGGCCGTGTTAGTTTGTTCATGCAATTTGAATTTCGAAAATAACTCATCTAATCTAATTTTTGAATGGTCTCTAGATACTTTGTAGACATCAACCATGGATGCCAACAAAGTAGTCCTAGAAAATTCATTTAAAGCGTACCTTATCACATTGAGGTTCTCCACTTTTTGCCCAATTGAATGTAGGTCATTCATCATGTCCTGGATCCTTGCGTGGAGTTGCATCATCGTCTCGTGATCTTGCATATTTAGATTAAATAATTTATTTAATAAGAGATCCCATTTGCATACCTTTGTGTTGGTCATCCCTTCGTGTAGCTCAATGAGCTTGTTTCACAAGTCTTTTGTGCTGATGAAGGGGCCGACGTGGTTGAGTTCTTCCTTGGAGAGGCCACATTGCAGGATTTGAGTAGCTTTCGCATCGCCTTCCACTTGTCGCTTCATGGCGTTCATCCACTTGTCGCAATCCAAGAACTCACCATCTTCATTGGTTGGTAGAGTGAAGCCGGTTTGGATGACTATCCACATCTCGACTTGGATCTTAAGGTAGCACTCCATCCGACCCTTCCAATAACAGAAGTCATCTCCATTGAAAAACGGAGGTCGGGAGGTGTTAAACCCCTCGAGATGGGCTATTCAATAAAACCTTGCACAACAAAAACATGACAAATACACGAATTGCCAAGACTTTGTCTTGAATTAGTAGTGCGGGAAAAATAATAAAGAAAGACTTAAATTGAACGAAAATTACAAAATGAAATAACACTTGCTAAATCGGTGGTTGCATCGAATTTGAGCACCCCCGCTCTGATACCAATTATTGGACCGAAGAGTCGCTAGAGGGTGAATAGCGACTGTAAAATCTTTTTTTATTTTCGTCGAAAACCCGAATAGCACAACAGAAAGTAAAAACAATATAAAAGAAAGTGACTCTTTTTCTTTTTACTTGGTTCACAACCAAAAGGTTGCTAATCCAAGGCCCCGCGATCCTAGACCGCATACGATGGGACAATCCACTAAAAGTCTCCTGCTCGTTGGAGACGATGATTACAAATCAAAGGATAGAGGAAGAGGAAACAAGCCTACCTCTCCTCTCTGTGATTAAAAGAACAAGTACAAGAATGATAACAACTTAAATAAAAGCTACCGACTAGGCAATCCGGAGTTAGGCACGATGTCGGCGTTACGACGACGTAAAGTTATTGTCGGAAGCTTGGCATTGTTGGAGCACTTTGGGAGCACAATTAGATGATCAAAAGAGGTGAAAAACCTCTTCTTTTATAGCCCTCCAAACCCTAGGTCGTTGAGATCTAGATCTGGGTCAAAGCTCCACATCACTCAAAGATAAGGGAAGCTTATCTTGACTTTCTTCGAGATGATCAACTTGACCAGTAGTCAACTGATGCCCCTTGGCAGTCGACTGCTGGTAGGATCAGTCGACTGCCAATGGCCTTCAGTCGACTCCCAGCTTGATCACTCACCTGCAAGATAGAGTTAGCACAGAAATGAAGATTAATGGTAAATACAACGGTCCTTATCATCTGGCCTCAACCTAGACCTTCCTCTGGAAGTCTTAGTTGGATCGTCGCCTACGGTAGTCCCCATACGGAGGACTCGAACTTACCATCGCTCCACACTGGTGCTTACCTCAGGTCCTTCCTGACTTGTCACTTAGCTTTCGATCACCACCGAGGTTCCCTGTGTCACGCCCCGAGAGCATGCCGTGCCGAAAAGCAAACAGACGACATCTCCCTTGTACGTGGCAACATCTCGTGTTAATACAAGGCCCATAGGCCACAACAACAACAACAACATATATATATATATATATATATATATATATATATATATATATATATATATATATATATATATATATATATATATGTAAACAAACCACAGCAACATAACAAACACACTACAACAAATACACAGCGGAAACATAAAACAACCACATCACAACTATATACAGTGCATACCGGTATGACTGACACATCACAACACAACGGAACATTGACAAAATTCGAATCCACAAGTCCACAACACAGTACATCACGAAAACTCCAAATACATAACACAACGTATGGAAAGTCCAAAACGAACACGGGAGACTCGGAGGTGAGATGAGATGTTGCCAGCCAGCGGTGCTCCAAGTCGTCATGAAGACTTCTACCTGTTACCTGGGCGACAGAAAAACCCAGAGTCTGTGGTGGTGAGTATAACTCAGCAAGTAATAGGAAAAACATGTATATATCAAATATCACATGTAATTCAATAGCATAACCTAAAGGTACAACATGTATACCAGTACAGTATATAAATACATGCATATACCGTCTAACCAAATAAACAATATATAATGCAGACATACCTGAAAGTCTGCTACACTACTCTGATCCAACCTAAGCATATATCCAACATATATAACAGGAAGAGTAATACTAACTCACAATATACTCATGATACAGGTCAAGGGTATCTAATGGTCTGTCCAACAAATATACAAGTATTCGACACAACCGTATAACAGATGCAAGAAGCATGTATGAATATGATGTACAACCAAATGCAGCAAGCATAGTACAATCAAATGCAACATCACAATAAGCATATATATATAGACTGCATCTATATATATTAATCACAACCATCCATATATATATATATATATATATATATATATATATATATATATATATATATATATATATATATATATATATGGTAATATGAAACGCATAAGATACGACAATGCATGCATGATGCTCACCCTAAAGCACACCAATCACTACTCTCGAGTGGCCGAGTGGGCAGCATGATCGAGTAGTATATAAGCATGAAGAGAAAGCTACACAATGGGGGGCCCCTACTATTTGCCACTCCGACAGTCACTACCCATGAGTGGTCAAGTGCTACACACGCAGGTCTACGACACGCAAATTCAACTACCACTGTCTATAGTGGTAGCGGCACCACAATGCTCTGCCCTCACACCAATTACTCCTCCTATGAGTAACCGTGGAGGCAGGATGACTGACGACCCTCTCAACCATAAGGGAGACCACGTCGCCAGCATGCATGCAAATGACATGAATGCTCTGTCACACAAATAGACATCCACCATAGACTCTCTATTATACAGAGAGTCATACTAATCAGATCAATGCACTCTCTATCCTGCAGAGAGTCATACTCAACTGATCATAACACTCTCTATCCTATAGAGAGTCATACCAATCTAATCGACGCACTCTCTATCCTACAGAGAGTCGTACCCAACTGATGGACGCACTTTCTATCCTATAGAGAGTCGTACTTACTAATCGATGCACTCTCTATCCTATAGAGAGTCATACTCAATTGATTATAACAAGCTAGGACCGTCGGTCCATAGCGACACACTAAGTATCATTCACCTGACCATTTAAACAATATATGGTCGGTGGTAAACATGCAACCTAAGGGTACTAGAATAACCCTAGGTTCAAGACATTATCTTCCTACGGATGACCTTTTTGCCCAATTTACAATCAGGTCGTCATCGGGACTTTACTATTTGCACTTAACTAAACAAATTCTAAGTTACTTACATCACATATATATATATATATATATATATATATATATATAACTCCAAATCATGATGAAGTGAAACATGATAACAACAATGGAGTTTAACAACCAACGATAAGGTATCAAGTGCAAGAGTAAATAAGAGCGGAGTCAAGGTAATATGATCATATATCTAAATCTGTATGCAACAACAACTATCTGACCAGGGTAGGAAATTACCCACCTGTTAAATAGCTCCACTAGCTGTCCATGCGTACAAGCCTCTGTCACTTACCAAAGTCCTGCAAGACCACATGAACTACGATTAAGTTCTAACATGACCAAATCGGATCCTACATCGATCTCTTATTCAAATCCATTATCCAAATACTAATTAAAGTCTCAATCAGCTAACTGAACACTTCCTCCATTAGCTCTAAATCAACAAACCAATAAGAGACTAACCACAAATCTAACATCTCAACCATAGCACTTAAATCACAACTCACCTAACTTAGTTCCAACTTCTAATTAGCTCACTCCAAATAGGAAATAACAAGCTTACCCACATTTGTCTTCATCACCTGCACTGAAAGGCAGATTAGAAGCAACCACCATATCTATTAACAAAATAACATTGGTATACATCCAAAACATTCAAGTCTGGACTTACCAAGCCTAGCTTCCTTCACTGCTTCTTGTTCCACGTCTGAAATAGCAACTTATACCAACCAGATGAATTCAGCCGTAGCTGCCATCTATCATCACAACCACAACACAGAACCTAGCTGCCGAAACATATATTTGTCGATAAAGTTTTCAAATCTCAACTTACCCAGCCCGACTTTAATTCCAAAGCTTCTGATCAGTGATCTTACTCAAATTAAATCTAAATCCAATTAGCTTCTTAATCCACCTACAAGTATATGATACGAATTAATCGATTAAACTACAATCAAACTCAACTTCAATACCCTACTAATTAACCCAAAATTTATTCCACGGCATTACCTCACCTGATACAATCAACCACAGCTGCTTGATTCCCTCCCATGAATCTAACTTGTTCAATCCAGATGAACTGAAGACAACCTTCAAATTCAAAATATTAGACACCTGATAATTAGATCATAAGAAACTTACAAGTTGCTTCACATACCTCCACCCCCAAACCACGGGACTATGTCAGGTTCGTGGTCACCATCGATCTTGCTGTGATTCACCAGTGAAACATTGGCTAATACCAACTCTGCCTCTTGCACACCAAGATCAGCAAATGGTGAACCGAGCTCCTCCCTCTTTAATCTGAGAGTGAGAAGATGACTGGTGACTGAGGTCACAGATCCCAGCTCGCAGTGAAGCAGTCTGGTACTCGCGATCGACGGAGCTATAGCTATAACAGGGAAAATGCTCGGTTTTGCGACATCAATAGCCATCTCTTGTAGGCCTACTGCTAAAGGTAGGAAACTTCGCTTCCCACTTCAACTCGGTCGCTTGTTCATGAAGATCCCTTCTACGTCCCCGGATAAAAAAAATTTATCCTTGACAAGAGGGATTGCCCAAGCAACCTTGTCATCGTCGTGCTATTCGATTAGAGTAGTCACTTGAACAAACTTGTTGTTCAAGAGACTAACCTCTATTCAACGAATAGCCGCAGAATAGACGATGTACGGATCGCCGGCTTTTGTATTTGTATTCGGGGTCCAAGTATATTTAGCCACAAAACAGAATATATCATGCATATATAATTGAAAACAATTACAAACATGTTAAATATGAAGATGGATAAGTGTTATACCTCTCGATCTTCTATTGTATGACCTTCCTCCTTTCGGACGTCGTGTGGGCGACGATATACTAAAAGTTGAAGCTCCTAGATCACCAATCTTCCTTCCTTGCTAGTTCCGAGCAAGAGGAAGATTAGAAACAAGACCCTTCTCCTTCCTTTAGTCAACCAACAAGCAACAAGCAAGTTGCTTGCCACCGGCCAACAAGGAAAAGGGGGAGAAAGATGAATACCGGCCAAAAGCTCCAAGGGAAGACCTTAAGCTATGTTTCCACTGGCAAAAGAGAAGGAGAAGGGATGATTTGGACGCCGACCAAGGGCTGGAAAAGCTATATGGGCGCCGGCCACCTTGAGGAAGAAGAAGATAAGGAAAGAATTTCCTTATTTGGTGCCGCCAACTCCCTATGCTCCTTGCCGCCCAAAACCCTAGCCTCTCCCCTTGATTCTTCTCCTCCATGCCAACATTAAAGCCTCCTTTTATAGAGTTTAGGGATAAGCCTTGTTTTAATCTCCACCATTGGTTCTAGGGATTTAATCTCAATCGTCGGATCTAGAGATTTAATTTCAATCGTCGGATCTAGAGATTTAATCTCTACCTTTGGATCTAGAGTTTTGTTTCCATCCATTGGATCTAGTGTTGGGAGGGGAAACTTTGCTTCCCCTTTCAGCTTAGTCGCTTATTCATGGTGATCCCTTCTACGTCCCCGGATAAAAAAAAATTATCCTTGACAAGAGGGATTGCCCAAGCAACCTTGTCATCATCGTGCTATTTGTTTAGAGTAGTCACTTGAACAAACTTGTTGTTCAAGTGACCAACCTCTATTCCACGAATAGCCGCGGAATAGACGATGTACGGATCGCCGGCTTTTGTGTTTATGTTCGGGGTCTAAGTATATTTTGTCACAAAACAGAATATATATCATGCATATAATTGAAAAGCAAATATAAACATGTAACAAATGAAAATAGAGAATAGATATACCTCTCGATCTTCTATTGTATGACCTTGCTCCTTTCGGACGTCGTGTGGGCGACGATCTACCAAAAGTTGAAGCTCCTAGATCACCAATCTTCCTTCCTTGCTCGTCCCGAGCAAGAGGAAGAATAGAAACAAGACTCTTTTCCTTATTTCAACCAACCAACAAGCAACAAGCAACTTGCTTGCCGCCGGCCAACAAGGAGAAGGGAGAAAAAGATGGTTGTCGGCCAAGACCTTCAAGGGAGGACCCTAAGCCTTGGTTCCACCGGCCAAGGAGAAGGAAAAGAGCTACTTTGGATGTTGGCCAAGGGCTGGAAAGGCTTCTATGGGCGCCGACCACCAATGGAGAAGAAGAAAACATGGAAAGACTTTCCTTATTTGGTGCCGCCAAGCCCAAACCCAAATCTCCAAGCCTTGCCAGCAACTCCAAACTCCTATGCTTCCTTTGATTGATCTCTACGCCAACCCTAAAGGTTCCTTTTATAGAGTTTAGGGATAAGTCTTGATTTAATCTCCACCATTGGTTCCAAGGATTTAATCTCAATCGTCAAATCTAGAGATTTAATCTCTACCTTTGGATCTAGAGTTTTGTTTCTATCCTTTGGATCTAGGCTTCATGAGATATTAATAGGCTACAATAGGGACCATGAGGAGGAGTTGGATCTTGTCCACCCAATGGATCAAGCCCACATAAAGTTCGATCCATTAATGATAATCCAATCCACTAAATGATTATCATTGATCTACCTCACCAACCCCCATAAGTTAATATGGGATCCATATATTATATGTATATTTTCTCCTCGTGTTTAAGATCTCGAATGTTCGTCGATTAATTAATTTACTGACAATTAATTAATCAACATCTAACTCCATGAGTAGTACCACTCATCCTTTTCATCATGTCGGACCAAGTCCACCTGCAGGGTTTACATGATGAACCTTATGAGCTCCTCAAGGGGACATCATCATCCTAATATATAGGACACGGTTTCCTCCTATAATCAACGACACACCATATAAATAATATCATTTCCTAACTTACCGAGCCTATCAATTTAATCTATAAATATCGCCCATTGGTAAATCAAAGAAATGAATACTAAGTATATGTGCCAGTTATTATATCGGGATTAAGAGTATGTACAATATAATATCTGAGATCTGATTCGATTATGTAGTCGGCAATAAATCGAATCACCTCTAAGTCGGTCCTGCTCAATACACACAAAGTGTACTAGTGTGATTCTATGGTCAAGACAAACCAATACCAAATCACACTACAACCATTCCAATGGTTTGTCCAAAGTCATCTCGGTTGTGAGCCTATACTTATACTTTACACGGAGCCGATAACATGATCTCTCGTGTGACACCACACACCATGTTATCTACAATGTAATGTATTAGACAATATGCATAATCATAAAAATATGCAAACAATGATCATGTGATTCTTATTTCAAAAATAAAGATGTTCATACAAAAGATAGACTTTTTAGTATACATCCTAACATCTAGGCTTCATGAGGTTTTAATAGGCTACAATAGGGACCATGAGGAGGAGTTGGATCTTGGCCACCCAATGGATCAAGCCCACATAAAGTCCGATCCATTAATGATAATCCAATCCACTAAAGGATTATCATTGATCTACCTCACCAACCCCCATAAGTTAATATGGGCTCCATATATTATATGTACATTTTCTCCCCGTGTTTAAGATCTCGAATGTCCGTCGATTAATTAATTTACTGACAATTAATTAATCAACATCTAACTCCATGAGTAGTACCACTCAATCTTTTCATCATGTCGGACTAAGTCCACCTGCAGGGTTTACATGATGAACCTTATGAGCTCCTCAAGGTTACATCATCATCCTAATATATAGGACACGATTTTCTCCTATAATCAATGACACACCATATAAATAATATCATTTCCCAACTTACCGAGCCTATCAATTTAATCTATAAATCTCTCCCATTGGTAAATCAAAGAAATGAATACTAAGTATATGTGCCCATTATTATATCGGGATTAAGAGTATGTACAATATAATATCTAAGGTCTGATTCGATTATGTAGTCAGCAATAAATCGAATCACCTCTAAGTCGGTCCTGCTCAATACACACAAAGTGTACTAGTGTGATTCTATGGTCAAGACAAACCAATACCAAATCACACTCCAACCATACCAATGGTTTGTCCAAAGTCATCTCGGTTGTGAGCCTATACTTATACTTTACAAGGAGTCGATAACATGATCTCCCGTGTGACACCACACACCATGTTATCTACAATGTAATGTATTAGACAATATGCATCACCATAAATATTCAAAAAATGAACATGTGATTCTTATTTCAAAATAAAGATGTTCATACAAAAGAGACTTTTCAGTATACATCCCAATAATCTCCCACTTATACTAAAAGACTATATTGTCCTCAAACTGCCATAAATCTAATCCCTATTCCCTCCACATGCCTATCAAAAGCTCTCGCCGGAAGGGCCTTAGTGAAAGGATCTGTCAGGTTATCCTCCGATGCAATCTTGGCCACAACAACTTCTCCTCTCTTTACGATTTCTCGTATCAGGTGGTACTTGTGCTCTATGTGCTTACTTGCCTTATGGGCTCGTGGTTCCTTCGAGTTTGCAACTGCACCACTATTATCACAATAAATTGTGATAGTTCTGGGCAAACCAAGAATCACATCCAAGTCCATCAGGAAGTTCCTGAGCCACACAGCTTCCTTGGCCGCCTCAGAGGCCGCCACATACTCATCTTCCATTGTGGAGTCCGCCAAGAATTTCTCCTTGACACTCCTCCATACAATGGCTCCACCTCCCAAAGTAAACACAAAACCTGAGGTAGACTTACTGTTATCCCTATCTGATTGGAAGTCAGAATCTGTGTAACCCACAAGGAGTAATTGGTCTTCTTGGTAAACTAGCATATAATCCCTAGTCCTTCTCAGGTACTTCAATATATGTTTTACCACAGTCCAATGTCCCTGTCCTGGATTACTCTGATATCTACTGACAATGCCCATGGCAAAGCAGATATCTGGTCTCGTACATAGCATCGCATACATGAGGCTTCCCACCGCCGAAGCATAAGGAAGTGCCTTCATCTCCTCTATCTCCTAAGATGTTCTAGGACACATCTCCTTAGATAAAAGAACTCCATGCCTGAAAGGTAGAAAACCTTTCTTGAAGTTTTGCATGATAAAACGATCCATAATCGTGTCTATGTATGAAGCTTGGGATAAGCACAACATCCTTTTCCTACGATCCCTTATAACCTTGATCCCAAGGATGTGTCCCACTTCTCCCAAGTCCTTCATATCAAACTGTTTAGACAATCATACACTTACGTCCGATAACACCTTGACATTGTTGCCAATTAACAAAATATCATCTACGTATAGTACAAGAAATACCACTACATTTTCATCACATCTCTTGTATACACAAGACTCATCCGGACTTTGAATAAATCCATAAGAATGGATCACCTCATCAAAGAGGATGTTCCAAGACCTCGAAGATTTCTTCAATCCATAAATGGACCGATTAAGCTTACATACAAGATGCTCTTTGCCCTTTGCAATGAATCCCTCTGGTTGCTTCATATAGATGTTTTCCTCAAGACTTCCATTAAGGAAAGCTATCTTGACATCCATCTGCCATACCTCATAATCCATATGAGCTGCAATGCACAAGAGAATTCGGATAGACTTGAGCGTGGCTACCGGCGAAAAGGTCTCCTCATAATCGATACCCTCTTTCTGAGTATACCCCTTCACAACAAGCCTCGCTTTGAAGGTCTCAACCTTCCCATCTATTCCTCTCTTTCTTTTGTAGATCCACTTACATCCAATGGTTTTTACACCATCGGGTGGTTCTACTAGCTCCCAGACCTGATTTGAATCCATAGATTCAATCTCAGCATTCATTTTATTTTTCCAAGATACCGCATCTTTATCTTGGATTGCCTCATCATATGTTTAGGGATCAGGTTCATGTTCGCCAGGGACTAAATCAGAATATTCTCCCAAGAACATGAATCTATCAGGCTGTCTAACAACCCTCCCACTACGACGAGGTATCACCTGTGTATCCACTGTGACACATGGTGCAGTGACTTGTGGTATATCCTCTTGTACCGGTGGTACTGAAGAAGTGACTTCCCCTTTCAATTCCTCCAGAACAATCTTACTCATGGACTTGTGGTTCATTACATAGTCTTCCTCTAGAAATCTGGCGTTCGTGCTAACGATCACCCTCTAATCTCTAGGACTATAAAATAAACCACCCTTCATTCCTCTAGGATAGGCAACGAACATGCGTACTTCTGTACGAGGTTCCAACTTACCAGCATCCGCCTTCAGCACATGTGCTGGACTCCCCCAAATCCGAATATGTCTTAGACTAGGCTTTCGCCCAGTCCACAATTCTGTGGGAGCAGAAGGCACTGATTTAGATGGAACCAAGTTCAGAATGTACACCGTCATATCTAGAGCATATCCCCATAACAAATCTGGTAACTCAGATTAACTCATCATCGATCTAACCATGTCCATAAGAGTCATATTCCTTCGCTCTGTTACACCATTCTGCTGGGGTGTGCCAGGTGCAGACAATTGGGATTGAATCCCAGCCTCTGATAAGTAATTCCTAAACTCTCCTAAGAGGTACTCACCACCACGATCAGATCGTAGTGCCTTGATACTTTTACCTTGATGTTTCTCCACATCAACCTTGAATTCTTTAAACTTGTCAAAGCATTCAGACTTGCGGCGCATCAAGTAAATATATCTATATCTCGAATAATCATCTATAAAAGAGACGAAATACTCAAAACCACCTCTAGACTGGATAGACATAGGACCACACAAATCAGAATGAACCAATTCTAACACATCTTTGGCTCTATACCCCTTGGCCTTAAAAGGCCTCTTGGTCATTTTACCCTCCAAGCAAGATTCGCAGGTTGGGAAATCTTTCACCACTAATGAACCTAGAGGTCCATCAGCTATCAACCTTTGAATTCTACTTAGGTTAATATGACCAAGCCTAAGATGCCAAAGATATGTTTGGTTCATCTTCGAAGGTTCTTTTCTCTTATAAGAATTAGAAGATGAGTTATTAACTTCAATTTGCATCGTGGGAGCTTTTGGTTCAAGTGTGTATAAATTTTCTACCAATGCACTCGAATAGATAATGTCCCTATTCCTTTTTATAACAACTCTGTCATTAAAAGAAATAGAATATCCATCCATAAACAATTTAGAAACCAAAATTAAATTCTTTCTAAATAAAGGTACATAAAGGCAATTCTTAAGAACAAAAACTTTATTTTTCTCAAAAGATAAATGAACGTCTCCCACTGCAACAGTCGCCACCTTCATGGCATCACCCAAGTACACGGTAATCTCTCCCTCAGTCAGTCGTCTGGTTTCCTGGAACCCCTACAAAGTATTGCAGACATGATCAGTGGCTCCCATATCTACACCAGGTGTCGATAGATAACACCGCTAACACATGTTTCAATGACTAGACCAAAAGATATACCTTTGTTCTGCTTGCGGTTGGGGCATTCCTTCTTCCAGTGTCCAGTCTGCTTACAAGTGAAGCACTTGCCTTTCAGCTTCTTCACTCCTCCCTGAGTTCCTCCCACCGCCTTTGCCCCAGTTTGTTTCTTCTTCTTCTTGCCTTTTGGCTTAGAAGTAGAAACCTTTTGGGTCACTATGGCATGTGCCTGAGCACTCTAACTAAATAGCCCCTCTACGGCCTGGAGTTCTGTCAGAAGCTCCGCCAATGAATACAACCTCTTATTCATATTGTAGTTCAGGCGAAACTTCTCAAAACTCCTAGGTAGAGACTGGAGAATGATATCGACCTGGGTTTCCCCATCGATCTCAGCTCCAAGGACCTCCAGTTCATTCAAATGAGCCATCATCTTGAGAACATGATCCCTCATGGGTGTTCCCTCGATCATGGTGGTCGTCATCAAGTTCCTCATGGCTTCCTGGCTAGCAGCCCAATTCTGGTGTCCGAAAAGCTCCTTGAGATTGAGCATCATGTCATAAGTAGTGGGTATGGCTTGATGTTGATGTTGCAGTACATTTGATATAGATGCCAAAATATAACACCACGCCATCTCATCGACCTTTATCCACTTCTTATAACTCTCTTTCTCCTTTTCCCCAGAATCATCTGTAGGCTTAGGAGGGCACTCTTTGAGGAGTACATATTTGTATTCCTCAGCAATCAAGACAATGTCTAGATTCCTCTTCCAATCAACATAGTTGGGTCCAGTAAGTTTATTCTCTTTTAGTATCACAGCAAGTTGGTTGAAAGTCATTTTCAAAGAAAACCTAAGAATCATATAGATCAAAACATTAGATTTCAAAAAATTATTGATTCCTCGAACAATAAAATTTTAAAATCAACCAACACCTCAAAACACCGAGAATATCGTATGCCACGATAGTGTGGACGTATACGAATTCTACATTTGTAAGAGGAGGTTTTACCCATTAATTTTACTATATTGTCAACCTAACTTTTTGACAAGTAAAATTAATAGTTGGTTCCTCTTTGGCCCTACAAATAAAAGCAGTGACTCCGATGGGGAGGATACTTATATTTGTATCTAAATATTCACCATTACTCGGTACCAAGGTAATTCTCTCGGGTTTTGTGCCTTCCGATGGGGAAGTACACATGCTCCTTAATAATTCCCTAAAATCATATTCGACCTTGTGATCCGCAAACAAACTCATCCAATGGGGAGGAAGGCACTCAGAGCCGACGCACAAGTTTGTTTGCATCACATGTCAAATTGTAATGGAGGTCGTGGGAATTTATAAAAATATCCCTCTCCCACTTAGTAATTTAAAATTGAGGAATTTTCTAGCCTACGACATGCATATCAAACAATAAGCAATAAATATGAAAAATAAATATTTTCTAACTATTATGGCTTTTGTCTTCAATATGTCTCCCGTCGCATCGCCATCTCGTCCGCTCCTCCTACGCCATGTACGAGTCATCCGGAGATCCGAGCCGAGACTAAAAAACTATTTTAATTTACATCCATCGATCCTATACTCCACGAGGGAGTGTACATGAAATCTAGATCGAAAGTAAACTAAAATAAAAAGAGTGGCTAAACAATGCCGTATCTAATTTACAAATAATTAAATACTAGCCTCGTCAACGTCGAGGATTCAACAAAATATACAATTACATACATACAATCACATACACACATATGGCCATAATAGTTGGATCCTATACCTGCAACCAAAGAGTTAACCTACGCATATCCTACTATTATCTGACACATATAATATATGAAAAGTGTATAAAAGTAACCAAAACCTAAACACACAAAATCGGAAACCGTGGCTCTGATACCACTTGAAGGTAGGAAACTTCGCTTCCCACTTCAACTCAGTCGCTTGTTCATGGCGAACCCTCCTATGTCCCCGGATAAAAAAAATTTATCCTTAACAAGAGGGATTGCCCAAGAAACCTTGTCATCGTCATGCTATTCGATTAGAGTAGTCACTTGAACAAACTTATTGTTCGAGCGACCAAACTCTATTCAACGAATAGTCACAGAATAGACGATGTACGGATCGCCGACTTTTGTATTTGTATTCGGGGTCCAAGTATATTTAGCCACAAAACAGAATATATCATGCATATATAATTGAAAACAATTACAAACATGTTACATATGAAGATGGATAAGTGTTATACCTCTCGATCTTCTATTGTATGACCTTCCTCCTTTCGGACATCGTGTGGGCGACGATCTACCAAAAGTTGAAGCTCCTAGATCACCAATCTTCCTTCCTTGCTCATTCCGAGCAAGAGGAAGAATAGAAACAAGACCCTTCTCCTTCCTTTAGTCAACCAACAAGCAACAAGCAAGTTGCTTGCCGCCGGCCAACAAGGAAAAGGGGGAGAAAGATGAATACCGGCCAAAATCTCCAAGGGAAGACCTTAAGCTATGTTTCCACTGGCCAAAGAGAAGGAGAAGGGATGCTTTGGACACCGGCCAAGGGTTGGAAAAGCTATATGGGCGCCGGCCACCTTGAGAAAGAAGAAGATAAGGAAAGAGTTTCCTTATTTGGTGCCGCCAACTCCCTATGCTCCTTGCCGCCCAAAACCCTAGCCTCTCCCCTTGATTCTTCTCCTCCATGCCAACCCTAAAGGCTCCTTTTATAGAGTTTAGGGATAAGCCTTGTTTTAATCTCTACCATTCGTTCTAGGTATTTAATCTCAACCGTCGGATCTGGAGATTTAATCTCAACCGTCGGATCTAGAAATTTAATCTCTACCTTTGGATCTAGAGTTTTGTTTCCATCCATTGGATCTAGGCTTTATGAGGTTTTAATAGGCTATAATAGGGACCATGAGGAGGAGTTGGATCTTGGCCACCCTATGGATCAAGCCCACATAAAGTCCGATCCATTAATGATAATCCAATCCACTAAAGGATTATCATTGATCTACCTCACCAACCCCCATAAGTTAATATGGGCTCCATATATTATATGTACATTTTCTCCCCGTGTTTAAGATCTCGAATGTATGTCGATTAATTAATTTACTGACCATTAATTAATCAACATTTAACTCCATGAGTAGTACCACTCAACCTTTTCATCATGCCAGACCAAGTCCACCTGCAGGGTTTACATGATGAACCTTATGAGCTCCTCAAGGGGACATCAATATCCTAATATATAGGACACGGTTTCCTCCTATAATCAACAACACACCATATAAATAATATGATTTCCCAACTTACTAGCCTATCGATTTAATCTATAAATCTCGTCCATTGGTAAATCAAAGAAATGAATACTAAGTATATGTGCCCAATATTATATCGGAATTAAGAGTATGTACAATATAATATCTGAGGTCCGATTCGATTATGTAGTCGGCAATAAATCGAATCATCTCTAAGTCGCTCCTGCTCAATACACACAAAGTGTACTAGTGTGATTCTATGGTCAAGACAAACCAATACCAAATCACACTCCAACCATACCAATGGTTTGTCCAAATTCAGCTCGGTTGTGAGCCTGTACTTATACTTTACAAGGAGCCGATAACATGATCTCCCATGTGACACCACACACCATATTATCTACAATGTAATGTATTAGACAATATGCATCACGATAAATATGCAAACAATGATCATGTGATTCTTATTTCAAAATAAAGATGTTCATACAAAAGATAGACTTTTCAGTATACATCCTAACAACTACAACAACTGGAGTAGGCCAAGAACGTCGAAACAAAAAGGGTAGTAGCAAAGGGCAATTACCGACTCTGCTCACCTCCAAATGATAAACACAAGAGGCTGATAATCGAAGGGGATGACGGTGATGGAGCAGCAACCAAATCCAATAGCGATGAGTGGTCAGGCGGTGTAGTCTGGCCACGTGACACTGCGACAGGGGATGTGACGCGGTGAGTGCAATCTGACTTGGGGGAAGGCTTATAGTAGATGGATCTCACGGCGAGGGGGAAACGACCATAGTAGCGATGAATGTGGAGATAGGATCTAGCGTCGGCGGCAAAGAGGCAGCCCTAGGGCACCGGCAGCGAGCATGGGAAGGAGAAGGGGTGGATCAGAAAGAGGAGGTCGACGACTCCATCATCAAGGCTGGGCTCGCGACAGCAGCAGCGTGGTGACGCCGACCGGCGATTGAATAGAAGGGGAGAGCTCGCGGCATTGATGAGGAGAAGGAGAAAGGATTCGACTCTTTAGAAGTCTGGAGTAGCGATCGGGCAGATGGATAAATGGGAAGAAGAAACGCTCGAGGAAGAAAAGTCGACGATGAGAAACGGAAGAAACGGAAGATAAGAGAAGCGCAAACGGGTCAGGTTCGATCTTTGAAAGCCGACCCTTTATGGTTAAGCTAGCTTAGGTTAAGTCCAAGCTAGCCTAAGTCGACCCAACTACTTATTTAAATTTTAATCTCCCTCCTAAATTGTCATATGAACTCCATTTGATTCCAGAAAAATTTCTAAAAATTCCCGAAAAATCATTTAACTTAATTTCTTAATTAACAAGGGACATATTATTATTATTATTATTATTATTTTTGGTATCTTACACCCCGACTCCAATGAGTTCTCCTGGTGTCGCCCGACCACCATGGTTTCTCGTCCTGAGATTCTCTGGGTGTCGCTGACCTTGGCTTAGCTTAATACAATTCCTGCACACTCAACACAGTACATGAGATAACAATAATAGCTTAACTTTGAACATTTTCCATAATCAAAACCTAGGTTCAATTATTTGGTGCCCCTGCACCAATACTTCTGACCTGTCGCTTAGCTTTCGATCATTTGAACACCAAGGGTCCTTGACTTTCCGAGATTCTCCTGGCATCTTCGACCTTAGCAAAGCCTAATACATTACCTACACACTCATTATAACATATGAGATAACAAAATAACTTAACTTTGAATCATTGCCATTAACAAACCTAGGTTCGATTATCTGGTGCCCCTTCACCAACATACTTTGCCAAGGTACATTTGGACTCATGTCGCCAAGACAAACGATTGGACTTTACGCCTCCAAATATTGGACTTATGCTACCAAGACTACACGCTTGGACTTTACATCGCCAATATTACACCCTTTGACTTCCCAATTTCCAAGCATTCATACTTGGACTTTAACCGCCAAAGTTCACTGGATTTTATGCCGCCAAGACTACACACTTGGACTTATGCTAGCAAGACTATACCTTTGGACTTTCCTTGCCAAGTGCCCATGACTTGGACTTTACCATTGCCAAGACCCATGCTTGGACTTTTCCTTTGCCAATACCCATGCTTGGACTTTCCATGCCAAGACCTATGCTTGGACTTCTCAATTGCTAAGTACCCATAACTTGGACTTTCCAAATGTCAAAACCATTCTTGGACTTCCCATGACAATCACATTGTCAATCGTTTTATCAAACATCAAAATATTACTCGAGTCTGATCAATCGTGACCTGGGCCAATTGCATAAATAATCTCTCCTTTTTTATGTTTGACAAAACCTTTGAGTTAGGCTACCTAACTCAAGCTGTCAATTCTCTCCCTTTTTGACATACATCAAAAAGTCTCCCCCAAGGGTACTCATGTCTCATATCTCAATGAGATCCTTTACTCTCTCCCTTGGTCCACAATCATCTTGGATGCCTTCACTCTTCCTAGTGATAAATCACATACCACTAAATGAGAGGCAATCCTCACTATTATCTAACTCTCCCCCTTTGAGGAAAAACTCATCTGTCATCCCTTGATGGATAACCTCCCCCTAAAGGCTTGCTCCCCCTTAACCATTGCACCAACAATGTCCTTGGAGAGTTCCTAAGCCAATAGGAACACTAAACCATCGAAAATAAGGGTAAAGATTCAACATTGAACTTTCACCTCCCTTAAAATTTGATTTTCACCCTAAACACCTCTCTTAATCATTTTCAATGATATTTCACCCTTCCAATGCTTTTCAAAACATATCCTAGGGTTAGGAGACATTAGGGTACCTAGGGATGGATAAAAGTGGGCTAAACAAACCTTGTTTACTCAAAATCAGCCCACTAGTCGACTTGGTCAGTAACCAATCGCCTGCCATCATGCGGTAGTCGACTGATATCTGCAAACACAGAAATCAGGTTAGAGAATTGGTTTTTTAAAATTCATAAATAAATATATGTAATTTGAAAAATCTTAAAATTTCATACGTATATTACATATGTCAAATACAATGGATGAAAAATAATTTTAAAATAAAATACCTATTAAATTATGAGATTGCTATAAAGTTCCAAACACATGATAACTTTTATGTTTTGAGCCTACTTAGTATCAACTTCATCAATAGTGATTGCTATCAAAAGATAGACTACACTAAGGGTTTTCAAAATGATTTTAAAACTTTAATTTCAATCATGGTCTATGGGCTAAGTATACATGACTTGTATACTAGCTTTCCTCATGATTCATCGTTATCATTTAATGAGTTCTAAGTTCATTATGATGTACTAAATAAGCACATGAACTCAACTCATTTCCTAGCATCTCACATGTATCTAGGGTATATGAAAATACACACAAGTCAATCTAATGTTCTTGTGAGACGTGGATTTAGGTTTTTAGGGTTTAATGCATTTTTCTAGGCAATTCTAGTTGATTCTCTTATACGTGGGACTTCAAATCATGTCATTGTCCTTAGATTAATTTTAATTAACCTAAATACATGAATGATGATCATGGCATATAAGATAGCATAATTAAGCATGTGACAATGATACATGATGTCATGACATAAAGTTTTAACCTAAGTACAACATGACATTAAAATTAACCCTATCATGAAATTTTAAATAATTAAATGAAATATGATGTCATGACATGGCACATGACAAAACAAAATATGACAAATAAAATGTAAAGGCATAAGAATACCTAAATTTTAATATTAATTGTCATTTTTTAGAATTAAACCCAATTTGCCATAATATCAAATCTCCCAAGTGTGCCAAAAATCCAAAATGACACACCATGACCTCTAAACCTAATTGTGCCAACTTTGATCGATTCTTCATACTTCTTAAATTATATTGTCACATCCTAAAATCATTTAGGATATTGATTCAAACTTATTTCTAAGGTATCCTATAACTTTGAAAATGTCATAAAGTGCCAACTTTGCTATGGTTAGGTTAACTATCTTACCAATTCAAGTTGACACATCCTAACCCATTTAGCATGAGGGAATAACACTCCTAGAAATCCAATACCTATTGGAGCTCCTTGGATTTACTAGGTACTTACTAGGAATAACTTCCCTAAGTACCTTCCTAATGACCTTCCTAGGCTTTGAAGCCTTGGTCATTTGGGTTTTGCCTAGGTCAACTCTAGGGATGGCTTCCCTTGTGACCTTCTTAATGGCTTCCCTAGGGTTCTTTGAAACCTTGACCACTAGGCACCTACCATGGTTAACCTTAGGGATGACTTCCCTAGTAACCTTGGTTTTCCTAGACCTATGAGTGGTTCCATAGTCAAATGGAACACTATGGTAGATCTCTTTGGGCTTAGGTTTGTGACCCAAATCTTTCTTGCCCCTAGATGGTTTTTGCCTCATAGACCCTAATTTTTTATTATTAGACCCATTAATCATATTTTCCATCTTCTTAAGGGTCTTTTCCAATTTCTTAAGCCTTGACCTCAAGACTTGATTTTCTACCACTAATGCCTCAAATTTTGAATTTTCATTTGTTCTTTGGGCATTGTTTCTCCTTTTAGGCATATGCCTATCCTTCTTAGGGTTAATGCCTAAATGGGTCTCTATCTTCCTAATAGCTTCATTAGGTAGAATTGTTCTTGAGTTATTGGTTCTAGATTTTTCCTTAGATAAATTAACATGTTTGACACCTAAGCAATAATATTTGTTATTTCTAGCATGCTTTTCACGAGTAATAGCAAGGAAATTTCTAGCATGCTTCCTATCATTACATAAAGTAGGAGCATTATTTAAATTTACCTGAGGATTTTGCTTTAGAAGCTCCCCCTACATGTGATGCTCCTCTTTTGCCCTTGGTTTGCTTCCTCCCCCTAGGGCATTGAGTCCTATAGTAGCCCCTTTGATTGCTATTGAAGCAAATAATATGCTCCTTGCTCTTTTGTATCGGGGCACCGATGTCCTTAGGCTTTTGCATCACTTGTAACATCTTCTTGACTTGCTTTGGTCACTTACTCTTGTAATGTCCATTTTCCCTACACTCAAAACACACAATATGATTTTTATCTTTATTTATTGTGCTTGAGTTACCTAGGCCAGAATTTTAACTTTGTTCTTCATCTCTCTTGAATGTTGAAGCTTCTTCTCGATTTTGCTCCAGAGTGGATGGTCTCTCCTCCCCCTCAATCCTAGAGGTGGAGGCTTCTCTAACCTCTTCGACTTCTTCTTCGAATGTTGAGCATCCCTCAACTTCTGATTCTTCATGCTCTTAAGAGGATGATGAACTTGCTTCTTCAGTCTAACTATCATCTCCACTTTGGACCGTTGAACATTTTTGTTCCTTGGGCTCCTCTATTTCTTGAGCCATTGAGGGTTCTTAATGGAGATTGATTAGCTTACTCCATAGTTCCTTAGCATCCTTAAACTCACCTAACTTTGCCAAAATATCGTTAGGTAACAAATAAACCAATATTTTCGTTACCTTATTATTTATTTCAAAATATCGAAATTGCTCCTAGGTTCACTTCTTCTTCTTGAGTGTTCTCCCCTTCTTATCCTTTGGAGCGTTGAATCCTACTATAGCACTAATCCAATTATCAAAATTACACATAAGAAAATACATCATTCTACCTTTCCAATATTCAAAATTTTCGAGATCGAAGGTAGGCAGAGCTGTGACATCATTACCCAATTTTTCTTGAAACTCCATCTTCTTCTCCTCTAGCGCTTTGCTCCCTCGGTTGTTAATCCTTGAAGAGTGACCCACTCTGATACCACTTGTTAGGAATGTTGGCATCGCTAGAGGGGGGTGAATAGCGATTTCACTTTGTCGCTTGGAATTCATTCGCGTTCATTCGATTGCTTATCTACAATTGTTGTTAGTGCAGCGGAATACAAATAATAAATGAAAACAATAACACAAGCACAACACGAAGATATAACGTGGTTCGGAACCTAGGGTTACTACTCCACGGGTCGAGCTCTAGTGATGCACACTGCCACTAAATCTTCTTCTTCTCGACAACATGTAGAAGGTGGAGAAACCTCGTACAAGAATCTTACAAAAATAAGAATTGTAGGGTCGATGTTGGCCGGCTAGAGGAGGGTGAATAGCCTTTATCGCGTATGGTGGAATTTTCTCGTCGATTGCTCGTCTACAAATTCGTTAGCGCAAGCGGAAGTATAAACAATAAAGACAAAACAATAACAAGAATACAAACGCTAACACAAAGTCGTAATGTGGTTCACGGCTCTTGCCGCTAGTCCATGACCCGATTCGTCCACGGTGAATCACTCCGTAAGCTTTCACTATTCTCTCCTTTGCACCAAGCTAGGTGGAGGTAACCTCTTTACAAGAATTCACTCTTCTTACAATGGAATGAGAATTAACACAAGTAGAAGAGTGGAAAATCCTTAGAGAACTTTGGGAGATGTTATGAGTTGAAGCATTAGACCCCCAAAGCCCCTCACCTCTTCTTTTTATAGAAGAAGAGGGTTTCTTCCCATTGACACAGGACCAGTCGACTGATGCCCCGATCAGTCGACTGATCCTGTAGCCATTGCCCAATAACGACTGCTTTCCACGTTGGATTCCATCCAACGACTCCAACATCAGTCGACTGATCTTGCCATCAGTCGACTGATGGAGCTATCAGTCGAGTGCCGGACGTGGACACTCCATTATGTGCCCAACACTCTTGTGACCAGTCGATTGATGCCTTCATCAGTCGACTGGTGGTCTCGCAGTCGACTGTCAATCCATGGCAGTCGACTATTGGCACATGAACCGGACTCGAACACTAGTCGAGTCACAGTCAACTTAGAGTAGTCGACTCCCATTACATGGCAGTCGACTGGTGTTGGGAAATCCCATCCGACACTTAGCCAATTGGCCAAGTTCCACCTAAGCGTACTTTCCCTTCTCGGGTTACATTCGCTCACTGTCATCCCTTGGAGTCCGTCGCCTTTGAAGTTGTCTTCGTCCGGCCATGTCCCTCGGATGCGCCAAGTGCACGACTCTGCAGCGTCATCCTTCGTGTCTCACCCTGAAGTCTACTTCCTCCGGCTTCACTCCAATCTCCTCGTCCGACGGTCCCTCGGATGCTCCAAGCGCATAGCTTCCGCAAAGTCATCCTTCACTGACTCAAAAACCGAGTCATGAGAGATGAAACTCGCCAATGCTCTATGTGCGAATTACTAAGTCCTGCAACACTCCAACGCACATATCAAATCCAAACATCCTAACTTAAACCCTTTGCCACACACATCAAAACCATATCACGGGTTGATTGCCCTAACAAGAATAAATACAAGCAACTACAAATGAAATACAACAACAATGTAAAGAACACTTTACAAGAACTTGAATGCTTTGCTTGCTTGTTGGTTGCTTGGAGATGCCTTTGAAGACACTGAAATGCACCAGCACTTCGCTTCAAAATCGCCCAAGTAAACCCTTGTCGAAATCCTCCATTGCAGCTTCCTTTTAACCTTTGTTCGAGCTAATTTCGCACCTAGCAGTTGACTGCCCAAAGGCATCAGTCGACTGCCCACAGTGTCGTTGTCTCACAACAGCTCAATCCATGCTAGAAAAACTCCAACGGATATCGCATCAGTAGATTGACCTTACCATCAATCGATTGCTACCCAGTAGTCGACTGACCAGTCGACTACGGAAGCTTCTATGCCCATGTCCACTAGCTCCAGTCGATTGCTAAACCCTAGAAGTCAACTATTATGGACTAATCGACTGCTAAACTCTAGAGACCACAAATCGCCAAATGAGCATCACCAACTCCCGACCAATCTCATCGAGAATAACCTAATCGATCGCCCGAGTCAACTAGGCCGCCGAGTGTCAAACACTTTCGGCCACCAATCGTCCATAACCTCAATGATCGTGATAAACCTCAAACATGAGATTTAACTCAAGTATGATCCCCTCATACTTGATAGACTACCCTTAGCCTAGACCTAAGCCTTCTAGCCACCTCCATCATCCTCACACTTATCGGATCCCTCTAAGTCCTCCATGGCTTGCTCATCTATACGCTAGTCTTCAGGTGCTTCGATTGGCTATTGTCATGCTAACCAAATCTACTTTGCCAAGGTACATTTGGACTTGTGTCGCCAAGACAAACGCTTGGACTTTACTCCACCAAACATTGGACTTATGCTGCCAAGACTACATTCTTGGACTCTACACTGCCAATATCACATCCTTGGACTTCCCAATTGCCAAGCATCCATACTTGGACTTTCACCGCCAAAGTTCACTTGGACTTTACGCCACTAAGACTACACACTTGGACTTATGCTACAAGACTATACCTTTGGACTTTCCTTTCCAAGTACTCATGACTTGGACTTTACCATTGCCAAGACCCATGCTTGGACTTTTCCTTTTCCAAGACGCATGCTTGGACTTTCCATGCCAAAACCCATGCTTAGATTTCTCAATTGCCATGTACTCATGACTTGGACTTTCCATTGCCAAGTACCCATGACTTAGATTTTCCAAATGCCAAGACCACTCTTGGATTTCCCATGACAATCACACTGTTAATCGTTTTGTCAAACATCAAAATATTACTTGAGTCAAACTCGAGTCTAGTCAATTGTGACTTGGGCCAATTGGACCAACAGGGATTACATATGATGATTCTCTCACAATATCACAATTAGAGAACCTAGGAGCATTAACTTAATAGCATGTTTGGCAACGCACAAGTGAAACTAAAATCCTAGAATCCCTTGACCAACCCTTGAGTAAACCCCTTAGTTCTTTCTACAAGTGACACCGTACTTGAGCCAACTCACAACCAACCACCTTATCTCAGGAAGAGATTCACTCCGAACAACATACGTTCACTGGACATCCAGTACTTGAAATCACAATCTCTATGGAATTGATACATAATTTATTACTTGACTACAACCGTACACTTGCAGGCGTTCAGTGCAAGCACGTACTTCAAGTCCTTGGCGATCTCGGTCGGAGATTTGAGGTTGTGTTCTTGCACGTGGTCACTTTCTCTCCCCAGAGATGAGCTTTCTTCCAACGCACTACCTATTACAGATCAGTAGCGCATAGCGGAGTTGGAAGAGTTGGTAGAAAGTTTACACTCTCGATTATGTTTCACTTCTACCCACAACTACTCTCTACGCCAAGAACTAGCAATACCTCAGTGCAACTTATCGAGGGTTCATGAGATCAACCAGTCTCTCATCAAACAACTTCATACTCGGGTGACCCTTCGCAACACCCATTTTACCCAACCTGCACCCTAAGAAAGAGTTATACGTGAAGCCCCTTAATTTTTGTTCTACTTTGATGTATATCCTTCTTTATCTTAGTAAGTTAGAATGACTAAGTTTATTTTACATTAATGTATCACAAGATGAATTATATCGACTATATTATAAGGAAATATAACTTTTGACAAAAGAGAAGTGTATTGATACATATTGTTCAATTCTTTTTAGGGAAGTCTCCTCATCTCTTAGGTCATATAAAAACTCTATTTATTGCTCATCCGAATTCATTTCAAGGAATTTAAATTATTTGGTAGTATAACGAATTAAAACTTATACTAATGTGGTGAGATACACGGTGGTGTTGGTATTCAAAGTTTAGGACCATTGTGGTGCTGCACTTGAAATACCAGCACCATCAAGTAGTGAGCATCGATAACCGATGGTGCTGATCTGTAAAGTCCATCACCACCATGGTGTTGCAATTCAAATTCTAGCATCATTAGTTAAAATGGTGAAACAAAATGTGATGTTGATATTGAAATTCTAGGACCATGATGATGTTGCACTTGAATTACCAGCACCATGAAGGTTTTAAGTGAGATAAACAGTGGTGTTGATATTCAAAGTTCAGAACCAACATGGTGATGCACTTGAAATGCCAACACCACTAAGTAGTGAGCTTCGATAACTGGTGGTGTTGCTCTGTAAAGTCCAGCACCACCATGGTGTTGTACTTTAAATTCCATCACCATTAGTTAAAATGGTGAAATAAAATATGGTGTTGATATTGAAAGTCGAAGACCATGGCGGTGCTGCACTTGAATTACCAACACCACGAAGGTCTTAGGTGAGGTAAATGGTGGTGTTGATATTCAAAGTCCAGGACCAACGTGGTGCTGCACTTGAAATACCAACACCACCAAGTAGTGAGCTTCGATAACCTTTGGTGATGCTCTGTAAAGTCCAACACCACAGTGGTGTTGCACTTCAAATTTCATCACCATGAGTTAACATGGTGAAATAAATTGTGGTGCCGATATTAGAAGTCCAGGACTACTTTGGTGCTGCTCTTGAAATAACATCACCACAAAGGTTTTTGGTGAGATAAATGGCGGTGATGATATTTAAAGTCTAGGACCAACGTGCATGGTGCTTCCACATCAATCCAATGCCGAGGTAGAGTAGTCGACTATTGGAATTGTAGCAAGCCACAAATTTTTTGTTAATCGACTCGTCAATATATGATGTTGATGTAGTAAGCATCACTCCTTGATTTTGATGTATGAATCATAGTTAAAGTTAGGAAATTACTTGTGTTCTAATATCAGTGTCAAGTGTGCAAACTTAACAGGAAGTCATAGTAGATCGTGTTGATCGGATACTAGGCAGTTGAGTTGACAGATCAGGAGGACCGGACACCAGACATGAAGTCCAAATGGGTCGCGTGGACTAGACATTTGGCATGAATATCGGTTGGGTTAGGAGACCGGATAATTGACAAAAAGTCTAGTTGGGTCAGGCAGACCAAACAACTGGTGGAAGCCCTGGTGGGTTAGATCGGATGTCAAGAGTGGTAAGTCCGATAGGTAGCCGACAAGTAAGCTTCGAGTGAAGAGGTGAGGCCGACTCCTCTATAGGAGGACAAAGCTAGGCGTCGATCCGACGGAAAGTCCATGTGGGACTTAGTAGTTGAAATTGAGCAGTATTACTACTGCTATCACATTTGCTTTTATGTATTTGTGCTAATCTCGTTTTGCAAGTATTAGTCGATTGAATGTACTCTAGTTGGTTGAGGTTCAGTCGACTCTGTTTGGTTCAGTCAACTAGATACACACATGGCAGGATTACCTGGTGATCGGTCGAAGATCTAGCACTATAGTTGGAAAGTATTTTAGTCGATTGAAGTGGGAAACTTTCCGATGCGGAGCTGGATGACCTGTAGTTGGCTGAAGAGGTTTCAGTGGACTAGAAGACCAGAAGTTCCACATCGACGGGTTGATGTGGAGTCGACTGGAAGGCATTCCAGTCGACTGAAAAAGGTTTATAAAACAAGTGCTCGACCAGATCCGGAGATGGCATACGAACTACGTCGAAGTGCTGTTGAAATTCTTTCTCATCCACAAAAGCTCATATTCCACATCAAGGCGATCTTCCGACACTCCGTGACAACTTCAACGATTCATTTAGTGTCGGTATAACGTTCTTGTATTGTTCATTTCATTTTTCGATTGTGTATTTAAATTCAAGAGTGGGTAGTGTGTTATCCATCTCTAATCTTTATAAAAAGTGAAACCCTCCGAAGTCGAGAGTTCTCGAGTCGGAGGGCATTTAGTGATTGCCTATCGAGGTAGCTCTCGGAAGAGCTACGGGTCTTAGAGTAGCAACCCAGTTATGGTTGTGAACCAAGTAAAATAAGTGTACTCATTTTTATTTCTGCTGCATACTCACAATCATTTTCAAAATATTCTAATTGTTTTAAAATTTTAATTAAAATTACAATCTCCGAGATTCACCCTCTCTTTCGGAGAATCACGATCCTATAATTGGTATCAGAGCGAGGGCGCTCCGAATTTGGTGCAACCACCATCGAGAGCACTAGGATAGTTTTCTTTATTTTTCTAGTAGTAGATTAATTTTTAATATTTTTCTGCATTAGAATAATTGTTAGAATATTTTTTTGCATTTTAAATAAATTAATTTTCTACATTTTAGATAAATCAATTTTCTGCATATTAGATAAATTAATTTTCTGCATATTAGATAAATTGAAATTAATTTTCTATATTTTAGATAAATTAATTTTCTATATTTTAGATAAATCAATTTTCTGCATATTAGATAAATTGAAATTAATTTTCTTCATTTTCAATAAATTAATTTTCTATATTTTTAGATTTATTAATTTTCTTCATTTAGGAAAGTATTTATTAATTTTTTACATTTAATAAAATCTTTATTAATTCTCTACACTTAGAATAATTTTCATTAATTATTGCATTTAGAATAATTTTTTTATTTAAACGACTCTAGGAATAATTCTGAATTTTAATTAAATTTAATAATGTTGCATTTAGAGGGTCTAAGCACCGTTCGCCCTCCTCTTTTTATTGAAGAGGATTTTCCTTCCTGAAAGAGGCGAATTGAGTTCTTTCTGAAAACCGATCTCGAGGTTTAGTTTTCGATTAGGAAAGGGTTCTTAGCTCTGGTAGACGACTCAGGTGAGTTGTTAGATCCGAAGAAATGGACCACAAACTTTAGAAAAAAAAGCTTAAGTCAATTATAAGGCTTTAAACACCTTGCAATGCGGACTTATAAATGATGAGCTAAATCAAGTCGATCCAGTTCAAAATTCTAAAGAATTATGGGACAAATTAATTAAATTGCATTAACAGGCTAACTTGAGTCAATCCGAGGATGGTTTAGTTTTGATGGCAGGAACGAACAAAAAAGGAAAGAAATCCAAATCGAGGAAAAGAAAAAGAAAGAAAGCATCTAAGGCAAACTTGGAAAAATCATCATCGGAAGAGTCAGGTGCGGAAATATCAACGACATGCTTCGTAGCACTCACGACGGCCTACTAGTCCAAAGTCGAGTCAAGACAAGTGTCCGAGTCCGAGTTCGAGTCCAAGAGAAGCCACAGATCCGCATCCATTTTCGAAGGTTCTGACGAGGTAACTTCTCCCCTAGAAGATAAATTGTACAATATTATTGCATGCTTAGGTAGGAAACTAGCCAAGTCTGAGAATCGAGTCGACTCGCTTCTTGAGGAAGTCCAAGTACTTAAGGAGCAAGTCAACTCGAAGACTTCGACTTGCCAAATTAAGGATAGAGACTTAACTTGAGTTGCAAAGCTTGAGGAAGAGAGCTCGATCCTAAAAAAGCAAGTAGAAGATCTAATCGGATCATTGGAAAGGTTCGCTTTAGGCTCCAAGTATCTCAACATGATGCTTGGGTCTCAACGAGTCGTGAACAACAAGTCCGGACTCGGATATAAGGCTTAGGACACAAATAGATCATACATGTCCTTGTTTAATAGAAATGCTAAGGGTCAAGTCCAAGCTTGGGTTCTTAAGACTAGCTTAGTCAATCAAGTTGGACCGAACCAATTTTCGATTCCCAAAGGACACGTTTACTTAGTAAACAAGACCCAACAAAGCTACAATGCAGGGGGAACTAACTTGTTGATTATTTCCTTAATTAGATAAAACTCTTGCATGCTTTAGTTCACTTTACTTGCTTAATTTAGAACGGACTAAATAAGAAACAAAGTAGTTTAAACTTGAACAACCTAATACTAAAACGAAGTGAACTGATAGTAATTAGGGAAACTCTTCAAAGTGTATGTCTAGGAAGTGGTCGTTGCTCTGATATCCAAGAAGGTCATGTGCCTCGCCATGACTTGGTGTACTAAGTCGAGTGGAACTGACCGAAGCTAACTCACTAAGTCATTGACTAATTAGACCAAGACTTAATCCAAAGTGAATCAAGTACTTGATTCCTTCATTGACTTTGTCTAGGAAGTGGTCGTTGCTCTGATAACTAAGAAGACCATGTGCCTCGCCATGACCTGGAAGTCAATATTGAAAAAACCTACTTGACTGGCTCAAAACAAGCTTGAATCTAACACAAGTTTAAAAAAACTTTGAAATTGCTCATTAAATTTAATTGAGATTAAAAGAAATCCTCATCTCACTAAACCCATAGGAATAAGTGTATTGAAAACCTAATCTGGGTGAGATGATTTAGAATTTAATCAAGTTTAATTAGTTTAATAAAATTCACTAAACTTAATAACAACTTAATTAAACTTAACAAAAACTTAATTAAACTTAACAAACAACTTAATTAAACTTAACAACAACTTAATTAAACTTAACAACTAACTTAATTAAACTTAACAACTAACTTAATTAAACTTAATAACAACTTAATTAAACTAAACAAACAACTTAATTAAACTTAACAACTAACTTAATTATGTTGGTGCAGTAGGCACCTAAGTCAAACCTGAGTTTTGATTATAGCAAACGATACAAAGTTAAGCTCATGTTGTTATCTCACGAGCTAAATCGAGTGTGCAAAAAATTGCTATAGCTAGAGCTGAAGGCTAGCGACACCCGGAGGAAGCCGCGGTGGTTGGGCGACACTCAAGTGACTTCGGAGGGAGCCGAAGGAATTGAGTGGAAGGCCGGAAGCAAAAGCAACACGTAAGTATCGAGGTAAGCTCGTGTGTGAGAGTGTAAGTAAGGTCGTATCCTCGTTACGGGGAAAGACTTAAGCATAGATCTGACCCAAGACATCTCATAGGTGGTCTAGGTTGAGATCGGACGGTCGACGACCGTCGAAATAATGTTTTCTTTAAGCTAACATTGCCTTGCACCGATCATCGATCATTGCCAACTGAAGGACTCATTGCGCTCCGTCCATCGATCGTGACATGGCTAGCACTCGATGATGCTACCAGCAATGATCCGGTGATGGCCATCGATCACGGTCAAAGGATCAGCCTCGAGGAGTCAAGGTTTATCACCAAATTTCAAGGGGAGTGGTGCTCAAATATGAATGGCTAGGGTTCCTCTCGAAAAGGGGCTTAAAGGATATAAAAGGAGGTCCTAACCTAGGGTTTTTACAACAATTCTAAGTGCTAAAAAGCCTCCGTTACGCTGCAACTCTCCGACGACTCTACAACAACGAAGTGCTGCCAACAACCCTAGCTTAAAGTTTCTTTTGTTTAGTTGTTGGTATAATCTTAATTTGTTATTGCTTTCAATATTGAACTTCTTTTCAATCGAGGTTTTTCGTTGCATTTTACTTTAATAGAAGAGAGGGTTTGTCTCTCTATCTTTTTGCTTCGAAGGCTTTTGTAATCGTAAAACTCCTACCTCCAACGAGGAGGAGTGTTTTAGTGAATTGCCCTCCGTACACGGTCTAGGACCGTTAGGGCCTTGGAGTAGTAGCCGAAGGCTACGAACCAAGTAAAAAATAAACTTGTCTCTTTTTGTTTCATTTACATTTCTGCTGCATATATTTTTCTTGAAACGAATTCGAAAGAAAAAGGTTTTTCGCTATTCACCCCCCTCTAGCGAACCACATAGATCCAACAATTGGTATCAGAGCCAGGGGTTGCTAAGATTTGGTGAAACCACCAATCTAGCCATTTTTTACAGATTTATTGTTCTTTTAATTCTGTTTATTTCTATTTATTTCGCTTTGTTAAGTTTTCTCCCGCACTACTAATCCAAGACGCGAGTCTTGGTACTTTTCTTTGTGTTTTTGTCGTTGCTAGTTTCTTCGTCTTCGTCTTCTTGTGTCTTTTGTTCTAATGGCCCATCTCGAGGGTTTTAGCACCGTCTGACCTCCGTTTTACAATGGAGATGACTTCCATTATTGGAAGGGTCGGATGGAATGCTTTCTCAAAACCTAAATCGAGATGTGGATCATAATCCAAACGGGTTTCACACTTCCGACTAATGAAGTGGGTGACTCCTTGGATTATGATCAATGGACCATTGCGACAAAACGACAAGTCGAAGCCGACGCTAAGGCAACACAAATCCTCCAATGTGGCCTATCCAAGGAGGAGCTAAATCGCGTCGTCCCCTTCATAAGCGCAAAGGATCTTTGGACAAAACTAATCGAGTTACACGAAGGATCGGATCAAGCTAAGGTTTGCAAATGTGATTTGTTGTTCAATAAATTGTACACACTAAAAATGTAGGAACACGAGTCCGCGACGCAACTCCATGCCCGTGTCCAAGACATAGTCAACAACCTACACGCAATCGGACAAAAGGTCGAAAACCGCGACCTTATAAGGTATGTTCTAAACTCGTTTCCGAGGACTACCTTGTGGGCATCCATGGTCGATGCCTACAAGGTCTCCAAGGATCTTTCTAAAATTAGGTTAGATGAACTCTTTTCTGATTTCGAATTACATGAGCAGTCCAACTCGGAACCCGAGAGGGGTATAGCCTTGTTTGCAGGTTCAAAGAAGAAGAAAATCGCAAGCAAGCCACCACCAACCGAGGAGGAAGACGAGTCCGAAGAAAAAGTTGACCCGGAATTGACTGCCGAACTAATGAACCTGTTGGGAGTATGGGGAATACAATCAAAGTCCCACATTGGTAAGACATGGAAAAGATCATGTGCTTATAAGAAAAAAGATATCTCCATTGGCATGAGGCCTTTTGGGTAAAGCCCAAAAATAAAACCATGAGGGCTTAGACCCAAAGTGGACAATATCATGCCATTGTGGAGATATGTGGAGCTTATAAGCACTAACAATTGGTATCAGAGCCATGGTCCATGTCAAGCCATGAACCTCGAATGAAGGAAGTTGAGCTCCCACGTCCGGATCAAGAGAACCAGACATCAGGAAGGAAGTCTAGTTGGGTCGGGGGGACCGAACAACTGGCAGGAAGTCCTGGTGGGTTGAAGATCGGACATCAAGCAGAGAAAATCCTTCGAGGAGGGATAGGCTTGAGGGGGGGCCCAATGTGGTCCTTCGTTTGAGGGGGGGCCCAATGTGGTCCTCCTCAAACATGAAGTCTCCCTAACCTCTTCGACTACTCGTATTCAAGAGGAGGACTCAACTCAAGTTGAAAAGCTTGAAGTTGAGAACTCGCTTTTGAAAACACAAGTCGAAGACCTTAGGAACACGTTGGAAAGGTTCACTTTGGGATCCAAGGGACTTGACCTCTTACTTGGATCACAAAGGGCCGTGTACAACAAGGCCGGACTCGGGTTTAACTCAAATACAACCAATAAGTCATATATGTCTATAGTAAACCAACATAAGAAAAATGTCCAAGCATGGGTCCCTAAGATCACTTTGATTTCAACTTTAGGATCTAACATGTATTGGGTTCCCAAGCATAAGTCTCGACCTTGGACTCGGACTTAGCTAGTTTCTTATTTAAAAATTTAATTGCACCATACAAAGTATTAAGTAACGACCGACTTACCCTTAATGATTCTTTTGAACCGGATACGGATCCGTGGCTTGTCTTGAATGGAAGCTCATCATCGGATTCGGACTCGGACTCTTCTTCGGTTTCGGAGTCGTGCTCGGTCGGCTTGGCCATTAGAGCTTGGATATCGTCTTCTTCCTCCGGGGGTGGCTTGCTTGGGGGCTTCTTCTTCTTGGAACCTGCAACTAACGCAATACTCTTCTCGGCCTGGACCACGTTAGTTTGCTCATGTAATTCAAGTTCCGAAAACAATTCGTCTAACCTAATTTTAGAAAGGTCCTTGGAGACCTTGTAGGCATCGACCATGGATGCCCACAAGGTGGTCCTAGGAAACGAGTTAAGAGAATACCTGATAAGGTCGCGATTCTCGACCTTTTGTCCGATGGCATGGAGTTGGTTGACGATGTCTTGGATACGAGCATGTAGTTGAGTTGCGGTCTCGTTTTCCTGCATTTTCAAGTTATACAATTTATTTAAAAGTAAATCTCTTTTACATACCTTCGTGTCGTCGGTGCCTTCGTGTAGTTCTACTAGCTTGGTCCATAAGTCCTTTGCACTAATGAAGGGGCCGACGCGGTTGAGCTCTTCCTTGGACAACCCACATTGCAAGATTTGAGTTGCCTTGGCATCGGCTTCTACTTGTTTTTTCATGGAATTTGACCATTGATCGTAACCCAAAGATTCACCATCTTCATTAGGAAGTGTGAAACCGGTTTGGATTACGATCCACATCTCGATTTGGGTTTTAAGAAAGCATTCCATCCGACCCTTCCAATAAGGAAAGTCATTACCTAAACGTGGCAAGTGCTAAACCCTTCGAGATGGGCCATTTAAAAACAAGAAGAAGAACGACGAAAAGAATCTTGCAAAACACACACGGAAAGAATATTCCAAGACTTTCGTCTTGGATTAGTAGTGCGGGAAGTAAAAAAAAGATATATAAAATGTAATTTGCAAAAAGAAATAAACAATCAAATGCGAATGTCGTTGAAGTTCCGGAGGACAACCTTACTCGGGATCTAACCCGAAGGACAACCTTATCCGGATCCTAAAGCCTCTAATGCAATTCTATATGTAGGAGAAGATAAGCAAGTGAAATAATTATACGAAAACAGAAATAAATAAATAAAAAATCTGTAAAAAAAAAGAAAAACAAAGCTAGATTGGTGGTTTCACCGAATCTTAGCGCCCCCGGCTCTGATCTTGAACTTGAATCTCGTCCTAACCCAAGTCATCCTATCGACCAAGTGATAGATGACCCTAACCCGAGTCACACTAAGACTCAAACAAATCATCCTATCAATCAAGTTATAGGTGATCCAAATTTAGGGGTTCGAACTAGAGCTTCATACCGAAACCTTAGTCAAATCTCGTTAATTTCCAAAATCGAACCCAAAACTATTGAACAAGCACTTCTTGATCCCGACTGGATTATTGCTATGCAAGAAGAGCTAGCTCAATTCACTAGAAATGAAGTCTGGGAATTAGTACCACCACCTAAAGAAAAATCAATTATTGGTGGGTATTTCGAAATAAACTTGATGATAAAGGTGAAGTAGTTAGAAATAAAGCCAGGTTAGTCGCAAAAGGGTTTAGTCAAGTCGAAGGTTTAGATTACGATGAGACCTACGCCCCCGTAGCAAGACTAGAGTCCATCCGAATGTTGTTAGCATATGCTGCACATCGAGGTTTTAAATTGTTTCAAATGGATGTCAAGTCAGCATTTTTGAATGGATACATTAAGGAAGAAGTTTACGCTACCAACCTCCGGATTCGAAAATCTAGATAAACCTGACCATGTCCTTAGACTTAAGAAAGCCCTATATGGACTCAAACAAGCCCCAAGAGCTTAGTACGAAAGGCTTTCGATCTATCTTAAGTCCAAAGGATTCAACCAAGGTTTAGTCGACCCAACCTTATTCGTTAAAACCGTAGGAAAAGAAATCTTTATAGCCCAAATCTATGTAGATGATATAATTGTTGGAACTACCAACTCGATCCTGCTAAACGAATTCATCTCACTTATGGAAAGTGAATTTTAAATGAATTTAGTAGGAGAGTTAAGTTTCTTCTTAGGTTTACAAATTAAACAAACTAAAGATGGAATATATTTACATCAACAAAAATATACTAAGGACTTAATAAATCGATTTGGAATGCAAGATGCTAAAATAATCAATACACCTATGGCAACTAATGTTAATATAAACGAAGATGTAGAAGGAAAACCCGTTGACCTAAAATACTATAGGAGCGCAATAGGAAGTCTCCTATACTTAACCGCGAGCCGACCCGACATTTTATTCGCGGTAAGTATGTGCGCAAGGTTACAAACCTGTGCCAAGGAGTCTCACCTAACCCTAGTCAAGCGTATCCTTAGATATCTAAAGGGCACGCTAAACGTAGGTATTTGGTACCCTAGATCTACCGAGTTTAATCTAATCGGCTACTCCGACTCGACTATGCGGTAGTAAACTCGATAGAAAGAGCACGAGTGGTTGTTGTCAAATCCTCTCGAGTCTAGTGAGTTGGTGCGAGGGAAGCAAGATTATGCTGCCTTATCTACCACCGAAGCCGAATACGTTGCGATGGGTGAGTGTGTCTCTCAGCTCCTGTGGATGAAGCACACTCTCCAAGACTTTAGCTTAATCTTTAACAACATTAAAAGTTAGGTATGTGCGAAATAGAGTAGGATTTAAATTTTTCTATATATGTACTCTATTTTTGCTTCTTTTTATGAAATTAGCCTAAGTCTTACCTTAGAAATCATATTGGGAACTTGCTTGGACTTACAAACCCTAAAATATATTTACAAACTTTTTGAGTTAAGGCAAAAGGGGGAGAAAGTCACAAAAGTAACCAAAATTAACCAAAATTAAAGGGGAAGAAAGTAAACAAAATTATTACCTTTTATATTAAGTAATTCCGTTTACTTAAGCAAACTATTAAGGGGGAGTAAAAATTATTTTTCAAGAACTCACCTTCGGTCAAGGGGGAGGTTACCTCAAAGGGGAGAACTTGAAACAATAATATTTCTCACTCATGCTTAATCTTTATGCTAGCTCACTCATGCTTAATCTTTATGCTAGCTCATTCATACTTAATCATTATGCTAGCTCATTCATATTTAATCATTATGCTAGCTCATTCATATTTAATCTTTATGCTAGCTCATTCATGCTTAATCATTATGCTAGCTCATTCATATTTAATCTTTATGCTAGCTCATTCATGCTTAATCATTATGCTAGCTCATTCATATTTAATCTTTATGCTAGCTCATTCATATTTAATCTTTATGCTAGCTCATTCATGCTTAATCATTATGCTAGCTTACTGTTATGCTTAATTTTTCCTTAACTTTTGTGTCGGTTTGCCATGAATCAAAAAGGGGGAGATTGTTGGTGCAGTGGGCACCAAAGTCGAACCGGTATTTTGATTATGGCAAAAGGCTCAATAGTTAAGGGTATATTTGTTATCTTACGAGCTCAATTAAGTGTGCAGAAATGCTAAAGTTGAGCGGAAGGTCTGCGACACCCGGTGGGAACCGAGGTGGTCGGGCAACGCCAGAGGGACTTCGGAGGAAGCCGAGGTACTCGGGTGAAGACCGGAAGCGAGGCTACAAGGTAAGCTCGTGTGAAAGCGAAGCAAGGTCGTTAAGCGTAGATCCGACCCAATACCTCCAATGGAAGGTCTAGGTCGAGATCAGATGGTTAGAACCATCGTACTTTATATTTTAAGCTAACTTGTACTGCAGTCCAAAACCCTTTGACTACTGATCCAACGCTAGTCAAGTTCGGCCTCGAGAAGAGCTCGAATTTCAAGGGGTGAATTTGGACTTGACTCGTGTTTTGGTACAAAGGGTGATGTGGCATCAAGGTGGACATCCAAACCATCACCAAGCTTCCTTGTGGTGGACGCCCAAAATAAGGTGAGTTGGCACAAGATGGTTGGCTCCCATAATGTGGCACAAGTTGAATGGCTCCAACATGTTGGCGCCCAAGGAGGTTGGAGGTGGCACAAGGTGGTTGGATGAAACACCTCATCCTCAAGTTGGCGCCCAAGGAGGTTGGAGGTGGCACAAGGTGGTTGGATGAAACACCTCATCCTTGAGTTGGCGCACAAGAAGGTTGGAGGTGGCACAAGGTGGTTGGATGAAACACCTCATCCTCAAGTTGGCGCCCAAGGAGGTTGGAGGTGGCACAAGGTGGTTGGATGAAACACCTCATCCTTGAGTTGGGATAAGAACCTCACCTTGGACACTACCTATGTCTAAATTCATAGATCAATATCCATAAATAGACATGTTCACTCCAAGCAAATGACAAGAATTCAAGAGCTCTCAACACGCCGTCGTAACGCCGCTACTACTACTCACATTTGCTACGACGGGCGTCCGACAACGAAAGCTACATCTTCTACTTATAAGAGTTGTCGGTATATTTATTTAAGTTCTACTTCTTTAAATTGTCTTTATGCTTTAATCGTAACAAGGAAAGGGGAGTGTCCTTTGCCTTGATTTCTTTGTAATCGCTTCTACTTCCAACGAAGAGGAGTGGTTTTAGTGAATTGCTCTCCGTGACGTGATCAAGGATCACTAGGGCCGTGGATTAGCAATCGAAAGATTGTGAACCACGTAAAAATATCTTGTCTACTTTATATTTCAGTGCATTCTCTACTTGCTTTTACTTATTGCAAAAGTTTTTAACGACAGTATCGCTATTCACCCCCTCTAGCGACACTTTCGATCCAACAATTGGTATCGAGCCATGGTCCATGTCAAGCCATGAACCTCGAACGAAGGAAGTTGAGCTCCACGTCCCGGATCAAGAGAACCAGACATCGAAGGAAGTCTAGTTGGGTCGGGGACCGAACAACCGCGTGAAGTCCTGGTGGGTTGAAGATCGGACATCAAGCAGAGAAAATCCTTCGAGGAGGGATAGGCTTGAGGGGGGGCCCAATGTGGTCCTTCGTTTGAGGGGGGGATTGTTGGGAGTATGGGGAATACAATCAAAGTCCCACATTGGTAAGACATGGAAAAGATCATGTGCTTATAAGAAAAAAGATATCTCCATTGGCATGAGGCCTTTTGGGTAAAGCCCAAAAATAAAACCATGAGGGCTTAGACCCAAAGTGGACAATATCATGCCATTGTGGAGATATGTGGAGCTTATAAGCACTAACAGAACCTAGCTCGAAGGATAGCCAAGGGACGAAAGCGAACCACAACTCGACCCAACCAAGGTAAGCCTAAAAGTTCTAATATTAGGTGTTATGAGTGTAACAGGTTTGGACATATCAAGTCCGAGTGCCCCAAGCTCAACCACAAAGCACCTAAGCACAAGAAGGCCCTCAACGCGACATGGGAAGAAGCATCATCCGAAGAAGACGAAGACCACGTCTTCATGGCGAAATCAATTGAGTCAGACACGGAGACCGAACCTGAACTTGAGTCAGAACCTGAGGATGACTCGGACTACGAAGCTACCTTCAAGTCAAGCCACGGATACACATCCGGTTCAAAAGATACCCTTAAAGTGAGTCGAACTTTATTTAATACTTTACATAATACGGTTAGGTTTTTGTCTAGGAAATTAGTTAAATCCGAGTCCAAGGTCGAGACCCTGGTTGAGGAGGTCAAACTCCTCAAACACAAGGTCTCCCTAACCTCTTCGACTAGTCGAGTTCAAGAGAAGGACTCAACTCGGGTTGAAAAACTCAAAGTTGAGAACTCACTCTTGAAAAGTCAAGTCGAAGATCTTAGGAACACGTTGGAAAGATTCACTTCGGGATCCAAAGGACTTGACCTCCTACTTGGATCTCAAAGGGTCGTGTACAACAAGGCTGGACTAGGGTTTAACTCAAACACGACTAATAGGTCGTATATGTCGATTGTAAGTCGACATAGGAAACATGTCCAAGCATGGGTCCCTAAGAACCTTTAGACTTCAACTCTAGGATCCAACCCGTACTGGATTCCCAAGGACCAAATCCACTATGTGGATAGACCGAACCGATTCAACCATCTAGGGGGAGCCAGTACAAAACGTGTTTGTGCTTTAACTTAGAAATTGCATGTTTTAACTTAGAAAGTTTGTGCTTTAACTTAGAAATTGCATGCTTTAACTTAGAAAGTTTGTGCTTTAAAACTTGTGAACTCACTTAGAACATGAACATAACCAACTAAAATTCTTCGAAAAGATTGAGCCTCGGGGAGCCTCTTTTCAAAAACATAACCAACTAAAATTCTTCGAAAAGATTGAGCCTCGAGGAGCCTCTTTTCAAAAATAACCAGTTAGACTAGGAAATAATCTTAGGTGAGTCAAGTCATCATTTTCTTGAACATGGCTTTGTCTAAGGAAGTGGTCGATGATCCGATAAAAGAAGGCCCCTGTGCCTCGCCACAACCTGGAAGCCATGATCTTGTAAAGGTAAACTTGACAAGCCTAGGGTCAAATCCAAATCTAACATAAAATTATTTGAACCTAAATCCACTTAATCAACTTATTGGAAGTCATCTCACAAAAAACACATAAGTATAACATGCTTGATCATATAGACACAGGTGAGATGACCTAGGTTTAACAACTTACAACCAATTTTAAAAAAAATATATATATATATATATATCTAACATCCAATCCAACCACCTTGTGTGTAGGATCAATGGATGTTGGACAGCGGTTGCTCCCGATATATGACCGGGGATCAACTCAAATTCACAAAGTTTCGATTCAAACGACAAGGATCGGTAGCCTTTGGGAATAACGGCAAGCTCAAAATCATCGGATCAAGTGATATCGAGCTTAACTCGAATTTTGTTATTAAAAATGTATTACTTGTAGAGAATTTTAAATATAACCTGCTTAGCGTATGCCAATTATGTGACAATAACTATAAGGTCATATTTTTAGAAAATGAATGTGTAATTAAAACAAATAAAACAGCTAAAACAATACTCAAAGGAACTAGGACAAATAACATTTACACAATTAACTTAATCAAATCCTCAGCCAAATGTCTTATGACACAGGAAGAGGAATCATGGTTGTGGCACCGACGACTCGGTCACTCGCACCCAAGACTCGTCCACAAGATGAGTCAGAGTGGCTTAGTCAGAGGCTTACCCAACCTCAACAACTTGGTTAATAAAATTTGTAATGCTTGTCAACAAGGAAAACAACCTAGGACACAACACAAGTTAACTAACCAAGAACGAACCTCAAGTGTACTTGAGCTCCTGCATATGGATCTATTCGATTCACATGGAGCCAAGTCACTCAATAAAAGTCAATATTGCTTAGTCATAATTGACGACTACTCCAGGTTTACCTGGGTTAGGTTCATCAAACATAAAAATGATACCCTAGATCAATTAATCAATCTATTCAAATTAATCGAGAATCAAAAAGACCTTAAGGTTAAAAGACTTAGAAGCGATCATGGTGGTGAATTCGAAAATCAAAGGTTCACCGACTTCTGTAACCTAAACGGATACCACCATGAATTCTCTTGCCCTAGGACCCCTCAACAAAATGGCCTAGTGGAGCGGAAAAACCGAACTCTACAAGAAGCCGCTAGGACCATGTTGAACGAATGCGACCTACCCGATAGGTTTTGGGCAGAAGCCGTGAGTACGACATGCTATGTCCAAAATAGGATCCTTATGGTAAAAAGGCACCTTAAGACCTCATACGAGATTTATCATGATAAAGTACCCAACATCAAGTACTTTAGGGTATTTGGGTGTAAGGTACATATCCTAAACACTAAGGATTACCTAGGGAAATTTACATCCAAAACCACGATCGGAATCTTTCTAGGATTCAAACTAACCACCCTATCGATCAAGTGATAGGAGATCCTAATCTAGGAGTTTGAACTAGAGCATCCTATAGGAACCTTAGTCAAATTTCCTTAATTTCAAAGATAGAACCCAAATCAATTGAACAAGCTCTTCTTGATCCCGATTGGATTATTGCAATGCAAGAAGAGCTAGCCCAATTTACTAGGAATGAAGTGTGGGAATTAGTACCACCACCTAAAGACAAAACGATAATTGGAACAAGGTGGGTGTTTCGAAATAAGCTTGATGATAAAGGTGAAGTAGTTAGAAACAAGGCTAGGTTAGTCGGCAAAGGGTTTAGCCAAGTCGAAGGCTTAGATTACGACGAAACCTATGCCCCAGTAGCTAGACTCGAATCCATTCGAATGTTGCTTGCTTATGCCGCACATCGAGGATTTAAGCTATTTCAAATTGATGTTAAGTCGGCATTCCTAAATGGATACATTAAAGAAGAAGTTTATGTTAGCCAACCCCCCGGATTCGAAAATCTAGATAAACCCGACCATGTTCTAAAACTTAAGAAAGCTCTCTATGGACTTAAACAAGCTCCTCGAGCTTGGTACGAGAGACTTTCAATCCATCTTAAGTCAAAAGGGTTTAACCAAGGCTTAGTTGACCCAACTCTCTTCGTAAAAACCTTAGGTAAAGAAATATTCATAGCTCAAATTTACGTAGACGATATAATTTTTGGAACCTCTAACTCAGCCTTACTAAACGAGTTCGTTTCACTCATGGAAAGTGAGTTCGAAATGAACTTGGTAGGCGAGTTAAGTTTCTTTTTAGGTCTACAAATTAAACAAACTAAGGATGGTATATACCTATATCAACAGAAATACACTAAGGAGTTAATTAAAAGATTTGGAATGCAAGACGCTAAGATAATAAACACCCCAATGGCGATTAATGTTAACATAGGAGAAGACCCTGAAAGTAAGTCCATTGACTTAAAGTACTATAGGAGCGCGATAGAAGTCTCCTATACTTAATCGCGATTTTGCCGATTATTTTAAATGGTAGCTCAGATCGTTGTAGGAAGAAGGGGAGCTATGATTGGAGTGGTATTGCTGGTTTTGGGTATTGATTTATGTTTGGTTATTACTAGTTTAATGCTTGACATGTTCTGATTTGGATATGATCTGATCAATAAGCGTGATATCCCTCTTGTTTAAGTGTAATTGTGATGGTGATGGAAGTGGATTGAGGTTGTGAGGAGCTATTGTCGGAAGAGATTTAAGCTCAGGAAGTGGTAATTAGGTTTTCCTGTGGTTGATCTGTGTAGTGTATTGAATTGGGATAATCGGGGTTCTTACTCGTAGACGAGGAAAGAATGTGAATATAGAAATGATATAATAATTAGCTCGTATAATTATCGGAGATTGTACTTAACTATAATTTGTTACTATTGTGCAGGTTTGGGATACGAAGCAGGTCCATGGTCGTGAGGAGTATTCGAGCTTCGTGTCAGGTGGGTAATATCTACCCTGGTCAGGTAGTTTTGATCTGAATCTGGTGCATGAATTTGGACTTATGTTATTGCTTTGATCTTAGATCCACTCTTATTTAATCATATGCTTGTACTGCCTTGACCTTTGAGATATATACTCTATTACTTCATTGATTATCTAGCACGGATAGGAACTATAAACCCTATTATGTGTTACCTGATAGATGTTCAGTAAGTACAGGTGGTTAGGGTTATCCTTGTGACCTCAGATTGGGTTACAGTGTTACATCACTTGGGTTAGGTGATGGATTAGATTATGAAGTCGATTGTTGTATCGTACACCTATTAGTTATGTATCTATGGTGGATCTAGTTGTCTGTGCATAGATAAGTGTGTGTTGGTCAGTATGTGACTAAGGACTAGGGGTCCTAGCATGATGGTATATCCATTATGGATTGTGTGCCTGTGTATGGTTATATGGACGGTCGATAGTATCTCGCTACTGACTAGAGGTCTTAGTGTGGTTGACTGTCAGATGTGTATGACTCTTTGTGCGATAGAGGGAGTCTTGTGGATTGTAGTTCTTGCATAGTTGACTTTTGGTTGACCAGGACTCCCCGTGGGATAGGGAGTGTGGCGAGGATATATGTATGGAGCTATGCATCATTACATTGCATGCATGTTGTTGACTGGGTCTCCCTTGTGGTTGAGACGGATCGTCAGTCATCCTACCTCCCCGACCACTCGGGGTAGTGGTAGCAAGGTTGAGGGCAGAGCATTGGATGTGCCGCGCTTGGCCACTATAGACGGTGGTAGCTGGAGATGCGCACTTGGCCACTGTAGAGAGTGGTAGTTAGCGCACTCGCCCACTATAGACAGCGTGGCTACTCATGGGTAGGGATGGCGTGGCTAGCAGCAGGGACCCCTAGGAATAGTTAGCTTTTTATGCTTATATGCTACTCATTCATACTACCCAACTCGGTCACTCGAGAGTAGTGGCGACTGGAGTCGGGATAGTTGTCATGTCGTGCCACCCTGGCCACTCTGGGGTCGTGGTTGGACGGGTCTGTAGACAGTGACCATGCATATGCATTGTTGATATATATATATGCATGTATTTGATATATGTTTTACATATGCCTGTGAGATGTTGCATTTGATTGAGCTATGATTGTTGCATATGATTGTACATCATGATACATGTCATTTGCATATTATATACTGCTGTGTGTTGAGCATGATATATGTATTGGTCTAGACTATTGTATGCATTTGATTAGTGTCATGTCATAGTGTAGTATGGACCGGGATGTTATTACATGTGATTATATACTGTTCATATGTCTGAGTGTTGGTCAGGTATGGGATTGACTTTGTATGTTATAGGGGTTATGTTATGGTATATCTGTTCAGGATGATATAGCTTATGGTTTTGCAGACCGTCAGGTACGTTGGTACATTACTTCATGTTCAGTTGACCAGTTTAGTATATACATTGAGTATGACTATACTGTGGTTACTTGTTATTAGATTTAGATAGGACTATATGTCTATTGGACTCATGTTGTATACCTGTAGATCTTCACATGTATATTTGTAGATCTCTATATCCCTATATGTTAATCATGCACTTTCTATATATTACCCCTGAGTTTATACTCACCACCCCGGACCCTGGGTTTCCTGTTGCCCAGGTAACAGGTAGAAGATTTCCTTGGATGTTCGGAGCTCCGCCAGCTGATCTCATCTCACACCGAACAATTGGGGTTTTCCACGTATTTGCTTCCGCTGTTATTTTGTATTATGTCCATGTATAATCAGTGTTGTATTTGACTGTTGGTTTGTATGTTGTTTTTGTGTAGTATGTTAGAGTCGCACTGGTGCGCACCTTTGTGTTATTGTGATTGTATTGTTTAGTATTGTCCATATATATGTTATGTAGTTGTGGGCCTATGGGCCTTGTATTAACCCGATATGTTGCCATGTACAGGGGAGATATCGTCCGTTTGCTTTTCGGCACGACATACTCTCTGAGATGTTTTAAAATTCCAATTGTTTTAAAAGTTTAATTTAAATTACAATCTCTGAGATTCACCCTCTCTCTCGGAGAATCACAATCCTACATATGAAGGTAAATAACATGAGGAATAAATTTATTTACTGCGACAATATCATTCTTTACGAAAGAATATTAAAGCATTACACCGAATAAAATTCACAGTCAATATGAATTCCATTGAACACCCAGATTCAATATGCTAATTACATACATCATTGTGTGCAGAAAATTTCTTTTTCTTCTTCGTTGCATCCACTTGTTTCAACAAATCCGACAACATAGAAAGAAATACAACAAACATGTCAAATGCTCCATAATGTCAACTTTCTTTCTCTTCTTTGTTGCATAAACAGATAGTTGAGATTACACATACTTTTGAAGTTGGACAGTATCATGTAAACTATGCATCAAAATGTCAAGTAGACAATATAAACTAAGCATGTAGAAAGAAAGCCTCTGGTCTTTGTGACCCTTTACTTGTGCACGACTGGATTGTTAGAACCTGTAACAATAAAGACAATTATTGACATCAATTTCACGATCAATCAACTAACTACTATAATTTAATACAAAGAAACTCTTATAGTACCAATTCTAGATGCCAAATCTTCTTTATATGTGTTGTCATCGCTGTTATGATGATTATCTAAAGTTGATCTGGCAATCAACACATCATCATATTTATAATATTTAATTAAAATATTTTAATTTCAAATAAAATAATCATATAAACACAAATTTTATTGACACATACCCTTGATGCAAATTTGAACAGTTGCGCTTGTCATGTGAGACACCTCATTGCCCGCATCCACAACATAATCTCGACTTTGAGGTTGACTTCTCCATTGATGATTTCAATCTCTTCCCACATCCTTTTATTATTACAAAAGGAGGATCAATAATACCAACGCACTAACCCATAGATTTATTCATTTGACTTTCATTGTTGGATGGTCTACTAATGTTCATCTCTTGAATTTTGCTTTAGATATTATCGAAATGGTCATCCAAGAAGTTTTTCCCCTCATCAGTCAAAGATGCACCATCAACTAATATTGAAGCTTTGTAGGATAACCTCGAGTTTCTTAACATCAAAAACCTTTTTGAATCATCAATGGGCTTTTGTCCACCGTTTGAGTATATATTTATCAGGCAACTAAAATACTTGGTTGATACGAAAAAAGCTAACATATGCTTGCATGGAATGCCCTCGAACTCATATTTTCTATAGCTACAGGATATGTAGTCTCTCTGTTTGTCCTGCGTGAGTATCCTTGGTTTAGAGAAAGAACAACTTTGAAATTTCATCACTTGGCAAATAACTAACTCAACTCCTATAGATTCTTGTTGGACATAATAACCATGCCACTCACTCATTTCACTTTGAAAATCGATCCATTTCTTTTTTGTGTACAATTTAATCATTTGAGTTTCCATTGTCCAGTTTGTTTTAATCTTGGGATGCTCATTTATATCAACATTGTCACACCCCAAGAGTATGCCGAGCCCGATAAACGGACATCTCCCCTGTACGTAATACAATACCCTGTTGATACAAAGCCTTTCGGCCACAACCACATAACATTTAAATGTATATAACTAAAGTCACAGCGGAAATAATCACAATAGAGTTAAAAACTCGACGTCATTGCATACCAGTATGACTGAACACAACATAAAGAAAATACCTCAACAAATCCGAAGAGACATGTACGAATACCAACAAATGTCCAACCATACAATCTACCATATGAAACCAAGTTCATAATAAGAAACATCCAAAACTAAAAGAAAAATATATCAAAAGTTGGGACCCTCGTAAGTGACATGATATGATATCAGCCAGCAATGCTCCAAGCCCATCACCAAGTCGACTACCTATTACCTGGGCGACAAGAAAACCCAGGGTCTGTGGTGGTGAGTATAAAACTCAGCGGTAATATAGAAAAGAACTGCATGCATAATATATATCACATGAGAGTCAATAACATACAGGCTAAAGGCGTATCAGATAACCACTAGCATAATGTAACTAAAGTGCATCCCAAAAGATCCACGGAACAATATAAGGTATTGTCATACCTCGAGCTCTGTCACTCTACAAATCATACAACCTGAACACATAAGTCACAATATAACCCATACAACATGAAAGAACATCGCTAAGCATGTAATCAGCACACTGCTTTAGGAACCTATAAGCAACATCATCAATGAACCTAATCGACTCTATACAACATCATGATACTGATCATGGGCATACAACAATCCGGTCTAACTCTACACTGGTATCCCATACACGAACATGTAGAATATGCAAGTAGCATGCAAGATGATGTACAATCAAATGCAACAAACATAGCACAAACAAATGCAACAGTACAACAATCATATATATAAACTGTATCTATATATACTTCTCACACTCACACACACATATATACATAAATATATGTATATGTATATATATGCAAATGCCCTCACACATGGCAATGCAAATACATGGTCATGCCTGCGCACCCCAGCCGCTACCACGACCCCAGTGTGGCCTAGGTGGCACGACATGACAACTGTCCAAACTCAACAATAACCACTGCTCTCGAGTGGCTGAGTGGGTAGTATGAATAAGTAGCGATAAGTTAAAGAGCTACAGGCTACAAAACGGGAGTCCCTGTTGCTGGCCACTTCGACTGACACTACCCATGAGTGGTCGAGTACCACACACACAGGACAACTGCACGCAGCTCCAACTACCACTATCAATAGTGGCCAAGTGCGGCATAATAAATGAACTACCCTCACACCAGTTACTACTTGCACGAGTAACCGTGGAGGCAGGATGACTGACGACCCTCTCAACCACAAGGGAGACCAAGTCACCAGCATGCATGTAAATGGAATGAATACACAACCACACATACATACATCCACGACACAATCTCTATCTCACAGAGAGTCATACACAACTAACAATCGACCATGCTAGGACCTCCAGTCCGTAGCGACACACCATCGACAACCCACACTACCATGTACAGACATATGATCCGTAATAGTTATACAACGAAAGGTAAGATGATACAACTACCAACTCTAGATTAAGGACATCACCCACCCCCGGATGTTTGTTCATGATGATACGAGTCAAATTAACAACCATACTCAGCTACACACACATGGTTAAGCATCTAAAGATTCACATACCATAGCAACGGTAATCTATAGCAACGATGAACGAAATATGATAACATCAACAGTATATCTCAAAGTGCAAACATAAGTATCAAGCAACAGAAAATTTAGAGTGGAGTCAAGGTATAAGTGACATCAACATGAAATCACATGCATCAGGATTTAACTGCTACCTGATCAGGGTAGGAAATTTCTGTTGGTGCAACAATGCCCCAAGCATTTATATGTTTTGATGTTTGGATAATCATCTAATTTAGGCAATATTTGTGATCTAATTGTGAATATGTTTAAGTGACAGGAAAATTCGAGTATGAAGACTTGGTAAAAGAAAAGTCCAAGCGGACCTTGGCAAAGGAAGTCCAAAGGCAAGTTTTGGCAGTGTAAGTCCAAGCATGTAGTATTGGCAGCATAAAGTCCAAGCGTACTTTGGAAAAAGAAAAACCCAAGACATGACGAAACCGAGGGAAGCTTTTGGAAGCTAGCGCAAGGATGAAGGAGTCGCGAACTCGGAGGGATCCTAGAGGCGTAAGGCTAAAGGAAGAGCTAGAAGGTTGAGTCTAGGTCTAGGGAGTTAGTTTCAAGTATGATTTTCATCATACCTGAAGTATCAGTCGATTGGAGACATGTCTCAGTCGACTGATCAGTCACTCGACTGAAGATGACCAAGTTCGATCGGCATGAGTCGACTGCCTAGGGTTAGCAGTTGACTGATTATGCCATCAGTCGATTGCCAACCCTGGGCAATGGACTGATCAATTTGGCATCGGGTACAGAATGGAGTCGGACTCGACTCCTCGCGGGGATCAGTCGACTGATCGATCCATCAGTCGACTGATCAGTCTGCCATTGAAAATGGCGGCTGCGAATCCCCGCGGATCCGCCTCGTCAGAAGTCGTTGGCTTCGGCGGCAGTCGACTAATGGAGACCATCAGTTGACTGATCGAGGCTCAACAGGAAAAATATCCCTCTCTCTATAAAAAGAGAGCATGGGGTGCTTGAAGAGGCTAGTGCTTATCTTCCAACTTTGCTCTGAAGCTCCCTATGATTTTCTAAGCTTTCTAAGTGTTCTAATCCTCTTCTTCTCCAATCTTCATCAATTGTAAAGAAGAGGAGAGAGTGTTGTAAAGAAAGCTTTCTTAGTGGAGACTCTTTGGATTGATCCACCTTAAGGATCACCGTGGAGTAGGAGCTTAATCTCCGAACCACGTAAACTCTTTCTTGTTAGCGATTGTGTTTTTAGTCTCTTAATTTCATTTAGTATTTGCTTTGCTTCCGCTAACTTTGCTTGTAAAAACAAAAAGAGGCTATTCATCCCCCTCTAGCCTTCCAAAGATCTCTAATAATTACCCACCTGATAAGAAGCTCGTGACAATAATCCTCACGATCGTGGACCTACCTCATATCCAGCTCCTGCAAACAACATAAACCATCATTAAGTTCTACAATATGATCCACAGTCAAATCGAATCCTAAGCCGATCTCGTACCTAATTCAATTAACCAAATGCTAAATAAAATCTCGATCACATATCCTGCATGATCCTGTTGGCAACCGTGCTATTTCTCGGAATGCTCATAGGCTCCCATGTCCCCGGATTAAAATTTTCACTAATGAAAACTAATCCGGATGGGATGAGTTTCCTAAGCACAACCAATTCGTCGTCGTGCCAACGACTCGAGCGATCGCTTGAACAAACTAGTTGTTCAAGCAACCAAACTCTTCTAGTCGATTAGCCGCGGAAGAGACGACGGACGGATCGCCGGTTTTTGTGTTTCTTATTCGGGGTCCATGATTATACAAATACATGCAAATGCAAACTAGTATAATCAACATATACTAACATAAAGAACATAAGCTAGCATATCAAATAAGAACATGAAAAGAACAATAATAAAAGTTGTGAAAATTTTATACCTCTTGATCTTCTATCGTATGTCCTAACCTCCTTGTAGACTTCGTGTGGGCGAAGATCCTCCACAAGTTGTAGCTTCCTAGATCTTCTTCAATCCAAAGAATGAAGAACTCTCTTTCCCTTCTTGCTTGAGACAACCACCAATCCATAAAGGATTGATGCCGCCGGCCCCAAGAATAGAGAGAATAATATGGAAACAACCAAGGAACCAAACTAGGGACAAACCCTAGTTTTGGTGTCGCCGCCCAAGATGAAGTGAATAGGAGAAAAGGAATATGTTGGGCGTCGGCTACGGTGGAGGGAATAGAGGAAGGAGCCGGCCACACCCTAGGAAGAAGAAGACCTCCTCTCCCATAGTTGCCGCCCAACTTCCTTGCAATCCCTAGCCGCCCAACCTAAGGAGGAAACCCTAATTAGGGTTTCTCCTTAGGCTTTCTTGCCGCCCAACCATGGTGGAGAGAAGAGATCTAGGAGCTAGCCACCTCCAAGCAAGAAGACAAACTCCTCCACAAGTGGCCGCCCAACCTTCATTCCCATCCATGGCCGCCCAAGCAAAGGAGCCAAAACCCTAATCAAATTAGGGTTTCCTCCATAGGGTTCCTTGCCGCCCAAGCATGGTGGAGAGAAGAGATCTAGGAGCTAGCCACCTCCAAGGAAGAAGACAAACTCCTCCACAAGTGGCCGCCCAAGCATCTTCCCATCCATGGCCGCCCAACCTAAGGAGCCAAAACCCTAATTAGGGTTTCCTCCTTAAGTTGCTTGCCGCCCAATCAATGCTAGGCAAAACCCTAATTTCCTTAGCATCCATCATCAACCTCTAAAAAACAACTTGCCGCCCAACCCATAGCCACCCTTTTATAGAGTTAGGGTTTAGGCCTTGGTTTAATCTCCACCGTCGGTTCTAGGGTTTTAATCTCAACCGTCGAATCTAGAGATTTAATCTCAACCATCGGTTCTAGGGTTTTAATCCCAACCGTCGGATCTAGAGATTTAATCTCTACCGTCGGTTCTTAGGAATTTAATCCCAACCGTCGGATCTAGAGATTTAATCTCCATCGTCGGTTCTAGGAATTTAATCCCAACCGTCGGATCTAGAGATTTAATCTCTACCGTCAGTTCTTAGGAATTTAATCCCAACCGTCGGATCTAGAGATTTAATCTCCATCGTCGGTTCTAGGAATTTAATCCCAACCGTCGGATCTAGAGATTTAATCTCTACCGTCGGTTCTTAGGAATTTAATCCCAACCGTCGGATCTAGAGATTTGTTTTCCATTATTTGATCTAGACTTCATGAGGTTTATATTAGGCTACGATAGGGACCATGAGGAGGAGTTGGGTCTTGGCCACCCGATGGATCGGAACCACACAAACTTGATCCATCAATGATGTTCCATTCCACTAGAGGATCATCATCGAACTACCTCACCAACCCCCATAAATTAATATGGGCTCCATATATTATTTGTACATCCATCTCCCCGTGTTTAAGATATCGAATGTCCGTCAATTGATTGATTCTTGACCATCAATCAATTAACATCTAACTCCTCGAGTAGTACCACTCAACCTTATCATCATGTTGACTAAGTCAACCTGCAGGGTTTACATGATGAACCTTATGAGCTCCTCAAGGGGACATCATCAACCTAATATATAGGACACGGTTTCCTCCTATAATCAACGGCACACCATGTAAATAATATCATTTCCCAACTTACTGGGCATATTGATTTAATCCATAGAAATCTCACCCTCTGGTAAATCAAAGAAATAAATATTAAGTACATGTGCCCGTTATTATATCGGGATTAAGAGCATGTACAACATAATATCCGAGGTCTGATTCAATTAAGTAGTCGACAATAAATTGAATCACCTCTATGTCAGTCTGCTCAATACACCTAAGTGTACTAGTGTAACTTTATGTTCAAGACAAAACAATACCAAGCTACACTACAACCATGCCAATGGTTTGTCCAAAACCATCTTGGTTGTGAGCCTCTACTTATACTCTACAAGGGACTGATAACATGATCTTCTGTGCCACACCCAAGCACCATGTTATCTACAATGTAAAGTATTAGACAATATGCACATAGATAAATATAACGTGCAAACAATGATCATGTGATTCTTATTTCAAAATAAAGATGTTCATACAAAAGAGCTAGGCTTTCAGTATACATCCCAACAATCTCCCACTTATACTAAAAGACTATATTGTCATCATACTGCCATACATCTGATTCCCCTTCCCTCCACATGCTTATCAAAGCTCTCGCTAGAAAGGGCTTAGTGAAAGAGTCTACCAGGTCATCCTCTGATGCATGCTAGGCGACAGCAACTTCTACCTCTTTTACGATTTCTCGTATCAGGTGGTACTTGCACTCTATGTGTTTACTAGCCTTATGGGCTCGTGGTTCCTTCGAGTTTGCAACTGCACCATTATTATCACAATAAATAGTGATAGTTCTGGGCAAACCAGGAATCACATCCAAGTCCATCAGGAAGTTCCTGAGCCATACAGCTTCTTTGGCTGCATCATAGGCTGCCACATACTCAGCTCCCATGGTGGAGTCCGCCACGCATTTCTGCTTGACACTCTTCCATACTATGGCTCCACCTCCCAAAGTAAACACAAACCCTGAGGTAGACTTACTGTTATCCCTATCAGATTGGAAATCAAAATCCATGTAACCCACAGGGAGTAATTGGTCTACCCGGTAAACTAGCATATAATCCCTAGTCCTTCTCAGGCACTACAATATATGCTTTACCGCAGTTCAATGTCCCTGTCTTGGATTACTCTGATATCTGCTGACCATGCCTACGGCAAGGTAGATATCTGGTCTCGTACATAGCATATATTAGGCTTCCTACCACCAAAGCATAAGGAACTGCCTATATCTCCTCTATCTCTTCAGATGATCTAGGACACATCTGCTTAGATAAAGGAACTCCATGCCTGAAGGGTAGAAAACCCTTCTTGGAGTTTTGTATGCTAAAACGATCCAGAACCATGTCTATGTATGAAGCTTGGGATAAGCACAACAACCTTGATCCCCAAGGTTGTGACCCACTTCTCCCAAGTCCTTCATATCATACTGTTTGGACGACCATACCCTTACGTCTGATAACACTTCGATGTTGTCGCCAACCACCAAAATGTCATCTACGTATAGTACAAAAATACCACTACGTTTCCGTCACATCTCTGATATACACAAGACCCATCCGAACTTTGAATAAATCCATAAGACTGGATTTACTTCCTCAAAGCGGATGTCCCAAGACTTCAAAGCTTGCTTCAGTCCATTAATGGACCGATTAAGCTTATATACAATACGCTCTTTGCCCTTAGCAATGAATCCCTCTGGTCGCTTCATGTAGATGGATTCCTCAAGACTTCCACTAAGGAATGCTGTCTTGACATCCATCTGTCACACCTCATAATCCATATGAGTTGCTATGCATAAGAGCTCCCAGACCTGTCTTGAATCCATAGATTCAATCTCAGTATTCATTGCACTTTGCAAAGATGCTGTATTTATATCTTGGATTGCCTCGTCGTATGTCTAGGGATCAGGTTCATGTTTGCTAGGGACCAAATCATAAGATTTGTCCAAAAACATGAATCTAAGAGGTTGTTTAACAACCCTCCCACTACGACGAGGTATCTTCTGTGTATCCTCTGTGACACGCGGTGCAGTGACATGTGGTATGTCCTCTTGTACCGGTGGTACTAAAGAAGTGACTTCCCTTTTTAACTCCTCTAGAACAATTTTACCCTTGGGCTTGTGGCTTATCATATAGTCTTCCTCTAGAAATCTGGCGTTCGTGTTAACGATCACCCTCTGATCTCTAAGACTATAAAATAAGTCAGAATAACTCATCATCGATCTAACCATCTCCATAAGAGTCCTATTCCTTCGCTTTGCTACACCGTTCTGCTGGGGTGTGCCAGGTGCAGTCAATTGGAATTGAATCCCAACCTCTGATAAGTAGTTCCTAAACTCTCCCAAGAGGTTCTCACCACTACGATCAGATCGTAGTGTCATCCATATCTTGAATAATTGTCTATAAAAGAGACAAAGTATTCAAGACCACCTCTTGCCTAGAAAGTCATAGGACCATACAAATCAGAATGAACCATTTCTAACACATCTTTGGCTCTATACCCCTTGGCCTTAAAAAGGCCTCTTGGTCATTTTACCCTCCAAGCAAGATTCGTAGGTTGGGAGATCCTCCACTACTAATGAACCCAAAGGTCCATCAGCTATCAACCTTTGAATTCTGCTTAGGTTAATGTGACCAAGCCTAAGAAGCCAAAGATATGTTTGGTTCATCTTCGAAGGTTCTTTTCTCTTATTGGAATTAGAAGATGAGTTATTAACTTCAATTTGCATCGTGGGAGGTTTTGGTTCAAATTTCCTTTCAATGTACCTGAATAGATATTCTCCCTATTCCTTTTTATAACAACTCTGTCATTAAAAGAAATAGAATATTGATGTGTGTAAATCATGCTATGTTTTCACTACTTTATATATGTGCATTTTATCTCATTTCATATCCTAGGCATGTATTTTATCATGATTCAGTTAAGTTTAGCATATTTTGGGAAGAAGAGACTGCTTTTGGGTGTTTTTGTGTTAACAGGGCAAAGGAGAAGGCGTATCAAAACAACACAGCCGTGTTGGGAATCGACACGCCTGTGTCATGAGAACCAGCGGACGACACGCCCGAGTCAAAGAACAACATGCCCGTGTCAGTGATTCTAGCAGCCGACACGCCCTAGTGCAGCCGCGACACGCCCAGTTCAAACCGTAACACATGAAACGGCGACACGCACGCTGTCATGTGGCACGGGCGTGTTGGCCTGACTCCAGGATTCCTTTTCTGCGAGCAATCAGGATCTTCGTCTGAATTAAAGGGAAATCTATTGCCTTAATTGAAGAGGTGGCCAAAGCTATAAAAGAGAAGATATTCTAACCCTAAAGGAGGACGGCGGATGGTCAAAAAGGAGGACAGAAGACGGCAAAGGGATCGACAACAGAAGCAAAAGAAGAAGTGCGGAGGAACGCAGATGGCATCCAGTATTGTATTTTCTTTCTCTAGCAACTCTTGTCAGACTATGGAGTAGTGTCTTGTAATCTTAGGATGGGGGAGTAGCCCTTGACGATTTATGATGGATGATATAATCTATACTACTCGAACTATTGTTTGTTTTGATCTGGTTCTTTTGGATTCTTATTGATAAACCTAAGGAGCTAAGGGGAAGTACCTAACGGTGAACCCGAGTTCCCGAAACCCAGAATCAACTAGGGAATAACTCCTGTCAAGTAGCGGTAGTGTATCTATGAGGGCTTGCGGGGGTCTCGTGACAGGTCCCCTTAGCTGATTATGGTCCCGTGTGTAAACCTACCTTGAAAAGGAAATTTGACTCTAGCGGAACTCTTATGGACTTAATGGATCTATCAAATCCAGTTTTTACCAGGTAACGGAGGCAAGACTAGGGAGGTTTGCGGGGGTCTCGTGACAGGTCCCCTTAGCTGATTATGATCCCCTATGCTCGAACACCGTGACAGGTAAGTTGAGTTTGATAGGTACAGTTAGCGTAGACCTCGAAAGGGGCCGTTGATTTACCTTAGGATAGGTTCCATCAAAACAACTCTACAAGGGGTAGGAAAGAATTAAATCACCTTATAAATCGTTGACGTGGTGAAACCCATATCCTGAGATTTTCCTCAACTCTTGACTTTTAGCTCGTTCTTCTCATTCGTTGTTATTGACTACTCAGTTTCTTTGCTTAAACCAATAATCGATTTACTAGATAACTTGGTATCACGATCATTCGGTAATTGTTCCAATCCCTGTGGGATCGATATTTTTATTACTTGACGACAACCGTGCACTTGCGGAAAATAACACATCAAGTTTTTGGCGCCGTTGCCGGGGATTGGCACTCAATATTGAATTGAGCGTGATTTAGTTAATCTAGATTTCTGTTCTGCATTCTTGTTCTGAATATTGATTGTTCCTATTTTTCTTTTGTATCTATTCTGAATTCTTGTTTTGGGAGCCTCTCTTGTTGTTGCATGCACAGACTTAATAGGAAATTCGATATTGATCTCCGAGATAGAGAGAACTTTCCTTGCTAGAAAACGATTTCAAAGAACCTCGGAAAACAATCGACCTCCGACATGGTCGGCGAAAAATAAACCTTTAAGGGATTATGCGGCACCTAGTACAAGGGGATTGAGATCAGTATTAGAAGACCCCTATTGAAGCAAACAATTTCAAATTAAAACCGCGCTACTATCTATGGTCCAAGCAAAGATCAATTCGGAGGAGCACCCATCGAAGATCCAAATCACTTGGAAGTATTTTTGGAATTTTGCGAGACTTTAAACTGAATGGAGCCTCGGTGATGCTATTAGATTGCGCTTGTTTCCTTTCTTTCATTGGACAAAGCTAGAGCTTGGCTACACTCTTCAAAGATGATTGTATAACTACAGGATCAATGGAGCAAAGATTTTTAGACAAGTATTTTCCACCCAAAGAAAGCGCAAGTCTTCGCCATCAAATCACTAATTTTGCGCAAAAGGATGGAGAAACATTATTTGAAGCTGGGACAGATTTAAGGGATTACTACCAAGAAGTGCCCTCATCATGCTCATTGTTCATACTTTCTACAATGGAATCTCGTATGCTACTAAGGTTTCTCTTGATTCTGCTGCGGGAGGAGCTCTTATGAACAAAACATTGGATGAAGCTTTTGAGATCATCGAGAATGTGGCAATGAATTCTCACCAATGGGCTCTGAGAATGAGGATATCAAACTAAAATGTCGTAAGTTTGAGGTAAGTACCATTGATCTACTCGGGCAAAAGTCGATGCATTAACTCAAAAGCTCGAACATTTTAATGTATCGTAAACTCATCTAATGTCACTTGCGAGATCTGCGTGGTGTAACAGACACGTGGCGATGAAACAAATCCTACACGCACCATCGAAGTCGGATTGAGCAAGTTGATGCGTTGAATAATTTTAATCAGAAGCCTAATGGTGGCAACCCTTACTCAAACACGTACAATCCCGGTTGGAGAAATCATCCCAACTTTTCGTATAGAGCCCATCAAAATTCTTCTGGACAGAACAACTTTGGAGCACCTTGGATTTGGACCAGGACTTAGAAAAGATGATGGAAAATTTTATTACGTGTCAGGGGAAGATAAATGATGAATTTCGACAGCATATTGTAGAATCAAATCGGCAACATCAAAATAATACCGAGGCAATCAAGCAATTGGGAGGCAAGGTTGATAATTTGACTAATCACACTAGAATGCTGGAAAATCAAATTTCCCAAATTGCCAGCTCAGCAGCAAGGACACCGGGCAGATTTCCTGGAAATTCAGAAGTAAACCCAGCTGAGCATTGTAATTCCATAAGTTTGAGAAGCGGAAGGATTTTAGAAGGAGAAAGAAGGGACACGAGCGTGTCGGAGTTGGAAGAAGACAGCAGCACGCCTGGGTTGAACAGCAAAGGGAACCGACACACCCTGACCCAGGGCGTGTTGTTCAACACGCCTGAGGCCCACGAGCGCGTGTCAGCCGACACACCCGTGTCGGGTCATTCTAGCAGACAACACGCCCAGGCTGTGCCAAACAACATAGGCGTGTCGAATAGGGAACCAAGAACATATAAGCCCCTATCCCGTTCCCTCAAAGACTGATTAAGGAAAGATTGGATGAACAATTTGGTAAGTTCCTTGAGGTAATTAGGAAGTTGTATATCAATATACCTTTTACAGAAGCTCTTCAACAAATGCCTACATACTCTAAGTTCTTGAAGGACATCTTAACCAATAAAAGAAAAGTCGAGGAGCATGTAACAGTGGCTCTTACTGAGGAGTGCAGTGCCTTAATTAAGAACATGGTACCTCCCAAACTAAATGATCCAGGTAGCTTTTCTATACCTTGCATAATCAATGACTCAAATTTTGATAAGGCTTTTTGCGATTTGGGCGCCAGTGTAAATCTGATACCTCTTTCCATATGCAAGAAACTAGATTTGGGAGAAATGAAACTAACTACTATGGATTTGCAGTTAGCCGATCGTTCCATTAGATATCCTTTGGGAATCTTAGAAGATGTACCAGTGCAGGTGGGAAATTTTATTGTTCCAGCAGATTTTGTAGTACTAGACATGGATGAAGACCCATGTATCCCACTTATTTTGGGGAGACCTTTCTTGGCTACTGCAGAAGCAATGATAGATGTCAAAAACCACAAACTTTCACTTGCATTTGGAGACGAAAAAATTGAATTTGACCTTTCAAAAGCTGTTAAACAACCCTCTGTTTTTTATGTTTGTTGTAGGATTGACAGTTTCCAGTCAACAGCACTAAAAGGAGCACCAGAACAAACTCATCTTAATAAGCTCGGAGGGGATTTTGAAGATAAAGAACCGGAGATTTCCGATTCCAATCTCACGCCACAGGTAGAACTTAAGCCTCTTCCATCGACACTCAGGTACGAGTTTCTTGGCGAAAATTCTACTTACCCTGTGATCATTAATGCTAATCTGAGTAATGCAGACCGAAAAACTGATTGAGGTATTGAAAATATATAAGAATGTCATTGGATACAAGATTGATGACATTAGAGGAATTAGTCCATCGGTTTGCATGCACAGGATTTTATTAGAAGACAATTTTAAAACCTCTATAGAGCATCAAAGAAGATTGAACCCAGCCATGAAAGAGATAGTCAAGAAAGAGGTCATGAAATTGCTAGATGCAGGAATTATCTATCCAATATCCGATAGCGAATGGGTAAGTCCTGTCCATGTTGTGCCAAAGAAAGGGGGGATAACGGTAATAAGGAATGCTACGAATGAGTTAATCCCCACTAGAGTATGGATGGAGAATGTGTATTGACTATAGGAAATTGAATAAGGAAACTAGAAAGGACCACTTTCCCATCCCATTTATTGACGAATGTTAGGCCAGGTTGGCAAAACACTCGCATTTCTGTTACTTAGATGGATACTCAGGTTTCTATCAAATCCCTATCTCTCCTAATGACCAAGAGAAAACAACTTTCACCTGCCCCTATGGTACCTTTGCCTTCAGGAGAATGCCTTTTGGATTATGCAATGCACCCGCCACTTTTCAGAGGTGTATGACTTCAATATTTTTTGATATGATCGAGAATATAATGGAAGTATTCATGGATGATTTTTTTGTATATGGTGCAGATTTCGATATATGTTTATCTAATTTGGTCAAGGTATTGCAGAGATGCGAGGAAATGAATTTAATGCTTAATTGGGAGAAGTGTCACTTCATGGTGCGAGAAGGCATAGTACTTGGACACCTAATTTCACACCGTGGTATCGAGGTGGATATTGCTAAAACTGAAGTGATCAAGAAGTTGCCACCTCCAACTGATGTCAAGGGAGTGCGTAGTTTCTTAGGACATGCAGGGTTCTCTGAAGCGGTTCATCAGACTTCTCAAAAATTTCAAGGCCATTAACTAATTTTCTTGCTAAAGATGTTGTGTTTCACTTTGATAACCCTTGTCTTGATGCATTTTCCAGTTAAAGGAAGCATTAACAACGCCCCAATAATGCAACCTCAGTTGAGTCTCCCCTTTGAAATTATGTGTGATGCAAGTGATTTTTCTGTGGGCGCAGTGTTAGGACAAAGAAAGGATCGCAAGGTGTATGCAATCTACTACGCTAGTAAGACATTGGATGAAGCACAAATGAATTATGCTACCACAGAGAAGGAACTCTTGGCTATAGTATTTGCTTTCGACAAGTTCAGATCTTATATCATAGGGACCAAGGTGATAGTTTATACAGATCATGCAGCCATAAGATACTTGCTGAGTAAAAAAGAATCTAAGCCAAGACTTATCCGGTGGATACTTCTCCTACAAGAGTTTGACTTAGAAATTCGAGACAAGCAAGGAATGGAGAACGTAGTTGCAGACCATCTATCGAGGCTTCATCTAGAACCAAATGCGGGAAGAGCCGACGATCTTGCTATAAATGATTTCTTTCCGGATGAGCAGCTACTAGCAGTTCGAACAATCAAGGCTCCGTGGTATGCTGATTTTGCCAACTACCTAGCTTGCGGGATAATACCTTCTAACATGAGTTATCATCAGAGGAAGAAGTTCCTTTCGGATGTAAAGCATTATGTGTGGGACGAACCATTCCTTTTCAAGCAAGGGGCGGATGCTATATATCGAAGATGCGTATCCGAAGAAGAGATTGAGGATATATTGTACCACTGTCATTCTTTTGCATATGGAGGTCATGCGAGCACAGACAAGACTGCTGCAAAGGTTTTGCAAGCGGGATTTTATTGGCCTCACATTTTTAGAGACTCTCGGAATTATGTGACGACTTGTGACCGCTGTCAAAGGACCGGGAACGTATCAAGGAGACATGAGATGCCTCAAAATTCGATATTGGAAGTCGAATTGTTCGACGTATGGGGAATTGACTATATGGGACCCTTCCCTACTTCCTATAAAAACACCTATATACTGGTAGCAGTGGACTATGTGTCTAAATGGGTTGAGGCTCTACCATCCCCCTCTTGTGATGCAAAAACAGTCATTAAGCTCTTTAAGAGTATAATATTTCCCAGATTTGGAATACAGAGAAGCGATAATAAGTGATGGAGGCTCACACTTTATCGAAAGACAATTTGAAAGTCTTCTCAAGAAGTATGGAGTAACCCATAAACTAGCCTCACCATATCATCCAAGCGAGTGGGCAAGTAGAAGTTTTGAATAGGAGATCAAGACTATCTTGGAAAAAAGATATCAAGATCAAGTAATGATTGGTCTTTAAGACTTGATGATGCTCTATGGGACTATCGAAATGCCTATAAGACACCCATTGGAATGACTCCGTTTCGATTAGTTTATGGAAAACCATGTCATCTTCCAGTTGAAATAGAGCATAGGGCATATTGGGCAATTAAATGGCTTAATTTTGACCTGAAGAAAGCCGGAGAGAAAAGAAAACTGCAGCTAAACGAACTACGCCTTGATGCTTATGAACATGCGAGGTCTTATAAGGAGAAAAGCGAAGAGGTGGCATGACAAGAATATCATGCGCAGAGAATTCCATCAAGGAGACTTGGTATTACTATTCAACTCCAGATTGAAACTCTTTCCTGGGAAGCTGAAATCCAGATGGTCGGGGCCATATCGAATTGAAAAGGTTTATCCTCATGGAGCTATTGATATATCTAGTGAGTCTACGGGAATTTTCAAAGTAAATGGTCAAAGACTTAAGAGATACTTCGCAAATAATTCTGTTGAGCTGATTGGAGATGAGGAGAGGCAGAGCATACTCAAGCCATATCCCCAAAACTAAGGAGTAACTGAGGGGTCAAGCTAACGACCTTAAACAAGCGCTTCTTGGGAGGCAACCCATGCTATTTTCATTTTTTTTAGTCATTTTATTTTATTTTATTTTATTCTTTATTCTATTTTTATTTTTTTCAGGTTTTCAGGATACGTGCCACTGCGTGCCAAGTTGACACGACCCGCCTGTGCCGAACGACACAGGCGTGTTGTTGGTACCCGAAGACAACATAGGCAGGGCGTGCTGACTAGCACGCCCGTGTCGCACACTTCTCAACCTAGGCACGCCTGGGCTGGACTGCGACACGCCTGGGGAGCGACGGAGCACGCCTATGTCGCACCTAAACGGGTCGGGTATTTGCGTAAGAGCATGCCCGACACGCCTATGCTGCGGATAGCCCTCTAAAACCAGCCCGAGCACGCCCTAATCTTCCACTCGCGATACAAGGTTGAAGCAGCCGCCGCCGGTCTCCCTCTCAAGCAGCCGAGGAGCAAACCTGCTGTCTCTCCATTCCCAACGCCATGAGCAAGCGAGTGAAGACTAGAGGAGGAGCTTCTTCCTCTGCGGCAAAGGACAAGGGGAAAAGAAAAGCTCAGGATTTGGGTAACGAACCTCCTCCGACCTCTAGCCATCCTTATGGAATTGTTTTTAGGGATGATATTATGAAGACTAAATTCAGTAAGCTTGAAAAAAGGAAGTTAGTATCTACGAGAACTATAGACTTCTACACGTTGACCACCTTAGGGTTAAGAGATGACATAACTTGGTTAACAAATAGGATAGGCTGGACCGAGTTTATCACACACCATCACCTTACTTACCCTAGCATCACTCTTGAATTCCTTAGCTCCCTGTCCGCTGAAATACTGCAAGGAAAGGATTGTGAGGAAGGAAAAATAAAATTTAGATTAATGAACCATGAATTTACCCTTTCTCTAAGTGATTTTAATATGATATTTGATTTTCCTAGCGGAGGGGAGAGGCAAATTCATAGACATTTTATTGATCATCAATTTTGGAGATTAATTTCTGATGACCCTCGCCCTTACGATGCATCTAGATCTAAATCATTTAACATCCCTAATCCTACTTTCCTTTATCTCCTTAGGTTCATGGCTAATACAATCTCAGGGAGATATGATAGTGCAGGGGTGGCTAGGCAGAGTGAGTTACAATTTTTATGGGCCATGCTAAATGAAGTTAAGATTGATTCTGGAGCCCATATGGTTAGGCATTTAGTTAAGGTTAGTAATAGCCCATCCGGAGTCATAGTCATAGGGGGTATTATCACTAGGATTGCTGTAGCCTTAGGATGTGATTTGGATGACCTTGAATATTGTCCTGCTAGCCCTAGATTGGATTTGGATGCTTGTATAAATATGAAGATGATTGAGGCATGTGACGAGGGATATCGTTTGGTGTTAAGAAATGGAATTAAAATCCCTCTTCCAAACCCTGAGCGGATGACTGTACGTAATTCATCCAATTGGCTTTTTAGAGATGTTCAGGAACCCTTTCCTACCCCCACTGCCCATGCTCCATCACCCCCTGCTAGGGAGCCATCTCACATAGCCCCTGAGCCATCACATTCAACTCTCAACCCCACACGGTTTCCCTCGACAATGTTTCTGCTCTTTTGATTTTTCAGGATTCCGATCATCATTCGAAGCATTTAGGGTCGAGCATACCTCGCACATTGGTGTGTGGGATCGGTATGCCCAAGCTACAGAGGAGCACCATCGCATGGTGACACAACATTTGGATAGGGCAGCTGATTTTTACAGGAGAGCTGATGAGTTTTTCACTGCTGAGTCCACCCGGAGGGAAGATGATGATAGATTTTGACAAGAGTCCCGGGAGTTTTACCAGGAGCAGCGACGTAGGTGGGCAGAGGAGGATTTTAGTAGCGAAGACGATGACCATTGACCACCGTCAACTATTTTGTGAGTTTTGATGCACATCCGTTACTGCTTATGCCGTTTCTACTTAGATTTTTAGTTTGGTTATTGCTATTTTATTTGCATCTTTTCATATATCATAATAAAGGCATTTTATATCATCTAGCGCAATACAACTGAACATTGGTCGGATCATGAAATTCCTTTTTGCCTATTTGATAAGAACCCTATTTCACCTCTAACACGGTCTATAGGTCTGAGGTATCCAAAGAAAAGATTTAAACCCCCCATATCGGACGAGTACCCGATTTTCCATTGGAGACTTACCTGCGCAACTTGGTTACTGGAGAAACACTTTCACTAGAAGTATGTTTAAAAAAAAAAATAAAAAAAAATTAAAAAAAAATGACTGGAATTGTTTTCAAGCACCCCTTTGAGACCAAGTAGTTACTGGGGAAACACCTAAAAGGTGCCCCTTTGAGACTAACTAGTTACTGGGGAAATGCTCTCTATAATTCCTTTCCTTCTCTCTTCTCAGGTAAGTGCCTCTATGCTTAAATAAGAATGCTCTACGATAGAAGGGATGTCAAACCGGATTGGTGTCCAATGACTTTAGTCCAACTTTTCACGCACTATATAGGATCTTTCAAACTTGGCAACTAGAAATGATTTGAAAAGATTAAGATCAGATTGTATACTGATGGTATCTAGTATTCCCACAAATAAGTTGTCTTTGAGTTTTCTTTGAGGACAAGCAAAAGTTTAAGACTAGGGGATTTTGATGTGTGTAAATCATGCTATGTTTTCACTACTTTATATATGTGCATTTTATCTCATTTCATATCCTAGGCATGTATTTTATCATGATTCAGTTAAGTTTAGCATATTTTGGGAAGAAGAGACTGCTTTTGGGTGTTTTTGTGTTAACAGGGCAAAGGAGAAGGCGTATCAAAACAACACAGCCGTGTTGGGAATCGACACGCCTGTGTCATGAGAACCAGCAGACGACACGCCCGAGTCAAAGAACAACACGCCCATGTCAGTGATTCCAGCAGCCAACACACCCTAGTGCAGCCGCGACACGCCCAGTTCAAACCGTAACACGCCTGGGAGAAATGACACGCGCGGTGCTCATGTGGCACGGGCGTGTTGGCCTGACTCCAGGATTCCTTTTCTGCGAGCAATCAGAATCTTTGTCTGAATTAAAGGGAAATCTATTGCCTTAATTGAAGAGGTGGCCAAAGCTATAAAAGAGAAGATATTCTAACCCTAAAGGGGACGGCAGATGGTCAAAAAGGAAGACAGAAGACGGCAAAGGGATCGACAACAGAAGAAGCAAAAGAGAAGGAGTCGGCAGAGGAACGCAGATGGCATCCAGTATTGTATTTTCTTTCTCTAGCAACTCTTGTCAGACTATGGAGTAGTGTCTTGTAATCTTAGGATGGGGGAGTAGCCCTTGACGATTTATGATGGATGATATAATCTATACTACTCGAACTATTGTTTGTTTTGATCTGGTTCTTTTGGATTCTTATTGATAAACCTAAGGAGCTAAGGGGAAGTACCTAACGGTGAACCCGAGTTCCCGAAACCCAGAATCAACTAGGGAATAACTCCTGTCAAGTAGCGGTAGTGTATCTATGAGGGCTTGTGGGGGTCTCGTGACAGGTCCCCTTAGCTGATTATGGTCCCGTGTGTAAACCTACCGTGAAAAGGAAATTTGACTCTAGCGGAACTCTTATGGACTTAATGGATCTATCAAATCCAGTTTTTACCAGGTAACGGAGGCAAGACTAGGGAGGTTTGCGGGGGTCTCGTGACAGGTCCCCTTAGTTGATTATGATCCCCTATGCTCGAACACCATGACAGGTAAGTTGAGTTTGATAGGTACAGTTAGCGTAGACCTCGAAAGGGGCCGTTGATTTACCTTAGGATAGGTTCCATCAAAACAACTCTACTAGGGGTAGGAAAGAATTAAATCACCTTATAAATCGTTGACGTGGTGAAACCCATATCCTGAGATTTTCCTCAACTCTTGACTTTTAGCTCGTTCTTCTCATTCGTTGTTATTGACTACTCAGTTTCTTTGCTTAAACCAATAATCGATTTACTAGATAACTTGGTATCACGATCATTCGGTAATTGTTCCAATCCCTGTGGGATCGATATTTTTATTACTTGACGACAACCGTGCACTTGCGGAAAATAACACATCAAATATCCATCCATAATAATTTAGAAACTGAAACTAAATTCTTTCTAAATAAAGGTACATAAAGGGAATTTTTCAGAACCAAAGTTTTATTATTTTCAAGAGATAAATAAAACTTCTCCCACTGCAATAGCCGCCACCATCATGGCATTGCCCAAGTAAATGGTAATCTCCCCTTCAACTAGTCATCGGGTTTCCTGGAACCCCTGCAAATTGTTGCAGACATGATTAGTGGCTCCCATATCTACTCACCAGGTGCCGGTAGATATCACCGCTAATCATGTTTCAATGACTAGTCCAAAAGATATACCTATGTTCTGTTTTGGATTGGGACAGTCCTTCTTCCAATGTCCATCCTGCTTGCAAGTAAAGTACTTGCCTTTCGGCTTCTTCACTCTTCCCTGAGATCCTCCGACCATCTTTGCTTCACCTTGTTTCTTCTTCTTCTTGCCTTTCGGCTTAGAAGTAGAAACCCTTTTGAGTAATGATGGCTTGAGGACACTCTTTGAAGAGTGCATACTTGTACTCCTTAGCAAATAAGACAATATCTAGAATCTTTTCCAATCAACATTATTTAGGTACAGTAAGCTTATTTCCTTTAGTATCACAGTAAGTGGACTGAAAGTCAATTTTGAAAATCCTAAGAATCACAATGATCAAAACTTTAGATTTCAAATTTTATTGATTCCTCAAAACAATAAAATTCCAAAATCAACCAACACCCCAAAACACCGAGAATATCGTATGCCACTCTGTGTGGACGTATACGAATTCTACATTTGTAAGAGGAGGTTTTACCCATTAATTTTATTATCTTGTCAACCTTACTTTTTGACAAATAAAATTAATAGTTGGTTACTCTTTGGCCCTACAAATAAAAACAGTGACTCCTATGGGGAGGATACTTTTATTTGCATCTAAGTGTGCACCATTACACGATACTAAGGGAATTATTTTGGATTATGTGCCTTACCTCTGTGGAAGTACACATGCTCCTAGATAATTTTCTATAACCATTATTTGACCTAGTGATCCGCAAACAAACCCGTCCTCGGGGAGGAAGGCACTCAGAGCCGACACACAAGTTTGTTGCATCACACGTCAAAATGTAATGGAGGCCGCGGGAATTAATTAAAATGTCCCTCTCCCACTTAGTAAATTGCAAATGAGGAATTTTCAAGCACACACAACATGCATATAAAACAAATCAGCAATAAATATGGAAAAATCAGAATTTTTCCAACTATTATGGCATTGTTCTCCAATATGCTTCCCGTCGTGTCGCTACCTCGTCCGCTCCTCCTGCGCCATGTACGAGCCAATCGGAGATCCGAGCCGAGAATAAAACCTATTTTATTTTACATCCATCGATCCTATACTCCACGAGGGAGTGTACATGAAATCTAGATCGAAAGTAAAATAAAATAAAGAGTGGCTAAACAATGTCGCATTCAATTACAAAAATTAAATACTAATTTAGCCTCGTCAACCCCGAGGATTCAAATAATATACAATCACACACACATGCAATCACATACACACATATATAGCCATAATAGTTGGATCTTATGTCTGCAACCAAAAAGTTAGCCTACGCACATCCTACTATTATCCGGCATACACAATATATGATAAGTGCGTGAAAAGTAACCGAATCCAAAACACACAAAACCGGAAACCGTGGCTCTGATACCAATTGTTGGCAACCGTGCTATTTCTCGGAATGCTCATAGGCTCCTATGTCCCCGGATTAAAATTTTCACTAATGAAAACTAATCCGGATGGGATGAGTTTCCTAAGCACAACCAATTCGTCGTCGTGCCAATGACTCGAGCGATCGCTTGAACAAACTAGTTGTTCAAGCAACCAAACTCTTCTAGTCGATTAGCCGTGGAAGAGACGACGGATGGATCGCCGGTTTTTGTGTTTCTTATTCGGGGTCCATGATTATACAAATACATGCAAATGCAAACTAGTATAATCAACATATACTAACATAAAGAACATAAGCTAGCATATCAAATAAGAACATGAAAAGAACAATAATAAAAGTCGTGAAACTTTTATACCTCTTGATCTTATATCGTATGTCCTAACCTCCTTGTAGACTTCGTGTGGGCGAAGATCCTCCACAAGTTGTAGCTTCCTAAATCTTCTTCAATCCAAAGAATGAAGAACTCTCTTTCCCTTCTTGCTTGAGCCAACCACCAATCCATAAAGGATTGATGCCGCCGGCCCCAAGAATAGAGAGAATAATATGGAAACAACCAAGGAACCGAACTAGGGACAAACCCTAGTTTTGGTGCCGCTGGCCAAGATGGAGTGAATAGGAGAAAAGGAATATGTTGGGCGCCAGCCACGGTGGAGGGAATAGAGGAAGGAGCCGGCCACACCCTAGGAAGAAGAAGACCTCCTCTCCCATAGTTGCCGCCCAACTTCCTTGCAATCCCTAGCCGCCCAACCTAAGGAGGAAACCCTAATTAGGGTTTCTCCTTAGGCTTTCTTGCCGCCCAACCATGGTGGAGAGAAGAGATCTAGGAGATAGCCACCTCCAAGGAAGAAGACAAACTCCTCCACAAGTGGCCGCCCAACCTTCATTCCCATCCATGGCCGCCCAAGCAAAGGAGCCAAAACCCTAATCAAATTAGGGTTTCCTCCATAGGATTCCTTGCCGCCCAAGCATGGTGGAGAGAAGAGATATAGGAGCTAGCCACCTCCAAGGAAGAAGACAAACTCCTCCACAGATCCCACCTTTAACATCATGAATACACCCACCAATTCCAATTATCAAATACACCAATCTACTACGATCATCTACTACTCAACCTTCTCACATATTCATTTGCAACATAAATAGAGCATTACACCAACCCACTCTGCTACCATTAATTCATACAAATATAAAGATTTGACACCCCTAAATGAAGCCCACAATCCCACTCCTTCTTAACTCACTCACAACTTCATCCACAGCCATTCACAACCAATTGTTCACACCAATTTAGGGATCTAACCAACCCTAAATGAAACACCCCACTCCATCAGTCCTTTCTCACTCACCCACATCCACGCACCATGGAATCTACTCCTGTCCAACTTGATGGATGATCGGCATTCACCATCCTTGTTGAACTAAAAAAAACAATCGACAACAACCCTCCATTCAAGCACAACCGACCACATCTCCAACACCATCCAACTCCACTGAAAGGAAATCCTCCTCATATATCACAATACATTGATACACAATAAAAATCTAGCAATTTACCGATGAGAGGAAGAGGTTAGATCAAGCTTACAAACCCTAGAACTCCACCAGCGGCAATCCTCTTCTTATCCCTTGTTCACCGGACAAGCCAGCGCTCCGAACCTACAGCCCAAATCAACAGATCAAGCTAAACTAATGGAAATCAAGGTTGGAAATAGATTCTCATCTTGAAGTAAGAAGAAGACCAACCCTTACCTAGCTCCAGCAACGATGGGCCAGGGCAGCTCCCAATCTGACTGCGTGAAGCCGCTATCGATCCCTAGCTCCGAAGATCGAGGATGCCCGGCGGAGCCCAATTGACGATCCTCCCCTCCCACTGACTCTCCCACTGGAAGGAGCCATTGTAGTCGCTAAGGTGCATAGGAGATAAGAACGGCGCTGCTACGCGACGAGAGGTTCGCAAGGAAGAGAAAGTCGCGCGGAAGAGAAAGTCACGTGCAACGGAGAGGATAAGGAAGAAAAAGAAAAAAAAATTGGGGAAAACTTGAATTGGCTTAAAAAAACCCGGATCCCCTTATATAAGCCCTAAACCTAGGTTAGGTTTAATTAATCCCTAACTAACCTCATTAATTTATTTTATCCAATAATAGTATTATTCTTTAGAAAGTTATTTGTGGTATTTACATTCTCCCTCACTTAATAAAATTTGATCCCCAAATTTCATACTTAAAAGAGATAACTTACTCAAAAAATTTCCAAACCACTATATACCTCAAGTAAATAGATGAGGGTATCGAGCTCAAATCATATCTTCCAGCTCCCACGTAGCCTACTCATCAATGTGATGATGCCATCCAACCCTTACAAGTCGAATGGTTTTGTTCCATAACTGAAATTCCTTGTGACCAAGAATTCACACCGGAATCTCCTCATATGTCGCATTAGGCTAGAGTGGAATCTGTACTTCTTTCAGAACATGATCGACATGTGGCACGTATTTTCTCAATATAGAAACATGAAATATGTTATGTACACCTGCAAGATTCGGAGGTAAAGCCAACCGGTAAGCCACACCCCCAATCCACTCCAATATCTCAAACGGACAAATATAGCGTGTAGCCCAAATCGTTGGACTCCTTTTGTAGGTGAAACACACTGAAATACATGATCCCCTACTGAGAATTCCAAAGGCCTTTGCCTCCGGTCTATGTAACTCTTCTATCGATCCTGTGCCTTTGATAACCGCTGTCTGATGACCCGCACTAACTCTGCATCATGCTGAATACTTTGAGGCACCAACAATTGCCATTCCCCAACCTCCTCCCACAACACAGGAGATCTACAGGGTCTTCCATATAAAGCCTCAAAAGGAGCCATCTGAATGGATGAGTGATAACTTTTATTATAGACGAATTCCACCAAATGAATGTGATCCTCCCAACTGACTCCGAAATCCATGACACGAGATCTCAATAAATCCTCCAAGGTCTTAATGGTGCGCTTAGACTGACCATCTGTCTGCGGATGAAAGGCTGTACTGAGACGAAGCTCTGTGCCCATGGTCTGCTGAAGACTTTGCCAAAATCATGAGGTAAATCATGGATCCCTATCGGATATAATACTCATAGGCACTCTATGCAGCTTGACTATCTCTCAGCAGTATAACTCTGCCAGACGATCCAACCAGTCTGTCCCACGAATCAGAAAAAAATGAGGAGATTTGGTTAATCGATCCACAATCACCCAAATCGCGTCACATCCTTTACGGGTTCTCGGTAATCCTGTAACGAAATCCATAGTGATATGTTCCCACTTCCATTCCGGAATCAAAATTTTCTGAAGCAACCCAGCGGGTTTCTGATGTTTAGCCTTTACCTGCTAGCATACTATACATCGAGCAACAAAATCTACAATGTCTTTCTTCATATCGTTCCACCAGTATAAACATTTTAAATCTCGGTACATCCGAGTACCACCAGAATGTATAGCAAATCTCGAATGATGCGCTTCCCATAACAACTCTTCCTTAACTGGATGCGTGTCCGAAACACATAATTGTCCACGAAAACGAAGTACTCCATTCTCATCACTCGAGAAATTCGTCTGTCGTTCTGAGTCTATTGTGTTGCACAAGAACTACATATGTTGATCACTAACTTGTGTTTCTTTGATCTTCTTAGCAATAGTGATCTGGGCCACCATAGAAACTAATACTCCTCGGGATGTTTGACCTTGTTCAGATAATCCCAACTCTGAGAACTGTCGAACTAGATTGATAGCTGCCGTCAGATGACTGGCCAGAACCCCATGAGACTTCCTGCTCAGTGCATCTGCTACCACATTAGTTTTTCCCAGATGATAATGAATTATGCATTCGTAATCCTTCAGATATTCCATCTTTCTTTTTGAAAAAAAGCACTGGGGCTCCCCATGGCGAAACACTAGGCCGAATAAATCCCTTATCCAACAACTCCTGCAGTTGTACTTTAAGTTTATTCAACTCTTTTTGTGCTATCCGATAAGGAGTTTTCGATTCCGGCACGGTTCTTGGAATCACCTCTATCGCAAATTCCACTTTCCTAGAAAGTGGCAAGCCAGGAAGTTCCTCTGGAAACACATTCGGGTACTCTCGGACTACCTGCACACTTGAGAGGGGTAGTAGTCTTTCACTCTCTACTTTGACTAGAGACAATAAGTAACCCTGGCAACCCTGAGACAATAGTTTATGAGCTTGTAATGAAGATATAATGGACACTCCATTGTTGGGTTTCCGGCACCGCGGCGTGTGTGTGTTCGATCATGTTTCGTAAACATGAGCACAGCGGAAGCAATTAAAAATAATAAATATTCCTATTTATTACAACACACACAACACACGCATGCTATTACAACAAGTGTAGACATAACCGTAAATTAAAATTGCAATAAAAGAAATTAAACTACGTTATACCTTCCGTATGACGTGTAGCGGGAACGGCATCAACCGGAACGATTCTCGTAAGAATCGTCTCTATCCGTATCCACGCCGAGCTCCTCGGGATGACATCGCCAAGCCACGAGCTTCGTCTTCGTACGGGTTACTAGCCTCGTGTTGAAGACGACGTGATCGAGAGATGATCACGGTCCGAATCCAAATTCGGACCTAAAACAAGTCCTCAAGACTTGCTTCTCCGGAGAGGTATTCGTCAACCGATTGACGAATCCTTCGTCCTCCACCTCAGAGGATTACCGGAGATCAAATCCCCGGTATGTTATCCGCTGTCGGAGCACTAACCGTCGTCCAAACGACGCTCCGACGAGAGGAGAAGAAGCTGTCCAGAAAACTGGACAGCTTGGTGGAGGAGTAGGCGCCGGCCAAAACCAAGGAAGCAAAGTGCTCACCTTGATGCCAAACCTAAGGAGGATGACCGGAACTCTTCCGGCAGCAGCTCGACGCCGGCGAGGAGGAAGGAAGCAACCTTCTGGACGCCGGTTGGAGGACCTTAGGGCTGGGCGGCGGCAGCTTGGAGTTGGGCGCCGAATAGGAGAGGGAGGGGTTGGGCGGCAACTCAATGATTAGGTTTAGGGTTAGGGTTTAATCCCTATTTTATAGAGAACTAATTCTCTTAATGGTTAATGGATCATATCCATAAAGCCCGTTAACCCGCTCCATTAAGATAAGTTAAAATAAACCAAACCATGATGGTTTATTTTAAGTTAAAACGAACCGAACCAACCTTTGGTTCATTCGTTTAATATAAACCAAACCCTTTGGTTTATTCTCATCCATTGGATTAGAACCAAACCATTTTGGTCCATCCATTATGTCTTCATAAGACACTGCCCATCCACGCTTCCATTGCGACTGAAACAATTTCATGCTCGCTTTATGTTTGGTCCAACCAAACATAGTGTCTCTCGGTCTGAGAATCTCATTCTCAAGCTCGTTTTAAATCCTTTGGATTACACTCGTTGTGCGTGTGACCAAATAGGTTCTCGGTTTATGTTGGCCGTCTATAATTAACCATTAATTATAGAACGATCATGAGTGGCACCTAGTAGTACATCATGATCCCCAATTAACCGAAAAGATCAACGGTTGATCCCGAACTATTTCTGAAACCCTTCAGTAGCTTGAATGATTCGTGCCCCATTCCCTTCACTCATCTTATACCCACTTGGTTCAGGACATGGTCTATTGTGTCAGTCCCCACTAGGCTGACTACGTCACACCTAGCCCAAGTATCATTTCCTCGTCCTACGGATTCTAGTTACTCCACATGTATCGAAGTGTACCTTACTCTAAACATGTAATGCTTTGGCCAAAGACTTTAGTAACAATCCGACGAGAGGCCATGGGTATACATCTCCTCGCAAGGAGTGGTGAATCCTTTATAGGCTATTCAAACACCTTCGATCACTTCGACTTATACCGTATGCTTCGTTCGGTTACGTATTGCTAAAAAATGTAAATCAACGTGGAAGACCCCAGCGTTTATATGAGCAGCGACTTCTGAGGCGGTCATTTGATCAACTTGGCTATCGATCATTCATGCCGGTGTCGTCTCGAGATATCTAAATTAGGATAAATATCTAACCAGATTATAAGGTATCAAGCATTCTTACTTCGTGCTACTCAGAGCTCAAGCCGCTGTCAATCCCATCTCACAAAATCTAAAACCAAAACAAAAACAAAACGACTTCTGAGGTCCAAAACTCGACAAAACATTATTGTACGACATCGCAACCTTGGCTCTGATAACAATAAAGTTGTCACACCCCAAGAGTATGTCTAGCCCGATAAACGGACAACATCTCCCCTGTACGTGATACAATACCCTATTGATACAAAGCTTTCCGGCCACAACCACACAACATATAAATGTATATAACTAAAGTCACACCAGAAATCATCACAATAGAGTTAAAATCTCGACATCACTACATACTGGAATGATTGACCACAGCATAAAGAAAATACCTTAACAAATCCGAAGAGACATGTGCGAATACCAACAAATGTCCAACCATACAATCTACCAGATGAAACCAAGTTCATAATAAGAAACATCCGAAACTAAGGGAAAAATAAATCAAAAGTTGGGACCCTCGAAAGTGAGATGAGATGATATCAGCTAGTGATGCTCCAAGCCCATGAGGAAGTTGGCTACCTGTTGCCTGGGCGACAAGAAAACCCAGGGTCTGTGACGGTGAGTATAAAACTCAGCGATAATATGGAAAACAAGTGTATACATAATATATTACATGAGAGTCAATAACATACATGCTACAGGCGTATCAAATAAACACTATCATAATGTAACTAAAGCACATCCCAAAAGATCCACTAAACAATATAAGGTATTGTCATACCTCAAGCTTTGTCGCTCTATAACTCATACAACCTGAACACATAAGTCACAATATAACCCATACACCATGAAAGTGTTGGAATGTATACTGAAAGCCTAGCTCTTTTTGTATGAACATTTTATTTTAGAATAAGAATCACATGATCATTGTTTGCACTGTATATATTTATTATATGTGTGTGCATATTGTCTAATATTTTACATTGTAGATAACATGGTGCTTGGTGTGGCACAGAAGATCATGTTATCAGTCCCTTGTAAAATATAAGTAGAGGCTCACAACCAAGATGGTTTTGGACAAACCATTGGCATGGTTGTAGTGTAGCTTGGTATTGTTTTGTCTTGAATATAGAGTTACACTAGTACACTTAGGTGTATTGAGCAGGACCGACATAGAGGTGATTCAATTAATTGCTGACTACATAATTGAATCGGACCTCGGATATTATGTTGTACATGCTCTTAATCCCGATATAATAACGGGCACATGTACTTAGTATTTATTTCTTTGATTTACCAGAGGGTGAGATTTAGATGGATTAAATCAATATGCCCGGTAAGTTGGGAAATGATATTATTTACATGGTGTGCCGTTGATTATAGGAGGAAACTGTGTCCTATATACTAGGTTGATGATGTCCCCTTGAGGAGCTCATAAGGTTCATCATGTAAACCCAGCTGGTTGACTTAGTCAACATGATGATAAGGTTGAGTGGTACTACTCGAGGAGTTAGATGTTAATTAATTGATGGTTAGTAAATCAATTAATTGACGGACATTCGATATCTTAAACACGGGGAGATGAATGTACAAATAATATATGGAGCCCATATTAATTTATGGGGGTTGGTGAGGTAGTTCAATGATGATCCTCTAGTGGAATGAAACATCATTGATGGATCAAGTTTGTGTGGTTCCGATCCATCGGGTGGCCAAGGATGTAAAACAAACTCCTCCTTATGGTCCCTATCATAGCCTAATATAATCCTCGTGAAATCTAGATCCAAGGATGTAAAACAAAACTCTAGAACCAACGGTTGGGATTAAATCCCTAGATCCGATGGTTGGGATGAAACCCTAGAACCAACGGTTGGGATTAAATCCCTAGATCCGATGGTTAGGATGAAACCCTAGAATCAACGGTTGGGATTAAATCCCTAGATCCGACGGTTGGGATAAAACCCTAGATCCGATGGTTGGGATGAAACCCTAGATCTGAAGGTTGGGATGAAATCCTAGATCCGACGGTTGGGATGAAACCCTAGATTCGACGATTGAGATAAAACCCTAGATCCGACAGTGGAGATTAAATCCCTAGATCCGACGGTGGAGATTAAAGGAGGCTTAAGCCCAATTCTATAAATAGAGGGCTTAGGTTGGCCGGCAAGGAGTTGGTTCAATTGGAGTTAGGGTTTTAGGTTGGGCGGCTAGGGTTTGGAAGCTTAGGGTTGGGCGGCAACATTGTGACAAGAACCGACGCCCATCTTCTTCCATCAAGACTTGGCCGGTGCCCATCCTCTTGGTCCCTCTCTTATTCCTTGGCCGGCGGACCTCTCTTCAAGGTTGGCCAGCGTTCACTCCTTCATACTCTCCAAGGTGGCCGGCGATTCTCCTTGCATTGGTGGCCGGCGCTTCATCCATTCGTTCCTTGGCCGGCGGTTGCATCAAACTCCCTTGCTTGGTGGCCGGTTCTTGAAAGGAAAGGTTTTGTTGGTTCTTCTCTTTGTTCACAGCGGACAAGGAAGGGAAGAATGCGATCTAGAAGGCTTCTACTCGTGGAGGATCTTCGCCCACACGTCGTCCACGAGGAGGATAGGACATACGGTAGAAGATCGTAAGGTATAAAGTTTTACAACTTTATTTTCTGATCTTAGCATGTTCTTTTATGTGTTGATTATACAAGTGTGTGTATGTATATATTTTGTATAACCATGGACCCCGAAGACAAACACAAAAATTGGCGATCCGTCCGTCGTCTCTTCCGCGACTAACCAACTAGAAGAGTTGTGTTGCTTGAACAACTAGTTTGTTCAAGCGATCACTCAAGTTGTTAGCACGATGACGAATTGGTTGTGCTAAGGAAACTCATCCCATCCGGATTAATTCTTTCATCAGTGAAAATTTTAATCCGGGGACATGGGAGCCAATGAGCCTCCGAAGCAACTTCCTACAAGTGGTATCAGAGCCACGCTTTCCGGTTTTGTGTGTTTTGGATTCGATTATTTTCATGCACATATCATATATTGAGTATGCCGGATAATAGTAGGATGTGCATAGGCTAACTTTTTGGTTGCAGGCATAAGATTCGACTATTATGGCTATTTGTTTGTATGTGATTGTTTTGTGTGTGATTGTATGTATATTATTTGAATCCTCGGGGTTGACGAGGCTAGATTAGTATTTAATTTTTGTAATTAAATACGGCATTGTTTAGCCATTCATTTTAGTTTACTTTCGATCTAGATTATTTGTACACTCCTTCGTGGAGTATAGGATCGATGGATATAAATTAAAATGATTTATCTCGGCTCGGATATCTTTGGTGACTTGCACACAGGAAAAGGTGGAGTGGACGAGGTGGCGACAAGATGGGATGCGTATTGGAGGACAATGCCATAATAGTTAGAAAAATTCTGTTTTTTCCATATTTATTGCTAATTTGTTTTTATATGCATGTTGTGTATGCTTTAAAATTCCTCAATTTCAATTTACTAAGTGGGAGAGGGATATTTTAATTAATTCTCGTGGCCTCCATTACAATTTGACGTGTTATGCAACAAACTTGTGTGTTGGCTCTGAGTGTCTTCCTCCCTCCGGACGGGTTTGTTTGTGGATTACTAGGTCAAATAATGGTTATAGGAAATTATCTAGGAGCATGTGTACTTCCACAGCGGTAAGGCACATAATCCGAAATAATTCCCTTAGTATCGTGTAATGGTGCACACTTAGATGCAAATAAAAGTATCCTCCCCATCAGAGTCACTGCTTTTATTTGTAGGGCCAAATAGGAACCAACTATTAATTTTATTTGTCAAAAAGTAAGGTTGACAAGATAATAAAATTAATGGGTAAAACCTCCTCTTACAAATGTAGAATTCGTATGTGTCCACACAGCGTGGCATGCGATATTCTCGGTGATTTGAGGTGTTGGTTGATTTTGGAATTTTATTGTTTTGAGGAATCAATAATATTTGAAATCTAATATTTTGATCATTGTGATTTTTAGGATTTTCAAATGTCTTTCAACCCACTTGCTGTGATTTTAAAAGAAAATAAGCTTACTGGACCAAACTATATTGATTGGAAAAGAAATCTGGATATTGTCTTAACTGCGGAGGAGTACAAATTTGTACTCTTCGAGGTCTGTCATCCTAAGCCCTCCGATGACTTTGATTAAAAGGAGAAAGAACGTTATAAGAAATGGGTCATGGCAGATGAGATGGCACGGTGTTACATTTTGGCATCTATGTCAAATGTGCTGCAACATCAGCATCAGGCCATAGCCACAGCTTATGACATGATGTTCAATCTCAAGGAACTTTTCGGACATCAGAGTAGGGCGGCTAGACAGGAGGCAATGAGAAACTTGATGACGACCACCATGATCGAGGGAACACCCGTTAGGGATCATGTTCTCAAGATGATGGCTCATCTTAATGAGATGGAAGTCCTAGGAGCTGAGATCGATGGAGAAACTCAGGTCGATATCATTCTCCAGTCTCTGCCTAGGATTTTTGAGCAGTTCTGCCTCAATTACAACATGAACAAGAGGTTGTATTCGTTGGCGGAGCTTCTGACAGAACTCCAGGCGGCAGAGGGGCGTTTTCATCAAAGTGCTCAAGTCATGGTCGCTCAGAAGGTTTCTTCCTCTAAACCGAAAGGTAAGAAGAAGAAGAAGCAAGGTGGAGCGAAGAAAGTGGCAGTGGGACCACAGGCAGGAGTGAAGAAGCCGAAAGGCAAGTGCTTCACTTGCAAGCAGACTGGACATTGGAAGGCGGACTGTCCTCGCCGAAAGAACAAAGGTATATCTTCTTGTTTAGTTGTTGAAACATGTTTAGCGGTGTTATCTACCAGTGCCTGGTGTGTAGATACAGGAGCCACTGATCATGTCTGCAATACTTTATAGGGGTTCCAGGAAACCCGACGACTAGTTGAGGGAGAAATTACCGTCTTCATGGGCAATGCTTCAAAGGTGGCGGCTATTGCAGTGGGAGACGTTTATTTATCTTTTGATAGGAATAAAATTTTGATTTTGAGAAATTGTCTTTATGTACCTACTTTTAGAAAGAATTTAATTTCAGTTTCTAAATTGTTTATGGATGGATATTCTATTTCTTTTAATGACAAAGTGGTTATAAAAAGGAATAGGGAGATTATCTGTTCTGGTACATTGGTTGGCAATTTATATACTCTTGAACCGAAAACTCCCACGATGCATATAGAAGTCAATAACTCATCTTCTAAGTCTAATAAGAGAAAAGAACCTTCGCAAATGAACCAAAAATATCTTTGGCATCTAAGGCTTGGTCATATTAACCTAAGCAGAATTCAAAGGTTGATAGCTGATGGACCTTTGGGTTCATTAGTGGTGGAGGATCTCCCAACCTGCGAATCTTGCTTGGAAGGTAAAATGACCAAGAGACCTTTCAAGGCCAAGGGGTATAGAGCCAAAGATGTGTTAGAATTGGTTCATTCTGATTTGTGCGGTCCTATGTCTATCCAGGCAAGAGGTGGTTTTGAATATTTCGTCTCATTTATAGACGATTATTCAAGATATTGATACATTTACTTGATGTGCCGCAAGTCTGAATGCTTTGACAGGTTCAAAGAATTCAAGGCTGATGTGGAGAACCGTCAAGGTAAAAGTATCAAGACATTACGATCTGATCGTGGTGGCGAGTACCTCTTGGGAGAGTTTAGGAATTACTTATCGGAGGTGGGATTCAATCCCAATTATGCACTGCACACCCAGTGAGAATGGTGTAGCGGAGGCGAAGGAATAGGACTCTTATGGAGATGGTCGGATCGATGATGAGTTATTACGAGTTACCTATTTTTCGTTACGGGGTATGGGATTCGAACTTGGTTCCATCCAAATCAGTACCTTCTACCCCTGTAGAATTGTGGACTGGGCGAAAGCCTAGTCTAAGACATATTCGGATATGGGGGAGTCCAGCACATGTGCTGAAGGCTGATGCTGGTAAGTTGGAACCTCGTACAGAAGTGTGCATGTTTGTTGGCTACCCTAAGGGAACGAAAGGTGGTTTGTTTTATAATCCTAGAGATCAGAGGGTGATCGTTAGCACGAATGCCAGATTTCTAGAGGAGGATTATGTAATGAACCACAAGTCCAAGAGTAGGATTGTTCTTGAGGAGTTGACAGGGGAAGTCCCGACTTCAGTACCACCGGTACAAGAGGAGATACCACAAGTCACTACACCGCGTGTCACAGAGCATACACAGGAGGCACCTCGTAGTAGTGGGAGGGTTGTTAGACAACCCGAGAGATTCATGTTTTTGGGAGAGTCTTCGGACTTAGTCCCTGGGGAACATGAACCTGATCCCTGGACATATGACGAGGCACTCCAAGATAGAGATGCGGTATCTTGGCAAAGAGCGATGAATTCAGAGATAGAATCTATGGATTCTAATCAAGTCTGGGAGCTAGTAGAACCACCCGATGGTGTAAAAGCCATTGGATGCAAGTGGATCTACAAGAAAAAGAGAGGAGTAGACGGGAAGGTTGAGACCTTCAAAGCTAGGCTTGTTGCGAAAGGGTATACTCAGAAAGAGGGTATCGATTATGAGGAGACCTTTTCGCCGGTAGCTATGCTTAAGTCTATCCGGATTCTCTTATCTATAGCTGCTCATATGGATTATGAGATTTGGCAGATGGATGTCAAGACAGCTTTCCTTAACGGAAGTCTTGAGGAGAACATCTATATGCGGCAACCAGAGGGATTCATTGCTAAAGGCAAAGAGCATCTTGTATGTAAGCTTAATCGGTCTATTTATGGATTGAAGCAAGCTTCTAGATCTTGGAACATCCGCTTTGATGAGGTAATCCAGTCATATGGATTTATTCAAAGTCCGGATGAGCCTTGTGTATACAAAAGATGTGACGGAAACGTAGTGGTATTTCTTGTACTATACGTAGATGACATTTTGTTAGTTGGCAAAAATATCAAAGTGTTATCAGACGTAAGGGTATGGTTGTCCAAACAGTTTGACATGAAGGACTTGAGAGAAGTGGGACACATCCTTGGGATCAAAGTAATAAGGGATCGCAAGAAAAGGATGTTGATCTTATCTCAAGCTTCATACATTGACACTATCCTTGCTTGTTTTAGCATGCAGAACTCCAAGAAAGGTTTTCTACCTTTTAGGCATGGAGTTCCTTTATCTAAAGAGATGTGTCCCAAAACATCAAAGGAGATAGAGGACATGAAGGCGGTTCTTTATGCTTCGGCAGTAGGAAGCCTTATGTATGCAATGCTATGTACGAGACCGGATATCTGCTTTGCCGTGGGCATGGTTAGCAAATATCAGAGTAATCCTGGACAGGGACATTGGACTGCGGTAAAGCATATATTGAAGTACCTGAGAAGGACTAGGGATTATATGCTGGTTTACCGGGCAGATCAATTAGTCCCTGTGGGTTACACGGATTCGGATTTCCAATCAGATAGGAACAAGAGTAAGTCTACCTCGGGGTTTGTGTTTACTTTTGGAGGTGGAGCCATAGTATGGAGGAGTGTCAAGCAGAAATGCGTGGCGGACTCTACTATGGAAGCTGAGTATGTGGCAGCCTCTGAGGCAGCCAAGGAAGCTATATGGCTTAGGAACTTCTTGATGAACTTGGATGTGATTCCTGGTTTGCCCAGAACTATCACAATTTATTGTGATAACAGTGGTGCAGTTGCAAACTCGAAGGAACCATGAGCCCATAAGGCGAGTAAACACATAGAGCGCAAGTACCACCTTATACGAGAGATCGTAAAGCGAGGAGAAGTTGCTGTCGCCAAGATTGCATCAGAGGATAACCTGGCAGATCCATTCACTAAGGCCCTTCCAGCGAAAGCGTTTGATAGGCATGTGGAGGACATGGGGATCAGATGTATGGCAGTGTGATGACGGCATAGTCTTTTAGTATAAGTGGGACATTGTTGGAATGTATACTGAAAGCCTAGCTTTTCTTGTATAAACATTTTATTTTGGAATAAGAATCACATGATCATTGTTTGCACTTTATATATTTATTATATATGTGTGCATATTGTCTAATATTTTACATTGTAGATAACATGGTGCTTGGTGTGGCATAGAAGATCATGTTATCAGTCCCTTGTAAAATATAAGTAGAGGCTCACAACCAAGATGGTTTTGGACAAACCATTGTCATGGTTGTAGTGTTGCTTGGTATTATTTTGTCTTGAACATAGAGTTACAATAGTACACTTAGGTGTATTGAGCAGGACCAACATAGAGGTGATTCAATTAATTGCTGACTACATAATAGAATCGGACCTCGGATATTATGTTGTACATGCTCTTAGTCCTGATATAATAACGGGCACATGTACTTAGTATTTATTTCTTTGATTTACCAGAGGGTGAGATTTAGATGGATTAAATCAATATGCCCGGTAAGTTGGGAAATGATATTATTTACATGGTGTGCCGTTGATTATAGGAGGAAACCGTGTCCTATATACTAGGTTGATGATGTCCCCTTGAGGAGCTCATAAGGTTCATCATGTAAACCCAGCTAGTTGACTTAGTCAACATGATGATAAGTTTGAGTGGTACTACTCGAGGAGTTAGATGTTAATTAATTGATGGTCAGTAAATCAATTAATTGACGGATATTCGATATCTTAAACACGGGGAGATGAATATATAAATAATATATTGAGCCCATATTAATTTATGGGGGTTGGTGAGGTAGTTCAATGATGATCCTCTAGTGGAATGGAACATCATTGATGGATCAAGTTTGTGTGGTTCCGATCCATCGGGTGGCCAAGATCCAACTCCTCCTTTTGGTCCCTATCGTAGCCTAATATAATCCTCATGAAATCTAGATCCAAGGATGTAAAACAAAACTCTAGAACCAACGGTTGGGATTAAATCCCTAGATCCGATGGTTGGGATGAAACCCTAGAACCAACGGTTGGGATTAAATCCCTAGATCCGATGGTTAGGATGAAACCCTAGAATCGACGGTTGGGATTAAATCCCTAGATCCGACGGTTGGGATAAAACCCTAGATCTGACGGTTGGGATAAAACCCTAGATCCGACGGTTGGGATGAAACCCTAGATCCGAAGGTTGGGATGAAATCCTAGATCCAACAGTTGGGATGAAACCCTAGATCCGACGGTTGGGATAAAACCCTAGATCCGACGGTGGAGATTAAATCCCTAGATCCGACGGTGGAGATTAAAGGAGGCTTAAGCCCAATTCTATAAATAGAGGGCTTAGGTTGGGCGGCAAGGAGTTGGTTCAATTGGAGTTAGGGTTTTAGGTTGGGCGGCTAGGGTTGGGCGACAACATTGTGACAAGAACCGGCGCCCATCTTCTTCCATCAAGTTGTTGTCGGCGCCCATCTTCTTCCATCAAGACTTGGTCGGCGCCCATCCTCTTGGTCCCTCTCTTATTCCTTGGCAGGCGGCAACCTCTCTTCAAGGTTGGCCGGCATTCACTCCTTCATACTCTCCAAGGTGGCTGGCGGTTCTCCTTGCATTGGTGGCCAGCGCTTCATCCATTCGTTCCTTGGCCAATGGTTGCATCAAACTCCCTTGCTTGGTGGCCGGTTCTAGAAAGGAAAGGTTTTGTTGGTTCTTCTCTTTGTTCACAGCGGACAAGGAAGGAAAGAACGCGATCTAGAAGGCTTCTACTCGTGGAGGATCTTCGCCCACACGTCATCCACGAGGAGGATAGGACATACGGTAGAAGATCGTAAGGTATAAAGTTTTACAACTTTATTTTCTGATCTTAGCATGTTCTTTTATGTGTTGATTATACAAGTGTGTGTATGTATATATTTTGTATAATCATAGACTCCGAAGACAAACACAAAAATCGGCGATCCGTCCGTCGTCTCTTCCGCGGCTAACCAACTAGAAGAGTTGTGTTGCTTTAACAACTAGTTTGTTCAAGCGATCACTCAAGTTGTTAGCATGACGATGAATTGGTTGTGCTAAGGAAACTCATCCCATCCGGATTAATTCTTTCATCAATGAAAATTTTAATCCGGGGATATGGGAGCCAATGAGCCTCCGAAGCAACTCCCTACAGAAAGAACATCACTAAGCATGTAATCAGCACACTGCCCTAGGAACCTATAAGCAACATCATCAATGAACCTAATCGACTCTATACAATATCATGATATTGATCATGGGCATACAACAGTCTGGTCTAACTCTACACTAGTATCCCATACATGAACATATAGAATATGCAAGTAGCATGCAAGATGATGTACAATCAAATACAGCAAACATAGCACAAACAAATGCAACAGTACAACAAGCATATATATAGATTGTATCTATATATACTGCTCACACTCACACACACATATATATACATAAATATATGTATATGTATATATATGCAAATGCCCTCACACATGGCAATGCAAATGCATAGTATTCCTGCACACCCCAGTCGCTACCATGACCCTAGTTTGGCCTAGGTGGCACGACATGATAACTGTCTCAACTCAACAACAACCACTGCTCTCGAGTGGCCGAGTGGGTAGTACGAATGAATAGCGATAAGCTAAAGAGCTACAGGCTGCACAACGGAGGTCCCTATTGCTGCCCACTTCGACTGACACTACCCATGAGTGGTCGAGTGTCACACACATAAGACAACTGCACGCAACTCCAACTACCACTATCAATAGTTCCCGAGTGCGGCACAACAAATGAACTGTCCTCCCACCAGTAACTACTACCATGAGTAACCATGGAGGTAGGATGAATGACGACCCTCTCAACTATTGGAACGTTGGTGGACAGCTAGAGGGGGGTGAATAGCCCTCAATCGTTGTACGGTGGAAGTCGTTCTTAATCATCTACAATTATCGTTAGCGCAAGCGGAAATATAAAGCTAAGACAATTAAGAACAACACAAAATAAAGAACAATGCTAAAAAATGATATAACGTGGTTCACGGCCTCGCCGCTAATCCACGGTCCGATTCATCTCCGGTGAATCACTCCGAAACCAATCCAATATAGTCTCTCCCTTTAGCTAAAGCAAGGTGGAGGTACACCTTCTTACAACACAACACTCCTTCTTACAATAAGATTGAAGTAAGAACAAGAAGACGGAGTTTAACACTTGTGGAGCACTTGAATGATCAGTTAGGGCATAAGCATTAGCCATCCAAAAGCCCACACCTTCTCTATAAATAGAGAAGGTTGTTTTCTTCCCATTGGCCACTAGTAGTCAACTGATGCCCCGATCAGTCGACTGCTCCTGTAGTCGTTGCCTAATAACAGCTTCTTCCACATTGAATTTCATCCAACGGCTCCTATATCAGTCGACTGATCGTCCCATCAGTCAACTGATGGAGCTAACAGTCGAGTGCCGGAAGCGAGCACTCGACTGATCACCCTTCTATGCTTGAAACCCTCGCGACTAGTCGACTGATGTCATCATCAGTCGACTGATGGTCTCGGCAGTCGACTGTCAATCCTTGGCAGTAGATTGATGGCACATGAACCAGACTCGAACACCAGTCGAGTCACAATCGACTTGGAGCAGTCGATTGATGCCGGTTAAACCTCAAACTTTACATTCATTTGAGCGTCCGACGGTCGAGTAAACCTCAACCCTTGTGGTCAAGCCTCCGACACTTAGCCATTTGGCCAAATTCACCTAATAATCTACTTATATTTCACTCATTCTCTCATCTCACTTGAAGTCCCTCGCCGAAGCTCTCTTCGTTCGCGGCCACGTCCCTCGGCAACATCAAGCACACGTCTCTGCAATGCTCCTTCATGTCTCTTGCCCTCGAAGTCTGCTTCCTTGGCATTGCTTCAAGTAATCTCGTCTGGCGGTCCCTTGGATGCATCAAGCGCATGGCTTCGCAATGCTTCTTCGCCGACTCAAGAATGAGGTTGTGAGTTGGTGAAACTTGCCAAAGCTCCATGTGCGAATTACTAAGTCCTGCAAGACTCCAAAGCACATATCAAAACAATAACAACCTAACTTAAACCCTTTGTCACACACATCAAAATCATATCACATGGGTTGATTGCCCTAACAATCTCCCCCTTTTTGATGTGTGACATTCCGTTTAAGTTAGGTAAAACAAATAGCAATAACAACATAAGCAAGGAAAGAATGTAAATAATATGAGCATCAAAACTCCCCCTTAAACATGCAACTCCCCCTTAAGACATGCTAAATTTTCCCTCTCAGCATGATTAACTTAAACTTTATCAATTCTCCCCCTTTGACACCATCAAAAACATTTTCCAAATGTTTTAAACGCATGGCATCAACTCTAGGGAACAAAAATCATCAAAAACTGAACAAAAATTAGTTAAAACACCTTACTGTGCTCGTGCACAGTACATCAGTCGACTAGTTCAGACTACCAATCGACTGGCACTCAATTTTCAGCCATTTCTAATTTTCAGACTGAAATTCAAAAATACACCAGAAATTCCAGAAAATTCAAAAAATTGTGAAATTTGGAAAATGCATTTTTTTTAAAGTCCTTTATCAGTGAAAAATGAGTTTTCATGAAAATTACTTATATTTTCAATGATTTTCCAAAAATCCAAAAGTTTCAAAAACAACTAGTATTTGATCAAGTTTGTATCAATTTTAACACTTAGTTTTGCTTTAGATTGTTTCAAAACATGAAAATACAGATTTTAAAGTAAGAAATGGTTTTGAAGACATATAAAATATCCAACCATGATCTTTGGGCAATATGTCTATGAATTAAACATAAGTCTTCCCCATGATTAGTCTATTATTGCTCTTTTGATACTTTAAATGACCATCTAAATGTCATAAGCATTAGTGGACCATTTGTATCATCCTATCATCTCACCCCTGCTATGTTTTCAATCAAAGTTAGCCTTATGGTGAGTGTGAGATGTTCCTAAAGGTATTTATATACTTAACCTTCAAATTCATGCAATTCTACACAAGGCTAAGTATCACACTAACATACCACATGATCATAAAGACATGCATTGATTTCACATTATGATCATGAAACAAATGTATCAATCAATTTGTGATCATGCATTAGGTATAAAATTATGATAATAAGTCAAGTATCACCCAAAACATGATTTAAACTATTTATGGGTGCATTATCATTACCCAACACTATTTCAAAATTAAGTCCCCATCATCCTAAGTCAACCAATCAACATGATATAAGTAAAATCCACATAGTTGACTATCCTAGAGTTTTTCTAACCCTTAAGGATGGATTTAGGAACCCAATATAGGTTCTTTCCTATGGAGTTCACTAAGTATTCCTTAGGGATCCATTTTCTAGCTATTATTTTCTTTTTGGCTTGACCCCTAGCAATTAGACATTGATAGGCCTTTTCATTTTTATTTTCCTTATATCCTAGGCCTTTTCTATTGAAGCTTGCCCTTTGGATCCCTATTATCATGTTCAATGTATTTGAGCCAATGGTGAATTTCTCTAGGGCCTTAGTCAAGTAGTTTACCTTTTCCCTTAAAGCCCTATTTTCCTCAATGCATGGATCATTTACATCAAATGACATATAATTATCATGTGAGCATGCATCATCATCATTAATATTTAAACATGCTTTTTCTAGTTTTTATTCTAAATCCTTAATTTGATCAAGCATGCTCTTATTCCTTTTCTTAGCCCTAAACAAGTCTTTAGTTAAGCTTGAAATCATGGAAACTATTTTCTTAAGAGAAAGATTCGTTACCATAGTTTCCATGTCTTCTTCATCGGATGAAGAGGATGATGATGAGCCTCCCCCTTCACTTGAGCTTCTTTCTTCTTGCTCGGAGGAGGAGGTGGAGTCTAGATCGTCAATTGCCATCAAGGCAAGGTTTGAGTAGACATGTTCTTCTTCCGATGATAAAGAAGAAGGATCATCCCATGTCTTTGCTTTGAGTGCTTTTGCCTTCCCTTTCTCCTTGGCTTTCTTCTCTTCTTCCTTCTTCTTGCTCCCCTTCTTCTTTTCTTCTTTTCTTCTCTTTTCTTCTTTGCTTTTGTTCAAGAGGGGACAATCATCTCTTATATGTCCCTCTTGTTGGCAATTATAGCATATGATCTTCCTCTTGTGCCTTCTCCTATCATAAGATTTGTTAAATTTTAAATTTTTTAAAGCATGCCTTACCTTCCTTACCATATAAGCATCTTCATTGCTATTCATGGAGGATGAGGAGGATGCTTCATCAGAGGAGGAGGGAGTCTCCATCTTCTTCTTCCCCTTGTTGGCCATTAATGCAACTCTCCTTGATGGCTTGATGTTTGGTTCTTCAATTATCCCTTCAAGCCTTGTCTCATGCAACTCCATGGTGGAGAAGAATTCTTCTAGAGTGGTTATCTCTAGATTTTTGGAGATGTAGAAAGAGTCCACCATTGAGCTCCATCTTGATGACCGAGGGAAGGCATCTATTGCCTTCATGACCATGTCCCTATTGAAGAGCTTCTCCCCTACACTAGATAAACCGGTTATTATCTCTTTAAAATGTGAATGCAATGATAATACCTTCTCTCCCTTTTCTAATTTGATGTTGCTTAATTGGGAGCGGAGGAGGTCTCTCCTTGCATGCTTCGCCTCGGAAGTGCCTTCATGAAGCTCTATGAGTTTCTCCCACATTTCCTTAGCGCTTGCACATTCCGCTATCCGATTCACTTCTTGTTGGGGGAGCACATTGAAGAGGCGGTGCTTGGCCTTTGAATTTGCAAGGTGCTCCTCCCTTTGCTTTTTAGTCCACCTTGACTTCTCTATTGGTTCACCCTCTTCGTCCCTAGGCATCTCAAAACCGTTTTCCATTATAAGCATAATATCGAAATTGGTTTCAAAGAATACCTCCATTCTCTTCTTCCACCAAAAGAATTCGCCTTCAAACTTGGGTGGGTGAATGTTAGAGCCGGCCATCCTTGATGTAGTGCTTGTTGCGGCGGTTAGTCCTCGACAAGCTACCTTGGCTCTGATACCACTTGTTGGAACGTTGGTAGCCGACTAGAGGGGGGTGAATAGCCCTTAATCGTTGTACGGTGGAAGTCGTTCTTAATCGTCTACAATTATCATTAGCGCAAGTGGAAATATAAAGCTAAGACAATTAAGAACAACACAAAATAAAGAACAATGCTAACAAAGGATATAACGTGGTTAACGGCCTCGCCGCTAATCCACGGTCCGATTCGTCTCCGGTGAATCACTCCGAAACCAATCCAATATGGTCTCTCCCTTTAGCCAAATCAAGGTGGAGGTAAACCTTCTTACAACACAACACTCCTTCTTACAATAAGATTGAAGTAAGAACAAGAAAAAGGAGTTTAAAACTTGTGGAGCACTTGGATGATCAGTTAGAGCATAAGCATTAGCCATCAAAAAGCCCACACCTTCTCTATAAATAGAGAAGGTTATTTTCTTCCCGTTGGCCACTAGCAGTCGACTGATGCCCTGATCAGTCGACTGCTCCTATAGTTGTTGCCCAATAACGGCTTCTTCCACGTTGGATTTCATCCAACGACTTCTACATCAGTTGACTGATCATCCCATCAGTCGATTGATGGAGCTAACAGTCGAGTGCCGGAAGCGAGCACTCGACTGATCACCCTTCTATGCCCGAAACCCTCACGACCAGTCGACTGATGCCATCATCAGTCGACTGATGGTCTTGGCAGTCGACTGCTAATCCTTGGCAGTCGACTGATGGCACATGAACTAGACTCGAACACCAGTCGAGTCACAGTCGACTGCCATGTCATGGCAGTCGACTGATGCTGGGTAAACCTCAAACTTTACATTCGTTTGAGTGTCCAGCGGTCGGGTAAACCTCAACTCTTGCGGTCGAGCCTCCGACACTTAGCCATTCGTCCAAATTCACCTAATGAGCTACTTACATTTCACTCATTCTCTCATCTCACTTGAAGTCCCTCACCGAAGCTCTCTTCGTTCGCGGCCACGTCCCTCGACAGCATCAAGCACACAACTCTACAATGCTTCTTCGAGTCTCTTGCCCTCGAAGTCTGCTTCCTTGGCTTTGCTTCAAGTCATCTCGTTCGGCGGTCCCTCAGATGCATCAAGCGCACGGCTTCGCAATGCTCCTTCGCCGACTCAAGCATGAGGTTGTGAGTTAGTGAAACTTGCCAGAGCTCCATGTGCGAATTACTAAGTCCTGCAAGACTCCAATGCACATATCAAAACAATAACAACATAACTTAAACCCTTTGCCACACACATCAAAACCATATCACATGGGTTGATTGCCCTAACATCAACCACAAGGGAGACCAAGTCGCCAGCATGTATGTAAATGGAATGAATGCACAACCACACATACGTACATCCATGACACACTCTCTATCCCACAGAGAGTCATACACAACTAACAATCGACCATGCTTGGACCTCCAGTCCATAGCGACACACCGTCGACAACCCACACTACCATGTACAGACATATGATCCGTAATAGTTATACAATAAAAGATAAGATGATACAACTTCCAACGTGAAGCTCCGGTGACGATCGGCTAGGGAAACTCCCAATCCAGCGATGATCGGCCAGGGCAGCTCCTAATTCGGCTCCGTGAAGCCGCTGTCAATCCCTAGCTCCCAAGATCGAAGACACCCAACGGAGCCCAATCAATGATTCTCCCCTCCCGTTGATTCTCCCACCAAAAGGAGTCATTGGTAGTCGTTGAGGTGCGAAGGAGACGAGAGCGGCGCTGCCGCATGGGGAGAGGTTAGTGAGGAAGAGAAAGTCATGTGCGGTTTGTTAGTGCCTATAATATCCACATATGTCCATAATAGTATGATATTATCCACTTTGGGCCTAAGCCCTCATGGTTTTGTTTTTGGGCTCTACCCAAAAGGCCTAATACCAATGGAGATATCTTTTCATCTTATAAGCACATGATATTTTCCATGTCTTACCAATGTGAGACTTTGATTGTATTCTCAATACTCCAACAATCCCCCCCCCCTCAAACGAAGGACCACATTGACCCCCCCTCAAGCCTATCCATCCTCGAAGGACATCCTCTGCTTGATGTCCGATCCTCAACCCACTAGGACTTTCTGCCAACTGTCTAGTCCTCCTGATCCAGCTGGACTTCCTACTAGTTGTCCAGCCCTTCTAACTCAACTGGACTTTCTGCCAATTGTTCGGTCCTCCCGACCCAACTGGACTTTCTGCCTGGTGTCTCGTTCTCTTGATCCAAACATGGGAGCTCAACTTCCTTCATTCGAGGTTCATGGATTGATATGGACCATGGCTCTGATACCAATTGTTAGTTCCTATAAGATCCACATATCTCCACAATGGTATGATATTATCCACTTTGGGCCTAAGCCCTCATGATTTTGTTTTTGGGCTCTACCCAAAAGGCATCATACCAATGGAGATATCTTTTCATCTTAAAAGGACATGATCTTTTTCATGTCTTACCAATGTGGGACTTGGATTGTATTCTCAATATTCCAACACGGTTGAGAGGAAAAGGAAGAAAAAGAAAAAAAATGGGGAAAACTTGAATCGGCTTAAAAAAAGTCGGATCCTCTTATATAAGACCTAAACCTTGGTTAGGTTTAATTAATCCCTAACTAACCTCATTAATTTATTTTATCCAATAATAGTATTATTCTTTAGAAAGTTATTTGTGGTATTTTACAAATATGATCAGCAATTAGCTCATTGTGTCTTAGGTGTCTCAGTGCCCTATTGAAATGGATGATAAAATCCATCAATGAGTTTTTATTTGAGACATACCTCTTGAAAAATACATGTGAGCTTTCAGATCTTTGAATACTTGACATTCCAACACAAAATACATGGCTAAAGTATGCTGACACCCACTTGTGTCACAATTCATACATCAATGACAACCAATTATTTTTCTCCAAATTAGCACACTTTATAACCTCTTCCCATGATTTCTCAAATTCATCAGGTATTGTAGATTTTCCAATGATATTCTTTATGGTTTGATAGTAGTCACGAAAAATCAAAGGGTTTAATTTTTCAGGGAATTTATTCAGTATGTGCCACAAATAATATCGATGCACTATCTGAGGGAAAACTTGTGCAATGGCTTTCGTCATAATAGGATCTTGATTAGTGATGATTATGTTTGGTGCTCCTTTAGACATGACTTCTATGAACTTGTTAAGCAGCCAAACAAAAGACTCAATTTTTTCATCACTTATAAAGTCGCAACCAAAAATAATTGTTTGATGATGGTGATTAACTCCTACAAATGGCACAAAAATCAACCCATATTTATTGGTGTTATATGTCATATCAAATACAACTACATTACCAAATACAATGTTTGCTATCCTGGATACATGATTCGACCAAAAACATCTACTAAATTTGTTATCTGAATCTTTCTCGTAATCAAAGAAAAAAGCAGAATTCTTTCCTCTCTTAGAAGCAAAAAACTCAATCAATATTTCAGCATCAATACCCTTTTGTTCATCCCTTAACTCTTTCTCAAAGTTTCTAATATCTATGCAACCTACACGCTCAAGCCCTCCATACTCTATATCAAATAATCTCATTTGTTGACAAGTTGGTACATTGGCATTTGAAAATTGTTGAGTCAATGCTTCCTTTGCTGCCGAAACATTACGATGTGAGCATAGCAAATGCATCTTTGAAGGAGTCAAGAGTGGATGATTATGATTTTCCATGAAGTTACTGACAACCCAATTAGGTCCAGTTTGTTCTTTAACAAATGAAATGTATCACTTACAACTAGTTCTAACTTCTCCACGTGCTCTTTCCCTTGTTCGTTGATCACTTTTTTTCATGTTTATTATATGTTTGACTTTCTTTAAATCATAAAAAAAAAATTCCAGATAACTTCCTTTGTAATCTTATTTTTCTTGCTATTGCTTATCCTTGCATTAAATCCTGCTTCTCATGCATATTGGTTATAGAATGAAAATGCCTCCTCTAGTGAGGAGAATTTCATACCAATATTTGGTTTTCGATCATCTGCAAGTTCATGAATGTATAGCTCATACCATCCTCATTTTATTCCATTGTCAGTGAGTGATAGCGACTCCCTATAAAAGATTAGAACTTAAAATTAAAGGATTTACTATTATTTAAAATAAATAAATGTTATGAATCATCTTTTTAAATTTGTTAAAGAAATGCTATGAATATTATTTTTATGATCAACATCAAATGTTGTGGTACTGGTCTTAGAGATCCAACATGATGCTTGTCTTAATAGACTAGCACCATAACGTGGTGTTGATCTTACAAGACCAGCACCATGTTTGGTATTGGTCTTAATAGACCAGCACCACGTTTGGTTTTGGTCTTAATAGACCAACACAAACGTGGTGCTGGTCTGTTAAGACCAGCACCAACGTAGTGCTGGTCTATTAAAACTAGCACCAAACGTGGTGTTGGCATTTTGAGACCAGCATCACGGTGATTTTAAAGATTGAGATTATTAAGCTTAAGCATCAACCATGAAGTAATGTGAAGTTTCAAACTCAAGGATCCCATGCGATGAGGGGGATGTCACCCTGACGCAACGAGGAGCTAGTCCCAATAGTACATCGAGGGGAAGGAGGCTTGCGTCTAGGCTGACCCGACGATGTGGATCGTGTGCAATAAAAGTCAGAGGGGTGTTGCATGGCGAAGAGGGTCGGAGCGAGGCGGATCACGTGCAGCAATGTGCGGAGGCGGGGGGGGGGGGGAGCGGGCTCGGACAAAAAACTAGGGGGGAGGGGCACGATGATGGGATTGAAAGAAAAGGCAGGGAAGAACTAGAGTTCTCACGTGGCGACAAAGCAAAAAAAATGGGGGAAATTAAAATTGAGAAACGAAGGGAAAGAAATTTACGAGGCTAGCGTGGCATGGACGAGACGAGGTGGCATCGCCACGTCGACAGGGGCACATAAAATATATATATATATCTTATCATGCGTGACTCATACATGACATGATGAGTCCAATTCACCATATTGCAAAGTGAATGAGAAATATACAGTGTTTCGCCGTGTGTCTTTTTCCTCCGGTGAGCATTATAGCCAATTCCTGAATCCGTCGAAATCGCCGTCGCCACTGTCGTCCGACTAATTGGTAGACTGGACCACGATCAAATTCTGGTTGGATTGCAACCGGAATCCAACTGAATTGTGGTCGCCAATGCTACTCAGCTGGCAATTACAATCGTAGCCAATTTTATTCTCAATTCGGTTAGAATCCGACCGAGATCTAGTTGGACTCTAGTGACGCCAGATTGTGACTGGATTCTGATTAGATTACGGCCTGAATCTGATTGAATTATGGTCGTCGGTGCAGCAGTTGTTGGCGGTTGCAATCCAATCGGACTCCGGTGTCGGCCGGATCGTAGGCAAATTCCGACTAGATTGCAATCGGACTCCGATGATGGTCGGACTGAAGTCAAATTTAGACCGGATTATGGCCACCTAGTGGCAATACCGACTAGCAACAATGACAAATGACTCCGATGGTGGAACACTGTGTATTCCTTATTCACTGTGCGTGCTCAGGTGCGAACGTGAGCATAGGAATATATATATATATATATAGCAACAACGACAAACGACTCCGATGGTGGAACACTGTGCATTCTTCATTCACTGTGCGTGCTCTGGTGCGAACGTGAGCATAGGAATATATATATATGATCTCCTGCGCACCTTATCTTGTGTGACTCATGCTCGATACAATCTCCACCATCCAATTCACAAGATTATAGAGTGAATGAGAAATACATAGTGTTCTACCCCACGCCTTCTTCCTTTGGTGAAGACTATAACCAATGCTTGAACCCGTCAAGATTGTTGGAGGATATGTGGTCGGCTAGAGGGGGTGAATAGATCGTTCGTTGCGTATCGCTTGTCTACAATTGTTGTTAGCACAGCGGAATATACAATAATGAAAACACAACAAGAATACAAGCACACGACATACAATATACATGGTTCGGAACCTTAAGGTTCCTACTCCACGGGGTGAGCTCAACGAGCTCATGTTATGCGCATGACACTAACAACACTCCTTCTTGACAACACGTCAGAGGTGGAGAAACCTCGTACAAGCAATTACACTAAGTAATACAAGCAAATACAAATACAAGAAGAAATACAAGTAAAGAACACTTTAAAAAACTTTGCTTTGATCATTTGCTTGTTTCTTGCTTTGGATTTCTCTTGAAGGTTTGGAATACAGTAGCAATTCCCCTCCAAAATCGCTCCAAAAACGGTTGCAAAATCCTCCATCTCGAGGTCCATTTATAACATACATCGAGCTTATTTCGCGCCAATCAGTCGACTGATCGTGACCATCAGTCGACTGGTCCTGTAGCCGTTGTCTCACAACGACTCGATCCACGCTGGAAAAGTTCCAACAGATCCATCATCAGTCGACTGATGAACCCATCAGTCGAGTGCTCGCCGTGATCACTCGACTGGAAGACCTTCTGTGCTTGAATTCACCCTAATCAGTCAGCTGCCCTCCCTCGGCAGTCAATTGATGGTGTCGACAGTCGACTGTCATCCCTTGGCAGTTGACTATTCGGCCAAAACCAGGTCAATCAAACACCAGTCAAACTCATTCGACTTGGAGCAGTCAACTGGCACCTATGTCAGTCGACTGATTTTGGGTAAAACCTTAAACACCAAGTTGTTTGAGCATCTGACACTCAATCTTACCCACTTGGCCAAGTTCACCTCATCCTCTCATGGAGTTCCCCACTGAAGCTCTCTTCCCTCGGCCTACGTCCCTTGGATGTACCAAGCGCACAACTTCGCAATATCATCCTTCGCATCTCTTGCTCTCAAAATCTGCTTCCCTTGGGCCTCACTCCATTCAATCCCTGTCCAGCGGTCCCTCGGATGCACCAAGGGCACGACTTCGCAATGTCATCCTTCACCGACTCAAGGACCCCGAGCCTAGTGAACTTGCCAAGTCCTCAAGACTTCTCACACCAAGTCTCATGCTTGGATTTTCCATGCCAAGCCTCATGCTTGGACTTTCACCGCCAAGGCTACACACTTGGACTTACGTGGCCAACCCATGTTGGACTTTCCCAACACCAAGCCCTATGCTTGGATTTTTCACAACCAAGGCTACACACTTGGATTTCCGTGGTCAACCCATGTTGGACTTCCCATGACAATCCCATGTCATACGTTTTGTCTAACATCAAAATACAGTTCGAGTCAAACTCGAGTCTGGTCAATCGTGACCTGGGCCGATTTCACTAACAAAGATCGCTGCCACCGTTCGACCGATCAACCAACTAGATCGCTGTCAGATTTTGGCTTGAATCCAATCGAATTACGGCCGACAACATTGTGACCATTGGTTGTCACAATCACAAACAATTTCAATCTAAATTTGACTGAATTGCAGCCACTAGTGTTCGTGACACTTGCAGCCGCAATTTAGTCAGATTTTGGTTGGAATCTGACCGAATTGTGACCGCTAGTGCTGCGGTTGGATCATGGTCGGATTCATGCTCGATTATGACTGGATCAAGGCCAAATTTTGCCTCGATTGTGGTTGACTCGTGGCTATATTCTGACCCGATTGTGATCGGATCACGGCTGGATTTTGGCTCGACTCCGATGCCGACCAAATCGCGGCCAAATTTTGGCTCGACATAGCTTGGAATCGCCGCTAGCGCACAGATTGACGCATCGCACTGGTCAGATTTGATCGAATCGTCACTCGATAGTGATCCTGGCCGATTCGATCGATTTTAATTGAAATCTATCGAATTATGGCCGCCAGCACCGCATTCATTGGCGACCACAATTCAATTGGATTCCGATCGAAATTCGACCGTGGTCTAGCCGAAGTCGATTGGAGGATCAACGACGACGATCCCGACGGATTTAGGGGATGAGCTATAATGCTCATAAGAGAAAAACTCACAAATCATCGGAGAAGGAGATGGAAAACTATTGTGCATTCTCCATTCACTATGTAATCCCATTTAATCGGATGATGGAGAATATACTATATATATATATACACACACACGAATGATCCCCTACATAACTCATTGAGCACATATGAACACCTTCAATGTCCACTGCCACCTGATCTCATAGGGTTCAATGATTGAGCTATAGTGCTCACTCAATCGGACAGTGAATAATAGAGGTGCTCACAAATGAATTTTGTAGGGATTATATATATATATATATATACACCTCCATTATCCACCGTCTGATCCCCTAGGGTTCAAGGATTGCGCTATAGTACTCACCCGATCGAACAGTGGATAATCGAGGTGCTCATGGATGCTCACAAATGAGTTGTATAGCATAACATTCCTTTATATATATATATATAACTCATCCATGAGCATTCGTGCAAACCTCCATTATCCACGGTTCGATCACTTACGTACTATAGTCCAATCCTTGAATTCTACGAGATCGGATGATAGATAATAGAGGTATATACAAGTGTAGGATAACATTTTCGTATATATATACATATATATTATCCTACACAATTCATATGTGAGCACCTCTATTATCCACCGTCCGATCTCCTAAGGTTCAAAGATTGGGTTATAGTGCGTACCTGATTGGATAGTGGATAATAGAGGTGCTCACGGATGAGTCATATAGGATGATAATAGAAGTACTCATGGGTACTTCCGGATGAATTGTGTACGATAATATTTTTCTATACATATATATTCATAGATTTAATAACGATATATATATATATACTTCAAAAATCAATTGAAAAATGAAAAAAAATAAAAAAACTTCCTTTTCATTTAAATCGTTCAAAAGATAATTCTCTTTTAAATTTATCAAAATAACACGTCGTCTATAATTTTTTATCAAAATATTTTTTTTTGGGCTTCTCATTAGAAATAGTAGTCTTCAAATTAATACATAGGATATTTTAAAAATTAAATTATGAATAGAATATTATTTTAATAAATTAAAAAAAAATCATTTTAACCATTAGAAAAATCTTGTTATATTAATTGCAAAATTCCTAGTGGCCACAAGTATTATCGCCTTCCATTTCTCCACATTTCTTCTTCGATTTCCACAATTTGTAGCTTCTTTGTGGCTTCGTCATTTTGAAACAGTGGATCCCTCTCGGTCGGCCATGGCGGGCCCACGACACCCCGGCAATTCCTCCATTAAATTTATTTTATTGGATGGTACAAAATTTATGAGAAAAAAAAAAAAGAGAGAAACATAATATTTGTCAATGCTTTGAGTTTGGTGGTATCACAATCAGTCAAAACCAACACAAGGCAGATACTTTCTTTTTCTGACCAGGATTAGTGAGAGCATCAGCAAACAATAACTGATCATCATACAAAAACAAGCACTGATTGGGACTACATGGAAGATCCGAAGACAAACAAATGTATGGATCCAATGTTAATTAAGTTCACTTGGTTAAATATAACTTCATCATGGACTAGAGCTTAAAATAAAATTGAGGAAGAAAAGAAAAAATCAGAATGATAATTAGAACACCTCAACCTGATCAGAATACGAAAAGAAGCATGCATGCATGCCGACAAAACCTAGAAATTACTAAAAGAAAATGAAAGTGCAGAAACATGAAATTACTAAAAGAAAGAAATGTCATGAAATTATGGGAACGAGTTGCGACTCGAGAAGCTAATTATGGGAATCAAGCAAAGGTCATGAAAGAAAAGAAGCATATCACTTTAGATGTTCTTGATGATCCATTACACATAATTGAGAGTCCAATTACAAGATCTAAAATTAGGAAGATGACAGAAGTACTAAGTGTGTTAATTGAAGATTCTAAGGTCAAAACTACAATTGAAGCGGATTTGACCAAGAGTGAATCATATGGCTTAGTCAACCTAATTCAAGCCATAAAATGAGCTTAATTAGCTTCCAAGTCGTATTTTGATATAATTCTAATTTTTAGACTCAATTGCTATCCTCATTTGCATTGTAATGGTGATTTAAGGTCAATATAGCTATGTACTCTACTTAGGCCTTTTCTAAATGGGCTTCCTTTTGGCCTTTTAGGGTTTTTAGATCATCTTAAAGCTATAAATAAAAGGTGTTGATGCAGAGAGCATCACTCATTGGTTTTGATGTATGAACCATAGTTAAAGTTAGAATTTACTTGTGTTTTAATATCAGTGTTAAATGTGCAGACTTAACAAGAAATTCTAGTAGGTCGTGTTGAACAGATACTAGGCAAATGTCTTAATAGATCAGGAGGATCGGACACCAGACATGGAGTCTAGATGGGTCGAGTTGACCAAACATTTGGCATGAAGACCGGTTGGGTCAGGAGACCGGACAATCGATAAAAAATCCAGTTGGGTCAGGTAGACCGGACAACTGATGGAAGCCCTGGTGGGTCAGATCGAATGTCAAGAATGGTAAGTCCAACATATTAGCCGACAAGTAAGCCTCGAGTGGAGAGGTGAGGCTGAGTCCTCTTTAGGGGAACAAAGCTAAGCTCGATCCGACGGAAAGTCCGCATGAGAATTAGAAGTCGAGATAAAGCAGTATTATTACTGCTATCATATTTGATATTATCTATTTGTGCTAATATTGTTTTGCAGGGATCAGTTGACTAAATGGATTCTAGTTGACTGAAGTCCAATCGACTAGGTACGGGTCAGTCGACTAGATACCTAGTTGTTGGATCGAAAAGTGCACTAGAGGAGGGGGTGAATAGTGAGCTTAAAATCTTCTTTTCGTTTCAAGAAAAACTAAAGTAATGCAATGGAAAAGTAAATGACACAATTTATTTTTACTTAGTTCACAACCTAACGGTTGTTACTCCAAGGCCCTGCGATCCTAGATCGCGTATGAAGGTCAATTCACTAAGCAAGGTCTCCTCCTCGTTGGAGGTAGGAGACAATGGTCACAAGAAAACAAAAGATTGAGGATGAGGCACAAACTCACCTCTCGTCGTTACAATGAACTATTTGAAAACACAAGCTCGAAAACAAAACACAACAACTATAACTTAAAGTATACCGACTAGAAGATTGAGACTTGAGGTGTCATCGGTGCTGCGACGATGTTTCGGAGGCGTATCGTTATCGTAGAACTTCAGCGTTGCGGGATCAATTTGAGAGCTTGAATGAATGACCCAAAGGGATGAAACCCCCCGCACCCCCCCTCCCCCCGCACACACCCCCCTCCCGCACCCCCCCCTTCTTAGACCGCGTATGGAGGGCAAAGCACTATAACGTCTCCTCCTCGTTAGAGGTAGGAGACAACGATCACAAATTACGGAAGTACGAGGATGAGGCAACAAGCCTACCTCACCTCGTTACGAACAAAAACAACGAATACAATATTAAAAAGTATTACTAGATGCTGCTGCCGACGAAAAAGATCTGAGGTTGTCGTCGCGTCGGCGTTATGACGGTGTTGGAGCGTTGGCGTTGTAGGAGCACTTGATGAATAAACTTGATGTATTTGGAGTGGAATCCTCTCCTCCTTTTATAGATTTTGGCCTCTAAATTTGTCTCCTCTTTTTTATGAATGGATCATGAAGTTGTCCAAATTTTATCGCGAAGTAGCCGCATCAAACGTTATCCGTTTTGACCTAGCACAAAGTCAATCGCCGCCATCGCGGATCGATGCCTCCCATCATCGGTGATGGGCATCACGATCGCTCCATGTCCAGCTTGGTATCGACTTGGCCACTTCCTTGCAATAAGAGGTTAGCTCGGAAAATGATAAATACGACGGTTTCTAACCGTCCGATCTTGACCTAGACCTTCCACAGGAAGTCTTAGTCGGATCGCTGCCTACGATCGTCCCCGTAAAGAGGACACGACCTTACAATCTCTCACTCACACGAGCTTACCTCGATAGTAGCTCTCACTTCCGGCCTTCCACTCGATTCCTTCGGCTCCCTCCGAAGTCACTCGAGTGTCGCCCGACCACCACGGCTTCCTACGGGTGTCGCTAGCCTTCAGCTCCAGCTTTAATACTTTTCTGCACACTCGATAGCTCGTGAGATAACGATGTAAACTTAACTTTGTTTCTTTGCCATAATTAAAACACAGGTTCGATTATCTAATGCCCCTGCACCAACAATCTCCCCCTTTTTGATCTATGGCAAACCAACTCAAAGTTAAGGGAAATTAAAGCATAAAATAGGTATAGTAGAAGATGAATGTGAAGATGAATATCATTTCCAAAAACTCCCCCTCAACCAAAACTCCCCCTTAACCCTAGGTGAGTGTTGAAAGAGATAATTTAATTTTCAAAATTAAATTTTATGTTACTTCCCCTTAAATGTTACTCCCCCTTAACTTTTGCTCTTCTCCCCCTTTTGCCATAATTAAAAAAAAAATGGGGGTTTTGTATAAAATAGGGTTTTGAAAACAACATCGTATATGCATGCATCTAGATAAATCAAATATGAGTCCAAGCATGCGTCTAGCAGTAGTTAGATAGATTGGTTCGAGGTGTGTCACTCTGCACCAATAATCTAAAGGTTTATAATATAACCCTTAGGGTTAGTTTTCTCTCCCCCTTAGTCAAATATATGAAGTATAAGAGATGTAGGGGGCGCTAAACTTTGGCCTAAGAGTTGTTAAGTACAATAGTTGAGAAAATAAGTAGTATTTTGAAGAGATTATTTTAAATATATTTCAATTATCCTTAACATCTCACCCATTCTATGTGTCTCAGAATTTGTTCACCTTATATGTTTTGTGAGATGATTTTAAATTGATTAAAGATAGTCAACCTTGGGTTAGATTCGGATTTAACCTTTAGATCGTTAAGTAACTTTTCGAGAAATCACTTCGTGTCGTGGCGAGGCACAGGGGCCTTCTTTGATCGGAACAACGACCACTTCCTTAGACAAAGCCAAATTCAAGAAAATATCACTTAAGTCACTTAGGGTTACTTCCTAGTCTAACTAGTTTAGGATATGGCGAGGTAGCTTCAGCTAGTTCCACTGGGTCAAGTGCACCAAGCTAGATACGCCTTATCTAGCTCGAATACACGAGACTTTGTTTCCCTAACGTACTATCATCTCGTCGCGTCCTGATACTATGTTGTCAAGAGTTGACTAACTATTTTTCCTATCTAGCCATTCTAAAAATTAAGTAAAATTTTCAATGATTTTGCTAAGTAAGCGGGTATACTATTTTAGTGTTAGCTTTCCCTGGACCATTGAACCAATATGGTCTATTCAAATAATGAACTTGATCCTGAGGAATCCAATACTTATTAGTCCTTATATGTGAGTTCAATAAAACCTTTGGGACCCATGCTTGGACTCTTTGATGACTACGATTTACGATAGACATATATGACCTATTCGTAGTCGTTGACCTAAATCCGAGTCCGGCTTTGTTGTACACGGCTCTTTGGGTTCCAAGTAGTCGATTAAGGTTCTTAGATCCCAACGTGAACCTTTCCAACCTAGCCTCAACCTCTTGAACTTGGTCTTTCAAGAGAGAATTCTCCTCCTCAAGTTTTTCAATTTGAGTTGAGTTTCCCTCTTGAACTTGACTAGTTGAAGGGGTTAGAGTAGCCTCTTGCTTGAGGATTTCAACCTCCTCAAGTAACGACTCAACCCTTGACTCGGACTTAGTTAATTTCCTATTAAGCATTTTAATTGTATTGTAATGCGTATGAATTAGTGAGCGGCTAACCTTAATTTTATCCTTTGGTCCGACTTTGAGTTGCTTCTCGAAGTAGTCTTCGAGTTCGGAGTCGGTGTTGTAATTGGATTCGGATTCGGACTCTGACTCGGACTCTTCGGGTCTTGTCATGCATGCTATGCCACCGCCTTCTTCGTTGTCCCATGTTGCATGAAAAGCCTTCTTTCGATTTGATTTGAATTGTGCCCTCTTTTGATTCTTTAGTAGCCTCCTTTCCTTCCGAACGATCTTCCGCACTACGTTGACTATTGCTTCCACCTTTTCCGATTCGGACTCCGATTCGTCTTCGGGTTCGAGTTCATTTACTTGCCTAGTAGGTGGCTTGCTTCTTTGTCCTGCAAGTAGAGCAATACCTCTCTCGGCCCGGACCACGTTAGTTTGCTCGTGAAGTTCAAACTCGGAAAATAATTCGTCTAACCTAAGCTTCGAAAGGTCCTTAGAGACCTTGTAGGCATCGACCATGGATGCCCACAAGGTAGTCCTAGGAAATGAATTAAGAACGTACCTTAGTAGGTCACGATTTTCGACCTTGTGTCCGATGGTGTGTAGGCCGTTGACAATGTCCTGGACGCGGGCGTGTAGTTGCATCGCCGTCTCGTGTTCCTGCATCTTAAGGTTATATAACTTATTGAAAAGAAGGTCACGTTTACATACCTTAGCATCGGACGTTCCTTCGTGTAGCTCGATTAATTTATTCCATAGGTCCTTGGCGCTAATGAATGGTCCGATGCGGTTGAGTTCCTCCTTGGACAAGCCGCATTGCAATATTTGGGTTGCTCTTGCATCGTCTTTGATTTGCCTCTTGGTTGCATTTGCCCACTTGTTGAAATCCAAGGGCTCTCCATGATCATTGGTGGGTAAAGCAAAGCCGGTTTGGATTATTATCCAAGTCTCGACTTGTGTTTTCAAGAAACACTCCATCCGACCTTTCCAATAACGGAAATCATCTCCGTTAAAGAATGGAGGTAGGGTGGTGCTATATCCCTCAATGTGAGCCATTAAGTATGACCTTCGATGTCCCCGAAAGGGTACTAGACGTTAGATTTTGGGGCTGGAAATTGCTTGTTACGAGGGTAAAACTTCATAAGAAATGTAGATCTCTCAGAGAGCTTCGATTTGGTAGGTAGATCGTTATGTGAGTCCACTTGTGCGAAAAGTTATGGCCGTTTTACCGTCGGCTACTCCAAGAGAGAAAACTTGCAAGCACACAACCAAAAGAAACGTACCAAGACTTCGTCTTGGATTAATAGTGCGGGAGGAAAAAGACCTAAAAAAAACACGAATCGAAAAATACGAACAGAAAACCAAAACGTGCTAGATCGATGGTTTCACCAAATCTTAGCGCCCCCGCTCTGATACCAATTGTTGGATCGAGAAGCGTCGCTAGAGGGGGGGGTGAATAGCGATCGTAAATCTTTCGTTGGAATTCGTTCGTTGAGAAAGAAGTAAACGAGTAAGCACAGCGGAAAATAAAATGACACGTTTATTTTACTTGGTTCACAACCCAGCGGTTGCTACTCCAAGGCCCTATCGGTCCTAGACCGCGTATGGAGGGCAAAACACTATAACGTCTCCTCCTCGTTGGAGGTAGGAGACAACGATCACAAAATATGGAAGTACGAGGATAAGGCAACAAGCCTACCTCACCTCATTATGAACAAAAACAACGAATACAATATTAAAAAGTATTACTAGATGCTGCTGCCGACGAAGAAGATCTGAGGTTGTCGTCGCGTCGGCGTTATGACGGTGTTGGAGCGTTGGCGTTGTAGGAGCACTTGATGTATAAACTTGATGTATTTAGAGTGGAATCCTCTCCTCCTTTTATAGATTTTGGCCTCTGAATTTGTCTCCTCTTTTTTCGGAACGGATCATGAAGTTGTCCAAATTTTATCGCGAAGTGGTCGCGTCAAACGTTATCCATTTTGACCTAGCGCAAAAGATGAATCGTCGCCATCAGTCGACTGATGCCTCCCATCAGTCGACTGATGGGCATCGGGCCGATCGATCATGTCCAATGATCGTCGACAGCCACTTCCCTGCAATAAGAGGTTAGCTCGGAAAATGATAAATACGACGGTTTCTAACCATCCGATCTCGACCTAGACCTTCCACAAGAAGTCTTAGTCGGATCGCCGCCTACGGTCGTCCCCGTAAAGAGGACACGACCTTACAATCTCTTACTCACACGAGCTTACCTCGATAGTAGCTCTCACTTCCGGCCTTCCACTCGATTCCTTCGGCTCCTTCCGAAGTCACTCGAGTGTCGCCCGACCTCCACGACTTCCTCCGGGTGTCGCTAGTCTTCAGCTCCATCTTTAGTACTTTTCTGCACACTCGATAGCTCGTGAGATAATGATGTAAACTTAACTTTGTGTCTTTGCCATAATTAAAACACAGGTTCTATTATCTAGTGCCCCTGCACCAACAATCTCCCCCTTTTTGATCTATTGCAAACCAACACAAAGTTAAGGGAAATTAAAGCATAAAATAGGTATAGTAGAAGATGAATGTGAAGATGAATATCATTTCCAAAAACTCCCCCTCAACCAAAACTCCCCCTTAACCCTAGGTGAGTGTTGAAAGAGATAATTTAATTTTCAAAATTAAATTTTATGTTACTCCCCCTTAAATGTTACTCCCCCTTAACTTTTGCTCTTCTCCCCCTTTTGCCATAATTCAAAAAAAAAATGGGGTTTTTGTATAAAATAGGGTTTTGAAAACAACATCGTATATGCATGCATCTAGATAAATCAAATATGAGTCCAAGCATGCGTGTAGCAGTAGTTAGATAGATTGGTTCGAGGTGTGTCACTCTGCACCAATAATCTAAAGGTTTATAATATAACCCTTAGAGTTAGTTTTCTCTCCCCCTTAGTCAAATATATGAAGTATAAGAGATGTAGGGGGCGCTAAACTTTGGCCTAAGAGTTGTTAAGTACAATAGTTGAGAAAATAAGTAGTATTTTGAAGAGATTGTTTTAAGTATATTTCAATTATCCTTAACATCTCACCCATTCTATGTGTCTCAGAATTTGTTCACCTTATATGTTTTGTGAGATGATTTTAAATTGATTAAAGATAGTCAACCTTGGGTTAGATTCGGATTTAACCTTTAGATCGTTAAGTAACTTTTCGAGAAACTGACTTCCAGGTCGTGGCGAGGCACAGGGGCCTTCTTTGATCGGAACAACGACCACTTCCTTAGACAAAGCCAAATTCAAGAAAATATCACTTAAGTCACTTAGGGTTACTTCCTAGTCTAACTAGTTTAGGATACGGCGAGGTAGCTTCAGCTAGTTCCACTCGGTCAAGTGCACCAAGCTAGATACGCCTTATCTAGCTCGAATACACGAGACTTTGTTTCCCTAACGTACTATCATCTCGTCGCGTCCTGATACTATGTTGTCAAGAGTTGACTAACTATTTTTCCTATCTAGCCATTCTAAAAATTAAGTAAAATTTTCAATGATTTTGCTAAGTAAGCGGGTATACTATTTTAGTGTTAGCTTTCCCTGGACCATTGAACCAATATGGTCTATTCAAATAATGAACTTGATCCTGAGGAATCCAATACTTATTAGTCCTTATATGTGAGTTCAATAAAACCTTTGGGACCCATGCTTGGACTCTTTGATGACTACGATTTACGATAGACATATATGACCTATTCGTAGTCGTTGACCTAAATCCGAGTCCGGCTTTGTTGTACACGGCTCTTTGGGTTCCAAGTAGTCGATTAAGGTTCTTAGATCCCAACGTGAACCTTTCCAACCTAGCCTCAACCTCTTGAACTTGGTCTTTCAAGAGAGAATTCTCCTCCTCAAGTTTTTCAATTTGAGTTGAGTTTCCCTCTTGAACTTGACTAGTTGAAGGGGTTAGAGTAGCCTCTTGCTTGAGGATTTCAACCTCCTCAAGTAACGACTCAACCCTTGACTCGGACTTAGTTAATTTCCTATTAAGCATTTTAATTGTATTGTAATGCGTATGAATTAGTGAGCGGCTAACCTTAATTTTATCCTTTGGTCCGACTTTGAGTTGCTTCTCGAAGTAGTCTTCGAGTTCGGAGTCGGTGTTGTAATTGGATTCGGATTCGGACTCTGACTCGGACTCTTCGGGTCTTGTCATGCATGCTATGCCACCGCCTTCTTCGTTGTCCCATGTTGCATGAAAAGCCTTCTTTCGATTTGATTTGAATTGTGCCCTCTTTTGATTCTTTAGTAGCCTCCTTTCCTTCCGAACGATCTTCCGCACTACGTTGACTATTGCTTCCACCTTTTCCGATTCGGACTCCGATTCGTCTTCGGGTTCGAGTTCATTTACTTGCCTAGTAGGTGGCTTGCTTCTTTGTCCTGCAAGTAGAGCAATACCTCTCTCGGCCCGGACCACGTTAGTTTGCTCGTGAAGTTCAAACTCGGAAAATAATTCGTCTAACCTAAGCTTCGAAAGGTCCTTAGAGACCTTGTAGGCATCGACCATGGATGCCCACAAGGTAGTCCTAGGAAATGAATTAAGAACGTACCTTAGTAGGTCACGATTTTCGACCTTGTGTCCGATGGTGTGTAGGCCGTTGACAATGTCCTGGACGCGGGCGTGTAGTTGCATCGCCGTCTCGTGTTCCTGCATCTTAAGGTTATATAACTTATTGAAAAGAAGGTCACGTTTACATACCTTAGCATCGGACGTTCCTTCGTGTAGCTCGATTAATTTATTCCATAGGTCCTTGGCGCTAATGAATGGTCCGATGCGGTTGAGTTCCTCCTTGGACAAGCCGCATTGCAATATTTGGGTTGCTCTTGCATCGTCTTTGATTTGCCTCTTGGTTGCATTTGCCCACTTGTTGAAATCCAAGGGCTCTCCATGATCATTGGTGGGTAAAGCAAAGCCGGTTTGGATTATTATCCAAGTCTCGACTTGTGTTTTCAAGAAACACTCCATCCGACCTTTCCAATAACGGAAATCATCTCCGTTAAAGAATGGAGGTAGGGTGGTGCTATATCCCTCAATGTGAGCCATTAAGTATGACCTTCGATGTCCCCGAAAGGGTACTAGACGTTAGATTTTGGGGCTGGAAATTGCTTGTTACGAGGGTAAAACTTCATAAGAAATGTAGATCTCTCAGAGAGCTTCGATTTGGTAGGTAGATCGTTATGTGAGTCCACTTGTGCGAAAAGTTATGGCCGTTTTACCGTCGGCTACTCCAAGAGAGAAAACTTGCAAGCACACAACCAAAGAAGCGTGCCAAGACTTCGTCTTGCCTTGGATTAATATCTTGGAGGAAAAAGACCTAAAAAAAACACGAATCGAAAAATACGAACAGAAAACCAAAACGTGCTAGATCGATGGTTTCACCAAATCTTAGCGCCCCCGCTCTGATACCAATTGTTGGATCGAGAAGCGTCGCTAGAGGGGGGGGTGAATAGCGATCGTAAATCTTTCGTTGGAATTCGTTCGTTGAGAAAGAAGTAAACGAGTAAGCACAGCGGAAAATAAAATGACACGTTTATTTTACTTGGTTCACAACCCAGCGGTTGCTACTCCAAGGCCCTATCGGTCCTAGACCGCGTATGGAGGGCAAAACACTATAACGTCTCCTCCTCGTTGGAGGTAGGAGACAACGATCACAAAATATGGAAGTACGAGGATAAGGCAACAAGCCTACCTCACCTCATTATGAACAAAAACAACGAATACAATATTAAAAAGTATTACTAGATGCTGCTGCCGACGAAGAAGATCTGAGGTTGTCGTCGCGTCGGCGTTATGACGGTGTTGGAGCGTTGGCGTTGTAGGAGCACTTGATGTATAAACTTGATGTATTTAGAGTGGAATCCTCTCCTCCTTTTATAGATTTTGGCCTCTGAATTTGTCTCCTCTTTTTTCGGAACGGATCATGAAGTTGTCCAAATTTTATCGCGAAGTGGTCGCGTCAAACGTTATCCATTTTGACCTAGCGCAAAAGATGAATCATCGCCATCACGACCGATCGATGCCTCACCGATCGATGGGCATCGATCGATCGATCGATGTCCAAAGAATGACCGTCACTTGGCCACTTCCCTGCAATAAGAGGTTAGCTCGGAAAATGATAAATACGACGGTTTCTAACCATCCGATCTCGACCTAGACCTTCCACAAGAAGTCTTAGTCGGATCGCCGCCTACGGTCGTCCCCGTAAAGAGGACACGACCTTACAATCTCTTACTCACACGAGCTTACCTCGATAGTAGCTCTCACTTCCGGCCTTCCACTCGATTCCTTCGGCTCCTTCCGAAGTCACTCGAGTGTCGCCCGACCTCCACGACTTCCTCCGGGTGTCGCTAGTCTTCAGCTCCATCTTTAGTACTTTTCTGCACACTCGATAGCTCGTGAGATAATGATGTAAACTTAACTTTGTGTCTTTGCCATAATTAAAACACAGGTTCTATTATCTAGTGCCCCTGCACCAACAATCTCCCCCTTTTTGATCTATTGCAAACCAACACAAAGTTAAGGGAAATTAAAGCATAAAATAGGTATAGTAGAAGATGAATGTGAAGATGAATATCATTTCCAAAAACTCCCCCTCAACCAAAACTCCCCCTTAACCCTAGGTGAGTGTTGAAAGAGATAATTTAATTTTCAAAATTAAATTTTATGTTACTCCCCCTTAAATGTTACTCCCCCTTAACTTTTGCTCTTCTCCCCCTTTTGCCATAATTCAAAAAAAAAATGGGGTTTTTGTATAAAATAGGGTTTTGAAAACAACATCGTATATGCATGCATCTAGATAAATCAAATATGAGTCCAAGCATGCGTGTAGCAGTAGTTAGATAGATTGGTTCGAGGTGTGTCACTCTGCACCAATAATCTAAAGGTTTATAATATAACCCTTAGGGTTAGTTTTCTCTCCCCCTTAGTCAAATATATGAAGTATAAGAGATGTAGGGGGCGCTAAACTTTGGCCTAAGAGTTGTTAAGTACAATAGTTGAGAAAATAAGTAGTATTTTGAAGAGATTGTTTTAAGTATATTTCAATTATCCTTAACATCTCACTCATTCTATGTGTCTCAGAATTTGTTCACCTTATATGTTTTGTGAGATGATTTTAAATTGATTAAAGATAGTCAACCTTGGGTTAGATTCGGATTTAACCTTTAGATCGTTAAGTAACTTTTCGAGAAACTGGCTTCTAGGTCGTGGCGAGGCACAGGGGCCTTCTTTGATCGGAACAACGACCACTTCCTTAGACAAAGCCAAATTCAAGAAAATATCACTTAAGTCACTTAGGGTTACTTCCTAGTCTAACTAGTTTAGGATATGGCGAGGTAGCTTCAGCTAGTTCCACTCGGTCAAGTGCACCAAGCTAGATACGCCTTATCTAGCTCGAATACACGAGACTTTGTTTCCCTAACGTACTATCATCTCGTCGCGTCCTGATACTATGTTGTCAAGAGTTGACTAACTATTTTTCCTATCTAGCCATTCTAAAAATTAAGTAAAATTTTCAATGATTTTGCTAAGTAAGCGGGTATACTATTTTAGTGTTAGCTCTCCCTGGACCATTGAACCAATATGGTCTATTCAAATAATGAACTTGATCCTGAGGAATCCAATACTTATTAGTCCTTATATGTGAGTTCAATAAAACCTTTGGGACCCATGCTTGGACTCTTTGATGACTACGATTTACGATAGACATATATGACCTATTCGTAGTCGTTGACCTAAATCCGAGTCCGGCTTTGTTGTACACGGCTCTTTGGGTTCCAAGTAGTCGATTAAGGTTCTTAGATCCCAACGTGAACCTTTCCAACCTAGCCTCAACCTCTTGAACTTGGTCTTTCAAGAGAGAATTCTCCTCCTCAAGTTTTTCAATTTGAGTTGAGTTTCCCTCTTGAACTTGACTAGTTGAAGGGGTTAGAGTAGCCTCTTGCTTGAGGGTTTCAACCTCCTCAAGTAACGACTCAACCCTAGACTCGGACTTAGTTAATTTCCTATTAAGCATTTTAATTGTATTGTAAAGCATATGAATTAGTGAGCGGCTAACCTTAATTTTCTCCTTTGGTCCGGCTTTGAGTTGCTTCTCGAAGTAGTCTTCGAGTTCGGAGTCGGTGTTGTAATTGGATTCGGATTCGGACTCTTCGGGTCTTGCCATGCATGCTATGCCGCCGCCTTCTTCGTTGTCCCATGTTGCATGAAAAGCCTTCTTTCGATTTGATTTGAATTGTGCCCTCTTTTGATTCTTTAGTAGCCTCCTTTCCCTCCGAACGATCTTCCGCACTACGTTGACTATTGCTTCCACCTTTTCCGATTCGGACTCCGATTCGTCTTCGGGTTCGAGTTCATCTACTTGCCTAGTAGGTGGCTTGCTTCTTTGTCCTGCAAGTAGAGCAATACCTCTCTCGGCCCGGACCACGTTAGTTTGCTCGTGAAGTTCAAACTCGGAAAATAATTCGTCTAACCTAAGCTTCGAAAGGTCCTTAGAGACCTTGTAGGCATCGACCATGGATGCCCACAAGGTAGTCCTAGGAAATGAATTAAAAACGTACCTTAGTAGGTCACGGTTTTCGACCTTGTGTCCGATGGTGTGCAGGCCGTTGACAATGTCCTGGACGCGGGCGTGTAGTTGCGTCGCCGTCTCATGTTCCTGCATCTTAAGGTTATACAACATATTGAAAAGAAGGTCACGTTTACATACCTTAGCATCGGACGTTCCTTCATGTAGCTCGATTAATTTATTCCATAGGTCCTTGGCGCTAATGAATGGTCCGATGCGGTTGAGTTCCTCCTTGGACAAGACGCATTGCAATATTTAGGTTGCTCTTGCATCGGCTTCGATTTGCCTCTTGGTTGCATTTGTCCACTTGTTGAAATCCAAGGGCTCTCCTTGATCATTGGTGGGTAAAGCAAAGCCGGTTTGGATTATTATCCAAGTCTCGACTTGTGTTTTCAAGAAACACTCCATCCGACCTTTCCAATAATGGAAATCATCTCCGTTAAAGAACGGAGGTCGGGTGGTGCTATATCCCTCAATGTGAGCCATTAAGTATGACCTTCGATGTCCCCGAAAGGGTATTAGACATTGGATTTTGGGGCTGGAAATGGCTTGTTACGAGGGTAAACCATCATAAGAAATGTAGATCTCTCAGAGAGCTTCGATTTGGTAGGTAGATCGTTATGTGAGTCCACTTGTGCGAAAAGTTATGACCGTTTTATCGTCGGCTACTCCAAGAGAGAAAACTTGCAAGCACACAACCAAAAGAAACGTACCAAGACTTCGTCTTGGATTAGTAGTGCGGGAGGAAAAAGACCTAAAAAAAACACGAATCGAAAAATACGAACAGAAAACCAATACGTGCTAGATCGGTGGTTTCACCAAATCTTAGCGCCCCCGCTTTGATACCAATTGTTGGATCGAGAAGCGTCGCTAGAGGGGGGGGGTGAATAGCGATCGTAAATCTTTCGTTGGAATTCGTTCGTTGAGACAGAAGTAAACGAGTAAGTACAGCGGAAAATAAAATGACACGTTTATTTTACTTGGTTCACAACCCAGCGGTTGCTACTCCAAGGCCCTATCGGTCCTAGACCGCGTACGGAGGGCAAAACACTATAACGTCTCCTCCTCATTGGAGGTAGGAGACAACGATCACAAAATACGGAAGTACGAGGATGAGGCAACAAGCCTTCCTCACCTCGTTACGAACAAAAACAACGAATACAATATTAAAAAGTATTACTAGATGCTGCTACCGATGAAGAAGATCTGAGGTTGATTTCGCGTCGGCGTTATGACGGTGTTGGAGCGTTGGCGTTGTAGGAGCACTTGATGAATAAACTTGATGTATTTGGAGTGGAATCCTCTCCTCATTTTATAGATTTTGGCCTCTGAATTTGTCTCCTCTTTTTTCGGAACGGATCATGAAGTTGTCCAAATTTTATCGCGAAGTGGCCGCATCAAACGTTATCTGTTTTGACCTAGCGCAAAAGCTGAATCATCGCCATCAGTCGACTGATGCCTCCCATCAGTCGACTGATGGGCATCAGTCGACTGCTCCATGTCCAAGGCCGGTCATTGTCGCAATAAGAGGTTAGCTTGGAAAATGATAAATACGACGGTTTCTAACCGTCCGATCTCGACCTAGACCTTCCACAGGAAGTCTTAGTCGGATCGCCGCCTACGGTCGTCCCCGTAAAGAGGACATGACCTTACAATCTCTCACTCACATGAGCTTACCTCGATAGTAGCTCTCGCTTCCGGCCTTCCACTTGATTCCTTCGGCTCCCTCCGAAGTCACTCGAGTGTCGCCCGACCACCACGGCTTCCTCCGGGTGTCGCTAGCCTTCAGCTCCAGCTTTAATACTTTTCTGCACACTCGATAGCTCGTGAGATAACGATGTAAACTTAACTTTGTGTCTTTGCCATAATTAAAACACATGTTCGATTATCTAGTGCCCCTGCACCAACACAACACATATGGAAATACATATAATCAATAGTGGTAGACAACCATAATAAGAGTTATAAACTCAACGATAAATGCATACTGGTATATCCGTCCACAAAGTAAACAAAATCCCACAATGAAACCAAAAAGGAAAACACAATCTCTATAAATAACCAACAATACTTACTCCAATAGAATCCAAGTCCATAATGAGATACATATGATATACGAAATTCAGGACCCTCGGAAAAGTGATGGGATGGGATCAACAGACAATGCTCCAAGTCCATTCCAAAGTCTTTTATCTACCACCTAGGCGAAAAGAAACCCAGGGTCTGTGGTGGTGAGTATAAACTCAGTGGTAATATAAGAAATAGTCCATGAACAACATACAATCTATGGAGATCAATGGAATACAGTATAAAGATACAACATATATTAACCATTATGATCATAATCAATGCTTATACCAACTATCTAACCGAATATAAAGTAATGTACTAACATACCTAACGGTCTGCAACAATACATACCTCATGCTCAACATACATCAGTATAGAATATGCAAATGGCATGTAACAAGACGTACTAGCATATGCAACAATCATAGCTCAACCAAATGCAACAACTCATAGATATATGTAAAACATATATCAAAATACATGCATACATATATACATATCCCATCAATGCATATGCATGGTCATGTTTGCAGACCCTACGCACAACCATGACCCCACTATAGCTTGGGTGGAACGACATGACAACTATCCTAACTCTAGCTACCACTACTCTCGAGTGGCCGAATGGGTAGTATGAGTAAGTAGCTAGCCGTCAGAGAGCTATATGTTATACCATGGGGGTCCCTGTTGCTGGCCGCTTCGTCACTACCCATGAGTGGTCGAGTACCACACACAGGACAACTACACACAACCCAACTACCACCATATATAGTGGCCGAGTGCGCAACTCCAACTACCACCTTCAATAGTAGCCAAGTACGCAGCTCCAACTACCACCATCTATAGTGGCTGAGTGCGGCACAATCAATGATCTGCACTCAACCCTACTACCACTACCCCGAGTGGCTAAAGAGGCAGAATGACTACGACCTATCTCAACCACAAGAGAGACCCAGTCGACAACATGCATGCAATGTAATGATGCACAGCTCCACACATGTATCCCCGCAACACTCTCTATCACACAGAGAGTCCTAGTCAACCAAAAGTCAACCATGTAAGGACTACTAATCCACAACCATATACCGACAATAACCCACTTATCTATGCACAGATGACAAGATCCACCATAGATACACAATTAATATGTGTACGATACAACAAACAACTCCATAATTAAATCCATCACCTAACCCTAGTGATGTGACACGGTGACCCAATATGAGTTCACAACTATGCCCTAACTACATGTACTTAATTGTACATCCATAGGCCAACTTACAATAGAGTTTGTAATTCATATCCGTGATAAATGAACGATGAATTAACAATAACACATCTCAAAGATCAAAATCTAAGTAACAAGCACATGATTAAATAAGAGTGGAGTCAAGATAAAGGTATCATCATTAATACAAATTCATGCACTAGATTCAACAACTACCTGACCAAGGTAGGGATTACCCACCTGATATGAAGCTCGTAATAATCCTCACAGCTATGGACCTATCTCGTATCCCAAACCTGCACACATTAGCAACCACGGGTAAGTTCAAGCATCCAACAAATATACAACTCAACTACTACATCATTTCTATATTCCCATCCTTTTATCGAATACGAGTTAGAAACCTCGATCACACACCCTTCGCAACCCCATGAATACAACATACCAACTCCATTCAACTCAATACACCAAGTTCACATCACAAAACAATACGACACCCAAATAGCTATCTAACCACTCAATCTATCATTCACAGCTCCATCACCAAGCACAACCAAAACCTCACCAATAGAACATCTCCAATAACCCATCCATCACCTTACTCATCGAAAATCAAACATCCAATAGCTAAATCAAAGAATAAAAATCTTACCCGTTAATCGCTTGATTGCACAGAGCTTGAATCACGCCCAAGAACTAAGGTCGGAGATCCCAGCTACCACTGGATACTCAAACCCCAATCCCACTGGTTGCTGCGATGATTTCGAATAGAGGAAAGAAAAACCCAATAAACCGAAGCCAGATCAGAATGCTACACTAAGGAAAATGACAATACCAATGCTTACCCAGCTGCGACATCAATGGAGCCGATCTGACTTCCCTCTTTACCGGCCAAGAGATCAACGATAGCTCCCCTCCATCGTCTCAGTCCCCCCCGATTTGCAATCGCCGCACTCATAGATGGCAGCTAGTCCCTCCTCTCGCTAGCCCGTCAGTCTTGAGTTGACAAGAACCCCACCGAGCTGCTCACACCACGCTAGAGAGGAGGGGAGATTGTTGGGAGTATAAAGAATACAATCAAAGTCCTACATTGGTAAGACATGGAAAAGATCATGTGCTTATAAGATAAAAAGATATCTTCATTGACATGAAACCTTTTAGGTAAAGCCCAAAAATAAAACCATGAGAGCTTAGGCCTAAAGTGGACAATATCATGTCATTGTGGAGATATATGAATCTTATAGGCACTAACACCAGAAGTTTTGTATCAATGGACTGATGTGGAGTCGACTGAAAGGCATTCCAGTCGACTGGAAAAGGTTTATTAAACAAATGCTCGACCAGCTCCGAAAAGAACACTGTTACTAAGTCGAAGTGCTGCCTCTATTCATCCTTGTCCACTAGAGCTTCATTTCCTCACAAAGATGCACTTCTGACACTCCGTGCCTACTTCGAAATTTCCATTAGTGTCAGTTAACTTAGTTCTTATTTTTTGTACTCATTTTCGCTTGTATGTACTTAATTTAAAAGAGAGGGTAGAGTGTTACTCATCTCTCATATTTGTAAAAAGCAAACCCCTCCGAAGTCGAGAGTTCTCGAGTCAGAGGGTATATAGTGATTATCCATCGAGGTAGCTCTAGGAAGAGTTACGAGCCTTGGAGTAGCAACCCGGTTATAGTTGTGAACCAAGTAAAATAAATTTGTCTCTATCTTATTTTATTTCCGTTGCATACTTTTTAACGATTTCAAAATATAAAATAAAAGTTTTAAAATCTAAAGAAAATTGTAATCTCCAAGATTCACCCCTCACTTGGAGTATTTCGATCCTATAATTGGTATCAAAGCGAGGGTGCTCCGAATTTGGTGCAACCGCCATCGAGAGCATTAGAATAATTTTCTTGCATTAGAATAATTTTCTTTAATTTTATTACATAAAAATAATTTTTATTAATTTTTGTCACTTAGAATAATTTTTATTAATTTTTCACTTAAAATAATTTTTATTAATTTTTATCACTTAGAATAATTTTTATTAATTTTTGGCATTAGAATAATTTTTATTAATTTTATTAATTTTTGTCAACTAGAATAATTTTTATTAAATTTTGGCATTAGAATAATTTTTATTAATTTTTGTCACTTAGAATAGTTTTTATTAGTTTGTGTCATTTAGAATAATTTTTATTAATTTTTGTCACTTAGAATAATTTTTATTAATTTTTGTCATTTAGAATAATTTTTATTAATTTTTATAATTTAGAATAATTATTATTAATTTTTGTCACTAAGAATAATTTTTATTAATTTTTGGCAATAGAATAATTTTTATTAATTTTTGCCACTTAGAATAATTTTTATTAATTTTTGCCACTTAGAATAATTTTTATTAATTTTTGTCACTTAGAATAATTTTTATAATTTTTGTCACTTAGAATAATTTTTATTAATTTTTGTCATTTAGAATAATTTTTGTCATTTAGAATATTTTTTTATTAATTTTTGTCACTTAGAATAATTTTTATTAATTTTTGTCACTTAAAATAATTTTTATTAATTTTTGTCACTTAAAATAAATTTTACATTAATTTTGTCTTAGAATAATTTTTACAATAATATTCAGTTTTTGGATTAGAATAATTTTTGCATCAATTTTTTCTTAGAATAATTTTGACATTAATAATTTTTGCAATAATATTCATTTTTGGGCTAGAATAATTTTTGCATTAATTTTGTCTTAGAATAATTTTGCCTTTAATAATTTTTGCAATAATATTCATTTTTGGATTAGAATAATTTTTGTATTAATTTTGTCTTAGAATAATTTTGCATTAATATTTATTTTTGTCGTAGAATAATATTTTCTTTTGCATTTGAATAAATTTTTAATATTGCTTTAGTATAAATTTAATTTTTGCACAATATTGTTTAATTTTTATAACTCTAGGAATATTTTTGAAAAATAAAAATCTATATCTTTTTAATATATAAAAAAATGTCGTATTTACAGGGTTTAAGCATCGTTCGCCCTCCTCTCTTTAACGAAGAGGATTTTCCATCTTAGAAGAGGCGAATGAAGTGTTTTTTTTTTAAATCGACCTAGAGGTATGATTTTCAATTATGAAAGGGTTCATAGCTCTGGTGGACGACTCGAGAGAATTGTTAGATTCGGAGAAATGGACTGCAAACATTAGAAAAAAGGCTCAAGTCAATTACAAGGCTTTAAACACCTTGCAATGCGGACTTACGAATGAAGATCTAAGTCGAGTCGGGTCAGTTCAAAATTCTAAAGAATTATGAGACAAATTAATTAAATTACATGAACAGACTAACTTGAGTCAACCTGAGGATGGTTTAGTTTTGATGGCAGGAATGAACAAAAAAGGAAAGAAATCCAAATCGAGAAAAAGGAAAAGGAAGGAAGCATCTAAAGCTAACTTGGACAAGTTATCATCGAAAGGGTCGGATGCGTAAATATCAGCAACATGCTTCGTAGCACTCATGGTGGCCAACGAGTCCAAAGTCGAGTCAAGACAAGAGTCTGAGTTCGAGTCTAAGTCTGATAGAAACCACGGATCCGCATCCATTTCTGAAGGTTCAAACGAGGTAACATCTTCTCTAGAAGATAAATTGTATAACATTATTGCATGCTTAGGTAGGAAACTAGCCAAGTTCGAGAATCGAGTCGACTCGCTTCTTGAGGAAATCCAAGTACTTAAGGAGCAAGTCAACTCGAAGAATTCGACTTGCCAAATTAAGGAAAGAGACTCAACTCAAGTTGTAAAGCTTGAAGAAGAGAACTCGATCCTAAAAAGGCAAGTAGAAGATCTCACCGGATCGTTGGAAAGGTTCACTAATGGCTCCGAGTATCTAAACATGATGCTTGGGTCTCAGCAAGCCATGTACAACAAGTTAAGACTCGGATACAAGGCTAAGGACACAAATAGATCATACATGTCCTTGTTTAATAGAAATGCTAAGGGTAAAGTCCAAGCATGGGTTCCTAATACTAGCTTAGTCAACCAAGTTGGACGAAATCAATTTTGGATTCCCAAGAGTCATGTTCATGACTTAGTGAACAAAACTCAACCTAGCTATCACTTAGGGGGAGCTAACACTTTGTTTGATTCCTTGTTTAGTTAAACTCTTGTATGCTTTAGTTTACTTTATTTGCTTAATTTAGAACGGACAAGATAGGAAATAAAGTAGTTAAAACTTGAACAACCTAGTACTAAGATGAAGTGAACTGATAGTAAGTGAGGGAAGCTCTTTGAAGTGCATGTCTAAGAAGTAGTCGTTGCTCCGATATCCAAGAAGGTCATTTGCCTCGCCACGACCTGGTGCACTACGTCGAGTGGAACTGATCGAAGCTAACTCACTAAGTCTTTGACTAGTTAGACCAAGACTTAGTCCAAAGTGAATCAAGTACTTGATTCCTTCATTGACTTTGTCTAGGAAGTGGTCCATCCGATATCCAAGAAGGTCGTATACCTCGCCACAACCTGGAAGTCGATGCTGTAAAAACCTACTTGACTAGCTCAAGCTAAGCTTGAATCTAACACAAGTTTAAAAACTTTGAAATTGCTCATTAAATTTAATTAAGATAAAAATAAATCCTCATCTCACAAAACCCATAGGAATAACATGTATTGAAAACCTATCTTGGGTGAGATGATGTAAAATTTAATTAACCTTAATTAGTTTAATACAATTTACGTAACTTAACAAATTTACTAAACTAAACTTAACAAATTTATTTAACAAATTTACTTAACTAAACTTAACAAATTTAACTTAATAAATTTACTTATTTAACTAAACTTAACAAATTTACTTAAACTAAACAACTTAATTAAACTTGACAAATTTAAACAACTTAACCTATCAACCCAACCAATCTAATCAACTCAATTTTAATCAACATAATCAACTCAATCAAATCATAATCAACTCAACTCAATCAACTCAACCCTAATCAACTCAATCAACTCAACAATAATCAACTCAACTCTAATCAACTCAATTCTAATCAACATAATCAACTCAACCATAATCAACTCAACTCTAATCAACTCAATTTTAATCAACTTAATCAACTCAATCAAACCATAATCAACTCAACTCAATCAACTCAACCCTAATCAACACAAATCTAATCAACTTAATTCTAAGTAAATCTACATATTTCAAAGGAGAAGTTAGTTTAGCATTATTCATGTCATGCCCCGGGGGCCTATTCATCATCCAAATGATGGAGGAGCCTCTTAGTGACAATATTCCAAAATACATCACTGGAATCAAATCAAGTAAAAACTTTAAAATAATACCAAAATTAATTATTTTATTAACTGCATGCATGCACGACTAAAATATAAATAAATTAAAAGTAAAATATATTTATGACACCAAATCCAATTGTGATAAAATCCAAGTATGTAAATAAAATGCCATAACAATAAAGAGAAGCAAATCGACATCTCGACGATGTAGTTGGACCAGCACGACAAGGGACTCTCTGAGCGACGTGAAGGTAAGTCGACTGGACACGTCCTCTATTAGCTAACCTGGAGGATAAGAGAAGAGGGGGTGAGTACAACCACTCAGTGGGTGGATAGAAAATAGTGTATAATCATAATGGACATAATGTAGATCAAAGGAAACAAACTAGAGTAACCCAAATCTCAGAGTACCAATATCAGTCTTCAACTAACTTGGTCAGCAGTATAACAAATATACCTGCAACATATACAATCTACTGTAATCTACAAGTAATACATATCAAGATACCGCGACAAATCTTCGTGGCTCTTGAGGTAATACAAAAGGGCACTATCTGCGGGCAATAACATGCTACCACGAACGAGACTCGTGGAAAGATAGGCAAAATATAGAGCACTGTCTATGCGCAACCACATGCTACCATGAATGGGACTTGTTAAATATGGGGATTTAAAATAGTAAATTAAATGGACAAATAATTAAGGAAATAAGCCTATAAATTTGTCGGGATTTTTAGGGAATTTTAGGAATTTTTCTGGATTTTTTCTGGATTTAAACGGAGTCCGTACGAGATTTTTACGGGGATAAAGTAAATGGGCTTTAGAGGGGTCTATTTAAAGGGGATAAATACGCGATGGAAAAACCTAATTTCTATTTTCTCGTTTTTCCCCTTCGGCAGTTCGTCCGCACGACCTTCTTCTTCTGCCGATCCCTAACGCTCTCCTCGCCGTCCGCCGTAGCCTTTACTCGCGCTTCCGCGAGCACCGCCGCGACCGACGCCACCGCCCGAGCTCTTGCAGTCGGCCACTCCTCCGCGTCGGCATCTTCGCCGACCTTCCACGCGTTTCCTCCTTCGGTTTCTTTTCTCACCGTGAGCACCCCGCCGTCGACAGTGCCGTCCGACGCCACTACCTTCCCTCCGCGGCCACAGAACTGCCCGACGGCCCTCTGTGTGCTCGCCGACTCCAACCGCACAGGCGATCTCCACTGCTGTGGGGTCGTGGCCGGCTTCCTCTGCCACAGAACCATCGCCGACGGAGCCACCGGTTCCCCCCTGCCCCCCCCACGACGCCATCTACCCTACTGTTAGAGTGGCAGGTCAGCCACCGCTGTTAGCAGTCGCGACGTGTTACATCCACAGACCACCTCCAAGAGCTCTTTTTCGTCGTCGGTGATCACGGGAACACAGTAAGGGTTGGCGCCGGTGAAGTTGAAGCTCCCGGTAAAATACCTAGTTTTCTTGTCTGATTCCTTTGTTCAGTGATTTTGGGGATTCTGTTTAGGAGAGGTGGATTTTTCCCTTTGGTGCAGATAGGAGGCCTGTGCAAATGGGTTGGCTGTGAATGGAGGTGAGTTTTGAGGATTGCGATGGGGAATTGATGTATAAAGTTGCATGTTGTAGGTTAGCATAATTGCTAAGGGTAAATGATGGGTTTAATTGTGTCGGTAGGGTGAATTGAAGCTATGAGGTCCCGGTTAGGTGGAGAATTAGGTTAATTGATTATGAATTTATGTCGTTGAATTGTATTGTGTGTTTAACTATGGTTATGCTATATGTAGGTTTCGGTCACGAGGCAGGTCCCCAGTCGTGACGGTTTCATTCTTGCGGATATATATTCAGGCGGGTATTTTGACTTATCTTTTAGACAGTCATTGTTGATATGCTAGTTAGGATAGCTTACAATAATTTTTCATGTTTATATGCCTAGTATGCTTTTGGTGCCTACTAGATACATGCATGTGATAGGATATGATTATATTTCCCTGTTTGATTTGGATCATAGTACATGGATTAGGGATATGTATATATTGATTGTACATATTATTCGGATAGGTGTTTTGAGTAGGATTTACATGCTTTAGTATCATGCATCATTTTCGCATGATTGCATGCTGGCAGGACGGGGTTCCATTATTGTTGAGCCCGCAGCCAGTTATATGGCCTGTACACACTTCCACTCATGGGTTAGTGGTACATCAGGAGGGTGTGTGCAGTTGCTCTGTCAGGCTCCGCTGGTCCGCTCATGGGTAGCGATGAGGCAGCGTGGTAGCGGGTAGGGATCCCTCCTCTGGTCTATGACACTGGGAGATGAGAGCTTAGCTCCCCCACTCTGTTTGGGGCAGGAGGATAGGTGTACTCCGACAGCATCCTGTCCACTCAGTCACTCAGGAGCAGTGATGGCAGAGTGCACAGTTGTCATAGCCCTACCCACTCGGCTTCACCATCGCGTGTGAGGCAGCTGATTGGCGTCAGGGGTGACCATGTCATTGGCACGACATGCATTTTGCACGGATTGCATTTGTATTGTGTTTGCTGCATTTTTATTAATGCCTTGGATGTGCATATGATTGTCATGCATACAGGATACATGTTTATATATGGTCAGGACTTTATTACTTCTAGTCAGGCACATGCTCCTATATCAGGGTAGGAGATTCAGGTAAGTAGAGTCCTTTTGTATTTCTTGTTTGCATACCCTATTTATGTGAGATTGTACTGGCATGATATTTTTATTGTTAGCTATACCTTACTTTGCATATCTACTATACCCGTAGAGTTCTTTGAACTCATCCTGTTGATTTATATCTATTTCAGGATGAAGCTGTCAGGAGAGTGCAGCTGCCAGACCCCACTCGTCGTAAATGTCTGTTTTGGGATTTTTGTTTTATGGTATCTGGATTTTGATTAGAGGACATGTATAGGATTGGAGATTGATGTTGGTATTCATGGATTTTTGGTGTCCTTATAGACCTTATTCGGATTTTGGTTTGATTGGATTTTGTTGAGTATTCCTGCCCAGATGGCAGAAGGAGTAAGTCTATTTATTTTAGACTATTTATCATTTATTTTGGTTGATGGCCTAAGGCTAAATTATATAACTGCATGTGAGTTTGGATTCCGGTCGTGTTGACCGATGTATAGCGGCCGTGTAGGCCTTGTATGTAAATTGGGATTGTCACCTGTACAGGGGAGATGCTGCCGGATTTTTGTCTGGTGGGGTCTCCTTCGGGGCGTGACAATTTATTTGGTATCAGAGTGCCTAGGTTTTCGAGTTCCTAGGGGTTTTTAGATTTTTCAGAGTTTGCTATGTTTTGGCAGGTTTTTATGAGGTAATTTGGAAAATTTTTGGATTGGTATGGATTTCCGATGATTTTTTATGTTTCGGAAATTCGAGGATTTTTGACGAGATCAATATGGGGTTTTGGCGGCGACATGACCTCTCCTGATGGTGAAATAGGTATGATGATTAATTTGATATGTTTTTATTTATGGTAATATCTGTGTTCATTTAACAAATATGAGTGAGGTGGGCGTTCTTCTGTGCCGAGACGTGGTGTGGGACGGCCACGCCAGAGGACCCAGAGATCTTTGGTGATAGACTTGCCAGAGAGATCTACTGAGGGTGAGCATATTGATCGGTCGATTCCACGTGGTCTTTGCGGAGTAGTGGATCCTCAGTCCTCGGCGGATCCTCCTCCCGAGATACCCACTGCTGGGGCATCCGATGTACCAGCGGGAGACCCTACTGCTACACATCAGACACCCCCGCTAGTAGGACCTGCTACTACAGACCCGACAGGCCCATCAGTGGAGCCGGTCGGCCCTCACTCAGTATCGGCCCCTACTTATCCTACTGATGTAGCTGCGGCATGAGCTTGGATTCCCGGATTAGCAAAGTCAATGAAAATCCGATTCACTTTATTCAGCGGAGAGAATGATCCGATCGTAGCTTAGTCTTGGATCGAGACGATGGAGCGTACCTTCTACTATATGGTCTGCTCCGAGTGGGAGAAGGCAGAGTTGGCAGCCTTCCATTTACGAGGTGAGGCCGAGATCTGGTGGGATATGCAGCGCTCGATTATTGGCGAGCAGCAGGTTACCTGGGCGAGATTTAGAGAGGCTTTTGAGAGTCAGTATTTCCCACGGGCATATCAGATGATGCGACGTCAGGATTTTCTGAGTCTTCGACAGAATAATCGCTCAGTGATGGAGTATAATACAGAATTTAATCGGTTAGCCAGGTTTTGTCCAGAGTTAGTTGCTGAGGATAGGTCACGGATGATGCAGTTTGTTCAGGGACTAGATGGGCATCTACAGGTCAGGATGGCAGGATTTGGTAGTTCTTCCTACCGAGAGGCATTGGATAGAGCTTTGTTGATCGAGTCGGCTCAACAGAGGGTCAATACAGACAGGAAGAGGAAACAGACTGAAAGAACCACAGGTCAGACCCAGCAGCCACAGACTACTGGACATCAGCAGAGTGGCCGCAGTCAACCGGGTCAGAGTCATTCTGGGGCATCTAGCCGGCCTCAGAAATCAGGACGATCTTCAGCTGGGCCCTCCCGGTCTTTTCAGCAGAGCCGGAGGCCGCCCACTAGTGACACCTACTGTACTCGTTGTGGATCGAAAGAGCATATTGTCTCAGCCTGCACCTTGAAATAGTCAGTTTGCTATTATTGCAAACTACCTGGACATCTGAGCCGAGATTGTTCGTTGAAGGCTCAGCATGTGGCTTCCGGGGTTTCTATTCAGGGAGGACCGTTGCGTCAGTCTGGGACTCAGAGAGGGGGTCAGACAGCCAGACCTTCGCAACGCTTATAGAGGACAGCTCCCCCTGTAAAAGTCGCCTATGGCATACATGGACAGGAGTACACCAGTGCCCATACGGTGTCACAGGGTTCAGTTTCAAAACCGCAGTATCAGATGAAGTCCCAACCACTGGTAGAGTACCATTTGCAGGCGCCATCGATGCAGATCACCGCAGCTCCGCCATCGTTCAGACTAGTCGCGGCTACGATGCAGATGCAGTGCGCACTGCATACCAGCCTTCCTATCAGCCTACGTACCAGCCTTTGTATCAGTCTCAGGCTCAGGCACAGCCACCTTTGGCAGTGATACCACCTCCACCGCCACCGGAGACTGGGCGGATTCATGCGATTACCAGAGAGGATGCGCAGCGAGCCAACGAATCCGTATTTCGCGGTACGGTTTCACTTTATGCATTTTTAGCTATTATGCTAGTTGATAATGGTAGTTCGCATTCGTTTATTTCTCGTACTTTTATGAGAGAGATTGGTAGACTACCGGCTATTAGATCACAGAGATTAGTCGTCTCCCTACCATCGGGCGATACATTGGATGTTACCCAGGAGGTTCGAGGTTGTCCCTTAGATTTTGGTAACATCATCCTTACTATAGATTTATTGGTACTGGATATGGTCGAGTTCGATATTATTCTTAGCATGGATTGGCTGTCAGCATATCATGCCACAGTAGATTGTCAGACGAGGGTGGTCACATTTCGACCTCCGAACCAACCCTCGTGGGATTTCACTGGCATCCGGGATGACGGTATAGCAACCATATCTGTGATTCAGGCTCAGAATCTTTTATTGCATGGTTGTCAGGGTTTTCTATTATCGATGATCAATGTAGAAGACAGTGGTGACTCTCAGATCGCGGACATCCCTATTGTCCGAGAGTATTCAGATGTCTTTCGGAGGAGTTCACGTCCGCCTCCCCGAGTTTATGATTGAGTTAATACTTGGGACGGTGCCGGCATTGAAAGCTCCTTATCATATGGCCCCGAAAGAGTTGGATGAGTTAAAGGTTCAGCTCCAGGAACTATTGGACAGAGGTTTTATTCGCCCTAGTGTATCACCCTGGGGTTCTCCGGTTCTCTTCGTGAAGAAGAAAGATGGTTCGATGAGACTGTGCATCGACTACGAGCGATTGAGCGCTATCAAGAATAAATATCCCCTGCCACGTATTGAGGACTTGTTTGATCAGCTTAGAGGTACATCAGTTTATTCTAAGATTGATCTGCGGTCCGGATATCATCAATTAAGGGTTAGAGATTCTGACATTCAGAAGACAGCGTTCCGTACCAGATATGGACATTATAAGTTTTTGGTAATGCCATTTGGGCTTACCAATGCTCCAGCGGTATTCATGGATTTGATGAACCGTGAATTTATGGATTTTCTAGATCAGTTCGTTATTGTTTTTATCGATGACATTCTGGTCTATTCTCGTTCCGAGGAGGAACACGCGCAACATCTTCGTCTTGTTCTCGATAGGCTCCGATAGAAGCGGCTATATGCGAAGTTCAATAAGTGCGCGTTTTGGTTACACTCAATCAGTTTTCTGGGACATGTGGTTTCGAGTAGAGGTATTTCAATTGACCCCCAGAAGATCGAGGCTGTCACTAGTTGGGAGTAGCCGAAATCAGTTCAGGAGGTTCACAATTTCCTAGGCTTGGCCGGTTATTACAGACGATTCATTGAGGGTTTCTCGAGCATTTCTATTCCATTGACACGCCTCACCAGGAAGGGCGTGAAGTTCACGTGGACAGAGGCGTGCGAGACTAGTTTTCAGGAGTTGAAGAAGAGATTGGTGTCAGTACCGATCTTGGTATTACCATTAGGGGACGACGGTTTCATTCTTTATACAGATGCGTCTCTACAGGGTTTAGGCACAGTATTGATGCAGCACGGCAGGGTAGTTTCTTATGCTTCTCGCCAGTTGAAGGATCATGAGAAAAACTACCCAGTTCATGATTTAGAGTTTGTCGCTATTATCTATGCCTTGAAGATTTGGAGGCATCATTTATATGGTATTACGTTTGAGATTCTTACTGATTATAAGAGTCTTAAATATCTATTTACACAGAAGGAACTCAATCTCCGACAGAGGAGATGGATGGAGTTCTTGAAGGATTATGATTGTACCATCAGCTACCACCCAGGGAAAGCCAATGTGGTTGCCGATGCACTTAGCCGGAAGTCCCGAGGGACTTTAGCTTCCTTCCGAGTGTTGACCACGGATTTGATTCAGGGTTTCTCTGAGTTGAGCTTAGAGGAGAAGGGACCGACAGAGCAGGGCATTCTGGTTACCATGGTTGCTCAGTCGTCTATCTGGACGAGAGTCCGGGAGGCTCAGGCCAGTGATCAACATTTACAGTTCATTGGCAGTCAGATAACTTTTGGACAGCAGACTGAGTTCACCCGAGATGATGAGGGTATTATATATTTCCGAGGCAGATTATGTGTACCTCAGCCTCACCCGGTTATGGAGGAGTTACTACAGGAGGCTCATCGCTCTCGATTTGTGATCCACCCAGGCGGAACCCGCATGTATCGAGATTTAAAGCGTTTGTATTGGTGGAATGGTATGAAGAAAGACATCGCGGATTTTGTAGCTAGATGTCTGCTTTGTCAGCAGGTCAAGGCTGAGCACCAGAGACTAGCTGGATTACTTCATAGGATTCCTATTCCTGAGTGGAAGTGGGATCATATTACTATGGATTTTGTGATGGGATTGCCTAGGACACGTCAAGGCCATGACACAATTTGGGTAGTCGTAGATCGACTAACCAAATCCGTGCACTTCTTATCGATTCGGAAGACTGACTCTCTGGATCGGTTGGCAGAGCTATATTGTCGGGAGATCATCGATTGCATGGTGTTCCTTTGAGCATTATATCAGATAGAGATCCCCGTTTCACGTCTAGGTTCTGGCAGAGTCTGCAGCAGACTTTAGGCACACAACTTCGGTTTAATCGCATTCCATCCAGCGAGATGGGCGATCTGAGCGGACCATTCAGACACTAGAGGATTTGCTGAGGTCCTGTGTTATAGATTTCGGAGGTAACTGGGAGGATCATTTGCCGTTAGTGGAATTCGCCTACAATAACAGTTATCATTCGGCTATACAAATGGCCGCGTATGAGGCATTGTATGGTAGGCAGTGTCGTACACCCACCCTCTAGGAGGAGGTTGGGGAGGCCCAGTTGCTAGGACCCCAGAGAGCTCAGCATGAGGCAGAGTTGGTCTGTACTATCAGACGTAGGATGGCAGAGGCACAGGATCGCCAGAAGAGTTATGCAGATCGTAGACGGAGACCTTTGGAGTTCTCTATTGGTGATCATGTATTCCTGCGAGTTTCACTCACGAAAGGGGTGAAGAGGTTTGGACTCCGTGGTAAGCTAGCTCCTAGATATATCGGTCCGTTTGAGATTTTGGAGAGGATCGAAGCAGTTGCTTATCGTCTAGCGCTACCACCATCTTTGACGAGTATTCACAATGTGTTCCATGTGTCTATGCTGAGGAAGTATGTGCCAGATTCTACACATATTCTGTCAGATGTGTCAGGTTCCATTCAACCTGATGCTACGTACGCAAAGGTTCCGGTATGGATTTTGGATTTCAAGGAACGACAGTTACGGAACAAGGTTGTGCGACTTGTCAAGGTCGGGTGGAGTCACGACACTGACGAGGAGGCTACTTGGGAGCTCGAGGAAAAGATCAGAGCTCAATACCCCCACTTGTTTACTTGAGGTACGTGAGGTATATTTTCAGTACTTGTGGTATTTCTTACTCGTTGTGCATCTGAGTAGGAAATTTGGGGACCAAATTTTTATTAGTGGGGGAGAATGTTAAATACGGGGATTTAAAATAGTAAATTAAATGGCCAAATAATTAAGGAAATAAGCCTAGAAATTTGTCGAGATTTTTAAAGAATTTTAGGAATTTTTCCGGATTTTTTATGGATTTAAACGGAGTCCGTACGAGATTTTTACGGGGATAAAGTAAATGGGCTTTAGAGGGGTCTATTTAAAGGGGATAAATACGCGATGGAAAAACCTAATTTCTATTTTCTTTTTCTATTTTCCCATTTTTCTCCTTCGGCAGTTCGTCCGCACGACCTTCTTCTTTCGCCGATCCCTAACCCTCTCCTCGCCATCCGCCGCAACCTTTACTCGCGCTTCCGCGAGCACCGCCGCGACCGACGCCACCGCCCGAGCTCTTGCGGTCGGCCACTCCTCCGTGTCGGCATCTTCGCCGGCCTTCCACGCGTTTCCTCCTTCGGTTTCTTTTCTCGCCGTGAGCACCAAGCCATCGACAGCGCCGTCCGACGCCACTACCTTCCCTCCGCGGCCACAGAACTGCCCGACGGCCCTCTGTGTGCTCGCCGACACCAGCCGTGCGGGCGATCTCCACTGTCGCGGGGTCATGGGCGACTTCCTCTGCCACAGAACCGTCGCTGACGGAGCCACTGGTTCCCCCCCCCCCCCACGATGCCATCTACCCTGCTGTTAGAGCGGCAGTCGACCCATCTTGCTAGCGATCGCGCGATGTTATGACCACGCACCACCTCCAAGAGCTCTTTTTCGTCGTCGGTGATCACGGGAACAAGGTAAGGGTTGGCGTCGGTGAAGTTGAAGCTCCCGGTAAAATACCTAGTTTTCTTGTCTGATTCCTTTGTTCAGTTATTTTGGGGATTCTGTTTAGGAGAGGTGGATTTTTCCCTTTAGTGTAGATAGGAGGCCTGTGAAAATGGGTTGGCTGTGGGTGAGCGTGAGTTTTGAAGCTATAATGTTGTATGTTGTAGGTTAGCATAATTGCTAAGGGTAAATGATGGGTTTAATTGTGTCGGTAGGGTGAATTGAAGCTATGAGGTCCCGGTTAGGTGGAGAATTAGGTTAATTGATTAGGAATTTATGTCGTTGAATTGTATTGTGTGCTTAACTATGGTTATGCTATATGCAGGTTTCGGTCACGAGGCAGGTCCCCAGTCGTGACGGTTTCATTCTTACGGATATATATTCAGGCGGGTATTTTGACTTATCTTTTAGATAGTCATTGTTGATATGCTAGTTAGGATAGCTTACAATAATTTTTCATGTTTATATGCCTAGTATGCTTTTGGTGCCTACTAGATACATGCATGTGATAGGATATGATTATATTTCCTTGTTTGATTTGGAGCATAGTACATGGATTAGGGATATGTATATATTGATTGTACATATTATTCGGATAGGTGTTTTGAGTAGGATTTACATGCTTTAGTATCATGCATCATTTTCGCATGATTGCATGCTGGCTGGACGGGGTTCCATTATTGTTGAGCCCGCAGCCAGTTACATGGCCTGCACACACTGCCACTTATGGGTTAGTGGTACATCAGGAGGGTGTGTGCAGTTGCTCTGTCAGGCTCCGCTGGTCCGCTCATGGGTAGCGATGAGGCAGCGTGATAGCGGGCAGGGATCCCTCCTCTGGTCTATGACACCGGGAGATGAGAGCTTAGCTCCCCCACTCTGTTTGGGGCAGGAGGATAGGTGTACTCCGACAGCATCATGTCCACTCGGTCACTCAGGAGCAGTGATGGAAGAATGCACAGTTGTCATAGCCCTACCCACTCGGCTTCACCATCGCGTGTGAGGCGGCTGACTGGCGTCAGGGGTGACCATGTCATTGGCACGACATGCACTTTGCACGGATTGCATTTGTATTGTGTTTGCTGCATTTTTATTGATGCCTTGGATGTGCATATGATTGTCATGCATACAGGATACATGTTTATATATGGTCAGGACTTTATTACTTCTAGTCAGGCACATGCTCCTATATCAGGGTAGGAGATTCAGGTAAGTAGAGTCATTTTGTATTTCTTGCTTGCATACCCTATTTATGTGAGACTGTACTGACATGATATTTTTATTGTTAGCTATACCTTATTTTGCATATCTACTATACTCGCAGAGTTCTTTGAACTGACCCCGTTGATTTATATCTATTTCAGGATGAAGCTGTCAGGAGAGTACAGCTGCCGGACCCCACTCGTCGTAAATGTCTGTTTTGGGATTTTTGTTTTATGGTATCTGGATTTTGATTAGAGGACATGTATAGGATTGGAGATTGATATTGGTATTCGTGGATTTTTGGTGTCCTTATGGACCTTATTCGGATTTTGGTTTGATTGGATTTTGTTGAGTATTCCTGCCCAGATGGCAGAAGGGGTAAGTCTATTTATTTTAGACTATTTATCATTTATTTTGTTGATGGCCTGAGGCCAAATTATATAACTGCGTGTGAGTTTGGATTCCGGTCGTGTTGACCGATGTATAACGGCCGTGTAGGCCTTGTATGTAAATTGGGATTGTCACCCATACAGGGGAGATGCTATCGGATTTTTGTCTGGCGGGGTCTCCTTTGGGGCGTGACAGGACTCGTGGTAGACAAGAAATAAAAGACTCAACGTCTGCAGGAAACGACATGCTACCACGACTATAACTAGTGATGTAAAATACCGAGGAAAAAAATATTAATAAAAAATAATATTGGGTAATTAGGAGAATACCCTATGAACTTTTCAAGAATTTTCAGAAATTTTTCTAGATTTAAATGGAGGTCTTATGGACATTTTATGGGGATAAAACGGATTGGCTTTTGTAAAGCCTGTTCAGAGATATTAAATGGTAATTAAATCGAATCTTTCCGTTCCCCGTCGGTTCCAATTTCACGACTTCTCTTTTATTTTCTCGCGACTTTCCTTCTCCCACATCGCCGCTCCCATTTTCTCCTCTCCACTGTTTACGCCCAAGCCCTAACTCATCGCTGCCGCACCACTCGCCGCTGCCGCTTCACTCGCCGCCGCCGCCGGAGCGAGACTCACTCCGTCGCCCCTTCACTGCCAGGCGGTGTGTCTCCGGTCGCCACAGACAGTCTTGGCAGCTGACTTTCCTCGTGTTCCCCAGATTTGGCGACGATCATCACCAACTCAGATCAACGCCGACCACTACGCACGTCTCATCAGTCTTCGACCAAACAAGCATCCCGAGCTCAAATCGCCGCCGTCCTCTCTTCCCTCTCGAGACCTCGCCGACCACAACCGCCTTTCTCTGCAAGCGACGGCCAATTTCCCTCGGCAGTCTTCTTCCATTGAGATTCTGGCAAGTGTGGTCGCTGGGAGCAAAGAGTGGCTTGCAGCAGCTAGGGGGCGGCAGTGAGCAGAGCATCGGAGGAAAGGGCTTTCATGGTCAACCGTCGCCGGACCAAGGTAAGGAGTTGCACTTCCTTGTTCTCCCTCGATTTTGGAAGGAATCCAACTGTTAATGCATTTTTGTGCATTTAAACGTAGATTGCTGCAGAAACTAGGGTGTTGGCGTTGGCATTGTTTTTCCGACAGACCGAGCAATTGGGGAGGAGAGATACCACGAGGAGGTTCCAATCACTGGTATAGTTGATCCGTCTCCTTCTATTATTCTGCTGTTGATTGGATTTCTAATTATCAGGGTTCGATAGTTGCCCTCCATTCTGTGCAGATGTGAGCATGAGTGTGTGGGTGTTCTGTAAGGGAAATTTGGCGATAGTGAAAGGTTGGTTGTAGGTTGTTGGGGACTTGGCTGTCGGCGGGGTTCATCATCTTGTAAGGAAGAGAAATTTCCTTTGTTTTGTTTTGTGAAGTGTTGAACGACATACGAGTGTTGTTGGCTGTAATGTGTTGTGAATGGGTTTGTGTGGGTTGTGAATAAGGTTGATTTTGGGTCTAAAAAGGGGGCTATGAGGTGAGGTTTTGACCGACTGTGAGTGAGCCATAAACGGGTCTATGGTTGTCAATGTAGCTGTTCATAGGTTATGATCAGCTACGAGTTGAGGTTTGATCATGTAGGGTTGTCAGATTTTATATCTGTATAGTGCGTTGGGATGAAGCCCTATTTATATTGCGAGTGGATTTGTGAACTTGGTTAATTATAGTGTTAAATGGTCGAGTCTGGCTAATTGGGGTTTCTAATTCGTATTCGATAAGGGGACGCGAATATAGAAATGATAGAATAGAGAATTTATATATATTTGTGTGCTTGGATTTGATTGTAATTGACCACAATGTTTGAAATTTGCAGGACGTGGATACGAGACTGGTCCGCGGACATAAGGACTCTATTGCTACGAGTATTGACATCAGGTGGGTAATTTTCCTACCTGATCCGGGTAGATGTATTGCATTCAGATTTAGTCATAGATATGAGCATGTTAGGTGTTCATATTACCTTGACCCTGCTCTTATTATCGTATGATTGAACTTATCGTTGGATATATTTATGCTCAATTGTTGATATCACATATACCCTATCATGATTTAGGAGTTATAGATGTGATGTAAATTGGCTTAGATGATTAGTAGGGTGTAAATGTCAGTACGGGTGATGACCCAATTTATAAATTGGCAAAAATGTCATCTGTGGGCAGGTAATACCCTAAATGTAGGATTTATTTCCAATACACGTATGTTGCATACTATTACCAACCATTAGTTGTGTAATGGTTAAGTGAAAGGTGATTAGTGTGTCACTACGGACCGGTGGTCCTAGCTTGATATGATTAGATGAGTACGACTTTCTATTTGGAGAGAGAGTCATGATCAGTCGAGTACGACTCTCTACAGGATAGAGAGCCCATCGATCAGTTGAGTACGACTCTCTATAGGATAGAGAGTGTATTGATCAGATGGGTATGACTCTTTGTTGAACAGAGAGTCTGTGGTAGATGGTTGTACGTGTGACAGCATACTCATGTCATTTGCATGCATTCTGACGACATAGTCTCCCTTGGGGGTGAGAGAGTCGTCAGTCATCTTGCCTCCCAGAGCACTCCCCGAGGAGTAACTGGTGTGAGGGCAGAGCATCTGTTGTGCCGCACTCTACCACTATAGACGATGGTATTTGGAGTTGCGTGCAGTTGTCCTGGGTGCGTGGTACTCGACCACTCATTTGTAGTGTTAGTCGGAGTGGCCAACAGCAGGGACCCCCGTTGTTTAGCGAGCTTTTTACGCTCATATGCTACTTGATCATACTGCCCACTCGGCCACTCTATAGCAGTGGTTGGTGTGAGTTGGGACAGTTGTCATGTCGTGCCACATAGGCCACACTGGGGTCGTGGTAGCGAGTAGGGGTGAACAGGCATGACCATGCTTGCTGCATTGTCGTATCTGATGACACTTTGCATATTACCATATATATATACATATATGTATGTATATATATATATGGATGGTTGAGATTAATATATATATATATATATATATATATATATATATATATATATATATATATATATATATATATATATACAGTCTATATATATATGCTTATTGTGATGTTGCACTTGATTGTATTATGCTTGTTGCATTTGGTTGTACATCATATTCATACATGCTTCTTGCATTTATTATACGGTTGTGTCGGATATTTGTATATGTGTTGGACAGACCATTAGGTACCTTGACCGGTAGTATGGTGAGTTGGTATTACTCTTCCTGTTATATATATATGTTGGATATATGTTCAGGTTGGATCAGAGTAGCGTAGCAGACTTCAGGTATGTCTGCATTTTTATGTTGTTTATTTTATTAGACGGTATATGCTTGTATTCATATACTATGCTCTGTTGTACTTCTAGAGTATGTTGTTGAAAATACATGTGATATGGCATATATACTTATTTTTCTATTACCTGTTGAGTTTTACTCACCACCCCCCACGAACCCTGGGTTTTTCTGTCGCCCAGGTAACAGGTAGAATACTTCGTAACAGCTTGGAGCACCACTGGCTGACGTCTCATCTCACCTCCGAGACTCTCGTATTGGTTTTGGGCTTTGCGTCCGCCGTGTATTGTATTTGGAGTTTTTGTAGTGGACTGTGTTGTGGACTTGTAGATTCGGATTTTGTCGATGTAGTGTATGTGGTTGTGGTGTGTTAGTCATACCGGTATGCATGATGTGGATGTATTGTTTATGTGGGGTTATGGGTCTGTCGTTGTATTAGTTTCCGCTGTGTTTCGTTATGTTGTTGTGTTTTATTTGTTATGTTATTGTTATTGTGGGCCTACAGGCCTTGTATTAACCCGAAATGTTGCCACGTATAGGGGAGGTGTCGTTCGTTTGATTTTCGGCTCGGTATGCTCTCGGGGCGTGAAAACTTTAGTGGTATCAGAGCCTAAGGTTCTGCGATGCCATACAATGTTGTTTTGTGTCGAGTCTTGGATTCTCGGGAGTCGATTTGTTCGGTTTTGGTTTTCTTAGATGAGATGGACAGCGGCCTGAGCTCCAAGCAGCACGAGGTAAGAATTCCTGAAAATCTTATGATTTAGTAGATATTTATCTAAACATGATCAGTAGGTGTATACAGTATAGTTATGATACCTGTACATATTGTAGTAGGGGTCGTCCACCGAGACGACCAACCGGAGTTACCTTTGTGTTTATACTCCCAGTTTTGTTGCCTATGCATTTAGATGCTTATAACAGGGAATAACCTATAGTATGCTGGTTATTATTCGTAATCGTGGTATTAGTTGACCATGGGAATAACCTGTTGAGTCTGTGAGTCTTGAACCTGTGTCGAGGAGGTGATTTACCTCTGAGAGCCTACTGATACCGAGTCGGAAAATAGGGGCCAAGTCGTCACATTTATTATGGAAATCAGAGACTACAATCTTAGAGATTTCCAATAACTGTGCTAGTCAGATCATTACCTGTGGGTAATGAACAGACTTGTAGACTATTGTGATGCAGATAGTGGAAGGCTAGGTTACGGTGTTTCATAGGGATTTTATCCCTGAGTTGTTTGTACTGAGAAGTATAACCTTGAGAGTACTTAGCTCATGTTATACCGAGGAAGTAGAGTTATTTGCATACAATTATGGGGATCAAGCCGGTATTTGGTGATAAATGCAGAAAATAATCTTCGAGAAATAATATATCACTTGATCATGGATTAGTGATGTTGAAAGAGTGTATTTCCCCGTGTCACTTTTAGTGACACATTGTAAGGAATTCTTGAGCTTCAAGAAAAGGGTGATCGGTTAGTAATAGTGTATTGTGTAGAGTCGTGAGACTTGCGGAGGTTACGACCACCTAATAGCTCAAGAAGATGAGTGGATGATTAAAGCCACCCAGAGTTATTGGCTTATAGTTGGATTAGGATGCCGGGATCTTCTATCAGATCCTGCCAGAAGACGTTGGATTGAGACAGGAGTTTAGAAATGACTCCATATAAGTGTTTAAGAGTTGGAGACCGATAAGCATATATTGCAGGTCAACTTATTAGAGTCAGAAGTCTCCGATTGTTGGATAAAAGGAGCAAGATCGGAGTCATAGGCTTTGATCTATTTTCCGATTATAGAAGACCAACCGCAGATCATCAGGATATTCTTGAGGATATCAACAAAATCAGAACAAAGACTTCGAAGGGATTGTGTGCGTGCAGTGTAGATCACGAAGACACACGAAGCCAGATTATCCGTTGGAGTAGTTCAGCTGTTGCTATTGTTGAGCAACCAGTACAGTGGAGGAGGTGTACCTTGAAGATTCAGTTGAAGACTATCGATGGTGTTCCGGGAGGAAGATGCATTGTCTTGACAACAGAGATCAGCACAGAAGATGTGTGTTACCTTATCAGCATCAACCTACTACCTCAGGAGTGGTTGGAGTTCCTTGATACTCCCCTTCAGCAGAGATCAGCACAGAAGCAACATCAGCAGAAGACATTATAGAAGACTCAGCAGACAACAACAAGTAGTTACCTCTAGACGTGTTTTTCTTAGTGCAGAAGAGAGAGTATACGACGAAGGTCGTATCTATTCGGTATTCTACAGTTGCAGCTTGTAGGATTTAGTGATGGGATCGGATGATCTAGGAAAAATCCTCGGATCATTCATCGTAGAAATGTGACCGCTTTATCGTGAACTATTGGATTTGATTGTGTTCTCTTCGGAGAAAGGCCGAGACCTGTGTAGAGCCTTTGAATCAGATCGACAGATAATTGATTGTCCAGGGTATTACTTTAGTTTACCCTCAAGGTTAATATATTGAGAGATACTTGTAGTTTACAGGTATCTTTGTCTAGAATATTCTTTGTTTGTATTGGAAGGGTCCTTTACATCGACTTGTAGGTCGGTGGTATCTCTACCGTCAGGTGAGATGAGGATCAATGATTAAGAAGTCAAGGGATGCCCTTAGACTCTGATAGACATACTTTTCCTGTGGACATATCCTTACGGATGGTCAAATTGTTGGAAGTATGGTACGATATGCTCTCGGATGTGCGTATAATCTGAGAGTATTCGGATGTAGTTTCTGATGAATTCCAAGGTTTGCCGTTGCATAGGCAAGTGGAGTAGGCGATCGAAATGATTGCGGAAATAGTTCCGATATCAAAGATCCTATACCGGGTGATAATTTAACTGGTATAAGTGTTACTAAACACTATAGAAATAAGAAGAACGTGAGTTGCGATTATAGGAGATGTTGGAGGGGATATTTATCTATCCCAGTATTCCTCCTTGAGAAGGATCCAGAACTCTTTATTGAAAGAGAGATGAACCTTTGAAATTATGCATCGATTATCGATGATGGAATGCGATAGTTGTTGAAAGTGAATATCCTCCGTTGGGGATAGATGATCTGTTTAGATCAGCAAAGGACACCTGTGTATATTATAAGGCTGATTTGCGACTAGAGCATTGATATGGTAGTGACATGGTGTCATATAAGTATCATCGTCGTTGTGATGATTGATATATCATCAATGTAGAGTAAAGGGAATGCAGGTATGTAGAGACGACAATTTCATACTTGGTATGAATTGTATGAGTTTTAATTAAGTTGTTAGACTAATTAATGATTTAGTCGCCACTGGATTTGAGAATCGTGTATCCTGGACATGATTGGATCAGTTGTGGTTGTTGGAGTTGCGCGCTCAACCACCGTAGATGGTGGTTTGCCTTGTATGGTTTGGTTAGTACTATAGATGTGGATAGAATGTCTTAGCATTACTATACCACAGATTGTTTGACAAAGGTGATGTTAGAAATCATTTAGTCGGAAGCTGGTGAAACCAACAGGATCTAGACAGCGGTTAACTTTTACATGAGTATTAGTTAATCCTTCTGGAGTGGATAAAAGGATGATGTATGCAAATGCATCGTTTCAGGGATCGGAATGATTCCGATGCAATTAAATGAGGCATATCTTATGTCTACGTCAGTTAAGAAACTACGAGATAGTCTGTCATATACATGATGTGACTTTGGTAGTTATTATCTGGATTTGTAGTTGTATGAAGCAGAAGTGCTCATTGAATTTAACAAGCTACTGGGTAGCTACAATGGAGTTGCTGGAGCGTGAACAGTTGCACCAATTGCAACAAGGGAGATTGATCGCTATAGTCTTCCATGCACTTACAGCGTGTGTGGAGTGTATCTTGGATGGTTGATGGATTTCTCTTTTGAGAAAATATTTCCCCGTCTCTGATAAGGATAGTGGGTTTCGGAGTTGTAGTGTTTAAGGAAGAGTTGCTACAGAAAGCACATCATTCGAGATGGGCTATATACCTTTGAGGTACTCAGATGTACCGAGAGTTGAAATGCTTATACTGGTGGAATGGTATGAAGAGAGATACCGTAGACTTTGTTGCTGAATATATAGTATACCAGCAGGTGAAGGTTGAACATTAGAAACCTGATGGATTGCTCCAGGAAGTTCCGATTTCGGAATGGAGGTGGGAGTGTATCACTATGGATTTCGTTACGGGATTGCCTAGGATTCATAAAGGACGTGATGCGATTTGGGTGATTGTGGATCGACTGACCAAATCAGCTCATTTCCTTCCTATTCGTGGGTCGTACTCGTTGGACCATTCGGCAGCGTTGTATTACCAAAAGATTATTCGTGGGGCACTTTTAAGTAGCATATCGGATAGAGATTCGCGATTTACCTCGCGATTTTGGCAGAGTCTGCACCAGACTATGGGCATAGAGCTTCGGCTTAGTGCAACGTTTCACTCGCAGACGGATGAATAGTTCGAGTGTATCATTTAGACGTTGGAGGATCTATTTAGATCTTGTGTCATGGATTTCAGAGGCAGTTAAGAGAATCACGTTCATTCAGTAGAATATGACACTTTATGGGCACATTTGAGATATTAGCATGGATTGGAAGTGTAGCGTATTGATTGGCTTTACCTCCTACACTGGCAGATATTCACAACGTATTTCTTGTTTTTATGCTGAGGAAATACGTGTCGTGTTCTGATCATGTTCTGAAGGAGGTATTAATCTCACTTCAGTCTAATGTGACTTACGAGAAGATTCCAGTGTGAATTCTTGGTCGCAAGCGGGTGTCCGCTGTGAAAAAAAAAAGAAGAAGACCATCCGACTCTTAAAGGTTGGATGACAACATCATATTGATGAGGAGGCTACTTGGGAGCTGGAAGACACTATCCGAGCTCGATAGTCTCATCTGTTCACTTAAGGAAGGTATATGGTCCTTTCGGAAACTTGCTTAAAGTAATTTTGCATGTTAGTACGAAATTTGGGGACCAAATTTTTATTAGTGGGGGAGAATGTAAAATACCGAGGAAAAAAAATGTTAATAATAAAATAATATTGAGTAATTAGGAGAATACCCTATGAACTTTTCAAGAATTTTCAGAAATTTTTCTAGATTTAAATGGAGGTCTTATGGACATTTTATGAGGATAAAACAGATAGGCTTTTGTAAAGCCTGTTTAGAGATATTAAATGGTAATTAAATCGAATCATTTTGTTCCCAGTCAGTTCCAATTTCGCGACTTCTCTTTTATTTTCTTGCGACTTTCCTTCTCCCACATCGCCGCTCCCTTTTTCTCCTCTCCACCATCTACGCCCAAGCCCTAACTCATTGTCGCCGCGCCACTCGCACGCCGCCGCCACGAGCGAGACTCTCGCGCCCTTCGCCAGCGGTGTGTCTCCACCACCAAGACGATCTCGACGACCGACTTTCCTCGTGTTCCATAGATTTGGCGACGATCATCACCAACTTAGATCAACGCCGACCACTACGCTCGTCTCATCAGTCTTTGACCAAACAAGCATCCCGAGCTCAAATCGCCGTCGTCCTCTCTTCCCTCTCGAGACCTCACCGACCACAACCGCCTTTCTCTGCAAGCGGCGGCCAATTTCCCTCGGCAGTCTTCATCGGTCGAGATTCTGGCAAGTGTGGTCACTGGAAGCAAAGAGTGGCTGGCAGCAGCTAGGGGGCGGCAGTGAGCAGAGCGTCAGAGGAAAGGGCTTTCACGGTCAACCATCGCCGGAGCAAGGTAAGGAGTTGCACTTCCTTGTTCTCCCTTGATTTTGGAAGGAATCCAACTGTTAACGCATTTTTGTGCATTTAAACGTAGATTGCTGCAGAAACTAGGGTGTTGGCGTTGGCGTTGTTTTTCTGACAGACCGAGCAATTGGGGAGGAGAGCTACCCAGAGGAGGTTCCAATCACTGGTATAGTTGATCCGTCTCCTTCTATTAATCCGCTGTTGATTGGATTTCTAGTTATCAGGATTCGATAGTTTCCCTCCATTCTGTGCGGCTGTGAGCATGAGTGTGTGGGTGTTCTGTAAGGGAAATTTGGGGATAGTGAAAGGTTGGCTGTAGGTTGTTGGGGACTTGGATGTCGGCGGGGTTCATCATCTGGTAAGGAAGAGAAATTTCCTTTGTTTTGTTCTGTGAAGTGTTGAACGACATACAAGGGCTGTTGGCTGTAATGTTTTGTGAATGGGTTTGTGTGGGTTTTGAATAAGGTTGATTTTGGGTCTAAAAAGGGGGCTGTGAGGTGAGGTTTTGACCGACTATGAGTGAGACGTAAACAGGTCTATGGTTGTCAATGTAGCTATTCATAGGTTATGATCGGCTGCGAGTTGAGGTTTGATCATGTAGGGTTGTTAGATTTTATATCTGTATAGTGCGCTGGGATGAAGCCCTATTTATGTTGCGAGTGGATTTGTGAACTTGGTTAATTATGGTGTTAAATGGTCAAGTCTGGCTAATTGGGGTTTCTAATTCGTATTCGATAAAGGGACGCGAATATAGAAATGATAGAATAGAAAATTTATATATATTTGTGTGCTTGGATTTGATTGTAATTGACCACAATGTTTGAAATTTGCAGGACGTGGATACGAGACTGGTCCGCAGACGTGAGGACTCTATTGCTACGAGTATTGACATCAGGTGGGTAATTTTCCTACCTGGTCTGGATAGATGTATTGCATTCAGATTTAGTCATAGATATGAGCATGTTAGGTGTTCATATTACCTTGAGCCTGCTCTTATTATCGTATGCTTGAACTTATCGTTGGATATATTTATGCTCAATTATTGATATCACAAATACCCTATCATGATTTAGGAGTTATAGATGTGATGTAAATTAGCTTAGATGATTAGTAGGGTGTAAATGTCAGTACGGGTGATGACCCAATTTATAAATTGGCAAAAATGTCATCTGTGGGCAGGTAATGCCCTGAATGTAGGATTTATTTTCAATACCCGTATGTTGCATACTATTACCAACCATGAGTTGTGTAATGGTTAAGTGAAAGGTGATTAGTATGTCACTACGGACCGGTGGTCCTAACTTAATATGATTAGATGAGTACGACTCTCTATTTGGAGAGAGAGTCATGATCAGTCGAGTACGACTCTCTGCAGGATAGAGAGTCCGTCGATCAGTTGAGTATGACTCTCTACAGGATAGAGAGTGTATTGATCAGATGGGTATGACTCTTTGTTGAACAAAGAGTCTGTGGTAGATGGTTGTACGTGTAACAGCATACTCATGTCATTTGCATGCATTCTGACGACATAGTCTCCCTTGGGGTTGAGAGTCGTCGTCTTCTTCCCTGAGCACTCCCGAGGAGTAATCGGTGTGAGCATCATTTGTCTCTACACGCTCGCCCTTTACCGGACCCAGAACCCGGAGGGGCGGCGCGTGACGTGACCGTACATACATACATTACATACAGCGGAAGACTTTATACATACTTCTTAATTCTTACAGCGGAAGGCTTTAGACCTTTTTTTTTTCTTTTAAAACATAAACATGCATTGACATATATATATATATATATATATATATATATATATATATATATATACTTCTTCTTTTTAACATAGAATATGCTTCATAACATGTATAGATACTTCTTCTTACTTCTTCTTTACTTCTTCTTATCAACATAGAGCATGCATCATATATATAGATACTTAGAGCTTAGTTCAGGTTCATAAACATCATCGTCATAAGGAGACATAAGTAAGGACATCCGTAGACATCATCATCATAGGTAAACATATATATATATATAGACCTAACGGATCCTCTCCACCATGCCACTACCACACACATTAGCCCCTCCTGCTGCTCCCTTTAGTTTATCCATCCCTTACCCTTATCTGCAGTACGAGGGAAAGATAAACTATAAGCACATAGGCTTAGTAAGATCCTGTCCTACTCACAAAAATCATACATCAGCATTAATCATGGCATGTAACATTCATAACATATAAGCAATATAACATGTAACATGTTGGTGCAACAATACCCCAAGCATTTATATATTTTGATGTTTGGATAATCATCTAAGTTAGGCAATGTTTTGTGATCTAATTGTAAACATGTTTAAGTGACAGGAAAATCTAAGTATGAAGACTTGGTAAAAGACAAGTCCAAGTGTGATCTTGGCAAAGAGAAGTCAAAGGAAAGGTCTTGGGCTTGGCAGCGTAAGTCCAAACATGTAGTCTTGGCTGCGTAAAGTCCAAGCAGTCCTTGGAAAAGAAAGACCAAAGGAAAGTCTTAGCGGCATAAGTCCAAGCATGTAGTCTTGGCGGTGTAAAGTCCAAGCGTACTTTGGCAAAGAAGAAAACCAAAGCATGACGAAACCGAAGGAAGCTTTTGAAGGCAAGCGCATGGATGGAGTCGTGGACTCAAAGAAATCCTGGAGGCGCAAGGATGATGGAGAAGCTAGAAGGTTAAGTCTAGGCTTAGGTTATGTTTTCAAGTATGAATTAGTCATACTTAGGTGTGCGATCGAACATGGTGTCGGCCGAATCGCCCTTAAAATGCATTAGAGGTTGAAAGATCGCAGCGATCGAGTTATCTCGGCGATGAGAGTCGACTCGACTCATACGATACGCCGGCAATCGATCACACAAATCATGCCGTGGCCGATCGCCGCCGATTACGAAGACGAATCGCCATCGCTGGCGATCGATAGTCTTCCCTTTGGCGATGACGACGGCAAATCCCGTGAATCCGACTGTTCAGAAGCCGTTAGAATCTGCGGCAGTCGACTGATGTAAGTCATCAATCGACTGATGGACCTCCAACGGGAAAAAGAGGCTCTTTCCTATAAAAAGAGCCCAAGGGGAGCAAGAAGGGGCGAATGCATATATTCTGATCATTCTTCTAAGCTCCCACAAGTTTTCCAAGCTTTCTAAGTGTATTAATCTCCCTCCTCCTCTCAAATCTTCATTGTCATCTTTTGTAAGAAGAGGAGGTCTTTGTAAAGAGAAAGCTTTTTAGTGGAATTGCTTGGGTTGATCCACCTTAAGGATCGCCGTGGAGTAGGAGCGTTATCTCCGAACCACGTAAAGGCCTTGTTAGCATTGTTTTTGTGTTTTTACATATATTATTTGTTCTTGCTTCCGCTAATCATTTTTGTAGAAACCGAGAAGCGCTATTCACCCCCCCTCTAGCTTCCAAACGATCACTAACAAGTGGTATCAGAGCCCAGATCGCATCGGAAGATCTAACCATCAACCGGAGCATGACATTTCAAGAGGGATATAGCACGGCAAGGCCTCCGTTTTTTGACGGCAACGACTTCGGCTATTGGAAAGGTAGGATGGAATACTATCTCATGAATGACATATAAATTGGTTTAGTATTGTAGATGGATTCGAAAAGCCGGTCGACGAATTCGGAGCACCACTACCGACAAAAGATTGGACAAGAGAGATGGCCAAGAAAGCACAAGCCAATGCAAAAGCAACGACTACACTTCAATGTGGTCTATCCAAGGAACAACTCTCTAAGTTCGGGCCCTTCAACTCCGCAAAAGAGCTTTGGGAGAAGCTCATCGAACTCAACGAAGGATCCAAAGAGACAAGAAGGGCCAAGAGGGATCTTTTGATTGGCCAACTCCAAAGCTTCACTATGAAGACAAACGAGACCGTGAGCCAAATGCACGGGCGTTTCAAGGAAGTAGTCAACGGACTACACGTTATAGGTGAAAAGGTCGACAACCGTGACCTTGTAAGGTATGTATTACAAGTTCCCTAGGACCACCTTATGGGCCTCAATGGTAGATGCTTATAAGGTTTCTAGGGATCTCTCATTAGTCAAGTTAGATGAACTTTTTTGTGAATTTCAATTACATGAACAAGTTAACACTTCATCCAAAGAGAAGGGTATAGCTCTTTTTGTAGGAAAGAAGGAGAAGAAGAAGAAGGAGAAGAAGGAAGTGTCCTCCTCATCCGAATCCGAGGAAGACTCATCAAGTAGTGAAGATGAGTTATCGGCAAGCGAGGTGGCACATTACGTCAAGAAGTTTGGTGGGAAGTCAAGGAGACTCACCAAGAAGGATGTGAAGAGGATGTTCCAATCCTCAAGAGGTAAATCTTCAAATAATTCAAATTCTTCATCTAATGTAACTTGCTATGGTTGCAATAAGAAAGGGCACATCAAGCCAAATTGCCCGGAACTAAAGAAAAAGAGGAGAAAAGAAGCATAAGGAGAAGAAGGAAAAGAAGGAAAAGAAGAAGAAAGAAGCAATGGTGGCACAAACATGGGACACTCTAAGTATAGAGGAGTCTTCCGACGATGAGGAAGTATGCCATGCCACCCGGAACTTAGCTCTTATGGCATTAGAGGAAGAAGCCGCGAGCTCAAGCGAGGAGTCCTCTTCATCTTCAAGTGATGAATCATCATCAAGTGATGATGATGAGGTAAACAACTCACCTAAAATAGATTTACTTTATAAGACTATTGCATGTTTACAAAATGCTTTAAATAGATCAAAAATTAGGGTTAAGGATCTAAAATTAGAAATCAAATCACTCAAAAGTGTAGATTCATCATGTTGAAAACAATCTAGTGATATTGATGAATGTACTCTTTGGGATGAAAATGATGAGTTAAGAAAAGAAATAGATAAATTAAGAGCATGCTTAGAAAAATTCACTAATGGTTTTAAATATCTAGATATGATTATTAAAAATCAAAGGGCAATTTACAATAAGGCCGGATTAGGATATAGACCTAAGGAGAAAGAGGTAGCATTTGCATCCCTTGTTAGTAAAAAAACAATGATTAAAAGCAAGGGGAGAAAGGCATGGGTACCAAAGAAATTCATAATTGATGCTAGTGGTCCTAAGATTTGGGTACCTAAGGATTGTGTTTTTCATGTGACATAGGTAGAAGAACCAAGCTTGTGGATAGTTGATAGTGGGTGCTCAAAGCATATGACCGGGGATGAGAGAAAATTCTCCACTATCAACCACACTAGCAAAGGAAAAGTGTCATTTGGTAATAGCGGCAAACTTAAAATCTTAGGAAAGGGCACCATTGAGGTATCTCCCAATCTTGCCATTCATAAAGTTCTATTAGTTAAAAATATGAAATTTAATTTACTTAGTGTAAGTCAATTATGTGATGCAAACTTTGATGTTAAATTTGATTCCTCAAAATGTTTTATAAGACACAAAACTATAAACGATTGCATGTTAGTAGGCTTTAGGAAATCAAATATATATTATGTTGATTTATCCTATGCTACTAATCCTTCCACTAAGTGTCTTATTGCAAAAGAGGAAGAAAGTTGGCTTTGGCATAGGAGGCTAGGACACATAAACATGAAGAATATAGCCAAAATAGCAAAATTGAAGCTAGTCAAAGGATTGCCTAGAGTCAAATTTCTCAAGGACAAGATGTGTGATGCTTGCCAAGAAGGGAAACAATCAAAAATATCACACAAAGGTAAAAATGTACTTAGTACTGCTTTACCATTAGAATTACTACATATCGATTTATTTGATTGCCATAGTACCCCATCTATAATTGGTAGTAAATATTGCTTGGTAATAATAGATGATTTTTCTAGATTTACTTGGGTGTTTTTCTTGAAAAATAAAGATGAAACCTTAGGAATAATCATAGGATTTAGAAAAAGAGTAGAAAATGAAAGAAAACTCAAAATCAACCGGATCCGTAGTGATCATGGTGGAGAATTTGAGAATTCTAATTTTTCAAATTTTTGCTTAGAACAAGGGTACAAGCATGAATTTTCTTGTCCTAGAACACTTCAACAAAATGGGGTTGTGGAAAAAAAAAATCGTGCCCTACAAGAAGCGGCTAGGACAATGCTTAATGCATATTCCTTACCTAGCTACTTGTGGGCGGAAGCGGTTAATACCGCTTGCTATATCCAAAATAGGGTATTGATTCATAGGTTTTTAGGAAAAACTCCTTTTGAATTGTGGAATGGTACAATTCCAACAATTCATTATTTTAAGGTCTTTGGATGCAAAGTTTATATCTTAAATACCAAAGACAACCTAAGTAAGTTTGAGTCCAAAGCGGATGAAGGAATCCTAGTTGGATACTCATCCACTAGTGTAGGATATAGAGTTTACAATAAAAGGACTCAAAAGATTGAAGAATCTTCAAATGTTCAATTTGATGAAACTTCAAATACATACCTAGAAAATCCTATTGATGATATAAATATTGAAAATCAAGAAATTACCAAACAATTTCAAGACTTAAACTTAGGGGGTAATGATCAAGGGGGAGTAAGGGATGATTCCGATGATGAGCATAGGATTGAGGTTGATCATGATCAAACTCCATCTAACACACCTCCTAGAACCATAAGATTTCATCAAAGTCACCCTTTAGATCAAATTGTGGGTGAATTATCTCAAGGAGTTAGGACTAGGTCATTCCATAGGGATCCTACTAGTCATATTGCTCTAATCTCTCAAATTGAGCCCAAAACAATTAAAGATGCATTACTTGATCCGGATTGGATCTTAGCCATGCAAGATGAATTAGCTCAATTTGAAAGGAGTCAAGTATGGGAGTTAGTTCCTAGACCAAGTGAAAACACTATTATTACTACAAGATGGGTCTTTAGGAACAAACTAGATGACCAAGGGAATATCACTAGAAATAAAGCACGATTAGTTGCAAGGGGTTTTAATCAAGTTGAAGGACTTGATTATGATGAAACATATGCCCCGGTTGCTAGGTTAGAGTCCATTAGAATACTTTTAGCATATGCCTCCTATATGGGTTTCAAACTCCATCAAATGGATGTCAATTCGGCATTCCTAAATGGGTTTATTAAGGAAGAGGTGTATGTAGAACAACCTCCCGGGTTTGAAAATATGGACTACCCAAACCATGTATACAAGCTTAGGAAAGCCTTATATGGTTTGAAATAAGCTCCCCGGGCTTGGTATGAAAGATTGTCATCTTTCCTAATCTCTAAGGATTTTAAAAGGGGTAGTATAGATCAAACTCTCTTTATAAAGTCAACATCTGAGGACATCTTTGTAGCCCAAGTGTATGTTGATGACATTATCTTTGGGTCAACAAATGATGAACTTCTTCAAAACTTCATTCAAAATATGGAAAAAGAGTTTGAGATGAGTCTAGTTGGAGAATTAAATTTCTTTCTAGGATTGCAAGTTAAACAAACAAGTGAAGGAATTTACATTTATCAAACCAAATATGCTAAGGAAATGATTAAGAAATTTGGTTTGGAAAATGCTAAGGTAGTGTCAACTCCAATGGCAACCAATACTAAAATAGATAGTGATAGTGAAGGAAAACAAATAGATCTTACCCTTTATAGGAGCATGATTGGTAGCCTCTTGTATTTAACCGCTAGTAGACCCGACATATTATTTGTGGTTGGTATGTGTGCTAGGTATCAATCATGTGCTAAGGAATCTCATTTAGTTGCCGTTAAGAGAATTTTAAGATATGTTAAAGGCACACTAAATGTAGGTCTATGGTACCCTAGGACTAGGTCCTTTGATTTAGTTGGGTATACCGATTCCCATTATGCCGGTTGCAAATTGGATCGGAAGAGTACTAGTGGTGGATGTCAATTCCTTGGGTCCTCCCTAGTGAGTTGGAGTAGTAGGAAGCAACCTTGTGTTGCTTTATCCACCACCGAGGCCGAATATGTGGCTATGGGTGGTTGTGTAGCTCAATTATTATGGATGAAACATACCTTAGAAGATTATGAGCTATCTTACTCCAACATGAAAGTATTTTGTGATAATGTGAGCACCATTAACTTGACCAAGAATCCAGTGCATCACTCTAGGACCAAGCACATTGAAGTGAAACATCACTTCATTAGAGACCATGTGGCTAAGGGGGACATTGAGCTTAATTACATTGAATCTAAGTCCAACCTAGCCGACATCTTTACCAAGCCTCTCCCCGAAATAGAATTTTCATCACTTAGGAGAGAACTTGGAATGTGCTTTGTAGAATAGAAATGTAGGTTTGCATGATCCTATAGAAATACTAGGATTTATACCTTTAACCATCTCACAAAATACTTAGGAAATGATGATTTTTGTATTGAGCCACCTAGACAACATGTGAGATGTTAGGAAGATGCACTTGGATCATCATGCTTGTTATGATGCATTACTATGAACCAAAGTGTCATCTAGAGACATTAATCCTTTATTGGACCAATCATTGGGAAGGCCTATGTACAATTAATGTGCATATAGCTCCAAGAATATGATTGGAAATGTCAAATAAAATAAAATTTAAACTATGTCTATCAAATCTTGAGAAACAATCTCCTATTGATAAGCCAAAGTGATACAAAGTTTTGCAAAAATATCATAACTTTTGCAAAGTCTCAAGATTGTGTCAATATCAAAATCTAGAGGTGATATAATTTTAAAATAATTTTTCCTTGATAGGAAATGTTCTAAAAATATTACCCACAAAATTTCGTGATTTTTTGATCTTTATTGAATTAATTATGAAATTTAGACGCCAAGATGTAATCGCTCAGATGCGATCTTCGATTGATCCCCATCCTACCGAGATCGATGTCGATTTTTAGGGCTTTCCACCGGTTCGACTCGCCAAACCATCCCGATTTTCTCTCCTCTTCCTCTTCCGACGAACCTCCACCGCACTGCTTAGCCATTCTCTCGCTTCCGGTCTTCACCGATCGGTGCTCCCATTTGGAGTGCTCTCCAACTCGAGGACCTTCTCTTGTCACCCGCTCAAGGCCTAGTTTCAGGTTAGTGGTCCTTGCTTCTTGGTCGCCATGTCGCCTAGGTATATTTTCATTCCTGATCAATGTTTGTTTGTTCCTATGATTGTATTTCACTAACCCATGCTTGTCTTGTTGTCTCTATCCATGCATCATCAACCTACATTGTGCATATTTTTTTTGTGTTGTCTTTTCACACATTTAGACTTAAGCGCATTGCTACTAAGCGTACTCGGGCACCTCCGACCAACGAGGGCCCAAACCTCGACGCGATCCTCGATTTCAAACTCCGTGACTTGAAAGTGCTTTCAATAAAAACAAATTCCAACTTATTCCACCTAGATCAATGAATCCCAAGTTTCTTAAAGACTACTGTTTTGACATTGTTCAAATCATTCAACATTACAAACTTGAGTCTTTAGTCTTTTGTGAACATCATGTTAATATCACTCTTCTCTCTGAATTTTTCAACAACCTACGACCGGTTGGAGATGGAGATAATGACTCAAGGCTGCTCAACATGATCCGGATTTCACCTGTATCCGACTCCATTTTCTCGCTGTCTCTCTTCCGAGAATGATTTGATCTTATATCCATCTTGGAGCGAACCTCTTCCACCTCCTTTTGAGGAGATTTCTTTGGATTCCCTTCACACTACTTTCTATCATTCTCCTCGACCTTTGAACACTAATCTATTTCAATCACAAGAACTTTCGCCTCGATAACAATGTCCTTTATAAGGTCATTGCTCATTGTCTTCTCCTATAGTTACTCGTGGTTTAGCTTTGGTTCGCCCTCCACACTTACTTCTCATGCATCTCTTTCATTCATACTTAGACATCAATATTGGCCTCAATACCTTCCATTGCATCATTCATTTCATAAGGCCAAACAATGGGAAGGTTCATATTCCTTTTGAAAATGTCCTTACTCAATGGCTCAGCTCCGTAGGCATTGATGTCAATATAGGAGTCATTAAAGTCATGAATAGAAAATATGATCAGATGACTCGACGGAGTTTCTCTCATGCCCAAGGCCGACAGAGGATCCATTTTTCGGGACCCACCTGACGGCTAGCGGTGGCGCCCCACTAGACTAGAGGATGCCGCGGAAGGAGTTGCCGAAGGTGTTCCGAGGGTGTTGGCCGAGGAGCAGATGCGGAGACCGCCGCAGCGACATCGCTATGAGAGATCCATCCTTCGTTGCCCGTTTCGACGCTTTTGTGAAGCGGGTAGACACACGCTTTGAGGAGCTTCGCCGAGAGCATCAGGAGCTCCTCTCCCTCCTGAGAGGGGTGCATCTGCAGCAGCAGGACATCTTGGCGATTCTCCGCCCTGCTGCACCTGGACACCCTCCTCACGATGGATCGTCCTCTGCAACGATGGATGCTGAGGATGACGATCGTTAGCTCGCTTGTTTTGTTTTATTTTTCTTTTTGGCCGTATGTATGGCATAAACTCCTACTTGTGTCATAACTTTTGATTAATGAAATGAAATTGTGTCCTTGTTTTAATCCATTTTTATTAGTGTCTACAACTTGTTATTTGTCAAGTTTAGAAGTTGAGCATATAGTACGAAGTTATGAATATTGATACGATACAATTACACTTTTTGTGTCATAATTTTGTTATTTTGAATATCGTATCAATCCATTAATCTGATGAACATATTTTTCGTCTAATATTTTTCATATGTTATATTAGTCGAATAAAAGATGTATGAAGAGTTTCGTGATTTTTGGACACCCACGGAATTTTCTACGCATTTTCAAACCTTGATCAAAAAACGATGTCGATCATTCATTGTAATTGGCGATCGCTAAGGCAGCTTGATCGATGCCTATTCCAAATAATCGTGACACTATTTTGGAATAGAAAATGTTTTTTCATCGGTTAAAAGGTTCAATTTTGGACATTATATGATTTCCACAGTATATACATGATAACTTGTATGGAAAGGCGGATTTTCTTGGTGCACTGGTTTAGGGGGAGCTACATCCTTAATTTCTATAATTGTTGGTGCAAGGCTATGACATATTTGCTTATTCTATTGCTTATGCCTTGCTTCACATGTTATTTCCCCATCATGAAACATGTCTTGGATTTAGGGGGAGCTTCATATCAATTTTATACCTTTGTTCAAAGATATGCCAATTCTTCCTGCACTTATTGGATTAACTTTTCTCTTTTTGTTGTATGTCAAAGGGGGAGAGGGGATATTTAAGTTAGAATTCATATTGAAATATGTTTATGTTAAAGACCTAACTTAAATGATTGCCAAACATCAAAAAGGGGGAGATTGTTGGTGCAACAATGCCCCAAGCATTTATATATTTTGATGTTTGGATAATCATCTAAGTTAGGTAATGTTTTGTGATCTAATTGTAAACATGTTTAAGTGATAGGAAAATTCAAGTATGAAGACTTGGTAAAAGACAAGTCCAAGTGTGATCTTGGCAAAGAGAAGTCAAAGGAAAGGTCTTGGTCTTGGCAGCGTAAGTCCAAGCATGTAGTCTTGGCTGCGTAAAGTCCAAGCACCTGAAAAGAAAGACCAAAGGAAAGTCTTATGCATAAGTCCAAGCATGTAGTCTTGGTGGCGTAAAGTCCAAGCATTTGGCAAAGAAGAAAACCAAAGCATGACGAAACCAAGGAAGCTTGAAGGCAAGCGCATGGATGGAGTCGTGGACTCAAAGAAATCCCGAGGCGCAAGGTCGATGGAGAAGCTAGAAGGTTAAGTCTAGGCTTAGGTTATGTTTTCAAGTATGAATGGAACATGGTGTCGCCCTTAAAATGCAAGCATTAGAGGTTGAAGATCATAGTGATCGGGAGTTAGTTATCGAATCGATGAGAGTCGACTTCGCACTCGATCGCAAAGATAAGCCGGCAAATGATCGCGCCACAAGCGAAATACGTGGCCGTAGAGCCGATCGGCGGCCACGAGCAAGATCGAATCGCCATGTTGGCGATCGATCGATAGTCTTCCTTTGGCGATGACGACTGCAAATCCCGTGAATCTGGCTGTTCATAAGCCGTTAGAATCACGGATCGGTGATTTAAGTCATCAATCGACTGATGGACCTTCAACGGGAAAAAGAGGCTCTTTCCTATAAAAAGAGCCCAAGGGGAGCAAGAAGGGGCGAATGCATATATTCTGATCATTCTTCTAAGCTCCCATAAGTTTTCCAAGATTTCTAAGTGTATTAATCTCCCTCCTCCTCTCAAATCTTCATTGTCATCTTTTGTAAGAAGAGGAGGTCTTTGTAAAGAGAAAGCTTTTTAGTGGAATTGCTTGGGTTGATCCACCTTAAGGATCGCCGTGGAGTAGGAGCGTTATCTCCGAACCACGTAAAGGCCTTGTTAGCATTGTTTTTGTGTTTTTACATATATTATTTGTTCTTGCTTCCGCTAATCATTTTTGTAGAAACCGAGAAGCGCTATTCACCCCCCCTCTAGCTTCCAAATGATCACTAACATAACATACATAGCGTAATCAACTTAACATGTAGCATAAGTAACATGAGTAAACATAACATGCATAATCCACAACTTAGCAGCATAACATGAATATATACATGACTGCAATATAACATGTAACATACATGGCGTCATCAACTTAACATATAGCATAAGTAACATGAGTAAACATAACATGTATCATCCATAACTTAGCGGCATAACATGAATATATACTTAATCAAACATAACATGCATCATATGTAACATAGCAACATGTACCTGACATATCAACATAACATACAACCTATGTAACATAATGGCGTAAACATGACATTTCAATCATAACAATCAATCAGGTAAACATATGCAGGATGCTTTTGAAAACATATATTTTAGGTACGTAAACATAAATCTCAACATATTTGGGCCCGACATTGTACCACTTCTTCATTATCATAGCGCGCATCCCTAAATAGGCCCGAGGTAGCAAGTCTCGAACCTAATAGGTTACTAGGCCCGATCTTAGTCCGTCGACCTAGGGCAATCGTCATAGCGTAGAAGCCCATCCTAGGCCCGAGTCTTACTCCATCGACCTAAGGCATCTTGGAGCCCATCCCGTACTAGGCCCGAGTCTTATTCCATCGACCTAGGGGCAATCATACATAGAAGCCCGTCCTAGGCCCGAGTCTTATTCCATCGACCTAGGGCATCTTAGGAGCCCATCCCTTCTTGGACCTTGTTAAGGTCTTGGTACAAGCCATCTAGAAGGTAAAATACTTATATGCTTATTTTATAACATAGCTTATTTCATTTTGCAAACATAGCATACTTCATTTCATAACACATCATGCTTCACTTCGTGAACATATCATCTTTCATTTCATAACCTTATTGTTTTCCATTTCATAACATATCTTAAATATCACATACACATAGGCATGGCATAAGGCATGGCATCAAAAGTAAGTAAACACTAACCTAAGGCATGTTATCTTCATCTAGCATCATTTAATATCACAAGTCAACATGAATTCACCCAACAATAAACACATGTTAACCTAATTCATCTAACATAACAACAACTTCATAAGCATATAAAACTTGAATTAAAACTTAATTTAATCACCCAAAAATACATGATGGCCGAATGGTCCATAGGGGTTTCTAGGGTTATCTTTTAACCTAATTCATTTAACATACTAACCACATCATAAGCATGCAAAAGCTTCATTGAATCACCACAATATAGGGGTGGCCGAATGTCTTTATAGGTTTTTAGGGCTAGTCCTTTACCCTAATTCGATTAACATACTAACAACATCATAAGCATACAAACATGGAATAAAGCTTCATTGAATCATCAAAATATAGGGGTGGCCGAATGGTCCTTGTTGGCTTTTGGGGTTAACTTTTGACCTAATCCATTTTAAATCCTAGCATCATCATATAGTTACAAAACATAGCATGGAACTTCATTGGAACCTTAAAAACATGGCTTGGCCGAATGGACCTTGGTGGCTATTAGGGTTAGCTTTTGTCCTAATCCATTTTAAATCCTAACATCATCATATAGTTACAAAAACATAGCATGGAACTTCATTGAAACCTTAAAAAAACATGGCTTGGCCGAATGGACCTTGGTGGCTATTAGGGTTAGCTTTTGTCCTAATTCATTTTAAATCCTAACATCATCATATAGTTACAAAAACATAGCATGGAACTTCATTGAAACCTTAAAAAACATGGCTTGGTCGAATGGACCTTGGTGGCTATTAGGGTTAGCTTTTGTCCTAATCCATTTTAAATCCTAACATCATCATATAGTTACAAAAACATAGCATGGAACTTCATTGAAACCTTAAAAACATGGCTTGGCCGAATGGACCTTGGTGGCTATTAGGGTTAGCTTTTGTCCTAATCCATCTTAAATCCTAACATCATCATATAGTTACAAAAACATAGCATAGAACTTCATCGAAACCTTAAAACATGGCTTGGCCGAATGGATCTTGGTAGCTATTAGGGTTAGCTTTTGTCCTAATCCCTTTTTCCATCTTAACATCATCATATACTTACTAAACATAGCATATAACTTCATTGATAAACCAAAAACATAGCTTGGCCGAATATAACATATAGATCTCTTTTACAACCTTCAATCGAAGCTACTCGTATGCAGGTGAGGGATACTTACATCCTTCGCTTTGCTTGTAGTGTGAAGATAACCTAAGGAACCAAACCTAGCCTTTGCTTTCTTGCTTGGATGAGGTTCAGCCAAGGGGTGAAAATGGGGAGGGAGAGCTCTAGGATTCGGTGAGGAAGAAGAAGAGAAGAGGAGAAAACAAATTTGCTAACTCATGCCCCCTCATTTCCCCTATTTATTCACTTAGAGAGTCCCTTGATCTCCCTTACACTTAACTATAATTACCCATATCCTTCTAATAATAAAATCCTATTGGGCTTCTGGTTAGTGGATGCATCTATAGGGTTTGGTTACTTCTAGAGGTTTGGGGTTCAATTCCTAGGTCATGCATCCTTTTTGACTCTATTTATTTATTTATTTATTTATTTTTGAAAGAGCCCACATAAGGCCCATTATAATCATACAAGAATTCTTATAAAATTTCTAGAGCTTGGGATGAAAAGGGAGGAAGGGGAAATGGGGAATTCGGCCAAGTATGAGGAAGAAGGAGAATGAAGAAGGAAAGTGGGATTTTACTTCCACTCTTCTCTTAATTCTCCTCTTTAATACCTAGGGAATGAACACCCATCATCCTTTCATGGGGAGGGTGAACCAACTCCTCATCTTCCCATCTATATTCTTTGTATATTCTTTATATATCTTATCCATAATTTATCCTAGGGTCAAGTGGTGTCAAGGCTACCACCCTATTAGGAGGTTCAGGGTTCAAATCCTACCTATAACCATCTTTTATTTTTATTTTATTTTAAACCTTTTATGGCCTTAAAACCTATATAATTACTTTGCATAGCTTAGAATTTTGCGGGCGTTACACTACCACTATAGACAATGGTAGTTGGAGTTGCATGCAGTTGTCCTGGGTGCGTAGTACTCGACCACTCATTGGTAGTGTTAGTCGAAGTGGCCAGCAGCAGAGACCCCCGTTGTGTAGCGAGCTTTTTACGCTCATATGCTACTTGATCATATTGCCCACTCGGCCACTCTATAGCAGTGGTTGGTATGAGTTGGGACAGTTGTCATGTCATTTCACCTAGGCCACACTGGGGTCGTGGTAGCGAGTAGGGGTGAGCAGACATGACCATGCATGCTGCATTGCCGTATCTGATGGCACTTTGCATATTACCATATATATATATACATATATGTATGTATATATATATATGGATGGTTGAGATTAATATATATATAGATACAGTCTATATATATATGCTTATTGTGATGTTGCACTTGATTGTATTATGCTTACTGCATTTGGTTATACATCATATTCATACATGCTTCTTGCATTTATTATACGGTTGTGTCGGATATTTGTATATGTGTTGGATAGACCATTAGGTACCTTGACCGGTAGTATGGTGAGTTGGTATTACTCTTCCTGTTATATATATATGTTGGATATATGTTAAGGTTGGATCAGAGTAGCATAGCAGACTTCAGGTATGTCTGCATTTTTATGTTGTTTATTTGGTTAGACGGTATATGCTTGTATTTATATACTATGCTGATAGACCTATTGTACTTCTAGAGTATGTTGTTGAAAATACATGTGATATGGCATATATACTTGTTTTTCTATTACCTGTTGAGTTTTACTCACCACCCCCCACGGACCCTGGGTTTTTCTGTCGCCCAGGTAATAGGTAGAAGACTTCGTGACAGCTTGGAGCACCGCTGGCTGATGTCTCATCTCACCTCCGAGGCTCCCGTATTGGTTTTGGGCTTTGCTTCCGCCGTGTATTGTATTTGGAGTTTTTGTAGTGTACTGTGTTGTGGACTTGTAGATTCGGATTTTGTCGATGTACTGTATGTGGTTGTGGTGTGTTAGTCATACCGGTATGCATGATGTGGATGTATTGTATATGTGGGGTTATGGGTCTATCGTTGTATTAGTTTCCGCTGTGTTTCGTTATGTTGTTGTGTTTTATTTGTTATGTTATTGTTATTGTGGGCCTACAGACCTTGTATTAACCCGAAATGTTGCCACGTACAGGGGAGGTGTCGTCCGTTTGATTTTCGGCTCGGTATGCTCTCGGGGCGTGACACGTGAGCAGACAGAGCATATAGCTATCTAGTTATGGACTACACGCAACAACATGCTACCACGAATGGGTCTCGTGGATAGTCAAGATGTCAGGTAGCTATCTAGCTATAGACGACATACGAATCCAACAATCACTAACTCTGAACGATTAGTGCAATAGTATAACTCTACAGTAGATTCTCTCAACTATGAATGAGAGACATGATTAACTATAGGTATACAAAGCAACCAAAGTTCAAAAGTAGAGAACCTCTAATACAGACCCTCTCAACCACGAATGAGAGACATAGCTGGCAGTCGAGATAGAAGAAAAGTTATAAATCCTCTACTGCAGACCCTCTCAATCATGAATGGGAGACATAGCTGGTAGCCGAGATAGGAGAAAAGTTATATATCCTCTAACGATTAATCTTATCTTAATTATACTATTTCACTAGTCCAATCATGATATCAATCCAACAAATAATAGGTAAGCATGTACCAGCAATATCTACCTATTTATATCTCAACAATAAATAGGCACATATAACAGTAATATCAATCAATAACTACATGCTAATGATGAGCAAGCAACCTAGAATCCAAGGGTTTAGCAAATATAGTATCAAAGAAATTCTAGCAAGAACGTAATACAATATAACATAAGTAAACCACATAACCACTATAACCATGCACTAAACTCTAAAGAGATCACAAAACCACCCACCTATGACTGCAGAGCGACCTAACAATCTTCTAATCCGAAGCGCTGCGTCCGTTCTCAAAGCTGTTATTTAACCCGATCAATATTGTAACCGATTAGTGGACAAGTATTTAATAACTCAATCAATCTCTTAGTTGACTATCTAATCAATTTGAATTACATTAACTCTTAGCTCAATTATTATTTAATCATTGTATTAAACCATCAACATAATTAATTTAATTAATTATGTTATCTTAGTTAATTCAATTAATCGTTTAATCAATTCAAACTCAATTTAATTAATTTGGTCAATAAGAATATACTTAAATTAATTTGATTAAGTATGCTAATTCAGTTAACAAGTCAAACCATAACAGATTAATTACTTACCCAATAAATCAGATTTAATAATCCAATTAATCCGGAATTCAAAACTAATTTATCTATTAGTCAGTTTAATTAATCGAAACTAATTACTAACTAAATCTGGATTAGCTATTCAATTAACTGATTAATCAACCCTTAATTACCTAATCCTAGTTGCAGTTAAGAGTTCCTCACCAGCGCGCATTGACCGCGAATAGGGGTGGTGACTGCTGGTCGTGTGCGCGCGATGCGCAAGCAACGACAGCTAGTTTCGGCGCACAATTGCAAGGACGACGACGGCGGCTCGAGCTCGAGCGGTAGTGACCTAGACACAGCGAAGGGCGATGCATGGGGAGAAGGAGGTGACGAATCTCGGTGATGAGTGAGGTCGCCCGAGGTGGCGGGAGCTGATGCTGTGGGCGATGTGTGACAGCGACGCACAAAGGCGACGGGCAACAGACACTGTGTCGTGGATAGCCAACGATGGCAGTGCGGTTTGCCGACATGAGGAACATGCGCTGGTGAGGAACTCTTAACTGCAACTAGGATTAGGTAATTAAGGGTTGATTAATTAGTTAATTGAATAGCTAATCCAGATTTAGTTAGTAATTAGTTTCGATTAATTAAACTGGCTAATAGATAAATTAGTTTTGAATTCCGGATTAATTGGATTATTAAATCTGATTTATTGGGTAAGTAATTAATTTGTTATGGTTTGACTCGTTAACTGAATTAGCATACTTAATCAAATTAATTAAGTTTATTCTTATTGACCAAATTAATTAAATTGAGTTTGAATTGAAAGGTGTCGTGAAAGAGGAAAACGAGATTTTTTTTCCCAAATTGAATGAAAATCAAAAGCTAGGACTTGATTATATAATTAAGCTAATTGACTTAATCAATCTTAGCCTAATTGAATTAATCAATGATTAATTATAATTAGACTTAATCCCATCTAATAAAAGTTTATCCCGAAATCTCTAATAAATATTTAATAACTAAATTCCGCTTTTGAAACAATCAACTCTATTATTGGATAAAGCCAATTAGACTTAGTCCAATCTGATAAAAGTTTATCCCGAAATTATCAACAAAACTACTAATAAATAACTAATTTCCATTTAATAAAATAAATATATTAATTTATTTTATTTATATCTTTTTTAAATTATATTATTATTAAATTATATTATTTTAATTTTTATTTAATTTGTTATATATATATATATATATATATATATATATATATATATATATTACATTCTCCCCACTAATAAAAACTTGGTCCCCAAATTTCCTACTTGATATACCCTAATAAAGGTATTCTATCTACACGTCGGTTTTCTACTCTAAGTAGTTTTTTCATCAGAATCTCATTACCATCCAATCTCTATCCAGCAGATGTCCTTGTTTCATCTCAACATTCTTTGCACCTGGAATATAATCTGAAACTTCAACTATATCCTTCACAATATAAATAAGTTAAGTACTTACTTCCATATTAACCAAAATATGAAAGGTGTCATGTACTTCCATAGTTAAATAACCCTCGGTGTTGCGTCACTCTTCTAGCTCATTCTATCATTCCAAAATTTTCATAGTGTAACCTTCTCTTACAATTTCTCCGGGGGTTATGGACCTACAACGATTCTGCTGTGCCACTTCAATCCATATCCTAGATTGGTTACTAGTCTTCTCAACTTCAGCAAGTGTGAGATCTAGTACATTTGTGCTAAGCTTTTTATATATCAAAATCTCTTACTCTAAGTGGATGGTAGTCTAATCTCAATCAAGGTATGACTATCAAAATCCAAAGATGACTCCTTTACTTTGTAATGCGACGTTAAAGTCTTCCTTGCTATTATAACTAATCTAAGGGGCGAAGTATTAGAATTCTACTAATTTTCCTAAGAATTATCGAGATATAAAGAAATGTGAGCTATCAATATATCTTCTATAACAAGATAAACCAACACGATACCTCGTATACTGAACCCACCGACTCATTTGGTCATCTCGACCAGTATGACTTGATCTAGTACCTCTCGATAGATACCAATGGAGGATTCGGACATCTTGATCTGAATATAGGTTACAAGGCCATGGACAAAATGGAGCATACGATCATAGTCCTGAGCTCCTTAATAGGGTAAAAATTTTACAAGTCGATTAAATTTCTTCAATTTGATTCATGATGTTTCGATCGCCTTTCTTAAGGTTCAGAAGCTCCTGACGACAACTTATACAGAAAGAGGCAGGGAAAATACTATCTCTCCAAGGCCTCTCGGGATAGTATCCAAATGATACTCTGCTCCCCGACATCATCCGTTGTATTTTCCACCATGTGATGGTCTGACCTCGTAAGTGATACACCGCAAGATCCATCTTCTCTGCATCCATGCAAATTATGTATCCAAATGAATCTTTTAAATTGTCCATCCATGGATGAGCAATCGATGGATCGGTATTTCCTTATGATAAGGTAAAACGATCTTTCATTGTCTTGGCCAGTGTAGGTATACACGGCTTAACTATGACCAAATCACTAGTAGTAGGGACTGATACTCTCTGAGGGGTTACTCCTTGACCTCTAAATGGGTGGTTGGCGAGCCTAACCCTAGCTTCCTAATTCAACATCAGTCGGCATCTCTAAAGAGTCTACATTTTTAACCTCGAGGGTAGGTCCCGCAACATCGATAGGTCACTTTCGAGGTCAACCTCGTCCACAACCATGAATAGGGGCAATTTCACTAGGTAGCATTTACTACAATGAGCAAATATGTAAGTACCTAACAAAACATAATGATAATTTTGTTAGTGCCTATAAGATTCACATATCTCTACAATGATATGATATTGTCCACTTTGGGCCTAAGCCCTCATGGTTTTATTTTTTGACTTCACCCAAAAGACCTCATACCAATGAAGATATCTTTTATCTTATAAGCACATGATCTTTTTCATGTCTTACCAATATGGAACTTTGATTGTATTCTCCATACTCCAAACAACCCCCCCTCCCCCTCAAACAAAGGACCACATTGAACCCTTCTCAAGCCTATTCGTCCTTGAAGGACTTCCTTTGCTTGATGTCTCATCTTCAACCAAACAAGACTTCCTGCCAATTGTCTGGTCCTCCTGACCTAGTTAGACTTCCTGCCAGTTGTTCTTTCCTCCTGACCCAACTGGACTTCCTGCCTAGTGTCTGGTTCTCTTGATCCGAATTTGGGAACTCCACTTCCTTCATTCAAGGTTCATGGCATGATGTGGACCATAACTCTGATACCAATTGTTAGTGCCTATAAGATTCACATATCTCCACAATAGTATTATATTGTCCACTTTGGGCTTAAGCCCTCATGGTTTTATTTTTGGGCTTCACCCTAAAGGCCTCATACCAATGAAGATATCTTTTATCTTATAAGCACATGATCTTTTTCATGTCTTACCAATGTGAGACTTTGATTGTATTCTCTATACTCCCAACAAACTTCCTATAACATAAGAAAAGTACAGTGACCATGAAAGACAATAACTTTTCATATAGCTCAGAGATGTCCATCAGCTTGCCTGGTCCCAAAACACGAGAACTCCAAAAACAAAGAACAAAAAAATATTGAAACACAAAACCCACAAACCGAAATCGTAAACCTGGCTCTGATACCAATAAAATTTTCATGCCCCGGGGGCCTATTCGTTATCAAAATGACGGAGGAGCCCCTTAGTGACAATATTCCAAAATACATCGCTGGAATCAAATCACGTAAAAACTTTGAAATAATACCAAAAATACTTATTTTATTAACTGCATGCATGTACGACTAAAATATAAATAAATTAAAAGTAAAATATATTTATGACACCAAATTCAATTGCGATAAAATCCAAGTATGTAAACAAAATGCGATAACAATTAATAGAAGCAAATCGACATCTCGACGATGTAGTGGACTAGCATGACAAGGGACTCTCTAAGCGACACGAAGTTAAGTCGACTGGACACATTCTCTATCAGCTAACCTAGAGGATAAGAGAAGAGGGGGTGAGCACAACCACTCAGTGGGTGGATAGAAAATAGTGCATAATCATAATGGAGATCAAAGGAAACAAACTAGAGTAACCCAAACCTCAGAATACCAATATCAGGCTGCAACTAACCTGGTCAGTAGTATAACAAATATACCTATAACATATATAACCTATTGCAATCTATAAGCAATAGATATCAAGATACCACAACAAAGCCTCATGGCTCTCGAGGTAATATAAAAGGGCACTATCTGCAGACAACAACATGCTACCACAAACAGGACTCGCGGGCAGATAGGCAATATACAGAGCACTTTCTATGTACAACCACATGATACCACGAACGGGACTCGTGGGTAGACAGGAAATAAAAGACTCAATGCCTGCGAGCAACTTCATGCTACCACGACCGAGATTCGTAGGCAGATAGAATATATAGCTATCTAGCTATGGACTGCATGCAACAACATGCTACCATGAACAGGTCTCGTGGGCAGTCAAGATGTCAGGTAGCTATCTAGCTGCAGACGACATACAAATCCAACTATCACTAACTTTGAACAGATAGTGCAAGAGTATAACTCTACGGTAGATTCTCTCAACCATGAATGGGAGACAAGATCAACCACAGGTATACAAAGCAACCATAGTTCAAAAGTAGGGAACCTCTACTATAGACCCTCTCAACCACGAATGGGAGACATAGCTGGCAACCGAGATAGAAAAAAAGTTATAAATCCTTTACTGCAGACCCTCTCAACTACGAATGGGAGACATAACTGGCAGCCGAGATAGGAGAAAAGTTATATATCCTCTAACGATTAATATTATCTTAATTATACTATTTCACTAGTCCAATCATGATACAAATCCAACAAATAATAGGTAAGCATCTACCAGTAATATCTATCTATTTATATCTCAACAATAAATAGGCACATATAACAGTAATATCAAATATAACTACATGCTAATGATGAGCAAGCAACCTAGAATCCAAGGGTTCAACAAATATAGTATCAAAGCAATTCTAGCAATAACGTAAAGGGTACCTACAATATAACATAAGTAAACCACATAACCAATATAACCATGCACTAAATTCTAAAGAGATCACAGAACCACCCACCTTTGACTGCAGAGTGACCTAGCAATCTTCCAATCCAAAGTTGTGCGTCCCTTCTCAAATCTATTATTTAACCCGATCAATATTGTAACTAATTAGTGGACAAGTATTTAATAACTCAATTAATCTCTTAGTTGACTATCTAATCAATTTAGATTACATTAACTCTTAGCTTAATTATTATTTAATCATTGTATTAAACCATCGACATAATTAATTAAATTAATTATGTTATCTTAGTTAATTCAATTAAACATTTAATCAATTCAAACTCAATTTAATTAATTTGGTCAATAAGAATAAACTTAATTAATTTGATTAACTATGCTAATTCAGTTAACGAGTCAAACCAAAATAGATTAATTACTTACCCAATAAATCAGATTTAATAATCCAATTAATCCAGAATTCAAAACTAATTAATCTATTAGCCAGTTTAATTAATCGAAACTAATTACTAACTAAATTTGGATTAGCTATTCAATTAACTGATTAATCAACCCTTAGTTACCTAATCATAGTTGTGTTGGTGCATTAGGCACCAGATAATCGAACCTAAGTTTTGATTATGGCAAAGACTCAAAGCTAAGGTCATATTGTTGTATAACGAGCTGAACCAAGTGTGTAGGAATGGTTAAGTTAAGCTGAAGATCGGCGACACCCGGAGAATCTCGGATGGAGAAACCGTGGTGGTTGGGCAACACCGGGAGAACTTCAGAGGGAGCCGAAGAACCCAGGTGGAGACCGAAAGCAAAGCTACAAGTCACAAGGATCTAAGGTAAGCTCATGTGTGTGAGTGAATGCAATGTCGGGTCCTCTGTACGGGGATGTCCTTAGGCGATGATCCGACCAAGACTTCCCATGGAAGGTCTAGGTTGAGATTGGACAACAAGTGACCGTCAAATTCACTTATATTGCTTTCATTTTTGAGCTAACTTTTTGTTGCAGCTAGAAACCCTAGCAACAGTCGACTGTTGGCTATTGGCAGTTGACTGCTGGTGGCATCAGTCGATTGAAAGAGTTGATCAGTCGACTGCCATTCAAATTCCAGCTTTGAGGAGAATCAAATTTCATCCCCTTATCTTAGTGTGAGGTAACCTTTGTTGATAGAACTATTGGGTTTCCCCGGCACCGACGTGGGTGTTGTGTTCGAACACATTTCATAAACATGCACACAGCAGAAGCAAAAATTAGTAATAAACTATTTATTACAACATACACACACCACATGCGTGCTAGGATACAACATGTGTAGACATAATCAATATTTCAAATTTTGCAATAAAAGGAAATTTATATTAGGTATACCTGACGGATCACGTGTAGTAGGAATTGTTGGACTTTTCGAGCCGCAAAAACCGCTTTTTGCATTACAGAAACCTCAGAAGCCCGGTCACGGATCCGTGCAAAGATAAATAAAAAAAAACATGTATGTACTTAAGTAAACATAGATCTACCTTAGATCTAGAAGGTGAGAGCATTACCCTCGTAGCGACGCCCTTCGCTTATCCCGCTCGTCCAAACGCTTTGCCGGAACTCAAGAGTGTCAAGTGTACACTCCTCTATTGGTATCCACACGGACAAATGGTGGAGAAAACACAACCTTGAGTGTGCTAGCACCCCTTGGATGGTTCGGCCAAGATAGAGGATTGGGAGAGAGCTTGAGAGGAAGAAGATACAAGGAAGAAGAAGATGGAGTTACCACAAATGAATTACCTTCATCAAGTGGAGTGGCCGACCACTTCATATCTTGGGGGGTTACATGCATGCATGTAACTCCAAGAGCCAATGGATCTTGGTCTCCCTCATGAGGTGGCACTACATGATAGGTCAATGATGATGTGGAACATCATCATTGGTTGGCCCCCATGCCATGTCACCATGACATGGCAATTGGTCAAGTCAAAATTGACCATTCATCTTCCCTCTCAAGTCAAGTCAAACTTGACATCTTATCTCCCATGGTTGATCAAATCTAACCACTTGATTCAAGTCAATTTGATTTAATGAATCTCTATTCATTAATTTAAATTGACTCAATGAATCAAATCTAAATTAGACTCATTCAATACTTGAATCAAATTGAGTCTAACTCAATTAGTCTAATTTGGATTACACTTAATCCAATTTGGTTCATCCCATGAACCTAATCCTCATGGTTCATCATATGAACCTAATCTCCACCTAATTGCCCTTTGTGTGTGACCCTATAGGTTCTTGTAACGTTGGCAATGTCCCTAAACCGATTTAGGAACATAAGCAATTAGCGGTATCTAGCAACACATCATTGCTACCCAAGTTACAAGAATGTTGAGCTCCAACATCACCTTTGTGACTACTAATTGTGACTCTCACAATATGTGACAATGTCCTTCTATCCTTGACATCTAGATTGACCAATTGAGGCATAGACCGTGTCATCCTCGGTACAATCTATATCTTGAACTCCAAGTAGACTCACTCTAATCAAATGAGCTCAATATCTCATATTGACTCATTTGGGGATGGCCATGCACTTCGTGGTCTCACTCTATCAAGAATAACGATGTCACTCCCGTCATATAGGAGGGATAGATCCCATCTACATCACTCACATCTCTCCACATAATTTGTTACATACCCAGTAATCGCCTTTATAGTCCACCCATTTACGGGTGACGTTTGACGAAGCCAAAGTATGCAACTCCTTATGTAGGGAACCATGGTGACTTCAGGTCCAAGAACTAATAGTCATACTAATAGTCACATGAGAAAGTATATGACACTCATATAATGATCCATGATACTTTCTCATGGTGGGTTATTCAGTATACATTCTCCAATGCATACCCATGTGTCAACTTGATATCTCATATCCATGACTTGTGAGATCAAGTCATCATGTTGACCTACATGCTAGTTTCTACACATTAACATTGTCCCTGAATGTTAATACTTGACTAGGAATGACTAAGAGTAGTGTTCTCTATATCATCTCTTTATCGATTCTACCAATCGATTGATATAAATAAGAACCTATTACTCAAGGACGTTATTATACTTAGTTATTTGGCACCAATACAAGTAAATATAATAACCATGCCTTTATATATAGGAATATGATACAATAGAGTCCATACAACAATCATCACATGATTGACTCTAGGGCTTTCACTAACAATCTCCTACTAGCACTAGTGTCAATCACCGTAGTATCTAATACCCAATGACCTAGTGTGACCATCATGCTTTTTCTGTGCCAAAGCCTTGGTAAAGGGATATGCAATATTAGCCTCTGTGGGTACTTTGCAAATCTTCACATCTCCTCTATCGATAATCTCTCGAATGAGAAGGAAGCGCCATAGTATGTGTTTGGTCCGCTGGTGTGACCGAGGTTCCTTAGCCTATGCAATCGCTCCATTGTTGTCACAATAGAGCTCTATAGGATCTGCTATGCTAGGAACCACCCCAAGCTCATTAATAAACTTGCGGATCCAAACTGCCTCCTTCACTGCCTCTGATGCAGCGATATACTCGACCTCTGTTGTAGAATCAGCAACTGTGTCATGCTTCGAACTCTTCCAGCTCACAACGCCACCATTCAAGCAAAACACGAATCCTGACTGCGATCTATAATCATCCTGGTCAGTTTTGAAGCTGACATCGCTGTAACCGTTTATAGCTAGCTCCTCATCGCCTCTAAATATCAAGAAATATTCTTTAGTCCTTCTTAAGTACTTAAGAATATTCTTGACTGTTATCCAGTGACGCTCACCTAGATCTGACTGGTATCTACTCGTCATGCTCAAAGCATACGAGACATTAGGATGAGTACACAACATGGCGTACATGATAGATCCTATAGCAGAAGCGTAAGGGATCTTATCCATGCGGTCTCTCTCCTCTCTAGAAGAGGGACTTTGAGTCTTCGAAAGACTCACACCATGTGACATCGGTAGAAGTCCCTTCTTGGAATTCTACATGGCAAATCATAGTAATACCGTGTCAGTGTATGTACTCTAACTTTGGCCAAGCAATCTCTTAGATCTATCTCTATAGATTTTGATACCTAGAATACAGGCTGCTTCACCTTAGTTCTTCATTGAGAAGCACGTCCCTAGCCAAGTCTTCACAGACTGTAGCGAAGGGATGTCATTCCCGATGAGTAGTATGTCACCACATACAATACTAAGAAGATAACTGTGTTTCCATTAACCCTCTTGTAGACACAGGGTTCATCTTCATTCTTGATGAAACCAAACTGTTTGATCGCATCATCGAATTGAAGATTCCAGCTCCGAGAATCTTGCTTTAGCCCATAAATGGACCTTTGCAGCTTGCAAACTTTCCCAGTATGCTGTGGATCTACAAAACTCTCAGGTTGTGTCATGTACACATCCTCGAGTAAGTTTCCATTCAGAAATGTAGTTTTGACATTCATTTGCCAGATCTCATAATCATGGTATGCTGCAATAGCAAGCATGATCCGAATGGACTTAAACATCGCCACTGGAGAAAAGATTTCATCATAGTCAATACCATGAATTTGCATGAAACCTTTAGCCACCAATCGACCCTTATAGGTATGCGTAAGTCCATCCATGTCAGTCTTTCTCCTAAAGACCCACTTACACCCAATGGATTTGACCCCTTCAGGTGGATCAACCAAAGTCCATACTTGGTTGGTGTACATGGATTCCATCTCGGATCTCATGGCCTCTAGCCATTTCTCAGAATATGGGCTCTTCAAACTTCCTGATAGGAGGTAGGCTCATTCTCAATGAGCATAACGTCATCATGGTTAGACAAGAGAAATGAGTATATCTCGGGCTGATGACGTTCCCTATCAGACCTGTGAAGAGGTAGGTCTACCTGAACAGGTGGTTGTTCCACAACTCTTTGTGCAACAATCTCATCACCCACAACACTTGTGGTTCCTGTTAAACCTCCATCAAGGCCTCAGTGTTATGGTCCTTATCTTGAATTTCTTCAAGATCGAACATACTCCCACTAATTTTTCTAGAAACAAAATCCCTTTCTAGAAAAACCCCAGTCTTTGCCACAAACACTTTGTGCTGACTGGGAATGTAGAAGTAATATCCCTTTGTATCCTTAGGATATCCAATAATATAACACCTATCGAATTTGGGTCCCAGTTTGTTTGAGACTTGACATAGAATGTAAGCCTCACAATCCCAAATCCTCATGAAAGACATCTTGGGATTTCTCTCTGTCCATATCATATATGATGTCTTTATCACAACCTTGGATGGTACACGGTTAAGTGTGAAGGCTGTTGTGTCTAGAGCATATCCCCAAAAGGATATAGGAAGATCTGTGACTCATCATAGATCGTACCATATCTAATAGGGTACGATTCCTCCTTTCGGATACACCATTCCACTATGGTGTTTCAGGAGGAGTGAGTTGGGATAAAATCCCACACTCAGCTAGATAGTCACGAAACTCATGGCTAAGGTATTCTCCACCTTGATCTGATCGAAGTATTTTAATACTCTTGCCAAGCTGGTTTTGTACTTCATTCTTGAATTCTTTGAACTTTTCAAAGGATTCTGATTTATGTGTCATCAGATACACATAACCATATCTATTGAAGTCATCAGTAAATGTAATGAAGTACATGTAACCACCTCTAGCAGCAACATTGAAAGGGCCACATACATCACTATGTATAAGTCCTAACAAATCTGTTGCTCTTTCGCTGTGTCCACTAAAGGGAGTCTTGGTCATCTTGCCTAAAAGGCAAGACTCGCATGTCTCATATGATTCAAAATCAAATAAGTCTAGCAGCCCATCCTTATGGAGCTGAGATAAGTGACTCTCATTTATGTGACCTAAGCGACAATGCCAGAGATAGGTTTGGTTCAACTCATTTGACTTGAACCTTTTGGTACTTATGTTATAGATGGGGCTCTCTAAGTCTAGAAAGTAGAGTCCGTTCATTAAAGGTGCACTACAATAGAACATATCATTTAAATAAACTGAACAACATTTGTTCTTTATTATAAATGTAAATCCTTTCTTGTCCAAACAAGAAACCAAAATTATGTTCTTAGTCAAAGCAGGCACATAACAACATTCATCTAATTCTAGTACAAGCTCAGTGGACAGAGACAGATCATAAGTTCCTACAGCAACAGCAGCAACTCTTGCTCCATTGCCTACTCGTAGGTCCACCTCGCCCTTTGTCAATGCTCTGCTATTCCTCAGCGCCTGCACATTGGTACAAATGTGAGATGCACATCCGGTATCTAATACCCATGATGAAGAAATAGATAGATTGACTTCTATAACATTTATACCTAAAGTAGAAGTCTCACTTCTCTTCTTCTTAAGATCTTCCAGGTATGCCTTGCAGTTACGCTTCCAGTGTCCAGCTTCCTTGCAGTGGAAGCAAGCCCCTTCCTTGGCCACCCCTCCTTTGGGTTTCAATTTTTTGCCTTTGCCCTTGGCTTGGGACTTTCCCTTACCTTTAGGCTTGCCCTTGCCTTTCTTCTTTTGTACCATCAAAATGGAGTCAGATTTTCCCTTCTTAAGGTTGAGCTCAGCAGTTCTCAACATGCTGAGCATCTCAGGCAGTGACTTATCAATTTCATTCATGTTGTAATTCATGACAAATTGATTATAGCTTTGTGGCAAAGACTGCAAGATCAAGTCAGTGGCCAGCTCTTGGCCAAGTGGGAATCCCAATCTCTGTAGGTTTTCTACGTACTCAATCATCTTGAGTATATATGGACCTATGGGAGTACCATCTTGCATTTTAGACCCAAACAATGCCTTAGAAACTTCATATCTCTCATTCCTTGCTTGTCCTTGATATAGTTGACGAAGATGTTCAACCATATCATAAGCATTCATGAACTTGTGTTGCTTCTGAAGCTCAGAGTTCATGGTCATGAGCATTAGACATGACACATCTAATGCATCATCTTGATGCTTCTTGTAAGCATCTTTGTCAGCTCGCGAGGCAGTGGCAGGAGGTGCCTCCGGAATGGACTGCTCCAGAACGTACAATTTCCTTTCTTGGGTGAGAACGATTCTCAGGTTCCTATACCAGTCCAAGAAATTTGCTCCATTGAGCTTGTCCTTCTCAAGGACAGAACGCAGGGAGAGAGTGTTCGTGTTTGTCGACATAGTTATCTACAACATACACAATGCAGAAAATTAATATCATATTCCTTTTATCATTTAATTAGGCCTTTAATCAAATGATGCTCCCACTGAATTATAGGAATTTTGTAGAATTGAGTTATGGATGTGGTCAAACCACATTACTAGATTCATACAAACTAGCTATAATTCCTGCGGGACAAGATCCACATTATACTAAGCCTTGAGTTAGCTTTGGCTAAATCGCCCAAGACTTAGTATGATCGGTGTGTAACACATTACTGATTATATCTCTATGCAACTCTTGTTTATAGGATCAAGACCCACATTTACAAAAGACCTTGAGTTAGCTTTGGCTAAATCTCCCAAGATTTAGTGTAAATGTGATCTTATCCTATCTTTCCAACAGTTGGAATATGCCTATAGTTCTACTCGATCCAATTGAGTTAACTAGTTTTACTCAATCTAATTGAGCTTACTTTAACCCAAGCCGTGATAGGCGGGACCAAGATTGTCCCTCCGCACTCTACCAAGATAATATACGTTGCTCTGCTTTGGCAGATTCAACAATTACAAATGATCGAGGTAGTGATGGGTATCAAGGACTTGGTAAGCATTGTTGAGTTGATTTGATTAAGATCTAATCTAATCGTAATGTGTATCATATACGCATTAAGGCCTTTATTATCCTACACTAGCATGCATCACATACATACAAGCATCATTCTAGCATGCATCATATACATACAAGAAAAATAACCTAGCATGCATCATATACATACAAGCATTATTCTACTAGCATGCATCACATACATACAAGCATAACAAATATATATATATATATATATATATATATATATATATATATATATATATATAAATTAATTGTGATTAGGTCATGACCCTACTACGATCTTCTCAAGCCAATGAGAAGATCGGACGGTCAACCAAGGGTTAGCGGCTTCTCCAAGCGCCTCCTTTAACCGTCATGTGTCGTCGGCACCCTCCTCGTAACTCCGTCTAAAAGTGGACCTTCCATCGCTCCATTTTTGTACATTACAAACATGAAACTCGAGTTACATTCGAGTCTAAAACTATTTACAACTAGAATTTTAGAAGAAGAGGTACGACGCGTAGGTCGCATACCCTATACAACACGCACAACCACAAAAATGGCACGCAGACCGTATTATGAATTACAACACATCATCATCCAATCATATTGGGGTTCTTGGGCCATGACCATCACAGAATTATACATAATTATAAATTATATATTTTACAAAAAATTTCTATAATTTTTCCTATTTATTTTTAATTTTATGAGTCACATCTCCGTAACAGTCCTGCTAAACGATTTCCGGGTGCGATCGCGGGACAAGGCCCCTTTAGAGGATAGGGGCAGCGCCCCTACTCGCAAAATAAACTTTGCGAGTGTCCCTACTACGATCTTACAATGACTAAAGTTTCTGTCCCAAAAACCTAAAGCGAGAACTCACCGTTTCGGAGAGTTTTTCTCGGTGGTTGAAGCCTACAAGTGTCCCAACACTCGTTGCTTCGACTCTTTGAGAAAAATACCAAAAAATTCTATAAAAATACGAAATTTACAGAAACTTAAAAATCTATAATTTTTATATCTAATACAAAAACTATAAATATGAAACACATACATGCTTCGCACGTGGCTCTGATACCACTGTTGGACTTTCCGAGCCACAAAAACCGCTTTTTGCGTTGCGGAAACCTCGGAAGCCCGGCCACGGATCTGTGCGAAGATATATAAAAATAAAATATGTATGTGCTTAAGTAAACCTAGATCTACCTTAGATCTAGAAGGTGAGAGCATTACCCTCGTAGCGATGCCCTTCGCTTATCCTGCTCGTCCAAACGTTTTGATGGAACTCAAGAGTGTCAAGTGTACACTCCTCTATTGATATCCACACGGACAAATGGTGGAGAAAACATAACCTTGAGTGTGCTAGCACCCCTTGGATGGTTCGGCCAAGATAGAGGATTAGGAGAGAGCTTGAGAGGAAGAAGATCCAAGGAAGAAGAAGATGGAGTTACCACAAATGAATTACCTTCATCAAGTGGAGTGGTCGGCCACTTCATATCTTGGGGGTTACATGCATGCATGTAACTCCAAGAGCCAATGGCTCTTGGTCTCCCTCATGAGGTGGCACCACATGATAAGTCAATGATGATGTGGAATATCATCATTGGCCGGCCCCATGCCATGTCACCATGACATGGCAATTGGTCAAGTCAAAATTGACCATTCATCTTCCCTCTCAAGTCAAGTCAAACTTGACATCTTATCTCCCATGGTTGATCAAATCTAACCACTTGATTCAAGTCAATTTGATTTAATGAATCTCTATTCATTAATTTAAATTGACTCAATGAATCAAATCTAAATTAGACTCATTCAATACTTGAATCAAATTGAGTCTAACTCAATTAGTCTAATTTGGATTACACTTAATCCAATTTGGTTCATCCCATGAACATAATCCTCATGGTTCATCATATGAACCTAATCTCCACCTAATTGCCCTTTGTGTGTGATCCTATAGGTTCTTGTAACGTTGGCAATGTCCCTAAACCGATTTAGGAACATAAGCAATTAGCGGTATCTAGCAACACATCATTGCTACCCAAGTTACAAGAATGTTGAGCTCCAACATCACCTTTGTGACTACTAATTGTGACTCTCACAATATGTAATGTCCTTCTATCCTTGACATCTAGATTGACCAATTGAGGCATAGACCATGTCATCCTTGGCACAATCTATATATTGAACTCCAAGTAGACTCACTCTAATCAAATGAGCTCAATATATTATATTGACTCATTTGGGCATGGCCATGCACTTCGTGGTCTCACTCTATCAAGAATAACAATGTCACTCCCGTCATATAGGAGGGATAGATCCCATCTACATCACTCACATCCCTCCGTATAATTTGTTACATACCCAGTAATCGCCTTTATAGTCCACCCATTTACGGGTAACATTTGACGAAGCCAAAGTATGCAACTCCTTATGTAGGGAACCATGGTGACTTCAGGTCCAAGAACTAATATTCATACTAATAGTCACATAAGAAAGTATATGACACTCATATAACTATTCATGATACTTTCTCATGGCGGGTCATTTAGTATACATTCTCCAATGTATACCCATGTGTCAACTTGATATCTCACATCCATGACTTGTGAGATCGAGTCATCGTGTTGACCTACATGCTAGTCTCTACGCATTAACATTGTCCCTGAATGTTAATACTTGACTAGGAATGATTAAGAGTAGTATTCTCTATATCATCTCTTTATCGATTCTACCAATCGATTGATATAGATAAGAACCTACTACTCAAGGACATTATTATACTTAGTTATTTGGCACCAATACAAGTAAATATAATAACCATGCCTTTATAAATAGGAATATGATATAATAGAGTCTATACAACAATCATCACATGATTGGCTCTAGGGCTTTCACTAATAGGAATGACATCAACCGAGTGACACTTGCAAGTCTCACCTCTATCCGTATCCACGGTGAGTATCGTCGGGATAGCTTCACAAATCCACAAGCCCCATCTTCGCAAGAGTTACTAGCCCCGTGTCAAAGACATTGGATCCAAGAGACGATCACAATTCGAATCAAAATTCGGATCTAAAAATGAGCTCCATGAACTCGCTTCTCGGAAGCGGTTTTCGTCAACCAATTGACGAAACCTTGGTCCTCCACCTATGAGGATTGCCGGAGATCCAATCCCCAGCAAGTAAGTCATTGTCGGAGTGCAAAACACCGACCAAACGACCTCTCTACGAAGAGAAAAACAATCTGGAGAGAAACCCGCTCCAATAACTTAAGTTAAAATAAACCAAACCGCATTGGTCTATTTTAAGTTAAAACGAACCGAACCAACTTTGGTTTATTCGTTTAAAACAAACCAAACCACTTTGGTTTATTTTCCACTATTGGATTAGAACCAAACTGATTTGGTTCATCCATCATGTCTTCATAAGACTCGGCCCATCCATGCTTCCGATGTGACTGAAACCTTTCCATGCTCGCTCAATGTTTGGTCCAACCAAACCAAGTCTCTCTCTTGGTCTGAGAATCTCATTCTCAAGCTCGTTTAAATCCTTCGGATAACACTCGTTATGTGTGTGACCAAATAGGTTCCCGATTTATTTTGGTCATCTATAATTAACCATTAATTATAGAATGATCATGAGTGACACCTAGTAGTACATCATGATCCCAATTAATCGAAAAAACAATGGTTGATACCAAAACTTTTTCTGAAACCCTTCAACAGCTATAATGAATTGTGCCCTGTTCCCTTCACTCATTTTATACCCACTTGGTTCAGGACATAATCTATAGTGTTAGTCCCCACTAGGTTGACTACGTCACACCTAGCCCAAGTATCATTTCCTCGTCCTGCGGATTCTAGTTACTGCATATGTAGCCAAGAGTACCTTACTCTAAACATGTAATGCTTTGGCTAAAGACTTTAGTAATAATCCGATTAGAGGCCAAGGGTATACATCTCACAAGGAGTGGTGAATCCTTTGTAGGCTATTCAAACACCTTCGGGCACTTCGACTTATACCCAACCATCCTGGGTCCACATCTCCTTGGAGATGCTTGTTTAAGATGTCAAAGCATAAGTCTCCATGACAAAGATGACTTGAATACCGCAAGTCGAAGGAACATCACACTTAAGCTGCAGTAAGAACTTCATTGACATATCCATATATGTAGAGAACCATATGAAGTCTTACAGTTGGTCACTCCAATGAACTAGTTACCATAACTAGCATCCACGATCAACTCCAGATATCCCAATGTCACTAGCCAGTGAGAAACAACTTCTTGGATAAACCAAAGAGTACACCTCATGCTAGTCTCAATAGAATCGATGGTGCCTAAATGCATCAATTCATCGACTAGGGATAATTCCAATACATCACAATTACACATGTAGAGATACTCACTAGTTGTGATCCAATCACAAATTCTCTCATGCTGTGAATTGTATTGCGAACATTCAGTAAATGAGTTTAAGATCCAATCAAATACTTGAAAACATGTATACTCAAATAGTGAATCTTCATTTATCAAATAAATGGTACAACCATAAGGCGATTGTCTTAGGACACCTCTCATATATTACTAACAAGAACTTGATCTCAACGTCTTGGGGGTTGGAAGGCTATAAAAGAAGGGGGGGGGGGGGGTTCACCCCTTTAGGTCATTATTCAAGCTATCCAAGTGCTCCCGCAATGCCGTGACTCTCTGATAACTCTACGACGATGAAGCGCGATCAAAATGATGACGACAAGAGCTCAACATCCATTCCATCGGTCATTGGTATCAGTTTTCTTTAGTTGTCACTTCTAATTCTTATAACTCATTTCCTTTCTGAGTTTTTTCGTAAACAAGGTGAGGTAGGCTTGTTGCCTCATCCTCAATATTTGTGTTTCCTTGTACTCGCTTTCTCCTACCTCCAATGAGGAGAAGAGTTTTAGTGTCTTGCCCTCCGTATGCGATCTCGGATCGTAAGGGCCTTGGATTAGCAACCGGAAGGCTGTGAACCATGTAAATCCAAGTTGTGTATTTACTTTTTCCGTTGTGCAATTACTCTTACGCTTTGTTTTATTCGAACGAATGAAAAAGAAACGAGAGATTTACGTGCGCTATTCAACCCCCCCTCTAGTGCTCTTTTTTCGATCCAACAATTGGTAACCACCAATCTACCACTCGGTTTTAAGGGTTTCTTTTCATTTTTGATTTTTCAATTTGAAAGTTAAATTTTTTGTTTCGATTAAATTTCCTCCACCCGCACTACTAATCCAAGATGAGAGTCTTGGTACCTTCTTTTTGTTTTTGTGTTTGTGAGGTTTTCTTCTTCTTCTAAATTGCCCATCTCAAAGGGTTTAGCACTACCCAACCCCCGTTTTACGACGGAGACAACTTCTATTACTAGAGGGGTCGGATGGAGTGATATTTAAAAATCCAAGTAGAGATGTGGATCATAATCCAAACCAGGTCCACACTTCCTACTAATGGAAATGGTGAATCGTTGGATTGCGATCAATGGACAAATGCCAGGAAACGCCAAGTGGAAGCCGATGCCATGGCTACACAAATCCTATAGTGTGGCTTATCCAAAGAAGAGCTCAACCGCATCGGCCCCTTCATAAGCATGAAGGACTTGTGAAATAAGCTCATCAAACTTCACGAAGGAACGGTTGATACGAAGGTATGTATGCGTGACTTACTTTTAAATAAATTGTTTAACTTAAAAATGTAGGAACACGAGTTGGCCACCCAGCTCCATGCTTGAATTCAAGATATTATGAATGGGCTACATTCGATTGGACAGAAGGTCAAAAATCGAGACGTGATCAGGTACGCTCTTAACGCTTTTCCTAGGACTACCTTGTGGGCATCCATGGTTGATGCCTACAAGGTTTCTAAGGACCTCTCAAAAATAAGGTTAGACAAATTATTTTCCAAATTCGAATTACATGAGCAGTCTAATTCGACCCTGCTAAGAAAAGTATTGTCTTATTTGCATGACCGAAGAAGAAGCCCAAAAGCAAACCACCTCCGGAGGAAGAAGATGAGGACGAGTCGGAGATAGACGATGAGATGGAGATCGAACTAGTAAATCTAGTTTGGAAGATGATCAAAAGCCGAAGATGACCCGTCAACCAATCCAAAGAAGGTAAGTCTAAATCAAATTCCAACTATAGATGGTATGAGTGCAACAAGTTGGGCCACATCAAGTCGGAATGTCCAAAGCTCAAGAACAAGGCACAAAAGTCCAAGAAAGCACTCAATGCTACATGGGAGGAATCGTCGGAGGAGGAAGATGAGCTCAACAACCTCGTCTTCATGGCCAAGCCGACCGAACCCAAGGAGGAGTCCGAACCCGAGGAAGAGTCTGACTCCGGATCCGACAACGAGTCTCTATTCAAGACAAGCCACGGATCCATATCCAGTTCAAAAGGTTCACTCAAGGTAAGTCGGTCTTGAATTGATACGTTATATAATGCAATTAAGTTTTTAACTAGAAAGTTAGCTAAGTCCGAGTCCAAGGTCGAGACCTTAGTTGAGGAGGTAAAACTCCTTAAACACGAGGTCTCCCTAACCTCTTCAACTAGTTAAGTTCAAGATGAGGACTCAACTTGAGTTGAAAAACTTGAAGTTGAGAACTCACTCTTGAAAGGACAAGTCGAAGATCTTAGGAAAACGTTGGAAAGGTTTACTTTGGGATCCAAGCGACTTGACCTACTTCTTGGATCGCAAAGGGCCGTGTACAACAAGGTCGGACTAGGGTTTAGATCAAATACAACCAACAAGTCATATATGTCAATTGTAAATCATAATAGAAAACAAGTTCAAGCATTGGTTCCTAAGACCGCCTTAATTTCAAAACTAGGATCTAATAAGTACTGGGTTTCCAAGAATCAAATCGACTACGTGGATAGACCGAATCGATTCAATGGTCCAGGGAGTGCTAGTACTAAATTTATTTGCTCTATTACATGAAATTAGACTAGCATGCTTAGTTTTTATTTTAATTTTTAGAACGGCTAGATAGGGTCAATAACTCATCAATCTGTTGGTGTAGGGGAACCAGATAATCAAACCTATGTTTTGATTATGGCAAAGACACAAAGTTAAGCCCATATTGTTATCTCACGAGCTGAATCAAGTGTGCAAGAATGCTAAGCTAAAGGTCAGTGACACCCGAAGGGAACCGTGGTGGTCGGGCGACACCGGGAGGACTTCGGAGGGAGCCGAAGAAATCAGGTGGAGACCGGAGGCAAAGCTTCAAAGGTAAAGGTTGAGGTAAGCTCATATGAGTGAGTGTAAGTAAGGGCGTATCCTTCGTACGGGGACGTCCTTAGGTAACGATCCGACTAAGACTTCCCATTGAAGGTCTAAGTCGAGATCGGACGGTTGGTAGCCATCGAAAACACTTATTTCAATGTCATTTTTGAGCTAACTCTTGATGTAGTTAAAAATCCTGACCATCAGTTCAACCGTCCAGTTCAACCAAGCCAGTTCAACCGGCCAATTCAATTGCTGTTTGAATTACAGTTTCGAGGAGAGTCAAAACTCATCCTTTCTTCAAGGGTGAGGTGGCTTTGATGATAGGATCTCCATCTTGAATGTTGAGGGGGTTCTAGGGCTATAAAAGAAGGGACATTCCACTCCTTTTTCATCATTCCAACGCTCTCTTAGTGCTTCCAAAATGTTGCGACACTCCGACGATCTACGATGACGAAGCGCTGTCGAAATGACGACAACCCGAGCTCAAACTACCATCCCTTAAGTTGTCGGTAAAGGTTTTACTTTAAGTATATTTTAAACATTGTATTTTTTTCTTTTTATCGGAGCTTTAATCGTAACGAGGAGAGGGGGAGTGCCCCTCTACCTCGAGTTTTATCATTTAATTGTAACCGTTCACTCCTACCTCCAACGAGGAGGAGTATTTTAGTGATTTGCCCTCCGTACACGGTCTAGGACCGTTAGGGCCTTGGATTAGCAGCCGGACGGCTATGAACCAAGTAAAATTTTATTTGTCTTGTTTTATTTTCCACTGTACTTTACTCTTCTTGCTTATCGAATCTACGAACGAACGAAAAGTTTTTGTGTGCTTTTCACCCCCCCCCCCCCCCCCCGTCTTGCGCTCATATCTATCCAACAATTGGTATCAAAGCTAGGGGTGCTACAATTTGGTGAAACCACCAATCTAGCAACGTTTTATAGATTTTTTTTTGTTTTTGGTTTTTCGACTTTTTCATTTCGTTTAAATTTGTTCTTCCGCACTACTAATTCAAGATGAGAGTCTTGATACATTTGTGTTATTTTTGTTTTGCGAGGTTCTCTCTTTTCTTCTAAATGGCCCATCTCGAAGGGTTTAGTACTGTCCAACCTTCATTTTACAACGGAGATGACTTTCGTTACTGGAATGGTCGGATGGAGTGCTTCCTAAAGACCCAAATCGAGATGTGGATCGTAATCCAAATCGGATTCACACTTCCTACTAATGAAGTGGGTGAATCATTGGATTACGATCAATGGACAAATGCCATGAAAAGGCAAGTGGAAGACGACGCCAAGGTGACCCAAATTTTTCAATGTGGCTTGTCCAGAGAGGAGCTAAACTACGTCGGTCCCTTTATCAGTGCGAAAGATCTATGGAACAAACTAGTAGAACTACACGAAGGAACCGACGACGCGAAGGTGTGTAAACGTGACTTACTTTTCAATAAGTTGTATAACCTTAAGATGCAGGAACACGAGATGGAAACCCAACTACACGCACGAATCTAAGACATCATCAATAGCCTGCACTCCATCGGACAAAAGGTCAAAAACCGAGACCTTATAAGGTATGCTCTAAACGCGTTTCCTAGGACTACCTTGTAGGCATCCATGGTCGATGTCTACAAGGTTTATAAGGACCTCTCTAAACTTAGATTAGATGAAATGTTTTTGGAATTCGAACTTCACGAACAAACTAACGTGGTTTGAGCCGAGAAAGGAGTTGCCTTGCTTGCAGGTCAAAGAAGAAAGGAAAAGAGCAAGCCACCTCCTGAGCAAGAAGATAGATCCGAACCCGAGGATGAATCCGAGTCCAAATCTGAAGAGGAGGCCACGATAGTGAACATAGTGCAGAGAATAATTTGACAAGAAAGGGGGAAATCAAAGAATAAGAAGAGGGGGCAATTCAAACCAAAGCAAAAGGGAGCGAGGAAAGCTTTTCATGCAACTTGGGACAATGAAGAAGAAGGCGTCGACGTAGCATACATGGCAAGACCGGAAGAGTCCGAGTCCGAGTTCAAAGCCGAATCCAACTACAACTCCGACTCCGACCCCGAAGACTTCTTTGAGAAGAGACTCAAAGTCGGGCTGAAAGAGAAAGTTAAGGTTAGCCGTTCTTTAATTAGTATGCTTTATCATACAATTAAAATGCTAACCAGGAAACTAACTACTCCGAGTCTAGGGTCGAATCCTTGCTTAAGGAGGTTGAAACGCTCAAGCAAGAGGCCACCCTAACCTCTTTGACTAGTCAAGTTCAAGAGGAGGACTCAACTCAAGTTGAAAAACTCGGAGGTGAGAACTCACTCTTGAAAAGACAAGTCCAAGAGCTCGAGGCTCGATTGGAAAAGTTCACGATGGGATCCAAGAATCTTAACTGACTTCTTGGAACTCAGAGAGTTGTGTACAACAGAGTCGGACTCAGGTTTAGTTCAAAGACTATGAATAGATCGTACATGTCTATCATAAATCGTAGTCATCAACGAGTCCAAGCTTGGGTCTCTAAAACTTTATTAAACTCATATATAAGGACCAATAAGTATTGGATTCCCCAGGATCAAGTTCATTATTTGAATAGACTATATTGGTTCAATGGTCCAGGGGGAGCTAATACCAAAATAGTATACCCACTACCTTAAAATCATCAACCTTTTTGTTTTACTTTTTAGAATGACTAGATAGGGTAAGTAGTTAGTCAACTCTTGACAACATAGTATCAGGATGCAGCGAGATGATAGTACGCTAGGGAAACGAAGTCTTGTGTGTCCAAGTTAGATAAGGCGTATCTAGCTCAGTGCACTTGACTAAGTGGAACTAGCTGAATCTATCTCGCCGTATCCTAAACTAGTTAGACCAGGAAGTAGTCTTAAGTGACTCAAGTTATCATTTTCCTAAACTTGGCTTTGTCTAAGGAAGTGGTCGTTGTTCCGATCAAAGAAGGCCCCAGTGCCTCTCCACGACCGGGAAGCTAATTTCTCGAAAAGGTTACTTGACGAGATTAGGATTAAATTTGAATCTAACCCAAGGTTGACTAACTTTAATTAAGATTAAATCATTTCACAAAACATATAAGGTGAATACATTCTGAGACACATAGAATGGGGTGAGATGATTAAGGAATAATTATAAAATATATAACTTCTTTAAAAGCTACCTATTCTTTCAACTATTGCACTTAAATGAATAATTATAATAAGCCAATACTAAATATACAATTCTTTAGGAAAAAGTTTAGCGCCCCCTAACTCACTTATACCTCATACATTTGACTAAGGGGGAGAGTATTTGAAAATAAACTTATAAGTATTTTTGAATTTAAAACATCCTTCTAAAACTGATTGTTGGTGCAGAAGGATAGACCTCTAACCAATTTATTTAACCAGTTAGAGACGCATGCTTGGACTCATACTCAATTTCATTTTTTTATTATGCATGCTATAATATTATGTTTTTAAAACCCCTATTTTTTATATATAAACCCCCGACCTTATTTTTGATTCATGGCAAAAGGGGGAGAAAGCGTGTAAGTTAAGGGGGAGTAACACAGAATTTAAAAAATTAAAGTATTTCCTTCGAAACTCGCCTAGGGTTAAGGGGGAGTTTTTAAAAGTGTTTACTTTACTTGTTTTTATGCTTTAAATTTCCCTTAACTTTGCGTCGATTTGTCATAGATCAAAAAGGGAGAGATTGTTGGTGCAGGGGCACCAGATAATCAAACCTATGTTTTGATTATGGCAAAGACACAAAGTTACACCCATATTGTTATCTCATGAGCTGAATCAAGCGTGCAGGAATGTTAAGCTAAAGGTCAACGACACCCAGAAGGAACCGTGGTGGTCGGGCGACACTGAGAGGACTTCGAAGGGAGTCAAAGAAATTAGGTGGAGACAGAAAGCAAAGCTTCAAAGGTAAAGGTTGAGGTAAGCTCGTGTGAGTGAGTGTGAGTAAGATCGTGTCCTTCATACGGGGACGTCCTTAGGCGACGATCCGACTAAGACATTCCATGGAAGGTCTAAGTCGAGATCGGACGCTTTGTAGCCGTCGAAAACACTTATTTCAATGTCATTTTCGAGCTAACTCTTGATATAGTTGAAAATCCTGACCATCAGTTCAACCGTCCAGTTCAACTGGGCCAGTTCAACCGGCCAGTTCAACTGCTATTTGAATTATAGCTTCGAGGAGAGTCAAAACTCATCCCTTTCTTCAAGGGTGAGGTGACTTTGATGATAGGATCTCCATATTGAACGTTGAGGGGGTTCTAGGGCTATAAAAGAAGGGTCATTCCACTCCTTTTTCATTATTCCAAAGCTCTCCAAGTGCTTCCGAAATGCTGCTACACTCCAACAATCCTACGACGATGAAGCACTGCCAAAACAACGACAACCCGAGCTCAAACTACCATCCCTTAAGTTGTTGGTAAAGGTTTTACTTTAAGTATATTTCAAACATTCTATTCTTTCTTTTTATCGGAGCTTTAATCGTAACGAGAAGAGGGAGAGTGTCCCTCTACCTCGAGTTTTATCATTTTATTGTAATCGTTCACTCCTACCTCCAACGTGGAGGAGTATTTTAGTGATTTGCCCTCCGTACACAGTCTAGGACCGTTAGGGCCTTGGATTAGCAGCCGAAAGGATGTGAACCAAGTAAAATTACATTTATCTTGTTTTATTTTCTGCTGTACTTTACTCTTCTTGCTTATCGAATCTACGAACGAACGAAAAGTTTTTGTGCACTATTCACCCCCCTCTAGCGCTCATATCGATCCAACACAATCTTGACAACATAATACTAGGATGCGGCGAGATGATAGTACGTTAGGAAAACGAAGTTTTGTGTGTTCGAACTAGATAAGGCGTATCTAGCTTGGTGCACTTGACTAAGTTGAACTAGCTGAAGCTACCTCACCGTATCCTTAACTAGTTAGACCAGGAAGTAATCTTAAGTGACTCAAGTAATCAATTTTTTGAATTTGGCTTTGTCTAAGGAAGTGGTCGTTATTCCGATCAAAGAAGGCCTCTGTGCCTCGCCATGACCTGGAAGCCAACTCTTCAAAAAAGTTATTTGACGAGCTTAGGGTTAAATCCGAATCTAACCCAAGGTTGATTAGTTTCAATTCATTAAATTTAATCAAGTAAAATTGAAGTCGTCTCACATAACACATAAGGATAACATGTTTGATCATGTAGAAAGGGTGAGATGACTCTAAGACTAATAAACTTCAACCAAATCTCAAATTCCAATATCCGATCCAACACTATATATGTAGGATCAATGGATGTTGGACAGTGGGTGCTCCCGACACATGACCGGAGACCGACTGAAATTTTTGAAGCTTAGATTCAAAAATCAAGGATCGATAGCTTTCGGAAACAACAGGAAGCTCAAAATCATCGGATCAGGTGATATTGAGCTAAACTCTAACTTTACAATTCGAAATGTTTTATTAGTCAAAAATTTTGAGTATAATTTATTTAGTGTAAGTCAATTATGTGACACAACTATAAGGTTATATTCTTAGAAAATGAATGCTTACTTAAAACTAATGAAACCTCTAAAACAATACTTAAAGGAACTAGGAATAGCAACATCTATACAATTAATTTACCCAACTCCTTAACTAAGTGTCTTATGACACAGCAAGAGGAATCCCGGTTGTGGCACCGACGACTCAGCCACTCGCACCCAAGACTCATTCACAAGGTGAGTCAGAGTGGTTTAGTCAAAGGCTTGCCCAACCTTAACAACTTGGATAATAAAATTTATAATGTGTGTCAACAAGGTAAATAAACTAGGGCACAACTGTTGGGATTTTCCGAGCCACAAAAACCGCTTTTTGCGTTGCGGAAACCTCGGAAGCCCCGGCCACGGATCCGTGCGAAGTATAAAATATAAAACTAACATGTATTTGTTTAATACCTTTAGATCTACTCTAGATCTACATGATAAGAAGTTACCCTCGATGCGATGCCCTTCGCAAATCCCGCTCGTCCAAAAGGTTCGCCGGAACTCGAGAGTGTCAAGTGCACACTCCTCTATTGGTATCCACACAAGCAATAGGTGGAGAAAAATACCTTAGAGTGTGCTAGCACCCTTTAGGAATTTCGGCCAAGGAGGTTGGGAGAGCTTGAGAGGGTGTTCCAAGGAAGAAGATGAAGTTGTGTAACTCACAAAATCAATTCCATCTAATGGAATAAGTGGTTGGCCACTTCATGGAAGGGGGGGGTTACATGCATGCATGTAACTCCAAGAGCCAATGTCTCTTGGTCTCCCTTGAGGTGGCACCACTTGATAAGTCAATGATGATGTGGAGCATCATCATTGGCTGGTCATGCCAAGTCATCATCATGACATGGCATTTGGTCAAGTCAAACTTGACCTTTCATCTTCCCTCTCAAGTCAAGTCAAACTTGACCTCTTATCTCCCATGGTTGATCAAATCCAACCATTTGATTCAAGTCAATTTAATTTAATGAATCTCTATTCATTCATTTAAATTGATTTGATGAATCAAATCTAAATTAGACTCATTCAACACTTGAATCAACTTGAGTCTAACTCAATTAGTCTAATTTGGATTACTCTTAATCCAATTTGGTTCATCCCATGATCCTAATCCTCATGGTTCATCATATGAACCTAATCTCCATCTAATTGCTCTTATGTGTGTGACCCTATAGGTTCTTGTAACGTTGGCAATGCCCCTAAACCGATTTAGGAACATAAGCAATGAGCGGTATCTAGCAACACATCATTGCTACCCAAGTTACAAGAATGTTGAGCTCCAACATCACCTTTGTGACTTCTAATTGTGACTCTCACAATATGTGACAATGTCCCTCTATCCTTGACATCTAGATTGACCAATCGAGGCATAGACCGTGTCATCCTCGGTACAATCTAAATCTTGAACTTCAAGTAGACTCACTCTAATCAAATGAGCTCAATATCTCATATTGACTTATTTGGACATGGCCATGCACTTCGTGGTCTCACTCTATCAAGAATATCGATGTCACCCCCGTCATATAGGAGGGATAGATCCCATCTACATCACTCACATCCCTCCGCATAATTCGTTACATACCCAGTAATCGCCTTTATAGTCCACCCATTTACGGGTGACGTTTGACGAAGCCAAAGTATGCAACTCCTTATGTAGGGAACCATGGTGACTTCAGGTATAAGGACTAATAGTCATACTAATAGCCACATGAGAAAGTATATGACACTCATATAACGATCCATGATACTTTCTCATGGCGGGTCATTCAGTATACATTCTCCAATGCATACCCATGTGTCAACTTGATATCTCATATCCATGACTTGTGAGATCAAGTCATCTTGTTGACCTACATGCTAGTCTCTATGCATTAACATTGTCCCCGAATGTTAATACTGACTAGGAATGATTAAGAGTAGTGTTCTCTATATCATCTCATTATCGATTCAACCAATCGATTGATATAGATAAGAAACTTACTACTCATGACATTATTATATTTAGTTATTTGGCACCAATACAAGTAAATATAATAACCATGCCTTTATAAATAGGAATATGATACAATAAAGTCCATACAACAATCATCACATGATTGGCTCAAGGCTTTCACTAACAATCTCCCACTAGCACTAGTGCCAATCACCGTAGTATCTAATACCCAATGACCTAGTGTGACCATCATGCTTTTTCTGCGCAAAGCCTTGGTCAAGGGATCTCGCGATGTTAGCCTCTGGGTACTCGCAAATCTTCACATCTCCTCGATCGACAATCTCACGAATGAGATGGAAGCACCGATATATATTCGGCCTCTGTTGTAGAATCAATAATCGTGGTCCTGCTTGGAACTCTTCCAGCTCACAGTGATACCTATTCAAGCAAAACACGAACCCTGACTGCGATCTATAATCATCCTGGTCAGTTTGGAAGCTGGCATCGCTGTAACCCTTTACAGCTAGCTCCTCATCGCCTCCAAATATCAAGAAATATTCTTTAGTCCTTCTCAAGTACTTAAGAATATTCTGATCGCTATCCAGCTGACGCCACCGATCCGATCGTATCTACTGCCATGCTCAAAGCATACGAGACATCGTGACGAGTAGTACATAACATGGCGTACATGATAGATCCTATAGCAGATGCGTAAGGGATCTTATCCATGCGGTCTCTCTCCTCTCTAGAAGAGGGACTTTGAGTCTTCGAAAGACTCACACCATGTGACATCGACAGAAGTCCTTTCTTGGAATTCTGCATGGCAAACCGAAGTAATACCGTGTCAATGTATGTACTCTGACTTAGGCCAAGCAATCTCTTAGATCTATCTCTATAGATCTTGATGCCTAGAATACAGGCTGCTTCACCTAAGTCTTCATTGAGAAGCACGTCCCCAGCCAAGTCTTCACAGACTGTAGCGAAAGGATGTCATTCCCAATGAGTAGTATGTCATCCACATACAATACAAGGAACACAAATGTGTTCCCATTAACCCTCTTGTAGACACAGGGTTCATCTTCATTCTTGATGAAACCAAACTGCTTGATCGCATCATCGAATCAAGATTCCAGAGAAGCTTGCTTTAGCCCATAAATGGACCTTTGCGCTTGCATACCTTCCCAAAGATGTCGTGGATCTACAAAACCCTCAGTTGTGTCATGTACACATCCTCGAGTAAGTTTCCATTCGTAAACGCTTTTTGACATCCATCCGCCAGATCTCATAATCGTGGTATGTCGCAATAGCAAGCAAGATCCGAATGGACTTAAACATCGCCATCGGAGAAAAGGTTTCATCATAGTCAATACCATGAATTTGCTTGAAACCTTTAGCCACCAATCGCCCTTATAGGTATGCGTAAGTCCATCCATGTCGCCTTTTCTCCTAAAGACCCACTTACACCCAATGGCTCAATTCTTCGTGGATCAACCAAAGTCCATACTTGGTTAGTGTACATGGATTCCATCTGATCTCATGGCCTCTAGCCATTTCTCGTAGACTGGGCTCATCACAGCCTTCCTCGATAGGAGGTAGGCTCATTCTCAATGAGCATAACGCCATCATGGTCGACAAGAGAAATGGACGACGTACTCCTATCGTGACTGCCAAGAGGTAGGTCTACATGAATGTGGTTGTTCCACAACTCTTGTGCAACAACCTCATCACCCACAACACTTTGTGGTTCCTGCTCAACCTCCATCAAGGCCTCAAGTTATGGTCCTTATCTTGAATTTCTTCAAGATCGTATATTCTACTAGTTTTTCTAGAAACAAAATCCCATTCTAGAAAAACCCCAGTCTTTGCCACAAACACTTTGTGCTGACTGGGAATGTAGAAGTAATATCCCTTTGTAGACTTGGGATATCCAACAAAATAGCACCTATCGGATTTGGGTCCCAGTTTGTCTGAGACTTGACGTCGAACGTAAGCCTCACCACCCCAAATCCTCATGAAAAGACATCTTGGGATTTCTCCTGTCCATATCATATATGGTGTCTTTATCACAACCTCGATGGTACACTAAGGGTAAAGGTCATGTGTCAGAGCATATCCTCAAAAGGATATAGGAAGATCTGTGTGACTCATCATAGATCGTCATATCCAATAGGGCACGATTCCTCCTTTCGGATACACCATTCCACCGTGGTGTTCCAGAGGAGTGAGGATAGAATCCCACACTCCAGATAGTCACAAAACTCATGGCTAAGGTATTCACCACCTCGATCTGATCGAAGTATCTTAATACTCTTGCCAAGTTGGTTTTGTACTTCATTCTTGAATTCTTTGAACTTTTCAAAGGATTCTGATTTGTGTGTCATGAGATACACATAACCATATCTAAAGTCATCAAGAATGTAATGAAGTACCAGAATCACCTCTAGCAAAGAATATGAAAGGACCACATACATCACTATGTATAAGTCCTAACAAATCTGCTGCTTCTTCATGTCCACTAAAAGGAGTCTTGGTCATCTTGCCTAAAAGGCAAGATTCGCATGTCTCATATGATTCAAAATCAAATGAGTCTAGCAGCCCATCCTTATGGAGCTGAGATAAGCGACTCTCATTTATGTGACCTAAGCGACAGTGCCAGAGAGATAAGTTTGTCTAACTCATTTGACTTGAACCTCTTGGTACTTATGTTATAGATAGGGCTCTCTAAGTCTAGAAAGTAGAGTCCGTTCATTAGAGGTGCACTACAATCGAACATATCATTAAAATAAACTGAACAACATTTGTTCTTTATTATAAATGAAAATCCTTTCTTGTCCAAACAAGAAACTGAAATGATGTTCTTGGTTAAGGCAGGCACATAACAACATTCATCTAATTCTAATACAAGCCCAGAGGGCAGAGATAGATCATAAGTTCCTACAAAGAATAAAGAACCCTTGCTCCATTGCCTACTCGTGAGGTCCACTCGCCTTTGTCAATGCCCCGCTATTTCTCACCGCACACATTGGTACAAATGTGAGATGCACATCCGATCTAATACCCATGATGAAGAAATAGATAGATTGACTTCTATAACATTTATACCAAGTAGAAGTCTCACTTCTCTTCTTCTTAAGATCTTCCGTATGCCTCTGGTAGCTACGCCCCAAAGGTCCTCGCTTCCTTGCAAGGGAAGCAAGCCCCTTCCTTGGCTACCCTCCTTTGGGTTTAAGTTCTTTGCCTTTGCCCTTGGCTTGGGACTTTCCCTTACCTTTAAGCTTGCCCTTGCTTTTCTTCTTCTGCACCATCAAAATGGTGTCAGATTTACCCTTCTTAAGGTTAAGCTCAACAGTTCTCAACATGCTGAGCATTTCAGGCAGTGGCTTATCAATTTCATTCATGTTATAATTCATGACAAATTGATCGAAGGCTCTTGGCAAAGATTGCAAGATTAGGTCAGTGGCCAGCTCTTGGCCAAGTGGGAATCCCAGCCTTTGTAGGTTTTCTACGTACCCAATCATCTTGAGTACATATGTACCTACGGGAGTCCCTTCTTGCATTTTGGACCCAAATAATGCCTTAGAGACTTCATATCTCTCATGCCTAGCTTGTCCTTGATATAGTTGACGAAGATGTCCAACCATATCATAAGCATTCATGAACTCATGTTGCTTCTGAAGCTCAGAGTTCATGGTCGCGAGCATTAGACATGACACATCTAATGCATCATCTTGATGCTTCTTGTAAGCATCTTTGTCACCGTGAGGCATTGGCGGAGGTGCCTCCTAATGGGCCGCCCAGGACGCATAACTTCCTTTCTTGGGTGAGAACAATTCGTGTTCCTGCATCACCCAGAAATTTGCTCCATTGAGCTTGTCCTTCTCAAGGACAGATCGCAGAGAGAGAGTGTTCGTGTTTGTTGACATAGTAATCTACAACATACAATGCAGAGGATTAATATCATATTCCTTTTATCATTTAATTAGGCCTTTAATAAAATGATGCTCCCACTAAATTATAGGAATTTTGTAGAATCGAGTTATGGATGTGGTCAAACCACTTTTACTAAATTCATACAAACTAGCTATAATTCTTGCGGGACAAGATCCACATCATACTAAGCCTTGAGTTAGCTTTGGCTAAATCGCCCAAGACTTAGTACGATCGGTGGGTAACACATTACCGATTACATCTCTATGCAACTCTTGTTTATAGGACTAAGACCCACATTTACAAAAGACCTTGAGTTAGCTTTGGCTAAATCGCCCAAGATTTAGTGTAAATGCGATCTTAACCTATCTTTCCAATGATTGGAATATGCCTATAGTTCTACTCGATCCAATTGAGTTAACTAGTTTTGCTCAATCTAATTGAGCTTACTCTAACCCGAGTCGTGATAGGCGGGACCAAGATTGTCCCTCCGCACCCTACCAAGATAATATGCGTTGCTCTGCTTTGGCAGATTCAACAACAACAAATGATCGAGGTAGTGATGGGTATCAAGGCTCGGTAGGCATTTTCGAGTTGATTCGATTATGATCTAATCTAATTGTAATGTGTATCTTATACGCATTTAGGCCTTTATTATCCTATATTAGCATGCATCATATACATACATTAATTATTCTAGCATGCATCATATACATACAAGAAAATTAACCTAGCATGCATCATATACATACAAACATGTTTCTACTAGCATGCATCACATACATACAAGCAAAATCAATTAAATATACATATATATATATCAACATATATATATATCATTAAATGTGATATAGTCATGGCCCTACTACGATCTTCTCAAGCCAATGAGAAGATCGGACGGTCAACCTAAGGCTAGCGGCTTCTCCAAGCGCTTCCTTTGACCGCCATGTGTCGTCGTCACCCTTCTCGTAAGCTCGTCTTCAAGTGGACTTTCCACCGCTCCATTTTTGTATATTACAAATACGAAACTCGAGTTACATTCGAGTCTAAAACTATTTACAACTAGAATATTAAAAGAATAGGTGCGACGCTGCAGTCGCAAACACTTTACAACACGCACAACCACAAAACACGCAGCCGTATTATGAATTACAACACACTTAATCCAATCCAATTGGGTTATTGGGCCATGACAATCACAGAATTATACATAATTCTAAATTATGTATTTTACAGAAATTTCTATAATTTTTCTAATTTATTTCAATTTATGAGTCAATCTCCGAACGGTCCCGCTAAGCGGTTTCGGGCGCGATCAAGGACATGGCCCTTCGGGATAGGGCAGCTCTACTCGCAAAATAAACTTAGCGAGTGTCCCTACAATGATCTTACAGCGACTTAAGTCGCTGTCCCAAAAACCTAAAGCGAGAACTCGCCGATTCGGAGAGTTTTTCTCGACGGTTGAAGCCTACGAGTGTCCCAACACTCGTTTCTTCGACTCTACGAGAAAAATACCCAAAAATTCTATAAAATAAGAAAATTTACAGAAACATATAAATCTGTAATTTTTATATCTAATATAAAAACAACAAAAACGAAACACATACATGCTTCGCACGTGGCTCTGATACCACTGTTGGGATTTCCCGAGCCGCAAACCGCTGCGCAAGGAAACCTCGGAAGCCCCGGCCACGGATCCGTGCGAAGTATAAAATATAAAACTAACATGTATTTGTTTAATACCTTTAGATCTACTCTAGATCTACATGATAAGAAGTTACCCTCGATGCGATGCCCTTCGCAAATCCCGCTCGTCCAAAAGGTTCGCCGGAACTCGAGAGTGTCAAGTGCACACTCCTCTATTGGTATCCACACAAGCAATAGGTGGAGAAAAATACCTTAGAGTGTGCTAGCACCCTTTAGGAATTTCGGCCAAGGAGGTTGGGAGAGCTTGAGAGGGTGTTCCAAGGAAGAAGATGAAGTTGTGTAACTCACAAAATCAATTCCATCTAATGGAATAAGTGGTTGGCCACTTCATGGAAGGGGGGGTTACATGCATGCATGTAACTCCAAGAGCCAATGTCTCTTGGTCTCCCTTATGAGGTGGCACCACTTGATAAGTCAATGATGATGTGGAGCATCATCATTGGCCAGCCAAGTCATCATCATGACATGGCATTTGGTCAAGTCAAACTTGACCTTCATCTTCCCTCTCAAGTCAAGTCAAACTTGACCTCTTATCTCCCATGGTTGATCAAATCCAACCATTTGATTCAAGTCAATTTAATTTAATGAATCTCTATTCATTCATTTAAATTGATTTGATGAATCAAATCTAAATTAGACTCATTCAACACTTGAATCAACTTGAGTCTAACTCAATTAGTCTAATTTGGATTACTCTTAATCCAATTTGGTTCATCCCATGAACCTAATCCTCATGGTTCATCATATGAACCTCATCTCCATCTAATTGCTCGTATGTGTGTGACCCTATAGGTTCTTGTAACGCTGGCAATGCCCCTAAACCGATTTAGGAACATAAGCAATGAGCGGTATCTAGCAACACATCATTGCTACCCAAGTTACAAGAATGTTGAGCTCCAACATCATCTTTGTGACTACTAATTGTGACTCTCACAATATGTGACAATGTCCCTCTATCCTTGACATCTAGATTGACCAATCAAGGCATAGACCGTGTCATCCTCGGTACAATCTAAATCTTGAACTTCAAGTAGACTCACTCTAATCAAATGAGCTCAATATCTCATATTGACTCATTTGGGCATGGCCATGCACTTCGTGGTCTCACTCTATCAAGAATATCGATGTCACCCCCGTCATATAGGAGGGATAGATCCCATCTACATCACTCACATCCCTCCGCATAATTTGTTACATACCCAGTAATCGCCTTTATAGTCCACCCATTTACGGGTGACGTTTGACGAAGCCAAAGTATGCAACTCCTTATGTAGGGAACCATGGTGACTTCAGGTATAAGGACTAATAGTCATACTAATAGCCACATGAGAAAGTATATGACACTCATATAACGATCCATGATACTTTCTCATGGCGGGTCATTCAGTATACATTCTCCAATGCATACCCATGTGTCAACTTGATATCTCATATCCATGACTTGTGAGATCAAGTCATCTTGTTGACCTACATGCTAGTCTCTATGCATTAACATTGTCCCTGAATGTTAATACTCGACTAGGAATGATTAAGAGTAGTGTTCTCTATATCATCTCATTATCGATTCAACCAATCGATTGATATAGATAAGAAACTACTACTCAAGGACATTATTATATTTAGTTATTTGGCACCAATACAAGTAAATATAATAACCATGCCTTTATAAATAGGAATATGATACAATAAAGTCCATACAACAATCATCATATGATTGGCTCTAGGGCTTTCACTAACAACAACATCAACTAACTAACCAAGAACAAACCAAAAGTGTGCTTGAGCTCCTACACTTGGATCTATTTGATTATCATGGAGCCAAGTCACTGAATGGGAGTCAATTTTGCTTAGTCATAATTGACGACTACTCTAGGTTTACTTGGGTTAGGTTGTTTAAACACAAAAGTGATACCTTAGACCAACTTACCAACCTATGTAAGTTAATAGAAAATGAAAAGAACCTTAAGATTAAAAGACTAAGAAGTGATCATTGTTGTGAATTCGAAAACCATAGGTTCACCGACTTCTGTAATCTAAACGAATACCACCATGAGTTCTCCTGTTCTAGAACCCCATAACAAAATGGTCTAGTCGAGCGAAAGAATAGAACCTTACAAGAAGCCGCTAGAACCATGTTAAATGAGTACAACCTACCTGATAGGTTTTGGGCAGAAGCCGTTAGTACAACTTGTTATGTTCAAAATAGAATCCTACTAGTCAAGAGGCACCTTAAGACCTCATACGAAATCTACCATGATAAAGTACCTAACAATAAATACTTTAGGGTATTCGAATGTAGGGTACATATCCTAAATACTAAAGACTACCTAGGCAAATTCACCTCTAAAGCAAATACCGGAATATTCCTAGGATACTCAACCACAAGTAGAGCCTATAGAGTCTACAATAATGAAACCCTACAAATCGAACAAACTTTTAATGTAGTATTTAATGAAGGAGATTAAACCACAAAACCCGTAGTAGAACCAATTGATGAACCGATTAATACTAGACCCGAATCTGACCATGAAAATGAGTCTAGTATAAATCCTAACTCGAGTCAGTCTAGGTTACAATCGAATCACCCTATTGATCAAGTGATAGGTGATCCCAACCTAGGGGTTCGAACTAGAGCATCATACAAAAACCTTAGTCAAATCTCTTTAATCTCGAAAATCAAACCCAAATCAATTGAACAAGCCCTTCTTGATCCTGATTGGATTATTGCTATGCAAGAAGAGCTTCTCAATTCACTAGGAATGAATTTGGGAATTAGTACCACTGCCTAAAGATAAATCGATTATTGGAACAAGGTGGGTATTCCGGAACAAACTCGATGACAAAGGTGAAGTAGTAGAAATAAAGCGAGACTAATCACTAAAGGTTTTAGTCAAGTAGAGGGGTTAGATTATGATGAAACCTATGCCCCCGTAGCTAGACTAGAATCGATCATAATGTTATTAGCCTATGCTGCACATCGTGTTGGGATCTCTTTATGCAAAATAGCATATGCGCAATGGAAAAATTAAGATCCCTTCCAAATGATCCTTGCGAAAGAAAAACTCGTACAAAAATAAATTTCTCAAAAGAAAACCTATCTTATAGGAGAATTCTACCTTTGTTGCGTGCCCTTTGCAATCCCGCTTTTCCTTGGATGTGTTGGATCTTTTAGCACGTTCAAATGTCCGTGCCTCTATATGTATCCACACGAGCAAGCTCTTGTCTCACAAAAGAAAACTAGAAGATCTCTCCTTTACTTCTTGCTAGAGAAGTCCCTAAAGGAGAGGAAGGTAGGGAAGAAGAGAAAGGAAGAAGAAGACTACTCTTCTTGCTAGCTTACACTCACAAAACCACACAACAAAAGCCTCTCCCACCAAGCTCTCACCAAGCCTTAAGCTCCAACTCAACCCCTTTGGCCGGCCACCCCATGGGGTGTTTTATAGGATTTGAAAAACCTTTCATCTCCTATCACATTCAATGCAATCAATGGCATTGAAAGATAATTAAACAAGGAGTTATCCTCCTTGTTTTGGTCGGCCACATGTGGAGGAAATCCAAGGGTCAAAACCCTTTGTCTCCTTCCAACTCATCAAGCTTAGGTGGCATGCTTATGTGGCATTCATGGATGTTGAATTAATCTTATTAATTCAATAAGCTTATGTTATCATATTGAATTAATCTCATTAAATCAATAAGGTAACATATTGAATTAATCTTATTAAATCAATTAAGCTTAGAATATTGAATTAATCTCATTAAATCAATAAGCTAAAATTCTCATTAAGCTTAAGCTCCAAAAACCATTTTGTACTTAAGCTTATTCCCAAATTATTCTAGTCAAACTAGAATGCACTAATTCTTCTAATCATCATGCTCTTTGTGTGTGACCCTATAGGCTCTCATAACGTTGGCAGTGGATCTAAACTCTTTTAGATACACAAGCAATGAGTGGCATCTAGCAATACATCATTGCTACCCAAGTTACGAGATAAGTCAAGATCCGACTAACCTTTCCGTGACTACTATAATGTATGACCGTGTCCTTCTATCCTTGATATCAGATTGACCAATGAGGCATAGACCGTGTCATCCTCGATCAATCTATGTGTTTCTTGATCCCCGAGTAAACTAACTCAAACAAATGAGCTCAATATCTCATATTGACTCATTCGAGCATGGCCATGCGTTTTAGTAGTTCTACTCAATCAAGGGGCCCAGATATCACTCCGTCATATGGGAGGGATAGATCCCATCTACATCACTCACATCCCTCCGCATAATTTGTTATATACCCGATGTCGCCTTTATGGTCCACCACACACGGGTGGACGTTTGTGATACCAAAGTACATAACTCCTTATGTAGGGAACCGTAGTGACTTGAGTTTGAGGACTATTCATACCAATAGTCACATGAGAAAGTTTATGACACTCATATGACGATCCATGAAACTTTCTCATGGCGGTCGATTCAAGATATATTCTCTAATATATACCCATGTGTCAACTTGATATCATATATCCATGACTTGTGAGATCAAGTCATCAATTGACCTACATGCTAGTCTTTATGTATTAATATTGCCCTTGCATTTTAATACTTGACTAGGAACATTTAGGAAAGTGTTCTCTACAGCCTCTCATAATCAATTCTGCCAATTGATGTGCTGTAGATAAGAACCTACTTTTCTAGGGCATTAATATATATTTAATTTAGCTAGCACAAGCAAGACGTAAATATATAATAACCAATCCTTTGCCTTTATAGAATATGATACAAAATGTTCCCTATTCAACCATCACATGATTGGTTCTAGGGCTATAACTAACAATCTCTCACTAGCACTAGTACCAATCACTATGATATCTAATACCTAGTGACCTAGTGTGACCATCATGCTTCCTCTGTGCCAAAGCCTTAGTCAATGGATCTGCGATGTTAGCTTCTGTCGGTACTCTGCATATTCTCACATCTCCTCTATCGATGATCTCTCGAATGAGATGGAAGCGCCGCAGTATGTGTTTGGTCCGCTGATGTGATCGAGGTTCCTTAGCCTGTGCAATAGCCCCATTGTTGTCACAATAGAGGTCTATTGGATCTGCAATGCTAGGAACTACTCCAAGTTCACTGATGAACTTGCGGAGCCAAATAGCCTCCTTTGCTGCATCAGACGCAGCAATATACTCTTCGCTTGTAGAATCAAAATCGTGTCTCCGCTTGAACTCTTCCAGCTCACAGCTCCACCATTCAGGCAAAACACGTACCCCGATTGCGATCTATAGTCATCCTTGTCTGTTTGGAAGCTTGCATCACTGTAACCCTTTACAGCTAGCTCCTCATTGCCTCCAAATATCAGGAAATATTCTTTCGTTCTTCATAAGTATTTAAGAATATTTTTGACTGCTATCCAGTGACTTTCACCTGGATCCGACTGGTATCTACTCGTCATGCTCAAAGCATACAAGACGTCAGGATGAGTACAAAGCATGGCGTACATGATAGACCCTATGGCAGATGCATAAGGGATCTTATCCATGCGATCTCTCTCCTCCTTAGAAGAGGGACATTGAGTCTTCGAAAGACTCACACCATGTGATAAAGGTAGAAATCCTTTCTTGGAATTTTGCATAGAAAAAATGATCTAGCACTTTATCAATGTATGTACTCTGACTTAGGCCAAGTAATCTTTTAGATCTATCTCTATAGATCTTGATGCCTAAAATATAGGCAGCTTCACCTAAGTCTTTCATCGAGAAACAATTCCCTAACCACATCTTCACAGACTGGAGTGAGGGAATATCATTTCCGATGAGAAGTATGTCATCTACATACAAGACAAGAAATACAACTGTGCTCCCACTATTTCTCTTGTAGACACAAGGTTCATCTTCATTCTTGATGAAACCAAACTCCTTGATTGCATCATCGAATCGAAGATTCCAGCTTCAAGAGGCTTGCTTTAGTCCATAAATGGACCTTTGCAGTTTGCATACCTTTCCAGGATGCTTTGGATCTTCAAAACCCTCAGGCTGTGTCATGTACACATCCTCGAGTAGCTTTCCATTCAGAAAAGCGATTTTGACATCCATCTGCCAGATCTCATAATCGTGGTAGGCTGCAATAGCAAGTATGATCCGAATGGATTTAAACATCGCAACTGGTGAAAAGGTTTCATCATAGTCAATACCATGAATTTGTTTGAATCCTTTAGCCACCAATCTACCTTTATAGGTATGCTTATTACCATCCATGTCAGTCTTTACTTTAAAGACCCACTTACACCCAATAGGTTTTACCCCTTCAGGTGGATCAACCAAAGTCCATACTTGGTTAGTGTACATGGATTCCATTTCGGATCTCATGGCCTCTAGCCATTTCTCGGAATCTGGGCTCATCATAGCTTCTTGATAGGATGTAGGCTCATCAAGATCGACAAGCAATACTTCACCGTTTTCAGTCAAGAGAAAAGAATATCTCTCGGGTTGACGACGGATCCTATCAGATCTATGAAGAGGTTGGTCTACTTGAACAGGTGTTTGCTCCACAACTCTTTGGGCAACAATTTCCTCATCCACAACACTTTGTGGTGCCTGCTCATTTTCCATCGAAGCCTTAGTGTTATCTTTATCCTGAATTTCTTCGAGATGAATTTTACTCCCACTAGTTTTTCTAGAAATAAATTCTCTTTCTAGAAAGACAGCATTTCTGGCAACAAACACCTTGCCAAGTGTGGGATTGTAAAAGTAATATCCCTTAGTTTCCTTGGGATATCCTACAAAATAACACTTATCTGATTTGGGTCCTAGTTTATCTGAGACTTGACATCTAACATAAGCTTCACAACCCCAAATCTTTATAAAAGACATTTTGGGACTCTTCCCAGTCCATAACGTGTATGGTGTCTTTTCTACGGCTTTTGATGGGACGCGATTAAGTGTGAAAGCGGCTGTCTCTAGAGCTAAACCCCAAAAGGAAGTAGGTAGATCAGTCTGGCTCATCATTGATCGTACCATATCTAATAGAGTACGATTTCTCCTTTCAGATACACCATTCTATTGTGGTGTTCCAGGTGGAGTGAGTTGGGATATTATCCCACACTCAGCCAGGTGATTACGAAATTCTTGACTAAGGTATTCACCACCTCGATCTGATCGAAGTAGCTTAATATGCTTACCAAGTTGGTTTTGTACTTCATTCTTGAATTCTTTGAACTTTTCAAAGGATTCTGACTTATGTCTCATCAAATATAAGTAGCCAAATCTACTCATATCATCAGTGAAAGTAATAAAGTACTTATAGCCTCCTCTGGCTTCGACATTGAAAGGGCCACATACATCAGTATGTATGAGTCCTAACAAGTCCGTCGCTCTCTCGCCATGTCCACTAAATGGAGTTTTAGTCATCTTTCCTAAAAGACAAGATTCGCATATCTCATATGATTCAAAATCAAATGAGTCCAATAATCCATCTTTATGGAGTTAGGATATGCGTTTTTCATTTAAGTGACCTAGGCGACAGTGCCAGAGATATGTTTGGTTCAAATTATTCGATTTGAACCGTTTAGTATTTACGTTATAAATTGGGTTTTCTAAATCTAGAACATAGAGACCATTCATAAGTGGTGCATTACAATAGAACATTTCATTCAAATAAATGGAACAACATTTGTCCTTTATTATAAAAGAGAAGTTTTTCTTGTCTAAACAAGATACAAAGATTATGTTCTTTGTTAATGCAGGTACATAAAAGCACTCCTCTAGTTCTAAGATGTTGGGTTTCCGGCACCGCGGCGTGTGTGTGTTCGATCATGTTTCGTAAACATGAGTACAGCGGAAGCAATTAAAAATAATAAATCTATATTTATTACAACACACACAACACACGCATGCATATTACAACAAGTGTAGACATAACCGTAAATTTAAATTTTCAATAAAAGGAAATTTATCTACGTTATACCTTTCGTATGACGTGTAGCGGGAACGGCATCAACCGGAACGATCCTCGCTAGAATCGTCTCTATCCGTATCCACGCCGAGTTCCTCGGGATGACTTCGCTAAGCCACGAGCTTCGTCTTCGTACGGGTTACTAGCCTCGTGTTGAAGACGACGTGATCGAGAGATGATCACGATCCGAATCCAAATTCGGATCCAAAATGAGTCCTCAAAACTCGCTTCTCCGGAGAGGTATTCGTCAACCGATTGATGAATCCTTCGTCCTCCACCTCAGAGGATTACCGGAGATTGAATCCCCGGTAAGTTATCCGCTGTCGGAGCTCTAACCGTCGTCCAAACGACGCTCCGACGAAAGGAGAAGAAGCTGTCCAGAAAACTGGACAGCTTGGTGGAGGAGTAGGCGCCGGCCAAGAACAAGGAAGCCAAGTGCTCACCTTTTCACCGAGGCCTAGGGAGATCACCGGAGGGTCGCCGGAGGATCACCGGCTGAAGCTTGGTCGCCGGCAAGGAGCTGGATGCCGGCACAAGGGGGTTGGGCGGCCAAGGAGCTTGGGCGGCCAAGGAGCTTGGGCGGCAACACTAGGTTGGGCGGCAACTCCAACTAGGGTTTTTGGATTCGGGCTTAATTATCCTTTAAGCCCTCTTTTATAGAGAACTACTTCTCTTAATGGTTATTGGATCATAACCATTAGGCCCGTTAACCCGCTCCATTAGGATAAGTTAAAATAAACCAAACCATGATGGTTTATTTTAAGTTAAAACGAACCGAACAAACTTTTGGTTCATTCGTTTAAATCAACCAAACCCTTTGGTTTATTCTCATCCATTGGATTAGAACTAAACCATTTTGGTCCATCCATTATGTCTTCATAAGACACGGCCCATCCACGCTTCCATTGCGACTGAAACAATTTCATGCTCGCTTTATGTTTGGTCAAACCAAACATAGTTTCTCTCGGTCTGAGAATCCCATTCTCAAGCTCGTTTTAAATCCTTTGGATTACACTCGTTGTGCGTGTGACCAAATAGGTTCTCGGTTTATGTTGGCCGTCTATAATTAACCATTAATTATAGAGCGATCATGAGTGGCACCTAGTAGTACATCATGATCCCCAATTAAGAAAAGATCAGCGGTTGATCGAACTATTTTGAAACCCTTGATGGCTCGAATGATCGTGCCCCATTCCCTTCACTCATCTTATACCCACTTGGTTCGGGACATGGTCTATTGTGTCATCCCCACTAAGTGACTCACGTCTTTAGCCCAAGTATCATTTCCTCGTCCCTGATTCTAGTTACTCCACATGTATCGAAGAGTACCTTACTCTAAACATGTAATGCTTTGGCCAAAGACTTTAGTAACAATCCGACGAGAGGCCATGGGTATACATCTCCTCGCAAGGAGTGGTGAATCCTTTATAGGCTATTCAAAAACCATCGATCACTTCGACTTATACCCAATCATCCCGGGTCCACATCTCCTTAGAGATGTTTTCTTAAGATGTCAAAGCATAAGTCTCAATGATCAAGATGACTTGAATACCGCAAGTCAAAGGAACATCGCACTTAAGCCACAGTAAGAACTTCATTGACATATCTATATATGCAGAGAACCATATGAAGTCTTACGGCTGGTCACTCCAATGAACTAGTTACCATAACTAGCATCCACGATCAACTCGGACATCACTATGTCTCGGCCGGTGAGAATCGGTGCTTGGATACACCAAGGTATACCTCGTGCTAGTCTCGCGAAATTGATGGTGTCAAATCCATCAATTCATCGACTAGGGATAATTAGATACATCACAATTACACATGTAGAGATACTCACTAGTTGTGATCAATCACAAATTCTCTCATCTTGTGAATCGTATCGTGGACATTGATAAATGAGTTTAAGATCAATCAAATACATTAAACATGTATACTAAATAGTGAATCTTCATTTATCATATAAATGGTTCATACATAAGGCATTGCCTTAGGACATCTCTCATATATTACTAACAGACTCCCACTTGGCCTAATGCCAATCGCTACAGATTCCAATACCATAAGCTCTAACATGACCTCAAACTTACTTTGAGGTAATGCTTTAGTCAAAGGATCCGCTAAGTTCCTTTCAAAGGGGAATTTTCTCGATTTGTATTTCATTCCTACCGATGATCTCTCCGATAAGATGATAGCGGCGAAGCACATGTTTGATCATCGATGAGACTACATCAAGTTCATAGATGAACTTATTGATCCAAACCGCCTTTGTCCGCCTAAAGTCGCAACGTATTCTCGCCTTAGTGGCTAATCCGCTATAGTGTCAAGCTTGGAACCTTTCCAACTTATTGCGCCCATTCTAGGTGAATACATACCTGCATCAAGACATGGAATCATCCTTGTCTTTCGAGTCCGCATCCGTGATACCCACGTATCACCATGTACCCTTCTCCATATATTAGGAACACATCCTTAGTTCTTCTCAAGTACTTAAGGATCGCCTTAATACCACCCAATGATCCATTCCTCGATCGGACTGTATCCGCCGTGACACTCGTGAGCATACGATACATCGGGCCTCGTACATAACATAGCATACATGATAGATCCTATTGCGGATGCATAGGGAATCTTACTCATGCAAATCCTCTCGCCTTCTCGCGGCGCTGACACATAGACTTCGAAAGGTGTACCATGCCCTCGATGGGTAAGAAACCTTTCTTGGGTTCCACATGCTAAACCTCTTTAGCACTCGGCCTATATATGTAGACGCAAAAGACCAAGCAACTGTTTCGATCTATCTCTATAGATCTTAATCCCGAGGATGTAGGTTGCTTCTCCCAGGTCTTTCATGGAGAATGTCTTGGATAACCAAACCTTCACTGACTGTAAGATTAAAACATCGTTTCCTATAAGTAGTATGTCATCGACATACAATACTAGGAATACGACCACACTCCCACTAACCTTCTTGTACACACAAGGTTCGTCTGGATTTTGTGAGAAATCAAACTTTTTGATTGTCTCATCAAAACGGATATTCCAGCTCCTGGATGCTTGCTTCAATCCATAAATGGATCATCGCAATTTGCATACCTTGGTTTTATCAACCGATGTGAAACCCTCAGGCTGTATCATATACACGTCCTCGAGCAGGTTTCCATTAAGGAAAGCTGTTTTCACATCCATCCGCCATATCTCATAATCATAATGAGCCGCTATGGCCAGGAGCATCCGAATGGATTTAAGCATAGCTACAGGCGAATAGGTTTCGTCATAATCAACACCTTGTTTTTGACGATATCCTTTCGCCATCAATCTAGCCTTATAGGTAATCACATTACCATCCATGTCGGTTTTCTTCTTGAAAACCCACTTGCACCCTATAGGCTTTATCCTTCAGTGGGTCAACCAAGTTCCAAACTTGGTTTTCATACATGGAATCCATTTCCGACTTCATGGCACCAAGCCACTTATCCCTTTCTCAACTTGTCAGCACTTCTTCATAATCCGAAGGCTCCTCATCATCAATGAGTAACACGTCGTTCGATTCACTTACGAGAAATCCATATCTCTCAGGAATATTGCGTGTTCTACCAGATCTACGAAGATGTGGTGTTACAATAGGTCCAGCCGATTGCTCATCACTATGAGTTGTCGGTTGTTGTGCTTCACCAGGTATCTCATCAATGTCTATTTGAGTCTCTCGAGCCTCCTCAAGCTCGACGACACTCCCACTGTTTTCTTGCAAGAGAAACTCTTTCTCTAGAAACACAGCATGCCTTGAAACAAACACCTTTTGTTCCTCAGATGATAGAATTGGTAACCCCTTGTTTCCTTAGGGTATCCAATAAATAGACATTTATCGGACTTAGCATCCAATTTGTCCGATACACCGCTTCACATAAGTGGACAACCCATATCTTCAAGTAAGATACATGAGGTTTCTTACTATTCCATATCTCATATGGAGTAGTTGAGACTACCTTGGTAGGCATTCTGTTTAACAAGTAAACAGCTGTCTGAAGTGCATAGCCCCAAAAGGACTTGGGAAGAGTTGCATGATTCATCATTGACCTGACTGTTAGGGCAATCTCTTGTCGTAATATGGTTTTGATGGTGTGGCAAAGGGTTTAAGTTAGTTTGATATGTTGACTTCGTTCCAGTTACGTATTGCTAAAACCTAGCTCCAAGGTTGAGTTAAATCCTAGGACGGGGACATTTAGATTTATCGTGCCTTGAGTCGGTGAAGGATAGCTTTGCGAGCCGTGCGCTTGGAGCATCAGGGACCGCGGACGAGAGCTTGGAGTGGCCGGAGGAAGTAGACTTGAGGCAAGAGGCGCGAAGGAGCATTGCAGGCCGTCGCGCTGATCTTTGCCGAGGGGCGTGGCGCGAGCGAAGAGAACCGGCGAGGACTCAGGGATGAGTGGCGATTGTAACCGGGAAGGGTAGCTCTTAGGTGAAACTTGGCCCATTTGGCCAAGTGTCGGATGAGTTTTCAGACACGGTCGATTGCCATGTCATGGCGATCGGCTCTGATCGATGGTTCGATCGGTGGTATAATCTAATGGTGAATCAAGTTGATCGATCATTTGCGGCATGGGCGGTCGGTGATGGTAATCGATCGGCTTGAGGGCGGTCGGTGATCAATGTGTCTGCGCGCGAGAATGGAGTCGACCTCGTTGAGGACTCGGCGGTTGACATCGATCGGTGATGGGTGCCATCGGTCGTGATGCGATCTGGTTGGATAGTATCCAGCGTGGAAGCGGCGTTATTGGGCAGCGGCTACGGCGGTCGGTGATGGGTTGCCATCGATCGGTGATCTGTCAATGGAAGAAACCCTCTTCCTCTATAAAAGGAAGGGGATGGGGCTTTGGGGGGTTAATGCTTATGCTCTAAATTGCTCCCAAAGTGCTCTAAGTGTTCTTCCACTCTTCTTACTAGTTTTATCTCCATTCTATTGTAAGAAGAGAGATTGTAAAGAGTTTACCTCCACCTAGCTTTGTGCAAAGGAGAGATCTAGTGGATAGATTTGGAGTGATTCACCGTGGGCCGAATCGGACCGTGGATTAGCGGCGTGGCCGTGAACCACGTTACATCTCCGTGTTTGTATTGTCTTTGTTTTATTTCTATTTGCTTGTCTTAGTTTTTATGCTTCGCTTGCGCTAACATTTGTAGGCGAGCAAAATATGACATCAACGAGCGAGGCTATTCACCCCCTCTAGCCAGGCCAATCGATCCCCAACAAGTGGTATCGAGCCAAGTCAGCTTTGGAGGACTAACACGCCACAACAAACACTTCATCTAAAGATGGCGGCTCAAACATCCATCCTCACGAGTTTGAAGGAGAATTCTCTTGGTGGAAAGAGAATGGAGGTATTCTTCAAACCGACTTTGAAATATTGTTAATTATGGAAAAGCGGTTTGAGTTGCCTAGGAGCGAAAATGGGGAGCCATTGGAGAAATCAAGGTGGAGCAAAGACAAAGAGAAGAATACTTGGCAAATTCAAGGCCAAGCACCACCTATACAATGTCCTCCCCCAACAAGAAGTAAATAGAATAGGGGAGTGCTCAAGTGCCAAAGATATGTGGGAGAGATTGGTTGAACTTAATGAAGGCACTTCGGAAGCCAAGCTAGCGAGAAGAGATCTCCTCCGCTCCCAACTATCAAATATTAAGCTTGAAAAGGAGAAAAGGTAACTTCCTACATTCTAGAATTAAAGAAATATTAATTGGGCTAACAAGTGTAGGTGAGAAGCTATCAAACGGGATATGGTAATGAAGGCCATAGATGCCTTTCCCGGTCCTCAAAATGGAGCTCCATGGTGGACTCATTTTTTATCTCCAAGAACACAGAAGTGAGCACCTTGGAGAATTCTTTTCAACCATGGAGCTTCATGAGACAAGGCTTGAAGGTATACAAGAAGAGCCTAGAGTCCAAAATTCAAGGAGTAACCTTGTTGGCAAATAAGGGAAGAAGAAGATGGAAGTCCTCCTCCTCATCCGATGAAGCCTCTACCTCCTCCATGGATAGCGGAAGAAGCCTACATGGTAAGGAAGGTAAGGCGTGCATTTAAGAATCTTAGATTTGATAAATCTCATGATAGGAATAGAGAAGACCAAGGGGAAGGTCATATGCTACAATTGCCAAGGAGAGGGACATATAAGGGATAATTGTCCCTCTAAACAAGAGCAAGAAAGAAGAAAGAGGAAGAAGAAGGGAGCAAGAAAAAGGAAGAAGAAAAGAAGGCAAAAGGAAAGGGGAAGGCCATCGCACTCAAAGCCAAGACATGGGATGACGTTGCTTCCGCCTCCTCATCCGAAGAAGAAGAGCATGTCTACTCCAACCTAGCACTAATGGCTCTTCATGACTCGGATTGCTCCTCCTCCTCAAATGAAGAATCAAGCACAAGTGGGGAGAGCTCAAATGAAGGGGGAGCTTCTACATCCTCCTCATCCGAAGAAGAAGAAGAGGATATGGAAACTATGGTAACGAATGTTTCTCCTAAGAAAATAGTTTCCATAATTTCTAGTTTAACTAAGGAGTTATTTGGCATGAAAAAGAAAAATAAAAGCATGCTTAATCAAATTAAGGATTTAGAACAAAAACTAGAAAAAGCATGCTTAAATGATAATGTTTCTTCTTGCCATGATGATGCATGCTCACATGACTATATGCCTTTGGATGTTAATGATGCATGCATAGAGGAAAATAGGGCATTAAGGGAAAAGGTAGATTATTTAACCAAAGCCCTAGGAAAATTCACAATTGGCTCCAACACATTAAATATGATCATAGGGAGCCAAAGGGCTAGCTTTAACAAGAAGGGCCTAGGATATAAAGAAAAGAAAAATGAAAAGGCCTACAAATGCCTAATAGCTAGGGGACAAGATAAAAAGAAAGTAATAGCTAGGAAATGGATCCCCAAGGAATATCTAGTGAACCCAATAGGAAAGAACTTATTTTGGGTTCCAAAATCCATCCTTAAGGGTTAGAATAACCCTAGGGTAGTCAACCACATGGACCTAACCTATATCATATTTTGGTTGACTTAGGATGACGGGACAACATTTTTTAGATAGTGTTGGGTGATGATAACGTACCCATAAATAGATAATGATGCTTAAATCATGATGATTAATGTAATTCCGATGTATATTTACAATCATGATTTATGTTTTTGAAATTTGGCACGTTATCATAAGAAATAGAGTTGAATCATGCTTTAGGTAATACTTTATTTATTATCATCATATAATACCTAATGAATGACTATTATTTGATGAATACATGAGTTTCATGATCATAATGTAGAATTCATTCATATATGTCTTTATGATCATGAGGATTATTAGGTTGACACTTAACCATGATAGAATTGCATGAACATATTGGTTAAGTATATACAAATACCCCCTAGGATGCATCTCACACTCACAATAGGCTAACTTGATTGCAAACTTAGCATGGGTGAGATGTTAGGATGATACAAATGTCCACTAATGCCTATGGCATTTAGATGGTCATTTAAAGTATCAACATAGCAATAATAGACCAATCATGGGGAAGGCTTATGTTTAATTCATAGACATATTGCCCAAAGATCATGGTTGGATATTTCATATGTTTTCAAAACAATTTCTTAATCTAAAATACATGTATTCATGTTTTGAAATAATTGGATGCAAGACTAGGTGTTAAAATGGATACTCTTATGATCAAAAACCTAGTAGTTTTTAAAGCTTTTGGATTTTTGGCAAATACGTGGAAATATAATGATTTTTCATGAAAACATATTTTTCACTGATAGATATACTTAAAAGAAATGTGTTCCCCAAATTTCATGATTTTTTGAATTTTTTGGAATTTTTAATGCATTTCTGAAATTCGGTCTGAAAATCAGAAAATCTCAAAATTCACGTGCCAGTCGACTGTTATCTGAACCAGTCGACTGATGGCCTGAATATCAGACCAGTAAAGGCTGAATTCTGAATTTTAAATCAACTTGTGGTATTTTCTTTCTTTTAGACTTGATGCCATGTGTTTTTAACTTAGTGATAATCTTTTTGATGGTGTCAAAGGGGAAAATGATTATGTTTAAGTTAATTATGATAGGGGGAGAAATTAAGGGGGAGGTTCATGGATTAAGGGGGAGTTGCATGTTGCTATATCATGATTATGTTTACATGCTTTCTTTCCTTTAAAATTTATATCAAATGTTTTTACCTAACTTAAACGGATTGCCACACATCAAAAAGGGGGAGATTGTTAGGGCAATCTCTTGCCGTAATATGGTTTTGATGGTATGGCAAAGGGTTTAAGTTAGTTTGATATGTTGATTTGATATGTGCGTTGAAGTCGTGCAGGACTTAGTAATTCGCACATGGAGCCATGGCGAGTTTCACATCTCATGACTCGTGCCTTGAGTCGGTGAAGGATAGCTTTGCGGAAGCCGTGCGCTTGGAGCATCCGAGGGACCGCCAGACGAGAAGCTTGGAGTGAAGCCGGAGGAAGTAGACTTTGAGGCAAGAGATGTGAAGGAGCATTGCAGAGCCGTCTTTGATCTTTGCCGAGGGGGCGTGGCGTGAGCGAAGAGAACTTGGGAGAGGACTCGAGGATGAGAGTGGCGATTGTAACCGGGAAGGGTAGCTCTTAGGTGAAACTTGGCCATTTGGCCAAGTGTCGGATGGGTTTTCCGACACGGTCGATTGCCATGTCATGGTCGGTACTCTGAAATCGATGGTTCGATCGATGGTCTAATGGCTGAATCAAGTTGATCGATCACGCGCATAGGCGGTCGGTGATGGCGCCGATCGGCTACGAGGCGACGGTCGGTGATGTCAGCGTCGCGGGCATAGAATGGAGTCGACCTCGTTGAGAACTCGACTGGTTGACATCAATCGACTGAGGGGTGCCATCGATCGGTGATGCGATCGATGCATTGGATAGTATCCAGCGTGGAAGCGATGGTTATTGGGCAGCTACGGCCGATCGGTGATGGGTGCCATCTCGCGATCTGTGTCACTCTTCCTCTATAAAAAGGAAAGGGTTGGGGCTTTGGGGGCCAAAAATGCTTATGCTCTAAATTGCTCCCAAAGTGCTCTAAGTGTTCTTCCACTCTTCTTACTAGTTTTATCTCCATTCTATTGTAAGAAGAGAGATTGTAAAGAGGTTACCTCCACCTAGCTTTGTGCAAAGGAGAGATCTAGTGGATAGATTGCGGAGTGATTCGCCGTGGACGAATCGGACCGTGGATTAGCGGCGTAGCCGTGAACTGTTGGGTTTCCGGCACCGCGGCGTGTGTGTGTTCGATCATGTTTCGTAAACATGAGCACAGCGGAAGCAATTAAAAATAATAAATCTATATTTATTACAACACACACAACACACGCATGCTATTACAACAAGTGTAGACATAACCGTAAATTAAAATTTGCAATAAAAGAAAATTATCTACGTTATACCTTCCGTATGACGTGTAGCGGGAACGGCATCAACCGGAACGATCCTCGTAAGAATCGTCTCTATCCGTATCCACGCCGAGCTCCTCGGGATGACTTCGCTAAGTCACGAGCTTTGTCTTCGTACGGGTTACTAGCCTCGTGTTGAAGACGACGTGATCGAGAGATGATCACGATCCGAATCCAAATTCGGATCCTAAAACGAGTTCTCAAAACTCGCTTCTCCGGAGAGGTATTCGTCAACCAATTGACGAATCCTTCGTCCTCCACCTCAGAGGATTACCGGAGATCAAATCCCCGGTAAGTTAGGCGCTATCGGAGCACTAACCGTCGTCCAAACGACGCTCCGACAACAAAGAAACAAGCTGTCCAGAAAAACTGGACAGCTTTTGGTGGAGGAATAGAGGCCGGCCAAGGAGAGATGGAAGCTCACCTTATCACCGAACCTAGAGGAGATCACCGGAGGGTCGCCGGAGCATCGCCGGCTGAAGCTTGGATGCCGGCAGCAAGGAGGTGGCTGCACAAAAGCTGGGCGGCGGCAGCTTAGGGTTGGGCGCCGAATACTCCAACAAGGGGTGGGCGGCAACACCAAGGGCTTAGGGTTTTTGATTAGGGCTTAATTATCCATTAAGCCCTCTTTTATAGAGAACTAATTCTCTTAATGGTTAATGGATCATATCCATAAAGCCCGTTAACCCGCTCCATTAAGATAAGTTAAAATAAACCAAACCATGATGGTTTATTTTAAGTTAAAACGAACCGAACCAACCTTTGGTTCATTAGTTTAATATAAACCAAACCCTTTGGTTTATTCTCATCCATTGGATTAGAACCAAACCATTTTGGTCCATCCATTATGTCTTCATAAGACACGGCCCATCCACGCTTCCATTGCGACTGAAACAATTTCATTCTCGCTTTATGTTTGGTCCAACCAAACATAGTTTCTCTCGGTCTGAGAATCCCATTCTCAAGCTCGTTTTAAATCCTTTGGATTACACTCGTTATGCGTGTGACCAAATAGGTTCTCGGTTTATGTTGGCCATCTATAATTAACCATTAATTATAGAATGATCATGAGTGGCACCTAGTAGTACATCATGATCCCCAATTAACCGAAAAGATCAACGGTTGATCCAGAACTATTTCTGAAACCCTTGATGCTCGAATGAATCGTGCCCCATTCCCTTCACTCATCTTATACCCACTTGGTTTGGGACATGGTCTGTTGTGTGGGTCCCCAATAGGTCGACTCGTCACACCTAGCCCAAGTATCATTTCTCGTCCCTCCAGTTCTAGTTACTCCACATGTATCGAAGAGTACCTTACTCTAAACATGTAATGCTTTGGCCAAAGACTTTAGTAACAATCCGACGAGAGGCCATGGGTATACATCTCCTCCCAAGGAGTGGTGAATCCTTTATAGGCTATTCAAACACCTTTGATCACTTCGATTTATATCCAATCATCCCGGGTCCACATCTCCTTAGAGATGCTTGCTTAAGATGTCAAAGCATAAGTCTCCATGATCAAGATGACTTGAATACCGCAAGTCAAAGGAACATCGCACTTAAGCCACGGTAAGAACTTCATTGACATATCTATATATGCAGAGAACCATATGAAGTCTTACGGCTGGTCACTCCAATGAACTAGTTACCATAACTAGCATCCACGATTAACTCCGGACATCACTATGTCTCCAGCCAGTGAGAATCACCGCTTGGATACACCAAGGAGTATACCTCGTGCTAGTCTCGACAGAATTGATGGTGTCCAAATCCATCAATTCATCGACTAGGGATAATTCCGATACATCACAATTACACATGTAGAGATACTCACTAGTTGTGATCCAATCACAAATTCTCTCATGCTGTGAATCGTATCGTGGGCATTCAGTAAATGAGTTTAAGATCCAATCAAATACATAAAACATGTATACTCAAATAGTGAATCTTCATTTATCATATAAATGGTTCATACATAAGGCGATTGCCTTAGGACATCTTTCATATATTACTAACATGAACCACGTTACATCTCCGTGTTTGTATTGTCTTTGTTTTATTTCTATTTGCTTGTCTTAGTTTATTGCTTCCGCTTGCGCTAACATTTTGTAGACGAACAAAATACGACATCCAACGAACGAGGGCTATTCACCCCCCTCTAGCCGGCCAATCGATCCCCAACACTGACCATGTCCAACAAGGTCCGGTTACGCCTCTCAGATACACCATTATGCTGTGGTGTATAGGGCGGAGTCCATTGAGACAATATGCCATTGTCTCTTAGATAATCAAGAAACTCTTGACTTAAGTATTCACCACCTCGATCCGATCGAAGTATTTTAATACTCTTGTCATGTTGTTTCTCTACTTCATTTCTGAATTCTTTGAACCTTTCAAAGGCTTGGACTTGTGTTTCATCAAGAACACATACCCAAACCGTGAGTGATCATCGGTGAAGGTAATGAAGTAGCTATAGCCTCCTAATGCTTGAGTTGACATAGGTCCACATACATCAGTATGTATTAGACCTAGTAACTCTCCCACTCGTTCACCTTTTCCAGTAAAAGGTAACTTAGTCATCTTGCCTTTTAAGCATGATTCTCATGTATCGTATGAATCCAATTCAAACGATTCCAGAATTCCACATCGATGTAATTCGGACATGCGTTTCTTGCTTACATGGCCAAGACGACAATACCACATGTATGAGTCTAATTGATTATCTTTTCGAGCACGCTTGTTGCTCGCTTCGATATTGAAAATGTCACTGGATACGTCCAACGTATAAACACCATTGCTTAAAGTTCCAGTCCCATAAAGAACCCCATTCAAAGTTATGTAACAACAATTGTTACTAAACGTCAAATGGAAACCATTTCTATTTAAACAAGAAATAGAAATGATGTTCTTTATCAACGAAGGAATATAAAAGCAATTGTCCAGTTCTAAGACAAGTCCTGTAGGGAGTTTCAACAAATACGATTTGATGGCGAGTGCAGCAACCTTTGCTCCATTCCCAACACGTAAATTTGACTTTCCCTTGACGAGTCTTCTTCTATTCCTTAGCCCATGTATGTCATTACATATATGTGAGCCACACCCAGTATCCAATACCCAAGTGTCTAAGGAAATAGAATGACAATCAATAAAGAAGATTTCTGAAGAAGATGGGGCATCCGATGCCTTATCCTTCTTCACGGACTCAAGATAAATCTTGCACTTTCTTCGCAAATGTCTCTCCTTGCCATAATGATGGCAAGTTTCCTTTTGTGCTAGTTCTACCTTCTTAGCCCTTCTCTTCTTTCCCTTATGCTGTTCCTTTGACTTCCTCTTAGAACCTTTCTTCGAGGAATCAACTAACAGCACCGTCCCCTGCTCATGCTTCTCAGAAGGCTCCACAGTCTTCAGCATGTTGAGCAGTACCACAGATGAACCTCCTTGCATCTCAGAGGTGAAGAGGAGCTTGGAGACTTCGAACCTTTCGAATCTCACTTGCTCATCAACCAACTCACAGAGATGAAGGACTACGATATGAGCATCCATATGCTCATGCTGCTTTCGTAGCTTGGGTTCCATCGCGGCTAGCATGATGCAACTCATTTGTTCAGAATCACTCACATGTTTCTGATAGGCCAACAATTGGTCTAAAGTTGCATCGTCACTAGGACGGGCGGGAAGAGGCGCTTCGAGGACATTTGCAAGCTTTTCAACCTTGAGAACAATTCTCAAGTTTCTAAGCTAGTCCAAGAAGTTCGGCCCAGTCAATTTATTTGAATCCAAAATGGAATGCAAATTCAAACACATCATGATCAACATATTAACTTAGAAATACAAAACGAGCATATATGAGAAAGATGATTTTAAAATGCACCAATATACATTTATAAATCCCATTCATTTTTCGAATTTCAAAAACCCTTAAAATCACTTCGGGAGATCGTAGGTCCATCTCCGAATGGGCTGATATCCATCATAGATAAGAACAACCTTGGAGTGAGTCCAACAAGCCATTCTTAGCTATGATGGTGGGTATCAAGTATACCGATTACATATCATGTATATGTAACTATCACAATGTGCTATCAACTAATTGAATGTTTACACATACATTGGGTTGTTAACACATTAACAAGTATGCATCATATGCATAGCACCCAACTTCACCTCTCTTCATATCGACCTTGGAGTGAGTCCAACAAATCGATGCTCCAAATTAAAGCCGACCCATTAATCGCGAAATAGTTTTAATATGGTTAGAGCGCATTCAACCAATTAGCCAGGCTTGGAGTGAGTCCAACAACCCAAACTAACGATTGACCTCTGACTCTTACCATATTAGAGTTAAACTATTCCAAAGATTTGAACATGTTCAGGTTCGAGCCGGGCTTGGAGTGAGTCCAACAACCCAAACAAGAAACAGAACTCTGGTTCTAACCATATTAATGGAAGGTGTAGGCTTTAATATTGAGTTAGGGTTTTATGTCTCATCCTCTTTGCATGCAAATAACTATTATCTACATGGCATGACATACATGGCATACATCTACATGTCACGACACGCATGGCATAATGTTATGCATCTAATGCAATTACATGGCATACAATTATGTCATGTACATAATTTCCTTATTTGTCATAACTATTTATGGAAATAAAATATGTTTAAGATTTGATTCTCCAAATCAAATCATAATTAAATTAGGAAACAAATTTCCAAATCTAATCACATATTTTATTCATAGAATTATTTGATTAAGGAAAATCTATTTAGGAAACTAATTTCCTAAATCTTTAAAACTACTTATGGAAATAAAATATTTTAAGATTTGATTTCCCAAATCAAATCATGATTAAATTATGAAACAAATTTCCAGAATCTAATCAAATATTTTATTTATGGAAAATATCAATTTTCATAAATACTTCCAACTTTCCAAAAGTGGAAGATTTCCATAAATACTTCTAGACTTTCCAAAATTGAAAAATTTCCATAAATACTTCTAAATTTCCAAAATTTCCAGAAATACATTATGACTATCGCAAAACTATTTTTACGATTATGTCGAAACACAACCTGGGCTCTGATACCACTGTTGGGTTTCCGGCACCGCGGCGTGTGTGTGTTCGATCATGTTTCGTAAACATGAGCACAGCGGAAGCAATTAAAAATAATAAATATATATTTATTACAACACACACAACACACGCATGCATATTACAACAAGTGTAGACATAACCGTAAATTTAAATTTTCAATAAAAGGAAATTTATCTACGTTATACCTTTCGTATGACGTGTAGCGGGAACGGCATCAACCGGAATGATCCTCGCTAGAATCGTCTCTATCCGTATCCACGCCGAGTTCCTCGGGATGACTTCGCTAAGCCACGAGCTTCGTCTTCTTACGGGTTACTAGCCTCGTGTTGAAGACGACGTGATCGAGAGATGATCACGATCCGAATCCAAATTCGGATCCAAAATGAGTCCTCAAAACTCGCTTCTCCGGAGAGGTATTCGTCAACCGATTGACGAATCCTTCATCCTCCACCTCAGAGGATTACCGGAGATCGAATCCCCGGTAAGTTATCCGCTGTCGGAGCTCTAACCGTCGTCCAAACGACGCTCCGACGAGAGGAGAAGAAGCTGTCCAGAAAACTGGACAGCTTGGTGGAGGAGTAGGCGCCGGCCAAGAACAAGGAAGCCAAGTGCTCACCTTTTCACCGAGGCCTAGGGAGATCACCGGAGGGTCGCCGGAGGATCACCGGCTGAAGCTTGGTCACCGGCAAGGAGCTGGACGCCGGCACAAGGGGGTTGGGCGGCCAAGGAGCTTGGGCGGCAACACTATGTTGGGCGGCAACTCCAACTAGGGTTTTTGGATTCGGGCTTAATTATCCCTTAAGCCCTCTTTTATAGAGAACTACTTCTCTTAATGGTTATTGGATCATAACCATTAGGCCCGTTAACCCGCTCCATTAGGATAAGTTAAAATAAACCAAACCATGATGGTTTATTTTAAGTTAAAACGAACCGAACCAACTTTTGGTTCATTCGTTTAAAATAAACCAAACCCTTTGGTTTATTCTCATCCATTGGATTAGAACCAAACCATTTTGGTCCATCCATTATGTCTTCATAAGACACGGCCCATCCACACTTCCATTGCGACTGAAACAATTTCATGCTCGCTTTATGTTTGGTCCAACCAAACATAGTTTCTCTCGGTCTGAGAATCCCATTCTCAAGCTCGTTTTAAATCCTTTGGATTACACTCGTTGTGCGTGTGACCAAATAGGTTCTCGGTTTATGTTGGCCGTCTATAATTAACCATTAATTATAGAACGATCATGAGTGGCACCTAGTAGTACATCATGATCCCCAATTAACCGAAAAGATCAACGGTTGATCCAGAACTATTTCTGAAACCCTTCAGTAGCTCGAATTAATCGTGCCCCATTCCCTTCACTCATCTTATACCCACTTGGTTCAGGACATGGTCTATTGTGTCAGTCCCCACTAGGCTGACTACGTCACACCTAGCCCAAGTATCATTTCCTCGTCCTACGGATTCTAGTTACTCCACATGTATCGAAGAGTACCTTACTCTAAACATGTAATGCTTTGGCCAAAGACTTTAGTAACAATCCGACGAGAGGCCATGGGTATACATCTCCTCGCAAGGAGTGGTGAATCCTTTATAGGCTATTCAAACACCTTCGATCACTTCGACTTATACCCAATCATCCCGGGTCCACATCTCCTCGGAGATGTTTGCTTAAGATGTCAAAGCATAAGTCTCCATGATCAAGATGACTTGAATACCGCAAGTCAAAGGAACATCGCACTTAAGCCACGGTAAGAACTTCATTGACATATCTATATATGCAGAGAACCATATGAAGTCTTACGGCTGGTCACTCCAATGAACTAGTTACCATAACTAGCATCCACGATCAACTCCGGACATCACTATGTCTCCAGCCAGTGAGAATCAGCTGCTTGGATACACCAAGGAGTATACCTCATGCTAGTCTCGACAGAATTGATGGTGTCCAAATCCATCAATTCATCGACTAGGGATAATTCCGATACATCACAATTACACATGTAGAGATACTCACTAGTTGTGATCCAATCACAAATTCTCTCATCTTTGTGAATCGTATCGTGGACATTCAGTAAATGAGTTTAAGATCCAATCAAATACATTAAACATGTATACTCAAATAGTGAATCTTCATTTATCATATAAATGGTTCATACATAAGGCGATTGTCTTAGGACATCTCTCATATATTACTAACATAAGATAAGCCCAGTGGGCAAAGACAAAGAATATGTTCCTACAGCTACAGCAGCAACTTTTGCGCCATTGCCTACTCGTAGGTCCACTTCGCCTTTTGCCATTAGTCTACTATTTCTCAGTCCCTGCACATTAGTACAAATGTGAGATACACATCCGGTATCTAATACCCATGTAGAAGAAATAGATAGATTAACTTCTATAACGTGTATACCTGAGGCAGAAGTCCCACTTCTTTTATTCTTTACTTCCTCAAGGTAGACTTTGCAGTTCCGCTTCCAGTGTCCAGTCTCACCGCAATGGAAGCAGTCCCCTTCCTTAGGTACTTTACCTTTACCCTTTGAAGTGGATGAATTGGCCTTGCCTTTGGCTTGGGTCTTACCCTTGCCTTTGCGCTTACCTTTGCCCTTCTTGACCATTAGTACATTACTAACTTTCTTTTTAAGATTCGGTTCAGCAGTTCTTAACATGCTGAGAATCTCAGGCAAAGGTTTATCAATTTCATTCATGTTATAATTCATGACGAATTGATTATATGCTTCCGGCAACGATTGCAGGATAACATCGGTTGCCAATTCTTGGCTCAATGGAAAACCTAGTCTTTCAAGGTTCTCAACGTACCCAATCATTTTAAGTACGTGAGTTCCTACAGGTGTTCCTTCTTGCATCTTTCATGCAAAAAGAGCCTTAGACACTTCAAAACGCTCGTGCCTAGCTTGTCCTTGATATAGTTGTTTTAAATGCTCAACCATATCATAGGCATCCATGTTCTCATGTTGCTTCTGAAGCACAGAGTTCATGGTGGAAAGCATAAGACATTACACATCTAATGCGTCATCTTGATGCTTCTTATAAGCATCCTTTTCAGCACGAGTGGCCGCAGGGGCGGGTGTTTCAGGGATAGACTGCTCTAGGACATACAGTTTACATTCTTGCTTGAGGATAATCCTCAAGTTCCTATACCAGTCTAGAAAGTTAGCTCCATTGAGCTTGTCTTTCTCAAGGACAGATCGCAAGTTGAGGGGGTGTGTCGTGTTAGATGACATGGTGATCTACAACATTAAAATGCAAAATTAAGTATCATACCTAAGTCATTTAATTAGGCCTTTAATTAAATGAGGCTCCCACTAAATTCTCATAGCTTTGATATGAGCTAATTATTGATGTAGGCAAACACATTTTGCTTACATCATTAGCTTCTATTTAGCTATAAATTTATATGGGATAAAGATCCACATCATAATTCGTCTTGAGTTAGCTTTGGCTAATCGCCCAAGACGTAGTATGATTAGGTAGGCAATCTTTTTTCAATTACATCTGATGTAACTCTTTAATAGCTTTGGTTAAGTTTAGATTAGTTTAGTGCTTATTCCTAAACCAGCTTCCAGGCTGTGGCGAGGCACAGAGGCCTTCTTTGATATCGGAGCAACGACCACTTCTAAGACAAAGCTGATGTTCGGAAATCACACAAAACTAATTTTTAAAACTTATGTTCAAAGCTAATATATGCCTGTACTTTCTTAATTAAGTCTTAACCAAGTTTGATAGCGGGACATCACGATTGTCCACTCGCACTCTTCCAAGATAAAATGCATTGCTTTGCTTTGGCAAACCCAATAACAAATGATCGAGGAAGTAGTGAGTACCAAACTTTGGTAGGCATATCGTTTAGACTTATTAAGAAATAAACTTAAACATGCATCACATACATATTAGCATACATCACATATAAGCTAAATTAACATGCATCACATACATATTAGCATACTAAGCGTGTCATGGTTATGGCCCTTATTCTACAATCTTCTCAAGCCAATGAGAAGATTGATTGGTCAACCTAGGGATAACATCTTCTCCCAAGTGCTTCCTTTTGGTTGTCGTGTGTTGTTGATTTCCTCCTTGTAACATCATCTTCCAATGGACTCTCCATCTTTATTTTGTATATTACAAAAGGAGAAATACTCGAGTTACATTCGAGTCTAAAACTAATTTTACAACAAGATTTTTAGGAGAAAGGCACGACTCGCAGGCCGTATTAAGAATTACAACACACATTCACAAACTTTTTGGGACTAGGCCATAACCATGCACCATGTCATTTTTAACTTTTAAAAGACATCGGATATTTTATTATGTTTGAAAAATTGCTAATGCAATTATCAACTCATAATAAAATTTATCCTACTTCTATATCATATATAAAATAGAGAAAAACTATTTTTTATACGATCTTTCGCAAGTGGCTCTGATACCACTGTTGGGATCTCTTTATGCAAAATAGCATATGCGCAACGGAAAAATTAGGATCCCTTCCAAGTGATCCTTGCAAAAGAAAAACTCATACAAAAATAAATTTCTCAAAAGAAAACCTATCTTATAGGAGAATTCTACCTTTGTTGCGTGCCCTTTGCAATCCCGCTTTTCCTTGGATGTGTTGGATCTTTTAGCACGTTCAAATGTCCGTGCCTCTATATGTATCCACACGAGCAAGCTCTTGTCTCACAAAAGAAAACTAGAAGATCTCTCCTTTACTTCTTGCTAGAGAAGTCCCTAAAGGAGAGGAAGGTAAGGAAGAAGAGAAAGGAAGAAGACTACTCTTCTTGCTAGCTTACACTCACAAAACCACACAACAAAAGCCTCTCCCACCAAGCTCTCACCAAGCCTTAAGCTCCAACTCAACCCCTTTGGCCGGCCACCCCATGGGGTGTTTTATAGGATTTGACAAACCTTTCATCTCCTATCACATTCAATGCAATCAATGGCATTGAAAGATAATTAAACAAGGAGTTATCCTCCTTGTTTTGGCCGGCCACATGTGGAGGAAATCCAAGGGTCAAAACCCTTTGTCTCCTTCCAACTCATCAAGCTTAGGTGGCATGCTTATGTGGCATGCTTAGGTGGCATGCTTATGTGGCATTCATGGATGTTGAATTAATCTTATTAATTCATTAAGCTTATGTTATCATATTGAATTAATCTCATTAAATCAATAAGGTAACATATTGAATTAATCTTATTAAATCAATTAAGCTTAGCGTATTGAATTAATCTCATTAAATCAATAAGCTAAAATTCTCATTAAGCTTAAGCTCCAAAAACCATTTTGTACTTAAGCTTATTCCCAAATTATTCTAGTCAAACTAGAATGCACTAATTCTTCTAATCATCATGCTCTTTGTGTGTGACCCTATAGGCTCTCATAACGTTGGCAGTGGATCTAAACTCTTTTAGATACACAAGCAATGAGCGGCATCTAGCAATACATCATTGCTACCCAAGTTACGAGATAAGTCAAGATCCGACTAACCTTTCCGTGACTACTATAATGTATGACCGTGTCCTTCTATCCTTGATATCAGATTGACCAATGAGGCATAGACCGTGTCATCCTCGATCAATCTATGTGTTTCTTGATCCCTGAGTAAACTAACTCAAACAAATGAGCTCAATATCTCATATTGACTCATTTGAGCATGGCCATGCGTTTTAGTAGTTCTACTCAATCAAGGGTCCCACAGATATCACTCCCGTCATATGGGAGGGATAGATCTCATCTACATCACTCACATCCCTCCGCATAATTTGTTATATACCCAGTAATCGCCTTTATGGTCCACCCTGTTACGGGTGACGTTTGACAATACCAAAGTACATAACTCCTTATGTAGGGAACCGTAGTGACTTCAGGTTTGAGGACTATTCATACCAATAGTCACATGAGAAAGTTTATGACACTCATATGACGATCCATGAAACTTTCTCATGGCAGGTCAGTTCAGTATATATTCTCTAATATATACCCATGTGTCAACTTGATATCATATATCCATGACTTGTGAGATCAAGTCATCAATTGACCTACATGCTAGTCTTTATGTATTAATATTGCCCTTGCATATTAATACTTGACTAGGAACATTTAGGAAAGTGTTCTCTATAGCCTCTCATAATCAATTCTGCCAATTGATGTGCTGTAGATAAGAACCTACTTTTCTAGGGCATTAATATATATTTAATTTAGCTGGCACAAGCAAGACGTAAATATATAATAACCAATCCTTTGCCTTTATAGAATATGATACAAAATGTTCCCTATTCAACCATCACATGATTGGTTCTAGGGCTATAACTAACACATCGAGGATTTAAACTATTTCAAATGGATGTGAAATCAGCGTTCTTAAATGGAATTATCAAGGAAGAAGTCTATGTTAGCCAACCCCCAGGATTCGAAAACTTAGACAAACCTGACCATATTTTTAAACTTAAGAAAGCCTTATATGGACAAAAACAAGCTCCTAGAACTTGGTATGAAAGACTTTCTATTTATCTCAAGTCTAGTCAAGGCTTAGTCGATCCAACCCTCTTCATAAAATCCGTAGGCAAAGAAATCTTTATTGCCCAAATTTACGTAGACGACATAATTTTTGGAACAACCAACTCAATCCTACTAAATGAGTTCATTTCACTAATGGAAAGTGAATTTGAAATGAACTTGGTAGGAGAATTAACTTTTTCCTAGGATTACAAATTAAACAAACTAAAGAGGGAATTTACTTACACCAACATAAATATGCTAAGGAATTAATTAATCGATTCGGAATGCAAAATGCTAAGGTAATAAATACAACGATGGCTACAAATGTTAATATAGGAGAAGACTTAGAAGGTAAACCAATATACCTTAAATACTATAGGAGTGCAATAGGTAGTCTCCTGTATTTAACTACGAGTCGACCTGATATATTATTCGTAGTAAGTATGTGCGCAAGGTTCCAAACTTGTGTTAAGGAGTCGTGCCTAACGTTAGTTAAGAGTATCCTTAGATACCTAAAGGGTACACTAAACGTAGGGTTTTGATACCCTAGATCTACCGAGTTCGAACTAATTGGCTACTCCGACTCAGATTATGCCGGTAGAAAATTTAATAGAAATAGCATGAGTGGTTGTTGTCAACTCCTCGGCTTGAGTCTAGTGAGTTAGTGCAGTAGAAAGCAACATTGTGTTGCCTTATCTACGACCGAAGCCGAATACGTCACGATGGGTGAGTGTGTAGCTCAACTTCTTTGGATGAAGCACACTCTCTAAGACTTTAACCTAAATTTTAACAACACTAAAATTTACATCGATAACATTAGTTCAATTAATTTAACCAAAAATCTTATATGTCACTCTAGGACCAAACATATAGAGTTCAAACACCACTTCATTTGAGAACATGTAGCTAACAGGACCATACAACTCGAATACATGGAGTCCAAATCGAACCTAGCAGACTTGTTTACCAAACCTTTACCCGAAGAAGAGTTTAGTCTGCTTAGACGTAAATTAGGTATGTGCGTAATAGAGTAGAACTTAAAAACTTATACTTTTCTTTATACTCTATTTTTTATTTTTCATGCAAATTGAACTAGCCTAGGACTTACCGTAGAAAGCATGCACCTATACATTTAAGGAGCCAAAATATCTCACAACACATAGGACTAATGTGTTTGTGTACTTAGCCACGTAGATGGGCATGAGATGTTAGGACCATACTCCTTGTTCCAGATGTAGATCTAGTACATCGACATGAATCGTGGAGTATAATTATCTAAATTAACCAACTCTAATCAGGACTTATTGATCATTCTATATCAATCAAGTCAAATAGAGTTGAACATATTTTTAGATGAGCTTATGTTTAAACTATTATTTTCAAAATCTATTTGGAACATGCTTGGACTTAAATTTCATTTACGGCAAAATTCTAAAAATATGTTTTCCAAAACCCCCGCTCTTTTTTATTTATGGAAAAAAGGGGAGAAAAGGTGAAAGTTAAGGGATCAAAAATTAATTTTAATTTTTTTTTTTGATAACTTAACTTGTATCTAACTAAAAACATCGGTCCAAGTTAAGTAAGCTTCAATTACTTAACTTAATCCTTTTTTTTTATTATGGTTAACCTTTTTAATGGTAAAAGGTGGAGGAAAAGACTAAAGTTAAGAGATCAAAAGTTAACTTTTGATATCTTAACTTAAAACTTAATTTAAAATTTTAGGCTTATACTTAACTTGTTAAGTAGGAACCATTAAGGGGGAGAACTAAGATCCTTTCTCAAGTACTCACCTAAGGTCAAGGGGGAGGTTACCTCAAGGGGGAGGACTTGAAAAAGAATCTTACTCTTACTTCTACTGAAGCTAACTTACTAAGTTATTCACACTAACTTATTAAGTTATGCATATTCAATATTCATTTGATTTATGCTTCATATTCATTTCATTTACTTAATGCTTTAAGTGTTACCCTTAACTTTGTGTCGGTTTGTCATATATCAAAAAGGGAGAGATTGTTGGTGTAGTAGGCACCAGATAATCGAACCTAAGTTTTGATTATGGCAAAGACTCAAAGCTAAGGTCATATTGTTTTCTAACAAGCTGAACAAAGTGTGCAGAAATGGTTAAGTTAAGCTGAAGGTCAGTGACACCCAGAGAATCTCGGATGGAGAAACCACGGTGGTCGAGCGACACCGGGAGAACTTAGGCCGGAGCCAAAGAACTCAGGTGGAGATCGGAAGCAAAGCTACACGTCACAAGGACCTAAGGCAAGCTCTTGTGTGTGAGTGAATGCAAGGTCGGATCCTCCATACGGGGACATCCATAGGTGACGATCCGACCAAGACTTCCCGTGGAAGGTCTCGGTCGAGATCGGATGATAAGTGGTCGTCAAATTCACTTATATTGCTTTCATTTTCGAGATAACTTTTTGTTGCTACTAGAAACCCTAGTAGCAGCCAACTGCTAGCTGTTAGCAGTCGACTGCTGGTGCCATCAGTCGACTGATAGGGTTGATCAGTCGACTTTCATTCAAAATCCAGCTTCGAGGGGAGTCAAACTTCATCCCCTTATCTTAGGGTGAGGTGGCCTTTGTTGATAGAACTTGATATCAACGTCTAGGGGGTTGGAAGGCTATAAAAGAAGGGGGTTTCACCCCTTTAGGTCATCATTCAAGCTCTCCAAGTGCTCCCGCAATGCCACGACTGATGTGCAAGGTCGCGACCTTAAATCCCGCAATGAAGACCGTCGAAGACTCAAAGTCCGCGCTCGCGCTCAATGCCTGCAAGTGCACGGATGTCGTCAAGTAATAAAGATTATCGATCCCACAGGGACTGGGATTCGAGTACCAATATACTTAGTGGTTGCGATTGTTCGGACGGAATCTCAGAGAGAGTCGGTTGGTGAGGACTATCGGAGGACCCTACTAAGTGCGGTGTCACACGGAGGAGGAAAAGAGGGTACCGGGGTCTTGAAAAGGCGATTCTAGGACTTCAGTTTCACTTGTGTACCATATAACAATGTTGTCAATTGGCGTCGTCTAAACTTCTACCTATGGTTTTGGGGAAGGGACATCATACACTCTCCCGCAGAGCCGCCGCATTCACTGGGAGCTATCCTCACCCAAAAGGATGGGATAGAGGGTACGAGGATGCCAAATCAATCCTTGCGGTGGACCATTTCCAATTCCACCGCTCCCTTCTCCCCGCAGTTACGGGAGGTCAGGTTTACCCCTAGGTTCCTTGATCAAACCTCCTAAATATAGATTACGAGGGTTGTCACCATCTCGTATCGCCTAAGAACAGTGGAAAGAAAGCCAAATTCACGAAAGTATAATAGAGAACAACTACCAACTGTCAATATCAAACTTTCAGCCAGAATTTAATATGAACCGACATTGTATATGAACTCAAGCTACTCTCTAATCCTAGAATCAAAAGTACTACTCCATAAATATGAAGGAAGAATCACAAAACATGTTGGAGTTCGAATTCAATAGAGATAAAGCACAGAAATAGAGATATACAATGTGTTGTGATCTTCTCTCCGGCGTTGTATTGCAAGTTGTGGACCTCCGGCGGTGTTCCTCCTCCTTGCTGCAAGTTACCAAAGCTTTTTAGGGCTTCGGTGTGCCATCCTAGCCGTTGTGCCCTCCCTAGGGTTTGGGCGGATCCATCCTTATATAGACGTCACCTCGGACCGCTGCGAAATCGGGAAAAAACCCTAGTCGCGCAACTCCATCGGGCCACCACACGGCCATGTGTTTCCACATGGCCAGGCCGTGTGCAGCCCTGGTGTGCTGATCTTTGCCCATCAGACATGGCAATGTGAATCCACATGCCCTGGCCATGTCCCACTCTGCGTCTAGCATGAAATGTCCTTCTTTCACTCCGAAAATATGTCTTTTCTGCCAGAAAAGCCAACCTGCATTCAAAAGAACAACGAGCAGACCTCCGAACTAGAAAATAGGAAATGCATGCAAAAATAGAGTAACTTATGCATGAAACTAGCGCAAAATGTAACAAGATGTGAGCATAAACTACTCCTAAAACCCTATGGGTGCGTTTGGTTCAAGTAATCATACATAACCTTAGTTATGTGATTACCAGAGAATAAAATATAACCTTGGAATAAAGTATAACCTTAGATAAAAACCTTGTTTGGTTGGAGGTTTTAATATATAACTTAGTTTAACATTTTACTAAATTATCCATTGTCTTTGCTCAATCAATTCGACAACAATGACAGAAATATTAATGACGACGGCAGCGATCGGCCGACCGATAATAGAGCGATTCTCGGCCGGCCGGCGGCGCGGGCGATGGCGATGGTAGCGGCGGCGGCCAGCGGCGTCGATGGAGGCGTCGGCAGCGACGACGGGCGGCGATGGCGGCGGCGGCGGCAGCGGGTGGCGACGACGGCAGCAGCGCGGGGCCCGGCGGCGGCGATGCGGCGGCGATGGCCGGCGACGATAAGCGGCAGCGGCGGCGACGGCGGCGGCAGCGGCGTTGACAAATTGACATTTAATATATTGCTTGGGGTAATATTGGAAAAAAGTTTCCTTAACCCCGGGAATCAACAAAAACCTTGGTTCTCTAAGGTTTTCCGATTCCCCCTAAAAAGGTTTTTGTTCATAACTTGGTAATGATCAATTACCAGGTAATTGTTTATAACTTAAACCAAACAAGGTTTTTGTTGATAACCTAACAAGGTTATCAACAAAAACCCCCAACCAAACGCACCCTATATGTTTTGCTCACATCACTTCCCCCAGACTTAAATCTTTGCTTGTCCTCAAGCAAATCTCAGTGCCATAAAATTTTAAAAAGATAATGTTCCATAATGAGCATGCTAACTAAATTTATCAGGTGGTATTTGCAATTAAAGCAAAACAGATACGTTCTAAAAATTCACTAAGTTAGCTTCTCGTGCTCGTGCTAGGCAAATCATTCTTAGGGGATGCCCGTTCCATGGTGAGTTAAGTCATCACCCCTTAGCTTTCCTAATGTTTTCGGCTCTTAGGCACTTACCTGCCCAAAGCGAGGGTCATTCCCTAGATCTAGCATAAAGTCTCAAAGGCATGCTCAGTATTGAGAGAAATTGAGAGGTGTTTCCCCAGTAAACTAACTCGGTCTTAAAGGGGCACCTAGCCATTTCCACCCCACAACAACTATTTTTTATCCCTCATATATATATATATATATATATATATATATATTAGCTCACAGGGATTTTGATTTTTCTGAATGGGCTTGCACAATTTGAGCATCTTCAGTAACTAAAATGCTGAACCTAGAGTCACCTATAGATTCCAAAGTACTAGTCTATTGAAGTGAATCATAACTAGGTATGTACTAGATCCTCCCTGTCAGACTGTTCAACATGTGTAAGTGCAAAAACAGAGCTAACCAGTGTAAGTCTAGAACATTCAATAGAGAACATAGAATAAAATTCCACAAGATAAATAGAGTTAAGCTACCTATGGGAACAACTCATGCAAGCAATTTTCAAAAATACTACTGAGGTAGCTTTTAAGACACCAAAAATTAAGTACCGAAAGGAACTAAACAACTCATGCATGCATGAACAAATGAAAATACCAGAAAAGAAACTACTACTAGGAAAACAAAACAAAATAGATTTAGGCCCCCCCCCCCCCGCAAGACTTAAACAAAAGTATACCTCTAATATGGTGGACGAGATGGAAAGTCTGGGAGCCTAGGCATCTCTGGATCCTGGGAGAACCTACTGCTGAGCCACTGATGCCACATATACATGTGGTCGATCTGAGAGCTGGTGGATGCAGCGGTTGCTCGGTGCTCCTCCTCCCTAGCCCACTGTGCCTGCTGGGCGTGCATATGCTGTCACATCTCTCCGCGGTAAGCTGCCTCATTCTGGCGACGAGCAGCCTCCTCCTGGAAATATATGCGGGCCTCATCATAAAACTCCTCTACCCACTGGAAATGATCCCAGAATCCTTGGAACTCCGTCTGCTGGTAGGCGCTCTGCTCCTCCCATCATTGCCTCTGCGTCTGCTGCTCAGTATAGATGTCGTCGAGGCGTGATTGGAACTCCGAGAAATCATATGCCGACATACCTACATCCTGCTCAAAAGTAGAAAAAGATGGTGGCACAAGTGTAGGCTCATGTCGGCGTGGACTAGGTGGGCTCCTATGTATGTGTGGACTGGAGGGAGAGTGGTATAAAGGTGGAGAGAGGGGCGCTGATGTAGATGGTCCCTCATGTGGAGGGGACTCCACTATCAGGTCTAAGTGCCAATTGGCGCGTATAGCGATGGTGGTATGATCAGGGTCGGGGAGCCTAAGGGCCGTAAGATTTTTCCTTACAAAGCATAAGGAGTCTCCTTCTCTTACAATCATCTTCATGGCCATGCATACTCCTAGGTCGATCCTAGGGCTCCCCTCTATACTCTCCAATGTTGTGTAGTCGTACCCCATCCTATAACAAATGTGGGTAAGTAGGCCTCCCACATCTTCACTAAGTGTCTGATGAAGTGGGACCCTACATCGATGCTACTTCTTTCTTGTAGCATGCCCCATAGGCAAAGCAGCTCATTGGCTCTCACTACACCGTCACTCTCCCCACGACCAAATATAGTACTGGCAATGACACAGTGAAGGTATTGAAAGATGGGGTTTTGGAGGCGCGACGCTTTGGCCCTAGAAGGGTCATAAACGTGCTCCCCTGTCAACTTAGTCCAAATCAAACGAGAGTTGTACCCATTAGGGGTTCTTCTCTCTCCTCCACTTGGCAAGCCAAAGCATGAGTTCCATTGGTGAAGGGTCCACTCATGCTCAATATTAAAAAGTCTAAAAGTTATCCTACCCTCCTCGCTCTCTCTACCCGTTAAAACTTCCGCCTCTAAAGAACTTAAAAATTTCAAAACTATCCTAGGGTAAGTTAGGTGCCTTATTCCCATAATCTCATCCCACCCCATTTTTGTAAATAGGGTTTGCATGTCACCCAACAAACCTAAAGATCCTAGCAAATCCTAATCTAAGTACCTAGTAGTAGTAAGTTTACGAGTAGAGAGCATATTAAACCTATCTCTATGTTCATTGTTGTGAAAAAGTAGAGGGGGTAGGGCGTTACCCTCTTCCCGAGCTTGAGGAGCATCGACTCTTCTTGTTTGTCGCTCCAAGGCACCGGATCGGGATGCTACGGTCTTGGTCCTCCTCATCCTTGCTCCTTTTGGCTTCTAAAGAGGTTGAAAATGCTTTTAGAGGAAGGGGAAAACGAAATCACATGGCTAGGGCAAGAACTTTTGAAGCACATGGCGCAAATGAGGTAAAAACACACGGCTCGCCCCTTTTAACCTTGCGCACCACGGCCGTGTGAAAATACACGGCCAGGCCGTGTGCGCTTCTGGTCAAGCAGGCACGACCGTGGGAAAACACACGGCCAGGTCGTGTGCCCCCATTTTTCTCCCCTTTCATACACCATGACCCTAATTTGTTCATACACTTCACCGTGTAGAATGGGTTTCATTTTTTCCTAGAAAAGTTCTTTTCTACTCCTAACTCCAAATATGATGGAAATCAAAACTAAAATCTAACACATGTATGCAATGCAATAGAAAAAAGAAAAATCTACAACTAAACTTGGGTTGCCTCCCAAGAAGCGTTTTGTTTAAGGTCGTTTAGCTCGACCGCACTCTTCTATCAACTCGGCTCCGGTGGTTCAGTGAACCTCCATTCATCCGTCTCGGGATCCATGGACTCCCCTAGATACTTTTTCAATCGTTGTCTATTTACCTTGATCTCCCCCGATTCTCTACTCCATATGTCCACTGCCCCGTGTGGGTATACCCTTTTTACCTGAAACGGTCCTGACCACCTTGATTTTAGTTTTCCTGGGAAAAGTTTTAACCTGGAGTTATACAGGAGAACTAAGTCTCCTTCCTAAAACTCCTTTCTCAAGATGTGCTAGTCATTCCATTTCTTTGTTCTTTCCTTGAATGCCTTAGCATGCTCGTACGTGTCTCTTCGAATTTCGTCCAATTCGCTTAACTGCAGTTCCCTTTTCTCTCCCACCGCGCCGTAGTCCAAGTTGAGTTTCTTAATTGCCCAGAAGGCCTTGTGTTCTAATTCAACGGGAAGATGGCAAGACTTCCCGTTGACTAAGTGGAACGGGGTCATGCCTATCGGAGTCTTGTAAGCCGTGCGGTAAGCCCAAAGAGCATCGTCTAGTTTTGGTGTCCAATCTTTCCGTGATGCCACAACTGTTTTCTCTAGGATACTTTTGATTTCCCGATTCAAAATTTCCACCTGCCCGCTAGTTTGCGGGTGGTACGCTATTGAGACTCTATGGATCACCCCATACTTGTGTAGCAATTTTTCAAACTGTTTTTCAATGAAGTGGGATCCTCCATCACTGATTACTACTTGAGGGACTCCGAACCTAGGGAATATGTTTCTTTTGAACATCTTTATTACGGTCTTAGCATCGCAATGGGGTGACGCCACGACCTTCACCCATTTGAAGACGTAGTCTATCGCGACCAGGATGTATCTGTTTCCATCGAAAATGGGAAAGGGTCCCATGAAATCCACTCCCCATACATTGAAAAGTTCTACTTCTAATATGGTGCTTGCTGCCATTTCATGTCTCCTTCCTATATTCCCTGTTCTCTGACACCGGTCACAGGAAGCTACATAGTTGCACGTATCCCTAAATAAACTAGGCCAGTAGAATCCTGATTGAAGTACTTTCGTGGTCGTTTTTGCAATTCTGGCATGACCCCCATATGCGGAAGAATGGTAGTGAAAAAGGATGCTCTCCACTTCCTCTTCCGGCACACACCTCCGATAGACGTTGTTCGCACACTTCCTAAATAGGAAGGGGTCATCCCATACGTATTGCCGAACTTCCGAAAAGAATCTTTTCCTTTGTTGGGTCGTGAATTCTGGTTGTATCACTCTTCTCGCAAAAAAATTCACCAAATCTACATACTAGGGGGTGGTGACCTTAATAGCCATTATGGTATCATCCCGCAGAGCATCATCTATTTGAGCACTATCTCCTTCCTCTATCATACGGTCTATGGGCCTGCGCGATAGGTGATCTTCCAAGACATTGTTCGTCCCCTTTTTATCCCTAATCTCTACATCAAATTCTTGAAGTAATAAAATCCAGTGAATAAGGCGGGATTTTTCATCCTTCTTGTTTAGCAAGTATCAAACTGCAGCATGGTCGGTATATACCACTACTTTTGAACCTACTAAGTACTGTCTGAATTTGTCGAATGCGAACACAACTGCTAGTAATTCCTTCTCAGTCATGGTGTAGTTAATTTGGGCCTCGTTCAGGGTCTTACTGGCGTAGTGAATGGCATGTAATTTTCTCTCATTCCATTTCCCTAAGACCGCCCCCACTGCATAATTGCTAGCATCACACATGATCTCAAATGGTAGGCTCCAGTCATGCAGCTGAATTATCGGAGATGTTACTAGGGCTTTCTTTATTTCCTCAAATTCCGCTAAACATTCATGATAAAAAATAAAGTCCATGTCTTTAGCTAGTAGATTTGTTAGTGGTCTAGTTATCTGGGAAAAATCCTTTATAAACCTTCGATAGAAACCCGCATGCCCAAGAAAGCTTCGAACCCCCTTTACATCCCTAGGTGGTGGCAATTTCTCTATTACTTCAACCTTTGCCTTGTCCACTTTGATACCGTTCCCTGATATCTTATGCCCTAGAACTATCCCTTCAATCACCATGAAGTGGCATTTTTCCCAATTCAACACCAAGCTATTCTCCTCACACCTTTGCAAAACCGTTTTCAAATTCCTTAGACATGCATCGAAACTTGTTCCGTAGATTGAAAAATCATCCATGAAAACCTCCATAATTTGTTTGATCATATCCGAAAAGATGACTGTCATACAATGTTGGAAGGTGGCTGGAGCATTGCATAGGCTGAAGGGCATCCGTCTGTATGCAAAGGTCTCGTACGGACAGGTGAAAGTGGTCTTCTCTTGGTCTTTAGGGTGGATTGGGATTTGCAAAAAATCCTGAGTACCCATCAAGGTAGCAAAAATAGTAATGTTTAGCCAGGCGTTCCAGCATTTGGTCAATAAACGGAAGTGGAAAATGATCCTTCTTTGTTGCTTTGTTTAATTTACGATAATCTATGCACATTCTCCACCCTGTTACTGTTCGAACGGGAATTAATTCATTCTCCTCGTTCTTGACTACCGTAGTACCGCCTTTCTTTGGGACTACGTGTACTAGACTCACCCACTCACTATCTGAAATTGGGTATATTATTCTGGAGTCCAAAAGCTTAAGTACTTCTTTTTTCACCACTTCCTGCAAATGAGGGTTAAGTCGCCTTTGCCGCTCAATGGTTGACTTACACCTGTCCTCAAGTACTATCCTATGCATGCACAGAGATGGGCTTACCCCTTTTATGTCATCGATGGTATACCCCAGCACTTTTTTATAGGTCTTGAGCACCTCCAACAATTTCCTTGTCTCTTCTTTACTCAAATTGGCATTTATGATCACTGGATGGGTTGCAAGTGGGCCTAGAAATTCATACTTTAGACTGGGGGGAGTGGCTTCATCTCAAGCCCTGTGTGTTTTTCTTCTGCCACCTCCACCGATTCTCCTTCTTCTTCTGATTCGGAAGATACAGAGTCTTCTTCCATCAAATACTCTCTTTCTCCATCCTCTCCCTGCACTTGGTAGACTACTTCAGTACTATCTATCCCCTTGATTGGAAGACCCCCCTGAAAGTGTTGCTCGCTGTTAGCCCATATTTCGAGAGTCCCTACCACTGTCTCTATAATGCTATATGTGTCGTTTGTGCTCTTCTTCATCAACACGCCCCTGTGGCTGTGTCCAAGAGTTCTTTCGACGTGCTAGTTATTCCGGAATAAAAAACATGGAGGAGTAACCACTCTTGTAATCCATGGTGCGGGTAGCGAATCACCAGCCCTTGTAACCTCTTCCATGCTTCGACCAGAGTCTCTTCTTGTCCTTGCTCAAATGAAAGTATTTTGTCCCTAAAGTAGGTTGTTTTGAGGGGGAAAGAATTTGCCTAGGAAAGTGTTTTCCATTTGTTCCCACGTCGTTATGCTTCCTTCGGGTAGCACGCGTATCCATTGCTTAGCCCCTCCTTTCAGTGAGAATGGGAACATAATAAGCTTGATGGCCTCTGCTGGGACTCCTTCATATTGCATCGTCCCGTAGTAAGCCAAGAATTCCTCAAGGTGTAGATAGGGTTCCTCAATCTGAGTCCCTCCAAACTGTTTTCCTTGAATGAGAGCAATCAATGCAGGGTTTATTTCCCAGCTTGCCGCCTGAATTCGGGGAATAACAATGCAGGAGTTCCAGGCCTTTCGTTTAGATGCGATGTAATCTTTCAAGGGTCGAGCGGCCTGTGTTAACATCTCTCACAGTGTAGAACCACACCAAAAAGTTACAAGTGTTATCTTAATGCTAAAAGCAGAAAATAAATAAATCTAGTAAATAAAAACCTAAGATGCAATAAGTAAACATGAACCTACTACTAAAAATAAAAACTAAATCTAAATATGGAAAATAAAACTTAAGCAAATAAAGTAAACTAATAAGAAAATAATCTAATCCTAAGTCCAATCCAATCTACCGTCGTTCAATTTGATATCGAATTGACAGTCCCCGGCAACGGTGCCAAAAACTTGATGCGTACGGTCGCGACCTTAAATCCCGCGATGGAGACCGTCGAAGACTCAAAGTGAGCGCTCGCGCTCAATGCCCGCAAGTGCACGGATGTCATCAAGTAATAAAGATTATCGATCCCACAGGGACTGAGATTCGAGTACCAATATGCTTAGTGGTTGCGATTGTTCGGACGGAATCTCAGAGAGAGTCGGTTGGTGAGGACTATGGGAGGACCCTACTCAGTGCGGTGTCACACGGAGGAGGAAGAGAGGGTGTCAAAGTCTTGAAAAGGCGATTCTAGGACCTTGGTTTCACTTGTGTACCATATAACAATGTTGTCAATTGGCGTCGTCTAAACTTCTACCTATGGTTTTGGGGAAGGGACATTATACACTCGCCCAAAAGGATGGGATATTGGGTATGAGGATGCCAAATCAATCCTTGCGGTGGACCGTTTTCGATTCCACCGCTCCCTTCTCCCTGCAGTTACGGGAGGTCAGGTTTACCCCTAGTTCCTTGATCAAACCTCCTAAATATAGATTGTGAGTGCTGTCACCATCTCGTATCGCCTAAGCACAGCGGAAAGAAAGCCAAATTCACGAAAGTATAATAGAGAACAACTACCAACTGTCAATATCAAACTTTTGGCCAGAATTTAATATGAACCAACATTGTATATGAACTCAATCTACTCCCTAATCCTAGAATCAAAATTACTACTCCATAAATACGATGGAAGAATCATAAAACATGTTGGAGTTCGAATTCAATAGAGATAAAGCACAGAAATAGAGATATACAATGCGTTGTGATCTTCTCTCCGACGTTATATTGCAAGTTGTGGACCTCCGGCGGCGTTCCTCCTCCTCGCTGCAAGTTACCGAAGCTTTTTAGGGCTTCAACATGCTGTCCTAGCTGTCGTGCTCCCCCCCCCATGGTTTGGGCAGAGCCATCCTTATATAGACATCGCCTCGGACCACTACAAAATCTAGAAAAAACCCTAGTCACGCAACTCCATCGGGCCGCCACACGGCCATGTGTTTCCACACGGCCAGGCAATGTGCGGCCCTGGTGTGCCGATCTTCGCCCATCAGACATGGTTGTGTGAATCCACATACCCTGGTCGTGTCCCACTCTGTGTCTAGCATGAAATATCCTTCTTTCACTCTAAAAACGTGTCTTTTCCGCCCGAAAAGCCAACCTGCATTCAAAAGAACAACAAGCAGACCTCCGAACTAGAAAATAGGAAATGCATGCTAAAACAGAGTAACTTATGCATGAAACTAGCGTAAAATGTAATAAGATGTGAGCATAAACTACTCCTAAAACCCTATATGTTTTGCTCACATCAACGACTCTTCGACAACTCTACGACGACGAAGCGAGGTCAAAACACCGACGACACGAGCTCAACCTCCATTCCATCAGTCATCGGTATCAGTTTTCTTTAGTTGTCAATTCCAATTCTTGTAACTCATTTCCTTTCCAAGTTTTTTCATAAACGAGGTGAGGTAGGCTTGCTGCCTCATCCTCAAGATTTGTGTTTCCTTGTACTCGCTTTCTCCTACCTCCAACGAGGAGGAGAGTTTTAGTGCATTGCCCTCCGTACGCGATCTCGGATCGTAAGGGCCTTGGATTAGCAGCCAGAAGGCTGTGAACCATGTAAAACCAAGTTGTGTATTTACTTTTTCCGCTGTGCAATTACTCTTACGCTTTGTTTTTTTCGAATGAATGAAAAGGAAATGAGAGATTTACGTGCGCTATTCACCCCCCTCCCCCTCTAGCACTCTTTTTATGATCCAACAAGTTGCAGTTAAGAACGGTGCGGGTTGACCGTGAATAGGGGCGACAGGTATTGGCCGTGTGCACGCGATGCACAGGGCGATGACAGCTAGTTTAAATGTGCAACCGCAAGGGCGGCAACGACAGTTCGAGCTCGAGCGGAGGTGACCTAGACACAGCGAAGGGCGATGTGCGGGGAGAAGGCGGCGACGAATCTCGAGGTGGCAGGAGCCGACGCTGTGGACGATGCGTGATGACGACGCACAAAGGCGCCAGGCAGCAGACACTGTACGGTGTACAACCGACGGTGGCATCGCAGTTTGCCGACGCGAGGAACAGGAATGACAAAAAGGTGTTGCGGAAGAGGAAAACGAGATTTTTTTTCCCAAATTGAACGAAAATCAAAAGGTAGGATTTAATTATATAATTAAGCTAATTGGCTTAATCAATCTTAGCCTAATTGAATTAATCAATGATTAATTATAATTAGACTTAATCCCATCTAATAAAAGTTTATCCCAAAATCTCAAATAAATATTTAATAACTAAATTCTGCTTTTGAAACAATCAACTCTATTATTGGATAAAGCCAATTAGACTTAGTCCAATATGATAAAAGCTTATCCCAAAATTATCAACTAAAATACTAATAAATAATTAATTTACATTTAATAAAATAAATAAATCAATTTATTTTATTTATCTCATTTTTAAATTATATTATTATTATATTATATTATTTTAATTTTTATTTAATTTGTTATATATATATAACAATTACACATGTAGAGACACTCACTAGTTGTGATCCAATCACAAATTCTCTCATGTTGTGAATTGTATTGCGGACATTTAGTAAATGAGTTTAAGATCAAATCAAAATCATATACACTCAAATAGTGAATCTTTATTCATCAAATAAATGGTACAACCATAAGGCGATTGCCTTAGGACACCTCTCATATATAACTAACAAACTCCCACTTGGCCTAATGCCAATCGCCATGGTATCCAATACCTTAAGCTCTAACATGACCCTCAAACTTACTTTGAGGTAAGACCTTAGTTAAAGGGTCCGCTAAGTTCCTTTCAGTGAGAATCTTCTCGATTTGTATTTCCTTCCTATTGATGATCTCTATGATCAGATGATAGCAGCGAAACACATGTTTGGATCAGTAGACTGATATTGCTTCAACAATGGTTGGAACCACACCAAGTTCAGAGATAAACTTCTTGATCTAAACCGCTTCCTTTACTGCTTCCGAGGCTACAATGTATTATGCCTCAGTGGTAGAATCTGCTACAGTGTCTTACTTGGAACTTTTCCAACTTATTGCACCTCCATTCAAGGTGAATATGTACCCAGACTGAGACCTAGAATCATCCTTGTATGTCTGAAAGCTGGCATCCATATACCTGCGTATTGTCATATCACCTTCTCCATATATTAGAAACACATCCTTAGTTTTTCTCTAGTACTTAAGGATTGTCTTAACAGTCGCCCCATGATCCATTCCTGGATTAGACTGGTATCTGCTCGTGACACTCAGAGCATACGATACATCGGGCCTCATATATAACATAGCGTACATGATAGATCCTATTGTGGATGCATAGGGGATCTTACTCATGCAAATCATCTCATCTTCTGTGCGCAGACACATAGACTTTGAAAGGTGTATCCCATGCCTAATGGGAATGAAACCTTTCTTGGATTCTGACATGCTAAACCTCTTTAGCACTCAGTCTATATATGTAGATTGTGAAAGACCAAGCAACCATTTCTATCTATCTCTATAGATCTTAATCCTGAGGATAGGTTGCTTCTCCCAGGTCTTTCATGGAGAATGTTTTGGATAACCAAATTTTGATCGATTGTAAGACAGATATATCATTTTCTATAAGTAATATATCATTGACATACAACACTATGAACACGACTGCACTCCCACTAACCATCTTGTACACACAGGGTTCGTCTAGATTTTGTGAGAAATCAAACCTTTTGATTGTCTCATCAAAACGGATATTCTAGCTCCTGGATGCTTGCTTCAGTCCATATATGGACTGTCGAAGTTTGCATACCTTGGTTTTATCAATCGATGTGAAACCCTCGGGTTGTATCATATACACGTCCTCAAGTAGGTTTCCATTAAGGAAAGTCATTTTCACATCCATCTGCCATATCTCATAATCATAATGAGCCTCTATGGCCAGGAGCATCCAAATGGATTTAAGCATAGCTACTGGTGAATAGGTCTCATCATAATCAACACCTTGCTTTTGACAATAGCCTTTCGCCAATAATCTAGCCTTATAGGTAATCACATTACCATCCATGTCGATTTTCTTCTTGAAAATCCACTTGCACCCTATAGGCTTAATGCTTTCAGGTGAGTCCGCCAAGTTCCAAACTTGATTTTCATACATGGAATCCATTTCCGACTTCATGGCTTCAATCCATTTGTCCCTTTCTGAATTTTTCAGAACTTCTTCATAACTGGTAGGCTCCTCATCATCAATGAGTGACAAGTCATTCGATTCACTTATGAGAAATCCATATCTCCAAGGAATATTGCATGTTCTACCAGATCTACGAAGATGTGGTGTTACAATAGGTTCAGCCAATGTCTCATCACTATGAGTCAGGTATCTCATCAATGTCTATTGGAGTCTCTTGAATCTCCTCAAGTTCAACGACACTCTCATTGTTTTCTTGCAAGAGAAACTCTTTCTCTAGAAACACATCATGCCTTGAAACAAACACCTTTTATTCCACAGGGTAATAGAATTGGTAACCCCTTGTTTCCTTAGGGTATCCAATAAATAAACATTTATAAAACTTAGCATCCAATTTGACTAATACAGTCTGCTTCACATAAGCAGGACAACCCCATATCTTCAAGTAAGATAAATGAGATTTCTTACTATTCGATATCTCATATGGAGTAGTAGAGACTACCTTGGTCGGGACTCTGTTTAGCAAGTAAACAACTATCTGAAGTGTATAGCCCCAAAAGGACTTGAGAAGATTCGCATGATTCATCATCGACCTAACCATGTCCAACAAGGTTCGGTTTTGTCTCTCAGATACACTATTATGTTGTGGTATATACGACGGAGTCCATTGAGACAATATACCATTGTCCCTTAGATAATCCAGAAACTCTTGACTCAAGTATTCACCACCTCGATCAAATCGAAGTATTTTAATACTTTTGCCAAGTTGTTTATCTACTTCTTTTTTGAATTCTTTAAACTTTTCAAAGGCTTCCGACTTGTGTTTCATTAAGAACATATACCCAAATTGTGAGTGATTATCGATAAAGTTAATGAAGTAGCTATAGCCTCCAAGAGCATGAGTTGACATAGGTCTTCATACATCAGTATGTATTAGACCAAGCAACTCTCCCACCGATTCACCTTTTCCAGTAAAAGGTAACTTAGTCATCTTGCCCTTTAAGCATGATTCACATGTATCGAATGAATCAAATTCAAACGATTCCAGAATTCCACATCGGTGTAACTCAGACATGCGTTTCTTGCTTACATGGCCAAGATGACAATGTCATATGTAGGAGGCTAATTGATTATCTTTTCGAGCACGCTTATTGTTCACTTCGATATTGAAAATGTCACTAGAAATGGCTAACGTATATATACCATTGCATAAAGTTTCAGTCCCATAAAGAATGTCATTCAAAGTTATGTAACAACAATTGTTACTAAAAGTCAAGTGGTAACCATTTTTATTTAAGCAGGAAATAGAAACAATGTTCTTTATTAACGAAGTAACATAATAGAAATTATCCAGTTCTAAGATAAGTCCTGTAGGGAGTTTCAACAAATATGTTCCGATGGCGACTGCAACAACCTTTGCTCCATTGCCAACTCGCAAATTTGATTCTCCCTCGACGAGTCTTCTTCTATTCCTTAGCCCCTGTATGTCATTACATATATGTGAGCCACACCCAGTATCCAATACCCAAGTGTCTAAGGAAATAGAATGACAATCAATAACGAAGATACCTAAAGAGGATGGGGCATTATATGCCTTCTTCTTCATGGGCTCAAGATAAATCTTGCAGTTTCTTCGCCGATGACCCTCCTTGCTACAATGATGGTAAGTGCCCTTTTGAGCTGGTTCTGCCTTCTTAGCCTTCTTCTTCCCTTTATGTTATTCCTTTGATTTCCTCTTAGAACCTTTCTTTGAGGAATCAACTAACAACACTATCTTATTCTCATGCTTCACAGAAGGCTCCATATTCTTCAGCATGTTGAGGAGTTCAGGAATGGTGGATTCAAGTTTGTTCATCTGGTAGTTCATCACAAACTGTGAGTAACTCTTGGGCAAACAATGTAGAATTAAGTCAATACTTAATTCATAATCCTTCACAAACCCGAATGTAGCTAATTGCTCGATGTACCCATTCATCTTTAGCACAAATTGCACCACAGATGAATCTTCTTGCATCTTAGAGGTGAAGAGGAGCTTGGAGACTTCAAACCTTTCGAATCTCGCTTGCTCATCAAACAACTCATGAAGATGAAAGACTATGGTATTAGCATTCATATGCTCATGCTTCTTTTGAAGCTTGGGTACCATCATGGCTAGCATGATGCAACTCGCCAGTTCAGAATCAGTCACATGTTTTTGATAGGCCAACAATTGGTCCAGAGTTGCATCATCCTTAGGATGGTTGGGAAGAGGCTCTTAGAGGACATACGCAAGCTTTTTCGCCTTGAGAATAATTCTCAAGTTTCAAAGCCAGTCCAAGAAGTTCGGCCCAGTCAACTTATTTGAATTCAAAATAGAGCGCAACTTTAAAGACATCATGATCAAGCGATTAACCTAGAATTACAAATCGAGCATATATGAGAAAGATGATTTAAAATGCAACAATATACATTTATAAATCTCATTCATTTTTCGAATTCAACAACCTTTAAAATCAATTCAAGAGATCGTAGTGTTGGGATGTATACTGAAAGCCTAGCTCTTTTGTATGAACATCTTTATTTTGAAATAAGAATCACATGATCATTGTTTGCATATTTTTATGATTATGCAAAATTGTCTAATACTTTACATTGTAGATAACATGGTGCTTGGGTGATGGCACAGAAGATCATGTTATCAGTCCCTTGTAGAGTATAAGTAGAGGCTCACAACCAAGATGGTTTTGGACAAACCATTGGCATGGTTGTAGTGTAGCTTGGTATTGTTTTATCTTGAACATAGAGTTACACTAGTACACTTAGGTGTATTGAGCAGGACCGACATAGAGGTGATTCAATTTGTTGCTGACTACATAATTGAATCGGACCTCGGATATTATGTTGTACATGCTCTTAATCCCGATATAATAACGGACACATGTACTTAGTATTTATTTCTTTGATTTACCAGAGGGTGAGATTTCTATGGATTAAATCAATATGCCCGGTAAGTTGGGAAATGATATTATTTACATGGTGTGCCATTGATTATAGGAGGAATCCGTGTCCTATGTATTAGGTTGATGATGTCCTCTTGAGGAGCTCATAAGGTTCATCATGTAAACCCTGCAGGTTGACTTAGTCAACATGATGATAAGGTTGAGTGGTACTACTCGAGGAGTTAGATGTTAATTGATTGATGGTCAGTAAATCAATCAATTGACGGACATTTGATATCTTAAACACGGGGAGATGGATGTACAAATAATATATGGAGCCCATATTAATTTATGGGGGTTGGTGAGGTAGTTCAATGATGATCCTCTAGTGGAATGGAACATCATTGATGGATCAAGTTTGTGTGGTTCCGATCCATCGGGTGGCCAAGACCCAACTCCTCCTCATGGTCCCTATCGTAGCCTAATATAAACCTCATGAAGTCTAGATCAAATAATGGAAAACAAATCTCTAGATCCGACGGTTGGGATTAAAACCCTAGAACCGACGGTTGAGATTAAATCTCTAGATCCGACGGTTGAGATTAAAACCCTAGAACCAATGGTGGAGATTAAACCAAGGCCTAAACCCTAACTCTATAAAAGAGTGGCTATGGGTTGGGCGGCAACAAGAAGTTTTTTAGAGGTTGGATGATGGATGCTAAAGAGACTAGGGTTTAGCCTCCAATTGCTTGGGCGGCAAGCAACCCTAGGAGGAAACTCTAATTAGGGTTTGGCTCTTTTGGGTTGGGCGGCCAAGGTGAGGAAGAAGAGTGGGCGGCAACCTTTGGAGGAGCTTGTCTTCTTCCATGGAGGTGGCTAGCTCCTAGATCTCTTCTCTCCACCATGGTTGGGCGGCAAGAAAGCCTAAGGAGAAACCCTAATTAGGGTTTCCTCCTTAGGTTGAAGCGCTAGGGATTGCAAGGAAGTTGGGCGGCAACTATAGGAGAGGAGGTCTTCTTCTTCCTAGGGTGTGGCCGACTCCTTCCTCTATTCCCTCCACCGTGGCCGGGGCCCAACATATTCCTTTTCTCCTATTCACTCCATCTTGGCCGGCGGCACCAAAACTAGGGTTTGTCCCTAGTTCGGTTCCTTGGTTGTTTCCATTATGTTCTCTCTATTCTTGGGGCCGGCGGCATCAATCCTTTTATGGATTGATGGTTGGCTCAAGCAAGAAGGGAAAGAGAGTTCTTCTTTCTTTGGATTGAAGAAGATCTAGGAAGCTTCAACTTGTGGAGGATCTTCGCCCACACGAAGTCTACAAGGAGGTTAGGACATACGATAGAAGATCAAGAGGTATAAAAGTTTCACAACTTTTATTATTGTTCTTTTCATGTTCTTATTTGATATGCTAGCTTATGTTCTTTATGTTAGTATATGTTGATTATACTAGTTTGCATTTGCATATATTTGTATAATCATGGACCCCGATAAGAAACAGAAAAACCGGCAATCCGTCCGCCATCTATTCCGCGGCTAATCGACTAGAAGAGTTTGGTTGCTTGAACCACTAGTTTGTTCAAGCGATCGCTCGAGTCGTTAGCACGACGACGAATTGGTTGTGCTTAGGAAACTCATCCCATCCGGATTAGTTTTCATTAGTGAAAATTTTAATCCAGGGACATGGGAGCCTATGAGCATTCCGAGGTATAGCACATTGCCAACACGTAGGTCTATCTATGAATGGGTTGATATCCAACAAAGATAAGAACAACCTTGGAGAGAGTCCAATAGGTCATTCATAGCTACGATGATAGGTATCAAATATACCAATTACATATCACATATATATAACTATCACATTGTGCTATCAACTAATTGAATATTCGCACAAACATTGGGTTGTTAACACATTAACAAGCATGCATCATATTCATAGCACTCAACTTCACCTCTCTTCACATCGACCTTGGAGAGAGTCCAACAAGCCGATGCTTCAAGTTAAAGCCGACCCATTAATCGAGAAATAGTTTTAATATAGTTAAAGCGCATTCAATCGTTTAGTCGGGCTTGGAGAGAGTCCAACAACCCAAATTAAAGATTGACCTCTGACTCATACCATATTAGTATTAAACTATTTCGATGGTTTGAACATGTTCAGGTTCAAGCCGGGCTTGGAGAGAGTCCAACAACCCAAACAAGAAACAAAACTCTGGTTCTAAACATATTAATGGAAGGTGTAGGCTTTAATATTGTGTAAAGATTTTGAGGTCTCATCCTACTTTCCATGCAAATAACTATTATCTACATGGCATGGCACGCATGACATACATATGTGAAACAAATGCATCTACATGTCACGACACGCATGACATAATGATATGCATCTAATGCAATTATATAACATACTGTTATGACATGTTCAAGTTGTCATGCCCCGAGAGCATGCCATGCTGAAAAGCAAACGGATGGCATCTCCCCTGTACGTGGCAATATTTTGGGTTAATACAAGGCACGTAGGCCACAACAACAACAACATATATATATATATATATATATATATATATATATATATATATATATATATATATATATATATATATATATATATATATATATATATATATAAACATAACCACATAACGAAACACAACGAAAACTAATACAATGACATACCCATAACCACACATATACAATACAACCACACACCATGCATACCGGTAAGACTAACACCAAACATAAAGAAAACCTCGTCAAAACCCGCACCAATATGTGCGTACATCACATAACACATAACACCATGAAAACTCAGAATACATAACAAGAAATATGGAAAACCCAAAGACCTGGACTCTCGGAGTTGAGATGAGACGATGCCAGCCAGTGGTGCTCCAAGTCCATCACATAGTCGGCTACTTGTTACCAGGGCGACAGAAAAACCCAGGGTCCGTCGTGGTGAGTAAAACTCAGCAGGTAATAGAAAAATATGTATATATCAAATATCACATGTAATTCAACAACATAATCTAGAGGTATAACAGGTATATCAGCATAGTATATAAATACATGCATGTACTGTCAAACCAAATGAACAACGTAAAATGCAGACATACCTAAAAGTTTGCTACGCTACTCTGATCCAACCTGAGCATATATCTAACATATATATAATAGGAAGAATAATACTAACTCACAATATCCTCATGATATAGGTCAAGGTATCTAATGGTCTGTCCAACAAATATACAAGTATCTGACACAACCATATAACAATTGCAAGAAGCATGCATGAATATAATGTACACGCAAATGCAGTAAGCATAGTACAATCAAATGCAACAACACAATAAGCATATATATATATAGACTGCATCTATATATATATTAATCACAACCATCCATATATATATATACATGCATATATGTATATATATGGTAATATGCAAAGTGTTATAAGATACGGGAATGCAGCATGCATGGTCATGCCTGCTCACCCCTACACGCTACCACGACTCCAGTGTGGAGTGGCTCAGTGGGCAATATGATCAAGTATCATATGAGCATAAAGAGCTCGCTACACAATGGGGGTCCCTACTGCTGGCCACTCTGACTGACACTACCAATGAGTGGTCGAGTGTCACGCACCCAGGACAACTGCACGCAACTCCAACTACCACCATCTATAGTGGTAGAGTGCGGCACAACAAATGCTCTGCCCTCACACCAGTTACTCCTCAGGGAGTAACCTGGGAGGCAAGATGACTGACGACTCTCTCAACCCCAAGGGAGACTATGTCGTCAGAATGCATGCAAATGACATGAATGTACTGTCACACATATAGACATCTACCACAGACTCTCTGTTCAACAAAAAGTCATACCCATTTGATCAATACACTCTCTATTCTGTAGAGAGTCGTACTCAACTGATAGACGGACTCTCTATCCTTTAGAGAGCCATACTCAACTTATCATAACTCTCTATCCAATAGAGAGTCGTACTCAACTGATCGACGTACTCTCTATCCTATAGAGAGTCAAGCTGGGACCACCGGTCTGTAGCGACACACTAATCATCCTTCACTTAACCATTACACAACACATGGTTGGTAATAAGTATGCAACATACGGGTATTGGAATAAATCCTAACTTTAGGGCATTACCTACCCACGGATGAACCTTTACCCAATTTACAAATCAGGTTATCATCCGTACTCCAACATCTACACCCTACTAAACATCTAGGCCTATTTAGATCACATCTATAACCCTAAATCATAATAAAGAAAATGTGATATCAACCTTGGAGTAAATATAGCCAACGACAAGTATCGAGCATAAGATAAATAAGAGCAGGGTCAAGATAATATGAACACCTAACATGCTCATATCTACGACTAAATCTGAATACAATTACATCTACCTGACCAGGGTAGGAAATTACCCACCTGATATGTAGCTCGTGCTGATTGTATTTGCATCCGTGAGCCTGCCTCGTATCCATGTCCTGCACATATCAAATATTATGATTAAGTGCAAGTATACGACGAATAATCGAATCGAATCCTACATCGACTTCATATCCTGATCAGCTAGATTGATCTAGTTATCCAATTAACCAAATCAAACCTTCACATTAATCCCTCAGCTTGTATTGTTAACACCATAATTAATCCACCGTTTCCAATTAGCGAATATGCTAACCTACAACTTTCCACTCCATACATAACTACAGAATAGATTTATCCATAGCCCCATTTGTAGCCGAGATCAAAGCATCACACAGCTCGATCAACAACTGACATTTCACACTAATTTAGGGACCTAACGAACCTCAAACCAAACCCTATTCATAGCCCCTACCATTGGTACAAACAAAGTACCCATACGGTACTCATTTACTACATCAACCTCACCACAACATCCACGATGTTCAGCCTAACAACACAGTCGAAACATAGGTCAATACACATCTCACCTCAAGATCAATCAACACTTCGATCCATACCACCACCGCCCCTCTTGAACTCATAAAGTAGCACCCACAATCACACGGGAGCCCTTCACAGCCACCGCTACACCAAATTGGAGTTCTGACCAACCCGAAGTGAATCACACAACTCATCCACAGCCTAACAAACCTCCATCTTAGCTCACCACTCCAACAGCAGCCTCTAACCGATATATCCATCGACAAAAAACCCACATCCACCATAAAGATCACATACAGAAATTTACATATGAAAGCACATGTTAGATCAAGATTACCTGGGATTAGAACCTCCCTCTCGACAGTTCTCCTCCCCAAGTTGCTCAGTTCACCGGAGAAAATCGGCGCTCAACCACCGCTGCCCTAAATCAATGCATCAAGCTCAACGAAGGAAACCACATCAAGAACTAAAATCTCGTCTGAAGCAAGAATGAAAACTGATCCTTACCTAGCTCCGACGACCACCGACCGTAGAACCCTCAAACCGGCACTCTACTCCCTATTTTTGCCCAGTCGCTGCCAGGCCACCGCCTGCTCCGATAGACAGCTGAGCCCCAAATTAGCACACGGTGCTGGCCCCGCTGACTTACCCTCTCCCATCCATGCGCACTCTCACTGCCGGCGCACACCTCTAGTCACGTCGGGGTGGGTCTGCCGTCGCTGGTAGAGGAGAGGGAGAGCACAATGGGAGGCAGAGAGAGAAGACCGAGAAAGAGCGGAGATCAGGCGGAGCGGCGACGATGGAGCGAGCTCGAGCATGGGCGGTGCACGGGGAGAAGAGAAGGAAATCGACGCACGATCGGGAAAAGAAGAAGAGGATCGGTCGATCGAGGAAGAGGGAAAACGGAAGGAATCGGGGGGAAATTAAATGATTTTATTAAACCTATTAATTCCTAGCAGATAGTCTAAATAGGCTTTACAAAAGCCTATCCGATTTATCCCCATGAAATGTCCATAACACTTCTGTTTAAATCCAGAAAAATTTCTTAAAATTTCTGAAAAATTCCATAAGATAATTTCTTAATTAACAAGAAAATTTTATATATTATTATATATTTTTTTTGTATTTTATATTCTTCCCCACTAATAAAAATTTAGTCCCCAAATTTCATACTTAAATATGAGAACCAACTCAAGAAATTTTCAAAACCATCACATACCTCAAGTAAACAGATGAGGGTATCGAGCTCGGATAGTATTTTTTAGCTCCCATGTAGCCTCCTCATCCGTATGATATTATCATCCTACCTTTACGAGTCGGATAGTTTTGTTTCGTAACTGTCGCTCCTTGCGACCAAGAATCCACACTGGGATCTCCTCATAAGTCGCATTTGCCTGGAGTGGTATCGGAACCTCTTTCAGAACATGGTCAGATCGCGGCACGTATTTCCTCAACATAGAAACATGAAATACGTTGTGAACACCCACCAGTGTTGGAGGTAAAGCCAACCGGTAAGCTACACCTCCAATCCATGCCAATATCTCAAACAAGCCAATAAAGCGTGGAACTAATTTCCCTTTTTTCCGAATCGTTTCACCCCCCCCCTTTCGTAGGTGAAACACGCAAAAATATATGTTCCCTAATTGAGAAATCCAAAGGCCTTCGCCTCCGGTCTACGTAACTCTTCTGTCGACCCTGTGCCTCTAATAACCATAATCCGATGATGTGCCCCAACTCTGCATTATGTTGGATACTTTGTGGCCCCCAATAGCTGTCATTCCCCGACTTCCTCCCATAACACGGGAGATCTACAGGGTCTACCGTATAAGGCCTCGAATGGAGCCATCAGAATAGAAGAGTGGTAGCTGTTATTATAGGCAGATTCCACTAAATGAACGTGGTCCTCCCAACTTCCTCTGAAATCCATGACACAGGATCTGAATAGATCCTCCAACGTCTGTATGATATGCTCAGACTATCCTTTCGTCCGCAAACGAAACACGGTACAGAATCAAAGCTCTGCACCCATAGCTTGCTGTAGATTCTGCCAAAATCGCAAGGTAAATCACGGATCTCTATCAGATATAATACCCAAAGGCACTCCGTGCAATCTGATAATCTCTCGGCAGTACAACTCTGTCAGACGATCCAATAAGTCCATTCCACGAATAGGCAGAAAGTAAGCTGATTTGGTTAGTAGATCCACGATCACCCAAATCGCATCACATCCTTTACGGGTCTTAGGCAATCCCGTAACGAAATCCATAGTGTACGCTCCCACCTCCATTCCGAAATTGAAACTTCCTGGAGCAATCCATCGGGTTTCTGATGTTCAACCTTCACCTGCTGGTATACTAAATATCCAGCAACAAAGTCTGTGGTATCTCTCTTCATACCGTTCCCACCAGTATAAACATCTTAAATCTCGATATATCCGAGTACCACCAGGATGCATAGCAAATCTCAAATGATGTGCCTCCTGTAGCAATTCTTTCTTAAGTGGATGAGTGTCCAGAACACATATCCATATTGGAGATGAAAAATTATCTTCTCACAAGAGAAGTCCATCTACCATTCAAAATCCACTCTACCACACAATCTGTAAGTGCATGGAAGATTATAGCGATCAATCTCTCAAGTTGCAACTGTTCGCGTTCTAGAAACTACTAGCTACCCAGTAGCTAGTTAAATTCAATGAGCACTTTTGCTCCATACATCCATAAATCTAGATAATAACTACCAAAGCCACGTCATGTATATGACAACCTATCTCATAGTTTCTTAACTGGCATAAGCATGAGATACGTCTCATTCAACAGCATCGGAAATCGCTCCATTCACTGAAGCGATGCATCTGAGTACAATACCCTTCCATCCACATCGGAAGGATTAACTAACACTGATGTAATAGTCCACCATTGACTGAGCCCTGAAAACTAGTTTCACAAGCTTCTGACCGAGTGAATTCCATCACTCTCTTGGTCAACCAAGTCCGTGGTATAGTAATGCCAAACATTCTATCCACATCTATGAAATTTACCAAAACATACAAGGAAAACCACCATCTACGGTGGTCAAGTGCGCAACTCCAACTACCACAATCAACAGTGGCCTGGTTACGCAACTCCAACAACCACAACTGATCCAATCGTGTCTAGGATACACGATTCTCAAATCCAGTGGCAACTAATTCATTAATTAGTCTAACAACTTAATCAAAACTCATACAATTCATACCAAGTATGAAATTATCGTCTCTACACACCTGATTCTCCTTTACTCTACGCTGATGATATATATTAATCATCACAACGATAATGATAATTGTATGACACCATGTCACTACATTATCAATGCTCCAGTTGTAAATCAACCCTAGAGTATACACAAGTGTCCTTTTCTGAGCTAAACAGATCATCTATCCACAACGAAGGATATTATCTTTTAACAACTATTGCATTCCATCATTGATAATCGATCCATAATCTCAAAGGTTCATCTCTCTTTCAACAAAGAGTTCCGGATCTTCTCAAGGAGGAATACTGGGATAGATAAATATCCCCTCCAACATCTCCTATAATCACAACTCATGTTCTTCTAATTTCCATAGTGTTTAGTAACACTTATATCAACAAAATTATCACTCGTATGAGGAATTTAATATCGACACTATCTTCAAAATCACTCTGATCACCTACCCCACTTGCCTATGCAACGGCAAGCCTTGGAGTTCATCTGAAACTACATCCGAATACTCTCAGATTATACGCACATCCGAGAGACATATCGTACCATACTTCCAATAATTCAACCATCCGTAAGGATATGTCTACAGTGAAAGTATGTCTATCAAAGTCTAAGGGCATCCCTTGACTTCTTAATTGTTGATCCCCATCTCACCTGACGGTAGAGATACCACCGACCCACAAGTCGATGTAAAGGACCCTTCTAATCAAACTAAGAATGTTCTAGACAAAGATACCTGTAAACTACAAGTATCTCTCAATATATTAACCCAGAGGATAAAACTAGAGTAATACCCTGAACGATCAAATATCTGTCGATCCGATCCAAAAGGCTCCACGCAGGTCTCGGCCTTTCTCCGAAGAGAAAAAGATCAGATCCAACAGTCTGCGATAAAGTGGTCGCATTTCTGCGACGAATGCCTCGGGGATTTTTCCTAGATCATCTGATCCCATCCCTAAATCCTATGACCTACAACTGTAGAATACAAAATAGATACGACAATCATCGTATACTCTCTCCTCTGTACCAAGCCAATCCACATCTGGGGGTAACTGTTTGTTGTTGTCTGCTGAGTCTTCTACGATGTCTTCTGCTGATACTGCTGCGTAAATCACTTCCCTTGAAGGGAAGTATCATGGAACTCCAACCACGCCTGAGGTAGTAGGTCACTGCTGATGAAATAACTCAATCTTCTGTGCTGATATCTGCTGTCGAAATGGTACATCATCCTCCCGGAACACCATTGGTAGTCTTCAAGGTATAGATCCTCAAATGTACTGGTTGCTCACAATAGCAACAGATGAACTGATCCAACAGATAATCTGACTTTGCATGCCTTCGTGATCCGCACTGCACGCACATAATCCCTTCGGAGTCTTTGTTCTGATTTCGCTGATGTGCACGAGAACATCCTGATGATCTACGGTTGGTTTTCTATAATCGGAAAATAGCTCAAGGCCTATGACTCCGATCTTGCTCCTTTTGTCCAACATTCGGAGGATTCTTAATCCAACATTTGACTTGTAATGTCTGCTTATCGATCTTCATCTCCTAAACACTTGTACGGAGTCATTTCTAAACTCCTGACTCAATCAATGTCTTCTAGTAGGATCTGATAGAAGATCCCATTATCTTAATCCAATAGTAAGCCAACAACCGTGGGTGGCTTAAAATATCCATTCATCTTCTTGAGTTATTAGGTGAGCATAAACTCTGCAAGTCTAACGACTCTGCATGATATTCTCGTTACCGATGATCACCCTACTTGAAGCTCAAGAATTCCTTACAATGTGTCACTGAAAGTGACATGGAAAAATACTCTCCCTCAACATCACTAAACCATGATCAAGTGATGTTTTATTCCCCGAAGGTTATTTTCTGCATTTTCCTCTAAGTACCGGTTTGATCCCGATAATGGTATACAACTAACTCTACTTCCTTTGTATAACCCAAGTGAAGTACTCAAAAGTACCTTCAAAGTTATACAACCCAGTACGAATAACTCAAGGATAAAATACCTATGAAACATAGTAAACTAGCCTTCCGCTATCTGCATCAATAATAGCCTACTTGTCTTGTCCATTACCCAATAGGTAATGATCTGACTAGCATAATTAGTGAAAATCTCTAAGATTGTAGTCTCTGATTTCCACAAGAAATGTGACGACTTGACCGCTATTTTCCAATTTGGTATCAGTCGGCTCTCAAAGGTAAATCACCTTTTCGACACAGGTTCAAGACTCACAGACTCAACAGGTCGTGCCCGTGGTTAACTCAAACCACGATTACGAAGAATAACCAACCTACTACAGGTTATTCCTTGTTTAAACATTAAATACATAACCAATAAAACCGAGAGTATAAACCCTAATGGCAACTCCAGTTGGTCGCCACGGTGGACGAATTCTACTGCAAGTCTGCACAGGTGTAATAACTCTAACTGTATACACTTGTTAATCAAGTCCAGATAAGTGTCCAACTAGAAAATAAGTCATCAAGAATACTTACCTCGTGCTGCTTGGAGCTCAGGCCGCTGTTACATCTCATCTCAAAAACCAAACCGAACAAAACGACTCCCGAGAATCCAAGACTCGACACAAAAATAACATTGTATGGCATCGCAGAACCTAGGGCTCTGATACCACTAAAGTTGTCACGGCCTGAGAGCATGCCATACCGAAAAACAAACGAACGGCATATCCCCTGTACGTGGCAACATTTTGGGTTAATACAAGGCCCGTAGGCCATAACAACAACAACATATATATATAAAAACATAACCACATAACGAAACACAGCGGAAACTAATACAACGACATACCCATAACCACACATATACAATACAACCACACACCATGCATACCGGTATGACTAACACCAAACATAAAGAAAACCTCGTCAAAACCCGCACCAACATGTGCGTACATCACATAACACATAACACCATGAAAACTCAAAATACATAACAAGACATACGGAAAACCCAAAGACTCGGACTCTCAGAGTTGAGATGAGACGATGCCAGCCAGCAGTGCTCCAAGTCCATCACGGCTACATTACAGGCGAAAAACCTAGTCTGTGGTGGTGAGTAAAACTCAGCAGGTAATAGAAAAACTTGTATATATCAAATATCACATGTAATTCAACAACATAATCTAGAGGTACAATAGGTATATCAGCATAGTATATAAATACAAGCATATACCGTCTAACCAAATGAACAACATAAAATGCAGACATACCTGACAGTCTGCTACGCTACTCTGATCCAACCTGAGCATATATCCAACATATATATAACAGGAAGAATAATACTAACTCACAATATCCTCATGATATAGGTCAAGGTATCTAATGGTCTGTCCAAAAAATATACAAGTATCCGACACAACCATATAACAAATGCAAGAAGCATGCATGAATATGATGTACACCCAAATGCAGCAAGCATAGTATAATCAAATGCAACATCACAATAAGCATATATATATAGACTGCATCTATATATATATTAATCACAACCATCCATATATATATATATATCTATATATGTATATATATGACAATATGCAAAGCGCCATAAGATACGACAATGCAGCATGCATGGTCATGCCTGCTCACCCCTACTCGCTACCACGACTCCAGTGTGGCCTAGGTGGCACGACATGACAACTGTCCCAACTCAACACCAACCACCGCTCTAGAGTGGCCGAGTGGGTAGTATGATCAGTAGCATATGAGCGTAAAGAGCTCACTACACAACGGGGGTCCCTACTGCTGGCCACTCCGACTGACACTACCAATGAGTAGTCGAGTGCCACGCACCCAGGACAATTATATGCAACTCTAACTACCACCGTCTATAGTGGTAGAGTGCGGCACAACAAATGCTCTACCCTCACACCAATTACTCCTCAGGGAGTAACCTGGGAGGCAAGATGACTGATGACTCTCTCAACCCCAAGGGAGACTATGTCATCAGAATGCATGCAAATGACATGAATGTACTGTCACACGTACAAACATCTACCACAGACTCTCTGTTCAACAAAGAGTCATACCCATTTGATCAATACACTCTCTATCCTGTAGCGAGTCATACTTAACTGATCGACGGACTCTCTATCCTATAGAGAGCCGTACTCAACTAATCATAACTCTCTATCCAATAGAGAGTCGTACTCAAGTGATCGACGCACTCTCTATCCTGTAGAGAGTCATACTTGACTAATCATATCAAGTTGGGACCACCGGTCCATAGCGACACACTAATCACCCTTCACTTAACCATTACACAACACATGGTTGGTAATAAGTATGCAACATACGGGTATTGGAATAAATCCTACCTTTAGGGCATTACCTACTCACGGATGAACCTTTACCCAATTTACAAATCAGGTTATCATCCGTACTCCAACATCTACACCCTACTAAACATCTAGGCCTATTTACATCACATCTATAACCCTAAATCATAATAAAGGAAATGTGATATCAACCTTTGAGTAAATATAGCCAACGACAAGTATCAAGAATAAGATAAATAAGAGCAGGGTCAAGATAATATGAACACCTAACATGCTCATATCTACGACTAAATCTGAATGCAATTACATGTACCTGACAATGGTAGGAAATTACTCATCTGATATGTGTTGGGTTTCCGGCACCGCGGCGAGTGTGTGTTCGAACATGTTTTGCAAACATGTGCACAGCAGAAGAAATAAAAATAATAAATCTACATTTATTACAACACACACATCACACGCATGCATGGTACAACATGTGTAGACATAACCATAAATTTAAATTTGCAATAAAAGGAAATTTAACTACGTATACCTTTCGTATCACGTATAGCGGGAACGACATCAACCGGAACGATCCTCGCTAGAATCGTCTCTATCCTATCCACGCCGAGTATCTTCGGGATGACTTCACTAAGTCACGAGCCTCGTCTTCGTATGGGTTACTAGTCTCGTGTTGAAGACGACGTGATCGAGAGAGGATCACGATCCGAATCCAAATTCGGATCCAAAAACGAGTCCTCAAAACTCGCTTCTCCGGAGAGGTATTCGTCAACCGTTTGACGAATCCTTCGTCCTCCACCTCAGAGGATTACCGTAGATCAAATCACCAGCAAGGCTACCGCTGTCGGAGCTCTAAACGTCGTCCAAATGATGCTCCGATGAGAGGGAAAAAAGCTGTCCAGAAAACTGGACAGCTTTGGTGGAGACCTTGCGCCGGCCAAATAAGGAAAGCGACTTGCTCACCTTGTCGCCGGAGCCAAGGAAGATCACCGGAGCTCCTCCGGCAATAGCTCGACGCCAGCAATGGGAGAAGACGGCAGCAGCTGGTCCCCGGTTGGAACTTCAAGGTGGGCGGCGGCAAGGCGGAGGGTTGGCGCCGAAATCTCCAAGGGGAGGTGGGCGGCAACTCTTAGGTTAGGGTTTTGGATTAGGGCTTAACAATCCCTTAAGCCCTCTTTTATAGAGAACTAATTCTCTTAATGGTTAATGGATTATAACCATGAGGCCCGTTAACCCGCTCCATTAATATAAGTTAAAATAAACCAAACCATGATGGTTTATTTTAAGTTAAAACAAACTGAATCAACTTTTGGTTCATTCGTTTAAAATAAACCAAACCCTTTGGTTTATTCTCCTCCATTGGATTAGAACCAAACCATTTTGGTTCATCCATTATGTCTTCATAAGACACGACCCATCCACGCTTCCATTGCGACTGAAACGATTTCATGCTCGCTTCTTGTTTGGTCCAACCAAACCTAGTTTCTCTCGGTCTGAGAATCCCATTCTCAAGCTCATTTTAAATCCTTTGGATTACGCTCGTTGTGCGTGTGACCAAATAGGTTCTCGGTTTATGTTGGCCGTCTATAATTAACCATTAATTATAGAACGATCATGAGTGGCACCTAGTAGTACATCATGATCCCCAATTAACCGAAAAGATCAACGGTTGATCCAGAACTATTTCTGAAACCCTTCAGCAGCTCGAATGAATCGTGCCCCATTCCCTTCACTCATCTTATACCCACGTGGTTCAGGACAGGGTCTATAGTGTCAGTCCCCACTAGGCTGACTACGTCACACCTAGCCCAAGTATCATTTCCTCGTCCTACGGATTCTAGTTACTGCACATGTATCGAAGAGTACCTTACTCTAAACATGTAATGCTTTGGCCAAAGACTTTAGTAACAATCCGACGAGAGGCCATGGGTATACATCTCCTCACAAGGAGTGGTGAATCCTTTATAGGCTATTCAAACACCTTCGAACACTTCGACTTATACCCAATCATCCCGGGTCCACATCTCCTTAGAGATGCTTGCTTAAGATGTCAAAGCATAAGTCTCCATGATCAAGATGACTTGAATACCGCAAGTCAAAGGAATATCGCACTTAAGCTACAGTAAGAACTTTATTGACATATCTATATATGCAGAGAATCATATGAAGTCTTACGGCTGGTCACTCCAATGAACTAGTTACCATAACTAGCATCCACGATTAACTCCGGACATCACAATGTCTCCAGCCAGTGAGAATCATCTTCTTGGATACACCAAGGAGTATACCTCGTGCTAGTCTCCACAAAATTTATAGTGTTCAAATCCATCAATTCATCAACTAGGGATAATTCTGATACATCACAATTACACATGTAGAGATACTCACTAGTTGTGATCCAATCACAAATTCTCTCATGCTGTGAGTCGTATCGCGGACATTCAGTAAATGAGTTTAAGATCCAATCAAATACATGAAACCATGTATACTCAAATAGTGAATCTTCATTTATCATATAAATGGTTCATACATAAGGCGATTGCCTTAGGACATCTCTCATATATTACTAACAGACTCTCACTTGGCCTAATGCCAATCGCTACGGTATCCAATACCATAAGCTCTAACATGACCCTCAAACTTACTTTGAGGTAATGCTTTAGTCAAAGGATCCGCTAAGTTCCTTTCAGTGGAAATTTTCTCGATTTGTATTTCATTCCTACTGATGATCTCTCTGATAAGATGATAGCGACGAAGCACATGTTTGGATTTTTAATGAGACCTTGGCTCTTTCGCTTGTGCAATTGCTCCATTGTTGTCGCAGTAGACCGATATTGCTTCAACAATGGCTGGAATCACACCAAGTTCATAAACGAACTTCTTGATCCAAACCGCTTCTTTTGCTGCTTCCAAAGCTGCAATGTATTCTGCCTTAGTGGCAGAATCCACTATAGTGTCAAGCTTGGAACCTTTCCAACTTATTGCGCCTCCATTCAAGGTGAACACGTATCCAGACTGAGACCTAGAATCATCCTTGTCTGTCTGGAAGCTGGCATCCGTATACCCGCGTATCACCATGTCCCCTTCTCCATATATTAGGAACACATCCTTAGTTCTTCTTAAGTACTTAAGGATCGTCTTAACAGCCACCCAATGATCCATTCCTGGATCAGACTGGTATCTGCTCGTGACACTCAGAGCATACGATACATCGGGCCTCGTACATAACATAGCATACATGATAGATCCTATTGCGGATGCATAGGAAATCTTACTCATGCAAATCCCCTCGTCTTCTGTGCGTGGACACATAGACTTCGAAAGGTGTATCCCATGCTTGATGGGTAGAAAACCTTTCTTGGATTCCGACATGCTAAACCTCTTTAGCACTCCGTCTATATATGTAAACTGTGAAAGACCAAGCAACCGTTTCGATCTATCTCTATAGATCTTAATCCCGAGGATGTAGGTTGCTTCTCCCAAGTCTTTCATGGAGAATGTCTTGGATAACCAAACCTTAACTAACTGTAAGATTGAAACATCGTTTCCTATAAGTAATATGTCATCAACATACAATACTAGGAACATGACTGCACTTCCACTAACCTTCTTGTACACACAAGGTTCGTCTGGATTTTGTGAGAAATCAAACTTTTTGATCGTCTCATCAAAATGGATATTCCAGCTCCTGGATGCTTGCTTCAATCCATATATGGACCGTCGCAATTTGCATACCTTGGTTTTATCAACCGATGTGAAACCCTCAGGCTGTATCATATACACGTCCTTGAGCAGATTTCCATTAAGGAAAGTTGTTTTCACATCCATCTGCCATATCTCATAATCATAATGAGCCGCTATGGCCAGGAGCATCCGAATGGATTTAAGCATAGCTACAGGCGAATAGGTTTCGTCATAATCAACACCTTGTTTTTGACGATATCCTTTCACCACTAATCTAGCTTTATAGGTAATCACATTACCATCCATGTCGGTTTTCTTCTTGAAAACCCACTTGCACCCTATAGGCTTGATGCCTTCAGGTGGGTCAACCAAGTTCCAAACTTGGTTTTCATACATGGAATTCATTTCCGACTTCATGGCTTCAAGCCACTTATCCCTTTCTGAACTTGTCAGCACTTCTTCATAACTGGTAGGCTCCTCATCATCAATGAGTAACATGTCGTTCGATTCACTTACGAGAAATCCATATCTATCAGGAATGTTGCGTGTTCTACCATATCTACGAAGATGTGGTGTTACAAAGAGGTCCAAATTCCACCGATTGCTCATCACTATGAGTTATCACCGCTATGCTTCACCGTATCTCATCAATGTCTATTTGAGTCTCGATCCTCCTCAAGCTCGGACGACACTCCCACTGTTTTCTTGCAAGAGAAACTCTTTCTCTAGAAACACAGCATGCCTTGAAACAAACACCTTTTGTTCCACAGGATGATAGAATTGGTAACCCCTTGTTTCCTTAGGGTATCCAATAAATGGACATTTATCAGACTTAGCATCCAATTTGTCTGATACAGTCCGCTTCACATAAGCAGGACAACCCCATATCTTCAAGTAAGATACATGAGGTTTCTTACTATTCCATATCTCATATGGAGTAGTAGATATTACCTTGGTTGGCATTCTGTTTAACAAGTAAACAGCTGTCTGAAGTGCATAGCCCCAAAAGGAATTGGGAAGATTCGCATGATTCATCATTGACCTGACCATGTCCAACAAGGTCCGGTTACGCCTCTCAGATACACCATTATGCTGTGGTGTATATGGCGGAGTCCATTGAGACAATATGCCATTGTCTCTTAGATAATCAAGAAACTCTTGACTTAAGTATTCACCACCTCGATCTGATCGAAGTATTTTAATACTCTTGTCATGTTGTTTCTCTACTCCATTTCTGAATTCTTTGAACCTTTCAAAGGCTTCATACTTGTGTTTCATCAAGAACACATACCCAAACCGTGAGTGATCATCGGTGAAGGTAATGAAGTAGCTATAGCCTCCTAAAGCTTGAGTTGACATAGGTCCACATACATCACGGCATGCCTTGAAAGCAAAACACCTTTTGTTCGGATGATAGAATTGGTAACCGCTTGTTTTCCCTTAGGGTATCGATAAGCGAGACATTCTCGGACTTAGCAGCCAATTTATACACGATACGATCCCAGCTTCACGCCAAGCGAGGACAACCCCATATCTTCAAGTAAGATACATGAGGTTTCTTACTATTCCATATCTCATATGGAGTAGTAGATATTACCTTGGCATTACTGTTTAACAAATGGCAATTTATGAAGTCATGGCCCCAAAGGAATTGGGAAGATTACATGATTCATCATTGACTGACCATGTCAACAAATGCAGTTACGCCTCTCAGATACACCATTATGCTGTGGTGTATATGGCGGAGTCCATTGAGACAATATGCCATTGTCTCTTAGATAATCAAGAAACTCTTGACTTAAGTATTCACCACCTCGATCTGATCGAAGTATTTTAATACTCTTGTCATGTTGTTTCTCTACTTCATTTCTGAATTCTTTGAACCTTTCAAAGGCTTCAGACTTGTGTTTCATCAAGAACACATACCCAAACCGTGAGTGATCATCGGTGAAGGTAATGAAGTAGCTATAGCCTCCTAAAGCTTGAGTTGACATAGGTCCACATACATTGTTTGGGGATCGATTGGCCGGCTAGAGGGGGTGAATAGCCCTTTTCGTTGGATGTCGTATTTCGTTCGTTCTCGTGTGCTCGTCTACAATTATCGTTAATATACGCAGCAGAATAATAATAGAAATAACAACAATACAAGCACAATCAATACACAAGCATATACGTGGTTCGGAATCGAATGGTTCCTACTCAATGGGGTGAGCTCAACGAGCTCGTGTTATGCGCACGACACTAACAACACTCCTTATCGACTACACGTCGGAGGTGGAGAAACCTCTCACAAGCTATTACAACAAGTAATATGAAATACAAGAAGAAATACAAAGACAATACAAAAGAGAACTTTTACACAATTGCTTTGATCGCTTTCTTGTTGCTTGCTTTTGCTTGCTCTTGAAGGTCTGGAATGCAACAGCAATTCCCCTCCAAAGTCACCTCAAAAGCCTTTTTGAAATCCTCCAACTCGTGCTCCATTTATAACCTGCATCAAGCTGTTTTTGCACCCATCAGTTGACTGATCGTGACCATCAGTCGACTGGTCCTGTAGCCGTTGTCTCATAACGGCCAGATCCACGTTGGCTAAGTTCCAACGGATCACACATCGGGCCGATCGATGGCACCCATCACCGATCGATCATCCATCGATCGTCTTTGGCGAGCTCGACTCCATTCTCAGGCGTGCATAGTGTCATCACGATCATCATCCCTTCGGCGTGACCGATGTTCGAACAATGACCGCCTCCTACGACCGATCACCAGACTTGGTTCACCTCAAACATCAAGATGTTTGAGCCTCCGACACTCAGTCTTAGCCACTTGGCCAAGTCCACCTTATCCCTCATGGAGTTCCCCACTGAAGCTCTCTTCCCTCGGCCTACGTCCCTCGGATGCGCCAAGCGCACGGCTTCGCAACGCCATCCTTTGCGTCTCATGCCCTAGAAGTATGCTTCCCTTTGGGCTCACTCCATTCGCTTCCCGTCCAGCGGTCCCTTGGATGCACCAAGCACACGACTTCGCAATGTCATCCTTCACCGACTCAAGGACCCCGAGACTAGTGAACTTACCAAGTCCTCAAGACTTCTCACATGCACCAAGCGCATGGCTTCGCAATGCATTTCCCATGCCAAGCACCAAGCGCACAGCTTCGCAATGCTTTGGACTTCCACACCAAGCTCCATGCTTGGATTTTCCATGCCAACCCCATGTTGGACTTTCCCATGACAATCCCATGTCATGAGTTTTGTCTATCATCAAAATCCTATCAAGGTACTGATCGAGTCAAACTCGAGTCAACCTGGGCCGATTACACCAACATACATCAGTATGTATTAGACCTAGTAACTCTCCCACTCGTTCACCTTTTCCAATAAAAGGTAACTTAGTCATCTTGCCTTTTAAGTATGATTCGCATGTATCGTATGAATCCAATTCAAACGATTCCAGAATTCCACATTTGTGTAATTCGGACATGCGTTTCTTGCTTACATGGCCAAGACAACAATGCCATATATAGGAGTCTAATTGATTACCCTTTCGAGCATGCATGTTGCTCGCTTCGATATTGAAAATGTCACTGGATACATCCAACGTATAAATGCCATTACTCAAAGTTCCAGTTCCATAAAGTACGCCATTCAAAGTTATATAACAACAATTGTTATTAAACGTCAAATGGAAACCATTTCTATTTAAACAAGAAATAGAAATGATGTTCTTTATCAATGAAAGAACATAAAAGCAATTGTCCAATTCTAAGAAAAGTCCTACAGGGAGTTTCAACAAATACGTTCCGATGGTGAGTGCAGCAACCTTTGCTCCATTCCTAACACGTAAATTTGACTCTCCCTTGACGAGTCTTTTTCTATTCCTTAGCCCATGTATGTCATTACATATATGTGAGCCACACCCAGTATCCAATACCCAAGTGTCTGAGGAAATAGAATGACAATCAATAACGAAGATATATGAAAAAGATGGAGCATCTTATGCCTTATTCTTCTTCACGGACTCAAAATAAATCTTACAATTTCTTCGCCAATGGCCCAACTTGCCATAATGATGGCAAGTGCCCTTTTGAGCTGGTTTTGCCTTTTTTAGCCTTTTTCTTCTTCCCCTTCTGTTGTTTCTTTGACTCCCTCTTAGAATCTTTCTTCGAGGAATCAACTAACAACACCATCCCCTGCTCATGCTTCTCAAAAGGCTCCACAGTCTTCAGCATGTTGAGCAGTACCACAGATGAACCTTCTTGCATCTCAGAGGTGAAGAGGAGCTTGGAGACTTCGAACCTTTCGAATCTCACTTGCTTATCAAACAACTCATAAAGATGAAGGACTACGATATGAGCATCCATATGCTCATACTGCTTCCGTAGCTCGGGTACCATCGCGGCTAGCATGATGCAACTCACCATTTCAGAATCAGTCATATGTTTCTGATAGGCCAACAATTGGTCCGAAGTTGCATTGTCACTAGGACGGGCGGGAAGAGGCGCTTCGAGGACATTTGCAAGCTTTTCAACCTTGAGAACAATTCTCAAGTTTCTAAGCCAGTCCAAGAAGTTCGGCCCAGTCAATTTATTCGAATACAAAATGGAATGCAAATTCAAAGACATCATGATCAATCTTAGAAATACAAAACGAGCATATATGATAAAGATGATTTTAAAATGCATCAATATACATTTATAAATCCCATTCATTTTTCGAATTTCAAAACCCCAAAATCACTTCGGGAGATCGTAGGTCCATCTCCGAATGGGCTGATATCCATCATAGATATGAACAACCTTGGAGAGAGTCCAACAAGCCATTCATAACTACGACGGTAGGTATCAACTATACCGATTGCATATCACGTATATGCAACTATCACAATGTGCTATCAACTTATTGAATGTTCACACATACATCGGGTTGTTAACACATTAACAAGTATGCATCATATGCATAGCACCCAACTTCACCTCCCTTTACATCGACCTTGGAGAGAGTCCAACAAGCCGATGCTCCAGGTTAAAGACAACCCATTAATCGAGAAATAGTTTTAATATGGTTAGAGCGCATTCAACCAATTAGCCCGACTTGGAGAGAGTCCAACAACCAAAGCTAACGATTGACCTCTGACTCTTACCATATTAGTATTAAACTATTCCATGGTTTGAACATGTTCGGGTTCGAGTCGGGCTTGGAGAGAGTCAAACAACCCAAACAAGAAACGGAGCTCTGGTTCTAACCATATTAATGGAAGGTGTAGGCTTTAATATTGAGTAAGGGTTTTTATGTCTCATCCTCTTTGCATGCAAATAACTATTATCTACATGGCATGGCATAATGATATGCATCTAATGCAATTACATGGCATACAATTATGTCATGTATATAATTTCCTTATATGTCATAACTATTTATGGAAATAAAATATGTTTAAGATTTGATTCTCCAAATCAAATCATGATTAAATTAGGAAACAAATTTCCAAATCTAATCACATATTTTATTTATGGAAATGGTTGATTAAGGAAAGTCAATTTAGGAAACCAATTTCCTAAATCATCAAAATTACTTATGGAAATAAAATATTTTAATATTTGATTTCCCAAATCAAATTAAATTAGGAAACAAATTTCCAAAATCTAATCAAATATTTTATTTATGGACAATATCAATTTCCATAAATACTTCCAACTTTCCAAAAGTAGAAGATTTCCATAAATACTTCTAGACTTTCCAAAATTGAAAAATTTCCATAAATACTTCTAACTTTCCAAAAGTAGAAAATTTCTAGAAATATCATTATGACTATCGTAAAACCATTTTACGATTATATCGAAACACAACCTGGGCTCTGATACCACTGTTGGGTTTCCGGCACCGCGGCAAGTGTATGTTCGAACATGTTTCGCAAACATGTGCACAGCGGAAGAAATAAAAATAATAAATCTACATTTATTACAACACACACATCACACGCATGCATGGTACAACATGTGTAGACATAACCATAAATTTAAATTTGCAATAAAAGGAAATTTAACTACGTATACCTTTCGTATCACGTGTAGCGGGAATGACATCAACCGGAACGATCCTCGCTAGAATCGTCTCTATCCGTATCTACGCCGAGTATCTTCGGGATGACTTCACTAGTCACGAGGCACGTCTTCGTACGGGTTACTAGCCTCGTGTTGAAGATGACGTGATCGAGATAGGATCACGATCCGAATCCAAATTCGGATCTAAAAACGAGTCCTCAAAACTCGCTTCTCCGGAGAGGTATTCGTCAACCGTTTGACGAATCCTTCGTCCTCCACCTCAGAGGATTACCGTAGATCAAATCCCCGGCAAGGCTACCGCTATCGGAGCTCTAAACGTCGTCCAAACGACGCTCCGATGAGAGGGAAACAAGCTGTCCAGAAAACTGGACAGCTTTTGTGGAGACCTTGCGCCGGCCAAATAAGGAAAGCGACTTGCTCACCTTGTCGCCGGAGCCAAGGAAGATCACCGGAGCTCCTCCGGCAGCAGCTCGACGCCGGCAATGGGAGAAGACGGCAGCAGCTGGTCGCCGGTTGGAGCTTCAAGGTGGGCGGCGGCAAGGAGGAGGGTTGGCGCCGAAATCTCCAAGGGGAGGTGGGCGGCAACTCTTAGGTTAGGGTTTTGGATTAGGGCTTAACAATCCCTTAAGCCCTCTTTTATAGAGAACTAATTCTCTTAATGGTTAATGGATTATAACCATGAGGCTCGTTAACCTGCTCCATTAATATAAGTTAAAATAAATCAAACCATGATGGTTTATTTTAAGTTAAAACAAACCGAACCAACTTTTGGTTCATTCGTTTAAAATAAATCAAACCCTTTGGTTTATTCTCCTCCATTGGATTAGAACCAAACCATTTTGGTTTATCCATTATGTCTTCATAAGACACGGCCCATCCACGCTTCCATTGCGACTGAAACGATTTCATGCTCGCTTCTTGTTTGGTCCAACCAAACCTAGTTTCTCTCGGTCTGAGAATCTCATTCTCAAGCTCGTTTTAAATCCTTTGGATTACGCTCGTTGTGCGTGTGACCAAATAGGTTCTCGGTTTATGTTGGTCATCTATAATTAACCATTAATTATAGAACGATCATGAGTGGCACCTAGTAGTACATCATGATCCCCAATTAACCGAAAAGATCAACGGTTGATCCAGAACTATTTCTGAAACCCTTCAGCAGCTCGAATGAATCGTGCCCCATTCCCTTCACTCATCTTATACCCGCTTGGTTCAGGACATGGTCTATAGTGGCAGTCCCCACTAGGCTGACTACGTCACACCTAGCCCAAGTATCATTTCCTCGTCCTACGGATTCTAGTTACTGAACATGTATCAAAGAGTACCTTACTCTAAACATGTAATGCTTTGGCCAAAGACTTTAGTAACAATCCGATGAGAGGCCATGGGTATACATCTCCTCGCAAGGAGTGGTGAATCCTTTATAGGCTATTCAAACACCTTCGATCACTTCGACTTATACCCAATCATCCCGGGTCCACATCTCCTTAGAGATGCTTGCTTAAGATGTCAAAGCATAAGTCTCCATGATCAAGATGACTTGAATACCGCAAGTCAAAGGAACATCGCACTTAAGCTACAGTAAGAACTTTATTGACATATCTATATATGCAGAGAACCATATGAAGTCTTACGGCTGGTCACTCCAATGAACTAGTTACCATAACTAGCATCCACGATTAACTCCGGACATCACTATGTCTCCAGCCAGTGAGAATCAGCTGCTTGGATACACCAAGGAGTATACCTCGTGCTAGTCTCAACAGAATTGATAGTGTCCAAATCCATCAATTCATCGACTAGGGATAATTCTGATACATCACAATTACACATGTAGAGATACTCACTAGTTGTGATCCAATCACAAATTCTCTCATGCTGTGAGTCGTATCGCGGACATTCAGTAAATGAGTTTAAGATCCAATCAAATACATGAAACCATGTATACTCAAATAGTGAATCTTCATTTATCATATAAATGGTTCATACATAAGGCGATTGCTTTAGGATATCTCTCATATATTACTAACAATATGTAGCTCGTGTTGATTGTATTTGCGTCTGCGAGCTTGCCTCATATCCATGTTGTGCACATATCCAATATTATGATTAAGTGCAAGTATACGACGAATAATTGAATCGAATCCTACATCGACTTCGTATCCCGATCAGCTAGATTGATCTAGTTATCCAATTAACCAAATCAAACCTTCACATTAATCCCTTAGCTTGTATAGTTAACACCATAATTAATCCATCGTTTCCAATTAGCGAATATGCTAACCTACAACTTTCCTCTTCATACATAACTACAGAATAGATTTATCCATAGCCCCATTTGTAGCCGAGATCAGATCATCACACAGCTCGATCAACAACTGACATTTCACACTAATTTAGGGACCTAACGAACCTTAAACCAAACCCTATTCATAGCCCCTACCACGGGCACAAAATGAGTATCCATATGGTACTCATTTACTACATCAACCTCACCACATCCACGCTGTTCAGCCTAACAACACAGTCGAAACATAGGTCAATACACATCTCACCTCAAGATCAATCAACACTTCGATCCATACCACCACCGCCCCTCTTGAACTCAAAAAGTAGCACCCACAATCATACGAGAGCCCTTCACAGCCACTGCTACACCAAATTGGAGGTCTGACCAACCCGAAGCGAATCACACAACTCATCCACAGCCTAACAAACCTCCAGCTTAGCCCACCTCTCCAATAGCAGGCTCTAAATGGTATATCCATCGACAGAAAACCCACATCCACCTTAAAGATCACATACAGAAATTTACAGATGAAAGCACATGTTAGATCAAGATTACCTGGGATTGGAACCTCCCTCTCGACAGTTCTCCTCCCTAAGTTGCTCAGTTCACGAGAGAAAATCGGCGCTCAACCACCGCTGCCCTAAATCAATGGATTAAGCTCAACGAAGGAAACCACATCAAGAACTCAAATCTCGTCTGAAGCAAGAATGAAAACTGATCCTTACCAAGCTCCGACGACCACCGGCCGTAGAACCCTCAAACCGGCGCTCTTCTCCCTATTGCTGCCAAGTCGCTGCCAGGCCACCGTCTGCTCCGATAGACAGCTGAGCCCCAAATTAGCACACGGTGCTGGCTCCACTGACCTACCCTCCCCCGTCCACGCGCACGCTCGCCGCCGGCGCACACCTCTAGTCGCATCGGGGTGGGTCTGCTGCCGCTGGCAGAGGAGAGGGAGAGCACGGTGGGAGGCAGAGAGAGAAGACCGAGAAAGAGCGGAGATCAGGTGGAGCGGCGATGATGGGGCGAGCTCGAGCGTGGGCGGCGCGCGGGGAGAAGAGAAGGAAATCGACGCGCAATCGGGAAAAGAAGAAGAGGATCGGTCGATCGAGGAAGAGGGAAAACGAAAGGAATCGGTGGGAAATTAAATGATTTTATTAAACCTATTAATTCCTAGCAGATAGTCTAAACAGGCTTTAAAAAAACCTATCCACTTTATCCCCATGAAATGTCCATAACACTTCCGTTTAAATCTAGAAAAATTTCTGAAAAATTCCATAAGATAATTTCTTAATTAACAAGGATATTTTATATATTATTATATTTTTTTCAATATTTTACACAAGTAATTTCCAAATTGTCATAATTAATTTTGAAAATAAAATATGTTTGTGATTTGATTTCTCAATTCAAATCTCATTGATCAAATTAGGAAATAAATTTCCAAATCTAATCACATATTTTATTTATGGAAAATATTAATTAAGGAAATTCAAATTTAATTTAGGAAACAAATTTTCTAAATTCTAATTTTCTAATCACAATATGAAGATCCTAATTTGAATTTCTTAACTAATTCAAATTTCCAAAAATTTTCTAAACTTTCCAAAAGTAGAAAATTTTAAAAATTATAATTATAACAAAACATTCATCGCAAAAATAATTTTATGATTATGTCGGAACACAGTCGGGCTCTGATACCACTGTTGGGTTTCTGGGGCATCGACATGGGAGTGTGTTCGAACATGTTTTGTAAACATGCATAGCGGAAGCAAATAAAAATGGAAATAAACTATTTTATTACATTACACACACCACACACATGTAGGATACAACAATGTAGACATAATCGTACATTTAAATTTTGCAATAAAGGAAATTACACTAGGTATACCTGATGAATAACACGTTGCGGGAAAAGCATCAACCTTAGCAACTCTCACAAGTTTCGCCTCTATCCAAGTCCACGCCGAGTATCATCTGAATAGCTTCACAAGCTATGAGCCCCATCTTGATGAGAGATACTAGTCTCACGTTGAAGACGTTGTGATCCGAGAGACGATCACAAAATAAGTTCCATGAACTTGTTTCCTCAGAAGTGTCGACCAATCAAATTGGCCGCCAACGGCTGCAGGTTGGCTGGCGGCTGGAGCTACTGGCCAGAGGATGGCCGACAACTATGGAGGGGGCAGCCCAACTTGGGCAGTGGTGACACCAAGGGTGGACGACACACAAGTAAAGAGAAGAGAAGAGAAAACGGCTAGGGTTTCAAAAACCTTAACTTGTCCACGAAATTTATCTCAACCCTTTTATAGAGAACGTGTTTCTTGACCATCAAGAAACCCTCTCTCAATGGTTATTGGTTTACAACCAAAACCCGTTAACTCACTCCATTAATTTAAGTTAAAATAAACCAAATCGCATTGGTCTATTTTAAGTTAAAATAAACCAAACCAACCCCCTTTGGTTTATTTTCCACCATTGGATTAGAACCAAACCAATTTGGTTCATCCATCATATCTTTAAAAGACTCAGCCCATCCATGCTTCCGATGCGACTGAAATAATTTCATGCTAGCTCGTTGTTTGGTCCAACCAAACCAAGTCTCTCTCGATATGAGAATCTCATTCTCAAACTCGTTTTGAATCCTTCGGATAACACTCGTAGTGTGTGTGACAAAATAGGTTCCCCGTTTATTTTGGTCGGCTATAATTAATCATTTATTATAGAACGATCATGAGTGACACCTAGTAGTATATCATGATCTCCAATTAACCAAAAAATCAACGATTAACCCTAGAACAACTTCTAAAACCTTTCAGTAGCTACAGTAAATCGTGCTCTGTTCCCTTCACTCATCTTATATCCACTTGTTTTAGGACATGGGCTATTGTGTCAGTCCCCACTAGGCTGACTACGTCACACCTAGCCCAAGTATCATTTCCTCATCCTGCAGATTCTAGTTACTGTACATGTATCCAAGAGTACCATACTCTAAACATGTAATGCTTTGGCCAAAGACTTTAGTAATAATCCGACGAGTGGCCACAGGGTATACATCTTCTCGCAAGGAGTGGTGAATCCTTTATAGGCTATTCAAACACCTTCGGACACTTCGACTTATACCTAATCTTCTCGGGTCCACATCTCCTTAGAGATGCTTGCTCAAGATGTCAAAGCATAAGTCTCCATGACCAAGATGACTTGAACACCGTAAGTTGAAGGAACACTGCACTTAAGCTGCAGTAAGGACTTCATTGACATATCTGTATATGCAGAGAACCATATGATGTCTTACAGCTGGTCACTCCAATGAACTAGTTACTATAACTAGCATCCACGGTTAACTCCGGACATCCCAATATCTCCAACTAGTGAGAAACAATTGCTTGGATAAACCAAAGAGTATAACTCGTGCTAGTCTCAACAGAATTGATGGTGTCTGAATGCATCAATTCATCGACTAGGGATAATTTTAATATATCACAATTACACATATAGAGATACTCACTAGTTGTGATCCAATCACAAATCCTCTCATGTTGTGAATCGTATTGCGGACATTCAGTAAATGAGTTTAAGATCCAATCAAATACATGAAATTATGTACACTCAAATAGTGAATCTTCATTCATCAAATAAATGGTACAACCATAAGGTGATTGCCTTAGGACACCTCTCATATATAACTAACACACGACTCGCTGAGATCCAAGCATCATGTTGAGATACTTTGAGCCTGAAGTGAACATATCCAACGATCCGGTTAGATCTCCTACTTGCCTTTTAAGGACCGAGTTCTCTTCCTCAAGATTTGTAACTTGAGTTGAGTCTCTATCCTTAGTTTGGCAAGTCGAAGTCTTCGAGTTGACTTGCTCCTTAAGTACTTGGACTTCCTTAAGTAGCGAGTCGACTTGATTCTTGGACTTAGCTAACTTCCTACCTAGGCATGCAATTATATTATACAACTTATCTTCTAAGGGAGAAGTTACCTCGTCTAGTCCTTCGGAAATGGATGTGGATCCGTGGCTTCTCTTGGACTCGGAATCGGACTCGTACTCGAAACTTGACTCGGCTCCGGAGCTTGATTCGGCCATAAACGCTATGAAGCTTCTCTTAATCTCTTCTGCATTCGACTCTTCCGAGGACGATTCGTCCCAAGTTGCCTTAAGTGCTTTCTTCTTGTTTTTCCTTTTTTGGGTTTTCTTCCTTTTTTAGATTTGCGGACTCCAATTTATAGTATCCCTTTCCGTTGCACTCGTAGCAAGTCACTTCCGATCGGGGTCTCAGCTTGTTGTTGATGACTTTCTTAGCATCCTTCTTCGTAAATCTTTTTCTCCGGTTGAACATCTTCTAGACCATATTTACGATTTCCTCTTGTCTGTTTGGTTCTGACTCCGACTCATCTTCAGACTGACTTTTCGCTTTCCATTCCTTTTTGGTCGAACCTTCCACTAAAGCAATATCATTCTCGGTTTGACCCGAGTTAGCTTGTTCGTGTAGTTCAAGTTTGCAAAATAATTCATCTAGTCTAATTGTGGAAAGATCCTTGGAAACCTTATAAGCATCGACAATGGATGTCCATAAGGCGTTCCTCGGGAATGCCTTAAGTGTATACCTAATTATGTCCCTATTTTCTATTTGGTGTCCTATTAAATGTAATCCATTTAAAATGTCATTTATTCTCGTATGAAGTTTACTAGCATTTTTATTTTTGTTCATTTTACAATTAAATAATTTATTTAGTAACATGTCCCGTTTAGCTATCCTAGTGTCATTTGTACCTTCATGTAATTAAATTAATTTGTCCCATAATGTATGGACCTTCGTGATCGCTAGAGGGGGGTGAATAACATCGTCGTAGATGGAAGTCGTTTCGTGCTTGCTACAAATTGATTAGTGCACAGTGGAAATAAAGCAATAACAAATACACACAAGCACAATACAACATGATATAACGTGGTTCGGAATCGAGTGGTTCCTACTCCACGGATTGAGCTCTACAAGCTCGAGTGATGACAACACCACTAATAGAACTCCTTCTCGACAACACATTGGAGGCGGAGAAACCTCGTACAAGTGTTTACAATAATAAACGAATAGATACAAGCAAATACAAATATGAAATACACTGCAAGTAAAGGAAAAACACTTTACAAATGTTCTTTTGATTACTTGATCTTTGGTTGCTTGAATTGCACTTGGAGACCCTGATTTGCAGCAACAAATCACCCCCAACAAGTCCAAGAACCGGTGCCAAATCCTTCCTCCATGAGCTCCCTTTAAAGCTGCTCCTTGGATTTTACTTCGCTAGATCGGGTCGGGACCATCGATCATTGCCCTGTAGTCATTGTCTCACAATGACATGAGCCACATCAGATAAGTCCAACAGATAGACCATCAGTCGACTGATCATACCCATCAGTTGACTGATAACTCAATCAGTCGAGTGCACAGGCTGATCACTCAACTAGAGAGCTTTTTGTGCCCAAAAAACCTGACCATCAGTCGACTGATCACCAGATCAATCGACTGCTAATGCCAGCAATCGACTGCCCAACTCTGGCAGTCGACTGCCAGGGCACTTCCCACAGTTAAACCCTAGTTGACTCCCATCAGTCGACTAACCATAGTCCCAGTCGACTGATACACTTCAAACATGAGGTTTTAACCCAAGTATGGGCCCCCATACTTGCTAGACCACCCTTAACCTAGACCTTAGCCTATCGGATCCTTCCAAGTCATCCATGACTTGTTCATCCATACGCTAGCCTTCAAGTGCTTCTATTGACTATTGTTATGCTAACGGTGTCTACACCACCAAGGCACATTGGGCTTACGCTGCCAAGACTCCGCTTGGACTTTACGCCGCCAACCATTGGACTTATGTTGCCAAGACTTCACCCTTGGACTTTACAATTGCCAAGACTCAAGCTTGGACTTTCCCTTGCCAACCCATATTAGACTTTCTATGCCAAGACCCATGCTTGGACTTTCCTTTCCAAACCATGTTGGACTTTCCATGCCAAGACTCAAGCTTGGACTTTTCATGCCAAGTACACAAGACTTGGACTTCTCCCATGACAATGGTCAAATCATCGTCAACCATCAAATACTAACCTGGGTCGATTGCAGCAGCAATCTCCCAACACATTGTCAGACATCAATGTCAGACATCCATGTCAAATATCAAAATAATACTCGAGTCAAACTCGAGTCTGGTCAATCGTGACCTGGGTCGATTGCACCAACACATAATTCCTTGGAGTTTTTGAATGGACCCATCCTATTGAGCTCTTCTTTGGTAAGTTTGCATTGCAAGGTGTTAAGTACCTTGTAATCGACTTGAGCCCATTTCATGTAATATTTTTTTTAATTGAATTAATTAAAATTGAGAATTATTCCTAGAGTTATTTAAATTAAATAATATTATGAAAGAATTAAATTTATACTAAGTGCAAAAATTAATGGAAGATTTATTCTAAGTTAAAAGCAAAAATTATTCTAAAATAAAAATTAAGCTAAGTGCAGAAATTGATAAAAATTAATCTAATATAGAAAAATTTAACTAGAATTAATATAAATGTAGAAAAATTAAATAAAATTAATCTAAATATAGAAAATTAATTAAAAATAATCTAGAAGTAGCAAATTAATTAAAATTATTCTAGAAGTAGAAAATTTAATTAAAATTATTCTAGATGCAGAAAATTAATTAAAATTTTTCTAGATGCAGAAAAATTAATTAAAATTATTCTAGATGTAGAAAAATTAATTAAAATTATTCTAGATATAGAAAAATTAATTAAAATTATTCTAATGCAAAAAAATTAATTAAAATTAATCTAGATATAGAAAAATTAATTAAAATTATACTAATGCAGAAAATTAAAGAAAAGTTATATTGCTCTCGATGGTGGTTGCACCAAATTCGGAGCACCCCCGCTCTGATACTAATTGTAGGATCGAGATACTCCGAGAGAGGGGGGTGAATCTCGGAAATTATAATTTTCTTTTGAAATTTAAAGCTTATTTTATATTTTGAAATATTTAAAGAGTATTCAGCGGAAATGAAATGAAATAGAGACAGCTTCTTTTACTTGGTTCACAACCTTAACTGGGTTGCTACTCCAAGGCACGTAGCTCTTCCGAGAGCTACCTCGATGGGCAATCACTATATACCCTCCGACTCGAGAACTCTCGACTTCAGAGGGGGTCGCTCTTTACAAAAATATGAGATGGGTAACACTCTACCCTCTTTTTGAAGTTAAGTACATACAAGCGAAAATAAATACAAGAAATTAAGAGCTATGTTATACCAACACTAATGGAAGTTTTGAAGTAGGCACGGAGTGTTGAAAAAGTGTCTTTCTGAGGAACTAAAGCTCTTGTGGATGAGGACAAATTTTAGCAACACTTCGACGTAGTAGTAGTGTTCTAGCCAGAGTTGGTCGAGCACTTATTTTATAAAGTTTTTCCAGTCGACTGGAATGCCCTCTAGTCGACTCTACATCAATCCATCGATATGGAACTTCTAGTCTTCCAGTCGACTGAAAACTCGTCGACTCCAGGTCACCTGGCTCCGCATCGGAAAGTTTGGCTCTCCAGTCGACTAAACCTCCCCCAGTCGACTGAAACTCTTTCCATCTACGATGTCAGATCTTTGATCGATCATCAACTAATCCTGTCAAGTGTGCATCCAGTCGATTGAACTAAACCAAGTTGACTGAACTTCAATCAACTGGAATCCATTCAGTCGACTGATCTCTACAAAATGGGATTAGCACAAATAGATAATACAACACAGGATAGTAGTAGTAATACTGCTCGATCTCGACTTCTATGTCCCACATGGACTATCCGTCGGATTGACACCTAGCTTTGTCCCCCTACAGAGGACTCGGCTTCACCTCTCCACTCGAGGCTTACTTGGCGGCTACCTGCCGGACTTACCATTCTTGAAATCCAATCTGACCCACCAGGGCTTCCACTAACTGTTCGGTCTACTTGACCCAGCTGGACTTTTTGTCGATTGTTTGGTCTTCTAACCCAATCAGTCTTCATGCCAAATGTCTGGCCCACACAACCTATCTAGACTTCATGTCTAGTGTTCGGTCATCCTAATCTGTCAAGTCATCTGTCTAGTATCCGATCAACATGACCTACTAGGACTTCCTGTTAAGTCTGCACACTTAACATTGATATTAGAACACAAGTAAGTCCTAACTTTAACTATGGTTCATACATCAAAATAATGGAGTGATGCTCTCTGCATCAACATTTTGTACTCATTTTCGCTTGTATGTACTTAATTTAAAAGAGAGGGTAGAGTGTTACTCATCTCTCATCTTTGTAAAAAGTGAACCCCTCCGAAGTCGAGAGTTCTCAAGTCGGAGGATATATAGTGATTGCTCATCGAGGTAGCTCTCGGAAGAGCTACGAGCTTTGGAGTAACAACCCGGTTAGGGTTGTGAACCAAGTAAAAGAAGCTTGTCTCTATCTTATTTTATTTCCGTTGCATAATCTTTAATGATTTTAAAATATAAAATATAAGTTTTAAAATCTAAAGAAAATTATAACCTCCGAGATTTACCCCCTCTCTCGGAGTATTTTGATTCTACAAAGGGGGTGGCGGCCACACATGCAATCTCTTTGGTTATTTTCAATCTATAGCATGGTGAGGCTCTCACTTGTTGGTTCTTCATTGAACTAGAACTTATCAAGGCAATCCCTTGTGGCGTTTAAAGACTTAGCAACCTCATCTCTAAGGTTGTGGTGTCTTCCATCTTCTATACCAAGGTTCGTGCTTTCTTAAGCATTGGATCGAGGTTTTTTCCATCCATCTTATCGATTTAAACTTTCCTTATTTCTTCTTCAATTTGTTGTGGGTTTTGAGACTTTCTTCTCATCGGGTTCACATCAGTTGCTATTAGAGCCTAGGTTCTTTCTAAATCGATTTGGTTATCTTTTCTCTTAGGTTCAAATCTTTGCGATACTTTTCATCTATTTTCCTCATCTTTTGATATTTTTTTCTTATTATTCGAATCATTGCTAGTCTTCTTTGCATTTTTGCTATCAAAAAAAAAAGAAGAAAAAAGTTGTGATTTTTGGCAAAAAAAAAAAAAAAAGAAAGAAGAAGAAGAAAAAACAAGGGAAAGCCAAAATTAAAAAAAAATGGAAAAAAAATCGGGGAAAAAAAGAAAAGAAAAGAAAGAAAAAAATGGTAGAAATACTTCTTCTACTAATTTTAATCTTTCAATTCTGCAAATTTTTTTAAGTACTATCTAGATTCAATTCTAACAAATTTTTTCAGAACTTATTTTATTCTTACCTTTCAATTCAGTATTTCCTTTAAGCTTTGCTAAGATTAAATTCTAGCAAAATTTATTTCAACACTTATTTGAGTTTCTTTATCTTTCAATTCCACATTCTTTATGTTCTGCCAAGATTAAATTCTGGCATATGCTCATATAATATTTTCTTTTCGTCACTAAATTCAAGTTTATCATTCTACTAAGTGCATTTTTTACCCTTTCCATTCCTACCTTTTCTCTCAATCCTTACTCAATGCCCTTGAAAAATTTATATTAGTCAACGAATGTTTATAAGAATTTGCCTCAATTCTAAGTTCTTTAAAGAGCTAAGCGTAGTGAGTTGAGTGATTGAGTGACAATATATTTCTTTAATGGTGACCGGTGGTGAAGAAACTAGGCTAGGTGAATCATTTGAGCAAGGTACTTTGAAACAACACTTACAGTGCATGGAGATCAAATTTAATCAAATCTTAGACAAATTGGAAAGACGAGATGCTGCAATTACAAGATTTCAAAGAAGCCAAATTGGTGGATATCCTACGAAAGGGGCTTGGCAACATAACCTTGAGGAGAGCGAAGATGAAGAAAAGTATCCAATTGAAGGTGAAGGTCATATCACTAGTCATGCTCTAAATGTGCAATTGAAGGAAAAAGGTGAAAAACAATGAAACAATCTCTTTCATACTCGTTGCCACATTAAGGACAAGAAATGTAGTGTTATTATTGATGGAAAAGTCAGACAAATGTAGCTAGCACCACTTTGGTTGAGAAGTTATGTTTACCTACTATTAATCATCCAAGACCTTATAAGCTACAAAGGCTACATGGGTGTTGAGAAGTTATGGTCAACAAACAAGTGTTAGTTTCATTTTCCATTGGTAGGAATCATGATGAGGTGCTTTGTGATGTAGGGCCAATGCATGTAGGTCATTTGCTTTTAGGTAGACCATGGCAAGTTGATAGGAAGGTCATGTATGATAGGTTCAAAAATAAGTATTCTTTTGTGTTGCATGGTAAATGAGTCACTCTTGTGACATTAACTTCCAGGCAAGTATATGAAGATCAATCGAGGATAAAAAATGAGAGTGAAAAAAGAAATATTTGTGAGCAAAAAAAGAATGAGAAGGAAAAAGATAATGACAAAACAAAAACAAGTGGAAAAGAAAAGGGTGAGAAAAGAAAATGTGAGGGTGAGAGGAGTGAAAAAAAAGAATGAAAAAGAAAAAGAAGAAATCTTTCGAAAGAAAAGGAGGAAAAAAATGTTAGGATCTTTGTAATGGGTAGAGGGGGGGGTGATTAGCCTTTCTTCATTTCTACAAATACGTTAGCGGAAGCAATACAATACAAATAAGAATACAACTAAGAAAACAATGAAAGCAATGCTAACACCCGATGTACGTGGTTCGGAGATGACGCTCCTACTCCACGACAATCCGTAAGGTGAATTAGCCCTAGCCAATCTTCACTAAAACCTCCTTTGGATGAACCAAGGTGGAGAAACCTTTTCTTACAATGCTCTCCTCTTCTTTACAATGATGGAAGATTAAAATCTAGAGAAGAGGAGGTTTAGAATCACTAAAGCACTTGGGAAAGCTTGGTGAGCACAAAGGTGTAGCTAGGAATGAGAGCACTAGCTTCACCAAGCTCCCTAAGGCCCCATTTTATAGAAGAGGGGTTGTTTTTCCCGTTGGGCTTCGATCAGTCGACTGATGCTTACCATCAGTCAACTGCCGCCAAAGCCAACGACTTCTGAACCATAATCTCCGCGGAGATTCGTAGCCACAATTTCCAACGGCCAAGTGATCAGTCGACTGCTCCCTCCATTAGTCGACTGATGGAGTGATCAGTCGAGTGATCGTAGGCCGCAGTCGAGTGCGACTATATCCTGTGCTCGTATTTGCATTGATCAGTCGATCACATCGCTTGGCGATCGATTGCAACATCAATCGATTGCCATGTCAGCGGATCGATGGTCGTGGTTTCACCCGACTCGGTCGAGCACCGATCAGTCGACTGATACTCATCAAGTATGAGTAATTCATACTTGATTTTACACCCTAGACCTAGACTCAACCTTCTAGCTCCTCATTAAGCCTTGCGCCTCCAGGATCCCTCCGAGTCCGCGACTTGTTCATCCTTTGCGCTTTGCTTCCAAGAGCTTCCTTCAGTTTCGTCATATCTTGGGTTGCCAAATGCTTGGACTTTATGCCGCCAAGACTACAAGCTTGGACTTATGCTACCAAGACCTTACTTTGGACTTCCTTTGCCAAGGTTCACTTGGATTTTACGCTGCCAAGACTACAAGCTTGGTCTTACGCTGCCAAGTCCATCCCTTGGACTTCCTTTGCCAAGATCATACTTGGTCTTCCTTTGCCAAGGTTCACTTGGAGTTTACGCTGCCAAGACTACAAGCTTGGTCTTATGCTGCCAAGTTCGTCCCTTGGACTTCCCTTGCCAAGATCATACTTGGACTTCTCTTTTATCAAGTCTTCATCCTTGGATTTTTCTGTCACTTAAACATGTTCGTAATTAGATCACAAAACATTTCCTAACTTAGATGATTATCCAAACCTCAAAACATATAAATGCTTGGAGCATTGTTGCACCAACAATCTCTCCCTTTTTGATGTTTGGCAATCATTTAAGTTAGGTCTTTTAAAGATACTCATAATCATATTTTCAATTCTAACTTAAACATTCCTTCTCCCCCTTTGACATTCATCAAAAAGAGAAGGATTCATAAACGAAAGAATTAACATTGTTGTATCTTGGACTAAGGTATAAGATTGATATTAAGCTCCCCCTTAATCCAAGATATGCCTCATAATGTGTAAATAATATTTGAAGCAAAGTATAACAAAAATTCAAAAATTAAGTCCTAACTTTGCACCAACAATGGAAGTTTGGGGATGAAAAAGATATAATTTATGAAACTCCCCCTAAAACATTGCATTAAACAGTCATAAAACTTGTTTATACTCAATATTATCATGCTATAGTTTTAGGACATCAAGGATACACTAAATATCAGAAAATGGAGCTAATTATCAGAAAATACAGTGTATCGGTCGACTGGTTTCTTAACCGCCGATCGCTACTGAATCGAAATTTTGACCTTTTCAAATTTAATCGTTAGAAATTCTAGAAATCTCGAAAAATCATGAAATTTTGCGTACACATTTCTGGAATCATACTTTATTAAGGAAAAATAGTTTTAAAAATATATGTTTTCCATATTTCAAGATTGATACAAACTTGGAACCTAACAAAAGTTCTAAAGATTTTGCAAACTTTGTATCACTTTTGTGTTCCACTTGAAAACTGTTTTTCAAAATATGATGAATATAGTTTAAAATATATATGATTTGGAATTTCCAACCATGTTCTTAGAGCTATGTATTCATTACTTGAATACAAGCCTTCACAATGATTGGTCCATAAGGTATTTATGTCTCTAGGTGTGTCATTGACTCATAGTAATGCATCATAACAAGCATGATGAGCCAAGTACACCTTCCCTATCATCTCACATATTTCTAAGTGTCTCAATATAAAAATCAAGGTTTCTTAAGGCTTTTGTGAGATGTATCAAGGTATAAAGCTTAACATGGGATCATGCAAACCTAGACTTTTACTCTACAAAGCACATGCCAAGCTCTCTCCTTAATAATGAAAATTCGGTTTCGGGAAGAGCTTTGGTGAAGATATCGGCAAGGTTAGACTTAGATTCTACATAATTAAGTTCAATGTCCCCTCTTTCCACATGATCTCTTATGAAGTGATGTTTCACTTCAATGTGCTTGGTCCTAGAGTGATGTACTAGATTTTTAGTCAAGTTGATGGTACTCACATTATCACAATAAACTTTAATGTTAGAGTAGTGTAGCTCATAGTCCACAAGAGTATGTCTCATCCAAAGTAATTGAGCTACACAACCACCCATAGCCACATATTCGGCTTCGGTGGTTGATAAAGCAACACAATGTTGCTTCCTACTACTCCAACTAACTAGGGAGGACCCAAGAAATTGGCATCCACTACTAGTACTTTTCCTATCCAATTTGCAACCGGCATAATCGGAATCGGTATAACCAAGCAACTCAAAGGACCTAGTCCTAGGATACCAAAGTCCTATATTTAAGGTGCCTTTAATATATCTTAAAATTCTCTTAACGACTACTAAATGTGATTCTTTGGCACAAGATTGGTATCTTGCACACATACCTACCGCAAACAAGATATCGGGTCTACTAGCGGTTAGGTATAGTAGGCTACCAATCATACTTCTATAAAGTTTAAGATCAATCGATTTACCATCATGATCACTATCTATTCTAGTGCTAGTGGCCATAGGAGTGGTTGCAATTTTGGCATTTTCCAAACCAAATTTCTTGATCATTTCATTTGCATATTTGGTTTGATAAATATGAATACCTTTATTGGTTTGTTTGACTTGTAACCCTAGGAAAAAGTTGAGCTCTCCAACTAAACTCATTTCAAATTCATTTTTCATGTTTTTTATAAAGTTTTGAAGAAGATCATCATTTGTTGACCCAAAAATAATGTCATCAACATATATTTGGGCTATAAAGATATCCTTTATTGTTGACTTTATAAACAAGGTTTGATCTACTTGGCCTCTCCTAAAATCTTTAGAAATTAAGAAAGATGACAATCTTTCATACCATGCCCAGGGAGCTTGTTTTAACCCATATAATGCTTTTCTAAGCTTATATACGTGGTTTGGATAATCTATGTTCTCAAACCCGGGTGGTTGCTCTACATATACTTCCTCCTTAATATAACTATTTAAGAATGCCGATTTAACATCCATTTGGTAAAGTTTAAATCCCATATAGGAAGCATACCCTAAGAGAATTCTAATAGATTCTAATCTAGCAATCGGGGCATAAGTCTCATCATAGTCAAGCCCCTCAACTTGATTGAATCCCCTAGCAACCAACCTAGTCTTATTTCTAGTGATATTTCCTTGGTCATCTAACTTATTTCTAAAGACCCATCTTGTAGTAATTATGGTGCTACCATTGGGTCTAGGTACTAACTCCCATACTTGACTCCTCTCAAATTGAGTCAATTCATCTTGCATTGCCAAAATCCAGTCCGGATCATGTAATGCATCATTGATCGATTTAGGCTCAATTTGTGAAATAAGAGCAACTTGACTAGTAGGAGGTCTATGAAATGACCTAGTTCTTACTCCTTGAGATATATCTCCTACTACTTGGTCAAGTGGAGGATCTTGATGAATTCTTAGGGTTCTAGAAGGGGTTTCATATTGATCATTGTTATCTTCCACCCTTCTTTCATCATCGGAGTCTCCTCTTCCTCCCCCTTGATCATTACCCCTTATGGTCAAATTTTGAAGTTTTTGGGTAATGTCTTGATTATTGTTATTAATATCCTTATCAATGGAGGACTTTCTAGGGTAGGTACTAGTGGTTTCATCAAATTGAACATTGGAGGACTCCTCAATCCCTTGGGGTCTCTTATTGTAGACTCTATACCCTCTACTTGTGGATGAGTATCCAACTAGGATTCCCTCATCCGCTTTGGATTCAAATTTTCCTAAGTTATCTTTGGTATTTAGAATATAAACATTACATCCAAAGACTTTGAAATAATGAATTGTGGGAATAGTCCCATTCCATAATTCAAATGGTGTCTTTCCTAAAAACCTATAGATTTGAACCCTATTTTGGATATAGCAAGCGGTATTAACCGCTTCCGCCCACAAGTAGCTAGGTAGAGAATATGCATTAAGCATAGTCCTAGCCGCCTCTTGTAGGGCACGATTTCTCCTTTCCACCACCCCATTTTGTTGGGGTGTTCTAGGACAAGAGAACTCATGCTTGTACCCTTGCTCTAAACAAAATTGTGAAAATTTAGAATTCTCAAATTCACCACCATGATCACTACGAATCCAGTTGATTTTGAGACTCTTTTCATTTTCAACCCTTTTACTAAATCCTATGATTATTTCTAAGGTATCATCCTTATGTTTCATAAAATAAACCCAAGTATACCTAGAAAAATCATCTACTATGACTAAACAATATTTGTTACCATTTAAAGAAGGAGTGCTATGGCAATCAAATAAATCAAGATGCAATAATTCTAATGGTAAGGAAGTATTAGTTAAGGTTTTACCTTTGTGTGATGCTTTTGTTTGTTTTCCTTCTTGGCATGCATCACACATTTTGTTCTTGACGTACTTGATCTTTGGTAGCCTTTTGACCAACTCCATCTTGGCTACCTTGGCTATGTTTTTCATGTTGATGTGCCCCAATCTCCTATGCCATAGCCAACTTTCTTCTTCTTTTGCAACAAGACACTTAGTAGAAATGTTAGAAGCATATGAAAGATCAACATAATAGATATTTGATTTCCTATATCCAACTAACATGCAATCATTTAATTCCTTGTGCCTAATCATGCATTTAGAGGATTCAAAAGAGACAAGATAGTTTGCATCACAAAGTTGACTAACACTTAATAAATTAAATTTCATATTTTCAACTAGTAAAACTTTGTGAATGATAATTTTGGGGGATACCTCAATTGTACCTCTACCTAATATCTTGAGTTTTCTACTATTCCCAAAGAACACCGCTCCCTTCTTCACATACTTAATTGTGGAGAACTTGCTCACATCCCCGGTCATATGTGTTGAGCAACCGCTATCCACAATCCACATACCTTGCTCTCCTACCTAAATCACATGAAAAACACAAGCTTTTGGTACCCAAACATTTGGACCGGTAACATTAAGTAAAAACTTCTTAGGTACCCATGCTTTCTTAACCTTACCCTTAATGATTGCTTTCCTATTAATCAATGAAATATAAGCAACTTCTTTTTCTTTGGCTTATATCCTAATCCGGCCTTGTTGTAAATGGCTCTTTGTCGACTAAGGATCATATCAAGATATTTTGAGCCATTTGAAAATTTTTCTAAACATGCTCTTAATTCACTAACCTCATCCTTAAGTTTGTCATTTTCTTCCTTAAGCATGCAAGAATCAACATGTGAAGGTTTTTCATTCCTAATGGCCTTTAGTTCTACCTTCATGCTCTTAACCTTAGATTTAGACTTATCTAGAGCTTCTTTAAGATAGGCAATTGATTTATAAAGAAGCTTAACTTTAGGAGAGTTCATTACCTCATCGTCACTAGATGACGATTCATCACTTGAAGAGTCTTCTTGGCTTGATGTACCGGAATCATCTCCTAGGGCCATGAGTGTCACATGGCATGTGATGTGGCAAAGCTCATCATCGGAGGAGGAGTCTTCAACACTTGGTGTGTCCCATGTGGTTTGAGCCACCATGACCTCCTTCTTCTTCTTCTCCTTCTTGTCCTTCTTTTTCTTTTCTTTTTCTTCCTTCTTCTTTAGCTCCAGGAAATTTGGCTTTATGTGCCCCTTCTTATTGCAAGCATGACAAATTATATTATTGTTAAAATTTGAATTACCACTAATTTTACCTCTTGAAGAATGGGACCCCTTCCTTGCTTCTCTATTCTTGAATTCCTTTGATTTTCTAAGGAACTTCTTGACAAAATGGGTCATCTCACTAGCCGAATCTCCATCACTACTTGACTCACGCTCTGACTCGGATGATGATGACACCTCTTTCCTTTCTTTCTTTCTTCTCAACAAATAGAGCTAAACCCTTTTCCTTAGAAGACATGTTAGTTTGCTCATGCAATTCAAACTCACAAAATAATTCATCAATTTTAATTTGAGAAAGATCCCTAGTTACCTTAATGGCATCAACTATAGAAGTTCATAAAGAATTTCTAGGAAATGCTTGAAGAATATACCTTACCAAGTCCCGGTTGTCAACTCGCTCACCTATGATGTGAAGTCCATTCACAATTTCCTTGAACCTTCCATGCATTTGACTTACGGTTTCATGCATCTTCATTTGGAAGGCTTGAAGTTGTCCAATTAGCAAGTCCTTCTTGGCCCTCTTTGACTCCTTGGATCCTTCATTTAGCTCAATGAGCTTTTCCCATAGCTCCTTGGCGGATTCGAAAGGGCCTACCTTATTGAGTTGCTCCATGGTAATACCGCATTGAATAGTGAGTACCGCCTTTGCATTTGATTCGAACTTCCGGTTCATTTCCCTTGTCCAATCCTTGCTTGGAATAGGGTTTCCATGTTCATCCACCAGTTCCTTGAAGCCATCTACAATACTATGCTAAATTTTAATATTGCTCATTAGATAATACTTCATCCTACCTTTCCAATATGCAAAATGACTCCCATCGAAGAGTGGTGGCTTGCCGGTGCTATATCCCTCTTGAAGAGCCATTGATGCCTTGGTTGATGGTGAAATCTTCCAAGCTATCCGGGCTCTGATACCACTTGTTAGGATCTTTGTAATGGCTAGAGGGGGGGTGATTAGCCTTTCTTCGTTTCTACAAATACGTTAGCGGAAGCAATACAATACAAATAAGAATACAACTAAGAAAACAATGAAAGCAATGCTAACACCCGATGTACATGGTTCGGAGATGACGCTCCTACTCCACGGCAATCCGTAAGGTGGATTAGCCCTAACCAATCTTCACTAAAACCTCCTTTGGATGAACCAAGGTGGAGAAACCTTTTCTTACAATGCTCTCCTCTTCTTTACAATGATGGAAGATTAAAATCTAGAGAAGAGGAGGTTTAGAATCACTAAAGCACTTGGGAAAGCTTGGTAAGCGCGAGGGTGTAGCTAGGAATGAGAGCACTAGCTTCACCAAGCTCCCCAAGGCCCCTTTTTATAGAAGAGGGGATGTTTTTCCCGTTGGGACGATCGATCGATGCTTAGCATCACGATCGCCGGGCCAACGACTCGAACCACAATCTCCGGAGATTTATAGCCGCAATTTCAATGGCCAGTGATCGATCGTGATCCCTCCATCACCAACTGATGGAGTGATCGATCAGTGATCGAGGCCGCAGCCGAAAGTCGCGACTATATTCGTGCTCGTATTTGCGTTGATCGGTTGATCACGCTTGTTGCGATCGATTGTAATATCGATCGCCCTATCAAAGATCGGCCCGATGGTCGAGTTTCACCGACGACTTAGTCGAGCACCTGACCAATCGACTGATACATCGTATCAGTCGACTGATACTCATCAAGTATGAGTAATTCATACTTGATTTTACACCCTAGACCTAGACTCAACCTTCTAGCTCCTCATTAAGCTTTGCGCCTCCAAGATCCCTCCGAGTCCGCGACTTGTTCATCCTTTGCGCTTTGCTTCAAAGAGCTTCCTTCGGTTTTGTCATATCTTGGGTTGCCAAATGCTTGGACTTTACGCCGCCAAGACTACAAGCTTGGACTTATGCTGCCAAGACCTTACTTTGGACTTCCTTTGCCAAGGTTCACTTGGACTTTACGCTGCCAAGACTACAAGCTTGGTCTTTCGTTGCCAAGTCCATCCCTTGGACTTCCTTTGCCAAGATCATACTTGGTCTTCCTTTGCCAAGGTTCACTTGGAGTTTACGCTGCCAAGACTACAAGCTTAGTCTTATGCTGCCAAGTCCGTCCCTTGGACTTCCCTTGCCAAGATCATACTTGGACTTCTCTTTTACCAAGTCTTCATCCTTGAATTTTCCTGTCACTTAAACATGTTCGTAATTAGATCACAAAACATTGCCTAACTTAGATGATTATCCAAACATCAAAACATATAAATGCTTGGAGCATTGTTGCACCAACAAAAAAGAGTTTTTATTCAAAAGGAAAAGAAATTAAGAGAGTTTGTTTCAACACTAACAATCTTAACCATACTTTGCCTAGTATTGTTAAATCTTTTTTGCAGGAATTTGAATATGTATTTCCTAATAAGGTTCCTAATGTATTGCCACCATTTGGAGTAAAAGAGTACCAGATTGATTTCAACCCTAGAGAAATAATCCCTAATCAACCGAACTATAGGAGGATTCCTGAGGATATAAAGGAGCTTCAACAACAAGTCGAAGAGTTGACAAGAAAATGGTATGTTAGAAAAAGTTTGAGTCCTTGTGCATTTCTTGTTTTTCTTGTGCCTAAGAAGGATGAAACTTAGAGAATGTGCGTGGATTGCAGAGCTATCAACAAGATAACAGTAAATTATCATCATGCTATTCGTAAATTAGATGATATGTTAGATGAATTATGTGGCTCATGTATTTTCTCTAAAGTTTATTTGAAGTCCATTTATCATAAAATTCGCATTCATGATCGAGACGAATGGAGAATTGCTTGTAAAACTAAGGACAACTTGAAAGAATGGTTAGGGATGTCATTTGGGTTAACTAATATTTTCTTGAGATTATTGAACCATATTTGGCATGCCTATATTAAGAAGTTTGTTCTAGTTTATTTTGATGATTTTTGGATTTCTAGAAAAACCTTAGATGGACAATTTAATCATTTATAGAAACTTCAAATTGTTTCGCAAAATGGAAATTTTATACTAACATTCAAAAATTTTTTTTTTGCAATATTCAAATTGTGTTTCATTGTAATATTGTTAATGCTAAAGGAATAGTTGTTGATGAAGAGAAAGCTAAAGACATTCATGAATGACCAATACCAACAACCATAATTGAAGTATGCATTTTTTATGGGTTGGTTAAGAACTTTAGTAATTCTCTACACTATTGAATGAAGTTGTTAAGAATGTTGAGTTTTATCGGGGTCCTAAGCATGATTTATCTTTCGATTTGTTTAAGGAGAGGCTATGTTTTGTATTACTTGATTTGGATAAATCTCTTGATATTGGGTATGATGCTTCAAGAATAGATACAAAAATTGTGCTAATGCAAGAAAGTCAATATTTTGTTGATTTTAGTGTGAACATCAATGAAGTGACTTTGAATTTTCCTATTTCTAAGAAAAAGATGTATTCTTTGAAGCAAACTTTTGAGACTTGGCAACATTTCTTAAGGCCAAAAGAGTTTATCATAGTGACCTTTGAACCCGGAGGCTGGTTTATGTTCATGAGACAGGATAGATTCTAACTTAACATCATAATAAGCATTCCCAAGGAGATGGAACATTTCAAATCATTGAGAGTGCCTCCAAACTTGACTTGTTGTGTAATGTAAATACTACATTAATGTTTCTAATTTTTCTCCTTTAGATATAGGATAAAGATTCGAGGATAAATCCTTTTTGAGGAGAGGGGGAATGGTGGAGCCAAAATATTGACAGTGTTTATAAATTTAACTTGCAAGGTGATGAAGATTCGAGGACGAATCATTTTGAGGAGAGAGGGAATGATGGAGTCAAAGATGGGGAATGAGTTACGACTCAAGAAGCTAATTATGGGAATCAAGCAAAGGCCATGAAAGAAAAGAAGCATCCCACTTTAGATGTCTTGATGATCCATTACACATAATTGAGGGTCCAATTACAAGATCTAGAGCTAGGAAGATGACGGAAGCACTAAGTGTGTTAATTGAAGATTCTAAGGCCAAAGCTACAATTGAAGCGGATTTGACCAAGAGCGAATCATGTGGCAAAAAAAAAAAAAAAAAAAAAAGACTGGTTCAGTTTACGTATTTGCTATGTGTTTTGATATAATTTATAATGTAACAATTGTTATCTTTATTTGCATTGTAATGGTGATTTAAGGTCAATATAACTATGTAGTCTACTTAGGTCTTTTCTAAATGGATTTCTTTTTTACCTTTTAGGGTTTTTAGGTCACCCTAAAGCTATAAATAAAGGGGGTGGTAGTCACACATGTAATCTTTTTGGTTATTTTCAATCTATAGCATGGTGAGACTCTCAGTTGTTGGTTCTTTATTAAACTAGAACTTATCAAGGCAATTAATTCCTTGTTGCATTCAAAGACTTATCAACCTCATCCCCAAGGTTTGTGCTTTCTTAAGCATTGGGTCGAGGTTTTTTCCATCCATCTTATTGATTTAGACTTTTTTTTATTTCTTCTTAAATTTGTTATGGATTCTTGAGACTTTCTTCTCATCAGGTTCACATCAACATATGTGAGGGAAGAGATTAATTAGGTCGAAAGGGAGGAGCAATATGTCACTTACACCCACAGGCAACAGGTTGTATAGAGGGCCGGGGATGAAGTGGTTGAATTAATTAGGGTAGTTGGTGAAATTAGGGCCGGGGATGAAGAGTTATGGTATTGATATGGTAGAGACAACAGGGATCATTTCATTGCATGTGGATGTGGTGATTGGTGAATGTGGATCTCAGGGCGAAGTTTTGACTTTAGAGCCAACCTGAAATTGGTCCGAGAGAGCTCGGCCTGAGGGTTAATTCAATTGAGCCCGTAGGATTAAGTAATTTAATCGATCTGGTAGATGATGAGCATGGGAGGATATTTTAGCACGATAGGCATGGACATGAATGGGTGGATAAGAAAACGGACAGGCGCAGACATAAATGAGCTTGAAAGATACAGACTTGAAGGGCGTGGACAAGAACGGATGCACAAGAAAGTACTTCGTTTCAGTTACGTATTGTATCAGAAAACCTAGGTATATCGGTCGGCTGGTTTAAGACGGTCAGCTACTGAAACACAATAAAAATTTCAACCGCTCTTTCATCTTAGTTCTATTTTATTTTTTTCATTTTCTCTATCAACTTAATCATCTAAAGAGTTTTATCAAGATCGGCATAATTTCTTTTTAATTCTCTCTTTGGTTCGCAGTCGACCAAAGCACTCGTCCATTGTGCGGTAAAATCTCTATCCTTTATCGGTGATATTGAAGTACTACCAACCTAGTTAGATATCGATTTATCATGTGCCGACCCAATACAATAAGAAGTTGCACATCAAACAATAATTCAATCTGTAACTGATTTACTCATGAAAATCTATTTAGCCGGTCTCTATCGAAATCTACTTCAAATTCTTAAAGATCTAATCCATCCGCGATACTCAAACCGAATAAGGTATAATAAAGGCAATTAAAGGTAGAAGAGTGACCGTATATTGAGAGTTATGATAGTTAATTAGTACTTTGAATGAGCCGATAAGGGGTTATTTCATAGCTAGTCTCCTGCATGTGTCCTCCCAATTCACTATTAACTGCCATGAGCAATACTGCTGCAGAAAAGAATAGGGAATTCACTAACAATAGATCATTGCGAAAAGTATCTCTTGTTCTATGTGAACTAAATGATAGCCTGAGAGGATCTAAGGTGAACTAAGTGATAGCCTCACAGGATCTAAGTTGTTCTATCGCGTAAGCATTGCTAATCCTATATGATAGTTTGATTAGGTTCCATGTAACGACACACATACACACACAAATTGTCTTCTAGCTAGCGAAATGGAGTTTTGGTTCATGATCATTTGGTCTAACTTGATCTTAATTTAGTCAATGTCTTGCATATGATCACTCGCACATGCCATTGATTTGATAATTGAATGTTTGTGATATTGTTAGAAATTCTAAATGTTTGTTCATCCAATATCCTTACGTACCTTAATAAGTGCAACATGTTTTTTGTTCTTTTTATTATTCTTGACAAATCCTTGGGTGCATTCGATTCGAGGTATTTATGAATAATCTTGATTATCCATCTATGTTACTCCTCGTAACTTTGTTTGGTTTAGAGTTTAAATTATTTCTTAAGTAATACCATAATCATCACGTCAGCAAATGAGGATATATAATTCAGAATTTCATTATTTAAGAAAAGGAAGATTTTTCATGATTCCGAAGTTAACAATATTTTTTTTTTTTCAAAATTATCCTCTAATCTTTATCATTTCGGACAAACATACCCTAAACTTTTATAAAATTTCAATTTCGCTCTGATATAATAAAAACCCTAGCATTCTATATTTTAAAAAATATAATTTATTTTAATATATTCAAAATTATTAGATTATTATAATCATAACTATTTTAATATTGATAAAAATTGTAAATATTAATTTAAATTATTTTAATTTGATAAAAAATAATCTAACTAAATTAAAATTAGTTAAACACGTAAGAATTAAAAAAAAAATGCTTTCACTGCTTCGCATTAATTTAATTTTAACTAAAATTATTATAACTATTAGATTTGATATTTTTTAGAATGAAAATATATTAAAATGTTATTTTAATAATTTTTAAAAAAGATTGATGAATTTTTGGCACGACCAAGTCATTCGTAAGTCCTGGACTGCCCGAAATGCTTATTCTCGGCACAGTCAGGCCATGAGTAAGCCTTGGATTGCCCGAAACACTTATTCTCGACACAGTTAGGCCACTTGTAAGTTCTAGACTATCTGAAATGCTTTTTCTCAGCACGACCAGACTATTCGTAAGCCCTAGATCACCTAAAGCGTTTATTCTAGGCACGGCCAAGTCATTCATAAGTATATGTCTAAAAGTATAACAGGTATACTCTAGCATGATATAATTACTGTATAACCAACTGACCAACAATATCAATATAAGGTACTGACATACCTGAAGATCGACAACGAAGTAACTCGTACAACTTGAGTATAAGTACCATAATACAACACCTACAACATGGTAGAGTAATCCTAACTCTATAATCAACAAAATTGACATACTAACATTCTATGTCAAATACACAATGAATCGGGTTCATCTCATATCACCTCAAGGTACTGGTCAAAGGTATACAACAGTATAATCAACTCAACTCTAATAATCCACACATGACCATACAGAATATGCAAGTAGAATGCAAGATGAAGTAAATCAAATGCAACATCATATATATAGACTCTAGCTATATATATTCTCATCACACTCAACTATATATATATATATATATGCAAACGTCATCTACCACGGCAATGTAAATGCATGGTCATGCATGCGCACCCTACTGCTACCATTACCCCAGTGTGGCCTAGGTAGAACGACATGACAACTATCCCAACTCAACAACAATCACTGCTCTCGAGTGGCCGAGTGAGCAGTATGAAGTAGCATATAAGCGTAAAGAGCTAGCTACACAACGGGGATCCCTGCTGCTGGCCACTCCGACTGACACTACCCATGAGTGATCGAGTGCAAATGCCATCTACCACGGCAATGCAAATGCATGGTCATGCCTGCGTACCCTACTGCTACCACGACCCTAATGTGGCCTAGGTGGCACAACATGACAACTGTCCCAACTCAACAATAATCACTACTCTTGAGTGGTCGAGTGGGTAGTATGAAGTAGCATATAAGTGAAAGAGCTAGCTACACAATGGGGGTCCCTACTGCTGGCCACTCTGACTGACACTATCCATGAGTGGTCGAGTGCCACGAACCCAGGACAACTGTACGCTACTCCAATAATCACTTTCAATAGTGGGGCGAGTGAGACACAAAAAATGCTCTAGCCTCACACTAATTACTCCTCCATAAGTAACCTGGGAGGCAAGATGATTGATGTCAACATGCATGTAAATGAAATGAATGCACGACAGTACATAAACATGTCCACAACAAACTCTCTATTATATAAAGAGGCATATACAACTGACAACAACCAAGCTAGGACCTCCAGTCCGTAGCGACGCTGTATCGACAAATCATATGTCCATACACGACTCCATAATCCATAGTAGATATATAGACAACATTAGGATATGATATGAAAACTCATCTTACTCCTAGAACATCATCCACCCCTGGATGATTTATCTAAATTGCACAATTCAATTTTATAATCGAATTTAGTTACGTACGCATAGGTAAACCACTATAGGTCCACTTATCATAACATCTATAATTCATAATAAAGATGAATGAATAGATAACAACAATGACAGAGTATTTAAGTGCAAAGGCAAGTTTCAAGCATTAAAAAAACTAGAGTAGAGTCAAGGTCTAAGTGACAACAATATGAAGTTATATACTTCAGGGTTTAGCTACTACCAGACGAGGGGGAAATATTACCCACTTGTTATAATGCTCGTAATAATAATATCTTCACGATCGCGGTCTTGTCTCGTATCCACGTCCTATACACCATACATAATATAATTTAATTCTATCTTACAACGAATGATCAAATCGAATCTTACATCGATTTTGTGTTCCAATCTACAAAATGAATATTAACTAAAGTCTCATTCACCCATCCAACATAATATCCACTTAATCACCATGATGACATATTAACTATAATTAACCACCCTACTAACTCATTGCTACAAATCTACAACAAATAAATCCATATCGTTTATGCTGCCACAACATAGTTCATTACCATAACATAACCAAATTAAAACTTACCTCACATTGCTTCCATAGTCCCATCCGAAATATCCCCCCTATGTTCAACACCATCCATGAAATCACTATCAAATTGGTTGCACAATATCCATATACCAAATTTTTGAAACCTGAACTTACCTAAGCACGTAGGAATAGATCACAATATATGGCCACAACTTCTTCTTGATACAAAATAAAAAAATTTGATCAGCACACCGCATTAACAATCCACAGCTATAGTGAGCAATCGAGGTTTACCAGCACTCAAGTGAAAATCGATAGAAATCAAGCAGCACTGCCTGCTCACGGTGAACATCGACATCACACGAAGGCAACACTGACTGGGATCTATGTTGGAAGCAGAACGCAGTAGCCGCTCGAGGCTCAACCGCGGTGGCGAAGAGACGACGACAAATCAAAAACATGCCCGCTGAGAAAATTATCACCAACTCCCCTTCTGGTAGATGGGGCCGACTGCTAGTCGGCGACGATATCGCTTGCGAGATGGCCACCGTGCCATAGTCGGGATCAAGAGAAGGAAGAAGCCGATGGAGATGAAGGAGGCGACAAAGTACGTGCGGAGAAGAAGGATCAGGATGGAACTGCCGCTCCTTACGGCATTGTTGCTCACGGCAAAGGTTGGCCGGTGGTGTGCAAGTGGAGATCGGAAGGTAGGGGAGAGGCGACGGTGACGAGTTGGCTCAACGGCTGGACGAGCTCACTGCAGTCGAGATCAGGAGGGAAGGTACGACCGACGGAACTAGCCGACCCTTCCAGTTGGGGTGGAGATTGGGCGGAGACAAACGACTGGTGCGGTAAGGAAGGAGAGATGCCAACGAGCTGAGCTCCAATGGAAACGACGAGTGGGAAGTGATCTGCGATCGGGAGAGAATCCGCGACGATGGAGAGGAAGAAGAAGAAAAGTCGCAGCGCGAGAAGTAAAGAAATGACTGATCGGGGGGAAACGGAATGGATCGGGTTTGGGTTCGAGATTTTTTTTTTAAAAAAAATATCGGCCAATTGATTGAGGGTTAAAGAAAAAGCTCGAACCCAAACCCGATCCCTTCCGTTTTCCCCCGATCAGTCGTTTCTTTCCTTCTCACGCTGCGACTTTTCTTCTTCTTCCTCTCCATCGCCGCGAATTCTCTCCCAATCGCAGATCACTTCCCACTCGTCGCTGCCACTAGAGCTCACTGCGGCATCTCTCTTCCTTACGCAGCTTGTCTCGCCATCTCCACCCCAACTAGAAGGGCTTGGCCGATGTCCGATCTCCACTTGCACGTGAGATCTATCCCTTCTATATGACGGGAGTGACATCTTGATTCTTGATAGAGTGAGACCACGAAGTGCATTGCCATGTCCAAATGAGTCAATATGAGATATTGAGCTCATTTGATTAGAGTGAGTCTACTTGGAGTTCAAGATATAGATTGTACAGAGGATGACACGGTCTATGCCTCAATTGAACAATCTAGATGTCAAGAATAGAGGGACATTGTCACATATTGTGAGTCACAATTAGTAGTCACAAAGGTGATGTTGGATCTCAACATTCTTGTAACTTGGGTAGCAATGATGTGTTGCTAGATACCGTTCATTGCTTATGTTTCTAAATCGATTTAGGAGCATTACCAACGTTACAAGAACCTATAGGGTCACACACAAAGGGCAATTAGATGGAGATTAGGTTCATATGATGGACCATGAGGATTAGGTTCATGTGATAAACCAAATTGGATTAAAAGTAATCCAAATTAGACTAATTGAGTTGGACTCAATTTGATTCAAGTGTTGAATAAGTCTAATTTAGATTTGATTCATTGAGTCAATTTAAACTAATGAATAGAGATTCATTAAATTAAAGTGACTTGAATCAAATAATTAGATTTGATCAACCATGGGAGATAAGAGGTCAAATTTTACTTGACTTGAGAGGGAAGATGAAAGGTCAAGTTTGACTTGACCAAATGCCATGTCTTGGTGACTTGGCATGGGATCGGCCAATGATGATGTTCCACATCATCATGGACATATCATGGTATTCCATCTCATGAGGAAGACCAAGAGCCATGGCTCTTGGTATTAGATGGAGGTATTTAACCCTCCATGAAGTGGCCGACCACTTTAGATGTGCATTAGTGTGAAGTTAGTGGGAATTAACTTCATCTTCTTCCTTCCTCCTCTCTTGTGATCTCCCTCATTCTTCTTGCCGTGGGTTTCTAAGAGTGCTAGCACACTCTAAGTTGCCTTCTCCACCTATTGTTTGTGTGGATACTTGGAGAGGAGTGTACGCTTGACACTCTATGAGATCCGGCAAGCCGTTTGGATGAGCGAGATAAGCGAAGGGCGTCGCTACAAGGGTAATGGTCTTCACAAGTGGATCTAAGTTTTTCTTAACACGTACATGTATTAGTTTTTTTTATCTTCGCACGGATCCGTGGCCGACTTATGAGATTTCCGCAACGTAAAAAGCGGTTTTTGTGGCTCGAATAGTCCAACAGTGGTATCAGATCCACGTGCAAAGCATGTACGTGTTTAGTTTTGTAATTTTTGTATTAGATATAAAAAATTACAGATCTATAATTTTTTTGTAATTTTCCTAATTTTATGGATTTTTTGAGTATTTTTCTCGTAGAGTCGAAGCAATAAGTGTTTGGACACTTGTAGGCTTCAACCACCGAGAAAAACTCTCCGAAACGATGAGGTCTCGCTTTAGTCTTTTGGTACAGCGACTTAAGGCGTTGTAAGATCAAGAAGGGACACTCGCAAGATTCATTTTATGAGAAGGCGCACTTCCCCAAACACCGCAAGGGGCATTGTCCTGCGATCGTGCCTGAAAATTGCTTAGCGGGACCGTGGTAGAGATGTGACTCATAAAATTGAAAAAAAAGGATAGGAAAATTATAGAAATTTATGTAAAATAAATAATTTAGAATTATGTATTATATTGTGATGGTCATGGCCCAAGAACCCCAATGTGATTGGAATACGGCTTGCGTGCTGTTTTTGTGTTGTGCATGTTGTATATGGTATGCGACCTGTGCGTCGTGCCTCTCCTTTTAATATTCCTGTTGTACATAGTTTTTAGACTCGAAGTATATATATATATATATATATTTGTTTTTGCTTGTATGTATGTGATGCATGATAGTATATTTTGCTTGTATGTATATGATGTTGGAACGTTGGTGGCCGGCTAGAGGGGGGGTGAATAACCCTCAATCTTCGTACGGTGGAATTCGCTCTTAATCGTTTATAATTATCGTTAGCGCAAGCGGAAATATAAATCTAAGACAATTAAGAACAACACAAAATAAAGAATAATGCTAACACAATATGTAACGTGGTTCACGGCCTTGCCGCTAATCCACGGTCAGATTCATCTCCGGTGAGTCAGTCCGAAACCAATCCAATATCGGTCTCTCCCTTTAGCCAAAGCAAGGTGGAGGTAAACCTTTACAACTCAAGAACACTCTTTCTTACAATGGATTTGAATTAAGAACAAGAGAAAGAGTTGAAAGCTTGTGGAGCACTTGGATGATCACTTAGAGCATAAGCATTAGCCATCCACAAGCCCACACCTTCTCTATAAATAGAGAAGGCTGTTTTCTTCCCGATGGGCACTAGCAGTCGACTGATGCCCCGATCAGTCGACTGCTCCTGTAGCCGTTTCCCAATAATGACTTCTTCCACGTTGGATTTCATCCAATGACTCCCACATCAGTCGACTGATCGTCCCATCAGTCGACTGATGGAGCGATCAGTCGAGTGCCAGAAGCGAGCACTCGACTGCTCACCATTCTATGCTCGAAACCCTCGCGACCAGTCGATTGATTCCATCATCACCGATTGGTGGTCTTCGATCGATTGCCACCCGTGGCGATCGGTGATCGATGACATGAACCGTATCAGATCACGCGATCGACTTGAGCGATCGACTACCATGACATCGTAGTCGATTGATGTCAGGTAAAACTCAAACTTAACATCCGTTTGAGCATCCGACGGTCAGGTAAACCTCAACCCTCTTGGTCGAGCCTCGACACTTAGCCATTCGGCCAAGTTCACCTAATGAGCTACTTACATTTCACTCATTCTCTCATCTCACTTGAAGTCCCTCGCCGAAGCACACTTCATTCGCGACCACGTCCCTCGGCAGCATCAAGCCACAACTCTGCAATGCTCCTTCGCGTCTCTTGCCCTTGAAGTCTGCTTCCTTAGCTTCGCTTCAAGTCATCTCGTCCGGCGGTCCCTCAGATGCATCAAGCGCACGGCTTTGCAATGCTCCTTCGCCGACTCAAGCACGAGGTTGTGAGTTGGTGAAACTTGCCAAAGCTCCATGTGCAAATTACTAAGTCCTGCAAAACTCCAACGCACATATCAAATCCAATCATCCTAACTTAAACCCTTTGCCACACACATCAAAACCATATCACATGGGTTGATTGCCCTAACAATCTCTCCCTTTTTGATGTGTGACAATCCGTTTAAGTTAGGTAAACAAATAACAATAACATAAGCAAGGAAAACATGTAAAAAAAACATGAGTATAACAACTCCCCCTTAAACATGCAACTCCCCCTTAAGACATGCTAAAATTTTTCTTTTAGCATGATTAACTTAAACTATCAATTCTCCCCTTTTGACACCATCAAAAACATTTTCCAAATGTCATACACACATGACATCAACTCTAAGGAGGAAAAATCCCCAAAAACCAAACAAAACCTAATAAAATCAGGTTACTGTGCTCGTGCACAACACATCAGTCGACTGGTTCAGACTACTAGTCGATTGGCACGCAAATTATAGGTTTTCTGATTTTCGAAATCCAATTTCAGAAATGCGTTAAAAATTCTAGGAAATTTGAAAAACACATTTCTTGTGAGTTCTTTTATTAGTGAAAAAATTTTTTCCATGAAAAATCATTTTAGTTTTGAAAGTTTGGCAAAAACTCAAAAGTTACAAAAATATCTAAACTTTGTATCCACTTTTAAAACTAGTTTTGCCTTGTAACTTTTAAAAACACGAACTCACTATTTTAAAAGCATAAAATGGTTTTAAAATAATTTGAAATATCCAATCATGATCTTTGGGCAATATGTCTATAAATTGAACATATGCTTTCCCCATGATTGGTCTATTATTACTCTATTGATACACTTAATGACCCATCTAAATGCCATAAGCATTAGTGGACCATTTGTATCATCCTATCATCTCACCCATACTATGTTTTCAATCAAAGTTATCCTTATGGTGAATGTGAGATGTTCCTAAAGGTATTTATGTACTTAACCTTCAAATTCATGCAATTCTACCCATAGTTAAGTATCACTCTAACATACCACATGATCATAAAAACATATATGCATTGATTTCACATTATGATCATGAAACAAATATATCAATCAATTTGTGATCATGCATTAGGTATACAATCATGATAATAAATCAAGTATCACCAAAAGCATGATTTAAACTATTTTTGGGTGCATTATCATCACCGAACACTATTTCAAAATTAAGTCCATGCCATCCTAAGTCAACCAAATAATAGGATATTAGTAGAATCCTTATGGTTGACTATCCTAGGGTTTCCTAACCCTTAAGGATGGATTTAGGAACACAATACAAGTTCTTTCCTATAGGGTTCACTAAATATTCCTTAGGGATCCATTTTCTAGCAATTGTCCTTTTTTTGCTTTGACCCCTAGCAATCAAACATTTATAGGCCTTTTCATTTGTCTTTCCCTTATAACCTAGGCCTTTCCTATTGAAGCTTGCCTTTTGGCTCCCTATGATCATGTTCAAAGTATTTGAGCCTATTGTGAATTTTTTTAGGGCTTTAGTCAAATGGTCTACCTTTTCCCTTAAAGCCATATTTTCTTCAATACAAGCATCATTAGCATCAAAAGGCATAGAGTTATCATGTGAGCATGCATTTTCAAAACTAGAAGAAATATTATCATTAATGTTTAAGCATGCTTGTTCTAATTTTTCTTCTAGGCCCTTAATTTGATCTAGCATGCTCTTATTTTTATTTTGGCCCTAAATAAATCCCTAGTTAAGCTAGAAATCATGGAGACTATTTTCTTGGGTGAAAGATTCGTTACCATAGTTTCCATGTCTTCTTCCTTGGATTCTGATGATGATGAGGATGAAGCTCCCCCTTCACTTGAGCTCTCCTCACTAGTGCTTCTTTCTTCTTGCTCGGAGGAGGAGGAGGAGTCTAGGTCATCAATTGCCATTAGGGCAAGGTTTGAGTAGACATGTTCTTCTTTCGATGATGAAGAAGAAGGATCATCCCATGTCCTTGCTTTGAGTGCTTTGGCCTTCCCCTTTTCTTTGGCCTTCTTCTCTTCTTCCTTTCTTTTGCTTCCCTTCTTCTTTTCTTCTTTCTTCTTCCTCTCTTCTTTGCTCTTGTTCAAGAGGGGACACTCATCTCTTATATGTCCCTCTTGTTGGCAATTATAGGATATGATCTTCCTCTTGTGCCTTCTCATATCATAAGATTTATTAAATTTTAAACTTCTTAAGGCACGCCTTACCTTCCTTACCATATAAGCATCTTCATTGCTATTCATGGAGGATGAGGAAGATGCTTCATCGATGAAGAGGGAGTCTCTATCTTCTTCTTCTTCCCCTTGTTGGCTACTAAGGCTACTCCTCTTAATGTCTTGATACTTGATTCTTCAATTACTCCCTCAAGCCTTGTTTCGTGGAGCTCCATGGTTGAGAAGAACTCCTCTAAGGTGCTCACTTCTAGGTTCTTCGACATGTAGAAGGAGTCCATCATTGAGCTCCATTTCAATGACCGGGGAAAAGCATCGATTGCTTTCATAAGCATATCCTGGTACAAAAGTTTTTCTCCTACACTTGTTAGCCCAATTATTTTTTTTTTAAAACGAGAGTGTAATGAGGTTACCTTTTCTCCCTTTTCAAGTTTGATATTTGTTAGTTGGGAGCGGAGGAGGTCTCTCCTTGCAAGCTTGGCCTCCGATGTACCTTCATGAAGCTCTACTAGCTTCTCCCACATCTCTTTAGCACTTGCACACTCTCCAATCCGGTTGATCTCTTGTTGGGGGAGTACGTTGTACAAGTGATGCTTGGCCTTCGAATTTGCCAAGTACTCCTCTCTTTGTCTCTTTGTTCATCTTGTCTTCTCTATTTGCTCCCCATCTTCATCCCTAGGTATCTCGAAACCATTTTCCATTATGAATAAAATTTTGAAGTTGGTTTCAAAAAATACCTCCATTTTCTTCTTCCACCAAGAGAATTCTCTTTCAAACTTCGGTGGGTGAATATTTGAGCTGGCTATCCTTGATTGTGCTTGTTGCGGCGGTTAGTCCTCGACAAGATACCTTGGCTATGATACCACTTGTTGGAACGTTGGTGGCCGCCTAGAGGGAGTGAATATCCCTCAATCTTCGTATGGCGGAATTCTCTCTTAATCGTCTACAATTATCGTTAGCGCAAGCGGAAATATAAAGCTAAGACAATTAAGAATAACACAAAATAAAGAACAATGCTAACACAATATGTAACATGATTCACGACCTCGCCGCTAATCAACGGACCAATTCATCTCCGGTGAATCACTCCGAAACCAATCCAATATCGGTCTCTCCCTTTAGCCAAAGCAAGGTGGAGGTAAACCTTTACAACTCAAGAACACTTTTTCTTACAATGGATTTGAATTAAGAACAAGAGAAAGAGTTGAAAGCTTGTGGAGCACTTGGATGATCACTTAGAGCATAAGCATTAGCCATCCACAAGCCCACACCTTCTCTATAAATAGAGAAGGTTGTTTTCTTCTCGTTGGACACTAGCAGTCGACTGATGCCCCGATCAGTCAACTGCTCCCGTAGCCGTTGCCCAATAATGGCTTCTTCCACATTGGATTTCATCCATCGGATCCCACATCAGTTGACTGATCGTCCTATCAATCGACTGATGGAGCGATCAGTCGAGTGCCAAAAGCGAGCACTCAACTGCTCACCATTCTGTGCTCGAAACCCTCGTGACCAGTCGACTGATGCCATCATCAGTCGATTGGTGGTCTCGACAGTCGACTGCCACCCCGTGGCAGTCGACTGATGGCACATGAACCAGACTCGTATACCAGTCGAGTCACAATCGACTTGGAGCAGTCGACTGCCATGACATGGCAGTCGACTGATGCCGGGTAAAACTCAAACTTAACATCCGTTTGAGAATCCAGCGGTCGGGTAAACCTCAACCCTATTGGTCGAGCCTCCGACACTTAGCCATTCTGCCAAGTTCACCTAATGAGCTACTTACATTTCACTCATTCTCTCATCTCACTTGAAGTCCCTCGCTGAAGCTCTCTTTGTTCGCGACCATGTCCCTTGGCAGCATCAAGCGCACGACTCTGCAATGCTCCTTCACATCTCTTGCTCTCGAAGTTTGCTTCATTGGCTTCGCTTCAAGTCATCTCGTCCGACGGTCCCTCGGATGGATCAAGCGCACGGCTTCGCATTGCTCCTTCTCTGACTCAAGCACGAGGTTGTGAGTTGGTGAAACTTGCCAAAGCTCCATGTGCGAATTACTAAGTCCTGCACGACTCCAACGCATATATCAAATCCAATCATCCTATCAAAACCATATCACATGGGTTGATTGCCATAACATATGATGCATGCTAGTATATTTTGCTTGTATGTATATGGTGCATGCTAGTTCATTTTTCTTGTATGTATGCGATGCATGCTAGTGTAGGGTAATTAAGGCCTTAATGCGTATATGATACACATTCACGATTAGATTAGATCTTAATCGAATCAACTCGAAATGCCTACCAAGTTTTGATACACATCACTACCTCAATCATTTGTTGTTGTTGAATTTGCCAAAGCAGAGCAACACATATTATCTTGGTAGGGTGCGGAGGGACAATCTTGGTCCCGCCTATCACAGCTTTAGTGAGAATAAACTCAATTAGATTGAGTGAAACTAGTTAACTCAATTGGATCGAGTAAAACTATAAGCATATTCCAACGGTTGGAAAGATAGGGTAAGATTACATTTACACTAAATCTTGGGCGATTTAGCCAAAGCTAACTCAAGTTCTTTTGTAAATGTGGATCTTGATCCTATAAACAAGAGTTACATAGAGATGTAATCGATAATTTGTTACCTACTGATCATACTAAGTCTTGGGTGATTTAGCCAAAGCTAACTCAAGGCGTAGTATGATGTGGATCTTGTCCCACTAGAATTATAGCTAGTTTATATCAATCTAGTAGTGTGGTATGACCACATCCATGACTCGATTCTACAAAAGTCCTATAATTCAGTGGGAGCATCATTTGATTAAAGGCCTAATTAAATGATAAATGGAATATGATATTTACTTTCTGCATTGTTTATGTTGTAGATTGTCATGTCATCAAACACAAACACTCTCTCCCTGCGTTCTATCATTGAGAAGGACAAGCTCAATAAAGCTAATTTCCTGGACTGGTACAAGAATTTGAGAATTGTTCTCACTCAAGAAAGAAAATTGTACGTCTTGGAGTAGTCCATTCCGAAAGCACCTCTTGCCACTGCCTCACGAGCTGACCGAGATGCTTACAAGAAGCATCAAGATGATGCATTAGATGTGTCATGCCTCATGCTCGTGACCATGAACTCTGAGCTTCAGAAGTAACACAAGTTCATGAATGCTTTTGATATGGTTAAACATCTTCGTCAACTGTATCAAGGACAAGCAAGGCACGAGAGATACGAGATCTCCAAGGCATTGTTTCAGTGCAAGATGGGACTCCCGTAGGTCCATATGTACTCAAGATGATTGGGTACATAGAGAACCTACAGAGGTTGGGATTTCCACTTGGCCAAGAACTGGCCACTGACTTGATCTTGCAATCCTTGCCAGAAAGCTACAATCAATTTGTCATGAATTACAACATGAATGAAATTGATAAGCCACTGCCTGAGATGCTTAACATGTTGAGAACTGCTGAGCTCAACCTTAAGAAGGGAAAAATCGACTCCATTTTGATGGTGCAAAAGAAGAAAGGCAAAGGCAAGCCTAAAGGTAAGGGAAAGTCCCAAGCCAAGGGCAAAGGCAAGGCACTGAAACCAAAAGGAGGGGTGGCCAAGGAAGGGACTTGCTTTCACTGTAATGAAGCTGGACACTGGAAGCGTAACTACAAAGCATACTTGGAAGATATTAAGAAGAAGAGAAGTGAGACTTCTACTTCAGGTATATATGTCATAGAAGTCAATCTATATATTTCTTCATCATGGGTATTAGATACCGGATGTGCATCTCACATTTGTACTAATGTGCAGGCACTGAGAAAGAATAGGGCATTGACGAAGGGCGAGGTGGACCTACGAGTAGGCAATGGAGCAAGGGTTGCTGCTGTTGCTGTAGGAACTTATTTTCTATCTCTGCACTCTGGGCTTGTACTAGAACTAGATGAATATTGTTATGTGTCTGCTCTGACTAAGAACATAATTTCAGTTTCTTGTTTAGACAAGAAAGACTTTTCATTTATAATAAAGAACAAATATTGTTCTGTTTATTTAAATGATATGTTCTATTGTAGTGCATCTATGATGAACGGACTCTACATTCTAGACTTAGAGAGCCCCATCTATAACATAAGTATTAAAAGGTTCAAGTGAAATGAGTTGAACCAAACCTATCTATGGCATTATCGCTTAGGTCACATAAATGAGAGTCGCTTATCCCAGCTTCATAAGGGTGGGTTGTTGAACTCATTTGATTTTGAATCATATGAGACATGCGAGTCTTGCCTTCTAAGCAAGATGACCAAGACTCCTTTTAGTGGACACAGTGAGAGAGCAACAGACTTGTCAGGACTTATACATAGTGATGTATGTGGCCCTTTCAATGTTGCTGCTAGAGGTGGTTATAGGTACTTTATTACATTTACTAATGACTTTAGTAGATATGGTTATGTGTATCTGATGATACATAAGTCAGAATCCTTTGAAAAGTTCAAAGAATTCAAGAATGAAGTACAAAACCAACTTGGCAAGAGTATTAAGATACTTCAATCAGATCGAGATGGTGAATACCTTAGCCATGAGTTTTGTGACTATCTTGCTGAGGTTGAGATTCTATCCCAACTCACTCCTCCTGGAACACCACAGTGGAATGGTGTATCCAAAAGGAAGAATCGTACCCTATTAGATATGGTACGATCTATGATGAGTCACACAGATCTTCCTATATCCTTTTGGGGATATGCTCTAGACACAACATCCTTCACACTTAACCGTGTACCATCCAAGGTTGTGATAAAGACACCATATACGATATGGACAGGGAAAAATTCCAAGATGTCTTTCATGAGGATTTAGGGTTGTGAGACTTACGTTCGATGTCAAGTCTCAGACAAACTGGGACCCAAATTCGATAAGTGCTATTTTGTTGGATATGCCAAGGAAACGAAGGGATATTACTTCTACATTCCTAGTTAGCACAAAGTGTTTGTGGCAAAGACTGGGGTATTTCTAGAAAAAGATTTTGTTTCTAGAAAAACTAGTGGGAGTACGTTTGATCTTGAAGAAATTCAAGATAAGGACCATAGCACTAAGGCCTTGATGGAGGTTGAACAGGAACCACAAAGTGTTGTGGGTGATGAGATTGTTGCACAAAGAGTTGTGGAACAACAACCTGTTTAGGTAGACCTATCTCTTCGTAGGTCTGATAGGGTACGTCGTTAGCCTGAGAGATACTCATTTCTCTTGTTTGACCATGATGATGTTATGCTCATTGAGAATGAGCCTACCTCCTATCAAGAAGCTGTGATGAGCCCAGATTCTGAGAAATGGCTAGAGGCCATGTGATCCGAGATGGAATCCATGTACACCAACCAAGTATGGACTTTGGTTGATCCACCTGAAGGCATCAAACCCATTGGGTGTAAGTGGGTCTTTAAGAGAAAGATTGACATGGATGGACTTACGCATACCTATAAAGGCCGATTGGTAGCTAAAGGTTTCAAGCAAATTCATGGTGTTAACTATGATGAAACCTTTTCCCCAGTTGCGATGTTTAAGTCCATTCGGATCATGCTTGCTATTACAACATACCACGATTATGAGATCTGGCAGATGGATGTCAAAATCACATTTCTGAATGGAAACTTGCTCGAGGACATGTACATGACACAACTTGAGGGTTTTGTAGATCCACAGCATACTGGCAAAATATGCAAGTTGTAAATGTCCATTTATGGGCTAAAGAAAGCTTCTCGGAGCTGTAATCTTCGATTCGATGATGCGATCAAACAGTTTGGTTTCATCAAGAATGAAGATGAACCCTGTGTCTACAAGAGGGTTAATGGAAACATAGTTATCTTCCTTGTATTGTATGTGGATGACATACTACTCATTGAGAATGACATCCCTTCGCTACAGTTTGTGAAGACTTGGCTGGGGAAGTGTTTCTCAATGAATTAATTAGGTGAAGCAGCCTGTATTCTTGGCATTAATATCGATAGAGATAGATCTAAGAGATTGCTTGGCCTAAGTCAGAGTACATATATTGACACGGTATTACTACAGTTTGTCATGCAGAAATCCAAGAAGGGACTTCTGCCGATGTCACATGGTGTGAGTCTTTCGAAGACTCAAAGTCCCTCTTCTAGAGAGGAGAGAGACCGCATGGATAAGATCCCTTATGCATCTGCCATAGGATCTATCATGTATGCCATGCTATGTACTCGTCCTGATATCTCGTATGCTTTGAGCATGACGAGTAGATACTAGTCAAATCCAGGTGAGCATCATTGGATAGCGATCAAGAATATTCTTAAGTACCTGAGAAAGACTAAAGAATGTTTCTTGATATTTGGAGGTGATGAGGAGCTAGCTGTAAAGGGTTACAGTGATGCCAGCTTCCAAACTAACCAAGATGATTATAGATCTCAGTCAGGATTCGTGTTTTGCTTGAATGGTGACGTTGTGAGCTGGAAGAGTTCGAAGCAGAACATAGTTGCTGATTCTACAATAGAGGTCGAGTATATTGCTGCATCAGAGGTAGCAAAGGAGGCAGTTTGGATCCGCAAGTTCATTACTGATCTTGGGGTGGTTCCTAGCATAGTAGATCCTATAGAGCTCTATTGTGACAACAATGGAGCGATTGCGCAGGCTAAGGAACCTCGCTCACACTAGCAGACCAAACACATACTACGGTGCTTCCATCTCATTCGAGAGATTATTGATAGAGGATATGTAAAGATTTGTAAAGTACCCACAGAGGCTAACATCGTAGATCCCTTGACTAAGGCTTTGGCACAGAAAAAGTATGATGGTCACACTAGGTCATTGGGTATTAGATACTACAGTGATTGACACTAGTGCTAGCGGGAGATTGTTAGTGAAAGCCCTAGAGCCAATCATGTGATGATTGTTGTATGAACTTTGTTGTATCATATTCCTATTTATAAAGGCATTTCTTTATGGTTATTATACTTACTTGTATTGATGCCAAATAACTAAGTATAATAACGTCCTTGAGTAGAAGATTCTTATCTATATCAATCGATTGGTTGAATCGATAATGAGATGATATAGAGAATACTACTCTTAATCATTCCTGGTCAAGTATTAACATTCAGGGATAATGTTAATGCAAAGAGACTAGCATGTAGGTCAACTCAATGACTTGATCTCACAAGTCATGGATATGAGATATCAAGTTGACACATGAGTATGTATTGGAGAATGTATACTGAATGACCCGCCATGAGAAAGTATCATGGAACATTATATGAGTGTCATATACTTTCTCATGTGACTATTAGTATGACTATTAGTCCTTGGACCTGAAGTCACCATGGTTCCCTACATAAGGAGTTGTATACTTTGGCTTCGTCAAATATCACCCGTAAATGGGTGGACTATAAAGGCGATTACTGGGTATGTAACAAATTATGCAGAGGGATGTGAGTGATGTAGATGGAATCTATCCCTCCTATATGATGGGAGTGACATCTTGATTCTTGATAGGTTGAGACCACGAAGTGCATGGCCATGCCCAAATGAGTCAATATGAGATATTGAACTCATTTGATTAGAGTGAGTCTACTTGGAGTTCAAGATATAGATTATACAGAGGATGACATAGTCTATGCCTTAATTGAACAATCTAGATGTCAAGGATAGAGGGGCATTGTCACATATTGTGAGAGTCACAATTAGTAGTCACAAAGGTGATGTTGGATCTCAACATTCTTATAACTTGGGTAGCAATGATGTGTTGCTAGATACCACTCATTGCTTAAATTTCTAAATCGGTTTAGGAGCATTGTCAATGTTACAAGAACCTATAGGGTCACACACAAAAGACAATTAGATGGAGATTAGGTTCATATGATGGACCATAAGGATTAGGTTCCTGTGATGAACCAAATTGGATTAAGAGCAATCCAAATTAGACTAATTGAGTGTTGGGTTTTTCCGAGCCGCAAAAACCACTTTTTGCGTTGCGGAAACCTCGGAAGCCCCGGCCACGGATCCGTGCGAAGTATAAAAATTATAAAACATGTATGTGCTTACTAAAAACCCTAGATCTACCTTAGATCTAAGAGATGAGATCATTACCCTCGATGCGATGCCCTTCGCTTATCCCGCTCATCCAAAAGTTCGCCGAAACTCGAGAGTGTCAAGTGCACACTCCTCTATTGGTATCCACACAAGCAATCGGTGGAGAAAGAGACAAACTTGAGTGTGCTAGCACTCCTAGTAGATCTCGGCAAGATGGGAAGGAGAGGGAGAGCTTGAGAGGAAAAAACACCAAGGAAGAAGATGATCCAAGAGTGTAACTCACCAAATGAATTCATCACCCATAACCCCTAAAGTGGCCGGCCACTTCATGGAAGGGGGGTTACATGCATGCATATAACTCCCATGACCCTTGGTCTCCCTCATGATGTGGCACCAATTGACCAAGTCAATGATTATGTGGAGCACCATCATTGGCCGGCCATGCCATGTCATCATCATGACATGGCATTTGGTCAAGTCAAACTTGACCTTTCATCTTCCCTCTCAAGTCAAGTCAAACTTGACCTCTAATCTCCCATGGTTGATCAAATCTAACCACTTGACTCAAGTCAATTTAATTTAATGAATCTCTAATCATTAATTTAAATTGATTTGATGAATCAAATATAAATTAGACTCATTCAACACTTGAATCAACTTGAGTCTAACTCAATTAGTCTAATTTGGATTACTCTTAATCCAATTTGGTTCATCCCATGAACCTAATCCTCATGGTTCATCATAAGAACCTAATCTCCATCTAATTGCTCTTATGTGTGTGACCCTATAGGTTCTTGTAACGTTGGCAATGTCCCTAAACCGATTTAGGAACATAAGCAATGAGCGGTATCTAGCAACACATCATTGCTACCCAAGTTACAAGAATGTTGAGCTCCAACATCACCTTTGTGACTACTAATTGTGACTCTCACAATATGTGACAATGTCCCTCTATCCTTGACATCTAGATTGACCAATCGAGGCATAGACCGTGTCATCCTCGGTACAATCTAAATCTTGAACTCCAAGTAGACTCACTCTAATCAAATGAGATCAATATCTCATATTGACTCATTTGGGCATGGCCATGCACTTCGTGATCTCACTCTATCAAGAATATCGATGTCACTCCCATCATATAGGATGGATAGATCCCATCTACATCACTCACATCCCTCCGCATAATTTGTTACATACCCAGTAATCGCCTTTATAGTCCACCCATTTACGGGTGACGTTTGACGAAGCCAAAGTATGCAACTCCTTATGTAGGGAACCATGATGACTTCAGGTCTAAGGACTAATAGTTATACTAATAGCCACATGAGAAAGTATATGACACTCATATAACGATCCATGATACTTTCTCATGGCGGGTCATTCAGTATACATTCTCCAATGCATACCCATGTGTCAACTTGATATCTTATATCCATGACTTGTGAGATCAAGTCATCTTGTTGACCTACATGCTAGTCTCTACGCATTAACATTGTCCCTGAATGTTAATACTCGACTAGGAATGATTAAGAGTAGTGTTCTCTATATCATCTCATTATCGATTCAACCAATCGATTGATATAGAAAAGAACCTACTACTCAAGGATGTTATTATATTTAGTTATTTGGCACCAATACAAGTAAATATAATAACTATGCTTTATAAATAGGAATATGATACAATAAAGTCCATACAACAATCATCACATGATTGGCTCTAGGGCTTTCACTAACATTGAGTTGGACTCAATTTGATTCAAGTGTTGAATGAGTCTAATTTAGATTTGATTCATTGAGTCAATTTAAACTAATGAATAGTGATTCATTAAATTAAAGTGACTTGAATCAAATGGTTGGATTTGATCAACCATGGGAGATAAGAGGTCAAGTTTTACTTGACTTGAGAGGGAAGATGAAAGGTCAAGTTTGACTTGGCCAAATGCCACATCGTGGTGGCTTGGCATGGTACCGGCCAATAATGATGTTCCACATCATCATGGACAAATCATGGTGTGCCACCTCATGAGGAAGACCAAGAGCCATGGATCTTGATATTACATGGAGGTATTTAACTCTCCATGAAGTGGTCGGCCACTTTAGATGTGCATTAGTGTGAAGTTAGTGGGAATTAACTTCATCTTCTTCCTTCCTCCTCTTTTGTGATCTCCCTCATCCTTCTTGCTGTGGGTTTCTAAGAGTGCTAGTACACTCTAAGTTACCTTCTCCACCTATTTTTCGTGTGGATACTTGTAGAGGAGTGTCGCTTGACACTGTACGAGATCCGGCAAGCCGTTTGGACGAGCAGGATAAGCGAAGGGCGTCGCTACAAGGGTAATGCTCTTCACAAAGTAGATCTAAGGTAGATCTAAGTTTTTCTTAACACTTACATGTATTAGTTTTTGTTTATCTTCGTATGGATCCATGGCCGACTTCCGAGGTTTCCGCAACGCAAAAAGTGGTTTTTGCGGCTCGGATAGTCCAACAAAAATGTCTCAAAACTCGCTATTCTTGGATCCACCCCGAACCAATCGACAATCTCGAATGACGAGTCTCTTGAAGCAACTCTTCCTAAATTTAATGCAACTCCGTAACCACTGTCCTCCTCAAAGATGGAGAATTGTTTTCCCGCAAGGGAAATTAATCTACTATCCAAAATCCACTCTATCACACTGAACTGGAAGTGACTCGGAGACTATCATAACCAATGTCCCTTGTTACATCTGTCTATGTTACAACAACTCTATAGCAGCTACCCAGTAGCTAGCCAAAATCCCATGAGCATTCCTGCTCCATACATCTACAAATCAGGATAATAACTACTAAGTCCACATCACGTACATAATAGCTTATCTCGTAGTTTCTTAACTGACGTAAGCATAAGATACGTCTCATGCAACTGTATCAGAATCACTCCAATCCCTGAAATGATGCATCTACGTACAATATCCTTCCATCCACCTCGGAAGGATTAACTAATACCCATGCAAAAGTTAACCACCATCTAGGTCCTGTAAACTGGTTTCACCAACTTCCGACTAAGTGAATTCTATCACCTTCTTTGTCAAACAAGTTCGTGGTATAGTAATGCCAAACATTTTATCCACATCTACAGTAATAACCAAATCATACAAGGAAACCACCATCTATGGTGGCCGAGTGCGCAACTCCAACTACCACCATCAATAGTGGCCAAGTTACTCAACTCCAACAACCATAAATTGATCCAATCGCGTTTAGAATACATGATTTCTCAAATCCATGGAAGAATAAATCGTTAATTAGTCTAACAACCTTATCAACAATTCATAAAATTCATACTAAGTATGAAATGTCGTCCTTCATACACCTGCATCCTTCTTAAATCATGCTTATGATACATCAATCATCACACAAACAATGATAATTGTATGACACTAAGTCAATACAATATCAACGCACCAATCTTAAATCAACCCTAGAGTCTATACAGGTGTCCTTAGTTGATCTAAACAGATCATTTATCCACAATGAAGGATATTCATTTCCTTCTACAATATCAGTGTTTAAAATTATCTCCTAGTAAAGTCGTCATTCCAACAAATACTTCCTGTGCATCATCAACCTTGCTAGCTTTACAAAACCGATCACTGAGGGTATTAAACAACCTGAATAGGTTCACACGCTTCAATTACCTTGTGAGCTTTGCACCAGCCCTCAGCCAACACAGCTTAAGTAAAAATATTCGGCTCTAAAATATCATTACCTTAATCGGTAAAGTAATTATCCAAAATTTCCTTCTGATAAGAGGCCTTCAATATCGAAACAATTCCTGAAATCACCCTGATCGTATACTCCACTTGCCTATGCAGTGGCAAGCCTAGAAGTGCATCAAAAACTAAATCCGAATACTCTCAGATTATATGCACATCTGAGAGACATATTATACCATCATTTTAACAATTTAACTATCCGTAAGGATATGTCTACAGTAAAAATATGTCTATTAAAGTCCAAGGGCATCCCTTGACTTCTAAATTGTTGGTCAACATCTCGTCTTATGGTAAAGATACCACCGATCCACATAATCTGAATATAGAAATCCTTCTCATCTATCTCAAAATGTTCTAGACATAGATACCTGTAAACTACCAGTATCTTTCAATATGTCAACCGAGAGGGTAAACTAAAGTAATACCCTGAATGATCAATCCTTCGATCCCCTACATCTCCTCTCGGGTAGTCATGTATACTCCTCCATCTTTTTCTCCTGGTGACTAAGCTCATGTAGGTGCAAAAGACTACCATGGAGAAACTAAAGTCAACTGCCAACACGAGGATGCAAATCGAAATGACTGTAATAGAGGTGGTAACCACTGTTGTACTGGTAAAGAGTGTTAGTGAAAGCCCTAGAGAAAATCATGTGATGATTGTTGTATGGACTTTGTTGTATCATATTCCTATTTATAAAGGCATGGTTATTATACTTACTTGTATTGGTGCCAAATAACTAAGTATAATAACATCCTTGAGTAGAAGGTTCTTATCTATATCAATCGATTGGTTGAATCGATAATGAGATGATATAGAAAACACTACTCTTAATCATTCCTAGTCAAGCATTAATATTCAGGGACAATGTTAATGCGAAGAGACTAGCATGTAGGTCAACTCAATGACTTGATCTCACAAGTCATGGATATGTGATATCAAGTTGACACATGGGTATGCATTGGAGAATGTATACTGAATGACCCGCCATGAGAAAGTATCATGGATCGTTATATGAGTGTCATATACTTTCTCATGTGACTATTAGTCCTTGGACCTGAAGTCACCATGGTTCCCTATATAAGGAGTTGCATACTTTGGCTTCGTCAAACATCACCCATAAATGTGTGGACTATAAAGTCAATTACTAGGTATGTAAAAAATTATGTGGAGGGATGTGAGTGATGTAGATGAGATCTATCCCTCCTATATAATAGGAGGGACATCGTTATTCTTGATAGAGTGAGACCACTAAGTGCATGGCCATGCCCAAATGAGTCAATATGAGATATTGAGCTCATTTGATTAGAGTGAGTCTACTTGGAGTTCAAGATATAGATTGTACCGAGGATGACACGGTCTATGCCTCAATTGGTCAATCTAGATATCAAGGATTGAGGGACATTGTCATATATTGTGAGAGTCACAATTAGTAGTCACAAAGGTGATGTTGGATCTCAATATTCTTATAACTTGGGTAGCAATGATGTGTTGCTAGATACCGCTCATTGCTTATGTTTCTCAATAGATTTAGGAGCATTGCCAACGTTACAAGAACTTATAGGGTCACACACAAAGGGCAATTAGATGGAGATTAGGTTCATATGATGAACCATGAGGATTAGGTTCATGGGATGAACCAAATTGGATTAAGAGTAATCCAAATTAGACTAATTGAGTTGGACTCAAGTTGATTCAAGTGTTGAATGAGTCTAATTTAGATTTGATTCATCGAGTCAATATAAACTAATGAATTAAGATTCATTAAATCAAATTGACTTGAATCAAATGGTTGGATTTGATCAACCATGGGAGAAAAGATGTCAAGTTTGACTTGACATGAGAGGGAAGATGAATGGTCAATTTTGACTTGACCAATTGCCATGTCATGGTGACTTGGCATGGGGTCAGCCAATGATGATGCTCCACATCATCATGGACACATCATGGGGTGCCACCTCATGAGGGAGACCATTGGCTCTTGGAGTTACATGCATGCATGTAACCCCCTTATAGTGGTTGGCCACTATTGATGGGTTATGAAAGTGTGAAGTTAAGTTGTGTAACTTCATCTTCTTCCTCCTCTCTTTTCCCTCAAACTCTCTCTTCCTCATCTTGCTGTGAGCCTCTAAGGGGTGCTAGCACACTCTAGGTTGCTTTTCTCCACCTATTGCTTGTGTGGATACCAATAGAGGACTGTACACTTGACACTCTCGAGTTTCGATAAACCATTTGGACGAACGGGATAAGCGAAGGGCATCGCATCAAGGGTAAAACTCTTAACATGTAGATCTAGAGTAGATCTAAGGTTTTAAACACGTACATGTAGTTTTGTTTATCTTCGCATGGATCCGTGGCCGACTTTCGGATTTTCCGCAATGCAAAAAGCGATTTTTGAGGATCAAATAGTCCAACAAAGAGTACACCACCGGCTGTAAAGTACTGAATAATTGTCAAAATCGTAACACACTCCATACTCTGCAAATGGTATAGCTGCAACTGGAGAATACAAAATAGATACGACCATCTGTTGGGATGTATACTGAAAAGTCTATCTTTTCTATGAACATCTTTATTTTGAAATAAGAATCACATGATCATTGTTTGCATTTTTATGGTTATGCAATATTGTCTAATACATTACATTATAGATAACATGGTGTGTGGTGTCACACGGGAGATCATGTTATCGGCTCCTTGTAAAGTATAAGTAAAGGCTCACAACCGAGATGACTTTGGACAAACCATCGGAATAGTTGTAGTGTGATTTGGTATTGGTTTGTCTTGACCATAGAATCACACTAGTGCACTTTGTTTGTATTGAGCAGGACCGACTTAGAGGTGATTCGATTTATTGCTGACTATATAATCGAATCGGACCTCAGATATTATATTGTACATGCTTTTAATCCCGATATAATAATGAGCACATATACTTAGTAGTCATCTGTTTGATTTACCAATGAGCGAGATTTATAGATTAAATCGATAGGCTCAGTAAGTTGGGAGATGATATTATTTATATGGTGTGTCGTTAATTATAGGAGGAAACCGTGTCCTATATATTAGGATGATGATGTCCCCTTGAGGAGCTCATAAGGTTCATCATGTAAACCCTACAGGTGGACTTGGTCCGACATGATGAAAAGGTTGTGTAGTACTACTCATGGAGTTAGATGTTGATTAATTAATGGTCAATAAATTAATTAATCGACGGACATTCGAGATCTTAAATACGGGGAGAAAATATACATATAATATATGGAGCCCATATTATCTTATGGGGGTTGGTGAGGTAGATCAATGATAATCCTTTAGTGGATTGGATTATCATTAATGGATCGGACTTTATGTGGGCTTGATCCATGGGTGGCCAAGATCCAACTCCTCCTCATGGTCCCTATTATAGCCTATTAACACCTCATGAAGCTTAGATCCAATGGATGAAAACAAAACTCTAGATCCAAAGGTAGAGATAAAATCTCTAGATCCGATGGTTGAGATTAAACTTTTAGATCCGACGGTTGAGATTAAATACCTAGAACCAACGGTGGAGATTAAATCAAGCCTTAAGCCTAACTCTATAAATATTGGCTTGAGGGTGGGTGGCAAGAATGAATTAGAGGAAAGGGGGCTAGGGTTTTGGGCGGCAAGGGCAAGGGAGGCTTAGGGTTTTGGGTGGCCACAATTAGGGAAAGATGTTTTCTTCTTCTTCTTCCTTGAGGTGGCCGGCGCCCTTCCTCCCTATTCTCTCCATGGTTTGGCCAGCATCCAACCTTCTTCCCTTCATCTATGGCTTAGGAGATTAGGGTTTACTTCCCTTGGGTGGCAAGGAATCCTAGTTAGGTTAGGATTGGGATTGGGCGGCTAGGGTTTGAGAAGGGGTGGGCGGCAACAATGGGAAAGAGGTTTTTCTTCTTCTTCCTTGGTGGCCGACGCCCATCCTTTTCCTATACACCTTGGATGGAGCTCAACCTATTCCTCTTATTCTCCTTGTCCGGTGGACACAAGAGCTAGGGATTCTTTTCTTGAAGCTTTTGGTCGGCACCTACACTTCTAGTCTTCATCTCTTTGGGCCGGCGACAAGCATCAAGCTTGGAGCTTGATGGTTGGTCCTAGATAAGAGAAGAGTTTAGTTTTTATGATCTTCCTTTTGTTGGAGTGAATAAGGAAGGAAGATTGATGATCTAGGATCTTCAACTTTTGGTAGATCGTCGCCCACACAACGTCCGAAAGGAGGAAGGTCATACAATAGAAGATCGAGAGGTATATCGATTCTCTATTTTCATATGTTACATGTTTGTATTTGTTTTTCAATTATAAGCATGATATATTCTGTTTGTGGCTAAATAATACTTGGATCCCGAACATAAATACAAAACCCGGCGATCCGTACATTATCTATTCCGCGGCTACTCGTAGAATAGAGGTTGGTTGCTTGAACAACGAGTTTGTTCAAGTGACCTCTTTAAACGAATAGCACGATGATGACTTGATTGTTTGGGCAATCCCTTTTGTCTAGGATTATTTTTTTTTTAATCTGGGGACATCGATGGAATCGGCATGAACAAACGACTGAGGTGAAGTGGGAAGCGAAGTTTCCCCTCACGGATTGATCACAAAAACCTACACCATCATCGTATACTCCCTCCTCTTTATAAAATATAACCACGTCTGGGGAGGTAACAGTTGTTGTTGTCTGCATGAGTCTTCTAAGATGTCTTCCGCTGATATTGCTGAGTAAATCACTTCCCCTTGAGGGAAGAATCAAGGAACTCCAACCACGTCTGAGGTAGTAAATCGCTGTTGGTGTGATAACCCAATATTCTATGATGATCTTTGCTGTCGAAATTGTGCATCAACCTCTCAGAACCACATCGATAGTCTTCAACTGAGTCTTCGAAGTACACCTCCTCAAATGTACTGGTTGCTTACAATAACAACCGATGATCTAATCCAATGGATAATTCGACTTTGCGTGACTTCGTGATCCACACTGCACACATATAATCTCTTCGGAGTCTTTCTTCTGATTTCGCTGATAACATGAGACATTTTTGACGATCTACGGTTGGTCTTCTATGATCGGGAAAATTCTCCAATAGTAGCTCATGGCCTATGACTCCAATCTTGCTCCTTTTGTCCAACATTCGGAGGCTTCTCATTCCAACATCTGACTTGCAATGTCTGCTTATCGATCTTCAACTCTTACAACACTTGTACGGAGTCATTTCTAAACTCATGACTCGATCCAATGTCTTCCGGCATGATCTGCTAGAAGATCCAGACATCCTAATCCAAATGTAAGCCAATAACTGTGGGTGTCTTAAAACATCCATTCACATTCTTGAGCTATTAGGTCGTCGTAACCTCTGCAAGTCTAACGACTTTGCACGGTACTCCCATTACTAACTGATCACCCTACTTGAAGCTCAAGAATTCCTTGACAATGAGTCAAAGAAAATAACACGGGAGAAATACTCTTTCCCATACATCACTAAAACTGTGACCAAGTGATATCCTATTCCCCAAATGTTATTTCCTACCTCTTCTATCAAGTACCGGATTAATCCCGATAATGGTATGCAACTAACTCCACTTTCTCTGTATAACACGAGTTAAGTACTCAAAAGTACCCTCAACGTTATACAACCCAGCATGAACAACTCAAGATTCAAAATCCCTATGAAACACCGTAAACTAGCCCTCCGCTATTTGCATCAACAATAACCGACACGTCTTGTCCATTACCCAACAGGTAATGATCTAACTAGCATAATTAGTGAAAATCCCTAAGACTGCAGTCTTTGATTTCCACAGAAATGTGACGACTTGACCCCTTCTTTCCGACTCGGTATCAGTCGTCTCTCAAAGGAAATTCACATTTTTGACACAGGTTAAAGACTCACAGACTCAACAGGTCATTCTTGTGGTCAACTGAAACCACGATTAAGAATAATAACCAAAACACTACATGTTATTCCCTGTTATAAACACTAAATGCATAGCCAACAAAATCGAGAGCATAAACACTAAAGGCAACTCTGGCTGGTCGCCTTGGTGGACGACCCCTACTACAGTCTGCACAAGTGCCATAACTCTGACTGTATACACCCGTTGAACAAGTTTAGATAAGTATCTAATGAAATATAAGTTATCAGGAATTCTTACTTCATGCTGCCCAGAGCCCATGTCGCTGTTAATCTCATCTCACAAAACTAAAACCGAAACAAATCGACTCTCGAGAATCCAAGACTCAATGAAAACATCATTGTATGGCATCGTAGAACCTAGGGCTCTGATAACAATAAAGTTGTCACACCCCGAGAGTATGTTGAGCTGAAAAGCAAACAGACAACATCTCTTCTGTACGTGGCAACATATCCTATTGATATAAGGCCTTTCGGCTATAATCACAACAACATCTATATAAACGTATATATAACAAAAACACAGCGGAAACTATCACAATGAAATAACAACTACACATATTGCATACCGGTATGACTGACACAACATAAAGAAAGCATAGTCAAAACCCAAATCAACAAGTGTGTACTCAACAATGTCAAACACAACATCGACCATATAAATCCGGATTGATATACGAAACAACCGAAAACAAAAGAAAACATAAATCCAAGCCGAGAAAAGTGATGAGAATGTTAGCATATATATGCTCCAAGCCTATATATATATATATGTTATATATACAAGAATATATATATATATATGGTGAGTACAAAACTATATATATATATATATATATATATATATATATAAGTATAACGATGTAACTCCAGCATGATATAACTACTGTATAACCAACTGACCATCAATATCAACATAAGGTATTGACATACCTGAAGATCGACAACGATGTAACTCGTACAACCTGAGTATAAGTACCATAATACAACACCTACAACATGGTAGAGTAATCCTAACTATAATCAACAAAATCGCCATACTAACATTCTATGTCAAATACACAATGAACCGGGTCCATCCCGTATCACCTCAAGGTACTGGTCAAAGGTATACAACAGTCTAACCAACTTAACTTTGATAATCCACACACGACCATACAGAATATGCAAGTAGAATGCAAGATGATGTACAATCAAATGCAGCAAGCATAGTTCAAACAAATGCAACATCCAATGCTATATATATTTCTAAGCCACTGAGAGAATGTTGGAGTTGGGATAAGAAACCATTACCTGTTATACTAGGTCGTGGTACCAGTAGGGTGCATAGGCATGACCATGCATTTTCATTGTCGTGGTAGATGGCGTTTGCATATATATATATATATTTATATATATATATATATATATATATATATTTAAGCCGGTACATATATATATATATATATTTATATATATATATATATGCAAACGCCATCTACCACGACAATGAAAATGCATGGTCATGCCTATGCACCCTACTGGTACCACGACCCTAGTGTGGCCTAGGTGGTAGGACATGACAACTGTCCCAACTCAACAACAACCACTGCTCTCGAGTGGCCGAGTGGGAAGTATGAAGTAGCATATAAGTGTAAAGAGCTAGCTACACAATGGGGGTCCATGCTGCTGGCCACTCCGATTGACACTACCCATGAGTGGTCGAGTGTAAACGCCATCTACCACAGCAATGCAAAAGCATGGTCATGACTGCGCACCCTACTGCTACCATGACCCTAGTGTGGCGTAGGTGGCACAATATGACAACTGTCCCAACTCAACAACAACCACTGCTCTCGAGTGGTCGAGTGGGCAGTATGAAGTAGCATATAAGTGTAAAGAGCTAGCTACACAATGGGGGTCCCTGATGTTGGCCACTCCGACTGACACTACCCATGAGTGGTCGAGTGCCATGTACCCAAGACAACTGCACGCTACTCCAACAACCACTATCAATAGTGGGCAAGTGCGGCACAACAAATGTTTTGCCCTTACACCAGTTAATCCTCCACGAGTAACGTGGGAGGCAGGATGACTGATGACCCTCTCAACCACATGGGAGACTAAGTCATCAGCATGCATGTAAATGAAATGAATGCACGACAGTATATACACATGTCAACAACACACTTTCTATTCTATAGAAAGGCATATACAGCTGACAACAACCAAGCTAGGACCTCCAGCCCGTAGCGACGCTGTATCGACAAATCATACATCCATACATGACTCCATAATCCATAGTAGATATATATACAACATCAAGATATGATATGAAAACTCATCTTACTCCTAGAACATCATCCACCCCTGGATGATTTATCTAAATTGTACAATTCAATTTTACAACTGAATTTAGCTATGCACACATAGGTAAACCACTACAGGTCCACTTATCATAACATCTATATTCATAACAAAGATGAATGAATAGATAACAACAATGACAGAGTATTTAAGTTCGAAGGCAAGTATCAAGCATCAAAAAAACTAGAGTGGAGTGAAGGTCAAAGTGACAACAATATGAAGTTATATACTTCAGGGTTTAGCTATTACCTGACCATAGAAGGAAATATTACCCACTTGTTATAATGCTCGTAATAATAATATCTTCATGGTCGCAGTCCTGTTTCGTATCTGCGTCCTATACACCATACAGAATACAATTTAATTCTATCATACAATGAATGATCAAATCGAATCTTACATCGATTTTGTATTCCGATCTACAAAACGAATATTAACTAAGGTCTCGTTCACCCATCACACATAATATCCGCTTAATCACCATGATGACATACTTACTATAATTAACCACCCCACTAACTCATAGCTACAATTCTACAACAAATAAATCCATATCCATTATGCTGCCACAACATAGTTCATTACCATAACATAACCAAATTAAAACTTACCTCACATTGCTTCCACAACCCCATCCGAAATATCCCCCCTCTATTGAGCACCATCCATGAAATCACTATCAAATTGGCTGCACAATATCCATATACCAAATTTTTGAAACCTGAACATACCTAAGCACGTAGGAATATATCACAATCTCTGGTCACAACTTCTTCTTGATACAACATAAAAAAATCTGATCAGCACACCTAGCATTAACATTCCACAGCTACAGTGAGCAATCGAGGTTTAGCACCACTCAAGTGAAAATCGATAGTAATCAAGCAGCACTGCCTGCTCACGGTGGACATCAACATCACATGAAGGCAACACTGACTGGGATCTATGTTGGAAGTAGAACGCAGCAGCCGCTCGAGGCTCGGTTGCGGTGGCGAAGAGATGATGACAAATCCAAAACTGGCCCACCGAGAAAATGATCACCGACTCCCCTTCTAGCAGACGGGGTCGACTGCTAGTCGACGATGATGTCACTTGCGAGACAGCCACCATGCCATAGTCGGGATCAAGAGAAGGAAGAAGCCGATGAAGATAGGGGAGGCGATGAAGATCGTGCGGAGAAGAAGGATCAAGACGGAACTGTCGCTCCTGGCGGTACAGCTGCACATGGCGAAGGCTGGCCGGTGGCGTGCAAGTGGAGATCGGAATGTAGGGGAGAGGCGACGACGACGAGTTGGCTCGATGGCTAGAGGAACTCCCTGCCACCGAGATTGGGAGGGAAGGTACGACCGACGGAACTAGGTGACCCTTCCAGTTGCAGTGGAGATCGGGCGGAGACAAACGACTGGTGCGGTGAGGAAGGAGAGATGCCGATGAGCTGAGCTCCAGTGGTGGTGATGAGTGGGAAGAGATCTGCAATCGAGAGAGAATCCGTGGCGATGGAGAAGAAGAAGAAGAAAAGTCACAACGTGAGAAGGAAAGAAACGACTGATCGGGGGAAAACGGAAGGGATTTGGTTTGGGTTCGAGCGTTTTTTTTAAAAACCGGCCAATTGATTGAGCTAGCTCAAGTCTAACCCAATCACCTATTTAAGCCTTAATCTTTCTCTTAATCGATCATATGAACTCCATTCAATTCCAGAAAAAATTATAAAAACTCCTGAAAAAATCCACAAGATAATTTCTTAATTAACAAGGAATATTTTATTTTATTTTATTTTCCACTATCTTACCCCTATGGCCAGTATCATGATGTTGTATAGGACTGACCAGGTTTGATGATGTTGTTGTTTATAGGTTAGTAGGGAAATGTGTTGATTACATGCTTAGTGTTGTTCTTTCATGTTATATTTGTTATATGATAATATGTGTGTTCAGGTTGTACGAGTTGTATCGTTGCAGATCTCCAGGTATGTCAGTACATTACATTATGTATTGTTGATCAGTTGGTGGTTTATGCTCTGTTTAGATTTACACTGATAGTTTGTTATCACCTCTACGACTGTATGTACATTGATCTCCCTAGGTATACTTGTTAATCTTCATTTGTATACATGTTGCTCTACATATATTATTTGTTCATGCACTATCTTTTATATTACCACTGAGTTTTATACTCACCACCATAGACCCTGGGTTTTCTTGTCACCCAAGTAACAGGTAGAAGATTCCTTGGATGCTCGGAGCACCACCAGTTGATCCCATCTCACCTTGAGTATTTGGATTGTAATCCATAATGGTGTTGTATTATTTTGGTTGGTGCGTTTTGAGATTTTATCCTATGTTGTTCCGCATTTTGGGCTTAGAGTTGTGTTGTATGTTTTTGGCTTTGTTATGAATTTTGTTGGATTATGTTCCTTTGTTGTGTCAAAGTCATACTGGTACGCATGTGTTTGAGTCTTTGTATCTTTATTGGTTTTTAGTATATTCCGCTGTGATTTATGGATTATATCCATATTTATGTTATGTGGTTGTGGCGAAAGGCTTGTATCAACAGGATATTGTATCATGTACAGGGGAGATGTTGTCCGTTTTTCAGCTCGGCATACTCTCGGGGTGTGATAAAAACAATATTCATAGAATTTGTAATGAATTTTACAATGAGTTATTAATTGTGACCAAATTCCACCTAATTATCATACATCTCCACCCCTTTCCCTTTCTCACGCTCAGATTGATTGATCCTCCCTGGTATACGTCTCTCCCTCTCCTCTTCCCCGCTCTTCCATTGTCGACCAGAGCAGATCTGACATCCGTGTGTGACCGACAGGTGACGCGCGAGCTCACGGTAGGCTTGCTGCCATGATCTCATGGGTGCCTGCCATGCGTGGTGACTTGCCATGCGTGATGGTCTACCGCGAGCTTGCGATAGGTGTGTGCTATCGCGAGCATGTATCACACTCGCAGTAGTTACCGTGAGCACGATGCATGCTCACGACAGTTGCCGCGAGCTTGATTACGGCAGACGCGTGCTCGTGGCAGTCGCCCCTGTTGTGCGCCGATGGCGCGACAGTCGCGCGACAGGGGCGACCATTGGCACGCGACAGGGGCAACACCCCTGCCTCATCTTTCGCATGGTAGGGCCAACGACACTGTCACGTCGATGCCCCTTCTGCGTCGTTCGTGTGGTTAGGGTTGACAACAATGCCTTATCGATGGCTTGTCTGGGTCGTTCACCTAGGTAGGGCATTGTTCCTGGCTTCGTGCGTGGGTAGTTCATCACTGCCCCTGGATCGTGCACAACTGTTATGTCGACCCTAACTCTCTGTTGCAAAAAATTAAGGTGTCCATGCAAAAAATGTCATATTGGTAAATTTTTTCAGTGTGATAAAGTTCGAGAACATCTTTGTAGATTTGGTTTTACCCCAAATTATTATAATTGGGCATGTCATGGTGAACCGTTCATATCCGATGAAGAGGTTGGATGAAACATATAAAGGACAGTTAGTGGAGATCAAAGATATTATAATCAATTCAATCTATATCAGAGGATGATAGTTGATGCAGTTGGTCATAATTTTAATACCGAATCGAACGCTGCAAGTTCTAGTTATCCTTAAACTTTCGAACACATGTATACCATGTTGGAGATTTGAGGCCGCTAGAGGGGGGGGGGTGAATAGCGTGTTGCCCGTGCATGGATGGAATTCATTCGCGATCGTCTCTACAAAACTCGTTATGCGCAACGGAATAGAAATAATAAAAGCAATAACGAAAAGATACAATCACGAACACAGGGATATAATGTGGTTTGGAACCGAAACGGTTCCTACTCCACGGATTGGGTTCATACGAACCCTAGCGATGCCAATCACACACCACTATGATAAATACTCATTCTCGACACAAGTTGGAGGTGGAGAAACCTCTTACAATAAGATTACAACAATAATCTAAATACAACAAGCAAATATAAGAAGAAATACAACAAGAGAAGTAAAGAACACTTTACAAAAACTCTTTAGAAGCTTGCTTGTTGATTGCCTTGGACTAGCACTTGAAAGCCTTGATTTGCAACAGCAAATCGCTTCAAAATGTCCAAGAAAATCGGTTACAAAACCCTCCCGTCGAGCTCCTTTTATCCTTGCACGCGACCTGGATTTCCGCCTATCAATCGACTGCCGTAAGTCACCAGTCGACTGATGTCACTGTTGTCGTGAGACAACAACTCGATCCACGTTGGAAAAACTCCAACGGATCTCTTGGCGATCGCCAACATTGGCGCGATCGCACCGTAGTCGACCGCCGCGGCTACGGAGCGTCTGCGGCTCGACAAGAACTAGCGAATGATGCCATCTTGGCGATCGCCGTCGACATCGATCGGCGCTCCAATGAGCGTGATCGCAAGAGCAATTCCATCTCTTAATCGGCAGTCGAACTTAAGTTGACTCACGGCAGTCGAATCGGCCTTATTGCCAGTCGACTGCTAACCTCAAACATGAGGCTTCAACCCAAGTATGGTGCCTCCATACTTGCTAGACCACCCTTAGCCTAGACCTAAGCCTTCTAGCCACCTCCATCAGCCTCACGCCTCTAGGATCCCTCCAAGTCATCCATGACTTGTTCATCCATCGCGCTAGCCTCCAGGTGCTTCTCTCGGCTATGTCATGCTAACGGTGTCTACACCGCCAAGGTATATTGGACTTACGCCGCCAAGACCCCGCTTGGACTTTACGCCGCCAACCATTGGACTTATGCTGCCAAGACTCCCGCTTGGACTTTACGCAACCAATATCAAACCCCTTGGACTTCTCATGCCAAGACTCAAGCTTGGACTTTCCCTTGCCAACCCATGTTGGACTTTTACATTGCCAAGACCCATGCTTGGACTTTTCCTTTGCCAAGACCCATGCTTGGACTTTTCCTTTGCCAACCCATGTTGGACTTCTCAAATGCCAAGCCCATGCTTGGACTTTCCCTTGCCAACCCATGTTGGACTTTTACATTGCCAAGACCCATGCTTGGACTTTTCATGTGCCAAGTGTCCCACTTGGACTTTACCAAATGCCAAGTGTTCCACTTGGACTTTCCATGCCAAGTACACAAGACTTGTACTTTCCCATGACAATTACATTGTCATATGTTTTTGTCGAAACATCAAAACATCACTCGAGTCAAACTCGAGTCCTGGTCAATCGTGACCTGGGCCGATTGCACCAACATACCAGTTTTTCATCGCCGTTGGAAGAGATAGAAGTAACAAGTGTTCATGAAAATGTATACAATGAACTATATCTCAAATTTCAAGAAGTGTTGAAAGCTGTAGATGAACCCGTATGGTCTGGTTGTGATAGACACACTAAATTATCTCTAACCGCAAGATTGTTGAATGTTAAAGCTGAGCATAATGTATCCAAAGATTGTTTTAATGATTTAGTTCAAGTTATTGGAGAAGTATTTCCGCGTGATCACATAATGCCTAATGATTTTTATAGTATGAAAAAACTTGTGAAAGATTTAGGTCTTCCGGTGGAAAGAATTGATGTTTGCAGAGATGGTTGTATGCTATATCGGGGAGATAATGCAAATGTAGAGATTTATAAATTCTGTAATCAATGTAGGTACAAGAGTACCACGAGATTGAATCATAATAAGTGACGTAAATCATACAGACAAATGTTCTATTGCCTTTAACTCCTAGATTGCAAAGTCTTTATTCATCAAAGGTCACTGCTGAACACATGACTTGGCATGTAAATCATGAAACAGAGGAAGGTCTAATGTGTCATCCATCAGATGCAGATGCGTGGAAAATTTTTGATAGAACATATCCTGAGTTTGGGAATGAGACTCGAAACATTAGGTTGGGTCTATGTGCTGATGGATTTGCTCCATTTGGAAAATTAGGAAGAACTTATTCTTGTCGGCAAATTATCTTAACTTTGTATAATCTTTCACCCGGTATGTATATGAAAATACCGTATTTGTTTTTAACATTGATTGTTCCTGACCCTCATAATCCCAAGAAGTTAATAGATGTTTACATGTAACTACTAATTGCGGAGCTGAAACAACTATGGGATCAGGGTGTTTCTACATATGATGTCCATAATAATTAGATGTTCACAGTGAGAGCTGCGCTTCTTTAGACCATAAATGATTTTCTTGCTTATGGTATATTATCGAGATGGAGTACCACTGGGATTTTACAATGTCCAATATGTATGGAGAGATCAAAGTCATTCAGATTGAAACATGGGAAGAAACAAAGTTATTTTGATTGTTATAGACAATTTTTACTACCAAATCATAAATTTAGAAGAAATAAATAAGAATTCACTAAGAATAGAATTGAAAGAACACCTCCACCATTGAGATTAACCGGTCAATTCTTATGGCATAGAGTGCTTAACTTTCCATTTGTTATTGAAGAACCAAATGTTACAACATATGACTATGGAAATACGCATAAATGGATTAATCGGAGTATATTTTGGGATTTACTGTATTCACAGAGTAATTTGATTCATCACAATCTTGATGTAATGCATATTGAGAAGAATGTTTTTGATAATCTGATAAATACGATGATGGATATTACTGGAAAAACAAAAGACAATCTGAATGCAAGAAAAGATATGCATCTCATCTGTAAATGACCCACCCTTGATGTTGATGAGAATAGTAGGGGACCAAAATCCAAAGTAGTTTATACATTGAATAAAGATCAGAGAAGGATTGTTTGTGAATGGTTGAAATCATTGAGATTTCCTAATGGTTATGTCTCTAATCTTGGTAGATGTGTCGATTTGAAAGAATGCACATTGATTAGTTTGAAAAGTCATGACTATCATATATTCATGGAAAGACTAATTTCTATTGCTTTTAAGGAAATATTACCAAATTTTATATGGGGTGCAATTACGGAATTAAATATTTTCCTTCATGATATTTGCTCGACAGTATTAAGTCATTCACACATGGAGACATTAGAGAGAGACATTCCAATCATTTTGTGTAACTTAGAAAGAATATTTCCACTGACATTTTTTGATTTCATGGATCATCTTTTGGTTCACTTGCCATATGAGGCCAAAGTTGGAGGTCCTGTTCAATTTCGATGGATGTATCCATTTGAAAAGTGAACTTTTTTTTTTCTTTTTATCATTTTTAGTGCATTTGATTAATTTTAGTATAAGTTAATTTTTAATACATTTTGTTTTATTACTATTAGATTCCTCTATCACTTGAAAAAAAGAGTGAAAAATAAGACTCATGTTGAGGCTTCTATTATTAATGCATATATCGTGGAGGAAGTTACAACTTTTGCATCATATTATTTTGAACCTCACGTTCAATGCAAAAGTTGGAGAGCAGGAAGAAATGATGAGGGTCCTATTGATCCAAATTTGAAGTCATTCTCAATTTTTAACTATCTTGGTTGATCGAGTGAATCTTGTACACGTAGATACTTAACTGGTCAAGAGTGGCGAGCAACCCACACATATATTTTACTGAATTGTCCAGAAGTAACGTCGTATTTTGAGTGAGTATATACATGTTATATTATATATTTCATATATCGTAAATTATTGTACGTGTTATATTTATTTTTATGGTAGGATTTTCCAAACCCAATATTCTGAGCTTCCGGAGCATGAGTTTGATCGTTTCTACGATGAAGAATTTGCACCATGGTTCCAAAAATATATAAGTAGTCTATGATAATAAATTGTTTAAATCTTGACTTTAACACATACTTATTTGACTTTAGGTTCTTGATAATCACACTCATATTGAGCAAGAATTAGTAAACCATCTATCATGGGGTCCAAACTCAATGGTGAAAACTTAGCCGATATATTTTATAAATAGATATAATTTTCATACTCAAGAATATGGAATGGGAAAAGTTACAACGAATAGTGGGATTTGTGTTCAGTCATCTAATGATGGAGGTGCAAAGAATGATTTTTATGGTTTGCTAGATGAAATTTTAGAGGTAGAGTACTCAGGCTCAGATTTGCGAGTTATTTTATTTATGTATTGTTTATTTGACCCTATCAAAGGCATGAGGGTGCATCCATAGTTTAATTTGGCTAAAATAAATTACAAAAAATTACACAAGAGATATGAACCATTTGTATTAGCACAACAAGCGATTCAAGTATTTTATGCTTCATATCCTAGTCTGAGATGAAAAAAAGTGATTGGTGGACTGTTTGTAAAACAAAAGCACGTAAAAAAATTGAGGAATATTGGGAAGACATAGCATATCAATAAGATGAAGTTGTCAATACATTTTAGATTAAAGAATATAATATTTCAATGTTACAAGATCCCAATGGCGTAGTAATAAACGTTGATGCAAGTGAAATGAATGATGATGAAGATGAGGAATTTAATTTAGAGGACGAGGATGATAATAACAATGACGATGATGATGAGATCGAAGAGACGTATGATAAGGATGGAAATAACAATGAGTATTTCGATTTATAATTATCAATAACTTTTATTTAGTATAAATTATGTTTCTATTTACTGTCTAATTTGAAATTTCATATATTTGATATATTAATGAACTGTCTTTTTTTATAGGTTATCCAGTTGCTTCAAATATAGTAATTTTTTCATATTGTTCATATTATAACTTCGATATGAAAATGTATTTCTTTTTTACTTTTATATTCTAATAATTATGATTGTTAGTTTCGATGTGACGGTCATAGATGGAGTAGCGATGGAAGATCACAGTCTTCCTCTGCTTCAGCCACTGCACAGTCTGATGCTCTTGCAGGAAACGAGCCCTCGACCTCTTCTCCAGTTGCAGAATCTTCTGGTTCTCAATAGATCCCTGCTAATGTATCTTCCCCAGTACATCAATCACTCATTGAAAGGGAAGATACACAGAGATTTGTAAGTATTCAAGTTTTAAATTATCTATATTTTAAATAAGATATGTATTTTTATAAATATCTAATATGGTTTGTTTTTATTTCATGATAGATTTACAAATTTTTTACATGTTATTCACAAGGTGAATAACATAGTGAATAATCATTGGGGTGGAGCTTCGATGACTTATACGAGCACGCCGCAAGAATCGAAAACTTTGTGGTGGAATTAGTTCAAGGTAAGTTATGTAAATCAATTTATATATAAAAATTCAGTTAATATTATCAATTCATTTGTTCTCTATGTACTACAATGGATATTTACTTGGGATGAACATGAAACACTAGAGATAAGAAGAATTTTCAAGAAAAAGTGTGGCGATCATATCAGAAACATATTAAATTATGCAAAATCCTAAGGTAGAAAGCCACACTGCAAAACTGAGGAGAATTGGAATGAGATTTTTGAACATTAGGCATCGGAGGATAGCAAACAAAGGAGTGAACAAAATAGGAAAAATCAAACTTTAAATTCTGGCGCTTTGTCTGCGACGTATGCGGGTGGGTCAATCAATATTGATGAACATAGACATCGATTGGTGAGTTTTTTCAAATCCTAATTTTTGAATCTAATATGCACTAATTTATTAATTATAACGATGTTTGTTTAGGACCAGGAAATAGGGACTGAGTCATTATTCATAGACACTTTCACCCATACATTCCAAAAGAAAGATAAGACGTGGAGTGGGGAGAGAGCTAGAACAATGAAGGTATGTAATTTAAAAAATTTAAATTCTTGTGTTAGTATTTAACTTTTTTTTTCTTTCAAAATAGGAGAAATACGATGAACTTGCACAAAGAAATTCGAGTGCAAGTGATGATGCAGTCGAATCTGAGCCATCTGTTGGAAATATAAATCTATGGCTCGAAGTGACTGGCAGGTTAAAAAGTGGAAGAATAATTGAACTAGGTTCTTTGAGCCAAACTTATAAAGTCCTTGGTGCTTCTTCTTCATCCTCACCTACAATTAGAGTAGAAATAAATCAATTGACCTAAGAGGTAAGCCATTTAAAGGAGTTACTAGTGCAAAAAGAAAATGAATCAAGACAAAGAGATCAGGAAGTAAAAGAATTAAATGAACAGATGAATGAATTTCACAGACAACATATGTTAATCATGCAACATCTTCAATTATCCTCTGGTTCAGGTCAACTTCCTCGTTCTCGATCTCCTCCCACATATGCTTGTAATAATGATAATGAAGATAAATTTTTTGATGATGATGGAGATGATGGTGGTTATGTTTGAATTGTTAACTATAAATTTTACCTGACTTGTCCCATTTGATATCATTGTATTATAAGTTACGTTTTGTATGATAAATTATGTTTGTTATCCGTAATGAATTGGTATTGAATCATTTTGAATGTATATATTGTTGGATGTATTAGTTATCCGTAATAAATTATATATATGTTTATGAAGTTTTGTATATGTATTAGTTTATATTGTTGGATGTGTTTATTGTAAAACAGGTAAAAGAATATAGGATTTAATATGTTTTTTTTCCTATTTTTCAAGATTTGTGACTAAAATAAGATTTATAGTAGATTTGGCAACAAAAAAATTTTTTGTCGTAGATTTTGCGATGAAAATAACTTTTCATTGTAAAAACTGAATATTAGTCGACTACCTCAATCAATCAGTCGATTGATAATCGACTAGTCAACTAAAATACATTTTGTGAATTAATACGAAGCTAACAGTCGACTGCCAATGCTAATAGTCGATTGGAGTATTAATCAGTCGACTTCTAATACTGTATCAGTTCACAAAAATATTTTTAGTCGATTGGTCAGTCGACTGGTCGATCATCAGTTGACTGGTCGATCATTAGTTGACTGGTCTATCATCAGTCGACTGATGTTGCAACGAAACCTCGATTTGTCACAGATTAAGTGACGAAATTCTTTTTTGTTGCAAATTAAGTGCCATCAGTCGACTGATGATACTATATCAGTCCACATAACCTTTTTTAGTCGACTGATCAGTTAACTAGTCCAGGATTAGTCGACTGATGCCTACATGCAGTCGACTGATGTTAACAATTTTACAACGAAAACTCATATTGTCATAGATTTGGAGATGAAATTTATTTTCGTCACCAAATTTTCTTAAAAACACAGTTAATAAATTTATCCATGTTTGACAATGAAACATATTTTAGTAACTGATTTGGCGATGAAAATCAATTTTTGTTGCAAATATCTACGATAAAAACTATTTTCGTCATAAATTTTGGCGACAAAATCATTTTTCATCGTAAATATCTGCGATGGAAAATATTTTTGTCACAAATTTTAGTGACAAAAAAATTTTCATTGCAAATATTTGTGATGAAAACTATTTTCGTCGTAAATTTTGGCAAAAAATTTTTTCTTTGCAAATATCTACGACGAAAACTATTTTCGTCGCATATATTTGCAACGAAAATAGTTTTTGTCGCAAATATTTGTGATGAAAATTTATTTCATCACAAATTTGGTGACGAAAGATAGTTTCATCACAAATATTTAGCAACAAATTTTGCAACGAAATATTTATTCGTCGCAATTTTAGGGATAAATTTTTTATTTTCGTTGCAAAATTTAGTGGCGAATTATTTGCAATGAAAAATTTTTCATTGCAAAATTCATTGCAAAATTGGACCTTTTTTTGTAGTTTTTGACCCGCTGTGGGAATTCGTAAGTCCTCGAGTTGATTATTTTTCTTATTCATCCGATGTAATTTATAAGACCTCATCGACAAGACATTATTGCTAAGTATGATATCCCTGGCTAAAGGAATAGAGAGCAGACATGGTTCGACTTATAGCAGTGAAGTAGGAAAGTTGAAGTCAGACTCATCAGAGTGAATCGTCTGACTATTTTAGGGGGGGGGTGTTACTAATGATACTATAGGAATTGACCCAAGATAAATGATGATATCTGGGATTTCTGGGTGAAGAGTCATGCCTGTCTCTCAACCTCCTGAGTCTTGCAGAGCCAACTCCCAAGTCCCACGGTTCTCTAGCAGCCGACCTCCCAAGTGCCACCCGAGCACCCGACCTATTGGTGCAGGGAGCACCACTCTTGTATTTTTGTGTTTGACAATGGGATTGACAATGAGATTGTCAATGTGTTTATCAGTATGGTTTGACCATATGACAAATGGATGTTTGGGATATCCAAGGTCATATGGGGGAGATTGTTAGGAGGCGATTATTGGAGCAATTGGCCTCAGGTCAAGGTTAACCCAGCTCGAGTGAGACTTGAGTGGAGGTCTAAGTATGGATACTTGGCAATGGAAAGTTCAAGGTTGGATTCTTGGCAATGGAGAAGTCCAAGTTTGGATACTTAGCGATGGAAAAGTCCAAAGGTGTAGTCTTGGCCAAGTAAGTCCAAGTGTGTAGTCTTGGTGGTGAAAGTCCAAGCATTGAGGCTTGTCAATGGAGAAGTCCCGGAGGTGTGACCTCTTGGCAAAGGAGACTCAGTTAGCATGACATAGCCGATGAAAGCATCTAAAGACTAACGTGAAGGGTGAAGGAGTCATGGAGGACTCGGATGAATCTTGAGGGCATGAGGCTGATGGAGGTGGCTAGAAGGCTTAGGTCTAGAGTAAGGGTACTCGAAGGCATGACATAGCCGATGGAAGCACCTGAAGGCTAGTGCGAAGGGAAAACGAGTCATGGAGGACTCGAACGGACCCTGAGGGTGTGAGGCTAATGGATGTGACTAGAAGGCTTAGGTCGAGGCCAAGGGTGGTGGATCAAGTATGAGAGCATCATACTTGGATTAAACCTCATGTTTAAGGTTTACTAGTCGACTGGTAGTATTGATCAGTTGACTGGTCAAGTGTTTAGCACTCGGGAGGCCTCAAGCAGCCGACTGGGGTTATGACCCAGTCGACAGGTTGTGTAGTCGACTAAGGCTTAACTGTTGACTAAGTGCTCTGATAGTCGACTGGTAGACATCACCAGTCGACTAGTCCACAGCAGTCGACTGCTAATGACGGACAGTCAACTGGTAGTAGTGGACCGGAGCACAAAATGTCTTGTAGTCGCCTGAACAATCTACTACTGGCTTTGCAACTGACTGATGATGATGGCAGTCCACTGCTTAAGTATATGTTGGGTAGAATCCAACGTGGATTAGTCTGTTGCTAGACAACGAATAGGTGAACAGTTGACTGGGTGCTTTTGACAGTCGACTGCTAGGCGGAAATCTAGCTCAAGCAGGTTATAAAGAGGAGGCTTCATGGAGGTTTTCTTCTAGTCGATTTTTGGTTATTTGAGAGGAGATTTGCTGCTGCATTCCAAACCTTCCAAGCTCTTCCAAAGAAACCAAAGTGCAAGCAATCAAAAGCACAATCTTATAAAGTGTTTTCACTTGTTTCTTTCATTTACTATTGTATTTTCTTGTATTTGGTGTTTCCTTGTTGTAAGCTCCTTATTGTACGAGGTTTCTCAATCTCTAGCATGTTTCCCAGAAGGAGAGAGTTATTAGCGGTGTCGATATTAGAGCTCAGCCTTGGAGTAGGAACCGTAGATTCTGAACCATGTAAAACACCGTGTAGTGATTGTGTTGTGGTTTTGTATTATTTGTTTTGTATTCCACTGCGTATAAAACTTTTGTAGACAAGAAATCATGAATCTAAGTGAATAAATTGAAGATCTCTATTCACCCCCTTTTAGCGCGTCAAATCGGTCCCTACAATTGGTATCAGAGCCGAGCTCGCTCAAAAGACCAACAAGTCGTTTCAGCGAGGCCGCTCTTCAAGGACTAATCACCAAGAGAGAAAGTGCTAGAGGTTGAAGAGAAGATGGAGCCAAGTGATGGAGGCTAGGTAGAATGTCACTTTTACAAAAATGAGGTTAAGGTAACAAGCTATCTTTCCTCTACAATTTAAGTACAATAAGCAACAAGTAATTATACAAATAAATATACCGACACTTGAAGTTTAGAGATGATGCTTAAGGTGTCGGTCTCGCAGAGTGTTGGGTATGAAAGCTTTTGCAGGTGAGGGAAGATAACAACATCACTTGAATGTCTTAGGCAATCTATTTTTGGAGTTGGTCCTCTATTACTTTTATAAGCCTCTTCCAATCGACTGGAAGTCCCTTCAGTTGACTCCAAATCAGTCCATTGATTTGGTACATCAACCTGTCCAATCGACTGGACCAGGTCCAGTCGACTCCAGGTTACCTGGCTCTGCATTGAGAAATTTGCCTTTCCAGTCAACTGGACCTCCCAAAATCGACTGGAGCTCTTGTTATCTTGGTCGCCAGATCTCCGATCGATCACTAGCTTATCTTGCCAACTAGGCATCCAGTCGACTGGACTTCAGTCGACTGGATTCCTTTCAATCGACTTGTCCCTTGCAAAACAAGATTAGCAAAACATACAATATGAAATGTAATAACAGTAGTAATACTACCCGATCTCGACTTCTTAGTTCCATGCGGACTATCCGTCGGATCGACGCCTAGCTTTGTCCCCACTTGAGGACTCGGCCTTACCTCTTCACTCGAGGCTTATCTGCCGACTAGCCAGCTAGACTTACCATGTTTAACATTCGATCTGACCCACCAGGACTTCTGCCAACTTTCTGGTCTCTCTAACCCAACATGTCTTCATGCCGATTGTCCGATTTCCTGACCCAATCGGTCTTCATGCCAAATGTCTGGTCCACTCAACCCATATAGACTTCATGCCTAGTGTCCGATCCTCTTGATCCTTCAAGGCTTCTACCTACTATCTGGTCAACACGACCTACTAGGACTTTTCTTGATTTGCCTAGTATCCAATCTGCCAGACCTACTAGGGCTTTCCTGTTAAGCCTGCACACTTAACACTCATATCAAAACGCAAGTAAATCTTAACTTCAACTTATGGTTCATACATCAAAATTAAGGAGTGATGCTCACTACATCAACAATCTTCCCTTTTTTGATGTATGACAACACATCGGTTAAAGTTTGGAGATTCAAATTGCAGTATATCAAATTCAACATATAAAAGTAATGCATCAAGCAAATATATAACATTTAGGTTCACATGCATGATGTATAACATTTAAGTTTATATGAATGAAATGTAAATGTTTCCTTTAAATACTAACTTTAAACCTTTCTCTCCCCCTATGGCATATATCAAAATACTATTATTTTTCAAATGCCAAAATTCTAGATTTATGAATTTCATTAGTCAATAAGTGAGTTCAGAGTATTAGCTTTCAAAATAAGGAATAAATTTATGAAGGTTTCTTAAATATTTTACTTCATAAACATTTCAAAGTACTTAAGCATTTCAACATAACTAATCATATTGATACTACTGGTACCTGTTAGGGCAATCTCTTGCCGTGATATGGTTTTGATGGTGTGGCAAAGGGTTTAAGTTAGTTTGATATGTTGATATGATATGTGCGTTGAAGTCGTGCAGGACTTAGTAATTCGCACATGGAGCCGTGGCAAGTTTCACATCTCATGACTCGTGCCTTGAGTCGGTGAAGGATAGCTTTGCGGAAGCCGTGCGCTTGGAGCATCCGAGGGACCGCCGGACGAGAAGCTTGGAGTGAAGCCGGAGGAAGTAGACTTCGAGGCAAGAGACGCGAAGGAGCATTGCAGAGCCGTGCGCCTGATGCTGTCGAGGGACGTGGCCGAGAACGAAGAGAACTTCGAAGGCGAAGGACTCCGAGAAATGAGAGTGAGCGATTGTAACCCGGGGAAGGGTAGCTCTTAGGTGAAACTTGGCCATTTGGCCAAGTGTCGGATGGGTTTTCCCGACACCAGTCGACTGCCATGTCGAGTCTGATCGCTCGAGTCGAGTGAGTTCGACCGTATACGATCGAGGATTGTGAGTCGATCGCCATACGAGCGGCCGATCGCTAGATCATCGATCGGCTGCGATCGGCCGATCGGTCAATAAGGGTTCGGCCACAGAACCGTTCGTAGCCGACTGGGCAGTCGACTACGGAGGCATCAGTCGACTGATGAGGTCCATCAGTCGACTGCCAAGAGTTCCGTTGGACTACAACGGTCGGGATCCGACGTGTTCGGAGGCCGTTGTAGTGACGACAGTCGACTGCCAAGGGCGGCAGTCGACTGATGGCGGCAAACGGGAAGAAGTTAGCCCTCTCTATAAAAAGAGAGGGTGTAAGCCTTTGAGAGGCTAATGCTCATACTCCAAATGATCTTCCTAGTGCCCCACAAGCTCTAAACTCTTCTTACTTGTCTTTACTTCAATCCTATTGTAAGAAGAGTGATCTTGGTTGTAAAGGTTACCTCCACCTAGCTTTGTGCAAAGGAGAGACCGATAGTGATTGGTTTTGGCGGAGTGATTCACCGTGGACGAATCGGACCGTGGATTAGCGGCGTAGCCGTGAACCACGTTATACCATCGTGTTAGCGTTTGTTTTATTGTTTGTCTTTTGCTTTGTATTTGTATATTCCGCTTGCGCTAATCTTTTGTAGACGAGCAATTTACGACGTCCAACGTACGAGGGCTATTCACCCCCCTCTAGCCGGCCATATCGATCCCCTACAAGTGGTATCAGAGCCAAGGAAAGCTTGTCACCGGACTAACCGCCGCAACAAGCCCTACATCTAAAATGGTCGGCTCCAACATCCATCCTCCGAAGTTTGAAGGAGAATTAAGCAGTGGAAGAAGCGAATGGAGGTATTTTGAAGCAGTTTTGATATAATGATTACAATGGAATCCGGTTTCGTTTTGCCTAGGGATGAAGAAGGGAAGCCAATCGAGAAATCTAGGTGGACCAAGAGGCAAAGAGAGGAGCACCTTGCAAACTCCAAAGCCAAGCACCATCTCTACAATGTGCTCCCTCAACAAGAGATCAACCGGATCGGAGAATGTGCTAGCGCCAAAGAGATGTGGGAGAAGCTTATAGAACTCCATGAAGGCACATCCGAGGCCAAGCTAGCAAGGAGAGACCTCCTCCGCTCCCAACTATCAATATAAAACTAGAAAAGGAGAAAAGGTAACCTCACTACACTCTAGGTTTAAAGAAATTTTAATTGGGCTAACAAGTGTAGGTGAGAAGCTATCAAACCGGGATATGGTAATGAAGGCCATAGATGCCTTTCCCCGGTCCTCAAAGTGGAGCTCCATGGTGGACTCATTCTATATCTCAAAGAATTTAGAAGTGAGCACCTTGGAGGAGTTCTTCTCAACAATGGAACTCCACGAAACTAGGCTTGAAGGAATACAAGAGGAGCCTAGAATTCAACCTTCAAGAGGAGTAGCATTGTTGGCAAATAAGGGGAAGAAGAAGATGGAAATCCCCTCCTCCTCCGATGACGAAGCGTCTTCCTCCTCCTCCATGGATAGCACCGAAGAAGCCTATATGGTAAGGAGGGTAAGACGTGCATTTAAGAATTTTAGATTTGATAAATCTAATGATAGGAATAGAAGACCAAGGGGAAGGTCATATGCTATAAGCCAAGGAGAGGGACACATAAGGGACAATTGTCCCTCTAAACAAAAGCAAAGAAGAGAAGAAAAGAAAGAAGAGAAGAGGAAGAACAAGAAGGGGAGCAAGAGTAAGGAAGAGGAGAAGAAAACAAAGGAGAAGGGAAAGGCTAAGGCTCTCAAGGCAAGGACTTGGGATGATCCATCCTCATCCTCCTCCTCATCATCGGATGAGGAGAATGCCTTTGTCACCAATTTGGCCTTGATGGCCTTTGATGACTTGGATTGCTCTTCATCCGAAAATGAAGGATCAAGCTCAAATGGGGAGAGCTCAAATGAAGGGGGAGCTTCCACATCCTCATCATCCGAAGAAGAAGAGGACATGGAAACTATGGTAACCAATCTCTCACCTAGTAAAATAGTTTCTATGATTTCTAGTTTAACTAAGGATTTATTTAGGGCAAAGAAGAAAAATAAATGCATGCTTGAACAAATTAAGGAATTAGAACAAAAATTAGAAAAGGCATGCTTAAATGATAATATTTCTTCTAGCTTAGATGAAGCATGCTCACATGACCTTTATATGCCTTTAGATGTTAGTGATGCATGTATAAATGAAAATAGGGCTTTAAGGGAAAAGGTAGATTATTTAACAAAAACCCTAGAGAAATTCACTATAGGCTCCAACACCTTAAATATGATCTTAGGGAGCCAAAGAGCTAGTTTCAACAAGAAAGGCCTAGGATACAAAGAAAAGAAAAATGAAAAGGCCTATAAATGCCTAATAGCTAGGGGACAAGATAAAAGGAAAGCAATAGCTAGAAAATGGATCCCCAAGGAATATTTAGTGAACCCAATAGGAAAGAATCTATTTTGGGTTCCAAAATCCATCCTTAAGGGTTAGAAAACCCCTAGGGTAGTCAACCATATGAACTTGACCTATATCATATTTTGGTTGACTTAGGATGACGGACAACATTTTTTAGATAGTGTTGGGTGATGATAACGTGCCCATAAATAGGTAATAATGCTTAAATCATGATGATTGATGTAATTCCTATGTATGTCTTAAATCATGATTTATAATTTTGATATTTGGCATGTTATCATGAGAAATAGGTTTAAATCATGCTTTAGGTGATAATTTGTTTATTATCATCGTATAATACCTAATGCATGACTATAATTTGATGAAAACATGAGTTTCATGATCATAATGTAGAATTCATTCATATATGTCATTATGATCATGTAGGATGTTAGGTTGATACTTAACCATGATAGAATTGCATGAATATATGGGTTAAGTATATACAAATACCCCCTAGGATACATCTCACACTCACTATAGGCTAACTTGATTGCAAACTTAGCATGGGTGAGATATTAGGATGATACAAATGTCCACTAATGCCTATGGCATTTAGATGGTCATTTAAAGTATCAAAATAGCAATAATAGACCAATCATGGGAAGGCTTATGTTTAATTCATAGACATATTGCCCAAAGATCATGGTTGGATATTTCATATGTTTTCAAAACAATTTCTTACCTTAAAATACATGTATTCATGTTTTGAAACAATTGGATGCAAAACTAGGTAGCTAACTTGATACTAGAATGATCAAAACCTAGTGGTTTTAGAACTTTTGGATTTTTGGCAAAAACAAGAAAATATAATGAGTTTTCATGAAAAACTATTTTTCCTTGATAGATATACTTAATAGAAATATGTTCCCAAATTTCATGATTTTCAAATTTTCTGAATTTATAATGCATTTAAATTAAATCGAAAATCGAAATTTGGATTCCTTTATGCGGATCATTGCCATCGATAGCGATCATTGGTAGCTATAAATCAGAACATTGAAGGCCGAATTCAGTTTGTAAACCTACAACAAGTGGTAGAAATATACTTGATGCCATCAACAAGTGGTACCCAATTTTAAATCAACTTGTCATATTTTTCCCTCCATTATACTTGATGTCATGAGCGTATAACTTAGTGTTAATCTTTTTGATGGTGTCAAAGGGGGAGAAATAATTATGTTTAAGTTAATCACTTTAGGGGGAGAAATATATTTTAGGGGGAGAAATATATGATAGGGGGAGAAAATTTGCATGGAGAGTTTCATGGATTAAGGGGGAGTTGCATGTTGCTATATCATGTTTATCTTTACATGCTTTCTTACCTTAGAATTTATATCAAATGTTTTTACCTAACTTAAACGGATTGCCACACATCAAAAAGGGGGAGATTGTTAGGGCAATCTCTTGCCGTGATATGGTTTTGATGGTGTGGCAAAGGGTTTAAGTTAGTTTGATATGTTGATATGATATGTGCGTTGAAGTCGTGCAGGACTTAGTAATTCGCACATGGAGCCGTGGCGAGTTTCACATCTCATGACTCGTGCCTTGAGTCGGTGAAGGATAGCTTTGTGGAAGCCGTGCGCTTGGAGCATCCGAGGGACCGCCGGACGAGAAGCTTGGAGTGAAGCCGGAGGAAGTAGACTTCGAGGCAAGAGACGCGAAGGAGCATTGCAGAGCCGTGCGCCTGATGCTGCCGAGGGACGTGGCCGAGAACGAAGAGAACTTCGAAGGCGAAGGACTCCGAGAAATGAGAGTGAGCGATTGTAACCCGGGGAAGGGTAGCTCTTAGGTGAAACTTGGCCATTTGGCCAAGTGTCGGATGGGTTTTCCCGACACCGATCATTGCCATGTTAGCGGCATTGATCGCTCAATCGAGTGAGTTCGAGTATCGATTAATCGGATTAGTGCCAGCCGATCGCCATACGCGCCATCCGATTATCGATCGGCCAAGAATGATCGTCAATAAGCGGTTCGGATTACCGATAAGGTTGAGCCGCAGGCGTCGAGCGTCGACTACGGAGGCTCGATCGTGATGAGGTCCATCAGTCGACTGCCAAGTGTTCCGTTGGACTATAACGGTCGGGATCCGACGTGGTCGGAGGCCGGTGTAGTAATGATCGCCAAGGGCGGCATCGTGATGGCGCAACGGAAGAAGTTAGCCCTCTCTATAAAAAGAGAGGGTGTAAGCCTTTGAGAGGCTAATGCTCTTACTCCAAACGATCTTCCTAGTGCCCCACAAGCTCTAAACTCTTCTTACTTGTCTTTACTTCAATCCTATTGTAAGAAGAGTGATCTTGGTTGTAAAGGTTACCTCCACCTAGCTTTGTGCAAAGGAGAGACCGATAGTGATTGGTTTTGGCGGAGTGATTCACCGTGGACGAATCGGACCGTGGATTAGCGGCGTAGCCGTGAACCACGTTATACCATCGTGTTAGCGTTTGTTTTATTGTTTGTCTTTTGCTTTGTATTTGTATATTCCGCTTGCGCTAATCTTTTGTAGACGAGCAATTTACGACGTCCAACGTACGAGGGCTATTCACCCCCCTCTAGCCGGCCATATCGATCCCCTACAGTACCTTCTCTACATAATCCTCGATAGAGGGGTTAGCAGGTGACCCGTGATCCGATCCAAAATACACGGCTCAGCTAAGGAAGAAAAGGAAGAATGGCACGGGCGAATATCAGAAGCCATTGGCACGGGCGAACATCGAAAGCAATTGGCACGGGCGAATATCAGAAGCCATTGGCACGGGGAACATCGAAAGTAATTGGCACGGTAAAGGAGAGACAGAAGGTGCTTCACCAAGAGGTCGGTTCAACCTGATCAATACGGAGGAAATTTGACATGGGAAAAAGAGGGATTGGTTCGGGTTGATAAGAAGCCGCATTCCGGGGAACCTTCTTCCAGAGGCCCACCCCCAGAAATTCCTCCTTCATCTCGTACAGCCGTCAATGGGGAAACATTGCTTGGAGGCAGACTCGGGGGAAGAACGCCTCAGAACACTATGCCCTTCACCCAAACGCGCAGGGAGGAACAGGGCGAAAGTCAATCAACCAGGCCTCCCGAAGTATACGATCCCAATCCCTTCACAATGGACATTCTCTCGGAGCTCCCTCCATCCTATTTCCAGAATCCTCAGATCAATAAGTATGACGGTTCGACGGATCCCGAAGAACACATATCTCAATTTGACGGAGCGACCTCACTCCACTGTTATACTGACGCTCTCAAATGTCGAGTCTTCCGAACCACCCTAACTGGCTCGGTGCAAAAGTGGTTCAATACTTTCCCCCCAGGGTCTATCACCTGTTTCGCTGACTTCCAGAGAATGTTCAGTCGGGAATTTGTCAACTGCAAGGCGTATAGACAGGACGCCTCTATGTTAATGCATATCACCCAGAGACCTTCAGAATCCCTTAGGGGGTATCTTCATCGATTCACTTCTACAGCTAGGGGAATCCCCTCAGCCCTATCCGAATCTTTCAGAGGTGCTATTCAGCACGGGCTGAAGGAGGGCCCCTTCCTCAGTTCCTTGTTAAGACAACCTGCGGATAGTTATGAGGAGCTACTAAGTCGTGCGGAGCAGTTTATCCGCGAAGAAGAAGAACTAAAGGTACAGAGAGCTGAATGGACTACCGCAACAGTCCCAACTGAAAGGGCTCGTCCCGCTGCTCCCCAAGCACCTCTTCGGTGGGAGTATACAAGACCTTTTCAACAGGAGGTCCCGAGGCCTCGTTCGATGTTGCAAGGAGTTCGCCCCGTCCCGCCATTACAAATCATGGCCGCTGAAGCGCTTCCTCCTGTGAGGACTTGGAAAGAATGGAAAATGGAATTCTACGACCAACAGGGTCTGTTGCAACGACCCTTAGGACACAGGGGGATCCCACGTAACCCCCCTGCCCCGTTCTTTTGCCAATATCATACAGAATACGGCCACAGTAGTGGCCAATGTTTCAAGTTACAAGAGGAATTGGATCGCCTCCATACTGCATATCCGCAAGTAAGGTTCCAAGCAGGAGGACCGGCCCGGCGAGGCCCCTGACCTGATGTAACCCGTCCAGGGCCCTCGGGTCACATTCCCCCAAATGCCGTCCCAGGAGGATGTCTCTCAAGAAGGTCCATCAGGTGAGGGTCCTTCATCCAATCTAGATAACATTCCCACGTGAGGAGTTATTCATGTTATAGCTGGAGGACCTACCAACGGGGACTCTAACCAGGCATGAAAGTCGTACGCCTGTCTCATGGAGAGTTTGGCCATCGTCACCGACCAAACTATTCAAGTGGCACCGCCCGTTTCATTCGGGCCAGAAGATCTACAAGGTGTCCTGCTGCCCCACACAGATGCCTTGGTTATTCGTATATCCTTGGCCAATTATGAAGTGGCCCGGGTGCTAGTTGACTCGGGAAGCTCCGTCAACATCCTCTTCCAGGAAGCTTTCGGACAAATGCAGCTGGGAAATGCTCAGCTAGAAGATGTGGTCACCCCCTCTTTGGATTCGCGGGACATGTAGTACACCCTATGGGGCAGATTTCATTGCCTCTGACTCTGGGCGTAAAGCCCAGCCAAAAAACCAGTATAATCCCTTTCCTCATTGTGGATGCTCCGTCCACTTATAATGCTATTCTTGGGCGTCCTTTCCTCACCCTTTTTCAGGCCGTGGCTTCCCCGTACCACCAGAAGCTGAAATTTCCAGTGGGTCAATTGGTGGGAGAAGTTCGTGGAGAACAGAAGGCCTCCAGGAGCTGCTACGTGCAAATGGTTCGGGACGACCAGAAGAAAGCCCGAACCAATGACCTCAAAGGCAAAGCTGTCATCATCAATGACGTCTGCGTCCTGGAGGAATCCCCCCCCAAGGCTGGCAAAATAGAGGAAGGAGAACTGGTGGAAATCGCTCCAGGAAAGGCCACACGGATAGCACAACAGCTAGAAATCAAAGAAGAGCTGGTGGCTTGCCTTAAGGAGAATGAAAACATCTTTGCAAAAGATGTGCATGATCTCATGGGGATCAACCCTCGAGTGGCTGAACACCATCTCAATATCATTAAAGGAGCCCGACCCGTCCAACAGAAGAGGCGACATTTTGGACCAGAAAAGGACAAGGTAATAGCCGAAGAAGTGGACAAGCTGCTAAAAGTGGGTCATGTAAAGGAAATCCAGTTTTCCGAATGAGTTTCTAATGTAGTCTTGGTCCCCAAGCCTTCGGGGCAATGGAGGATGTGTATCGATTTCCGTGATTTGAATAAAGCGTGCCCTAAAGACTGCTACCCCTTACCTCGTATTGATCAATTGGTGGATTCTACTGTGGGATATGAAGTGGTGTCCCTAATGGATGCATATCAAGGATATCATCAAATACCTTTGGCCGAAGAAGATCAAAAAAGGGTTAGCTTTGTGACCGTAGGAGGGTTATATGCCTATGTGGTAATGTTGTTCGGATTAAAGAACGCAGGGGCCACATATCAGCATATATGGACAAAATCTTTCTTTGAGCGAGAAAGGGAAAAATGTGGAAGTCTACGTGGATGACATATTAGTCAAATCGAAGGCCACTCGGGATTTAGTAAAGGACTTAAATGAAACCTTCGCTACATTGAGGCGGTTTAATATGAAGCTAAACCCTAACAAATGCCTATTCGGGGTAAAGAGTGGCAAGTTCTTGGGGTACATTGTGACTGAGAAAGGGTTGCAAGCCAATCCTGAAAAGGTCTAAGCATTATGCAACATGAAGTCACCCGCTAATCTGCGGGAAACACAGAGGCTGGTGGGCAGGATCGTTTCTTTATCACGATTCATAGCCAGATCGGCGGACAAAGGGCTACCTTTCTTTAAGGTCCTACGCAAGACTACCAAGTTTCAGTGGGATGATCAATATGAACGGGCTTTCCAGGAGTTAAAGAAATATTTGGCGGGACTCCCACTGCTAGCCAAACCAATAGCCGGCAAACCTTTATGGATGTATCTGGCCGTCTTAGAGGGAGCCATTAGTTCAGTATTATTAAAGCAAGAAGGTTCTCATCAGCAATCTATTTATTACACCAGCCATATCCTTAAGGGGGCGGAATTCCGTTATACAGAGCTGGAGAAGTTGGCGTATATCCTAGTGCTAACCGCTCGCAAATTAAGGCCATATTTTTTGGCTCATCCCATCACCGTTCTAACACACAGCGAATTGGACAAGGTCGTCACTAAGCCCAATTTCTCTGGAAGATTGGCCAAATGGGTAGTAGAACTAAGCGAGTATGATATTCGCTACCAACCTCGAACGGTTATCAAAGCCCAAGTGATTGCGGATTTTCTAACAGAGGTACCCTGCGGTTCGGAAGAGGGTTCGATAGCCAATGAGGAGGGATCAGAGGCATGGAATATATTCGTGGATGGTTCTTCAGGGTCTATGGGCAGCGGTGTCGGTGTTCTATTAATTTCCCCTGATGGTGAAGAAACTCGACTAGCCGTTCGCCTGGAATATCGGGAATCTAATAATGAGGCAGAATATGAAGCCATTCTAGCAGGATTGCAAGCTGCTAAAGCGGTGGGGGCTTCTTCCATTATAATCCATTCGGATTCCCAGTTGGTGATATCACAACTTCAAGGTTCTTTCACGGTTCGAGAGGAAAGGCTGCATAAATACCTGAGGGATTTTGAGAAAGAAAAAGCTCAATTCCGTCAGTTCCTCTTAAAGCAGATCCCACAGGAGAGCAACAGAAAGGCAGATGAATTGGCTCGAATGGCTAGTGCTATGGAAGGAATGAAGTCCTCAGAAACGGTCCATACGAAAATTCATACTTCCTTAGCAATATGCAGCGTGGAGGGAGACACACCCGAATCAAGCCTAATGCTCGATTGGAGGGCCGACATCATAGCTTATTTACGGCACGGGAAGATCCCTGAAGCAAAAATAGCAGCTTCCGCTTTAATAAGCCGAGCCAAACGGTTCACCCTCTTAAATGGGGAATTATACAAGACTTCCTTCGGACGACCCTTATTGAAATGCTTGGGAAATGAGGATGCGGAATGGGTACTACGGGAGATTCATGAAGGTTGCTGCAGCAATCATTTAGGAGGGAGAGCTTTAGCAAGAAAGGTCCTCTTAGCAGGATATTTTTGGCCTACTCTTCAGCAAGATGCCGCTCGTATAGTGCAAGCTTGCCTCGCTTGTCAGAAACATAGCAACCGTTCTGAACGGCCAGCTGAGTTAATGAAAGTGGTGATCTCTTCCTGCCCTTTCGATCAGTGGTGAATGGATATAGTAGGTCCGATGCCAGCAGTGCCTTTACAGAAGAAGTTTTTATTGGTGGCTGTGGATTATTTTTCAAAATGGGTGGAGGCAGAGCCCTTAGCCAGAATTACTGAGAATGCCATAATACAGTTCTTATGGAGAAACATTGTTTGTCGATACGGTATTCCTAGGAAAATAGTCAGTGACAATGGATGACAATTCCAAGGAAAAAAGATTCAAGAATGGTGCCAGAGTCTCAACATTCAGCAGGCTTTCACTTCGGTCGCTCACCCTCAAGCGAATGGGCAAGTGGAGGTGAATAACAGGATTCTCATTCAAGGATTAAAGACCAAATTGGGGGCTCAGAGGGGGAACTGGGTAGAAGAGTTACCAGGCATCCTATAGGTCTATCGAACTACACCCAAGACAGCAACAGGAGAAATTCCCTTTAGTTTGGTGTACGGGACGAAAGTTGTTATTCCAGTCGAGGTTCTGTTAAATAGCGCTCAGATAAAGGCATACGAACCAAATCAGAACCAACTCATCCGAAGCACCGAATTGGACTTGGTGGAGGAAAAGAGGGAGATGGCACGGAGGCGAGCGGAATTCTACAAGCAAAGAGTGCAGCGAGCCTTTAATAAGAAGGTGATGCCTTGAAGATTTCAAGAAGGGGATTGGGTTTTGCGTAAGGTTAATCCCGCTGGAGACCCCGGAAAGCTGGCTCCAAACTAGGAAGGACCCTATGAAATAACGCGTTGCGTAGCAGGGTCAGCATATTATCTGAAAGATGACCAAGGCAAAGAGCTTCCACGACCTTAGAATGCCCTTCATTTAAAACTCTTTCACACTGTATGAGAAATATGGAATAGAAGAAGAGAAATTATGAGACTCCGAAGGGGGTACTTCTTAAATTGATCACGTTAGTTAGATGTCGAGTACTCTCCAAATTTCATTAAGGGGTTATTTACAAAAGCAATATGGTATTGTTAATAAATCTTGAAGAAGAAAGAAAAGATGGAAAGGAAATTCCCGTTTCAAAACTGGCTATCATATTACAGCTTAAATCGGTCGGGAGAATAACGTTGAAAACCAGCCTCCCAATTTAAAGAAAAGGAAGGATAAGTTGGAGGAGGTAATCCTTGGTTAGCATACTGCTGAACCGCTTCATTAAATCCGTCACGATAAGTGCACGCAAAGAAAATGATGAGTCTCTCTGGCGGTGCGGACGGTCGGGAGCCGCTCGATCGACCTCTGCATTTTCTTGTTGCTCTTGAAGTTTTCGGCGCACGTCCACATAGCGTCGCGACACCTCCAGAATAGCATCAGCTAAGATGGAAACATCATCGGCTCGGGAACTTTGGTCCTGCTGCACAAGGTGCGTCATCTCCACCATGTTCTGACGCATAGAAGCTGAGATCCCCTCCACTGCTTCAGAATAAGATCTGGTTCGGGCGAGTTCAGTGCTCAGCCTCTGGAGGAAAGTCTCTTACTGCGTGAGCGGGCATGAGCATGTGCCCGGGAATTTATGAGGGATGAGTTTTCTTGTACCTCCTTGCACAAGCGACTGCGGAGGTCCCCTATCTTATCCTGTGCTCGCTGGTATTGGACCTGAAGGCGAGCGATGACATCAGAATCCTGTTGCTTCCCCTTGAGGAGTTCTGCTACCTGCCCTTGGAGACGTATTAATTCTTGAGCTGAGGAAGAATCCTTATCGGGAGGGGCCAGTTGGACTTCCCGCGAGGGGACGGGTGGATGCACACCTGGACATTGTTGTTCTCTTAATGCCGCAATGGTATCAGCATCCTCCTGAATTTGTTGACGAGCCTCGGATAATTGCTCGCGCAGTGCAATTATTTACAGAGCCGTTCTCGATTTTGAGCATTCGCTAAATCTTCCCGTTGTTGTCGCTCCCATTCTTGAGCTTGAGTCTGATATTGACAGAGGGAGCGATCCAACTCTTGATGATTGGTCAAGGTCTACATGCCAGTTGTGAAAAAGAAAATCGGCTAGTAAGACAAAGCTAAGAGAGCTAATCGAGAAAACATACCAAATCTAGAGCATGGCGTAGGCTTTCCATGCGAGGAACCACTTCCTCTAAGTTCATGATCCGAAGACTCCTGGGAGAAAAGGAAGAAGATGGGACGGATGATACTGAGGTGGGAAGTTCACTGGTGAGGGGAAGAAGGGGAATGATATTTGTGGGAGGAGAGGGGCTCTTCAGGTGATGAGTGGAAGGGGAAGTTTGCGGTAAGGGGATATCAACCGCCATGGGTTCGGAGGAAGAATGATATTCAGGGGAGATAGAAGGCAAGGGTGGGTCAGTCTCTGTCATCAGGTGCATCCTCCCCAAGTTCATCCTCAGGTTGTGGTGGAGGAGAAGGCGACTTCTGAATATTGGTGGCAGAGGGAGAAAAAGTATGGGAGCTAGGGTTTGCAAATACCGGGAAAATTGAGGAAGGAATAATGGTACCAATTCCCTCCGCGGTGGAAGTAACAAGAGATGCAGGGGGAGGAGAGGAAGACGGACAAGATGAAGTAGCTGTGTTGGTGACCGAGGAAGGTGAAGAAGAAGTTGGAGCCGATGACTGACCGGCTTTCCTCTTGCGATGTGGACAACGACCTACTATCTCCTGGAAAAAGGTAGAGTGCATTTTAATGGTCTGAGAATAAGGATTGGGGCAACGAAGTATGGCGGCGGAGGAACAAACAGACGGAGAAGAAGGAGATGAAAAGGCAAAGGGATGAAGATAGGCAGAGAAACGAAGGCAAAAGGATCCCCTATAAAGGGGAAGTGAGTGGGCTTGTAACCGATATTGGGCTCCTCGCCTGTGGTAAAAGCGGCCCTAAGTGAAAGGGAATGAAGGATTATTTTTTCTAAATGGCCCGTTATGTGCTAGAGCCTTCACTTGCATGGGAAGGGGCGGATATGGGTGTTCCCCTTCAGAAGGCAAGCACAAAAGAGGGAGGATATGAAAGCGTTGCCTCCTTTATATTGATGGTTTCGGGACTATATACAAAATTTCTATCCCCGCGAGGTAGAGCGGAAGATATCCCCGTGCGGTGGTGGAACGGAAGAACCGAGACCCCTCGGTTATTATTTATTCTACATATAAATTTTTATCCCCGTGAAGCAGAAGATATCCCTGTGTGGTGGCGGAATGGAAGAACCGAAATCCCTCGATTATATATTATATACAAAATTTCTATCCCCGCGAGGTAGAGCAGAAGATATCCCCGTGCGATGGCGGAACGGAACAACCGAGACCCCTCAGTTATTATTTATTCTACATATAAATTTCTATCCCCGCGAAGCGGAAGATATCCCCGTGTGGTGGCGGAATGGATGAACCGAAATCCCTCGGTTATATATTATATACAAAATTTCTATCCCCGCGAGGTAGAGCGGAAGATATCCCCATGCGGTGGCGGAACGGAAGAACCGAGACACATCGGTTATTATTTATTCTACATATAAATTTCTATCCCCATGAAGCGGAAGATATCCCCGTGTGGTGGTGGAACGGAAGAACCGAAATCCCTCGGTTATATATTATAGACAAAATTTCTATCCCCGCGAGGTAGAGCGGAAGATATCCCTGTGCGGTGGCGGAACGGAAGAACCGAGACCCCTCAGTTATTATTTATTCTACATATAAATTTCTATCCCCGCGAAGCGGAAGATATCCCCGTGTGGTGGCGGAACGTAAGAACCGAAATCCCTCGGTTATATATTATATACAAAATTTCTATCCCCGCGAGGTAGAGCGGAAGATATCCCCGTGCAGTGGCGGAATGAAAGAACTGAGACCCCTCGGTTATTATTTATTCTAAATATAAATTTCTATCCCCATGAGGTAGAGCGGAAGATATCCCCGTGCGGTGGTGGACCGGAAGAACCGAGACCCCTCGGTTATTATTTATTCTACATATAAATTTCTATCCCCGCGAAGCGGAAGATATCCCCGTGTGGTGGCAGAACGGAAGAACCGAAATCCCTCGGTTATATATTATATACAAAATTTCTATCCCCGCGAGGTAGAGCGGAAGATATCCCCGTGCGGTGGTGGAACGGAAGAACCGAGACCCCTCGGTTATTATTTATTCTACATATAAATTTCTATCCCCGCGAAGCGGAAGATATCCCCGTGTGGTGGCGGAACAGAAAAACTGAAATCCCTCGGTTATATATTATAGACAAAATTTCTATCCCCGCGAGGTAGAGCAGAATATATCCCCGTGCGGTGGCGGAACGAAAGAACCGAGACCCCTCGGTTATTATTTATTCTACATATAAATTTCTATCCCCGCGAAGCGGAAGATATCCCCGTGTGGTGGCGGAACGGAAGAACCGAAATCCCTCGGTTATATATTATATACAAAATTTCTATCCCCGCGAAGTGGAAGATATCCCCGTGTGGTGGCGGAGCGGAAGAACTGAGATCCCCTCAGTTATATATCACTTTTTATCCCCGTAAAGGGTGGGAAGTTGAAGTCCTTGTTTAACCCTATATTGTTTTATCCTTGCAAAATAGCAGAGTCAATTCATTTAATGGTTCTATATCCCAAGCAGATTATAAAAGCGGAAGAGCCGACATATGTCTCAGTTATATGTAAGTCTATGTGGATACGAAAGAAGTAAAGCGTGGTACAATGAAGAAGACACTGGAGAAAGAAGATAAACTGGGAAAGTTCATTGATGCAAAGGAATTACATATTTTGAGTCATTTACGAGGGAAAATGACAAACAGAAACCCTTATACATCTTGAGTATTATAGTTCTTTGTTGGGAGAAACGGAGGGAGCTCTCTTGTATGGTTGAGGTTGGCACAATAGTTGTCGCCGGTAAGACTGCTGCAGGAAGATCTGTTTGGCCAATTCCTTTTGGGACCCGACCAGTTGTTGGCGTAGGGAGCGATTACTGGCGGAAGTTTCCTTCAGCCGTTACTGTAAGTACTTCACTTGCTCCTCCAAGCTAACTATGTATCGGTGATCATCATTTATCTCATTCTTGAAGGAAGAGCTACGCCTGTTCAGATATTCTGTCCATGGTAAATAAAAAGAAAAGGAAAGGATGGAAGCTATCAGGTAAGGATCGAGGACTTTTATAGCAACGAAGGGGGAAAGTGCATTTATTGGTAGAAGAAATAGGGACCATAAATGCCAGTAAAGAAGAAGAGGAAAGCGTAGAGGCGATGAGGGAAGGTCGACGGGACTATAACGGTACTTCAGAGGGTCCGAATCCCCGGGCGATGATAGAAGAAGGTATGTTCAGATCAGATTATCGTCCTTTCAAAGACAGAAACCTTACCTCTACGAGAAAAAGACAAAAGCAAACATCAAGTTCCCTCCCTCATTTTTACTCATATATTTGAAATGATTACATTGATTTGATTTATACAAATTTTCTCTGATTGCTCCCCATAGACGAGGCGGGAGAGGTCTCTTTGGGGGGAGAGGGCGCCAAGATGACCCTGAAGCGCTCGACTTGAGGTGGAGGAAGAGCTGATGGACCTTCGTCGGCGAAGAAGGATGAGCTTCACGGGGATTGGGATGAAAGCGTGGTGGAAGTGGAGGAAGTTCGTCAATGGCGCGGTCTCCTCAGATACTCCTGGTGAAGGGAGGATTCCATACCCTGTTATGGAAGGAGGGGAAAGGAGCCCGAAAAGACCTCCCCTTAGGAGGAGTGGGGGTTGGATTGGGAGGCGTGATAGGAAGGGCGGAAGGTCAAGTGGCGGTCGGCGGGTCTCGAGTCTTGATATCTTCCAAACCCACCTCAGAACTCAAAGGATTCTGACCCTGAAGAAATTTTGAAGGGATGCCCTACTGAAGCCATGATAGTGAGATAGAAGGATGAAGACAAGGAGAGCGATGATTTATAATAAATGAAAAACGACGGGGGAAGTTCTTGGGAAGGGGAATAAGGCGAAGAGGTTGATACAGTTTCCAAACCAGTAAAAGGAATGGGGAAGGCTAACAGGCAAGAGTCACTTAAAGCAAGTCCCCGAACCGAAATCAGGACGGGTGTGAATAATATCAGGCAAAATACTTCAAGCAGATTCCTGAACCGAAATTGGGGCGGAGGTGAATAATGTTATTCAATATCTCTCCCATAAGCCCGAACCAATGAGGTGATTGTACCATACAATACGGGAAAAGAGATAACGGTATAAAAAGGGAGGAGTTTAAAATTGGTCCAGAATTCCCGACCCGTCAAAAAGCATGACAAGACGTTGATAACTAAGCATATGAAAAAATTCATCATTCAGAAGCAGAAGAGAGGCTATTGACAAAATTACCAAAAAAGGAGAATAGTAGAAATTACAACTCAAAGAGTTCGGGCGGGCATTTAGCTAGTGCCTCCGCGGGATCTAAATAGCTAGTGTCCGTGCCAGGAGGCGGGTATCCTTGTTCGGCATTTTGAGCCGAGGACCCCTCAAAACCTAGCATAAATAGATCTACCCCCTTCTTGACATAGCGCCCCTTGAGAACGACTTCCTGCTCCTTTAGTTGGTCTTGATATTGAACCACCTGAGCTTGACTTTCCGCCAATTTAACCGCCAAAGCATCTCTCTCGGTGGGTGCCTTTATAGCTCGCTGTCCTAAGGCTGAAAGAGCTTCAAGATACTCTTGTTTGAGGGTAAATTGTTGTTGAGCCACCGGCGATAGGGTTCGGGGAAGAGCCGCTACCATTGAGAAAAGCTCCTGACATTTCTTTGCACAGGATTCCCTGGTAACTGCCCAGGCTTGACGCTCCATATTAAGACGGTGGCATTCTTGTCGAAGCTGTGTGATAGTAGCCGAGGAGTCAGCATCCTTGATCATGGCATCCATAAGATATCCCTTATACTCCTTCAGTTCCTGAGTCAGGATGTCTACCTGTTGCAGCTCGCTGGACTACAAGAAGAGGCGTTGTTCCAGTTCTTCATTTTTACGTTGCAGCTCCTCTTTTTCGCTTCGGACCAAGGCTAGTTGCATCGTGGCATCTTTGTACTGGCCCCGAAAGTCCGCCTCCTTTGCATCTTGCTCGTTTAACCGTCGGACGAGCTCTTTCTATTGTGACACGGCGGTAAAATGGCGAGTCTCCACACTAGATTGGAATCGGGCCAGATGAACCACCATGTTGTTATGTTGGTGGAGGCCTAAAGGGAAAGGAAAATTATCAGCATACATCAGTATAGGGAAATACCCATAGCAAAGAGGAGGAAAAGAAAGAGTAAATACCTCTGCCAACAGTTTACTCACTTGCTCACACGGGCCTTGTATGCCCGACTGATTAAAGAATTTTACCTCCGAAGGGTGCCGAATCTTCAGCAAGGATCCCAACATGGCCTTCGGAGGAACAGGAAGGGAAGGATCCTCCCCTTCCGAGGAAGATGGGGGTCTGATACGGCGAAGAGGGGTAGGAGCAGCTCTCGAGTCGGAAGGTATAGGAGCTTGGAGAGATTCTGTATGAGAAGGCAGGGGTGAATTTTGTGCAGATGGGGAGGAATGAAGAAATTGGGAGGGAGAATCCCCTCCTTGGGGAGATGAAGAAGGGGCAGGGGAGGTACTGCCTCCCCTTCTTGGCTCATAAATGGTTAGGGGTTGAGATCCCGGCTGGTCGGAAGATAAGGGAAGAGGAGCTGATGAACTTGAGGCTCCTTTCTTGATGAGTTGCAGCTTTTTCCGGGGGGATGACGGAGCTGCTACTGATTTGCCTCTTTTAGTCGAGGTCTTCTTTTTCTTGGCAGCCTCAATTGCCTCCCCTTCCACCAAAGCCTTCTGCATTAGATTATCTGCAAGGTATACTTATAAGAAAGATGAATAATTTGGAAAGGAAGTCATAGTGCAGGACCAGTATCACCCTACCTACAGCAACCGAAGTCATCAAAGGTAGAGGAGACAATCCAAAGTGGCTTTACAGAGGAGTTTCTATTAGATGTTTGGAGCAGTAATGTAGCTCTCCTAATACTCTATACACTTCCGGGAAGGGACATTTGGTCCTCGTTTCTCGGAAGGGAGGCAATTCAGGAAGGGCTACCTTCCATGTATCAGAATAGGGAAGAGACTCGGGAAGTTGTACAAAGAAATACAATTCTTCCCAGCCCTTGTGGGAAGTGGGCAGGTTCACCAAGAATTGGCAGTATGAATGGCTAGATAAATAAAAGAGACCTGCCTTAGAAGACTTTAATTGGAAGAAGCAATGGAATATTTCGGGGGTCAAAGAGAGGTTCAAGTGTTGGAACACTATGTGAGCTCCCGATAGAATTCGGAAGGAGTTAGGGGTGAACTGGTTCAGGGGTAGTCCGTAGAAGTTTAGAAGGTCCAAATAGACCGGTGGTACCGGCAGGGATAGGCCGTTAAGAAATTGTTCGGAGAAAAAGCATGTCAAGCCGGGAGGAGGATTATGAGGTCGATGCAGTTTAGTCGTGAAGCAGCATTTTATAGAGGGGTCTATATAATTGTTCCTAATATTAAAGAAATAATGATTACAATCTAACTGGGTTATGGTATGTTCATACCAGGCGGGTGAAGAGGTGGTCCTAGGAGCCATGGGTGTGAACAAAGCAGAGCACTTACTTGGAGGTTAAGGAAGAATCGTGTGGGGAAAGGAAGGACTGGGTCGCCGAAATGCCGCCGGTGAAAATCACGGGAGGAGAAGAATAGACTGGATTGTTAAGAACACTAAACGATACCTAAAAGGAGAAGGCGGGGGTTTATATAGGGTTTTCCACGACGATTCAGCTACACGGAAGGAGAAGGAGAAGCGGAGCCCATGAGCCCAACGGGCCTCTTTTAGTATACTTGAGGGAGTTATAAGGAAATGGATGGATTTAAGTTGAGAAATGAAGAATAGGTCAGAAACTTTATGTACATTTGGAAAGTCAAGCTTATAACTTCGCTTGACTATTTTTCGGGGTTGACTAATGATACTACTGGTACCTTCTCTACATAATCCCCGATAGAGGGGTTAGCAGGTGACCCGTGATCCGATCCAAAATACACGGCTCAGCTAAGGAAGAAAAGGAAGAATGGCACAGGCGAATATCAAAAGCCATTGGCACGGGTGAACATCGAAAGCAATTGGCACGGGCGAAAGCCATTGGCACGGGCGAATATCAGAAGTCATTGGCACGGGCGAACATCGAAAGCAATTGGCACGGGCGAATATCGGAAGCCATTGGCATGGGCGAATATCAGAAGCCATTTGCATGGGCGAGCATCGAAAGCCATTGGTACGGGAGAGTTAGTGAAAGTAATTGGCACGGTAAAGGAGAGACGGAAGGCGCCGCCGGAGGAAATTTGACATGGGAAAAAGAGGGATTGGTTCGGGTTGATAAGAAGCCCTAGGGCTAGGTCACCCATGAGCCATAGACCTAAGCTAGCTCCACCTAAAGTGGATGGTTGAAGGAGACAGTCTAACCTAGTTACCTGAGAAATAGAGGAAAAGGCATTATGCAATAACTGGGGAGGCCTCCACACAATATTTCGAGGAGCCCTCGTTCCTCATGTTTGTAACAGAATTATTCTCCAGGTGGAGGTGGTGGCCACATGTACGGTGGAGATAATCCTCGACATGATGATGAAGGAGGAGGGAAGATAAAAGGGAGGAGGCAATGAGAAAAAAGGGGATCCGCAATCATTCCAACCCGGCGAGAGAGCAGAGGACGCAAGAGGAGGAGGAGAACCACAGTCGCCTCGCCGGAGAAGAAGGAAGGAGATTTATCGTTGTCACGTCTCTTGTATTTTTCTCGCTTTATGACATCACTGTAAAAGGTCTTCTCTCCTCCACCTTCGGAAACTTACCTTCCGTAAAGGAGGACCTTCATAGTGAAAGTGCTTAGGCACTGCCTCCGATGAGAAAGTTCACCTCCGTGGAGTAGGAATCCTTATTCCGAACCACTTTACATCTTGTGTCTGAGTCTCGATTGCTAGCATCGGTTTTCTTGCATTTCACCCATTTCATCTTCTTATTCTCTACTGATTGCGGCCTGTGAGAACCCTCTGAGACCTCCCTCAGTGCTTCACTGCATTGAAAGCGGAGTGAACAGGTTTTCACTCGTTCCACATCACATATTAAAGTAATTAAGCTTTTCAACACACTTAGACTTTTCAAAATGAGCTAAGTCATATAAGATTATTAACTTAAGCTTTTGAAAATGTGCTTTTTCAAAGTATATAAGTGTTTCAAAATTATAAAGAATAAGAAGATTTCTAAAATTTTGAAAACACCTTATAGAAAATTTTCTCCCCCTTAATTCAAGGCTTTCTCAAAACTCTATTTTCAAAAATTATTTAACTTTATCAACATTTAAGGCTCCCTCTTACTTCAAGATTTAATAATTATGAATTTTCAAAACTTCTCCTAAATTTAAGAATTTAAAATTTTAAATTTTAAGGTAATGCAAATGAGATAAGAGATGTCCAAGCATGAATTCCTATTCATAAAATTTGGATTTTATCTTGAGACTTTTAAGACATTTTGACGTCTTTTCAAAAGTATCAAAAATACCCCTTAGCATAGTCTTTCTACAAACTTTTGAATTTCATAAATTCCCCCATACATCAAAACCTAGGTAGTACTTCTTGTGCATTTTAAACTTGAAATTAGTCTTCTAAGAGGTTGTTGTCTTTTTCATTAGTTTGAAAATAATCCATATTAAAATATATTTTATAGATTTTCGAAAATAATGTTCAAGATAGTTTCTCATTAAAGATTCTAAACATAGATCCTATCATGATTTGTTTAGATTTAAAAAATATTTTAAGTTTAGACCTAGCTTTCCAAATTTAGATAAAGCTAAGTAACTTAGAAAGGAAGTTGTTTGAGTATCAAGTAACTAAGCATTACTTTGATTGATAAGTCCAATTTATTAAGTTCAAGTAAATTAGTTGAGTTATTTTTCAACTCTTTAAATTTCTCTTTTCCCTTTAAGAACATTTCTCACAAATCTTTTAGGCTCCCCCTAAATTCTTGATCTCCCTCTAGAATGATGCTTTTCAACATTAGTTTTTCAAAAATATTTTAACTCCCTTTAATCTCATGCTTATGTCCCTTAATCATGTATGTAAGAATGATAAAACTGTAATCTTACTTAAGGACTTTCCAAACATGGATCCTAAAAGATATATTGAATACATGAATGTTTGAATAATGCTAAATTAACTTGCTCTTTGAATTATGTTGATTTACTTAGGATTAAGTTGATTAGGGTTGAGTTGATTAGTATTGAGTTAGATTTGATTTAGGGTTTAATTTGATTAGGGTTGAATTAGAATTGAGTAAATTGGAGTTGAATTAGTATTGAGTAAAGTAGAGTTGAATTAGTATTGAGTTAAGTTGAGTTGTTTAGAATTGAATTGATTAAGTTGAGTTGGCTTGAATTGAATTGATTATGTTGAGTTGGCTAGAATTGAATTGATTAAGTTGAGTTGATTAAGTCGGGTTCATTTGATTAAAGTTAATTTGATTAAATTGAGTTGATTTGAGTTAAATTGAGCTGAATGATCATCTCACCCAATCTAGATTTTCAATACACGTTAATCCTATGAGTTTTGTTAGATGAAGATTCATCTTTATCTTGATTAACTTTAATGAAAAAAATTCAAAGTTTTTAAACTTTTGTTATATTCAAGTTTAGCTTAATCTAATCAAGTAGGGTTTTTCCAAAATTGACTTCCAGGTAGGGGCGAGACATATGACCATCTTGAATATCAGGTGGATCACTTCCTAAGACAAAGTCAATGAAGGAATCAAATACTTGACTCACTTTGGACTAAGCTTTGGTCTAACTAGTTAAAGACTTAGTGAGTTAGCTTCAGTAAGTTCCACTCAACTTAGTGCATCAGGTCGTGGCAAGACATATGACCTTCTTTGGATATCAGGTGGACCACTTCCTAGACATGCACTTTGAAGAGCTTTCCTAACTTACTATCAGTTCACTTCGTCTTAGTACTAGGTTGTTCAAGTTTAAACTACTTTGTTTTCTATCTAGTCCATTCTAAATTAAGCAAGTAAAGTAAAATAAACATGAAAGAGTTTAACTTATTAAAAAAAACAAGCAAAGTGTTAACTCCCCCTAAGTGATAACTTAGTTGAGTTTTGTTCACTAAGTGAACTTGACTCTTGGGAACCCAAAATTGGTTCGGTCCAATTTGATTGACTAAGCTAGAATTAGGAACTCATGCTTGGATTCGACTCAGTGTTTCAGCTAAGTAATGACATGTATGAGTTGTATGAAGATTTGACCTTGTATCCGAGTCCGTACTTGTTGTACATGGCTCGTTGAGATCAAAGCATTATGTTGAGATACTTGGAGCCCGAGGTGAACCTTTCCGACATTCCGGTGAGATCTCCTACTTGTCTTTTTAGAATAGAGTTCTATTTCTCGAGTTTTGCAACTTGAGTTGAGTCTCTATCCTTACTTTGGAAAGTCAAAGTCTTCGAGTTGACTTGCTCCTTAAGTATTTCAACTTCCTTAAGAAGCGAGTCGACTCGATTCTCGGACTTGGCTAATTTCCTTCCTAGGCATGCAATAATGTTATAAAATTTATCTTCTAGGGGAGATGTTACCTCGTCTAGTCCTTCAAAAATGGATGCGGATCTGTGGCTTCTCTCGGACTCGGACACACAATTTGATTCGGCCTTGAAACTTGATTTGACCATGAATGCTACGAAGCTTCTCTTTGTTTCTTCCGCGTCTGACTCCTCTGAAGATAATTCATCCCAAGTCTCCTTGAGTTCCTTCTTTTTCTTTTCCCTTTTAGGTTTTTCTTCCTTTTTTAGATTTGCGCACTTCGACTTGTAGTGATCTTTCCCGTTGCACTCGTAATAAGTAACTTCTGATCTAGGTCTTGGCTTGTTGTTGACGACCTTTTTGGCATCTTTCTTCACCTCTTTTTTCGATTGAACATCTTCCGGATCATATTTACAATTTCTTCTTCTCCATTTAGGTCTGACTCCGACTCATCTTCGAACTTACTCTTTGTTTTCCTTTCATTTTTGATCAAACCTACCACTAAAGAAATACCATTCTCGATTTGACCCGAGTTAGCTTGTTCGTGTAGTTCAAGTTCGCAAAAATGTTCGTCAAGTCTAATTAAGGAAAGATCCCTGGAGACCTTATAGGCATCGATGATGGATGTCCATAAGACATTCCGAGGAAATGCCCTAAGGGTATACCTAATTATATCCTTATTTTCAATTTGATGACGTATTAGGTGGAGTCCATTTAGTATGTTCTTTATCCTAGTGTAGAGTTGACTCACACTTTCATTTTCAAGCATTTTACAATTAAATAGTTTATTAAATAGCATGTCTCTTTTAGCTATTCTAGTGTCATTAGTGCCATCGTGTAATTTGTTGGTGCAATCGGCCCAGGTCACGATTGACCAGACTCGAGTTTGACTCGAGTGATGTTTTGATGTTTGACATAGTATGTTTGACAAAGTGAGTTGACATTGATATTTGACATTAATGTCAGTTATGATTAACCGGACTCGAGTTTGACTCGAGGGAGATTTTAATGGTTGACTAGGGTTGACCATGTGATTATGGTAAAGTCCAAGTCATGGGTACTTGGCATGTAAAGTCCAAGTGGGACACTTGGCATTGGGAAAGTCCAAGGGGGACACTTGGCAAGGAAATGTCCAAGCATGGGTCTTGGCATGGAAAGTTCAACATGTGTTGGCAAGGGAAAGTCCAAGCTTGAGTCTTGGCATTTGAGAAGTCCAAGGGGTTTGATATTGGCGACGTAAAGTCCAAGCGGAGTCTTGGCAGCGTAAGTCCAATGTGCCTCAGCGGTATAGACCGACTTAGCATGACAATAGCTGACGGAAGCACCTGAAGGCTAGTGTATGGATGAACAAGTCATGGATGACTTGGAGGGATCCGATAGGCGCGAGGTTGACGGAGGTGGCTAGAAGGCTTAAGTCTAGGCTAAGGGTGGTCTAGCAAGTATGGGGACACCATACTTGGGTTAAAACCTCATGTTTGAGGTTGGTAGTCGACTGACATTGTGGCCGGTTCGACTGTCGTGAGTTGAATAGAGCTCGACTGCTATTCAAGGGCTGAAAATTCCTTGACAGTCGACTGCTCATTGGAGCAGTCTATTGTTGGCAGTCGACTGCCATGTATGGCAGTAGACTGCTGGTTTAGTCACAAGCACAGAATGCTTTGTAGCCGACTGGGCAGTCGACTACGGGCACTGGCAGTCGACTGCAAATGTTGGCAGTCGACTGGTGAGAGTCCCGTTGGAACTTTTCCAGCGTGGATTGAGCTATTGTCTCACAGCAACAGTGGCATCAGTCGACTGGTGACTTATGACAGTCGACTGATCAGTGGAAATCTAGCCCTATGCAGGTTAAAAAAGGGCTGTTCATGGATATTCCAGTATTGGTTCTTTGGGAACTTTGGTGAGGTGATTTGAAGGTGATTTGCAGGTGCATTTCAGGGTCCTTCAAGCTCATCCAAGCAACCGACAAACAAGCACTCAAAACCCTAGTTTGTAAAGTGTTCTTTACATTTTCACTTGTATTTTCTTGTTTACTTTTTTTTACTTGTTGTAATTCATTGTACGAGGTTTCTCCACCTCTGACTTGTTGTCGAGAAGGAGTTTATTGCTTAGTGGTGTATGTGGTATCGCTAGAGCTCTTTAGAGCTCGATCCATGGAGTAGGAACCATTCGGTTCCGAACCACATTATATGATTGTGTAGTGCTTGTGTTTGTGTTGTATTTGTTTTATTTTTTCTATTTCCACTGCGCTAACACAAATTGTAGACAAGCACGCATTTGAAATCCATCACGAAACCAATCGACGCTATTCACCCCCCCCTCTAGCATTCCAAGGATCCCCAACAAGTGGTATCAGAGCCCAGGGCTCTTTAAGGGTTGACCGCCACGAGAGCACGCTAGAGGGTGAAGATGGAAGTCCAATAACAATTGGGATAGGATATCAACACCCCAATTCCTTATGCCTTCTATGGACGAGAAGGCTTCAATTCTTGGAAGGCGAGAATTAAAAATTTTTTGATGATGAGGGACTTCGAAGAATGGTCCATCTTGATGGAGAGATTTAGCTATCCAATAGGACCAAAGGGAGGGTTCCTCAAGAAGAAGAGATGGACCGAAGACCAAGTCCAAGCCTCCGAGAAAAATGATAAGGTGATAAAATTTGTAATTGATTTAATACCTAACAATATCTTGTGTATGTTAGGTAATTATGTAGATGCCAATGAGCTATGGAGCCAAGTGGCAAAGCTCCATGAAAATTTGTCATCGGTTCAAGAAGAAGAAGAAGAAGAAGAGGAGTGCTCACCCTCTCAAGTTCAAAAAGAAGCAAGTACATCATCATCCAAAGAGCTTGAGGATTCGGAGGTTGATAGGGAGTCAAATTCCGGATCGGTGGAAGAAGAGGATACCTTCACCTCTAAGATTGAGGGGGAAAAGATTAGGGCATCCTCAATACCGGAGCGACAAGAAGAACCATTTACATCCGGTAGAGAGGAAGAGCAAGCTCGAGAATCCACTCCGACCACCACAACTACCCTAGGTAACTCAAACATATGTGTTAATAATAAAATGCATATAATATGTTTTGAGTGTAGGGAAACTGGGCACTACAAAAGCTGTAACGCCCGCCCTTCCCGTCCTCCTAACACACATCCTATAGACGGGCGGCGGCGCTACGCGATCATACATTCATGCATATAACAGCGGAAACATTTAAAAAAAACTTTACAATTTTTAACTCTAATTACATTAACCCGATCAACCTAACAATTTAATCATGGCAAAAGGTCTTAGCAATTTATTTAACTAAACATGTATCAACCATTTCAAGGTTCATAAAAAATAAACATGAGTAACCACCATAGAAAGCATTAACGTCTCCTAACAGTTTACACATAAACTTAAAATCATGCATAAGTCCGTATATGAAAAATGATCTCGTCCACCATGCCACTGCCACACACATCTTTGCCCCTCCTGCTGCTCCCTTTAATTTATCCATTCCTTGCCCTTTTCTGCAGTACAAGGAAAGTAAACTGTAAGCACATAGGCTTAGTAAGGTCCTTTCCTACTCACAAAAACATACATCATGAACTAAACGTAAAGTAATGACATGTTCGTTTAAACAACATATGAGCACAACATTTATTTAAAGTAGAGACATGATCAATTTAGGAAAAGAACATAAACTTAGCATTTTCATCACAACAGTACATTGTCTCTAAACATGATAATTCGATGAACATAAAATGATATATGCAGGATGCTCTTTGAAAACGTATAGTTTATATACTTAAACATAATCTCAATATATTGGGCCTGACATTGTACCACATACATCATTCGTGCGCATCCTAAATAGATCTGAGGTAGCTAATCCCGAACCTACTAGGTTACTAGGTCTGTACTATGTCCGTCGACCTAGGGGCAACCTTGGAGCCCATCCCGTAGACCTTGTTAGGGTCTGGTACAAGCCATGCATAAAGTAAAATAACATACATGTTCTTTGTCCTAAAGAGTGTTCTTGTCCCCACTCTTAGGGAAACATTTCTTAGACATTTCATATACGTGAGTCATGCCTAACATGAGTGAAAACATAAGCATGTAGCATAGCATAAATCGGCATGAGTACAATTTAACATGGCATAAGGTAGTGACATAAGGAAAATTAAGCTAACATAAATAGAAATCATCATCTAACATGCATAACGTGGAAGAATTTCAACAAGAATAATTTCTCTAATCCTATTAGCCGAACCTTCTACACATAGTTCTAGATTCTTTCGTTCAAAATCAAGCATACAATATTACATCGTAAGCATTTATACTGCAGGTGAGGGGATACTTACATCCTACGCTTTTTCACCAATTTATACCGTTAGACTTCGCAAAGAGAAAACCTCCTTCTTGAACATCTTGGTGCCCTTGAAGATCTCCTCCATGGTCATGGAGGGGGTGAGCACGCGGGTCGCTCCCTCGATCATGCCCTGGATGAGATTCTTCACATGGTCGGAGTTCTTGTCGTGGGGAGCGATGAGGCGGGCATAGCGGACGAGGCTCTCGACGTTGTCGGAGCGGGGACCGATGGTGAAGACGGCGGCTGGAGGAAAAATGAGCGAGAGAGAGAGAGAGAGAGAGAGAGGTCGACGTGAGGTTTTAGAGAGAGGAAAGAAAAGAAATATATATATAAATTAGGATTTTTCTTAACCTAATTATCCCTTTAAATGATCAGCTAAATTAATCAACTTCTTTCTTTTTTTCTACCAATAGATATATTCTGTTATATCCTACTCTTTGATAATCTTATGACATAGTGGTGGGAAGCCTATTCTCCCAAATCAACGGTTCATGGTTCAAGCCTCGACTACGAACTATTTATTCATTTTTTTAATTCTTATTTCTATATATATATATATATATATATATATATATATATATATATATATATATATATATATACTAAAATTTGGGATGTTACAATCCCTTATACCTTATAAAAGTTTAGTCCTCGAAACTTAGAACAACTTCGAGGTACTTTTGCTTCATGTCATCCTCACGTTCCCGGGTGGCTTCTTCAGACGTTGACTTGGCCATAGGACCTTCACTAAGGGTACTTCTTTATTCCTTAGTCTTTTGACTTCTCGATCTAAATTTGCATCGTCAGGCTCACCACTTGGTCGCAGACTGAAATGCACTTCTTAAGCATCGAGACATGGAACACGTTGTGAATAGCAGATATCTCCTGAGGTAGTCCTAGCTCGTAAGCTACCTTGCCAACTCTTTTCAGGATCTTGTACGGTCCTACTTATCGCGGACTTAGCTTTCCTTTCTTCCCGAATCTCATTATTCCTTTCATAGGAGCTACCCGGAGAAATACCAAATCTCCTACATTGAATTCCAAAGGTCTACGTCGCTGATCCACATAGTTCTTTTGTCGGTTCTAAGCAGTCTCTATTCTTTGGCGGATATTCTGTAACGCTCGGGTGGTGTCATCGATGAAATCCGTCTGAAGTCCCATCTCTTTCTTCTCACCACCTTCGTACCAACAGATCGGAGACCTACATCTCCTCCCATATAATGCTTCATAAGGTGCCATTCCAATGGTAGCTTGGTAGCTATTATTGTAAGCGAATTCCGCTAAACATAAGTAGCGGCACCAACTCCCTTTGAAATCCAAGGCACAAGCTCATAACATGTCTTCCAGTACTTGGTTTACCCTTTTTGTTTTCCCATCTGTCTAAGGATGAAAGGCGGTACTGAAACACAGCTTTGTGCCAAGTGCCTTATGAACGCATCCCCAAAACTGTGAAGTGAAGCGACCATCCCTATCTGAAATGATGGTCTTGGGAATACCATGCAGTCTGATGATTTCCTTAGCATATAATTGAGCCAGTTGCTCAATCGAATATGTCATCTTGATCGCTAGGAAATGAGCTGACTTTGTCAATCTGTCAATGATAACCCATATAGCGTCATATCTGTTCGTAGTCCTGGGAAGACCTGAAATGAAATCCATAGAGATGTCTTCCCATTTCCACTCTGAAATTTGGATCGATTGTAGAACTCCTCCAGGCCTCTGGTGTTCTGCTTTAACTTGCAAGTCGTGCAGTAATCGACATGCCGAGCTACGTCCTCTTCATACCGGACCACCGTAACTTCTCTTCGTGTCTTGATACATTTTGGTGGATCCCGGATGCATAGAATAGGGGGTTCCGTGAGCCTCCTCTAATATCTTTTTGCGTAGTTCCGGATCGTTAGGGATACATAACCGATCCCTAAGGTATAATACTCCGCTATTGGCGATACGGAAACCCTCACCTTTTCCTTCTAGGATCTCCTGCTTGATCCTCTGGAGACTTGGATCATCACTTTGTTTTGCTAATATGTCATCGAATAGTGCTGGTATTATTGCCATGGTCGAAAGCTGCCCGGAAATAACCTCGATTCCATAGCGCATAATTTCCTTCTCCAGCGGTCGAGACAATACCGATAAGGACATCAGGGTGGCACTGGACTTCCTGCTGAGTGCATCGGCCACTTTGTTTGCCTTGCCAGGATGGTAAAAGATCTCGCAGTCATAGTCCTTCACGAGCTCCAGCCATCTGCGTTGTCTCATATTGAGGTCCTTCTGAGTGAAGAAATACTGCAGAGTCCGGTGATCCGTATAAATCTTGCACTGTGCTCCATACAGATAGTGCCTCCATACCTTGAGAGAAAAGACCACAGCTGCTAGCTCTAAATCGTGAGTGGGATAGTTCTTTTCACGTTCCTTGAGTTGCCTAGAGGCATAGGCAATAACTTTACCGCTCTGCATAAGTATACTCAGTCCCAACTGAGGCATCACAGACATGTCGAAGCTCTTGTCGTTCTCTGGGAGAGTAAGGATTGGAGCACTTGTAAGTCTCCTTTTCAGCTCCAAGAAACTCTTCTCACATTTCTCCATCCATATATACTTCTTGTTCTTCCGGGTGAGAACTGTCATAGGTGCTGCTATTCTGGCGAAGTCTTCTATGAATTTTCGGTAATAGCCCGCTAATCCGAGAAAACTCCTCACTTCACTAGCATTCTTTCGCCTGCTCCAGTTACTCATAGCTTCAATCTTTCTTGGGTCTACCATAACTCCGTCTTTGGATATAATATGACCCAAAAAAGATACTTGATCGAGCCAGAATTCACATTTGGAGAACTTGGCATATAGTTGCTTTTCTCGAAGAATCTGTAATACCATATTTAGGTGTTCGGCGTGCTCTTCTTGATTTCTCAAATAGATGAGGATATCGTCAATGAAGATGATCACGAACTTGTCAAGAAACATCGAGAATACCCGAATCATCAGGTCCATGAACATAGTAGGAGCATTCGTCACTCCGAAAGGCATGACTACGAACTCATAATGTCCGTATCTTGTTCGGAAAGCTATCTTCGGTATATCATCTGGTTTCACTTTCACTTGATGATAGCCAGATCTGAGGTCAATCTTTGAAAAGACGGTGGCACCTTTTAACTGGTCGAACAGATCGTCAATCCATGGTAAAGGGTACCTATTCTTGATCGTCACATTATTTAGCGCTCGGTAGTCTATGCACAGGCGCATAGTCCCATCCTTCTTCTTTACGAACAGTACCGGAGCTCCCCATGGAGAGTGACTATGGTGAATAAAACCCTTGTCGAGTAACTCCTGTAGCTATCCCTGAAGTTCCTTCAATTTGGTCGGTGCCATCCGGTAAGGTGCTTTAGAGATCGAGTGAGTACCAAGAATTAATTCAATCTCAAATTCAATTTCCCTATCATGGGCTAACCCTGGTAGTTCGTCAGGAAATACCTCTGGGTAGTGGTATACCACTCTGACATCTTCTAGCTTCTGGTCCTTGGCTTGACTTGTATCAACCACATGTGCTAGAAACCCAGTGCATCCCCTGTCTAACATCTTGCGTGCCTTTAGAGCTGATAAGAATTTATAGGTTCTGTTCCTTGGCTCTCCAATGAATTCAAACATAGGTTCTCGCCAGCTGAAAGACCACTTTTCTCTTACGGCACTCGATCGAAGCACCGTACTTGCTTAAGAAATCCATGCCCAATATGACATCATAATCCTGCATGCCGAGCACTATCAGATCACAGTAGAGTTCTCTATCTGCAATTCTGATGGGTGCGGCTCGCAGCATATGAGTAGAAGGGATCACTTCTCCTCAGGGCGGGGTCGTTAAGAACTTGCAATCCAAAACTTGCAGGGGTATGTCAATCTTCTTTGTGAAAGGCATAGAGACAAACGAGTGTGTTGCACCAGTATCAAATAATACAGTAGCATGCTGACAGAAAATAATTATCTGACCTGTGACAATAGTAGAATCATTCACCACGTCTTCCTTAGTGAGAGAGAAAACCACGCATTCGGCCACAACCGCGGGGCTTCCAATCTCCCTTGGCTTATCCGGTACCTTCTATTGCACATCCGTGTAGCCGTGAAGGAGCACTTCATCGGGCATACCCGAGGAGGTGCTCAACTCGGTAGGGCGCCTTGACTATGTGTCCTTCATCCCACGGTGTCGCGTCTATTCGTGCCCTTATAGCACACCCCGGATGTGGTTTCCCACATGTAGTACATTGGGGAATCTTGGCTTGTTTGTTCGTTGGACCACCTTTAGAGTCGTTCCATTGTTTCCTCTTGCCACTGTGGTTTCCTTTCCAGTTACTCTGAGCTTTCTGACCTCCTGGCTGGCCTTGACTCTTGCCTTCACTCAGCGCCTTCTTTTCCTGGTTAATATTGTTCAGGTAGTGCACGGTGATTAGGGCACTACTGAACATCTCCTCTGTGGTCTGCGGTCTATTCACTCCACCGGCCACGTTCAGAGCTATCTCAGGTTAGAGCATCTTCAGCATAAGTCTGACCCTTTCTTTTTCTGTGCTGACCAACTCTGGGCATAGGCATGCGAGTCGGTTGAATCTTTTCACCGCTTCGTTAACTGATAGGTCAGCTTGCCTGAACCCGATGAAATCATCGTAGTGCTTGTTGGTCACTCGCATATAGAAGAATTCATTGGAAAATTCAGCTTCGAAGTCCGTCCATCTCATTTGGTTTACTTGCCTCTTTGCTTTAATTCTTTCCCACCACATTCGAGCATCTCCAGAAAGGCAAAAGGATGCGCACTTAATCTTTTCATGTTTAGGCCAATCCAGTAGCTATACTATGCTTTCCACCATTTTGAACCAGGATTAGGCATCCCATGGTTCATAATTACCCAAGAAATTCTCCGATTTCAGCCTTTGCCACTGGATCAGGTAAGCTTCTGGTCGAACTATCGGACCAGAGCCTCCTGGTGGTACTGGTGTAGCTGCAGGCCTATCTGGATGCGCCTGCTGGTCTCCTGGTGGTCCACTAGGGTTTCCCTGCTGAGTCATTAAGGCATTTATCACTTTCTGTTGTTCAGCGACTTGACGCTGGAGTTCAGTAACCACTTGCATAAGATCCGGTGGAGATTCTGTCTCACTTACTCCATTACCGCGTCTTCTGGCCATGCTTATCTTCATAAATGATAAAAAAAAATCCAACATAAGTTTATCATCCTTACTTATATTCATGCATACCCAACTAAAAACATTTCTTAGCATATATATATCATAAATGAAATAAATAGAGTAGACATAGAATGTCTTACTTGGAGCGGCAGGATGGAAGATTGATGTTGTAGGGGATCGATCGGCCGGCTAGAGGGGGGTGAATAGCCCTCTTTCGTTGGATGGTGGAATTTGCTCATCTACAAAGATTATTAGCGCAAGCGGAATATGCAAATACAAATAGACAAAGCAAAAGATAAACAAACAATGCTAACACAAGGTCGTAATGTGGTTCACGGCTACACCGCTAATCCATGATCCCCGATTCGTCCTCGGTGAATCACTCCGCCAAACCTAATCCACTATTGGTCTCTGCTTTGCACCAAGCTAGGTGGAGGTAACCTTTACAAATCAAGATCACTCTTCTTACAATAGAAATGAAGTAAAAGCAAGTAAGAAGAGTTTAAAGCTTGTGGGGCACTTGGATGATCACTTAAAGCATAAGCATTAGCCATCCAAAAGCCCACACCCTCTCTTTTTATAGAGAAGGATGATTTCTTCCCGTTGGGCGCCACCAGTCGACTGCTGCCCTTGGCAGTCGACTTCCGCCACTCCAATGGCCTCCAAACACGTCGGATCCCGACCGTTGTAGTTCAACGGAACACTTGGCAGTCGACTGATGGACCTCATCAGTCGACTGTTGCCTCCGTAGTCGACTGCCCAGTCGGCTACGAGCGGTTCTGTGCCCGCGACATCCTCTGGCAGTCGACTACCATTCCATGACAGTCGGCTGTTGGGCATAAACCCATCAGTCGGATACCAGTCGAACCCATTCGACTCAGAGCAGTCAACTGCCATTCCATGGCAGTCGACTGATGTCGGGAAAACTCATCCGACACTTAGCCATTCGACCAAGTTCACCTAATGAGCTACTTACAATTCACTCATTCTCTCATCTCACTCGAAGTCCCTCGCCGAAGCTTTCTTCGTTCGTGGACACGTCCCTCGGCAGCATCAGGCGCACGACTCTGCAATGCTCCTTCGCGTCTCTTGCCTCCGAAGTCTGCTTCCTTGGCTTCGCTTCAAGTCATCTCGTCCGGTGGTCCCTCGGTAGCATCAAGCGCACAACTCTGCAATGCTCCTTCTCTGACTCAAGCACGAGGTTCTGAGTGGTGAACCCACCAAGGCTCCATGTGCGAATTACTAAGTCCTGCAAGACTCCAACGCACATATCAAACCATAATAACACCCTAACTTAAACCCTTTGCCACACACATCAAAACCATATCATGGCAAGAGATTGCCCTAACAATCTCCCCCTTTTTGATGTGTGGCAATCCGTTTAAGTTAGGTAAAAACATTTGATAAAACATTAAGAAAGGAAAGCATGTAAATAAACATGATTAGTAACTCTCCCCCTTAATACATGAAACTCCCCCTAAATATGTTCCCCCATACTTAAACATATAGTTTTCTCCCCCTTTGACACAATCTAAATGATTAAAAACAAGTTTATATATCATGACATCAAGTCTAGAGAGAAACATACCCAAAAATATGCCCTAAAACCGTGTATCAGAAATTGTTGGGCTGTTTTTCAGGTGAGCAGTCGACTGCTATCAGTATGGCAGTCGACTGGCACAATGAATTCCGAAATTCTGATTTTCTGGACGAATTTTAGAAATGCATTATAAATTTAAAAAATTCTAAAAATAGTGAAATTTGGGGAACACATTTCTTTTAAGTATATCTATCAATGAAAAATAGTTTTTCATGAACAATAATTATATTTTCTGAGATTTGCTAAAAATCCAAAAGCTTTAAAAAACCACTAGTTTTTTGAGCTTGTTAGTATCCATTTTAACACCTAGTCTTGCTTTTGATTGTTTCAAAACATGAATACATGGATTTTAAAGTAAGAAATTGTTTTGAAAACATATGAAATATCCAACCATGATCTTTGGGTAATATGTCTATGAATTAAACATAAGTCTTCCCCATGATTGGTCTATTATTGCTATTTTTATACTTTAAATGACCATCGAAATGCCATAGGCACTAGTGGACATTTGTATCATCCTAACATCTCACCCATGCTAAGTTTTCAATCAAGGTAGCCTATTGTGAGTGTGAGATGTATCCTAAAGGTATTTGTATGTACTTAACCATTATTTTCATGCAATTCTATCAAGGTTAAGTATCATCCCAACAATCCACATGATCATAAGGATATATATGAGTGAATTTCACATTATGATCATGAAACACATGTATTCATCAATTTGTGATCATGCATTAGGTATTATATCATGATAATAAAGCAAATATCACCTAAAGGATGATTTATCTACTTATAGGTGCATTATCATCACCTAACACTCTTCCAAAAACGTTGTCCCGCCATCCTAAGTCAACCAAAAATATGATATAGGTAAAGTCCATATGGTTGACTATCCTAGGGTTTTCCTAACCCTTAAGGATGGATTTTGGAACCCAATACAAATTCTTGCCTATGGGGTTCACTAGAAATTCCTTAGGAATCCATTTTCTAGCTATTACCTTCTTCTTATCTTGTCCCCTAGCAATTAGGCATTTATAGGCCTTTTCATTTTTCTTTTCCTTATATCCTAGGCCTTTTTTGTTAAAACTTGCTCTTTGGCTCCCTATGATCATGTTCAAGGTGTTGGAGCGTATTGTAAACTTTTCTAGGGCTTTGGTCAAATAGTCTACCTTTTCCCTTAAAGCCTTATTTTCTTCTATGCATGCATCATTGACATCCAAAGGCATATAATTATCATGTAAGCAAGCATCATCATTATCATCATTAAAACATGCTTTTTCTAACTTTTGTTCTAAATCCTTAATTTGATCTAGCATGCTCTTATTTTTCTTTTTAGCTCTAAATAAATCCTTAGTGAGGCTAGAAATCATAGACATAATTTGATTAGGGGGTAGATTTGTTACCTCACTTACCAAGTCCTCTTCCGATGATGAGGATGTAGAGGAGGCTCCCCCTTCACTTGAGCTCTCTCCACTTGAGCTTGATCCTTCATTTTTGGAGGAGGAGCAATCCAAGTCATCAAATGCCATCAATGCTAAGTTGGTGACAAATGCGTTTTCTTCCTCGGATGATGATGAAGATGATGATGAGGGGTCATCCCAAGTCCTTGCCTTTATAGCTTTGGTCTTCCCCATTTCTTTGGCCTTCTTCTCTTCTTCCTTCTTTTTGCTCCCCTTTTTCTTTTTCTTTTTTTCTTTCTTCTTCCTCTCTTCTTTGCTCTTGTTTAGGAGAGGACAATTGTCCCTTATGTGTCCCTCTCCTTGGCAATTGTAACAAATTACCTTTCCCCTTGGTCTTCTCCTCCTATCATTAGATTTATTAAAATGAAAACCTTTTAAAGCACGCCTTACCCTCCTTACCATATAGGCTTCTTCCGTGCTATCCATGGAGGAGGAGGAAGATGCTTCATCGGAGGAGGAGGGGATCTCTATCTTCTTCTTCCCTTTGTTTGCCAAAAATGCTACTCCTCTTGAAGGTTGGATTCTTGGCTCTTCTATTATTCCTTCAAGTCTTGTTTCATGAAGCTCCATGATTGAGAAAAACTCCTCCAAAGTACTTACTTCTAAGTTCTTCAACATATAGAAGGAGTCCACCATTGAGCTCCATTTTGATGACCGGGGAAAATCGTCAATTGCTTTCATAAGCATGTCCCGGTTTTAAAGTTTTTCTCCTACACTTGTTAGCCCAATTAAAATCTCTTTAAATCTAAAATGTAAGGAGGTTACCTTTTCTCCCTTTTCTAATTTTATGTTGGATAGTTGGCAGCGGAGGAGGTCTCTTCTTGCAAGCTTGGCCTTCGAGGTACCTTCATGGAGCTCTACTAGCTTCTCCCACATCTCCTTTGCACTAGAGCATTCCCCTATCCTATTCACCTCTTGTTGGGGAAGCACATTGTAGAGGTGGTGCTTGGCCTTTGAATTTGCCAAGTATTCTTCTCTTTGCCTCTTGCTCCACCTTGCTTTCTCCAATGGCTCCCCATCTTCATTCCTAGGCAACTCGAAACCGTTTTCCATAATTAATAAAAATTCAAAGTCGGTTTCAAAGAATACCTCCATTCTCTTTTTCCACCAAGAGAATTCGCCTTCGAATTTAGGTGGGTGAATATTTGAGCCGACCATCCTTGAATGTGCTTGTTGTGGCGGTGAGTCCTCGACAAGCTTTCCTTGGCTCTGATACCACTTGTAGGAGATCGATGGGCTGGATAGAGGGGGGGGGGTGAATAGCCCTCTTTCGTTGGATGGTGGAATTTGCTCGTCTACAAAGATTATTAGCGCAAGTGGAATATGCAAATACAAATAGACAAAGAAAAAGATAAACAAACAATGCTAACACAAGGTCGTAACGTGGTTCACGGCTACACCGCTAATCCATGATCCCCGATTCGTCCTCGGTGAATCACTCCGCTAAAACCATGTTGGGTTTCCGGCACCGCGGCGAGTGTGTGTTCGAACATGTTTCGTAAACATGTGCACAGCGGAAGAAATAAAAATAATAAATCTACATTTATTACAACACACACATCACACGCATGCATAGTACAACATGTGTAGACATAACCGTAAATTTAAATTTGTAATAGAAGGAAATTTAACTACGTATACCTTTTGTATCGCATGTAGCGGGAACGGCATCAACCGGAATGATCCTCGCTAGCATCGTCTCTATCCGTATCCACGCCGAGTATCCTTAGGATGACTTCGCTAAGTCACGAGCTTCGTCTTCGTACGGGTTACTAGCCTCGTGTTGAAGGCGACGTGATCGAGAGATGATCACGATCCGAATCCAAATTCGGATCCAAAGACGAGTCCTCAAAACTCGCTTCTTCGGAGAGGTATTCGTCAACCGTTTGACGAATCCTTCATCCTCCACCTCAGAGGATTACCGGATATCGAATCCCCGGTAAGTTAGGCGTTGTCGGAGCTCTAACCGTCGTCCAAACGATGCTCCGATGAGAGGAAAACAAGCTGTCCAGAAAACTGGACAGCTTTGGTGGAGGAGTAGGCGCTGGCCAACCAAGGGAAGCCAAGTGCTCACCTTATCGCCGAACCCAAGGGAGATCACCGGAGTACCAACCGGCAGCTGCTCGACGCCGGCGAGGGGGAAGGAAGGCTCCTTCTGTATGCCGGTTGGAGGAGAAGAGGGGCGGCAATGGAGTTGGCGCCGACTTCTTCAATGGGGTGGGCGGCAACTCTAGCTAGGGTTTTGGATTAGGGATTAACAACACCTTAAGCCCTCTTTTATAGAGAACTAATTCTCTTAATGGTTATTGGATCATAACCATAAGGCCCGTTAACCCGCTCCATTAATATAAGTTAAAATAAACCAAACCATGATGGTTTATTTTAAGTTAAAACGAACCGAACCAACTTTTGGTTCATTCGTTTAAAATAAACCAAACCCTTTGGTTTATTCTCCTCCATTGGATTAGAACCAAACCATTTTGGTTCATCCATTATGTCTTCATAAGACACGGCCCATCCACGCTTCCATTGCGACTGAAATGATTTCATGCTCGCTCCATGTTTGGTCCAACCAAACCTAGTTTCTCTCGGTTTGAGAATCCCATTCTCAAGCTCGTTTTAAATCCTTCGGATTACGCTCGTTGTGCGTGTGACCAAATAGGTTCTCGGTTTATGTTGGCCGTCTATAATTAACCATTAATTAGAGAACAATCATGAGTGGCACCTAGTAGTACATCATGATCCCCAATTAATCGAAAAGATCAACGGTTGATCCAGAACTATTTCTGAAACCCTTCAACAGCTCGAATGAATCGTGCCCCATTCCCTTCACTCATCTTATACCCACTTGGTTCAGGACATGGTCTATAGTGTCAGTCCCCACTAGACTGACTACGTCACACCTAGCCCAAGTATCATTTCCTCGTCCTACGGATTCTAGTTACTGCACATGTATCGAAGAGTACCTTACTCTAAACATGTAATGCTTTGGCCAAAGACTTTAGTAACAATCCGACGAGAGGCCATGGGTATACATCTCCTCGCGAAGTGGTGAATCCTTTATAGGCTATTCAAACACCTTGATCACTTGACTTATACCCAATCATCCCGGGTCCACATCTCCTTAGAGATGTTTGCTTAAGATGTCAAAGCATAAGTCTCCATGATCAAGATGACTTGAATACCGCAAGTCAAAGGAACATCGCACTTAAGCTACAGTAAGAACTTCATTGACATATCTATATATGCAGAGAACCATATGAAGTCTTACGGTTGGTCACTCAATGAACTAGTTACCATAACTAGCATCCACGATTAACTCGGACATCACAATGTCTCTGGTGAGAATCGGTGCTTGGATACACCAAGGAGTATACCTCGTGCTAGTCTCGTGAATTGATGGTGTCCAAATCCATCAATTCATCGACTAGGGATAATTCGATACATCACAATTACACATGTAGAGATACTCACTAGTTGTGATCCAATCACAAATTCTCTCATCTTGTGATCGTATCGTGGACATTCAGTAAATCAGTTTAAGATCCAATCAAATACATGAAACCATGTATACTCAAATAGTGAATCTTCATTTATCATATAAATGGTTCATACATAAGGCGATTGCCTTAGGACATCTCTCATATATTACTAACAGACTCTCACTTGGCCTAATGCCAATCGCTATGGTATCCAATACCATAAGCTGTAACATGACCCTCAAACTTACTTTGAGGTAATGCCTTAGTCAAAGGATCTGCTAAGTTCCTTTCATTGGGGATTTTCTCGATTTGTATTTCTTTCCTTCCGATGATCTCTCTGATAAGATGATAGTGGCGAAGAACATGTTTGGATCATTGATGAGACCACATCAAGTTTAAAGATGAACTTCTTGATCCAAACTGCTTCCTTTGCTGCTTCCAAAGCTGCAATGTATTCTGCCTTAGTGGCAGAATCCGCTATAGTGTCAAGCTTGGAACCTTTCCAACTTATTGCGCCTCCATTCCAGGTGAATACATACCCAGACTGAGACATGGAATCATCCTTGTCTGTCTGGAGCTGGCATCCGTATACCCACGTATCACCATGTACCCTTCTCCATATATTAGGAACGTATCCTTAGTTCTTCTTAAGTACTTAAGGATCATCTTAACAGTCACCCAATGATCCATTCCTGGATTAGACTGGTATCTGCTCGTGACACTCAGAGCATACGATACATCGGGCCTCGTACATAACATAGCCTACATGATAGATCCTATTGCGGATGCATAGGGAATCTTACTCATGCAAATCCTCTCGTCTTCTGTGCGCGGACACATAGACTTCGAAAGGTGTATTCCATGCCTGATGGGTAGGAAACCTTTCTTGGATTCCGACATGCTAAACCCCTTTAGCACTCGGTCTATATATGTAGACTGCGAAAGACCAAGCAACCGTTTCGATCTATCTCTATAGATCTTAATCCCGAGGATGTAGGTTGCTTCTCCCAGATCTTTTATGGAGAATGTCTTGGATAACCAAACCTTAACTGACTGTAAGATTGAAACATCGTTTCCTATAAGTAATATGTCATCGACATATAATACACTAGGAACACATTTGCACTCCCACTAACCTTCTTGTACACACAAGGTTAAATGCGGATTTTGTGAGAAATCAAACTTTTGATTATCTCATCAAAACGGATATTCTAGCTCCTGGATGCTTGCTTCAATCCATATATGGACCGTCGCAATTTGCATACCTTGGTTTTATCAACTGATGTGAAACCCTCAGGCTGTATCATATACACATCCTCGAGCAGGTTTCCATTAAGGAAAGCTGTTTTCACATCCATCTGCCATATCTCATAATCATAATGAGCCGCTATGGCCAGGAGCATCCGAATTGATTTAAGCATAGCTACAGGCGAATAGGTTTCGTCATAATCAACATCTTATTTTTGACGATATCCTTTCGCCACTAATCTAGCTTTATAGGTAATCACATTACCATCCATGTCGGTTTTTCTTCTTGAAAATCCACTTGCACCCTATAGGCTTGATGCCTTCAGGTGGGTCAACCAAGTTCCAAACTTGGTTTTCATACATGGAATCCATTTCCGACTTCATGGCTTCAAGCCACTTATCCCTTTTTGAACTTGTCAGCACTTCTTCATAACTGGTAGGCTCCTCATCATCAATGAGTAACACGTCGTTCGATTCACTTAGGAGAAATCCATATCTCTCAGGAATGTTGCGTGTTCTACCAGATCTACGAAGATGTGGTGTTACAGTAGGTCCAGCCGATTGCTCATCACTATGAGTTATCGGCTGTTGTGCTTCACCAGGTATCTCATCAATGTCTATTTGAGTCTCTCGAGCCTCCTCAAGCTCGACGACACTCCCACTATTTTCTTGCAAGAGAAACTCTTTCTCTAGAAACACAGCATGTCTTGAAACAAACACCTTTTGTTCCACAGGATGATAGAATTGGTAATCCCTTGTTTCCTTAGGGTATCCAATAAATAGACATTTATCAGACTTAGCATCAAATTTGTTTGATACAGTCCGCTTCACATAAGCAGGACAACCCCATATCTTCAAGTAAGATACACGAGGTTTCTTACCATTCCATATCTCATATGGAGTAGTAGAGACTACCTTGGTTGGCATTCTATTTAACAAGTAAACAGCTGTATGAAGTGCATAGCCCCAAAAGGACTTGGAATGATTCGCATGATTCATCATTGACTTGACCATGTCCAACAAGGTCCGGTTACGCCTCTCAGATACACCATTATACTGTGGTGTATATGGCGGAGTCCATTGAGACAATATACCAATGTCTCTTAGATAATCAAGAAACTCTTGACTTAAGTATTCACCACCTCGATCAGATCGAAGTATTTTAATACTCTTGTCATGTTGTTTATCTACTTCATTTCTGAATTCTTTGAACCTTTCAAAGGCTTCAGACTTGTGTTTCATCAAGAACATATACCCAAACCGTGAGTGATCATCGGTGAAGGTAATGAAGTAGCTATAGCCTCCTAAAGCTTGAGTTGACATAGGTCCACATACATCAGTATGTATTAGACCTAGTAACTCTCCCACTCGTTCACCTTTTCATGTAAAAGGTAACTTAGTCATCTTGCCTTTTAAGCATGATTCACATGTATCATATGAATCCAATTCAAACGATTCCAGAATTCCATATCGGTGTAATTCGGACATGCGTTTCTTGCTTACATGGCCAATACGACAGTGCCACATGTAGGAGTCTAATTGACTATCCTTTCGAGCATGCTTGTTTCTCGCTTCGATATTGAAAATATCACTGGATACGTCCAACGTATAAACACCATTGCTTAATGTTCCAGTCCCATAAAGAACTCCATTCAAAGTTATGTAACAACAATTGTTACTAAAAGTCAAATGGTACCCATTTCTATTTAAACAAGAAATAGAAATGATGTTCTTTATCAACGAAGGAACATAAAAGCAATTGTCCGATTCTAAGACAAGTCTGCAGGAGTTTCAACAAATACGTTCGATGGCGAGAACCTTTGCTCCATTCCCAACACGTAAATTTGACTCTCCCTTGACGAGTCTTCTTCTATTCCTTAGCCCATGTATGTCATTACATATATGTGAGCCACACCCAGTATCCAATACCCAAGTGTCTGAGGAATTAGAATGACAATCAATAACGAAGATATATGAAAAAGATGGAGCATCTTATGCCTTATTCTTCTTCACAGACTCAAGATAAATCTTGCAATTTCTTTGCCAATGGCCCTACTTGCCATAATGATGGCAAGTGCCCTTTTGAGTTGGTTCTGCCTTTTTAGCCTTTTTCTTCTTCCCCTTCTATTGTTCCTTTGACTCCCTCTTAGAACCTTTCTTCGAGAAATCAACTAACAACACCGTCCCCTGCTCATGCTTCTTAGAAGGCTCCACAGTCTTCAGCATGTTGAGTAGTACCACAGATGAACCTTCTTGCATCTCAGAGGTGAAGAGGAGCTTGGAGACTTCGAACCTTTCGAATCTCACTTGCTTATCAAACAACTCATAAAGATGAAGGACTACGATATGAGCATCCATATGCTCATGCTGCTTTCGTAGCTTGGGTTCCATCGTGGCTAGCATGATGCAACTCGTTAGTTCAGAATCAGTCATATGTTTCTGATAGACCAACAATTGGTCCGGAGTTGCATCGTCACTAGGATAGGAGGGAAGAGCCGCTTCGAGGACATACACAAGCTTTTCACCTTGAGAACGATTCTCAAGTTTTTAAGCCAGTCCAAGAAGTTCGGCCTAGTCAATTTATTCGAATCCAAAATGGAACACAAATTCAAAGACATCATGATCAATTTTAGAAATACAAAACGAGCATATATGAGAAAGATGATTTAAAATGCATCAACATACATTTATAAATCCCATTCATTTTTCGAATTTCAAAAACCCCAAAATCACTTCGGGAGATCGTAGGTCCATCTCCGAATGGGCTGATATCCATCATAGATATGAACAACCTTGGAGAGAGTCCAACAAGCCATTCATAACTACGATGGTAGGTATCAACTATACCGATTGCATATCACGTATATGCAACTATCACAATGTGCTATTAACTAATTGAATGTTCACACATACATCGGGTTGTTAACACATTAACAAGTATGCATCATATGCATAGCACCCAACTTCACCTCCCTTTACATCGACCTTGGAGAGAGTCCAACAAGCCGATGCTCCAGGTTAAAGCCAACCCACTAATCGAGAAATAGTATTAATATGGTTAGAGCACATTCAACCAATTAGCCCGGCTTGGAGAGAGTCCAACAACCAAAGCTAACGATTGACCTCTGACTCTTACCATATTAGTATTAAACTATTCCATGGTTTGAACATGTTCAGGTTCGAGCCGGGCTTAGAGAGAGTCCAACAACCCAAACAAGAAATGGAACTCTGGTTCTAACCATATTAATGGAAGGTGTAGACTTTAATATTGAGTTAGGGTTTTTATGTCTCATCCTCTTTGCATGCAAATAACTATTATCTACACGGTATGACATACATGACATACATCTACATGTCACGACACACATGGCATAATGATATGCATCTAATGCAATTACATGACATACAATTATGTCATGTACAATATTTCCTTATATGTCATAACTATTTATGGAAATAAAATATGTTTAAGATTTGATTCTCCAAATCAAATCATGATTAAATTTGGAAACAAATTTCAAATCTAATCAAATATTTTATTTGTGGAAATAGTTGATTAAGGAAAGTCAATTTAGGAAACCAATTTCCTAAATCATCAAAACTATTTATGAAAATAAAATATTTTAAGATTTGATTTCCCAAATCAAATCATGATTAAATTAAGAAACAAATTTCCAAAATCTAATCAAATATTTTATTTATGGAAAATATCAATTTCCATAAATACTTCCAACTTTCCAAAAGTGGAAGATTTCCATAAAGACTTCTAGACTTTCTAAAATTGAAAAATTTCCATAAATACTTCTAACTTTCCAAAAGTAGAAAATTTCCAGAAATATCATTATGACTATCGCAAAACCATTTTACAATTATGTCGAAACACAACCTGGGCTCTGATACCACTGTTGGGTTTCCGGCACCGCGGTGAGTGTGTGTTCGAACATGTTTCGTAAACATGTGCACAGCGGAAGAAATAAAAATAATAAATCTACATTTATTACAACACACACATCACACGCATACATAGTACAATATGTGTAGACATAACCGTAAATTTAAATTTGCAATAGAAGGAAATTTAACTATGTATACCTTACGTATCACGTGTAGCGGGAACGACATCAACCGGAACGATCCTCGCTAGAATCATCTCTATCTGTATCCACGCCGAGTATCCTTAGGATGACTTTGCTAAGCCACGAGCTTCGTCTTCGTAAGGGTTACTAGTCTCGTTTTGAAGACGACGTGATCGAGAGATGATCACGATCCGAATCCAAATTCGGATCCAAAGACGAGTCCTCAAAACTCGCTTCTCCGGAGAGGTATTCATCAACCGTTTGATGAATCCTTCGTCCTCCACCTCAGAGGATTACCGGAGATCGAATCCCCAGTAAGTTAGGCGCTGTCGGAGCTCTAACCGTCGTCTAAACGACGCTCCAACGAGAGGAAAACAAGCTGTTCAAAAAACTGGATAGCTTTGGTGGAGGAGTAGGCGCCGGCCAACCAAGGGAAGCCAAGTGCTAACGCCAAACCCAATGGAGATCACCGAGTACCACAACGCGAAGCTTGGCGAGGAAGGAAGGCTCCTTCCAGACGCCGTTGGAGGAGAAGAGGCGGCAATGGGAGCGCCACCTTCAATGGGGTGGGCGGCAACTCTAGCTAGGGTTTTGGATTAGGGCTTAACAACACCTTAAGCCCTCTTTTATAGAGAACTAATTCTCTTAATGGTTATTGGATCATAACCATAAGGACCGTTAACCCGCTCCATTAATATAAGTTAAAATAAACCAAACCATGATGGTTTATTTTAAGTTAAAACGAACCGAACCAACTTTTGGTTCATTCGTTTAAAATAAACCAAACCCTTTGGTTTATTCTCCTCCATTGGATTAGAACCAAACCATTTTGGTTCATCCATTATGTCTTCATAAGACACGGCCCATCCACGCTTCCATTGCGACTGAAACGATTGTTAGTGCTTATAAGCTCCACATATCTCCACAATGGCATGATATTGTCCACTTTGGGTCTAAGCCCTCATGGTTTTATTTTTGGGCTTTACCCAAAAGGCCTCATACCAAATAGGTTCTCTTTTTCTTATAATTAACCATTAATTTCCATGTCATGTCACCAATGTGGGACTTTCATGATTCCCCAATACTCCCAACAATCCCCCTCAAACGGTTGACCACATTGGGCCCCCTCGCCTATCCCTCCTCGAAGGATTTTCGTGCCCCATTCCCTTCACTCATCTTATACCCACTTTTCACATGGTCTTGTTCGGTCCCCACTCAACTAGACTTCACCTTCCCCGATGTCATTTCTCGTCCGCATGGAGCTCAACTCCTTCGCTCGAGAGTTCATGGCTCTAAACATGGATGCTTTGGCCAGACTTTGTAACAATAGGCCGTGGGTATACATCTCCTCAACGGAGTGGTGAATCCTTTATAGGTCTAGCTCACACCTTATTTTTGGCTTTACCCAAAAGGCCTCATACCAATGGAGATATCTTTTGTCTTATAAGCATAAGTCTTTCCATGATCTTACCAATGGGACTTTGATTGTATTCCGCCTTACTCCCAGAACTTCATTGACATATCTATGTTTGGTCCAGAACCTAGAAGTCTTCGGTCACTCGAGAATCCCATTCTCAAGCTCATTTAAATCAACTCGGACATCACAATGTCTCGGACGGTGAGAATCACGCTTGGATACACCAGTATACCTCCATCTATAATTAACCATTAATTATAGGTGTCCAAATGATTCACCTAGTAGTACATCATGATCACAATTACACATGTAGAGATACTCACTAGTTGTGATCAATCACAAACTCCTTGCTGAATCGTATCGTGCCCATTCACTCAAATCATCTTATACCCACTCAATCAAGACATGGTCTATAGTGTATACTCACTAGTGAATCTTCATTTATCACATAAATGGTTCATACATCATTGCCTTAGGTCTCTCATATTACTATGTATCGAAGAGTACCTTACTCTAAACATGTAATGCTTTGGCCAAAGACTTTAGTAACAATCCGACGAGAGGCCATGGGTATTCATCTCCTCGCAAGGAGTGGTGAATCCTTTATAGGCTATTCAAACACCTTCGATCACTTCAACTTATACCCAATCATCCCGGGTCCACATCTCCTCAGAGATGCTTTCTTAAGATGTCAAAGCATAAGTCTTTATGATCAAGATGACTTGAATACCGCAAGTCAAAGGAACATCGCACTTAAGCTACAGTAAGAACTTCATTGACATATCTATATATGCAGAGAACCATATGAAGTCTTACGGCGTCACTCTGAATGAAGTTATAACTAGCATCCACGATTAACTCCTGACATCACAATGTCTCCAATGTTGAGAATCACCGCTGGATACACCAAAGAGTATACCTCGTGCTAGTCTCGACAGAATTGATGGTGTCCAAATCCATCAATTCATCGAATAGGGATAATTTCGATACATCACAATTACACATGTAGAGATACACACTAGTTGTGATCCAATCACAAATTCTCTAATGCTGTGAGTCGTATCGCAGACATTCAGTAAATGAGTTTAAGATCCAATCAAATACATGAAACCATGTATACTCAAATAGTGAATCTTCATTTATCATATAAATGGTTCATACATAAGGCTTATTACTCTTGGTGGAGGTAATCACTCTTCCATAATAACACCCTAACTTAAACCCTTTGCCACACACATCAAAACCTTATCATGGCAAGAGATTTCCCTAACAGATGTGTGTGTAGTGGAAAGGCAGAACTGGGCTATGATACCACTTGTAACGCCCGCCCTTCCCGTCCTCCTAACACACATCCTATAGACGGGCGACGGCGCTACGCAATCATACATTCATGCATATAACAACGGAAGCATTTAAAAAAAACTTTACAACTTTTAACTCTAATTACATTAACCCAATCAACCTAACAATTTAATCATGGCAAAAGGTCTTAGCAATTTATTTAACTAAACATGTATCAACCATTTCAAGGTTCATAAAAAATAAACATGAGTAACCACCATAAAAAGCATTAACGTCTCCTAACAGTTTACACATAAACTGAAAATCATGCATAAGTCCGTATATGAAAAATGATCTCGTCCACCATGCCACTACCACACACATCTTTTCCCCTTCTGCTGCTCCCTTTAATTTATCCATTCCTTGCCCTTTTCTATAGTACAAGGAAAGTAAACTGTAAGCACAAAGGCTTAGTAAGGTCCTTTCCTACTCACAAAAACATACATCATGAATTAAACGTAAAGTAATGACATGTTCGTTTAAACAACATATGAGCACAACATTTATTTAAAGTAGAGACATGATCAATTTAGGAAAAGAACATAAACTTAGCATTTTTATCGCAACAGTACATTGTCTCTAAACATGATAATTCGATGAACATAAAATGATATATACAGGATGCTCTTTGAAAACGTATAGTTTATATACTTAAACATAATCTCAACATATTGGGCCCGACATTGTACCACATACATTATTCGCGCGCATCCTAAATAGATCCGAGGTAGCTAATCCCGAACCTACTAGGTTACTAGGTCCGTACTATGTCCGTCGACCTAGGGGCAACCTTGGAGCCCATCCCATGGACCTTGTTAGGGTCCGGTACAAGCCATGCATAAAGTAAAATAACATACATGTTTTTTTGTCCTAAAGAGTGTTCTTGTCCCCACTCTTAGGGAAATATTTCTTAGACATTTCATATACGTGAGTCATGCTTAACATGGGTGAAAACATAAGCATGCAGCATAGCATAAATCGGCATGAGTACAATTTAACATGGCATAAGGTAGTGACATAAGGAAAATTAAGCTAACATAAAAAGAAATCATCATCTAACATGCATAACATGGATGAATTTCAACAAGAATAATTTCTCTAATCCTATTAGCCGAACCTTCTACACATAGTTCTAGATTCTTTCGTTCAAAATCAAGCATACAACATTACAACGTAAGCACTTATATTGCAGGTGAGGGGATACTTACTACGCTTTTTCACTAATTTATACCGTTAGACTTCGCAAAGAGAAAACCTCCTGCTTGAACGTCTTGGTGCCCTTGAAGATCTCCTCCATGGTCATGGAGGCGGTGATCATGCGGGTCGCTCCCTCGATCACGCCCTGGACGAGATTCTTCACGTGGTCGGAGTTCTTGTCGTGGGGAGCGATGATGCGGGCATAACGGACGAGGCTTTCGACGTCGTCGGTGCGGGGACCGATGGTGAAGACGGCGGCTGGAGGAAAAACGAGTGAGAGAGAGAGAGTGAGAGAGAGGAAAGAAAAGAAATATATATATAAATTAGGATTTTTCTTAACCTAATTATCCCTTTAAATGATCAGCTAGATTAATCAACTTCTTTCTTTTTTTCTACCAATAGATATATTCTGTTATATCCTACTCATTGGTAATCTTATGACTTAGTGGTGGGAAGCTTATTTCCCCAAATCAACGGTTCATGGTTCAAGCCTCAACTATGAACTATTTATTCATTTTTTTATTCTTATTTCTATATATATATATATATATATATATATTTCCTTTAAATAAAAATATAGTAACTAAAATTTGGGATGTTACAAAAGCAAGTGTCCGAAAGGGATTAGGAAAACTCCTCTGGCACCAAAAGTCAACACAAAGGTCAAAGATGTCGGTGCCCAAAGTCAAAAGAGCAAAGAGCATGTCATATGCTTCAAGTGCAATTCAAAAGGGCATTACCAGAGTCAATGTCCAAAGGGGGAGAAAAAGAGAGCACCACAAGTAGGGGGACCTTCCAAAGCTAACCCTAAGGTATTTTTAAATAAAGCTCCCTATTCAAATAATGTCAAAAAGCATGCTAGAAATAATTTTAGCAATCTTGATATTTATCAAAAAGAGCATGCTAAAATTAGAGAATATTGCTTAGGAGCTAAGAAAGTCAACCTTAGAAAGAAAGAGAAATTTGGGACTAATATCCCTAGAAATATTTTACCTAAGGACAACCCTAGGTCAAACAATTATAGACAAATTCTACCTAGGGAGACCATTAGAAAGGTACAAGAGCATCTAGGTCTCAACCCTAAATGGACTAGGCATATGCCTAAGAAGTCTCATGCCCAAAAACCAAATCAAAATTCTAAAATTGGGCAATTAGAATTGGAAAACCAAGCCTTGAGGTCAAGGCTTGAGAAATTAGAAAAGACCCTTAATAAGATGCAAAATCAATTTCAAGGGTCTAATGGTCAAAGTCAAGGGTTAACATCTCAAAGTCAACATCTAGGACCCAAGAAACAAAAGTCAACCAAGGGCAAGAATGGTTTGGGTCACAAACCTAAGCCTAAGGTGGCTTATAATAGTGTTCCATTTATTATGGAACATAATCTAGGTCTAGGAAGACCAAGGTCAATAGGGAAGTCATCCCTATGGTTGACCAAGGTAGATGCCTAATGGCTAGGGTTTCGAAGAAACCTAGGGTGACCACTAAGAAGGTTACTTGGGAGGCAATCCCTAAGGTTAACCACGGCAAGATCACAATGACTAAGACTAACAAGCCTAGAAAGGTCATTAGAAAGGTATCTAGGGAGGTCATCCCTAAGGAATACCTAATTAACCCTAAGAGCTCAAATAGGTTTTGGGTTCCTAAGAGCGTGATTGATTCACGCTAGATGGGTTTAGGATGTGCTAACTTTGATTGGATGGGTAGTTAACTCAACCATAGCAAAGTTGACATTTTAGGTTATTTTCAAGGTTATGGATACCTTGGAAATAGGGTTGATTTTAAATCCTAAAGGACTTTATAATGTGCCAATATTATTTGAGAAGTTTGATAAATTGATCAAATTGGCACAACTTAGGGTTTAGAGTCATAGTGTGCCATTTTGGGTTTTTGGCACACTTGGGAGATAATTAGGTTTTATGGCAAAATGAACTTAATCCCAATAAATGGAAATTAATATTAAAATTTAGGTATTATATACCTTTATATCTTATTTTCCATGCTTTGATTTTCCATATGCTATGACATGACATCATGTTTATTTTCATCATTTATATGTCATGATCATGTTTAGGATTAAGGATAAATGTCATGTATTTTTAGATTATATCTTATGCCATGACATCATGATTATGAGCATGTGTTTATTTATATCATCTCTAATGCCATAATCATTCATGCATTTAAGAAAATTTTGATTGAAATTGATTTAAGGACAATGGCATGACTTGGAGTCCCATTTATAAGGAAATCCAGTAGAGTTGCCTTAGAAAAGTGGATGAAACCCTAGATTATATGAACCAAAACTCACATCTCACATTAAATTGACATGTATGTGTATTTTATACACCCTAGATACATGTGAGATGCAAGGATATGAGTTAAGTTCAAGGTGCATAGATTTTGCATCTAGGTGAACTAAAACTCATCTTATTTCAATGATGGATCATTGGAAAAGCTTGTGTACAAGTCATGTACATTAAGCCCAAGGAGCATGATCTAATATAGGTTTTCAAAAACTTTTTAAAATCATTTTAGAAAACCTTGGTGAAGTCTATCTTTTGATAGCAATCACCATTGATGAAATTGATACAAAGTGAGCTAAAACATTGAAGTTTTTCTTCACTTTTTAACCTTGTGTCAATTTCACTATTTTATGGGGAAAATATTTTTCTAGCATTTTTCACCCATTGTATTGCTTATAAGTATTATACGTATGAAGTTTCACGATTTTTCAAAATGCGTATAATTACTTATGTATTATCAAAGTTCATTTTCTGAATTTGAAAACTACATTTTGCAGTTATCAGTCGGCTGCCGACTAATGGAAGTCAACTGATGATGGACAGTTCGACTAATAACTGTAAGTAGTCGATTGCCAGGTTGATTTCGGGAAAAACAAGATTGTTTAGCCTGTTTTCAGCCATGATAAAGTTCCCTAACCACTCCTAACCCTAGGATATGCTTTGGGAAGCATTATAAAGGGTGAAAATCCATTGGATATGGATTAGGGAAGGTGTTAAGGTGATTTAATCAAATTTAAGGGTCGAAAAGTTCATGTTTGAACTTTGAACCTTATTTTTGATGGTCTAGAGTTCCTATTGGCTTAGGTCCCAAGGACATTGTTGGTGCAATGGTCAAGGGGGAGCAAGCTTTTAGGGGTTGGTATCCATCATAGGATGATGGATGATATTTTTTTCTCATGAGGGGGAAAATGAGATTTTGAGATACCCAATTTGGAAATTAGGAGAGTGTATAGGATTGTCTCTCTTGAGTGATATGTGACTTATCACTAGGAAGATGGTAGGCATCCTAGATATTATTGGACCAAGGGAGAGATTGTAAGATCTCATTGGAACATGAGATATTGACCTCCTTGGTGAGAACCTTTTTGATGTATGTCAAAAAGGGGGAGAGTAAAATTACCAATTTGGGAAATTGGTAAGGGAGTTTGAGTTAGGAGCCTCACTCAAGGTTTGTTTTGTCAAACATCAAAAAGGGGGAGATTGTTGGTGCAATCGGCCCAGGTCACGATTGACCAGACTCGAGTTTGACTTGAGTGATGTTTTGATGTTTGACATAGTATGTTTGACAAAGTGAGTTGACATTGATGTTTGACATTAATGTCGGTTATGATTAATCGGACTCGAGTTTGACTCGAGGGAGATTTTAATGGTTGACTAGGGTTGACCATGTGATTATGGTAAAGTCCAAGTCATGGTTACTTGGCATGTAAAGTCCAAGTGGGACACTTGGCGTTGTGAAAGTATAAGGGGGACACTTGGCAAGGAAAAGTCCAAGCATGGGTCTTGGCATGGAAAGTCCAACATGTGTTGGCAAGAGAAAGTCCAAGCTTGAGTCTTGACATTTGAGAAGTCCAAGGGGTTTGATATTGGCGGCGTAAAGTCCAAGCGGAGTCTTGGCAGCGTAAGTCCAATGTGCCTTGGTGGTATAGATCGACTTAGTATGACAATAGCCGACGGAAGCACCTGAAGGCTAGCGATGGATGAACAAGTCATGGATGACTTGGAGGGATCCGATAGGCACGAGGCTGACGGAGGTGGCTAGAAGGCTTAGGTCTAGGCTAAGGGTGGTCTAGCAAGTATGGGGACACCATACTTGGGTTAAAACCTCATGTTTGAGGTTGGCAGTCGACTGGCATTGTGGCCGGTTCGACTGCCGTGAGTCGACTAGAGCTCGACTGCTATTCAAGGGCTAAAAATGCCTTGGCAGTCGACTGCTCGTTGGAGCAGTCCACTGATGGTAGTCGACTGCTAGTTTAGTCGCAAGCACAGAATGCTTTATAGCCGACTAGGCAGTCGGCTACGGCCACTGACAGTCGACTGCCAATGTTGGCAGTCGACTGGTGAGAGTCTCGTTGGAACTTTTCCAGAGTGGATTGAGCCGTTGTCTCACAGCAACAGTGGCATCAGTCGATTGGTGACTTATGACAGTCGACTGATCGGCGGAAATCCAGCCCGATGCAGGTTAAAAGGGAGTTGTTCATGAAGATTCCGGTATTGGTTCTTTGGGAGCTTTGGTGAGGCGATTTGAAGGCGATTTGTAGGTGCATTTTAGGCTCCTTCAAGCTCATCCAAGCAACCGACAAGCAACCGCTCAAAACCCTAGTTTGTAAAGTGTTCTTTACATTTTCACTTGTATTTGCTTGTTTACTTTGTATTACTTGTTTTAATTCAATGTACGAGGTTTCTCCACCTCCGACTTGTTGTCGAGAAGGAGTTTATTCCTTAGTGGTGTTTGTGGCATCGCTAGAGCTCTTTAGAGCTCGATCCGTAGAGTAGGAACCATTCGGTTCCGAACCACGTTATATGATTGTGTAGTGCTTGTGTTTGTGTTGTATTTGTTTTATTATTTCTATTTCCGCTGTGCTAATACGAATTGTAGACAAGCACACAATTGAAATCCATCACGCAACCAATCGATGCTATTCACCCCCCCTCTAGCGTTCCAAGGATCCCCAACATAATTCAATTAAGTTATCCCAAAGTTCCTTAGAATTTTCAAAGGGTCCGACTCTATTGAGTTCTTCTTTGGTTAGTCAGCATTGCAAGGTGTTAAGGGCCTAGTAATCGACTTGAGCTCATTTTCTTATGTTCGTGGTCCATTTCTTCGGATCTAATAACTCTCCCGAGTCATCTAGCGGAGGGATGAAACCTTTCCTAATTGAAAATCACACCTCAAGGTCAGTTTTCAGAAAGCCTTTCATTCGTCTCTTCCAATAGGAAAAGTCCTCTCCATTAAAGAGAGGAGAGCGAACGGTGATATATGTAGGATCTCGTTGGAAGCTAGAGGGGGAGTGAATAACTTGTTTTCATTTCTACAAAAAGATTAGCGAAAGTACAAACAAAAACAACAATAATAAAGAAAATGAAAACACAATGCTAACACAAATCCTTTACGTGGTTCGGAGATAATGCTCCTACTCCACGGCGATCCTTAAGGTGGATCAACCCTAAGCAATCTCACTATGAAGCTTTCTTTTACAACAACCCTCCTCTTCTTACAAAGGATGAATATGAAGTTTAGAGAGGAGGAGGAAAATTAAAACACTAGAAAGCTTGGAAAATTCGTGGAGGCTTAAAAGGATGATCACAAAATTAGCATTATCCCTCAAAACCACCACCAACCCTCTTTTTATATAGAGAGGGTTGTTTTTCCCATTGGAGCACGATCAGTCGATTGATGTATAGCATCAGCCGACTGCTGCCAAAGCCAACGTCTTATGATGAAGCAAATCCACAGAGATATGCAACCGCCATTTCCAACGGCTGCATGATCAGTCGAATGATCACTTCATCAGTCGACTGATGAAGCGATCAGTCGAGTGATCACCGTGCGGAGTCGAGTGAGACTCCATTCTGTGCCCGTCGTCGACCTGATCAGTCGACTGCCAGTATTGGCAGTCGACTGATGGCGACATCAGTCGACTGTTCGTCAGCTTTTCAGCCTGACTCAGTCGAGCACCCTAACAGTCGACTGATACATCATATCAGTTGACTGATACTCATCAAGTATGAATAATTCATACTTGAATTTACCCCCTAGACATAGACTAAACCTTCTAGCTCTTCCTTAAGCCTTGTGCCTCCAGGATCCCTCCGAGTCTGCGACTTGTTCATCCTTTGCGCTTTGCTTCTAAGAGCTTCCTTCGGTTTTGTCATGTCTTGGGTTTCCCTTTGCCAAAGCGTGCTTGGACTTTATGCCGCCAAGACCACATGCTTGGACTTACGCTGCCAAGACTTGCCTTTGGACTTCCTTTGCCAAGGTCCGTTTGGACTTAACGCCGCCAAGACTTCATGCTTGGTCTTATGCCGCCAAACCTTTTCCTTGGACTTCTCTTGCCAAGATCATACTTGGACTTTGCCTTTACTAAGTCTTCATACTTGGATTTTCCTATCACTTAAACACGTTCACAATTAGATCACAAAGTATTGCCTAAATTAGATGATTATCCAAACATCAAAACATATAAATGCTTGGGGCATTGTTGCACCAACAATCTTCCCCTTTTTGATGTTTGACAATCATTTAAGTTAGGTCTTTAAAACATGCACATAATCATATTTCCAATATGAATTCTATCTTTAGACATTCATGCACATAATCATATTTCCATCATATTTTCAATATGAATTCTAAATTAAACATTCTTTCTCCCCCTTTGACATACATCAAAAAGAGAAGAATACATAAATTTGCATGAAAGAGTGAAATTTGGTGTATCTTGAACTAAGATATAAAATTGAAGTTAAGCTCCCCCTAAATCCAAGATATGGTTCATGATGAATGAAAGACATGTGGAGCAAAGCCTATCAAAAAATTGGAGGTTAAATCCTAACTTTGCACCAACAATTTCCTTGGGAAGTCCCTAAGCCAATAGGAACTCTAAACCATCAAGAATAAGATTTAAAGTTCAAACATGAACTCTTCCACCCTTAAATTGGATACAATATCCTAACACCTCTCCAAATCCATATCCAATGGATTTTTACTCTTTATAATGCTTTCTAAAGCATATCCTAGGGTTAGGAGTGGTTAGGAACATTTACCGTAGCTGAAATCGGGTTAAACAACCTTGTTATCCCAAAATCAGGCTATCAATCAAGTCCTGCAGAAACGATCGATCTTTGCGCCGGGTCTGCCGAGGCACTTCCGCTAGGCGATTTTCCACGGCGGTATCCGCCGATTTCCACCAGGCGATTACGCTGGCGTAGGCGCGCCGAGCGATTCGCCAGTGGTTTTGTCGCCGGGCTATTTTGCGAGCGGTTTCTTTGCGAAGCGATTCAAGCGAGGTTATTCTTTGCCAGTACTTCCACGAGGCGGAGTTTACGCGGCGATTTTCGCGGCGATGCCGTGGCGTAAAGGCGCCGGGGAGTTTCGCGGTGGTTTTGCCGCCGGGCTTTGCGGTGGTTTTGCGCCATGGCGATTTCACAAGCGATTGCGCTAGAGGCGGTATCGCACCATTCGGTCGCCCTATAGAAGCGTGATAACTAAAAACCCAGTTTTTCAATTATCAGAATCCAACTTTATACATAGATTGAAAAATCATGAAATTTCATATGTATAATACTTATAACACATACAATCAGTAAAAAATCTTGGAAAAATATTTTAACCATTAAAATAGGAGATTGGTACAAAGTTCAAAAACTATTAAAACTTTAATATTTTTGATCTACTTTGTATCAACTTCTACAATGATGATTGCTATCAAAAGATAGACTTCACCAAGGTTTTCTAAAGTGATTATAAAATGTTTTCTATTTTGAACCATGGACTATTGGCTAGATATACATGACTTGTATATTAGCTTTCCTCATGATTCTTATGGATGATTGAAATAAGTTTAAGTTCATCTAGATGCACTACCTATGCACCTTGAACTTAACTTATTTTTCTAACATCTCACATGTTATCTAGGATGTATTAAGCACACACAAGTCAATTTAAATGTGAGATGTGGAATTAGGATTATTATAGCCTCATGCATTTTTAAAGGGGATGAGAAGATTTATATGATGAAACTCCCCCTAAAACCTTGCATCAAACAGTCCTAAAAACTTCTTAATAATGAATATTATCATGCCATAGATTTAGAACATCAAAAATACACTAAACACCAGGAAATAAAGCTATTTTTCATAAAACCACGATTATCGATCATTAGTTTACGATGCGTGATCGATATGCTGAAATCAATTTCAAACCTTTTCATTAAATTTAGAAATGCGTTAGAAATTCTAAAACCTCAAAAAATCACGAAATTTTGTGTATACATTTTTGAAATCATTATTTATCAAGGAAAAATAATTTGAAAATTATATATTTTTCATATTTCAAGATTGATACAAACTTGGAAACTAATAAAAGTTCTAATGTTTTTGCAAACTTTGTATCACTTTTGTGTTTCACTTGAAAACTGTTTTTCAAAATATGATAAACATAGTTTAAATTATGTTTTATTTGACATTTCCAAACATGTTCTTGGATCTATATGCACATCAATTGTGTATAACCCTTCCCAATGATTGGTCCAATGAAGGATTTGAAGGTGGGAAACTTCTCTTCCCACTTCAACTCGGCCGCTTATTCATGGCAATCCCTTCTACGTCCCCGGATAAAAAAATTTTCCTTGACAAGAGGGATTACCCAAGCAACCGTGTCATGGTCGTGCTATTCGATTAGAGCAGTCACTTGAACAAACTTGTTGTTCTAGTAACCAACCTCTATTCTACGAATAGTCGCGAAATAAACAATGTACGGATCGTTGACTTTTGTGTTATGTTCGGGGTCCAAGTTATATTAGCCACAAAACAGAATATATAACATTCATATAATTGAAAAATAAATATAAACATGTTACAAAAGAAAATAGACAATCGATATACCTCTCGATCTTCTATTGTATGACCTTCCTCCTTTTGGACGTCGTGTGGGCGACGATCTACCAAAAGTTGAAGCTCCTAGATCACCAATCTTACTTCCTTGCTCGCTCCGAACAAGAGGAAGTATAGAAACAAGACACTCCTCCTTCTTTCAACCAACCACCAAGCTCTAAGGTTGGTGCTTACCGCCGACCAAGAAGGAGAAGGAGAATGAGATGGAAACCGGCCAAGACTCTAAGGGAAGACCCTAAGTCTTGTTTCCACCGTCCAAGGAGAAAGAGAAGGGATGGTTTGGATGCCGACCAAGGGAGGGAAGGCTGGTATGGGCGCCGACCACCAAGGAAGAAGAAGAAGATAAGGAAAATCTTTCCTTATTTGGTGCCGCCAACCCCAAACCCTAATCTCCAAGCCTGCCGCCCACCTTAACCCTAATCCTATCTCTAATGGGATTCCTCCTTGCCGCCCACCCCCTCCTCTCCTTTTATAGAGTTAGGGATAAGCCTTGTTTTAATCTCCACCATTGGTTCTAGGGATTTAATCTCAACTGTCGGATCTAGAGATTTGATCTCAATCGTCGGATCTAGAGATTTAATCTCTACCATTGGATCTAGAGTTTTGTTTTCAACCATTGGATCTAGGCTTCATGAGGTATTAATAGGATACAATAGGGACCATGAGGAGGAGTTGGATCTTGGCCACCTAATGGATCAAGCCCACATAAAGTCCGATCCATTAATGATAATCGAATCCACTAAAGGATTATCATTGATCTACCTCACCAACCCCCATAAGTTAATATGGGCTCCATATATTATATGTACATTTTCTCCCCGTGTTTAAGATCTCGAATGTCCGTCGATTAATTAATTTATTGACCATTAATTAATCAACATCTAACTCCATGAGTAGTACCACTCAACCTTTTTATCATGCCGGACCAAGTCCACCTGCACGGTTTACATGATGAACCTTATGAGCTCCTCAAGGGGACATCATCATCCTAATATATAGGACACGATTTCCTCCTATAATCAACGGCACACCATATAAATAATATCATTTCCCAACTTACCGAGCCTATCGATTTAATCTATAAATCTCGCCCATTGGTAAATCAAAGAAATGAATACTAAGTATATGTGCCCATTATTATATTGGGATTAAGAGTATGTACAATATAATAAGAAGTTCCTGAGCCACACAGCTTCTTTGGCCGCCTCAGAGGCTGCCACATACTCAGCTTCCATGGTAGAGTCCGCCACGCATTTCTACTTGACACTCCTCCATACAATGGCTCCACCTCCCAAAGTAAACACAAAACCTGAGGTAGACTTGCTGTTATCCCTATCTGATTGGAAGTCAGAATCTGTGTAACCCACAGGGAGTAATTGGTCTGCCTGGTAAACTATGATATAATCCCTAGTCCTTCTCAAGTACTTCAATATATGCTTTACCGCAGTCCAATGTCCCTGTCCTGGATTACTCTGATATCTGCTGACCATGCCCACGACAAAGTAAATATCTGGTCTCGTACATAGCATCGCATACATGAGGCTTCCTATTGCCGAAGCATAAGGAACCACCTTTATCTCCTCTATCTCCTCAGATGTTCTAGGACACATCTCCTTAGATAAAGGAACTCCATGCCTGAAAGGTAGAAAACCTTTCTTGGAGTTTTCAAGCTTGAGATAAGCACAACATCCTTTTCCTGCGATCCCTTATAACCTTGATCCCAAGGATGTGTCCCACTTCTCCCAAGTCCTTCATATCAAACTGTTTGAACAACCATACCCTTACGTCTGATAACACTTTGATATTGTTGCCAATTAACAAAATGTCATCTACGTATAGTATAAGAAATACCACTACGTTTTCATCACATCTCTTGTATACACAAGACTCATCCAGACTTTGAATAAATCTATAAGACTGGATTACCTCATCAAAGTGGATTTTCCAAGACCTCGTAGCTTGCTTTAATCCATAAATGGACCGATTAAGCTTACATACAAGATGCTCTTTGCCCTTTGCAATGAATCCCTCTGGTTGTTTCATATAGATGTTTTCCTCAAGACTTCTATTAAGGAAAGCTGTCTTGACATCCATCTGCCACACCTCATAATCCATATGAGCTGCAATGCATAAGAGAATCCGGATAGACTTAAGCATGGCTACCGGCGAAAAGGTCTCCTCATAATCGATACTTTCTTTCTGAGTATACCCCTACACAATAAGCCTTGCTTTGAAGATCTCAACCTTCCCATCTATTCCTCTCTTTCTTTTGTAGATCCACTTGCATCCAATGGTTTTTACACCATCGGGTGGTTCTACTTGCTCCCAGATCTGATTTGAATCCATAGATTCAATCTCAGCATTCATTGTACTTCACCAAGATACTGCATCTTTATCTTGGATTGCCTCGTCATATGTCCAGGGATCAGGTTCATGTTCGTCAGGGACCAAATCAGAAGATTCTCCTAAGAACATGAATCTATCAGGCTGTCTCACAACCCTCCCACTACGACGAGGTATCACCTGTGTATCCTCTATGACACGCGGTGTAGTGATTTGTGGTATATCCTCTTGTACCGGTGGTACTGAAGAAGTGACTTCCCCTTTTATTTCCTCCAGAACAATCTTACTCATGAGCTTATGGTTCATCACATAGTCTTCCTCTAGAAATCTGGCATTCGTGCTAACGATCACCCTCTGATCTCTAGGACTATAAAACAAACCACCTTTCATTCCTCTAGGATAGCCAATGAACATGCTGCATACATGCGAGGTTCCAACTTACGATCTGCCTTCATCACATGTGTGGACTCCCCATATCGAATATGTCTTAGACTAGGCTTTTGCCATCCACAGGCACTAATTTAGATGGAACCAAGTTCAAAATGTACACTGCCGTATCTAGAGCATATCCCCATAACGAATCTGGCAACTCAGAATAACTCATCATCGATCTAACCATCTCTATAAGAGTCCTATTCCTTCGCTCTGCTACACCATTCTACAGGGGTGTGCCAGGTGTAGACAATTGAGATTGAATCCCAGCCTCTGATAAGTAATTCCTAAACTCTCCCAAGAGGTACTCACCACCACGATCAGATTGTAGTGTCTTGATACTTTTACCTTGACGTTTCTCCACATCAGCCTTGAATTCTTTGAACTTGTCAAAGCATTTAGACTTGCAACGCATCAAGTAAATGTATCCATATCTTGAGTAATCATCTATAAAAGAGACAAAATACTCAAAACCACCTCTATCCTGGATAGACATAGGACCACACAAATCAGAATGAACCAATTCTAACACATCTTTGGTTCTATACCCCTTGGCCTTAAAAGGCCTCTTGGTCATTTTACCCTCCAAGCAAGATTCGCAGATTGGGAAATCTTCCACCACTAATGAACCTAGAGGTCCATCAGCTATCAACCTTTGAATTCTGCTTAGGTTAATATGACCAAGCCTAAGATGCCAAAGATATGTTTGGTTCATCTTCGAAGGTTCTTTTCTCTTATTGGAATTAGAAGATGAGTTATTAACTTCTATTTGCATCATGGGAGCTTTTGGTTCAAGTGTGTATAAATTTTCTATCAATGCACCTGAACAGATAATGTCCCTATTCCTTTTTATAACAAATTTGTCATTAAAAGAAATAGAATATCCATCCATAAATAATTTAGAAACCGAAATTAAATTCTTTCTAAATAAAGGTACATAAAGGCAATTCTTAAGAACCAAAACTTTATTTTTCTCAAAAGATAAATAAACGTCTCCCACTACAACAGCCGCCACCTTCGTGGCATCGCCCAAGTATACGGTAATCTCTCCCTCAGCCAGTCGTCTAGTTTCCTGGAACCCCTACAAAGTATTGCAGATATGATCAATGGCTCCCGTATCTACACACCAGCTGTCGGTAGATAGCATCGCTAAACATGTTTTAACGACTAGACTAAAAGATATACCTTTGTTCTGCTTGCGGTTGGGGCAGTCCTTCTTCCAGTGTCCAGTCTGCTTACAAGTAAAGCACTTGCCTTTCGCCTTCTTCACTCCTTCTTGAGTTCCTCCCACCGCCTTTGCCTCAGTTTGTTTCTTCTTCATCTTGCCTTTCAGCTTAGAAGTAGAAACCTTTTGGGTCACCATGGCATGTGCCAGAGCACTCTGACGAAATAGCCCCTCTGCCGCCTGGAGTTCTGTTAGAAGCTCTGCCAATGAATACAACCTTTTATTCATGTTGTAGTTCAGGCAAAACTGCTCAAAACTCCTAGGTAGAGATTGGAGAATGATATCGATCTGGGTTTCCCCATCGATCTCAGCTCCGAGGACTTCCAACTCATTTAAATGAGCCATCATCTTGAGAACATGATCCCTCATGGGTGTTCCCTCGATCATGGTAGTCGTCATCAAGTTCCTCATGACTTCCTGCCTAGTAGCCCGATTCTGGTGTTCGAAAAGTTCTTTGAGATTGAGCATCATGTCATAAGTAGTGGGCATGGCTTGATGCTAATGTTGCAGTACATTTGACATAGATGCCAAGATGTAACACCGCACCATCTCATCGACCTTAATCCACTTCTTATAACTCTCCTTCTCCTTTTCCCCAGAATCATCCGCAGGCTTAAAAGGGCACTCTTCGAGGAGTACATATTTGTATTCCTCAGCAGTCAAGACAATGTCAAGATTCCTATTCCAATCAACATAGTTGGGTCCAGTAAGTTTCTTCTCTTTCAGTATCACAGCAAGCGGGTTGAAAGTCATTTTGAAAGAAAACCTAAAAATCACATAGATCAAAACAATATATTTCAAAAAATTATTGATTCCTCAAACAATAATATTTTAAAATCAACCAACACCTTAAAATACCGAGAATATCGTATGCCATGATAGTGGGATGTATACGAATTCTACATTTGTAAGAGGAGGTTTTACCCATTAATTTTACTATCTTGTCAACCTAACTTTTTGACAAGTAAAATTAATAGTTGGTTCCTCTTTGGCCTTACAAATAAAAGCAGAGGAGGAAGGCACTCAGAGCCGACGCGCAAGTTTGTTTGCATCACATATCAAATCGTAATGGAGGCCGTGAGAATTTATAAAAATATCCCTCTCCCACTTAGTAATTTGAAATTGAGAAATTTTATAGCCTATGACATGCATATCAAACAATAAGCAATAAATATGAAAAATAAAAATTTTCCAACTATTATGGCTTTTGACTTCAATATGTCTCCTATTGTATTGCTATCTCGTCCGCTCCTCCTACGCCATGTACGAGCCATCCGGAGATCCGAGTCGAGAAAAAAAATATTTTAATTTACATCCATCGATCCTATACTCCACGAGGGAGTGTACATGAAATCTAGATCGAAAGTAAACTAAAATAGAAAGAGTGGCTAAACAATGTCGTATCTAATTTACAAAAATTAAATACTAGCCTCGTCAACCCCGAGGATTTAACAAAATATACAATTACACACATACAATAACATACACACATATGACCATAATAGTTGGATCCTATGTCTGCAACCAAAGAGTTAACCTACGCATATCCTACTATTATCCGACACATATAATATATGAAAAGTGAATAAAAGTAACCGAATTCTAAATACACAAAATCGGAAACCGTGGCTCTAATACCACTTGAAAGTGGAAAACTTCGCTTCCCACTTCAACTCGGTCGCTTGTTCATGGAAATCCCTTCTACGTCCCCGGATAAAAAAATTTATCCTTGACAAGAGGGATTACCCAAGCAACCGTGTCATCGTCGTGCTATTCGATTAGAGTAATCACTTGAACAAACTTATTGTTCAAGTAACCAACCTCTATTCTATGAATAGCCGCGGAATAGACGATGTACGGATCACCGACATTTGTATTTATGTTTGGGGTCCAAGTTATATTAGCCACAAAACAGAATATATAACATTCAAATAATTGAAAAACAAATATAAACATGTTACAAAAGAAAATAGACAATCGATATATCTCTCGATCTTCTATTATATGACCTTCCTCCTTTTGGACGTCGTGAGGGCGATGATCTACCAAAAGTTGAAGCTCCTAGATCACCAATCTTCCTTCCTTGCTCACTCTGAACAAGAGGAAGTATAGAAACAAGACACTCCTCCTTCTTTAAACCAACCACCAAGCTCCAAGGTTGGTGCTTACCGCCCGCTAAGAAAGAGAAGGAGAATGAGATGGAAACCGGCCAAGACTCCAAGGGAAGACCCTAAGTCTTGTTTCCACCAGCCAAGGAGAAGGAGAAGGCCTGGTTTGAACGCCGACCAAGGGAGGGAAGGCTGGTATGGGTGCCGGCCACCAAGGAAGAAGAAGAAGATAAGGAAAAACTTTCCTTATTTGGTGCCGCCAATCCCAAACCCTAATCTCCAAGCTTGCCGCCCACCTTAACCCTAATCCTATCTCTAATGGGATTCCTCCTTGCCACCCACCCCCTCCTCTCCTTTTATAGAGTTAGGGATAAGCCTTGTTTTAATCTCCACCATTGGTTCTAGGGATTTAATCTCAACCGTCGGATCTAGAGATTTGATCTCAACCGTCGGATCTAGAGATTTAATCTCTACCTTTGGATCTAGAGTTTTGTTTTCAACCATTGGATCTAGGCTTCATGAGGTATTAATAGGCTACAATAGGGACCATGAGGAGGAGTTGGATCTTGGCCACCTAATGGATCAAGCCCACATAAAGTCCGATCCATTAATGATAATCCAATCCACTAAAGGATTATCATTGATTTACCTCACCAACCCCCATAAGTTAATATGGGCTCCATATATTATATGTACATTTTCTCCCCGTGTTTAAGATCTCGAATGTTCGTCGATTAATTAATTTATTGATCATTAATTAATCAACATCTAACTCCATGAGTAGTACCACTCAACCTTTTCATCATGCCAGACCAAGTCCACCTGCAAGGTTTACATGATGAACCTTAGCTCCTCAAGGGGACATCATCATCATAATATATAGGACACGGTTTCCTCCTATAATCAATGACACACCATATAAATAACATCATCTCCCAACTTACCGAGCCTATCGATTTAATCTATAAATCTCGCCCTTTGGTAAATCAAAGAGATGAATACTAAGTATATGTGCCCATTCTTATATCGGGATTAAGAGTATGTACAATATAATATCTGAGGTCTGATTCGATTATGTAGTCAGCAATAAATCGAATCACCTCTAAGTCGGTCCTGCTCAATACACACAAAGTGTACTAGTGTGATTCTATGGTCAAGACAAACCAATACGAAATCACACTACAACCATACCAATGGTTTGTCCAAAGCCATCTCGGTTGTGAGCCTATACTTATACTTTACAAGGAGCCGATAACATGATCTCCCGTGTGACACCACACATCATGTTACCTACAATGTAATGTATTAGATAATATGCATAACCATAAATATGCAAACAATGATTATGTGATTCTTATTTCAAAATAAAGATGTTCATACAAAAGATAGACTTTTCAGTATATGTGGATACCACAAGTCACTGCATCGCGTGTTACAGAGGATACACAGGTGATACCTCATCGTAGTGGTAGGGTTGTGAGATAGCCTGATAGATTCATGTTCTTGGGAGAATCTTCTGATTTGATCCTTGGTGAACATGAACATGATCCCTGGACATATGATGAGGCAATCCAAGATAAAGATGCGGAATCTTGGCAAAGTGCAATGAATACTGAGATTTAATCTATGGATTCGAATCAGGTCTGGGAGCTAGTAAAACCAGCCGATGATATAAAAACCATTAGATGCAAGTGGATCTACAAAAGAAAGAGAGGAATAGACGGGAAGGTTAAGACCTTCAAAGAGAGGCTTGTTGCGAAGGGGTATACTCAGAAAGAGGGTATTGATTATGAGGAGACCTTTTCGCCGGTAGTCATGCTTAAGTCTATCCGGATTCTCTTATGCATTGTAGCTCATATGGATTATGAGGTGTAGCAGATGGATGTCAAGACAGCTTTCCTTAATGGAAGTCTTGAGGAAAACATCTATATGAAGCAACCAGAGGGATTCATTGCAAAGGGCTAAGTGCTTCTTGTATGTAAGCTTAATCGGTCCATTTATGGATTGAAGCAAGCTTCGAAGTCTTGGAACATCCGCTTTGATGAGATAATCCAGTCTTATGGATTTATTCAAAGTCCGGATGAGTCTTGTGTATACAAGAGATGTGACGGAAACGTAGTGGTATTTCTTGTACTATACATAGATGACATTTTGTTAATTGGCAACAATGTCAAAGTGTTATCGGATGTAAGGGTATGGTTGTCCAAACAGTTTGATATGAAGGACTTGGGAGAAGTGGGACACATCCGTGGGATCAAGGTTATAAGGGATCGCAGGAAAAGGATGTTGTGCTTATCTCAAGCTTCATACATAGACACCATTATGGATCATTTTAGCATGCAGAACTCCAAGAAGGGTTTTCTACCTTTCAGGCATGGAGTTCCTTTATCTAAGGAGATGTGTCCTAGAACATCTGAGGAGATAGAGGAGATGAAGGCGGTTTCTTATGCCTCGGTAGTAGGAAGCCTCATGTATGTGATGCTATGTACGAGACCAGATATCTGCTTTGCCATGGGCATGGTCAGCAGATATCAAAGTAATCCAGGACAGGGACATTGGACTGTGGTAAATCATATATTGAAGTACCTGAGAAGGACTAGGGATTATTTGCTAGTTTACCAGGCAGACCAATTAGTCCCTGTGGGTTACACAGATTCTAACTTCCAATCAGATAGGGATAAGAGTAAGTCTACCTCAGGTTTTGTGTTTACTTTGGGAGGTGGAGCCATTGTATGGAGGAGTGTCAAGCAGAAATGCGTGGCAGACTCTACCATGGAAGCTGAGTATGTAGCAACCTCTAAGGCGGCCAAAGAAGCTGTGTGGCTCAGGAACTTCCTGATGGACTTAGATGTGATTCCTGGTTTGCCGAAAACTATCACAATTTATTGTGATAATAGTGGTGCAGTTGCAAACTCGAAGGAACCATGAGCCCATAAGGCAAGTAAACACATAGAGTGCAAGTACCACCTGATACGAGAAATCGTAAAGAGAGGATAAGTTGCTGTGGCCAAGATTGCATCGGAGGATAACCTGGCAGATCCTTTCACTAAGGCCCTTCCGGCAAGAGCTTTTGATAGGCATGTGGAGGGAATGGAGATCAGATATATGGCAGTTTGAGGACAACATAGTCTTTTAGTATAAGTGGGAGATTGTTGGAATGTATACTGAAAAGTATATCTTTTGTATGAACATCTTTATTTTGAAATAAGAATCATATGATCATTGTTTGCATATTTATGGTGATGCATATTGTCTAATACATTACATTGTAGATAACATGGTGTGTGGTGTCACACAGGAGATCATGTTATCGGCTCCTTATAAAGTATAAGTATAGGCTCACAACAAAGATGACTTTGGACAAACCATTGGTATGGTTGTAGTGTGATTTGGTATTGGTTTGTCTTGACCATAGAATCACACTAGTACACTTTATGTGTATTGAGCAGGACCGACTTAGAGGTAATTCGATTTATTGCTGACTACATAATCGAATCGGACCACAGATATTATTTTGTACATGCTCTTAATCCCGATATAATAACGGACACATATACTTAGTATTCATTTCTTTGATTTATCAATGGGCGAGATTTATAGATTAAATCGATAGGCTCCGTAAGTTGGGAAATAATTTTATTTATACGGTGTGCCATTGATTATAGGAGGAAACTGTGTCCTAAATATTAGGATGATGATGTTCCCTTGAGGAGCTCATAAGGTTCATCATGTAAACCCTGCAGGTGGACTTGGTCCGGCATGATGAAAAGGTTGAGTGGTACTACTCATGGAGTTAGATGTAGATTAATTAATGGTCAGTAAATTAATTAATCGACGTACATTCGAGATCTTAAACATGGGGAAAAATGTACAAATAATATATGGAGCCCATATTAACTTATGGGGGTTGGTGAGGTATATCAATGATAATCCTTTAGTGGATTGAATTATCATTAATGGATCGGACTTTATGTGGGCTTGATCAATTGGGTGGGCAAGATCCAACTCCTCCTCATGGTTCCTATTGTAGTCTATTAATACCTCATGAAGCCTAGATCCAATGGATGAAAATAAAACTCTAGATCCGACGATTGAGATTAAAATCTCTAGATCAGACGGTTGAGATTAAATCCCTAGAACCAATGGTGGAGATTAAAACAAGGCTTATCCTTAACTCTATAAAAAGGGGCTTAAGGGTTGGCGTGGAGAAAAATAAGAAGCAAGGGAGGTTTGGAGTTGGCGGCAAGAGGCTTGGAGTTAGGGTTTCGAGTTGGCGGCACCAAATAAGGAAACCTTTTCCTTATCTTCTTCTTCTTCCTTTGTGGCCGACGCCCATACAGCTCCTCTCCTCCCTTGGCCGACATCCAAACCTAGCTCTTCTCCTCTCCTTGGCCGGTGGAAACACGGCTTAGGGTCCTCCCTTGGAGCTCTTGGCCGACATTCATCTTTCTCATCTTCTCCTTGTTGGTCGGCGGCAAGCAACTTGCTTGTTGTTTGTTGGTTGGCTAAAGAGAGGAGAAGGGTCTTGTTTCTATTCTTCCTCTTGCTCGGAACGAGCAAGGAAGGAAGATTGGTGATCTAGGAGCTTCAACTTTTGGTAGATCGTCGCCCACACGACGTCCGAAAGGAGGAAGGTCATACAATAGAAGATTGAGAGGTATAACACTTATCTATCTTCATATGTAACATGTTTGTAATTATTTTCAATTATATATGCATAATATATTCTATTTTGTGGCTAAATATACTTGGACCCCGAACATAAACACAAAAGCTAGCGATCCGTACATCGTCTATTCCGCGGCTATTCGTAGAATAGAGGTTGGTCGCTAGAACAACAAGTTTGTTCAAGTAACCACTCTAATTGAATAGCACGACGATGAAACGATTGCTTGGGTGTTCCCTTTTTTTTCTAGGATTAAATTTTTTTTTAATCCGGGGACATTGATGGGATAGCCATGAACAAGCGACCGAGTTGAATTGGGAAGTGAAGTTTCCTACCTTCATATTCTTCCCTTTGTTCGGAGCGAGTAAGGAAGGGAAGAACGTGATCTAGGAAGTTTCATCTCTTGGAGGATCGTTGCCCACACAACGTCCAAGAGGAGGATAGGATATACAATAGAAGACAAAGAGGTATAATTCTTGTTTTGGTTTTCTTTTTTTCTTTATATTATGTATGTAATTGCATGTGGCTAATTTACTTGGACCCCGAAGATAAACACACAAACCGGCGATCCGTACATCATCTATTTCGTGGCTAATCGAGGAAAAGAGTTAGGTTGCTTGAACAACAAGTTTTTCAAGAGACCACTCTAATCGAATAGCACGATGATAGATCGGTTGCTTGGGTAATCCATCATCGTCTTGGATAAAAATTTTTTAATCTGGGGATGTAGATGGGATCGCCATGCACAAGCGACTGAGGTGCGAAGCGAAGCTTCGGTTCCAACCTTCAATTGGTATTAGAGCCACAGTTTCCGGTTTTGTGTGTTTAGGATTCTGTTACTTTTATGCACTTATCATATATTATATGTGTCGAATGATAGTAGGATGTGCGTAGGCTAACTTTTTGGTTACAGGCATAAGATCCAACTATTATGGCCATATGTGTGTGTATGTGATTGGATATGTGTAATTGTAATATTATTTGAATCCTCGGGGTTGGCGAGGCTAGTATTTAATTTTTGTAATTAAGTACGACATTGTTTAGCCACTCTTTTATTTTAGTTTACTTTCTATCTAGATTTCATGTACACTCCTTCGTGGAGTATAGGATCGATGGATGTAAATTAAAATAATTATTCTTAGCTCAGATCTTCGGATGGCTTGTACATGGTGTATGGAGGAGCGGACGAGATGGCGACACGACGGGAGGCATATTGGAAAACAAAAGCCATAATAGTTGGAAAATATTTTTTTTCATATTTATTGCTTCTTGTTTGATATGCATGTTGTGTGCTAGGAAAATTCCTCATTTTAAATTAGTAAGTGGGAGAGGGATATTTTTTTAAAAATTCCCATGGCCTCCATTACGATTTGACATGTGATGCAAACAAACTTGCGCATAAGCTCTGAGTGCCTTTCTCCCCATCGGATGAGTTTGTTTTGCGGATCACAGGGTCAAATATGGTTATAGAAAATTATTTAGAAGCATGTGTACTTCCCCATCGGAAGGCACGTAATCCAAGATAATTGCCTTGGTATCGAGTAATGGTGAACACTTAGATGCAAATAAGAGTATCCTCCCCATCGGAGTCACTGCTTTTATTTGTAGGGCCGAAGAGGAACCAACTATTAATTTTATTTGTTAAAAAGTTAGGTTGACAGGATAATAAAATTAATGGGTAAAACCTCCTCTTACAAATGTAGAATTCGTATACGTCCCCACTATCGTGGCATAAGATATTCTCGGTGTTTTGAGGTGTTGGTTGATTTTAAAATTTTATTGTTTGAGGAATCAATAATTTTTTGAAATCTAATGTTTTGATCTATGTGATTCTTAGTTTTTTCAAAAATGACTTTCAATCCACTTGCTGTGATACTAAAGGAAAAAAAACTTACTAGACCCAATTATGTTGATTGGAAAAGGAATCTTGATATTGTCTTAACTGCTGAGGAGTACAAGTATGTACTCTTCGAAGAGTGTCCTCCTAAGCCTACGGATGATTCTGGGGAAAAGGAGAAAGAGAGTTATAAAAAGTGGATTAAGGCTGATGAGATGGTGCGGTGTTATATTTTAGCTTCTATGTCAAATGTATTGCAACATCAGCATCAAGCCATGCCCACTGCTTATGACATGATGCTCAATCTCAAGGAACTTTTTGAACACCAGAATCGGGCTGCAAGGTAGGAAGCTATGAGTAACTTGATGACGACCACCATGATTGAGGGAACACCCATGAGAGATCATGTTCTCAAGATGATGGCTCATTTGAATGAGCTAGAAGCCCTTGGAGCTGAGATCAATGGGGAAACCCAGATAGATATCATTCTTCAATCTCTACCTAGGAGTTTTGAGCAGTTTCGCCTAAATTACAACATGAATAAGAGGTTGTATTCATTGGCGAAGCTTCTAACAGAACTCCAGGCGGCAGAGGGGCTTTTTCGTCAGAGTGCTTAGGCTCAGGCCATGGTTGCTCAAAAGGTTTCGACTTCTAAGTCGAAAGGCCAGAAGAAGAAGAAACAAGGTGGAGCAAAGACGGCGGGAGGATCTCAGGGAGGAGTGAAGAAGCTGAAAGGCAAGTGCTTCACTTGCAAGCAGACTGAACATTGGAAGAAGGACTTCCCCAACCGGAAGCAGAACAAAGGTATATCTTTTGGTCTAGTCATTGAAACATTTTTAGCGGTGTTATCTACCGGCACATGGTGTGTAGATACGGGAGCCACTGATCATGTCTGCAATACTTTGGAGGGGTTCCAAGAAACTAGACGACTAGCTGAGGGGTAGATTACCGTTTACTTGGGCGATTCTACGAAGGTGGCGGCTGTTGCAGTGGGAGATGTTTATTTATCTTTTGATAGGAATAAAACTTTGGTTCTGAAAAATTGCCTTTATGTACCTTTATTTAGACAGAATTTAATTTTGGGTTCTAAATTGTTTTTGGATGGATATTCTATTTCTTTTAATGACAAAGTTGTTATCAAAAGGAATAGGGAGATTATCTGTTCTGATGCATTGATAGGAAATTTAAATATCCTTGAACCAAAAGCTCCCACGATGCAAATAGAAGTGAATAACTCATCTTCTAAATCTAATAAGAGAAAAGAACCTTTGAAAATGAACCAAACATATCTTTGACATCTAAGGTTAGGTCATATTAACCTAAATAGAATTCAAAGGTTGATAGCCGATGGAACTCTCGGTTCATTAGTGGGGGAAGATTTCCCAACTTGCAAATCTTGCTTGGAAGGTAAAATGACCAAGAGGCCTTTTAAGGCCAAGGGGTATAGAGCCAAAGATGTGTTGGAATTGGTTCATTCTTATTTGTGTGGTCCTATGTCTATCCAGGCTAGAGGTGGTTTTGAATATTTCGTCTCTTTTATAGATGATTATTCAAGATATGGATACATTAACTTGATGTGCCGCAAGTTTGAATGCTTTGACAGGTTCAAAGAATTCAAAGCTGATGTGGAGAAACATCAAGGTAAAAGTATCAAGACACTACAATCTGATCGTGGTGGTGAGTGATGTGAGCAAAACATATAGGGTTTTAGGAGTAGTTTTCGCTCACATCTTGTTTCATTTTGCGTTAGTTTCATGCATCTGTTACTCTATTCTTGCACGCATTGGCTATTTTCTGGTTCGGAGGTCTGCTAATTATACTTTTATCTGCAGGTTAGCTTTTCTGGTGGAAAAGATGCATTTTTGTAGCAAAAGAAGGACTTTCGCAGCTAGACGTAGAGTGAAACATGTCCCGGGCATGTGGATTCACATGGCCATGACTAATGGGCGAAGAACAACACCCCAGGGTCGCACACGGCCTGGCCGTGCGAAAACACACAGCCATCTGGCGGCCCGACGGATTTGCACGACTAGGGATTTTTCTAGATTTTGCAGCAGTCCGAGGCGATGTCTATATAAGGATGGCTCCGCCCAAACCCTAGGTAGGAGGCACGACGGCTAGGACGACACGCCGAAGCCCTAAAAAGCTTCAGTAACTCACAGCAGGGAGGAGGAATGCCACCGGTGGTCCACAACTTGCGGTACAACACTGGAGAGAAGATCATGAAGCATCGTATATCTCTATTTCTATGCTTTATCTCTATTGTATTCGAACTTTAACATGTTTTGTGATTCTTCCTTCATGTTTCTGGAGTAGAACTTTCGATTCTAGGATTAGGGAGTAGCTTGTGTACATAGACAATGTTGGTTCATATTAAATTCTGGCCAAAAGTTTGATTTGACAATTGGTAATTGCTCTTTATTATATCTATGTGTATTTGGCTTTCTTTCCGCTGTGCTTAGGTGGTACGAGGTGGTGACAACCCTCGCAATCTAGATTTAGGAGGTTTGATCAAGGAACCTAGGGGTAAACCTGACCTCCCATAACTGCGGGGAGAAGGGAGCGGTGGAATCGGAAACGGTCCACCGCAAGGATTGATTTGGCATCCTCGTACCCTCTATCCCGTCCTTTTGGGCGAGGATAGCTCCCGGTGAATGCGGCGGCTCTACGGGAGAGTGTATGATGTCCCTTCCCCAAAATCGTAGGTAGACGTTTAGACGATGCCAATTGACAACATTGTTCTGTGGTACACAAGTGAAACCGAAGTCCTAGGATCGCCTTTTAAGACCCTGGCACACTCTTTTCCTCCTCCGTGTGACACCGCACACAGTATAGTCCACCGATTGTCCTCATCAACTGACTCTCTCTCAGAGATCACGTCCGAACAATCGCAACCACTTAGTGTATTGGTACTCAAATCCCTGTCCCTGTGGGATCGATAATCTTTATTACTTGATGACAACCATGCACTTACGGGCGTTGAGCGCGAGTGCGCACTTTGAGTCCACGACGGTATCCGTTGCGAGATTCGAGGATGCGTTCGTGCGCATCAAGTTTTTGGCGCCATTGCTGGGGAATGTCGATTCGATATCAAATCGAACGGTTGTAGATTGGATCGGACTTAGGATTAGATTATTTTCTTGCTTTATTTTTTTATTAGTTTACTTTATTTTCTTTAGTTTTATTTTCCATATTTAGATTTAGTTTTTATTTTCAGTAGTAGTTTCTTATTTACTTATTGCATATTAGATTTTATTTGCTAGATCTATTTATTTTCTACTTTTAGCATAGGGATAACACTCGTAACTTTTTGGTTTGGTTCTACACCTTGAGAGATGTTAATACAGGTCGCTCAACCCTTGAAAGATTACATAGCGCCTAAACGAAAGGCCTGAAACTCCTGCTTTGCTATTCCCCAAATTTAGGCAGCAAGCTGGAAAATAAACCCTGCATTAATTGTTCTCATTCAAGGAAAATAGTTTGGAGGGACTCAGATTGAGGAACCCTATCTACACCTTGAGGAATTCCTGGCTTACTGCGGGACGGTGCAATATGAAGGAGTCCCAGTAGAGGCCATCAAGCTTATTATGTTCCCATTCTCACTGAAAGGAGGGGCTAAGCAATGGATACGCGCGCTAACCAAAGGAAGCATAACGATGTGGGAACAAATGGAAAACACTATCCTAATTAAATTCTTTCCCCCCCACAAAATAGCCTACTTTAGGGACAAAATCCTTTCATTTGAGCAAGGACAAGAAGAGACTCTGGTCGAAGCATCGAAGAGGCTACAAGGGCTGGTGATTCGCTGCCCGTACCATGGATTACAAGAGTGGTTACTCCTCCATGTTTTTTATTTTGGAATAACTAACACGTCGAAAGAACTCTTGGACACAGCCACAGGGGGCGTGTTGATGAAAAAGAGCACAAACGATGCATATAGCATTATAGAGACAGTGGTAGGGACTCTCGAAATATGGGCTAACAGTGAGCAACACTTTCAGGGGGATCTTCCAATCAAGGGGATAGATAGTACTGAAGTAGTCTACCAAGTGCAGGGAGAGGATGGAGAAAGAGAGTATTATACGGAAGAAAACTTCGTATCCTCCGAATCAGAAGAAGAAGGAGAATCGGGGGAGGTGGCAGAAGAAAAACACACAGGGCTTGAGATGAAGCCACTTCCCCCCAGTCTAAAGTATGAATTTCTAGGCCCACTTGCAACCCATCCAGTGATCATAAACGCCAATTTGAGTAAAGAAGAGACAAGGAAATTGTTGGAGGTGCTCAGGACATATAAAAAAGTGCTGGGGTATACCATCGATGACATAAAAGGGGTAAGCCCATCTCTGTGCATGCATAGGATAGTACTTGAGGACGGGTGTAAGTCAACCGTTGAGCGCCAAAGGCGACTTAACCCTCATTTGCAGGAGGTGGTGAAAAAGGAAGTACTTAAGCTCTTGGACGCCGGAATAATATACCTAATTTCAGATAGTGAGTGGGTGAGTCCAGTACACGTAGTCCCAAAGAAAGGCGGTACTACAGTAGTCAAGAATGAGGAGAACGAATTAATTCCTATTTGAACGGTAACAGGGTGGAGAATGTGCATAGATTATTTTAAATTAAACAAAGCAACAAAGAAGGATCATTTTCCACTTCCGTTAACTGACCAGATGCTGGAACACCTGGCTAAACATCCTATTTTTGCTACCTTGATGGGTACTCAGGATTTTTCCAAATCCCAATCCACCCTAAAGACCAAGAGAAGACCACTTTCACCTGTCCGTATAGGACCTTTGCATACAGACGAATGCCCTTTGGCCTATGCAATGCTATAACCACCTTCCAACGTTGTATGACAGCCATCTTTTCGGATATGATCGAACAAATTATGGAGGTTTTCATGGATGATTTTTCAGTCTACGGAACAAGTTTCGATGCATGTCTAAGGAATTTGGAAAGGGTTTTGCAAAGGTGTAAGGAGAATAGCTTGGTGCTGAATTGGGAAAAATGCCACTTCATGGTGACTGAAGGGATAGTTCTAGGGCATAAGATATCAAGGAATGGTATCAAAGTAGACAAGGTAAAGGTCAAAGTAATAGAGAAATTGCCGCCACCTAGGGATGTAAAGGGGGTTCGAAGCTTTCTTGGGCATGCGGGTTTCTATCGAAGGTTTATAAAGGATTTTTCCCAGATAACTAGACCACTGACAAATCTACTAGCTAAATACATAGACTTTATTTTTTATTAGAAATGTTTAGTGGCATTTGAGGAAATAAAGAAATCCCTAGTAACATCTCCGATAATTTAGCTGCCTAACTGGAGCCTACCATTTGAGATCATGTGTGATGCTAGTGATTATGCAGTGGGGGCAGTCTTAGGGCAACGGAAGGAGAGAAAATTACATTCCATTCACTACGCCAGTAAGACACTGAACGAGGCACAAATTAACTATGCCATGACTGAGAAGGAATTACTAGCAGTTGTGTTCGCATTCGACAAATTCAGACAATACTTGGTAGGTTCAAAAGTAGTGGTATACACTGACCATGCTGCAGTTTGTTACTTGCTAAACAAGAAGGATGCAAAACCCCACCTTATTCTCTATATTTTATTACTTCAAGAATTTGATGTAGAAATCAGGGATAAAAAGGGGACGGACAATGTCGTAGCAGACCACCTATCGTGCATGCCCATAGACCGTATGATAGAGGAAGGAGACAGTGCTCAAATAGACGATGCTCTGCGGGATGATACCCTAATGGCTATTAAGGTCACCACCCCCTGGTATGCAGATTTGGTGAATTTTCTTGCGGGAAGAGTGATACCACCAGAATTCATGACCCAACAAAGGAAAAGATTCTTTTTGAAAGTTCGGCAATACGTATGGGATGACCCCTTCCTATTCAGGAAGTGTGCGGACAACGTCTATCGGAGGTGCGTACCGGAAGAGGAAGTGGAGAGCATCCTTTTTCACTGCCATTCTTCCGCATATGGAGGTCATGTCGGAATTGCAAAAATGGTCGCAAAAGTACTTCAGTCAGAATTCTACTAGCCTAGTTTTTTTAGGGATACGCCCAACTATGTAGCTTCCTGTGACCGGTGTCGGACAACATATTAGAAGTATAACTTTTCGACGTATGGGGAGTGGATTTCAAGGGACCCTTTCCCATTTTCGATGGAAACAGATACATCCTGGTTGTGGTAGACTACGTCTCCAAATGGGTGGAGGTCGTGGCGTCACCCCATTGCAATGCTAAGACTGTAATAAAGATGTTCAAAAGAAACATATTCCTTAGGTTCGGAGTCCCTCGAGTAGTAATTAGTGATGGAGGATCCCACTTCATTGAAAAACAGTTTGAAAAATTGCTACATAAGTATGGGGTGATCCACAGAGTCTCAATAGTGTACCACCCGCACACTAGTGGGCAGGTGGAAATTTTGAATTGGGAAATCAAAAGTATCCTAGAGAAAATGGTAGTGGCGTCACGGAAAGATTGGGCACTGAAACTGGACGATGCTCTTTGGGCTTACCGCTATTAGTAATATGTGAGAGATGTCCTAAGGCAATCGCCTTATGTTAGAACCATTTATATGATAAATGAAGATTCACTATTTGAGTATACATGTTCTCATGTATTTGATTATATCTTAAACTCATTTACTGAATGTCCATGATACAATTCACAGCATGAGAAAATTTGTGATTGGATCACAACTAGTGAGTATCTCTACATGTGTAATTGTGTTGTATCAAAATTATCCCTAGTCGATGAATTGATGGATTCGAACACCATCAAATCTGTCGAGACTAGCACGAGGTATACTCCTTGGTGTATCCAAGCAGCTGATTCTCACTGGCTGGAGACATTGTGATGTCCGGAGTTAATCGTGGATGCTAGTTATGGTAACTAGTTCATTGGAGTGATCAGCCGTAAGACTTCATATGGTTCTCTGCATATATAGATATGTCAATGAAGTTCTTACTACAGCTTAAGTGCGATGTTCCTTTTACTTGCGGTATTCAAGTCATCTTGGTCATGAAGACTTATACTTTGACATCTTAAGCAAGAATCTCCAAGGAGATGTGGACCCGGGATGATTGGGTATAAGTTGAAGTGATCGAAGGTGTTTGAATAGCCTATAAAGGATTCACCACTCCTTGCGAGGAGATGTATACCTATGGCCTCTCGTCGGATTGTTACTAAAGTCTTTGGCCAAAGCATTACATGTTTAGAGTAAGTTACTCTTGGATACATGTGCAGTAACTAGAATCTGTAGGATGAGGAAATGATACTTGGGCTAGGTGTGACGTAGTCAACCTAGTGGGGACTGACACTATAGACCATGTCCTGAACCAAGTGGGTATAATATGAGTGAAGGGAATGAGACACGATTCATTGTAGCTGCTGAAGGGTTTCAAAAATAGTTCTGGATCAACCGTTGATCTTTTCAGTTAATTGGGGATCATGATGTACTACTAGGTGTCATTCATGATCGTTCTATAATTAATGGTTAATTATAGATGGCCAACATAAACCGAGAACCTATTTGGTCACACGCACAATGAGCGTAATCCGAAGGATTTAAAATAAGTTTGAGAATGAGATTCTCAAACCGAGAGAAACTAGGTTTGGTTGGACCAAACAAGGAGCGAGCATGAAATTGTTTCAGTCGCAATGGAAGCATGGATGGGCCGTGTCTTATGAATACATGATGGATGAACCAAATTGATTTGGTTCTAATCCAATGGTGGAGAATAAACCAAAGGGGGTTGGTTTGTTTTAAACGAATGAACCAAAGTTGGTTCGGTTCATTTTAACTTAAAATAGACCAAATCAGTTTAGTTTATTTTAACTTAAATTAATGGAGCGGGTTAACGGGTTTTGGTTATGAACCAATAACCATTAGGAGAATTTTTTCTCTATAAAATAGGGCTTAAGGGTTTTTGTGAAAACCTAATCCAAGCAACCCTAAAGTTGCCGCCCCTCCTTCTCCTTGTGTAGCCGGCGCCAACTCCTTGCCGCCGCCCACCACCGCCCAAGCCCCTCTTGCTGGCATCTAGTAGCTGCCGTCCTCCCCTCTTGCCGGCGTCGAGCTACTGCCGGAGGAGCTCCGGTGATCTTCCTTTGCTCTGGCGACAAGGTGAGCGTCTAGCTTCCTTATTTGGCCGGTGCTAATCCTCCACCAAAGCTGTCCAGTTTTCTGGACAGCTTGTTTACTTCGTGCTGGAGCATCGTTTGGATGATGTTTAGAGCTCCGACAGCGGATACTTTGCCGGGGATTCGATCTCCGGAAATCCTCATAGCTGGAGGACGAAGGATTCGTCAAACGATTGGCGAATACCTCTCCGGAGAAGCGAGTTTTTGAGGACTCGTTATGAATCCGAATATTGATTCGGATTGTGATCTTCTCTCAATCACATCGTCTTCGACACGAGGCTAGTGACTCATACGAAGATGAGACTCGTGACTTTGTGAAGTCATCCCGAAGATACTCGGTGTGGATACGGATAGAGGCGATTCTAGCGAGGATCATTCCGGTTGATGTCTTTCCCGCTACACGTGATACTTCAGGTATACGTAGAATAAATTTCCTTTTATTGCAAAATTTGAAACTACAGTTATGTCTACACATGTTGGACTATGCATGCGTGTGGTGTGTGTGTTGTAATAAATTAAATTTATTATTTTTATTTCTTCTGCTGTGCACATGTTTACGAAATATGTTCAAACACACACTTGCTGTGAGGTCGGAAAACCAACAGTGGTATCAGAGTCCAGGTTGTGTTTCGACATAATTGTAAAATTGTTTTGTGATAGTTGTAATGGTATTTATGGAAATTTTCTACTTTTGGAAAGTTAGAAGTATATATGGAAATTTTTAATTTTGGAAAGTCTAGAAGTATTTATGGAAATCTTCTACTTTTTGAAAGTTAGAAGTATTTATGGAAATTAATATTTTCCATAAATAAAATATTTGATTAGATTTGGAAATTTTTTTCCTAATTTAATCATGATTTGATTTGGGAAATCAAATATTAAAATATTTTATTACCATAAGTAGTTTTGATGTTTTAGGAAATTTGTTTCCTAAATTGACTTTCCTTAATCAACACTTTCTACAAATAAAATATGTGATTAGATTTGGAAATTTGTTTCCTAATTTAATCATGATTTGATTTGGAGAATCAAATCTCAAACATATTTTATTTCCATAAATAGTTATGACATATAAGGAAATTTTGTACATGCCATAATTGTATGCCATGTAATTGCATTAGATGCATATCATTATGCCATGCGTGTCGTGACATGTAGATGTATATCATGTATGTCATGCAATATAGATAATAGTTATTTGCATGCAAAGAGGATGAGACATAAAAACCCTTACTCAATATTAAAGCCTACACCTTCCATTAATATGGTTAGAACCAGAGTTCCGTTTCTTGTTTGGGTTGTTGGACTCTCTCCAATCCCTGCTCGAACCTGAACATGTGTAAACCATGGAATAGTTTAATACTAATATGGTAAGAGTCAAAGGTCAATCATTAGCTTTGGTTGTTGGACTCTCTCCAAGCTGGGCTAATTGGTTGAATGCGCTCTAACCATATTAAAACTATGTCTTGATTAATGGGTTGGCTTTAACCTGGAGCACCGGCTTGTTGGACTCTCTCCAAGGTCAATGTGAAGGGAGGTGATGTTGGGTGTTATGCATATGATGCATACTTGTTAATGTGTTAACAACCCGATGTATGTGTGAATATTCAATTAGTTGATAGCACATTGTGAAAGTTGCATATACGTGATATGCAATCGGTATATTTGATACCTACCATCGTAGCTATGAATGGCTTGTTAGACTCTCTCCAAGGTTGTTCATATCTATGATGGATATCAGCCCATTCGGAGATGGACCTACGATCTCCCGAAGTGATTTTGGGTTTTTGAAATTCGAAAAATGAATGAGATTTATAAATGTATGTTGATGCATTTTAAAATCATTTTCTCATATATGCTCGTTTTGTATTTCTAGGTTAATCGATTGATAATGAGAGATGTCCTAAGGCAATTGCCTTATGTTTGAACCATTTATATGATAAATGAAGATTCACTATTTGAGTATATATGTTTTCATGTATTTAATTAGATCTTAAACTCATTTACTGAATGTCCACAATACGATTCACAGTATGAGAGAATTTGTGATTGAATCACAACTAGTGAGTATATCTAAATATGTAATTGTGATGTATCGAAATTATCCCTAGTTGGTGAAATGATGGATTTGGACACCATCAATTCTGTCGAGACTAGCACGAGGTATACTCCTTGGTGTATCCAAGCAGCTGATTCTCACTGGCTGGAGACATTGTGATGTCCGGAGTTAATCGTGGATGCTAGGTATGGTAACTAGTTCATTGGAGTGACCAGCCGTAAGACTTCATATGGTTCTCTGCATATATAGATATGTCAATGAAGTTCTTACTATAGCTTAAGTGCGATGTTCTTTTTACTTGCGGTATTCAAGTCATCTTGGTCATGAAGACTTATACTTTGACATCTTAAGCAAGAATCTCCAAGGAGATGTGGACCCGGGATGATTGGGTACAAGTTGAAGTGATCGAAGGTGTTTGAATAGCCTATAAAAAATTCACCACTCCTTGCGTGGAGATGTATACCTATGGCCTCTCGTCGGATTGTTACTAAAGTCTTTGGCCAAAGCATTACATGTTTAGAGTAAGTTACTCTTGGATACATGTGCAGTAACTAGAATCTGTAGGACGAGGAAATGATACTTGGGATAGGTGTGACGTAGTCAACCTAGTGGGGACTGACACTATAGACCATGTCCTGAACCAAGTGGGTATAAGATGAGTGAAGGGAATGAGACACGATTCATTGTAGCTGCTGAAGGGTTTCAAAAATAGTTCTGGATCAACCGTTGATCTTTTCGGTTAATTGGGGATCATGATGTACTACTAGGTGTCATTCTTGATCGTTCTATAATTAATGGTTAATTATAGATGACCAACATAAACCGAGAACCTATTTGGTCACACGCACAACGAGCGTAATCCGAAGGATTTAAAATAAGTTTGAGAATGAGATTCTCAGACCGAGAGAAACTAGGTTTGGTTGGATCAAACAAGGAGCGAGCATGAAATTGTTTCAGTCGCAATGGAAGCATGAATGAACCGTGTCTTATGAAGACATGATGGATGAACCAAATTGATTTGGTTCTAATCCAATGGTGGAGAATAAACCAAAGGGGGTTGGTTTGGTTTAAACGAATGAACCAAAGTTGGTTCGGTTCGTTTTAACTTAAAATAGACCAAATCGGTTTAGTTTATTTTAACTTAAATTAATGGAGCGGGTTAACGGGTTTTGGTTGTGAACCAATAACCATTAGGAGAATTTTTTCTCTATAAAATAGGGCTTAAGGGTTTTTGTGAAAACCTAATCCAAGCAACCCTAAAGTTGCCACCCCTCCTTCTCCTTGTGTAGCCGGCGCCAACTCCTTGCCGCCGCCCAACACCGCCCAAGCCCCTCTTGCTGGCATCTAGCAGCTGCCATCCTCCCCTCTTGCCGGCGTCGATCTGCTGCCGGAGGAGCTCCGGTGATCTTCCTTTGCTCCGGCGACAAGGTGAGCGTCTAGCTTCCTTATTTGGCCGGTGCTAATCCTCCACCAAAGCTGTCCAGTTTTCTGGACAGCTTGTTTACTTCGTGTTGGAGCGTCGTTTGGATGATGTTTAGAGCTCCGACAGCGGATACTTTGCCGGGGATTCGATCTCCGGAAATCCTCATAGCTGGAGGATGAAGGATTCGTCAAACGGTTAACGAATACCTCTCCGGAGAAGCGAGTTTTTGAGGACTCGTTATGAATCCGAATTTTGATTCGGATTGTGATCTTCTATCAATCACATCGTCTTCGACACGAGGCTAGTGACTCATACGAAGACGAGACTCATGACTTTGTGAAGTCATCCCGAAGATACTCGGCGTGGATACGGATAGAGGCGATTCTAGCGAGGATTATTCCGGTTGATGTCTTTCCCGCTACACGTGATACGTCAGGTATACGTAGAATAAATTTTCTTTTATTGCAAAATTTGAAACTACAGTTATGTCTACACATGTTGTACTATGCATGCGTGTGGTGTGTGTGTTGTAATAAATTAGATTTATTATTTTTATTTCTTCCGCTGTGCACATGTTTACGAAATATGTTCAAACACACACTTGCCGCGGGGCCGGAAACCCAACAGTGGTATCAGAGTCCAGGTTATGTTTCGACATAATTGTAAAATTGTTTTGTGATAGTCGTAATGGTATTTATGGAAATTTTCTACTTTTGGAAAGTTAGAAGTATATATGGAAATTTTTAATATTGGAAAGTCTAGAAGTATTTATGGAAATCTTCTACTTTTGGAAAGATAGAAGTATTTATGGAAATTAATATTTTCCATAAATAAAATATTTGATTAGATTTGGAAATTTGTTTCATAATTTAATCATGATTTGATTTGGGAAATCAAATATTAAAATATTTTATTACCATAAGTAGTTTTGATGTTTTAGGAAATTTGTTTCCTAAATTGACTTTCCTTAATCAACACTTTCTACAAATAAAATATGTGATTAGATTTGGAAATTTGTTTCCTAATTTAATCATGATTTGATTTGGAGAATCAAATCTCAAACATATTTTATTTCCATAAATAGTTATGACATATAAGGAAATTTTGTACATGCCATAATTGTATGCCATGTAATTGCATTAGATGCTTATCATTATGTCATGCGTGTCGTGACATGTAGATGTATGCCATGTATGTCATGCAATATAGATAATAGTTATTTGCATGCAAAGAGGATGAGACATAAAAACCCTTACTCAATATTAAAGCCTACACCTTCCATTAATATGGTTAGAACCAGAGTTCCGTTTCTTGTTTGGGTTGTTAGACTCTCTCCAAGCCCTGCTCGAACCTGAACATGTTCAAACTGTTGGTGCAACAATGCCCCAAGCATTTATATATATTTTGATGTTTGGATAATCATCTAAGTTAGGCAATGTTTTGTGATCTAATTGTATACATGTTTAAGTGACAGGAAAATCCAAGTATGAAGACTTGGTAAAAGACAAGTCCAAGTGTGATCTTGGCAAAGAGAAGTCAAGGAAAGGTCTTGGCAGCATAAGTCCAAGCATGTAGTCTTGGCGGCGTAAAGTCCAAGCAGTACTTGGAAAAGGAAGACCAAAGGAAAGTCTTGGCGGCATAAGTCCAAGCATGTAGTCTTGGCGGCGTAAAGTCCAAGCGTACTTTGGCAAAGAAGAAACCCAAAGCATGACGAAACCGAAGGAAGCTTTTGAAGGCAAGCGCATGGATGGAGTCGTAGACTCAGAGAAATCCTAGAGGCGCAAGGCTGATGGAGAAGCTAGAAGGTTAAGTCTAGGCTTAGGTTATGTTTTCAAGTATGAATTAGTCATACTTGGAGTGTGCCAGTCGACTGGAACATGGTGTCGGTCGAACTGGCCCTTAAAATATAACATTAGAGTTTGGAAGGTCGTTATCGATCAGGGGTTATCCGGTCGACCGGTGACAATCGACTCGACTCGATCAGAAGATAAGCAAGGTGATCGCCATTATTTGATCGCCATAAAGCCCGTAGCCGATGGCCAGCGGCTCTGGCTCTGATACGATCGCCATCGCTGGCGATCGGTGATAGTCTTCCCGTTGGCGATGACGATGGCAAATCCCGTAAATCCGGCTGTTCAGAAGCCGTTAGAATCGGCGACAGTCGACTGATGTAAGTCATCAGTCGACGGATAGACCTCCAACGGGAAAAAGAGGCTCTTTCGTATAAAAAGAGCCCAAGGGGAGCAAGAAGAGCCTAATGCTTACATTCTGATCTTTCTTCTAAGCTCCTACAAGTTTTCTAAGCTTTCTAAGTGTATTAATCTCCTTTCTCCTCTCAAATCTTAATTGTCATCTTTTGTAAGAAGAGGAGGTCTTTGTAAAGAGAAAGCTTCTTAGTGAAATTGCTTGGGTTGATCCACCTTAAGGATCGCCGTGGAGTAGGAGCGTTATCTCCGAACCACTTAAAGGCTTTGTTAGCATTGTCTTTTTGTTTTTACATATATTATTTGTGTTTGCTTCCGCTAATTACTCTTGTAGAAATGAAAAGCGCTATTCACCCCCCCTCTAGCCTTCAAACGATCCCTAACACAAACCATGGAATAGTTTAATACTAATATGGTAAGAGTCAAAGGTCAATCATTAGCTTTGGTTGTTGGACTCTCTCCAAGCCAGGCTAATTGGTTCAATGCGCTATAACCATATTAAAACTATGTCTTGATTAATGGGTTGGCTTTAACCTGGAGCACCGGCTTGTTGGACTCTCTCCAAGGTAAATGAGAAGGGAGGTGATGTTGGGTGTTATGCATATGATGCATACTTGTTAATGTGTTAACAACCCGATGTATGTGTGAATATTCAATTAGTTGATAGCACATTGTGAAAGTTGCATATACGTGATATGCAATCGGTATATTTGATACCTACCATCGTAGCTATGAATGGCTTGTTGGACTCTCTCCAAGGTTGTTCATATCTATGATGGATATCAGCCCATTTGGAGATGGACCTACGATCTCCCGAAGTGATTTTAGGTTTTTGAAATTCGAAAAATGAATGAGATTTATGAATGTATGTTGATGCATTTTAAAATCATTTTCTCATATATGCTCGTTTTGTATTTCTAGGTTAATCGATGCTAGGATATGAGTTAAGTGATGTGCATATATGTGAGATGCTAGGATATGAGTTAAGTTCAAGGTGCATAGTTTTTGCATCTAGATGAACTAAAACTCATCCAATTCCATTGTGGATCATTGGGAGAGCTTGTGTATAAGTCACATACATAGAGCCCAAGGAATATGATCCAAGATAAGGTTTTGAAAACATTTTAAAATCATTTTGAAAAACCTTGGTGAAGTCTATCTTTTGATAGTAATCACCATTGATGAAGTTGATACAAAGTAGGGCCAAAACATTGAAAATTTCAATGGTTTTGAACTTTGTACCAATTTCACTATTTAATGGGTAAAATAATTTTCAAACATTTTTCACCCATTGTATTAGTCATAAGTATTATACGTATCAAATTTTGTGATTTTTTGATATACGTATAATTAGTTATGATTTTCAAAATCATTTTGATAAGCGAAAATCGAGATTTTGATTATCGATCAGCCTGGGTGGCGATCGATGGAGGTTCCGATCGACTAATTTTGAATCACTTTCAGTAGCCTGATTTTGGGGTAAACAAGGTTGTTTAACCCGATTTCTCTGATTATGGTCCCTAATCACTCCTAACCTAGGATATGCTTTGGGAAGCATTATAAAGGGTGTAAATCCATTGGATATGGATTAGGAGAAGTATTTGGGGTTTGTATCAATTTTAAGGTGTTGGAAAGTTCAATGTTGAATTTCTAACCTTAATTTTGATGGTTTAGAGTTCCTATTGGCTTAGGGACTTCCCAAGGATATTGTTGGTGCAATGGTCAAGGGGGAGCAAGCCTTTAGGGGAAGGAATTCATCATGGGATGATGAATGGTATTGTTTCTCCTTATGGAAAGGAAAAATGAGTTTTTGTGATACCCAATTTGGAAATTGGGAGAGTGAATAGGATTGTCTTTCTTGAGTGATATGGGACTTATCACTAGGAAGATGGTAGACATCCTAGATATTTTTAGACCAAGGGGGAGATTGTAAGATCTCATTGGGACATGAGACATTGACCTCCTTGGAGAGAAGACCTTTTTGATGTTAGTCAAAAAGGGGGAGAATGTTTGGGAAAAACATTTGGAGAGTATTTACCAATTTGGGATAATTGGTAAAGGATTTGAGTTAGTATTCTAACTCAATTATTTGTTTGGTTTTTGTCAAACATCAAAAAGGGGGAGATTGTTGGTGCAATCGGCCCAGGTCACGATTGACCAGGACTCGAGTTTGGCTCGAGTGATGTTTTGATGTGTTTTGATGTTTCGACGAAAACATATGACAACATGTGTTGGCAAGGAAAGTCCAAGCATGGGTCTTGGCAAATGGAAAGTCCAACATGTGTTGGCAAGGAAAGTCCAAGCATGGGTCTTGGCAAATGGAAAGTCCAACATGTGTTGTCAAGGAAAGTCCAAGCATGGGTCTTGGCAAATGGAAAGTCCAACATGAGTTGACATGGAAAGTCCAACATGGGTTGGCATTTGAAGTCCAAGGGGATTGATATTGGCGGCGTAAAGTCCAAGCGGTAGTCTTGACAGCATAAGTCCAATGGTTGGCGGCGTAAACACCGTTAGCATGACATAGCCGACGGAAGCACCTGAAGGCTAGCGCGATGGATGAACAAGTCATGGATGACTTGGAGGGATCCGAGAGGCGTGAGGCTGATGGAGGTGGCTAGAAGGCTTAGGTCTAGGCTAAGGGTGGTCTAGCAAGTATGGGGGAACCATACTTGAGTTAAAACCTCATGTTTGAGGTGTGCCAGTCGACTGGTGCCATGTGGCGATCGACCGAGTCAATTAGGATTATTTGCGGGTTATGGCCTTGATCATTGCCGATCGCCATAGGTTGGCGATCGGTGGGTGGATCAGCGATCGATCGATCGTGTGATCGATCGGAGCTCGAGTGGCCTGAGAATGGGTCGAGACTCGGTGGTGAGTGAGGACTCCATCGTCGTGATGGTCACAATGTCGATCGTGATGGTAGTTCCGTTGGACTTATCCAACATGGAACTAGCCGTTGTCTTCACGACAACATGGCATCGATCGTGATGGTCCCGATCGATCGGTGATAGACTTTTTCGGCCTGAGTTGAAGCTATATATGGAGCTCGTGATAGAGGAAAAAGCAATCGGTTCTTGAGGGCTATTGGGGCGATTTGTTGGTGCAAATCAGGTCTCCAAGTGCAAGCAAGCAACCAAGCATTCAAGCAATCAAAACAAGTGTTGTAAAGTCTTTTCTTTACTTGTATTTCGTATTTACATTGTATATTGCTTGTATTTCGTTCTTAATGTTGTAAGATCTATTGTAAGGGGTTTCTCCGCCTCCGACTTGTGTCGAGAAGGAGTGTTTATCATTAGTGAGTGCGTGTGCATCACTAGGGCTCTTTAGAGCTCGATCCGTGGAGTAGGAACCGTGCGGTTCCGAACCACGTTATATCATTGTGTTAGCTTGTTGCGTATTTCGTTATTGCTTTTATTATTTCTATTTCCGCTGCGCACTAACGAAATTGTAGACACGAACGAGATCGAATTCCATCCACGATCGGGTGAAACGCTATTCACCCCCTTCTAGCCGTTCCAATATTCCAAACAAGTGGTATCAGAGCCCGGGGCTCTTCTACGGATTAACAACCGGGAGCTAAGGCAAAAGGCTAGAGGGTGAAGATGGAATTCCAAAACAAGCTTGGATGGGAAATAAACACTCCACCTCCATATGATCTAGAAGATTTTCCGGCCTGGAGAGCAAGAATGGAAACATTCTTGATGATGAACATAGAGGATTGGTTCATCCTCATTGAAGGTCTTGAACCCCCTAGGGATAAGAAGGGGAATGTCCTAAAATTGAAAAAGTGGACCCAAGAGCAACGCCAAAAGCTCAAGACCGAAGTTAAGGTAACGAAACTTTTGGAAGATTTAATCCCTAATGATGTTTTGTGCAAGCTAGGGGATTACATGTATGCCAAGGAGCTATGGAGAAAATTGGCAAGATTCCATGAGGAGAGTTCATCCTCAAGTGATAGTGAGGAATCGGAAGTTGAGATGGAGTCAATTTCTGAATCGGAGAAAGAAGAAGTAGAAGAGGTGGAAGAAGCATCTATTCCTAGGATTGAGGAAGAGAGACCATCCTCTACACCGGAGCAACCTCAAGAAGAGCTTTCAACATCCGATCAAGATGAGGAAGCTCAAAATTCAACTCCGGCACCTACCACCACCCTAGGTAACTCAAACACTTTATTTTCAAATAAAAATCATATTATGTGCTTTGAGTGTAGGGAGTATGGGCATTACAAGAGCAAATGTCCAAAGAGGATCAAGAAAGCTCCTCCGACGCCTAAAAGTCAACAAAAGTCAACGGACGCCGGTTCTCTAAGACAAAAGAGCAAGGAGCATGTCATTTGCTTCAAATGCCGACTACCGGGTCATTACCGGAGTCAATGCCCGAAGAAGAAGGGGCAAAGGGGAGCATCACAAGCAGGGGGAGCCACTAAGGCAAACCTTAAGGTATATTTAAATAATGCTCCGTCTAATTTAAATATTAAGAAGCTTGCTAGAACTAATTTTAGCAATTTTGTTATGTATCATAAAGAGCATGCTAGAAGTAACAAACATATTTGTTTAGGAGCTAAGAATGTTCACCTTAAGAATAAGGAGAAATTTGGGACTAATGTCCCTAAAAATATATTACCTAAGGAAAGCATTAAGAAAATAGGAGAACATCTAGGCTTTAATGCTAAGGAATCTAGACAAATGCCTAGAAATAGAAATATCTCAAGAGAAAATGAAAAATCAAAAATTGAGATATTAGAAAAGGAAAATCAAGCCTTGAGGTCAAGGCTTGAAAAACTTGAAAAGACCCTCAACATTATGCAAAATCAAATGCAAGGGTCAATTGGTCAAACATTTAGGTCAAATAATCCAAGTCAACAAGTAGGATCTAAAAGACAAAAGTCAACCAAAGGCAAGAAGGGGTTGGGTCAAAAACCTAAGCCTAAGGCGGCTTACCATAGTGTTCCATTTGACTATGGAACACTAACTAGGTCTAGGAAGACCAAGGTCAATTGGGAAGTCATTCCTAGAGTTGACCAAGGTTTCGAAGAAACCTAGGATGGCCACTAAGAAGGTTACTAGGGAGGCAATCCCTAAGGTTAACCTAGGCAAGACCGAAATGACCAAGGCCAATAAGCCTAGGAGGGTCATTAGGAAGGTATCTAGGGAAGTTATCCCTAAGGAATACCTAATTAACCCTAGAAGCTCAAATCGGTTTTGGGTTCCTAAGAGCGTGATTGACTCACGCTAAGATGGGTTTAGGGTGTGTCAACCTTGATTGGATGGGTAGTTAACTCAACCATGATAAAGGTGGCACTTTAGGTTACTTTCAAGGTTATGGTTACCTTGGAAATATCCTTGAGCCTTAATTTTAAATAATTTTAAGTTGTGTCAATATATATCTTGAAAACATGAAAATCAATAAAATTGACACGATCTAGATTTAGAGGTCATAGTGTGTACCTTTGATTATTGGCACACTTTAGAAGGTCATGTATCAAGAAATGTGTGGTTAAGATGTAAAGGTAACATCTAGAGTGATACTCAAGTGCCACATAACTTGATGTCTTGTATTCACCATGCTTCATATGTTTTACCATATGTTTGCATGGAAGGAATGTCTAGGATAGATTACATCTCACAAAACAAGTCTTTTACCTTGATTGTGTATTTCAACACTTAGAAAGGGTGAGATGTTAGGTTTTGGAAATCATTGAATGTTAATGTTTGCAAAAATGAAATAAAACATTAAAATACATTAACAAATACATGAATAAAAGTATAACATCAATACATTCGATATACAAGATCTAACGTGATAAAATGGAATAATTAAGATGATGAAATCGAGATTTTCTGATTTTGAATCGAAATCGATATCGATCAAGTCACGATTATCGATCGTGATAACATCATGTACGATACGATACGGCCATCAGTCGAGTGCTAGCTCCATGACTCGACTGATCGAACATCAGTCGACTGATGGTAGTGTTCACCGAGGCCGAAGGCCATCAGTCGAGTGCTCGACAAGCAGTCGAGTGATGTGCACATTAGTCGACTGATGGGCAACATCAGTCGACTGATGCTACTGTAGCACGTTACAGAAGGTTCGGCAGTCGATTGCCGAGCCGGATAAGTCGACTGCCGACTCGGTAAACCCGATATTAAACCGTTATCAGTCGACTAATGCTCCACATCAGTTGACTGAATCACATTTTTAAAACGCGAACTGCTAGGGTTTGGCGTCTTCACGCGACGAACTCCTTCTTCTTCCTTCCATCTCCGATCGCCGTCTCCCTCTCCGACCAACTCTTCCGGCCGTGCCAACCTTCCAAAGTCCTAGGTTTGATAAACAAGCCTCTCCTCTTCCATCCTTCACCTATTTTGGAGCCCTAGTTCGCGCGATTTAGGGTTTATTTCTCCTGTTCCGATTAGGGTTCCGCGTCTGAAGCTCTCCGATGACTTTTCCGGCGATCCTCAGCAACATTTGAGTCTTCCCTCCGGCACACACATTCAAATGGCGCCTAAGTAATGATTTTTCTTTCCGAGCCCTAATTTTCATTTCCATTACAATTTAGGTTTATCTAATCGTGTATTGTTGCCATTGCATGTCATATCATCACATTGCATTCATAATAGGAGAGCCCGTAGGAATGATCCACGAGGGTGAATCTCGATTAATACCAACCTATGTTGGTTAGGTACATCGATAGGAACTTTTCAATAGGCATTGTAGTGACGTCATGGAATTAATTGCATACTCAATCGATGAAGATCGTCTTGTGCACGATCCAATTAATGATGACCTTATTAAGGAATTCTATCAAAACCTTAAAAGGTGGATGCCGCCCTCGTACACTACTCGCGTTGCAAACGCGAGTTGAGTTCAGTCACTCCTGCGATACTGCAGGAGTTTCTCGAGTGAAGGCCTTCATATAACACCTTTATCTTTTACCCTACCATGGACTTTCCTCTACCTGAGCCTTTTGATCATATCTCTATGGAGTCCATGCATGAGCATATCTTTGGTTATCCTCGTCCACCACCGAATCTATTTCCTATCACCGAGTTATTACTTTGACAATGTCCTTTACAAGGTCATTGTTGGGTGTTCTGCCATTGTCACTCGAGGTCCGCCAAGATTACGCCTCCCCATCTCTTTCTTCTATATGCCATGTCATCGCTAGATATAAACTTTGCATTGAACATTTTCCACTGCATTGTGCACTTCACTTCCCCTGTACAAGGGAAAGTGCATATGCCATTTGGTCATATCATCACAGCATGGCTCGACTCCGTAGGCGTCAACATCCATAGGGGCTCTCTGCGATAGCTATCGGAGGTGTACGTATATCGATTCGTAACTTCGTTAGCGAAGCTACGGATGGGCGAGAGATGGAGTTGGCACGACCACCACCGAAGCGCCTGAGACGGCCTCCTCCGGCACCCGAGAGGCGGCAGAGGACCACGAGGATGCAGAGACCAGCGATGAGGATGACCGGATCAAGCAGACACATCGGTCCGGGTCCATCGGATCGTCGTGGTGGTGAGTCCAGTTCAGGACTATCAGCAGTCGGTGGACTATAGGCTATCAGAGATACTGGCAGGCCAGGCATCCTTCAGTGCACGTCTCGATAGGATGGAGGAGTGCCAGGGCCACATAGAGCAGCATCAGCTCGATATGCTAGAGATGATGCGGGCCTGGACTCTGAGTCAGCAGCCTCCTCCGCCGCCACCTCCTGCGGACGATTAGAGGATATTAGATTTTTTTTGTGGTTGTCAAATTTTTGTAGTGAGATTGAGCATAGCCAATCTCCATTTTGAATGTAAAAGACAAATTTTAAGTTAAATGAAATCTTTGTTTCTGAAAAATCTTGTGTGTATGATTGAATATTTGTATAATTGTATTGCTATCATATACCATGTCATGACATTGTTTAGGGTTACTTTAGAGGTCATGTGTTCTTAAAATTTCATCATATGTCATGACATCGTGATCATTGGCCATGTTTTTTTTTAATAATGCTATTATTTATGCCATGATCTTACATTCATGCATTAACTTGATTAAAATTGATATAAGGACTATGGCATGACTTGGAGTCCTAGTTATAAGGGAATCAAGTAGAGTTGCTTTAGAAAATGCATGAAACCCTAGTTTAGGGAAAACAAAACCCACATCTCACATTTAATTGACATGTATGTGTATTTATACATCATAGATACATGTGAAATGCTAGGATATGAGTTAAGTTCAAGGTGCATAGTTTTTGCATCTAGATGAACTAAAACTCATCCAATTCCATTGTGGATCATTGGGAGAGCTTGTGTACAAGTCACATACATAGAGCCCAAGGAATATGATCCAAGATAAGGTTTTGAAAACATTTTAAAATCATTTTGAAAAACCTTGGTGAAGTCTATCTTTTGATAGTAATCACCATTGATGAAGTTGATACAAAGTAGGGCCAAAACATTGAAAATTTCAATGGTTTTGAACTTTGTACCAATTTCACTATTTAATGGGTAAAATAATTTTCAAACATTTTTCACCCATTGTATTAGTCATAAGTATTATACGTATCAAATTTCGTGATTTTTCGATATACGTATAATTAGTTATGATTTTTCAAAAATCATTTCTGATAACTGAAAATCGAGATTTTCAGTTATCAGTCGATACTCGGTGGCGGTCGTGATAGGAGGTTCGATCGTGATTTTTGAATCACTCATTGGTAGCTGATTTGGGGTAAACAAGGTTGTTTAACCCGATTTCAATCTGATTATGGTCCCTAATCACTCCTAACCCTAGGATATGCTTTGGGAAGCATTATAAAGGGTGTAAATCCATTGGATATGGATTAGGAGAAGTATTTGGGGTTTGTATCAATTTTAAGGTGTTGGAAAGTTCAATGTTGAATTTCTAACCTTAATTTTGATGGTTTAGAGTTCCTATTGGCTTAGGGACTTCCCAAGGATATTGTTGGTGCAATGGTCAAGGGGGAGCAAGCCTTTAGGGGAAGGAATTCATCATGGGATGATGAATGGTATTGTTTCTCCTTATGGAAAGGAAAAATGAGTTTTTGTGATACCCAATTTGGAAATTGGGAGAGTGAATAGGATTGCCTTTCTTGAGTGATATGGGACTTATCACTAGGAAGATGGTAGACATCCTAGATATTTTTAGACCAAGGGGGAGATTGTAAGATCTCATTGGGACATGAGACATTGACCTCCTTGGAGAGAAGACCTTTTTGATGTTAGTCAAAAAGGGGGAGAATGTTTGGGAAAAACATTTGGAGAGTATTTACCAATTTGGGATAATTGGTAAAGGATTTGAGTTAGTATTCTAACTCAATTATTTGTTTGGTTTTTGTCAAACATCAAAAAGGGGGAGATTGTTGGTGCAATTGGCCCAGGTCACGATTGACCAGGACTCGAGTTTGGCTCGAGTGATGTTTTTATGTGTTTTGATGTTTCGACGAAAACATATGACAACATGTGTTGGCAAGGAAAGTCCAAGCATGGGTCTTGGCAAATGGAAAGTCCAACATGTGTTGGCAAGGAAAGTCCAAGCATGGGTCTTGGCAAATGGAAAGTCCAACATGTGTTGGCAAGGAAAGTCCAAGCATGGGTCTTGGCAAATGGAAAGTCCAACATGAGTTGGCATGGAAAGTCCAACATGGGTTGGCATTTGAAGTCCAAGGGGATTGATATTGGCGGCGTAAAGTCCAAGCGGTAGTCTTGGCAGCATAAGTCCAATGGTTGGCGGCGTAAACACCGTTAGCATGACATAGCCGACGGAAGCACCTGAAGGCTACCGCGATGGATGAACAAGTCATGGATGACTTCGAGGGATCCGAGAGGCGTGAGGCTGATGGAGGTGGCTAGAAGGCTTAGGTCTAGGCTAAGGGTGGTCTAGCAAGTATGGGGGAACCATACTTGAGTTAAAACCTCATGTTTGAGGTGTGCCAGTCGACTGGTGCCATGTGGCAGTTGACTGGACCGAGTCAATTAAAGTTTGACTGCGGGTTATGGCCTAGCAGTCGACTGCCATAGGTTGGCAGTCGACTGATGGATCGAGCAGTCGACTGATCGTGTGATCAGTCGACTGGAGCTCGAGAATTCGGCCACAGAATGGAGTCGAGACTCGACTGGTCGAGTGAGGACTCCATCAGTCGACTGATGGTCACAATCAGTCGACTGATGGTAGTTCCGTTGGACTTATCCAACGTGGAACTAGCCGTTGTCTCACGACAACAGTGGCATCAGTCGACTGATGGTCCCGATCAGTCGACTGATAGACTTTTTCCAGCACAGGTTGAAGCTATATATGGAGCTCGTGATGGAGGAAAAAGCAATCGGTTCTTGAGGGCTATTGGGGCGATTTGTTGGTGCAAATCAGGTCTCCAAGTGCAAGCAAGCAACCAAGCATTCAAGCAATCAAAACAAGTGTTGTAAAGTCTTTTCTTTACTTGTATTTCGTATTTACATTGTATATTGCTTGTATTTCGTTCTTAATGTTGTAAGATCTATTGTAAGGGGTTTCTCCGCCTCCGACTTGTGTCGAGAAGGAGTGTTTATCATTAGTGAGTGCGTGTGCATCACTAGGGCTCTTTAGAGCTCGATCCGTGGAGTAGGAACCGTGCGGTTCCGAACCACGTTATATCATTGTGTTAGCTTGTTGCCTATTTCGTTATTGCTTTTATTATTTCTATTTCCGCTGCGCACTAACGAAATTGTAGACACGAACGAGATCGAATTCCATCCACGATCGGGTGAAATGCTATTCACCCCCCTCTAGCCGTTCCAATATTCCAAACAAGTGGTATCAGAGCCCGGGGCTCTTCTACGGATTAACAACCGGGAGCTAAGGCAAAAGGCTAGAGGGTGAAGATGGAATTCCAAGACAAGCTTGGATGGGAAATCAACACTCCACCTCCATATGATCCAGAAGATTTTCCGGCCTGGAGAGCAAGAATGGAAACATTCTTGATGATGAACATAGAGGATTGGTTCATCCTCATTGAAGGTCTTGAACCCCCTAGGGATAAGAAGGGGAATGTCCTAAAATTGAAAAAGTGGACCCAAGAGCAACGCCAAAATCTCAAGACCGAAGTTAAGGTAACGAAACTTTTGGAAGATTTAATCCCTAATGATGTTTTGTGCAAGCTAGGGGATTACATGTATGCCAAGGAGCTATGGAGAAAATTGGCAAGATTCCATGAGGAGAGTTCATCCTCAAGTGATAGTGAGGAATCGGAAGTTGAGATGGAGTCAATTTCTGAATCGGAGAAAGAAGAAGTAGAAGAGGTGGAAGAAGCATCTATTCCTAGGATTGAGGAAGAGAGACCATCCTCTACATCGGAGCAACCTCAAGAAGAGCTTTCAACATCCGATCAAGATGAGGAAGCTCAAAATTCAACTCCGACACCTACCACCACCCTAGGTAACTCAAACACTTTATTTTCAAATAAAAATCATATTATGTGCTTTGAGTGTAGGGAGTATGGGCATTACAAGAGCAAATGTCCAAAGAGGATCAAGAAAGCTCCTCCGACGCCTAAAAATCAACAAAAGTCAGCACGCTTGGGTTCTCTAAGACAAAAGAGCAAGGAGCATGTCATTTGCTTCAAATCGGGTCATTACAGAGTCAATGCTCGAAGAAGGGGCAAAGGGGAGCATCACAAGCAGGGGGAGCCACTAAGGCAAACCTTAAGGTATATTTAAATAATGCTCCGTCTAATTTAAATATTAAGAAGCATGCTAGAACTAATTTTAGCAATTTTGTTATGTATCATAAAGAGCATGCTAGAAGTAACAAACATATTTGTTTAGGAGCTAAGAATGTTCACCTTAAGAATAAGGAGAAATTTGGGACTAATGTCCCTAAAAATATATTACCTAAGGAAAGCATTAAGAAAATAGGAGAACATCTAGGCTTTAATGCTAAGGAATCTAGACATATGCCTAGAAATAGAAATATCTCAAGAGAAAATGAAAAATCAAAAATTGAGATATTAGAAAAGGAAAATCAAGCCTTGAGGTCAAGGCTTGAAAAACTTGAAAAGACCCTCAACATTATGCAAAATCAAATTCAAGGGTCAATTGGTCAAACTTTTAGGTCAAATAATCCAAGTCAACAAGTAGGATCTAAAAGACAAAAGTCAACCAAAGGCAAGAAGGGTTTGGGTCAAAAACCTAAGCCTAAGGCGGCTTACCATAGTGTTCCATTTGACTATGGAACACTAACTAGGTCTAGGAAGACCAAGGTCAATTGGGAAGTCATTCCTAGAGTTGACCAAGATTTGTGTCTATTGGCCAAGGTTTCGAAGAAACCTAGGATGGCCACTAAGAAGGTTACTAGGGAGGCAATCCCTAAGGTTAACCTAGGCAAGACCGAAATGACCATGGCCAATAAGCCTAGGAGGGTCATTAGGAAGGTATCTAGGGAAGTTATCCCTAAGGAATACCTAATTAACCCTAGGAGCTCAAATCGGTTTTGGGTTCCTAAGAGCGTGATTGACTCACGCTAAGATGGGTTTAGGGTGTGTCAACCTTGATTGGATGGGTAGTTAACTCAACCATGATAAAGGTGGCACTTTAGGTTACTTTCAAGGTTATGGTTACCTTGGAAATATCCTTGAGCCTTAATTTTAAAGAATTTTAAGTTGTGTCAATATATATCTTGAAAACATGAAAATCAATAAAATTGACACGATCTAGATTTAGAGGTCATAGTATGTACCTTTGATTATTGCCACACTTTAGAAGGTCATGTATCAAGAAATGTGTGGTTAAGATGTAAAGGTAACATCTAGAGTGATACTCAAGTACCACATAACTTGATGTCTTGTATTCACCATGCTTTATATGTTTTACCATATGTTTGCATGGAAGGAATGTCTAGGATAGATTACATCTCACAAAACAAGTCTTTTACCATGATTGTGTATTTCAACACTTAGAAAGGGTGAGATGTTAGGTTTTGGAAATCATTGAATGTTAATGTTTGCAAAAATGAAATAAAACATTAAAATACATTAACAAATACATGAATAAAAGTATAACATCAATACATTCGATATACAAGATCTAACGTGATAAAATGGAATAATTAAGATGATGAAATTGATCTGATTATCGATCGAATAACCATGCGCGATACGATCGGCCATCGATCGAGTGCTAGCTCCATGACTCGTGATCGAACATCGATCGATCGATGAGGTCCATCGATCGATGGTGCTGTTCACCGAGTAGAAGGCCATCGATTGAGTGCTCGACAAGCGATCAGTGATGTACATCGATCGTGATGGGCAACATCGATCGGCCCGATGCTCTGTAACCGCGTTACGAAGGTTGCGATCGATTGCGGCGGATCGATCGACGGCTCGGTAAACCCGGTGATCGCGTTATCGATCGATGCTCCACATCAGTCGACTGAATCATGTTTTTAAAATGCGAACTGCTAGTGTTCGGCGTCTTCACGCGACGAACTCCTTCTTCTTCCTTCCATCTCCGATCGCCGTCTCCCTCTCCGACCAACTCTTCCGGCCGTGCCAACCTTCCAAAGTCCTAGGTTTGATAAACAAGCCTCTCCTCTTCCATCCTTCACCTATTTTGGAGCCCTAGTTCGCGCGATTTAGGGTTTATTTCTCCTGTTCCGATTAGGGTTCCGGCGTCTGAAGCTCTCCGACGACTTTTCCGGCGATCCTCAGCAACATTTGAGTCTTCCCTCCGGCACACACATTCAAATGGCGCCTAAGTAATGATTTTTCTTTCCGAGCCCTAATTTTCATTTCCATTACAATTTAGGTTTATCTAATCGTGTATTGTTGCCATTGCATGTCATATCATCACATTGCATTCATAATAGGAGAGCCCGTAGGAATGATCCACCCGAGGGTGAATCTCGATTGTACCAACCTATGTTGGTTAGGTACATCGATAGGAACTTTTTCAATAGGCATTGTAGTGACGTCATTGAATTAATTGCATACTACAATCTGATGAAGATCGTCTTGTGCACGCATCCAATTAATGATGACCTTATTAAGGAATTCTATCAAAACCTTAAAAAGGTGAAAACGCACTCGCAGTTAGCCTTGAGTTAGAGTTCATCTGCGACATCGTAGGAGTTTCTCGAGTGTAGGCCTTCAGATAACACCTTTATCTTTTACCCTACCATGGACTTTCCTCTACCTGAGCCTTTTGATCATATCTCTATGGAGTCCATGCATGAGCATATCTTTGGTTATCCTCGTCCACTGACCCAGAATCTATTTCCTATCACCGAGTTATCTGCACCTGACAATGTCCTTTACAAGGTCATTGTTGGGTGTTTTCTGCCCATTGTCACTCGGGGTCTGACCAAGATTCTGCCTCCCCATCTCTTTCTTCTATATGCCATGCGTTATCAGTTAGATATAAACTTTGCATTGAACATTTTCCATCCATTGCGGCACTTCACTTCCTGCATAAGGGAAAGTGCATATGCCATTTGGTCATATCATCACAGCATGGCTCGACTCCGTAGGCGTCAACATCCATAGGGGCTCTCTGCGACATCTATCGGAGGTGTACGACTGTATATCAGTTCGTAACTTCTCGTTAGCGAAGCTACGGATGGGCGCTGGACAGATGGAGTTGGCGCCACGACCACCACCCAGGGCGCACAGACAGCCTCCTCCGGCACCCAGAGAGGCGACAGAGGACCACGAGGATGCAGAGACCACTGATGAGGATGACCAGATGCCGGCAGACACATCAGCGGCGGGTCCATCAGATCGTCGTGGTCGGCTGGAGTCCAGATTTCAGGACTATCAGCAGTCGGTGGACTCTAGGCTATCAGAGATACTGGCAGGCCAGGCATCCTTCAGTGCACGTCTCGATAGGATGGAGGAGTGCCAGGGCCACATAGAGCAGCATCAGCTCGATATGCTAGAGATGATGCGGGCCTGGACTCGAGTCGTGACCTCCGCCGCCACCTCCTGCGGACGATTAGAGGATATTAGATTTTTTTTGTGGTTGTCAAATTTTTGTAGTGAGATTGAGCATAGCCAATCTCCATTTTGAATGTAAAAGACAAATTTTAAGTTAAATGAAATCTTTGTTTCTGAAAAATCTTGTGTGTATGATTGAATATTTGTATAATTGTATTGCTATCATATACCATGTCATGACATTGTTTAGGGTTACTTTAGAGGTCATGTGTTCTTAAAATTTCATCATATGTCATGACATTGTGATCATTGGCCATGTTTTTTTTTAATAATGCTATTATTTTTGCCATGATCTTACATTCATGCATTAACTTGATTAAAATTGATATAAGGACTATGGCATGACTTGGAGTCCTAGTTATAAGGGAATCAAGTAGAGTTGCTTTAGAAAATGCATGAAACCCTAGTTTAGGGAAAACAAAACCCACATCTCACATTTAATTGACATGTATGTGTATTTATACATCATAGATACATGTGAAATGCTAGGATATGAGTTAAGTTCAAGGTGCATAGTTTTTGCATCTAGATGAACTAAAACTCATCCAATTCCATTGTGGATCATTGGGAGAGCTTGTGTACAAGTCACATACATAGAGCCCAAGGAATATGATCCAAGATAAGGTTTTGAAAACATTTTAAAATCATTTTGAAAAACCTTGGTGAAGTCTATCTTTTGATAGTAATCACCATTGATGAAGTTGATACAAAGTAGGGCCAAAACATTGAAAATTTCAATGGTTTTGAACTTTGTACCAATTTCACTATTTAATGGGTAAAATAATTTTCAAACATTTTTCACCCATTGTATTAGTCATAAGTATTATACGTATCAAATTTCGTGATTTTTCGATATACGTATAATTAGTTATGATTTTTCAAAAATCATTTCTGATAACTGAAAATCGGGATTTTGATTATCGATCGGCTACAGGTGGCGATCGGTGATGGAGGATTCTAGTCGTGATTTTTGAATCACTCATTGTAGCTGATTGGGGTAAACAAGGTTGTTTAACCCGATTTCAAATTCTGATTATGGTCCCTAATCACTCCTAACCCTAGGATATGCTTTGGGAAGCATTATAAAGGGTGTAAATCCATTGGATATGGATTAGGAGAAGTATTTGGGGTTTGTATCAATTTTAAGGTGTTGGAAAGTTCAATGTTGAATTTCTAACCTTAATTTTGATGGTTTAGAGTTCCTATTGGCTTAGGGACTTCCCAAGGATATTGTTGGTGCAATGGTCAAGGGGGAGCAAGCCTTTAGGGGAAGGAATTCATCATGGGATGATGAATGGTATTGTTTCTCCTTATGGAAAGGAAAAATGAGTTTTTGTGATACCCAATTTGAAAATTGGGAGAGTGAATAGGATTTCCTTTCTTGAGTGATATGAGACTTATCACTAGGAAGATGGTACACATCCTAGATATTTTTAGACCAAGGGGGAGATTGTAAGATCTCATTGGGACATGAGACATTGACCTCCTTGGAGAGAAGACCTTTTTGATGTTAGTCAAAAAGGGGGAGAATGTTTGGGAAAAACATTTGGATAGTATTTACCAATTTGGGATAATTGGTAAAGGATTTGAGTTAGTATTCTAACTCAATTATTTGTTTGGTTTTTGTCAAACATCAAAAAGGGGGAGATTGTTGGTGCAATCGGCCCAGGTCACGATTGACCAGGACTCGAGTTTGGCTCGAGTGATGTTTTGATGTGTTTTGATGTTTCGACGAAAACATATGACAACATGTGTTGGCAAGGAAAGTCCAAGCATGGGTCTTGGCAAATGGAAAGTCCAACATGTGTTGGCAAGGAAAGTCCAAGCATGGGTCTTGGCAAATGGAAAGTCCAACATGTGTTGGCAAGGAAAGTCCAAGCATGGGTCTTGGCAAATGGAAAGTCCAACATGAGTTGGCATGGAAAGTCCAACATGGGTTGGCATTTGAAGTCCAAGGGGATTGATATTGGCGGCGTAAAGTCCAAGCGGTAGTCTTGGCAGCATAAGTCCAATGGTTGGCGGCGTAAACACCGTTAGCATGACATAGCCGACGGAAGCACCTGAAGGCTAGCGCGATGGATGAACAAGTCATGGATGACTTGGAGGGATCCGAGAGGCGTGAGGCTGATGGAGGTGGCTAGAAGGCTTAGGTCTAGGCTAAGTGTGGTCTAGCAAGTATGGGGGAACCATACTTGAGTTAAAGCCTCATGTTTGAGGTGTGCGGTCGGTGCCATGTGGCGGGACCGAATCAATTAGGGTTTATTGCGGGTTATAGCCTAGCGATCATTGCCATGGTTGGCGATCGGTGATGGAATCAGCGATCGTCGATCGTGTGATCAGTCGACTGGAGCTCGAGAATTCGGCCTCAGAATGGAGTTGAGACTCGACTGGTCGAGTGAGGACTCCATCAGTCGACTGATGGTCACAATCAGTCGACTGATGGTAGTTCCGTTGGACTTATCCAACGTGGAACTAGCTGTTGTCTCACGTCAACAGTGGCATCAGTCGACTGATGGTCCCGATCAGTCGACTGATAGACTTTTTCCAGCACAGGTTGAAGCTATATATGGAGCTCGTGATGAAGGAAAAAGCAATCGGTTCTTGAGGGCTATTGGGGCGATTTGTTGGTGCAAATCAGGTCTCCAAGTGCAAGCAAGCAACCAAGCATTCAAGAAATCAAAACAAGTGTTGTAAAGTCTTTTCTTTACTTGTATTTCATATTTACATTGTATATTGCTTGTATTTCGTTCTTACTATTGTAAGATCTATTGTAAGGGGTTTCTCTACCTCCGACTTGTGTCGAGAAGGAGTGTTTATCATTAGTGAGTGCGTGTGCATCACTAGGGCTCTTTAGAGCTCGATCCGTGGAGTAGGAACCGTGCGGTTCCGAACCACGTTATATCATTGTGTTAGCTTGTTGCCTATTTCGTTATTGCTTTTATTATTTCTATTTCCGCTGCGCACTAACGAAATTGTAGACACGAACGAGATCGAATTCCATCCACGATCGGGTGAAACGCTATTCACCCCCCCTCTAGTCGTTCCAATATTCCAAACAATTTTCAATATCGAAGCGAGCAACAAGCGTGCTCGAAAGGATAATCAATTAGACTCCTACATGTGGCATTTTCTTCTTGGACATGCAAGCAAGAAACTCATGTCCGAATTACACCGATGTGGAATTTTAGAATCGTTTGAATTGGATTCATACGATACATGCGAATCATGCTTAAAAGGAAAGATGACTAAGTTACCTTTTACAGGAAAAGGTGAACGAGTGGGAGAGTTGCTAGGTCTAATACATACTGATGTATGTGGACCTATGTCAACTCAAGCTTTAGGAAGCTATAGCTACTTCATTACCTTCACCGATGATCACTCACGGTTTGGGTATGTGTTCTTGATGAAACATAAGTCTGAATCCTTTGAAAGGTTCAAAGAATTCAGAAATGAAGTAGAGAAACAATATGACAAGAGTATTAAAATACTTCGATCGGATCGAGGTGGTGAATACTTAAGTCAAGTGTTTCTAGATTATCTAAGAGACAATGGTATATTGTCTCAATAGACTCCGCCATATACACCACAACATAATGCTGTATCTGAGAGGCGTAATCGGATCTTGTTGGACATGATTAGGTCAATGATGAATCATGGGAATCTTCCCAAGTCCTTTTGGGGCTATGCGCTTCAGACATCTGTTTACTTGTTAAACAGAATGCCAACCAAGGTAGTCTCTAATACTCCATATGAGATATGGAATAGTAAGAAACCTCATGTATCTTACTTGAAGATATGGGGTTGTCCTGCTTATGTGAAGCAGACTGTATCAGACAAATTGGATGCTAAGTCTGATAAATGTCTATTTATTGGATACCCTATGGAAATAAGGGGTTACCAATTCTATCATCTTGTGGAACAAAAGGTGTTTGTTTCAAGGCATGCTGTATTTCTTGAGAAAGAGTTTCTCTTGCAAGAAAACAGTGGGAGTGTTGTCGAGCTTGAGAAGGCTCGAGAGACTCAAATAGACATTGATGAGAAACCTGGTGAAGCACAACAGCCGATAACTCATAGTGATGAGCAATCGCCTGGACCTATTGAAACACCACATCTTCGTAGATCTGGTAGAACACGTAATATTCCTGAGAGATATGGATTTCTCGTAAGTGAATCGAACGACGTGTTAATCATTGATGATGAGGAGCCTACCAGTTATGAAGAAGTTCTGACAAGTTCAGAAAGGGATAAGTGGCTTGAAGTCATAAAGTCGAAAATGGATTCCATGTATGAAAACCAAGTTTGGAACTTGGTTGACCCACCTGAAGGCATCAAGCCTATAGGGTGCAAGTGGGTTTTCAAGAAGAAAACCGACATGGATAGTAATGTGATTACCTATAAGGCTAGATTGGTGGCGAAAGGATATTGTCAAAAACAAGGTGTTGATTATGACGAAACCTATTCGCCTGTTGCTATGCTTAAATCCATTTGGATGCTCCTGACCATAGCGGCTCATTATGACTATGAGATATGACAGATGGATGTGAAAACAACTTTCCTTAATGGAAACCTGCTCGAGAACGTGTATATGAAACAACCCGAGGGTTTCACATCGGTTGATAAAACTAAGGTATGCAAATTGCGACTATCCATATATGGATTAAAGCAAGCATCTAGGAGCTGGAATATCTGTTCTGATGAGACAATCAAAAGGTTTAATTTCTCACAAAATCCAGATGAACCTTATGTGCACAAGAAGGTTAGTGGGAGTGCAGTCGTGTTCCTAGTATTGTATGTTGTTGACATATTACTCATAGGAAATGATGTTTCAGTCTTACAGTCAGTTAAGATTTGGTTGTCCAAGACATTCTCCATTAAAGACCTGGGAGAAGCAACCTACATCCTCGGGATTAAGATCTAATGAGATAGATCGAAACGGTTGCTTGGTCTTTCGCAGTCTACATATATAGACCGAGTGCTAAAGAGGTTTAGCATGTCGAAATCCAAGAAAGGTTTTCTACCCATCAGGCATGGGATATTTTGGACTTTCCGAGCAACAAAAATTGCTTTTTGCGTTGCGGAAACCCCGGAAGTCCGGCCACAGATCCATGCGAAGATATAAATAAAAACATGTATGTGCTAAGTAAACCTAGATCTACCTTAGATCTAGAAGTTGAAAGTATTAACCTTGTAGCGACGCCCTTCGCTTATCCCGCTCGTCCAAACGTTTCGCCGGAACTCAAGAGTGTCAAGTGAACACTCCTCTATTGATATCCACATGGACAAATGGTGGAGAAAAATACCTTAGAGTGTGCTAGCACCCATTAGGAATTTTGGCATGATGAGGGATTGGAGAGCTTGAGAAGGTGATCCAAGGAAGAAGATGAAGTTGGAGAGTAACTCACAAAATGAATTCACCCATGATGAATAGTGGCCTGCCACTTCAAGTTGGCGGGTTACATGCATGCATGTAACTCCAAGAGCCAATGGATCTTGGTCTCCCTCATGAGGTGGCACCACATGATAAGTCCATGATGATGTGGAGCATCATCATTGGTCGGCCATGCCAAGTCATCATCATGACATGGCATTTGGTCAAGTCAAACTTGACCTTTCATCTTCCCTCTCAAGTCAAGTCAAACTTGACCTCTTATCTCCCATGGTTGATCAAATCCAACCATTTGATTCAAGTCAATTTAATTTAATGAATCTTTATTCATTAATTTAAATTGATTTGATGAATCAAATCTAAATTAGACTCATTCAACACTTGAATCAAATTGAGTCCAACTCAATTAGTCTAATTTGGATTACTCTTAATCCAATTTGGTTCATCCCATGAACCTAATACTCATGGTTCATCATATGAACCTAATCTCCATCTAATTTCCCTTTGTGTGTGACCCTATAGGTTCTTGTAACGTTGGCAATGTCCCTAAACCGATTTAGGAACATAAGCAATGAGCGGTATCTAGCAACACATAATTGCTACCCAAGTTACAAGAATGTTGAGCTCCAACATCACCTTTGTGACTACTAATTGTGACTCTCACAATATGTGACAATGTCCCTCTATCCTTGACATCTAGATTGACCAATTGAGGCATAGACCGTGTCATCCTCGGTACAATCTATATCTTGAACTCCAAGTAGACTCACTCTAATCAAATGAGCTCAATATCTCATATTGACTCATTTGGGCATGACCATGCACTTCGTGGTCTCACTCTATCAAGAATATCAATGTCACTCCCGTCATATAGGAGGGATAGATCCCATCTACATCACACACATCCCTCCGCATAATTTGTTACATACCCAGTAATCGCCTTTATAGTCCACCCATTTACGGGTGACGTTTGACGAAGCCAAAGTATACAACTCCTTATGAAGGGAATCATGGTGACTTTAGGTCTAAGGAATAATAGTCACACTAATAGCCACATGAGAAAGTATATGACACTCATATAACGATCCACGATACTTTCTCATGGCGGGTCATTCAGTATACATTCTCTAATGTATACCCATGTGTCAACTTGATATCTCATATCCATGACTTGTGAGATTAAGTCACTACAAAAAAATGAGGCATTTGGATCAGAAATTTAGAAGAGGTTGGGAAAATGATGGTAAAGGAGGGGCTTTTAGAAGCGGTTTTCTTAACCGGTGCTAATACCGCTTCAATTGATTTTTTTTTGAAGCGGATGATTTTTTGATTCTGTTGCGTATGTTTAGAATCGGTTAACAAATGGCTCTATATAAATTTTATGGGAGCGGTTATTAACCGCTCCTATTGCTTTAGGAGCGGTTATAATCGCTCCTAATACCGCTTCAATATACCATTTTTTGAAGCGGATAATTTTTCGATTCTGTTTAAGATATTTAGAATCGGTAATTATAACCGCTCCTAATACCGCTTCAATTGAACATTTTTTTTTAATTTTTCCGATTCTGTTCAGTTTATTTAGAATCGATTTGTATAATAATTTTAGGATCGTTTAATAACTGATCCCAATTCGTTAGGAGCGGTTAATAACCGCTCCTAAAGGTTTATAAAAAGAGGTATTATTGTCTATTCTCTCAAAACCCTAAGCAGTCGTACGTCTTGGATTAGAGGGGTGGTCGTATCTTAGATTTTATTTTCCAAAAAATCCTAGCTAGCCGGTTTGGATTTAAGGAGTGCATTATTTTCCAATTTCATCTCTCTGTTTCAGCAGTCTTCTCTATTCTAGCGATCCATCAAATCAGTTGCGCCCTAGTTTCATTTGGCCTTCTACTTCTTTGTCATAAGCCTTTGATTTTGTTTGTGGAGGTAATTTCTTTGTTTAATTTTTATTATGTGATAAATTTTTTAAGTATTAATGGTGACAAAATTATAATCGATTAGAGTTTGTCTTTTTTTATGAATCCTTTGATTTATCTTTTTTCAAGTTATTTGTATTGTTTTTCAAATTTATTATTATATTTTGTGTATTATATTTTGTTTATTATGCTAAGCTTTATTTTCATATTTTTTTCCTCTAAATTGAATAATATAAAAGATTTCTCGTGATTTTTTTATTTTATGAAATCATTCTATTTATATATTTGAAAATTTATATTTAGGAATTGTATTTTTATGTTTGTTAAATTCCTTAAAATTGGTATGTGTTTATCTACAAATGTTTATTTAATTTTGATATATCATATTTCAATGTGTAAATGTTTAAAAATTATTGAACAGGATCAAATCATGCGAAGGAATGGATGTTTGCCCACATGGCGATCTTGAGTATCAGTGAATTCTATTTTTTACGTTATGCATTTGGTGATGCAACTCAAGAAGTGACAAGACCATGTCCTTGTTGCAAATGCATAAACTCATTGAGTCATGATCGAGAGACAATACATGTGCATCTGATGATAAATGGTATCTTACAAGATTATCGAATATGGAATTTTCATGGAGAAAATCTAATTGTACAAGATCACGATAACAACCAACTTCGAGATTTAGCGCAACAAGTTCCTGAAGTAACTAGCCATGAACCCTTCGTAGAAGAAATGTTGAATGATGCATTTGGAATGCATGAAGGATCTGCAAGTAATGAAAAGCATCTTGAAGCATCGACTAGTCATATCGAGTGGAGTCTAGTGTGAAAGATTTTTATCGACTAATAGAGGAAGGGAAACAACAACTATATACCGGATGCACAAAGTTTTCTAAACTGACATTCCTTATTGAGTTATTTCAATTAAAAGTTAGTGGAAAATGGAGTGATAAGTCATTTATAGCATTGTTGGACTTCCATCGTCGAGTACTTCCAGCTGAAGCTCAAGTGCCTAAGTCTTTTTATGAAGCAAAGAAATTAATTTCTAGTTTAGGACTTCATTATGAAAAAATACACGCTTGTCCAAATGATTGCATGATTTATTGGGGAGAAAGTGAGAATGAACAGGCTTGCAAAGTGTGTAACCTTTCAAGATGGAAAAATTTACAGAAATCATCTAGGAGGTCATATAAAGGTGGAAAAAAACGTCTTGTGGTTAATATTCCAGCCAAAGTCTTTTGGTATTTTCCATTGAAACCAAGATTGCAACGATTATTCATGTCATCCAAGACGTCTGAAAGTATGCAATGGCATTTCAAAAAATGAGTTTTGGATGGAAATCTAAGGCATCCAGCTGATTCTCGAGTGTGGAAGGAATTTGATGAACGACATTGTGAATTTGCATCTGATCCTAGAAATGTACGCTTGGGACTTCTTTGCTGATGGTTTTAATCCATTTAAAAATCAAAGCACTGCACATAGTACTTGGCCTATTGTTTTGATGCCTTATAATTTGCCACCTTGGGAATGCATGAAGCCTCATTCTATTATTTTATCCACCCTTATTCCAGGTCTAAAAGAACCTGGAAATGATATCGATATTATTCGTCCTCTATTGGTGAATTAAAAGATTTGTGGGAAAATGGAATTGCCACATTTGATGCTTGTAACAAAGAAATGTTTCAAATGCGGGCTGCATTAATTTGGACAGTTAGTGACTTTCCTGGTTTGGGATGTTTGTTTGGATGGAATACATATGCCAAGAATGCATGTCCAACTTGTGCTGATAAGACAGATGCAATGTACCTGAAGCATGGCAAAAAGTGGTCATTCAGAGGCCATCGTCGTTTTCTACCACTAGATTCAGAAATTTGAATAATGTTAAGTTATGGGCAAACTGCGAGTTAGATTTGGCTCCATTATCCGGATCGGCGTTCTACGAATGACCTTAAACAAGAATGTGATTTTTGGTAAGAGTAATGCATCAAAACCAAATGTGAGAATGAAAGCGAGTCAATTGAACAAATGTGGAGAAACAAAGCATATTTTTAGTCCGCCCATACTGGGAATTTAATTTGATCCCACATAATTTGGACCCTATGCATATTGAAAAAATGTTTTGCGACAACATTATTGGAACACTTTTAGATGATTCCAACAAGAGTAAAGATAATTATCGCGTAGAGATTTAAAGATTTTGGGTATTATGAAACAACTATGGCCCCGAACACAATCGGATGGTAGAGTATTTGCCACCTCCATGTTATTCTATGTGTAAAGTCTGAAAAAGATATTTTGTTCAGTATTGAAAGATATTCGTGTCACGATGGTATGTCATCGATATTTCAAAGTGTGTGGATGTTGGGCGTTGCAAGATTATGGGCTTGAAAAGCCATGATTGTCATATCATGATGGAACAATTCCTTCCAATTGCTCTTCGTCGGTGTTGTCAAAAAGGTATTGCTCCACTTATTGTTTTGTGTGAATATTTTAGAACAAAGTGTGTGCAAAGTCCCTACAAGAAGAAGAATTACAGAAGGAAGAGTTGTTTTGGTTTTATGTCAATTGAGAGAATATTTCCACCATCTTTTTCACAATAATGGTTCATTTGGTGGTACATTTAGCGTATGAAGCCGAATTCTTTGGGCTGTACATTATCGATGGATGTATCAAATAGAAAGGTACGGAAAACTTAAAAATTTTGTCGAAATAAAGCACGACCGAGAGGCCAACATTGCGAGGCATATTTAGCAGATGAATGTGTTGTGTTTTGTTCACGTTATATAGAGGGTAACATCTCATTCAACAATCATGGAACACGACATAAAGAGACACCAAATATTGACTTTCCCACACTTTCGATGTTTCCACAAGAAGGGCGACCAACAAAAGGACTTCAAGTACTTACCTTGGATGACAAAACTTTAACTCAAGGTCATAGATATATTCTCTCTAATTGTACAACCTTGCAACCATATCGTGAGTAAGTATTACATGTTGAATACCATATTCTATATCATTTTTTTCATAATGTTTTAATTTTTCTAATTATATATTAGTGTTGACATTGAACAGTGAATTAAAAAATGAACTGAAGAGAAGACATAGATATGGTCGTCGCCCAAGTAATTCTCAATTAGATGATATGGTTAGAATGCAATTTCCAGAATGGTTTGCAAAATGAGTAAGTAATATTTGTTATTTATTTTTTTATTACAGATTCATAATAAATAGACTTGTGACTTTTTTCTTTACAAATTATATGTGTACCTTATAGGTTGATCGAGTAAATGAACGGATTGATGACTTAGATCTTAGGGTGCTTTCACGTGGTCCAAATCCGAGCATTTAGTTATCATGGATTCAACAGAAATGGTTTTGCATTTCGCACGGTAGAATCTGAAAAAAACAAAAAAGTGCAAAATAGCGGAGTCATGGTGCCGGCGATGCATGATGATGATCATGAGTCAATCTATTATGGTCAACTAGCGATGTCATCTCACCTGATTATGGTGGTTGTGGACGAATTGTTCTTTTTCGATGTGATTGGATTAACACTATTACCGGTTTGAAAATTGATCCATTTGGATTTACAATGGTGAATTTTTCACGCTTGGTACATACGGGAGAACTTGATGGGCATGAACCTTTTATTTTGGCTACGCAAGCTCAAATGGTTTATTATGTTCGTGATCCAAAGGAGGAGGATTGATATTGTGCCATTCGTCACACACCAAGAGATACGTACAACATTGGCAATGAAGATGATATGGATACAATGTGTTTTATTCATAATAATTTATATAATATGGAATCGATATTAAGTGATGTAAATAAAGTAGATGTTGAATTAATTAGAACTGACATTGAGGGTTCAATAGTTGAGGTTCTTCCGGTTGTGAACAATGAAACAGATGATGAATACTTTGGTTGATTTTTGTATTTTCTTTCATTATGTTGAAACTATATTTAGAATTATGAAACTCTCGAAGATGTTCAGTAAATTTTCATCCTCTATTTTTGTTACTGTATTGTTTGTATTCTTTGCAACTCGAACACTGCAAAGATGCTCTTTCTCCATTATCAGATTTAGATGAGTTTACGATTCTTCCACTCTTTCAAGATGAGAAGAAGATTTTCGAAATTTGATAGGCTTGGATTTTAATTAGCACTACTGCCTTTTTTTCGTCCATTTATAAAAAAATGGTACCAAAAATACAGGTTTGGAAAAGAATGAATCAAAGATTAACTTTTAGAAGCGGTTATTTTTGACTGGTTCTATTTGGGACCTTTAGAAGCGATTTTTGACCGCTCCTAAAGGCCGGTACCAAAAATACAGGTTCGGAACAGAATGAATCAAAGATTAACTTTTAGAAGCGGTCATTTTGGACCGGTTCTATTGGGGACCTTTAGAAGCGGTTTTTGACCGCTTCTAATGGCCGGTACCGGTTTCCCTGCGAAAGGTTATTGGCAACCTTTAGAAGCGGTATATTTTGATCGGTTCTATTGGTAACATTTAGAAGCGGTAAATTTAGACCGGTTCTATAGGCAAAACCTTTAGAAGCGGAATATTTGACCGATTCTATTGGATACTTCGGTTGCTCTAAACGTCCTTTAGGTTAATTTCCTGTTCTTGATGAAATTTTTCGCATTCCATGGCTATATCTCCGTCTCCATCTCATCCTCCTCATTTTGCCATCACTTGTATTTGCCATGTATTTGTCCTGTATTTATCCGTCATCGCCAGTATCTATGCGTATCCGCCTTGTCCGCGCAATTGTATCCGACCGCTTTATCCGTATCCGTAAGTGCCCGTAGCTATCTGCCAGAAGGGCTATTTATCCGCGTAAAAGGGCCCGGTATGAAACACCATATGTACAATTTTCTATTTGATTTAATTTGCTTGTTTAGCGTGCTTGTGTGCATTTGCTTTAGATACAATTTCAAGTATCTCCTTTGTAGATGGATATTTGAGTTCCAAGTTTTTTATTGGTCTTTGCATTCAAGCAGATTTTGTTATTGGATCATCCTGGAATAGATTTTATAGATTACAGAAGCCTCCATATTTGGAAGCCAAGTTGTATTAATAGCTTCATCATTCTCTTAATATTTTCAACTTGAGTTGCATGAACTTTGGTTATGATTCTCAATAACCAAGATCTCTATTCTTCTCATGGTCCATCTATGGGTCTTTTAGATGTTGTGTTAATTATCCATATTACAGATTAGCATCCATACACCGTATACTCATTTACAATGAAAATTAATTGTATTAGCACCTTATTAATTCTCATATACTTTTCACTTGAAGTTTCAATATATTCATCATTTTCTTGATACTTCCAATTTGACATGCATTTTATGCAACTTGTGTTTATGATTCTTGATAACCAAGACGTCATATACTTCTCATTGTCCATTATGGATAACGTCTTTCATCTGGATCATTGCTTGGGCCTTAGTGATTTACGTCTTTGAATTGTTAGTTGCAAAAATGCATCTAGAACACAATACCATAAGAAATTATGCTTTATTCATTTTCAATCTCTCTATGGTTTTCGCAGTACACATCTATCCAGCTCGTGGGTGATAGAGTCTTAGTTAAGATCAAGTCTTCTGAGGAGCAAACCCGGTGGAGGAATATACGCTTACTTTGCTCAGGACAAAACCTCAAAGTGGTGAGGTAGTTGCTGTTGGAGAAGGAAGAATAGTTGGGAAAATAGAAATAAAAATTGGAATTGAGGTATTCCTTCTCTTGATTTTTTTATGTTAATTTAATTTGGGTTAGTGTAGATTTCTGTGGCTTCTGAACAATATAAAGGAAATGGCTTTCTCTGATGCTAGTCAAACATCTTGTTCCACTAGCCGATGGGCACATAGAACTGATTGAGACAGATAAAACAAGAACTTCTTCCATATGTGTGAGAGTTCCTAATGTGTGTTTTGTTTTAAGTTGATTTATTTGAGTTAGATCATTATATCAATTCCTAATGCAGAATATCCCAATTTCTATGTTTAAGTAGGTTTTTTTTAAAAAACATAGAAAAGCTCGTTTACACAGGTTTATAAAAGATTTGTGTATACATATGTAATAGATATTGTTTGTATTTCCTTTATGTTCTTTTACAAATCCTGTTATTTTAAGTTATCTATCTGAGCTTGGTAAGAACTCAAAACAATAGATATTGTTTGTATTTCCTTTATGTTCTCCTATTTTTGTTTCCATTTAAGTTTCAGTTCAAATTTGGATTGTTGGTATAAACTTTCATCCTTAGTGGGTGTGTGTGCTCACATTTTATTAACTATAGATTTTGTTAATTGTTCATCATGAAAATATCACCAGGTTGATTATGCTTTTCACCTTTTTGGCAATCTTTCAATTGTTGTCACTTTGATTTCTTATTAATTTGTTTAGCTTACCATATTATATGCTACTCTTATGCTACCTATGCAATGGGAAATAGGATAATTTTTCTATTAGTTTGTAACTGATTTCTATATTATTTTTAGGTGACTTTTGAAAATGGCAAACAAAAGAATGCGAAAGCTACTCCAAAATAGTCAAAGACGATCTAGGGGAGAAGAATCAATTAATAGAAGAGTTGATGATGAAAATGAATCACAAGACACAACATCCCATTCACCATTAGAGATACAAAATGATACACAAAATCATGAGGTTAATGAGCAAGGTGAAATTTTTTTTTGGATATGAATAGTGATTAGTTTTTGCAACACCAAGTGAAAATTATATTTTTCAGAGGAAAATGAGGCCATGTCTTCATCCCAAGCTCAACAAAGAAGACGTGGAAAGACTATTATGAGAGATATTCATGCTTTACATCCTGATCATGTGCTACTAGTGAAATTTAATGAAAGGGGACAACCTTACGGTGATTTACAACCGACACTTGCAAATTTTATTGGGACTATTGCACGGAATGGACTTGTGTTGCCTCTAAATTTTTTAGATTGGAGAAAAATGCCGACAAATCGCTTGAATAATGCATGGGACCTTGTTACTATAAGTTGACAAGTGTTAATTTCAAAATTGAATTTAAAGCATGCACATATTTAATTTTTTGTTTATAGGCACGTTTCTGTATCCCCAATCGCCATAGAAAAGTTATAATGCAAATGATGGGAACCGCATGGAGACGGTGGAGGACTGAAGTGAAAGCTACATCTTATGATTCTAATACTCCACTAGAAGAGCTTGTTGCAATATGACCCATTCCTCATGGGTTGACATTTCAAACTTGGGAAGTTTTATGTAACTATTGGAAGTCTACTGAGGTACAATTAGTATTAATTGTTTTTTACATATGTTTATAGATGTTATAATTTATTATAAATTTTTGTGTCAGAGAACTTCAAAAATCAATAGAGAAAATGCAAACAAAAAGAAAGGGACCCATGCACAAGGACGCACTAGTATTCCATCGTTGGAATATAAGTTTGTAAGAATCAAAATTATTTTTTTTCTTCTTTACAGTTAGTTTCTCACTGCTCATTTATTGTTTTAAACTTTAATTCTCTTATCCTTGGTGTTAAATGTGAATTTATTACCCTGTTAGTCTCAAGAGAATGGCAGAAAACCGAGTCGTATTGAAATACAACAATTAAGTCAAGAAGTAAAAGAAAGGAGGTGCTCCTATTGACGATGAGGCAATACGAGTTGAGGTAAGAATAATATATTTTACTCCTTAAGTTGGCTTTTAATTTTTTTTCATTCTATTAACATTTTATTTTCTTGTTAGAATTTACTTAAAGAGGCTGTGGATCGTCACCTCCAAGATAAACCTGAAGGAACACAACCAATAGAAGTACACGAGGAGGCATTTCGGTAACAATTTACTTATAATTTAATTTATTTTTTTATAGAAGTTAAATATGGTTCAATTTTATTTATGTTTTTTATATATAGTGAGGTTTTGGACCCGATCACTGGTCGAGTTAGATGTTTAGGAGTGTGCGCTACCTAGCCAAGTGTTCCCGAGCAATGTAAACGCAACTCAATGTCTTGGAAAGATTATCACTCTAATTCAGATTTAACGAGATAAATTTAGGAAATGGGAGAAAATTAAAGAAATGGAGTTAGAAGCACAACGACAATGACGGAAATAGAGGAGATGAGAAGGCAGATGCAAGAAAATAATCATTTTCAAAATTTTGCACGATTAATGCTAAATATGATGTCCGAAGTGTTTGGGGGCTCTCGTGGACTGAATTTTACTCTAAGACAAGTAATAACATTTCTCACAAACAAAATAAAGGCAAAAAGTATTTTTATAATTAAGTACATGTTATCAAATTTATTTATTTTTGTAGATGGCGGCTATATTTACAAATATTATGCAACAATAATTTCCATCATGGAAGAAAATAGATATAGATCCTCCCCATCACGAACGGATGACTAGAGAGAATTTTGAATGCAATCGTTGAGGTTGGTTTTTAAATACATATGTTTCTATTAGAGTATTTAATATTTTTATTTTTTTAAATACATATGTTTCTATACTTACCATATCTGAACCCAACTCCTTTTGGCAGTATTACACTGCCACAATGTTTGAAATGATTTTTAACTAATAATTTGTTTTCTATGAAATGGGGTTAACTTGCCTCTGAAGAACAATATTGTAGTTCAACAAACTAGGATTTGAATCAATTTTGGTGAACTAGATAGAATTAGCTTGTTCTTGTGTTTTATTTAATTACTTTGTTTCATTTTTCATGTAAACATTATATCAGGTATAGGATTTTCAGAATTATATGAATTGATGATATTACATTATATCAAGTATATGGACACCAATAATATTATATGAATGGGTTCTCCAAGGCCTCCCTTGCATTTTTCTTCCCAAGAAACTTTTGAATGGTTCTCCAAGGCCTCCCTTGCATTTTTCTTTCCAATTCTCTAAAAGAGCAACTGCCTTTCTTAAAAATAACTATCCTCTAGACCTCTCGATTTCTTGATTTCTACACGTAGATAAAGCCTGCCCTTGTACATACTTACCAAAGATCTTCCTAGAATATAATATGCATTTTAAATATTATCGGACCTTGAACTCGTGTTCTCTAGAGGACTTATTTGCACCTCTTGGATATGCCCAAGAGGGGTAACCTAATTTATTAATAGCATGTGCTAACAATGAAAATTATCTAGGCACTTACCAGTTTGAGATCTATTCATAGAAAAAAATGAATGTTCATCTCGTGAGTTCATTCCTCGCAAAATGATATTTGAAGAAATGAGCTTTGAGCACATAACTAGAAGAAAAGGATTATGTTTTTGTCTCCACCCTCGATTTAGATGCTAATTCTTATGCTAGTTGATACTAAAGTCTCTGTAGATGAAATGTTTTCAAGGGTTGCTATGAGGTGAAGCCTATGTCCTTAATTATCAAGTCATGTAGTTATCAATATGCATGAAGATGATAAGGGAGTAGTTAGAATTGTATAATGTTATCTTCCATTAAAAGGAAACTCTAATCGCTCATTAATGAGAAATTAATTAGTATCATTTTGTTAAATCCGGTTGGAGAATCTTCTCGTGCTCGATAATGCTTTTTGTTTACATTTTATTACTCGAATGTTTGTTTCCATTCGTTCAATGATACCCGTTATGCATTAAAATGGTCTGTTGAAAATAATGAATTGACAAAACCACGCTTCCTATTTGATAGCTTGTAACTTAGAGATATTAATACAAGCAATTGGCAAGTGGTAATCATTTAGATATTAATTCCATGTATGTTACTTGTATATCATCAATTCTACATTGTCAATCATTATTGATTAGTTCATGTTTTGTATGTTGCATGATGAAATATTTTTCATATGGAAGTATGAGCCAAAAAGTGCCGACTAATATCCTTCATTATATGATAAGCCATTTCTCTGATCTAAATATTCTTTCTAAAAGAAGTTTAATGACCAAATATGCCTCCGGATATGTGCCATGTAGGGTACCAAGTCATGCTATATTATCTTTGCCTATGCTTTTCCAAAGCTTGAAAGCAACACATTAATTTGAATTAAGCACGAACCATCGCTACTTCATTCCAGTCAATACTAGAAGATGTATCATCAAGGCTTTATAACTCCTCCATTATCCCGTAACTTCCAAATAGGATAAACTAGAGTCATCTAAATGATTATGATGCAAATAGAAATGCTACAAGAGGTGGTAATAATGGCAAATATTCTCCGATACTGTTGAAAAGAAATTACCATTCAAAAAATAATAATAACTCTAATGTTTTTTTCTTTGTTTTAGGTACCCGTTGTATGCTAAGGCTGCTTGTTTCAATCAACAGTGACTCATATATAGCGACCTATTTTGGAAACATGGACAAGATGGTATCAACAATGAGAGCAGTTAATGGGCGTCACAAAACTTTGGCTTTGAGCAGGAAGGATTTTGCAAACTTCACTGCTAGAAATTTGAAAGGGGTGGAGCTGGCTGATGCTTTATGGAAGTCTCACGGAGAAGATCTTGTCATGGGAAGGGGAACTGCTTTACCAAATTGTTTTTGTGATTCTATCTCATAAAAAATGAAAATTTGATCGTGAACGAAAGGATTTTTGACATGTAAACTCCAACTGTTCTTTTGAAGACTAGTGAGTAACTAAACATTTTGAACTTAAACATGAATATTATGTGTTAGTTTGATAATACAATAAATTTGTTTTGTGAAGTGAAATGTGAATATTGTAAATTGATTTAATTTGGTATTGTATCAATATGATATGAGATCATTGTTCAAACTCGATATTAGAAGCGCTTATAATCTCTCTTAAAAATATGATTATAGAATCGGCCGTAACCGTTTCTAAAATTATGCTTGAGATATATATACATTAGGAGCGGTTTTTAACCGCACCTAAACCTTTGTTTATTGGATCGCCATACAAACACATTAGGAGCGGTTAAAACTACTCCTAAAACTCTGTTTATTACATCGACAACAGACACATTAGGAGTGGTTTTAACTGCTTTTAAAATGTATGTTTATAGATGCGGTCATAAGTGCTTGTGATGTTTGTATAATAGGAGTGGTTGTAAACTCTGTAGAATCGGTTTTTAACTGATTCTATAGGTCTCCAACACAAGCGGTCACAAGCATTTGTGATGTTTGTACAATAGGAGCGGTTGAAAACTCTTTAGAATCGGTTAAAAACCGTTTCTATAGGTCTCCAACACAACCAGCTCTTTATTTTGAACCACCAGTTTATTTTACCGCTTCGGTTGTCTTTAGCATCGCCATTATCTACAACGGTTATAAACCGATTCTAATTATTTAGAAGCGGTTGATAAGTGGTTCTAAAGGCTTTTTAAAACCGCTTCTAAAGGTTTTTTTTTTGTAGTGAGTCATCGAGTTGACCTACATGCTAGTCTCTATGCATTAACATTGTCTTTGAATGTTAATACTTGACTAGAAATAATTAAGAGTAGTGTTCTCTATATCATCTCATTATCGATTCAACCAATCGATTGATATAGATAAGAACCTACTACTCAAGGACATTATTATATTTAGTTATTTGGCACCAATACAAGTAAATATAATAACCATGCCTTTATAAATAGGAATATGATACAATAAAGTCCATACAACAATCATCACATGATTGGCTCTAGGGCTTTCACTAACAATCTCCCACTAGCACTAGTGTCAATCACCGTAGTATCTAATACCCAATGACCTAGTGTGACCATCATGCTTTTTCTTTGCCAAAGCCTTGGTCAAGGGATCTGCGATGTTAGCCTCTGTTGGTACTCTGCAAATCATCACATCTCCTCTATCGATAATCTCTCGAATGAGATGGAAGCACCGATATATTCGGCCTCTGTTGTAGAATCGGCAACTGTGTCATGCTTGGAACTCTTCCACCTCACAGCACCACCATTCAAGCAAAAACATGAACCCTGACTTCGATCTATAATCATCCTGGTCAGTTTGGAAGCTGGCATCGTTGTAACCCTTTATAGCTAGCTCCTCATCGCCTCCAAATATCAAGAAATATTCTTTAGTCCTTCTCAAGTACTTAAGAATATTCTTGACTGCTATCCAATAATGCTCACCTGGATCTGACTGGTATCTACTCATCATGCTCAAAGCATACGAGACATCAGGATGAGTACATAGCATGGTGTACATGATAGATCCTATAGCAGATGCATAAGGGATCTTATCCATGCGGTCTCTCTCCTCTCTAGAAGAGAGACTTTGAGTCTTCGAAAGACTCACACCATGTGTCATCGGTAGAAGTCCCTTCCTGGAATTCTGCATGGCAAACCGTAGTAATACCGTGTCAATGTATGTACTCTGACTTAGGCCAAGCAATCTCTTAGATCTATCTCTATAGATCTTGATGCCTAGAATACAGGCTGCTTCACCTAGGTCCTTCATTGAGAATCACGTTCCCAGCCAAGTCTTCATAGACTGTAGCGAAGGGATGTCATTCCCAATGAGTAGTATGTCATCCACATACAATACAAGGAAGACAACTGTATTCCCATTAACCCTCTTGTAGACACAGGGTCCATCTTCATTCTTGATGAAACCAAACTGTTTGATCGCATCATTGAATCGAAGATTCCAACTCTGAGAAGCTTGCTTTAGCCCATAAATGGACCTTTGCAGCTTGCATACTTTTCCAGTATGCTGTGGATCTATAAAACCCTCAGGTTGTGTCATGTACACATCCTCGAGTAAGTTTCCATTCAGAAATGTGGTTTTGACATCCATCTGCCAGATCTCATAATCGTGGTATGCTGCAATAGCAAGCATGATCCGAATGGACTTAAACATCGCCACTGGAGAAAAGGTTTCATCATAGTCAATACCATAAATTTACTTGAAACCTTTAGCTACCAATCGGCCCTTATAGGTATGCGTATGTCCATCCATGTCAGTCTTTCTCCTAAAGACCCACTTACACCCAATGGGTCTGACCCCTTCAGGTGGATCAACTAAAGTCCATACTTGGTTGGTGTACATGGATTCCATCTCGCATCTCATGGCCTCTAGCCATTTCTCAGAATCTGGTCTCATCACAACTTTCTGATAGAAGGTAGGCTCATTCTCAATGAGCATAACGTCATCATGGTCAGACAAGAGAAATGAGTATCTCTCAGGCTGACGACATACCCTATCAGACCTTCGAAGAGGTAGGTCTACATGAACAGGTGGTTGTTCCACAACTCTTTGTGCAACAATCTCATCACCCACAACACTTTGTGGTGCCTGTTCAACCTCCATCAAGGCCTCAGTTCTATGATCCTTATCTTGAATTTCTTCAAGATCAAACTTACTCCCACTAGTTTTTCTAGAAAAAAAATCTCTTTCTAGAAAAACCACAGTCTTTGCCACAAACACTTTGTGCTGACTGGGAATGTAGAAGTAATATCCCTTTGTGTCCTTGGGATATCCAACAAAATAGCACCTATTGGATTTGGGTCCCAGTTTGTTTGAAACTTGACGTTGAACGTAAGCCTCAAAACCCCAAATCCTCATGAAAGGCATCTTGAGATTTCTCCCTATCCATATCGTATATGGTGTCTTTATCACAGCCTTGGATGGTACACGATTAAGGGTAAAGGTTGCTGTGTCTAGAGCATATCCCCAAAAGGATATAGGAAGATCTGTGTGACTCATCATAGATCGTACCATATCTAATAGGGTACGATTCCTCCTTTCGGATACACCATTCCACTGTGGTGTTCCAGGAGGAGTGAGTTGGGATAGAATCCCACACTCAGCTAGATAGTCACGAAACTCATGGCTAAGGTATTCACCACCTCGATCTGAACAAAGTATCTTAATACTCTTGCCAAGCTGGTTTTGTACTTTATTCTTGAATTCTTTGAACTTTTCAAAGGATTCTGATTTATGTGTCATAAGATACACATAACCATATCTACTGAAGTCATCAGTAAATGTAATGAAGTATCTGTAACCACCTCTAGCAGCAACATTAAAAGGGACACATACATCACTATGTATAAGTCCTAACAAGTCTATTGCTCTTTCGCTGTGTCCACTAAAGGGAGTCTTGGTCATCTTGCCTAAAAGGCAAGACTCACATGTCTCATATGATTCAAAATCAAATGAGTCTAGCAGCCCATCCTTATGGAGCTGAGATAAGTGACTCTCATTTATGTGACCTAAGCGACAATGCCAGAGATAGGTTTGGTTCAACTCATTTGACTTGAACCTTTTGGTACTTATGTTATAGATAGGGCTCTCTAAGTTTAGAAAGTAGAGTCCGTTCATTAGAGGTGCACTACAATAGAACATATCATTTAAATAAACTGAACAACATTTGTTCTTTATTATAAATATAAATCCTTTCTTGTCCAAACAAGAAACTGAAATGATGTTCTTAGTTAAGGCAGGAACATAACAACATTCATCTAATTCTAGTATAAGCCCAGAGGGCAGAGATAGATCATAAGTTCCTACAGCAACAGCAGCAACCCTTGCTCCATTGCCTACTCGTAGGTCTACCTCGCCCTTTGTCAATGCCCTGCTATTTCTCAGTGCCTGCACATTGGTACAAATGTGAGATGCACATCTGGTATCAAATACCCATGATGAAGAAATAGATAGATTGACTTCTATAACATTTATACCTAAAGTAGAAGTCTCACTTCTCTTCTTCTTAAGATCTTCTAGGTATTCCTTGCAGTTATGCTTCCAGTGTCCAGCTTCCTTGCAGTGGAAGCAAGCCCCCTCCTTGGCCACCCCTCCTTTGGGTTTCAGTTCCTTGCCTTTACCCTTGGCTTAGGACTTTCCCTTACCTTTAGGCTTGCCCTTGCCTTTCTTCTTTTGCACCATCAAAATGGAGTCAGATTTTCCCTTCTTAAGGTTGAGCTCAGCAGTTCTCAACATGCTGAGGATCTCAGGCAGTGGCTTATCAATTTCATTCATGTTGTAATTCATGACAAATTGATTGTAGCTTTGTGGCAAAGACTACAAGATCAAGTCAGTGGACCTATGGGAGTACATATGGACCTACGGGAGTCCCATCTTGCATTTTGGAACCAAACAATGCCTTAGAGACTTCATATCTCTCCTGCCATGCTTGTCCTTGATATAGTTGACGAAGATGTTCAACCATATCATAAGCATTCATGATCTCGTGTTGCTTCTGAAGCTCAGAGTTCATGGTCGCAAGCATTAGACATGACACATCTAGTGCATCATCTTGATGCTTCTTGTAAGCATCTTTGTCAGCTCGCGAGGCAGTGACAGAAGGTGCCTCCGAAATGGGCTGCTCCAGGACGTATAGTTTCCTTTCTTGGGTGAGAATAATTCTCAGGTTCCTGTACTAGTCCAGGAAATTTGCTCCATTGAGCTTGTCCTTCTCAAGGACAGAACACAGAGAGAGAGTGTTCGTGTTTGTCGACATAGTAATCTACAACATATAATGTAGAGAATTAATATCATATTTCTTTTATCATTTAATTAGGCCTTTAATCAAATGATGCTCCCACTAAATTATAGGAATTTTGTAGAATCGAGTTATGGATGTGGTCAAACCACATTACTAGATTCATACAAACTAGCTATAATTCTTGCGGGACAAGATCCACATCATACTAAGCCTTGAGTTAGCTTTGGCTAAATCGCCCAAGACTTAGTACAATTAGTGGGTAACACATTACCGATTACATCTCTATGCAACTCTTGTTTATAGGACCAAGACCCACATTTACAAAAGACCTTGAGTTAGCTTTGGCTAAATCGCCCAAGATTTAGTGTAAATGCGATCTTATCCTATCTTTCCAACGGTTGGAATATGCCTATAGTTCTACTCGATCCAATTGAGTTAACTAGTTTTACTCAATCTAATTGAGCTTACTCTAACCCAAGCCGTGATAGGCAGGACCAAGATTGTCCCTCCGCACCCTACCAAGATAATATGCGTTGCTCTGCTTTGGCAGATTCAACAACTACAAATGATCGAGGTAGTGATGGGTATCAAGGACTTGGTAGGCATTTACGAGTTGATTCGATTAAGATCTGATCTAATCGTAATGTGTATCATATACGCATCGAGGCATTTATTATCCTACACTAGCATGCATCACATACATACAAGCATTATTCTAGCATGCATCATATACATACAAGAAAAATATCCTAGCATGCCTCATATATATACAAGCATTATTCTACTAGCATGCATCACATACATACAAGCAAAATCAAATATATATATATATATATATATATATATATATATATATATATATATATATATATATATATATATATATATATATATATATATATAAAATTAACTGTGATGTGGTCATGACCCTACTACGATCTTCTCAAGCCAATGAGAAGATCGGACGGTCAACCTAGGGCTAGCGGCTTCTCCAAGCGCTTCCTTTGACCGCCATGTGTCGTCGGCACCCTTCTCGTAACTTCGTCTACAAGTGGACTTTCCACTGCTCTATTTTGTACATTACAAATATGAAACTCGAGTTACATTCGAGTCTAAAACTATTTACAACTAGAATTTCAAAAGAAGAGGCACGATGCATAGGTCGCATACACTATACAACACACACAACCACAAAAACGGCACGCATGCCGTATTATGAATTACAACATATCATCATCCAATCATATTGGGGTTCTTGGGCCATGACAATCACAGAATTATACATAATTCTAAAATATGTATTTTTATAGAAAATTTCTATAATTTTTCCTTTTTTTTTTCAATTTTATGAGTCACCTCTCCGTAACGGTTCCGCTAAGCGGTTTTCGGGCGCGATCGCGGGACAAGGCCCCTTTCAGGGATAGGGGCAGTGGCCATACTCACAAAATAAACTTTACGAGTGTCCCTACTATGATCTTACAGCGACTTAAGTCACTGTCCCAAAAATCTAAAGCGAGAACTCACCGTTTCGGAGAGTTTTTCTCGATGGTTGAAGCCTACAAGTGTCCCAACACTCCTTGCTTCGACTCTTCAAGAAAAATATCCAAAACTTCGATAAAAATGGAAAATTTATAGAAACATAAAAATCTGTAATTTTTATATCTAATACAAAAATTACAAAAATAAAACACACACATGCTTCGCACGTTGCTCTGATACCACTGTTGGACTTTCTGAGCCAAAAAACCGCTTTTTGCGTAGTGGAAACTCCGGAAGTCCGGCCACGGATCCGTGCGAAGATATATTAAAATAAAAATATGTATGTGCTAAGTAAACTTAGATCTACCTTAGATCTAGAAGTTGAAAGTATTACCCTCGTAGCGACGCCCTTCGCTTATCTCGCTCGTCCAAACGTTTCGCCGGAAGTCAAGAGTGTCAAGTGAACACTCCTCTATTGGTATCCACACGGACAAATGGTGGAGAAAAATACCTTAGAGTGTGCTAGCACCCTTTAGGAATTTCAGAAAGATGAGGGATTGGAGAGCTTGAGAAGGTGATCCAAGGAAGAAGATGAAGTTGGAGAGTAACTCACAAAATGAATTCACCCATGATGAATAGTGGTCGACCACTTCAAGTTGGCAGGTTACATGCATGCATGTAACTCCAAGAGCCAATGGCTCTTGGTCTCCCTCATGAGGTGGCACCACATGATAAGTCCATGATGATGTGGAGCATCATCATTTTCCAACCATGCCAAGTCATCATCATGACATGGCATTTGGTCATGTCAAACTTGACCTTTCATCTTCCCTCTCAAGTCAAGTCAAACTTGACCTCTTATCTCCCATGGTTGATCAAATCCAACCATTTGATTCAAGTCAATTTAATTTAATGATTTTCTATTCATTAATTTAAATTGATTTGATGAATCAAATTTAAATTAGACTCATTCGACACTTGAATCAAATTGAGTCCAACTCAATTAGTCTAATTTGGATTACTCTTAATCCAATTTGGTTCATTCCATGAACCTAATGCTCATAGTTCATCATATGAACCTAATCTCCATCTAATTGCCCTTTGTGTGTGACCCTATATGTTCTTGTAACGTTGGCAATGTCCCTAAACCGATTTAGGAACATAAGTAATGAGTGGTATCTAGCAACACATCATTTTTACCCACGTTAAAAGTATGTTGAGCTCCAATATCACCTTTGTGACTACTAATTGTGACTCTCACAATATGTGACAATGTCCCTCTATCCTTGACATCTAGATTGACCAATTGAGGCATAGACCGTTTCATCCTCGGTACAATCTATATCTTGAACTCAAAGTAGACTCACTCTAATCAAATGAGCTCAATATCTCATATTGACTCATTTGGGCATGACCATGCACTTTGTGGTCTCACTCTATCAAGAATATCGATGTCACTCCCGTCATATAGGAGGGATAGATCCCATCTATATCACACACATCCCTCCGCATAATTTGTTACATACCCAGTAATCACCTTTATAGTCCACCCATTTACGGGTGACGTTTGGCGAAGCCAAAGTATACAACTCCTTATGTAGGCAACCATGGTGACTTTAGGTCTAAGGACTAATAGTCATACTAATAGACACATGAGAAAGTATATGATGTTGGATCGAGCGGATCGCTAGAGGGGGGGGGGGTGAATAGCAATAGAAATTTTTCGTTAAAACCCGAGTAGACACAGCGGAAGATAAAAACAAAAATAGAGACAATAGACACAAAGGTTTTACTTGGTTCGTAGCCGAAGGCTACTACTCCAAGGCCCTAGTGGTCCTTGACCACGTACGGAGGGAAAACTACTAAAAAGCTCCTCCTCGTTGGAGGTAGGAGTTAGACGGATACACAAGATGATAAAAGCTCAAGGTAGAGGGGCACTCCCCCTCTCCTTGATATGATTTAAAGCTCGAAATAAGAACAACTTATAAACTGAAATATGATTCAAACTTTCGTTACCGACGACTTCAAAGGATGGAGGTTGAAGCTCTAGTCGTCGTCTCGGCAGTGCTTCGTCGTAGGGATGTCGGAGAGTCGGAGCGTATCGGAAGAACTTGGAAGCTTTTTAATTGATGAAAAACCCTAAGACAAGCCCTCCTTTTATAGCCTTTGAGCCCCTCATCGAATGGGTCTTCAACCAATCACAAATGGACACATAAACTCCTTGAAATGGGGTGATAAGCCTTGACTCCTTGAATCTGATCATTGACCATCAGTCGACTGATGGCCATCATCGATCGTGATGGCGACATCGATGATCGACCTTCAGCCGATCGGATTGGCGGCAATGAGTCCTCAAGCCGGTCGAATGATGCTTGCTGCAAGTCAAAGTTAGCTCAATAAAAATATAATTTTGACGGTCATCGACCGTCCGATCTCGACCTAGACCATCTATAGGATGTCTTTGGTCGGATCTACGCTTAAGATCATCCTCGTAACGAGGATACGACCTCACTTACGCTCGCACACACGAGCTTACCTCGATACTTACCATGTCGCTTTTGCTTCCGGCCTTCCACTCGATTCCTTCGGCTCCCTCCGAAGTCACTCGAGTGTCGCCCGACCACCCGGCTTCCTCCGGGTGTCGCTAGCCTTCAGCTCCAGCTTTAGCGATCTTCTGCACACTCGATTCATCTCGTGAGATAACGACAAAAGTTTAACTTTGTATCGTTTGCTATAATCAAAACTCAGGTTCGACTTAGGTGCCTACTGCACCAACAATCTCCCCCTTTTTGATTTATGGCAAACCCACATACAAAGTTAAGTAAATAGCAAGCATGAAGAATAATGTGCATTAGAAACAAACAAGAAATAAAGAAGATTAAGTTGGAGTAGTAAGGATTTTCTTCAAGTACTCCCCCTTGAGGAAACCTCCCCCTTGACCGAGGGTGAGTCTTGAAGAATGACCTTAATCCTCCCCCTTGAGGGTTGCTTTAAGTAATTACTTAAAGTTGGCCTTAGTAAAATGTTTAAGTTAAGAGTTCTTCTTAACTTGGCCCTTTCTCCCCTTTAAGTAAAGCATTAACGGCATAATGTTTACGTTGACGACACACATAAGTTTAAGTTAAGAATTCTCTTAACTTGGCCATTACTTCCTTTTGTTAAAAGTTAAATAAGTTTTCAAAAACTTAGAGTTAACTTGTGGTTTAAATATGAAGTAAGAGTTAAGTTATAAAAAAATTGACCCCTTAACTTTGGCCTTTTTCTCCCCCTTTTGCCATATATCGAAAAGAGTGAGGGTGTGTGTGGAAAACAAAAATAAGTGTTAAATTTAAAGTCCAAGCATGTTCCACATTATTTTGAAAATAATATACTGAAAATAAGTTCATCTATAAAATGTTCGACTCATATTTGGCTTGATTGATATGAAAGATCAACCAGTCCTGGTCAGAGTCAGTTAGTATGTATGATTATACTCCGTGGTTCATAGCGATGCACTAGCTCTACATCTGGAACCAGGAGTAAGGTCCTAACATCTCACGCCCATCTACGTGGCTAAGTACACAAAAACATTAGTCCTATGTGTTGTGAGATGTATTGACTCCTTAAATCTATAGGTGCATGATATCTAAGGTATGTCCTATACTAGTTCCATAAAAAATGAAAGTTAAGAAATAGTAGTAAGAAAATATAATTTGCAAGTTCTTATTCTACTATGCACATGCCCAATTTTCATCTTAATAGACTAAATTCGGCTTCGGGTAGGGGTTTAGTAAATAGGTCTGCTAAGTTAGACTTTGATTCGACGTATTCGAGTTGTATGGCTCCGTTGGCCACATGTTCTCGAATGAAATGGTGTTTGACCTCTATATGTTTGGTCCTAGAGTGACATATCAGATTCTTTGTAAGATTAATTGAACTAATGTTATCTACGTGAAGTTTAGTATTCGTAAAGTCTAACTTAAAGTCGCGAAGAGTGTGCTTCATCCAAAGAAGCTGCGTGACAATCTCACCCATCACGATGTATTCAGCTTCGGTGGTAGATAAAGCAACACAGTGTTGCTTCCTACTGCACCAACTCACTAGACTCGAGCCGAGAAGTTGACAACAACCACTCGTACTCTTTCTATCGAGCTTACTACCGGCATAGTCCAAATCGGAGTAGCCGGTTAGTTCGAACTCGGTAGATCTATGATACCAAATACCGACATTAAGTGTACCCTTTAGATATCTAAGGATACGCTTGACTAGAGTTAGGTGAGACTCCTTGGCACAGGTTTGAAACCTTGCGCACATACTTACTGCAAATAAGATATCAGGTAGGCTTGCAGTTAAGTAAAGGAGACTCCCTATTATGCTCCTATAGTATTTTAAATCAATTGAATTTCCGATTACATCTTCTTCTATATTCACATTAGTTGCCATTGGGGTATTAATAATTTTAGCGTCTTGCATTCCAAAGCGTTTAATTAATTCCCTAGTATATTTGCGTTGATGTAGGTATATTCCATCTTTAGTTTGTTTAATTTGTAGACCTAAAGAGAAACTTAACTCACCTACTAAATTCATTTCAAATTCACTTTCCATAAGTGAAATGAACTCATTTAGTAGGATTGAGTTGGTGGTTCCGAAAATAATATCATCTACGTAGATTTGGGCTATGAATATGTCTTTACCTAAGGTTTTTACGAAAAGGGTTGGGTCAACTACACCTTGGTTAAAGCCTTTGGACTTAAGATAAATCGAAAGTCTCTCGTACCAAGCTCGAGGAGCTTGTTTAAGTCCATAAAGAGCTTTCTTTAACCTAAGGACATGATCAGGTTTGTCTAAACTTTCGAAACCGGGGGGTTGACTAACATAAACTTCTTCTTTAATGTATCCATTTAAGAATGCAGATTTCACATCCATTTGAAACAACTTAAATCCTCGATGTGCTGCATATGCTAATAGCATTCGAATGGACTCTAATCTAGCTACTGGGGCATAGGTCTCATCGTAATCTAAACCTTCGACTTGACTAAACCCTTTAGCAACTAGTCTAGCTTTATTTCTAACTACTTCACCTCTATCATCAATTTTATTTCTAAACACCCACCTTGTTCCAATGATTGTTTTATCTTTAGGTGGTGGTACTAATTCCCATACTTCGTTCCTAGTGAATTGAGCCAACTCTTCTTGCATTGCAATAATCCAATCGGGATCAAGAAGATCTTGGTCAATAGTTTTGGGTTCAATTTTAGAAATCAAAGATATTTGACTAAGGTTTCTGTATGAGGCTCTAGTTCGAACTCCTAGACTTGGATCACCTATCACTTGGTCGATAGGATGATTCGTTTGAGTCCTAGTTGGATTTGGGTTTGAGTCTACAACTTGATCCATAGGATGACTCGTTTGAGTTCTAGTTTGGTTGGTGTCATCTATCACTTGGTCGATAGAGTGACTTGGTTGACTTAGGTTAGGATTAACACTAGTCCTGATCTCCGAATCAGAGTTAGGTCTAGTATGAGTCAGTTCGCTAATTGGGGTTGCCGGGGGTTTTGTAGGTTCGTGTCCTTCATCAAATACTACATTGATAGTCTCCTCGACTCTAAGGGTGTCGTGGTTATATACTCTATAAGCTCTGCTTGTAGTCGAGTATCCTAAAAAGATTCCGGTCATGGTTTTGGATGTAAATTTCCCTAGGTAATCCTTGGTGTTTAGGATATGTACCTTACACCCAAATACCCTAAAGTACTTGATGTTAGGTATTTTATCGTGATAAATCTCGTATGAGGTCTTAAGGTGCCTCTTTACCATAAGGATTCTATTTTGGACATAGCATGTCGTACTCACAGCTTCCGCCCAAAACCTATCGGGTAGGTTATACTCATTTAACATTGTCCTAGCGGCTTCTTGTAGGGTTCTATTTCTGCGTTCTACTAGGCCATTTTGTTGTGGAGTTCTAGGGAAAGGGAACTCGTGGTGGTATCCATTTAGGTTACAGAATTCTGTAAACCTATGTTTTTCAAATTCACCACCATGATCAGTCCTAAGTCTTTTGATTTTAATGCTTTGTTGATTTTCTATTAATTTAAATAGATTGATTAATTGATCTAGGGTATCACTTTTGTGTTTGATGAACCTAACCCAAGTAAATCTAGAATAGTCATCAATTATGACTAAGCAGAATTTACTTCCGTTAAGTGACTTAGCTCCGTGTGAATCAAATAGATCCATGTGTAGGAGCTCAAGCACACTTTTGGTTCATTCTTGACTAGTTAGTTGATGTTGTGTCCTAGATTGTTTACCTTGTTGACAAGCATTACATATTTTATTATCCAAGTTATTGAGGTTAGGCAAACATCTAACTAAGTCACTCTGACTCATCTTGTGGATGAGTCTTGGGTGTGAGTGACCGAGTCGTTGGTGCCACAACCACGATTCCTCTTGCCGTGTAATAAGACACTTAGTTGAGGAGTTAGTTAAGTTGATAGTGTAAATGTTGTTATTTCTAGTCCCTTTAAGAATTGTTTTAGAGGTTTCGTTTATATTAATTACGCATTCATTTTCTAGAAATATGACCTTATAGTTATTATCACACAATTGGCTTACACTAAGTAAATTATATTGAAAATTTTCTACTAATAAAACATTTTGAATAACAAAATTTGAATTGAGCTCAATATCACCTGATCCGATGATTTTGAGCTTGCCGTTATTTCTGAAGGCTACCGATCCTTGTCGTTTGAATCGAAGCTTCGAAAACTTGAGTTGATCCCCAGTCATGTGTCGGGAGCAACCACTGTCTAACATCCATTGATCCTACACAAGGTAGTTGGATCGGATATTGGATTTATTAAAAATTGGTTGAAAAATTATTAACCTAAATCATCTCACCCATGTCTACATGATCAAACATGTTAATCCTATATGTTCTTGTGAGATGACTTCCAATTTTAGTTGAATTAAATTTAATGACTTAAACACTTGTCAACCTTGCGTTAGATTCGGATTTGACCTTAGGCTCATCAAGTCACCTTTTCAAGATCATGGCTTCCAGGTCGTGGCGAGGCACAGAGGCCTTCTTTGATCGGAACAACGACCACTTCCTTAGACAAAGCCATTTTCAAGAAAATAGAGACTTGACTCACCTAAGACCACTTCTTGGTCTAACTAGTCTAGGATACGGCGAGGTAGCTTCATCTAGTTCCGCTCGGTCAAGTGCACCGAACTAGATACACCTTATCTAGCCCGAATACACAAGACTCCGCTTTCCTAGCGTACTATCATCTCGCCGCGTCCTGGTACTATGTTATCAAGTATTGACGAGTTATAGTCCTATCTAACCATTCTAAAAAGGAAAATCAAACTAAATAAAAACCTAAGCATGCAATTTCTAAGTTAAAACATAAACAAATTTCGTACTAGCTCCCCCTGGACCGTTGAATCGATTCGGTCTCTCCACATAGTGGATTTGGTCCTTGGGAACCCAGTACTGGTTTGATCCTAAGTTTAAAATCAAGGTGGTCTTAGGGACCCATGCTTGGACACATTTTCTATGTCTACTTACGATTGACATATACGACTTATTGGTCGTGTTTGAGCTAAACCCTAGCCCGGCCTTGTTGTACACGGCCCTTTGCGATCCAAGTAGGAGGTCAAGTCCTTTGGATCCCAAAGTAAACCTTTCCAACATATTCCTAAGATCTTCGACTTGACTTTTCAAGAGTGAGTTCTCAACTTCGAGTTTTTCAACCCGAGTTGAGTCCTTCTCTTGAACTCGACTAGTCGAAGAGGTTAGGGAGACCTCGTGTTTAAGGAGTTTAACTTTCTCAACCAGGGTCTCGACCTTGGACTCGGACTTAGCTAACTTTCTATTTAAAAACTTAATTGCACTATAAAGTGTGGTAATAAGAGAGCGACTTACCTTGAGTTTATCTTTTGAACCGGATGCGTATCCGTGGCTTGTCTTGAATAGTGCTTCGCAGTCCGACTCATCTTCGGTTTCCGATTCAAGTTCCGGTTTCGACTCCGTCTTCGATTCCACTGGTTTATCCATAAGGACTCGATCATTGTCTTCTTCCTCGGAAGCTTCTTCCCAAGTAGCGTTGAGTGCCTTTTTGTATTTTGGTGCCTTGCTCTTGAGTTTTGGGCATTCGGACTTAATGTGTCCAAACCTGTTGCATTCATAACATCTTATGTTTGAACTTTTAGGCTTACCTTTGTTGGGTCGAGTGACAGCTCGTTTTCGGCCCTTGACTATCCTCCGAACTAGGTTGACTAGTTCAGCTTCCATTTCCGAGTCGACCTCCAAATCCGACTCATCCTCTTCTTCCTTTGGAGGTGGCTTGCTAGCGGTTTTCTTCTTTGAACCTGCAAATAATGCTATACCTTTCTCGGGTTCCGAATTAGACTGCTCATGAAGTTCAAAATCAGAAAAAAGTTCATCTAATCTAAGTTTAGAAAGATCCTTAGAGACCTTGTAGGCATCGACCATGGATGCCCACAAGGTAGTCCTTGGAAAGGAGTTTAGGACATACCTTATAAGATCGCAATTTTCGACCTTTTGCCCGATTGCGTGTAGGTTGTTGACTATGTCCTGGACTCGGGCGTGAAGTTGTGTCGCGGACTCGTGTTCTTGCATTTTTAGGTTATATAGTTTATTGAATAGAAGATCATGCTTACATACCTTGGCTTCATCGGTCCCTTCGTGTAGCTCCACTAGTTTTGTCCAAAGGTCCTTTGCGCTTATGAAGGGGTCGATGCGATTTAGCTCTTCCTTGGATAAGCCGCATTGGAGGATTTGTGTTGCCTTGGCGTCGGCTTCGACTTGTCGTTTTGTCGCAATGGTCCATTGATCATAATCCAAGGAGTCACCCACTTCATTAGTCGGAAGTGTGAAACCCATTTGGATTATGATCCACATCTCGATTTGAGTTTTGAGAAAGCATTCCATCCAACCCTTCCAATAACGGAAGTCATCTCCGTTGTAAAATGGAGGTCGGACGGTGCTAAAACCCTCGAAATGGGCCATTATAACAAAAGACACAAGGAGACAAAGACGAAGAAACTAGCAACGACAAAAAAAAAAAGTACCAAGACTCGCGTCTTGGATTAGTAGTGCGGGAGAAAAAATAACAAAGCGAAATAAATCTGAAATAAACAGAATTAAAAAGAAAAAAAATCTGTAAAATGGCTAGATTGGTGGTTTCACCAAATTATAGCAACCCCTGGCTCTGATACCAATTGTTGGATCGAGCGGATCGCTAGAGGGGGGGTGAATAGCGATAGAAATTTTTCGTTAAAACGCGAGTAGACACAGCGGAAGATAAAAACAAAAATAGAGAAAATAGACACAAAGGTTTTACTTGGTTCGTAGCCGAAGGCTACTACTCCAAGGCCCTAGTGGTCCTTGACCATGTACGGAGGGCAAACTACTAAAAAGCTCCTCCTCGTTGGAGGTAGGAGTTAGACGGATACACAAGATGATAAAAGCTCAAGGTAGAGGGACACTCCCCCTCTCCTTGATATGATTTAAAGCTCGAAATAAGAACAACTTATAAACTGAAATATGATTCAAACTTTTGTTACCGACGACTTCAAAGGATGGAGGTTGAAGCTCTAGTCGTCGTCTCGGCAGCGCTTCGTCGTAGGGATGTCGGAGAGTCGGAGCATATCGGAAGCACTTGGAAGCTTTTTAATTGATGAAAAACCCTAAGACAAGCCCTCCTTTTATAGCCTTTAAGCCACTCATCGAATGGGTCTTCAACCAATCACAAATAGACACAAAAACTCCTTGAAATGGGGTGATAAGCCTTGACTCCTTGAATCTGATCATTGACCATCAGTCGACTGATGGCCATCATCACGATCGATGATAGATCAATGAGTGTCGACCTTCCAGCCGATCGATTGATTGCAATGAGTCCTCCAAGCCGCAATGATCGATGCTTGTAAGTCAAAGTTAGCTCAACAAAAATATAATTTCGACGGTCGTCGACCATCCGATCTCGACCTAGACCATCTATATGATGTCTTTGGTCGGATCTACGCTTAAGGTCATCCCCGTAACGAGGATACGACCTCACTTACGCTCATACACACGAGCTTACCTCGATACTTACCATGTTGATTTTGCTTCCGGCCTTCCACTCGATTCATTCGGCTCCCCCAGAAGTCACTCGAGTGTCGCCCGACCACCCGGCTTCCTCCGGGTGTCGCTAGCCTTCAGCTCCAGCTTTAGCAATCTTCTGCACACTCGATTCAGCTCGTGAGATAAAGACATAAGTTTAACTTTGTATCATTTGCTATAATCAAAACTCAGGTTCGACTTAGGTGCCTACTGCACCAACATATGACACTCATATAACGATCCACGATACTTTCTCATGGCGGGTCATTCAATATACATTCTCTAATGTATACCCATGTGTCAACTTGATATCTCATATCCATGACTTGTGAGATTAAGTTATCGAGTTGACCTACATACTAGTCTCTAAGCATTAACATTGTCCCTGAATGTTAATACTTGACTAGAAATAATTAAGAGTAGTGTTCTCTATATCATCTCATTATCGATTCAACCAATCGATTGAAATAGATAAGAACCTACTACTCAAGGACATTATTATATTTAGTTATTTGGCACCAATACAAGTAAATATAATAACCATGCCTTTATAAATAGGAATATGATACAATAAAGTCCATACAATAATCATCACATAATTGGCTCTAGGGCTTTCACTAACAGGATGCACCTTTCGAAGTCTATGTGTCCGTGCACAGAAGACGAGAGGATTTGCATGAATAAGATTCCCTATGCATCCGCAATAGGATCTATCATGTATGCTATGTTATGTACGAGGCCTGGTGTATCGTATGCTCTGAGTGTCACGAGTAGATACCAGTCTGATCTAGGAATGGATCATTGGGCGGCTGTTAGGACAATACTTAAGTACTTGAGAATAACTAAGGATTTGTTCCTAATATATGGAGAAGGGTACATGGTGATACGTGGGTATACGGATGTCAGCTTCCAGACAGACAAGGATGATTCCATGTCTCAGTCTAGTTATGTATTTACCTGAAATGGGGGCGCAATAAGTTGGAAAGGTTCCAAGCTTGACACTATAGCGGATTCTGCCACTAAGGCAGAATACATTGCAGCTTTGGAAGCAGCAAAGGAAGCAGTTTGGATCAAGAAGTTCATTTCTGAACTTAATGTGGTCTCATCAACGATCTAAACATGTGCTTCGCCGCTATCATCTGATCAGAGAGATCATTAGTAGGAAGGAAATACAAATCGAGAAAATCCCCACTGAAAGGAACTTAGCAGATCCTTTGACTAAGGCATTACCTCAAAGTAAGTTTGAGGGTCATGTTAGAGCCTATGATATTGGATACTGTAGTGATTGGCATTAGGCTAAGTGGGAGTTTGTTAGTAATATGTGAGAGATGTCCTAAGGCAATCGTCTTATGTTAGAACCATTTATATGATAAATGAAGATTCACTATTTGAGTATATATGTTCTCATGTATTTGATTATATCTTAAACTCATTTACTGAATGTCCATGATACGATTCACAGCATGAGAGAATTTGTGATTGGATCACAACTAGTGAGTATCTCTACATGTGTAATTGTGATGTATCAAAATTATCCCTAGTCGATAAATTGATGGATTCGGACATCATCAAATCTGTCGAGACTAGCACGAGGTATACTCTTTGGTGTATCCAAGCAGTTGATTCTCACTGGCTGGAGACATTGTGATGTCCGGAGTTAATCGTGGATGCTAGTTATGGTAACTAGTTCATTGGAGTGACCAGCCATAAGACTTCATATGGTTCTCTGTATATATAGATATGTCAATGAAATTCTTACTGCAACTTAAGTGCGATGTTCCTTTGACTTGCGGTATTCAAGTCATCTTGGTCATGAAGACTTATACTTTGACATCTTAAGCAAGCATCTCCAAGGAGATGTGGACCCGGGATGATTGGGTATAAGTCGAAGTGATCGAAGGTGTTTGAATAGCCTATAAAGGATTCACCACTCCTTGTGAGGAGATGTATACCCTGGGCCTCTCGTCTGATTATTACTAAAGTCTTTGGCCAAAACATTACATGTTTAGAGTAAGGTACTCTTGGATACATGTGCAGTAACTAGAATCCGTAGGACGAGGAAATGATACTTGGGCAAGGTGTGACGTAGTCAACCTAGTGGGGACTGACACTATAGACCATGTCCTGAACCAAGTGAGTATAAGATGAGTGAAGGGAATGAGGCACGATTCATTGTAGCTGCTGAAGGGTTTCAGAAATAGTTTTGGATCAACCGTTGATCTTTTCGGTTAATTGGGGATCATGATGTACTACTAGGTGCCACTCATGATAATTCTATAATTAATGGTTAATTATAGATGACCAACATAAATCGAGAACCTATTTGGTGACACGCACAACGAGCGTAATCTGAATGATTTAAAATGAGCTTGAGAATGAGATTCTCAGACCGAGAGAAACTAGGTTTGGTTTGACCAAATAAGGAGCGAGCATGAAATCGTTTCTGTCGCAATGGAAGCATGGATGGGTCGTGTCTTATGAAAAAATGATGGATGAACCAAATTGATTTGGTTCTAATCCAATGGTGGAGAATAAACCAAAGGGGTTCGGTTTGTTTTAAACGAATGAACCAAAGTTGGTTTGGTTCGTTTTAACTTAAAATAGACCAAATCGGTTTGGTTTATTTTAACTTAAATTAATGGAGTGGGTTAACGGGTTTTGGTTATGAACCAACAACCATTAGGAGAATTTGTTCTCTATAAAATAGGGCTTAAGGGTTTTTGTGAAAACCTAATCCAAGAAACCCTAAAGTTGCCACCCCTCCTTCTCCTTGTGTAGTCGGCGCCAACTCCTTGTCGCCGCCCACCACCACCCAAGCCCCTCTTGCCAACTTCCAGCAGCTGCCGTCCTCCCCTCTTGCCGGCGTCGAGCTACTACCGGAGGAACTCCGGTGATCTTCCTTGGCTCCGACGACAAGGTGAGCGTCTAGCTTCCTTACACTACAATAAAAAATTGAATAGACAACGGTGAAAAACCGTTGTCTATTAGCAAAAAAATCTGTGGTAAATTGACCCGTTGTGAAAAGTGGTTCGGGCAAAGACAATGGTGAAAAACCATTGTCGTTTCAAGGATAAGACAACTATTTTTGACCGTTGTCTTTGACCGAACCACTTTTCACAATGGGTCGATTTACCACAGATTTTTTTGCTCATAGACAACGGTTTTTCACCGTTGTCTTTTCCTTAAATCTACAACAGTCTTTCACCGTTGTCTTTGACCGACCACGGATTTTTTTGCTCATAGACAATGGTTTTTCACCATTGTCATTCGGCAACGATTACTCTAGAACACAATAAACCGTTGTAGATTTATAGTGTTACGTTTTTAATATAAATCATACAACATCAAAAAGAATTATAGAAAATACATATACACTCGCACTTGTAGCAATGTAAAGTACAAGGTCACATCACATTTTAAATGATCACTCTTAGAAACATATATATTAAAAAGTACTGTGGCAAAACAACTACACATCATATGCACCAAAAGTATTATGCATAATAAGCAAAACACTTATAGATTACCACATGTAACCAAAAGAGGTATGTATACTTAAATCTCTCCTAATCATCAGATATGTGATCTTGTATGCATTCAGCCCACTCCGAACATACTTCATCAATTTCCTTTGCAGCTATCATAGATTTTGCGAACTGCATGTGAATAAATGAATGAAAATGTAATTAAACACTATGATATCAATAAGAAAATTTGAAAATATATATAATATTACTATTGATCATAGGGAAGACTTGTCAAAGGATGCGGCGCCTTCAATTATCTCTCTCATATATCGCAAAAAAAAATAATCGCATTGAGCTCCATCCGATTGAAGGGGAATCTGTGATGGAAAAAATTATAGTAGTTATTCTGATAGTAAAATTTGATACATAAATTACACACGACAAAAAAAAAAAGTTGTCAAATATGATAAATACTAGGAGATGACTAGTTAAACTACAACAGTTAGAAAATTAGATCGATGTCAGTGGAACAAGAAAAATCCAACGATTACACATAGCCACAACAAAACTCAGTTTCCAAGGCGTAGACATGGAACCAAACCTAGTGCAGTCGATCGGGCTCTCCCACTTCATTTAGTGAGACATGTTTATTCTCTAGGGGCACTGACCCCCTGCCTGAGTCTTTCCCTCTTTATCTTATTTTTGGAAAAGGGCTTCTTTTTCTTAGGCAGAAGGGTTTTCTGTGCGTAGGTATAGAGTGCATAATTGCCAATAAGAAACAACAACACAAGTCCACCGATAACAAGCAAGACCACCAAACCAGGGTTCAGTCCGTCAGCAACCTTCTCTCTGATTACATTTCCCTGTCGATAAGATAATGTATAGTTCAAATGAGAAACCTTTTTATGAGGAACTAATACTCTGAGATGAATCTAAGAGAAATTGAAAGGTATGATCAAGGAAAAAGTAAACATCGTGTGGAAATGAATGCAACAAGAGCAAAAGAAAATTTTTAGAAGGGTATCCCATAAGAATGATCTTATAATTTAATTTAAAAAAAAATGAAAATACGATACAAACACTGTATCACAGACAAATCAATTAATATGATAAATACTTGAAATAGTTATATTCAATCCACCTCTATACATTTAAAGACAAGGCCAGTTAACATTGATGGTCTCATTGAGCATTTAAACTGTTAATCATGTAACAAACAGATATCTAATCCTTCTACTGGAAATGTACCTCTAATTAGTGAAGAAATAATATATTTGAATCTGGGATATATGAATGGATAAAGACAGGGACGTAGTAAAACCATGAAAAGTATGTTTTTTGTATGTGAAAAAAGATATTGAAATTCCTTAGCAGCAGACAATGAGATATGCTATTGTTTGCTCAGAAAAAAAATTAAATTTTGTTGCTGTCAGAGGTGACCATTTTGTTTCAATATCTAGCAGAGAAGAAAACTCATCAAAACATCGTTGCTATTTGTTGTTTAGGTTTACCACGAAACTCGGGGTTCGTTCGATGTGCAAGAATCCAAACAACAGTTCCCACAAGGAGAAAGAAAGCTCCTGTGACACACCACATCTCTAGTGAAAATGGTTTGAGGAAGGCCAAACCGTTCGTGCTGCGCTCTCGGACACAAGCAACAATAACAAGGCCTGATTCTGTGTACGGCTGAGTAAAATCAGCGATTTTGGTTCTATTTCTCACGATAGCAATGTCCCCTATCGCAGCATCGAGTTCCTGAAGAGAAGGAGGAATTTTGAACGGTGTCAGTAATAATAACAGAATGGTCAGAGAGAAGAAATGCGAAATCAAATCGAACATAGTTTATGACAAAACGAAGCACGTACATTCCGAGCTACCATGTTCACAATTTCATCATAGTTTGGATTCTTGGAACGATTTCCGATCAGCATAAATGAACATGGAACTGGATAGGGCAACAACTTGATTGCAACATTGAATACATCAATGCAAAAGCCACCGAGATTGTCCGAGTTTGAAGAATCTGTCACAAACTCTTTGAAACTTGCTCGGTGGGGAACTCCAATTCTCAGGGGCTTCCCATTGTTTGGAAACACCCAACCACGTGGAAGCGCTACTGTATCTCCAGGCCATATGACATTGCGCAGCTTCTGATTTTGTGTGGCCGACAGACGGAGGTCGAGCAATGACCGACGGAAAAGGAAGACAACGAATAGAGGGCGAGCAACCGTGAGAAGACGGCGCGGAAGAAGAAGGGATGGACGAGCGCGCAACCTAGAACGAACGGCGGAGGTTTTTTGGGAAGTAGGAACGGCGGAGGTTTTTGGGAAGTAGGAAGAGAAGTTTAGGGAAGCATTATTTAACCTAACAAATTTTTAAATATATATAAACTTTTAAAAAAATTATTGTTGTAATATATTGTTTAAAAAATATATATAAATTTTTAAATATATTGTTGTAAACGTATATATTTATATTTTTTTTAAAAAAAAACTTATTTCCAATAATTTTAAAAAAATAGTATTAATAATTAAAAAACTAATTTCACCGTTGTATTATAATAAAAAATAGTATTAATAGTATTATTTCCAATAATTTTAAAAAAATAGTATTATTTCCAATAATTTTTAAAAAATAGTAAAAATAATTAAAAAAATAGTATTATAAACTTTTAAAATTTCATTGACAACGGTTTAAAACCGTTGTAATATTATCACAACGACAACAAAAAAATTCTCATTGACAATGGTTGATTGCACCGTTGTCCCAACTGTTGTTAAGATAAAAAAAAATCTTAAAGACAACAGTTCTGGAAAACCATTGTAAAATGTGTTGTTGATTTAAAAGAAAATATGCTCAACGACAACGGATACTGTAAAACCGTTGTCTTTTGTGTTATATGGGCGCTCAAAGACAATGGTTTTGTCAAAAACCGTTGTCTTTTAACAAAAAGACAACGGTTTCTCCTAAAACCGTTGTCTTTGTGGTGTTGTCTTTTAGCATTTTTGTTGTAGTGTTATTTAGCCGGCGCTAATCCTCCACCAAAGCTGTCCAGTTTTATGGACAGCTTGTTTACTTCGTGTCGGAGCATCATTTGGATGACGTTTAGAGCTACGACAGTGGCTACTTTGTCGGGGATTCAATCTCCGGTAATCCTCATAGGTGGAGGACGAAGGATTCGTCAAACGGTTGACGAATACCTCTCCGGAGAAGCGAGTTTTTGAGGACTCGTTTTGAATTCGAATTTCGATTCAGATTGTGATCTTCTCTCGATCACATCGTCTTCGACACGAGGCTAGTGACTTGTACGAAGACGAGGCTCGTGACTTTGTGAAGTCATCCCGAAGATACTCATCATGGATACGGATAGAGGCGATTCTAGCGAGGATCGCTCTGGTTGATGTCTTTCGTGCTACACGTAATACGTCAGGTATACGTAGAATATATTTCCTTTTATTGCAAAATTTGAAACTACGGTTATGTCTACACATGTTGTACTATGCATGCATGTGGTGTGTGTATTGTAATAAATTAGATTTATTATTTTTATTTCTTCTGCTGTGCACATGTTTACGAAACATGTTCGAACACACACTCGCCGCGTTGCCGAAAACCCAACAACCGCACGGCTTACAAGACTCCGATAGGCATGACCCCGTTCTGCTTAGTCTACGGGAAGCCTTGCCATCTTCCCGTTGAATTAGAACACAAGGCCTTCTGGGCAATTAAGAAACTCAACTTAGACTACGGCGCGGCGGGAGAGAAAAGAAAACTGCAGTTAAGCGAATTGGATGAAATTCGAAGAGATGCGTACGAGCATGCTAAGGCATACAAGGAAAGAACAAAGAAATGGCATGACCAACACATCTTGAGAAAGGAGTTTGAGGAAGGAGACTTAGTTCTCCTATATAACTCCAGGTTAAAACTTTTTCCAGGAAAACTAAAATCAAGGTGGTCAGGACCGTTTCGGGTAAAAAGGATACACCCATACGGGGCAGTGGACATATGGAGTAGAGAATCGGGGGAGATCAAAGTAAATGGACAACGATTGAAGAAGTATCTGGGGGAGTCTGCAGATCCCGAGATGGATGAATGGAGGTTCATTGAACCACCAGAGCCGAGTTGATAGAAGAGTGCGGTCGAGCTAAACGACCTTAAACAAAGCGCTTCTTAGGAGGCAACCCAAGTTTAGTTTTAGATTTCACTTTTCTATTGCATTGCATACATTTGTTTGAATTTTAGTTTTTATTTCCATCACATTTAGAGTTAGGAATAGAAAAGAACTTTGCTAGGCAAAAATGAGACCCATATTAGTCTACATGGCGAAGTGTATGAACAAATTCGGGCCATAGTGCATAAAAGGGGCGAAAAATGGGGCACACGGCCTGACCGTGTGTTTTCCCACGGCCGTGCCAGATTGACTAGAGGCACACACGGCCTAGTCGTGTGTTTTCACACGGCCGTGGCGCACGTGGTTAAAAGGGGTGAGCCGTGTGTTTTCACCCCATTTGCATCGTGTGCTTCAAAAGTTCTTTCCCTAGCCGTGTGATTTCGCTTTCCCCTTCCTCTTGAAGCATTTCTAACCTCTAAAGAAGCCAAAAGGAGCAACGATGAGGAGGACCAAGACCGTAGCATCCCGATCCGGTGCCTCGGAGCAACGAACAAGAAGAGCCGACGCTCCTCAAGCTCCAAAAAAGGGTAACGCCCTACACCCTCTACTTTTTCGCAATAATGAACATAGAGATAGGTTCAATATGTTCTCTACTCGTAAACTTACTGCTACTAGGTACTTAGATGAGGATTTGCTAGCATCTTTAGGGTTGTTAGGTGATATGCAAACCCTATTTGCAAAAAATGGAGTGGGATGAGATTATGGGAATAAAACACCTAACTTACCCTAGGATAGTTTTGGAATTTTTGAGTTCTTTAGAGGCGGAAGTTTTAACGGGCAGAGAGAGCAAGGAGGGTAGGATAACTTTTAGGCTTTTTAACGTAGAGCATGAGTGGACCCTTCACCAATGGAACTCATGCTTTGGCTTACCAAGTGGGGGAGAGAGAAGAACCCCTATTGGGTTCAACTCTCAGGAATGTTGGACCGAGTTGACGGGGGATCACGCTTATGACCCTTCTAGGGCCAAAGCGTCGCACCTACAAAACCCCGTCTTTCGATACCATCACCGCATCTTGGCCAGTACTATATTTGGTCATGGGGAGATTGACGGTGTAGTTAGAGCCAGTGAGCTGCTTTGCTTATGGGATATGCTACAAGAAAGAAGTAGCATTGATGTGGGGTTCCACTTTATTAGACACTTAGTGAAGATGGGTATAGCAGCACGCGGAGAGATCAATGTGGGAGGCCTACTTACCCACATTTGTTATAGGATGGGGTACGACTACACAACATTGGAAAGTATAGAGGGGAGCCCTAGGATCGACCTAGGAGTATGCATGGCCATGAAAATGATTGTAAGAGAAGGAGACTCCTTATGCTTTGTAAGGAAGAATCTTACGGCCCTTAGGCTCCCTGACTCGGATCATACCACCATCGCTATACGCGCCAATTAGCGCTTAGACCTGATAGTGGAGTCCCCTCCTCATGAGGGACCATCCACATCAGCGCCCATCTCTCCACCTTTGTACCACTCTCCCTCCAGTCCACACATGCATAGGAGCCCACCTAGTCCACGCCGACATGAGCCTACACCTGCACCACCATCTTTTTCTACTTTTGAGAAGGATGCAGGTACATCGGCATACGATTTCTCAGAGTTTCGATCGCGCCTCGGTGACATTTACACTGAGCAGCAGACACAGAGGCAGCGATGGGAGGAGCAGAGCACCTATGAGCAGGCAGAGTTCCAGGGATTTCGAAAGCATTTCTAGTGGGCAGAGGATTTCTACGATGAGGCCCGCATATACTTTCAGGAGGAGGCTGCTCGTCACCAGGATGAGGCAGCTAACCGCAGGGAGAAGCGGCATCATATGCATGCTCAATAGGCACAATAGGCTAGGGAGGAGGAGCACTGAGAAATCGCTGCATCCACCATCTCTCAGATCGACCACATGTATATGTGGCATCAGCGGCTCAGGAGCAGGTTCTCCCAGGATCCAGAGATGCCCAGGCTCCCAGACTTTCCACCTCATCCACCATATTAGAGGTATATTTTTGTTTAAGTATGGGGGGACCCCAAAATTTATTTTGTTTTGTTTCCTAGCAGTAGTTTCTTTTCTGGTATTTTCATTCATTTGTTCATGCATGCATGAGTTGTTTAGTTCCTTTCAGTACTTAATTTTTGGTGTCTGTAAAATTACCTCAGTAATATTTTTGGAAGTTGCTTGCATGAGTTGTTCCCATAGGTAGCTTAACTCCATTTATCTTGTGGTATTTTATTCTATGTGCAATATTGAATGTTCTAGACTTGCACTGGTTAGCTCTTTTTTTGCACTTACACATGTTGAACATTCTGAAAGGGAGAATCTAGTACATACCTAATTATGATTCACTTCAGTAGTCTAATACTTTGAAATCCATAGGTGACTCTAGGTTTAGCATTTTAGTTACTGAAGATGCTCGGATTGTGTAAGCCCATTCGAAAAAATCGAAATCCCTGTGAGCTAAAAAATAAAAGAGAAATAAAAGAAAAAGAAAGAGAGAAAAAGAAATGAAAAAAAAAGAAGATTGAGAGGGATAAAAAAATAGTCATCGTGGGTGGAAATAGCTAGGTGCCCCTTTGAGATCGAGTTAGGTTACTGGGGAAACACCTCCCAATTTCTCTCAATACCGAGCACGCCTTTGAGACTTTATGCTAGATCTAGGGAACGACCCTCGCTTTGGGTAGGTAAGTGCCTAAGAGTCGAAAACCTTAGGAAAGCTATGGGGTGACGACTTAACTCACCATGGAACGGGCATCCCCTAAGAATGACTCACCTAGCACGAGCACGAGTAGTTAACTTAGTAAATTTTTAGAACATATCTATTTTTCTTTGATTGCAAATACCACCTGATAAATTTGGTTAGCATGCTAATTATGGAATAATATCTTTTTAAAAATTTTATGGCACTGAGGTTTGCTTGAGGACAAGCAAAGATTTAAGTCTGGGGGAAGTGATTTGAGCAAAACATATAGGGTTTTAGGAGTAGTTTTCTCTCACATCTTGTTATATTTTGCATTAGTTTCATGCATATGTTACTTTATTCTTGCACGCATTGCCTATTTTCTGGTTCGGAGGTCTGCTCATTGTACTTTTGTGTGCAGGTTAGCTTTTCTGATGGAAAAAAATGCATTTTCGGAGCAAAAGGACTTTCGCAGCTAGATGCAGAGTGGGACACAGCTCGGGCATGTGGATTCACACAGCCGTGTCTAATGGCCAAAGAACAGCACCCCAGGGCCACACACGGCCTGGCCGTGTGGAAACACATGGCTGTGTGGCGGCACGACGAATTTGCGCGACTAGGACTTTTTCCAGATTTTGCAGTGGTCCGAGGCAATGTGTATATAAGGATGGCTCCACCCAAACCCTAGGGAGGAGGCACGATGGCTACTACGGCATGCCGAAGCCCTAAAAAGCTTCGGTAACTCGCAGTGGAGAGGAGGAACGCCACCGGAGGTCCACAACTTGCAGTACAACACCTTAGAGAAGATCACGAAGCATCGTATATCTCTATATCTGTGCATTATCTCTATTATATTCGAACTTAATCATGTTTTGTGATTCTTCCTTCATGTTTATGGAGTAAAACTTTCGATTCTAGGATTAGGTAGTAGCTTGTGTACATAGACAATGTTGGTTCATATTAAATTCTGGCCAAAAGTTTGATTTGACAATTGGTAATTGCTCTTTATTATATCTATGTGTATTTGGCTTTCTTTCTGCTGTGCTTAGGCGGTACGAGGTGGTGACAGCCCTCGCAATCTAGATTTAGGAGGTTTGATCAAGGAACCTAGGGGTAAACCTGACCTCCCATAACTGCGGGGAGAAGGGAGCGATGGAATCGGAAATGGTCCACCGCAAGAATTGATTTGGCATCCTCGTACCCTCTATCCCGTCCTTTTGGGCGAGGATAGCTCCCGGTGAATGCAGTGGCTCTGCGGGAGAGTGTATGATGTCCCTTCCCTAAAACCGTAGGTAGACGTTTAGACGACGCCAATTGACAACATTGTTCTGTGGTACACAAGTGAAACCGAAGTCCTAGGATCGCCTTTTAAGACCCTGGCACACTCTTTTCCTCCTCCGTGTGACACCACACAGAGTAGGGTCCACCGATCATCCTCACCAACCGACTCTCTCTCAGAGATCATGTCCAAACAATCGCAACCACTTAGTGTATTGGTACTCGAATCTCAGTCCCTGTGGGATCAATAATCTTTATTACTTGACGACATCCATGCACATGCGGGCGTTGAGCGTGAGCGCGCACTTTGAGTCCACGACGATATCCGTCGCGAGATTCGAGGATGCGTCTGTGCGCATTAGTGAGTACCTCTTGGAAGAGTTTAGAAATTACTTATCAAAGGCTGAGATTCAATCCCAATTGTCTGCACCTGTCACACCCCAGCAGAATGGCATAGTAGAGCGAAGGAATAGGACTCTTATGGAGATGGTTAGATCGATGATGAGTTATTCTGAGTTTCCAGATTTGTTCTGGGGATAAGCTCTGGATACGACAGTGTATATTATAAATCTGGTACAATCTAAATCAGTTCCTTCTACTCCCACAGAATTATGGACTGGGCGAAAGCCTAGTCTGAGATATATTCGGATTTGGGAGAGTCCAACACATGTGCTGAAGGCAGATGCTGGTAAGTTGGAACCTCGTACAGAAGTGCGCATGTTCGTAGGCTATCCTAGAGGAACGAAAGGTGATTTGTTCTATAGTCCTAGAGATCAGAGGGTGATCGTTAGCACGAATGCCAGATTTTTAGAGGAAGACTATGTGATAAACTACAAGCCCATGAGTAAGATTGTTCTAGAGGAATTGAGAGGAGAAGTCACTACTTCAGTACCACCGGTATAAGATGATATATCACAAGTGACTGCACCATGTGTCACAGAGGATACACAGGTGTTACCTCGTCGTAGTGGGAGGGTTGTTAGACAACCTGATAGATTTATGTTCTTGGGAGAATCTTCTGATTTGGTCCCTGGTAAACATGAACCTGATCCCTGGACATATGATGAGGCAATCCAAGATAAAGATGCGGTATCTTGGCAAAGTGCAATGAATTCTTAGATAGGATCTATGGATTCAAATCAGGTATGGGAGCTAGTAAAACCATGCAATGGTGTAAAAACCATTAGATGCAAGTGGATCTACAAAAGAAAGAGAGGAATAGATGGGAAGGTTGAGACCATCAAAGTAAGGCTTGTTGCGAAAAGGTATACTCAGAAAGAGGGTATCGATTATAAGGAGACCTTTTCGCCCTTGGCCATGCTTAAGTCTATCCGGATTCTCTTGTGTATTGCTGCTCATATGGATTATGAGGTGTGGTAGATGGATGGCAAGATAGCTTTCTTTAATGGAAGTCTTGAGGAAAACATCTATATGGAGCAACCAGAGGGATTCATTGCAAAGGGCAAAGAGCATCTTGTGTGCAAGCTTAATCGGTCCATTTATGGATTGAAGCAAGTTTCGTGATCTTGGAACATCCGCTTTGATGAGGTTATCCAATCTTATGGATTTATTCAAAGTCCGGATGAGTCTTGTGTATACAAGAGATGTGACGGAAACGTAGTGGTATTTCTTGTACTATACGTAGATGACATTTTTTTAATTGGCAACAATGTCAAGGTGTTATCAGACATAAGGGTATGGTTGTCCAAACAGTTTGATATGAAGGACTTTGGAGAAGTGGGACACATCCTTGGGATCAAGGTTATAAGGGATCGCAGGAAAAGGATGTTGTGCTTATCTCAAGCTTCTTATATAGACACCATTTTGGCTCATTTTAGCATGCAGAACTCCAAGAAAAGTTTTTTACCTTTTAGGCATGGAGTTCCATTATCTAAAGAGATGTGTCCTAGAACATCAAAGGAGATAGAGGAGATGAAGGCGGTTCCTTATGCTTTGGCAGTAGGAAGCCTCATGTATGATATGTTATGTACGAGACCGGATATCTGCTTTGCCGTGGGCATGGTTAGCAAATATAAGAGTAATCTAGGATAGGGACATTGGTCTGCGGTAAAGTATATATTGAAGTACTTGAGAAGGACTAGGGATTATATGCTGGTATACCAGGTAGATCAATTACTCCCTGTGGGTTACACATATTTCGATTTCCAATTAGATAGGGATAATAGTAAGTCTACCTTGGGTTTTGTGTTTACTTTGGGAGGTGGAGCCATTGTATAGAGGAGTGTCAAGCAGAAATGCATTGCGGACTCTACCATGGAAGCTGAGTATGTGACAGCCTCTAAGGCGGCCAAAGAAGCTGTATGGCTCAGGAACTTCTTGATGGACTTGGATGTGATTCCTGGTTTGCCCAGAACTATCACAATTTATTGTGATAACAGTGGTGCAGTTGCAAACACGGAGGAACCACGAGCCCATAAGGCAAGAAAACACATAGAGTGCAAGTACCACCTGATACGAGAGATCGTAAAGCGAGGAGAAGTTGTTGTAGCCAAGATTGAATCAGAGGATAACCTGGCAGATCCTTTCACTACGACCCTTCCAGCGAGAGCTTTTGATATATGGAGGGAATGGGAATCAGATGTATGGCAGTATGAGGACAACATAGTCTTTTAGTATAAGTGGGAGATTGTTGGGATGTATACTGAAAAGTCTATCTTTTGTATGAATATCTTTATTTTTGAAATAAGAATCACATTATCATTGTTGACATATTTATGGTTATGCATATTTTTTGATACATTACATTGTAGATAACATGGTGTGTAGTGTCACACGAGAGATCATGTTATCAGTTCCTTGTAGAGTATAAGTAGAGGCTCACAACCGAGATGGTTTTGGACAAACCATTGGTATGGTTGTAGTGTGATTTGGTATTGGTTTGTCTTGACCATAGAATTACACTAGTACACTTTGTGTGTATTGAGCAGGACCGACTTAGAGGTGATTCAATTTATTGTTGACTACATAATTGAATCGGACCTCGGATATTATGGTGTACATGCTCTGAATTCCGATATAATAACAGGCACATGTACTTAGTATTTATTTCTTTAATTTACCAATGGGAAATATTTATATATTAAATCGATAGGCTCGGTAAGTTGGAAAAAAATATTATTTACATGGTGTGTCATTGATTATAGGAGGAAACCATGTCCTATATATTAGGATGATGATGTCCCCTTGAGGAGCTAATAAGGATCATCATGTAAACCTTGCAGCTGGACTTGGTCCGGCATGATGATAAGGTTGAGTGGTACAATTAATAATTGATGGACATTCGATATCTTAAACATAGGGAGATATTTGTACAATTAATATATGTAGCCCATATTTATTTATGGGGGTTGGTGAGGTAGATCAATGATAATCCTCTAGTGGAATGGATTATCATTAATGGATCAGACTTTATGTGGGCTAGATCTATTGGGTAGCCAAGATCCAACTCCTCCTCATGGTCTCTATTGTAGCCTATTAAAACCCTCATGAAACTTAGATCCAATGAACACGATTAAATGGAGGCTTGGGCGAAATCTATAAATAGATTCCAAGGCTTGGGCGAAAACATGAATTTTGAATTCTAGTTTTTGTTGTTGTTGGCGTGGAAGAGGTTGGGCGGCAAGCAAGGTTGGGTGGCTTGGGTTTGGTGGATTTTCTCCTAAGTGACAGCGGCAACACATTGGGTGGTTAGGGTTTTTGTTCTTCCTTCCCTTCCCATCACTTGGCTAGCACCCCTTCACCTTCTTCCCTTGGCCGGCGACATCTCTCTTCTTCTCCAAGTGGCCGGCGGTTCCTTCTCCATAGGAAAGGGCTGACACCTCCTCCTTTCCCTCTCCTTAGGGCCGACGGACACCAAGGAATTGATCCTTGGTGGTTGGCGCAAGCAAGGAGAAGAAGGGTTCGAGTATTCTTCCCTTTGTTCAAAGCGAGCAAGGAAGCGAAGAACGTGATCTAGGAAGTTTCATCTCTTAGAGGATCGTTGCCCACACAACGTCCAAGAGGAGGATAGGACATACAATAGAAGACCAAGAGGTAAACAAGAGGTATAATTCTTGTTTTGGTTTTCTTTTGTTTCTTTATATTATCTATGTAATTGCATGTGGCTAATTTACTTGGACCCGAAGATAAACACGAAAACCCGCGATCTGTATATCATATATTCCACGGCTAATCCAGGTAAAGAGTTAGGTTGATTGAACAACAAGTTTGTTTAAGAGACCACTCTAATCGAATAGCACGATGATGGATCAGTTGCTTGGGTAATCCGTCATCGTCTTGGATTATTTTTTTTTTAATCCGGGGACATAGATGGGATCGCTATGCACAAGAGACTGAGGTGCGAAGCGAAGCTTCGATTTCAACCTTCAAAAACACGATCCTACAGATTGGTCACTAGTAGTCGACTACTAGGGTAGAGCAATCAATTGGCTTCAATGGACAAGAGCACAAGAAATTTTATAGTCAACTAGTGGTTGTGGTAGCCGATTGCTGGGTTAGGGCAGTCGACTGATCGGGTATTTTCTGACATAGATTAATCCGTTGTGAGATAACGACACAATGATAGTCGAATGCTCAGTAGAAAATCATCTCAAGTAGAGGCGAGCTTGCGGTAGAGGAAAGAAGAGTCAGTTCTTGGTGATTTGGGAGGGGATTTGCCACTGCAATCCAGATCTTCCAAGGAATTCAAAACAACCACATCAATAAGCAATCAAAAGTTCAATCTTGTAAAGTGTTTTCACTTGTTTCTTTCATTTACTATTGTATTTGCTTGTATTTGGTGCTTCCTTGTTATAGGCCTTATATTGTAGAGGTTTCTATGCCGCCGGAGTGTTTTTGAGAAGGAGAAGAGTTATAGTGGGTGTGGATCACTAGTTCGGTCGTGTAGTAGGAATCGTAGGTTCCGAACCACATAAAAATTATTATCTTGTGCATGTGTTGTTATGTTTTGCTTTTATCTCTATTTTTCTTGTATTCTGATGCTAACATTAATGTAGACAAACACGTAATCGAGCAAAGAAATCGACAAACGCTATTCACCCCCCTCTAGCGCACAAACGATCCCCAACACAAAAGAGCCAAAGGTGAACTTCATGTTATTAGTAGAAAAAGAAGAACTAATCGAGTTCGAGTCTGAATCTAAATCAAGCCGAGGATCCGAATCCGAGTTCGAGTCTGTGTCAAAATTAAGCCACAGTTTCGTATATGTTTTAGAAGGACTAAATAAGTTAACCACTTATGTAAATGATAAAATGCTTAAAATTATTGCATGATGAAGTAGAAAATTATTTAAATCTAAAGAACAAGTTGAGTTGCTTCTTAAGGAAGTCCAAGTACTTAAGGAGCAAGTCAACTCGAAGTCTCCAACTTATCATATTCAAGATAGAAACTCAACTCAGGTTGCAAAGCTTGAGGAAGAGAACTCTACCTTGAAAAGTCAAGTAAAGGATTGTTGGAAAGGTTCACCTCAGGTTCTAAGCATATAAACATGATGCTTGAGTCCCAGCGAGTCATGTACAATAATTCGAACTCATATACAAGGCTAAGGCAACGAATAGATCCTACATGTCGTTAGTTAATCGAAATGCTAAGAGTTGAATCCAAGCATGGGTCTCTAAAACTTATTTAGTTAATCAAATCAGACTTAACCAATATTGGATCCCTAAATGTCAAATTCATTTTGTGAATAAGACTCATCAAAGCTATCACTTAGGGGGAGCCAATACTTTATGTGTTTCATTAATTAGATGAATCTATAGCATGTTTAGCTATTTACTTGCATAATTTAGAATGACCTAGATAGGAAACAAAGTAGTTTAATCTTGCAAACATAGTATTATAATTAAGTGAACTGATAGTAAGTTAGGAAAACTCATCAAAGTGCATGTTTATGCTGGATGAGGGGCATTCTACCTGGTGAACTAGTTGAGTGGAACTAACCGAAGCTAACTCTGTAAAATACTACAGAAAAAATAAAATAAAATAAAATAAAATGTTGGATAATTGGGAGAATACCTTATGGAATTTTTCAAGAATTTTTAGAAATTTTTTTGGATTTAAACGGAAGGTTTATGGATATTTCATGGGGATAAAGTGAATAGGCTTTTGAAAAACCTATTTAGACTATCTTCTACTGAGATATTAAATGGTAATTAAACCGAAACCTTTCATTCCTCGTCGGTTCCTATTTCGCGAATTCCCTTTCGCGACTTTCCTTCTCCTGCACCGCCGATCCCTTTCTCTTCCAACCACCGCGACCTTTTCTCTGTCGCGCCATCTTTCTTCTCTCCCGATTTCTTCGCAGCAACCTTCTCGCGACTGACGACGTGAAGAAGCTCATCGCCGACAGAGAGCACCTCGCGTTCTGCCAGGCCTACGCGCGAGCACAGCGACGACACCTTCATCGCCAGCCTTCTGCTTGCACAATCTAGCAGATCGATGCGAGCCAACGCCGCCGTGAGGGATCTGCTGCCTCCTCGTCGCCGCTCGCCGTCCACAGCCACGATGCCTTCTCCCAATCACTGGGATTTTCTCTGCCGATTGTCACCGGAGTGATGTGAGGGCAGTGGGATTTTCGACGAACAGGTGGATTTGGGGGTTTGCTCTGGCGTTGGTCGTCGGAGTTAGTGGTTTTCCGGCAGATTGAACAAGAGGGGAGACGAGAGGGTTGGCTGCCGGTGAGATTCTGATTGCTGGTAAGCATGAGCCGTTTCCTTTTTTTTGTTCTATCAATCCAGTTAAATTCATTGTGTTGTTGTCGGTTCTGTGGATGGCGCTGCCGGTGGTCGCCGGAGATAGTGGTATGTTGGGTGAACAGCTGCGGGAGGTCTTCTGGTATGCGGCTGTGAGAGGGAAATGTGCCGGTTGTGCGTGAATGGAGGGGCTATGAAGTTGTGTCGGCTGTGAAGTGTGGATGAAGTTGTGCTAAGGATTGAATCAGGATAAGCAGTGTGTGGTAAGCCTTGATCTGAGAATGGCATCAATAGATACGATGCTAGTTTATATATATGTTAGCTGTGGATTCTTGATTTTGTAGGTAAGAAGGGCAATTGGATCAAGGGTTGTGATTTAACAAGTTGATCACTCAGATTTAGAAACCTCAAATTGTTGAGCTATGGTGGTGATCGGAATTAAGCTGGGAAGTTGCATCTGAACTTGATGGTGCAAGGTAAGTTTTGGTTTGAATTTGTATGAATATGAGTAGATTTGTTGTGGATTAATAAACAATAGTTGGTGAGCAAGTGATTACAGGTTCTGACAGGGTGATTTCCATATACGGGTTGAGTAAATGCAGACCTAATACCCTATACTTGATGTAGGGAGTGGTGTGGATAATACAAGCTCGGTAAGTACATATTTGATATCATAGGATTGTGTAATATGCTTAATGTTAGTTTTGTTGTGAATTTGATTTCTAAGGGTCCATGAACCAGGGGTTAATCTTTTGGTTGAAACCATCTGGTTGTATAGATTCTTTGCAATGGAAGCTAAGCTAGGATTAGATTCTAGATAGAATTATGGATATGCAGACCATCAGCATAGTCTTCGTAGCAGGTGGGTAATTTCCTACCTGGTCCGGGTAGATGTATTGCACTCAGATTTAGTCATAGATATGAGCATGTTAGGTGTTCATATTATCTTGACCCTGCTCTTTTTATCGTATGCTTGATCTTTTACCGTTGGCTATTAACTCCATTGTTGATATCATGTTTATTTTATCATGATTAGGAGTTATACATATAGGTGATGTAAGTAACTTAGAATCTATTTAAGTTAAGTGCAAATAGTAAAGTCCGGATGATAACCTGATTGTATATTGGGCAAAAAGGTCATCCGTAGGTAGATAATGTCTTTAACCTAGGGTTAGTTCTAGTACCCTTAGGTTGTATGTTACCACCGAACATGTATTGTGTAAATGGTCAGAGGAATGATACTTAGGGTATCGCTACGGACCGGTGGTCCTAGCTTGTTATAATGAGATGAGTACGACTCTCTACAGGATAGAGAGTGTGTCCATCAGTTGAGTACGACTCTCTACAGGATAGAGAGTGCGTCGAGTAGATTGGTATGACTCTCTACAGGATAGAGAGTATTATGGGATAGAGAGTGCGTCGAGTAGATTGGTATGACTCTCTACAGGATAGAGAGTCTATGGTGGATGTCTGTATGTGAGACATTGCATTCATGCATTTACATGCACGCTGGCGATGAGGTCTCCCTTGTGGTTGAGAGAGTCGCCAGTCATCCTGCCTCCACGGTTACTCATAGGAGGAGTCACCCGTGTGAGGGCAGAGCATTGTGGTGCCGCACTCTACCACTATAAATGGTGGTAGTTGGATTTGTGTGTCGTAGTCCTGCGTGTGTGGCACTCGACCACTCATGGGTAGTGACTGTTGGAGTGGCCAACAGGAGGGACCCCCATCGTGTAGCTTGCTCTTTACGCTTATATGCTACTCGATCATACTGCCCACTCGGCCACTCGAGAGTAGTGGTTGGTGTTGAGTTGGGAAAGTTGTCATGCTCGAGCCACCGAGGCCACACTGGGGTCGTGGTAGCTTTAGGGTGAGCCGACATGACCATGCATTCATTGATATAGATGGCATATATATATATATATATATATATATATATATATATATATATATATACATATATGCATGTATATATATATATATATATATATATATATATATATATATATGGATGATTGTGATTAGTATACATATATAGATACAGTCTATATATATATTCTTATTGTGATGTTGCATTTGATTGTATTATATTTGATTGTACATCATATTCATGCATGTTTCTTGCATATGTTATACAGTGTGTCGAATATTGGTATGGGTTGGATAGACCATAGATACCTTGGCCTGTAGCATGAGTAGATTATGTGTTGGTATTACTCTTCCTGTTATATATATGTTTGATATATGTTCAGGTTGGATCAGAGTAGCATAGCAGACTTCAGGTATGTCTGCATTTTATGTTATTCATTTCAGTTAGACGGTATATGCTTGTATTTATATACTATGCTGATATACCTATTGTACATCTAGATTATGTTGTCGAAATACATGTGATATTACATATGTACATGTTTCTATTACCTGCTGAGTTTTACTCACCACCCCCGCGGACCCTGGGTTTTCTGTCGCCCAGGTAACAGGTAGCCGACTTCGTGATGGACTTGGAGCACCGCTGGCTGGCATCATCTCATCTCAACTCCGAGAGTCCGGATATTTGGTGTTCTCATTGTATTCCGTATGGATTTATTTTATGTGATGATTGTAGTGGTGACTATTGATGTTGTACCCCTTTTCTTCCTTTCTGGTTTTATTATGGTGTCCTGAGTCGGTGTTAGTCATACCGGTATGCAGGTGTGTTGTCGTTTGTGAGATTGTCGTATGTTTCCACTGTGTCTTGTGTAGTTTTTGTTTTGATATATATATTGTTGTTATTGTGGGCCTACGGGCCTTGTATTAACCCGAAATGTTGCCACGTATAGGGGAGGTGCCGTCCGTTCGATTTTTGGCTCGGCATGCTCTCGGGGCGTGAGAACTTTAGTGGTATCAGAGCCCAAGGTTCTGCGATGCCATACAATGTTGTTTTTGAGTCGTGTCTTGGATTCTCGGGAGTCGATTTATTCTATTTTGGTTTTTTTGAGATGAGATGGACATCGGCCTGAGCTCCAAGCAGCATGAGGTAAGAATTCCTAATAACTTATGGTTTAGTAGATATTTATCTAAACTTGATCAGTAGATGTATACGGTATAGTTATACCACCTGTGCAGACTTGTAGTAGGGGTCGTCCACCGAGGCGACCAACCGGAGTGACCTTTAGGGTTTATACTCTCGGTTATGTTGACTATGCATTTAGATGCTTATACCAGGGAATAACCTGTAGTGTATTGGTTATTATTCGTAACCGTGGTATGAGTTGACCACGGGAATGACCTATTGAGTCTGTGAGTCATGAACCTGTGTCGAGAAGGTAATTTACCTTTGAGAGCCGACTGATACTAAGTCGGAAAATAGGGGCCAAGTTATCACAATTATTCTGGAAATCAGAGACTACAGTCTTAGAGATTTCCACTAACTGTGCTAGTCAGATCATTACCTGTGGGTAATGAACAGACTTGTAGACTATTGTGATGCAGATAGCGGAAGGCTAGGTTACGTTGTTTCATAGGAATTTTATCCCTGGGTTGTTCGTACTGAGATGTATAACTTTGAGAGTACTTTTGAGTACTTAACTCATGTTATACCAAGAAAGAAGAGTTGTTTGCATACCATTATCGGGATCAAGCCGGTATTTGGTGATAAATGCAGAAAATAATCTTCGGGAAATAATATATCACTTGATCATGGATTAGTGATGTTAAAAGAGTGTATTTCCCCGTGTCACTTTTAGTGACGCATTGTAAGGAATTCTTGAGCTTCAAAGAAAAAAAAGGGGTGATCGGTTAATAATAGTGTACTGTGCAGAGTCGTGAGACTTGCGGAGGTTACGACCACCTAATAGCTCAAAAAGATGAGTGGATGATTTAAGCCACCCAGAGTTATTGACTTATAGTTGGATTAGGATACCAGTATCTTCTACCAGATCCTACCGGAAGACGTTGGATTGAGTCAGGAGTTTAGAAATGACTCCGTACAAGGGTTTAAGAGTTGGAGACCGATAAACATATATTGCAGGTCAACTTAATAGAGTCAAAAGTCTCCGACTATTGGATAAAGGAGCAAGATCAGAGTCATAGACTTTGAGCTATTTTTCGATTATAGAAGACCAATCGCAGATCATCAGAAGGTTCTTATGGATATCAGCTAAATCAGAACAAAGACTTCGAAGGAATTGTGTGCGTGCAGTGCAGATCATGAAGACATGCGAAGACGGATTATCCGTTGGATCAGTTCAGCTGTTGCTATTGTGAGCAACTAGTACAGTGGAGGAAGTATACTTTGAAGACTTAGTTGAAGACTACCAATGGTGTTCCCGGAGGATGATGTATCATCTCGACAGCAGAGATCAGCACAGAAGATTGGGTTATTTCGTCAGCAGCAACCTACTACCTCAGGCATGGGTGAAGTTTCTTGATACTTCCCTACAGCAGATATCAGCACTGAAGCAGCATCAGCAGAAGACATCATGGAAGACTCATGCATACAACAATAGTTACCCTTAGATGTGATTTGATTTGTATAGAGAGAGTATACGACAATGGTCGTATTTATTCAGTATTCTATAGTTGCAGCTCGTAGGATTAAGTGATGAGATCAGATGGTCTAGGAAAAATCCTCACGACATTCGTCGCAGAAATGTGACCGCTTTGTCGCGAACTATTGGATCTGATCTGGTTCTCTTCGGAGAAGGGCCGAGACCTGCATGGAGCCTTTGGGATCGGATCGACAGATATTTCATCGTTCAGGGTATTACTCTAGTTTTACCCTCTGGGTTAATATGTTGGGAGATACTTGTAGTTTACATGTATCTTTGTCTAGAACATTCCTAGTGTGGATTAGAAGGTCCTATACATCAACTTGTGGGTCGGTTGTATCTCTACCATTTGGTGAGATGTGGATCAATAATTAAGAAGTCAAGGGATGCCCTTAGACTTTGATATACATACTTTTACTGTGGACATATCCTTACGGATGGTCCAATTGTTGGAAGTATGGTACGATATGTGTCTCGGATGTGCGTATAATCTGAGAGTGGTCAGATATAGTTTTGAATGAACTCCTAGGCTTGCCGCTGCATAGGCAAGTGGAGTAGGCGATCGAAATGATTGCGGAAATAGTTCCAATATCGAAGATCCTATACCGGGTGATAATTTGACTGGTATAAGTGTTACTAAACACTAGGGAAATTGGAAGAACGTAAGTTGTGATTATAGGAGATGTTGGAAGGAGATATTTATCTATCCCAGTATTTCTCCTTGAGAAGGATCTAGAACTCTTTGATAAAAGAGGGATGAACCTTTAAAATTATGCATCGATTATCGAAGATGGAATGCGATAATTGTGGAAAGTAAATATCCGACGTTGAGGATAAATAATCTGTTTAGATCAGCTAAGGACACCTGTGTATACTCTAGGGTTGGTTTATGATTGGAGAGTTGATATGATAGTGACATAATGTCATATAAGTATCATTGTCATTGTGATGATTGATATATCATCAGCGTAGAGTAAAGGGGATGCAGATGTGTAAAGACAACAATTTCATACTTGGTATGAATTTTATGAGTTTTGATTAAGTTGTTAGACTAATAAACGATTTAGTCACCACTGGATTTGAGAATCGTGTATCTTGGACACGATTGGATCAGTTGGTAGTTGTTGGAGTTGCGTAACCTAGCCACTGTTGATTGTGGTAGTTGGAGTTGCGCACTCGACCACCGTAGATGGTGGTTTTCCTTGTATGTTTTGGTTAGTACTGTAGATGTGGATAGAATGTCTTAGCATTACTATACCACAGACTTGTTTGACAAAGGTGATGTTGGAAATTATTTAGTCGAAAGCTGGTGAAACCAGTTTACAAGACCTAGACGGCGATTAACTTTTACATGAGTGTTAGTTAATCCTTCTGGAGTGGATAAAAGGATGATGTACGTAGATGCGTTGTTTCAGGGATCGGAGTGATTCCGATACGGTTGCATGAGACGTAACTTATGCTTACATCAGTTAAGGAACTACGAGATATGCGGTCATACTTATGACGTGGGCTTAGTAGTTATTATCCCGACTAGTAGATGTAGGGAGCAGGAATGCTCATGGGATTTTGGATTAGCTACTGGGTAGCTACTATAGAGTTGATGGAACTCGAACAATTGCAACAAGGGACATTGGTCGCTATAGTCTCCCATGCACTTACAGAGTGTGTGGTGGAGTGGATTTTGGACGGTAGATGGACTTATCTTGTGAGAAGATAATTTTCCGTCTCTAATATGGATATGTGTTCTAGACACGCGTCCAGTTAAGGAAGAGTTGCTATAGGAGATACATTATTTGAGATTTGCTATACATCCTGGTGGTATTGGAATGTACCGAGATTTGAAACGTTTATACTGGTGGAATAGTATAAAGAGAGTTATAGCAGATTTTGCTGCTCGATGTTTAGTATGCCAGTAGGTGAAGGCTGAACATCAGAAACTCGTTAGATTGCTCTAGAAGAATTCGGATTCCATAATGGAAGTAAGAGCATATCACGATTGATTACGTTACGGGATTGCCTAGAATTCGTAAAGGATGTGATGCGATTTGGGCGATCATGGATCGACTAACCAAGTCAGCTCACCTTCTGCCTATGCGTAGAATGTACTCGTTGGATCATCCGGCAGAGTTGTATTATCAGAAGATTATCGGATTGCGTGGGGTACTTTTGAGTACTATATCTGATAGAGACCCACATTTTACCTTGCGATTTTGGGAGAGTCTGCACCAGACTATGGGCACAGAGCTTCGGCTTAGTGCAATATTTCATCCGCGGACTAATGGACTGTCTGAGCATGACATTCAAACGTTGGAGGATCTATTCAGATCTTGTGTCGTGGATTATGGAGGTGTAGCTTATCGGTTGGCTTTACCTCAGACACTTGCGGGTGCTCACCACGTATTTCCTATTGTTATACTGAGGAAATATGTATCGCATGTTGATTATGTTCTGAAAGAGGTTCCGAATTCTACCTCAATCTAATGCGACTTACGAGGTGATTCCAGGGTGGAGCCTGGGTCGCAAGGAGCAACAGTAGTGGGACGAAAATCATCCGACTCGTAAAGGTTGGATGACAACATCATACCGATGAGGAGGCTAAGTGGGAGCTGGAAGATATTATCCGAGCTCGATAGTCTCATCTGTTCACTTGAGGAATATATTTGGTTCTTTCGGAAACTTGCTTAAAGAAATTTTTGCATGTAGTATGAAATTTGGGGACCAAATTTTTATAAGTGGGGGAGAATGTAAAATACCGTAGAAAAAAAAAACAAAACAAAATAAAATAAAATGTTGGATAATTGGGAGAATACCTTATGGAATTTTTCAGGAATTTTTAGAATTTTTTTTGGATTTAAACGGAAGGTTTATGGGTGTTTCATGGGGATAAAGTGAACAGGCTTTTGAAAAACCTATATAGACTATCTTCTACTGAGATATTAAATGGTAATTAAACCGAAACCTTTCATTCCTCGTCGGTTCCTATTTCGCGAATTCCCTTTCGCGACTTTCCTTCTCCCGCACCGCCGATCCCTTTCTCTTCCAGCCACCGCGACCTTTTCTCTGTCGCGCCATCTTTCTTCTCTCCCGATTTCTTCGCAGCAACCTTCTCGTGACTGACGGCGTGAAGAAGCTCATCGCCGACAGAGAGCACCTCGCGTTCTGCCAGGCCTACGCGCGAGCACAGCGACGACACCTTCATCGTCGGCCTTCTTCTTGGACAATCTAGCAGATCGATGCGAGCCAACGCCGCCGTGAGGGATCTGCTGCCTCCTCGTCACCGCTCGCAGTCCACAGCCACGATGCCTTCTCCCGATCGCTGGGATTTTCTCTGTCGATTGTCACCGGAGTGATGTTAGGGCAGTGGGATTTTCGACGAACAGGTGGATTTGGGGGTTTGCTCTGTTGTTGGTAGTCGGAATTAGTGGTTTTCCGGCAGATTGAACAAGAGGGGAGATGAGAGGGTTGGCTGCCGGTGAGATTCTGATTGCTGGTAAGCATGAGCCGTTGCCTTTTTTTTGTTCTATCAATCTAGTTAAATTCATTGTGTTGTTGTCGGTTCTGTGGATGGCGCTGTCGGTGGTCGCCGGAGATAGTGGTATGTTGGGTGAACAGTTGCGGGAGGTCTTCTGGTATGCGGCTGTGAGAGGGAGATGTGCTGGTTGTGCGTGAATGGATGGGCTATGAAGTTGTGTCGACTGTGAAGTGTGGATGATGTTAGTAATATATGAGAGATGTCCTAAGGCAATCGCCTTATGTATGAACCATTTATATGATAAATGAAGATTCACTATTTGAGTATACATGTTTTATGTATTTGATTGGATCTTAAACTCATTTACTGAATGTCCATGATACGATTCACAACATGAGAGAATTTGTGATTGGATCACAACTAGTGAGTATCTCTACATGTGTAATTGTGATGTATCGGAATTATCCCTAGTCGATGAATTGATGGATTTGGACACCATCAATTCTGTCGAGACTAGCACGAGGTATACTCCTTGGTGTATCCAAGCAGCCAATTCTCACTGGCTGGAGACATAGTGATGTCCGGAGTTAATCGTGGATGCTAGTTATGGTAACTAGTTCATTGGAGTGACCAGCCGTAAGACTTCATATGGTTCTCTGCATATATAGATATGTCAATGAAGTTCTTACTGTGGCTTAAGTGTGATGTTCCTTTGACTTGCGGTATTCAAGTCATCTTGATCATGGAGACTTATGCTTTGACATCTTAAGCAAACATCTCTAAGGAGATGTTGACCCGGGATGATTGGGTATAAGTCGAAGTGATCGAAGGTGTTTGAATAGCCTATAAAGGATTCACCACTCCTTGCGAGGAGATGTATACCCATGGCCTCTCGTCGGATTGTTACTAAAGTCTTTGGCCAAAGCATTACATGTTTAGAGTAAGGTACTCTTCGATACATGTGGAGTAACTAAAATCCGTAGGACGAGGAAATGATACTTGGGCTAGGTGTGACGTAGTCAGCCTAGTGGGGACTGACACAATAGACCATGTCCTGAACCAAGTGGGTATAAGATGAGTGAAGGGAATGGGGCACGAATCATTCGAGCTGCTGAAAGGTTTCAGAAATAGTTCTAGATCAACCGTTGATCTTTTCGGTTAATTGGGGATCATGATGTACTACTAGGTGCCACTCATGATCATTCTATAATTAATGGTTAATTATAGACGGCCAACATAAACCGAGAACCTATTTGGTCACACACACAACGAGCGTAATCCAAAGGATTTAAAACGAGCTTGAGAATGAGATTCTCAGACCGAGAGAAACTAGGTTTGGTTGGACCAAACATAAAGCGAGCATGAAATCGTTTCAGTCGCAATGGAAGCATGGATGGGCCGAGTCTTATGAAGACGTAATGGATGAACCAAAATGGTTTGGTTCTAATCCAATGGAGGAGAATAAACCAAAGGGTTTGGTTTATTTTAAACGAATGAACCAAAAGTTGGTTCGGTTCGTTTTAACTTAAAATAAACCATCATGGTTTGGTTTATTTTAACTTATCTTAATGGAGCGGGTTAACGGGCCTAATGGTTATGATCCAATAACCATTAAGAGAATTAGTTCTCTATAAAAGAGGGCTTAATGGATAATTAAGCCCTAATCCAAACCCTAGCCTTTGAGTTGCCGCCCACCTCATCTTCTCTTTGAGTTGGCGCCAACCTCCTTTGCCGCCCAGGCCATTGTGCCGCCGATCAAGTTGTTGCTGGCGTCCAAGCTTCGTCCGGTGATCCTCCGGCGACCCTCCGGTGATCTTCCTAGGCCTCGGTGAAAAGGTAAGCACTTGGCTTCCTTGTTATTGGCCGGCGCCTACTCCTCCACCAAGCTGTCCAGTTTTCTGGACAGCTTCTTCTCTTCTCGTCGGAGCGTCGTTTGGACGACGGTTAGAGCTCCGACAGCGGATAACTTACCGGGGATTCGATCTCCGGTAATCCTCTGAGGTGGAGGACGAAGGATTCGTCAATCGGTTGACGAATACCTCTCCGGAGAAGCGAGTTTTGAGGACTCGTTTTGGATCCGAATTTGGATTCGGATCGTGATCATCTCTCGGTCACGTCGTCTTCAACACGAGGCTAGTAACCCGTACGAAGACGAAGCTCGTGGCTTAACGAATTCATCCCGAGGAACTCGGCGTGGATACGGATAGAGACGATTCTAGCGAGGATCGTTCCGGTTGATGCCGTTCCCGCTACACGTCATACGAAAGGTATAACGTAGATAAATTTCCTTTTATTGCAAATTTAAATTTACGGTTATGTCTACACTTGTTATAATATGCATGCGTGTGTTGTGTGTGTTGTAATAAATAGGAGTATTTATTATTTTTATTGCTTCCGCTGTGTTCATGTTTACGAAACATGATCGAACACACGCCGCGGTGCCGGAAACCCAACAGTGGTATCAGAGCCCAGGTTGTATTTCGACATAATCGTAAAAATGGTTTTGCGATAGTCATAATGTATTTCTGGAAATTTTCTAATTTTGGAAATTTAGAAGTATTTATGGAAATTTTTCAATTTTAGAAAGTCTAGAAGTATTTATGGAAATCTTCCACTTTTGGAAAGTTGGAAGTATTTATGAAAATTGATATTTTCCATAAATAAAATATTTGATTAGATTCTAGAAATTTGTTTCCTAATTTAATCATGATTTGATTTGGGAAATCAAATCTTAAAATATTTTATTTCCATAAGTAGTTTTAATGATTTAGGAAATTGGTTTCCTAAATAGATTTTTCTTAATCAAATAATTCCATGAATAAAATATGTGATTAGATTTGGAAATTTGTTTCCTAATTTAATTATGATTTGATTTGGAGAATCAAATCTTAAACATATTTTATTTCCATAAATAGTTATGACATATAAGGAAATATATACATGACATAATTGTATGCCATGTAATTGCATTAGATGCATAACATTATGCCATGCGTGTCGTGACATGTAGATGTATGTCATGTATGTCATGCCATGTAGATAATAGTTATTTGCATGCAAAGAGGATGAGACATAAAAACCCTTAAACAATATTAAAGCCTACACCTTCCATTAATATGGTTAGAACCATAGTTCCGTTTCTTGTTTGGGTTGTTGGACTCTCTCCAAGCCCAGCTCGAACCCGAATATGTTCAAACCATGGAATAGTTTAATACTAATATGGTAAGAGTCAGAGGTCAATCGTTAGCTTTGGTTGTTGGACTCTCTCCAAGCTGGGCTAATTGGTTGAATGCGCTCTAACCATATTAAAACTATGTCCCGATTAATGGGTTGGCTTTAACACAGCATCGGCTTGTTGGACTCTCTCCAAGGTCGATGTAAAGGGAGGTGAAGTTGGGTGCTATGCATATGATGCATACTTGTTAATGTGTTAACAACCCGATGTATGTGTGAACATTCAATAAGTTGATAGCACATTGTGATAGTTGCATATACGTGATATGCAATCGGTATAGTTGATACCTACCATCGTAGTTATGAATGGCTTGTTGGACTCTCTCCAAGGTTATTCATATCTATGATGGATATCAGCCCATTCGGAGATGGACCTACGATCTCCCGAAGTGATTTTGGGGTTTTTGAAATTCGAAAAATGAATGGGATTTATAAATGTATATTGATGCATTTTAAAAATCATCTTTCTCATATATGCTCGTTTTGTATTTCTAAAATTGATCATCATGTGTTTGAATTTGCATTCCATTTTGGATTCAAATAAATTAGTCGAGCCAAACTTCTTGGACTAGCTTAGAAACTTGAGAATTGTTCTCAAGGTGGAAAGCTTGTGTATGTCTTGAAGCGCCTCTTCCCGCCCATCCTAGTGACGATGCAACTCGGACCAATTGTTGGTCTATCGTAAACATGTGGATCGATTCTGACCCACAAGTTGCATCATGCTAGCCACGATGGAACCCAAGCTACGAAAGCAGCATGAGCATATGGATGCTCATATCGTAGTTCTTCATCTTTAAGAGTTGTTTGATAAGCAAGTGAGATTCGAAAGGTTCGAAGTCTCCAAGCTCCTCTTCACCTCTGAGATGCAAGAAAGTTCATCTGTATCTTGCTCAACATCTTGAAGAGAGCCTTATGGAGCCTTATGATTAGTTGATTCCTCGAAGAAAGGTTCTAAGAGGGAGTCAAAGGAACAACAGAAGGGGAAGAAGAAAAAGGCTAAAAAGGCAGAACCAGCTCAAAAGGGCACTTGCCATCATTATGGCAAGTAGGGCCATTGGCGAAGAAAGTGCAAGATTTATCTTGAGTCCATGAAGAAGGATAAGGCATCAGATGCCCCATCTTCTTCAGAAATCTTCGTTATTGATTGTCATTCTATTTCCTCAAACACTTGGGTATTGGATACTGAGTGTGGCTCACATATATGTAATGACATACATGGGCTAAGGAATAGAAGAAGACTCGTCAAGGGAGAGTCAAATTTACGTGTTGGGAATGGAGCAAAGGTTGCTGCACTTGCCATCGGAACGTATTTGTTGAAACTCCCTGTAGGACTTGTCTTAAAACTGGACAATTGCTTTTATGTTCCTTCGTTGATAAAGAACATCATTTCTATTTCTTGTTTAAATAGAAATGGTTACCATTTGACTTTTAGTAACAATTGTTGTTACATAACTTTGAATGGAGTTCTTTATGGGACTGGAACTTTAAGCAATGGTATTTATACGTTGGACGTATCCAGTGACATTTTCAATATCGAAGCGAGCAACAAGCATGCTCGAAAGGATAATCAAATAGACTCCTATATGTGGCATTGTCGTCTTGGCCATATAAGCAAGAAACGCATGTCCGAATTACACCGATGTGGAATTCTGGAATCGTTTGAATTGGATTCATACGATACATGTGAATCATGCTTAAAAGGCAAGATGACTAAGTTACCTTTTACTGGAAAAGGTGAACGAGTGGGAGAGTTACTAGGTCTAATACATACTGATGTATGTGGACCTATGTCAACTCAAGCATTAGGAGGCTATAGCTACTTCATTACCTTCACCGATGATCACTCACGGTTTGGGTATGTGTTCTTGATGAAACACAAGTCTGAAGCCTTTGAAAGGTTCAAAGAATTCAGAAATGAAGTAGAGAAACAACATGATAAGAGTATACTTCGATCGGATCGAGGTGGTGAATACTTAAGTCAAGAGTTTCTTGATTATCTAAGAGACAATGGTATATTGTCTCAATGGACTCCGCCCTATACACCAAAGCATAATGGTGTATCTGAGAGGCGTAACCGGACCTTGTTGGACATGGTTAGGTCAAAGATGAATCATGCAACTCTTCCCAAGTCCTTTTGGGGCTATGCATGACTTGAGCATTTGTTTACTTGTTAAGCGGAATGCCTACCAAGGTAGTCTCAACTACTCCATATGAGATATGGAATAGTAAGAAACCTCATGTATCTTACTTGAAGATATGGGGTTGTCCTGCTTATGTGAAGCGGACTGTATCAGACAAACTGGATGCTAAGTCTGATAAATGTCTATTTATTGGATACCCTAAGGAAACAAGGGGTTCCCAATTCTATCATCCTGTGGAACAAAAGGTGTTTGTTTCAAGGCATGCTGTGTTTCTAGAGAAAGAGTTTCTCTTGCAAGAAAATGGGGAGTGTCGCCGAGCTTGAGGAGGCTCGAGAGACTCAAATAGACATTGATGAGATACCCGGTGAAGCACAAAACCGACAACTCATAGTGATGAGCAATCTCGACCTATTGTAACACCACATCTTCAGAGATCCGTAGAACACGCAATATTCCTGAGAGATATGGATTTCTCGTAAGTGAATCGAACGACGTGTTACTCATTGATGATGAGGAGCCTACCAATTATGAAGAAGTGCTGACAAGTTCAGAAAGGGATAAGTGGCTTGGTGCCATGAAGTCAGAAATGGATTCCATGTATGAAAACCAAGTTTGGAACTTGGTTGACCCACCTGAAGGCATAAAGCCTATAGGGTGCAAGTGGGTTTTCAAGAAGAAAACCAACATGGATGGTAATGTGATTACCTATAAGGCTAGATTGGTGGCGAAAGGATATCGTCAAAAACAAGGTGTTGATTATGACGAAACCTATTCGCCTGTAGCTATGCTTAAATCCATTCGGATGCTCCTGGCCATAGCGGCTCATTATGATTATGAGATATGGCAGATGGATGTGAAAACAGCTTTCCTTAATGGAAACCTGCTCGAGGACGTGTATATGATATAGCCATAGGGTTTCACATCGGTTGATAAAACCAAGGTATGCAAATTGCGACGATCCATTTATGGATTGAAGCAAGCATCCAGAGTCGAATATCCGCTTTGATGAGACAATCAAAAAGTTTGATTTCACAAAATCCAACGTAACCTTGTGTGTACAAGAAGGTTAGTGGGAGGCAACAAATGTTCCTAGTATTGTATGTCGATGACATATTACTTATAGGAAACGATGTCTCAATCTTACAGTCAGTGAAGGTTTGTTTATCCAAGACATTCTCCATGAAAGACTGGGGAGAAGCAACCTACATCCTCGGGATTAAGATCTATAGAGATAGATCGAAACGGTTGCTTGGTCTTTCGCAGCCATATATATAGACCGAAAAGCAAAGAGGTTTAGCATGCCAATCCAAGAAAGGTTTCCTACCCATCGTGCATGGGGTACACCTTTCAAGTCTATGTGTCCGCGCACGTAAGACGAGAGGATTTGCATGAGTAAGATTCCTATGCATCCGCACAGGATCTATCATGTATGCTATGTTATGTACGACGAGGCCCGATGTATCGTATGCTCCGAGTGTCACGAGCAGATACCACCGATCCAGAATGGATCATTGGGCGGATCAAGACGATCCTAAGTACTTGAGAAGAACTAAGGATGTGTTCCTAATATATGGAGAAGGGTACATGGTGATACGTGGGTATACGGATGCGTCCGCATGCATAAGGATGATTCCATGTCTTTGTCCGGGTATGTATTCACCTAGAATGGAGGCGCAATAAGTTGGAAAGGTTCCAAGCTTGACACTATAGCGATTCTCGCCACTAAGGCGTAATACATTGCAGCTTGAAGCAAAGAAGGAAGCGGTTTGGATCAAGAAGTTCATCTCGAACTTGATGTGGTCTCATCAATGATCCAAACATGTGCTTCACGCTATCATCTTATCAGAGAGATCATCAGTAGGAACGAAATACAAATCGAGAAAATTCCCACTGAAAGGAACTTAGCGGATCCTTTGACTAAGGCATTACCTCAAAGTAAGTTTGAGGGTCATGTTCGAGCTTATGGTATTGGATACCGTAGCGATTGGCATTAGGCCAAGTGGGAGTCTGTTAGTAATATATGAGAGATGTCCTAAGGCAATCGCCTTATTTATGAACCATTTATATGATAAATGAAGATTCTCTATTTGAGTATACATGTTTTATGTATTTGATTGGATCTTAAACTCATTTACTGAATGTCCACGATACCATTCACAACATGAGAGAATTTGTGATTGGATCACAACTAGTGAGTATCTCTACATGTGTAATTGTGATGTATCGGAATTATCCCTAGTCGATGAATTGATGGATTTGGACACCATCAATTCTGTCGAGACTAGCACGAGGTATACTCCTTGGTGTATCCAAGCATGATTCTCACCGGGCCGAGACATAGTGATGTCCGAGTTAATCGTGGATGCTAGTTATGGTAACTAGTTCATCGAGTGACCACCGTAAGACTTCATATGGTTCTCTGCATATATAGATATGTCAATGAAGTTCTTACTGTGGCTTAAGTGCGATGTTCCTTTGACTTGCGGTATTCAAGTCATCTTGATCATGGAGACTTATGCTTTGACATCTTCAGCAAACCTCTCTAAGGAGATGTGGACCCGGGATGATTGGGTATAAGTCGAAGTGATCGAAGGTGTTTGAATAGCCTATAAAGGATTCACCACTCCTTGCGAGGAGATGTATACCCATGGCCTCTCGTCGGATTGTTACTAAAGTCTTTGGCCAAAGCATTACATGTTTAGAGTAAGGTACTCTTCGATACATGTGGAGTAACTAGAACTGTGAGGACGAGGAAATGATACTTGGGCTAGGTGTGACGAGTCACTAGTGGGGATCGACACACAATAGACCATGTCCCGAACCAAGTGGGTATAAGATGAGTGAAGGGAATGGGGCACGAATCATTCGAAGCATCAAGGGTTTCGTAAATAGTTCGATCAATCGCTGATCTTTTGCTAATTGGGGATCATGATGTACTACTAGGTGCCACTCATGATCGCTCTATAATTAATGGTTAATTATAGATGGCCAACATAAACCGAGAACCTATTTGGTCACACGACAACGAGTAATCCAAAGGATTTAAAACGAGCTTGAGAATGAGATTCTCAGACCGAGAGAAACTAGGTTTGGTTGGACCAAACATAAAGCGAGCATGAAATCGTTTCAGTCGCAATGGAAGCATGGATGGGCCGAGTCTTATGAAGACGTAATGGATGAACCAAAATGGTTTGGTTCTAATCCAATGGATGAGAATAAACCAAAGGGTTTGGTTTATTTTAAACGAATGAACCAAAAGTTGGTTCGGTTCGTTTTAACTTAAAATAAACCATCATGGTGTGGTTTATTTTAACTTATCTTAATGGAGCGGGTTAACGGGCCTAATGGTTATGATCCAATAACCATTAAGAGAATTAGTTCTCTATAAAAGAGGGCTTAATGGATAATTAAGCCCTAATCCAAACCCTAGCCTTTGAGTTGCCGCCCACCTCCTCTTCTCTTTGAGTTGGCGCCAACCTCTTTTGCCGCCCAACCCATTGTGCCGCCGATCAAGTTGTTGTCGGCAACCAAGCTTCGGCCGGTGATCCTCCGGCGACCCTCCGGTGATCTTCCTAGGCCTCGGTGAAAAGGAGAGCACTTGGCTTCCTTGTTATTGGCCGGCGCCTACTCCTCCACCAAGCTGTCCAGTTTTCTGGACAGCTTCTTCTCCTCGCGAGCCGCTTTGACGACGGTTAGGTTAGAGCTCTGACAGCGGATAACTTACCGGGGATTCGATCTCCGGTAATCCTCTGAGGTGGAGGACGAAGGATTCGTCAATCGGTTGACGAATACCTCTCCGGAGAAGTGAGTTTTGAGGACTCGTTTTGGATCCGAATTTGGATTCGGATCGTGATCATCTCTCGGTCACGTCGTCTTCAACATGAGGCTAGTAACCCGTACGAAGACGAAACTCGTGGCTTAGCGAATTCATCCCGAGGAACTCGGCGTGGATACGGATAGAGATGATTCTAGCGAGGATCGTTCCGGTTGATGCCGTTCCCGCTACACGTCATACGAAAGGTATAACGTAGATAAATTTCCTTTTATTGCAAATTTAAATTTACGGTTATGTCTACACTTGTTGTAATATGCATGCGTGTGTTGTGTGTGTTGTAATAAATAGGAGTATTTATTATTTTTATTGCTTCCGCTGTGTTCATGTTTACAAATCATGATCGAACACACATACGCCGCGGTGCCGGAAACCCAACAGATGAAGTTGTGCTAAGGATTGAATCAGGATAAGCAGTGTGTGGTAAGCCTTGATCTGAGAATGACATCAATAGATACGATGCTAGTTTATATATATGTTAGTTGTGGATTCTTGATTTTGTAGGTAAGAAGGGCAATCGGATCAAGGGTTGTGATTTAATAAGTTGATCACTCAGATTTGGAAACCTCAAATTGTTGAGCTATGGTGGTGATTGGAATTAAGCTGGGAAGTTGCATCTGAACTTGATGGTGCAAGGTAAGTTTTGGTTTGAATTTTTATGAATGTGAGTAGATTTGTTGTGGATTAATAACCAATAGTTGGTGAGCAAGTGATTACAGGTTCTGACAGGGTGATTTCCATATACGGGTTGAGTAAATGCAGACCTAATACCCTATACTTGATGTAGGGAGTGGTGTGGATAATACAAGCTCGGTAAGTACATATTTGATATCATAGGATTGTGTAATATGCTTATTGTTAGTTTTGTTGTGAATTTGATTTCTAAGGGTCCATGAACCAGGGGTTAATCTTTTGGTTGAAACCATCTGGTTGTATAGATTCTTTGCAATGGAAGCTAAACTAGGATTGGATTCTAGATGGAAGTATGGATGTGCAGACCATCAGCATAGTCTTCGTAGTAGGTGGGTAATTTCCTACCCAGTCCGGGTAGATGTATTGCACTCAGATTTAGTCATAGATATGAGCATGTTAGGTGTTCATATTATCTTGACCCTGCTCTTTTTATCGTATGCTTGATCTTTTACCGTTGGCTATTAACTCCATTGTTGATATCATGTTTATTTTATCATGATTAGGAGTTATACATATAGGTGATGTAAGTAACTTAGAATCTGTTTAAGTTAAGTGCAAATAGTAAAGTCCGGATGACAACCTGATTGTATATTGGGCAAAAAGGTCATCCGTAGGTAGATAATGTCTTTAACCTAGGGTTAGTTTTAGTACCCTTAGGTTGTATGTTACCACCGAACATGTATTGTGTAAATGGTCAAAGGAATGATACTTAGGGTATCGCTACGGACCGGTGGTCCTAGCTTGTTATAATGAGATGAGTACGACTCTCTACAGGATAGAGAGTGTGTCCATCAGTTGAGTACGACTCTCTACAGGATAGAGAGTGCGTCGAGTAGATTGGTATGACTCTCTACAGGATAGAGATTATTATGATCAGTTGAGTACGACTCTCTACAGGATAGAGAGTGCGTCGAGTAGATTGGTATGACTCTCTACAGGATAGAGAGTCTATGGTGGATGTCTGTATGTGAGACATTGCATTCATGCATTTACATGCACGCTGGCGACGAGGTCTCCCTTGTGGTTGAGAGAGTTGCCAGTCATCCTACCTCCACGGTTACTCATAGGAGGAGTCACCCATGTGAGGGCAGAGCATTGTGGTGCTGCACTCTACCACTATAGACTGTGGTAGTTGGATTTGCATCCCGTAGTCTTGCGTGTGTGGCACTCTACCACTCATGGGTAGTGACTGTCGGAGTGGCCAACAGCAGGGACCCCCATCGTGTAGCTTGCTCTTTACGCTTATATGCTACTCGATCATACTGCCCACTCGGCCACTCGAGAGTAGTGGTTGGTGTTGAGTTGGGAAAGTTGTCATGCTCGAGCCACCGAGGCCACACTGGGGTCGTGGTAGCTTTAGGGTGAGCCGAAATGACCATGCATGCTGCATTGCCGACTGATGGCATTTTTGCATATTGCTATATATATACATATATGCATGTATATATATATATATATATATATATATATATGGATGATTGTGATTAGTATACATATATAGATACAGTCTATATATATGTTCTTATTGTGATGTTGCATTTGATTGTATTATGTTTGCTGCATTTGATTGTACATCATATTCATGCATGTTTCTTGCATATGTTATACAGTGTGTCGGATATTGGTATGGGTTGGATAGACCATAGATACCTTGGCCTGTAGCATGAGTAGATTATGTGTTGGTATTACTCTTCTTGTTATATATATGTTTGATATATGTTCAGGTTGGATCAGAGTAGCGTAGCAGACTTCAGTTATGTCTGTATTTTATGTTATTCATTTCAGTTAGACGGTATATGCTTGTATTTATATACTATGCTGATATACCTGTTGTACATCTAGATTATGTTGTCGAAATACATGTGATATTACATATGTACATGTTTTCTATTACTTGCTGAGTTTTACTCACCACCTCCGTGGACCCTGGGTTTTCTGTCGCCCAGGTAACAGGTAGCCGACTTCGTGATGGACTTGGAGCACCGCTGGCTGGCATCATCTCATCTCAACTCCGAGAGTCCGGATTTTTGGTGTTCTCATTGTATTCCGTATAGATTTATTTTATGTGATGATTGTAGTAGTGACTATTGATGTTGTACCACTTTTCTTCCTTTCTGGTTTTATTATGGTGTCCTGAGTCGGTGTTAGTCATACCGGTATGCAGGTGTGTTGTCATTTGTGAGATTGTAGTATGTTTCCGCTGTGTCTTGTGTAGTTTTTGTTTTGATATATATATTGTTGTTATTGTGGGCCTACGGGCCTTGTATTAACCCGAAATGTTGCCACGTACAGGGGAGGTGTCGTCCGTTCGATTTTCGGCTCGGCATGCTCTCGGGGCGTGACAAACTCACTTAGTTCTAAACTAGTTAGACCAAAGTTTAGTTCTAAAAGTTAGTAAACTACTAGTTTCCTATATCAATTTTGTTAAAGAAAGCGGTCCACCTAATATCCAAGAATGATCTCTATGCCTCGCCACAACCTAGAAGGTGATTTAGGAAATGGTTATTTGACTACGCCAAAGCTAAACTTGAATCTAACTAAGATTAAACACTTTTAATTGATCATTGAATCTAGTCAACTAAAAATTGAATGGTCATCTCACAAAACTTAAGGTTACTAGTAATGAGAAACTAGATTGGATGAGATGAATAAGGTTAACTCAATTAAGCCGATAATTTTTTTCGACAATATTTTAGGGGGAGCTTAAGAAAACTAACTTTGCAAAACTAGTACATTTCAAATATTTTGAGTATTTTCTTTACAAAGTAATTTTCTTCAAATGACTTTCAAAATTAAGAAAATTCAAAAAAAAATGCTAAATTCAAAATCATTTTGAAATTCTGAAACTTATCTTAAAGTTTATAAAATATTATCAAATATCTTTTTCAAAATCTAAAGAAACGTTAATTGAGAGTTTGAAAATTTACAAAATTTTGACTTTATGAAAATAAGCATTCATAAAGGGGAGATCAAGATTTTAGAGGGAGCTTAAAAGATTTGTTTTGCAAAATTATATAATCTCTTTTTAAAATAAGTTTAATGTTCAAAATTATTAGAATTATTTGAAAATTATAATTCAAATTTTGTTAAGTTCATTATTTCATAGATCTTTAATCTACAAAAAGTTTTCAAATATTTAGGTTCAAAACTTTAGTTCAACCTAATATAGCTTGAAATAAAATTGAACTTAAATTAGAACTTGATAATGAAAAGTAAAATGTTGATCTTACTTTAAGGGGGAAATTGAAAGTTAACTTAAGCAATATACCTAAACTTAATAGATTGGACTTGTCTATCTAAGTTGCTTAATCTTTATTCTAAGTAGCTTAGTCAAAGATTTTGAAAATCAACATAATTCAAAGGGGGAAGTTAGCTTAGCTAAAATTAAACTTAAAATGTTTACTTAAAATACATTTATTTTAAGGTGTTTATAAAAAATGTTTTGATTCATAATTCAAGTTAGAGTCCTTGGTTAGTCTTGGGAAGATTAAAGCAAATATTTATTGATTAGTAGAATCATTGCTTTTCTTCAAATTTATTTAGAGTTTTAGAACATATGAGTTTAAGGTTTTGAAAAGATCTTTCAATGTTTTTGAGCTTAAAAATATGCCTTCATGAAGGGGGAGAGCATGAATGTGAAAATATAAATCGAAGTATTAATTTTAAAATATAACAGATATATTAGGTTTTCAAAGAAAGCTTTTGAACTTGAAAAGAGAGTTTGAGAAGTTATGAATTTATTTTATCTTGAAAATTGTTATCTTTTAAAAATATTACTTTGAAAACTTACACAAGTTTATATGCTTTCATTAAGGGGAGAATTTTTAATTCAAGTGTTTAGGAATTTATAAATTATTGAGGGAAAGCATGAGTTAAGGGGGAGAGTTTAATTGTGTTTTTTTTACTTAAAAGATTTATTTTGAAAATGGAAGCAAGTTTTAAGGGAGAGATTGTATTTTTAAGAATTCTTTCAAAAAATTTATGTATATATTCAGAAGGTGAAAAATAAATGAAACATGTGGTTATGTTTTCAAAAAGTAACTTGTTAAAAAGAGAGTTTATAAGTTAGAGTTTAAAAAAGGGAATTTTATAGATAAGTATTAAGTGAGATTGTGTTTGAACAACTTAAAAGTTATTAATTTTCTAAACTTCTTTGATTTAAAAGCTTTTACATTTAAAATAAGTTAAGTGTGCTTCTAAAAATGAAAAATTTTCGAAGCTTGAAAAAGAGTTAAAATTTCAATTGTTTACAAGGTTTAGAGCTTGATCAAATTTCATGGTTGAGATATTAAGTTAAATTCTAAGGTTTGAAAATAATTATATTTTAAAAATAAGTGAATAATTTCAACTTTGAAAATTTACATGGTGTTGATATTTAGCATATTTATGTTAAATTTTGTTTTGGTGTATGCCAAAGGGGGAGAGTGTTGGGAGTATTGAGAATACAATCAAAGCTTCACATTGGTAAGATATGGAAAAGATCATGTGCTTAAAAGATGGAAGATATCTCCATTGGTATGAGGCCTTTTGGGTACAGTCCAAAAACAAAATCATGAGGGCTTACGTCCAAAGTGGACAATATCATACCATTGTGGAGATATGTGAATCTTATAGGCACTAACAATTGATATTAGAGTCATGGTCGATGTCAAGCCATAAACCTTGAATGAAGAAAGTAGAGCTCCCATGTTTGGATCAAGAGAATCAGACACCAGACAAGAAGTGTAGTTGGGTCGAGAGGACCGAACAACTGGCCGAAAGTCTAGTTGGGATAAAAGGGTTGGACAATTGGCAGGAAGTCCAGCTGAGTCTGGAGGACCAGATAGTTGGCAGAGTCCTGGTGGGTTGAGAATCGGACATCAAGCAGAGCAAGCCTTTAAGGATGGATAGGCTTGAGGGGGGAGGGGGGGGGGTCAATGTGGTCATTCGTTTGAGGGGGGGGGGGGATTGTTGGGAGCATTGAGAATACAATCAAAGTCTCATATTGGTAAGACATGGAAAAGATCATGTGCTTATAAGATGGAAGATATCTCCATTTGTATGAGACCTTTTGGGTAATGTCCAAAAATAAAACCATGAGGGCTTAGGCTCAAAGTGGACAATATCATATCATTGTGAAGATATGTGAATCTTATAGGCACTAACAGAGAAAAAACACGATTAAAGTTAGAACTAAGGGAAGAGTGCATTTCATGCAACTTTCATGAGCATTTACTCGCATCTGATTTTGGTATTTTTTTAAACTTTAAACGGTTATGTTGTCATACATCAAAAATAAGGAGATTGTTGGTGCAGGGAGTACCACTCCTATGTTTTGATTTCAGAACCAAGGTTTAAAGTTAGGATAATCTTGTGATTTTATATAAGTGTTAAGTGTGCAGATTTAACAAAAAAATCTTAATAGATCAGGTTGACCGGATACTAGGTAATGTGATTGAAGTCCTAGTATGTTAGTGGAGGAGATATTGTTGGGGATCTTGTTGTGCGCTAGAAGGGGGGAGGGGAGGGGGTGAATAGAGATTTCACTTGTTCCTTGATTCGAACTCTCGATTTCTTGTTGTGCTTGTCTACAAACGTTAGTGCGTAGCGAAAATACAAACACAAATACAAATAGAAACAAATACACAATACAAAGCATAACATGAAGATTTTACGTGGTTTGGAACCTTAGTTCCTACTTCACGATCGAGCTCTAGTGATGCACCACCACTAACTCTTTCTCTTTCTTGGACACTTTCGGAGGTGGAGAAACTTCTTACAATAGCTTGGAGCTTATACAAGAACAAACAACCAAACACAAAATTCAAAATGAAAATGAATGAAACAATACTTTACACAAGTCAGATTTTGATCGCTTTGTTTTTGGTTTCTTTGGAATGCCTTGGAAGGTCTAGAATCCAGCAGTAACTCCCCTTCCAAATTACCAAGAATCGGTATACACAAATCCTTCCGTCGTCCTATTTTTATTACCTATGTCGGGCTGATTTTTCGCCGATTAGTCAACTAGCCTTACCCACCAGTCGACTGGTCACTTATCCATTGTCTCACAATGACATGATCCACGTTAGATTATAGCTAATCAGTTGAGTTCTCATACCCATCAGTCGACTGCTAAGCCATCAGTTGACTCATAAATATTCTATGCCTTATCCACTTAAAATAAATTGACTATCCAAACCAATAGTCGACTGTTAGTGGCCAGTCGACTTGTCCAACCCACTAGTCGACTGCTCGAGCACCAATCAATTTCCCGAGTCATAGTTGACCACTCAACCAGTCGACTGGTCTATAACCCCAGTTGAGTGATAAATAATAAGTCAGATTGTTTTAACCCACCAGTCGACTAGAATAAGTCCCAGTTGATTGGTAAATCTCAAAACTGAGCTTTAACACCCAAGTATAATCCCCTCATACTTGACACTTACCCTTAGCCTAGACCTAAGCCTTCAAGCCACTTCTATTAGCCTCACACCTTTGGTTCGAGTCCATGACTCCTCACCCTTGCGCTATCTTCAAGTGCTTCCTTTGGCTTTGTCATATCATCGGGTACCCTTAGCCTAGACCTAAGCCTTAAAGCCACTTCCATCAGTCTCACGCCTTTGGTTTGAGTCCACGACTCCTCACCCTTGTGCTAGCCTTCAAGTACTTCCATCGACTTTGTCATGCTATTGGATCTTCCTTTGCTAAGAGGTTGCGCCTCTAGAACTTACGTTGGCAAGACTACACACTTGGGCTTACATGACCAAGACTACACATTTGAACTTTCCTTTTCCAAGTATCCATACTTGGACTTTCCCTTTGCCATGTATCCATACTTGGACTTTTCCTTGCCAAGACTACACACATGGACTTTTCCTTTGGTAAGTCTCCATATTTGGACTTCCCTTGTCAAAAATCCATTCTTGGACTTCTCCATTGCCAAGTATCCATACTTGGACTTTCATTCTGGTCTTACTCGAGCTTGGTCAACCTTGATATGAGGTTGACTACTCCTACAATCTTCTCTTAACAATCTCCCTCATATGACCTTGGATGTCCCAAACCATCCACGAGTCATACTATCATATATATTGTCAAACATCAAAATACTACTTGAGTCCCACTCGAGCTTGGTCAACATTGACCTGAGGTCGATTGCACCAATAGATACATGGCAGAAGTCTTGAAGAAATAGGAGGGCCAGACACCAGGTAGGAAGTCCAGATGGATCAGGAGGACAGGACATCTGGCATAAGACTAGTTGGATCAGGAGGACTAGACAACTACCAGGAAGCTCAGTTGGGTCAGGAAGAATGGATAGTTGGCATGAAGTCCTAGTGGGTCAAGATCGGATGTCAAGCAAGAAAAGTCCAAATAGGTCAGGTAGACCAGATGTTTGACAAGTAAGCTCCAGACATAGAGTAAGATTGAGTCCTAGGTTGAGGACAAAGTTAGGCATCGATCTGATGAAGGGGCAAACTTTGACTTCGAATTCGAGATCGGACAGTATTACTACTATCAAATATAATATTTTCATATGCTAATTTGTTTTTGTAGGGGTCCAGGTAACTGGACCAAGTCTAGGTGACTGGAGTAGACCCAAGTGCCTGAGAATGTTGAGTTGGTAAGGTGAGTTAGCGACAATGAGACATCGATGGCAAGTGCAACAGGCGACTGGATCGGATCTATGTGCCTGGGATCAATTTTTTTTGAACAGCATAGGAGCGAATAAGGTTGACTTAGAGTCGTCTGGATCAGGCCCAAGTGCATGGGAAGGTTGAGTTGCCATTTCGACAGGCCGATGTGGAGGCGGTGTATTACCCCGAGAGTATGCCGAGCCGAAAATCAAACGGACGACATCTCCCCTGTACGTGGCAACATATCCAATTTATACAAGGCCCTTGGGCCCACAATAAACAATAACATATAAACATAACTACATGAAAACACAGCGAAAACATCACACAACTACATCACAAACAACATACAGTGCATACCAGTATGACTAACACCACGACAAAAAAAAACATCGGCAAAACCTGAATCCACAAGTGTGTACATCACATGACAAGTCCACAACACATTACACCACGAAAAACTCCAAATACATAACACAAGATACAGAAAGACCAAAACGATCATAGGAGTCTCGGAGGTGAGATGAGATGCCATCACGAAGACATCTACCTGTTACCTGGGCAACAGAAAAACCCAGGGTCGGTGGTGGTGAGTATAACTCAGCAGGTAATAAGTAAAACATGTATATATCAAATATCACATGTAATTCAAAAGCATAACCTAGAGGTACAACAGGTATACCAGCACAGTATATAAATGTCAAGCCCACCCTTCCCCGTAATCTAGAGGGGGAGGAAGGGCGGCGCGACGCGATCATACATGCATGCATATACAGTGGAAGACTTTAAACTTTTTTTTTTAAAAAAAAAACATAAAACATGGAACATGCATTTACCTTCGACCATGCAAATAAATCAACATTCTTAACCATGTAACAGGTGAACATTTACTAAGCATGCATAATCATTTCATAAGGCCACAACTTGGTTCAAGTTCATGATAATCAACATAATGGACACCAAGTAGCAACCATCAAAACATCAAGTAGTGATCAACTCTTAACAACTAACATACAAAACTTTAAATCATGCAAAAGTCTTGGAACATAAAACAGATCTCTTCCACCATGCCACTGCCACACACACACTTTGCCCCACCTACTGCCCCCTTTAGTTTAGCAATTATTTACCCTTTTCTGCAGTACAAGAGAAACATGAAACTATAAGCACATAGACTTAGCAAGATCCTTTCCTACTCACAAAAGCCATACATCATGTATTAGACATAGAATAGTGACATGTTCATCTAGACAACTTATAGGCATAGCATTCATATAGAAGTCTTGACATAATCATTTAGGAACATATAGGCATAGCATTCATATAAAAGTAGTGACATGATCATTTAGGAACATATAACTAGAATTCGTAAAACATAATAATCACATAGACATGAAAAAAGGGTATATGCAAGATGTTCTTTGAAAACATATATTTTATAGGTACTTAAACATAATCTCAACATGGAGGGCCCGACATTGTACCACATACATCATCATCTTTGTACGCATCCCTAAATAGACCCGAGGTAGCTAATCCCGAACCTACTAGGGTACTAGGTCCGTACTATGACGATCGACCTAGGGGGAACATAGGAGCCCATCCTAGGCCCGTACTACGACCGTCGACCTAGGGAAACATAGGAGCCCATCCCGTACTAGGTCCGTACTATGACCGTCGACCTAGAGGCACGTAGGAGCCCATCCCGTGGACCTTGCTAGGGTCAAGTACAAGCCATAGAAAAGTAAAATAGCATATCATGTTCCTTGTCATAACATAAAGAGTGCTCTTAGTTCCCATTCATAGGGAAGCATCTCTTAGGCATTTCATCATACATACTTAAGCCATGCATTCTTAGGCATTTCATCATACATACTTTTCATCATACATACTTAAGCCATGCATAACGTAGGTGTGTCCTAATGGACATGAAACATAAGCATGTGCATCATGACGCAATGAGCATAACATAAGCATACATTAGTACAATCAGAATGAACATAAGGTAGTGGCATAACAAATCATGATTTCGTAAAGTCTACCTCTCATCATGTCAACATCATACATATATATATACATCATGACATGGAAGATCATTAGCAAGCATAAGAATGTTTTAAGGATGATACCCAATACCATCACATACTACCTAACATGGGGAATTCATAGCAACCATAGAGGGGCTTGGAATTTCTTCCTGATCCTAATTCTTGGTCTTGGCCGAAACCCTTAAAGGATAATCTTAAGAAATCAAACACTCAACATACTAACACAAGGCCTAACTAACATTATGTTAACATCATATATACATATAGCATGGCATGGAAGATCATTAGGAGCATAAATAGGGACTTGGCCAAAACTTTCAAAGAGGGGTTTGAAACCAAACACTCAAACAACTTGTACAAGGTCTAACTAACATCATGTTAACATCATATATACACATAGCATGGCATGGAAGATCATTAGGAGCATAAATGGGGTCTTGGCCGAAACATTCAAAGAGGGGATTGAAATCAAACACTCAAACAACTTGTACAAAGTCTAACTATCAACATGTTAACATCATATATGAATATATCATGGCATGGAAGATCATGGGTGAGCACAAACATGTCTTGGCCGAAACATCCAAGGAAGGGTCTTAGGAAATCAACACCCAAAACAACTTGTACAAAGCCTAACTATCAACATGTTAATATCATATATATATATATAACATGGCAAGGAAGATTATTGGTGTAACGCCCGTAAAATTTCTAGCAATTTTACAAGAATTTTTGGCTTGATGATAATGGGCTTTATGTGGGCTCTTTCAAAAATAAAAGAAAATTAGCCAAAAAGGTTGCAAGGCCTAGGAATTGAACCCCAAACCTCTAGAGATAGCCAAGCCCTAAGGGTGCATCCAATAACCAGAAGCCCAACAAGATTTTATTATTAGAGGAATGTGGGAAATTATAGTTAGGGGTAAGGGAGACTAAGGGACTCTTCAAGTGAATAAATAGGGGGAATGAGAAGACATGAGTTATCAAAATTTCTTTTCTCCTCCTTTTCTCCTTCCTCACCGAACCCTAGAGCTCCTTCTTTCCATCCTTTGGCCGAAAGTCATCCAAGCAAGAAGAAAGGCTAGGTTGCTTCCCTTAGGTCATCTTCCAACCAAAAATCAAAGCGAAGGATGTAAGTATCCCCTCACCTGCATACAAGTAGCTTTTTGATTGAAGTTTTTGTGTCAATTCTCCATGATCCATTGGGCCAAGCCCTTTAATTGAGTTCTCCATGAAGTTCTATTCCATACTTGTATGAATATGATGATGTTAGGATGTTAGATCGATTAGGTTAAGAGTTTAACCCTAAAATCCCCCTTGACCATTTGGCCAAACCCTTTTCTTGAAGTTTTCCATGAAGTTCTATGTTATACTTGTAAGAATATAATGATGTTAGGATGTTGGATGGATTAGGTTAAGAGTTTAACCCTAAACTCTCCATGAACCATTCGGCCAAACCTTGTTCTTGATTTTTCAATGGAGTTCTATACCATATCTTGTATGAATATAATGATGTTAGGATGTTAGATGGATTAGGTTAAGAGTTTAACCCTAAACTCTCCATGAACCATTCGGCCAAACCTTGTTCTTGAGATTCAATGAAGTTCTATACCATACCTTGTATGAATATAATGATGTTAGGATGTTAGATGGATTAGGTTAAGAGTTTAACCCTAAACTCTCCATGAACCATTCGGCCAAACCTTGTTCTTGAGTTTCAATGAAGTTCTATACCATATCTTGTATGAATATAATGATGTTAGGATGCTAGATGGATTGGGTTAAGAGTTTAACCCTAAATTTCCCATGAAACATTCGGCCAAGACCATAACTAGGGCTTATCATGATGATTCATACTATATCTTGTATTAAGATTATGAAGAGGGATTTCTTTTAGATGAGTTAGTTAAGTGGTTGATCCATGAAACCCATTTGAACCATTCGGCCAAGACCCCGAATGTGTTCCTTATGCCATGCTTTAGGTAAATTCATGATAACTTGTGATGTAAAATGATGCTAGACGAAGATAACATGCTCTAGGTTAGTGTTTACTTACTCTTGATGTTATGCCTTATGCCATGCCCTATATGTTATGAAATGAAGTATGATGTGATTATGAAATGAAATATGATATGTCATGAAGTGAAATATGATATGTTATGATATGAAATATGATATGTTCATGAAGTGAAATATGATATGTTATGAAATGAAATATGATATGTCATGAAGTGAAATATGATATGTTATGAAATGAAATATGATATGTTCATGAAGTGAAATACAATATGTTATGAAATGAAGTATAATATGTTTATGAAATGAAATATGATATGTTCATGAAGTGAAATATGATATGTTTGCGAAATAAAATAAGATATGTTATGATAAAAAGCATATAAGTATTTTACTTTCTGCATGGCTTGTACCAGGACCCTAACAAGGTCCAAAGGGATGGGCTCCTAAGTTGCCCTAGGCCGACGGACTAAGATCGGGCCTAGGATGGGCTTCTATGTATGATTGCCCCTAGGTCGATGGACTAAGATCGGGCCTAGTATGGGATGGGCTCCCAGATGCCCTAGGTCGATGGACTAAGATCGGGCCTAGGATGAGCTTCTACGCTATGACGATGGCCCCTAGGTTGACGGACTAAGATCGGGCCTAGTAACCTAGTAGGTTCGAGACTTGCTACCTCGGGTCTATTTAGGGATGCGCGCTATGATGATGATGATGATGTGGTACAATGTCGGGCCCAATATATTGAGATTTATGTTTACGTACCTATAATATATGTTTTCAAAGAGCATCCTGCATATGTTTACATGATATGATTGTTATGTTCACATGTTATGATTGTTATGTTTACATGCTATGTTGCTATGTTATATATGTTGCATGTTATGTTTGATTATGCCATATATGTACATGATATGTTATTATGATATATATGTTGCATGTTATGTTTGATTATGTCATATATGTACATGATATGTTGCTATGATATATATGTTGCATGTTATGTTTGATTATGCTATATATGTACATGATATGTTGCTATGTTATATAGGTTACATTTTATGTTTGCTTAGGTTACTTATGCTACATGTTATGTTTGCTTACGTCATATATGTTACATGTTATGTTGCTTATATGTTATGAATGTTACATGCCATGCTTAATGTCGATGTATGGTTTTTGTGAGTAGGACAGGATCTTACTAAGCCTATGTGCTTATAGTTTATTTTTCCCTTGTATCGTAGATAAGGGTAAGGGATGGATAAACTAAAGGGAGCAGCAGGAGGGGCAAAGTGTGTGTGGTAGTGGCATGGTGGAGGAGATCTGTTATGTTCTTTATGTATGTTTCCCCTATGATGATGATGTTTATGGACTTGAACTAAGCACTAAGTACTTATGAAATAATGATACATGCTCTATGTTAAGAAGAAGTATCTATAAAATAACGATGCATGTTTATGTTAAAAGAAAAAAAAATGTGTCTAAAGTCTTCCGCTGTAAGTAATATGATTTATGCATGTACGGTCGCGTCACGCACCGCCCCTCTGGACCATAGGAAAGGGCTGGCATGACAGGTTGGTATCAGAGCAGATCTGCCTTTCCACTACACACACATCAAGCTCCAAATCCTGCTGCTCCAAGAAAGAATTCTATGTCTACTCTAATTTTGTTAATTTTGTTCATGTATGATATGAAATGCCTTTAGCTCAAATTATGCATGAAAACATGAATGATAACTTTATGCTAGCTTTTAGTTTAATTATGCGTAGATAAACGAACGAAAAACTTATACTAGCTTTACTTTAATATATGAAGATAAACATGTCTGGAAGACGCAGTAGTAGAGCTGATGAGATAGCACCCCCGCATGACCTTACACACGTAGTTACTGAACTCCAGCGACAAGTCACAGAACAGCAGCAAGTAATAAATGCCCTAATGAATCAGCGAGGAAACCCTACTGCCCCACCAGCGGGCCCTGGCCCGATGGTTCGACAGGCTTTACTTGATCCAGGGCAGGCCGGAAGGAAAATTTCTCGTCGGTGAACCATGGGATGCCCAGGCCTGGTTCAAGATGGTGGAAAGCATCGTGGAGCTACTGGACTGGCCCGAATGCGAGAAGATTAAGTGTGCATCATTCTGCCTTTCGGGAGATGCTCGGATGTGGTGGGAACGGGTCAAAGCAAAGAGACAAGTAAATCAGATGAGATGGACAGATTTCGAGTATGAATTTTTCGAAGAATTCTTCCACATGAGGGTAACCAACAAGCATTACGACGAGTTCACTGGGTTTCGACAAGGTGACCTATCAGTCAGCGAAGCCGTGAAGAGATTCAACCGACTCGCATGCCTATGTCCAGGGTTGGTCAGCACGGAAAGAGAAAGGGTCAGACTCATGCTGAAGATGCTCCGACCAGAAATAGCTCTGAATGTGGTCGGCGGAGTTCATAGACCGTAGACCGCAGAGGAGCTGTTCAGTAGTGCCTTGATTACCGAGCATTACCTGAACAACATTAACTAGCAAAAGAAGGCATTGAGTGAAGGCAGGGGTCAGGCCCAGTCAGGAGGTCAGAGAAACCAGAGTACTTGGAAAGAGAACCACACTGGCAAGAGAAAACAATGGGAGGATCCTAAAGGTGGTCCAACAAACAAGCGGCACAAGATTTCTCTGTGTGCTACCTGCGGAAAGATACATCTTGGAGTATGCTACCAAGGCACAAATAGATGTTACAACTGTGGACGGGAAGGACATAGAGTCGAATCGCCTATTCGAGTTCGAGACACCTACCCAAAGAAGATGCCGCAGATTGCTCCTCCACAGTTACACCAGATGCAGGCTGCAATCGAAGGTACCCCGATCAGCCAAGGGAGACTAGAAGCCCCACCAGTTATGACAGATGCCAGGGTATTCTCTCTCACCCAAGAAGATGTGGAGAACACTTCTACGGTTGTCACAGGTCAGATATTTATTTTCTGTCAGCATGCTACTGCATTATTTGATACTGGGGCAACACATTCGTTTGTTTCTACACACTTTACTAGAAAGATAGACATACCACCACAAGCTCTGGGTCACAAGTTCTTAACCACTCTGCCCTCGGGAGAAGTAATTCCCTCCACTCATATGCTGCGAGCCGCACCCATCAGAATTGCAGACAGAGAACTCTACTATGATCTGATAGTGCTCGACATGCAGGATTATGATATTATATTGGGCATGGATTTCTTGAGCAAGTACGGTGCTTCGATCGAGTGCCGTAAAAGAAAAGTGGTCTTCCAGCCGGAGGCAGAACCTATGTTTGAATTTATTGCAGAGCTAAGGAGAAGAGACAATAAATTTTTATCCGTGCTACAGGCATGCATGATGTTAGACAGTGGATGCACTGGGTTTCTGGCACATATAGTTGATACAAGTCAAGCCGAGGATCAGAAGCTAGAAGATGTCAGAGTTGTATGCAACTACCCAAAGGTATTCCCAAATGAACTACTAGGGTTAGCCCCAGATAGAGAAATTGAATTTGAGATCGAACTGATTCCTGGTACTAACCCGATCTCTAAAGCACCTTACCGTATGGCGTAATTGACCAAGGAACTTCGTGACTACGAAGTTACTCGACAAGGGACTTATTCGCCCAAGTCACTCTCCATGGGGAGCTCCAGTGCTGTGGGTGAAGAAGAAAGATGGGTCTATGCAAATGTGTATAGACTACCGAGCGCTGAATAATGTGATGATCAAGAACCGGTACCCTTTGCCGCGGATTGATGACCTGTTCGACCAACTAAAGGGTGCCACCGTCTTCTCTAAGATTGACCTGAGGTCTGGCTATCATCAAGTAAAAGTGAAATCAGATGATATACCAAAGACGACCTTCCGGACAAGATACGGACATTACGAGTTCGTAGTTATGCCCTTCAGAGTGACGAATGCACCTGCTCTGTTCATGGATTTGATGAATCGAGTATTCTCGGCATTCCTCGACAAGTTCGTGATCGTCTTCATCAATGACATACTGATATATTCGAGAACCCCAGAAGAGCACACAAAACACCTGAATGTGGTATTGCAGATTCTTCGGGAAAAGCAGTTATTTGCAAAGTTCTCCAAATGCGAGTTCTGGCTCGAACAAGTATCATTTTTGGGTCACGTTATATCCAAGCACGGAGTGATGGTAGACCCAATAAATATTGAAGCCGTGAGTAACTGGAACCGACCAACGAATGCCAGCGATATCAGAAGCTTTCTTGGGCTAGCAAGCTACTACAGGAAGTTTGTAGCCCTATGGCGATCCCCTCACCAGAAAGAACAAGAAATATGAATGGACAGACGCCTGCGAGAGGAGTTTCACAGATTTGAAAAGGAGGCTGACCAGTGCTCCAATCCTTGCTCTTCCAGACAGTAACGAAGGCTTCGACATGTACAGTGACGCTTCCAAGTTGGGACTCGGAGTTATACTCATGCAGAATGGCAAGGTCATTGCCTACGCCTCTAGGCAACTCAAAGAACATGAAAGGAATTATCCCACCCACGATTTAGAGCTAGCGCCGTGGTCTTTGCTCTCAAAACATGGAGGCATTATCTATATGGAGCTAAGTGTAGGATTTATATAGACCACCAAAGTCTGAAATATTTCTTCACACAGAAGGACCTGAACATGAGACAATGCAGATGGCTCGAGCTCGTCAAGGATTATGACTACGAGATCTTCTACCATCCGGGGAAAGCAAACAAGGTGGCTGATGCACTCAGTAGGAAGTCCTACGCCACCTTGATGTCTCTATCAGTGTTATCTCAGCCCTTAGAAAAGGAGATTATGCGTTACGGGGTTGAAATCATTTCCGGACAGCTCTCGACCATGACGATAGCACCGATACTGTTCGATGATATACTGGAAAAGCAAGCCCGTGACCCAAGCATTTAGAAGATCAAGCAAGAGGTCCTAGAAGGAAAGGACGACGGGTTTCGTATCTCTGATAGTGGAGTACTCTACCTCAGGGATCGCTTGTGTATTCCCGACGATCCAGAATTACGGAAGAAGATATTTGAGGAAGCTCATGGAACTCCTTATGCGATGCATCCTGGAACCACCAAGATGTACCAAGACCTGAAAAGAAAATTCTGGTGGTTCGGAATGAAAAGAGATGCATGCCTGACCTGCCAAAGGGTTAAAGCAGAACACCAGAGACCTGGAGGAACACTGCAGCTGATCCAGATTCCAGAATGGAAATGGGAAGACATTTCTATGGATTTCATCTCAGGATTGCCCAAGTTGACAAACGGTTACGATGCTATATGGGTAATTGTGGATAGATTGACGAAGTCCGCCCACTTCTTAGCAATCAAGATGACCTATTCGACAGAGCAACTGGCTCAGTTATATGCTAGGAAAATTATCAGACTACATGGAATTCCTAAGACCATCATTTCTGATAGAGATGGTCGCTTTATTTCCCATTTTTGGGAATGTGTCAAGGCCCTGTGCACGGTTATTGTTCAAGATCGCTTCCATCTCCAGACGGATGGACAGACCGAAAGAGTAAATCAAGTACTGGAGGATATGTTACGAGCTTGCGCCCTGGATTTCAAGGGTAGCTGGTGTCGATACTTATGTTTGGCAGAATTTGCCTACAACAATAGCTACCAAGCTACTATTGGAATGCCACCCTACGAGGCTCTATACAGGAGGAAATGTAGATCTCCCATATGCTGGTACGAGGGTGGTGAAAAGAAGGGGATGGGACTCCAGACGGACTTCATCGACGACACCACCCGAGCTATACAGAACATCCATCAGAGAATTGAAACTGCTTAGAGCCGACAAAAGAGTTATACGGATATGCGGCGTAGACCGTTAGAATTCGAAGTCGGGGACCTGGTATTCCTCAGAGTGGCCCCTATGAAAGGAGTGATGAGATTCAGAAGGAAGGGTAAGCTGAGTCCGCACTATGTGGGACCATATCCGATATTGCAGAGGGTTAGCAAAGTAGCTTACAAGCTGGAGTTGACTCAAGAGATGTCGGCTATTCACAACGTATTCCATGTCTCTGTGCTCAAGAAATGCATTTCCAGTGTGGACCAAGTGATCGAGCCACAAACAGTACAAGTTCAAGAGGGCCTGAGTTATGAGAGTCGGCCTATCCAGATACTCGACCGAGAAGTCAAGAGACTAAAGAACAAAGAGGTGCCCTTCGTAAAGGTCCTGTGGCAGAATCAATGGAACGAAGAAGCTACCTGGGAACGCGAGGAGGACATGAAGCAGAAGTACCCAGAATTATTCTAAGTTTCGAGGATGAAACTTTTAAAAGGTATGAAGGATTATAACGCCCGTAAAATTTCTAGCAATTTTACAAGATTTTTTGGCTTGATGATAATGGGCTTTATGTGGGCTCTTTAAAAAATAAAAGAAAATAAGCCAAAAAGGATGCAAAGCCTAGGAATTGAACCCCAAACCTCTAGAGATAGCCAAGGCCTAAGGGTGTATCCAATAACTAGAAGCCCAACAAGATTCTATTATTAGAGGAATGTGGGAAATTATAGTTAGGGTTAAGGGAGACTAAGGGACTCTTCAAGTGAATAAATAGGGGGAATGAGGAGACAAGAGTTATCAAAATTTCTTTTCTCCTCCTCTTCTCCTTCCTCACCGAACCCTAGAGCTCCTTCTTTCCATCCTTTGGCCGAAAGTCATCCAAGCAAGAAGAAAGGCTAGGTTGCTTCCCTTAGGTCATCTTCCAACCAAAAAGCAAAGCGAAGGATGTAAGTATCCCCTGACCTGCATACAAGTAGCTTTTCGATTGAAGTTTTTGTGTCAATTCTCCATGATCCATTCGGCAAAGCCCTTTAATTGAGTTCTCCATGAAGTTCTATGCCATACTTGTATGAATATGATGATGTTAGGATGTTAGATGGATTAGGTTAAGAGTTTAACCCTAAAATCCCCCTTGACCATTCGGCCAAACCCTTTTCTTGATGTTTTCCATGAAGTTCTATGTTATACTTGTATGAATATAATGATGTTAGGATGTTGGATGGATTAGGTTAAGAGTTTAACCCTAAACTCTCCATGAACCATTCGGCCAAACCTTGTTCTTGATTTTTCAATGGAGTTCTATACCATATCTTGTATGAATATAATGATGTTAGGATGTTAGATGGATTAGGTTAAGAGTTTAACCCTAAACTCTCCATGAACCATTCGGCCAAACCTTGTTCTTGAGTTTCAATGAAGTTCTATACCATACCTTGTATGAATATAATGATGTTAGAATGTTAGATGGATTAGGTTAAGATTTTAACCCCAAACTCTCCATGAACCATTCAGCCAAACCTTGTTCTTGAGTTTCAATGAAGTTCTATACCATATCTTGTATGAATATAATGATGTTAGGATGCTAAATGGATTGGGTTAAGAGTTTAACCCTAAATTCCCCATGAAACATTCGGCCAAGACCATAACTAGGGCTTATCATGATGATTCATACTATATCTTGTATTAAGATTATGAAGAGGGATTTCTTTTAGATGAGTTAGTTAAGTGGTTGATCCATGAAACCCATTTGAACCATTCGGCTAAGACCCCAAATGTGTTCCTTATGCCATGCTTTAGGTAAATTCATGATAACTTGTGATGTTAAATGATGCTAGACGAAGATAACATGCTCTAGGTTAGTGTTTACTTACTCTTGATGTTATGCCTTATGCCATGCCCTATATGTTATGAAATGAAGTATGATGTGATTATGAAATGAAATATGATATGTCATGAAGTGAAATATGATATGTTCATGAAGTGAAATATGATATGTTAAGAAATGAAATATGATATGTCATGAAGTGAAATATGATATGTTATGAAATGAAATATGATATGTTCATGAAGTGAAATACAATATGTTATGAAATGAAGTATGATATGTTTATGAAATGAAATATTATATGTTCATGAAGTGAAATATGATATGTTATGAAATGAAGTATGATATGTTTGCGAAATGAAATAAGATATGTTATGATAAAAAGCATATAAGTATTTTACCTTCTGCATGGCTTGTACCAGGACCCTAACAAGGTCCAAAGGGATGGGCTCCTATATTGCCCTAGGCCGACGGACTAAGATCGGGCCTAGGATGGGCTTCTATGTATGATTCTAGGTCGACGGACTAAGATCAGGCCTAGTACGGGATGGGCTCCCAGATGCCCTAGGTCGATGGACTAAGATCAGGCCAAGGATGGGCTTCTATGCTATGACGATGGCCCCTAGGTCGACGGACTAAGATCGGGCCTAGTAACCTAGTAGGTTCGAGACTTGCTACCTCGGGTCTATTTAGGGATGCGCGCTATGATGATGATGATGTGGTACAATGTCGGGCCCAATATGTTGAGATTTATGTTTACGTATCTATAATATATGTTTTTAAAGAGCATCCTGCATATGTTTACATGATATGATTGTTATGTTCACATGTTATGATTGTTATGTTTACATGCTATGTTGCTATGTTATATATGTTGCATCTTATGTTTGATTATGCCATATATGTACATGATATGTTGCTATGATATATATGTTGCATGTTATGTTTGATTATGTCATATTTGTATATGATATGTAGCTATGTTATATATGTTGCATGTTATGTTTGATTATGTCATATATGTACATGATATGTTGCTATGATATATATGTTGCATGTTATGTTTGATTATGTCATATATGTACATGATATGTTGCTATGATATATATGTTGCATGTTATGTTTGATTATGCCATATATGTACATGATATGTTGCTATGTTATATAGGGTACATGTTATGTTTGCTTAGGTTACTTATGCTACATGTTATGTTTGCTTACGTCATATATGTTACATGTTATGAATGTTACATACCATGCTTAATGTCAATGTATGGTTTTTGTGAGTAGGACACGATCTTACTAAGCCTATGTGCTTATAGTTTATTTTTCCCTTGTACTGCAGATAATGGTAAGGGATGGATAAACTAAAGGGAGCAGCAGGAGGGGCAAAGTGTGTGTGGTAGTGGCATGGTGGAGGAGATCTGTTATGTTCTTTATGTATGTTTCCCCAATGATGATGATGTTTATGGACTTGAACTAAGCACTAAGTACTTATGAAATAATGATGCATGCTCTATGTTAAGAAGAAGTATCTATAAAATGACGATGCATGTTTATGTTAAAAGAAAAAAAAATGTGTCTAAAGTCTTCCGCTGTAAGTAGTACGATGTATGCATGTACGGTCGCATCAAACGCCGCCCCTCCGGACCCTAGGAAAGGGCGGGTGTGACAATTGGTGAGCACATGTGGGGCTTGGCCGAAACATTCAAAGATTGATCTTAAGAAATCAAACACTCAAACAACTTACACAAAGCCTAACTACGTCATGTTAACATCTTATATACATGTAGCATGACATGGAAGATTATTAGTTGCCCAAACATGGTCTTGGCCGAAACCCTAATAGAGGTTTTTAAGAATTCAAATACTCAAACAACTTTCACAAAGCCTAACTACATCATGTTAACATCTTATATACATGTAACATGGCAAGGAAGATCATTAGAAGACATGAACATGGGTTGGCCGAAACTTCCAATGGGTTTTTTAAGAATTCAAACAATTGAAACAACTTGTACTGCAGGTGAGGGGATTACTTACATCCTTTCGCTTGGTTTACTAATAGAACTATACCCTTGGAGCCAAGACAAAGCCTCCTCTTTTTTTCTTGAGCTTTCGGAATTGGGAGAAGGGAGAGGGATGGTTTTCGGTGGAGGAAGAAGAAAGGAAGAAGAGAATGATGAATTGGTGTTCTCTTGTCTCCTCTTTACTCCTATTTATTCAAGTGAAGGTGTACCTTTGCCTCCCCTACCCTTATCTATCATTTCCCTTACCCTTCTAACAGCACACCCCTACTGGGTTTCTGGTTATCACATGCATCTTAAGGTTTAGTTACCTGCTTGGAGGTTCAGGGTTCAAACCCTGGGCCATGCATCCTTTTTGACTCTATTCTCTTTTATTTTGATAGAGCCCACATAAAATCCCATTATAATCATGAAAAATTCTTATAAAATTTGCTAGAAATTTTACGGGCAATACAGTCCTTCATACCTTTTAAAATTTTCGTCCTCGAAACTTAGAACAACTTTGTATACTTCTGTTTCATGTCCTCCTCGCGTTCCAAGGTGGCTTCTTCATACTGTTGACTTTGCCACAGGACCTTCACTAAGGGCACCTCTTTATTCCTTAGTCTTTTGACTTCTCGGTCTAGTATTTGGATAGGCCGACTTTCATAACTTAGGTCCCCTTGAACTTGCACTGTTTGTGGCACAATCACTTGGTCTGTACTGGAAATGCACTTCTTGAGCATTGAAACGTGGAACACGTTGTGAATAGCCGACATCTTTTGAGGCAGCTCTAGCTTGTAAGCTACCTTGCCGACTCTCTTCAGTATCAGATACTGTCCCACATAGCGCGGACTCAGCTTATCCTTCCTTCTGAATCTCATCACTCCCTTCATAGGGGCTACTTTGAGGAATACCGGATCCCCGACATTGAATTCCAACGGTCTATGCCGCATATTCACATAGCTCTTTTGCCAACTCTGAGCAGTTTCAATTTTTTGGCGAATGTTCTGTATAGCTCGGGTGGTGTCATCAATGAAATCTGTTTGGAGTCCCATCCCCTTCTTTTCACCACCCTCGTACCAGCATATAGGAGATCTACATCTCCTTCCGTAGAGAGCCTCATAGGGTGTCATTCCAATAGTAGCTTGGTAGCTATTATTGTAGTACAATTCTGCCAAGCATAAGTATCGGCACCAACTCCCTTTGAAATTCAAGGCACAAGCTCGTAACATATCCTCTAGTACTTGGTTCACCCTTTCTGTCTATCCGTCGGTCTGAGGATGAAAGGCAGTACTAAATAATAGCTTCGTGCCAAGGGTCTTCTGAACACATTCCCAGAAATGGGAAATAAAGTGACCATCTCTATCAGAAATGATGGCCTTAGGAATCCCATGTAGTCTGATAATTTCCTTAGCATATAATTTAGCCAGTTGCTCAGTCGAGTAGGTCATCTTGATTGCTAGGAAGTGAGTAGACTTCGTCAATCTGTCCATGATCACCCATATAACGTCATATCCATTCATCGTCTTGGGTAGTCCTGAGATGAAATCCATAGAAATATCTTCCCATTTCCATTCTGGAATTTGGATTGGTTGCAGTGTTCCTCTAGGTCTCTAGTGTTCTGCTTTAACCATCTGGCAGGTCAGGCAGGTACTGACATACTGAGCCACATCTCTTTTCATACCGAACCACCAGAACTTCCCTTTCAAATCTTGGTACATCTTGGTGGATCCAGGATGCATCGCATAGGGTGTTCCGTGAGCTCCCTCAAATATCTTCTTCCGTAACTCTGGATCGTCGAAAATACATAAGCGATCCCTGAGGTACAGTACTCCACTGTCAATGATACTAAATCCATCATCCTTCCCTTCTAGGACCTCTTGCTTGATCCTTTGGATGCTTGGGTCACGGGCTTGCTTTTCTAATATATCGTCGAACAGCGTCGGTGCTATCGTCATGGTAGAAAGCTTTCCGGAAAGAATTTCAACCCCGTAATGCATAATTTCCCTTTCTAGGGGCCGAGATAATACCCATAGAGACATCAAGGTGGCACAGGACTTCCTGCTGAGTGCATCGGCCACTTTGTTCGCTTTTCCTGGATGGTAGAAGATCTTGCAGTCATAGTCCTTGACTAGCTCGAGCCATCTGCGTTGTCTCATGTTTAGGTCTTTCTGTCTAAAGAAATATTTCAAACTCTGGTGATCTGTATAAATCCTACACTGAGCTCCATATAGATAATGCCTCCTGTTTTGAGAGCAAAGACCACGACCGCTAGCTCTAGATTGTGAGTGGGATAATTCCTTTCATGTTCCTTGAGTTGCCTAGAGGCGTATGCAATGACCTTTCCATTCTGTATGAGTACAGCTCCGAGTCCTAACTTGGAAGCGTCGCTGTACATGTCGAAGCCTTCGTTACTATCCGGAAGAGTAAGGATTGGAGCACTGGTCAGTCTCTTCTTCAATTCCATGAAACTCTTCTCGCAGGCGTCCGTCCATTCATACTTTTTGTTCTTTCTGGTGAAAGATATCATAGGGGCGGCAATTCTACAGAAGTCCTCTACAAACTTCCTGTAGTAGCCTGCTAGCTCGAGAAAGCTTCTGATTTCGCTGACATTCTTTGGCCTATTCCAGTTACTCACAGCTTCAATCTTTATTGGGTCTACCTTCACTCCGTGCTTGGATATAACGTGACCCAAAAATGATACTTGATCGAGCCAGAACTCACATTTGGAGAACTTTGCATACAACTGCTTTTCCTGAAGAATCTGCAATACCATATTCAGGTGTTCGACGTGCTCTTCTTGGGTTCTCGAATATATCAGGATATCATCGATGAAAACGATCACGAATTTGTCGAGGAATGCCGAGAATACCCGATTCATCAGATCCATGAACATAGCAGATGCATTCGTCACTCCGAAAGGCATAACTATGAACTCATAATGTACGTATCTTGTTCGGAAAGCCATCTTCGGTATATCATCTGGTATCACTTTCACTTGATGATAGTCAGACCTCAGATCAATCTTAGAGAAGATGGTGGCACCCTTTAACTGGTCAAACAGGTCGTCAATCCGTGGTAAAGGGTACCTGTTCTTGATCGTCACATTATTTAGCGTTCGGTAGTCTATGCACATTCGCATAGACCCATCTTTTTTCTTTACCAATAGTACTGGAGCTCCCCATGGAGAGCGACTTGGGCGTATAAGTCCCTTGTCGAGTAACTCCTATAGTTGTCCCTGGAGTTCCTTCAATTCTGTCGGCAATATACGGTACGGTGCTTTAGAGATCGGGTTAGTACCAGGAATCAATTCGATCTCAAATTAAATTTCTCTATTAGGGGCTAACCCTGGTAGTTCATCTGGGAATACCTCTGGGTAGTTGCCTAGCCAGCCATGCTTATCTTGATATATTATAATAAGGCTAGCATAAGATTACCATACATATATTCATGCATATTTAAACTAAAAGCATTCCTTATCCTACATAAAAGAAATAGAGTAGGCATAGAATTTCTTACTTGGAGCGGCAGGATAGGAGCTTGATGTGTGTGTAGTGGAAAGACAGATCTGCTCTGATACCAACCTTTCACGCCTGCCCTTCCTTGTAATCTAGAGGGGGAGGAAGGGCGGCGCGACGTGATCATACATGCATGTATATACAGTGGAAGACTTTAAACTTTTTTTTTAAAAAAAAACCATAAAACATGGAACATGCATTTAACTTCGACCATGCAAATAACTCAACATTCTTAACCATGTAATAGGTGAACATTTACTAAGCATGCATAATCATTTAATAAGGCCACTACTTGGTTCAAGTTCATGATAATCAACATAATGGACACCAAGTAGCAACCATCAAAACATCAAGTAGTGATCAACTCTTAACAACTAACATGCAAAACTTTAAAACATGCATAAGTCTTGGAACATAAAACAGATCTCTTCCACCATGCCACTGCCACACACACACTTTGCCCCTCCTGCTGCCCCCTTTAGTTTAGACATTCTTTACCCTTTACTATAAGCACATAGGCTTAGTAAGATCCTTTCCTACTCACAAAAGCCATACATCAGGTATTAGACATAGAATAATGACATGTTCATCTAGACAACTTATAGGCATAACATTCATATAGAAGTCTTGACATAATCATTTAGGAACATATAGGCATAGCATTCATATAAAAGTAGTGACACGATCATTTAGGAACATATAGGCATAGCATTCATATAAAAGTAGTGACATGATCATTTAGAAACATATAACTAGAATTCGTAAAACATAATAATCACATAGACATAAAAAAAAGGGTATATGCAAGATGTTTTTTGAAAACATATATTTTATAGGTACTTAAACATAATCTCAACATGGAGGGCCCGACATTGTACCACACACATCATCATCTTTGTGCGCATCCCTAAATAGACTCGAGGTAGCTAATCTCGAATCTACTAGGGTACTAGGTCTGTACTACGACCTCGACCTAGGGGCAACATAGGAGCCATCCTAGGCCCGTACTACGACCGTCGACCTAGGGCAACTTAAGAGCCCACCCCGTACTAGGTCAGTACTATGACCGTTGACCTAGGGGCACGTAGGAGCCCATCCCGTGGACCTTGCTAGGGTCTGGTATGTTAGTGAAAGCCCTAGAGCCAATCATGTGATGATTGTTGTATGGACTTTATTGTATCATATTCCTATTTATAAAGGCATGGTTATTATATTTACTTGTATTGGTGCCAAATAACTAAATATAATAATGTCCTTGAGTAGTAGGTTCTTATCTATATCAATCGATTGGTTGAATCGATAATGAGATGATATAGAGAACACTACTCTTAATCATTCCTAGTCGAGTACTAACATTCAGGGACAATGTTAATGCGTAGAGACTAGCATGTAGGTCAACAAGATGACTTGATCTCACAAGTCATGGATATGAGATATCAAGTTGACACATGGGTATGCATTGGAGAATGTATACTGAATGACCCACCATGAGAAAGTATCATGGATCGTTATATGAGTGTCATATACTTTCTCATGTTGCTATTAGTATGACTATTAGTCCTTAGACCTGAAGTCACCATGGTTCCCTACATAAGGAGTTGCATACTTTGGCTTCGTCAAACGTCACCCGTAAATGGGTGGACTAAAAAGGCGATTACTGGGTATGTAACAAATTATGCGGAGGGATGTGAGTGATGTAGATGGGATCTATCCCTCCTATATGACGGGGGTGACATCGATATTCTTGATAGAGTGAGACCACGAAGTGCATGGCCATGCCCAAATAAGTCAATATGAGATATTGAGCTCATTTGATTAGAGTGAGTCTACTTGGAGATCAAGATTTAGATTGTACCGAGGATGACACGGTCTATGCCTCGATTGGTCAATCTAGATGTCAAGGATAGAGGGACATTGTCACATATTGTGAGAGTCACAATTAGTAGTCACAAAGGTGATGTTGGAGCTCAACATTCTTGTAACTTGGGTAGCAATGATGTGTTGCTAGATACCGCTCATTGCTTATGTTCCTAAATCGGTTTAGGGACATTGCCAACATTACAAGAACCTATAGGGTCACACACATAAGAGCAATTAGATGGAGATTAGGTTCATATGATGAACCATGAGGATTAGGTTCATGGGATGAACCAAATTGGATTAAGAGTAATCCAAATTAGACTATTTGAGTTAGACTCAAGTTGATTCAAGTGTTGAATGAGTCTAATTTATATTTGATTCATCAAATCAATTTAAATTAATGAATAGAGATTCATTAAATTAAATTGACTTGAGTCAAGTGGTTAGATTTGATCAACCATGGGAGATTATAGGTCAAGTTTGACTTGACTTGAGAGGGAAGATGAAAGGTCAAGTTTGACTTGACCAAATGTCATGTCATGATGATGACTTGGCATGGCCGACCAATGATGATGCTCCACATCATCATTGACTTTGTCAATTGGTGCCACATCATGAGGGAGACCAAGGGTCATGGGAGTTACATGCATGCATGTAACCTCCTCTCCATGAAGTGGCCAACCACTTATTCCATTAGATGGAATTGATTTTGTGAGTTACACAACTTCATCTTCTTCCTTGGAACACCCTCTCAACCTCTCCCAACCTCCTTGGCCGAAATTCCTAAAGGGTGCTAGCACACTCTAAGGTATTTTCTCCACCTATTGCTTGTGTGGATACCAATTGAGGAGTGTGCACTTGACACTCTCGAGTTCCGGCGAACCTTTTGGACGAGCGGGATTTGCGAAGGGCATCGCATCGAGGGTAACTTCTTATCATGTAGATCTAGAGTAGATCTAAAGGTATTAAACACATACATGTTAGTTTTATATTTTATACTTTGCACGGATCCGTGGCCGGGGCTTCCGAGGTTTCCGCAACGCAAAAATCGGTTTTTGTGGCTCGGAAAAACCCAACAGTGGTATCAGAGCCACGTGCGAAGCATGTATGTGTTTCGTTTTTGTAGTTTTTATATTAGATATAGAAATTACAGATTTATATGTTTCTGTAAATTTTCTTATTTTATAGAATTTTTGGGTATTTTTCTCGTAGAGTCGAAGAAACGAGTGTTGGGACACTCGTAGGCTTCAACCGTCGAGAAAAACTCTCTGAATCGGCGAGTTCTCGCTTTAGGTTTTTGGGACAGCGACTTAAGTCACTGTAAGATCATTGTAGGGACACTCGTGAAGTTTATTTTGCGAGTAGGGGCGCTGCCCCTATCCTCGAAAGGGGCCATGTCCCGCGATCGCGCCCGGAAACCGCTTAGCGGGACCGTTACGGAGAGTTGACTCATAAATTCGAAATAAATTAGGAAAAATTATAGAAATTTCTGTAAAAATACATAATTTATAATTATGTATAATTCTGTGATTGTCATGGCCCAAATTTGATTGAATAAGTGTGTTGTATTCATAATACGGCATGCGTGCTGCTTGTGGTTGTGCGTGTTGTCAGATAGTGTATGCCGGCCGCACCTCTTATTTTGAAATTTAGTTGTAATTAGTTTTAGACTCGAATGTAACTCGAGTTTCATATTTGTAATGTACAAAATGGAGCGGTGTCCACTCGAAGACGAGATTACGAGAAGGGTGAGACACATGGCGGTCAAAGGAAGCGCTTGGAGAAGCCGCTAGCCTTAGGTTGACCGTCCGATCTTCTCATTGGCTTGAGAAGATCGTAGTAGGGCCATGACTATATCACATTTAATGATATATATATATGTTGATATATATATATGTATATTTAATTGATTTTGCTTGTATGTATGTGATGCATGCTAGTAGAACAATGTTTGTATGTATATGATGCATGCTAGGTTAATTTTCTTGTATGTATATGATGCATGCTAGAATAATTAATGTATGTATATGATGCATGCTAATATAGGATAATAAAGGCCTAAATGCGTATAAGATACACATTACGATTAGATTAGATCATAATCGAATCAACTCGAAAATGCCTACCGAGCCTTAATACCCATCACTACCTCGATCATTTGTCGTTGTTGAATCTGCCAAAGCAGAGCAACACATATTATCTTGGTAGGGTGCGGAGGGACAATCTTGGTCCCGCCTATCACGACTCGGGTTAGAGTAAGCTCAATTATATTGAGCAAAACTAGTTAACTCAATTGGATCGAGTAGAACTATAGGCATATTCCAATCGTTGGAAAGATAGGTTAAGATCGCATTTACACTAAATCTTGGGCGATTTAGCCAAAGCTAACTCAAGGTCTTTTGTAAATGTGGTCTTAATCCTATAAACAAGAGTTGCATAGAGATGTAATCGTAATGTGTTACCCACCGATCGTACTAAGTCTTGGGCGATTTAGCCAAAGCTAACTCAAGGCTTAGTATGATGTGGATCTTGTCCCGCAAGAATTATAGCTAGTTTGTATGAATCTAGTAAAAGTGGTTTGACCACATCCATAACTTGATTCTACAAAATTCCTATAATTTAGTGGGAGCATCATTTGATTAAAGGCCTAATTAAATGATAAAAGGAATATGATATTAATTCTCTGCATTGTATGTTGTAGATAACTATGTCGAAAAACACGAACACTCTCTCTCTGCATTCTGTCCTTAAGAAGGACAAGCTCAATGGAGCAAATTTCCTGGACTGGTACAGGAACCTGAGAATTGTTCTCACCCAAGAAAGGAAGTTGTACGTCCTGGAGCAGCCCATTCCGGAGGCACCTCCTGCCAATGCCTCGCGAGCTGACAAAGATGCTTACAAGAAGCATCAAGATGATGCATTAGATGTGTCATGTCTAATGCTCGCGACCATGAACTCTGAGCTTCAGAAGCAACACGAGTTCATGAATGCTTATGATATGGTTGAACATCTTCGTTAACTATATCAAGGACAAGCTAGGCATGAGAGATATGAAGTCTCTAAGGCATTATTTGGGTCCAAAATGCAAGATGGGACTCCCGTAGGTCCATATGTACTCAAGATGATTGGGTACGTAGAAAACCTACAAAGGCTGGGATTCCCACTTAGTCAAGAGTTGGCCACTGACCTAATCTTGCAATCTTTGCCACAAGCCTAAAATCAATTTGTCATGAATTATTACATGAATGAAATTGATAAGTCATTGCTTGAGATGCTCAGCATGTTGAGAACTGCTGAGCTTAACCTTAAGAAAGGAAAATCTGACACCATTTTGATGGTGCACAAGAAGAAAGGCAAGGGCAAGCCTAAAGGTAAGGGAAAACCCCAAGCCAAGGGCAAAGGCAAAGAACTTAAATCCAAAGGAGGGGTAGCCAAGGAAGGGGCTTGCTTCCACTGCAAGGAAGCTGGACACTGGAAGCATAACTGCAAAGCTTACCTGGAAGATCTTAAGAAGAAAAAAAGTGAGACTTCTACTTCGGGTATAAATGTTATAGAAGTCAATCTATCTATTTCTTCATCATGGGTATTAGATACCGGATGTGCATCTCACATTTGTACCAATGTGCAGGCGCTGAGAAATAGCAGGGCATTGACAATGGGCGAGGTGGACCTACGAGTAGGCAATGGAGCAAGGGTTGCTGCTGTTGCTGTAGAAACTTATAATCTATCTCTCCCCTCTGGGCTTGTACTAGAATTAGATGAATGTTGTTATGTGCCTGCCTTAACTAAGAACATCATTTCAGTTTCTTGTTTGGACAAGAAAGGTTTTTCATTTATAATAAAGAACAAATGTTGTTCAGTTTATTTAAATGATATGTTCTATTGTAGTGCATCTCTAATGAACGGACTCTACTTTCTAGACTTAGAGAGCCCTATCTATAACATAAGTACCAAGAGGTTCAAGTCAAATGAGTTGAACCAAACCTATCTCTGGCATTGTCGCTTAGGTCACATAAATGAGAGTCGCTTATCTCAGCTCCATAACGATGGGCTGCTAGACTCATTTGATTTTGAATCATATGAGACATGCGAGTCTTGCCTTTTAGGCAAGATGACCAAGACTCCCTTTAGTGGACATAGCGAAAGAGCAACAGATTTGTTAGGACTTATACATAGTGATGTATGTGGTCCTTTCAATGTTGCTGCTAGAGGTGGTTACAGGTACTTCATTACATTTACTGATGACTTCAGTAGATATGGTTATGTGTATCTTATGACACATAAATCTGAATCCTTTGAAAAGTTCAAAGAATTCAAGAATGAAGTACAAAACCAGCTTGGCAAGAGTATTAAGATACTTCGATCAGATCGAGGTGGTGAATACCTTAGCCATGAGTTTCGTGACTATCTAGCTGAGTGTGGGATTCTATCCCAACTCACTCCTCCCGGAACACCACAGTGGAATGGTGTATCCGAAAGGAGGAATCGTACCCTATTGGATATGGTACGATCTATGATGAGTCACACAGATCTTCCTATATCCTTTTGGGGATATGCTCTGGACACAGCATCCTTTACCCTTAACTGTACCATCCAAGGTCAGGTAAAGACACCATATACGATATGGACAGGGAAAAATCCCAAGATGTCTTTTATGAGGATTTGGGGTTGTGAGGCTTACGTTCGACGTCAAGTCTCAGACAAACTGGGACCCAAATTCGATAGGTGCTATTTTGTTGGATATCCCAAGGATACAAAGGGATATTACTTCTACATTCCCAGTCAGCACAAAGTGTTTGTGGCAAAGACTGGGGTTTTTCTAGAAAGGGATTTTGTTTCTAGAAAAACTAGTGGGAGTACCTTCGATCTTGAAGAAATTCAAGATAAGGACCATAGCACTGAGGCCTTGATGGAGGTTGAACAGGAACCACAAAGTGTTGTGGGTGATGAGGTTGTTGTACAAAGAGTTGTGGAACAACCACCTGTTCAAGTAGACCTACCTCTTCGCAGGTCTGATAGGGTACGTCATCAGCCTGAGAGATACTCATTTCTCTTGTCTGACCATGATGACGTTATGCTCATTGAGAATGAGCCTACCTCCTATCAGGAAGCTGTGATGAGCCCAGATTCTGAGAAATGGCTAGACGCCATGAGATCCGAGATGGAATCCATGTACACTAACCAAGTATGGACTTTAGTTGATCCACCAAGGGTCAAACCCATTGGGTGTAAGTGGGTCTTTAGGAGAAAGACTATGGATGGACTTACGATACCTATAAGGGCCGATTGGTGGCTAAAGGTTTCAAGCAAATTCATGGTATTGACTATGATGAAACCTTTTCTCCAGTGGCGATGTTTAAGTCCATTCGGATCTTGCTTGCTATTGCAGCATACCACGATTATGAGATCTGGAAGATGGATGTCAAAACCGCATTTCTGAATGGAAACTTACTCGAGGATGTGTACATGACACAACCTGAGGGTTTTGTAGATCCACAGCATACTGGGAAGGTATGCAAGCTGCAAAGGTCCATTTATGGGCTAAAACAAGCTTCTCGGAGCTGGAATCTTCGATTCGATGATGCGATCAAACAGTTTGGTTTCATCAAGAATGAAGATGAACCCTGTGTCTACAAGAGGGTTAATGGGAACACAGTTGTGTTCCTTGTATTGTATGTGGATGACATACTACTCATTGGGAATGACATCCCTTCGCTACAGTCTGTGAAGACTTGGCTGGGGACGTGCTTCTCAATGAAAGACTTAGGTGAAGCAGCCTGTATTCTAGGCATCAAGATCTATAGAGATAGATCTAAGAGATTGCTTGGCCTAAGTCAGAGTACATACATTGACATGGTATTACTTCGGTTTGCCATGCAGAATTCCAAGAAAGGACTTCTGTCGATGTCACATGGTGTGAGTCTTTCGAAGACTCAAAGTCCCTCTTCTAGAGAGGAGAGAGACCGCATGGATAAGATCCCTACGATCGCTATAGGATCTATCATGTACGCCATGCTATGTACTCGTCCTGATGTCTCGTATGCTTTGAGCATGACGAGTAGATACCAGTCAGATCCAGGTGAGCGTCACTGGATAGCAATCAAGAATATTCTTAAGTACTTAAGAAGGACTAAAGAATATTTCTTGATATTTTGGAGGCGAGGAGGAGCTAGCTGTAAAGGGTTACAGCGATACAAGCTTCCAAACTGACCAGGATGATTATAGATCGCAGTCAGGTTTCGTGTTTTGCTTGAATGGTGGCGCTGTGAGCTGGAAGAGTTCCAAGCAGGACACAGTTGCTGATTCTACAACAGAGGCCGAATATATATCGGTGCTTCCATCTCATTCGAGAGATTGTGAAGATTTGCAGAGTACCCACAGAGGCTAACATCGCAGATCCCTTGACCAAGGCTTTGGCACAGAAAAAGCATGATGGTCACACTAGGTCATTGGGTATTAGATACTACGGTGATTGGCACTAGTGCTAGTGGGAGATTGTTAGTGAAAGCCCTAGAGCCAATCATGTGATGATTGTTGTATGGACTTTATTGTATCATATTCCTATTTATAAAGGCATGGTTATTATATTTACTTGTATTGGTGCCAAATAACTAAATATAATAATGTCCTTGAGTAGTAGGTTCTTATCTATATCAATCGATTGGTTGAATCGATAATGAGATGATATAGAGAACACTACTCTTAATCATTCCTAGTCGAGTACTAACATTCAGGGACAATGTTAATGCGTAGAGACTAGCATGTAGGTCAACAAGATGACTTGATCTCACAAGTCATGGATATGAGATATCAAGTTGACACATGGGTATGCATTGGAGAATGTATACTGAATGACCCACCATGAGAAAGTATCATGGATCGTTATATGAGTGTCATATACTTTCTCATGTTGCTATTAGTATGACTATTAGTCCTTAGACCTGAAGTCACCATGGTTCCCTACATAAGGAGTTGCATACTTTGGCTTCGTCAAACGTCACCCGTAAATGGGTGGACTATAAAGGCGACATCGGGTATGTAACAAATTATGCGGAGGGATGTGAGTGATGTAGATGGGATCTATCCCTCCTATATGATGGGGGTGACATCGATATTCTTGATAGAGTGAGACCACGAAGTGCATGGCCATGCCCAAATAAGTCAATATGAGATATTGAGCTCATTTGATTAGAGTGAGTCTACTTGGAGATCAAGATTTAGATTGTACCGAGGATGACACGGTCTATGCCTCGATTGGTCAATCTAGATGTCAAGGATAGAGGGACATTGTCACATATTGTGAGAGTCACAATTAGTAGTCACAAAGGTGATGTTGGAGCTCAACATTCTTGTTTCAGTTACATGTTGCTCGTGTTGCTAGATACACTCATTGCTTATGTTCCTAAATCGGTTTAGGGACATTGCCAACGTTACAAGAACCTATAGGGTCACACACATAAGAGCAATTAGATGGAGATTAGGTTCATATGATGAACCATGAGGATTAGGTTCATGGGATGAACCAAATTGGATTAAGAGTAATCAAATTAGACTAATTTATTTAGACTCAAGTTGATTCAAGTGTTGAATGAGTCTAATTTATATTTGATTCATCAAATCAATTTAAATTAATGAATAGAGATTCATTAAATTAAATTGACTTGAGTCAAGTGGTTAGATTTGATCAACCATGGGAGATTATAGGTCAAGTTTGACTTGACTTGAGAGGGAAGATGAAAGGTCAAGTTTGACTTGACCAAATGTCATGTCATGATGATGACTTGGCATGTCCGGCCAATGATGATGCTCCACATCATCATTGACTTTGTCAATTGGTGCCACATCATGAGGGAGACCAAGGGTCATGGGAGTTACATGCATGCATGTAACCTCCTCTCCATGAAGTGGCCAACCACTTATTCCATTAGATGGAATTGATTTTGTGAGTTACACAACTTCATCTTCTTCCTTGGAACACCCTCTCAACCTCTCCCAACCTCCTTGGCCGAAATTCCTAAAGGGTGCTAGCACACTCTAAGGTATTTTTCTCCACCTATTGCTTGTGTGGATACCAATAGAGGAGTGTGCACTTGACACTCTCGAGTTCCGGCGAACCTTTTGGACGAGCGGGATTTGCGAAGGGCATCGCATCGAGGGTAACTTTTTATCATGTAGATCTAGAGTAGATCTAAAGGTATTAAACACATACATGTTAGTTTTATATTTTATACTTTGCACGGATCCGTGGCCGGGGCTTCCGAGGTTTCCGCAACGCAAAAATCGGTTTTTGTGGCTCGGAAAAACCCAACATGGTACAAGTCATACAAAAGTAAAATAGCATATCATGTTCCTTGTCATAACATAAAGAGTGCTCTTAGTTCCCATTCATAGGGAAGCATCTCTTAGGCATTTCATCATACATACTTAAGCCATGCATTCTTAGGCATTTAATCATACATACTTTTCATCATACATACTTAAGCCATGCATAATGTAGGCGTTTCCTAATGGACATGAAACATAAGCGTGTACATCATGACACAATGAGCATAACATAAGCATACATTAGTACAATCAGCATGGACATAAGGTAGTGGCATAACAAATCATGATATCGTAAAGTCTACCTCTCATCATGTCAACATCATACATATAGATATACATCATAGCATGGAAGATCATTAGCAAGCATAAGCATGTTTTAAGGACGATACCCAATACCCTCACATACTACCTAACATGGGGAATTCTTAGCAACCATAGAGGTGTTGGTGCAGTGGGCACCAAAGTCGAACCGGTATTTTGATTATGGCAAAAGGCTCAATAGTTAAGGGTATATTTGTTATCTTACGAGCTCAATTAAGTGTGCAGAAATGCTAAAGTTGAGCGGAAGGTCTGCGACACCCGGTGGGAACCGAGGTGGTCGGGCAACGCCAGAGGCACTTCGGAGGAAGCCGAGGTACTCGGGTGAAGACCGGAAGCGAGGCTACAAGGTAAGCTCGTGTGAAAGCGAAGCAAGGTCGTTAAGCGTAGATCCGACCCAATACCTCCAATGGAAGGTCTAGGTCGAGATCAGATGGTTAGAACCATCGTACTTTATATTTTAAGCTAACTTGTACTGCAGTCCAAAACCCTTTGACTACAATCAACTGCTAGTCAAGTTCCAGCCTCGAGAAGAGCTCGAATTTCAAGGGGGTGAATTTGGACTTGACTCGTGTTTTGGTACAAAGGGTGATGTGGCATCAAGGTGGACATCCAAACCATCACCAAGCTTCCTTGTGGTGGACGCCCAAAATAAGGTGAGTTGGCACAAGATGGTTGGCTCCCATGATGTGGCACAAGTTGAATGGCTCCAACAAGTTGGCGCCCAAGGAGGTTGGAGGTGGCACAAGGTGGTTGGATGAAACACCTCATCCTCAAGTTGGCGCCCAAGGAGGTTGGAGGTGGCACAAGGTGGTTGGATGAAACACCTCATCCTCAAGTTGGCGCCCAAGGAGGTTGGATGAAACACCTCATCCTTGAGTTGGCGCACAAGAAGGTTGGAGGTGGCACAAGGTGGTTGGATGAAACACCTCATCCTTGAGTTGGGATAAGAACCTCACCTTGGACACTACCTATGTCTAAATTCATAGATCAATATCCATAAATAGACATGTTCAAGCCAAGCAAATAACAAGAATTCAAGAGCTCTCAACACGCCGTAACGTCGCTACTACTACTCACATTTGCTACGACGAAGTGCCGACAACAAGCTACATCTTCTACTTATAAGAGTTGTCGGTATATTTATTTAAGTTCTACTTCTTTAAATTGTCTTTGTGCTTTAATCGTAACAAGGAAAGGGGAGTGTCCCTTTGCCTTGATTTCTTTTGTCGTTGCTCCTACCTCCAACGAGGAGGAGTGGTTTTAGTGAATTGCCCTCCGTACGTGATCAAGGATCACTAGGGCCGTGGATTAGCAATCGAAAGATTGTGAACCACGTAAAAATAACTTGTCTACTTTATATTTCCGCTGTGCACTCTCTACTTGCTTTTTACTTATTGCAAAAGTTTTTTAACGACATCATATCGCTATTCACCCCCCCCCCGCTAGCGGCACTTTCGATCCAACCATTGGTCTCAGAGGGCGCTAAGATTCGTGAAACCACCAATCTAGCTTTGTTTTCTTTTTACAGATTTTTATTTATTTATTTCTGTTTTCGTATAATTATTTCACTTGCTTATCTTCTCTTACATATAGAATTGCATTAGAGGCTTTAGGATCCGGATAAGGTTGTCCTTCGGGTTAGATCCCGAGTAAGGTTGTCCTCCGGAACTTCAACGACATTCGCATTTGATTGTTTATTTCTTTTTGCAAGTTACATTTTATATATCTTTTTACTTCCCTTTACTAATCCAAGGCGAAAGTCTTGGAATATTCTTTCGTGTGTGTTTTGCAAGATTCTTTTCGTTCTTCTTCTTGTTTTTAAATGGCCCATCTCGAAGGGTTTAGCACCGCCCGACCCCGTTTTACAAGCGGTAATGACTTTCGTTATTGGAAGGGTCGGATGGAATGCTTTCTTAAAACCCAAATCGAGATGTGGATCGTAATCAAACCGGTTTCACACTTCTATTAATGAAGATGGTGAATCTTTGGAGTTCACGATCAATGGTCAAATTCCATGAAAAACAAGTAGAAGCCGATGCCAAGGCAACTCAAATCTTGCAATGTGGGTTGTCAAGGAAGAGCTCAACGCGTCGGCCCCTTCATTAGTGCAAAGGACTTATGGACCAAGCTAGTGGAACTACACGAAGGCACCGCGACACGAAGGTATGTAAAGAGATTTACTTTTAAATAAATTGTATAACTTGAAAATGCAGGAAACGAGACCGCAACTCAACTACATGCTCGTATCCAAGACATCTCAACCAACTCCATGCCATCGGACAAAGGTCGAGAATCGCGACCTTATCGGTATTCTCTTAACTCGTTTCCTAGGACCACCTTGTGGGCATCCATGGTCGATGCCTACAAGGTCTCCAAGGACCTTTCTAAAATTAGGTTAGACGAATTGTTTTTGAACTTGAATTACATGAGCAAACTAACGTGGTCGGTGAGAAGAGTATTGCGTTAGTTGCGAGTTCCAAGAAGAAGAAGCCCGCAAGCAAGCCACCCCGAAGGAAGAAGGCGAGTCGAATCGGAAGTAGACTCGAAATAGAATCCGAACTAGTCAATCTAGTTCGGAAGATGATCAAGAGGACGAAAACGACCAACAACTCAAGGTAAGCCTAAACCTAATTCAAATACTTCTAATTTTAGATGCTATGAGTGCAGCGAGTTGGTCACATCAAGTCCGAGTGCCCAAAGCTAAAGAATAACGCATCAAAGACCAAGAAAGCGCTTCGCTACTTGGGAGGAGTTGTCGGAGGAAGAAGGCGATATCCAAGCTCTAATGGCCAGCCGAGCACGACTCGAACCGAAGAAGAGTCGAGTCGAATCCGATGATGAGCTTCCATTCAAGACAAGCCACGGATCCGTATCCGGTTCAAAAGAATCATTAAGGGTAAGTCGGTCGTTACTTAATACTTTGTATGGTGCAATTAAATTTTTAAATAAGAAACTAGCTAAGTCCGAGTCCAAGGTCGAGACCCTAATTGAGGAGGTTAACCTTCTCAAACATGAGGTCTCCTAACCTCTTCGACTACTCGTATTCAAGAGGAGGACTCAACTCAAGTTGAAAAGCTTGAAGTTGAGAACTCGCTTTTGAAAACACAAGTCGAAGACCTTAGGAACTGCGTTGGAAAGGTTCACTTTGGGATCAAGGGACTTGACCTCTTACTTGGATCACAAAGGGCCGTGTACAACAAGGCCGGACTCGGGTTTAACTCAAATACAACCAATAAGTCATATATGTCTATAGTAAACCAACATAAGAAAAATGTCCAAGCATGGGTCCCTAAGACCACTTTGATTTCAACTTTAGGATCTAACATGTATTGGGTTCCCAAGGACCAAATTCACTATGTGAATAGACCCACTCGATTCAATGGTCAGGGAGCCAATACAAAATGTATTTTTGTTAAGTCTTAGAAATTGCATGCTTAGTTTTTCCTTTATTTTTAGAATGGTTAGATAGGACTCATAACCAACTAAAATCCTGCGAAAAGATTAAGCCTCGGGGAGCCTCTTTTCAAAAATAAACCAACTAAAATCCTACGAAAAGATTGAGCCTCGGGGAGCCTCTTTTCAAAAATAACTAGTTAGACCAAGATGTAGTCTCAAGTAAGTCGAGTTATCAATTTCTTGAAATTAGCTTTGTCTAAGGAAGTGGTCGTTGTTCCGATCAAAGAAGGCCTCTGTGCCTCGCCACGACACGGAAGCTAATCTCTTGAAAAGATTACTTGATGAGCTTAGACTAAATCGAATCTAACCTAATGTTGGTTAATTTAAATTCATTAAAATTAATCAAGTAAAATTGATAGTCATCTCACAATAACACATAGGAATAACATGTTTTGATCATGTAGATATTGGTGAGATGATTTAGGTTAAAACTTACAAACAACCCTTTAGTAATTCCATTGATCCTACACATAAGAGTCGAAGAAACCATTAATATAGTTTTCGATTTAAGGACACGAACCGCTCAATCCTTAACAAAACCAACTAGCAAATCAACTTATAGCGAACCCGACTGATCTTGAACTTGAATCTCGTCTAACCCAAGTCATCCTATCGACCAAGTGATAGATGACTCTAACCAAGTCAAACTAGAACTCACCCAAGTCATCCTATCGACCAAGTGATAGATGACCCTAACCCGAGTCACACTAAGACTCAAACAAATCATCCTATCAATCAAGTTATAGGTGATCCAAATTTAGGGGTTCGAACTAGAGCTTCATCTCGAAACCTTAGTCAAATCTCGTTAATTTCCAAAATCGAACCCAAAACTATTGAACAAGCACTTCTTGATCCCGACTGGATTATTGCTATGCAAGAAGAGCTAGCTCAATTCACTAGAAATGAAGTCTGGGAATTAGTACCACCACCTAAAGAAAAATCAATTATTGGAACAAGGTGGGTATTTGAAATAAACTTGATGATAAAGGTGAAGTAGTTAGAAATAAAGCTAGGTTAGTCGCAAAGGGTTTAGTCAAGTCGAAGGTTTAGATTACGATGAGACCTACGCCAGTGGCGGACTAGAGTCCATCCGAATGTTGTTAGCATATGCTGCACATCGAGGTTTTAAATTGTTTCAAATGGATGTCAAGTCAGCATTTTTGAATGGATACATTAAGGAAGAAGTTTACGTCAGTCAACCTCCCGGATTCGAAAATCTAGATAAACCTGACCATGTCCTTAGACTTAAGAAAGCCCTATATGGACTCAAACAAGCCCCAAGAGCTTGGTACGAAAGGCTTTCGATCTATCTTAAGTCCAAAGGATTCAACCAAGGTTTAGTCGACCCAACCTTATTCGTAAAAACCGTAGGAAAAGAAATCTTTATAGCCCAAATCTATGTAGATGATATAATTTTTGGAACTACCAACTCGATCCTGCTAAACGAATTCATATCACTTATGGAAAGTGAATTTGAAATGAATTTAGTAGGAGAGTTAAGTTTCTTCTTAGGTTTACAAATTAAACAAACTAAAGATGGAATATATTTACATCAACAAAAATATACTAAGGACTTAATAAATCGATTTGGAATGCAAGATGCTAAAATAATTAATACACCTATAGCAACTAATGTTAATATAAACGAAGATGTAGAAGGAAAACCCGTTGACCTAAAATACTATAGGAGCGCAATAGGAAGTCTCCTATACTTAACGAGCCGACCCGACATTTTATTGCGGTAAGTATGTGCGCAAGGTTACAAACCACGTGCAAGGAGTCTCACCTAACCCTAGTCAAGCGTATCCTTAGATATCTAAAGGGCACGCTAAGCGTAGGTATTTGGTACCCTAGATCTACCGAGTTTAATCTAATCGGCTACTGACTCCGACTATGCGGTAGTAAACTCGATAGAAAGAGCACGAGTGGTTGTTGTCAAATCCTCGGCTCGAGTCTAGTAAGTTAGTGCGATGAGAGCGATTGCGTTGCCTTATCTACCACCGGCCGAATACGTTGCGATGGGTGAGTGTGTCTCTCGACTCGTGGATGAAGCACACTCTCCAAGACTTTAGCTTAATCTTTAACAACATTAAAACCTACATAGATAACATTAGTTCAATTAACTTAACTAAAAATCCAATATGTCATTCTAGGACAAAACATATAGAAGTTAAACACCACGTCATTAGGGAACATGTAACTAATGGAACTATACAACTAGAGTATGTTGAGTCCAAATCAAACCTAGCGGACATCTTCACCAAACCACTACCCGGCCAATTTAGTTTATTAAGGACGAAAGTTAGGTATGTGCGTAATAGAGTAGGATTTAAATTTTTCTATATATGTACTCTACTTTTGCTTCTTTTTATGAAATTAGCCTAAGTCTTACCTTAGAAATCATATACCTATAGATTTAAGGAGCCAACACATCTCACAACACATAGGACTAATATGTTTGTGTACTTAGCCACGTGAGACGTGAGATGTTAGGACCTTACTCCTGGTTCCGACGTAGATTCGGTGCATCGACATGAACCATGGAGTATAATTATTTAAAATTAATCAACTCCTTCAAGACTTATTGATCATTCTATATCAATCAAGTCCAACCGGAGTTGTACATTTTAGATGAACATATTTTCAAGCTTATTATTATTTAAAAAAAAAAATATATTTATATTGGGAACTTGCTTGGACTTACAAACCCTAAAATATATTTACAAACTTTTTGAGTTAAGGCAAAAGGGGGAGAAAGTCACAAAAGTAAGGAAGAAAGTAAACAAAATTATTACCTTTTATATTAAGTAATTCCGTTTACTTAAGCAACTATTAAGGGAGTAAAAATTATTTTTCAAGAACTCACCTTCGGTCAAGGGGGAGGTTACCTCAAAGGGGAGAACTTGAAACAATAATATTTCTCACTCATGCTTAATCTTTATGCTAGCTCATTCATATTTAATCTTTATGCTAGCTCATTCATGCTTAATCATTATGCTAGCTCATTCATATTTAATCTTTATGCTAGCTCATTCATGCTTAATCATTATGCTAGCTTACTGTTATGCTTAATTTTTCCTTAACTTTTGTGTCGGTTTGCCATGAATCAAAGGGGAGATTGTTGGTGCGTGGGGCACCAAAGTCGAACCGTATTTTGATTATGGCAAAAGGCTCAATAGTTAAGGGTATATTTGTTATCTTACGAGCTCAATTAAGTGTGCGTAAATGCTAAAGTTGAGCGGAAGGCTGCGACACCCGGTGGGAACCGAGGTGGTCGGGCAATGCCGAGAGGACTTTGAGGAAGCCGAGGTACTCGGGTGAAGACCGAGCGAGGCTACAAGGTAAGCTCGTGTGAAAGCAAGGGTCGTTAAGCGTAGATCCGACCCAATACCTCCAATGGAAGGTCTAGGTCGAGATCGGATGGTTAGAACCATCGTACTTTATATTTTAAGCTAACTTATGCTGCGGTCAAAACCCTTTGACTACGTCCTGCTAGTCAAGTTCCGACCTCGAGAAGAGCTCGAATTTCAAGGGGTGAATTTGGACTTGACTCGTGTTTTGGTACAAAGGGTGATGTGGCATCAAGGTGGACATCCAAACCATCACCAAGCTTCCTTGTGGTGGACGCCCAAAATAAGGTGAGTTGGCACAAGATGGTTGGCTCCCATGATGTGGCACAAGTTGAATGGCTCCAACAAGTTGGCGCCCAAGGAGGTTGGAGGTGGCACAAGGTGGTTGGATGAAACACCTCATCCTCAAGTTGGCGCCCAAGGAGGTTGGAGGTGGCACAAGGTGGTTGGATGAAACACCTCATCCTCAAGTTGGCGCCAAGGTGGTTGGATGAAACACCTCATCCTTGAGTTGGCGCACAAGAAGGTTGGAGGTGGCACAAGGTGGTTGGATGAAACACCTCATCCTTGAGTTGGGATAAGAACCTCACCTTGGACACTACCTATGTCTAAATTCATAGATCAATATCCATAAATAGACATGTTCAAGCCAAGCAAATAACAAGAATTCAAGAGCTCTCAACACGCCGTCGTAACGCCGCTACTACTACTCACATTTGCTACGACGAAGTGCCGACAACGAAAGCTACATCTTCTACTTATAAGAGTTGTCGGTATATTTATTTAAGTTCTACTTCTTTAAATTGTCTTTGTGCTTTAATCGTAACAAGGAAAGGGGGAGTGTCCCTTTGCCTTGATTTCTTTTTGTAATCGTTGCTCCTACCTCCAACGAGGAGGAGTGGTTTTAGTGAATTGCCCTCCGTACGTGATCAAGGATCACTAGGGCCGTGGATTAGCAATCGAAAGATTGTGAACCACGTAAAAATATCTTGTCTACTTTATATTTCCGCTGTGCACTCTCTACTTGCTTTTTACTTATTGCAAAAGTTTTTTAACGACATCATATCGCTATTCACCCCCCCCCCCCCCTCTAGCGACACTTTCGATCCAACAAGAGGGGCTTGGAATTTCTTCCTAATTCAAATTCTTGGTCTTGGCAAAAACCCTTAAAGGAAATCTTAAGAAATCAAACACTCAACATACTAACACAAGGCCTAACTAACATTATGTTAACATCATATATACATATAGCATGGCATGGAAGATCATTAGGAGCATAAATAGGGACTTGGCCAAAACTTTCAAAGAGGGGTTTGAAATCAAACACTCAAACATCTTGTACAAAGTCTAACTATCAACATGTTAACATCATATATGAATATATCATGGCATGGAAGATAATGGGTGAGCACCAACATGTCTTGGCCGAAACATCCAAGGAAGGGTCTTAGGAAATCAACACCCAAAACAACTTGTACAAAGCCTAACTATCAACATGTTAACATCATATATATATAAAACATGGCATGGGAGATCATTGGTGAGCACAAGTGGGGCTTGGACGAAACATTCAAAGAATGATCTTAAGAAATCAAACACTCAAACAACTTACACAAAGCCTAACTACATCATGTTAACATCTTATATACATGTAGCATGGCTTGGAAGATCATTAGTTGCCCAAACATGGTCTTGGCCGAAACCTTAATAGAGGTTTTTAAGGATTCAAATACTCAAACAACTTTCACAAAGCCTAACTACATCATGTTAACATCTTATATACATGTAGCATGGCATGGAAGATCATTAGAAGACATGAACATGGGTTGGCTGAAACTTCGAAGGGTGTTTTTAAGAATTCAAACAATCGAAACAACTTGTACTGCATGTGAGGGGATTACTTACATCCTTTCGCTTGGTTTACTAATAGAACTATACCCTTGGAGCCTAGACAAAGCCTCCTCTTTTCTTCTTGAGGTTTCGGAAATGGGAGAAGGGAGAGGGATGGTTTTTGGTGGAGGAAGAAGAGAATGATGAATTGGTGTTCTCTTGTCTCCTCTTTACTCCTATTTATTCAAGTGATGGTGTCCCTTTGCCTCCCCTACCCTTATCTATCATTTCCCTTACCCTTCTAACAGCACACCCCTGCTGGGCTTCTGGTTATCACATGCATCTTAAGGTTTAGTTACCTGCTTGGAGGTTCAGGGTTCAAACCCTGGGCCATGCATCCTTTTTGACTCTATTCTCTTTTATTTTGAAAGAGCCCACATAAAAGCCCATTATAATCATGCAAAATTCTTATAAAATTTGCTAGAAATTTTACTGGCGTTACAATAAATAGATGCATATACCGTCTAACCAAGTAAACAATGTATAATGTAGACATACCTGAATGTCTGCTACGCTACTCTGATCCAACCTGAGCATATATCCAATACATAACAGGAAGAGTAATACTAACTCACAATATACTTATGATAATGGTCAAAGGTATTTAATGGTCTATTCAATAAATATATAGGTATCTGACACAATCGTATAATAGATGCGAGTAGCATGTATGAAGATGATGTACAACCAAATGCAACAAGCATAGTACAATCAAATGCAACATCACAATAAGCATATATATATATATATAGACTGCATCTATATATATATTAATCACTTCCATCCAAATATATATATATATATATATATATATATATATATATATATATATATATACATGCATATATGTATATATATATATATATATATATATATATATATATATATATATATATATATATATATATATATATATATATATATATATATACATGCATATATGTATATATATGGTTGTAGGGGATCGATTGGCCGGCTAGAGGGGGGTGAATAGCCCTTTGTCGTTGGATGGTGCAATTTACTCGTCTACAAACAAGATTAGAGCAACAGAAACAATAAAGAAAAGCAAATAAACAAAGAAGAATACAAATAATGCTAACACTGAAATATAACATGGTTCACGGCTACGCCACTAATCCACGGTCCGATTCATCCCCGGTGAATCACTCCACAACCAAATCACTATTGGTCTCTCCTTTGCACTAAGCTAGGTGGAGGTAACCCTTACAACTCAAGAACACTCCTTCTTTTACAATAGATGTGAAAGAGATCTAGAAGAAGGAGTTTATCACTTGTGGAGCACTTGGATGATAGTTTGGAATATGAGCATTAGCCATCCAAAAGACCACACCCTCTCTTTTTATAGAGAGGGCTGATTTCTTCCCGTTGGCCGCCACGGATCATTGCCGTCGCCAGCGATCATTGCCGCCACTTCAAGCGGCCTCGAACATGTCGGATCCCGACGTTGCGATCTAACGAGAACACTTGGCAATCGGTGATGGATCTCATCCATCGCCGCCCTCCGTAGTCGACGCCCGATCGGCTACGAGGGTTCTATGGCCCAAATCCTCTTGATCGATCGCCGATCGATCGATTCTTAGCGATCGCCACATATGGTAGTCGATTGCGGCTAAAAACAACTCAACTGATACGGTCAAACCTATTCGAAGTCAGCGTTATTTGCCATTCCATGGCGATCGGTGATGTCGGAAAAACTCATCCGACACTTAGCCATTCGGCCAAGTTCACCTAATGAGCTACTTACAATTCACTCATTCTCTCATCTCACTTGAAGTCCCTCGCCGAAGCTCTCTTCGTTCACTGCCACGTCCCTCAGCAGCATCAGGCGCATGACTCTGCAATTCTCCTTCGCGTCTCTTGCCTCCAAAGTCTGCTTCCTTGGCTTTCCTTCAAGTCATCTCATCCGGCGGTCCCTCGGCAGCATCAAGCGCACGACTCTGCAATGCTCCTTCTCCGACTCAAGCATGAGGTTCTGAGTGGTGAACCCGCCAAGGCTCCATGTGTGAATTACTAAGTCCTGCAAGACTCCAACGCATATATCAAATCATAATAACAATCTAACTTAAACTCTTTGCCACACACATCAAAACCTTATAATGGCAAGAGATTTCCCTAACAATCTCCCCCTTTTTGATGTGTGGCAATCCGTTTAAGTTAGGTAAAACATTTGATAAAATATTAAGGAAAGAAAGCATGTGATAACATGATTAGCAACTCTCCCCCTTAATACATGAAACTCCCCCTACATATATTCCCCCTTACTTAAACTATTCTCCCTTACTTAAACATAACATTTCTCCCCCTTTGACACCATAAAAAATAATAAACAATGTTTATACATCATGGCATCAAGACTAGAGAGAAACAAAAACTAAAATCAGTCAAAAACCTGATAAAATCAGGTTACTGTGCTTGTTCACAGTCCATCAGTCGACTGCTATCAGTATGGCAGTCGACTAGCACAATGAAATCCAATTTTTTGATTTTCTGGATGAAATTCAGAAATGCACTATAAATTCCAAAAAATTCAAAAAAATAGTGAAATTTGGGGAACACATTTCTTTTAAGTATATCTATCAATGAAAAATAGTTTTTCATGAAAAATCATCATATTTTGAGAGATTTGCCAAAAATCCAAAAGCTTTAAAAACCACTAGGTTTTTGATCATGTTAGTATCCATTTTAACACCTAGTCTTGCTTTGAATTGTTTCAAAACATGAATACATAGATTTTAAAGTAAGAAATTGTTTTGAAAACATATGAAATATCCAACCATGATCTTTGGGCAATATGTCTATGAATTAAACATAAGTCTTCCCCATGATTGGTCTATTATTGCAATTTTGATACCTTAAATGACCATCTAAATGTCATAAGCACTAGTGGACATTTGTATCATCCTAACATCTCACTCATGCTAAAATTTCAATCAAGGTAGCCTATAGTGAGTGTGAGATGTATACTAAAGATATTTGTAGATACTTAACCATTATTTTCATGCAATTCTATCAAGGTTAAGTATCATCCTATCATTCCACATGATCATAAAGATGTATATTAATTAATTTCACATTATGATCATGAAACAAATGAATTCATCAAATTGTGATCATGCATTAGGTATTATATCATGATAATAAAGCAAATATCACCTAAAGCATGATTTATCTACTTATAGGTGCATTATCATCACCTAACACTATTTTAAAAATGTTGTCCTGCCATCCTAAGTCAACCAAAAATATGATATTGGTAAAGTCCATATGGTTGACTATCCTAGGGTTTTCCTAACCCTTAAGGATGGATTTTGGAACCCAAAATAAGTTCTTTCCTATGGGGTTCACTAAAAATTCTTTAGGGATCCATTTCCTAGCAATTACTTTCTTTTTGTCTTGACCCCTAGCTATTAGACATTTATAGGCCTTTTCATTTTTCTTTTCCTTATATAACCTAGGCCTTTCTTGTTGAAGCTTGCCCTTTGGCTCCCAATTATCATGTTAAGGGTATTGGAGCCTATTGTGAATTTTTCTAGGGCTTTGGTCAAGTGATCTACCTTTTCCCTTAAAGCCTTATTTTCTTCTATGCATGCATAATTAACATCCAAAGGCATATAGTTATCATGTGAGCATGCATCATTATCATTATCATTTAAGCATGCTTTTTCTAGCTTATTTTCTAAATCCTTAATTTGCTCAAGCATGCATTTATTCCTTTTCTTTGCCCTAAATAAATCCTTAGTGAGGCTAGAAATCATGGACATTATTTGCTTAGGGGCTAGATTCGTTACCTCACTTACTAAATCCTCTTCCGATGATAAGGATATAAAGGAGGCTCCCCCTTCACTTGAGCTCTCTCCACTTGAGCTTGATCCTTTATTTTCGGAGGAGGAGCAATCCAAGTCGTCAAAAGCCATCAATGCCAAATTTGTGACAAAGGCATTTTCTTCCTCGGATGATGATGATGAGGAGGAGGATGGGTCATCCCAAGTCCTTCCTTTTAATGCCTTTGCCTTCCCTTTTTACTTGGCCATCTTTTCTTCTTCCTTTTTCTTCTTGCTCCCCTTCTTCTTCTTTTCTTCCTTCTTTCTCTTCTCCTCCTTGCTTTTGTTCAAGAGGGGACAATTGTCCCTTATGTGTCCCTCTCCTTGGAAATTGTAACAAATGACCTTTCCCCTTGGTCTTCTCCTCCTATCATTAGATTTATTAAATTGAAAACCTTTTAAAGCATGCCTTACCCTCCTTACCATGTAGGCTTCTTCCGTGCTATCCATGGAGCAGGACGAGGATGCTTCATCGGAGGAGGAGGGGATCTCCATCTTCTTCTTCCCCTTGTGTGCCATCAAGGCTACTCCTCTTGAAGGTTGAAACTTTGGCTCTTCTTGTATTCCTTCAAGCCTCGTTTCGTGGAGCTCCATTGTTGAAAAGAACTCCTTCAAGGTGCTTACTTCTAAGTTCTTGGAGATGTAAAATGAGTCCACGATGGAGCTCCATCTTGAGGACCGGGGAAAGACATCTATGGCCTTCATTATCATATTTCGGTTGGAGAGTCATTCACCTACACTTGTCAAGCCGGTTAGAATTTCATTAAATCTAAAGTGTAGGGATTTTACCTTCTCTCCCTTTTCGAGTTTGATGTTGGATAATTGGGAGCGAAGGACATCTCTCCTTGCTAGTTTCGCCTCGAATGTGCCTTCATGAATTTCTATTAATTTCTCCCACATTTCCTTTGCACTAGCACACTCCCCTATCCTATTTACTTCTTGTTGGGGGAGTACATTGTAGAGGTGGTGCTTGGCCTTTGAATTCGCCAAGTACTCCTCTCTTTGTCTTTTACTCCATCTTGATTTTTCCAATAGCTCCCCTTCTTCATTCCTAGGCAATTCAAAACCGTTTTCCATAATCAAAAGAATTTCAAAATTGGTCTCGAAAAATACCTCCATTCTCTTTTTCCACAAAGAGAATTCCCCCTCGAACTTTGGCGGATGAATATTAGAGCCGACCATTCTTGAATGTGCTTGTTGTGGCGGTTAGTCCTCGACAAGCTTTCCTTGGCTCTAATACCACTAGTAGGGGATCGATCGACCGGCTAGAGGGGGGGGTGAATAGCCCTTTGTCGTTGGATGGTGGAATTTGCTCATCTACAAACAAGATTAGCACAACGGAAACAATAAATACAAGCAAAAAAACAAAGAAGAATACAAACAATGCTAACACCGAAATATAACGTGGTTCACTGCTACGCCGCTAATCCACGGTCCGATTCATCCCCGGTGAATCACTTCGCAACCAAATCACTATTGGTCTCTCCTTTGCACTAAGCTAGGTGGAGGTAACCCTTACAACTCAAGAACACTCCTTCTTTTACAATATATGTGAAAGAGATCTAGAAGAAGGAGTTTATCACTTATGGAGTACTTGGATGATGGTTTGGAATATAAGCATTAGCCATCCAAAAGCCCACACCCTCTCTTTTTATAGAGAGGGCTGATTTCTTCCCGTTGGCCACCACCAGTCGACTGCCGTCCTTGGCAGTCGACTGCCGCCACTTCAATGGCCTCCGAACATGTCGAATCCCGACCGTTGTAGTCCAACGGAACACTTGGCAGTTGACTTATGGATCTCATCAGTCGACTGCTGCCTCCGTAGTCGACTGCCCAGTCAGCTATGAGGGGTTCTATGGCCCAAACCCTCTTGATCAGTCGACTGCTGCCTTCAGTAGTCGACTCATGGTCTTGGCAGTCGACTACCCACATATGGCAGTCGACTGTTGGCCCAAAACAACTCAGTCGGATACCAGTCGAACCTATTCAACTCAGAGTAGTCGACTGCCATTCAATGGCAGTCGACTGATGTCGGGAAAACTCATCCGACACTTAGCCATTCAGCCAAGTTCACCTAATGAGCTACTTACAATTCACTCATTCTCTCATCTCACTTGAAGTCCCTCGCCGAAGCTCTCTTCCTTCACGGCCACGTCCCTCGGCAGCATAAGGCGCACGACTCTGCAATGCTCCTTCGCATCTCTTGCCTCCGAAGACTGCTTCCTTGTCTTTGCTTCAAGTCATCTCGTCCAGCGGTCCCTCGGCAGCATCAAGCACATGGCTATGGAATCCTCCTTCTCCAACTCAAGCATGAGGTTCTGAGTGGTGAACCCGCAAGGCTCCATGTGCAAATTACTAAGTCCTGCAAGACTCCAACGCACATATCAAATCATAATAACAATCTAACTTAAACCCTTTGCCACACACATCAAAACCTTATCATGGCAAGAGATTGCCCTAACAATGGTAATATGAAAAACGCCATGTGATATGGCAATGCAGCATGCATGGTCATGCCTGCGCACCCCTACTCGTTACCACGACCCCAGTGTGGCCTAGGTGGTACGATATGACAACTGTCCCAAGTGAACACCAACCACTGCTCTAGAGTGGCCGAGTGGGCAGTATGATCAAGTAGCATATGAGCGTAAAGAGCTCGCTACACAACGGGGGTCCCTACCTATTGGCCACTCTGACTGACAATACCTATGAGTGGTCGAGTGCCACGCACCCAGGACAACTGCACGCAACTCCAAATACCACCATCTATAGTGGTAGAGTGCAACACAACAAATGCTCTACCCTCACACTAGTTATTCCTCTGGGAGTAACCTGGGAGGCAGGATGATTGACGACTCTCTCAGCCCCAAGGGAGACTATGTCGTCAGTATGCATGCAAATGACATGAAAGTATTGTCACACATACAGCCATCTACCACAGACTCTCTATTATACAAAGAGTCATACCAATCTGATCAACACACTCTCTATTCTACAGAGAGTCGTACTCAACTGATCATAACACTCTCTATCTGATAGAGAGTCATACTCAACTGATCGACGCACTCTTTATCCTATAGAGAGTCGTACTCAACTAATCATATCAAGATGGGACCACCGGTCCGTAGCGACACACTAATCACCCTTCACTTAACCATTACACAACACATGGTTGGCAATAAGTATGCAACATACGGGTATTGGAATAAATCCTACATTTAGAGCACTACCTACCCACGGATGAACTTTTACCCAATTTACAAATCAGGTTATCATCCGTACTCCAACATCTACACCCTACTAAACATTTATAGATCTACTTACATCACATCTGTAACTCATCAATCATGACAAAGGAAAATGTGATATCAACATTTGAGCATATATAGCCAACGACAAGTATCAAGCTTACGGATAAATAAGAGCAGAGTCAAGATAATATGAACATATAAGATGATCATATCTATGTCTAAATCTGAATGCAACTACAACTACCTTATTAGGGTAGGAAATTACCCACCTGCTTTGTAGACACCAATCATCTTCACGTCCGTGAATGTCTCGAACCAAAATCCTGCAACGTGTAATATGCATATCAATAGATCTCTAGCATAACCCTAAATCAATCCAAATTATGATTAGTTAACCCCTACTAATCATTCCATTTATGAATTCATATAATTCACGGTTTCATATAATTCACGGTCATCTCTAAGATACCCAAACACTATATATAAATTCACAAATGGAACCAATAGTAAACTAGCAATAGATTTAGATCACATCCTTAATACCTAGATTACATTTTCCTCACTAAGTTCCATTTAACCATTTATTCTTGAATCAATATCAGATTAATTTCCAATAAATCATATACTACTATATCATGTTCCAATCTAAACTTACCTCACATAGAATCCACAAGTAATTCGACACACCCTTCTACAATATATACCTTTAAATACACCCATCAGAATTTACCTTACACTGCCAATACAAATCTTGCTTCCTAGCTCAACTTCAAACACTGCAACAGATTCATGATCCAAGACTCTTGTCTCCTGCCTCAGATCATCATCGCAGAAGTCAAATAACCACAGTTGCAAATCGAGTAGGAGATAGCTGTGAATCTGGCCTGAGACTACAGATCTGAGGATAGCGGAGATAACCGATCCAACTCTCAACGAGAACGAGCTCACTGTGGAACCCCTGGCAGAGATATCGATCGACATCGGCATTGTAGTTTGGCCACCAGGGTGAGCTCGTGCAAGGAGATCCTGTGAGAAAAAGGGTCGACAATGATGGCGTCACTGTGCTCGTGAAATCCCCAACTGCTCCGGTGGAGATCTCCGACGAAGCGGCATCGACAGTAGAGGAAGAGGTCACGATAGAGCTGGAAATGGGCTGCAGAGATCAGGGAGGGGTCAACAATGGCGGCACTCATCCATGACGACAGCATCGCTAATCTGCTCGAACAAAAAAATCCCGATGAACGCCACGGAATCTACAGCAGCAGGGCAGTTCGGCGACCGCACAACGAGCGACTTGTGAAGGAAGATCAGTCGAGGAAGGAGTGGTGACAGCATGGCAGCTACACTCTACGTGGCCAACTGGCTTAGGGTGTCGACGATCAAAGAGCAGAGGAGAGCGCGCGGCATGGATGAGGAGAAGGAGAAAAGTTCGATCGGTGAAAAATGAAAGGATCGGGAAAAAAACTAAACGTTTAGCATTTATAGGTTAATTAAACCTATTAATTCCTCAGTAGTAGATAGTCTAAACAGACTTTATAAAAGTCTATCCATTTTATCCCATGAAATATCCATAAAACTTCCGTTTAAATCCAGAACAATTTCTAAAAATTCCTGAAAAATTCTATAAGAAAATTTATTAATCAATAAGGGTATTATTATTATTATTATTATTTGTATTTTTCGGTATCTTACAGGCGGCTAGGAGGTAGTTCAGGCGCTTGGAAGAGACCTATAAAAGAAGGGTAGATGCAATTTCGAAGAACAACATTCTTACTCATCCCTCTTGTTCAATGTCTTTGATTTCAAGCTTAGTCGCATTTTACTGCTACTCTGTTGACACTCCATGCAACATTTCACATCTTAATGTAACGTATACTCTTTTATTACTTGCACTTGTATTTTTCATTATAGAGGGAACATAGGGTGTTACCATACTCTCAAGTCTTGTAAACTTGCAATCTCGGAAGTTGAAAGTTTTAGAATTCAGAGATATTCTTAGTGATTGCCTGAAGAGGTAATCCTAAGAGGGTTATGGGCCTTGGAGTAGTAATCCGACTTGGATTGTGAACCAAGTAAAATACCAATGTGTTTTTATCTTATTTATTTCCATTGCATATAACTTTAATTTCAACAAGATAAGAAAAGGATTTAAATAAAATAAAAGAATAAAAAATTCTAATTCCAAGATTCACCCCCTCTCTCGGATACTTACGATCCTATACGACCTCCCGAGTGCTGCCCGATCACTCGGCGTGCACAAGTTGTAGGACTCCTCATTTGCGCATGCTCCAGCACTCAACCTCCCGAGTCAAGTAGCCTGAGCACCCAGCCTCTCGAGTCACTTGAGCATTGCTCGCCCGCGCATTGCCAAGTGTCGAGTTCCTTGCCGAGTCATTGATTTTTTCCCTTCTTCCTGAGTGTCGAGCTCATCGCCGAGTCAAAAACTGTCGCTCTTTTTCTCGAGTGTCAAGTTCCTCACCCAAGTTGTGTAGTATGTGACTTCTTTATGATGACTCGAATGCTGACCCATGATTTCTTTCTGAGTGATATCACCCCTTCCTGGGTACTCGACTTATAGGACATGTGCACCCAACCACTAGGAAGATTTTGGTCATCTCCATATATGGCAAAGAGGGACTATGTTAGGGGATAGGGGTCCCATGCAATGTTGGTCCCCTAATGACCCTATAAGGAATATGACAGGGATGAGCCTAGGGGTGGATGGGAGCTCTTACATAAAGAACATATGAAGGTAAAAAGAAGAGGTGGTTCTTCTTCATCTTGGGGTTTGTCTCCTTATTCCTATCCTTACTGTACATAATACATTTTTTCTCTTCTATGTCCTGTCTGACTTAAGCATTGGAGAATCGTCATTGGAATACTGATGGTGCCCTTTGACGCATGTTGATCTTGACAAAATTTACTATTGCGACAATAAAGAACCCACCCTTCTCACTACAAAAATATAAGGATTTAGCGATAATTTTTTGTGATGAAAAATATTTGTTGCTAATTTGGAACAAATTTTACGACAAAATATTAAATTATTGCAAATCAGTAATGAAATATGTGATAAAATATATTTTGTCGCAAAATTAGCAACAAACTATTTATTTGTCGTAGAATTTGCAACAACACAAATTTTGTCACTAAAATAGTCACAAATTTTGCGATGATTACTATTTTCGCCACCAACTTTGTGACGAATATGAAATTCATCTCGAATTTTGTGATGAAATCTGTAGCGAAATATTTTCGTCACTCATTTTAATTATTTAAAATAAAAGTTGCATATTTTCGCAAAATCTGCGACAAATGTCAAGTAGGACGAATTTATATTTTTGTCGCATATTTTATGATGAATTTCTTATTCGTCGTAGATTTTGCGACGAATTTCTTATTCGTCACAAATTTCACGATGAATTTCTTATTCGTCACAAACATTGATGTGAATTTTGCAACAAAATATAAATCGTCACAGAACTTCACCTAGTTAAGCTGCTCTATCTTTCCTCTTCTCCATCTCATGCTCGCGATTCTCCCCACTTAGGTACGAGTCTCCCATCCCCTAGATCTCTCTCTCTCATATGTCGACGATCCACCATCAGATTTGTGCAAATTCGATTATGGATGCTGGATCTGCATTGTGCATGCAGCAAGGGAGACACCCTTGCTGCGTGGTGTCACTCGGGCGGCAGGGGTGATGCCCTTATCACGTGGCATTGCTTGCATGGCAAGGGAGACACCCCTACCACGTGCATCGCTCGCGCGATAAGGGAGACACCCCTATCGCATGGCATCACGCACACGACAGGGGTGATGCCCCTACCGCCTTTGCCCTGGGGCATCACCCAAGGCTCCTCACGTGGCTAGGGCATCACCCCCTGGTCTGCATGCAGCTGTCACGTTGCCCCTGATCCCACACGACACATCCTCGATCCACAATAGAGTCATCACCCCTCCGACTTCGCCTGTATGATCAAGGCCCCCTTCAATGTCAACACATCATGACCTTTGCTTGCAGGATCACAGTCGTTTCTTGCAAAGTCACGACCCCCTGCAGCGTGTGTTGACCTTGGCAAGCCGAGCTGTGCTGGTGGCTAATTCATCTGGTATGTTAGATTAACAAGTTATTCAAATCCTCTAAAATTTTTAATGTGTAATATAAAGTGTACAAATTTAATGTTTTATTTCTCTTCAATTTATCGTATAACTATTCATCCTCAAGTGATTGACGTGTTCGTAAAGTCTTTTACTATCAACTCCTTCTTTGCTTCCACTAGGGAAAGTATATTTTATATTTCAAAATTTTTACCATTATCATTCTATAAAATATATAATTTTTGTTTTTATGTATTCCTTTTATTATAAAAATTCATTATTAGTTTCATATGTTATAGTCTATAATTCAATATCATACCAAAAATAAATATGTATTAGAAGAATTTATTTTGAGTATAAATTGATTGTTCAATTAATATCAATACAAAATGATAAGAATATAATTACTCTTTGATATAAAATTGGAATAGTAAAATTGGAGAAAGAAAGGAGTTGGATGTATAAAAAGAACTTACCTGGTTGCCATGTTTAACTGATGAATTTATTATTGGGCTGGAACAATTTTTAAATTTTGCTGGTAGTAATGTTGAGTTTATGGATGAGAATAAGTTAAGGTGTCTGTACAAAAAGTATCATATTGGTAAATTTTTTAGTGTGATAAAGGTTGAGAACATCTTTATAGATTTGATTTTATCCCAAATTATTATAATTGGACATGTCATGGTGAACCGTTCATATTCGATGAAGAGGTTGGATGAAATATACAAATGTTAGTTAGTGGGGATCAAAGATATTATGATCAATTCAATCCATATAAGAGGATGATAATTGATGCAGTGGGTCATAATTCGATTACCGAACTGAGCGCTGCAAGTTCTAGTTTTCCTCAAACATTTGAGCAAATGTATACCAGTTATTCATCACTGTTGGAGGATGTTGAAGCAATAGGTGTTAATGAAAATGTAAATAATGAATCATATCTCCAATTTCAAGAAGTTTTGAAAGCTACAGATGAACCCATAGGGTCTGGTTGTGACAGTCATACAAAATTATCTATAATATTTTTGAAGACTATTTTAATGATTTTGTTCAAGTTATTGGAGAAGTATTGCTACATATCACATGTTAGTAATATATGAGAGATGTCCTAAGGCAATCGCCTTATGTATGAACCATTTATATGATAAATGAAGATTCACTATTTGAATATACATGTTTTATGTATTTGATTGGATCTTAAACTCATTTACTGAATGTCCACGATACGATTCACAGCATGAGAGAATTTGTGATTGGATCACAACTAGTGAGTATCTCTACATGTGTAATTGTGATGTATCAGAATTATCCCTAGTCGATGAATTGATGGATTTGGACACCATAAATTCTGTCGAGACTAGCACGAGGTATACTCCTTGGTGTATCCAAGCAGCTGATTCTCACTGGCTGGAGACATTGTGATGTCCGGAGTTAATCGTGGATGCTAGTTATGGTAACTAGTTCATTGGAGTGACCGGTAGTAAGACTTCATATGGTTCTCATATATAGATATGTCAATGAAGTTCTTCGTAGCTTAAGTGCGATGTTCCTTTGACTTGCGGTATTCAAGTCATCTTGATCATGGAGACTTATGCTTTGACATCTTAAGCAAACATCTCGAGGAGATGTGGACCCGATGATTGGGTATAAGTCGAAGTGATCGAAGGTGTTTGAATAGCCTATAAAGGATTCACCACTCCTTGCGAGGAGATGTATACCCATGGCCTCTCGTCGGATTGTTACTAAAGTCTTTGGCCAAAGCATTACATGTTTAGAGTAAGGTACTCTTCGATACATGTGGAGTAACTAGAATCCATAGGACGAGGAAATGATACTTGGGCTAGGTGTGACGTAGTCAGCCTAGTGGGGACTGACACAATAGACCATGTCCTGAACCAAGTGGGTATAAGATGAGTGAAGGGAATGGGGCACGATTCATTCGAGCTATTGAAGGGTTTCAGAAATAGTTCTGGATCAATCGTTGATCTTTTCGGTTAATTGGGGATCATGATGTACTACTAGGTGCCACTCATGATCGTTCTATAATTAATGGTTAATTATAGATGGCCAACATAAACTGAGAACCTATTTGGTCACACGCACAACGAGTGTAATCCAAAGGATTTAAAACGAGCTTGAGAATGGGATTCTCAGACCGAGAGAAACTATGTTTGGTTGGACCAAACATAAAGCGAGCATGAAATTGTTTCAGTCGCAATGGAAGCGTGGATGGGCCGTGTCTTATGAAGACATAATGGATGGACAAAAATGGTTTGGTTCTAATCCAATGGATGAGAATAAACCAAAGGGTTTGGTTTATATTAAACGAATGAACCAAAGGTTGGTTCGGTTCGTTTTAACTTAAAATAAACCATCATGGTTTGGTTTATTTTAACTTATCTTAATGGAGCGGGTTAACGGGCTTTATGGATATGATCCATTAACCATTAAGAGAATTAGTTCTCTATAAAATAGGGCTTAAACCCTAACCCTAAGGCTAATGAAGTTTTGGCCGCCCAACCCTAGCCTCCTTTTGTTGTTGCCGCCCAACATGGTGTTGCCGCCAACTTCATGGAGCTGCTGCCACCTCCTTGCCGCCGGCATCCAAGCTTCATCCGGCGATGCTCCGGCGACCCTCCGGCGATCTCCTTTGGGTTCGGTGATAAGGTGAGCTTCCATCTTTCCTTAGCCGGCCTCTATTCCTCCACCAAAAGCTGTCCAGTTTTTCTGGACAGCTTGTTTATTTGTTGTCGGAGCGTCGTTTGGACGACAGTTAGTGCTCAGACAGCGGCTAACTTACCGGGGATTTGATCTCCGGTAATCCTCTGAGGTGGGGGACGAAGGATTCGTCAAACGGTTGACGAATACCTCTCCGGAGAAGCGAGTTTTGAGGACTCGTTTTGGATCCGAATTTGGATTCGGATAGTGATCATCTCTCGATCACGTCGTCTTCAACACGAGGCTAGTAACCCGTACGAAGATGAAGCTCATGGCTTAGCGAAGTCATCCCGAGGAACTCGGCGTGGATACAGATAGAGACGATTCTAGCGAGGATCATTCCGGTTGATGCCGTTCCCGCTACACGTCATACGAAAGGTATAACGTAGATAAATTTCCTTTTATTGCAAATTTAAATTTACGGTTATGTCTACACTTGTTGTAATATGCATGCGTGTGTTGTGTGTGTTGTAATAAATAGGAGTATTTATTATTTTTATTGCTTCCGCTGTGTTCATGTTTACGAAACATTATCGAACACACACACGCTGCGGTGTCGGAAACCCAACATCACATAGTGCCCAATGATTTTTACAATATGAAAAAACTTGTAAAAAAATTAGATCTTCTGAAGGAAAGAATTTATGTTTGCAGAGATGGTTGTATGTTATATTGGAGAGATAATGTAGATGCATAAATTTGTAAACTCTGTAATCAATGTACGTACAAGTGTACCATGAGATTGAGTTGTAATAAGCGACGTAAATCATATAGAGAAATGTTCTATTCGCCTTTAATTCCTAGATTGAAAAAGCTTTATGCATCAAAGGTCATTGCTGAACACATGACTTGGCATGAAAATCATGAAACAGAGGAAGGGCTAATGTGTCATCCATCAATTGTAGAGGTGTGGAAAATTTTGATAGAACATATTCTGAGTTTGCGAATGAGACTCGAAACATTATATTAGGTCTCTATGCTGATAGATTTGCTTCATTTGTCAAATCAGGAAGAACTTATTCTTATTGGTCGGTTATCTTAACTTCGTATAATTTACCACCCAATATGTGTATGAAAACACCGTATATGTTTTTAATGTTAGTAGTAAGCCCTAGAGCCAAATATGTGATGATGGACTAGGGACTTATGTATAATATTCTATTAATAATAAAGGCAAAGTTTGGTTATTGTATTTACTTCATGCTTATGCCAGCCGAATAAATATAACAATGCTCTAGAAAGTAGGTTCTTATCTACAACACATCAATTGGTATAATTGATTGTGAGAGGCTATAGAGAATACTATTCTTAAATATTCCTAGTCAAGCATTAATATACAAGGGCAATATTAATGCATTGAGACTAGCATGTAGGTCAATTGACGACTTGATCTCACAAGTTATGGATGTGATATCACATTGACACGTGGGTATATATTAGAGAATATATACTGAATTGACCCGTCGTGAGAAAGTTTCATGCATCATCATACGAGTGTCATAAACTTTTTCATAGTGACTATTAGTATGATTAGTCCTTAGACCTGAAATCACTATGGTTCCCTACATAAGGAGTTATGTTCTTTGGTATCGTCAAATGTCACCCGTAATAGGGTGGACTATATCACTGGGTATGCAACAAATTATGCGGAGGGATATGAGTGATGTAGATGGGATATATCCCTCCCATATGATGGAAGTGATATCTTTAGGCCTCTTAATAGAGTAGGACCACGAAATGCATGACCAAATGAGTCAATATGAGATATTAAGCTCATTTATTTAAGTGAGTCTACTTGGGGATCAAGAGCACAAAGATCGATAAGTGGATGATACGATCTATGCCTCATTGATCGATTTAGATATCGAGGATAAAAGGACAAGGTTATATATTATAGTAGCCACAATAAGGTTATGTCAGATCTCGACATTCTTACCACTTGGGTAGCAATGATGCATTACTAGATGCCACTCATTTCTTATGTTTCTAAAAAAGTTTTAGAAACATTGCCAACGTTGCAAGAACCTATTGGGTCACACATAAAGAACACATTATTTTGGAGATAGGATCATCTTAGTTTGACTAAATGAATCATTAGTTAAATGAATAGACTAAAATGAGTTAGACTCATTGCTTGGCTAAACTTGAGTTGGACTCAAATTGGTTTAATTTGAGTTAGACTCAAGTGAAACCGATTATAGAAGGTTAGCATGATTAATGATGATTAATCATGCATGAAAATGGGAGTTGTTGCATGCAAATAGATTAATTGCATGCAACGGGATTTCATGAAGCCTCTCAACGTTGCATGCAAATGGAGGTTATTGCATGCAAATGTGATTTATTGCATGAAAATGGGATTTAATGGAAAGCCTCTGAACATTGCATGCAAATGGAGGTTAATGCATGCAAATGTGATTTATTGATTGCAAATGGGATTTAATGGATGCAAATGTGATTTATTGCATGCAAATGGGATTTAATGGATGCAAATGGGATATAAGCTTCATGCTCAACGTGAACCAAATGGGGGTGTTATCTTCCTTGTGTGTATCCCATTTGTGCCTAGCATCCATTTTCCTTCTCCCTTCTTCTTGGCCAAAAATTAGTCTTTGGTTGAGAGCTTTGGTGTGGTTGCTAGCACAACTTCGTTTCCAGTTACATTATTGCTTAGAACATTGGACTTATCTTTGCCATAGACTCCTTGGACTTTCTGTGGCCATGCCCTCAAACCTCATGGTATATGCTTTGTCATTTCTATCTCCTCTCGGACACACTTCTCAACTAAGGTGTAGTTAAAATAAATGATTTCCTTTATGTATACACACATGGATCTCTGAAGAGATCAAGTTTTTTCGTTGTGTTTGCGATTATTTTCGCAATACATCACAATAGTGGTATCAGAGCAACTTGTGTATACATAAAGATCATTGTATGTCATTTTATATGTGATATAAAATTTGAATAAGAAGTTTATTATAAGTGCATGATGATTGTTTGGGTGATTTTGTGCAACAACATGTGCATGACATATTTGTTGATCGAACAACATGTTTGTCGTTCAGATCTATCACCTAAAATTGCTATGAAAAGAGGCAAGCAAGGGTCTCAGGTTCATTATGTTGGACTAAGGGCAGCAACTCATCAATGAGTCATTAAAATAAGATTTTGCTCCGGGGCGAAGCCGCTTGCACCCTGTAAGGGGTGCTGCCTCTTAACCCCGCCTGCTAATCGACTAGCTGGACCGTCATGTCATAGCGGCTTAGAAGTCGTGTTTAGCATCATAATAAAATTTGCATGTCGATGTATGCCATGGTGTATTGTTATGGCCCTTAACCCCGATGAGATTGTTGTTGTGTTGTGTGTGCATGTTGTAATTCATAATACGACCTGTGTGTCATGCCTTCCTCTCTATTTTTCCTAGTTGTAAATAAAAATAGATTTAGACTCGAATGTAACTCGAATATTCTTATTTTGTAATGTACAAAATGAGAAGTGAAAAACATGCTGGAGGATGAAGTTACAAGAAGGATGCCGACAACACACAACAACCAAATGATGCACTTGGAGAAGATGTTATCCCTAGGTTGACCTATCGCTCTTCTCATTGACTTGAAAAGATCGTAGATTCGAGCCATAACCATGTCACACTTAAGCTTATATGTTGTTGATATATTCTTTGTGTGTATGTGATGCATGTTAGATAATTATTTTATATTAATTAAGTCAATATAAATTTGCCTACCAAAGTTTGATACTCACTACTACCTCAATCATAAGTTGTTGGGTTTGCCAAAGCAAAGTGACACATTTTATCTTGGTAGAGTGCGAATGGACAATTGTGATGTCCCGCTATCAAATTTTGGGTGAAACTTAAGTAAGTTATCTCAATTAGATTGAGAACTTAGAGGCATGTCTTAAAAGTTAGGAAGATAGGGTAAGAGAACAATTATACTAAGTCTTAGGCGATTAGCCAAAGCTAACTCAAGATGATGTGTAATCTGGATCTTGACGCTTTTTCTTCTAAAGAGCTGCATAAGACGTAATTGGAGAAATATTGCCTACCTAATCATACTAAATCTTGGGAGATTAGCCAAAGATAAATCAAGGTGAAGTATGATATGGATATTGTCCCACATGAATTTGTAGTTGTTGGGCTGGGAGCTAGTAGTGTGGGCAAAAGGTGTTTGCCTACATCCATGACTATCCCCTACCGAAGCTCTGCGATTCAGTGGGAGCATCATTTAATTAAAAGCCTAATTAAATGATTTAGTTATGATACTTATTTCTGCATTTTACTGTTGTAGATCACCATGTCATCTAACACGTTAAATATTCTCTCTATGTGATCTGTCCTTGAGAAGAACAAGCTCAACGGAGCTAATTTACTAGACTGGTACAGAAACTTGAGGATCGTCCTCAAGTAAGAACAAAAATTTTATGTCCTAGAACAACCTCTTTCTGAAGCACCCGCCACTATCGCCACTCGTGCGGAGAAAGATTCTTACAAGAAGCATTAGGATGATGCACTAGATGTATCCTGCCTAATGCTTGCCACCATGAACTCTGAGCTTCAGAAGAAACATAAGAACATGGATGCACATGATATGGTTGAGCACTTGAAACAACTATATCAAGGGCAAGCTAGGCACGAGTGGTTTGAGGTGTCTAAGGCACTATTTGCATGCAAGATGCAAGAAGGAACTCCTGTAGGAACTCACGTACTCAAGATGATTGGGTATGTAGAGAACCTCGAGAGACTAGGATTTCCACTGAGCCAAAAATTGGTCACTGACCTTATCCTGCAATCATTGTTGGAAGGGTATATTCAATTTTTCATGAACTATAACATGAATGAAATTGACAAGCCTCTGCCTGAGATGCTCAGCATGTTGAGAACCGCTGAACCTAATCTCAAGAAAACCAAGACTAGTAACATACTGATGGTTAAAAAGGGAAAAGGAAAAAAGAAGCTTAATGGCAAGGGTAAGACCCAAGCCAAAGGCAAGGCCATCTCTACTACATCAAAGGCTAAAGGCGGGGTATCTAAAGAAGGGGACTACTTCCAATGCGGTGACATCGGGCATTGGAAGAGGAACTGCAAGTTATACCTAGAGGAATTTAAGAAGAAAAGAAGTGAGACTTCTGCCTCAGGTATATATGTTATAGAAGTCAATTTATCTATTTTTTCTTCATGGGTATTAGATACCGAATGCACATCACAAATTTGTACTAATGTGCAGGGCCTAAGAAAGACTAGATCATTGACAAAGGGTGAAGTGGACCTATGAGTAGACAATGGCCCAAGAGTTGCTGCTATAGCTGTAGGAATATACTCTTTATCTTTGTCCACTAGGCTTATTTTGGAACTAGAAGAGTGATATTGTGTGTCTGCTTTAACTAAGAACATTATCTGTATTTCTTGTTTGGACAAGAGAGGTCTCTCGTTTATGATAAAAAACAAATATTGTTCTATTTATTTAAATGATATGTTCTATTGCAGTGCATTTCTTATGAATGGACTGTAAGATATCAGAAAATAAAATGATAATAAAATACTCCTGGTTAACTAGGAAATGGACTTGTAGAATTTTAAAGAATTTCTAAAAATTTTCCTGAAATTAAATGGAGTTTCTATAACATTTGGGGGGGAGGGGAAGATTTAATAGGATTTAAGAAGGCCTGTTTAGATTATCAATAATTGAGGGATTAATGGGTTTAATTAACTCTAGGTTTAAATCACTAAACCTAAGTTTTATTCCCTTATTTCACCGATTCTAACCGACACAACTTTCTCTCTTTTCTCCCAATTTCTCATCGCCGACTCTCCTCTTCTCCTTCTCAATTTCTCACTGCCGCCCAATCGCAATCCCTTTTTATCTCGAGTGATGTCGATCTTCACTGCCAATCATCGGAGATCCTACCGACAGCATTGTCGCTGCCCTAATCGTCGCCTACCTAGTCAACAAGCCGATCCGCCCTTCTGGTCATCGATCCACCTGTAGCTAGTTCCTCCGGTGTCTCCTATTCCTGTTCACATACCTCGGCTAAATGCCACGAGCTCGACTTTTTCTTGGCCATGCAGTGACAAATCGTGGATCATACCCCTTTTGCCCTTACACGCCATAGTCGCTCCGCATGCAATGGTGCTTGTGTCACCGACAAGTTGTTTCTTTTGGGTTGCTCTCCATGCTGGATCGAATGGCCACCTTTTCGATCGTGCATTGACCCATCGGTGTCTCTCCTTCCTTCCTCATGGTCGATTGGCACTGCCAGTCATCTTCGCCAGCAACCCAACTCATTGGTGGCTCAACCCCGCTGATCGCCCGCTCCTGCATTACGACCAACAACCCCCTCTATGCTGTTAGTGCTTATAAGCTCCACATATCTCCACAATGGCATGATATTGTCCACTTTGGGTCTAAGCCCTCATGGTTTTATTTTTGGGCTTTACCCAAAAGGCCTCATACCAATGGAGATATCTTTTTTCTTATAAGCACATGATCTTTTCCATGTCTTACCAATGTGGGACTTTGATTGTATTCCCCATACTCCCAACAATCCCCCCCTCAAACGAAGGACCACATTGGGCCCCCTCGTATCCTCTCGAAGGATTTTCTCTTGATGTCCAGATCTTGACCCACCAGACTTCCCGCGGTTGTTCGGTCCCCCCGACCCAACTAGACTTCCTTCCTGATGTCTGGTTCTCTTGATCCGGATGTGGGAGCTCAACTTCCTTCGTTCGAGGTTCATGGCTTGACATGGACCATGGCTCTGATACCAATTGTTAGTGCTTATAAGCTCCACATATCTCCACAATGGCATGATATTGTCCACTTTGGGTCTAAGCCCTCATGGTTTTATTTTTGGGCTTTACCCAAAAGGCCTCATACCAATGGAGATATCTTTTTTCTTATAAGCACATGATCTTTTCCATGTCTTACCAATGTGGGACTTTGATTGTATTCCTCATACTCCCAACATATGCCTTCGCGGTCATTGTGCTTCAAGGGTATAGAGATGGGGATGGATGGTGGATTTTTTATAGCTTATATAACAAATTTTTGTGTAATATTCCAGTATTTATCTGTTTTTTCAGACTGAGGAAATTGGAGACTTGTTGATTGGGAAAGAATGTTATTTATTAGGTGATTCTAGTGTGTAAGATTATTGAAGTTGGTTTGTTTACTTTCATCTTTATTAATCGTGCAGATCGGATCCGCTGAGGTGGTTCAAGAGGTTGTGGCGATTAAATTGGAGTAGGTAAGTTCAAGATCTGAGACCTTTAGCAATGTATATGATTCTGTAGATAGTTAGTTTTGTGTTGTGATTGTGATGGTTAGGTGAAGAAGACGATTCGAGTTTGATTGGCTCAGATTTTTTATCAATGAGGGATCTCTTCAATTATTAGCTAAATTGCTATAAACTCAAATCTAATAACCTGAGTTGGAGCAGGAAGCGGTGCAAGGAAAGTTAAGTTTGGTAAGTCCATATTTAGATGTTTATTGATGCATACTGTGGTTACAATTAATTTGGTAATTAATGAATGGTATGAGATTGTACAACTATGGGATTTGGTTGATTGATCAGGGATTAGGATTGGATTAGACTCCTATTCCTATAGATTTATTATGTTAGTGTTTAGTTATGTTTGTATGTTTAATTGCATGACTTGAATTCAGAACGATCTTTTGGATGTGGAGATTCTCCGATAAGTCTTCGAATCAGGTGGGTAATATTCTACCCTGGTTAGTGATGTGTTATTTTCTGCAAGTGCACGGTTGTCATCAAGTAATAAAAATATCGATCCAACAGGGATTGGGTCAATTACCAAGTGGTCGTGATACCAAGTTATCTAGTCAATCGAATTGTGGTTTAAGCAAAGAACCTGAGAAGTCAAGAACAACGAATGAGAAGAACGAGCTGAAAGTCAAGAGTTGAGGAGAATCTCAAGATATGGGTTTCACCACGTCAACGATTTATAAGGTGATTTAATTCTTTCCTAACCTTATTAGAGTTGTTTTGATGGAACCTATCCTAAGGTAAATCAACGGCCCCTTTCGAGGTCTACGTTAACTGTACCTATCAAACTCAATTTACCTGTCACGGTGTTCGAGCATAGGGGATCATAATCAGCTAAGAGGACCTGTCACGAGACCCCCGCAAACCTCCCTATGTCTTACCTCCGTTATTTGGTAAAAACTGGATTTGATAGATCCATTAAGTTCATGAGAGTTCCTCTAGAGTCAAATTTCCTCTTCACGGTAGGTTTGCACACGGGACCATAATAAGCTAAGGAGACATCACGAGACCCATAAGCCCTCATAGATACACTACCGCTACTAGTAGGAGTTATTCCCTAGTTGGTTCTGAACTCGAGTTCACGGTACTTCCCTTTGCTCCTTAGGTTTATCAATAAGAATCCAAAAGAACAGATCAAAATAAACAATAGGTAGTATAGATTATATCATCCGTCATAAATCGTCAGGGCTACTCCCCATCCTAAGATTACGATAATACTCCATAGTCCGACAAGAATTACTAGAGAAAGAAATTACGATATTGGGTGCCATATCCTTCTTACGACTCCTTCTCTTTATCTTCTTACGCTCGATCTCGACCACCCGCCATCCTCCCTTTAGGGTTAGAATCTCTCCTCTTTATAGCCTTGGCCTCCTCTTGCAATTAAGGCCATAGATTTCCCGTAATTGAGGCGAAGATCACGATTGCTCACGAAAAGGAATTCTAGAATCGAGCAAACACGCTCGTGAAATGAGGGCACCGGCGTGTCGGGCATTTCCCATCGGCGTGTTGCGCAGGCTGGGCGTGTTTGAGCTGGCGTGTCATTGCTGGAACCACGACACGAGCATGTCAATCGGTGAGCGAGCGTGTTGGAGGGTGTGTGCTGGAACCCACGACCGCAGCGTGTGTCGGTGAACCAGGCGTGTTGGTCTTGGCTCTCATGACACGAGCGTGTTGATTTCTAACGCTGTGTTGTTTTGATCGCTGTTTCTTCGCCTGTTAACACAAAAACACCCAAAAGCAAATCTCTTCGTCCAAAATATGCTAAACTTTAATCAATCATGATAAAATACATGCCTAGGATATGAAATGTGATAGAATGCATGTATATGGAGTAGTGAAAACATAGCATGATTTACACACATCAAAATCCCTAGTCCTAAACTTTTTCTTGTCCTCAAGCAAAGAAAACCCAAAGACTGTGGAAATGCTAGACACCATCAAGAGGTATACAATCTGATCTTAATCTTTTCAAATCATTCCTAGTTGCCAAGTTTGAAAGATCCCTATATAGTGCACGTGAAAAGGTGGACTAAAGTCATTGGAAACCAATCTGGACTTGACATCCCTTCTATCGTAGAACATTCTTATTTCCGGCATAGAGGCACTTACCTGCCTTAATGCATGGATCATTCTTACCTATCATCAAAAGGTCTCAAAGGAGCACTTTCTAAGAAGAGAGAAAGAAAGGAATTATAGAGAGCATTTCCCCAATAACTAGTTAGTCTCAAAGGGGCACCTTTTAGGTGTTTCCCCAGTAATTACTTGGTCTCAAAGGGGTGCTTGAAAACAATTCCAGTAACCTTTTTTTTTTTTTTTAACATACTTCTGGTGAAAGTGTTTCTCCAGTAACCAAGTTGCGCAGGTAAGTCTCCAATGGAAAATCAAGTACTCGTCCGATATGGGGGATTTAAATCTTTTCTTTGGATACCTCAGACCTATAGACCGTGTTAGAAGTGAAATAGGGTTCTTATCAAATAGGCAAAAAGGAATATCATGATCCGACAAATGTTCAGTTGTATTACGCTAGATGATATAAAAAATGCACTGTTATGATATATGAAAAGATGCAAACAAAATGGCAGTAACCAAACTAAAAATCTAAGTAGAGATAGAACAAACAATAAAGGATGTGCATCGAAACTCACAAAATAGTTCAAGGTGGTCAATGGTCATCGTCTTCACTACTAGAATCCTCCTCCACCACCTCATTGCTGCTCCTGGTAAAATTCCTGGGACTCCTGTCGAAATCTATCATCATCTTCCCTCCGGGCAGACTCAGCAGTGAAAAACTCATCAGCTCTCCTATAAAAATCAGCTGCCCTATCCAAATGTTGTGTCACTATACGATGGTGCTCCTCCGTAGCTTGGGCATACCGATCCCACATACCTATGTGCGAGGTATGTTCGACCCTGAAAGCTTCGAATGATGATCGGAATCCTGAAAAATCAAAAGAAGAGTACCCTGCAGAAACATTGTCAGTAGGAAACCGTGGGGGTTCAGGAGTCGAATGTGATGGCTCAGGGGTTATGTGAGATGGCTCCCTAGGAGGGGGTGATGGAGCATGGGCAGTGGGGGTAGGAAAGGGTTCCTGGACATCTCTAAAAAGCCAATTGGATGAATTACGTACAGTTATCCGCTCAGGGTTCGGAAGAGGGATTTTAATTCCATTTCTTAACACCAAACGATATCCCTCGTCACATGCCTCAATCATCTTCATATTTATACAAGCATCCAAATCCAATCTAGGGCTAGCAGGACAATATTCAAGGTCATCTAAATCACATCCTAAGGCTACAGCAATCCTAGTGATAATACCACCTATGACTATGACTCCGGATGGGCTATTACTAACCTTAACTAGATGTCTAACCATATGGGCTCCAGAATCAATATTAACTTCATTTAGCATGGCCCATAAAAATTGTAACTCACTCTGCCTAGCCACCCCTGCACTATCATATCTTCCCGAGATTGTATTAGCCATGAATCTAAGGAGATAACGAAAAGTAGGATTAGGGATGTTAAATGATTTGGACCTAGATGCATCATAGGGGCGAGGGTCATAAGAAATTAATCTCCAAAATTGATGATCAATAAAATGTCTATGAATTTGTCTCTCCCCTCCGCTAGGAAAATCAAATATCGTATTAAAATCACTTAAAGAAAGGGTAAACTCATGGTTCATTAATCTAAATTTTATTTTTTCCTTCCTCACAATCCTTTCCTTGCAGTATTTTAGCAGATAGGGAGCTAAGGAATTCAAGAGTGATGTTCGGGTAAGTAAGATGATGGTGCGTGATAAACTCGGTCCATCCTATCCTATTGGTTAACCAAGTTATGTCATCTCTTAACCCTAGGGTGGTCAACGTGTAGAAGTCTATAGTTCTTGTAGATACTAACTTCCTTTTTTCAAGCTTACTGAATTTAGTCTTCATAACATCATCTCTAAAAACAATTCCATATTGATGGCTAGAGGTCGGAGGAGGTTCGTTACCCAAATCCTGAGCTTTTCTTTTCCCCTTGTCCATTGCCGAAGAGGAAGAAGCTCCTCCTCTCGTCTTCACTCGCTTGCTCATGGCGTTGGTGATGGAGAGACAGCAGGTTAGCTCCTCGCCTGCTTGAGAGAGAGACCGACGGCGGCTGCTTCAACCTTGGATCGCGAGTGGAAAATTAGGGCGTGCTCGGGTCGGCTTTAGAGGGCTATCCGCAACATAGGCGTGTCGGGCATCCTCATACGCAAATACCCGACCCATTTAAGCGCGACACGGGCGTGCTCCGTCGCTCCCCAGGCGTGTCGCAGTCCGGCCCAGGCATGCCAAGGTTGAGAAGGGTGCGACACAGGCGTGCTATTCGCCTCACTCATTGTCTTGGTACCAACAACACGCTTGTGTTGTCGCAGCGAGTGTCGTCAATTTTGTATCCTGAAAACCTAAAAAAAATAAAAATAGAATAAAGAATAAAATAAAATAAAATACAATAACTAAAAAGAAATGAAAATAGTTTTGGTTGCCTCCCAAGAAGCACTTGTTTAAGGTCGTTAGTTTGACCCCTCGGTTACCCCCTAGTTTTGGGGATATGGCTTGAGGAGTATGCTATGCCTCTCCTCATCTCCAATTAGCTCAACAGAATTGTTTGCGAAGTATCTCTTAAGTCTTTGACCATTTAATTTGAAAATTCCCGTAGACTCACTAGATATATCAATATCTCCATGAGGATAAACCTTTTCAACTCGATATGGCCCCGACCATCTGGATTTCAGCTTCTCAGGAAAGAGTTTCAATCTGGAGTTGAATAGTAATACCAAGTCTCCTTGATGAAATTCTCTGCGCATGATGTTCTTGTCATGCCACCTCTTCGTTTTCTCCTTGTAAGACCTTGCATGTTCATAAGCATCGAGGCGTAGTTCTTCAAGTTCATTTAGCTACAATTTTTTTTCTCTCCGGCTTTCTTCAGGTCAAAATTAAGCCATTTAATTGCCCAATATGCCCTGTGCTCTATTTCAACTAGAAGATGACATGGTTTTTCATAAACTAATCGAAATGGAGTCATTCCAATGGGTGTCTTGTAGGCAGTTCGATAGGCCCATAGAGCATCATCAAGTCTTAAAGACCAATCCTTGATCTTGATACTGTTTTCTCCAAGATAGTCTTGATTTCCCTATTCGAAACTTCTACTTGCCCGCTCGTTTGTGGATGATATGGTGAGGCTAGTTTATGGGTTACTCCATACTTCTTGAGAAGACTTTCAAATTGTCTTTCGATAAAGTGTGAGCCTCCATCACTTATTACTGCTCTCGGTATTCCAAATCTTGGAAATATTATACTCTTAAAGAGCTTAATGACTGTTTTTGCATCACAAGAGGGGGATGGTAGAGCCTCAACCCATTTAGACACATAGTCCACTGCTACCAGTATATAGGTATTTTTATAGGAAGTAGGGAAGGGTCCCATATAGTCAATTCCCCAGACGTTGAACAATTCGACTTCCAATATCGAATTTTGAGGCATCTCATGTCTCCTTGATATGTTCCCGGTCCTTTGACAGTGATCAAGTCATCACATAATTTGAGAGTCTCTAAAAATATGAGGCCAAGCAAATCCTACTTGCAGAACCTTTGCCGCAGCCTTTGTCTGCTCGTGTGACCTCCATATGCGAGAAGAATGACAAGGATACAATATATCCTCAATCTCTTCTTGGATCGCATCTTCGATATATAGCATCCGCCCCTTGCTTGAAACAGAATGGTTCATCCCACACATAATGCTTTACATCCGAAAGGAACTTCTTCCTCTCGATGATAACTCATGTGAGAAGGTAATATCCATAAGCTAGGTAGTTAGCAAAATCAGTACCACGGAGCTTTGATTGTTCTGCTTTAAAAGAAGTCATTTATAGCAAGATCATCGGCTCTTCCCGCATTTGGTTCTAGATGAAGCCTCGATAGATGGTCTGCAACTACATTCTTTGTTCCTTGCTTGTCTCGAATTTCTAAGTCAAACTCTTGTAGGAGAAGTATCCACCAGATAAGTCTTGGCTTAGATTCCTTTTTACTCAGCAGATATCTTATGGCTGCATGATCTGTGTAAACTATCACCTTGGTCCCTATGATATAAGATCTGAACTTGTCGAAAGCAAATACTATAGCCAAGAGTTCCTTCTCTGTGGTAGCATAATTCATTTGTGCTTCATCCAATGTTTCTTGGCGTAGTAGATTGCATACACCTTGCGATCCTTCCTTTATCCTAACACTCGCTCCCACAAAGAAAATCATTGCATCACACATAATTTCAAAAGGGAGACTCCAATCTGGAGGTTGCATTATTGGGGCGGTTGTTAATGCTTCCTTTAACCTGGAAAATGCATCAAGACAAGGATTATCAAAGTGAAACACATCATCTTTAGCAAGCAAATTAGTTAATGGTTTTGAAATTTTTGAGAAGTCTTTGATGAACCGTCGGTAGAACCCTGCATGTCCTAGGAAACTACGCACTCCCCTGACATCAGTTGGAGGAGGCAACTTCTTGATCACTTCAGTTTTAGCAATGTCCACCTCGATACCACGGTGTGAGACTAGGTGGCCAAGTACTATGCCTTCTCGCACCATGAAGTGGCACTTCTCCTAGTTAAGCATTAAATTCATTTCCTCGGATCTCTGCAAGACCTTGACCAAATTAGATAAACACATATCAAAATCTGCACCATATACAGAAAAATCATCCATGAACACTTCCATTATATTCTCGATCATATCAGAAAAAATTGAAGTCATACACCTCTGAAATGTGGCCGGTGCATTGCATAGTCCAAAAGGCATTCTTCTGAAAGAAAAAGTACCATATGGGCAGGTGAAAGTTGTTTTCTCTTGGTCATTAGGATAAATAGGGATTTGATAGAAACCGGAGTATCCATCTAAGTAACAGAAATGCGATTGTTTTGCCAATCGGTCTAGCATTTGGTCAATAAATGGGATGGGAAAGTGGTCCTTTCTAGTTTCCTTATTCAATTTCCTATAATCAATACACATTCTCCATCCCGTAATAGTTCCAGTGGGGATTAACTCATTCGTAGCATTCCTTATCACCGTTATCCCCCCTTTCTTTGGCATGACATGGACTGGACTTACCCATTCGCTATCGGATATTTGATAGATAATTCCTGCATCTAGCAATTTCATGACCTCTTTCTTGACTATCTCTTTCATAGCTGGGTTCAGCCTTCTTTGATGCTCTATAGAGGTTTTAAAATTGTCTTCTAGTAGAATTCTGTGCATGCAAACCGATGGACTAATTCCCCTAATATCATCAATCTTGTATCCAATGACATTCTTATGTGTTTTCAATACCTCAATCAGTTTTTTGGTCTCTGCATTGCTCAGATTAGCATTAATGATCACAGGATAAGTAGAGTTTTCGCCAAGGAATTCATACCTGAGTGTGGATGGAAGAGGTTTAAGTTCTACCTGTGGTGTGAGGTTGGGGTCGCAAATCTTCAGCTCTTTATCCTCAAAATCCCCTCCGAGCTTATTAAGATGAGTTTGTTCTGGTGCTCCTTCTAGTGCTATTGACTGGAAACTGTCAATCCTACAACAAACATCAAAAACAGAAGGTTGTTTAATAGCTTTTGAAAGGTCAAATTCAATTTTGTCATTTCCAAATGCAAGTGAGAGTTTGTGGTTCTTGACATCTATCATTGCTCCTGCAGTAGCCAAGAAAGGTCTCCCCAAAATGAGTGGAATACATGGGTCTTCATCCATGTCTAGTACTACAAAATCTGCAGGAATAATAAATTTTCCCACCTGCACTGGTACATCTTCTAAGATTCCCAAAGTATATCTAATGGAGCCATCGGCTAACTGCAAGGCCATAGTAGTTAGTTTCATTTCTCCTAAATCTAGTTTCTTGCATATGGAAAGAGGTATCAGATTTACACTGGCGCCCAAATCGCAAAAAGCCTTATCAAAATTTGAGTCATTAATTATGCAAGGGATAGAAAAGCTACCTGGATCATTTAGTTTGGGAGGTACCATGTTCTTAATTAAAGCGCTGCACTCCTCAGTAAGAGCCACTGTTACATGCTCCTCGACTTTTCTTTTATTTGTTAAGATGTCCTTCAAGAACTTGGAGTATGTGGCCATTTGTTGAAGAGCTTCTGTAAAAGGTATATTGATATATAGCTTCCTAATTACCTCAAGAAACTTACCAAATTGTTCATCCAATTTTTCCTTAATCAGCCTTTGAGGGAACGGGATAGCAGGCTTATATGTTCTTTGTTCCCTATTCGACATGCCAGTGTCGTTCGACACAGGCTGGGCGTGTCGGCTGCTGGAGTTACCCGACACGGGTGTGTTTACCGACACGCGCGCAGGTTCGCTTTCAGCGTGTTGAACAACACGCCCTGGGTTAAGGTGTGTTGTCGGCTTCCTTTGCTACTCAACCCAGGCGTGCTGCTGTCTTCTTCCAACTCTGGCACGCTCGTGTCATTTAGCACAGGGGATGCTTGTTGAGCTTTGTCTCCTTCTAAAATTCTTCCACTTCTCAAACTTATGGAATTACAATGCTCGGCTGGGTTTACTTCTGAATTTCCAGGAAATATGCCGGGCGTCCTTGATGCTGAGCTGGCAATTTGGGAAATTTGATTTTCCAGCATTCTTGTGTGATTAGTCAAATTATCAACCTTGCTTCCCAATTGCTTGATTGCCTCGGTATTATTTTGATGTTGTTGATTTGATTCTACAATATGCTGTCGAAATTCATCATTTATCTTCCCCTGACACGTAATAAAATTTTCCATCATCTTTTCTAAGCTCGACTTGGGTCCTGGCTGAAATCCCGAAGGTGCTCCAAAACTGTTCTGTCCCGAAGAATTTTGGTTGGCTCTATACGAAAAGTTGGGATGATTCCTCCAACCGGGATTGTACGTGTTTGAGTAAGGGTTGCCACCATTAGGCTTCTGATTAAAATTATTTAGCGCATCTACTTGCTCAATCCCAACTCCTTCAGATGGTCCGTGTAGGATTTGGCAATTCATTGATACATGTCCTATTACACCACATATCTCGCAAGTGACATTAGATGAGTTTACAGCTGATACATTAAAATGTTCGAGCTTTTGAGTTAACGCATCGACTTTTGCACTGAGTAGATCAATGGTACTTACCTCAAACTTACCTGGCATTTTAGTTTGATATCCTCGTTCTGTAGCCCATTGGTGAGAATTCATTGCCACATTCTCGATGATCTCAAAAGCTTCATCCAATGTTTTGTTCATAAGAGCTCCTCCTGCAGCAGAATCAAGAGAAACTTTAGTAGCATACGAGATTCCATTGTAGAAAGTATGAACAATGAGCCACTTCTCCAGCCCATGATGAGGGCATTGCTGTAGTAATCCCTTAAATCTATCCCAGGCTTCAAATAATGTTTCTCCATCCTTTTGTGCAAAATTCGTGATTTGATGACGAAGACTTGCAGTTTTGCTGGGTGGAAAATACTTGTCTAAGAATCTTTGCTCCAGCTGATCCCAGGTAGTTATACAATCTGCTGGAAGAGAGTGTAGCCAAGCTCTAGCTTTGTCCCACAATGAGAAAGGAAACAAGCCTTGATCTAATAGCATCACCGAGGCTCCATTTTTAAAGTTTCGTAAAATTCCAAAAATACTTCCAAGTGTAGATTTGGATCTTGATGAGTGCTCCTCGAATCTTTGTTGGACCATGGATAGTAGAGCCGGTTTTAATTCAAAATTGTTCGCTTCAATAGGGGGTCTTCTAATACTCGATCTCAATCCCTTGTACTAGGTGCCGATAATCCCTTAGAGGTTTATTCTCATTACGATCGCCATGTTAGAGGTCGATTTTCTTCTGTCGTTCTTTGAAATCGTCTTCTAGCAAGGAACGTTCTCTCTATCTCAGGATCAATATCAATAGGATTTCTATTAACTGCGGCATGCAACAACAAGGGAGGCTCCCAAAACAAGAATTCTGTAATAGACACAAGAAAGAAAAAACAAAAACAGAATCTAGATTAACTAAATCACGCTAATTCAATATTGAGTGCCAATCACGCAAGAACTGGCCAAAACTTGATGTGTTGTTTCCGCAAGTGCACATTGTCGCCAAGTAATAAAATATCGATCCCACAGGATTGGGTCAATTACCGAAAGTGGTCGTGATACCAAGTTATCTAGTCAATCGAATTGTGGTTTAAGCAAAGAACCCGAGAAGTCAAGAACAACGAATGAGAAGAACGAAATAAAGTCAAGAGTTGAGGAGAATCTCGTGATATGGGTTTCACCACGACGATTTATAAGGTGATTTAATTCTTTCCTAACCTTATTAGAGTTGTTTTGATGGAACCTATCCTAAGGTAAATCAACGGCCCCTTTCGAGGTCTCGTTAATGTACCTATCAAACTCAATTTACCTGTCACGGTGTTCGAGCATAGGGGATCATAATCAGCTAAGGGGACCTGTCACGAGACCCCCGCAAACCTCCCTATGTCTTACCCCCGTTATTTGGTAAAAACTGGATTTGATAGATCCATTAAGTTCATGAGAGTTCCTCTAGAGTCAAATTTCCTCTTCACGGTAGGTTTGCACACGGGACCATAATCAGCTAAGGAGACCTGTCACGAGACCCCCGCAAGCCCTCATAGATACACTACCGCTACTAGTAGGAGTTATTCCCTAGTTGGTTCTGGCTTTCGGGAACTCGGGTTCACTGTTAGGTACTTCCCCTTTGCTCCTTAGGTTTATCAATAAGAATCCAAAAGAACCAGATCAAAAATAAACAATAGTTCAGGTAGTATAGATAATATCATCCGTCATAAATCGTCAAGGGCTACTCCCCCATCCTAAGATTACAGGATACTACTCCATAGTCTGACAAGAATTACTAGAGAAAGAAATTACGATACTGGGTGCCATATCCTTCTTCTGCTGACTCCTTCTCTTTATCTTCTTCTGTCGTCGATCTTTGACCACCCGCCGTCCTCCCTTTAGGGTTAGAATCTCTCCTCTTTTATAGCCTTGACCTCCTCTTTAATTAAGGCAATAGATTTCCCCGTAATTGAGACGAAGATCCTGATTGCTCGCAGAAAAGGAATTATGGAATCAGGCCAACACGCCCATGCCAAATGAGGGCACTGGCGTGTCGGGCATTTCCCACCGAGCGTGTTGCGCTTTGAATCGGGCGTGTTGAGCCGAATCGGCGTGTCGGCTGCTGGAACCCCTGACACAGGCGTGTCAATCGGTGAGCCAGGGCGTGTTGGAGCTGAACTGGGCGTGTCGACTGCTGGAACCCCTGACACAGGCATGTCAATCGGTGAACCAGGGCGTGTTGGCTGCTGGCTCTCATGACACGAGCGTGTTGATTTCTAACACGCCTGTGTTGTTTTGATACACCTGTTTCTTCGCCCTGTTAACACAAAAACACCCAAAAGCAGTCTCTTCGTCCAAAATATGCTAAACTTTAACTGAATCATGATAAAATACATGCCTAGGATATGAAATGTGATAGAATGCATGTATATGGAGTAGTGAAAACATAGCATGATTTACACACATCAGTTAGATAGTTGATTAATCTTAGTGCTTGATTTTTGTTAATATTGTACCTTGACTCCACTCATGTTAATCTGTGCTTGATACTTAGTCTTTGCACTTTGAGTTATACTATTGTTGTCATATTTCAATCATCGTTGCTATAAATTATCTATGCTATGGTATGTAGATCTTTAGACGCTTAACCATGTATATGTAGCTGAGTATGGATGTCGATTTGACTCGAGTCATCAGGATCAATCATCCGAGGGTGGATGGTCTCCTTAATGTAGAGTTAGTGGTTGTATCCTCATACCTTTCATTGTATAACTATTACGGATCATATGTTTGTACATGGTAGTGTGGGTTGTCGACGGTGTGTCGCTACGGATTGGAAGTCCTAGCATGATCGATGGTTAGTTGTATATGACTCTCTGAGGGATAGAGAGTGTGTTGTGAGTGTACGTATGTGTGGTTGTGCATTCATTCCATTTGCATGCATGCTGGCGACTTGGTCTCCCTTATGGTTGAGAGGGTCATCAGTCATCCTGCCTCCATGGTTACTCGTGATAGTAGTAACTGGTGTGAGGGAAGTTCATTTGTTGTGTCACACTCGGCCACTATTGATAGTGGTAGTATAGGTTATATCTCTTTAGCTTATCGCTACTTATTCATACTGCCCACTTAGCCACTTGAGATAATGGTTGTTGTTGAGTTGGGATAATTGTCATGTCGTGCCACCTAGGCCACACTAGGGTCATGGTAGCAAGTGGGGTGCACAAGAATGACCATGCATTTGCATTTTCATGTGTGAGGGCATTTTCATATATTTATGTATATATATGTGTGCGAGTGTGAGCAGTATATATATATATACAGTCTATGTTAGGTTTCCGGCACCGCGGCAAGTGTGTGTTCGAACATTTTTCGTAAATATGTGCGCAGTGGAAGAAATAAAAAGCAATAAATCTAATTTATTACATCACACACACCACACGCATGCAGAGTACAATATGTGTAGACATAACCGTAGTTTCAAATTTTGCAATAAAAAGAAATTATTCTACATATACCTGACGTATCACGTGTAGCGGGAAAGGAATCAACCGGAGCGACTCTCGCTAGAACCGGCTCAATCCGTATCCACGCCGAGTATAGTCGGGATGACTTCACAAAGCCACGAGCCTTGTCTTCGTACAAGTCACTAGCGTCGTATCGAAAATGATGTGTTCGAGAGAAGATCACAATCCGAATCAAAATTTGGATTTAAAATCGAGTCCCCAAAACACACTTCTCTGGAGGGGTATTCGTCAACCGTTTGACGAATCCTTCATCCTCCACCTTTGAGGATTATCGGAGATCGAATCCCTGGCAAGGTAGCTGTTGTCGGAGCTCCAAACATCATCCAAACGACGCTCCAACAAGAAGGAAGTAAACTGGAGAGCTTTGGAGGAGAACTTGCGCCGGCCAAATAAGGAAAGCAGGCCGCTCCTTGGTCACCTGAGCCAAGGGAAGTCGCCAGAGGGTCGCCGAAGGATCGCCGGCAGGAGCTTGAATGCTGGCAACAACTTGGACGGCGGTACAAGGGCTGGGCAACAACAAGGTTCGGCGGCAACCTAGTTGGGCGGTGGCACAAGAAGAGGAGAGGGAAGGGGCGACACCAAAAATAGGATTAGGTTCATTCGTTTATTCTTCACCACTTCCAAACCCACTTTGGTTCATTCGTTTAAAACAAACCAAACCCCTTTGGTTTATTCTTCACCATTGGATTAGAACCAAACCAATTTGATTCATCCATCATGTTTTCATAAGACATGGCCCATCCACACTTCCAATGCGACTAAAATAATTTCATGCTCGCTCCTTGTTTGGTCCAACCAAACCTAGTTTCTCTCGATCTGAGAATCTCATTCTCAAGCTCATTTTAAATCATTCGGATTACACTCATTGTGCGTGTGACCAAATAGGTTCTCGGTTTATGTTGGCCGTCTATAATTAACCATTAATTATAGAACGATCATGAGTGACATCTTGTAGTACATCATTATCCCCAATTAACTGAAAGATCAACGGTTGATCAAGAACTATTTCTGAAACCCTTCAGCAGCTATAATGAATCGTGCCCCATTCCTTTCACTTATCTTATACCCATTTGGTTCAGGACATGGACTATAGTGTCAGTCCCCACTAGATTGACTACGTCACACCTAGCCCAAGTATCATTTTCTCGTCCTACGGATTCTAGTTACTGCACATGTATCCAATAGTACCTTACTCTAAACATGTAATGCTTTGGCCAAAGACTTTAGTAACAATTCGACGAGAGGCCATAGGTATACATCTCCTCGCAAGGAGTGGTGAATCCTTTATAGGCTATTCAAACACCTTCGATCACTTCGACTTATGCCCAATCATCCCGGGTTCACATCTCCTCGGAGATGCTTGCTTAAGATATCAAAGCATAAGTCTTCATAACCAAGATGACTTTAATACCGCAAGTCAAAGGAACATCGCACTTAAGATGCAGTAAGAACTTTATTGACATATCTATATATGCAAAGAACCATATGAAGTTTTATAGTTGGCCACTCTAATGAACTAGTTACCATAACTAGCATCCACAATTAACTCCGGACATCATAATGTCACCAGCCAGTGAGAATCAGCTGCTTGGATACACCAACTCATACCTCGTGCTAGTTTCGACATAATTGATGGTGTCCAAATCCACCAATTCATCGACTAGGGAAAATTCGGATACATCATAATTACACATGCAGAGATACTCACTAGTTGTGATCCAATCACAAATTCTCTCATGCTGTGAATCGTATCGTGGACGTTTAGTAAATGAGTTTAAGATCTAATCAAATACATGAAAACATGTATACTCAAATAGTGAATCTTCATTTATCATATAAATGGTTCAAACATAAGGCGATTGCCTTAGGACATCTCTCATATATTACTAACAAACTCGCACTTGGCCTAATGTCAATCTCTACGGTATCCAATACCATAAGCTCTAATATGACCCTCAAACTTACTTTGAGGTAATGCCTTAGTTAAAGGATCCGCTAAGTTCCTTTCAGTGGGAATATTCTCGATATGTATTTCCTTCCTACTTACGATCTCTCTGATCAAATGATAGTGGCGAAGCATGAAGGGACGAAGCTTCGCTTCCCGCTTCAACTCGGCCGCTTGTGTATGGCGATCCCACCTACATCCCCGGATTAAAAAAATTAATCCAAGACGAAGAAGGATTACCCAAGAAACCGATCCATCATCTTGTTATTCGATTAGAGTGGTCTCTTGAACAAACTAGTTGTTTAAGCAACCTAACTCTTTTCCTCGATTAGCCGCGAAATAGATGATGTATGGATCGCCGGTTTTTGTGTTTGTCTTCGGGGTCCAAGTAAATTAGCCACATGCAATTACATACATCATATAAAGAAACAAAAGGAAACCAAAACAAGAATTATACCTCTTGTTTACCTCTTGGTCTTCTATTGTATGTCCTATCCTCCTCTTGGACACTGTGTGGGCAACGATCCTCCAAGAGATGAAACCTCCTAGATCACGTATCTTCCTTTCCTTGCTCGCTCCGAACAAAGGAAGATAATAAGCTCCCTTCTTCTCCTTTCTAGTTCCGGACACAATCCCTTTGGAGAAAGATCAAGCCACCTTCTCCTCTTTGTTGTTGCCGCCGGCCACCAAGGAGAGGGAGAAGGAATAATGGGTGCCGGCCAAGAGCTCCAAAGGAAGAACCTTCACCATTGTTGCCGCCAACCAAGGAGAAGAATAGGAGGAGGTATGGGCTCCGGCCAAAGCAAGGAGGAAGAAGATGGGCGCCGACAAAAGCAAGGAGGAAGAAGATGGGCGCCGACTACCAATTAGGAAGAGAAGGAAACAAACCCTAATCCTTCCAAAGATTGCCACCCAAGCCTAATCCCAAACCCTAGCCGCCCAAGCCAAAACCCTAATCTCCAAGTATATCTTATCGCCCACTCCTAAGACTTATTTATAGAGTTAAGCTTAAGCCTCCTTTCAATCTCCACCGTCGGATCTAGAGATTTATTCTCCACTGTCAGATCTAGAGATTTAATCTCAACCATCGGATCTAGAGATTTAACCTCCACCGTCGGATCTAGACTTCCATTTTCCACCATCGGATCTAGACTTCATGAGGGTTTTAATAGGCTACAATAGGGACAATGAGGAGGAGTTAGATCTTGGCCACCCAATGGATCTAGCCCATATAAAGTCCGATCCATTAATGATAATCCATTCCACTAGAGGTTTATCATTGATCTACCTCACCAATCCCCATAAATAAATATGGGCTCCATATATTTATTGTAAAAATATCTCCCCGTGTTTAAGATCTCGAATGTTCGTCAATTAATTAATTTATTGACAATTAATTAATCAACATCTAACTCCATGAGTAGTACCACTCAACCTTATCATCATGTCGGACCAAGTCCACCTGCAGGGTTACATGATGATCCTTATGAGCTTCTCAAGGGGACATAATCATCCTAATATATAAGACACAATTTCCTCCTATAATCAATGGCACACCATGTAAATAATATCATTTCCCAACTTACCGAGTCTATCGATTTAATCTATAAATCTCTCCCCTTGGTAAATCAAAGAAATAAATACTAAGTCCATGTGCCCGTTATTATATCGGGATTAAGAGCATGTACACCATAATATCCGAGGTCCAATTCAATTATGTAGTCAGCAATAAATTGAATCACCTCTAAGTCGGTCATGCTCAATACACACAAAGTGTACTAGTGTAATTCTATGGTCAAGACAAACCAATACCAAATTACACTACAACCATACCAATCGTTTGTCCAAAACCATCTCGGCTATGAGCCTCTACTTATACTCTACATGGAACTGATAACATGATCTCCCGTGTGACACTACACACCATGTTATCTACAATGTAATGTATCAGACAATATGCATAACCATAAATATGCAAACAATGATCATGTGATTCTTATTTCAAAAATAAAGATGTTCATACAAAAGATAGACTTTTCAGTATACATCCCAACAATCTCCCACATCTACTAAAAGACTATAATGTCCTCATACTGCCATACATCTGATTCCCATTCCCTTCACATGCCTATCAAAAGCTCTCACGAGAAGGGACTTAGTGAAAGGATCTGCCAGGTTACCTCTGATGCAATCTTGGCTACAGCAACTTCTCCTCGCTTTACGATTTCTCGTATCAGATGGTACTTACGCTCTATGTGTTAACTTGCCTTATGGGCTCATGGTTCTTTTGAGTTTGCAACTGCACCACTGTTATCACAATAAATTGAGATAGTTCTAGGCAAACAAGGAATCACATCCAAGCCCATCAAGAAGGTCCTGAGCCATACGACTTCTTTGGCCGCCTTAGAGGCTGCGACATACTCAGGTTCCATGGTAGAGTCCCCAACGCATTTCTGCTTGACACTCCTCCATACAATGGCTCCACCTCTCAAAGTAAACACAAAACCTGAGGTAGACTTACTGTTATCCCAATCTGATTGGAAGTCGAAATCTATGTAACCCACAGGGGGTAATTGATCTACATAGTATACCAGCATATAATCCCTAATCCTTCTAAGGTAATTTAATATATTCTTTACCACAGTCCAATGTCCCTATCCTGGATTACTCTGATATCTGCTAACCATGCCCACGTCAAAGCAGATATCTGGCCTCGTACATAGCATAACATACATGAGGCTTCCTACTGCTGAAGCATAAGGAACCGCCTTCATCTCCTCTATCTCATTTGATGATCTTGGACACATATCTTTAGATAAAGGTACTCCATGCCTAAAAGGTAGAAAACCTTTCTTGGAGTTTTGCAAGTTAAAACGAGCCAAAATGGTGTCTATGTATGAAGCTTGAGATAAGCACAACATCCTTTTCTTGCGATCCCTTATAACCTTGATCCCAAGGATGTGTCCCACTTCTCCCAAGTCCTTCATATCAGACTGTTTGGACAACCATACCCTTACATTCGATAACACCTTAACTTTGTTGTCCATTAACAAAATGTAATCTACGTATAGTACAAGAAATACTACTACGTTTTCGTCACATCTCTTGTATACACAAGACTCATCTGAACTTTGAATAAATCCATAAAACTGGATTACCTCATCAAAGCGGATGTTCCAAGATCTCGAAGCTTGCTTCAATCCATAAATGGACCGATTAAGCTTGCACACAAGATGCTCTTTGCCCTTTGCAATGAATCCCTCTGGTTGCTTCATATAGATGTTTTCCTCAAGACTTCCATTAAGGAAAGCTGTCTTGAAATCCATCTGCCACACCTCATAATCTATATGAGCAACAATACAAAAGAGAATCCGGATTGACTTAAGCATGGCTACCGGAGAAAAAGTCTCCTCATAATCGATTCTCTCTTTCTAAGTATACCCTTTCGCAACAAGCCTTGCTTTGAAGGTCTCAACCTTCCCGTCTATTCCTCTCTTTCTTCTGTAGATCCACTTGCATCCAATGAGTTTAACACCATTGGATGGTTCTACTAGCTCCCAGACCTGATTTGAATCCATAGATTCTATCTCAGAATTCATCGCACTTTGCCAAGATACCACATCTTTATCTTGGATTGCCTCGTCATATGTCCAAGGATCAGGTTCATGTTCGCCAGGGACCAAATCAGAAGATTCTCCCAAGAACATAAATCTATCAGGCTGTCTAACAACCCTCCCACTACGATGAGGTATCACCTGTGTATCCTCTATGACACGCGGTGTAATTACTTGTGGTATATCCTCTTGTACCGGTGGTACTGAAGTAGTGACTTCCCCTCTCAATTCCTCCAGAACATTCTTACTCATGAGATTGTGGTTCATCACATAGTCTTCCTCTAGAAATCTGGCGTTCGTGATAACGATCACCCTCTGATCTCTAGGACTATAAAACAAACCACCTTTCGTTCCTCTAGGATAGCCAACGAACATGCGCACTTCTGTACGAGGTTCCAACTTCCCAGCATCTACCTTCAGCACATGTATTGGACTCCCCCAAATTTGAATATGTCACAGACTAGGATTTCTCCCAGTCCATAATTCTATGGGAGTAGAAGGCACGGATTTAGATGGTAGCAAGTTAAGAATATATACTACCGTATCAAGAGCATACCCCCAGAATGAATCTGGCAACTCAGAATAACTCATCATCGATCTAACCATCTCCATAAGAGTCCTATTCCTTCGTCCACTACACCATTCTGCTAGGGTGTGCCAGGTGCAGACAATTGGGATTGAATCCCAACCTCTGATAAGTAATTCCTAAACTCTCTCAAGAGGTACTCACCACCACGATCAGATCGTAGTGTCTTGATACTTTTACCTTGACGTTTCTCCACATCAGCCTTGAATTCTTTGAACTTGTTGATGTGTGTAAATCATGCTATATTTTCACTACTCCATATGCATGTATTTTATCTCATTTCATGTCCTAGGCATGTATTTTATCATGATTTAGTTAAGTTTAGCATATTTTGAATGAAGAGACTGCTTTTGGGTGTTTTTCATGTTAACAGGGTGAAGAAGCAGCGTATCAAAACAACATAGGCATGTTATCAGTGACACGTCCGTGTCAGGAGTTCCAGCGCTCAACACGCCCCAGTTTAGCCTTCAACATGCCCTGGTTCAGCAATCGACATGCCCCGTTCAAAGCGCTGACACGACCGACGTATCAAAACAACACAGGCGTGTTATCAGTGACATGTCCGTGTCAGAGTTCCAGCGTTCAACATGCCCCAGTTCAACCTTCGACATGCCCCATTCAAGCACAACACGGTCGGTGGGAAATGCGTGACACGCCTGTGCCCTCATTTGGCATGGGCGTGTTGTCCTGATTCTAGATTTTCTTTTCTGCGAGCAACTCGACGAAGCCGTGATCTTCGTCTCAATTAAAGGAAAATCTTTTGCCTTAATTAAAGAGTAGGCCAAGGCTATAAAAGAGGAGATATTCTAACCCTAAGGGAGGACGACGCAGGGTCAAAAGGACGATAGAAGAAGGAAGGAGTCGACAACAGAGGAACACAGATGGCACTAAGTATCGTAATTTCTTTCTCTAGCAATTCTTGTTCGACGATGGAGTAGTGTCTTGTAATCTTAGGATGGGGGAGTATCCCTTGATGATTTATGATGGATGATGTAATCTATACTACTTGAATTATTGTTTGTTTTGATCTCTTTTTGGATTCTTATTAATAAACCTAAGGAGCTAAGGGGAAGTACCTAACAGTGAACCCAAGTTCCCGAAACCCAGAACTAACTAGGGATAAACTCCTGTCAAGTAGCGGTAGTGTATCTATGAGGGCTTGCGGGGGTCTCGTGACAGGTCCCCTTAGCTGATTATGGTCCCATGTGCAAACCTATCGTGAAAAGAAAATTTAGACTCTAAAGGAACTCTTATGGACTTAATGGATCTATCAAATCCAATTTTTACCAAGTAACGAAGGTAAGACTAGGGAGGTTTGCGGGGGTCTCATGACAGGTCCCCTTAGCTGATTATGATCACCTACGCTCGAATACCGTGACAGGTAAATTGAGTTTGATAGGTACAGTTAGCGTAGACCTCGAAAGGGGCCGTTGATTTACCTTAGGATAGGTTCCATCAAAACAACTCTAATAAGGGAAGGAAAGAATTAAATCACCTTATAAATCGTCGATGTGGTGAAACCCATATCCTGAGATTCTCCTCAACTATTGACTTTTAGCTCGTTCTTCTCATTCGTTGTTCTTGACAGCTCAGTTCCTTTGCTTAATCTATAAATTGATTGACTAGATAACTTGGTATCATGATCATTCGGTAATTGTCCCAATCCCTGTGGGATCGATATTTTTATTACTTGAAGACAACCGTGCACTTGCGGAAAATAACACATCACCTGTCAAAGCATTCAGACTTGCAGCGCATCATGTAAATGTATCCAAATCTTGAATAATCATCTATAAAAGAGACGAAATATTCAAAACCACCTCTAGCCTAGATAGACATAGGACCACACAAATCAAAATGAACCAATTCCAACACATCTTTGGCTCTATACTCCTTGGCCTTAAAAGGCCTCTTGGTCATTTTACCTTCCAAGCAAGATTCACAGGTTGGGAAATCTTCCACCACTAATGAAACTAGAGGTCTATCGGCTATCAACCTTTGAATTCTACTTAGGTTAATATGACCTAACCTTAGATGCCAAAGATATGTTTGGTTCATTTTCAAAGATTCTTTTCTCTTATTAGAATTAGAAGATGAGTTATTTACTTTTATTTGCATCGTGGGAGCTTTTGGTTAAAGGGTATATAAATTTCCTATCAATGCACCATAACAGATAATCTCCTTATTCATTTTTATAATAACTCTGTCATTAAAAGAAATAGAATATCCCCAAAAACAATTTAGAAACCAAAATTAAATTCTTTTTAAATAAAGGCACATAAAGATAATTTTTCAGAACCAAAATTTTATTCCTATCAAAAGATAAATAAACATCTCCCACTGTAATAGCCACCACCTTCGTAGCATCGCTCAAGTAAACGGTAATCTCCCCCTCAGTCAGTCATCTGGTTTCCTGGAACCCCTGCAAAGTATTGCAGACATGATCAGTGGCTCCCATATCTACACACCAGGTGTCGATAGATAACACCGATAAACATGTTTCAACGACTAGACCAATAGATATACCTTTGTTCTGCTTTTGGTTGGGCCAGTCCTTCTTCCAATATCCAGTCTTCTTGCAAGTGAAGCACTTGCCTTTCGGCTTCTTCACTCTTCCCTGAGATCCTCCCGCCACCTTTGCCTCACCTTGTTTCTTCTTCTTCTTTCCTTTAGGCTTAGAAGTAGAAACCTTTTGGGCAACCATGGCCTGAGCCTGAGCACTCTGACGAAAAAACCCCTCTGTCTCCTGGAGATGTATCAGAAGCTCCGGCAATGAATACAACCTTTTATTCATGTTGTAGTTCAAGAGAAACTGCTCAAAACTCCTAGGTAGAGACTGGAGAATGATATCGACCTTGGTTTACCCATCGATCTCCGCTCCAAGGACTTCCATCTCATTCGAATGAGCCATGATCTTGAGAACATGATCCCTCACGGGTGTTCCCTTGATCATGGTGGCCATCATCAAGTTCCTCATGGCTTCCTTCCTTGCACCCCGATTATGGTGTCCAAAAAGCTCCTTGAGATTGAGCATCATGTCATAAGTAGTGGATGCTGATGTTGAAATACATTTGACATAGAAGTCAAAATGTAACACAGCGCCATCTCATCAGCCTATATCCACTTCTTATAACTCTCCTTCTCCTTTTCCCCAGAATCATCCATAGGCTTAGGAGGACACTCTTCAAAGAGTACATACTTGTACTCCTTAGCAGTCAAGATTCCTTTTCCAATCAACATAATTGGGTCCAGTAAGTTTATTCTCTTTTAGTATCACAGTGAGCGGGTTGAAAGTAATTTTTGAAAAACCTAAGAATCACATAGATCAAAATATTAGATTTCAAAAAATTATTGATTCCTCAAACAATAAAATTTTAAAATCAACCAACACCTCAAAATACCGAGAATATCGTATGTCACGATCGTGTGGACGTATACGAATTCTACATTTGTAAGAGGGGGTTTTACCCATTAACTTTACTATCTTGTCAACCTAACTTTTTGACAAATAAAATTAATAGTTGGTTCCTCTTCGGCCCTACAAATAAAAGCAGTGACTCCGATGGGGAGGATACTCCTATTTGCATCTAAGTGTGCACCATTACTTGGTACCAAGGCAATTATCTCGGGTTATGTGCCTTCCAATGGGGAAGTACACATGCCCCTAAATAATTTCCTATAACAATATTCGACCCTATGATCCGCAAAACAAACTCATCCAATGGGGAGGAAGGCACTCAGAGCCGACGCGCAAGTTTGTTTGCATCGCATGTCAAATCGTAATGGAGGCCGTGGGAATTTATAAAAAATATCCCTCTCCCACTTAGTAATTTAAAATTGAGGAATTTTCCTAGCACACGACATGCATATCAAACAAAAAGCAATAAATATGAAAAAAATATTTTCCAACTATTATGAATTTTGTTCTCCAATATGCCTCCCGTCGTATCTCCATCTCGTCCACTCCTCCCTACGCCATGTATAAGCCATCCGGAGATCCGAGCTGAGAAAAATTATTTTAATTTACATCCATTGATCCTATACTTGACGAAGGAGTGTAAATGAAATCTAGATCAAAAGTAAACTAAAATAAAAGAGTACAATGTCGTACTTAATTACAAAAATTAAATACTAGCCTCGTCAACCCCAAGGATTCAAATAATATTACCCACATCCAATCACATACACACACATATGGCCATAATAGTTGGATCTTATGCCTGCAACCAAAAAGTTAGCCAACGAACATCCTACTATCATCTGACACATATAATATATGAAATGTGCATAAAATTAACCGAATCGTAAACATACAAAACCGGAAACCGTGGCTCTGATACCACTTGAAGGATGAAGCTTCGCTTCCCGTTTCAACTCGGTCACTTGTGCATGGAGATCCCACCTACGTCCCTGGATTAAAAAATTTAATCCAGGATGAAGACGGATTACCCAAGCACCCGATCCATCATCATGCTATTCGATTAGAGTTGTCTCTTGTACAAACTAGTTGTTCAAGCAACCTAACTCTTTTCCTCGATTAGCCATGGAATATATGATGTACGGATCACCAATTTTTGTGTTTGTCTTCGGGGTCCAAGTAAATTAGCCACATACAATTACATACATCATATAAAGAAACAAAAGGAAACCAAAACAAGAATTATACCTCTTGTTTACCTCTTGGTCTTCTATCGTATGTCCTATCCTCCTTTTGGACGTTGTGTGGGCAATGATCCTCCAAGAGATGAAGCCTCCTAGATCACGTATCTTCCTTTCCTTACTCGCTCCGAACAAAGGAAGATAATAAGCTCCCTTCTTCTCCTTTCTAGTTCCGGACACAATCCCTTTGGAGAAAGATCAAGCCACCTTCCCCTCTTTGTTGTTGCCACTGCCACCAAGGAGAGGGAGAAGGAATAATGGGTGCCGGCCAAGAGCTCCAAAGGAAGAACCTTCACCCTTGTTGCCACCAGCCAAGGAGAAGAATAGGAGGAGGTATGGGTGCCGGCCAAAGCAAGGAGAAAGAAGATGGGCGCCGGCTACCAATTAGGAAGAGAAGGAAAAAAAACCCTAATCCTTCCAAAGATTGCCACCCAAGCCTAATTCCAAACCCTAGCCGCCCAAGCCAAAACCCAAATCTCCAAGTATATCTTGCCGCCCACTCCTAAGCCTTATTTATAGAGTTAGGCTTAAGCCTCCTTTCAATCTCCATCGTTGGATCTAGAGATTTAATCTCCACCATCGGATCTAGAGATTTAATCTCAACCGTCGGATCAAGAGATTTAACCCCACCGTCGGATCTAGACTTCCATTTTCCACCATCGGATCTAGGCTTCATGAGGGTTTTAAAAGGTTACAATAGGGACCATGAGGAGGAGTTGGATCTTGGCCACCCAATGGATCTAGCCCACATAAAGTCCGATCCGTTAATGATTATCCATTCCACTAGAGGTTTATTATTGTTCTACCTCACCAACCCCCATAAATAAATATGGGCTCCATATATTAATTGTACAAATATCTTCCCGTGTTTAAGATCTCGAATGTCCATCAATTAATTAATTTACTGAGAATAATTAATCAACATCTAACTCCATGAGTAGTACCACTCAACCTTTTCATCATGCCAGACCAAGTCCACCTGCAGGGTTTACATGATGATCCTTATGAGATCCTCAAGGAGATATCATCATCCTAATATATAGGATACGGTTTCCTCCTATAATCAATGGTACAACATATAAATAATATCATTTCCCAACTTACCTAGCCTATCGATTTAATCTATAAATCTAGTTCATTGGTAAATCAAAGAAATAAATACTAAGTACATGTGCCCGTTATTATATCGGGATTTAGAGCATGTACGCTATAATATCTGAGGTCAGATTCAATTATGTAGTCAGCAATAAATTTAAACACCTCTAAGTCAGTTCTGCTCAATACACAAAAAGTGTACTAGTGTAATTCTATGGTCAAGCCAAACCAAGACCAAATTACACTACAACCATACCAATGGTTTGTCCAAAACTATCTCGGTTGTGAGCCTCTACTTATACTCTACATGGAACTGATAACATGATCTCGCAGGTGACACTACACACCATGTTATCTACAATGTAATGTATCAGACAATATGCATAACCATAAATATGCAAACAATGATCATGTGATTCTTATTTCAAAAATAAAGATGTTCATACAAAAGATAGACTTTTCAGTATACATCCCAAGAATCTCCCACTTCTACTAAAAGACTATAATGTTCTCATACTGCCATACTTCTGATTCCCATTCCCTCTACATGCCTATCATAAGCTCTCACTGGAAGGGCCTTAGTGAAAGGATCTGCCAGGTTATCCTTTGATGCAATCATGGCTACAACAACTTCTCCTCGCTTTACGATTTCTCGTATCAGGTGGTACTTGCGCTCTATATGTATACTTGCCTTATGGGCTCGTGGTTCCTTCGAGTTTGCAACTGCACCACTGTTATCACAATAAATTGTGATACTTCTAGGAAAACAAGAAATCACATCCAAGTCCATCAAGAAGTTCTTGAGCCATACAACTTCTTTGGTCGCCTCAGAGGCTGCCACATTCTCAGATTCCATGGTAGAGTCCGCCACGCATTTCTGCTTGACACTCCTCCATATAATAGCTCCACCTCCCAAAGTAAACACAAAACCAAAGGTAGACTTACTGTTATCCCTATCTGATTGGAAGTCAGAATCTGTGAAACCCACAGGGAGTAATTGATCTGCCTGGTATACCAGCATATAATCCCTAGTCCTTCTCAGGTACTTTAATATATGCTTTACCGTAGTCCAATGTCCCTATCCTGGATTACTCTGATATCTGCTAACCATGCCCACGGTAAAGAAGATATCCGACCTCATACATAGCATAACATACATGAGGCTTCCTCCTACCGAAGCATAAGGAACCGCTTTCATCTTCTCTATCTCCTTTGATGTTCTAGGACACATCTCTTTAGATAAAGGTACTATATGCCTAAAAGGTAGAAAACCTTTCTTGGAGTTCTACATTCTAAAACGAGCCAAAATGGTGTCTATGTATGAAGCTTGAGATAAGCACAACATCCTTTTCTTGCGATCCCTTATAACCTTGATCCCAAGGATGTGTCAAACTTCTCCCAAGTCCTTCATATCAAACTGTTTGGACAATCATACCCTTACGTCCGATAACACTTTGACATTGTTTCACATTAACAAAATGTCATCTACGTATAGTACAAGAAATACCACTACGTTTCCGTCACATCTCTTGTATACACAAGACTCATTCAGACTTTGAATAAATCCATAAGATAGGATTACTTCATCAAAGCAGATGTTCCAAGATCTCGAAGCTTGCTTCAATCCATAAATGGACCGATTAACCTTGCACACAAGATGCTCTTTTCCCTTTGCAATGAATCCCTCTGGTTGCTTCATATAGATGTTTTCCTCAAGACTTTCATTAAGGAAAGTTGTCTTGACATCCATCTGCCACACCTCATAATCCATATGAGCAGCAATACATAAGAGAATCTGGATAGACTTAAGCATGGCTATCGGCGAAAAAGTCTCCTCATAATCGATACCCTCTTTCTGAGTATACCCTTTCGCAACAAGCCTTGCTTTGAAGGTCTCAACCTTCTCGTCTATTCCTCTCTTTCTTTTGTAGATCAACTTGCATCCATTGGGTGGTTCTACTAGCTCCAAGACCTGATTTGAATCCATAGATTCTATCTTAGAATTCGTCGCACTTTGCCAAGATACCGTATCTTTATCTTTGATTGCCTCGTCAAATGTTCAGGGATCAGGTTCATGTTCGCTAGGGACCAAATCAGAAGATTCTCCCAAGAACATAAATCTATCAGGCTATCTAACAACTCTCCCACTATGATGAGGTATCACCTGTGTATCCTCTGTGACACGCGGTGCAGTCACTTGTGGTATTTCCTCTTGTACCGGTGGTACTGAAGTAGTGACTTCCCCTCTCAATTCCTCCAAAACAATCTTACTCATGGGCTTGTGGTTCATCACATAGTCTTCCTCTAGAAATCTAGCATTCGTGCTAACGATCACCCTGTGATCTCTAGGACTATAAAACAAACCACCTTTCGTTCCTCTAGGATAGCCAACGAATATACGCACTTTTGTACAAGGTTCCAACTTACCAAGATCGCCTTGGCCGTGTCAGTATACTTCGTTCAGTTACGTATTGCTTGTTGTATACATCAGGATTGTTCTCATCCATTTACGAAATATGGTATAAGCACACAGGAGTTATTTACTTGCGAGAGAAAACCCAACACATATTCGATCATAGCAAGGGTGCTTAATCTGAGTGGGTGGAAGCTTAAAGCATAAAATGGAATAAAAATTTCTAATGTTTGATCCTTATGTTTGAAAAGAAGAATCCATGTATATCTAGTATAATCATCTCTGACCACAAGCAATGTCTACTTTTGCATTGTGAAATCCTCAAAAGCCAGACCACGGATCCGTATGAAGATATATAAGAATAAAAACTACATGTATGTGTTTAATACCTTTAGATCTACTCTAGATCTACATTATAAGAAATTACCCTTGAAGTGATGCCCTTCGCTTATCCCACTCATCAAAATGGATTGTCGGAACTCGAGAGTGTCAAGTGTACACTCCTCTATTGGTATCCACACAAGAAATAGGTGGAGAAAAGACAATCTTGAGTGTGCTTGCACTACTTGAAGGTCTCGGCAATGGAGGATTGGGAGAGAGCAAGAAGGAGAGCCAAGGAAGAAGATGAAGTTAATCACCAAATAACTGTTGGTGCAGTAGGCACCTAAGTTGAACCTGAGTTTTGATTATAGCAAATGATACGAAGTTAAGCTCATGTTGTTATCTCACGAGCTGAATCGAGTGTGCAAAAAATTTCTATAGCTGGAGCTGAAGGCTAGCGACACCCGGAGGAAGCCGCGGTGGTCGGGCGACACTCGAGTGACTTCGGAGGGAGCCGAAGGAATCAAGTGGAAGGCCGGAAGAAAAAGCGACATCGTAAGTATCGAGGTAAGCTCGAGTGAGTAAAGTGAAGTGAGGTCGTGTCCTTTGTACGGGGACGTCCTTAGGCGACGATCCGACCCAAGACTTCCCATGGAAGGTCTATGTTGAGATCGGACGGCAAGTGGCCGTTGAATTCACTTATATTTTGAGCTAACTCTTTATTATAGTCAAAAATCCTGGCCATCAGTTCAGCGGCCAGATTCAGCGAGCTAGTTCAGCAGTTCAGCGGGGCGATTCAACCGATGGTCAAAAATCAGCCTCGAGGAGTCAAGCTTTATCACCATTTTTTAAGGAGTTTTGTGCCCAATTCCTATTGGTTGAAGACCCATTCGATGAGGGGCTTAAAGGTTATAAAAGGAGGGCTTCTCCTAGGGTTTTTAATCATCTCTAAGTGCTCACAAACCTCCACAACTCTGTGATTTTCCAACGACTCTACAACGAAGTGCTGTCAACAACCCTAGTTTACTTTCTACTCTTTTAGTTGTTGATATTCTTATTTTGTTGTCTCTTTAAATATTCCAATTCCTTTTATTAATTGAGGTTTTCTATCGTTGCACTTTACATTAATAGAAGAGAGGGTTTGTCTCTCTATCTTTTCTTTCGAAGTTTTTTTTTAATCGTCAAACTCCTACTTCCAACGAGGAGTGTTTTTAGTGAATCACCCTCCGTGCGTGATCAAGGATCACTAGGGTCTTGGAGTAGTAGCCGAAGGCTACGAACCAAGTAAAAAAACATTTGTCTCATTTATTTATAGTTTATCTTTCCACTGCAATTAACTGTCTACTCAAGTTTTAACGAACGAATTAAAAAAAAGGTTTATCGCTATTCACCCCCCCCCTCTAGCGATCCGCTTCGATCCAACAATAACTTCACACAATGAAGAAAAGTGGTCGGCCACTTCAAGTTGGGAGGTTACATGCATGCATGTAACTCCAAGAGCCAATGACTCTTGGTCTCCCTCATGAGGTGGCACTACATGATAAGTCCATGATGATGTGGAACATCATCATTGGTCGGCCCCCATGCTAAGTCACCATGACATGGAAATTGGTCGAGTCAAAATTGACCATTCATCTCCCCTCTCAAGTCAAGTCAAACTTGACCTATTATCTCCCATGGTTGATCAAATCTAACCACTTGATTCAAGTCAATTTGATTTAATAAATCTCTATTCATTATTTTAAAGTGACTCAATGAATCAAATCAAAATTAGACTCATTCAACACTTGAATCAAATTGAGTCTAACTCAATTAGTCTAATTTGGATTACTCTTAATCCAATTTGGTTCATCCCATGAACCTAATCCTCATGGTTCATCATATGAACCTAATCTCCATCTAATTGCCCTTTGCGTGTGACCCTATAGTTTCTTGTAACGTTGGCAATGCTCCTAACCCAATTTAGGAACATAAGCAATGAGTGGTATCTAGCAACACATCATTGCTACCCAAGTTACAAGATTGTTGAGATCCAACATCACCTTTGTGACTACTAATTGTGACTCTCATAATATGTGACAATGTCCCTCTATCCTTGACATCTAGATTGACCAATCAAGGCATAGACTGTGTCATCCTCGGTACAATCTATATCTTGAACTCCAAGTAGACTCACTCTAATCAAATGAGCTCAATATCTCATATTGACTCATTTGGGCATGGCTTCGTTTCCAGTTACGTATTGCTAATTTACGGTAAGTACTCTAGAAGGGTACCTCTACCATGGAATTTACATTGTGAAACTAGGCTTGAAGGCATAATTGAAAGACTGGCTACAGAAGGAACCCACGAGCCCATAAGGCAAGTAGCACTAAATGGTAAACAAAGGAAACTCCTTATGTAGGGAACCATGGTGACTTCAGGTCAATGGACTAATAGTTATACTAATAGTCACATGAGAAAGTATATGACACTCATATAACGATCCATGATACTTTGTCATGGCGGGTCTTTTAGTATACATTCTCTAATGCATACCCATGTGTCAACTTGATATCTCATATCCATGACTTGTGAGATCAAGTTATCGTGTTGACCTACATGCTAGTCTCTACGCATTAATATTGTCCCTGAATGTTAATACTTGACTAGGAATGATTAAGAGTAGTGTTCTCTATATAATCTCATTATCGATTCAACCAATCGATTGATATAGATAAGAACCTTCTACTCAAGGACGTTATTATACTTAGTTATTTGACACGAATACAAGTAAATATAATAACCATGCCTTTATAAATAGGAATATGATACAATAAAATCCATAAAATAATTATCACATGATTGGCTCTAGGGCTTTCACTAACATGAATCCCAACCTCTGATAAGTAATTCCTAAACTCTCCCAAGAGGTACTCACTGTTGGGGATCGATTGGCCGGCTAGAGGGGGGTGAATAGCCCTCATTCGTTGGATGTCGTATTTTGCTCGTCTACGAAAACGTTAGCGCAAGCGGAAGCAATAAACTAAGACAAGCAAATAGAAATAAAACAAAGACAATACAAACACGGAGATGTAACGTGGTTCACGGCTACGCCGCTAATCCACGGTCCGATTCGTCCACGGTGAATCACTCTGCAATCTATCCACTAGATCTCTCCTTTGCACAAAGCTAGGTGGAGGTAACCTCTTTACAACAACACTCCTCTTACAAATATAATGAAAATAAGCTTGGGTAAGAGGATGGAAAGCTTTAGGGAACTTTGGGAGAGTATTAGAGTATAAGCATTAGCCTCCCAAAGCCTTACCCCCTTCCTTTTTATAGAGGAAGAGGGTTTCTTCCGTTGACAGGATCGGTCGATGACACCATCGATCGGTCAGTGGTCGTGTCGTTAATAATAACGGCCGCTTTCCACGTTGGATACTATCCAGCGATCATCGCATCGGATCGTGATGGCACCCATCGATCGGCCCGTCGACGGTCGAGTCCTCAACGAGGTCGACTCCATTATGTGCCCGTGCCGCGGTGACATCGATCATTGCCATCCCTAGCGGTCGGTGATCAACTCATCGATCGCGCCCATCGATCGGTGATAAACTCGACCACATTAGACCGGTCGATCGACCCATCGACTAAGGCGATCGATTGCCATGACATGGCGGTCGGGAAAACTCATCCAACACTTGGCCAAATGGCCAAGTTTCACCTAAGAGCTACCCTTCCCGGGTTACAATCGCTCGCTCTCATCCCTCGGAGTCCCTCGCCTTTGAAGTTCTCTTCGTTCGCGGCCACGTCCCTCGGCAGCATCAGGCGCACGGCTCTGCAATGCTCCTTCATGTCTCTTGCCTCGAAGTCTACTTCCTCCGGCTTCACTCCAAGCTCCTCGTTCGGCGGTCCCTCGGATGCTCCAAGCGCACGTCTTCCGCAAAGCTATCCTTCACCGACTCAAGGCACGAGTCATGAGATGTGAAACTCGCCATGGCTCCATGTGCGAATTACTAAGTCCTGCACGACTTCAACGCACATATCAAATCAACATATCAAACTAACTTAAACCCTTTGCCACACCATCAAAACCATATTACGGCAAGAGATTGCCCTAACAATCTCCCCCTTTTTGATGTGTGGCAATCCGTTTATGTTAGCTAAAAACATTTGATATAAATTTTAAGGAAAGAAAGCATGTAAACATAATCATGATATAGCAACATGCAACTCCCCCTTAATCCATGAAACTCTCTATATAAATTTCTCCCTATCATAAATTTCTCCCCCTTTTATAATTAACTTAAACATAATATTTTCTCCCCCTTTGACACCATCAAAAAGATTATCACTAAGTTAAAAACACATGGCATCAAGTCTAATAGAAAGAAGATACCACAAGTTGATTTAAAATTTGGAATTCAGCCTTTACTGGTCTGATATTCAGGCCATCAGTCGACTGGTTCAGATACCAGTCGACTGGCACGTGAATTTCGAGATTTTCTGATTTTCAGACCAAATTTCAGAAATGCATTAAAAATTCCAAAAAATTCAAAAAATCATGAAATTTGGGGAACACATTTCTTTTAAGTATATCTATCAGTGAAAAATATGTTTTCATGAAAAATCATTATATTTCCACATATTTGCCAAAAATCCAAAAGCTTTAAAAACTACTAGGTTTTTTATCATAAGAGTATTCATTTTAACACCTAGTCTTGCATCCAATTGTTTCAAAACATGAATACATATATTTTAAAGTAAGAAATTATTTTGAAAACATATGAAATATCCAACCATGATCTTTGGGCAATATGTCTTTGAATTAAACATAAGTCTTCCCCATGATTGGTCTATTATTGCTATTTTGATACTTTAAATGACCATCTAAATGCCATAGGCATTAGTGAACATTTGTATCATCCTAACATCTCACTCATGCTAAGTTTTCAATCAAGGTAGCCTATGGTGAGTGTGAGATGCATCCTAGGGGGTATTTGTATATACTTAACCAATATGTTCATGCAATTCTATCATGGTTAAGTGTCGACCTAATAATCCTCATGATCATAAGAGCCATATATGAATGAATTCTACATTATGATCATGAAACTCATGTATTCATCAAATAATAGTCATGCATTAGGTATTATATGATGATAATAAACAAAGTATTACCTAAAGCATGATTCAAACCTATTTCTTATGATAACGTGCCAAATTTCAAAAACATAAATCATGATTGCAAATATACAAAGGAATTACATCGATCATCATGATATAGGTACGTTATCATCACCCAACACTATCTAAAAAAAATGTTGTCCCATCATCCTAAGTCAACCAAAATATGATATAGGTTAGGTCCATGTGGTTGACTACCCTAGGGTTATTCTAACCCTTAAGGATGGATTTTGGAACCCAAAATAAGTTCTTTCCTATTGGGTTCACTAGATATTCCTTGGGGATCCATTTTCTAGCAATTACTTTCTTTTTATCTTGTCCCCTAGCTATTAGGCATTTGTAGGCCTTTTCATTTTTCTTTTCCTTATATCCTAGGCCTTTTTTGTTAAAACTTGCTCTTTGGCTCCCTATGATCATATTTAATGTGTTGGAGCCAATTGTGAATTTCTCTAGGGCTTTGGTTAAATAATCTACCTTTTCCCTTAAAGCCCTATTTTCCTCTATGCATGCATTATTAACATCCAAAGGCATATAGTCATGTGAGCATGCATTATCATGGCAAGAAGAAACATTATCATTTAAGCATGCATTTTCTAGCTTTTGTTCTAATTCCTTAATTTGACTAAGCATGCTTTTACTTTTCTTTTTCATGCCAATTAACTCCTTAGTTAAACTAGAAATTATGGAAACTATTTTCTTAGGAGAAGCATTCGTTACCATAGTTTCCATATCCTCTTCTTCTTCTTCGGATGAGGAGGATGTGGAGGCTCCCCCTTCACTTGAGCTCTCCCCACTTGTGCTTGATTCTTCATTTGAGGAGGAGGAACAATCCGAGTCATGAAGAGCCATTAGTGCTAGGTTGGAGTAGACATGCTCTTCTTCTTCGGATGAGGATGAAGAGGCAAGGTCATCCCATGTCTTGGCTTTGAGTGCCATGGCCTTCCCTCTTCCTTTTGCCTTCTTTTCTTCTTCCTTTTTCTTGCTCCCCTTCTTCTTCCTCTTTTCTTCTTTCTTTTTCTTATCTTCCTTGCTCTTGTTTAGGAGGGGACAATTATCCCTTATATGTCCCTCTCCTTGGCAATTATAGCATATGACCTTCCCCCTTGGTCTTCTATTCCTATCATGAGATTTATCAAATCTAAGATTCTTAAATGCACGCCTTACCTTCCTTACCATGTAGGCTTCTTCCGTGCTATCCATGGAGGAGGTAGAGGCTTCATCGGATGAGGAGGAGGGGACTTCCATCTTCTTCTTCCCCTTGTTCGCTATCAAAGCTACTCCTCTTGAGGGTTGGATTCTAGGCTCTTCTTGTATTCCTTCTAGCCTAGTTTCATGAAGCTCCATTGTTGAGAAGAATTCCTCCAAGGTGCTTACTTCTAAGTTCTTGGAGATATAAAATGAGTCCACCATGGAGCTCCATCTTGAGGACTGGGGAAAGGCATCTATGGCCTTCATTACCATATCCCGGTTTGATAGCTTCTCACCTACACTTGTTAGCCCAATTAATATTTCTTTAAATTTAGAATGTAGGGAAGTTACCTTTTCTCCCTTTTCAAGCTTAATATTTGATAGTTGGGAGCGGAGGAGATCTCTTCTCGCTAGCTTGGCTTCCGAAGTGCCTTCATGAAGTTCAACCAATCTCTCCCACATCTCTTTGGCGAGCACTCCCTATTCTATTTACTTCTTGTTGAGGGAGCACATTGTAGAGGTGGTGCTTGGCCTTTGAATTTGCCAAATACTCCTCTCTTTGTCTTTTGCTCCATCTCGATTTCTCCAATGGCTCCCCATCCTCGTTCCTAGGCAACTCGAAACCGTTTTCCATTATTAATAGAATTTCAAAGTCGGTTTCGAAGAATACCTCCATTCGCTTCTTCCACCAAGCGAATTCGCCATCGAACTTCGGTGGATGGATGTTTGAGCCGGCCATTTTGAAAATTGCTTGTTGTGGCGGTTAGTCCTCGACAAACTTTCCTTTGCTCTGATACCACTTGTTGGGGATCGATTGGCCGACTAGAGGGGGGTGAATAGCCCTCGTTCGTTGGATGTCGTATTTTGCTCGTCTACGAAAACGTTAGCGCAAGCGGAAGCAATAAACTAAGACAAGCAAATAGAAATAAAACAAAGACAATACAAACACGGAGATGTAACGTGGTTCACGGCTACGCCGCTAATCCACGGTCCGATTCGTCCACGGTGAATCACTCCGCAATCTAGCCACTAGATCTCTCCTTTGCAAAAAGCTAGGTGGAGGTAACCTCTTTACAACAACACTCCTCTTACAAATATAATGAAAATAAGCTTGGGTAAGAGGAAGGAAAGCTTTAGGGAACTTTGGGAGAGTATTAGAGTATAAGCATTAGCCTCCCAAAGCGTTACCCCCTTCCTTTTCATAGAGGAAGAGGGTTTCTTCCCGTTGACACAGGTTCAGTCGACTGATGGCACCCATCGATCAGGATCAGTCAGAGCCCGTTAATAACGGCCACTTTCCACGTTGGATACTATCCAGCGGTCATCGGCATCGATCGTGATGGCACCGTCGATCGGTGATGTCAACGGTCGAGTCCTCAACGAGGTCGACTCCATTGCGCGTGCGGTGCACGTGATCACCGATCCCGCCGCGGTCGATCGAGCCCATCGATCGACCGCCCATCGGCGATCGATCAACTTGATTCACCACATTAGACCTCGATCGACCCATCGACTCGGAAGCGATCGGGCCATGACATGGCAGTCGACTGGTGTCGGGAAAACTCATCCGACACTTGGCCAAATGGCCAAGTTTCACCTAAGAGCTACCCTTCCCGGGTTACAATCGCTCACTCTCATCCCTCGGAGTCCCTCGCCTTTGAAGTTCTCTTCGTTCGCGGCCACGTCCCTCGGCAGCATCAGGCACACGGCTCTGCAATGCTCCTTCGCGTCTCTTGCCTCGAAGTCTACTTCCTCCGGCTTCACTCCAAGCTCCTCATCCGGCGGTCCCTCGGATGCTCTAAGCGCACGGCTTCCGCAAAGCTATCCTTCACTGACTCAAGGCACGAGTCATGAGATGTGAAACTCGCCATGGCTCCATGTGCGAATTACTAAGTCCTGCACGACTTCAACGCACATATCAAATCAACATATCAAACTAACTTAAACCCTTTGCCACACCATCAAAACCATATTACGGCAAGAGATTTCCCTAACACTCACCACCACGATCAGATCGTTGTGTCTTGATACTTTTACCTTGACGTTTCTCCACATCAGCCTTGAATTTTTTGAACCTGTCAAAGAATTCAGGCTTGCGGCACATCAAGTAAATGTATCCATATCTTGAATAACCATCTATAAAAGAGATGAAATATTCAAAACCACCTCTAGCCGGGAGAGACATAAGACCACACAAATCAGAATGAACCAATTCCAACACATCTTTGGCTCTATACCCCTTGGTCTTAAAAGTCCTCTTGGTCATTTTACCTTCCAAGCAAGATTCGCAGGTTGGGAAAACTTCCACCACTAATGAACCTAGAGGTCCATCAGCTATCAACCTTTGAATTTTACTTAGGTTAATATGACCTAACCTTAGATGCCAAAGATATGTTTGGTTCATTTTCGAAGGTTCTTTTCTTTTATTAGAATTAGAAGATGAGTTATTTACTTTTATTTGCATCGTGGGAGCTTTTGCTTCAAGGGTAAAAAATTTCCTATCATTGTACCAAAAAAGATAATCTCCCTATTCCTTTTTATAACAACTCTATCATTGAAATAAATAGAATATCCATCCAAAAACAATTTAGAAACCGAAATTAAATTCTTTCTAAATAAAGGTACATACAGGCTATTTTTCAGAACCAAAGTTTTATTCCTATCAAAAGATAAATAAACATCTCCCACTGCAATAGCCGCCACCTTCGTAGCATCGCTCAAGTAAACGGTAATCTCCCCCACAGCCAGTCGTCTAGTTTCCTGGAACCCCTACAAAGTATTGCAGACATAATCAGTGGCTCCCGTATCTACACACCAGGTGTCGTAGATAACACCGCTAAACAGGTTTCAACATCTAGACCAATAGATATACCTTTGTTCTGCTTCCGATTGGGGCAGTCCTTCTTCCAATATCCAGTCTGCTTGCAAGTGAAGTACTTGCCTTTCGACTTCTTCACTCCTCCTTGAGATCCTCCTGCCACCTTTGCCCCACCTTGTTTCTTCTTCTTCTTGCCTTCCGACTTAGAAGTAGAAACCTTTTGGGCAACCATGGCCTGAGCCTGAGCACTCTGACGAAAAAGCCCCTCTGTCACCTGGAGTTGTGTCAGAAGCTCCGCCAATGAATACAACCTTTTATTCATGTTGTAGTTCAGGCAAAACTGCTCAAAACTCCTAGGTAGAGACTGGAGAATGATATCGACCTAGGTTTCCCCATCGATCTCAGCTCCAAGGACTTCCAGCTCATTCAAATGAGCCATCATCTTGAGAACATGATCCCTCACGAGTGTTCCCTCGATCATGGTGGTCGTCATCAAGTTCCTCATGGTTTCCTACCTTGCAGCCCGATTCTGGTGTCCAAAAAGCTTTTTGAGATTGAGCATCATGTCATAAGCAGTGGGCATGGCTTGATGTTGATGTTGCAATACATTTGACATAGAAGCCAAAATGTAACACCACGCCATCTCATCAGCCTGTATCCACTTCTTATAACTCTCCTTCTCCTTTTCCCTAAAATTATCCATAAGCTTAGGAGGACACTCTTCGAAGAGTACATACTTGTACTGCTCAGCAGTCAAGACAATATCAAGATTCCTTTTCCAATCAACATAATTGGGTCTAGTAAGTTTATTCTCTTTTAGTATCACAGCAAGCGGGTTGAAAGTAATTTTTGAAAAACATAAGAATCACATAGATCAAAATATTAGATTTCAAAAAATTATTGATTCCTCAAACAATAAAATTTTAAAATCAACCAACACCTCAAAACACCGAGAATATCGTATGCCACGATCGTGTGGACGTATACGAATTCTACATTTATAAGAGGAGGTTTTACCCATTAATTTTATTATCTTGTCAACCTAACTTTTTGACAAATAAAATTAATAGTTGGTTCCTCTTCGGCCCTACAAATAAAAGCAGTGACTCCGATGGGGAGGATACTCATATTTGCATATAAGTGTGCACCATTACTTGGTACTAAGGCAATTATCTCGGGTTATGTGCCTTCCGATGGGGAAGTACACACGTTCCTAAATAATTTTCTATAACCATATTCGACCCTGTGATCTGCAAAACAAACTCATCCGATGGGAAGGAAGGCACTCAGAGCCGACGCACAAGTTTGTTTGCATCACTTGTTAAATCGTAATGGAGGTCGTGGCAATTTATAAAAAATATCCCTCTCCCACTTAGTAATTTAAAAATGAAGAATTTTCCTAGCACACGACATGCATATCCAACAAGAAGCAATAAATATGAAAAAAAAATATTTTCCAACTATTATGGCTTTTGTTCTCCAATATGCCTTCCGTCGTATCGCAATCTCATCCGCTCCTCCCTACGCCATGTACAAGCCATCCGGAGATCCGAGCCGAGAAAAATTATTTAAATTTACATCCATCGATCCTATACTCCACGAAGGAGTGTACAAGAAATCTAGATTGAAAGTAAACTAAAATAAAAGAGTGGCTAAACAATGTCATATTTAATTATAAAAATTAAATACTAGCCTCGTTAACCCCGAGGATTCAAATAATATTACACACATCCAATCACATACACACACATATGGCCATAATAGTTGGATCTTATGCCTGCAACCAAAAAGTTAGCCTACGCACATCCTACTATCATCCGACACATACAATATATGATAAGTGCATAAAATTAACCAAATTCTAAACACACAAAATCGAAAACCGTGGCTCTGATACGACTTGAAAGGATGAAGCTTCGCTTCCCGCATCAACTCGGTTGCTTGTGCATGGCGATCCCATCTACCTCCCCGAATTAAAAAAATTAATCCAAGATGAAGACGGATTACCCAAGCAATCGATCCATCATCGTGCTATTCGATTATAGTGGTCTCTTCAACAAACTAGTTGTTCAAGCAACATAACTCTTTTCCTCGATTAGCCACGAAATAGATGATGAACAAATCACCAGTTTTTGTGTTTGTCTTCGGGGTCCAAGTAAATTAGCCACATGCAATTACATACATCATATAAAGAAACAAAAGGAAACCAAAACAAGAATTAGACCTCTTGTTTACCTCTTTGTCTTCTATCGTATGTCCTATTCTCCTCTTGGACATTGTGTGTGCAACGATCCTCCAAGAGATGAAGCCTCCTAGATCATGTATCTTTCTTTCCTTGCTCGCTCCGAACAAAGGAAGATAATAAGCTCCCTTCTTCTCCTTTCCAGTTCTAGACACAATCCCTTTTGAGAAAGATCAAGCCACCTTCTCCTCTTTGTTGTTGCCGCCGGCCACCAAGGAGAGGGAGAAGGAATAATGGGTGCCTACAAAGAGCTCCAAAGGAAGAACTTTCACCCTTGTTGTCGCCGGCCAAAGAGAAGAATAGGAGGAGGTATGGGTGCTGGCCAAAGCAAGGAGGAAGAAGATGGGCGCCGACTACCAATTAGGAAGAGAAGGAAACAAACCCTAATCCTTCCAAAGATTGCCGCCCAAGCCTAATCTGAAACCCTAGCTGCCCAAGCCAAAACCCTAATCTCCAAGTATATCTTACCGCCCACTCCACAGCCTTATTTATAGAGTTAGGCTTAAGCCTCCTTTCAATCTTCACCGTCGGATCTAGAGATTTTATCTCCACCGTCAGATCTAGAGATTTAATCTCAATCGTCGGATCTAGAGATTTAACCTCCACCGTCGGATCTAGACTTCGACTTTCCACCATCGATTCTAGGCTTCATGAGGGTTGTAATTGGCTAATATAAGAACCATGAGAAGGAGTTGGATCTTGGCCACCCAATGGATCTAGCCCAGATAAAATCCGATCTATTAATGATAATCCATTCAACTAGAGGTTTATCATTGATCTACCTCACCAACCCCCATAAATAAATATGGGCTCCATATATTAATTATACAAATATCTCCCCATGTTTAAGATCTCGAATGTCGATCAATTAATTAATTTACTGACAATTAATTAATCCACATCTAACTCCATGAGTAGTACCACTCAACCTTATCATCATGCCGGACCAAGTCCACCGAAAGGGTTTACTTGATGATCCTTATGAGCTCCTCAAGGGGACATCATCATCCTAATATATAGGACATAGTTTCCTCCTATAATCAACGACACACCATGTAAATAATATCATTTCCCAACTTACCGAGCTTATTGATTTAATCTATAAATCTCGCCCATTGGTAAATCAAAGAAATAAATACTAAGTACATGTGCCCGTTATTATATCGGGATTAAGAGCATGTACACCATAATATCAGAGGTCCGATTCAATTATGTAGACAACAATAAATTGAATCACCTCTAAGTCGGTCCTGCTCAATACACACAAAGTGTACTAGTGTAATTCTATGGTCAAGATAAACCAATACCAAATTACACTACAACCATACCAATGGTTTATCCAAAACCATCTCGGTTGTGAGCCTCTACTTATACTCTACAATGTACTGATAACATGATCTCCTATGTCACACTACACACCATATTATCTAAAATGTAATGTATCAGACAATATGCATAACCATAAATATGCAAATAATAATCATGTGATTCTTATTTCAAAAATAAAGATGTTCATACAAAAGATAGACTTTTCAGTATACATTCCAACAAAGTACATGTTTGGATCGTTGATAAGACATTGGCTCTTTCGCCTGTGCAATTGCTCCATTGTTGTTGCAGTAAACTGGTTTTGCTTCAACAATGGTTGAAACCACACCAAGTTCATAAATGAACTTCTTGATCCAAACCTCTTCCTTTGCTGCTTCCGAAGCTGCAATGTATTCTCCCTCAGTGGTAGAATCTGCTATAGTATCTTATTTGAAACTTTTTCAACTCACTATGCCCCCATTCAAGGTGAACACGTACCCAGACTAAGACCTGGAATCATCCTTGTCTGTCTGGAAGATGGCATCCATATACCCGCTTATCACCATGTCCCCTTCTCCATATATTAGGAACACATCCTTAGTTCTTCTTAAGTACTTAAAGATCATCTTAACAACTGCCCAATGATCCATTCCTGGATCAGACTGGTATCTACTCATGACACTCAGAGCATACGATACATCGGGCCTTGTACATAACATAACATACATGATAGATCCTATTGAGGATGCATAGGGAATCTTACTCATGCAAATCCTCTCGTCTTCTGTGCACGGACACAGACTTCGAAAGGTGTATCCCATGCCTGATGGGTAGGAAACCTTTCTTGGATTCCGATATTCTAAACCTCTTTAGCACTCGGTCTATATATGTAGACTGCGAAAGACCAAGCAACCGTTTCGATCTATCTCGATAGATCTTAATCCTGAGGATGTAGGTTGCTTCTCCTAAGTCTTCATGGAGAATGTCTTGGACAACCAAATCTTAACCGACTATAAGACAGAAACATCATTTCCTATAAGTAATATGTCATCGACATACAATACTAGGAACACGACTGCACTCCCACTAACCTTCTTGTACACACAAGGTTCGTCCGAATTTTGTGAGAAATCAAACTTTTTGATTGTCTCATCAAAACAGATATTCCAACTCCTGGATGCTTGCTTCAGTCTATATATGGACCATTGCAATTTGCATACCATGGTTTTATCAATCGATGCGAAACCCTCAAGTTGTATCATATACACATCCTCGAGTAGGTTTCCATTAAGGAAAGTTGTTTTCATATCCATCTGCCATATCTCATAATCATAATGAGCCGCTATGGCCAGGAGCATCCGAATGGATTTAAGCATAGCTACAGATGAATAGATTTCGTCATAATCAATACCTTGCTTTTGACGATATCCTTTCACCACCAATCTAGCCTTATAGGTAATCACATTACCATCCATGTCAATTTTCTTCTTGAAAACCCACTTGCACCCTATAGGCTTTATGCCCTCAGGTGGGTCAACCAAGTTCCAAACTTGGTTTTCATACATGGAATCCATTTCCGACTTCATGGCTTCAAGCCACTTATCCCTTTCTAAACTTTTCAAAACTTCTTCATAACTGGTAGGCTCCTCATCATCAATGAGTAACGCGTCGTTCGATTCACTAACGAGAAATCCATATCTCTCAGGAATATTGCGTGTTCTACCAGATCTACAAAGATGTGGTGTCTCAATAGGTCTAGCCGATGGCTCATCACGATGAGTTATTGGATGTGGTGCTTCACCAGGTATCTCATCAATGTCTATTTGAGTCTCTTGAGCCTCCTCAAGCTCAACGACACTCCCACTATTTTCTTGCAAGAGAAACTCTTTTTCTAGAAACACAGCATGCCTTGAAACAAATACCTTTTGTTCCACAGGATGATAGAATTGGTAACCCCTTGTTTCCTTAGGGTATCCAATAAATAGACATTTATCAGACTTAACATCCAATTTGTCTGATACAGTCCGCTTCACATAAGCAGGACAACCCCATATCTTCAAGTAAGATACATGATGTTTCTTACTATTCCATATATCATAAGGAGTAATAGAGATTACCTTGGTTGGCATTCTGTTTAACAAGTAAACAGTTGTATGAAGTACATAGCCCCAAAAGGACTTGGGAAGATTCGCATGATTCATCATTGACCTGACCATGTCCAACAAGGTTCGATTATACCTCTCAGATACACCATTATGTTGCGGTGTATATGGCAGAGTCCATTGAGACAATATATCATTGCCTCTTAGATAATCTAGAAACTCTTGACTTAAGTATTCACCACCTCGATCCGATCGAAGTATTTTAATACTCTTGTCATGTTGTTTCTCTACTTCATTTCTGAATTCTTTAAACCTTTCAAAGGCTTCAGACTTGTGTTTCATCAAGAACACATACCCAAACCGTGAGTGATCATCGGTGAAGGTAATGAAGTAGCTATAGTCTCCTAAAGCTTGAGTTGACATAGGTCCACATACATCATTATGTATTAGACCTAGCAACTCTTCCACCCATTCACCTTTTCTAGTAAAAGGTAACTTGGTCATCTTGTCTTTTAAGCATGATTTGCATGTATCGTATGAATCCAATTCAAACGATTCCAGAATTCCACATCGGTGTAATTTGGACATGTGTTTCTTGCTTGCATGGCCAAGACGACAATGACACATATAGGAGTCTAATTGATAATTCTTTCAAGCACACTTGTTGCTCGCTTGGATATTGAAAATGTCACTAGATACGTCCAACGTATAAATACCATTGCTCAAAGTTCCTGTCCCATAAAGTATGTCATACAAAGTTATATAACTATAATTGTTACTAAACGTCAAATGGTAACAATTTCTATTTAAGCAGGAAATAGAAACAATGTTCTTTATTAGAGAAGGAACATAATAGCAATTGTCCAGTTCTAAGACTAGTCCACTAGGGAGCTTCATTAAATAAGTTCTGATGGCGACTGCAGCAACCTTTGCTCCATTGCCAACTCGCAAATTTGACTCCCCTCTGACGAGTCTTCTTCTATTCCTTAGCCCCTGTATGTCATTACATATATTTGAGCCACGCCCAGTATCCAATACCCAAGTGTCTAAGAAAATAGATTGACAATCAATAACGAAGATACCTGAAGAGGATGGGGCATCGGATGCCTTCTTCTTCTTCACAGACTAAAGATAAATCTTGCAGTTTCTTTGCCAGTGGCCCTCCTTGCCACAATGATGGCAAGTGCCCTTTTGTGCTGGTTCTGCCTTCTTAGCCTTCTTATTCTTCCCTTTCTTCTGTTCCTTTGCCTTCCTCTTAGAATCTTTCTTCGAGGAATCAACTAACAAAACCACCTTCTCCTCATGCTTCACAGAAGGCTCCACAGTCTTCAACATATTGAGGGAGCTCAGGAATAGTGGATTCTAGTTTGTTCATCCGATAGTTCATCACAAATTGTGAGAAACACTTGGGCAAACAATGCAAAATTAAGTCAATACTTAATTCATGATGTTAGTAATATATGAGAGATTTCCTAAGGAAATCGCCTTATGTATGAATCATTTATATGATAAATGAAGATTCACTATTTGAGTATAAATGGTTTCATGTATTTGATCGGATCTTAAACTCATTTACTAAATGTCCACGATACGATTCACAGCATGAGAGAATTTGTGATTGGATCACAACTAGTGAGTATCTCTACATGTGTAATTTTGATGTATCGGAATTATCCCTAGTCGATGAATTGATGGATTTGGACACCATTGATTCTGTCGAGACTAGCACGAGGTATACTCTTTGGTGTATCCAAGCAGCTGATTCTCACTGGTTGGAGACATTGTGATGTCCGGAGTTAATCGTGGATGCTAGTTATGGTAACTAGTTCATTTGAGTGACAAGCCGTAAGACTTCATATGGTTCTCTGCATATATAGATATGTCAATAAAGTTCTTACTGCAGCTTAAGTGTGACGTTCGTTTGACTTGCAGTATTCAAGTCATCTTGATCATGAAGAGTTATGCTTTGATATCTTAAGCAAGCATCTCTGAGGAGATGTAGACCCGGGATGATTGGGTATAAATCGAAGTGATCGAAGGTGTTTGAATAGCCTATAAAGGATTCACCACTCCTTGCGAGGAAATGTATACCCATGGACTCTCGTCGGATTGTTACTAAAGTCTTTGGCCAAAGCATTACATGTTTAGAGTAAGGTACTCTTCGATACATCTGCAATAACTAGAATCCGTAGGACGAAGAAATGATAATTAGGCTAGGTGTGACGTAGTCAGCCCAGTGGGGACTGACACTATAGACCATGTCCTGAACCAAGTGGGTATAAGATGAGTGAAGGGAATGAGGCACGATTCATTCGAGCTGCTGAAGGGTTTCAGAAATAGTTCTGGATCAACCATTGATCTTTTCGATTAATTGGAGATCATGATGTACTACTAGGTGCCACTCATGATCGTTCTATAATTAATGGTTAATTATAGACGGCCAACATAAACCGAGAACCTATTTGGTCACACGCACTACGAGCGTAATCTGAAAGATTTAAAACGAGCTTGAGAATGAGATTCTCAGACCGAGAGAAACTAGGTTTGGTTGGACCAAACAAGAAGCGAGCATGAAATCGTTTCAGTCGCAATGGAAGCGTGGATGGGCCATGTCTTATGAAGACATGATGGACGAACCAAAATAGTTTGGTTCTAATCCAACGGAGGCGAATAAACCAAAGGGGTTTGGTTTGTTTTAAATGAATGAACCAAAGTTGGTTCGGTTCGTTTTAACTTAAAATAAACCATCATGGTTTGGTTTATTTTAACTTAAATTAATGGAGCGGGTTAACGGGCCTTTGGTTATGATCCAATAACCATTAAGAGAATTTGTTCTCTATAAAATAGGGCTTAAGGGTTTTTGTTAAACCCTAAATGAGGCAACCCTAGTTTTTGGCCGCCCACCATCACCCTCTAGTCGGCGCCAACCCAATTGCTGCCGCCAACCTCCTCCAACCGGCGACCAGCTGCTGCCGTCTTCTCCACTTGCCGGAGTTGAGCTGCTGCTGGAGGAGCTCCGATGATCATCCTTGGCTCCGGCGACAAGGTGAGCACATTGCTTTCCTTATTTGGCCGGCGCAAGGTCTCCACCAAAGCTGTCCAGTTTTCTGGACAGCTTGTTTCCCTCTTGTCGGAGCGTCGTTTGGACAACGTTTGGAGCTCCGACAGCGCCTTCCTTACTGGGGATTCGATCTCCGTTAATCCTCATAGGTGGAGGACGAAGGATTCGTCAAACGGTTGACGAATACCTCTCCCGAGAAGCGAGTTTTTGAGGACTCGTTTAGGATCCGAATTTTTATTCGGATCGTGATCTTCTCTCGATCACGTCGTCTTCAACACAAGGCTAGTAACCCATATGAAGACGAGGTTCGTGACTTAGTGAAGTCATCCCGAAGATACTCGGCGTGGATACGGATAGAGACGATTCTAGCCAGAATCGTTCCGGTTGATGCCTTTCCCGCTACACGTGATACGTCAGGTATACGTAGTTTAAGTTTCCTTTTATTGCAAAATTTGAATTTACGGGTATGTCTACACATGTTGTATTATGCATCCGTGTGATGTGTGTGTTGTAATAAATTAGATTTATAATTTTATTCCTTCCTCTGTGCACATGTTTACGAAACATGTTCGAACACACACTCGCCGCGGTGCCGGAAACCCAACAGTGGTATCAGAGCCCAGGTTGTGTTTTGACATAATCGTAAAATTGTTTTGCGATAGTCATAATGATATTTCTGGAAATTTTCTTCTTTTGGAAAGTTAGAAGTATTTATGGAAATTTTTCAATTTTAGAAAGTCTAGAAGTATTTATGGAAATCTTCCACTTTTGGAAAGTTGGAAGTATTTATGGAAATTGATATTTTCCATAAATAAAATATTTGATTAGATTTTGTAAATTTGTTTCCTAATTTAATCATGATTTGATTTGGGAATCAAATCTTAAAATATTTTATTTCCATAAGTAGTTTTGATGATTTAGGAAATTGGTTTCCTAAATTGACTTTCCTTAATCAACTATTTCCACAAATAAAATATGTGATTAGATTTGAAAATTTGTTTCCTAATTTAATCATGATTTGATTTGGAGAATAAAATCTTAAACATATTTTATTTCCATAAATAGTTATGACATATAAGGAAATTTTGTACATGACATAATTGTATGTCATGTAATTGTATTAGATGCATATCATTATGCCATGCGTGTCGTGACATGTAGATGTATGTCATGTATGTCATGCCATGTAGATAATAGTTATTTGCATGCAAAGAGGATGAGACATAAAAACCCTAACTCAATATTAAAGCCTACATCTTCCATTAATATGGTTAAAACTAGAGTTCCGTTTCTTGTTCGGGTTGTTGGACTCTCTCCAAGCCCGGATCGAACCCAAACATGTTCAAACCATGGAATAGTTTAATACTAATATGGTAAGAGTCAGAGGTTAATCATTAGCTTTGGTTGTTGGACTCTCTCCAAGTAGGGCTAATTGGTTGAATGCACTCTAACCATATTAAAACTATTTCTCGATTAATGGGTTGACTTTAACCTGGAGCATCGGCTTGTTGGACTCTCTCCAATGTTGATGTAAAGGGAGGTGAAGTTGGGTGCTATGCATATGATGCATACTTGTTAATGTGTTAACAACCCGATGTATGTGTGAACATTCAATTAGTTAATAGCACATTGTGATAGTTGCATATACGTGATATGCAATCGGTATAGTTGATACCTACCATCGTAGTTATGAATGGCTTGTTGGACTCTCTCCAAGGTTGTTCATATCTATGATGGATATCAGCCCATTCGGAGATAGACCTACAATCTCTCGAAGTGATTTTGGGGTTTTTGAAATTCAAAAAATGAATGGGATTTATAAATGTATATTGATGCATTTTAAAATCATTTTTTCATATATGCTCGTTTTGTATTTCTAGGTTAATCGATTGATCATGACGTCTTTGAATTTGCGCACTATTTTGGATTCAAACAAATTGACTGGGCCTAACTTCCTAGACTGGCTTAGAAACCTGAGAATTGTTCTCAAGGCGGAAAAGCTGGCATATGTCCTTGAAGAGCCTCTTCCCAACCGTCCTAAGGACGATGCAACTCCAGACCAAATGTTGGTCTATCAGAAGCATGTGACAGATTCTGAGCTGGCGAGTTGCATCATGCTAGCTGCGATGGTACCTGAGCTGCAAAAGCAGCATGAGCATATGGATGCTAATACTATGGTCTTCCATCTTCATGAGTTGTTTGATGAGCAAGCGAGATCCGAAAGGTTCGAAGTCTCCAGGCTCCTCTTCACCACAAAGATGCAAGAAGGTTCGTCTGTAGTGTAGTTTGTGCTAAAAATGAATGGGTACATCGAGTGGCTAGCCACCCTCAGGTTTGTGATGGATCATGAATTAAGTATTGACTTAATTCTGCATTGTTTGCCAAAGAGTTTCTCACAATTTGTGATGAACTATCGGATGAACAAATTATAATCCACTATTCCTGAGCTCCTCAATATGCTGAAGACTGTGGAGCCTTCTGTGAAGCATGAGGAGAAGGTGGTTCTGTTAGTTGATTCCTCAAATAAAGGTTCTAAGAGGAAGGCAAAGGAACAGAAGAAAGGGAAGAACAAGAAGGCAAAGAAGGCAGAACCAGCACAAAAGGGCACTTGCCATCATTGTGGCAAGGAAGGCCACTGGCGAAGAAACTGCAAGATTTATCTTGAGTCCATGAAGAAGAAGAAGGCATCTGATGCCCCATCCTCTTCAGGTATCTTCGTTATTGATTGTCATTCTATTTTCTTAGACACTTGGGTATTGGATACTGCGTGTGGCTCACATACTTGTAATGACATACAGGGGCTAAGGAATAGAAGAAGACTCGTCAGAGGACAGTCAAATTTGCGAGTTTGCAATGGAGCAAAGGTTGTTGCGGTCGCCATCGGAACTTATTTGTTGAAGCTCCCTAGTGGACTAGTCTTGGAACTGGACAATTGCTATTGTGTTCCTTCTCTAATAAAGAACATTGTTTCTATTTCATGCTTAAATATAAATGGTTACCATTTGACGTTTAGTAACAATTGTTGTTATATAACTTTGAATGGCGGACTTTATAGAACTGGAACTTTGAGCAATGACGTTTGTACGTTGGACGTATCCAGTGACATTGTCAATATCGAAGCTAGCAACAAGCATGCTCGAAAGGATAATCAAATAGACTCCTGTTAGAATGTATACTGAAAGCCTAGCTCTTTTTGTATGAACATTTTATTTTGAAATAAGAATCACATGATCATTGTTTGCACTTTATATATTTATTATATGTGTGTGCATATTGTCTAATATTTTACATTGTAGATAACATGGTGCTTGGTGTGGCACAGATATTATGAATCGGACCTCAGATATTATGTTTTACATGCTCTGAATCCCGATATAATAACGGGCACATGTACTTAGTATTTATTTCTTTGATTTACCAGTGGGTGAGATTTAGATGGATTAAATCAATATGCCCGGTAAGTTGGGAAATAATATTATTTACATGGTGTGCTGTTGATTATAGGAGGAAACCGTGTCCTATATATTAGGTTGATGATGTCCCCTTGAGGAGCTCATAAGGTTCATCATGTAAACCCAGCTGGTTGACTTAGTCAACATGATGATAAGGTTGAGTGGTACTACTCGAGGAGTTAGATGTTGATTAATTGATGGTCAGTAAATCAATTAATTGACGGACATTCGATATCTTAAATACGGGGAGATTAATGTACAAATAATATATGGAGCCCATATTGATTTATGGGGGTTGGTGAGGTAGTTCAATGATGATCCTCTAGTGGAATGGAACATCATTGATGGATCAAGTTTGTGTGGTTCCGATCCATCGGGTGGCCAAGACCCAACTCCTCCTTATGGTCCCTATCGTAGCCTAATATAATCCTTGTGAAGTCTAGATCCAAGAATGTAAAACAAAACCTAGAACCAACGGTTGGATTAAATCCATAGATCCGATGGTTAGGATGAAACCCTAGAACCAACGGTTGGATTAAGTCCATAGATCCGATGGTTAGGATGAAACCCTAGAACCAACGGTTGGATTAAATCCATAGATCCGATGGTTAGGATGAAACCCTAGAACCAACGGTTGGATTAAGACCATAGATCCGATGGTTAGGATGAAACCCTAGAATCGACGGTTGGGATTAAATCCCTAGATCCGACGGTTGGGATAAAACCCTTGATCCGACGGTTGGGATGAAATCCTAGATCCTATGGTTGGGATGAAATCCTAGATCCAACGGTTGGGATCAAATCCCTAGAACCAACGGTGGAGATTAAATCCCTAGAACCGACGGTGGAGATTAAATCCCTAGATCCGACGGTGGAGATTAGAGGAGGCTTAAGCCTAAATTCTAGAATTAGGGTTTGGCTCATCCTTGGTTGGGCGGCAAGAATATAGGAGTTAGTTCCTATATTTTAGGCTAACCAACTTTCTCCTAAATTCTATAAATAAAGGCTTAGGCATTGGGCGAAAATAAGGTTTTTAGGATTGGAGAATTAGGGTTTGGCTCATCCAAGAGTTGGGCGGCAACAAACCCTAGAGGAGCTAGGGTTTTTAGGCGGCTAAGAAAGTGGGTGGCAAGGTGATTGTTCTCCTAAGGTTTTGGCCGCGCCTCTTTCCCTTCTCATCCTTGGCCGGTCTCTTCTTCCTCCTCTCTTGCTCCTTGGTGGCGCGGATCTCCAACAATTGGTGTGCTTCTCCAACATCTAGGTGGCGCAACAATACAACAAGGTGGCCGGCACTCATCCACTCGGTCCTTGGCCGGCGGTTGCATCAAACTCTCTTGTTTGGTGGCCGGTTCTAGAAAGGAAAGGTTTTGGTGGTTCTTCTCTTTGTTCGCAGCGGACAAGGAAGTGAAGAACGTGATCTAGAAGGCTTCTACTCGTGGAGGATCTTCGTCCACACGTCGTCCACGAGAAGGATAGGACATACGGTAGAAGATCGTAAGGTATAAAGTTTTATAACTTTAATTTCAGATCTGAGCATGTTCTTATATATGATGATTATACATGTGTGTATATGAATATATATTGTATAATCATGGACCCCGAAGACAAACACAAAAACCGGCGATCCGTCCGTCGTCTCTTCCGCGGCTAACCAACTAGAAGAGTTGTGTTGCTTGAACGACTAGTTTGTTCAAGCGACCACTCGAGTTGTTAGCACGACGACGAATAGGTGTTGCTAAGGAAGCTCATCCCATCCGGATTAATCCTTTCATTAGTGAAAATTTTAATCCGGGGACATGGGAGCCAATGAGCCTCCGAAGCGACATCCCAACAAATGGTATCAGAGCAACGGTTTCCAGTTTTGTGTGTTTAGGATTCGGTTATATTTTTATGCATTTTTCATATATAATATGTGCCGGATAATAGTAGGATATGCGTAGTGGAACTCTTTGGTTGCAGGCATAAGATCCGACTATAATGGCCATGTGTGTGTATGTGAATGGATGTGTGTAAAAATTTATTATTTGAATCCTCGGGGTTGATGAGGCTAGATTAGTATTTAATTTTTGTAATTAAATACGACATTGTTTAGCCGCTCATTTTAGTTTACTTTCGATCTAGATTATTTGTACACTCCTTCGTGGAGTATAGGATCGATGGATGTAAATTAATATGATTTATCTCGGCTCGGAACTCTTTGGTGACTTGCGCACGGGAAAAGATGGAGCGGACGAGGTGGCGACACGACGGGATGCATATTGGAGAACAATGCCATAATAGTTGGAAAAATTCTGATTTTTCCATATTTATTGCTTATTTGTTTTATATGCATGTTGTGTTTGTTTTTAAAATTCCTCGATTTCAATTTACTAAGTGGGAGAGGGACATTTTAATTAATTCCCGCGGCCTCCATTACAATTTGACGTGTGATGCAAACAAACTTGTGTGTTGGCTCTGAGTGCCTTCCTCCCCGAGGACGGGTTTGTTTGCGGATCACTAGGTCAAATAATGGTTATAGGAAATTATCTAGGAGCGTGTGTACTTCCACAGAGGTAAGGCACATAATCCAAAATAATTCCCTTAGTATCGTGTAATGGTGCACACTTAGATGCAAATAAAAATATCCTCCCCATAGGAGTCACTACTTTTATTTGTAGGGCCAAAGAGGAACCAACTATTAATTTTATTTGTCAAAAAGTAAGGTTGACAAGATAATAAAATTAATGGGTAAAACCTCCTCTTACAAATGTAGAATTCGTATACGTCCACACAGAGTGGCATACGAAATTCTCGGTGTTTTGAGGTGTTGGTTGATTTCGAAATTTTATTGTTTTGAGGAATCAATAATATTTGAAATCTAATATTTTGATCATTGTGATTTTTAGGATTTTCAAATGGCTTTCAACCCACTTGCTATGATACTAAAGGAAACAAACTTACTATACCCAAATTATACTGATTGGAAAAGAAAAATGGATAGTGTCTTAACTGTCGATGAGTGTCCTCCTAGGGTTGTGAATGATTCTGGGGAAAAGGAACTTTTCGGATACCAGAATCAAGCTGCTAGGAAGGAAGCCATGGTTGCTCAGAAGGTTTCTACTTATGCCAAAGGCAAGAAGAAGAAGAAACAAGGTAGAGCAAAGGTGGTGGGTGGACCTCGAGAGGAGTGAAGAAGCCGAAAAGGCAAGTACTTCACTTGTAAACAGACTGGACATGGGAAGAAAGACTTCCCCAACCTAAAGAAGAACAGAGGTATATCTTCTGCCTTAGTCGTTGAAACATGTTTAGTGGTGTTATCTACCGGTACCTGGTGTGTAGATACGGGAGCCACTGATCATGTCTCTGCAATTCTTTGGGGTTCCAGAAACCCGACACTAGCCGAGGGAGAAATTACCCTACATGGGCAATGCTTCAAAGGTGGTCGCTATTGCAGTGGGAGATGTTTACTTATCTTTTGATAGGAATAAAGTTTTGGTTTTGAGAAATTGTCTTTATGTACCTACATTTAGAAAGAATTTGATTTCGGTTTCTAAATTATTTGTGGATGGATATTCTGTTTCTTTTAATGACAGAGTTGTTATAAAAAGAAATAGAGATTATCTTGTACATTGGTTGGCAATTTGTATACTCTTGAACCAAAAACTCCCACGATGCATAGAGAAGTGAATAACTCATCTTCTAAGTCTAAAAGAGAAAAGAACCTTGCAGATGAACGGACATATCTTTGGCATCTAAGGCTTGGTCATATTAACCTAAGAAGAATTCAAAGGTTGATAGCTGATGGACCTTTGGGTTCATTAGTGGTGGAGGATCTCCCAACCTGCGAATCTTGCTTGGAAGGTAAAATGACCAAGAGGCCTTTCAAGGCAAAGGGGTATAGAGCCAAAGATGTGTTAGAATTGGTTCATTCTGATTTATGCAGTCCTATGTCTATCCAGGCAAGAGGTGGTTTTGAATATTTCGTCTCTTTTATAGACGATTATTCAAGATATGGATACATTTACTTGATGCGCCGCAAGTCTGAATGCTTTGACAGGTTCAAAGAATTCAAGGTTGATGTGGAGAACCGTCAAGGTAAAAGTATCAAGACATTGCGATCTGATCGTGGTGGCGAGTACCTCTTGGGAGAGTTTAGGAGTTACTTATCAGAGGCTGGGATTCAATCCCAATTGTCTGCACCTGGCACACCCCAGCAGAATGGTGTGGCGGAGCAAAGGAACAGGACTCTTATGGAAATGGTCAGATCTATGATGAGTTATTCTGAGTTACTGCTTGCTTGGGGTATGCATCGATACGACATGTACACTGAACTTGGTTCCATCTAAATCGACCTTCTACCCTGAGAATTGTGGATGGGCGAAGCCTAGTCTCGAGACATATTCGGATATGGGGAGTCCAAGGCACATGTCTTTGAAGCGATCTTTGGAAAGTTGGAACCTCGCATGCGATGTGCATGTTTGTTGGCTACCCTAAGGGAGCGAAAGTGGTTTGTTTTATAATCCTAGAGATCGAGGGTGATCGTTAGCGCGAATGCCGATTTCTAGAGGAGGATTATGTAATGAACCACAAGCCCAAGAGTAGGATTGTTCTTGAGGAGTTGAAGTCCCGACGAGGAGACACCACAAGTCAACTGCGTGTCACAGCATACAAAGGAGGCACCTCGTCGTAGTGGGAGGGTTGTTAGACAACCTGACAGATTCATGTTTTTGGGAGAGTCTTCGGACTTAGTCCCTGGTGAACATGAACCTGATCCCTGGACATATGACGAGGCACTCCAAGATAGAGATGTTGTATCTTGGCAAAGTACGATGAATTCAGAGATAGAATCTATGGATTCTAATCAGGTCTGGGAGCTAGTAGAACCACCCGATGGTGTAAAAGCCATTGGATGCAAGTGGATCTACAAGAGAAAGAGAGGAGTAGACGTGAAGGTTGAGACCTTCAAAGCTAGGCTTGTTGCGAAAGGGTATACTCAGAAAGAGGGCATCGATTATGAGGAGACCTTTTGAGATTTGGCAGATGGATGTCAAGACAGATTTCCTTAATGGAAGTCTTGAGGAGAACATCTATATGCGGCAACCAGAGGGATTCGTTGCTAAAGGCAAAGAGCATCTTGTATGTATGCTTAATCGGTCCATTTATGGAGTGAAGCAAGCTTCTAGATCTTGGAACATCCGCTTTGATGAGGTAATCCAGTCATATGGATTTATTCAAAGTCCGGATGAGCCTTGTGTATACAAGAGATGTGACGGAAACGTAGTGGTGTTTCTTGTACTATACGTAGATGACATTTTGTTAGTTGGAAACAATATCAAAGTGTTATCAGACGTAAGGGTATGGTTGTCCAAACAGTTTGACATGAAGGACTTGGGAGAAGTGGGACACATCCTTGGGATCAAAGTTATAAGGGATCGCAAGAAAAGGATGTTGTGCTTGTCTCAAGCTTCATACATTGACACTATCCTTGCTCGTTTTAGCATGCAGAACTCCAAGAAAGGTTTTCTACCTTTTAGGCATGGAGTTCCTTTATCTAAAGAGATGTGTCCCAAAACATCAAAGGAGATAGAGGACATGAAGGCGGTTCCTTATGCCTTGAGAGGAAGCCTTATGTATGCTATGCTATGTCGAGACCGGATATACGCTGCGTGGGCATGGTTAGCAGATATCGAGTAATCTGAGCAGGACATTGGGATGCGGTAAAGCATATATTGAAGTACCTAAGAAGGACTAGGATTATATCTTTGGTTTCGGCAAATCAATTAGTCCACATGGGTTACATGGATTCGATTTCCAATCGGATAGGGACAAGAGTAAGTCTACCTCGGGGTTTGTGTTTACTTTTGGAGGTGGAGCCATAGTATGGAGGAGTGTCAGCGAAATGCGTGGCGGACTCTACCATGGAAGTGAGTATGTGGCGGCCTCCGAGGCGAGAACTTCTTGATGGACTTGGATGTGATTCTGGTTTGCCCGAACTATCACAATTTATTGTGATAATAAGTGGTGCGATTGCAAACTCGAAGGAACCACGAGCCCATAAGGCAAGTAAACACATAGGCGCAAGTACCACCTTATACGAGAGATCGTAAGCGAGGAGAAGTTCATGTCGCCAAGATTGCATCGAGAGGATAACTGGCGGATCCATTCACTAAGGCCCTTCAGTAGCGTTTGATAGACATGTGGAGGACATGGGGATCGGATGTATGGCAGTGATGTGGACTTAGCAATAAATCGAATTTATTACAACACACACACCAAACGCATGAATATTACAACTTGTTTATAAATAATGGTTTTTTAAAATTTTGCAATAAAAGGAAATTATTCTACGTATAACTGACGTATCACGTGTAGCGGGAAAGACATCAACCGGAGCGACTCTCGCTAGAATCGCCTCTATCCGTATCCACGCCGAGTTTCGTCGGGATGACATCAAAAAGCCATGAGCCTCGTCTTCGTACGAGTCACTAGCCTCGTGTCGAAAGTGATCTAGAGAAGATCACAATCCAAATCAAAATTCGGATTCAAAACCAAGTCCCCAAAACTCGCTTCTCCGCAGAGGTATTCGTCAACCGTTTGATGAATCCTTTGTCCTCCACCTTTGAGGATTACCGTAGATCGAATCCCCAACAAGGTAGCCGCTGTCGGAGCTCCAAACGTCATCCAAATGACGCTCTGACAAGAAAGAAGTAAGCTGTCAAGAAAACTGAACAGCTTTGGTGAAGAACTTATGTCGGCCAAATAAGGAAAGCATGCTGCTCCTTGGTCACCTGAGCCAAAGGAAGTCACTGAAGGGTCGCCGGCAGGAGCTTGGACTCCGACAACATCTTGGACGGTGGCACAAGGGCTAGGCGGCAACAAGGTTGGGCGGCAACCTAGTTGGGCGGCAGCACAAGAAGAGGAGAGGGACGAGGCGGCACCAAAAATAGGATTAGGTTTTCAAAAAAGCCTTAAACCCTATTTTTATAGAGAACATATTCTTCTAATGGTTATTGGTTCATAACCAAAACCCGTTAACCCGCTCCATTAACTCAAGTTAAAATAAACCAAACCGATTTGGTCTATTTTAAGTTAATATGAACCGAACCATCTTTGGTTCATTCGTTTAAAACAAACCAAACCTCTTTGGTTTATTCTTCACCATTGGTTTAGAACCAAACCAATTTGATTCATCCATCATGTCTTCATAAGACACGGCCCATCCACGCTTTCATTGTGACTGAAACGATTTCATGCTCACTCCTTGTTTGGTCCAACCAAACCTAGTCTCTATCGGTCTGAGAATCTCATTCTCAAGCTCATTTTAAATTCTTCGGATTACACTCATTGTGCGTGTGACCAAATAGGTTCTTGATTTATGTTGGCCGTCTATAATTAACCATTAATTATAAAACGATCATGAGTGACACCTAGTAGTAGATCATGATCCCCAATTAACCGAAAGATCAACGGTTGATCAAGAACTATTTCTGAAACCCTTCAGCAGCTACAATGAATCGTGCCCCATTCCTTTCACTCATCTTATACCCACATGGTTGAGGACATGGTCTATAGTGTCAGTCCCCACTAGGTTGACTACATTACACCTAGCCCAAGTATCATTTCCTCACCCTACGAATTCTAGTTACTACACATGTATCTAGAGTACCTTACTCTAAACATGTAATGCTTTGGTCAAACACTTTAGTAATAATCCGAAGAGAGGCCATGGGTATACATCTCTTCGCATGGAGTGGTGAATCCTATATAGGTCATTCAAACACCTTCAATCACTTCGACTTATGCCCAATCATCCTGGGTCCACATCTCCTCAAAGATGCTTGCTTAAGATATCAAAGCATAAGTCTTCATAACCAAGATGACTTGAATACCACAAGTCAAAGGAACATCACACTTAAGCTGTAGTATGAACTTCATTGACATATCTATATATGCAGAGAACCATATAAAGTTTTACAGATGGTCACTCCAATGAACTAGTTACCATAACTAGCATCCATGATTAACTCCGGACATCACAATCTCACCAGCCAGTGAGAATCAGCTGCTTGGATACACTAAGGAGTATACCTCGTGCTAGTCTCGACAGAATTGATGGTGTCCAAATCCATCAATTCATCGACTAGGGAAAATTCTGATACATCACAATTACACATGTAGAGATACTCACTAGTTGTGATCCAATCACAAATTCTCTCATGTTGTGAATCGTATCATGGACGTTCAGTAAATGAGTTTAAGATCTAATCAAATACATGAAAACATGTATACTCAAATAGTGAATCTTCATTTATCAAATAAATGGTTCAAACATAAGATGATTGCCTTAAGACATCTCTCATATATTACTAACCGTCTATACATATATATATATATATATATATGCTTGTTGTGATGTTGCATTTGTATGTACTATGTTTGCTGCATTTGGTTGTACGTCATCTTTCATGTTATTTCCATAATCTATATTGGTTGTGTGTCTGATACCAGTGTATGACTTGTACCGGATGGTTCTATGCATTTGACCAGTATCTTGATGTTGAGTATGTTGGATCAGATATGTTGTTGTATGTTCGCAAGATCATGTATTAAATACAGAGGTAGTTTTACTCTATCCCGTCGTACGTGATATATTATTGTATATTTGTTCAGGTTGTTTAGGTTGTGTCAATGCAGACCATTCAAGTATGCCAATACATTACATTATATATAGTTGATCAGTTGGTGGTTTATGCTCTGTTTATATTTACACTGATAGTTGTTTGTTATCACCTCTATGACTGTATACCGTTGATCTCCATCTATATCTATCTGTTCATCTCCATTTGTATATCGGTTGTCCTTTTTATCTTAGTTGTTGATCATGCACTATCTTTCATATTACCTCTGAGTTTTATACTCACCACCACATACCTTGGGTTTTCTTATCGCCAAGGTAACAGGTAGAAGATTCCTTGGTGTGCTCGAAGCTCCTCTAGCTGATCCCATCTCACCTCAGTATTTGGGATTTTATTTCCTATTGGTTCGGCTGCTATTTCTAGATTATCATTTGTGTATGTAATTTGTTGTATTTAGCTTTTATTATGCTTTTGGGTTGGATGTTGCATGTGATCTTATTTTGTGTAGTGTGTTAGAGTCGCACCGGTGTTTATCGTTGTGTTGTTATGGTTGTATTAATTGGTAGTGTCTTTTTATTATGTTGTGTGATTATGGCCGAAAGGCTTTATATCAATAGAGAATTGTATCGCGTACAGGGGAGATGATGTCCGATTTTTGGGCTCGGCTTAATCTCAAGGCGTGACAATTTTATTGGTACCAGAGTCCTTGGTTATGATGTCCACTTTCAGATTTTATGTCGTTCGGATATCAAGTTTTGCTTTACTCAGTTTTGGTTTTGTGAGTTCTGGGATCTGACTCTAACGGGACATCTCCGAGCAACAAGGTTTAAGGTATGCAAGTTGTTATCATATATCCTTTTGTTGTTATGCATTTAGTTGATTATTATAGGGAATGACATGTAGTGTGTTAGTCATTATTCGTAACTGGGGTATGAGTTGACCACGGGAACGACATGTTGAGTCTATTAGACATGTACCTGCTTTTGAAAAGGTGAATTACCTTTGAGAGCCGACTGATACCGAGTCGAAAAGCAGGGTCAAGTAGTCACATTACTTATGGAGATCAAAGATTACAGTCTTAAGGATTTTTATTAACTATGCTAGTAAGATCATTACCTATTGGGTAATGGATAAGGCATGTATGCTATTGTTGATTGATGCAGATAGCGGAGGATTAGTATATGGTGTTTCATAGGGATTTTGATCCCCTAGTTGTTCGTGATGGGTTGTATAACTTTGAAGGTACTTTTGAGTACTTAAAACGTGTTATACAGAGAAAGTAGGGTTAAGTGCATACCATTATCAAGATCAAGCTGGTACTTAGTGGAAGATGTAGGAAATAACCTTCGGGGAATAACATATCACTTGATCACGATTTAGTGTTGTTGTGAGAGAGTATTTTCTCACATCACTTTCTTTGACTAGTTGTCAGGGAATTCTTGGGCATCAAGTAGGGTGATCGTTTCGTAATGGAATACCATGCAGAGTCGTTAGACTTACAGAGTTTACATTCACATAATAGCTCAAGAGTGTAAATGGATATCTTAAGCCACCCAACCCAAGGTTTATTGGCTTACATTTGGATTAGGAAGTTTGGATCTTCTATCAGATCCTGCCAGAAGACATTGGATTGAGTCATGAGTTTAGAAATGACTCTGTAGCAAGTGTTTTCAGAGTTTAAGATTGATAAGAAGACATTGCAAGTCAAGTTATTGGAATCGGAAGTCTCCGAATGTTGGACAAAAGGAGCAAGATTAGAGTCATGGGCCACGAGCTACTATTGGAAAGTTTTTCCTATCATAAAAGACCAACCGCAGATCATCAGGATGTTCTCGTGCACATCTACTAAATGAGAGGAAAGACTCCGAATTATGTGCATGCAGTGCGGATCATGAAGACACGCAGAGTCAGATTATCTGTTGGATCAGTTCATCTGTTGATATTGTAAGCAACCAGTACATATGAGAAAGGTGTACTTTGAAGACTCAGTTGAAGACCATCGATATTGCTTTCAGGAGGATGATTCACTATCTCGACAGCAGAGATCATCAAAAAAGATTGGGTTATCACACTAGCAACGATCTACTACCTCAGACATAGTTGGAGTTCCTTGATACTTCCATTCAGAGGAAGCGATTTACTCAGCAGTATCAACAGAAGACATCGTAGAAGACTTAAATGTCCATACATTAGCAATTGTTACCTTTACGGGTGAAACTATACCAATTGCAGTGTATGGAGTGTGCTATGATATTGGCAGTTATTCAGTGCTTTACAGTCGTTGGTGTACTCTTTACCAGTACAACAATGTTTACCACCTTCATTTAACCATTTCAACTTACATTTCAGTTTCATCGGTTGATTTCAGTTTCTCCATGGTAGTCTTTTGCACCTACATGAGCTCAGCCATTAAGAGTATAAGTTAGACGAGTTTACATCTTTACTAGAGAGAAGACACAGAGGGTCGAAGGATTGATCGTTCAGGGTATTACTTTAGTTTACCGTCTCAGTGTATATAGTGAGAGATACTAATAGTTTACAGGTATCTATATCTAGAACATTCAGAGATAGGATTAAAAGGGTTCCTATACATCGACTTGTGGGTTGGTGGTAGGTGAGAGGTTGACCAACAACCAAGAAGTCAAGGGATGCCCTTGGACTTTGATAGACATACCTTTACTGTAGATATTGATGTGAGCAAAACATATAGGGTTTTAGGAGTAATTTTCGCTCACATCTTGTTACATTTTGTGTTAGTTTCATGCATATGTTACTATATTCTTGCACGCATTGCCTATTTTTTAGTTCGGAGTTCTGCTCGTTGTACTTTTGTGTGCAGGTTAGCTTTTCTGGTGAGAAAGATGCATTTTAGGAACAAAAGAAGGACTTTCGCAGCTAGACGTAGAGTGGTACACGGCCAGGGCATGTGGATTCAGACGACTGTGTCCAATGGGCGAAGAACAACACCCCAGGGCCGCACACGGCCGTGTGGTGACCCGACGGATTTGCACGACTAGGGCTTTTTCTGGATTTTGCAGCGGTCCGAGGCGATGTCTATATAAGGATGGCTCCGCCCAAACCCTAGGGGGGAGGCACGACAGCTAGGACGGCACGCCGAAGCCCTAAAAAGCTTCGGTAACTCACAGCAGGGAGGAGGAATGTCGTTGGGGGTCCACAACATGCAATACAATGCCAGAGAGAAGATCACGAAGCATCGTATATCTCTATTTCTCCACTTTATCTCTATTGTATTTGAACTTAAACATGTTTTGTGATTCTTCCTTCATATTTATGGAGTAGTACTTTTGATTCTAGGATTAGGGAGTAGCTTGTGTACATAGACAATGTCGGTTCATATTAAATTCTGGCCAAAAGTTTGATTTGACAATTGGTAGTTGCTCTCTAATATATCTTCGTGAGTTTGGCTTTCTTTCCACTGTGCTTAGGTGATACGAGGTGGTGACAACCCTCACAATCTTGATTTAGGAGGTTTGATCAAGGAACCTAGGGGTAAATCTTACCTCCTGTAACTGTGGGAAGAAGGGAGCGGTGGAATCAGAAACGGTCCACCGCAAGGATTGATTTGGCATCCTCATACCCTCTATCCCGTCCTTTTGGGTGGAGGTAGCTCCCGGTGAATGCGGCGGCTCTGCGGGAGAGTGTATGATGTCCCTTCCCGAAAATCGTAGTTAGACGTTTAGACGACGCTAATTGACAACACTGTTCTGTGGTACACAAGTGAAACCGAAGTCCTAGAATCACCTTTTAAGACTCTGGCACACACTTTTCCTCTTCCGTGTGACACCATACATTGTAGGGTCCACCGATAGTCCTCACCAACCGACTCTCTCAAAGATTTCGTCCGAACAATCACAACCACTTGGTGAATTGGTACTCGAATCCCAGTCCTTGTGGGATCGATAATCTTTATTACTTGACGATATCCGTGCACTTGCAGGCATTGAGCACGAGCGCGCACTTTGAGCCCCTGACGATAGCCGTCGCGAGATTTGAGGTCGCGTCCGTGCGCATCAAGTTTTTGACGGTGTTGCCGGGGACTGTCGATTCGATATCAAATCGAACGGTGGTAGATTGGATCGAACTTAGGATTAGATTATTTTCTTGCTTTATTTTCATTTTAGTTTAATCTTATCTGCTTAGTTCTATTTTCTATATTTAGATTTAGTTTTTATTTTCAGTAGTAGTTTCTTATTTACTTTTTGCATATTAAATTTGTATTTGCTAGATTTATTTATTTTCTGCTTTTAGCATTAGGTTAGCACTCTTCCTTTTGTGGTTTGGTTCGTCGTATGCTTAGAAGACTAGGGTCGGAAGGTCTAATTCTGATCGATTTAAAGATTGAGCAAACCTTTCACCGTCAGAGAGCAGCACAGCGGAAGATGGAAGATCATGCTGCATCGGAGGTGAAGATAGGCAGCCGACCTCTGTGGGACTACGTAGCTCCTAGCGCTAGAGGATTCAGGCCGAGCATAGCTGGACCATCAATTTCGGCAAATAACTTTGAGCTGAAGCCGACACTTATACATATGGTCCAATAGAGCCAATTCGGGGGAGATGCAACTGAAGACCCAAACCGGCATCTTGAGGCTTTTCTCGAAATCTGCTCAACTATGAAACTGAATGGAGTCCCTTCTAACGTGACCCGCCTGAGCCTGTTCCAATTTTCACTGTGAGATAAGGCTAAGGCATGGCTTCACTCCTTACCTTCTGGCAGCATCACCACATGGGAGCAGCAGTTCCTGAATAAATACTTCCCACCAAGTAAGATTGGTCACATGCGCCATCTTATCACAAGCTTTCACCAGAAGGAGGGGGAATCCTTATTTGAGGCATGGGATCGCTACAAGGGGCTACTTTACCAATGCCCACACCATAGACTGGAAAGGTGGTTGGTGATCCACATTTTCTATAATGGGATCGCTTACGACACAAAGATGTCCCTAGATTTTGCCGCAGGAGGAGTGTTTGGGTTTCCGGCACCGCGGCGTGTGTGTGTTCGATCATGTTTCGTAAACATGAGCACAGCGGAAGCAATTAAAATTAATAAATCTATATTTATTACAACACACACAACACACGCATGCTATTACAACAAGTGTAGACATAACCGTAAATTAAAATTTGCAATAAAAGAAAATTAAACTACGTTATACCTTTCGTATGACGTGTAGCGAGAACGGCATCAACCGGAACGATCCTCGTAAGAATCGTCTCTATCCGTATCCACGCTGAGCTCCTCGGGATGACTTCGCCAAGCCACGAGCTTCGTCTTCGTACGGGTTACTAGCCTCGTGTTGAAGATGACGTGATCGAGAGATGATCACGATCCGAATCCAAATTCGGACCTAAAAACAAGTCCTCAAGACTCGCTTCTCCGGAGAGGTATTCGTCAACCGATTGACGAATCCTTCGTCCTCCACCTCAGAGGATTACCGGAGATCAAATCCCCGGTATGTTAGCCGCTGTCGGATCACTAACCGTCGTCCAAACGACGCTCCGACGAGAGGAGAAGAAGCTGTCCAGAAAACTGGACAGCTTGGTGGAGTAGGCTCCGGCCAAAACAAGGAGAGAAAAAGCTCACCTTGATGCCAAACCTATAGGAGATCACCGGAGGGTCGCCGGAGGTTCACCGGCTGGAGCTTGGACGCCGGCAAGGGTCTTGGACGGCGGCACAAATCTGGGCGGCGGCAACTTGTAGTTGGGCGCCAAAAATTCCTCCAAGGGGTGGGCGGCAACTTCAAGCTAGGGTTTTGGATGATTAGGGCTTAACAATCCCTTAAGCCCTCTTTTATAGAGAATTAATTCTCTTAATGGTTAATGGATCATATCCATAAATCCCGTTAACCCGCTCCATTAAGATAAGTTAAAATAAACCAAACCATGATGGTTTATTTTAAGTTAAAACGAACCGAACCAACTTTTAGTTCATTCGTTTAAAATAAACCAAACCCTTTGGTTTATTCTTATCCATTGGATTAGAACCAAACCATTTCGGTCCATCCATTACGTCTTCATAAGACGCAACCCATCCATGCTTCCATTGCGACTGAAACGATTTCATGCTCGCTTTATGTTTGGTCCAACCAAACCTAGTTTCTCTCGGTCTGAGAATCCCATTCTCAAGCTCATTTTAAATCCTTTGGATTACACTCGTTGTGCGTGTGACCAAATAGGTTCTCGGTTTATGTTGGCCGTCTATAATTAACCATTAATTATAGAACGATCATGAGTGGCACCTAGTAGTACATCATGATCCCCAATTAACCGAAAAGATCAGCGGTTGATCCGAACTATTTTGAAACCCTTGATGCTCGAATGAATCGTGCCCCATTCCCTTCACTCATCTTATACCCACTTGGTTGGGACATGGTCTATAGTGTCGATCCCCACTAAGTGACTCGTCACACCTAGCCCAAGTATCATTTCCTCGTCCTCACAGTTCTAGTTACTCCACATGTATCGAAGAGTACCTTACTCTAAACATGTAATGCTTTGGCCAAAGACTTTAGTAACAATCCGACGAGAGGCCATGGGTATACATCTCCTCGCAAGGAGTGGTGAATCCTTTATAGGCTATTCAAACACCTTCGATCACTTCGACTTATACCCAATCATCCCGGGTCCACATCTCCTCGGAGATGTTTGCTTAAGATGTCAAAGCATAAGTCTCCATGATCAAGATGACTTGAATACCGCAAGTCAAAGGAACATCGCACTTAAGCCACAGTAAGAACTTCATTGACATATCTATATATGCAGAGAACCATATGAAGTCTTACGGTGGTCACTCCAATGAACTAGTTACCATAACTAGCATCCACGATTAACTCGGACATCACTATGTCTCGGCCCGGTGAGAATCACCGCTTGGATACACCAAGGAGTATACCTCGTGCTAGTCTCGGCGAATTGATGGTGTCCAAATCCATCAATTCATCGACTAGGATAATTCGATACATCACAATTACACATGTAGAGATACTCACTAGTTGTGATCCAATCACAAATTCTCTCATGCTGTGAATCGTATCGTGGACATTCAGTAAATGAGTTTAAGATCCAATCAAATACATAAAACATGTATACTCAAATAGTGAATCTTCATGTATCATATAAATGGTTCATACATAAGGCGATTGCCTTAGGACATCTCTCATATATGACTAACAGACTCCCACTTGGCCTAATGCCAATCGCTACGGTATCCAATACCATAAGCTCTAACATGACCCTCAAACTTACTTTGAGGTAATGCTTTAGTCAAAGGATCCGCTAAGTTCCTTTCAGTGGGAATTTTCTCGATTTGTATTTCATTCCTACTTATGATCTCTCTGATAAGATGATAGCGGCGAAGCACATGTTTGGATCGTTGATGAGACCTTGGCTCTTTCGCCTGTGCAATTGCTCCATTGTTGTCGCAGTAGACCGGTATTGCTTCAACAATGGCCGGACTCACACCAAGTTCATGAACGAACTTCTTGATCCAAACCGCTTCCTTTGCTGCTTCCGAAGCTGCAATATATTCTGCCTCAGTGGTAGAATCGTTCTGATCTCTTGTTTGGAACTTTCCAACTCACTGCGCCCCCGTTCAAGGTGAACACATATCATGAGACCTGGAATCATCTTTGTCTGTCTGGAAGCTGGCATCCGTATACCCGCGTATCACCATGTCCCCTTCTCCATATATTAGGAACACATCCTTAGTTCTTCTCAAGTACTTAAGGATCGTCTTAACAGCCGCCCAATGATCCATTCCTGGATCGGACTGGTATCTGCTCGTGACACTCAGAGCATACGATACATCGGGCCTCGTACATAACATAGCATACATGATAGATCCTATTGCGGATGCATTGGGAATCTTACTCATGCAAATCCTCTCGTCTTCTGTGCGCGGACACATAGACTTCGAAAGGTGTACCCCATGCCTGATGGGCAGATAACCTTTCTTGGATTCTGACATGCTAAACCTCTTTAGCACTCGGTCTATATATGTAGACTGCGAAAGACCAAGCAACCGTTTCGATCTATCTCTATAGATCTTAATCCCAAGGATGTAGGTTGCTTCTCCTAGGTCTTTCATGGAGAATGTCTTGGATAACCAAACCTTAACTGACTGTAAGATTGACACATCGTTTCCTATAAGTAATATGTCATCGACATACAATACTAGGAACACGACTGCACTCCCACTAACCTTCTGGTACACACAAGGTTCATCTGGATTTTGTGAGAAATCAAACCTATTGATTGTCTCATCAAAACAGATATTCCAGCTCCTGGATGCTTGCTTCAATCCATAAATGGATCGTCGCAATTTTCATACCTTGGTTTTATCAACCGATGTGAAACCCTCAGGCTGTATCATATACACGTCCTCGAGCAGGTTTCCATTAAGGAAAGCTGTTTTCACATCCATCTGTCATATCTCATAATCATAATGAGCCGCTATGGCCAGGAGCATCCGAATGGATTTAAGCATAGCTACAGGCGAATAGGTTTCGTCATAATCAACACCTTGATTTTGACGATATCCTTTCGCCACCAATCTAGCCTTATAGGTAATCACATTACCATCCATGTCGGTTTTCTTCTTGAAAACCCACTTGCACCCTATAGGCTTTATGCCTTCAGGTGGGTCAACCAAGTTCCAAACTTGGTTTTCGTACATGGAATCCATTTCCGACTTCATGCCACCAAGCCACTTATCCCTTTCTGAACTTGTCAGCACTTCTTCATAACTGGTAGGCTCCTCATCATCAATGAGTAACACGTCGTTCGATTCACTTACGAGAAATCCATATCTCTCAGGAATATTGCGTGTTCTACTACGGATCTCTGAAGATGTGGTGTTACAATAAGTCCGGTCGATTGTTCATCACTATGAGTTGTCGGTGTTGTGCTTCACCGGTATCTCATCAATGTCTATTTGAGTCTCTCGAGCCTCCTCAAGCTCGGCGACACTCCCACTTGTTTTCTTGCAAGAGAAACTCTTTCTCTAGAAACACGCATGCCTTGAAACAAACACCTTTTGTTCCACAGGATGATAGAATTGGTAACCCCTTGTTTCCTTAGGGTATCAATAAATAGACATTTATCGGACTTAGCATCCAATTTATCCGTCAATCCGCTTTACATAAGCGGACAACCCCATATCTTCAAGTAAGATACATGAGGTTTCTTACCATTCCATATCTCATATGGAGTAGTTGAGACTACCTTGGTAGGCATTACATTTAACAAGTAAACAACTTTAAGTGCATAACCCCAAAGGACTTGGGAAGAGTCGCATGATTCATCATTGACTGACCATGTCCAACAAGTCGATTCGCCTCTCGGATACACCATTATCTTTGTGGTGTATAGGAGTCCATTGAGACAATATGCCATTGTCTCTCGGATAATCAAGAAACTCTTGACTTAAGTATTCACCACCTCGATCCGTCAAGTATTTTAATACTTTTGTCATGTTGTTTCTCTACTTCATTTCTGAATTCTTTGAACCTTTCAAAGGCTTGGACTTGTGTTTCATCAAGAACACATACCCAAACCGTGAGTGATCATCGGTGAAGGTAATGAAGTAGCTATAGCCTCCTAAAGCTTGAGTTGACATAGGTCCACATACATCGGTATGTACTAGACCTAGTAACTCTCCCACTCGTTCACCTTTTCGGTAAAAGGTAACTTAGTCATCTTGCCTTTTAAGCATGATTCGCATGTATCGTATGAATCCAATTCAAACGATTCCAGAATTCCACATCGGTGTAATTAGGACATGCGTTTCTTGCTTACATGGCCAAGACGACAATGCCACATGTAGGAGTCTATTTGATTATCCTTTCGAGCACGCGTGTTGCTCGCTTCGATATTGAAAATGTCACTGGATACGTCCAACGTATAAATGTCATTACTCAAAGTTCGGTTCCATAAAGTACGCCATTCAAAGTTATATAACAACAATTGTTACTAAAGCGTTAAATGGAAACCATTTCTATTTAAGCAGAAATAGAAACAATGTTCTTTATTAGAGAAGGAACATAATAGCAAATTGTCCGGTTCAAGACTAGTCCACTAGGAGCTTGACAAATAAGTTCCGATGGCGTCGCACAACCTTTGCTCCATTGCCAACTCGCAAATTTGACTCCCCTCGACAAGTCTTCTTCTATTCCTTAGCCCATGTATGTCATTACATATATGTGAGCTACACCTATCCAATACCCAAGTGTCTAAGGAAATAGAATGACAATCAATAGCGAAGATACTGAAGAGGATGGGGCATCGATGCCTTCTTCTTCTTCATGGACTCAAGATAAATCTTGCTTTCTTCGCGAGTGGCCTTCCTTGCCACATGATGGCAAGTGCCCTTTATGTTAGTTCCGCCTTCTTTGCCTTTTTCTTTCCTTTCTTACATTCTTTTGCCTTCCTCTTAGAACCTTTCTTTGAGAATCAACTATGACCGCCTTCTCCTCATGCTTCACGTAAGGCTCCACAGTCTTGACATATTGAGGAGCTCGGGAATGGTGGATTCCAATTTGTTCATCCGATAGTTCATCACAAATTGCGAAACTCTTGGGCAAACAATGCAATTAAGTCAATACTTAACTCATGATCCATCACAAAACCGAGGGTAGCTAGCCGCTCGATGTACCCATTCATCTTTAGCACAAACTGCACTACAGACGAACCTTCTTGCATCTTCGTAGTGAAGAGGAGCCTAGAGACCTCGAACCTTTCGGATCTCGCTTGCTCATCGAACAACTCATGAAGATGGAAGACCATTGTATTAGCATCCATATGCTCATGCTGCTTTTGACTCGGTACCATCGCTAGCATGATGCAACTCGCCTCGAATCACATATGTTTACGATAGACCAACATTTGGTCTGAGTTGCATCGTCCTTTGGCGTCAGGAAGAGGCTCTTCAAGGACATATGCAAGCTTTTCCGCCTTGAGAACAATTCTCAGGTTTCTAAGCCAGTCCAGGAAGTTAGGCCCAGTCAGTTTGTTCGAATCCAAAATAGTGCGCAAATTCAAAGACGTCATGATCAATTTATTGACCTAGAAATACAAAATGAGCATATATGAGAAAATGATTTTAAAATGCATCAATATACATTTATAAATCCCATTCATTTTTCGAATTTCAAAAACCCCAAAATCACTTCGGGAGATCGTAGGTCCATCTCCGAATGGGTTGATATCCATCATAGTTATGAACAACCTTGGAGAGAGTCCAACAAGTCATTCATAACTACGACGGTAGGTATCATCTATACCGATTGCATATCACGTATATGCAACTATCACAATGTGCTATCAACTATTTAAATGTTCACACATACATCGGGTTGTTAACACATTAACAAGTATGCATCATATGCATAGCACCCAACTTCACCTCCCTTTACATCGACCTTGGAGAGAGTCCAACAAGCCGATGCTACCCATTAATCGGGACATAGTTTTAATATGGTTAGAGCGCATTCAACCAATTAGCCCAGCTTGGAGAGAGTCCAACAACCAAAGCTAACGATTGACCTCTGACTCTTACCATATTAGTATTAAACTATTCCATGGTTTGAACATATTCAGGTTCGAGCCGGGCTTGGAGAGAGTCCAACAACCCAAACAAGAAACAGAACTCTTGTTCTAACCATATTAATGGAAGGTGTAGGCTTTAATATTGATTAAGGGTTTTTATGTCTCATCCTCTTTGCATGCAAATAACTATTATCTACATGGCATGGCATACATGGCATACATCAACATGTCACGACACGCATGGCATAATGTTATGCATCTAATGCAATTACATGGCATACAATTATGTCATGTATATAATTTCCTTATATGTCATAACTATTTATGGAAATAAAATATGTTTAAGATTTGATTCTCCAAATCAAATCATTATTAAATTAGGAAATAAATTTCCAAATCTAATCACATATTTTATTCATGGAATTATTTGATTAAGGAAAATCTATTTAGGAAACCAATTTCCTAAATCATTAAAACTACTTATGGAAATAAAATATTTTAAGATTTGATTTCCCAAATCAAATCATGATTAAATAAGGAAACAAATTTCCAGAATCTAATCAAATATTTTATTTATGGAAAATATCAATTTCCATAAATACTTCCAACTTTCCAAAAGTGGAAGATTTCCATAAATACTTCTAGACTTTCCAAAATTGAAAAATTTCCATAAATACTTCTAAATTTCCAAAATTTAGAAAATTTCCAGAAATACATTATGACTATCGCAAAACCATTTTTTACGATTATGTCGAAACACAACCTGGGCTCTGATACCACTGTTGGGTTTCCGGCACCGCGGCGTGTGTGTGTTCGATCATGTTTCGTAAACATGAGCACAGCGGAAGCAATTAAAATTAATAAATCTATATTTATTACAACACACACAACACGCGCATGCTATTACAACAAGTGTAGACATAACCGTAAATTAAAATTTGCAATAAAAGAAAATTAAACTACGTTATACCTTTCGTATGACGTGTAGCGGGAACGGCATCAACCGGAACGATCCTCGTAAGAATCGTCTCTATCCGTATCCACGCCGAGCTCCTCGGGATGACTTCGCCAAGCCACGAGCTTCGTCTTCGTACGGGTTACTAGCCTCGTGTTGAAGACGACGTGATCGAGAGATGATCACGATCCGAATCCAAATTCGGACCTAAAAACAAGTCCTCAAGACTCGCTTCTCCGGAGAGGTATTCGTCAACCGATTGACGAATCCTTCGTCCTCCACCTCAGAGGATTACCGGAGATCAAATCCCCGGTATGTTAGCCACTGTCGGATCACTAACCGTCGTCCAAACGACGCTCCGACGAGAGGAGAAGAAGCTGTCCAGAAAACTGGACAGCTTGGTGGAGGAGTAGGCGCCGGCCAAAACAAGGAGAGAAAAAGCTCACCTTGATGCCGAACCTATAGGAGATCACCGGAGGGTCGCCGGAGGTTCACCGGCTGGAGCTTGGACGCCGGCAAGGGTCTTGGACGGCGGCACAAAGCTGGGCGGCGGCAGCTTGTAGTTGGGCGCCGAAAATTCCTCCAAGGGGTGGGCGGCAACTTCAAGCTAGGGTTTTGGATGATTAGGGCTTAACAATCCCTTAAGCCCTCTTTTATAGAGAATTAATTCTCTTAATGGTTAATGGATCATATCCATAAAGCCCGTTAACCCGCTCCATTAAGATAAGTTAAAATAAACCAAACCATGATGGTTTATTTTAAGTTAAAACGAACCGAACCAACTTTTGGTTCATTCGTTTAAAATAAACCAAACCCTTTGGTTTATTCTTATCCATTGGATTAGAACCAAACCATTTTGGTCCATCCATTACGTCTTCATAAGACGCAGCCCATCCATGCTTCCATTGCGACTGAAACGATTTCATGCTCGCTTTATGTTTGGTCGAACCAAACCTAGTTTCTCTCGGTCTGAGAATCTCATTCTCAAGCTCGTTTTAAATCCTTTGGATTACACTCGTTGTGCGTGTGACCAAATAGGTTCTCGGTTTATGTTGGCCGTCTATAATTAACCATTAATTATAGAACGATCATGAGTGGCACCTAGTAGTACATCATGATCCCCAATTAACCGAAAAGATCAACGGTTGATCCCGAACTATTTCTGAAACCCTTCAGTAGCTCGAATGAATCGTGCCCCATTCCCTTCACTCATCTTATACCCACTTGGTTCAGGACATGGTCTATAGTGTCAGTCCCCACTAGGCTGACTACGTCACACCTAGCCCAAGTATCATTTCCTCGTCCTCACAGTTCTAGTTACTCCACATGTATCGAAGAGTACCTTACTCTAAACATGTAATGCTTTGGCCAAAGACTTTAGTAACAATCCGACGAGAGGCCATGGGTATACATCTCCTCGCAAGGAGTGGTGAATCCTTTATAGGCTATTCAAACACCTTTGATCACTTCGACTTATACCCAATCATCCCGGGTCCACATCTCCTCGGAGATGTTTGCTTAAGATGTCAAAGCATAAGTCTCCATGATCAAGATGACTTGAATACCGCAAGTCAAAGGAACATCGCACTTAAGCCACAGTAAGAACTTCATTGACATATCTATATATGAAGAGAACCATATGAAGTCTTACGGCTGGTCACTCCAATGAACTAGTTACCATAACTAGCATCCACGATTAACTCCGGACATCACTATGTCTCCAGCCAGTGAGAATCAGCTGCTTGGATACACCAAGGAGTATACCTCATGCTAGTCTCGACAGAATTGATGGTGTCCAAATCCATCAATTCATCGACTAGGGATAATTCCGATACATCACAATTACACATGTAGAGATACTCACTAGTTGTGATCCAATCACAAATTCTCTTATGCTGTGAATCGTATCGTGGACATTCAGTAAATGAGTTTAAGATCCAATCAAATACATAAAACATGTATACTCAAATAGTGAATCTTCATTTATCATATAAATGGTTCATACATAAGGCGATTGCCTTAGGACATCTCTCATATATTACTAACAAGGAGCTCTAATGAACAAGACCATAGAGGAGGCAGAGGAGCTTATCGAAGAGGTGACCCAAAACCACCATCAATGGGACTCCAAACATGGTCAACCCACGCCTGTGGTAGGACGATACACTGTCAACTCCATGGACCACCTTTCGGTAAGGATGGACGTGCTCAGCAGACGGTTTGAATCTTTGAATCCCTCATCTGCATGTACGACCATTGATCTTTGAGAAGGAGCGGCAGCGTATTGTGAGGACCACTATGGAGGGCAGTGTTGGATCGAAGTGGATCGCTAGAGGGGGGGTGAATAGCGATAAACCTTTTCTTTTTCGAATTCGTTTCAAAACAAATATATGCAGCGGAAAGATAAATGAAAATTAAAATAGACAAATAGTTTTTACTTGGTTCGTAGCCTTCGGCTACTACTCCAAGGCCCTAGTGATCCTTGATCACGCACGGAGAGCAAATCACTAAAGAACTCCTCCTTGTTAGAGGTAGGAGTTAATCGATACAAGAACACACAAAAAGCTTGAGGTAGAGGGACACTCCCCCTCTCCTCGTTATGAAAATAACTCCAAGAAAAATAAAGCACTAAATTGAAATAAAGCTTATACCAACGTAACAAAATAAAAATAATTTAAACCTAGACGTCGGAGAGAAAGCACTTCATTGTCGGAGAGTTGTAGCTTTGCGGAGGCTTTTTGATGCTTAGAATTGATTATGAAACCCTAGGATATGTCGTCCTTTTATAGCCTTTGAGCCCCTTTTCGAGAGGAACTTTAGCCAATCAAAATTGAGCACCACTCCCCTTGAAATGAGGTGATAAGCCTTGACTCCTCGAATGCTAACCGCAGACAGTCGACTGATTGACAGCAGTCGAGTCCTCCAAGCTGGCAGTCGACTGATGCTAGCTGAAATGACAAGTTAGCTAAACAAAAATATTATTTCGACGACCTCCAATCGTCTGATCTCGACCTAGACTACCTATAGGATGTCTTTGGTCGGATCTATGCTTAAGATCATCCCGGTAAAGAGGATACGACCTCTCTTACTCTCGCACACACATGAGCTTACCTCGATACTTACTGTGTTGCTTTCACTTCCGACCTTCCACTCGATTCCTTCGGCTCCCTCCGAAGTCACTCGAGTGTCGCTCGACCACCGTGGCTTCCTCCGGGTGTCGCTATCCTTCAGCTCCAGCATTGGTACTTTTCTGCACACTCGATTTAGCTCGTGAGATAACAATATAAGCTTAACTTTGTATCTTTTGCTATAATCAAAACTCAGGTTCGACTTAGGTGCCTACTGCACCAACAATCTCCCCCTTTTTGATCTATGGCAAACCCACATACAAAGTTAAGAAAATAGCATGCATGAAGAAAAATAATGTTCATGAGAAACAGGAATAAAAGGATTAAGTAGGAGTAGTAAGTATTTTCTTCAAGTACTCCCCCTTGAGGAAACCTCCCCCTTGACCGAGGGTGAGTCTTGAAAGAAGACCTTAATCCTCCCCCTTGAGGGTTGCTATTTAGGAATAGTTTAAGTAATTAACATTACTTAAAGTTGTCCTTAGTAAAATGTTTAGGTTAAGAGGACTTCTTACCTTGGCCCTTTCTCCCCCTTTCTTAAGTAAAACATTAACGTTTAGCCATAGTGTTTTTAAAAAAATAAGTTTAAGTTAAGAATTCTCTTAACTTGGCCTTTACTTCCTTTTTGTTAACAAGTTAAGTAAATTTTCAAAACTTAAAGTTAAGTAAACATTTACTTAATTTTTGGTCATGTAAATAAATATGAAGTTAAGTTATCAAAAATTAAAATTTTTGATCCCTTAACTTTGAAAATTAAAAAATTAAAAATTTTGATCCCTTAACTTTGGCCTTTTTCTCCCCCTTTTGCCATATATCGAAAAGAGTGAGGGTGTGTGGAAAACAAAAATAAATATTAAATTTAAAGTCCAAGCATGTTCCATATTATTTTGAAAATAATATACTGAAAATAAGCTCATCTATAAAATGTTTGATTCATATTTGGCTTGATTGATATGAAAGATCAACCAGTCCTGGTCAGAGTTGGTTAATATGTATGATTATACTCCATGGTTCATGGCGATGCACTAGCTCTACATCAGGAACCAAGAGTAAGGTCCTAACATCTCATGCCCATGTATGTGGCTAAGTACACAAACACATTAGTCCTGTGTGTTGTGAGATGTATTGGCTCCTTAAATCTATAGGTGCATGATATCTAAGGTATGTCCTATGCTAGTTCCATAAAAATGAAAAGTAAGAAATAGTAGTAAGTAAATATAATTTGCAAGTTCTTAATCTACTACGCACATGCCCAATTTCCATCTTAATAGACTAAATTCGGCTTCGGGTAGGGATTTAGTAAATAGGTCTGCCAAGTTAGACTTCGATTCGACGTATTCGAGTTGTATGGCTCCATTGGCCACATGTTCTCGAATGAAATGGTGTTTGACCTCTATATGTTTGGTCCTTGAGTGACATATTGGATTCTTAGTAAGGTTAATTGAACTAATGTTATCTACGTGAAGTTTAGTATTTGTAAAGTCTAACTTAAAGTCGCAGAGAGTGTGCTTCATCTAAAGAAGTTGAGTGACACACTCACCCATCGCGATGTATTTGGCTTCGGTGGTAGATAAGCAACACAGTGTTGCTTCCTACTGCACCAACTTACTAGACTTGAGCCGAGAAGTTGACAACAACCACTCGTACTCTTTCTATTGAGCTTACTACCGGCATAGTCCGAATCGGAGTAGCCAGTTAGTTCGAACTCGGTAGATCTAGGGTACCAAATACCGACATTAAGTGTACCCTTTAGATATATAAGGATACGCTTGACTAGAGTTAGGTGAGACTCCTTGGCACAGGTTTGGAACCTTGTGCACATATTTACTGCAAATAAGATATCAGGTCGGCTTGCAGTTAAGTAAAGGAGACTCCCTATTATGCTCCTATAGTATTTTAAATCAATTGAATTTCCGATTACATCTTCTTCTATATTTACATTCATTGCCATTGGAGTATTAAAAATTTTAGCGTCTTGCATTCCAAAGCGTTTAATTAATTCTCTAGTATATTTGCGTTAATGTAGGTAAATTCCATCTTTAGTTTGTTTAATTTGTAGACCTAAGAAGAAACTGAACTCTCCTAATTAATTCATTTCAAATTCACTTTCCATTAGTGAAATGAATTCATTTAGTAGGATCGAGTTGGTGGTTCCGAAAATAATATCATCTACATAGATTTGAGCTATGAATATGTCTTTACCTAAGATTTTTACGAAAAGAGTTGGGTCAACTATACCCTGGTTAAATCCTTTGGACTTAAGATACACCGAAAGTCTCTCATACTAGGCTCGAGGAGCTTGTTTAAGTCCATAGAGGGCTTTCTTTAACCTAAGGACATGGTCGGGTTTATCTAAACTTTCGAAACCGGGGGGTTGACTAACATAAACCTCTTCTTTAATGTATCCATTCAAGAACGCTGATTTCACATCCATTTGAAACAACTTAAATCCTCGATGTGTAGCATACGCTAATAGCATTCGAATGGACTCTAATCTAGCTACTAGGGCATAGGTCTCATCGTAATCTAAACCTTCGACTTGACTAAACCCTTTAGCGGCTAGTCTAGCTTTATTTCTAGCTACTTCACCTTTATCATCAAGTTTATTCCTAAACACCCACCTTGTTCCAATGATTATTTTATCTTTAGGTGGTGGTACTAATTCTCATACTTCATTCCTGGTGAATTGAGCCAGCTCTTCTTCCATTGCAATAATCCAATCTGGATCAAGAAGAGCTTGGTCAATAGTTTTGGGTTCAATTTTTGAAATCAGAGAGATTTGACTAAGGTTTCTGTATGAGGCTCTAGTTTGAACTCCCAGACTTGGATCGCCTATCACTTGGTCGATAGGATGATTTGTTTGAGTCCTAGTTTGATTTGGGTTTGGGTCATCTACCACTTGGTCAATAGGATGACTCATTTGAGTCCTAGTTTGACTAGAGTCTTCTACCAATTGGTCGATAGAGTGACTTGGTTGACTTAGGTTAGGATTAATACTAAACCTGATCTATGGATCAGAGTTAAGTCTAGTATGAATCGGCTCACTAATTGGGGTTGTCGGGGATTTTGTAGGTTCATGTCCTTCATCAAATACTACATTGATAGTCTCCTCGACTCTAAGGGTGTCATGGTTATATACTATATAAGCTCTACTTGTAGTCGACTATCCTAGAAAGATCCCAGTCGAGGTTTTGGATGTAAATGTTAGTAATATATGAGAGATTTCATAAGGCAATCGCCTTATGTATGAACCATTTATATGATAAATGAAGATTCACTATTTGAGTATACATGTTTTATGTATTTGATTGGATCTTAAACTCATTTCCTGAATGTCCACGATACGATTCACAACATGAGAGAATTTGTGATTGGATCACAACTAGTGAGTATCTCTACATGTGTAATTGTGATGTATCGGAATTATCCCTAGTCGATGAATTGATGGATTTGGACACCATCAATTCGGTCGAGACTAGCATGAGGTATACTCTTTGGTGTATCCAAGCAGCTGATTCTCACTGGCTGGAGACATAGTGTTGTCCGGAGTTAATCGTGGATGCTAGTTATGGTAACTAGTTCATTGGAGTGACCAGCCGTAAGACTTCATATGGTTCTCTGCATATATAGATATGTCAATGAAGTTCTTACTGTGGCTTAAGTGCGATGTTCCTTTGACTTGCGGTATTCAAGTCATCTTGATCATGGAGACTTATGCTTTGACATCTTAAGCAAACATCTCTAAGGAGATGTGGACCCAGGATGATTGGGTATAAGTCGAAGTGATCGAAGGTGTTTGAATAGCCTATAAAGGATTCACCACTCCTTGCGAGGAGATGTATACCCATGGCCTCTCGTCGGATTGTTACTAAAGTCTTTGGCCAAAGCATTACATGTTTAGAGTAAGGTACTCTTCGATACATGTGGAGTAACTAGAATCCGTAGGACGAGGAAATGATACTTGGGCTAGGTGTGACGTAGTCAGCCTAGTGGGGACTGACACAATAGACCATGTCCTGAACCAAGTGGGTATAAGATGAGTGAAGGGAATGGGGCACAAATCATTCGAGCTGCTGAAGGGTTTCAGAAATAGTTCTGGATCAACCGTTGATCTTTTCGGTTAATTGGGGATCATGATGTACTACTAGGTGCCACTCATGATCGTTCTATAATTAATGGTTAATTATAGACGACCAACATAAACCGAGAACCTATTTGGTCACACGCACAACTAGCGTAATCAAAAGGATTTAAATGAGCTTGAGAATGAGATTCTCAGACCGAGAGAAACTAGGTTTGGTTGGACCAAACATAAAGCGAGCATGAAATCGTTTCAGTCGCAGTGGAAGCGTGGATGGGCCGAGTCTTATGAAGACGTAATGGATAAACCAAAATGGTTTTGTTCTAATCCAATGGAGGAGAATAAACCAAAGGGTTTGGTTTATTTTAAACGAATGAATCAAAAGTTGGTACGGTTCGTTTTAACTTAAAATAAACCATCATGGTTTGGTTTATTTTAACTTATCTTAATGGAGCGGGTTAACGGGCCTAATGGTTATGATCCAATAACCATTAAGAGAATTAGTTCTCTATAAAACAGGGCTTAATGGATAATTAAGCCTTAATCCAAAAACCCTAGCCTCAAGAGTTGCCGCCCACCCCTTGAAGGATTCGGCACCAACCCTAGGCTGCCGCCCCTCTCCTCCTCCAACCGGCGTCCAGAAGGAGCCTTCCTTCCCCCTCGCCGGTGTCGAGCTGCTGCCGGTTGGTGCTCCGGTGATCTTCCTTGGGTGTGGCGATAAGGTGAGCACTTGGCTTCCTTGTTTTGGCCGGCGCCTACTCCTCCACCAAGCTGTCCAGTTTTCTGGACAGCTTCTTCTCCTCTCGTCGGAGCATCGTTTGGATGACGGTTAGAGCTCCGACAGCGGCTAACTTACCGGGGATTTGATCTCCAGTAATCCTCTGAGGTGTAGGACGAAGGATTCGTCAATTGGTTGACGAATACCTCTCCGGAGAAGCGAGTTTTGAGAACTCATATTAGGATCCGAATTTGGATTCGGATCGTGATCATCTCTCGATCACGTCGTCTTCAACACGAGGCTAGTAACCCATACGAAGACGAAGCTCGTGGCTTAGCAAAGTCATCCCGAGGAACTCGGCGTGGATACGGATAGAGACGATTCTAGCGAGGATCGTTCCGGTTGATGTCGTTCCCACTACACGTCATACGAAAGGTATAACGTAGATAAATTTCCTTTTATTACAAATTTAAATTTACGGTTATGTCTATACTTGTTGTAATATGCATGCGTGTGTTGTGTGTGTTGTAATAAATGTAGATTTATTATTTTTATTGCTTCCGCTGTGTTCATGTTTATGAAACATGATCGAACACATACACGCCGCGGTGACAGAAACCCAACAGTGGTATCAGAGCTCAGGTTGTGTTTCGACATAATCGTAAAAATGGTTTTGCGATAGTCATAATGTATTTCTGGAAATTTTCTAATTTTGGAAATTTAGAAGTATTTATGGAAATTTTTCAATTTTGGAAAGTCTAGAAGTATTTATGGAAATCTTCCACTTTTGGAAAGTTGGAAGTATTTATGGAAATTGATATTTTCCATAAATAAAATATTTGATTAAATTCTGGAAATTTGTTTCCTAATTTAATCATAATTTGATTTGGGAAATCAAATCTTAAAATATTTCATTTCCATAAGTAGTTTTAATGATTTAGGAAATTGGTTTCCTAAATAGATTTTCCTTAATCAAATAATTCCATGAATAAAATATGTGATTAGATTTGGAAATTTGTTTCCTAATTTAATTATGATTTGATTTGGAGAATCAAATCCTAAACATATTTTATTTCCATAAATAGTTATGATATATAAGGAAATTATATACATGACATAATTGTATGCCATGTAATTGCATTAGATGCATAACATTATGTCATGCGTGTCATGACATGTAGATGTATGCCATGTATGCCATGCCATGTAGATAATAGTTATTTGCATGCAAAGAGGATGAGACATAAAACCCTCTAACCATATTAAAACTATTTCCCGATTAATGGGTTGGCTTTAACCTGGAGCATCGGCTTGTTGGACTCTCTCCAAGGTCGATGTAAAGGGAGGTGAAGTTGGGTGCTATGCATATGATGCATACTTGTTAATGTGTTAACAACCCGATGTATGTGTGAACATTCAATTAGTTGATAGCACATTGTGATAGTTGCATATACGTGATATGCAATCGGTATAGTTGATACCTACCGTCGTAGTTATGAATGGCTTGTTGGACTCTCTCCAAGGTTGTTCATAACTATGATGGATATCAACCCATTCGTAGATGGACCTACGATCTCCCGAAGTGATTTTGGGGTTTTTGAAATTCGAAAAATGAATGGAATTTATAAATGTATATTGATGCATTTTAAAAATCATTTTCTCATATATGCTCGTTTTGTATTTCTAAGATTGATCATGATGTCTTTGAATTTGCATTCCATTTTGGATTCGAATAAATTGACTGGGCCGAGCTTCTTGGACTGGCTTAGAAGCTTGAGAATTGTTCTCAAGGTTGAAAAGCTTGCAAATGTCCTCGAAGCGCCTCTTCCCGCCCGTCCTAGTGACGATGCAACTCTAGACCAATTGTTGGCCTATCAGAAACATGTGAGTGATTCTGAACAAATGAGTTGCATCATGCTTGCCGCGATGGAACCCAAGCTACGAAAGCAGCATGAGCATATGGATGCTCATATCGTAGTCCTTCATCTTTGTGAGTTGGTTGATGAGCAAGTGAGATACGAAAGGTTCGAAGTCTCAAAGCTCCTCTTCACCTCTGAGATGCTAGAAAGTTCATCTGTGGTACTGCTCAATATGCTGAAGACTGTGGAGTCTTCTGAGAAGCATGAGCAGGGGACGGTGCTATTAGTTGATTCCTTGAAGAAAGGTTCTAAGAGGAAGTCAAAGGAATAGCAGAAGGGAAAGAAGAGAAAGGCTAAGAAGGTAGAACTAGCACAAAAGGAAACTTGCCATCATTATGGCAAGGAGAGCCATTTGCGAAGAAAGTGCAAGATTTATCTTGAGTCCGTGAATAAGAATAAGGCATCGGATGCCCCATCTTCTTCAGATATCTTCATTATTGATTGTCATTCTATTTCCTCAAACACTTGGGTATTGGATACTGGGTGTGGCTCACATATATGTAATGACATACATGGAAACAAGGAATAGAAGAAGACTCGTCAAGGGAGAGTCAAATTTGCGTGTTGGGAATGGAGCAAAGGTTGCTGCAGTCGCCATTGACACGCATTTGTTGAAACTCCCTACAGGACTTGTCTTAGAACTGGACAATTGCTTTTATGTTCCTTCGTTGATAAAGAACATCATTTCTATTTCTTGTTTAAATAGAAATGGGTACCATTTGACTTTTAGTAACAATTGTTGTTACATAACTTTGAATGGAGTTCTTTATGGGACTGAAACTTTAAGCAATGGTGTTTATACGTTGGACGTATCCAGTGACATCTTCAATATCGAAGCGAGCAACACGCGTGCTCAAAAGGATAATCAAATAGACTCCTATATGTGGCATTGTCGTCTTGGCCATGTAAGCAAGAAACGCATGTCCGAATTACACCGATTTGGAATTCTGGAATCGTTTGAATTGGATTCATACGATACATGTGAATCATGTTTAAAAGGCAAGATGACTAAGTTACCTTTTACTGGAAAAGGTGAACGAGTGGGAGAGTTACTAGGTCTAATACATACTGATGTATGTGGACCTATGTCAACTCAAGCATTAGGAGGCTATAGCTACTTCATTACCTTCACCGATGATCACTCACGGTTTGGGTATGTGTTCTTGATGAAACACAAGTCTGAAGCCTTTGAAAGGTTCAAAGAATTCAGAAATGAAGTAAAGAAACAACATGACAAGAGTATTAAAATACTTCGATCGGATCGAGGTGGTGAATACTTAAGTCAAGAGTTTCTTGATTATCTAAGAGACAATGGTATATTGTCTCAATGGACTCCGCCCTATACACCACAGCATAATGGTGTATCTGAGAGGCGTAACCGGACCTTGTTGGACATGGTCAGGTCAATGATGAATCATGCAACTCTTCCCAAGTCCTTTTGGGGCTATGCACTTCAGACAGCTGTTTACTTGTTAAACAGAATGCCTACCAAGGTAGTCTCAACTACTCCATATGAGATATGGAATAGTAAGAAACCTCATGTATCTTACTTGAAGATATGGGGTTGTCCTGCTTATGTGAAGCGGACTGTATCAGACAAATTGGATGCTAAGTCTGATAAATGTCTATTTGTTGGATACCCTAAGGAAGCAAGGGGTTACCAATTCTATCATCCTGTGGAACAAAAGGTGTTTGTTTCAAGGCATGCTGTGTTTCTAGAGAAAGAGTTTCTCTTGCAAGAAAACAGTGGGAGTGTCGTCGAGCTTGAGGAGGCTCGAGAGACTCAAATAGACATTGATGAGATACCTGGTGAAGCACAACAGCCGACAACTCATAGTGATGAGCAATCATTTGGACCTATTGTAACACCACATCTTCGTAGATCTGGTAGAACACGCATAATATTCTGAGAGATATGGATTTCTCGTAAGTGAATCGAGCGCGTGTTACTCATTGATGATGAGAGCCTACAGTTATGAAGAAGTCTTGACAAGTTGAGAAAGGGATAAGTGGCTTGGTGCCATGAAGTCGGAAATGGATTCCATGTATGAAAACCAAGTTTGGAACTTGGTTGACCCACGAAGGCATAAAGCCTATAGGGTGCAAGTGGGTTTTCAAGAAGAAAAGACATGGATGGTAATGTGATTACCTATAAGGCTAGATTGGTGGCGAAAGGATATCGTCAAAACAAGGTGTTGATTATGGCGAAACCTATTACTTTGTAGCTATGCTTAAATCCATTCGGATGCTCTGGCCATAGCGGCTCATTATGATTATGAGATATGGCGGATGGATGTGAAAACAGCTTTCCTTAATGGAAACACCTTTCGAGGACGTGTATATGATACAGCCTGAGGGTTTCACATCGGTTGATAAAACCAAGGTATGCAAATTGCGACGGTCCATTTATGGATTGAAGCAAGCATCCAGGAGCTGGAATATCTATTTTGATGAGACAATAAAAAAGTTTGATTTCTCACAAAATCCAGACGAACCTTGTGTGTACAAGAAGGTTAGTGGGAGTGCAGTCGTATTCCTAGTATTGTATGTCGATGACATACTACTTATAGGAAATGATGTTTCAATCTTACAGTCAGTGAAAGTTTGGTTATCCAAGACATTCTCCATGAAAGACCTGGGAGAAGCAACCTACATCCTCGGGATTAAGATCTATAGAGATAGATCGAAACGGTTGCTTGGTCTTTCGCAGTCTACATATATAGATCGAGTGCTAAAGAGGTTTAGCATGTCGGAATCCAAGAAAGGTTTCCTACCCATCAGGCATGGGGTACACCTTTCGAAGTCTATGTGTTCGCGCACAGAAGACGAGAGGATTTGCATGAGTAAGATTCCCAATGCATCCGCAATAGGATCTATCATGTATGCTATGTTATGTACGAGGCCCGATGTATCGTATGCTCTGAGTGTCACGAGCAGATACCAGTCCGATCCAGGAATGGATCATTGGGCGGTATTAAGGCGATCCTTAAGTACTTGAGAAGAACTAAGGATGTGTTCCTAATATATGGAGAAGGGGACATGGTGATACGCGGGTATACGGATGCGGCTTCGACGGACAAGGATGATTCCAGTCTCGATGCGGATACGTGTTCACCTTGAATGAAGCGCGATAAGTTGGAAAAGTTCCAAACAAGAGACTGTAGCGGATTCTACCACTGAGGCAGAATACATTGCAGCTTCGGAAGCAGCAAAGGAAGCGGTTTGGATCAAAAAGTTCGTTCATGAACTTGGTGTGATTCCGGCCATTGTTGAAGCAATACCGGTCTACTGCGACAACAATGGAGCAATTGCACAGGCGAAAGAGCCAAGGTCTCATCAACGATCCAAACATGTGCTTCGCCGCTATCATCTTATCAGAGAGATCATAAGTAGGAACGAAATACAAATCGAAAATTCCCCTTTGAAAGGAACTTAGCGGATCCCTTGACTAAGGCATTACCTCAAAATAAGTTTGAGGGTCATGTTCGAGCTTATGGTATTGGATACCGTAGCGATTGACATTAGGACAAGTGGGAGTCTGTTAGTAATATATGATGTTAGTAATATATGAGAGATGTCCTAAGGCAATCGCCTTATGTATGAACCATTTATATGATAAATGAAGATTCACTATTTGAGTATACATGTTTTATGTATTTGATTGGATCTTAAACTCATTTACTGAATGTCCACGATACGATTCACGGCATGAGAGAATTTGTGATTAGATCACAACTAGTGAGTATCTCTACATGTGTAATTGTGATGTATCGGAATTATCCCTAGTCGATGAATTGATGGATTTGGACACCATCAATTCTGTCGAGACTAGCACGAGGTATACTCCTTGGTGTATCCAAGCAGCTGATTCTCACTGGCTGGAGACATAGTGATGTCCGGAGATAATCGTGGATGCTAGTTATGGTAACTAGTTCATTGGAGTGACCAGCCGTAAGACTTCATATGGTTCTCTGCATATATAGATATATCAATGAAGTTCTTACTGTGGCTTTAGTGCGATGTTCCTTAGACTTGCGGTATTCAAGTCATCTTGATCATGGAGACTTATGCTTTGACATCTTAAGCAAACATCTCTAAGGAGATGTGGACCCGGGATGATTGGGTATAAGTCGAAGTGATCGAAGGTGTTTGAATAGCCTATAAAGGATTCACCACTCCCTGCGAGGAGATGTATACCCATGGCCTCTCGTCGGATTGTTACTAAAGTCTTTGGCCAAAGCATTACATGTTTAGAGTAAGGTACTCTTCGATACATGTGGAGTAACTAGAATCCGTAGGATGAGGAAATAATACTTGGGCTAGGTGTGATGTAGTCAGCCTAGTGGGGACTGACACAATAGACCATGTCCTGAACCATGTGGGTATAAGATGAGTGAAGGGAATGGGGCACGAATCATTCGAGCTACTGAAGGGTTTCAGAAATAGTTCTGGATCAACCGTTGATCTTTTCGGTTAATTGGGGATCATGATGTACTACTAGGTGCCACTCATGATCGTTCTATAATTAATGGTTAATTATAGATGGCCAACATAAACCGAGAACCTATTTGGTCACACGCACAACGAGTGTAATCCAAAGGATTTAAAACGAGCTTGAGAATGGGATTCTCAGACCGAGAGAAACTAGGTTTGGTTGGACCAAACATAAAGCGAGCATAAAATCGTTTCAGTCGCAATGGAAGCGTGGATGGGCCGTGTCTTATGAAGACATAATGGATGAACCAAAATGGTTTGGTTCTAATCCAATGGAGGAGAATAAACCAAAGGGTTTGGTTTATTTTAAACGAATGAACCAAAAGTTGGTTTGGTTCGTTTTAACTTAAAATAAACCATCATGGTTTGGTTTATTTTAACTTATCTTAATGGAGCGGGTTAACGGGCCTAATGGTTATGATCCAATAACCATTAAGAGAATTAGTTCTCTATAAAAGAGGGCTTAATGGATAATTAAGCCCTAATCCAAAAACCCTAGTTGGAGTTGCCGCCCAACCTATTGTTGCTGCGCCAACTCCTTAGCCGCTTGCCGCCCTTGTCCAGCTCCTTGCCGGCGACCAAGCTTCAGCCGGTGATCCTCCGGCGACCCTCCGGTGATCTTCCTAGGCCTCGGTGAAAAGGTGAGCACTTGGCTTCCTTGTTTTGGCCGGCGCCTACTCCTCCACCAAGCTGTCCAGTTTTCTGGACAGCTTCTTCTCCTCTCGTCGGAGCGTCGTTTGGACGACGGTTAGAGCTCCGACAGAGGATAACTTACCGGGGATTCGATCTCCGGTAATCCTCTGAGGTGGAGGACGAAGGATTCGTCAATCGGTTGACGAATACCTCTCCGGAGAAGCGAGTTTTGAGGACTCGTTTTGGATCCGAATTTTGATTCGGATCGTGATCATCTCTCGATCACGTCGTCTTCAACACGAGGCTAGTAACCCATACGAAGACGAAGCTCGTGGCTTAGCAAAGTCATCCCGAGGAACTCGGCGTGGATACGGATAGAGACGATTCTAGCGAGGATCGTTCCGGTTGATGTCGTTCCCGCTACACGTCATACGAAAGGTATAACATAGATAAATTTCCTTTTATTGTAAATTTAAATTTACGGTTATGTCTACACTTGTTGTAATATGCATGCGTGTGTTGTGTGTGTTGTAATAAATAGGAGTATTTATTATTTTTATTGCTTCTGCTGTGTTCATGTTTACGAAACATGATCGAACACACACACGCCGCGGTGCCGGAAACCCAACAGTGGTATCAGAGCCCAGGTTGTGTTTCGACATAATCGTAAAAATGGTTTTGCGATAGTCATAATGTATTTCTGGAAATTTTCTAAATTTTGGAAATTTAGAAGTATTTATGGAAATTTTTCAATTTTGGAAAGTCTAGAAGTATTTATGGAAATCTTCCACTTTTGGAAAGTTGGAAGTATTTATGGAAATTGATATTTTCCATAAATAAAATATTTGATTAGATTCTGGAAATTTGTTTCCTAATTTAATCATGATTTGATTTGGGAAATCAAATCTTAAAATATTTTATTTCCATAAGTAGTTTTAATGATTTAGGAAATTGGTTTCCTAAATAGATTTTCCTTAATCAAATAATTCCATGAATAAAATATGTGATTAGATTTGGAAATTTGTTTTCTAATTTAATTATGATTTGATTTGGAGAATCAAATCTTAAACATATTTAATTTCCATAAATAGTTATGACATATAAGGAAATTATATACATGACATAATTGTATGCCATGTAATTGCATTAGATGCATAACATTATGCCATGCGTGTCGTGACATGTAGATGTATGTCATGTATGCCATGCCATGTAGATAATAGTTATTTGCATGCAAATAGGATGAGACATAAAAACCCTTAATCAATATTAAAGCCTACACCTTCCATTAATATGGTTAGAACCAAAGTTCCGTTTCTTGTTTGGGTTGTTGGACTCTCTCCAAGCCCGGCTCGAACCCGAATATGTTCAAACCATGGAATAGTTTAATACTAATATGGTAAGAGTCAGAGGTCAATCGTTAGCTTTGGTTGTTGGACTCTCTCCAAGCTGGGCTAATTGGTTGAATGCGCTCTAACCATATTAAAACTATGTCCTGATTAATGGGTTGGCTTTAACCTGGAGCATCGACTTGTTGGACTCTCCAAGGTCGATGTAAAGGGAGGTGAAGTTGGGTGCTATGCATATGATGCATACTTGTTAATGTGTTAACAACCCGATGTATGTGTGAACATTCAATTAGTTGATAGCACATTGTGATAGTTGCATATACATGATATGCAATCGGTATAGAAGATACCTACCGTCGTAGTTATGAATGGCTTGTTGGACTCTCTCCAAGGTTGTTCATAACTATGATGGATATCAGCCCATTCGGAGATGGACCTACGATCTCCCGAAGTGATTTTGGGGTTTTTGAAATTCGAAAAATGAATGGGATTTATAAATGTATATTGATGCATTTTAAAATCATCTTTCTCATATATGCTCGTTTTGCATTTCTAAGTTAATATATTGATCATGATGTGTTTGAATTTGCGTTTCATTTTGGATTCAAATAAATTGACTGGGCCGAACTTCTTGGACTAGCTTAGAAACTTGAGAATTGTTCTCAAGGTGGAAAAGCTTGCGTATGTCCTCGAAGCGCCTCTTCCCGCCCATCCTAGTGACAATGCAACTCTGGACCAATTGTTGGCCTATCAGAAACATGTGAGTGATTCTGAACAAATGAGTTGCATCATGCTAGCCATGATGGAACCCAAGCTAATGAGCATATGGATGCTCATATCGTAGTCCTTCATCTTTATGAGTTGGTTGATGAGCAAGTGAGATTCGAAAGGTTCGAAGTCTTCAAGCTCCTCTTCACCTCTGAGATGTAAGAAGGTTCATCTGTGGTACTGCTCAACATGCTGAAGACTGTGGAACCTTCTGAGAAGCATGAGCAGGGGACGGTGTTGCTAGTTGATTCCTCGAAGAAAGGTTCTAAGAGGGAGTCAAAGGAACAACAGAAGGGGAAGAAGAAAAAGGCTAAAAAGACAGAACCAACTCAAAAGGGCACTTGCCATCATTATGGCAAGGAGAGCCATTTGTGAAGAAAGTGCAAGATTTATCTTGAGTCCGTGAAGAAGGTTAAGGCATCGGATGCCCCATCTTCTTCAGAAATCTTCTTTATTGATTGTCATTCTATTTCCTCAGACACTTGGGTATTTGATACTGGGTGTGGCTCACATATATGTAATGACATACATGGGCTAAGGAATAGAAGAAGACTCGTCAAGGGGAGAGTCAAATTTACGTGTTGGGAATGGAGCAACGGTTGCTGCACTCGCCATCGGAACATATTTGTTGGAACTCCCTGTAGGACTTGTCTTAGAACTGGACAATTGCTTTTATGTTCCTTCGTTGATAAAGAACATCATTTCTATTTCTTGTCTAAATAGAAATGGGTTCCATTTGACTTTTAGTAACAATTGTTGTTACATAACTTTGAATGGAGTTCTTTATGGGATTGGAACTTTAAGCAATGGTGTTTATACGTTGAACGTATCAAGTGACAATTTCAATATCGAAGCGAGCAACACGCGTGCTCGAAAGGATAATCAAATAGACTCCTATATGTGGCATTGTCGTCTTGGCCATATTAGCAAGAAACGCATGTCCGAATTACACCGATGTGGAATTCTGGAATCGTTTGAATTGGATTCATACGATACATGCGAATCATGCTTAAAAGGCAAGATGACTAAGTTACCTTTTACTGGAAAAGGTGAACGAGTGGGAGAGTTACTAGGTCTGATACATACTGATGTATGTGGACCTATGTCAACTCAAGCATTAGGAGGCTATAGCTACTTCATTCCCTTCACCGATGATCACTCACGGTTTGGGTATGTGTTCCTGATGAAACACAAGTCTGAAGCCTTTGAAAGGTTCAAAGAATTCAGAAATGAAGTAGAGAAACAACATGACAAGAGTATTAAAATAATTCGATCGGATCGAGGTGGTGAATACTTAAGTCAAGAGTTTCTTGATTATCTAAGAGACATTGGCATATTGTCTCAATGGACTCCGCCCTATACACCACAGCATAATGGTGTATCTGAGAGGCGTAACCGGACCTTGTTGGACATGGTCAGGTCAATGATGAATCATGCAACTCTTCCCAAGTCCTTTTGGGGCTATGCACTTCGCAAATTGCTTACTTTGTTAAATGTAATGCCTACCAAGGTAGTCTCAACTACTCCATATGAGATATGGAATAGTAAGAAACCTCATGTATCTTACTTGAAGATATGGGGTTGTCCCGCTTATGTGAAGCTGGATCAGACGTACAAATTGGATGCTAAGTCCGATAAATGTCTATTTATTGATACCCTAAGGAAACAAGGGGTTACCAATTCTATCATCCGTGGAACAAAAGGTGTTTGTTTCAAGGCATGCCGTGTTTCTAGAGAAAGAGTTTCTCTTGCAAGAAAACAAGGGGAGTGTCCGAGCTTGAGGAGGCTCGAGAGACTCAAATAGACATTGATGAGATACCCGGTGAAGCACAACAAAAACTCATAGTGATGAGCAATCGATCGATTTATTGTAACACCACATCTTCATAGATCCGTAGAACACGCAATATTCCTGAGAGATATGGATTTTTCGTAAGTGAATCGAACGACGTGTTACTCATTGATGATGAGGAGCCTACCAGTTATGAAGAAGTGCTGACAAGTTCAGAAAGGGATAAGTGGCTTGGTGCCATGAAGTCGGAAATGGATTCCATGTATGAAAACCAAGTTTGGAACTTGGTTGACCCACCAAGGCATAAAGCCTATAGGGTGCAAGTGGGTTTTCAAGAAGAAACCGACATGGATGGTAATGTGATTACCTATAAGGCTTAGATTGGTGGCGAAAGGATATCGCCAAAAACAAGGTGTTGATTATGAAAAACCTATTCGCTGTAGCTATGCTTAAATCCATTCGATGCTCCCGCCATAGCGGCTCATTATGATTATGAGATATGACAGATGGATGTGAAAACAACTTTCCTTAATGGAAACCTGCTCGAGGACGTGTATATGATACAGCCTGAGGGTTTCACATTGGTTGATAAAACCAAGGTATGCAAATTGCGACGGTCCATATATGGATTGAAGCAAGCATCCAGGAGCTGGAATATCTGTTTTGATGAGACCATCAAAAGTTTGATTTCTCACAAAATCTAGACGAACCTTGTGTGTACAAGAAGGTTAGTGGGAGTGCAGTCGTGTTCCTAATATTGTATGTCGATGACATATTACTTATAGGAAACGATGTTTCAATCTTACAGTCAGTTAAGGTTTGGTTATCCAAGACATTCTCCATGAAAGACCTGGGAGAAGCAACCTACATCCTTGGGATTAAGATCTATAGAGATAGATCGAAACGGTTGCTTGGTCTTTCGCAGTCTACATATATAGACCGAGTGCTAAAGAGGTTTAGCATGTCGGAATCCAACAAAGGTTTCATACCCATCAGGCATGGGGTACACCTTTCAAAGTCTATGTGTCCCCGCACAGAAGACGAGAGGATTTGCAAGTAAGATTCCCTATGCATCCGCAAGGATCTATCATGTATGTTATGTTATGTACGAGGCCCAATGTATCGTATGCTCTGAGTATCATGAGCAGATACCAGTCTGATCCAGGAATGGATCATTGGGTGGCTGTTAAGATGATCCTTAAGTACTTAAGAAGAACTAAGGATGCGTTCCTAATATATGGAGAAGGGTACATGGTGATACGTGGGTATACGGATGCCAGCTCCAGACAGACAAGGATGATTCCATGTCTCAGTCTGGGTATGTATTCACCTAGAATGGAGGCGCAATATGTTGGAAAGGTTCCAAGCTTGACACTATAGCGGATTCTGCCACTAAGGCAGAATACGTTGCAGCTTTGGAAGCAGCAAAGGAAGCGGTTTTGATCAAGTAGTTCATCTATGAACTTGATGTGGTCTCATCAATGATCCAAACATGTGCTTCGCCGCTATCATCTTATCAAAGAGATCATTAGTAGGAACGAAATACAAATCGAGAAAATTCCCACTGAAAGGAACTTAGTGGATCCTTTGACTAAGGCATTACCTCAAAGTAAGTTTGAGGGTCATGTTCGAGCTTATGGTATTGGATACCGTAGCGATTGACATTAGGCCAAGTGAGAGTCTGTTAGTAATATATGAGAGATGTCCTAAGGCAATCGCCTTATGTATGAACCATTTATATGATAAATGAAGATTCACTATTTGAGTATACATGTTTTATGTATTTGATTGGATCTTAAACTCATTTACTGAATGTCCACGATACGATTCACAGCATGAGAGAATTTGTGATTGGATCACAACTAGTGAGTATCTCTACATGTGTAATTGTGATGTATCGGAATTATCCCTAGTCGATGAATTGATGGATTTGGACACCATCAATTCTGTCGAGACTAGAACGAGGTATACTCCTTGGTGTATCCAAGCAGCTGATTCTCACTGGCTGGAGACATAGTGATGTCCACAGATAATCGTGGATGCTAGTTATGGTAACTAGTTCATTGGAGTGACCAGCCGTAAGACTTCATATGGTTCTCTGCATATATAGATATGTCAATGAAGTTCTTACTGTGGCTTAAGTGCGATGATCCTTAGACTTGCGGTATTCAAGTCATCTTGATCATGGAGACTTATGCTTTGACATCTTAAGCAAACATCTCTAAGGAGATGTGGACCCGGGATGATTGGGTATAAGTCGAAGGGATCGAAGGTGTTTGAATAGCCTATAAAGGATTCACCACTCCTTGCGAGGAGATGTATACCCATGGCCTCTCGCCGGATTGTTACTAAAGTCTTTGGACAAAGCATTACATGTTTAGAGTAAGGTACTCTTCGATACATGTGGAGTAACTAGAATCAGAGGACGAGGAAATAATACTTGGGCTAGGTGTGACGTAGTCACCTAGTGGGACACACAATAGACCATGTCCCGAACCAAGTGGGTATAAGATGAGTGAAGGGAATGGGGCACGAATCATTCGAGCATCAAGGGTTTCGAAATAGTTCGATCAACCGCTGATCTTTTCGGTTAATTGGGGATCATGATGTACTACTAGGTGCCACTCATGATCGTTCTATAATTAATGGTTAATTATAGACGGCCAACATAAACCGAGAACCTATTTGGTCACACACACAACGAGTGTAATCCAAAGGATTTAAAATGAGCTTGAGAATGGGATTCTCGCATCGAGAGAAACCTAGGTTTGGTCGGGATCGAAACATAAAGCGAGCATGAAATTGTTTCAGTCGCAATGGAAGCGTGGATGGGCCGTGTCTTATGAAGACATAATGGCTGGACCAAAATGGTTTGGTTCTAATCCAATGGATGAGAATAAACCAAAGGGTTTGGTTTATTTTAAACGAATGAACCAAAAGTTGGTTCGGTTCGTTTTAACTTAAAATAAACCATCATGGTTTGGTTTATTTTAACTTATCTTAATGGAGCGGGTTAACGGGCCTAATGGTTATGATCCAATAACCATTAAGAGAATTAGTTCTCTATAAAAGAGGGCTTAAGGGATAATTAAGCCCTAATCCAAAAAACCCTTGGTGTTGCCGCCCAAGCTCCTGTGCCAACCTTGCCTCCTTGTGCCGCCAAGGCCCAGCTTCTGCCTCCGCTTCACCGGTGTGATCTTCCTAGGCCCTCGGTGAAAAGGTGAGCACTTGGCTTCCTTGTTTTGGCCGGGCGCTATCTTCTCCACCAAGCTGTCCAGTTTTCTGACAGCTTCTTCTCCTCTCGTCGGAGCATCGCTTGGACAACGGTTAGAGCTCCGACAGCGGATAACTTATCGGGATTCGATCTCCGGTAATCCTCTGAGGTGGAGGACGGCGATTCGGCCAATCGGTTGACGAATACCTCTCCGGAGAAGCGAGTTTTGAGGACTCGTTTTGGATCCGAATTTGGATTCGGATCGTGATCATCTCTCGATCACGTCGTCTTCAACACGAGGCTAGTAACCCGTACGAAGACGAATCTCGTGGCTTAGCGAAGTCATCCCGAGGAACTCGGCGTGGATACGGATAGAGACGATTCTAGCGAGGATCGTTCCGGTTGATGCCGTTCCCGCTACATGTCATACGAAAGGTATAACGTAGATAAATTTCCTTTTATTGTAAATTTAAATTTACGGTTATGTCTACACTTGTTGTAATATGCATGCGTGTGTTGTGTGTGTTGTAATAAATAGGAGTATTTATTATTTTTATTGCTTCCACTTTGTTCATGTTTACGAAACATGATCGAACACACACACGCCGCGGTGCCGGAAACCCAACATATGAGAGATGTCCTAAGGCAATCGCCTTATGTATGAACCATTTATATGATAAATGAAGATTCACTATTTGAGTATACCTGTTTTATGTATTTGATTGGATCTTAAACTCATTTACTGAATGTCCACGATACGATTCACAGCATGAGAGAATTTGTGATTGGATCACAACTAGTGAGTATCTCTACATGTGTAATTGTGATGTATCGGAATTATCCCTAGTCGATGAATTGATGGATTTGGACACCATCAATTTGGTCGAGACTAGCACGAGGTATACTCTTTGGTGTATCCAAGCAGCTGATTCTCTCTGGCTGGAGACATAGTGATGTCCGGAGTTAATCGTGGATGCTAGTTATGGTAACTAGTTCATTGGAGTGACCAGCCGTAAGACTTCATATGGTTCTCTGCATATATAGATATGTCAATGAAGTTCTTACTGTGGCTTAAGTGCGATGTTCCTTTGACTTGCGGTATTCAAGTCATCTTGATCATGGAGACTTATGCTTTGACATCTTAAGCAAACATCTCTAAGGAGATGTGGACCCGGGATGATTGGGTATAAGTCGAAGTGATCGAAGGTGTTTGAATAGCCTATAAAGGATTCACCACTCCTTGCGAGGAGATGTATACCCATGGCCTCTCGTCGGATTGTTACTAAAGTCTTTGGCCAAAGCATTACATGTTTAGAGTAAGGTACTCTTCGATACATGTGGAGTAACTAGAATCCGTAGGACGAGGAAATGATACTTGGGCTAGGTGTGACGTAGTCAGCCTAGTGGGGACTGACACAATAGACCATGTCCTGAACCAAGTGGGTATAAGATGAGTGAAGGGAATGGGGCACGAATCATTCGAGCTGCTGAAGGGTTTCAGAAATAGTTCTGGATCAACCGTTGATCTTTTCGGTTAATTAGGGATCATGATGTACTACTAGGTGCCACTCATGATCGTTCTATAATTAATGGTTAATTATAGACGGCCAACATAAACCGAGAACCTATTTGGTCACACGCACAACGAGTGTAATCCAAAGGATTTAAAACGATCTTGAGAATGAGATTCTTAGACCGAGAGAAACTATGTTTGGTTGGACCAAACATAATCAGTTGCATGTTGCTATATCATACCTTTAGATTTGGGCTACAGATATGTCTTTAGTGTTTTTCTGATGAAAAGGGTTGGAGAATCAGCACACTACCTTGAGTTAAATCCTTTGGACTTAAGATAAAGTGATTTTATTATGCAATACTCAACTCCAAAAGGCTTGTTAAGTCAATAAACCATCATGGTTTGGTTTATTTTAACTTATCTTAATGGAGCGGGTTAACGGGCCTAATGGTTATGATCCAATAACCATTAAGAGACTGAGTTCTATATAAAAGAGGGCTTAATGGATAATTAAGCCCTAATCCAAAACCCTAGCCAAGAGTTTCGCCCACCTCCTTGGATTGCCCAACCCTTTCGCCCTTGCTTTGCGCCGTCCATCTCCTTGCCGTCCAGCTTCAAGTGATCCTCTGGCGACCCTCGGTGATCTTCTGGTTCGGTAGGTGAGTGGACTTTCTTCCTTGTTTTGGCGCGCCTACTCCTCCACCAAGCTGTCAGTTTTTACAGCTTCTCTATCGACCATCGTTTGGGCAGTTAGAAGCTCCGAGACTAACTTACGATTCGATCTCCGGTAATCCTCTAGTGGAGGCGAAGGATTCGTCAATCAATTGGTTGTGAATACCTCTCCGGAGAAGCGAGTTTTGAGAACTTCGTATTAGGATCGAATTTGGATTCGGATCGTGATCATCTCTCGATCCGTCGTCTTCAACGATTCTAGCGAGGATCGTTCCGGTTGATGTCGTTCCCGCTACACGTCATACGAAAGGTATAACGTAGATAAATTTCCTTTTATTACAAATTTAAATTTACGGTTATGTCTACACTTGTTGTAATATGCATGCGTGTGTTGTGTGTGTTGTAATAAATGTAGATTTATTATTTTTATTGCTTCCGCTGTGTTCATGTTTACGAAACATGATCGAACACACACACGCCGCGGTGCCAGAAAGCCAACAGTAAATTTCCCTAGATAATCCTTAGTGTTTAGAATATGTATCTTACACCCAAATACCCTAAAGTACTTGATGTTAGGTATTTTATCATAATAAATTTCGTATAGGGTCTTAAGGTGCCTCTTTACTATAAGGATCCTATTTTGGACATAGCATGTCGTACTCACGGCTTTCGCCCAAAACCTATCGAGTAGGTTATACTCGTTTAAGATTGTCCTAGCGACTTCTTGTAGGGTTCTATTCTTACGTTCTACTAGGCCATTTGTTGTGAGGTTCTAGGGCAAGAGAACTCATGGTGGTATCCATTTTGGTTACAAAATTCTGTAAACCTGTGGTTCTCGAATTCACCACCATGATCAGTCCTAAGTCTTTTAATTTTAAGGTTTTGTTGATTTTATATTAGTTTAAATAGGTTGATTAATTGATCTAGGGTATAACTTTTGTGTTTGATGAACCTAACCCAAGTAAATCTAGAATAGTCATCAATTATGACTAAGCAAAATTTACTCCCATTAAGTGACTTAGCTCCGTGTGAATCAAATAGATCCATGTGTAGGAACTCAAGAACACTTTTGGTTCGTTCTTGATTAGTTAGTTGATGTTGTGTCCTAGATTGTTTACCTTGTTGACAAGCATTACATATTTTATTGTTCAAGTTATTGAGGTTAGGCAAACCTCTGACTAAGTGACTCTGACTCATCTTGTGGATGAGTCTTGGGTGTGAGTGACCGAGTAATCAGTGCCACAACCATGATTCCTCTTTCCATGTCATAAGACACTTAGTTGAGGAGTTAGTTAAGTTAATTGTGTAAATATTGTTGTTTCTGGTTCCCTTAAGGATTGTTTTAGAGGTTTCATTTGTATTAATTACGCATTCATTTTCTAGAAATATGACTTTATAGTTATTATCACAAAATTGACTTACACTAAGTAAATTATATTGAAAATTTTCTACCAATAAGATATTTTTAATAATAAAGTTAGAGTTGAGCTCAATATCACCTGATCCGATGATTTTGAGCTTCCCATTGTTTCCGAAGGCTATCGATCCTTGTCGTTTGAATCGAAGCTTCAAAAATTTGAGTTGATCCCCGGTCATATGTCAGGAGCAACCACTGTCCAACATCCATTGATCCTACACGCAAGGTAGTTGGATCGGATATTTGATTTATTAAAGATTGGTTGAAGTTTATTAACCTAAATCATCTCACTCATGTCTACATGATCAAACATGTTAACCCTATATGTTCTTGTGAGATGACTTCCAATTTTACTTGATTTTAGTTTAATGAATTGAACACTTGTCAACCTTGCGTTAGATTCGGATTTGACCTTAGGTTCATCAAGTCACCTTTTCAAGATCATGGCTTCCAGGTCGTGGCAAGGCACAAAGGCCTTCTTTGATCGGAACAATGACAACTTCCTTAGACAAAGCCATTTTCAAGAAAATAGAGACTTGACTCACCTAAGACTCCTTCTTGGTCTAACTAGTCTAGGATACGGCAAGGTAGCTTCAGCTAATTCCACTCAGTCAAGTGCACCGAACTAGATAGGCCTTATCTAGCCCGAATACACAAAACTCTGCTTTCCTAGCGTACTATCATCTCGCCGCATCCTGGTACTATGTTATCAAGTATTGACGAGTTATAGTCCTATCTAGCCATTCTAAAAAGAAGAATAAAACTAAATAAAGAACCTAAGCATGCAATTTCTAAGTTAAAATACAAACAAGTTTTGTACTAGTTCCCCCTGGACCGTTGAATCAGTTGGGTCTCTCCACATAGTGGATTTGGTCCTTGCGAACCCAGTACTGGTTCGATCCTAAGTTTGAAATCAAGGCGGTCTTAGGGACCCATGTTTGGACACATTTTTTATGTCGACTTACAATCGACATATATGACTTGTTGGTCGTATTTGAGCTAAACCGTAGTCCGGCCTTGTTGTACACGGCCCTTTGCGATCCAAGTAGGAGGTCAAGTCCTTTGGATCCCAAAGTAAGCCTTTCCAACGTGTTCCTAATATCTTCGACTTGACTCTTCAAGAGTGAGTTCTCAACTTCGAGTTTTCAACCCGAGTTGAGTCCTCCTCTCGAACTCGACTAGTCGAAGAGGTTTGGGAGACCTCGTCTTTGAGGAGTTTTACTTCCTCAACCAGGGTCTCGACCTTGGACTCAGACTTAGCTAATTTTCTAGTTAAGAACTTAATTGTACTATAAAGCATACTAATAACGGATCGACATACCTTGAGTGTATCTTTTGAACCAGATGCGTATCCGTGGCTTGTCTTGAATAGCGCTTTGTAGTCCGACTCATCTTTGGTTTCTGACTCGTGTTCCAGTTCCGACTCCGTCTTCGATTCCACCGGTTTAGCCTTAAGGACGTGATCATCATCTTCTTCCTCGGACACTTCTTCCCATGTAGTGTTGAGTGCCTTTTTGTGTTTTGGTGCTTTGCTCTTGAGTTTTGGGCATTCGGACTTGATGTGTCCAAACCTATTGCATTCGTAATATCTAATATTCGAACTTTTAGGCTTACCTTCATTGAGTCGAGTGATGGTTCATTTTCGGCTCTTGACTATCCTCCGAACTAGGTTGACTAGTTCGGCCTCCATTTTCGAGTCGACCTCCAAATCGGACTCATCCTCTTCTTCCTTCGGGGGTGGCTTGCTTGCGGTTTTCTTCCTCGAACCTGCAAAAAGTGCTATACCCTTCTCGGGTTCCGAGTTAGACTACTCATGAAGTTCGAAATAAAAAAATAACTCATCTAACCTAAGTTTTGAAAGATCCTTGGAGACCTTGTAGGCATCGACCATGGATGCCCACAAGGTAGTCCTCGGAAAAGAGTTAAGAACATACCTTATAAGGTTGCGGTTTTCGACCTTTTGCTCGATCGCGTGTAGGTTATTGACTATGTCTTGAATGCGAGCGTGAAGTTGCGTCGCCATTTCATGTTCCTGCATTTTTAGATTATATAATTTAGTAAACAAAAGATCGCACTTACATACCTTGGCTTCATCGGTCTCTTCGTGTAGCTCTACTAGCTTTGTCCAAAGGTCCTTTGCACTGATGAAGAGGCCGATGCGATTAACCTCCTCCTTGGACAAGCTACATTGGAAGATTTGAGTTGCCTTGGCATCGGCTTCGACTTGTCTTTTTGACGCAATGGTCCATTGGTCATAATCAAAGGATTCACCCACTTCGTTAATCGGAAGTGTGAATCGCATTTGGATTATGATCCACATCTCTATTTGAGTTTTAGGAAAGCATTCCATCCGACCCTTCCAATAACGGAAGTCATCTCCGTTGTAAAATGGAGGTCGGACGGTGCTAAAACCCTCGAGATGGGGCATTGATACAAAAGAAACAAGAAAATGACGACGAGAAACCTAACAATGACACAAACACACGAAATGTACCAAGACTCGCGTCTTGGATTTGTAGTGCCGGAGAAAAACTAACCAAATGAAATAAATTTAAAAAAAAGAAAAAAAAGAAAAAAAAATCTATAAAATGGCTAGATCAGTGGTTTCACCGAATCTTAGCAACCCCCGGCTCTGATACCAATTGTTGGATCGAAGCGGATCGCTACAGGGGGGGGTGAATAGCGATAAACCTTTTCTTTTTCGAATTCATTTCAAAACAAATATACGCAGCAGAAAGATAAATGAAAATTAAAATAGACAAATAGTTTTTACTTGGTTCGTAGCCTTCGGCTACTACTCAAAGGCCCTAGTGATCCTTGATCACACACGGAGGGCAAATCACTAAAGAACTCCTCCTTGTTAGAGGTAGGAGTTAATCAATACAAGAACACACAAAAAGCTCGAGGAAGAGGGACAATCCCCCTCTCCTCGTTACGAAAATAACTCCGAGAAAAATAAAGCACTAAACTAAAATAAAAATTATACCGACGTAACAAAATAAAAATAATTTAAACCTAGACGTCGGAGAGAAAGCACTTCGTTGTCGGAGAGCTGTAGCTTTACGGAGGATTTTGGAAGCTTAGAATTGATTATGAAACCCTAGGATATGCCCTCCTTTTATAGCTTTTGAGCCCCTTTTTGAGAGGATCTTCAGCCAATCAAAATTGAGCACCACTCCCCTTGAAATGAGGTGATAAGCCTTGACTCCTCGAAGTTGATCCTTGACCATCAGTCGACTGATAGCCATCATCAGTCGACTGATGGCAGCATCAGTCGAATGCTGACCGCAGACAGTCGACTGATTGACAGCAGTCGAGTCCTCTAAGCTAGTCAGTCGACTGATGCTAGCTGAAATGACAAGTTAGCTAAACAAAAACATTATTTCGTCGGCCTCCGATCATCCGATCTCGACCTAGACTACCTATAGGATTTCTTTGGTCGGATCTACGCTTAAGATCATCCCCGTAAAGAGGATACGACCTCTCCTACTCTCGCACACACATGAGCTTACCTCAGTACTTACTATGTTGCTTTCACTTCTGACCTTCCACTCGATTCCTTCAGCTCCCTCCGAAGTCACTCGAATGTCGCCCGACCACCGCGGCTTCCTCCGGGTGTCGCTAGCCTTCATCTCCAGCGTTGGTACTTTTCTGCACACTCGATTTAGCTCGTGAGATAACAATATAAGCTTAACTTTGTATTGTTTTCTATAATCAAAACTCAGGTTCGACTTAGGTGCCTACTGCACCAACAGGTAGGGGACCTCTGACGAGTAGATTGAGCATTGTGATGCAATTGGGGACTATGATCAAAGGCCCCATAACCCATACTCTAATTCCAACAATCTTGAATGGAGGAGTCACCTGAATTTCTCCTACAAAAATAACTCGGGAAACCCCTAGTCATCTAGAGGGTACGGGCAACAACAGGGCAATGGGCAGCGACCACAGAACTCCAGACTGGAACAGATGATGGAGGAATTCATCGCTACCCAAACTAAGGCCAATGAGGAATTCCGTCACCAGCATTAAAGGTCTAAAGAAGCACTGAGAGACTTGAAGGTCACCGTTGATGACCTTGCAAGTCATACTAGGATGTTGGAGACACAAGTGGCCCAAATAGCCCAATCCATGTCACAACTTGTGAAGAACTCTCCGACGAGCCAAGGAAAGGAGGAAAGAGTAGGGCAAGGTAGAAAATTCGCCAAGGGGTGTGCAGCCATGATTTCCACCCTACCTAACCAAGCTGAGTTTGAAGAGAAGATTCCAATACAGCTTGAGGACCCTAGTGAATTCATTATTCCCTTCTCGATTTATGGGGAGAGCTTTGATGAAGCGCTATGTGACTTGGGGTCATCAGTCAGTGTGATGCCCTACGCATATTTTCTGAAGATGAGACTGAGTGGGCTCCAACCAACGAATCTTTGTATTCGTATGGGGATGATTCAGTGAAGAAGCCCGTTGGCCTGCTACCACACGTTCCTGTGATGATTGAGGATTTCATAATACCCATGGACTTCATCGTACTAGAAACATGACCGAATCCTCAGAATCCTATCATTCTGGGAAGGCCTTTTCTAGCAACCGCAGGGGCGTGCATAGATGTGAAGGCACACTAGATCTCCTTGGAGGTAGACGGGGAGATCATCCTTTTCAGCCTTTCAGAGCATAGAGCTCCCTACTTTGACGGCTTCACGATTAGCAAATTGAAGCCGAAACCTCCAAATGCAGATCCCGAGATGGATGAATGGAGGTTCACTGAACCACCAGAGCCGAGTTGATAGAAGAGTGCGGTCGAGCTAAACGACCTTAAACAAAGCACTTCTTGGGAGGCAACCCAAGTTTAGTTTTAGATTTCCCTTTTCTATTGCATTTCATACATTTGTTTAAATTTTAGTTTTGATTTCCATCACATTTAGAGTTAGGAATAGAAAAGAACTTTGCTAGGCAAAAATGAGACCCATATTAGTCTACACGGCGAAGTGTATGAACAAATTCGGGCCATGGTGCATAAAAGGGGCAAAAAATGGGGGCACACGTCCTGACCGTGTGTTTTCCCACGGCCGTGCCCGATTGACCAGAGGCGCACATGGCCTGGCTACGTGTTTTCACACAGCCATGGCGCGCGAGGTTAAAAGGGGCAAGCCGTGTGTTTTCATCCCATTTGCGCCATGCGCTTCAAAAGTTCTTGCCCTAGTTGTGTGATTTCATTTTCCCCTTCCTCTAGAAGCATTTTCAACCTATTAAAGAGCCAAAAGGAGCAAGTATGAGGAGAACAAAGACCGTAGCATCCCGATCCGGCGCTTCGGAGCGACGAACAAGAAGAGCCGACACCCCTCAAGCTCCAAAAGAGGGTAACGCCCTACCCCCTCTACTTTTTCACAATAATGAACAAAGAGATAGGTACAATATGCTCTCTACTTGTAAACTTACTGCTACTGGGTACTTATATGAGTGTTCGCTAGAATCTTTAGGGTTGTTAGGTGATATGCAAACCCTATTTGCAAAAATGGGGTGGGATGAGATTATGGGAATAAGTCACCTAACCTACCCTAGGATAGTTTTGGAATTTTTTAGTTCTTTAGAGGCAGAAGTTTTAACCGGTAGAGAGAGCGAGGAGGGTAGGATAACTTTTAGGATTTTTAATATTGAGCATGAGTGGACCCTTCACCAATTGAACTCATGATTTGGCTTACCAAGTGGAGGAGAGAGAAGAACCCCTATTGGGTTCAACTCTTGGGAATGTTGGACCGATTTGACGGGGGAGCACGCTTATGACCCTTCTAGGGCCAAAGCGTCGTGCCTCCAAAACCTCATCTTTTGATACCTTCACCGCGTCATGGCCAGTACTATATTTGGTCGTGGGGAGAGTGACGGTGTAGTTAGAGACAGCGAGCTCTTTTGCTTATGGGATATGCTACAAGAAAGAAGTAGCTTCGATGTGGGGTCCCACTTCATTAGACACTTAGTGAAGATGGGCAAAGTAGCACGCGGAGAGATCAATGTGGGAGGCCTACTTACCCACATTTGCTATAGGGTGGGATACAATTACACAACATTGGAGAGTATAGAGGGGAGCCCTAGGATCAACCTAGGAGTATGAATGGCCATGAAAATGATTGTAAGAGAAGGAGACTCCTTATGCTTTGTAAGGAAAAATCTTCCGGCCCTTAGGCTCCCCGACCTGGATCGTACCACCATCGCTATATGTGCCAACTGGCACTTAGAATTGATAGTGGAGTCCCCTCCACATGAGGGACCATCCACATCAGCGCCCATCTCTCCACCTTTATATCACTCTCCCTCCAGTCCACAGATGCATAGGAGCCCACCTAGTCCACGCCGATATGAGCCTACACCTACACCACCATCTTTTTCTACTTTTGAGCAGGATGCAGGTACGTCGGCCTATGATTTCTCGGAGTTTCGATCGTGCCTCGACAACATTTACACTGAGTAGTAGACGCAAAGGCAGCGATGGGAGGAGTAGAGTGCCTACCAGCAGGTGGAGTTCCAGGGATTCCGGGAGCATTTCTAGCGGGCTTAGGAGTTTTACGATGAGGCCCGCATATACTTCCAGGAGGAGGCTGCTCGTCGCTAGGATGAGGCAGCTTACAGCAGGGAGATGCGGCAGCATATGCACACCCAACAGGCATAGTGGGCTAGGGAGGAGGAGCACCGAGCAACCGCTGCATCCACCAGTTCCCAGATCGACCACATGTATATGTAGCATCAGTGGCTCAGCAACAGGTTCTCCCATGATCTAGGGATGCCTAGGCTCCTAGACTTTCCACCTCGTCCACCCTATTAGAGGAATATTTTTGTTTATGTCTGGGGGGGAAGACCCCAAAATCTATTTTGTTTTGTTTCCTAGCAGTAGTTTCTTTTCTGGTATTTTCATTCATTTGTTCATGCAAGCATGAGTTGTTCAGTTCCTTTCAGTACTTAATTTTTGGTGTCTGAAAAGCTACCTCAGTAGTATTTTTGAAAGTTGCTTGCATGAGTTGTTCCCATAGGTAGCTTAACTCTATTTATCTTGTGGTATTTTATTCTATTCGCTCTATTGAATGTTTTAGACTTGCACTGGTTAGCTTTATTTTTACACTTACACATATTGAACATTCTAAAAGGAAAAATCTAGTACATACCTAGTTATGATTCACTTCAATAGTCTAGTACTTTGGAATCCATTGGTGACTCTAGGATTAGCGTTTTAGTTACTGGAGATGCTCGGATTGTGTAAGCCCATTCGAAAAAATCAAAATCCCTTTGAGCAAAATATATATATATATATACACAAAAGAAAAAGAGAGAGAGAGAGAGAAAAATAAATGAGAAAAAGAAAAAAAAAAGAGATTGAGAGAGATAAAAAAATAGTTGTCGTAGGTGCAAATGGCTAGGTGCCCCTTTGAGACTGAGTTAGGTTACTGGGGAAACACCTCCCAATTTCTCTCAATACCGAGCACGCCTTTGAGACTTTATATTAGATCTAGGGAACGACCCTCGCTTTAGGCAAGTAAGTTCCTAAGAGCTGGAAACCTTAGGAAAGCTATGGGGTGACGACTTAACTCACCACGGAATGGGCATCCTCTAAGAATGATTCGCCTAACATGAGCATGAGGAGCTAACTTAGTGAATTTTTAGAACTTATCTGTTTTGCTTTGATTGCAAATAGCACCTGATAAATTTAGTTAACATGCTAATTATGGAACAATACCTTTTTAAAATTTTATGGCACTGAGGTTTGCTTGAAGACAAGCAAAGATTTAAGTCTGGGGAAAGTGATGTGAGCAAAACATATAGGGTTTTAGGAGTAGTTTTCGCTCACATCTTGTTACATTTTGTGTTAGTTTCATGCATATGTTACTATATTCTTGCACGCATTGCCTATTTTCTGGTTCGGAGGTCTACTCGTTGTACTTTTGTGTTCAGGTTAGCTTTTCTGGTGAGAAAGATGCATTTTTAGAGCAAAAGGACTTTCACAGCTAGACACAGAGTGATACACGACCAAAGCATGTGGATTCACACGGCCATGTCCAATAGGCAAAGAACAACACCCCATGGCCGCACACGTCCTGGCCGTGTGGAAACACACGGTCGTATGGGGCCCGATGGATTTGTGCGACTAGGGCTTTTTCCGGATTTTGCAATGGTCCGAGGCAATGTCTATATAAGGATGGCTCCGCCCAAACCCTAGGGGGGAGGCACGATGGCTAGGATAGCACGCCGAAGCCCTAAAAAGCTTCGGTAACTCGTAGCGGGGAGGAGGAAGGCCGCCAGGGGTCCACAACTTGCAATACAACGCCGGAGAGAAGATCACGAAACATTGTATATCTCTATTTCTGCGCTTTATCTCTATTGTATTCGAACTTAAACATGTTTTGTGATTCTTCCTTCGTATTTATCGAGTAGTATTTTTGATTCTAGGATTAGGGAGCAGCTTGTGTACATAGACAATGTTTGTTCTTATTAAATTCTGGCCAAAAGTTTGATTTGACAATTAGTAGTTGCTCTCTATTATATCTTCGTGAGTTTGCCTTTATTTCCATTGTTCTTAGACGATATGAGTAGGTGACAGCCCTTGCAATCTAGATTTAGGAGATTTGATCAAGGAACCTAGGGGTAAACCTGACCTCCCATAAATGCGGGGAGAAGGGAGCAATGGAAACGGAAATTGTCCACTGCAAGGATTGATTTGGCATCCTCGTACTCTCTATCCCGTCCTTTTGGGCAGAGGTAGCTCCCGGTGAATGTGGCGGCTCTGCGGGAGAGTGTATGATGTCCCTTTCTCAAAACCGTAGGTAGATGTTTAGACGATGCCAATTGACAACATTGTTCTGTGGTACACAAGCGAAACCGAAATCCTAGAATCACCTTTTAAGACCCCGACACACCCTTTTCCTTCTCCGTGTGACACCGTACAGAGTAAGGTCCACCGATAGTCTTCACCAACTGACTCTCTAAGAGGTTTCGTCCGAACAATCACAATGACTTGGTGAATTGGTACTCGAATCCCAGTCCCTGTGGGATCGATAATCTTTATTACTTGATGACATCCATGTACTTGCGGGCATTGAGCACGAGCGCGCACTTTGAATCCCCGATGATAGTTGTCGCGAGATTTGAGGTTGCGCCCGTGCGCATCAGATATATCCTTACGAATGGTTAAATTGTTGAAATTATTGTATGATAGGTCTTTCGGATGTGCATATAATCCGAGAGTATTCAGATGTAGTTTCAGAATGAACTCCCAGATTTTCCAATGCATAGGCAAGTGGAGTATGCGATCCGAGTGTTTTCGGGAATAGTTTGGATATTGAAGACCTCATACCGGGAGATAATTTTGTTGGTATCAGTGTTGCTTAACACTATGGGAGTTTTATCTACCCCAGTGGTTCTTCTTGAGAAGATCTGAAACTCTTTGTTAAAAGAGAGATGGACCTTTGAGATTATGTATCGATTATAGATGATGGAATGCAGTAGTTGTTGAGAATGAATATCCTTCATTGTGGATAAATGATCTGTTTAGATCAACTAAAGGACACCCGTGTATACTCTAGGGTTGATATATGATTGGTGTGTTGACATTGTAGTGACTTGGTGTCATACAATTATCATTGTCGGTGTGATGATTGAGATATCATCAGCTTAGAGTAAAGGATGCAGGTGTGTAGAGATGACATTTCATACTTACTATGAAATTTTATAAGCTACAGATAATGTTGTTAGACATATTGATGATTTAATCATTCATGGACTGGAGGAAACAAGTATTCTGGAAGCGATTGGACCAGTGTGTGGTTGTCTTTTTAGATGATATTTTTGGATTTATTTATGATCTTAAGGGAAGTTGTGGTTTCCCTAGTATTGATTTGGTTATTACCATAGTTATGGATAGAATGTTTTTAGCATTACTATACCACGGACTTGGTTGAACAAGAAGGGGATGAAAATCACTTGTCAGAAGCTTGTGAAACTAGGTTTCAAGGCCTAGATGATGATTGGCGTTTGCACAAGTGTTAGCCAATCCTTCCCATGTGGATGGAAGAGTACTGTACACGGATGCATCATTGTAAGGATTAGAGCGGATCCGATATAGTTGAATGAGACGTATCTCATGCTTACGTCAGCTGAGGAATTACGAGATAAGTTGTCATATACAAGACGTGGATTTAGCGGTAATTATCTTATTTTTGGGGAAGTGTGGAGCAAGAGTGCTCATGGAGTTTTGGCTAGGTACTGTGTAGCTACTATAGAGTTGCTGGAACATGGACAATTGCAACAAGAGAGATTGGTCTATATAATCTCCCAGTCACTTCCAAATATGTGTGATAGAGTGGATTTTGGACAGTAGATTTCTCTTGTGAGAAAATAATTCTCCTTCTCCGAGGAGGATAGTGGTTTACAGAGTTGCATTAGATTTAGGACGAGTATTATTGATTCAGGATAGCAGTCAGATCTCCTTTGTGATGATAGAGAGATTTATCATCTTCGAGGAAGACTATGGCCGAGCGTTGTTTCAGCTTCAGGATGAGTTTCTTTAGGAGGAATGTTCGGGGTTGGTGATACATTTGGATGGTACTGGAATGTATCGAGGGTTGAAACGTTCTTGTTGGTGGAACAATATGTAGGATATGGTTGAGTTCGTAGCTTGGTATTGGTGTGTCAACTAGTAAAAGTGAAATACTAGTGATCAACAAGGTTATGTACCGAGATGGAAGTGGTAGCCTAGTACGATGGACCATGTTGGGAAATTATCTAGAATTTGGAAAGGATTTTGTATGATTTGGGTAATTGGTGGTCAATTAACCAAGTTCGTCCATTTTCTACTGAGTCGTAAGATGAACTTGTTGAATTGCTTGATAGATTTATACTGTGAGGATATTTCTAGTTTCATGGAGTATCCTTGAGTATTGTATCTAATAGTGATTCATGATTCACTTTACGATTCTGGCAAAGTCTCCAATAGGTCACGTATATAGAGCTCCTCTCTGGTACAAATATTTACCTTTAGAGAGATGGCTAATATGTAGGTATTATTCATACTTCAGAAGATATGTTGAGAGTATATGTGATAGATTTTAGAGGCTATGTGAGAGCTGAAAAATAATATTCAAGCTCAATACCCCACTTAGTCACTTGCGGTGTTTGACTTTTCTCTAGATACTTGAGATGATTGTGGTGATATCTCATACTCGTACATGAGTAGGAAAATTGGAGACCAAATTTTTATTAGTGGGGGAGAATGTAAGATATTGGAAAATAAAATGATAATAAAATACTCATGATTAACTAGGAAATGGACTCATAGAATTTTCAAGAATTTCTAGAAATTTTTCTAGAATTAAATGGAGTTTCTATAACATTTGGGGGGGATTTAATAGACTTTTAGAAGGCCTATTAAGATTATCTATAATTGAGGGATTAATGGGTTTAATTAACTCAAGGTTTAAATCGCTAAACCTAAGTTTTATTCCCTTATTTCCTCGATTCTAACTGACGCAGCTTTCTCTCTTTTCTCTCGATTTCTCATCGTCAACTCTCCTCTTCTCCTTCTCAATTTCTGGCTGCCGCCCAATTGCGATCCCTTTCTATCCTGAGCGATGTTGATCTTCACCACACGTCGTCGTTGGAGATCCTACCGACAATGTTGCCGAGGCCCAATCACTGCCTACCTCGTCAGCAAGCCGATCCGCCCTTCTGGTCGTCCATCCGCCTACAGCTAGTTCCTCTAGCGCCTTCTGCTCCTGTTTGCATGCCTCGGATGAATGCCATGAGCTTGACATTTTCATGTCCATATAGCGACTAATCGGGGATAAGACCCCTTCTACCCTTACATACCATAGTCACTCCGCATGCAATGTTGCCTACCTCATCGACGAGTTATTTCTTTTGGGATGCTCTCCTTGCTGGATCGACTGGCCACCTTCTCGATCGTGCACCGACCCATCGTTGTCTCTCCTTCCTTCCTCATGGTCGATTGGCACTGCCAGTCACCTTTCGTCAGCAGCCCAACTCACTAGTGGCTCAACCTCGCTGATCGCCCGCTCCTGCATTACGACCAACAACCCCCCTTAAGCCTCCGTAGTCATTGTGCTTCAAGGGTATAGAGCTGGGGACAGACGGTGGATTTCCTATAGCTTACACAGCAAATTTTTGGGTAATATTCTAGTATTTCTTTGTTTCGTCGGAATGAGGAAATTGGAGATTTGTTGATTGGGAAAGAAAGTTGTTTATTAGGTGATTTTGGTGTGTAAGATTATTGAAGTTGGTTTGTTTGCTTTCATCTTTATTAATCATGCAGATCAGATCCGTTGAGGTGGTTCAAGAGGTTTTGGCGATTAAATTGGAGTAGGTAAGTTCAAGATTTGAGACCTTTAGCAATGTATATGATTCTGCAGATAGTTAGTTTTGTGTTGTGATTATGATGGTTAGGTGAAGGAGACGATTTGGGTTTGATTGGCTTAGATTTGTGATCAACTAGGGATCTCTTCAATCATTAGCTAAATTGTTGTGAACTCAAATCTAATACCTTGAGTTGGAGCAGGAAGCGGTACAAGGAAAGTTAAGTGTGGTAAGTCCATATTTAGTTGTTTATCGATGCATACTGTGGTTATAATTAATTTGGTAATTAATGAATGGTATGAGATTATACAACTGTGGGATTTGGTTGATCGATCAGGGATTAAGATTGGATTAGACTCCTATTCCTATAGATTGATTATGTTAGTGTTTAGTTATATTTGTATGTTTAATTGCAGGACCTGAATTCATGACAGTCTTTTGGATGTGAAGATTCTTCAATAAGTCTTCGAATCAGGTGGGTAATATTCTACCCTAGTCAGATAGTTGATTAATCTTAGTGCATGAGTTTTGTTAATATTGTACCTTGACTCCACTCCTGTTAATCTGTACTTGATACTTAGTCTTTGCATTTTGAGTTATACTGTTGTCATATTTTGATCATCGTTGCTATAAATTATCTATGCAATGGTATGTAGATCTTTAGATGCTTAACCATGTATATGTAGCTGAGTATGAATGTCGATTTGACTCGGGTCATCAAGATCAATCATTCGAGGGTGGATGGTATCCTTAATGTAGTGTTAGTGGTTGTATCATCTTACGTTTCGTTGTATAACTATTACGGATCATATGTCTGGTAGTGTGGGTTGTCAACGATGTGTCGCTATGGATTGGAAGTCCTAGCATGGTCGATGGTTAGTTGTATACGACTCTCTGAGTGATAAATGTAAAAGATTTGAGGTCGTTAGAGGGGGGGTGAATAGCATCGCGTGATGGTACGATGATGGAATTATTTCGTGTTTGATCGTCTACAATCTTGTTAGCACAGCGGAATAGTAATAACAAATAAATATAACAAGATACACAATCACAACACAGTCAGATAACGTGGTTCGGAACCTCAAGGTTCCTACTCCACGGATCGGGCTCAAACGAGCCCTAGCGATGCAAATCACACACCACTAATAAACACTCATTCTCGAAACAATCCGGAGGCGGAGAAACCTCGTACAATAGTTTACAATAATAAACTAAATACAACAAGCAATTATAATGAAATACAATGCAATACAAGTAAAGAAAATACTTTACGAATGCCTTTGGATTGCTTGCTTTTGATTGCTTGAAGAATGACCTTGGAGACCCTGATTTGCAACAACAAATCGCCCCAAGGATGCTCAAGAAACCATGCCTTTTTCCTCCATCACGAGCTCCTTATAAAGCATCAACCTATGCTGGAAAAAGTCGATCAGTCGACTGATCGGGACCATCAGTCGACTGATGCCACTGTTGCCGTGAGACAACGGCTAGATCCATGTTGGATAAGTCCAACGGATCCATCATCAGTCGACTGATGATACCCATCAGTCGACTGATGGAGCTCCACCCGACTGCAGTCGAGTGAGACTCCATTCTGTGCCCGATTTCACGAGCACCAGTCGACTGATCACACGATCAGTCGACTGCCCACCTCTGGTAGTCGACTGCTAGGCCACTTCCCGCAGTCAAACCCTAGTTGACTCAGGCCAGTCGACTGCCACATGGCACCAGTCGACTGGCACACCTCAAACATGAGGTTTTATCCCAAGTATGGTTCCCCCATACTTGCTAGACCACCCTTAGCCTAGACCTAAGCCTTCTAGCCACCTCCATCAGCCTTATGCCTCTCGGATCCCTCCAAGTCATCCATGACTTGTTCATCTATTGCGCTAGCCTTCAGGTGCTTCCATCGGCTACGTCATGCTAACTGTGTCTACACCGCCAAGGCACAATTGTCTTATGCCGCCAAGACTCCGCTTGGACTTTACGCCGCCAACCATTGGACTTATGCTGCCAAGACTGCCGCTTGGACTTTACGCCGCCAACCATTGGACTTATGCTGCCAAGACTCCCGCTTGGACTTTACGCTACCAATATCAAACCCCTTGGACTTCTCAAACGCCAAGACTCAAGCTTGGACTTTCCCTTGCCAATCCATGTTGGACTTTCCATGCCAAGACCCATGCTTGGACTTTCCTTGTGCCAAGTCCTCAAGACTTGGACTTTCCTAAATGCCAAGTGTCCCACTTGGACTTACCATGCCAAGTACTCATGACTTGGACTTTACCATGATAATTACATTGTCATAGGTTTTTGTCGAAACATCAAAACATCTCTCGAGCCAAGATCGAGTCCTGGTCAATCGTGACCTAGGCCGATTGCACCAACAATCTCCCCCTTTTTGATGTTTGAAAAAAACTAAACAAAATATTTCAAACCATTTGAGTTAGACTATCTAACTCAAAAACTCCTTACCAATTATCCCAAATTGGTAATTTAATCTTTTCCAAAATATTCTTCCCCAAATATTCTCCCCCTTTTTGACTAACATCAAAAAGGTTATCTCTCCAAGGAGGTCAATGTCTAATGTCCCAATGAGATCTTACAATCTCCCCCTTGATCATACAATACCTAGGATTCCTACCATCTTCCTAGTGATAAGTCCCATATCACTCAAGAGAGACAATCCTATCCACTCTCCCAATTTCCAAATTGGGTCTCTCAAAAACCCATCAATTTTCCCAATTAATGATACTCTCCAAATAACTTCTTCCCTTTCAAAAAGAGAAGACACATCCATTATCCCAGGATGGATAACTCCCCCTAAAGGCTTGCTCACCCTTGACCATTGCACCAACAATGTCCTTGGGAAATCCCTAAGCTAATAGGAACTCTAAACCATCAAAAATAAGGTTAAAAGTTCAAACATGAACTCTCCCCACATTAAATTCGATACAAACCCTAAACAACTCTCTTAATCCATATCCAATGGATTTTCACCCTTTATAATACTTCCCAAAGCATATCCTAGGGTTAAGAGTGGTTAGGGACCTTAACCACAGCTGAACAAGGGCTAAACAAACCTAGTTCTCCTGAAATCAAGATTGGCGATCAACTCACGCGATTACGATCACATCACATCACCGATCGCCACCTAGTACGATCGATAACCTAAATTTTTGAATTTCAGTTATCAGAATTGAATTTCAGAAAATCATAAGTAATTCTACGTATATCAAAAAATTACGAAATTTGATACGTATATTACTTATAGTCAATACAATGGGTGAAAAATATTTGAAAATTATTTTACCCATAAATTATCAAAATTGATACAAAATCCAAAAGTGAAGAAAAACATCAATGTTTTAGCTCACTTTGTATCAATCTCATCAATGGTGATTGCTATCAAAAGATAGACTTCACCAAGGTTTTCTAAATGGATTTTAAAATGTTTTCAAAACCTTATTTTAGATCAAATTTCTTGGGCTCAATGTACATGACTTGTACACAAGCTTTCCCAACGATCCACCTTTGAATTAAGATGAGTTTTAGTTCATCTAGATGTAAAAACTATGCATCTTAAACTTAACTCATATCCTAGCATCTCACATGTATCTAGGGTGTATAAATACACATACATGTCAATTGGATGTGAGATGTGGGTTTTGGTTCATTTAATCTAGGGTTTCATGCATTTCCTAAGGCAACCCTACTTGATTCCCTTATGAATGAGAATCCAAGTCATGCCATAGTCCTTAAATCAATTTTTAATCAAGTTAATGCATGAAATGATCATGGCATAATGATAGCAAAATAAAAACATGACCAATGATCATGATGTCATGGCATATGATATAATCTAAAAACACATGACATTTAGTCCTTAATCCTAAACATGAACATGACATATAAATGATAAAAATAAACATGATGTCATGGCATGTTATATGGCAAACAAAACATGGCAAATAAAATACATAGGTATACTAATACCTAAATTTCAATGTTAATTTCCATTTGATATAATTAATTATATTTTTCCATATTTCACTAATCTCCCTAGTGTGCCAAAAACCCAAAATGACACAATATGACCTCTAAACCTAAAATGTGCCAATTTGATCATTTTATCAAACTTCTCAAATAATATTGGCACATCCTAAAATCTTTTAGGATTAAAGCTCAAATGTATTTCCAAGGTAACCATAACCTTGAAAATAACCTAAAGTGTCACCTTTACCATGGTTGAGTTAACTACCCATCCAAACAAGGTTGGCACACCCTAACCCATCTAGCGTGAGTCAATCACGCTCTTAGGAACCCAAAACCTATTTGAGCTCCTAGGGTTAATTAGGTATTCCTTAGGGATAACCTCCCTAGATACCCTCCTAATGACCCTTCTAGGCTTGTTAGCCTTGGTCATTTGGGTCTTACCTAGGTTGACTCTAGGGGTAACTCCCCATGTAACCTTCTTAGTGGCCACCCTAGGTTTCCTAGAAACCCTAGCCACTAGGCACAAACTTTGGTCAACCTTAGGAATGACTTCCCTATTGACCTTGGTCTTCCTAGACCTAGTTTGTGTTCCATAATCAAATGGAACACTATGGTAAGACACCTTAGGCTTAGGTTTGTGACCCAAACCATTCTTGCCCTTGGTTGACTTTTGTTTCTTGGGTCCTAGATGTTGACTTTGAGATTTTAACCCTTGACTTTCACCATTAGACCCTTGCATTTGTTTTTACATAATCACTAGGGTCTTTTCTAGTTTTTCAAGCCTTGACCTCAAGGCTTGGTTCTCTAATTCTAATTGCCCAATTTTAGAATTTTGATTTGGTCTTTGGGCATGGGACTTCCTAGGCATATGCCTAGTCCACTTGGGATTCAAACCTAGGTGCTCTTGTATTTTCTTGATAGATTCCCTTGGTAAGGTATTTTTAGGGACATTAGTCCCAAATTTCTCCTTATTTCCTAAGTGGACACTTTTAACTCCTAAACACAAATATTTATTTCTAGCATGCTTTTCATGGTGAATTGCAAGAGAATTAAATTTCCTAGCATGTTTTTGACTTTTAACTAAAGAAAAAGCATTATTTACATGATATAACTTAGGGTTTGCCTTGTAGCTCCCCCTACTTGTGATGCTCCTTCTTGGGTCTTTTCATTGTAGGAGATTTGAGGCCGCTAGAGGGGGGGTGAATAGCATCGCATGATGGTACGATGATGGAATTCTTTTGCGTTTGATTGTCTACAATCTTGTTAGCACAGCGGAATAGTAATAACAAATAAATATAACAAGATACACAATCACAACACGGTCATATAACGTGGTTCGGAACCTCAAGGTTCCTACTCCACGGATCGGGCTCAAACGAGCCCTAGCGATGCCAATCACACACCACTAATAAACACTCATTCTCGAAACAATCCAGAGGCGGAGAAACCTCATACAATAGTTTACAACAATAAACTAAATACAATAAGAAATTATAATGAAATACAATGCAATACAAGTAAAGAAAACACTTTACGAATGCCTTTGGATTGCTTGCTTTTGATTGCTTGAAGAATGACCTTGGAGAACCTGATTTGCAACAACAAATCGCCCCAAGGATGCTTAAGAAACCATGCCTTTTTCCTCCATCACGAGCTCCTTATAAAGCTTCAACTTGTGCTAGAAAAAGTCGATCAGTCGACTGATCGGGACCATCAGTCGACTGATGCCACTGTTGTCGTGAGACAACGGCTAGATCCATGTTGGATAAGTTCAACGAATCCATCATCAGTCGATTGATGATACCCATCAGTCGACTGATGGATCTCCACTCGACTGCAGTCGAGTGAGACTCCATTCTGCGCTCGATTTCACGAGCACCAGTCGACTGATCACACGATCAGTCGATTTTCTGAGCCAGCAGTCGACTGCCCACCTCTGATAGTCGACTGCTAGGCCACTTCCCGCAATCAAACCCTAGTTGACTCAGGCCAGTCGACTCGAACACCTCAAACATGAGGTTTTAGCCCAAGTATGGTTCCCCCATACTTGCTAGACCACCCTTAGCCAAGACCTAAGCCTTCTAGCCACCTCCATCAGCCTTATGCCTCTCAGATCCCTCCAAGTCATCCATGACTTGTTCATCCATCGTGCTAGCCTTCAGGTGCTTCCATCGACTATGTCATGCTAACAGTGTCTACACCGCCAAGGCACATTGGACTTACGCCGCCAAGACTCCGCTTGGACTTTACGTCGCCAACCATTGGACTTATATTGCCAAGACTCACGCTTGGACTTTACGCCGGCAACCATTGGACTTATGCTGCCAAGACTCCCTCTTGGACTTTATGCCGCCAATATCAAACCCCTTGGACTTCTCAAACCCCAAGACTCGAGCTTGGACTTTCTCTTGCCAACCCATGTTGGACTTTCCATGCCAAGACCCATGCTTGGACTTTCCTTATGCCAAGTCCTCAAGACTTGGACTTTCCCAAATGCCAAGTGTCCCACTGTGACTTACCATACCAAGTACTCATGACTTGGACTTTACCATGACAATTACATTGTCATAGGTTTTTGTCGAAACATCAAAATATCTCTCGAGCCAAGCTCGAGTCCTGGTCAATCGTGACCTAGGCCGATTGCACCAACAATAAAGAGTGTGTTGTGGGTGTACATATGTGTGGTTGTGCATTCATTTCATTTGCATGCATGCTGGTGACTTGGTCTCCCTTGTGGTCGAGAGGGTCGTCATTCATTCTACCTCCATGGTTACTCGTGATAGTAGTAACTGGTGTGAGGGCAGTTTATTTATTGTGCCGCACTCGGCCACTATTGATAGTGGTATTTGGAGTTGCGTGTAGTTGTCCTGGGTGTGTGGCACTCGACCACTCATGGGTAGTGTCAATCGGAGTGGCCAGCAGCCGGGACCCCCGTTGTGTAGATTATAACTCTTTAGGTTATCACTACTTATTCATACTGCCCACTCAACCACTTGAGAGCAGTGGTTGTTGTTGAGTTGGGATAGTTGTCATGTCATGCCACCTAGGCCACACTGGGATCGTGGTAGCAAGTGGGGTGCGCAGGCATGACCATTCATTTGCATTGTCATGTGTGAGGGCATTTGCATATACATTTATTTATGTACAACAAGCATATATATATATATATATATATATATATATATATATGCTTGTTGTACTATTGCATTTGTATGTGCTATGTTTGCTGCATTTGGATGTACATCATCTTGCATGTTATTTGCATAGTCTATGTTAGTTGTGTGTCAGATACCAGTGTATGACTTGGACCGGATAGTTCTATGCATTTGACCAGTACCTTGATGTTGAGTAGGTTGGATCAGGTATGTTGTTGTATTTGTTGTAGTATGTTCGCAAGATCGTGTATTAAATACAGAGGTAGTTTTACTCTATCCCTCCGTATGTGATATATTGTTGTATATTTGTTCGGGTTGTTTAGGTTGTGTCAAAGCAGACCATTCAGGTATGCCAGTACATTACATTATATACAGTTGATCAGTTGGTGGTTTATCCTCTATTTAGATTTACACTGATAGTTGTTTGTTATCACCTCTACGATTGTATACCGTTGATCTCCATCTATATATATCTGTTCATCTCCATTTATATATCTGTTGTCCTTTATATCTTAGTTGTTGATCATGCACTATCTTGCATATTACCGCTGAGTTTTATACTCACCACAAGTAGAAGATTCCTTGGTGTGCTCCGAGCTCCGCCAGCTGATCCCATCTCACCTCGAGTATTTGGGATTTTATTTCCTATTGGTTCCGCTGTTGTTTCTAGATTATCATTTGTGTATATAATTTGTTGTATTTTACTTTTATTATGCTTTTGGGTTGGATGTTGGATGTCATCTTATTTTGTTTAGTGTGTTAGAGTTGCACCCGTGTGCATCGTTGTGTTGTTATGGTTGTATTAATTGGTAGTGTCTTTTTATTATATTGTGTGGTTGTGACCGAAAGGCTTTGTATCAACAGGGAATTGTATCATGTACAGGGGTGATGCTATCAAATTTTCGGGCTCGACATACTCTCGGGGCGTGACATGGACTCTTTGTTCTGAACTTGAAAAACCCAATATATATTATAAATACCAAATGATTCAAATCAAATGATTTGAACCAAACATATCTCTGGCATTGTCGCCTGGGTCACGTAAATGAGAGTCGCATATCCTAGCTCCATAAGGATAGATTATTGGACTTATTTGATTTTGAATCATATGAGACATGCAAATCCTGCTTTCTAAGCAAGCTAACCAAGAATCCATTTAGTGGACATGGTGAAAGAGCGATAGACTTGTTAGGACTCATACATACTGATGTATGTGGCCCTTTCAATATCCCTGCTAGAGGAGGCTATCAGTACTTCATCACTTTTATTGATGATGTCAGTAGATACGACTATGTGTATCTCATGAAACAAAAGTCAGAATCCTTTGAAAAGCTCAAAGAATTCAAGAGTGAAGTATAAAATCAACTTGGAAAAAGTATTAAGATGCTTCAATCAGATCGAGGTGGTGAATACCTTAGCCAACAATTTTTTGACCATCTAATTGAGTGTGGAATCATATCTCAACTCACTCCACCGTGAACACCATAGTGGAATGATGTATCTGAATAGAGAAATCATACTCTATTAGATATGGTATGATCGATGAAGAGTCAGACTGATCTACCCACTTCCTTTTGGGGATTCACTCTAGAGACGGTTATCTTTACACTTAACCGCGTCCCATCTAAAGCTATCATAAAGATGCCATATACGATATGGACTGGGAAGAATCCCAAAATATCTTTTATGAAGATTTGGGGTTGTGAGGCTTATGTTCGACGTTAAGTCTCTGACAAACTAGGCCCCAAATTAGAAAAGTGTTACTTTGTAGGATATCCCAAGGAAACGAAGGGATATTACTTTTACAATACCACACAAGGCAAAGTGTTTGTCGCTAGAAATAACATATTTCTAGAAAGAGTGTTCATTTCTAGAAGAACTTGTGGGAGTAAAATCCATCTTGAAGAAGTTCAAGATATAGATAGCACTGAGACCTTGATGGAAATTGAACAGGCACCACAAAGTGTTGTTGATGATGAGATTGTTGCACAAGAAGTTGTGGAGCAACAACCTATTCAAGTAGACCAACCTCTTCGCAGGTCTAATAGGATAAGTCATCAGCCTGAGAGATATTCATTTCTCTTGTCTGACAATGATGACATTATGCTTGTTGAGTTGAACGAGCCTACATCCTATCAGGAAGCTGTGATGAGCCCAGATTCTGAGAAATGGCTAGAGCCCATGAGGTTCGAAATGGAATCCATCTACACTAATCAAGTATGGACTTTGGTTGATCCACCTAAAGGGGTCAAACCCATTGAGGGTAAGTGGGTTTTTAAGAGAAAGATTGACATGGACAGTCTTATGCATACCTATAAAGGGTGATTGGTAGCTAAAGGTTTCAAGCATATTCAAGGTATTAATTATGATGAAACTTTTTCACCAGTTGCGATGCTTAAGTCTATTTGGATCATGCTTGCTATTGCAACTTACCATGATTATGAGATCTGAAAAATGGATGTCAGAACTATGTTTCTGAATGGAAACCTACTCGAGGATGTGTACATGACACAACCTGAGGGTTTTGTAGATCCAAAGCATGTTGGAAAGGTATGCAAGCTGCAAAGGTCCATTTATGGTTTAAAGTAAGCATCTAGAAGTTGGAATCTTTGATTCAATGATGCGATCAAAGAGTTTGGTTTCATAAAAAATGAAGATGAACCTTGTGTCTATAAAAGGGTTAGTGGGAGCATAATTATTTTTCTTATCTTGCATGTTAATGACATACTTCTTATTGGAAACGATATCCCTATGCTGCAATCTGTGGAGACTTGGCTTGGGAATTGTTTCTTGATGAAAGACTTAGGTGAAATAACCTATATATTGGGCATCATGATCTATAGAGATATATCTAAGAGACTTCTTGGTCTAAGTCAGAGTACATACATTGACAAGATGCTAAATCATTTTTCCATGCAGAATTCCAAGAAGGGATTTCTGCATGAAGGAGGAAACTTCGCTTCCCACTTCAACTCAGTCGCTTGTCCATGGCGATCCCATATATGTCCCCGGATTAAAAATTTAATCCCAGACAAAGAGGGATTACCCAAGCAACCGTTCCATCGTCGTGCTATTCGATTAGAGTGGTCACGTGAACAAACTTGTTGTTCAAGCAACCTACCTCTATTCTTCGATTAGCCGTGGAATAAACGATGTACGGATCACCGATTTTTGTGTTTGTATTTGGGGTCCAAGTAAATTAGCCACATATAATTGAAAACAATTATATACATAATACAAAAGAACACTAATCAAAGTAAACAAGCTTATACCTCTTGTTATACCTCTGATCTTCTATTGTATGTCCTTCCTCCTTTTGGACGTCGTGTGGTCCACGATCTTCCAAAAGTCGAAGCCTCCTAGATGACGTTCTTCCCTTCCTTGCTCGCTCCGAACAAAAAGAAGAATGAAATGAAACTCTTTCTCCTATCTAGAACCGGCCACCAAGCTCCAAGCTTGATGTTGCCGTAGGCCAAGGAGGGGAAAAGGGAGTATAGGTGCCGACAAAAAGCTCAAAGGGAAGAGATCCTAGTTCTTGCTGCCGACCAAGGAGGAGAGGAAGAAGATTGGGACGCCGACCAAGAAGAGAAAGGAGAAGAGGGGCACCGGCCAAAACCCTAGGAAGATAGGAAAACCTTCCACTTGTGTTGCCGCCCAAGACTTCTCCAAAACCCTAGCCGCCCAATCCAAAACCCTAATCTCCAAAGTTGTTCTTGTCACCCACCCCTTAAGCCATATTTATAGAGTTAGGCTTAAGTCTCCTTTTAATCTCCACTGTCGGATCTAGGGATTTAATCTCAATCGTCAGATCTAGAGATTTAATCTCCACCGTCGGATCTAAAGATTTAATCTCCACCGTCGGATCTAGAGTTCCATTTTCCACCATCGGATCTAAGCTTCATGAGGGTTTTAATAGGCTACAATAGGGACCATGAGGAGGACTTGGATCTTGGCCACCCAATGCATCTAGCCCACATAAAGTCTGATCTATTAATGATGATCCATTCCACTAGAGGATTATCATTGATCTACCTCACCAACCCCCATAAATAAATATGGGCTCCATATATTAATTGTACAAATATCTCCCTGTGTTTAAGATCTCGAATGTCCATCAATTAATTAATTTACAGACAATTAATTAATCAATATCTAACTCCATGAGTAGTACCACACAACCTTATCATCATGACGGACCAAGTCCACCAGCAGGGTTTACATGATGAACCTTATGAGCTCCTCAAAGGGACATCATCATCCTAATATATAGGACACAGTTTCCTCCTATAATCAACGACACACCATATAAATAATATCATTTCTCAACTTACCGAGCCTATCGATTTACTCTATAAATCTCGCCCATTGAAAAATCAAAGAAATAAATACTAAGTATATGTGCCCGTTATTATATCGGGATTAAGAGCATGCACACCATAAAATTCGAGGTCCGATTCAATTATGTAGTCAGAAATAAATTGAATCACATCTATGTCGGTCTTGCTCAATACACACAAGTGTACTAGTCTAATTCTATGGTCAAGACAAACCAATACCAAATCACACTACAACCATACCAATGGTTTGTCAAAAACCATCTCGGTTGTGAGCCTTTACTTATACTTTACAAGAAACTGATAACATGATATCCCATGTGACACTACACACCATGTTATCTACAATGTAACGTATCAAACAAATATGCATAACCATAAATATGGAAACAATGATCATGTGATTCTTATTTCAAAAATAAAGATGTTCATAAAAAAGATAGACTTTTAAGTATACAACCCAACAATCTCCCACTTATACTAAAAGACTATATTGTCCTCATACTGCCATACATCTGATTCCCATTCACTCCACATGCCTATCAAAAGCTCTCGCTTGAAGGGCCTTAGTGAAAGGATCTACCAGGTCATCCTCTGATGTAATCTAGGTGACAACAACTTCTACCTCTTTTATGATCTCTCGTATCAGGTGGTACTTGGGCTTTATGTGTTTACTTGCCTTATGGGCTCGTGGTTCCTTCGAGTTTGCAACTGCACCACTGTTATCAGAATAAATTGTGATAGTTCTGGGAAAACTAGGAATCACATCCATGCCCATCAAGAAGTTCCTGAGTCATACAACTTCTTTGGTCGCCTCAGAGGTTGCCACATACTCAGCTTCCATGGTAAAGTCTGCCATGCATTTCTTCTTGACACTCCTCCATACAATGGCTCCACCTCCCAAAGTAAACATAAAACCTGAGGTAGACTTACTGTTATCCCTATCTGATTGAAAATCGGAATCTGTGAAACCAACAGGGAGTAATTGATCTGCCTAGTATACCAGCATATAATCCCTAATCCTTCTCAGGTACTTCAATATATGTTATACCACAGTCCAATGTCCCTGTCCTGGATTACTCTGATATCTTCTAACCATGCCCACGGCAAAGCAAATATCCGGTCTCGTACATAGCATAACATACATGAGGCTTCCTACTGCCGAAGCATAAGGAATTGCCTTCATCTCCTCTATCTCCTTTGATGTTCTAGGACACATCTCCTTAGATAAAGGAACTCCATGCCTAAAAGGTAGAAAACTTTTCTTGGAGTTTTACATGCTAAACCGAGCCAAAATGGTGTCTATGTATGGAGCTTGAGACAAGCACAACATCCTTTTCCTGCGATCCCTTATAACCATGATCCCAAGTCCTTCATATCAAACTGTTTGGACAACCATACCCTTACGTCCGATAACACCTTGACATTGTTGACAATTAATAAAATGTCATCTACATATAGTATAAGAAATATCACTATGTTTCCGTCACATCTCTTGTATACACAAGACTCATTCGGACTTTGAATAAATCCATAAGACTGGATTACCTCATCAAAGTGGATGTTCCAAGATCCCCAAACTTGATTTAATCCATAAATGGACCAATTAAGCTTGCACACAAGATGCTCTTTGCCCTTAGCAATGAATCCCTCTGGATGCTTCATATAGATGTTTTCCTCAAGACTTCCGTTAAGGAAAGTTGTCTTTGTTAGGATCTTTGTAATGGCTAGAAGGGGGGGGGGTGATTAGCCTTTCTTCGTTTCTACAAAATATGTTAGCGAAAGCAATACAAATGCAAATGTAAATAAGAATACAAAACAAGAAAACAATGCTAACACCCGATGTACATGGTTCGGAGGTGACGCTTCTACTCCACGGTAATCCGTAAGGTGGATTAACCCTAGCCAATCTTCACTAAAACCTCCTTTGGATGAAACAAGGTGGAGAAACCTTGTCTTATAATGCACTCCTCTTCTTTACAATGATGGAATATTAAGATTAGAGAAGAGGAGGTTTAGAAACATAAAAACACTTGAAGAAGACTTGGTGAGCACAAGGGTGTAGCTAGGAATAAGAGAACTAACTTCACCAAGCTCCCCAAGGACCCTTCTTATAGAAGAAGGGTTGTTTTTCTCGTTGGGCTTTGATCAGTCGACTGATGATCACCATCGATCGCCGCCGGCTAACGGCCGACAAAGCCGATCCGCGGGGATTCTCAGGCGCCATTTCCAACGGGAGGCCTATCAGTCGACTGATCCCTCCATCAGTCGACTGATGGAGTGATCAGTCGAGTGATCAAAGCAGCAGTCGAGTGAGACTGCATTCTATGGTGAATCTTTCCTTGATCGATCGCGCCTTTGTGATCGGTCGATCGATCCGATAACTTCGATCATTATGACAAGGCCGATCGATAGTCGTGGTTTCACCGACTCGGTCCGAATCTGACGATCGGTGATACATCGTATTAGTCGACTGATACTCATCAAGTATGAATATTTCATACTTGATTTTACCCCCTAGACCTAGACTTGACCTTCTAACTCTTCCTTCAGCCTTGCGCCTGCATTCAAGAGTTTCCTTCGGCCTCGTCATGTCTTGGGTTGCCAAATGCTTGGACTTTACGCCGCCAAGACTACAAGATTGGACTTATGCTTCCAAGACTTTACTTTGGACTTCCTTTGCCAAGGTTCACTTGGACTTTACGCTGCCAAGACTATAAGCTTGGCCTTATGCTGCCAAGTCCATCCCTTGGACTTTCCTTTACCAAGGTTCATTTGGACTTTACGCTGCCAAGACTACAAGCTTGGTCTTACGTTGTCAAATCCATCCCTTGGACTTCCCTTGCCAAGATCATACCTGGACTTTTCTTTTACCAAGTCTTCATACTTGGATTTCCCTGTCACTCAAACATATTCATAATTAGATCACAAAGCATTGCCTAACTTAGATGATTATCCAAACATCAAAACATATAAATGCTTGGGGCATTGTTGCACCAACAATCTTCCCCTTTTTGATGTTTGGCAATCATATAAGTTAGGTATTTTCAATATGCACATAATATGAATTCTAACTTAACCATTCCTTCTCCCCCTTTGACATACATCGAAAAGAGAAGAATTCATAGATTTCTTGAAAGAATTAAGGTTGTTGTATCTTGGACTAAGGTATAAGACTGAAATTAAGCTCCCCCTTAATCCAAGATATGCTATGTGATGTGTGACGAACATTTGAAGCAAAGCATGACAAAAGTTTTAAGGTTAAGTCCTAACTTTGCACCAACAATGTAAGTTTGGGGACGAAAAGATATACATTATGAAAACTCATCCTAGAACATTGCATGAAACAGTTACACAAGTGTTAATATATCCAATATTATCATGCTAGAGTGTTAGGGCATCAAGGATACACTAAATATCATGAAATGAAGATATTGTATTGTCGACTAGTTTTGAACGATCGGTGATAAACTGAAAATCAATTGACCTTTTATTCAAATTCAGAAATGCGTTAGAAATTCCAGAAATCTCAAAAAATCACGAAATTTTGTGTACACATTTCTGAAATCATACTTTATCAAGGAAAAATAGTTTGAAAAATAATTGTTTTTCAGATTTTGAGATTGATACAAACTTGGAAACTAACAAAAGTTCTAATGTTTTTGCAAACTTTGTATCACTTTTGTCTTCCACTTGAAAACTGTTTTTCAAAATATGATGAACATAGTTTAAAATATATATGATTTAGAATTTCCAATCATGTTCTCAGAGCTATGTATTCATTACTTGAATACAAGCCTTCCCAATGATTGGTCCATGAGGTATTCATGTCTCTAGGTGTGTCATTGGCTCATAGTAATGCATCATAACAAGCATGATCAGCCAAGTACACCTTCCCTATCATCTCACATGTTCCTAAGTGTCTCAATACAAAAATCAAGGTTTCTTAAGGCTTTTTGTGAGATGCATCAAGGTATAAAGCTAACATATGAATATGGGATCATGCAAACCTAGAATTTTACTCTACAAAGCACATACCAAGCTCTCTCCTTAAAGATGAAAATTCGGTTTCGGGAAGAGCTTTGGTGAAGATATCGGCAAGGTTGGACTTAGATTCTACATAATTAAGTTCAATGTTCCCTCTTGCCACATGATCTCTTATGAAGTGATGTTTCACTTCATTGTGCTTGGTCCTAGAGTGATGTACCGGATTTTTGGTCAAGTTGATGGTACTCACATTGTCACAATAAACTTTAATGTTAGAGTAGTGTAGCTCATAGTCCTCAAGAGTATGTCTCATCCAAAGTAATTGAGCTACACAACTACCCATAGCCACATATTCGGCTTCGGTAGTTGATAAAGCAACACAATGTTGCTTCCTACTACTCCAACTAACTAGGGAGGACCCAAGAAATTGGAATCCACCACTAGTACTCTTCCTATCCAATTTGCAACCGGCATAATCGTAATCGGTATAGCCAAGCAACTCAAAAGACCTAGTCCTAGGATACCAAAGTCCTACATTTAGGGTGCCTTTAACATATCTTAAAATTCTCTTAATAGCTTCTAAGTGTGATTCTTTGGCACAAGATTGGTATCTTGCACACATACCTACCGCAAATAAGATATCGGGTCTACTAGCGGTTAGGTATAGTAGGCTACCAATCATACTCCTATAAAGTTTAAGATCAATTGATTTACCATCATGATCACTATCTATTCTAGTGCTAGTGGCCATAGGAGTGGTAACAATTTTGGCATTTTCCAAACCAAATTTCTTGATCATTTCATTTGCATATTTGGTTTAATAAATATGAATCCCTTCATTGGTTTGCTTGACTTGTAACCCTAGGAAAAAGTTAAGCTCTCCAACTAAACTCATTTCAAATTCATTCTCCATGTTTTTTATAAAGTCTTGAAGAAGATCATCATTTGTTGACCCAAAAATAATGTCATCAACATATACTTGGGCTATGAAGATATCATTTAATGTTGACTTTATAAACAAGGTTTGATCTACTTGGCCACTTCTAAAATCCTTAGAGATTAAGAAGGATGACAATCTTTCATAACATGCCCGGGGAGCTTGTTTTAACCCATATAATGCTTTCCTAAGCTTATATACGTGGTTTGGATAATCTAGGTTTTCAAACCCGGGTGGTTGTTCTACATATACTTCTTCCTTAATATAACCATTTAGGAATGTCGATTTAACATCCATTTGATAAAGTTTAAATCCCATATAGGAAGCATATCCTAAAAGAATTCTAATAGACTCTAACCTAGCAACCGGGGCATAAGTCTCATCATAGTCAAGCCCCTCAACTTGATTGAATCCCCTAGCAACCAACCTAGCCTTATTTCTAGTGATATTTCCTTGGTCATCTAGCTTATTCCTAAAGACCCATCTTGTAGTAATTATGGTGCTATCATTTGGTCTAGGTACTAACTCCCATACTTGACTCCTCTCAAATTGAGCTAATTCATCTTGCATTGCCAAAATCCAATCCGGATCATGTAATGCATCATTGATCGATTTTGGCTCAATTTGTGAAATAAGAGCTACTTGACTAGTAGGAGCTCTATGAAATGACCTAGTTCTTACTCCTTAAGATAGATCTCCTACTACTTGGTCAAGTGGATGATCTTGATGAATTCTTAGGGTTCTGGAAGGGGTTTCAAATTGATCATTGTTATCTTCTACCCTTCTTTCATCATCGGAATCTCCTCTTCCTCCCCCTTGATCATTACCCGTTATGGTCAAATTTTGAAGTTTTTGGGTAATGTCTTGATTATTGTCATTAATATCCTTATCAATGGAGGACTTTCTAGGGTAGGTACTAGTGGTTTCATCAAATTGAACATTAGAAGACTCCTCAATCCCTTGAGTTCTCTTATTGTAGACTCTATATCCTCTACTCGTAGATGAGTATCCAACTAGGATCCCCTCAACCGCTTTGGATTCAAATTTTCCTAAGTTATCTTTGGTGTTTAAAATATAAACCTTACATCCAAAGACTTTGAAATAATGAATTGTGGCGATAGTCCCATTCCTTAATTCAAATGGTGTCTTTCCTAAAAACCTATTGATTTGAACCCTATTTTTGATATAGAAAGCGGTATTAACCGCTTCCGCCCACAAGTAACAAGGTAGAGAATATGCATTAAGCATAGTCCTAGCCGCCTCTTGTAGGGCACGATTTCTCCTTTCCACCACCCCATTTTGTTGGGGTGTTCTAGGACAAGAGAACTCATGCTTGTACCCTTGATCTAAATAAAATTGTGAAAATTTAGAATTCTTAAATTCACCACCATGATCACTACGGATCCGGTTGATTTTGAGACTCTTTTCATTTTCAACTCTTTTACTAAATCCTATGAGTATTTTTAAGGTATCATCCTTATGTTTCATAAAATAAACCCAAGTATACCTAGAAAACTCATCTACTATGACTAAACAATATTTGTTACCATTTAAAGAAGGAGTACTATGGCAATCAAATAAGTCAAGATGCAAAAATTCTAACGGTAAAGAGGTATTAGTTAAGGTTTTACCTTTGTGTGATGCCTTTGTTTGTTTTCCTTCTTGGCATGCATCACACATTTTGTTCTTGACATACTTGATCTTTGGTAGCCCTTTGACCAACACCAACTTGCCTACCTTGGCTATGTTTTTCATGTTGATGTGCCCTAATCTCCTATACCATAGCCAACTTTCTTCTTCTTTTGCAACAAGACACTTAGTAGAAATGTTAGAAGCATATGAAAGATTGACATAATAAATATTAGATTTCCTATATCCAACTAACATACAATCATTTAATTCCTTGTGTCTAATCATGCATTTTGAGGATTCAAAAGAAACATGGTGGCTTGCATCACAGAGTTGACTAACACTTAATAAATTAAATTTAATATTTTCAACTAGTAAAACTTTGTGAATGACAATTTTGGGGGATACCTCAATTGTACCTCTACCTAGTATCTTGAGTTTTCCACTATTTCCAAAAGACACCGCTCCCTTCTTCACATACTTAATTGTGGAGAACTTGCTTACATCCCCGGTCATGTGTGTTGAGCAATCGCTATCCACAATCCACATACCTTGCTCTCCTACCTAAATCACATGAAAAACAAAATCTTTTGGTACCCAAACATTTGGACCGGTAACATTAAGTAAGAACTTCTTAGGTACCCATGCTTTCTTAACCTTACCCTTAATGGCTGCTTTTCTATTAATCAATGAGATATAAGCAACTTCTTTTTCTTTTGACTTATATCCTGAACCGGCCTTGTTGTAAATAACTCTTTGTCGGCTAAGGATCATGTCAAGATATTTTGAGCCATTTGTAAATTTTTCTAAGCATGCCTTTAATTCACTAACCTCATCCTTAAGTTTGTCATTCTCTTCCTTGAGTATGCAAGAATCAACATGTGATGGTTTTTCATTCCTAATGGCCTTTAGTTCTACCTTCATGCTTCTAACCTTAGATTTAGACTTATCTAAAGCCTCTTTAAGATAAGCAATTGATTTATAAAGAAGCTTAACTTTAGGAGAGTTCATTACCTCATCATCACTAGATGACGATTCATCTCTTGAAGAGTCTTCTTCTTGGATTGATGTACCGGAGTCGTCTCCTTGGGCCATAAGTGTCACATGGCGTGTGACGTGGAAAAGCTCATCATCGGAGGAGGAATCTTCAACACTTGGTGTGTCCCATGTGGTTTGAGCCATCATGGCCTCCTTCTTCTTCTTATCCTTTTTTTCCTTCTTTTTCTTTTCTTTTTCTTCCTTTTTTTTTAGCTCCGGGCAATTCGGCTTTATGTGCCCCTTCTTATTGCAAGCATGGCAAATCACATTATTATTAAAATTTGAATTACCACTAATTTTACCTCTTGAAGAATGGGACCCTTTCCTTGCTTCTCTATTCTTGAACTCCTTTGATTTTCTATAGAGTTTCTTGACAAAGTTGGCCATCTCGCTAGATGAGTCTCCATCACAACTTAAGCCATGCTCCGATTCGGATGATGATGACACTTCTTTCCTTTCTTTCTTCTTCTTTTCCTTCTTTTCAACAAATAGAGCTAAACCATTTTCCTTAGAGGACATGTTAGTTTGCTCATGCAATTCAAACTCACAAAATAATTCATCAATTTTATTTTGATAAAGATCCCTAGTTACTTTAATAGCATCAACTATAGAAGTCCATAGAGAATTTCTAGGAAATGCTTGAAGTATGTACCTTACCAAATCCCGGTTGTCAACTCGCTCACCTATGATGTGGAGTCCATTCACAATCTCCTTGAACCTTCCATGCATTTGGCTTACGGTTTCATGCATCTTCATTTGGAAGGCTTGAAGTTGTCCAATTAGCAAGTCCTTCTTTGCCCTCTTTGACTCCTTTGATCCTTCATTTAGGTCAATGAGCTTTTCCCATAACTCCTTGGCGAATTTGAAAGGCCCCACCTTGTTGAGTTGCTCCATTGTAATGCCGCATTGGATGGTGAGTACCGCCTTTGCATTTGATTCGAACCTCCTATTCATTTCTCTTGTCTAATCCTTGCTTGGAATAGGATTTCCATGTTCATCCACCGGTTCCTCAAAGACATCTATAATGCTATGCCAAATTTCAATATTACTCATTAGATAATACTCACCCTACCTTTCCAATATGAAAAGTGACTCCCATCGAAGAGCGGTGGCTTGGCGGTGCTATATCCCTCTTGAAGAGCCATTGATGGCTTGGTTGATGGTGAAATCTTCCAAGCTATCCGGGCTCTGATACCACTTGTTAGGATCTTTGTAATGGCTAGAGGGGGGGGGGGGGGTGATTAGCCTTTCTTCGTTTCTACAAAATATGTTAGCGGAAGCAATACAAATACAAATGTAAATAAGAATACGAAACAAGAAAACAATGCTAACATCCGATGTACGTGATTCGGAGATGACGCTCCTTCTCCACGGTAATCCGTAAGGTGGATTAGCCCTAGCCAATCTTCACTAAAACCTCCTATGGATGAAACAAGGTGAAGAAACCTTGTCTTACAATGCACTCCTCTTCTTTACAATGATGGAAGATTAAGATTAGAGAAGAGGAGGTTTAGAAACATAAAAACACTTGGAGAAGACTTGGTGAGCACAAGGGTGTAGCTAGGATTAAGAGAACTAACTTCACCAAGCTCCCCAAGGCCCCTTCTTATAGAAGAAGGGCTATTTTTCCCGTTGGGCTTTGATCAGTCGACTGATGATCACCATCAGTCGACTGCCGTCGAAGCTAACGGCTTCTGACAAAGCCGATCCACGGGGATTCTCAGGCGTCATTTCCAATGGGAGGCCTATCAGTCGACTGATCCCTCCATCAGTCGACTGATGGAGTGATCAGTCGAGTGATCAAAGCAGTAGTCGAGTGAGACTGCATTCTGTGGCGAATTTTTCCTTGATCAGTCGACTGCTGCCTTTGGCGATCATTTATTATGACCAAAGCGATCGTGATAGTCGGTTTCACCTCGACTCGGTCGAACGCGACTCCGATCGGCGATACATCGTATCAAGTATGAATATTTCATACTTGATTTTACCCCCTAGACCTAGACTTGACCTTCTAACTCTTCCTTCAGCCTTGCGCCTGCCTTCAAGAGTTTCCTTCGGCCTCGTCATGTCTTGGGTTGCCAAATGCTTGGACTTTACGCCGCCAAGACTACAAGCTTGGACTTATGCTGCCAAGACTTTACTTTGGACTTCCTTTGCCAAGGTTCACTTGGACTTTACGCTGCCAAGACTATAAGCTTGGTCTTACGCTGCCAAGTCCATCCCTTGGACTTCCGTTTGCCAAGGTTCATTTGGATTTTACGCTGCCAAGACTACAAGCTTAGTCTTACGCTGCCAAATCCATCCCTTGGACTTCCCTTGTCAAGATCATACCTGGACTTTTCTTTTACCAAGTCTTCATACTTGGATTTCCCTGTCACTCAAACATATTCATAATTAGATCACAAAGCATTGCCTAACTTAGATGATTATCCAAACATCAAAAAATATAAATGCTTGGGGCATTGTTGCACCAACAGTCTTGACATCCATCTACCACACCTCATAATCCATATGAGCATCAATACATAAGAGAATCCGAATAGACTTAAGCATGGCTACCTGCGAAAATGTTTCCTCATAATCGATACCCTCTTTCTGAGTATACCCTTTCACAACAAGCCTTTCTTTGAATGTCTCAACCTTCCCATCTATTCCTCTCTTTCTTTTGTAGATCCACTTGTATCCAATGGTTTTTACACCATTGGGTGGTTCTACTAGCTCCTAGACCTGTTTTGAATCCATAGATTCTATCTCAAAATTCATTGCACTTTGCCAAGATACCGCATCTTTATCTTGGATTGCCTCGTCATATGTCCAGAAATCAGGTTCATGTTCGCCAGGGACCAAATCAAAAGATTCTCCCAAGAACATGAATCTATCAGGCTGTCTAACAACCCTCCCTCTATGATGAGGCATTACCTGTGTATCCTCTGCGACACGCGGTGCAGTCACTTATGGTATATCCTCTTGCACAGGTGGTACTGAAGTAGTGACTTCCCCTCTAAATTTCTCCAGAACAATCTTACTCATGGGCTTGTGGTTCATTACAATTTCTTCCTCTAGAAATCTAGCGTTCGTGCTAACGATCACCCTCTGATCTCTAGGAATATAAAACAAACCACCTTTCATTCCTCTAGGATAGCCAATGAACATGCGTACTTCTATACGAGGTTGCAACTTACCAGCATCTGCCTTCAGCACATGTGTTGGACTCCCCCAAATCCGAATGTGTCTCAGACTAGGCTTTCACCCAGTCCACAATTCTGTGGGAGTAGAAGGCACTGATTTAGATGGTACCAAGTTCAAAATATACACTGCCTTATCTAGAGCATACCTCCAGAACAAATCTGGCAACTCAGAATAACTCATCATCGATTTAACCATCTCCATAAGAGTCCTATTCCTTCGCTCTGCTACACCATTCTGCTGGGGTGTTCCAGGTGCAGACAATTGAGATTGAATTCCAACCTCTGATAAGTAATTTCTAAACTCTTCCAAGAGGTACTCACCACCACGATCAGATCGTAGTGTCTTGATACTTTTACCTTGACGTTTCTCCACATCAGCCTTGAATTCTTTGAACCTGTCAAAGCATTCGGACTTGCGGCGCATCAAGTAAATATATCCATATCTTGAATAATCGTCTATGAAAAAGACGAAATATTCAAAATCACCTCTTGCCTGGATGGACATAGGACTACACAAATCAGAATGAATCAATTCAAACACATCTTTAGCTCTATAACCCTTGGCCTTAAAAGGCCTCTTGGTCATTTTACCCTCCAAGTAAGATTCGTAGGTTGGGAAATCTTCCACCACTAATGAACCCAGAGGTCCATCAGCTATCAACCTTTGAATTCTGCTTAGGTTAATATGACCTAACCTTAGATGCCAAAGATATGTTTGGTTCATTTTCGAAGGTTCTTTTCTCTTATTAGAATTAGACGATGAGTTATTTACTTTTATTTTCATCGTGGGAGATTTTGGTTAAAGGGTATATAAATTTCCTATCAATGCACCAGAATAGATAATCTTCCTATTCCTTTTTATAACAACTCTATCATTAAAAGAAATAGAATATCCATCAATAAACAATTTAGAAACAGAAATCAAATTCTTTCTAAATAAAGGTACATAAAGGTAAATTTCAGAACCAAAACTTTATTTCTCTCAAAAGATAAATAAACATCTCCCACTGCAACAATCGCCACCTTCGTTGCATCGCCCAAGTAAACGGTAATCTCCCCCTCAACTAGTCGTATGATTTCTTGGAACCCTTACAAAGTATTGCAGACATGATCAGTGGCTCCCGTATCTACACACCAGGTGTCGGTAGATAACACCGCTAAACATGTTTCAATGACTAGACCAAAAGATATACCTTTGTTCTGCTTCCGGATAAGGCAGTCCTTCTTCCAGTGTCAAGTCTACTTGCAAGTGAAGCACTTGCCTTTCGGCTTCTTCACTCCTCCCTGAGATCCTCCCACCACCTTTGCCCCACCTTGTTTCTTCTTCTTCTTGCCTTTCGGCTTAGAAGTAGAAACCTTTTGGGCAACCATGGCCTAAGCCTAAGCACTCTGACGAAAAAGCCCCTCCGCCACCTAGAGTTCTGTCAGAAGCTCCGCCAATGAATACAACCTCTTATTCATGTTGTAATTCAGGCTAAACTGCTCAACACTCCTAGGTAGAGACTAGAGGATGATATCGACCTGGGTTTCCCCATCGATCTCATCTCTAAGGACTTCCAGCTCATTCAAATGAGCCATCATCTTGAGAACATGATCCCTCACGGGTGTTCCCTCAATCATGGTGGTCGTCATCAAGTTCCTTATGGCTTCCTGCCTCGCAGCCCGATTCTGGTGTCCGAAAAGCTCTTTGAGATTGAGCATCATGTCATAAGCAGTGGGCATGACTTGATGCTGATGTTGCAATACATTTGACATAGAAGCCAAAATGTAACACTGCGCCATCTCATCAGCCTTTATCCACATCTTATAACTCTCCTTCTCCTTTTCCCCAAAATCATCTGTAGGCTTAGGAGGACACTCTTTGAATAGTACATATTTTTACTCTTCAGCAGTCAAGACATTATCAAGATTCCTCTTCCAATCAACATAATTGGGTCCAGTAAGTTTATTTTCTTTCAGTATCACAGCAAGCGAGTTGAAAGTCATTTTTGAAAAACCTAAGAATCACATAGATCAAAACATTAGATTTTAAAAAATAATTGATTCCTCAAACAATAAAATTTTAAAATCAACCAACACCTCAAAACACCGAAAATATCGTACGCCACGATCGTGTGGACGTATACAAATTCTACATTTGTAAGAGAAGGTTTTACCCATTAATTTTAACTATCTTGTAAACCTAAATTTTTGAAAAATAAAACTAATAGTTGGTTCCTCTTCGTCCCTACAAATAAAAGTAGTGACTCCGATGGGGAGGATACTCTTATTTGCATCTAAGTGTTCACCATTACTCGGTACCAAGGCAATTTTCTCAGGTTATGTGCCTTCTGATGGCTTAAGTACACACGCTCCTTAATATTTTCCTATAACCATATTCGACCCTGTGATCCACAAAACAAACTCATCCGATGGGGAGGAAGGCACTCAGAGACGACGTGCAAGTTTGTTTGCATCACATGTCAAATCGTAATGGAGGTCGTGGGAATTTTTTTAAAAAAATTATCCCTCTCCCACTTAGTAATTTAAAATTGAGGAATTTTCTTAGCACACGACTTGCATATCAAATAAGAAGCAATAAATATGAAAAAAATATTTTCCAACTATTATGGCTTTTGTTCTCAATATGCCTCCCATCGTATCGTCATCTCGTCCGCTCCTCCCTACGTAATGTACAAGCCATCCAGAGATTCGAGCCGAGGATAATTATTTTAATTTACATCCATCGATCCTATACTCCACGAAGGAGTGTACATGAAATCTAGATCGAAAGTAAACTAAAATAAAAAAGAGTGGCTAAACAATATCGTACTTATTTATAAAAATTAAATACTAGCCTCGTCAACCCCAAGGATTCAAATAATATTACACACATGCAATCACATATACACACATATGGCCATAATAGTTGGATCTTATTCCTACAAGAAAAAAGTTAGCCTATGCACATCCTACTATTATCCGGCACATACAATATATGATAAGTACATAAAATTAATCGAATCCTAAATACACAAAACCGGAAACCTGGCTCTGATACCACTTGAAGGCGGAAACTTCACTTCCCACTTCAACTCGATCGCTTGTCCATGGCGATCCCATATATGTCCCCGGATTAAAAATTTAATCCCAGACAAAGAGGGATTACCCAAGCAACAATTCCATCATCGTGCTATTCGATTAGAGTGGTCACTTGAACAAACTTGTTGTTTAAGCAACCTACCTCTATTCTTCGATTAGCCGCGGAATAGACGATGTACGGATCACCGGTTTTTGTGTTTGTATTCGGGGTCCAAGTAAATTAGCCACATATAATTGAAAACAATTATATACATAATACAAAAGAACACTAATCAAAGTAAACAAGCATATATCTCTTGTTATACCTCTTGATCTTCTATTGTATGTCCTTCCTCCTTTTAGACATCGTGTGGGCGACGATCTTCAAAAAGTCAAAGCCTCCTAGATCATGTTCTTCCCTTCCTTGCTCGCTCTGAACAAAAGGAAGAATGAAACGAAACTTTTTCTCCTATCTAGAACTAGCCACCAAGCTCCAAGCTTGATGTTGCCACCGGCCATGGAGGGGAAAAGGGAGTATAGGCACTGGCCAAAAGCTCCAAGGGAAGAGATCCTAGCTCTTGCTGCCAGCCAAGGAGGAGAGGAAGAAGATTGGGACACCGGCCAAGAAGAGAAAGGAAAAGAGGGGCGCCGGCCAAAACCCTAGGAAGATAGGAAAACCTTCCACTTGTGTTGCCGCCCAAGATTTCTCCAAAACCCTAGCCGCCCAATCCAAAACCCTAATCTCCAAAGTTGTTCTTGCCGCCCACCCCTTAAGCCATATTTATAGAGTTAGGCTTAAGCCTCATTTTAATCCCCACCGTCGGATCTAGAGATTTAATCTCACCCGTCGGATCTAGAGATTTAATCTCCACCGTCGGATCTAGAGTTCCATTTTCCACCATCGGATCTAAGCTTCATGAGGGTTTTAATAGGCTACAATAGGTACCATGAGGAGGAGTTGGATCTTGGTCACCAAATGGATCTAGCCCACATAAAGACCGATCCATCAATGATAATCCATTCTACTAGAGGATTATCATTGATCTACCTCACCAACCCCCATAAATAAATATGGGCTCCATATATTAATTGTACAAATATCTCCCTGTGTTTAAGATCTCAAATGTCCGTCAATTAATTAATTTACTAACAATTAATTAATTAACATCTAACTCTATGAGTAGTACCACTCAACCTTATCATCATGCCGGACTAAGTCCACTTACAGGGTTTACATGTTGAACCTTATGAGCTCCTCATGGGGACATCATAATCCTAATATATATGACATGGTTTCCTCCTATAATCAACGACACACCATATAAATAATATCATTTTCCAACTTACTGAGCTTATTGATTTACTCTATAAATCTCGCCCATTGGTAAATCAAAGAAATAAATACTAAGTATATGTGCCCGTTATTATATCAGAATTAAGAGCATGTGCACCATAATATACGAGGTCCGATTCAATTATGTAGTCAGCAATAAATTGAATCACCTCTAAGTCGGTCCTGCTCAATACACACAAAGTGTACTAGTGTAATTCTGTCACGCCCGCCCTTTCTTCCAAGGGTCCGGAGGGGCGGCGCGTGACGCGACCGTACATACATACACTTCTTACTACTTACAGCGGAAGACTTTGGATACATTTTTTTTCTTTTCTTTTAAACATAAACATGCATTGACGTATATAGATACTTCTTCTTAACATAGAGCATGCATCATAACATATATAGATACTTCTTCTTAACATAGAGCATGCATCATAACATATATAGATACTTTCTTCTTAACATAGAGCATGCATCATTATTTCATAGGTACTTAGTGCTTAGTTCTAGTCCATAAACATCATCATCATAAGGGGACATAATAAGGACATCCATAAACATCATCATCATAGGGAAACATATATAAAAGGACATAACGGATCTTCTCCACCATGCCACTACCACACACATTTGGCCCCTCCTGCTGCTCCCTTTTAGTTTATCCATCCCTTACCCTTATCTGCAGTACGAGGGAAAGATAAACTATAAGCACATAGGCTTAGTAAGATCCTGTCCTACTCACAAAAACCATACATCGCCATTAATCATGGCATGTAACATTCATAACATATAAGCAACATAACATGTAACATACATGGCGTAAGCAACTTAACATGTAGCATAAGTAACATAAGTAACATAACATGTAATATACATATCATAGCAGCATATCATGTAAATATATGACTTAATCAAACATAACATACAACATATGTAACATAGCAACATATACATGTCATATCAACATAACATACAACCTATATATGACATATCAAACATAACATACATCACATGTAACATAGCAGCATAAACATGACATATCAAACATAACATGCAACATATATATATGACATATCAACATAGCATACATCACATGTAACATAGCAGCATAAACATGACATATCAAACATAACATGCATCACATGTAACATAGCAGCATAAACATGACATATCAAACATAACATGCAACATATATATATGACATATCAACATAGCATACATCACATGTAACATAGCAGCATAAACATGACATATCAAACATAACATGCATCACATGTAACATAGCAGCATAAACATGACATATCAAACATAACATGCAACATATATATATGACATATCAACATAGCATACATCACATGTAACATAGCAGCATAAACATGACATATCAAATATAACATGCAACATATATATATGACATATCAACATAGCATGTGAACCTAACAATCAAATCATGTAAACATATGCAGGATGCTTTTTGAAAACATATATTATAGGTACGTAACATAAATCTCAACATATTTGGGCCCGACATTGTACCACTTCTTCTTCATAATAGCGTGCATCCCTAAATAGACCCGAGGTAGCAAGTCTCGAACCTACTAGGTTACTAGGCCCGATCTTAGTCCGTCGACCTAGGGCAATCGTCATAGCGTAGAAGCCCATCCTAGGCCCGAGTCTTACTCCATCAACCTAGGGCATCTTGGAGCCCATCCCGTACTAGGCCCGATCTTAGTCCGTCTACCTAGGGGCAATCATACATAGGAGCCCATCCTAGGCCCGAGTCTTACTCCATCGACCTAGGGCATCTTAGGAGCCCATCCCTTTGGACCTGGTTAGGGTCCTGTACAAATATGAATTTATGCTTTTATTATAACATATCTTATTTCATTTTGCAAACATAGCATACTTCATTTCATAACATAAAATACTTCACTTCATGAACATATCATTTTTCATCTCATAAACATATCATACTTCATTTAATAATCATATCATATTCATTTCATGAACATATCGTTTTTCATTTCATGATCATATCGTATTTCATTTCAAAACATATATTAAATATCACATACACATAGGGCATGGCATAGGCATAAACATCAAGAATAAGTAAACACTAACCCAAAGCATGTTATCTTCATCTAGCATCATTTAATATCACAAGTCCACATGAATTCACTTAAACATAAAACCCATATTAACTTAACCTAGAGCATGCTATGGAACAATGGTTGGCCGAATGGTTCATGGGGCTTTTAGGGTTAAACACTTAACCTAATCCAACAAACATACTAACATCATCATATGCATACAAAACATAGTATAAAACTTCATTGAAACTTCAAACCAAGGGGTGGCCGAATGGTCCATGTAGGCTTTTAGGGTTAGTCTTTTAACCTAATTCATTCTACATCCTAACATCATCATATGCATGTAGAACAAGATATAGGACTTCAATAAAACACCAAAAACCCAAGATGGCCGAATGGTTTATAGAGGTTTCTAGGGTTAACTTTTAACCTAATTCATTCTACATCCTAACATCATCATATGCATATAAAACAAGGTATAGAACTTCAATAAAACACTCAAAAACATATGTTGGCCGAATAGTCAATAGGGGTTTCTAGGGTTAACTTTTAACCTAATTCATTCTACATCCTAACATCATCATATGCATGTAAAACAAGGTATAGAACTTCAATAAAACACCCAAAAACATGTGTTGGCCGAATAGTCCATAGGGGTTTCTAGGGTTAACTTTTAACCTAATTCATTCTACATCCTAACCTCATCATATGCATATAAAACATGGTATAGAACTTCAATAAAACACTCAAAAACATATGTTGGCCGAATAGTCCATAGGGGTTTCTAGGGTTAAATTTTAACCTAATTCATTCTACATCCTAACATCATCATATGCATGTAAAACAAGGTATAGAACTTCAATAAAACACCCAAAAACATGTGTTGGCCGAATAGTCCATAGGGGTTTCTAGGGTTATCTTTTAACCTAATTCATTTTACATCCTAACATCGTCTTCTTCTTACAAAACATGATATAGAACTTCCTTGGAACATCAAAACTAAGCTTGGCCAAATATATCATAGGGATTTTTTTTCAAAAACATCAACCGAAAGCTACTCGTATGCAGGTGAGGGATACTTACATTCTTCGCTATGCTTTTTGGTTGGAAGATGACCTAAGGGAAACAAAACCTAGCCTTCTCCTTGCTTGGATGGGGTTCGGCCAAAGGATGAAAATAGAGAGGGAGAGGAATAGATTTCGGTGAGGAAGAAGAAGAGAAGAGGGAGAAGTGGAGAAGTGGCTTTTCTCTTGTCCCTTCATTCCCTATTTATTCTCTTGAAGTGTCCCTTAGCCTCCCTTACCCTTAACTATCATTTCCCCTATTCCTCTACTAATAACATCTCATTGGGCTTTTGGTTAGTGGATGCATCTATAGGGTTTGGCTATCTCTAGAGGTTTGGGGTTCAATTCCTAGGCCTTGCATCCTTTTTGGCTTATTTTCTTTCATTTTTGAAAAGCCCACATAAAGCCCATTATAATCATACAAAAATTCTTATAAAATTTCTAGAGCTTGGGATGAAAAAGGGAGGAGAGGGAAATGGGGAATTCGGCCAAGGATGAGGAAGAAGGAGAATGAAGAAGGAAAATGGGGTTTTACTTTCTCTTTTTTCTTAATTCTCCTCTTTAATACCTAGGGAATGAACACTCTTCATCCTTTCATGGGAGGGGATGAACCAACTCCTCATCTTCCCATCTATATTCTTTATATATCTTATCCATGAATCATCCTATGGTCTTGTACATTCTTTATATATCTTATCCATAAATTATCCTAGGGTCTAGTGGTGTCAAGGCTACCTCCCTATTAGGAGGTTCATGGTTCAAATCCTACCTATAACCATCTTTTATTTTATTTTATTTTAAACCTTTTATGACCTTAAAACCTATATAATTGCTTGGCATAGTTTAGAATTTTACGGGCGTTACAATCCTTCATACCTATAAAAGTTTCGTCCTCGAAACTTAGAACATCTCCGGATACTTTTATTTCATGTCATCCTCGCGTTCCTAAGTTGCTTCTTCAAACTTTTGATTTTGCCATATGACTTTCACTAAGGGTACTTCTTTGGTTCTCTATTCCTTGATTTCTCGATCTATTATATGAATAGGTCGACTTTCATAACTTAAATCTTCTTGAACTTGTATCGTTTGTGGCTCAATCACATGGTCTTAGGAACTTTATACAATCTGATCACCTCCTCAACATACAACTGGGCTAGTTGTTCCAATGAGTACGATATTTGATTGCTAGAAATGGGCAGATTTTGTCAATCTTTCAACAATCACCTAAATAGCTTCATAACCATTAGTTGTTTTGGGTAGTCCTACTATGAAATCCATAGTTATATCTTCCCACTTCCATTCTGGGATTTGAATAGGCTACAGAACTCCTGTAGCTATCCCTGGAGTTCCATAACCACATGCATAAGATCAGGTGGGGGTACTGTCTCATCGACTCTATTACTGTGTCTTCCAGCCATGCTTATCTTCATATATTATAATAAGGCTAGCATAAGATTATCATATATATATTCATGCATATTTAAACTAAAAACATTTCTTATCATACACTTATCTTCATATATTATAATATGGCTAGCATAAGATTATCATACATATATTCATGCATATTTAGACTAAAAACATTCCTTATCATACACTTATCTTATACATATATTCATGCATATTTAAACTAAAAGCATGCCTTATCATACATAAGCATAAGATTATCATACCTATATTCATGCATATTTAAACTAAAAACATTCTTTATCATACACTTATCTTCATATATTATAATAAGGCTAGCATAAGATTATCATACATATATTCATGCATATTTAAACTAAAGGCAAGCATAAGATTATCATAAATAAATGCATGCATATTTAAACTAAAAGCATTTCTTATCATACATGAAAAAAATAGAGTAGGCATAGAATTTCTTACGTGGAGCGGCAGGATAAGAGCTTGATGTGTGTGTAGTGGAAAGGTAGATCTGCTCTGATACCAACCTGTCACGCCCGCCCTTTCTTCCAACGGTCCGGAGGGGCGGCGTGTGATGCGACCGTACATACATCAATCCCAATTGGAATTACTTATCAGAGGTTGGGATTCAATCCCAATTGTTTGCACCTGGCACACCCCAGTAGAATGGTGTAGCAGAGCGAAGAAATAGGACTCTTATGGAGATGGTTAGATCGATGATGAGTTATTATGACTTGCCAGATTCGTTCTGGGGATATGCTCTAAATACGGCGGTGTACATTATGAACTTGGTTCCATCTAAATCAGTGCCTTCTACTCCCATAGAGTTGTGGACTGGGCGAAAGCCTAGTCTATGACATATTCGGATATGAGGGAGTCCAGCACATGTGCTGAAGGTTGATGCTGGTAAGTTGGAACCTCGTACATAAGTGCGCTTGTTTGTTGGCCATCCTAGGAGAACAAATGGTGGTTTGTTTTATAGTCCTAGAGATCAGAGGGTGATCATTAGTACGAATGCCAGATTTCTAGAGGAGGACTATGTGATGAACCACAAGCCCACGAGTAGGATTGTTCTTGAGGAGTTGACAGGGGAAGTCCTGACTTCAGTACCACCGGTACAAGAGGATATACCACATGTCACTGCACCGTGTGTCACAGAGGATACACAGGTGATACCTCGTCGTAGTGGGAGGGTTGTGAGACAGCCTGATAGATTCATGTTCTTGGGAGAATCTTCCGATTTGGTCCCTGGCGAACATGAACCTGATCCCTGGACATATGACGAGGAAATCCAAGATATAGATGCAGCATCTTTTCAAAGTGTAATAAATACTGAGATTGAATCTATGGATTCAAATCAGGTCTGGGAGCTCTTATGCATAGCAGCTCATATGGATTATGAGGTGTGGCAGGAGGATGTCAAGACAGCTTTCCTTAATGGAAGTCTTGAGGAAAACATCCATATGTAGCAACCAGAGGGATTCATTGCTAAGGGCAAAGAGCATCTTGTATGTAAGCTTAATCGGTCCGTTTATGGATTGAAGAAAGCTTCGAGGTCTTGGAACATCCACTTTGATGAGGTAAATCCAGACTTATGGATTTATTCAAAGTCTGGATGAGTCTTGTGTATACAAGAGATGTGACGGAAACATAGTGGTATTTCTTATACTATACGTAGATAATATTTTGGTAGTTGGAAACAATATCATAGTGTTATCAGACGTAAGGGTATGGTTGTCCAAACAGTTTGATATGAAGGACTTGGGAGAAGTGGGACACATCCTTAGGATCAAGGTTAGTGTGCTAATCCCAAGCTTCATACATGGACACGATAATGGATCATTTTAGCATGCAAAACTCCAAGAAAGGTTTTCTACCTTTCAGGCATGGAGTTCCTTTATCTAAGGAGATGTGTCCTAGATCATCTGAGGAGATAGAGGAGATGAAGGTGGTTCCTTATGCTTTGGCAGTAGGAAGCCTCATGTATACGATGCTATGTACGAGACCCGATATCTGCTATGCCGTGGGCATGGTCCGCAAATATCAGAGTAATCCAGGACAGGGACATTGGACTGCGGTTAAGCATATATTGTAGTGCCTGAGAAGGACTAGGGATTATATGCTAGTTTACCGGGCAGACCAATTACTCCCTGTGGGTTACATGGATTCCGATTTCCAATCTGATAGGGATAACAGTAAGTCTACCTCAGTTTTTGTATTTACTTTGGGAGGTGGAGCCATTGTATGGAGTGTCCAGCAGAAATGCGTGGCGGACTCCACCATGGAAGCTGAGTATGTGGCAACCTCTTAGGCGGCCAATGAAGCTGTGTGGCTCAGGAACTTCCTGTTGGACTTTGATGTGATTCCTAGTTTGCCCAGAAATATCACAATTTATTGTGATAATAATGGTGTAGTTGCAAACTCGAAGGAACCACGAGCCCATAAGGTAAGTAAATGCATAGAGCGCAAGTACCACCTGATACGAGAAATCATAAAGGAGGTAGAAGTTGTTATCGCCTAGATTGTATCAGAGGATGACCTGGTAGACCCTTTCACTAAGGCCCTTCTAGCGAGAGCTTTGATAAGCATGTGGAGGGAAGGGGAATCAGATGTATGGTAGTGTGATGACAGCATAGTCTTTTAGTATAAGTGGAAGATTGTTGGGATGTATACTGAAAGCCTAGCTCTTTTGTATGAACATTTTTATTTTGAAATAAGAATCACATGATCATTGTTTGCACTTTATATTTATTATATGTGTGCATATTGTCTAATATTTTACATTGTAGATAACATAGTGCTTGGTGTGGCACAGAAGATCATATTATCAGTCCCTTGTAGAATATAAGTAGAGGCTCACAACCAAGATAGTTTTGGACAAACCATTGGCATGGTTGTAGCGTAGCTTGGTATTGTTTTGTCTTGAACATAGAGTTACACTAGTACACTTAGGTGTATTGAGCAGGACCGACATAGAGGTGATTCAATTTATTGCTGACTACATAATTGAATCGGACCTCGGATATTATGTTGTACATGCTCTTAATCCCGATATAATAACGGGCACATGTACTTAGTATTTATTTCTTTGATTTACCAAAGGGTGAGATTTCTATCAATTAAATCAATATGCCCGGTAAGTTGGGAAATGATATTATTTACATGGTGTGTCATTGATTATAGGAGGAAACCGTGCCCTATATATTAGGTTGATGATGTCCCCTTAAGTGTTGGGAGTATGGGGAATACAATCAAAGTCCCACATTGGTAAGACATGGAAAAGATCATGTGCTTATAAGAAAAAAGATATCTCCATTGGTATGAGGCCTTTTGGGTAAAGCCCAAAAACAAAACCATGAGAGCTTGGGCCCAAAGTGGACAATATCATATCATTGTGGAGATATATGAATCTTATAGGCACTAACAATTGGTATCAGAGCCATGGTCCATGTCAAGCCATGAACCTCGAACGAAGGAAGTTGAGCTCCCACGTCCGGATCAAGAGAACCAGACATCAGGAAGGAAGTCTAGTTGGGTCGGGGAGAACAACCGCGAAGTCTCGTGGGTTGAAGATCGGACATCAAGCAGAGAAAATCCTTCGAGGAGGGATAGGCTTGAGGGGGGGCCCAATGTGGTCCTTCGTTTGAGGGGGGGATTGTTGGGAGTATGAGGAATACAATCAAAGTCCCACATTGGTAAGACATGGAAAAGATCATGTGCTTATAAGAAAAAAGATATCTCCATTGGTATGAGGCCTTTTGGGTAAAGCCCAAAAATAAAACCATGAGGGCTTGGGCCCAAAGTGGACAATATCATACCATTGTGGAGATATGTGGAGCTTATAAGCACTAACATTAAGGAGCTCATAAGGTTCATCATGTAAACCCTGCAGGTTGACTTAGTCAACATGATGATAAGGTTGAGTGGTACTACTCGAGGAGTTAGATGTTAATTAATTGATGGTCAGTAAATCAATTAATTGACGGACATTCGATATCTTAAACATAGGGAGATGGATGTACAAATAATATATGGAGCCCATATTAATTTATGGGGGTTGGTGAGGTAATTCAATGATGATTTTCTAGTGGAATGGAACATTATTGATGGATCAAGTTTGTGTGGTTCCGATCCATCGGGTGGCCAAGATCCAACTCCTCCTCATGGTCCCTATCATAGCCTAATATAATCCTCATGAAGTCTAGATCCAATGATGGAAAACAAATCTCTATAACCGACGGTTGAGATTAAATCTCTAGAACCGATGGTTGAGATTAAATCTCTAGAACCGACGGTTGAGATTAAATCTCTAGATCCGACGGTTGGGATGAAACCCTAGATCCGATGGTTGGGATGAAACCCTAGATCCGACGGTTGGGATGAAACCCTAGATCCGACGGTTGGGATGAAACTCTAGATCCGACGGTGGAGATTAAATCCCTAGATCCGACGGTGGAGATTAAAGGAGGCTTAAGCTTAACTCTATAAATAAGGCTCTAAGGCTTGGGAGGCAACAACTTAATGAGAAGAGGTTGGATGGTTTTGGAGATTAGGGTTTAGCCCATCTTTGGCTTGGGTGGCAAGAACCCCTAGGGAGATTAGGGTTTGGTTCCTTGGTTGGGCGGCAAGTGGTTTGGAAGGAAGAGTGGGCAGCAACTATAGGAGAGGATCTCTTCTTCTTCTTCCTAGGGTGTGGCTGGCTCCTAGATCTCTTCCCTCTACCTTGGTCAGCGCTCGACCTATTCCTCTTCTCCTCTTCTTTTCCTCTTGGCCGGCGGCACAAAGGAGCTAGGGAATGTTCCCTAGTTCGGTTCCTTGGTTGGCCATCTTGTTCTCTCCATTCTTTGAGCCGGCGACATCAATCCTTTGTGGATTGTTGGTTGGCTCAAGCAAGAAGGGAAGGAGTGTTCTTCTTTCTTTCGATTGAAGAAGATCTAGGAAGCTTCAACTTGTGGAGGATCTTCGCCCACACGAAGTCTACAAGGAGGTTAGGACATACGATAGAAGATCGAGAGGTATAAAAGTTTTACAACATTTATTATTGATCTTTGCATGTTCTTATTGATATGCTAGCTTATGTTCTTTATGTTAGTATGTGTTGATTATACTAGTTTACATTTGTATGTATTTGTATAATCATGGACCCCAAAGATAAACACAAAAATCGGTGATCCGTCCGTCGTCTCTTCCACGGCTAACCGACTAGAAGAGTTGATTGCTTGAACAACAAGTTTGTTCAAGCGATCGCTCGAGTCGTTAGCACGACGACGAATTGGTTGTGCTTAGGAAACTCATCCCATCCGGATTACTTTTCATTAGTGAAAATTTTAATCCGGGGACATGGGAGCCGATGAGCCTCCGAGAAGCATGAGTTACCAACAATGGCAAGACAAATAAATCATGGCAAGTAAAATATACTAAGGTATAAAATACCTAAGTGTTAAATGCAAATTGCCATTTCTAGGAATTCATTCTATTTTTCCTTAATACCATTATCTCCCAAGTGTGCCATAAATCCAAAATGGCACACCAATACCTCTAAGCGCTATTTGTGCCAATTTAATCATTTTTCAACTTCTCAAAGCATATTGGCACATCCTAATGTGTCAACTCATCATGGCTAGGTTAACTACCCATCCATTTAGGGTTGACACACCCTAACCCATCTAGCGTGAATCGATCACGCACCTAGGAACCCAATATCTATTGGACCTCCTTGGGTTAACAAGGTATTCCCTAGGGATAACTTCCCTAGATACCTTCCTAATGACCCTTTTAGGCTTTGAAGCCATAGTCTTTTGGGTCTTTCTTAGGTCAACTCTAGAGGTAACTCCCCCAATGACCTTCTTAGTGGCTTTCTTGGTTTTTCTTAAGTCCTTAGCCACTAAGCAAACACCATGCTAGTCTTAGGGATAGCTTCCCTATTAGCCTTGATTTTTCTAGACCTAGAAATTGTTCCATAATTAAATGGGACATTATGGTAGGACATAGGTTTATGACCCAAACCTTTCTTGCCCTTAGACCGTTCTTGAACCCTAGGTCTTGACTTTTGGGCATTGGACCCTTGAATAGAATTTTCTATATTCCTAACGGTCCTTTCCATTCTTTCAAGTCTTGACCTTAAGACTTGGTTTTCTAATTCTAATTTTCCCAATTTTGATTGTCCATTCGGTTTTTGGGAAGGCCTCTTCTTCTTAGGCATGTGCCTAGAATTTTTGGGATTAAAACCCAAATTTTCTTCTATTCTCCTAATTGATTCCCTAGGTAAAATAGTTCTAGTGTTATTGGTCCTAGGTTTATCCTTAAATAAATTTACATGCTTAGCACCTAAACAATAAACCTTATTATTATTTCTACTAGCATGCTTTTCGTTAATAATTACAAGAGAACTAAAATAGTTGTTATCATGCTTCTTAGTTCTAGAAATTAAAGGTGCATTAACTAAATTTACCTTAGGGTTAACTTTGGAAGCTCCCCCTACATGAGATACACCTTCTTGCCCTTTCTTCCTCCCCCTAGGGCATTGGCTTCTATAATGCCCCCTTTGGTTGCATTTGAAGCACACAATGTGCTCCTTGCTTCTAATTGCGGGGACTCCGACATTTTTGGCTTTTGGTGCCGGTTGAGTCTTCTTCACCTTCTTAGAACACTTACTTTTATAGTTCCCTTGTTCCCTACACTCAAAGCATGTTATATGATTTTTATTTATAATAACAACACTTGAGTTACCTAGGGAATTTTTGCCTCTCCCGGATGTTGAATCTTCTTCTTGATCTTGTTCCGGGATAGAAGGCCTCTCCTCCCCCTCAATGCTAGAGGTGGAGGTCTCCACCAAATCATCAACATCTTTGAATGTGGTGGGCAATTTTTCCTCGGCATTCTCGTCTACTTGTGTCGGTTCAGGAGTTTTGTGGAATTCAACCACCTTATTCCACAAATCCTTTGCATCCCTAAAATTACCTAGCCTATGCCAAATGTTGTTAGGAATCAAATCACTAAGTAATTCGATTACCTTGAGATTTGTGTTGAAGTCCTTGATTTGGTCATGGGTCCACCTTTGACTTCTCAATTTGCCTATTGCTTTTATCCTTAGGCAATTCGAAACCATTTTCTATAATAAGTATAATATCGAAATCGGTTTCGAAATATACCTCCATCCTTTTCTTCCACCAAGAAAAGTCTCCATCGAATTTCGATGGATAGATGTTGTAGCTGGCCATCTTGTAGTGCTTGTATCGGTGGTTAGTCCTCTACAAGCAACCTTGCTCTGATACCACGTGTAGAAATGTTCATCGCCGGCTAGAGGGAGGTGAATAGCCCTCAATCGTCCTACGGTAGAATACGATCGTTCTTGCGTGCTTGTCTACAATTATCGTTAATATATGCAGCAGAAATAATAGAAATAACAACAATACAATCACACGCAATACACAAAGATATATGTGGTTCGGAACTGAATGGTTCCTACTCCATAGGTGAGCTCACTGAGCTCTAGTTATGCGCACGACACTAACTAAACTCTTTCTCGACAACACTTCGGAGGTGGAGAAACCTCGTACAAGCTATTAAAATAGTAATACTACAAGAATAAAGCTAATACAAAGACACTAAAAAATACAAGTAAAGAACGCTTTACAACTCTTGCTTTGAATGCTTTCTTGTTGTTTGCTTTGGTTGGCTCTTGAATGTCTGGAATGCAGTAACAATTCCCCTCCAAAGTCACCCTTAAAGTCTTGGCGAAATCCTCCCTCTTGAGCTCCATTTATAACCTACATCAAGCTGATTTTGTGCCCATCAGTGGACTGATCGTGACCATCAGTTGACTGGTCCTGTAGCCATTGTCTCACAATGGCCCGATCCACGTTAGTCAAGTTACAATGGATCACCCATCAGTCGACTGATGATACCCATCAGTCGACTGATTATCCATCGATCAAGTCTTGTACGAGCACTTTCGGGAAACCATTCGTGGTGAAAACACCCGATCGGTCGATCGATCTCCTCATCGATCGACTAATCTCCTCATCGATCGATCGTGTTATCGATGTCATCCCTCGGCGATCGATTGATCGGCGGACCCTATTGATCGAACACGGTCGAACCCTAGTCGACTTGGAGCGCGATCGACACATATCTGTCGGTGATGTTGGGTAAAAACCTCAAACACTAAGTTGGTTGAGCATCCAATACTCAGTCTTAGCCACTTTGCCAAGTCCACCTCATCCTGCATGGAGTTCCCCATTGAAGCTCTCTTCCCTCGCCCTATGTCTCTCGGATGCGGCAAGCGCATGACTTCGCAACGCCATCCTTCATATCTCTTGGCCTCGAAGTATGCTTCCCTTGGGCCTCACTCCATTGGCTCCCCGTCCGTCGGTCCCTTGGATGCACCAAGCGCACGGCTTCACAATGCCATCCATCACCAACTCAAGGACCCGGAGCCTAGTGAACTTGCCAAGTCCTCAAGACTTCTCACATGCACCAAGCACACGACTTCGTAATGCATTTCTCACCAAGCGCACGACTTCACAATGCTTTGGACTTTTCCACACCAAGCCCCATGCTTGGATTTTCCATGCCAACTCCATGTTGGACTTTCCTATGACAATCCCATGTCATAAGTTTTGTCTATCATCAAAATACTGCTCGAGTCAAACTCGAGTCAACCCGGGCCGATTGCACCAACATGTCTCATATACTTTGAGCATGATGATCAGATACCAGTCAGATCCAGGTGAAAGTCACTGGACAAATATCAAGAATATTCTTAAGTACTTACGAAGGATGAAAGAATATTTCTTGATATTTGGAGGTGATGAGGAGCTAGTTGTAAAGGGTTACAGTGATGCAAACTTTCAAACCGATAGGGATGATTTTAGATCACAGTCATGGTATGTATTTTGCCTGAATGGTAGTGTTGTGAGATGGAAGAGTTAGAATCAAGACACAGTCGTAGGTTCTACAATAGAAGTCGAGTATATTACTACGTCTGATGCATCAAACGAGGCTGTTTGGATCCGAAAGTTCATTACTGAACTTGGAGTGGTTCCTAGCATAGCAGACCCTATAGACCTCTATTGTGATAACAATGGGGCTATTGCACATGCTAAAGAACCTCATCTCATCAGCGATCAAAATACATACTACGACGGTTTCATCTCATTCGAGAGATCATCGATATAGGAGATGTGAGGATATGCAAAGTACCGACGGATGCTAACATCGCAGATCCTTTGACCAAGGCTTTGGCATAGATAAAGCATGATGGTCATACTAGGTCACTAGGTATTAGATATTATAGTGATTGACACTAGTGCTAGTGGGAGATTGTTAGTAGTAAGCCCTAGAGCTAATTATGTGATGATTGACTAGGGACTTATGTATCATATTCTATTAATAATGAAGGCAAAGTTTGATTATTATATTTACTTCATGCTTGTGCCAGCTGAATAAATATAATAATGCTCTAGAAAGTAGGTTCTCATCTACAACACATTAATTGGTAGAATTGATTGTGAGAGACTGTAGAGAATACTATTCTTAAATATTCCTAGTCAAGCATTAATACACAAGGGCAATATTAATGCATTGAGACTAGCATGTAGGTCAATTGATGACTTGATATCACAAGTAATGGATATGTGATATCACGTTGATAGATGGATATATATTAGAGAATATATACTGAATTGACACGCCGTGAGAAAGTTTCATGGATCATCATATGAGCTTCATAAACTTTTATTGGAATGTATACTGAAAAGTCTATCTTTTGTATGAACATCTTTATTTTTGAAATAAGAATCACATGATCATTGTTTGCATATTTATGGTTATGCATATTGTCTAATACATTACATTGTCGATAACATGGTGTGTAGTGTCACACAGGAGATCATATTATCAGTTCCTTGTAGAGTATAAGTAGAGGCTCACAACCGAGATGGTTATGGACAAACCATTGGAATGGTTGTAGTGTGATTTGGTATTGGTTTGTCTTGACCATTGAATTACACTAGTACACATTGTGTGTATTGGGCAGGACCGACTTAGAGGTGATTCGATTTATTATTGACTACATAATTAAATCGGACCTCGGATATTACGTTGTACACACTCTTAATCCCGATATAATAATGGGCACATATACTTAGTATTTATTTCTTTGATTTTCCAATGGGCGAGATTTATAGAGTAAATTGATGGGCTCGGTAAGTTGGAAAATGATATTATTTATATGGTGTGTCATTGATTATAGGAGGAAACCATGTCCTATATATTAGGATGATGATGTCCCCTTGAAGAGCTCATAAGGTTCATCATGTAAACCCTGCAGGTGGACTTGGTCCGGCATGATGATAAGGTTGAGTGGTACTACAAATGGAGTTAGATGTTGATTAATTAATCCTCAGTAAATTAATTAATTGATGGACATTTGAGATCTTAAACGTGGGGAGATATATATACAAATAATATATGGATCCCAATTAGCTTATTGGGGTTGGTGAGGTAGATCAATGATAATCCTATAGTGGAATGGATCATCATTAATGGATCGGACTTTATGTGGGCTTGATCCATTGGGTGGCCAAAATCCAACTCCTCCTCATGGTTCCTATTGTAGCCTATTAAAACCCTCATGGAGCCTAGATCCGTTAATGGAAAATGAAACTCTAGATCCGACGGTGGAGATTAAATGTCTAGATCCAACGGTGGAGATTAAATCATTAGATATGACAATGGAGATTAAATCTCTAGATCCGACAGTTGAGATTAAATCCCTAGATCCGACGGTTAAGATTAAATTCCTAGATCTGACGGTAGAGATTAAAAGGAGGCATAAGCCTAGCTTTATAAAAGGATGGCCAAGGCTTGGGCATGGAGAACAACTTTGGAGATTAGGGTTTTAGCTTCCTTGGCTTGGGCGGCAAGGCATTAGGGTTAAGGTTTCCTTTTGCTTTGGGTGGCACCAATTGTCCAAGAGCAAGGGGCCAGCGGCAAGGTGGTTAGGGTTTGACATCTCTTCTTCATCCTTTAGCTGGAGCTCCCTTTTCTCCTCTCCTTGAGGGCGGCAGCAACCCTTCTTCAAGGTTGGCCGGCACTCCATCACCTATTCTCTTTGGGCCGGAGGCAAACATCAAGCTTGGAGCTTGATGGTTGGTCCTAGATAGGAGAAGAGTTTTGTTTCATTCTTCCCTTTGTTCGGAGTGAGCAAGGAAGGGAAGAGCGTGTTCTAGGAGGCTTCGACTTTTGGAAGATCGTCGGCCACATGACGTCCAAAAGGAGGAACGACATATAATAGAAGATCAAGAGGTATAACGAGAGGTATAATGCTTGTTTATGAATCTTTTCTTATTGTACGCATGTTGTATGCTTTGTTATGTGGCTAATTTACTTGGACCCCAAATACAAACACAAAAACCGGCGATGCATACATCGTCTATTCCGCGACTTTTCGAAGAATAGAGGTAGGTTGTTTGAACCACAAGTTTGTTCAAGTCACCACACTAATCGAATAGCACGACGATGAAACGGTAGCTTGGGTAATCCATATTTGTAAAAAATTAATTTTTTTAATCTGGGGACGAAGACAGGATCGCCATGAACAAGCAACCGAGTTGAAGTGTGAAGCGAAGTTTCCCCCCTTCATTTGGTATCAGAGCCATGATTTCCGGTTTTGTGTGTTTAGGATTCGGTTAATTTTATGCAGTTATCATATATTGTATATGCCGGATAATAGTAGGATGTGCGTTGGTTAACTTTTTGGTTGCAAGCATAGGATCCAACTATTATTGACATATGTGTTTATGTGATTGTATGTGTGTAATTGTATATTATTTGAATCCTTGGGGTTGACGAGGCTAGTATTTAATTTTTGAAATTAAGTATGACATTGTTTAGCCACTCCTTTTATTTTAGTTTACTTTCAATATAGATTTCATGTACACTCCTACATGGAGTATAGGATCGATGGATGTAAATTAAAATAGTTTTTCTCGGCTCGGATCACCGGATGGCTTGTAGATGGCGTGGGGAAGAGCGGACGAGATGGCGATACGACAGGAGGCATATTGGAGAACAAAAACTATAATAGTTGGAAAATATTTCTTTTTCATATTTATTGCTTATTGTTTGATATGCATGTCGTGTGCTAGGAAAATTCCTCAATTTTAAATTACTAAGTGGGAGAGGGATATTTTTATAAATTCTCATGGCCTCCATTACAATTTGACAAGTGATGCAACGTCGGCTTTGAGTGCCTTTCTTCATATCGGATGAGTTTGTTTCGTGGATCACAGGGTCGAATATGGTTATAGGAAATTATTAAAGATCATGTGTACTTCCCCATCGGAAGGCACATAACCCGAGATAATTTCGTTGGTACCGAGTAACGGTGAACACTTAGATGCAAATAAGAGTATCCTCCCCATCCAAGTCACTTCTTTTATTTGTAGGGCCGAAGAGGAACCAACTATTAATTTTATTTGTCAAAAATTTAGGTTGACAAGATAGTAAAATTAATGGGTAAAACCTCCTCTTATAAATGTGGAATTCGTATACGTCCACACGATCGTGGCATACGATATTCTCGGTGTTTTGGGGTGTTGGTTGATTTTAAAATTTTATTTTTTGAGGAATCAATAATTTCTTGAAATCTAATGTTTTGATCTATGTGATTCTTAGGTTTTTCAAAAATGACTTTCAACCCGCTTGTTGTGATACTGAAAGAAAATAAACTTACTAGACCCAATTATGTTGATTGGAAGAGGAATCTTGATATTGTCTTGACTGCTGAGGTGTACAAATATGTACTCTTCGAAGAGTGCCCTCCTAAGCCTGTAGATGATTCTAGGGAAAAGAAGAAGGAGAGTTATAAGAAGTGGATTAAGGCTGATGAGATGACGCGGTATTACATTTTGGCTTCTATGTCAAATGTATTGCAACATCAGCATCAAGCCATGCCCACTGCTTATGACATGATGCTCAATCTCAAAGAGCTTTTAGGACACCAGAATCGGGCTGCAAGGTAGGAAGCCATGAGGAACTTGATGACGACCTCCAAGATCGAGGGAACACCCGTGAGGGATCATGTTCTCAAGATGATGGCTCATTTGAATGAGCTAGAAGTTCTCGGAGCTGAGATCGATGGGGAAACCCAGGTCGATATCATTCTCCAATCTCTACCTAAGAGTTTTGAGCAATTTTGCCTAAATTATAACATGAACAAGATTTTTGTGAGTGCTCGGGGCTCTCAGAGCCATGGTTACCCAAAAGGTTTCTACTTCTAAGCCGAAAGGCAAGAAGAAGAAGAAACAAGGTGGGACAAAGGTGGCGGTAGGACCTCAGGGAGGAGTGAAGAAGGCGAAAGTCAAGTGCTTCACTTGCAAGCAGACTGGACACTGGAAGAAGGAATGCCCCAACCGAAAGCAGAACAAAGGTATATCTTTTGGTCTAGTCGTTGAAACATGTTTAGCAGTGTTATCTATCGGCACCTGGTGTGTAGATACGGGAACCACTAATCATGTATACAATATTTTGTAGGGGTTCTAGGAAACCAGATGACTGGCTGAAGTGGAAATTACTGTCTACTTGGGTGATGCTACGAAGGTAACGGCTGTTGCAGTGGGAGATGTTTATTTGTCTTTTGAGAGTAATAAAGTTTTGGTTCTAAAAAATTGCCTTTATGTACCTTTATTTAGAAAGAATTTGATTTTGATTTCTAAATTGTTTATGGATGGATATTATATTTCTTTTAATGACAGAGTTGTTATAAAAAGGAATAGGGAGATTATCTGTTCTGGTGCATTGATAGAAAATTTATATACACTCGAACCAAAAGCTCCCACGATGCAAATAGAAGTAAATAACTCATCTTCTAATTCCAATAAGAGAAAAGAACCTTCGAAGATGAACCAAATATATCTTTGGCATCTAAGGCTAGGTCATATTAACCTTAGCAGAATTCAAAGGTTGATAGCTCATGGACCTCTGGGTTCATTAGTGGTGGAAGATTTCCAAACCTGCGAATCTTGCTTGGAGGGTAAAATGACCAAGAGGCCTTTTAAGGCCAAGGGGTATAGAGCCAAAGATGTGTTGGAGTTGGTTGATTCTAATTTGTGTGGTTCTATGTCTATCCAGACAAGAGGTGGGTTTGAATATTTCATCTCTTTTATAGACGATTATTCAAGATTTGGATACATTTACTTGATGCGCCACAAGTCTGAATGCTTTGACAAGTTCAAAGAATTCAAGGCTGATGTGGAGAAATGTCAAGGTAAAAGTATCAAGACACTACGATCTGATCGTGGTGGTGAGTACCTCTTGGGAGAATTTAGGAATTACTTATCAGAGGCTGGGATTCAATCCCAATTGTCTGCACCTGGTACACCCCAGTAGAATGGTGTAGCAAAGTGAAGGAATATGACTCTTATATAGATGGTTAGATCGATGATGAGTTATTCTGAGTTTCCAGATTCGTTCTGGAGATATGCTCTAGATACGGCGGTGTACATTCTGAACTTGGTTCCATCTAAATCAGTGCCTTCTACTCCCACAAAATTGTGGACTGGGTGAAAGCCTAGTCTGAGATATATTCGAATTTGGGGGAGTCCAGCACATGTGCTGAAGGGAGATGCTGGAAAGTTGGAACCTCGTAAAGAAGTGCGCATGTTCGTTGGCTATCCTAGAGGAACGAAAGGTGGTTTGTTTTATAGTCCTAGAGATCATAGGGTGATCGTTAGCAGGAATGCCAGATTTCTAGAGGAAGACTATGTGATGAACCACAAGCCCATGAGTAAGATTATTCTAGAGGAATTGAGAGGGGAAGTCACTACTTCAGTACCACCAGTACAAGAGGATATACCACAAGTGACTGCACCGCGTGTCACAGAGGATACACAGGTGATACCTTGTCGTAGTGGGAGGGTTGTTAGACATCCTGACAGATTCATGTTCTTGGGAGAATCTTCTGATTTTGTCCCTGGTGAACATGAACCTGATCCCTCAACATATGACGAGGTAATCCAAGATAAAGATGCGGTATCTTGGCAAAGTACAATGAATTCTGAGATAGAATCTATGGATTCAAATCAGGTCTGGGAGCTAGTAGAACCACCTAATGGTGTAAAAACCATTGGATGCAAGTGGATCTACAAAAGAAAGAGGAATATATGGGAAGGTTGAGACCTTCAAAGTGAGGCTTGTTGAGAAGGGGTATACTCAGAAAGAGGGCATCGATTATGAGGAGACCTTTTCGCCGGTATCCATGCTTAAGTCTATCCGGATTCTCTTATGTATTACTGCTCATATGGATTATGAGGTATGACAGATGGATGTCAAGATAGCTTTCCTTAATTGAAGTCTTGAGGAAAACATCTATATGAATCAACCAGAAGGATTCTTTGCAAAGGGCTAAGAGCATCTTGTCTACAAGTTTAATCGGTCCATTTATGGATTGAAGCAAGCTTTGAGATCTTGGAACATCCGCTTTGATGAGGTAATCCAGTCTTATGGATTTGTTCAAAGTTTGGATGAGTCTTGTGTATACAAGATATGTGACGGAATCATAGTGGTATTTCTTGTACTATACGTAGATGACATTTTATTAATTGACAACAATGTCAAGGTGTTATCAGAAGTAAGGGTATGGTTGTCCAAACAGTTTAATATGAAGGACTTGGGAGAAGTGGGACACATCCTTGGGATCAAGGTTATAAGGGATCGCAGGAAAATGATGCTATGCTTATCTCAAGCTTCATACATAGACACCATTATGGATCGTTTTAGCATGCAAAACTCCAAGAAAGGTTTTCTACCTTTCAGGCATGGAGTTCCATTATCTAAGGAGATGTGTCCTAAAACATCTAAGGACATAGAGGAGATGAAGGTTGTTCCTTATGCTTCGGCAGTAGGAAGCCTCATGTATTCCACGCTATGTACGAGACCGGATATCTGCTTTGTCGTCGGCATGATTAGCAGATATCAGAGTAATCCAAGACAAGGATATTGGACTACGGTAAAGCATATATTGAAGTACCTGAGAAGGACTAGGGATTATATGCTGGTATACCAGGCAGATCAATTACTCCGTGTGGGTTACACAAATTCTGACATCCAATCAGATAGGGATAACAGTAAGTCTACCTCAGGTTTTGTGTTTACTTTGGGAGGTGGAGCCATTGTATGGAGGAGTTTAAGCAGAAATGTGTGGCGGACTCTACCATGGAAGCAGAGTATGTGGCAGCCTCTGAGGCGGCCAAAGAAACTGTGTGGCTCAAGAACTTCTTGATGGACTTGGATGTGATTCCTGGTTTTCCCAGAACTATCACAATTTATGGTGATAATAGTGGTGTAGTTGCAAACTCGAAGGAACCACGAGCCCATAAGGCAAGTAAACACTTAGAGCGCAAGTACCACCTGATACGAGAAATCGTAAAGCGAGGAGAAGTTGTTATGGCCAAGATTGCATCAGAGGATAACCTAATAGATCCTTTCACTAAGGCCCTTCCAGCGAGAGCTTTTGATAGGCATGTGGAGGGAATGGGAATCAGATGTATGGGAGAATGAGGATAGCATAGCTTTTTAGTATAAGTGAGAGATTGTTGGGTGTATACTGAAAAGTCTATCTTTTGTATGAACATCTTTATTTTTGAAATAAGAATCACATGATCATTGTTTGCACATTTATTATTATGCATATTGTCTAATACATTACATTGTAGATAATATGGTGTGTAGTGTCACACGGGAGATCATGTTATCAGTTCCTTGTAGAGTATAAGTAGAGGCTCACAACCGAGATGGTTATGGACAAACTATTGGAATGGTTGTAGTGTGATTTGGTATTGGTTTTTCTTGACCATTGAATTACACTAATACACATTGTGTCTATTGAGCAGGACCGACTTAGAGGTGATTCGATTTATTGCTGACTACATAATTAAATCGGACTTCGGATATTATGTTGTACATGCTCTTAATCCCGATATAATAACGGGTACATATACTTAGTATTTATTTCTTTGATTTACCAATGGACGAGATTTGTAGAGTAAATCGATAGGCTCAGTAAGTTGGAAAATGATATTATTTATATGGTGTGCCATTGATTATAGGAGGAAACTGTGTCCTATATATTAGGATGATGATGTCCCCTTAAGGAGCTCATAAGGTTCATCATGTAAACCCTGAAGGTGGACTTGGTCCGGCATGATCATAAGGTTGAGTGGTACTACTCATGGAGTTAGATGTTGATTAATTAATTGTGAGTAAATTAATTAATTGACGGACATTCGAGATCTTAAACACGGGGAGATATATGTACAAATAATATATAAAGCCCATATTAACTTATGGGGGTTGGTGAGGTAGATCAATGATAATCCTCTAGTAGAATAGATGATCATTAATGGATCGGACTTTATGTGGGCTTGATCCATTGGGTGGCCAAAATCCAACTCCTCCTCATGATTCCTATTGTATCCTATTAAAACCCTCATGGAGCCTAGATCCAATGATGGAAAATGGAACTCTAGATCCGACGGTGGAGATTAAATCTCTAAATCCAACGGTGGAGATTAAATCTTTAGATCCGACGGTGGAGATTAAATCTCTAGATCCGACGGTTGAGATTAAATCCCTAGATCCGATGGTTGAGATTAAATCCCTATATCCGACGGTGGAGATTAAAAGGAGGCTTAAGCCTAGCTATATAAAAGGATGGCCAAGGCTTGGGCGTGGAGAACAACTTAGGAGATTAGGGTTTTTTCTTCCTTGGCTTGGGCGGCAAGGCATTAGGGTTAGGGTTTCCTTTTGATTTGAGCGGCGCCAATTGTCCAAGAGCAAGGGGTCGGTGGCAAGGTGGTTAGGGTTTGTCATCTCTTCTTCATTCTTTGGCCGGAGCTCCCTTTTCTCCTCTCCTTGAGGCCGGTGGCAACCCTTCTTCAAGGTTGGTCGGCGCTCCATCACCTATTCTCTTTTGACCGGCGGCAAACATCAAGCTTGGAGCTTGATGGTTGGTCCTAGATAGGAGAAGAGATTTGTTCCATTCTTCCCTTTGTTCAGAGTGAGCAAGGAAGGGAAGAGCGTGTTCTAGGAGGCTTCGACTTTTGGAAGATCGTTGGTCACACAACGTCCAAAAGGAGGAAGGACATACGATAAAAGATCAAGAGGTATAACGAGAGGTATAATTCTTGTTTATGAATCTTTTCTTATTCTACGCATGTTGTATGCTTTGTTATGTGGCTAATTTACTTGGACCCTGAATATAAACACAAAAATCGGCAATCCGTACATCGTCTATTCCGCGGTTCTTCGAAGAATAGAGGTAGGTTGTTTGAACAATAAGTTTGTTCAAGTGACCACTCTAATCGAATAGCACGACGATGAAATGGTAGCTTGGGTAATCCCTATTTGTCAAGGATTATTTTTTTTAATCTAGGGATGAAGACGGGATAATCATGAACAAGCGACCAAGTTGAAGTGGGAAGCGAAGTTTCCCCCCTTCAACTTTCTCATAGTGACTCTTGGTATAATTAGTCCTTAGGCCTGAAATCACTGCAGTTCCCTACATAGGGAGTTATGTACTTTGGTATCGTTAAACATCACCCGTAAAAGGGTGGACTATAAAGGCAATCACTGGGTATGCAACAAATTATGCGGAGGGATGTGAGTGATGTAGATGTGATCTATCCCTCCCATATGACGTGAGTGATATCTTTAGGCCCCTTGATAGAGTAGGACCACGAAATGCATGGTCATGCTCAAATGAGTCAATATGAGATATTGAGCTCATTTGTTTAAGTAAGTCTACTTGGGGATCAAGAGCACAAAGATTGATAAGAGGATGACACGATCTATGGCTCATTGATCGATCTAGATATCGAGGATAGAAGGACAAGGTTATATATTATAGTAGCCACAGTAAGGGTATGTTGGATCTCGACATTCTTTCAACTTGGGTAGCAATGATGCATTGGTAGATGTTACTCATTGCTTATGTTTCTAAAAGGGTTTTAGAAACATTACCAATGTTGCAAGAACCTATTAGGTCACACATAAAGAACACGTTATTTTGAAGATAGGATCATCTTAGTTTGACTAAATGAATCATTAGTTAATTGAATGGACTAGAATGAGTTAGACTCATTGTTTGGCCAAACTTGAGTTGGACTCAAATTGGTTTAATTTGAGTTAGACTCAAATGAAATCGATTGAAGAAGGTTATCATGATTAATGATTATTAATCATGCATGCAAATGGGAGTTGTTGCATGAAAATGGATTAATGCCTGCAAATAGATTAATTGCATGCAATGTGATTTCATGAAGCCTCTCAATGTTGCATGAAAATGGAGGTTATTGCATGCAAATGTGATTTATTGTATGTAAATGGGATTTAATGGAAAGCCTCTCAAAGTTGCATGTAAATGGAGGTTAATGCATGAAAATGTGATTTATTGCATGAAAATGGGATTTAATGGATGAAAATGTGATTTATTGCATGCAAATGTGTTTTAATGGATGCAAATGGGATATAAGCTTCTTGCTTGAACCAAATTGGGGTCTTCTCTTTTTTGTGTGTATCTCATTTGTGCCTAGCATCCATTTTCCTTCTCCCTTCTTCTTGGCCAAAATTTAGTCTTTAGTGGAGAGCATTGGTGTGGCTGCTAGCACAACCAAAGGTTTTGTCTCCTTCTCCAAGATAGTGTTCATGTGGATACCGTAGAGGTGTGTCCATTCTGATCGCGCTAAGATCCGTCATCAAGGAGTTACTATCAGGATTGTGAAGGGAAATGCTACAAGGGTAACTTCTCGACTAAGGTGTAGTTAAAATAAACAATTTCCTTTATGTATACACATGGATCTCTGGAGTGATCAAGTTTTTTTGGCACATTTGAGATTATTTTCGCAATATATCCCAACATTTAACATTGATTGCTCCTGGCCCATAAAATCTGAAGAAGTTAATAGATATTTTCATGCAACCATTGATTGCAGAGATCAAGAAACTACGGAATGAGGGTGTTTCTACATATGATATTCAAAATAATAAGATTTTTATAATGAAAGCTTCGCTTTTTTGGACCGTAAATGATTTCCTGGCATGATATGTTATCAGGATGCAGTACCGTTGGGATTTTAGGATGTCCAATATGTATGGAGAAACCAAAGTCATTCAAATTGAAACATAGAAAGAAGAAAAGTGATTTTGATTAGCATATATAATTTTTACTACTAAATTATAAATTCAGAAGGAATAAAGAAGAATTCACTAAGAATAGAATTGAAAGAACATCTTCACCATTGAGATTAACTGGTGAATTCATATGGCATAGAGTACTTAACTTTCCATCTGTTATTGAAGACCTAAATGTTACAACATATGGATAAGAAAGTACATATAAATGGACTAAACGGAGTGTATTTTGGGATTTACCCTATTGGCAAAGTCATTTGATTCATCATAATCTCGATGTAATGGATATTGAGAAGAATGTTTTTGGTAATATGATAAATACAATGATGAATATTACTGAAAAAATAAAAGACAATCTAAATGCAAGAAAAGATATGTGTCTCATTTGTAAATGACCAACTCTTGATGTCAATGAAAATAGTGTTGGGAATTGACCGTCGCTAGAGGGGGGTGAATAGCGTGTAGTTCGTTGAAGATAGAAATCGTTCGCATGCTTGCTATAAGTGTTAATGTACGCAGCAGAATATATAATAACAAAAACAAATACGCAACACAAGCACAATACGCACGATATAACGTGGTTCGAAACCTTAGGGTTCCTACTCCACGGATTGGGCTCGAATGAGCCCTAGTGATGCAAACACCACCACTAATCACAAACACTCCTTCTCAACAATAAGTCGGAGGCGGAGAAACCTCTTACAATGATTACAAAAGTAATACACGTAATACACAAGCAAATACAAATGAAATACATAAAACAACGTAAAGAAAACTTTACAACTATTGCTTTGGATGCTTGCTTGTTGATTGCTTGAACCGTTCTTGAAGACCCTGATTTGCACAAGCAAATTGCCTCAAAAAGGCCCAAGAAATCGCTGCTAAATTCTTCTCCACAAGCTACTTTTATAACCTGTATTCGGGCTGCATTTGCGCGTTGCAGTTGATTGCCATAAGGCTCCAGCCGACTGCTAACAATATTGTTGTCTCACAACGGACTTAATCCACGTCCACATTTAAGCCAACGGATACACTGGTAGTCGACTGCCATTACCTATCAGTCAACTGTTAAGGCAGTATCCGACTGACTAGTCGGCTACAGAGTATTCTTCTCTCATAACCTTGACCAGAAGTCGACTGCCATCCATGGCAGTCCACTGCTCAAGCCATCAATTGACTGCCCAATGCTGGTAGTCGATTGCCTAGGCTTTTGCCGCAGTCGAGCCCCAGTCGACTTCCAAGATTCAACTCAACTGTCAAGTATCAAAACACTTGACCAATCAACTGGTCCAAAGCCTCAGTCGACTAATAAGCTCAACCATGATTTTTAACCCCAAGTATGATGCCCTTATACTTGTTAGACCACCCTTAGCCTAGACCTAAGCCTTCTAGCCATCTCCTTCAGCCTCACGCCTATCAGATCCCTCCAAGTCATCCATGATTGTTCATCCATACGCTAGCCTTCAGGTGCTTCCATCGGCTATTGTCATGCTAAGCTGGTCTACATCGCCAAGGCACATTGGTCTTATGCTGCAAAGACTACCGCTAGGACTTTACCCTGCCAACCATTGGACTTATGCTGCCAAGACTCCCACTTGGACTTTACGCCGCCAATATCAACCCTTGGACTTCCCTTGTCAACCCATGTTAGACTTTCCATTTGCCAAGACTCAAGCTTGGACTTTCCCTTGCCAAGACCCATGCTTGGACTTTCCATGCCAACCCATGTTAGACTTTCCATTTGCCAAGACTAAAGCTTGGACTTTCCCTTGCCAAGACCCATGCTTGGACATTCCATGCCAACCCATGTTGGAGTTTCCAATTGCCAAGACTCAAGCTTGGACTTTCCCTTTCCAAGATGATGCACACGAATGCGACCTCAAATCTCGCAACGGATACCGTTGAGGACTTGAAGCGCGTGCTCACGCTCAATGCCTACAAGTGCACGGATATCATCAAGTAATAAAAAGATTATCGATTCCACAAAGACTGAGATTCAAGTACTGATTTATCCTGTGGATGTTATTGTTTGAAAGTCAATCTAAAGGTTGCGATTGTGAGGGTTGTCGATGGACTAAACTCTAGTACGGTGTCACATAGAGGAAGAAAGGAGCTTGCCGCGAGATCTTTTAAAGGGATTTTAGGACTTCAGTTTCGCTTGTGTGTCGCAAAACATGTTATCAATTTAGCATTGTCTAAACGTCTAACTATGGTCTTGTGAAAGAGATATCATTCCTCTCCCGATGAGCCACCGAATCTATTGGGAGCTATCTCATCCTTACAAGGATAGGATAGATGGTAGGAGGATGTTGAATCAATCCCTGCGATGAACCATTTCTAGTTCTATCGCATCCTTCTACCCACGGTTACAGGAGATCAGGCTAACTCCTATTCCCCTAAATCTTAGATACGAGGGCTATCACCTCTCGTATCGCCTAAGAACAATAGGTAGAAAACCAAACACACATAGATATCGGTATAACAAATCCCAATTACAAATTCAAATTCAATAACAGAATTCATTTTGAAGCAACATGTCATACACACACAAGCTACTCCCTAATCCTAGAATCGAAGAAACTACTCCATAGATAGGAGAGGGAAATCACAAGGCATGTTCATGTTCGAATCAATAGTAAATAAAGTTTGAGAATAGGAGTTTACAATGCCAATGTTGCCATCTCTCTGGCGTTGAACTGCAGAAGTTGGATCTCTGGCAGCGTTCTTCCTCCCCGTTGTGAGTTCCCGAAGTTTTTTAAGGCTTTGGTGTGTCGTTCCAGCCGTCGTGCATCCCCTCTAGGGTTTGGCAAGAGCTATCCTTATATATACATCACATCGGATTACTGCAAAATCTGAAAAAAAAACCCTAGCCGCGTCAATCTGCTAGGCCGCCACACGGGCGTGAGTTTCACACGACCATGTCATGTGTGGCCCTAGGGTGGCTGATCTCTCCCATAAGACATGATTGTGTGTTGCCACACGCCCTGGCCATGTCCGCTTCTACGTCTAGCTACAAAATTCCCTTCTTTTGCTTCGAAAGTGTGGCCTTTTCCCACGAAATGCTATCCTACATGCAAAAGTACAAAGAGCAGGTCTTCGAACTATAAAATAGGAAATGCATGCAAAACAAAGTGACATATGCATGAAACTAACATAAAATGTAATGAGATGTGAGTGAAAACTACTCCTAAAACCCTATATGTTTTGCTCACATCACTTCCCCCAGACTTAAATCTTTGCTTGTCCTTAAACAAACCTCAGTGCCATGAAATTTTAAAAGGATATTGTTCCATACTTAGCTTGTTAACTAAATTTATCAAGTGGTATTTGCAATCAAATCAAAATAAATATATTCTAGAAATTCACTAAATTAACTCCTTGTTCTCATGCTAAGCGAATCATTCTTAGGGGATACTCGTTCCATGGTGAGTTAAGTCGTCATTCTATAGCTTTCCTAAGGTCTCCGGCTCTTAGGCACTTACCTGCCCAAAGCGAGGGTCGTTCCCTAGATCAAGCACAAAGTCTCAAAGACGTGCTCGGTATTGAGAGAAATTGGTAGGTGTTTCCCCAGTAACCTAACTCTCTCTCAAAGGGACACCTAGCCATTTCCACCCACGACAACTATTTTTTATCCCTCATAATCTCTCTCTTCTTTCTTTTTCTTTTTTTTTCATTTTTTTTCTCTCTCTCTTTTATTTCTCTTTTCTTTTCCTTTCTCTCTTTTATTTTTTTGGCTCAGTGCGATTTTGATTTTTCCAATTGGGCTTACACAATCTGAGCATCTCCAGTAACTAAAATGCCAGTCTTAGAGTCACCTGTGGATTCCAAAGCACTAAACTACTGAGATGAATCATAACTAGGTATGTACTAGACTTTGTTGGTGCAATCGGGCCAGGTCACGATTGACCAGACTCGAGTGATGTTTTGATGTTTGACATTGATGTTTGACATAGATGTCGGTTAATGTTTTGGGGGGATTGTTTATACAATCAACCCAGGTTATAATTGACCAGACTCGAGTTTGACTCGAGGGAGACTTTGATGGTTGACTAGGGTTGACCATGTGATTATGAGAAAGTCCAAGCATGGGTCTTGGCAAGGTAAAGTCCAAGTCATGGGTACTTGGCATGGAAAGTCCAAGTGGGACACTTGGCATTTGGGAAAGTCCAAGTCTTGAGTACTTGGCACAAGGGAAGTCCAAGCATGGGTCATGGCATGGAAAGTCCAACATGGGTTGGCAAGGGAAAGTCCAAGCTTGAGTCTTGGCATTTGAGAAGTCCAAGGGGTTTGATATTGGCAGCGTAAAGTCCAAGGGTGGAGTCTTGGCAGCATAAGTCCAATGGTTGGCAGTGTAAAGTCCAAACGGAGTCTTGGCGGAGTAAGTCCAATGTGCCTTGGCGGTGTAGACACCGTTAGCATGACATAGCCGATGGAAGCACCTGAAGGCTAGCACGATGGATGAACAAGTCATGGATGACTTGGAGGGATCTGAGAGGCGTGAGGCTGATGGAGGCGGCTAGAAGCCTTAGGTCTAGGCTAAGGGTGGTCTAGCAAGTATGGGGACACTATACTTGGGTTAAAACCTTATCTTTAAGGTTGGCAGTCGACTGGCATTATGGCCGATTCGACTGTCGTGAGTTGACTAGAGCTCGACTGCCATTTAGGGCTAAAATTGCCTTGGCGATCAATCGCTCATTAGGCGATGCAGCCGATCGCTAATTTTAGCGATGGGATCGCGGCGATCGCTGCCATGGATGGCGATGACTACCCGGTTGATTCGTGAGCACAGAATGCTCCGTAGCTGACTAGGCAGTCGACAATGGGGCTGGCAGTCGATTGCCAATGTTGGCAGTCGACAGGTGAGAGTCCCGTTGGATTTTTCCAGTGTGGATTGAGCCGTGGCATCAGTCGGCTGGTGACTTATGGCATAAGTCGACTGGTGACATTGGTTTCACAACAACAGTGGCATCAGTTGACTGGTGACTTATGACAGTCGACTGATCGATGGAAATCCACCCCGATGCTGGTTAAAAAGAGGAGCTCGTGGAGGAATTCGACATTGGTTCTTTGGGAGCTTTCTTGGGGCAATTTGAAGGCGATTTACAGGTGCATTTCAGGACCCTTCAACCCCATCCAAGCAACCAACAAGCAAAGCGCTCAAACCCTAGTTTTGTAAAGTGTTCTTTACATTACCATTGTATTTGCTTGTATTTCTTTCTTTTATTATTGTAAACATTTGTACGAGGTTTCTCCGCCTCCGACGTGTTGTCGAGAAGGAGTTATTTGTGATTAGTGGTTGTGTGTGCATCACTAGAGCTCTTTAGAGCTCGATCCATGGAGTAGGAACCGTTCGGTTCCGAACCACGTTATATCCTTGCATTTGTAGTGCTTGTGTTCTTGTTGTATTTTCATTATTGTTTATTCCGATGCGTACTAACAAGAATTGTAGCAAGCAAACATGAACGAATTCCATCGACGCATAGCACGATGTTATTCACCCCCCCTCTAGCGTCCAATCGATCCCCTACAAGTGGTATCAGAGCGAGGCTGCTCTTCAAAGTTTAACAACTAAGGGTGAAGATGGAAGTCCAAGAACAATTGGGATGGGATATCAACACCCCAATTCCTTATGCCTTCTATGGATGAGAAGGCTTCAATTCTCGGAAGGCGAGAATTGAAAATTTTTTGATGATGAGGGACTTCGAAGAATGGTCCATCTTGATGGAAGGTTTTAGCTATCCAATAGGACCAAAGGGAGGGTTCCTCAAGAAGAAGAGATGGACCCAAGAGCAAGTCCAAGCCTTCGAGAAAAATAATAAGGTGATAAAATTTTTAATTGATTTAATGCCTAACAATATCTTGTGTATGTTAGGTAATTATGTAGATGCCAAGGAGCTATGGAGCCAAGTGGCAAAGCTCCATGAAAATTTATCATTGGTCCAAAAAGAAGAAGAAGAAAAGGAGTGCTCACCCTCTCAAGCTCAAAAAGAAGCAAGTACATCGTCATCCAAAGAGCTTGAGGATTCGGAGTTTGATAGGGAATCAACATCTGGATCGGAAGAGGTGGAAGAAGTGGAAGAAGCATCCACCTCTAGGATTGAGGGGGAGGAGAGAACTTCCACACCGGAGCAACTTCAAGAGGAGCCATCCATCTCCGGGAGAGACAAAGAAGTTCAAAATTCCACTCCGACTACCACAACCAACCTAGGTAACTCAAACATTTGTGTTAACAATAAAATGCATATAATATGTTTTGAGTGTAGGGAAGCCGGGCACTACAAAAGCAATTGTCTAAAACGGATTAGGAAAATTTCTTCGACACCAAAAGACAACACAAAGGTCAAAGATGCCAGTGCCCAAAGTCAAAAGAGCAAGGAGCATGTCATATGTTTCAAGTGCAATTCAAAAGGGCATTACCGGAGTCGATGCCCAAGGAGGAAGAAGAAGGGACAAGATGGAGCATCACAAGTAGGGGGAGCCTCTAGGGCAAACCCTAAGGTATATTTAAACAATGCTCATTCCTTAAATTATAGTAAAAAGCATGCTAGAAATAATTTTAGCAATCTTGCTATTTATCACAAAGAGCATGCTAGACATAGGGATTTTTGTTTAGGAGCCAAAAATGTCTACCTTTCAAAGAAGGATAAATTTGGGACTAATGTCCCTAGAAACGTCCTTCCTAGGTAAAACAATTCTAGACAAATCCTACCTAGGGAGACCATTAGAAAGGTACAAGAGCATCTAGGTCTCAACCCTAAATGGACTAGACATATGCCTAAGAAGTTCCATGCCCAAAAACCAAATTAAAATTCTAAAATTGGGCAATTAGAATTGGAAAACCAAGTCTTGAGGTCAAGGCTTGAGAAATTAGAAAAGACCCTCAATAAGATGCAAAATCAATTTCAAGGGTCTAATGGACAAAGTCAACATCTAGGACCCAAGAAACAAAAGTCAACCAAGGGCAAGAATTGTTTGGGTCACCAACCTAAGCCTAAAGTGGCTTATAATAGTGTTCCATATGATTATGGAACACAATCTAGGTCTAGGAAGACCAAGGTCAATAGGGAAGTCATCCCTAAGGTTGACCAAGGTAGATGCCTAGTGGCTAGGGTTTCGAAGAAACCTAGGGTGGCCACTAAGAAGGTTAGTAGGGAGGCAATCCCTAAGGTTAACCATGGCAAGACCCAAATGACCAAGGCTAATAAGCCTAGAAGGGTCATTAGGAAGGTATCTAGGGAGGTTATCCCTAAGGAATACCTAATTAACCCTAGGATCTCAAATAGGTTTTGGGTTCCTAAGAGCGTGATTGATTCACGCTAGATGGGTTTAGGGTGTGCCAACCTTGATTGGATGGGTAGTTAACTCAACCATGGCAAAGGTGACACTTTAGGATTATTTTCAAGGTTATGGATGCCTTGGAAATATATTTTTATTTTAATCCTAAAAGATTTTAGGATGTGCCAATATACCTTGAAGATTATGAAAAATCAATTGAATTGACACAATTTAGGTTTAGAGGTCATAGTGTGTCATTTTAGGTTTTTGGCACACTTGGGAGATTAATAGGAATAATGGCAAAAATATACTTAATTATTTCAAATGGCAACTAATATTAAATTTTAGGTATTATTATACCTATATATTTTATATGCCATGCCTTGATTGTCATATAACATGTCATGACATCATGCTTAGTTTTAATCATTTAATATATCATGATCATGTTTAGGATTAAGGATTCAATATCATGTGTTTTTAGATTATATCTTTTGCCATGACATCATGATTATGAGCATGTATTTATTTATATTATCTCTAATGCCATAATCATTCATGCATTTAAGAAAATTTTGATTAAAATTGATTTAAGGACAATGACATGACTTGGAGTCCCATTCATAAGGGAATCAAGTAGTGTTGCCTTAGAGAATGCATGAAACCCTAGATTAGGATGAACAAAACCCACATCTTACATCACATTGACATGTATGTGTATTTATACACTCTAGATACATGTGAGATGTTAGGATATGAGTTAAGTTCAAGGTGCATAGTTTTTGCATCTAGATGAACTAAAAACTCATCTAATTTCAATTGTGGATCATTGGGAAAGCATGTGTACAAGTCATGTACATAGAGCCCAAGGAATATGATCCAAAATAAGGTTTTAAAAACATTTCAAAAACATTTTGAAAAACCTTGGTGAAGTCTATCTTTTGATATCAATCACCATTGATAGAGTTGATACAAAATAGGGCCAAAACATTGAAAATTTCAATGGTTTTGAGTTTTGTATCAAACTCACTCTTTTATGGGTAAAATAATTTTCAAATATTTTTCACCCATTGTATTTCTTATAAGTAATGTACGTATGAATTTTCACGAATTTTGACTTTTCAAAATTCGATTCTGATAGTTGAAATTCGAGAATTTGATTTATCGATCATTTGCATGATGGCGATCGATGTAAAGGCGATTCGACTAATAACTGTAAGTAGTCGAATGCCAAGCTGATTTTGGGAAAAATAAGGTTGTTTTAGCCTGTGTTCAGCTATGGTAAAGGTTCCTAATCACTCCTAAACTTAGGATATGCTTTGGGAAGCATTATAAAGGGTGAAAATCCATTGGATATGGATTAGGAGAGGCGTTAGGTCGATGTATCAAATTTAAGGTGTGGAAAGTTCAAGTTTGAACTTTGAACCTTATTTTTGATGGTTTAGAGTTTCTATTAGCTTAGGGACTTCCCGAGGACATTGTTGGTGCAATGGTCAATGGGGAGTAAGCTTTTAGGGGGAGGTATCCATCATGGGATGATGGATGTGTTTTTCTTCTTGAAGGGGGAGAACTTATTGGGAGAGTGTCATCAATTAGGAAAATTGATGGGATTTTGAGAGACCAATTTTGGAAATTGGGAGAGTGTATAGGATTGCCTTTCTTGAGTGATATGGGACTTATCACTAGGAAGATGGTAGGCATCCTAGGTATTTTTGGTCCAAGGGGGAGATTGTAAGATCTCATTGGAACATGAGACAATTTGAGAAATTGGTAAGGGAGTTTGAGTTAGGGGCCTAACTCAAGGTTTGTTTTGTCAAACATCAAAAAGGGGAGATTGTTGGTGCAATCGGCCCAGGTCATGATTGACCAGACTCGAGTTTGACTCGAGTGATGTTTTGATGTTTGACATAGTATGTTTGACATTGATGCCGGTTAATATTTTGGGGAGATTGTTTATACAATCTACCCATGTTATAATTGACCATACTCGAGTTTGACTCGAGGGAGACTTTGATGGTTGACTAGGGTTGACTATGTGATTATGAGAAAGTCCAAGCATGGGTCTTGGCAAGGTAAAGTCCAAGTCATGGGTACTTGGCATGGAAAGTCCAAGTGGACACTTGGCATTTAGGAAAGTCCAAGTCTTGAGTACTTGGCACAAGGGAAGTCCAAGCATGGGTCTTGGCACGGAAAGTCCAACATGGGTTAGCAAGGGAAAGTCCAAGCTTGAGTCTTGGCATTTGAGAAGTCCAAGGGGTTTGATATTGGCAGCGTAAAGTCCAAGGGTGGAGTCTTGGTAGCATAAGTCCAATGGTTGGCGGCGTAAAGTCCAAGCGGAGTCTTGGCGGCGTAAGTCCAATATGCCTTGGCGGTGTAGACACCGTTAGCATGACAAAGCCGATGGAAGCAACTGAAGGCTAGCGCGATGGATGAACAAGTCATGGATGACTTGGAGGGATCCGAGAGGCATGAGGCTGATGGAGGTGGCTAGAAGGCTTAGGTCTACGCTAACGGTGGTCTAGCAAGTATGAGGACACCATACTTGGGTTAAAACCTCATCTTTGAGGTTGGCAGTCGATTGACATTATGGTCGGTTCGACTGTCGTGAGTTGACTAGAGCTCGACTGCCATTTAGGGCTAAAATTGCCTTGGCAGTCAACTGCTCATTGGAGTAGTGGACTGCAGTCAACTGCTAATTGGAGCAGTTGACTGCTGGCAGTCGACTGCCATGGATGGCAGTCGACTGCCAGTTGAGTCGCGAGCACAGAATGCTCCGTAGCCGACTGGGCAGTTGACTACGGGGCTGGCAGTCGACTGCCAATGTTGGCAGTCGACTGGTGAGAGTCCTGTTGGAACTTTTCCAGCGTGGATTGAGTCGTAGTCTCACAGCAACAGTGGCATCAGTCGACTGGTGACTTATGGCAGTCGACTGATCGGCGGAAATCCAGCCCGATGCAGGTTAAAAAGAGGAGCTCATGGAGGATTTCGACATTGGTTCTTTTGGAGATTTCTTTGTGGATTCCAAAGCACTAAACTACTTAGATGAATCATAACTAGGTATATACTAGACTCTCCCTTTCAGAATGTTCGACATGTATAGGTGTAAAAATAGAAGCTCACCAGTGTAGGTCTCGAATATTCATTCATAGCCAATAAAATAAAATACCTCAAGGTAAACGAAGTTACACTACTCATGGAAACAACTCACGAAGAAGATTTTCAACAAAAATACAAATGAGGCAGCTTTACAGATAACAAAAACTAAGTGCTGAAAGAAACTCAACAACCTATGCATGAACAAATTGTTAGGGCAATCTCTTGCCATGAAAAGGTTTTGATGTGTGTGGCAAAGGGTTTAAGTTAGTATGTTATGTTGATTTGATATGTGTGTTGAAGTCATACAGGGCTTAGTAATTTGCACATGGAGCCTTGGCGGGTTCACCACTCAAAACCTCGTGCCTGAGTTGGAGAAGGAGCATTGCAGAGTCGTGCGCTTGATGCTGCCGAGGGACCGTCGGACGAGATGACTTGAAGCGAAGCCAAGGAAGGCGAACCGGAGGCATGAGGCGAAGGAGCATTGCAGTCGTGCGCTCTTTGATCGAGGGGCGTGTCATGAGACGAAGAGAGCTTCGGCGAGGGACTTCGAGTGAGATGAGAGAATGAGTGAAATGTAAGTAGCTCATTAGGTGAACATGGACGAATGGCTGAGTGTCGGAAACTTGACCGCAAGGGTTAAAGTTTATCCGACCGCTGGAAGCTCAAACTAATGTTAAGTTTGAGTTTCACACGACATCAGTCGACTGCCATGGAATGACAGTCGACTGCTCTGAGTCGATTGGGTTCGACTGGTGTCTGATTCATGGGCATTTGGCCCAGCGATCGCCATGGATCGGTCGATCGCTCGACATCGATTGATCGCCAGGAACGACGATCGATGGCATTGTGCACGGGCACAGAATGGAGTCGACCTCGTTGAGGACTCGACTGATTGACATCAGTCGATTGATGGGTGCCATCAGTCGACTGATGCCAATACCGTTGGATGGAATCCAACGTGGAAAGCGGCCGTTATTGGGCAATGGCTATAGGACCAGTCGACTGATCGAGGGCATCAGTCGACTGATCCTGTGTCAACGGGAAGAAACCCTCTTCCTCTATAAAAAGAAAGGGGATGGGGCTTTGGGAGGCTAATGCTTGTGCTCTAAACTTCTCCCAAAGTGCCATACACGATTCCCTACTCTTCTTACTTGCTTTATTTCCATTCTATTGTAAGAAGAGAGATTGTAAATAGGTTACCTCCACCTAGCTTTGTGCAAAGGAGAGATCTAGTGGATAGATTGCGGAGTGATTCACCGTGGACGAATCGGACCGTGGATTAGCGGCGTAGCCGTGAACCACGTTACATCTCTGTGTTTGTATTTCTTGTTTTGTTTGCTTGTCTTTGTTTTATTTGTATTTGCATATTCCACTTGCGCTAATGTTTTGTAGACGAGCAAAATCCGACATCCTATTTAAGAGGGCTATTCACCCCCCCCCCTCTAGCCAACCAATCGATCCCCAACAAGTGGTATCAGAGCAAGGTTGCTTGTCACCGGACTAACCGCCGCAACAAGCACTTCATCAAAATGGCCAACTCCAACAACCACCCATAAAAGTTCGACGGCGAATTCTCTTGGTGGAAAAAGAGAATGGAGGTATTCTTCGAAACCGACTTTGAAATATTGTTAATTATGGAAAACGGTTTCGAGTTGCCTAGGAACGAAGATGGGGAGCCATTGGAGAAATCGAGATGGAGCAAAAGACAAAGAGAGGAGTATTTGGCAAATTCAAAGGCCAAGCACCATCTCTATAATGTACTCCCCCAACAAGAAGTCAATAGGATAGGGGAATGTTCTAGTGCTAAGGCAATGTGGAAGAAGCTAGTTGAACTTCATGAAGGCACTTCGGAAGCCAAGATAGCAAGAAGATATCTCCTCCGCTCCCAACTATCAAATATTAAGCTTGAAAAGGGAGAAAAGGTAACTTCCCTACATTCTAGATTTAAAGAAATATTAATTGGGCTAACAAGTGTAGGAGAAAAGCTCTCAAACCGGGATATGGTAATGAAGGTCATAGATGTCTTTCCCCGGTCCTCAAGATGGAGCTCCATGGTGGATTCATTTTACATCTCCAAGAACTTGGAAGTAAGTACCTTGGAGGAGTTTTTCTCAACAATGGAGCTCCACGAAACGAGGCTTGAAGGAATACAAGAAGAGCCAAAAATCCAACCTTCAAGAGGAGTAGCTTTGATAGCGAACAAGGGGAAGAAGAAGATGGAAATCCCCTCCTCCTCCGATGATGAAGCATCCTCATCCTCCTCCATGGATAGCACCGAAGAAGCATATATGGTAAGGAGGGTAAGACGTGCTTTAAAAAGTTTTCATTTTAATAAATCTAATGATATGAATAGAAGACCAAGGGGGAAGATCATTTGTTACAATTGTCAAGGGGAGGGACACATAAGGGACAATTGTCCCCTCCTAAACAAGAGCAAAGAGGAAAGGAAAAAGAAGGAAGAAAAGAAGAAGAAGAAGGGGAGCAAGAAGAAAAAGGAAGAAGAAAAGAAGGCCAAGGAAAAAGGAAAGGTCATGGCTCTCAAAGCAAAGACATGGGATGACCTTGCTTCTTCTTCCTCATCCGATGAAGAAGAGCATGTCTACTCCAACCTAGCACTAATGGCTCTTCATGACTCGGATTGCTCCTCCTCCTCCACCGAAAATGAAGAATCAAGCTCAAGTGAGGAGAGCTCAAATGAAGGGGGAGCTTCTACATCCTCATCATCCGAAGAAGAAGAGGACATGGAAACTATGGTAACCAACCTCTCACCTAATAAAATAGTTTCTATGATATCTAGTTTAACTAAGGATTTATTTAGAGCAAAGAAGAAAAACAAATGCATGCTTGAACAAATTAAGGAATTAGAACAAAAATTAGAAAAAGCATGCTTAAATCAAAATGAAAATATTTCTTCTTGCCATGATGATGCATGCTCACATGATAACTATATGCCATTTAATGTTAGTGATGCATGTATGGATGAAAATAGGGTTTTAATAGAGAAAGTAGATTATTTAACCAAAGCCCTAGAAAAGTTCACAATAGGCTCCAACACATTAAATATGATAATTGGGAGCCAAAGAGCTAGTTTCAACAAAAAGGGCCTAGGATACAAAGAAAAGAAAAATGAAAAGGCCTATAAATGCCTAATTGCTAGGGGACAAGATAAAAAGAAGGTAATAGCTAGGAAATGGATCCCCAAGGAGTATCTAGTGAACTCAATAGGCAAGAACTTATTTTGGGTTCCAAAATCCATCCTTAAGGGTTAGGATAACCCTAGGGTAGTCAACCATATGCAATTGACCTATATCATATTTTGGTTGACTTAGGATGACGGGACAACATTTTTAGAATAGTGTTGGGTGATGATAACGTGCCCATAAATAGATAATAATGCTTAAATCATGATGATTAATGTAATTGTTACACATGTTTGCAATCATGATTTATGATATTGATATTTGGCACATAATCATGGGAAATAGGTTTGAATCATGCTTTAGGAGATACTTTGTTTATTATCATGACATAATACCTAATGCATGATAACAACTCAATGAATACATGTGTTTAATGATCATAATGTAAAATTAATTCATATATGTCTTTGTGATCATGTAGAGTGTTAGGATGATACTTAACCATGATAGAATTGCATGAATATAATGGTTAAGTATGTATAAATACCCCCTAGGATACATCTCACACTCACCATAAGCTACTTTGATTGAAAACTTAGCATGGGTGACATGTTAGGATGATACAAATGTCCACTAATGCCTATGGCATTTAGATGGTCATTTAAATTATCAAAATAGCAATAATAGACCAATCATAGGGAAGGCTTATGTTTAATTCATAGACATATTGCCCAAAGATCATGGTTGGATATTTCATATGTTTTCAAAATAATTTCTTAATCTTAAATCTATGTATTCATGTTTTGAAACAATTGGAACCAAAACTAGGTGTTAAACTTGATACTAGAATGGTCAAAAACCTAGTGATTTTTAAACCTTTTGGATTTTTGGCAAAAACGTGAAAATATGATGATTTTTCATGAAAAACTATTTTTCACTGATAAAGAACCTTACAAGATATATGTTCCCAAAATTTCATAATTTTTCGAATTCTCTGGAATTTTTAACGCATTTCTGAAATTCGGTTTGAAAATCAGAATTTTACAGCTACGTGCGATCGTAGTATCTGAACGATCATTGGTGGCACTATAAATGAGAACAGTAATGGCCGAATTCAGTTTTTAAACTAATTTTTGGTATTTTTCTTCTATTAGACTTGATGCCATGAGTTTATAACTTAGTGTTAATCTTTTTGATGGTGTCAAAGGGGGAGAATTGATTATGTTTAAGTAAATTATGATAGGGGGAGAAAATTGATAATTTGTAGAGAGAGTTTCATGGATTAAGGGGGAGTTGCATGTTGCTATATCATGTTTATGTTTACATGCTTTCTTTCCTTTAAAATTTATATCAAATGTTTTTACCTAACTTAAACGAATTGCCACACATCAAAAAGGGGGAGATTGTTAGGGCAATCTCTTGCCATGATAAGGTTTTGATGTGTGTGGCAAAGGGTTTAAGTTAGTGTGTTATGTTGATTTGATATGTGCGTTGAAGTCATACAGGGCTTAGTAATTCGCACATGGAGCCTTGGCGGGTTCACCACTCACAACCTCGTGCCTGAGTTGGAGAAGAAGCATTGCAGAGCCGTGCGCTTGATGCTGCCGAGGGACTGCCGGACGAGATGACTTGAAGCGAAGCCAAGGAAGCAGACTTCGGAGGCATGAAACAAGAAGGAGCATTGCATAGTCGTGCGCCTGATGCTGCCGAGGGACGTGGCCGCGGACGAAGAGAGCTTCGGCGAGGGACTTCGAGTGAGATGAGAGAATGAGTGAAATGTAAGTAGCTCATTAGGTGAACTTGGCCGAATGGCTGAGTGTCGGAAACTTGACCGCAAGGGTTAAGGTTTATCCGACCACCGGAAGCTCAAACAAATGTTAAGATTGAGTTTCACACAGCATCAGTCGACTGCCATGGAATGGTAGTCGACTGCTCTGGGTCGATTGGGTTCGACTGGTGTCTGACTCATGGGCATTTGGCAGTCGATCACATTGATCATGGGCGATCGGTTGCCGACATCATCGATCGCCTAGGAACGGCATGATCGATGGCACTGTGCACGGGCACAGAATGGAGTCGACCTCGTTGAGGACTCGACTGATTGACATCAGTCGACTGATGGGTGCCATCAGTCGACTGATGCCAATACCGTTGGATGGAATCCAATGTGGAAAACGGCCGTTATTGGGCAACGGCTACAGGACCAGTCGACTGATCGAGGGCATCAGTCGACTGATCTTGTGTCAACGGGAAGAAACCCTCTTCCTCTATAAAAAGGAAGGGGATGGGGCTTTGGGAGGCTAATGCTTGAGCTCTAAACTTCTCCCAAAGTGCCATACACGATTCCCTACTCTTCTTACTTGCTTTATTTGCATTCTATTGTAAGAAGAGAGATTGTAAAGAGGTTACCTCCACCTAGCTTTGTGCAAAGGAGAGATCTAGTGGATAGATTGCAGAGTGATTCACCGTGGACGAATCAGACCGTAGATTAGCGACGTAGTCGTGAACCACGTTACATCTCCGTGTTTGTATTGCTTGTTTTGTTTGCTTGTCTTTGTTTTATTTGTATTTGCATATTCCTCTTGCGCTAACGTTTTGTAGACGAGCAAAATCCGACATCCTACGTAAGAGGGCTATTCACCCCCCTCTAGCCGACCAATCGATCCCCAACACAAATGAATGTTAACAGTAATACAAATATCAGGAAAGAAACTACTGCTAGAAATAAAATAAAATTTCGGCCCCCCTAGACTTAAATGAAAGTATACCTCTAGTATGGTGGACGAGGTGAAATGTCTAGAAGCCTCAGCATCTCGGGATCCTGGGAGAGCCTGCTGCTGAGGCGCTGATGTCACATGTACATGTGGTCGATCTGAGAACTAGTGGATGTAGCGGCTGCTCAGTGCTCCTCCTTTCTAGTCCACTGTCCCTGCTGGGCTTGCATGTGTTGTCGTATCTCCTGGTGGTAGGCGGCCTCATCCTGGCGACGGGCAGCCTCCTCCTGGAAGTAGATGCGGGCCTCGTCGTAGAACTCCTCATCCCACTGCAAGTGCTCCCGGAAGCCCTAGAACTCTGCCTGCATGTAGCCGCTCTGTTCCTCCCATCGCTGCCTCTGTATCTACTGCTCGGCGTATATATCGTCGAGGCATAATTGGAACTCCGATAAATCATAGGCCGACATACCTGCATCCTGCTCAAAAGTAGAAAAAGGTGGTGGTGCAAGTGCAGGCTCATGTCGACGTGGACTAGGTGGGCTCCTATGCATGTGTGGACTTGAGGGAGAGTGATGCAAAGAGGGAGAGATGGGTGCCGCTGTGGATGGTCCCTCATATGGCGGGGACTCCACTATCAGGTCTAAGCGCTAGTTGGCGCGTGTGGTGATGGTGGTACGATCAGGGTAGGGGAGCTTGAGGGTCGTCAGGTTTTTCCTTACAAAGCATAAGAAGTGTCCCTCTCTTACAATCATCTTTATCGATATATACACTCCTAGGTCGATCCTAGGGCTCCCCTCTATACTCTCTAATACAGTATAATTATACCCCATCCTATGGCAAATGTGGGTAAGTAGGCCTCCCACATCAATCTCTCCTCTCACTGCTTTGCCCATCTTCACTAAGTGTCTGATGAAGTGGGACTCTACATCGATGCTACTCCTTTCTTGTAGCATGTCCCAGAGGCAAAGCATCTCGCTAGCTCTTAGAACACCGTCACTCTCCCCACGACCAAATATAGTACTGCCCATGATGTGGTGGAGGTATCGAAAAATGGGATTTCGGAGGCGTGACGCTTTGGCCCAAGAAGGGTCGTAAGCGTGCTCCCCTGTCAACTTGGTCCAAAATATCCGAGAGTTAAACCCAATAGGGGTTCTTCTCTCTCCCCCACTCGGCAAGCCAAAGCATGAATTACATTGGTGAAGGGTCCATTCATGCTCAATGTTGAATATTCTAAAGGTGATCCTACCCTCTTCGCTCTCTCTAACCATTAAAATTTCCTCGTCTAAGGAACTCAAAAATTCTAAAACTATCCTAGGGTAGGTTGTGTGTCTTATTCCCATTATCTCTTCCCACCCCATTTTTACAAATAGGGCTTGAATGTTACCCAACAACCCTAAGGACTATAGTAAATCTTCATCAAGATACCTAGTTGTAGTGAGTTTGTGAGTAGAAAACATGTTATATCTATCCCTATGTTCATTGTTGCGAAAAAGAATGGTTGGAAGAGCTTTACCCTCCTCTAGAGCATGAGGGGTGTCGGTTCTCCATGCTCGTCGCTCAGAAGCGTTGGATCGAGATGCTACTTGCTTGGTCCTCCACATCCTTGCTTCTATTGGCTTCCTTGAAGGTTGGAAAAGCTTCTAGGTGGTGGGGAAGAATGATCCACATGGCTAGGGCAAGAAAAATCAAAGCACACGGCGCAAATGAGCCGAAAACACACGGCTTACCCTACTTAACCCTTGCGCGACACGGCCGTGTGAAAACAAACGACCGTGGGAAAACACACGGTCAGGGCATGTGTGCCTCGGGTCGGTCAGGCACAGCCGTGGGAAAACACACGGCTATGCCATGTGTTCCCTTTTTTTCTCCCCTTTTTGCACAACGGTCCAAATTTTCTCATACGCTTCGCCATGTAAGCTAATATGGATTTTATTTTTACCTAGCAAAGTTCTCTTCTAGTCCTAATGCTAACCGAAATGAAAATCAAAGTTCAAATTAACTAAATGCATGCAATACAATCAAAGGAAAACCTATGAACTAAACTTGGGTTGCCTCCCAAGAAGCGCTTTGTTTAAGGTCATTTAGCTCGACCTTATTCCTACATTTCATTTGATGTGTTTGAATCTTGCTCGTGGTGGAGCAAGATATTTACTCACTTTTTGCCTCTTACCTTTTTGTCCTCCATCATCACTATATCCCTTAAATCTTGCTCATGGAGAGGCAAGATACTTGTTAGTTGCTTTCCATGGCTCGAAATTGAGCATGCTTAGCCTTAAAGAATTCTCAGAAGTCTGATCATAATATTTCATTTCATCCATATGCTGTAAATGATGTAACTCACCACAAATATCTTCACCAAAAGATTGATCAGTAGATTCCAATATGTCGACTAAAATTTTATCATTATCAATCATTAAAAGGGGTTCGTTATTAGTTACTAAAATTTCAGTGAGGATTAAGGTAGGCTCTTCAGATCCTTGAGGTTAGGAGGTGTTTTGATTGAAGCAATGCACTCCGCGATTAAAGTGTCCATTATATAATCCTCAAGTTCTTCTCTAAGTGGTGATTGAATGGATTGTCCTTCTTTACTTCCATTATCATCTACGTCCTCCTCATCCATTTACTCAAAGCGAGTCTCCACCCTATTAGGTGTGATCCAGTCATTAAAGCCACCTTCTAGTCATTTGGTTTCTTCTCTTGCTAGATATCGTTCCATAATCTTCGCAAATTGTTGGATATGCTCCTCTCATTCCCTAGTTAAATTATCTAGCGGGGCTTCTAAGTGGGGGCTTGGTTCTGGATAACATTTGCATGGTGACTCATAGCTCTTATTCTCATTTTGGGAACGATATTGAGTCTCTGTCTGCAAATGTCACTGTCGGAATTCAGCGTTCACCGCTTGTTGCGTTTGAATGAAATCTTCCATCATTTGCCCCAGTCCGGATTTAGGCGGACAATATTGAGGGTTTAAGTAGCCATGTTCATAACTATATAAATAGGAATAATCATGTGGTCACGCGTTGTAATTGTAGGTGACATCTTCTTGTTCAAATTGTGAAGGTTCGAATATATCTGGACAATTATTAATAGTATGTCATGTTTCACCACAATTCTCAAAATAAATGTTACCAAAACTTACAGCATTAAATTGACCATAATCATGAGTAAAAGCATGCATCGTTATATGTAGGAAATTTTAAATAAGGAAAGAGCAACAGAATAAACAAAACTGAAACAAAATAAAATAAAATAAAACAAAACAAGAAAAGTAAATCTATCCTAAGTCTGATCCAATTAACCACTTCTCGATTCGATATCAAATCGATTAGTCTCCGGCAACGGTGCCAAAAACTTGATGCACACGAACGCGACCTCAAATCTCGTGATGGATACCATCAAGGACTCGAAGCACGCGCTCGCGCTCAACGCCCGCAAGTGCACGAATGTCGTCAAGTAATAAAAAGATTATTGATCCCACAGGAACTGAGATTCGAGTACCGATTTGTTCAGTGGATGTTATTGTTCAAAATTCAATCTAAAGGTTGCGATTGTGAGGGTTGTCAGTGGACTAAACTCTAGTACGATGTCACATGGAGGAAGAAAGGAGCTTGCCGCGAGATCTTTTAAAGGGATTCTAGGACTTCGGTTTCGCTTGTGTGTCACAAAACATGTTATCAACTTGGCGTTGTCTAAATGTCTAACTATGGTCTTGTGGAAGGGACATCATACACTCTCCCGATGAGCCACCACATCTATTGGGAGCTATTTCTGCCTTACAAGGATGGGATAGGTGGTACGAGGATGCTGAATCAATACATGCGATGAACCATTTCCAGTTCTATCGCATCCTTCTACCCACGGTTACAGGAGATCAGGCTAACCCCTAGGTTCCTTGTATAAATCCCTTAAATCTTAGATATGAGGGATGTCACCCCTCGTATCGCCTAAGCACAAGAGGTAGAAAACCAAACACACATAGATATCAGTATAAACAAATCCCAATTGTAAATTCAAACTCAATAACAAAATTTAATTTAAAGCAACATGTCATACGAACACAAGCTACTCCCTAATTCTAGAATCGAAGAAACTACTCCATATATAGGAGAGGAAAATCACAAGGTATGTTCATGTTCGAATCAATAGTAATAAAGTGTGAGAACAAGAGTTTACAATGCCAATGTGGCCTTCTCTCTGGCGTTGAAGTGCAAAACTTGGATCTCCGGTGGCGTTCTTCCTCCCCGTTATGAGTTCTCGAAGTTTTTTAGGGCTTCGGAGTGCCATCCCATCTATCGTGCCTCCCTCCTAGGGTTTGGGCAGAGCTATCCTTATATAGACATCACATCAGATCGCTGTGAAATCCGAAAAAAACCCTAGCCGCATCAATCTGCTTGGCCGCCACATGACCGTGTGTTTCTACACAGTCAAGCCGTGTGTGGCCCTGGGGTGGCTGATATCACCCATCGGACAAGGCCGTGTGTAGCCACATGCCCCGGTAGTGTCCCCTTTTGCGTCTAGCTACAAAATGCCCTTCTTTTGCTCCAAAAGTGCGCCTTTTCCCCCACGAAATGCTATCTTGCATGCAAAAGTACAAAGAGTAGGTCCCCGAACTAGAAAATAAGAAATGCATGCAAAACAAAGTGACATATGCATGAAACTAACATAAAATGTAATGAGATGTGAGCGAAAACTACTCCTAAAACCCTATATATTTTGCTCACATCACAAGACCCATGCTTGGACTACCCATGTCTTGGACTTTCCCATTGCCAAGTGTCCTACTTGGACTTTCCATGCCAAGTACCCATGACTTGGACTTTCCCATGACAATCATATTTTCATACATTTTATCGAACATCAAAATATAGCTAGAGTCAAACTCGATTCTGGTCAATCGTGACCTAGGTCGATTGCACCAATAATCTCTCCCTTTTTGATTTTTGACAAAAATGACAAACACCTTTGAGTTAGGCCACCTAACTCAAATCTCCCTACTAAATCTCCCAAATTGGTAATCTCAAATTCTCCCATCAATTATCCCTCTTTTTGACATACATCAAAAAGGTTCTCTCCCCAAGGGCGTCAATGTCTCATATCCAAATGAGATCTTACAATCTTCCCCTTGGTCCAAAAATATATAGAATGCCTTCACTCTTCCTAGTGATAAGTCTCATATCACTCAAGAGAGGCAATACTCAAACTCTCCCAATTTTCCCAAATTGGGCATCTCACATTCTTCCATTTTCTAATTCTCCCCCTCATGAGGAAGACTACATCCATCATCCTATGATGGATAACCTCCTCCTAAAGGCTTACTCCCCCTTGACCATTGCACAAACACTGTCCTTGGAGAGTCCCTAAGCCTATAGGAACACTAAACCATCCAAATTAAGGTTAAAAGTTCAAACTTGAACTTTTACACACCTTAAAATTGATACACACCCAAACAACTCTTCTAATCCATATCCAATGGTTTTTCACCCTTTCTAATGCTTTCCAAAGAATATCCTAAGGTTAGGAGCAGTTAAGGTAGCCTAACATAGCTGAAATCAGGCTAAACAACCCTTGTTTATCCGAAATCAGGCCTGGCAGTTGACCCTGTTAGCCAGCAGTCGACTGATTTATGCAAATGCAGAAATTCAGTTTCAGAAAATGAATTTATGAAAATCATAAGTAATTATATGTAATTTGAAAAATATTGAAACTTCATACGTATAATACTTATATCAATCATAATGGGTGAAAAATATTTGAAAAATAAAATACCCATAAAAATAGGAGATTGACACAATGTTCAAAACTATTGAAAAATTCAATGTTTTGGCCCTATTTTGTATTGACTCTATCAATTGTAATTGCTATCAAAAGATAGACTTCACCAAGGTTTTCTAAAATGATTTTAAAATGTTTTTGAAAACCTATATTGGATCATGATCAATGGGCTTAATGCACATGACTTGCACATTAGCTTTCCCAATGATCCACCCATGGTATAAAATGATTTTGAGTTCATCTAGATGCAAAAACTATGCACCTTGAACTTAACTCATTTCCTAGCATCTCACATGTGTCTAGGGTGTTTGAAAACACACACATATCAATTTGATGTGAGATGTGAGTTTTGTTCATCTTAATCTAAGGTCTCATGTATTTTTCTAAGGCAACACTACTTGATTCCCTTATACATGGGACTTCAAGTCATGTCATAGTCCTTAAATCAATTTTAATCAAACCTAAATGCATGAATGATGATTATGGCATAAAATAATAGCATAAATAAGCATGTGCCAAAAATCATGATGTCATGACATATAAATAAAAACTAAACATACATGACACAAAACTAAACCCTAGAAATTAATCATGACATTTTATATGATTTAAATGAATATGATGTCATGATATGGTATATGACAATCAAGGCATGACAAATAAAATATAAGGCATAAGAATACCTAAAATTTAATATTTCTTGCCATTTGTTAGGATTAATTCCATTTTGCCATTTTACACTTATCCCCCAAGTATGCCAAAAACCCAAAATGACACACTACGACTTAAGACATAAATTGTGCCAATTTGATCAATTTATCAAACTTCTTAAATGATATTGACACATCCTAAAATCTTTTACGATTATGATCAAAATATATTTCCAAGGTATTCCAAAACCTTGAAAATGTCCTAAAGTGCCACCTTTACTATGGTTGAGTTAACTATCCATCAAAACAAGGTTGACACAACCTAACCCATTTAGCGTGAATCGATCACGCTCCTAGAAATCCAATACCAATTTAAGCTCCTTGGGTTTACTAGGTATTCCTTAGGGATGACCTCCCTAGATACCCTCCTAATGACCCTCCTAAGCTTGGTAGCCTTGGTCATTGTGGTCTTGCTTAGGTTAACTCAAGGAGTGACTCCCCTTGTAACCTTCTTAGTGGCCTCCCTAGGTTTCCTTGAAACCCTAGCCACTAGGCACCTACCATGGTCAACTCTATGGATGACTTTCCCTGTGACCTTGGTTTTCCAATATTGTGTTCCATAATCGAATGGAACACTATAGTAGGTCTCCTTGGGCTCAAGTTTGTGACCCAAACTTTTCTTGCCCTTGGGTGGACCTTGCTTCCTAGACCCTAGGTTTTGACAATTTGACCCTTTAATTAAATTTTGCATCCTTGTAAGTGTCTTCTCCATTTTCTCAAGTTTTGACCTCAAAATTTGATTTTTAAATTCTAATTGTTCAAATTTTGTGGGACCATTATTTCTTTGAGCATTTTTTCCTTCCTAGGCATATGTCTAGAATTTTTGGAGTTAAAGCCTAGATGGCCCTCTATCTTCCTAATGGTTTCCTTAGGTAGGATTGCTTTAGGGACATTAGTCTCAAATTTCTCCTTAGTTGAAATAGGTCTAGAGTCATTATTTCTAGACTTGTCTTTAGACCTAAAATCAATATGTTTAGCCCCTAAGCAATAAAGCTTATTTCTAGCATGCTCTTTATGATAAATTGCAAGTTAATTACAAGCATTCTTTTGATTTTTACATAAAGAACAAGCATTATGAAAATATACCTTAGGGTTTGCTTTAGAAGCTCCCCCTACATTGTTGACTCCTTCTTGACCCTTGGTTAGCTTCCTCTTATGGCATTGACTTCATTAGTATCCCTTTTGATGGCATTTAAAGCACACCACGTGCTCCTTGCTCTTATGTGTTGGGGCACCAATATCCTTGACTTTTTCTTGACTTTTTGACACCGGTTGAGTCTTCTTGACTCTTTTCGGACACTTTCTCTAGTAGTGTCCTTGTTCCCTACACTCAAAGTAAATTATATGATCTTTATTTTTAATTAAATTGCTTGAGTTACCAAGGTCAATGGTGGTGACCTTTTGGACTTCTTCATCTTCTCGATCGGAGGTATATGATTCCTCTTGAGTTTTCTCCGGTATTGAAGATGGCCTAGTCTCCTCCCCCTCAATCCTAGAGGTGGAGGCTTTTTCTACTTCTTCCACCAATCCGGAAGTTGACTCCTTCTCAACTTTCGACTCCTCACATTCTTGTGAGGATGAGCTTGTTTCTTCGGCCTCCTCAGATTGAGTCGATCAGCATTCCTCTTCTTCCTCTTCTTCTTGGACCGGTGATGGGTTTTCATGATATTTCACCAACTTGCTCCAAAGGTCCTTGGCATCTTTGCAATATCCTATCTTTATCAAAATATCATTAGGAATTACACTAGGTAATATACCCATTACCTTATTGTTTGTATTGAAGTATCAGAGTTGTTCTTTGCTCCAATTCTTCTTCTTGAGTTTTCTTCCTTCTTCGTCCTTTGGAGTGTCGAATCCTACTAAAACACTAATCCAATTATCATAATCGCACATTAGAAAATACATCATTCTACCTTTCCAATATGTAAAATCTTTGCGGTCGAAGGAAGGCGGAATGTTGATCTCATCACCCAATTTCTCTTGAAGATCCATCTTGCCCTCTAGTGCATTTGCTCCTTGGCAGTTAGTCAAAATAAAGAGCGCCCTCGCTATGATACCACTTGTTGGGAATTGACCGTCGCTAGAGGGGGGGTGAATAGCATGTAGTTCGTCGAAGATGAAAATCGTTCGCGTGCTTGCTACAAGTGTTAGTGTACGCAATGGAATATATAATAACAAAAATAAATACACAAGCACAAGCACAATACACACGATATAATGTGGTTGGGAGACTTAGGTTTTCTACTCCACTGATTGGGCTCGAATGAGCCCTAGCAATGCAAACACCACCACTAATCACAAACACTCCTTCTCGACAATAAGTCAGAGGCAGAGAAACCTCTTACAATGATTACAAAAGTAATACACGTAATAAATAAGCAAATACAAATGAAATACACAAAACAACATAAATAAAACTTTACAACTATTGCTTTGGATGCTTGCTTGTTGATTGCTTGAACCATGCTTGAAGACCATGATTTGCACTAGCAAATCACCTCAAAAATGTCCAAGAAATCGCTACTAAATCCTCCTCCACATGCTACTTTTATAACCTACATTCAGGCTGCATTCGTGCCTGATAGTCGACAGCCATAAGGCGCTAATCGACTGCCAACAGTACCATTGTCTCACAATGGACTTAATCCACGTCGGCATTTAAGCCAACGGATACACTTGAAATCGACTTCCATTACCCATCACCGATCGCGAGGCCATATCCAATCGACTACCGCCATCGGCGCTCGCCTCGTATTTGACGGCGTCAATCGCCATTCATGGCGTGTGCCGCCATTAGTCAATCGCCTAATGCCCCTACCAAGGCTTTTTATCGGAGTCGAACCCCAGTCGACTCACAGTAGTCGACTGGTCATAACCCTAGTCGACTGTCCAGAGTCAACTCAGCTACCAAGTGTCAAAACACTTGACCAATCGAATGGTCCAAAGCCCCAGTCGACTGATAACCTCAACCATGAGGTTTAAACCCAAGTATGATGCCCTCATACTTGCTAGACCACCCTTAGCCTAGACCTAAGCCTTCTAGCCACCTCTCTCACCCTCACGCAAATTGGATCCCTCCAAGTCATCCATGACTTCTTCATCCATTTGCTAGCCTTCAGGTGCTTCTATTGACTATTGCCATGCTAAGCTGGTCTAGACCGCCAAGACATATTGGTCTTACGCTGCCAAGACTACCGCTTGGTCTTTACGCTGCCAACCATTGGACTTATGTTGCCAAGACTCCCGCTTGGACTTTACTCAGCTAATATCAACCCTTGGACTTCCCTTGCCAACCCATGTTGGTATTTCCATTTGCCAAGACTCAAGCTTGGACTTTCCCTTGCCAAGACCCATGCTTGGACTTTCCATGCCAACCCATGTTGGACCTTCCATTTGCCAAGACTCAAGCTTGGACTTTCCCTTGCCAAGACCCATGCTTGGACTTTCCATGTCAACCCATGTTGGACTTTCTAATTGCCAAGACTCAAGCTTGAACTTTCCCTTGCTAAGACCCATGCTTGGACTTTCCATGCCAAGTACCCATGACATGGACTTTCCCATTGCCAAGTGTTCCACATGGACTTTCCATGCCAAGTACCCATGACTTGGACTTTCCCATTGTTGGATCGAAAGTGTCGCTAGAGGGGGGGGTGAATAGCGATACGGTGTCGTTAAAAAAAAAACTTTTGCAATAAGTAAAAAGCAAGTAGAGAGTGCACAGCGGAAATATAAAGTAGACAAGATATTTTTACGTGGTTCACAATCTTTCGATTGCTAATCCACGGCCCTAGTGATCCTTGATCACGTACGGAGGGCAATTCACTAAAACCACTCCTCCTCGTTGGAAGTAGGAGCAACGATCACAAAAAGAAATCAAGGCAAAGGGACACTCCCCCTTTCCTTGTTACGATTAAAGCACAAAGACAATTTAAAGAAGTAGAACTTAAATAAATATACCGACAACTCTTATAAGTAGAAGATGTAGCTTTCGTTGTCGTGACGCCGTCGTAGCAAATGTGAGTAGTAGTAAGCGGCGTTACGACGGCGTGTTGAGAGCTCTTGATTTCTTTATCTTTGCTTGGCGTGAACATGTCTATTTATGGATATTGATCTATGAATTTAGACATAGGTAGTGTCCAAGGTGAGGTTCTTATCCCAAGTCTTGCTCATCCACATCCTTTGCGCCAACTCAAGGATGAGGTGCTTCATCCAACCACCTTGTGCCACAACTCAAGGATGAGGTGCTCATCCAACCACCTTGTGCCACCTCAAGGAGGCCTTCACGCCAACTTGTTGGAGCCATCCAACTTGTGCCACATCATGGGAGCCAACCATCTTGTGCCAACTCTCCTCATTTTGGGCGTCCAAGCTTGATGGTGGTTTGCCAACCATCTTGTGCCAACTCACCTCATTTTGGGCGCCCAACTTGATGATGGTTTGGATGTCCACCTTGATGCCACATCACCTAATTTTGGGGTCCAAGCTTGGTGATGGTTTGGATGTCCACCTTGATGCCACATCACCCTTTGTACCAAAACACGAGTCAAGTCCAAATTCACCCCTTGAAATTCGAGCTCTTCGAGTGGAACTAGACCAGTGATTCGTAGTAGACGCATGGTCAAAGGGTTTTGATGCATGCAAGTTAAAATATAAAGTACGATGGTTCTAACCATTTGATCTCGACCTAGACCTTCCATTGGAGGTATTGGGTCGGATCTACGCTTAACGACCTTGCTTCGCTTTCACACGAGCTTACCTTGTAGCCTCGCTTCCGGTCTTCACCCGAGTACCTCGGCTTCCTCCGAAGTCCCTCTGGCGTTGCGACCACCTCGGTTTCCCGGTGTGCCATGAACCTTCCGCTCAACTTTAGCATTTACGCACATAATTGAGCTCGTAAGATAACAAATATACCCTTAACTATTGAGCCTTTTGCCATAATCAAAATATCGGTTCGACTTTGGTGCCCCTTGCACCAACAATCTCCCCTTTTGATTCATGGCAAACCGACACAAAGTTAAGGAAAAATTAAGCTAGCATAATGATTAAGCATGAATGAGCTAGCATAAAGATTAAATATGAATGAGCTAGCATAATGATTAAATATGAATGAGAAATATTATTGTTTCAAGTTCTCCCCTTTGAGGTAACCTCCCCCTTGACCGAAGGTGAGTTCTTGAAAAATAATTTTTACTCCCCCTTAATAGTTGCTTAAGTAATCGGAATTACTTAATATAAAAGGTAATAATTTTGTTTACTTTCTTCCCCTTTAATTTTGGTTAATTTTGGTTACTTTTGTGACTTTCTCCCCCATTTGCCTTAACTCAAAAAGTTTGTAAATATATTTTAGGGTTTGTAAGTCCAAGCAAGTTCCCAATATATATATATATATATATATATATATATATATATATATATATATATATATATATATATATTTTTTAAAATAATAATAAGCTTGAAAATATGTTCATCTAAAATGTACAACTCCGGTTGGACTTGATTGATATAGAATGATCAATAAGTCTTGAAGGAGTTGATTAATTTTAAATAATTATACTCCATGGTTCATATCGATGCTTTGAATCTACATCGGAACCGGGAGTAAGGTCCTAACATCTCACGCCGTCTCATTGGCTAAGTACACAAACACATTAGTCCTATGTGTTGTGAGATGTGTTGGCTCCTTAAATCTATAGGTCTTTGATTTCTATGGTAAGACTTAGGCTAATTTCATAAAAAGAAGCAAAAATAGAGTACATATATAGAAAAATTTAAATCCTACTCTATTACGCATACCTAACTTTCATCTTAATAAACTAAATTCCCGGGTAGTGGTTTGGTGAAGATGTCCGCTAGGTTTGATTTGGACTCAACATACTCTAGTTGTATAGTTCCATTAGTTACATGTTCCCTAATGAAGTGGTGTTTAACTTCTATATGTTTTGTCCTAGAATGACATATTAGATTTTTAGTTAAGTTAATTGAACTGATGTTATCTATGTAGGTTTTAATGTTGTTAAAGATTAAGCTAAAGTCTTGGAGAGTGTGCTTCATCCACAGAGGGAGAGAGACACACTCACCCATCGCATAGCGTATTCGGCCGGTGGTAGATAAGGCAGCAATCTTTGCTTCCTCTTGCACCAACTTACTAGACTCGGAGGATTTGACAACAACCACTCGTGCTCTTTCTATCGAGTTTACTACGGCATAGTCGGGTCGGATGTAGCAGATTAGATTAAACTCGGTAGATCTAGGGTACCAAATACCTACGTTTAGCGTGCCCTTTAGATATCTAAGGATACGCTTGACTAGGGTTAGGTGAGACTCCTTGGCACAGGTTTGTAACCTTGCGCACATACTTACCGCAAATAAAATGTCGGGTCGGCTCGCGGTTAAGTATAGGAGACTTCCTATTAACGCTCTATAGTATTTTAGGTCAGCGGGTTTTCCTTCTACATCTTCGTTTATATTAACATTAGTTGCTATAGGTGTATTAATTATTTTAGCATCTTGCATTCCAAATCGATTTATTAAGTCCTTAGTATATTTTTGTTGATGTAAATATATTCCATCTTTAGTTTGTTTAATTTGTAAACCTAAGAAGAAACTTAACTCTCCTACTAAATTCATTTCAAATTCACTTTCCATAAGTGAGATGAATTCGTTTAGCAGGATCGAGTTGGTAGTTCCAAAAATTATATCATCTACATAGATTTGGGCTATAAAGATTTCTTTTCCTACGGTTTTTACGAATAAGGTTGGGTCGACTAAACCTTGGTTGAATCCTTTGGACTTAAGATAGATCGAAAGCCTTTCGTACCAAGCTCTTGGGGCTTGTTTGAGTCCATATAGGGCTTTCTTAAGTCTAAGGACATGGTCGAGGTTTATCTAGATTTTGAATCCGGAGGTTGGTAGCGTAAACTTCTTCCTTAATGTATCCATTCAAAAATGCTGACTTGACATCCATTTGAAACAATTTAAAACCTCGATGTGCAGCATATGCTAACAACATTCGGATGGACTCTAGTCTGGTCTCATCGTAATCTACACCTTCGACTTGACTAAACCCTTTTGCGACTAACCTAGCTTTATTTCTAACTACTTCACCTTTATCATCAAGTTTATTTCGAAATACCCACCTTGTTCCAATAATTGATTTTTCTTTAGGTGGTGGTACTAATTCCCAGACTTCATTTCTAGTGAATTGAGCTAGCTCTTCTTGCATAGCAATAATCCGATCGGGATCAAGAAGTGCTTGTTCAATAGTTTTGGGTTCGATTTTGGAAATTAACGAGATTTGACTAATGTTTCGTATGAAGCTCTAGTTCGAACCCTAAATTTGGATCACCTATAACTTGATTGATAGGATGACTTGGGTTAGGGTCATCTATCACTTGGTCGATAGGATGACTTGGGTTAGGGCGAGATTCAAGTTCAAGATCAGAGTCGGGTTTGCTATAAGTTGATTTGCTAGTTGGTTTTGTTAAGGATTGAACGGGTTCATGTCCTTAAATCGAAAACTATATTAATGGTTTCTTCGACTCTAAGAGTGTCGTGATTGTATACCCTATAAGCTCTCTTGGTGGTTGAGTATCCTAGAAAGGTTCGATGGAGGTTTTGGATTTGAATTTCCCTAGGTAATCCTTAGTGTTTAAGATATGTACCTTGCATCCAAATACCTAAAGTATTTGATGTTCGGTATTTTATCGTGATAAATCTCGTACGAGGACTTTTGGTGCCTCTTTACCATAAGGATCCTATTTTGGACATAGCAAGCCGTACTAACGGCCTCTGCCCAAAATCTATCGGGTAGGTTATACTCGTTTAACATTGTCCTAGCGGCTTCTTGTAGGGTTCTATTTTTCCGTTCGACTAACCCATTTTGTTGTGGGGTTCTAGGACATGAAAACTCATGGTGGTATCCGTTTAGGTTACAGAAATCTGTAAACCTGTGGTTTCGAATTCACCACCATGATAAACTTCTAAGTCTTTTAATCTTAAGGTTCTTTTGATTTTCGATTAACCTACAAAGATTGATTAGTTGGTCTAGGGTATCATTTTTATGTTTGATAAACCTAAGTAAATCTAGAATAGTCGTCAATTATGACTAAGCAAAATTGACTACCATTGAGTGACTTAGCTCCATGTGAATCAAATAGATCCATGTGTAGGAGCTCAAGAACACTTTTGGTTCGTTCTTGATTAGTTAATTGATGTTGTGTCTTAGATTGTTTACCTTGTTGACAAGCATTACATATTTTATTATCCAAGTTGTTTAGTTTAGGCAAACCTATAACCAAGCCACTCGACTCATCTTGTGGGCCGAGTCTTGGAGTGCGAGTGTCAGAGTCTTGATTGCCATAACCAAGATTCCTCTTCTTTGTGTCATAAGACACTTGGTTGAGGAGTTGGGTAAATTTATTGTGTAGATGTTGCTATTCCTAGTTCCTTTAAGTATTATTTTAGATGTTGCATTTATCTTGATTACGCATTCATTTTCTAGAAATATGACCTTATAATTGTTATCACACAATTGGCTTACACTAAGTAAATTATATTGAAAGTTTTCTACTAATAAGACATTTTGAATTGTAAAGTTAGAGTTGAGCTCAATATCACCCGATCCGATGATTTTGAGCTTGCCGTTATTCGAAGGCTACGATCCTTGTCGTTTGAATCGTAACCGAAAATTTGAGTTGATCCCGGTCATGTGTCGGGAGCAACCGCATCCAACATCCATTGATCCTACATATAAGGTAGTTGGATCGGATATTGGAATTACTAAAGGGTTGTTTGTAAGTTTTAAACCTAAATCATCTCACACATGATCAAAACATGTTATTCCTATGTGTTATTGTGAGATGACTTTCAATTTTACTTGATTAATTTTAATGAATTTAAATTAACCAACATTAGGTTAGATTCGGATTTAGTCTAAGCTCATCAAGTAATCTTTTCAAGAGATTAGCTTCGGTCGTGGCGAGAGGCAGAGGCCTTCTTTGATCGGAACAACGACCACTTCCTTAGACAAAGCTAATTTCAAGAAATTGATAACTCGACTTACTTGAGACTACATCTTGGTCTAACTAGTTATTTTTGAAAAGAGGCTCCCGAGGCTCAATCTTTTAAATAGGATTTTAGTTGATTATGAGTCCTATCTAACCATTCTAAAAATAAAGGAAAAACTAAGCATGCAATTTCTAAGACTTAACAAAAATACATTTTGTATTGGCTCCCCCTGGACCATTGAATCGAGTGGGTCTATTCACATAGTGAATTTGGTCCTTGGGAACCCAATACATGTTAGATCCTAAAGTTGAAATCAAAGTGATCTTAGGGACCCATGCTTGGACATTTTTCTTATGTTGGTTTACTATAGACATATATGACTTATTGGTTGTATTTGAGTTAAACCCGAGTCCGGCCTTGTTGTACACGGCCCTTTGTGATCCAAGTAAGAGGTCAAGTCCCTTGGATCCCAAAGTGAACCTTTCCAACGTGTTCCTAAGGTCTTCGACTTGTGTTTTCAAAAGCGAGTTCTCAACTTCAAGCTTTTCAACTTGAGTTGAGTCCTCCTCTTGAATACAAGTAGTCGAAGAGGTTAGGGAGACCTCATGTTTGAGGAGGTTAACCTCCTCAATTAGGGTCTCGACCTTGGACTCGGACTTAGCTAGTTTCTTATTTAAAAATTTAATTGCACCATACAAAGTATTAAGTAACGACCGACTTACCCTTAATGATTCTTTTGAACGGATCGGATCCGTGGCTTGTCTTGAATGGAAGCTCATCATCGGATTCGACTCGGACTCTTCTTGATTTCGAGTCGTGCTCGTCGGCTTGGCCATTAGAGCTTGGATATCGTCTTCTTCCTCCGACAACTCCTCCCAAGTAGCGTTTAGCGCTTTCTTGTCTTTGATGCGTTATTCTTTAGCTTTGGGCACTCGGACTTGATGTGACCGAACTCGTTGCACTCATAGCATCTAAAATTAGAAGTATTTGAATTAGGTTTAGGCTTACCTTGAGTTGTTGGTCGTTTCGTCTCTTGATCATCTTCGAACTAGATTGACTAGTTCGGATTCTATTCGAGTCTACTTCCGATTCGGACTCGTCTTCTTCCTTGGGGGTGGCTTGCTTGCGGGCTTCTTCTTCTTGGAACACGCAACTAACGCAATACTCTTCTCGGCGACCACGTTAGTTTGCTCATGTAATTCAAGTTCGAAAACAATTCGTCTAACCTAATTTTAGAAAGGTCCTTGGAGACCTTGTAGGCATCGACCATGGATGCCCACAAGGTGGTCCTAGGAAACGAGTTAAGAGAATACCTGATAAGGTCGCGATTCTCGACCTTTTGTCCAATGGCATGGAGTTGGTTGACGATGTCTTGGATACGAGCATGTAGTTGAGTTGCGGTCTCGTTTTCCTGCATTTTCAAGTTATACAATTTATTTAAAAGTAAATCTCTTTTACATACCTTCGTGTCGTCGGTGCCTTTGTGTAGTTCCACTAGCTTGGTCCATAAGTCCTTTGCACTAATGAAGGGGCCGACGCGGTTGAGCTCTTCCTTGGACAACCCACATTGCAAGATTTGAGTTGCCTTGGCATCGGCTTCTACTTGTTTTTTCATGGAATTTGACCATTGATCGTAACCCAAAGATTCACCATCTTCATTAATAGGAAGTGTGAAACCGGTTTGGATTACGATCCACATCTCGATTTGGGTTTTAAGAAAGCATTCCATCCAACCCTTCCAATAACGAAAGTCATTACCGTTGTAAAACGGGGGTCGGGCGGTGCTAAACCCTTCGAGATGGGCCATTTAAAAACAAGAAGAAGAAGCAGCGAAAACAATCTTGCAAAACAAACACTAAAAGAATATTCCAAGACTTTCGTCTTGGATTAGTAGTGAAGGAAGAAAAAAAAAATATATATAAAATGTAACTTGCAAAAAGAAATAAACAATCAAATGCGAATGTCGTTGAAGTTCCGGAGGACAACCTTACTCGGGATCTAACCCGAAGGACAACCTTATCCGGATCCTAAAGCCTCTAATGCAATTCTATATGTAGGAGAAGATAAGCAAGTGAAATAATTATACGAAAACAGAAATAAATAAATAAAAAATCTGTGAAAAAAAGAAAAACAAAGCTAGATTGGTGGTTTCACCGAATCTTAGCGCCCCCGGCTCTGATACCAATTGTTGGATCGAAAGTGTCGCTAGAGGGGGGGGTGAATAGCGATACGGTGTCGTTAAAAAAACTTTTGCAATAAGTAAAAAGCAAGTAGAGAGTGCACAGCGGAAATATAAAGTAGACAAGATATTTTTACGTGGTTCACAATCTTTCGATTGCTAATCCACGGCCCTAGTGATCCTTGATCACGTACGGAGGGCAATTCACTAAAACCACTCCTCCTCGTTGGAAGTAGGAGCAACGATCACAAAAAGAAATCAAGGCAAAGGGACACTCCCCCTTTCCTTGTTACGATTAAAGCACAAAGACAATTTAAAGAAGTAGAACTTAAATAAATATACCGACAACTCTTATAAGTAGAAGATGTAGCTTTCGTTGTCGGCGGCACTTCGTCGTAGCAAATGTGAGTAGTAGTAGCGGCGTTACGACGGCGTGTTGAGAGCTCTTGATTTCTTATCTTTTTGCTTGGCGTGAACATGTCTATTTATGGATATTGATCTATGAATTTAGACATAGGTAGTGTCCAAGGTGAGGTTCTTATACCCCAAGTCTTGCTCATCCACATCCTTTGCGCCAACTCAAGGATGAGGTGCTTCATCCAACCACCTTGTGCCACAACTCAAGGATGAGGTGCTCATCCAACCACCTTGTGCCACCTCAAGGAGGCCTTCACGCCAACTTGTTGGAGCCATCCAACTTGTGCCACATCATGGGAGCCAACCATCTTGTGCCAACTCTCCTCATTTTGGGCGTCCAAGCTTGATGGTGGTTTGCCAACCATCTTGTGCCAACTCACCTCATTTTGGGCGTCCAACTTGATGATGGTTTGGATGTCCACCTTGATGCCACATCACCTAATTTTGGGGTCCAAGCTTGGTGATGGTTTGGATGTCCACCTTGATGCCACATCACCCTTTGTACCAAACACGAGTCAAGTCCAAATTCACCCCCTTGAAATTCGAGCTCTTCTCGAGTGGAACTAGACCGATTGGTGTAGTAGCAGTCAAAGGGTTTTGGACTGCAGTACAAGTTAGCTTAAAATATAAAGTACGATGGTTCTAACCAACTGATCTCGACCTAGACCTTCCATTGGAGGTATTGGGTCGGATCTACGCTTAACGTCCTTGCTTCGCTTTCACACGAGCTTACCTTGTAGCCTCGCTTCCGGTCTTCACCCGAGTACCTCGGCTTCCTCCGAAATCCCTCTGGCATTGCCCGACCACCTCGGTTCCCACCGGGTGTCGCAGACCTTCCGCTCAACTTTAGCATTTCTGCACACTTAATTGAGCTCGTAAGATAACAAATATACTCTTAACTATTGAGCCTTTTGCCATAATCAAAATATCGGTTCGACTTTGGTGCCCACTGCACCAACACCCATGACAATCATATTGTCATACATTTTGTCGAATATCAAAATATCGCTCGAGTTAATCTCGAGTCTGGTCAATCGTGACCTGGGTCATTTGAACCAACAAATATTAGGGGACCAAAGCCAAAAGCAGTTTATACATTGAATAAGGATAAAAAATGGATTGTTTATGAATTGTTGAAATCATTGAGATTTCCTAATAGTTATGTCTCTAATCTTGGAAGATCTGTCGATTTGAAGGAATACAAATTGATTGGCTTGAAAAGTCATGACTGTCATATAATCATGGAAAGACTAATTCATATTGCTTTTAAGGAAATGTTACCAAATTTTGTATTGGGTACCATTACGGAGTTAAGCATTATCCTTTATGATATTTGCTCGAACGTGTTGAGTCATTCACAAATAAAGACATTAGAGAGAGACATTCCAATCATTTTTTGTAATTAGAAAGAATATTTCAACCATCATTTTTTGCTTCCATGGAAAATCTTTTGGTTCACTTTCCATATGAGGACAAAGTTAGAGGTCTTATTCAATTTCGATGGATGTATCCATTTGAAAGGTGAACTTTTCATTTTCTATACTTCGTTGTTAGTGCATTATAAATTGACTAATTTTAGTATATGTTATTTTCTAATAATTTTGTTTTATTACTATTAGATTCTTCTATCATTTGAAGAAAAAAAAAATAAGGCACGTACTGAGGCTTCTATTGTTAATGCATATTTTGTGGTGGAAGTTACAACTTTTGCATCATATTATCTTGAACCTCATATTCAATGCAAAAGGATGAGAGTGGGAAGGAATGATGAGGGTCTTGTTGATCCAAATTTGAAGTCATTCTCAATTTTTAACTATCTTGGTATGTTGGTGCAATAGACCCCGGGTCAATGTTGACCAAACTCAAGTGGACTCGAGTAGTGTTTTGATATTTGACAATGGGTTGATAATGGGTTTGACCATAGTTCAACTATATGGTTTGACCATATGACTAGTGGATGATTGGGATATTCAAATTCATATGGGAGAGATTATTTAGAAGAGATTGTTGGAGCAATCAATCTCAGAAGTCCAAGTTTGGATACTTGGCAAGGAATGTCCAAATATGGATATTTGGAAAGGGAAGTCCAAAGGTAAAGTCTTGGCAGCATAAGTCCAAGTGTGTAGTCTTGGTGGCATAAAGTCGAAGTGAACTTTGGCAATTGGAAAGTTCAACATGGAGTAGGCAAGGAAAGTCCAAGCATGGTCTTGGTATGGAAAGTCCAAGCATGGTCTTAGCAATTGGAAAGTCCAAGTCATGGGTAATTGGCAATTGAAAGTCCAAGTCATGGGTACTTGGCAAAGGGAAAGTCCAAGGATGTAGGTTTGGCAGCGTAAAGTCTAAGCATGTAGTCTTGGCGGTATAAGTCCAAATGGATCTTGGCAAGGAAGTCCAAGGGGTGAGGTTTTGGTATCATAAAATCCAAGAATGTGGTCTTGGTAGCATAAGTCCAAATGAGCCTTGGAAAAAGACCCGATTAGCATGACATTGGCAATGGAATCACCAGAAGGCAAACATGAAGGATGAAGAGAGTCGCTGACTCGAGGGATTCAAGAGGCGTGAGGCTGATAGAGGTAGATAGAAGGCTTAGGTCTAGACTATGGGTGAGTATCAAGTATGATGAGATCATACTTGGGTTAAACCTCATGTTTGAGATTTACCAGTCGATTGGGGTTATGGACCAGTTGACTGTCTTAGTGTTCAACACTTGGGAGCTCTGTTGACTTGTAACAATCAATTGAGATTATGACCAGTTGACTGGCAAGTAGTCGACTGCAGCTCGACTGTTGCTATGTGTCATTGGCAGTCAACTGCCATGTATGGGCAATTGAGTGACCTTGAGCAGTCAACTATCATGGATGGGAAGTTGACTGAAAACACTGTAGCAGTGCACAGATTGTTGTGTAGTCTACTGGCATATCCACTACTAGGCAACAGTCAATTGCTGGTAAGGGCAATCGACTGCTGAGGGTATCCGTTGGGAAGATTCCAGCATGGATGGAATCGTTTGAGATAATAGATAGGTTAACAGTCGATTGGTACCTTTTGGTAGTTGATTGCTATGGGTGAAATCAACCCAATGCAAGTTATAAAAAGAGTAGCTTGGGGAAGATTTTGCAAGCAATTTTTAAGGTGATTTTGAAGGGGAAGTGTTGTTGCATTCCAGATCTTCAAGAGAAATCCAAAGAAACTAACTAGATGTTAGTGCATGGGCACCAATTAATTGAAACTTGGTTTTGATAATAGCAAAGATTCAAAGTTAAGCTATTTTATTATCTCATATGCTATGCTAAGTGTGCAAGTATTGTATTAGACTTTGCTAAGGTCAACGACACCAGGAGAATCTCTGGACGAGAAACCTTGGTGGTCAATGACACCAGGAGAGTCTCGGGATGAGAAACCTCGGTTGTCGGGTGACACTAGGAGAATCTCGGAAGGAGAAACCTCGGTAGTCGAGTGATGTCAGGAGAATCTCGGAAAAAAAATCCTTGGTGATCAAGTGACCGAAAGCTAAGCGACAGGTCAGGAGGACCAAAGGTAAGCTCCGGGTGTAGAGCGGTGATAAGGATGCATTCTCGGTAAGAGGACAATTCTAGGCGTCGATCCGACCAAGGCTTCCGGAGGAATGCCAAAGTCGAGATCGGACAGTCAAAGGACTGTCACACTGCATGACATTATACATCTCTTGTGCTAACCTTATATTGCAGGTGTCAGGTTAAATTCTCAAGTGTAGCAGTCAACTGAAGATTTCAGCACTTGATTAGAGGCAGTCGACTGCAAAGAGGATCAGTCGACTGATATCGACGAATCAGCCCAATGCACATGGTCAAAGAGATATCGATCGACACCGCCATCTCATGATAAGATAAGCTGCCACCTCAAAATAAGATCCACGAGTTTTGGATCTAGATCTGGACATATTCCAAGGCACTAATCTATAAAAGGAGGGGAGGACTCAAACCTTAAATCAATCAATGAACGCCTAAGTGGTCCTACTCTTTGATTGTAACTCTTCGTGTTGGGTTCTCCGAGCCACAAAAACCACATTTTGCATTGCGGAAACCTCGGAAGCCCTGGCCACGGATCCGTGCGAAGTATAAAAAAATAAAACTAACATGTATGTGTTTAATACCTTTAAATCTACTCTAGATCTACATGATAATATGTTACCCTTGAAGTGATGCCCTTCGCTTATCCCGCTCGTCCAAATGGATTGCCGGAACTCAAGAGTGTCAAGTGCACACTCCTCTATTTGTATCCACACAAGCAATAGGTGGAGAAAAGATAATCTTGAGTGTGCTAGCACTCCTTGAAGGTCTCGGCAATGGAGGATTGGGATAGCAAGAGAGGAAGAGAACCAAGGAAGAAGATGATCCAATGAAGAAGAAGATGAAGTTACCCAAAATCAAATTCACTCCTCATCAAGAAGTGGCCGACCACTTCAAGGCTTGGGAGGTTACATGCATGCATGTAACTCCAAGAGCCAATGGCTCTTGGTCTCCCTCATGAGGTGGCACCACATGCAAAGTCAATGATGATGTGGAGCATCATCATTGGCCGGCCATGCCAAGTCATCATCATGACATGACATTTGGTCAAGTCAAAATTGACCTTTCATCTTCCCTCTCAAGTCAAGTCAAACTTGACCTCTTATCTCCCATGGTTGATCAAATCCAACCATTTGATTCAAGTCAATTTTAATTTAATGAATCTCTATTCATTAATTTAAATTGATTTGATGAATCAAATCTAAATTAGACTCATTCAACACTTGAATCAAATTGAGTCCAACTCAATTAGTCTAATTAGGATTACTCTTAATCTAATTTGGTTCATCTCATGAACCTAATCCTCATGGTTCATCATATGAACTTAATCTCTATCTAATTTCCCTATGTGTGTGACCCTATAGGTTCTTGTAAGGTTGGCAATGTCCTTAAACCGATTTAGGAACATAAGCAATGAGCGATATCTAGCAACACATCATTGCTACCCAAGTTACAAGAATGTTGAGCTCCAACATCACCTTTGTGACTACTAATTGTGACTCTCACAATATGTGACAATGTCCCTCTATCCTTGACATCTAGATTGACCAAATGAGGCATAGACCATGTCATCCTCGGTACATTCTATATCTTGAACTCCAAGTAGACTCACTATAATCAAATGAGCTCAATATCTCATATTGACTCATTTGGTCATGGTACTGCACTTCGTGGTCTCACTCTCTCAAGAATAACGATGTCTCTCCCGTCATATAGGAGGGATAGATCACATCTACATCACTCACATCCCTCCGCATAATTTATTACATACCCAGTAATCGCCTTTATAGTCCACCCATTTACGAGTGACGTTTGACGAAGCCAAAGTATGCAACTCCTTATGTAGGGAACCATGGTGACTTCAGGTCTAAGGACTAATAGTCATACTAATAGCCATATGAGAAAGTATATGACACTCATATAACGATCCATTATACTTTCTCATGGCGGGTCATTCAGTATACATTCTCCAATGCATATCCATGTGTTAACTTGATATCTCATATCCATGAGTTGTGAGATCAAGTCATCGTGTTGACCTACATGCTAGTCTCTAGGCATTAACATTGTCCCTGAATGTTAATACTTGACTAGGAATGATTAAGAGTAGTGGTCTCTATATCATCTCATTATCGATTCAACTAATCGATTGATATAGATAAGAACCTACTACTCAAGGACGTTATTATACTTAGTTTATTTGGCACCAAGACAAGTAAATATAATAACCATGCCTTTATGAATAGGAATATGATACAATAAAGTCCATACAGCAATCATCACATGATTGTCTCTAGGGCTTTCACTAACAATCTCCCTCTAGCACTAGTGTCAATCACCGTAGTATCTAATACCCAATGACCTAGTGTGACCATCATGCTTTTTCTGTGCCAAAGCCTTGGTCAAGGGATATGCGATGTTAGCCTCTGTGGGTACTCTGCAAATCTTCACACCTCCTCTATCGATAAACTCTCGAATGAGATGGAAGCACCAATATATTCGGCCTCTGTTGTAGAATCAGCAACTGTGTCCTGCTTGGAACTCTTCCAGCTCACAGCGCCACCATTCAAGCAAAACTCAAACCCTGACTGCGATCTATAATCATCCTGGTCAGTTTGGAAGCTGGCATCACTGTAACCCTTTACATCTTGATCCTCATCGCCTCCAAATATCAAGAAATATTCTTTAGTCCTTCTCAAGTACTTAAGAATATTCTTGACTGCTATCCAGTGACACTCACCTAGATCTGACTGGTATCTACTCGTCATGCTCAAAGCATACGAGACATCAGGATGAGTACACAGCATGGCGTACATGATAGATCTTATAGCTGATGCGTAAGGGATCTTATCCATGAGGTCTCTCTCCTCTCTAGAAGAGGGACTTTGAGTCTTCGAAAGACTCACACCATGTGACATCGACAGAAGTCCCTTCTTGAAATTCTACATGGCAAACCGTAGTAATACCGTGTCAATGTATATACTCTGACTTAGGCCAAGCAATCTCTTAGATCTATCTCTATAGATCTTGATGCATAGAATACTGGCTGCTTCACCTAAGTCTTTCATTGAGAAGCACGTCCCCAGCCAAGTCTTCACAGACTGTAGCGAAGGGATGTCATTCCCAATGAGTAGTATGTCATCCACATACAATACAAGGAAGACAACTGTGTTCCCATTAACTCTCTTATAGACACAAGGTTCATCTTCATTCTTGATGAAACCAAACTGTTTGATCGCATCATCGAATCGAAGATTCCAGCTCCGAGAGGCTTGCTTTAGCCCATAAATGGACCTTTGCAGCTTGCATACTTTCCCAGTATGCTGTGGATCTTCAAAACCCTCAGGTTGTGTCATATACACATCCTTGAGTAAGTTTCCATTCAGAAACATGATTTTGACATCCATCTGCCAGATCTCATAATCGTGGAATGCTACAATAGCAAGCTAGATCCGAATAAACTTAAACATCACCACTGGAGAAAAGGTTTCATCATTGTTAATACCATGAATTTGCTTGAAACCTTTAGCCACCAATCGGCCCTTATAGGTATGCATAAGTCCATCCATGTCAGTCTTTCTCCTAAAGACCCACATACACCCAATGGGTTTGACCCCTTCAGGTGGATCAACCAAAGTCCATACTTGGTTGGTGTATATGGATTCCATCTCGGACCTTATGGCCTCTAGCCATTTCTCAGAATCTGGGCTCATCACAGCTTCCTGATAGGAGGTAGGCTCATTCTCAATGAGCATAACGTCATCATGGTCAGACAAGAGAAATGAATATCTCTCAGGCTGACGACGTACCCTATCAGACCTGCGAAGAGGTAGGTCTACATGAACAGGTGGTTGTTCCACAACTCTTTGTGCAACAATCTCATCACCCACAACACTTTGTGGTTCCTGTTCAACCTCCATCAAGGCCTCAGTGCTATGGTCCTTATCTTGAATATCTTCAAGATCAAACGTACTCCCACTAGTTTTTCTAGAAACAAAATCCCTTTCTAGAAAAACCCCAGTCTTTGCAACAAAAACTTTGTACTGACTGGGAATGTGGAAGTAATATCCCTTTGTATCCTTGGGATATCCAACAAAATAGCACCTATCAGATTTGGGTCCCAATTTTTCTAAGACTTGACGTCGAACATAAGACTCACAACCCCAAATCCTCAGGAAAGACATCTTGGGATTTCTCCCTATCGATATCGCATATGGTGTCTTTATCACAACCTTGGATGGTACACAGTTAAGGGTAAAGGCTGCTGTGTCTAGAGCATATCCCCAAAAGGATATAGGAAGATCTATGTGACTCATCATAGATCGTACCATATATAATAAGGTACGATTCCTCCTTTCGGATACACCATTCCATGAAGGGTTTTGCTTATCGAGTCCGTGAGGGGAAACTTCGCTTCCCACTTCACCTCGCTAGCTTGTCCATGGCGATCCCTTTGATGTCCCCAGATTAAAAAAAATTTAATCCTAGACAAAAGGGATTGCCCAAACCACCAAGTCATCGTCATGCTATTTGTTTAGAGAGGTCACTTAAACAAACTAGTTGTTCAAGCGACCATCCTCTATTCTACGAGTTGCCGCGGAATAAACGATGTCCGGATCGCCGGTTTTTGTGTTTATGCTCGGGATCCAAGTATTATTTAGCCATTTACAGATTTATATCATGCTCATAAATGAAAAACAAATACAAACATGTAACATATAAAAATTAGAGAATCGATATACCTCTGGATCTTCTAATGTATGACCTTCCTCCTTTCGGACGTCGTGAGGGCGACGCTCTACCAAAAGTCAAGGCTCCTAGATAGCAAATCTTCCTTCCTCGCTCTTCCAAAGCAAGAGGAAGAATAAAAACAAAGCTCTTCTCCTTCCTATGGCCAACCAACAAGCAACAAGGAGAATGCTTGCCGCCGGCCAACAAGGAGAAGGAGATAATGGTGGAAACCGGCCAAGACACCAAGGGAAAGCCCTATATCTTGTTTCCACCACCTAAGGAGAAGGAGAAGGGGTCTTTGGATGCCGTCCAAGGGCTGGGATAGGGCTGTGGGCGTCGGCCACCAAAGGATGAAGAAGAAAGAAACCTTCCTTATTTGGTGCCACACAAGCCTCCTAAACCCTAAGCTCCCAAACCCTAATCTAGCTCTCCTTATGGCCGGCCATGGAAGTGGGGAAGAAGATTAAGATGAGCTTAAGCCAAGGTAGAGGGAAGATGGAGGAACCGGCCACACCATAGGAAGAAGAAGATAAACTCCTCCCAATGTTGCCGCCCACCCTTGACTCCCAATACCCTAGCCACCAAACCCAATCCTAAACCAACTAGGATTCCTAGCCTCCAAAGGAAGCAAACCCTAATCCCCTTAAGCCATGCTCTCAGATGAAAGGGAGGGTGTTGGACGTCGGCTAAAACCAAGGAGAGTAGAGGGAAGAAGGGTGCCGACCACCATAAGGAAGAAGAAGAAGAAGAAGAATCTTTCCTTAATTGTGGCCACCCAAAACCCTAAATCTCCAAAGCCCTTGCCCCCCAACCTAAGCCCCTTTTCCTCTTCCATTCCTTGCCGCCCACCCTTAAGCCAATATTTATAGAGTTAGGCTTAAGGCTTGATTTAATCTCCTTCATTGGTTCTAGGGATTTAATCTCAACCGTCGGATCTAGAGATTTAATCACAACCGTCGGATCTAGAGATTTAATCTCCACCTTTGGATCTAGAGTTTTGTTTCTATCCTTTGGATCTAAGCTTCATGAGGTGTTAATAGGCTACATTAGAGACCATGAGGAGGAGTTGGATTTTGGCCACCCAAGGATCTAGCCCACATAAAGTCCGATCCACTAATGATGATCCAATCCACAAAAGGATCATCATTGATCTACCTCACCAACCCCCATATGATAATATGAGCTCCATATATTATTTGTACATTTTCTCCCCGTGTTTAAGATCTCGAATGCCCGTCGATTAATTAATTTACTGACCATTAATTAATCAACATCTAACTCCTTGAGTAGTACCACTCAACCTTTTCATCATGCCGGACTAAGTCCACCTGCAGGGTTTACATGATGAACCTTATGAGCTCCTAAAGGGAACATCATCATCCTAATATATAGGACACGGTTTCCTCATATAATCAACGACACACCATATAAATAATATCATCTCCCAACTTACCGAGCCTATCGATTTAATCTATAAATCTTGCCCATTGGTAAATCAAAGACATGAGTACTAAGTATATGTGTCCGTTATTATATCGGGATTAAGAGCATGTACTAAATAATATCTGAGGTCCGATTCGATTATGTGGTCAGCAATAAATCGAATCACCTCTAAGTCGGTCCTGCTCAATACACACAAAGTGCACTAGTGTGATTTTATGGTCAAGACAATCCAATACCAAATCACACTACAACCATTCTGATGGTTTGTCTAAAGCCATCTCGGTTGTGATCTTTTACTTATACTTTTCAAGGAGCCGATAACATGATCTCCCGTGTGACACCACATACCATGTTATCTACAATGTAAAGTATTAGACAATATTGCATAACCATGCAAACAATGATCATGTGATTCTTATTTCAAAATAAAGATGTTCATACAAAAGATAGACTTTTCAGTATACATCCCTACAATCTCCCACTTATACTAAAAGACTATGTTCTCCTCATACTGTCATACATCTGATTCCCCTTCCCTCCACATGCCTATCAAAGCTCTCACTAGAAGGGCCTTAGTGAAAGGGTCTACCAGGTCGTCCTCTGATGCAATCTAGGTGACAGCAACTTCTACCTCCTTTACGATTTCTCGTATCAGGTGGTATTTGCGCTCTATGTATTTACTTGCCTTATGGGCTTGGGTTTCCTTCGAGTTTGCAACTGCACCATTATTATCACAATAAATTGTGATAGTAATGGGCAAGCCAGGAATCACATCCAAGTCCATCAGGAAGTTCCTGAGACACACAACTTCTTTGGCTGCATCAGAGGCTGCCATATACTCAGCTTTCATGGAAGAGTCCGCCACGCATTTCTGCTTGACACTCCTCCATACAATGGCTCCACCTCCCAAAGTAAACACAAAACCTGAGGTATACTTACTATTATCACTATCTGATTGGAAGTCGAAATCCATGTAACCCACAGGGAGTAATTGGTCTGCCCGGTAAACTAGCATATAATCCCTAGTCCTTCTCAGGCACTTCAATATATGCTTTACCACAGTCCAATGTCCCTGTCCTGGATTACTCTGATATCTGCTGACCATGGCCATGGCATAGTCGATATCTGGTCTTGTACATAGCATTGCATACATGAGGCTTCCTACTGCCGAAGCATAAGGAACCACCTTCATTTCCTCTATCTCCTCATATGTTCTAGGACACATCTCCTTAGATAAAGGAACTCCATGCCTGAAAGGTAGAAAAAACTTTCTTGGAGTTCTGCATGCTAAAATGATTCATAATTGTGTCTTATGTATGAAGCTTGGGATAAGCACAACATCCTTTTCCTGCGATCCCTTATAACCTTGATCCCAAGGATATGTCCCACCTCTCCCAAGTCCTTCATATCAAACTGTTTGGACAACCATACCCTTACGCGCGATAACACTTCGATATTGTTGCCAATCACCAAAATGTTATCTATGTATAGTACAAGAAATACCACTACGTTTCCGTCACATCTCTACAAGACTCATCCGAACTTTGAATAAATCCATAAGACTGGATTTACCTCATCAAAGCGGATGTTCCAAGACCTCGAAGCTTGCTTCAATCCATAAACGAACCGATTAAGCTTACATACAAGATGCTCTTTGCCCTTAGCAATGAATCCCTCTGGTTGCTTCATATAGATGTTTTCCTTAAGACTTCCATTAAGGAAAGCTGTCTTGACATCCATCTACCACACCTCATAATCCATATGAGCTGCTATGCATAAGAGCTCCCAGACCTGACTTGAATACATAGATTCAATCTCAGTATTTATTGCACTTTGCCAAGATACTGCATCTATATCTTGGATTGCCTCTTCGTATGTCTAGGGATCAGGTTCATGTTACCCAAGAACATGAATCTATCAGGTTGTCTAACAACTCTCCCAATACGATGAGGTATCACCTGTGTATCCTCTATGACATGCGGTGCAGTGTCATGTGGTATATCCTCTTGTACCGGTGGTACTAAAGAAGTGACTTCCCCTTTTAACTCCTCCAGAACAATTTTACTCTTGGGCTTGTGGCTCATCACATAGTCTTCCTCTAGAAATCTGGCGTTCGTGCTAACAATCACCCTCTGATCTCTAGGACTATAAAACAATCCACCCTTCGTTCCTCTAGGATAGTCAACGAACAAGCGCACTTCTGTACGAGGTTCCAACTTGCCAGCATCTGCCTTTAGCACATGTGCTGGACTCCCCCATTTCCAAATATGTCTTAGCCTAGGCTTTCGCCCAGTCCACAACTCTGTGGGAGTAGAAGGCACTGATTTAGATGGAACCAAGTTCAGAATGTACACCGCCGTATCTAGAGCATATCCCCAGAACGAAGCTGGCAAGTCAGAATAACTCATCATCGATCTAACCATTTTCATAAGAGTCCTATTCCTTCGCTCTGCTACACCATTCTGCTGGGGTATGCCAAGTGCAGTCAATTGGGATTGATTCCCATCCTCTAATAAGTAATTCCTAAACTCTCCCAAGAGGTACTCACCACCATGATCAGATCGTAGTGTCATCCATATCTTGAATAATCATCTATGAAAGAGACGAAATATTCAAGACCACCTCTTGCCGGGATAGTTATAGGACCACACAAATTAGAATGAACCATTTCTAACACATCTTTGGCTCTATACCCCTTGGCCTTAAAAGGCCTCTTGGTCATTTTATCCTCCAAGCAAGATTCGCAGGTTGGGAGATCCTCCACCACTAATGAACCCAAAGGTCCATCAGCTATCAACCTTTGAATTTTGCTTAGGTTAATGTGACCAAGCCTAAGATGCCAAAGATATGTTTGGTTCATCTTCGAAGGTTCTTGTCTCTTATTGAAATTAGAAGATGAGTTATAAACTTCAATTTGCATCGTGGGAGGTTTTGGTTCAAGTGTATAAAAATTTCCTATCAATGTACCTGAACAGATATTCTCCCTATTCCTTCTTATAACAGCTCTGTCATTAAAAGAAATAGAATATCCATCCAAAAACAATTTAAAAACTGAAACTAAGTTCTTTCTAAATAAAGGTACATAAATGAAATTTTCCAGAACCTAAGTTTTATTTTTCTCAAGAGATAAATAAAACTTCTCCCACTACTCTAGCCGCCACCTTCATGGCATTGCCCAAGTAAATGGTAATCTCTCCTTTAGTTAGTCATCAGGTTTCCTGAAACCCCTATAAAGTATTGTAGACATGATTAGTGGCTCCTGTATCTACACACCATGTGTCGGTAGATAACACCGCTAATCATGTTTCAACGACTAGTCCAAAGGATATATCTTTGTTCTGCTTTGGATTGGGACAATCCTTCTTCCAATGTCCATCCTGCTTGTAAGTGAAGTACTTGCCTTTCGGCTTCTTCACTCCTCCCTGAGATCCTCCCACCACCTTTGCTCCACCTTGTTTCTCCTTCTTCTTGCCTTTCAGCTTAAAAGTAGAAACCTTTTTGAGCAACCATGTCTTGAGGACACTCTTCGAAGAGTGCATACTTGTACTCCTTAGCAGATAAGACAATATCTAGATTCTTTTCCAATCATCATAATTTGGGAACAGTAAGTTTATTTCCTTTAGTATCATAGTAAGTGGACTGAAAGTCAATTTTGAAAATCCTAAGAATCACATAGATCATTACTGTAGATTTCAAAAAATTATTGATTCCTCAAACAATAAAATTTTAAAATCAACCAACACCTCAAAACACCGAGAATATCGTATGCCACGATAGTCTGGACGTATACGAATTCTACATTTGTAAGAGGAGGTTTTACCCATTAATTTTACTATCTTGTCAACCTAACTTTATGACAAGTAAAATTAATAGTTGGTTTCTCTTCGGCCCTACAAATAAAAGCAGTGACTCCGATGGGGAGGATTCTTATATTTGTATCTAAGTGTTCACCATTACTTGGTACCAAGGTAATGTTGGATCGATATGAGCGCTAGAGGGAGGGGTGAATAGCATTCATAAAAACTTTTCTTTTTCGACGATTAAAACCAAGTACACAGCGGAAAACAAACACAAGAAAGACACAAAGCTTTTTTACTTGGTTCACAGCCCACCGGCTGCTAATCCAAGGCCCTGCGATCCTTGATCGCTTCCGAAGGGCAATCACTAAAAGTCTCTTCCTCGTTGGAGGTAAGAGACAAGACGATTACAATGATTATAAGGCCAATAACAACCTTACCGGTCCTTATACAAATTAAGTACAGAAAGATAATAATAATACCAACAAATAATTAGAAGATGGCTCACGGTCGGAGTAGCGTTGTAGAGAGCACGAGCACTTGGGAGATTCTTGAATTTGGGTGTGAGTCCTCCCCTCCTTTTATAGATTTGTGCCTTGGAATTTGTCCTGATCCAGATCCAAAACTCGTGGATCTTATCTTGAGGTGGCGGCTTATCTTATCCTGAGGTGGCAGCTTATCTTATCTTGAGGTGGTGGCATCAATCTCTATCTCTTTGACCTTGTGCATTGGTGATCGTACCGACATCGGATTGATCCTCTTAGCGATCAACTTCCTTGATTGACTATTGACATCTCGATTGGTAGGTGCGCCGAGAATTCACGCAATACAAGATTAGCACAATATATGCATAATGCCATGCAGTGTGACAGTCCTTTGACTGTCCGATCTCAACTTCAGCATTCCTCTGGAAGCCTTAGTCGTATCGACGCCTAGGATTGTCCTCTAACCGAGGGCACGTCCTTACCACCGCTCCACACACGGAGCTTACCTTTGGTCCTCTTGACCTGTCGTTTAGTTTTCGGTCACCACTGACGTTCCTCGACTCCCCGAGGTTCTCCTGGTATCGCCCGACCACCACGGTTTCTCAACTTGAGATTCTCTGGATGTCGCTCGACCTTTGGCTTTGCTTAAACACTTCCTGCACACTTAGCATATCACATGAGATAACAAAATAACTTAACTTTGAATCTTTGCCATTATCAAAACCAAGGTTCGATTATCTAGTGCCCCTGCACCAACAATCTCCCCCTTTTTGATTTATGGCAAACCAATTCAAAGTTAAGAGAAAATAATCAGTAAGCATTGAACAATCATTTTTCAAAACCTCCCCCTTAAGGGTACCTCCCCCTTAACCCTAGGTGAGTTTTGAAAAACAATTACTTTTTGGGAAAGAAAAAGTAAGTAACCTCTTAACTTTATTCTCTCCACCCCTTTGACATATATCAAAAATAACTTTATATTGGGTACATTGCCAAGAAATAGAATTTTTAAACATGTTAATCAAGTTGATTTAATATGTTCAACTCCCTTTAATTCTTAAGAGTTTAGGAGTTTAGTTTTTTAGATCCTGCACCAACAATGTATATCCTAGGTTAGAATGTGACCCCCTAACCTTTAACATTGTTATAAAATTTTGAGAAAGAATTAAAAAAAAACATTTTAAAGGCTCAAGTCTATTGGTTTTATGCCAAACTGGAGGTAGCTAGATACTAAGTTTGTCCAACTTAAGTCTTCTCTCCCCTTTGGCATATTATCAAAAGAAGGATTTAAATTGAGAAAGTATTGGTGATTTTTTTTAAACAAAATATTTTTTAACAACTTCTATGATGATTATCCAATTAGAACCTCCCCCTTAACCTAACATCCTTGTTAGCCACAAGGAAGGCATATCTAGAGGGTCTCCCCTTTTGTCTGACAAACTCTTAAGACATCCTTGTTGGCCATAAGGAAGACTCACCTAAGTGTCCAGAGGGTCTAGGTATCTAAAGTTGACCTAAGGATTTATACGTTCAATATTGGTCAACTAACCATCATTTTAAGAAGTATAGTTGTTTTGAAAACTACGTATAACTACACACAATAATCATGGCAACCAATAAAAATAGTTTTAAGAATCTATTTATGTGTATATAAATTTTGAAATCATTTTCAAAATCATTTTTAATTTGTTGTCCTTACCATCTCACCCATTCTACATGATCAACCAAGTTATTCTTATAGGTATTGTGAGATGAATTTAATTTAATGCCTTAGAAATTAATTAATCTTGGGTTAGATTCGGATTTCACCTTTAGTTAGTTAAGTGAACATTTCAAAAGAGGGCTTCCAGGTCATGGCGAGGCACAGGGGCCTTCTTTGATCGGAACAACGACCACTTCCTTAGACAAAGCCAACTTAGGAAATTACACACTTAATTCACTCAGGATTACGTCCTGATCTAACTAGTTTAGGATGTGTTGAGGTAGCTTCAGTTAGTTCCACTTAATTAAATGCACCAAGCTAGATACTCCTTATCTAACTCGGATACACTTGACTTCATTTCCTTAACGTACTATCATCTCACATCCATCGATACTATGTTGTCAAGATTAATTAATTATTTCCTATCTAACCATTCTATGAGAGTGAATTTAAAACTAGTATGTATGACATGAAAAAATAAGCATGATAATGATATGTATGCATGAGCAAGCTACATTCAATCAATTTAAAGAAAGGTTATTTTCTTGGGTAGACTTTTATTTGTTCTATAGTTATAAGATACTTTATTATAATTAGGTTTAAAAATTTTAGTATCTTGATTTTTGGTTAGCTTAGACTTGTAACCCAAGTCTACATGTTTATTAGTTGATTTTTTAAAAGTTGAAGGTTTAATTACTAGATTATTAATTTGTGTATAATCAAATGGTACTCTATTATAATTAATTTTATTGGTTTGATTATCTAATTTTGAATTTTTAATTAAGTTAGATTGTGAATTATTTAAAATAGGATTATTAGAATTTTTTAAGATAAGATTATTAGACTTTTTAAAAATAGAATTATTAGAATTTTTTAAGATAAGATTATTAGACTTTTTAAAAATAGAATTATTAGAATTTTTTAAGGTAGAATTATTAGAATTATTCAAGATAAGATTATTAGAATTTTTAAAGGTAGAATTATTATTAGAATTATTTATGATAAGATTGTTAGAGTTTTTTAAGGTAGAATTATTATTAGAATTATTTAAGATAAAATTGTTAGAGTTTTTAAAGGTAGAATTATTATTATAATTATTTAGATTATCTTTGGAATTTTTTAAAGTTAATTTCGATTTTTTTATGGTTGAATTTTTCAAAACAGATTTTTTTAATTCGGAATTATCTAGATTAATCAGATCTAGGATTTGATGATTCTGTCCTATGGTTTGATTATTCTGATCAAGGGTTTGATTATTCTGATTAAGTCCTAGGTTGGTTTTATTTTTGACTTGATCTAGATCTATGTTGATTATACTAAATATTTGATTAATCTCTTTGTTAATTTTATCAAATGTTAGATTAATTTGATCATTTTCTTCCATGATATTATTATTATTATTATTATTATTATTATTTAAACTAATTAAATCTGAATTAATTAATTTTTTATTAGTTGAATTATTAATTGTATTAATTAATTGACAACAATTACACAATTTATCTAAATTATCAACTATTCTAAAACTCAACTTTTCAAAATTATTAACTTTACTAACCTTTTTTTTCGGACACCGATTCTTGTAGTGACCGAATCTTCTTCCAAGCACTTGATATGCTCCTTGTTCTTCCGGATTCCTGGCAATGGTGTCTCCTTTGTCGTCGGTTGCGTCGTTCGAGTCTTACGAGTAGGACACTTATTTTTATAGTGTCCTCTCTCCCTGCACTTAAAGAAAATAATATGAAATTTAAAATTTAAATTGACATTGTTACCTTTATGCCTTGTGGGAGACTCTTCCATGGTTGGCTCGGTCAACGATTTTCTAAAACTCGCAAAAAAAACACAAACCAAAAAGTCCCAAGACTTGGTCTTGGATTAGTAGTGTGGGAGATATTTAAAAATAAAAATAAAAATAAAGAAAAGAAAATTCAGGATCGGTGGTTGCATCGAATCTGAGCGCCCCCGCTCTGATACCAATTGTTGGATCGATATGAGCGCTAGAGGGGGGGGTGAATAGCGTTCATAAAAACTTTTCTTTTTCAACGATTAAAACCAAGTACACAGCGGAAAACAAACACAAGAAAGACACAAAGCTTTTTTACTTGGTTCATTACATTTTGCTAATCTAAGGCCCTGCAATCCTTGATCGCTTCTGAAGGGCAATCACTAAAAGTCTCTTCCTCGTTGGAGGTAAGAGACAAGACGATTACAATGATTATAAGGCCAATAACAACCTTACCAGTCCTTATACAAATTAAGTACAACAAGATAATAATAATACCGACAATTAATTAGAAGATGGCGCACGATCAGAGTAGCGTTGTAGAGAGCACGAGCACTTGGGAGATTCTTGAATTTGGGTGTGAGTCCTCCCCTCCTTTTATAGATTTGCACCTTGAAATTTGTCCCAATCCAGATCCAAAACTCATGGATCTTATCTTGAGGTGGCGGCTTATCTTATCCTGAGGTGGCATCTTATCTTATCTTGAGGTGGTGGCATCAATCTCTATCTCTTTGACCTTGTGCTTGGTGATTAAACGACATCGATCGTGATCCTCTTAGCGATCAGCGCCTTGATTGACTACGGACATCTCGATTATTCTTGCGCCGAGAATTCCTGCAATACAAGATTAGCACAATAGATGCATAATGCCATGCAGTGTGACAGTCCTTTGACTGTCCAATCTCAACTTCAGCATTCCTCCGGAAGCCTTAGTCGTATCGACGCCTAGGATTGTCCCCTAACCGAGGGCATGTCCTTACCACCACTCCACACACGGAGCTTACCTTTGGTCCTCTTGACCTGTTGCTTAGCTTTCGCTCACCACTGACGTTCCTCGACTCCTCGAGGTTCTCCTGGTATCGCCCGACCACCACGGTTTCTCAACTTGAGATTCTCTGGATGTCGCTCGACCTTTGGCTTAGCTTAAACACTTCCTGCACACTTAGCATATCACATGAGATAACAAAATAACTTAACTTTGAATCTTTGCCATCATCAAAACCAAGGTTCGATTATCTAGTGCCCCTGCACCAATAGGTAATTATCTCGGATTATGTGCCTTACGATGGGGAAGTACACACGCTCCTTAATAATTTCCTATAACCATATTCGACCTTGTGATTCGCAAACAAACTCATCCGATGGGGAGGAAGACACTCAGAGCAAACGCGCAAGTTTGTTTGCATCACTTGTCAAATCGTAATGGTGGCCGTGGGAATTTTAAAAATTCCCTCTCCCAATTAGTAATTTGAAAATGAGGAATTTTCCTAGTCTACGATATGCATATCAAACAAAAAGCAATAAATATGAAAAATAAATTATTTTCCAACTATTATGGCTTTTGTCTTCAATATGTCTCCTGTCGCAACGCCATCTCGTCCGCTACTCCTACGCCATGTACAAGGCATCCGGAGATCCGAGCCGAGACTAAAACCTATTTTAATTTCATCCATCGATCCTATACTCCACGAGGGAGTGTACATGAAATCTAGATCGAAAGTAAAATAAAATAAAGAGTGGCTAAACAATGTCGTATTTAATTTATAAAAACTAAATACTAGCCTATTCAACCCCGAGGATTCAACAAAGTAAATATTTACACACATACAATCACATACACACATATGTCCATAATAGTCGGATCTTATGCCTGCAACCAAAGAGTTAAACTACGCATATCCTACTATTATCTGGCACATATAATATATGAAAAAGTTCATAAAAATTAACCGAATCCTAAACACACAAAACTGGAAACCTTTGCTCTGATACCAATTGAAGGGTTTTGCTTATCGAGTCCGTGAGGGGAAACTTCACTTCCCACTTCACCTCACTAGCTTGTCCATGGCGATCCCTTCGATGTCCCTGGATTAAAAAAAAAATTAATCCTAGACAAGAGGGATTTCCCAAACAACCAAGTCATCGTCGTGCTATTCGTTTAGATACGTCACTTGAACAAACTAGTTGTTCAAGCAACCATCCTCTATTCTACGAGTAGCTGCGGAATAGACGATGTCTGGTTCGCCGGTTTTTGTGTTTATGCTCGGGATCCAAGTATTATTTAGCCATTTACATAATTATATCATGCTCATAAATGAAAAATAAATACAAACATGTAACATATATGTAGGATCAAAATGAGCGCTAGAGGGGGGGGGGGGGTGAATAGCGCAAAATGGTTTTTCTTTTCTTTTGTTGTAAAAACGATAAGTGAGAGATAAACGCAGCGAAAAAGAGATGGACACAAGGAGTTTTACTTGGTTCACAGCCAACCGGCTTCTAATCCAAGGCCCTAATGGTCCTAGACCACGTACGAAGGGCAATCACTAAAACATTCCTCCTCGTTGGAGGTAGTTCTGATTACAAAACATTCGACAAAAACACAAGGATGAGAGACAAGCCCCTCTCTCCTTTTTGATATAAAAGCTCGAAAAACACAACTTAAATTAATCGACTAAAACGATTACCAACACTTTAACAGTGAAGCTTCGTGTTGGCAGCACTTCGTTGTAGTGGCGTTGAGAAAAGCTTGAAATAATTGTTGTATCTAAGATGTGAAGCACCCCCTCTATTTGAAGCCTTGTCAGCCCACTTGAGATCCGCCACCTCACCACCAATTGAGGATAAGTTTCCACCTTGCTTTTGACCGCCACCTCACCAAGATTTGGGGATAAGTTGCCACCTTGCTTTTAGTTCCTTTTGCCCATTTTCGGGATACTTTAGTTATTTAATTTTATTTCAATTTGAGTTCTAATTTTAATTCGAATTCGAATTCTAATTTTAATTCGAATTAGAGTAACTTCGAATTCAAACAAGGGTTAGCTCAAAGCAATATGTAGAAATATTAAATGTGATGGATTTAGATGGTTTCTAACCATCCGATCTCGACTTAGACTTTCATGGAAAGTTTTGGGTCGGATTGTCGCCTAAGATCAACTCCTAAATGGAGGATTTGACCTCACTTACGCTCATCGGACACGAGTCTTACCTTGCACTTCTTTGTCGGATCTCAACTCAAGCTTAACCTATTTACGCACACTCAAGTAGACTCATGAGATAACAAAATAGACTTAACCTTGTGTCTTTGCTATAATCAAAACACGGGTTTGATTTCGATGCCTCACTTTGCACCAACAATCTCCCCCTTTTGATCTATGGCAAAAAACACACAAAGTTAAGAAATTAAGTGCATGAAACAGTAAAGACATGAAGCAAAAGTAGGAGTAGTAAAAATATTTCTCAAGTTCTCCCCTTAGAGGAACCCTCCCCTTGGCCAGGGTGAGTACTTGAAAAAGACTTTTAGTTCTCCAAACACAAAGATAACGAGTTAAGTAAATGGCATTACTTAACTTAGGCTCTTAGAGTCAAAAATAAGTGCAAGTTAAGTAATCAAAAGTTAAGTTAAAAAGGTTAATTATTCAAAAGGTTTAACTTTTGATTTCTTAACCTTTAAAGTTTTCAATTCAAGAGTTGAAACCTAAACCTTACTCCCTTAACTTAGGCCAGAATCAAAGTTTTTAAGTTAAGTTATCAAATTCAAAATTTGAATTTATTGAACTTTAACTTTGGCCTTTTCTCCCCTTTGACATAAATCAAGAAAAAGTAGGGGGGGGGGGTTTAAGAAAACCCTAAGTCCAAGCATGATGATTTTGAAAATAGTATGTGAAAATAATTCATCTAAATGTTCAACTCTAGTTTGACTTGATTGAAATGATATTATCAACAAGTCCTGATTAGAGTTGGTTAATATTAGTTGCATATTTATACTCCGAGGTTCATATTGACGCACTTGATCTATATCTTGGAACTTGGAGTAGGGTCCTAACATCTCACGCCGTTCTAGGTGGCTTAATACACAAACACATTAACCCTATGTGTTGTGAGATGTGTTGGCTCCTTAAATCTATAGGATCATGATATCTAGGGGAAGTCCTAAACTAGTTCCATTTGCATAAAGAAAAAAATAAAATTCAAAAATAAAATTTTTGAAAATAGCATTTGAAAACTTTTGCTAACCTATTCTATTACGCACATGCCCAATTTTTGTCTCAAGAGACTAAATTCGGCTTCGGGTAGTGGTTTAGTAAATAGGTCTGCTAGGTTAGACTTCGAGTCAACATATTCGAGTTGTATGGAGTCGTTGGCTACATGTTCTCGAATGAAATGGTGTTTTACCTCTATATGCTTTGTCCTTGAATGGCATATAGGGTTCTTAGTTAGATTTATCGAACTTATGTTGTCTACAAAAATTTTAGTTTTGGTGAAGTCCAACCTAAAGTCTCGGAGAGTGTGCTTCATCCAAAGAAGATGAGTTACACACTCACCCATCGCAACGTATTCGGCTTCGGTGGTAGATAAGGCAACACAATGTTGCTTCCTACTGCACCAACTCACTAGACTCGAGCCGAGTAGTTGACAACAACCACTCGTGCTCTTTCTATCGAGTTTACTACCGGCATAATACGAATCGGAGTAGCCGATTAGTTCGAACTCCGTATATCTAGGGTACCAAATACCAACGTTAAGTGTACCCTTAAGATATCTAAGGATACGCTTAACTAGGGTTAGGTGAGACTCCTTAGCACAGGTTTGAAACCTGGCGCACATACTTACTGCGAATAGGATGTCGTGGCTTCATAGCTTAAGTATAGGAGACTTCCTATCGCGCTCCTATAGTACTTTAAGTCAATGGACTTACTTTCTAGGTCTTCTCCTATGTTAACATTAATCGCCATTAGGGTGTTTATTATGTTAGCGTCTTGCATTCCAAATCTTTTAATTAACTCCTTAGTGTATTTTTGTTGATATAGGTATATACCATCCTTAGTTTGTTTAATTTGTAGACCTAAAAAGAAACTTAACTCGCCTACCAAGTTCATTTCGAACTCACTTTCCATGAGTGAAACGAACTCGTTTAGTAAGGCTGAGTTAGAGGTTCCAAAAATTATATCGTCTACGTAAATTTGAGCTATGAATATTTCTTTACCTAAGGTTTTTACGAAGAGAGTTGGGTCAACTAAGCCTTGGTTAAACCCTTTTGACTTAAGATGGATTGAAAGTCTCTCGTACCAAGCTCGAGGGGCTTGTTTAAGTCCATAGAGAGCTTTCTTAAGTTTTAGAACATGGTCGGGTTTATCTAGATTTTCAAATCTGGGGGGTTGGCTAACATAAACTTCTTCTTTAATGTATCCATTTAGGAATGCCGACTTAACATCCATTTGAAACAGCTTAAATCCTCGATGTGCGACATAAGCTAGCAACATTCGAATGGATTCGAGTCTAGCTACTGGGGCATAGGTTTCATCGTAATCTAAGCCTTCGACTTGACTAAACCCTTTGGCGACTAACCTAGCCTTGTTTCTAACTACTTCACCTTTATCATCAAGCTTATTTCGAAACACCCACCTTGTTCCAATTATCATTTTGTCTTTAGGTGGTGGTACTAATTCCCACATGAGCTAGCTCTTCTTTCATTGCAATAATCCAATCGGGATCAAGAAGAGCTTGTTCAATTGATTTGGGTTCTATCTTTGAAATTAAGGAAATTTGACTAAGGTTCCTATAGGATGCTCTAGTTCGAACTCCTAGATTAGGATCTCCTATCACTTGATCGATAGGGTGGTTAGTCTGAATCCTAGATTGGGTTGGGTTTGTGCTTGATCAATGGGGTGACTTGGTTGAACACTAGTTTGACTCGGATCACTTGTCACTTGGTCGACAAGAGAAGTTGGTTGATGTGGATTAGACTCGATCTCAGGGTCGGAGACGAGTTTGGTATCAGTGGGCTCAACACTTGGGGTCATTAAGGGTTTAGTAGGTTCAGGTACTTCATCGAACACTACATTAATAGTCTCTTCGACTTTAAGGGTATCGTGGTTATATACCCTATAGGCCCTACTCGTGGTTGAGTATCCTAAGAAGATTCCGGTGGAGGTTTTGGATTTGAATTTCCCTAGGTGGTTCTTAGTGTTTAAGATATGTACTTTACATCCAAATACCCTAAAGTACTTGATGTTGGGTACTTTATTGTGATAAATCTCGTACGAGGTCTTAAGATGCCTCTTTACTATAAGGATCCTATTCTGGACATAGCAAGCCATGCTAACGGCTTCTGCCCAAAACCTATCAGGTAGGTCGTATTCGTTCAACATGGTCCTAGCGGCTTCTTGTAGAGTTCGGTTTTTCCGCTCCACTAGGCCATTTTGTTGAGGGGTCCTAGGGCAAGAGAATTCATGGTGGTATCCGTTTAGGTTCTGAAGTCGGTGAACCTTTGATTTTCGAATTCACCACCATGATCGCTTCTAAGTCTTTTAACCTTAAGGTTTTTTGATTCTCGATTAATTTGAATAGATTGATTAATTGATCTAGGTATCATTTTTATGTTTGTTGAACCTAACCTGTAAACCTAGAGTAGTCGCCAATTATGACTAAGCAATATTGACTTCTATTGAGTGACTTGGCTCTATGTGAATCGAATAGATCCATATGTGGAGCTCAAGTACACTTGAGGTCGTTCTTGGTTAGTTAACTTGTGTTGTGTCCTAGGTTGTTTTCCTTGTTGACAAGCATTAGATTTTATTAACCAAATTGTTGAGGTTGGGTAAGCCTCGACTCATCTTGTGGGACGAGTCTTGGAGTGACCGAGTCGTGTGTACAACCATGATTCCTCTTCTGTGTCATAAGACATTTGGCTGAGGATTTGACTAAGTTAATTGTATAAATGTTATTTGTCCTAGTTCCTTTGAGTATTGTTTTAGCTGTTTTATTTGTTTTAATTACACATTCATTTTCTAAAAATACGACCTTATAGTTATTGTCACATAATTGGCTTACGCTAAGCAGGTTATATTCAAAATTCTCTACAAGTAATAAATTTTTAATAACAAAATTCGAGTTAAGCTCGATATCACCTGATCCGATGATTTTGAGCTTGCCGTTATTCCCAAAGGCTACCGATCCTTGTCGTTTGAATCAAGCTTCATGAATTTGAGTTGATCCCGGTCATGTGTCGAGCAACCGCTATCCAACATCCATTGATCCTACACACAAGGTGGTTGGATTGGATGTTAGATTTTTTTTTTAAAAAAATTGGTTGTAAGTTTTTAAACCTAGGTCATCTCACCTGTGTCTATATGATCAAGCATGTTATACTTATGTGTTTTTTGTGAGATGACTTCCAATTAAGTTGATTAAGTGCATTTAGGTTCAAGTAATTTTATGTTAGATTTGGATTTGACCCTAGGCTTGTCAAGTTTACCTTTTCAAGATCATGGCTTCCAGGTCGTGGCGAGGCACAGGGGCCTTCTTTTATCGGATCATCGACCACTTCCTTAGACAAAGCCATTCTCAAGAAAATGATGACTTGACTCACCTAAGACTATTTCCTAGTCTAACTGGTTATTTTTGAAAAGAGGCTCCCCGAGGCTCAATCTTTTCGAAGGATTTTAGTTGGTAATGTACGTGTTCTAAGTGAGTTCACAAGTTTTAAAAAAAAGCATGCAATTTCTAAGTTAAGGCACAAACATGTTTTGTACTGGCTCCCCCTAGACCGTTGAATCGGTTCAGTCTATCCACATAGTGGATTTGGTCCTTGGGAACCCAGTACGGGTTGGATCCTAGAGTTGAAATCAAAAAGTTCTTAGGGACCCATGCTTGGACATGTTTCCTAATCGACCTATTGTCGTGTTTGAGTTAAGCGCTAGTCGACCTTGTTGTACCACGACCCTTTGAGATCCAAGCAGGTCAAGTCCTTTGGATCTCGAAGTGAACCTTTCCAACGTGTTCCTAAGATCTTCAACTTGACTTTTCAAGAGAGTTCTCAACCCGAGCTTTTGACGAGTTGGGTCCTCTTCTCGAACTTGACTAGTCGAAGAGGTTAGGGAGACCTTGTGTTTGAGGAGTTTGACCTCCTCAACCAGGGTCTCGACCTTGGACTCGGACATAACTAATTTCCTAGACAAAAACCAAACCGTATTATGTAAAGTATTAAATAAAGTTCGACTCACTTTAAGGGTATCTTTTGAACCGGATGCGTATCCGTGGCTTGACTTGAAGGTAACCGTAGTCCGAGTCATCCTCGAGTTCGACTCAAGTTGAGTTCGGTCTTCGTGCCGACTCAATCGATTTCGCCATGAAGGCGTGGTCTTCCGTCTTCTTCGGATGGCGCTTCTTCCCATGTCACGTTGAGGGCCTTCTTGTGCTTAGGTGCTTGGTGGTTGAGCTTGGGGCACTTTCGGACTTGATATGTCCAAACTATACACTCATAACACCTAATATTAGATCTTTTAGGCTTACCTTGGTTGGGTCGAGTTGTGGTTCGCTTTCGTCCCTTGGCTATCCTTGGAGCTAGGTTCATTAGTTCGGCAGTCAACTCCGGGTCAACTTCTTCTTCGGACTCGTCTTCCTCCTCGGTTAGTGGTGGCTTGCTTGCGATTTTCTTCTTCTTTGAACCTGCAAACAAGGCTATACCCCTCTCGGGTTCCGAGTTGGACTGCTCATGTAATTCGAAATCTGAGAATAATTCATCTATTCTAACTTTAGCTAGGTCCTTAGATACCTTGTAGGCATCGGCCATGGATGCCCACAAGGTGGTCCTAGGGAAAGAATTTAGAACATACCTGATTAGATCTCGGTTTTCGACTTTCTGTCCTATTGAATGCAGCTGGTTGACTATGTCCTGGATGCGGGCGTGCAATTGTGTTGTTGTCTCGTGTTCCTGCATTTTTAGTGTGTACAATTTATTGAACAACAAATCGCGTTTGCAAACCTTAGCTTGATCCGATCCTTCGTGTAACTCGATCAGCCTCGTCCAGAGATCTCTTGCGCTGATGAAGGGTCCGACTCGGTTCAGCTCCTCCTTGGATAGCCCACACTGCAGGATTTGAGTCGCTTTTGCATCTGCCTCGACTTGTCGTTTAGTGGTAATGGACCACTGATTGTAATCCAATGATTCACCTTCTTCATTAGTAGGAAGGGTGAACCCGGTTTGGATCACAATCCACATCTCTATTTGGGTTTTTAGGAAGTACTCCATCCGACCTTTCCAGTAACAGAAATCGTCACCGTTGTAAAACGGTGGTCGGTGTTGGATCGAAATGAGCGCTAGAGGGGGGGGGTGAATAGCGATAGAAAATTTTTCTTTTTCGATGTTCGTGTTAAAAACTCAAGAGATAATTAATCGCAGCGGAATGTAAATGTAAAAACAAGAGAGACAAAGGTTTTACTTGGTTCGTGGAGTAGGCTACTACTCCAAGGCCCTAGTGGTCCTTGACCACGGAGGGCAAATTACTAAACAAACTCCTCCTCGTTGGAGGTAGGAGTTAATCGATACAAAAAAACTTGAGGTAGAGGGACACTCCCCCTCTCCTCGTTACGATAAAAAAGGCTTCGAAGAATGTAAATGAGCAACGACACTAAAATTAAAGCCGACGTACAAAAATAAAGGAAATGAAACCTAGACGTCGGAGAAGAAGAAGCACGTTGTTGTCGGTAGCTTTACGGAGACTTTTTGGAAGCTTAGAATTGTTGTAAAACCCTAGGTTTGGCCCTCCTTTTATAGCCTTTGAGCCCCTTTTCGAGTGGGTCTTCAACCAATCACAAATGGACACCAAACCGCTTTGAGGTGGAGTGATAAGCCTTGACTCTTCGAATCTGATCATTGACCATTAGTCGTGATGGCCATCATCGTGATGGGCTATCGATCGATTGATGACCGGTGATCGGTGATACGGCGATCGAGTCCTCCAAGCTGGCAGTCGACTGATGCTTGCTGCAAGTTAAAGTTAGCTCAATAAAAACATAATTTCGATGGTCGTCGACCATCCGATCTCGACCTAGACCATCTATAAGATGTCTTTGGTCGGATCTACGCTTAAGATCATCCCCGTAAAGAGGATACGACCTCACTTACGCTCACACACACGAGCTTACCTCGATACTTACGTGTCGCTTTTGCTTCCGGCCTTCCACTCGATTCCTTCGGCTCCCAACGAAGTAACTCGAGTATCGCCCGACCACTGCGGCTTCCTTCGGGTGTCGCTAGCCTTCAGCTCCAGCTATATCAATCTTCTGCACACTCGATTCAGCTCGTGAGAAAACAAAATAGACTTAACTTTTGTGTCTTTGCTATAATCAAAACACAGGTTCGATTTCGGTGCCTCACTGCACCAACAATCTCCCCCTTTTTGATATATGGCAAAAACACACAAAGTTAAGGAAATTAAGTGCATGAAATAGTAAAGACAAGAAGCAAAAGTAGGAGTAGTAAAAATATTTCTCAAGTTCTCCCCTTAGAGGAATCCTCCCCCTTGACCGAGGGTGAGTACTTGAAAAAGACTTTTAGTTCTCCAAACACAAAAGTTAAGTTAGGCTTCTTAGAGTCAAAAATAAGTGCAAGTTAAGTAATCAAAAGTTAAGTCAAAGTTTAATTATTCAAAAGGTTTAACTTTTGATTTCTTAACTTGGGCCTTTAAAGTTTTCAATTCCGAAGAGTTGAAACCTAAACCTTACTCCCTCTTAACTTAGGCCAGAATCAAAGTTTTAAGTTAAGTTATCAATTTCAAAAATTTGAAATTGAACTTTGGCTTTTTCTTGAACCTTAACTTTGGCCTTTTCTCCCCCTTTTGACATAAATCAAGGAAAAAGTGGGGGGGTTTTAAGAAAACCCTAAGTCCAAGCATGATGATTTTAAAAATAGTATGTGAAAATAATTCATCTAAATGTTCAACTCTAGTTTGACTTGATTGAAATGATATTATCAACAAGTCCTGATTAGAGTTGGTTAATATTAGTTGCATATTTATACTCCGAGGTTCATATTGACGCACTTGATCTACATCTTGGAACCTGGAGTAGGGTCCTAACATCTCACGCCCATCTACGTGGCTAAGTACACAAACACATTAGTCCTATGTGTTGTGAGATGTACTGGCTCCTTAAATCTATAGGTGCATGATATCTAAGGTATGTCCTATGCTAGTTCCATCAAAATGAAAAATAAGAAATAGTAGTAAGAAAATATAGTTTGCAAGTTCTTATTCTATTACGCACATGCCCAATTTTCGTCTTAATAGACTAAATTCGGGTAGGGGTTTAGTAAATAGATGCCGCTAGGTTAGATTTCGATTCGACTCGAGTTGTATGGCTCCGTTGGCCACATGTTCTCGAATGAAATGGTGTTTGACTTCTATATGTTTGGTCCTAGAGTGACATATTGGATTCTTTGTAAGATTAATTGAACTAATGTTATCTACGTGAAGTTTAGTATTCGTAAAGTCTAACTTAAAGTCGCAGAGAGTGTGCTTCATCCAAAGAAGTTGAGTGACACACTCACCCATCGCGATGTATTCGGCTTCGGTGGTAGATAAGGCAACACAATGTTGCTTCCTACTGCACCAACTCACTAGACTCGAGCCGAGTAGTTGACAACAACCACTCGTGCTCTTTCTATCGAGTTTACTACCGGCATAATCCGAATCGGAGTAGCCGATTAGTTCGAACTCGGTAGATCTAGGATACCAAATACCAACATTAAGTGTACCCTTTAGATATCTAAGGATACGCTTAACTAGGGTTAGGTGAGACTCCTTAGCACAGGTTTGAAACCTGGCGCACATACTTACTGCGAATAGGATGTCGGGTCGACTCGCAGTTAAGTATAGAAGACTTCCTATTGCGCTCCTATAGTACTTTAAGTCAATGGACTTACTTTCTTGGTCTTCTCCTATGTTAACATTTATCGCCATTGGGGTGTTTATTACCTTAGCATATTGCATTCCAAATCTTTTAATTAACTCCTTAGTGTATTTTTGTTGATATAGGTATATACCATCCTTAGTTTGTTTAATTTGTAGACCTAAAAAGAAACTTAACTCGCCTACCAAGTTCATTTCGAACTCACTTTCCATGAGCGAAACGAACTCGTTTAGTAAGTGAGTTAGAGGTTCCAAAAATTATATCTCGTAAATTTGAGCTATGAATATTTCTTTACCTAAGGTTTTTACAAAGAGAGTTGGGTCAACTAAGCCTTGGTTAAACCCTTTTGACTTAAGATGGATTGAAAGTCTCTCGTACCAAGCTCGAGGAGCTTGTTTAAGTCCATAGAGAGCTTTCTTAAGTTTTAGAACATGGTCGGGTTTATCTAGATTTTCGAATCCGGGGGGTTGGCTAACATAAACTTCTTCTTTAATGTATCCATTTAGGAATGCCGACTTAACATCCATTTGAAATAGCTTAAATCCTCGATGATAAGCTAGCAACATTCGAATGGATTGAGTCTAGCTCTTGGGGCATAGGTTTCGTAAGTAATCTAAGCCTTCGACTTGGCTAAATCCTTTGGTGACTAACCGAGCCTTGTTTCTAACTACTTCACCTTTATCATCAAGCTTATTTCGAAACACCCACCTTGTTCCAATTATCGTTTTGTCTTTAGGTGGTGGTACTAATTCCCACACTTCGTTCCTAGTAAATTGAGCTAGCTCTTCTTGCATTGCAATAATCTAATCGGGATCAAGAAGAGCTTGTTCAGTTGATTTGGGTTCTATCTTTGAAATTAAGGAAATTTGACTAAGGTTCCTATAGGATGCTCTAGTTCGAACTCCTAGATTAGGATCTCCTATCACTTGATCGATAGGGTGGTTAGTCTGAGTCCTAGATTGGTTTGGGTTTGTGTCACCTAATGCTTGATCAATGGGGTGACTTGGTTGAACACTAGTTTGGTTGGAGTCATCTATCACTTGATCAATAGAGTGACTAGGTTGACTTAGGTTAGGATTAACACTAGACAGATCTCGGATCGAGTAAGGTCTAGTATGAATCGGCTCGCTAATTGGGGTTGCGGGGTTTTGTAGGTTCATGTCCTTCATCAATACTACATTGATAGTCTCCTCGACTCTAAGGGTGTCGTGGTTATATACTCTATAAGCTCTACTTGTAGTCGAGTATCCTAGAAAGATTCAGTGGTTTTGGATGTAAATTTCCCTAGGTAATCCTTAGTGTTTAGGATATGTACCTTACACCCAAATACCCTAAAGTACTTGATGTTAGGTATTTTATCGTGATAAATCTCATACGAGGTCTTAAGGTGCCTCTTTACCATAAGGATCCTATTTTGGACATAGCTAGCTAAAAACCTATCGGGTAGGTCGTATTCGTTCAACATGGTCCTAGCGGCTTCTTGTAGAGTTCGGTTTTTCCGCTCCACTAGGCCATTTTGTTGAGGGGTCCTAGGGCAAGAGAATTCATGGTGGTATCCGTTTAGGTTACAGAAGTCGGTGAACCTTTGATTTTCGAATTCACCACCATGATCGCTTCTAAGTCTTTTAACCTTAAGGTCTTTTTGATTCTCGATTAATTTGAATAGATTGATTAATTGATCTAGGGTATCACTTTTATGCTTGATGAACCTAACCCACGTAAACCTGGAGTAGTCGTCAATTATGACTAAGCAATATTGACTTCTATTGAGAGACTTGGCTCCATGTGAATCGAACAGATCCATATGCAGGAGCTCAAGTACACTTGAGGTTCGTTCTTGGTTAGTTAACTTGTGTTGTGTCCTAGGTTGTTTTCCTTGTTGACAAGCATTCTGATTTTATTAACCAAGTTGTTGAGGTTGGGTAAGCCTCGACTAAGCCACTCGACTCATCTTGTGGGAGAGTCTTGGGTGCGAGTCGTCGGTGCCACAACCATGATTCCTCTTGCCGTGTCATAAGACACTTAGTTGAGGAGTTGGTTAAGTTGATCGTATAAATGTTGTTATTTCTAGTTCCTTTAAGAATTGTTTTAGCGGTTTCGTTGGTATTAATTACGCATTCATTTTCTAGAAATATAACCTTATAGTTATTATCACACAATTGGCTTACACTAAGTAAGTTATATTCAAAATTCTCTACAAGTAATACATTTTTAATAACAAAATTCGTGTTAAGCTCGATATCACCTGATCCGATGATTTTGAGCTTGCCGTTATTCCCAAAGGCTACCGATCCTTGTCGTTTGAATCGAAGATTTGCGAAATTGAGTTGATACCCGGTCATGTGTCTGGAGCAACCGCTGTCCAACATCCATTGATCCTACACACAAGGTGGTTGGATTGGATGTTAGATTTTTGTTAAGAAAATTGGTTGTAAGTTGTTAACCCTAGGTCATCTCACCGGAGTCTATATGATCAAGCATGTTATACTTATGTGTTTTTGAGATGACTTCCAATTAAATTGATTAAGTGAATTTAGGTTCAAGTAGATTTAGGTTCAAGTGATTTTATGTTAGATTTGGATTTAACCCAAGGCTTGTCAAGTTTACCTTTTCAAGATCATGGCTTCCAGGTCGTGGCGAGGCACAGGGGCCTTCTTTTATCGGATCATCGACCACTTCCTTAGACAAAGCCATTTTCAGGAAAATGATGACTTAACTCACCTAAAATTATTTCCTCGTCTAACTAGTTATTTTTGAAAAGAGGCTCCCCGAGGCTCAATCTTTTCGAAGGATTTTAGTTGATTATTTGAAAAGAGGCTCCCCGAGGCTCAATCTTTTCAAAGGATTTTAGTTGATTATTTACGTGTTCTAAGTGAGTTCACGAAAGAAAACAAAAACAAAAAAAAAAAAAATCTAAGCATGCAATTTCTAAGTTAAAACACAAACATGTTTTGTACTGGCTCCCCCTAGACCGTTGAATCGGTTCGGTCTATCCACATAGTGGATTTGGTCCTTGGGAACCCAGTACGAGTTGGATCCTAGAGTTGAAATCAAAGTGATCTTAGGGACCCATGCTTGGACACATTTTTTATGTCTACTTACGATTGACATATACGACTTATTGGTTGTGTTTGAGCTAAACCCTAGTCCGGCCTTGTTGTACACGGCCCTTTGCGATCCAAGTAGGAGGTCAAGTCCTTTGGATCCCAAAGTAAACCTTTCCAACGTATTCCTAAGATCTTCGACTTGACTTTTCAAGAGTGAGTTCTCAACTTCGAGTTTTTCAACCCGAGTTGAGTCCTTCTCTTTAACTCGACTAGTCGAAGAGGTTAGGGAGACCTCGTGTTTGAGGAGTTTAACCTCCTCAACCAGAGTCTCGACCTTGGACTCGGATTTAACTAATTTCCTAGACAAAAACCTAACAGTATTATGTAAGGTATTAAATAAAGCTCGACTTACTTTAAGGGTATCTTTTGAACCGGATGCGTATCCGTGGCTTGACTTGAAGGTAGCCGTGAGTCAGAGTCATCCTCGAGTTACTCAAGTTCAGGCTCGGTCTCCGTGTCTGACTCAATTGATTTCGCCATGAAGACGTGGTCTTCGTCTTCTTCGGATGACGCTTCTTCCCATGTCGCGTTGAGGGCCTTCTTGTGCTTAGGTGCTTGGTGGTTGAGCTTAGGGCACTCGGACTTGATATGTCCAAACCTGTTACACTCATAACACCTAATATTAGAACTTTTAGGCTTACCTTGGTTGGGTCGAGTCGTAGTTCGCTTTCGTCCCTTGGCTATCCTTCGAGCTAGGTTCATTAGTTGGATCAACTCGGGTCAACTTCTTCTTCGGATTCATCTTCCTCCTGGGTGGTGGCTTGCTTGCGATTTTCTTCTTCTTTGAACTGCAAACAAGGCTATACCCTCTCGGTTCGAGTTGGATTGTTCATGTAATTGAAATCCGAAAAGAGTTGTCTAACCTAATTTTAGAAAGGTCCTTGGAGACCTTATAGGCATCAACCATGGATGCCCATAAGGTAGTCCTCGGAAAAGAGTTTAGGACATACCTAATAGGTCAGCGGTTTCGACCTTTTGCCCGATGCGTGTAGGTTGTTGACTATGTCTTGGACACGGGCGTGGAGTTGCGTCGTGGACTCGTGTTCCTGCATTTTTAGTGTGTACAATTTATTGAATAACAAATCACGTTTGCAAACCTTAGCTTGATCCGATCCTTCGTGTAACTCGATTAGCTTTGTCTAAAGATCCTTTGCGCTGAAGGGCGACGCGATTTAGCTCCTCCTTGGACAAGCCGCATTGGAGGATTTGTGTTGCCTTGGCATCGGCCCGACTTGTCGTTTGTTTACAGCAGTCCATTGATCATAATCCAAGGAGTCACCCACTTCATTAGTCGGAAGTGAAAACCGTTTGGATTATGATCCACATCTCGATTTGGGTTTTGAAAGCATTCCATCCGACCTTTCGAAAATCATCTCCATTGTAAAGCGGAGGTGGACGGTGCTAAAACCCTCGAGATGGGTCATTAGAGAACAAAAAGACAAGGAGACTAAAATGAAAACCTAGCAACAACAAAAACACGAAAGTACCAAGACTTGCATCTTGGATTAGTAGTCGGGAAATAAAAAGAAATAAGCGAAAAATAGAAAGTTAAGCAAAGAAATAAGAAACTAAATAAAAGTAAGTACTCACAACCTTCGATGTCCCGAAGGCTACTAAACGTCGATTTTGAGGATGAAAACAGATTGTTAGGAGTAAACCCCAATAAGAAGTGTAGATCTCTAGAGCTTCGATTTAGTAGGTAGACCGTGTCGTGGGTCAACTTGTACAAAAAGTTATGCCCGTTTGACCGTCGGCTACTCCAAAAGCGAATACTTGCAAAACAAAATCAAGCGAAGAGTACCAAGACTTTCTTGGATTAGTAATCTTGGGAGAAAAAATTTAAATGAAAAACAAATCTGGAAAAAAATGTTAGATTGGTGGTTTCACCCTAAGTGCCCGACTCGATACCAATTGTTGGATCGAAATGAGCGCTAGAGGGGTGAATAGCGATAGAAAATTTTTCTTTTTCGATGTTCGTGTTAAAAACTCAAGAGATAATTAATCGCGGAATGTAAATGTAATAACAAGAGAGACAAAGGTTTTACTTGGTTCGTAGTGTAGGCTACTACTCCAAGGCCCTAGTGGTCCTTGACCACGACGAGGGCAAATTACTAAACAAACTCCTCCTCGTTGAGGTAGGAGTTAATCGATACCTTGAGGTAGAGGGACACTCCCCTCTCGTTCATAAAAAAGGCTTGAAGAATGTAAATGAGCAGCGACACTTAAATTAAAGCCGACGAAAAAATAAAGGAAATGAAACCTAGGCGTCGGAGAAGAAGAAGCACGTTGTTGTGGTAGCTTTGGAGACTTTTTGGAAGCTTAGAATTGTTGTAAAACCCTAGGTTTGGCCCTCCTTTTATAGCCTTTGAGCCCCTTTTGGGTGGGTCTTCAACCAATCACAAATGGACACCAAACCGCTTTGAGGTGGAGTGATAAGCCTTGACTTCGAAGATCATTGACCATCGATCGGTGATGGCCATCACGATCGATGGATGGCGATCCGATCGATTGATGACCTTCAGATCGGCCCGATACCGGCATTGAGTCCTCAGTGGCGCTGATCGATGCTTGCCGTAAGTTAAAGTTAGCTCAATAAAAACATAATTTCGATGGTTCGACCATCCGATCTCGACCTAGACCATCTATAAGATGTCTTTGGTGGATCTACGCTAAGATCATCCCGTAAAGAGGATACGACCTTACTTACTCTCGCACACATGAGCTTACCTCGATGCTACGTGTCGCTTTGCTTCGACCTTCCACTGATTCCTTCGGCTCTCCTCCAAAGTAACTCGAGTATGAGGCCACCACCGCGGCTTCCTCCGTGTCGCTAGCCTTCACTCATTTATATCAATCTTCGCACTCGATTCAGCTCGTGAGAAAACAAAATAGACTTAACTTTTGTGTCTTTGCTATAATCAAAACACAGGTTCGATTTCGGTGCCTCACTGCACCAACAGTCGGACGGTGCTAAAACCCTCGAGATGGGCCATTAACACAAAACGGTAAGAAGAGAGAAAAAAGAAAAAACACACAGACAACAAAGGTCCCAAGACTTGCGTCTTGGATTAGTAGTGCGGGAAGAAGAAAAGATAAATAAATCAATCAATAGATTAACTAATTAGAAAATTAATTTTAATTCTGTAAAAAAAATAATTAATTAATTAATTTCGAAAATTAATTATAAACTATTTTGTAGAAAAAAAATCTAATGTTGAAATTAAGTAAAAAATATTGAAAAACCAAACTTATATTCAAGATTTAAAAATTAAAATAAGTTTTTAATTGATTTTTAATTGATTAAATTTTGTAAATTGATTGAAAATCTATTTTAGTGGAAATAAGATTTAATTCAATGCTAAGATTAACGAGAAAACTTTATAAAACGAAATATAAAGATTTTAGGGTTTGAAAAATTCAAGTGTTTAAAAAAAGTGAAAGAATTTTTAATTCTGGGAAAAACAAATTTTAATCAGTAATAGAATTAAAAAATCATAATTAAGAGTTTTTTTTTGTTAGGATGATCAATAGAAAGATTAAAAGCGATAAAATTAAATTAAAGAAAAATCTGAAAAAAAATTTAGAAAAATAAAAAAAAACACAAAAATTAATGTAGACAGAAACAAAGGAAACAAAAGAAAGAAAAATTACTCAAATTGGTGGTTTCACCAAATTTGAGTGCCCCCAGCTCTTATACCAATTGTAGGATCGAAATGAGCGCTAGAGGGTGAATAGCTAAAATGGTTTTTCTTTTCTTTTGTTGTAAAAACGATAAGTGAGAGATAAACGCAGCGAAAAAGAGATGGACACAAGGAGTTTTACTTGGTTCACGACCAACCATTGCTAATCCAAGGCCCTAATGGTCCTAGACCACGGGAGGAGGCAATCACTAAAACACTCCTCCTCGTTGGAGGTAGGAGTTACGATTACAAAACTTTAAACAAAAACACAAGGATGAGAGACAAGCCCTCTCTCCTTTTGATATAAAGCTCAAAAACACAACTTAAATTAATCGACTAAAGCGATTACCAACACTTTAACGTGAAGCTTGCCGTGTTGGCCCGTTGTAGTGGCGTCGTCGTAGAAGAGCGGCATTATGGAGGCGTTTGAGAGCTTTTTAATAATTGTTGTATCTAAGATGTGAAGCACCCCCCTCTATTTGAAGCCTTGTCCGCCCACTTGAGATCCGGCCACCTCACCACCAATTGAGGGATAAGTTTCCACCTTGCTTTTGGCCAAGCCACCTCACCAAGATTTGGGGGATAAGTTACCACCTTGCTTTTAGTTCCTTTTGCCCATTTTCAGGATACTTTAGTTATTTAATTTTATTTCAATTCAAGTTCTAATTTTAATTCAAATTCGAATAAATTCGAATTCTAATTTTAATTACAATTAGAGTAACTTCGAATTCAAACAAGGGTTAGCTCAAAGCAATATGTAGAAATATTAAATGTGATGGATTTAGATGGTTTCTAACCATCCGATCTCGACTTAGACTTTCATGGAAAGTTTTGGGTCGGATTGTCGCCTAAGATCAACTCCTAAACGGAGGATCCGACCTCACTTACGCTCGTCGGACACGAGTCTTACCTTGCACTTACTGTGTCGCAGATCTCCAACTCAAGCTTAACCTGTTTCTGCACACTCAAGTAGACTCATGAGATAACAAAATACACTTAACCTTGTGTCTTTGCTATAATCAAAACACAGGTTCGATTTCGGTGCCTCACTGCACCAACAATATAAAAATTAGAGAATCGATATACCTCTCGATCTTCTAATGTATGACCTTCCTCCTTTCGACGTCGTGTGGGCAAAGCTCTACACAAAAGTCGAGGCTCCTAGATCGCAAATCATCCTTCCTTGCTCTTCCAAAGCAAGAGGAAGAATAAAAACAAAGCTCTTCTCCTTCCTATGGCCAACCAACAAGCAACAAGGAGAATGCTTGCCGTCGACCAACAAGGAGAAGAAGATAATGGTGGAAATCGGCCAAGACACCAAGGGAAAGCCCTATATCTTGTTTCCACCACCAAAGGAGAAGGAGAAGGGGTCTTTGGATGCCACCCAAGGGCTGGGATAGGGCTGTGGGCGCCGGCCACCAAAGAATGAAGAAGAAAGAAACCTTCCTTATTTGCGCCACCTAAGCCTTCCTAAACCCTAAGCTTCCAAACCCTAATCCTAGCCTCCTTACGGCCGCCATGGAAGTGGGGAAGAAGATTTGGATGATCTCAAGCCAAGGTAGAGAGAAGATGGAGGAACCGACCACATCTTAGGAAGAAGAAGAAAAACTCCTCCCAATGTTGCTGCCCACCCATGACTCCCAGAACCCTAACCACCAAACCCAATCCTAAACCAACTAGGATTCCTAGCCTCCAAAGGAACAAACCCTAATCCCCTTAAGCCATGGTCTCAGATGAAAGGGAGGATGTTGGACGCTGGCCAAAACCAAGGAGAGTAGAGGGAAGAAGAGTGTCGGCCACCATAAGGAAGAAGAAGAAGAAGAAGAAGCATCTTTCCTTAATTGTGGCCACCCAAAACCCTAAATCTCCAAAGCCCTTGCCGCCCAACCTAAGCCCCTTTTCCTCTTCCATTCCTTGCCGCCCACCCTTAAGCCAATATTTATAGAGTTAGGCTTAAGGCTTGATTTAATCTCCTCCATTAGTTCTAGGGATTTAATCTCAACCGTCGGATCTAGAGATTTAATCTCAACCGTCGGATCTAGAGATTTAATCTCCAGCTTTGGATCTAGAGTTTTGTTTCTATCCTTTGTATCTAAGCTTCATGAGGTGTTAATAGGTTACATTAGGGACCATGAGGAGGAGTTGGATCTTTGCCACCCATGGATCTAGCCCACATAAAGTCCGATCCACTAATGATGATCCAATCCACTAAAGGATCATCATTGATCTACCTCACCAACCCCCATATGATAATATGGGCTCCATATATTATTTGTACATTTTCTCCCCGTGTTTAAGATCTCGAATGTCCGTCGATTAATTAATTTACTGACCATTAATTAATCAACATCTAACTCCTTGAGTAGTACCACTCAACCTTTTCATCATGCCATACCAAGTCCACCTGCAGGGTTTACATGATCAACATTATGAGCTCCTCAAGGGGACATCATCATCCTAATATATAGGATACGGTTTCCTCTTATAATCAACGACACACCATATAAATAATATCATCTCCTAACTTACCTAGCCTATCGATTTAATCTATAAATCTCACCCATTGGTAAATCAAAGAGATGGGTACTAAGTATATGTGCCCGTTATTATATCGGGATTAAGAGCATGTACTAAATAATATCTGAGTTTCGATTCGATTATGTAGTCAGCAATAAATCGAATCACCTCTAAGTCGGTCCTGCTCAATACATATAAAGTGCACTAGTGTGATTCTATGGTCAAGACAAACTAATAGCAAATCACACTACAACCATTCCGATGGTTTGTCCAAAGTCATCTCGGTTGTGAGCCTTTACTTATACTTTTCAAGGAGCTGATAACATGATCTCCAATGTGACACCCCACACCATGTTATCTACAATGTAAAGTATTAGACAATATTGCATAACCATGCAAACAATGATCATGTGATTATTATTTCAAAATAAAGATGTTCATATAAAAGATAGACTTTTCAGTATACATCCCTACATTCCACTGTGGTGTTCCAGGAGGAGTGAGTTGGGATAGAATCCCAGACTCAGCTAGATAGTCACGAAACTCATGGCTAAGGTATTCACCACCTCGATCTGATCGAAGTATCTTAATACTCTTGCAAAGCTGGTTTTGTACTCCATTCTTGAATTCTTTGAACTTTTCAAAGGATTCTGATTTATGTGTCATAAGATACACATAACCATATCTATTGAAGTCATCAATAAATGTAATGAAGTACCTGTAACCACCTCTAGCTGCAACATTGAAAGGGTCACATACATCACTATGTATAAGTCCTAACAAGTCCGTTGCTCTTTCGCTCTTTCCACTAAAGGGAGTCTTGATCATCTTGCCTAAAAGGCAAGACTCGCATGTCTCATATGATTCAAAATCAAATGAGTCTAGCATCCCATCCTTATGGAGCTAAGATAAGCGACTCTCATTTATGTGACCTAAGCGACAATGCCAGAGATAGGTTTGGTTCAACTCATTTGACTTGAACCTTTTGGTACTTATGTTATAGATAGGGCTCTCTAAGTCTAGAAAGTAGAGTCTGTTCATTAGAGGTGCACTACAATAGAACATATCATTTAAATAAACTAAACAACATTTGTTCTTTTTTATAAATGTAAATCCTTTCTTGTCCAAACAAGAAACCGAAATTATGTTCTTAGTTAAAGCAGACACATAACAACATTCATCTAATTCTAGTACAAACTCAGTGGGCAGAGATAGATCATAAGTTCCTACATCAACAGCAGCAACTCTTGCTCCATTGCCTACTCGTAGGTCCACCTCGCCCTTTGTCAATGCCCTGCTATTTCTCAACGCCTACATATTGGTACAAATGTGAGATGCACATCCAGTATCTAATAGCCATGATGAAGAAATAGATAGATTGACTTCTATAACATTTATACCTGAAGTAGAAGTCTCACTTCTCTTCTTAAGATCTTCCAGGTATGCCTTGCAGTTACGTTTCTAGTGTCCAGCTTCCTTGCAGTAGAAGCAAGCCCCTTCCTTGGCCACCCCTCCTTTGGGTTTAAGTTCTTTGCCTTTGCCCTTGGCTTAGATTCGGATTTCACCTTTAGTTAGTTAAGTGAACATTTCAAAAGAGGGCTTCCAGGTCATGGCGAGGCACAGGGGCCTTCTTTGATCGGAACAACGACCACTTCCTTAGACAAAGCCAACTTAGGAAATTACACACTTAATTCACTCAGGATTACGTCCTGATCTAACTAGTTTAGGATGTGTTGAGGTAGCTTCAGTTAGTTCCACTTAATTAAATGCACCAAGCTAGATACTCCTTAACTAACTCGGATACACTTGACTTCATTTCCTTAACGTACTATCATCTCACCGCATCCTGATACTATGTTGTCAAGATTAATTAATTATTTCCTATCTAACCATTCTATGAGAGTGAATTTAAAACTAGTATGTATGACATGAAAAAATAAGCATGATAATGATATGTATGCATGAGCAAGGTACATTCAATCAATTTAAAGAAAGGTTATTTTCTTGGGTAGACTTTTATTTGTTCTATAGTTATAAGATACTTTATTATAATTAGGTTTAAAAATTTTAGTATCTTGATTTTTGGTTAGCTTAGACTTGTAACCCAAGTCTACATGTTTATTAGTTGATTTTTTAAAAGTTGAAGGTTTAATTACTAGATTATTAATTTGTGTATAATCAAATGGTACTCTATTATAATTAATTTTATTTGTTTGATTATCTAATTTTGAATTTTTAATTAAGTTAGATTGTGAATTATTTAAAATAGGATTATTAGAATTTTTTAAGATAAGATTATTAGACTTTTTAAAAATAGAATTATTAGAATTTTTTAAGATAAGATTATTAGACTTTTTAAAAATAGAATTATTAGAATTTTTTAAGGTAGAATTATTAGAATTAAGATTGTGTTGAGTTTTAAAGGTAAATTATTATTAAGTGTTATTCAGATAAGATTGCTTAGAGTTTTTAAAAGGTAGAATTATTATTAGAATTGTAGATAAGGAATGTAGATTGTTAGAGTTTTTTAAAGGTAGGTATTATTAAATTATTTAAGATTAAGATCTATTGGAATTTTTAAAGTTAATTTCGATTTTTTTATGGTTGAATTTTTCAAAACAGATTTTTTTAATTCGGAATTATCTAGATTAATCAGATCTAGGATTTGATGATTCTGTCCTATGGTTTGATTATTCTGATCAAGGGTTTGATTATTCTGATTAAGTCCTAGGTTGGTTTTATTTTTGACTTGATCTAGATCTATGTTGATTATACTAAATATTTGATTAATCTCTTTGTTAATTTTATCAAATGTTAGATTAATTTGATCATTTTCTTCCATGATATTATTATTATTATTATTATTATTATTATTTAAACTAATTAAATCTGAATTAATTAATTTTTTATTAGTTGAATTATTAATTGTATTAATTAATTGACAACAATTACACAATTTATCTAAATTATCAACTATTCTAAAACTCAACTTTTCAAAATTATTAACTTTACTAACCTTTTTTTTCGGACACCGATTCTTGTAGTGACCGAATCTTCCGCACCCGAAGCACTTGATATGCTCCTTGTTCTTCCGGATTCCTGGCAATGGTGTCTCCTTTGTCGTCGGTTGCGTCGTTCGAGTCTTACGAGTAGGACACTTATTTTTATAGTGTCCTCTCTCCCTGCACTTAAAGAAAATAATATGAAATTTAAAATTTAAATTGACATTGTTACCTTTATGCCTTGTGGGAGACTCTTCCATGGTTGGCTCGGTCAACGATTTTCTAAAACTCGCAAAAAAAACACAAACCAAAAAGTCCCAAGACTTGGTCTTGGATTAGTAGTGTGGGAGATATTTAAAAATAAAAATAAAAATAAAGAAAAGAAAATTCAGGATCGGTGGTTGCACCGAATCTGAGCGCCCCCGCTCTGATACCAATTGTTGGATCGATATGAGCGCTAGAGGGGGGGGGGTGAATAGCGTTCATAAAAACTTTTCTTTTTCAACGATTAAAACCAAGTACACAGCGGAAAACAAACACAAGAAAGACACAAAGCTTTTTTACTTGGTTCACAGCCCACCGGCTGCTAATCTAAGGCCCTGCAATCCTTGATCGCTTCTGAAGGGCAATCACTAAAAGTCTCTTCCTCGTTGGAGGTAAGAGACAAGACGATTACAATGATTATAAGGCCAATAACAACCTTACCAGTCCTTATACAAATTAAGTACAGCAAGATAATAATAATACCGACAATTAATTAGAAGATGGCGCACGATCGGAGTAGCGTTGTAGAGAGCACGAGCACTTGGGAGATTCTTGAATTTGAGTGTGAGTCCTCCCCTCCTTTTATAGATTTGCGCCTTGAAATTTGTCCCAATCCAGATCCAAAACTCATGGATCTTATCTTGAGGTGGCAGCTTATCTTATCCTGAGGTGGCATCTTATCTTATCTTGAGGTGGTGGCATCAATCTCTATCTCTTTGACCTTGTGCACCTGGTGATTAAACGACATCGATCGATCCTCTTAGCGATCCAAGCGCCTTGATTGACTACATCTCGATTAGTGCGGAAATTCTGCAATACAAGATTAGCACAATAGATGCATAATGCCATGCGATGTGGCGATCCTTTGGTACAATCTCAACCAGATTCCTCGGAAGCCTTAGTCGATCGGCGCCTAGGATTGTCCCTAGCACCGAGGGCATGTCCTTACCACCACTCCACACACGGAGCTTACCTTTGGTCCTCTTGACCTGTTGCTTAGCTTTCGCTCACCACTGACGTTCCTCGACTCCTCGAGGTTCTCCTGGTATCGCCCGACCACCACGGTTTCTCAACTTGAGATTCTCTGGATGTCGCTCGACCTTTGGCTTAGCTTAAACACTTCCTTCACACTTAGCATATCACATGAGATAACAAAATAACTTAACTTTGAATCTTTGCCATCATCAAAACCAAGGTTCGATTATCTAGTGCCCCTGCACCAATAGGTAATTATCTCGGATTATGTGCCTTACGATGGGGAAGTACACACGCTCCTTAATAATTTCCTATAACCATATTCGACCTTGTGATTCGCAAACAAACTCATCCGATGGGGAGGAAGACACTCAGAGCAAACGCGCAAGTTTGTTTGCATCACTTGTCAAATCGTAATGGTGGCCGTGGGAATTTTAAAAATTCCCTCTCCCAATTAGTAATTTGAAAATGAGGAATTTTCCTAGTCTATGATATGCATATCAAACAAAAAGCAATAAATATGAAAAATAAATTATTTTCCAACTATTATGGCTTTTGTCTTCAATATGTCTCCTGTCGCAACGCCATCTCGTCCGCTACTCCTACGCCATGTACAAGGCATCTTGAGATCCGAGCCGAGACTAAAACCTATTTTAATTTCATCCATCGATCCTATACTCCACGAGGGAGTGTACATGAAATCTAGATCGAAAGTAAAATAAAATAAAGAGTGGCTAAATAATGTCATATTTAATTTATAAAAACTAAATACTAGCCTATTCAACCCCGAGGATTCAACAAAGTAAATATTTACACACATACAATCACATACACACATATGTCCATAATAGTCGGATCTTATGCCTGCAACCAAAGAGTTAAACTACGCATATCCTACTATTATCTGGCACATATAATATATGAAAAAGTTCATAAAAATTAACCGAATCCTAAACACACAAAACTGGAAACCTTTGCTCTGATACCAATTGAAGGGTTTTGCTTATCGAGTCCGTGAGGGGAAACTTCACTTCCCACTTCACCTCACTAGCTTGTCCATGGCGATCCCTTCGATGTCCCTGGATTAAAAAAAAAATTAATCCTAGACAAGAGGGATTTCCCAAACAACCAAGTCATCGTCGTGCTATTCGTTTAGATACGTCACTTGAACAAACTAGTTGTTCAAGCAACCATCCTCTATTCTACGAGTAGCTGTGGAATAGACAATGTCTGGTTCGCCGGTTTTTGTGTTTATGCTCGGGATCCAAGTATTATTTAGCCATTTACATAATTATATCATGCTCATAAATGAAAAATAAATACAAACATGTAACATATATGTAGGATCAAAATGAGCGCTAGAGGGGGGGGGGGTGAATAGCGCAAAATGGTTTTTCTTTTCTTTTGTTGTAAAAACGATAAGTGAGAGATATACGCAGCGAAAAAGAGATGGACACAAGGAGTTTTACTTGGTTCACAGCCAACTGGCTTCTAATCCAAGGCCCTAATGGTCCTAGATCACGTACGAAGGGCAATCACTAAAACATTCCTCCTCGTTGGAGGTAGGAGTTACGATTACAAAACATTCGACAAAAACACAAGGATGAGAGACAAGCCCCTCTCTCCTTTTTGATATAAAAGCTCGAAAAACACAACTTAAATTAATCGACTAAAACGATTACCAACACTTTAACAGTGAAGCTTCGTGTTGGCAGCACTTCGTTGTAGTGGCGTCGTCATAGAAAAGCGGCGTTGTGGAGGCGTTTGAGAGCTTTGTAATAATTGTTGTATCTAAGATGTGAAGCACCCCCCTCTATTTGAAGCCTTGTCCGCCCACTTGAGATCCGGCCACCTCACCACCAATTGAGGGATAAGTTTCCACCTTGCTTTTGACCAGCCACCTCACCGAGATTTGGGGGATAAGTTGCCACCTTGCTTTTAGTTCCTTTTGCCCATTTTCAGGATACTTTAGTTATTTAATTTTATTTCAATTTGAGTTCTAATTTTAATTCGAATTCGAATTCTAATTTTAATTCGAATTAGAGTAACTTCGAATTCAAACAAGGGTTAGCTCAAAGCAATATGTAGAAATATTAAATGTGATGGATTTAGATGGTTTCTAACCATCCGATCTCGACTTAGACTTTCATGGAAAGTTTTGGGTCGGATTGTCGCCTAAGATCAACTCCTAAATGGAGGATCCGACCTCACTTACGCTCGTCGGACACGAGTCTTACCTTGCACTTACTGTGTCGCAGATCTCCAACTCAAGCTTAACCTGTTTCTGCACACTCAAGTAGACTCATGAGATAACAAAATAGACTTAACCTTGTGTCTTTGCTATAATCAAAACACAGGTTCGATTTCGGTGCCTCACTGCACCAACAATCTCCCCCTTTTTGATCTATGGCAAAAACACACAAAGTTAAGGAAATTAAGTGCATGAAACAGTAAAGACATGAAGCAAAAGTAGGAGTAGTAAAAATATTTCTCAAGTTCTCCCCTTAGAGGAACCCTCCCCCTTGAGGGTGAGTACTTGAAAAGACTTTTAGTTCTCCAAACACAAAAGATAACGAGTTAAGTAAATGGCATTACTTAACTTAGGCTCTTTAGAGTCAAAAATAAGTCCAAGTTAAGTAATCAAAAGTTAAGTCAAAAGGTTAATTATTCAAAAGGTTTAACTTTTGATTTCTTAACTTGGGCCTTTAAAGTTTTCAATTCCGAAGAGTTGAAACCTAAACCTTACTCCCCCTTAACTTAGGCCAGAATCAATGTTTTAAGTTAAGTTATCAAATTCAAAAATTTGAATTTATTGAACTTTAACTTTGGCCTTTTCTCCCCCTTTTGACATAAATCAAGAAAAAAAGTAGGGGGGGGGGGGGGGTTTAAGAAAACCCTAAGTCCAAGCATGATGATTTTGAAAATAGTATGTGAAAATAATTCATCTAAATGTTCAACTCTAGTTTGACTTGATTGAAATGATATTATCAACAAGTCCTGATTAGAGTTGGTTAATATTAGTTGCATATTTATACTCCGAGGTTCATATTGACGCACTTGATCTACATCTTGGAACTTGGAGTAGGGTCCTAACATCTCACGCCGTTCTAGGTGGCTTAATACACAAACACATTAACCCTATGTGTTGTGAGATGTGTTGGCTCCTTAAATCTATAGGATCATGATATCTAGGGGAAGTCCTAAACTAGTTCCATTTGCATAAAGAAAAAAAAATAAGAAAAATAAAATTCAAAAATAAAATTTTTGAAAATAGCATTTGAAAACTTTTGCTAACCTATTCTATTACGCACAAGCCCAATTTTTGTCTCAAGAGACTAAATTCGGCTTCGGGTAGTGGTTTAGTAAATAGTCTCTTTAGGTTAGACTTCGAGTCAACATATTCGAGTTGTATGGAGTCGTTGGCTACATGTTCTCGAATGAAATGGTGTTTTACCTCTATATGCTTTGTCCTTGAATGGCATATAGGGTTCTTAGTTAGATTTATCGAACTTATGTTGTCTACAAAAATTTTAGTTTTGGTGAAGTCCAACCTAAAGTCTCGGAGAGTGTGCTTCATCCAAAGAAGATGAGTTACACACTCACCCATCGCAACGTATTCGGCTTCAGTGGTAGATAAGGCAACACAATGTTGCTTCCTACTGCACCAACTCACTAGACTCGAGCCGAGTAGTTGACAACAACCACTCGTGCTCTTTCTATCGAGTTTACTACCGGAATAATACGAATCGGAGTAGCCGATTAGTTCGAACTCCGTAGATCTAGGGTACCAAATACCAACGTTAAGTGTACCCTTAAGATATCTAAGGATACGCTTAACTAGGGTTAGGTGAGACTCCTTAGCACAGGTTTGAAACCTGGCGCACATACTTACTGCGAATAGGATGTCGGGTCGACTCGCAGTTAAGTATAGGAGACTTCCTATCGCGCTCCTATAGTACTTTAAGTCAATGGACTTACTTTCTAGGTCTTCTTTTATGTTAACATTAATCGCCATTAGGGTGTTTATTATGTTAGCGTCTTGCATTCCAAATCTTTTAATTAACTCCTTAGTGTATTTTTGTTGATATAGGTATATACCATCCTTAGTTTGTTTAATTTGTAGACCTAAAAAGAAACTTAACTCGCCTACCAAGTTCATTTTGAACTCACTTTCCATGAGTGAAACGAACTCGTTTAGTAAGGCTGAGTTAGAGGTTCCAAAAATTATATCGTCTACGTAAATTTGAGCTATGAATATTTCTTTACCTAAGGTTTTTACGAAGAGAGTTGGGTCAACTAAGCCTTGGTTAAACCCTTTTGACTTAAGATGGATTGAAAGTCTCTCGTACCAAGCTCGTGGGGCTTGTTTAAGTCCATAGAGAGCTTTCTTAAGTTTTAGAACATGGTCGGGTTTATCTAGATTTTCAAATCTGGGGGGTTGGCTAACATAAACTTCTTCTTTAATGTATCCATTTAGGAATGCCGACTTAACATCCATTTGAAACAGCTTAAATCCTCGATGTGCGACATAAGCTAGCAACATTCGAATGGATTCGAGTCTAGCTACTGGGGCATAGGTTTCGTCGTAATCTAAGCCTTCGACTTGACTAAACCCTTTGGCGACTAACCTAGCCTTGTTTCTAACTACTTCACCTTTATCATCAAGCTTATTTCGAAACACCCACCTTGTTCCAATTATCATTTTGTCTTTAGGTGGTGGTACTAATTCCCACATGAGCTAGCTCTTCTTTCATTGCAATAATCCAATCGGGATCAAGAAGAGCTTGTTCAATTGATTTGGGTTCTATCTTTGAAATTAAGGAAATTTGACTAAGGTTCCTATAGGATGCTCTAGTTCGAACTCCTAGATTAGGATCTCCTATCACTTGATCGATAGGGTGGTTAGTCTGAATCCTAGATTGGGTTGGGTTTGTTCTTGATCAATGGGGTGACTTGGTTGAACACTAGTTTGACTCGGATCACTTGTCACTTGGTCGACAAGAGAAGTTGGTTGATGTGGATTAGACTCGATCTCAGGGTCGGAGACGAGTTTGGTATCAGTGGGCTCAACACTTGGGGTCATTAAGGGTTTAGTAGGTTCAGGTACTTCATCGAACACTACATTAATAGTCTCTTCGACTTTAAGGGTATCGTGGTTATATACCCTATAGGCCCTACTCATGGTTGAGTATCCTAAGAAGATTGCGGTGGAGGTCTTGGATTTGAATTTCCCTAGGTGGTTCTTAGTGTTTAAGATATGTACTTTACATCCAAATACCCTAAAGTACTTGATGTTGGGTACTTTATTGTGATAAATCTCGTACGAGGTCTTAAGATGCCTCTTTACCATAAGGATCCTATTCTGGACATAGCAAGCCATGCTAACGGCTTCTGCCCAAAACCTATCAGGTAGGTCGTATTCGTTCAACATGGTCCTAGCGGCTTCTTGTAGAGTTCGGTTTTTCCGCTCCACTAGGCCATTTTGTTGAGGGGTCCTAGGGCAAGAGAATTCATGGTGGTATCCGTTTAGGTTACAGAAGTCGGTGAACCTTTGATTTTCGAATTCACCACCATGATCGCTTCTAAGTCTTTTAACCTTAAGGTTTTTTGATTCTCGATTAATTTGAATAGATTGATTAATTGATCTAGGGTATCATTTTTATGTTTGTTGAACCTAACCCAGGTAAACCTAGAGTAGTCGTCAATTATGACTAAGCAATATTGACTTCTATTGAGTGACTTGGCTCTATGTGAATCGAATAGATCCATATGCAGGAGCTCAAGTACACTTGAGGTTCGTTCTTGGTTAGTTAACTTGTGTTGTGTCCTAGGTTGTTTTCCTTGTTGACAAGCATTACAGATTTTATTAACCAAATTGTTGAGGTTGGGTAAGCCTCTGACTCATCTTGTGGACGAGTCTTGGGTGCGAGTGACCGAGTCGTCGGTGCCACAACCATGATTCCTCTTCCTGTGTCATAAGACATTTGGCTGAGGATTTGATTAAGTTAATTGTATAAATGTTATTTGTCCTAGTTCCTTTGAGTATTGTTTTAGCTGTTTTATTTGTTTTAATTACACATTCATTTTCTAAAAATACGACCTTATAGTTATTGTCACATAATTGGCTTACGCTAAGCAGGTTATATTCAAAATTCTCTACAAGTAATAAATTTTTAATAACAAAATTCGAGTTAAGCTCGATATCACCTGATCCGATGATTTTGAGCTTGCCGTTATTCCCAAAGGCTACCGATCCTTGTCGTTTGAATCGAAGCTTCATGAATTTGAGTTGATCCCCGGTCATGTGTCGGGAGCAACCGCTATCCAACATCCATTGATCCTACACACAAGGTGGTTGGATTGGATGTTAGATTTTTTTTTAAAAAAAATTGGTTGTAAGTTTTTAAACCTAGGTCATCTCACCTGTGTCTATATGATCAAGCATGTTATACTTATGTGTTTTTTGTGAGATGACTTCCAATTAAGTTGATTAAGTGCATTTAGGTTCAAGTAATTTTATGTTAGATTTGGATTTGACCCTAGGCTTGTCAAGTTTACCTTTTCAAGATCATGGCTTCCAGGTCGTGGCGAGGCACAGGGGCCTTCTTTTATCGGATCATCGACCACTTCCTTAGACAAAGCCATTCTCAAGAAAATGATGACTTGACTCACCTAAGACTATTTCTTAGTCTAACTGGTTATTTTTGAAAAGAGGCTCCCCGAGGCTCAATCTTTTCGAAGGATTTTAGTTGGTTATGTACGTGTTCTAAGTGAGTTCACAAGTTTTAAAAAAAAGCATGCAATTTCTAAGTTAAAGCACAAACATGTTTTGTACTGGCTCCCCCTAGACCGTTGAATCGGTTCAGTCTATCCACATAGTGGATTTGGTCCTTGGGAACCCAGTACGGGTTGGATCCTAGAGTTGAAATCAAAAAGTTCTTAGGGACCCATGCTTGGACATGTTTCCTATGTTGACTTACAATCGACATATACGACCTATTAGTCGTGTTTGAGTTAAACGCTAGTCCAGCCTTGTTGTACACGACCCTTTGAGATCCAAGCAGGAGGTCAAGTCCTTTGGATCTCGAAGTGAACCTTTCCAACGTGTTCCTAAGATCTTCAACTTGACTTTTCAAGAGAGAGTTCTCAACTTCGAGCTTTTCAGCTTGAGTTGGGTCCTCTTCTCGAACTTGACTAGTCGAAGAGGTTAGGGAGACCTTGTGTTTGAGGAGTTTGACCTCCTCAACCAGGGTCTCGACCTTGGACTCGGACATAACTAATTTCCTAGACAAAAACCTAACCGTATTATGTAAAGTATTAAATAAAGTTCGACTCACTTTAAGGGTATCTTTTGAACCGGATGCGTATCCGTGGCTTGACTTGAAGGTAGCTTCGTAGTCTGAGTCATCCTCAGGTTCTGACTCAAGTTCAGGTTCGGTCTTCGTGTCTGACTCAATCGATTTCGCCATGAAGACGTGGTCTTCGTCTTCTTCGGATGACGCTTCTTCCCATGTCACGTTGAGGGCCTTCTTGTGCTTAGGTGCTTGGTGGTTGAGCTTGGGGCACTCGGACTTGATATGTCCAAACCTGTTACACTCATAACACCTAATATTAGAACTTTTAGGCTTACCTTGGTTGGGTCGAGTTGTGGTTCGCTTTCGTCCCTTGGCTATCCTTGGAGCTAGGTTCATTAGTTCGGCAGTCAACTCCGGGTCAACTTCTTCTTCGGACTCGTCTTCCTCCTCGGTTGGTGGTGGCTTGCTTGCGATTTTCTTCTTCTTTGAACCTGCAAACAAGGCTATACCCCTCTCGGGTTCCGAGTTGGACTGCTCATGTAATTCGAAATCTGAGAATAATTCATCTATTCTAACTTTAGCTAGGTCCTTAGATACCTTGTAGACATCGGCCATGGATGCCCACAAGGTGGTCCTAGGGAAAGAATTTAGAACATACCTGATTAGATCTCGGTTTTCGACTTTCTGTCCTATTGAATGCAGCTGGTTGACTATGTCCTGGATGCGGGCGTGCAATTGTGTTGTTGTCTCGTGTTCCTGCATTTTTAGTGTGTACAATTTATTGAACAACAAATCGCGTTTGCAAACCTTAGCTTGATCCGATCCTTCGTGTAACTCGATCAGCCTCGTCCAGAGATCTCTTGCGCTGATGAAGGGTCCGACTCGGTTCAGCTCCTCCTTGGATAGCCCACACTACAGGATTTGAGTCGCTTTTGCATCTGCCTCGACTTGTCATTTAGTGGTAATGGACCACTGATTGTAATCCAATGATTCACCTTCTTCATTAGTAGGAAGGGTGAACCCGGTTTGGATCACAATCCACATCTCTATTTGGGTTTTTAGGAAGCACTCCATCCGACCTTTCCAGTAACAGAAATCGTCACCGTTGTAAAACGGTGGTCGGTGTTGGATCGAAATGAGCGCTAGAGGGGGGGGTGAATAGCGATAGAAAATTTTTCTTTTTCGATGTTCGTGTTAAAAACTCAAGAGATAATTAATCGCAGCGGAATGTAAATGTAAAAACAAGAGAGACAAAGGTTTTACTTGGTTCGTAGCCGTAGGCTACTACTCCAAGGCCCTAGTGGTCCTTGACCACGCACGGAGGGCAAATTACTAAACAAACTCCTCCTCGTTGGAGGTAGGAGTTAATCGATACAAAAAAACTTGAGGTAGAGGGACACTCCCCCTCTCCTCGTTACGATAAAAAAGGCTTCGAAGAATGTAAATGAGCAACGACACTAAAATTAAAGCCGACCTACAAAAATAAAGGAAATGAAACCTAGACGTCGGAGAAAAAGAAGAACGTTTTTTTCGGTAGCTTTTCGGAGACTTTTTTGAAACTTAGAATTTTTTATTAAAACCAAGGTTTGGCCCACCTTTTATAGCCTTTGAGCCCCTTTTTAGTGGGTCTTCAACCAATCACAAATGGACACCAAACCGCTTTGAGGTGGAGTGATAAGCCTTGACTCTTGAATCGATCATTGACCATCGATCGGTGATGGCCATCATCGATCGATGATGGCGATCGGTCGATTGATGACCTTCGGCCGATCGATACACGACGATCGAGTCCTCCAAGCTCGGCTGATTAGCTCAACAAAAACATAATTTCGATGGTCGTCGACAATCCGATCTCGACCTAGACCATCTATAAGATGTCTTTGGTCGGATCTACGCTTAAGATCATCCCCGTAAAGAGGATACGACCTTACTTACTCTCGCACACACGAGCTTACCTCGATACTTACGTGTCGCTTTTGCTTCCGGCCTTCCACTCGATTCCTCCCTCCGAAGTAACTCGAAATCGCCCCACTCACCGCGGCTTCCTTGGTGTCGCTAGCCTTGACTCGGCTATATCAATCTTCTGCACACTCGATTCAGCTCGTGAGAAAACAAAATAGACTTAACTTTTGTGTCTTTGCTATAATCAAAACACAGGTTCGATTTCGGTGCCTCACTGCACCAACAATCTCCCCCTTTTTGATATATGGCAAAAACACACAAAGTTAAGGAAATTAAGTGCATGAAATAGTAAAGACAAGAAGCAAAAGTAGGAGTAGTAAAAATATTTCTCAAGTTCTCCCCTTAGAGGAATCCTCCCCCTTGACCGAGGGTGAGTACTTGAAAAAGACTTTTAGTTCTCCAAACACAAAAGTTAAGTTAGGCTTCTTAGAGTCAAAAATAAGTGCAAGTTAAGTAATCAAAAGTTAAGTCAAAAGGTTAATTATTCAAAAGGTTTAACTTTTGATTTCTTAACTTGGGCCTTTAAAGTTTTCAATTCCGAAGAGTTGAAACCTAAACCTTACTCCCCCTTAACTTAGGCCAGAATCAAAGTTTTAAGTTAAGTTATCAATTTCAAAAATTTGAAATTGAACTTTGGCTTTTTCTTGAACCTTAACTTTGGCCTTTTCTCCCCCTTTTGACATAAATCAAGGAAAAAGTGGGGGGGTTTTAAGAAAACCCTAAGTCCAAGCATGATGATTTTAAAAATAGTATGTGAAAATAATTCATCTAAATGTTCAACTCTAGTTTGACTTGATTGAAATGATATTATCAACAAGTCCTGATTAGAGTTGGTTAATATTAGTTGCATATTTATACTCCGAGGTTCATATTGACGCACTTGATCTACATCTTGGAACACAGGTAGGGTCCTAACATCTCACGCCCATCTACGTGGCTAAGTACACAAACACATTAGTCCTATGTGTTGTGAGATGTACTGGCTCCTTAAATCTATAGGTGCATGATATCTAAGGTATGTCCTATGCTAGTTCCATCAAAATGAAAAATAAGAAATAGTAGTAAGAAAATATAGTTTGCAAGTTCTTATTCTATTACGCACATGCCCAATTTTCGTCTTAATAGACTAAATTCAGCTTCGGGTAGGGGTTTAGTAAATAGGTCTGCTAGGTTAGATTTCGATTCGACGTACTCGAGTTGTATGGCTCCGTTGGCCACATGTTCTCGAATGAAATGGTGTTTGACTTCTATATGTTTGGTCCTAGAGTGACATATTGGATTCTTTGTAAGATTAATTGAACTAATGTTATCTACGCGAAGTTTAGTATTCGTAAAGTCTAACTTAAAGTCGCGGAGAGTGTGCTTCATCCAAAGAAGTTGAGTGACACACTCACCCATCGCGATGTATTCGGCTTCGGTGGTAGATAAGGCAACACAATGTTGCTTCCTACTGCACCAACTCACTAGACTCGAGCCGAGTAGTTGACAACAACCACTCGTGCTCTTTCTATCGAGTTTACTACCGGCATAATCCGAATCGGAGTAGCCTATTAGTTCGAACTCGGTAGATCTAGGATACCAAATACCAACATTAAGTGTACCCTTTAGATATCTAAGGATACGCTTAACTAGGGTTAGGTGAGACTCCTTAGCACAGGTTTGAAACCTGGCGCACATACTTATTGCGAATAGGATGTCGGGTCGACTCGCAGTTAAGTATAGAAGACTTCCTATTGCGCTCCTATAGTACTTTAAGTCAATGGACTTACTTTCTTGGTCTTCTCCTATGTTAACATTTATCGCCATTGGGGTGTTTATTACCTTAGCATCTTGCATTCCAAATCTTTTAATTAACTCCTTAGTGTATTTTTGTTGATATAGGTATATACCATCCTTAGTTTGTTTAATTTGTAGACCTAAAAAGAAACTTAACTCGCCTACCAAGTTCATTTCGAACTCACTTTCCATGAGCGAAACGAACTCGTTTAGTAAGGCTGAGTTAGAGGTTCCAAAAATTATATCGTCTACGTAAATTTGAGCTATGAATATTTCTTTACCTAAGGTTTTTACAAAGAGAGTTGGGTCAACTAAGCCTTGGTTAAACCCTTTTGACTTAAGATGGATTGAAAGTCTCTCGTACCAAGCTCGAGGAGCTTGTTTAAGTCCATAGAGAGCTTTCTTAAGTTTTAGAACATGGTCGGGTTTATCTAGATTTTCGAATCCGGGGGGTTGGCTAACATAAACTTCTTCTTTAATGTATCCATTTAGGAATGCCGACTTAACATCCATTTGAAATAGCTTAAATCCTCGATGTGCGGCATAAGCTAGCAACATTCGAATGGATTCGAGTCTAGCTACTGGGGCATAGGTTTCGTCGTAATCTAAGCCTTCGACTTGGCTAAATCCTTTGGTGACTAACCGAGCCTTGTTTCTAACTACTTCACCTTTATCATCAAGCTTATTTCGAAACACCCACCTTGTTCCAATTATCATTTTGTCTTTAGGTGGTGGTACTAATTCCCACACTTCGTTCCTAGTAAATTGAGCTAGCTCTTCTTGCATTGCAATAATCTAATCGGGATCAAGAAGAGCTTGTTCAGTTGATTTGGGTTCTATCTTTGAAATTAAGGAAATTTGACTAAGGTTCCTATAGGATGCTCTAGTTCGAACTCCTAGATTAGGATCTCCTATCACTTGATCGATAGGGTGGTTAGTCTCAGTCCTAGATTGGTTTGGGTTTGTGTCACCTAATGCTTGATCAATGGGGTGACTTGGTTGAACACTAGTTTGGTTGGAGTCATCTATCACTTGATCAATAGAGTGACTAGGTTGACTTAGGTTAGGATTAACACTAGACCTGATCTCCGGATCAGAGTAAGGTCTAGTATGAATCGGCTCGCTAATTGGGGTTGCCGGGGGTTTTGTAGGTTCATGTCCTTCATCGAATACTACATTGATAGTCTCCTCGACTCTAAGGGTGTCGTGGTTATATACTCTATAAGCTCTACTTGTAGTCGAGTATCCTAGAAAGATTCGATTCGTGGTTTTGGATGTAAATTTCCTAGGTAATCCTTAGTGTTTAGGATATGTACCTTACACCCAAATACCCTAAAGTACTTGATGTTAGGTATTTTATCGTGATAAATCTCATACGAGGTCTTAAGGTGCCTCTTTACCATAAGGATCCTATTTTGGACATAGCTAGCTGTGCTAACGGCTTCTGCCCAAAACCTATCGGGTAGGTCGTATTCGTTCAACATAGTCCTAGCGGCTTCTTGTAGAGTTCAGTTTTTCCACTCCACTAGGCCATTTCTTTGAGGGTCCTAGGGCAAGAAGAATTCATGGTGGTATCCGTTTAGATTCTGAAGTCGATGAACCTTTGATTTTGAATTCACCACCATGATAAACGCTTCTAAGTCTTTTAACCTTAAGGTCTTTTTGATTCTCGATTAATTTGAATAGATTGATTAATTGATCTAGGTATCACTTTTATGCTTGATGAACCTAACCCGTAAACACAGGTAGTAACGTCAATTATGACTAAGCAATATTGACTTCTATTGAGAGACTTGGCTCCATGTGAATCGAACAGATCCATATGCAGGAGCTCAAGTACACTTGAGGTTCGTTCTTGGTTAGTTAACTTGTGTTGTGTCCTAGGTTGTTTTCCTTGTTGACAAGCATTACAGATTTTATTAACCAAGTTGTTGAGGTTGGGTATGCCTCTGACTAAGCCACTCTGACTCATCTTGTGGACGAGTCTTGGGTGCGAGTGATCGAGTCGTCGGTGCCACAACCATGATTCCTCTTGCCGTGTCATAAGACACTTAGTTGAGGAGTTGGTTAAGTTGATCGTATAAATGTTGTTATTTCTAGTTCCTTTAAGAATTGTTTTAGCGGTTTCGTTGGTATTAATTACGCATTCATTTTCTAAAAATATAACCTTATAGTTATTATCACACAATTGGCTTACACTAAGTAAGTTATATTCAAAATTCTCTACAAGTAATACATTTTTAATAACAAAATTCGTGTTAAGCTCGATATCACCTGATCCGATGATTTTGAGCTTTGGTTATTCCCAAAGGCTACGATCCTTGTCGTTTGAATCGAGCTTTGCGAATTTGAGTTGATCCCGGTCATGTGTCGAGCAACATTTGTCCAACATCCATTGATCCTACACACAAGGTGGTTGGATTGGATGTTAGATTTTATTAAGAAAATTGGTTGTAAGTTGTTAACCCTAGGTCATCTCACCGGAGTCTATATGATCAAGCATGTTATACTTATGTGTTTTTGAGATGACTTCCAATTAAATTGATTAAGTGAATTTAGGTTCAAGTAGATTTAGGTTCAAGTGATTTTATGTTAGATTTGGATTTAACCCAAGGCTTGTCAAGTTGACCTTTTCAAGATCATGGCTTCCAGGTCGTGGCGAGGCACAGGGGCCTTCTTTTATCGGATCATCGACCACTTCCTTAGACAAAGCCATTTTCAAGAAAATGATGACTTAACTCACCTAAAATTATTTCCTCGTCTAACTAGTTATTTTTGAAAAGAGGCTCCCCGAGGCTCAATCTTTTCGAAGGATTTTAGTTGATTATTTGAAAAGAGGCTCCCCGAGGCTCAATCTTTTCAAAGGATTTTAGTTGATTATTTACGTGTTCTAAGTGAGTTCACGAAAGAAAACAAAAACAAAAAAAAAAAAAATCTAAGCATGCAATTTCTAAGTTAAAACACAAACATGTTTTGTACTGGCTCCCCTAGGCCGTTGAATGGGTTCGGTCTATCCACATAGTGGATTTGGTCCTTTGGAACCCAGTAAGAGTTAGATCCTATAGTAGAAATCAAAGAGGTCTTAGGGACCCATGCTTGGACACATTTTTTATGTCTACTTACGATTGACATATCGACTTATTGGTTGTGTTTGAGCTAAACCTAGTCCGGCCTTGTTGTACCACGGCCCTTTGCGATCAAGTAGGAGGTCAAGTCCTTTGGATCTCAAAGTAAACCTTTCCAACGTATTCCTAAGATCTTCGACTTGACTTTTCAAGAGTGAGTTCTCAACTTCGAGTTTTTCAACCCGAGTTGAGTCCTTCTCTTGAACTCGACTAGTCGAAGAGGTTAGGGAGACCTCGTGTTTGAGGAGTTTAACTTCCTCAACCAGGGTCTCGACCTTGGACTTGGATTTAACTAATTTCCTAGACAAAAACCTAACCGTATTATGTAAGGTATTAAATAAAGCTCGACTTACTTTAAGGGTATCTTTTGAACCGGATGCGTGTCCGTGGCTTGACTTGAAGGTAACCGTGGTCGAGTCATCCTCGAGTTGACTCAAGTTCGACTCGGTCTCGTGTATCGACTCAATTGATTTCGCCATGAAGACGTGGTCTTCGTCTTCTTCGGATGACGCTTCTTCCCATGTCGCGTTGAGGGCCTTCTTGTGCTTAGGTGCTTGGTGGTTGAGCTTGGGGCACTCGGACTTGATATGTCCAAACCTGTTACACTCATAACACCTAATATTAGAACTTTTAGGCTTACCTTGGTTGGGTCGAGTCGTGGTTCGCTTTCGTCCCTTGGCTATCCTTCGAGCTAGGTTCATTAGTTCGGCAGTCAACTCCGGGTCAACTTCTTCTTCGGACTCGTCTTCCTCCTCGGTTGGTGGTGGCTTGCTTGCGATTTTCTTCTTCTTTGAACCTGTGCTTAGGTGCTTGGTGGTTGAGCTTGGGGCACTCGGACTTGATATGTCCAAACCTGTTACACTCATAACACCTAATATTAGAACTTTTAGGCTTACCTTGGTTGGGTCGAGTCGTGGTTCGCTTTCGTCCCTTGGCTATCCTTCGAGCTAGGTTCATTAGTTCGGCAGTCAACTCCGGGTCAACTTCTTCTTCGGACTCATCTTCCTCCTCGGGTGGTGGTGGCTTGCTTGCGATTTTCTTCTTCTTTGAACCTGCAAACAAGGCTATACCCCTCTCGGGTTCCGAGTTGGATTGTTCATGTAATTCAAAATCCGAAAAGAGTTCGTCTAACCTAATTTTAGAAAGGTCCTTGGAGACCTTATAGGCATCAACCATGGATGCCCATAAGGTAGTCCTCGGAAAAGAGTTTAGGACATACCTAATAAGGTCGCGGTTTTCGACCTTTTGCCCGATTGCGTGTAGGTTGTTGACTATGTCTTGGACACGGGCGTGGAGTTGCGTCGTGGACTCGTGTTCCTGCATTTTTAGTGTGTACAATTTATTGAATAACAAATCACGTTTGCAAACCTTAGCTTGATCCGATCCTTCGTGTAACTCGATTAGCTTTGTCCAAAGATCCTTTGCGCTTATGAAGGGGCCGACGCGATTTAGCTCCTCCTTGGACAAGCCGCATTGGAGGATTTGTGTTGCCTTGGCATCGGCTTCGACTTGTCGTTTTGTTGCAACGGTCCATTGATCATAATCCAGGGAGTCACCCACTTCATTAGTCGGAAGTGTGAAACCCGTTTGGATTATGATCCACATCTCGATTTGGGTTTTGAAAGCATTCCATCCAACCTTTCCGATGTAAATCATCTCCATTGTAAAACGGAGGTCGGACGGTGCTAAAACCCTCGAGATGGGTCATTAGAACAAAAAGACAAGGAGACTAAAATGAAAACCTAGCAACAACAAAAACACACGAAAGTACCAAGACTTGCGTCTTGGATTAGTAGTGCGGGAAATAAAAAGAAATAAATGAAAAATAGAAAGTTAAGCAAAGAAATAAGAAACTAAATAAAAAGTAAGTACTCACAACCTTCGATGTCCCCGAAAGGCTACTAAACGTCGATTTTTGAGGATGAAAACAGCTTGTTACGGGAGTAAACCCCAATAAGAAGTGTAGATCTCTGCGAGAGCTTCGATTTGGTAGGTAGACCGTGTCGTGGGTCAACTTGTACGAAAAGTTATGCCCGTTTGACCGTCGGCTACTCCAAAAGCGAATACTTGCAAAACAAAATCAAACGAAGAGTACCAAGACTTCGTCTTGGATTAGTAGTGCGGGAGAAAAATTTAAACGAAAAACAAATCTGGAAAAAAAATGTTAGATTGGTGGTTTCACCAAATCTAAGCGCCCCCGGCTCTGATACCAATTGTTGGATCGAAATGAGCGCTAAAGGGGGGGGGTGAATAGCGATAGAAAATTTTTCTTTTTCGATGTTCGTGTTAAAAACTCAAGAGATAATTAATCGCAGCGGAATGTAAATGTAAAAACAAGAGAGACAAAGGTTTTACTTGGTTCGTAGCCGTAGGCTACTACTCCAAGGCCCTAGTGGTCCTTGACCACGCACGGAGGGCAAATTACTAAACAAACTCCTCCTCGTTGGAGGTAGGAGTTAATCGATACAAAAAAACTTGAGGTAGAGGACACTCCTCTCCTCGTTCACGATAAAAAGGCTTGAAGAATGTAAATGAGCAACGACACTAAAATTAAAGCCGACGTACAAAAATAAAGGAAATGAAACCTAGACGTCGGAGAAGAAGAAGCACGTTGTTGTCGGTAGCTTTACGGAGACTTTTTGGAAGCTTAGAATTGTTGTAAAACCCTAGGTTTGGCCCTCCTTTTATAGCCTTTGAGCCCCTTTTCGAGTGGGTCTTCAACCAATCACAAATGGACACCAAACCGCTTTGAGGTGGAGTGATAAGCCTTGACTCTTCGAATCTGATCATTGACCATCGATCGGTGATGGCCATCATCGATCGTGATGGCGACATCGATCGATTGATGACATTCAGCGATCGGGATACCAGCGGTCGAGTCCTCCAAGTAGCGGTCGTGATGCTTGCTGCAAGTTAAAGTTAGCTCAATAAAAACATAATTTCGATGGTCGTCGACCATCCGATCTCGACCTAGACCATCTATAAGATGTCTTTGGTCGGATCTACGCTTAAGATCATCCCCGTAAAGAGGATACGACCTTACTTACTCTCGCACACATGAGCTTACCTCGATACTTACGTGTCGCTTTTGCTTCCGACCTTCCACTCGATTCCTTCGGCTCCCTCCGAAGTAACTCGAGTATCGCCCGACCACCGCGGCTTCCTCCGGGTGTCGCTAGCCTTCAGCTCCAGCTATATCAATCTTCTGCACACTCGATTCAGCTCGTGAGAAAACAAAATAGACTTAACTTTTGTGTCTTTGCTATAATCAAAACACAGGTTCGATTTCGGTGCCTCACTGCACCAACAGTCGGACGGTGCTAAAACCCTCGAGATGGGCCATTAACACAAAACGGTAAGAAGAGAGAAAAAAGAAAAAACACACAGACAACAAAGGTCCCAAGACTTGCGTCTTGGATTAGTAGTGCGGGAAGAAGAAAAGATAAATAAATCAATCAATAGATTAACTATTTAGAAAATTAATTTTAATTCTGTAAAAAAAATAATTAATTAATTAATTTCGAAAATTAATTATAAACTATTTTGTAGAAAAAAAATCTAATGTTGAAATTAAGTAAAAAATATTGAAAAACCAAACTTATATTCAAGATTTAAAAATTAAAATAAGTTTTTAATTGATTTTTAATTGATTAAATTTTATAAATTGATTGAAAATCTATTTTAGTGGAAATAAGATTTAATTCAATGCTAAGATTAACGAGAAAACTTTATAAAACGAAATATAAAGATTTTAGGGTTTGAAAAATTCAAGTGTTTAAAAAAAGTGAAAGAATTTTTAATTCTGGGAAAAACAAATTTTAATCAGTAATAGAATTAAAAAATCATAATTAAGAGTTTTTTTTTGTTAGGATGATCAATAGAAAGATTAAAAGCGATAAAATTAAATTAAAGAAAAATCTGAAAAAAAATTTAGAAAAATTAAAAAAAAACACAAAAATTAACGTAGACAGAAACAAAGGAAACAAAAGAAATAAAAATTACTCAAATTGGTGGTTTCACCAAATTTGAGTGCCCCCAGCTCTTATACCAATTGTAGGATCGAAATGAGCGCTAGAGGGGGGGGGGTGAATAGCGCAAAATGGTTTTTCTTTTCTTTTGTTGTAAAAACGATAAGTGAGAGATAAACGCAGCGAAAAAGAGATGGACACAAGGAGTTTTACTTGGTTCACAGCCAACCGGCTACTAATCCAAGGCCCTAATGGTCCTAGACCACGTAAGGAGGGCAATCACTAAAACACTCCTCCTCGTTGGAGGTAGGAGTTACGATTACAAAACTTTCGACAAAAACACAAGGATGAGAGACAAGCCCCTCTCTCCTTTTTGATATAAAAGCTCGAAAAACACAACTTAAATTAATCGACTAAAACGATTACCAACACTTTAACGGTGAAGCTGTTGGTTGGCGACTTGTAGTGGCGTCGTCGTAGAAGAGCGGCATTGTGGAGGCGTTTGAGAGCTTTGTAATAATTGTTGTATCTAAGATGTGAAGCACCCCCCTCTATTTGAAGCCTTGTCCGCCCACTTGAGATCCGGCCACCTCACCACCAATTGAGGGATAAGTTTCCACCTTGCTTTTGACCGGCCACCTCACCAAGATTTGGGGGATAAGTTACCACCTTGCTTTTAGTTCCTTTTGCCCATTTTCAGGATACTTTAGTTATTTAATTTTATTTCAATTCAAGTTCTAATTTTAATTCAAATTCGAATAAATTCGAATTCTAATTTTAATTACAATTAGAGTAACTTCGAATTCAAACAAGGGTTAGCTCAAAGCAATATGTAGAAATATTAAATGTGATGGATTTAGATGGTTTCTAACCATCCGATCTCGACTTAGACTTTCATGGAAAGTTTTGGGTCGGATTGTCGCCTAAGATCAACTCCTAAACGGAGGATCCGACCTCACTTACGCTCGTCGGACACGAGTCTTACCTTGCACTTACTGTGTCGCAGATCTCCAACTCAAGCTTAACCTGTTTCTGCACACTCAAGTAGACTCATGAGATAACAAAATAGACTTAACCTTGTGTCTTTGCTATAATCAAAACACAGGTTCGATTTCGGTGCCTCACTGCACCAACAATATAAAAATTAGAGAATCGATATACCTCTCGATCTTCTAATGTATGACCTTCCTCCTTTCGGACGTCGTGTGGGCAACGCTCTACCAAAAGTCGAGGCTCCTAGATCGCAAATCATCCTTCCTTGCTCTTCCAAAGCAAGAGGAAGAATAAAAACAAAGCTCTTCTCCTTCCTATGGCCAACCAACAAGCAACAAGGAGAATGCTTGCCGTCGACCAACAAGGAGAAGAAGATAATGGTGGAAATCGGCCAAGACACCAAGGGAAAGCCCTATATCTTGTTTCCACCACCAAAGGAGAAGGAGAAGGGGTCTTTGGATGCCACCCAAGGGCTGGGATAGGGCTGTGGGCGCCGGCCACCAAAGAATGAAGAAGAAAGAAACCTTCCTTATTTGGTGCCACCCAAGCCTCCTAAACCCTAAGTCTCCAAACCCTAATCCTAGCTCTCCTTATGGCCGGCCATGGAAGTGGGGAAGAAGATTAGGATGATCTCAAGCCAAGGTAGAGAGAAGATGGAGGAACCGACCACATCTTAGGAAGAAGAAGAAAAACTCCTCCCAATGTTGCTGCCCACCCATGACTCCCAGAACCCTAACCACCAAACCCAATCCTAAACCAACTAGGATTCCTAGCCTCCAAAGGAACAAACCCTAATCCCCTTAAGCCATGGTCTCAGATGAAAGGGAGGATGTTGGACGCTGGCCAAAACCAAGGAGAGTAGAGGGAAGAAGAGTGTCGGCCACCATAAGGAAGAAGAAGAAGAAGAAGAAGCATCTTTCCTTAATTGTGGCCACCCAAAACCCTAAATCTCCAAAGCCCTTGCCGCCCAACCTAAGCCCCTTTTCCTCTTCCATTCCTTGCCGCCCACCCTTAAGCCAATATTTATAGAGTTAGGCTTAAGGCTTGATTTAATCTCCTCCATTAGTTCTAGGGATTTAATCTCAACCGTCGGATCTAGAGATTTAATCTCCAGCTTTGGATCTAGAGTTTTGTTTCTATCCTTTGTATCTAAGCTTCATGAGGTGTTAATAGGTTACATTAGGGACCATGAGGAGGAGTTGGATCTTTGCCACCCATGGATCTAGCCCACATAAAGTCCGATCCACTAATGATGATCCAATCCACTAAAGGATCATCATTGATCTACCTCACCAACCCCCATATGATAATATGGGCTCCATATATTATTTGTACATTTTCTCCCCGTGTTTAAGATCTCGAATGTCCGTCGATTAATTAATTTACTGACCATTAATTAATCAACATCTAACTCCTTGAGTAGTACCACTCAACCTTTTCATCATGCCATACCAAGTCCACCTGCAGGGTTTACATGATCAACATTATGAGCTCCTCAAGGGGACATCATCATCCTAATATATAGGATACGGTTTCCTCTTATAATCAACGACACACCATATAAATAATATCATCTCCTAACTTACCTAGCCTATCGATTTAATCTATAAATCTCACCCATTGGTAAATCAAAGAGATGGGTACTAAGTATATGTGCCCGTTATTATATCGGGATTAAGAGCATGTACTAAATAATATCTGAGTTTCGATTCGATTATGTAGTCAGCAATAAATCGAATCACCTCTAAGTCGGTCCTGCTCAATACATATAAAGTGCACTAGTGTGATTCTATGGTCAAGACAAACTAATAGCAAATCACACTACAACCATTCCGATGGTTTGTCCAAAGTCATCTCGGTTGTGAGCCTTTACTTATACTTTTCAAGGAGCTGATAACATGATCTCCAATGTGACACCCCACACCATGTTATCTACAATGTAAAGTATTAGACAATATTGCATAACCATGCAAACAATGATCATGTGATTATTATTTCAAAATAAAGATGTTCATACAAAAGATAGACTTTTCAGTATACATCCCTACATTCCACTGTGGTGTTCCAGGAGGAGTGAGTTGGGATAGAATCCCACACTCAGCTAGATAGTCACGAAACTCATGGCTAAGGTATTCACCACCTCGATCTGATCGAAGTATCTTAATACTCTTGCAAAGCTGGTTTTGTACTCCATTCTTGAATTCTTTGAACTTTTCAAAGGATTCTGATTTATGTGTCATAAGATACACATAACCATATCTATTGAAGTCATCAATAAATGTAATGAAGTACCTGTAACCACCTCTAGCTGCAACATTGAAAGGGTCACATACATCACTATGTATAAGTCCTAACAAGTCCGTTGCTCTTTCGCTCTTTCCACTAAAGGGAGTCTTGATCATCTTGCCTAAAAGGCAAGACTCGCATGTCTCATATGATTCAAAATCAAATGAGTCTAGCATCCCATCCTTATGGAGCTATGATAAGCGACTCTCATTTATGTGACCTAAGCGACAATGCCAGAGATAGGTTTGGTTCAACTCATTTGACTTGAACCTTTTGGTACTTATGTTATAGATAGGGCTCTCTAAGTCTAGAAAGTAGAGTCTGTTCATTAGAGGTGCACTACAATAGAACATATCATTTAAATAAACTAAACAACATTTGTTCTTTTTTATAAATGTAAATCCTTTCTTGTCCAAACAAGAAACCGAAATTATGTTCTTAGTTAAAGCAGACACATAACAACATTCATCTAATTCTAGTACAAACTCAGTGGGCAGAGATAGATCATAAGTTCCTACATCAACAGCAGCAACTCTTGCTCCATTGCCTACTCGTAGGTCCACCTCGCCCTTTGTCAATGCCCTGCTATTTCTCAACGCCTACATATTGGTACAAATGTGAGATGCACATCCAGTATCTAATAGCCATGATGAAGAAATAGATAGATTGACTTCTATAACATTTATACCTGAAGTAGAAGTCTCACTTCTCTTCTTAAGATCTTCCAGGTATGCCTTGCAGTTACGTTTCTAGTGTCCAGCTTCCTTGCAGTAGAAGCAAGCCCCTTCCTTGGCCACCCCTCCTTTGGGTTTAAGTTCTTTTCCTTTGCCCTTGGCTTGGGACTTTCCCTTACCTTTAAGCTTGCCCTTGCCTTTCTTCTTTTGCACCATCATAATGGAGTCAGATTTTCCCTTCTTAAGGTTGAGCTAAGCAGTTCTCAACATGATGAGCATCTCAGGCAGTGGCTTATCAATTTCATTCATGTTGTAATTCATGACAAATTGATTGTAGGCTTATGGCAAAGATTGCAAGATCAGGTCAGTGGCCAGTCTTGGCCAAGTGGGAATCCCAGCCTTTGTAGGTTTTCTACGTACCCAATCATCTTGAGTACATATGGACCTACGGGAGTCCCATCTTGCATTTTGGACCCAAACAATGCCTTAGAGACTTCATATCTCTCATGCCTTGCTTGTCCTTGATATAGTTGACGAAGATGTCCAACCATATCATAAGCATTCATGAACTCGTGTTGCTTCTGAAGCTCAGAGTTCATGGTCGCGAGCATTAGACATGACACATCTAATTCATCATCTTGATGCTTCTTCTAAGCATCTTTGTCAGCTCACGAGGCAGTGGCAGGAGGTGCCTCCGAAATGGGCTGCTCCAGGACATACAATTTCCTTTCTTGGGTGATAACGATTCTCAGGTTCCTGTACCAGTCCATGAAATTTGCTCCATTGAGCTTGTCCTTCTCAAGGACAAAATGCAGAGAGAGAGTGTTCGTGTTTATCGACATAATAATCTACAACATACAATGCAGAGAATTAATATCATATTCCTTTTATAATTTAATTAGGCCTTTAATCAAATGATGCTCCCACTGAATTATAGGAATTTTATAGAATCGAGTTATGGATGTGGTCAAACCACATTACTAGATTCATACAAACTAGCTATAATTCTTGCGGGACAAGATCCACATCATACTAAGCCTTGAGTTAGCTTTGGCTAAATCGCCCAAGACTTAGTACGATCGGTGGGTAACACATTACCGATTACATCTCTATGCAACTCTTGTTTATAGGATCAAGACCCACATTTACAAAAGACCTTGAGTTATCTTTGGCTAAATCGCCCAAGATTTAGTGTAAATGTGATCTTATCCTATCTTTCCAACGGTTGGAATATGCCTATAGTTCTACTCGATACAATTGAGTTAACTAGTTTTACTCAATCTAATTGAGCTTCCTCTAACCCAAGCCGTGATAGGTGGGACCAAGATTGTCCCTCCGCACCCTACCAAGATAATATGCATTGCTCTGCTTTGGCAGATTCAACAACTACAAATGATCGAGCTAGTGATGGGTATCAAGGACCTAGTAGGCATTTACGAGTTGATTCGATTAAGATCTAATCTAATCGTAATGTGTATCATATATGCATTAAGGCCTTTATTATCCTATATTAGCATGCATCACATACATACAAGCATTATTCTAGCATGCATCATATACATACAAGAAAAATATCCTAGCATGCATCATATACATACAAGCATTATTCTACTAGCATGCATCACATACATACAAGCAAAATCAAATATATATATATATATATATATATATATATATATATATATATATATATATATATATATATATATATATATATATATATATATATATATATATATATATATATATAATCAACTGTGATGTGGTCATGGCCCTACTACGATCTTCTCAAGCCAATGAGAAGATCGGACGGTCAACCTAGGGCTAGCGGCTTCTCCAAGCGCTTCCTTTGACTGCCATGTGTCGTCGGCACCCTTCTCGTAACTTCGTCTACAAGTGGACTTTCCACCGCTCCATTTTGTACATTACAAATATGAAACTCGAGTTACATTCGAGTCTAAAACTATTTACAACTAGAATTTCAAAAGAAGAGGTACGACGCGCAGGTCGCATACACTATACAAGAAGCACAACCACAAAATCGGCACGCAGGTCGTATTATGAATTACAACACATTGAGTCCAATCACATTGGGGTTCTTGAGCCATGACCATCACAGAATTATACATAATTCTAAATTATGTATTTTACCGAAAATTTCTATAATTTTTCCTATTTTTTTTTTCAATTTTATGAGTCACCCCTCCGTAACGATCCCGCTAAGCGGTTTCCGGGCGCGATCGCGGGACAAGGCCCCTTTCGGGGTTAGGGGCAGCACCCATACTCACAAAATAAACTTTGTGAGTGTCCCTACTATGATCTTACAGCGACTTAAGTCGCTATCCCAAAAACCTAAAGCGAGAACTCACCGTTTTGGAGAGTTTTTCTCGATGGTTGAAGCCTACAAGTGTCCCAACACTCATTGCTTCGACTCTTCGAGAAAAATACCCAAAAATTCTATAAAATAGGAAATTTATAGAAACATAAAATTATGTAATTTTTATATCTCATACAAAAACTACAAAAATGAAAACACATACATGCTTCGCACATGGCTCTAATACCATTATTGGGTTTTTTGAGCCGTAAAAATCGCTTTTTGCGTTGCAGAAAACTCGGAAGCCCCAACCACAGATCCGTGGTATAAAAAAAAACTAACATGTATGTGTTTAATACCTTTAGATCTACTCTAGATCTACATGATAAAAAGTAACCCTTGAAGTGATGTCCTTCGCTTATCCCGCTCATCCAAATGGATTGTCGAAACTCGAGAGTGTCAAGTGCACACTCCTCTATTTGTATCCACACAAGAAATAGGTGGAGAAAAGATAATCTTGAGTGTGCTAGCACTCCTTGAAGGTCTCAGCAATGGAGGATTGGGAGAGCAAGAGAGGAAGAGAACCAAGGAAGAAGATGATCCAATGAAGAAGAAGATGAAGTTACCCAAAATCAAATTCACTCCTCATCAAGAAGTGGTCGGCCACTTCAAGGCTTGGTAGGTTACATGCATGCATGTAACTCCAAGAGCCAATGGCTCTTGGTCTCCCTCATGAGGTGGCACCACATGCAAAGTCAATGATGATGTGGAGCATCATCGTTGGCCGGCCATGCTAAGTCATCATCATGACATGGCATTTTGTCAAGTCAAACTTGACCTTTCATCTTCCCTCTCAAGTCAAGTCAAACTTGACCTCTTATCTCCCATGGTTGATCAAATCCAACCATTTGATTCAAGTCAATTTTAATTTAATGAATCTCTATTCATTAATTTAAATTGATTTGATGAATCAAATCTAAATTAGACTCATTCAACACTTGAATCAAATTGAGTCCAACTCAATTAGTCTAATTAGGATTACTCTTAATCCAATTTGGTTCATCCCATGAACCTAATCCTCATGGTTCATCATATGAACCTAATCTCCATCTAATTACCCTTTGTGTGTGACCCTATAGGTTCTTGTAACGTTGGCAATGTCCCTAAACCGATTTAGGAACATAAATGAGAGGTATCTAGCAACACATCATTGCTACCCAAGTTACAAGAATGTTGAGCTCCAACATCACCGTTGTGACGACAAATTGTGACTCTCACAATATGTGACAATGTCCCTCTATCCTTGACATCTAGATTGACCAATTTAGGCATAGACCGTGTCATCCTTGGTACAATCTATATCTTGAACTCCAAGTAGACTCACTATAATCAAATGAGCTCAATATCTCATATTGACTCATTTGGGCATGACCATGCACTTCGTGGTCTCACTCTATCAAGAATAACGATGTCTCTCCAGTCGTATAAAAGGGATAGATCCCATCTACATCACTCACATCCCTCCGCATAATTTATTACATACCCAGTAATTGCCTTTATAGTCCACCCATTTACGGGTGGCGTTTGACAAAGTCAAAGTATGCAACTCCTTATGTAGGGAACCATGGTGACTTCAGGTCTAAGGACTAATAGTCATACTAATAGCCACATGAGAAAGTATATGACACTCATATAACGATCCATCATACTTTCTCATGGCGGGTCATTCAGTATACATTCTCCAATGCATACTCATGTGTCAACTTGATATCTCATATCCATGACTTGTGAGATCAAGTCATCGTGTTGACCTACATGCTAGTCTCTACGCATTAACATTGTCCCTGAATGTTAATACTTGACTAGGAATGATTAAGAGTAGTGTTCTCTATATCATCTCATTATCGATTCAACCAATCGATTGATATAGATAAGAACCTACTACTCAAGGACGTTATTATACTTAGTTTATTTTGCACCAATACAAGTAAATATAATAACCATGCCTTTATGAATAGGAATATGATACAATAATGTCCATACAACAATCATCACATGATTGGCTCTAGGGCTTTCACTAACACTTCATGCTTCAATGCTACTCTGACCGCGCATCCACCACAATCCATTGTCGATATTTTATTTAATTCATATTTTTTACTTGCTAAGAGGAGAGGTAGGTGTTGGAGTTTTGGGAGTACAATCAAAGTCCCACATTGGTAAGATATGGAAAAGATCATGTGCTTATAAGATGAAAAGATATCTCCATTGGTATGAGGCCTTTTGAGTAAACCCCAAAAATAAAACCATCAGGGTTTAGGCCCAAAGTGGATAATATCATACAATTGTGGAGATATGTGGATCTTATAGGCACTAACAATTGGTATCAGAGCCATGGTCCATGTCAAGCCATGAACCTCGAACGAAGGAAGTTGTGCTCTCATGTCCAGATCAAGAGAACCAGACACCAGGCAGGAAGTCCAGTTGGGTCGGAAGGACCGAACGATTGGAAGGAAGTCCAGTTAGGCCAGAAGGGTTGGACAACTTGCAAGAAGTCCAGCTGGGTCAGGAGGACCAGTCACTTGGCAGGAAGTCCTGGTGGGTTGAGGATTGGACATCAAGCAGAGGATGTCTTTCAAGGATGGATAGACTTGAGGGGGATCAATGTGGTCCTTCGTTTGAGGAGGGATTGTCGGAGTATTGGGAATACAATTAAAGTCCCACATTAGTAAGACATGGAAAAGATCATGTGCTTATAAGATGAAAAGATATCTCCATTGGTATGAGGCTTTTTGAGTAAAACTCAAAAATAAAATAATGAGGGTTTAGGCCCAAAGTGGACAATATCATACCATTGTGGAGATATGTGGAACAACCTTCAAACCATGAGAGTTTTAAAGGGTTTTTGGGATATTTTATTTAATTCATATTTATTACTTCATAAGAGGAGGGGTAGATTTGTTACCTCTTCCTCTACATATTCTGTAATCGGTTGTCTCTTACCTCTAACGAGGAAGAGACTTTTAGTGTTTTGCCCTTTGGAAGCGATCGAGGATCCCAGGGCCTTGGATTAGCAATCGGTGGGCTGTGAACCAAGTAAAATTCCTTGTGTCGGGTGTTCTTACTTTTGTTCATCTTTTCTGCTGTGTACTTTGGTTTTAATCGACAAAAAGAAAAGTTTTTCGAACACTAGTCACCTCCCTCTAGCATTTTCTCGATCCAACAATTGATATCAGAGCGGGGCCACTCAGATTCGGTGCAACCACTAGTCGAGAATTTTTCTTTTCAGGCTTTTTATTTATTTTATTTTATTTATCTCCCACACTACAAATCCAAGACCAAGTCTTGGGACATTTTCTTTGTAACTAACATTGCAGGAAAATAGATAAATCAAGGATTTAGGGGGAGAGTTCACAAGGTAAATTAAAATTAAATTTTAAATTGCATATTATTTGTTTCTAAAGTAGGGAGAGGACACTATAAAAATAAGTGTCCTACTCGTAAGACTCGAACGGTGCAACCGACAGCTAAGAAGAAACCAATGCCAGAAGTCCAGAGGAACAAGGAGCACATCAAGTTCTTTGGGTGTGGAAGATTTGGTCACTACAAGATCGATGCCTAGAGAAAAAGTTTAATAAAATTAATAATTTTGAGAATTTATGTTTTAGAATACTTGATAATTTAGATAAATTGTGCATTAAAGCTAGTAAATTAGTTGATTATTATCAATTAATTAACACAGTTAATAATTCAACTAATAAAAACTTAACTAATTTAGATTTAATTAGTTTAAATAATAATAATATCATGAAAGAAAATGATCAAATTAATCTAACATTTGATAAAATTAAATAAGAGCTTAATCAAATTTTTAGTTTAATCAACATAGATCTAGGTCAAGTCAAGGATAAAACCAATCTAAGACTTAAACAGAATAATCAAAGCCTAGATCAGAATAATAAAATCTTAGGACAGAATTATCAAACCCTAGATCTGATTAATCTAGATAATTTCGAATTAAATAATTTTGTTTTGAAAAAATCAACCATAAAAAATTCAAAATTAAAGTTAAAAAATTCCAAATCTAATCTAAAAATTCTAATAATTATAATAATTCTACTTTTAAAAATTCTAATAATCTTATCTTGAAAAAATCTATTAATAATTCTACTTTTGAAAAGTCTAATAATCTTATCTTAAAAATTTCTAATAATTCTATTAAAAAGTCTAATAATCTTATCTTAAAAAATTCTAATAATTGTATTAACAATTATACTTTTAAAAAGTTTAATAATCTTATCTTGAAAACGTCTAATAATATTATTTTGAAAAAAGTCTAATAATCCTATTAAATCCATTTTAATTAATTCAAAAACTAATATTTTTAAAAATTCAAATTAGACAATCAAACCAAAAAAAATAGTTATAATAAAGTATCATTTGATTATACACATTTAGTAATTAAACCTTCAACTTTTAGAAATTCAACTAATAAATATGTAGACTTGGGTTACAAGTCTAAGTTAATCAAAAATAAAGACACTAACATTTTAAACCTAATTATCAAATAGTACCTTATAACTATATAACAAATAAAAGACTACCTAAGAAACGAACCATTTCTTTGAATTGATTGAACATAACATGCTCATGCATACATATCATTTTAATTAATTTTCATGCTTATTTTTGTCATGTAATACATACTTAAATTAACTCTCATAGAACGGTTAGATAGGAAATAGTTAATTAACCTTGAAAACATAGTATCAGGACACGGTGAGATGATTATATGTTAGGGAAATGAAGTACAATTTTTTAAGATTGGTTTTGTCTAAGGAAGTAGTCGTTGTTCCGATTAAAGAAGGCCTTTGTGCCTTGCCACAACCTGGAAGCCCTCTTTTGAATTGTTCTCTTAACTAACTAAAGGTTAAATCCGAATCTAACCCAAGATTAATTAATTTTCAAATCATTAAAATTAACTAAGTAAAATTAAATTCATCTCACAACACCTATAACGATAACTTGGTTGATCATGTAGAATGGGTGAGATGATAAGGACAACAAATTGAAAATAGTTTTGAAAATGATTTCAAAATTTATATATACATAAATAGATTCTTTTTTTTATTTACATCAGGTATCAGGTATGATTTCTCTTCCCTTCTAATCCTAATGGCCGACTTCCCCAGCCCCATGGTAGTTTCCTGACGGTCGACGTGGGTAAATCAGGATGGCGTGCGGCTTGAGCACATTGGAGACCCATACGAGTGCCAGAAGGGCCGTCCACACTGGAATAGAGGGGTTGATTTCTACCACCATCCGTATAGCCCACAAAGTGTCACGCCCGCCCTTTTTAAAGACGGCGCGACGCGATCATACATACATACATCTACAGCGGAAGACTACATGCATTTACAACGGAATACTTTAGACTTCTTTTTTTTTTCTTTTTAAAACATAAGGCATGAAACATGTAGCATGCATAATCATCTCATAAGTACTTAGTTCAAGTTCATGATAATCAACTTAAAGGACACTAAGTAGCAACCATTCATCATCAAGTAGAGTTCGACTCTTAACAACTAACATGCAAAACTTAAAGGGAAACATGCATAAGTCTCGGAATATAAACATATCTCCTCCACCATGCCACTACCACACACACTTTGCCCCTCCTGCTGCTCCCTTTAGTTTATCCATTCTTTACCCTTATCTGCAGTACAAGGGAACATGAAACTATAAGCACATAGACTTAGTAAGATCCTTTCCAACTCTAAAAATCCATACATCAAGAATTAGACCTAGAGTAGTGACATGATCATTTAAGAACATATAAGCATAGCATACACATAAACATTCAAGAACATATAAGCATAGCATTCATATAAACATTCAAGAACATATAAGCATAACATTCATATAAACATTCAAGAACATATAAGCATAGCATTCATATAGGGGTAATGACATGATCATTCAAGAACATATAAGCATAGCATACATATAAGAGTAATGACATAGTCATTCAAGAATATATAAGCATAGCATACATATAAATATCATAATCACATAGACAGGAAATAAAGGTATATGCAAGATGCTCTTTGAAAACATATATTCTTATAGGTACTTAAACATAATCTCAACATATTGGGTCCGACATTGTACCACATACATCATCATCATTACGCGCATCCCTAATAGACCTGAGGTAGCTAATCCCGAACCTACTAGGGTACTAGGTTCGTACTATGTTCATTGACCTAGGGACAACATAACATAGAAGCCCATCATAAGCCCGTACTTATGATCGTCGGCCTAGGACAACTAGGAGCCCATCCCGTACTGGGTTCGTACTACGACCGTCGACCCAGGGGCACATAGGAGCCCATCCCTTAGACCTTGTTAGGGTCCGGTACAAGCCATGCAAAAAGTAAAATAGCATATCATGTTCTTTATCATAACATATCATATTTCTTTTCATAACATATCATGTTCCTTATCGTGGCATATCATGTTCCTTCTTCATAGTATATCATGTTCCTTCTTCATAGCATATCATATTCTTTTTCATAACATATCATGTTCCTTCTTTATGACATATCATACATTCATACAATTAACATGGCAATGAGCAGAACATAATCATACATTCATACAATTAACATGGACATAATGTAGTGACATAAACCAATCATGCTATCATAAGATCTATTTAACATCATATTTGCATTTTTTTTCTACATGTAGCATGGCATGGAGGATTTAGTAGAGGGCATGTACATGGGCTGGCCGAAACCCTAAGGGAGGGTTCTTAGGAGTTTAAATGTTAAACAACTTGTGCAAGGTCTATTTAACATCATACTAACATCACACACATATAGAACAAGGCATAAACATCATGAACAAGCATAACATGGTGTGATCTAAACTTCATGGGGTTCTAACAAAATTTTAAACCCTAAACAACTTGTACAAGATCTAACTAACCACATGTTAATCTCCATCACATATAGATCATAGCATGGAAGGCCCTTAGGGGCCAAAATATGTCTTGGTCGAGAGTTTCAATAGGCTTAAAGATCCAACACTTAAATCTAACTTAGCTATCAACATATTATCTTCATCTACATTCAAAAGATAACATGACTACATATATATCATAGCATAGAAGACCATTAGGAGCCTAAATGGGTCTTGGCCGAGAGTTTCAAGAGATTTAAAGGTCCAACACTTAAATCTAACTTAGCTATCAACATATTATCTTCATCTACATTCAAAACATAACATGACTACATATAGATCATAGCATAGAAGACCATTAGGAGCCTAAATGGGTCTTCGCCGAGAGTTTCAAGAGGTTTAAAGGTCCAACACTTAAATCTAGCTTAGCTATCTACATATTATCTTCATCTACATTCAAAACATAACATGACTACATATAGATCATAGCATGGAAGTCCATTAGGAGCCTAAATGGGTCTTGGCCGAGAGTTTCAAGAAGCTTGAAGATCAAACACTTAAACCAAGCCTATCTAGAAACATGTTATCATCATATTCATACAAAACATAGCATGGACAATCATGGGAACCATGAAGAAGGTATTGGCCAAAAGTTTCATAAAGGATTTTCTTAACAACCATCAACCGAAGAAACTTGTACTACAAGTGAGGGGATATTTACATCCTTTCGCTTGTTTAGGTAGTAGAATATACCCTAGGTTGTGATGCCAAGACTAGAGCTTTCTTCTTGCTTGGTTGGTTTTCGGAAATGGAAGAAGGGGGAGCTAGGGTTTCGGTGGGGAAGAAGAAGAGAAAGAGGAGAATGCCAACTTGGGTTCTCTTGTCTCCTCATACTCCTATTTATTCACTTGAAGGTGTCCCTTAGCCTCCCTTACCCTTATCTATCATTTCCCATACCCTTCTAATAGCACAACCCTGTTGGGCTTCTGGTTATTGGATGCATCCTAAGGTTTAGTTATCTACTTGGAGGTTTAGGGTTCAAACCCTGGGCCATGCATCCCTTTTTTGGCTCTATTTTCTTTTATTTTTGAAAGAGCCCACATAAAAGCCAATTATGATCATGCAAAAATTCTTATAAAATTTCTAGAAATGTTGCGGGCATTACACGCAATCAGGGTGGAATCGACCCTTGGTAGTGCAACAGGGATTCTCGTGATTAACCATCATGCCATTGCCCTGGGGGATACATAAATAGATTCTTGAAACTATTTTTATTGGTTGTCATGATTGTTGTGTGTAGTTATACGTAGTGTTTAAAATAACTATACTTTTTAAAATGATGATTAGTTGACCAGTACTGAACTTCTAGATCCTTAGGTCAACTTTAGACACTAAGATCCTCTGGACACTTAGGTAAGCCTTCCTTGTGGCTAACAAAGATGTCCTAAGATTTTGTCAGACAAAGGCAGAGACCCTCTAGATAAGCCCTCCTTGTGGATAACAAGGATGTCAGGTTAAGGGGGAGGTTCTAATTCACTACAACAAAAAATCAGTATTGAAAGTGTGCAATTTGTGAGATATTGAGAAATAAAATAATAATAAATATCCCTTATTAATCAAGAAATTATCTTATAGAATTTTTCAAAGATTTTTAGAAATTTCTCTAGATGTAAATGGAATTCTTATTGCGTTTCAAAGAGGATAGAATTAATTGGCTTTGATGAAACCTATTTAGTTAAGGAGTAATTTACTTAATTAATCAAGGATTAATTAACCTAATCCTAAGGTTAGATTATATATATATATATAAACTAAACCTATTTTCCTATTTCCATTTTCCCCGATACCTATTCCTCACCGTCGCTCCCCGTTTTCCTTTTCTCATCACGAGCCCAACTTCTCTTGCCCGAGCTCCCACGTGTCACCGTCGGAGTTCTCCATCGCCAGCCACGCTAGCGTTCTTCCCCTCCAGCTACTGTGAACTTCATCCACTGTAGCCATTCTTTTCTTGATCAATTGATCTTTCTAATCTCGATTCCTTCTCTTCCTTTGTTCTATTCGGTCGCCACGATTCCCTCTCCCGATCGCATTTTACTTCTTCCTCTCTCTAGCTATGCTGCCTGATGGACAACGACTATGCCTCCTACCCTTTCGCAGTCGCTACTATGCCTCGCTGCAAGCTTAACCGTGACAGAGCTACTGCTTCATTCCTCCGATACCTTCCTCTTTTTCGGTTATGGTTGCTGCCCCATTACCGTCGAGCTAGCCAAATCACGTGATGCCTTGGCTATCCGCTATTTTCGATCAGCTGTCGTTAGGAACGATCGCATGCAGATCATCCCGTGTTTGTGTGTTCCCCATCGGACGAACTTTGCCTATCGATCTGCCCCTGCCATTGCATCCACTATCGCTAGCTTGTGGCCATCTCTGGAATCGGTTGCTTCCCTCTCCATCGATGTTGTTCCATGCTATGACCGTCGGCCTAGCAATCTGGGTTGAGCCTTAACACCGCTGCCATTGAAGGGGACTATTGGAGCTAGTTTTTTTTGCTCCAGTTCAAGTGAGGGCTTAGATCTATGAATTTCTTGCTGCTTCGATGGTTGGATGTGAAGTGTTCAGATTGTGGAAGATGAGGAAGCTATGGAGGATTGAATCAAAGCTAGGTATAGGAACTATTGGAATTGAGATCAGTTGCCCAGATTGTGGTTAAGTGGTGTAGATTTGATATTAAAATTTTGAATCAAAATCTTTAATGTGGAAGTTGGACAAGGTAAGCTCTAAATCTGGATGTGTTATGCATATTGCAGTTTAATCATTTGTGGGTTGATTAAATAGTGTTGGAAGAGGTTGTCCTCTGGTGGAGAGCCATTATATTTGAAGGTTACTTGCGGGACTTTGATTTGGGGCAGAGTTCTCTGACGTGAAGACAATTGGTGTTCTACATATCAGGTGGGTAATATTTCTATCCTAGTTAAGTAGTTAATAATCTTAGTGCATGATATTTTATATTGATGAATTCATTACCTTGATTCCACTCTTGTTAATCTATGCTAGATACTTAGTCTTTGCACATTGAGATGCAATGTTATTTATGTTTTATTTCATTCATCGTGGTTATGAATTACCGACATTATGGTATGTGGTCCTATAGATGCTTAACTATATGTACATTGCTGAGTATGGTTGTAGACTTGACTTGTGTCATCAGGATTAATGATCGAGGGGTGGGTGATGTCCTTAATGTAGAGTTGATGGTCGTTTCATCTTTCTTTTTATTATATATCTAATAGGGATCATGTATATGTGTATGGTTATGTGTGTTGTCGATAGTGTCGCTATGGACTAGAGGTCCTAGCATGGTCAAATGTCAATTGTGTACGACTCTCTATGGGATAGAGTGTGTTGTGGGTGTACGTATGTGTGGTTGTGCATTCATTCCATTTACATGCATGTTGGCGACTTGGTCTCCCTTGTGGTTGAGAGGGTTGGTAGTCATCCTGCCTCCACGGTTACTCGTGGTAGTAGTAGCTTGTGTGAGGGTAGATCATCTGTTGTGCCGCACTTGGACACTATTGATGGTGGTTGTTGGAGTTGCGTGCAATTTATCCTGAGTTTGTGGCACTCAACTACTCATGGGTAGTGACAGTCGGAGTGGCCAACACTAGGGACCCCAATTGTGTAGCTTATAGCTATTTAGCTTATCTCTCTACTTATTCATACTAGCCACTCATCCACTCGAGAGTAGTGATAGTTGTTGAATTGGGACAGTTGTCATGTTGTGCCACCTAGGGCACACTGGGGTCATGGTAGCGAGTGGGGAGTGTAAGCATGACCATGCATTTGCATTGAGAGGTGATGGCGTCTACATATATATATATGTGTGTGTGTGTGTGTGTGTGTGTGTGTGTAATCAGTATAAATAGATATAGTCTATATATGCTTATTGTGATGTTGCATTTGTTTGAGCTATGCTTGTTGCATATGTTTGTTCATCATTTTGCATACTATTTGAATATTCTATATTGTTGTGTGTGGAGTACAGTGTACGAGTTGGATCGAACTATTGTACGCATTTGATCAGCGTCATGTCGTTGTATAGGAAGGACCTGGTTCGTTGATGTATTTGTTTATAGGATGTTTCATATGGCAATGTGTTGATTACAGGTGTAGTATTGTTCTTCTATGTTGTATTTGTTATATTATGGTATATGTGTTCAGGTTGTAGGAGTTGTATTGTTGCAGATCTTCAAGTATGTCAGTACCTTACGTTGTGTTCAGTTGATCAGTTAGTTTGTTTATGCATTGATTATAGTTATACTACTGGTTGTTTTGTTATTACCTTTAAGACTGTATACCTGTTGATCTCCATATGTTATATTGTTATTCATGTACTATCTTTCATATTACCGCTGAGTTTTATACTTACTACCACAGACCCTGGGTTTTCTTATCGCCCAAGTAACAGGTAGAAGATTCCTAGGATGCTAGGAGCTCCGCCAGCTAATCCCATCTCACACTGAGCGGTTGGATTTTATTCCGAATTCGTGTTGTATTATTTTTGGATGGTATGTTTTTTATTGTATTCTATATTTCTTCCACATTTTGGTTATGGTTTTGGTTTGGGTGTTGGATTTGTTTATATTTTGTTATTATGTTAGAGTTGCACCGGTGCACATCTTTGTGTCTTTGTGATTGTATTATTTGGTAGTGTTACTTCATTATGATTTATGTTTTATGGATGTCGACAGCTATGTGGGCCTTGTATCGGTGTATATCTTACATTGTCACTAGAGGGTACCGTCCGGTCGACGGACAAGTATACCCTCAAGGCGTGACACAATTAGTCTATCCACAGCGCACATTGCGTGTTGCACAACTCAAAGATGTTAAAAGTTATAAGACATTGATAGCGTGCAGATGCACACTGCGGTTAAATGCATTCAAAGCGTGCAGCTATGCGCTGCGGTTAAATGTATTGGCAGTGAGCAAATGTGCACTGTGATTAAATGTATTCACAATGTACAATTAGTCTATCTGCAGTGCGCATCGCGCACTGCACAACTCTAAGTTGTTAAAAGTTATAAGACATCGATAGCGCATAGCTGCGTGTTGAAGCTAAATGCATTCGCAGCGCATAGTTGCATGTTGTAGTTAATTGTATTAACAACGTGCAATCGCACACTGCGATTAAATGCATTCACAGCGTGCAGCCGTACGCTGCAATTAAGTGCATTTGCAACTTTTGTTAAATACAATCGTAACATGTAACCACGCGCTGCGGTTAAGTGCATTCGCAGCGCGCTATTGTGCGCTACATTACACACAATTATAATACTAAATAAAAATAATTATACAATCAAAAGTAAAATAATTATAATACAACACAGTTATAATACCACATACAAATACTACATAATTTTTATATCATATACATTTGATTATAAAATCAAAACTAAAACAATTATAATACCATAGATATTCATTAACACCACACTTAAACAAAACAAAAATTCACTTAGTCAGATAAAGGAAACCAAACTAGTAACATAAATCCACATACATGATTTCTTTTCAACAAAAAGTATATGATAAAATTAATATAATCTATATCAGTCACACAAAATTATAAACTTAGATAACCAAGTAACTGTGCTCTCTATTGCTTCCTCGAGACAAACCATTTCATCATTTGGTCGAATTAGATCCACCATCTCCACGAAAACACTATCAATCCATACTTTCCAACAACATCCACCAAGAGGAACATGATGCACTTTTGCTTTTGGATTTGTGGATGCAATTTGACCTTCTACAACAACACCATCAACAGACCAATGAAGCAGCTTACATTTAGTATTATCACTGATATGTCCATAACTCACATTCTTTAGTTTTGCATGTATAACAATAAAAAATTGTTAATATTACGAAGTATATTTTTATAACAAAACATGATATTAGTAATAAAAGAAAGTAAAACATAGAAAAAAAAACTCATTTACTAAATGCACTAAATTCACTAAACATAAACAGTAAAACATTAACATAAAAAATGGTATAATCAGAAGACAAAAAACAAATAACTTAAACATCACACAAACACCACGTGGAGTAAATTGATGCATGCGAACGCGGCCTCAAATCTCGCGATGGAGACCGTCGAGGACTCGAAGCACGTGCTCGCGCTCAATGCCCGCAAGTGCATGGATGTCGTCAAGTAATAAAAAGATTATCGATCCCACATGGACTGAGATTCGGGTACCAATTTGTTAAGTGAACGTTATTGTTTGAAATTCAGTTCTAATGGTTGTGATTGTGAGGGTTGTTGGAGCCCCTAACTCAATACAGTGTCACACGAAAGAAGAAAAGGCTTGCTGCGAGTCTTTGGAAGGAATTCTAGGATTTGGTTTTGCTTATGTGTCGCAAAACATGCTATCAATTGGTGTTGTCTAAACGTCTAACTATGGCCTTGTGGAAGGGACATCATACACTCCCTCGATGAGCCTTTGCATCTATTTGGAGCTATCTCTGCCTTACCAGGTCGACCTCTGGCATTAGAATGGGATAGGCAGTACGAGTATGTCAAATCAATCCCTGTGACGAATCATTTCCAATTCTATCTCACCCTTCTATCCACAGTTACAGGAGATGAGGCCAACCCCTAGGTTCCTCCTTAATTCTCCTAAATCTTAGATACGAGGGCTGTCACCCCTCGTATCGGCTAGCATAGTAGATAGAAAACCAAAATGCATAGATATCAGTCTAGACTAATACCAATTGAAAATACAAACTCAAGAATAAAATTTAATTTGGAATAACATATTCTACGCACACAAACTACTCCATAATCCTAGAATCGAAAAATCTACTCCATAAATATGAGAGGAGAAACACAAAACATGATCATATTCATATAAACAATGGATATTATGTAAAGAACAAAAATTACAATGCAATGTGGCTCTTGTCTCCGGCATTGATGTGTAGAACTTGGATCTCTGGCAGCTTTCTTCCTCCTCGTTGCGAGTTCCCGAAGCTTTTTAGGGCATCATAGTGTCGTCCCAAACATCGTGCCTCCTCCCTAGGGTTTGGGCGTAGCCTCCTTTATATAAACATCAGCCTGGATCTTCGTGAAACCTAGAAAATAACCGACTCATGTCGGAATCGCACAGTGTCACAAGACCGTGTGGATCTACATGGCCAGGCCGTGTGTAGCGCTGTGGAGCATGGTCGTGTGTTTTCACAGGGCTACAGTGTGTGTCATTCGGCTCTAGCTGCCAAATGTCTTCTTTTCGCTCCAAAAGTGCACCATTTTCCCCGTATAATGCTGTCCTGCACACAAAAGTACAACGAGTAGATCTCCGAATCAGAAAATAGGAAAAGCATGCAAAATAAAGTAAAATATGCATGAAACAAACATAAAATGAAATGAGATATGAGTGAAAACTACTACTAAAACCCTATATGTTTTGCTCACATCAATTCCCCTCGACTTTGATCTTTGCTTGTCGTCAATGTTAGGACCTATGCACCCGCTACAGGGGGGTGAATAGCGCATGCTCGTTCGATGATAGAATTCGTTGCATTTGTCTCTACAATTTCGTTAGCACATCAGAAATAGAAATAATACAATAACGAAACAAGACAAACACAATTCACAACACGAGATATAACATGGTTCAGAACCGAATGGTTCATACTCCACGGATCGAGCTCTAGTGATGCACACGCACTCACTAATCACAAATACTCCTTCTCTACATAAGTCGGAGGTGGAGAAACCTCATACAATAGTTTACAACAATAAACTAAGTACAACAAGCAATTACAATGAAATATAATGCAATACAAGTAAAGAAATGACTTTACAAATGCCTTTAGATTGCTTGAATACTTAGTAGCTTGACTTGCACTTGGAGACCCTGATTTGTAGCAGCAAATTGCCCCAAAAGTCCTCAAGAAACCATACCATTTTCCTTCATCACAAGCACCTTTTATAGCTTCAACCTGTGCTGGAAAAAGTCGATCAGTCAACTGGTCGGGACCATCAGTCGACTAATGCCACTGTTGTCGTGAGACAACGGCTAGATCCACGCTGGATAAGTCCAACAGATCCATCATCAGTCGACTGATCATACCCATCAGTCGACTGATGGAGCCTTCACTCGACTAGTCGAGTGTTGACTCCATTTTGTGCCCGATTTCACAAGCACCAGTCGACTGATCACAAGATCAATCGACTGCTCAAGAATGAGTCGACCGCCACATATGGCGATCATCGCTAGTAAATCCCACAGGTCAAACCCTAGTTGATTCAAAGGCCGATTGCCACATGACACGGTCATTGTCACACCTCAAACATGATGTTTTAGCCCAAGTATGGTTCCCCCATACTTGCTAGACCACCTTTAGCCTAGACCTAAGCCTTCTAGCCACCTCCATCAGCCTCACGCCTCTCGGATCCCTCCAAGTCATCCATGACTTGTTCATCCATCGCACTAGCCTTCAGATGCTTCCATCGGCTATGTCATGCTAACGGTGTCTACACCGCCAAGGCACATTGGACTTACGCCGCCAAGACTCCGCTTGGACTTTAAGCCGCCAACCATTGGACTTATGCTGCCAAGACTTCACCCTTGGACTTTACGCCGCCAATATCAAACCCCTTGGACTTCTCAAATGCCAAGACGTAAACTTGGACTTTCCCTTGCCAACCCATGTTGGACTTTCCATGCCAAGACCCATGCTTGGACTTTTCATGCCAAGTACACATGACTTGGACTTTACCTTGCCAAGACCCATGCTTGGACTTTACATTGCCAAGACCCATGCTTAGACTTTCCCAAATTCCAAGTGTCCCACTTGGACTTTCAATGCCAAGTACCAAAGACTTGGACTTTCCCATGACAATTACATTGTCATATGTTTTATTCTAAGATCAAAACATCTCTCGAGGCAAGCTCGAGTCTTAGTCAATCGTGACCTGGGCCGATTGCACCAACAATCTCCCCCTTTTTGATCTTTGACAAAAACCAAACAAACCATTTGAGTTAGACCATCTAACTCAAAAACTGCTTACCAATTATCCCAAATTGGTAATCTTAACTTTCTTTCCCTTTTTGACATGCATCAAAAAGGTTATCTCTCCAAGGAGGTCAATGTCTCATGTCCCAATGAGATCTTACAATCTCCCCCTTGATCCAAAAATACCTAGGATGCCTACCATCTTCCTTGTGATAAGTCCCATATCACTCAAGAGAGGCAATCCTATTCACTCTCCTAATTTCCAAATTGGGTTTCTCAAAATCCCAGCAATTTTTTCAATTGATGTCCTTCTCCCAATAACTTCTCCCCTTCAAGAAGAGAAAAACACATCCATCATCCAATGATGGATACCTTCCCCTAAAGACTTGCTTCCCCTTGACCATTGCACCAACAGTGTCCTTGGGAAGTCCCTAAGTCAATAGGAACTCTAAACCATCGAAATTAAGGTTCTAAGTTTAAACATGAACTCTTCCACCCTTAAATTTGATACTTTGACCTAACACCTCTCCAAATCCATATCCAATGGATTTTCACCCTTTATAATGCTTTCCAAAGCATATCCTATGGTTAGGAGTGGTTAGGGACCTTAACCGCAGCTGAACACAGGCTAAACAAACCTTGTTTTCCTGAAATCAGCATTGACAGTCGACTCCGTCAGCTACCAGTCGACTGCCACTCAGGGCAGTCGACTGATAACTAAAATTTCCGAATTTCAATTATCAGAGTTGAATTTCAGAAAATCATAAGTAATTCTACGTATATCGAAAAATCACAAAATTTGATACGTATATTACTTATAGTCAATACAATGGGTGAAAAATAATAGAAAAATATTTTACCCATAAAATACTGAAATTGATACAAAATTCAAAAGTGAAGAAAACTTCTAAGTTTTGGCTCACTTTGTATCAATCTCATTAATGGTGATTGCTACCAAAAGATAGACTTCACCAAGGTTTTCTAAAATAATTTTAAAATATTTTCAAAACCTTATTTTGGATCATATTCCTTCGGCTCAATGTACATAACTTGTACACAAGCTTTCCCAATGATCCACCACTGAAATAAGATGAGTTTTAGTTCATCTAGATGCAAAAACTATGCACCTTGAACTCAACTCATATCCTAACATCTCACATGTATCTAGGGTGTATAAATACACATACATGTCAATGTGATGTGAGATGTGGGTTTTGTTCTCCCTAATCTAAGGTTTCATGCATTTTCTAAGGCAACACTACTTGATTCCCTTATACATGAGACTTCAAGTCATGCCAATTGTCCTTAACTTAATTTTAATCAAATGCATGAATGATTATGGTATTAATGATGATATAAATAAGCATATGCTCATAATCATGATGTCATGGCATAATATGAAATCTAAAAACACATGACATTAATCCTTAATCCTAAAATATGATCATGACATATAAATGAGGAAAAATAAACATGATGTCATGTCATGGCATATGACAAATCAAGGCATGGCAAGTAAGATACAAAGGTATATAATATCTAAATTTTCATATTAATTGTCATTTGATATATTTAAGTATATTTTTCCATAATGCTACCAATCTCCCATGTGTGCCAAAAACCCAAAAAGGCACACTAAGACCTCTAATCCTAAATTGTGCCAATTCAATTGATTTTTCATAATCCCAAAAATACATTGGCACATCGTAAAATCTTTTAGGATTATAATCAAAATCTATTTCCAAGGTATTCATAACCTTGAAAATAATCCTAAAGTGCCACCTTTATCATGGTTGAGTTAACTACCCACCCAATCAAGGTTGACACACCCTAAACCCATCTAGCGTGGATCAATCACGCTCTTAGGATCCCAAAACCTATTTGAACTCCTAGGGTTTACTAGGTATTCCTTAGGGATGACCTCCCTAGATACCCTTCTAATGACCCTCCTAGGCTTAGAAGCCTTGGTCATTTGTGGTCTTTCCATGGTTAACCTTAGGGATTGCCTCCCTAATAACCTTCTTAGTGGCCACCCTAGGTTTCCTAGAGACTCTAGGCACTAGGCACTTACCATGGTTACTCTTAGGGATAACTTCCCTAGTAACCTTGGTCTTCCTAGACCTAGTTTGTGTTCCATAGTCAAATGGAACACTATGATAAGCCACCTTAGGATTAGGTTTGTGACCCAAACCTTGCTTGCCCTTGGTTGACTTTTGACTCTTAGGTCTTAGGTATTGACTTTGACTTTTGGACCCTTGACTTTGACCATTAGACCCTTTAAATTGATTTTGTATATTCCTAAGGGGTTTTTCTAGTGTCTCAAGTCTTGACCTCAAGACTTGGTTCTCTAATTCTAAGTGCCCAATTTTAGAATTTTGATTTATTCTTTGGGAATGATCCTTTCTAGGAATATGGCTAGTCCATTTGGAATTAAAACCTAGGTGCTCTTGCACCTTTCTAATTGTCTCCCTAGGTAAAATTGGTCTAGTATTATTTGACCTAGGTTTGTCCTTAGATGAATTGTTTTTAGGGCCATTAGTCCCAAATTTATCCTTATTTTCAAAATTAAAATTCTTAGCTCCTAAACAAATGTACTTGTTCCTATTAGCATGCTTATCATAAATTGCAAGAGAATTAAAATTCCTAGAATGTTTTTTAACATTTAAATTAGAAGGAGCATTATTTAGATATACCTTAGGGTTTGCCTTAGAGGCTCCCCCTACTTGTGATGCTCCATTTTGCTTCTTCTTTTCCCCCTTCGGGAATTGATTCCGATAATGCCCCGGTTGTTGACATTTGAAGCAAATTACTTGCTCCTTGCTTTTAGTTGTTGGGGGACCGGCATCGTTTGACTTTTGTTGACTTTTAGGCACTGGAGGTGCTTTCTTTACTCTCTTTGGGCACTTGCTCTTGTAGTGCCCGGCTTCCCTACACTCAAAACATATGATATGATTTTTATTACAAATTGATATGATTGAGTTACCTAGGGTCGTGGTGGATGCTTGAACTTGCTCTTCTTCTTGACTGGAAGTAGAAGATTCTTCTTGACTTTGCTCTTGCTCCGAAGTGGATAGTCTAACTTCCTCCCCCTCAATCCTAGAGGTGGAGATCTCCTCCACTTCTTCCTCTTCCTCTTCCTCCTTGGATGTTGATGGTCTCTCAACCTCCAAGTCCTCGCTTCCTTGTGAGGAAGATGTGCTTGTCTCTTCAATCCCTTCCTCTTGGACCGGTGATGGACCTTCATGGAGCTTGGCCAAATTTCTCCAAAGTTCTTTAGCATCCATGCACTCACCTAGGCTACACACGAAGTCATTAGGAATTAAATCAAAAATGAATTTGATTACCTTTTTGTTTTTCTCGAATCTTTGGAGTTGATCTTCACTCCATCTCTTCTTCTTGAGGAAACCACCTTTTGGTCCTCTTGGATACTCAAATCCTTCCATTAATAAAGACCATTCCTCAAGGTCTCTCATCATCAAAAAATCTTCAATTCTTCTCCTCCAAGAAATGAAGCCTTCTCGTCCGTATAGAGTATAGGGCACCGGTGTGTTGATGTCCCATCCTAATTGTTCTTGGACTTCCATCTTCACCCTCTAGCATGCTCCCTTAGTTGTTAAACTTCAAGAGCGGCCTTGCTCTGATACCACTTGTTAGGACCTGTGCACCCGCTAGAGGGGGGGGGGGGTGAATAGCGCGCGCTCGTTCGATGATGGAATTCGTTGCGTTTGTCTCTACAATTTCGTTAGCGCAGCAGAAATAGAAATAATACAATAACTAAACAAGACAAACACAATTCACAACATGAGATATAACGTGGTTCGGAACCGAATGATTCCTACTCCACAGATCGAGCTTTAAAGAGCTCTAGTGATGCACACACACTCACTAATCACAAATACTCCTTCTCAACACAAGTCGGAGGTGGAGAAATCTCGTACAATAGTTTACAATAATAAACTAAGTACAACAAGCAATTACAATGAAATACAATGCAATACAAGTAAATAAATCACATTACAAATGCCTTTAGATTGCTTGATTGCTTGGTAGCTTGACTTGCACTTGGAGAACCTGATTTGCAACAGCAAATCGCCGTAAAAGCCCTCAAGAAACCATACCATTTTCCACCATCACGAGCTCCTTTTATAGCTTCAACCTGTGCTAGAAAAAGTCGATCAGTCGACTAGTCGGGACCATCAGTCGACTGATGCCACTGTTGTCATGAGACAACGGCTAGATCCATGCTGGATAAGTCCAACGGATCCATCATCAGTCGACTGATCATACCCATCAGTTGACTGATGGAGCCTTCACTCGACCAGTCGAGTGTCGATTCCATTCTGTGCCCAATTTCGCAGCACCACCGGTTGATTCACAAGATCGACATTGCTCGGCCAATCGATCATTCTAGGCGAAAATCCGCGGTCAAACCCTAGTTGACTTAGGCCAGTCGACTGGCACACCTCAAACATGACGTTTTAGCCCAAGTATGGTTTCCCCATACTTGCTAGACCACCCTTAGCCTAGACCTAAGCCTTCTAGCCACCTCCATCAGCCTCACGCCTCTCGGATCCCTCCAAGTCATCCATGACTTGTTCATCCATCGTGCTAGCCTTCAGGTGCTTCCATCGACTATGTCATGCTAACGGTGTCTACACCGCCAAGGCACATTGGACTTACGCCGCCAAGACTCCGCTTGGACTTTACACCGCCAACCATTGGACTTATGCTACCAAGACTTCACCCTTGGACTTTACGCCGCCAATATCAAACCCCTTGGACTTCTCAAATGCCAAGACTCAAGCTTGGACTTTCCCTTGCCAACCCATGTTGGACTTTCCATGCCAAGACCCATGCTTGGACTTTTCATGCCAAGTACCCATGACTTGGACTTTACCTTGCCAAGACCCATGCTTGGACTTTACATTGCCAAGACCCATGCTTGGACTTTCCCAAATGCCAAGTGTCCCACTTGGACTTTCCATGCCAAGTACCCAAGACTTGGACTTTCCCATGATAATTACATTATCATATGTTTTTGTCTAACATCAAAATATCTCTCGAGCCAAGCTCGAGTCCTAGTCAATCGTGACATGGGCCGATTGCACCAACACTCAAGCAAACCTCAGTGCCATGAGATTTTAAAAAGGTGTTGTTCCATACTTAGCATATTAACTAGATTTATCATGTGGTATTTTTAATCAAAGCAAATTTGACATTTTCTAGAAGTTCACAAAGTTAGCTCCTCGTGATCGTGCTAAGTGAATCTTCTTAGGGGATGCCAGTTCCATGGTAACTTAAGTCGTCATCATATAGCTTTCCTAAGGTCTCTGGCTCTTAGTCACTTACCGACCCAAAGCAAGGATCGTTCCCTAGATCTAGCACAAAGTATCAAAGGTGTGCTAAGTATTGAGAGAAATTGGTAGGTGTTTTCCGAGTAACCTAACTCGGTCTCAAAGGGGAACTAAACCATTTCCACTCATGACAACTGTTTTTATCCCTCATAATCTTTTTCAATCAATTTTTTTTTCTCTTACTCTCTCTATCTTTCCTCTCTCTTTTTTTTTCTCTTTTCTTATTCCATTTTTTTTCTTTTTTTTTCTTCTCTCTCTCTCTTGGGATTTTGATTTTTCCGAATGAGCTTCCACAATCCGAGCATCTCCAATATCTTAAATGTTAAATCTAGAGTCACCTATGGATTCTAAAGTACTAGACTACTGAGATGAATCATAACTAGGTACGTATTAGATTTTCCCTTTCAGAATGTTCGTTACGTGTATGTGTAAAAATAAAAGCTAATCAGTGTAGGACTAGAACATTCATTAGAGAAAAATAAATAAAATACCACGAGGTAAATGAAGTTAAGCTACCCATGGAAACAACTCATGAAGAAAACTTTAGGAAAACTACTGAGGTAGCTTAAAGATAGCAAAAATTAAGTACTGAAGAAACTAAAAACTTTATGTATGAACAAATGAATGCTAACTAAAAATGCAAATGACAGGAAACAAACTACTGCTAGAAACAAAATAAATCAAGACTTGGGCCCTCCCAGACATAAGCGAAGCATACCTCTAGTATGGTGGACGAGGTGGAAAGTCCGGTAGCCTCAGGCATCTCGGGGTCTTGAGAGAATCTGGTGTTGAGCTACTAATGTCACATGTGCATGTGGTCGATCTAAGAGCTGGTGGATGTAGCGGCTGCTCAGTGGTCCTCCCTAGCCCACTGTGCCTGTTGGGAATGCATGTGTTGCTGCATCTCGTGGCGATAGATGGCCTCCTCCTGGCAATGGGCAGCCTCCTTCTGGAAGTAGAAGCGGGCCTCATCATAGAACTCCTTGGCCTGCTGGAAGTGCTCCCAAAAGCCCTGAAACTCTGCTTGCGTGTAGGTGCTCTGCTCCTCCCATCGCTGCCTCTGCGTCTGCTGCTCAGTATATATGTCGTCGATGTTAGTGCAATCGACCCAGGTTGACTCGAGTTTGACTCGAGCAGTACCTTGATAGTATTTTGATGATAGACAAAACTCATGACATGGGATTGTCATGGGAAAGTCCAACATGGGGTTGGCATGGAAAATCCAAGCATGGAGCTTGGTGTGGAAGTCCAAGGGGGAAGCCTTGGCATGGGAAAGTCCAAAGCATTACGAAGCCGTGCGCTTGGTGCTTGGTGATAAATGCATTACGAAGCCGTGCGCTTGGAGCATTTGGGAAGTCTTGAGATCTTGGCAAGTTCACTAGGCTCGGGTCCTTTAGTCGGTGAAGGATGGCATTGCGAAGCCGTGTGCTTGGTGCATCCGAGGGACCACCGGACGAGGAGCGAATGGAGTGAGCCCAAAGGGAAGCATACTTCTAGGGCATGAGACGCGAAGGATGGCGTTGCGAAGCCGTGCGCTTGGCGCATCCGAGGGACGTAGGCCGAGGGAAGAAAGCTTCGGTGGGGAACTCCATGAGGGATAAGGTGGACTTGGCCAAGTGGCTAAGACTGAGTGTCGGAGGCTCAAACATCATTATGTTTGAGGTTTTAGCCGACATCAGTCGACTGGCATAGGTGCCAGTCGACTGCTCTAGGTCGTATGGGTTCGACCAGTGTTCGACTGAACCAAGTCTGGCTGATCAGTCGACTGCCGAGGGAGGGCAGTCGACTGTTGGGAGGATCAGTCGACTGCCGAGGGATGACACTGTGCACGGGCACAGAATGGAGTCGAGCTCGCCAGCACTCGACTGATGGATGATCAGTCGACTGATGGGTGCCATCAGTCGACTGATGGGTGCCATCAGTCGACTGATGTGTGATCCGTTGGAACTTAACCAACGTGGATCGGGCCGTTGTGAGACAACGACTACGGGACCAGTCGACTGATGGTCACGATCAGTCGACTGATGGGCACGAAAACAGCTTGATGCAGGTTATAAAAGGAGCATGAGTTGGAGGATTTCGCTAAGGCTTTTGAGGCGACTTTGGAGGGGAATTGCTGTTGCATTCCAGACCTTCAAGAGCAAGCAAAAGCAAGCAACAAGAAAGCGATCAAAGCAATTGTGTAAAAGTTTTCTTTTGTATTGTCTTTGTATTTCTTGTTGTATTTCATATTACTTGTTGTAATAAATTGTGAGAGGTTTCTCCACCTCCGACGTGTAGTCGAGAAGGAGTTTAGTTAGTGTCGTGTGCATAACTAGAGCTCAAGGAGCTCACCCGTGGAGTAGGAACCATTCGGTTCCGAACCACATATATCTTGGTGTATTGCATGTGCTCATGTGTATTTGTGTATCTTGTTAGTATTATTATTGTTATTTCGCTGCGCTAACAAGAATTGTAGACGAGCACGCAACAAGAACGAGCAAAATCTGACATCCTACGTAAGAGGGCTATTCACCCCCCTCTAGCCGGCCAACCGATCCCCCAACAAGTGGTATCAGAGCGGAGGTTGCTCTTCAAGGACTAACCGCCGCGAGAGCACTGCAAATGGCCGGCTTCATCCATCCACTGAAATTCGATGGAGATTTTGCTTGGTGGAGAAAACTGCTGGAGGTATATCTCGATACCGATTTTGATTGTATGATTATTATAGAAAATGGTTTTGAGATGCCTAGGGACAAACACAACAAGCCCATTGAAAAATCAAAGTGGACCCAAGACCAAATCAAGAGCTTCAAGACAAATCTTGAGGTAATAAAATTACTTAGTGATTTATTACCTAACACTATTTGGTCTAGTTTGGGTGACTATAGGGATGCAAAGGAATTATGGGAGAAGATAATGAAATTTCAAGAAAACTCCCAACCGGCACATGTAGAGGATAATGCCGAAGAAGAAACACCATCTACTTTTGATGATGTTGATGATTTGGAGGAGACCTCCACCTCTAGCGTTGAGGGGGAGGAAAGGATTTCAATTCCGGAGCAAGATAAAAATGAAGCTTCTACCTCCGGAAGAAGTGAAGAGGCCTCCACCACTTCCCTAGGTAACTCAAGTGTTATTATTTTAAATAAAAATCACATAATATGCTTTGAGTGTAGGGAGAAAGGGCATTACAAGAGCAAATGCCCTAAATTGGCTAAGAAGAAGGCATCGACACCAAAAGTCAACCCAAAGTCAAACGATGCCGGTGTTCCCAAAATCAAGAGCAAAGAGCACATTGTGTGCTTCAAATTCAATCAAAAGGGACACTACCGAAGCCAATGCCCTAGGGGGAGGAAGAAAGGGCAAGAAGGTGCAATTCATGTAGGGGGAGCTCCTAAAGCTAACCATAAGGTACATTTAGTTAATGCACCTTTAATTCCTAAAGTCAAAAAACATGCTAAAAATTATTTTAGTTCTCTTGCTATTATCAATGAAAAGCATGCTAAGAGAAATAATAAGGTGTATTGTCTAGGTGCCAAGCATGTTCATATAACTAAGGACAAACCTAGGACTCAAAACACTAGATCTATTTTACCTAGGGAGTCAATTAGGAGAATTGAAGAAAACTTGGGTGTTAATCCCAAGAAATCTAGGCATATGCCTAAAAAGAAAAACATTTCCCAAAAGATAAATGAAAATTCAAAATTGGGAAAATTAGAGTTAGAAAACCAAGCCTTGAGGTCAAGGCTAGAAAAATTGGAGAAGACCCTAGCAATAATATCAAATTCGGTTAAGGGGTCTAATGTAAAAAAGTCAAGACCTAGGAAACAAGAAACATCTAAGGGCAAGAAGGGTTTGGGTCACAAACCTATGTCCTACCATAATATTCCATTTAATTATGGAACATCATCTAGGTCTAGACAAACCAAGGCTAATAGGGAAGCCATCCCTAAGTCTAGCCATTGTGAGTTGACACAGTAGGGTGTGCCAATATGGTTTGAGAAGTTAAAAATGATTAAATTGGCACAATTAGGTCTTAGAGGTATTGGTGTGCCATTTTGGGTTTTTGGCGCACTAGAGAAATGAATGGTTTAAGGCAAAGTGAATTTAATCCCTAAAAATGGCAAATTGATTTTCACACTTAGGTATTCTATACCTTAGTATATTTTACTTGCCATGATTTGTTTGCCTTACCATGTCATGACATCATTTTCATTTTTATCTATAAATTGTAATGATCATGTTTAGAATTATGTTTAGATGTCATGAATGCCTAGATCTCATTTACATGCCATGCCATCATGATGTTGGCATATGCTTTTACTTATATCATATCTATGCCATAATCATATCATGCATATAAATAAAATGAAATTATGGACTATGACATGATTTGATGGGAATCAAAGAATATTGCCTTAGAAATATGCATGAGAACATAAACAAAACAAAACCCACATCTCACAAAAATTTGACTTGTATGTGTTTTACACATCTAGATATTGGTGAGATGTTTAGGAAAAAGAAAATAAAGGTTTGAAAAACATTTTGAAAACATTTTGAAAAACCTTGGTGAAGCCTATCTTTTGATAGCTATCACCATTGAATGGGATGATACAAAGATGGCTCTTTATTGAAGCTTTTCTTAAATTTTGAACTTTGTATCAATCTCCTAATTTAATGGGTAAAATAAATTTTCAATATTTTTCACCCATAGTGTTTAGGATAAGTATTATATGTATGTATTTTCAAGATTTTTAAAATTACATATATTTACTTATGGATTTTGAAAATCCAATTTCTCAAAACAAAAATGACGAATCGATTATCGATCGATCACTGTAATGGCGGTCGTGATTGTAAGTTCGATCGATTGGTATCTGAAACTTGATAGTTAGGCCCATGTTTAGTCATGTTTTGGTCCCCTAACTACTCCTAACCGTAGGATATGCTTGGGAGAGCATTACAGAGGGTGGAAATCCATTGGATATGGATTAGGAGTTGGGTTGAGGGTGAGTATCAATTTTAAGGTGGAAGAGAGTTCATTGTTGAACTTTGCCTTAATTTTGATTTGGTTAATGTTCCTATTGGCTTAGGGACTCTCCAAGGACATTGTTGGTGCAATGGTCAAGGGGGAGCAAGCCTCTACGGGGAGGTATCCATCATGGGAAGATGGATGTGTATTTCCTCATGGGAGGAAAATTGGGTTGCCTCTCTTTAAGTGATATGGGATCACTAGAAAGATTGTAGGCATGTGTTCCTCCAAGGGAGAGATTGTAAGATCTCATTGGGATATGAGACATTCATACCCTTGGGGAGGACCTTTTTGATGTAATGTCAAAAAGGGGGAGAAGTTACCAAGTTACCAATTAGGGTTCGTTGGAATTCTCATTGGGATATGAGAATTGCCAATATGGGAGAATTGGTAGACTTGAGATGGTAGTATTGTCAATCATCAAAAAGGGGGAGATTGTTGGTGCAATCGGCCCAGGTTGACTCGAGTTTGACTCGAGCAGTACCTTGATAGTATTTTGATGATAGAAAAAACTCATGACATGGGATTGTCATGGGAAAGTCCAACATGGGGTTGGCATGGAAAATCCAAGCATGGAGCTTGGTGTGGAAGTCCAAGGGGGAAGCCTTGGCATGGGAAAGTCCAAAGCATTACGAAGCCGTGCGCTTGGTGCTTGGTGAGAAATGCATTGCGAAGCCGTGCGCTTGGTGCATTTGGGAAGTCTTGAGATCTTGGCAAGTTCACTAGGCTCGGGTCCTTGAGTCGGTGAAGGATGGCATTGCGAAGCCGTGTGCTTGGTGCATCCGAGGGACCACCGGACGGGGAGCGAATGGAGTGAGCCCAAAGGGAAGCATACTTCTAGGGCATGAGACACGAAGGATGGCGTTGCAAAGCCGTGCGCTTGGCGCATCCGAGGGACGTAGGCCGAGGGAAGAAAGTTTCGGTGGGGCACTCCATGAGGGATAAGGTGGACTTGGCCAAGTGGCTAAGACTGAGTGTCGGAGGCTCAAACATCGTTATGTTTGAGGTTTTAGCCGACATCAATCGACTGGCATAGGTGCCAGTCGACTACTCTAGGTCGTATGGGTTCGACCAGTGTTCGACTGAACCAAGTCTTCGATCATCATTAGAGGAGGGTAGTCGATTGTTGGGAGGATCGATTCTTGAGAGATGACGATCGGATGACACTGTACGCGCACGGAATGGAGTCGAGCTTCGCCCGACTCGGTGATGGATGACGATCGGTGATGGGTGCCATCAGTCGACTGATCTGTGATCCGTTGGAACTTAACCAACGTGGATCGGGCCATTGTGAGACAACGGCTACGGGACCAGTCGACTAATGGTCACGATCAGTCGACTGATGGGCGCGAAAACAGCTTGATGCAGGTTATAAAAGCAGCACGAGTTGGAGGATTTCGCTAAGGCTTTTGAGGTGACTTTGGAGGAGAATTGCTGTTGCATTCCAGACCTTCAAGAGCAAGCAAAAGCAAGCAACAAGAAAGCGATCAAAGCAATTGTGTAAAAGTTTTCTTTTGTATTGTCTTTGTATTTCTTATTGTATTTCATATTACTTGTTGTAATAACTTGTGAGAGGTTTCTCCACCTCCGACGTGTAGTCGAGAAGGAGTTTAGTTAGTGTCGTGTGCATAATTAGAGCTCAAGGAGCTCACCCGTGGAGTAGGAACCATTCGGTTCCGAACCACGTATATCTTGGTGTATTGCATGTGCTTGTGTGTATTTGTGTATCTTGTTAGTATTATTATTGTTATTCCGCTGCGCTAACAAGAATTGTAGACGAGCACGCAACAAGAACGAGCAAAATCCGACATCCTACGTAAGAGGGCTATTCACCCCCCTTTAGCCGGCCAACCGATCCCCCAACAGTCGAGGCACGATCGGAACTCCAAAAAATCATAGGCAGATGTACCTGCATCCTGCTCAAAAGTAGAAAAAGGTGGCGTTGTAGGTGCAGGCTCATGTCGACATGGACTTGATGGGCTCCTATGCATGTCTGGACTGGAGGGAGAGTGATGTAAAGGGGGAGATATGGGTGCCGATGTGGATGGTCCCTCATATAGAGGGGACTCCACTATCAGGTCTAAGCGCCATTTAGCACGTGTGGTGATGGTGGTACGATCAGGGTCGGGGAGCCTAAGGGATGATAGGTTTTTCCTTACAAAGCACAAGGAGTGTCCCTCTCTCACTATCATCTTCATGACCATACACACTCCTAAGTCGATCCTAGGGCTCCCCTCTATACTACTAGCTCGGTGTAGTTGTACCCCATCCTATGGCAAATGTGGGTAAGTAGGCCCCCCACAATAATCTCTCCTCTCGCCGCTTTACCCATTTTCACTAAGTGTCTAATGAAATGGGACCCTACATCAATGCTACTCCTTTCTTGTAGCATGTGCCATAAGCAAAGCAGCTCACTTGCTCTCACTACATCGTCACTCTCCCTACGACCAAAAATAGTACTTGCCATAATTCGGTGTAGGTACCAGAAAATGGGGTTATGGAGGTGTGATGCTTTGGCCCTAGAAGGGTCGTACGCGTGCTCTCCTGTCAATTCCGTCCAAAAGATCTGAGAGTTAAACCCAATAGGGGTTCTTCTCTCTCCCCCACTAGGCAAGCCAAAACATGTGTTCCATTGGTGTAAAGTCCATTCATGCTCAGTGTTAAATAACCTAAAGGTAATCCTACCCCCTTCTCTCTCTCTACCTGTTAAAACCTCAGCTTCTAAAGAACTTAAAAACTCTAAAACTATCCTAGGGTAGGTTGGGTGTCTTATCCTCATTATCTCTCCCCACCCCATTTTTACAAATAGGGATTGAATATCACCCAACAAACCTAGGGATTCTAATATATCTTCATCAAGATACCTAGTTGCGGTGATTCTTCTTGTAGCAAGCATGTAATATCTATCCCTATGCTCATTATTTTGAAAAAGAAGGGTTGGAAGAGTGTTACCTTCCTCCGGAGCTTGAGGGGCATCCGTTCTCCTTGTTCTTCACTCCGAAGCACCGGATCGAGATACCACTTGCTTGGTCCTCCTCATCCTTCTTTTGGGCTTTCTTGAAGGATGGAAAGGCTTTTAGGTGGTGGGGAAGAGGGATTCACATGACTAGGGAAAAAGGAATCAAAGCACACGACGGATTTGGGGAGAAAACACACGGTGCATTCTATTTACCCCATTCGCGACATGGTCGTGTGAAAACACATGACCATGCCGTGTGCGCCACTGGAAGGTGGGACACAACCGTGTGAAAACACATGGCCAGGTCGTGTACCCCCTGTTTCCTTCTCATGGTGCACAACGGTCGACTTCTCCTTACTCGCTCAGTCGTGTAGGTTCAAATTGATTTTTATTTTTTACCTAGAAGGTTCTTTCTACTCCTAATTCATGTTAAAAATGCTAAATGAATGGAATCCAATGTTCAAATTAAACAAACGCAAGAAAACATAGAAACTAAACTTGTGTTGCTTCCCAAGGAGCGCTTTGTTTAAGGTCTTTTAGCTCGACCCTACTCCATTGTTTCAACTTGGCTCCGGAGGTTTTGTATACCTCCATTCATCCATCTTGGAGTTCACATCTTGTGAGTTCGACTTTACCCTACTGAAAGCGTAGCCATCTAAAAAGGGCACTCTACACTTTGACAGATTGAAGAGGATGATCTCCCCATATACCTCCAAGGAAATCTTGTGCACCTTGACGTCTATGCATGCCCCAGAAATCGCCAGAAAGGGCCTTCCCAAGATGATGGGATTATGGGGATTTGGTCCTGTGTCGAGTATAATAAAATCCGTGTGTATCACGAAATTCTCAATGACCACGGGCACATGTGCTAGCATATCGACGGGTTCCTTGACTGAGTCATCCCCCATATGAATATCAAGGTTCGCTAGTTGGATCCCATTCAGTCCCATCTTCAAATAGTATGCGTAGGGCATAACACTTACTGATGACACCAAGTCACACAATGATTCATCGAAGCTTTCCCCATAAATCGAGTAGGGGATAACAAATTCACCAGGGTCTTCATGCTGGGGTGGAATTTTATCTTCAATTTCAGTTTGATCAGGTAGGGTGGAAATCATGGTTACACACCCCTTGGGAAATTTGTTTCTATGTGCTACTCTCTCGCTATACACTCCCTCCTCCTTGACTTGACTCGACTCGGGTAATGATGGAGAACTATTCATAGGTTGCGACACGGTTTAGGCTATCTGGGCCACTTGTGTTTCCAACATTCTTGTGTGACTTGCAAGACCGTCAATAGTGGCCTTCAAATCCTTAAGTGACTCTTCTATTTTCTGATGTTTGGGTAGCAATGAAGTCTTCCATCATTAATTCTAGCCTAGAATTCTATGGTTGTTGCTGGCCACTGCCCTGTTGTTGCCCATACCCTTCTAATGGTTGGAAGTTTCCCGAGTTATTCCGATAGGAAAAATTCGGGTGGTTCCTCCATCTGAGATTGTAAGTACTGAAGTATGGGTTGTTGGGCCTTTGATTATAATCCCCAATCGTATCGACATGCTCAATCTTCTCTCCTAAGCTGCCTTGCCTTTCATAGTAGTCCTCTTGATGCGGTGCTGCTCCTTCTCCAAAGTCATTGACAACACGTGCAAAAAATGGATTTAGAGAGTCGAACCGTCTTCTAAGCACGCCCATCTTCATTGACATGTGGTCCATGGAGTTGACAACATATCGTCTCATGGCAGGAGCTGAGTGACTACATTCGGAAGCCCATTGATTGTGATTCTGGGCCACCTCTTCTATTAGCTCCTCCGCTTCCTCTATAGTTTTGTTCATAAGTGCTCCTCCTATGGCAGAATCGAGGGACATCTTTGTGGTGTACGTGATCCCATTATAGAAGATGTGGATCACCAGCCACCTTTGCAGTTCATGATGGGGGCATTGGTAGAGTAGCCCCTTGTAGAGATCCCAAGCTTCAAATAGGGACTCCCCTTCCTTCTGACGGAAGCTTGTTATTAGATGGCGCATGTGAGCAGTCTTGCTTGGTGGGAAGTATTTATTGAAGAACTGCTGCTCCCATGTAGTAATGCTTTCCGAAGGCAGGGAGTGAAGTCATGCCTTAGCCTTATCCCACAATGAGAATGGGAATAGGCTCAGACAGATCGCGTTTGCAGGGACTCCATTGATCTTCATTGTCGAGCAAATTTTCAAAAATGTCTCTAGGTGCCGGTTCGGGTCTTCAGCCGTAGGTCCCCCGAATTGACTTTGCTGGACCATATGTATGAGTGCCGATTTCATCTCAAAGTTGTTTACCAAAATGGACGGTCTAGCTATACTCGGCCTAAATCCTCTAGCACTAGGGGCTGCATAATCCCGCAAAGGTCGGCTACCTATATTCATCTCGGATGCAGCTTGATCCTCCATCATCTTTTGTTCAGCTCTTCGGCGATGATAGGTTCATTCGATTTCTAGATCGATCGATATTTGGCCTCATGATCTTAGTCATCTAAGCATACGAAGAACCGAGCCATAAAATTAGGAGTATTACCTAATACTTAATTAAAATAGAAAATAAACTGAACTAAATACTGAATCAAATTTAGAAAATCTAATTATAAAATAAAACGTAAAACTACTGCTAAAATAAAAAAATCTAAATCTAGATATGGAAAATCTAAAAATGAAGTAAATAAAGTAAAATATAAATAAAAGAAAGTAAATAAATCTAATCCTAAGTCCGATCCAATTACCCACCTCTTGATTCGATATCGAATCAATCATTCCCCGGCAACTACGCCAAAAACTTGATGCATGCGAACGCGACCTCAAATCTCACGATGGAGACCGTTGAGGACTCAAAGCGCGCGATCGCGCTCAACGCCCGCAAGTGCACGGATGTCATCAAATAATAAAAAGATTATCGATCCCACAGGGACTGAGATTCGAGTACCGATTTGTAAGTGGACATTATTGTTTGGAATTCAGTCCTAATGGTTGTGATTGCGAGGGTTGTCGGTGGTCCTAACTCAATACGGCGTCACACGGAAGAAGAAAAGTCTTGCTGCGAGTCTTTGGAAGGAATTCTAGGATTTCAGTTTCGCTTATGTGTCGCAAAATATGCTATCAATTGGGTGTTGTCTAAACGTCTAACTATGGCCTTGTGGAAGGGACATCATACACTCTCCCGATAAGCCTTCGCATCTATCTAGAGCTATCTCTGTCTTTCCTGGTCAACCCTGTTGGAGTATTGGGAATACAATCAAAGTCTCACATTGGTAAGACATGGAAAAGATCATGTGCTTAAAAGATGAAAAGATATCTCCATTGGCATGAGACCTTTTGGGTAAAGCCCAAAAATAAAACCATGAGGGCTTAGGCCCAAAGTGGATAATATCATACCATTGTGGAGATATATAGATCTTATAGGCACTAACAATTGGTATCATAGTCATGGTCCATATCAAGCCATGAACTTCAAACGAAGGAAGTTGAGCTCCCGTGTTCGGATCAAGAGAAGCAGATACTAGGCAAAAAGTCTAGTTGGGTCGGGAGGACCGAACAACTGGCAAGAAGTCTAGTTGGGCCAGACGGCTGGACAAAATCAAAGTCCCACATTGGTAAGACATGGAAAAGATCATATGCTTAAAAGATGAAAAGATATCTCCATTGGCATGAGGCCTTTTGGGTAAAGCCCACAAATAAAACCATGAGGGCTTAGGCCCAAAGTGGACAATATCATACCATTGTGGAGATATATAGATCTTATAGGCACTAATAGACCCCTGGCATTAGGATGGGATAGGCGGTACGAGGATGTCAAATCAATCCCTATGATGAATCATTTTCAATTCTTTCGCACCCTTCTATCCACAGTTACAGGAGATGAGGCCAACCCCTAGGTTCCTCCTTAATTCTCCTAAATCTTATATATGAGGGCTATCGCCCCTTGTATCGGCTAGCACAGTAGATAGAAAACCAAAATATTTAGATATCAGTCTAAACTAATACGAATTGCAAATACAAACTCAAGAATAGAATTTAATATGGAATAATATGTTCTACGCACACAAACTACTCCCTAATCCTAAAATCGAAGAATCTACTCCATAAATATAAGAGGAGAAACACAAAGCACGATCATATTCGTAAAAACAATGGATATTATGCAAAGAACAGAAATTACAATGCAATGTGGCTCTTCTCTCCGACATTAAAGTACAAAAAATAGATCTCCGATAACTTTCTTTCTCCCCGTTGTGAGTTCCCGAAGCTTTTTATGGTGTCAGAGTGTTGTTCTAGCCATCGTGCCTCCTGTTGGTGCAGTAGGCACCTAAGTCGAACCTGAGTTTTGATTATAGCAAACGATACAAAGTTAAACTTATATGTTTATCTCACGAGCTAAATCGAGTGTGCAGAAAAGTGTCAACGCTGGAGCTGAAGGCTAGCGACACCCGGAGGAAGCCGCGGTGGTCGGGCGACACTCGAGTGACTTCGGAGGGAGCCGAAGGAATCGAGTGGAAGGTCGGAAGCGAAAGCAACACAGTAAGTATAAAGGTAAGGTCGTGTGTGTGCGAGAGATGGTAAGGTCATGTCCTCTGTACGGGGAAGACCGTAGGCGGCAATCCGACTAAGACTTCTTGTGGAAGGTCTAGGTCGAGATCGGATGATAAAAAACCGTCACATTTATCATTTTTCGAGCTAACCTCTTACTGCAGGGAAGTGGCCAGGCTGGCAGTCGATTGTTGGACATTGGACAGTACACTAATGCTCAACAGTCGACTGATGGGAGGCATCAGTCGACTGATGGCGACGAATCAGCCTTTGCGCTAGGTCAAAACGGATAACGTTTGACGCGGCCACATCGCGATAAAATTTGTACAACTTCGTGATATGTTCCGAAGTATGAGGATACATATTCAGAGGCCAAAATCTATAAATGGAGGGGAGGATTCCAACTCCAAAGATCATCAAGTCTATTCTCAAGTGCTCCTACAACGCTAAAGCTCCAACACTATCATAACGCCGACGCGACGACAAGTTCTGGTCTTCTTCGTTGGCAGCGGCATCAAGTAATATATTTTGATATTGTATTCTTTGTTTTTATTCATAACAAAGTGAGGTAGGCTTGTTGAATCATCCTCATACATTCGATTTTGTGATTGTTGTCTCCTACCTCCAACGAGGAGGAGATGTTATAGTGCTTTGTCCTTCGTACGCAGTCTAGGACCATTATGGCCTTGGAGTAGCAACCGCTGGGTTGTGAACCAAGAAAAATAAATGTGTCTCTTTATTTTCTACTGTGCTTACTCGTGAATCGAACAAACGAAAGAAAAGATTTACGCTCGCTATTCACCCCCCCCTCTAGCGACGCTTCTCGATCCAACATTGGTATCAGAGCGGGGGCGCTAAGATTTGGTGAAACCACCAATGTAGCACTTTTTGGATTTCTTTTCATATTTTTCGAGTCGCATTTTTTTTAGTTTTTTTTCCTCCCGCACTACTAATCCAAGACGAACTCTTGGTACGCTTCTTTTGGTTGTGTGTTTGCAAGTATTCTATTTTGGAGTAGTCGACGGTATAACGACAATAACTTTTTACACAAGTGGACTCACAAAATTATCTACTTACCAAATCAAAGCTCTCTGAGAGATCTACATTTTTTTTACGAGGGTTTACCCTCGTAACAAGCTATTTCCAGCCTCAAAATCCAATGTTTAGTAGACTTTTGAGGACATCGAAGGTCATAAGTTTCTAGTTTTTGCTAGTTTCTTATTCTTCTTATTTATTTCTGTTTATTTCCTATTATTTCTCACACTACTAATCCAAGACCGAGTCTTGGAATTCTCTTTGGTTTTTATTCGTGATACTTAATTGCTCACATTGAGGGGTATAGCACCACCCGACCTCCGTTCTTTAACGGAAATGATTTCCGTTATTGGAAAGGTCGAATGGAGTGTTTCTTGAAAACACAAGTCGAGACTTAGATAATAATCCAAACCGTCTTTGCTCTACCCACCAATAATCAAGGGGAGCCCTTGGATTTTAACAAGTGGACAAATGCAACTAAGAGGCAAATCGAAGCCGATGCAAGAGCAACCCAAATATTGCAATGCGGCTTTTCCAAGGAGGAACTCAACCGCATCAGACGATTCATTAGCACCAAAGACCTATGGAACAAATTGATTGATCTACATGAAGGGACGCCCGATGCTAAGGTATGTAAAAGAGATTTACTTTTAAATAAACTGTACAATCTAAAGATGCAGGATCGTGAGACCGCCACCCAACTACATGCGCGGATCCAAGACATCGTCAACAGTCTCCACTCGATCAGGCATGCCGTAGAGAATCGGGACCTTATAAGGTACTCTTTAAATGCTTTCCCTAGTTCTACCTTGTGGGCATCCATGGTCGATGTCTACAAGGTCTCTAAAGACCTTTCGAAGCTTAGGTTAGACGAATTATTTTCCGAATTTGAACTTCACGAGCAGACTAACATGGTCTGAGCCGAGAGAGGTATTGCTCTACTTGCAGGTCAAAGAAGCAAGCCACCTACTAGGCAAGAATATGGACTCGAACCCGAAGACAAATCAGAGTCCGAATCCGAAGAGGTGGAAGTAATAGCGAACATAGTGCGGAAGATCGTTCGGAGGGAAAGGAGCCTACTAAAGAACCAAAAGAGGGCACAATTCAAATCAAATCAAAAGAAGGCTTTCCATGCAACTTGGGAGAACAGAGAAGACATAGCTTACATGGAAAGATTGGAGGAGTTCGAGTCAGAGTTCGAATCCGAATCCAATTACAGCACCGACTCTGAACTCGAGGACTACTTCGAGAAGCAACTCAAAGCCGGACCAAAAGAGAAAATTAAGGTTAGCCGCTCACTAATTCTTATTCTTTATAGTATAATTAAAATTCTTACTAGGAAATTAACTAAGTCTGAGTCTACGATTGAGTCATTACGTGAGGAGGTTGAAACCCTCAAGCAAGAGGGAAACTCAACCCAAATTGAAAAACTTGAGGAGGAGAATTCTCTCTTGAAAGACCGAGTTCAAGAGGTTGAGGCTAGGTTGGAAAGGTTCACATTGGGATCTAAGAACCTTAACCGTCTACTTGGAACCCAAAGAGCTGTGTACAATAATGTCGGACTCGGATTTAAGTCAAAGACTATGAATAGATCATATATGTCTATCGTAAATCGTAGTTATCAAAGAGTTCAAGCATGGGTCCCAAAGGTTTTACTGAACTCAGACATAAGGACAAATAAGTATTGGATTCCCCAGGATCATGTTCATTATTTGAATAGACCTTATTGGTTCAATAGTCCAGGGGGAGCTAACACTAAAATAGTATACCCGCTTACTTAGCAAAACCATTGCATATTTTACTTTAATTTTTAGAACGGCTAGATAGGGAAAATGGTTAGTCAACTCTTGACAATATAGTATCAGGATGCGGCAAGATGATAGTACGTTAGGGAAACAAAATCTTGTGTATTCGAACTAGATAAAGCGTATCTTGCTTGGTGCACTTGACCGAGTGGAACTAGCTGAAGCTACCTCGTCGTATCCTAAACTAGTTAGACCAGGAAGTAACCCTAAGTAACTTAAGTGATATTTTCTTGAATTTGGCTTTGTCTAAGGAAGTGGTCGTTGTTCTAATCAAAGAAGGCTCCTATGCCTCGCCATGATCTGGAAGCCAGTTTCTCAAAAATTTACTTAACGATCTAAAGGTTAAATCTGAATCTAACCCAAGGTAGACTATTTCTAATTAATTTAAAATCATCTCACAAAACATATAAGGTGAACAAATTCTGAGACACATAGAATTAATGGGTGAGATGTTAAGGATAATTGAAATATAACCTCTTTAAAATACTACTTATTTTCTCAACTATTGTACTTAACAACTCTTAGGCCAAAGTTTAGCGCCCCCTACATCTCTTATACTTCATATATTTGACTAAGGGGGAAAGCAAACTAGCCCTAAGGGTTATATTACAAACCTTTAGATTATTGGTGCAAAGGGACACACCTCGAACCAATCTATCTAACTACTGCTAGACGCATGCTTGGACTCATATTTGATTTATCTAGATGCATGCATATACTATATTATTTTTAAAACCCCTATTTTATACAAAAACCCTCACTCTTTTCGATATATGGCAAAAGGGGGAGAAAAAGGCCAAAGTTAAGGGATCAAATATTTAATTTTTGAATTTAAAAAAAAAAAGGCCAAAGTTAAGGGATCCAAATTTTTAATTTTTGATAACATAACTTCATTTTTAATTACATGACCAAAAGTTAAGTAAATGTTTACTTAACTTTAAGTTTTGAAAATTTTCTTAACTTGTTAACAAAAAGGAAGTAAAGGCCAAGTTAAGAGAATTCTTAACTTAAACTTTTTTTTTTTAAAAAAACACTATGGCCAAACGTTAATGTTTTACTTAAGAAAGGGGGAGAAAGGGCCAAGTTAAGACGTCCTTTTAACCTAAACGTTTTACTAAGGCCAACTTTAAGTAATGGTAATTACTTAAACTCCTCCTAAATAGCAACCCTCAAGGGGGAGGATTAAGGTCTTCTTTCAAGACTCACCCTCGGTCAAGAGGGAGGTTTCCTCAAGGGGGAGTACTTGAAGAAAATCCTTACTACTCCTACTTAATCCTTTTATTACTGTTTCTCATGCACATTATTTGTCTTCATGCATGGTGTTTTCTTAACTTTGTATGTGGGTTTGCCATAGATCAAAAAGGGGGAGATTCTTGGTGCAGTAGGCACCTAAGTCGAACCTGAGTTTTGATTATAGCAAACGATACAAAGTTAAGCTTCTATTGTAATCTCACGAGCTAAATCGAGTGTGCAGAAAAGTGCCAACGCTGGAGCTGAAGGCTAGCGACACTCGAAGGAAGCCGCGGTGGTCAGGCAACACTCGAGTGACTTCGGAGGGAACCGAAGGAATCGAGTGGAAGGTCAGAAGCGAAAGCAACATAGTAAGTATCGAGGTAAGCTCGTGTGTGTGCGAGAGATGGTAAGGTCGTGTGCTCTATATGGGGACAACCATAGGTGGCGATCTGACTAAGACTTCCTATATAAGGTCTAGGTCGAGATCGGACGGTCAGATACCGTCGCATTTATCATTTTCTGAGCTAACCTCTTATTACAGGGAAGTGGCCAGGCTGGCAGTCGACTGCTGGACATTGGCCAGTTGACTGGTGCTCATCAGTCGACTGATGGGATGCATCAGTCGACTGATGGCGACGAATCAGCCTTTGCGCTAGGTCAAAATGGATAATGTTTGACACGGCCACTTTGTGATAAAATTTGTACAACTTCGTGATATGTTCTGAAAGATGAGGAGACATATTCAGAGGCCAAAATCTATAAAAGGAAGGGAGGATTCCAACTCCAAAGATCATCAAGTCTATTCTCAAGTGCTCCTACAACGCTAAAGCTCCAACACCGTCATAATTATGACGCGACGACAAGTTCTCATCCTCTTCATCGGCAGCAACAATAAGTAAATGTATTCTATTATATTCTTTGTTTTTATTCGTAACGAGGTGAGGTAGGCTTGTTGCCTCATCCTTGTACATTCGGTTTTGTGATCGTTGTCTCCTACCTCCAACGAGGAGGAGACGTTATAGTGCTTTGCCTTCCGTACGTGGTCTAGGACCGTTAGGGCCTTAGAGTAGTAACCGCTGGGTTGTGAACCAAGTAAAATAAACGTGTCTCTTTATTTTCCACTGTGCTTACTCGTGTATCGAACAAACGAACGAAAAGATTTATGCTCGCTATTCACCCCCCCCCCTCTAGCGATGCTTCTCGATCCAACACCTCCTCCCTAGGGTTTGGGCGTAGCCTCCTTTATATAGACATCAGCCTGGATCTCCCCGAAACCTGGAAAATAACTGACTCGCATCGGAATCACACAACGCCACACGGCCATGTGGATCAACACACCCAGGCCGTGTGTGGCACTATGGCGCAGGTCGTGTGTTTTAACAGGGCCAGGTGTGTGTCATTCTGCTCTAGCTGCCAAATGTCTTATTTTCGCTCCAAAAGTGCAACATTTTCCCCGTATAATGTTGTCCTACACACAAAAGTACAATGAGTAGATCCCCGAAATAGAAAATAGGAAATACATGCAAAATAAAGTAAAATATGCATGAAAAAGAAATGAGATGTGAGTGAAAACTAATTCTAAAACCCTATATGTTTTGCTCACATCATAAATGCACTTCATGTTTGATTACTAGAAGTAGCATCTTCATGATCAAAAACATTAGCTTACGAAGAACCATCCCAGAGAATCTAACACTCCTACGTTCCACTCAGAGCCATGTCTAACACCATTCTTCAATGCCTTAACAACACTTTTATTTACTATAAAAAGAAAAGCATATGCTAAATGCTTCATTTTGAGCGACGAGAATACAATATTGTTAATAAGTGGATTTCATGTGACCTTCAATCCAATCTTTTGATCTTGTAATTTGTGTATCTATAGGACTTGCTTTTTTCCTTAAATATGAGCCATATATAAATATAAAAAAAAGCGATAGGGATAAATAATAAAGTTAATAAGTGTATCTGCAAAAATAATAATGCTTACCATCAAGCAAGCTAAACGGGCATAACCTCTTCGGCTCATAGTGTGAATGCGGTCTTGATTTTCCCTCATAGTTATGAATTTTGCACTCTTTTACTAAGAATAAAACATAGCAAATTTAGTTAAAGAAAATCACTTGGGTACAAAATGAACATTTTGTTTATGGCTATCTATCTTGTTTTCAACCAAGAAAAGAAATTAACCTACACGTAATAGTTACATATCAGTACTTTTTTCCAACCTAAGAATGGATGTCCCCTATACAAACTCTTTAAAAAAACAAAGAAAGGCAAGAAAAGAAATGAAAAATAAAGTGCACAAAAACAATACAAGTGTACACCTCAATCCAACCTTTAACATAAAAATTTTTGTGTAAGAAATAATGAAACTGAGTTAATTTCAGAGTTTTTCTAATATAACAAAATTCATTAAAAATAAGAATTTGTAATTACTACTTACTTGAAATTCAGGTGATAATGTCCTCTTTACAAACAATTTGCATTGTTGTTGATCCATAAATTCAGGATTCAAAAGATTAAGATTTCACGAAGCAACTTGACCAGCATTAGCTTCTCGTACAAGTATTTGCAATTTGAACTTTCTATCATACCACAACTTACCTAACTTTTGAAATATTATTTTCTTTTCACACTCCTCAACATTATAATTCACCTATACATAAAGAAGCACAAAATTATATCTACTTTTTGTACTTAGAATCATACTTGATAAATTCAGTGACTCAAGATATTACCTGAAGACAACTCCACATCCTATTCTTCACTTCTTCATCTACATCATTCCATCCATATAATGAATATGGCACGAATTCCTTTACCATGCCACCTAAAAAAGAAGTGTACTTCATAGAATTATCCCCAATCGGCTGTCTAAACTCATTACGCTCTAGCTCTTTGGCCTTTAGTTGACCACTAGCTAACTTCAACTTTGATGGAACCCACCCCTTTTTCTTATGAATTTTGTCACCATCAATTGCCTCTTTACCATGCAAATCATGTGATGAATTAGGTGCAGTATTAGAGTCCACTCCCGATAGCCTCTTATCTATAGTTTCCTACAAAATAGCATAAACAGTTTGAAATGTATAAGTATACTTGATTAAAGTAAAATAAGATTTTAAAAAATAATACAATATCACCTGAATTTCATCTACAGATGCTTTATTGCATTTCCCCCCATTTTCTCTCCTTTTGAATGCTATATAATTACTTTCTTATAAAACATATGACATGATACATCGCTAAAAATAAACAAGTGGGATAAAATATAGAAATAGTGAAATATATAATGGAACTAGAGAAGAACATTTATTATTAAAATAAGATAACTATAAAATCGTCATCGAAAAAGTTATGTCATGGATCATTCATATCAATTCCATCTGTAAAATACCGCGAATAGATGGCTAAAGGAGTAAAATTAGTATTGGATAAAATAAATTAAAGATGCAAGGTTAGGAATTTATTTAACCCTAACTTAGGTTTGAATCTTATGGGTTTAAATTGAAGGATCTTGGGTTAGATGAATCTAGATTTAATTTAACCCGACCCATTCTTCCAAACCCCGACCCATTCATTTAATGGTGAGTGTTTCTTCCATTTCTTTTCCTCATCGCGTGACTCTTCTCCCGATCGGCTATTTCTGCATTTCCCTGATCGGCCATTCTTTCCTTTTTCTGCCTGATTCTTATCGCCGATTCCTCTCCCAAATCCTCCAAAGCCCTCTTCCTATCATCGACTCTCTGTGCCCGAGCTCGGCTTGCTGGTTGTTCTTGCCTTCGATCACCACAACCCTTTCTTCCGCTCGTCGACCATCACGATCCTCCAGCTAATGCGATCGTCGTCGCTCGAGCACTGGTCGCCACCGCCATGAGTGATTCACTACTGTCGATTGCTATAGCCATGTCACTGCCACCGCGGGTTGGATCCACTGCGACCATCTTCTCTTTCTCTCCCGAGGAACAAGGCCTTTCTTCCTGCTCATCGACCGCAACGAGCTCCGAGAGCCTTCCCTCCCCCATTGGTCACCACTGTTTGCCTCGGTCAACAATTGATATTGCTGATCTCCTTCCTTGGTTCGGGTTGTCATTGTTTGGGCTATAACTTGGCGTTGATTGGCTTTGGTGAGCACCTTGTTATTTTGAGATAATTGATTTTAGGAGTAAGGTGTTGTTTTGAGAGATTTGAGATATTTCGTGTTTACAAGTTTTATTTAGTGGGGTTGATGGGCTACGGTGTTGATCAGAAATTGGCTGGGGAAACTATATATGAATTAACATGGCAAGGTTAGATTGAAGGGTGAGTTTCATTATCTTTATGATACTTGGTGTATGATGTATGGAGGAATTAGAGGTGTTTTGTGGTTGTGTTGCTATGTTCAGCATGGATGAATATCAATCTGGTCGATGCTCTATTTGTGCTTGTGAGGGAGCTGGGAATCATTGTGAGGTAAGCATTGATTTGGTATGTTATGAAGTACGATGTGTTACCATTATAGTTGATGCTAGAGTTGATTCATGGATTATATAATGAATTTAATTTGATTAAGATTGGAGAATTGTTGGGTAATTAATGAATGGTATGAGATTGTAACACTATGGGATTTCGTTGATCGATCAGGGATTATGATTGGGTTAGATTGCTTTTCCTACAGATTGTTTATGTTGGTGTTTAGTTATGTTGTATGTTAATTGTAGGACGTGGGTTCAGGACGGTCTTGTGGATGTGGAGATGCTCAGATAAGTCTTCATATCAGGTGGGTAATATTTTCTACCCTGGTCAGGTAGTAACTAAAACCTGAAGTATATAACTTTATATTGTTGCCACTTTGACCTTGACTCCACTCTAGTTTTTCTGATGCTTGATACTTGCCTTTGCACTTAAATACTTTATTATTGTTGTTATCTATTCATTCATCTTTGTTATGAATTATAGATGTTATGGTAAGTGGACCTGTAGTGGGTTACCTATGTGTACGTAGTTAAATTCGGTTGTAAAGCTGAATTGTGCAATTTAGATAAATCATCCAGGGGTGGATGATTCTAGAAGTAAAGTTGAGTTTCCATGTTATATCCTGATGTTGTGTACATATCCACTATGGATCATGTAGTCGTGTATGGACGTGTGATTTGTTAATACAACATCGCTACGAACTAGAGGTCCTTGCTTGGTTGTTGTTAACTTTATATGCCTCTCTATAGAATAGAGAGTGTGTTGATCAGTCGAGTATGACTCTCTGCAGAATATAGAGTGTTATGGTCAATTGAGTATGACTCTTTGCAGGATAGAGAGTGTGTTGATCAGTTGAGTATGTCTCTCTATAGAATAGAGAGTGTGTTGTGTTGTCGTGCATTCATGCCATTTACATTCATGCTGGCGACTTGGTCTCCCTTGTGGTTGAGAGGGTCGTCAGTCATCCTGCCTCCCAGGTTACTCATGGAGGAGTAACTGGTTTAAGGGCAGAGCATTTGTTGTACCGCACTCACCCCACTATAGACAGTGGTTGTTGGAGTAGCGTGTAGTTGTCCTGGGTGCATGACACTCGACCACTCATGGGTAGTGACAGTCGAAGTGACCAACAATAGGGACCCCCATTGTGTAGCTAGCTCTTTATGCTTATATGCTACTTCATACTGCCCACTTGGCCACTTGAGAGTAGTGGTTAGTGTTGAGTTGGTACAGTTGTCATGTCGTGCCACCTAGGCCACACTGGGTCGTGGTAGCGAGTAGGGGTGCGCAAGCATGACCATGCATCTGCATTGCCATGGTAGATGGCGTTTGCATATATATATAGTTGAGTGTGATGAGAATATATAAAGCTAGAGTCTATATATATGATCATTGGATGTTGCATTTGTTTAAACTATGCTTGCTGCATTTGATTGTACATCATCTTGCATTTCACTTGCATATTTTATATGGTCGTGTGTGGATTACCAGTATTGAGTTGGTCAGACTGTTGTATACCTTTGACTAGTCCCTTGAGATGATATGGAATGGACCCGGTTCATTGTGTATTGGACATAGAACGGTAGTATGTCGGTATTGTTGTTTAAAGAGTTAGTATTTACTCTACCATGTTGTAGGTGTTGTATTGTGGTACTTATACTCAGGTTGTATGAGTTACATCGTTGCCGATCCTCAGGTATGTCAGTACCTTATGTTGTTATTGTTGATCAGTTTAATTGTTATATTATGCTGGTGTATATCTGGTATATATATATATATATATATATATCACATGTGAGTCAACAATATATTATGCATGCACTTCTATTCTTATTACCGCTGAGTTTGGTACTCACCACCACAGACCCTGGGTTTTCTTGTCATCCAGGTAACATGTGGCCGACTTCGTGATGGGCTTGGAGCATCACTGGCTAGCATCGTCTCATCTCACATTCAAGGGTCTAAGTTTTGGGTATCCCGTGTATTTCTCGATATGACTTTAGTTTTATATGGTGGATTGTAGTGTGGTACTTGTGGTTGATGTACGCACTTGTGGATTCGGGTTTTGCCGATGTTTCTTGTATGTTTTGGTGTTAGTCATACCAGTATTCACTGTGTGTAGTTTATTATGTTATTGTGTTAGTTTCCGCTGTGTATTGTCATATTTACATTTTTATATGTTGTTGTGATTGCGGCTCAATGGCCTTGTATAAATAGGATATAGTGTCACTTACAAGGGAGATGTTGTCCTTTTGTTTTTCGACTCGGCATACTCTCGGGACGTGACACCATCACACTCATTCCTTGCATATGGTTCGTTCTCAGTAATGTTAATATCAAGTCTAGACACATCAATAGGTGTTGATGACATATAGGCTTCCTCTTCAATCAAGTTCATGTCATGAATACCCCGAGGCGGTGCTTTTAGCAACACATATCAATTTGATTCATCATTGCCCCTTGAATAGAATACTTGCTTTGCTTGTGATGCTAAAATGAAAGGATCATTTTCAAAAGTTCTTAATCCTTGGTGTAAGTTGACCAGTGTAAAAACATCTTCCATTTAAATATCATTTCCAGTATTCATCCAATCACATCTAAAAATAGGCACTTTGAAAGAATAGTAATCTAGTAAAATAATATCTCGTATAACCCCATAATATGATAGTCTTCCTCTTGTATCAGAATAATCATTAGCACTGATTGACAAATAGTACCAACTTCAATTGAAACGACACTATCTTGTGTTGACCTTCCAACATCAATTATGTGAAATCGATGTCCATTTATAATATAACCCGTATAAGATATAACATGCTTTCTAGCTTGGACCATGTGCTAGCCATTGAATTTGGCCTGAGGAGTTGTGAAGATCATGTTTTGATAAAAGTTTCGCAAATGTTTCCATATGTCACTTTTGTAGTAACGTTTCATTAGTTATAAAACGCCAATCTACTTGTTTCAGCTCCTCAATGTGCATCCTATTTAAAATCATTGAAGAGTGATTGTTAGAATATATGAATTATATAATAGAGCACAATTATCTAATAGGGTTTGCAATTAACAATACTAACTGTAAGTAAGGTTCAACTTCTGTAGTATTGAATAACACATATCAATGTGCGGCATGCAACACCTAGTATTCTAAAATTATTTCTTGTCATTTAGAAATTGAGCGACCTTCCACTAATCCATTATCCAAATCATCATTTTGATTAGAACTGGCACCAATACTAGTAGCTTTTTGAAATTATTCACTACAAAATTGCATTCTTTCATCTGTAAGATAACACTCAGCTATGCAACCCTCTGGCCTTGCTCAGTTCTTCACATACCCTTTAAGTACTTTCATAAATCTAAATAACAAAACAAAATTCACAATAAAGAGTTGTTGATATCAAAATATAATTTATTACATAATATTTATTACCTTTCAAATGGATACATCCAGTATAAATGGACTGGTCAATACAAGCGAGCCTCTCTTGCTAAATGAATTGTCAAATGAACCGAAATGGTAAAGAAAGATGGTGGAAAATATCTTTCTAACATGCATAGTGTTTCAACAATATTCTCCTCGATTTGTTCTAAACGGTTCCTATCTAACACTCTTTGGCATAATTCATTGTAAAATGCACACAGTAGAAATAGAACATTGCATGGACCTTTCGATAAAAGGCTTCTCAATGCAACTGATAGCAATTGTTGCATTAGAACATGACAATCATGTGATTTCAGCCCAATAAGCTTATGCTCTTTTAAATAAACACAATTATTAATATTTGAGCTATAGCCATTGGGTAACTTTAATTTCTTCAACCTAGAGCAAAATACATCCATTTATTTTTTAGATAATGTGTAAGGTGCAGCAGGAAAGTGATACATGTTTTTCCCTTTTTTTTTTAGAATGTAATTCTTCTCTAATTTTTAAGTGCATCAAATCTTTACAGGCATTAACACCATCTTTGGTTTTTTCCTTCACATTTAATAAAGTGTCAATGACATTCTCGCAGATATTCTTTTTAATATACATTACATCTAAGTTATGACGTAATAATAGCCCCTACAAGTAACCATCAACACAATTCATAGTATTAGTTCATTAATATAACAAATTCACTAAAATATAATGAATAGAGAGTCAAATAGCATACACTTCAGTATGGCAAACTAAAAAAGATTGACTTTTTCTTCCACATTTGAAGTACTTGTCGTACAATTTTTGAATTATCCTGCTTCCTCTTTTTCTTTATAGTGTTGATAGTTTGACCCTTTTGTTTTTTACCCTAGTCATTTTCAAAGTCTTTCACTGCATTGAGAATTTCTAACCCAGTCAAAGGTTTAGGTTTCCCGTTTCTCTCTCTTTTCCCATTAAACCACTTCTTTTTCTCGCGAAATGGATGATCGGGAGCAAGGAATACCCAAGTATGCAAACTTTCTACTATATTTAAGCCATATAGAACATATGTCTTCACCACATATCGAGCAACCAAATTTACCTTTTGTGGCACATCAAGATAGGTTTCCATAAGTTGGAAAATCATTGATTGTCCACATCAAAATAGCCTTCAGATTGAACATTGACTTACTAAATGCATCATATGCCTCCACACCTATGCCCCACAACTCCTTCAATTCCTCGACAAGGGGTTCCAATCATACATCTATATCATTTCCTAGTTGCTTTGGGCCTAGAATCAGTAATGTCACCATAAGATTTTATTTCCCCATGCACATCAATGGAGGAAGGTTGTAATTAACCAAAATAACTGGCCAACAACAATATCTAGAACTAAGGCCACTAAAAGGATTGAATCCATCTGTTGCAAGACCAAGCCGTAGATTTCTAGGATCTGATGCAAAAGCTGGTCACTTATGATTTATTGTATCCCAAGCTACTAAATCTACTGGATGGCTCATCATATGATCTTGACTTTTATGGTAGGAGTACCAAATCAAGTCTTCATCCTTTTCTTTTAGTTTAAACATCCTTTTCAATCTAGGTATCAAAGGAAAATAACGAAGCACCTTTTCTGGAACTCCTTTATGATCTTTAGTAGTGATTTTTTCCACCTTCCATCTTGAGAACCCACACTTTGGGCATGAGTCCAAATCTTTGAGCTCCTTTCTAAATAGACAACAATCATTTGGGTAAGCATGGATCTTCTCATATCCTAAATCAAATGGTTTCAACAATTTTCTCATTGAGTAAACATTTGCTGGAAGTGTATTTTTTTTGGAAGCAAGGCACCTAAGATCTTCAAAAGCTCATTGAAACTATTATCGGTGTGAAAATTAGTAGACTTATAATTGAAGGTTGAAGCTTTGCTTCTCGCTTCTCCTTGGTCGCTTGTGCATGGCGATCATATCTCGACTCCCCAGATTAAAAAAAATTAATCCAGATGAAAATGGGTTACCCAAGCAACCGATTCATCATTGTGCTTCTCGATTTGAGTCGTCGCTTGAACAAACTTATTGTTCAAGCAACCTAACTCTTTTCCTCGATTAGCCACGGAATAGATGATGAACGGATCACTGGTTTTTGTGTTTATCATCAGGGTCCATGATCATACAATTATAATCTAATTACATAGAACAAGAAAGAAAACTAAACAAGAATTATACCTCTTGTTTACCTCTTGATCTTCTATCATATGACCTATCTTCTTCTTGGATGTCGTGTGGGTGACGATCCTCCAAGAATCGAAGCCTCCTAGATCTCGTATCTTCCCTTCCTTGCTCTCTCCGAACAAGGGAAGATAACCAAACTCTTCTTCTCCTATATAGTGCCGACCACCAAGCCTCCTTGCTTGGTTGTTTCCGCCGGCCAAGGCGAGGAAGAAGGAAAAGTGGGCACTGGCCAAGAGATGAGCTCTTGTTTCCGCCGGCCAAAACTTGAGGGAAGAAGGTGCCGCCCTAGGAGAGGAGAAGGAGGAACCGTCCAAGAGTAAAGGAGAAGATGAAACCCTTATCCTTTGTTTGTGTTGTCGCCGGCCCTAAGAGAGAAGCAAAACCTAGCAACCAATGTTTGCCGCCCAACCCTTGGAAACTCCAAACCCTAGAACTCCCATCTTTTCTTTCCGCCCAAGCCTTGGAATCTATTTATAGATTTTGCCCAAGCCTCCTTTTAATCATGTCCATTGGATTTAGGCTTCGTGAGGGTTTTAATAGGCAACAATAGGGACCATGAGGAGGAGTTGGATCTTGGCCACCCAATGGATCCGAACCCGATCCATTAATGATGGTACATTCCTCTAAAGTGATCATCATTGATCTACCTCACCAACCCCATAATTATATATGAGCTCCACATATTAATTGTACAAATATCTCCCCGTGTTTAAGAAATCGAATGTCCATTAATTAATTAATTTACTGACAATTAATTAATTAACATCTAACTCCATGAGTAGTACCACTCAATCTTATCTTCATGCTGGACCAAGTCCACCTGCATGATTTACATAATGATCCTTATGAGCTCCTCAAGGGGACATCATCATCCTAATACATAGGACACGGTTTCCTCCTATAATCAACGACGCACCATGTAAATAATATTATTTCTCAACTTACCGGGCCTATCGATTTAGCACATAAATCTCGCCCATTGGCAAATCAAAGAAATAAATATTAAGTATATGTGCCCATTATTATATCGAGATTAAGAGTATGTACACCATAATATCTGAGGTCTGATTCAATTATGTAGTCAGCAATAAATTGAATCACCTCTAAGTCGGTCCTGCTCAATACACACAGAGTGTACTAGTGTAATTCTATGGTCAAGATAAACCAATACCAAATTACACTACAACCATGTCAATGGTTTGTCCAAAACCATCCTAGTTGTGAGCCTCTACTTATACTCTACAAGGAACTGAAAACATGGTCTTCTGTGCGACACCACACACCATGTTATCTACAATGTAATGTATTAGACAATATGCATAACTCTAAATATGCAAACAATCATCATGTGATTCTTATTCCAAAATGAAGATGTTCATACAAAGGCTAGGCTTTCAGTATACATCGCAACAATCTCCCACTTATACTAAAAGACTATGCTGCCATCAACTGCAATACATCTGATTTCCATTCCCTCCACACGCCTATCAAAAGCTCTCGCTGGAAGGGCCATAGTGAAAGGATCTGCCAGGTTATCCTCTGATACAATCTTGGTGACAACAACTTCTCCTTACTTTACGATCTCTCGTATCAGGTGGTACTTGCGCTCTATGTGTTTACTTGCCTTATAGTCTCGTGGTTCCTTCGAGTTTGCAACTGCATCACTGTTATCACAATAAATTGAGATAGTTCTTGGCAAACCAGAAATCACATCCAAGTACATCAAGAAGTTCTTGAGCCATACAACTTCTTTGGTTGCCTTAGAGGTTGCCACATACTCAGCTTCCATGATGGAGTTCGCCAAGCATTTCTGCTTGACACTCCTCTGTACAATGGCTCTACCTCCCAAAGTAAACACAAAATCCGAGTTAGACTTACTGTTATCCCTATTTGATTGGAAGTCAGAATCTGTGTAACCCACAGGGAGTAATTGATCTTCCTAGTATACTAGCATATAATCCCTAGTCCTTCTCAGGTACTTCAATATATGCTTTACCATAATCCAATGTCCCTGTCCTAGAATACTCTGGTATCTGCTAACCATGCCAATGACAAAGCAGATATCCAACCTCGTACATAACATAACATACATGAGGCTTCCTACCGCCGAAGCATAAGGAACCGCCTTCATCTTCTCTATCTCCTTTGATGTTCTAGAACACATCTCTTTAGATAAAGGTACTCCATGCCTAAAAGATAGAAAACCTTTCTTGGAGTTCTGCATGCTAAAACGAGCCAAAATAGTGTCTACGTATGAAGCTTGAGATAAGCACAACATCCTTTTCTTGTGATCCCTTATAACCTTGATCCCAAGGATGTGTCTCACTTTTCCCAAGTCCTTCATATCAAATTGTTTAGACAACCATACTCTTACGTCTGACAACACTTTGACATTGTTGCCAATGAGCAAAATGTCATCTACGTATAGTACAAGAAATACCACTACATTTCCGTTACATCTCTTATATATACAAGACTCATCCGGACTTTGAATAAATCCATATGGCTGGATTACCTCATCAAAGCGAATGTTCCAAGATCTTGAAGCTTGCTTCAATCAATAAATGGACCGATTAAGCTTGCACACAAGATGCTCTTTGCTCTTTGCAATGAATCCCTCTGGTTGCTTCATATAGATGTTTTCTCATAATCTGCCAAATCTCATAATCCATATGAGTAGCAATAAATAAGAGAATCCGGATAGACTTAAGCATGGCTACCGGCGAAAAGGTCTCCTCATAATCGATGCCCTCTTTCTGAGTATACACTTTTGCAATAAGCCTTGCTTTGAAGGTCCCAACCTTCCCTTCTGTTCCTCTCTTTCTTTTGTAGATCCACTTGCATCCAATGGCTTTTACACCATTGGGTGATTCTACTAGCTCTCAGACCTGATTTAAATCTTTAGATTCTATCTCAGAATTTATCGCCCTTTGCCAAGATACCGCATCTTTATCTTGGATTGGCTCGTCATATGTCCAGGAATCAGATTCATGTTCGCCAAGGACCAAATCAGAAGATTCTCCCAAGAACATAAATCTCTCAGGTTGTCTAACAACTCTCCCACTATGACGAGGTATCACCTGTGTATCCTCTATGACACGCGATGCAGTCTCTTGTGGTATATCCTCTTGTATCGTTGGTACTGAAGTAGGGGCTTCCCCTCTTTACTCTTCTAGAACAATCTTGCTCATGGGCTTGTGGTTCATCACATAGTCTTCCTCTAAAAATCATGCATTCGTGTTAATGTCACCCTCTGATCTCTAGGACTATAGAATAAACCACCTTTCATTCTGTTAGGATAGTCTACGAACAAGCGCACTTCTGTACGAGGTTCCAACTTACCAGCATCTAACTTCAGCACATGTGCTGGACTCCCCCAAATCAAAATATATCTCAGACTGGGTTTTTGCCTAATCCATAATTCTGTGGGAGTAGAAGGTACTGATTTAGATGGTACCAAGTTCAGAATATACACTGTCGTATCTTGAGCAAACCCCCAGAATGAATCTGGTAACTCAGAATAACTCATCATCGATCTAACCATCTCCATAAGAGTCATATTCCTTCACTCCGCCACACCTTTCTGTTGGGGTGTACCAGGTGCAGACAGTTGGGATTGAATCCCAGCCTTTGATAAGTAACTCCTAAACTCTTCCAAGAAGTACTCACCACCATGATCAGATCATAGTGTCTTGATACTTTTACCTTAACGTTTCTCCATATCAGCCTTGAATTCTTTGAACCTGTCAAAGCATTCAGACATGCGGTGCATCAAGTAAATGTCTCCATATCTTAAATAACCATCTATAAAAGGGACGAAGTATTCAAAACCACCTCTAGCCTGGATAGACATAGGACCACACAAATCAGAATGAACCAATTCCAACACATCTTTTGCTCTATACCCCTTGGCCTTAAAAGGCCTCTTGGTCATTTTGCCTTCCAAGCAAGATTCGCAGGTTGGAAAATCTTCCATCACCAATGAACCCAAAGGTCCATCAGCTATCAACCTTTGAATTCTACTTGGGTTAATATGACCTATCCTTAGATGCCAAAGATATGTTTGGTTCATTTTTGAAGGTTCTTTTCTCTTATTAGATTTAGAAGATTAGTTATTTACTTCTATTTAGATCGTGGGAGCCTTTGGTTCAAGCGTATATAAATTTCCTACCAACGTACCAGAACAGATAATCTCCCTATTTTTTTTTATAACATCTCTGTCATTAAAAGAAATAGAATATCCATCCAAAAACAATTTAGAAATTGAAATTAAATTCTTTCTAAATGAAGGTACATAAAGGCAATTTCTCAGAACCAAAGTTTTATTTCTATCAAAAGATAAATAAACATCTCTCACTGGAATAACTGCCACCTTCGTAGCATTGCCCATGTAGATGGTAATCTCCCCCTCATCTAATCGTCTGGTTTCTTGAAACCCCTGCAAAGAGTTGCAGACATAATCAGTGGCTCCCATATCTACACACCAGGTGTCAGTAGATAACACTGCTAAACATGTCTCAACGACTAGACCAAAAGATATATCTTTGTTTTGTTTGTGGTTGGGACAGTCTGCCTTCCAATGTCCAGTCTGCTTGCATGTGAAGCACTTGCCTTTCGGCTTCTTCACTCCTCCCAGAGATCCTCCCACCACTTTTGTTGCACCTTGTTTCTTTATCTTCTTGCCTTTTGGCTTAGAAGTAGAAACCTTCTATGCAACTAAAACCTGAGAACTCTGACGAAAAAGTCCCTCTGTTGCCTAGAGTTCTGTCAGAAGCTCTGCCAACGAATACAACCTCTTATTCATGTTGTAGTTTAGGTGAAACTGCTCAAAACTCCTAGGTAGAGATTGGAGAATGATATCAACCTGGGTTTCCCTATCGATCTCAGCTCCAAGGACTTCCAGCTCATTGAGTGTAGGGATGTATACTGAAAAGTCTATCTTTTATATGAACATCTTTATTTTGAAATAAGAATCACATGATCATTGTTTGCATAATTTTATGCATATTGTCTAATATGTTACATTGTAGATAACATGGTGTGTGGTGTCACACGGGAGATCATGTTATCGGCTCCTTGTAAAGTATAAGTAAAGGCTCATAACCGAGATAGCTTTGGATAAACCATCGGAATGGTTGTAGTGTGATTTGGTGTTGGTTTGTCTTGACCATAGAATCACACTAGTGCACTTTGTGTGTATTGAGCAGGACCGACATAGAGGTGATTCGATTTATTGCTGACTACATAATCGAATCGGATCTCAGATATTATTTAGTACATGCTCTTAATCCCGATATAATAATGGGCACATATACTTAGTAGTCATCTCTTTGATTTACCAATGGGCGAGATTTATAGATTAAATCGATAGGCTCGGTAAGTTGGGAGATGATATTATTTATATGGTGTGCCGTTGATTATAGGAGGAAACCTTATCCTATATATTAGGATGATGATGTCCCCTTGAGGATCTCAAAAGGTTCATCATGTAAACCCTGCAGGTGGACTTGGTCCGGCATGATGAAAAGGTTGAGTGGTACTACTAAGGAGTTAGATGTCGATAAATTAATGGTCAGTAAATTAATTAATCGACGGGCATTCGAGATCGTAAACACGGGGATAAAATGTACAAATAATATATGGAGCCCATATATCATATGGGGGTTGGTGAGGTAGATCAATGATGAACCTTTACTGGATTGGATCATCATTAGTGGATCGGACTTTATGTGGGCTTGATCCATGGGTGGTCAAGACCCAACTCCTCCTCATGGTCCCTAATGTAGCCTATTAACACCTCATAAAGCTTAGATCCAAAGGATAGAAACAAAACTCTAGATCCAAAGGTGGAGATTAAATCTCTAGATCCGACGGTTGAGATTAAATCTCTAGATCCGACGGTTGAGATTAAATCCCTAGAACCAATGGAGGAGATTAATCCAAGGCATAAACCCAACTCTATAAATAAGGCTTATTGGTTTGGACGGCAACTTAATGATAAGGGGATTAGGGTTTGCTTCCTTTGGAGGCTAGGAATCCTAGTTGGTTTAGGATTAGGTTTGGGTGGCTAGGGTTTTGGGAGCTAAGGGTGGGCGGCCACAAGTGGATGAGGGTTTACTTCTTCTTCCTAAGGTTGGCTGGCCACTATTCTTCTCCTCTCTACCTTGGCATGAGCTCATCCTATTCGTCTTCCCCTCTTCCATGGTCGACCAAAAGGAGAGCTAGGATTAGGGTTTGGAGGCTTAGGGTTTAGGAGGCTTAGGTGGCACCAAATAAGGAAGGTTTCTTTCTTCTTCATCCCTTGGTGGCCTGCGCCCACAGCCCTTTCCCTGCCCTTGGGTGGCATCCAAAGACCCCTTCTCCTTCTCCTTAGGTGGTGGAAACAAGATATAGGGCTTTCCCTTGGTGTCTTGGCCTGTTTCCACCATTATCTCCTTCTCCTTGTTGGCCGGCGGCAAGCATTTCTTTTGTTGCTTGTTGGTTGGCTATAGGAAGGAGATGAGCCTTGTTTCTATTCTTCCTCTTGCTTTGGATGATCAACGAAGGAAGATTTGCGATATAGGAGCTTCGACTTTTGGTAGAGCGTCGCCCACACGACGTCCAAAAGGAGGAAGGTCATACATTAGAAGATTGAGAGGTATACCTATTCTACTTTCTTCTTTTGTTTGTTGCTTTTTTTTGTTTTTCAATTATAAGCATGTTATAAATCTATAAATGGCTAAATAATACTTGGATCCCGAGTATAAACACGAAAACCAGCGATCCGGACATCATCTATTCCGCGGCTACTCGTAGAATAGAGGATGGTCGCTTGAACAACTAGTTTGTTCAAGTGATCTCTCTAAACAAATAGCATGACGATGACTTGGTGGTTTGGGCAATCCCTTTTTTCTAGGATTAATTTTTTTTTAATCTGGGTACATTGAAGGGATCACCATGAACAAGCTACTAAGGTGAAGTGGGAAGCAAAGTTTCCCCTCACGGACTCGATAAGCAAAACCCTTCAATTGGTATCAGAGCAAAGGTTTCCGATTTTGTGTGTTTAGGATTCGGTTAATTTTTATGCACTTTTTCATATATTATATGTGCCGAATAATAGTAGGATATGCATAGTCTAACTCTTTGGTTGCAAGTATAAGATCCGACTATTATGGCCATATGTGTGTATGTGATTGTATATATGTAAATATTTATTTTGTTGAATCCTTGGGGTTGACGAGGCTAGTATTTAGTTTTTGTAAATTAAATATGACATTGTTTAGCCACTCTTTATTTTATTTTACTTTCGATCTAGATTTCATGTACACTCCCTCGTGGAGTGTAGGATTGATGGATGTAAATTAAAATAGGTTTTAGTCTCGGCTCGGATCTCCGGATGGCTCATACATGGAGTAGGAGGAGCGGACGAGATTGCGATGCGACGGGAGTCATATTGAAGACAAAAGTCATAATAGTTGGAAAATAATTTTATTTTTCATATTTATTTCTTTTTGTTTGATATGCATGTCGTAGCCTAGAAAAAATCTTCAATTTCAAATTACTAAGTGGGAGAGGGATATTTTTATAAATTCTTGTGGCCTCCATTACGATTTGACAAGTGATGCAAACAAACTTGCGCGTCGGCTCTGAGTGCCTTCCTCCCCATCGGATGGGTTTGTTTGCGGATCACAAGGTCGAATATGGTTATAGGAAATTATTAAGGAGGGTGTGTACTTGCCCATCGAAAGGCACATAACCCGAGATAATTACCTTAGTACCGAGTAATGGTGAACACATAGATACAAATATAAGTATACTCCCCATCGGAGACACTACTTTTATTTATAGGGCCAAAAAGGAACCAACTATTAATTTTACTTGTCAAAAGTTTAGGTTGAAAATATAGTAAAATTAATGGGTAAAACCACCTCTTACAAATGTATAATTCGTAGACGTCCACACGATCGTGGCATACGATATTCTCGGTGTTTAGAGGTGTTGGTTGATTTTAAAATTTTATTGTTTGAGGAATCAATAATTTTTTGAAATCTACAGTAATGATCTATGTGATTCTTAGGATTTTCAAAAATGACTTTCAGTCCACTTACTATGATACTAAAGGAAAATAAACTTACTGTACATAATTATGATGATTGGAAAAGAATCTAGATATTGTCTTATCTGCTAAGGAGTACAAGTATGCACTCTTCGAAGAGTGTCCTCAAGCCATGGTTGCTCAAAAAGGTTTCTACTTCTAAGCCGAAAGGCAAGAAGAAGGAGAAACAAGGTGGAGCAAAGGTGGTAGGAGGATCTCAGGGAGGAGTGAAGAAGCCGAAAGGCAAGTACTTCACAAGCAGGATGGACATTGGAAGAAGGACTATCCTAATCCAAAGTAGAACAAAGATATATCCTTTGGACTAGTCATTGAAACATGATTAGCGGTGTTATCTACCGGCACCTGGTGTGTAGATACGGGAGCCACTAATCATGTCTGCAATACTTTGCAGGGGTTCTAGGAAACTCAACGACTAGCTAAAGGGGAGATTACTATTTACTTGGGCAATGCCATGAAGGTGGCGGCTATTGCAGTGGGAGAAGTTTTATTTATCTCTTGAGAAAAATAAAACTTAGGTTCTGGAAAATTCCCTTTTATGTACCTTTATTTAGAAAGAACTTAGTTTCAGTTTCTAAATTGTTTATGACATGGATATTCTATTTCCTTTAATGACAGAGCTGTTATAAAAAGGAATAGGGAGAATATCTGTTCAGGTACATTGATAGGAAATTTGTATACACTTGAACCAAAACCTCCCACGATGCTAATTGAAGTTAATAACTCATCTTCTAATTCCAATAAGAGAAAAGATCCTTCGAAGATGAACCAAACATATCTTTGGCATCTTAGGCTTGGTCACATTAACCTAAGAAGAATTCAAAGGTTAATAGCTGATGGACCTTTGGGTTCATTAGTGGTGGAGGATCTCCCAACCTGTGAATCTTGCTTAGAGGGTAAGATGATCAAGAGGCCTTTTAAGGCCAAGGGGTATAGAGCCAAAGATGTGTTAGAATTAGTTCATTCTGATTTGTATGGTCCTATGTCTATCCAGGCTAGAGGTGGTTTTGAGTATTTCATCTCTTTTATAGATGATTACTCAAGATATGGATACATTTACCTGATGCGCCGCAAGTCTGAATGCTTTGACAAGTTCAAAGAATTCAAGGCTGATGTGGAGAAACGTCAAGGTAAAAGTATCAAGACACTACGATCTGATCGTGGTGGTGAGTACCTATTGGGAGAGTTTAGGAACTACTTATCATAGGTTGGGATTCAATCCCAATTGACTGCACCTGGCACACCCCAGTAGAACGGTGTAGCAGAGCGAAGGAATAGGACTCTTATGGAGATGGTTAGATCGATGATGAGTTATTCTGACATGGTAGATTCGTTCTGGGGATATGCTCTAGATATGGTGGTGTACATTCTGAACTTGGTTCCATCTAAATCAGTGCCTTCTACTCCCACAGAGTTGTGGACTGGGCGAAAGCCTAGTCTAAGACATATTCGGATATGAGGGAGTCCAGCACATGTGCTGAAGGCAGATGCTGATAAGTTGGAACCTCGTACAGAAGTACACATGTTCGTTGGCTATCCCAGGGGAACGAAGGGTGGATTGTTTTATAGTCCTAGAGATCAGAGGGTGATCGTTAGTACGAATGCCAGATTTTTAGAGGAAGACTATGTGATGAGCCACAAGCTCAAGAGTAAAATTGTTCTGGAGGAGTTAAAAGGGGAATTCACTTCTTTAGTACCGTCAGTACAAGAGGATATATCACATTTCATTGCACCGCATGTCACAGAGGATACATAGGTGATACCTCGTTGTAGTGGGAGGGTTGTGAGACAGCCTGATAGATTCATGTTCTTTGGATAATCTTCTGATTTGGTCCCTGGCAAACATGAACCTGATCCCTGGACATATGACGAGGCAATCCAAGATAAAGATGCAGTATCTTGGCAAAGTGCAATGAATACTGAGATTGAATCTATGGATTCAAATCAGGTATGAGAGCTAGTAGAACCACCCGATGGTGTAAAAACCATTGGATGCAAGTGGATCTACAAGAGAAAGAGAGGAATAGATGGAAAGGTTGAGACCTTCAAAATGAGGCTTATTGCGAAGGGATATACTCAGAAAGAGGGTATCAATTATGAGGAGACCTTTTCGCCGGTAGCCATGCTTAAGTCTATCCGGATTCTCTTATGCATAGCAGCTCATATGGATTATGAGGTGTGGCAGATGGATGTCAAGACAGCTTTCCTTAAATGGAAGTCTTGAGGAAAACATCTATATGAAGCAACCAGAGGGATTCATTGTTAAGGGCAAAGAGCATCTTGTATGTAAGCTTAATCGGTCCATTTATGGATTGAAACAAGCTTCGAGGTCTTGGAACATCCGCTTTAAGGAGGTAAATCAGTCTTATGGATTTATTCAAAGTTCGGATGAGTCTTGTGTATACAAGAGATGTGACGGAAATGTACTGGTATTTCTTGTACTATACGTAGTTGACATTTTGGTGATTGACAACAATATCAAGGTGTTATCGGGCGTAAGGGTATGGTTATCCAAACAGTTTGATATGAAGGACTTGGGAGGAGTGGGACATATCCTTGGGATCAAGGTTATAAGGGATCGCAGGAAAAGAATGTTGTGCTTATCCCAAGCTTCATACATAGACAAGATTATGGATCATTTTAGCATGCAAAACTCCAAGAAGGGTTTTCTACCTTTCAGGCGTGGAGTTCCTTTATCTGAGGAGATGTGTCCTAGATCATCTGAGGAGATAGAGGAGATGAAGGTGGTTCCTTGTGTTTCGGCAGTAGGAAGCCTCATGTATGCGATGCTATGTATGAGACCAGATATCTGCTTTGCCATGGGCATGGTCAGCATATATCAGAGTAATCCAGGACAGGGACATTGGACTGCGGTAAAGCATATATTGAAGTGCCTGAGAAGGACTAGGGAATATATGCTAGTTTACCGAGCAGACCAATTACTCCCTGTGGGTTACATGGATTGCAACTTCCAATCAGATAGGGATAACAGTAAGTCTACCTCAGGTTTTGTGTTTACTTTGGGAGGTGGAGCCATTGCTTGGAGGAGTGTCCAGCAGAAATGCGTGGCAGACTCCACCATGGAAGCTGAGTATGTGGCAGCCTCTGAGGCGGCCAAAGATGCTGTATGGCTCAGGAACTTCCTGATGGACTTGGATGTGATTCCTAGTTTTCCCAGAACTATCACAATTTATTGTGATAATAATGGTGCAGTTGCAAACTCGAAGGAACCACGAGCTCATAAGGCTAGTAAACACATAGAGCGCAAGTACCACCAGATACGTGAAATCGTAAAGGAGGTAGAAGTTGTTGTCGCCTAGATTGCATCAGAGTATGACCTGGTAGACCCTTTCACTAAGGCCCTTCTATCGAGAGTTTTGATAGGCATGTGGAGGGAAGGGGAATCAAATGTATTGCAGTTTGAGGACAACATAGTCTATTAGTATAAGTGGGAGATTGTAGGGATGTATACTGAAAAGTCTATCTTTTCTATGAACATCTTTATTTTTGAAATAAGAATCACATGATCATTGTTTGCATAATTTTATGTATATTGTCTAATACATTACATTGTAGATAACATGGTCTGTGGTGTCACACGGGAGATCATGTTATCGGCTCCTTGTAAAGTATAAGTAAAGGCTCACAACCAAGATGACTTTGGACAAACCATCGGAATGGTTGTAGTGTGATTTGGTGTTGGTTTGTCTTGACCATAGAATCACACTAGTGCACTTTGTGTGTATTGAGCAGGACTGACATAGAGGTGATTCGATTTATTGCTGACTACATAATCGAATCGGACCTCAGATATTTTTTAGTACATTGTCTTAATCCCGATATAATAACGGGCATATATACTTAGTAGTCATCTCTTTGATTTACCAATGGGCGAGATTTATAGATTAAATTGATAGGCTCGGTAAGTTGGGAGATGATATTATTTATATGGTGTGTCGTTGATTATAGGAGGAAACCGTGTCCTATATATTAGGATGATGATGTCCCCTTGAGGAGCTCATAAGGTTCATCAAACCCTGCATGTGGACTTGGTCTGGCATAATGAAAAGGTTGAGTGGTACTACTTAAGGAGTTAGATGTTGATTAATTAATGGTCAGTAAATTAATTAATTGATGGACATTCGAGATCTTAAACATGGAGAGAAAATGTACAAATAATATATGGAGCCCATATTATCATATGAGGGTTGGTGAGGTAGATAAATGATGAACCTTTAGTGGATTGGATCATCATTAGTGGATCAGACTTTATGTGGGCTTGATCCATTGGTGGCCAAGACCCAACTCCTCCTCATGGTCCCTAATGTAGCCTATTAACACCTCATAAAGCTTATATCCAAAGGATAGAAACAAAACTCTAGATCCAAAGGTGGAGATTAAATCTCTATATCCGACGGTTGAGATTAAATCTCTAGATCCGACGGTTGAGATTAAATCTCTAGAACCAATGGAGGAGATTAATCAAAGGCATAAACCCAACTCTATAAATAAGGCTTATTGGCTTGGACGACAACTTAATGATAAGGGGATTAGGGTTTGCTTCCTTTGGAGGCTAGGAATCCTAGTTGGTTTAGGATTAGGTTTGGGTGGCTAGGGTTTTGGGAGCTAAGGGTGGGCGGCCACAAGTGGATGAGGGTTTCCTTCTTCTTCCTAAGGTTGGCCCACCACTATTCTTCTCCTCTCTAGCTTGGCATGAGCTCATCCTATTCTTCTTCCCCTCTTCCATGGCCGACCAAAAGGAGAGCTAGGATTAGGGTCTGGAGGCTTAGGGTTTAGGAGGCTTGGGTGGCACCAAATAAGGAAGGTTTCTTTCTTCTTCATCCCTTGGTGGCCGGCACCCACAACCCTATCCCAGCCCTTGGTTGGCATCCAAAGGCCCCTTCTCCTTCTCCTTAGGTGGTGGAAACAAGATATAGGGCTTTCCCTTGGTGTCTTGGATGGTTTCCACTATTATCTCCTTCTCCTTGTTGGCCGGCGGCAAGCATTTCTTTTGTTGCTTGTTGGTTGGCTATAGGAAGGAGATGAGCCTTGTTTCTATTCTTCCTCTTGCTTTGGATGAGCAAGGAAGGAAGATTTGCGATCTAGGAGCTTTGACTTTTGGTAGAGCGTCGCCCACATGACGTCCAAAAGGAGGAAGGTCATACATTAGAAGATCGAGAGGTATACCTATTCTACTTTCTTCTTTTGTTTGTTGCTTGTTTTTGTTTTTCAATTATAAGCATGTTATAAATCTGTAAATGGATAAATAATACTTGGATCCCGAGTATAAACACGAAAACCGGCGATCCAGACATCGTCTATTCCGCGGCTACTCGTAGAATAGAGGATGGTTGCTTGAACAACTAGTTTGTTCAAGTGACCTCTCTAAACGAATAGCACGACGATGACTTGGTGGTTTGGGCAATCCCTTTTGTCTAGGATTAAATTTTTTTAATCCGGGGACATCGAAGAGATCGCCATGGACAAGCTACCGAGGTGAAGTGGTAAGCGAAGTTTCCCCTCACGGACTCGATAAGCAAAACCCTTCATTCAGATGAGCCATCATCTTGAGAACATGATCCCTCACGGGTGTTCCCTCAACCATGGTGGTCGTCATCAAGTTTCTCATGGCTTTTTGCCTAGTAGCTCGATTCTGGTGTCTGAAAAGTTCCTTGAGATTGAGCATCATGTCATAGGCAGTAGTCATGGCCTGATGATGATGTTGTAATACATTTGACATTGAACCCAAAATATAACACAGCGCCATCTCATCAGCCTTGACCTACTTCTTATAACTCTCTTTCTCCTTTTCACCAGAATCATCCGTAGACTTAGGAGGAAACTCTTCGAAGAGTATATATTTGTACTCCTCAGCAGTTAAGATAATGTCCAGATTTCTTTTTCAATCAACATAGTTAGGTCCAGGAAGTTTGTTTTCTTTCAGAATCATAGCAAGTGGGTTGAAAGTCATTTTGAAAAACCTAAGAATAACATAAATCAAAAACATTAGATTTCAAAATTTATTGATTCGTCAAACAATAAAATTTCAAAATCAACCAACAACCCAAAACACCGAGAATATCATATGCCACGATAGTGTGGACGTATACGAATTCTTCATTTGTAAGAAGAGGTTTTACCCATTAATTTTATTATCTTGTAAACCTTACTTTTTGACAAATAAAATTAATAGTTAGTTACTCTTCGGCCCTACAAATAAAAGCAGTGACTCCGATGGGGAGGATACTTTTATTTGCATCTAAGTGTTCACCATTACCCGATACTAAGGCAATTATCTCGGATTATGTGCTTTCCAATGGGGAAGTACACATGATCCTAAATAATTTCCTATAACCATATTTGACCTAGTGATATGCAAAACAAACTCATCCGATATGGAGGAAGGCACTCAGAGCCAACGCGCAATTTTGTTCGCATCACATGTCAAATTGTAATAGAGGACACGGGAATTAAAAAATATCCCTCTCTCACTTAGTAATTTAAAATTGAGGAATTTTACTTATGCAAGCACAACAAGCATATAAATCAAAAGCAATAAATATGAAAAACAAATTTTCCAACTATATGGCTTTTGTTCTCCAATATGCTTCCAGTCGTGTTGCCACCTCGTCCGCTCTTCCATACACCATGTGCAAGCCATCCGGAGATCCGAGCTGAGAAAAATTATTTTAATTTACATCCATCGATCCTATACTCCACAAAAGAGTTTACATTAAGTCTAGATCGAAAGTAAACTAAAATAAAAGAGTGGATAAACAATGTCGTACTTAATTACAAAAATTAAATACTAGCCTCGTCAACCCCGAGGATTCAAATAATATTACGATTACACACATATGGCCATAATAGTTGGATCTTATGCCTGCAAACAAAAAGATAGCCTACGCAAATCCTACTATTATTCGGCACACATAATATATGACAAGTGCATAAAAGTAACCGAATCATAAACACACAAAATCGAAAACCATGTCTCTGATACCACTTGAAGGTTGAAGCTTCGCTTCTCGCTTCTCCTCAGTCGCTTGTGCATGGCGATCCTATCTCGCATCCCCGGACTAAAAAAAATTAATCCGGAAAAAAATGATTTACCCAAGCAACCGATTCATCATCGTGCTTCTCGATTTGAGTCGTCACTTGAACAAACTTGTTGTTCAAGCAACCTAACTCTTTTCCTCGATTAGCCACGGAATAGATGATGAACAGATCGGCGGTTTTTGTGTTTATCATCAGGGTCCATGATCATACAATTATAATCCAATTACATAGAAGAAGAAAGAAAACTAAACAAGAATTATACCTCTTGTTTACCTCTTGATCTTCTATCATATGACCTATCCTCTTCTTGGACGTCATGTGGGCGATGATCCTCCAAGAATCGAAGCCTCCTACATCTCGTATCTTACCTTCTTTGCTTGCTCTGAACAAGGGAAGATAACCAAACTCTTCTTCTCCTATCTAGTGCCGACCACCAAGCCTCCTTGCTTGGTTGTTGCCACCAGCCAAGGCGAGGAAGAAGGAGAAGTGGGTGTCGGCTAAGAGATGAGCTCTTGTTGTTGCCGGCCAAAACTTGAGGGAAGAAGGTGCCACCCTAGGAGAAGAGAAGGAGGAGCCAGCCAAGAGCAAAGGAGAAGATGAAACCCTTATCCTTTGTTTGCGTTGCCGCCAACCCTAAGGGAGAAGCAAAACCTAGCAACCAATGCTTGCCGCCCAACCCTTGGAAACTTTAAACCCAAGCACTCCCATCTTTTCTTGCCGCCCAAGCCTTGTAATCTATTTTTAGATTTCGCTCAAGCCTACTTTTAATCATGTTTGTTGGATTTAGGCTTCATGAGGGTTTTAATAGGCTACAATAGGGACAATGAGGAGGAGTTCGATCTTAGCCATCCAATGGATCCGAACCAGATCCATTAATGATGATCCATTCCACTAAAGCGATCATCATTGGTCTACCTCACCAACCCCATAATTATATATGGGCTCCACATATTAATTGTACAAATATCTCCCCATGTTTAAGATATCGAATGTCCATTAATTAATTAATTTATTGACAATTAATTAATTAACATCTAACCCCATGAGTAGTACCACTCAACCTTATCATCATACTGGACCAAGTCCACCTGTAGGATTTACATGATGATCCTTATGAGCTCCTCAAAGGGACATCATAATCCTAATATATAGGACACGGTTTCCTCCTATAATCAACGACACACCATGTAAATAATATTATTTCCCAACTTACCGGGTTTATCGATTTAACACATAAATCTCGCTCATTGGCAAATCAAAGAAATAAATATTAAGTACATGTACTCGTTATTATATCAAGATTAAGAGTATATACACCATAATATCTGAGGTTTGATTCAATTATGCAGTCAGCAATAAATTGAATCACCTCTAAGTTGGTCCTGCTCAATACACACAAAGTGTACTAGTGTAATTCTATGGTCAAGATAAACCAATACCAAATTACACTACTACCATGCCAATGGTTTGTCCAAAATCATCTTGGTTGTGAGCCTCTACTTATACTCTACAAGGAACTGATAACATGATCTTCTGTGCGACACCACACACCATGTTATCTACAATGTAAAGTATTAGACAATATGCATAACTATAAATATGCAAATAATGATCATGTGATTATTATTCCAAAATGAAGATGTTCATACAAAGGCTAGGCTTTTAGTATACATCCCAACAATAATTGTATAATGTCACAATTGGTGACAACTTTGTGTATGTTGTGCAACCAGGGAAGAGAGGTGTTTCTGCATCTTCTAATAAATCAACAAACTCATCGTCTATTGTCTTAGATATAGTGTGTCCAACCTCTTTTTCACCCATAAAGACATCTCTATATAAGTGATATGCCTCTTTACTTACATGCTCCTCTTTATGAACTCCTCTTGAGCTACTTTCACTTTGAAATTGTGATGTATTAGTTTCAACATGGAAAACCCAAATAGTGTAAGAAGGATCAATCCCCTTCATAATTAAGTGCTCGTAGACTTGGTCAAATTTCATATACTTCTTGTTTTGACAACGCTTGCAAAGACATAAGATTACTTCACATGTTTTGGCATATTTCCTAGCTTGTCCAAAAAATTTTTGAACTCCTTAGTTATACTCCAGTACAAGTCTTGAAGGCAAACCCATACATTTCGTAAATGACCAAAACCCTAAAATATTATAATGGCTCAATTTTTTCAAAGACAATATTCATTCAAAGTAGTGCATGAGTAGAAGGTAATTGTCATATAAAAGATTGTGATCATTTGGATAGAAAGATTGACAATAAAATTCATCATGCCTTTGAACATTTACTATCAAAGTTTTTTACTAACATTTACTAGTGAGTAATTTAGTCAAAAAATTTTATTGGAACTTGGATTCCCAAAAGTATGATAGCAATGAAAAACTAAAGAAAATCCTAGAAAACAGAGGATAGTGCTACGTGATTTGCATTTTTCTATCTTATTAAACTAGAATGAGAATCCAAGTCACTCAATTAGAATCAATCATCTTTCAATCCCAATGTTGTCACTTCTATACCAGGGGAAAAAGCAATAATAATTTTTAAGTAATAAGAGAGATAGAAATGTAGCATAAGAAAAATTGTGCAAAGGAGTCAAAGCAAGTTACTCAGCAGCATCAACAAGCATCACTACTTCAGCAACAAAATGCACAAGCTAATCAGACTCAACATCAACAACAAGCATCACAACTTTAACAAAAATGGGACAGACTAATCAATCTGAGCTTCAGCAATAAAATGAATAGGATAACAATTGCTATCAATATTAATTAGCTCTCTAATTACTGAACTATATTTATGCATATGTAGTAGCTAACAATTGTTGTTTGTTTTTTGGGTGTTTTCTAGTTAATGTTATATCTGCATTTATTTTAACAAACCTTGTGTTAGTAGCATAGGAAAAATCAATCTGCATTCAAGGTTTTGTGGTTTGAAACCACCTTATGAATTTTAGCATGTGCAATACATGTGCAATATTAGGGACAATAAAAGTTTGCTTTTTTTTTTTTAACTATTAGATAAACTATTTTGATTGCTTGAGCACGGGTACCAATATATCCATTTTTCATTTAATCTCATAAAATTATCAACATTCACATCAACACAATACTTTCTCATTGAGGTAGAGTTCGTGTAATGTTCCACCTTATTTTTCATAATACAACAAGGGAAAGGTAGAACTTTTTCCTTATCTATTATTAATATAATAGACGGTATTAACTAATGTTAAAAACCATTTTATTTTTAATGTAAACATCTTTATAGTTATCAAATTAATCAACATTTCAAAATAGGCCTAAATTGTCAATGATGGGTTAGCAGAGAAAACACTAGAATCTCAGCAGAAGAAGTGTAACCATTTTCCCCATCCACAACTACTCTACAAAAGGAGTCAATGTAGGGGATCGATCGGCCGGCTACAGGGGGGGTGAATAGCCCTTTGTCGTTGGATGGTGGAATTTGCTCGTCTACACAATTGTTAACGCAATCGGAATACTAATAAAGACAAGCAAATGAACAAAGAATAATACAAACAATGCTAACAAGATAGTATAACGTGGTTCACGGCTATGCCGCTAATCCACGGTCCCCGATTCGTCCTCGGTGAATCACTCCGCTAAAACCAATCCACTATTGGTCTATCCTTTGCAACAAGCTAGGTAACCTTTACAACTCAAGAACACTTCTTCTTTTATAATAGATGTGAAAGAGATCTAGAAGAAGGAGTTTATCACTTGTGGAGCACTTGGATGATCGTTTGGGATATAAGCATTAGCCATCCAAAAGCCCACACCCTCTCTTTTTATAGAGAGGGTTGATTTCTTCCCGTTGGGCGCCACCAGTCGACTGCTGCCACTTTAACGACCTCTGAACACGTCGGATCCCGACCATTGTAATCCAATGGGACACTTGGCAGTCGACTGATGGATCCCATCGATCGATCGCCCTCCGTAGTCCCCGATCGCCCGCGGTTACGAGCGATATCTCTGCGCGATGATCGCCATTCCATGGCAATGATCGTGCTGGGCATAAACCGATCCACGGATACGGTCGAACTCATTCGACTTCGGAAGCGATCGCTATTCTATAGCAGTCGATTGATGTCGGGAAAACTCATCTGACACTTAGCCATTCGTCCAAGTTCACCTAATGAGCTACTTACAATTCACTCATTCTCTCATCTCACTCGAAGTCCCTCGCCGAAGCTCTCTTCATTCGCGGACACGTCCCTCGGCAGCATCAGGCGCATGACTCTGCAATGCTCCTTCGCGTCTCTTGCCTCCGAAGTCTGCTTCCTTGGCTTCGCTTCAAGTCATCTCGTCTGACGGTCCCTCGGCAACATCAAGCGCACAGCTCTGCAATGCTCCTTCTCCGACTCAAGCACGAGGTTCTGAGTGGTGAACCCGCCAAGGCTCCATGTGCGAATTACTAAGTTCTGCAAGACTCCAACGCACATATCAAACCATAATAACACCCTAACTTAAACCATTTGCCACACACATCAAAACCTTATCATGGCAAGAGATTGCCCTAACAATCTCCCCCTTTTTTATGTGTGGCAATCCGTTTAAGTTAGGTAAAAATATTTGATAAAATATTAAGAAAGGAAAGCATGTAAATAAACATGATTAGTAACTCTTCCCCTTAATACATGAAGCTCCCCCTAAATATGTTCCCCCTTACTTAAACATATAGTTTTCTCCCCCTTTGACACCATCAAAAATAATTAACAAGGTTTATATATCATGGCATTAAGTCTAGAGAGAAAGAAAAACAAAATCAGTCAAAGACCTGATGAAATCAGGTTATCAGATTGTTTATAGTCATCGATCGCTATCAAGATGATAATGATCCGGCACAAAGGAATTCGAATTTCTGATTTTCTAGACGAATTTCAGAAATGCATTATTAATTCCAAAAAATTCGAAAAATAGTGAAATTTGGGGAACACATTTCTTTTAAGTATATCTATCAATGAAAAATAGTTTTTCATGAAAAATCATTATATTTTCCGAGATTTGTTAAAAATCTAAAAGCTTTAAAAACCACTAGTTTTTGAGCATGTTAGTATCCATTTTATCACCTAGTCTTGCTTTGGATTGTTTCAAAACATGAACATATGGATTTTAAAGTAAGAAATTGTTTTGAAAACATATGAAATATCCAACCATGATCTTTGGGCAATATGTCTATGAATTAAACATAAGCCTTCCCCATGATTGGTCTATTATTGCTATTTTGATACTTTAAATGACCATCTAAATGCCATAGGCACTAGTGGACATTTGTATCATCCTAACATCTCACTCATGCTATGTTTTCAATCAAGGTAGCCTATTGTGAGTGTGAGATCTATCCTAAAGGTATTTGTATGTACTTAACCATTATTTTCATGTAATTCTATCAAGGTTAAGTATCATCCTAACAATCCACATGATCATAAGGATATATATGAGTGGATTTCACATTATGATCATGAAACACATGTATTCATCAATTTGTGATCATGCATTAGGTATTTCATAATGGTAATAAGGTAAACATTACCTAAAGCATGATTTATCTATTTTTAGGTGCATTATCATCATCTAACACTATTTTAAAAATGTTGTCTCGCCATCCTAAGTTAACCAACATATGATATAGGTAAATTGCATATGGTTGACTACCCTAGGGTTTTCTTAACCCTTTAAGATGGATTTTGGAACCCAATATAAATTCTTGCCTATGGGGTTCACTAAAAATTTCTTAGGGATCCATTTTCTAGCTATTACTTTCTTTTTATCTTGACCCCTAGCAATTAGACATTTATAGGCCTTTTCATTTTTCTTTTCCTTATATCCTAGGCCTTTCTTGTTGAAGCTTGCCCTTTGGCTCCCTATGATCATGTTCAAAGTGTTTGAGCCAATAGCGAATTTTTCTAGGGCTTTCGTCAAATAGTCTACCTTTTCCCTTAAAGCCCTATTTTCATCCATACATGCATCACTAACATTAAATGGCATATAGTTATCATGTGAGCATGCATCATCATGACTAGAAGAAATATCATCATTTACATTTAAGCATGCTTTTTCTAGTCTATTTTCTAAGTCCTTAATTTGATCTAGCATGCTCTTATTTTTCTTTTTAGCTCTAAATAAATCCTTAGTGAGGCTAGAAATCATAGACATAATTTGCTTAGGGGGTAGATTTGTTACCTCACTTACCAAGTCCTCTTCCGATGATGAGGATGTAGAGGAGGCTCCCCCTTCACTTGAGCTCTCTCCACTTGAGCTTGATCCTTCATTTTCGGAGGAGGAGCAATCCAAGTCGTCAAATGCCATCAATGCTAAGTTGGTGACAAATGCATTTTCTTCCTCGGATGATGATGATGAGGAGGAGGAAGGGTCATCCCATGTCTTTGCTTTGAATGCCTTGGCCTTCCCTTTTTCTTTGGCCTTCTTTTCTTCTTCCTTTTTCTTGCTCCCCTTTTTCTTCTTCTTTTCTTCTTTCTTCTTCCTCTCTTCTTTGCTCTTGTTTAGGAGAGGACAATTGTCCCTTATGTGTCCCTCTCCTTGGCAATTGTAACAAATGACCTTTCCCCTTGGTCTTCTCCTCCTATCATTAGATTTATTAAATTAAAAACCTTTTAAAGCACGCCTTAGCCTCCTTACCATGTAGGCTTCTTCCGTGCTATCCATGGAAGAGGAGGAGGATGCTTCATCGGAGGAGGATGGGATCTCTATCTTCTTCTTTCCCTTGTGTGCCATCAAGGCTTCTCCTTTTGAAGGTTGAAACTTTGGCTCTTCTTGTATTTCTTCAAGCCTCGTTTCGTGGAGCTCCATTGTTGAGAAGAACTCCTCCAATGTGCTCACTTCCAAGTTCTTGGACATGTAGAAGGAGTCCACTATTGAACTCCATTTCGATGATCGGGGAAAAGCGTCGATTGCTTTCATAAGCATATCCCGGTTCGAATGTTTTTCTCCTACACTTGGTAGTCCAATCAAAATTTATTTAAACCTAGAATGCAATGAGGTTACCATTTCTCCCTTTTATAATTTTATGTTGGATAGTTGGGAGCGGAGTAGGTCTCTTCTTGCAAGCTTGGCCTCCGAGGTACCTTCATGGAGCTCTACTAGCTTCTCCCACATCTCCTTTGCACTAGAGCATTCCCCTATCCTATTCACCTCTTGTTGGGGAAGCACATTTTAGAGGTGGTGCTTGGCCTTTGAATTTTCCAAGTATTCTTCTCTTTGCCTCTTGCTCCACCTTGCTTTCTCCAATGGCTCCCCATCTTCATTCCTAGGCAACTCGAAACCGTTTTCAATAATTAATAAAATTTCAAAGTCGGTTTCAAAGAATACCTCCATTCTCTTTTTCCACCAAGAGAATTCGCCTTCGAATTTTGGTGGGTGAATGTTTGAGCCGGTCATCCTTGAATGTGCTTGTTGTGGCGGTGAGTCCTCGACAAGCTTTCCTTGGCTTTGATACCACTTGTAGGGCATCGATCGGCCGGCTAGAGGGGGGTGAATAGCCCTTTGTCGTTGGATGGTGGAATTTGCTCGTCTACACAATTGTTAGCGCAAGCGGAATACTAATAAAGACAAGAAAATGAACAAAGAATAATACAAACAATGCTAACAAGATAGTATAACGTGGTTCACGGCTACGCCACTAATCCACGGTCCTCGATTCGTCCTCAGTGAATCACTCTGCCAAAACCAAGCCATTATTAGTCTCTCCTTTGCACCAAGCTAGGTGGAGGTAACCTTTACAACTCAAGAACACTCCTTCTTTTAAAATAGATGTGAAAGAGATCTAGAAGAAGGAGTTTATCACTTGTGGAGCACTTGGATGATCGTTTGGGACATAAGAATTAGCCATCCAAAAGCCCACACCCTCTCTTTTTATAGAGAGGGCTGATTTCTTCCGCTATTACCACCACCACGATCGCGCCCTTGGCGATCATCGCCGCCACTCCAACGACCTCCGAACACGTTGGATCCCGATCGTTGTAGTCCAACGGGACACTTGGCAGTCGACTCATGGATCCCATCAGTCGACTGCTGCCTCCGTAGTCGACTGCCCAGTCGGCTACGAGCGGTTCTGTGCCCGCGATATCCTCTGGCAGTCGACTGCTGGGCATAAACCCATTAGTCGGATACCAGTCGAACCCATTCGACTCAGAGCAGTAGACTGCAATTCCATGGCAGTCGACTGATGTCGGGAAAACCCATCCGACACTTAGCCATTCGACCAAGTTCACCTAATGAGCTACTTACAATTCACTCATTTTCTCATCTCACTCGAAGTCCCTCGCCGAAGTACTCTTCGTTCGCGGCCACGTCCCTCAGAAGAATCAGGCGCACGACTCTACAATGCTCCTTCGCATCTCTTGCCTCCGAAGTCTGCTTCCTTGGCTTCGCTTCAAGTCATCTCGTCCGGCGGTCCCTCGGTAGCATCAAGCGCACAACTCTGCAATGCTCCTTCTCCGACTCAAGCACGAGGTTCTGAGTGGTGATCCCGCCAAGGCTCCATGTGCGAATTACTAAGTCCTGCAAGACTCCAACGCACATATCAAATCATAATAACACCCTAACTTAAACCCTTTGCCACACACATCAAAACCTTATCCGGGCAAGAGATTGCCCTAACAGTCAAATTCATTAAATACTAACCTGCAAAAGGGTGAGCGATAGCTGACGAGGGAGGTCGACAGTAGGAACCTATCAGGATCGAAAAAGTTTTGTATACGGAGAAGGCAGATGATGGATGACGGACAATGGGCGAAGGATGGAGCCTGATGAACGAAGGGTGTGCAATGACTGTGAGACGTCGGAAAGAGGGTGAGAGATGGCCGACGAGAGATGTCGACAATAGAAACTCATCAAATCGAGAAAGATTTACATACGGAGAAGGCAGATGATGGATGGCGGATGATGGTCAACAGACGAAGGCTAACAAATGGAGAATGTGGAATGACTGTGAGACGGTGGCAGAAGGAGAAGAGAACCGACAGAGACCGAATGTGTCGTGCGTGAGAATGCGGCAAAGAAGAGAATCAGAGGTTTAAGAATAATGTAACCTAACCTAAAAAAATAATATGATTAATTAGTAATATAATTATTAATTATAAGAATAACTTTCTAATTGCCTCATGTATCAAAATGATTATTCCCTAAGTTTAAAATGAAATAAATTTCAACATTCGAGGTAAAATAAATTTCTAGCACTTGATTAACATTTATTTAACAAATATAATATTATCAACAACGTGCTTATTTAGTGTGCTGCAAAAAGTATAATTTTTTTAGTGAAACTTATAACAATGTACAAAATGTACATTGTTATTATTTGATATTAACAAACATAATATTATCTACAATGCACTTGATTGGCACGCTGCGAAAAGTTTAATATTTTATAGTGATATTTTTAACTATGCACACAATGCAAGCTATTATTATTTAATATATTTATTTCATTAATTACTAGATATTATTAATTTAAAATTATCTCATTCCATTAAATATACATGATTATTATTAATTAAAAATTCTTTAATGCATCAAAATTTATTTGCATAATATTTTACAAAATTATAATTGATTAAATAATTTTATTTTATGTTTGTAATCATAGATATTTAAAATTTAAAATTATTTATTTTCAACATTCGAGGTAAGATAAATTCGGAGTTCACTTATTGATATTTAATTAACAAATATAATCTTATCTACAGTGCACTTCTTAAAGACAAATTTGTTGTAGTGACTTTTAACAACATACATTAATGAACGCTACGAATAGTGGACTTTCAGTATACTTTTAACAGCATACATTAATGCACGCTGCGAATAGTAGACTTTTAACAACATATATTGATGCACACTGCGAATAGTAGACTTTTAACAACATGCATTAATGTGCACTGTGAATAGTAGACTTCTAACATCATACATTGATGCACGCTGCGAATAATAGACTTTTATTATACTTTTAACAGCATGCATTAATGCACCCTACGAATAGTTGACTTTTAACAACATACATTGAAGCGCGCTGTGAATAGTAAACTTTTAATAACATACCCCATAATGCGCGCTGTTATTTGTAAAAATAAACTACTATCTACAACACACTTAATTAGGCACGCCGTAAAAACTATTATTAACAACACGCTATATATGTGCATTGTTGATGACATGCTACGGAAAGTCACATTTGTTGTAGTGATTGGATAATCATCATTTATAGAAGTTATTAAAATATTATTTTTTTAAAAAAAAATTACTAATACTTTCAAAATTAAAAAAAAAAATCTTCTTTATGATAATATGCCAAGGGGGAGAGAAGACTTAAGTTAGACAAACTTAGTATCTCTAGCTACCTCTAGTCTGGCATAAAACCTAATAGACATGAGCCTCTAATATTTTGTAAATGTATCTTTAATTCCTTTTAAAAAAAATCTTTCTTAAAATTCTATAACAATTTTTAAGGTTGAACAGTCACATCCTAACCAAGGATATACATTGTTGGTGTAGAATCTAGAAACCTAAGCTCATAAATGTTAAAGGGAGTTGAACATGTTAAGTCAAATTGATTAGAATGTTTTAAAATTCTATTTTTGATAAAATTAAAGGACTCATGCCAAACGTTAACCTTTAAAATACACCCCTTATGAATTTATTTTTTTATATATGGCAAAGGGGGAGGGAGGTTAAAGTTAAGAGGTTAACTATTTTTTTTACGAAAATTATTTGTTTTTCAAAACTCACCTAGGGTTAAGGGGGAGGTAACCTTAAGGGGGAGGTTTTGAAAAATTCTTGTTTAATGCTTACTACTTATTTTCTCTTAACTTTGAATTGGTTTGCCATATATCAAAAAGGGGAGAGATTGTTGGTGCAAAGGCACCAATTAATCAAACCTTGATTTTGATAATGGCAAAGATTAAAAGTTAAGCTATTTTGTTATCTCATATGTTATGCTAAGTATGCAGGTATTGTATTAGACTTTTCTAAGGTCAATGACACTAGAAGAATCTCCAGACGAGAACCTTGGTGGTCAACAACACCAGGAGAATCTCGGGATGAGAAACCTCAGTGGTCGGGTGACACTAGGAAAATCTCGAAAGGAGAAACCTCATTGGTCGGGTGATGCCAAGACAATCTTGGAAGGAGAAACCTCAGTGATCAAGTGACCGAAAGCTAAGCGATAGGCCAAAAGGACCAAAGGTATGCTCCAGGTGTAGAGTGGTGGTAAGGATGCATCCTCGGTAAGAGGACAATCCTAGGTGTTGATTCGACCAAAGCTTCTGGAGGAATGCTGAAGTCGAGATCGAACAGTCAAAGGACTGTCACACTACATGACATTATGCATCTCTTGTGCTAACCTTGTGTTGAAGGTGTTAGGTTGAATTCTCAAGTGTGGCAGTCGACTGAAGGTTTCAGTAGTCAGCTGGAGGCAGTCGACTGCCAAGAGGATCAGTCGACTGATGTCGACGAATCAACCCAATGCACATGGTCAAAGAGATATTGATCAATGTCACCACCTCATGATAAGATAAAGCTTCCACCTCAAGATAAGATCCACGAGTTTTAGATCTGGACCTGGACATATTCCAAGGGGCTAATCTATAAAAGGAGGGGAGGACTTAAACCCTAAATCATTCAATGAACTCTTAAGTTCTCCTACTCTCCGGTCGTAACTCTTTGTGCTTCAATGCTACTCTGACTGTGCATCCACAACAATCCATTGTTAGTATTTTATTTAATTCATATTTATTACTTGCTAAGAAGAGAGGTAGGTTTGTTACACCTTCCTCTACATATTCTGTAATCGATTGTCTCTTACCTCCAATGAGGAAGAGACTTTTAGTGTTTTGCCCATCGGAAGTGATCGAGAATCGTAGGGCCTTGGATTAGCAGCCACTAGGTTGTAAACCAAGTAAAATTCCTTGTGTATAGTGTTCTTAATTTTGTTCATATTATCCGCTGCATACTTTGGTTTTAATCGATGAAATGAAAAGTTTTTCGAATGCTATTCACCCCCCTCTAGCGTTTTCTCGATCCAACACTAGCAACCAATCAAAAGCTCTTTGTGTAAAGTTTTCTTTACTTGTATTTGCTTATTGCTTAGTATACTTGTTGTATTTGGTTGTATTTCATGCATTACTATTGTAATCTTGTTGTAAGAGGTTTCTCCACCTCCGAAGTATTTTTCGAGAAGGAGAAGTTTTAGTAGTGGTGTGAATTGCTAGAGCTCACTCTAGATCTCGACCATGGAGTAGAAACCATAGGTTCCGAACCACGTTAAATACTCTTGTTGTGTATGTTCTTGTCTTTATCTTATTGTGTATTTCTATTATTGTATATTCTGCTGTGCATTAATAAGTTTTGTAGATGAACACGCAATCCATCGAAGAAAAACAAAAAACCGCTATTCACCCCCCTCTAGCGAGACGTTATATACCCTATAAGTGGTATTAGAGCAAGATTTCTCTTCTATGGACTCATCGCCAAGAGAGCAAAGCGCTAGAGAAGGAAAATGGAGCTTCAAGATAAACTAGGCCATGACATCACGGTTCCACCTTACTTCGACCGCGAAGATTTCACATATTGGAAGGTGAGGATGGAACATTTTATAATGAGTGAAATAGAAAATTAGTTTGCTTTGATGCAAGGATTTGAAGCTCCCATGGACAAGAAGGGTAAAATTCTTAAGAAGTGGACGAAAGTGCAAGTCCAAAAATTCAAAACCAACGACAAGGTAACAAAAATTCTATTAAATTTGATACTTAACGATGTCTTGTCTAGATTAGGAGAATTTAGGGATTCTAAGGAGTTATTGGACAAGTTGGTTGAGCCCATGAAAACCCTCACCAACACAAGATAAGGAGGAAGCTGAGGAAAGTCCATCATCAACTCAAGAATGTGAGGATTCAGAAGTTGAGAGATGCTCAACATCCGGGTCGGTAGAGAAGATTGAAGGAACCTCCACTTCAGTGATTGAGTAGGAGATTAGGTCTTCAATACCAGAGCAAGAGGAGGAACCCTCTACCTCCGCATAAAGTGAAGAACAAGCTCAAGATCCTACAACCACCATTGAAGGTAACTCAAATGCATGTATTAAAAATAAAAATCATATAACTTCCTTTGAGTGTAGGGAGAAGGGGCATTACAAAAGCAAATACCAAAAAAGAGTCAGGAAGACGTCTCAAGTGCCCAAGGGGAAAGAGTAGACAAAGGAGATCGGAGCCCCGACATAAAAAGGTAAGGAGCACATAGTGTATTTCAAATGCCAACAAAAAGGGCACTATTGGAGCAAATGCTCTAGGAGGAGTCATTCAACCAAGGGCAAAGGAGGAGCTTTATTGGGTTTCCGGTACCGCGGCGAGTGTGTGTTCGAATATGTTTCATAAACATATGCACACTGGAAGAATTAAAAGGCAATAAATCTAATTTATTACAACACACACATCACACGCATGCATAGTACAACATGTGTAGACATAATCGTAGTTTCAAATTTTGCAATAAAAGAAAATTACTCTAGTTATACCTAACGTATCACGTGCAACGGGAATGACATCAACCAGAGCGACTCTCGCTAGAATCACCTCTATCCATATCCACGCCAAGTATCGTTGGGATGGCTTCACAAAGCCACGATCCTCATCTTCGTAGGAGTCACTAGCCTTGTGTCGAAGACGATGTGATCGAGATATGATCACAATCCGAATCAAAATTCGGATTAGAAATCGAGTCCCCAAAACTCGCTTCTCTGAAGAGGTATTCGTCAACCGTTTGATGAATCCTTGGTCCTCCACCTATGATGATTGTCGAAGATTGAATCCTCGGCAAGGTAGCCACTGTCAGAGCTCCAAACGTCGTCAAAATGATGCTCCGACACACAAGGAAACAAGCTGGACAGCTTGGTGGAGGAGTTGCGATGGCCAAAGAAGATGGCCGGCCAACCCTTGGTCGCCGGAACCAAGGTGAGTCGCCGGAGAGTCACCGGAGGAAGGCCAGCAGTACCTTGGATGCCGGCAGCAAGGGTGAACGGCGGCACAAAAGCTCGGCGGCAACAAGGTTGGGCGGCAAGGAGAGGAGAAGGGTTGGGAGGCTAGGTTTTCCAACACACAAGTTATCCACGAAAAACCCTTAAGCCATGTTTTTATAGAGAACCTATTCTCCTAACGGTTATTGGTTCATAACTAAAACCCATTAACCTGCTTCAATAACTTAAGTTAAAATAAACCTAACCACGTTGGTCTATTTTAAGTTAAAACGAACCGAACAAACTTTGGTTCATTCGTTTAATACAAACGAAACCCCTTTGGTTTATTCTCCACCATTAAATTAGATCCAAACCAATTTGGTTCATCCATCATGTCTTCATAAGACTCAGCCCATCCATTCTTCCATTGCGACTGAAATAATTTCATGCTTGCTCCTTGTTTGGTCCAACCAAACATAATTTCTCTCGGTCTGAGAATCTCATTATCAAGTTCATTTTAAATCCTTCAGATTATGCTCATTGTGCGTGTGACCAAATAGGTTCCCAATTTATGTTGGTCGTCTATAATTAACCATTAATTATAGAACAATCATGAGTGGCACCTAGTAGTACATCATGATCCCCAATTAATCAAAAAATCAACGGTTCATCAAAAACCATTTCTGAAACACTTTAGCAGCTATAATGAATCACGCCCCGTTCCCTTCGTGAATCTTATACCCACTTGGTTTAGGATATGGTCTATAGTTTCAATCCCCACTAGGCTGACTACATCACACCTAGCCCAAGTATCATTTCCTCATCCTACGAATTCTAGTTACTGCACATGTATCTAAGAGAACCTTACTCTAAACATGTAATGGTTTGGCCAAAGACTTTAGTAACTGATACTGCTGTTACCTCTTTTCCATGAATAGAGTAAGAATATTCGTGTGTAGGACGTTATCCGAACCAAGAAGCTGGTTCAGCGGGAGAGTCTGGGAAGAATGATTTGGGCATGTCAGTCTGGGGCAATTGGAACGGGAGGACAGTTTGAGGTAGTTGGCACGGCGGGGCGATCACAAAGATCATTTCGCTGCGGGGCGATCACAAAGATCATTTCGGTACGTGGCGATCACAAAGATCATTTCGGTACAGGACGGATAAGAATCGGCTTGGTCTAGCGGGCCCAGAAATGGTTCGGTACAGGAAGGAGGGGAGTTGGTTAGGGCTACCAGGAAAAGCCTAAGAGCTACGCTACACGTAAGTGGAAGGTTTAGGTTAGTTTCATCTAAGGCAAGTGGCTGAAAGGGATGGGCTTGCATATTTCCTGAAATGTAGATAAGAGGTTGTTACACAACAGAAGAGGGCCCCCACATGATATTCCGAGGATCCTTCGCTCCTCATGTCCGTAACAAAATGATTCTCCAGAGGAGCAAGGTGGCCACGTGTACGATAAAGGAGGTTCGCGGTGCAACAGTTGGCTAGAGGAAGAGGATAAAAGGGAAAAGCAGGGCAAGGGAAAGAGGATCCGTATTATTCCAACCAGCAAGAGACGAAGTCACATTCTGGAGGGGAGAGAAATCACATCGCTGGAGAAGGAGCTAAGGAGATTAGTGAGCTCCATCTTTCTTATACTATTTTCTATGTATTGACCTAATTGTAAGAGGTTTTCTCCTCCACCTCCGGAAGTTCTTTCCGTGAAGGAGGAAGTTCATAGTGAAAGTGCTTTGGCACAATAGCTGGTGGGAGAGCTCACCCCCGTGGAGTAGGAATCCTTATTCCGAACCACGTTACATCCTGTGTCTTTGTTCGTTGCTTGCATTGGCGTGCGTTTCTCTTCTTCACGTTTCATTTTACTGTTGCAGCTGGAGAGAACCCCCCTAAGCTTCCTTCACACCCCACTGTGTTGAAAGGAAGTCAGTAGACCTTCTTCCCAATCACCACATCAGTTGGCACTGTCTGTGGGAAACATCTGAGTAAGACGTAGAGATGCATCCAGAGGAGATACAACACTTGAGAACCTCTGCTGTGGAGGAAAATCCTATCACGATACTACTGTCACAACTTAGAGCCATGGTGGATACCTCCGTGGCTGAGGCCCTTGCTAGAGAAAGGATAAGGACGGGGTACCTTCATCCTCATTCTGACGAACCTTCCTCTTGTGGACCTCCACCAAAGGTGCCCCCTCCACCTCATACAACTACTAACGTTGAAGCATTACCTAGAGAAGGGCTAGGGGGACGAGTACATCAGACCACTTTGCCATTAACCCACAATCGATGAGAAGATCAAGGTGAAAGTCGGTCGACTAGGGCTCCAGAGATTTACACGCCCAGTCCTTTCACCATGGACATCCTTTCTGAAGTCCCACCGTCATACTTTAGAAATCCCCAAGTAGACAAGTATGATGGCACGACGGATCCTAATGAGCATCTATTACAGTTCGCAGGAGCCGCCTATCTTCATTACTACACCGACGCCCTCAGGTCTTCCGCACCACCTTAACTGGGTCGGCGCAAAAATGGTTTAACTCCCTACCTCCGGGGCCTATCACTTGTTTTGCTGATTTTCAAGGGATGTTCCACCAAGAGTTCGCCAGATGCATGGCGTACAAGCACGATGCTTCCATTTTACTGCATATTACGCAGGGGCCCTCAGAGTCACTCAGAGGTTATCTTCATCAGTTCACTTCCACCGCCAGGAGCATCCCCTCAGCAAGGTCAGAGGCTTTCAGAGTGTCTATTTCGCACGGGCTAAGGGAGGGTCCTTTCCTTAGCTCACTTTTGAGGAAGCCCGCAACTAGCTACGAGGAGCTATTGAGCCGTGCGGAGAAGTATATCAACGAGGAGGAGGGGCTGAAAGTTCGGAGAGCTGAATTAGCCTCCACAATGGTCCCTGTTGAAAGAAATCGCACCGCAGCCCCTCGAGCACCTCCCAGATGGGAATATGTACGACCCTTTCTTCCGGAGGCTCCCAAGCCTCGATTATTGCTATAGGGCACTCGCCCCACACCGCCATTGCAGATCATGGCCACCGACGCAGTCCCTCCCCCCAGGACTTAGAAGGAGCGGGAGATGGAGTTTTATGACCAGCAAGGTCTTCTACAGTGGCCAATAGCGTATCGGAGAGTGCCTCGCAACCCTCCCACCCCATTCTTTTGCCAGTATAACATGGAATACGGCCACGCTAGTGGTCGATGTTTCAAATTGCAAGAAGAACTGGAGCGCATATGCGTCGCTTATCCACAGGTGCAGCCTCCAACAGGAGGACCGGCCCGGCGCAACCAACGACCCAATGCGGCTCGTCCGGGTCCCTATAATCAATGATCGCATGTTACTTTTCCTCCGGACCCTCAGACTCTAGCCCAGGAGAGTATCTCACAAGGGGTCCATCAGGTGAGGGTCTATCATCTGGTCTTAATGACATCCCCACATGGGGGGTTATTCACATTATCGCAGGAGGACCTACTGATGGGGATTCCAATTGGGCGTGGAAATCATATGCCTGTCTCATGGAGAGCTTGTCTATAGCTACTGATCTGGCTATCCAGACCGCGCCATTAGTTTCATTCGGGACAGAAGATCTCCGAAGCGTTCTGTTGTCTCACACGGATGCTTTGGTGATCCGTATTTCCCTGGCCAACTATGAAGTAGCCCGAGTACTAGTTGATTCTAGGAGTTCTGTCAACATCCTCTTCCAAGAGGTCTTTGGACAGATGCAGCTGGGAAATGCCCAGCTAGAAGATGTGGCCACACCTCTCTTCGGGTTTGCAGAACATGTGGTTCATCCCGCAGGGCAGATCTCATTGCCCCTGACTCTGGGCACAAGGCCGAGCCAAAAAACCAACATAATTCCTTTTCTTATTATGGACGCTCCATCCACGTATAATGTGATTCTGGGACATCCCTTTCTTTCCATTTTTGAGGCGGTGGCTTCTCCTTACCACCAAAAGGTGAAATTTCTGATTGGGCAGCTGATTGGAGAGGCCAGAGGTGAGCAGAAGCTGCAAGGAGATGCTACGTCCAAATGGTCAAGGATGACCAAAAGAAGGCCTGAACCGACGACATCAAAGGGAAAGCCATCGTGATTTCTGAGGTATGCGTACTGGAAGAATCTCCCCCTAAAGTGGAGAAAATAGAGGAAGGAGAGTTGGTGGAGATAGCTCCCGGAAAAGCCACTCGGGTAGCACAGCAGCTGGAGGCCAAAGAGGAGTTGGTGCCCTGCCTAAAGAAAAATGAAGATATTTTCGCCTGGGATGTGCATGATCTTACGGGAATTGACTCTCGCGTTGCTGAACATCATCTCAACATTACTAGAGGAGCCCGACCCGTCCAACAGAAGCGGCGATATTTCGGACCCGAGAAAGACAAAGTGATAGTTGAAGAAGTAGATAAATTATTGAAAGCTGGTCATGTGAAAGAAATTCAATTCCCCAAGTGGGTCTCTAATGTAGTCTTGGTCCCCAAGCCTTCGGAGTAATGGAGGATGTGTATTGACTTCCGTGATTTAAATAAAGCATGCCCTAAAGACTGCTACCCCTTATCTTGTATTGATCAGTTGGTCGACTCTATGGTGGGATATGAAGTAGTGTCTTTAATGGATGCTTACCAGGGATATCATCAGATACCGTTGGCCAAAGAAGATCAGAAGAGGGCTAGCTTTGTAACAGCAGGAGAGTTATACGCTTATGTGGTAATGCTCTTCGGCCTAAAAAATGCGGGGGCTACATACCAGCGGCTCATGGATAAAATCTTTGCAAAACAAAAAGGGACAAATGTGGAAGTTTATGTGGATGACATCCTGTTCAAAGAAAAAATCACTCAGGATTTGGTTACTGATCTGAATGAAACTTTCGCTACCTTGAGGCGATATAATATGAAGTTGAACCCTAAAAAATGCCTATTCAGGTTGAAGATCGAGAAATTTTTGGGATATATAGTAACTGAGAAGGGACTGCAGTCCAATCCAGAGAAGGTGTAGGCATTATTCAATATGAAGTCACCCACTAATTTACGAGAGACTCAAAAGCTAGTAGGGAGAATTGTTTCCCTATCCCGATTTATAGCCAGATCAGCGGACAAGGGGCTACCTTTCTTCAGGATTTTGTGCAAGGCTACTAAATTTCAATGGGATGATCAATGCGAGCAGGCTTTTCAAGAGATGAAGAAGTATTTAGCTAGTCTTCCGCTGTTAGCCAAGCCACTGGTGGGAGAGTCCTTGTGGATGTACTTAGCTATTTCGGAAGGAGCCATTAGTTCAGTCTTGTTGAAGCAAGAAGGTTCTCAGCAATAACCATACCAGCCATATCCTGAAAGGGGTTGAATCTCGTTACACGGAGCTGGAGAAGTTTGCGTATATTCTAGTATTGACAGCCCGTAAGTTGAGACCATACTTTCTAACTCATCCCATTAATGTTCTAACTCACAGTGAATTAGGCAAGGTGGTTACTAAGCCTAATTTTTCTAGGAGACTGGCTAAATGGGTAGTGGAACTAAGTGAATATGACATTCACTACCAACCCTGAATCGTTATCAAAGCTTAGGCTCTCGCTGATTTTCTAGATGAGGTACCGGTTGGTTTAGAAAATAGCTCATCGGCGAAAGAAGGGGGATCGAAGGCATGGAATGTATTTGTGGATGACTCTTCTGGGTCTGTAGGTAGCGGGGTGGGTGTCCTATTAATATCCCCTGAGAAAGAAGAAACTCGCATAGTCGTGCACCTGGGATATCGGGCGTCCAACAATGAAGTAGAATATGAAGCTATTTTAGTAGGGTTGCAAGCCGCCAGAGCTGTAGGAGCAACCTTCGTTATAATCCATTCAGACTCCCAGTTGGCAGTATCACAACTTCAAGGCTCTTTCACAGTTCGGGAAGAGAGATTGCAAAAATATTTTAAGGCTTTCGAGAAGGAAAAGGCTCATTTTCACAAAGTCCTCTTAAAGCAGATTCCAAGGGAGAACAATGGGAAGGTGGATGAGTTGGCTCGGTTGGCTAACGCGATGGAAGGGGTAAAGCAGCTTGAAACGATTTGTGTGGAAGTCCCTACTTCTCTGGTGATATACAATGTGGAGGGGATCGTACCCGAACCAGATCCGATCCCTGATTGGAGGACCGACATTATAACATATCTACAGCAAGGAAAGGTCCCAGAAGAAAGAGGGGTGACATCTATTTTAATTAACAGAGCAAAACAATTCACCATCTTTAACGGAGACTTGTACAAGACATCTTTTAGACAACCCCTGTTGAAGTGTTTGGGAAAGGAAGATACTGAATGGGTTCTCCGGGAAATCCACGAAGGTTGCTGCAGCAATCATTTGGGAGGGAGAGCTCTGGCGAGGAAAGTCTTATTAGCAGGATACTTTTGGCCCACCCTCCAACAAGATGCAACTCATATATTGCAAACCTACTCGGCCTATCAGAAGCATAACAACTGGTCCGAATGACCGGATGAATTAATGAAAGCTGTTGTTGCTTCACGCCCTTTCGATCAGTGGGGAATGGATATAGTGGGTCCCATTCCTATGGCACCTTTGTAGAAAAAATTCTTACTGGTGGTTGTGGATTACTTCTCCAAGTGGGCGGAAGCAGAACCCCTTACCAAAATCACTGAGAATGCTATAATACAATTCTTATGGAAGAATATTATCTACCGGTATAGTATTCCCCGGAGATTAGTTAGTGATAATGGGCGGCAGTTCTAGGGCAAGAAGATCAAGTAATGGTGCCAAATTCTTAATATCCAACAAGCTTTTACTTCGATAGCTCATCCTTAAGCTAACGGGTAGGTCGAAGTAACTAATAGAATCGTTATTCAATGATTGAAGACTAAACTGGGGGCTCAGAAAGGAAACTGGGTGGAGGAATTTCCAGGGATATTGTGGGCCTACCGAACCACGCCAAAAACTACAACAGGTAAACCCTTTTCAGCCTGGTATACGGAATGGAGGCCGTCATCCCAGTGGAGGCCCTTTTAAGTAGCACCCGTGTGGAAGTTTATGAGCCGGAGCAGAACCAAATCATTTGGGGCACTGAGCTGGACTTGGTGGAAGAAAAAAGGGAACAGGCGCGGAGGCGAGCGAAATTTTACAAACGGAGGGTACAACAAGCCCTAAACAAAAGGGTAATGCCCCGAAGATTTCAAGAAGGGGATTTGGTTCTGCGCAATGTTAATCCCGCAGGAGATCCTAGAAAGTTACCTCCAAATTTGGAAGGACCCTACGAAGTGGCGCGTCGTGTGGCAGGATCAGCGTATTATTTGAAAGATGATCAGGGAAAGGAACTCCCTCTACCCTGGAACGTTGTACACTTGAAATATTATTATACTGTGTAAGGGAGGGTGGATGGAAAAAAGAATTAAGAAGTTTCTTGGGAAATGTATTTGACAACTCGCTATGTCATTAGATGTATGGCAAATACAAATACGATTGATGAATCCTTTACATTAACATTAAATTCTCTTTGGCGGGCTATGAAAAGGAAAGAAGATAAAGAAGGAGCTATGTCCCGAAGCAATACATCAAGTTATAGTCTAAAACGATGGGGAGGATAACGTCGGAAGCCGGTTTCCCAGTGCAAGGAAAAAGCAGGGTGGTCCGTAGGGGGTAATCCTTGGTCCGCATACTGCCGAATCACTTCATTAAATCTGTCCTAGTAGGCGACACGCATCAGGGCTATTAGCCATTCGAGTCAGATCGGGTAATCAGGACTTCGATTTTGGTGAAGCCTATGACATTTCTCTTGATGCTCCCGGAGAGATCGACGCATTTCGCTATAACACCGAGATATTTCCATAATACCATCTTCCAGAACCGAAATGACATCTGCACAGGAGGTTTGGTCCTGCTGAAGGAGACTCGTCATATCCATCATGTTTTGACATATCGAAGCTGAAATTCCCTCTACAGCCTCTGTATAGGATTTGGTGCGGACAAGCTCACTACCCAGCGTCTGGAGGGACATTACTTGCCTGCGTATACGCGCGTGAGCATGCACCCTAGAAGTTATTAAGGAGGAGTTTTCTTGTACCTCCTTGCATAGGCGGGTGCGGAGATCCCCTATTTTGTCCTTTACTCTTTCGTGTCGAACCCGCAAGCTTGCAATGAGTTCATAATCCTTTTGTTTTTCGTGGAGGAGCTCATCTATTTGCTTTTTTGAGGTTCACCAACTTTGGAGAACAGGAGACTACTACATCAGCTTGCTCCCGCTGAGGGTCCTGTGGAGTGGATATCAATTCTGTGTGAGCCTGCTGTTGTGCTTGTAAGGCCGCTATGGTCTCGGCATCCTTTCGTTGTTGGAGGTGAACCTCTGATAGCCATTCCTGGCATTGTTTTAGTTGTTGTAAGAGAAGGTGCTCCCGATGCTCCACAGCAGTTTTATCCTCTAGATATTGTTAAGCTTGATGTAGGAATTAAGCTCAATATTAAGTGAGGGAGCGATCCAACTCTTGGTAGTTCGTTATGGTCTGAAATTTGTTGATGAGGAAGGAGTTAAAAATTTGAAAGAGTCAGCGGAACCATTGTAAGGAGCTTACCAATTCCAAAACATGCCGTAAACTTTCCATCCTTGGAGTCAATTCTTCCAGGTTCAAAATTTGAAGCCTGCGGTTGGAGGAGGAGGGAATAGATGACACTAGCAGGGGAGGTTCGCTCATAAGGGGCAAAGGAAAGGTGGAAATGGTAGCCTTTATTAAAGGTTCAGAAGGGGAAGAGATAACATGGAAGGGAAGAGAAGGTAGTAGGGGGGCAGTCAAAGGGATAGAGGAGATTGCAAGTAAATCCCTCGCTAAGAGACTTGAAGAAATTGGAGAAGAAAGAGGGGTGACAGACGTATGTGGAGGAAGACCAGATGTTGCTTATTGTTGGACAGGGGCGGAAGAATCCAAAAGAAGTAGCGGGTCGGGCGAGGAGTTTGGTGAAGAATATATAGAAAACATCGGGATGGAAAGCTCTTTGCTGGATAGGGGGAAAATAGGAGGATCCTGGTTTATATCCGAAGGAGGGGAAATGCCACCCAGGTTATGAGCATCGGGGGAAGGTGACGATGGGGGAATCTCAACTACCATAGGTTCAGGTGCAGGAGAATGCTCTGGGGAAAGAGAAGGAGAGGACGCAGGGACGTCTGCTGCTGACAAGCATTGGCGCACCACTTTTCTGTACTCAGTTTCAGGTTGCAATAAGGGAGGAGGTGACTTGGGAATGCCCAAGACAGAAGGGGAAAAGACGACCAAGTTAGAGTTTACGAGCAGCGTTGGAGATGAGGATGGAACAACTACCATGATCCTATTTGAAATGGGAGAGACGGGGGTTTAGGAGGAATGAAGAGGAGAAGGGAGAGCCGAGATAGGCGTGGTGGATATGGACGAAGGTACGGGAGGAAGCAAAAGTGGAGGCGCCACTAGTTGTTGACCTTCATCCCGCCTAGATTGTTGATAGCATTTTGCCACTTCCCGTTGGAAAAAGGAATACATCCTGCCTATTGGAGAAAGAAAAGAAGTACAGAAGTTAGGGATTGGAACGCAGAAGGATGGCGGTGGAAAGGAAAAAAGGATAAAGAAGCAGGAGAAGACGGAAAGGCAAATAGAGAAGATAAAAATGAAGAAGAGGAATGAAGGGGTGTTGAATGGGCTAGCAATGTTAATTTGGCTACTAAGCTGTAAAATGGGCACCAGGAGAAGGGGAAAATGATGATTTATTCCTCTGATTGCCCGTTATCTGTTAAAACCCTTGTCTTCATATGATAAAAAGAACGAGGATATCCAACTTCAAGATGAGTGAAGAAATAATGGCAGTATGCGGATAGAACCTTGGGTCAAAATATCATATTTTATATGCATCTTGCCATTGGTCACAATTATTTTATCCCCGTGTGGTGGCGGAACGGAAGAACTGAGCATTCCTCAGTTAAATATTATTTTATCTCCGTGTGGTAGCGGAACAGAAGAACTGAGCATTCGTTAGTTATCTATTATTTTATCGTCGTGTGATGGTGGAATAGAAGAACTGAGCATTCCTCAGTTATCTATTATTTTATCCCCGTGTTGTGGCGGAATGGAATAACTGAGCATTCCTCAGTTATATATTATTTTATCCCTGTGTGGTGGCGGAACAGAAGAATTGAGCATTCCTCAGTTATTTATTATTTTATCCCCGTGTGGTGGCGGAACGGAAGAACTGAGCATTCCTCAGTTATCTATTATTTTATCCCTGTGTGGTGGCGGAACGGAAGAACTGAGAATTCCTCAGTTATCTATTATTTTATCCCCGTGTTGTGGCAGAATGGAATAACTGAGCATTCCTCAGTTATCTATTATTTTATCCCCTTGTGGTTGCAGAATGGAAGAACTGAGCATTCCTCAGTTATCTATTATTTTATCCCCGTGTGGTGGCGGAACGGAAGAACTGAGCATTCCTCAGTTATCTATTATTTTATCCCCGTGTGGTGGCGGAGCGGAAGAACTCAGCGTTCCTCAGTTATATATTATTTTATCCCCGTGTGGTGGTGGAACAGAAGAACTGAGCATTCCACAGTTATATATTATTTTATCCTTGTATGGTGGGGGAACAGAAGAGTTGATCTTGCCCTCAGCTGTATATTATTTTATTCTCGGGTTGTGGAAGTGCGTATGTGATTCCTGCATAATGAAAGGGTGAAGAAGTTGTAGGCTTATTCAATTTTCATATTATCTAAGAGAGGTGTAAAGTTTGGCACAGCCGATGGAAGGCCAAAAAAAGAGGCTAAGCGAGGAAGGATATAAGCGAAAGCTTATATTGCAGATGGTTCATTACTTTGGAAGGGCTACATATTACAACTTCCCTAAAAGAAGAAAATAACAAAAGAAGCCCTTATTCATAGGGTGTTACGGTTCTTTATTGGAAGGTATTGAAGGAGCCTCTTTGAGTGGCTTGGGTTGGCATAGTAGCTGCCGGTGGTAAGACTGTTGTATGAAGATGTGCTTGGATAAGTCCTAGGATACGGCCAGTTGCTGGCGCAGGGAGTAGTTGCTAGTAGAGGCATCCCTCAAACATCGCTACAGATATCCAACCTGTTCTTCCAGAGTGGTGATGTAGCATTGTTCCTCAGTCTTTTCCCCAGGAGAAAAAGAGTTGCTGCCCTATTCAGAAGTTTGTTCCATGGCGAAGAGGGGAAAAAGAAAAGATGAATGTTAGGCAAACGATGGTTTGAGGTCCTTATAGCGGCGAAGGAAGAAGGCGCATTGACTCGCGGAGGAGGTAAAAATAATAAATGCTAGTAAAGAAAAAGAAACGTTAAGACAGTAGGTGAGAGTTGTTAGTGCAGTAACTCCGAGAAGGATGGTTCAAATTCCACGGAAGTAGTAAAGGGAAGTATGTTCAGATAGGGTTGCAGTCTTTTCTGGCGGCAATTATACTACATTTATAGGAAAGCGACAAAAATGAGTCTCAGTACCCTCTTTTTTCTTTTTATTAATATTCTCAACAAAAGCTACATCATTTAAGCTAATCATTATACAAGCTTTTTATGGTTTTCACTAGTAGGAGGATTATCGGAGGACTCCTCCGAAGGGGAAGGTGCTAAGACGACTTTGTAGAGGTCGCCTTGAGCCGGAGGTGCCGCTGGTGGAGCTTCATCAAAAGGGGGCGGATGGGTCCCCACTGGAGGGACTGGAATGAATGCTAGGGCCGATGGAAGCGGAGGAAGTTTAGCAGAGGCCCGAGGATCTCCTATCGTGTATTCCTACGTCAGGGGAGGGTTCCAGACCTGATTACGGAATGAAGGGAAGGGGGCTCGGAAGGACCTCCCTGTGTTAGGAGTTGGAGCAGTGGTTAAGGATGGAGAAGGTAAGGGGCGAAAGGCCGAAGTTAAAGTCGAATGTGTCTCAGACTCTTCGGTATCTTCCCTGGCCCAATCGTGCAACTCAAAAGAATGGGAGCCTGAGGAGATCTTGATGGGGTGTTCCACGAAAGCCATGAAGGAGAGATGGAAGGCCAAAGACACTGGGGTGGCAATTTATAATCGAGGAAGGAAGAATCGCATTTGTCCTCGGGAAGGAGAAGAAGAGGAAAAGACTAATATCATAATGGCGTCAGCATAGGATATCATCGGGACTTCATTTCCAGAGCGGCCAATTAGACTGAGAAGAACGAGTGTCAAAAGTAAATTAATTGTTGGCTGAGCCAAGATTAGTTCGGGATGGAGGAAGATCACTCCGGGGATATCCCAAACGGATTCTCGGGCAAAGAATGTCATCATTCATTTAAACGTTATACAAGGCAGAAAATGGGCAGTAATTGTGAAAAGAAAGAGACATGCAGTAGACACAAAATTCCACGCCCACACACAGGGCATACATGAGAAATAATGAAAAGTCGTATAAATTCAAATATTCTATAACAACGAAGAAGCAGTCATTACAATGAGCGAATATAACAAATTACAAGTCAAAGAGTTCTGGGGGGGCATTTAGCTAAAGCTATTTCGGGATTCAAGTAGCTAGTGTCCGTGCTAGGGGAGGATACCCTCGTTCGCCGTTTAAAGTAGAAGAGTCGTCGAAGCCCAGCATGAATAAGTCTACCCCATTCTGAACATAACGCCTCTTTAGATCTGCCTCCTGCTCCTTCAGTTGAGACTGGCAAGTAGAAAGTTGGGTCGGACATTCAGCTAATTGGACCGCCAGGGTATCTCTTTCTGTTACTACTATCACGGCCTACTGACCCAGAGCCGATAAAGGTTCGATATATTCCTGGGGAAGCTCTCGCTGTTGCTGGGTCACAGAAGACAGGAGTTCGGGGAAGGTAGCAACCAGGGAGGAGAGTTCCCCACACTTCTTCAAGCAGGATTTTTGTGTAGCCTCCCATGTTTGATGTTCTTGCTGCAACTGCTGGATGGCGGCTGAAGAATCAGCAGCTTGAATATATGCATCCGCAAGTTGTCTTTTATACTCGGTCAGCTCATGGGTAAGGAGGTCCACCTACTGAAGTTGGCTAGACTGCAGGAATATTTTCTGCTCGAGGCCTTCATTTTTCCATTGGAGCTCTTCCTTCTCACTTTGGGCCAGGGAAAATTGGGTCATGGAATCCTCACACTGGGTGATTAAATCGGATTCCTTCTGCTCGTTTTCGATTAGCCACTGGGTGAGTTCCTTTTGGTGTGCCAGGGTAGCAAAATGGCGAGTCTCCACGCTAGACAGGAACTGGGCTAGGTGGGATGTCATCTTATTATACGTGGTCGATACCTAAAGAGAAAAAGACAGATGTTAAGTATTGGCATGACATGTGTAATAGAGATAAAGGAAGGGAACAATTACCTCGTCCAGAAGTTTGGCCATATGATCGCAGGGACCTTGCACACCTGATTGATTGAAGAATTTTACTTCTGACAGGTGGAAGATTTTTAAGGAGGATCCCAGCGTGGCTAAGGGAGGATTCGGGATGGGAAGATCTCTCCCCTCCGAAGGGGGAGAGGGACCTACCATCCGAGAGGGAGTCGGAGAAGAATGTGCTTTGGGAGGAACAATTACCGGGAGAAATTCAGTCAGGGAATGTGTGGGAGAGTCAAGAGGAATGGGGGATGAAGCAGGAGAGTGGGAAGGAGATTTTACCCCTTGTGGGGAGGAAGATGGGGCGACTATGGAGGTATCCCTCACCTTCGGTTCGTATACGACTAGGTGTTGGTGTTTCTCCAGATTGGAAGGGGATGACAGAGGAGAGGAAAGGGCATAAGAGGATGTGGGAAGGGACGAAGAACTAGGGACTCCTTCCCTGACAGGACGCAATATCTTCCGAGGTGAAGAGGGGGCAGTCGTAGATTTACCTCGCTTCGTGGAGGTCTTCTTTTTCTTAGTGGCATCAACCTCCTCGCCTTTTACAAAAGCATCCTGCATTAGGTTATCTGTGAAATCCATTGTTAAAAAAGATAGGTTGATCCAGATAATGAGTTATATCAAATGTGAACATTGTCCTATCTATGGTTACTGGGGCCGTTAGAGGAAAAGAGGATAGCCTAAAATGACTGAGGAGAGGAGGTTTCATTAAATGGTCTGAGCAATAGTGGGATTCTCTCAACACTTTTAAAACCTCAGGGAAAGGACGTTGGGTCCTCATTTTGCGAAAGGGAGGTAGCTCTAGAAGATCTAAATTTCATGTATCAGAGTAGGGGAGGGGTGTTGGAAGCTGAGCGAAGAAATATAATTCTTCCCATCCTTTGTGGGAAGAGGGCATATTCACTAAGAATTGGCAGTCCGTGTGGCTGGAGAGGTAGTAGAGGCCCACCTTAGAAGATTTTAGTTGGAAGAAGCAGTGGAACTTGTTGGAATGTATACTGAAAGCCTAGCTCTTTTGTATGAACATTTTTATTTTGAAATAAGAATCACATGATCATTGTTTGTACTTTATATTTATTATATGTGTGCATATTGTCTAATACTTTATATTGTAGATAACATGGTGCTTGGTTTGGCACAGAAGATCATGTTATTATTCCCTTGTAGAATATAAGTAGAGGCTCACAACCAAGATGGTTTTGGACAAACCATTGGCATTGTTGTAGTGTAGCTTGTTATTGGTTTGTCTTGAACATAGAGTTACACTAGTACACTTAGGTGTATTGAGCAGGACCGACATAGAGGTGATTCAATTTATTGTTGACTACATAATTGAATCGGACCTCGGATATTATGTTGTACATGCTCTTAATCCCGATATAATAACGGGCACATCTACTTAGTATTTATTTCTTTGATTTACCAAAGGGTGAGATTTAAATGGATTAAATCAATATGCCCGGTAAGTTGGGAAATGATATTATTTACATGGTGTGGCGTTAATTATAGGAGGGAAGCGTGTCCTACTTATTAGGTTGATGATGTCCCCTTGAGGAGCTCATAAGGTTCATCATGTAAACCCTGCAGGTTGACTTAGTCAACATGATAATAAGGTTGAGTGGTACTACTTGAGAAGTTAGATGTTAATTGATTGATGGTCAATAAATCAATTAATTGACAGACATTCGATATCTTAAACACGGGGAGATAGATGTACAAATAATGTATGGAGCCCATATTAATTTATGGGGGTTGGTGAGGTAATTCAATGATGATCCTCTAGTGGAATGGAACATCATTGATGGATCAAGTTTGTGTGGTTCCGATCCATTGGGTGGCCAAGATCCAACTCCTCCTCATGGTCCCTATCGTAGCCTAATATAAACCTCATGAAGCCTAGATCCTATAATGGAAAATAAATCTCTAGATCCGACGGTTGAGATTAAATCTCTAGATCCGACGGTTCAGATTAAATCCCTAGAACCGACGGTGGAGATTAAATCTCTAGATCCGACGGTTGAGATTAAATCTCTAGATCTGACGGTTGAGATTAAATCCCTAGAACCAACGGTGGAGATTAAAACAAGACTTAAGCCTAACTCTATAAAAGGGGGCTTAAGGTGGGTGGCAAGAATAATGTTGGTTGTTTTTGGAGATTAGGGTTTTGCCTATCATTAGCTTGGGCGGCAAGAAATCCTAGGGAGGTTAGGGTTTGGTTGGGCGGCTAGGGTTTGGAAGGTGGAGTGGGCGGCAACAATAGGAGAGGTTCTCTTCTTCTTCCTAAGGGGTTGACGACACCTATCTCTCTTCCCTTTACCTTTGTCGAGGCTCAACCTATTCCTCTTCTCCTCTTCACTCCATCTAGGGCCGGCGACACAAAGGAGCTATGGATTGTTCCCTTGTTTGGTTCCTTAGTTGGTCATCTTGTTCTCTCTTTTCTTGGGGCCGGCGGCATCAAGATTTTGTGGCTTGGTGGTTGGCTCAAGCAAGAAGGGAAGGATAGTTCTTCTTTCTTTTGATTGAAGAAGATCTAGAAAGCTTCAACTTATGGAGGATCTTCGCCCACACGAAGTCTACAAGGAGGTTAGGACATACGATAGAAGATCGAGAGGTATAAAAGTTTTACAAGTTTTATTATTGATCTTTGCATGTTCTTATTAATATGATTGTATGTGTTGATTATACATGTCTACATCCATATGTATTTGTATAATCATGGACCCCGAAGATAAACACAAAAAACGGCGATCTGTCCGTCGTCTATTCCGTTGGTAACCGACTAGAAGAGTATTGTTGCTTGAACAACTAGTTTGTTCAAGCGATTGCTTATGTCGTTAGCACGACGACGAATTGGTTGAGCTTAGGAAACTCATCCCATCCAGATTAGTTTTCATTAGTGAAAATTTTAATCCGGGGACATGGCAGCCGACGAGCCTCCGAGCATGCCATCAAATTTGTATCAGAGCCACGGTTTCCGGTTTTGTGTGTTTTGGATTCGGTTACTTTCACACACTTATCATATAATGTGTATGTCGGATGATAGTAGGATGTGCGTAGGATAACTTTTTGGTTGCAGGCATAAGTTCCAACTATTATGGCTATATATGTGTGTATGTGATTGCATGTGTGTGTGATTGTATATTATTTGAATCCTCGGGGTTGACGAGGCTAAATTAGTATTTAATTTTTGTAATTAAATATGACATTGTTTAGCCACTCATTTTAGTTTACTTTCGATCTAGATTATTTGTACACTCCTTCGTGGAGTATAGGATCGATGGATGTAAATTAAAATAGTTTATCTTGCTCGGATCTCTTTGGTGACTTGCGCACGGGAAGAGGTGGAGCGGACGAGGTGGCGACACGACGGGATGCATATTGGAGAACAATGCCATAATAGTTGGGAAAATTCTATTTTTTTTCCATATTTATTGCTGATTTGTTTTATATGCATGTTGTGTGTGCTTGAAAATTCCTCACTGTCAATTTACTAAGTGGGAGAAGGACATTTTAATTAATTTCCGCGGCCTTCATTACAATTTGACGTGTGATACAACAAACTTGCGCGTTGGCTCTGAGTTCCTTCCCATCGGATGAGTTTGTTTGCGGATCACTAGGTCAAATAATGGATATAGGAAATTATTTAGGAGCGTGTGTACTTCCCCATCGGTAAGGCACATAATCCGAGATAATTCCCTTAGTATCGTGTAATGGTGCACACTTAGATGCAAATAAAAAGTATCCTTCCCATCGGAGTCACTGCTTTTATTTGTAGGGCCAAAGAGGAACCAACTATTAATTTTATTTGTCAAAAAGTAAGGTTGACAAGATAATAAAATTAAAGGGTTAAACCTCCTCTTACAAATGTAAAATTCGTATACGTCCACACTATCGTGGCATGCGATATTCTCGGTATTTTGAGGTGTTGGTTGATTTCGAAATTTTATTGTTTGAGGAATCAATGATATTTGAAAACTAATAATTTGATCATTGTGATTCTTAGGTTTTTTCAAATGGCTTTCAACCCACTTGCTGTGATATTGAAAGAAAATAAACTTACCGGAACAAATTATATTGATTGGAAAAGAAATTTGGATATTGTCTTAACTGCAGAGGAGTACAAATTTATACTCTTCGAGGTCTGTCCTCCTAAGCCCACCAATGACTCTGATGAAAAGGAGAAAGAGAGTTATAAGAAATGGATCAAGGCAGATGAGATGGCGCGGTGTTACATTTTGGCATCTATGTCAAATGTGTTGCAACATCAGCATCAGGCCATGGCCATGTCTTATGACATGATGTTCAATCTCAAGGAACTTTTCGGACATCAGAGTAGGGCGGCCAGACAGGAGGCTATGAGGAACTTGATGATGACCACCATGATCGAGGGAACACCCGTCAGGGACCATGTTCTCATGATGATGGTTCATCTTAATGAGATGGAAGTCCTCGGAGCTGAGATCAATGGGGAAACCCAGGTCGATATCATTCTCCAGTCTCTGCCTAGGAGTTTTGAGCAGTTCCACCTTAACTACAACATGAACAAGAGGTTGTATTCGTTAGCAGAGCTTCTGATAGAACTCCAGGCGGCAGAGGGGCTTTTTCGTCAAAGCACTCAAGCCATGGTTGCTCAGAAGGTTTCTACTTCTAAACCGAAAGGGAAGAAGAAGAAGAAGCAAGGTGGAGCAAAGAAACTGACAGCAGGACCTCAGGCAGGAGTGAAGAAGCCAAAAGGAAAATGCTTCACTTGCAAGTAGACTGGACATTGGAAGGCGGACTGTCCTCGCCGAAAGAACAAATGTATATCTTCTTGTTTAGTTGTTGAAACATGTTTAGCGGTGTTATCTACCAGTACCTGGTGAGTAGATACAGGAGCCACTGATCATGTCTGCAATACTTTGCAGGGGTTCCAGGAAACCCGACGACTAGCTGAGGGAGAGATTACCGTCTTCATGGGCAATGCTTCAAAGGTGGCGGCTATTGCAGTGGGAGACATTTATTTATCTTTTAATAGGAATAAAGTTTTGGTTTTGAGAAATTGTCTTTATGTACCTACTTTTAGAAAGAATCTAATTTCAGTTTCTAAATTGTTTCTGGATGGATATTCTATTTCTTTTAATGACAAAGTTGTTATAAAAAGGAATAGGGAGATTATCTGTTCTGGTACATTGGTTGACAATTTGTACACTATTGAACCAAAAACTCCCACGATGCATATAGAAGTGAATAACTCATCTTCTAAGTCTAATAAGAGAAAAGAACCTTCGAAAATGAACCAGACATATCTTTGGCACCTAAGACTTGGTCATATTAACCTGAGTAGAATTCAAAGGTTGATAGCTGATGGACCCTTTGGTTTATTAGTGGTGGAAGATCTCCCAACCTGCGAGTCTTGCTTGGAAGGTAAGATGACCAAGAGGCCTTTTAAGGCTAAGGGGTATAGAGCCAAAGATGTATTGGAATTGGTTCATTCTGATTTGTGCGGTCTTATGTCTATCCAGGCTAGAGGTGGCTTTTAATACTTTGTCTCTTTTATAGATGATTATTCAAGGTATGGATACATTTACTTGATGCGCCGTAAGTCTGAATGCTTTGACAGGTTCAAAGAATTCAAAGTTGATGTGGTTGTCAAGGTAAAAGTATAAAGACACTACGATCTGATCGTGGTGGCGAGTACCTCTTGGGAGAGTTTAGGAGTTACTTATCAAAGGCTGGGATTCAATCCCAATTGTCCGCACCTGGCACACCCCAGCAGAATGGTGTGGCAGAGCGAAGGAATAGGACTCTTATGGAGATGGTCAGATCGATGATGAGTTATTCTGAGTTTCCTGATTCGTTCTGGGGGTTTGCTCTGGAAACGGCAACACACATTTTGAACTTGGTTCCATCTAAGTTAGTACCCTCTACTCCCACAAAATTGTGGACTGGGCGAAAGCCTAGTCTAAGACATATTCGGATTTGGGGTAGTCCAGCACATGTGCTGAAGGGAGGTGCTGGTAAGTTGGAATCTCGTACAGAAGTACGCTTGTTTGTTGGCTACCCTAAGGGAATGAAGGGTGGTTTGTTCTATAGTCCTAGAGATCAAAAGGTGATCGTGAGTATGAATGCCAGATTTCTAGATGAGGACTATGTGATGAACCACAAGCCCACGAGTAGGATTATTCTTGAGGAGTTGACAGGGGAAGTCCCGACTTCAGTACCACCGGTACAAGAGAAAATAGCACAAGTTACTGCACCGCGTGTCACAGAGCATACACAGGAGGCACCTCATCGTAGTGGGAGGGTTGTTAGACAACCCGTGAGATTCATGTTCTTGGGAGAGTCTTCGGACTTAGTCCCTGGTAAACATGAACCTGATCTCTAGACATATGACGAGGCACTCCAAGATAGAGATGCGGTATCTTGGCAAATAGCGATGAATTCAGAGATAGAATCTATGGATTCTAATCATGTCTGAGAGCTAGTAGAACCACCCGATGGTGTGAAAGCCATTGGATGCAAGTGGATATACAAGAGAAAGAGAGGAGTAGACGGGAAGGTTGAGACCTTCAAAGCTAGGCTTGTTGCGAAAGGGTATACTCAGAAAGAGGGTATCGATTATGAGGAGACCTTTTCACCGGTAGCTATGCTTAAGTCTATCCGGATTCTCTTATCTATTGCTGCTCATGAGGATTATGAGATTTGGCAGATGGATGTCAAGACAGCTTTCCTTAACGGAAGTCTTGAGGAAAACATCTATATGAAGCAACCAGAGGGATTCATTGCAAAGGGAAAAGAGCATCTTGTGTGTAAGCTTAATCGGTCCATTTATGGATTGAAGCAAGCTTCTAGATCTTAGAACATCCGCTTTGATGAGGTAATCCAGTCATATGGATTTATTCAAAGTCCGAATGAGCCTTGTATATACAAGAGATGTGATGAAAACGTAGTGGTATTTCATGTAGTATACGTAGATGACATTTTGTTAGTTGGCAACAATATCAGAGTGTTATCAGACATAAGGGTATGGTTGTCCAAACAGTTTGATATGAAGGACTTGGGAGAAGTGGGACACATCCTTGGGATCAAGGTGATAAGGGATCGCAAGAAAAGGATGTTGTGCTTATCTCAAGCTTCATACATTAAAACTATCCTTGCTCGTTTTAGCATGCAGAACTCCAAGAAAGGTTTTCTACCTTTTAGGCATGGAGTACCTTTATCTAAAGAGATGTGTCCCAAAACATCAAAGGAGATAGAGGAGATGAAGGCGGTTCCTTATGCTTCGGCAGTAGGAAGCCTCATGTATGCTATGCTATGTACAAGACCAGATATCTGCTTTGCCATGGGCATGGTTAGCAGATATCAGAGTAATCCTGGACAGGGGCATTGGACTGTGGTAAAACATATATTAAAGTACCTGAGAAGGACTAGGGATTATATGTTGGTTTACCGAGCAGATCAATTAGTCCCTGTGGGTTACACAGATTCTGATTTTCAATCAGATAGGGACAACAGTAAGTCTACCTCGGGGTTTGTGTTTACTTTTGGAGGTGGAGCCATAGTATGGAGGAGTGTCAAGCAGAAATGCATGGCAGACTCTACCATGGAAGCTGAGTATGTGACAGCCTCTGAGGCAGCCAAGGAAGCTGTATGGCTCAGGAACTTCTTGATGGACTTGGATGTGATTCCTGGTTTGCCCAGAACTATCACAATTTATTGTGATAACAGTGGTGCAGTTGCAAACTCGAAGGAACCACGAGCCCATAATGCGAGTAAACACATAGAGCGCAAGTACCACCTGATACGAGAGATCGTAAAGCGAGAAGAAGTAGCTATCGCCAAGATTGCATCAGAGGATAACCTGGCGGATCCATTCACTAAGGCCATTCCAGCGAAAGCGTTTGATAGGCATGTAGAGGACATGGGGATCAGATGTATGGCAGTGTGATGACAGCATAATCTTTTAGTATAAGTGGGAGATTGTTGGAATGTATACTGAAAGCCTAGCTCTTTTGTATGAATATTTTTATTTTGAAATAAGAATCACATGATCATGGTTTGCACTTTATATTTATTATATGTGTGCATATTGTCTAATACTTTACATTGTAGATAACATGGTGCTTGGTGTGGCACAGAAGATCATGTTATCAGTCCCTTGTAGAATATAAGTAGAGGCTCACAACCAAGATGGTTTTGGACAAACCATTGGCATGGTTGTAGTGTAGCTTGGTATTGGTTTTTCTTGAACATAGAGATACACTAGTACACTTAGGTGTATTGAGCAGGACCGACATAGAGGTGATTCAATTTATTGCTGACTACATAATTGAATCGGACCTCGGATATTATGTTGTACATGCTCTTAATCCCGATATAATAACGGGCACACATACTTAGTATTTATTTCTTTGATTTACCAAAGGGTGAGATCTAAATGGATTAAATCAATATGCCCGGTAAGTTGGGAAATGATATTATTTACATGGTGTGCCGTTAATTATAGGAGGAAACCGTGTCCTACATATTAGGTTGATGATGTCCCCTTGAGGAGCTCATAAGGTTCATCATGTAAACCCTGCAGGTTGACTTAGTCAACATGATGATAAGGTTGAGTGGTACTACTTGAGGAGTTAGATGTTAATTTATTGATGGTCAGTAAATCAATTAATTGACGGACATTCGATATCTTAAACATGAGGAGATAGATGTACAAATAATGTATGGAGCCCATATTAATTTATGGGGGTTGGTGAGGTAATTCAATGATGATCCTCTAGTGGAATGGAACATCATTGATGGATCAAGTTTGTGTGGTTCTGATCTATCGGGTGGCCAAGATCCAACTCCTCCTCATGGTCCCTATCGTAGCCTAATATAAACCTCATGGAGCCTAGATCCAATGATGGAAAACAAATCTCTAGATCCGACGGTTGAGATTAAATCTCTAGATCCGACGGTTGAGATTAAATCCCTAGACCCGACGGTGGAGATTAAATCTCTAGATCCGACGGTTGAGATTAAATCTCTAGATCCGACGGTTGTGATTAAATCCCTATAACCAACGGTGGAGATTAAAACAAGATTTAAGCCTAACTCTATAAAAGGGGGCTTAAGGTGGGCGACAAGAATAATGTTGGTTATTTTTGGAGATTAGGGTTTTGCCTATCATTAGCTTGGGCGGCAAGAAATCCTAGGGAGGTTAGGGTTTAGTTGGGCGGCTAGGGTTTGGAAGGTGGAGTGGGCGGAAACAATAGGAGAGGTTCTCTTCTTCTTCCTAAGGGGTTGCCGGCACCTATCTCTCTTCCCTTTACCTTGGTCGGGGCTAAACCTATTCCTCTTCTCCTCTTCACTCCATCTAGGGCCGGCAGCACAAAGGAGCTAGGGATTGTTCCCTTGTTTGGCCATCTTGTTCTCTCTTTTCTTGGGGCCGGCGGCATCAAGCTTTTGTGGCTTGGTGGTTGGCTCAAGCAAAAAGAGAAGGAGAGTTCTTCTTTCTTTTGATTGAAGAAGATCTAGGAAGCTTCAACTTGTGGAGGATCTTCGCCCACACGAAGTCTACAAGGAGGTTAGGACATACGATAGAAGATCGAGAGGTATAAAAGTTTTACAAGTTTTATTATTGATCTTTGCATGTTCTTATTAATATGATTGTATGTGTTGATTATACATGTCTACATCCATATGTATTTGTATAATCATGGACCCCGAAGATAAACACAAAAACCGGCGATCCGTCCGTCGTCTATTCTGCGGCTAACTGACTAGAAGAGTATTGTTGCTTGAACAACTAGTTTGTTCAAGCGATTGCTCAAGTCGTTAGCACGACGACGAATTGGTTGAGCTAAGGAAACTCATCCCATCCGAATTAGTTTTCATTAGTGAAAATTTTAATCCGGGGACATGGGAGCCTCCGAGCCTCCGAGCATGCCATCAGAACTGTTGGGGGGATAAAGGGAGGCTTTGTTGACGAAATACTATGGTAGCCCCCGATAGAATATGGAAGGAATTGGGGGTAAATTGATTTAAGGGCAACCCGTAAAAATCTAGGATTTCTAAGTAGGGAGAGGGCACGGGCAAAAACAAACCATTAAGAAATTATTCGGAAAAGAAGCAAGTCACGCCGGTGGGAGGACGATGTGGTCGGTAAGTTGTAGTATTAAAATGACATTGTATTGAAGGGTCTATGAATTGGTCCCTAAGGTTAAAGAAATAATTCTTTGTGTTTAGTTGGGTGACTGTGTGCTCGTACCAAGGAGACAAGGGCAAGGTCTTAGGGGCCATAGGTACAGAATAAGGAAGAACACTTACTTGAAGGCTGAAGAAGGCGAAAGAAGGGGCTAGGTCACTGAAATACCGTTGGGGAAAATCGTTGGGAGGAAGAACTGGAAAAGACTGGATTGTTTGGCACGTTAAGTTATGCCTAAAAGGAATGGATGAAAATTTATATAGGGTTTTGTGACTTTTCGAACACCTAAGAGGAAAAGAGAGGCGGGGCCCATGGGCCCATTAGGCCGCTTCGAGCATATGGAGTAGGGCTTGAATCGGCGAACAAAGGGTGAGTTAGAGGCCTCATACCCGTAGAAAGTCAAGATTATGACTTCGCTTGACTATTTTGGGGGTTGAACAATGATACTGTTGTTACCTCTTTTCCGTGAAAAGAGTAAGAATATTCGCACGTAGGACGCTATCCGATCCAAGTAGTTGGTTCGGCGGGAGAGTCTGGGAAGAATGATTTGGGCACGTCAGTCTAGGGCAATTGGAACGAGAGGACAGTTTGAGGTAGTTGGCACGGCGGGGCTATCGCAAAGATCATTTCGGTACGGGACGATCGCAAAGATCATTTCGGTATGGAGCAGACAAGAATCGGCTTGGTCTAGCGGGCCTAGAAATGGTTCAGTACATGAAGGAGGGGAGTTGGTTCGGGCTACCGGGAAAAGCCTAAGAGCTATGCTATGCGTAAGCGGTAGGTTTAGGTTAGTTTCATCTAAGGCAAGTGGCTGAAAGGGATGGGCTCGCATATTCTCTGAAATGTAGATAAGAGGTTATTACACAACAGAAGAGGGCCCCCACATGATATTCCGAGGAGCCTTTGCTCATCGTGTCCGTAACAGAATGATTCTCTAGAGGAGCAAGGTGGCCACGTGTACGATGAAGGAGGTTCGCGGTGCGACAGTTAGCTAGAGGAAGAGAATAAAAGGGAAAAGTAGGGCAAGGGAAAAAGGATCCGCATTATTCCAACCAGCAAGAGGCGAAGGCACATTCTGGAGGGGAGAGCAACCACATCGCCGGAGAAGGAGGTAAGGAGAGTAGTGAGCTCCATCTTTCTTATACTGTTTTCAGTGTATTGACCTAATTGTAAGAGGTTTTCTCCTCCACCTCTAGAAGTTTTTTCCACGAAGGAGGAAGTTCATAGTGAAAGTGATTTGACACAATAGCTGGTGGGAGAGTTCACCCCCATGGAGTATGAATCCTTATTCCGAACCACGTTACATCCTGTGTCTTTGTTCATTGCATGCGTTGGCGTGCGTTTCTCTTCTTCACGTTTCATTTTACTGTTGCGGCCAGAGAGAACCCCCCTAAGCTTCCTTCATGCCCCACTGCGTTGAAAGGAAGTCAGTAGACCTTCTTCCCTGTCACCACATCAGTAACAATCTGACGAAAGGCCATGGGTATACATCTCCTCGCAAGGAGTGGTGAATCCTTTATAGGCTATTCAAACACCATCGATCACTTTGACTTATACCCAATCATCCCGGGTCCACATCTCCTTGGAGATGCTTGCATAAGATTTTAAAGCATAAATCTTCATGACCAAGATGACTTGAATGTCGTAAGTCAAAGTAACATCGCACTTAAGCCGCAGTAAGAACTTCATTGACATATCTATATATGCAGAGAACCATATGAAGTCTTACAGCTGGTCACTCCAGTGAACTAGTTACAATAAGTAGCATCTATGATTAACTCCGGACATCACAATGTCTCCAGCCAGTGAGAATCAGCTACTTGGATACACCAAGGAGTATACCTCGTGCTAGTCTCGACAGAATTGATGGTGTCTAAATCCATCAATTCATCGACTAGGGATAATTTCAATACATCACAATTACACATATAGAGATACTCACTAGTTATGATCCAATCATAAATTCTCTCATGCTGTGAATCGTATTGCGGTCATTCAGTAAATGAGTTTAAGATCCAATCAAATACATGAAAATATGTCTACTCAAATAGTAAATTTTCATTTATCAAATAAATGATACAACCATAAGGCGATTGCCTTAGGACACCTCTCATATATATTACTAACAAACTCCCACTTGGCCTAATGCCAATCGCTACGATATCAAATACCATAGGCTCTAACATGACCCTCAAACTTACTTTGAGGTAATGCCTTAGTTAAAAGAATCGCTAAGTTCCTTTCAGTGGGAATCTACTCGATTTGTATTTCCTTCCTACTAATGATCTCTGATCAGATGATAGCAGCGAAGCACATGTTTAGATCATTGATGAGACCACATCATGTTCAGAGATGAACTTCTTTATCCAAACCACTTCCTTTGCTGCTTCCGAAGCTGCAATGTATTCTGCCTCTGTGGTAGAATCCGCAATAGTGTCTTGTTTGGAACTTTTCCAACTCACTACACCCTCGTTCAAGGTGAACACGTACCTAGACTGAGACCTGGAATCGTCCTTGTCTGTCTGGAAGCTGGCATTCATATACTCACATATCACCATGTCCCCTTCTCCATATATTAGGAATACATCCTTAGTTCTTCTTAAGTACTTAAGGATCATCTTAACAGCCACCCAATGATCCATTCTTGGATCAGACTAGTATCTGCTCGTGACACTCAGAGCATATGATACATCGGGCCTCGTACATAACATAGCGTACATGATAGATTCTATTGCCAATGCATTGGGAATCTTACTCATGCAAATCCTCTTGTCTTCTGTGTGTGGACACATAGACTTTGAAAGGTGTATCCCATGCCTGATGGGAAGGTAACCTTTCTTGGATTCCGACATGCTAAACCTCTTTAGCACTCGGTATATATATGTAGACTGCGAAAGACCAAGCAACCGTTTCGATCTATCCCAATAGATCTTAATCCCGAGGATGTAGGTTGCTTCTCCAAGGTCTTTCATGGAGAATGTCTTGGACAACCAAATTTTAATTAACTCTAAGATAGAAACATCATTTACTATTAGTAATATGTCAACGACATATAATACTAGGAACACGACTGCACTCCCACTAACCTTCTTCTACACATAAGGTTCGTCCGGATTTTGTGAGAAAGCAAACTTTTTGATTGTCTCATCAAAACGGATATTCCAGCTCCTGGATGATTGTTTTAGTCCATATATGGATCGTCGTAGTTTGCATACCTCGGTTTTATCAACTGATGTGAAACCCTAAGGCTGTATCATATACACATCCTCGAGTAGATTTCCATTATGTAAAGTTGTTTTCACATCTATCTGCCATATCTCATAATCGTAATGAGCCGCTATGGCCAGGAGCATCCGAATGGATTTAAGCATAGTAACAGGTGAATAGGTCTCATCACAATCAACACCTTGCTTTTGATGATACCCTTTCACCACCAATCTAGCCTTATAGGTAATCACATTACCATCCATGTTGGTTTTCTTCTTGAAAACCCACTTGCATCCTATAGGCTTAATGCCTTCAGGTGGGTCAACCAAGTTCCAAACTTGATTTTCATACATGGAATCCATTTTCGACTTGATGATGTTAAGTCATTTATCCCTTTCTGAACTTTTCAGAACTTCTTCATAATTAGTAGGCTCCTCATCATCAATGAATAACACATCATTTGATTCACTTATGAAAAATCCATATCTCTCAGGAATGTTGTGTGTTCTAATAGATCTACGAAGATGTGTTGTCACAATAGGTTTAGCCGATGGCTCATCACTATGAGTTATCGGTTGTGGTGCTTCACCAGGTATCTCATCAATGTCTATTTGAGTCTTTCGAGCCTCCTCAAGCTCAACAACACTCCCACTATTTTCTTGCAAGAGAAACTCTTTCTCTAGAAACACAACATGCCTTGAAACAAACACCTTTTGTTCCACAGGATGATAGAATTGGTAACCCCTTGTTTGTTGGGATGTATACTGAAAGCCTAGCTCTTTTGTATGAACATATTTATTTTGAAATAAGAATCACATGATCATTGTTTGCATATTTTTATAGTTATGCAAAATTGTCTAATATTTTACATTGTAGATAACATGGTGCTTGGTGTGGCATAGAAGATCATGTTATCAGTCCCTTGTAGAATATAAGTAGAGGCTCACAACCAAGATGGTTTTGGACAAACCATTGGCATGGTTGTAGTGTAGCTTGGTATTGTTTTATCTTGAACATAGAGTTACACTAGTACACCTCGGTGTATTGAGCAGGACCGATATAGAGGTGATTCAATTTGTTGATGACTACATAATTGAATCGCACCTCGGATATTATGTTGTACATGCTCTTAATCCCGATATAATAACGGGCACATGTACTTAGTATTTATTTCTTTGATTTACCAATGGGTGAGATTTAGATGGATTAAATCAATATGCCCGGTAAGTTGCGAAATGATATTATTTACATGGTGTGTCGTTGATTATAGGAGGAAACCGTGTCCTATATATTAGGTTGATGATGTCCCCTTGAGGAACTCATAAGGTTCATCATGTAAACCCTGCAGGTTGACTTAGTCAACATGATGATAAGGTTGAGTGGTACTACTCGAGGAGTTAGATGTTAATTGATTGATGGTCAGTAAATCAATCAATTGACGGACATTCGATATCTTAAACACGGGGAGATGGATGTACAAATAATATATGGAGCCCATATTAATTTATGGGGGTTGGTGACGTAATTCAATGATGATCCTCTAGTGGAATGGAACATCATTGATGGATCAAGTTTGTGTGGTTCCGATCCATCGGGTGGCCAAGATCCAACTCCTCCTCATGGTCCCTATTGTAGCCTATTTACACCTCATGAAGTCTAGATAAAATGATAGAAAACAAATCTCTAGATCCGACGGTTGGGATTAAATCTCTAGAACCGACGGTGGAGATTAAATCTCTAGATCCGATGGTTAGGATTAAAACCCTAGAACCGACGGTTGAGATTAAATCTCTAGATCCGACGGTTGAGATTAAATCTCTAGATCCGACGGTTGAGATTTAATCTCTAGAACCAATGGAGGAGATTAAACCAAGGCCTAAACCTAACTCTATATATATGGGCTTAGGCTTGGGTGGCAAGGATAATGGAAAAACCTAATTGAGACAAGGTGGCTTGGGCAGCAAGAAATAGGAGGAGTTTAGGGTTAGGGTTTGGTTCATTGTGTTGGGCGGCAACAAGATGAACAAGTTTCTTCTTCTTCTTCCCAATGATGGCCGGAAACCATTTTCTCCTCTTTCCTCCTTGGTTTGGCTGGCGCCCAAACTTCTCCCTTCCTTCTATGGCTTAGGTTGGATGGCATTAGGATAGCTTCCCTTGGGCGGCAATCAAGTCCTAGTTGGGATAGGATTGGGGTTGGGCGGCTAGGGTTAGGGTTTTGGGATTAGGGTGGGCGGCAACAAGAAGATGAAGATCCTTTTCTTCTTCCTTCTAAGTGTTTGCCGGCCACTATCCTTGTTCCCTCTACCTTGGCCGGAGCTCAACCTATTCTCCTTCCCTTCATCCTTGGCTGGAAATTAGGAGAGCTTTGTCTAGGGATTGGGCGGCAACAAGGAGGAGGATTGTTTTCCTTTCCTTTCTCCAAGTGTTGGCCGGCGCCCATACCCTTGGTGTTTCTCTTTTGGTTGGTTTCCATACTCCATTATATCTTCCTTGGCCGGCGGCAACATCGAGTTTATTGACTTGGTGGCCGGTTCTAGAAAGGAAGATGAGTTTTGTTTTAGGATCTTCCTTTGTTCCTAGTGAACAAGGAAAGGAGGATTGGTGATCTAGGAGGCTTCAACTTTTGGTAGATCGTCGCCCACACGACATCCAAAAGGAGGGAGGACATACAATAGAAGATCAAGAGGTATAACAAGAGGTATAATCTTGTTTATTTTGATTAATGTTCTTTTGTATTATGTTTATAATTGCTTTACAATTTTATGTATGTTTTGTGTGGATGCTTACTTTATGTATGTGTTGATTATACTAGTTTATATTTGTATGTATTTGTATAATCATGGACCCCGAAGATAAACACAAAAACCGGCGATCCGTCCGTCGTCTCTTCCGCATCTAACCGACTAGAAGAGTTGTGTTGCTTGAACAACTAGTTTGTTCAAGCGATCACTCAAGTCGTTAGCACGACGACGAATTGGTTGTGCTTAGAAAACTCATCCCATCCGGATTTGTTTTTCATTTGTTGAAAATTTTAATCTGGGGACATGGGAGCCGATGAGCCTCCGAGGAATAGCATGTTTCCAACATTGTTTCCTTAGGGTATCCAATAAATAGACAATTATCAGACTTAGCATCCAATTTGTCTGATACAGTCCGCTTCACATAAGCAGGACAACCCCATATCTTCAAGTAAGATACATGAGGTTTCTTACTACTCCATATTTCATATGGAATAGTGGAGACTACCTTGGTTGTTATTCTGTTTAGTAAGTAAATAGTTGTCTGAAGTGCATAGCCCCAAAATGACTTGGGAAGATTCGTATGATTCATCATTGACTTGACCATGTCTAACAAGGTTCGGTTACGCCTCTCAGATACACCATTATGCTGCGGTGTATATGATGGAGTCCATTAAGACAATATACCATTGTCTCTTAGATAATCTAGGAACTCTTGACTTAAGTATTCACCACCTCAATCCGATCGAAGTATTTTAATACTCTTGTCATGTTGTTTCTCTACTTCATTTCTGAATTTTTTAAACCTTTCAAAGGCTTCAGACTTGTGTTTCATCAATAACACATACCCAAACTGTGAGTGATCATCGATGAAGGTAATGAAGTAGCTATAGCCTCCTAGAGCTTGAGTTGACATAGGTCCACATACATCAATATGTATTAGACCAAGCAAATCTCCCACCGATTCACCTTTTCCCATAAAAGGTAACTTAGTCATCTTGCCTTTTAAGCATGATTCGCATGTATCGTATGAATCTAATTCAAACGATTCTAGAATTCCACATCGGTGTAATTCGGACATGCGTTTCTTGCTTGCATGGCCAAGACAACAATGCCACATGTAGGAGTCTAATTGATTATCTTTTCGAGCACTCTTATTGCTCTCTTCGATATTGAAAATGTCACTGGATACATCCAACGTATAAATACCATTGCTTAAAGTTCCAGTCCCATAAAGAACGCCATTCAAAGTTATGTAACAATAATTGTTACTAAAAATTAAATTGTACCCATTTCTATTTAAACAAGAAATAGAAATGATGTTCTTTATCATCGAAGGAACATAAAAACAATTGTCCAGTTCTAAGACAAGTCCTATAGGGAGTCTCAACAAATACATTCTGATGGCGAGTGCAGCAACCTTTGCTCCATTCCCAACACGTAAATTTGACTCTCCCTTGACGAGTCTTCTTCTATTCCTTAGCCCATGTTTGCCATTACATATATGTGAGCCACACCTAGTATCCAATACCTAAGTGTCTCAGGAAATAGAATGACAATCAATAATGAAGATATCTGAAGAAGATGGGGCATCTGATGCCTTATTCTTCTTCACAGACTCAAGATAAATCTTTTAGTTTCTTCGCCAATGGCCTTCCTTGCCATAATGATGGCAAATGCCCTTTTGAGCTGGTTCTGCCTTTTACCCTTTTTGTTCTTCCCCTTCTGCTGTTCCTTTGACTTCCTCTTAGAACCTTTCTTCGAGAAATCAACTAACAACACTATCCTCTGCTCATGCTTCACTGAAGGCTCCACAGTGTTCAACATGTTGAGTAGTACCACAAATGAACCTTCTTGCATCTCAGAGGTGAAGAGGAGCTTGGAGACTTCGAATCTTTCGGATCTCACTTGCTCATCAAATAACTCATAGAGATGAAAGACTACAGTATGAGCATCCATATGCTTATGTTGCTTCTGTAGCTCGGGTACCATCATGGCTAGCATGATGCAACTCGCTAGTTCAGAATCAGTCACTTGTTTCTGATAGGCCAACAATTGGTCAGGAGTTGCATCGTCACTAGGACGGGCAGGAAGAGGTGCTTCGAGGAAATATGTAAGCTTTTCCGCCTTGAGAACAATTCTCAAGTTTCTAAGCCAGTCCAAGAAGTTAGGCCTAGTCAATTTATTTGAATTCAAAATAGAGCATAAATTCAAAGACATCATGATCAATCAATTAACCTAGAAATACAAAATCGAGCATATATGAGAAAGATGAAAATATGAATCAACATATATTTACAAATCCCATTCATTTTTCGAATTTTAAAAGTCCCAAAATCACTTCGGGAGATTGTAGGTCCATCTCCGAATGGGCTGATATCCAATTTAGATATGAACAACCTTGGAGAGAGTCCAACAAGTCATTCATAGGTACAATGGTAGGTATCATATATACCGATTGCATATCACATATATGCAACTATCACAATGTGCTATCAACTAATAGAATGTTCACACATACATTGGGTTGTTAACTCATTAACAAGTATGCATCATATGCATAGCACCCAACTTCACCTCCCTTCACATCGACCTTGGAGAGAGTCCAACAAGCCAATGCTCCAGGTCAAAGCCAACCCATTAATCAAGACATAGTTTTAATATGGTTAGAGCGCATTCAACCAATTTGCCCGGCTTGGAGAGAGTCCAACAACCAAAGCTAATGATTGACCTCTGACTCTTACCATATTAATATTAAACTATTCCATGGTTTGAACATGTTCGGGTTCGCGCCGGGCTTGGAGAGAGTCCAACAACCCAAACAAGAAATAGAACTCTGGTTCTAACCATATTAATGGAAGGTGTAGGCTTTAATATTGTATAAGGGTTTTTATGTCTCATCCTCTTTGCATACAAATAACTATTATCTACATGACATGACATACATGAATCTAATGCAATTACATGGCATACAATTATGGCATGTACTAAATTTCCTTATATGTCATAACTATTTATGGAAATAAAATATGTTTGAGATTTGATTCCCAAAATCAAATCATGATTAAATTAGGAAACAAATTTCCAAGTCTAATCACATATTTTATTAATGGAAGGTTTCAATTAAGGAAAGTCAAATTTAATTTAGGAAACAAATTTCCTAAATTGTCAAAAATATTTATGAAAATAAAATATATTTTAGATTTGATTCACCAAATCAAATAATGATTAAATTAGGAAACAAATTTCCAAATCTAATCAAATATTTTATTTATGGAAAGTGTTAATTTCCATAAATACTTCTAAACATTCCAAAACTAGAAGATTTCCATAAATACAATTACGACTATCACAAAACAATTTTATGATTGTGTCGAAACACAACCTGGGCTCTGATACCACTGTTGGGTTTCTGGCACTGCGGCGAGTGTGTGTTCGAACATATTTCGTAAACATGTGCATAGTGGAAGAATTAAAAGGCAATAAATCTAATTTATTACAACACACACATCACACGCATGCACAGTACAACATGTGTAGACATAATCGTAGTTTCAAATTTTGCAATAAAAAGAAATTACTCTAGTTATACCTGACGTATCATGTGCAGCGGGAATGACATCAACCGGAGCAACTCTCGGTAGAATAACCTCTATCCGTATCCACATCGAGTATCGTCGGAATGGCTTCACAAAGCCACGATCCTCATCTTCATAGGAGTCACTAGCCTCATGTCGAAGACCATGTGATCAAGAGAAGATCAAAATCCAAATTAAAATTCGGATTAGAAATCGAGTCCCTAAAACTCGCTTCTCCGGAGAGGTATTCGTCAATTGTTTGATGAATCCTTGGTCCTCCACCTATGAGGATTGTTGGTGCAGTAGGCACCTAAATCGAACCTGAGTTTTGATTGTAGCAAACGATACAAAGTTAAGCTCATGTCGTCATCTCACGAGCTAAATCGAGTGTACAGAAAATTGCTATAGCTGGAGCTGAAGGCTAGCGACACCCGGAGGAAGCCGCGGTGGTCGGGCGACACTCGAGTGTCTTCGTAGGGAGCCGAAGGAATCAAGTGGAAGGCCGAAACCAAAAGCGACATAGTAAGTATCGAGGTAAGCTCGAGTGATTAAAGTGAAGTGAGATCGTGTCCTTTGTACAGGGACGTCCTTAGGCGACGATCCGACCCAAGACTTCCCATGGAAGGTCTATGTTGAGATCGGATGACAAGTGGCCATCGAATTCACTTATATTTTGAGCTAACTCTTTATTGTAGTAAAAAATCCTGGCCATCAGTTCAACCGGCCAGTTCAACCGGGCCAGTTCAACCGGCCGGTTCAATCGACCAGTTCAACCGGTGGTCAAAAATTAACCTTGAGGAGTCAAGCTTTATCACCATTTTTCAAGGAGTTTTGTGCCCAATTCCTATTGGTTGAAGACCCATTCGATGAGGGGCTTAAAGGATATAAAAGGAGGGCTTCTCCTAGGGTTTTTCATCATCTCTAAGTGCTCAGAAACCTCCACAACTCTGCGATTTTCCGACAATTCTACGACGAAGTGTTGTCAACAACCCTAGTTTACTTTCTACTCTTTTAGTTGTTGATATTCTTATTTTGTCGTCTCTTTAAATATTGCAATTCCTTTTATCAATCGAGGTTTTCTATCGTTGCACTTTACATTAATAGAAGAGAGGGTTTGTCTCTCTATCTTTTCTTTCGAAGTTTTTTTTGTAATCGTCAAACTCCTACCTCCAACGAGGAGGAGTGTTTTTAGTGAATTGCCCTCCGTGCGTGATCAAGGATCACTAGGGTCTTGGAGTAGTAGCCGAAGGCTACGAACCAAGTAAAAAAATATTTGTCTCATTTATTTATAGTTTATCTTTCCGCTGCAATTAACTGTCTACTCGAGTTTTAACGAACGAATTAAAAAAAGGTTTATCGCTATTCACCCCCCCCTCTAGCGATCCGCTTCGATCCAACAATTGGTATCAGAGCCGGGGGCGCTTAAATTTGGTGAAACCACCAAGCTAGCATTTTTTACAGATTTATTTTTCGTTCATTTAAATTTTTCTCCCGCACTACTAATCCAAGACGAAGTCTTGGTACTCTTCGTTTGGTTTTGTTTTGCAAGTATTCGCTTTTGGAGTAGCCGACGGTAAAACGGGCATAACTTTTCGTACAAGTTGACCCACGAAACGGTCTACCTACCAAAACGAAGCTCTCGGAAAGATATACACTTCTTACCAGGGTAAACCCTCGTAACAAGCTGTATTAATCCCGAAAAACCATCATTTAGTACCATTTCTGGGACATCGAAGGTTGTAAGTGCTCATCTTTTATTTTAGTTGGTTATTTCTCGTTTATTCCTTTTGTTTCTTTTCATTTACTACATTACTAATCCAAGGAGAAGTCTTGGAACATTTTTTTTCGTATTTTTTTGGTATTTTTTGTTCAAGGTTTCCCTTCCAAATGGCCCATCTCGAGGGTTTTAGCACCGTCCGACCTCCGTTTTACAACGGAGATGATTTTTGTTACTGGAAAGGTCGGATGGAATGCTTTCTCAAAACCCAAATTGAGATGTGGATCATAATCCAAACGGGTTTCACACTTTCGACTAATGAAGTGGGTGAATCCTTGGGTTATGACCAATGGACCATTGCGACAAAACGACAAGTCGAAGCCGATGCCAAGGCAACACAAATCCTCCAATGCAGCTTGTCCAAGGAGGAGTTAAATCGCGTCGGCCCCTTCATAAGCGCAAAGGACCTTTGGACAAAGCTAGTGGAGCCACACGAAGGGACCGATGAAGCCAAGGTATGTAAGTGCGACCTTTTATTTAATAAATTATATAATCTAAAAATGCAGAAACATGAAATGGCAACGCAACTTCACGCCCGCGTCTAGGACATAGTCAACAATCTACACGCAATCAGGAAAAAGGTCGAAAATCGTGACCTTATAAGGTATGTCCTAAACTCCTTTTCGAGGACTACCTTTGGGCATCCATGGTCGATGCCTACAAGGTCTCCAAGGATCTTTCTAAACTTAGGTTAGATGAACTTTTTTCTGATTTTGAACTTCATGAGAAGTCTAACTCGGAACCCGAGAAAGGTATAGCATTATTTGCAGGCTCAAAGAAGAAAACCGCTAGCAAGCCACCTCCGAAGGAAGAAGAGGATGAGTCGGATTCGGAGGTCGACTCGGAAATGGAGGTCGAACTAGTCAACCTAGTTCGGAGGATAGTCAAGGGACGAAAACGAACCGTCACTCGACCCAACGAAGGTAAGCCTAAAAGTTCAAATATTAGGTGTTATGAATGCAATAGGTTTGGACACATCAAGTCCGAATGCCCAAAGCTCAAAAGCAAAGCACCAAAATACAAAAAGGCACACAATGCTACTTGGGAAGAAGCTTCCGAGGAAGAAGACGATGATTGAGCCCTCATGGCTAAATTGGTGGAATCGGAGACGGAGTCGGAACCGGAACTTGAGACGGAGTCATCTCACAAGAACATATAGGGTTAACATGTTTGATCATGTAGACATGGGTGAGATGATTTAGGTTAATAATTTTCAACCAATCTTTAATAAATCCAATATCCGGTCGAACTACCTTGCGTGTAGGATCAATGGATGTTGGATAGTGGTTGCTCCCAACACATGACCGGAATCTTTCTAGGATACTCTGTTGGGATCTCTTTATGCAAAATAGCATATGCGCAACGAAAAAATTAGGATCCCTTCCAAGTGATCCTTGCGAAAGAAAAACTCGTACAAAAATAAATTTCTCAAAAGAAAACCTATCTTATAGGAGAATTCTACCTTTGTTGCGTGCCCTTTGCAATCCCGCTTTTCCTTGGATGTGTTGGATCTTTTAGCATGTTCAAATGTCCGTGCCTCTATATGTATCAACACGAGCAAGCTCTTGTCTCACAAAAGAAAACTAGAAGATCTCTCCTTTACTTCTTGCTAGAGAAGTCCCTAAAGGAGAGGAAGGTAGGGAAGAAGAGAAAGGAAGAAGAAGACTACTCTTCTTGCTAGCTTACACTCACAAAACCACACAACAAAAGCCTCCCAGTGCTCTCACCAAGCCTTAAGCTCCAACTCAACCCTTTTGGCCGGCCACCCCATGGGGTGTTTTATAGGATTTGAAAAACCTTTCATCTCCTATCACATTCAATGCAATCAATGGCATTGAAAGATAATTAAACAAGGAGTTATCCTCCTTGTTTTGGCCGGCCACATGTGGAGGAAATCCCAGGGTCAAAACCCTTTGTCTCCTTCCAACTCATCAAGCTTAGGTGGGATGCTTATGTGGCATGCTTAGGTGGCATGCTTATGTGGCATTCATGGATGTTGAATTAATCTTATTAATTTAATAAGCTTATGTTATCATATTGAATTAATCTCATTAAATCAATAAGGTAACATATTGAATTAATCTTATTAAATCAATTAAGCTTAGCATATTGAATTAATCTCATTAAATCAATAAGCTAAAATTCTCATTAAGCTTAAGCTCCAAAAACCATTTTGTACTTAAGCTTATTCCCAAATTATTCTAGTCAAACTAGAATGCACTAATTCTTCTAATCATCATGCTCTTTGTGTGTGACCCTATAGGCTCTCATAACGTTGGCAGTGGATCTAAACTCTTTTAGATACACAAGCAATGAGCGGCATCTAGCAATACATCATTGCTACCCAAGTTACGAGATAAGTCAAGATCCGACTAACCTTTCCGTGACTACTATAATGTATGACCGTGTCCTTCTATCCTTGATATCAGATTGACCAATGAGGCATAGACCATATCATCCTCGATCATTCTATGTGTTTCTTGATCCCTGAGTAAACTAACTCAAACAAATGAGCTCAATATCTCATATTGACTCATTCGAGCATGGCCATGCATTTTAGTAGTTCTACTCAATCAAGGGGCCCACAGATATCACTCCCGTCATATGGGAGGGATAGATCCCATCTACATCACTCACATCCCTCCGCATACTTTGTTATATACCCAGTAATCGCCTTTATGGTCCACCCTGTTACGGGTGACGTTTGACGATACCAAAGTACATAACTCCTTATATAGGGAACTATAGTGACTTCAGGTTTGAGGACTATTCATACCAATAGTCACATGAGAAAGTTTATGACACTCATATGACGATCCATGAAACTTTCTCATGGCGGGTCAGTTCAGTATATATTCTCTAATATATACCCATGTGTCAACTTGATATCATATATCCATGACTTGTGAGATCAAGTCATCAATTGACCTACATGCTAGTCTTTATGTATTAATATTGCCCTTGCATATTAATACTTGACTAGGAACATTTAGGAAAGTGTTCTCTACAGCCTCTCATAATCAATTCTGCCAATTGATGTGCTGTAGATAAGAACCTACTTTTCTAGGGCATTAATATATATTTAATTTAGCTGGCACAAGCAAGACGTAAATATATAATAACCAATCCTTTGCCTTTATAGAATATGATACAAAATGTTCCCTATTCAACCATCACATTATTGGTTCTAGGGCTATAACTAACAATCTCCCACTAGCACTAGTACCAATCACTATGATATCTAATACCTAGTGACCTAGTGTGACCATCATGCTTCCTCTGTGCCAAAGCCTTGGTCAATGGATCTGCGATGTTAGCTTCTATCGGTATCCTCACATCTCCTCTATCGATGATCTCTCGAATGAGATGGAAGCGCCGCAGTATGTGTTTGGTCCGCTGATGTGATCGAGGTTCCTTAGCCTGTGCAATAGCCCCATTGTTGTCACAATAGAGGTCTATTGGATCTGCAATGCTAGGAACTACTCCAAGTTCACTGATGAACTTGCGGAGCCAAACAGCCTCCTTTGCTGCATCAGACGCAGCAATATAATATACTCGGCTCACTAGAATCAAAGAATCGTGTTCGCTTCAACTTTTCCACTCATACCCACCATTCAGGCAAAACACGTACCCCGATTGCGATCTATAGTCATCCTTGTCTGTTTGGAAGCTTGCATCACTGTAACTCTTTACAGTTAGCTCCTCATTGCCTCCAAATATTAGGAAATATTCTTTCGTTCTTCGTAAGTATTTAAGAATATTTTTGACTGCTATCCAGTGACTTTCACCTGGATCCGACTGGTATCTACTCGTCTGCTCAAAGCATACGAGACGTCAGGACGAGTACAAAGCATGGCGTACATGATAGACCCTATAGCAGATGCATAAGGGATCTTATCCATGCGATCTCTCTCCTCCTTAGAAGAGGGACATTGAGTCTTCGAAAGACTCACACCATGTGATAAAGGCAGAAATCCTTTCTTGGAATTTTGCATAGAAAAATGATCTAGCACTTTATCAATGTATGTACTCTGACTTAGGCCAAGTAATCTTTTAGATCTATCTCTATAGATCTTGATGCCTAAAATATAGGCAGCTTCACCTAAGTCTTTCATCGAGAAATAATTCCCTAACCACATCTTCACAGACTGGAGTGAGGGAATATCATTTCCGATGAGAAGTATGTCATCTATGTACAAGACAAGAAATACAACTGTGCTCCCACTATTTCTCTTGTAGACACAAGGTTCATCTTCATTCTTGATGAAACCAAACTCCTTGATTGCATCATCGAATCGAAGATTCCAGCTTCGAGAGGCTTGCTTTAGTCCATAAATGGACCTTTGCAGTTTGCATACCTTTCCAGGATGCTTTGGATCTTCAAAACCCTCAGGCTGTGTCATGTACACATCCTCGAGTAGCTTTCCATTCAGAAAAGCGGTTTTGACATCCATCTGCCAGATCTCATAATCGTGGTAGGCTGCAATAGCAAGTATGATCCGAATGGATTTAAGCATCGCAACTGGTGAAAAGGTTTCATCATAGTCAATACCATGAATTTGTTTGAATCCTTTAGCCACAAATCTACCTTTATAGGTATGCTTATTACCATCCATGTCAGTCTTTACTTTAAAGACCCACTTACACCCAATAGGTTTTACCCCTTCAGGTGGATCAACCAAAGTCCATACTTGGTTAGTGTACATGGATTCCATTTCGGATCTCATGGCCTCTAGCCATTTCTCGGAATCTGGGCTCATCATAGCTTCTTGATAGGATGTAGGCTCGTCAAGATCGACAAGCAATACTTCACCGTTTTCAGTCAAGAGAAAAGAATATCTCTCGGGTTGACGACGGATCCTATCAGATCTACGAAGAGGTTGGTCTACTTGAACAGGTGTTTGCTCCACAACTCTTTGGGCAACAATTTCCTCATCCACAACACTTTGTGGTGCCTGTTCATTTTCCATCGAAGCCTTAGTGTTATCTTCATCCTGAATTTCTTCAAGATGAATTTTACTCCCACTAGTTTTTCTAGAAATAAATTCTCTTTCTAGAAAGACAGCATTTCTGGCAACAAACACCTTGCCATGTGTGGGATTGTAAAAGTAATATCCCTTAGTTTCCTTGGGATATCCTACAAAATAACACTTATCTGATTTGGGTCCTAGTTTATCTGAGACTTGACGTCTAACATAAGCTTCACAACCCCAAATCTTTATAAAAGACATTTTGGGACTCTTCCCAGTCCATAACGTGTATGGTGTCTTTTCTACGGCTTTTGATGGGACGCGATTAAGTGTGAAAGCGGCTGTCTCTAGAGCTAAACCCCAAAAGGAAGTAGGTAGATCAGTCTGGCTCATCATTGATCATACCATATCTAATAGAGTACGATTTCTCCTTTCAGATACACCATTCCATTGTGGTGTTCCAAGTGGAGTGAGTTGGGATATTATCCCACACTCAGCCAGGTGATCACGAAATTCTTGACTAAGGTATTCACCACCTCGATCTGATCGAAGTAGCTTAATATGCTTACCAAGTTGGTTTTGTACTTCATTCTTGAATTCTTTGAACTTTTCAAAGGATTCTGACTTATGTCTCATCAAATATAAGTAGCCAAATCTACTCATATCATCAGTGAAAGTAATAAAGTACTTATAGCCTCCTCTGGCTTCGACATTGAAAGGGCCACATACATCAGTATGTATGAGTCCTAACAAGTCCGTCGCTCTCTCGCCATGTCCACTAAATGGAGTTTTAGTCATCTTTCCTAAAAGACAAGATTCGCATATCTCATATGATTCAAAATCAAATGAGTCAAATAATCCATCTTTATGGAGTTGGGATATGCGTTTTTCATTTATGTGACCTAGGCGACAGTGCCAGAGATATGTTTGGTTCAAATCATTCGATTTGAACCGTTTGGTATTTACGTTATAAATTGGGTTTTCTAAATCTAGAACATAGAGACCATTCATAAGTGGTGCATTACAATAGAACATTTCATTCAAATAAATGGAACAACATTTGTCCTTTATTATAAAAGAGAAGTTTTTCTTGTCTAAACAAGATACAAAGATTATGTTCTTTGTTAATGCAGGTACATAAAAGCACTCCTCTAGTTCTAAGATAAGCCAAGGCAAAGACAAAGAATATGTTCCTACTGGCTAAAGAACTTTGTGCCATTGCCTACTCTTAGGTCCACTTCGCCTTTTGCCATTAGTCTACTATTTCTCAGTCCCTGCACATTAGTACAAATGTGAGATGCTCATCCGGTATCTAATACCCATGTAGAAGAAATAGATAGATTAACTTCTATAACGTGTATACCTGAGGCAGAAGTCCCACTTCTCTTGTTCTTTACTTCCTCAAGGTAGACTTTGCAGTTCCGCTTCCAGTGTCCAGTCTCACCGCAATGGAAACAATCCCCTTCCTTAGGTACTTTACCTTTACCCTTTGAAGTGGATGAATTGGCCTTGCCTTTGGCTTGGGTCTTACCCTTGCCTTTGCGCTTACCTTTGCCCTTCTTGACCATTAGTACATTACTAACTTTCTTTTTGAGATTCGGTTCAGCAGTTCTTAACATGCTGAGAATCTCAGGCAAAGGTTTATCAATTTCATTCATGTTATAATTCATGACGAATTGATTATATGCTTCCAAACGAATGATTGCAGGATAACATCGGTTGACAATTCTTGGCTCAATGGAAAACCTAGTCTTTCAAGGTTCTCAACGTACTCAATCATTTTAAGTACGTGAGTTCCTACAGGTGTTCCTTCTTGCATCTTGCATGCAAAAAGAGCCTTAGACACTTCAAAACGCTCGTGCCTAGCTTGTCCTTGATATAGTTGTTTTAAATGCTCAACCATATCATAGGCATCCATGTTATCATGTTGCTTCTGAAGCTCAGAGTTCATGGTGGCAAGCATAAGACATGACACATCTAATGTGTCATCTTGATGCTTCTTATAAGCATCCTTTCAAAGACGAGTGACGCAGGGTGGTGTTTGAGGATAGACTGCTCTAGGACATACAGTTTACGTTCTTGCTTGAGGATAATCCTCAAGTTCCTATACCAGTCTAGAAAGTTAGCTCCATTGAGCTTGTCTTTCTCAAGGACAGATCGCAAGTTGAGGGGGTGTGTCGTGTTAGATGACATGGTGATTTACAACATTAAAATGCAAAATTAAGTATCATACCTAAGTCATTTAATTAGGCCTTTAATTAAATGAGGCTCCCACTAAATTCTCATAGCTTTGATATGAGCTAATTATTGATGTAGGCAAACATATTTTGCTTACATCATTAGCTTCTATTTAGCTATAAATTTATATGAGATAAAGATCCACATCATAATTCGTCTTGAGTTAGCTTTGGCTAATCGCCCAAGACGTAGTATGATTAGGTAGGCAATCTTTTGCCAATTACATCTGATGTAACTCTTTAATAGCTTTGGTTAAGTTTAGATTAGTTTAGTGCTTATTCCTAAACCAGCTTCCAGGCTGTGGCGAGGCACAGAGGCCTTCTTTGATATCAGAGCAACGACCACTTCTAAGACAAAGCTGATGTTCGGAAATCACACAAAACTAATTTTTAAAACTTATGTTCAAAGCTAATATATGCCTCTACTTTTTTAATTAAGTCTTAACCAAGTTTGATAGCGGGACATCACGATTGTCCACTCGCACTCTTCCAAGATAAAATACATTGCTTTGCTTTGGCAAACCCAATAACAAATGATCGAGGAAGTAGTGAGTACCAAACTTTGGTAGGCATATCGTTTAGACTTATTAAGAAATAAACTTAAACATGCATCACATACATATTAGCATACATCACATATAAGCTAAATTAACATGCATCACATACATATTAGCATACTAAGCGTGTCATGGTTATGGCCCTTATTCTACAATCTTCTCAAGCCAATGAGAAGATTGATTGGTCAACCTAGGGATAGCATCTTCTCCCAAGTGCTTCCTTTTGGTTGTCGTGTGTTGTTGACTTCCTCCTTGTAACATCATCTTCCAATGGACCCTCCATCTTTATTTTGTATATTACAAAAGGAGAAATACTCGAGTTACATTCGAGTCTAAAACTAATTTTACAACAAGATTTTTAGGAGAAAGGCATGACTCGCAGGCCGTATTAAGAATTACAACACACATTCACAAACTTTTTGGGACTAGGCCATAACCATGCACCATGTCATTTTTAACTTTTAAAAGACATCGGATATTTTATTATGTTTGAAAAATTGCTAATGCAATTATCAACTCATAATAAAATTTATCCTACTTCTATATCATATATAAAATAGAGAAAAACTATTTTTTATACGATCTTTCGCAAGTGGCTCTGATACCACTGTTGGGATCTCTTTATGTAAAATAGCATATGCGCAACGGAAAAATTAGGATCCCTTCCAAGTGATCCTTGCGAAATAAAAACTCGTACAAAAATAAATTTCTCAAAAGAAAACCTATCTTATAGGAGAAATCTACCTTTGTTGCGTGCCCTTTGCAATCCCGCTTTTCCTTGGATGTGTTGGATCTTTTAGCACGTTCAAATGTCCGTGCCTCTATATGTATCGACACGAGCAAGCTCTTGTCTCACAAAAGAAAACTAGAAGATCTCTCCTTTACTTCTTGCTAGAGAAGTCCCTAAAGGAGAGGAAGGTAGGGAAGAAGAGAAAGGAAGAAGAAGACTACTCTTCTTGCTAGCTTACACTCACAAAACCACACAACAAAAACCTCTCCCACCAAGCTCTCACCAAGCCTTAAGCTCCAACTCAACCCTTTTGGCCGGCCACCCCATGGGGTGTTTTATAGGATTTGAAAAACCTTTCATCTCCTATCACATTCAATGCAATCAATGGCATTGAAAGATAATTAAACAAGGAGTTATCCTCCTTGTTTTGGTCGGCCACATGTGGAGGAAATCCAAGGGTCAAAACCCTTTGTCTCCTTCCAACTCATCAAGCTTAGGTGGCATGCTTAGGTGGGATGCTTATGTGGCATGCTTAGGTGGCATGCTTATGTGGCATTCATGGATGTTGAATTAATATTATTAATTCAATAAGCTTATGTTATCATATTGAATTAATCTCATTAAATCAATAAGGTAACATATTGAATTAATCTTATTAAATCAATTAAGCTTAGCATATTGAATTAATCTCATTAAATCAATAAGCTAAAATTCTCATTAAGCTTAAGCTCCAAAAACCATTTTGTACTTAAGCTTATTCCCAAATTATTCTAGTCAAACTAGAATGCACTAATTCTTCTAATCATCATGCTCTTTGTGTGTGACCCTATAGGCTCTCATAACGTTGGCAGTGGATCTAAACTCTTTTAGATACACAAGCAATGAGTGGCATCTAGCAATACATCATTGCTACCCAAGTTACGAGATAAGTCAAGATCCGACTAACCTTTCCGTGACTACTATAATGTATGACCGTGTCCTTCTATCCTTGATATCAGATTGACCAATGAGGCATAGACCGTGTCATCCTCGATCAATCTATGTGTTTCTTGATCCCTGAGTAAACTAACTCAAACAAATGAGCTCAATATCTCATATTGACTCATTCGAGCATGGCCATGGGTTTTAGTAGTTCTACTCAATCAAGGGGGCCACAGATATCACTCCCGTCATATGGGAGGGATAGATCCCATCTACATCACTCACATCCCTCCGCATAATTTGTTATATACCCAGTAATCGCCTTTATGGTCCACGCTGTTATGGGTGACGTTTGACGATACCAAAGTACATAACTCCTTATGTAGGGAACCGTAGTGACTTCAGGTTTGAGGACTATTCATACCAATAGTCACATGAGAAAGTTTATGACACTCATATGATGATCCATGAAACTTTCTCATGGCGGGTCAGTTCAGTATATATTCTCTAATATATACCCATGTGTCAACTTGATATCATATATCCATGACTTGTGAGATCAAGTCATCAATTGACCTACATGCTAGTCTTTATGTATTAATATTGCCCTTGCATATTAATACTTGACTAGGAACATTTAGGAAAGTGTTCTCTATAGCCTCTCATAATCAATTCTGCCAATTGATGTGCTGTAGATAAGAACCTACTTTTCTAGGGCATTAATATATATTTAATTTAGTAGGCATAAGCAAGACGTAAATATATAATAACCAATCCTTTGCCTTTATAGAATATGATACAAAATGTTCCCTATTCAACCATCACATGATTGGTTCTAGGGCTATAACTAACATACTCGACTACAAGTAGAGCTTATAGAGTATATAACCACGACACCCTTAGAGTCGAGGAGACTATCAATGTAGTATTTGATGAAGGACACAAACCTTCAAAACCCCCGGCAACCCCAATTAGCGAGCCGACTCATACTGGACCTAACTCTGATCCGAAGATAAGGTCTAGTGTTAATCCTAACCTAAGTCAACCAAGTCACTCTATCGACCAAGTGATAGATGACTCCAACCAAACTAGAACTCAAATGAGTCATCCTATGGATCAAGTTGTAGACTCAAACCCAAATCCAACTAGGACTCAAATGAATCATCCTATCGACCAAGTGATAGGTGATCCAAGTCTAGGAGTTCGAACTAGAGCCTCATACAGAAACCTTAGTCAAATATCTTTGATTTCTAAAATTGAACCCAAAACTATTGACCAAGCTCTTCTTGATCCCGATTGGATTATTGCAATGCAAGAAGAGTTGGCTCAATTCACTAGGAATGAAGTATGGGAATTAGTACCACAACCTAAAGATAAAACAATCATTGGAACAAGGTGGGTGTTTAGAAATAAACTTGATGATAAAAGTGAAGTAGTTAGAAATAAAGCTAGACTAGTCGCTAAAGGGTTTAGTCAAGTCGAAGGTTTAGATTACGATGAGACCTATGCCCTAGTAGCTAGATTAGAGTCCATTCGAATGCTATTAGCATATGCAACACATCGAGGATTTAAGTTGTTTCAAATGGATGTGAAATCTGCATTCTTAAATGGATACATTAAAGAAGAAGTTTATGTTAGTCAACCCCCCGGCTTCGAAAGTTTAGACAAACCTGATCATGTCCTTAGGTTAAATAAAGCTCTTTATGGACTTAAACAAGCTCCTCGAGCTTGTTACGAGAGACTTTCAATTTATCTTAAGTCCAAAGATTTTAACCAAGGTGTAGTTGACCCAACCCTTTTCGTAAAAACCTTAGGTAAAGACATATTCATAGCCCAAATCTACGTAGATGATATTATTTTCGGAACCACCAACTCAATCCTACTAAATGAGTTCATTTCACTTATGGAAAGTGAATTTGAAATGAATTTAGTAGGCGAGTTAAGTTTCTTCTTAGGTCTACAAATTAAACAAACTAAAGATGGAATATACCTACATCAACGCAAATATACTAGGGAATTAATCAAATGCTTTGGAATGCAAGACGCTAAAATTATTAATACCCCAATGGCAACTAATGTGAATATAGAAGAAGATTTAATAGGAAACTCAATTGATTTAAAATACTATAGGAGCATAATAGGGAGTCTCCTTTACTTAACTGCAAGCCGACCTGATATCCTATTTGCAGTAAGTATGTGCGCAAGGTTCCAAACCTGTGCCAAGGAGTCTCACCTAACTCTAGTCAAGAGTATCCTTAGATATCTAAAGGGTACACTTAATGTCGGTATTTGGTACCCTAGATCTACCGAGTTTGAACTAATCGGCTACTCCGATTCGGACTATGCCAGTAGTAAGCTCGATAGAAAGAGTATGAGTGGTTGTTGTCAACTTCTCGGCTCGAGTCTAGTGAGTTGGTGTAGTAGGACGCAACACTGTGTTGCCTTAGCTACCACCGAAGCCGAATACATTGCGATAGGTGAGTGTGTCACTCAGCTTCTTTGGATGAAGAACACTCTCCGCGACTTTAAGTTAGACTTTACGAATACTAAACTTAACGTAGATAACATTAGTTCAATTAATCTTACTAAGAATCCGATATGTCACTCTAGGACCAAACATATAGAGGTCAAATACCATTTCATTCGAGAACATGTGGCTAACAGAGCCATACAACTCGAATACGTCGAATCGAAGTCTAACTTAGTAGACCTATTTACTAAACCCCTACCCGAAGCCGAATTTAGTCTATTAAGATGAAAATTGGGCATGTGCGTAGTAGAATAGGAACTTGCAAATTATATTTTCTCACTACTATTTCTTAATTTTCATTTTTTATGGAACAAGCATAGGACATACCTTAGATATCATGCACCTATAGATTTAAGGAGCCGATACATCTCACAACACATAGGACTAATGTGTTTGTATACTTAGCCACGTAGATGGGCATGAGATGTTATGACCTTACTCCTGGTTCCAGATGTAGAGCTAGTGCATCGCCATGAACTACGGAGTATAATAATACAACTAACCGACTCTGACCAGGACTGGTTGATCTTTCATATCAATCAAGCCAAATATGAGTCGAACATTTTATAGATGAACTTATTTTCAGTATATTATTTTCAAAATAATGTGGAACATTTTCAAATTAATACTTATTTTTTATTCCACACACACCCTCACTCTTTTTGATATATGGCAAAAGGGGGAGAAAAGGCCAAAGTTAAGGGATAATTTTTTTTTATGGCCAAGGCTTAGTTAACTTGTTCATGTTAACAAAAAGGAAAGGTTTACTTAACTTTAAGTTAACTTGTTAACAAAATGGAAGTAAAGGCCAAGGTTAAGAAATCAGTATTTTGATTTCTTAACTTAAAACCTATTTTAAACACTATGGACAATATTAAGTAATTGCAGTTACTTAATTCTTTTGTTTAGTAGCAAACATCAAGGAGGAGAGTTAAAACTCTTTCTCAAGTACTCACCCTCGGTCAAGAGGGAGGATTCCAAAAGGGGGAGCACTTGAAAATTTTTTTTTATATACTCCTGCTCATTTTGCTTAAAGCACTTAATTTATTTTTCTTAACTTTGTATGTGGGTTTGCCATAAATCAAAAAGGGGGAGATTGTTGGTGCAGTAGGCACCTAAGTCGAATCTGAGTTTTGATTATAGCTCAGCTGGAGATGAAGGCTAGCGACACCCAGAGGAAGCCGCGGTGGTCGAGCGATACTCGAGTGACTTCGGAGGGAGCCGAAGGAATCAAGTGGAAGGCCGGAAGAAAAAGCGACATAGTAAGTATCAAGGTAAGCTCGAGTGAGTAAAGTGAAGTGAGGTCGTGTCCTTTGTACGGGGACGTCCTTAGGCGACGATCCGACCCAAGACTTCCCATGGAAGGTCTATGTTGAGATCGGACGGCAAGTGGCCATCGAATTCACTTATATTTTGAGCTAACTCTTTGTTGTAGTCAAAAATCCTGGCCATCAGTTCAACCGGCCAGTTCAACCGGGCCAGTTCAACCGGCCAGTTCAACCGGTGGTCAAAAATCAACCTCGAGGAGTCAAGCTTTATCACCATTTTTCAAGGAGTTTTGTGCCCAATTCCTATTGGTTGAAGACCCATTCGGTGAGGGGCTTAAAGGCTATAAGAGGGCTTCTCCTAGGGTTTTTCATCATCTCTAAGTGCTCACAAACCTCCACAACTTTGCGATTTTCCGACGATTCTATGACGAAGTGCTGTCAACAACCCTAGTTTACTTTCTACTCTTTTAGTTGTTGATATTCTTATTTTGTCGTCTCTTTAAATATTTCAATTAATTTTATTAATCGAGGTTTTCTATCATTGCACTTTACATTAATAGAAGAGAGGGTTTGTCTCTCTATCTTTTCTTTCAAAGTTTTTTTTTGTAATCGTCAAACTTCTACCTCCAACGAGGAGTGTTTTTAGTGAATTGCCCTCCGTGCATGATCAAGGATCACTTGGGTCTTGGAGTAGTAGCCGAAGGCTACTAACCAAGTAAAAAAACATTTGTCTCATTTATTTATAGTTTATCTTTCCGCTGCAATTAACTGTCTACTCGAGTTTTAACGAACGAATTAAAAAAAGGTTTATCGCTATTCACCCCACCTCTAGCGATCCGCTTCGATCCAATAAGGATTGCCAGTTATCAAATCCCCGGCAAGGTAGCCACTTTCGGAGCTCCAAACGTCGACCAAATGACGCTCCGACACGCAAGGAAACAAGATGTCGAGAAAATTGGACAACTTGGTGGAGGAGTTGCGCTGGCTAAAGAGGATGGACAACCAACCCTTGGTCGTCGGAACCAAGGTGAGTCACCGGAGGGTCACCGAAGGAAGGCCGGCAGCAGCATGGACACCGACAGCAAGGGTGGATGACGACACAAAAGCTGGGCGGCAACCTTGTTGGGCGGTAAGGAGACGAGAAGGGTTGGGAGGCTAGGTTTTCCAACACACAAGTTATCCACGAAAAAACCTTAAGCCATGTTTTTATAGAGAACATATTCTCCTAATGGTTATTGGTTCATAACTAAAACCAGTTAAACCGCTCCAATAACTTAAGTTAAAATAAATCAAACCACGTTGGTCTATTTTAAGTTAAAATGAATCGAACAAACTTTGGTTCATTCATTTAAAACAAATGAAACCCCTTTGGTTTATTCTCCACCATTGGATTAGAACCAAACCAATTTGGTTCATCCATCATGTCTTCATAAGACTTGACCCATCCATGCTTCCATTGCGACTAAAATAATTTCATGCTCGCTCCTTGTTTGGACTAACCAAACCTAGTTTCTCTCGGTCTGAGAATCTCATTCTCAAGCTCGTTTTAAATCCTTCGGATTACGCTCGTTGTGTGTGTGACCAAATAATCGAGTGGCACCAAGTAGTACATCATGATCTGTTGGGTTTCCGGCACCGCGGCGTGTGTGTGTTCGATCATGTTTCGTAAACATGAGCACAGCGGAAGCAATTAAAATTAATAAATCTATATTTATTACAACACACGCATGCTATTACAACAAGTGTAGACATAACCGTAAATTAAAATTTGCAATAAAAGGAAATTAAACTACGTTATACCTTCCGTATGACGTGTAGCGGGAACGACATCAACCGGAACGATCCTCGTAAGAATCGTCTCTATCCGTATCCACGCCGAGCTCCTCGGGATGACTTCGCTAAGTCACGAGCTTCATCTTCGTACGGGTTACTAGCCTCGTGTTGAAGACGACGTGATCGAGAGATGATCACGATCCGAATCCAAATTCGGATCCTAAAACGAGTTCTCTAAACTCGCTTCTCCGGAGAGGTATTCGTCAACCGTTTGACGAATCCATCGTCCTCCACCTCAGAGGATTACCGGAGATCAAATCCCCGGTAAGTTAGCCGCTGTCGGAGCACTAACCGTCGTCCAAACGACGCTCCGACGAGAGGAGAAGAAGCTGTCCAGAAAACTGGACAGCTTGGTGGAGGAAATAGCGCCCGGCCAAAACAAGGAGAGAAAAGCTCACCTTGATGCCAAACCTATAGGAGATCACGGAGGGTCGCGGAGGTTCACGGCTGAAGCTTGGGCGCAAGGCAGCAAGCTGGGCGGCGGCCACAGGGTTGGCGGCAGCAACATGTTGAGGCGTAGAGAACTAATTCTCTTAATGGTTAATGGATCATATCCATAAAGCCCGTTAACCCGCTCCATTAAGATAAGTTAAAATAAACCAAACCATGATGGTTTATTTTAAGTTAAAACGAACCGAACCAACCTTTGGTTCATTCGTTTAATATAAACCAAACCCTTTGGTTTATTCTCATCCATTGGATTAGAACCAAACCATTTTGGTCCATCCATTATGTCTTCATAAGACCACGGCCCATCCACGCTTCCATTGCGGTGAAACAATTTCATGCTCGCTTTATGTTTGGTCCAACCAAACATAGTTTCTCTCGATGCGAGAATCCCATTCTCAAGCTCGTTTTAAATCCTTTGGATTACACTCGTTGTCGTGTGACCAAATAGGTTCTCGGTTTATGTTGGCCGTCTATAATTAACCATTAATTATAGAGCGATCATGAGTGGCACCTAGTAGTACATCATGATCCCCAATTAAGCAAAAGATCAGCAGTTGATCGAACTATTTACGAAACCCTTGATGGCTCGAATGAATCGTGCCCCATTCCCTTCACTCATCTTATACCCACTTGGTTGGGACATGGTCTATTGTATCCGATCCCCACTAAGTGACTCGTCACACCTAGCCCAAGTATCATTTCCTCGTCCTGATTCTAGTTACTCCACATGTATCGAAGAGTACCTTACTCTAAACATGTAATGCTTTGGCGAGACTTTAGTAACAATCCGAGAGGCCATGGGTATACATCTCCTCGCAAGTGGTGAATCCTTTATAGGCTATTCAAACACCTTGATCACGACTTATACCCAATCATCCGGGTCCACATCTCCTTAGAGATGTTTGCTTAAGATGTCAAAGCATAAGTCTCCATGATCAAGATGACTTGAATACTGAAGTCGAAGGAACATCGCACTTAAGCCACGATAAGAACTTCATTGACATATCTATATATCAGAGAACCATATGAAGTCTTACTGGTCACTCAATGAACTAGTTACCATAACTAGCATCCACGATTAACTCGGACATCACTATGTCTCCGGCCCGGTGAGAATCGGTGCTTGGATACACCAAGTATACCTCGTGCTAGTCTCAGAGAATTGATGGTGTCGGATCCATCGATTCATCGACTAGGGATAATTATACATCACAATTACACATGTAGAGATACTCACTAGTTGTGATCCAATCACAAATTCTCTCATGCTGTGAATCGTATCGTGGACATTCAGTAAATGAGTTTAAGATCCAATCAAATACATAAAACATGTATACTCGAATAGTGAATCTTCATTTATCATATAAATGGTTCATACATAAGGCGATTGCCTTAGGACATCTCTCATATATTACTAACGAGACTCCCTTGGCCTAATGCCAATCGCTCACGGTATCGATACCATAAGCTCGAACATGACCCTCAAACTTACTTTGAGGTAATGCTTTAGTCGAAAGGATCCGCTAAGTTCCTTTTCGATTAGAATTTTCTCGATTTGTATTTACGTTCCTCTTGATGATCTCTCGATAAGATGATAGCGTGAAGCACATGTTTGGATCGTTGATGAGACCTTGGCTCTTTCGCAGCGAACTTCTTGATCAAACCGCTTCCTTTCTTTGCTTCAAGGCGCAATATATTACTGCCTCGGTGGTAGAATCCGCTCTGATCTCTTGTTTGGAACTTTTCCAACTCACTGCGCCCCATTCAAGGTGAATACGTATCGGTGAGACACGGAATCATCCTTATGCATCTGAAGGTGGCATCCGTATACCGCGTATCACCATGTCCCCTTCTCCGTATATTAGGAACACATCCTTAGTTCTTCTCAAGTACTTAGGATCGTCTTATGATCCACCCAATGATCCATTCTGGATCGGATTGGTATCTGCTCGTGACACTCGAGGCATCGATACATCGGGCCTCGTACATAACATAGCATACATGATAGATCCTATTGCGGATGCATAGGGAATCTTACTCATGCAAATCCTCTCGTCTTACGTGCGCGGACACATAGACTTGAAGGTGTACCCCATGCACGATGGGTAGATAACCTTTCTTGGATTCGACATGCTAAACCTCTTTGCTTTTCGGTCTATATATGTAGGCTGCGAAGACCAAGCAAGTTTGATCTATCTCTATAGATCTTAATCCCAGGATGTAGGTTGCTTCTCCCGTCTTTCATGGAGAATGTCTTGGATAACCAAACCTTAGCATTGTAAGATTGACACATCGTTTCCTATAAGTAATATGTCATCGACATACAATACTAGGAACACATTGCCTCCCACTAACCTTCTTGTACACACAAGGTTAAATGCGGATTTTGTGAAATCAAACTTTTTGATCGTCTCATCAAAGCGGATATTCGACTCTGGATGCTTGCTTCAATCCATAAATGGATCGTCGCAATTTGCATACCTTGGTTTTATCAGCGATGTGAAACCCTCGGTGTATCATATACCGTCCTCGGCGAGTTTCCATTAAGGAAAATGTTTTCACATCCATACGCCATATCTCATAATCATAATGAGCGCTATGGCGGGAGCATCGAATGGATTTAAGCATAGCTACTGAGCGAATAGGTTTCGTCATAATCAACACCTTGTTTTTGGCGATATCCTTTCGCCACCAATCTAGCCTTATAGGTAATCACATTACCATCCATGTATTTTCTTCTTGAAAACCCACTTGCACCTATAGGCTTTATGCCTTGGTGGGTCAACCAAGTTCGAACTTGGTTTTCGTACATGGAATCCATTTCCGACTTCATGGCACAAGCCACTTATCCCTTTACGAACTTGTCGGCACTTCTTCATAGCTGGTAGGCTCCTCATCATCAATGGTAACACGTCGTTCGATTCACTTACGAAATCCATATCTCTCGGGAATATTGCGTGTTCTGCGGATCTCTGAAGATGTGGTGTTACAATAAGTCGACCGATTGCTCATCACTATGAGTTGTCATTTGTTGTGCTCATTATCTCATCAATGTCTATTTGAGTCTCTCGAGCCTCCTCAAGCTCGGCGACACTCCCACTTGTTTTCTTGCAAGAGAAACTCTTTCTCTAGAAACACGGCATGCCTTGAAACAAACACCTTTTGTTCCACGGGATGATAGAATTGGTAACCCCTTGTTTCCTTAGGGTATCAATAAATAGACATTTATCGGACTTAGCATCGGTTTTATGCGTCTGATCACTTCACATAAGCGGGACAACCCCATATCTTCAAGTAAGATACATGAGGTTTCTTACCATTCCATATCTCATATGGAGTAGTTGAGACTACCTTGGTAGGCATTACATTTAACAAGTAAGCAAGTATGCCCCCAAAGGACTTGGGAAGAGTCGCATGATTCATCATTGACTGACCATGTCCAAGCAAAGTCGATTCGCCTCTCGGATACACCATTATCTTTGTGGTGTATAGGCGGAGTCCATTGAGACAATATACCATTGTCTCTTAGATAATCAGAAACTCTTGACTTAAGTATTCACCACCTCGATCCGATCAGTATTTTAATACTCTTGTCATGTTGTTTCTCTACTTCATTTCTGAATTCTTTGAACCTTTCAAAGGCTTCAGACTTGTGTTTCATCAAGAACACATACCCAAACCATGAGTGATCATCGGTGAAGGTAATGAAGTAGCTATAGCCTCCAAAAGATTGAGTTGACATAGGTCCATACATCACTATGTATTAGCCTAGTAACTCTCCCACTCGTTCACCTTTTCGTAAAGGTAACTTCATCTTGCCTTTTAAGCATGATTCATGTATCGTATGAATCAATTCAAGCGATTCCGAATTCCACATCGGTGTAATTCGGACATGCGTTTCTTGCTTATATGGCCAAACGACAATGCCACATATAGGAGTCTATTTGATTATCCTTTGAGCCGCAGCGTGTTGCTCGCCCGATATTGAAAATGTCCTTTGGATATGTCCAGCGTATAAATGCCATTACTCAAGTTCGGTTCCATAAAGTCGCCATTAAAGTTATATAACAACAATTGTTACTAAGCGTCAAATGGAAACCATTTCTATTTAAGCGAAATAGAAACAATGTTCTTTATTAGAGAAGGAACATAATAGCAATTGTCGAGTTCTAAGACTAGTCCACTAGGAGCTTGCAAATAAGTTCCGATGGCGCGACGACCTTTGCTCCATTGCCAACATAAATTTGACTCTCCTTGACAAGTCTTCTTCTATTCCTTAGCCCTGTATGTCATTACATATATGTGAGCTACACCCGGTATCCAATACCCAAGTGTCTAGGAAATAGAATGACAATCAATACGAAGATACGAAGAGGATGGGGCATCGGATGCCTTATTCTTCTTCATGGACTCAAGATAAATCTTGCACGATTTCTTCGCGGTGGCCTTCCTTGCCATAATGATGGCAAGTGCCCTTTTCTTAGTTCCGCCTTCTTTGCCTTTTTTTTCTTTTCTTACATTCTTTTGCCTTCCTCTTAGAACCTTTCTTTGAGGAATCAACTATGAACCGCCTTCTCCTCATGCTTCACAGAAGGCTCCACAGTCTTCAGCATATTGAGGAGCTCGGGAATGGTGGATTCCAATTTGTTCATCCGATAGTTCATCACAAATTGCGAGAAACTCTTGGGCAAACAATGCAGAATTAAGTCAATACTTAACTCATGATCCATCACAAAACCGAGGGTAGCTAGCCGCTCGATGTACCCGTTCATCTTTAGCACAAACTGCACTACAGATGAACCTTCTTGCATCTTCGTGGTGAAGAAGAGCCTAGAGACCTCGAACCTTTCGGATCTCGCTTGCTCATCGAACAACTCATGAAGATGGAAGACCATAGTATTAGCATCCATATGCTCATGCTGCTTTTGCAGCTCAGGTACCATCGTCGCTAGCATGATGCAACTCGCCAGCTCAGAATCTGCCACATGTTTCTGATAGACCAACATTTGGTCTGGAGTTACATGGTCCTTAGGACGGTCAGGAAGAGGCTCTTCAAGGACATATGCAAGCTTTTTCGTCTTGAGAACAATTCTCAGGTTTCTAAGCCAGTCCAGGAAGTTAAGCCCAGTCAGTTTGTTCGAATCCAAAATAGTGCGCAAATTCAAAGACGTCATGATCAATTTATTGACCTAGAAATACAAAACGAGCATATATGAGAAAATGATTTTAAAATGCATCAATATACATTTATAAATCCCATTCATTTTTCGAATTTCAAAAACCCCAAAATCACTTCGGGAGATTGTAGGTCCATCTCGAATGGTGATATCCATCATAGTTATGAACAACCTTGGAGAGTCCAACAAGCCATTCATAACTTGACGGTAGGTATCATCTATACGATTGCATATCCGTATATGCAACTATCACAATGTGCTATCAACTAATTGAATGTTCACACATACATCGGGTTGTTAACACATTAACAAGTATGCATCATATGCATAGCACCCAACTTCACCTCCTTTACATCGACCTTGGAGAGAGTCAACAAGCCGATGCTCGGGTTAAAGCCAACCCATTAATCGGGACATAGTTTTAATATGGTTAGAGCGCATTCAACCAATTAGCCCAGCTTGGAGAGAGTCCAACAACCAAAGCTAACGATTGACCTCTGACTCTTACCATATTAGTATTAAACTATTCCATGGTTTGAACATGTTAGGGTTCGAGCCGGGCTTGGAGAGAGTCCAACAACCCAAACAAGAAACAGAACTCTGGTTCTAACCATATTAATGGAAGGTGTAGGCTTTAATATTGATTAAGGGTTTTTATGTCTCATCCTCTTTGCATGCAAATAACTATTATCTACATGGCATGGCATACATGACATACATCTACATGTCACGACATCCATGGCATAATGTTATGCATCTAATGCAATTACATGGCATACAATTATGTCATGTATATAATTTCCTTATATGTCATAACTATTTATGGAAATAAAATATGTTTAAGATTTGATTCTCCAAATCAAATCATAATTAAATTAGGAAACAAATTTCCAAATCTAATCACATATTTTATTCATGGAATTATTTGATTAAGAAAAATCTATTTAGGAAACCAATTTCCTAAATCATTGAAACTACTTATGGAAATAAAATATTTTTAAGATTTGATTTCCCAAATCAAATCATGATTAAATTAGAAAACAAATTTCCAGAATCTAATCAAATATTTTATTTATGGAAAATATCAATTTCCATAAATACTTCCAACTTTCCAAAAGTGGAAGATTTCCATAAATACTTCTAGACTTTCCAAAATTGAAAATTTTACATAAATACTTCTAAATTTCCAAAATTTAGAAAATTTCCAGAAATACATTATGACTATCGTAAAACCAATTTTACGATTATGTCGAAACACAACCTGGGCTCTGATACCACTGTTGGGTTTCCGGCACCGCGGCGTGTGTGTGTTCGATCATGTTTCGTAAACATGAGCACAGTGGAAGCAATTAAAATTAATAAATCTATATTTATTACAACACACACAACACACGCATGCTATTACAACAAGTGTAGACATAACCGTAAATTAAAATTTGCAATAAAAGGAAATTAAACTACGTTATACCTTCCGTATGACGTGTAGCGGGAACGGCATCAACCGGAACGATCCTCGTAAGAATCGTCTCTATCCGTATCCACGCCGAGCTCCTCGGGATGACTTTGCTAAGTCACGAGCTTCATCTTCGTACGGGTTACTAGCCTCGTGTTGAAGACGACGTGATCGAGAGATGATCACGATCCGAATCCAAATTCGGATCCTAAAATGACTTCTCTAAACTCGCTTCTCCGGAGAGGTATTCGTCAACCGTTTGACGAATCCTTCGTCCTCCACCTCAGAGGATTACCGGAGATCAAATCCCCGGTAAGTTAGCCGCTGTCGGAGCACTAACCGTCGTCCAAGCAGCGCTCGGCGAGAGGAGAAAAGCTGTCAGAAAAACTGGACAGCTTGGTGGAGAGTAAGCGCCGGCCAAAACAAGGAGAGGAAGCTCACCTTGATGCGAACCTATAGGAGATCACCGGAGGGTCGGAGGTTCACGGCTGAAGCTTGGGCGCCGGCAAGGTCTTGGGCGGCGGCACAAAGCTGGGCGGCAGCTTGTAGTTAGCGCGAAATCACCAACAAGGGTGGCGGCAACTCAAAATAGATTAGGGTTTTGGATTAGGGTTTTTAAGCCCTATTTTATAGAGAACTAATTCTCTTAATGGTTAATGGATCATATCCATAAAGCCCGTTAACCGCTCCATTAAGATAAGTTAAAATAAACCAAACCATGATGGTTTTATTTTAAGTTAAAAACGAACGAACCAACCTTTGGTTCATTCGTTTAATATAAACCAAACCCTTTGGTTTATTCTCATCCATTGGATTAGAACCAAACCATTTTGGTCCATCCATTATGTCTTCATAAGACCACGGCCCATCCCGCTTCCATTGCTGCGGTGAAACAATTTCATGCTCGCTTTATGTTTGGTCGACCAAACATAGTTTCTCTCGATGCGAGAATCCCATTCTCAAGCTCGTTTTAAATCCTTTGGATTACACTCGTTGTCGTGTGACCAAATAGGTTCTCGGTTTATGTTGGCCGTCTATAATTAACCATTAATTATAGAGCGATCATGAGTGGCACCTAGTAGTACATCATGATCCCCAATTAGCGAAAAGATCAGCGGTTGATCGAGAACTATTTACGAAACCCTTGATGGCTCGAATGAATTGCCCCATTCCCTTCACTCATCTTATACCCACTTGGTTGAGGACATGGTCTATTGTGCCGATCCCACTAGTGACTATCGTCACACCTAGCCCAAGTATCATTTCCTCGTCCTCTGATTCTAGTTACTCCACATGTATCGAAGAGTACCTTACTCTAAACATGTAATGCTTTGGCAGACTTTAGTAACAATCCGAGAGGCCATGGGTATACATCTCCTGCATAAGGAGTGGTGAATCCTTTATAGGCTATTCAAACACCTTGATCACTTGACTTATACCCAATCATCCGGGTCCACATCTCCTTAGAGATGTTTGCTTAAGATGTCAAAGCATAAGTCTCCATGATCAAGATGACTTGAATAGTCAAAGAACATCGCCTTAAGCCACAGTAACTTCATTGACATATCTATATATGCAAGAACCATATGAAGTCTTACGGTGGTCACTCCAATGAACTAGTTACCATAACTAGCATCACGATTAACTCCGGACATCACTATGTCTCGGCCCGGTGAGAATCGGTTGCTTGGATACACCAAGGAGTATACCTCGTGCTAGTCTCAGCGAATTGATGGTGTCGGATCCATCAATTCATCGACTAGGGATAATTCCAATACATCACAATTACACATGTAGAGATACTCACTAGTTGTGATCCAATCACAAATTCTCTCATCTTTGTAGATAAATATGTGGACATTGATAAATGAGTTTAAGATCAATCAAATACATAAAACATGTATACTCAAATAGTGAATCTTCATTTATCATATAAATGGTTCATACATAAAGCGATTGCCTTAGGACATCTCTCATATATTACTAACATGATCATCGATATCGAGTATATACTAAATGATCAGCGAACATGTAATGTACAGCGTATTGCATTGAAACCAAGCTATATCATCCTAAGCGGATATATAATAACACTAACCCATATAACATCAGAAATCTCATACGACAAAACTCGGCATATGAGCGATCATCAGAATCACATGTAATAACATCCCGGTCCATACCACACATATGACATGGGCTAATCAAATCATATATACACAATCAACACATATATCATGCTCAACACATAGAGTATATAAAATCATACAGCATGTATCATGATGATAAACATATGAACAAACATAATAAATCTCAGGAGCATATGTAAAACATATATCAATACATGCATACATATATGTCAATATATGCATGGTCATCCAATGACTTCGTACACACGACTTCCGTCCGACATGACAATATGATCAACTCAGGCCACCATCTCGGTGACGATTGGGTAGTATGAAGTGTATAACTGGCCACCATGACTATACTCTAGGGGTATAGCTAGTATCCTACCATATACAGTATATACACGACAAGCGCACATGATCACAAGATACATAGTGGGTAGTTACTTTACACAATGGCATATATGTACACCATCTATAGTGGCGAGGCGTACGCACATCAATGCTATGCCCTCGGACCCACCACTAAGTGGTAGGCATGGATGACCCGTCCACTACAGGGAGAGGTCGGAATTGTAAATGCGATGTAATGATGCATAGCTCCATCATGTATCCTCGCCACTCATATCCGCAAGTAGATCAACCAAAAGTGAACTATCACAGGACTACGATCCACAAGACTCTCTCTATGCACAAAGTCATATGCGACAAACAACCACGCTAGCTCTGCAGTCGATGGCGAGATACTATGACCCTCATATACCATACCTACGGGCATGCATGATCCATAATGGATATACCATCACGCTAGGACCTAGTCCATGGTCACATAACCACAACCACATACTTATCTATGCAGACAACTAGATCCATAATAGATGCATAATATGGGTATGATAACAATCGACTCCGTAATCAATCCATCACCTAACCTAGTGATGTAACACGATAATCTACGAGTCACAAGGATAACCTAACACACTGTACTTCAATATTCCCGGCTAACCACATAATAGGGTTTATAGTTCCTATCAGGTGCTAGATAATCAATGAAGTAACATAGTATATATCTCAAAGGTCAAGCGGTACAAGCATATGATTAAATAAAGTGGATTTAAGGTAAGCGAGTATAAACATAAATCCAAGATCATGCACTAGAATTTGATCAAAACTCAGGACGGTAGATATTACCCACTGATACGCTTGATTCATCCTCCGCGTCGTATCTATCCCAAATCACACATAATAGTAAACATGAAGTCTAGGTAAGGATCTCCATCAATTATCAATCAAACTACAATTTTCTATATTGCACATCCTTCCTAAATCGATAGTAAGAACCACAATATTACAGATACCAATAACACATAATAAATCCACACAATCATCAGCTATAATCGGTACCTCAATATCAAATTACAAGCTAATCCATTCCCACCTAAATCTTGATCATCCGGGATTTGATTAAAGGCCGAAACTAATTATATAGGTAATTAAACCTTAGGTTTAATTAATTAAATCACAATCAATCTCATTAATCCAATGATCCCTAATAAATTTTAAACACAAACAATCATTTAAGAAATATATATATTTTTTTTCGTATCTTACATTCACCCCCACTAATAAAAATTTGGTCCCCAAATTTCTGACTCATGTACGAGTACGAGATGTCACAATAATCATCTAAAGTATCTGGTGCAAAGTCACACCTCAAGTGACTAAGTGGGGTACTAAGCTCGAATATTATATTCCAGCTCTCCTACTTCTCAGCCAACCTATTAAGAGCTCAATAACTGTACCAGAGTGGAGCTCTATACCCGTAACCGATGGGAGACTTTGCCAGAATCGTAAAGATAATCATGAACCACTATCAGAAATGATACCCAAGGATACTCCATGGATATAATTCCATCAAGCGATCCAACGGAGTTCATCTTACGGCTCGGAAGAAAATGAGTTGACCTAGATAATCAATCATCGACTACCCAAATCCTATCAAGTCCTTTCCGAATTCTGGATAATCTCCCAACATAGCCTAATGTACTAGGCTCTCACTTCATCACGGTACGTAACCCTACCGATCACAATATTCCACCTTTGCTTGTTGGCATACCCAACATCAAACTACGAAATCAACCGTCTCCCATATATCGTTCCACCAACATGAACATCTCAATACTCACTATTTTCGGATACACTCCGAATAAATCATCAATCTCGAATGAAGAGTCTTCTGAAATAGCTAATCCTAAAGCGAATGCAACTCTAAGAACCACTATCCTTCCCAGAGACGGAGATTTATTCTCACAAGAGAAATTAATCTAATGTCCAAAATCCACTCTGTCACTCAGAACTGAAAGTAACTAGGAGACTATAATGACTGATCTTGCTAGTTTCTCAACTAGCATACACATAATATACGTCTCATTCAACTGCGTCGGGATCGCTCCTAATCCCTGAAATGATGCATCTGCGTACAATACCCTTCCATCCATTTCAAACGGATTAACTAACACTAACACAAAAGTCAGCCACCGTCTAGGCTCTGAAACCAAGCTTCACTAACTTCCGACTAGGTGATTGCCATCACCTTCTTGGTCCCACAAGTCGACGATATAGTATCGCTAGTAACATCCTATCCACATCTATGGTAAATATCAAGTCAATCTAGGGAAACATAACTTCCCTTAAGATTGTGAATATATCTCCAAAAATATATCATCCACAGATATGATGACAATCGATCTCAAATACTCCAAGAGTACTTGATTCCTCAAATCTATGAACGACTAACTTATCGATAAGTATAACAACATTATCAACATCTCCTAAAATTCATACCAAGTATGAAATATCGTCTTTCACACACCTGCATCCTTTTACTCTAAGCTGATGATATATCAGTCATCACACCAACAATGATAATTGTATGACATTATGTCACTACAATATCAACCCTCCAATCATATATCAACCCTAGGATATACACAGGTGTCATTTAACTAATCTAAACAGATCATCTATCCCTAACGAAGGATACTCATTCTCAACTACTGTGTTCCAATCATCGATAATCGATGCATAACCTCAAAGGTCTGCCTCTCTTTTAACAAAGAGTTACGAGTCTTCTCAAGAAGAAACACTAGGGAAGATAAATCTCCCATAGTGTTTAGCAACACTAATACCCATAAAATCATCTCCCGGTATGAGGTCTTCAATATCGGAACCATTTCCGAAATCACCTCAATCGCTTACTCCACTTGCCCATGCAGTGGAAAGCTCGAGAGTTCATCCAAAACTATATCCGAATACTCTCAAATTATACGTACATCCGAGAGTCCTAGTATACCAACGCTCCAACAATCTAACTATCCATAAGGATATGTCTATAGTGGAGGTATGTCTAGCAAAGGCTAAGGGTATCCCTTGACTTCTTGATTGTTGATCAACATCTCACCTGACGGTAGAGATACCACCAATCCATAAGTCGATAGGAACCCATCTAATCCTATCTAAGAATGTTCTAGACCTACATACCTAAAACTACCAGTATCTCTCGATATATCCGCAAATAGGATATCCTAAAGTAATACCCCGAAGGACCGATCCTTCAGTCTTCTATACTTCTTCTCGAGTAATCATGTAAACTCGTCCAACTTCTGCTCTTGGCGATTGAGCACAAGTAGATGCGAAAGACTACAATGGAGAACTGAAATCAGCTGCTGATACTGAGGTACAAACTGAAACAACTACAATGGAGATGGTAAACACTGTTGGACTAACAAAAGGTACACATCTGGTTGTAAAATACTGAAGAACTGCCAACATCGTACCACGATCCAACTCTGTGAAAGGTATAGTTGCAACTGGAGAATACTGCGTAGATACAACCATCATCGTAAATCTCTCCTTTGTATAAAGCATAACCACGTCTAGGAAGGTAACAGTTGTTGTCGTCTAGGAAGGTAACATTTGTTGTCTGAACGTCTGAGTCTTCTGGGAATTCTTCGGCTGATACTGCTGAGTAATTTACTTCTTCCAGATGAAAGTATCAAAGAACTCCAACTATATCCGAGGTAGTAAATCGCTGCTGATGTGATAACCCAATCTTCTGTAATGATCTTAGCTTTCGAGGTTGTGGATCGTTTGCTCGAAAGCATCATCCATAGTCTTCAACTGAGTCTTCAAAATACGTACTCTCCTCGTAGATACCGGCTGCTTATAGTAGAAACAGATACAATTGTCCATCGGATAATCTGACTCTGTGTCTCGTCGTAACCCGCACTGCACACACATAATCTCCTTTCGGCGTCTTTCCTCTGAGTTCGCTGATAAACATGAGAAGCTGCTGACAATCTGCAATCGGTCTTCTATGATCGGAAAACTCTCCAATAGTCGCTCGTGACTCACGACTTTAATCTTGCTCCTTTTGTCAAACATTCGGAGACTTCCAATTCCAATAATTTGACTTGCAATATCTGCTTATCAAATCTCCAATTCTTTAAAACACTTGCTACGGAGTCATTTCTATACACATGACTCAGTCTAAGGACTTCCGGTAGGATCTAGTAGGAGATCCAAACATCCTGATCAAGATGTCAACCGATAACCCGTGGGTGGCCAAAACCAACCCAATCACATTCTTGGGCTATTAAATGGTCGTAACTTTCGCAAGTCTAACGACTCTGCATGGTACTTCCATTACCAAACGATCACTCGACCTAAAGCCCAAGAATTCCTTGACAATGAGTCAAAGAAAATGATGTGGGAAAATACTCTCTCACAACATCACTACACCGTGGCCAAGTGATGTGTGATTTCCCGTAGGTTATTTCCTATATCTTCCACCAATTACCGGCTAAATCCAGATAATGGTATGCAGCTAACTTAGCTTCCTCTGTATAACACGAGTTAAGTACTCAAAAGTACCCTCAACGTTATACAACCTAGAACGACCAGTCCGAGGATCAAAATCCCCATGAATATCATATACTAATTTTCTACTATCTGAATCAGTAATAGTATACTCGCTTAGTCCATTACCCCATAGGTAATGATCTGACTAACATAATTAGTGAAAATTCTTAGGACCGTAATCCTTGATCTTCACAAGAGATGTGACTACTAACCCCTGCTATCCGACTCGGTATCAGTCGGCTCTCAAAGGTAATTACCTTTTCGATAGCAGGTACATATCTAATAACCTCAACATATCGTTCCCGTGGTCAAACTCAAACCACGGTTACGAATACTAACCAATATCCTACAAGTCATCCATGTTATAAGCAACTAAGTGCATAGCCAATAGAAGGATATGTAATAACAGTTAACATACCTTAAACCTTGTAGCTCGGAGATGTCCGCAATAGCCAGATCCCAGAACTCACAAAACCAAAACCGAGTAAAGCAAAACTCGATGTCCGAACGGAATAAAATCCGAAAGTAGACTTCGCAACCTAGGGCTCTGATACCAATAAAATTGTCACGCCCCGAGAGTATGCCGTGCCAAAAAGCAAACGGACGACATCTCCCCTGTACGTGGCAACATATTGGGTTAATACAAGGCCTGTAGGCCCACAACAACAACACAATATATAAAGATATCAACATATCGAACACAGCGGAAACATACAATAGATAAAACAATATACAATGACCCAACTGTGCACTCCGGAGTGACTTGACACAACAAGAATCATAACAGAAATCGAATCAAAGACAAAATACATACAACACATCCGTATATCACAACTACGGAAACCATACAGGGTAAAGACCCCAAAACAACAATCCATAGTAATACAACAATACGGAAAACATATCCATCCGTCCGGTGTGAGATGGGATCAGCTAGAAGAGCTCCGAACATCCGAGGAATCTTTTACCTGTTACCTGGGCGACAGGAAGCCCAGGGTCCTGGGGTGGTGAGTATAAACTCAGGGGTAATATATAGAAAGTGCATGAACATATAGGGTAAAGAAATCTACAAGTATACATGTGAAGATATACAGGTATACAGCATGAATCCAATAGACCTACAGTCCTATCCAAATCTAATAACAAGTAACTACAGTAAAATCATACTCAATGTATATACTAAACTGATCAACTGAACATGAAGTAATGTACCAACATACCTGACGGTCTGCAACACCATAAGCTATATCATCCTGAACAGATATACAATAACACAACCCATATAACGCACAAAATCAATCCCATACCTGACCAATACTCCGACAAATGAATAGTATATAATCACATATAATAACATCCCGGTCCATACCACACTATGACATGACGCTAATCAAATGCATACAAGTCTGAATCAACGCATGTATCATGCTCAACACATAGCAGTATATAAAATGCAAATGGCATGTATCATGATGAACATCCATATGCAGCAATCATAGTTCAATCAAATGCAACATCTCACAGGCATATGTAAAACATATATCAAATACATGCATACATATATATATCAGCAATGCATATGCATGGTCATGCCTGCGCACCCAACTCGCTACCACGACCCCAGTGTGGCCTAGGTGGCACGACATGACAACTATCCCGACTCCAGCTGCCACCACTCTCGAGTGGCCGAGTTGGGTAGTATGAAACAGTAGCTAGCCTTCCATAGAGTTATATGCTACCCACACGGAGGTCCCTACTGCTAGGTGCTCCGTCCCTACCCATGAGTAGACGAGCACCGCACCCAGGACAACTGCACATCACACAACCACTGTCTATAGTGGATGAGTGTGCTAACTACCACTCTGCACAGTGGCCAAGTGCGCATCTCCAACTACCACCATCCATAGTGGCCGAGAATGGCACGCACAACAATGCTCTGCCCTCAACCCTGCAACCACTACCCCGAGTGGCCAGGGAGGCAGGATGACTGATGACCCATCTCAACCACAAGGGAGACTCAGTCTACAGCATGCATGCAATGTAATGATGCATAGATCCATACATGTATCCTCGCCACACTCCCTATCCCACGGGGAGTCCTGGTCAACCAAAAGTCAACTATGCAAGGACTACAATCCATAAGACTCTCTCTATCGCATAAAGAGTCATACTCATCTGACAGTTAACCATGCTAAGACCTCTAGTCAGTAGCGATATACAATCGACCGTCCATATAACCATATACGGGCACACAATCCATAAGGAATATACCATCACACTAAGACCTCTAGTCTATAGTCACATACTCACAACCACACACTTAACTATGCACAGACAACTAGATCCACCATAGATGCACCACTAATATATGTACGATACAACAATCGACTTCCTAACCCAAACCATCACCTAACCCTAGTGATGTAACACAGTAATCCAATCTGAGGTCACAAGGATAATCCTAACCACCTCTATTTACTGAACATCCATCGACTAACACATAATAGGGTTTAGAGTTCCTATCCGTGCTAGATAATCAATGAAGTAACAGAGTATATATCTCAAAGGTCAAGGCAGTACAAGCATATGATTAAATAAGAGTGGATTTAAGGTAAACAGGTATAAACATAAATCCAAGATCATGCACTAGAATTTGATCAAAACTACCGGACCAGGTAGATATTACCCACCTGCTATGTAACCCGTGCTATTCATCTCCACGTCCATGTATCTATCACAATCAAAGTCCTGTAACAATAGGATACAATAAAGGACCATCACATATCTAATGATCGAATCAAATTCTACATCAACCTTGTATCTCGATCAACTAAATCGAACAATCTAATACTACAAGATGAATGAATTCATATTAACCAATCAATCAACCACATTCATCTATATCAATCCACAATATTAACTGTAAATATACCAATCGGACATACCTTGCATTTCCGAATTAGATCCACAAGGAAATCTCTGCTTCCACACAATCGCGTGCCAATTCCCATAACTGAGCCCACATCTCATCAATCGACAACCACTCTAAACACATAAATACAGATGAAACAATAAGCATACCCAAAACTTACCGATCAGATCATCTTCATCCCCTGATCCTTGCACTCACAATTCAAAAACTAGAGATATGGATCTCGAGCCTACCCAACACTGGAAAAACTGAATGATAAGAGAATTATTACCAAAATCACAATGGTACCAAAATTGATCACCATCCATTGGCCATATAGCCTATAGAAACTCCACCAGCACACCCTGGATCGAAATCTCTGTTGAGATTCACAATTACCAACTCTCCCTCTTCACCTTCAGATCCATTCACAAGTGATGGTACTCCAATCGGTAACCTTTTCGACCGAGGACACACGATTCAGAACGGCAATAGCATCGCAAGTGGAGATGTCGAAGAACCGTGACATCGTTGAACTAGGTAGTCACCTTGGAAAGAAAAGCTCATCGGAGCTTGCTGTCGACGAAACTGAGGGGTCGAAGGATCTAGCTGCAGGCAGATCGTCGGTCGAACGAAAAATGACAGCAGTGACTAATCGATCCCATGGATAGGGTAGAGATCGAGCAGCACTGACGTTGCTATTGGCACCGCGTGGTCGACCGAGATGGTCGACGATGATCGCCGAGCTCACGATCGGAAGAAGAAGAGAAGAAATCGCGTCCTGCCGCGACAACAACGCTGTCAATCTGCTCGCACGAAGAACTGCTGAGACCTCGGAAGGAAAGGATCAGGCTGATCTCCGACCGGAAGGACCAACCGGAGCAGCGACGTCGCCAAGCTCTCTCACAAGGCGGTCGGCGAGCTGGGAGAGAACGACGGTCGGAGCAGAGGTGCGGAGGTGGTCGAGAGAATGGCGATCGCGATTTGGGTTTGATTTGGGGATTTGATTAAAGGCCGAAACTAATTATATAGGTAATTAAACCTTAGGTTTAATTAATTAAATCTCAATCAATCTCATTAATCCAATGATCCCTAATAAATTTTAAACACAAACAATCATTTAAGAAATATTTTTTTTTTCATATCTTACACAGGACATGATCTATAGTGTCAATCCTCATAGGCTGACTACGTCACACCTAGCCCAAGTATCATTTCCTCGTCCTACGAATTCTAGTTACTGCACATGAATCCAAGAGTACCTTACTCTAAATATGTAATGCTTTGGCCAAAGACTTTAGTAACAATCCGACGAATGGTCATGGGTATACATCTCCTCGCAAGAAGTGGTGAATCTGTTATAGGCTATTCAAACACAATCGTTCACTTCGACTTATACCCAATCATCCTGGGTGCACATCTCTTTGGAGATGCTTGCTTAAGATGTCAAAGCATAAGTCTTCATGACCAAGATGACTTGAATATAGCAAGTCATAGGAACATCGCATTTAAGCTGCAGTAAGAACTTTATTGACATATCCATATATGTAGAGAACCATATGAAGTCTTACAGCTGGTTACTCCAATGAACAAATTACCATAATTATCATCCACGATTAACTCTGGACATCACAATGTCTCCAGCCAGTGAGAATCAGCTGCTTGGATACACCAAGGAGTATACCTCATGCTAGTCTCGACAGAAATGATGGTGTCCAAATCCATCAATTCATCGACTAGGGATAATTCCAATACATCACAATTACACATGTAGAGATACTCACTAGTTGTAATCCAATCACAAATTGTCTCTTGTTGTGAATCGTATTGCGGACATTCAATAAATGAGTTTAAGATCCAATCAAATACACAAAAACATGTATACTCAAATAGTGAATCTTCATTTATCAAATAAATGATATAACCATAAGGTGATTGCCTTAGGACACCTCTCATATATATTACTAACAAGCTTCACATTAAAGGGGAGCTAGGACAAACTCCTAATGTAATATTTAATAACACTTCTGCCTTATGTAATGATAGGAAGCATGCTAGAAATTTACTTGCTATCGTTCATGATAAGTAGCATGCTAGTAGTAAGCCTAAGGATCATTTAGAAATAAATATTTTTGTTTAGGTGCTAAACATGTTAATTTGCCTAAGGACAATTCTAGAACCATCCCACCTAAGGATAACAAGAACCTAGGCATAAATCTCAAGAAATCTAGACACATGCCTAGGAAGAAAAATATCTCATGAAATGATGTAAATTCAAAAATTGAGATATTATAAAAGGAAAACCAAGCCTTGAGGTCAAGGCTTGAGAAATTAGAAAATACTCTTGTAAAAATAAAAAATTCAAGTCAAGGGTCAAGTAGTCAAAGGTTATAGTCTAGAAGGAAAGCATTGCTTAAGGACAAGAAAGACTTGGGTCACAAGCCTAAGTCCAAGGCGATAATGCCGACCTACCACAATGTTCCATTTGAATATGGAATTAAGTCTAGGTCTAGGAAGGTCAAGGTCATAAGGGAGGCAATCGCTAGAGTTGACCTTAGGAAGACTGAAGTTACTAAGGCCTCTAAAAGTCCTAAGAATGTTGCTAGCAAGGTTACAAGGGGAGTTTACCTCCAGAGTTAACCTTAAGAAGACCGAAATGACCAAGGCTTCAAAACCTAGAAGGGTCATTAGGAGGGTAGCTAGGGAAGTTATCCCTAGTGAGTACTTACAAAACCCAAAGAGCTCCAATAAGTATTGGATTCCTAGGAGCGTGATTCCATCATGCTAGATGGGTTTAGGGTGTGACATCCTTGAATGGATAGGTAGTTAATCTAACCATGGTAAAGGTAACACTTTAGGGCATTTTTGAAGTATTGTAATACTTTGAAAATGAAATGATATTTATATTCTAAAAGATTTTAGGATGTGCCAATAGATTTTAAGAAGTTTGAAAAATCAATCATAATTGACACAATTAGGTTTACAGTTAATGGTGTGCCATTTTTGGTTTTTGGTACACATGGAAAATTGATCTATTATGGAAAAATGGGATTTAATCCTAGTAAATAGCAATTAGGTTTGAAATTTAGGTATTCTTATACCTTTATATTTTGTTTGTTATGCTTTGTTTGCTATATGTCATGTCATAACATCATGGTTACTATAATTGTATAAATGTCATGATCATGCTTAGGGTAATATATGTCATGTTTGTATTTAGGTTTATATTTATTCCATGACATCATGATTATTGACAAATATTTTAAATTATGCAATCATTATATGCCTTGATCATATTTCATGCATTAAGATTAATAAAATAAAAGTAAGGACAATAGCAAGATTTAAAATCTTATGATAAGGCAATTAAATATAGTTGCCTAGATAAAATGCATGAATCCTTAGATTAGGAAAGAATAAAAACCATATCTCACAACAATATTAAATTGACATGTGTGTGTATTGATACACCCTAGACACATGTGAGATGTTAGAAATATGAGTTAAATTCAAGGTGCATAGATGTTGAATCTAAATGAACACAAACTCATAATATAACATGGAGGAATTATGAGAAAAGCTATTCTACAAGTCATGTACATCTAACCCATAGACTATGCTTCAAAATAAGGTTTTAAAATCATTTTAAAATAAATTTAGAAATCTTTGTTGAAGCCTATATTTTGATAACTTTGGTGAAGTTGGCACAAAGTTAGACAAAAATATTAAAGTTTTCAATGATTTTGAACTTTGTATCAATTTTACAATTTAATGGGTATTTTTATATAACATTATTTTTTACCCATTATATTTCATGTAAGTAATGTACGTATGAAGTTTCAAGTTTTTTTTCAAAATATGTATAATTACTTAAGAATTTTCAAAATTCATTTCTAAAAGTTATTTTCTGCACATTGCAGAAACCAGTCGACTAGTGATAAGGTAGTCAATTGATAGTGCTAATTTCGACTGAAAAAGATTTGTTTAGCCATGTATCATCTATTTTATGTTACCCTAATGTCTCCTAACCCTAGGATATGCTTTGGAAAGCATTGGAAGGGTGAAATTATCATTGAAAATGATTAGGAGAGTTATTTAGGGTGGAGTATCGATTTTTAAGAGAGGCTAAAGTTCAAGTTTGAACTTTTACCCTTATTTTTGATGTCTTAAGTTTCCTATTGCCTTGGAAACTCTCCAAGGACATTGTTGGTGCAATGGTAAAGGGGGAGCAAGCCTTTAGGGGGAGTTTGTCCATCAAGGGATGATGGATGCAATTTTGACCAAAAGGGAAGAAGTGAAGGTTTGGTAAACCTTCATTATGGATTGCCTATCATTTAGTGATATGAGACTTATCACTAGGAAGAGTGAAGGCATCCAAGATGTTTTTGGACCAAGGGGGTGAATGTAGAATCTCTTTGAGAGATGAGGCATGTTGGTGCAACAAACCCCAGGTCAATGTTGACCAAACTCGAGTGGGACTCGAGTAGTATTTTGATGTTTGACAATAGGTTAACAATGGGTTTGACCATTGTTCAAAAATATGGTTTGACCATATGACTAGTGAATGATTGGGATATCCAAAGTTATATGAGGGAGATTATTTGGGGGAGATTGTTGGAGCAATAAACCTTGGAAGTCCAAGTTTGGATACTTGGCAAAAAAAGTCCAAAAATGAATATTTGGTATGAAAAGTCCAAGCATATAGTCTTGGTTGCATAAAGTCCAAGTGAACTTTGGCAATTGGAAAGTCCAACATTGAGTTGGCAAGGAAAGTCCAAGCATGGTATTGGCATGGAAAGTCTATGAATGGTCTTGGCAATTGGAAAGTCCAAGTCATGGATACATGGAAATTGAAAGTCCAAGTCATGGGTACTTGGCAAAGTGAAAGTCCAAGGGTATAGATTTGATGGCGTAAAGTCCAAGCATGGGTCTTGGCGGCGTAAGTCCAAATGGATCTTTGCAAGGAAGTCCAAGAGTGAGGTTTTGGCAGCGTAAAGTCTAAGCATGCATATTGGCGACATAAGTCCAAATGGATCTTGGAAATGTGAAAGTCCCAGCATGGGTCTTCGCGGCGTAAGTCCAAATGGATCATTACAAGGAAGTCTAAAGGTGGGGTTTTGGCGACTTAAAGTCCAAGCATGGGTCTTGGTTGCGTAAGTCCAAATGAATCTTGGCAAAGGACCCGATTAGCTTAACATAGCTGATGGAAGCACCTGAAGGCTATCACAAAGAATGAAGTCACATACTCGAGGGATCCGAGAGGCATGGGTTGATGTAGGTAGCTAGAAGTCTTAGGTCTAGGCTATGGGTGGTCAATCAAGTATGTGGGGATCATACATGGGTTAAATCTCATGTTTAAGGTTTATTAGTCGATTGGGGTTATTGACCAGTCGACTAACCGAGTGTATGACACTCGGGAGTCTAGTTGACTCGTATCAGTCGACTGATCGAGTAGTTGACTAAGCTTTGACTACTCAACCTGTGTTTGGGTAGTCAATTGCCAGTTGTGGACAGTGGATTGGTCCATGCCAGTTGACTTCGAATGATGGGCAGTCGACTAGTGGTGATGGACACGGGTACAGAATGTCATTGACTAGTGGGTTGGCAGTCAACTGTTGGTAAGGGTAGTCGACTACTGGTAAGGGCAATCGACTGCTAAGGTATCCGTTGGTTGGAATGCCAACATGGATTAGTTCATTGTGAGACAATAGATAGGGAGTAGTCAACTGGTGTCTTTTGGCAGTCGTCTTCTAGGTGTGAAATCAGCCAAGTGCAGGTTATAAAAGGAGAAGCTCATGGAGGATTTTGGCCAAGGTTTTTGGGGTGATTTTAATGGAAAAGTGTTGTTGCATTCCAGACCTTCAAGAGAAATTCAAAGAAACCAAAGTTCAAGCAAGAAAATCTCACTTCTTGTAAAGTGTTTAGTTCTTTTTTCTTGTATTTTATGTTGGATCGAAAGCGTCGCTTGAGTGGGGGTGAATAGCAAGCGTAAAACATTTTGTCTTTTCATTCGATTAAACTTAAACGCAGCAGAATGTAAAAGAACAAAAAATAAATAGACACTCTATTTTTACTTGGTTCACAACCCAGCGGTTGCTACTCTAAGGTCCCGTGATCCTTGACAGCGTACGAAGGGGTAATCCACTATAAAGTCTCCTCCTCATTGGAGGTAGGAGACAACGATCACAAAAACGAAAGCACGAGGATGAGACAACAAGCCTACCTCACCTCGTTACGATTAAAACTACGAATAAAGTAAATAAAAACAATACTTGTTGCCGACGAAGAGATTTTGAACTTTATGTTACATCGACGTTACGACGTTTAGAGCTTTGGCATTGCAGGAGCACTTTGAGAGCAAGATGGATGATGAAAAAAGAGTGGAATGACCCTTCTTTTATATCCCTAGAACCCCCCCCCCCCAACGTTCAAGATGGAGATCCTATCATCAAAGCCACCTCACCCTTAAAGAAAGAGATGAGTTTTGACTCTCCTCGAAGCTGTAATTCAAACAGCAGTTGAACTGGCCGGTTGAACTGGCCGATTGAACTGATGGCCAGGAGTTTCAACTACATCAAGATTTAGCTCGAAAATAACATTGAAATAAGTGTTTTCGACGGCTACCAACCGTCCGATCTCAACTTAGACCTTCCATGGGAAGTCTTAGTCAGATCATCGCCTACAGATGCCCCCATACGGAGGACACGACCTTACTTACACTCACTCACACGAGCTTACCTCAATCTTTATTTTTGAAGCTTTGCTTCCGGTCTTCGCCTGATTTCTTCGACTCCCTCCAAAGTCCTCTCGGTGTCGCTTTACCACCACGGTTCCCTCCGGGTGTCGCTGACCTTCGACTTAGCTTAGCATTCCTGCACACTTGATTTAGCTCATGAGATAACGATGTAAACTTAACTTTGTGTCTTTGCCATAATCAAAACACATGTTCGATTATCTAGTACCCCTGCACCAACAATCTTCCCCTTTTTGATCAATGGTAAACCAACACAAAGTTAAGGGAAATTTAAAGCATGAAAATAAGTAAAGTAAATGATAAACTCACTTAAAAGAACTCCCCCTTAACCTAGGTGAGTTTTGAAAGAAATACTTTAATTATTTAAATTTAAATTTTGTGGTACTCCCCCTTAACTTATGCTCTTCTCTACCTTTTTCCATGAATCAAAAATAAGGTCAGGGGTTTATAAAAAATAAGGGGTTTTAAAATCCATAATATTATAGCATGCATACAAAAGTGAGTATGAGTCCAAGCATACGTCTCGAATTGGTTAAGTAAATTGGTTCGAGGTATATCCCTCTGCACCAACAATAAGTTTTTTGAAACTTAGCTTTGATTTTCAAAATACTTATAAGCTAATTTTCTAGAATAACTTTAAAGATTTATAACCCTTAGGGTTAGTTTGCTCTCCCCCTTAGTCAAGTATATGAGGTATAAGAGAGTTAGGGGGTGCTAAACTTTGACCTAGAGAGTTTTATAGTTAATATTAGTCGATTATAATTATTTGTTTAAGCGCAATAGTTAAAAAATAGATGGCTTTTGAAAAAAGTTATGAATATTATAATTATTCCTTAATCATCTCACCCATTCTATGTGTCTCAGAATTTATTCGCCTTATATGTTTTGTGAGATGATTTGAACTTAATTAAAGCTAGTCAACCTTGGGTTAGATTCGGATTTAACCCTAAGCTCGTCAAGTCACCTTTTCGAGAAATTGGCTTCCAGGTCATGGCGAGACACAGAGGCCTTCTTTGATCGGAACAACGACCACTTCCTTAGACAAAGCCAAGTTCGGGAAAATGATAACTTGATTCACCTAAGATTACTTCCTAGTCTAACTAGTTTAGGATACGATGAGGTAGCTTCAACTAGTTCCACTCAGTCAAGTGCACCAAGCTAGATACGCATTATCTAGCTCGAATACACGAGACTTTGTTTCCCTAACGTACTATTATCTTGTCGCATTCTGATACTATGTTATCCAGAGTTGACTAACTACTTGTCCTATCTAACCGTTCTAAAAAGTAAAATAAAAGTTTGATCATGCTAAGTTATCGGGTATACTATTTTGGTATTAGCTCCCCCTAGATCATTGAACCAATATGGTCTATTCAAGTAATAAACTTGATCCTGGGGAATCCAATACCTATTGGTCCTTATATGTGAATTTAAGAGAGTCTTCGGGACCCAAGCTTGGACTCATTGATGACTACGATTTACGATAGACATATATGATCTATTCGTTGTCTTTGGACTAAACCCGAGTACTACTCTGTTGTACACGACTCTCTGAGTTCCAAGAAGTCGGTTAAGATCCTTAGATCCCATCGAGAACTTGTCCAACCGAGCCTCGAGCTCTTGGACTTGTCCTTTCAAGAGTGAGTTCTCACCTTCGAGTTTTTCAACTCGAGTTGAGTCCTCCTCTTGAACTTTACTAGTCGAAGAGGTTAGGGTGGCCTCTTGCTTGAGGGTTTCGACCTCCTCAAGCAAGGATTCGACCCTAGACTCGGACATAGCTAATTTCCTAGCTAGCATCTTAATTGTATGATAAAGCGTACTAATTAAAGAATGACTAACCTTGACTTTCTCTTTCAGCCCGACTTTGAGTCTCTTCTCGAAGTAGTCTTCGGGGTCCGAGTCAGAGTTGTAGTTGGATTCGTACTCGGCTTCGTACTCGAACTTAGACTCTTTTGGTCTTCCCATGTATTCTCTGCCGACGCCTTCTTCTTCATTGTCCCAAGTTGCACGAAAGACTTTCTTTGCTCCCTTTTGCTTTGATTTGAATTGCACCCTCTTTTTGTTCTTTGATAGCTCTCTTTCTTTTCGAACAATCCTCCGCACCATGTTCACTATCGCAGCCTCCTCTTCGGATTCAGACTCAGATTCGCCTTCGGGTTCGGATTCATCTTCTTGCTCGGGAGGTGGCTTCCTCTTTCCTTTTCTTCTTTGACCTGCAAGTAAGGCAACTCCTTTCTCGCCCCCGACCACGTTAGTTTGTTCATGAAGTTTGAATTCCGAAAATAATTCATCTAGTCAAATTTAGAGAGGTCCTTAGAAACCTTGTAGGCATCGACCATGGATGCCCACAAGGTAGTCCTAGGAAAGGCATTAAGTGCATATCTTATAAGGTCTCGGTTCTCGACCTTTTGTCCGATGGAGTGTAGGTTGTTGACGATGTCTTGTATACAAGCATGTAGTTGTGTTGCTGTCTCGTGTTCCTGCATCTTTAGATTATAAAATTTATTGAATAGTAAATCTCTTTTACATACCTTAGCATCGGACGTCCCTTCATGTAGATCAATTAATTTGTTCTAGAGCTCTTTAGCGCTAATGAATGGTCGAATTCTATTGAGCTCCTCATTGGACAAGCCGCATTGCAACATTTGGGTTGCTTTTGCATCGGCTTCAATTTGCCTCTTGGTTGCATTGGTCCACTTATCGAAATCCAAGGGCTCCCCTTGATCATTGGTGGGTAGAGCAAAGTCGGTTTGGATTATTATCCAAGTCTCGACTTGTGTTTTCAAGAAACACTCCATCCGACCTTTCTAATAACGGAAATCATTTCTGTTAAAGAAAGGAGGTTGGGTGGTGCTATACCCCTCAATATGTGCAATTAATTATCTTGAAAAACACGAATAAAAACAAAAAGGAATTCCAAGACTTGGTTTTGGATTAGTAATGCAGGAAATAATAAGGAATAAACGAAAGATAAAAGACTAAACAAAAAAATCGCACTTACAACCTTCGATGTCCCATATAATGGTAATAAATGTTGGTTTTAGGGGATGAAGACAGCTTGTTGTGAGGATAAACCCTAATATGAAGTGTAGATCTTTGAGAGAGCTTCGATTTGGTAGGTAGCACGTTTTGTGAGTCCACTTGTACAAAAAGTTATACCCATTTTACCGTCGGCTACTCCAAAAGTTAAATACTTGCATATACAAAACCAAAAAAAGGGTACCAAGACTTCGTCATGGATTAGTAGTGCGAGAGAAATAATAGGAGTAATTGACTAATCAAAAAATACGAAAAGAAAGCCAAAAAAGAGCTAGATTGGTGGTCTCACCTAGAGGGGGGGGGGTGAATAGCGAGCGTAAAACTTTTCATCTTTTCGTTCGATTAAACTTAAACACAGCAGAAAGTAAAAGAACAAAAAATAAATAGACACTTTATTTTTACTTGGTTCACAACCAAGAGGTTTCTACTCCAAGGCCCCGCGATTCTTGACTACGTACGAAGGGGCAATCCACTATAAAGTCTCCTCCTTGTTGGAGGTGGGAGACAACGATCATAAAAATAAAAGCACGAGGATGAGGCAACAAGCCAACCTCACCTTGTTATGATTAAAACTACAAATACAGTAAATAAAAACAATACTTGCTACCGATGAAGAGATTCTGAACTTGGTGTTGCGTCGATGTTACGACGTTTAGAGCTTTGGCATTGCGCGAGCACTTTGAGAGCAAGATGGATAATGAAAAAGTTGTGGAATGACCCTTCTTTTATAGCCCTAGAACCCCTCAACATTCAAGATGGAGATCCTATCATCAAAGCCACCTCACCCTTGAAGAAAGGAATGAATTTTGACTCTCCTCGAAGTTGTAATTCAAACAGTAGTTGAACTGGCCAATTAAACTGGCCCGATTGAACTGGCCCGGTTGAACAGGCCGGTTGAACTGATGGCCAGGATTTTCAACTACATCAAGAGTTAGCTCAAAAATGACATTGAAATAAGTGTTTTTGACGGCTACCAACCATCCGATCTCGACTTAGACATTCCATGGGAAGTCTTAGTCAGAGCATCGCCTAAGGATGCCCCCCTACGGAGGACACGACCTTACATACACTCACTCACATGAACTTACCTCAACCTTTACCTTTGAAGCTTTGCTTTCGATCTCCACCTGATTTCATTGGCTCCCTCCGAAGTCTCCCCAATTTCGCCCGGCCATCACTGTTCCCTCCGGGTGTCGCTGACCTTCAGATTAGCTTAACATTCCTTCACACTTGATTCAGCTCGTGAGATAACGATGTAAACTTAACTTTGTGTCTTTACCATAATCAAAACACAGGTTTGATTATCTGGTGCCCCTGCACCAACATTTTACTTGTATTTCATATTTTATTGCATTCTTATTGTTATAAAATCTTATAAGAGGTTCCTCCACCTCTAGTGTCATACTGATAAGGAAAAGTTTGGAGTGGCGGTGTGCATCACTAGAGCTCAATTATAGCCCTCCTCGTAGAGTAGGAACCCTAGTTCCGAACCACATTAAATCTTCTTGTTGTGCTTTTGATTGTCTTTTTTATGCTTTATTGTGTTTCCACTATGCATTACTAATGATTGAAGACGAGCACAATGCGATCAAGTGAAGAAATAACGAAAATTGCTATTCACCCCCTCCCTCCCTCTAGTGTTGTCACCGATTCCTCTATAATTGTTATCAGAGCAAGGTTGCTCTTTAGAGGATTAACAACCGAGGAGCATGCGCTAGAAGGAATGGAGCTTCAAGATAAACTAGGCCTTGACATATACACTCCATCAGTCTATGGACTCTACGGATTTGGGGGCTTCGACCAATGGAAGGAAAGAATGGAGAATTTCCTCATGATGGACGTCGAAGATTGGTTCATCTTGGTGGATGGGTTCGAACTCCATGGGGTCCGAAGGGAGGATTTCTCAAGAGAAAGAGATGGACCGAGGAGCAATGTCAAACCTTCGAGATAAATGAAAGGGTAACGAAAACTCTAGTTAATGTAATTCCTAATAATTTGTTGTGTAAGAAAGGAAATTTCGAGGATGCTAAGGATTTATGGAGTAAGTAAGCCATGCTCCATGAAGAGTTCTCAACGGCTTAAGAAGTAGAGGAGGAGTCTAAGGAGGAATGTTCATTCTCTCAAGCTCATGAAGATTCATAGGATGATAAGTGTTCAACATCCGAAGAAGAAATTGAGGAAGTTTCCAACTCTAGGATTGAGGGGGAGGAGCATAGGCCTTCAATACTGGAGCAAGAGGAGGAACCGTCAACCTCTGGACAAAATGAAGAATCCAACCAAAATTCCCCCACTGAAATAGGTAACTCAAGCTTAAGTTTCAAAAATAAAAATCATATAATGTCACGCCCGCCCTCTCCTAGGGTTTGGAGGGGTGGCGCGTGATGCGACCGTACATGCTTACATCGTACTACTTACAGCGGAAGACTATACATATCGTACTTCTTACAACGGAAGACTTTAGACATTTTTTTTTCTTTTAAACATAACATGCATCGTCATTTCATAGGTACTTCTTCTTAACATAGAGCATGCATCATTATTTCATAAGTACTTAGTGCTTAATTCAAAACCATAAACAAAACATCTTAAGGAAAACATGCATAAGGGACATAACAGATCTCTTCCACCATGCCACTGCCACACACACACTTGCCCCTCCTGCTGCTCCCTTTAGTTTATCCACCCTTTACCCTTATCTACAGTACAAGGGAAAATAAACTATAAGCACATAGGCTTAGTAAAATCCTGTCCTACTCACAAAACCATACATCGACATTAAGCATAGCATGTAACACTCATAACATATAAGCAACATAACATGTAACATATGTGACATAAGCAAACATAACATGTAGCATAAATAACATAAGCAAACATAACATGTAGCATAAGTAACATAAGCAAACATAACATGTGACATATATAACATAAGCAAACATAACATGTAGCATAAGTAACCTAAGCAAACATAACATGTAACATATACAACATAGCAACATATCATGTACATATATGACATAATCAAACATAACATGCAACATATATATCATAGCAACATAACATGTAAACACAAATATAACATGGTAATCATAACATGTAAACATATTCAGGATGCTCTTTGAAAATATATATTATAGGTACGTAAACATAAATCTCAACATATTGGGCCCGGCATTGTACCACATCATCATCATCATAGCGCGCATCCCTAAATAGACCCGAGGTAGCAAGTCTCGAACCTACTAGGTTACTAGGCCCGATCTTAGTCCGTCGACCTAGGGGCCATCGTCATAGCGTAGAAGCCCATCCTAGGCCCGATCTTAGTCCATCGACCTAGGGCATCTGGGAGCCCATCCTGTACTAGGGCCGATCTTAGTCCGTCGACCTAGGGGCAATACTAAATAGAAGCCCATCCTATGCCCGATCTTAGTCCGTCGGCCTAGGGCAACTAAGGAGCCCATCCCCTTAGACCTTGTTAGGGTCCTGGTACAAGCCATGCAGAAGGTAAAATACTTATATGCTTTTTATCATAACATATCTTATTTCATTTTTCAAACATATCATACTTCATTTCATAACATATCATATTTCACTTCATGAACATATCATATTTCATTTCATAAACATATCATACTTCATTTCATAACATATCATATTTCACTTCATAAACATACCATATTTCATTTCATAACATATCATATTTCACTTCATGACATATCATATTTTATTTCATAACATATCATATTTCACTTCATGAACATATCATATTTCATTTCATAAACATATTACATTTCATTTCATAAACATATCATATTCCATTTTCATAAACATTTCATAAATCACTTCATAAAATATCATATTTTACTTCATGAACAGATCATACTTCATTTCATAACCATATCATATTTTATTTCATAAAAATATCATGAATCACTTCATAAACATATCATATTTTACTTCATGAACATATCATACTTCATTTCATAACCATATCATATTTCTTTACATAACATATCTTTAGTGCATGTTACATTCATCTAGCATCATTTAACATCACAAGTTAACATGAACTCACCTAAACATAAACACATGTTAACCTAACCTAGAGCATGTTATCTTCATCTAGCATCATTTAATATCACCTAAACATAAAACACATGTTAACCTAAGCTAGAGCATGTTATCTTGATCTAGCATCTTAACATCATCATATACAAACAAGATATGGTATCTTAAGAACAAGGTTTGGCCGAATGGTTCATGGGGGCCTTTAGGGTTAATCTTTTACCTAATCCATCTAACATCCTAACGTCATCATATACATACAAAATATGGTATAGAATTTCATTGAATCCTCAAGAACAAGGTTTGGCCGAATGGATCATGGGGCTTTTAGGGTTAAACTTTTAACCTAATCCATCTAACATCCAAACATCATCATATACATACAAAATATGGTAAAGAATTTCATTGAAACCTCAAGAACAAGGTTTGGCCGAATGGTTCGTGGGGGCTTTTAGGGTGAAACTTTTAACCTAATCCATCTAACATCCTAACATCATCATATACATACAAAATATGGTATAGAATTTCATTGAAACCTCAAGAACAAGGTTAGGCCGAATGGTTCATGGGGGCTTTTAGGGTGAAACTTTTAACCTAATCCATCTAACATCCTAACATCATCATATACATACAAAATATGGTATAGAATTTCATTGAAACCTCAAGAACAAGGTTTGGCCGAATGGTTCATGGGGGCTTTTAGGGTGAAACTTTTAACCTAATCCATCTAACATCCTAACATCATCATATACATACAAAATATGGTATAGAATTTCATTGAAACCTCAAGAACAAGGTTAGGCCGAATGGTTCATGGGGGCTTTTAGGGTGAAACTTTTAACCTAATCCATCTAACATCCTAACATCATCATATACATACAAAATATGGTATAGAATTTCATTGAAACCTCAAGAACAAGGTTTGGCCGAATGGTTCATGGGGGCTTTTAGGGTTATACTTTTAACCTAATCCATCTAACATCCTAACATCATCATATTCATACAAGTATGGCATAGAACTTCATGGAAACATCAAGAAAAGGGTTTGGCCGAATTGTCAAGGGGGGGGGGTTTGACACAAAAACATCAATCGAAAAGCTACTTGTATGTAGGTGAGGGGATACTTACATCCTTCGCTTTGTTTTTTGGTTGGAAGATGACCTAAGGGAAGCAACCTAGCCTTTCTTCTTGATTGGATGACCTTCGGACAATGGATGAGAAGGGGGAGGAGAAGTTGATCTCGGTGAGGAAGAGGATGAGAGGAGAGAAAATCAACTTGATAACTCATGTCGCCTCATTCCCCCCTATTTATTCATTTGAAGAGTCCCTTAGTTTCTCTTACCCCTAACTATAATTTCCCATATTCCTCTAATAATACAATCTTGTTGGGCTTCTAGTTAGTGGATGCATCTATAGGGCTTGGCTATCTCTAGAGGTTTGGGGTTCAATTCCTAGGCCTTGCATCCTTTTTGGCTCATTTTTTTTTATTTTTGAAAAGGCCACATAAAGCCCATCATAATCAAGCCAAAAATTCTTGTAAAATTGCTAGAAATTTTACGGGCGTTACAATCCTTCATACCTTTTAAAAGCTTCATCCTCGAAACTTAGAACAATTCTGGGTACTTCTGCTTCATGTCCTCCTCGCTTTCCCAGATAGCTTCTTCGTACCATTGATTCTGCCACAGGACCTTTACTAAGGGCACCTCTTTGTTCCTTAGTCTCTTGACTTCTCGGTCTAGTATCTGGATAGGCCGACTCTCATAACTCAGGTCCTCTTGAACTTGTACTGTTTGGGGCTCGATCACTTGGTCCACACTGGAAATGCATTTCTTGAGCACATAGACATGGAACACGTTGTGAATAGCCGACATCTCTTGAGGCAGCTCCAGCTTGTAAGCTACCTTGCCAACCCTCTGCAATATCGGATACGGTCCCACATAGCGCGGACTCAGCTTACCCTTCCTTCCAAATCTCATCACTGAGGAATACCAGGTCCTCGACTTTGAATTCTAACGGTCTACGCCGCATATCCGCATAGCTCTTTTGTCAGCTCTGAGCAGTTTCAATTCTTTGACGGATGTTCTGTATAGCTCGGGTGGTGTCGTCGATGAAGTCCATTTGGAGTCCCCTCCCCTTCTTTTCACCACCCTCATACCAGCATATGGTAGATCTATATTTCCTCATGTATAGAGCCTCGTAGGGTGCCATTCGGATAGTAGCTTGGTAGCTATTGTTGTAGGCGAATTCTGCCAAACATAAGTATTGGCACCAGCTACCTTTGAAATCCAGGGCGCAAGCTCGTAACATATCCTCCAGTACTTGATTTACTCTTTCGGTCTGTCCGTCCATCTGAGGATGGAAGGCAGTACAGAACAATAGCTTCGTGCCTAGGGCCTTCTGAACACATTCCCATAAATGGGAAATAAAGCGACCATCTTTGTCAGAAATGATGGTCTTAAGAATTCCATGTAGTCTGATAATTTCCCTAGCATATAACTGAGCCAGTTGCTCTGTCGAATAGGTCATCTTGATTGCTAAGAAGTGGGCGGACTTCGTCAATCTATCCCAACTTGGAAGCGTCACTGTACATGTCGAAGACTTCGTTACTGTCCAAAAGAGCAAGGATTGGAGCGCTGGTCAGCCTCCTTTTCAATTCTGTGAAACTCCTCTCGCAGGCGTCCGTCCACTCATATTTCTTGTTATTTTTGGTGAGGACTGTCATAGGGGCTGCAATCCTGGAGAAGTTCTCTACAAACTTCATGTAGTAGCTTGCTAGCCCAAGAAAGCTTGTGATCTCGCTGGCATTCTTTGGTCGGTTCCAGTTACTCACGGCTTCAATCTTTATTGGGTCTACCATCACTCTATGATTGGATATAACGTGACCCAAAAATGATACTTGTTCGAGCCAGAATTCGCATTTGGAGAAGTTTGCAAATAACTGCTTTTCCCGAAGAATCTGCAATACCACATTCAGGTGTTCTGCGTGCTCTTCTGGGGTTCTCGAATATATCAGTATGTCATCGATGAAGACGATCAGAACTTGTCGAGGAATGCCGAGAATACCTGATTCATCAAATCCATGAACAGAGCAGGTGCATTCGTCACTCCGAAGAGCATAACTACGAACTCGTAATGTCCGTATCTTGTCCGGAAGGTCGTATTTGGTATATCATCTGATTTCACTTTTACTTGATGATAGCCAGACCTCTGGTCAATCTTAGAGAAGACGGTGGCACCCTTTAGTTGGTCGAACAGGTCATCAATCCACGGCAAAGGGTACCGGTTCTTGATCATCACATTATTCAGCGCTCGGTTGTCTATACACATTCGCATAGACCCATATTTCTTCTTCACCAACAGCACTGGAGCTCCCCATGGAGAGCGACTTAGGCGAATAAGTCCCTTGTCGAGTAACTCCTGTAGTTGTCCCTGAAGTTCCTTCAATTCAGCCAGTGTCATACGGTAAGGTGCTTTAAAGATCGGGTTAGTACCAAGAATCAGTTCAATCTCAAATTCAATTTCTCTATCTGGGGCTAACCCTGGTAGTTCATCTGGGAATACCTCTGGGTAGTTGCATACAACTCTGACATCTTCTAGCTTCTGATCCTCGGCTTGACTTGTATCAACTATATGTGCCAGAAACCCAGTGCATCCACTGTCTAACATCTTGTGTGCCTGTAGCGCGGATATAAATTTATTGTCTCTTCTCCTTGGCTCTCCAATAAATTCAAACATAGGTTCGCCTCTACTGAAGACCACTTTTCTTTTACGGCACTCGATCGAAGCACCGTACTTGCTCAAGAAATCCATGCCCAATATAATATCATAATCCTGCATGTCGAGCACTATCAGATCACAGTAGAGTTCTCTGTCTGCAATTCTGATGGGTGCGGCTCGCAGCATATGAGTGGAAGGCATTACTTCTCCCGAGGGCAGAGTGGTTAAGAACTTGCGACCCAGAGCTTGTGGTGGTATGTCTATCTTTCCAGTAAAGTGTGTAGAAACAAACGAATGTGTTGCCCCAGTATCAAATAATGCAGTAGCATGTTGACAGAAAATAAATATCTGACCTGTGACCACTGTAGAAGCATTCTCCACATCTTCTTGGGAGAGAGAGAATACCCTGGCATCTGTGATAACTGGTGGGGCTTCTAGTCTCCCTTGGCTGACGGGGTACCTTCGATTGCAGCCTGCATTTGGTGTAACCGTGGAGGAGCAATCTGTCGGGCATACTCGGGAGGTTCGAACTGAATAGGGCGTTCGACTCCATGTCCTTCCTGGCCCAGTAACATCTATTTGTGCCTTGGTGGCATACTCCAGGATATATCTTTCCGCAGGTAGCACACAGAGGAATCCTTGGCTGCTTGTTTGCTAGACCACCTTTAGGATCCTCCCATTGTTTTCTCTTGCCAATGTGGTTCCCTTTCCAAGTACTCTGGTTTCTCTGACCTCTAGATTGGGCCTGACCCCTGCCTTCACTCAGTGCCTTTTTTTGCTGGTTAATGTTGTTCAGGTAATGATCGGTAATCAAGGCACTACTGAACATCTCCTCTACAGTCTACGGTCTATGAACTCCGCCAGCAACATTCAGAGCTATTTCTGGTCGCAGCATCTTCAAAATGAGTCTAACCCTTTCTCTTTACGTGCTGACCAACTCTGGACATAGGCGTGCGAGTCGGTTGAATCTCTTCACGGCTTCGCTGACTGATAGGTCACCTTGTCGGAACCCAGTGAACTCGTCGTAATGCTTGTTGGTTACCCTCATGCGGAAGAATTCTTTGAAAAATAAGTACTCAAAATCTGTCCATCTCATCTGATTTACTTGTCTCTTTGCTTTGACCCGTTCCCACCACATCCGAGCATCTCCCGAAAGGCAGAATGATGCAAACTTAATCTTCTTGCATTCGGGCCAGTCCAGTAGCTCCACGATGCTTTCCATCGCCTCAACCAGCTGGCATCCCATGGTTCACCAAGACAGAGAAATTTTCTCGCTTCACCTCTTACACTGGATCGTAAGCTTCGTCGAACCATCGGGCGGGGCCTACCGTGGGACAGAGGGTTTCTCACGATTCATTAGGGCATTTATTAGTTCTTTGCTTATTGTGACTTGTCGCCGAGTTCAAGAATTCACGTGTGTAAGGTCATGCGGGGTGGTATCTCATCACTCTACTATCAAGGCGTTTCCGCATATGTTTATCTTCATATATTAAAGTAAAGCTAGTATATGTTTTTCGTTCGTTTATCTACGCATAATTAAACTAAAAGCTAGCATAAAGTTATCATTCAGGTTTTCATGCATAATTTGAGCTAAAGACATTTCATATCATACATGAACAAAATTAACAAAATTAGAGTAGACATAGAATTCTTACTTGGAGCGCCAGGATTTGGAGCTTGATGTGTGTGTAGTGGAAAGGAAGATCTTCTCTGATACTAACCTGTCACACCCGCCCTTTCCTAGGGTCCGGAGGGGCGGTGCGTGACGCGACCGTACATGCATACATCATACTACTTACAGCGGAAGACTATACATATCGTACTTCTTACAGCGGAAGACTTTAGACATATTTTTTTTTCTTTTAAACATAACATGCATGTTGAGAGTATGGGGAATACAATCAAAGTCCCACATTGGTAAGACATGGAAAAGATCATGTGCTTATAAGAAAAAAGATATCTCCATTGGTATGAGGCCTTTTGGGTAAAGCCCAAAAACAAAAACCATGAGGGCTTGGGCCCAAAGTGGACAATATCATACCATTGTGGAGATATGTGGATCTTATATGCACTAACAATTGGTATCAGAGCCATGGTCCATGTCAAGCCATGAACCTCGAACGAAGGAAGTTGAGCTCCCACGTCCGGATCAAGAGAACCAGACATCAGGAAGGAAGTCTAGTTGGGTCGGGGGGACCGAACAACTGGCAGGAAGTCCTGGTGGGTTGAAGATCGGACATCAAGCAGAGAAAATCCTTCGAGGAGGGATAGGCGTGAGGGGGGGCCCAATGTGGTCCTTCGTTTGAGGGGGGGATTGTTGAGAGTATGGGGAATACAATCAAAGTCCCACATTGGTAAGACATGGAAAAGATCATGTGCTTATAAGAAAAAAGATATCTCCATTGGTATGAGGCCTTTTGGGTAAAGCCCAAAAACAAAAACCATGAGGGCTTGGGCCCAAAGTGGACAATATCATACCATTGTGGAGATATGTGGATCTTATATGCACTAACAATGCATAGTCATTTCATAGGTACTTCTTCTTAACATAGAGCATGCATCATTATTTCATAAGTACTTAGTGTTTAATTCAAAACCATAAACAAAACATCTTAAGGAAAACATGCATAAGGGACATAACAGATCTCTTCTACCATGCCACTGCCACACACACACTTGCCCCTCCTGCTGCTCCCTTTAGTTTATCCACCCTTTACCCTTATCTGCAGTACAAGGGAAAATAAACTATAAGCACATAGGCTTAGTAAGATCCTGTCCTACTCACAAAACCATACATCGACATTAAGCATAGCATGTAACACTCATAACATATAAGCAACATAACATGTAACATATGTGACATAAGCAAACATAACATGTAGCATAAATAACATAAGCAAACATAACATGTAGCATAAGTAACATAAGCAAACATAACATGTGACATATATAACATAAGCAACCATAACATGTAGCATAAGTAACCTAAGCAAACATAACATGTAACATATACAACATAGCAACATATCATGTACATATATGACATAATCAAACATAACATGCAACATATATATCATAGCAACATAACATGTAAACACAAATATAACATGGTAATCATAACATGTAAACATATGCAGGATGCTCTTTGAAAACATATATTATAGGTACGTAAACATAAATCTCAACATATTGGGCCCGGCATTGTACCACATCATCATCATCATAGCGTGCATCCCTAAATAGACCCGAGGTAGCAAGTGTCGAACCTACTAAGTTACTAGGCCCGATCATAGTCCGTCGACCTAGGGGCCATCGTCATAGCGTAGATGCCCATCCTAGGCCCGATCTTAGTCCATCTACCTAGGGCATCTGGGAGCCCATCCCGTACTAGGCCCGATCTTAGTCCGTCGACCTAGGGGCAATCATACATAGAAGCCCATCCTAGGCACGATCTTTGTCCGTCGGCCTAGGGCAACTTAGGAGCCCATCCCTTTGGACATTGTTAGGGTCCTGGTACAAGCCATGCTGAAGGTAAAATACTTATATGCTTTTTATCATAACATATATTATTTAATTTCGAAAACAAATCATACTTCATTTCATAACATATCATATTTCATTTCATAAACATATCATACTTCATTTCATAACATATCATATTTCACTTCATGAACATATCATATTTCATTTCATAACATATCATATTTCACTTCATGACATATCATATTTCATTTCATAGCATATCATATTTCACTTCATGAACATATCATATTTCATTTCATAAACATATTACATTTCATTTCATAAACTTATCATATTCCGTTTCATAAACATATCATAAATCACTTCATAACATATCATATTTTACTTCATGAACAGATCATACTTCATTTCATAACCATATCATATTTCATTTCATAAACATATCATGAATCACTTCATAAACATATCATATTTTACTTCATGAACATATCATACTTCATTTCATAAACATATCATATTTCATTACATAACATATCTCAGATATCACACACATATAGGGCATGGCATAAGGCATAAACATCAAGAGCAAGTAAGCACTAACCTAGAGCATGTTATCTTCATCTAGCATCATTTAACATCACAAGTTAACATGAACTCACCTAAGGATAAACACATGTTAACCTAACCTAGAGCATGTTATCTTCATCTAGCATCATTTAATATCACCTAAACATAAAACACATGTTAACCTAACCTAGAGCATGTTATCATCATCTAGCATCTTAACATCATCATATACATACAAGATATGGCATTAAACTTCATTGAAATCTCAAGAACAAGGTTTGGCCGAATGGTTCATGGGGGCCTTTAGGGTTAAACTTTTACCTAATCCATCTAACATCCTAACATCATCATATACATACAAAATATGGTATAGAATTTCATTGAAACCTCAAGAACATGGTTTGGCTAAATGGTTCATGGGGCTTTTAGGGTTAAACTTTTAACCTAATCCATCTAACATCCTAACATCATCATATACATACAAATTATGGTATAGAATTTCATTGAAACCTCAAGAACAAGGTTTGGCCGAATGGTTCATGGGGGCTTTTAGGGTGAAACTTTTAACCTAATCCATCTAACATCCTAACATCATCATATACATACAAAATATGGTATAGAATTTCATTGAAACCTCAAGAACAAGGTTAGGCCGAATGGTTCATGGGGGCTTTTAGGGTGAAACTTTTAACCTAATCCTTCTAACATCGTAACATCATCATATACATACAAAATATGGTATAGAATTTCATTGAAACTTCAAGAACAAGGTTTGGGCGAATGGTTCATGGGGGCTTTTAGGGTTAAACTTTTAACCTAATCCATATAACATCCTAACATCATCATATTCATACAAGTATGGCATAGAACTTCATGGAAACATCAAGAAAAGGGTTTGGCCGAATGGTCAGGGGGGGGGGGTGGTTTGACACAAAAACTTCAATCGAAAAGCTACTTGTATGCAGGTGAGGGGATACTTACATCCTTCGCTTTGTTTTTTGGTTGGAAGATGACCTAAGGGAAGCAACCTAGCCTTTCTTCTTGCTTGGATGACCTTCGGACAATGGATGAGAGAGGGGGAGGAGAAGTGGATCTCGGTGAGGAAGAGGATGAGAGGAGAGAAAATCAACTTGATAACTCATGTCTCCTCATTCCCCCCTATTTATTCATTTGAATAGTCCCTTAGTCTCTCTTACCCCTAACTATAATTTCCCATAATCCTCTAATAATACAATCTTGTTGGGCTTCTGGTTAGTGGATGCATCTATAGGGCTTGGCTATCTTTAGTGGTTTGGGGTTCAATTCCTAGGCCTTGCATCCTTTTTGGCTCATTTTCTTTTATTTTTGAAAAACCCACATAAAGCCCATCATAATCAAGCAAAAAATTCTTGTAAAATTGCTAGAAATTTTATGGGCGTTACAATCCTTCATACCTTTTAAAAGTTTCATCCTCGAAACTTAGAACAATTTTGGGTACTTCTGCTTCATGTCCTCCTCGCGTTCCCATATAGCTTCTTCGTACCGTTGATTCTGCCACAGGACCTTTACTAAGGGCACCTCTTTGTTCCTTAGTCTCTTGACTTCTCGGTCTAGTATCTGGATAGGCCGACTTTCATAACTCAGGTCCTCTTGAACTTGTACTGTTTGTGGATCGATCACTTGGTCCGCACTGGAAATGCATTTCTTGAGCAGATAGACATGGAACACATTGTGAATAGCTGACATCTCTTGAGGCAGCTCCAGCTTGTAAGCTACCTTGCCATCCCTCTACAATATCGGATACGGTCCCACATAGTGCGGACTCAGCTTACCCTTCCTTCCGAATCTCATCACTGTGGAATACCAGGTCCTCGACTTTGAAATCTAACGGTCTACACTGCATAGCTCTTTTGTCGGCTTTGAGCAGTTTCAATTCTCTGACGGATGTTCAGTATAGCTTGGGTGGGGTCGTTGATGAAGTCCATCTGGAGTCCCATTTCCTTCTTTTCACCACCCTCGTACCAGCATATGGGAGATCTATATTTCCTCCCGTATAGAGCCTCGTAGGGTGCCATTCTGATAGTAGCTTGGTAGCTATTGTTGTAGGCGAATTCTGCCATACATAAGTATCGGCACCAGCTACCTTTGAAATACAGGGCGCAAGCTCGTAACATATCCTCCAGTACTTGATTTACTCTTTCGGTCGCATTCGTGCATGCGAGGATGGAAGGCGATCTGAGAACAATAGCTTCGTGCCTAGGGCCTTCTGAACACATTCCCAGAAATGGGAAATAAAGCGACCATCTTTGTCAGAAATGATGGTCTTAGGAATTCCATGTAGTCTGATAATTTCCCTAGCATATAACTGAGCCAGTTGCTCTGTCGAATAGGTCATCTTGATTGCTAAGAAGTGGGCAGACTTTGTCAATCTGTCCACAATTACCAATATAGCATCGTAATCGTTTGTCGTCTTGGGTAATCCTGAGTTGAAATCCATAGAAATGTCTTCCCATTTCCATTCTGGAATCTGGATCGGCTGCAGTGTTCCTCCAGGTCTCTGGTGTTCTACTTTAACCCTCTGGCAGGTCAGGCATGTACTGACATACTGAGCCACATCTCTTTTCATTCCGAACCACCAGAATTTTCTTTTCAGGTCTTGGTACATCTTGGTGGTTCCAGGATGCATCGCATAAGGAGTTCCATGAGCTTCCTCAAATATCTTCTTCCGTAATTCTAGATCATCAGGAATACACAAGCGATCCCTGAGGTAGAGTACTCCACTATCAGAGATACGAAACCCATCGTCCTTTCCTTCTAGGACCTCTTGCTTGATCCTTTGAATGCTTGGGTCACGGGCTTGCTTTTCCAGTGTATCATCGAACAGCGTCGATTCTATCGTCATGGTCGAGAGCTGTCCAGAAATGATTTCAACCCCGTAACGCATAATCTCCTTTTCTAAGGGTCGAGATAACACTGATAGAGACATCAAGGTGGCGCAGGACTTCCTGCTGAGTGCATCAGCCACCTTGTTTGCTTTCCCCGGATGGTAGAAGATCTCGTAGTCATAATCCTTGACGAGCTCGAGCCATCTGCGTTGTCTCATGTTCAAGTCCTTCTGTGTGAAGAAATATTTCAGACTCTGGTGGTCTGTATAAATCCTACACTGAGCTCCATATAGATAATGCCTCCATGTTTTGAGAGCAAAGACCACGGCCTCTAGCTCTAAATCGTGGGTGGGATAATTCCTTTCATGTTCTTTGAGTTGCCTAGAGGCGTAGGCAATGACCTTGCCATTCTGCATGAGTACAGCTCCGAGTCCCAACTTGGAAGCATCACTGTACATATCGAAGCCTTCGTTACTGTCCAAAAGAGCAAGGATTGGAGCGCTGGTCAGCCTCCTTTTCAATTCCGTGAAACTCCTCTCGCAGGCGTCCGTCCACTCATATTTCTTGTTATTTCTGGTGAGGACTGTCATAGGGGTTGCAATCCTGGAGAAGTTCTCTACAAACTTCCTGTAGTAGCTTGCTAGCCCAAGAAAGCTTCTGATCTCGCTGGCATTCTTTGGTCGGTTCCAGTTACTCACGGCTTCAATCTTTATTGGGTCTACCATCACTCCGTGCTTGGATATAACGTGACCCAAAAACGATACTTGTTCGAGCCAGAACTCGCATTTGGAGAACTTTGCAAATAGTTGCTTTTCCCAAAGAATCTGCAATACCACATTCAGGTGTTCTGCGTGCTCTTCTGGGGTTCTCGAATATATCAGTATGTCGTCGATGAACACGATCAGAACTTGTCGAGGAATGCCGAGAATACCCGATTCATCAAATCCATGAAAAGAGCAGGTGCATTCGTCACTCCGAAGGGCATAACTACGAACTCGTAATGTCCGTATCTTGTCCGGAAGGTCGTCTTTGGTATATCATCTGATTTCAATTTTACTTGATGATAGCCAGACCTCAGGTCAATCTTAGAGAAGACGGTGGCACCTTTTAGTTGGTCGAACAAGTCATCAATCCGTAGCAAAGGGTACCGGTTCTTGATCGTCACATTATTCAGCACTCGGTTGTCTATACACATTCACATAGACCCATCTTTCTTCTTCACCAACAACACTGGAGCTCCCCATGGAGAGCGACTTGGGCGAATAAGTCCCTTGTCGAGTAACTCCTATAGTTGTCCCTGAAGTTCCTTCAATTCAGCCAGCGCCATACGGTAAGGTGCTTTAGAGATCGGGTTAGTACCAGGAATAAGATCGATCTCAAATTCAATTTCTCTATCTGGGGCTAACCCTGGTAGTTCATCTGGGAATACCTCTGGGTAGTTGCATACAACTCTGACATCTTCTAGCTTCTGATCCTCGGCTTGACTTGTATCAACTATATGTTCCAGAAACCCAGTGCATCCACTGTCTAACATCTTGCATGCCTATAGCGTAGATAAAAATTTATTGTCTCTTCTCCTTGGCTCTCCAATAAATTCAAACATAGGTTCTGCCTTCGGCTAGAAGACCACTTTTCTTTTACGACACTCGATCGAAGCACCGTACTTGCTCAAGAAATCCATACCCAATATAATATCATAATCATGTTGGAATGTATACAGAAAGCCTAGCTCTTTTTGTATGAACATTTTATTTTGAAATAAGAATCGCATGATCATTATTTGCATTTTATATATTCATTATATATGTGTGCATATTGTCTAATATTTTACATTGTAGATAACATGGTGCTTGGTGTGGCACAGAAGATCATGTTATCATTACCTTGTAAAATATAAGTAAAGGCTCACAACCAAGATGGTTTTGTACAAACCATTGGCATGGTTATAGTGTAGCTTGGTATTGTTTTATCTTGAACATAGAGTTACACTAGTACACTTAGGTGTATTGAGTAGGACCGACATAGAGGTGATTCAATTTAGTACTGACTACATAATTGAATCGGACCTCGGATATTATGTTATACATGCTCTTAATCCCGATATAATAATGGGCACATGTACTTAGTATTTATTTCTTTGATTTACCAGTGGGTGAGAATTAGATGGATTAAATCAATATGCCCGGTAAGTTGGGAAATAATATTATTTACATGGTGTGTCGTTGATTATAGGAGGAAACCGTGTCCTATATATTAGGTTGATGATGTCCCCTTGAGGAGCTCATAAGGTTCATCATGTAAACCCAGCTGGTTGACTTAGTCAACATGATGATAAGGTTGAGTGGTACTACTCGAGGAATTAGATGTTAATTAATTGATGGTCAGTAAATCAATTAATTGATGGACATTTGATATCTTAAACATGGGGAGATTAATGTACAAATAATATATGGAGCCCATATTGATTTATGGGGGTTGGTGAGGTAGTTCAATGATGATCCTCTAGTGGAATGGAACATCATTGATGGATCAAGTTTGTGTGGTTCCGATCCATCGGGTGGCCAAGACCCAACTCCTCCTTATGGTCCCTATCATAGCCTAATATAATCCTTATGAAGTCTAGATCCAAGAATGTAAAACAAAACCTAGAACCAACGGTTGGGATTAAATCCCTAGATCCAATGGTTGGATGAAACCCTAGAACCAACGGTTGGGATTAAATCCCTAGATCCGATGGTTAGGATGAAACCCTAGAATCGACGGTTGGGATTAAATCCCTAGAACTGACGGTTGGGATGAAACCTTAGATCCGAAGGTTGGGATGAAATCCTAGATCCGATAGTTGGGATTAAACCCTAGATCCGACGGTTGGGATAAAACCCTAGATCCGACGGTGGAGATTAAATCCCTAGATCCGACGGTGGAGATTAAAGGAGGCTTAAGCCCTATTCTATAAATAGATGCTTAGGGTTGGGCAGCAATAAGAATCAAGAATTGTTTTTGGATTTAGGGTTTGGCTCTTGGAGAGGTGGGTGGCTAGGGTTTGGAGCTAGGGTGGGCGGCAACAATCTTCATCCAAAGTTGTTGCCGGCGCCCAACTTGCACCATCAATACTTTGCCGGTGCCCATCCTTAAGGCTTTTCTCTTCTTCCTTGGCCGGCAGTTCTCCTCCCATTGGTGGCCGGTTCTCTTCCTCCTCCCTATTCTCCAAAAGTGGCCGGCGGCAACTCTTCTTGGAGAAGTTGGCCGGCGCATCATCCATTGCGGTTGTGCCAAATTCCCTAATTTGGTGGCCGGTTCTAGATAGGAAAGGTATTTGCTAGTTCTTCTCTTTGTTCGCAGCGGACAAGGTAGAGAAGAAAGCGATCTAGAAGGCTTCTACTCGTGGAGGATCTTCGTCCACACGTCGTCCACGAGAAGGATAGGACATACGGTAGAAGATCGTGAGGTATAAAGTTATTTTAACTTTATGTACAGATCTGAGCATGTTCTTATTTGTTTTGATTATGCATGTGTGTGTATGAATATATATTGTATAATCATGGACCCTGAAGACGAACACAAAAACCGGCGATCCTTCCGTCGTCTCTTCCGCGGCTAAACAACTAGAAGAGTTGTGTTGCTTGAACAACTAGTTTGTTCAAGCGACCACTCAAGTTGTTAGCACGACGACGAATAGGTTGTGCTAAGGAAGCTCATCCCATCCGGATTAATTCTTTCATTAGTGAAAATTTTAATCCGGGGACATGGGAGCCAATGAGCCTCCGAAGCATCCACCTAACAATTGGTATCAGAGCCATCGGTTTCCGGTTTTGTGTGTTTAGGATTCGGTTAATTTTTTATGCATTTTTCATATATTATATGTGTCGAATAATAGTAGGATATGCGTAGTTTAACTCTTTGGTTGCAAGCATAAGATTCGACTATTATGGCCATGTGTGTGTATGTGAATGGATGTGTGTAAAAATTTATTATTTGAATCCTCGGGGTTGACGAGGCTAGATTAGTATTTAATTTTTGTAATTAAATACGGCATTGTTTAGCCGATCATTTTAGTTTACTTTCGATCTAGATTATTTGTACACTCCTTCGTGGAGTATAGGATCGATGGATGTAAATAAAATGATTTATCTTGGCTCGGATATCTTTGGTGACTTGCGCATGGGAAAAGGTGGAGCGGACGAGGTGGCGACACGACGGGATGCATATTGGAGGACAATGCCATAATAGTTGGAAAAAATTCTGTTTTTTCCATATTTATTGCTTATTTGTTTTATATGCATGTTGTGTATGTTTAAAATTCCTCGATTGCAATTTACTAAGTGGGAGAGGGATATTTTAATTAATTCCCGCGGCCTCCATTACAATTTGACGTGTGATGCAACAAACTTGCGCGTTGGCTTTGAGTGCCTTCCTCCCCATCGGATGGGTTTGTTTGCGGATCACTAGGTCAAATAATGGTTATAGGAAATTATTTAGGAGCGTGTGTACTTCCCCATCGGTAAGGCACATAATCCGAAATAATTCCCTTAGTATCATGTAATAGTGCACACTTAGATACAAATAAAGGTATCCTCCCCATCGGAGTCACTGCTTTTATTTGTAGGGCTAAAGAGGAACCAACTATTAATTTTATTTGTCAAAAAGTAAGGTTGACAAGATAATAAAATTAATGGGTAAAACCTCCTCTTACAAATGTAGAATTCGTATACGTCCACACTATCGTGGCATGCGATATTCTCGGTGTTTTGAGGTGTTGGTTGATTTCGGGATTTTATTGTTTTGAGGAATCAATAATATTTGAAATCTAATATTTTGATCATTGTGATTTTTAGGATTTTCAAATGGCTTTCAACCCACTTGCTGTGATTTTAAAAGAAAACAAACTTACTGGTCCAAACTACATTGATTGGAAAAGAAACTCGGATATTGTCTTAATCATGGAAGAGTACAAAGTTGTACTCTTCGAGGTCTGTCCTCCTAAGCCCTCAGATGACTCTGATGAAAAGGAGATAGAACGTTATAAGAAATGGGTTAAGGCAGATGAGATGGTGCGGTGTTACATTTTGGCATCTATGTCAAATGACAACATCAAGATCGTGTCATAGCCCACGACTTATGACATGATGTTCAATCTCAAGGAACTTTTGGACATCGAGTAGTAGGCAGCAGAGGCTATGAGAAACTTGATGGCGACCTCCATGATCGAGGAACACCGTAGGGATCATGTTCTCAAGATGATGGCTCATCTTAATGAGATGGAAGTCCTAGGAGCCGAGATCGATGGGGAAACCTGTGTCGATATCATTCTCCGCCTTTACCTAGGAGTTTTGAGCAGCCTCAACTACAACATGAACAAAAGGTTGTATTCGTATGAGCTTCCATGTAACTCCAGCAGAGGGGCTTTTTCGCCGAGTTCTCAAGCCATGGTCACTGTAAGGTTTCTTCCTCTAAACCAAAGGTAAGAAGAAGAAGAAGCAAGGTGGAGCGAAGAAGGTGGCAGCAGGACCTCAGGCAGGAGTGAAGACACCGAAAGGCAAGTGCTTCACTTGCAAGCAGATCGACATTAGAAGGTGGACTGCCCTCGCCGTAGAACAAAGGTATATCTTCTTGTTTAGTTGTTGAAACATGTTTAGCGGTTACAAAGGCTCGTGTGTAGATACAGAGCCATCGATCATGTCTGCAATACTTTGCAGGGGTTCCAGGAAACCCGACGACTAGCTGAGGGAGAGATTACCGTCTTCATGGGCAATGCTTCAAAGGTGGCGGCTATTGCAGTGGGAGACGTTTATTTATCTTTTGATAGGAATAAATTTTTGGTTTTAAGAAATTGTCTTTATGTACCTACTTTTAGAAAGAATTTAATTTCAGTTTCTAAATTGTTTTTGGATGGATATTCTGTTTCTTTTAATGACAAGGTGGTTATAAAAAGGAATAGGGAGATTATCTGTTCTGGTACATTGGTTGGCAATTTATATTCTATTGAACCAAAAACTCCCACGATGCAAATAGAAGTAAATAACTCATCTTCTAAGTCTAATAAGAGAAAAGAACCTTCGCAAATAAACCAAACATATCTTTGGCATCTAAGGCTTGGTCATATTAACCTAAGCAGAATTCAATGGTTGATAGCTGATGGACCTTTGGGTTCATTAGTGGTGGAGGATCTCCCAACCTGCGAATCTTGCTTGGAAGGTAAAATGACCAAGAGGCCTTTTAAGGCCAAGGGGTATAGAGCCAAAAATGTGTTAGAGTTGGTTCATTCTGATTTGTGCGGTCCTATGTCTATCCAGGCAAGAGATGGCTTTGAATACTTCGTCTCATTTATAGACGATTATTCAAGGTATGGATACATTTACTTGATGCGCCGCAAGTCTGAATGCTTTGACAAGTTCAAAGAATTCAAGGCTGATGTGGAGAACCGTCAAGGTAAAAATATCAAGACATTACGATCTGATCGTGGTGGCGAGTACCTCTTGGGAGAGTTTAGGAGTTACTTATCAGAGGCTGGGATTCAATCCCAATTGTCTGCACCTGGCACACCCCAGCAGAATGGTGTGGCGGAGCGAAGGAATAGGACTCTTATGGAGATGGTCAGATCGATGATGAGTTATTCTGAGTTACCTGATTTGTTCTGGGGGTTTGCTCTGGAAGCAAAGACACATTACGAACTTGGTTCCATCTAAGTTGCCCTCTACTCCCTGAGTTGTGGACTGGGCGAAAGCCTAGTCTAAGACATATTCGGATTTGGGGTAGTCCAGCACATGTGCTGAAGGGAGATGCTGGTAAGTTGGAATCTCGTACAGAAGTGTGCTTGTTTGTTGGCTACCCTAAGGGAACGAAGGGTGGTTTATTCTATAGTCCTAGAGATCAGAAGGTGATCGTGAGTACGAATGCCAGATTTCTAGAGGAAGACTATGTGATGAACCACAAGCCCACGAGTAGGATTGTTCTTGAGGAGATTACAGGGGAAGTCCCGACTTCAGTACCACCGGTACAAGAGGAGACACCACAAGTCACTGCACCGCGTGTCACAGAGCATACACAGGAGGCACCTCGTCGTAGTGGGAGGGTTGTTAGACAACCCGAGAGATTCATGTTTTTGGGAGAGTCTTCGGACTTAGTCCCTGGTGAACATGAACCTGATCCCTGGACATATGACGAGGCAATCCAAGATAGAGATGCAGTATCTTGGCAAAGAGCGATGAATTCAGAGATAGAATCTATGGATTCTAATCAGGTCTGGGAGCTAGTAGAGCCACCCGATGGTATAAAAATCATTGGATGCAAGTGGATCTACAAGAGAAAGAGAGGAGTAGACGGGAAGGTTGAAACATTCAAAGCTAGGCTTGTTGCGAAAGGGTATACTCAGAAAGAGGGTATCGATTATGAGGAGACCTTTTCGCCGGTAGCTATGCTTAAGTCTATCCGGATTCTCTTATCTATAGCTGCTCATATGGATTATGAGATTTGGCAGATGGATGTCAAGACAGCTTTCCTTAACGGAAGTCTTGAGGAGAACATCTATATGCGCCAACCAGAGGGATTCATTGCTAAAGGCAAAGAGCATCTTGTATGTAAGCTTAATCGGTCCATTTATGGATTGAAGCAAGCTTCTAGATCTTGGAACATCCGTTTTGATGAGGTAATCCAGTCATATGGATTTATTCAAAGTCCGGATGAGCCTTGTGTATACAAGAGATGTGACGGAAATGTAGTGGTGTTTCTTGTACTATACGTAGATGACATTTTGTTAGTTGGCAACAATATCAAAGTGTTATCAGATGTAAGGGTATGGTTGTCCAAACAGTTTGATATGAAGGACTTGGGAGAAGTGGGACACATCCTTGGGATCAAAGTTATAAGGGATCGCAAGAAAAGGATGTTGTGCTTGTCTCAAGCTTCATACATTGACACTATCCTTGCTCGTTTTAGCATGCAGAACTCCAAGAAAGGTTTTCTACCTTTTAGGCATGGAGTTCCTTTATCTAAAGAAATGTGTCCCAAAACATCAAAGGAGATAGAGGACATGAAGGCGGTTCCTTATGCTTCGGCAGTAGGAAGCCTTATGTATGCTATGCTATGTACGAGACCGGATATCTGCTTTGCCGTGGGCATGGTTAGCAGATATCAGAGTAATCCTGGACAGGGACATTGGACTGCGGTAAAGCATATATTGAAGTACCTGAGAAGGACTAGGGATTATATGCTGGTTTACTGGGCAGATCAATTAGTCCCTGTGGGTTACACGGATTCGGATTTCCAATCAGATAGGGACAAGAGTAAGTCTACCTCGGGGTTTGTGTTTACTTTTGGAGGTGGAGCCATAGCATGGAGGAGTGTCAAGCAGAAATGCATGGCGGACTCTACCATGGAAGCTGAGTATGTGACAGCCTCTGAGGCAGCCAAGGAAGCTGTATGGCTCAGGAACTTCTTGATGGACTTGGATGTGATTCCTGGTTTGCCCAGAACTATCACAATTTATTGTGATAACAGTGGTGCAGTTGCAAACTCGAAGGAACCACGAGCCCATAAGGTGAGTAAACACATAGAGCGCAAGTACCACCTCATACGAGAGATCGTAAAGCGAGGAGAAGTTGCTGTCGCCAAGATTGCATCAGAGGATAACCTGGCGGATCCATTCACTAAGGCCCTTCCAGCGAAAGCCTTTGATAGGCATGTGGAGGACATGGGGATCAGATGTATGGCAGAGTGATGACCTCATAGTCTTTTAGTATAAGTGGGAGATTGTTGGAATGTATACTGAAAGCCTAGCTCTTTTTGTATTAACATTTTATTTTGAAATAAGAATCGCATGATCATTATTTGCATTTTATATATTCATTATATATGTGTGCATATTGTCTAATATTTTACATTGTAGATAACATGGTGCTTGGTGTGGCACAGAAGATCATGTTATCAATACCTTGTAAAATATAAGTAAAGGCTCACAACCAAGATGGTTTTGGACAAACCATTGGCATGGTTGTAGTGTAGCTTGGTATTGTTTTATCTTGAACATAGAGTTACACTAGTACACTTAGGTGTATTGAGTAGGACCGACATAGAGGTGATTCAATTTAGTACTGACTACATAATTGAATCGGACCTCGGATATTATGTTGTACATGCTCTTAATCCCGATATAATAACGGGCACATGTACTTAGTATTTATTTCTTTGATTTACCAGTGGGTGAGATTTAGATGGATTAAATCAATATGCCCGGTAAGTTGTGAAATAATATTATTTACATGGTGTGCCGTTGATTATAGGAGGAAACCGTGTCCTATATATTAGGTTGATGATGTCCCCTTGAGGAGCTCATAAGGTTCATCATGTAAACCCAGCTGGTTGACTTAGTCAACATGATGATAAGGTTGAGTGGTACTACTCGAGGAATTAGATGTTAATTAATTGATGGTCAGTAAATCAATTAATTGATGGACATTCGATATCTTAAACACGGGGAGATTAATGTACAAATAATATATGGAGCCCATATTGATTTATGGGGGTTGGTGAGGTAGTATAATGATGATCCTCTAGTGGAATGGAACATCATTGATGGATCAAGTTTGTGTGGTTCCGATCCATCGGGTGGCCAAGACCCAACTCCTCCTTATGGTCCCTATCGTAGCCTAATATAATCCTTATGAAGTCTAGATCCAAGAATGTAAAACAAAACCTAGAACCAACGGTTGGGATTAAATCCCTAGATCCAATGGTTGGATGAAACCCTAGAACCAACGGTTGGGATTAAATCCCTAGATCCGATAGTTAGGATGAAACCCTAGAATCGACGGTTGGGATTAAATCCCTAGAACCGACGGTTGGGATGAAACCTTAGATCCGAAGGTTGGGATGAAATCCTAGATCCGATGGTTGGGATTAAACCCTAGATCCGACGGTTGGGATAAAACCCTATATCCGACGGTGGAGATTAAATCCCTAGATCCGACGGTGGAGATTAAAGGAGGCTTAAGCCCTATTCTATAAATAGATGCTTAGGGTTGGGCGGCAATAAGAATCAAGAATTGTTTTTGGATTTAGGGTTTGGCTCTTGGAGAGGTGGGCTTCGTTTCCAGTTACGTATTGCTCTCCCATGTATACCCTCCCTCAAAGCCATTTTGCCTAGGAAAAATATTGAGACTGTAGACTAGGAAGAACAAAAACTCATTGTGGTCTCATGCCATATGTAACTTCTCCTCCCATTGGTGGCCGGTTCTCTTCCTCCTCCCTATTCTCCAAAAGTGGCCGGCATCAACTCTTCTCGGAGAAGTTGGCCGGCGCATCATCCATTGCTCCTTGGCCGGTGGTTGCGCCAAATTCCCTAATTTGGTGGCCGATTCTAGATAGGAAAGGTATTTGCTAGTTCTTCTCTTTGTTCGCAGCGGACAAGGTAGAGAAGAAAGCGATCTAGAAGGCTTCTACTCGTGGAGGATCTTCGTCCACACGTCGTCCACGAGAAGGATAGGACATACGGTAGAAGATCGTGAGGTATAAAGTTATTTTAACTTTATGTACAGATCTGAGCATGTTCTTATTTGTTTTGATTATGCATGTGTGTGTATGAATATATATTGTATAATCATGGACCCCGAAGACGAACACAAAAACCGGCGATCCATCCGTCGTCTCTTCCGCGGCTAACCAACTAGAAGAGTTGTGTTGCTTGAACAACTAGTTTGTTCAAGCGACCACTCAAGTTGTTAGCACGACGACGAATAGGTTATGCTAAGGAAGCTCATCCCATCCAGATTAATTCTTTCATTAGTGAAAATTTTAATCCGGGGACATGGGAGCCAATGAGCCTCCGAAGCATCCACCTAACAAATCCTCCATGTCGAGCACTATCAGATCACAGTAGAGTTCTCTGTCTGCAATTCTGATGGGTGCAGCTCGCAGCATATGAGTGGAGGGCATTACTTCTCCCAAGGGAAGAGTGGTTAAGAACTTGCGACCCAGAGCTTGTGATGGTATGTCTATCTTTCCAGTAAAGTGTGTAGAAACAAATGAATGTGTTGCCCCAGTATCAAATAATGCAGTAGCATGCTGACAGAAAATAAATATCTGACCTGTGACCACCGTAGAAGCGTTCTCCACATCTTCTTGGGTGAGAGAGAATACCCTGGCATCTTTCATAACTGGTGGGGCTTCTAGTCTCCCTTGGCTGATCGGGGTACCTTCGATTGCAGCCTGCATTTGGTGTAACTGTGGAGGAGAAATCCTATGTTGGGCATACTGCTGGGGAGGTTCCTGAACCTGAATAGGGCAATTCCTGACTCTGACCTTCCCGTCCACAGTTGTAACATCTATTTGTGCCTTGGTAGCATACTCCAGGATATATCTTTTCGCAGGTAGCACACAGAGGAATCCTGGGCTGCTTGTTTGCTAGACCACCTTTAGGATCCTCCCATTGTTTTCTCTTGCCAGTGTGGTTCCCTTTCCAAGTACTCTGGTTTCTCTGACCTCGTGACTGGGCCTGACCCCTGCCTTCACTCAGTGCCTTCTTTTGCTGGTTATTGTTGTTCAGGTAATGATCGGTAATCAAGGCACTACTGAACAGCTCCTCTGCGGTCTGCGGTCTATGAACTCCGTCGGCCACATTCAGAGCTATTTCTGGTCGGAGCATCTTCAGCATGAGTCTGACCCTTTCTCTTTCCGTGCTGACCAACTCTGGACATAGGCGTGCGAGTCGGTTGAATCTCTTCACGGCTTCGCTGACTGATAGGTCACCTTGTCGGAACCCAGTGCACTCGTCGTAATACTTGTTGGTTACCCTCATGCGGAAGAATTCTTCGAAAAATTCGTACTCGAAATCTGTCCATCTCATCTAATTTACTTGTCTCTTTGCTTTGACCCGTTCCCACCACATCCAAGCATCTCCCGAAAGGCAGAATGATGCACACTTAATCTTCTCGCATTCGGACCAGTCCAATAGCTCCATGATTCTTTCCACTGTCTTGAACCAGGCCTGGGCATCCCATGGTTCACTAGTACCTGAGAAATTTTCCAGCTTCAGCCTTTGCCACTGGATCATGTAAGTATCCTGTCGAACCATCGGGCTAGGGCCCGCTGGTGGGGCAGTAGGGTTTCCTCGCTGATTCATTAGGGCATTTATTAGTTGCTGCTATTCTGTGACTTGTCACTGGAGTTCAGTAACTATGTGTGTAAGGACATGCGGGGGTGCTATCTCATCATCTCTACTACTGCGTCTTCCAGACATGTTTATCTTCATATATTAAAGTAAAGCTAGTATTAGTTTTTCGTTCGTTTATCTATGCATAATTAAACTAAAAGCTAGCATAAAGTTATCATTCATGTTTTCATGCATAATTTGAGCTAATGACATTTCATATCATACATGAACAAAATTAACAAAATTAGAGTAGACATAGAATTCTTACTTGGAGTGCCAGGATTTGAAGCTTGATGTGTGTGTAGTGGAAAGGCAGATCTTCTCTGATACCAACCTGTCACGCCCGCACTTTCCTAGGGTCCGAAGGGGTAGTGCGTGATGCGACCGTACATGCAAACATCGTACTACTTACAGCGGAAGACTATACATATCGTACTTCTTACAGCGGAAGACTTTAGACATATTTTCTTTTTCTTTTAAACATAACATGCATCGTCATTTCATAGGTACTTCTTCTTAACATAGAGCATGCATCATTATTTCATAAGTACTTAGTGCTTAATTCAAAACCATAAACAAAACATCTTAAGGAAAACATGCATAAGGGACATAACAGATCTCTTCGACCATGCCACTGCCACCCTTTACCCTAATTTGCAGTACAAGGGAAAATAAACTATAAGCACATAGGCTTAGTAAGATCCTGTCCTACTCACAAATCCATACATCGACATTAAGCATAGCATGTAACACTCATAACATATAAGCAACATAACATGTAACATATGTGACATAAGCAAACATAACATGTAGCATAAATAACATAAGCAAACATAACATGTAGCATAAGTAACATAAGCAAACATAACATGTGACATATATAACATAAGCAAACATAACATGTAGCATAAGTAACCTAAGCAAATATAACATGTAACATATACAACATAGCAACATATCATGTACATATATGGCATAATCAAACATAACATGCAACATATATATCATAGAAACATAACATGTAAACACAAATATAACATGGTAATCATAACATGTAAACATATGCAGGATGCTCATTGAAAACATATATTATAGGTACGTAAACATAAATCTCAACATATTGGGCCCGTCATTGTACCACATCATCATCATCATAGTGCGCATCCCTAAATAGACCCGAGGTAGCAAGTCTCGAACCTACTAAGTTACTAGGCCCGATCTTAGTTCGTCGACCTAGGGGCCATCGTCATAGCGTAGAAGCCCATCCTAGGCCTGATCTTAGTCCATCGACCTAGGCCATCTAGGAGCCCATCCCGTACTAGGCCCGATCTTAGTCCATTGACCTAGGGGCAATCATACATAGAAGCCCATCCTAGGCCCGATCTTAGTCTGTCGGTCTAGGGCAACTTAGGAAACCATCCCTTTGGACCTTGTTAGGGTCCTGGTACAAGCCATGCAAAAGGTAAAATACTTATATGCTTTTTATCATAACATATCTTATTTCATTTCGAAAACATATCATACTTCATTTCATAACATATCATATTTCACTTTATGAACATATCATATTTCATTTCATAAACATATCATACTTCATTTCATAACATATCATATTTCACTTCATGAACATATCATATTTCATTTCATAACATATCATATTTCACTTCATGACATATCATATTTCATTTCATAACATATCATATTTCACTTCATGAACATATCATATTTCATTTCATAAACATATTACAATTCATTTCATAAACTTATCATATTCCGTTTCATAAACATATCATAAATCACTTCATAAAATATCATATTTTACTTCATGAACATATCATACTTCATTTCATAACCATATCATATTTCATTTCATAAACATATCATGAATCACTTCATAAACATATCATATTTTACTTCATGAACATATCATACTTCATTTCATAACCATATCATATTTCATTACATAACATATCTCAGATATCATACACATATAGGGCATGGCATAAGGCATAAACATCAATAGCAAGTAAGCACCAACCTAGAGCATGTTATCTTCATCTAGCATTATTTAACATCACAAGTTAACATGAACTCACCTAATCATAAACACATGTTAACCTAACCTAGAGCATGTTATCTTCATCTAGCATCATTTAATATCACCTAAACATAAAACACATGTTAACCTAACCTAGAGCATGTTATCTTCATCTAGCATCTTAACATCATCATATACATACAAGATATGGTATAAAACTTCATTGAAATCTCAAGAACAAGGTTTGGCCGAATGGTTCATGGGGGCCTTTAGGGTTAAAGTTTTACCTAATCCATCTAACATCCTAACATCATCATATACATACAAAATATGGTATAGAATTTCATTGAAACCTCAAGAACAAGGTTTGGCCGAATGGTTCATGGGGCTTTTAGGGTTAAACTTTTAACCTAATCCATCTAACATACTAACATTATCATATACATAACAAATATGGTATATAATTTCATTGAAACCTCAAGAACAAGGTTTGGCCGAATGGTTCATGGGGGCTTTTAGGGTGAAACTTTTAACCTAATCCATCTAACATCCTAACATCATCATAGACATACAAAATATCGTATAGAATTTCATTGAATCCTCAAGAACAAGGTTTGGGCGAATGGTTCATGGGGGCTTTTAGGGTGAAACTTTTAGCCTAATCCATCTAACATCCTAACATCATCATATACATACAAAATATGGTATAGAATTTCATTGAAACCTCAAGAACAAGGTTTGGCCGAATGGTTCATGGGGGCTTTTAGGGTTAAACTTTTAACCTAATCCATCTAACATCCTAACATCATCATATTCATACAAGTATGGCATAGAACTTCATGGAAACTTCAAGAAAAGGGTTTGGCCGAATGGTCAGGGGGGGGGGGGGGGTTTGACACAAAAACTTCAATTGAAAAGCTACTTGTATGCAGGTGAGGGGATACTTACATCCTTCGCTTTGTTTTTTGGTTGGAAGATGACCTAAGGGAAGCAACCGAGCCTTTCTTCTTGCTTGGATGACCTTTGGACAATGGATGAGAAGGGGGAGGAGAAGTGGATCTCGGTGAGGAAAAGGATGAGAGGAGAGAAAATCAATTTGATAACTCATGTCTCCTCATTCCCCCCTATTTATTCATTTGAAGAGTCCCTTAGTCTCCCTTACCCCTAACTATAATTTCTCATATTCCTCTAATAATACAATCTTGTTGGGCTTCTGGTTAGTGGATGCATCTATAGGGCTTGGCTATCTCTAGAGGTTTGGGGTTCAATTCCTAGGCCTTGCATCCTTTTTGGCTCATTTTCTTTTATTTTTGAAAATCCCACATAAAGCCCATCATAATAAAGCCAAAAATTCTTGTAAAATTGCTAGAAATTTTACGGGCGTTACATATAATATGTTTTGAGTTTAGGGAGCATGGCCATTACAAGAGTAAATGCCCAAAATTGACTAAGAAGAAGGCTCACGTGGCACCTAAAGTCAAGAACAAGTCCAAGAAAGTCGATGCCCATATAGACAAAGGAAAGGAACACATGGTTGATGGATCAATGCGGTTCGCTAGAGGGGGGGGTGAATAGCGGAAAGCCTTTTTCTTTCGAATTCATTTCAAGACAAATATACGCAGCGGAAAAGTAAATGAAACAAAAAGAGACAAGTTTATTTTTTTACTTGGTTCGTTGCCTTCGGCTACTACTCCAAGGCCCTAACGGTCCTAGACCGTGTACGGAGGGCAATTAACTAAAACACTCCTCCTCGTTGGAGGTAGGAGTTTGACGATTACAAAAAAACTTTCGAAGCAAAATGATAGAGAGACAAACCCTCTCTTCTATTAAAGTAAAATGCAACGATAGAAAATCCTCGAGTAAAAGAGTTGCAATATTGAAAACAATAACAAGGATTATACCAACAACTAAAAAGAAAGACCTTAAGCTAGGGTTGTTGGCAGCACTTCGTTGTCGTAGAGTCGTCAGAGAGTCGCAACATTGCGGAAGTTTTTGAGCACTTAGAATTGTATGAAAACCCTAGGTTAGGACCTCCTTTTATAGCCTTTGAGCCCCTTTTCGAGAGGAACCCTAGACAATCATATTTGAGCACCACTCCCCTTGAAATTTGGTGATAAACCTTGACTCCTCGAGGCTGATCCTTTGACCGATGATCGGTGATAGCCATCACCCGATCGGGCTAGCGCGATCGATCAGTGCTAGCGTAGTCACCGTGATGGATAGCTTAAAGAAAACATTATTTCGACGGTCGTCGACCGTCCGATCTCGACCTAGACCACCTATGAGATGTCTTGGGTCGGATCTATGCTTAAGTCTTTCCCCGTAACGAGGATACGACCTTACTTACACTCGCACACACAAGCTTACCTCGATACTTACGTGTTGCTTTTGCTTCCGGCCTTCCACTCAATTCCTTCGGCTCCCTCCGAAGTCACTTGAGTGTCGCCCGACCACCGCGGCTTCCTCTGAGTGTCGCTAGCCTTCAGCTCCAGCTATAGCAATTTTCTGCACACTCGATTCAGCTCGTGAGATTACAACTTGAGCTTAACTTTGTATCGTTTGCTATAATCAAAACTCAGGTTCGACTTAGGTGCCTACTGCACCAACAATCTCCCCCTTTTTGATTTTTGGCAAACCCACATACAAAGTTAAGTGCATTAAGAAAAGATATGCATGAATGAGCAGGAGTGGGAGTATAAAAACTCTTTTTCAAGTGCTCCCCTTTGAGGAATCCTCCCCCTTGACCGAGGGTGAGTACTTGAGAAAGAGTTTTGACTCTCCCCCTTGACGTTTTCTACTAAAAAAGAATTAAGTAACCGAAATTACTTAATATTGGCCATAGTATTTAAAATAAATAAGTTCAAGTGCCGTATATTGAAAAAATTTGACCCCTTAACTTTGACATTTTAACTTTGGCCTTTTTCTCCCCCTTTTACCGTATATCGAAAAGAGTAAGGGGTGTGTGGAAAACAAAATAAGTGTTAAATTTAAAGTCCAAGCATGTTCCCCATTTTTATTTTTTAAAAAAAAAAATATACTGAAAATAAGCTCATCTATAAAATGTTCAACTCATATTTGGCTTGATTGATATGAAAGATCAATCAGTCCTGGTTAGAGTCGGTTAGTGTGTATGATTATACTCTATGGTTCATGGCGATGCACTAGATCTACATCTGGAACCAGGAGTAAGGTCCTAACATCTCACGCCCATCTATGTGGCTAAGTACACAAACACATTAGTCCTATGTGTTGTGAGATGTATTGGCTCCTTAAATCTATAGGTGCATGATATCTAAGGTATGTCCTATGCTAGTTCCATAAAAATGAAAATTTAAGAAATAGTAGTAAGAAAATATAATTTGCAAGTTCCTATTCTACTACGCACATGCCCAATTTTCATCTTAATAGACTAAATTCGGCTTCGGGTAAGGGTTTAGTAAATAGGTCTGCTAAGTTAGACTTCGATTCGACGAATTTGAGTTGTATTGCTCCGTTGGCCACATGTTCTCGAATGAAATTGTGTTTGACCTCTATATGTTTGGTCCTAGAGTGACATATCGGATTCTTAGTAAGATTAATTGAACTAATGTTGTCTACGTGAAGTTTAGTATTCGTAAAGTCTAACTTAAAGTCGCGGAGAGTGTGCTTCATCCAAAGAAGTTGAGTGACACACTCACCCATCGCGATGTATTCAGCTTCGATGGTAGATAAAGCGACACAGTGTTGCTTCCTACTGCACCAACTTACTAGACTCGAGCCGAGAAGTTGACAACAACCACTCGTGCTCTTTCTATCGAGCTTACTACCGGCATAGTCCGAATCGGAGTAGCCGATTAGTTCGAACTCCGTAGATCTAGGGTACCAAATACCAACGTTAAGTGTACCCTTAAGATATCTAAGGATACGCTTAACTAGGGTTAGGTGAGACTCCTTAGCACAGGTTTGAAACTCCGGCGCATACTTACTATCGCGAATAGATGTCGTCGACTTGCAGTTAAGTATAGGAGACTTCCTATCGCACTCCTATAGTACTTTAAGTCAATGGACTTACTTTCTGGGTCTTCTCCTATGTTAACATTAATCGCCATTGGGGTGTTTATTATCTTAGCGTCTTGCATTCCAAATCTTTTAATTAACTCCTTAGTGTATTTCTGTTGATATAGGTATATACCATCCTTAGTTTGTTTAATTTGTAGACCTAAAAAGAAACTTAACTCGCCTACCAAGTTCATTTCGAACTCACTTTCCATGAGTGAAACGAACTCGTTTAGTAAGGCTAAGTTAGAGGTTCCAAAAATTATATCGTCTACGTAAATTTGAGCTATGAATATTTCTTTACCTAATGTTTTTACGAAGAGAGTTGGGTCAACTAAGCCTTGGTTAAACCCTTTTGACTTAAGATGGATTGAAAGTCTCTCGTACCAAGCTCGAGGAGCTTGTTTAAGTCCATAGAGAGCTTTCTTAAGTTTTAGAACATGGTCGGGTTTATTTAGATTTTCGAATCCGGGGGGTTGGCTAACATAAACTTCTTCTTTAATGTATCCATTTAGGAATGCCAACTTAACATCCATTTGAAACAGCTTAAATCATCGATGTGCGACATAAGCTAGCAACATTCGAATGGATTCGAGTCTAGCTACTGGGGCATAGGTTTCGTCGTAATCTAGGCCTTCGACTTGACTAAACCCTTTGGCGACTAACCTAGCCTTGTTTCTAACTACTTCACCTTTATCATCAAGCTTATTTCGAAACACCCACCTTGTTCCAATTATCGTTTTATCTTTAGGTGGTGGTACTAATTCCCACACTTCATTCCTAGTAAATTGAGCTAGCTCTTCTTGCATTGCAATAATCCAATCGGGATCAAGAAGAGCTTGTTCAATTGATTTGGGTTCTATCTTTGAAATTAAGGACATTTGACTAAGGATCCTATAGGATGCTCTAGTTCGAACTCCTAGATTAGGATCTCCTATCACTTGATCGATAGGGTGGTTAGTCTAAATCCTAGATTGGGTTGGGTTTGTGTCACCTAATGCTTGATCAATGGGGTGACTTGGTTGAACACTAGTTTGACTCGGATCACTTGTCACTTGGTCGACCAGAGAAGTTGGTTGATGTGGATTAGACTCGATCTCAGGGTAGGAGACGAGTTTGGTATCAGTGGGCTCAACACTTGGGGTCATTAAGGGTTTTGTAGGTTCGGGTACTTCATTGAACACTACATTAATAGTCTCTTCGACTTTAAGGGTATCGTGGTTATATACCCTATAGGCCCTACTCGTGGTTGAGTATCCTAAGAAGATTCCGGTGGAGGTTTTGGATTCGAATTTCCCTAGGTGGTTCTTAGTGCTTAAGATATGTACCTTACATCCAAATACCCTAAAGTACTTGATGTTGGGTATTTTATTGTGATAAATCTCATACGAGGTCTTAAGGTGCCTTTTTACCATAAGGATCCTATTCTGGACATAGCAAGCCGTGCTAACGGCATCTGCCCAAAACCTATCAGGTAGGTCGTATTCGTTCAACATGGTCCTAGCGGCTTCTTGTAGAGTTCGGTTTTTCCGCTCCACTAGGCCATTTTGTTGAGGGGTCCTAGGGCAAGAGAATTCATGGTGGTATCCGTTTAGGTTACAGAAGTCGGTGAACCTTTGATTTTCGAATTCACCACCATGATCGCTTCTAAGTCTTTTAACCTTAAGGTTTTTTTGATTCTCGATTAATTTGAATAGATTGATTAATTGATCTAGGGTATCATTTTTATGTTTGATGAACCTAACCCAGGTAAACCTGGAGTAGTCGTCAATTATGACTAAGCAATATTGACTTCTATTGAGTGACTTGGCTCCATGTGAATCAAATAGATCCATATGCAGGAGCTCAAGTACACTTGAGGTTCGTTCTTGGTTAGTTAACTTGTGTTGTGTCCTAGGTTGTTTTCCTTGTGGACAAGCATTACAGATTTTATTAACCAAGTTGTTGAGGTTGGGTAAGCCTCTGACTAAGCTACTCTGACTCATCTTGTGGACGAGTCTTGGGTGTGAGTGACCGAGTCGTCGGTGCCACAACCATGATTCCTCTTCCTGTGTCATAAGACATTTGGCTGAGGATTTGATTAAGTTAATTGTATAAATGTTATTTGTCCTAGTTCCTTTGAGTATTGTTTTAGTTGTTTTATTTGTTTTAATTACACATTCATTTTCTAAAAATATGACCTTATAGTTATTGTCACATAATTGGCTTACGCTAAGTAGGTTATATTCAAAATTCTCTACAAGTAATACATTTTTAATAACAAAATTCGAGTTAAGCTCGATATCACCTGATCCGATGATTTTGAGCTTGCCTTTATTCCCAAAGGTTACCGATCCTTGTCGTTTGAATCGAAGCTTTGTGAATTTGAGTTGATCCCCGGTCATGTGTCGGGAGCAACCGCTGTCCAACATCCATTGATCCTACACACAAGGTGGTTGGATTGGATGTTAGATTTTTAAAAAAAATTGGTTGTGAGTTGTTAAACCTAGGTCATCTCACCTGTGTCTATATGATCAAGCATGTTATACTTATGTGTTTTTTGTGAGATGACTTCCAATTAAGTTGATTAAGTGCATTTAGGTTCAAGTAATTTTATGTTAGATTTGGATTTGACCCTCGGCTTGTCAAGTTTACCTTTTCAAGATCATGGCTTCCATGTCGTGGCGAGGCACAGGGGCCTTCTTTTATCGGATCATCGACCACTTCCTTAGACAAAGCCATTTTCAAGAAAATGATGACTTGACTCACCTAAGATTATTTCCTAGTCTAACTGGTTATTTTTGAAAAGAGGCTCCCCGAGGCTCAATCTTTTCGAAGAATTTTAGTTGGTTATATTTTTGAAAAGAGGCTCCCCGAGGCTCAATCTTTTCGAAAAATTTTAGTTGGTTATGTTTTTGTTCTAAGTGAGTTCACAAGTTTTAAAGCACAAACTTTCTAAGTTAAAGCATGCAATTTCTAAGTTAAAGCACAAACTTTCTAAGTTAAAACATGCAATTTCTAAGTTAAAGCACAAACTTTCTAAGTTAAAACATGCAATTTCTAAGTTAAAGCACAAACATATTTTGTACTGGCTCCCCCTAGACCGTTGAATCGGTTTGGTCTATCAACATAGTGGATTTGGTCCTTGGGAATCCAGTACGGGTTGGATCCTAGAGTTGAAATCAAAAGGTTCTTAGGGACCCATGCTTGGACATGTTTCCTATGTCGACTTACAATCGACATATACGACCTATTAGTTGTGTTTGAGTTAAACCCTAGTCCAGCCTTGTTGTACACGACTCTTTGAGATCCAAGTAGGAGGTCAAGTCCTTTGGATCCCAAAGTGAACCTTTCCAACGTGTTCCTAAGATCTTCGACTTGACTTTTCAAGAGTGAGTTCTCAACTTCGAGTTTTTCAACCCGAGTTGAGTCCTTCTCTTGAACTCGACTAGTCGAAGAGGTTAGGGAGACCTTGTGTTTGAAGAGTTTGACCTCCTCAACTAGGGTCTCGACCTTGGACTCGGATTTAACTAATTTCCTAGACAAAAACCTAACCATATTTTGTAAGGTATTAAATAAAGTTCGACTTACTTTAAGGGTGTCTTTTGAACCGGAAGTGTATCCGTGGCTCGACTTGAAGGTAGCTTCGTAGTCCGAGTCATCCTCAGGTTCTGACTCAAGTTCAGGTTTGGTCTCCATGTCTGACTCAATTGATTTTGCCATGAAGACATGGTCTTCGTCTTCTTCGGATGACGCTTCTTCCCATGTCGCGTTGAGGGCCGTCTTGTGCTTAGGTGCTTTGTGGTTGAGCTTGGGGCACTCGGACTTGATATGTCCAAACCTGTTACACTCATAACACCTAATATTAGAACTTTTAGGTTTACCTTAGTTGGGTCGAGTTGTGGTTCGCTTTCGTCCCTTGGCTATCCTTCGAGCTAGGTTCATTAGCTCAGCAGTCAATTACGGGTCAACTTCTTCTTCGGACTCGTCTTCCTCCTTGGTTGGTGGTGGCTTGCTTGCGATTTTCTTCTTCTTTGAACCTACAAACAAGGCTATACCCCTCTCGGGTTCCGAGTTGGACTGCTCATGTAATTCAAATTCGGAAAAGAGTTCATCTAATCTAAGTTTAGAGAGGTCCTTGGAGACCTTGTAAGCATCGACCATGGATGCCCACAAGGTAGTCCTCGGAAAAGAGTTTAGAACATACCTTATAAGGTCACGATTTTTGACCTTTTGCCCGATTGCGTGTAGGTTGTTGACTATGTCTTGGATATGAGCGTGGAGTTGCATCGCAGACTCGTGTTCCTGCATTTTTAGATTATATAATTTATTGAACAAGAGGTCGCGCTTACATACCTTGGCTTCATCGGTCCCTTCGTGTAGCTCCACTAGTTTTGTCCAAAGATCTTTTGCGCTTATGAAGGGGCCGACGCAATTTAGCTCCTCTTTGGATAGGCCGCATTGGAGGATTTGTGTTGCCTTGGCGTCGGCTTCGACTTGTCGTTTTGTCGCAATGGTCCATTGATTGTAATCCAAGGATTCACCTTCTTCATTAGTAGGAAGGGTGAACCCGGTTTGGATCACAATCCACATCTCTATTTGGGTTTTTAGGAAGCATTCCATCCGACCCTTCCAATAACGGAAGTCATCTCCGTTGTAAAACGGAGGTCGGACGGTGCTAAAACCCTCGAGATGGGCCATTAGAACAAAAGACACAAGGAGACGACGACGAAAAAACTAGCAAAGACAAAAACACAAAAAACAAGTGCCAAGACTCGCGTCTTGGATTAGTAGTGCGGGAGAATACTTAACAAAGCGAAATAAATCCAAAAAAAGAAAAAAAAATAGAATTAAAAGAAACAAAAAAAATCTGTAAAAATGGCTAGATTGGTGGTTTCACCAAATCTTAGCAACCCCCGGCTCTGATACCAATTGTTGGATCGATGCGGTTCACTAGAGGGGGGGGGTGAATAGCGAAAAGCCTTTTTCTTTCGAATTCGTTTCAAGACAAATACACGCAGCGGAAATGTAAATGAAACAAAAAGAGACAAGTTTATTTTTTTACTTGGTTCATAGCCTTCGGCTACTACTCCAAGGCCCTAACGGTCCTAGACCGTGTACGGAGGGAAATTCACTAAAACACTCCTCCTCGTTGGAGGTAGGAGATTGACGATTACAAAAAAACTTTCGAAGCAAAATGATAGAGAGACAAACCCTCTCTTCTATTAAAGTAAAATGCAACAATAGAAAAACCTCGAGTAAAAGAGTTGCAATATTGAAAACAATAACAAGGATTATACCAACAACTAAAACGAAAGACCTTAAGCGACTTCGTTGTCGTAGAGTCGTCGGAGAGTCGCAGCGTTGCGGATGTTTTTGAGCACTTAGAATTGTATGAAAACCCTAGGTTAGGACCTCCTTTTATAGCCTTTGAGCCCATTTTCGAGAGGAACCCTAGCCAATCATATTTGAGCACCACTCCCCTTGAAATTTGGTTGATGGCCATCACTAATCGATTCTTGGCGACATCGATCGAGTAGTGCTAGCCGTAGTCACCCGATAGGCGATGATCGAGTCCTTGAGTTGGCGATCGGATCTTTGCAAGGCAATGTTAGCTTAAAGAAAACATTATTTTGACGGTCGTCGACCGTCCGATCTCGACCTTGACCACCTATGAGATGTCTTGGGTCGGATCTACGCCTAAGTCTTTCCCCGTAATGAGGATACGACCTTACTTACACTCGCACACACGAGCTTACCTCGATACTTACGTGTTGCTTTTGCTTCCGGCCTTCCACTCAATTCCTTTGGCTTCCTCCGAAGTCACTTGAGTGTCGCCCGACCACCGCAGCTTCCTCCGAGTGTCGCTAGCATTTAGCTCCAGCTATAGCAATTCTCTGCACACTCGATTCAGCTCGTGAGATAACAACATGAGCTTAACTTTGTATCGTTTGCTATAATCAAAACTCAGGTTCGACTTAGGTGCCTACTGCACCAACAATGGTGTGCTTCAAATGCAATCAAAAGGGGCATTATCAAAGACAATGTCCAAGGAGGAGTCACCCTAGGAAGGATAAGGGAGAGAGCTCAAATGTAGGGGGAGCTCCTAAGGCTAAGGTATATTTTAATAATGCATCATCAAATTTTAATATCAAGAAGCATGTTAGCAAGGTATCACATGCTAATAATTCTATTGCTATTGCTCATGAACAAAAGCATGCTAGGAACAAGTATTATTGCTTAGGTGCTAAACATGTCAATTTACCTAAGGACAATCCTAGAACTATTCTACCTATGGAAACTATTAGGAAGACAAAGAACAATTTATGCATTAACTCTAAGAAGGGCAGACATATGCTTAAAAGGAAGAACAATTCCCAATAGACAAATGAAAATTCAAAATTGGGGGCATTACTGGTAGAAAATCAAGCTTTAAGGTCATAGCTTGAGAAATTGGAAAAGACCCTTAATAAGAAGACAAAATCAATTAAAAGGTATAATGAGAAAACCTTAGGTGTTAGTAGGCAACAACTACCCAAGCATAGGAATGGTTTGGGTTACAAACCTAAGTCAAAGGTAGTCATGCCTACCTACCATAATATTCCATTTAACTATGGAACCACTCCTAAGTCTAGAAAAATCATGGTCACAAGGGAAGTCATCCTTAGAGTTGACTATGGTAGATGTCTAGTAGCAAAGGTTTCCATGAAACCTAGGAAGGTCACTAGCAAGGTTATAAGGGGAGTTATCCCTAATATTAACCTTGAGAAGACCCAAATGACCAAGGCTTCAAAGCCTAGGATGGTCATTAGGAGGGTAGCTAGAGAAATTATCCATAGTGAGTACTTACAAAACCTAAGGAGCTCTAATAGGTATTGGGTTCCTAAGAGTGTGATTCCATCATGCTAGATAGGGTTAGGGTGTGCCAACCTTGAATGGATAGGTAGTTAATCTAACCATGGTAAAGGTGACACTTTAGGACATTTTCGGAGTATTGTAATACTTTGAAAATGAGTTTAGGATTTATATCCTAAAAGATTTTAGGATGTGCCAATAAAATTTATGAAGTTTGAAAAGTTAATCAAAATTAGCACAAACTAGGTTAGAGTCAATGGTATGCCATTTTGGGTTTTTGACACACTTGATGGAATTTAGTTTATCATGACAAAATGGGATTAATCTTAGTAAATGACAATTATGCTTGAAATCTAGGTATTCTTATACTCTTATATTTTATTTGTCATATGCCATATCATGAGATCATTCTTCATATAATTATTTAAATATCATAATCTTGCTTAGGGTAATATGTGTTGGTGCAATCAGGTCAGGTCACGATTGACCTGACTTGAGTTTGACTCAAGTAGTCTTTTGATGTTCGACAAAACTATTGATAATGTGATTGTCATGGAAAGTCCAAGTCTTGGGTACTTGGCATGGAAAGTCCAAGCACGGGTCTTTGCAATGGTAAAGTCCAAGTTATGAGTACTTGCAAGGAAAGTCTAAAGGTGTAGTCTTGGCAGCATAAGTCCAAGTTGTAGTCTTTGTGGCGTAAAGTCCAAGTGAACTTTGGCAGTGAAAGTCCAAGTATGGATACTTAGCATTTGGGAAGTCCAAGGGTGTGATATTGGCGACGTAAAGTTCAAGTTGTAGTCTTGGTGGCATAAGTTAAATGTTTGGTGGCGTAAAGTCCAAGCGTGTGTCTTGCCAGTGTAAGTTCAAATGTACCTTGGCAAAGTAGACTCGGTTAGTATGAGAATAGCCGATGGAAGCACCTAAAGGCTAGCTTATGGATGAACAAGTCATGGATGACTTGGAGAGATCCGATAGGTGTGAGGCTGATGGAGGTAGTGATAGCTTACTTTTTATTGCGCTATTTTTACTTATGGATTCGAAATTTTAGGCCCTTTGATGGAGTAATTATTACTATTCAGTATGTTTTTGCATATTGAGTTTATTTTTGATTGATTGCATTAATTCCTATAATTTCAGTATTTTTCACGAGTTGTATGTGATTTTGTAGGAAACATGGAAAGAGGGCCTAATTGAAGCGATCGCACCCGTCGATCCAGATCAAATCAATCGCAGCCATCGGATTTGCTTGATCAACCTACTTAGGGAGAGATTAATTTGATTTATTAAATCCTAGGTCTAAATGAATGGCTGAGATGGAAAGGCATTGGATCAAACGGCTAGGGAAATTGACTTTAAGAAATCAACATTTTCCCAATCCCTTTCATCGCGCGACAGACGACACAATAGCTCTCCCAAATTGCACAGTCGAAGACGCGACACCGTTCTTCTTCCTTGTGCATGAGGGGTGACCGCGGTGCTACTTCCTCACACACGAGCAGGCGGAGACGGCGCAGACCAGTTCCCTTCCATCGGTGACATTCGGGCGCTGCTGGAGAACATTGTATTCCTCCTTGTGCGAGCAGAGGAAACGGGAGCTGGATTTTAGTTTTTGCTCTGCCAGAGTTAGTCGTCGTCGATCATTTTCCTATCAAGAGCCCACGCGCTGCTTCCACAGTCTTCCACATCCATCCACTTCATCGGATATGATGAAGAAACCATTCCAACCGAAATTGCCGACGAGTTTTCCACACCACAGCTGTTTGACCTCTCCTCCTATGGATTCACGGAGGAGTCCACTTCGACGACAATCTTCTAGCTTCACAAGATTTGCGAGAACAAGAAGACATCACCGATTTCCATATTTGGAAGTTGTAGCATCCGCATCATCCTTCCGCTCCGGAGATTCGATTGAACTCCGTCAAACTCGTTGGTGTTTTCTGCTCATGATTAGGGCATATATTGTTGGGGAGATTGCTTAATTACTACATTCATTCATTGAGTTGTTAGCTGTTAATTCCTCTATTTGATTTCAATTAAATTGTTAATTATGTGGTTGTTTAGTTAACTTGCACTTATATTGTTCGATGAATTGCTGCTTAGAATAGTTTGTTCTTTTTACTTCCAGTTTTCAATTGTTGATTGCATAATTTATCTTCATCGTTATGGTTTATCTCTTTAATTCCTCTTACTAGTGTAGTTGCATAATCTTCAAAGCCAAACCCCATCATATTAAGAAAAATCTTAACTCTAGCATTGACTTACACCGTTACCTTCCGTGGGAGACGATCCGAGTCGTTCCCTGTGTTATTTTGACATAGAGAGGGTTTGGTAACTAAATTGTTAGGCTTTTCGCCTGTCAATTTTTGGCGCCGTTGCCGGGAAAGTTGTTAGCAGTGTTAGTTAGTTGTTAGAGTTGCAATAATCTTTTTTAGATATTCGTGCTTGTTTGAGCCTTTTAATCTTTTACTTGTGTGCAGTGCTTGACAAGATCATCCAGCGAAGATTTACTTGAGCTTGACCCAAAAATTGATCGGACTTTTCATGCACTATAGCGAGCACACCGGATTTCAACTGCAAGTGAGAGTGGTAGTCTCATGGGACTTGATTCGGATATACCAAACAATCGAACACTTACGGAGCTTGCAGCATTAGGTGTTTCTTATCATTCATTGTGCATTCAGTATCCAGACCTTGATGTAGATTTTGAGCTACGATCTGGGATCATTCATCTTCTGCCCAAATTCAATGGATCAACTGGAGAAGACCCTACCTGACACTTACAGGAGTTCCATGCAGTTTGTTCCACCATGAAACCGCATGGCATCAGTGAGAAGGATATTAGCTTGAGAGCTTTTCCATTTTCATTAGCGGGAGGAGCAAAGGATTGACTTTATGCTTTACCACCCGGATCTATCACATGTTGGGCTGAGATGAAGAGATCATTTCTAGAGAAATTTTTTCCAGCTTCACGGTCTGTGACTATCAGAAGAAGTATCTATGCAATTCAACAATTGACAGGAGAGACATTGCATGAGTATTGGGAGCGTTTTGAAAAGTTATGTACCAGTTGTCCTCATCACCAACTCAGTGAGCAGATACTCATTCAGTCATTCTACAAGGGACTACTTCCTATGGATCGATGTATGATCGACGCAACTAGTGGAGGAGCACTGGTAAACAAGACACTTGCAGAATCAAGGGAGCTCATCTCAATTATGGCAGCCAATGCACAACAGTTTGCGAGCAGACAGTTGCTTACCAAAGGAGTGAATGAGATTCTAGTGCCCAGAATAGATAACCAGGAGCTTAAGATTGAATTGTAGGAGCTAACTTCTATGGTTAGACAGATAGCTCTGAAGCAGGCTCAACAACCATTGATGCTGTCTATTCAGCCGGTGAGCACCTGTGGGATTTGTTCTAGTTCCATTCATTTGACTGATGTTTGCCCCATGCTACAACAAGAGGGGAGTTCTAACTTTACGGATCAGGCAACTGCAGTAAATGTTTTTCAACTAAGGTCTCAATTTTATCAGTCGCAACCTGGGTATAGGCAATATGATCCCATGGCTCCCACTATCAACCCAGGATGGAGAGATCACCCAAATTGGAGGTATGGGAATGTGCATCAGCAGCAGCAGCAATATGTGAGGAGTAGAGAGATGTTTCACATACCATATTGGATGCCCCAGTGTCTTTACCCTTTCCTTTGAGGCTAGTACCTTCAAAAAGAAATACAGAAGTAGAAAAGGTAGAGGAACTTCAAGATCTTGTGGACACATTTAGCAAAGTGGAAGTGAACATTCCATTATTGAGAGTCATCAAGCACATCCCAAAATATGCCAAGTTTCTGAAGGATCTGTGCATTCAAAAGAGGAAGCTTAAGGGGAATGAGTTGGTCAGCATGGGGAAGAATGTATCAAGTATGATTCAGCCGATGCCTCAGAAGTGCAAGGATTTTGGTGTATTTACCGTGCCATGTGTGATTGGAGACAACACTTTTGGTGATGCCATGCTAGACCTAGGAGCTTCTATTAATGTTATGCCTAAGTATATTTTTCAGGCACTCGATATTGGCCCACTTCAGTCCACTGGAGTTGTTATACAGTTGGCTAACCGTAGTTTCACACATCTAGTAGGAGTGATAAAAGATGTAATAGTCAGGGTAAAGGAGTTAATTTTTCCAGCGGATTTCTATATTTTGGATATGGAGGGAGATGCAGCTTTAGGCCAACCTCCACTGATTCTTGGACGACCGTTCCTGAACACATCGAGGACAAAAATTGATGTACACGCAGGAACACTTACTATGGAGTTTGACGACATAGTTGTTCAGTTCAGTATTCCAGATGTAATGAGATATCCCACTGAGGATCATTCACTTTTGAGCATTGACGTGCTGGATGAGTTAGAATGCGAGGAGGCTGAGCATTTTGACACAGATTGGATGAACAATTTTGACAGTGTAGATATTTCATTAGGAGACATTTATTGCGATGCAGGTGATGCAGAGGATGATGTTGGTGGTTTAGATTTACTCTGTGAGGCTATTTTTGCCAAGGAAATAAAGGTATCTACAGAGGAAGCAGATTCCAAAAAATTGTTGTTGGATCGAGAAGCGTCGCTAGAGGGGGGGGGTGAATAGCGATCGTAAATCTTTTCGTTAGTTTGTTCGATATACGAGTAAGAGTAATGGAAAATAAAGAGACATTTATTTTTACTTGGTTCACAACCCAGCGGTTGCTACTCCAAGCCCTATTGGTCCTAGACCGCGTACGGAGGGCAAAGCACTATAACATCTCCTCCTCGTTGAAGGTAGGAGAAACGATCACAAAACCGAATGTACGAGGATGAGGCAACAAGCCTACCTCACCTCGTTATGAATAAAAATAATGAATATAATATCAAAATATATTACTAGATGCTGCTGCCGACGAAGAAGATCTGAACTTATTGTCGCGTCGGCGTTATGACGGTGTTGGAGCATTGGCATTGTAGGAACACTTGATGAATAAACTTGATGATAATTGGAGTTGGAATCCACCCCTCCTTTTATAGATTTTGGCCTCTGAATATGTCTCCTCTTTTTTCGGAATAGATCACGAAGTTGTAATAAATTTTATCGCGAAGTGGCCGCGTCAAACCTTATCTGTTTTGACCTAACGCAAAGGCTGATTCGTAGCCATCAGTCGACTGATGCCTACCATCATTCGACTGATGAGCATCAGTCGACTGCCAGCCTGGCTACTTCCCTGCAGTAAGAGGTTAGCTCGAAAAATGATAAATGCGACGGTTTCTGACCGTTCGATCTCGACCTAGACCTTCCATAGGAAGTCTTAGTCAGATCGCCGCCTACGGTCGTCGCCGTAAAGAGGACACGACCTTACAATCTCTCACTCACACGAGCTTTCCTCGATACTTACCTTGTATCTCTTGCTTCTGGCCTTCCACTCGATTTCTCCGAAGTCACTCGAGTGTCGCCCGACCACCATGGCTTCCTCCGGGTGTCGCTAGCCTTCAGCTCCAGCTTTAGTACTTTTCTGCACACTCGATTTAGCTCGTGAGATAACGATGTAAACGTAACTTTGTGTCTTTGCCATAATCAAAATACAGGTTCGATTATCTAGTGCCCTGAACCAACAATTGCTTCCAAGGACTGTTCAACCACCGAGAATGGAATTGAAAGCATTGCCTAAGCACCTTAAGTATGCCTATGTAGGTGAAGACGAGCTGAGACCGGTCATTATTGCGAGAGGTCTTGAGCCAGAGCAGGAGCAGTGTCTACTAGATCTTCTCAGGCAACATCAGAAAGCTATTAGGTGGACTATTGATGATATACCTGGTATTAGCCCTACTTTGTGTATGCACTGGATTTTCTTGGAGGATCAGAAAAAGACTACCTTTACGTGCCCGTTCAGAACTTTCCCATACCGACATATGCCATTTGGGCTCTGTAATGCTCCAGGTACCTTCCAGCAGTGTATGGTAAGCATCTTTTTTGATCTATTAGAACAATGCATGGAAGTATTCATGGATGATTTTACTGTATATGACACCTCATTTGATACTTATTTGGATAGTTTGTCAGGAGACTTAAATAGGTCCATAGGGACTGACCTGATATTGAATTATGAAAAATGTCATTTCATGGTTACACATGGCATAGTTTTAGGTCATATAGTCTCTAGGAAGGGTATTGAGGTAGATCCTGCAAAAATAGATACTATTTCTTTGTTATCTTACCTCGCATGCGTGCGAGAAGTGCACTTTTTTCTTGGACATGTTAGATTCTACAGGAGATTCATCAAAAAATTTAGCAAGATTGCCCTTCCCTGGTGGATTGATATTTACCCTACTTGAGGGGAGTTTGTTCCTTTTTCACTTCTTTATTTTTGTACATACGCACTTCCCTTTCGTAGTCTATTTCACAATTTTGTTTCTTTCGTGAGTTTTGAATAATCGATTCTTGGGTTTTAGCGGATATCGAATTCAATTTCGTAAGCATTCTTCACCGAGAGTTTGATGTCATACAATCTAGTTAAGTTTGGTTGTCAGACTTGGAGATCGATTGGACATTATTGATTTTAGTGATTGCATTTGGTTACTTGTGTGGTGTTGAATTTAATTTTGATAGACTAAGCTTGATTATTTCATATACCCAGTGAGGATTTGAGCTTTTATGATTATTATTCTCCTTGTATGTGGGTAGCACTCGTGTTTGTTAACACTTTAGAACTTGCTTTGCTCCTTATTGAGATCACATTACCATACGTTGCATGATTATGATGAAGGCCATTTTGTTAGTCCTTATTGATACTCTTGTTGATACATGTGCTCTTAATGAATATACTCTTCCATGTAGATAGACATTGCTTGTCCTTTTTCATTTCTCCTTCTGCTATGACATGTCTTGTTATTCTTTTCGTTGTTGAGACATTTGAACTATATCATGTTGTATCTATTGCCCGAGACGGTCAAATTTAAGTGTGGGGGAGGAAATGATTGGGAGAGTTATAGTTGAGGATTTATTGTAGAAAGGCTAGATTTAAATGGTGCATGAGTGGACCATGCTTGATAACCATGGTTGGATCATGTCTTATTTGCCTATGAGTGTGTATTTGCATTGAAGGGCCATTAAGAAAAGATCACGTCATTCTAAAAAAACAAAAAAAAAATCTTGAAGATAAGGCGCCAATAATAATAATAATAATAAATTGACTACAAAAAAATGGATAATTTTAGATGACGTGCTATTTTCTTAAATGGAGAATTCTTCGAGTTGATGAGCTTTATTTATTTATTTCTTTTCTATTTTTTGCATGAGATGGATAAGTGTGTGTTTCTTATGGACAAACATGGATGTAGGGTACAATAAAGGTTGTTAGTTTTGAGGATGAAAGGAGACGTGCATGGGCATTGTTTCATTGAATACAACATGATAGAATTTCAATTGCCTCTCATCTTTATTGCTCTCTGCTCCTATATTTTGTGCCATTCTTATATCATGTGCTTGTTCTTTATTGCAATTCTTGAAGTCCTTCTGAATCATGTATTCATGTGGTTGAAGTGGTGGAGAGTAGGAAATAAGCAAGCATATAGTAGTGTAACATCTTGAGTAGCTTTGAGTGAGCTCTACCTTTGTAATGCTTATGAGAATGAGAGCCACCTTTATTGATTCGGTAAGGTTTATCATTCTTGGTCTATTTACGATTTATTGAAGCCATCATACTTGTTAACTAATGCAAGAACACAGTGCATGAATGTCGTGATTTTTGTGGATTGACAATCCTAAGTATCTACCTTTTTCGATTTTCACGATATCAGAGGAATTGCTTGAGGAAAATGGATTTGATTATTCATCATTTTTTATACTTGCTCGAGAAGTGCATGAATAAGTGTGGGGGAATTTGATAGCTTACTTTTTAGTGCGCTATTTTTACTTATCGATTCGACATTTTAGGCCCTTTGATGGAGTAATTATTACTATTCAGTATGTTTTTGCATATTGTGTTTATTTGTGATTGATTGCATTAATTCCTATATTTCAATATTTTTCACGAGTTGTATGTGATTTTGTAAGAAACATGAAAAGAGGTCCTAATTGAAGCGATCGCAACTGTTGATCCAGATCAAATCAATTGTAACCATCGGATTTGCTTGATTAGCCTACTTAGGGAGAGATTAATTGGATTTATTAAACCCTAGGTCTAAATGAATGGCTGAGATGGAAAGGCATTGAATCAAACGACTAGAGAAATTGACTTAAAGAAATCAACATTTTCCCAATCTCTTTCATCGTGTGACAAACGACATAGTAGCTCTCCCAAATTGCACAGCCGGAGACGCGACAACATTGTTCTTCCTCGTGCACGAGGAACGACGGCGATACTACTTCCTCTCGCATGAGCGGGCGGAGATGGCACAGACCAGTTTCCTTTCATCGGCGACATGCGGGCGCTGCTGGAGGACGTCGTCTTCCTCCATACGCGAGCGAAGGAAACGGGAGCTGGATTTCAGTTTCTCCTTCGCAGGAGTTAGTCATCGCCGGTCATCATCTTATCAAGAGCCCACGTGCCACTTCCACAGTCTTCCATTGCCATCCTCTTCATCGGATCCGATGAAGAAACCATTCCAACTGAAACCACCGACGAGTTTTCCGCACCACAGTTATTTGACCTCTCCTCCTGTGGATTCACAGAGGAGTCTGCTTTGACGACAGTCTTCTAGCTTCACCGGATTCGTGAGAACAAGAAGACATCACCGATTTCCAGATTTGGAAGTTGTAGCATCCGCATCATACTTCCACTCCAGAGATTCGATTGAACTCCATCAAACTCGTTGGCATTTTCTGCTCATGATTAGGGCATATATTATTGGGGAGATTGCTTAATTACTGCATTCATTCATTGAGTTGTTTGCTGTTAATTCCTCTATTTGATTTCGATTAAATTGTTAGTTATGTGGTTGTTTAGTTAACTTGTGCTTATATTGTTCGATGAATTGCTACTTAGAATAGTTTGTTCTATTTACTTCCAGTTTTCAATTATTGAGTGCAGAATTTATCTTCATCGTTATGGTTTATCTCTTTAATTCCTGTTACTAGTGTAGTTTCATAATCTTCAAAGCCAAACCCCATCTTATTAAGAAAAATCTTAACTCTAGCATTGACTTACACCATTACCTTCTGTGGGAAATGATCCGGGCCATTCCCTATGTTATTTTGACATAGAGAGGGTTTGGTAACTAAATTATTAGGCTTTTCTCCTATCAGGTAGCTAGAAGGCTTAAATAGGTATAGGCTAAGGGTGGTCTATCAAGTATGAAGGGATCATACTTGAGTTAAAATCTCATGTTTGAGGTTTATTACTCGACTAGTCGAGTGTTTGACACTTGGTAGCCTAGTCAACTTGGATCAATCGATTGGGATTATGACCATACTAATGTTCAACTGCTATTTTGCGACCTTAGTAGTTGACTGCTAGGGTTTAGCAGTCGATTGGTTCACAAGCAGTCAACTGCCATGAAGGGAAATCAACTGATTTAAGAGGACACGAGCACAGAAGCTTTGGTAGTCGACTGGTCAGTCGACTGTTAGGCCGTAGTTGACTACTTGTAAGGGAAGTTGACTGCTAATGTATCCGTTGGAGTTTTTCTAGCATGGATTGAGTTGTTGTGAGACAATGACACTATGAGCAGTCGATTGGAGCCTTTTGGTAGTCGACTGCTAGGCGCAAAATCAGCTCGATGCAGGTTATAAAAGAAGCTTGGGAAGGAGGATTTTGCCCATGGTTCTTAGGGTGATTTGAAGGGGAATTGATGTTGCATTCCAAACCTTCAAGGGCATTCAAAAGAAACCAAAGATCAAGCATTCAAAAGCTCATATTTGTAAAGTATTTTCTTTACTTGTATTCATTTGCTTAGTGTAATTGTTTGTATATTGTTCTTATTGTTGTAAGAATTATTATAAGAGGTTTCTCCATCTCTGAATTATTCCGAGGAGTTTATTAATGCTAGTGTGCATCACTAGATCTCATTTGAGCTCGACTCGTGGGTGTGATTTGTGATTTTGTATTTATTTTGTATATTCCACTGCACTAACACTTTGTAGACAAATACAACACAAACGAATCGAATGAATTCCATCAAATGATGACGAATCGCTATTCACCCCTTTAATGACGCCAATCATTCCTACAAGTGGTATTAGAGCTAAGTGCTCTTCAAAAGGACTCACCGCCTAGGGAACAAGTGCTAGAGGGAAAAACGAAGATGGAGGAGCCAAGTCTTAGATGGGGTTGGGATGTCAATGTGCCTCCTCCATATGAACTCTATGGAGCTAAAGAATTTCATCATTGGAAGGTAAGGATGGAATATTTTCTAATGTTTGAAATAGAAAATTGGTTTATTTTTATGCAAGGATTTGAAGCCCCAATGGACAAGAAGGGTACAATTCTTAAGATGAAGAAGTGGACGGAGGAGCAACTAGAATAATTCGAAAGAAATGACAAGGTAACAAGCATGCTATTAAATTTGATTCCTAATGATATCTTGTCTAGATTAGGAGATTATAGGGATGCTAAGGAATTGTGAAATAAGTTGGTCAACTTCCACAAAAATCCTTCATCGGCCTCAAGTGATGAAAAATCCCAAGAAGTCGAAGAATGCTCATCGGCTCAAGAATGTGAGAATTCGGACGTCGAGAGGTGTTTGACATCTAAGGAGGAAGAAGAGGTTGAAGAAGTCTCTACTTCAAGGATTGAGGGGGAGGAGAGACTTTTCACACCGGAGGAAGAGCAAGAAGAAGCTTCTACATCAAGGAGAAAGGAAGAAGAAATCCAAAATTCACTTACCAAGGAAGGTAATTCAAACATAGTAATTAAAGATAAAAATCATATTATGTGTTTTGAGTGTAGAGAACAAGGGCATTACAAGAGCAAGTGACCAAAATTGGCCAAGAAGAAAGCACAAGTACCACCTAAGGCAAATGAGAAGCTCAAGGTAGTCGAACCCCAAAGACCGAAGAGCAAGGAGCACGTGGTGTGCTTCAAGTGTCAACAATGGTGTCATTATCGAACTCAATGCTCTAAGAAGAGGAGGCAAAACAAGATCATGGGAGGAGTTACACATGTAGGGGGAGCTAAGGCAAACCCTAAGGTAAATCTAAATAATGCTTCTTCTTTATGTTATAACAAAAAGCATGCCTTCAATTCACTTGAAATTGTGCATAATCATGAAAAGCATGCTAGAAATAAATCTTATTGCTTAGGGGATAAATATTATGAAATTAGGACTAAGGATAGTTTTAGAACCACTATCCCTAAGACTACTCTACTAAGGAAGCTATTAGGAAGGTAGAAAACTATTTAGGCATTAACCCTAAGAGGGATAAATATATGCCTAAAAGAAAGAACAATGCCCAAAGAATGAATGAAAATTCAAAAATTGGGCAATTAGAGTTGGAAAATAAAGCATGTGGTCAAAACTTGAGAAAATGGAGAAGACCCTTAAGAAGATGGAAAATATGATTCTAAGGTCTAATGGACAAAATCTAAGGGTAAATAGGCAAGGTTCATCTATGGGCAACAAAGGCTTGAGTCACAAGCCTAGGTCCAAGGTAGATAAACCTACCTATCATAATGTTCCATTTGATTATGGAACCAAGTCTAGGTATAGGAAAGTCAAGGTCACAAGGGAGGTTATCCCAAGAGTTCACCATGATATGTGTCTAGTGATTAAGGTTTGAAAGAAACCTAGGAAGGTCACTAAGAAGGTTACAAGGGGAGTTACCCCTAAGGTTAACCTTGACAAGACCCAAATGACCAAGTCTATTAAGCCTAAGAGGGTCATTAGGAAGGTACAAAGGGAGGATATTCCTAGTGAGTACCTAGTAAATCCAAGGAGCTCAAATTGATTTTGGGTTCATAGGAGCGTGATTCCCTAACGCTAGATGGATTAGGGTGTGTCAACTTGAATGGATGGGTAGTTAACCTAACCATAGTAAAGTTGACACTTTAGGGCATTTTCAAAGTTATGTGATACTTTGGAAATGAAATTGAAACTTAATCCTAAAGGATTTTAGGATGTGCCAATAAATTTAAGAAGTGTGGAAAATTGATCAAAATTGACACAATTAGGTTTAAAGGTCATGGTGTGTCATTTTGGATTTTGACACACTTGTAAAAATTGGGTTTAAGGAAAAAAATTACTTTAATTTTAGAAAATAGCAATTGGGCCTAACACTTTGGTATTATATACCTTTGTATGTCAAACACTTGCCATGCTTCATAAGACATATCGTATGTTTGCATGAAAGGTGTGCTTATGATGTATTGCATCTCACAAGCATATAGAGTTCACCACGTTTGAGTATTTCTACATCTAGAAAGGGTGAGATGCTAGGAATAAAATCCTTGAATATTAATGCTTGTGAAAAAAGAATAAAAATATCAAAACCCATTAACAAATACACATATACGAGCATAATTCTGATATAATTGATACACATGCAATAAACACACCAAATGAAACAAAATTAGGTGAACAAATCAAATCCACAGAAATTCTAGCCAAATAATCAGACATCAGTCGACTGCTTCAGTTGAGTAGTCGACTAAAGTTAATATAGCATGGCACAGAGAGTTGAGCAGTTGACTGTCAAACCCTAGCAGTGGACTGCTAGTGTTGTGACCCAGTCACAAAATTTTGAGCAGCCAACTACTTTTAGACAGCAGCCAACTGATGACCGTGATTTTATAAACCTGAGCCCTAACAATTCAACTTTTTCACAAGCACTTCTTCTTCCTGACGATCTTGTTCTTCCCCATCCGAGTGTTCGTCGGCAATCTTAGCCCTCGGTAAGCCCTAGATCTTGAAACCTAACCTTTTTATCCTATTTCTTTCTCTCTAGCATGCTAATGAAACCCTATCTTCTTCCTATCTTCGTTGATTCCACCCAAATTAGGGATCTAGGCTCAATACCACTTCTGGTCGTTCTCCTCCAGCAGTCGCATATTCCAGCTGTCTTCTATAACTTCTAATCCAAATGGCACCTAGGTAACATTTCTAACCCTAAACCCTAACCATTTTTTTAATGAAATGCCTTGATCTAATTAATTTTTTTGTGTTCATTGCATTGCATTGCATACATTTAGACAAAAACATAGGGTAGAAGCCAGTGATTGATCCTAGATTTCATCCCGAATGTATTAGCCTATTACTATATGTTATTTAGATGAGTCATTCTTTCGGTCCTATTGTGGAGATGTAATTCAAATTATCATGCATTATCAATTAGTAAAACTAGTATTTTACATGCATCCTGTTAATGTTGACCTTCTCATGGAGTTTTACTCCAATCTTAGGAGAGTCAGGGATGGTTTGATGTATCAGACTTGCATTACAAAACGCAATTTGGACTTTACTCTAGAGATCCTATGGCAATTTCTGGAGTGTCGACCATCGGATGACACTTTTGTATTTTATTCTGTCCTAGATTAGACACCCCCTGCACCTTTTGATCATATTACTCTGGATCATATGCATCAACATTTCTTTCACCATCCCCGTCGTTTAGGTCAAAATTTATTTTCCATCAATGACTTATCAGCTCCAGATAATGTCCTCTATAAGGTCATTGTTGCGTGCATATTACCCATAGTCACTAGGGGTTAAGCCATGGTTTGACCTCCTCATTTATTTTTTATGTATTCAATGTGTAATCTATTAGATGTTAATTTGACATTAAATATTTTTCATTGCATCGTTCATTTTGTGTCCCCTGTCCAAGGGAAGGTTCATATGCCTTTTGTCCATATCATTACTGCATGTTTAGCATCTAGGGGCATAAACATCTCTATGGGGTCCTTGAGGCCACTATCTAACTCCTACAACTACATCACCCTGAGGCACTTCACATTAGCTGAGATGCGAACAGGCTATGGACGGATGGAGTGGTCAACGAAGCTGCTTCAACCAGTTAGGGAGCATGGAGAGAGAGCTGCAGAGCAAGATGTCCCTGTGCTACCAGATGCACCAGGTGACTCGGTGCGCTTTGCACGACTAGAGTCCATATTCGACAACTTCCATGAGGAGGTCAACACTCAGTTGGTGGAGCTCAGCTTAAAGCAGTCCTCCATTGCCTACTAGGTGTCCTCGATTTAGTGAGAGCAATCCTCCATTGCTTAACAGCTGAGTCAGATGAAGCAGCGTCAGCTCGAGATGTATGAGATGATGTGGACTTGGACTCTGAGTCAGCAGACTCCACCTCCTCCACCACCTCCAGCCGACGGTACTGGTGGATGGTAATTAGGACTATAATTATGTTTTTTTTCTTTTATTTTCAAAGTGAAGTTGAGGGTCCGAACATCTGTCTTTCACTTGTAGGGATGACTTTTAAGATGAATGAAATATTTTCTTTTACAAAATTGTGTGTTATTTATCTGGTTGTGATAATGTGTGATGTTTGCTTATTATATGTGTTGATGTGTATGTTCATTCATTACTATTATGCCATGTCATCATGTATAAGCCATAGCTTTCATTTCAACCATTAAATCCATGACATCATATTTCCTATGGTTATTTTAATATGTCTTGAGTATATCTTTGTAAATGTCATGCTTATATTATAGTATATCTTTATGCCATGACATCATATATCATTTGTTGGGAGTATGGGAAATACAATCAAAGTCCCACATTGGCAAGACACAGAAAAGATGATGTGCTTATAAGATAAAAAAATATCTTCATTGGTATGAGGCCTTTTGGGTAAAAGCCAAAAACAAAACCATGAGGGCTTAGGCCCAAAGTGGACAATATCATATCATTGTGGAGATATATGAATCTTATAGGCACTAACAATTGGTATCAGAGTCATGGTTCATGTCAAGCCATGAACCTTGAACAAAGGAAGTGGAGCTCCCATGTCCGAATCAAGAGAACCAGACACCAAGCAAGAAGTCTAGTTGGGTCAGGAGAATCGAACAACTGACAGGAAGTCCAGTTGGACCAGAAGGGTCAAACAACTAGTAGGAAGTCCACCTGGGTCAGGAAGATCAGACAGTTGGTAGGAAGTCTTGGTGGGTTGAGGATCGGATATCAAGCAGAGGAAGTCCTTCGAGGACAGATAGGCTTGAGGGGGGCTCAATATGGTCCTTCTTTTGAGGGGGAATTGTTGGGAGTATGGAGAATACAATCAAAGTTCTACATTGGTAAGACATAGAAAAGATCATGTTCTTATAAGATAAAAAGATATCTTCATTGGTATGAGATCTTTTGGGTAAAGCCCAAAAACAAAATCATGAGGGCTTAGGCTCTTAAATCTTGATACCACTCTATATAAGATATGTATGATCTTTTTGCTGGTGTCAAAGGGGGAGAATATGTAAGTTTTAAGTTTAACATTTTAGAGCATGTGTTAAGAGGGAGTTTGCATGTGTTAAGAGGGAGTTTGATTCTCATGCTTCACTTTTTCCTTAAGTATTTTTACCTAACTTAAACATATTGCCACACATCAAAAAGGGGGAGATTGTTAGGGCAATCAACCCAAGTATGATCATGGTTTTGATGTGTGTGTCAAAGAGTTTAAGTTTGGATATCTATGATTTTGAGGTGTGTGTTCTAGTTGTGCAGGACTTGGTGAATCACACATAAGTAGCTTGATACAGTCAAGCATTGGTAAGTTCATTCATCTCATGACTTGAGTCCTTGAGTCGATGAAGGATGGCGCGGGGAGAATCCATGAGCTTAGTGCATCCGAGGGACCACCGAACGGGGAGCAATGGAATTAAGCCAAAGAAAGTAGACTTCATGTCAATACGCGAAGGATGGCACGGGGAGAAGCCATGAGCTGAGTGCATCCGAGGGACACACGTCGAAGAAAGAGAGCTTCGATGGTATACTCGTGAGAGGTTGAGAGTTGAGCGATTGTAACCCGGGGTGGTTAGTTCAACATAGGCGAACTTAGCCAAATAGCTACGATCAAGTGTCGAATGCTTAAACATCTTTGTTTGAGGTTTTACCCCGATGCGAGTCGACTTATATAGGTATCAGTCGACTGCTATCGATTGAGGTGTTGTGGCCCATCAGTCGATTTCTAGGGTTTAGCAAATGACTTGTCCACCATCAGTCGACTGCCTATTGGGATGTATACTGAAAAGTCTATCTTTTGTATGAACATCTTTATTTTTTAAATAAGAATCACATGATCATTGTTTGCATATTTATGGTTATACATATTGTCTAATACATTACATTGTAGATAATATGGTGTGTAGTGTCACACGGGAGATCGTGTTATCAGTTCCTTATAAAGTATAAGTAAAGGCTCACAATCGAGATGGTTTTTGACAAACCATTGGTATGGTTGTAGTGTGATTTGGTATTGGTTTGTCTTGACCATAGAAATACACTAGTACACTTTTTGTGTATTGAGCAGGACCGACTTAGAGGTGATTCGATTTATTGCTGACTAAATAATTGAATCGGACCTCGGATATTATGGTGTACATGCTCTTAATCCCGATATAATAACGGACACATGTACTTAGTATTTATTTCTTTGATTTACCTATGGGCGAGATTTATAGAGTAAATCGATAGGCTCGGTAAGTTGGGAAATGATACTATTTACATGGTGTGTCGTTGATTATAGGAGAAAACTATGTCCTATATATTAGGATGATGATGTCCCCTTAAGGAGCTCATAAGGTTCAACATGTAAACCCTACAGATGGATTTGGTCCGACATGATGATACGATTAAGTGGTACTACTCATGGAGTTAGATGTTGATTAATTAATTGTCAGTAAATTAATTAATTGAAGTATATTCGAGATCTTAAACACGGAGAGATATTTGTACAATTAATATATGGAGCCCATATTTATTTATGGGGTTGGTGAGGTAGATCAATGATAATCCTCTAGTGGAATGGATTATCATTAATGGATCGGACTTTATGTGAGTTTGATCCATTGGGTGGGCAAGATCCAACTCCTCCACATGGTCCCTATTGTATCCTATTAAAACCCTCATGAAGCTTAGATTCGATGGTGGAAAATGGAACTCTAGATCCGACGGTGGAGATTAAATCTCTAGATCCGACGATGGAGATTAAATATCTAGATCTGACGGTTGAGATTAAATCTATAGATCTGATGGTGGAGATTGAAAGGAGGCTTAAGCCTAACTCTATAAATAAGGCTTAAAGGTTGGCCGACAAGGAGAACTCAAGGAGATTAGGTTTTGCTTCATGGATTGGGCGGATAGGGTTTGGAGAAGTCTTGGGCGGCAACAAGTGGAAGGTTTTCCTATCTTCCTAGGGTTTGGCCGGCGCCCCTCTTCTCCTTTCTCTTCTTGGCCGGTGCCCCAATCTTCTTCCTCTCCTCCTTGGCCGGCGACAGCAAGGGTTAGGGTTCTTCCCTTGGAGTTCTTGGTTGGCACCCACTCCATCTCCTTCATCTACTCCTTGGCCGGCGGCAACATCAAGCTCCTTGGCTTGGTGGTCGGTCCTAGATAGGAGAAGAAGAGTTTTGTTTTATTCTTCCCTTTGTTTGGAGCGATCAAGGAAGGGAAGAATGCGATCTAGGAGGCTTTGACTTTTGGAAGATCGTCGCCCACACGACGTCCAAAAGGAGGAAGGACATACAATAGAAGAACAAGAGGTATAATCTTGTTTATTTTGATTAGCGTTATTTTGTATTATGTATATGATTGTTTACAATTGTATGATCATGGACCCCGATGATAAACATAAAAATCGACGATCTGTACATCGTCTATTCCGTAGCTAATCGAAGAAAAGAGGTAGGTTACTTGAACAATAAGTTTGTTCAAGTGACCACTCTATTCGAATAGCACGACGATGGATCGGTTTCTTGGGTAATCCCTCTTCATCAAGGATTATTTTTTTTTAATCCGGGGATGTAGATGGGATCGCCATGCACAAGCGACCGAGTTGAAGTGGGAAGCGAAGTTTGTCCCTTCAAGCGATATCAGAGCCACGGTTTCGGGTTTTGTGTGTTTGGGATTCAATTACTTTTATGCACTTATCATATATTGTATGTGCCAGATAATAGTAGGATGTGCGTAGGCTAACATTTTGTTGGAAGGAATAAGATCCAACTATTATGGCCATATGTGTGTGTATGTGATTGGATGTGTGTAATTGTATTATTATTTGAATCCTCGGGGTTGACGAGACTAGTATTTAATTTTTATAATTAAGTACGACATTATTTAGCCACTCTTTTATTTTAGTTTACTTTCGATCTAGATTTCATGTACACTCCTTCGTGGAGTATAGGATCAATGGATGTAAATTAAAATAATTATTCTCGGCTCGGATCTCTGAATTGCTTGTAGATGTCGTAGGGAGGAGCGGACGAGATGACGATACGACGGGAGACATATTGGAAAACAAAAGCCAAAATAATTGGAAAATATTTTTTTTTCATAATTATTGCTTCTTGTTTGATATGCATGTCGTGTGGTAGGAAAATTCCTCAATTTTAAATTACTAAGCGGGAGAGGGATATTTTTTATAAATTCGCACGGTCTCCATTATGACTTGACATGTGATGCAAACATGAAGGTAGGAAACTTCACTTCCCACTTCAACTTGGTCGCTTGTTCATGGCGATCCCTTCTACATCGCCGGATAAAAAAAAATTTAATCCTAGCCAAAACACCCAAGCAACCGTTTCATCGTCGTGCTATTCGATTAAAGTAGTCACTTGAACAAACTTGTTGTTCAAGCGACCAACCACTATTCTACGAATAACCGCGGAATAGACAATGTACGGGTCGCCGTCTTTTGTGTTTATGTTCGGGGTCCAAGTATATTTAGCCACAAAACAGAATATAACATTCATATAATTGAAAAACAAATATAAACATGTTACACATGAAGATAGATAAGTGATATACCTCTCGATCTTCTATTGTATGACCTTCCTCCTTTCGGACGTCGTGTGGGCGATGATCTACCAAAAGTTGAAGCTCCTAGATCACCAATCTTCCTTCCTTGCTAGTTCCAAGCAAGAGGAAGAATAGAAACAAGACCCTTCTCCTTCCTTTATCCAACCAACAAGCAATAAGCATGTTGATTGCCGTCGGCCAACAAGGAGAAGGAGAAAGATGGATGCCGGCCAAAAGCTCCAAGGGAGGACCCTAAGCCTTGGTACCACCGGCCAAGGAGAAGTGGAGAGCTGGGTTTGGATGCTGGCAAAGGGGGGAGAGGATCTGTATGGACGCCGGCCACCAATGGAGAAGAAGAATACAAGGAAAAAATTTCCTTATTTGGTGCCGCCAAGCTCCAAACCCTAACTCCAAGCCTCTTGTTGCCAACTCCAAACTCCCTTGCTTCAAAAATTGCTCTCCACGCCAACCCTAAATCCTCCTTTTATAGAGTTAGGGATAAGCCTTGTTTTAATCTCCATGATTGGTCCTAGGGATTTAATCTCAACCGTCGGATCTAGAGATTTAATCTCAACCGTCAGATCTAAAGATTTAATCTTTACCTTTGGATCTAGAGTTTTGTTTCCATCCATTGGATCTAGGCTTCATGAGGTATTAATAGGCTACAATAGGGACCATGAGGAGGAGTTGGATCTTGGCCACCCAATGGATCAATCCCACATAAAGTCCGATACATTAATGATAATCCAATCTACTAAAGGATTATCATTGATCTACCCCACCAACCCCCATAAGTTAATATGGGCTCCATATATTATATGTACATTTTCTCCCCGTATTTAAGATCTCGAATGTCCGTCGATTAATTAATTTACTGACCATTAATTAATCAACATCTAACTCCATGAGTAGTACCACTCAACTTTTTCATCATGCCGGACCAAGTCCACCTGCAGGGTTTACATGATGAACCTTATGAGCTCCTCAAGGGGACATCATCATCCTAATATATAGGACACAGTTTCCTCCTATAATCAATGACACACCATATAAATAATATCATTTCCCAACTTACCGAGCGTATCAATTTAATCTATAAATCTCGCCCATTGGTAAATCAAAGAAATGAATACTAAGTATATGTGCCCGTTATTATATCGAGATTAAGAGTATGTACAATATAATATCTAAGGTCCGATTTGATTATGTAGTCAGCAATAAATCGAATCACCTCTAAGTCGGTCCTACTCAATACACACAAAGTGTACTAGTGTGATTCTATTGTCAAGACAATCCAATACAAAATCACACTGCAACCATTCCAATGGTTTGTCTAAAGTCATCTCGGTTGTGAGCCTTTACTTATACTTTTCAAGGAGCCGACAACATGATCTCCTGTGTGACACCAAACACCATGTTATCTACAATGGAATGTATTAGACAATATGCATAACCATAAAAATATGCAAATAATAATCATGTGATTCTTATTTCAAAATAAAGATGTTCATACAAAAGATAGACTTTTCAGTATACATCCCAACAATCTCCCACTTATACTAAAAGACTATGATGTCCTCAAACTGCCATACATCTGATCCCCATTCCCTCCACATGCCTACCAAAAGCTCTCGTCGGAAGGGCATTAGTGAAAGGATCTGTCAGGTTATCCTCCGATGCAATCTTGGCCACATCAACTTCTCCTCTCTTTACGATTTCTCGTATCAGGTGGTACTTGCGCTCTATGTGCTTACTTGCCTTATAGGCTCGTGGTTCCTTCGAGTTTGCAACTGCACCACTATTATCACAATAAATTGAGATAGTTCTGGGCAAACTAGGAATCACATCCAAGTCCATCAGGAAGTTCCTGAGCCACACAGCTTCCTTGGCCGCCTCAGAGGCTGCCACATACTCAGCTTCCATGGTGGAGTCCGCCACGCATTTCTGCTTGACACTCCTCCATACAATGGCTCCACCTCCCAAAGTAAACACAAAACCTGAGGTAGACTTACTGTTATCCCTATCTGATTGGAAGTCGGAATCTGTGTGACCCACAGGGAGTAATTGGTCTACCTGGTAAACTAGCATATAATCCTTAGTCCTTCTTAGGTACTTCAATATATGATTTACCGTAGTCCAATGTCCCTGCCATGGATTACTCTGATATCTGCTAACTATGCCCACGGTAAAGCAGATATCTAGTCTCGTACATAGCATCACATACATGAGGCTTCCTACCGCCGAAGCATAAGGAACCACCTTCATCTCCTCTATCTCCTCAGATGTTCTAGGACACATCTCCTTAGATAAAGGAACTCCATGCCTGAAAGGTAGAAAACCTTTCTTGGAGTTTTGCATGCTAAAATGATCCATAATTGTGTCTATGTATGAAGCTTGGGATAAGCACAACATCCTTTTCCTGCCATCCCTTATAACCTTGATCCCAAGGATGTGTCCCACTTCTTCCAAGTCCTTCATATCAAACTATTTGGACAACCATACCCTTACGTCCGGTAACACCTTGACATTGTTGCCAATTAACAAAATGTCATCTACGTATAGTACAAGAAATTCCACTACGTTTCTGTCACATCTCTTGAATACACAAGACTCATCCGGACTTTGAATAAATCTATAAGACTGGATCACCTCATCAAAGGGAATGTTCCAAGACCTTGAAGCTTGCTTCAATCCATTAATGGACCGATTAATCTTACATACAAGATGCTCTTTGCCCTTCACAATGAATCCCTCTGGTTGCTTCGTATAGATGTTTTCTTCAAGACTTCCATTAAAGAAAGTTGTCTTGACATCCATCTTCCATACCTCATAATCCATATGAGCTGCTATGTACAAGACAATCAAGATAGACTTGAGCATGGCTACCGTTGAAAAGGTCTCCTCATAATCGATACCCTCTTTCTGAGTATACCCCTTCGCCACAAGCCTCTCTTTGAAGGTCTCAACCTTCCCATCTATTCCTCTCTTTCTTTTGTAGATCCACTTGCATCCAATGGTTTTTACACCATCGGGTGGTTCTACTAGCTCCCAGACATGATTTGAATCCATAGATTCAATCTCAGCATTCATTGCACTTTGCCAAGATACCGCATCTTTATCTTGGATTGCCTCGTCATATCTCCAGGGATCAGGTTCATGTTCTCCAGGGTCCAAATTAGAAGATTCTCCCAAGAACATGAATCTATCAGGCTGTCTAACAACCCTCCCACTACGATGAGGTATCACCTATGTATCCTCTGTGACATGCGGTGTAGTGACTTGTGGTATATCCTCTTGTATCGGTGGTACTGAAGAAGTGACTTCCCCTTTCAATTCCTCCAGAACAATCTTACTCATGGGCTTGTGGTTCATTACATAGTCTTCCACTAGAAATCTGGCGTTCGTGCTAACGATCACCCTCTGATCTCTAGGACTATAAAACAAACCACCCTTCGTTCTCTAGGATAGCCAACGAACATGCGTACTTCTGTACGAGGTTCCAACTTACCAGCATCCACCTTCAGCACATGTGCTGGACTCCCCCAAATCTGAATATGTCTTAGACTAGGCTTTCGCCCAGTCCGAAATTCTGTGGGAGTAGAAGGCACTGATTTAGATGGAATCGAGTTCAGAATGTACACCGCTGTATCTAGAGCATATCCCCAGAACGAATCTGGCAACTCAGAATAACTCATCATCGATCTAACCATCTCCATAAGAATCCTATTCCTTTGCTCTGCTACACAATTCTGCTAGGGTGTGCTAAGTGCAGACAATTGGGATTGAATCCCAGCCTCTGATAAGTAATTCCTAAAATCTCCCAAGAGGTACTCACCACCACGATCAAATCGTAGTGTCTTGATACTTTTACCTTGACGTTTCTCCACATCACCATTGAATTCTTTGAACTTGTCAAAGCATTCAGACTTGTGGCGCATCAAGTAAATGTATGCATATCTCGAATAATCATCTATAAAAGAGACGAAATACTCAAAACCACCTCTAGCCTTGATAGACATAGGACCACAAAAATCAGAATGAACCAATTCTAACACATCTTTGGCTCTATACCCCTTGGCCTTAAAAGGCCTCTTGGTCATTTTACCCTCCAAGCAAGATTCGCAGGTTGGGAAATCTTCCCCCACTAATGAACCCAGAGGCCCATCAGCTATCAACCATTGAATTCTGCTTAGGTTAATATGACCAAGTCTTAGATGCCAAAGATATGTTTGGTTCATCATCGAAGGTTCTTTTCTCTTATTAGAATTAGAAGATGAGTTATTCACTTCTATTTGCATCGTGGGAGCTTTTGGTTCAAGTGTGTATAAATTTCCTATCAATGCACCCGAACAGATAATGTCCCTATTCCTTTTTATAACAACTCTGTCATTAAAAGAAATAGAATATTCATCCATAAACAATTTAGAAACCGAAATTAAATTCTTTCTAAATAAAGGTACATAAAGGCAATTCTTAAAAACAAAAATTTTATTTTTCTCAAAAGATAAATGAACGTCTCCCACTGCAACAACATCCACCTTCATGGCATCGCCTAAGTACACGGTAATCTCTCCTTCAGCCAGTCGTCTGGTTTCCTGGAACCCCTGCAAAGTATTGCAGACATGATTAGTAGCTCCTGTATCTACACACTAGGTGCCGGTAGATAACACCGCTAAACATGTTTCAACGACTAGACCAAAAGATATTCCTTTGTTCTGCTTGCGGTTGGGGCAGTCCTTCTTCCAGTGTCCAGTCTACTTACAAGTGAAGCACTTGCCTTTCGGCTTCTTCACTCCTCCCTGAGTTCCTCCCACCGCCTTTGCCCCAGTTTGTTTCTTCTTCTTCTTGCCTTTCGACTTAGAAGTAGAAACCTTTTGGGTCACTTTGGCATGTGCCTGAGCACTCTGACGAAATTGCCCCTCTGTCGCCTGGAGTTCTGTCAGAAGCTCCGTCAATGAATACAACCCCTTGTTTATGTTGTAGTTTAGGCGAAACTACTCAAAACTCCTAGGTAGAGACTGGAGAATGATATCGACCTGGGTTTCCCCATCGATCTCAGCTCCAAGGACCTCCAGCTCATTCAAATGAGCCATCATCTAGGGAACATGATCCCTCACGAGTGTTCCCTTGATCATGGTGGTCGTCATTAAGTTCCTCATGGCTTCCTACCTAGCAACCCGATTCTGGTGTCCGAAAAGCTCTTTGAGATTGAGCATCATGTCATAAGCAGTGGGCATGGCTTGATGCTGATGTTGCAGTACATTTGACATAGATTCCAAAATGTAATATCGCGTCATCTCATCGGCCTTGATCCACTTCTTATAACTCTCTTTCTCCTTTTCCCTAGAATCATCCCAGGCTTAGGAGGGCACTCTTCGAGGAGTACATATTTGTATTCCTCAGCAGTAAAGACAATGTCTAGATTCCTCTTCCAATCAACATAGTTGGGTCCAGTAAGTTTATTCTCGTTTAGTATCACAACAAGTGGGTTGAAAGTTATTTTGAAAGAAAACCTAAGAATCACATAGATCAAAACATTAGGTTTCAAAAAATTGTTGATTCCTCAAATAATAAAATTTTAAAATCAACCAACACCTCAAAACATCAAGAATATCATATGCCACGATAGTGTGGACGCATACGAATTCTACATTTGTAAGAGGAGCTTTTAGCTATTAATTTTACTATCTTGCCAACCTAACTTTTTGATAAGTGAAATTAATAGTTGGTTCTTCTTTGGCCCTACAAATAAAATCAGTGACTCCGATGGGGAGGATACTTATATTTGTATCTAAGTGTTCACCATTACTCGGTACCAAGGTAATTATCTCGGGTTATGTGCCTTTCGATGGGGAAGTACACATGCTCCTTAATAATTCCCAAACCATATTCGACCTTGTGATCCGCAAACAAACTCATCCGATGGGGAGGAAGGCACTCAGAGCCGATGCACAAGTTTTTTTTGCATCACATGGCAAATTGTAATGGAGGTCATGGGAATTTAAAAAAATATCCCTCTCCCACTTAGTAATTTGAAATTGAGGAATTTTCTAGCCTACGACATGCATATCAAACAATAAGTAATAAATATGAAAAATAAATATTTTCCAACTATTATGGCTTTTGTCTTCAATATGTCTCCCGTCGCATCGCCATCTCGTTCGCTCCTCCTACGTCATGTACGAGCCATCAGGAGATCCGAGTCGAGACTAAAAAACTATTTTAATTTACATCCATCGATCATATACTCCACGAGGGAGTGTACATGAAATCTAGATCGAAAGTAAACTAAAATAAAAAGAGTGGCTAAACAATGTCATATCTAATTTAAAAAAAATTAAATACTAGTCTCGTCAACCCCGAGGATTCAACAAAATATACAATTACACAAATACAATCACTTACACAAATATGGTCATAATAGTTGGATCCTATGCCTGCAACAAAAGAGTTAACCTACGCACATCCTACTATTATCCGACACATATAATATATGAAGAGTGCATAAAAGTAACCGAATCCTAAACACACAAAACCGGAAACCATGGCTCTAATACCACTTGAAGGTAGGAAACTTCGCTTCCCACTTCAACTCAATCATTTGTTCATGGCGATCACTTCTATGTCCCCGGATTAAAAAAAAATTAATCCTAGACAAAAAGGGAACACCCAAGCAACCGTTTCATCGTCGTGCTATTCGATTAGAGTAGTCACTTGAACAAACTTGTTGTTCAAGCGACCAACCTCTATTCTACGAATAGTTGCGGAATAGACGATGTACGGTTCACCGGCTTTTGTGTTTATGTTCGGGGTCCAAGTATATTTAGCCACAAAACAGAATATAACATTCATATAATTGAAAAACAAATATAAACATGTTACACATGAAGATAGATAAGTGATATACCTCTCAATCTTCTATTGTATGACCTTCCTCCTTTCGGACGTTGTGTGGGCGACGATCTACCAAAAGTTGAAGCTCCTAGATCACCAATCTTCCTTCCTTGCTTGTTCCAAGCAAGAGAAAGAATATAAACAAGACTCTTCTCCTTCCTTTAGCCAACCAACAAGCAACAAGCAAGTTGCTTGCCGTCGGCCAACAAGGAGAAGGAGAAAGATGGATTCCTGCCAAAAACTCCAAGGGAGGACCCTAAGACTTGGTTCCACCAGCAAAAGAGAAGTGGAGATCTGGGTTTGGATGCCGCCCAAGGGGGGAGAGGAGCTGTATGGACGTCGGCCACACATGGAGAAGAAGAAGACAAGGAAAGAATTTCCTTATTTGGTGCCGCCAAGCTCCAAACCCAGACTCCAAGCCTCTTGCTGCCAACTCTAAACTCGCTTGCTTCAAAAATTTCTCTCCACACCAACCCTAAATCCTCCTTTTATAGAGTTAGGGATAAGCCTTGTTTCAATCTCCACCATTGGTTCTAGGGATTTAATCTCAACCGTCGGATCTAGTGATTTAATCTCAACCGTCGGATCTAGAAATTTAATCTCTACCTTTGGATCTAGAGTTTTGTTTCCAACCATTGGATCTAGGCTTCATGAGGTATTAATAGGGTACAATAGGGACCATGAAAAAAAGTTGGATCTTGGCCACCCAATGGATCAAGCCCACATAAAGTCTGATCCATTAATTATAATCCAATCCACTAAAGGATTATCATTGGTCTACCTCACCAACCCCCATAAGTTAATATGGGCTCAATATATTATATGTACATTTTCTCCCCGTGTTTAAGATCTCGAATGTCCGTCGATTAATTAATTTACTAACCATTAATTAATCAACATCTAACTCCATGAGTAGTACCACTCAACCTTTTCATCATGCCGGACCAAGTCCACCTGCAGGGTTTACATGATGAACCATATGAGCTCATCAAGGGGACATCATCATCCTAATATATAGAACACGTTTTCCTCCTATAATCAACGGCACACCATATAAATAATATCATTTCCCAACTTACCGAGCCTATCGATTTAATCTATAAATCTCGCCCATTGGTAAATCAAAGAAATGAATACTAAGTATATGTGCCCATTATTATATCGGGATTAAGAGTATGTACAATATAATATCTGAGGTCCGATTTGATTATGTAGTCAGCAATAAATCGAATCACCTCTAAGTCGGTCCTACTCAATACACACAAAGTGTACTAGTGTGATTCCAATGGTTTGTCCAAAGCCATCTCGGTTGTGAGCCTTTACTTATACTTTACAAGGAGCCGATAACATGATCTCCTATGTGACACCACTCACCATGTTATCTACAATGTAATGTATTAGACAATATGCATAACCATAAAAATATGCAAACAATGATCATGTGATTCTTATTTCAAAATAAAGATGTTCATACAAAAGATAGACTTTTCAGTATACATCCCAACAAAACAAACTTGCGCGTCGGCTCTGAGTGCCTTCCTCCCCATCGGATGAGTTTGTTTTTTGAATCACAGGGTCAAATATGGGTATAAGAAATTATTTAGGAGCATGTGTACTTCCCAATCAAAAGGCACCTAATCCGAGATAATTGTCTTGGTATCGAGTAATGGTGAACACTTAGATGGAAATAAGAGCATCCTCCCCATCGGAGTCATTGCTTTTATTTGTAGGGCTAAAGAGGAACCAACTATTAATTTTATTTGTCAAAAAGTTAGGTTGACAAGATAGTAAAATTAATAGGTAAAATCTAATGTAGAATTCGTATACGTTCACACGATCGTGGGATACAATATTCTTGGCATTTTGAGGTGTTGGTTGATTTTAAAATTTTATTGTTTGAGGAATCAATAATTTTTTGAAACCTAATGTTTTGATCTATGCGATTTTTAGGTTTTTCAACCCGCTTTCTGTGATACTAAAAGTGAATAAACTTACTGGACCCAATTATGTTGATTGGAAGAGGAATCTTAATATTGTCTTGACTATTGAGGAGTACAAGTATGTACTCTTCGAAAAGTGTCCTCTTAAGCCTGCGGATGATACTTGGGAAAATTAGAAGGAGAGTTATAAAAAGTGGATTAGGGCTGATGAGATGGCGCGATGTTACATTTTGGCTTCTTTGTCAAATGTATTGCAACATCTGCATCAAGTCATGCCCACTGCTTATGACATGATACTCAATCTCAAGGAGCATTTCGAACACTAGAATCGGGCTGCTAGGCAAGAAGCCATGAGGAACTTCATGACGACCACCATGATCGAGGGAACACTCGTAAGGGATCATGTTCTCAAGATGATGACTGATTTGAATGAGCTGGAAGTCCTTGGAGCTGAGATCGATGGGGAAACCCAGGTCGATATCATTCTCCAGTCTCTACCTAGGAGTTTTAAGTAGTTTCGCCAAAATTACAACATGAATAAGAGGTTGTATTCGTTGGTGGAGCTTCTGACAGAACTCCAGGCGACAGAGGGGCTTTTTTGTCAGAGTGCTCAGGCTCAGGCCATGGTTGCCCAAAAGGTTTCTACTTCTAAGCCGATAGGCAAGAATAAGAAGAAACAGGGTGGGACAAAGGTGGCGAAAGGATCTTAGGGAGGAGTGAAGAAGCCGAAAGGCAAGTGTTGGGTTTCCGGCACCGCGGCGTGTGTGTGTTCGATCATGTTTCGTAAACATGAACACAGTGGAAGCAATAAAAATAATAAATACTCCTATTTATTACAACACACACAACACACGCATGCTTATTACAACAAGTGTAGACATAACCGTAAATTTAAATTTGCAATAAAAGGAAATTTAACTACGTTATACCTTTCGTATGACGTGTAGCGGGAACGGCATCAACCGGAATGATCCTCGCTAGAATCGTCTCTATCCGTATCCACGCCGAGTTCCTCGGGATGACTTCACTAAGCCACGAGCTTCGTCTTCGTACGGGTTACTAGCCTCGTGTTGAAGACGACGTGGTCGAGAGATGATCACGATCCGAATCCAAATTCGGATCCTAATACGAGTTCTCAAAACTCGCTTCTCCGGAGAGGTATTCGTCAACCGATTGACGAATCATTCGTCCTCCACCTCAGAGGATTACCGGAGATCGAATCCCCGGTAAGTTATCCACTGTCGGAGCTCTAACCGTCGTCCAAACGACGCTCCGACGAGAGGAGAACAAGCTGTCCAGAAAACTGGACAGCTTTGGTGGAGGTGATAGGCGCCGGCCAACCAAGGGAGATAGAGCTCACCTTGATGCCAAACTTCAAGGAGATCACCGGAGCACTAACCGGCAGCAGCTCAACGCCGGCGAGGGGGAAGGAAGCAGCCTTCTGGACGCCGGTTGGAGCCTCAAGGTGGGCGGCGGCAAGGAGGAGGAGAGTTAGCTCCGAATTTCTCCAAGGAGAGGTGGGCGGCAACTTAGGGTTTTTGGATTAGGGCTTAAACCATCCCTTAAGCCCTCTTTTATAGAGAACTAATTCTCTTAATGGTTATTGAATCATAACCATTAGGCCCGTTAACCCGCTCCATTAAGATAAGTTAAAATAAACCAAATCATGATGGTTTATTTTAAGTTAAAACGAACCGAACCATCTTTTGGTTCATTCATTTAAAATAAACCAAACCCTTTGGTTTATTCTCCTCCATTGGATTAGAACCAAACCATTTTGGTTCATCCATTACGTCTTCATAAGACTCGGCCCATCCACGCTTCCATTGCGACTGAAATGATTTCATGCTCGCTTTATGTTTGGTTCAACCAAACCTAGTTTCTCTCGGTCTGAGAATCTCATTCTCAAGCTCGTTTTAAATCCTTCGGATTACGCTCGTTGTGCGTGTGACCAAATAGGTTCTCGGTTTATGTTGGCCGTCTATAATTAACCATTATAGAACGATCATGAGTGGCACCTAGTAGTACATCATGATCCCCAATTAACCGAAAAGATCAACGGTTGATCCAGAACTACTTCTGAAACCCTTCAGTAGCTTGAATGATTCGTGCCCCATTCCCTTCACTCATCTTATACCCACTTGGTTCAGGACATTGTCTATTGTGTCAGTCCCCACTGGGCTGACTACGTCACACCTAGCCCAAGTATCATTTCCTCGTCCTAGAGATTCTAGTTACTGCACATGTATCGAAGAGTACCTTACTCTAAACATGTAATGCTTTGGCCAAAGACTTTAGTAATAATCCGACGAGAGGCCATGGGTATACATCTCCTCGCAAGGAGTGGTGAATCCTTTATAGGCTATTCAAATACCTTCGATCACTTCAACTTATACCCAATCATCCCGGGTCCACATCTCCTTAGAGATGTTTGCTTAAGATGTCAAAGCATAAGTCTCTATGATCAAGATGACTTGAATACCGCAAGTCAAAGGAACATCGCACTTAAGCCACAGTAAGAACTTCATTGACATATCTATATATGCAGAGAACCATATGAAGTCTTACGGCTGGTCACTCCAATGAACTAGTTACCATAACTAGCATCCACGATCAACTCCGGACATCACTATGTCTCCAGCCAGTGAGAATCAGCTGCTTGGATACACCAAGGAGTATACCTCGTGCTAGTCTCGACAGAATTGATGGTGTCCAACTCCATCAATTCATTGACTAGGGATAATTCCGATACATCACAATTACACATGTAGAGATACTCACTAGTTGTGATCCAATCACAAATTCTCTCATGCTGTGAATCGTATCGTGGACATTCAGTAAATGAGTTTAAGATCCAATCAAATACATGAAACATGTATACTCAAATAGTGAATCTTCATTTATCATATAAATGGTTCATACATAAGGCGATTGCCTTAGGACATCTCTCATATATTACTAACAGACTCCTACTTGGCCTAATGCCAATCGCTACGGTATCCAATACCATAAGCTCTAACATGACCCTCAAACTTATTTTGAGGTAATGCTTTAGTCAAAGGATCCGCTAAGTTCCATTCAGTGGGAATTTTCTCGATTTGTATTTCGTTCCTACTGATGATCTCTCTGATAAGATGATAGCGGCGAAGCACATGTTTTGATCATTGATGAGACCACATCAAGTTTAGAGATGAACTTCTTGATCCAAACCGCTTCCTTTACTGCTTCCAAAGCTGCAATGTATTCTGCCTTAGTGGCAGAATCCGCTATATTGTCAAGTTTGGAACCTTTCCAACTTATTGCGCCTCCATTCCAGGTGAATACATACCCAGACTAAGACATGGAATCATCCTTGTCTGTCTGGATCTGGCATCCGTATACCCACGTATCACCATGTACCCTTCTCCATATATTTGGAACGCATCCTTAGTTCTTCTTAAGTACTTAAGGATCGTCTTAACAGTCACCCAATGATCCATTCTTGCATCAGACTGGTATCTGCTCGTGACACTCAGAGCATACGATACATTGGGCCTCGTACATAACATAGCATACACGATAGATCCTATTGCGGATGCATAGGGAATCTTACTCATGCAAATCCTCTCGTCTTCTGTGCGCGGACACATAGACTTCGAAAGGTGTATCCCATGCCTGATGGGTAGGAAACCTTTCTTGGATTCCGACATGCTAAACCTCTTTAGTACTCGGTCTATATATGTAGACTACGAAAGACCAAGCAACCGTTTCGATCTATCTCTATAGATCTTAATCCCGAGGATGTAGGTTGCTTCTCCCAAGTCTTTCATGGAGAATGTCTTGGATAACCAAACCTTCACTGACTATAAGATTGAAACATCGTTTCCTATAAGTAATATGTCATCGACATATAATACTAGGAACACGATTGCACTCCCACTAACCTTCTTGTACACACAAGGTTCGTCTGGATTTTGTGAGAAATCAAACTTTTTGATTGTCCCATCAAAACGGATATTCCAGCTCCTGGATGCTTGCTTCAATCCATAAATGGACCGTCGCAATTTGCATACCTTGGTTTTATCAACCGATGTGAAACCCTCAGGCTATATCATATACACGTCCTCGAGCAGGTTTCCATTAAGGAAAGCTGTTTTCGCATCCATCTGCCATATCTCATAATCATAATGAGTCGCTATGGCCAGGAGCATCCGAATGGATTTAAGCATAGCTACAGGCGAATAGGTTTCGTCATAATCAACGCCTTATTTTTGACGATATCCTTTCGCTACCAATCTAGCCTTATAGGTAATCACATTACCATCCATGTCGGTTTTTCTTCTTGAAAACCCACTTGCACCCTATAGGCTTTATGCCTTCAGGTCAACCAAGTTCCAAACTTGGTTTTCATACATGGAATCCATTTCTGACTTCATGGCACCAAGCCACTTATCCCTTTCTGAACTTGTCAGCACTTCTTCATAACTGGTAGGCTCCTCATCATCAATAAGTAACATGTCATTCGATTCACTTACGAGAAATCCATATCTCTCAGGAATATTGCATGTTCTGCCAGATCTACAAAGATGTGGTGTTACAATAGGTCCAGCCGATTGCTCATCACTATGAGTTGTCAGCTGTTGTGCTTCACCAGGTATCTCATTAATGTCTATTTGAGTCTCTCGAGCCTCCTCAAGCTCGACGACACTCCCACTATTTTCTTGCAAGAGAAACTCTTTCTCTAGAAACACAGCATGCCTTGAAACAAACACCTTTTGTTCCACAGGATGATAGAATTGGTAACCCCTTGTTTCCTTAGGGTATCCAATAAATAGATATTTATCAGACTTAGCATCCAATTTGTCTGATACAGTCCGCTTCACATAAGCAGGACAACCCCATATCTTCAAGTAAGATACATGAGGTTTCTTACTATTCCATATCTCATATGGAGTAGTTGAGACTACCATGGTAGGCATTCTGTTTAACAAGTAAACAGCTGTCTTAAGTGCATAGCCCCAAAAGGACTTGGGAAGAGTTGCATGATTCATCATTGACCTGACCATGTCCAACAGGGTCCTAAGATGCCTCCTGATACACCATTATGTTGTGGTGTATATGGCGGAGTCCATTGAGACAATATACCATTGTCTCTTAGATAATCAAGAAACTCTTGACTTAAGTATTCACCACCTCGATCCGATCGAAGTATTTTAATACTCTTGTCATGTTGTTTCTCTACTTCATTTCTGAATTCTTTGAACCTTTCAAAGGCTTCAGACTTGTGTTTCATCAAGAACACATACCCAAACCATGAGTGATCATCGGTGAAGGTAATGAAGTAGCTATAGCCTTCTAAAGCTTGAGTTGACATAGGTCCACATACATCAATATGTATTAGACCTAATAACTCTCCCACTCGTTCACCTTTTCCAATAAAAGGTAACTTAGTCATCTTGCCTTTTAAGCATGATTCGCATGTATCGTATGAATCCAATTCAAACGATTCCAGAATTCCACATCGGTGTAATTCGGACATGCGTTTCTTGCTTATATGGCCAAGACGACAATGCCACATATAGGAGTCTATTTGATTATCCTTTCAAGCACGCTTGTTGCTCGCTTCGATATTGAAAACATCACTGGATACGTCCAACGTATAAACACCATTGCTTAAAGTTCCAGTCCCATAAAGAACTCCATTCAAAGTTATGTAACAATGATTGTTACTAAAAGTCAAATGGAACTCATTTCTATTTAGACAAGAAATAGAAATGATGTTCTTTATCAATGAATGAACATAAAAGCAATTGTCCAGTTCTAAGACAAGTCATGTAGGGAGTCTCAACAAATAAGTTCTGATGGGAAGTGCAGCAACCTTTGCTCCATTCCCATCACGTAAATTTGACTCTCCCTTGACGAGTCTTCTTCTATTCCTTAGCCCATGTATGTCTTTACATATATGTGAGCCACACCCAGTATCCAATACCCAAGTGTTTGAGGAAATAGAATGACAATCAATAACGAAGATATCTGAAGAAGATGGGGCATCCGATGCCTTATTCTTCTTCACGGACTCAAGATAAATCTTGCACTTTCTTCGCAAATGGCTCTCCTTGCCATAATGATGGTAAGTTTCCTTTTGTGCTAGTTCTACCTTCTTAGCCCTTCTCTTCTTTCCCTTCTGCTGTTCCTTTGACTTCGTCTTAGAACCTTTCTTCGAGGAATCAACTAACAGCACCGTCCCCTGCTCATGCTTCTCAGAAGACTCCACATTCTTCAGCATATTGAGCAGTACCACAGATGAACCTTCTAGCATCTCAGAGGTGAAGAGGAGCTTTGAGACTTCGAACCTTTCGAATCTCACTTGCTCATCAACCAACTCACAAAGATGAAGGACTACGATATGAGCATCCATATGCTCATGCTGCTTTCGTAGCTTGGGTTCCATCGTGGCTAGCATGATGCAACTCATTTGTTCAGAATCACTCACATGTTTCTGATAGGCCAACAATTGGTCCAAAGTTGCATCGTCACTAGGACGGGCGGGAAGAGGCGCTTCGAGGACATTTGCAAGCTTTTCAACCTTGAGAACAATTCTCAAGATTCTAAGCCAGTCAAAGAAGCTCGGCCCAGTAAATTTATTCGAATCCAAAATGGAACGCAAATTCAAAGACATCATGATCAATCTTAGAAATACAAAACGAGCATATATGAGAAAATGATTTTTAAAATGCATCAATATACATTTATAAATCCCATTCATTTTTCGAATTTCAAAAACCCCAAAATCACTTCGGGAGATCGTAGGTCCATCTCCGAATGGGCTGATATCCATCATAGTTATGAACAACCTTGGAGAGAGTCCAACAAGCCATTCATAACTACGACGGTAGGTATCATCTATACCGATTGCATATCACGTATATGCAACTATCACAATGTGCTATCAACTAATTGAATGTTCACACATACGTTGGGTTGTTAACACATTAACAAGTATGCATCATATGCATAGCACCCAACTTCACCTCCCTTTACATCGACCTTGGAAAGAGTCCAACAAGCCGATGCTCCAGGTTAAAGCCAACCCATTAATCGGGAAATAGTTTTAATATGGTTAGAGTGCATTCAACCAATTAGCCCAGCTTGGAGAGAGTCCAACAACCAAAGCTAACGATTGACCTCTGACTCTTACCATATTAGTATTAAACTATTCTATGGTTTGAACATATTCGGGTTCGAGCCGGGCTTGGAGAGAGTCCAACAACCCAAACAAGAAACGGAACTCTGGTTCTAACCATATTAATGGAAGGTGTAGGCTTTAATATTGTTTAAGGGTTTTTATGTCTCATCCTCTTTGCATGCAAATAACTATTATCTACATGGCATGACATACATGACATACATCTACATGTCACGACACGCATGGCATAATGTTATGCATCTAATGCAATTACATGGCATACAATTATGTCATGTATATATTTCCTTATATGTCATAACTATTTATGGAAATAAAATATTTTTAAGATTTGATTCTCCAAATCAAATAATAATTAAATTAGGAAACAAATTTCCAAATCTAATCACATATTTTATTCATAGAATTATTTGATTAAGGAAAATCTATTTACACTACAAAAAAAACAGAAATTTGGGACGAATTTAGCGACGAATTTTTAAAAAAAATTCGTTGCAAAAAAAATTTGCGACGAATTTAGCGACAAACATTTTTTGGTTGGGAATAAAGCGTCGCAAATATTAGCGACAAAAATAGCGACGAATTTTTGCGACGAATTTTAGCGACGAAAATTAGGGACGAATTTTAAAATTCGTCCCTAATTTTGTTGCAAAAGTTACCCCGATTTCCTAAATTTGTCGCAGAATTCGTCGCTAAATTTTGCAACGAATTACAAATTCGTTGCAAATTTGCGACGAATTTGTAATTCGTTGCAAAATTTTGCGACGAATAAATTTTTTCGTCGGAAAATTTCTTGAGGAAATAAGAATTCGTTGGTAAATTTGAGTAGCTTCCAAATTAAATCATAAAATTCGTTGCAAAATATTTGCGCAATTAGTTCGTTGCAAATATTTGCGACGAAATAATTTTGTTGCAAAGTTAAATGCATAAATTTTTGCAAAATTTGTCGCAGATTGGATTCGTTGCTAATTTCGTCGCAAACTTTGCGGCGAATTAATTCGTTGCAAATATTTGCGGCGAAATATTTTGTTGCAAGTTAAAGTTCGCAAATTTCGTTGCAAAATTTGTCGCATGATTGGATTCGTTGCTAATTTCGTCGCAATTTTTGCGGCAATTATTCGTTGCAAATATTTGCGTGAAATAATTTCGTTGGAAAATTAGTCGCAAAGTTCGTTGCAAAAGTTGTCGCAGATTGGATTCGTTGCTAATTTAAGTAAATTTGCGAAATTTAAATTTGTCGCAAAGTTAAATCATGATTTATCGGGTTTAGTGCGAATTGATATATTTGTCGCTAAATTTGTCGCAAAATTAAAAAAATTGAGATTTATTCCGTTTCGATATTCTATCGTATATACAAATGATCACACACACACAACAAAAAACAATAAGTTCTAATATCCAAATAAATACTTTCAATACAACCAAAACACACACACATTCAATATAACAAAATAATAAGCAACATTCCAACAAAGATATCCAAATAAAAGTTATATCCTACTAAAATTCAAACATCAACATAGTTAATTATGATATCCAAATAACAATGTTTACAAAAGATCTAAACACATGAGGGAAAAGAAAATCTAGTAAGCAATGACAGACACATTCTTCTACTGCATTAGAAAAGAAACAAAGCGACAAAAAGTAACATACATTAAAAAAACTATATATTAGAAAATAAATATCACAGACTTACGATGATGTGCATTTTCAGCGCATAAGGATTAACTTCATAGATCATTCTGTTTAAAGCAAAATAAAAAGAACTAATAAAAAATGTAAAAAATGAAGGAGTAACAAACTAAATAAACTAAATAATTTTAAAGGTACTAATTAAAAACATGCATACAATATCATCATCCTCGCCACCATCATCGTCTTGACTCGGAGGAATATGACTTGGACCAGAAGTAAATTGCTGAAACTGGCGCATAAGAAATGCTTGTTGTCGTCGCATCTCTATCATTTCCTGATCCCTTTGTGAGTTTTGATGTTGTATTGCTAAAATTTGCTTGATCTCTTTCATGTATTATGCCCTTATTGCTAACCTCCTCGGTTAAGTTGTGTATACGTGCGCTACTGGTGGAGTAGAAGAAATAGATCTCTGAGGAGCATTATGCGATGCTCGGAAGAACCCATACCTATATCCTTCCCCCTTTGGATCCTCCACTCGCCTCGAGCCATAAATCCATATTATTACTAACGGATGGCTCGGATCCTCGATATCACCGTCATCTCTGAAATTCTACGAGATGAGGATAGCGATCATATCTCTCCTACACAAAATTAAAAATTTAATCGAGCATTTACATAACTAACGAATTAAAGTTATAAAGTAAGTTTAAAGATTATTTCAAACCTTAATAGCTCGAGCTCTATCTCCACTCCAAGTCTTATCTTTTTTGGAAAGTCTGAGCGAAAGTATCTATAAATTCGGCTCCTTTCCCAATTCCTTAGACTAAATATAAGAATGTTAGAAATAAAATAATAATCTGAAATAAATTTAAAAACTAATTGTAGAATTTAAAATTACCAATCTACGTGAATGCTCCTCGATATTTATAGATCCTCCGCATATATTTGCGAGATAAGTCTCGAGTACATGCTTGATTTAATTTATTACATTGACTTCTTTTTGCTCTCATCCGATTGCCAATAATTGGAGATTTTACTCCAATTTTACGGCGTGACACGGGTTTTCCGATACATTTGGCATGACTCAATACATCGGATATGATCGCCACATTTTTTTAAAAATTCTTTTAACTTCTAAGTCTTGACTAGGGTCCCAAATAAATCTCATTTGAGATGGAAAAAACAATTGATTATATAATCACTTATTTAATATATAAAATGAATCAATTATACGAAACTTCGCACCACCATAATTCTTTTGTAGGTCTGGCGTGCTCGAGTATGACAAAGAATCTCCTCTCGATAGTTATTCACGATTTTATTGATCTCGCGAATACAGTGCAATTTTCAAACCTACGATCAAGTGAAAAAAATTTGAATAAATAATTAAGATATTTTAAAAATTATAATACTTATATTACTTACGAATCTCCCATAGGAAATATATATGAGTGGACTTTCGATGTTCTCGGTGGAGGAGTGTCGAGTGCAATTGAATCGAATGGGAAGGCGTGGCGGAATGAGATAGTCTTGGCGGTGATCATGTGATGTGCTTCGTTCAGTTTGTATTGCTTCAGGTATAGTCTTTGTGGCTATGATATAGCAGCCTATTTCCTAGTACTCTGTCTTCTCTGTCCAATTTACATTGAACTGAGAATAAAGAAAATAAAACTTTTATGCTTAATGAAGAACATGAAAAACTTACAATATGCATAATGAAGATATGAGAATTGCATTGCGCTAAGCTACGATGATTTCACCAGCGATAACCTATAAGAACAAATTATACAAAACATACTGAGACAAAGATATAAATTTAACAATGAGACATTATATAAACAAATAATTGAGCTAAGAAAATTTGTAAAATTATAGTTTAAAACTAAAATTATATATATAAAAACTTACCCTAGACGTCAAATTTCAAAGTCCTCATTATCATCTTCCTCATCCTCATCAGTATCCTCATCCTTGGTCTCCTCCTCCTCTTCCTCCTCGTCCCCCTCCTCCTCGTCCCCTCCTCCTTTTCATCATTATCATCAATTTTGATTTGCATCCACGTTTATCACTACTCATTTGGGATCTCGTAACGTTGGAATTATATATTCCTCGGTATGAAACATATTTGTAACTTTGTCTTGTTGATATGCGATGTCTTGCAGCTCTTCAATTTTTTCCGTGCTTTTGTTTTACAAACGACCCACCATTCATTTTGTGTCACGCCTCGAACTAGGATATGGAGCATAGAAAACTTGAATTGCTTGTTGTGCCAAAATAAATGGTTCATATCTCTTATAAAATCTTTTATGATTTACTTTCAACCAAATTATCTGTGGATGCACCTTCATCCCTACTGAGTCAAACCGACACATAAATAAGATAACTCGCATTTCTGGACCAGGATAATCAATCTCTATAATTTCATCCAGCAAACCATAAAATTCATGGCTTGCACCTCCATCATTGGAAGACTGAACACATACTCCACTATTCATTGTACTCTTTCCATTTCCATATTCTTGAGTGTGGAAATTATATCCGTTATGAAATATCTTTGGCCAAGTCGTACCATTGATTTTGGACCCCATGATAGATGGATTAGCAATTCTTCTTTGAACGTGAGTTTGATTAGCATAAACCTATACTCAAATGAAAATGATATTTATTTAAAAGTTAAGATATGTCTAAACAAAAATGAGGTAATTAAAGCGCTTACATATGATTTGAACCATGGTGCAAATTCACGATCGCGAAGTGATCAAAGTCACGTGTCGGGATTTGAGTATAAGTTTTGGAAAATCCTATAATAAAAAATTGTATTATAACATAAACAAATTAACACTTGACGAAGAAATAGGAAATATATACTAACTTTCGAAATATGGCGATATTACGGACAATTAAGTAAAACATATATGCAGGTGCGCCCGTTCTTGATCGATTAAGTATCGTTGCTTTACACGGTCCACTTGAGTACCAAGATAATTAAAAATTGAGAAAGAATTTAAATTGGGATCGACAGGACCTTCATCATTCCTTCCGGATTTCCGTCTTTTGTGCAGCGTGAGGCTCAAAATAATATGATGCAAAAGTTGTTACTTCCTCCACAATATATGCATTCACAATAGAGGCTTCAACATGTGCCTTATTTTTCACCTTTTTCTTCAAATGATATAAGAATCGATTGTAATATAACAAATTGTATTAGAAATGAATATATAAAAAAATTAACATTTTTATGCAATATTAAATATAGAACATGTGAATTATACCTTTCAAAAGGATACATCCATCGATAATGAACTGGTCCTCCAACTTTGGCCTCATATGGCAAGTGAACCAAAAGATGTTCCATTGAATCAAAAAATGCAGGCGGAAAAATCCTTTCTAAATTGCACAAAATAATTGGAATGTCTCTCTCTAACTTCTCCAGGTGTGAATATCCCAAAACTGGTGAGCATCTATCATGAAGAAAATTACTTAACTCTGTAATGGCACCCAGGACAAAATTCGGTAGAGTTCTTTAAAGGCAATAGGAATAAGTCTTTCCATGAATATACAATCATGGCTTTTCAAACCCATCAATTTGCATTCCTTCATATACACATCTCCCAAGATTAGAAACATAGCCATCGAAATCTCAATGACTTGACCATTCACAAACAACACGTCTCTGTTCCTTATTCAATGTATAAAGCGCCTTTGGTTTGGTCCTCTACTATTTTCATCAACATCAAGGTGGGTCGTTTACAAATGAGTCGCATATCTTTTCTTGCATTGATTATCTTTTGTTTTGATATCCATCACTGTATTTATCAGATTATCAAAAACAGTCTTCTCAATATGCATAACATCGAGATTATGATGAATCAAATTACTAAACCAATACGGTAACTCCCAAAATATACTTCGTTTGGTCCATTTATGGTTGCTTCCATATCCATAAGTTGTATCGTGTGGCTCTTCTATAACAGATGGAAAGTGAAGAACTCTGTACCAAATATCTTGGCCTGTCAATCTCAATGGCGGAGGTGTTCTTTCAATTCGATTCCTAGTGAATTCATCTTTATTCCTTCTGAAATTATGATTTAGTGGTAAAAATTGTCTGTGACAATCAAAATAACTCGGCTTCTTACCATGCTTCAATCTAATCGACTTTGATCTCTCCATACATATTGGGCATCCTAAGATCCCTGCAGTACTCCAACCTGATAGCATACCATAAGCCGGAAAGTCATTAATGGTCCAAAGAAGAGCAGCCTTCATTACAAACATCTGATTAGTATGAACGTCGTATGTAGGAAAACCTTCATCCCATAGTTGTTTTAGCTCTGCAATCAATGGTTGCATATAAACATCTATTAACTTCTTGATTTTTGGGCCAGGCACAACCAATGTTAAAAACATATACGGTGTTTTCATGCACATCCCAGGCGGAAGATTATACGGAGTTAATATAACTGGCCAACAAGAATAGTGTCTTCCTGATTTACCAAATGGAGCAAATCCGTCAGCACAGAGACCTAACCTAATATTTCGAGTCTCCTTCGCAAAAATCGGGATATGTTCTATCAAAATTTTTCCACGCCTCGCATCGATGGATGACACATTAGTCCCTCTTACGTTCGATGATTTGCATGCCAAGTCATGTGTTGTGATTGTCTTGATGCATAAAGCCTTTGTAACCTAGGAGTTAAAGGCAAATAAAACAATCGACTATATGATTTACGTCGTTCTTTGCCTCCTACTAGTGCTCTTGTACCTATCTTGATTACAGAATTTACAAACATCCACATCATCATCTCCCCAATATAACATACAACCATCTCGCACACATCAATTCTTTCCACTTTGAGACCTAATTCTTTCATCGGTTTTTCATACTTGTACAAATCATTGGGCGTATATTATCACTGTGACAATGCCTCTTCAAAAGCTTGAACAAAATTATTAAAACACTCTTGGACACATTGTGCTCTGCCTTGACATTCAACATTCTTGCGGTGAGCGATAGTTTAGTGTGAGTCTCACATCCACCCATAAAGGTGCATCTGCGACTCAACACCTCCCGAAATTTGAGATATGCTTCATTATTCATATTCGACGATATCATTCGTGCACCTCTTCCAAGGGTGATGCGTTAGTAAACATTTGCTCAACTATTGGAGGACAACTTGAAGTTGCACCTTGTGATTGGGGAATCAAATTCGGGCCGCTTCATCATATATCATCCTCGATATGGATTTAATTGATTATAATCACTTTGATCCCTAGAGACTTGTGTGTTGTGTCTATCATAGACTTCATCGATATAAATGGTTCACCATGACATGTCCGATTATAGTAATGTCAGCGAATCCAAACCTACGAGATGCTCTGAAACTTTGCTAGACGATAAAAATCTACCATTGTGACACTTTCTGCACGGACACCTTATCTGATTACCATCCATAAACTCAACATTACTAGCTGCGAAATTCAAAAACTCTTGCAACCCACTCATAAATTCATCAGTTAAACCCGACGCGTTGAGTAAATTCCTATTATACATCCAACTCCTTTCATGTGCATTTTATGCATTTTCAATCAATTATATTAATATAAACCATACCACTCTAATACCATTCTAGATCAACACAAAAATAACAATAATATAAATTTCAATTTAAAAATTAATATCGATTTAAGAAAATTTAAATATTATACCACTAGTGGTACTGAGGCGTCTCGAAGCGGCGATTGGTGGTATCGGCTCCCTTACGTGGTCGCGGTAGCGATCTCTGACTAGCCGGTGTCCGGCCGCGTAATCGTCAAAATTTACACCCATGCAGTGGCCGGGTGAGCCGCATGGCCAAGTGGCGCAGGGGAGGCAGTCTTGCCGTGGCTTGGCGAGGCGAGTCACCGTGAGAGAGGAGCCGGAAGCGATCTGTGGCTGCGAGGCTGGCCGTGCGAGGCCGGTGCCGGCGAGGCTAGCCGAAGGCAATGCCGGAAATTGGCGAGGCCAGGCAGTCAGGAGGCTGGCTCGGGCGGAGCGCCGAGCAATCTCGGCCAGCGTCTGAGAGCGCGGCCGAGTGCCAGTGCCGCGAGGCAGCCGGAGGCAATCTGTGGCAGCGTCTGAGGGCGCCATTGGCCAGTCACCGTGAGGAATGGCCGGCAATCTTACCGTGGTAGGCGGTGCCAGCCGGAGGCGATCTCGTGGCCACACAGTGGCAGGCCGTCCGGGGAGGCCCGGCGGCCGGAGGGCGAGGAGGCGCGCCGTGAGGCAGCGGGCGAGGCGGCGGCCGGAGGCAGCTCGGCGGCAGTAGCGAGAAGTGGCCAGCCGGCCGCTCATGTGAATGTGGCCGGTCACTCATGGCCGGGGGCCGCAGCGGGCCTTCACGGACTGCGGCTCGCGGCTGGGCAGACAGCCGGCAGGCCCGGGCTCGGCCCGTGGCCGGTGGCGGGCCGGCGGCCTCGGCGGAAGTGTGGCCGGGCAGAGCGGAGCGGACTCGCGGCCTTCTTAGGGCTCCTTGGCCGTGGGGACTTCGAGTGTGGCGGCGACCTCGGTCGACCTAGCGGCGGTGGCGGCTCGGGTCTGCGGCCGGCTCGAGTGCGGCGGCCTTCGTGGTCTTGCCGCGGATCGAGTCTGGCCGGACCGGTCGTGGCCGGAAGGCGTCTGGACGCGTGGCGGTGGCGGATAGATAGGGTCGAGCGAGGAAGAAAAAAGTTAGAGCGATAACAAGCGGATTAGCAGATCTCGGATTCGTTGCAAATTAGCGAATCTCGGATTCGTTGCAATTTTACAGCGAATCAGTTGATTGCAATTTGTTTACAGCGAATCCGTGGATTCGTTGCAAAATTACAGCGAATCGGATTAGATTCACAAAATTACACGAATCCAGTTAGAAACAAATTACAGCGAATCAGGGATTAGTTGCAAAATTACGAATCCGAATCATTAGTTGCAAAATTACAGAATCCGGATTCGTTGCAATTTGGAAATTAAAATAAAAATTTTAAACTTTTTTTTTCCAGCAATTCTCGATTAGTTGGAAAATTTCAACGAATCGAGAATTCGTTGGAAAAATTTCAACGAATTCTAGATTCGCTGGAAATTTTCCAACGAATCGAGAATTCGTTGGAAAGTTTCAACGAATTCTTGATTCGTTGGAAATTTCCAACGAATCCGAAATCGTTGGAAAAATTTCAGCGAATTCTCGATTAGTTGGAAAATTTCCAGCGAATCAGTCTGGAAATTTTTCCAACGATTTCTTGATTCGTTGGAAATTTTCCAACGAATCATGAATTTGTTGCAAATTATTTTTCCAACAAATAACAAGATTCGTTGCAAAATTAATATTACAATTTTAAAAAGTTTATTTTTTTTTTAATTTGCAACGAATCCAGGATTCGTTGCAAATATTTACAACGAATCCAGGATTCGTTGCAAATATTTACAAAGAAACCAAGGTTAGTTGCAAATATTTGCAACAGCGAAAAATGGATTCGTTGGAAATATTTGCAACGAATACATTTTTGTCGCTAATTTGCGACAAATCAGAAAATTCGTCGCTAAATTGGTTGCAGATTTCCAACGAAAATAATTCGTTGCCAAAATTCATCGCTAAAAAACAGTTTTTTTGTAGTGTTAGGAAACCAATTTCCTAAATCATTAAAATTACTTATGGAAATAAAATATTTTAAGATTTGATTTCCCAAATTAAATCATGATTAAATTAGGAAACAAATTTCCAGAATCTAATCAAATATTTTATTTATGGAAAATATCAATTTCCATAAATACTTCCAACGTAACTTTCAAAAAGTGGAAGATTTCCATAAAAATTTCTAGACTTTCCAAAATTGGAAAATTTCCATAAATACTTCTAAATTTCCAAAATTAGAAAATTTCCAGAAATACATTATGACTATCGCAAAACCATTTTTACGATTATGTCGAAACACAACCTGGGCTCTTATACCACTGTTGGGTTTCCGGCACCGCGGCGTGTGTGTGTTCGATCATGTTTCGTAATAATGAACACAGCGGAAGCAATAAAAATAATAAATACTCCTATTTATTACAACACACACAACACACGCATGCATATTACAACAAATGTAGACATAACCGTAAATTTAAATTTGCAATAAAAGGAAATTTAACTACGTTATACCTTTCGTATGACGTGTAGCGCGAACGGAATCAACCGGAACGATCCTCGCTAGAATCGTCTCTATCCGTATCCACGCCGAGTTCCTCGGGATGACTTCGCTAAGCCACGAGCTTCGTCTTCGTACGGGTTACTAGCCTCGTGTTGAAGACGACGTGATCGAGAGATGATCACGATTCGAATCCAAATTCGGATCCTAATACGAGTTCTCAAAACTCGCTTCTCCGGAGAGGTATTCGTCAACCGATTGACGAATCCTTCGTCCTCCACCTCAGAGGATTACCGGAGATCGAATCCCCGGTAAGTTATCCACTGTCGAAGCTCTAACCGTCGTCCAAACGACGCTCCGACGAGAGGAGAACAAGCTGTCCAGAAAACTGGACAGCTTTGGTGGAGGTGATAGGCGCCGGCCAACCAAGGGAGATAGAGCTAACCTTGATGCCAAACTTGAAGGAGATCACTGGAGCACTAACCGGCAGCAGCTCGACGCCGGCGAGGGGGAAGGAAGCAGCCTTCTGGACGCCGGTTGGAGCCTCAAGGTGGGCGGCGGCAAGGAGGAGGAGAGTTAGCTCCGAATTTCTCCAAGGAGAGGTGGGCGGCAACTTAGGGTTTTTGGATTAGGGCTTAAACCTGCTGGAGATCGGTATGGCAGGCTAGAGGGGGGTGAATAGCCCTTTTTCGTTTGGATGCCGGTATTTTCTCGTCTACAAAACTAATTAGCGCAAGCGGAAGACTAATAAAGACAAGCAAATAGAAATACGAAAAAGCAAACGCTAACAAAGAATGTAACGTGGTTCACGGCTACGCCGCTAATCCACGGTCCCCGATTCGTCCTCGGTGAATCACTCCGCTAAACCAATCCACTAAATGGTCTCTCCTTTGCACCAAGCTAGGTGGAGGTAACCTGTACAATCAAGATCACTCTTCTTACAAATAGAATGGAGTAAAAGCGAGTAAGAAGAGTTTAGAGCTTGTGGGGCACTAAGAAGATCACTTGGAGCATAAGCATTAGCCTCTCAAAGGCGTACACCCTCTCTTTTTATAGAGAGGGCTGATTTCTTCCCGTTGGCCGCCATCGATCTTGCCGCCCTTGGCATTGCCGTCTGATATGGCCTCCGAACACGTCGGATCCCGACCGTTGTAGTCCGGAACTCTTGGCGATCGGTGATGGACCTCATCGATCGGCTGCTCACTCATCGTCGGGCCCGATCGGCTCGAGCGATTACTGGCGAAACCCTATTGACCCGATCCATCGCCTTCGATCGGTGATGGTCTTGGCGATCAGCCTCGTATGGCGATCGATGCGCCACGATCAGTCGATCGTATACCAATGAACTACACTGACTCGGGCGATCGGCTGCGTGACATGGCAATGACCGGTGTCGAAAACCCATCACACGCCAAATGGCCAAGTTTCACCTAAAACTACCCTTCCCGGGTTACAATCTCGCTCCTCTCATTTCTCGGAGTCCCTCGCCTTGAAGTTCTCTTCGTTCTCGGCCACGTCCTCGGCGGCATCGAGCGCGCGGCTCTGCAATGCTCGTGGCGTCTCTTGCCTCGAAGTCTACTTCCTCGGCTTCACTCCAAGCTTCTCGTCCGTGGTCCCTCGGATGCTCCAAGCGCCGCGGCTTGAAGCTATCCTTCAGGACTCAAGGCCGCGAGTCATGAGATGTGAAACTTCGCCACGGCTCCATGTGCGAATTACTAAGTCTGCCGACTTCAACGCACATATCAAATCAACATATCAAACTAACTTAAACCCTTTGCCACACCATCAAAACCATATTACGGCAAGAGATTGCCCTAACAATCTCCCCCTTTTTGATGTGTGGCAATCCGTTTAAGTTAGGTAAAAAAATTTGATATAAATTCTTAGGTAAGATAGCATGTAAATATAAACCTGATATAGCACCATGCAACTCCCCCTTAATCCATGAAACTCTCTATGCAAATTTTCTCCCCCTATCATATATTTCTCCCCCTAAAGCAATTAACTTAAACATAATTATTTCTCCCCCTTTGACACCATCAAAAAAGATTAACACGAAGTTATAAACTCATGGCATCCAGTATAATGGAGGGAAAATACCAAAAACATGATTAAAATCTGAAATCAGAAAATTGCAGGCTGATTTTGGTGGCGATCATTGCTATCGGTATAGCGGTCTAAAAATTCAGAAAATTCGAAAAATCATGAAATTTAGGAACATATTTCTATTAAGTATATCTATCAAGGAAAAATAGTTTTCATGAAAAATCATTATATTTTCTTGATTTGCCAAAAATCCAAACACTTGAAAAACCACTAGTTTTTGCATGTTAGTATCCATTTTAACACCTAGTCTTGCTTTGAATTGTTTCCAAAACATGAATACTTAGATTTTAGAATAAGAAATTTTTTTGAAAACATATGAAATATCCAACCATGATCTTTGGGCAATATGTCTATGAATTAAACATAAGCCTTCCCCATGATTGGTCTATTATTGCTATGTTGATACTTTAAATGACCATCTAAATGCCATAGGCATTAGTGGACATTTGTATCATCCTAATATCTCACCCATGCTAAGTTTGCAATCAAGTTAGCCTATAGTGAGTGTGAGATGCATCCTAGGGGGTATTTGTATATACTTAACCAATATATTCATGCAATTCTATCATGGTTAAGTATCAACCTAACAACCTACATGATCATAATGACATATATGATTTGATTTCACATTATGATCATGAAATGCATGTTTTCATCAATTTATAACCATGCATTAGGTATTATGTGATGATAATAAACAAATTATCACCTAAAGCATGACTTAAACCTATTTCTCATGATGATGTGCCCAATATCATAAATCATAAATCATGATTGTACATATGTGTAACAATTACATTAATCATCATGATTTAAGCATTATTATCTATTTATGGGCACGTTATCATCACCCAACACTATCTAAAAAATGTTGTCCCGTCATCCTAAGTCAACCAAAATATGATATAGGTCAAGTTCATATGGTTGACTACCCTAGGGTTATCCTAACCCTTAAGGATGAATTTTGGAACCCAAAATAAGTTCTTTCCTATTGGGTTCACTAAGTATTCCTTGGGGATCCATTTTCTAGTTATTACCTTCTTCTTATCTTGTCCCCTAGCTATAAGGCATTTGTAGGCCTTTTCATTTTTCTTTTCCTTGTAACCTAGGCCTTTCTTGTTGAAACTAGCTCTTTGGCTCCCTAAGATCATATTTAAGGTGTTGGAGCCAATTGTGAATTTCTCTAGGGCTTTGGTTAAATAATCTACCTTTTCCCTTAATGCCCTATTTTCCTCTATGCATGCATCATTAACATCCAAAGGCATATAATCATGTGAGCATGCATCATCATGGCAAGAAGAGGTATCATTATTATTTAAACATGCATTTTCTAGCTTATATTCCAAAGCCTTAATTTGATTAAGCATGCTTTTATTTTTCTTTTTCATTCCAAATAAGTCCTTAGTTAAACTAGAAATTATGGAAACTATTTTCTTAGGAGAAGCTTTCGTTACCATAGTTTCCATATCTTCTTCTTCTTCGGATGAGGAGGATGTAGAAGCTCCCCCTTCACTTGAGCTCTCTCCTCTTGAGCTTGATCCTTCATTTTCGGAGGAAGAGCAATCCAAGTCATCAAAGGCCATCAAGGCCAAATTTGTGACAAAGGCATTCTCCTCATCCGATGATGATGAAGAGGATGAGGATGGGTCATCCCAAGTCCTTGCCTTTAGGGCTTTGACCTTTCCCTTTCCTTTGTCTTCTTCTCCTCTTCCTTTTCTTCTTGCTCCCTTTTCTTCTTCTTTTCTTCCTTCTTTTTCTTTTCTTCTTTGCTTTTGTTTAGGAGGGGACAATTATCCCTTATGTGTCATTCTCCTTGGCAATTGTAGCATATGACCTTCCCCCTTGGTCTTCTATTCCTATCATTAGATTTATCAAATCTAAAATTCTTAAATGCACGTCTTACCCTCCTTACCATATAGGCTTCTTCGGTGCTATCCATGGAGGAGGAGGAAGACGCTTCGTCATCGGAGGAGGAGGGGATTTCCATCTTCTTCTTCCCCTTATTTGCCAACAATGCTACTCCTCTTGAGGGTTGAATTCTAGGCTCCTCTTGTATTCCTTCAAGCCTAGTTTCGTGGAGCTCCATTGTTGAGAAAAATTCCTCCAAGGTACTTACTTCCAAGTTCTTGGAGATGTAGAACGAATCCACCATGGAGCTCCACTTTGAGGACCGGGGAAAGGCATCTATAGCCTTCATGAGCATGTCCCGGTTTGATAGCTTCTCACCTACACTTGTTAGCCCAATTAAAATTTCTTTAAACCTAGAGTGTAGTGAGGTTACCTTTTCTCCCTTTTCTAGTTTTATATTGGATAGTTGGGAGTGGAGGAGGTCTCTCCTTGCAAGCTTGGCCTTGGATGTGCCTTTATGGAGTTCTATAAGCTTCTCCCACATCTCTTTGGCGCTAGCACATTCTCCGATCCGGTTGATCTCTTGTTGGGGGAGCACATTGAAAAGATGATGTTTTGCCTTTGAGTTCGCAAGGTGCTCCTCTCTTTGCTTCTTAGTCCATCGTGATTTTTCGATTGGCTTCCCCTCTTCATCCCTAGGCAAAACGAAACCGGATTCCATTGTAATCATAATGTCAAAATCCGTTTCGAAAAATACCTCCATTCGCTTCTTCCACCAAGCGAATTCTCCTTCAAACTTCGGAGGATGGATGTTGGAGCCGGCCATTTTAAAGTTGCTTGTTGCGGCGGTTAGTCCTCGACAAGCTTTCCTCTGCTCTGATACCACTTGTTGGAAATCGATATGGCCGGCTAGAGGGGGGTGAATAGCCCTTTTTCGTTTGGATGCGGTATTTGCTCGTCTACAAAACTAATTAGCGCAAGCGGAAGACTAATAAAGACAAGCAAATAGAAATACGAAAAAGCAAACGCTAACAAAGAATGTAACGTGGTTCACGGCTACGCCACTAATCCACGGTCCCCGATTCGTCCTCGGTGAATCACTCCGCTAAACCAATCCACTAAATGGTCTCTCCTTTGCACCAAGCTAGGTGGAGGTAACCTGTACAATCAAGATCACTCTTCTTACAAATAGAATGGAGTAAAAGCGAGTAAGAAGAGTTTAGAGGTTGTGGGGCACTAGGAAGATCACTTGGAGCATAAGCATTAGCCTCTCAAAGGCTTACACCCTCTCTTTTTATAGAGAGGGCTGATTTCTTCCCGTTGGCCGCCATCGACCGCCGCCTTGGCGCGATCGCCGCCACTACAACGGCCTCCGAACACGTCGGATCCCGACCGTTGTAGTCCAACGAAACTCTTGGCGATCGATGGACCTCATCACGATCGACGCCTCGTAGTCGATCGCCTACCGACTACGAAGGTTGGCCGAAACCCTATTGACCCGATCGGCCGCCGCTAGCCGATCGATGGTCTTGGCAATGATCGCCTACGTATGGCGCCGATCGCTACAATCCATCGATGATACCAGTCGAACTACACTCGACTCAGAGCAGTCGACTGCCATGACATGGCAGTCGACTGGTGTCGGGAAAACCCATCCGACACTTGGCCAAATGGCCAAGTTTCACCTAAGAGCTACCCTTCCCCGGGTTACAATCGCTCACTCTCATTTCTCGGAGTCCCTCACCTTGAGTTCTCTTCATTCGGCCACGCCCCTCAAAGATCGACGGCTCTGCAATGCTCCTTCGCGTCTCTTGCCTCGAAGTCTACTTCCTCCGGCTTCACTCCAAGCTTCTCGTCCGGCGGTCCCTCGGATGCTCCAAGCGCATGGCTTCCACAAAGCTATCCTTCACCGACTCAAGACACGAGTCATGAGATGTGAAACTCGCCACGGCTCCATGTGCGAATTACTAAGTCCTGCACGACTTCAACGCACATATCAAATCAACATATCAAACAAACTTAAACCCTTTGCCACACAATCAAAACCATATTACGGCAAGAGATTGCCCTAACAAAACCATCCCTTAAGCCCTCTTTTATAGAGAACTAATTCTCTTAATGGTTATTGGATCATAACCATTAGGCCCGTTAACCCGCTCCATTAAGATAAGTTAAAATAAACCAAACCATGATGGTTTATTTTAAGTTAAAACGAACCGAACCAACTTTTGGTTCATTCGTTTAAAATAAACCAAACCCTTTGGTTTATTCTCCTCCATTGGATTAGAACCAAACCATTTTTGTTCATCCATTACGTCTTCATAAGACTCGGCCCATCCACAATTCCATTGCGACTGAAATGATTTCATGCTCGCTTTATGTTTGGTCCAACCAAACCTAGTTTCTCTCGGTCTGAGAATCTCATTCTCAAGCTCGTTTTAAATCCTTCGGATTACGCTCGTTGTGCGTGTGACCAAATAGGTTCTCGGTTTATGTTGGCCGTCTATAATTAACCATTATAGAACGATCATGAGTGGCACCTAGTAGTACATCATGATCCCCAATTAACCGAAAAGATCAACGGTTGATCCAGAACTATTTCTGAAACCCTTCAGTAGCTTGAATGATTCGTGCCCCATTCCCTTCACTCATCTTATACCCACTTGGTTCAGGACATGGTCTATTGTGTCAGTCCCCACTAGGCTGACTACGTCACACCTAGCCCAAGTATCATTTCCTCGTCCGACGGATTCTAGTTACTGCACATGTATCGAAGAGTACCTTACCCTAAACATGTAATACTTTGGCCAAAGACTTTAGTAACAATCCGACGAGAGGCCATGGGTATACATCTCCTTGCAAGGAGTGGTGAATCCTTTATAGGCTATTCAAACACCTTCGATCACTTCGACTTATACCCAATCATCCCGGGTCCACATCTCCTTAGAGATGTTTGCTTAAGATGTCAAAGCATAAGTCTCCATGATCAAGATGACTTGAATACCGCAAGTCAAAGGAACATCGCACTTAAGCCACAGAAAGAACTTCATTGACATATCTATATATGCAGAGAACCATATGAAGTCTTACGGCTGGTCACTCCAATGAACTAGTTACCATAACTAGCATCCACGATTAACTCCGGACATCACTATGTCTCCAGCCAGTGAGAATCAGCTGCTTGGATACACCAAGGAGTATACCTCGTGCTAGTCTCGACAGAATTGATGGTGTCCAACTCCATCAATTCATTGACTAGGGATAATTCCGATACATCACAATTACACATGTAGAGATACTCACTAGTTGTGATCCAATCACAAATTCTCTCATGCTGTGAATCGTATCGTGGACATTCAGTAAATGTGTTTAAGATCCAATCAAATACATGAAACATGTATACTCAAATAGTGAATCTTCATTTATCATATAAATGATTCATACATAAGGCGATTGCCTTAGGACATCTCTCATATATTACTAACAGACTCCCACTTGGCCTAATGCCAATCGCTACGGTATCCAATACCATAAGCTCTAACATGACCCTCAAACTTATTTTGAGGTAATGCTTTAGTCAAAGAATCCGCTAAGTTCCTTTCAGTGGGAATTTTCTCGATTTGTATTTCGTTCCTACTGATGATCTCTCTTAGAAGATGATAGCGGCGAAGCACATGTTTCGATCATTGATGAGACCACATCAAGTTCAGAGATGAACTTCTTGATCCAAACCGCTTCCTTTGCTGCTTCCAAAGCTGCAATGTATTCTGCCTTAGTGGCAGAATCCGCTATAGTGTCAAGCTTGGAACCTTTCCAACTTATTGCGCCTCCATTCCAGGTGAATACATACCCAGACTAAGATATGGAATCATCCTTGTCTGTCTGGATCTGGCATCCGTATACCCACGTATCACCATGTACCGTTCTCCATATATTTGGAACGCATCCTTAGTTCTTCTTAAGTACTTAAGGATCGTCTTAACAGTCACCCAATGATCCATTCCTGGATCAGACTGGTATCTGCTCCTGACACTCAGAGCATACGATACATTGGGCCTCGTACATAACATAGCATACACGATAGATCCTATTGCGGATGCATAGGGAATCTTACTCATGCAAATCCTCTCATCTTCTGTGCGCGGACACATAGACTTCGAAAGGTGTATCCCATGCCTGATGGGTAGGAAACTTTTCTTGGATTCTGACATGCTAAACCTCTTTAGCACTCGGTCTATATATGTAGACTACGAAAGACCAAGCAACCGTTTCGATCTATCTCTATAGATCTTAATCCCGAGGATGTAGGTTGCTTCTCCCAGGTCTTTCATGGAGAATGTCTTGGATAACCAAACCTTCACTGACTGTAAGATTGAAACATCGTTTCCTATAAGTAATATGTCATCGAAATATAATACTAGGAACACGATTGCACTCCCACTAACCTTCTTGTACACACAAGGTTCGTCTGGATTTTGTGAGAAATCAAACTTTTTGATTGTCTCATCAAAACGGATATTCCAGCTCCTGGATGCTTGCTTCAATCCATAAATGGACCGTCGTAATTTGCATACCTTGGTTTTATCAACCGATGTGAAACCCTCAGGCTATATCATATACACGTCCTCGAGCAGGTTTCCATTAAGGAAAGCTGTTTTCACATCCATCTGCCATATCTCATAATCATAATGAGCCGCTATGGCCAGGAGCATCCGAATGGATTTAAGCATAGCTACAGGCGAATAGGTTTCGTCATAATCAACGCCTTGTTTTTGACGATATCCTTTCGCCACCAATCTAGCCTTATAGGTAATCACATTACCATCCATGTCGGTTTTTCTTCTTGAAAACCCACTTGCACCCTATAGGCTTTATGCCTTCAGGTCAACCAAGTTCCAAACTTGGTTTTCATACATGGAATCCATTTCTGACTTCATGGCACCAAGCCACTTATCCCTTTCTGAACTTGTCAGCACTTCTTCATAACTGGTAGGCTCCTCATCATCAATGAGTAACACGTCATTCGATTCACTTACGAGAAATCCATATCTCTCAGGAATATTGCGTGTTCTGCCAGATCTACGAAGATGTGGTGTTACAATAGGTCCAGCCGATTGCTCATCACTATGAGTTGTCGGTTGTTGTGCTTCACCAGGTATCTCATTAATGTCTATTTGAGTCTCTCGAGCCTCCTCAAGCTCGACGACACTCCCACTATTTTCTTGCAAGAGAAACTCTTTCTCTAGAAACACAGCATGCCTTGAAACAAACACCTTTTGTTCCACAGGATGATAGAATTGGTAACCCCTTGTTTCCTTAGGGTATCCAATAAATAGACATTTATCAGACTTAGCATCCAATTTGTCTGATACAGTCCGCTTCACATAAGCAGGACAACCCCATATCTTCAAGTAAGATACATGAGGTTTCTTACTATTCCATATCTCATATGGAGTAGTTGAGACTACCATGGTAGGCATTCTGTTTAACAAGTAAACAGCTGTCTGAAGTGCATAGCCCCAAAAGGACTTGGAAAGAGTTACATGATTCATCATTGACCTGACCATGTCCAACAGGATCCGGTTACGCCTCTCAGATACACCATCATGTTGTGGTGTATATGGCGGAGTCCATTGAGACAATATACCATTGTCTCTTAGATAATCAAGAAACTCTTGACTTAAGTATTCACCACCTCGATCCGATCGAAGTATTTTAATACTCTTGTCATGTTGTTTCTCTACTTCATTTCTGAATTCTTTCAACCTTTCAAAGGCTTGGACTTGTGTTTCATCAAGAACACATACCCAAACCGTGAGTGATCATCGGTGAAGGTAATGAAGTAGCTATAGCCTCCTAATGCTTGAGTTGACATAGGTCCACATACATCAAGATGTATTAGACCTAGTAACTCTCCCACTGCTCACCTTTTCGGTAAAGGTAACTTAGTCATCTTGCCTTTTAAGCATGATTCGCATGTATCGTATGAATCCAATTCAAACGATTCCAGAATTCCACATCGGTGTAATTCGGACATGCGTTTCTTGCTTATATGGCCAAGACGACAATGCCACATATAGGAGTCTATTTGATTATCCTTTCAAGCACGCTTGTTTCTCGCTTCGATATTGAAAACGTCACTGGATACGTCCAACGTATAAACACCATTGCTTAAAGTTCCAGTCCCATAAAGAACTCCATTCAAAGTTATGTAACAACGATTGTTACTAAGAGTCAAATGGAACCCATTTCTATTTAGACAAGAAATAGAAATGATGTTCTTTATCAATGAAGGAACATAAAAGCAATTGTCCAGTTCTAAGACAAGTCATGTAGGGAGTCTCAACAAATAAGTTCTGATGGGAAGTGCAGCAACCTTTGCTCCATTCCCATCACGTAAATTTGACTCTCCCTTGACGAGTCTTCTTCTATTCCTTAGCCCATGTATGTCTTTACATATATGTGAGTCACACCCAGTATCCAATACCCAAGTGTTTGAGGAAATAGAATGACAATCAATAACGAAGATATCTGAAGAAGATGGGGCATCCGATGCCTTATTCTTCTTCACGGACTCAAGATAAATCTTGCACTTTCTTCGCAAATGGCTCTCCTTGCCATAATGATGGTAAGTTTCCTTTTGTGCTAGTTCTACCTTCTTAGCCCTTCTCTTCTTTCCCTTCTGCTGTTCCTTTGACTTCGTCTCAGAACCTTTCTTCGAGGAATCAACTAACAACACCGTCCCCTGCTCATGCTTCTCAGAAGACTCCACATTCTTCAGCATATTGAGCAGTACCACAGATGAACCTTCTAGCATCTCAGAGGTGAAGAGGAGCTTTGAGACTTCGAACCTTCAATCTCACTTGCTCATCAACCAACTCACAAAGATGAAGGACTACGATATGAGCATCCATATGCTCATGCCGCTTCGTAGCTTGGGTTCCATCGTGGCTAGCATGATGCAACTCATTTGTTCAGAATCACTCACATGTTTCTGATAGGCCAACAATTGGTCCAGAGTTGCATCGTCACTAGGACGGGCGGGAAGAGGTGCTTCGAGGACATTTGCAAGCTTTTCAACCTTGAGAACAATTCTCAAGCTTCTAAGCCAGTCCAAGAAGCTCGGCCCAGTCAATTTATTCGAATCCAAAATGGAACGCAAATTCAAAGACATCATGATCAATCTTAGAAATACAAAACGAGCATATATGAGAAAATGATTTTAAAATGCATCAATATACATTTATAAATCCCATTCATTTTTCGAATTTCAAAAACCCCAAAATCACTTCGGGAGATCGTAGGTCCATCTCCGAATTGGCTGATATCAATCATAGTTATCATAACTACGACGGTAGGTATCATCTATACTGATTGCATATCACGTATATGCAACTAGCACAATGTGCTATCAACTAATTGAATGTTCACACATACGTTGGGTTGTTAACACATTAACAAGTATGCATCATATGCATAGCACCCAACTTCACCTCCCTTTACATCGACCTTGGAGAGAGAGTCCAATGTCGATGCTGTGTTAAAGCCAACCCATTAATCGAGAAATAGTTTTAATATGGTTAGAGCGCATTCAACCAATTAGCCCAGCTTGGAGAGAGTCCAACAACCAAAGCTAATGATTGACCTCTGACTCTTACCATATTAGTATTAAACTATTCCATGGTTTGAACATATTCGGGTTCGAGCTGGGTTTAGAGAGAGTCCAACAACCCAAACAAGAAACGAAACTCTGGTTCTAACCATATTAATGGAAGGTATAGGCTTTAATATTGTTTAAGGGTTTTTATGTCTCATCCTCTTTGCATGCAAATAACTATTATCTACATGGCATGACATACATGGCATACATCTACATGTCACGACACACATGGCATAATGTTATGCATCTAATGCAATTACATGGCATACAATTATGTCATGTATATATTTCCTTATATGTCATAACTATTTATGGAAATAAAATATGTTTAAGATTCGATTCTCCAAATCAAATCATAATTAAATTAGGAAACAAATTTCCAAATCTAATCACATATTTTATTCATGGAATTATTTGATTAAGGAAAATCTATTTAGGAAAACAATTTCCTAAATCATTAAAATTACTTATGGAAATAAAATATTTTAAGATTTGATTTCCCAAATCAAATCATGATTAAATTAGGAAAAAAATTTCCAAAATCTAATCAAATATTTTATTTATGGAAAATATCAATTTCCATAAATACTTCCAACTTTCCAAAAGTGGAAGATTTCCATAAAAATTTCTAGACTTTCCAAAATTGGAAAATTTCCATAAATACTTCTAAATTTCCAAAATTAGAAAATTTCCAGAAATACATTATGACTATCGCAAAACCATTTTTACGATTATGTCGAAACACAACCTGGGCTCTGATACCACTGTTGGGTTTCCGGCACCGCGGCGTGTGTGTGTTCGATCATGTTTCGTAAACATGGACACAGCGGAAGCAATAAAAATAATAAATACTCCTTTTTATTACAACACACACAACACACGAATGCATATTACAACAAGTGTAGACATAACCGTAAATTTAAATTTGTAATAAAAGGAAATTTAACTACGTTATACCTTTCGTATGACGTGTAGCGGGAACGGCATCAACCGGAACGATCCTCGCTAGAATCGTCTCTATCCGTATCCACGCCGAGTTCCTCAGGATGACTTCGCTAAGCCACGAGATTCGTCTTCGTACGGGTTACTAGCCTCGTGTTGAAGACGACGTGATCGAGAGATGATCACGATCCGAATCCAAATTCGGATCCTAATACGAGTTCTCAAAACTCGCTTCTCCGGAGAGGTATTCATCAACCGATTGACGAATCCTTCGTCCTCCACCTCAGAGGATTACCGGAGATCGAATCCCCGGTAAGTTATCCACTGTCGGAGCTCTAACCGTCGTCCAAACGACGCTCCGACGAGAGGAGAATAAGCTGTCCAGAAAACTGGACAGCTTTGGTGGAGGTGATAGGCGCCGGCCAACCAAGGGAGATAGAGCTCACCTTGATACCAAACTTGAAGGAAAGACTAGCAGCAGCCGGTCGCCGGAAGGCCTTGAAGGAGGTGGGCGGGCAAGGAGGGGCGCCGAATTTCTCCAAGAGGAGAGGTGGCAACTTTAGGGTTTTTGGATTAGGGCAACAACCATCCCTTAAGCCCTCTTTATAGAGAACTAATTCTCTTAATGGTTATTGGATCATAACCATTAGGCCCGCTAACCCGCTCCAATAAGATAAGTTAAAATAAACCAAACCATGATGGTTTATTTTAAGTTAAAACGAACCGAACCAACTTTTGGTTCATTCGTTTAAAATAAACCAAACCCTTTGGTTTATTCTCCTCCATTGGATTAGAACCAAACCATTTTGGTTCATCCATTACGTCTTCATAAGACTCGGCCCATCCACGCTTCCATTGCGACTGAAATGATTTCATGCTCGCTTTATATTTGGTCCAACCAAACCTAGTTTCTCTCGGTCTGAGAATCTCATTCTCAAGCTCGTTTTAAATCCTTCGGATTACGCTCGTTGTGCGTGTGACCAAATAGGTTCTCGGTTTATGTTGGCCGTCTATAATTAACCATTATAGAACGATCATGAGTGGCACCTAGTAGTACATCATGATCCCCAATTAACCGAAAAGATCAACGGTTGATCCAGAACTACTTCTGAAACCCTTCAGTAGCTTGAATGATTTGTGCCCCATTCCCTTCACTCATCTTATACCCACTTGGTTCAGGACATGGTCTATTGTGTCAGTCCCCACTAGGCTGACTACATCACTCCTAACCCAAGTATCATTTCCTCGTCCTACGGATTCTAATTACTGCACATGTATCGAAGAGTACCTTACTCTAAACATGTAATGCTTTGGCCAAAGACTTTAGTAACAATCCGACGAGAGGCCATGAGTATACATCTCCTCGTAAGGAGTGGTGAATCCTTTATAGGCTATTCAAACACCTTCGATCACTTCGACTTATACCCAATCATCCCGGGTCCACATCTCCTTAGAGATGTTTGCTTAAGATGTCAAAGCATAAGTCTCCATGATCAAGATGACTTGAATACCGCAAGTCAAAGGAACATCGCACTTAAGCCACAAAGAAGAACTTCATTGACATATCTATATATGCAGAGAACCATATGAAGTCTTACTACCGGGTCACTCCAATGAACTAGTTACCATAACTAGCATCCACGATCAACTCCGACATCACTATGTCTCCACCAAAGGAGAATCACCGCTTGATACACCAAGGAATATACCTGTAGTCTCGATGTAATCATGGTGTCCAACTCCATCAATTCATTGACTAGGGATAATTCCGATACATCACAATTACACATGTAGAGATACTCACTAGTTGTGATCCAATCACAAATTCTCTCATGCTGTGAATCGTATTGTGGACATTCAGTAAATGAGTTTAAGATCCAATCAAATACATGAAACATGTATACTCAAATAGTGAATCTTCATTTATCATATAAATGGTTCATACATAAGGCGATTGCCTTAGGACATCTCTCATATATTACTAACAGCAAGTGCTTCACTTGCTAGAAGACTGGACATTGGAAGAAGGACTGCCCCAACCGGAAGCAGAACAAAGATATATCTTTTGGTCTAGTCGTTGAAACATGTTTAGCGGTGTTATCTATCGGCACGTGGTGTGTAGAAATAGGAGCCACTGATCATGTCTGCAATACTTTGCTGGGGTTTCAGGAAACTAGAAGGCTGGCTGAGGGGGAGATTATCGTTTACTTGGGCGATGCTACAAAGGTGGCGGATGTTGTAGTGGGAGATGTTTATTTGTCTTTTGATAGAAATAAAACTTTGGTTCTGAGAAATTCCCTTTATGTAGCTTTATTTAGAAAGAATTTGATTTCGGTTTCTAAATTCTTTTTGGATGGATATTCTATTTCTTTTAATCACAGAGATGTTATAAAAAGGAATAGGGAGATTATCTGTTCTGGTGCATTGATAGGAAATTTATATACCCTTCAACCAAAAGCTCCCACGATGCAAATAGAAGTAAATAACTCATTTTCTAATTCTAAGAGAAAAGAACCTTCGAAAATGAACCAAACATATCTTTGGCATCTAAGGTTAGGTCATATTAACCTAAGTAGAATTCAAAGGTTGATAACTGTGTTGGGTTTCCGGCACCATGGTGAGTGTGTGTTCGAACATGTTTCGTAAACATGTGCACAGCGGAAGAAATAAAAATAATAATTCTAATTTATTACAATACACACACCACACGCATGCATAGTACAACATGTGTAGACATAACCACAATTTCAAATTTTGCAATAAAAAGAAATTTATACTACGTATACCTAACGTATCACGTGTAGCGGGAAAGACATCAACTGGAGCGATCCTCGCTAGAATCACCTCTATTCGTATCCACGCCGAGTATCTTTGGGATGACTTCACAAAGTCACGAGTCTAGTCTTCGTACGAGTTACTAGCCTCGTGTTGAAGATGATGTGATTGAGAGAAGATCACGATCCAAATCAAAATTCGGATCCAAAACGAGTCCTCAAAAACTCGCTTCCCCGGAGAGTTATTCGTCAACCGTTTGACGAATCATTCATCCTCCACCTATGACGATTACCGGAGATCGAATCTCCGGCAAAGTAGCCGCTGTCGGAGCTCCAAATGTCGTCCAAATGATGCTCCGACTCAAAGAAAGCAAGCTGTCCTGAAAACTAGACAGCTTGGTGGAGGAGTTTGCGCCGGCCAAAGAGAAGAGGACCAACAAGTCCTTGGTCACCGGAGCAAAGAAGGATCACCGGAAGGTCGCCGGAGGAGAGCCAGCTAGAGCTTGGACGCCGACAACAAGCTTGGACGGCGGCACAAGGATGGGCGACGGCTAGGGTTGGGCGCCAACCACAAGATGAGAGGGAGAGTGTGGGCGGCAACTATGGGTTGCTTGGATTAGGTTTTCACAAAACCCTTAAGCCCTATTTTATAGAGAACAAATTCTCCTAATGTTTATCGGATCATAACCAAAAGGCCATTAATCTTCTCTATTAATTTAAGTTAAAATAAACCAAACCAATTTGGTCAATTTTAAGTTAAAACGAACCGAACCAATTGGTTCATTCATTTAAAACAAACCAAACTCCTTTGGTTTATTCTCCACCATTGGATTAGAACCAAACCAATTTGGTTCATCCATCATGTCTTCATAAGACACGGCCCATCCACTCTTCCATTGCGACTGAAACGATTTCATGCTCGCTCCTTGTTTGGTCCAACCAAACCTAGTTTCTCTCGATCTGAGAATCTCATTCTCATGCTTGTTTTAAATCCTTCGGATTACGCTCGTTGTGCGTGTGACCAAATAGGTTCTCGGTTTATGTTGGTCGTCTATAATTAAACATTAATTATAGAATGATCATGAGTGGCACCTAGTAGTACATCATGATCCCCAATTAACCGAAAAGATCAACGGTTGATCCAGAACTATTTCTGAAACCCTTCAGCAGCTACAATGAATCGTTCCCCATTCCCTTCACTCATCTTATACTAACTTGGTTCAGGACATGGTCTATAGTGTCAGTCCCCACTAGGTTGACTACGTCACACCTAGCCCAAGTATCATTTCCTCGTCCTATGGATTCTAGTTATTGCTCATGTTTCCAAGAGTATCTTACTCTAAACATGTAATGCTTTGGCCAAAGACTTTAGTAACAATCCGACGAGAGACCATGGGTATACATCTCCTCGCAAGGAGTGGTGAATCCTTTATAGGCTATTTAAACACCTTTGATCACTTCGACTTATACCCAATCATCCCGGGTCCACATCTCCTCAGAGATGCTTGCTTAAGATGTCAAAGCATAAGTCTTCATGATCAAGATGACTTGAATACCGCAAGTCAAAGGAACATCACACTTAAGCTGCAGTAAGAACTTCATTGACATATCTATATATGCAGAGAACCATATGAAGTCTTACGGCTGGTCACTCCAATGAACTAGTTACCATAACTAGCATCCATGATTAACTCCGGACATCACAATGTCTCTAGCTAGTGAGAATCAGCTGCTTGGATACACCAAGGAGTATACCTCGTGCTAGTCTCGACAGAATCGATGGTGTCCAAATCCATCAATTCATCGAATAGGGATAATTTCGATACATCTCAATTACACATGTAGAGATACTCACTAGTTGTGATCCAATCACAAATTCTCTCATGCTATGAATCGTATCATGGATATTCTGTAAATGAGTTTTAGATCTAATTAAATACATGAAAATATGTATACTCAAATAGTGAATCTTCATTTATCATATAAATGGTTAAAACATAAGGCAATTGCCTTAGGACATCTCTCATATATTAGTAACAAACTCCCACTTGGCCTAATGTCAATCGCTATGGTATCCAATACCATAAGCTCAAACATGACCCTCAAACATACTTTGAGGTAATGCCTTAGTCAAAGGATCCGCTAAGTTCCTTTCAGTGGGGATTTTCTCGATTTGTATTTCCTTCCTACTAATGATCTCTCTGATAAAATGATAGCGGCGAAGCACATGTTTAGATCAATGATGAGACCACATCAAGTTCATAGATGAACTTTTTGATCCAAACCGCTTCCTTTGCTGCTTCCAAAGCTGCAATGTATTCTGCCTTAGTGGCAGAATCCGCTATAGTGTCAAGCTTGGAACCTTTCCAACTTATTGTGCCTCCATTCCAGGTGAATACATTCCCAGACAGAGACTTTGAATGATCCTTGTCCGTCTGGAAGCTGGCATCTGTATACCCGCGTATCACCATGTCCCCTTCTCCATATATTAGGAACACTTCCTTAGTTCTTCTCAAGTACTTAAGGATCATCTTAACAGCCGGCCAATGATCCATTCTTGGATCAGACTGGTATCTTCTCGTGACACTCAAAGCATACGATACATCGGGCCTCGTACATAATATAACATACATGATAGATCCTATTACGGATGTATAGGGAATCTTACTCATGCAAATCCTCTCGTCTTCTGTGTGCAGACACATAGACTTCGAAAGGTGTACCCCATGCCTGATGGGTAGGAAACCTTTCTTGGATTTTGACATGCTAAACCTCTTTAGCACTCGATCTATATATGTAGACTGCGAAAGACCAAACAACCGTTTCGATCTATCTCTATAGATCTTAATCCCGGGGATGTAGGTTGCTTCTCCTAGGTCTTTCATGGAGAATGTCTTGGATAACAAAATCTTAACTGACTGTTAAACTGAAACATCGTTTCCTATAAGTAATATGTCATCGACATACAATACTAGGAATATGACTGCACTCCCACTAACCTTCTTGTACACACAAGGTTCGTCTGGATTTTGCGAGGAATCAAACTTTTTGATTGTCTCATCAAAACGGATATTCCAGCTCCTGGATGCTTGCTTCAATTCATATATGGACCGTCGCAATTTGCATACCTTGATTTTATCCACCGATGTGAAACCCTCAGGTTGTATCATATACATGTCCTCGAGTAGGTTTCCATTAAGGAAAGCTATTTTCTCATCCATCTGTCATATCTCATAATCATAATGAGCCGTTATGGCCAGGAGCATCCGAATGGATTTAAGCATAGCTACAGGGTAATAGGTTTTGTCATAATCAACACCTTGCTTTTGACGATATCCTTTCGCCACTAATCTAGCCTTATAGGTAATCACATTACCATCCATGTCGGTTTTCTTCTTGAAAACCCACTTGCACCCTATAGGCTTTATGCCTTCAAGTGGGTCAACCAAATTCCAAACTTGGTGTTCATATATGGAATCCATTTCTGACATCATGGCTTCAAGCCACTTATCCCTTTCTGAACTTGTCAGAACATCTTCATAACTGGTAGGCTCCTCATCATCAATGAGTAACACGTCGTTCGATTCACTTATGAGAAATTCATATCTCTCAGGAATATTATGTGTTCTACCAGATCTACGAAGATGTGGTGTCTCAATAGGTCCAGCCGATGGATCATCACTATGAGTGATTGGCTGTTGTGCTTCCCAAGGTATCTCATCAATGTCTATTTGAGTCTCTCGAGCCTCCTCAAGCTCGATGACACTCCCACTATTTTCTTGCAAGAGAAACTCTTTCTCTAGAAACACAGCATACCTTGAAACAAACACCTTTTGTTCCACAGGATGATAGAATTGGTAACCCTTTGTTTCCTTAGGGTATCCAATAAATAGACATTTATCAGACTTAGAATCCAATTTTTCTGATACAGTCCGCTTCACATAAGCAGGACAACCCCATATCTTCAAGTAAGATACATGAGGTTTCTTACTATTCCATATCTCATATGGAGTAGTAGAGACTACCTTGGTTGACATTCTGTTTAACAAGTAAACAGCTGTCTGAAGTGCATAGCCCCAAAAGGACTTGGGAAGATTCGCATGATTCATCATTGACCTAACCATGTCCAACAAGGTCTGGTTACGCCTCTTAGATACACCATTATGTTGTGGTGTATATGGCGGAGTCCATTGAGACAATATACAATTGTCTCTTAGATAATCTAGAAACTCTTGACTTAAGTATTCACCACCTCGATCTAATCGAAGTATTTTAATACTCTTGTCATGTTGTTTATCTACTTCATTTATGAATTCTTTGAAACTTTCAAAGGCTTCAGACTTGCGTTTCATCAAGAACACATACCCAAACCGTGAGTGATCATCAGTGAAGGTAATGAAGTAGCTATAGCCTCCTAAAACTTGAGTTGACATAGGTCCACATACATCAGTATGTATTAAACCTAGTAACTCTCCCACTCGTTCACCTTTTCCTATAAAAGGTAACTTAGTCATCTTGCCTTTTAAGCATGATTCACATGTATCATATGAATCCAATTCAAACGATTCCAGAATTCCACATCAGTGTAATTCGGACATACGTTTCTTGCTTGCATGGCCAAGATGACAATGTCACATGTAGAAGTCTAATTGATTATCCTTTCAAGCACGCTTGTTGCTCGCTTCGATATTGAAAATGTCACTGGATACGTCCAATGTATAAATACCATTGCTTAAAGTTCCAGTCCCATAAAGAACTCCATTCAAAGTTATGTAACAACAATTGTTACTAAAAGTCAAATGGTACCCATTTCTATTTAAACAAGAAATAGAAATGATGTTCTTTATCAACGAAGGAACATAAAAGCAAGTATCCAGTTCTAAGACAAGTCCTGCAGGGAGTTTCAACAAATATGTTCCGATGGCGAGTGCATCAACCTTTGCTCTATTCCCAACACGTAAATTTGACTCTCCCTTGACGAGTCTTCTTCTATTCCTTAGCCCATGTATGTCATTACATATATGTGAGCCACACCCAGTATCCAATACCCAAGTGTTTGAAGAAATAGAATGACAATCAATAACGAAGATATCTGAAGAAGATGGGGCATCCGATGCCTTATTCTTCTTCATGAACTCAAGATAAATCTTGCAATTTCTTCGCCAATAGCCCTCCTTGCCATAATGATGGCAAGTGCCCTGTTGAGCTGGTTCTATCTTTTTAGCCTTTTTCTTCCCCTTCTGTTATTCCTTTGACTTTCTCTTAGAACCTTTCTTCGAGGAATCAACTTACAACACCGTCCCCTGCTTATGCTTCACAGAAGACTCCACAGTCTTTAGCATGTTGAGAAGTACCACAGATGAACCTTCTTGCATCTCAGAGGTGAAGAGAAGCTTGGAGACTTCGAACCTTTCGAATCTCACTTGCTCATCAACCAACTCATAAAGATGAAAGACTATGGTATCAGCATCCATATGCTCATGCTGCTTTCGCAGCTCAGGTACCATCGTGGCTAGCTTGATGCAACTCGCCATTTCAGAATCAGTCACATGTTTCTGATAGGCCAACAATTGGTCTAGAGTTGCATTGTTACTAGGACGGGCGGGAAGAGGCACATAGAGGACATTTGCAAGCTTTTCAACCTTGAGAATAATTCTCAAGTTTCTAAGCAAGTCCAAGAAGTTCGGCTCAGTCAATTTATTCGAATCCAAAATGGAACGCAAATTCAAAGACATCATGATCAATAGATTAACTTAGAAATACAAAATGATCATATATGAGAAAGATGATTTAAAATGCATTAATATACATTCATAAATCTCATTCATTTTTCGAATTTCAAAAACCCCAAAATCACTTCCGGAGATCGTAGGTCCATCTCCGAATGGGCTGATATCCATCATAGATATGAACAACCTTAAAGAGAGTCCAACAAGACATTCATAGCTACGATTGTAGGTATCAAATATACCGATTGCATATCACATAAAGTATCCACTGTCGGAGCTCCAAACGTCGTCCAAACGATGCTCCAACTCAAAGAAAGCAAGCTGTCCAGAAAACTAGACAGCTTGGTGGAGGAGTTTGCGCCGGCCAAATAAAATAGGACCAGCAAGTCCTTGGTCACTGGAGCAAAGGAGGATCACCGGAGGTTCACCGGAGGATAGCCAGCTGGAGCTTGGATGCCGGAAACAAGCTTGGACGGTGGCACAAGGGTGGGCAGCGGCTAGGGTTGGGCGTCGACCACAAGAGGAGAGGGAGAGGGTGGGCGGCAACTATGGGTTGCTTGGATTAGATTTTCACAAAACTCTTAAGCCCTATTTTATAGAGAACAAATTCTCCTAATAGTTATCGGATCATAACCAAAAGCCTATTAACCCGCTCCATTAATTTAAGTTAAAATAAACCAAACTGATTTGGTCTATTTTAAGTTAAAACGAACTGAACCAACTTTGGTTCATTCGTTTAAAACAAACCAAACCCCTTTGGTTTATTCTCCACCATTGGATTAGAACCAAACCAATTTGGTTCATCCATCATGCCTTCATAACACACGACCCATCCACACTTCCATTGCGACTGAAACGATTTCATGCTCGCTCCTTGTTTGGTCCAACTAAACCTAGTTTCTCTCGATCTGAGAATCTCATTCTCATGCTTGTTTTAAATCCTTCGGATTACGCTTGTTGTGCATGTGACCAAATAGGTTTTTGGTTTATGTTGGCCGTCTATAATTAACCATTAATTATTGAACGATCATGAGTGGCACCTAGTAGTAAATCATGATCCCCAATTAACCAAAAAGATCAACGGTTGATCTAGAACTATTTCTGAAACCCTTCAGCAGCTACATTGAATAGTGCCCCATTCCCTTCACTCATCTTATACCCACTTGGTTCAGGACATGGTCTATAGTGTCAGTCCCCACTAGGTTGACTAACTCACACCTAGCCCAAGTATCATTTCCTCGTCCTACGGATTCTAGTTACTGCACTTGTTTCCATGAGTACCTTACTCTAAACATGTAATGCTTTGGCCAAAGACTTTAGTAACAATCCGACGAGAGGCCATGGATATACATCTCCTCGCAAGGAGTGGTGAATCCTTTATAGGCTATTTAAACACCTTCGATCACTTCGACTTATACCCAATCATCCTGGGTCCACATCTCCTCAAAGATGCTTGGTTAAGATGTCAAAGCACAAGTCTTCATGATCAAGATGACTTGAATACCACAAGTCAAAGGAACATCACACTTAAGCTGCAGTAAATGAGCTCTCATTTACATGAAAACATGTATACTCAAATAGTGAATCTTCATTTATCATATAAATGGTTCAAACATAAGGCGATTGCCTTAGGACATCTCTCATATATTACTAACAAGCTGATGGACCTTTGGGTTCATTAGTGGTGGAAGATTTCCCAACTTGCAAATCTTGCTTGGAAGGTAAAATGACCAAGAGACATTTTAAGGCTAAGGGGTATAGAGCCAAAGATGTTTTGGAATTGGTTCATTATGATTTGTGTGGACCTATGTCTATCCAGGCTAGAGGTGGTTTGGAATATTTCATCTCTTTTAGAGATGATTATTCAAGATATGGATACATTTACTTGATGGACTACAAGTCTGAATGCTTTGACAGGTTCAAAGAATTCAAGGTTGATGTGGAGAAACGTCAAGGTAAAAGTATCAAGACAATTCGATCTGATCGTGGTGGTGAGTACCTCTTGGGAGAGTTTAGGAATTACTTATCAGAGGCTGAGATTCAATCCCAATTGTCTGCACCTAGCAGACCCCAGCAGAATGGTGTAGTGGAGCGAAGGAATAGGACTCTTATGGAGATGGTTAGATCGATGATGAGTTATTCTAAGTTGCTAAATTCATTTTGGGGGTATGCTCTGGATACAATAGGTATATTCTGAACTTGGTACCATCTAAATCGGTGCCTTCTACTCCCATAGAATTGTGGACTGAGCGAAAGCCTAGTCTGAGACATATTCGGATATGGGGGAGTCCATCACATATGCTGAAGGCATATGCTGGTAAGTTGGAACCTCGTACAGAAGTGTGCATATTCGTTTGCTATCCTAGAGGAACGAAAGGTGGTTTGTTTTATAGTCCTAGAGATCAGAGGGTGATCGTTAGCACGAACGCCAGATTTTTAGAGGAAGACTATGTGATGAACCACAAGCCCATGAGTAAGATTATTCTTGAGGAATTGAGAGGGGAAGTCACTACTTCAGTACCACCGGTAAAAAAGGATATACCACAAGTGACTGCACTGCGTGTCACAGAGGATACAAAGGTGATACCTCATCATAGTGGGAGGGTTGTTAGACAACCTGATAGATTTATGTTCTTGGGAGAATCTTCTGATTAGGTCCCTGGCGAACATGAACCTGATCCCTGGACATATGACGAGGCAATCCAAGATAAAGATGCAGTATCTTGGCAAAGTGCAATGAATTCTGAGATAGAATCTATGGATTCAAATCAGGTATGGGAGCTAGTAGAACCAGCCAATGGTGTAAAAACCATTGGATACAAGTGGATTTACAAAAGAAAGAGAAGAATAGATGGGAAGGTTGAGACATTCAAAGAAAGGCTTGTTGCGAAAGGGTATACTCAGAAAGAGGGCATCAATTATGAGGAGATATTTTCACCGGTAGCCATTCTTAAGTCTATCCGGATTCTATTATGTATTGCTGCTTGATGTGGGTAAATCATGCTATGTTTTCACTACTTTATATATGTGCATTTTATCTCATTTCATATCCTAGACATGTATTTTATCATGATTCAGTTAAGTTTAGCATATTTTGGAGGAAGAGACTGCTGTCAGGGTGTTTTTGTGTTAACAGGGCGAAGAAGGAGGGCGTATCAAAACAACACAGGCGTGTTGGGAATCGACACGCCTGTGTCATGAGAGCCAGCGGACAACACGCCCGAGTTCAAAGAGCAACACGCCCGTGCCGGTGATTCCAGCAGCCAACACGCCATAGTGCAGCCGCGACACGCCCCAGTTCAAACCGTAACACGCCCTGTGGGAAACCCGCGACACGCCGGTGCCCTCATGTGGCATGGGCGTGTTGGCCTGATTTCAGCCTTCCTTTTCTGCGAGCAATCAGGATCTTCGTCTCAATTAGAAAGGGAATCTATTGCCTTAAATTGAAGAGGAGGCAAGGCTATAAAAGAGAAGATATTCTAACCCTAAAAGGAGGACGGCGGATGGTCAAAAAGGAGGATAGAAGACGGCAAAGGGATCGACAACAGAAGAGGCAAAAGAGAAGGAGTCGGCAGAGGAACGCAGATGGCATCCAGTATTGTATTTTCTTTCTCTAGCAACTCTTGTCAGACTATGGAGTAGTGTCCTGTAATCTTAGGATGGGGGAGTAGCCCTTTGACGATTTACGATGATGATATAATCTATACTACTTAAATTATTGTGTTGGTTCTTTTGGATTCTTATTGATAAAACCTAAGGAGCTAAGGGAAGTACCTAACAGTGAACCCAAGTTCCAAACCGAACCAACTAGGGATAAACTCTGTCAAGTAGCGGTAGTGTATCTCACGAGGGCTCATGGGGTCTCGTGACAGTCCCCTTAATGATTATGGTCCTGTGCAAACCTACCGTGAAAAGGAAATTTGACTCTAGAGGAACTCTTATGGACTTAATGGATCTATCAAATCCATTTCTACCTAGTAACAGAGGTAAGAATAGGAGGCTCATGGGGTCTCGTGACAGTCCCCTTAGATTATGATCCCTATGCTCGAACACCGTGATGTAGTAAATTGAGTTTGATAGGCATGCTTAGCGAGACCTAAAGGGGCCGCTGATTTACCTTAGGATAGGTTCCATCAAAACAAACTCTAATAGGGTAGGAAAGAATTAAATCACCTTATAAATCATCGACGTGGTGAAACCCATATCCCAAGATTCTCCTCAACTATCGACTTTTAGCCTGCTCTTCTCATTCGCTGTTATTGATCGCTCGCTTTCTTTGCTTAAACCATACATTGATTTACTAGATAACTTGGTATCACGATCATTCGGTAATTGTTCCAATCCTGGGATCGATATTTTTATTACTTGACGACAACCGCACTTGCGAAAATAATACATCAAGTTTTTGGCGCCGTTGTCTGGGCTTGGCACTCAATAATGCATTGAGTGTGATATAGTTAATCTAGATTTCTGTTAAAAATTCTTGTTCTGAATATTTATAGTTCATATTTTTCTTTTGTATCTATTATGAATTCTTGTTTTGGGAGCCTCTCTTGTTGTTGCATGCACGGACTTAATAGGAAATTCTCGATATTGATCCCGAGATAGAGAGAACTTTCCTTGCTAGAAGACGATTTCAAAGAACCTCAGAAAACAATCGACCTCGACATGACGACTGAATCTAAAATAAACCTTTAAGGGATTATGCAGCACCTCGTACCAGGGGATTGAGATCGAGTATTAGAAGACCCCTATTGAAGCAAACAATTTCAATTAAAACTGCGCTACTATCTATGGTCCAACAAAGATCAATTCGGAGGAGCACCTCATCAAGATCCAAATCTGCACTTGGAAGTATTTTTGGAATTTTATGAGACTTTAAAACTGAATGGAGCCTCACCGATGCTATTAGATTGCGCTTGTTTCCTTTCTCATTGCATGGACAAAGCTGAGCTTGGCTACACTCTTCCAAAGATTGTATAACTACCGGGATCAATCGAGCAAAGATTTTTAGACAAGTACTTTCCACCCAAAGAAACCGCAAGTCTTCGTCATCAAATCACTAATTTGCGCAAAAGGATGGAGAAACATTATTTGAAGCCTGGGACAGATTTAAGGGATTACTACAGCAATGCCCTCATCATGGGCTGGAGAAGTGGCTCATTGTTCATACTTTCTACAATGGAATCTGTATGCTACTAAGGTTTCTCTTGATTCTACTGCAGGAGGAGCTCTTATGAACAAAACATTGGATGAAGCTTTGAGATCATCGAGAATGTGGCAATGAATTCTCACCAATGGGCTACGTAACGAGGATATCAAACTAAAATGCCGTAAGTTCGAGGTAAGTACCATTGATCTACTCAAGGCAAAAGTCGATGCATTAACTCAAAAGCTCGAACATTTTAATGTATCACCAGAAACTCATCTAATGTCACTTAGATCCGTGGTGTAACAGACACGAGCGATGAACTCACAAATCCTACACGCACCATCATCTAAGCCGGATCGAGCAAGTTGATGTGTTGAATAATTTTAATCGAAGCCTAATGGTGGCAACCCTTACTCAAACACGCATAATCCTTGGAGAAATCATCCCAACTTTTCAGATAGAGCCCATCAAAATTCTTCCGATGTAACAACTTTGAGCACCTTCGGGATTTCACAGGGACCCAAGTCGAGCTTAGAAAAGATGATGGAAAATTTTATCACGTGTGGGAAGATAAATGATGAATTTCGCAAAGATATTGTAGAATCAAATAGGCAACATCAAAATAATACCGAGGCAATCAAGCGATTGGGAAGCAAGGTTGATAATTTGACTAATCACACAAGAATCTTTGGAAAATCAAATTTCCCAAATTGCCCATTTCGGCCATCAAGGGCCTTGTGATTTCCTGGAAATTGAGTAAACCCAGTAGAGCATTGTAATTCTATAAGTTTGAGAAGTGGAAGGATTTTAGAAGGAGACAGAGCTAAACAAGCGACCTCGACAGCGTGTCGGAGTTGGAAGAAGATAGACTGGCGCTGGTTGAGCAAAAGCCGACACACCTGACCCGAGGCGTGTTGTTCCAACACGCCCGAGCAGCCCACGGCGGCGTGTCGGTCGACCACACCCGTGTCGAACATATAAGCCCCCTATCCCGTTCCCTCAAAGGAAGAAAATTGGATGAACAATTTGGTAAGTTCCTTGAGGTAATTAGGAAGTTGTATATCAATATACCTTTTCTGAAGCTCTTCAACAAATGCCTACATACTCCAAGTTCTTGAAGGACATCTTAACCAATAAAAGAAAAGTCGAGGAGCATGTAATAGCGGTGGCTCTTCTTGAGAGTGCAAAGGCCTTAATTAAGAACATGGTACCTCCCAAACTAAATGATCCAGTAGCTTTTCTATACCTTGCATAATCAATGACTCAAATTTTGATAAGGCTTTTTGCGATTTGGGCGCCAAAGTGTAAATCGATACCTCTTTCCATATGCAAGAAATTGGATTTGGGAGAAATGAAACTAACTACTATGGCTTTTGCAGTTAGGATCGCTCCATTAGATATCCTTTGGGAATCTTAGAAGATGTACCAGTACAGGTGGGAAATTTTATTGTTCCAGCAGATTTTGTAGTACTAGACATGGATGAAGACCCATGTATCCCACTTATTTTGGGGAGACCTTTCTTGGCTACTGCAGGAGCAATGATAGATGTCAAAACCACAAACTTTCACTTGCATTTGGAAAGCGAAAAATTGAATTTGACCTTTCAAAAGTCTGTTAAACAACCCTCTGCTTTTGATGTTTGTTGTAGGATTGACAGTTTCGATCCAGACTAAAAGGAGCACCAGAACAAACTCATCTTAATAAGCTCGGAGGGATTTTGAAGATAAAGAACGAGATTTCGATTCTCACGCCACAGTAGAACTTAAGCCTCTTCCATCCGACACTGTGTATGTTTCTTGGCGAAAATTCTACTTACCACTGTGATCATTAATGCTAATCGAGTAATGCAGACCGAAAAACTTGAGGTATTGAATATATAAGAATGTCATTGGATACAAGATTGATGACATTAAAGGAATTAGTCCATCGGTTTGCATGCAGATTTTATTAGAAGACAATTTTAAAACCTCTATAGAGCATCAAAGAAGATTGAACCCAACCATGAAAGAGATAGTCAAGAAAGAGGTTATGAAATTGCTAGATGCAGAATTATCTATCCAATATCCGATAAGCGAATGGGTAAGTCCACCATGTTGTGCAAAAGAAAGGGGGATAACGGTAATAAGGAATGCTACGAATGAGTTAATCCCACTAGAGTCGCACGGGATGGAGAATGTGTATTGACTATAGGAAATTGAATAAGGAAACTAGAAAGGACCATTTTCCCATCCCATTTATTGACCAAATGTTAGACCGGTTGGCAAAACACTCGCATTTCTGTTACTTAGATGGATACTCAGGTTTCTATCAAATCCCTATCTCTCCTAATGACCAAGAGAAAACAACTTTCACCTGCCACTCTGGTACCTTTTGCTTTCAGGAGAATGCCTTTTGGGTTATGCAATGCACCCGCCACTTTTCAGAGGTGTATGACTTCAATTTTTTCTGATATGATCGAGAATATAATGGAAGTATTCATGGATGATTTTTCTGTATATGGTGCAGATTTTGATATATGTTTATCTAATTTGGTCAAGGTATTGCAGAGATGCGAGGAAATGAATTTAATGCTTAATTGGGAGAAGTGTCACTTCATGGTGCGAGAAGGCATAGTACTTGGACACCTAATTTCACACCGTGGTATCGAGGTGGATATTGCTAAAACTGAAGTGATCAAGAGGTTGCCACCTCCAACTGATGTCAAGGGAGTGCGTAGTTTCTTAGGACATGCAGGGTTCTACCGACGGTTCATCAAGGACTTCTCAAAAATTTCAAGGCCATTAACTAATTTGCTTGCTAAAGATGTTGTGTTTCACTTTGATAACCCTTGTCTTGATGCATTTTCCAGGTTAAAGGAAGCATTAACAACCGCCCCAATAATGCAACCTCCAGATTGGAGTCTCCCCTTTGAAATTATGTGTGATGCAAGTGATTTCGCTGTGGGTGCAGTGTTAGGACAAAGAAAGGATCGCAAGGTATATGCAATCTACTACGCTAGTAAGACATTGGATGAAGCACAAATGAATTATGCTACCACAGAGAAGGAACTCTTGGCTATAGTATTTGCTTTCGACAAGTTCAGATCTTATATCATAGGGACCAAGGTGATAGTTTATACAGATCATGCGACCATAAGATACTTCTTTGAGTAAAAAAGAATCTAAGCCAAGACTTATCCGGTGGATACTTCTCCTACAAGAGTTTGACTTAGAAATTCGAGACAAGCAAGGAACGGAGAACGTAGTTGCAGACCATCTATCGAGGCTTCATCTAGAACCAAATGCGGGAAGAGCCGACGATCTTGCTATAAACGATTTCTTTCCGGATGAGCAGCTACTAGCAGTTCGAACAATCAAGGCTCCGTGGTATCTTTTTGCCAACTACCTAGCTTGGATAATACCTTCTAACATGAGTTATCATCGAGGAAGAAGTTTCTTTGATGTAAAGCATTATGTGTGGGACGAACCATTCCTTTTCAAGCAAGGGGCGGATGCTATATATCGAAGATGCTGATCCAAGAAGAGATTGAGGATATATTGTACCACGTCATTCTTTTGCATATGGAGGTCATGCGAGACAGACAAGAGCTGCGCAAAGGTTTTGCAAGCAGGATTTTATTGGCCTCACATTTTTAGAGACTCTAATTATGTGACGACTTGTGACCCTGTCAAAGGACCGGAACATATCAAGGAGACATGAGATGCCTCAAAATTCGATATTGGAAGTCGAATTGTTCGACGTATGGGAATTGACTATATGGGACCCTTCCTACTTCCTATAAAAACACCTATATCGTAGCAAGGGACTATGTGTCTAAATGGGTTGAGGCTCTACCATCCCCTCTTGTGATGCAAAAACAGTCATTAAGCTCTTTAAGAGTATAATATTTCCAAGATTTGGAATACCGAGAGCAAAGAATCGCTGATGGAGGCTCACACTTTATCGAAGACAATTTGAAAGTCTTCTCAAGAAGTATGGAGTAACCCATAAACTAGCCTCACCATATCATCCACAAACGAAAGTGGGCAAGTAGAAGTTTCAAAAGGGAAATTAAGACTATCTTAGAAAAACAAGATTATCAAGATCAAGGAAGGATTGGTCTTTAAGACTTGATGATGCTCTATGGGCCTATCGAATCGCCTATAAGACACCCATTGGAATGACTCCGTTCGATTAGTTTATGGAAAACCATGTCATCTTCCAGTTGAAATAGAGCATAGGGCATATTGGGCAATTAAATGGCTTAATTTTGACTTGAAGAAAGCCGAGAGAAAAGAAATCTGCACTAAACGAACTTGAAGAACTACGCCTTGATGCTTATGAACATGCGAGGTCTTATAAGGAGAAAAGCGAAGAGGTGGCATGACAAGAATATCATGCGCGAGAATTCCATCAAGGAGACTTGGTATTACTATTCAACTCAGTTGAAACTCTTTCCTGAAGTCAAATCCAGATGGTGGGGGCCATATCGAATTGAAAAGGTTTATCCTCATGGAGCTATTGATATATCTAGTGAGTCTACCGAAATTTTCAAAGTAAATGGTCAAAGACTTAAGAGATACTTCGCAAATAATTCTGTTGAGCTGATTGGAGATGAGGAGAGGCATACTCAAGCCATATCCCCAAAACTAAGGAGTAACTGAGGGGTCAAGCTAACGACCTTAAACAAGCGCTTCTTGGGAGGCAACCCATGCTATTTTCATTTTTTTTTAGCCATTTCTATTTTATTTTATTTTATTCTTTATTCTATTTTTATTTTTATTTTTTCAGTTTTCAGATACGTACATCGCTGCGTTGAAGTTGACCACGACCGCTGCGAATGACACAGCGTGTTGTTGGTACCAAGAAGACAACATAGGCAGGCGTCGAATAGCACGCCTGTCGCACACTCTCAACCTAGGCACGCCGGGCCGGATCGCGACACGCTCGGGAGCGACGAGACGCCCATGTCGCACCTAAAACGGGTATTTGCGTGAAGAACAAGCCCGACACGCCTATGCTGCGGATAACCCTCTAAAACCAGCCCGAGTACGCCCTAATCTTCCACTCGCGATACAAGGTTGAAGCACACGGCCGTCTCTCTCAAGCGGCGAGGAGCAAACCTCGGCCTCTCCATTCCCAACGCCATGAGCAAGCGAGTGAAGACAAGAGGAGGAGCTTCTTCCTCTGACAGAAGGACAAGGGAAAAGAAAAGATCAGGATTTGTGTAACGAACCTCCTCCGACCTCTAGACATCCTTATGGAATTTTTTTTATGGATGATTTTATGAAGACTAAATTCAGTAAGGTTGTAAAAAGGAATTTAGTATCTACGAGAACTATAGAATTATACACGTTGACCACCTTAGGGTTAAGAGATGACATAACTTGGTTAACAAATAGGATAGGTCGGAGAGTTTATCACACACCATCACCTTACTTACCCTAGTATCACTCTTGAATTCCTTAGCTCCTGTCACAATATCTGCAAGGAAAAGATTGTGAGGAAGGAAAAATAAAATTTAGATTAATGAACCATGAATTTACCCTTTCTCTGAGTGATTTTAATATGATATTTGATTTTCCTAGCGGAGGGGAGAGGAAAATTCATAGACATTTTATTGATCATCAATTTTGGAGATTAATTTCTGATGACCTCGCCCTTACGATGCATCTAGATCTAAATCATTTAACATCCCTAATCCTACTTTCCGTTATCTCCTTAGATTCATGGCTAATACAATCTCGTGGAGATATGATAGTGTGCGAGGGTGGCTAGTGAGTTACAATTTCTATGGGCCATGCTAAATGAAGTTAAGATTGATTAGCCCATATGGTTAGACATTTAGTTAAGGTTAGTAATAGCCCATCCGAGTCATAGTCATAGGGGTATTATCACTAGGATTCTTTGTAGCCTTAGGATGTGATTTGGATGACCTTAATATTGTCCTGCTAGCCCTAGATTGGATTTGGATGCTTGTATAAATATGAAGATGATTGAGGCATGTGACGAGGGATATCGTTTGGTGTTAAGAAATGGAATTAAAATCCCTCTTCCAAACCCTGAGCGGATGACTGTACGTAATTCATCCAATTGGCTTTTTAGAGATGTTCAGGAACCCTTTCCTACCCCCACTGCCCATGCTCCATCACCCCCTGCTAGGGAGCCATCTCACATAGCCCCCGAGCCATCACATTCGACTCCTGAACCCCCACGGTTTCCTCGACAATGTTTCGCAGGTACTCTTCTTTGATTTTTCGTGATTCCGATCATCATTCGAAGCATTTAGGGTCGAGCATACCTCGCACATTGGTGTGTGGGATCGGTATGCCCAAGCTACAGAGGAGCACCATCGCATGGTGACACAGCATTTGGATAGGGCAAATTGATTTTTACAGAGAGTCGATGAGTTTTTCATCACTGAGTCCGCCTTAGGGAAGATAATGATAGATTTCGACAAGAGTCCCGAGTTTTACCAGAGCAGACGTAGGTGGGCGCAGAGGAGGATGCTAGTAGCGAAGACGATGACCATTGACCACCTTCAACTATTTTGTGAGTTTTGATGCACATCCTTATCGCTTATGCCGTTTCTACTTAGATTTTTTTGGTTATTGCTATTTTATTTGCATCTTTTCATATATCATAACAGTGCATTTTTTATATATCATCCAGCGTAATACAACTGAACATTGGTCGGATCATGAAATTCCTTTTTGCCTATTTGATAAGAACCCTATTTCACTTCAACACGGCCTATAGGTCCGAGGTATCCAATGAAAAGATTTAAATCCCCATATCGTATTTGAGTACTGATTTTCCATCGAGACTTACTTGCGCAACTTGGTTACTGGAGAAACACTTTCACTAGAAGTACCCCTTTGAGACCAAGTAGTTACTGGGGAAACACCTAAAAGGTGCCCCTTTGAGACTAACTAGTTACTGGGGAAATGCTCTCTATAATTCCTTTCCTTCTCTCTTCTTGGAAAGTGCTCCTTTGAGACCTTTTGATGATAGGTAAGAATGATCCATGCATTAAGGCAGGTAAGTGCCTCTATGCCGAAAATAAGAATATTCTACGATAGAAGGGATGTCAAGTCCAGATTGGTGTCCAATGACTTTAGTGTATCTACGAGGGCTTGCGGGGGTCTCGTGACAGGTCCCCTTAGCTGATTATGGTCCCGTGTGCAAACCTACCGTGAAAAAGGAAATTTGACTCTAGAGGAACTCTTATGGACTTAATGGATCTATCAAATCCAGTTTCTACCTAGTAACAGAGGTAAGAATAGGGAGGTTTGTGGGGGTCTCGTGACAAGTCCCCTTAGCTGATTATGATCCCCTATGCTCGAACACCGTGACAGGTAAATTGAGTTTGATAGGTACAGTTAGCGTAGACCTCGAAAGGGGCCGTTGATTTACCTTAGGATAGGTTCCATCAAAACAAACTCTAATAGGGGTAGGAAAGAATTAAATCACCTTATAAATCATCGACGTGGTGAAACCCATATCCTGAGATTCTCCTCAACTATCGACTTTTAGCTCGTTCTTCTCATTCGTTGTTATTGACTGCTCAGTTTCTTTGCTTAAACCATACATTGATTTACTAGATAACTTGGTATCACGATCATTCGGTAATTGTTCCAATCCCTGTGGGATCGATATTTTTATTACTTGACGACAATCGTGCACTTGCGGAAAATAATACATCACTGCTCATATGGATTATGAGGTGTAGCAGATGGATGTCAAGACAACTTTCCTTAATGGAAGTCTTGAGGAAAACATCTATATGAAGCAATCAGAGGGATTTTGCAAAGGGCAAAGATCATCTTGTGTGCAAGCTTAATCGGTCCATTTATGGATTTAACGAAGCTTCGAGATCTTGGAACATCCGCTTTGATGAGGTAATCTAGTCTTATGGATTTATTCAATGTCCGAATGAGTCTTGTGTATACAAGAGATGTGACGGAAACATAGTGGTATTTCTTGTACTATACGTAGATGACATTTTGTTAATTGGAAACAATGTCAAGGTGTTATCAGATGTAAGAGTATGGTTGTCCAAACAGTTTGAGATGAAGGACTTGGGAGAAGTGGGACACATCCTTGGGATCAAGGTTATAAGGGATCGCGGGAAAAGGAAGTTGTGCTTATCCCAAGCTTCATACATAGACACCATTTTGGCTCGTTTTAGCATGCATAACTCCAAGAAAGGTTTTCTACCTTTTAGGCATGGAATACCTTTATTTAAAGAGATGTGTCCTAGAACATCAAAGGAGATAGAGGAGATGAAGGTGGTTCCTTATGCTTCCGCAGTAGGAAGCCTCTTGTATGCTATGGTATGTACGAGGCCGGATATCTGCTTTGTCGTGGGCATGGTTAGCAGATATCAGAGTAATCCAGGATAGGGACATTGGACTACAGTAAAGCATTTATTGAAGTACCTGAGAAGGACTAGGGATTATATGTTGGTATACCAGGCAGATCAATTACTCCCTGTGGGTTACACAGATTCTGACTTCCAATTAGATAGGGATAACAGTAAGACTACCTCAGGTTTTGTGTTTACATTAGGAGGTGGAGCCATTGTATGGAGGAGTGCCAAGCAGAAATGCGTGGCGGACTCCACCATGGAAGCTGAGTATGTAGCAGCCTCTGAGGCGGCAAAAGAAGTGAATGGCTTAGGAACTTCTTGATGGACTTGGATGTAATTCCAGGATTGCCCAGAACTCTCACAATTTATTATGATAACAGTGGTGCAATTGCAAACTCGAAAGAACCTCGAGCACATAAGGCAAGTAAACACATACAGCGCAAGTACCACCTGATACGAGAGATTGTAAAGAGGGTAGAAGTTGTTGTCGCCAAGATTGCATCAGAGGATGACCTAGTAGATCCTTTCATTAAGGCCTTTCTAGCGAGAGCATTCAATAGGCATGTGGTGGGAATGGGAATCAGATGTATGGCAGTATGAGGACAGCATAGTCTTTTAGTATAAGTGGGAGATTATTGGAATGTATACTGAAAAGTCTATCTTTTATATGAACATCTTTATTTTTGAAACAAGAATCACATGATCATTGTTTGCATATTTATGGTTATGCATATTTTCCAATACATTACATTGTAGATAACATGGTGTGTAGTGTCACATGGGAAATCATGCTATCAGTTCCTTCTAAAGTATAAGTAAAGGCTCACAACATAGATGGTTTTGGACAACCCATTGGTATGGTTGTAGTGTGATTTGGTATTGATTTGTCTTGACCATAGAATTACAGTAGTACACTTTATGTGTATTAAGCAGGACGGACTTAGAGGTGATTCGATTTATTATTGACTACATAATTGAATCGAACCTCGGATATTATGGTGTACATGCTCTTAATCCCAATATAATAATGGGCACATGTACTTAGTATTTATTTCTTTGATTTACAAATGGGCGAGATTTATAGAGTAAATCAATAAGCACGGTAAGTTGGGAAATGATATTATTTACATGGTGTGCCGTTGATTATAGGAGGAAACCGTGTCCTATATATTAGGATGATGATGTCCCCTTGAGGAGGTCATAATGTTCATCATGTAAACCATATAGGTGGACTTGGTCCGACATGATCATAAGGTTGCGTGGTACTACTCATGGAGTTAGATGTTGATTAATTAATTGTCAGTAAATTAATTAATTAACCGACATTCGAGATCTTAAATACTGGGAGATATTTGTACAATTAATATATGAAGCCCATATTTATTTATGGGGTTGGTGAGGTAGATCAATGATAATCCTCTAGTGGAATGGATTATCATTAATGGATCGGACTTTATGTGGGCTTGATCCATTGGGTGGTCAAGATCCAACTCCTCCTCATGGTCCCTATTGTAACCTATTAAAACCCTCATGAAGCTTAGATCCAATGGTGGAAAATGGAACTCTAGATCCGACGATAGAGATTAAATCTCTAGATCCGACGGTTGAGATTAAATCCCTTGATTCGATGGTGGAGATTGAAAGGAGGCTTAAGCCTAACTCTATAAATAAGGCTTAAGGGTTGGGCGGAAAGGAGAACTCAAGGAGATTAGGTTTTGCTTCAAGGATTGGGTGGCTAGGGTTTGGAGAAGTCTTGGGCGGCAACAAGTGGAAGGTTTTCCTATCTTCTTAGGGTTTGGCCGGTTCCCCTCTTCTCCTTTCTATTCTTGGCCGGCGCCCCAATCTTCTTCCTCTCCTCCTTGGCCGATGACAACAAGGGTTAGGGTTCTTACCTTGGAGCTCTTGGTCGGCGCCCACTCCATCTCCTTCATCCACTCTTTGGCCGGCGGCAACATCAAGCTCCTTGGCTTGGTGGTCGGTCCTAGATAGGAGAAGAAGAGTTTTGTTTTATTCTTCCCTTTGTTCGGAGCGAGCAAGGAAGGGAAGAATGCGATCTAGGAGGCTTCGACTTTTGGAAGATCGTCGCCCACATGACGTCCAAAAGGAGGAAGGACATACAATAGAAGATCAAGAGGTATATCAAGAGGTATAATCTTGTTTATTTTGATTAGCGTTCTTTTGTATTATGTATATGATTGTTTACAATTGTATGATCATGGACCCCGATGATAAACACAAAAACCCGCGATCCATACATCGTCTATTCCGCGACTAATCGAAGAAAAGAGGTAGGTTACTTGAACAACAAGTTTGTTCAAGTGACAACTCTATTCGAATAGCACGACGATGGATTGGTTGCTTGGGTAATGCCTCTTCGTCAAGGATTAATTTTTTTTAATCCGGGGACGTAGAAGGGATCATCATGCACAAGCGACCGAGTTGAAGTGGGAAGCGAAGTTTCTCCCTTCACTGCCATACTATAGCAGTCGACTTCTATAAGTGGACACGGGCATAGAACCTCTCTTAGCCGACTGAGCAATCGAACTGATAGCTGGATTAGTTGATTGCCAATATGATAAGTCGACTAATCAATATACCATTGAGCTGTGATGACTGCGGATCATGCTTGGTCAAAAGTCGTTAGAGTCGATTAGCTACAATGATAGTTGACTGATGGTATGCAGCAGTCGACTACTGCAAGCCTAACGGGAAAATTAGCCTCCTATCTATAAAAGGAGGCCTTGGGAAGCTTGAGAAGACTAGTGATGATATTCCAAATCCTTGTCTCAATCCTTCCAAGTTTTCTAAGTGTTTTTACTCTATTATTCTCTAATTCTACTTCTATTATCTTGTGAGAAGAAGAGGTTATTGTAAGAAGGTCTTTCTTCACCTTGTGTTCATCTAAAGGAGAAAATAGTGGAAGGTTGAAGAAGTGATCCACCTAAAGGATTGTCGTGGACTAGCGACAAGAGGTCGTGAACCACATTAAAGGCTTGTGTTAGAATTGTCTTTCTTAATTTTGTTTTAGTCTTCATTTTGGTTTGTGCTTCCGCTAACAAATCTTGTAGTTAATTAAGAATGGCTATTCATTTCCCTCTTCTAGCCAGAGCATCAATCCTAACATCATTGGCACTGCTTAATTATGCTATCGTATATGTCATAATCATCATTCATGCATCTAGGATTAATTAAAATTGATTTTAAGGCAATGACATGATATGAAGTCCCATGTATAAGGGAATCAAATAGAGTTTCCTAGAAAAATACATGAAACTCTAAGAACTAAAACCCAGATCTCACATTAAATCACATGTGTGTGTAATGATACACCCTAGACAAATGTGAGATGATAGGAGAATGAGTTAAGTTCAAGGTGCATAGTTCTTGGATCTAGATGAACTCAAACTTATAGTATACCATCGATGAATTATGAGGAAAGCTAATGTACAAGTCATGTACATCTAGCCCATAGACCATGGTTCAAAATGTTAGTTATATATGAGACGTGTCCTAAGGCAATCTCCTTATGGTTGTACCATTTATTTGATAAATGAAGATTCACTATTTGAGTATACATATTTTCATGTATTTGATTGGAACTTAAACTCATTTACTGAATGTCCGCGATACGATTCATAGCATGAGAGAATTTGTGATTGGATCACAACTAGTGAGTATCTCTACATATGTAATTGTGATGTATTGGAATTATCCCTAGTCGATGAATTAATAGATTCAGATGCCATAAATTCTGTTGAGACTAGCACAAGTCATACTCTTTGGTTTATCCAAGCAGCTATTTCTCACTAGCTAGAGACATTGAGATGTCCGGAGTTGAATGTGGATGCTAGTTATGTAAACTAGTTCATCGGAGTGACCAGCTGTAAGACTTCATATGGTTCTCTGCATATATAGATAGGTCAATGAAGTTCTTACTATAGCTTAAGTGAGATGTTCCTTCGACTTGCATTATTCGAGTCATCTTGGCCATGTAGACTTATACTTTGACATCTTAAGCAAGCATCAAAGAGGAGATGTGGACCCGAGATGATTGGGTATAAGTTGAAGTGGCCGAAGGTATTTGAATAGCCTACAGAGGATTCACCAGTCCTTGCGAGGAGATGTATACCCTATGGCCTCTCGTCAGATTGTTACTAAAGTCTTTGGCCAAAGCATTATATGTTTAGAGTATGGTACTCTCCGATACATGTGCAGTAGCTAGAATTCGCAGGACGAGGAAGTAGTACTTGGGCTAGGTGTGACGTCGTAAGCCTAGTGGGGACTGACACAATGGACTCCATCATAGATAAGAATGGCTTGTTGGAATCACTCCAAGGTTGTTATTATCTATGTAGGATATCATCCCATTCGGAGATGGACCTACGATCTCTCGAATTGATTTTGCAGGGTTTTGAATTCGAAAAAAATGAATGGGATTTTGTAAATGTATGTTGATGCATTTTAAATCATCTTTCTCATATATGCTCGATTTGTATTTTTAGGTTAATCGTTGATCATGATGTCTTTGAATTTGCGCTCTATTTTGGATTCAAATAAATTGACTAGGTCAAACTTCTTGGACTAGCTTAAAACTTGAGAATTTTTCTCATGGTTGAAAAGCTTGTGTATGTCCTCGAAGTGCCTCTTCCCGAGCGTCCTAGTGATGACACAACTCCGGAACAATTGTTGGCCCATCAGAAATATGTGAGTGATTCTGAACTAGTGAGTTGCATCATGTTAGCCATGATGGTACCCGAGCTATGGAAGCAGCATGAGCATATGGATGCTTATACCATAGTCTTTCATCTTTATGAGTTGTTTGATGAGCAAGTGAGATCCGAAATGTTCGAAGTCTCCAAGCTCCTCTTCACCTCTGAGATGCAAAAAGGTTCATTTGTGGCACTGCTAAACATGCTGAAGAAAGTGGAGCCTTCTGTGAAGCATGAGCAGGGGATGGTGCTATTTGTTGATTTTTCAAAGAAAGGTTCTAAGAGGAAATCAAAGGAACAACAAAAGGGGAAGAAGAAGGAAAGGAAGGCAGAACCAGCTCAAAAGGGCACTTGTCATCATTGTGGCAAGGAGGTCATTGGCGATGAAACTACAAGATTTATCTTGAGTCCGTGAAGAAGAATAAGGCATCTGATGCCCCATCTTCTTCAGATATCTTTGTTATTGATTGTCATTCTATTTCCTTTTACACTTGGGTATTGGATACCAGGTGTGGTTCACATATATGTAATAACATACATGGGCTATGGAATAGAAGAAGACTCGTCAAGGGAGAGTCAAATTTACGTGTTGGGAATGGAGCAAAGGTTGCTGCACTCGCCATCTGAACGTATTTGTTGAAACTCCCTACAGGACTTGCCTTAGAATTGGAAAATTGCTTTTATGTTCCTTTGTTAATAAAGAACATCATTTCTATTTCTTGTTTAAATAGAAATGGGTATCATTTAACTTTTAGTAATAATTGTTGTTACATAACTTTGAATGTCATTCTTTTTGGGACTGGAACATTAAGGAATGGTATTTATACATTATACATATCCAGTGATATTTTCAATATCGAAGCGAGCATCAAGTGTGCTCGAATAGATAATCAATTAGACTCCTACATGTGACATTGTCATCTTGTCCAAGTGAGCAAGAAACACATGTCTGAATTACACTGATGTAGAATTCTTGAATCGTTTGAATTAGATTCATACAATATAGGTGAATCATGCTTAAAGGGAAAGATGACCAAGTTACATTTTACTGGAAAAGGTGAACCGGTGGGAGAGTGTTAGGGCAATCTCTTGCCGTAATATGGTTTTGATGGTGTGGCAAAGGGTTTAAGTTAGTGTGTTATGTTGATATGTGCGTTGAAGTCGTGTAGGACTTAGTAATTCACACATGGAGCCTTGGCGGGTTCACCCTCACAACCTCGGTCCTTTAGTCGGTGAAGGATGACTTTGCGGAAGTCGTGCGCTTGGAGCATCCGAGGGACCGCCGGACGAGATGACTTGAAGTGAAGCCAAGGAAGCAGACTTCGGAGGCAAGAGACGCGAAGGAGCATTGCAGAGTCGTGTGCCTGATGCTGCCGAGGGACGTGGCCGCTAACGAAGAGAGCTTCGGTGAGGGACTTCGAGTGAGATGAGAGAATGAGTGAAATGTAAGTAGCTCATTAGGTGAACTTGGCCGAATGGCTGAGTGTCGGAGACTTGACCACAAGGGTTAAGGTTTACCCGACCGTCGGAAGCTCAAACTTATGTTAAGTTTGAGTTTCACACGGCACCAGTCGACTCCCATGGAATGGCAGTCGACTGCTATGAGTCGAGTGGGTTCGACTAGTATCCGACTGATGGGTTTAAGCCCGGCGGTCATCACATGGAATGGCAAATTGATCGCGCCGAGGATATCGCGCAGGCAAGAACCGCTCGTGGCCGATCGGGCAATCGACTGAGTCGCGATCGGCGGTGAGGTCCAGCAGTCGACTTCCAAGAGTTCCATTGGACTACAACGGTCGGGATCCGACGTGTTCGGAGGTCGTTGTAGTGACGGCAGTCGACTGCCAAGGGCGGCAGTCGACTGGTGGCGGCCAACGGGAAGAAATCAGCCCTCTCTATAAAAAGAGAGGGTGTGAGCCTTTTAGAGGCTAATGCTTATGCTCCAAGTGATCTTCCTAGTGCCCCACAAGCTCTAAACTCTTCTTACTCATTTTTACTCCATTCTATTTTTAAGAAGAGTGATCTTGATTGTAAAGGTTACCTCCACCTAGCTTGGTGCAAAGGAGAGACCAATATTGGATTGGCTTTGAAGGAGTGATTCACCTCAGACGAATCGGGATCGTGGATTAGCGGCGTAGCCGTGAACCACTTTATATTCTTTGTTAGCGTTTGTATTTTCATTTATTGCTTGTCTTAGTTTATTGCTTCCGCTTGCGCTAACTATTGTGTAGACGAGCAAACGAATGCGAGAATTCCAACATCCATTGGAAGAGGGCTATTCACCCCCCCTCTAGCCGGCCGTACCGATCCCCAAAGAGTGGTATCAGAGCCAAGGAAAGCTTGTCGAGGACTAACCGCCACAACAAGCAACATTCGAAATGGCCGCCTCCAACATCCATCCTCCGAAGTTCGACGGCGAATTCTCTTGGTGGAAGAAGCGAATGGAGGTATTTTTTGAAACGGATTTTGACATTATGATTACAATGGAATCCGGTTTCGTTTTGCCTAGGGATGAAGAGGGGAAGCCAATAGAGAAATCTAGGTGGACCAAAAGGCAAAGGGAAGAGCACCTTGTAAATTCAAAAGCCAAGCATCATCTCTTCAATGTGCTCCCCCAACAAGAAATCAACCGAATAGGAGAATGCCTAAGCGCCAAGGAGATGTGGGAGAAGCTAATTGAGCTTCATGAAGGCACATCCGAGGCAAAGCTAGCAAGGAGAGATCTTCTCCGCTCCCAACTATCCAACATTAAATTAGAAAAGGGAGAAAAGGTAACTTCTTTACATTCTAGATTTAAAGAAATATTAAATGGACTAACAAGTGTAGGAGAAAGGCTCTCCAATCGCGATATGATAATGAAGGCCATAGATGCTTTCCCTCGATCATCCAAGTGGAGTTCAATGGTGGACTCATTTTACATTTCCAAGAATCTAGAGGTAAGTACTCTAGATGAATTTTTCTCCACTATGGAATTACATGAAACTAGGCTTGAAGGAATACAAGAAGAGCCTAGAATTCAACCCTCAAGAGGAGTAGCATTGTTGGCAAATAAGGGGAAGAAGAAGATAGAGATCTCCTCCTCCTCCGATGAAGAAGCGTCTTCCTCCTCCATGGATAGCACGGAAGAAGCCTACATGGTAAGGAAGGTAAGACGTGCATTTAAGAATTTTAGATTTGATAAGTCTCATGATAGGAATAGAAGACCAAGGGGGAAGGTCATATGCTACAATTGCCAAGGAGAAGGGCACATAAGGGACAATTGTCCCCTCCTAAACAAGTGCAAGGAAGAGAAGAAAAAGAAAGAAGAAAAGAGGAAGAAGAAGGGGAACAAGAAAAAAGAAGAAGAAAAGAAGGCAAAGGAAAAGGAGAAGGCCAAAGCATTCAAGGCCAAGACATGGGATGACCCCTCTTCCTCTTCCTCATCCGAGAAAGAAAATGCATTTGTCACCAACTTAGCATTGATGGCATTTGATGATTTGGATTGCTCTTCATCTGAAAATGAAGAATCAAGCTCAAGAGGAGAGAGCTCAAATGAAGGGGGAGCTTCTACATCCTCATCATCCGAAGAAGAAGAAGAAGATATGGAAACTATGGTAACGAAAGCTTCTCCTAAGAAAATAGTTTCCATAATCTCTAGTTTAACTAAGGACTTATTTGGCATGAAAAAGAAAAATAAGAGCATGCTAGATAAAATTAGGGATTTAGAAAATAAGCTAGAAAATGCATGCTTAAATGATAATATTTCTTCTAGCTTAGATGATGCATGCTCACATGATTATATGCCTTTGAATGTTAATGATGCATGCATAGAGGAAAATAGGGCATTAAGGGAAAAGGTAGAACATTTAACCAAAGCCCTAGAGAAATTCACAATTGGCTCCAACACCTTAAATATGATCTTAGGGAGCCAAAGAGCAAGTTTCAACAAGAAAGGCCTAGGATACAAACAAAAGAAAAATGAAAAGGCCTATAAATGCCTAATAGCTAGGGGACAAGATAAAAAGAAAGTAATTGCTAGGAAATGGATCCCCAAGGAGTATTTAGTGAACCCAATAGGAAAGAATTTATTTTGGGTTCCAAAATCCATCCTTAAGGGTTAGAAAACCCCTAGGGTAGTCAACCATATGAACTTGACCTATATCATATTTTGGTTGACTTAGGATGACGGGACAACATTTTTTAGATAGTGTTGGGTGATGATAACGTGCCCATAAATAGATAATATTGCTTAAATCATAATGATTAATGTAATTGTTACACATATGTACAATCATGATTTATGATTTATGATATTGGGCACGTCATCATGAGAAATAAGTTTAAATCATGCTTTAGGTGATAACTTGTTTATTATCATCACATAATACCTAATGCATGGTTATAAATTGATGAAAACATGCATTTCATGATCATAATAGAATTCAAATCATATATGTCATTATGATCATGTAGGTTGTTAGGTTGATACTTAACCATGATAGAATTGCATGAATATATTGGTTAAGTATATACAAATACCCCCTAGGATGCATCTCACACTCACTATAGGCTAACTTGATTGCAAACTTAGCATGGGTGAGATATTAGGATGATACAAATGTCCACTAATGCCTATGGCATTTAGATGGTCATTTAAAGTATCAACATAGCAATAATAGACCAATCATGGGGAAGGCTTATGTTTAAGTCATAGACATATTGCCCAAAGATCATGGTTGGATATTTCATATGTTTTCAAAACAATTCCTTAATCTAAAATCTATGTATTCATGTTTTGGAACAATTCAAAGCAAGACTAGGTGTTAAAATGGATACTAACATGCTCAAAAACTAGTGGTTTTTCAAGTGTTTGGATTTTTGGCAAATCTCAGAAAATATAATGATTTTTCATGAAAAACTATTTTTCCTTGATTGATTTACTTAATAGAAATATGCTCCTCAAATTTCATGATTTTTCGAATTTTTTGGAATTAATAATGCATTTCTGGAATTCATCCAGAAAATCAGAAATTCGGATTCTCAGGCTACGTTGCCATACGAGCAAGAATGATGATGGATCAGAACAGCATAAAGATAACCTGATTTCATCAGGTTTTGACTGATTTTAATATATGTTTCTCTTTATACTTGATGCCATGAGTGTATAAATTAGGATTAATCTTTTTGATGGTGTCAAAGGGGGAGAAATGTATGTTTAAGTAAAGGGGAATATATTTTAGGGGGAGAAATGTATGTTTAAGTAAAGGGGAGAAATGTATGTTTAAGTAAAGGAAAGAAATGTATGTTTAAGTAAAGGGGGAGAAATGTATGTTTAAGTAAAGGGGAGAAATGTATGTTTAAGTAAAGGGGTATATATTTTGGGGGAGAAATGATTATGCTTATGATAGGGGGAGAAAATTTGTATAGAGAATTTCATGGATTAAGGGGGAGTTGCATGTTGTTATATCATGTTTATCTTTACATGCTTTCTTACCTTAGAATTTATATCAAATGTTTTTACCTAACTTAAACGGATTGCCACACATCAAAAAGGGGGAGATTGTTAGGGCAATATCTTGCCGTAATATGGTTTTGATGGTGTGGCAAAGGGTTTAAGTTAGTGTGTTATGTTGATATGTGCGTTGAAGTCGTGCAGGACTTAGTAATTCGCACATGGAACCTTGGCGGGTTCACCCTCACAACCTCGGTCCTTGAGTCGGTGAAGGATGACTTTGCGGAAGCCGTGCGCTTGGAGCATCCGAGGGACCGCCGGACGAGATGACTTGAAGTGAAGCCAAGGAAGCAGACTTTGGAGGCAAGAGACGTGAAGGAGCATTGCAGAGTCGTGCGCCTGATGCTGCCGAGGGACGTGGCCGCGAACGAAGAGAGCTTCGGCGACGGACTTCGAGTGAGATGAGAGAATGAGTGAAATGTAAGTAGCTCATTAGGTGAACTTGGCCGAATGGCTGAGTGTCGGAGACTTGACCGCAAGGGTTAAGGTTTACCCGACCGCCGGAAGCTCAAACTTATGTTAAGATCACCGATCGCCATGGAATGGCAATGATCGCTTCCGAGTCGAGTGGGTTCGACCGTATCCGATCGATGGTTTAAGCCCGGCCAGCAATGATCGCCGAAGGATATCGCGGCACGTAACCGCTCATAGCCGATCGCGCCGATTACGAGGTCGCAGAATGATCGTGGTGAGGTCCAGAATGACCGCCAAGAGTTCCGCTGACTACAATCGCCGGGATCCGACGTGTTCGGAGAGCCGCAGAGGACGGCAATGATCGCCAAGGGCGGCAATGATCGGTGGGCGCCAACGGAAGAAATCAGCCCTCTCTATAAAAAGAGAGGGTGTGAGCCTTTTAGAGGCTAATGCTTATGCTCCAAGTGATCTTCCTAGTGCCCCACAAGCTCTAAACTCTTCTTACTCGTTTTTACTCCATTCTATTTGTAAGAAGAGTGATCTTGATTGTAAAGGTTACCTCCACCTAGCTTGGTGCAAAGGAGAGACCAATATTGGATTGGCTTTGAAGGAGTGATTCACCTCGGATGAATCGGGATCGTGGATTAGCGGCGTAGCCGTGAACCATGTTATATTCTTTGTTAGCGTTTGTATTTTCATTTATTGCTTGTCTTAGTTTATTGCTTCCGCTTGCGCTAACTATTGTGTAGACGAGCAAACGAACGCGAGAATTCCAACATCCATTGGAAGAGGGCTATTCACCCCCCCCTCTAGCTGGCCATACCGATCCCCAACAGAGAGTTGCTTGGTCTAATACATACTGATGTATGTGGACCTATGCCAACTCAAGCTCTAGGAGGCTATAGCTACTTCATTACCTTCACTGATGATTACTCACGATTTGGGTATGTGTTCTTGATGAAACACAAGTCTGAAACCTTTGAAAGGTTCAAAGAATTCAGAAATTAAGTAGAGAAACAACTTGGAAAGAGTATTAAAAATACTTCGATCGGATCGAGGTGGTGAATACTTGAGTCAAGAGTTTCTAGATTATCTAAGGGACAATGGTATATTATCCCAATAGACTCTGTCGTATACACCACAGCTTAATGGTGTATCTGAGAGACAAAATCAGACCTTGTTGGACATGGTCAAGTCGATGATGAATCACGTGGATCTTCTCAAGTCCTTTTGGGCTATGCACTTCAAATAGCTAATTACTTTCTAAATAGAGTCTCGACCAAGGTAGTCTCTACTACTCCGTATGAGATATGGGCTAGTAAGAAATCTCATTTATCTTGAAGATATGAGATTGTCCTGCTTATGTGAAGTGGACTGTGTCAGACAAATTGGATGCTAAGTCTGATAAATGTCTATTTATTAGATACCCTAAGGAAACGAGGGGTTACCAATTCTATCATCCCTTGGAACAAAAGGTGTTTGATCCAAGGAATGTTGTGTTTCTAGAGAAAGAGTTTCTCTTGCAAGAAAATAGTGGGATTGTCATTGAACTTGAGGAGGTTAAAGAGATTCCAATAGACATTGATGAGATACCTGGTCAAGCACCACAACCGATAACTCATAGTGATGAGCCATCGATTGAACCTATTGTGACACCACATCTTCATTGATAAGGTAGAACAGGCAATATTCTTGAGAGATAAGGATTTCTCGTAAGTGAATCGAATGACGTATTACTCATTGATGACGAGGAGCCTACCAGTTATGAAGAGGTTCTGAAAAGTTCAGAAAGTGACAAATGGCTTGATGCCATGAAGTTGAAAATAGATTCCATGTATGAAAATCAAGTTTGGAACTTCGTGGACTCACCTGAAGTCATAAAGCCTATAGGGTGCAAGTGGGTTTTCAAGAATAAAACTGACATGGATGGTAATGTGATTACCTATAAGGCTAGATTAGTGGTGAATGGCTATCGTCAAAAGCAAGATATTGATTATGACGAGACCTCTTCACAAGTAGCTATGCTTAAATTCATTTGGATGCTCCTAGCCATAGCGGCTCATTATGATTATGAGATATGATAGATGGATGTGAAAATGACTTTCCTTAATGGAAACCTCATCAAGGACGTGTATATGATACAGCCTGAGGGTTTCACATCGGATGATAAAACAAAGATATGCAAACTTTGACGGTCCATTTATGGACCGAAGCAAGCATCCAAGAGCTGGAATATCCATTTTGATGAGACAATCAAAAGGATTGATTTCTCAAAAAATCTAGATGAACCTTGTGTGTACAAGAAGGTTAGTGGGAGTGCAGTTGTGTTCCTAGTGTTGTATGTCGATGACATATTACTTATAGGAAACGATATATCTGTCTTATTGTTAGTCAAAATTTGGTTATCTGAAACATTCACCATGAATGACATAGGAGAAGCGACCTAGATCCTTGAGATTTGGATCTATAGAGATATATCGAAACTGTTACTTGGTGTTTCGCAGTCTACATATAAAGACCGAGTGCTAAAGAGGTTTAGCATATCGGAAATCAAGAAATATTTCCTTCCCATCAGGCATGGGATACACCTTTCAAAGTCTATATATATCCGTGCACAGAAGACGAGAGGATTTGCATGAGTAAGATCCCCTATGTATCCGTAATAGGATTTATCATGTATGTTATGTTATGTACGAGGCCCGATGTATCATATGCTCTCAGTTTCATGAGCAGATACCAGTCTAATCCAGTAATGGATTATTAGGCGACTGTTAAGACAATCCTTAAGTACTTGAGAAGAACTAAGGATGTGTTCCTAATATATAGAGAAGGTGATATGGTAATACAGGGTATACGGATGCCAGTTCCAGACAAATAAGAATGATGCCAGGTCTCAGTCTAATTACGTATTTACCTTGAATCGAGGTTAATAAGTTGGAAAAGTTCCAAACATGACACTGTAGACGATTCTACCACTGTGGAAGAATACATTACAGCTTCAGAAACTGCAAAGGAAGCGGTTTGGATCCAAAAGTTTGTTTCTGAACTTGGTGTTGTTCCAACGATTATTGAAGCAATACCTGTCTATTGCGACAATAATGGAGCGATTGCACAGGCAAAGGAGCCAAGGTCTCATCGGCTATCTAAACATGTGCTTCACCGCTATCATCTTATCAGAGAGATCATTAGTAGGAAGAAAATACAAATCGAGAAGATTCCCACTGAAACGAACTTAGCAGATCCTTTAACTAAGGTCTTACCTCAAAGTAAGTTTGAGGGTCATATTAGAGTTTATGATATTGGATATCGTGGCGATTGGCATTAGGCCAAGTGGGATTTTGTTAGTTATATATGAGAGGTGTCCTAAGGCAATCACCTTATGGTTGTACAATTTATTTGATAAATGAAGACTCACTATTTGAGTATACATGTTTTCTTGTATTTGATTGGATCTTAAACTCATTTAATGAATGTGCACAATACGATTCACAACATGAGAAAATTTCGATTGGATCACAACTAGTGAGTATCTCTACATGTGTAATTGTGATGTATTGGAATTATCCCTAGACGATGAATTGATGGATTTAGGCACCATCAATTCTGTTGAAACTAGCATGAGTCATACTCATTGGTTTATCCAAGCAGTTGTTTATCACTGACTGGAGACATTGGATGTCCGAAGTTGAACGTGGATGCTAGTTATGGTAACTAGTTCATCGGAGTGACCAGCTGTAAGACTTCATATGGTTCTCTGCATATATAGATATGTCAATGAAGTTCTTATAGCAGCTTAAGTCCGATGTTCCTTCAACTTGCGGTATTCGAGTCATCTTGGCCATGTAGACTTATGCTTTGACATCTTAAGCAAGCATCTCCGAGGAGATGTGGACCCGAGATGATTGGGTATAAGTCGTAGTGGCCGAAGGTGTTTGAATAGTCTACAGAGGATTCACCACTCCTTGCGAGGAGATGTATACCCTATGTCCTCTCGTCCGATTGTTACTAAAGTATTTGGCCAAAGCATTATATGTATAGAGTATGATACTCTTTGATACATGTGCAGTAACTAGAATCCGCAGGATGAGCAAGTAATACTTGGGCTAGGTGTGACGTAGTATGCCTAGTGGGGAGTCACACAATGGACCATGTCCTGAACCAAGTGGGTATAAGATGAGTAAGGGAATGGAGCACATTTCAATGTAGCTGCTGAAGAGTTTCAGAAGCTTTCTGGGATCAACCGTTGATTTTTCTGTTAATTGGAGATCATGATGTACTACTAGGTGCTACTCATGATCATTCTATAATTAATGGTTAATTATAGATGACAAACATAAACTAGGAATCTATTTGGTCACACACACTACGAGTGGTATCCGAAGGATTTAAAACGAGTTTGAGAATGGGATTCTAAGATCGAGAGATACTTGGTTTTGTTGGATCAAACAAAGAGCGAGTATGAAATTATTTCAGTCGCATCAGAAGCATGGATGGGTCGAGCCTTATGAAGACATGATGGATGAACCAAATCGGTTTGGTTCTAATCCAATGGTGGAAAATAAAACAAAGGGGTTTGGTTTGTTTTAAACGAATGAACCGAAATTGGTTCGGTTCGTTTTAACTTAAAATAGACCAATGCAGTTTGGTTTATTTTAACTAAAGTTAATGGAGAGGGTTAACAGATTTTTGTTATGAACCAATAACCATTAGGAGAATGTGTTCTCTATAAAAACACGGCTTAAGGGTTTTGTGAAAGTGATGACTTAGGTTTTGAAAACCCTAGTCATTTTTTCCCTCTTCTCCTCCCGTGGTATTGCCGCCCACCCTTGGTGTTGCAACCCACTCTTGGAGTTGCCGCCACCTCCTCCTTGTTGTCGGCCAACCACCAGCCGCCGGCAGTCCTCCGTCCATCCTCAGCCGTTGGCCAACCTCCCTTGGCCGCCAGTGACCAAGGAGAAGCTTACCAACTTGTTTGGCTGACCATCTCCTCCACCAAAACAAGCTATTCAATTTTGGACAGCTTGTTGTCCTCTTCATGGAGAGGTCATTTGGTTGACGTTTTGGGCTCCGACATCAACCTACTTGTCGGGGATTAGATCTCCAGCAATCTCCTTTGGTGGAGGGCCAAGGTTTTGTAAATTTATTGACGAAAATTATTGGGATGTATACTGAAAAGTTTATCTTTTGTATGAACATCTTTATTTTAGAAATAAGAATCACATGAACATTGTTTACATATTTATGGTTATGCATATTGTCTGATACATTACATTATAGATAACATGGTGTATAGTGTCACACGAGAGATCATGTTATCAGTTCCTTGTAGAGTATAAGTAGAGGCTCACAACCAAGATGGTTTTGGACAAACCATTGGTATGGTTGTAGTGTAATTTGGTATTGATTTGTCTTAACCATAGAATTACATTAGTACACTTTGTGTGTATTGAGCAGGATCGACTTAGAGGTGATTCAATTCGTTGCTGACTACATAATTGAATCGGACCTCGGATATTATGGTGTACATGCTCTTAATCCCGATATAATAACGGGCACATGTACTTAGTATTTATTTCTTTGATTTACCAATGGACGGGATTTATAAATTAAATCGATAGGCTCAGTAAGTTGGAAAATAATATTATTTACATGGTGTGTCATTGATTATAGGAGGAAACCGTGTCCTATATATTAGGATGATGATGTCCCCTTGAGGAGCTCATAAGGATCATCATGTAAACCCTGTAGGTGGACTTGGTTCGGCATGATGATGAGGTTGAGTGGTACTACTCATGGAGTTAGATGTTGATTAATTAATTGTCAGCAAATTAATTAATTGACGGACATTCGAGATCTTAAACACGGGGAGATATTTGTACAATTAATATATGGGGCCCATATTTATTTATGGGGGTTGGTGAGGTAGATCAATGATAATCCTCTAGTGGAATGAATTATCATTAATGGATCAGACTTTATGTGGGCTAGATCCATTGGGTGGCCAAGATCCAACTCCTCCTTATGGTCCCTATTGTAGCCTATTAAAACCCTCATGAAGCTTAGATCCGACGGTGGAAAATGAAACCCTAGATCAAACGGTGGAAATTGAATCCCTAGATCTGACGGTGGAGATTGAAAGGAGGCTTAAGCCTAGCTCTATAAAAGGAGGGATAGGGCTTGGGCGGTAAGAGCAATTGAAAGGATTAGGGTTTTGCTCTTTGGCTTGGCCGGCTAGGGTTTGGAGAGACTTTGGGCGGCAACAAGGGTGAGGCTTTGCTCTTCTTCCTTTGGTTGGCCAGCGACCATCTTCTTCTTCTTTTCACTTCCTGGCCGGCGCCCATCTCCTTTCTTTCTCAAGTTTTGGTCGGCGGCAACAAGAGCTCCTCTTGTTGGCCGGCATTCATATTCCATCTCCCTTTCCTTGGTGGCCGATGCAACAACAAAGAGGAGAAAGAGGTTTGATCTTTCTCCAAACGGATTTGTGTCCAGAACTAGATTGTAGAAGAAGGGAGCTTATTATCTTCCTTTGTTCGGAGCGAACAAGGAAAGGAAGATACGAGATCTAGGAGGCTTCATCTCTTGGAGGATCGTTTCCCACACAACGTCCAAGAGGAGGATAGGACATACAATAGAAGACCAAGAGGTAAACAAGAGGTATAATTCTTGTTTTGGTTTCCTTTTGTTTCTTTGTATTATGTATGTAATTGCATGTGGCTAATTTACTTGGTCCCTGAAGATAAACACAAAAACCAGCGATACGTATATCATCTATTCCATGGCTAATCGAGGAAAAGAGTTAGGTTGCTTGAACAACTAGTTTGTTCAAGAGACCACTCTAATCGAAAAGCATGATGATGGATCGGTTGCTTGGGTAATCCATCATCGTCATGGATTATTTTTTTTTAATCCGGGGACGTAGATGGGATTGCCATGCACAAGCGACCAAGTTGAAGTGGGAAGCGAAGTTTCTTCCTTCATGTGGTATCAGAGCCACGGTTTTCGATTTTGTGTGTTTAAAATTCGGTTACTTTTATGCACTTATCATATATTGTATGTGCTGGATGATAGTAATATGTGCGTAGGATAACTTTTTGGTTGTAGGCATAAGATCAAACTATTATGGCCATATGTGTGTGTTGTTGGTGCAATCGGCCCAGGTTGACTCGAGTTTGACTCGAGCAGTACCTTGATATTATTTTGATGATAGACAAAACTCATGACATGGGATTGTCATGGGAAAGTCCAAAATGGGGTTGGCATGGAAAATCCAAGCATGGAGCTTGGTGTGGAAGTCCAAGGGGGAAGCCTTGGCATGGGAAAGTCCAAAGCATTGCGAAGCCGTGCGCTTGGTGCTTGGCATGGGAAATCCAAAGCATTGCGAAGTCGTGCGCTTGGTGCTTGGGAAGAAATGCATTGCGAAACCATGCGCTTGGTGCATTTGGGAAGTCTTGAGAACTTGGCAAGTTCACTAGGCTCGGGTCCTTGACTCGGTGAAGGATGGCATTACGAAGCCATGCGCTGGGTGCATCCGAGGGACCGCCAGACGGGGAGCGAATGGAGTGAGCCCAAAGGGAAGCATACTTCTAGGACATGAGATGCGAAGGATGGCGTTGCGAAGCCGTGCGCTTGGCGCATCCGAGGGACGTAGGCCGAGGGAAGAGAGCTTCGGTGGGGAACTCCATGAGGGATAAGGTGGACTTGGCCAAGTGGCTAAAACTGAGTGTCGGACGCTCAAACAACTTTGTGTTTGAGGTTTTAGCCGACATCAGTCGACTGGCATAAGTGCCAGTCGACTGCTCTAGGTCGTATGGGTTCGACCAGTGTTCGACTGAACCAAGTTCTGAGCCGATCCGACCGCCGAGGAGGGCAATGATCGTTGGGAGAATCAGACCGCCGAGGGATGGCAATGATCGATGACACCGCACGGCACGTACGTAATGGAGTCGAGCTCGCCATCACTCGACTGATGGATGATCAGTCGACTGATGGGTGCCATCAGTCACTGATGTGTGATCCGTTGGAACTTAACCAACGTGGATCTTGCCGTTGTAAGACAACGGCTACGGGACAAGTCGACTGATGGTCTCGATCAGTCGACTGATGGGCACGAAATCAGCTTGATGCAGGTTATAAAAGGAGCTCAAGAGGGAGGATTTCGCCAATACTTTTGTAAAGCTATTGGAGGGGAATTGCTGCTGCATTCCAAACCTTCAAGAGCCATCTAAAGCAAGCTACAAGCAAAGGGTTCAACGCAAGCATTGTAAAGTGTTCTTTACGTGTATTTCATATTTGTCTTTGTATTGCTTGTATTTTATATATTACTTGTTGTAATAGCTTGTGAGAGGTTTCTCCACCTCCGACGTGTAGTCGATAAGGAGTGTTGTTAGTGTCGTGCGCATAACACGAGCTCGTTGAGCTCACCCCGTGGAGTAGGAACCATTCGGTTCCGAACCACGTATATACTTGTGTATTGATTGTGCTTGTGATGTTATTATTTCTATTGTTATTCCGCCACGTATATTAATGACACTTGTAGACAAGCAAACGAGAACGAACAAATTCCACCATCAAATGATCGAGGGCTATTCACCCCCCCTCTAGCCGGCCGTTTTGATCCCCAACAAGTGGTATCAGAGCCGAGGTCGCTCTTCAAGGACTAACCGCCGCGAGAGCACTACAAAATGGCCGGCTTCATCCATCCACCGAAATTCGATGTAGATTTTGCTTGGTGGAGGAAACGGATGGAGGTATATCTCGAAACCGATTTTGATTATATGATTATTATAGAAAATGGTTTTGAGATGCCTAGGGACAAACACAACAAGCCCATTGAAAAATCAAAGTGGACCCAAGACCAAATCAAGAACTTCAAGACAAATCTCGAGGTAATTAAATTGATTAGTGATTTGTTACCTAACACTATTTGGTCTAGATTGGGTGATTATAGGGATGCAAGGGAACTATGGAATAAGATAATAAATTTCCAAGAAAATTCCCAACCGGGACAAGTAAAAGAAAATGCCGAGGAAGAAGAACCCACAATATTTGAAGATCTTGATGACTTGGTGGAGACCTCCACCTCTAGCATTGAGGGGGAGGAGAGGCAATCTTCCATCCCGGAGCAAGAACAAGAAGCATCCACATCCGGGAGAAGTGAAGATCGAGAAGAGGCCTCCACCACCTCCCTAGGTAACTCAAGTGTTATTATTTTAAATAAAAATCACATAATATGCTTTGAGTGTAGGGAGAAAGGACATTACAAGAGTAAATGCCCTAAATTGGTTAAGAAGAAGGCATCGACACCAAAAGTCAACCCAAAGTCAAATGATGCCGGTGCTCCCTCAATTAAGAGCAAAGAGCACATTGTGTGCTTTAAATGCAACCAATGGGAACATTATCGAAGCCAATGCCCTAGGGGGAGGAAGAAAGGGCAAGAAGGTGTGACTCATGTAGGGGGAGCTTCTAAAGCTAACTCTAAGGTACATTTAAATAATGCACCTTCAATTTCTAGAATTAAAAAGCGTGCTAAGAATTATTTTAGTTCTCTTGCCATTATTAATGAAAAGCATGCTAGGAGAAACAATAAGGTTTATTGCTTAGGTGCTAAGCATGTTAGTTTCTCTAAGGACAAACCTCGGACTCAAAACACTAGATCTATTTTACCTAGGGAGTCAATTCGGAGAATTGAAGAAAACTTGGGTGTTAATCCCAAGAAATCTAGGCATATGCCTAAAAAAAAAACATTTCTCAAAAGATAAATGAAAATTCAAAATTGGGAAAATTAGAGTTAGAAAACCAAGCCTTGAGGTCAAGCCTAGAAAAATTGGAGAAAGCCCTTAGAATCATAGAAAATTCAATTCTAGGGTCAAATGCCCAAAAGTCAAGACATAAGGTTCAAAAACGGTCTAAGGGCAAGGAAGGTTTGGGTCACAAACCTAAGCCCAAGAAGACTTATCATAATGTTCCATTTAATTATGGAACTATTTCTAGGTCTAGGAAAACCAAGGCTAATAGGGAAGTCATCCCTAAGACTAGTCATGGTGTGTGCTTAGTGGCTAAGGACTTAAGGAAAACCAAGAAAGCCACTAAGAAGGTCAATGGAGGAGTCACCTCTAGAGTTGACCCAAGTAAGACCCAAAAGACTATGGTTTCAAAATCTAAAAGGGTCATTAGGAAGGTATCTAGTGAAGTTATCCCTAGGGAATACCTTGTTAACCCAAGGAGCTCTAATAGGTATTGGGTTCCTAGAAGCATGATCGATTCACGCTAGATGGGTTAGGGTGTGTCAACCCTAAGTGGATGAGTAGTTAACCTAGCCATGATGAGTTGACACATTAGGATGTGCCAATATGGTTTGAGAAGTTTTAAAATGATTTAAATTGGCACAATTAGGTCTTAGAGGTATTGGTGTGCCATTTTGGGTTTTTGGCACACTAAGGAAATAATGGCATTAAGGCAAAATGTATTTAATCCCTAATAATGGAAAATTGATTTTCACACTTAGGTATTCTATACCTTAGTATATTTTACTTGCCATGATTTATTTTCCTTACAATGTCATGACATCATTTTCATTTCTATCTATAAAAATGTCATGATCATGTTTAGATTTATGTTTAGATGTCATGAATGCCTAGATCTCATTTACATGCCATGACATCATGATATTGGCATATGCTTTTACTTATATCATATCTATGCCATAATCATATCGTGCATATAAATAAAATGAAATTAAGGACTATGACATGATTTGTTGGGAATCAAATAATATTGCCTAGAAATATGCATGAGACCATTAAAAGAATAAAAACCCACATCTCACTAGATTAATTGCCTTAAATGTGTTTTACACATCTAGATATAAGTGAGATGTTTAAGGAAAAGAAATTAAAGGTTTTGAAAATATTTTGAAAAACCTTGGTGAAGCCTATCTTTTGATAGCTATCACCATTGAATGAGATGATACAAAGAGGGCTCTTTATTGAAGCTTTTCTTAAATTTTGAATTTTGTATCAATCTCCTAGTTTAATGGGGAAAATAATTTTCTAATATTTTTCACCCATAATGTTTGTGATAAGTAGTATACATACCAATTTTCAAGATTTATCTACTTATGTATATTTACTTATGAATTTCGGAAAGTCATTTCTGAATTCGTAAAAAATGCGACTTCAGGAGGCCACGATTGATGAGTTTGCCAAGATCCGGTTTCGACGCAATGATCGAAAATGCTGATTTTGGGTAAACCATGTTGGTTAGGCCCATGTTCAGCTGTGTTTTGGTCCCCTAACCACTCCTAACCATAGGATATGCTTGGGAGAGCATTAGAGAGGGTGGAAATCCATTGGATATGGATTAGGAGTTGGGTTGAGGGTGAGTATCAATTTTAAGGTGGATGAGAGTTCATTGTTGAACTTTGCCTTAATTTTGTTTGGTTTAATGCTCCTATTGGCTTAGGGACTCTACAAGGACATTGTTGGTGCAATGGTCAAGGGGGAGCAAGCCTCTAGGGGGAGGTATCCATCATGGGAAGATGGATGTGTATTTCCTCATGGGAGGAAAATTGGGTTGCCTCTCTTTAAGTGATATGGGATCACTAGAAAGATTGTAGGCATGTGTTCCTCAAAGGGAGAGATTGTAAGATCTCATTGGGATATGAGACATTCATACCCTTGGGGAGGACCTTTTTGATGTAATGTCAAAAAGGGGGAGAAGTTACCAAGTTACCAATTAGGGTTCATTGGAATTCTCATTGGGATATGAGAATTGCCAATATGGGAGAATTGGTAGACTTGAGATGGTAGTTTTGTCAATTATCAAAAAGGGGGAGATTGTTGGTGTAATCGGCCTAGGTTGACTCGAGTTTGACTCGAGCAGTACCTTGATAGTATTTTGATGATAGACAAAACTCATGACATGGGATTGTCATGGGAAAGTCCAACATGGGATTGGCATGGAAAATCCAAGCATGCAGCTTGGTGTGGAAGTCCAAGGGGGAAGCCTTGGCATGGGAAAGTCCAAAGCATTGCGAAGCCGTGCACTTGGTGCTTGGCATGGGAAATCCAAAGCATTGCGAATCCATGCGCTTGGTGCTTTGTGAGAAATGCATTGCGAAGCCGTGCGCTTGGTGCATTTGGGAAGTCTTGAGAACTTGGCAAGTTCACTAGGCTCGGGTCCTTGAGTCGGTGAAGGATGGCATTGCGAAGCCGTGCGCTTGGTGCATCTGAGGGACCATCGAACGGGGAGCTAATGGAGTGAGCCCAAAGGGAAGCATACTTCTAGGGCATGAGACACGAAGGATGGCGTTGCGAAGCCGTGCGCTTGGCGCATCCGAGGGACGTAGGCCGAGGGAAGAGAGCTTCAGTGGGAAACTCCATGAGGGATAAGGTGGACTTGGCCAAGTGGCTAAGACTAAGTGTCGGACGCTCAAACAACTTTGTGTTTGAGGTTTTAGCCGACATCGATCCGTAGCATAGTTGCTGGCCGATCGCTCTAGGTCGTATGGGTTCAACCAATGTTCGATCAACCAAGTCCGGCCGTCGATCGGCCGAGGAGGGCAATCGATCATTGTTGGGAGAATCAACGATCACGAGGGATGGCGGTCGATTGATTGATGATGACACGCGAGCACGCAGATCGGAGTAGAGCTCCCCAGCACTCGACTGATGGATGATCAGTCGACTGATGGGTGCCATCAGTCGACTGATGTGTGATCCGTTGGAACTTAACCAATGTGGATCTGGCCGTTGTGAGACAACGGCTACGGGACTAGTCGACTGATGGTCACGATCAGTCGACTGATGGGCGCGAAATCAGCTTGATGCAGGTTATAAAAGGAGCTCAAGAGGGAGGATTTCGCCAAGACTTTTGTGAAGCTATTGAAGGGGAATTGCTGCTGCATTCCAGACCTTCAAGAGCCATCTAAAGCAAGCTACAAGCAAAGGGTTCAAAGCAAGCGTTGTAAAGTGTTCTTTACATGTATTTCGTATTTGTATTTGTATTGCTTGTATTTTATATATTACTTGTTGTAATAGCTTGTGATAGGTTTCTCCACCTCCGACGTGTAGTCGATAAGGAGTGTTGTTAGTGTCGTGCGCATAACACGAGCTCGTTGAGCTCACCCCGTGGAGTAGGAACCATTCGGTTCTGAACCACGTATATACTTGTGTATTGATTGTGCTTGTGTTGTTATTATTTCTTTTTTTTATTCTGCTGCGTATATTAACGACACTTGTAGACAAGCACACGATAACGAGCAAATTCCACCATCCAACGATCGAGGGCTATTCACCCCCCTCTAGCCGGCCGTTTCGATCCCCAACATGTGTATTTGATTGGATGTGTGTAATTGTGATATTATTTGAATCCTCGGGGTTGACGAGGCTAGTATTTAATTTTTATAATTAGGTACGACATTGTTTAGCCACTCTTTTATTTTAATTTACTTTCGATCTAAATTTCATGTACACTCCTTCGCGGAGTATAGGATCGATGGATATAAATTAAAATAATTTTTCTCAGCTCGGATCTCCGGATGGCTTGTATATGGCATAGGGTGGAGCGGACGAGATGGCGACACGACGGGAGGCATATTCGATAACAAAAGCCATAATAGTTCGAAAATATTTTTTTCATATTTATTGCTTCTTGTTTGATTTGCATGTTGTCTGCTAGGAAAATTCCTCATTTTAAATTACTAATGGGAGAGGGATATTTTTTAAATTCCCATGGCCTCCATTACGATTTGACATGTGATGCAAACAAACTTGTGCGTCGGCTCTAAGTGCCTTCCTCCCCATCGGATGAGTTTGTTTTGCGGATCATAGGGTCGAATATGGTTATACGAAATTATTTAGAAGCGTGTATACTTTCCCATCGGAAGGCACTTAATCCGAGATAATTGCCTTGGTATCAAGTAATGGTGAATACTTAGATGCAAATAGGAGTATCCTCCCCATCAGATTCACTGCTTTTATTTGTAGGGCCGAAGAGGTACCAACTATTAATTTTATTTGTCAAAATGTTAGGTTGACAGGATAATAAAATTAATGGGTAAAACCTCCTCTTATAAATGTAGAATTCGTATACGTCAACACTATCGTGGCATACGATATTCTCGGTGTTTTGAGGTGTTGGTTGATTTTAAAATTTTATTGTTTGAGGAATCAATAATTTTTTGAAATCTAATGTTTTGATCTATGTGATCCTTAGGTTTTTCAAAAAATGACTTTCAATCCACTTGTTGTGATACTAAAGGAGAATAAACTTATTGGACCCAATTATATTGATTGGAAAAGGAATCTTGATATTGTCTTGACTGCTGAGGAGTACAAGTATGTACTCTTCGAAGAGTGTCCTTCTAAGCCTGCGGATGATTCTGGGGAAAAGGAGAAAGAGAGTTATAAATGAAGAGTTTTGCTTATCGAGTCCGTGAGGGGAAACTTCTCTTCCCACTTCACCTCGGTAGCTTGTCTATGGCGATATCTTCGATGTCCCCGGATTAAAAAAAAATTAATCATAGACAAAAGGGATTGCCAAAGCAACCAAGTCATCGTCGTGCTATTCGTTTAGAGAGGTCACTTGAACAAACTAGTTGTTCAAGCGACCATCCTCTTTTCTACGAGTAGCCGTGGAATAGACGATGTCCGGATCGCCGGTTTTTGTGTTTATGCTCGGGATCCAAGTATTATTTAGCCATATACAGATTTATATCATGCTCATAAATGAAAAACAAATACAAACATGTAACATATAAAAATTAGAGAATCGATATACCTCTCGATCTTCTAATGTATGTCCTTCCTCCTTTCGGACGTCGTGTGGGCGACGCTCTACCAAAAGTCGAAGCTCCTAGATCGCAAATCTTCCTTCCTTGCTCTTCCAAAGAAAGAGGAAGAATAGAAACAAGGTTTTTCTCCTCTCTAGAAACAACCAACAAGGAACTAAAACTATCCTCGCTGCCGGGCAACTAGGTGAAGGAGAAGATGGTGGAAAACAACCAAGACACCAAGGGAAGCCTGTTAGGGCAATCTCTTGCCGTGATATGGTTTTGATGGTGTGGCAAAGGGTTTAAGTTAGTGTGTTATGTTTATTTGATATGTGCATTGAAGTCGTGCAGGACTAAGTAATTCGCACATGGAGCCGTGGCGAGTTTCACATCTCATGACTCGTGCCTTGAGTCGGTGAAGGATAGCTTTGCGGAAGCCGTGCGCTTGGAGCATCCGAGGGACCGCCGGACGAGAAGCTTGGAGTGAAGCCAGAGGAAGTAGACTTCGAGGCAAGAGACGCGAAGGAGCATCGCAGCGGCGCCGATGATCGCGAGGGCGTCGTGGGCCGAGAACGCGAGAACCGGCGAAGGACTCCGAGAAATGAGAGTGAGCGATTGTAACCCGGGGAGGGGTAGCTCTTAGGTGAAACTTGGACATTTGGCCAAGTGTCGGATGGGTTTTCGACACCGACCATCCATGGAATGGCGATCGCTAATCGAGTGTAGCTCATTAGTGTAGCTCGACCGTATACGATCGATCGCTCGTATAGCCGATCAAGCGAAGGCCGATCGCCATAATGATCACGGGCGAAATGATCGTCAATAGGGTTTTGGCCAAAGAACCGCTCGTAGCCGATCGGGCGGCGATCGATGGGTCGCAATGATCGGGTGAGGTCCAAAGAATGATCGCTAAGAGTTCCGTTGACAACAACGTCGGCATCCGACGTGTTCGGAGGCCGCTAGTGGTAAGCCGATCGCCATGGGCGGCACTGATGGCGGCCAACGGGAAGAAGTTAGCCCTCTCTATAAAAAGAGAGGGTGTGAGCCTTTGAGAGGCTAATGCTTAAGTTCCAAACAATCTTCCTAATGCCCCACAAGCTCTAAACTCTTCTTACTCGCTTTTACTCCATTCTATTTGTAAGAAGAGTGATCTTGATTGTAAAGGTTACCTCCACCTAGCTTGGTGCAAAGGAGAGACCATTTAGTGGATTGGTTGAGCGGAGTGATTCACCGAGGACGAATCGGGGACCGTGGATTAGCGGCGTAGCCGTGAACCACGTTATATCTTGGTGTTTGTATTGCTTGTTTCTATTTTGCTTGTCGTTATTTATATTTGTATATTCCGCTTGCGCTAACGTTTTGTAGACGAGCAAAATACCGCCATCCAAACGAACGAGGGCTATTCACCCCCCTCTAGCCGGCTATCGATCTCTTACAAAGCCCTATATCTTGTTTCCACCACCTAAGGAGAAGGAGAAGGGAGATTTTGGGCATCGTCCAAGTCTGGAAAAAAGGTTGGAGTGATGCTGGACGTTGGCCAAAAGAGGAAGAAGAAGAGAAGAATACCTTCTTTATTTGGTGCCACCCTTGCCTCCAAACCCTAATCCTAATCCTATCTCAACTAGGATTCCTCTTCCTTGCCGCCCAAAAACCCTAGCTCTCATTAATTATCCCATGCCAACTCCCTTGACATCCTTTTATAGAGTTAGGGATAAGTCATGAATTAATCTCATCCATTGGTTCTAGAAATTTAATCTTAACCGTCGGATCTAGAGATTTAATCTCAACCGTCGGATCTTAGAGATTTAATCTCTACCTATGGATAGACTTTTGTTTCTATCCATTGGACTTAAGCATCATGAGGTGTTAATAGGCTACATTAGGGACCATGAGGAGGAGTTGGGACTTAGCCACCCATGGATCAAGCCCACATAAAGTCCGATCCACTAATGATGATCTAATCCACTAAAGGTTCATCATTGATCTACCTCACCAACCCCCATATGATAATATGGGCTCCATATATTATTTGTACATTTTCTCCCCGTGTTTAAGATCTCGAATGTCCATCGATTAATTAATTTACCGACCATTAATTAATCAACATCTAACTCCATGAGTAGTACCACTCAACCTTTTCATCATGCCGGACCAAGTCCACCTGCAGGGTTTACATGATGAACCTTATGAGCTCCTCAAGGGGACATCAACATTCTAATATATAGGACACGGTTTCCTCCTATAATCAACGACACACCATATAAATAATATCATCTCCCAACTTACCGAGCCTATCAATTTAATCTTTAAATTTTGCCCATTGGTAAATCAAAGAGATGAATACTATGTATATGTGCCCATTATTATATCGGGATTAAGAGCATGTACTAAATAATATCTGAGGTCCGATTCGATTATATAGTCAGCAATAAATCGAATCACCTCTAATTCAGTCCTGCTCAATACACACAAAGTGCACTAGTGTGATTCTATGGTCAAGACAAACCAACACCAAATCACACTACAACCATTCCGATGGTTTGTCCAAAGTCATCTCGGTTGTGAGCCTTTACTTATACTTTACAAGGAGTCGATAACATGATCTCCCGTGTAACACCACTCACCATGTTATCTACAATGTAACGTATTAGACAATATGCATAAAAATATGCAAACAATGATCATGTGATTCTTATTTCAAAAATAAAGGTGTTCACAGAAAATATAGACTTTTCAGTATACATCCCTATAATCTTCCACTTATACTAAAAGACTATACTGTTCTCATACTGCCATACATCTGATTCCCCTTCCCTCCACATGCCTATCAAAGCTCTCGCTAGAAGGGCCTTAGTGAAAGGGTCTACCAGGTCATCCTCTGATGCAATCTAGGTGACAACAACTTCTACCTCCTTTACGATTTCTCGTATCAGGTGGTACTTGTGCTCTATGTGTTTACTAGCCTTATGGGCTCGTGGTTCCTTCGAGTTTGCAACTGCACCATTATTATCACAATAAATTGTGATAGTTCTGGGCAAACTAGGAATCACATCCAAGTCCATCACGAAGTTCTTGAGCCATACAACTTCTTTGGCCACCTCAGAGGCTGCCACATACTCACCTTCCACGGTAGAGTCCGCCATGCATTTCTGCTTGACACTCCTCCATACAATGGCTTCACCTCCCAAAGTAAACACAAAACCTGAGGTAGACTTACTGTTATCCCTATCTGATTGGAAGTCGAAATCCGTGTAACCCACAGGGAGTAATTGGTATGCCCGGTAAACTAGCATATAATCCCTAGTCCTTCTCAGGCACTTCAATATATGCTTTATCACAGTCCAATGTCCCTGTCCTAGATTATTCTGATATCTGCTGACCATTCCGACGGAAAAGCAGATGTCTGGTCTCGTACATTGCATCGCATACATGAGGCTTCCTACCGCCGAAGCATAAGGAACTACCTTCATCTCCTCTATCTCCTTAGATGTTCTAGGACACACCTCCTTAGATAAAGGAACTCCATGCCTGAAAGGTAGAAAACCTTTCTTGGAGTTTTGCATGCTAAACCGATCCATTATCGTGTCTATGTATGAAGCTTGATAAGCACAACATCCTTTTCCTGCGATCCCTTATAACCTTGATCCCAAGGATGTGTCCCACCTCTCCCAAGTCCTTCATATCAAACTGTTTGGACAACCATACCCTTACGCACGATAACACCTTGATATTGTTGCCAATCACCAAAATGTCATCTACGTATTGTACAAGAAATACCACTATGTTTCCATCACATCTCTTGTATACACAAGACTCATCTGTACTTTGAATAAATCCAAAAGACTGGATCACCTCATCAAAGCGGATGTTCCAAGACCTCAAAGCTTGTTTCAATCCATAAATGGACCGATTAAGATTACATACAAGATGCTCTTTTCCCTTAGCAATGAATCCCTCTGGTTGCTTTATGTAGATGTTTTCCTCAAGACTTCCATTAAGGAAAGTTATCTATCTGCCACACCTCATAATCCATATGAGCTGCTATGCCAAAGAGAATCCGGATAGACTTAAGCATGGCTACCGGAGAAAAGGTCTCCTCATAATCGATACCCTCTTTCTGAGTATACCCCTTCGCAACAAGCCTCGCTTTGAAGGTCTCAACCTTCCCATCTATTCCTCTCTTTCTCTTGTAGATCCACTTGCATCCAATGGTTTTTACACCATCGGGTGGTTCTACTAGCTCCCAGACTTGATTTGAATCCATAAATTCAATCTCAGCATTCATTGCACTTTGCCAAGATACTGTATCTTTATCTTGGATTGCCTCGTCATATGTCCAAGGATCCGGTTCATGTTCATCAGGGACCAAATCAGAAGATTCTCCCAAGAACATGAATCTGTCAGGCTGTCTCACAACCCTCCCACTACGATGAGGTATCACCTGTGTATCCTCTGTGATATGCGGTGCAGTGACATGTGGTATATCCTCTTGTACCGGTGGAACTAAAGAAGTGACTTCCCCTTTTTAACTCCTCCAGAACAATTTTTCTCTTGGGCTTGTGGCTCATCACATAGTCTTCCTCTAGAAATCTGGCGTTCATGCTAATGATCACCCTCTGATCTCTAGGACTATAAAACAATCCACCCTTCGTTCCCCTGGGATAGCCAACGAACATGCGTACTTCTGTACGAGGTTCCAACTTACCAGCATCTGCCTTCAGCACATGTGCTGGACTCCCCATATCCAAATATGTCTTAGACTAGGCTTTCTCCCAGTCCACAATTCTGTGGGAGTAAAAGGCACTGATTTAGATGGAACCAAGTTCAGAATGTTCACCGCCGTATCTAGAGCATATCCCCAGAACGAATCTGGCTAGTCAGAATAACTCATCATCGATCTAACCATCTCCATAAGAGTCTTATTCCTTCGTTCTACTACACCATTCTGCTAGGGTGTGCCAGGTGCAGTCAATTGGGATTGATTATCATCCTCTAATAAGTAGTTCCTAAACTCTCCCAAGAGGTACTCACCACCATGATCAGATCGTAGTGTCATCCATATCTTGAATAATCGTTTATGAGAGAGACGAAATATTCAAGACCACCTCTTGCCTGGATAGTCATAGGACCACACAAATCAGAATGAACCATTTCTAACACATCTTTGGCTCTATACCCCTTGGCCTTAAAAGGCCTCTTGGTCATCTTATCCTCTAAGCACGATTCGCAGGTTGGGAGATCCTCCGCCACTAATGAACCCAGAGGTCCATCAGCTATCAACCTTTGAATTCTGCTTAGGTTAATATGACTAAGCCTAAGATGCCAAAGATATGTTTGGTTCACCTTCGAAGGTTCTTTTCTCTTATTGGAATTAGAAGATGAGTTATGAACTTCAATTTGCATCGTGGGAGGTTTTGGTTCAAGTGTATACAAATTTCTTATCGATGTACCTGAATAGATATTCTCCCTATTCCTTTTTATAACAACTCTGTCATTAAAAGAAATAGAATTTCCATCCATAAACAATTTAGAAACTGAAATTAAATTCTTTCTAAATAAAGGTACATAAAGGAAATTTTCCAGAACCTAAGTTTTATTTTTCTCAAGAGATAAATAAAACTTCTCCCACTGCAATAGCCGCGTTCTTCATGGCATTGCCCCAGTAAATGGTAATCTCCCTTTTAGCTAGTCGTCGGGTTACCTGGAACCCCTGCAAAGTATTGCAGACATGATCAGTGGCTCCCGTATCTACACTCCAGGTGTCGGTAGATAACACCGCTAATCATGGTTCAACGACTAGTCCAAAAGGTATACCTTTGTTCTACTTTGGATTGGGATAGTCCTTCTTCCAATGTCCATCCTGCTTGCAAGTGAAGTACTTGCCTTTCGGCTTCTTCACTCCTCCTAGAGATCCTCCCACCATCTTTGCTTCACCTTGTTTCTTCTTCTTCTTGCCTTTCGGCTTAGAAGTAGAAACCTTTTTAAGTAACCATGGCTTGAGGACATTTTTCGAAGAGTGCATACTTGTACTCCTTAGCAGATAAGACAATATCTGGATTATTTTCCAATCAACATTATTTGGGTACAGTAAGTTTATTTCCTTTAGTATCATAGTAAGTGGACTGAAAGTCATTTTTGAAAATCCTAAGAATCACATAGATCATTTCTGTAGATTTCAAAAATTATTGATTCCTCAAACAATAAAATTTAAAATCAACCAACACCTCAAACACCAAGAATATCGTATGCCATGATAGTGTGGACGTATACGAATTCTATAATTGTAAGAGGAGGTTTTACCCATTAATTTTACTATCTTGACTCTGATGGGGAGGATACTTATATTTGTATCTAAGTGTTCACCATTACTCGGTACTAAGGTAATTATCTCGGGTTATGTGCCTTACGATGGGCAAGAACACACGCTCCTTAATAATTTCCTATAACCATATTCGACCTTGTGATCCGCAAACAAACCCATCTGATGGGGAGGAAGGCACTCAGAGCCGACGCGCAAGTTTGTTTGCATCACTTGTCAAATCGTAATAGAGGCAGTGAGAATTTAAAAAAATTCCCTCTCCCACTTAGTAATTTGAAATTGAAGAATTTTCCTAACCTACGACATGCATATCAAACGAAAAGCAATAAACATGAAAAATAAATTATTTTCCAACTATTATGGCATTTGCCTTCAATATGACTCCCGTCGCATCGCCATCTCGTCCGCTCCTCCTACGCCATGTACGAGCCATCCGGAGATCCGAGCCGAGACTAAAACCTATTTTAATTTACATCCATCAATCCTATACTCCACGAGGGAGTGTACATGAAATCTAGATCGAAAATCAAATAAAATAAAGAGTGGCTAAACAATGCCGTATTTAATTTACAAAAAACTAAATACTAGCCTCGTCAACCCCGAGGATTCAACAAAATAAATATTTACACACATATGGCCATAATAGTCAGATCTTATGCCTGCAACCAAAGAGTTAAACTACGCATATCCTACTATTATCCGACACATATAATATATGAAAAGTGCATAAAAATTAACCGAATCCTAAACACACAAAACCGGAAACCTTGGCTCTAATACTAATTGAATGGTTTTGCTTATCGAGTCCGTGAGGGGAAACTTCGCTTCCCACTTCACCTCGTTAGCTTGTCCATGGCGATCCCTCCGATGTCCCCAGATAAAAAAAAATTAAACATAGACAAAAGGGATTGCCAAAGCAACCAATTCATCGTCGTGCTATTCGTTTAGAGAGGTCACTTGAACAAACTAGTTGTTCAAGCGACCATCCTCTTTTCTACGAGTAGCCGCAGAATAGACGATGTTCGGATCGCCGATTTTTGTGTTTATGCTCGGGATCCAAGTATTATTTAGCCATATACAGGTTTATATCATGCTCATAAATGAAAAACAAATACAAACATGTAACATATAAAAATTAGAGAATCGATATACCTCTCGATCTTCTAATGTATGTCCTTCCTCCTTTCGGACGTTGTGTGGGCGATGTTCTACCAAAAGTCGAAGCTCCTAGATCGCAAATCTTCCTTCCTTGCTCTTCCAAAGCAAGAGGAAGAATAGAAACAAGGATTTTCTCCTCTCTAGAAACAACCAACAAGGAACTAAAACTATCCTTGCCGCCGGGCAACTAGGTGAAGGAGATGATGGTGGGAAACAACCAAGACACCAAGGAAAGCCCTATATCTTGTTTCCACCACCCAAGGACAAGGAGAAGGGAGCTTTTGGCCATCGGCCAAGGCTGGAAAAGAGGTTGGAGAGATGCTGGACGTTGGCCAAAAGAGGAAGAAGAAGAGAAGAATACCTTCCTTATTTGGTGCCACCCTTGCCTCCAAACCCTAATCCCAATCCTATCTCAACTAGGATTCCTCTTCCTTGCCGCCCAAAAACCCTAGCTCTCATCAATTATCCCACACCAACTCCCTTGACATCCTTTTATAGAGTTAGGGATAAGTCATGAATTAATCTCATCCATTGGTTCTAGGGATTTAATCTCAACCGTCGGATCTAGAGATTTAATCTCAACCGTCGGATCTTAGAGATTTAATCACTACCTATCGATCTTAGACTTTTGTTTCTATCCATTGAATCTAAGCATCATGAGGTGTTAATAGGCTACATTAGGGACCATGAGGAGGAGTTGGGTCTTGGCCACCCATCGATCAAGCCGACATAAAGTCCGATCCACTAATGATGATCCAATCCACTAAAGGTTCATCATTGATCTACCTCACCAACCCCAATATGATAATATGGGCACCATATATTATTTGTACATTTTCTCCCCATATTTAAGATCTCGAATGTCCGTCGATTAATTAATTTACCGACCATTAATTAATCAACATCTAACTCCTTGAGTAGTACCACTCAACCTTTTCATCATGCCGGACCAAGTCCACCTGCAGGGTTTACATGATGAACCTTATGAGCTCCTCAAGGCGACATCATCATCCTAATATATAGGACACAGTTTCCTCCTATAATCAACGACACACCATATAAATAATATCATCTCCCAACTTACCGAGCCTATCGATTTAATCTAAAAATTTCGCCCATTGGTAAATCAAAGAGATGAGTACAAAGTATATGTGCCCATTATTATATCGGTATTAAGAGCATGTACTAAATAATATCTGAGGTCCGATTCGATTATGTAGTCAGCAATCAATCGAATCCCCTCTAAGTCGGTCCTGCTCAATACACACAAAGTGCACTAGTGTGATTCTATGGTCAAGACAAACCAACACCAAATCACACTACAACCATTCCGATGGTTTGTCCAAAGCCATCTCGGTTGTGAGCCTTTACTTATACTTTACAAGGAGCCGATAACATGATCTCCCGTGTGACACCACACACCATGTTATCTACAATATAATGTATTAGATAATATGCATATGCAAACAATGATCATGTGATTCTTATTTCAAAAATAAAGGTGTTCACAGAAAAGATAGACTTTTCAGTATACATCCCTACAATAAAAAGTGGATTAAGGCTGATGAGATGGCGCTGTGTTACATTTTGGCTTCTATGTCAAATGTATTGCAACATCAGCTTCAAGCCATGCCCACTACTTATTACATGATGCTCAATCTCAAGGATCTTTTCGGACACCAGAATCGGGCTGTGAGGCAGGAAGCCATGAGAAACTTGATGACGACCAACATGATCATATTCTTAAGATGATGGCTCATTTGATTGAGCTTGAAGTCCTTGGAGGTGAGATCGATAGGGAAACCCAAGTCGATATCAATCTCTAATCTCTACCTAGGAGTTGTGATCAGTTTCGCTTGAACTACAACATGAATAAGAGGTTGTATTCGTTGGTGGAACTTCTGACAGAACTCCAGGCGACAGAGGGGCTTTTTTGTCAGAGTGCTCAGGCTCAGGCCTTGGTTGCTCAGAAGGTTTTGACTTCTAAGCCGAAAGGCAAGAAGAAGAAGAAACAAGGTGGAGCAAAGGTGGCGGGAGGATCTCAGGGGTGAGTGAAGAAGTTGAAAAGCAAGTGCTTCACTTGCAAGCAGACTGGACATTGGAAGAAGGACTATCCCAACCGGAAGTAGAACAAAAGTATATCTTTTGGTCTAGTCGTTGAAACATATTTAGCGGTGTTATCTACCGGCACCTGGTGTGTAGATACGGGAGCCACTGATTATATCTTCAATACTTTGTAGGGGTTCCAGGAAACCAGACGATTAGCTGAGGGAGAGATTACCGTTTACTTGGGCGATGCTATGAAGGTGGCGGCTATTACAGCGGGAGAAGTTTATTTATCTTTTGATAGGAATAAAACTTTGGTTCTGAAAAATTGACTTTATGTACCTTTATTTAGAAAGAATTTAATTTCGGTTTCTAAATTGTTTTTTGATGGATATTCTATTTATTTTAATTACAAAGTTGTTATAAAAAGGAATAGGGAGATTATCTGTTCTGGTGCATTGATAGGAAATTTATATACCCTTGAACCAAAAGCTCTCATGACGAAAATAGAAGTAAATAACTCATCTTCTAAATCTAATAAGAGAAAAGAACCTTCAAAAATGAACCAAACATATCTTTGGCATCTAAGGTTAGGTCATATTAAGCTAACTAGAATTTGAAGGTTGATAGTTGATGGACCTCTGGGTTCATTAGTGGTGGAAGATTTCCCAACCTGCGAATCTTGCTTGGAAGGTAAAATGACCAAGAGGCCTTTTAAGGCCAAGGGGTATAGAGCCAAAGATGTGTTGGAATTGGTTCATTCTGATTTATGTGGTCCTATGTCTATCCAGGCTAGAGGTGGTTTTGAATATTTCATTTCTTTTATAGACGATTATTCAAGATATGGATACATTTACTTGATGCCCCACAAGTCTGAATGCTTTGACAGGTTCAAAGAATTTAAGGCTAATGTGAAGAAACGTCAAGGTAAAAGTATCAAGATACTACGATCTGATCGTGGTGGTGAGTACCTCTTGGGAGAGTTTAGGAATTACTTATCAGAGGCTGGAATTCAATCCCAATTGTCTGTACCTGGCATACTCCAGCAGAATGGTGTAGCGGAGCGAAGGAATAGGACTCTTATGGAGATGGTTAGATCGATGATGAGTTATTCTGAGTTATCAGATTCGTTCAGGGGGTATGCTCTGGATACGGCAGTGTATATTCTAAACTTGGTACCATCTAAATCAGTGCCTTCTGTTGGTGCAACAATGCCCCAAGCATTCATATGTTTTGATGTTTGGAAAATCATCTAAGTTAGGCAACAAATTGTAATCTAATGGTGAACATGATTAAGTGACAGATAAAGGCAAAGTCCAAGTATAATCTTGGCAAGAGAAGTCCAAAGGCAAGTCTTGGCAGCGTAAGTCCAAGCATTTAGACTTGGTGGCGTAAAGTCCAAGCACGCCTTGGCAAAGGAAAACCCAAGACATGAAAAAACCGAAGGAAGCTCTTGGAAGCAAAGCGCAAAGGATGAACAAGTCGCGGACTCGGAGGGATCCTGGAAGCACAAGGCTTAAGGAAGAGCTAGAAGGTTGAGTCTAGGCCTAGGGGTGAAATCAATTATGAAATACTCATACTTGATGTGTATCAGTCGACTGATACGATGTATCAGTCGACTGGTTAAGTGCTCGACTGAGTCAGGGTGAAACCCTGACTATCAGTCGACTGCCTTGGCAATGGTAGTCGACTGATGATGCTATCAGTCGACTGCCAACAGTGGCAGTCGACTGATCAAGACAAAAACAGGCACAGAATGGAGTCCCACTCGACTACGGCCTGTGATCACTCGACTGATCACTTCATCAGTCGACTGATGGAGGGATCAGTCGACTGATGAGAATGTCGTTGGACGAAACGACTCTAAATCCCACGAATCCGGCTGTTCAGAGGTCGTTAATCGCGCCGACAGTCGACTGATGCTGTGCATCAGTCGACTGATCGTGCTCCAACGGGAAAATCAGCCTTCTCTCTATAAAAAGAGGGTTGGTGGAGGTTTTTGGGGTTAATGCTTATTCTCTGATTCTTCTCCAAAGCCTCCACGAGTTTTCAAGCTTTCTAAGTGATCTTAAATCCTCTCCTCCTCTCTCTAAGCTAAAATTTCATTCTTTGTAAAGAAGAGGAGGTTTTGTTGTAATGGAGAGCTTCTTAGTGAAATTACTTGGGTTGATCCCCTTTAAGGATCGCCGTGGAGTAGGAGCACTATCTTCGAACCACGAAAAGGCTTTGTTAGCATTGTTTTTCATTTTTACTTATATTATCTTTGTTTTTGCTTCCGCTAATCATTCTTGTAGAAACGAAAAATGCTATTCACCCCCCCCTCTAGCTTCCAAATGATCCCCAACAAGTGGTATCAGAGCCCGGATCACATCAGAAGATCTAGCAATCAACCAGAGCAAAGATTGATTTTCAAGAGGGGTATAGCACGGCGAGACCTCCGTTCTTCGACGACAATGACTTCGGATATTGGAAAGGTAGGATGGAGTATTACTTAATGAATGATATTGATAATTGGTTTAGTGTTGTATATGATTTTGAGAAGCCGGTCGACGAATTAGGAGCACCACTACCAACAAAAGATTGGACAAGAGAGATGGCCAAGAAAGCACAAGCCAATGCAAAAGCAACGACCACACTTCAATGTGGTCTATCCAAGGAGCAACTTTCTAAAGTCGGGCCTTTCAACTCCGCAAAAGAGCTTTGGGAGAAGCTCATCGAATTGAATGAAGGTTCAAAGGAGACTAGAAGAGCCAAAAGAGACCTATTGATAGGTCAACTCCAAAGCTTCACCATGAAGACCAACGAAACCGTGAGTCAAATGCATGGTCATTTCAAGGAAGTAGTCAACGGACTACATGTTATAGGTGAGAAGGTCGACAACCGAGACCTTGTAAGATATGTGTTACAAGCTTTCCCTAGGACAACCTTATGGGCTTCAATGGTAGATGCCTATAAGGTCTCTAGGGATGTTTCATTAGTTAAGTTAGATGAGCTATTTTGTGAATTTCAATTGCATGAACAAGCTAACATTTCATCCAAAGAGAAGGGTATAACTCTTTTTGTAGCAAAGAAGGAGAAGAAGAAGAAGGAGAAGAAGGAAGTGTCCTCCTCATCCGAATCTGAGGAAGACTCATCAAGTAGTGAAGATGAGTTATCGGCAAGCGAGGTGGCACATTACGTCAAGAAGTTTGGTAGGAAGTCAAGGAGACTCACCAAGAAAGATGTGAAGAGGATGTTCCAATCCTCAAGAGGTAAATCTTCAAATAATTCAAATTCTACCTCTAACGTGACTTGTTTTGGTTGCAACAAGAAAGGGCACATAAAGACAAATTGCCCATAACTAAAGAACAAGGAGGAGAAGGAAAAGAAAAAGAAGGAAAAGAAGGAGAAGAAGAAGGAGGAGGCGATGGTGGCACAAACATGGGACACTCTAAGCATGGAGGAGTCTTCTGACGATGAAGAAGTTTGCCATGCCACCCGGAATCTAGCCCTCATGGCATTGGAGGAAGAAGCCGGGAGCTCAAGCGAGGAGTCTTCTTCCTCTTCAAGCGATGAATCATCATCAAGTGATGATGATGAGGTAAATAACTCACCTAAAGTAGATTTACTTTACAAGACTATTGCATGTTTACAAAATGATTTAAATAGATCGAAAACTAGGATTAAGGATCTAAAATTAGAGATCAAATCACTTAAGAGTGTAGATTCATCATGTGGTAAACCATCTAGTGATAACGATGAATGTACCCTTAGGGATGAAAATGATGAGTTAAGAAAAGAAATAGGTAAATTAAGAGCATGCTTAGAAAAATTCACCAATGGTTCAAAATACCTAGACATGATTATTAAGGATCAAAGGGCTATCTACAACAAGGTCGGATTAGGATATAGGCCTAAGGAAAAAGAGGTAGCATTTACATCTCTTGTTAGTAGAAAATCAATAATTAAAAGCAAGAGGAGAAAGGCATGGGTACCTAAGAAATTTATCATTGATGCTAGTGGTCCTAACATTTGGGTACCTAAGGATTGTGTTTTTCATGTGATATAGGTATAAGAACCAAGCTTGTGGATAGTTGATAGTGGGTGCTCAAAGCATATGACCGGGGATGAGAGAAAATTCTCTACTATCAACCACACTAGCAAAGGAAAAGTCTCATTTGGTAATAGCGGCAAACTTAAGATTCTAGGAAAGGGCACAATTGAGGTATACACCAATCTTGCCATTCATAAAGTGCTATTAGTTAAAAATATGAAATTTAATTTACTTAGTGTTAGTCAACTATGTGATGCAAACTTTGATGTTAAATTTGATTCCTCAAAATGTTTTATAAGACACAAAACTCAAAATGATTGCATGTTAGTAGGTTTTAGGAAATCAAATATATATTATGTTGATTTATCCTATACTACTAATGCTTCCACTAATTGTCTTATTGCAAAAGAGGAAGAAAGTTGGATTTGGCATAGGAGGCTAGGACACATAAACATGAAGAATATAGCCAAAGTAGCGAAATTGAAGCTAGTCAAAGGATTGCCTAAAGTCAAATTTCTCAAGGACAAAATGTGTGATGCATGCCAAGAAGGGAAACAATTAAAAACATCACACAAAGGTAAAAATTTACTTAGTACCGCTTTACCATTAGAACTCTTACATATGGATTTATTTGATTGCCATAGTACCCCCTCTATAATTGGTAGTAAATATTGCTTGGTAATAGTAGATGATTTCTCTAGGTTTACTTGGGTATTTTTCTTGAAAAATAAAGATGAAACCTTAGGAATAATCATAGGATTCAGCAAAAGAGTAGAAAAGGAAAGAAAACTCAAAATCAACTGGATCCATAGTGATCATGGTGGAGAATTTGAGAATTCTAACTTTTCAACTTTTTTCTTAGAACAAGGGTACAAGCATGAGTTTTCTTGTCCTAGAAGACCCCAACAAAATGGGGTTGTGGAAAGGAAAAATCATGCCCTACAAGAAGCGGCTAGGACAATGCTTAATGCATACTCCTTACCTAGCTACTTGTGGGCGGAAGCGGTTAATACCGCTTGCTATATCCAAAATAGGGTATTGATTCATAGGTTTTTAGGAAAAACTCCATTTGAATTGTGGAATGGTACAATTCCAACAATTCATTATTTTAAGGTCTTTGGATGTAAAGTCTATATTTTAAATACCAAAGACAACCTAGGTAAGTTTGAGTCCAAAGAGGATGAGGGAATCCTAGTTGGATACTCATCCACTAGTGTAGGGTATAGAGTTTACAATAAAAGGACTCAAAGGATTGAAGAATCTTCAAATGTTCAATTTGATGAATCCTCAAATACATATCCTAGGAAATCCCCTATTAATGATGATATTAATAATGAAAATCAAGAAATTACCCGACAATTTCAAAATTTAACCTTAAGGGGTAATGATCAAGGGGGAGGATTGAATCAAGGGGGAGTAAGGGATGATTCCGATGATGAGCATAGGATTGAGGTTGATCATGATCAAAACCAAATTAGTAGACCTCCTAGAACCATAAGAGTTCATCAAAGTCACCCCTTAGATCAAATTGTGGGTGAATTATCTCAAGGAGTTAGGACTAGGTCATTCCATAGGGATCCCACTAGTCATATAGCTCTAATTTCTCAAATTGAGCCCAAAACAATTAAAGATGCATTACTTGATCCGGATTGGATCTTAGCAATGCAAGATGAATTGGCTCAATTTGAAAGGAGTCAAGTATGGGAGTTAGTTCCTAGACCAAGTGAAAACACCATTGTTACTACAAGATGGGTCTTTAGGAACAAACTAGATGACCAAGGAAATATCACTAAAAATAAAGCAAGATTAGTTGCAAGGGGTTTTAATCAAGTTGAAGTACTTGACTATGATGAAACATATGCCCTGGTTGCTAGGTTAGAGTCCATTAGAATACTTTTAGGGTATGCCTCCTTTATGGGTTTCAAACTCCATCAAATGGATGTCAAATCGGCATTCCTAAATGGGTTTATTAAGGAAGAGGTATATGTAGAACAACCTCCTGGGTTTGAAAATATGGACTATCCAAACAATGTATACAAGCTTAGGAAAGCTTTGTATGGTTTGAAACAAGCTCCCCGGGCTTGGTATGAAAGATTATCATCTTTCTTAATTTCTAAGGATTTTAAAAGGGGTAGTATAGATCAAACTCTCTTTATAAAGTCAACATCTAAGGACATCTTTGTAGCCCAAGTATATGTTGATGACATTATCTTTGGGTCAACAAATGATGAACTCCTTCAAGTCTTTATTCAAAATATGGAAAAAGAGTTTGAAATGAGTCTAGTTGGGGAATTAAATTTCTTCTTAGGATTGCAAGTCAAACAAACTAGTGAAGGTATTTATATTTTTCAATCCAAATATGCTAAGGAAATGATTAAGAAATTTGGTTTGGAAAATGCTAAGGTGGTTTCAACTCCAATGGCAACCAATACAAAAATAGATAGTGATAGTGAAGGAAAACAAATAGATCTTACACTTTATAGGAGCATGATTGGTAGCCTTTTGTACCTAACCGCTAGTAGACCCGACATATTATTTGTGGTTGGTATGTGTGCTAGGTATCAATCATGTGCTAAAGAATCTCATTTAGTTGCCGTTAAGAGAATTTTAAGATATGTTAAAGGCACACTAAATGTAGGTCTATGGTACCCTAGGACTAGGTATTTTGATTTGATTGGGTACACCAATTCTGATTATGCCGGTTGCAAATTGGATCGAAAAAGTACTAGTGGTGGATACCAATTCCTTGGGTCTTCCCTAGTTAGTTGGAGTAGTAGGAAGCAACCTTGTGTTGCCTTATCTACCACCGAGGCCGAATATGTGGCTATGGGTGGTTGTGTAGCTCAACTACTATGGATGAAACATACCCTAAAGGATTATGAGCTATCTTACTCCAACATGAAAGTATTTTGTGATAATGTGAGCACCATTAACTTGACCAAAAATCCGGTGCATCACTCTAGGACCAAGCACATTAAAGTGAAACATCACTTCATTAGAGATCATGTGGCTAAGGGGGACATTGAGCTTAATTACATTGAATCCAAGTCCAACCTAGCCGACATATTTACCAAGGCTCTCCCCGAGATAGAATTTTCTTCACTTAGGAGAGAACTTGGAATGCACTTGGTTGAGTAAAGGTATAGGTTTGCATGATCCTATAGAAATACTAGGATTTATACCTTTAAGCATCTCACAAAATACTTAAAAACCATAATTTTTGTATTGAGCCACTTAGACAATATGTGAGATGTTAGGAAGATGCACTTGGTTCATCATGCTTGTTATGATGCATTACTATGAACCAAAGTGTCATCAAGAGACATTAATCCTTCATTGGACCAATCATTGGGAAGGCTTATACACAATTGATGTGCATATAGCTCCAAGAACATGATTGGAAATGTCAAATACAATATATTTTAAACTATGTTTATCATACTTTAAAAAACAGTTTTCAAGTGAAACACAAAAGTGATACAAAGTTTGCAAAAGGTTTAGAACTTTTACTAATTTCCAAGGTTGTATCAATATTGAAATCTGGAAAACTTATATTTTTCAAAATATTTTTCCTTGATAAAGTATGATTTCAAAAATGTGTACACAAAATTTCATAATTTTTCGAGATTTCTGGAATTTCTAACGCATTTTAATTTGACCAAAAGGTCAATTTCAGATATTAGACGTAGCAATGTCGATTCGAAGATCGGTGATACACTGTGTTTTCAGAAAATTAGATCCATTTTCTGATATTTAGTGTATCCTTGTTGATCTAAAACTATAGATTGATAATATTGAGTATAAACAACGTGTATGACTGTTTAATGCGGTGTTTTAGGGGGAGCTTCACATAACGTAACTTTCTTATTCCAAAAAATTACATTGTTGGTGCAAAGTTAGGAGTTAAATCTTCAAATTACTTGTTAGACTTTTGTTCCACATGTTTTGTTTACTCATCATGAACTATATCTTGGATTAAGGGGGAGCTACAATTCATATATATACCTTAGTTCAAGATTATAATACATTCAATTCTTCTGTGAATTACATGATTTCTTCTCTTTTTGATGTATGTCAAAGCGGGAGAAGAAATGTTTAAGTTAGAAATTAGATATATGATTATGTGATTATGTGTATCTTTAAAAGACCTAACTTAAATGATTGCCAAACATCAAAAAGGGGGAGATTGTTGGTGCAACAATGCCCTAAGCATTCATATGTTTTGATGTTTGGATAATCATCTATGTTAGGCAACAAATTGTAATCTAATGGTGAACATGATTAAGTGACAGGTAAAGGCAAAGTCCAAGTGTGATCTTGGCAAGAGAAGTCCAAAGGCACATCTTGGCAGCGTAAGTCCAAGCATGTAGACTTGGCGGCGTAAAGTCCAAGCACGCCTTGGCAAAGGAAAACCCAAGACATGACAAAACCGAAGGAAGCTCTTGGAAGCAAAGTGCAAAGGATGAACAAGTCGCGGACTCGGAGGGATCCTGGAAGCGCAAGGCTTAAGTAAGAGCTAGAAGGTTGAGTCTAGGCCTAGGGGGTGAAATTAAGTATGAAATACTCATACTTGATGTGTATCAGTCGACTGATACGATATATCAATCGACTGGTCAAGTGCTCGACTGAGTCACCGTGAAACCCTGACTATCAATCGACTGCCTTGGCAATGGTAGTCGACTGATGATGCTATCAGTCGACTGACAAAAGTGGCAGTCGACTGATAAAGATAAAAACAGGCACAGAATGGAGTCCCACTCGACTACGGCATGTGATCACTCGACTGATGGAGGGATCAATCGACTGATGAGAATGCCGTTGGATGAAACGACTCTAAATCTCATGAATCTAGCTGTTCAGAGGTCGTTAATTGCGTCGGCAGTCGACTGATGTTGTGCATCAGTCGACTTATCGTGCTCCAACGGGAAAATCAACCTTCTCTCTATAAAAAGAGGGTTGGTGGAGGTTTTTGGGGTTAATGCTTATTCTCTGATTCTTCTCCAAAGCCTCCACGAGTTTTCAAGCTTTCTAAGTGATCTTAAATCCTCTCCCCCTCTCTCTAAGCTAAAATTTCATTCTTTGTAAAGAAGAGGAGGTTTGGTTGTAAAGGAGAGCTTCTTAGTGGAATTGCTTGGGTTGATCCACCTGAAGGATCGCCGTGGACTAGGAGTGTTATCTCCGAACCATGTAAAGGCATTGTTAGCATTGTTTTTCATTTTTACTTATATTATCTTTTTTTTGTGCTTCCGCTAATCATTCTTGTTGAAACGAAAAATGCTATTCACCCCCCTCTAGCTTCCAAACGATCCCCAACACCTTCTACTCCCACAGAATTATAGACTGGGTGAAAGCCTAGTCTGAGACATATTCGGATTTGAAGGAGTCCAGCACATGTGCGGAAGGCAGATGCTGGTAAGTTGGAATCTCGTACATAAGTGCACATATTCGTAGGCTATCCTAGAGGAACAAAAGGTGGTTTGTTCTATAGTCCTAGAGATCAAAGGGTGATCGTTAGCATGAACACCAGATTTTTAGATGAAGACTATGTGATGAACCACAAGCCCTTGAGTAAGATTATTCTAGAGGAATTGAGAGGGGAAGTCACTACTTCAGTACCACTGGTACAAGAGGATATACCACAAGTGACTGCACCGCGTGTCACAGAGGATACACAGGTGATACCTCGTTGTAGTGGGAGGGTTGTTAGATAGCCTAATAGATTTATGTTCTTTGAAGAATCTTCTGATTTGGTCCATAGTGAACATGAACCTGATCCCTAGACATATGACGAGGCAATCCAAGATAAAGATGCGGTATCTTGGCAAAGTGCGATGAATTCTGAGATAGAATCTATGGATTCAAATCAGGTCTGGGAGCTAGTAGAACCACCCAATGGTGTAAAAACCATTAGATGCAAGTGGATCTACACAAGAAAGAGAGGAATAGATGGGAAGGTTGAGACCTTCAAAGCACAAGCCAATTGTTACGAAAGGGTATACTCAGAAAGAGGGCATCGATAATGATGAGACCTTTTCGTCGGTAGCTATGCTTAAGTCTATTCAGATTCTCTTATGTATTGCTGCTCATATGGATTATGAGGTGTAGAAAATGGATGCCAAGACAGCTTTCCTTAATGTAAGTCTTGAGAAAAACATCTATATGGAGCAACCAGAGGGATTCATTGTAAAGGGCAAAGAGCATCTTGTGTGCAAGCTTAATCGGTCCATTTATGGATTGAAGCAAGCTTCAAGATCTTGGAACATCCGCATTGATGAGCCAATCCAGTCTTATGGATTTATTCAAAGTCCGGATGAGTCTTGTGTATACAAGAGATGTGATGGAAATGTAGTGGTATTTCTTGTACTATATGTAGATGACATTTTGTTAATTGGCAACAATGTCAAGGTGTTATCAGATGTAAGGGTATGGTTGTCCAAAAAGTTTGACATGAAGGACATGGGAGAAGTTGGACACATCCATGGGATCAAGGTTATAAGGGATCGCAGGAAAAGGATGTTGTGCTTATCTTAAGCTTCATACATAGACACCATTTTTGCTTGTTTTTGCATGTAGAACTACAAGAAAGGTTTTCTACCTTTTAGGCATGGAGTACCTTTATCTAAAGAGATGTATCCTAGAACATCAAAGGAGATAGAGGAGATGAAGGTGGTTCCTTATGCTTAGGCAATAGGAAGCCTCATGTATGCTATGTTATGTACGAGGTCGGATATCTGCTTTGTCGTAGGCATGGTTAGCAAATATCAGAGTAATCTAGGATAGGGACATTGAACTATGGTAAAGCATATATTGAAGTACCTGAGAAGGACTAGGGATTATAAGCTGGTATACCAGTCAGATCAATCACTCCCTGTGGGTTACACACATTTCAACTTCCAATCAGATAGGGATAATAGTAAGTCTACCTCAGGTTTTTGTGTTACTTTGGGAGGTGGAGCCATTGTATGGAGGAGTGTAAAGCAGAAATGCGTAGCGGACTCCACCATGGAAGCTGAGTATGTGGCAGCCTCTGAGGGTGCCAAAGAAGTTGTATGGCTCAGGAACTTCTTGATGGACTTGGATGTGATTCCTGGTTTGCCCAGAACTATCACAATTTATTGTGATAACAGTGGTGCAGTTGCAAACTCGAAGGAACCACGAGCCCATAAGGCAAGTAAACACATAGAGCATAAGTACCACCTGATACGAGAAATTGTAAAGCGAGGAGAAGTTGTTGTAGCCAAGATTGCATCAGAGGATAACCTGGCAGATCCTTTCACTAAGGCCCTTCCAGCGAGAGCTTTTGATAGGCATATGGAGGGAATGGGAATCAGATGTATGGCAGTTTGAAGACAACATAGTCTTTTAGTATAAGTGGGAGATTGTTGGAATGTATATTGAAAAGTCTATCTTTTGTATAAACATCTTTATTTTTGAAATAAGAGTCATATGATCATTGTTTGTATATTTAGGGTTATGCATATTGTCTGATACATTACATTGTAGATAACATAGTGTGTAGTGTCACACGGGAGATCATGTTATCAGTTACTTGTAGAGTATAAGTAGAAGGTCACAACCAAGATGGTTTTGGACAAACCATTGGTATGGTTGTAGTGTAATTTTGTATTGGTTTGTCATGACCATAGAATTACATTAGTACACTTTGTGTGGATTGATCAAGACCGACTTAGAGGTGATTCTATTCATTGCTAACTACATAATTGAATCAGACCTCGGATATTATAGTGTACATGCTCTTAATCCCGATATAATAACAGGCACATGTACTTAGTATTTATTTCTTTGATTTACCAATGGGTGAGATTTATAGATTAAATCGATAGGCTCGGTAAGTTGGCAAATGATATTATTTACATGGTGTGTCGTTGATTATAGGAGGAAACCGTGTCATATATATTAGGATGATGATGTCCCCTTGAGGAGCTCATAAGGATCTTCATATAAACCCTACAGGTGGACTTGGTCCGGCATGATGATGAGATTTAGTGGTACTTCCCATGGAGTTAGATGTTGATTAATTAATGGTCAGTAAATTAATTAATCGATGGACATTCGAGATCTTAAATACGGGGAGAAAAATGTACATATAATAGATGGAGCCCATATTAACTTATGGGGGTTGGTGAGGTAGATCAATGATAATCCTTTAGTGGATTGGATTATCATTAATGGATTGGACTTTATGTGGGATTGATCCATTGGGTGGCCAAGATCCAACTCCTCCTCATGGTCCCTATTGTAGCCTATTAAAACCCTCATGAAGCCTAGATCCGACGGTAGAAAATGAAACCCTAGATCCGATGGTGGAAATTGAATCCCTAGATCCGACAGTTGAGATTGAAAAGGAGGCTTAAGCCTAGCTCTATAAAAGGAGGGCTAGGGCTTGGGTGGTAAGAGCAATTGAAAGGATTTGGGTTTTTCTCTTTGGCATGGGCTAGGGTTTTGAGAGACTTTGGGCGACAACTAGGGTGAGGCTTTGCTCTTCTTCCTTTGGTTGGTTGACGCCCATCTTCATCTTCTTTTCTCTTCCTGTCCGACGCCCATCTTCTTTCTTTGTCATGTTTTGTCCGGTGGCAACAAGAGCTCCTCTTGTTGGCTGGAATTCATATTCCATCTCCTTTTCCTTTGTGCCCAGCGGTAACAACAAAGAGGAGAAAGAGGTTTGATCTTTTTCCAAAGGGATTCTGTTCGGAACTAGATAAGAGAAGAAGGGAGCTTTTTATCTTCCTTTGTTCGGAGCGAACAAGGAAAGGAAAATACGAGATCTAGGAGTCTTCATCTCTTGGAGGATCGTTGCCCACACAACGTCCAAGAGGAGGATAGGACATATAATAGAAGACCAAGAGGTAAACAAGAGGTATAATTCTTGTTTTTGTTTCCTTTTGTTTCTTTGTATTATGTATGTAATTGCATGTGGCTAATTTACTTGGACCCCTAAGATAAATACAAAAATTGGCGATCCGTACATCATCTATTCCATGGCTAATCGAGGAAAAGAGTTAGGTTGCTTGAACAAAGAGTTTGTTCAAGAGACCACTCTAATCGAATAGCACGATGATGGATCGATTGCTTGGGTAATCTGTCATCGTCATGGATTAATTTTTTTTAATCTAGGGACGTAGATGGGATCGCCATGCACAAGCGACCAAGTTGAGACGTGAAGCAATTCCCTACAAAGATTGCTTTCGAGAAGCGAGTTCGTGGAACTCATTTTTAGATCCGAATTGGATTCAAATTGTGATCGTCTCTCAAATCACAACGACTTCAACGTGAAGCTAGTACCTCTTGTGAAGTCGTGGCTCGTGCTTTTGTGAAGTTATCTCGACGATACTCAGTGTGGATACGGATAAAGGCGAAACTCGCGAGGGTCGCTTGGTTGATGTCATTCCCGCTTCACGTAATTCGTCAGGTATACCTAGTATAAGTTTTCTTTTATTGAAAAATTTGAGATGGCGATTATGTCTTCACATATTGTATCCTTTGCATGCGTGTGGTGTGTGTGTTTGTCACGCCCGCCCTTTCCTAGGGTCCGGAGGGGCGGCGCGTGACGCGACCGTACATACATACATCGTACTACTTACAGCGGAAGACTTTAGACACATTTTTTTTTTCTTTTAAACATAGACATGCATTGTCATATATATATACTTCTTCTTCACATAGAGCATGCATCATTATTTCATAGGTACTTAGTGCTTAGTTCAAGTCCATAAACATCATCATCATAAGGAAACATATAGGACATCCATAAACATCATCATCATAAGGAAACATATATAAGGACATAACGGATCTCCTCTACCATGCCACTACCACACACATTTGGCCCCTCCTGCTGCTCCCTTTAGTTTATCCATCCCTTACCCTTATCTGCAGTACAAGGGAAAAATAAACTATAAGCACATAGGCTTAGTAAGATCCTGTCCTACTCACAAAAACCATACATCGACATTAATCATGGCATGTAACATTCATAACATATAAGCAACATAACATGTAACATATATGATGTAAGGAACATAACATGTAGCATAAGTAAACATAAGTAAACATAACATGCAACATATATAACATAACAACATATCATTAAATATATGACATAATCAAACATATCATACAACATATGTAACATAGCAACATATACATGACATATCAAACATAACATATAACATATGTAACATAGCAACATATACATGACATATCAAACATAACAGGCTACATATATAACATAGCAACATAGTATGTAAACCTAACAATCATATCATGTAAACATATGCAGGATGCTCTTTGAAAACATATAGTATAGGTACGTAAACATAAATCTCAACATATTTGGGCCCGACATTGTACCACATCATCATCATCATAGCGCGCATCCCTAAATAGACCAGAGGTAGCAAGTCTCGAACCTACTTAGTTACTAGGCCCGATCTTAGTCCGTCGACCTAGGGCCATCGTCATAGAGTAGAAGCCCATCCTAGGCCCAATCTTAGTCCATCGACCTAGGGCATCTTGGAGCCCATCCTGTACTAGGCCCGATCTTAGTTCGTCGACCAAGGGGCAATCATACATAGAAGCCCATCCTAGGCCCGATCTTAGTCCGTCGGGCTAGGGCATCTTAGGAGCCCATCCCTTTGGACCTTGTTAGGGTCCTGGTACAAGCCATGCAGAAAGTAAAATACTTATATGCTTTTTATTATAACATATCTTATTTCATTTCGCAAACATAGCATACTTCATTTTGTAACATATCATATTTCACTTCATGAACATATTATATTTTATTTCATAAACATATCATACTTCATTTCATAGCATGTCATATTTCACTTCATAATCATGTTTCATTTCATGAACATATCATTTTCCATTTCATAATAATAACATATTCATTTCATAACATATCTTATTATCACACACATATAGAGCATGTCATAAGGTATAAACATCAAACAGGAGTAAACACTAACCTAGGGCATGTTATCTTCATCTAGCATTATTTAATATCACAAGTTAACATGAATTCACCTAAACATAAAAACACATGTTAACCTAACCTAGAGCATGTTAAAGAATAGTGGTTGGCCGAATGGTTCATGGGGCTTTTAGGCTTAAACCTTTAATATAATCCATCTAACATCCTAACATCATCATATGCATACAAAACATGGTATAGAACTTCAATGAAACACCAAAAACATATGTTGGGCGAATAGTTCATAGAGGTTTTTAGGGCTAACTTTTTATCTAATCCATTTTACATCCTAACATCATCATATGCATGCAAAACATGGTATAGAACTTCAATGAAACACCAAAAACATATGTTGGCCGAATAGTTCATAGAGGTTTTTAGGGCTAACTTTTAACCTAATCCATTTTACATCCTAACATCATCATATGCATACAAAACATGATATAGAACTTCATTGAATCATCAAAAACAAGAGTTGGTCGAATGGTTCATGGAAGCTTTTAGGGTTAACTTTTAACCTAATCCATTTTAACATTCTAACATCATCATATGCATGAAAAACATGATATAGAACTTCAATGAAACACCAAAAACATATGTTGGCCAAATAGTTCATAGAGGTTTTTAGGGTTAACTTTAAACCTAATCCATTTTACATCCTAACATCATCATATGCATACAAAACATGATATAGAACTTCATTGAAACACCAAAAACCTATGTTGGCCGAAGAGTTCATAGAGGTTTTTAGGGTTAACTTTTAACCTAATCCATTTTACATCCTTACATCATCTTATTCATACAAGTAGGGTATAGAACTTCATGGAGAACTCAATTAAAAGGGCTTGGCCGAATGGATTTTGGAGAATTGCCATAAATCATAAATCGAAGGGCTATTTGTATGCAGGTGAGGGGATACTTACATCCTTTGCTTTTCTTTTTGGTTGGAAAATGACCTAAGGGAAGCAACCTAGCCTTGCTTCTTGCTTGGATGAGGTTCGGCCAAAGAATGGAGAGGGGGAACACTAGGGTTCAGTGAGGAGGAAGAAGAAGAGGAGGAGAAAAAAATTTTGATAACTCATGTCCCCTCATTCCCCCTATTTATTCACTTGAAGAGTCCCTTAGTCTCCCTTACCTCTAACTATAATTTCCCATGTTCTTCTAATAATAAAATCTTATTGGGCTTCTGGTTAGTGGATGCATCTATAGGGCTTTGCTATCTCTAGAGGTTTGGGGTTCAATTCCTAGGCCTTGCATCCTTTTTGGCTTATTTTCTTTTATTTTTGAAAATCCCACATAAAGCCCATCATAATCAAGCCAAAAATTCTTGTAAAATTGCTAGAAATTTTATGGGTGTTACAATCCTTCATACCTTTTAAAAGTTTCATCCTCGAAACTTAGAACAATTATGGGTACTTCTGCTTCATGTCCTCCTCGCGTTCCCAGGTAGCTTCTTTGTACCGTTGATTCTGCCACATGACCTTTACTAAGGGCACCTCTTTGTTCCTTAGTCTCTTGACTTCTCGGTCTAATATCTGGATAGGCCGACTTTCAATACTCAGGTCCTCTTGAACTTGTACTGGTTGTGGCTCGATCACTTGGTCCGCACTGGAAATGCATTTTTTGAGCACAGAAACATGGAACACGTTGTGGATAGCCGACATCTTTTGAGGCAGCTCCAGCTTGTAAGCTACTTTGCCAACCCTCTGCAATATCGAATACGGTCCCACATAGCGCGGACTCAGCTTACCCTTCCTTTCGAATCTCATCACTCCCTTCATAGGGGCCACTTTGAGGAATACCAGGTCCCCGACTTCGAATTCTAACGGTCTACGCCGCATATCCGCATAGCTCTTTTGTCGGCTCTGAGCAGTTTCAATTCTCTGACGGATGTTCTGTATAGCTCGGGTGGTGTCATCGATGAAGTCCGTCTGGAGTCCCATCCCCTTCTTTTCACCACCCTCGTACCAGCATATGGGAGATCTACATTTCCTCCCGTATAGAGCCTCGTAGGGTGTCATTCCAATAGTAGCTTGGTAGCTATTGTTGTAGGCGAATTCTGCCAAACATAAGTATCGACACCAGCTAACTTTGAAATCTAGGGTGCAAGCTCGTAACATATCCTCCAATACTTGATTTACCCTCTCGGTCTGTCCGTCCGTCTGGGGATGGAAGGTAGTACTGAACAATAGCTTCGTGCCTAGGGCCTTCTGAACACATTCCCAGAAATGGGAAATAAAGCGACCATCTCTGTCAGAAATGATGGTCTTAGGAATTCCATGTAGTCTGATAATTTCTCTAGCATATAACTGAGCCAGTTGCTCTGTCGAATAAGTCATCTTGATTGCTAAGAAGTGGGCGGACTTCGTCAATCTATCCACAATTACCCATATAGCATCATAACTGTTTGTCGTCTTGGGTAATGCTGAGATGAAATCCATATAAATGTCTTTCCATTTCCATTCTGGAATCTGAATTGGCTGCAGTGTTCCTCCAGGTCTCTGGTGTTCTTCTTTAAACATCTGGCAGGTCAGGCAGGTACCGACATACTGAGCCACATCTCTTTTCATTCCGAACCACTAGAATTTTCTTTTCAGGTCTTGGTACATCTTGGTGGTTCCAGGATGCATCGCATAAGGGGTCCGTGAGCTTCCTCAAATATCTTCTTCCGTAATTCTGGATCGTCGGGAATACACAAGCGATCCCTGAGGTAGAGTACTCCATTATCAGAGATACAAAACCCGTCGTCCATTCCTTCTAGGACCTCTTGCTTGATCCTCTGAATGCTTGGGTCACGGGCTTGCTTTGACAGTATATCATCGAACAGCGTCGATGCTAACGTCATGGTCGAGAGCTGTCCGGAAATGATTTCAACCCCGTAACACATAATCTCCTTTTCTAAGGGCCGAGATAACACTAATAGAGACATCAAGGTGGCGCAGGACTTCCTGCTGAGTGCATCAGCCACCTTGTTTGCTTTCCCCGGATGGTAGAAGATCTCGCAGTCATAATCCTTGATGAGCTCGAGCCATCTGCGTTGTCTCATGTTCAGTTCCTTCTGTGTGAAGAAATATTTCAGACTCTGATGGTCTGTATAAATCCTACACTGAGCTCCATATAGATAATGCCTCCATGTTTTGAGAGCAAAGACCACGACCGCTAGCTCTAAATCATGGGTGGGATAATTCCTTTCGTGTTCCTTGAGTTGACTAGAGGTGTAGGCAATGACCTTGCCATTCTACATGAGTACAGCTCCGAGTCCCAACTTGGAAGCGTCACTGTAAATGTCGAAGCCTTCGTTACTGTCCGGAAGAGCAAGGATTGGAGCACTGGTCAGTCTCCTTTTCAATTCTCTGAAACTCCTCTCGTAGGTGTCCGTCCACTCATTTTTCTTGTTCTTTCTGGTGAGGACTGTCATAGGGGCGGCAATCCTGGAGAAGTTCTCTACAAACTTCCGGTAGTAGCTTGCTAGCCCAAGAAAGCTTCTGATCTCGCTGGCATTCTTTGGTCGGTTCCAGTCACTCACGACTTCAATCTTTATTGGGTCTACCATCACTCCGTGCTTGGATATAACGTGACCCAAAAATGATACTTGTTCGAGCCAGAACTCGCATTTGGAGAACTTTGCAAATAGCTGCTTTTCCTGAAGAATCTGTAATACCACATTCAGGTGTTTTGCATGCTCCTCTGGGGTTCTCGAATATATCAGTACGTCGTCGATGAAGACGATCACAAACTTGTCGAGGAATGCCGAGAATACCCGATTCATCAAATCCATGAACAGAGCAGGTGCATTCGTCACTCCGAAGGGCATAACTACGAACTCGTAATGTCCGTATCTGGTCCGGAAGGCCGTCTTTGGTATATCATCTGATTTCACTTTTACTTGATGATAGCCAGATCTCAGGTCAATCTTAGAGAAAACGATGGCACCCTTTAGTTGGTCGAACAGGTCATCAATCCGCGGTAAAGGGTACCGGTTCTTGATCGTCACATTATTCAGCGCTCGGTAGTCTATGCACATTCGCATAGACCCATCTTTCTTCTTCACCAACAACACTAGAGCTCCCCATGGAGAGCGACTTGGGCAAATAAGTCCCTTGTCGAGTAACTCCTGTAGCTGTCCCTGAAGTTCCTTCAATTCAGCCGGCGCCATACGGTAAGGTGCTTTAGAGATCGGGTTAGTACTAGGAAATCAATTCGATCTCAAATTCAACTTCTCTATCTGGGGCTAGCCCTGGTAGTTCATCTGGGAATACCTCTAGGTAGTTGCATACAACTCTGACATCTTCTAGCTTCTGATCCTCGGCTTGACTTGTATCAACTATGTGTGCCAGAAACCCAGTGCATCCACTGTCTAACATCTTGCGTGCCTGTAGAGCGGATAAAATTTTATTGTCTCTTCTCCTTGGCTCTCCAATAAATTCGAACATAGGTTCCGCCTCCGGCTGGAAGACCACTTTTCTTTTACGGAACTCGATTGAAGCACAGTACTTGCTTAAGAAATCGATGCCCAGTATAATATCATAATCCTACATGTCGAGCACTATCAGATCACAATAGAATTCTCTGTCTGCGATTCTGATGGGTGCGGCTCGCAGGGCATTACTTCTCCCGAGGGCAGAGTGGTTAAGAACTGGCGATCTAGAGCTTGTGGTGGTATGTCTATCTTTCCAATAAAGTGTGTAGAAACAAATGAATGTATTGCCCCAGTATCAAATAATGTAGTAGCATGCTGACAGAAAATAAATATTTGACCTGTGACAACCGTAGAGGCATTCGCCACATCTTCTTGGGTGAGAGAGAATACCCTGGCATCTGTCATAACTGGTGGGGCTTCTAGTCTCCCTTGGCTGATCGGGGTTCCTTCGATTACAGCCTGCATCTGGTGTAACTGTGGAGGAGCACTCCTGGGCTGGGCATACTACCGAGGAGGTGCTCAACTCGATAGGCGCCACGACTCTATGTCCTGCCCGTCCACAGTTGTAACATCTATTTGTGCCTTGATAGCATACTCGAGGATGTATCTTTCCGCAGGTAGCACACAGAGGGATCCTGGGCTGCTTGTTTGCTAGACCACCTTTAGGATCCTCCCATTGTTTTCTCTTGCCAGTGTGGTTCCCTTTCCAAGTACTTTGGTTCTCGACCTCTGACCGGGCTGACCCTGCCTTCACTCAGTGCCTTCTTTTGCTGCTTAATGTTGTCCATGTAATGCTCAGTAATCAGGGCACTACTGAATAGTTCCTCTGCGGTCTGCGGTCTATGAACTCCGCCGGCCACATTCAGAGCTATTTCTGGTCGGAGCATCTTCAGCATGAGTCTGACCCTTTCTTTTTCCGTGCTGACCAACTCTGGGCATAGGCGTGCGAGTCGGTTGAATCTCTTCACGGCTTTGCTGACTGATAGGTCACCTTGTCGGAACCCTGTGAACTCGTCGTAATGTTTGTTGGTTACCCTCATGTAGAAGAATTCTTCGAAAAATTCGTACTCGAAATCTGTCCATCTCATCTGGTTTATTTGTCTCTTTTCTTTAACCCGTTCCCACCACATCCGAGCATCTCCTGAAAGGCAGAATGATACACACTTAATCTTCTCGCATTCGGGCCAGTCCAGTAGCTCCACGATGCTTTCCACCGTCTTGAACCAGGCTTGGGCATCCCATGGTTCACCAGTACCAGAGAAATTTTCCAGCTTCAGTCTCTGCCACTGGATCAGGTAAGCTTCCTATCGAACCATCGGGCCAGGGCCCTCTGGTTGGACAGTAGGGTTTCCTCGCTGATTCATTAAGGCATTTATTACTTGCTGTTGTTCTGTGACTTGTCGCTGGAGTTCAGTAACTACGTGTGTAAGGTCATGCGGGGGTGCTATCTCATCAGCTCTACTACTGCGACTTCCCGACATGTTTATCTTCATATATTTAAAGTAAGGCTAGTATAAGTTTTTCGTTCGTTTATCTACGCATAATTAGACTAAAGCTAGCATAAAGTTATCATCCATGTTTTCATGCATATTTTAAGCTAAAGGTATTTCATATCATACATGAACAAAATAAGCTAAAGGTATTTCATATCATACATGAACAAAATAAGCTAAAGGCATTTGTTATCATACATGAAAGAAATAAAGTAGGCATAGAAATTCTTACTTGGAGCGGCATGATTTGGAGCTTGATGTGTGTGTAGTGGAAAGGCAGATCTTCTCTGATACCAACCTGTCATGCCCGCCCTTTCCTAGGGTCCGGAGGGGCGGCGCGTGACGCGACCGTACATACATACATCGTACTACTTACAGCGGAACACTTTAGACACATTTTTTTTTCTTTTAAACATAAACATGCATTGTCATATATAGATACTTCTTCTTCACATAGAGCATGCATCATTATTTCATAGGTACTTAGTGCTTAGTTCAAGTCCATAAACATCATCATCATAAGGAAACATATATAAGGACATCCATAAACATCATCATCATAAGGAAACATATATAAGGACATAACGGATCTCCTCTTCCATGCCACTACCACACACATTTGGCCTCTCCTGCTGCTCCCTTTAGTTTATCCATCCCTTACCCTTATCTGCAGTATAAGGGAAAAATAAATTATAAGCACATAGGTTTAGTAAGATCCTGTCCTACTCACAAAAACCATACATCGCATTAATCATGGCATGTAACATTCATAACATATAAGCAACATAACATGTAACATATATGACGTAAGGAACATAACATGTAGCATAAGTAAACATAAGTAAACATAACATGCAACATATATAACATAGCAGCATATCATGTAAATATATGACATAATCAAACATATCATACAACATATGTAACATAGCAACATATACATGACATATCAAACATAACATATAACATATGTAACATAGCAACATATACATGAAATATCAAACATAACATATAACATATGTAACATAGCAACATATACATGACATATCAAACATAACAGGCTACATATATAACATAGCAACATAGTATGTAAACCTAACAATCATATCATGTAAACATATGCAGGATGCTCTTTGAAAACATATATTATACGTACGTAAACATAAATCTCAACATATTTGGGCCCGACATTGTACCACATCATCATCATCATAGCGCGCATCCCTAAATAGACTGGAAGGTAGCAAGTCTCGAACCTACTAGGTTACTAGGCCCGATCTTAGTCCTTCGACTTAGGGCCATCGCCATAGAGTAGAAGCCCATCCTAGGCCCGATCTTAGTCCATCGACCTAGGGCATCTTGGAGCCCATCCCGTACTAGGCTCGATCTTAGTCCGTCGACCTAGGGGCAATCATACATAGAAGCCCATCCTAGGCCCGATCTTAGTCCGTCAGACTAGGGCATCTTAGGAGCCCATCCCTTTGGACCTTGTTAGGGTCCTGGTACAAGCCATGCAGAAAGTAAAATACTTATATGCTTTTTATTATAACATATCTTATTTCATTTCGCAAACATAGCATACTTCATTTCGTAACATATCATATTTCACTTCATGAACATATTATATTTCATTTCATAAACATATCATACTTCATTTCATAGCATGTCATATTTCACTTCATAATCATGTTTCATTTCATGAACATATCATTTTCCATTTCATAATCATAACATATTCATTTCATAACATATCTTATTATCACACACATATAGAGCATGTCATAAGGTATAAACATCAAACAGGAGTAAACACTAACCTAGGGCATGTTATCTTCATCTAGCATTATTTAATATCACAAGTTAACATGAATTCACCTAAACATAAAAACACATGTTAACCTAACCTAGAGCTTGTTAAAGAATAATGGTTGGCCGAATGGTTCATGGGGCTTTTAGGGTTAAACCTTTAATATAATCCATCTAACATCCTAACATCATCATATGCATACAAAACATGGTATAGAACTTCAATGAAACACCAAAAACATATGTTGGCCGAATAGTTCATAGAGGTTTTTAGGGCTAACTTTTTATCTAATCCATTTTACATCCTAACATCATCATATGCATGCAAAACATGGTATAGAACATCAATGAAACACCAAAAACATATGTTGGCCGAATAGTTCATAGAGGTTTTTAGGGCTAACTTTTAACCTAATCCATTTTACATCCTAACATCATCATATGCATACAAAACATGATATAGAACTTCATTGAATCATCAAAAACAAGGGTTGGCCGAATGGTTCATGGAGGCTTTTAGGGTTAAATTTTAACCTAATCCATTTTTACATTCTAACATCATCATATGCATGCAAAACATGATATAGAACTTCAATGAAAAACCAAAAACATATGTTGGCCGAATAGTTCATAGAGGTTTTTAGGGTTAACTTTTAATCTAATCCATTTTACATCCTAACATCATCATATGCATACAAAACATGATATAGAACTTCATTGAAACACCAAAAACCTATGTTGGCCGAATAGTTCATAGAGGTTTTTAGGGTTAACTTTTAATCTAATCCATTTTACATTCTAACATCATCATATGCATGAAAAACATGGTATAGAACTTCAATGAAACACCAAAAACATATGTTGGCCGAAAAGTTCATAGAGGTTTTTAGGGTTAACTTTTAACCTAATCCATTTTACATCCTAACATCATCATATGCATACAAAACTTGATATAGAACTTCATTGAAACACCAAAAACCTATGTTGGCCGAATAGTTCATAGAGGTTTTTAGGGTTAACTTTTAACCTAATCCATTTTACATCCTTACATCATCTTATTCATACAAGTAGGGTATAGAACTTCATGGAGAACTCAATTAAAAGGGCTTGGCCGAATGAATCATGGAGAATTTGCATAAAACATCAATCGAATGGCTACTTGTATGCAGGTGAGGGGATACTTACATCCTTCGCTTTTCTTTTTGGTTGGAAAATGACCTAAGGGAAGCAACCTAGCCTTGCTTCTTGCTTGGATGAGGTTCGGCCAAAGAATGGAGAGGGGGAGCTCTAGGGTTCGGTGAGGAGGAGAAAGCAATTTTGATAACTCATGCCCCCTCATTCCCCCTATTTATTCACTTGAAGAGTCCCTTAGTCTCCCTTACCTCTAACTATAATTTCCCATGTTCTTCTAATAATAAAATCTTTTTGGGCTTCTGGTTAGTGGATGCATCTTTAGGGCTTGGCTATCTCTAGAGGTTTGGGGTTCAATTCCTAGGCCTTGCATCCTTTTTGGCTTATTTAACTTCTATTTTTGAAAAGCCCAGATAAAGCCCATCATAATCAAGCCAAAAATTCTTGTAAAATTGCTAGAAATTTTACGGGCGTTACAGTGTTGTAATAAGTTAGTTATTTCTTATTTTTTCTTCCGTTGTGTCCATATTTATGAAACGTGTCCGAACACACACCCACGTCGATGCCGGGGAATCCCAACACAAAATAGGTTTTCAAAAATATTTTAAAATCATTTTAAAAAATCTTGGTAAAGTCTATCTTTTGATTGCAATCGCCATTGAAGAAGTTGATACAAAGAAGGTCAAAAAAATTGAAAGTTTCAATGGTTTTAAACTTTATATCAATCTTTCATTTTAATGGGTATTTTATTTTAAAACTATTTTTCACCCATTGTATTTCATGTAAGTAATGTACGTATGTATTTTCAATATTTTTCAAAATACATATTTTTACTTATGCATTTTTCAAATTCATTTCTACAAATCTAATTTTTGAAAATTAGATAATAGTCGACCGCTCGATCGGGCTGATCGATGTCATCTTCTTGATCGTGATTGTTGATCAAGTATACTACTGGGTTGATTTTGAGTAAACAAGATTTGTGTAGCCCTTTTTCAGCCATCTCTAGGTATCTTAACTCCTAACCCTAGGATATGCTTTGGAAATCATTGGAAGGTTGAAACTTCATTGTAAATAAATTAGGAGAGGTGTTTAAGGTGAAAATAGAATTTTAAGGTGTTGGTGCAGGGGCACCAGATAATCAAACCTGTGTTTTGATTATGGCAAAGACACAAAGTTAAGTTTACATCGTTATCTCATGAGCTAAATCGAGTGTGCAAAAAAGTACTAAAGCTGGAGCTGAAGGCTAGCGACACCCGGAGGAAGCCACGGTGGTCGGGCGACACTCGAGTGACTTCGGAGGGAGCTGAAAGAATCGAGTGGAAGGCCAGAAGAGAAAGTGACACAGTAAATATCGAGGTAAGCTTGTGTGAGTGAGAGATGGTAAGGTCGTGTCCTCTGTACAGGGAAGGCCGTAGGCGGCGATCCGACTAAGTCTTCCTGTGGAAGGTCTAGGTCGAGATCGGACGGTTAGAAACCGTCGCATTTATCATTTTCTGAGCTAACCTCTTACTGCAACGAAGTTGTCAGGCTGCCAGTCGACTGCTGGACATTAGGCAGTCGACTGATGGGAGGCATCAATCGACTGATGGCGACGAATCAACCTTTGCGCTAGGTCAAAATGGATAACGTTTGACGCGATCACTTAGCGATAAAATTTGTACAACTTCGTGATCTGTTTCAAAAAAAGAGGAGACATATTCAGAGGCAAAAATCTATAAAAGGAGGGGAGGATTCCTACTCCAAACATCATCAAGTCTATTCTCAAGTGCTCTTACAACACCAAAGCTTCAACACCGTCATAATGTCGACGCGATGACAAGTTCCGATCTTCATCGGCAGCAGCATCAAGTAATATATTATGATATTGTATTCTTTGTTTTTATTCATAATGAGGTGAGGTAGGCTTGTTGCCTCATCCTCGTTCTTTCAGTTTTGTGATCGGTGTCTTCTACCTCCAACGAGGAGGAGACGTTATAGTGCTTTGTCCTCCGTACGCGATCTATGACCGTTAGAGCCTTGGAGTAGCAACCGCTGGGTTGTGAACCAAGTAAAAATAAACGTGTCTCTTTATTTTTCACTGTGCTTACTCGTGTATCGAACGATCGAACAAAAATATTTACGCTCGCTATTCACCCCCCCCCTCTAGCGACGCTTCTCGATCCAACATAAGGGAGGTGAAAGTTTAATGTTGAATCTTTTCCCTTAATTTTGATGGGTTAAGTTTCATATTGGTTAGGAACTCTCCAAGAACATTGTTGGTGCAATGGTCAAGGGGAAGGAAGCTTTTAGAGAGAAGTTATCCATCAAGGGATAATGGATGGATTTTTCCTCATAAGGGGAGAATTGGAGAATAGTGAGGATTGCCTCTCATTTAGTGATAAGTGATTTATCACTAGGAAGAGTGAAGGCATCCTAAATGTTTTTTGACTAAGGGGAGAATATAAGATCTCATTAGTATATGAGACATTGATACCCTTGGGGAGAGACATTTTGATGTATTTCAAAAAGGGGGAGAATTGATGGCTTGCGTTATGTAGCCTAACTCAAAGGTTTTGTCAAACATCAAAAAGAGAGAGATTGTTGGTGCAATTGGCCCAGGTCACGATTTACTTGACTCGAGTAGTATTTTGATGTTCGACAAAATGATTGATAATATGATTGTCATGGAAAGTACAAGTCTTTGGTACTTGGCGTGGAATGTTCAAGCATGGGTCTTGGCAATGGAAAGTCCAAGTCATGAGTACTTGGCAAGGAAAGTCCAAAGGTATAATCTTAGCACCATAAGTCCAAGCAGTAGTCTTGGTGGTGTAAAGTCCAAGTGAACTTTGGCAGTGAAAGTCCAAGTATGGATACTTGGCATTTGGGAAGACCAAGGTTATGATATTGGCGGCGTAAAGTCCAAGCTATAATCTTGGCGGCACAAGTCCAATGTTTGACGGTGTAAATTCCAAGCGTGTGTCTTGGCAGCATAAGTCCAAATGTACCTTGGCAAAGTAGACCCGGTTAGCATGACAATAGTCGATGGAAGTATTTGAAGACTAGCGTATGGATGAATAAGTCATGGATGACTTAGAGGAATCCAATAGGTGTGAGGCTGATGGAGGTGGCTAGAAGGTTTACATCTAGGTTAAGGGTGATCTATCAAGTATGATGGGATCATACTTGAGTTACAATCTCATGTTTGAGGTTTATCAATCGACTGGGGTTATGGATCAATCAACTATTCGAGTGTTTGTCATTTGGCAGCCTAGTCAACTTGGATTAGTCGATTGGGATTTTGACCAGTCGACTGGTCGGGAGTCGACAGACGCTCGACTGCTATTATGTGGCCTTGGCAGTAGATTGTTAGGGTTTAGCAGTCGACTGGTCCACTAGTCTACTGCCATGAAGGGCAATCAACTTATTTAAGTGGACACAAGCACAGAAGATTTGGTAGTCGATCGATCAGTTGAATGTCAGGCCAACAGTCGACTGCTAGTAAGGGCAGTCGACTGCTAGTGTATCTGTTGGAGTTTTTTCAATGTGGATTGAGCCGTTATGAGACGACATTATGGGCAATCGACTGGGGCCTTTTGGCAGTCCACTGCTAGGCACAAAATTAGCTCGATGCATGTTATAAAAGGAGCTCAAGAAGGAGGATTTTGGCCATGGTTCATCGGGCGATTTCAAGGGGAATTGCTACTGTATTCCAGACCTTCAAGGGCATTTCAAAGAAACCAAAGATGAAACATTTAAAAGCTCACATTTGTTAAGTGTTTTCTTTACTTGTATTCATTTGCTTAGTGTAATTTCTTGTATCTTGTTCTTATTATTGTAAGAATTATTGTAATAGGTTTCTCCACCTCCGGATTGTTCCGAGGAGTTTATTAATCGTGGTGTGCATCACTAGAGCTCACTTGAGCTCGACTTGTGGAGTAGGAACCCTAGGTTCCGAACCACATTATATCTTTGTGTTTGTGGGTGTGATTTGTGTGTTTGTATTTGATTTGTGTATTCCGCTACACTAATACTTTGTAGATAAATACAACACGAACGTATCAAATGAATTCCATCAAATGACGACGAATTGTACTCCCTTTAACAATGCCAACCGTTCCTACAATATGTCATGTTTATATTTAGTTTTATTTTTATACCATGACATCATGATTATTGGCAAATATTAAAATTATGCAATCATTATATGCCATGATCATCATTCATGCATTTAGGATAATTAAAAATGAATTAAGGACAATGGCATGATTTAAAATCCTATTATAAGGGAATCAAATAGAGTTGTCTAGATAAAATGTGTGAGATCCTAGATTAGGAAGAATAAAAATCCACTTCTCACAAAAATATTAAATTGACATATCTGTGTATTGATACACCTTAGACACTTATGAGATGTTAGGAAAATGAGTTAAGTTCAAGGTGCATTGTTCTAGCATCTAGATGAATTCAAACTCATAATATTGTATTAAGGAATCATGAGGAAAGCTAATATACAAGTCATGTATGTCTAGCCCATAGACCATGGTTCAAAATAAGATTTTAAAATCATTTTAGAAAACCTTAGTAAAGCCTATCTTTTGATAGCAATCACCATTGAACATGTTGATACAAGTTAGACCAAAAACATTGAAGTTATCAATGCTTTTGAACTTTGTACCAATCTCTTAATTTAATGGGTATTTTAATTTAAAATTATTTTTCATCCATTGTATTTGTTGTAAGTAATATATGTATGAATTTTCAAGATTTTTCAAAATATGTTGAATTACTTATTATTTTGTGAAATTCAACTGAAAACTCTTATTTCTAAAAAATTAGTCCAGTCGACTACTATCAGAGAGCAGTCAACTGGTGGTATTTTCAGTCGATTGGTAGCTGAAACCAATCGATTGATGTGTCTGATATTAGCTAAATAAGAGTTGTTTAGTCATTTATCGGCACCCCTAGCTTTCCTAACGTATTCTAACCCTAGGATATGCTTTGGAAAGTATTGGAAGGGTGAAATAATAATTGAAAATGATTAGGAGAGTTTTTAAGGTGGAGTATCGATTCTTAAAAGAGGTTAAAGTTTGAGTTTAAACTTGTACCCTTATTTTCGATGGTTTAAGTTTCCTATAGGCTTAGTAACTCTTCAAGGGCATTGTTGGTGCAATGGTCAAAGGAGAGCAAGCCTTTAGGAATAGTGTGTCCATCATGGGATTATGGATGCAATTTCAACCAAAAGAGAGAAGTGAAGGTTTGGTAAACCTTCACTATAGATTGCCTCTCATTTAGTGATATATGATTTATCACAAGGAAAAGTGAAGGCATCCTAGATGTTTTTGGACCAAGGGGAATAATGTAGGATCCATTGGGAGATGTAACATTGGAAAACCCTTGGTAGGCTTTTTGATGTATGCCAAAGGAGGAGAAGTGAGGTTTAAGTTATGTAAACCTTCACTATTATTTGGCATTAGAAGAGTTAAGTATGGTTCGTGTTATCCTAACTTAAAGGTATTGTCAAACATAAAAAAGGGAAAGATTGTTGGTGCAACAAGCCCCAGGTCAATGTTGACTAAACTCGAGTGGGGCTCGAGGCGTATTTTGATGTTTGACAATGGATTGACAATGAGTTTGACCATTGTTCAACTATATAGTTTAACCATATGTTAACCATATGACTAGTGAATGATTGGGATATCCAAAGTCATATGGGGGAGATTATTTGGGAGAGATTGTTGGATCAATCAACCTCAGAAGTCCAAATTTGAATACTTGGAAAGGATAGTCAAAATATGGATTTTTGTAAGGAAATCCCAAAGGTATAGTCTTTGCAACATAAGTGTAAGTGTGTACTCTTAGCAACGTAAAGTCTAAGTGAACTTTAACAATTAGAAAGTCTAACATGGAGTTGGCAAGGAAAAGTCCAACCATGGTCTTGGAATGGAAAGTCCAAGCATGCCCTTGGCAATTAGAAAGTCCAAGTCATGGGTACTTGGAATTGAAAGTTCAAGTCATGAATACTTGGCAAAGAGAAAGTCCAAGGATGTAGGTTTGGCGACATAAAGTCCAAGCTATTGGAGGATCGGTGGCCGGCTAGAGGGGGGTGAATAGCCCAATTCGCGTACTTGATGGAAGTTGTTCGCTTAATCATCTACAATTACTATTAGCGTAGCGGAAAACAAATGCTAAACAAAATAATTAAGACAAATACAAAGAGAAAAAAGCACAAACGCTAACACCGGAGATTTAACGTGGTTCACAGCCCTTATTGCTAATCCACGACCGATTCGTTCTGGTGAATGGCCCCTCAATCTAATCCACTAGGTCTCTCCATTTGCCCAAGGAAGGTGGAGGTAACCTCTTTACAAGAATTCAACTCTTCTTACAATGAAATAGAGATGAGCACAAGAAGAAGAGTGGAAAACACGTTTAGGCACTTGGGGAGCACTTAGGAGATCAAGCATTAACCTCCCTAAAGGCCACACCCTCTCTATTTATAGAGAGGGGTGAAATCTTCCCGTTGGGCATGCGGCAGTCGACTGTCGCATCCCAGCAGTTGACTACTGCCCTTGCAATGGCTCCTGATGCTGTCTGAATCACGATCATCATCACCTAACGGCCGCATGGGCAGTCGACTGGCGATCTCACCGATTCGACTGATCGCCCCCGTAGTAGACTGATCAGTCGACTACGAAGCGTTCTGTGCCTGCGCCACTTTCGGCAGTCGACTGCCAAAGTCGACTGCCACCTTTGGCAGTCGACTGCTAATCCGGTATCCAGTCGAACTCAATTCGACTTGGACCAGTTCGACTGCCAATACTTGAGAGTCGACTGATGTCGGGTAAACCTCAAACAAATGGCTTGTTTGAGCATCCGACGGTCTGGTTAAACCTCAACCCACTCAGTTGAGCATCCGACACTCCCATTCATCGAGTAAAACCTCAAACTAATTTTGGGCATCTGACTTAACCATACGTCGGATAAAACCTCAAACCCTAGTTTGAGCATCTGAATTGTCGGGTAAAACCTCAACCCACTCGGTTGAGCATCCGACACTTGACTTAGCCATTCGGCCAAGTTCACCTATGAGCTACCATTTAAAAATCACTCATTCTCTCATCTCCCTTGAAGTCCCTCGCCGAAGCTCTCTTCATCCGGCTACGTACCTCGGATGCACCAAGTGCACGACTTTGCAATGCTATCCTTCGCATCTCACCCTGAAGTCTTCTTCCTTGACTTCACTCCAATGCTCCTTGTCCGGCGGTCCCTCGGATGCACCAAGCACACGGCTTCCGCAATGCCATCCTTCACCGACTCAAAGACCCGAGCCATGAGATGGTGAACCCACCATTGCTTTCGTCAAGCCAACACATGTGTGAATTACTAAGTCCTGCACGACTTCAATACACATATAAAATCACATAAATATCGTAACTTAAACCTTTTCCACACACATCAAAACCTTAAACTATACTTGGGTTGATCACCTTAACAATCTCCCCCTTTTTGATGTATGGCAACCATGTTTAAGTTAGGTAAACCATTAACAAAATACATAAGGTAGGAAAGCTTGTAAAATAACATGAGTATCAAACACTCTGCCTAAATACATGCAACTCCTTCTTAACACATGCTAATTCTCTCCCCAAGCATGATTAACTTAAACCCAACATTTCTCCCCCTTTGACACCATCAAAAACACTAAACATATGTTATATTACATATAATCAAGGTCTAAAAGAAGAAAATCATAAAAATAAGATTAAAAACCTATCAAAATAGGTTACTATGCTCGTGCACAGTTCAGTAGTCGATTGCTATCAGAATGGCAGTCGACTAGCACATGAAAGCTCAATTTTCTGATTTTCAAATAGAAATTCATAAATGCATAAAAAATTCCATAGAATTTGAAAAATCATGAAATTCCGGGAACATAATTATAATAAATTCCTTTATCAGTGAAAATAGTTTTTTTTTATGAAAATTCATTTAATTTTCAAACATTTGGCAAAAACTCAAAAGTCTTAAACACCTTCAATCATTGTATCAACATTAAAGTTAGTTTTGCCTTAGAAACTTTTTAAACCATGAACATACAGATTATCAAACATAAAATAGTTTTAAAATATTTGAAATATCCAACCATGATCTTTTGGCAATATGTCTATAAATTAAACATAAGCTTTCCTCATGATTGGTCTATTATTGCTATGCTATGATACTCATAATGATCCATCTAAATGTCATAGGCATTAGTGGTCCATTTGTATCAACCTAACATCTCACCCATGCTATGTTTTCAATTAAGTTAGCCTATAGTTAGTGTGAGATGTACCTAAGGTATTTCATACTTAACCATCAATTTCAAGCAATTCTATCAAGGTCAAGTAACACTCAACATGATCATAATACTAATATTATAATGAGTCACACATTATGATCATACATCAAATATTACAATTCAAATCATAAATCATGATCATTTATCAAGTATAAAATCAAGTACAAATCATGATAGCCAAATCATCCACCATGCTCATAATAAGCCAAATACTATCACCCACATCCTTATAAGTCAACCATTTAACATGATATGAAATAAGTCCATCTATGGTTGACTATCCTATATTTCTCTAACCCTTGAGGATTGACTTGGGAACCCAATATAAGTTCTTTCCAATTGAGTTCACCAAGTATTCCTTTGGGATCTATTTCCTAGCTACCATTGTGGTTTTTGTTTGTCCCCTAGCTATTAAACAATGGTAAGCTTTCTCATTTTTGGATCCTTTGTAACCTAGGCCTTTCTTGTTGAAACTAGCCCTTTTGCTCCCAATGATCATATATAGGGTATTGGAGCCAATTGTGAATTTCTCTAAGGCCTTTGTAAGAAATTCTACCTTTTCCCTTAAAGCCTTTTTTTCCCTCAACTAAGCATGCATCATTTACTCTAGAAGAATTATCATTATCATGGGAACATGCAATTTTCAATTTTTCTTCTAGTTCATTAATTTCATTAAGCATGCTTTTGTTTTTCTTTTTAGCCCTAAACAAGTCCTTAGTCAAGCTAGTTATCATTGAAATAACATCTTGGGAGGGTAGTTTATTTACCTTACTTACCCAATCCCCTTCCGATGAAGATGATGATGAGGCTCCCCCTTCACTTGAACTCTCCTCACTTGAGCTTGTTTGTTCTTTTTCTGAGGAGGTGGACTCTACATCATCAATCCCCATTAGTGCCATGTGTGTGTTAATTTCCTCTTCTTTCAATGATGATGGATCATCCCACATAGCTTTTAAGTTGTGTGCTTTAGCCTTCCCTTTTTCTTTCGATTTCTTCTCTTCATCATTCTTCTTGCTCCCTTTCTTCTTGTCTTCTTTCTTTCTCCTTTCTTCCTTGCTTTTGTTCAAGAGAGGACAATCATCCCTCATGTGTCCCTCTCCTTGGCAATTATAACAAATTACCTTCCTTCTTAGCCTTCTCCTATTTAGAGACTTGTTAATTTTAAAATTTTTCAATGCACGTCTCACCTTCCTTACCATGTAGGCCTCTTTATTGCTATTCATTGAGGATGAGTAAGATGATTCTTCGTCGGATGAGGAAGGTGGAGTCTCTTTCTTCTTCTTCTCTTTGTTGGCTATGAGTGCTAATCCCCTTGATGGCTTGATTGGATCTTCTAATATATCTTCAAGCCTAGTCACACGTAATTCCATAGTTGAAAAGAATTCTTCTAGAGTACTTACCTCTAGATTTTTGGAAATGTAAAATGAATCCACCATGGAGCTCCACTTAGATGATCGGGGGAATGCATCTATAACCTTTATGATCATATTGTTAGTGTCATCCCCTAGTGTCAATCATGAGATGATTGATTAGTGATCATGTGTATCATATTTCATTAATAAAAGGCAAAGATTATTTATTCTTTTTACTTTATGCATTTGCCAGCTAAAATAAATATAATAATGCCCTTGAATAGTAGATTCTAATCTACAGTATATCAATTGGTAGAATTGATTATAAGAAGTTGTAGAGAATACTATTCTTAATATTCCTAGTCAAGTATTAATAGACAAGGGCAATATTAATACATTGAGACTAGCATGTAGGTCAATGGATGACTTAATCTCACAAGTCATGGATATGTGATATCACATTTACACATGGGTATATATATTGAAGAATATATATACTGAATTGACCTGCCTTGAGAAAGTGTCATGGATCGTTATATAAGTGTCATATACTTTCTCATGTGACTATTGGTATGAATAGTTCTTAGACCTGAAGTCACTACAGTTCCCTATATAAGGAGTTATGTACTTTGGTATCGTGTAACGTCACACCTTAATAGGGTGCACTATAATGGTGATCACTGGATATGTAATGAATTATGCGGAGGGATGTGAGTGATGTAGATGGGATCTATCCCTCCCATATGATTGGAGTGATATCTTTGTTGGTGCAGTGGGCACCAAAGTCGAACCGGTATTTTGATTATGGCAAAAGGCTCAATAGTTAAGGGTATATTTGTTATCTTACGAGCTCAATTAAGTGTGCAGAAATGCTAAAGTTGAGCGGAAGGTCTGCGACACCCGGTGGGAACCGAGGTGGTCGACGCGCCGAGGGACTTGGAGGAAGCCGAGGTACTCGGGTGAAGACCGGAAGCGAGGCTACAAGGTAAGCTCGTGTGAAAGCGAAGCAAGGTCGTTAAGCGTAGATCCGACCCAATACCTCCAATGGAAGGTCTAGGTCGAGATCAGATGGTTAGAACCATCGTACTTTATATTTTAAGCTAACTTGTACTGCAGTCCAAAACCCTTTGACTACAGTCAACTGCTAGTCAAGTTCCAGCCTCGAGAAGAGCTCGAATTTCAAGGGGGTGAATTTGGACTTGACTCGTGTTTTGGTACAAAGGGTGATGTGGCATCAAGGTGGACATCCAAACCATCACCAAGCTTCCTTGTGGTGGACGCCCAAAATAAGGTGAGTTGGCACAAGATGGTTGGCTCCCATGATGTGGCACAAGTTGAATGGCTCCAACAAGTTGGTGCCCAAGGAGGTTGGAGGTGGCACAAGGTGGTTGGATGAAACACCTCATCCTCAAGTTGGCGCCCAAGGAGGTTGGAGGTGGCACAAGGTGGTTGGATGAAACACCTCATCCTCAAGTTGGCGCCCAAGGAGGTTGGAGGTGGCACAAGGTGGTTGGATGAAACACCTCATCCTTGAGTTGGCGCACAAGAAGTTTGGAGGTGGCACAAGGTGGTTGGATGAAACACCTCATCCTTGAGTTGGCGCACAAGAAGGTTGGAGGTGGCACAAGGTGGTTGGATGAAACACCTCATCCTTGAGTTGGGATAAGAACCTCACCTTGGACACTACCTATGTCTAAATTCATAGATCAATATCCATAAATAGACATGTTCAAGCCAAGCAAATAACAAGAATTCAAGAGCTCTCAACACGGTAAATAGCCGCTACTACTACTCACATTTGCTCTGACGAAGTGCCCGACAGCTTTCTACTTATAAGAGTTGTCGGTATATTTATTTAAGTTCTACTTCTTTAAATTGTCTTTGTGCTTTAATCGTAACAAGGAAAGGGGAGTGTCCCTTTGCCTTGATTTCTTTTTATGTCGTTGCTCCTACCTCCAGCGAGGAGGTGGTTTTAGTGAATTGCCCTCGTGCGTGATCAAGGATCACTAGGGCCGTGGATTAACAATCGAAAGATTGTGAACCACGTAAAAATATCTTGTCTACTTTATATTTCATTGTGCACTCTCTACTTGCTTTTTACTTATTGCAAAAGTTTTTAACGACACCGTATCGCTATTCACCCCCCCCCCCCCTCTGGCGACACTTTCGGTCCAACAATTGGTATCGAGTAAGGCGCTAAGATTCGTGAAACCACCAATCTAGCTTTGTTTTCTTTTTTTTACAGATTTTTATTTATTTATTTCTGTTTTGTATAATTATTTCACTTGCTTATCTTCTCCTACATATAGAATTGCATTAGAGGCTTTAGGATCCGGATAAGGTTGTCCTTCGGGTTAGATCCGAGTAAGGTTGTCCTCGGAACTTCAACGACATTCGCATTTGATTGTTTATTTCTTTTGCAAGTTACATTTTATATATCTTTTTACTTCCTCTACTAATCCAAGGCGAAAGTCTTGGAATATTCTTTCGTGTGTGTTTTGCAAGATTCTTTTTAAATCGTTCTTCTTCTTGTTTTTAAATGGCCCATCTCGAAGGGTTTAGCACCGCCCGACCCCCGTTTTACAGCGGTAATGACTTTCGTTATTGGAAGGGTCGGATGGAATGCTTTCTTAAAACCCAAATCGAGATGTGGATCGTAATCAAACCGGTTTCACACTTCCTATTAATGAAGATGGTGAATCTTTGGGTTACGATCAATGGTCAAATTCCATGAAAAAACAAGTAGAAGCCGATGCCAAGGCAACTCAAATCTTGCAATGTGGGTTGTCAAGGAAGAGCTCAACGCGTCGGCCCCTTCATTAGTGCAAAGGACTTATGGACCAAGCTAGTGGAACTACGAAGGCACCGGCGACACGAAGGTATGTAAAGAGATTTACTTTTAAATAAATTGTATAACTTGAAAATGCAGGAAAAGCGAGACCGCAACTCAACTACATGCTCGTATCCAAGACATGCGTCAACCAACTCCATGCCATCGGACAAAGGTCGAGAATCGCGACCTTATCGGAAATTCTCTTAACTGGTTTCCTAGGACCACCTTCTTGTGGGCATCCATAGTCGATGCCTACAAGGTCTCCAAGACCTTTCTAAAATTAGGTTAGGCAATTGTTTTGAACTTGAATTACATGAGCAAACTAACGTGGTCGGTAGAAGAGTATTGCGTTAGTTGCGGGTTCCAAGAAGAAGAAGCCCAAGCAAGCCACCCCGAAGGAAGAAGGCGAGTCGAATCGGAAGTAGACTCCGAAATAGAATCGAACTAGTCAATCTAGTTGGAAGATGATCAAGAGGCAACGACCAACAACTCAAGGTAAGCCTAAACCTAATTCAAATACTTCTAATTTTAGATGCTATGAGTGCAGCGAGTTCGGTCACATCAAGTCCGAGTGCCCAAAGCTAAAGAATAACGCATCAAAGACCAGAAAGCGCTAAGCGCTACTTGGGAGAGTTGTCGGAGGAAGAAGGCGATATCAAGCTCTAATGGCCAAGCCGACCGAGCCGCGACTCGAAAGCGAAGAAGAGTCGAGTCGAATCCGATGATGAGCTTCCATTCAAGACAAGCCACGGATCCGTATCCGGTTCAAAAGAATCATTAAGGGTAAGTCGATTACGTTACTTAATACTTTGTATGGTGCAATTAAATTTTTAAATAAGAAACTAGCTAAGTCAGAGTCAAGGTCGAGACCACTAATTGAGGAGGTTAACCTTCTCAAACATGAGGTCTCCCTAACCTCTTCGACTACTCGTATTCAAGAGGAGGACTCAACTCAAGTTGAAAAGCTTGAAGTTGAGAACTAAGCTTTTGAAAACACAAGTCGAAGACCTTAGGAAACTACGTTGGAAAGGTTCACTTTGGGATCAAGGGACTTGACCTCTTACTTGGATCACAAAGGGCCGTGTACAACAAGGCGGACTCGGGTTTAACTCAAATACAACCAATAAGTCATATATGTCTATAGTAAACCAACATAAGAAAAATGTCCAAGCATGGGTCCCTAAGACCACTTTGATTTCAACTTTAGGATCTAACATGTATTGGGTTCCCAGGACCAAATTCACTATGTGAATAGACCCACTCGATTGATGGTCGAGGGAGCCAATACAAAATGTATTTTGTTAAGTCTTAGAAATTGCATGCTTAGTTTTCCTTTATTTTTAGAATGGTTAGATAGGACTCATAACCAACTAAAATCCTGCGAAAGATTGAGCCTCGAGAGCCTCTTTTCAAAAATAAACCAACTAAAATCCTACGAAAGATTGAGCCTCGGGAGCCTCTTTTCAAAAATAACTAGTTAGACCAAGGCGTAGTCTCAAGTAAGTCGAGTTATCAATTTCTTGAAATTAGCTTTGTCTAAGGAAGTGGTCGTTGTTCGATCAAAGAAGGCCTCTGTGCCTCGCCACGACACAGAAGCTAATCTCTTGAAAAGATTACTTGATGAGCTTAGACTAAATCGAATCTAACCTAATGTTGGTTAATTTAAATTCATTAAAATTAATCAAGTAAAATTGATAGTCATCTCACAATAACACATAGGAATAACATGTTTTGATCATGTAGATATTGGTGAGATGATTTAGGTTTAAAACTTACAAACAACCCTTTAGTAATTCCAATATCCGATCCAACTACCTTATGTGTAGGATCAATGGATGTTGGGCGATGGTTACTCGACACATGGCCGGGGATCAACTCAAATTTTGATTCACGATTCAAGCGACAAGGATCGGTAGCCTTGGAAATAGCGGCAAGCTCAAAATCATCGGATCGGGTGATATTGAGCTCAACTCTAACTTTACAATTCAAAATGTCTTATTAGTAGAAAACTTTCAATATAATTTACTTAGTGTAAGCCAATTGTGTGATAACAATTATAAGGTCATATTTCTAGAAAATGAATGCGTAATCAAAATAAATGCAACATCTAAAATAATACTTAAAGGAACTAGGAGTAGCAACATCTACACAATAAATTTACCCAACTCCTCAACCAAGTGTCTTATGACACTGACAAGAGGAATCTTGGTTATGGCACGAAGACTCGGACACTGCACTTTAAGACTCGTCCACAAGATGAGTCGAGTGGCTTTAGTTATAGGTTTGCCTAAACTAAACAACTTGGATAATAAAATATGTAATGCTTGTCAACAAGGTAAACAATCTAGGACACAACATCAATTAACTAATCAGAGCAGACCAAAAGTGTTCTTGAGCTCCTACACATGGATCTATTTGATTCACATGGAGCTAAGTCACTCAATGGTAGTCAATTTTGCTTAGTCATAATTGGCTATTCTAGATTTACTTGGGTTAGGTTTATCAAACATAAAAATGATACCTAGACCAACTAATCAATCTTTGTAGGTTAATCGAAAATCAAAAGAACCTTAAGATTAAAAGACTTAGAAGCGATCATGGTGGTGAATTCGAAAACCACGAGGTTTCTGATTTACGTAACCTAAGCGGATACCACCATGAGTTTTCATGTCCTAGAACCCCACAACAAAATGGGTTAGTCGAGCGGAAAAATAGAACCCTACAAAGCGCTAGGACAATGTTAGCAGTATAACCTGCAGATAGATTTTGGGCGAGTAGGCCGTTAGATGCGACTTGCTATGTCCAAAATAGGATCCTTATGGTAAAGAGGCACCAAAAGTCCTCGTCACGAGATTTATCACGATAAAATACCGAACATCAAATACTTTAGGGTATTTGGATGCAAGGTACATATCTTAAACACTAAGGATTACCTAGGAAATTCAAATCCAAAACCTCTCTGGAACCTTTCTAGGATACTCAACCACCGAGTGGGAGCTTATAGGGTATACAATCACGACACTCTTAGAGTCGAAGAAACCATTAATATAGTTTTCGACGAAGGACACGAACCCGTTCAATCCTTAACAAAACCAACTAGCAAATCAACTTATAGCGAACCCGACTGATCTTGAACTTGAATCTCGTCCTAACCCAAGTCATCCTATCGACCAAGTGATAGATGACTCTAACCCAAGTCAAACTAGAACTCACCCAAGTCATCCTATCGACCAAGTGATAGATGACCTAACGAGTCACACTAAGACTCAAACAAATCATCCTATCAATCAAGTTATAGGTGATCCAAATTTAGGAGTTGAACTAGAGCTTCATATCGAAACCTTAGTCAAATCTAGTTAATTTCCAAAATCGAACCCAAAACTATTGAACAAGCACTTCTTGATCATTTGGATTATTGCTATGCAAGAAGAGCTAGCTCAATTCACTAGAAATGAAATGCAGGAATTAGTACCACCACCTAAAGAAAAATCAATTATTGGAACAAGGTGGGTATTTGAAATAAACTTGATGATAAAGGTGAAGTAGTTAGAAATAAAGCTAGGTTAGTCGCAAAGGGTTTAGTCAAGTCGAAGGTTTAGATTACGATGAGACCTCGCCCCGTGGCGGACTAGAGTCCATCAATGTTGTTAGCATATCTTTGCACATCGAGGTTTTAAATTGTTTCAAATGGATGTCAAGTCAGCATTTTTGAATGGATACATTAAGGAAGAAGTTTACGTCAGTCAACCTCCGGATTCGAAAATCTAGATAAACTGACCATGTCCTTAGACTTAAGAAAGCCCTATATGGACTCAAACAAGCCCCAAGAGCTTGATACGAAAGGCTTCGATCTATCTTAAGTCAAAGGATTCAACCAAGGTTTAGTCGACCCAACCTTATTCGTTAAAACCGTAGGAAAAGAAATCTTTATAGCCCAAATCTATGTAGATGATATAATTTTTGGAACTACCAACTCGATCACTGCTAAGCGAATTCATCTCACTTATGGAAAGTGAATTTGAAATGAATTTAGTGGGAGAGTTAAGTTTCTTCTTAGGTTTACAAATTAAACAAACTAAAGATGGAATATATTTACATCAACAAAAATATACTAAGGACTTAATAAATCGATTTGGAATGCAAGATGCTAAAATAATCAATACAACTAATGTTAATATAAGCGAAGATGTAGAAGGAAAACCCATTGACCTAAAATACTATAGGAGCGCAATAGGAAGTCTCCTATACTTAACCGCGAGCCGACCCGACATTTTATTAGTGAGTATATGCAAGGTTACAAACACTGTGCCAAGGAGTCTCACCTAACCCTAGTCAGCGTATCCTTAGATATCTAAAGACGCTAAGCGTAGGTATTTGGTACCCTAGATCTACGAGTTTAATCTAATCGGCTACTGACTCGACTATGCCGGTAGTAAACTCGATAGAAAGAGCACAGTGGTTGTTGTCAAATCCTCGGCTCGAGTCTAGTAAGTTGGTGCGATGGGAAGCGACATTGCGTTGCCTTATCTACCAGAAGCGAATCGTTGCGATGGGTGAGTGTGTCTCTCGGCTCCTGTGGATGAAGCACACTCTCCAAGACTTTAGCTTAATCTTTAACAACATTAAAACCTACATAGATAACATTAGTTCAATTAACTTAACTAAAAATCCAATATGTCATTCTAGGACAAAACATATAGAAGTTAAACACCACTTCATTAGGAACATGTAACTAATGGAACTATACAACTAGAGTATGTTGAGTCCAAATCAAACCTAGCGGACATCTTCACCAAACCACTACGAAGCGAATTTAGTTTATTAAGACGAAAGTTAGGTATGTGCGTAATAGAGTAGGATTTAAATTTTTCTATATATGTACTCTACTTTTGCTTCTTTTTATGAAATTAGCCTAAGTCTTACCTTAGAAATCATATAACTATAGATTTAAGGAGCCAACACATCTCACAACACATAGGACTAATGTGTTTGTGTACTTAGCCACGAAGACGGGCGTGAGATGTTAGGACCTTACTCACAGTTCGGATGTAGATTGATTGCATCGACATGAACCATGGAGTATAATTATTTAAAATTAATCAACTCCTTCAAGACTTATTGATCATTCTATATCAATCAAGTCCAACCGGAGTTGTACATTTTAGATGAACATATTTTCAAGCTTATTATTATTTTAAAAAAATATATATATATTTATATTGGGAACTTGCTTGGACTTACAAACCTTAAAATATATTTACAAACTTTTTGAGTTAAGGCAAAAGGGGGAGAAAGTCACAAAAGTAAGGAAGAAAGTAAACAAAATTATTACCTTTTATATTAAGTAATTCCGTTTACTTAAGCAACTATTAAGGGGGAGTAAAAATTATTTTTCAAGAACTCACCTTGGTCAAGGAGGTTACCTCAAAGGGAGAACTTGAAACAATAATATTTCTCACTCATGCTTAATCTTTATGCTAGCTCACTCATGCTTAATCTTTATGCTAGCTCATTCATACTTAATCATTATGCTAGCTCATTCATATTTAATCATTATGCTAGCTCATTCATACTTAATCATTATGCTAGCTCATTCATATTTAATCATTATGCTAGCTCATTCATATTTAATCTTTATGCTAGCTCATTCATTTTTAATCTTTATGCTAGCTCATTCATGCTTAATCATTATGCTAGCTCATTCATATTTAATCTTTATGCTAGCTCATTCATGCTTAATCATTATGCTAGCTTACTGTTATGCTTAATTTTTCCTTAACTTTTGTGTCGGTTTGCCATGAATCAAAAAGGGGGAGATTGTTGGTGCAGTGGGCACCAAAGTCGAACCGGTATTTTGATTATGGCACAAGGCTCAATAGTTAAGGGTATATTTGTTATCTTACGAGCTCAATTAAGTGTGCAGAAATGCTAAAGTTGAGCGGAAGGTCTGCGACACCCGGTGGGAACCGAGGTGGTCGGGCAACGCCAGAGGGACTTCGGAGGAAGCCGAGGTACTCGGGTGAAGACCGGAAGCGAGGCTACAAGGTAAGCTCGTGTGAAAGCGAAGCAAGGTCGTTAAGCGTAGATCCGACCCAATACCTCCAATGGAAGGTCTAGGTCGAGATCAGATGGTTAGAACCATCGTACTTTATATTTTAAGCTAACTTGTACTGCAGTCCAAAACCCTTTGACTACAGTCAACTGCTAGTCAAGTTCCAGCCTCGAGAAGAGCTCGAATTTCAAGGGGGTGAATTTGGACTTGACTCGTGTTTTGGTACAAAGGGTGATGTGGCATCAAGGTGGACATCCAAACCATCACCAAGCTTCCTTGTGGTGGACGCCCAAAATAAGGTGAGTTGGCACAAGATGGTTGGCTCCCATGATGTGGCACAAGTTGAATGGCTCCAACAAGTTGGCGCCCAAGGAGGTTGGAGGTGGCACAAGGTGGTTGGATGAAACACCTCATCCTCAAGTTGGCGCCCAAGGAGGTTGGAGGTGGCACAAGGTGGTTGGATGAAACACCTCATCCTCAAGTTGGCGCCCAAGGAGGTTGGAGGTGGCACAAGGTGGTTGGATGAAACACCTCATCCTTGGCGCACAAGAAGGTTGGAGGTGGCACAAGGTGGTTGGATGAAACACCTCATCCTTGAGTTGGCGCACAAGAAGGTTGGAGGTGGCACAAGGTGGTTGGATGAAACACCTCATCCTTGAGTTGGGATAAGAACCTCACCTTGGACACTACCTATGTCTAAATTCATAGATCAATATCCATAAATAGACATGTTCAAGCCAAGCAAATAACAAGAATTCAAGAGCTCTCAACACGTCGTCGTAACGCCGCTACTACTACTCACATTTGCTACGACGAAGTGCCGCCGACAACGAAAGCTACACCTTCTACTTATAAGAGTTGTCGGTATATTTATTTAAGTTCTACTTCTTTAAATTGTCTTTGTGCTTTAATCGTAACAAGGAAAGGGGGAGTGTCCTTTGCCTTGATTTCTTTTTGTAATGTCGTTGCTCCTACTTCCAGCGAGAGGAGTGGTTTTAGTGAATTGCCCTCCGTACGTGATCAAGGATCACTAGGGCCGTGGATTAGCAATCGAAAGATTGTGAACCACGTAAAAATATCTTGTCTACTTTATATTTCCGCTGTGCATTCTCTACTTGCTTTTTACTTATTGCAAAAGTTTTTAACGACACCGTATCGCTATTCACCCCCCCCCCCCTCTAGCGACACTTTCGATCCAACAATCTTTGCCCTCTTGATAGAGTAGGACCATGAAATGCATGACCATGCTCAAATGAGTCAATATGAGATATTGAGCTCATTGGTTTGAGTGAGTTTACTTGGGGATCAAGAAACATAAAGATCGATATAAAGATGATATGCTACTTATTGATCGATCTAAGATATCGGAAGAAAGGACAGTATACATGATAATAGCCATAAGGTTTTGATTCGACGATCTTGTGACTTGGGTAGCAATGATGTATTGCTAGATGTCGCTCATTGCTTATGTATCTAAAATGGTTTTAGATACATTGCCAACGTTACAAGAGACTATAGGGTCACACACAAATGACATTCTATTTTGAAGATGATTTCTTTTAGTTGGACTAAAAGACAATTTAGCATATGGCCAAGACTTGAGTTAGACTCATGAATTAAACTTTGTTAGACTCTGATGAAGATGATTCATCATCATCATCTGTATCATTGTCATGATTTTGACTTTCGTATCAGTGATTATGACATGGAAGTTTGACATCGATGTTTGACATAATAATAATGTTTAGGATTTGTTGGCAATCGGTCTATTGATCGACTAGTTTGACTCAATTTTGATAGTTGACTGGAGTTGACCATGGCATGGAAAGTCCAACATGGGTTGGCAAGGAAAAGTCCAAGCATGGGTCTTGGCATGGAAAGTCCAACATGGGTTGGCAAGGAAAAGTCCAAGCATGGGTCTTGGCATGGAAAGTCCAAAATGGGTTGGCAAGGGAAAGTCCAAGCTTGAGTCTTGGCATTTGAGAAGTCCAAGGGGTTTGAAATTGGCGGGGTAAAGTCCAAGCGGGAGTCTTGGCTGCATAAGACCAATGGTCGGCGGCGTAAAGTCCAAGCAGAGTCTTGGTAGTGTAAGTCCAATGTGCCTTGGCGATGTAGACACCGTTAGCATGACATTATTGGGATGTATACTGAAAAGTTTATCTTTTGTATGAACATCTTTATTTTGAAATAAGAATCACATGATCATTGTTTGCATATTTATGGTGATGCATATTGTCTAATACATTACATTGTAGATAACATGGTGTGGTGTTAGATACATTAGACCTGTATATAAGTATAGGACATTTTTACCATTGGTATGGTTGTAGTGTGATGGTATTGGTTTGTCATGACCATAGAATTTACACTAGAATTGTGTGATTAAATCAGACTATAAGGTGATGATTATTTATTAGGACTACATAATCGAATTGGACCTCAGATATTATATTGTGCATGCTCTTAATCCCAATATAATAACGGGCACATATACTTAGTATTCACTTCTTTGATTTACCAATGGACGAGATTTATATATTAAATCGATAGGCTCGGTAATTTGGGAAATGATATTATTTATATGGTGTGCCGTTGATTTTAGGAGGAAACCGTGTCCTATATATTTGGATGATGATGTCCCCTTGAGGAGCTCATAAGGATCATCATGTAAACCCTGCAGGTGGACTTGGTCCGGGATGATGAAAAGGTTGAGTGGTACTACTCATGGAGTTAGATGTTGATTAACTAATGGTCAGCAAATTAATTAATCGACGGATATTCGAGATCTTAAACACGGGGAGAAAAATGTACATATAAGAGATGGAGCCCATATTAACTTATGGGGGTTGGTGAGGTAGATCAATGATAATCCTTTAGTGGATTGGATTATCATTAATGGATCGGACTTTATGTGGGCTTGATCCATTGGGTGGCCAAGATCCAACTCCTCCTCATGGTCACTATTGTAGCCTATTAATACCTCATGAAGCCTAGATCCAATGGATGAAAACAAAACTCTAAATCCAAAGGTAGAGATTAAATCTCTATATCCGATGGTTGAGATTAAATCTCTAGATCCGACGGTTGATATTAAATCCCTAGAACTAATGGTGGAGATTAAAACAAGGCTTATCCCTAAATCTATAAAAAGGGGCTTATGGGTTGGCGTGGAGATTAATAAGAAGCAAGGGAGGTTTGGAGTTGGCGGCAAGAGGCTTGGAGTTAGGGTTTGGTGTTGGCGGCAGCAAATAAGGAAACCTTTTCCTTATCTTCTTCTTCTTCCTTGGTGGCCGGCGCCCATATAGCCCCTCTCCTCCCTTGGCCGGCGTCCAAACCTAGCTCTTCTCCTCTCCTTGGCTGGTGAAAACAAGGCTTAGGGTCCTCCCTTGGAGCTCTTGGCCGACATTCATCTTTCTCATCTTCTCCTTGTTGGCCGGCAGCAAGCAACTTGCTTGTTGTTTGTTGGTTGGCTAAATAAAGGAGAAGGGTCTTGTTTCTATTCTTTCACTTGCTCGAAACGAGCAAGGAAGGAAGATTGGTGATCTAGGAGCTTCAACTTTTGGTAGATCGTCGCTCACGCGATGTCCGAAAGGAGGAAGGTCATACAATAGAAGATCGAGAGGTATAACACTTATCTATCTTCATATGTAACATGTTTGTAATTGTTTTAAATTATATATGCATGATATATTATGTTTTGTGGCTAAATATACTTGGACCCGGAACATAAACACAAAAGCCGACGATCTGTACATCGTCTATTCCGTGGATATTCGTACAATAGAGGTTGGTCACTTAAACAACAAGTTTGTTCAAGTGACTACTCTAATCGAATAGCACGATGATGACACGGTTGCTTGGGCAATCCCTCTTGTCAAGGATAAATTTTTTTATCCAGGGACGTCGAAGGGATTGCCATGAACAAGCGACCGAGTTGAAGTGGGAAGTGAAGTTTCCTACCTACAAGTGGTATCAGAGCCACGGTTTCCAGTTTTGTGTGTTTAGGATTCAGTTACATTTATGCACTTTTCATATATTATATGTGTCGGATAATAGTAGGAAATGCATAGGTTAACTCTTTGGTTGTAGGCATAGGATCCTACTATTATGGCCATATGTGTGTATGTGATTGTATGTGTTTAATTGTATATTTTGTTGAATCCTCGGGGTTGACGAGGCTAGTATTTAATTTTTGTAAATTAGATACGGCATTGTTTATCCACTCTTTCTATTTTAGTTTACTTTCGATCTAGATTTCATGTACACTCCCTCGTAGAGTATAGGATCAATGGATGTAAATTAAAATATATTTTTTCTCGGCTCGGATCTCCGGATGGCTCGTACATGGCGTAGGAGGAGCGGACGAGATGGCGATACCACGGGAGACATATTGAAGACAAAAGCCATATTAGTTGGAATTTTTTTTTCATATTTATTGCTTATTGTTTGATATGCATGTCATAGGCTAGAAAATTCCTCAATTTCAAATTACTAGGTGGGAGAGGGATTTTTTTATAAATTCCCACAGCCTCCATTACGATTTGACATGTGATGCAAACAAACTTGCGCGTCGGCTCTGAGTGCCTTCCTCCCCATCGGATGGGTTTGTTTGTGGATCACAAAGTCAAATATGGTTATAGGAAATTATTAAGGAGCGTGTGTACTTCCCCATTGGAAGGCACATAACCCAAGATAATTACCTTGGTACCGAGTAATAGTGAACACTTACATACAAATATAAGTATCCTCCCCATCAGAGTCACTACTTTTATTTGTATGGCCAATGAGGAACCAACTATTAATTTTACTTGTCAAAAAGATAGGTTGACAAAATAGTAAAATTAATGGGTAAAAACCTCCTCTTACAGATGTAGAATTCGTATACGTCTACACTATCATGGCATATGATATTCTCGGTGTTTTGAGGTGTTGGTTGATTTTAAAATTGTATTATTTGAGGAATCAATAATTTTTTGAAATCTAATGTTTTGATCTATGTGATTCTTAGGTTTTCTTTCAAAATGACTTTCAACCAACTTGCTGTGATACTGAAAGAGAATAAACTTACTGGACCTAACTATGTTGATTGGAAGAGGAATCTTGACATTGTCTTGAATGCTGAGGAATACAAATATGTACTCCTCGAAGAGTGCCCTCCTAAGAATGCGGATGATTCTGGGGAAAAGGAGAAGGAGAGTTATAAGAAGTGGATTAAGGCCGATGACATGGCGCGGTGTTACATTTTGGCATCTATGTCAAATGTACTGCAACATCAGCATCAAGCCATGCCCACTGCTTATGACATGATATTCAATCTCAAAGAACTTTTCGGACACCAAAATCTGGTTGCAAGGAAGGAGAAGCCATGAGGAACTTGATGACGACCACCATGATCGAGGGAACACCCGTGAGGGATCATGTTCTCAAGATGATGGCTCATTTGAATGAGCTGGATGGAAGTCCTCGGAGCTGAGATTGATGGGGAAGCCCAAGTCGATATCATTCTCCAGTCTCTACCTAGGAGTTTTGAGTAGTTTCGCCTGAACTACAACATGAACAAGAGGCTGTATTCGTTGGCGGAGCTTCTGACAAAACTCTAGGCGACAGAGGGGCTATTTCGTCAGAGTGTTCAGGCGCATGCCATGGTCACCCAAAAGGTTTCTACTTTTAAGACGAAAGGCAAGAAGAAGAAGAAACAAGCTGGGGCAAAGGTGGTGGGAGAAACTCAGGGAGGAGTGAAGAAGCGGAAAGGCAAGTGCTTCACTTGTAAGCAGACTGGACACTGGAAGAAGGAATGCCCCAACTGCAAGCAGAACAAAGGTATATCTTTTGGTCTAGTCATTGAAACATGTTTAGCGGTGTTATCTACCGGCACCTGGTGTGTAGATACGAGAGCCACTAATCATGTCTGCAATACTTTGTAGGGGTTCCAGGAAACCAGATGACTGGCTGAGGGAGAGATTACCATATACTTGGGCGATGCCACTAAGGTGGCAGCTGTTGCAGTGGGAGACGTTTATTTATCTTTTTAGAAAAATAATGTTTTAATTTTTAAGAAATGCCTTTATGTACCTCTATTTAGAAAGAATTTAATTTCAGTTTCTAAATTGTTTATGGATAGATATTCTATTTATTTTAATGATAGAGTTGTTATAAAAAGGAATAGGGACATTATCTGTTCAGGTGCATTGATAGAAAATTTATACACACTTGAACCAAAAGCTCCCACGATGCAAATAGAAGTTAATAACTCATCTTTTAATTCCAATAAGAGAAAAAAACCTTCGAAAATAAACCAAACATATCTTTGGCATCTTAGGCTTGGTCATATTAACCTATGAAAAATTCAAAGGTTGATAGCCGATGGACCTCTGGGTTCATTAGTGGTGGAAGATTTCCCAACCTGCAAATCTTGCTTGGAGGGTAAAATTACCAAGAGGCCTTTTAAGGCCAAGGGGTATAGAGCCAAAGATGTGTTAGAATTGGTTCATTCTGATTTGTGTGGTCCTATGTCTATCCAGGCTAGAGGTGGTTTTGAGTATTTCGTCTCTTTTATAGACAATTATTCGAGATATGGATACATTTACTTGATGCGCCGCAAGTATGAATGCTTTGACAAGTTCAAAGAAATCAAGGCTGATGTGGAGAAACGTCAAGGTAAAAGTATCAAGACACTACGATCTAATCGTGGTGGTGAGTACCTCTTGGGAGAGTTTAGGAATTACTTATCAGAGGCTGAGATTCAATCCCAATTGTCTGCACCTGGCACACCCCAGTAGAATGGTGTAGAAGATCGAAGGAATAGGACTCTTATGGAGATGGTTAGATCGATGATGAGTTATTCTGAGTTGCCAGATTCGTTATGGGGATATGCTCTAGATACGGCGGTGTACATTCTGAACTTGGTTCCATCTTAATCAGTGCCTTCTACTCCCACAGAATTGTGCACTGGACGAAAGCCTAGTCTAAGACATATTCGAATTTGGGGGAGTCCAACACATGTGCTGAAGGCGGATGCTGGTAAGTTGGAACCTCGTACAGAAGTACGCATGTTCATTGGCTATCCTAGAGGAACGAAAGGTGGTTTGTTTTATAGTCCTAGAGATCAAAGGGTGATCGTTAGCACGAACACTAAATTTCTAGAGGAAGACTATGTGATGATCCACATACCCATGAGTAAGATTGTTCTAGAGGAAATAAAAGGGGAAGTCACTTCTTCAGTACCACCGGTACAAGAGGATATACCACAAGTCACTGCACTGCGTATCACAGAGGATACACAGGTGATACCTCGTCATAGTGAGAAGGTTGTGAGACAGCCTGATAGATTCATGTTCTTTGGAGAATCTTCTGATTTGGTCCCTGGTGAACATGAACCTGATCCCTCGACGTATGATAAGGCAATCCAAGATAAAGATGCAGTATCTTGGCAAAGTGCAATGAATACTGAGATTGAATCTTTGGATTCGAATCAGGTCTGGGAGCTAGTAGAACCACTCGATGGTGTAAAAACCATTGGATGCAAGTGGATCTACAAAAGAAAGAGAGGAATAGATGGGAAGGTTGAGACCTTCAAAGCAAGGTTTGTTGCGAAGGGGTATACTCAGAATGAGGGTATCGATTATGAGGAGACCTTTTCACCGGTAGCCATGCTTAAGTCTATCCGGATTGTCTTATGCATTGCAGCTCATATGGATTATGAGGTGTGGTAGATGGATGTCAAGACAACTTTCCTTAATGGAAGTCTTGAGGAAAACATCTATATGAAGCAACCAGAGGGATTCATTGCAAAGGGCAAAGAGCATCATGTATGTAAGCTTAATTGGTCCATTTATGGATTGAAGAAATCTTCGAGGTCTTGGAACATCCTCTTTGATGAGGTAATCCATTCTTATGGATTTATTCAAAGTCCGGATGAGTCTTGTGTATACAAGAGAAGTGACAGAAACATAGTGGTATTTTTTGTACTATACGTAGATGACATTTTGTTAATTGGCAACAATGTTAAGGTGTTATCGAACGTAAGAGTATGGTTGTCCAAACAGTTTGATATGAAGGATTTAGGAGAAGTGGGACACATCCTTGGGATCAAGGTTATAAGGGATCACAGGAAAAGGATGTTGTGCTTATGTCAAGCTTCATACATAGACACCATTATGGATCGTTTTAGCATGCAGAACTCTAAGAAGGGTTTTCTACCTTTCAGGCATGGAGTTCCTTTATCTAAGGAGATGTGTTCTAGAACATCTAATGAGATAGAGGAGATGAAGGTGGTTCCTTATGCCTCGACAGTAGGAAGCCTCATTTATGCGATTCTATTTACGAGACCAGATATCTGCTTTACTGTGGGCATGATCAGCAGATATCAGAGTAATCCAAGACAGGGACATTGGACTACGGTAAAGCATATATTGAAGTACCTGAGAAGGACTAGGGATTATATGCTAGTTTACCAGGCAGACCAATTACTCCCTATGGGTTACAAAGATTCCGACTTCCAATAAGATAGGGATAATAGTAAGTCTACCTCAGGTTTTGTGTTTACTTTGGGAGGTGGAGCCATTGTATGGAGGAGTGTCAAGCAGAAAATGCGTGGCGGACTCTACCATGGAAGCTGAGTATGTGGAAGCCTCTGAGGGGGCAAAAGAAGTTGTGTGCCTCAGGAACTTCCTGATGGACTTGGATGTGATTCCTGGTTTGCCCAGAACTATCACAATTTATTGTGATAATAGTGGTGTAGTTGCAAACTCGAAGGAACCACGAGCTCATAAGGCAAGTAAACAAATAGAGCGCAAGTACTACCTTGATACGAGAAATCGTAAAGAGAGGAGAAGTTGATGTGGCCAAGATTGAATCAGAGGATAACCTCGCAGATCCTTTCACTAAGACCCTTCCGGTGAGAGCTTTTGATAGGCATGTGGAGGGAATGGGGATCAAATGTATGGCAGTTTGAGGACAGCATAGTCTTTTAGTATAAGTGGGAGATTGTTGGGATGTATACTAAAAAGTCTATCATTTGTATGAATATCTTTATTTTGAAATAAAAATCACATGATCATTGTTTGCATATTTATGGTGATGCATATTGTCTAATACATTACATTGTAGATAACATTGTGTGTGGTGTCACACGGGAGATCATGTTATCGGTTCCTTGTAAAGTATAAGTATAGGCTCACAACCGAGATGGCTTTGGACAAACCATCGGTATGGTTGTAGTGTAATTTGATATTGGTTTTTCTTGACCATAGAATCACACTAATACACTTTGTGTGTATTGAGCAGGACCGACTTAGAGGTGATTTGATTTATTGCTGACTACATAATCGAATCGGACCTCAAATATTATATTGTACATGCTCTTAATCCCAAAATAATAACGAGCACATATACTTTGTATTCACTTTTTTGATTTACCAATGGGCGAGATTTATAGATTAAATTGATAGGCTCGGTAAGTTGGGAAATGATATTATTTATATGGTGTGCCATTGATTATAGGAGGAAATCGTGTCCTATATATTAGGATGATGATGTCCCCTTGCGGAGCTCATAAGGTTCATCATGTAAACCGTCCAGGTGGACTTGGTCCGGCATGATGAAAAGGTTTAGTGGTACTACTCATGGAGTTAGATGTTGATTAATTAATGATCAGTAAATTAATTAATCGACGGGCATTCGAGATCTTAAACACAGGGAGAAAAATGTACATATAAGAGATGGAGCCCATATTAACTTATGGTGGTTGGTGAGGTAGATCAATGATAATCCTTTAGTGGATTGGATTATCATTAATGGATCGGACTTTATATGGGCTTGATCCATTGGGTGGCCAAGATCCAACTACTCCTCATGGTCCCTATTGTAGCCTATTAATACCTCATGAAGCCTAGATCCAATGGATGAAAACAAAACTCTAGATCCAAAGGTAGAGATTAAATCACTAGATCCGACGGTTGAGATTAAATCTCTAGATCCGACGGTTGATATTAAATCCCTAGAACCAATGGTGGAGATTAAAACAAGGCTTATCCCTAACTCTTTAAAAAGGGGCTTAAGGGTTGGCATGGAGATTAATAAGAAGCAAGGGAGGTTTGGAGTTGGCGGCAAGAGGCTTGGAGTTAGGGTTTGGAGTTGGCGGCACCAAATAAGGAAACCTTTTCCTTATCTTCTTCTTCTTCCTTGGTGGTCAGCGCCCATACAACCCCTTTCCTCCCTTGGGCGGCGTCCGAACCTAGCTCTTCTCCTCTCCTTGGCCGGTGGAAACAAGGCTTAGGGTCCTCCCTTGGAGCTCTTGGCTGACATTCATCTTTCTCATCTTCTCCTTGTTTGCCGGCTGCAAGCAACTTTCTTGTTGTTTCTTGGTTGGCTAAAGAAAGGAGAAGGGTCTTGTTTCTATTCTTCCTCTTCCTCAGAACGAGACAGGAAGGAAGATTAGTGATCTAGGAGTTTCAACTTTTGGTAGATCGTCGCCCACACGATGTCCGAAAGGAGGAAGGTCATACAATAGAAGATCGAGAGGTATAACACTTATCTATCTTCATATGTAACATGTTTGTAATTTTTTTCAATTATATATGCATGATATATTCTATTTTGTGGCTAAATATACTTGGACCCTGAACATAAACACAAAAGTCGGCGATCCATACATCATCTATTCCACAGCTATTCGTAGAATAGAGGTTGGTCGCTTGAACAACAAGTTTATTCAAGTGACTACTCTAATCGAATATCACGACTATGACATGATTGCTTGGGAAATCCATCTTGTCAAGGATAAATTTTTTTATCTGGGGACGTCGAAGGGATTGCCATGAACAAGCGACCGAGTTGAAGTGGGAAGCGAAGTTTCCTACTTACAGACATAACCGATGGAAACACCTAAAGGCTAGCGCAATGGATGAACAAGTCATGGATGACTTGGAGGGATCCGAGAGGCGCGAGGCTGACGGAGGTGGCTAGAAGGCTTAGGTCTAGGCTAAGGGTGGTCTAGCAAGTATGGGGGCACCATACTTGGGTTAAACCTCATGTTTGAAGTTAAAACCTCATGTTTGAGGTGTGCCAGTCGACTGGTGCAATGTGGCAGTCGACTGGTGTGAGTCAACTAGGGTTTAACTGACGAGGAGTGCCCTAGCAGTCGACTTCCAAATGTGGGCAGTCGACATATTTGCCGAGCAATCGATTGATTGTGTGATCAGTCGACTGGTGCTCAGAATCTCGAGCACAGAATCGAGTCGAGACTCGATTGTTGGGGTTAGCATTCGAGTGAAGGCTCGATTAGTCGACTGAGGGACATGATCAATCGACTGATGTCCTATCCGTCGGATTTTTCCAGCATGAATTACACTATTGTCTCATAGCAACAGTGGCATCTGTCGACTGATGGTCCCGAGCAGTCGACTAATCGAAAATTTTCAGCCCAGGCAGCAGCTTTAAATGGAGCTTGTGGAGGAGGATATCACTACCGGATTTCTTGGACGTTTTGAAGTGAGTGTATACTGCAAATCAGGGCCTTCAGCTGCTAGTCCAAGGCAATCAACAAGCAAGCTTCCAAAAGATTTGTGTAAAGTTTTCTTTTCTTTCTTTTGTTGTATTCACTTGTAATTGATTGTTGTTTACTTGTATTATGTTTGTAATATTTTGTAAGAGGTTTCTCCACCTCTGACTTGTGTCGAGAAGGAGTTATTGCATAGTGGTGTATGATTGGCATCACTAGAGCTCTTTAGACCTCGATCCATGGAGTATGAACCGTTCAGTTCCGAACCATGTTAAATACTTGTGTAATTGCGTGTTTGTCTATTTCATTATTGCTTTATTACTATTCCGCTGCGCGCTAACGAGATTTGTAGACAAATGTGAACGATTTCTATCATCGTACTAGCACAACAAATCGACGCTATTCACCCCCCTCTAGCGGTCAACATTTCCCCAACAAGTGGTATCAGAGCCCGGGGCTCTTCTACGGAATAACTGCCGGGAGCTAAGACAAATACGCTAGAGGGAAGATGGAATTCCAAGACAAGCTTGGATGGGACATCAACACTCCACCACCATACGACCGAGAAGACTTTCCGGCGTGGAGAGCAAGAATGGAGACATTCTTGATGATGGACATAGAGGATTGGTTCATCCTCATAGAAGGCTTTGAACGTCCTAGGGATAAGAAGGGAGAAGTTCTAAAGTTGAAGAAATTGTCCCAAGAGAAATGGCGAAAATTCAAAAACGAAGCCAAGGTAACAAAACTTTTAGAAGATTTGATACCTAATGATGTTTTGTCTAGGCTTGGTGAATATCTTGATGCCAAGGAGCTATGGGAAAAATTGGCAAAATTCCATGAAGAGCCTCACTCAATCCAAGAAGAAAAGGAAAAGGAGGAAGAGAGCTCATCCTCACAAGCAAGTGAGGATTCGAAAGTTGAGGAGGAGTCAACTTCCGGGTCAGTGGAAGAGGAAGAGGAAGAATTAGAGGAGACCTCCACCTCTAGGATCGAGGGGGAGGAGATTAGAGCATCCTCAACACCGGAGCAACAAGAAGAACCATCTACATCCGGTCGAGAGGAAGAGCAAGCTCAAGATACTCTCACCACCACCCTTGGTAACTCAAACACTTCAACCTCAAATAAAATTCATAAGAAATACAACTACATTTCCGTCACATCTCTTGTGTACACAAGACTCATCCGGACTTTGAATAAATCCATAAGACTGGATTACCTCATCAAAGCGGATGTTCCAAGACCTCGAAACTTGCTTCTATCCAAAAAAGGACCGATTAAGCTTACATACAAAATGCTCTTTACCTTTAGCAATGAATCCCTCTGGTTGCTTCATATAGATGTTTTCCTCAAGACTTCCATTAAGAAAAGCTGTCTTGACATCCATCTGCCACACCTCATAATCCATATGAGCTGCTATGCATAAGAGAATCCGGATAGATTTAAGCATGGCTACCGGTAAAAAGGTCTCCTCATAATCGATACCCTCTTTCTTAGTATACCCCTTCGCAACAAGCCTCACTTTGAAGGTCTCAACCTTCCCATATATTTCTCTCTTTCTTTTGTAGATCCACTTGCATCCAATGGTTTTTACACCACCGGGTGGTTCTACTATCTCTCAGACCTAATTTGAATCCATAGATTCAATTTCAGTATTCATCGCATTTTGCCAAGATGCTTCATCTTTATCTTGAATTGCCTCGTCATATGTCTAGGGATCAGGTTCATGTTCTCTAGATACCAAATCAGTAGATTCTCCCAAGAACATGAATCTATCAGGCTATCTCACAACCCTCCCACTATGACGAGGTATCTCCTGTGTATTCTCTGTGACACGCAGTTCAGTGACTTATGGTATCTCCTGTGTATCTTGAAGTGACTTCCACTTTTAATTCCTCCAGAACAATTTTTCTCTTGGGCTTGTGGCTCATCACATAGTCTTCCTCTAGAAATTTTGCATTCGTGCTAACGATCACCCTCTGATCTCTAGGACTATAAAACAAACCACCTTTCGTTCCTCTAAGATAGCCAACGAACATGCGTACTTCTGTACGAGGTTCAAACTAACCAGAATTTGCCTTCAGCACATGTGCTAGACTCCCCCATATCCGAATATGTCTTAGACTAGGCTTTCGCCCAGTCCATAATTTTTTGGGAGTAGAAGGCACTGATTTAGATGGAACCAAGTTCAGAATGTACACTACCATATCTAGAGCATATCCCCAGAATGAATCTGGCAACTCAGAATAACTTATCATCGATCTAACCATCTCCATAAGAGTCATATTCCTTCACTCTGCTATACCATTCTACTGGGTGTGCCAGGTGTAGACAATTGGGATTGAATCCCAGACACTGATAAGTAATTCCTAAACTCTCCTAAGACGTACTCGCCACCACGATCAGATCGTAGTGTCTTGATACTTTTACCTTGATGTTTCTCCACATCAGCCTTGAATTCTTTGAACTTGTCAAAGCATTGAGACTTGCAGCGCATCAGGTAAATGTATGCATATCTTGTGTAATCGTCTAAAAAAGAGACGAAATACTCAAAACCACCTCTAGCATGAATAGACATAGGACCACACAAATCAGAATGAACCAATTCTAACACATCTTTGGCTCTATACCCCTTGGCCTTAAAAGGCCTCTTGGTCATTTTACCCTCCATGCATGATTCACAGGTTGGGAAATCCTCCACCACTAATGAACCCAAAGGTCCATCAGCTATCAACCTTTGAATTCTACTTAGGTTAATATGACCAAGCCTAAGATGCCAAGATATATTTAGTTCATCTTCGAATGTTCTTTTCTCTTATTGGAATTAGAAGATGAGTTATTAACTTCAATTTGCATCGTGGGAGATTTTGGTTCAAGTTTGTATAGATTTCCTATTAATGCACCTGAACAGATAATGTTCCTATTCCTTTTTATAACAACTCTGTCATTAAAAGAAATAGAATATCCATCCATAAATAATTTAGAAACCAAAATTAAATTCTTTCTAAATAAATGTACATAAATGCAATTCTTAAGAACCAAAAGTTTATTTTTCTCAAAAGATAAATGAATGTCTTCCACTGCAATAGCCGCCACCTTCGTGGCATCGCCCAAGTACACGGTAATCTCCCCCTCTGCAAGTCGTCTGGTTTCTTGGAACCCCTGCAAAGTATTGCAGGCATGATCAGTGGCTCCCGTATCTACACACCAGGTGCCGGTAGATAACAGCGCTGAACATGTTTCGATGACTAGTCCAATAGATATACCTTTGTTCTGCTTGCGGTTGGGGCAGTCCTTCTTCAAGTGTCCATTCTGCTTAAAAGTGAAGCACTTGCCTTTCGGCTTCTTCACTCCTCCCTGAGTTCCTCCCACCGCCATTGCCCAAGTTTGTTTCTTCTTATTCTTGCCTTTCGTCTTAGGAGTAGAAACCTTTTGGGTCACCATGGCATGTGCCTGAGCACTATGACGAAATAGCCCCTCTGCCGCCTGGAGTTCTATCAAAAGTTCTGCCAATGAATACAACCTCTTGTTCATGTTGTAGTTCAAGCGAAACTGCTCAAAAGTCCTGAGTAGAGACTAGAGAATGATATCGACCTGGGTTTCTCCATCGATCTTAGCTCCAAGGACCTCTAGCTCATTCAAATGAGCCATCATCTTAAGAACATGATCCCTTACGGGTGTTCCCTCGATCATGGTGGTCGTCATCAAGTTTCTCATGGCTTCTTGCCTAGCAGCCCGATCCTGGTGTCCGAAAAGCTCTTTGAGATTGAGCATCATGTCATAAGCAGTGGGCATGGCTTGATGCTGATGTTGCAGTACATTTGACATAGATGCCAAAATGTAACACTGCGCCATCTCATCGGCTTCGATCCACTTCTTATAACGCTATTTCTCCTTTTCCCCAGAATCATCTGCAGGCTTAGGAGGGAACTCTTCGAGGAGTACATATTTGTATTCCTCAGCAGTCAAGACAATGTCAAGATTCCTCTTCCAATCAACATAGTTGGGTCCAGTAAGTTTATTCTCTTTCAGTATCACAGCAAGAGGGTTGAAAGTCATTTTGAAAGAAACCCTAAGAATCACATTGATCAAAACATTAGATTTCAAACAATTATTGATTCCTCAAACAATAGAATTTTAAAATCAACCAATACCTCAAAACACCAAGAATATCGTATGCCATGATAGTGTGGACGTATACGAATTCTTCATTTGTAAGAGGAGGTTTTACCCATTAATTTTACTATCTTGTCAACCTAACTTTTTGACAAGTAAAATTAATAGTTGGTTCCTCTTCAGCCCTACAAATAAAAGCAGTGACTCTGATGGGGAGGATACTTATATTTGTATCTAAGTGTTCACCATTACTCGGTACCAAGATAATTATCTCGGGTTATGTGCCTTCCGATGGGGAAGTACACACGTTCCTTAATAATTCCCTATAACCATATTCGACCTTGTGATCCACAAACAAACCCTTCCGATGGGGAGGAAGGCACTCAGAGCTGACGCGTAAGTTTGTTTGCATCACTTGTCAAATCGTAATGGAGGCCGTGGGAATTTATAAAAATATCCCTCTCCCACTTAGTAATTTGAAATTGATGAATTTTCTAGCCTACGACATGAATATCAAACAATAAGCAATAAATATAAAAAATAAATTATTTACCAACTATTATGGCTTTTGTCTTGAATATGTCTCCCGTCGAATCGCCTTCTCGTCTGCTCCTCCTACGCCATGTACGAGCCATCCGGAGATCCGAGCCGAGACTAAAATCTATTTTAATTTACATCCATCGATCCTATACTCAACCAGGGAGTGTACATTAAATCTAGATCAAAAGTAAACTAAAATAAAAAGAGTGGCTAAACAATGCCGTATCTAATTTACAAAAAAAATTAAATACTAGCCTCGTCAACCCCGAAGATTCAACAAAATATACACATACAATCACATACACACATATGGCCATAATAGTCGGATCTTATGCCTGCAACCAAAGAGTTAACCTACGCATATCCTACTATTATCCGACACATATAATATATGGCAAAAATGCTTAAGAGTAACCGAATCCTAAATACACAAAACCGGAAACCTTGGCTATGATACAAATTGTTGGGTTGATCCTCGAGTCCGTGAGGGGAAACTTCGCTTCCCACTTCGACTCGGTCGCTTGTTCATGGCGATCCCATCGCTGTCCCCGGATTAAAAATTTAATCCTAGACAAAAGGGAACACCCAAGCAACCTTGTCATCATCGTGCTATTTGTTTAGAGTGGTCACTTGAACAAACTTGTTGTTCAAGCGACCTACCTCTATTCTACGAGTAGTCGCGGAATAGATGATGTACTGATCGCTGGCTTTTGTATTTATGTTCGGGATCCAAGTATTATTTAGCCAAAAAATAGAATATATATCATGCATATAATTGAAAAACAAAAATTAACATGTAACATATGAAAATAGAGAATCGATATACCTCTCGATCTTCAATTGTATGACCTTCCTCCTTACGGACGTCGTGTGGGCGACGATCTACCAAAAGTTGAAGCTCATAGATCACCAATATTTCTTCTTTGCTCGTTCCGAGCAAGAGGAAGAAAAGAAACAAGGCACTTTTCCTTCTTTTAACCAACCACCAACCTCTAAGGATGTAGCTTGCCGCCGGCCAAGAAGGAAGAGGAGATTATGAAGGAAACCGGCCAAGACACCAAGGGAAAGCCCTATATCTTGTTACCACCGACCAAGGAGAAGGAGAAGGGAAGCTTTGGCCACCGGCCAAGGTGAGGAAGGAGTTGTTTGGGTGCCGGCAAGCTTGAGGAAGAAGGAGATAAGGAATTAGATTCCTTATTTGGTGCCGCCAACCTCTATTCCTCTTGCCGCCCAAAACCCTAGTCCTTTCTCTCTATAAATTCTTTTCCATGCCAACCCCTTGTTCTCCTTTTATAGAGTTAGGGATAAGCCTTCTTTTAATCTCCACCATTTGTTCTTGGTATTTAATCTCAACCGTCGGATCTAGAGATTTAATCTCTACCTTTCGATCTAGAGTTTTGTTTCTATCCATTGGATCTAATCTTCTTGAGGTTTTAATAGGCTACAATAGGGACAATGAGGAGGAGTTAGATCTTGGCCACCCATGGATCAAGCTCACATAAAGTCTGATCCATTAATGATAATCCAATCTACTAAAGGATTACCATTGATCTACCTCACCAACCGGCATAAGTTAATATGGGCTCCATATATTATATGTACATTTTCTCCCCGTGTTTAAGATCTCGAATGTCCGTCGATTAATTAATTTACTGACCATTAATTAATCGACATCTAACTCCATGAGTTGTACCACTCAACCTTTTCATCATGCCGTACCTAGTCCACTTGCAGGGTTTACATGATGAACCTTATGAGCTCCTCAAGGGGACATAATCATCCTAATATATAGGACACGATTTCCTCCTATAATCAACGACACACCTTATAAATAATATCATCTCTCAACTTACCGGGCCTATCGATTTAATCTATAAATCTCGCCCATTGGTAAATCAAAGAAATGACTACTAACTATATGTGTCCGTTATTATATCGGGATTAAGAGTATGTACAATATAATATCTGAGGTTTGATTCGATTATGTAGTCAGCAATAAATCGAATCACCTCTAAGTCGGTCCTGCTCAATACACACAAAGTGCACTAGTGTGATTCTATGGTCAAGACAAATCAATCCTAAATCACACTACAACCATTCCAATGGGTTTTCCAAAGTCATCTTGGTTGTGAGCCTTCACTTATACTTTACAAGGAACCGATAACATTATCTCCCGTGTGACACCACACACCATGTTATCTACAATGTAATGTATTAGATGATATGCACAGCCATGAAAATATGCAAACAATTATCATGTGATTCTTATTTCAAAATAAAGATGTTCATAGAAAAGATAGACTTTTCAGTATACATCCCAACACAGACATGATCAGTGGCTCCCGTATCTACACACCAGGTAGCAGTATATAACACCGCTAAACATGTTTCAATGACTAAACTAAAAGATATACTTTTGTTCTATTTGTGGTTGGGATAGTTCGCCTTCCAATGCCCAGTCTGCTTGCAAGTGAAGCACTTGCCTTTCGGCTTCTTCACCCCTGCTTAAGATCGTGCCTCCATCTTTACTACACCTTATTTCTTCTTCTTCTTGCCTTCCGACTTAGAAGTAGAAACCTTTTGAGCCACTATAGCCTGAGCACCCTGACAAAAAAGCCCCTCTACTGCCTGGAGTTCTGTCAGAAGCTCCACCAACGAATACAACCTTTTATTCATGTTGTAGTTTAGGCGAAACTGCTCAAATCTTCTAGGTAGAGATTAGAGAATGATATCGACTTGGGTTTCTCCATCGATCTCCGCTCCAAGGACTCCCAGCTCATTCAAATGAGCCATCATCTTGAGAACATGATCCCTTATGGGTGTTCCCTCAATCATGGTGGTCGTCATCATGCTCCTCATATCTTCCTGACTAGCGCCTCATTCTGATGTCCGAAAAGTTCCTTGAGATTGAGCATGATGTCATAGGCAGTAGTCATGGCCAGATGCTGATGTTGCAATACATTTGACATAGAAGCCAAAATGTAACACCGTGCCATCTCATCAGCCTTGATCCACTTCCTATAACTCTCTTTCTCCTTTTCACTAGAATCATTCGTAGGCTTAGGAGGACACTCATCGAAGAGTACATATTTGTACTCCTCAGCAGTCAAGACAATGTCCTAATTCCATTTCCAATCAACATAGTTAGGTTCAGTAAGTTTGTTTTATTTCAGAATCACAGCAAGTGGGTTTAAAACTATTTTGAAAAATCTAAGAATCACAGTGATCAATACATTAGATTTAAATTTTTTTTGATTCTTCAAACAATAAAATTTTAAAATCAACCAACACCTCAAAATACTGAGAATATCGTATGCCACGATAGTGTGGACATATATGAATTCTACATTTGTAAGAGGAGGTTTTACCCATTATTATTATTATTCTGTCAACCTTACTTTTTGACAAATAAAATTAACAGTTGGTTCCCCTTTGGAACTACAAATAAAAGTAGTGACTCCCATGGGGAGGATACTTTAATTTGCATCTAAGTGTTTACCATTACCCGATACTAAGACAATAATCTCGGATTATGTGTTTTCTAAAATAGAAGTACACACGCTCCAAAATAATTTACTATAACCATATTTGACCAAGTGATTCGCAAAACAAACTCATTCGATATGGAGGAAGGCACTGAGAGCCAACGCACAAGTTTGTTCGCATCACATGTCATATTATAATAGAGGCCGCGGGAATTAAAAAATATCCTTCTCCCAGTTAGTAATTTAAATTTTAGGAATTTTCACACAACATGCATATCAAACAATAAGCAATAAATATGAAAAAAAACATTCCAACTATTATGGCTTTTATTTTCCAATATACTTCCCATCGTGTCACCACCTCGTCCGCTCCTCCCTTTACCATGTGCAAGCCACAAAAGGATTTGAGCTTAGATAAACTATTTTAATTTACATCCATCGATCCTATACTCCATGAAGGAGTGTAGAACATATCTAGATCAAAAGTAAATAAAAATGAGCGACTAAACAGTGATGTATTTAATTACAAAAATTAAATACTAATTAGCCTCGTCAACCCCGAGGATTTAAATAATTAGTTACAATCACACACACAATCACACACATACACATAGCCATAATAGTTGGATCTTATGTCTACAAACAAAAAGTTAGCCTACGCACATCCTACTATTATCCGACATATACAATATATGATAAAATACATGAAAGTAACTGAATCCAAACACACAAAATCAGAAACCGTGGCTCTGATACCACTTGAAGGGAAAAGTCGCGATTCACTTCTTCCCATCGGTCACTTGTGCATGGCGATCGTGTCTCACATCCCTGGATTAAAATTGCATTAATTAAAACTAATCCGAACGGAGATGGATTAACCAAGCAACCGATTCATCATCGTACTATTCGATTTGATCGGTCGCTTGAACAAACTTATTGTTCAAGCAAACTAACCCATTTCCTCGATTAGCTGTGGAATAGATGATGTACGGATTGCCAATTTTTGTGTTTATCCTCAGGGTCCATGTCAATCAATAACATACAAAAACAAAAGAACAAGAATCAAAATTAAACAAGATTATACCTCTTGTTTTACCTCTTGATTTCTATTGTATTCCTATCCTCTTCTTGGACGTCATGTGGGCGACGATCTTCCAAGAATCGAAGCCTTTTAGACCATGTATCTTCCCTTCATTGCTCGCTCCAAACAAGGGAAGATAATCCTCCCTTCTTCTGCTTGCTTGTGCCGACCACCAAACACCAAGTCCTTGGTGTCCGCCGGCCCTAAGGAGAGGGAGAAGATGGCGCTGGCAAAGAGAGAAGGATCACCCTCAACCCTTGATTCCGCCGGCCCTTGGAAAGGAGAGGAGATGTCGGCAATGAGAAGGGGAGGAGGCGCCGACAAAAGAGGAAGGAAACCCTTGCTCTTGTTGTTGCCGCCGACCCTAGGAAGCAAAATCCTAGCCTCCATTTGTTGCCTCCCAACCTCTCCAACGCCTACCCAAAAGATATCATTAGGTCTAGGCTTCATGAGGTATTTATAATAGGCTACAATAGGCACCATGAGGAGAAGTTAGATCTTGGCCACCCAATGGATCCGAACCACATATAACCCGATCCATTAATGATGATCCATTCCACTAGAGATCATCATTGATCTACCTCACCAACCGCCATAATTAAATATGGGCTCCACATATTATTTGTACAAAATATCTCCCCATGTTTAAGATATCGAATGTCCATTAATTAATTAAATTACTGACAAATTAATTAATTAATATCTAACTCCATGAGTAGTACCACTTCCTTATCATCATGTTGGACCAAGTCTACCTACAGAATTTATATGATGAACTTTATGAGCTCGTCAAGGGGACATCATCATCCTAGTATACAGGACACGGTTTCCTCCTATAATAAACGACACACCATGTAAATAATATTATTTCTCAACTTACCAGGCCTATCGATTTAATATATAAATCTCGCCCATTGGTAAATCAAAGAAATAAATACTAAGTACATGTGCCCGTTATTATATCGGGATTAAGAGCATGTACACCATAATATCTAAGGTCTGATTCAATTATATAGTCAGTATAAATTGAATCACCTCTAAATCGGTCCTACTCAATACATACAAAGTGTACTAGTGTAATTCTATAGTCTAGATAAACCAATACCAAATTACACAACAACCATGCCAATTCTTTTTCAAAAACCATCTTGGTTGAGAGCCTCTACTTATACTCTACAAGGAACTGAAAACATGATCTTCTGTGTGACACCACACACCATGTTATCTACAATGTAAAGTATCAGACAATATGCATAAATATAAAATGTAAACAATGATCATGTGATTCATATTTCAAAATGAAGATGTTCATACAAAGGTTAGACTTTCAGTATACATTCCATTAATAAGATGCAAGAAGATTCATGTGTAGTACAATTTGTACTAAAGATGAACGTGTACAACGAGCGTTTAGCAACATTCTATTTTGTTATGGATCATGAATTAAGTATTGACTTGATTCTACATTATTTTCTCAAGAGTTTCTCACAGTTTGTGATGAACTACCGGATAAATAAAATTGAAACTACAATTCTTGAGCACCTCAACATGTTGAAGACTGTGGAGCCTTCTGTGAAGCATGAGGAGAAGACAGCATTGTTAGTTGATTCCTCTAATAAAGGTTCTAAGAGGAAATCAAAGGAACAATGTAAGGGCAAGAAGAAGAAGGCTAAGAAGACGGAACCAGCTCAAAAGGGCACTTGCCATCATTGTGGCAAGGATTGGCGAAGAAACTACAAGATTTATCTTGAGTCCGTGAAGCAGAATAAGACATCTGATGCCCCATCTTCTTCAGATATTTTCGTTATTGATTGTCATTCTATTTCCTTAGATACTTGGGTATTAGATACCGGTTGTGGTTCACATATATGTAATAACATACATGGGCTAAGAAATAGAAGAAGATTTGTCAAGGGAGAGTCAAATTTATGTATTGAGAATGGAGCAAAGGTTGTTGCACTCGCCATCGGAATGTATTTGTTGAAACATCCTACATGACTTGTCTTAGAACTGGACAATTGCTTTTATGTTCCTTCGTTGATAAAGAACATCATTTCTATTTTTTGTTTTAATTGAAATGGGTACCATTTAACTTTTAGTAACAATTGTTGTTACATAACTTTGAATGGCGTTCTTTATGGGACTGGAACTTTAAGTAATGGTATTTATACGTTGGACGTATCCATTGACATTTTCAATATCGAAGCAAGCAACAAGTGTGCTCGAAAAGATTATCAATTAGACTCCTACATGTGGCATTGTCGTCTTGGCCATGTGAGAAAGTAACGCATGTACGAATTACACCGACGTGGAATTCTTGAATCGTTTGAATTAGATTCATATGCTACATGTGAATTATGCTTAAAGGGAAAGATTACCAATTTACCTTTTACTGGAAAAGGTGAACCGGTGGAAGAGTTGCTTGGTCTAATACATACTGATGTATGCGGACCTATGTCAACTCAAGCTCTAGGTGGCTATAGTTACTTCATTACCTTCACCGATGATCACTCACATTTGGGTATATGTTCTTGATGAAACACAAGTTTGAATCCTTTGAAAGGTTCAAAGAATTCAGAAATGAAGTAGAGAAACAACTTGACAAGAGTATTAAAATACTTCAATCGGATTGAGGTGGTGAATACTTTAGTCAAGAGTTTCTAGATTATCTAAGGGACAATTGTATATTGTCTCAATGGACTTCACCGTATACACTACATCTTAATGGTGTATCTGAGAGGCAAAACCGGACCTTGTTGGACATGGTCAGGTCGATGATGAATCACACAAATATTTCCAAGTCCTTTTGGGGCTTTGGACTTCAGATAACTATTTACTTGCTAAATAGAGTCCCGACCAAGGTAGTTTCTACTGCTCCATATGAGATATGGGCTAGTAAGAAACCTCATTTATCTTACTTGAAGATATGGGATTGTCATGCTTATGTAAAGCAGACCGTGTCAGACAAATTGACTGCTAAGTATGATAAATGTCTATTTATTGGATACCCTAAGGAAACGAGGAGTTACAAATTCAATCATCTATTGGAAAAAAAAGTATTTGTTTCAAGAAATGTTTTGTTTCTAGTGAAAGAGTTTTTCTTACAAGAAAATAGTGGGAGTGTCGTTGAACTTGAGGAGGTTCAAGAGACTCCAGTACACATTGAGGAGATACCTAGTCAAGCACCACAATCGACAATTCATAATGATGAGCCATCAGTTGAACCTATTGTGACACCACATCTTCGTAGATCTGGTAGAACACGCAACATTCTTGAGAGATATGGATTTCTGGTAAGTGAATCGAACGACGTGTTACTCACTGATGATGAGGAGCCTACCAGTTATGAAGAAGTTCTGAAAAGTTAAGAAAGGGACAAATTTCTTGATGCCATGAAGTCGGAAATAGATTCCATGTATGAAAATAAAGTTTGGAACTTGGTGGACCCACTTGAAGGCATAAAGCCTATAGGGTGCAAGTGGGTTTTCAAGAAGAAAACTGACATGGATGGTAATGTGATTACCTATAAGGCTAGTTTAGTGGCGAAAGGCTATCGTCAAAAGCAAGGTGGTGATTATGACGAGGCATATTCACCAATAGCTATGCTTAAATCCATTCGGATGATCTTGGCCATAGCAACTCATTATGATTATGAGATATGGCAAATGGATGTGAAAAGGACTTTCCTTAATGGAAACCTACTCGAGGACGTGTATACGATACAGCCTGAGGGTTTCACATCGGTTGATAGAACCAAGGTATGCAAGCTTCAACGGTCCATATATGGATTAAAGTAAGCATCTAGGAGCTGGAATATCCATTTTGATGAGACAATCAAAAGGTTTAATTTCTCACAAAATGCAGATGAACCCTGTGTGCAAAAGAAGGTTTGTGGGAGTGCAGTTGTGTTCCTAGTGTTGTATGTCGATGACATATTACTTATGGAAAATGATATATCTGTCTTACAGTCAGTTAAAATTTGATTATCGAAAACATTCTCGAAGAAAGACCTGAGAGAAGAGACCTACATCCTCAGGATTAAGATCTATAGAGATAGATTGAAATGGTTCCTTGGTCTTTCGCAGTCTACATATATAGACCGAGTGTTAAAGAGGTTTAGCATGTCTAAATCCAAGAAAGGTTTCCTTCCCATCAGGCATGGGATACATCTTTCGAAGTCTATGTGTCCGCGCACAGAAGATGAGAGGATTTGCATGAGTAAGATCCCCTATGCATCTGCAATTGAATCTATCATGTATGCTATGTTATGTACGAGGCCTGATGTATCGTATGCTCTGAGTGTCACGAGAAGATACCAATCTGATCCAGGAATGGATCATTGCGTGGCTGTTAAGATAATCCTTAAGTACTTAAGAAGAACTAAGGATGTGTTCCTAATATATGGAGAGGGTAATATGGTAATACACGGGTATAGGGATGTCAGCTTCCAAACAGATAGGGATGATTCCAGGTCTCAGTCTAAGTACATATTCACCTTGAATGGAGGCGCAATAAGTTGAAAAAGTTCCAAGAAAGACACTATAGTGGATTCTGTTACTGAGGTAGAATACATTGCGACTCCGGAAGCATCAAAGGATGTGGTTTGGATCAAGAAGTTCGTCTCTGAACTTGATGTGGTCTCATCAATGATCCAAACATGTGCTTTGCCACTATCATTTGATCAGAGAGATCGTAAGTAGGAAGGAAATACAAATCGAGAAGATTCCCACGGAAAGGAACTTAGCAAACCCTTTAACTAAGGTCTTTTCTCAAAGTAAGTTTGAGGGTTATGTTAGAGCTTATGGTATTGGAATCCATGGCGATTGACATTAGGCAAAGTGGGAGTTTGTTAATTATATATGAGAGATGTCCTAAGGCAATTTCCTTATAGTTGTACCATTTATTTGATAAATGAAGATTCACTTTTTGAGCATACATGTTTTCATCTATTTGATTGGATCTTAAACTCATTTACTAAATGTCCGCAATACGATTCACAGCATGTGAGAATTTGTGATTGGATCATAACTAGTGAGTATCCCTATATGTGTATTTGTGATGAATTAGAATTATCCCTAGTCAATGAATTGATGTATTCGGACACCATCAATTCTATTGAGACTAGCACAAGTTATACTCTTTGGTTTATCCAAGCAGTTGTTTCTCACTGGCTGAAGACATTGTGATGTCCGGAGTTAATTGTGGATGCTAGTTATGATTACTAGTTCATTGGATTGACTAGCTATAAGACTTCATATGGTTCTCTACATATATGGATATGTCAATGAAGTTCTTACTGCAGCCTAAGTGCGATGTTCCTTCAACTTGTGATATTCAAAACATCTTGGTCATGTAGACTTATGCTTTGATATCTTAAGAAAACATCTCTGAGGAGATGTGGACCCGGGATGATTGGGTATAAGTCGAAGTGGCCGAAGGTGTATGAATAGACTACAGAGGATTCACCACACCTTGTGAGGAGATGTATACCCTGTGACATCTCGTCGGATTGTTACTAAAGTCTTTGGCCAAAGCATTACATGTTTATAGGATGGTACTATTGGAAACATGTGTAGTAACTTGAATCTATAGGATGAGGAAGTAATACTTGGGCTAGGTGTGACGTGCTCAGGCACAAGCCTCGCTTTGAAGGTCTCAACCTTCCCATCTATTCTTCTCTTTCTTTTGTAGATCCACTTGCATCCAATGGTTTTTACACCATCGAGTGGTTCTACTAGCTCCCAGACCTGATTTGAATCCATAGATTCAATTTCAGTATTCATCACATTTTGCCAAGATGCTGCATCTTTATCTTGGATTGCCTCATCATATGTCTAGGGATCAGGTTCATGTTCGCCAGGGACCAAATCAGAAGATTCTCCCAAGAACATGAATCTATCAGGCTGTCTCACAACCCTCCCACTACGACGAGGTATCTCCTGTGTATCCTCTGTGACATACGGTGCAGTGACTTGTGGTATATCCTCTTGTACCGGTGGTACTGAAGAAGTGACTTCCCCTTTTAATTCCTATAGAACAATTTTACTCTTGGGCTTGTGGCTCATCACATAGTCTTCCTCTAGAAATCTTGCATTCGTGCTAACGATCACCCTCTGATCTCATGAACTATAAAACAAACTACCCTTTGTTCCTCTAGGATAGCCAACAAACATGCGTACTTATGTACGAGGTTCCAACTTACCAGCATCTTGTTAGTAATATATGAGAGATGTCCTAAGGCAATCGCCTTATGTATGAACCATTTATATGATAAATGAAGATTCACTATTTGAGTATACATATTTTATGTATTTGATTGGATCTTAAACTCATTTACTGAATGTCCACGATACGATTCACAGCATGAGAGAATTTGTGATTGGATCACAACTAGTGAGTATCTCTACATGTGTAATTGTGATGTATCTAATTATCCCTAGTCGATGAATTGATGGATTCGACACCATCAATTCGCCGAGACTAGCACGAGGTATACTTGGTGTATCCAAGCACCGATTCTCACCGGGCCGAGACATAGTGATGTCCGAGTTAATCGTGGATGCTAGTTATGGTAACTAGTTCATCGAGTGACCACCGTAAGACTTCATATGGTTCTCTCGCATATATAGATATGTCAATGAAGTTCATCGGGCTTAAGTGCGATGTTCTTCGACTTGCAGTATTCAAGTCATCTTGATCATGGAGACTTATGCTTTGACATCTTAAGCAAACATCTCTAAGGAGATGTGGACCCGGATGATTGGGTATAAGTCAAGTGATCAAGGTGTTTGAATAGCCTATAAAGGATTCACCACTCCTTGCAGGAGATGTATACCCATGGCCTCTCGTCGGATTGTTACTAAAGTCTTTGGCCAAAGCATTACATGTTTAGAGTAAGGTACTCTTCGATACATGTGGAGTAACTAGAACTGTAGGACGAGGAAATGATACTTGGGCTAGGTGTGACGAGTCACTTAGTGGGGATCGGCACAATAGACCATGTCCTCAACCAAGTGGGTATAAGATGAGTGAAGGGAATGGGGCACGATTCATTCGAGCCATCAAGGGTTTCGTAAATAGTTCGATCAACCGCTGATCTTTTCTTAATTGGGGATCATGATGTACTACTAGGTGCCACTCATGATCGCTCTATAATTAATGGTTAATTATAGACGGCCAACATAAACCGAGAACCTATTTGGTCACACGACAACGAGTGTAATCCAAAGGATTTAAAACGAGCTTGAGAATGGGATTCTCGCATCGAGAGAAACTATGTTTGGTCGACTAAACATAAAGCGAGCATGAAATTGTTTCACGAATGGAAGCGTGATGGGCAGTGTCTTATGAAGACATAATGGATGGACCAAAATGGTTTGGTTCTAATCCAATGGATAAGAATAAACCATAGGGTTTGGTTTATTTTAAACGAATGAACCAAAAGTTGGTTCGGTTCGTTTTAACTTAAAATAAACCATCATGGTTTGGTTTATTTTAACTTATCTTAATGGAGCGGGTTAACGGGCTTTATGGATATGATCCAGTAACCAATAAGAGAATTAGGTCTCTATAAAATAGGGATTATGGCCGCCCAACCCATCCTCCTTGTTGTTGGCGCCAACACAAGGGCTGCCGCCCAACCTCATTGAGTCGCTCCATCTCCTTGCCGGGCGCCCAAGCTCGCCGTGATCTCCGGCGACTCCTCCTCCGTGATCTCCTAGGTTTGCATCAAGGTGAGGCTCCATCTCCTTGTTTTGGCCGGGCGCCTATTTCTCCACCAAGCTGTCCAGTTTTCTGACAGCTTCTTCTCCTTCCGCCGGAGCGCCGCTTGACGACGGTTAGTGCTCCCAGCGGATAACATACCGGGATTTGATCTCGTAATCCTCTGAGGTGGAGGATTGGCCAATCGCTGACGAATACCTCTCCGAGAAGCAAGTCTTGAGGACTTGTTTTAGGTCCGAATTTGGATTCGATCGTGATCATCTTCGATCACATCGCCTTCAACACGAGGCTAGTAACCCGCATTTAAGACGGCTCGCGGGCTTAGCAAGTCATCCCGAGGAGCTCGGGCGCGGATACGGATAGAGACGATTCTTACGAGGATCGCTCCGCTGATGCCGCTTTCGCTACACGCCATACGGAAAGGTATAACGAGTTTAATTTCTTTATTGCAATTTTAATTTACGGTTATGTCTACACTTGTTGTAATAGCATGCGTGTTGTGTGTGTTGTAATAAATATAGAATATTTATTATTTTACTGTGGCTCATGATGTTTACGAAACATGATCGAACACACACACGCCACAAGTGTGCCTAAACCCAACAAAGGGTATCAGAGCCAGTTGTGTTTCACATAATCGTAAAATGGTTTTATGATAGTCATAATGTATTTCTGGAAGTTTTCTAAATTTTGGAAATTTAGAAGTATTTATGGAAATTTTTCAATTTTGGAAAGTCTAGAAGTATTTATGGAAATCTTCCACTTTTGAAAGTTGAAGTATTTATGGAAATTGATATTTTCCATAAATAAAATATTTGATTAGATTCAAATTTGTTTCCTAATTTAATCATGATTTGATTTGGGAAATCAAATCTTAAAATATTTTATTTCCATAAGTAGTTTTAAAGATTTAGGAAATTGGTTTCTAAATAGATTTTCCTTAATCAAATAATTCCATGAATAAAATATGTGATTAGATTTGGAAATTTGTTTCCTAATTTAATTATGATTTGATTTGGAGAATCAAATCTTAAACATATTTTATTTCCATAAATAGTTATGACATATAAGGAAATTATATACATGACATAATTGTATGCCATGTAATTGCATTAGATGCATAACATTATGCCATGCGTGTCGTGACATGTAGATGTATGCCATGTATGCCATGCCATGTAGATAATAGTTATTTGCATGCAAAGAGGATGAGACATAAAACCCTTAAATCAATATTAAAGCCTACACCTTCCATTAATATGGTTAGAACCAGAGTTCTGCTTTCTTGTTTGGGTTGTTGGACTTCTCCAAGCCCTGGCCAACTCAATATGTTCAAACCATGGAATAGTTTAATACTAATATGGTAAGAGTCGAGGTCAATCGTTAGCTTTGGTTGTTGGACTCTTCCAAGCTGGGCTAATTGGTTGAATGCGCCTAACCATATTAAAACTATGTCCCGATTAATGGGTTGGCTTTAACCTCGGAGCATCGCTTGTTGGACTCTTCCAAGGTCGATGTAAAGGAGGTGAAGTTGGGTGTTATGCATATGATGCATACTTGTTAATGTGTTAACAACCCGATGTATGTGTGAACATTCAATTAGTTGATAGCACATTGTGATAGTTGCATATACGTGATATGCAATCGGTATAGTTGATACCTATCGTCGTAGTTATAATGGCTTGTTGGACTCTCTCCAAGGTTGTTCATAACTATGATGGATATCAGCCCATTCGAGATGGACCTACAATCTCCAAGTGATTTTGGGGTTTTTGAAATTCAAAAATGAATGGGATTTATAAATGTATATTGATGCATTTTAAAATCATCTTTCTCATATATGCTCGCTTTGTATTTCTAAGTTAATATGTTGATCATGATGTGTTTCAATTTATGCTCCATTTTGATTCAAATAAATTGATCGGGCCGAACTTCTTGGACTAGCTTAGAAACTTGAGAATTGTTCTCAAGGTTGAAAAGCTTGCAAATGTCCTCGGCGCCTCTTCCCGCCATCTAGTGATGATGCAACTCGACCAATTGTTGGCCTATCGTAAACATGTGAGTGATTCTCAACAAATGAGTTGCATCATGCTAGCCACGATGGAACCCAAGCTACGAAAGCAAGCATGAGCATATGGATGCTCATATCGTAGTCCTTCATCTTTGTGAGTTGGTTGATGAGCAAGTGAGATTCAAAGGTTCAAGTCTCAAAGCCCTCTTCACCTCTCGAGATGCTAGGAGGTTCATCCGTGGTATCGCCAATATGTCAAGACTGGAGTCTTCCGAGAAGCATGAGTAGGACGGTGTTAGTTGATTCCTCAAGAAAGGTTCTAAGAGGAAGTCAAAGGAAAACAGAAGGGAAAAGAAGAGAAGGGCTAAGAAGGTAGAACTAGCACAAAAGGAAACTTGCCATCATTATGGCAAGGAGAGCCATTTGAAGAAAGCAAGATTTATCTTGAGTCCGTGAAGAAGGATAAGGCATCGGATGCCCCATCTTCTTCGTAAATCTTCTTTATTGATTGTCATTCTATTTCTCGCACACTTGGGTATTCGACATCGGGTGTGGCTCACATATATGTAATGACATACATGGGCTAAGGAATAGAAGAAGACTCACAAGGGAGAGTCAAATTTACGTGTTGGGAATGGAGCAAAGGTTGTCGCACTCGCCATCGAACGTATTTGTTGGAAACTCCTCAGAGACTTGTCTTAGAATCGACAATTGCTTTTATGTTCCTTCGCTGATAAAGAACATCATTTCTATTTCTTGTTTAAATAGAAATGGGTACCATTTGACTTTTAGTAACAATTGTTGTTACATAACTAATGGAGTTCTTTATGGACCGAACTTTAAGCAATGGTGTTTATACGCTGGACATATCCAAGGACATTTTCAATATCGGAGAGCAACACGTGCTCGAAAGGATAATCAAATAGACTCCTATATGTGGCATTGTCGTTTGGCCATATAAGCAAGAAACGCATGTCCGAATTACACCGATGTGGAATTCGAATCGCTTGAATTGGATTCATACGATACATGTAATCATGCTTAAAAGGCAAGATGACTAAGTTACCTTTACCGAAAAGGTGAACGAGTGGGAGAGTTACTAGGTCTAGTACATACCGATGTATGGACCTATGTCAACTCAAGCATTAGGAGGCTATAGCTACTTCATTACCTTCACCGATGATCACTCACGGTTTGGGTATGTGTTCTTGATGAAACACAAGTCTGAAGCCTTTGAAAGGTTCAAAGAATTCAGAAATGAAGTAGAGAAACAACATGACAAGAGTATTAAAATACTTCGATCGGAGAGGTGGTGAATACTTAAGTCAAGAGTTTCTTGATTATCTAAGAGACAATGGTATATTGTCTCAATGGAATCCGCCATATACACCATAGCATAATGGTGTATCTGAGAGGCGAATCGACCTTGTTGGACATGGTCGTCAATGATGAATCATGCGACTCTTCCCAAGTCCTTTGGGGCTATGCACTTGCATAATGCTTACTTGTTAAATGTAATGCCTACTAAGGTAGTCTCAACTACTCCATATGAGATATGGAATGGTAAGAAACCTCATGTATCTTACTTGAAGATATGGGGTTGTCTCCGCTTATGTGAAGCGATCAGACGTATAAACGGATGCTAAGTCTGATAAATGTCTATTTATTGGATACCCTAAGGAAACAAGGGGTTACCAATTCTATCATCCTGTGGAACAAAAGGTGTTTGTTTCAAGGCATGCTGTGTTTCTAGAGAAAGAGTTTCTCTTGCAAGAAAACAGTGGGAGTGTCATCGAGCTTGAGGAGGCTCGAGAGACTCAAATAGACATTGATGAGATACCCGGTGAAGCACAACAGCCGACAACTCATAGTGATGAGCAATCGGCTGGACCTATTGTAACACCACATCTTCGTAGATCTGGTAGAACACGCAATATTCTCGAGAGATATGGATTTCGTAAGTGAATCGAACGACGTGTTACTCATTTGATGAGGAGCCTACCAGCTATGAAGAAGTGCCGACAAGTTCAGAAGGGATAAGTGGCTTGGTGCCATGAAGTCAAATGGATTCCATGTACGAAAAACCAAGTTTGGAACTTGGTTGACCCACCAAGGCATAAAGCCTATAGGGTGCAAGTGGGTTTTCAAGAAGAAAACCAACATGGATAGTAATGTGATTACCTATAAGGTTAGATTGGTGGCGAAAGGATATCGTCAAAAGCAAGGTGTTGATTATGACGAAACCTATTCGCCTGTAGCTATGCTTAAATCTATTCGGATGCTCCTGGCCATAGCGGCTCATTATGATTATGAGATATGGCAGATGGATGTGAAAACAGCTTTCCTTAATGGAAACCTCGCCGAGGACGGTATATGATACACCGAGGGTTTCACATCGGTTGATAAAACCAAGGTATGCAAATGCGGCGATCCATTTATGGATTGAAGCAAGCATCCAGAGTCGAATATCCGCTTTTGATGAGACATCAAAAAGGTTTGATTTCTCACAAAATCCAGACGAACCTTGTGTGTACAAGAAGGTTAGTGGGAGTGCAGTCGTGTTCCTAGTATTGTATGTCGATGACATATTACTTATAGGAAACGATGTGTCCATCTTACAGTCAGTTAAGGTTTGGTTATCCAAGACATTCTCCATGAAAGACCTGGGAGAAGCAACCTACATCCTTGGGATTAAGATCTATAGAGATAGATCGAAATGGTTGCTTGGTCTTTCGCAGCCTACATATATAGACCGAAAAGCAAAGAGGTTTAGCATGTCGAATCCAAGAAAGGTTATCCGCCCATCGTGCATGGGGTACACCTTTCAAGTCTATGTGTCCGCGCACGTAAGACGAGAGGATTTGCATGAGTAAGATTCCCTATGCATCCGCAATAGGATCTATCATGTATGCTATGTTATGTACGAGGCCCGATGTATCGTATGCCCGAGTGTCACGAGCAGATACTACCCGATCCAGAATGGATCATTGGGCGAGTTAAGACGATCCTTAAGTACTTAAGAAGAACTAAGGATGCGCTCCTAATATATGGAGAAGGGTACATGGTGATACGTGGGTATACGGATGCGACCCGCATGCATAAGGATAATTCCATGTCTTTGTCTGGGTAAGTATTCACCTGGAATGGAGACGCAATAAGTTGGAAAGGTTCCAAGCTTGACACTATAGCGGATTCTGCCACTAAGGCAGAATACGTTGCAGCTTTGGAAGCAGCAAAGGAAGCGGTTTGGATCAAGAAGTTCATCTCTGAACTTGATGTGGTCTCATCAGCGATCCAAACATGTGCTTCGCCGCTATCATCTTATCAGAGAGATCATAAGTAGGAACGAAATACAAATCGAGAAAATTCCCACTGAAAGGAACTTAGCGGATCCTTTGACTAAAGCATTACCTCAAAGCAAGTTTGAGGGTCATGTTAGAGACTATGGTATTGGATACCGTAGCGATTGGCATTAGGCCAAGTGGGAGTCTGTTAGTAATATATGAGAGATGTCCTAAGGCAATCGCCTTATGTATGAACCATTTATATGATAAATGAAGATTCACTATTTGAGTATACATATTTTATGTATTTGATTGGATCTTAAACTCATTTACTGAATGTCCACGATACGATTCACAGCATGAGAGAATTTGTGATTGGATCACAACTAGTGAGTATCTCTACATGTGTAATTGTGATGTATCGGAATTATCCCTAGTCAATGAATTGATGGATTTGGACACCATCAATTCTGTCGAGACTAGCACGAGGTATACTCCTTGGTGTATCCAAGCAGCTGATTCTCACTGGCTGGAGACATAGTGATGTCCGGAGTTAATCGTGGATGCTAGTTATGGTAACTAGTTCATTGGAGTGACCAACCGTAAGACTTCATATGGTTTTCTGCATATATAGATATGTCAATGAAGTTCTTACTGTGGCTTAAGTGCGATGTTCCTTTGACTTGCGGTATTCAAGTCATCTTGATCATAGAGACTTATGCTTTGACATCTTAAGCAAACATCTCTAAGGAGATGTGGACCCGGGATGATTGGGTATAAGTCGAAGTGATCGAAGGTGTTTGAATAGCCTATAAAGGATTCACCACTCCTTGCGAGGAGATGTATACCTATGGCCTCTCGTCGGATTGTTACTAAAGTCTTTGGCCAAAGCATTACATGTTTAGAGTAAGGTACTCTTCGATACATGTAGAGTAACTAGAATCCGTAGGATGAGGAAATGATACTTGGGCTAGGTGTGACGTAGTCAGCCTAGTGGGGACTGACACAATAGACCATGTCCTGAACCAAGTGGGTATAAGATGAGTGAAGGGAATGGGGCACGATTCATTCAAGCTACTGAAGGGTTTCAGAAATAGTTCTGGATCAAACGTTGATCTTTTCGGTTAATTGGGGATCATGATGTACTACTAGGTGCCACTCATGATCGTTCTATAATTAATGGTTAATTATAGACGGCCAACATAAACCGAGAACCTATTTGGTCACACGCACAACGAGTGTAATCCAAAGGATTTAAAACGAGCTTGAGAATGGGATTCTCAGACCGAGAGAAACTATGTTTGGTTGGACCAAACATAAAGCGAGCATGAAATTGTTTCAGTCGCTATGGAAGCGTGGATGGGCCGTGTCTTATGAAGACATAATGGATGGACCAAAATGGTTTGGTTCTAATCCAATGGATGAGAATAAACCAAAGGGTTTGGTTTATTTTAAACGAATGAACCAAAAGTTGGTTGGTTCGTTTTAACTTAAAATAAACCATCATGGTTTGGTTTATTTTAACTTATCTTAATGGAGCGGGTTAACGGGCTTTATGGATATGATCCATTAACCATTAAGAGAATTAGTTCTCTATAAAATAGGGATTAAACCCTAACCCTAAACCTAATCCAATTAGTGGTCCCAACCCATCCTCCTTGTTGTTGGCGTCAACAACAAGGGCTGCCGCCCAACTTCATTGAGTGGCTGCCATCTCCTTGCCGGCGTCCAAGCTTGGCGGTGGACCTCGGCGACCCTCCGGTGATCTCCCTTGGGTTCGGTGTAAAGGTGAGGCTCCATCTCTTCTTTAGCCGGCGCCTATTTCCTCCACCAAAGCTGTCCAGTTTTTCTGGACAGCTTCTTCTCCTCTCGTCGGAGCATCGTTTGGACGGCGGTTAGTGCTCCGACAGCGGATAACATACCGGGGATTTGATCTCCGGTAATCCTCTGAGGTGGAGGACGAAGGATTCGTCAATCGGTTGACGAATACCTCTCCGGAGAAGCAAGTCTTGAGGACTTGTTTTAGGTCCGAATTTGGATTCGGACCGTGATCATCTCTCGATCACATCGTCTTCAACACGAGGCTAGTAACCCGTACGAAGACGAAGCTCGTGGCTTGGCGAAGTCATCCCGAGGAGCTCGGCGTGGATACGGATAGAGACGATTCTTACGAGAATCGTTCCGGTTGATGCCGTTCCCGCTACACGTCATACGGAAGGTATAACGTAGTTTAATTTCTTTTATTGCAATTTTAATTTACGGTTATGTCTACACTTGTTGTAATAGCATGCGTGTGTTGTGTGTGTTGTAATAAATAGGAATATTTATTATTTTTATTGCTTCCGCTGTGCTCATGTTTACGAAACATGATCGAACACACACACGCCGCGGTGCCGGAAACCCAACACATCTGCCTTTAGCACATGTGCTGGATTCCCCCTATATCCGAATATGTCTTAGACTAGCTTTTCGCCCAATCCACAATTCTGTGGGAGTAGAGGGCACTGATTTAGATGGAACCAAGTTCAGAATGTACACCGCCGTATCTAGAGCATATCCCCAGAACGAATCTGGCAACTCAAAATAACTCATCATCGATCTAACCATATCCATAAGAGTCCTATTCCTTCGCTCTGCTGCACCATTCTGTTGGGTGTGCCAGGTGCAGACAATTGGGATTGAATCCTAGCCTCTGATAAGTAATTCCTAAACTCTCCTAAGAGGTACTCGCCACCACGATTAGATCATAGTGTTTTGATACTTTTTTCTTGATGTTTCTCCACATCAGCTTTGAATTCTTTGAACTTGTCAAAGCACTAAAACTTGCGGTGAATCAAATAAATGTATCCATATCTTGAGTAATCATCTATAAAAGAGACGAAATACTCAAAACCACCTCTAGCATGGATAGACATAGGACCACACAAATCAGAATAAACCAATTTTAACACATCTTTGGCTCTATGCCCCTTGGCCTTAAAAGGCCTCTTGGTCATTTTACCCTCCAAGCATGATTCACAGGTTGGGAAATCCTCCACCACTAATGAACCTAAAGGTCCATCAGTTATCAACCTTTGAATTCTGCTTAGGTTAATATGACCAAGCCTAAGATGCCAAAGATATGTTTGGTTCATTTTCAAAGGTTCTTTTCTCTTATTGGAATTAGAAGATGAGTTATTAATTTCAATTTGCATCATGGTAGGTTTTGGTTCAAGTGTGTATAGATTTCTTATCAATGCAACTTAACAGATAATGTCCCTATTCCTTTTTATAACAACTCTGTCATTAAAAGAAATAGAATATGCATCCATAAATAATTTAGAAACCGAAATTAAATTCTTTTTAAATAAAGGTACATAAAAGCAATTCTTAGGAACCAAAAGTTTATTTTTCTCAAAAGATAAATGAATGTCTCCCATCAATAATGCCACCTTCGTGGTATCGCCTAAGTACAGTAATCTCCCCTACCGGCTTGGTTTCCGTGAACCCCTACAAAGTATTGCAGACATGATCAGTGGCTCCCATATCTACACACCAAGTGCCGGTAGATAACACCGCTAAACATGTTTCAACGACTAGACCAAAAGATATACCTTTGTTCTACTTGCGGTTGGGGGCAGTCCTTCTTCCAGTGTCCAATCTGCTTACAAGTGAAGCACTTGCCTTTCGGCTTCTTCACTCCTCCCTGAGTACCTCCCACCGCCTTCGCCCTAGTTTGTTTCTTCATCTTCTTGCCTTTCGGCTTAGAAGTAGAAACCTTTTGGGTCACCATGGCATGTGCAACACTCGTAAATAGCCCTCTCTGCCTGGAGTTACGTAAGTTCTCCAAAGAATATAACTCTTGTTCATGTTGTAGTTCAAAGTAAACCGCTCAAAACTACTAGATAGAGATCGAGAATGATATCGAATCGGTTTCCCCATCGATCTAACCTCCAAGGACCTCCAAATGAGCCATCATCTTGAGAACATGATCCCTTATGGATGTTCCCTCGATCATGGTGGTCGTCATCAAGTTTCTCATGGCTTCGTGCCTAGCAGCCCGATTCTGGTGTCCGAAAAACTCTTTGAGATTGAGCATCATGTCATAAGCAGTGGGCATGGCTTGATACTGATGTTGTAGTACATTTGACATAGATGCCAAAATGTAACACCGTGCCATCTCATCGGCCTTGATCCACTTTTTATAACTCGCTTTCTCCTTTTCCCCAAAATCATCTGCAGGCTTAAAAGGGCACTCTTCGAGGAGTACATATTTCTATTCCTTAGCAGTCAAGACAATGTCAAGATTCCTCTTCCAATCAACATAGTTGGGTCCAGTAAGTTTATTCTCTTTCAGTATCACAGCAAGCGGGTTGAAAGTCAATTTGAAAGAAAACCTAAGAATCACATAGATCAAAACATTAGATTTCAAAAAATTATTGATTCCTCAAATCATAGAATTTTAAAATCAACCAACACCTCAAAACACCGAGAATATCGTATGCCACGATAGTGTGGACGTATACGAATTCTTCATTTGTAAGAGGAGGTTTTACCCATTAATTTTACTATCTTGTCAATCTAACTTTTTGACAAGTAAAATTAATAGTTGGTTCCTCTTTGGCCCTACAAATAAAAGCAGTGGCTCCGATGGGGTGGATACTTATATTTGTATCTAAGTGTTCACCATTACTCGGTACCAAGGTAATTATCTCGGGTTATGTACCTTCCGATGGGAAAGTACACACGATCCTTAATAATTCCCTATAACCATATTCGATCTTGTGATCCGCAAACAAACCCATCCGATGGGGAGGAAGGCACTCAGAGCCGACGCGTAAGTTTGTTTGCATCACTTGTCAAATCGTAATTGAGGTCGTGGGAATTTATAAAAATATCCCTCTCCCATTTAGTAATTTGAAATTGAGGAATTTTCTAGCCTACAACATGAATATCAAACAATAAGCAATAAATATGAAAAATAAATTATTTTTCAACTATTATGGCTTTTGTCTTCAATATGTCTCCCGTCGCATCGCCTTCTCGTCCGCTTCTCCTACGCCATGTATGAGCCATCCGGAGATCCGAGCCGAGACTAAAATCTATTTTAATTTACATCCATCGATCCTATACTCCACGAGGGAGTGTACATGAAATCTAGATCGAAAGTAAACTAAAATAAAAAGAGTGGCTAAACAATGCCGTATCTAATTTACAAAAAAAATTAAATATTAGCATCGTCAACCCCCAGGATTCAACAAAATATACAGATACAATCACATACACACATATGACCATAATCGTCGGATCTTATGCCTGCAACCAAAGAGTTAACCTACACATATCCTACAATTATTCGACACATATAATATATGGGAAAAATACATAAGAGTAACCGAATCCTAAACACACAAAACCAGAAACCTTGGCTCTAAAACCAATTGTTGGGTTGATCCTCGAGTCCGTGAGGGGAAACATCGCTTCCCACTTCGACTCGGTCGCTTGTTCATGGCGATCACATCGATGTCCCCGGATTAAAAATTTAATCCTTGACAAAAGGGAACACCCAAGCAACCTTGTCATCGTCGTGCTATTCGTTTAGAATGGTCACTTGAACAAACTTGTTGTTCAAGCGACCTACCTCTATTCTATGAGTAGTCGCGGAATAGATGATGCACTGATCATCGGCTTTTGTATTTATGTTTGGGATCCAAGTATTATTTAGCTACAAAATAGAATATATATCATGCATATAATTAAAAAACAAAAATAAACATGTAACATATGAAAATAGAGAATCGATATACCTCTCGATCTTCTATTGTATGACCTTCCTCCTTTCGGACGTTGTGTGGGCGACGATCTACCAAAAGTTGAAGTTCCTAGATCACCAATCTTCCTTCCTTGCTCATTCCGAGTAAGAGGAAGAATAGAAACAAGGCTCTTTTCCTTCATTCAACCAACCACCAACCTCCAAGGATGGAGCTTGCCGCCGGCCAAGAAGGAAGAGGAGATTATGAAGGAAACCAGCCAAGACACCAAGGGAAAGCCCTATATCTTGTTACCACCAGCCAAGGAGAAGGATAAGGGAAGCTTTGGCCGCCGGCCAAGGTGAGGAAGGAGCTGTTTGGGCGCCGGCAAGCTTGAGGAAGAAGGAGATAAGGAAATAGATTCGTTATTTGGTGCCGCCAACCTCTATTCCTCTTGCCGCCCAAAACCCTAGTCCTTTCTCTCTATGAATTCTTTTCCACACAAACCACTTGTTCTCCTTTTATAGAGTTAGGGATAAGCCTCCTTTTAATCTCCACCATTGGTTCTAGGGATTTAATCTCAACCGTCGGATCTAGAGATTTAATCTAAACCGTCGGATCTAGGGATTTAATCTCTACCTTTGGATCTAGAGTTTTGTTTCTATCCATTGGATCTAAGCTTCATGAGGTTTTAATAGGATACAATAGGGACCATGAGAAGGAGTTGGCTCTTCGCCACCCATGGCTCAAGCCCACATAAAGTCCGATCCATTAATGATAATCCAATCCACTAAAGGATTACCATTGATCTACCTCACCCACCCCCATAAGTTAATATGGGCTCCGTATATTATATGTACATTTTCTCCCCGTGTTTAAGATCTCGAATGTCCGTCGATTAATTAATTTACTGACCATTAATTAATCGACATCTAACTCCATGAGTAGTAGCACTCAACCTTTTCATCATGCCAAACCAAGTCGACCTGCAGGGTTTACATGATGAACCTTGTGAGCTCCTCAAGGGGACATAATCATCCTAATATATAAGACACAGTTTCCTCCTATAATCTACGGCACACCATATAAATAATATCATCTCCCAACTTACCAAGCCTATCAATTTAATCTATATATCTCGTCAATTGGTAAATCAAAGAGATGACTACTAAGTATATGTGTCCATTATTATATCGGGATTAAGAGTATGTACAATATAATATCTGATGTCTGATTCGATTATGTAGTCAGCAATAAATCGAATCACCTCTAAGACCGTCCTGCTCAATACACACAAAGTGCACTAGTGTGATTCTATGGTAAAGACAAACCAATCCCAAATCACACTACAACAATTCCAATGGTTTGTCCAAAGCCATCTCGGTTGTGAGCCTTCACTTATACTTTACAAGGAACCAATAACATTATCTCTCGTGTGACATCACACACCATGTTATCTACAATGTAATGTATTAGACGATATGAACAGCCATGAAAATATGCAAACAATGATCATGTGATTCTTATTTCAAAATAAAGATGTTCAAACAAAAGATAGACTTTTCAGTATACATCCCAACACAGACATGATCAGTGGCTCCCATATCTACACACCAAGTAGCAGTAGATAACAACGCTAAACATGTTTCAACGACTAAACTAAAAGATATACCTTTGTTCTGTTTGTGGTTGGGATAGTTTGCCTTCCAATGTCTAGTCTGCTTGCAAGTGAAGCACTTGCCTTTCGGCTTCTTCACCCGTTCTTGAGATCGTGCCCCCATCTTTGCTACACCTTGTTTCTTCTTCTTCTTGCCTTTCGGCTTAGAAGTAGAATCGTTTTGAGCAACTATAGCCTGAGCACTCTAACAAAAAAGCCCCTCTGCAGCCTGGAGTTCTGTCAGAAGCTCCACGAATGAATACAACCTTTTATTCATGTTGTAGTTTAGGAGAAACTGCTCAAAACTTCTAGGTAGAGATTGGAGAATGATATCGACTTGGGTTTCTCCATCGATCTCCGCTCCAACGACTTCCAGCTCATTCAAATGAGCCATCATCTTGAGAACATGATCCCTTACGGGTGTTCCCTCAATCATGGTGGTAGTCATCATGTTCCTCATAGCTTCCTGCCTAGCAGCCCGATTCTGATGTCCAAAAAGTTCTTTGAGATTGAGCATGATGACATAGGCAGTAGTCATGGCCAGATACATTTGACATAGAAGCCAAAATGTAACACCGCGCCATCTCATCAGACTTGATCCACTTCCTATAATTCTCTTTCTCCTTTTCACTAGAATCATCCGTAGGCTTAGGAGGACACTCTTCAAAGAGTACATATTTGTACTCCTCAGCAGTCAAGACAATGTCCTGATTCCGTTTCCAATCAACATAGTTAGGTTCAGTAAATTTGTTTTCTTTCAGAATCACAGCAAGTGGGTTGAAAGCTATTTTGAAAAATCTAAGAATCACAGTGATCAATACATTAGATTTCAATTTTTTTTTATTCTTGAAACAATAAAATTTTAAAATCAATCAACACCTCAAAATACTAAGAATATCGTATGCCACGATAGTGTGGACATATACGAATTCTACATTTGTAATTGGAGGTTTTACCCATTAATATTATTATCCTGTCAACCTTAGTTTTTTGATAAATAAAATTAATAGTTGGTTCCTCTTTGGAACTACAAATAAAAGCAGTGACTCCGATGGGGATGATACTTTTATTTGCATCTAAGTGTTTACCATTACCCGATTCTTAGACAATTATGTTGGATTATGTGTCTTCCGATGGAGAAGTACACACGCTCCCAAATAATTTCCTATAACCATATTTGACCTAGTGATTCACAAAACAAACTCATTCGATATGGAGAAAGGCACTCAGAGCCAACGCGCAAGTTTGTTCGCATCACATGTCAAATTATAATGGAGGTCGCGGGAATTAAAAAATATACTTCTCCCACTTAGTAATTTAAAATTTTGAAATTTTCACACAACATGCATATCAAACAATAAGCAATAAATATGAAAAAAAACTTTCCAAATATTATATCTTTTGTTTTCTAATATACTTCCCATCGTTTCACCACCACGTCCGCTCCTCCCTTTACCATGTGCAAGCCACAAAAGGATTCGAGCTGAGATAAACTATTTTAATTTACATCCATCGATCCTATACTCCATGAAGGAGTGTACACCATATCTAGATCAAAAGTAAATTAAAATGAGTGGCTAAATAGTGATGTATTTAATTACAAAAATTAAATACTAATTAGCCTCATCAACCCCAAGGATTAAAATAATTACTTACAATCACACACACACAATCACACACATCCACATAGTCATAATAGTTGGATCTTATGTATGCAAGCAAAGAGTTAGCCTACGCACATCCTACTATTATCCGACATATACAATATATGATAAAATGCATGAAAGTAACCGAGTCCAAACACAAAAAATCGGAAACCGTGGCTCTGATACCACTTGACGGGAAAAGTCACAATTTGCTTCTTTCCATCGGTCACTTGTGCATGGAAATCGTGTCTCACATCCCTGGATTAAAATTTCATTAATTAAAACTAATCCGAACGGAGATGGATTAACCAAGCAACCAATTCATCATCGTGCTATTCGATTTGATCGGTCGCTGAACAAACTTGTTGTTCAAGCAACCTAACCCATTTCCTCGATTAGTTATGGAATAGATGATGTACGGATCGCCAGTTTTTGCGTTTATCCTCAGGGTCCATGTCATTCAATAACATATAAATACAAAAGAAAAAAAATTAAAATTAAACAAGATTATACCTCTTGTTTTACCTCTTGATCTTCTATTGTATTCCTATCCTCTTCTTGGACGTCATGTGGGCGACGATCTTCCAAGAAGCGAAGCCTTTTAGACCATGTATCTTTCCTTCGTTGCTCTCTCCGAACAAGGGAAGATAATCCTCCCTTCTTCTCCTTGCTTGTGCCGACCACTAAACACCAAGTCCTTGGTGTCCGCCGGCCCTAAGGAGAGGGAGAAGATGGGGCTGGCAAAGAGAGAAGGATCACCTTCAACCCTTGATTTCGCCGGCCCTTGGAAAGGAGAGGAGATGCCGGCAATGAGATGGGGAGGAGGCGCCGACAAAAGAGGAAGGAAACCCTTGCTATTGTTGTTCCCGCTGGCCCTAGGAAGCAAAACCCTAGCCTCCAACTTATTGCCGCCCAACCTCTCCAACGCCAACCCAAAAGATATCATTAGGTCTAGGCTTCATGAGGTATTTATAATAGGCTACAATAGGAACCATGAGGAGAAGTCAGATCTTGGCCACCCAATGGATTCGAACCACATATAACCCGATCCATTAATGATGATCCATTCCACTAGAGATCATCATTGATCTACCTCACCAACCCCCATAATTAAATATGGGCTCCACATATTATTTGTACAAAATATCTCCCCGTGTTTAAGATATCGAATGTCCATTAATTTATTAAATTACTGACAATTTAATTAATTAATATCTAACTCCATGAGTAGTACCACTCATCCTTATCATCATGTTGTACCAAGTCTACCTGCAGAATTTACATGATGAACTTTATGAGCTCCTCAAGGGGACATCATCATCCTAGTATATAGGACACGGTTTCCTCCTATAATCAACGATACACCATGTAAATAATATTATTTCCCAACTTACCAGGCCTATCGATTTAATATATAAATCTCGCCCATTGGTAAATCAAAGAATAAATACTAAGTACTTGTGCCCGTTATTATATCATGATTAAGAGCATGTACACCATAATATCTAAGGTCTGATTCAATTATATAGTCAGTATAAATTTAATCGCCTCTAAATCGGTCCTACTCAATACACACAAAGTGTACTAGTGTAATTCTATAGTGTAGATAAACCAATACCAAATTACACAACAACCATGCCAATGCTTTGTCCAAAACCATCTTGGTTGAGAGCCTCTACTTATACTCTACAAGGAACTGAAAACATGATCTTTTGTGTGACACCACACACCATGTTATCTACAATGTAAAGTATCAGACAATATGCATAAATATAAAATGTAAACAATAATCATGTGATTCATATTTCAAAATGAAGATGTTCATACAAAGGTTAGACTTTCAGTATACTTTCCATTAATAAGATGCAAGAAGATTCATGTGTAGTACAATTTGTACTAAAGATGAACGGGTACATCGAGCGTTTAGCATCATTCGGTTTTGTGATGGATCATGAATTAAGTATTGACTTGATTCTACATTGTTTTCTCAAGAGTTTCTCACAGTTTGTGATGAACTACCGGATGAATAAAATTGAAACTATAATTCCTTAGCACCTCAACATGCTTAAGACTGTGGAGCCTTCTGTGAAGCATGAGGAGAAGACAACGTTGTTACTTGATTTCTCTAAGAAAGGTTCTAAGAGTAAATCAAAGGAACAATGCAAGGGCAAGAAGAAGAAGGCTAAGAAGATGGAACCAGCTCAAAAGGGCACTTGCCATCATTGTGGCAAGGATTGGCGAAGAAACTACAAAATTTATCTTGAGTCCGTGAAGAAGAATAAGACATCTGATGCCCCATCTTCTTCAGATATCTTCATTATTGATTATCATTCTATTTCCTTAGACACTTGGGTATTAGATACCGGGTGTGGTTAACATATATGTAATAACATACATGGGCTAAGAAATAGAAGAAGATTTGTCAAGGGAGAGTCAAATTTATGTGTTGAGAATGGAGCAAAGGTTGTTGCACTCTCCATCGGAACGTATTTGTCGAAACATCCTAAATGACTTGTCTTAGAACTGGACAATTGCTTTTATGTTCCTTCGTTGATAAAGAACATCATTTCTATTTTTTGTTTTAATTGAAATGGGTACCATTTAACTTTTAGTAACAATTGTTGTTACATAACTTTGAATGGCGTTCTTTATGGGACTGGAACTTTAAGCAATGATATTTATATGTTGGACGTATCCATTGACATTTTCAATATCAAAGCAAGCAACCAGTGTGCTCGAAAAGATAATCAATTAGACTCCTACATGTGGCATTGTCCTCTTGGCCATGTGAGAAAGAAACGCATGTATGAATTACACCGATATGGAATTCTTGAATCGTTTGAATTAGATTCATACGCTACATGTGAATCAGGCTTAAAGGGAAAGACTACCAATTTATCTTTTACTGGAAAAGGTGAACCGGTGGAATAGTTGCTTGGTCTAATACATACTGATGTATGCGGACCTATGTCAACTCAAGCTCTAGGTGGCTATAGTTACTTCATTACCTTCACCGATGATCACTCACATTTGGGTAAATGTTCTTGATGAAACACAAGTTTGAATCCTTTGAAAGGTTCAAAGAATTCAGAAATGAAGTAGAGAAACAACTTGGCAAGAGTATTACAAAACTTCAATCGGATTGAGGTGGTGAATAGTTTAGTCGGGAGTTCTAGATTATCTAAGGGACAATTGTATATTGTCTCAATGGACTTCACCGTATACACCACATCTTAATGGTGTATCTGAGAGGAAAAACCAGACCTTGTTGGACATGGTTAGGTCAATGATGAATTACGCGAATCTTTCCAAGTCCTTTTGGGGCTATGCACTTCAGACAACTATTTACTTGCTAAATAGAGTCCCGACCAAGGTAGTCTCTACTGCTCCATATGAGATATGGGCTATTAAGAAACCTCATTTATCTTACTTGAAGATATGGGATTGTCATGCTTATGTAAAGTAGACTGTGTCAGACAAATTGAATGCTAAGTCTGATAAATGTTTATTTATTGGATACCCTAAGGAGACGAGGAGTTACAAATTCTATCATCTCTTGGAAAAAAAAGTATTTGTTTCAAGGAATGTTGTGTTTCTAGAGAAAGAGTTTTTATTACAAGAAAATAGTGGGAGTGTCGTTGAACTTGAGGAGGTTCAAGAGACTCCTGTACACATTGAGGAGATACCTAGTCAAGCACCACAACTGACAATTCATAATGATGAGCCATCAGTTGAACCTATTGTGACACCACATCTTCGTAGATCTGGTAGAACACGCAATATTCTTGAGAGATATGGATGGATTTCTTGTAAGTGAATCGAATGACGTGTTACTCACTGATGATAAGGAGCCTACTGTTAGGACCCTTGGAACGGCTAGAGGGGGGGTGATTAGCCTTTCTTCTTTTCTACAAAAATGTTAGCGGAAGCAATACAAAATATAAACACAAATCAAAGCAAGAACAAAGCTAACACCCGATGTACGTGGTTCGGAGATGACGCTCCTACTCCACGGCAATCCGTAAGGTGGATTAGCCCTAATCAACCTTCACTAGAACCTCCTTTGGATGAACCAAGGTGGAGAAACCTTTCTTACAATGCTCTCCTCTTCTTTACAATGATGGATGATCAAGAACAAGAGAAGAGAAGGATTTAAACCACTAAAAACACTTGGAAGGCTTGGTGAACACGAGAGTATAGTTAGAAGCAAGAGCACTAGCTTCACCAAGCTCCCCATGGCCATTTTTTATAGAAGAGGGGCTGCTTTTCCCGTTGGGCGTCGATCGATCGACTGATGCATACCATCAGTCGACTACCGCCGAAGCCAATGACTTCTGAAATGCGATCTCAACGGATATTCGTAGCTGTAATTTCCAACGGCCAGGTGATCGATCGATCCTTCATCGATCGTGATGGGGTGATCGATCAGTGATCAAGGCTGATCGAGTGAGACGCGTGCAATGGCGATATATTTCCTTTGATCACTCGGACCGATGCCCTTAGCGATCGATCGCAGATCGCGGCCGATCGATCATAGGCAAATGATCGATGGTCGGGTTTCATCCCGACTCGGTCGAGCGCTGACCGATCGGATCGATACATCGTATCAGTCGACTGATACTCATCAAGTATGAGTAATTCATACTTGATTTTATACCCTAAACCTAGACTCAACCTTCTAGCTCCTCAATAAGCCTTGCGCCTTCAGGATCCCTCCGAGTCCGCGACTTGTTCATCCTTTGCGCTTTGCTTCCAAGAGCTTCCTTCGGTTTCGTCATGTCTTGGGTTGCCAAATGCTTGGACTTTACGCCGCCAAGACTACAAGCTTGGACTTATGCTGCCAAGACTTTACTTTGGACTTCCTTTGCCAAGGTTCACTTGGACTTTATGCTGCCAAGACTACAAGCTTGGTCTTATGCCGCCAAGTCCATCCCTTGGACTTCCTTTGCCAAGATCATACTTGGACTTCCTTTTACCAAGTCTTCATCCTTGGATTTCCCTGTCACTTAAACACATGCTTAATTAGATCACAAGATATTGCCTAACTTAGATGATTAGCCAAACATCAAAACATATAAATCCTTGGAGCATTGTTGCACCAACAATCTCCCCCTTTTTGATGTTTGACAATCATTTAAGTTAGGTCTTTAAAGATACACGCATAATCATCTAACTTAAGCATTCCTTCTCCCCCTTTGACATACATCAAAAAGAGAAGGATGAAAGAATTAAGAGTGTTGGATCTTGGACTAAGGTATTAGATTGAAATTAAGCTCCCCCTTAATCCAAGATAGGATGTAAATTACATTTGAAGCAAAGCATAATCTAAAATTTAAAAGTTAAATCCTAACTTTGCACCAACAATGGTTTTGGGGATAAAAGGATAGAATTTATTGAAACTCCCCCTAAACCATCAGATTAAGCAAATTCTAAATGCAATATTATCATACTAGAGTGTTAGGACATAAAAAATACACCAAATATCAGAAAAATGGAGCTTATTATAAGAAAACCCAGTGTATCAGTCGACTGGTATCTGAACCAGTCGACTGCTATGCCTGAAATCGAAATTTCAGCCTTTTCATCCCATTTTCAGAAATGCGGTAGAAATTCCAGAAATCTCGAAAAATCACAAAATTTTGCGTACACATTTCTGAAATCATACTTTAATAAGGAAAAATAATTTGAAAAATATATGTTTTCCAGATTTCAAGATTGATACAAATTTGGAAACTTACAAAAGTTCTAAAGAATTTTCAAACTATGTATCACTTTTGTGATTCACTTGAAAACTGTTTTCCAAAATATAATGAACATAGTTTAAAATATATGTGATTTGGAATTTCCAACCATGTTCTTAGAGCTATGTACTCATTACTTGAATACAAGCCTTCCCAATGGTTGGTTCATAAGGTATTTATGTCTCTAGGTGTGTCATTGGCTCAGAGTAATGCATCATAACAAGCATGATGAGCCAAGTACACCTTCCCTATCATCTCACATGGTTCTAAGTGTCTCAATACAAAAATCAAGGTTTCTTAAGGCTTTTTGTGAGATGTATCAAGGTATAACGATAACATATAAACATGGGACCTAGAATTTTACTCTACAAAGCACATACCAAGCTCTCTCCTTAAAGATGAAAATTCATTTTCGGGAAGAGCTTTGGTGAAGATATCGGCAAGGTTGGACATAGATCCTACATAATTAAGTTCAATGTCCCCTCTTGCCACATGATCTCTTATGAAGTGATGTTTCACTTCAATGTGCTTGGTCCTAGAGTGATGTGATGTCGTTGATGGTACTCACATTATCACAATAAACTTTAATGTTAGAGTAGTGTAGCTCATAGTCCACAAGAGTATGCCTCATCCAAAGTAATTGAGCTACACAACCACCCATAGCCACATATTCGGCTTCAGTGGTTGATAAAGCCACACAATGTTGCTTCCTACTACTCCAACTAACTAGGGAGGACCCAAGAAATTGGCATCCACCACTAGTACTTTTCCTATCCAATTTTCACCCGGCATAATCGGAATCGGTATAACCAAGTAATTCAAATGACCTAGTCCTAGGATACCAAAATCCTACATTTAGGGTGCCTTTAATATACCTTAATATTCTTTTGACGGCTACCAAATGTGATTCTTTGGCACAAGATTGGTATCTTGCACACATACCTACCGCAAATAAAATGTCGGGTCTACTAGCGGTTAGGTATAGTATGCTACCAATCATACTCCTATAAAGTTTAAGATCAATTGATTTACCTTCATGATCACTATCTATCCTAGTGCTAGTGGCCATAGGAGTGGTTACAATTTTGGCATTTTCCAAACCAAATTTCTTGATCATTTCATTTGCATATTTGGTTTGATAAATATGAATACCCTCATTGGTTTGTTTGACTTGTAAGCCTAGGAAAAAGGTAAGCTCTCCAACCAAACTCATTTCAAATTCATTTTCCATATTTTTATAAAGTCTTAAAGAAGATCATCATTTGTTGACCCAAAGATGATATCATCAACATATACTTGGGCTATGAATATATCTTTTAACGTTGACTTTATAAACAAAGTTTGATCTACTTGGCCTCTTCTAAAATCCTTAGAAATTAAGAAGGATGACAATCTTTCATACCATGCCCGGGGAGCTTGTTTTAACCCATATAATGCTTTCCTAAGCTTACATACATGATTTGGATAATCTATGTTCTCAAATCCGGGTGGTTGCTCTACATATACTTCCTCCTTAATAAAACTATTTAAGAATGCCGATTTAACATCCATTTGGTAAAGTTTAAATCCCATGTAGGAAGCATACCCTAAGAGAATCCTAATAGATTCTAACCTTGCAACCGGGGCATAAGTCTCATCATAGTCAAGCCCCTCAACTTGATTGAATCCCCTACCAACCAACCTAGCTTTATTTCTAGTGATATTTCCTTGATCATCTAGCTTATTCCTAAAGACCCATCTTGTAGTAATTATGGTGCTATCATCGGGTCTAGGTACTAATTCTCACACTTGACTTCTCTCAAATTGAGCCAATTCATCTTGCATTGCCAAAATCCAATCCGTATCATGTAATGCATCATTGATCGATTTGGGCTCAATTTGTGAGATAAGAGCAACTTGACTAGTAGGAGGTCTATGAAATGACCTAGTTCTTACTCCTTGAGATAGATCTCCTACTACTTGGTCAAGTGGATGATCTTGATGAATTCTTAGGTTTCTAGAAGGGGTTTCAATTTGATCATTGTTATCTTCCACCCTTCTTTCATCATCGGAGTCTCCTCTTCCTCCCCCTTGATCATTACCCCTAATGGTCAAATTTTGAAGTTTTTGGGTAATGTCTTGATTGTTGTCATTAATATCCTTATCAATGGAGGACTTTCTAGGGTAGGTACTAGTAGTTTCATCAAATTGAACATTGGAAGACTCCTCGATCCCTTTGGTTCTCTTATTGTAGACTCTATACCCTCTACTTATGGATGAGTATCCAACTAGGATTCCCTCATCCGCTTTTGATTCAAATTTTCCTAAGTTATCTTTGGTGTTTAGAATATAAACTTTACATCCAAAGACTTTGAAATAATGAATTGTGGGTATAGTCCCATTCCATAATTCAAATGGTGTTTTTCCTAAAAACCTATGGATTTGAACCCTATTTTGGATATAGCAAGCGGTATTAACCGCTTCCGCCCACAAGTAGCTAGGTAGAGAATATGCATTAAGCATAGTCCTAGCCGCCTCTTGTAGGGCACGATTTCTTCTTTCCACCACCCCATTTTGTTGGGGTGTTCTAGGACAAGAGAACTCATGCTTGTACCCTTTCTCAAAACAAAATTGTGAAAATTTTAGGTTTTCAAATTCACCACCATGATCACTACGGATCCGGTTGATTTTGAGACTCTTTTCATTTTCAACCCTTTTACTAAATCCTATGACTATTTCTAAGGTATCATCCTTATGTTTCATAAAATAGACTCAAGTATACCTAGAAAAATCATCTACTATAACCAAACAATATTTATTACCATTTAAAGATGGAGTACTATGGCAATCAAATAAGTCAAGATGCAATAATTCTAATGGTAAAGAGGTATTGGTTAGAGTTTTACCTTTGTGTGATGCCTTTGTTTGTTTTCCTTCTTGGTATGCATCACACAATTTGTTCTTGACATACTTGATCTTTGGTAGCCCTTTGACCAACTCCATCTTGGCTACCTTGGCTATGTTTTTCATGTTGATATGCTCTAATCTTCTATGCCATAGCCAACTTTTCTCTTCTTTTGCAACAAAACACTTAGTAGAAATGTTAGAAGCATATGAAAGATCAACATAATAGATGTTTGATTTCCTATATCCAACTAACATACAATCATTTAATTCCTTGTGTCTAATCATGCATTTAGAGGATTCAAAAGAGACATGATAGTTTGCATGACAAAGTTGACTAACACTTAATAAATTAAATTTCATATTTTCAACTAGCAATACTTTGTGAATAACAATTTTAGGGGATACCTCAATTGTACCTCTACCTAATATCTTGAGTTTTCAACTATTCCCAAAGGACACCGCTCCCTTCTTCACATATTTAATTGTGGAGAACTTGCTCACATCCCCGGTCATATGTGTTGAGCAACCGCTATCCACAATCCACATACCTCGCTCTCCTACCTAAATCACATGAAAAACACAAGCTTTTGGTACCCAAACATTTGGACCGGTAACATTAAGTAAAAACTTCTTAGGTACCCAAGCTTTCTTAACCTTACCCTTAATGGTTGCTTTCCTATTAATTAATGAAATATAAGCAACTTCTTTTTCTTTTGGCTTATATCCTAAACCAGCCTTGTTATAAACCGCTCTTTGCCTACTAAGAATCATATCAAGACACTTTGAGCCATTTGAAAATTTTTCTAAACATACTTTCAATTCACTAACCTCATTCTTAAGTTTGTCATTTTCTTCCCTAAGCATGCAAGAGTCAATATGTGAAGGCTTTTCATTCCTAATGGCCTTTAGTTCTACCTTCATGCTCTTAACCTTAGATTTTGACTTATCTAGAGCTTCTTTAAGATAAGCAATTGATTTATAGAGAAGCATAACCTTGGGAGAATTCATTACCTCATCGTCACTAGATGACGATTCATCACTTGAAGAATATTCTTGACTTGATGTGCCGGAATCATCTTCTAATGCCATGAGTGCCACATGGCATGTGATGTGGCAAAGCTCATCATCGGATGAAGAGTCTTCAACACTTGGTGTGTCCCATGTGGTTTGAGCCATCATGGCCTCCTTCTTCTTCTTTTCCTTCATGTCCTTCTTTTTCTTTTCCTTTTCTTCCTTCTTCTTTAGCTCCGGGCAATTCGGCTTTATATGCCCCTTCTTATTGCAAGCATGGCAAATCACATTATTGCTAAAACTTGAATTACCATTAAATTTACCTTTTGAGGAATGAGACCCCTTCCTTGCTTCTCTATTCTTGAACTCTCTTGACTTTCTATAAAGCTTCTTGAAGAAATTTTCCATTTCACTAGATGAGTCCCCATCGCTACTTGACTCATCCTCCGACTCGGATGATGATGATGCTTCTTTTCTTTCCTTCTTCTTCTTTTCTTTCTTGTCCTTCTTTTCAACAAATAGAGCTAACCCCTTTTCCTTAGAGGACATGTTAGTTTGCTCATGTAATTCAAACTCACAAAATAATTCATCAATTTTAATTTGAGATAAATCCCTAGTTACCTTAATGGCATCAACTATATAAGTCCATAAAGAATTTCTAGGAAATGCTTGTAAAATATACCTTACCAAATCCCAGTTGTCAACTCGCTCACCTATGATATGGAGTCCGTTTACAATTTCCTTGAACCTTCCATGCATTTGACTTACGGTTTCATGCATCTTCATTTGGAAGGCTTGAAGTTGCCCAATTAATAGGTCCTTCTTGGCCCTCTTTGACTCCTTGGAACCTTCATTTAGCTCAATGAGCTTTTCCCATAGCTCCTTGGCAGATTCAAAAGGCCCCACCTTGTTTAGTTGCTCCATTGTGACGCCGCATTGGATGGTGAGGACGGCCTTTGCATTTGATTCAAATTTCTTGTTTATTTCTCTTGTCCATTCCTTGCTTGGAATAGGATGTCCATGTTCATCCACCGGTTCCTCGAAGCCATCTACAACACTATGCCAAATTTCAATATTACTCATAAGATAGTACTTCATCCTACCTTTCCAATACGCAAAGTGACTCCCATCGAAGAGCGGTGGCTTGGCGATGCTATATCCCTCTTGAAGAGCCATTGATGTCTTGGTTGATGGTGAGATCTTCCAAGCTATCCGGGCTCTGATACCACTTGTTAGGACCCTTGGAACGGCTAGAGGGGGGTGATTAGCCTTTCTTCTTTTCTACAAAAATGTTAGCGGAAGCAATACAAAATATAAACACAAATCAAAGCAAGAACAAAGCTAACACCCGATGTACGTGGTTCGGAGATGACGCTCCTACTCCACGGCAATCCGTAAGGTGGATTAGCCCTAATCAACCTTCACTAGAACCTCCTTTGGATGAACCAAGGTGGAGAAACCTTTCTTACAATGCTCTCCTCTTCTTTACAATGATGGATGATCAAGAACAAGAGAAGAGAAGGATTTAAACCACTAAAAACAATTGGAAGGCTTGGTGAACACGAGAGTATAGTTAGAAGCAAGAGCACTAGCTTCACCAAGCTCCCCATGGCAATTTTTTATAGAAGAGGGGCTGTTTTTCCCGTTGGGCGTCGATCGGTCGACTGATACATACCATCAGTCGACTGCCGCCGAAGCCAACGACTTCTGAAATGCGATCTCCACGGATATTCGTAGCTGCAATTTCCAATAGCCAGGTGATCAGTCGACTGATCCCTCCATCAGTCAACTGATGGGGTGATCAGTCGAGTGATCAAGGCAGCAGTCGAGTGAGACTGCATTCTGTGGCGATATTTCCTTTGATCACTCGACTGATGCCCTTGGCAGTCGACTGATTGCGAGATCGATCGATCATTGCTCGACCAAGCGATCGTGATGGTCGAGGTTTCATCCCGACTCGATCGAGCGCCCGATCAAGCTCGATACATCGTATCGATCCGATACACTTGATTTTATACCCTAGACCTAGACTCAACCTTCTAGCTGCTCAATAAGCCTTGCGCCTTCAGGATCCCTCCGAGTCCGCGACTTGTTCATCCTTTGCGCTTTGCTTCCAGGAGCTTCCTTCGGTTTCGTCATGTCTTGGGTTGCCAAATGCTTGGACTTTACGCCGCCAAGACTACAAGCTTGGACTTATGCTGCCAAGACTTTACTTTGGACTTCCTTTGCCAAGGTTCACTTGGACTTTATGCTGCCAAGACTACAAGCTTGGTCTTATGCCGCCAAGTCCATCCCTTGGACTTCCTTTGCCAAGATCATACTTGGACTTCCTTTTACCAAGTCTTCATCCTTGGATTTCCCTGTCACTTAAGCACATGCTTAATTAGATCACAAGATATTGCCTAACTTAGATGATTTACGGTAAGTGAATCGAATGACGTTTTACTCACTGATGATGAGGAGCCTACCAGTTATGAAGAAGTTCTGAAAAGTTAAGAAAGGGACAAATTTCTTGATGCCATGAAGTCGGAAATAGATTCCATGTATGAAAATAAAGTTTGGAACTTGGTGGACCCACTTGAAGGCATAAAGCCTATAGGGTGCAAGTGGGTTTTCAAGAAGAAAACTGACATGGATGGTAATGTGATTACCTATAAGGCTAGTTTAGTGGCGAAAGGCTATCGTCAAAAGCAAGGTGGTGATTATGACGAGGCATATTCACCAATAGCTATGCTTAAATCCATTCGGATGATCTTGGCCATAGCAACTCATTATGATTATGAGATATGGCAAATGGATGTGAAAACGACTTTCCTTAATGGAAACCTACTCGAGGACGTGTATACGATACAGCCTGAGGGTTTCACATCGGTTGATAGAACCAAGGTATGCAAGCTTCAACGGTCCATATATGGATTAAAGTAAGCATCTAGGAGCTGGAATATATTAGTGCTTATAATATCCACATATCTCCACAATGGCATGATATTGTCCACTTTGGGTCTAAGCCCTCATGGTTTTATTTTTGGGCTTTACCCAAAAGGCCTCATACCAATGGAGATATCTTTTTTCTTATAAGCACATGATCTTTTCCATGTCTTACCAATGTGGGACTTTGATTGTATTCCCCATACTCCCAACAATCCCCCCCTCAAACGAAGGACCACATTGGGCCCCCCCTCAAGCCTATCCCTCCTCGAAGGATTTTCTCTGCTTGATGTCCGATCTTCAACCCACCAGGACTTCCTGCCAGTTGTTCGGTCCCCCCGACCCAACTAGACTTCCTTCCTGATGTCTGGTTCTCTTGATCCGGACGTGGGAGCTCAACTTCCTTCGTTCGAGGTTCATGGCTTGACATGGACCATGGCTCTGATACCAATTGTTAGTGCTTATAAGCTCCACATATCTCCACAATGGCATGATATTGTCCACTTTGGGTCTAAGCCCTCATGGTTTTATTTTTGGGCTTTACCCAAAAGGCCTCATACCAATGGAGATATCTTTTTTCTTATAAGCACATGATCTTTTCCATGTCTTACCAATGTGGGACTTTGATTGTATTCCCCATACTCCCAACAGAATATCCATTTTGATGAGACAATCAAAAGGTTTAATTTCTCACAAAATGCAGATGAACCCTGTGTGCAAAAGAAGGTTTGTGGGAGTGCAGTTGTGTTCCTAGTGTTGTATGTCGATGACATATTACTTATGGAAAATGATATATCTGTCTTACAGTCAGTTAAAATTTGGTTATCGAAAACATTCTCGAAGAAAGACCTGAGAGAAGAGACCTACATCCTCAGGATTAAGATCTATAGAGATAGATTGAAATGGTTCCTTGGTCTTTCGCAGTCTACATATATAGACCGAGTGTTAAAGAGGTTTAGCATGTCTAAATCCAAGAAAGGTTTCCTTCCCATCAGGCATGGGATACATCTTTCGAAGTCTATGTGTCCGCGCACAGAAGATGAGAGGATTTGCATGAGTAAGATCCCCTATGCATCTGCAATTGAATCTATCATGTATGCTATGTTATGTACGAGGCCTGATGTATCGTATGCTCTGAGTGTCACGAGAAGATACCAATCTGATCCAGGAATGGATCATTGCGTGGCTGTTAAGATAATCCTTAAGTACTTAAGAAGAACTAAGGATGTGTTCCTAATATATGGAGAGGGTAATATGGTAATACGGGTATAGGGATGTCAGCTTCCAAACAGATAGGGATGATTCCAGGTCTCAGTCTAAGTACATATTCACCTTGAATGGAGGCGCAATAAGTTGAAAAAGTTCCAAGAAAGACACTATAGTGGATTCTGTTACTGAGGTAGAATACATTGCGACTTCGGAAGCATCAAAGGATGTGGTTTGGATCAAGAAGTTCGTCTCTGAACTTGATGTGGTCTCATCAATGATCCAAACATGTGCTTTGCCACTATCATTTGATCAGAGAGATCGTAGGAAGGAAATACAAATCGAGAAGATTCCCACGGAAAGGAACTTAGCAAACCCTTTAACTAAGGTCTTTTCTCAAAGTAAGTTTGAGGGTTATGTTAGAGCTTATGGTATTGGAATCCATGGCGATTGACATTAGGCAAAGTGGGAGTTTGTTAATTATATATGAGAGATGTCCTAAGGCAATTTCCTTATAGTTGTACCATTTATTTGATAAATGAAGATTCACTTTTTGAGCATACATGTTTTCATCTATTTGATTGGATCTTAAACTCATTTACTAAATGTCCGCAATATGATTCACAGCATGTGAGAATTTGTGATTGGATCATAACTAGTGAGTATCCCTATATGTGTATTTGTGATGAATTAGAATTATCCCTAGTCAATGAATTGATGTATTCGGACACCATCAATTCTATTGAGACTAGCACAAGTTATACTCTTTGGTTTATCCAAGCAGTTGTTTCTCACTGGCTGAAGACATTGTGATGTCCGGAGTTAATTGTGGATGCTAGTTATGATTACTAGTTCATTGGATTGACTAGCTATAAGACTTCATATGGTTCTCTACATATATGGATATGTCAATGAAGTTCTTACTGCAGCCTAACTGCGATGTTCCTTCAACCTGTGATATTCAAAACATCTTGGTCATATAGACTTATGCTTTGATATCTTAAGAAAACATCTCTGAGGAGATGTGGACCCGGGATGATTGGGTATAAGTCGAAGTGGCCGAAGGTGTATGAATAGACTACAGAGGATTCACCACTCCTTGTGAGGAGATGTATACCCTGTGACATCTCGTCGGATTGTTACTAAAGTCTTTGGCCAAAGCATTACATGTTTATAGGATGGTACTATTGGAAACATGTGTAGTAACTAGAATCTATAGGATGAGGAAGTAATACTTGGGCTAGGTGTGACGTGGTCAGGCACAAGCCTCGCTTTGAAGGTCTCAACCTTCCCATCTATTCTTCTCTTTCTTTTGTAGATCCACTTGCATCCAATGGTTTTTACACCATAGAGTGGTTCTACTAGCTCCCAGACCTGATTTGAATCCATAGATTCAATTTCAGTATTCATTGCATTTTGCCAAGATGCTGCATCTTTATCTTGGATTGCCTCTCCATATGTCTAGGGATCAGGTTCATGTTCGCCAGGGACAAAATCAGAAGATTCTCCCAAGAACATGAATCTATCAGGCTGTCTCACAACCCTCCCACTACGACGAGGTATCTCCTGTGTATCCTCTGTGACATACGGTGCAGTGACTTGTGGTATATCCTCTTGTACCGGTGGTACTGAAGAAGTGACTTGCCCTTTTAATTCCTATAGAACAATTTTACTCTTGGGCTTGTGGCTCATCACATAGTCTTCCTCTAGAAATCTGGCATTCGTGCTAACGATCACCCTCTGATCTCATGGACTATAAAACAAACTACCCTTTGTTCCTCTAGGATAGCCAACAAACATGCGTACTTCTGTACGAGGTTCCAACTTACCAGCATCTGCCTTTAGCACATGTGCTGGACTCCGCCATATCCGAATATGTCTTAGACTAGCTTTTCGCCCAATCCACAATTCTGTGGGAGTAGAGGGCACTGATTTAGATGGAACCAAGTTCAGAATGTACACCGCCGTATCTAGAGCATATCCCCAGAACGAATCTGACAACTCAAAATAACTCATCATCGATCTAACCATATCCATAAGAGTCCTATTCCTTCGCTCTGCTGCACCATTCTGTTGGGTGTGCCAGGTGCAGACAATTTGGATTGAATCCTAGCCTCTAATAAGTAATTCCTAAACTCTCCTAAGAGGTACTCGCCACCACGATCAGATCGTAGTGTTTTGATACTTTTTCCTTGATGTTTCTCCACATCAGCCTTGAATTCTTTGAACTTGTCAAAGCACTGAAACTTGCGGTGCATCAAATAAATGTATCCATATCTTGAGTAATCATCTATAAAAGAGACGAAATACTCAAAACCACCTCTAGCATGGATAGACATAGGACCACACAAATCAGAATAAACCAATTTTAACACATCTTTGGCTCTATACCCCTTGGCCTTAAAAGGCCTCTTGGTCATTTTACCCTCCAAGCATGATTCACAGGTTTGGAAATCCTCCACCACTAATGAACCCAAAGGTCCATCAGCTATCAACCTTTGAATTCTGCTTAGGTTAATATGACCAAGCCTAAGATGCCAAAGATATGTTTGGTTCATTTTCAAAGGTTCTTTTCTCTTATTGGAATTAGAAGATGAGTTATTAATTTCAATTTGCATCATGGTAGGTTTTGGTTCAAGTGTGTATAGATTTCTTATCAATGCACCTTAACAGATAATGTCCCTATTCCTTTTTATAACAACTCTGTCATTAAAAGAAATAGAATATGCATCCATAAATAATTTAGAAACCGAAATTAAATTCTTTTTAAATAAAGGTACATAAAAGCAATTCTTAGGAACCAAAAGTTTATTTTTCTCAAAAGATAAATGAATGTCTCCCACTGCAACAGCTGCCACCTTCGTGGTATCGCCCAAGTACACGGTAATCTCCCCCTCAGCCAGTCGTCTGGTTTCCGTGAACCCCTACAAAGTATTGCAGACATGATCAGTGGCTCCCATATCTACACACCAGGTGCCGGTAGATAACACCGCTAAACATGTTTCAACGACTAGACCAAAAGATATACCTTTGTTCTACTTGAGGTTGGGGCAGTCCTTCTTCCAGTGTCCAATCTGCTTACAAGTGAAGCACTTGCCTTTCGGCTTCTTCACTCCTCCCTGAGTACCTCCCACCGCCTTCGCCCTAGTTTGTTTCTTCATCTTCTTGCCTTTCGGCTTAGAAGTAGAAACCTTTTGGGTCACCATGGCATGTGCCTGAACACTCTGACGAAATAGCCCCTCTGTCGCCTGGAGTTCTGTCAGAAGTTCTGCCAAAGAATATAACTTCTTGTTCATGTTGTAGTTCAGGCGAAACTGCTCAAAACTACTAGATAGAGACTGGAGAATGATATCGAACTGGGTTTCCCCATCGATCTAACCTCCAAGGACCTCCAGCTCATTCAAATGAGCCATCATCTTGAGAACATGATCCCTTACGGGTGTTCCCTCGATCATGGTGGTCGTCATCAAGTTTCTCATGGCTTCGTGCCTAGCAGCCCAATTCTGGTGTCCGAAAAACTCTTTGAGATTGAGCATCATGTCATAAGCAGTGGGCATGGCTTGATACTGATGTTGTAGTACATTTGACATAGATGCCAAAATGTAACACCGTGCCATCTCATCGGCCTTGATCCACTTCTTATAACTCGCTTTCTCCTTTTCCCCAAAATCATCTGCAGGCTTAAAAGGGCACTCTTCGAGGAGTACATATTTGTATTCCTTAGCAGTCAAGACAATGTCAAGATTCCTCTTCCAATCAACATAGTTGGGTCCAGTAAGTTTATTCTCTTTCAGTATCACAACAAGCGGGTTGAAAGTCAATTTGAAAGAAAACCTAAGAATCACATAGATCAAAACATTAGATTTCAAAAAATTATTGATTCCTCAAATCATAGAATTTTAAAATCAACCAACACCTCAAAACACCGAGAATATCGTATGCCACGATAGTGTGGACGTATACGAATTCTTCATTTGTAAGAGGAGGTTTTACCCATTAATTTTACTATCTTGTCAATCTAACTTTTTGACAAGTAAAATTAATAGTTGGTTCCTCTTTGGCCCTACAAATAAAAGCAGTGGCTCCGATGGGGTGGATACTTATATTTGTATCTAAGTGTTCACCATTACTCGGTACCAAGGTAATTATCTCGGGTTATGTGCCTTCCGATGGCGAAGTACACACGATCCTTAATAATTCCCTATAACCATATTCGATCTTGTGATCCGCAAACAAACCCATCCGATGGGGAGGAAGGCACTCAGAGCCGACGCGTAAGTTTGTTTGCATCACTTGTCAAATCGTAATTGAGGTCGTGGGAATTTATAAAAATATCCCTCTCCCACTTAGTAATTTGAAATTGAGGAATTTTCTAGCCTACAACATGAATATCAAACAATAAGCAATAAATATGAAAAATAATTTATTTTTCAACTATTATGGCTTTTGTCTTCAATATGTCTCCCATCGCATCGCCTTCTCGTCCGCTTCTCCTACGCCATGTATTAGCCATCCGGAGATCCGAGCTGAGACTAAAATCTATTTTAATTTACATCCATCGATCCTATACTCCACGAGGGAGTGTACATGAAATCTAGATCGAAAGTAAACTAAAATAAAAAGAGTGGCTAAACAATGTCGTATCTAATTTACAAAAAAAAATTAAATACTAGCATCGTCAACCCCGAGGATTCAACAAAATATACACATACAATCACATACACACATATGGCCATAATAGTCGGATCTTATGCCTGCAACCAAAGAGTTAACCTACGCATATCCTACAATTATTCGGCACATATAATATATGGGAAAAATACATAAGAGTAACCGAATCCTAAACACACAAAACCAGAAACCTTGGCTCTGAAACCAATTGTTGGGTTGATCCTCGAGTCCGTGAGGGGAATCTTCGCTTCCCACTTCGACTCGGTCGCTTGTTCATGGCGATCCCATCGATGTCCCCGGATTAAAAATTTAATCCTTGACAAAAGGGAACACCCAAGCAACCTTGTCATCGTCGTGCTATTCATTTAGAATGGTCACTTGAACAAACTTGTTGTTCAAGCGACCTACCTCTATTCTACGAGTAGTCGCGGAATAGATGATGCACTGATCATCGACTTTTGTATTTATGTTTGGGATCCAAGTATTATTTAGCCACAAAATAGAATATATATTATGCATATAATTAAAAAACAAAAATAAACATATAACATATGAAAATAGAGAATCGATATACCTCTCGATCTTCTATTGTATGACCTTCCTCCTTTCGGACGTCGTGTAGGCGACGATCTACCAAAAGTTGAAGCTCCTAGATCACCAATCTTCCTTCCTTGCTCGTTCTGAGTAAGAGGAAGAATAGAAACAAGGCTCTTTTCCTTCATTCAACCAACCACCAACCTCCAAGGATGGAGCTTGCCGCCGGCCAAGAAGGAAGAGGAGATTATGAAGGAAACCAGCCAAGACACCAAGGGAAAGCCCTATATCTTGTTACCACCAGCCAAGGAGAAGGATAAGGGAAGCTTTGGTAGGCCAAGGTGAGGAAAAGGGCTGCTTGAGGAAGAAGGAGATAAGGAAATAGATTCGTTATTTGGTGCCGCCAACCTCTATTCCTCTTGCCGCCCAAAACCCTAGTCCTTTCTCTCTATGAATTCTTTTCCACACCAACCACTTGTTCTCCTTTTATAGAGTTAGGGATAAGCCTCCTTTTAATCTCCACCATTGGTTCTAGGGATTTAATCTCAACCGTCGGATCTAGAGATTTAATCTAAACCGTCGGATCTAGGGATTTAATCTCTACCTTTGGATCTAGAGTTTTGTTTCTATCCATTGGATCTAAGCTTCATGAGGTTTTAATAGGATACAATAGGGACCATGAGAAGGAGTTGGCTCTTCGCCACCCATGGATCAAGCCCACATAAAGTCCGATCCATTAATGATAATCCAATCCACTAAAGGATTACCATTGATCTACCTCACCCACCCCCATAAGTTAATATGGGCTCCGTATATTATATGTACATTTTCTCCCCGTGTTTAAGATCTCGAATGTCCGTCGATTAATTAATTTACTGACCATTAATTAATCGACATCTAACTCCATGAGTAGTAGCACTCAACCTTTTTATCATGCCAAACCAAGTCGACCTGCAGGGTTTACATGATGAACCTTGTGAGCTCCTCAAGGGGACATAATCATCCTAATATATAAGACACAGTTTCCTCCTATAATCTACGGCACACCATATAAATAATATCATCTCCCAACTTACCAAGCCTATCAATTTAATCTATAAATCTCGTCAATTGGTAAATCAAAGAGATGACTACTAAGTATATGTGTCCATTATTATATCGGGATTAAGAGTATGTACAATATAATATCTGATGTCTGATTCGATTATGTAGTCAGCAATAAATCGAATCACCTCTAAGACCGTCCTGCTCAATACACACAAAGTGCACTAGTGTGATTCTATGGTAAAGACAAACCAATCCCAAATCACACTACAACAATTCCAATGGTTTGTCCAAAGCCATCTCGGTTGTGAGCCTTCACTTATACTTTACAAGGAACCAATAACATTATCTCTCGTGTGACATCACACACCATGTTATCTACAATGTAATGTATTAGACGATATGAACAGCCATGAAAATATGCAAACAATGATCATGTGATTCTTATTTCAAAATAAAGATGTTCAAACAAAAGATAGACTTTTCAGTATACATCCCAACACAGACATGATCAGTGGCTCCCATATCTACACACCAAGTAGCAGTAGATAACAACGCTAAACATGTTTCAACGACTAAACTAAAAGATATACCTTTGTTCTGTTTGTGGTTGGGATAGTTTGCCTTCCAATGTCTAGTCTGCTTGCAAGTGAAGCACTTGCCTTTCGACTTCTTCACCCGTTCTTGAGATCGTGCCCCCATCTTTGCTACACCTTGTTTCTTCTTCTTCTTGCCTTTCGGCTTAGAAGTAGAATCCTTTTGAGCAACTATAGCCTGAGCACTCTGACAAAAAAGCCCCTCTGCAGCCTGGAGTTCTGTCAGAAGCTCCACGAACGAATACAACCTTTTATTTATGTTGTAGTTTAGGCGAAACTGCTCAAAACTTCTAGGTAGAGATTGGAGAATGATATCGACTTGGGTTTCTCCATCGATCTCCGCTCCAACGACTTCCAGCTCATTCAAATGAGCCATCATCTTAAGAACATGATCCCTTACGGGTGTTCCCTCAATCATGGTGGTAGTCATCATGTTCCTCATAGCTTCCTGCCTAGCAGCCCGATTCTGATGTCCGAAAAGTTCCTTGAGATTGAGCATGATGACATAGGCAGTAGTCATGGCCAGATACATTTGACATAGAAGCCAAAATGTAACACCGCGCCATCTCATCAGACTTGATCCACTTCCTATATCTCTCTTTCTCCTTTTCACTAGAATCATCCGTAGGCTTAGGAGGACACTCTTCGAAGAGTACATATTTGTACTCCTCAGCAGTCAAGACAATGTTTTGATTTCGTTTCCAATCAACATAGTTAGGTTCAGTAAATTTGTTTTCTTTCAGAATCCCAGCAAGTGGGTTGAAAGCTATTTTGAAAAATCTAAGAATCACAGTGATCAATACATTAGATTTCAATTTTTTTTTTATTCTCGAAACAATAAAATTTTAAAATCAATCAACACCTCAAAATACTGAGAATATCGTATGCCACGATAGTGTGGACATATACGAATTCTACATTTGTAATTGGAGGTTTTACCCATTAATATTATTATCCTGTCAACCTTAGTTTTTGATAAATAAAATTAATAGTTGGTTCCTCTTTGGAACTACAAATAAAAGCAGTGACTCCGATGGGGATGATACTTTTATTTGCATCTAAGTGTTTATCATTACCCGATTCTTAGACAATTATGTCGGATTATGTGTCTTTCGATGGAGAAGCACACACGCTCCCAAATAATTTCCTATAACCATATTTGACCTAGTGATTCGCAAAACAAACTCATTCGATATGGAGAAAGACACTCAGAGCCAACGCACAAGTCTGTTCGCATCACATGTCAAATTATAATGGAGGCCGCGGGAATTAAAAAATATACTTCTCCCACTTAGTAATTTAAAATTTTGGAATTTTCACACAACATGCATATCAAACAATAAGCAATAAATATGAAAAAAAACTTTCCAAATATTATATCTTTTGTTTTCTAATATACTTCCCATCGTTTCACCACCACGTCCGCTCCTCCCTTTACCATGTGCAAGCCACAAAAGGATTCGAGCTGAGATAAACTATTTTAATTTACATCCATCGATCCTATACTCCATGAAGGAGTGTACAACATATCTAGATCAAAAGTAAATTAAAATGAGTGGCTAAATAGTGATGTATTTAATTACAAAAATTAAATACTAATTAGCCTCCTCAACCCCCGAGGATTAAAATAATTACTTACAATCACACACATCCACATAGCCATAATAGTTGGATCTTATGTATGCAAGCAAAGAGTTAGCCTACGCACATCCTACTATTATCCGACATATACAATATATGATAAAATGCATGAAAGTAACCGAATCCAAACACAAAAAATTTGAAACCGTGGCTCTGATACCACTTGAAGGGAAAAGTCACGATTTGCTTCTTTCCATCGGACACTTGTGCATGGAAATCGTGTCTCACATCCCTGGATTAAAATTTCATTAATTAAAACTAATCCGAATGGAGATGGATTAACCAAGCAACCGATTCATCATCGTGCTATTCAATTTGATCGGTCGCTTGAACAAACTTGTTGTTCAAGCAACCTAACCCATTTCCTCGATTAGTTATGGAATAGATGATGTACGAATCGCCAATTTTTGCATTTATCCTTAGGGTCCATGTCATTCAATAACATATAAATACAAAAGAACAAAAATCAAAATTAAACAAGATTATACCTCTTGTTTTACCTCTTGATCTTCTATTGTATTCCTATCCTCTTCTTGGACGTCATGTGGGCGACGATCTTCCAAGAAGCGAAGCCTTTTAGACCATGTATCTTTCCTGCGTTGCTCTCTCCGAATAAGGGAAAGACTACCAATTTATCTTTTACTGGAAAAGGTGAACCGGTGGAAGAGTTGCTTGGTCTAATACATACTGATGTATGCGGACCTATGTCAACTCAAGCTCTAGGAGGCTATAGTTACTTCATTACCTTCACCGATGATCACTCACATTTGGGTATATGTTCTTGATGAAACACAAGTTTGAATCCTTTGAAAGGTTCAAAGAATTCAGAAATGAAGTAGAGAAACAACTTGACAAGAGTATTACAAAACTTCAATCGGATTGAGGTGGTGAATACTTTAGTCGAGAGTTCTAGATTATCTAAGGGACAATTGTATATTGTCTCAATGGACTTCACCGTATACACCACATCTTAATGGTGTATCTGAGAGGAAAAACCAGACCTTGTTGTACATGGTTAGGTCGATGATGAATTACGCGAATCTTTCCAAGTCCTTTTGGGGCTATGCACATCAGACAACTATTTACTTGCTAAATAGAGTCCCGACCAAGGTAGTCTCTACTGCTCCATATGAGATATGGGCTAGTAAGAAATCTCATTTATCTTACTTGAAGATATCGGATTGTCATGCTTATGTAAAGCAGACTGTGTCAAACAAATTGAATGCTAAGTCTGATAAATGTTTATTTATTGGATACCCTAAGGAGACGAGGAGTTACAAATTCTATCAACTCTTGGAAAAAAAAGTATTTGTTTCAAGGAATGTTGTGTTTCTAGAGAAAGAGTTTTTCTTACAAGAAAATAGTGGGAGTGTCATTGAACTTGAGGAGGTTCAAGAGACTCTTGTACACATTGAGGAGATACCTAGTCAAGCACCACAACCGACAATTCATAATGATGAGCCATCAGTTGAACCTATTGTGACACCACATCTTCGTAGATCTGGTAGAACACGCAATATTCTTGAGAGATATGGATTTCTTGTAAGTGAATCGAATGACGTGTTACTCACTGATGATGAGGAGCCTACCAATTATGAAGAAGTTACGAAAAGTTCAGAAAGGCACAAATGGCTTGATGCCATGAAGTCGGAAATGGATTCCATGTATGAAAATAAAGTTTGGAACTTGGTGGACCCACCGAAGGCATAAAGCCTAAAGGGTGCAAGTGGGTTTTCAAGAAGAAAACTGACATGGATGGTAATGTGATTACCTATAAGGCTAGTTTAGTGGCGAAAGGCTATCGTCAAAAGCAAGGTGTTGATTATGACGAGACATATTCACCAATAGCTATGCTTAAATCCATTCGGATGCTCCTTACCATAGCAACTCATTATGATTATGAAATATGGTAAATGGATGTGAAAATGACTTTCCTTAATGGAAACCTACTCGAGGACGTGTATATGATACAGCCTGAGAGTTTCACATCGGTTGATAGAACCAAGGTATGCAAGCTTCAATGGTCCATATATGGACTGAAGTAAGTATCTAGGAGCTGGAATATCCATTTTAATGTGACAATCAAAATGTTTAATTTCTCACAAAATGCAGATGAACCCTGTGTGCACAAGAAGGTTTGTGGGAGTGCAGTTGTGTTCCTAGTGTTGTATGTCGATGACATATTACTTATGGAAAATGATATATCTATCTTATAGTCAGTTAAAATTTGGTTATCGAAAACATTCTCGAAGAAAGACCTTGGAGAAGAGACCTACATCCTCAGGATTAAGATCTATAGAGATAGATCGAAACAGTTGCTTTGTCTTTTGCAGTCTACATATATAGACCGAGGGTTAAAGAGGTTTAGCATGTCAAAATCCAAGAAAGGTTTCCATCCCATCAGGCATGGGATACATCTTTCGAAGTCTATGTGTCCGCGCACAGAAGACGAGAGGATTTGCATGAGTAAGATCCCCTATGCATCTGCAATTGGATCTATCATGTATGCTATGTTATGTACGAGGCTTGATGTATCGTATGCTCTGAGTGTCACGAGAAGATACCAATCTGATCTAGGAATGGATCATTGTGTGGATGTTAAGATAATCCTTAAGTACTTGAGAAGAATTAAGGATGTGTTCCTAATATTTGGAGAGGGTAATATGGTAATACACGGGTATAGGGATGTCAGCTTCCAAACAGACAGGGATGATTCCACTTCTCAGTCTAGGTACATATTCACCTTGAATGGAGGCGCAATAAGTTGAAAAAGTTCCAAGCAAGACACTATAGTGGATTCTGTTACTGAGGTAGAATACATTTCAACTTCAGAAGCAGCAAAGGATGTGGTTTGGATCAAGAAGTTCGTCTCTGAACTTGATGTGGTCTCATCAATGATCCAAACATGTGCTTTGCCACTATCATTTGATCAGAGAGATCGTAAGTAGGAAGGAAATACAAATCGAGAAGATTCCCACTGAAAGGAACTTAGCGGACCCTTTAACTAAGGTCTTTCCTCAAAGTAAGTTTGAGGGTTATGTTAGAGCTTATGGTATTGGAAACCATGGCGATTGACATTAGGCCAAGTGGGAGTTTGTGAGTTATATATAAGAGATGTCCTAAGGAAATTGCCTTATGGTTGTACCATTTATTTGATAAATGAAGGTTCACTTTTTGAGCATACATGTTTTCATGTATTTGATTGGATCTTAAACTCATTTACTGAATGCCCACAATACGATTCACAGCATGTGAGAATTTATGATTGGATCACAACTAGTGAGTATCTCTATATGTGTATTTGTGATGTATTAGAATTATCTCTAGTCGATGAATTGATGTATTCATACACTATCAATTATATTGAGACTAGCACGAGTTAAACTCTTTGGTTTATCCAAGCAGTTGTTTTTCACTGGCTAGAGACATTGTGATGTCCGGAGTTAATTGTGGATGCTAGTTATGGTTACTAGTTCATTGGATTGACTAGCTGTAAGACTTCATATGGTTCTCTGCATATATGGATATGTCAATGAAGTTCTTACTACATCTTAAGAGCAAATTTCCTTCGACTTGTGATATTCAAAACAACTTGGTAATGTAGACTTATGCTTTGATATCTTAAGAAAACATCTCTAAGGAGATGTGGACCCGGAATGATTGGGTATAAGTCGAAGTGGCCGAAGGTGTATGAATAGCCTACAGAGGATTCACCACTCCTTGTGAGGAGATGTATACCCTGTGGCATCTCGTCGGATTGTTACTAAAGTCTTTAGCCAAAGTTTTACAAGTTTATAGGATGGTACTATTGGAAACATGTGTAGTAACTAGAATCCGTAGAATGAGGAAGTAATACTTAGGCTTAGTGTGACGTGGTCAGCCTAGTGGGGACTGACACATAGACCATGTCCTGAACCATGTGGGTATAAGATGAGTGAAGGGAACGGAGCACAACTCACTATAGTTGCTGAAGGGTTTCGAAAGCGTTCTGGGATCAACCATTGATTTTTCGGTTAATTGAGAATCATGATGTACTACTAGGTTCCACTCAAGATCGTTCTATAATTAATGGTTAATTATAAACGACCAACATAAACCAAGAATCTATTTGGTCACACACCCTACAAGTGTAATACTAAGGATTTAAAACGAGCTTGAGAATTGAATTCTCAGATCGAGAGAGACATGGTTTGGTTGGACCAAACAAAGAGCAAACATGAAATTGTTTCAGTCGCATTAGAAGCGTGGATGGGTCGAGTATTATGAAGACATGATGGATGAACCAAATCGGTTTGGTTCTAATCTAATGGTAGAAAATAAACCAAAGGGGGTTGGTTTGTTTTAAACGAATGAACCAAAATTGGTATGGTACGTTTTAACTTGAAATAGAACAACGCAGTTTGTTTTATTTTAACTTAAGTTATTGGAGTAAGTTAACAGATTTGTGGGGGATCAATCGGTGTGTGTTGGCCCGGCTAGAGGGGGGGGTGAATAGCCCTCAATCATCCGATGGTGGAATTTGCTCATTCTCATTGCGTTTCTTGTCTACGATTGTTGTTAGCGCAGCGGAATAACAATGATAATAACAATACTAACAACACATAACAATCACAAGCAATACACAAGCATATACGTGGTTCGGAACCGAATGGTTCCTACTCCACAAGCGAGCTCACCGAGCTCTAGTTATGCGCACGACACTAACTAAACTCCTTCTCGACTACACGTCGGAGGTGGAGAAACCTCTCACAAGCTATTACAACAGTAATATTACAAGAAATACAAAGACACAAGAAATACAAGTAAAGAACGCTTTACAACTCTTTGCTTTGAACCCTTTCTTGTTGCTTGCTTTGGATGGCTCTTGAAGGACTGGAATGTAGCAGCAATTCCCCTCCAATTGCTTCCATAAATTCTTGGCGAAATCCTCCAACTTGAGCTCCATTTATAACCTGCATCAAGCTATTTTCACGCCCATCAGTCGACTGCCAAAAGGCCCCAGTCGACTGCCCCTGTAGTCGTTGTCTCACAACGGCCAGATCCACGTCGAATAAGTTCCAACGGATCTCCTACCGATCATTGTCACCATGGCGATCGTGGTGACCTAGTAATCGACTACCCACGTCGGCTATGCGTCATGCTCGCGACACTCCCATCGATCCAAGCTATCATCCTTGGCGATCGATTGTTGATGATCGATTGTCAGTCCATGGCAGTCGATTGCCAAGCACAAAACCCGCAATCTTAAACCAGTCGAACCCTAGTCAACTTTGATCAGTCGACTGACTCCTATGTCAGTCGACTGTCGTCGGGCAAAACCTTAAACACCAAGTTGTTTGAGCATCCGACCGTCGGGTAAAACCTCAAACATCAAGTTTGAGCCTCCGACACTTAGTCTTAGCCACTTGGCCAAGTCCACCATATCCCTCATGGAGTTCCCCACCGAAGCTCTCTTCCCTCGGCCTACGTCCCTCAGATGTGCCAAGCGCATGACTTCGCAACGCCATCCTTCGCGTCTCATGCCCTCGAAGTATGATTCCCTTGGGCCTCACTCCATTCGCACCTCGTCCGGCGGTCCCTCGGATGCACCAAGCGCACGGCTTCGCAATGTCATCCTTCACCGACTCAAAGACCCCGAGCCTAGTGAACTTACCAAGTCCTCAAGACTTCCCACATGCACCAAGCGCATGACTTCGCAATGCATTTCTCACCAAGCACTAAGCACATGGCTTCGCAATGGTTTGGACTTTTCCACACCAAGCTCCATGCTTCGATTTTTCATGCCAACCCCATGTTGGACTTTCCCATGACAATCCCATGTCATGAGTTTTGTCTATCATCAAAATACTATCAAGGTATTGCTCGAGTCAAACTCAAGTCAACCTGGGTCGATTGCACCAACAATCTCCCCCTTTTTGATGATTGACAAAACTACCATCTCAAGTCTACCAATTATCCCATATTGGCAATTCTCACATCCCAAATGAGAATTCCAAACCTAATTGGTAACTTGGTAACTTCTCCCCCTTTTTGACATTACATCAAAAAGGTCCTCCCCAAGGGTATGAATGTCTCATATCCCAATGAGATCTTTCAATCTCTCCCTTGGAGGAAACACATGCCTATAATCTTTCTAGTGATCCCATATCACTTAAAGAGAGGCAACCCCATTTTCCTCCCATGAGGAAATACACATCCATCCTCCCATGATGGATACCTCTCCCTAGAGGCTTGCTCCCCCTTGACCATTGCACCAACAATATCCTTGGAGAGTCTCTAAGCCAATAGGAACATTTAATCAATCAAAATTAAGGCAAAGTTCAACAATGAACTCTCTTCCACCTTAAAATTGATACTCTCCCTAAACTCTTCTCCTAATCCATGTCCAATGGATATCCACCCTTTCTAATGCTCTCCCAAGCATATCCTAGGGTTAGGAGTGGTTAGGGGACCTTAACCTAGCTGAACATGGGCCTAATCAACAAGGTTTACTCGAAATCAACTTGGGCAATTGACTGAATTCAAAAATCAGTCGGCTGCCACCTCCATCAGTCGACTGGCCACCATGGCAGTCGACTGATAACTGCATTTGTAGTTTTTTGAATTTCAGAAATGACTTTCCGAAATTCATAAGTAAATATACATAGGTTTAAAAATCTTGAAATTTGGTATGTATATTACTTATCATAAACACTATGGGTGAAAAATATTTGAAAATTATTTTACCCACTAAATTAAGAGATTGACACAAAGCCCTAAAGTTAAGAAAAGCTTCAATAAAGAGCCCTCTTTGTATCATCCCATTCAATAGTGATAGCTATCAAAAGATAAGCTTCACCAAGGTTTTTCAAAATATTTTTGAAACCTTTAATTTTTTTTTCCTAAACATCTCACTTGTATCTAGATGTGTAAAACACATACAAGTCAAGTTTTTAGTGAGATGTGAGTTTTTGTTCTTTTAATGGTTTCATGCATATTTCTAGGCAATATTATTTGATTCCCATAAAAATCATGTCATAGTCCTTAATTTCATTTTAGTTATATGCATGAAGATGATTATGGCATAAATATGATATAGATAAAAGCATATGCCAAAATCATGATGTCATGGCATGTGAATGACATTTTAGCATACATGACATATAAAGAATAAGTCTAAACATGATCATGACATTTTTATAGATAAAAATGAAAATGATGTCATGACATGGCATGGCAAATAAATCATGGCAAGTAAAATATACTAAGGTATAAAATACCTAAGTGTTAAATCCAAATTGTCATTTCTAGGGTTAAGTCCATTTTTGCCTTAATGCCATTTATTCCCCAAGTGTGTCATAAACCCAAAATGGCACACCAATACCTCTAAGACCTATTTGTGCCAATTTAATCATTTTTAACTTCTCAAGCACATTGGCACATCATAATGTGTCAACTCTACTATGGTTAGGTTAACTACCCTTCCACTTAGGGTTGACACAACCTAACCCATTTAGCGTGAATTGATCACGCTCTTAGGAACCAAATACCTATTGGAGCTACTTGGGTTAACAAGGTATTGATTAGGGATAACTTCCCTAGATACCTTCCTAATGACCCTTTTTGGCTTTAATTCCATAGTCTTTTGGGTCTTTCCTAAGTCAAATCTAGAGGTGACTCCTCCTTTGACCTTCCTAGTGGCTACATTTGATTTCTTTGAGGTCTTAGCCACTAGACACATACCATAGCTAGACTTAGGGATGGCTTCCCTATTAGCCTTGATTTTCCTAGACCTAGAAATAGTTCCATAATCAAATGGAACATTATGATAAGTCTTCTTGGCCTTAGGTTTGTGACCCAAACCTTCCTTGCCCTTAGACCGTTTTTGAACCTTAGGTCTTGACTTTTGGGCATTTGACCCTAGAATTAAATTTTCTATGATTCTAAGGGGTTTCTCTATTCTCTCAAGTCTTGACCTCAAGACTTGGTTCTCTAGCTCTAATTTTCCCATTTTTGAATTTTCATTAGGTTTTTGGGAAGACCTCTTCTTTTTAGGCATGAAAGAAATAATGCTCCAACATAAAAGAAACAAGCTGTCCAGAAAACTGGACAGCTTGGTGGAGGATGTTGCGCCGGCCAAAGAGGATGGCGGCCAACCCTTGGCCACTGGAACCAAGGTGAGTCACCGGAGGGTCGCCAGAGAAGTGGCCGGCGGCAGCTGGACGACGACAGCAAGGGTGGACGACGACAAAAAGCTGGCCAACATGGAACCCTTTTGGCGGCGGCAAGGAGAAGAGAGGGAGAGGGTGGCTAGGTTTTCCAACACACAAAGTTCTCCACGAAAAACCCTTAAGTCATGTTTTTATAGAGAACACATTCTCCTAACGGTTATTGGTACATAACCAAAAACCCATTAACCCACTCCAATAACTTAAGTTAAAATAAACCGAACCGAGTTGGTCTATTTTAAATTAAAACAAACTGAACCAACTTTCGTTTATTCGTTTAAAACAAACCAAACCCATTTGGTTTATTCTTCACTATTGGATTAGAACCAAACCAATTTGGTTCATCCGTCATGTCTTCATAAGACACGACCCATCCATGCTTCCATTGCAACTGAAACGATTTCATGCTCGCTCCTTGTTTGGTCCAACCAAACTTAGTTTCTCTCGATGTGAGAATCTCATTCTCAAGCTCATTTTAAATCCTTCGGATTACGCTTGTTGTGCATGTGACCAAATAGGTTCTCAGTTTATGTTGGTCATTTATAATTAACCATTAATTATAGAATGATCATTAGTGGCACCTAGTAGTACATCATGATTCCCAATTAACCGAAAGATCAACGGTTGATCCATAACTATTTCTGAAACCCTTCAGCAGCTACAATGAATCGTGCCCCATTCCATTCACTCTTCTTATACCCACTTGGTTCAGGACATGGTGTATAGTGTCTGTCCCCACTAGGTTGACTACGTCACACCTAGCCCAAGTATCATTTGCTCGTCCTAGGATTCTGGTTACTACACATGTATCCAAGAGTACCTTACTCTAAACATGTAATGCTTTGGCCAAAGACTTTAATAACAATTCGACGAGAGGCCATGGGTATACATCTCCTCGCAAGGAGTGGTGAACCCTTTATAGGCTATTCAAACACCTTCGATCACTTTGACTTATACCCAATCATCGAAGGTCCACATATCCTCAGAGATGCTTGCTTAAGATGTCAAAGCATAAGTCTTCATGACCAAGATGACTTGGATACTGTAAGTCAAAGGAACATCGCACTTAAACTGTAGAAAGAACTTCATTGACATATCTATATATGCAGAGAACCATATGAAGTTTTACAGCTGGTCACTCCAATGAACTAGTTACCATAACTAGCATCTGCAATTAACTCCAGACATCACAATGTCTCCAGCCTGTGAGAATCAGCTGCTTGGATATACCAAGAAGTATACCTCATGCTAGTCTCGACAAAATTGATGGTGTCCAAATCCATCAATTCATAGACTAGGGATAATTCTGATACATCACAATTACACAGGTAGAGATACTCACTAGTTGTGATCCAATCACAAATTCTCTCATGCTGTGAATCGTATCGTGGATATTCAGTAAATGAGTTTAAGATCTAATCAAATACATGAAAACATGTATACTCAAATAGTGAATCTTCATTTATCATATAAATGGTTCAAACATAAGGCGATTGCCTTAGGACATCTCTCATATATTACTAACAAACTCCCACTTGGCCTAATGTCAATCGCTATGGTATCCAATACCATAAGCTCTAACATGACCCTCAAACGGACTTTAAGGTAATGCCTTAGTTAAAGGATCCACTAAGTTCCTTTTAGTGGGAATCTTCTCGATTTATATTTCCTTCATACTAATGATCTCTCTGATCAAATGATAGTGGTGAAGCACATGTTTGGATCATTAATGAGACCACATCAAGTTCAGAAATGAACTTATTAATCCAAATTGCTTCCTTTGCTGCTTCCGAAGCTACAATGTATCTTCCTCAGTGGCAGAATCCGCTATAGTGTCAAGCTTGGAACCTTTCCAACTTATTGCGCCTCCATTCAAGGTGAACACGTACCCAGACTGAGACCTAGAATCATCCTTGTCTGTCTGAAAGCTGACATCCATATACCCGCATATCACCATGTCCCCTTCTCCATATATTAGGAACACATCCTTAGTTCTTCTTAAGTACTTAAGGATCATCTTAATAGTCGCCCAATGATCTATTCCTGGATCAGACAGGTATCTGCTCATGACACTCAGAGCATACGATACATCGGACCTCGTACATAATATAGCATACATGATAGATCCTATTGCGGATGCATAGGGAATCTTACTCATGCAAATCCTTTCATCTACTGTGTGCAGACACATAGACTTCGAAAGGTGTATCCCATGCCTGATGGGTAGGAAACCTTTCTTGGATTCTGACATGCTAAACCTCTTTAGCACTCGGTCTATATATGTAGACTGCGAAAGACCAAGCAACCATTTCGATCTATCCCTATAGATCTTAATCCTGAGGATGTAGGTTGCTTCTCCCAGGTCTTTCATGGAGAATGTCTTGGACAACCAAATCTTAACCAACTGTAAGACAGAAACATCGTTTCCTATAAGTAATAAGTCATCGACATACAATACTAGTAACATGACTGCACTCCCACTAACCTTCTTCTACATACAAGGTTCATCCGGATTTTGTGAGAAATCAAACTTTTTGATTGCCTTATCAAAATGGATATTCCAGCTCCTGGATGCTTGCTTCAGTCCATATATGAACCGTCACAATTTACATACCTTGGTTTTATCAACCGATGTGAAACCCTCAGGTTGTATAATATACACATCCTCGAGTAGGTTTCTATTAAGGAAAGTTGTTTTCACATCCATCTGTCATATCTCATAATCATAATGAGCCTCTATGGCCAGGAGCATCCGAATGAGTTTAAGTATAGCAACAGGCGAATAGGTTTCGTCATAATCAACACCTTGCTTTTGACGATATCCTTTTGCCACTAATCTAGCCTTATAGGTAATCACATTACCATCCATGTCGGTTTTCTTCTTGAAAACCCACTTGCACCCTATAGGCTTTATGCCTTCAGGTGGGTCAACCAAGTTCCAAACTTTGTTTTCATACATGGAATCAATTTCTGACTTCATGACATCAAGCCACTTATCCCTTTCTGAACTTTTTAGAATTTCTTCATAACTGGTAGGCTCCTCATCATCAATGAGTAACACATCGTTTGATTCACTTACGAGAAATCCATATCTCTCAGGAATATTACGTGTTCTACTAGATCTACAAAGATGTAGTGTCTCAATAGGTCCAGCCGATAGCTCATCACTTTGAGTTATTGGCTATGGTGCTTCACCAGGTATCTCATCAATGTCTATTTGAGTCTCTCGAGCCTTCTCAAGCTCAACGACACTCCCACTATTTTCATGCAAGAGAAACTCTTTCTCTAGAAACACAGCATGCCTTGAAACAAACACCTTTTATTCCACAGGATGATATAATTGGTAACCCCTTGTTTCCTTAGGGTATCTAATGAATAGGCATTTATTAGACTTAGCATCTAATTTGTCTGATATAGTCCGCTTCACATAAGCAGGACAACCCGATATCTTCAAGTAAGATACATGAGATTTCTTACTATTCCATATCTCATATGGAGTAGTAGAGACTACCTTGGTTGGCATTCTGTTTAACAAGTAAACAACTCTCTGAAGTGCATTTCCTCAAAAGGACTTGGGAAGATTCGCATGATTTATCATTGACCTTACCATGTCCAACAAGGTCCAGTTACGCCTCTCAGATATACCATTATGCTGCGGTGTATATGGCGGAGTCCATTGAGACAATATACCATTGTCTCTTAGATAATCTAGAAACTCTTGAGTTAAGTATTCACCACCTCGATCCGATCGAAGTATTTTAATACTCTTGTCATGTTGTTTCTCTACCACATTTCTAAATTCTTTGAACATTTCAAAGGCTTTAGACTTGTGTTTCATCAAGAACACATACCCAAACCATGACTGATCATCGGTGAAGGTAATGATGTAGTTATAGCCCCCTAAAGCTTAAGTTGACATAGGCCCACATACATCAGTATGTATTAGACCTAGCAACTCTTCCACCTGTTCACCTTTTCTAGTAAAAGAGAACTTAGTCATCTTTCCTTTTAAGCATGATTCACATGTATCGTATGAATCCAATTCAAACGATTCCAGAATTCCACATCGGTGTAATTCGGACATGTGTTTCTTGCTTGCATGACCAACACGATAATGTCACATATAGGAGTCTAATTGATTATCCTTTTGAACATGCTTATTGCTCGCTTCGATATTGAAAACGTCACCGGATATGTCCAATGTATAAATAACATTGCTTAAAGTTCTAGTCCCATAAAGAACTCCATTCAAAGTTATGTAACAACAATTGTTACTAAAAGTCAAATGGTACCCATTTCTATTTAAACAAGAAATAGAAATAATTTTCTTTATAAACGAAGGAACATAAAAGCAACTATCCAGTTCTAAGACAAGTCTTGTAGGGAGTCTCAACAAATACGTTTCGATGGCAAGTGCAGCAACCTTTGCTCCATTCCGAACACGTAAATTTGACTCTACCTTGACGAGTCTTCTTCTATTCCTTAGCCCATGTATGCCATTATATATATGTGAGCCACACCCAGTATCCAATACCCAAGTGTTTATGGAAATAGAATGACAATCAATAATGAATATATCTGAAGAAGATGGGGCATCCGATGCCCTATTATTCTTCACAGACTCAAGATAAATCTTGCAATTTCTTCGCCAATGGCCCTCCTTGCCACAATGATGGCAAGTGCCCTTTTGTGTTGGTTCTGCCTTCTTAGCCTTTTTCTTCCCCTTCTGTTCTTCCTTTAACTTCCTTTTAGAACCTTTCTTCGAGGAATCAACTAACAGCACCGTCCCCTTCTCATGCTTCACAGAAGGCTCCACAATCTTCAACATGTTAACCAGTACCATAGATGAACCTTCTTGCATCTCAGAGGTGAAGAGGAGCTTGGAGACTTCAAACCTTTCGAATCTCACTTGCTCATCAACCAACTCATAAAGATGAAAGACTATGGTATGAGCATCCATATGCTCATGCTGCTTCCGCAGCTCAGGTATCATCGCGGCTAGCATGATACAACTCGCCAGTCAGAATCAATCACATGTTTCTGATAGGCCAATAATTGGTCCGGAGTTGCATTGTCACTAGGATGAGCGGGAAGAGGTGCTTCGAGGAGAACAATTCTCAGGTTGAATCCAAAAGCCAGTCCAAGAAGTTCGACCTAGTAAATTTATTTGAAACTAAAATAGAGTGCAAATTCAAAAACATCATGATCAATCAATTAACCTTGAAATACAAATCGAGCATATATGAGAAAGATGATTCAAAATGCATCAATATATATTCATAAATCCCATTCATTTTTCAAATTTCAAAAACCCCAAAATCACTTCGGGAGATCGTAGGTGCATCTCCGAATGGGATGATATCCAATATAGATATGAACAACCATGGAGAGAGTCCAACAAGTCATTCATAGCTACAATGGTTGGTATCATATATACCGATTGCATATCACATATATGCAACTATCACAATGTGCTATCAACTAATTGAATGTTCACACATACATCGGGTTGTCAACTCATTAACAAGTATGCATCATATGCATAGCACCCAACTTCACCTCCTTTCACATCGACCTTGGAGAGAATCCAACAAGCCAATGCTCCAGGTTAAAGGCAACCCATTAATCAAGATATAGTTTTAATATGGTTAGATTGCATTCAACCAATTAGCTAGGCTTGGAGAGAGCCCAACAACCCAAACTAACGATTGACCTCTGACTCTTACCATATTAGTAATAAACTATTCCATGGTTTGAACATGTTCAGGTTCGAGCCGGCCTTGGAGAGATTCCAACAACTCAGACAAGAAACAGAACTCTGGTTCTAACCATATTAATGGAAGGTGTAGGCTTTAATATTGTGTAAGGGTTTTTATGTCGCATCCTCTTTGCATGCAAATAACTATTATCTACATGGCATGGCTTATATGACATACATATACATATCACGACACGCATGGCATAATAATATGCATCTAATGCAATTACATGACATACAATTATACATGTACAAAATTTACTTATATGTCATAACTATTTATGGAAATAAAATATGTTTAAGATTTGATTCCCAAAATCAAATCATGATTAAATTAAGAAACAAATTTCCAAATCTAATGACATATTTTATTTATAGAACGTCACAATTAAGGAAAGTTAAATTTAATTTAGGAAACAAATTTCCTAAATTGTCAAAACTATTTATGAAAATAAAATATATTTTAGATTTGATTTCCCAAATCAAATCATGATTAAATTAGGAAACAAATTTCCAAATCTAATCAAATATTTTATTTATGGAAAGTGTTAATTTCCATAAATACTTCTAACTTTCCAAAAGTAAGAATTCCATAAATACTTCTAAACTTTCCAAAATTAGAAAATTTCCATAAATACTTCTATACTTTATAAAAGTAGAAAATTTTCATAAATACAATTATGACTTTCGCAAAATAATTTTTACGATTATGTCGAAACACAACCTGGGCTCTGGGAAGTCCTCATGGTTTTGTTTTTGGGCTTTACCCAAAAGGTCTCATACCAATGGAGATATTTTTTCATCTTATAAGTACATGATCTTTTCCATGTCTTACCAATGTATGACTTTGATTGTATTCCCAATACTCCAACAATCCCCCCCCCTCAAACGAAGGACCACATTAACCCCCTCAAGCCTATCCATTTTCGAAGGACATCCTCTGCTTGATGTCCGATCCTCAACCTACCAGGACTTCATGCCAACTGTCTGGTCCTCTTGACCCAGCTGGACTTCCTGTCAGTTGTCCAGCCCTTCTGGCCTAACTGGACTTCCTACCAATTTTTCGCTCCTCCCAACCGAACTCGACTTCTTGCCTAGTGTCTGGTTCTCTTGATCTGAACATGGGAGCTCAACTTCTTTCGTTCGAGGTTCATGGCTTGACATGGACCATGCCTCTGATACCAATTGTTAGTGCCTATAAGATTCATATATCTTCACAATGGTATGATATTATCCACTTTGGGTTTAAGCCCTCATGGTTTTAATTTTGGGCTTTACCCAAAAGGTCTCATACCAATAGAGATATCTTTTCATCTTATAAGCATATGATCTTTTCCATGTCTTACCAATGTGGAACTTTGATTCTATTCCCAATACTCCAACACATTGGCCGTCCAAGCTTGTTGCCGCCCAAGATCCTTGTGCCACCGGCAACTCCTCCGGCCATCCTCCCTTGGTTGGACGGCCATCAAGGGCATCTGGCCAAGTTTTTGGTCGGTCATCTCCTCCACCAAAACAAGCTGTCCAGTTTTGGACAGCTTGTTGTCCTCTTTGTGGAGAGGTCGTTTGGTCGACGTTTTTCTCTTTGACAGTGACCTACTTGCAAAGAATTGGATATCCGGCAATCCCCTTTGGTGGAGGACCAAGGTTTTGTCAATTGGTTAATGAAAACCGCTTCCGAGAAGCGAGTTTGTGGAACTCAGTTTTTGGATCCGAATTTGATTTAGATTATTATCATCTTTAGATCACAACGACTTCGATTCGAGACTAGTATCTCATGAGAAGACAGGGCTCATGGCTTTGTGAAACTATCCCAACGATAATTAGTGTGGATACGGATAGAGGTGAGACTTGCAAGTGTCACTTGGTTGATTCCATTCCCGCTTCACGTAATCCGTTAGGTATACCTAGAGTAGTTTTTCCTTTTATTGAAAAATTTGAAATAGTGATTATGTCTACACTTGATGTATCATTGCATGCGTGTGGTGTGTGTGTTGTAATAAGTTAGTTATTACTCATTTTATTTGCTTCCGTTGTGCATGTTTACGAAACAAGTTTGATTGCACACCCATGTCGGTGTCGGGGAAACCCAACACCAAGTGCTAGAAGAAACTATTTGGCATTCAATAATAAATATACCTGAAGTAGATTGTGTTAGTGAAAGCCCTAGAGCCAATCATGTGATGATTGTTGTATGGACTTTATTTTATCATATTCCCATTTACGAAGGCATGGTTATTATATTTACTTGTATTGGTGTCAAATAACTAAATATAATAATGTCCTTGAGTAGTAGGTTCTTATCTATATCAATCGATTGGTTGAATCGATAATGAGATGATATAGAGAACACTACTCTTTATCAGTCAAGTATTAACATTCAGGGACAATGTTAATGCGTAGAGACTAGCATGTAGGTCAACATGATGACTTGATCTCATAAGTCATGGATATAAGATATCGAGATGACACATGGGTATACATTAGAGAATGTATACTGAATGACCCGCCATGAGAAAGTATTGTGGATCATTATATGAGTGTCATATACTTTCTCATATGGCATTAGTATGACTATTAGTCCTTAGACCTGAAGTCACCATGGTTCCCTACATAAGGCGTTGCATACTTTGGCTTCGTCAAACGTCACCCGTAAATGGGTGCACTATAAAGGCGATTACTAGCTATGTAACAAATTATGCGGAGGGATGTGAGTGATGTAGATGAGATCTATCCCTCCTATATGACGGGAGAGACATCGATATTGTTGATAGAGTGAGACCACGAAGTGCATGGCCATGCTCAAATGAATCAATATGAGATATTGAACTCATTTGATTAGAGTGAGTCTACTTGGAGTTCAAGATTTAGATTGTACCGAGGATGACACGGTCTATGCCTCGATTGGTCAATCTAGATGTCAAGGATAGAGGGACATTGTCACATATTGTGAGAGTCACAATTAGTAGTCACAAAGTTGATGTTGGAGTTCAACATTCTTGTAACTTGGGTAGCAATGATGTGTTGTTAGATATCGCTCATTGCTTATGTTCCTAAATCGGTTTAGGGACATTGTCAACGTTACAAGAACCTATAGGGTCACACACATAAGGGCAATTAGATGGAGATTAGGTTCATATGATGAACCATGAGGATTAGGTTCATGGGATGAACCAAATTGGATTAAGAGTAATCCAAATTAGACTAATTGAGTTAGACTCAAGTTGATTCAAGTGTTGAATGAGTCTAATTTAGATTTGATTCATCAAATCAATTTAAATTAATGAATAGAGATTCATTAAATTAAAATTGACTTGAATCAAATGGTTGGATTTGATCAACCATGGGAGATAAGAGGTCAAGTTTGACTTGACTTGAGAGGGAAGATGAAAGGTCAAGTTTGACTTGACCAAATGCCATGTCATGATGATGACTTGGCATGACCGGCCAATGATGATGCTCCACATCATCATTGACTTTGTCATGTGGTGCCACCTCATGAGGGAGACCAAGGGTCATGGGAGTTACATGCATGCATGTAACCCCCTCTCCATGAAGTGGCCGACCACTTGATGGTTATTCATGTGGTAATTCATTTTGTGTGGGTTACACAACTTTAACTTCAACCTTGGATAAACTTCCCTCAAGCTCTCTCCCTCTCCCAACCTCTTTGGCCGAACCATCTATAGAGTGCCAGCACACTCAAGGGTGTGTTTTCTCCATCTATTGCTTGTGTAGATACCAATAGAGGAGTGTGCACTTGACACTCTTGTGTTCCGGCGATCCTTTTGGACGAGCGGGATTTGCGAAGGGCATCACATAGAGGGTAACGTCCTTATCATGTAGATCTAAGGTAGATCTAGGGTTTTATATAAACACATACATGTTTTTATTTTAATACATCTTCGCACGGATCCGTGGCCGGGGTTTCCGAGGTTTCTGCAACGCAAAAAGCAATTTTTGCGACTCGAAAAAACCCAATAGTGGTATCAGAACCACGTGCGAAGCTTGTATGTGTTTCATTTTTTGTAATTTTTGTATTAGATATAAAAATTACAGATTTATATGTTTCTGTAAATTTCCTATTTTTATAGAATTTTTGGGTATTTTTCTCGAAGAATCGAAGCAACGAGTGTTGGGACACTTGTAGGCTTCAACCGTCGAGAAAAACTCTCCGTAACGGCGAGTTTTCGCTTTAGGTTTTTGGGACAGTGACTTAAGTTGCTGTAAGATCATTGTAGGGACACTCGCAAAGTTTATTTTCCGAGTAGGGGCACTGCCCCTATCCCCGAAAGGGGCCTTGTCCCGCGATCGCGCCCGGAAACCGCTTAGCGGGACCATTATGGGGAGGTGACTCATAAAATTGAAAAAAAAAAGAAATATTATAGAAATTTTTTGTAAAAATACATAATTTAGAATTATGTATAATTCTGTGATTGTCATGGCTCAATAACCCCAATATGATTGGATGTGATGTGTTGTAATTCATAATACGACATGCGTGCCGTTTTGTGATTGTGCGTGTTGTATAGTGTATGCGACCTGCACGTCGTACCTCTTCTTTTGATATTCTAGTTGTAAATAGTTTTAGACTCGAATGTAACTCGAGTTTCATATTTGTAATGTACAAAATGGAGCGGTGGAAATTCCACTTAAAGACGAGATTACGAGAAGGGTGACGACGACACATGGCGGTCAAAAGAAGCGCTTGAAGAAGCCGCTAGCCTTAGGTTGACCGTCTGATCTTCTCATTGGCATGACAAGATCATAGTAGGGCCATGACTACATCACATTTAATTATATATATATATATATGTTGATATATAAATATATATATATTTATTTGATTTTGCTTGTATGTATGTGATGCATGCTAGTAGAATAATGCTTGTATGTATATGATGCATGCTAGGATAATTTTCTTGTATGTATATGATGCATGCTAGAATAATGATTGTATGTATGTGATGCATGCTAATATAGGATAATAAAGGCCAAAATGAATATAAGATACACATTACGATTATATTAGATCATAATCGAATCAACTCGAAAATGCCTACTGAGCCTTGATACCCATCACTACCTCGATCATTTGTTGTTGTTGAATCTGCAAAAGCAGAGCAACGCATATTATCTTGGTAGGGTGCGGAGGGACAATCTTGGTCCCGCCTATCACGTTTTGGTTAGAGTAAGCTCAATTAGATTGAGCAAAACTAGTTAACTCAATTGGATCGAGTAGAAAATTGGGGCATATTCAAATCATTGGAAAGATAGGGTAAGATCGCATTTACACTAAATCTTGGGCGATTTAGCCAAAGCTAACTCAAGGTCTTTTGTAAATGTGGTTCTTGATCCTATAAACAAGAGTTACATAGAGATGTAATCGGTAATGTGTTACCCACCAATCGTATTAAGTCTTGGGCGATTTAGCCAAAGTTAACTCAAGGCTTAGTATGATGTGGATCTTGTCCCGCAAGAATTATAGCTAGTTTGTATGAATCTAGTAATGTGGTTTGACCACATCCATAACTCGATTCTATAAAATTCCTATAATTCAGTGGGAGCATCATTTGATTAAAGGCCTAATTAAATGATAAAAGGAATATGATATTAATTCTCTGCATTGTATGTTGTAGATAACTATGTCGACAAACAGGAACACTCTCTCTCTGCGTTCTGTCCTTGAGAAGGACAAACTCAATGGAGCAAATTTCCTAGACTGGTACAGGAACCTGAGAATTGTTCTCACCCAAGAAAGGAAGTTGTACGTCCTGGAGCAGCCCATTCCGGAGGCACCTCCTGCCACTGCCTCGCGAGCTGACAAAGATGCTTACAAGAAGCATCAAGATGATGCATTAGATGTGTCATGTATAATGCTCGCAACCATGAACTCTGAGCTTCAAAAGCAACATGAGTTCATGAATGCTTATGATATGGTTGGACATCTTCGTCAACTATATCAAGGAGAAGCAAGGCATGAGAGATATGAAGTCTCTAAGGCATTGTTTGGGTCTAAAATGCAAGAAGGGACTCCCGTAGGTCAATATATACTCAAGATGATTGGGTACGTAGAAAACCTACAAAGGCTGGGATTCCCACATGGCCAAGAGCTGGCCACTGACCTGATCTTGCAATCTTTGCCACAATCCTTCAATCAATTTGTCATGAATTATAACATGAATGAAATTGATAAGCCACTACCTGAGATGCTCAGCATGTTGAGAACTACTGAGCTTAACCTTAAGAAGGGAAAGTCTGACACCATTTTGATGGTGCACAAGAAGAAAGGCAAGGGCAAGCCTAAAGGTAAGGGAAAGTCTCAAACCAAGGGCAAAGGCAAAGAACTTAAACCCAAAGGAGGGGTAACCAAGGAAGGGGCTTGCTTCTACTGTAAGGAAGCAGGACACTGGAAGCGTAACTGCAAGGCATACCTGGAAGATCTTAAGAAGAAGAGAAGTGAGACTTCTACTTCAGGTATAAATGTTATAGAAGTCAATCTATCTATTTCTTCATCATGGGTATTAGATATTGGATGTGCATCTCACATTGGTACCAATGTGCAGGCGTTGAGAAATAGCAGGGCATTGACAAAGGGCGAGGTGGACCTACGAGTAGGCAATGGAGCAAGTGTTGCTGCTGTTGCTGTAGGAACTTATGATCTATCTTTGTCCTCTGGGCTTGTACTAGAATTAGATGAATGTTGTTATGTGCCTGCCTTAACTAAAAACATCATTTCAATTTCTTGTTTGGACAAGAAAGGATTTTCATTTATAATAAAGAACAAATATTGTTTAGTTTATTTAAATGATATGTTCTATTGAAGTGCACCACTAATGAACGGACTATATTTTCTAGACTTAGAGAGCCCTATCTATAACATAAGTACCAAAAGGTTCAAGTCAAATGAATTGAACCAAACCTATCTCTGGCATTGTCGCTTAGGTCACATAAATTAGAGTTGCTTATCTCAGCTCCATAAGGATGGGCTGCTAGACTCATTTGATTTTGAATCATATGAGACATGCGAGTCTTGCCTTTTAGGCAAGATGACCAAGACTCCCTTTAGTCGACACAGCGAAAGAGCAACAGATTTGTTAGGACTTATACATAGTGATGTATGTGGCCCTTTCAATGTTGCAGCTAGAGGTGGTTACAGGTACTTCATTACATTTACTGATGACTTCAGTATATATGGTTATGTGTATCTTATGACACATAAATCAGAATCCATTGAATAGTTCAAAGAATTCAAGAATGAAGTACAAAACCAGCTTGGCAAGAGTATTAAGATACTTCGATCAGATCGAGGTGGTGAATACCTTAGCCATGAGTTTCGTGACTATCTAGCTGAGTGTGGGATTCTATCCCAACTCACTCCTCCTGGAACACCACAGTGGAATGGTGTATCCGAAAGGAGGAATCGTACCCTATTAGATATGGTACGATCTATGATGAGTCACACAGATCTTCCTATATCCTTTTTGGGCTATGCTTTAGACACAGCAGCCTTTACCCTTAGACGTGTACCATCCAAGGTTGTCATAAAGACCATATACGATATAGACAGAAAGAAATCCCAAGATGTCTTTCATGAGGATTTGGGGTTGTGAGGCTTACGTTCGACATCAAGTCTCAGACAAACTAGGACCCAAATTCGATAGGTGCTATTTTGTTGGATATCCCAAGGATATAAAGGGATACTACTTCTACATTCCCAGTCAACACAAAGTGTTTGTGGCAAAGACTAGGGTTTTTCTAGAAAGGGATTTTGTTTCTAGAAAAACTAGTGGGAGTACCTTCGATCTTGAAGAAATTCAAGATAAGGACCATAGCACTGAGGCCTTGATGGAGGCTGAATAGGAACCACAAAGTGTTGTGGGTGATGAGGTTGTTGCACAAAGAGTTGTGGAACAACCACCTGTTCAGGTAGACCTACCTCTTCGCAGATCTGATAGGATACATTGTCAACCTGAGAGATACTCATTTCTCTTGTCTGACTATGATGATGTTATGCTCATTGAGAATGAGCCTACCTCCTATCAGGAAGCTGTGATGAGCCCAGATTCTGAGAAATGGCTAGAGGTCATGAGATCTGAGATGGAATTCATATACACCAACCAAGTATGGACTTTGGTTGATCCACCTGAAGGGGTCAAACCCATTGGGTGTAAGTGGGTCTTTAGGAGAAAGACTGACATGGATGGACTTACACATACCTATAAGGGCCGATTGGTAGCTAAAGGTTTCAAGCAAATTCATGGTATTGACTATGACGAAACCTTTTCTCCAGTAGTGATGTTTAAGTCCATTAGGATCTTGCTTGATATTGCAACATACCATGATTATGAGATCTGGCAGATGGATGTCAAAACCGCGTTTCTGAATTGAAACTTACTCGAGGATGTATACATGACACAACCTGAGGGTTTTGAAGATCTACAGCATACTGGGAAAGTATGCAAGCTGCAAAGGTCCATTTATGGGCTAAAGCAAGCCTCTCGGAGCTGGAATCTTCGATTCGATGATGTGATCAAACAGTTTGGTTTCATCAAGAATGAAGATGAACCCTGTGTCTACAAGAGGGTTAATGGGAACATAGTTGTCTTCTTTATATTGTATGTGGATGACATACTACTCATTGGGAATGACATCCCTTCGCTACAGTCTGTGAAGACTTCGCTTGGGACGTGCTTCTCAATGAATGACTTAGGTGAAGCAGCCTGTATTCTAGGCATCAAGATCTATAGAGATAGATCTAAGAGATTGCTTGGCCTATGTCAGAGTACATACATTGACACGGTATTACTACGGTTTGCCATGCAGGATTCCATGAAGGGACTTCTGCCAATGTCACATGGTGTGAGTCTTTCAAAGACTCAAAGTCCCTCTTCTAGAGAGGAGAGAGACCGCATGGATAAGATCTCTTACGCATCAGCTATAGGATCTATCATGTATGCCATGTTGTGTACTCGTCCTGATGTCTCGTATGCTTTGAGCATGATGAGTAGGTACCAGTCAGATCCAGGTGAGCGTCACTGGATAGTTGTCAAGAATATTCTTAAGTACTTGAGAAGAACTAAAGAATATTTCTTGATATTTGGAGGCGATGAGGAGCTAGCTGTAAAGGGTTACAGCGATGCAAAATTCCAAACTGACCAGGATGATTATAGATCGCAGTCAGGGTTCATGTTTTTCTTGAATGGTGGCGATGTGAGCTGGAAGAGTTCGAAGTAGGATACAGTTGCTGATTCTACAACAGAAGCCAAGTATATCACTGCATTTGAGGCAGCAAAGGAGGCAATTTGGATCCGCAAGTTCATTACTGAGCTTGGGGTGGTTCCTAGCATAGCAGATCCCATAGAGCTCTATTGTGACAACAATGGAGCGATTGCACAGGCTAAGGAACCTCGCTCGCACCAGCGGACCAAACACATACTACGACGCTTCCATCTCATTCGAGAGATCATCGATAGAGGAGATGTGAAGATTTGCAGAGTACCCACAGAGGCTAACATCGCAGATCCCTTGACCAAGGCTTTGGCACAGAAAAAGCATGATGGTCACACTAGGTCATTGGGTATTAGATACTATGGTGATTGGCACTAGTGCTAGTGGGAGATTGTTAGTGAAAGCCCTAGAGCCAATCATGTGATGATTGTTGTATGGACTTTATTGTATCATATTCCTATTTATGAAGGCATGGTTATTATATTTACTTGTATTGGTGTCAAATAACTAAATATAATAATGTCCTTGAGTAGTAGGTTCTTATCTATATCAATCGATTGGTTGAATCGATAATGAGATGATATAGAGAACACTACTCTTAATCATTCCTAGTCAAGTACTAACATTCACGGACAATGTTAATGCGTAGAGACTAGCATGTAGGTCAACATGATGACTTGATCTCACAAGTCATGGATATGAGATATCGAGTTAACACATGGGTATACATTAGAGAATGTATACTGAATGACCTGCCATGAGAAAGTATCGTGGATCGTTATATGAGTATCATATACTTTCTCATGTGGCTATTAGTATGACTATTAGTCCTTAGACCTGAAGTCACCATGGTTCCCTACATAAGGCATTGCATACTTTGGCTTCGTCAAACATCACCCGTAAATGGGTGGACTATAAAGGCGATTACTGGGTATGTAACAAATTATGCGGAGGGATGTGAGTGATGTAGATGAGATCTATCCCTCCTATATGACGGGAGAGACATCGATATTCTTGATAGAGTGAGACCACGAAGTGCATGGCCATGCCCAAATGAATCAATATGAGATATTAAGCTCATTTGATTAGAGTGAGTCTACTTGGAGTTCACGATTTAGATTGTACCGAGGATGACACGGTCTATGCCTCGATTGGTCAATCTAGATGTCAAGGATAGAGGGACATTGTCACATATTGTGAGAGTCACAATTAGTAGTCACAAAGGTGATGTTGGAGCTCAACATTCTTGTAACTTGGGTAGCAATGATGTGTTATTAGATACCGCTCATTGCTTATATTCCTAAATCGGTTTAGGGACATTGCCAACGTTACAAGAACCTATAGGGTGACACACATAAGGGAAATTAGATGGAGATTAGGTTCATATGATGAACCATGAGGATTAGGTTCATGGGATGAACCAAATTGGATTAAGAGTAATCCAAATTACACTAATTGAGTTAGACTCAAGTTGATTCAAGTGTTGAATGAGTCTAATTTAGATTTGATTCATCAAATCAATTTAAATTAATGAATAGAGATTCATTAAATTAAAATTGACTTGAATCAAATGGTTGGATTTGATCAACCATGGGAGATAAGAGGTCAAGTTTGACTTGACTTGAGAGAGAATATGAATGGTCAAGTTTGACATGACCAAATGCCATGTCATGATGATGACTTGGCATTGCCGGCCAATGATGATGCTCCACATTATCATTGACTTTGTCATGTGGTGCCACCTCATGAGGGAGACCAATGGTCATGGGAGTTACATGCATGCATGTAACCCCCTCTCCATGAAGTGGCCAGCCACTTGATGGTTATTCATGTGGTAATTCATTTTGTGTGGGTTACACAACTTCAACTTCAACCTTGGATCAACTTCCCTCAAGCTCTCTCCCTCTCCCAACCTCTTTGGCCGAACCATATATAGAGTGCTAGCACCCTCAAGGGTGTGTTTTCTCCACCTATTGCTTGTGTGGATACCAAAAGAGGAGTGTGCACTTGACACTCTTGTATTCTGGCGAACCTTTTGGACAAGCGGGATTTGCGAAGGGCATCGCATCGAGGGTAACGTCCTTATCATGTAGATCTAAGGTAGATCTAGGGTTTTATATAAACACATACATGTTTTTGTTTTAATACATCTTCGCACGGATCCGTGGCCGGGGTTTCCGAGGTTTCCGCAACGCAAAAAGCGGTTTTTGCGGCTCGGAAAAACCCAACAGATTGGGCATCAGATGCCTTTTTCTGCTTCAATGACTCTAGATACTGCTTGCAGTTTCTCTTCCAATAGCCATGCTTGCCACAATAATGGCAGGTTTCCTTGTGAGTTATTTCTTCCTTCTTTGCCTTCTTCTTCCCTTTAACTTTGGGTTTTGACTTCCTCTTAAAACCTTTTTTTGAGACGTCTACCAGCATCACCGCCTTCTATTTTTTTGCAACAGATGACTCCACTATTTTGAGCATATTAATCAATTTAGGAATCATGGACTCAATCTTATTCATCAGATATTTCATCAAAAATTATGAATAGCTACTAGTCAGATTGTGATGAATTAAGTCAATACTTAATTCATGGTCTATGAAAAACCATAATGATCCCAATCACTCAATATAGCTATTCATCTTTAGAGCAAACTGCACTGCAGATGAACTCTCCTGCATCTTCAATCGAAAGAGGAGTTGGGTGACCTCGAACCTTTTAGATTGTGCCTGCTCATCAAACAACTCTCAAAGATGAAAGACAATTGTATTAGCATCCATATGCTCATGTTTCTTCTGTAACTCAGGAGACATCGACATAGCATAATACAACTCGCCATCTCAGAATCAGCAGCATCTTTCTGGTAAGCTAACTTTTGGTCACCAGATGCATTGTTTGCAGGAGGTTGAGGAAAAACCTTTTTAAGGGCATAAGCTAGCTTTTCAGCCTTGAGAACAATTATCAGGTTGCGAAGCCTGTCTAAGATGTTTGGCCCAGTCAATTTGTTGTTTTCCAAAATCGAACATAAACTAATGGAGGTTGATATGCTATTCTAATTAGTACCTAGACATACAAATAGAGGTGTATAAGAGAGATGAATTTATAGTAATGCAAACAATTTACATTAACAAGAAACTCCCACTATTTTTATCAAATTCAATAGCTCTCACTTTGAATTCGAGAGATGATAGGTGATCTCCTAGTGGGTTGATATCCATTATGACTAAGAACAACCTTGGAGAGAGTCCAACAAGTCATTCATAGTCATAATGTTAGGTATCAACAATACCCATTATATATCAAATATTTAACTATCACTTTATGCTATCAACTAATTGAATGTTCACATATACATTAGGTTGTTAACTCATTAACATATATACATCCAATGCATATCACCTAATTGCACCTCTGTCCACATTGATCTTGGAGAGAGTCCAACAAATCAATGCTTTCATTTTGGGTCGACCCATTAATCGTGAGATCGAATTTAAATGATTTGAACACATCCAATTTACAAGTCAGGCCTGGAGAGAGTCCAACAACCCAAACTTGAAATTGACCTTTGGTCCTTACCATTTAAAATAAACATTGAATCTCATATGAATTGAACATGCTCGATGTCATGCCGGGCTTGGAGAGAGTCCAACAGCCCAAAAATGAAAAAGAACTCTGGTTCAACCATATTAATGGAAGGTGTTAGTCCTAATATTTACACGAGGGATTTCAGATTATTATGGGTTTGATCTATAAAAGGAAATAAACCTAAATATGGAAAAACCAAGGTCACATTAGGAAATAAATTTCCTGATGTGAATGTGAGTTTATGCTTAGGCTCTAACGATGCAGTCAATACCTTCAGTGTTTCTAGGTCCATCCTCGGTATTTTTTTTTTGTTACAAACATATCCTATATGTAAAATCAAGCATACTCTAATCTATCATTTAGATAAACATGGCCCAGGTATATTAAAACATCAAACATGCTTTAAACATTCTCCTACAATATGCAATCTATGCCAAACGAACAAGGTGGCTCTGATACCACTTGTTGGAGATTACGGGATCATGCGCAGCAGAATAAAGCGAATAAAACAATTTTTATTCCATCCCAAACATCCCCTGGGGGCCAGAAAAACTTGCTTTGGCATAATCACATGAAAACACACAAGGAGAAGGAGAAGTTATACCTTCGAGATTCTTTTGAATCCGTCGAAACCACAAGCAAGACCAACGAGACTTGCCACTATCAGTATCCACGTCGGGATCACCCGAGACAACTCCTATAGCAGCAAGCCTTTGTCTCCGATTGGTGCTAGCCAACCAGGGGAGACAATAGAAGAGAAGAGAGGAAAAATTGCTACTAAGGGAAAACTTAAAACATCCCTCTGTCAAAGATTATCAAGGGATCTATTTATAGATCTCTTGATTAGGTCATATTATGAGGCTTAAAAAGAACATATCTTACCATAATTATCCCATAATTAAGGTCAAAACAACCCAGGAATTTACCATAAGAAAAAATCTCCAAAATCGGCGAAGATGCAACACGACCATGTGGATTCACATGGCATGGCTGTCTGGATTCACATGGTTGTGTGGATTCACATAGCCTGGTCGTGTGTCCTTCTGGGCACAGCCCAGACTTGGTCCATTTTTGGTCAAAGCAAAATACGACCCATGCTAGGTTAAGCATGATCATGTGAGGCTCTGTATGGTATGTTTGACTTCGTTTAAGTGCGAAATAGCCGTGCTAAGTCCAACAAGGTCATAGGAGGTTCCATAGCCTCCGTTTCGCATCCCCTTGGTCTGGTCTAACAAGACATATCCTCTCTCAATGGGAATCTCATTCTCAGACTTGTTTTACATCTCCAGATCACCCATAGTGTGTGTGACCTAATAGGTTCCCGGTTATGTTGGTCAATCATAATTAACCCCTTAATTATGAATAGATCATGAGTGACATCTAGCAATACATCATGACCCCCAATTGATCGAAAAGTCTAAATGGACTTCAGAACATTTTATAAACCCTTCAGCAACTTCAGTCATTCGTGCCTTGTTCCTTTCACTCATCCTATATCCACTTGGTTCAGGACATGGTCTCTATGTTCATCCCAACAAGGTTGACTATGTCACACCAAGCCCAAGTTATTTTCCTTGTCTTGTAGATTCAAATTACTCCTACATGTTCCCAAGAAGACCATCTTCTTAACATACTTGCTCTAGCCAGAGACTTCTGAGTAACAATCTTGACAAGAGGCCTAGGGTATACATCTCCTTTATCAGGAGTGGTGAATCCTGTGTAGGCTATTCAAACACCTCGATCACTTTGGCTTATACCCAATCATCCTGAAGTTACACCTACTATGCAGATGGCTGGGAAGAAGTCAAAGTACAAGGCGCCATGATCAAGGTGACTTGAATACCTCAAGTCTAAGGAAGCTCGCACTCAAGCAACAATGAGATCTTCAACGACATATAGGACTATATAAAGTCTCATAGCAGGTCACTCCAATGAACTAGTTACCATAACTAGCATCCATATATTCACTCTCAGCATCCCTATGCTTCCATTCAGTGAGTATCGAATGATTAGATAAACCAAGGAGCATAACATGTGCTAGTCTCACAGAATTGATGATGTCCAATCTCATCAATTCATCGACAAGGAATAGTTTCAATACTTGCATATTTACACATGATGAGATATCCACTAATTGTGATCCAATCACAATTTCTCTCATGTTATGCTTCATATTGTGGACTTCAGTATATGAGTTTAAGATCCAATCAAATACATAGATAATGTACACTCAAATATTGAATTTTATTAATAACTTCTAAGGCGATTGCCTTATGACACCTCTCAATTACATCACTTAGGTCTAGGCTAAGCGTGGTCAATCAAGTATGAGGGTATCATACTTGGATTAAACTACTTGTTTGAGATTTACTAGTCAGCTAGGGGTATGGACCAGTGGATTGGATGAGCATTTGACACTCGAAAGACATGTTGACTCATATTAGCCGACTAGGATTATGATTAGTCAATTGGTCGTGTAGTCAACTTGTCGGGTAGTCGACTAAGTTTTGACTGCTCAACCATGTAGGTTTTTAGTTTCGAGTCCGTGAGGGGAAACTTTGCTTCCCACTTCAACTCGGTCACTTGTTCATGGCGATCCCATCGATGTCCCCGGATTAAAAAAAATTTAATCCCAGACAAAAGGGATTGCCCAAGCAACCAAGTCATCGTCGTGCTATTCATTTAGAGAGGTCACTTGAACAAACTCGTTGTTCAAGCGACTAACCTCTATTCTACGAGTAGCTGCGGAATAGACGATGTACGGATTGCCGACTTTTGTATTTATGTTCGGGATCCAAGTATTATTTAGCCACAAACAGAATATATCATGCTCATAATTGAAAAACAAATACAAACATGTTACAAAAGATAATAGAGAATCAATATACCTCTCGATCTTCTAATGTATGACCTTCCTCCTTTCGGACGTCGTGTGGGCGACGATCTACCAAAAGTTGAAGCTCCTAGATTGCCAATCTTCCTTCCTTGCTCGTTCCGAGCTAGAGGAAGAATAGAAACAATACTCTTCTGCTTCTTATAACCAACAAACAAGAAACAAAGAGATTGCTTGCCGCTGGCCAACAAGGAGAAGGGAGAAGAGTGGTTGCCGGCCAAAAGCTTCAAGGGAGGACCCTAAGCCTTGGTTCCACCGGCCAAGGAGAAGGAGAGGAGGGAGTTATTGTTGGTACAGGGGCACTAGATAATCGAACCTGTGTTTTGATTATGGCAAAGACACAAAGTTAAGTTTATATCGTTATCTCACGAGCTATCGAGTGTATAGAAAAGTATTAAAGCTGGAGCTGAAGGCTAGCGACACCCGGAGGAAGCCGTGGTGGTCGGGCGACACTCGAGTGACTTCGGAGGGAGCCGAAGGAATCGAGTGGAAGGCCGGAAGCAAGAGCTACTATCGAGGTAAGCTCGTGTGAGTGAGAGATTGTAAGGTCGTGTCCTCTTTACGAGGATGACCGTAGGCGACGATCCGACTAAGACTTCCTGTGGAAGGTCTAGGTCGAGATCAGACGGTTAGAAACCGTCGTATTTATCATTTTCCGAGCTAACCTCTTGCTGCAGGGAAGTAGCCAAGCTAGCAGTCGACTGCTGGACATGGAGAAGTCGACTGATGCCCATCAGTCGACTGATGGGAGGCATCAGTCGACTGATGGCGATGATTCAGCTTTTGCGCTAGGTCAAAATGGATAACGTTTGACGTGGCCACTTCGCGATAAAAATTTGGAAAAATTCATGATCCGTTCCAAAGAAATAGGAGACAAATTCAGAGGCTAAAGTCTATAAAAGGAGGGGAGGATTCATCTCCAAAGATCATCAATTTTTTCATCAAGTGCTCCTACAACGCCAACGCTCCAACACCGTCATAACGCCGACGCAACACCAAGTTCCAATCTTCTTCGTCGGCAGCAGATTCAAATAATATTTTTGATATTGTATTCTTTGTTTTTCTTCATAACGAGGTGAGGTAGGCTTGTTGCCTCATCCTCGTATATTCGGTTTTGTGATCGTTGTCTCCTACCTCCAACGAGGAGGAGACGTTATAGTGCTTTGCCCTTCGTACGCGGTCTAGGACCGATAGGGCCTTGGAGTAGCAACCGCCGGGTTGTGAACCAAGTAAAATAAATGTGTCATTTTATTTTCCGCTGCTTACTCGCTTACTCGTGCCTTAACGAACGATTACGAACGAAAGATTTTCGATCGCTATTCACCCCCCCTCTAGCGACGCTTTTCGATTCAACAATTGGTATCAGAGCGGGGGCGCTAAGATTTGGTGAAACCACCAATCTAGCACGTTTTGGTTTTCTTTTCGTATTTTTCGATTCGTATATTTCTTAGATTTTGTTTCCCGCACTACTAATCCAAGACCAAGTCTTGGTACATAGTTTTTTTGTTGTGTTTTTGCAAGTACTAATCTCCTTCGGAGTACCTCACGATCTTCGGAGTACCTCACGATCAAACGAGCATAACTTTTGCTACAAGTGGACTCACGAAACGATCTACCCACCAAATCGAAGCTCTCTGAAAGATCTACACTTCTTACAGGGTGTTTACCCCTGTAACAAGCTATTTCTAGCCCCAAAATCCAACGTTTAGTACCCTTTCGGGGACATCGAAGGTCGTAAGTTTCAAATTTTTGTTAGTTTCTTATCCTCCTTATTTATTTCTGTTTTTTTTCCTATTATTTCCCGCATTACTAATCCAAGACCAAGTCTTGGAATTCTCTTTGGTTTTTATTTGTGTTTTGCAAGATACTTAATGGCTCACATTGAGGGATATAGCACCACCCGACCTCCGTTCTTTAACGGAGATGATTTCCGTTATTGGAAAGGTCGGATGGAGTGTTTCTTGAAAACACAAGTCGAGACTTGGATAATAATCCAAACCGGCTTTGCTTTACCCACCAATGATCAAGGAGAACCCTTGGATTTCAACAAGTGGACAAATGCAACCAAGAGGCAAATCGAAGCCGATGCAAGAGCAACCCAAATATTGCAATGCGGCTTGTCCAAGGAGGAACTCAACCGCATCGGACCATTCATTAGCGCCAAGGACCTATGGAATAAATTAATCGAGCTACATGAAGGAACGTCCGATGCTAAGGTATGTAAACGTGACCTTCTTTTCAATAAGTTGTATAACCTCAAGATGCAGGAACACGAGACGGCAACGCAACTACACGCCCGCGTCCAGGACATTGTCAACGGCCTACACACCATCGGACACAAGGTCGAAAACCGTGACCTACTAAGGTACGTTCTTAATTCATTTCCTAGGACTACCTTGTGGGCATCCATGGTCGATGCCTACAAGGTCTCTAAGGACCTATCGAAGCTTAGGTTAGATGAATTGTTTTTCGAGTTTGAACTTCATGAGCAAACTAACGTGATTCGGGCCGAGAGAGGTATTGCTCTACTTGCAGAACAAAGAAGCAAGCCACCTACTAGGCAAGTAGATGAACTCGAACCCGAAGACGAATCCGAATCCGAAGAGGAGGCCATAATAGTCAACATTGTGCGGAGAATAGTTCGACAAGAAAGGAGGAAATTGAAGAATGAGAACCAAAAGAAAAAGGGAGCAAGGAAAGCCTTCCATGCAACTTGGGACAACAAAGAAGACATAGCTTTCATGGCGAAATCGATTGAATCAAACATGGAGACCGTACCTGAACTTGAGTCAGAACCTGAGGATGACTCGGACTACGAAGCTACCTTCAAGTCAAGCCACGGATACGCATCCGGTTCAAAAGATACCCTTAAAGTGAGTCGAACTTTATTTAATACTTTACATAATTCGGGTATGTTTTTGTATAGGAATTTATCTAAGTCCGAGTCTAGGGTTGAGTCGTTACTTGAGGAGGTTGAAACCCTCAAGCAAGAGGCTACTCTAACCTCTTCAACTAGTCAAGTTCAAGAGGGAAACTCAACCCAAATTGAAAAACTTGAGGAGGAGAATTCTCTCTTGAAAGAACGAGTTCAAGAGGTTGAGGCTAGGTTGGAAAGGTTCACATTGGGATCTAAGAACCTTAATCGACTACTTGGAACCCAAAGAGCCGTGTACAACAAAGCCGGACTCGGATTTAAGTCAAAGACTACGAATAGGTCTTATATGTCTATCGTAAATCGTAGTCATCAAAGAGTCCAAGCATGGGTCCCAAAGGTTTTATTAAATTCACATATAAGGACTAACAAGGTTTGGATTCCCCAGGATCAAGTTCATTATTTGAATAGACCATATTGGTTCAATGGTCCAGGGGGAGCTAACACTAAAATAGTATACCCGCTTACTTAGCAAAACCATTGCATGCTTAGAATTTTTGTTAACTTGTGAACTTACATAGAACACGTACATAACCAACTAAAATCCTTCGAAAAGATTGAGCCTCGGGGAGCCTCTTTTTAGTTAGACTAGGAAATAGTCTTAGGTGAGTCAAGTCATCATTTTCTTGAAAATGGCTTTGTCTAAGGAAGTGGTCGATGATCCGATAAAAGAAGGCCCCTGTGCCTCGCCACGACCTGGAAGCCATGATCTTGAAACGGTAAACTTGACAAGCCTAGGGTCAAATCCAAATCTAACATAAAATTACTTGAACCTAAATGCACTTAATCAACTTAATTTTAAAATCATCTCACAAAACATATAAGGTGAACAAATTCTGAGACACATAGAATGGGTGAGATGTTAAGGATAATTGAAATATACTTAAAACAATCTCTTCAAAATACTACCTATTTTCTCAACTATTGTACTTAACAACTCTTAGGCCAAAGTTTAGCACCCCCTACATCTCTTATACTTCATATATTTGACTAAGGGGGAGAGCAAACTAACCCTAAAGGTTATATTATAAATCTTCAGATTGTTGGTGCAGAGGGGCACACCTCGAACCAATCTATATAACTACTGCTAGACGTATGCTTGGACTCATATTTGATTTATCTAGATGCATGCATATACGATATTGTTTTCAAACCCCTATTTTATACAAAAACCCAAAAAAAAATTTTTTTTTTTGATTTATGGCAAAAGGGGGAGAAGAGCAAAAGTTAAGGGGGAGTAACATAAAATTTAATTTTGAAAATTAAATTATTTCTTTCAACACTCACCTAGGGTTAAGGGGGAGTTTTGGTTGAGGGGGAGTTTTTGAAAATGACATTCATCATTTACTATACTGGTTTTATGCTTTAATTTTCCTTAACTTTGTGTTGGTTTGCCATAGATCAAAAAGGGGGAGATTGTTGGTGCAGGGGCACTAGATAATCGAACCTGTGTTTTGATTATGGCAAAGACACAAAGTTAAGTTTATATCGTTATCTCACGAGCTATCGAGTGTACGTGAAAAGTATTAAAGCCGTGAGGTGAAGGCTAGCGACACCGGAGGAAGCCGTGGTGGTCAGGCGACACTCGAGTGACTTGGAGGGAGCCAGGAATTGGAAGTGGAAGGCGACTATCGAGGTAAGCTCGTGTGAGTGAGAGATTGTAAGGTCGTGTCCTCTTTTACGAGGATGACCGTGGCGGCGATCCGACTAAGACTTCTGTGGAAGGTCTAGGTCGAGATCGGACGATTAGAAACCGTCGTATTTATCATTTACGAGCTAACCTCTTCTGCGGGAAGTAGCCAAGTTGGAAGTCATTGCGGACATGAAGCGATCGATGCTGATGCCCATCGATCGTGATGGGAGGCATCGATCGATGGCGGCGGTCGACTTTGCGCTAGGTCAAAAGCGGATAACGTTTGTGCGATAAAAATTTGGAAAAATTCATGATCCGTTCCAAAGAAATAGGAGACAAATTCAGAGGCTAAAGTCTATAAAAGGAGGGGAGGATTCATCTCCAAAGATCATCAATTTTTTCATCAAGTGCTCCTACAACGCCAACGCTCCAACACCGTCATAACGCCGACGCAACGCCAAGTTCCAATCTTCTTCGTCGGCAGCAGATTCAAGTAATATTTTTGATATTGTATTCTTTGTTTTTCTTCATAACGAGGTGAGGTAGGATTGTTGCCTCATCCTCGTATATTCGGTTTTGTGATCGTTGTCTCCTACCTCCAACGAGGAGGAGACGTTATAGTGCTTTGCCCTCCGTATGCGGTCTAGGACCAATAGGGCCTTGGAGTAGCAACCGCCGGGTTGTGAACCAAGTAAAATAAACGTGTCATTTTATTTTCCGCTGCTTACTCGCTTACTCGTGCCTTAACGAACGATTACGAACGAAAGATTTTCGATCGCTATTCACCCCCCCTCTAGCGACGCTTTTCGATTCAACAGTTTGGACACCGGCCAAGGGCTGGAAGGGCTTCAATGGGCGCCGGCAAAATTGAGGAAGAAGAAGATAAGGAAACTATTTCCTTATTTGGTGTCGCGAAGCTCCAAAACCCTAGCCCCTTGCTTCTTGCTGCCAACTCCAATGCCCTTTTCTTCCAATTACTCTCCACGGCAACCCTAAGACTCCTTTTATAGAGTTTAGGGATAAGCCTTGTTTTAATCTCCACCATTGGTTCTAGGAATATAATCTCAACCGTCGGATCTAGAGATTTAATCTCAACCGTCAGATCTAGAGATTTAATCTCAACCGTCAGATTTAGAGATTTAATCTCTACCTTTGGATCTAGAGTTTTGTTTCTATCCATTGGATCTAAGCTTCATGAGGTTTTAATAGGCTACTATAGGGACCATGAGGAGGAGTTGGATCTTGGCCACCCATGGATCAAGCCCACAAAAAGTCCGATCCATAAATGATAATCCAATCCACTAAAGGATTATCATTGATCTACCTCACCAACCCCCATAAGATAATATGGGCTCCATATATTATATGTACATTTTCTCCCCGTGTTTAAGATCTCGAATGTCCGTCGATTAATTAATTTACTGACCATTAATTAATCCACATCTAACTCCATGAGTAGTACCACTAAACCTTTTCATCATGTCGGACCAAGTCCACCTGCAGGGTTTACATGATAAACCTTATGAGCTCCTCAAGGGGACATCATCATCCTAATATATAGGACACGATTTTCTCCTATAATCAATGACACACCATATAAATAATATCATCTCCCAACTTACCGAGCCTATCAATTTAATCTATAAATCTCGCCCATTGGTAAATCAAAGAGATGAATACTAAGTATATGTGTCAATTATTATATCAGGATTAAGAGTATGTACAATATAATATCTGAGATCTGATTCGATTATGTAGTCAACAATAAATTGAATCTCCTCTAAGTCGGTCCTGCTCAATACACACAAAGTGCACTAGTGTGATTCTATGGTAAAGACAAACCAATCCCAAATCACACTACAACCATTCCAATGGTTTGTCCAAAGTCATCTCAGTTGTGAGCCTTTACTTATACTTTACAAGGAACTGATAACATGATCTCCCATGTGACACCACACACCATGTTATCTACAATGTAATGTATTAGATAATATGCATAGCCATAAAAATATGCAAATAATGATCATGTGATTCTTATTTCAAAATAAAGATGTTCATACAAAAGGTAGACTTTTCAGTATACATCCCAACAATCTCTCACTTATACTAAAAGACTATGTTGTCCTCAAACTGCCATACATCTGATCCCCATTCCCTCTACATGCCTATCAAAAGCTCTCGCCGGAAGTGCCTTAGTGAAATGATCTTCCAGGTTATCCTCTGATGCAATCTTGGCCACAACAACTTCTCCTCTCTTTACGATTTCTCGTATCAGGTGGTACTTGCGCTCTATGTGTTTACTAACCTTATGGGCTCGTGGTTCCTTCGAGTTTGCAACTGCACCACTATTATCATAATAAATTGTGATAGTTCTGGGCAAACCAGGAATCACATCCAAGTCCATCAGGAAGTTCCTGAGCCACACAACTTCTTTGGTCGCCTTAGAGGCTGCCACATACTCAGCTTCCATGGTGGAGTCCGCCACACATTTCTTCTTGACACTCCTCCATACAATGGCTCCACCTCCCAAAGTAAACACAAAACCTGAGGTAGACTTACTATTATCCCTATTAGATTGGAAGTCGAAATTCGTGTAACCCACAGGGAGTAATTGGTCTGCCTAGTAAACTAGAATATAATCCCTAGTCCTTCTCTGGTACTTCAATATATGTTTTACCGTAGTCCAATGTCCCTGTCCTAGATTATTCTGATATCTGCTGACCATGCCCACGACATAGCAGATATCTGGTCTGGTACATAGCATTGCATACATGAGGCTTCCTACCTCCGAAGCATAAGGAACCGCCTTCATCTCCTTTATCTCCTCAGATGTTCTAGGACACATCTCCTTAGATAAAGGTACTCCATGCCTGAAAGGTAGAAAACCCTTCTTAGAGTTCTGCATGCTAAAACAATCCATAACTGTGTCTATATATGTAGCTTGGGATAAGCACAACATCCTTTTCCTGCGATGCCTTATAACCTTGATCCCAAGGATGTGTCCCACCTCTCCCAAGTCCTTCATATCAAACTGTTTGTACAACCATACCCTTACGTCTGATAACACCTTGATATTGTTGTCAATCAACAAAATGTCATCTACGAATAGTACAAGAAATACCACTACATTTTTGTCACATCTCTTGTATACACATGACTCATCCGAACTTTGAATAAATCCATAAGACTGGATTACCTCATTAAAGCGGATGTTCCAAGACCTCGAAGCTTGCTTCAATCCATAAATGGACCGATTAAACTTACATACAAGTGTTGGGAATCGGCTTCTCGGAGGCTCATTGGCTCCCATGTGCCCGGATTAAAATTTTCACTAATGAAAACTAATTCGGATGGGATGAGTTTCCTAAGCACAACCAATTCGTCGTCGTGCTAATGACTCGAGCGATCGCTTGAACAAACTAGTTGTTCAAGCAACCGAGCTCTTCTAGTCGGTTAGCCACGGAAGAGACGACGCACGGATCGCCGGTTTTTATGTTTATCTTCGGGGTCCATGATTATACAAATACATACACATGCAAGCTAGTATAATCAACACATACTAATCAAAATAATAAGAACATGTAAAGATCAATAATAAAAGTTATAAAACTTTTATACCTCTTGATCTTCTATCGTATGTCCTAACCTCCTTGTAGACTTCGTGTGGGTGAAGATCCTCCACAAGTTGAAGCTTCCTAGATCTTCTTCAATCCAAAGAAAAAAGAACTCTCCTTCCCTTCTTTCTTGAGCCAACCACCAATCCACAAAGGATTGATGCCGCCGGCCCCAAGAATAGAGAGAACAAAATGGAAACCACCAAGGAACCAAACTAGGGACAAACCCTAGCTTCTAGTGCCACCGGCCAAGATGGAGTGAAGAGGAGAAAGGGAATATGTTGGGCGCCGGCCAAGGTATAGGGAAAAGAGAAGGAGCCGGCAACACCCTAAGAAGAAGAAGAGCTCCTCTCCTATAGTTGCCGCCCACCTTCTTGCAAACCCTAGCCGCCCAACCTTAAGAGCCAAACCCTAATCTAATTAGGGTTTCCTCCTTAGGCTTTCTTGCCGCCCAACCAAGGTGGAAGGAAGAGATCTAGGAACCGGCCACCTTCCCTAGGAAGAAGAATAGCTCTTCTCCTATAGTTGCCGCCCTTCTCCTTCCAAACATTGTCGCCCAACCAAAGGAGCCAAACCCTAATCTAATTAGGGTTTCCTCCTTAGGGTTTCATGCCGCCAAAGCCATTGATGGGAAAAACCCTAATCTTCAAAAACCAAAAACCTTTTTGCTGCCAAACCAATTCTCCCATTTATATAGAGTTAGGTTTAGGACTAGGTTTAATCTCCTCCATTGGTTCTAGAGATTTAATCTCAACCGTCGGATCTTAGAGATTTAATCTCAACCGTCGGATCTTAGAGATTTAATCTCCACCTAGGGATTTAATCTCAACCATCGATTCTAGAGATTTAATCTCCACCGTCGGTTCTAGAGATTTAATCTCAACCGCCGGTTGTTAGGGATTTAATCTCCACCTTCGGTTCTAGAGATTTGTTTTCCATCATTGGATCTAGAGTTCATGAGGTTTATATTAGGCTACGATAGGGACCATGAGGAGGAGTTGGATCTTGGCCACCCGATGGATCGGAACCACACAAACTTGATCCATCAATGATGTTCCATTCCACTAGAGCATCATCATTGAACTACCTCACCAACCCCCATAAATTAATATGGGCTTCATATATTATTTGTACATCCATCTCCCCGTGTTTATGATATCGAATGTCCGTCAATTAATTGATTTACTGACCATCAATTAATTAACATCTAACTCCTCGAGTAGTACCACTCAACCTTATCATCATGTTCACTAAGTCAACCTACAGGGTTTAAATGATGAACCTTATGAGCTCCTCAAAAGGACATCATCAACCTATATATAGGACACGGTTTCCTCCTATAATCAATGACACACCATGTAAATAATATCATTTCCCAACTTACCGGGCATATTGATTTAATTCATCTAAATCTCACCCTTTGGTAAATCAAAGAAATAAATACTAAGTACATGTGCCCATTATTATATCTGGATTAAGAGCATGTACAACATAATATCCGAGGTCCGATTCAATTATGTAGTCAGCAATAAATTGAATCACCTCTATGTCGGTCCTGCTCAATACACCTAAGTGTACTAGTGTAACTCTATGTTCAAGACAAAACAATATCTTCTGTGCCACACCAAGCACCATGTTATCTACAATGTAAAATATTAGACAATATGCACACATAAATATAAAGTGCAAACAATGATCATGTGATTCTTATTTCAAAATAAAAATGTTCATACAAAAAGAGCTAGGCTTTCAGTATACATTCCAACAATCTCCCACTTATACTAAAAGACTATGCTGTCATCACACTGCCATACATCTGATTCCCTTCCCTCCACATGCCTATCAAAGCTCTCGCTAGAAGGGCCTTAGTGAAAGGGTCTTCTAGGTCATCCTCTGATGCAATATTGGCGACAGCAACTTCTACCTCCTTAACGATTTCTCATATCAGGTGGTACTTTCACTCTATGCATTTACTTACCTTATGGGCTCATGGTTCCTTCGAGTTTGCAACTGCACCATTATTATCACAATAAATTGTGATATTTCTGGGCAAACCCGGAATCACATCCAAGTCCATCAAGAAGTTCCTGAGCCACCCAACTACTTTGGCTGCCTTAGAGGCTGCCACATACTCAGCTTCCATGGTGGAGTCTGCCACGCATTTCTGCTGGACACTCCTCCATACAATGGCTTCACCTCTCAAAGTAAATACAAAACCTGAGGTAGACTTACTGTTATCCCTATCAGATTGGAAATCAGAATCTATGTAACGCACAGGGAGTAATTGGTATGCCCGATAAACTAGCATATAATCCCTAGTCCTTCTCAGGCACTACAATATATGCTTTACCGCAGTCTAATGTCCCTGTCCTGGATTACTCTGATATCTGCTGACCATGCCCACGGCATAGCAGATATCAGGTCTCGTACATAGCATCATATACATGAGGCTTCCTACTATCGAAGCATAAAGAACCGCCTTCATCTCCTCTATCTCCTCAGATGATCTAGGACACATCTCCTTAGATAAAGGAACTCCATGCCTGAAAGGTAGAAAATCTTTCTTGGAGTTTTGCATGCTAAAACGATCCATAATCGTGTCTATGTATGAAGCTTGGGATTAGCACACAAACCTTGATCCCAAGGATGTGTCCCACTTCTCCCAAGTCCTTCAAAACTGTTTGGACAACCATACCCTTACGTCTGATAACACTCTGATATTGTTGCCAACTACCAAAATATTATCTACGTATAGTACAAGAAATACCACTACATTTCCATCACATCTCTTATATACACAAGACTCATCCGGACTTTGAATAAATCCATAAATCTGGATTTACCTCATCAAAGCGGATGTTCCAAGACCTCGAAGCTTGTTTCAATCCATAAATGGACCGATTAAGCTTACATACAAGATGCTCTTTTCCCTTAGCAATGAATCCCTCTGGTTGCTTCATATGGATGTTTTCCTCAAGACTTCCATTAAGGAAAGATGTCTTGACATCCTTCTGCCACACCTCATAATCCATATGAGCTGGTATGCATAAGAGCTCCCAGACCTGATTTGAATCCATAGATTCAATCTCAGTATTCATTGCACTTTGCAAAGATGCTGCATCTATATCTTGGATTGCCTCGTCATATGTCCAGGGATCAGGTTCATGTTCGCCAGGGACAAAATCGGAAGATTCTCCCAAGAACATGAATCTCTCAGGCTGTCTCACAACCCTCCCACTACGACGAGGTATCACCTGTGCATCCTCTGTGACACACGATACAGTGACATGTGGTATATCCTCTTGTACCGGTGGTACTGAAGTCGGGACTTCCCCTGTCAACTCCTCAAGAACAATCCTACTCGTGGGCTTGTGGTTCATCACATAGTCCTCCTCTAGAAATCTGTCATATGTACTAACGATCACCCTCTGATTTCTAGGACTATAAAACAAACCACCCTTCGTTCCCCTAGGATAGCCAACAAACATGCGCACTTGTGTACGAGGTTCCAACATACCAGCATCAGCCTTCAGCACATGTGCTGGACTCCCCCATATCCAACTATGTCTTAGACTAGGCTTTCGCCCAGTCCACAACTCTGTGGGAGTAAAAGGCACTAATTTAGATGGAACCAAGTTTAGAATGTACACCGCCGTATCTAGAGCATATTCCCAGAACGAATCTGGCAAGTCAGAATAACTTATCATCGATCTAACCATCTCCATAAGAGTGCTATTCCTTCGCTCCGCTACACCATTCTGCTGGGGTGTGCCAAGTCCAGACAATTGGGATTGAATCCCAACCTCTGATAAGTAGTTCCTAAACTCTCGCAAGAGGTATTCACCACTACGATTAGATCGTAGTGTTATCTTGAATAATTGTCTATGAAAAAGACAAAATATTCAAAACTACCTCTTGCCTGGATAGACATAGGTCCATACGAATCAGAATGAACCAATTCCAACACATCTTTGGATCTATACCCCTTGGCCTTGAAAGGCCTCTTGGTCATCTTACCCTCCAAGCAAGATTCGCAGGTTGGGAGATCCTCCACCACTAATGAACCCAAAGGTCCATCAGCTATCAACCTTTGAATTCTGCTTAGGTTAATATGACCAAGCCTAAGATCCCAAAGATATGTTTGGTTCATCTTTGAAGGTTCTTTTCTCTTATCGGAATTAGAAGATGAGTTGTAAACTTCAATTTGCATCGTGGGAGCTTGTGGTTCAAGTTATAAATTTCCTATCTATGTACTTGAATAGATAATGTCCCTATTCCTTTTATAACAAATATGTCATTAAAAGGAATAGATTATCCATCCATAATTTAGAAACCGAAAGCAATTCTTTCTAAATAAAGGTACATAAAGAAAATTCTTAAGAACCAAAAACTTTATTTTTCTCAAAAGATAAATAAAACATCTCCCACTGCAATAGCCGCCATCTTCATGGCATTGCCCAAGTAAATGGTAATATCCCCTTTAGCTAGTCGTCGGGTTTCCTGGAACCCCTGCAAAGTGTTGCAGACATGATTAGTGGCTCTCGTATCTACACACCAGGTGCCAGTAGATAATGCCTCTAACCATGTTTCAACGACTGGACCAAAGGATATACATTTGTTCTTGCTTCAGATTGGGATAATCCTTCTTCTTATGTCCAGTCTGCTTGCAAGTGAAGTACTTGCCTTTCGGCTTCTTCACTCCTCCCTGAGATCCTCCCACCACCTTTGCTCCCCCTTGTTTCTCCTTCCTCTTGCCTTTCGGCTTAGAAGTAGAAACCTTTTTGAGCAACCATGGCTTGAGGACACTTTTTGAAGAGTGCATACTTATACTTCTTAGCAGATAAGACAATGTCTAGATTCTTTTCCAATCAACATTATTTGGGTACAGTAAGTTTATTTCCTTTAGTATCATAGTAAGTGGACTGAAAGTCATTTTTGAAAATCCTAAGAATCACAATGATCAAAATATTAGATTTCAAATATTATTGATTCCTCAAAACAATAAAATTCCGAAATCAACCAACACCTCAAAACACCGAGAATATCGCATGCCATGATAGTGTGGACGTATACAAATTCTACATTTGTAAGAGGAGGTTTTACCCATTAATTTTATTATCTTGTCAACCTTACTTTTTGACAAATAAAATTAATAGTTGGTTCCTCTTTGGCCCTACAAATAAAAGCAGTGACTCTGATGGGGAGGATACTTTTTATTTGCATTTAAGTGTGCACCATTACACGATACTAAGGGAATTACCTCGGATTATGTGTCTTACCGATGTGGAAGTACACACGCTCCTAAATAATTTCCTATAACCATTATTTGACCTAGTGATCTACAAACAAACTCATCCGATGGGGAGGAAGGCACTCAGAGCTGACGCGCAAGTTTGTTGCATCACACGTCAAATTGTAATGGAGGCTGCGGGAAAAAACAGAATTTTTCCAACTAGTATGGCTTTGTTCTCCAATATGCGTCCCGTCGTATCGCCACCTCATCCGCTCCACCTTTTCCGTGCGCAAGCCACATAAAGATATCCGAGCCGAGATATATCATTTTAATTTACATCCATCGATCCTATACTCCATGAAGGAGTGTACAAATACTCTAGATCGAAAGTAAACTAAAATGATTGGCTAAACAATGCCGTATTTAATTACAAAAATTAAATACTAATCTAGCCTCGTCAACCCCGAGGATTCAAATTCACATACACACATATGGCCATAATAGTCGGATCTTACGCTTGCAACCAAAGAGTTAAACTACGCATATCCTACTATTATCCGGCACATATAATATATGAAAAAGTGCATAAAAATTAACAGAATCCTAAACACACAAAACCGGAAACCTTGGCTCTGATACCAATTGTTGGGAATCGGCTTCTCGGAGGCTCATCGGCTCCCGTGTCCCCGGATTAAAATTTTCACTAATGAAAACTAATCTGGATGGGATGAGTTTCCTAAGAACAACCAATTCGTCGTCGTGCTAACGACTCGAGCGATCGCTTGAACAAACTAGTTGTTCAAGCAACCGAGCTCTTCTATTCGGTTTGCCGCGGAAGAGTTGACGCACGGATCGCCGATTTTTGTGTTTATCTTCAGGGTCCATGATTATACAAATACATACACATGCAAGTTAGTATAATCAACACATACTAATCAAAATAATAAGAACATGTAAAGATCAATAATAAAAGTTATAAAACTTTTATACCTCTTGATCTTCTATCGTATGTCCTAACCTCCTTGTAGACTTCGTATGGGCGAAGATCCTCCACAAGTTGAAGCTTCCTAGATCTTCTTCAATCCAAAGAAAGAAGAACTCTCCTTCCCTTCTTGCTTGAGCCAACCACCAATCCACAAAGGATTGATGCCGCCGGCCCCAAGAATAGAGAGAAGAAAATGGAAACCACCAAGGAACCAAACTAGGGACAAACCCTAGCTTCTAGTGCCGCCGGCCAAGATGGAGTGAAGAGGAGAAAGGGAATATGTTCGGTGTCGGCCAAGGTATAGGGAAAAGAGAAAGAGCCGGCAACACCCTAGGAAGAAGAAGAGCTCCTCTCCTATAGTTGCCGCCCACCTTCTTGCAAACCCTAGCCGCCCAACCTTAAGAGCCAAACCCTAATCTAATTAGGGTTTCCTCCTTAGTCTTTCTTGCCGCCCAACCAAGGTGGAAGGAAGAGATCTAGGAACCGGCCACCTTCCCTAGGAAGAAGAAGAGCTCTTCTCCTATAGTTGCCGCCCCTCTCCTTCCAAACCTTGCCGCCCAACCAAAGGAGCCAAACCCTAATCTAATTAGGGTTTCCTCCTTAGGGTTTCTTGCAGCCCAAGCCATTGATGGGCAAAACTCTAATCTCCAAAAACCAAAAACTTTTTTGCCGCCCAACCCATTCTCCCATATATATAGATTTAGGTTTTGGCCTAGGTTTAATCTCCTCCATTAGTTCTAGAGATTTAATCTCAACCATCGGATCTTAGAGATTTAATCTCAACCGTCGGATCTTAGAGATTTAATCTCCACCTAGGGATTTAATCTCAACCGTCGGTTCTAGAGATTTAATCTCCACTGTCGGTTCTAGAGATTTAATCTCAACCGTCGGTTCTTAGGGATTTAATCTCCACATTCGGTTCTAGAGATTTGTTTTCCATCATTGGATCTAGAGTTCATGAGGTTTATATTAGGCTACGATAGGGACCATGAGGAGGAGTTGGATCTTGGCCACCCCATGGATCGGAACCACACAAACTTGATCCATCAATGATATTCCATTCCACTAGAGGATCATCATTGAACTACCTCACCAACCCCCATAAATTAATATGGGCTCCATATATTATTTGTACATCCATCTACCCGTGTTTAAGATATCGAATGTCTGTCAATTAATTGATTTCAAAATAAAAATGTTCATACAAAAAGCGCTAGGCTTTTAGTATACATTCCAACAACAAGATGCTCTTTGCCCTTCGCAATGAATCCCTCTGGTTGCTTCATATAGAAGTTTACCTCAAGACTTCCATAAGGAAATCTTTCTTGACATCCATCTGCCATACCTCATAATCCATTTGAGCTACTACGCATAAGAGAATTCGGATAGACTTAAGTATGGCTACCGGCGAAAAGGTCTCCTCATAATCGATACCCTCTTTCTGAGTATACCCCTTCGCAACAAGCCTCGCTTTGAAGGTCTCAACCTTCCCATCTATTCCTCTCTTTCTTTTGTAGATCCACTTGTATCCAATGGTTTTTACACCATCGGGTGGTTCTACTAGCTCCCAGACCTGATTTTAATCCATAGATTCAATCTCAGTATTCATTGCATTTTGCCAATATGATGCATCTTTATCTTTGATTGCCTCGTCATATGTCCAGGGATCAGGTTCATGTTCGCCAGGGACCAAATCAGAAGATTCTCCCAAGAACATGAATCTATCAGGTTGTCTCACAACCCTCCCACTATGGCGAGGTATCACCTGTGTATCCTCTGTGACCCGCGGTGCAAAGACTTATGGTATATCCTCTTGTACCAGTGGTATTGAAGAAGTGACTTCCCCTTTTAATTCCTCTAGAACAATTTTACTCTTGGGCTTGTGGCTCATCACATAGTCTTCCTATAGAAATCTGGCGTTCGTGCTAACGATCACCCTCTGATCTCTAGGACTATAAAATAAACGACCCTTCGTTCCACTAGGATAGCCAACGAATATGCATACTTCTATACGAGGTTCCAACTTACCAGCATCTGCCTTCAGCACATGTTCTGGACTCCCCCATATCCGAATATGTCTTAGACTAGGCTTTCACCCAGTCCACAAATTTGTGGGAGTAGAAGACACTGATTTAGATGGAACCAAGTTCAAAATGTACACCGTTGTATCAAGAGCATATCCTCAGAACGAATCTGGCAATTCAGAATAACTCATCATTGATCTAACCATCTCCATAAGAGTCTATTCCTTCGCTCTATTACACCATTCTGCTGGGGTGTGCCAGGTGCAGTCAATTGGGATTGAATCCCAGCCTCTGATAAGTAATTCCTAAACTCTCCTAAGAGATGCTCGCCACCACGATCAGATCGTAGTGTCTTGATACTTTTACCTTGACGTTTCTCCACATCAGCCTTGAATTCTTTGAACATGTCAAAGCATTCAGACTTGTGGCACATCAGGTAAATGTATCTATATCTCGAGTAATCGTCTATAAAAGAGAAAAAATACTCGAAACCACCTCTAGCCTAGATAGACATAGGACCACACAAATCAGAATGAACCAATTGTAACACATCATTGGCTCTATACCCCTTGGCCTTAAAAGGCCTCTTGGTCATTTTACCCTCCAAGCAAGATTCACAGGTTGGGAAATCCTCCACCACTAATGAACCCAAAGGTCCATCAGCTATCAATCTTTGAATTCTACTTAGGTTAATATGACCAAGCCTAAGATGGCAAAGATATATTTGGTTCATCTTCGAAGGTTCTTTACTCCTATTGGAATTAGAAGATGAGTTATTAATTTCAATTTGCATCGTGGGAGCTTTTGGTTCAAGTGTGTACAAATTTCTTATCAATGTACCAGAACAGATAATGTCCCTATTCCGTTTTATAACAACTTTATCATTGTAAGAAATAGAATATCCATCCATAAACAATTTAGAAATCGAAATTAAATTCTTTCAAAATAAAGGTACATAAAGGCAATTCTTAAGAACCAAAAGTTTATTTTTCTCAAAAGATAAATGAACATCTCCCACTGCAATAGCCGCCACCTTCGTGGCATCGCCCAAGTACACGGTAATCTCCCCCTCAGCCAGTCGTCTAGTTTCTTGGAACCCCTGCAAAGTATTGCAGACATAATCAGTGGCTCCCGTATTTACACACCAGGTGCCGGTAGATAACTGTTGGGTTTCCGGCACCGCGGCGTGTGTGTGTTCGATCATGTTTCGTAAACATGAGCACAGCGGAAGCAATAAAAATAATAAATCTACATTTATTACAACACACACATCACACGCATGCATAGTACAACATGTGTAGACATAACCATAAATTTAAATTTTGCAATAAAGGAAATTTAACTACGTTATACCTTTCGTATCACGTGTAGCGGGAATGACATCAACAAGAACGATCCTCGCTAGAATCGTCTCTGTCCGTATCCACGCCGAGTATCCTTAGGATGACTTCGCTAAGCCACGAGCTTCGTCTTCGTACGAGTTACTAGCCTCATGTTGAAGATGACGTGATCGAGAGATGATCACGATCCGAATCCAAATTCGGATCCAAAACCGAGTTCTCAAAACTCGCTTCTCCGGAGAGGTATTCATCAACCGATTGACGAATCCTTCGTCCTCCACCTCAGAGGATTACCGGAGATCGAATCCCCGGTAATTTAGCCGCTGTCGGAGCTCTAACCGTCGTCCAAACGACGCTCCGACGAGAGGAGAACAAGCTGTCCAGAAAACTGGACAGCTTTGGTGGAGGAGATAGGCGCCGGCCAACCAAGGGAAGATAAAGCTCACCTTGATGCCAAACATAAAGAAGATCACCGGAGGGTCGGCGGAGGATCACCGGCCGAAGCTTGGACGCCGGCAACAACTTGGACGGCGTCACAAGAGGTTGGGCGGCAATGGAGGTTGGCGCCAACTCTTAGAGGGGATGAGGTGGGCGGTAACTTGAGCTAGGGTTTTTGGATTAGGGCTTAATTATCCCTTAAGCCCTCTTTTATAGAGAACTAATTCTCTTAACGGTTATTGGATCATAACCATTAGGCCCGTTAACCCGCTCCATTAAGATAAGTTAAAATAAACCAAACCATGATGGTCTATTTTAAGTTAAAACGAATCGAACCAACTTTTGGTTCATTCGTTTAAAATAAACAAAACCCTTTGGTTTATTCTCCTCCATTGGATTAGAACCAAACCATTTCGGTTCATCCATTATGTCTTCATAAGACACGGGCCATCCATGCTTCCATTGCGACTGAAACAATTTCATGCTCGCTTCTTGTTTCGTCCAACAAAACCTAGTTTCTCTCGGTCTGAGAATCCCATTCTCAAGCTCGTTTTAAATCCTTCGGATTATGCTCGTTGTGCGTGTGACCAAATAGGTTCTCGGTTTATGTTGGCCGTCTATAATTAACCATTAATTATAGAACGATCATGAGTGGCACCTAGTAGTACATCATGATCCCCAATTAACCGAAAAGATCAACGGTTGATCGTAACTATTTACGAAACCCTTGATGCTTCGAATGAATCGTGCCCCATTCCCTTCACTCATCTTATACCCACTTGGTTCAGGACATGGTCTATAGTGTCAGTCCCCACTAGGCTGACTACGTCACACCTAGCCCAAGTATCATTTCCTCGTCCTACGGATTCTAGTTACTGCACATGTATCGAAGAGTACTTTACTCTAAACATGTAATGCTTTGGCTAAAGACTTTAGTAACAATCCGACGAGAGGCCATGGGTATACATCTCCTCGCAAGGAGTGGTGAATCCTTTATAGGCTATTCAAACACCTTCAATCACTTCGAATTATACCCAATCATCCCGGGTCCACATCTCCTTAGAGATGTTTGCTTAAGATGTCAAAGCATAAGTCTCCATGATCAAGATGACTTGAATACCGCAAGTCAAAGGAACACCGCACTTAAGCTAAAGTGAGAACTTCATTGACATATCTATATATGCAGAGAACCATATGAAGTCTTACGGCTGGTCACTCCAATGAACTAATTACCATAACTAGCATCCACGATTAACTCCGGACATCACTATGTCTCCAGCTAGTGAGAATCAGCTGCTTGGATACACCAAGGAGTATACCTCGTGCTAGTCTCGACAGAATTGATGGTGTCCAAATCCATCAATTCATCGACTAGGGATAATTCCGATACATCACAATTACACATGTAAAGATACTCACTAGTTGTGATCCAATCACAAATTCTCTCATGTTGTGAATCGTATCATGGACATTCAGTAAATGAGTTTAAGATCCAATCAAATACATAAAACATGTATACTCAAATAGTAAATCTTCATTTATCATATAAATGGTTCATACATAAGGCGATTGCCTTAGGACATCTCTCATATATTACTAACAGACTCCCACTTGGCCTAATGCCAATCGCTACGGTATCCAATACCATAAGCTCTAACATGACCCTCAAACTTACTTTGAGGTAATGCCTTAGTCAAAGGATCCGCTATCTTCCTTTCAGTGGGAATTTTCTCGATTTGTATTTCGTTCCTACTGATGATCTCTCTGATAAGATGATAGTGGCGAAGCACATGTTTGGATCATTGATGAGACCAGATCAAGTTCAGAGATGAACTTCTTGATCCAAACCGCTTCCTTTGCTGCTTCCAAAGCTGCAATGTATTCTGCCTTAGTGGCAGAATCTGCTATAGTGTCAAGCTTGGAACCTTTCCAACTTATTGCGCCTCCATTCTAGGTGAATACATACCGAGACTGAGACATGGAATCATCCTTGTCTGTCTGGAGCTGGCATCCGTATACCCACGTATCACCATGTACCCTTCTCCATATATTAGGAACACATCCTTAGTTCTTCTCAAGTACTTAAGGATCGTCTTAACAGCCACCCAATAATCCATTCCTGGATCAGACTGGTATCTGCTCGTGACACTCAGAGCATACGATACATCGGGCCTCGTACATAACATAGCATACAAGATAGATCCTATTGCGGATGCATAGGGAATCTTACTCATGCAAATCCTCTCGTCTTATGTGCGCGGACACATAGACTTCGAAAGGTGTATCCCATGCTTGATGGATAGGAAACCTTTCTTGGATTCCGACATGCTAAACCTCTTTAGCACTCGGTCTATATATGTAGACTGCGAAAAACCAAGCAACCGTTTCGATCTATCTCTATAGATCTTAATCCCGAGGATGTAGGTTGCTTCTCCCAGGTCTTTCATGGAGAATGTCTTGGATAACCAAACCTTAATTGACTGTAATACTGAAACATCATTTTCTATAAGTAATATGTCATCGACATATAATACTAGGAACACGATTGCACTCCCACTAACCTTCTTGTACACACAAGGTTCGTCTGGATTTTGTGAGAAATCAAACTTTTTGATTGTCTCATCAAAACGGATATTCCAGCTCCTGGATGCTTGCTTCAATCCATAAATGGATCGTCGCAATTTGCATACCTTAGTTTTATCAACCGATGTGAAACCCTCAGGTTGTATCATATACATGTCCTCGAGTAGGTTTCCATTAAGGAAAGTTGTTTTCACATCCATATGCCATATCTCATAATCATAATGAGCCGCTATGGCCAGGAGCATCCGAATGGATTTAAGCATAGCTACAGGCGAATAGGTTTCGTCATAATCAACACCTTGCTTTTGACAATATCCTTTCGCCACCAATCTAGCCTTATAGGTAATCACATTACCATCCATGTCGGTTTTCTTCTTGAAAACCCACTTGCACCCTATAGGCTTTATGCCTTCAGGTGGGTCAACCAAGTTCCAAACTTGATTTTCATACATGGAATCCATTTCCGACTTCATGGCACCAAGCCACTTATCCCTTTCTGAACTTGTCAGGACTTCTTCATAACTGGTAGGCTCCTCATCATCAATGAGTAACACGTCATTCGATTCACTTACGAGAAATCCATATCTCTCAGAAATATTGCATGTTCTACCAGATCTACGAAGATGTGGTGTTACAATAGGTCCAGTCGATTGCTCATCACTATGAGTTGTCGACTGTTGTGCTTCACCAAGTATCTCATCAATGTCTATTTGAGTCTCTCGAGCCTCCTCAAGCTCGACGACACTCCCACTGTTTTCTTGCAAGAGAAACTCTTTCTCTAGAAACACAGCATGCCTTGAAACAAACACCTTTTGTTCCACAGGATGATAGAATTGGTAACCCCTTGTTTCCTTAGGGTATCCAATAAATAGACATTTATCAGACTTAGCATCCAATTTATGCGATCTGTCAGCTTCACATAAGCGGGACAACCCCATATCTTCAAGTAAGATACATGAGGTTTCTTACTATTCCATATCTCATATGGAGTAGTTGAGACTACCTTGGTAGGCATTACATTTAACAAAGTAAACAGCATGTCGTGCATAGCCCCAAAAGGACTTGGGAAGAGTCGCATGATTCATCATTGACTGACCATGTCCAATAAGGTCGATTACGCCTCTCAGATACACCATTATGCTGTGGTGTATATGGCGGAGTCCATTGAGACAATATGCCATTGTCTCTTAGATAATCAAGAAACTCTTGACTTAAGTATTCACTACCTCGATCCGATCGAAGTATTTTAATACTCTTGTCATGTTGTTTCTCTACTTTATTTCTGAATTCTTTGAACCTTTCAAAGGCTTCAGACTTGTGTTTTATCAAGAACACATACCCAAACCGTGAGTGATCATCGGTGAAGGTAATGAAGTAGCTATAGCCTCCTAAAGCTTGAGTTGACATAGGTCCACATACATCAGTATGTATTAGACCTAGTAACTCTCCCACTCATTCACCTTTTCCAGTAAAAGGTAACTTAGTCATCTTGCCTTTTAAGCATGATTCGCATGTATTGTATGAATCCTATTCAAACAAATCCAGAATTCCACATCGGTGTAATTCGGACATGCATTTCTTGCTTACATGGCCAAGACGACAATACCTCATGTAGGAGTCTAATTGATTATCTTTTCGAGCACGCTTGTTGCTCGCTTCGATATTGAAAATATCACTGGATACGTCCAACGTATAAACACCATTGCTTAAAGTTCCAGTCCCTTAAAGAACTCCATTCAAAGGTATGTAACAACAATTGTTACTAAAAGTCAAATGGTACCCATTTCTATTTAAACAAGAAATAGAAATGATGTTCTTTATCAACAAAGGAACATAAAAGCAATTGTCCAGTTCTAAGACAAGTCCTACAGGGAGTTCCAACAAATACGTTCCGATGGCGAGTGCAGCAACCGTTACTCCATTCCCAACACGTAAATTTGACTCTCCCTTGACGAGTCGTCTTCTATTCCTTAGCCCATGTATGTCATTACATATATGTGAGCCACACCCAGTATCAAATACCCAAGTGTCTGAGGAAATAGAATGACAATCAATAAAGAAGATTTCTGAAGAAGATGGGGCATCCGATGCCTTATCCTTCTTCACGGACTCAAGATAAATCTTGCACTTTCTTTGCAAATGGCCCTACTTGCCATAATGATGGCAAGTGCCCTTTTGAGCTGGTTCTACCTTTTTAGCCTTTTTCTTCTTCCCCTTCTGTTGTTCCTTTGACTCCCTCTTAGAACCTTTCTTCGAGGAATCAACTAACAACACCGTCCCCTTCTCATGCTTCTCAGAAGGCTCCACAGTCTTCAGCATGTTGAGCAGTACCACAGATGAAGCTTCTTGCATCTCAGAGGTGAAGAGGAGCTTGGAGACTTCGAACCTTTCGAATCTCACTTGCTTATCAAACAACTCATAAAGATGAAGGACTACGATATGAGCATCCATATGCTCATGCTGCTTTCGTAGCTTGGGTTCCATCGCGGCTAGCATGATGCAACTTGTCAGTTCAGAATCAGTCACATGTTTCTGATAGACCAACAATTGGTCCGGAGTTGCATCATCACTAGGATGGGCGGGAAGAGGCGCTTCGAGGACATACGCAAGCTTTTCACCTTGAGAACAATTCTCAAGTTTCTAAGCCAGTCCAAGAAGTTTGGCCCAGTCAATTTATTCGAATCCAAAATGGAACGCAAATTAAAAGACAACATGATCAATTTTAGAAATACAAAACGAGCATATATGAGAAAGATGATTTTTAAAATGCATCAATATACATTTATAAATCCCATTCATTTTTCGAATTCAAAAACCCTTGAAATCAATTCGGGAGATCCTAGGTCAATCTCCGAGTGGGCTGATATCCAATATAGATAAGAACATCCTTGGAGTGAGTCCAACAAGCCATTCTTAGCTATGATGGTGGGTATCAAGTATACCAATTACATATCATGTATATGTAACTATCACAATGTGCTATCAACTAATTGAATGTTTACACATACATTGGGTTGTTAACACATTAACAAGTATGCATCATATGCATAGCACCCAACTTCACCTCTCTTCACATCAACCTTGGAGTGAGTCCAACAAATCGATGCTCCAAGTTAGAGCCGACCCATTAATCGCGAAATAGTTTTAATATGGTTAGAGCGCATTCAACCAATTAGCCAGGCTTAGAGTGAGTCCAACAACCCAAACTAACGATTGACCTCTGACTCTTACCATATTAGAGTTAAACTATTCCAATGATTTGAACATGTTCAGGTTCAAGCCGGGCTTGGAGTGAGTCCAACAACCCAAACAAGAAACAGAACTCTGGTTCTAACCATATTAATGGAAGGTGTAGGCTTTAATATTGAGTTAGGGTTTTATGTCTCATCCTCTTTGCATGCAAATAACTATTATCTACATGGCATGGCATACAAGGCATACATCTACATGTCACGACACGCATGGCATAATATTATGCATCTAATGCAATTACATGGCATACAATTATGTCAAGTACATAATTTTCTTATTTGTCATAACTATTTATGGAAATAAAATATGTTTAAGATTTGATTCTCCAAATCAAATCATGATTGAATTAGGAAACAAATTTCCAAATCTAATCATATATTTTATTTATGAAAATAATTGATTTAGGAAAATCAATTTAGGAAACCAATTTCCTAAATCATCAAAACTACTTATGGAAATAAAATATTTTAAGATTTGATTCTCCAAATCAAATCATGATTAAATTAGGAAACAAATTTTCAGAATCTAATCAAATATTTTATTTATGGAAAATATCAATTTCCATAAATACTTCCAACTTTCCAAAAGTGGAAGATTTCCATAAATACATCTAGACTTTCCAAAATTGAAAAATTTCCATAAATACTTCTAAATTTACAAAATTAGAAAATTTCCAGAAATAACATTATAACTATCGCAAAACCATTTTACGATTATGTCGAAACACAACCTGGGCTCTGATACCACTTGTTGGGTTTCCGGCACCACGGCGTGTGTGTGTTCGATCATGTTTCGTAAACATGAGCACAGCGGAAGCAATAAAAATAATAAATCTACATTTATTACAACACACACATCACACGCATGCATAGTACAACATGTGTAGACATAACCATAATTTTAAATTTTGCAATAAAGGAAATTTAACTACGTTATACCTTTCGTATAACGTGTAGCGGGAACGGCATCAACCGGAATGATCCTCGCTAGAATCGTCTCTATCCGTATCCACGCCGAGTATCCTTAGGATGACTTCGCTAAGCCACGAGCTTCGTCTTCGTACGGGTTACTAGCCTCGTGTTGAAGACGACGTGATCGAGAGATGATCACGATCCGAATCCAAATTCGGATCCAAAACCGAGTTCTCAAAACTCGCTTCTCTGGAGAGGTATTCGTCAACCGATTGACGAATCCTTCGTCCTCCACCTCAGAGGATTACCGGAGATCAAATCCCCGGTAAGTTAGCCGCTGTCGGAGCTCTAACCGTCGTCCAAATGACACTCCGACAAGAGGAGAACAAGCTGTCAAGAAAACTGGACAGCTTTGGTGGAGGAGATAGGCGCCGGCCAACCAAGGGAAGATAAAGATCACCTTAATGCCAAACCTAAAAGAGATCACCGGAGGGTCGGCGGAGGATCACCGGCCGAAGCTTGGACGCCGGCAACAACTTGGATGGCGGCACAAGAGGTTGGGCGGCAATGGAGGTTGGCGCCAACTCTTAAAGGGGATGAGGTGGGCGGCAACTTGAGCTAGGGTTTTTGGATTAGGGCTTAATTATCACTTAAGCCCTCTTTTATAGAGAACTAATTCTCTTAACGGTTATTGGATCATAACCATTAGGCCCGTTAACCCGCTCCATTAAGATAAGTTAAAATAAACCAAACCATGATGGTTTATTTTAAGTTAAAACGAACCGAACCAACTTTTGGTTCATTCGTGTGAAATAAACCAAACCCTTTGGTTTATTCTCCTCCATTGGATTAGAACCAAACCATTTCGGTTCATCTATTATGTCTTCATAAGATACGGCCCATCCATGCTTCCATTGTGACTGAAACGATTTCATGCTCGCTTCATGTTTGGTCCAACCAAATCTAGTTTCTCTCGGTCTGAGAATCTCATTCTCAAGCTCGTTTTAAATCCTTCGGATTACGCTCGTTGTGCGTGTGACCAAATAGGTTCTCGGTTTATGTTGGCCGTCTATAATTAACCATTAATTATAGAATGATCATGAGTGGCACCTAGTAGTACATCATGATCCCCAATTAACCGAAAAGATCAACGGTTGATCGAACTATTTCGAAACCCTTCGATGGCTCGAATGATTAGGCCCCATTCAAGCGGTGATTCTCCTTTGTGGAGACATTGTGATGTCCGGAGTTAATCGTGGATGCTAGTTATGGTAACTAGTTCATTGGAGTGACCAGCCGTAAGACTTCATATGGTTCTCTGCATATATAGATATGTCAATGAAGTTCTTACTGTGGCTTAAGTGTGATGTTCCTTAGACTTGCGGTATTCAAGGCATCTTGATCATAGAGACTTATGCTTTGACATCTTAAGCAAACATCTCTAAGGAGATATGGACCCGGGATGATTGGGTATAAGTCGAAGGTGTTTGAATAGCCTATAAAGGATTCACCATTCCTTGCGAGGAGATGTATACCCATGGCCTCTCGTCGGATTGTTACTAAAGTCTTTGGCCAAAGCATTACATGTTTAGAGTAAAGTACTCTTCGATACATGTGGAGTAACTAGAATCCGTAGGACGAGAAAATGATACTTGGGCTAGGTGTGACGTAGTCAGCCTAGTGGGGACTGACACAATAGACCATGTCCTGAACCAAGTGGGTATAAGATGAGTGAAGGGAATGGGGCACGAATCATTCGAGCTACTGAAGGGTTTCAGAAATAGTTCTGGATCAACCGTTGATCTTTTCGGTTAATTAGAGATCATGATGTACTACTAGGTGCCACTCATGATCGTTCTATAATTAATGGTTAATTATAGACGGCCAACAAAAACCGAGAACCTATTTGGTCACACGCACAACGAGCATAATCCAAAGGATTTAAAACGAGCTTGAGAATGGGATTCTCGGACCGAGAGAAACTAGGTTTGGTTGGACCAAACATAAAGCGAGCATGAAATCGTTTCAGTCGCAATGGAAGCATGGATGGGCCGTGTCTTATGAAGACATAATGGATGGACCAAAATGGTTTGGTTCTAATCCAATGGAGGAGAATAAACCAAAGGGTTTGGTTTATTTTAAACGAATGAACCAAAAGTTGGTTCGTTTTAACTTAAAATAAACCATCATGGTTTGGTTTATTTTAACTTATCTTAATGGAGCGGGTTAACGGGCCTAATGGTTATGATCCAATAACCATTAAGAGAATTAGTTCTCTATAAAAGAGGGCTTAAGGGATTGTTAAGCCCTAATCAAAACTCTAGCTTGGAGTTGCCGCCCAACCTAGTTGTGCCGCCCAACCTAGTTGTGCCGCCCAACCTAGTTGTGCCGCCCAACCTCCATTGCCGCCCAGCTTGTTGTGCTGTCGTCTAGCTCCTTGCCGGCATCCAAGCTTCAGCCGGTGAACCCTCCGGCGACCCTCCGGTGATCTTCCTAGGCCTTGGTGAAAAGGTGAGCACTTGGTTTCCTTGTTTTGGCCGGTGCCTACTCCTCCACCAAGCTGTCCAGTTTTCTGGACAGCTTCTTCTCCTCTCATCGGAGCGTCGTTTGGACGACGGTTTGAGCTCCGACAGTGGATAAACTACCGGGGATTCGATCTCCGGTAATCCTCTGAGGTGGAGGATGAAGGATTCGTCAATTGGTTGACGAATACCTCTCCGGAGAAGCGAGTTTTGAGAACTCGTATTAGGATCCGAATTTGGATTCGGATCGTGATCATCTCTCGATCACGTCGTCTTCAACACGAGGCTAGTAACCCGTACGAAGATGAAGCTCGTGGCTTAGCGAAGTCATCCCGAGGAACTCGGCGTGGATACGGATAGAGACGATTCTAGCGAGGATGGTTCCGGTTGATGCCGTTCCCGCTACACGTCATACGAAAGGTATAACGTAGATAAATTTCCTTTTATTGCAAATTTAAATTTACGGTTATGTCTACACTTGTTGTAATATGCATGCGTGCGTTGTGTGTGTTGTAATAAATGTAGATTTATTATTTTTATTGCTTCCGCTGTGTTCATGTTTACGAAACGTGACCGAACACACACACGCCGCGGTGCCGGAAACCCAACAAGGACATGGTTTATAGTGTCAGTCCCCACTAGGCTGACTACGTCACACCTAGCCCAAGTATCATTTCCTCATCCTACGGATTCTAGTTACTGCACATGTATCGAAGAGTACTTTACTCTAAACATGTAATGCTTTGGCCAAAGACTTTAGTAACAATCCGACGAGAGGCCATGGGTATACATCTCCTCGCAAGGAGTAGTGAATCCTTTATAGGCTATTCAAACACCTTCGATCACTTTGACTTATACCCAATCATCCCGGGTCCACATCTCCTTAGAGATGTTTGCTTAAGATGTCAAAGCATAAGTCTCCAGGATCAAGATGACTTGAATACCGCAAGTCAAAGGAACATCGCACTTAAGCTACAGTAAGAACTTCATTGACATATCTATATATGCAGAGAACCATATGAAGTCTTACGGCTGGTCAGTCCAATGAACTAGTTACCATAACTAGCATCCACGATTAACTCCGGACATCACTATGTCTCCAGCTAGTGAGAATCAACTGCTTGGATACACCAAGGAGTATACCTCGTGCTAGTCTCGACAGAATTGATGGTGTCCAAATCCATCAATTCATCGACTAGGGATAATTCCGATACATCACAATTACATATGTAGAGATACTCACTAGTTGTTATCCAATCACAAATTCTCTCATGCTGTGAATCGTATCGTGGAAATTCAGTAAATGAGTTTAAGATCCAATCAAATACATAAAACATGTATACTCAAATAGTGAATCTTCATTTATCATATAAATGGTTCATACATAAGGCGATTGCCTTAGGACATCTCTCATATATTACTAACAATAACACTGTTAAACATGTTTCAACGACTAGACCAAAAGATATACCTTTGTTCTTGCGGTTGGGGCAGTCCTTCTTCCAGTGTCCAGTCTGCTTACAAGTGAAGCACTAGCCTTTCGGCTTCTTCACTCCTCCCTGACTACGTCCCACCACCTTCACCCCAGTTTGTTTCTTCTTCTTCTTTCCTTTCGGCTTAGAAGTAGAAACCTTTCGGGTCACCATGGCATGTGCCTAAGCACTCTAACGAAATATCCCCTCTACTGTCTGGAGTTCTGTCAGAAGTTCCACCAACGAATACAACTTCTTGTTCATGTTGTAGTTCAGGCGAAACTGCTCAAAACTGCTAGGTAGAGACTAGAGTATGATATCGACCTGGGTTTCCCCATCGATCTTAGCTCCAAGGACCTCCAGCTCATTGAAATGAGCCATCATCTTGAGAACATGATCTCTTACGGGTGTTCCCTCAATCATGGTGGTCGTCATCAAGTTTTTCATGGCTTCTTGCCTAGAAGCACGATTCTGGTGTCCAAAAAGATCTTTTAGATTGAGCATCATGTCATAAGCAGTGGGCATGGCTTGATGTTGATGTTGCAGTACATTTGACATAGATGCTAAAATGTAACACGGCACCATCTCATCGACCTTGATCCACTTTTTATAACTCTCTCTCTCTCCTTTTCCCCAGAATCATTTGCAGGCTTAAGAGGGCACTCTTCGAGGAGTACATATTTGTATTCCTTAGCAGTCAAGACAATGTCTAGATTCCTCTTCCAATCAACATAGTTGGGTTCTGTAAGTTTATTCTCTTTCAGTATCACAACAAGTGGGTTGAAAGTCATTTTGAAAGAAAACCTAAGAATCACATAAATCAAAACATTAGATTTCAAAAAATTATTGATTCCTCAAACAATAAAGTTTTAAAATCAACCAACACCTCAAAACACCGAGAATATCGTATGCCACGATAGTGTGGACGTATACGAATTCTATATTTGTAAGAGGAGGTTTTACCCATTAATTTTACAATCTTATCAACCTAACTTTTTGACAAGTAAAATTAATAGTTGGTTCCACTTTGGCGCTATAAATAAAAGTAGTGACTCCGATGGGGAGAATACTTATATTTGTATCTAAGTGTTCACCATTACTCGGTACCAAGGTAATTATCTCGGGTTATGTGCCTTCCGATGGGGAAGTGCACACGCTCCTTAATAATTCCCTATAACCATATTTGACCTTGTGATCCGCAAAAAAACTCATCTGATGGGGAGGAAGGCACTCAGAGCCGACGCGCAAGTTTGTTTGCATCACATGTCAAATGGTAATGGAGGCCGTAGGAATTTATAAAAAATATCCTTCTCCCACTTAGTAATTTGAAATTGAGGAATTTTCTAGCCTACAACATGCATATCAAACAATAAGCAATAAATATGAAAAATAAATTATTTTCCAACTATTATGGCTTTTGTCTTCAATATGTCTCCCGCCGCATCGCCTTCTCGTCTGCTCCTCCTACGCCATGTACGAGCCTTTCGGAGATTCGAGCCGAGACTAAAATCTATTTTAATTTACATCCATCAATCCTATACTCCACGAGGGAGTGTACATGAAATCTAAATCGAAAGTAAACTAAAATAGAAAGAGTGGCTAAACAATGTCGTATCTAATTTACAAAAAATTAAATACTAGCCGCGTCAACCCCGAGGATTCAACAAAATATACACATACAATCACATACACACATATGGCCATAATAGTCGGATCTTATGCTTGCAACCAAAGAGTTAACCTACGCATATCCTACTATTATCCGGCACATATAATATATGCAAAAAATGCATAAGAGTAACCGAATCCTTAAACACATAAAACCGGAAACCTTGGCTCTGATACCAATTGTTGGTTTTTAGTTTCGAGTCCATGAGGGGAAACTTCGCTTCCCACTTCAACTCGGTCGCTTGTTCATGGCGATCCCATCGATGTCCCCGGATTAAAAAAAATTTAATCCTATACAAAAGGTATTGCCCAAGCAACCAAGTCATCGTCATGCTATTCGTTTAGAGAGGTCACTTAAACAAACTCGTTGTTCAAGCGACTAACCTCTATTCTACGAGTAGCCGCGGAATAGACGATGTACGAATCGCCAGCTTTTGTATTTATGTTCGAAATCCAAGTATTATTTATCCACAAATAGAATATATCATGCTCATAATTGAAAAACAAATACAAACATGTTACAAAAGAGAATAGAGAATCAATATACCTCTCGATCTTCTAATGTATGACCTTCCTCCTTTCGGACGTCGTGTGGGCGACGATCTACAAAAGTTGAAGCTCCTAGATCGCCAATCTTCCTTCCTTGCTCGTTCCTAGCAAGAGGAAGAATAGAAACAATACTCTTCTCCTTCCTATAGGCAACCAACAAGCAACAAAAAGATTGCTTGCCGCCGGCCAACAAGGAGAAGGGAGAAGAGTGGTTGCCGACCAAAAGCTTCAAGGGAGGACCCTAAGCCTTGGTTCCACCGACCAAGGAGAAGGAGAGGAGGGAGTTTGGATTCCAGCCAAGGGATGGAAGGGCTTCAATGGGTGCCGACCATCTTGAGGAATAAGAAGATAAAGAAACTATTTCCTTATTTGGTGCTGCCAAGCTCCAAAACCCTAGCCCCTTGCTTCTTACCGCCAACTCCAATGCCCTTTTCTTCCAATTACTCTCCACGCCAACCCTAAGACTTATTTTATAGAGTTTAGGGATAAGCCTTATTTTAATCTCTACCATTGGTTCTAGGGATTTAATCGCAACCGACGGATCTAGAGATTTAATCTCAACCGTCGGATCTTAGAGATTTAATCTCTATCTTTGGATCTGGAGTTTTGTTTCTATCCATTGGATCTAAGCTTCATGAGGTTTTAATAGGCTACAATAGGGATGATGAGGAGGAGTTGGATCTTGTCCACCCATGGATTAAACCAACATAAAGTCTGATCCATTAATGATAATCCAATCGACTAAAGGATTATCATTGATCTACCTCACCAACCCCCATAAGATAATATGAGCTCCATATATTATATGTACATTTTCTCCCCGTGTTTAAGATCTCGAATGTCCATCGATTAATTAATTTACTGACCATTAATTAATCAACATCTAACTCCATGAGTAGTACCACTAAACCTTTTCATCATGTCGGACCAAGTCCACCTGCAGGGTTTACATGATGAACCTTATGAGCTCCTCAAGGGGACATCATCATCCTAATATATAGGACACGGTTTCCTCCTATAATCAATGGTACACCATATAAATAATATCATCTCCCAACTTATCGTGCCTATCAATTTAATCTATAAATCTCGCCCATTGGTAAATCAAAGAGATGAATACTAAGTATATGTGCCCGTTATTATATCGGGATTAAGAGTATGTACAATATAATATCTGAGGTCTGATTCGATTATGTAATTAGCAATAATTTGAATCACCTCTAAGTTGGTCCTGCTCAATACACACAAAGTGCACTAGTGTGATCCTATGGTCAAGACAACCAATCCGAAGTCACACTACAACCATTCCAATGGTTTGTCCAAAGTCATCTCAGTTGTGAGCCTTTACTTATACTTTACAAGGAACCGTTAACATGATCTCCCGTGTGACACCACACACCATGTTATCTACAATGTAATGTATTAGACAATATGCATAGCCATAAAAATATGCAAACAATGATCATGTGATTCTTATTTCAAAATAAAGATGTTTATACAAAAGGTAGACTTTTCAATATACATCCAAACAAACCTGTGTTCGGCCAATCGATTGCCAGTTGTGGGCAGTGGACTTGTCCACAATAGTCGACTGCCAATGATGGAAAGTCGACTGGTGGTGGTGGACTCGGGTACAGAATGTCCCATAGTCGACTAGTTAGTCGACTACTAGGTTGGTAGTCAACTGCTGGTAAGAGCAGATGACTACTAAGGTATCTGTTGGTTGGAATGCCAACGTGGATTAGTTTGTTGTGAGACAACGAATAAGGGATAAATCGACTACTAGGCACAAAATCAACCAACTGCAAGTTGTAAAAGGAGTAGCTCATAGAGGATTTTTGCTAAGGTTTTTGGGGTAATTTTAAAGGGGAAATGTTGTTCCATTCAAGATCTTCAAGAGCAATCCAATGAAACAAATAATCAAGCAAGCAAAGCTCACTTCTTGTAAAGTGTTTGGTTCTTTGTTCTTATATTTTACTTGTATTTCATATTTGGTTGCATTCTTATTAGTGTAAGATCTTGGAAGAGGTTTCTCCACTTGGAAGAGAAGTCCAAGTGGGACACTTGGCATGGAAAGTCCAAGCATCGGTATTGGCAATGGTAAAGTCCAAGTCTTGAGTACTTGGCATGAAAAGTCCAAGCATGTGTCTTGGCAAGGGAAAGTCCAAGCTTGAGTCTTGGCAATTGGAAAGTCCAACATGGGTTGGCATGGAAAGTCTAAGCATGGGTCTTGGCAAGGGAAAGTCCAAGCTTGAGTCTTGGTAAATGGAAACTCCAACATGGGTTGGCAAGGGAAGTCCAAGGGTTAATATTGGCAGCGTAAAGTCCAAGGGTGGAGTCTTGGTAGCATAAGTCTAATGGTTGGAGACGTAAAGTCCAACCGTGTGTCTTGGCAGCGTAAGCCCAATGTGCCTTGGCAGTACTGACCATCTTAGCATGACAATAGCCGATAGAAGCACCTGAAGGCTAACGTATGGATGAATAAGTCATGGATGACTTGGAGGGATCCGATAAGCATGAGGCTGATGGAGGAGGTTAAAAGGCTTAGGTATAGGCAAAGGGTGGTCTAGCAAGTATGAGGGCATCATACTTGGCTCATGGTTGAGGTGTAGCAGTCGACTGGGGTTATGGACCAATCGACTGGTCAAGTGTTTTAACACTTGATAGCCGAGTTGACTCTAAGCAGTCGATTGAGATTATGACTAGTCGACTAATTGAGAGTCGACTGGCATTCGACTATGGCCGTGTGTCCTTGGCAGTCGACTGCCATCATTTGGCAGTCGACTGATGGCTTGATCAGTCGACTGACATGGATGGTAGTCAACTGATGGTTGAGGAAATGGGCACAGAATGTTTTCGAGTTGACTTCTAGGGTTTGGTAGTCGAGTGTGGCATGATCAGTTTACTGATGGGTATGATCAATCGACTAATGGTCTATCTGTTGAAACTTGTCCAACGTGGATTATGTCATTGTCTCACAACGGCTACAGGAGCAATCGACTAATGGTCATGAGCAGTCAACTGCTAGGCGGAATCCAGCCCAAGTTGCAGCTTTAAGAGGAGCTCAAGGAGAGGGATTTTGGCATGGTTCTTTGAGGCAATTTGAAGGGGATTTGCTACTGTAATCCAGACCTTCAAAGCTCTTTTCAAGCAACCAAAAGCCAGCATTCAAAGTCTTCTTGTAAAGTGTTTTTCTTTACTTGTATTGAATTTCATCTTTGTATTTGCTTGTAATTTCTTGTATTACTTTTGTAATCCTTGTACGAGGTTTCTCCGCCTCCGACTTATTGTCGAGAAGGAGTGTTATTGTTTAGTGGTGTGTCCATCACTAGAGCTCGTTGATCTCACCCCGTGGAGTAGGAACCCTAAGGTTTCGAACCATGTATATTCTCGTGTATTGCTCATTGTGTGTATTTGTTTTGTTATCATTATTTCAGATGCGTACACTAACATTTGTAGCAAGCACGATTGAATTTCATCAATCGATGAGAATGCGCCATTCACCCCCCCCCCCTTTAGTGCTCACTGAAGATCCTACACTATTCACCCCCGCCCCCCCCCCCCTCTCTAGCACGGTCATCGATTCCTCTACAAGGCATTGAAAACCTTGGTAGTCTTTTTTATGTATGCCAAAGGAGGAGAAGTGAGATTTAAGTTAGGTAAACCTTCACTATTCTTTGGCATTAGAAGAGTTAAGTTGGGTTATTATTAGCCTATCTTAAAGATATTTTCAAACATCAAAAAGGGGGAGATTGTTAGTACAATAGGCTCCGGATCAATGTTGGCCAAACTCGAGTGGGACTCAAGTAGTGTTTTGATGTTTGACAATGGGTTTGACCATTGTTTAACTATATGGTTGACCATATGACTAGTGGATAATTGGGATATCAAAAGTCATATGGGGGATATTATTTGGGGGAGATTGTTGGAACAATCAACCTCGGAAGTCCAAGTTTGGATACTTGGCAAGGAAAGTCCAAATATAGATATTTGGCAAGGGAAGTTCAAAGGTATAGTCTTGGCAACATAAATCCAAGTGTGTAGTCTTGGCGGCATAAAGTCCAAGTGATCTTTGGCAATTGGAAAGTCCAACATGGAGTTGGCAAGGAAAGTCCAAGCATGGTCTTGGCATGGAAAGTCCAAGCATGGTCTTAGCAATTGGAAAGTCCAAGTTATGGGTACTTGGCAATTGAAAGTTCAAGTTATGGGTATTTGGCAAAGGGAAAGTCCAAGTTTGTAGGTTTGGCAACATAAAGTCCAAACATGTAGTCTTGGTGGCATAAGTCCAAATGAGTCTTGGCAAGAAAGTGTAGGGGTGAGATTTTGGCAGCGTAAAGTCCATGCATGTGGTCTTGGCAATATAAGTCGAAATGAACTTTGGCAAAGGACTCAATTAGCATGACATAGTCGATGGAAGAACCTGAAGGCTAACACAATTGATGATGAGTCATGGACTTGAGGGATTCGAGAGGTGTGAGACTAATGGAGGTGGCTAGAAGGCTTATGTCTAGGCTATGGGTGAGTATCAAGTATGAGGGGATCATACTTGGGTTAAACCTCATTTTGAGATTTACCAGTCGACTGGATTATGGACTAGTCGACTGACTGAGTGTTCAACACTCAGGTGAAGGTTGGAACCGAAGCTTCGCTTCGCACCTCGGTCGCTTGTGCATGGAGATCTCATCTACATCCCCGGATTAAAAAAATTAATCCAAGATGATGACGGATTACCCAAGCTACCGATCCATCATCATGCTATTCGATTAGAGTGGTCTCTTGAACAAACTTGTTGTTCAAGCAACCTAACTCTTTTCCTCGATTAGCCACAGAATAGATGATGTACGGATCACCGGTTTTTGTGTTTATCTTCAAGGTCCAATTAAATTAATCACATACAATACATACTAATTGCATAGAACAAGAAAACAAAGTTAAACAAGAATTATACCTCTTGTTTACCTCTTGGTATTCTATTCTATGTCCTATCCTCCTCTTGGATGTTGTGTGGGCAACGATCCTCCAAGAGATGAAGCCTCCTAGAACTCGATCTTCCCTTCCTTGCTTGCTCCAAACAAAGGGAAGATGTAAGGTCCCTTCTTCTCCTATCTAGTTCCGGACACAATCCCTTTGGAGGAAAAACAAACCTCTTCCTCCTCTTTGTTGTTGCCATCGGCCACCAAGGAGAGGGAGATGGAAGATGAGTGTTGGACAACAAGAGTAGCTCTTGTTGTCACCGGCCAAAGCTTGAGGAAGAAAGGAGGTGGGCGCCGTCCAATCTTGGAAGAAGATAGGCGCCGCCTAAGAGGAAGTGGTGATGGGTGCCGGCAATAGGGAGAGGATACCAAGAGAAGGAAACCCTAACCCTAATCCTTTCCTTGCTTCTATAGCCGCCCAAGACCAATGAACCTTGTTCTTCTTGCCACCCAAGCCCTATCCCTCCTTTTATAGAGTTAGGCTTAAGCCTCCTTTCAATATCCACCGTCGGATCTAGGGTTTCATTTTCCACCGTCGAATCTAGTGTTTCATTTTCCACCGTCAGATCTAGGCTTTCATGAGGTTTTTAATAGGCTACAATAGGGACCATGAGGAGGAGTTGGATCTTTGCCACCTAATGGATCTAGCCCACATAAAGTCCGATCCATTAATGATAATCCATTCCACTAGAGGATTATCATTAATCTACCTCACCAACCCCGATAAATAAATATGGGATTCATATAGTAATTGTACAAATGTCTCCCCGTGTTTAAGATCTTGAATGCCCGTCAATTAATTAATTTATTGATAATTAATTAATCAACATCTAACTCCATTAGTAGTACCACTCAACTGTTAGGGCAATCTCTTACCGTGATATGGTTTTGATGTGTGTGGCAAAGGGTTTAAGTTAGGTTGTTATTATGATTTGATATGTGCGTTGGAGTTTTGCAGGACTTAGTAATTCACACAGGGAGCCTTGGCGGGTTCACCACTCAGAAACCTCGTGCTTGAGTCAGAGAAGGAGCATTGCAGAGTCGTGCGCTTGATGCTGCCGAGGGACCGCCGGACGAGAAGACTTGAAGCGAAGCCAAGGAAGCAGACTTTGGAGGCAAGAGACACGAAGGAGCATTGCAGAGTCGTGCACCTGATGCTGGTGAGGGACGTGGCCACGAACGAAGAGAGCTTCGGCGAGGGACTTCGAGTGAGATGAGAGAATGAGTGAATTGTAAGTAGCTCATTTGGTGAACTTGGTCGAATGGCTAAGTGTCGGATGAGTTTTCCCGACATCAGTCGACTGCCATGGAATGGCAGTCGACTACTCTGAGTCGAATGGGTTCGACTGGTATCCGACTGATGGGTTTATGCCTAGCGATGACTTATCATGGAATGGCAATGATTGCCCGGAGGATGTCGCGCGCAGAACCTGGCCAGCCGATCCCCACGAGCGAGCGATCGATGAGGTCCATCGACGCGCTAAGTGTTCCATTGAACTACAACGGTCGGGATCCGATGTGTTCAGAGGCCGTTGTAGTAGCGGCAGTCGACTGCCAAGGGCAGCAGTCGACTGGTGGCGGCCAACGGGAAGAAATCAGCCCTCTCTATAAAATGGGAGGGTGTGGGCTTTTGGATGGCTAATGCTTATGCTTTAAGTGATCATCCAAGTGCCCCACAAGCTTTAAACTCTTCTTACTTGCTTTTACTTCATTTCTATTATAAGAAGAGTGATCTTGATTTGTAAAGGTTACCTCCACCAAGCTTGGTGCAAAGGAGAGACCGAAAGTGGATTGGTTTTGGCGGAGTGATTCACCGAGGATGAATCGGGGACCGTGGATTAGCGGCGTAGCTGTGAACCACGTTAGACTATCTTGTTAGCATTGTTTGTATTATTCTTTGTTCATTTTCTTGTTTTTATTAGTATTCCGCTTGCGCTAACAATTGTGTAGACGAGCAAATTACTTCATCCAACGACAAAGGGCTATTCACCCCCCTCTAGTCGGCCGATCGATCCCCTACAAGTGGTATCAGAGCCAAGGAAAGTTTTTCGAGGATTAATCGCCACAACAAGCACATTCAAGGATGGCCGGCTCAAACATTTATCCACCAAAATTCGAAGGCGAATTCTCTTGGTGGAAAAAGAGAATGGAGGTATTCTTTGAAACTGACTTTGAAATTTTATTAATAATGGAAAACAGTTTCGAGATGCCTAGGAATGAAGATGGGGAGCCATTGGAAAAATCAAGGTGGAGCAAGAGGCAAAGGGAAGAATATTTGGCAAATTCAAAGGCAAAGCACCACCTCTACAATGTACTTCCCCAACAAGAGGTGAATAGGATAGGGGAATGCTCTAGTGCAAAGGAGATGTGGGAGAAACTAGTAGAGCTTCATGAAGGTACCTCGGAGGCCAAACTTGCAAGGAGAGACCTCCTCCGCTCCCAACTATCCAACATAAAATTAGAAAAGGGAGAAAAGGTAACCTCCTTACATTCTAGATTTAAAGAGATTTTAATTGGGCTAACAAGTGTAGGAGAAAAACTTTCAAACCGGGACATGCTTATGAAAGCAATCGACGCTTTTCCCCGGTCATCAAAATGGAGCTCAATGGTGGACTCCTTCTATATGTCCAAGAACTTAGAAGTAAGTACTTTGGAGGAGTTCTTCTCAACCATGGAGCTTCATGAAACAAGACTTGAAGGAATAATAGAAGAGACAAGAATCCAACCTTCAAGAGGAGTAGCATTTTAGGCAAACAAAGGGAAGAAGAAGATAGAGATCCCCTCCTCCTCCGATGATGAAGCATCCTCCTCCTCCTCCATGGATAGCACGGAAGAAGCCTATATGGTAAGGAGGGTAAGGCGTGATTTAAAAGGTTTTCAATTTAATAAATCTAATGATAGGAGGAAAAGACCAAGGGGAAAGGTCATTTGTTACAATTGCCAAAAAGAGGGACACATAAGGAACAATTGTCCCCTCTTGAACAAAAGTAAGGAGGAGAAGAGAAAGAAGGAAGAAAAGAAGAAGAAGGGGAGCAAGAAGAAAAAGGAAGAAGAAAAGAAGGCCAAAGAAAAAGGGAAGGCCAAGGCATTCTAAGCAATGACATGGGATGATCCTTCTTCCTCATCATCTTCATCATCATCGGAAGAGGAGAATGCTTTTGTCATAAATTTGGCATTGATGGCTTTTGATGACTTGGATTGCTCCTCCTCAGAAAATGAATGATCAAGCACAAGTGGAGAGAGCTCAAGGGAAGGGGGAGCCTCCTCTACATCCTCATCATCGGAAGAAGATTTGGTAAGTGAGGTAACGAATCTACCCCCTAAGCAAATAATGTCTATGATTTCTAGCCTCACTAGGGATTTATTTAGAGCAAAGAAGAAAAATAAAACCATTCTTGATCAAATTAAAGATTTAGAGCAAAAATTAGAAAAAGCATGTTTTAATGATAAAGATGATGATGCATGCTCACATGATAACTATATGTCATTTAATGTTAGTGATGCATGTATGGATGAAAATAAGGCTTTAAGGGAAAAGGTAGACTATTTGACTAAAGCCCTAGAAAAGTTTACTATAGGCTCCAACACCCTGAATATGATAATTGGGAGCCAAAGGGCAAGCTTCAACAAGAAAGGCCTAGGATATAAAGAAAAGAAAAATGAAAAGGCCTATAAATGTTTAATAGCTAGGGGTCAAGATAAAAAGAAGGTAATTGCTAGGAAATCGATCCTTAAGGAATTTTTAGTGAACCCCATAGGTAAGAATTTATATTGGGTTCCAAAATCCATCCTAAAGGGTTAGGAAAACCCTAGGATAGTCAACCATATGGAATTCACCTATATCATATTGTTGGTTGACTTAGGATGGCGGGACAATATTTTTGAAATAGTGTTAGGTGATGATAATGCACCTAAAAATAGATAATTCATGTTTTAGGTGATATTTGCTTTATTATCATGATATAATACCTAATGCATGATAACAATTTGATGAATACATTTATTTCATGATCATAATGTGAAATTAATTCATATACATCTTTATGATCATGTGGAATGATAGGATGATACTTAACCTTAATAGAATTGCATGAAAATAATGGTTAAGTATATACAAATACCTTTAGGATACATCTCACACTCACTATAGGCTACTTTGATTGAAAACTTAGCATGAGTGAGATGTTAGGATGATACAAATGTCCACTAATGTCTATGGAATTTAGATGGTCATTTAATGTACCAAAATTGCAATAATAGACCAATCATGGGGAAGACTTATGTTTAAATCATAGACATATTGCCCAAAGATCATGGTTGGATATTTCAAATGTTTTCAAAACAATTTCTTACTTTAAAATCCATGTATTCAAGTTTTGAAACAATCCAAAGCAAGACTAGGTGTTAAAATGGATACTAACATGATTAAAAACCTAGTGGTTTTTAATGCTTTTGGATTTTTGGCAAATACTTGAAAATATAATGATTTTTCATGGAAATCTATTTTTCATTGATATATATACTTAAAAGAAATGTGTTCCCTAAATCTCACTATTTTTTGAATTTTCTAGAATTTATAATGCATTTTTGAAATTCGTCTAGAAAATCAGAATTTCGGAATTCATTGTGCGATCATTTGCCATCGATAGCTTGATCATTGCTCACTAAAACAACCCAACAATTTCTGATACACGGTTTTAAGGCATGTTTTTGGTTATGTTTCTCTCTAGACTTGATGTCATGATATATAAACTTGTTTTAATCTTTTTGATGGTGTCAAAGGGGGAGAAAACTATATGTTTAAGTAAGGGGGAACATATTTAGGGGTAGTTTCATGTATTAAGGGGGAGAGTTACTAATCATGTTTATTTACATGCTTTCCTTTCTTAATGTTTTTACCTAACTTAAACGGATTGCCACACATCAAAAAGGGGGAGATTGTTAGGGCAATCTCTTGTCGTGATATGGTTTTGATGTGTGTGGCAAAGGGTTTAAGTTAGGTTGTTATTATGATTTGATATGTGCGTTGAAGTCTTGCAGGACTTAGTAATTCGCACATGGAGCCTTGGTGGGTTCACCACTTAGAACCTCGTGCTTGAGTTGGAGAAGGAGCATTGCAGAGTCGTGCGCTTGATGCTGCCGAGGGACCGCCGGACGAGAAGACTTGAAGCGAAGCCAAGGAAGAAGACTTCAGAGGCAAGAGACGCGAAGGAGCATTGCAGAGTCGTGTGCTTGATGCTGCCGAGGGACGTGGCCATGAACGAAGAGAGCTTCGGGGAGGGACTTCGAGTGAGATGAGAGAATGAGTGAATTGTAAGTAGCTCATTAGGTGAACTTGGCCGAATGGCTAAGTGTCGGATGAGTTTTACCGACATCAGTCGACTGCCATGGAATGACAGTCGGCTGCTCTGAGTCGAATGGGTTCGATTGGTATCCGACTGATGGGTTTATGCCCAGCAGTCGACTTCCATGGAATGGCAGTCGACTACCAGAGGATGTCGCAGGCACAAAACTGCTTGTAGCCGACTGGGCAGTCGACTACGGAGGAGCAGTCGACTGATGAGGTCCATCAGTCGACTGCCAAGTGTTCCTTTGGACTACAACGGTCGGGATCCGACGTGTTCGGAGGCCGTTGTAGTGGCGGCAGTCGACTGGTGGCGGCCAACGGGAAGAAATCAGCCCTCTCTATAAAATGGGAGGGTGTGGGCTTTTGGATGGCTAATGCTTATGCTTTAAGTGATCATCCAAGTGCCCCACAAGCTTTAAACTCTTCTTACTTGCTTTTACTTCATTTCTATTGTAAGAAGAGTGATCTTGATTTGTAAAGGTTACCTCCACCAAGCTTGGTGCAAAGGAGAGACCAAAAGTGGATTGGTTTTGGCGGAGTGATTCACCAAGGATGAATCGAGGACTGTGAATTAGCGGCGTAACTGTGAACAACGTTATACTATCTTGTTAGCATTGTTTGTATTATTCTTTGTTCATTTGCTTGTCTTTATTAGTATTCCTTTTGCGCTAACAATTGTGTAGACGAGAAAATTACTTCATCCAATGACAAAGGGCTATTCACCCCCCCTCTAGCCGGCCGATCGATCCCCTACATCAACCTCATCATCATGCCGGACCAAGTCCACCTGCAGGGTTTACATGATGATCCTTATGAGCTCCTCAAGAGAACATCATCATCCTAATATATAGGACACGGTTTCCTCCTATAATCAACGACACACCATGTAAATAATATAATTTCCCAACTTACCGAGCCTATCGATTTAATCTATAAATCTCGCCCATTGATAAATCAAAGAAATAAATACTAAGTACATGTTCCCGTTATTATATCGGAATTAAGAGCATGTGCACCATAATATCCGAGGTCCGATTCAATTATGTAGTCAGCAATAAATTGAATCACCTCTAAGTCGGTCCTTCTCAATACACACAAAGTGTAATAGTGCAATTCTATGGTCAAGACAAACCAATACCAAATCACACTACAACCATACCAATAGTTTGTCCAAAACCATCTCGGTTGTGAGCCTCTACTTATACTCAATAAGGAACTGATAACATGATCTCCCGTGTGACACTACACACCATGTTATATACAATGTAATGTATCAGACAATATACATAACCATAAATATGCAAACAATAATCATGTGATTCTTATTTCAAAAATAAACATGTTCATAAAAAAGATAGATTTTTCAGTATACATCCCAATAATCTCCCACTTATACTAAAAGATTATGTTGTCCTCATACTACCATACATCTGATTCCCATTCCCTCCACATGCCTATCAAAAGCTCTCACTTGAAGGGCCTTAGTGAAAGGATCTACCAGGTCATCCTCTGATGCAATCTAGGCAACAACAACTTCTACCTCCTTTACGATCTCTCGTATCAGGTGGTACTTGCGCTCTATGTGTTTACTGCCTTATGGGCTCGTGGTTCCTTCGAGTTTGCAACTGCACCACTATTATCACAATAAATTGTGATAGTTCTGGGCAAACCAGTAATCACATCCAAGTCCATCAAGAAGTTCCTGAGCCATATAGCTTCTTTGGCTTCCTCAGAGGCTGCCACATACACCTCCATACAATGGCTCCACCTCCCAAAGTAAACACAAAACCTGAGGTAGACTTACTGTTATCCCTATCTGATTGGAAGTCGGAATCTGTGTAACCCATAGAGAGTAATTGATTTGCCTGGTATACCAGCATATAATCCCTAGTCCTTCTCAGGTACTTTAATATATACTTTACTGTAGTCCAATGTCCCCGTCCTGGATTACTCTGATATCTCTAACCATGCCCATGACAAAGTAGATATCCGGCCTCGTACATAACATAGCATACATGAGGCTTCCTACTGTCGAAGCATAAGGAACCGCCTTCATCTCCTCTATCTCCTTTGATGTTCTAGGACGCATCTCTTTAGATAAAGGAACTCCATGTCTAAAAGGTAGAAATCCTTTCTTAGAGTTCTACATGCTAAAAGGAGCCAAATTGTGTCTATGTATGAAGCTTGAGATAAGCACAACATCCTTTTCCTTCGATCTCTTATAACCTTGATCCCAAGGATGTGTCCCACTTCTCCCAAGTTCTTCATATCAAACTGTTTGGACAACCATACCCTTACGTCTGATAACACCTTGACATTATTGTCAATTAATAAAATGTCATCTATGTATAGAAAAAAAATACCACTACATTTCTGTCACATCTCTTGTATACACAAGACTCATCCGGACATTGAATAAATTCATAAGACTGGATTACCTCATCAAAGTGGATGTTCCAAGATCTCGAAGGTTGCTTCAATCCATAAATGGACCGATTAAACTTGCACACAAGATGCTCTTTGCCTTTTGCAATGAATCTGTCACGCCCTAAGAGTATGCCATACCGAAAAGCAAACGGACTACATCTCCCCTGTACGTGGCAATATATCAGGTTAATAAAAGGCCCGTAGGCCCACAACAACAATATAATATGAAGATATCAACATACCAAACACAGCGGAAACATACTACAAATAAAACAAGATACAAAGACCCAACTGTGTACTCCGGAGTGACTTGACACAACAAGAATCATAATAGAAACCACAACAACGGCCAAATACATACAATACGTCCGTATATCACAAATACGGAAACAATATAGGCTAAAACCCAAAACAACCAATATGGAATACATCAATCCACAAGAATACAACAAATCATAAATAAACCTTCATCCGTTCGGTGTAAGATGGGATCAGTTGGCGGAGCTCCGAACATCCAAGGAATCCTCTACCTGTTACCTGGGCGATAGGAAGCCCAGGGTCCCGGGGTGGTGATTATAAACTCAGGGGTAATATATAGAGAGTGGATGGACAAATAGGGGAAAGAGATCTACAAGTATACATGTGAAGATCTATAGGTATACAACATGAGTCCAATAGACATACAGTCCTATCCAAATCTAATAACGAGTAACCACAGTATAGTCATACTCAATGTATATACTAAACTGATCAACTGAACATGAAGTAATGTATCAACATACCTGACGGTCTACAACACCATAAACTATATCATCCTGAATAGATTTACAATAACATAACCCATATAACGTACCAAGTTAATCTCATACCTGACCAATACTCAGACATATGAACAGTATATAACCACCTGTAATAACATCCCGGTCCATACCACACTATGACATGACGCTAATCAAATGCATACATCAGTCTGGACCAACACATATATCATGCTCAACACATAGCAGTATAAAATATGCAAATGTCATGTATCATGATGAACAAACAAATCCAGCATCTCATAGGCATATGTAAAACATATATCGAATACATGCATACATATATATCAGCAATGCATATGCATGGTCACTGTCTGCGGACCAGTCCAACCACGACCCCAGAGTGGCAAGGGTGGCACGACAATGACAACTATCCCGACTCCAGCTACCACTACTCTCGAGTGGCCGAGTTGGGAAGTATAACTGGTAGCCAGCTGCCATAGAGCTATATGCTACCCTAGGGGCCCCTGCTGCAAGCGACTCTAGCTACCACTATCCATGAGTGGCCGAGTGTTGCACATCAGGACAAACTGCACACCACTCTAGCTACCACTGTCTATAGTGGTCGAGCGCGACACATCTAATGCTCTGCCCTCAACAATGCTACCACTACCCCGAGTGGCCGGGGAGAAAGGATGACTGACGACCCATCTCAACCACAAGGGAGACCCAGTCAACAGCATGCATGCAAATGTAATGATGCATAGCTCCATATAGGTATCCTCGCAATACTCCATATCCCATGGGGAGTCTTGGTCAACCAAAAGTCAACTATGCAAGGACTACAATCCACAAGACTCTCTCTATCGCACAAAGAGTCATACACATCCGACAATCAACCACGCTAAGACCTCTAGTCAGTAGCGAGATACCATCGACCATCCATATAACCATACACAGGCACATAATCCATAATGGATATACCATCACGCTGAGACCTCTAGTCCATAGCCACATACTAACAGCCACACACTTATCTATGCACAGACAACTAGATCCACCATAGATGCATAACTAATAAGCATACGATACAACAACCGACTTCATAATCTAATCCATCACCTAACGCTAGTGATGTAACACAGTAACCCAAATCTGAGGTCACATAGGTTAGCTTAACCACCTGTACTTTCTGAACATCTATCAGCTAACACATAATAGGGTTTATTGTTCCTATCCATGCTAGATAATCAATGAGGTAACAGAGTATATCTCAAAGGTCAAAGGTAGTACAAGCATATGATTAAACATGAGTGGATTTAAGATAAACAGGTATAAACATATATCCAAATTCATGCACTGGAATTTGGTCAAAATTACATGACCAAGTAGATATTACCCACCTGATACGAAGCTCAAATAATCTTCACGGTCGCAGACCTGCTTCGTATCCCAAACCTGCAGAATAATAACAAATTATGGTTAAGTACAAGTATTCGATTATTATACGAACTAATTATTATATCACTTCTATATTCACATTCTTCCCTCGTCTACGAGTAAGAACCGCGATTATCCCAATCGGATACACTACAATAAATCCATCAAAGGCAATCCTAATGAACTAACCTCCAACCACCCTCCAGCAGCTTACCATCAGATTAAAGCATAGCAGTTACCAATTACAGCTTCTCTTCCACACACACACACATGACACAATCAACTTGCAATCACAGAACCTTAATCAACTCCGGATCAAATCTTACCACTCCAATCACAGCCTTGATTCCAATCGAAATCCATCACAAGCAACTCAAATTCCCGATTGAAAACTCATCACCAATGACACCATAAGAATATGCACAACTTACCAATCTAAGATCTCCTCTACAACCCACTCCTGCTTGACTCTCTACTCACCATAGAAACTCCAACTCCTAACACTAATTCAAACAAATCATTGTACAATGCAATCGCTACCATTTCATAGAAATTCCACACAGCACAGGGAATAAAGGAACTGATCGACTTACCACACTGTAGATCCTCCTACGCTGCTCCTCCCCTATTCCCCCTACTCAACGAAACCAATCCAAGCTCACCACGAGCTCAGCACACTCGAAACTGCCGGCTGAAGGTAACCTCAGCAAGCACAAATCGACGGAAAACCCAATCTGCTGCGATAATGCCAAAATCTGATCAAACATAGCAAGATCTAAGAAATCCACTGTGGAATCTAACCCTAGATAGACTGATTACCTCGATTGGCAGCTCGCTGCCGCGACAACGACGCCGCCTGTCCACTGGAAGTGTCGCTGCAATTTTCCCAGGCGAGAACCCCTTGATCCCTGGTCGGAGATTAGCCCAGTGGTGGCGGCATCGAGCTTCTCGCACCGGACGTCGACGAGCAGAGATCGGCGACGCGATCGCGCGGAGCGGAAGGGAACTGACGCGGAGTGGAAGAAATCGGCGAAATCACGAATGAAATGGCGATCTGTTCGTTCGACAGCCTTTAAATGTCATTCGTCCGATTCGGTTAACCCAGCCCAATCCAAACCCAATCTGATTTGGTCCAGCTTAGCCGATTTAGCCCAATCAGCCCAAGCCTAATATAGCCCAAGCCCAATACATCCCAATTAGTCCACTTATTGAGCCCAATTTAATCCACTAATTAACCCCACTTAATTAAAGGGTTAATCCATATTAAATTTTTTTTTTGTATTTTACATTCTCCCCAGTAATAAAAATTTGGTCCCCAAATTTCTGACTTATGTACGAGTATGAGATGTCACAACAAACTTCTCAAGTATCCGGAGTAAAGTCACACCTCAAGTGACTAAGTGGGGTACTGAGCTCGAATATTATATTCCAGCTCTTACATATACACTCTCAATCGACCTATTAAAAGGTAAATAATTGTACCAGAGTGGAGATCTATACCTGTAACCGATGGGAGACTTTGCCAAAATCATAAGGTGAATCATGAATCACCATCGGCAATGATACTAAAGGATACTCCATGGATATAATTCCATCAAGCGATCCAACGAAATCCATCTTACGACTCGGAAGAAAATGAGCGGACCTAGCTAATCGATCATCGACTACCCAAATCCTATCAAGTCCTTGCCGAATTCTAGATAATCTCCCAACACAGTCTAACGTACTAGGCTCCCACTTCATCACGGTACGTGACCCTACCGGTAACTAATATTCCACCTTTACTTGTTGGCACACCCAACCTCAAATTACGGAATCAACCATATCTCGTTCCCCCACAAAGGATGTCTCAAACTCGCTATTTTCGGATACGCTCCGAATACATCACTCACGAATGAAGAGTCTCCTGAAATAACTCTTCCTAAAGCGAATGCAACTCTGGGAACCACTATCCTTCCCAGAGACGGAGATTTATTCTCACAAGAGAAATTAATCTAATATCCAAAATTCACTCTGTCACCCAGAACTGAAAGTAACTGGAAGACTATAATGACTAATCTCGCTAGTTTCTCAACTAGCATACACATAATATGCGTCTCATTCAACTGCATCGGGATCGCTCCTAATCCCTGAAATGATGCATCTACGTACAATACCCTTCCATCCAAATCGGACGGATTAACTAACACTGACACAAAAGTCAGCCACCGTCTAGGCCTTGAAACCTAGCTTCCCAAGCTTCCGACTAAGTGATTCCCATCACTTCCTTAGTCCAACAAGTCTACGGTATAGTAACTCTAGAGTATCCTATCCACATCTACAGTAAATACCAAATCAATCTAGGGAAACCACAACTTCCCTCAAGATTGGGAATATATCCATAAATATATCCTCCACAGATATGATGATAATTGATCTCAAATACTCCAAGAGTACTTGATTCCTCAAGTCCATGAACGACTAAATCATCGATAAAGTCTAACAACATTATCAACATCTCCTAAAATTCATACCAAGTATGAAATGTTGTCTTCTACACACCTGCATCCTTTTACTTTAAACTACAGATAACTCAATCATCACACCGACAATGATAATTGTATGACACTAAGTCACTACAATATCAACCCTCCAGTCGTAGATCAACCCTAGGGTATACACAGGTGTCATTTAACTGATCTAAACAGATCCTCTATCCACAACGAAGGATACTCATTCCCAACTACTGTATTCCAATCATCAATAATCGATGCAAAATCTCAAAGGTCTGTCTCTCTTTTAACAAGAAGTTCTGGATCTTCTCGAGAAAAAACCCTAAGACAAATAAATCTCCCAAGTGTTTAGCAACACTGATACCCGTAAAATCATCTCCCGGTATGAGGTCTTCAATATCGAAACTATTCCCGAAATCACCCTCAATTGCATATTCCACTTGCCCATATAGTGGCAAGCCCATAAGTTCATCCGAATCTAAATCCAAATACTCTCAGAGTATATGCACATCCGAGATACCAATTATACCCCAATTTCAACCATTTAACTATCCGTAAGGATATGTCTATAGTAGAGGTATGTCTAGCAAATGCTAAGGGTATCCCTTGACTTCTTGGTTGTTGATCAACATCTCACCTGACGGTAGAGAAAATCACCAACCCACAAGTCGATAGGAACCCTTCTAATCCTATCTAAGAATATTCTAGACCTACAAACCTAAAACTACCAGTATCTCTCGATATACCAGCAAATAGGGTAATATAAAGTAATACCCCGAAGGACCGATCCTTCGGTCTTCTATACTTCTTCTCGAGTAATCATGTAAATTCGTCTAACATCTGTTCTAAACGGTTGAGCTCAAATAGCTACAAAAATCTGTCATGGAGGAACTGAAATCAACTACTGAACTGAGGTACAAACTACAAAAACTGCAATGGAGATGGTAAACACTGTTGTACTAGCAAAAGGGTACACATCCGGCTATAAAATACTGAAGAACTGTCATCATTGTAGCACACTCCAACTCTGCGAAAGGTATAGATGCAACTGAAGAATACCGCATAGATACAACCATCATCGTATACTCTCTCTCCTCAGAACAAATCATAACTACGCCTGGGAAGGTAACAGTTGCTATCGTCTGGGAAGGTAACAATTGTTGTCTGAACGTCTGAGTCTTCTGAGATGTCTTCGGCTGATACTGTTGAGTAACTTACTTCTTCTCGGATGGAAGTATCAAAAAGCTCCAACTATATCTGAGGTAGTAAATTACTGCTGATGTGATAACCCAATCTTTTGTCATGATCTCGGCTTCTGAGGTTGTGAATCGTCCGCTCGAAAGCATCATCCATAGTCTTCCACTGAGTATTCAAAGTACATACTTTCCTCGTAGATACCAGCTGCTTATAGTAGAAATAGATACAATGGTCCATCGGATAATCTGGCTCTGTGTCTCGTCGTAACCCGCACTGCACACACATAATCTCCCTTCGGAGTCTTTCCTCTGAGTTCGCTGATAAACATGAGAAGTTGCTGACAATATGCAATCGGTCTTCTATGATCGAAAAACTCTCCAATAGTCACTCATGACTCATGACTTTAATCTTGCTCCTTTTATCTAACGTTTGGAGATTTCGAATCCAATAATTTGACTTGCAATATCTGCTTATCAAATCTCCAACTCTTTAAAACACTTGCTACGGAGTCATTTCTATACACATGACTCGGTCTATGGACTTCCAGTAGGATCTGGTAGAAGATCCAAACATCATGATCATGATGTCAGCCAATAAACTGTGGGTAGCCGAAATCAACCCAATCACATTCTCGAGCTATTAGGTGGTCGTAACCCTCACAAGTCTAACGACTATGCATGGTACCTTCATTACCAACCTAATGCTCAAGAATTCCCTAACAATGAGTCAAAGAAGATGACATGGGAAAAATACTCTCTCATAACATCACTACGTCGTGGCCAAGTGATGTGTGATTTCCCGAAAGTTATTTCCTATCTCTTCTACCAAGTACCGGCTAGATCCGGATAATAGTATTCAACCAACTCCACTATCTTCGTATAACACGAGTTAAGTACTCAAAAGTACCTTCAAAGTTATACAATCTAACATGACCAACTCAGAAATCAAAATCCCTATGAATATCTGCGTCAACAACAGTGTACATGCCTAGTCCATTAACCCACAGATAATGATCTGACTAGCATAATTAATGAAAATCCTTAAGACTGTAATCTTTATCTCCACAAGAGATGTAACTACCTAACCTTTACTTTCCAACTCGGTATCAGTCGGCTCTCAAAGGTAATTACCTTTTCGATAGAAGGTACATGTCTAATAACCTCAACATGTCATTCCCGTGGCCAACTCAAACCATGGTTACGAATAGTGACTAACATACTACAAGGTATGCACTGTTATAAGCAACTAAATGCATAGCCAATAGATGGATATGTAATAATAGTTAACATACCTTAAACCTTGTAGCTCGGAGATGCCCGCAACAGCCAGATCCCAGAACTCACAAAACCAAAACCGAGTAAAGCAAAACTCGATATCCGAACGAAATCAAATCCGAAATTGGACTTCGCAACCTAGGGCTCTGATACCAATAAAATTTTCATGCCCCGAGAGTATGCCATATCGAAAAGCAAATGGACGATATCTCCCCTGTACATGGCAACATATCGGGTTAATACAAGGCCCATAGGCCCACAACAACAATATAATATGAAGATATCAACATACCAAACACAGCGGAAACATACTACAGATAAAACAAGATACAAAGACCCAACTGTGTAGTCCAGAGTGACTTGACACAACAAGAATCATAATAGAAACCACAACAAGCGCCAAATACATACAATATGTCCGTATATCACAAATACGGAAACAATATAGGCTAAAACCCAAAACAACCAATACGGAATACATCAATCCACAAGAATACAACAAATCATAAATAAACCTCCATCCGTTCGATGTGAGATGGGATCAGTTGGCGGAGCTCCGAACAACCAAGGAATCCTCTACCTGTTACCTGGGCGACAGGAAGCCCAGGTTCCCGGGGTGGTGAGTATAAACCCAGGGGTAATATGTAGAGAGTGCATGGACAAATAGCGTAAAGAGATCTACAAGTATACATGTGAAGATCTACAGGTATACAACATGAGTCCAATAGACATACAGTCCTATCCAAATCTAATAACGAGTAACCACAGTATAGTCATACTAAATGTATATACTAAACTGATCAACTGATCATGAAGTAATGTATCAACGTACCTGACGGTCTGCAACACCATAAGCTATATCATCCTGAACAGATTTACAATAACATAACCCATATAACATACCAAGTCAATCCCATACCTGACCAATACTCAGACATATGAACAGTATATAACCACCTGTAATAACATCCCAGTCCAAACCACACTATGACATGACGTTAATCAAATGCATACATTAGTCTGGACCAACACATATATAATGCTCAACACATAACAGTATAAAATAAGCAAATGACATGTATCATGATGAACAAACATATGCAGCAAACAAATGTAGCATCTCACAGGCATATGTAAAACATATATCGAATACATGCATACATATATATCAACAATGCATATGCATGGTCACTGTCTACGGACCCATCCAACCACAACTCCAGAGTTGCCAGGGTGGCACGACAAAGACAACTATCCCGACTCCAGCTACCACTACTCTCGAGTAGCCGAGTTGGGTAGTATGACTGGTATCTAACCGCCATAGAGTTATATGCTACCCTAGGGGCCCCTGCTGCAAGCGACTCTAGCTACCACTACCCATGAGTGGTCGAGTGTTGCACGTCAGGACAAACTACACGCCACTCTAGCTACCACTATCTATTGTGGCTGAGCGTGGCACATCTAATGCTCTGCCTTCAACCCTGTTACCACTACCCCGAGTGGTCGGGGAGGTAGGATGACTGGCGATCCATCTCAACCACAAGGGAGACCCAGTCAACAGCATGCATGCAAATGTAATGATGCATAGATCCATATAGGTATCCTCGCAATACTCCCTATCCCATGGGGAGTCCTGGTCAACCAAAAGTCAACTATGCAAGGACTACAATCCACAAGACTCTCTCTATCGCACAACGAGTCATACACATCCGACAATCAACCACGCTAAGACCTCTAGTCAGTAGCGAGATACCATCGACCGTCCATATAACCATACACAGGCACATAATCCATAATGGATATACCATCACGCTAAGACCTCTAGTCCATAGCCACATACTGACAGCCACACACTTATCTATGCACATACAACTAGATCCACCATAGATGCACAACTAATAAGCATACGATACAACAACCGACTTCATAATCTGATCCATCACCTAAGCTAGTGATGTAACACAGTAACCCAAATCTGAGGTCACATAGGTAACCCTAACCACCTGTACTTACTGAACATCCATCAGCTAACACATAATAGGGTTTATAGTTCCTATCCATGCTAGATAATCAATGAGGCAACAGAGTATATCTCAAAGGTCAAAGGCAGTATAAGCATATGATTAAACATGAGTGGATTTAAGATAAACAGGGATAAACATATATCCAAATTCATGCACTAGAATTTCGTCAAAACTATCGGACTAGGTAGATATTACCCACTTGATACGAAGCTCAAATAATCTTCACAGTCGCGGACCTTCTTCGTATCCCAAACCTTCACAATAATAACAAATTATGGTTAAGTACAAGTCTTCGATAATTATACAAACTAATTATTATATCACTTCTATATTCACATTCTTCCCTCGTCTACGAGTAAGAACCCCGATTATCCCAATCCGATACACTACAATAAATCCATCAAAGGCAATCCTAATGAACTAACCTCCAACCACCCTTCGACAGCTTACCATCAGATTAAACCATAGCAGTTACCAACTGTAGCTTCTCTTCCACACACACAGCACAATCAACTTGCAATCACAAAACCTAAATCAACTCAAGATCAAATCTTACCACTCCAATCACAACCTAGATTCCAATCGAAATCCATCACAAGAAACTCAAATTCCCGATTGAAAACTCATCACAAATGACACCATAAGAATATGCACAACTTACCAATCTCAGATCTCCTCTGCAACCCACTCTTGCTCGACTCTCTGCTGACCGAAGAAACTCCAACTCCTAACACTAATTCAAACAAACCACTGTACAATGCAATCGCTACCATTTCACAGAAATTCTACACAGCATAGGGAATGAAGGAACTGATCGACTTACCACACTGTAGATCCTCCTACGCTGCTCCTTGCCTATTCCCCCTGCTCACCGAAACCAATCGAAGCTCACCACGAGTTCAGCACTCTCGAAACTGCCGGCTGAAGGTAACCTCAGCAAGCACAGATCGACGGAAAACCCAATCTGCCGTGATAATGCCAAAATCCGATCAAACATAGCAAGATCTAAGAAATCCATTGTGGAATCTAACCCTAGATAGACTGATTACCTCGATTGGCAGCTCGCTGCTGCGACAACGACGCCGCCTGTCCACTGGAAGTGTCGCTGTAATTTTCCCAAGCAAGAACCCCTTGATCCCTGGCCGGAGATCAGCCCAGTGGTGACGCCGTCGAGCTGCTCGCACCGGACACCGACGTGCGGAGATTGCCGACGCGATTATGCGGAGCGGAAGGGAACTGATGTGGAGTGGAAGAAATCGGCGAAATCGCGAATGAAATGGCGATCTGTTCGTTCAGCAGCCTTTAAATGGCGTTCGTCCGATTCGGTTAACCCAGCCCGATCCAAACCCAATCTGATTTGGTCCAGCTCTGCCGGTTCAGCCCAATCAGCCCAAGCCCAATACAACCCAACCCCAATACAACCCAATTAGTCCACTTATTGTGCCCAATTTAATCCACTAATTAACCCCACTTAATTAAAGGGTTAATCCATATTAATTTATTTTTTCGTATTTTATAGAATCCCTCTGGTTGCTCCATATAGATGTTTTCCTCAAGACTTCCATTAAGGAAAGTTGTCTTGAAATCCATCTGCCACAACTCATAATCCATATGAGCAGCAATACATAAGAGAATCCAGATAGACTTAAGCATGGCCATCGGCAAAAAGGTCTCCTCAAAATCGATACCCTCTTTCTGAGTATACCCTTTCACAACAAGCCTTGCTTTGAAGGTCTCAACCTTCTCGTCTATTCCTCTCTTTCTTTTGTAGATCCACTTGCATCCAATGGTTTTTACACCATTGGATAGTTCTACTAGCTCCCAGACCTGATTTGAATCCATAGATTCTATCTCAGAATTCATTGCACTTTGCAAAGATACTGCATCTTTATCTTGGATTGCCTCGTCATATGTCTAGGGATCAGGTTCATGTTCGTCAGGGACCAAATCAGAAGATTCTCCCAAGAACATAAATCTATCATGCTATCTAACAACCCTCCCACTACGATGAGGTATCACCTGTGTATCCTCTGTAACACGCGGTGCAGTCACTTGTGGTATATCCTCTTGTACCGATTGTACTGAAGTAGTGATTTCCCCTCTTAATTCCTCTAGAACAATCTTACTCATGGGCTTGTGGTTCATCACATAGTCTTCCTCTAAAAATCTGGCATTTTTGCTAATGATCACCCTCTGATCTCTAGGACTATAGAACAAACCACCTTTCATTCCTCTAGGATAGCCTACGAGCATGCACACTTCTGTACGAGGTTCCAACTTACCAGTATCTGCCTTCAGCACATGTGCTGGACTCCCCCAAATTCGAATATGTCTCAGACTATGCTTTCGCCAGTCCACAATTCTGTGGGAGTAGAAGGCACTGATTTAGATGGTACCAAGTTCGAATATACACTGTCGTATCTAGAGCATACCCCCAGAACGAATCGGCAACTCATAATAACTCATCATCGATTTAACCATCTCCATAAGAGTCCTATTCATTCGCTCCGCTACACCATTCTTCTGGGGTGTGTCAGGTGAAGATAATTGGGATTGAATCCCAGCCTTTCATAAGTAATTCCTAACTCTCCCAATAGGTACTCACCACCACGATCAGATCGTAGTGTCTTGATACTTTTACCTTGACGTTTCTCCACATCAACCTTAAATTCTTTGAACCTGTCAAAGCATTCAGACTTGCGGCGCATCAAGTAAATGTATCCATATCTTGAATAATCATCGATGAAAGAGATGAAATATTCAAAACCACCTCTAACCTGGATAGACATAGGACCACACAAATCAGAATGTACCAATTCCAACACATCTTTTGCTTTATTCCCCTTGTCCTTAAAAGGTCTCTTGGTCATTTTTCCTTCCAAGCAAGATTCACAGGTTCGGAAATCTTCCACCACTAATGAACCTAAATGTCCATCAGCTATAAACCTTTGAATTCTACTCAGGTTAATATGACCTAACCTTAGATGCAAAAGATATGTTTGGTTCTTTTTTGAAGGTTCTTTTCTCTTATTAGATTTAGAAGATGAGTTTTTACTTCTATTTTCATCGTGGGAGATTTTGGTTCAAGGGTATATAAATTTCCTATCAATGAACCAGAACAGATAATCTCCCTATTCCTTTTTATAACAACTCTATCATTAAAAAAAATATAATATCCATCTAAAAATAATTTAGAAATCGAAATCAAATTCTTTCTAAATATAGGTACATAGAGGCAATTTTTCAGAACCAAAATTTTATTCCTATCAAAAGATAAATAAACATCTCCCACTGCAATTGTCGCCACCTTCGTAGCATCGCCCAAGTAAATGCTAATCTCCCCCTCAGCTAGTCGTCTGGTTTTCTGGAACCCCTTTGTTCTGCTTTTGGTTGGGGCAGTCCTTCTTCCAATGTCCAGTCTGCTTGCAAGTGAAGCACTTGCCTTTCGGCTTCTTCACTCCTCCCTGAGATCCTCCCGCCACCTTTGCTTCACCTTGTTTCTTCTTCTTCTTGCCTTTCGGCTTAGAAGTCGAAACCTTCTGAGCAACCATGGCCTTAGCCTGAGCACTCTAATGAAAAAGCTCCTCTGCTGCCTGGAGTTCTGTTAGAAGCTCTGCCAATGAATACAACCTCTTATTCATGTTGTAATTCACGCAAAACTACTCAAAACCCATAGGTAGATATTGGAGAATGATATCGACCTGGGTTTCTCCATCGATCTCAGCTCCAAGGACTTCCAGCTCAATCAAATGAGCCATCATCTTGAGAATATGATCCCTCACGGGTGTTCCCTCGATCATGGTGGTCGTCATCAAGTTTCTCATGGCTTCTTGCCTAGCAGCCCGATTCTGGTGTTCGAAAAGTTCCTTGAGATTGAGGATCATGTCATAAGTAGTGGGCATGGCTTGATGCTGATGTTGCAATACATTTGACATAGAAGTCAAAATGTAACACCGCGCCATCTCATCAGCCTTTATCCACTTTTTATAACTCTCTTTCTCCTTTTCCCAAGAATCATCCGCAGGCTTAGGAGAATACTCTTCGAAGAGTACATACTTATATTCCTCAGTAGTCAAGACAATATTAAGATTTCTCTTCCAATCAACATAATTGGGTCTAGTAAGTTTATTCTCCTTTATTATCACAGGAAGTGGGTTGAAAGTCATTTTTGAAAAACCTAAGAATCACATAGATCAAAACTTTAGATTTCAAAAATTTATTGATTCCTCAAACAATAAAATTTTAAAATCAACCAACACCTCAAAAATACCGAGAATATCGTATGCCACGATAGTGTGGACGTATATGAATTCTACATTTGTAAGAGGAGGTTTTACCCATTATTTTATTATCCTGTCAACCTAACTTTTTGACAAATAAAATTAATAGTTGGTTCCTCTTCGACCCTACAAATAAATGCAGTGGCTCTGATGGGGAGGATACTCTTATTTGCATCTAAGTGTTCACCATTACTCGATACCAAGGCAATTATCTTGGATTATGTGTCTTCCGATGGGGAAGTATACACGCTCCTAAATAATTTCCTATAACCATATTTGACCCTATGATCCACAAAACAAACTCATCCGATGGGGAGGAAGGCACTTAGAGCCGACGCGCAACCTTGTTTGCATCACATGTCAAATCGTAATGGAGGCTATGGGAATTTTAAAAAATATCCCTCTCCCACTTAGTAATTTAAAATGAGGAATTTTCCTAGCACACAACATGCATATCAAACAAGAAGCAATAAATATGAAAAAAATATTTTCCAACTATTATGGCTTTTGTTTTCCAATATGCCTCTCGTCGTGTCACCTTCTCGTCCGTTCCTCCCTACGCCATGTATAAGCCATCCGGAGATCCGAGCCAAGAATAATTATTTTAATTTACATCCATCGATCCTATACTCCACGAAGGAGTGTACATGAAATCTAGATCGAAAGTAAACTAAAATAAAAGAGTGGCTAAATAATGTCGTACTTATTTATAAAAATTAAATACTAGCCTCGTCAACCCCGAGGATTCAAATAATATTACAATTACACACATCCAATCACATACACACACATATGGTCATAATAGTTGGATCTTATGCTTGCAACCAAAAAGTTAGCCTATGCACATCCTACTATCATCCAGCACATACAATATGTGATAAGTGCATAAAAGTAACCAAATCCTAAACACACAAAACCGAAAATCGTGGATCTGATAACAATTGAAGGTTGGAACCGAAGCTTCGGTTCGCAGCTCAGTCGCTTGTGCATGGCGAACACATCTACGTCCCCGGATTAAAAAAATTAATCCAAGACGATGATGGATTACCCAAACTACCGATCCATCATCGTGCTATTAGATTAGAGTGATCTCTTGAACAAACTTATTTTTCAAGCAACCTAACTCTTTTCCTCAATTAGCCGTGGAATAGATGATGTACGGATCGCCGGTTTTTGTGTTTATCTTCGGGGTCCAAGTAAATTAACCACATAAAATACAGACTAATTGCATAGAACAAGAAAACAAAGTTAAACAAGAATTATACCTCTTGTTTACCTCTTGGTCTTCTATTGTATGTCCTATCGTCCTTTTGGATGTTGTGTGGGCAACGATCCTCCAAGAGATGAAGCCTCTTAGATCTCAATCTTACCTTCCTTGCTCGCTCCGAACAAAGGGAAGATGTAAGCTCCCTTCTTCTCCTATCTAGTTCCGGACACAATCCCTTTGGAGGGAAAACAAACCACTTCCTCTTCTTTGTTGTTGCCGTCGGCGACCAAGGAGAGGGAGATGGAAGATGAGTGTCGGCCAACAAGAGTAGCTCTTGTTGCCGCCGGCCAAAGCTTGAGGAAGAAAGGAGGTGGGCGCTGGCAAATCATGGAAGAAGATAGGCGCCGGCTAAGAGGAAGTGGTGTTGGGTGCCGGCAATAGGGAGAGGATACAAAGAGAAGGAAACCCTAACCCTAATCCTTTCCTTGCTTCTATTTCCACCCAAGACCAATGAACCTTGTTCTCCTTGCCACCCAAGCCCTAGCCCTCCTTTTATAGAGTTTGACTTAAGCCTCCTTTCAATCTCCACCGTTGGATCTAGAGTTTCATTTTCCACCGTCGAATCTAGGGTTTCATTTTCCACCGTCAGATCTAGGCTTTCATGAGGTTTTTAATAGGCTACAATAGGGACCATGAGGAGGAGTTGGATCTTGGCCACCCAATGGATCAAACTAACATAAAGTCCGATCCATTAATGATAATCCATTCCACTAGAGGATTATCATTGATCTACCTCACCAACCCTTATAAATAAATATGGGCTCCATATATTAATTGTACAAATATCTCCCCATGTTTAAGATCTTGAATGTCCATCAATTAATTAATTTACTGACAATTAATTAATCAACATCTAACTTCATGAGTAGTAGCACTCAACCTCATCATCATGCCAGACCAAGTCCACCTGTAGGGTTTACATGATGATCTTTATGAGCTCCTCAAGGGAACATCATCATCCTAATATATAGGACATGGTTTCCTCCTATAATCAACGGCACACCATGTAAATAATATAATTTTCCAACTTACCGAGCCTATCGATTTAATCTATAAATCTCACCCATTAGTAAATTAAAGAAATAAATACTAAGTACATGTGCCCGTTATTATATCGGGATTAAGAGCATGTACACCATAATATCTGAGGTTCGATTCAATTATGTAGTCAACAATAAATTGAATCACCTCTTAGTCGATCCTGCTCAATACACACAAGTGTACTAGTGTAATTCTATGGTCAAGACAAACCAATACCAAATCACACTACAACCATACCAATGGTTTATCCAAAACCATTCCGGTTGTGAACCTCTACTTATACTCTACAAGGAACTGATAACATGATCTCCCGTGTGACACTACACACCATGTTATCTACAATGTAATGTATCAGATAATATGCATAACCATAAATATGCATACAATGATCATGTGATTCTTATTTCAAAAATAAAGATGTTCATTCAAAAGATAGACATTTCAATATACATCCCAACATCAGGAGCTCAGTTGGCTTGCAAAAGTCGATTGGGATTATCACCAGTCAACTGGAAAGTAGTCGATTGCAGCTCGACTGTTGTTGTGTGTCACTGGAAGTCAACTATCATGTATGGGTAGTTGACTAGCCTTGAGCAATCGACCGATGACACCGTAGCAGTGCACAAATTGTTGTGTAGTAGTCTAGCAAGTCGACTACTGTGTAGTAGTTGACTGTTGGTAAGGGCAATCGACTACTGAGGTATCCATTGGGCAAATTTCAGCTTGGATAGAGTCGTTGTGAGGCAATAAATAAGTTAGCAGTCGATTGATGCCTTTTGCTAATCAACTTCTAGGCACGAAATCAACTCGATGCAAGTTATAAAATGAGCAGCTTGTGGAGTATTTTGCAAGCAATTTTTTGGGTGATTTTGTAGGGGAAGTGTTGTTACATTCCAGACCTGCAAGAGCAATCCAAAGCAACCAACTAGTAAGTAATCAAAAGCTCTTTGTGCAAAGTTTTCTTTACTTATGTTTATTTATTTCTTAGTATACTTGTTGTTTTTTATTGTATTTCATGTATTACTGTTGCAATCTTATTGTAAGAGGTTTCTCAACCTCTGAAGTGTTTTTCGAGAAGGAGAAATTTGTTAGTAGCGGTGTACATCAATAGAGCTCACTTTACCGCTCAGCCGTGGAGTAGGAGCCATAGGTTCCGAACCATGTTAAATACTCTTGTTGTGTGTGTGCTTGTCTTTATCTTATTCTGTATTTCTATTATTGTATATTCCACTGTGCATTAACAAGTTTTGTAGACGAACACGCAATCCATTGAAGCAAAGCGAAAATCGCTATTCACCTCCCTCTAGCACAACGTCATAAACCCTACATGGTCGACCGAGTGGATCTTGTTTACGTAGATACCTAACTGGTCAAAAATGGCGAGCATCCCACACATAAATTTTACTGAATTGTCAAGAATTAACTTCATATTTTGAGTTAGTGTATATATATATATATATGTTATATTATGCATTTATTATATCATAAATTATTGTTCGTGTTATAATTATTTTTATGGTAGAATTTTTCAAAACTTATATTCTGAGCTTCCGACACATGAGTTTGATCGTTTCTTTGATTAAGAATTTACACCATGGTTTAAAAATATGTCAGTAGTCTATAATAATAAATTGGTTAAATCTTAACTTTAACAAATATTTATTTGACTTTTAGTTCATGATAATTAAGCTCACATTGAGCAAGAATTGCTAATCCATCTATCATGGGGTCCAAAATCAATGGAGAAAACTTGGCTAACATATTTCATAAACGGATATAATTTTCATACTCAAGCATATGAAATAAGAAAAACTACAATGAATAGCGGGATTTGTGTTCATTCATTTAACGATGGAGGTGCAAGGAAAGATTTTTATGGTTTGCTAGATGAAATTTTAGAGGTAGAGTACCCTTGTTGGTGCAATCGGGCCGAGTAACGATTGACCAAACTTGAATGGGACTCGAGTAATATTTTGATGTTTGACTATGGGTTTGACCACTAGTTCACTATAAGACTTTGACCATATGTTAACCAGATGACAAGTGGATGATTGAGATATCCAAAGTCATATGGGGGAGTTATTTTGGAGAGATTGTTCAAGCAATCAACCTCAGATGTCCAAGTATGGATACTAGGCATGGAAAGTCCATGTCAAGGGTACTTGGCAATTGAAAAGTCAAATCATGGTCTTAGCAATGGTAAAGTTCAAATATATAGTCTTAGCAACATAAGTCCATGTGTGAAGTTTTGGCGGCGTAATGTCCAAGTAAATTTTGGCAATTAGAAAGTCCAACATGGAGTTGGAAAGGAAAGTCCAATTCATGAATACTTGGTAAAGGGAAAGTCTAAGGGTAGGTTTGGCGATGTAAAGTCCAAGAAAGGGTCTTGGCAGCATAAGTCCAAATGGATCTTGGCAAGGAAGTCCAAAGGTGTGATATTGGCGGTGTAAAGTCCAAGCATGCAGTCTTGACAGCATAAGTCCAATGTTTGGCAGCGTAAATTCCAAGCATAGAGTCTTGGCGCCATAAGTCCAAAAGTACCTTGGTAAGGAACCCGGTTAGCATGACATAGTTGATGGAAACACCTAAAAGCTAAAGCGAAGGATGAAGAGTCATGGACTCGAGGTATCACGCCCCGGAGGTATACTCTGTCCGGCCATCGGACGACACCCCCTTGTGACAATATAATATACAACCGATACATAGCCAAATAGCCACAGCCAACACATCATACATGAAATATATGGAAAACAATAGCAGAAAACTATCACAATATGAGTTATAAACTCAACTTAATGCATACCGGTATGACTGACCACATATAAAAGAAATACCGTAATGAACCCAAAAAGGTAAATACAAACTCCAAACTATTGGGATGTATACTGAAAAGTCTATCTTTTGTATGAACATCTTTATTTTGAAATAAGAATCACATGATCATTGTTTGCATATTTTTATGGCTATGCATATTGTCTAATACATTACATTGTAGATAACATGGTGTGTGGTGTCACACGGGAGATCATGTTATCGGTTCCTTGTAAAGTATAAGTAAAGGCTCACAACCGAGATGGCTTTGGACAACCCATTGGTATGGTTGTAGTGTGATTTGGTATTGGTTTGTCTTGACTATAAAATCACACTAGTACACTTTGTGTGTATTGAGCAAAATCGACTTAAAGGTGATTCGATTTATTACTGACTACATAATTGAATTGGACATCAGATATTATATTGTACATGCTCTTAATCCCGATATAATAACAGACACATATACTTAGTATTCATTTCTTTGAATTACCAATGGGCGAGATTTATAGATTAAATCGATAGAATCGGTAAGTTGGGAAATGCTATTATTTATATGGTGTGTCGTTGATTATAGGAGGAAACCGTGTCCTATATATTAGGATGATGATGTCCCCTTGAGGAGCTCATAAGGTTCATCATGTAAACCCTGCAGGTGGACTTGGTCCGGCATGATGAAAAGGTTGAGTGGTACTACTCATGGAGTTAGATGTTGAATAATTAATAGTCAGTAAATTAATTAATCGATGGACAATCGAGATCTTAAACACGGGGAGAAAATGTACATATAATATATGGAGCCCATATTAACTTATGGGGGTTGGTGAGGTAGATCAATGATAATCCTTTAGTGGATTAGATTATCATTAAAGGATCAGACTTTATGTGGCCTTGATCCATTGGGTGGCCAAGATCAAACTCCTCCTCATGGTCCCTATTGTAGCCTATTAATAACTCATGAAGCTTAGATCCAATGGATAGAAACAAAACTCTAGATCCAATGGTAGAGATTAAATCTCTAGATCCGACGGTTGAGATTAAATCTCTAGATCCAACAGTTGAGATTAAATCCCAAGAACCAATGTTGGAGATTAAAAACAAGGCTTATCCCTAACTCTATAAAAGGAGGGCAAGGGGTGGGCGGCAACTTGAATCCAACTAGAGATAGGATTAGGGTTTTGGGCGGCAAGGCTTGGAGGCTAAGGTTTAGGGGTTGGCGGCACCAAATAAGGAAGGTCTTTCCTTTCTTCTTCTTCCCTCAAGGTGGCCGGCGACCTAGCTTCTCTTTCCAGCCCTTGGCTGGCGTCCAAAGCAGCCCCTCTCCCTCTCTTTGGCCGGCAAAACCTAGGCTTAGGGTTCTCCCTTGGAGCTTTGGTTGGCATTCACCTATTCTCCTCTTCCTCCATGGCCGGCGGCAAGCTCCAACCTTGGAGTTTGGTGGTTGGTTGAAAGAAGGAGAAGAGGCTTGTTTCTATTTTTCCTCTTGCTCGGAATGAGCAAGGAAGGAATATTGGCAGTCTAGGAGCTTCAACTTTTGGTAGATCGTCGCCCACACGACGTACGAAAGGAAGAAGATCATATAATAGAAGATTGAGAGGTATATCGATTCTCTAATTTTATTTGTTACATGTTTATATTTTTTTTCAATTATAAGCATGTTATATTCTGTTTGTGGCTAAATAATACGTGGATCCTGAATATAAACACAAAAGCCGGCAATCTGTGCATCGTCTATTCCGCGGCTACACATAGAATAGAGGTTGGTCGCTTGAACAACAAGAGTTTGTTCAAGCAACCACTATAAACGAATAGCACGACGATGACAAGGTTGCTTGGGTATTCCCTTTTGTCTAGGATTAAATTTTTAATCCGGAGACATCAATGGGATCGCCATGAGCAAGCGACCGAGTTGAAGTGGGAAGCGAAGTTTCCCCTCACGGATCAACCCATCAATTGGTATCAGAGCCACGATTTCCGGTTTTGTGTGTTTAGGATTCGGTTAATTTTTATGCACTTTTCATATATTATATGTGTCGAATAATAGTAGGATATGCGTAGGTTAACTCTTTGGTTGCAGGTATAAGATCCAACTATTATGGCCATATGTGTGTATGTAATTCTATGTGTGTAAATATTTATTTTGTTGAATCCTCGGGGTTGCCGAGGCTAGTATTTAATTTTTTGTAAATTAGATACGACATTTTTTAGCTACTCTTTCTATTTTAGTTTACTTTCGATCTAGATTTCATGTACACTCCCTTGTGGAGTATAGGATCAATGGATGTAAATTAAAATAGTTTTTAGTCTCAGCTCGGATCTCCGGATGGCTCGTACATGGCGTAGGAGGAGCGGACGAGAAGGCGATACGACGGGAGACATATTGAAGACAAAAGCCATAATAGTTGGAAAATAATTTATTTTTCATATTTATTGCTTATTGTTTGATATGCATGTCGTAGGCTAGAAAATTCCTCAATTTCAAATTACTAAGTGGGAGAGGGAAATTTTTATAAATTCCCACGGCCTCCATTACGATTTGACATGTCATGCAAACAAACTTGCGCGTCGGCTCTGAGTGCCTTCCTCCCCATCGGATGAGTTTGTTTGTGGATCACATGGTCAAATATGGTTATAGGAAATTATTTAGGAGTGTGTGTACTTCTCCATTGGAAGGCACATAACCCAAGATAATTACCTTGGTACCGAGTAATGGTGAACACTTAGATACAAATATAAGTATCCTCCCCATCGGAGTCACTGCTTTTATTTGTAGGGCCAAAGAGGAACCAACTATTAATTTTACTTGTCAAAAAGATAGGTTGACAAGATAGTAAAATTAATGGGTAAAACCTTCTCTTACAAATGTAGAATTCGTATACGTCCACACTATCGTGGCATACGATATTCTCGGTGTTTTGAGGTGTTGGTTGATTTTAAAATTTTATTGTTTGAGGAATCAATAATTTTTTAAAATCTAATGTTTTGATATATGTGATTCTTAGGTTTTCTTTCAAAATGACTTTCAACCCGCTTGCTATGATACTGAAAGAGAATAAACTTACTGGACCCAACAATGTTGATTAGAAGAGGAATCTAGACATTGTCTTGACTTTTGAGGAGTACAAATATGTACTCTTCGAAGAGTGTCCTCCTAAGCCTGTGAATGAGCTGGAAGTCCTTGGAGCTGAGATCGATGGGGAAACCCGGGTCGATATCACTCTCCAATAAACAAAAAGGCTTGCTCAGGCTCAGGCCATGGTTGCTCAGAAGGTTTCTACTTCTAAGCCGAAAGGTAAGAAGAAGAAAAAATAAGGTGGAGCAAAGCTGGTGGGAGGATCTCAGAGAGGAATGAAAAAGCCGAAAGGAAAGTGCTTCACTTGCAAGCAGACTGGACATTGGAAGAAGGACTGTCCCAATCTGAAGCAGAAAAAAGGTATATCCTTTGGTCTAGTCGTTGAAACATGGTTATCGGTATTATCTACCGGCACCTGGTGTGTAGATACGGGAGCCACTGATCATGTCTGCAATACTTTGCAGGGGTTCTAGGAAACCTGACGACTAGCTGAAGGGGAGATTACCATTTACTTGGACAATGCCACGAAGGTGGCGGCTATTACAGTGGGAGATGTTTATTTGTCTTTTGAGAAAAATTAAGTTTTGGTTCTTAAAAATTGCCTTTATGTACCTTTATTTAGAAAGAATTTAATTTCGGTTTCTAAATTGTTTATGGATGGATATTCTATTTCTTTTAATGACAGAGTTGTTATAAAAAGGAATAGGGATATTATCTATTCTGGTACATTGATAGGAAATTTATACACGCTTGAACCAAAAGCTCCCATGATGCAAATAGAAGTTAATAACTCATCTTCTAATTCTAATGAGAGAAAAGAACCTTCGAAGATGAACCAAACATATCTTTGGCATCTTAGGCTTGGTCATATTAACCTAAGCAGAATTCAAAGGTTGATAGTTGATGGACCTTTGGGTTCATTAGTGGTGGAGGATTTCCCAACCTGTGAATCTTGCTTGGAGGGTAAAATGACCAAGAGGCCTTTCAAGGCCAAGGGGTATAGAGCCAAAGATGTGTTGGAGTTGGTTCATTCTGATTTGTGTGGTCCTATGTCTATCCATGCTAGAGGTGGTTTTGAGTATTTCATCTCTTTTATAGATGATTATTCAAGATATGGATACATTTACCTGATGTGCCGCAAGTCTGAATGCTTTGACAAGTTCAAAGAATTCAAGACTGATGTAGAGAAACGTCAAGGTAAAAGTATCAAGACACTATGATCTGATCGTGGTGGCGAGTACCTCTTAAGAGAGTTTAGGAATTACTTATCAGAGGCTGGGATTCAATCCCAATTGTCTGCACCTGGCACACCCTAGCAGAATGGTGTAGCAGAGCGAAGGAATAGGACTCTTATGGAGATGGTCAGATCGATGATGAGTTATTCTGAGTTGCCAGATTCATTCTGGGGATATGCTCTAGATATGGTGGTGTACATTCTGAACTTGGTTCCATCTAAATTAGTGCCTTCTACTCCCACAGAGTTGTGGACTGGGCGAAAGCCTAGTCTAAGACATATTCAGATATGGGGGAGTCCAGCACATATGCTGAAGGTAGATGTTGGTAAGTTGGAACCTCGTACAGAAGTACGCATGTTCGTTGGCTATCCTAGAGGAATGAAGGGTGGTTTATTTTATAGTCCTAGACATCAGAGGGTGATCGTTAGCACGAATGCAAGATTTCTAGAGGAAGACTATGTGATGAGCCACAAGGCCAAGAGTAAAATTGTTCTCGAGGAATTAAAATGGGAAGTCACTTCTTCAGTACCACTAGTACAAGAGGATATACCACAAATCACTACACCACGTGTCACAGAGGATACACAGGAGATATCTCATCGTTGTGGGAGGGTTGTTAGACAGCCTGATTGATTCATGTTCTTAGGAGAATCTTCTGATTTGGTCCCTGGCGAACATGAACCTGATCCCTGGACATATGACTAGGCAATCCAAGATATAGATGCAGCATCATGGCAAAGTACAATAAATACTGAGATTGAATCTATGGATTCAAATCAGGTCTGGGAACTAGTGGAACCACCCGATGGTGTAAAAACCATTGGATGCAAGTGGATCTACAAAAGAAAGAGAGGAATAGATGGGAAGGTTGAGACCTTCAAAGCGAGGCTTGTTGCGAAGTGGTATACTCAGAAAGAGGGTATCGATTATGAAGAGACCTTTTCGCCGGTAGCCATGCTTAAGTCTATCCGGATTCTCTTATGCATAGCAGCTCATATGGATTATGAGGTGTGGCAGATGGATGTCAAGACAGCTTTCCTGAATGGAAGTCTTGAGGAAGACATCTATATGAAGCAACCAGAGGGATTCATTGCGAAGGGCAAAGAGCATCTTGTATGTAAGCTTAATCGGTCCATTTATGGATTGAAGCAAGCTTTGAGGTCTTGGAACATCCAATTTGATGAGGTAATCCAGTCTTATGGATTTATTCAAAGTTCGGATGAGTCTTGTGTATACAAGAGATGTGATGGAAACGTAGTGGTATTTCTTGTACTATACGTAGATGACATTTTGTTGATTAGCAACAATATCAAGGTGTTATCGAACGTAAGGGTATGGTTGTCCAAACAGTTTGATATGAAGGACTTGGGAGAGGTGGAACACATCCTTGGGATCAAGGTTATAAGGGATCACAGGAAAAGGATGTTGTGCTTATCCCAAGCTTCATACAGAGACACGATTATGATTCATTTTAGCATGCAGAACTCCAAGTTTTCTACCTTTCAGGCATGGAGTTCCTCTATCTAAGGAGATGTTTCCTAGAACATCTGAGGAGATAGAGGAGATGAAGGCGGTTCCTTATGCTTCGGCGGTAGGAAGCCTCATGTATGCGATGCTATGTATGAGACCAGATATCTGCTTTGCCATGGGCATGGTCAGCAGATATCAGAGTAATCCAGGACAGGGACATTGGACTATGGTAAAGCATATATTGAAGTACCTGAGAAGGACTAGGGATTATATGCTGGTTTACCAGGCAGACAAATTACTCCTGTGGGTTACATGGATTCCGACTTCCAATATGATAGGGATAACAGTAAGTCTACCTCAGGTTTTGTGTTTACTTTGGGAGGTGGATCCATTGTATGGAGGAGTGTCAAGAAGAAATGCGTGGCAGACTCCACCATGGAAGCTGAGTATATGGCAGCCTCTGAGGCAGCCAAAGAAGTTGTGTGGCTCAGGAACTTCCTGATGGACTTCGATGTGATTCCAGGTTTGCCCAGAACTATCACAATTTATTGTGATAATAGTGGTGCAGTTGCAAACTCGAAGGAACCACGAGCCCATAAGGCAAGTAAGTAAATAGAGCGCAAGTACCACCTGATACGAGAAATCGAAAAGAGAGGAGAAGTTACTGTGGTCAAAATTGCATCGGAGGAAACCCTGGAAGATCCTTTCACTAAGGCCCTTCTGGCGATAGCTTTTGATAGGCATGTGGAGGGAATGGGGATCAGATGTATGGCAGTTTGAGGACAGCATAGTCTTTTAGTATAAGTGGGAGATTGTTGGGATGTATACTGAAAAGTCTATCTTTTGTATGAACATCTTTATTTTGAAATAAGAATCAGATGATCATTGTTTGCATATTTTTATGGCTATGCATATTGTCTAATACATTACATTGTAGATAACATGGTGTGTGGTGTCACACGGGAGATCATGTTATCGGTTCCTTGTAAAGTATAAGTAAAGGCTCACAACCGAGATGGCTTTGGACAAACCATTGGTATGGTTGTAGTGTGATTTGGTATTGGTTTGTCTTGACAATAAAATCACACAAGTACACATTGTGTGTATTGAGCAGGAACGACTTAGAGGTGATTTTATTTATTGCTGACTACATAATCGAATCGGACCTCAGATATTATATTGTACAACTCTTAATCCCGATATAATAACGGGCACATATAATTAGTATTCATTTCTTTGATTTACCAATGGGCGAGATTTATTGATTAAATCGATAGGCTCGTTAAGTTGGGAAATGGTATTATTTATATGGTGTGCCATTGATTATAGGAGGAAACCATGTCCTATATATTAGGATGATGATGTCCACTTGAGGAGCTTATAAGGTTCATCATATAAACCCTGTAGGTGGACTTGGTCTGGCATGATGAAAAGGTTGAGTGGTACTACTGTTAGAGTTAGATGTTGATTAATTAATGGTAAGTAAATTAATTAATCGACGGACATTCGAGATCTTAAACACGGGGAGAAAATGTACATATAATTTATGGAGCCCATATTAACTTATGGGGATTGGTGAGGTAGATCAATGATAATCCTTTAGTGGATTGGATTATCATTAATGGATCGGACTTTATGTGGGCTTGATCCATTGGGTGGCCAAGATCCAACTCCTCCTCATGCTCCCTATTGTAGCCTATTAATACCTCATGAAGCTTAGATCCAATGGATAGAAACAAAACTCTAGATCCAACGGTAGAGATTAAATCTCTAGATCCGACGGTTGAGATTAAATCTCTAGATCCGACGGTTGAGATTAAATCCCTAGAACCAATGGTGGAGATTAAAACAAGGCTTATCCCTAACTCTATAAAAGGAGGGCAAGGGGTGGGCGGCAACTTGAATCCAACTAGAGATAGGATTAGGGTTTTGGGCGGCAAGGCTTGGAGGCTAAGGTTTAGGGGTTGGCAGCATCAAATAAGGAAGGTCTTTCCTTTCTTCTTCTTCCCTCAAGGTGGCCGGCGACCTAGCTTCCCTTTCCAACCCTTGGCCGGCCTCCAAAGCAGCCTCTCTCCCTCTCTTTGGCCAGCAAAACCTAGGCTTAAGGTTCTCCATTGGAGCTTTGGTTGACATTCAACTATTCTCCTCTTCCTCCTTGGCTGGCGGCAAGCTCCAACCTTGGAGTTTGGTGGTTGGTTGAAAGAAGGATAAGAGGCTTGTTTCTATTTTTCCTCTTGCTCGGAACGAGAAAGGAAGGAATATTGGTAGATCGTCGCCCACACAACGTTCGAAAGGAGGAAGGTCATATAATAGAAGATCGAGAGGTATATCGATTCTCTAATTTTATTTGTTACATGTTTATATTTGTTTTTCAATTATGAGCATGATATATTCTGTTTGTTACTAAATAATACTTGGATCCTGAACATAAATACAAAAGTCGGCGATCCGTACATCGTCTATTCCGCGGCTACTCGTAGAATAGAGGTCGGTCGCTTGAACAACAAGTTTGTTCAAGTGACCACTCTAAACGAATAACACGACGATGACAAGGTTGCTTGGGTGTTCTATTTTGTCTAGGATTATATTTTTAATCCTGGGACAACGATGGGATCGCCATGAGCAAGCGACCGAGTTGAAGTGGGAAGCGATGTTTCCCCTCACGGATCAACCCAGCACAAACAAACGACCAACAATACAATTTCACCACATAAATTCAAATTCAGAATACGAAACATACGATAACCAAAAATTGAACCTTTGGGAGTCGAACGAGATGGAATCAACTAGCAGAACACCGAGCATTCCAATGAATCTTCTATCTGCTACCTGGGAGACAAAAAAACCTAGGTTCTATGGTGGTGAGTATAAAACTCAGCGGTAAAATGAGGATAGTACATGAACAACATATGAACGAATAGAGTTCAACAGATATACAGTTTATAGGCAATATCAAATAACCCTCAGTATATCTATAATCCATGGATATACAAACTGACTAACTAGATATAATGCAATATACTGACATACCTGTAGATCGGCAATTACATAACCCATAACAACCTGAACAAGTATACAACAACATAACACATACGAATAACATGCACGATCAATAACACATATGTGATCAACTCATAATCATATGTACAACGTATAATCGAATGTGGTACTAATTTAATCCATCTAATGTAGAATCATAATGATAAACAAATGCCCATAACAATCTGCTCGAACTCATACGAAAATACTCCACATACAACAGTATAACACTTGCACATGATATATATGATAATGTACAACCATATGCAACAATCATAGCTCAATCATATGGAACAATCACAAGCATATGCAATATGCATCGAACGTAAATATGCGCCTCCACAGCAATGCATATGCATGGTCACTGTCTACACACCTCGCTACCACAACCCTATGTGGCCTGGGTGAACAAAACATGACAACTATCCCAACTCCAGCTACCACTACTCTCGAGTGGTCGAATGGGCAGTATGAGTAAGTAGCTATCTGGAAACATAAGAGTCCCTGCTGCAAGCAACACTAGTTACCACTACCCATGAGTGGTCGAGTGTTGCACGATAGGACAAGTAGCATGCCACTCCATCTACCACTATCTCTCAGTGGCTGAGTGCTGCAGATATCACTGCCCATATCTCCCACAACCACTATCCCACAGTGCCCAGGTGGACAGGTATGACTGATGACTCTCTATCAACCACAAGGAAGACATAGTCAACAGCATGCATGTAATGAGATGATAAATCCTCCATACATCTAGGCCCTCGGGCACACTCTCTATCCCACAGAAAGCCATATACAATAGACAAACAACCCATGCTAGGTCCTCCAGTCCATAAACAAAACTCCACCAACGATCCACTCAACTATCCACAGTAGTCATGGTCAACAGGATGATGCATTAAGAAAACCAAGTCTATGGTTATAATCATTACCAACTCTAGTGGTATAATATAGATAGTACTAAACTATCTATATTATAACTGTACTAAACTACATGTACTTATGCAATGTCCATAGATCAAATATAGATAGTATCTATAATCAACAATAGGGATGAACTGAAATTGTATAGATATCAACACGAACATCTCGAAGTTCAAAGACTAAGTATCAAGCACAGGAATAATCAGAGTAGAGTCAAGGTAATGATACTATCATCATCATAAAGATCCATACACTAGAATCAACAAACTACCTGACCAAGGTAGGAATTACCCACCTGATATATAGACCGCCAATTGTCTTCACGTCCGAAATCTATCTCGAATCAAGGTCTTGCACACAACATAAAATACAATTAAGTTTTATTGTACATTGAATGATCAAATTGAAGCATACATCGATTATGTATTCCGATCAACTAACCAAAATTTAACCAAAGTATCTTTTACCCATCCTACATAGTTATTGCCACACCGTTATTCATTAACTACTAATTACCTCAAGTAATAAACCAAATTCCATCAATCCACAATCATATCCTCCAACAAAACAACACCATTCCACTAACACTTATCATAGACTACGGTTAAGCAGACGACACAACATAAAAATTAACTACTATATCGTTCTTATATTCATATCCATTTATTAAATATGAATTAAAATTCTCGAACACACACACACACCCTTCATAGTCCACGGCTATATCTCTGTGAGTATAATACACTAGAGCCATTAGAGTCTTTACACCAATTCACATCAACGACTATACCAATGATCATCCACTTCCCGTTGCCCTTAACCATACATCCAAAATTCAACTAACTGAAAATTAATCCATAGCCAATTCAACCCACCAATCCAACAATCAATAGGACAGAACAAATCCATATCAAATAAGCTATATAAACAAATCATGCACCAACACCTCAATCTGCAAATAACCATCCAAACTTACCTTGAACTTACCAATACAAATCCAGTTTTTCCATCTCTCCACTGATCATCTGTAACTACTCGATTGTCATCTAATTAACATAACTTGATTTACCAGCTCCCAAGCTTACAACCCACCACACATAATTATAACCTGCAATTGGACTGATCTATCCTAAAAACCATAGAAATCCTAAAACTTAGGATGATCGGCTGACAACAACACTGATGCGCACGGATGCGACCTCGAATCTCACGACGGATACCATCAAGGACTCAAAGCGCACACTCACGCTCAACGCCCGCAAGTGCACGGATGTCATCAAGTAATAAAGATTTATCGATCCCACAGGGACTGGGATTCGAATACCAATACACTAAGTTGTTGCGATTATTCAAACGTAATCTCTGAGAGAGCCGGTTGGTGAGGACTATCGGTGGACCCTACTCTGTATGGTGTCACACGAAGGAGGAAAAGAGTATGTCGGGGTCTTAAAAGGCGATTCTAGGACTTCGGTTTCGCTTGTGTATCATAGAACAATGTTGTCAATTGGCGTCGTCTAAACGTCTACCTACGGTTTAGGGGAAGGGACATCATACACTCTCCCGCAGAGCCGCCGCATTCACCGGGAGCTATCTCCACCCAAAAGGACGGGATAGAGGGTACGAGGATGCAAAATCAATCCTTGCGGTGGGTCGTTTCCGATTTCACCGCTCCCTTCTCCCCGTAGTGGAGGGAGGTCAGGTTTACCGCCTAGGTTCCTTGGATCAAACCTTCTAAATTTTAGATTGCGAGGGTTGTCACCACCTCGTATCGCCTAAGCACAGCGGAAAGAAAGCAAACACATGTAAATATAATAGAGAGCAACTACCAATTGTCAAATTAAACTTTTTGCCAGAATTTAATATGAACCAACATTGTTTATGTACACAAGCTACTCCCTAATCCAAGAATCGAAAGTACTACTCCATAAATACGAAGGAAGAATCACAAAACATGTTTAAGTTCGAATACAATAGAAATAGAGTGCAGAAATAGAGATATACGATGCTTCGTGATCTTCTCTCCAGCGTTGTATTGCAAGTTGTGGACCTTCGGCGGCGTTCCTCCTCCCCACTGCAAGTTACCGAAGCTTTTTAGGGCTTCGGTGTGCCGTCCTAGCCGTCGTGCCTCTCCCCTAGGGGTTGGGCGTGTTAGTAATATATGAGAGATGTCCTAAGGCAATCGCCTTATGTATGAACCATTTATATGATAAATGAAGATTCACTATTTGAGTATACATGTTTTATGTATTTGATTGGATCTTAAACTCATTTACTGAATGTCCACGATACGATTCATAGCATGAGAGAATTTGTGATTGGATCACAACTAGTGAGTATCTCTACATGTGTAATTGTGATGTATCGGAATTATCCCTAGTCGATGAATTGATGGATTTGGACACCATCAATTCTGTCGAGACTAGCACGAGGTATACTCCTTGGTGTATCCAAGCAGCTGATTCTCACTGGCTGGAGACATAGTGATGTCCGGAGTTAATCGTGGTTGCTAGTTATGGTAACTAGTTCATTGGAGTGACCAGCCGTAAGACTTCATATGGTTCTCTGCATATATAGATATGTCAATGAAGTTCTTACTGTGGCTTAAGTGCGATGTTCCTTTAACTTGCGGTATTCAAGTCATCTTGATCATGGAGACTTATGCTTTGACATCTTAAGCAAACATCTCCGAGGAGATGTGGACCCGGGATGATTGGGTATAAGTCGAAGTGATCGAAGGTGTTTGAATAGCCTATAAAGGATTCACCACTCCTTGCGAGGAGATGTATACCCATGGCCTCTCATCGGATTGTTACTAAAGTCTTTGGCCAAAGCATTACATGTTTAGAGTAAGGTACTCTTCGATACATGTGGAGTAACTAGAATCCGTAGGACGAGGTAATGATACTTGGGCTAGGTGTGACGTAGTCAGCCTAGTGGGGACTGACACTATAGACCATGTCCTGAACCAAGTGGGTATAAGATGAGTGAAGGGAATGGGGCACGATTCATTCGAGCTACTGAAGGGTTTCAGAAATAGTTCGGGATCAACCATTGATCTTTTCGGTTAATTGGGGATCATGATGTACTACTAGGTGCCACTCATGATCATTCTATAATTAATGGTTAATTATAGACGACCAACATAAACCGAGAACTTATTTGGTCACACGCACAATGAGTGTAATCCAAAGGATTTAAAACGAGCTTGAGAATGGGATTCTCAGACCGAGAGAAACTAGGTTTGGTTGGACCAAACATAAAGCGAGCATGAAATCGTTTCAGTCGCAATGGAAGCATGGATGGGCTGCGTCTTATGAAGACGTAATGGATGGACCAAAATGGTTTGGTTCTAATCCAATGGATAAGAATAAACCAAAGGGTTTGGTTTATTTTAAACGAATGAACCAAAAGTTGGTTCGGTTCGTTTTAACTTAAAATAAACCATCATGGTTTGGTTTATTTTAACTTATCTTAATGGAGCGGGTTAACGGGCTTTATGGATATGATCCATTAACCATTAAGAGAATTAATTCTCTATAAAAGAGGGCTTAAGGGATTGTTAAGCCCTAATCATCCAAAACCCAAGCTTGAAGTTGCCGCCCACCCCTTGGAGGACTTTTCGCGCCAACTACAAGCCGCTGCCCAGCTTTGTGCCTCAAGACCCTTGCCGGCGTCCAAGATCCAGCCGGTGAACCTCCGGCGACCCTCCGGTGATCTCCTATAGGTTCGGCATCAAGGTGAGCTTTTTCTCTCCTTGTTTTGGCCGGCGCCTACTCCTCCACCAAGCTGTCCAGTTTTCTGGACAGCTTCTTCTCCTCTCGTCGGAGCGTCGTTTGGACGACGGTTAGTGATCCGACAGCGGCTAACATACCGGGGATTTGATCTCCGGTAATCCTCTGAGGTGGAGGACGAAGGATTCGTCAATCGGTTGACGAATACCTCTCCGGAGAAGCGAGTCTTGAGGACTTATTTTTAGGTCCGAATTTGGATTCGGATCGTGATCATCTCTCGATCACGTCGTCTTCAACACGAGGCTAGTAACCCGTACGAAGACGAAGCTCGTGACTTAGCGAAGTCATCCCGAGGAGCTCGGCGTGGATACGGATAGAGACGATTCTTATGAGGATCGTTCCGGTTGATGCCGTTCCCGCTACACGTCATACGAAAGGTATAACGTAGTTTAATTTTCTTTTATTGCAAATTTTAATTTACGGTTATGTCTACACTTGTTGTAATAGCATGCGTGTGTTGTGTGTGTTGTAATAAATATAGATTTATTAATTTTAATTGCTTCCGCTGTGCTCATGTTTACGAAACATGATCGAACACACACACGCCGCGGTGCCGGAAACCCAACAGTGGTATCAGAGCCCAGGTTGTGTTTCGACATAATCGTAAAATGGTTTTGCGATAGTCATAATGTATTTCTGGAAATTTTCTAAATTTTGGAAATTTAGAAGTATTTATGGAAATTTTTCAATTTTGGAAAGTCTAGAAGGATTTATGGAAATCTTCCACTTTTGGAAAGTTGGAAGTATTTATGGAAATTTATATTTTCCATAAATAAAATATTTGATTAGATTCTGGAAATTTGTTTCCTAATTTAATCATGATTTGATTTGGAAAATCAAATCTTAAAATATTTTATTTCCATAAGTAGTTTTAAAGATTTAGGAAATTGGTTTCCTAAATAGATTTTCCTTAATCAAATAATTCCATGAATAAAATATGTGATTAGATTTGGAAATTTGTTTCCTAATTTAATTATGATTTGATTTGGAGAATCAAATCTTAAACATATTTTATTTCCATAAATAGTTATGACATATAAGGAAATTATATACATGACATAATTGTATGTCATGTAATTGCATTAGATGCATAACATTATGCCATGCGTGTCGTGACATGTAGATGTATGTCATGTATGTCATGCCATGTAGATAATAGTTATTTGCATGCAAAGAGGATGAGACATAAAAACCCTTAATCAATATTAAAGCCTACACCTTCCATTAATATGGTTAGAACCAGAGTTCTATTTCTTGTTTGGGTTGTTGGACTCTCTCCAAGCCCGGCTCGAACCCGAATATGTTCAAACCATGGAATAGTTTAATACTAATATGGTAAGAGTCAGAGGTCAATCGTTAGCTTTGGTTGTTGGACTTTCTCCAAGCTGGGCTAATTGGTTGAATGCGCTCTAACCATATTAAAACTATGTCCCGATTAATGGGTTGGCTTTAACCTGGAGCATCGGCTTGTTGGACTCTCTCCAAGGTCGATGTAAAGGGAGGTGAAGTTGGGTGCTATGCATATGATGCATACTTGTTAATGTGTTAACAACCCGATGTATGTGTGAACATTCAATTAGTTGATAGCACATTGTGATAGTTGCATATACGGGATATGCAATCGGTATAGATGATACCTACCGTCGTAGTTATGAATGACTTGTTGGACTCTCTCCAAGGTTGTTCATAACTATGATGGATATCAGCCCATTTGGAGATGGACCTACAATCTCCCGAAGAGATTTTGGGGTTTTTGAAATTCGAAAATGAATGGGATTTATAAATGTATATTGATGCATTTTTAAAATCATCTTTCTCATATATGCTCGTTTTGTATTTCTAAGTTAATATATTGATCATGATGTGTTTGAATTTGCGTTCCATTTTTGGATTCAAATAAATTGACTGGGCCGAACTTCTTGGACTGGCTTAGAAACTTGAGAATTGTTCTCAAGGTGAAAAGCTTGTAAATGTCCTCGAAGCGCCTCTTCCCGCTCGTCCTAGTGACGATGCAACTCTGGACCAATTGTTGGCCTATCAGAAACATGTGAGTGATTCTGAACAAATGAGTTGCATCATGCTAGCCACGATGGAACCCAAGCTACGAAAGCAGCATGAGCATATGGATGCTCATATCGTAGTCCTTCATCTCTGTGAGTTGGTTGATGAGCAAGTGAGATTCGAAAGGTTCGAAGTCTCAAAGATCCTATTCACCTCTGAGATGCTAGGAGGTTCATCTGTGGTACTGCTCAATATGCTGAAGACTGTGGAGTCTTCTGAGAAGCATGAGCAGGGGACGGTGCTGTTAGTTGATTCCTCGAAGAAAGGTTCTAAGAGGAAGTCAAAGGAACAGCAGAAGGGAAAGAAGAGTAGGGCTAAGAAGGTAGAACTAGCACAAAAGGAAACTTGCCATCATTATGGCAAGGAGAGCCATTTGCGAAGAAAGTGCAAGATTTATCTTGAGTCCATGAAGAAGGATAAGGCATCGGATGCCCCATCTTCTTCAGAAATCTTCTTTATTGATTGTCATTCTATTTCCTCGACACTTGGGTATTTGATCGGTGTGGCTCACATATATGTAATGACATACATGGGCTAAGGAATAGAAGAAGACTCGCCAAGGAGAGTCAAATTTACGTGTTGGGAATGGAGCAACGGTTCTTTGCACTCGCCATCGGAACGTATTTGTTGGAACTCCTGTAGGACTTGTCTTAGAACGACAATTGCTTTTATGTTCCTTCGTTGATAAAGAACATCATTTCTATTTCTTGTCTAAATAGAAATGGGTTCCATTTGACTTTAGTAACAATAATTGCTGTTACATATCAATGGAGTTCTTTGCGGATTGGAACTTTAAGCAATGGTGTTTATACGCTGGACGATCCAAAGGATATTTTCAATATCGGTTGAGCAACAAGCGCGTGCTCGAAAGGATAATCAAATAGACTCCTATATGGCATTGTCGTCTTGGCCATATAAGCAAGAAACGCATGTCCGAATTACACCGATGTGGAATTCTGGAATCGTTTGAATTGGATTCATACGATACATGCGAATCATGCTTAAAAGGCAAGATGACTAAGTTACATTTTACTGGAAAAGGTGAACGAGTGGGAGAGTTACTAGGTCTAATACATACTGATGTATGTGGACCTATGTCAACTCAAGCATTAGGAGGCTATAGCTACTTCATTACCTTCACCGATGATCACTCACGGTTTGGGTATGTGTTCTGATGAAACACAAGTCCAAGCCTTTGAAAGGTTCAAAGAATTCAGAAATGAAGTAGAGAAACAACATGATAAGAGTATTAAAATACTTCGATCGGATCGAGGTGGTGAATACTTAAGTCAAGAGTTTCTGATTATCTAAGAGACAATGGCATATTGTCTCAATGGACTCGCCTATACACCACAACATAATGGTGTATCCGAGAGGCGAATCGACCTTGTTGGACATGGTCAGTCAATGATGAATCATGCAACTCTTCCCAAGTCCTTTTGGGGCTATGCACTTCGCATACTGCTTACTTGTTAAATGTAATGCCTACCAAGGTAGTCTCAACTACTCCATATGAGATATGGAATAGTAAGAAACCTCATGTATCTTACTTGAAGATATGGGGTTGTCTCGCTTATGTGAAGCAGATCAGACGCATAAATTGGATGCTAAGTCCGATAAATGTCTATTTATTGATACCCTAAGGAAACAAGGGGTTACCAATTCTATCATCCCGTGGAACAAAAGGTGTTTGTTTCAAGGCATGCTGTTTCTAGAGAAAGAGTTTCTGCAAGAAAATAAAGTGGGAGTGTCGTCGAGCTTGAGGAGGCTCGAGAGACTCAAATAGACATTGATGAGATACCGGTGAAGTACACAACACAACTCATAGTGATGAGCAATCTACGACCTATTGTAACACCACATCTTCGTAGATCCGCAGAGAACACGCAATATTCCCGAGAGAGATATGGATTTCTCGTAAGTGAATCGAACGACGTGTTACTCATTGATGATGAGGAGCCTACCAGCTTATGAAGAAGTGCCGACAAGTTCAGAAGGGATAAGTGGCTTGGTGCCATGAAGTCGGAAATGGATTCCATGTATGAAAACCAAGTTTGGAACTTGGTTGACCCACCAAGGCATAAAGCCTATAGGGTGCAAGTGGGTTTTCAAGAAGAAACCGACATGGATGGTAATGTGATTACCTATAAGGTTAGATTGGTAAAAGGATATCGCCAAAAACAAGGTGTTGATTATGACGAAACCTATTCGCCAGAGCGATGCTTAAATCCATTCGATGCTCCCGCCATAGCGGCTCATTATGATTATGAGATATGGCAGATGGATGTGAAAACAGCTTTCCTTAATGGAAACTTGCTCGAGGACGTGTATATGATACAGCCTGAGGGTTTCACATCGGTTGATAAAACCAAGGTATGCAAATTGCGACAGTCCATTTATGGATTGAAGCAAGCATCCAGAGTCTGGAATATCTGCTTTGATGAGATAATCAAAAGTTTGATTTCTCACAAAATCCGCATTTAACCTTGTGTGTACAAGAAGGTTAGTAGTGCGATTACGTGTTCCTAGTATTATATATCGATGACATATTACTTATAGGAAGCGATGTTTCAATCTTCTGATCGATTAAGGTTTGGTTATCCAAGACATTCTCCATGAAAGACACAGGAGAAGCAACCTACATCCTCATTAAGATCTATAGAGATAGATCGAAGCAGTTGCTTGGTCTTTCGCGGATCTACATATATAGGCCGAGTGCTAAAGAGGTTTAGCATGTCGGAATCAAGAAAGGTTTCTTACCCATCGGGCATAGGGTACACCTTTGAAATCTATGTCATGCCTGCGAAGGCGAGGATTTGCATGAGTAAGATTCCTATGCATCATGCAATAGGATCTATCATGTATGTTATGTTATGTCACGAGGCCCGATGTATCGTATGCTCGAGTGTCACGGCGGATACCAGATCGATCGAGGAATGGATCATTGGGTGGTATTAAGACGATCCTTAAGTACTTAAGAAGAACTAAGGATGTGTTCCTAATATATGGAGAAGGGTACATGGTGATACGTGGGTATACGGATGCCAGCTCCAGACAGACAAGGATGATTCCATGTCTTTGTCTGGGTATGTATTCACCTGGAATGGAGGCGCAATAAGTTGGAAAGGTTCCAAGCTTGACACTATAGTGGATTCTGCCACTAAGGCAGAATACATTGCGGCTTTAGGCAAAGGAAGGCGGTTTGGATCGAAGTTCATCTCTGAACTTGATGTGGTCTCATCGATGATCCAAACATGTGCTTCGCCGCTATCATCTTATCAGAGAGATCATAAGTAGGAACGAAATACAAATCGAGAAAATTCCCACTGAAAGGAACTTAGCGGATCCTTTGACTAAAGCATTACCTCAAAGTAAGTTTGAGGGTCATGTTAGAGCTTATGGTATTAGATACTGTAGCGATTGGCATTAGGCCAAGTGGGAGTCTGTTAGTAATATATGAGAGATGTCCTAAGGCAATGCCTTATGTATGAACCATTTATATGATAAATGAAGATTCACTATTTGAGTATACATGTTTTATGTATTTGATTGGATCTTAAACTCATTTCTTGAATTTCACGATACGATTCACGGCATGAGAGAATTTGTGATTGGATCACAACTAGTGAGTATCTCTACATGTGTAATTGTGATGTATCGGAATTATCCTAGTCGATGAATTGATGGATTTGGACACCATCAATTACATCGAGACTGTATACTCCTTGGTGTATCCAAGCGGTGATTCTCAGCGGTGGAGACATAGTGATGTCGGAGTTAATCGTGGATGCTAGTTATGGTAACTAGTTCATTGGAGTGACGGTAGTAAGACTTCATATGGTTCTCTGCATATATAGATATGTCAATGAAGTTCTTCTTGTGGCTTAAGTGCGATGTTCCTTTGACTTGCGGTATTCAAGTCATCTTGATCATGGAGACTTATGCTTTGACATCTTAAGCAAACATCTCAGGAGATGTGGACCGAGATGATTAGGTATAAGTGAAGTGATCGAAGGTGTTTGAATAGCCTATAAAGGATTCACCACTCCTTGCGAGGAGATGTATACCCATGGCCTCTCGTCGGATTGTTACTAAAGTCTTTGGCCAAAGCATTACATGTTTAGAGTAAGGTACTCTTCGATACATGTGGAGTAACTAGAATCCGTAGGACGAGGAAATGATACTTGGGCTAGGTGTGACGTAGTCAGCCTAGTGGGGACTGACACTATAGACCATGTCCTAAACCAAGTGGGTATAAGATGAGTGAAGGGAATGGGGCACGATTCATTCGAGCTACTGAAGGGTTTCAGAAATAGTTCTGGATCAACCGTTGATCTTTTCGGTTAATTGGGGATCATGATGTACTACTAGGTGCCACTCATGATCGTTCTATAATTAATGGTTAATTATAGACGACCAACATAAAACGAGAACCTATTTGGTCACACGCACAACGAGTGTAATCCAAAGGATTTAAAACGAGCCTGAGAATGAGATTCTCAGACCGAGAGAAACTAAGTTTGGTTGGACCAAACATAAAGCGAGCATGAAATCGTTTCAGTCGCAATGGAAGCATGGATGGGCTGCGTCTTATGAAGACGTAATGGATGGACCAAAATGGTTTGGTTCTAATCCAATGGATAAGAATAAACCAAAGGGTTTGGTTCATTTTAAACGAATGAACCAAAAGTTGGTTCGGTTCGTTTTAACTTAAAATAAACCATCATGGTTTGGTTTATTTTAACTTATCTTAATGGAGCGGGTTAACGGGCTTTATGGATATGATCCATTAACCATTAAGAGAATTAATTCTCTATAAAAGAGGGCTTAAGGGATTATTAAGCCCTAATCATCCAAAACCCTAGCTTGAAGTTGCCGCCCACCCCTTGGAGAATTTTTTGGTGCCCAACTACAAGCCGCCCTTGACTTTGTCGCCGTCCAAGACCCTTGCCGGCGTCCAAGCTCCAGCCGGTGAACCTCCGGCGACCCTCCGGTGATCTCCTATAGGTTCGGCATCAAGGTGAGCTTTTTCTCTCCTTGTTTTGGCCGGCGCCTACTCCTCCACCAAGCTGTCCAGTTTTCTGGACAGCTTCTTCTCCTCTCGTCGGAGCATCGTTTGGACGACGGTTAGTGATCCGACAGCGGCTAACATACCGGGGATTTGATCTCCGGTAATCCTCTGAGGTGGAGGACGAAGGATTCGTCAATCGGTTGACGAATACCTCTCCGGAGAAGCGAGTCTTGAGGACTTGTTTTTAGGTCCGAATTTGGATTCGGATCGTGATCATCTCTCGATCACGTCGTCTTCAACACGAGGCTAGTAACCCGTACGAAGACGAAGCTCGTGGCTTGGCGAAGTCATCCCGAGGAGCTCGGCGTGGATACGGATAGAGACGATTCTTACGAGGATCGTTCCGGTTGATGTCGTTCCCGCTACACGTCATACAAAAGGTATAACGTAGTTTAATTTTCTTTTATTGCAAATTTTAATTTACGGTTATGTCTACACTTGTTGTAATAGCATGCGTGTGTTGTGTGTGTTGTAATAAATATAGATTTATTAATTTTAATTGCTTCCGCTGTGCTCATGTTTACGAAACATGATCGAACACACACACGCCGCGGTGCCAGAAACCCAACAGGGCGTAGCCATCCTTATATAGGCATCGCCTCGGACCGCTGGAAAATCCAGAAAAAGCCCTAGTCGTGAAAATCCATCGGGTCGTCACACGGCTATGTGTTTCTACATGGCAAGGTCGTGTGCATCCCTAGGGTGATGTTTTTCGCCCATTGGACATGGCTATGTGAATCCACACACCCTGGCCGTGTCCCACTCTTCGTCTAGCTGCGAAAGTCCTTCTTTTGCTCCGAAAATGTGTCTTTTTCACCAGAAAAGCTAACCTACACACAAAAGTACAACGATCTGACCTTCGAACCAGAAAATAGGAAATCCGTGCAAAAATATAGTAACATATGCATGAAATTAACACAAAATGTAACAAGATGTGAGTGAAAACTACTCCTAAAACCCTATATGTTTTGCTCACATCACTTCCCTCAGACTTAAATCTTTGCTTGTCCTCAAGCAAACCTCAGTACCATAAAATTTTAAAAAGATATTGTTCCATAATTAGCATACTAACTAAATTTATCAGGTGGTATTTGAAATCAAAGTAAAATAGATATATTCTAAAAATTCATTAAGTTAGCTCCTCGTGCTCATGCTAGGCGAATCATTCTTAGGGGATGCCCGTTCCATGGTGAGTTAAGTCGTCACCCCATAGCTTTCCTAAGGTTTTCGGCTCTTAGGCACTTACCTGCACAAAGCGAGGGTCGTTCCCTAGATCTAGCATAAAGTCTCAAAGACATGCTCGGTATTGAGAGAAATTGGGAAGTGTTTCCCCAGTAACCTTACTCGGTCTCAAAGGGGCACCTAGTTATTTCCACCCATGACAACTGCTTTTTTATCCCTCATAATCTCTTTTTTTTTTCTTCTTCTCGCTCTTTTTTTTTCTCATTTATTTTTCTCTTTTTTTTTCTCTTTTTTTTTCTTTTATATTTTTTTTCAGTTCACAGGGATTTTGATTTTTCCGAATGGGCTTACACAATCCGAGCATCTCCAGTAACTAAAATGCTAAACCTAGAGTCACCTATGGATTCCAAAGTACTAGACTACTGAAGTGAATCATAACTAGGTATGTACTAGATTCTCCCTTTCAGAATGTTCAACATGTGTAAGTGCAAAAAAATAAAGCTAACTAGTGTAAGTCTAGAACATTCAATAAAGTGAATAAAATAAAATACCACAAGATAAATGGAGTTAAGCTACCTATGGGAACAACTCATGCAAGAAACTCTCAAAAAATACTACTGAAGTAGCTTTACAAACACCAAAAATTAAGTACTGAAAGAAACTCAACAACTCATGCATTCATGAACAAATGAATGAAAATACTAGAAAAGAAACTACTACTAGGAAACAAAACAAAATAGATTTTGGGGTCTCCCCCCCCCCCCCCCCCCAATACTTAAATGAAAATATACCTCTAATATGGTGGACGAGGTGAAAAGTCTGGGAGCTTGGGCATCTCTAGATCCTGGGAGAACCTACTGCTGAGCCACTGATGCCACATATATATGTGGTCGATCTGCGAACTAGTGGATGTAGCAGCTACTCGGTGCTCCTCCTCCCTAGCCCATTGTGCATGCTGGGCGTGCATATGCTGGCACATATCCCTGCGGTAGGCGACCTCATCTTGGCGACGAGCAGCCTCCTCCTGGAAGTATATGCGGGCCTCATCGTAAAACTCCTCAGCCTGCTGGAAATGCTCCCGAAATCCCTGGAACTCCGCCTACTGGTAGGCGCTCTGCTCCTCCCACCGTTGCCTCTGCATCTGCTGCTCAGTGTAAATGTCGTCGAGGCACGATCGGAACTCCGAGAAATCATAGGCCAACGTGCCTGCATCCTGCTCAAAAGTAGAAAAAGGTGGTGGTGCAGGTGTAGGCTCATGTCGACATGGACTAGGTGGGCTCCTATGCATGTGTGGACTGGAGGGAGAGTGATACAAAGGTGGAGAGATGGGCGCTGATGTGGATGGTCCTTCATGTGGAGGGGACTCTACTATCAGGTCTAAGCGTTAGTTTGCGCGTATAACATTTGTGGTACGATCCGGATCGGGGAGCCTAAGGGCCGTAAGATTTTTCCTTACATAGAATAAGGAGTCTCCTTCTCTTACAATCATCTTCATGGCCATGCATACTCCTAGGTTGATCCTAGGGCTCCCCTCTATACTCTCCAATGTTGTGTAATCGTACCCATCCTATAGCAAATGTGGGTAAGTAGGCCTCCCACATTGATCTCTCCGCGTGCTGCTTTGGCCATATTCACTAAGTGTCTGATGAAGTGGGACCCTACATCGATGCTACTCCTTTCTTGTAGCAAATCCCATAAGCAAAGCAGCTCGCTGGCTCTGACTACACCGTCACTCTCCCCACAACCAAATATGGTACTGGCCATGATACAGTGTAGGTATCGAAAGACGGGGTTTTAGAGGCATGATGCTTTGTCCCTAGATGGGTCATAAGCGTGCTCCCTTGTCAACTCAGTCCAAATCATACGAGAGTTGTACCCATTAGGGGTCCTTCTCTCTCCCTCGCTTGGCAAGCGAAAGCATGAGTTCCATTGGTGAAGGGTCCACTCATGCTCAATATTAAAAAGTCTAAAAGTTATCCTACCCTCCTCACTTTTTCTACCTGTTAAAACTTCTGCCTCTGAAGAACTAAAAATTTCCAAAACTATCCTAGGGTAGGTTAGGTACTTTATACCCATAATCTCTTCCCACCCCATTTTTGCAAATAGGGTGTGCATGTCACCCAACAAACCTAAAGATTCTAGCAAATCCTCATCTAAGTACCTAATAGCAGTAAGTTTACGAGTAGAGAGCATATTGTATCTATCTCTATGGTCATTATTGCGAAAAAGTAGAGGGGGTAGGGAGTTACCCTCTTCTGGAGCTTGAGGGGCGTCGACTCTCCTTGTTCGTCGCTCCGAGGTGCCGGATCAGGATGCTACGGTCTTAGTCCTCCTCATCCATGCTCCTTTTGGCTTCTTTAGAGCTTAGAAATGCTTCTAGAGGAAGGGGAAAGCGAAATCACATGGCTAGGGCAAGAACTTTTGAAGCACACCGTGCAAATGGGGTAAAAACACATGGCTCGCCCCTTTTAACCTCGCGTGCCACGGCCATGTAAAAACACACGGCCAGGCCGTGTGCGCCTCTGGTCAATCGGGCATGGCCATGGGAAAACACACGGCCAGGCCGTGTGTCCCTATTTTTCGCCCATTTATGCACCATTGCCCAAATTTTCTCATACACTTCACCTTATAGGCTAATATGGGTCTCATTTTTGCCTAGCAAAGTTCTTTTCTATTTCTAACTCTAAATGTGATGGAAATCAAAACTAAAATCAAAAAAATGTATGCAATGCAATCGAAAAGGGAAATCTAAACTAAACTTGGGTGGTCTCCCAAGAAGCGCTTTGTTTAAAGTCGTCTAGCTCGACCGCACTCTACTATCAACTCGGCTCTGGTGGTTCAGTGAACCTCCATTCATCCGTCTCAAAATCTTGATACACAGCTTCCTTCCTAGCTCTCGCTGGAATCACATACTTCCCTGACGCAGGTTCCTAACTTCCTGTCCCAGCAGGCTCAAATTCAATCTTATCCTCTCCCAGTTTTAGGGTCAGCTTGTGATTCTTCACATCAATGACCATTCCTGCAGTCGCTAAAAGTGGTCACCCCAAGATGACGGGTATCTTGGGATCCTCTTCCATCTCCATCACCACAAAGTCAGTTGGCAGTGTAAACTTCCCCACCTTAACAGGAACGTCTTCTAAAATCCCCAATGGGTAGCAGTATGAGTGGTCAGCTAGTTGTAGTGTCATAGTAGTGAATTTTAAATTTCCTAGCCCTAGATTTTTGCATAAGGTGTAGGGAATAAGACTCACACTTGCTCCCAAGTCACAGAAGGCTTTGCTAATCAGTGTCGTCCCTATATAGCATGGGATATAGAAGCTCCCCGGATCTTTTAATTTCTGAGTAGCTTCGTTTCGGAGATAAGCACTTGATTCCTCTGTGAGGGCTACTGTTTCCAACTTCACGACCTTCCTACGATGCGCCAGAATATCTTTCATGAACCTAGCGAACTGGGGCATTTGGTGCAACGCTTTGAGTATCGGTACCTCTATTGAGATCAACTTCAGCATGTCCAGGAATTTACCAAACTCGACATCTTTCTTTGCATTCGTCAACCACTATGAGAACGATACAATAAGGGGCGGTTGAGCCCTCACAACAGGCTCCCGGTTCTTCTCTCTCGCTTTTTCATTCTTTGCCTCCCCCTGAGGCTCTAGCGGGTCAGATCCCTGGTCCTTTTCAACAACCGACCATCCTGACATTTCTTTCAGGATCCTCCCGCTTCACAGCGTCACTGCCTAGCACTGCTCTACCGGATTGGCCTCTGCTCTTCCTGGTAGCTTCCCTGGTATCCTGGATATTTGGTTCGAATGAAATTCTCCAGCATATTCTCCAGATGCGTGTTAGAGGGACGTGGTTGCCCATTCTCTCCTGGCGGTTGGAACCGCCCCAAGGTATTCTTATAAAGAAATTTTTGGTGATTCCTCCATCCCGGATGAGAAGTGCTGGAGTGCTGGTTGTTGGGTCTTGGGTTGTAGTCCCCAACTGCATCGCAGTGCTCAATCTGCTCATCCTGGATCCCCTTCCCTCCATAGTAGTCCATGGAATTGATAGTGTAACGCCCCACTGCAAGCGTGGGTTGACCACGTTCAGAAGCCCATTCATGATGGTTTTGTGTCACCTCTTCGATAAGTTCCTCTGCCTCCTCTATGATCTTGTACATTAGTTCTACTCCTACGGTAGAATCTAGGGACATCTTTGTGGCATAAGCGATCACATTATAGAAAATGTGGATCATCAGCCACCTCTCCAGTCCGTGGTGGAGGCATTGATAAAGTAGCCCCTTATAGTGATCCCATGCTTCGAATAAGGACTCCCCCTCCTTCTGGCGAAAGCTTGTGATAAGATGGCGTATGTGAGCAGTCTTACTTGGTGGGAAGTATTTATTCAGAAACTGCTGCTCACACTGCTCCCATGTGGTGATGCTGCCAGAGGGTAGAGAGTGAAGCCAATCCTTAGCCTTATCCCACAGTGAAAACAAGAATAGGCTCAGGCGGATCACGTCAGAAAGGACTCCGTTCAGTTTCATTATCGAACAGTTTTCGATAAAAGCCTCAAGATGTCGTTTGGGTCTTCAGTCGCAGCTCCCCTGAATTGCCTCTGCTGGACCATATGTATAAGTGTCGGCTTCAACTCAAAGTTATTCGTCGAAATAGACGGTCCAGCTATGCTCGACCTGATTCCTCTAGCTCTAGGAGCTCCGTAGTCCCGCAGAGGTCGGCTTCCTATATTCACCTCGAATGTAGCTTGATCTTCCATCTTTCGTTGTACTGCTCTCCGACAGTGAAAGGTTTGCTCAATCTCTAAGTCGATCGAAATTAAACCTTCCGACCCTAATCGTCTAAGCATACGATGAACCAAACCTCAAAGTTAAGAGTGCTAACCTATTGCTAAAAGCAGAAAATAAATAAGTCTAGCAAGTAAAAAATCTAAGATGCAATAAGTAAATAGGAAACTACTGCTGAAAATAAAAACTAAATATGGAAAATAGAACTAAAGCAAATAAGATCAACTATAAGAAAATAAATCAAGTAAATAATCTAATCCTAAGTCCGATCCAATTTACCACCGTTCGATTTGATATCGAATCGACAATCCCCGGCAACGGCGCCATAAACTTGATGCGCACAGACACGACCTCGAATCTCATGACGGATACCATCGAGGACTCAAAGCGCACGCTCGTGCTCAATGCCCGCAAGTGCACAGATGTCATCAATTAAAAAAGATTTTTCGATCCCACAGGGACTGGGATTCGAATACAAATACACTAAGTGGTTACGATTGTTCGGACGTAATCTCTGAGAGAGTCAGTTGGTGAGGACTATTGGTGGACCCTACTCTGTACGGTGTCAGACTGAGGAGGAAAAGAGTATGTTGGGGTCTTAAAAGGCGATTCTAGGACTTTAGTTTCGCTTGTATATCATAGAACAATGTTGTCAATTGGCTTCGTCTAAATGTCTACCTACGGTTTTGGGGAAGGGACATCATACACTTTCCCGCAGAGCCGCCGCATTCACCGGGAGCTATCTTCGCCTAAAAGGACGGGATAGATGGTACGAGGATGCCAAATCAATCCTTGCGATAGATCATTTTCGATTCGACCACTCCCTTATCCCCGTAGTGGCGGGAGGTCAGGTTTACCCCCTAGGTTCCTTGGATCAAACCTCCTAAATTTTAGATTGCGAGAGCTTTCACCACCTCGTATCGCCTAAGCACAGTGGAAAGAAAGCCAAACACACGTAAATATAATAGAGAGAAACTACCAATTGTCAAATCAAACTTTTGGCCAGAATTTAATATGAACCAACATTGTTTATGTACACAAGCTACTCCCTAATCCTAGAATCGAAAGTACTACTCCAAAAATACGAAGGAAGAATCACAAAACATGTTTAAGTTCGAATACAATAGAAATAGAGCACAAAAATAGAGATATACGATGCTTCATAATCTTCTCTCCGGTGTTGTATTGCAAGTTGTTGACCTTCGGCGGCGTTCCTCCTCGCCACTGTGAGTTATCGAAGCTTTTTAGGACTTCTACGTGTCGTCCTAGCCGTCATGCCTCTCCCCTAGGGTTTGGGCAGAGCCATCCTTATATAGACATTGCCTCGGACCACTACAAAGTTCGAAAAAAGCCCTAGTCACGCAAATCCATCTGGCCACCACACGACCATGTGTTTCCACACGGCCAGGCCATGTGCGGCCCTGGGTTGCTGTTCTTCGCCCATTGGACATGGCCGTGTGAATCCACACGCCCTGTCCGTGTCCCACTCTGCGTCTAGCTGTGAAAGTCCTCCTTTTGCTCCAAAAACGCGTCTTTTTCACCAAAAAAGCTAACCTGCACACAAAAGTACAACGAGCAGACCTCCGAACCAAAAAATAGGCAATGCGTGCAAAAATAGAGGAACATATGCATGAAATTAACACAAAATGTAACAAGATGTGAGTGAAAACTACTCCTAAAACCCTATATGTTTTGCTCACATCAAACACAAACCAATCGACATAACAAAAATTTCAATAAGCAGAAGGATGAGAAACTGAATAATACCATGAACTAGAGCTAGAACCATAGCTTACCTTCCCTCATCTGAGTTCTAAGTTCACAACCAGTCATCAAGAAAGGAACCTATGATTTGAATTGGAAGTCATCGGCAACAACAAGCTCAAAACACTGGAATGAAAGGTGGTCAACTGATAGAGCAACAATGGTTTGACTGAAATCACGAAAACTAGAATAGGTAAGAAAAGAAAAGATCGAGATCTACCAGCAATCACATCTACACCAACGCCATTCCTCCCTGTATCCAACGTAATCATCCACTCCAACTTTAGATCATTGTGCTTCCAATCATAGATTATCGTCGAGAAAGGAGTCATCAGTTCTTCATCTCGAAATTGCCAGCTCACACAGCTACGGCGTCGACCGACGAGAGATGACAGAGACCAACTGGAGCTCGGAATCGAAATGAGATGGAGCGGTGAAAAAAACGAGAGAAAGCAAAAGAATCAACAATGGGAAGAAAAATATCAAGCAAAGGAAATGATAAGAAGGTTGGGTTGATTTTTTAAGGCCAGTGGAATGGGTCTAATTAACCTAGGTTTAGCTTGATTCAAACCAAAAGTGTTTAAACCTAGGGTTAAACCATTAAACCTTTGATAAATCACTTATTAATATAATGATCATAAGAAACTTATTTAAGCCTATTAATATTTTTTCCCCCTGATATGTTACACGAGGGATCCGAGAGGCATGAGGATGATTGAGGTGGCTAGAAGGCTTAGGTTTAGGCTATGGGTGGTTATCAAGTATGAGGGAATCATACTTAGTTTAAACATCATATTTGAGATTTACCAGTTGACTGGTCGAGTGTTTAACACTCGAAAGCCTAGTTGACTCAGAGAAGTCGACTAGTCAAGTAGTCGACTGAGGCTCGACTGTTGATCTGTGGCTCTGGTGTTAGTGATATATGAGAGATGTCCTAAGGCAATCGCCTTATGGTTGTACCATTTATTTGATAAATAAAGATTCACTATTTAAGTATATATATTTTCATGTATTTGATTAGATTTTAAACACATTTACTAAATATCCATAATACGATTCACAACATGAGAGAATTTGTGATTGGATCACAACTAGTGAGTATCTCTACATGTGTAATTGTGATGTATTGAAATTATTCCTAGTCGATGAATTGATGTATTCAGACACTATCAATTTTGTTGAGACTAGCACTAGTTATACTCCTTGGTTTATCCAAGAAACTCTTCCTCACTAGCTGGAGACATTGGGATGTCCAGAGTTAATCGTGGATACTAGTTAGGGTAACTAGTTCATTTAAGTGACTAGCTGTAAGACTTCATTTGATTCTCTATATATATGGATATGTCAACGAAGTTCTTACTGCAGCTTAAGTGTGATGTTCCTTTGACTTGCAGTATTCAAGTCATCTTGGTCATGGAGACTTATGCTTTGACATCTTAAGCAAGCATCTCCAAGGAGATGTGGACCCGAGAAGGTTAGGTATAAGTCGAAGTGTCCGAAGGTGTTTAAATAGCCTACAAAGGATTCACCACTCCTTGCGAGGAGATGTATACCCTTGGCCTCTCGTCGGATTGTTACTAAAGTCTTTGGCCAAATCATTACATGTTTAGAGTAAGGTACTCTAGGATACATGTGCAATAACTAGAATCCACAGGACGAGGAAATGATACTTGAGCTAGGTGTGACATAGTCAGCCTAGTGGGGACTGACACTATAGACCATGTCCTGAACCAAATGGGTATAAGATGAGTGAAGGGAATGGGCACGATTCACTGTAGCTGCTGAAGGGTTTCAGAAAAGGTTATGGAATCAACCGTTGATTTTCCGATTAATTGGAGATCATGATGTACTACTAGGTGTCACTCATGATCGTTCAATAATTAATGGTTAATTATAGATGGCCAACATAAATAGGGAACCTTTTTTTTTTTATGAAAGGTAAATATATATCATTAAATAAAAGCACAATCATACAATAGCCTAGGATTCATGCTCATGTCATGTCTGACGAAGTGTCAGATCTGAGATGTATCCAAGGTGCGACGTACATGTGCTCTCATGAGTACCAACCCTCTCGCTTGATACATCCACTCATTCCTCTCTATCTTCCTTGTCACGTCCAAACCCTGTGAACTGAACATTTGTACCATCCATGTCTCTATGTGCTCCTATGTACCATCCACTTGTTCTCAGCTCCTCATGTGTACCTTCTTATGCCATCTTATCCACAAGGACCTCCTAGCTTCGGGATCTTCCAGTGATTATCACTTTTAGCAAGTGATCAGCTGATAACTGATTTGGCTTGTCTTTACCGTAGCCGTTTGCTATGGACTAGATAGGCCATTCTGGTAGGCAAATTCACCTCTATTAGTCTTTTTGGCCAAGCCTCAGCCATAAACGAATTTTCAACGTCTTTACCATAGTCGTTTGCTATGGACTAGATGTTGGGTTTCCGGCACTGCGGTGAGTATGTGTTCGAACATGTTTCGTAAACATGTACACAGCGGAAGAAATAAAAATAATAAATCTAATTTATTACAACATACACACCACACGCATGCATAGTACAACATGTGTAGACATAATCGTAGTTTTAAATTTTGGAATAAAAGGAAATTTATTCTACGTATACCTTACGTATCACGTGTAGCGGGAAAGACATCAACCGGAGCGATCCTCGCTAGAATCACCTCTATCCATATCCATGCCGAGTATCTTTGGGATGACTTCACAAATTCATGAGCCTCATCTTCGTACAAGTTACTAGCCTCGTGTTGAAGATGATGTGATCGAGAGAAGATCATGATCCGAATCAAAATTCGGATCCAAAATGAGTCCTCAAAAACTCGCTTCTCCGGAGAGGTATTCGTCAACCGTTTGACGAATCCTTCATCCTACACCTATGAGGATAACCGGAGATCGAATCTCTAAAAAAGTAGCCGCTGTCGGAGCTCCAAACGTCGTCCAAATGATGCTCCGACTCAAAGAAAGCAAGCTGTCCAGAAAACTGGACAGCTTGGTGGAGGAGTTTGCACCGGCCAAAGAGAAGAGGGCCAGCAAGTCCTTGGTCACCGGAGCCATGGAGGATCACCGGAGGGTCACCGGACGATAGCCGGCTGGAGCTTAGATGCCGGCAATAGGCTTGGACGGCGGCACAAGAGTGGGTGGCGGCTAGGGTTGGGTGTCGACCACAAGAGGAGAGGGAGAGGGTGCACGACAACTATGGGTTGCTTGGATTAGGTTTTCACAAAACCCTTGAGCCCTATTTTATAGAGAACAAATTCTCTTAATGGTTATCGGATCATAACCAAAAGCCCATTAATCCGCTCCATTAATTTAAGTTAAAATAAACCAAACCGATTTGGTCTATTTTAAGTTAAAACGAACCGAACCAACTTTGGTTCATTCGTTTAAAACACACCAAACCCCCTTGGTTTATTCTCCACCATTGGATTAGAACCAAACCAATTTGGTTCATTCATCATGTCTTCATAAGACACGGCCCATCCGCGCTTCCATTGCGACTTAAACGATTTCGTTCTCGCTCCTTGTTTGGTCCAACCAAACCTAGTTTTTCTCGGTCTGAGAACTCATTCTCAAGCTTGTTTTAAATCCTTCGGATTACGCTCATTGTGTGTGTGACCAAATAGGTTCTCGGTTTATGTTGGATGTCTATAATTAACCATTAATTATAGAATGATCATGAGTGGTACCTAGTAGTACATCATGATCCCCAATTAACCGAAAAGATCAACGGTTAATCCAGAACTATTTCTGAAACCCTTCAGCAGCTCTAATGAATCGTACCCCATTCCCTTCACTGATCTTATACCCACTTGGTTCAGAACATGGTCTATTGTGTCAGTCTCCACTAGGTTGACTACATAACACCTAGTCCAAGTATCATTTCCTCATCCTACGGATTCTAGTTACTGCACATGTATCCAAGAGTACTTTACTCTAAACATGTAATGCTTTGGCCAAAGACTTTAGTAACAATCCGATGAGAGGCCATGAGTATACATCTCCTAGCAAGGAGTGGTGAATCCTTTATAGGCTATTCAAACACCTTCGATCACTTCGACTTATACCCAATCATCCCCGGTCCACATCTCCTTGGAGATGCTTGCTTAAGATGTCAAAGCATAAGTCTTCATGACAAAGATAACTTGAATACTACAAGTCAAAGGAACATCGCACTTAAGCTGCAGTAAGAACTTCATTGACATATCTATATATGCAGAGAACCATATAAAGTCTTACGGCTGGTCACTCCAATGAACTAGTTACCATAACTAGCATCCACGATTAACTCCGGACATCACAATGTCTCAAGCCAGTGATAATCAGGTGCTTAGATACACCAAGGAGTATACCTCATGCTAGTCTCGACAGATTTGATGGTGTCCGAATCCATCAATTCATCGACTAGGGATAATTTCGATATATCACAATTACACATGTAGAGATACTCACTAGTTGTGATCCAATCACAAATTCTCTTATGCTGTGAATCGTATCGTAGACATTCAGTAAATGAGTTTAAGATCTAATCAAATACATGAGAACATGTATACTCAAATAGTGAATCTTTATTTATCATATAAATGGTTCTAACATAAGGCGATTATCTTAGGACATCTCTCACATATTACTAACAAACTCCCACTTGGCCTAATGTCAATCGCTACGGTATCCAATACCATAAGCTCTAACATGACCCTCAAACTTACTTTGAAGTAATGCCTTAGTCAAAGGATCCACTAAGTTCGTTTCAGTGCGGATTTTCACGATTTGTTTTTCCTTCCTACTAATGATCTCTCTGATCAGATGATAGCGACGAAGCACATGTTTGGATCGTTGATGAGACCTTGCCTCTTTCGCCTGTGCAATTGCTCCATTGTTGTTGCAGTAGACCGGTATTGCTTCAACACTGGCTGAAACCACACCAAGTTCATAAATGAACTTCTTGATCCAAACCGCTTCCTTTGCTGCTTCCGAAGCTGCAATGTATTCTGCCTGAGTGGTAGAATCTACTACAGTGTCTTGTTTGGAACTTTTCTAACTCATTGCGCCCCCATTCAAGGTGAACACATATCCAGAATGAGACCTGGAATCATCCTTATCTGTCTGAAAGCTAGCATCCGTATACCCGTATATCACCATGTCCCCTTCTCCATATATTAGGAATACATCCTTAGTTCTTCTCAAGTACTTATGGATTGTCTTAACAGCCGCCCAATGATCCATTCCTGGATCAGACTGGTATCTACTCATGACACTCAGAGCATACGATACATCGGGTCTCGTACATAATATAGCATACATGATAGATCCTATTGCAGAAGCATAAGGAATCTTACTCATGCAAATCCTCTCGTCTTTTGTGTGCAGACACATAGACTTTAAAAGGTGTATCCCATGCCTGATGGGTAAGAATCCTTTCTTGGATTCCGACATGATAAACCTCTTTAGCACTCGGTCTATATATGTGGACTGCGAAAGACCAAGCAACCGTTTCGATCTATCTCTATAGATCTTAATCCCAAGGATGTAGGTTGCTTCTCCCAGGTCTTTCATGGAGAATGTCTTGGACAACCAAATCTTAACTGACTGTAAGACTGAAACATCATTTCCTATGAGTAATATGTCATCGACATACAATACTAAGAACACGACTGCACTCCCACTAACCTTCTTGTGCACACAAGGTTCGTCTGGATTTTGTGAGAAATCAAACCTTTTGATTGTCTCATCAAAATGGATATTCTAGCTCATGGATGCTTGCTTCAATCCATATATGGACCGTCGCAATTTGCATACCTTGGTTTTATCAACCAATTTGAAAGCCTCAGACTTTATCATATACAGGTCCTCGAGCAGGTTTCCATTAAGGAAAGTTGTTTTCACATCCATCTGTCATATCTCATAATCATAATGAGCCGTTATGGCTAGGAGCATCCGAATGGATTTAAGCATAGCAAAAGGCGAATAGGTTTCGTCATAATCAACACCTTGTTTTTGATGATATGCTTTCGTCACCAATCTAGCCTTATAGGTAATCACATTACCATCCATGTCGGTTTCTTCTTGAAAACCCACTTGCACCCTATAGGCTTTATGCCTTCAGGTGGGTCAACCAAGTTCCAAACTTGGTTTTCATACATGGAATCCATTTCTGACTTCATGGCTTCAAGCCACTTATCCCTTTCTGAACTTGTCATAACTTCTTCATAACTGGTAGGCTCCTCATCATCAATGAGTAACACGTCGTTCGATTCACTTACGAGAAATCCATATCTCTGAGGAATATTGTGTGTTCTACCAGATCTACGAAGATGTGGTGTTTCAATAGGTCCAGCCGATTGCTCATACTTATGAGTTATCGGCTGTTGTGCTTCACTAGGTATCTCATCAATGTCTATTTGAGTCTCTCGAGCCTCCTCAAGCTCGACGACACTCCCATTGTTTTCTTGCAAGAGAAACTCTTTCTCTAGAAACACAACATGCCTTGAAACAAACACTTTTTGTTTCACAGGATAATAGAATTGTAACCCCTTATTTCCTTAGGGTATCCGATAAATAGACATTTATCAGACTTAGCATCCAATTTGTCTGATACAGTCCGATTCACATAAGAAGGACAACCCCATATCTTCAAGTAAGATACATGAGGTTTCTTACTATTCCATATCTCATATGGAGTAGTTGAGACTACCTTGGTTGGCATTCTGTTTAACAAGTAAACAGTTGTCTAAAGTGCATAACCCCAAAAAGACTTGGGAAGATTCGCATGATTCATCATTGACCTGACCATGTCCAACAAGGTCCGATTACACCTCTCAGATACACCATTATGCTGTGGTGTATATGATGGAGTCCATTGAGACAATATACCATTGTCTCTTAGATAATCTAGAAACTCTTGACTTAAGTATTCACCACCTTGATCTGATCGAAGTATTTTAATACTCTTGTCATGTTGTTTCTCTACTTCATTTCTGAATTCTTTGAACCTTTCAAAGGCTTCAGACTTGTGTTTCATCAAGAAAACATACTCAAATCGTGAGTGATTATCGGTGAAGGTAATGAAGTAGCTATAGCCTGCTAAAGCTTGAGTTGACATAGGTCCACATACATTAGTATGTATTAGACCTAGCAACTCTCCCACTCTTTCACCTTTTCCTGTAAAAGGTAACTAAGTCATCTTTCCTTTTAAGCATGATTCGCATGTATCGTATGAATCCAATTCAAACGATTCCAGAATTCCACATCGGTGTAATTCGGACATGTGTTTCTTGCTTGCATGGCCATGACGACAATGCCACATGTAGGAGTCTAATTGATTATCCTTTCTGTAGGGATGTATACTGAAAAGTCTATCTTTTGTATGAACATCTTTATTTTGGAATAAGAATCACATGATCATTGTTTGCATATTTTTATGGTTATGCAATATTATCTAATACTTTACATTGTAGATAACATGGTGTGGTGTCACACAGGAGACCATGCTATCGGCCCCTTGAAAAGTATAAGCAAAGGCTCACAACCGAGATGACTTTGGACAAACCATCGAAATGGTTGCAGTGTGATTTGGTATTGGTTTGTCATGACCATAGAATCACACTAGTGCACTTTGTGTGTATTGAGCAGGACCGACTTAGAGGTGATTCGATTTATTGCTGACTATATAATCGAATCGGACCTCAGATATTATTTAGTACATGCTCTTAATCCCGATATAATAACGGGCACATATACTTAGTACTCATCTCTTTGATTTACCAATGGGCGAGATTTATAGATTAAATTGATAGACTCGGTAAGTTGGAAGATGATATTATTTATATGGTGTGCTGTTGATTATAGGAGGAAACTGTGTCCTATATATTAGGATGATGATGTCCCCTTGAGGAGCTCATAAGGTTCATCATGTAAACCCTGCAGGTGGACTTGGTCTGGCATGATGAAAAGGTTGAGTGGTACTACTCAAGGAGTTAGATGTGGATTAATTAATAGTCAGTAAATTAATTAATCGATGGACATTCGAGATCTTAAACACGGAGAGAAAATGTACAAATAATATATGGAGCCCATATTATCATAAGGGGGTTGGTGAGGTAGATCAATGATGAACCTTTAGTGGATTGGATCATCATTAGTGGATCGAACTTTATGTGGGCTTGATCCATGGGTGGCCAAGACCCAACTTCTCCTCATGGTCCCTAATGTATCCTATTAACACCTCATGATGATTAGATCAAATGGATAGAAACAAAAGTCTAAGATCCATTGGTAGAGATTAAATCTCTAAGATCCGACGGTTGAGAATAAATCTCTAGATCCGACGGTTGAGATTAAATCCCTAGAACCAATGGAGGAGATTAATTCATGACTTATCCCTAACTCTATAAAAGGGTGTCAAGGTGTTGGCGTGAACTATTATTGAAGAGAGCAAGGCTTGGGCGGCAAGAGAAGGGAATCCTATGTTAGGGAAATCTCTTGCCATGATAAGGTTTTGATGTGTGTGGCAAAGGGTTTAAGTTAGGTTGGTATTGTTATTTGATATGTGCGTTGGAGTCTTGCAGGACTTAGTAATTCGCACATGGAGCCTTGGCGGGTTCACCCTCACAACCTCAGTCCTTGAGTCGGTGAAGGATGACTTTGCGGAAGCCGTGCGCTTGGAGCATCTGAGGGACCGCCGGACGAGATGACTTGAAGTGAAGCCAAGGAAGCAGACTTCGGAGGCAAGAGACGTGAAAGAGCATTGCAGAGTCGTGCGCCTGATGCTGCCGAGGGACGTGGCCGCGAACTAAGAGAGCTTCGGCGACGGACTTCGAGTGAGATGAGAGAATGAGTGAAATGTAAGTAGCTCATTAGGTGAACTTGGCCGAATGGCTGAGTGTCGGAGACTTGACCGCAAGGGTTAAGGTTTACCCGACCGCCGGAAGCTCAAACTTATGTTAAGTTTGAGTTTCACACGACACCAGTCGACTGCCATGTAATGGCAGTCGACTGCTCTGAGTCGAGTGTGTTCGACTGGTATCTGACTGATGGGTTTATGCCCATCGATATGGAATGGCTCATCGCGGAAGGATGTCACGGGCACATAACCGCTCATAGCCGACTGGGATGTCGACTACGGAGGCAGCAGTCGACTGGTGAGGTCCATCAGTCGACTGCCAAGGGTTCCGTTGGACTACAACGGTCGGGATCCGATGTGTTCAGAGCCCGTTGTAGTGATGGCAGTCGACTGGTGGCAGCCAACGGGAAGAAATCAGTCCTCTCTATAAAAGAGGGTGTGAGCCTTTGAGAAGCTAATGCTTATGCTCTAAGTGATCTTCCTAGTGCCCCACAACCTTTAAACTCGTCTTACTTGTCTTTACTTCAATCTTATTGTAAGAAGAGTGATCTTGGTTGTAAAGGTTACCTCCACCTAGCTTTGTGCAAAGGAGAGACCATTAGTGGATTGGTTTTGGCGGAGTGATTCACCGAGGAAGAATTGGGGACCGTGGATTAGCGGCGTAGCCGTGAACCACGTTACACCATCTTGTTAGCATTTGATTTCTTGTATTTCTATTTGCTTGTCTTGCTTTATTTTTTCTGTTGCGCTAATCTCTTTGTAGACGAGCAAATACTCACATCCAACGTTCGAGGGCTATTCACCCCCCTCTAGCCGGTCGTACCGATCCCCTACAAGTGGTATCAGAGCCAAGGAAAGCTTGTCGAGGACTAACCTCCACAACAAGCAACATTCAAAATGGCCGGCTCCAACATCCACCCACCAAAGTTCGACGGCGAATTCTCTTCATGGAAAAAGAGAATGGAGGTATTTTTCGAAACGGATTTTGATATTATGATTACAATTGAATCCGGTTTCGTTTTGCCTATGGATGAAGAAGGAAAGCAAATAGAGAAATCTAGGTGGACCAAAAAGAAAAGGGAAGAGCACCTTGCAAACTCAAAAGCCAAGCATCATCTTTTCAATGTGCTCCCCCAACAAGAGATCAACCGAATTGGAGAATGCCTTAGTGCCAAGGAGATGTGGGAGAAGCTAATTGAGCTTCATGAAGGCACATCTTAGGCAAAGCTAGCAAGGAGAGACCTCCTCCGCTCCCAACTCAACAACATTAAACTAGAAAAGGGAGAAAAGGTAATTTCCTTACATTCTCGTTTCAAGGAAATTATAACCGGTTTGTCAAGTGTAGGTGAGAAGCTATCCAACCGGGATATGGTAATGAAGGCCATAGATGCCTTTCCCCGGTCCTCAAAGTGGAGCTCCATGGTGGACTCCTTCTATATCTCGAAGAATTTAGAAGTGAGCACCTTGGAGGAGTTCTTCTCAATAATGGAACTCCACGAAACGAGGCTTGAAGGTATACAAGAAGAGCCTAGAATCCAACCTTCAAGGGGAGTAGCATTGATGGCAAATAAGGGGAAGAAGAAGATAGAGATCCCCTCCTCTTCCGATGATGAAGCCTCTTCCTCCTCCTCCATGGATAGCACGGATGAAGCGTATATGGTAAGGAAGGTAAGGCGTGTTTTAAAAGGTTTACGATTTAATAAATTCAATGATAGGAGTAGAAGACCAAGGGGGAAAGTCATATGCTACAATTGCCAAGGAGTGGGACATATAAGGGATAATTGTCCCCTCCAAAACAAGAGCAAGGAAGAGAAGAAAAAGAAAGAAGAAAAGAGGAAGAAATAGGGGAGCAAGAAGAAAAAGGAAGAGGAGAAGAAGGCAAAGGAAAAGGGGAAGGCCAAGGAATTCAAAGCAAAGACTTGGGATGACCCTTCCTCTTCATCTTCATCATCATCCGAGGAAGAAAATGCATTTGTCACCAACCTAGCATTGATGGCATTCGACGACTTGGATTGCTCCTCCACCAAAAATGAAGAATCAAGCACAAGTGGAGAGAGCTCAAGTGAAGGGGGAGCCTCCTCATCCTCCTCATCCGAAGAAGAAGAGGACATGGAAACTATGGTAACTAATCTTTCACCTAGTAAAATAGTTTCTATGATTTCTAGCTTAACTAAGGATTTATTTAGAGCAAAGAAGAAAAATAAGAGCATGTTAGATCAAATTAAGGACTTAGAAAATAAGTTAGATAAAGTATGCTTAAATGAAAATGAAAATATTTCTTCTTGCCATCATAATGATGCATGCTCACATGAATATATGCCATTTAATGTTAGTGATGCATGCATGGATGAAAATAGGGCTTTAAGAGAGAAAGTAGATTATTTAACCAAAGCCCTAGAAAAGTTTACAATTGGCTCAAACACCTTGAACATGATTATAGGGAGCCAAAGAGCTAGCTTCAATAAGAAAGGCCTAGGATATAAAGAAAAGAAAAATGAAAAGGCTTACAAATGCCTAATTGCTAGGGGACAAGATAAAAAGGAAGTAATAGCTAGGAAATGGATCCCCAAGGAGTATCTTGTGAACCCCATAGGAAAGAATTTGTATTGGGTTCCAAAATCCATTCTTAAGGGTTAGAAAACCCCAAGGGTAGTCAACCATATGCAATTGACCTATATCATATTTTGGTTGACTTAGGATGGTGGGACAACATTTTTAAATAGTGTTAGGTGATGATAACGTGCCTATAAATAGTTAATAATGCTTAAATCATGATGATTAATGTAATTGCTATGTATGTTTGCAATCATGATTTATGATTTTGAAATTTGGCACGTCATCATGAGAAATAGGGTTAAATCATGCCTTAGGTGATATTTTGCTTATTATCATGACATAATACCTAATGCATGATAACAATTCAATGAATACATGGGTTTCATGATCATAATGTAAAATTAAGTCATATATGTCTTTATGATCATGTGGATTGTTAGGATGATACTTAACCTTGATATAATTGCATGAATATAATGGTTAAGTATATACAAATACCCCCTAGGATGCATCTCACACTCACCATAGGCTACTTTGATTGAAAACTTAGCATGGGTGAGATGTTAGGATGATATAAATGTCCACTAATGCCTATGGCATTTAGATGGTCATTTAAAGTATCAAAATAGCAATAATAGACCAATCATGGGGAAGGCTTATGTTTAATTTATAGACATATTGCCCAAAGATCATGGTTGGATATTTCATATGTTTTCAAAACAATGTCTTACTTTAAAATCTATGTATTCATGTTTTGAAACAATTGGATGCAAAACTAGGTGTTAAACTTGATACTAGAATGATCAAAAAGCTAGTGGTTTTTAAAACTTTTGGATTTTTGTCAAATCTCTGGAAATATAATGCCTTTTCATGAAAAACTAATTTTCACAGATAAAAAATCTTACAAGAAATTTGTTCCCCAAATTTCATGATTTTTTGAATTTTCTAGAATTTTAAATGCATTTTAAAATTACTTGAAAATCAATTTGAAACCATTGTGCGATCATTGCCATCTTGATAGCGTCATTGCTCCTGAAAAGCAGTCTAATATTTTTTGATTTCAGATTTTAAACGTGTTTTTGGTATTTTCCTTCTATTAAACTTGATGACATGGGTTTATAACTTAGTATTAATCTTTTTGATGGTGTCAAAGGGGGAGAAATAATTGTGTTTAAGTAAATTATGATAGGGGGAGAATTTGTAGAGAGAGTTTCATGGATTAAGGAGGAGTTGCATGTTGTTATATCATGTTTATGTTTACATGCTTTCTTACCTTAGAAATTTATATCAAATGTTTTTACCTAACATAAACGGATTGCCATACATCAAAAAGGGGGAGATTGTTAGGGCAATCTCTTGCCATGATAAGGTTTTGATGTGTGTGGCAAAGGGTTTAAATTAGGTTGGTATTGTTATTTGATATGTGCGTTGGAGTCTTGCAGGACTTAGTAATTCGCACATGGAGCCTTGGCGGGTTCACCCTCACAACCTCGGTCCTTGAGTCGGTAAAGGATGACTTTGCGGAAGCCGTGCGCTTGGAGCATCCGAGGGATCGCCGGACGAGATGACTTGAAGTGAAGCCAAGGAAGCAGACTTCGGAGGCAAGAGACGCGAAGGAGCATTGCAGAGTCGTGCGCCTGATGCTGCCGAGGGACGTGGCCACGAACGAAGAGAGCTTCGGCGAGGGACTTCGAGTGAGATGAGAGAATGAGTGAAATGTAAGTAGCTCATTAGGTGAACTTGGCCGAATGGCTGAGTGTCGGAGACTTGACCGCAAGGGTTAAGGTTTACCCGACCGCCGGAAGCTCAAACTTATGTTAAGTTTGAGTTTCACACGGCACCAGTCGACTGCTCTGAGTCGAGTGTGTTCGACTGGTATCCATCTCATGGGTTTATGCCCAGCAGTCAACCGCCATGGAATGGCAGTCGACTGCCAGAGGATGTCGCGGGCACAGAACCGCTCGTAGCCGACTGGGCAGTCGACTATGGAGGCAGCAGTCGACTGGTGAGGTCCATCAGTCGACTGCCAAGTGTTCCGTTGGACTACAACGGTCGGGATCCGACGTGTTCGGAGGCCGTTGTAGTGACGGCAGTCGACTGCCAAGGGCAGCAATCGACTGGTGGTGGCCAACGGGAAGAAATCAGCCCTCTCTATAAAAAGAGAGGGTGTGAGCCTTTGAGAGGCTAATGTTTATGCTCTAAGTGATCTTCCTAGTGCCCCACAAGCTTTAAACTCTTCTTACTTGTCTTTACTTCAATCTTATTGTAAGAAGAGTGATCTTGGTTGTAAAGGTTACCTCCACCTAGCTTTGTGCAAAGGAGAGACCATTAGTGGATTGGTTTTGGCGGAGTGATTCACCGAGGATGAATCGGGGACCATGGATTAGCGGTGTAGTCGTGAACCACGTTACACCACCTTGTTAGCGTTTGATTTCTTGTATTTCTGTTTGCTTGTCTTGCTTTATTGTTTCCGTTGCGCTAATCTCTTTGTAGGCGAGCAAATACTGACATCCAACATTCGAGGGCTATTCACCCCCCTCTAACCGGCCGTACCGATCCCCTACAAGTGGTATCAGAGCCAAGGAAAGCTTGTCGAGGACTAACCTCCACAACAAGCAACATTCAAAATGGCCGGCTCCAACATCCACCCACCAAAGTTCGACGGCGAATTCTCTTGGTGGAAAAAGAGAATGGAGGTATTTTTCGAAACGGATTTTGATATTATGATTACATTGGAATCCGGTTTCGTTTTGCCTAGGGATGAAGAAGAAAAGCAAATAGAGAAATCTAGGTGGACCAAAAAGCAAAGGGAAGAGCACCTTGTGTTAGGTGGCCTCATCGGAGGCTCATTGGCTCCCATGTCCCCGGATTAAAATTTTCACTAATGAAATAATTAATCCAGATGGGATGAGCTTCCTTAGCACAACCTATTCGTCATCGTGCTAACAACTTGAGTGGTCGCTTGAACAAACTAGTTGTTCAAGCAACACAACTCTTCTAGTTGGTTAGCCGCGGAAGAGACGACGGATGGATCGCTGGTTTTTGTGTTTGTCTTCGGGGTCCATGATTATACAATATATATTCATACACACACATGCATAATCAAAACAAATAAGAACATGCTCAGATCTGTACATAAAGTTAAAATAACTTTATACCTCACGATCTTCTACCATATGTCCTATCCTTCTCGTGGACGACGTGTGGACGAAGTTCCTCCACGAGTAGAAGCCTTCTAGATCGCTTTCTTCTCTACCTTGTCCGCTGCGAACAAAGAGAAGAACTCGCAAATACCTTTCCTATCTAGAACCGGCCACCAAATTAGGGAATTTGGTGCAACCGCCGGCCAAGGAGCAATGGATGATGCACCGACCAACTTCAAGAGGAGTTGCCGCCGGCCACCAAGGAGTAAGGGAGGAGGAAGAGAACCGGCCACCAATGGGAGGAGAACCGCCGGCTAAGGAAGAAGAGAAAAGCCTTAAGGTTGGGCATCGGCCAAGTATTGATGGTGCAAGTTGGGCGCCGGCAACAACTAGAAGGAAGAAGATAGTTGCCGCCCACCCTTGCTCCAAACCCTAGCCGCCCACCTCTCCAAGAGCCAAACCCTAATTCCAAAACCAATTCTTGATCTCTCTTGCCGCCCAACCCTAAGCATCTATTTATAGAATAGGGCTTAAGCCTCCTTTAATCTCCACCGTCGGATCTAGGGATTTAATCTCCACCGTCGGATCTAGGGTTTTATCCCAACTGTCGGATCTAGGGTTTAATCCCAACCATCGAATCTAGGATTTCATCCTAACCGTCGGATCTAAGGATTCATCTCAACCGTCGGATCTAGGGTTTTATCCCAACCGTCGGATCTAAGGATTTAATCCCAACCGTCGATTCTAGGATTTCATCCTAACCATCGGATCTAGGGATTTAATCCCAACCGTTGGTTCTAGGGTTTCATCCAACCATCGGATCTAGGGATTTAATCCCAACCGTTGGTTCTAGGTTTTGTTTTACATTCTTGGATCTAGACTTCATAAGGATTATATTAGGCTACGATAGGGACCATAAGGAGGAGTTGGGTCTTGGCCACCCGATGGATCGGAACCACACAAACTTGATCCATCAATGATGTTCCATTCCACTAGAGGATCATCATTGAACTACCTCACCAACCCCCATAAATCAATATGGGCTCCATATATTATTTGTACATTAATCTCCCCGTGTTTAAGATATCGAATGTCCATCAATTAATTGATTTACTGACACTCAATTAATTAACATCTAATTCCTCGAGTAGTACCACTCAACCTTATCATCATGTTGACTAAGTCAACCAGCTGGGTTTACATGATGAACCTTATGAGATCCTCAAGGGGACATCATCAACCTAATATATAGGACACGGTTTCCTCCTATAATCAACGGCACACCATGTAAATAATATTATTTCCCAACTTACCGGGCATATTGATTTAATCCATCTAAATCTCACCCACTGGTAAATCAAATAAATAAATACTAAGTACATGTGCCCGTTATTATATTGGGATTAAGAGCATGTACAACATAATATCCGAGGTCCGATTCAATTATGTAGTCAGTACTAAATTGAATCACCTCTATGTCGGTCCTACTCAATACACCTAAGTGTACTAGTGTAACTCTATGTTCAAGATAAAACAATACCAAGCTACACTACAACCATGCCAATGGTTTGTCCAAAACCATCTTGGTTATGAGCCTTTACTTATATTTTACAAGGTACTGATAACATGATCTTCTGTGCCACACCAAGCACCATGTTATCTACAATGTAAAATATTAGACAATATGCACACATATATAATGAATATATAAAATGCAAATAATGATCATGTGATTCTTATTTCAAAATAAAATGTTCATAAAAAAAGAGCTAGGCATTCAGTATACATTCCAACACCTTGCAAACTCAAAAGCCAAGCATCATCTTTTCAATGTGCTCCCCCAACAAGAGATCAACCGAATTGGAGAATGCCTAAGTGCCAAGGAGATGTGGGAGAAGCTAATTGAGCTTCATGAAGGCACATCTGAGGCAAAGCTAGCAAGGAGAGACCTCCTCCGCTCCCAACTCAACAACATTAAACTAGAAAAGGGAGAAAAGGTAATTTCCTTACATTCTCGTTTCAAGGAAATTATAACTGGTTTGTCAAGTGTAGGTGAGAAGCTATCCAACCGGGATATGGTAATGAAGGTCATAGATGCCTTTCCCCGGTCCTCAAAGTGGAGCTCCATGGTGGACTCCTTCTATATCTCAAAGAATTTAGAAGTGAGCACCTTGGAGGAGTTCTTCTCAACAATGGAACTCCACGAAACGAGGCTTGAAGGTATACAAGAAGAGCCTAGAATCCAACCTTCAAGGGGAGTAGCATTGATGGCAAATAAGGGGAAGAAGAAGATAGAGATCCCCTCCTCTTCCGATGATGAAGCCTCTTCCTCCTCCTCCATGGATAGCACGGATGAAGCGTATATGGTAAGGAGGGTAAGGCGTGTTTTAAAAGGTTTTCAATTTAATAAATCCAATGATAGGAGTAGAAGACCAAGGGGGAAAGTCATATGCTACAATTGCCAAGGAGTGGGACATATAAGGGATAATTGTCCCCTCCTAAACAAGAGAAAAGAAGAGAAGAAAAAGAAAGAAGAAAAGAGGAAGAAATAGGGGAGCAAGAAGAAAAAGGAAGAGGAGAAGAAGGCAAAGGAAAAGGGGAAGGCTAAGGCATTCAAAGAAAAGACTTGGGATGACCCTTCCTCCTCATCTTCATCATCATCCGAGGAAGAAAATGCATTTGTCACCAACCTAGCATTGATGGCATTCGACGACTTGGATTGCTCCTCCACCAAAAATGAAGAATCAAGCACAAGTGGAGAGAGCTCAAGTGAAGGGGGAGCCTCCTCATCCTCCTCCTCATCCGAAGAAGAAGAGGACATGGAAACTATGGTAACCAATCTTTCACCTAGTAAAATAGTTTCTGTGATTTCTAGCTTAACTAAGGATTTATTTAGAGCAAAGAAGAAAAATAAGAGCATGTTAGATCAAATTAAGGACTTAGAAAATAAGTTAGAAAAATCATGCTTAAATGAAAATGAAAATATTTCTTCTTGCCATGATAATGATGCATGCTCACATGAATATATGCCATTTAATGTTAGTGATGCATGCATGGATGAAAATAGGACTTTAAGAGAGAAAGTAGATTATTTAACCAAAGCCCTAGAAAAGTTTACAATTGGCTCAAACACCTTGAACATGATTATAGGGAGCCAAAGAGCTAGCTTCAATAAGAAAGGCCTAGGATATAAAGAAAAGAAAAATGAAAAGGCCTACAAATGCCTAATTGCTAGGGGACAGGATAAAAAGAAAGTAATTGCTAGGAAATGGATCCCCAAGGAGTATCTTGTGAACCCCATAGGAAAGAATTTGTATTGGGTTCCAAAATCCATCCTTAAGGGTTAGAAAACCCCTAGGGTAGTCAACCATATGCAATTGACCTATATCATATTTTGGTTGACTTAGGATGGCGGGACAACATTTTTAAATAGTGTTAGGTGATGATAATGTGCCTATAAATAGTTAATAATGCTTAAATCATGATGATTAATGTAATTGCTATGTATGTTTGCAATCATGATTTATGATTTTGAAATTTGGCATGTCATCATGAGAAATAGGGTTAAATCATGCCTTAGGTGATATTTTGCTTATTATCATGACATAATACCTAATGCATGATAACAATTCAATGAATACATGGGTTTCATGATCATAATGTAAAATTAAGTCATATATGTCTTTATGATCATGTGGATTGTTAGGATGATACTTAACCTTGATATAATTGCATGAATATAATGGTTAAGTATATACAAATACCCCCTAGGATGCATCTCACACTCACCATAGGCTACTTTTGTTGGTGCAGGGGCACTAGATAATCGAACCTGTGTTTTGATTATGGCAAAGACACAAAGTTAAGTTTATATTGTTATCTCACGAGCTAAATCAAGTGTGCAGAAAAGTACTAAAGCTGGAGCTGAAGGCTAGCGACACCCGGAGGAAGCCGTGGTGGTCGGGCGACACTTGAGTGAATTCGGAGGGAGCCGAAGGAATCGAGTGGAAGGCCGGAAGCGAGAGCTACTATCGAGGTAAGTTCGTGTGAGTGAGAGATTGTAAGGTCGTGTCCTCTTTACGGGGACGACCGTAGGCGACGATTCGACTAAGACTTCCTGTGGAAGGTCTAGGTCGAGATCGGACGGTTAGGAACCGTCGTATTTATCATTTTCCGAGCTAATCTCTCTTACCAGGAAGTGGTTGTGTGCAATCATTCTGGACATTAGGGCGATCATTATCGCTTGGATCGATGAGATGCATCGATCATTGCCATCGATCGATGAGAGGCATCATCGATCGTGATGGCGACGATTCAGCCTTTGCGCTAGGTCAAAACGGATAACGTTTGACGCGCTACTTCGCGATAAAATTTGGAAAATTCATGATCCGCTCCAAAGAAATAGGAGACAAATTCAGAGGCTAAAGTCTATAAAAGGAGGAGGATTCATCTCCAAATCACATCAATTATTCATCAAGTGCTCCTACAACGCCAACGCTTCAACACCGCCATAACGCCGACGCGACGACAAGTTTTGATCTTCTTCGCTTTACAGCAGATTCAAGTAATATTTTTGATATTATATTCTGTATTTTTTATCTTCATAACGAGGTGAGGTAGGCTTGTTGCCTCATCCTCGTATATTCGGTTTTTGTAATCGTTGTCTCCTACCTCCAACGAGGAGGAGACGTTTTAGTGCTTTGCCCTCCGTACGCGGTCTAGGACCGATAGGGCCTTGGAGTAGCAACCGCTGGGTTGTGAACCAAATAAAATAAACGTGTTCATTTATTTTCCGCTGTGCTTACTTTGCGTATTGAACGAACGAAAAAGAAAAGATTTACGATCGCTATTCACCCCCCCCTCTAGCGACGCTTCTCGATCCAACAATTGGTATCAGAGCGGGGGCGCTAAGATTTGGTGAAACCACCAATCTAGCACGATTTGGTTTTCTTTTCATATTTTTCGATTCGTATATTTCTTATGTTTTGTTTCCCGCACTACTAATCCAAGACCAAGTCTTGGTACATAGTTTTTGGTTGTGTTTTTGCTAGTACTAATCTCCTTCGGAGTACCTCACGATCATACGAGCATAACTTTTGCTACAAGTGGACTAAACGATCTACCCACCAAATCGAAGCTCTCTGAAAGATCTACACTTTTACAGGGGTTTACCGTAACAAGCTGTTTCCAGCCCCAAAATCCAGCGTTTAGTACCCTTTCGTGGACATCTAAGGTCGTAAGTTTCAAATTTTTTTTAGTTTTTTTTTTTATCATCCTTATTTATTTCTGTTTTTTTTTAATTATTTCCAGAATTACTAAACAAGGACCAAGTCTTGGAATTCTCTTTTGTTTTTATTTGTGTTTTTGCAAGATACTTAATGGCTCACATTGAGGATATAGCACCACCCGACCTCCGCTTCTTTAACGGAGATGATTTCCGTTATTGGAAAGGTCGGATGGAGTGTTTCTTGAAAACACAAGTCGAGACTTGGATAATAATCCAAACCGGCTTTGCTTTACCCACCAATGATCAAGGAGAGCCCTTGGATTTCAACAAGTGGACAAATGCAACCAAGAGGCAAATCGAAGCCGATGCAAGAGCAACCCAAATATTGCAATGCGGCTTGTCCAAGGAGGAACTCAACCGCATCGGACCATTCATTAGCGCCAAGGACCTATGGAATAAATTAATTGAGCTACACGAAGGAACACCCGATGCTAAGGTATGTAAACGTGACCTTCTTTTCAATAAGTTGTATAACCTCAAGATGCAGGAACACGAGACGGCAACACAACTACACGCCCGTCCAGGACATTGTCAGCCCTACACACCATCGGACACAAGGTCGAAAACCGTGACCTATTAAGGTACGTTCTTAATTCATTTCCTAGGACTACCTTGTGGGCATCCATGGTCGATGCCTACAAGGTCTCTAAGGACCTATCGAAGCTTAGGTTAGATGAATTATTTTCCGAGTTTGAACTTCATGAGCAAACTAACGTGATCCGGGCCGAGAGAGGTATTGCTCTACTTGCAGGACAAAGAAGCAAGCCACCTACTAGGCAAGTAGATGAACTCGAACCCGAAGACGAATCCGAATCCGAAGAGGAGGCCATAATAGTCAATATTGTGCGGAGAATAGTTCGACAAGAAAGAAGGAAATTGAAGAATGAGAACCAAAAGAAAAAGGGAGCAAGGAAAGCCTTCCATGCAACTTGGGACAACAGAGAAGACATAGCTTACATGGCAAGAACGGAGGAGTCCGAGTCAGAATCCGAAGCCGAGTCCAACTACAACTCCGACTCCGACCCCGAAGATTATTTCGAGAGAAAACTCAAAGCCGGACCAAAAGGGAAAGTTAAGGTTGATTTCTCTTTAATTAGTACACTTTACAGTACAATTAAACTGCTTAATAGGAAATTAACTAAGTCCGAGTCTAGGGTTGAGTCGTTACTTGAGGAGGTTGAAACCCTCAAGCAAGAGGCTACTCTAACCTCTTCAACTAGTCAAGTTCAAGAGAGAAACTCAACCCAAATTGAAAAACTTGAGAAGGAGAATTCTCTTGAAAGACCAAGTTCAAGAGGTCGAGGCTAGGTTGGAAAAGTTCACGTTGGGATCTAAGAACCTTAACCGACTACTTGGAACCCAAAGAGCCGTGTACAACAAAGCCGGACTCGGATTTAAGTCAAAGACTACGAATAGGTCTTATATGTCTATCGTAAATCGTAGTCATCAAAGAGTCCAAGCATGGGTCCCAAAGGTTTTATTAAATTCACATATTAGGACTAATAAGTATTGGATTCTCAGATCAAGTTCATTATTTGAATAGACCTTATTGGTTCAATGGTCTAGGGAGCTAACACTAAAATAGTATACCCGCTACTTAGCAAAACCATTGCATGCTTAGAATTTCGTTAACTTGTGAACTTACTTAGAATACGTACATAACCAACTAAAATCCTTCAAAAGATTGAGCCTGGGAGCCTCTTTTCATAAATAACTAGTTAGTCAACTCTTGATAATATAGTATCGGGGACGGCGAGATGATAGATGCGTTAGGGAGACAAAGTCTCGTGTATTCGAGCTAGATAAGGCGTATCTAGCTTGGTGCACTTGACCGAGTGGAACTAGCCGAAGCTACCTCGCCGTATCCTAAACTAGTTAGACCAGGAAGTAACCCTAAGTGACTTAAGTGATATTTTCTTGAATTTGGCTTTGTCTAAGGAAGTGGTCGTTGTTCCGATCAAAGAAGGCCCTGTGCTCGCCACGACACTGAAGCCGCCTCGAAAAGTTACTTAACGATCTAAAGGTTAAATCTGAATCTAACCCAAGGTTGACTATCTTTAATCAATTTAAAATCATCTCACAAAACATATAAGGTGAACAAATTATGAGACACATAGAATGAGTGAGATGTTAAGGATAATTGAAATATACTTGAAACAATCCCTTCAAAATACTACTTATTTTCTCAACTATTGTACTTAACAACTCTGAGGCCAAAGTTTAGCGCCCCCTACATCTCTTATACTTCATATATTTGACTAAGGGGGAGAGCAAACTAATCTTAAGGGTTATATTATAAATCTTTAGATTATTGGTGCAGAGGGACACACCTCGAACCAATCTATCTAACTATTGCTAGACGCATGCTTGGACTCATATTTGATTTATCTAGATGCATTCATAAACGACATTGTTTTAAACCCCTATTTTATACAAAAACCCCAACACTCTTTTTTGATTTATGGCAAAAGGGGGAGAAGAGCGAAAGTTAAGGGGGAGTAACACAAAATTTCACTTTGAAACACAAAATTTGTTTTTGATACCAGGGGGAGTAACACAAAATTTCACTTTGAAACACAAAATTTGTTTTTGAAAACTAAAGTATCTCTTTCAAAACTCACCTAGGGTTAAGGGGGAGTTTTGGTTAAGGGAGAGTTTTTGGGAATGGCATTCATCATCTACTATATGTGTTTTATGCTTTAATTTCCCTTAACTTTGTGTTGGTTTGCCATAGATCAAAAAGGGGGAGATTGTTGGTGCAGGGGCACTAGATAATCGAACCTGTGTTTTGATTATGGCAAAGACACAAAGTTAAGTTTATATTGTTATCTCACGAGCTAAATCAAGTGTGCAAAAAAGTACTAAAGCTGGAGCTGAAGGCTAGCGACACCCGGAGGAAGCCGTGGTGGTCGGGCGACACTTGAGTGAATCGGAGGAGCCAAGGAATCGAGTGGAAGGCCGGAAGCGAGAGCTACTATCGAGGTAAGCTCGTGTGAGTGAGAGATTGTAAGGTCGTGTCCTCTTTACGGGGACGACCGTAGGCGACGATTCGACTAAGACTTCCTGTGGAAGGTCTAGGTCGAGATCGGACGGTTAGGAACCGTCGTATTTATCATTTTCCGAGCTAATCTCTTACTGCAGAAGTGAGCCGGGCAATGATCTTGGACATTGGCGCGATCGTTATCAATTGATCGATGAGATGCATCGATCGTATCATCATCGATCGATGAGAGGCATCATCGATCGATGGCGACGATTCACTTTGCGCTAGGTCAAAGCGGATAACGTTTGACGCGCGCCACTTGCGATAAAAATTTGGAAAAATTCATGATCCGCTTCCAAAGAAATAGGAGACAAATTCAGAGGCTAAAGTCTATAAAAGGAGGGGAGGATTCATCTCCAAATCACATCAATTATTCATCAAGTGCTCCTACAACGCCAACGCTTCAACACCGTCATAACGCCGACGCGACGCCAAGTTTTGATCTTCTTCGTCGGCAGCAGATTCAAGTAATATTTTTGATATTATATTCTGTATTTTTATCTTCATAACGAGGTGAGGTAGGCTTGTTGCCTCATCCTCGTATATTCGGTTTTTGTAATCGTTGTCTCCTACCTCCAACGAGGAGGAGACGTTTTAGTGCTTTGCCCTCCGTACGCGGTCTAGGACCGATAGGGCCTTGGAGTAGCAACCGCTGGGTTGTGAACCAAGTAAAATAAACGTGTTCATTTATTTTCCGCTGTGCTTACTTTGCGTATTGAACGAACGAAAAAGAAAAGATTTACGATCGCTATTCACCCCCCCCCTCTAGCGACGCTTCTCGATCCAACAACTTTGATTGAAAACTTATCATGGGTGAGATGTTAGGACGATACAAATGTCCACTAATGCCTATGGCATTTAGATGGTCATTTAAAGTATCAAAATAGCAATAATAGACCAATCATGGGGAAGGCTTATGTTTAATTCATAGACATATTGCCCAAAGATAATGGTTGGATATTTCATATGTTTTCAAAACAATGTCTTACTTTAAAATCTATGTATTCATATTTTGAAACAATTGGATGCAAAACTAGGTGTTAAACTTGATACTAGAATGATAAAAAATCTAGTGGTTTTTAAAACTTTTGGATTTTTGTCAAATATCTGGAAATATAATGCCTTTTCATGAAAAACTAATTTTCACTGATAAAAAATCTTACACGAAATATGTTTCCCAAATTTCATGATATTTTGAATTTTCTATAATTTTTAATGCATTTATGAAATTACGTAAAATCGAATTTGGAAACCATTGTGCCGATCATTGCCATTACGATAGCGATCATTGCTCACCAACAGTCTAATATTTTCTGATTTCAGATTTTAAACGTGTTTTTGGTATTTCCTTCTATTAAACTTGAAGTCATGGGTTTATATCTTAGTATTAAACTTTGATGGTGTCAAAGGGGGAGAAATAATTGTGTTTAAGTAAATTATGATAGGGGGAGAATTTTTAGAGAGAGTTTTATGGATTAAGGGGGAGTTGCATGTTGTTATATCATGTTTATGTTTACATGCTTTCATACCTTAGAAATTTATATCAAATGTTTTTTCCTAACATAAACGGATTGCCACACATCAAAAAGGGGGATATTGTTAGGGCAATCTCTTGCCATGATAAGGTTTTGATGTGTGTGGCAAAGGGTTTAAGTTAGGTTGGTATTGTTATTTGATATGTGCATTGGAGTCTTGCAGGACTTAGTAATTCGCACATGGAGCCTTGGCGGGTTCACCCTCACAACCTCGGTCCTTGAGTCGGTGAAGGATGACTTTGCGGAAGCCGTGTGCTTGGAACATCCGAGGGACCGCCGAACGAGATGACTTGAAGTGAAGCCAAGGAAGCAGACTTCGGAGGCAAGAGACGCGAAGGAGCATTGTAGAGCCATGTGCCTGATGCTGCCGAGGGACGTGGCTGCGAACGAAGAGAGCTTCGGTGAGGGACTTCGAGTGAGATGAGAGAATGAGTGAAATGTAAGTAGCTCATTAGGTGAACTTGGCCGAATGGCTGAGTGTCGGAGACTTGACTGCAAGGGTTAAGGTTTACCCGACCATCAGAAGCTCAAACTTATGTTAATTTTGAGTTTCACACGGCACCAGTCGACTGCCATGTAATGGCAGTCGACTTCTCTGAGTTGAGTGTGTTTGATTGGTATCCGACTGATGGGTTTATACTGTGATCATTGCCATTGAATGGCGATCGATCCCGGAAGGATGTCGCGCGTAACCGCTCATACCGATCGGGTCAATCGACTACGAGGCGTGATCGGTGAGGTCCATCGCGATCGCCAAGTGTTCGTTGGACTACAATGGCGATCGGGATCCGGCGTGTTAGGTCGTTAGTAGTGACGACATTGATCGCTAAGGGCAGTGGCGGCGCAGGAAGAAATCAGCCCTCTCTATAAAAAGAGAGGGTGTGAGCCTTTGAGAGGCTAATGCTTATGCTCTAAGTGATCTTCCTAGTGCCCCACAAGCTTTAAACTCTTCTTACTTGTCTTTACTTCAATCTTATTGTAAGAAGAGTGATCTTGGTTGTAAAGGTTACCTCCACCTAGCTTTGTGCAAAGGAGAGGTCATTAGTGGATTGGTTTTGGCGGAGTGATTCACCGAGGACGAATCGGGGACCGTGGATTAGCGGCGTAGCCGTGAACCACGTTACACCATCTTGTTAGGGTTTGATTTCTTGTATTTCTATTTGCTTGACTTGCTTTATTGTTTCCATTGCGCTAATCTCTTTGTAGACGAGAAAATACCGACATCCAACGTTCGAGGGCTATTCACTCCCCTCTATCCGGCCGTACCGATCCCCTACATCCTATTTGAGATAGGATTAGGATTAGGGTTAGGGTTTGGAGGCTAGGGCAGCACCAAATAAGGCAAGGTTTCCTATCTTCTTCCTTGTCTTGTGGCCAACGTCCAGCAGGTTTCCACGCCCTTCCCAACCTTTATCCGGTACCCAAAAGCTCCCTTCTCCCTCTCCTTAGGTGGTGTAAAGAAGATATAGGGTTTCCCTCGGTGTCTTGGTTGTTTCCCACCATCTTCTCCTTCATCTAGTTGGCCGGCGGCAAGGAAAGCTTTGTTCCTTGTTGGTTGTTTCTAGTGAGGAGAAAAACCTTGTTTCTATTCTTCCTCTTGCTTTGGGAGAGCATGGAACGAAGATTTGCAATCTAAGAGCTTTGAATTTTGGTGGATCGTCGCCCACACGACGTCCAAAAGGAGGAAGGCCATACATTAGAAGATCGAGAGGTATACCTATTCTACTTTCTTCTTTAGTTTGTTGCTTGTTTTTGTTTTTAAATTATAAGCATGTTATAAATCTGTAAATGGATAAATAATACTTGGATCCCGAGCATAAACACAAAAACCGGTGATCCGGACATCGTCTATTCCGCGGCTAATCGTAGATTAGAGGATGGTCGCTTGAACAACTAGTTTGTTCAAGTGACCTCTCTAAACGAATAGCATGACGATGACTTGGTTTCTTTGGCAATCCCTTTTGTCTAGGATTAAATTTTTTTTAATCCGGGGACATCGAAGGGATCGCCATGGATAAGCTACCGAGGTGAAGTGGGAAGCAAAGTTTCCCCTCACGGACTCGATAAGCAAAACCCTTCAATTGGTATCAGAGCTTCCGGGCAAAACCTTTCAATTGGTATCAGAGCCAAGGTTTCCAGTTTTGTGTGTTTAGGATTCGGTTAATTTTTATGCACTTTTTCATATATTATATGTGTCGGATAATAGTAGGATATGCGTAGTTTAACTATTTGGTTGCAGGCATAAGATCCGACTATTATGGCCATATGTGTGTATGTGATTGTATGTGTGTAAATATTTGTTTTGTTGAATCCTCGGGGTTGACGAGGCTAGTATTTAGTTTTTGTAAATTAAATACGGCATTGTTTAGCCACTCTTTATTTTATTTTACTTCCAATCTAGATTTCATGTACACTTCCTCGTAGAGTATAGGATCGATGGATATAAAATAAAATAGGTTTTAGTCTCGTCTCGGATCTTCGGATGGCTCGTACATGGCGTAGGAGGAGTGGACGAGATGACGATGCGACGGGAGTCATATTGAAGACAAAAGCCATAATAGTTGGAAAATAATTTTTTTTCATATTTATTTCTTTTTGTTTGATATGCATGTCGTAGGCTAGGAAAATTCCTTAATTTCAAATTACTAAGTGGGAGAGGGAATTTTTTAAAAATTCTCACGGCCTCCATTACGATTTGACATGTGATGCAAACAAACTTGCACGTCGGCTCTGAGTGCCTTCCTCCCCATCGGATGGGTTTGTTTGCGGATCACAAGGTCGAATATGGTTATAGGAAATTATTAAGGAGCGTGTGTACTTAACCATCATAAGGCACATAACCCAAGATAATTACCTTAGTACCAAGTAATGGTGAACACTTAGATACAAATATAAGTATCCTCCCCATCGGAGTCACTGCTTTTATTTGTAGGGCCAAAGAGAAACTAACTATTAATTTTACTTGTCATAAAGTTAGGTTGACAAGATAGTAAAATTAATGGGTAAAACCTCTTCTTACAAATATAGAATTCGTATACGTCCACACTATCGTGGCATACGATATTCTCAGTGTTTGAGGTGTTGGTTGATTTTAAATTTTATTGTTTGAGGAATCAATAATTTTTGAAATCTACAGTAATGATCTATTTGATTCTTAGGATTTTAAAAAATGACTTTCAGTCCACTTACTATGATACTAAAGGAAATAAACTTACTGTACCCAAATAATGTTGATTGGAAAAGAATCCAGATATTTGTTAGGATCTTTGTAATGGCTAGAGGGGGGGGGGGTGATTAGCCTTTCTTTGTTTCTACAAAAACATTAGCGAAAGCAATACAAATATAAACACAAATAAGAATAAGAAACTAGAAAGCAATGCTAACACCCGATGTACGTGGTTCAGAGATGATGCTCCTACTCCACGGCAATCCATAAGGTGGATTAGCCCTAGCCAATCTTCACTAAAACCTCCTTTGGATGAACTAAGGTGGAGAAACCTTGTCTTACAATGCACTCCTCTTCTTTACAATGATGGAAGATTAAGATAAGAGAAGAGGAGGTTTAGAATCATAAAAACACTTGGAGAAAGCTTGGTGAGAACAGGGGTGTAGCTAGGAATGAGAGCACTAGTTTCACCAAGCTTCCCAAGGCCCCTTCTTATAGAAGAAGGGTTGTTTTTCCCGTTGGGCTTTGATCAGTCGACTGATGATCACCATAAGTCGATTGCCGTCGAAGCTAACAGCTTCTGACAAAGAGGATCCGTGGGGATTCATAGCTGCCATTTCCAACGGGAGGCCTATCAGTCGATTGATCCATCCATCAGTCGACTGATGGAGTGATCAGTCGAGTGATCAAAGCAATGAGCGGCATTCGTGGTGAATTTTCGCTTGATTCAGATCCTTTGGCGTCGATCGATCGCAACATCGATCCATCGCATGACCAAGCGATCGATAGTCGGTTTCACCGACTCGAGTTGAACGCTGACGATCCGATCGATACATCGTGTCCGATCGATACTCATCAAGTATGAATACTTCATACTTTATTTTACCCCCTAGACCTAGACTTGACCTTTTAACTCTTCCTTCAGCCTTGCGCCTGCCTTCAAGAGTTTTCTTCGACCTCGTTATGTCTTGGGTTGCCAAATGCTTGGACTTTATGCCGCCAAGACTACAAGCTTGGACTTATGCTGCCAAGACTTTACTTTGGACTTCCTTTGCCAAGGTTCACTTGGACTTTACGCTGCCAAGACTCCAAGCTTGGTCTTACACTGCCAAGTCCATCCCTTGGACTTTCTTTGCCAAGGTTCACTTAGACTTTACGCTGCCAAGACTACAAGCTTGGTCTTACGCTGTCAAGTCCATCCCTTGGACTTTCTTTACCAAGGTTCACTTGGACTTTATGCTGCCAAGACTACAAGCTTGGTCTTATGCTGCCAAGTGCGTCCCTTGGACTTTCCTTGCCAAGATCATACTTGGACTTCTCTTTTACCAAGTCTTCATCCTTGGATTTCCTTGTCACTTAAACATGTGCACAATTAGATCACAAAGCATTGCCTAACTTAGATGATTTAACCAAACATCAAAACATGTATAGATGCTTGAGGCATTGTTGCACCAACAATATCCCCCTTTTTGATGTTTGACAAATATTTAAGTTAGGTCTTTACATAATCATAATATGAATTCTAACTTAAACATTTTTTCTCCCCCTTTGACATGCATCAAAAAGAGAAGGATTCATAAATTTAATGAAAGAATTAAAGTTTGTTGTATCTTGGACTAAGGTATAAGATTGATATTAAGCTCCCCCTTAATCCAAGATATGCTTCATGATGTGTGAATAACATTTGAAGCAAAGCATAGCAAAAGTTCGAAAGTTAAGTCCTAACTTTGCACCAACAATGTAAGTTTGGGGATGAAAAAGACATAGTTTATGAAACTCCCCCTAAAACACTGCATTAAGCAATCCTAAAAGTTTGTTTATACTCAATATTATCATGCTATAGTTTTAGAACATCAAAAATACACTAAATATCAGAAAATGGAGATAAGCCTGAAATCTGAATTTTAACCTTTTCAACCGAAATTCATAAATGCGTTAGAAATTCCAAAAATCTCAAAAAATCATGAAATTTTGCGTAAACATTTCTGAAATCATACTTTATCAAGGGAAAATAGTTTGAAAAATAATTGTTTTCCAGATTTCGAGATTGATACAAATTTGGAAACTAACAAAAGTTCTAATGTTTTTGCAAACTTTGTTTCACTTTTGTCTTCCACTTGAAAAATGTTTTTCAAAATATGATGAACATAGTTTAAAATATATATGATTTAGAATTTCCAACCATGTTCTTAGAGCTATGTATTCATTACTTAATGCATCAAAACAAGCATGATGAGCCAAGTACACCTTCCCTATCATCTCACATGTTCCTAAGTGTCTCAATACAAAAATCAAGGTTTCTTAAGGCTTTTAGTGAGATGCATCAAGGTATAAAGCTAACATATGAATATGGGATCATGCAAACCTAGAATTTTACTCTACAAAGCACATACCAAGCTCTCTCCTTAATGATGAAAATTCGGTTTCGGGAAGAGCTTTGGTGAAGATATCGGCAAGGTTAGACTTAGATTCTACATAATTAAGTTCAATGTCCCCTCTTGCCACATGATCTCTTATGAAGTGATGTTTCACTTCAATGTGCTTGGTCCTAGAGTGATGTACTGGATTTTTGGTCAAGTTGATGGTACTCACATTGTCACAATAAACTTTAATGTTAGAGTAGTGTAACTCATAGTCCTCAAGAATATATCTCATCCAAAGTAATTGAGCTACACAACCACCCATAGCCACATATTCGGCTTCGGTGGTTGATAAAGCAACACAATGTTGCTTCCTACTACTCCAACTAACTAGGGAGGACCCAAGAAATTGGCATCCACCACTAGTACTCTTCCTATCCAATTTGCAACCGGCATAATCAGAATCGGTATAGCCAAGCAACTCAAAAGACCTAGTCCTAGGATACCAAAGTCCTACATTTAGGGTGCCTTTAATATATCTTAAAATTTTCTTAACGGCTACTAAATGTGATTCTTTGGCACAAGATTGGTATCTTGCACACATACCTACCGCAAATAAGATATCGGGTCTACTAGCGGTTAGGTATAGGAGGCTACCAATCATACTCCTATAAAGTTTAAGATCAATTGATTTACCATCATAATCACTATCTATTCTAGTGCTAGTGGCCATAGGAGTGGTTACAATTTTGGCATTTTCCAAACCAAATTTCTTGATCATTTCATTTGCATATTTGGTTTGATAGATATGAATACCTTCATTGGTTTGTTTGACTTGTAACCCTAGGAAAAAGTTGAGCTCTCCAACTAAAATCATTTCAAATTCATTTTCCATGTTTTTTATAAAGTCTTGAAGAAGATCATCATTTGTTGACCGAAAAATAATGTCATCAACATATATTTGGGCTACAAAGATATCTTTTAATGTTGACTTTATAAACAAGGTTTGATCTACTTTGCCTCTTCTAAAATCCTTAGAAATTAAGAAAGATGACAATTTTTCATACCATGCCCGGGGAGCTTGTTTTAACCCATATAATGCTTTCTTAAGCTTATATACGTGGTTTGGATAATCTATGTTCTCAAACCCGGGTGGTTGTTCTTCATATACTTCTTCCTTAATATAACCATTTAAGAATGCCGATTTAACATCCATTTGATAAAGTTTAAATCCCATATAGGAAGCATATCCTAAGAGAATTCTAATAGATTCTAACCTAGCAACTGGGGCATAAGTCTCATCATAGTCAAGCCCCTCAACTTGATTGAATCCCCTGGCAACCAACCTAGCCTTATTTCTAGTGATATTTCCTTGGTCATCTAGCTTATTCCTAAAGACCCATATTGTAGTAATTATGGTGCTATCATTTGGTCTAGGTACTAACTCTCATACTTGACTCCTCTCAAATTGAACCAATTCATCTTGCATTGCCAAAATCCAATCCGGATCATGTAATGCATCATTGATCGATTTGGGCTCAATTTGTGAAATAAGAGCAACTTGACTAGTAGGAGTTCTATGAAATGACCTAGTTCTTAAGTGGATGATCTTGATGAATTCTTAGGGTTCTAGAAGGGGTTTCAAATTGATCATTGTTATCTTCCACCCTTCTTTCATCATCGGAATCTCCTCTTCCTCCCCCTTGATCATTACCCCTTATGGTTAAATTTTGAAGTTTTTGGGTAATGTCTTGATTATTGTCATTAATATCCTTATCAATGGAGGACTTTCTAGGGTAGGTACTAGTAGTTTCAACAAATTGAACATTGGAGGACTCCTCAATCTCTTGGGCTCTCTTATTGTAGACTCTATATCCTCTACTTGTGGATGAGTATCCAACTAGGATTCCCTCATCCGCTTTGGATTCAAATTTTCCTAAGTTATCTTTGGTGTTTAAAATATAAACTTTACATCCAAAGACTTTGAAATAATGAATTGTGGGAATAGTCCCATTCCATAATTCAAATGGTGTCTTTCCTAAAAACCTATGGATTTGAACCCTATTTTGGATATAGCAAGCGGTATTAACCGCTTCTGCCCACAAGTAGCTAGGTAGATAATATGCATTAAGCATAGTCCTAGCCGCCTCTTGTAGGGCACGATTTCTCCTTTCCACCACCCCATTTTGTTGGGGTGTTCTAGGACACGAGAACTCATGCTTGTACCCTTGCTCTAAACAAAATTGTGAAAATTTAGAATTCTCAAATTTATCACTATGATCACTACGGATCCGGTTGATTTTGAGACTCTTTTCATTTTCAACCCTTTTACTAAATCCAATGATTATTTCCAAGGTATCATCCTTATGTTTCATAAAGTAGACCCAAGTATACCTAGAAAAATCATCTACTATAACTAAACAATATTTGCTACCATTTAAGGAAGGAGTACTATGGCAATCAAATAAGTCAAGATGCAATAGTTCTAATGGTAAGGAAGTATTAGTTAAGGTTTTACCTTTGTGTGATGCTTTTGTTTGTTTTCCTTCTTGGCATGCATCACACATTTTATTCTTGACATACTTGATCTTTGGTAGCCCTTTGACCAACTCCATCTTGGCTACCTTGGCTATGTTTTTCATGTTGATGTGCCCCAATCTCCTATGCCATAGCCAACTTTCTTCTTCTTTCGCAACAAGACACTTAGTGGAAATGTTAGAAGCATATGAAAGATCAACATAATAGATATTTGATTTCCTATATCCAACTAACATACAATCATTTAATTCCTTGTGTCTAATCATGCATTTAGAGGATTCAAAAGAAACATGATAGTTTGCATCACAAAGTTGACTAACACTTAATAAATTAAATTTCATATTTTCAACTAGTAAAACTTTGTGAATGACAATTTTGGGGGATACCTCAATTGTACCTCTACCTAGTATCTTGAGTTTTCCACTATTTCCAAAAGATACCGCTCCCTTCTTCACATACTTAATTGTGGAGAACTTGCTCACATCCCCGGTCATGTGTGTTGAGCAACCACTATCCACAATCCATATACCTTGCTCTCCTACCTAAATCACATGAAAAACACAATCTTTTGGTACCCAAACATTTGGACCGGTAACATTAAGTAAGAACTTCTTAGGTACCCATGCTTTCTTAACCATACCCTTAATGGTTGCTTTTCTATTAATCAATGAGATATAAGCAACTTCTTTTTCTTTTGGCTTATATCTTAAACCGGCCTTGTTGTAAACGGCTCTTTGTCGGCTAAGGATCATGTCAAGGTATTTTGAGCCATTTGTAAATTTCCCTAAGCATGCCTTTAACTCACTAACCTCATCCTTAAGTTTGTCATTCTCTTCCTTAAGCATGCAAGAATCAACATGTGAGGGTTTTTCATTCCTAATGGCCTTTAGTTCTACCTTCATGCTTCTAACCTTAGATTTAGACTTATCTAGAGCCTCTTTAAGATAAGCAATTGATTTATAAAGAAGCTTAACTTTAGGAGAGTTCATTACCTCATCGTCACTAGATGATGATTCATCACTTGAAGAGCCTTCTTCTTGGCTTGATGTACCGGAGTCATCCTCTTGGGCCATGAGTGCCACATGGTGTGTGACGTGCCAAAGCTCATCATCGAAGGAGGAATCTTCAACACTTGGTGTGTCCCATGTGGTTTGAGCCACCATGGCCTCCTTCTTCTTTTTCTCCTTCCTTTCCTACTTTTTCTTTTCTTTTTCTTCCTTCTTTAGCTCCGGGCAATTTGGCTTTATGTGCCCCTTCTTATTGCAAGCATGGAAAATCACATTGTTATTAAAACTTGAATTAACACTAAACTTACCTTTTGAAGAATGAGACCCCTTCCTTGCTTCTCTATTCTTGAACTCCTTTGATTTTCTAAGGAACTTCTTGACAAAATGGGCCATCTCACTAGACGAGTCTCCATCACTACTTGAATCATGCTCCGACTCGGATGATGATGACACCTCTTTCCTTTCTTTCTTCTTCTTTTCCTTCTTTTCAACAAGTAGAGCTAAACCCTTTTCCTTAGAAGACATGTTAGTTTGCTCATGCAATTCAAACTCACAAAATAATTCATCAATTTTAATTTGAGAAAGATCCCTAGTTACCTTAATAGCATCAACTATAGAAGTCCATAGAGAAGTTCTAGGAAATGCTTGAAGAATATACCTTACCAAATCCCGGTTGTCAACTCGCTCACCTATGATGTGAAGTCCATTCACAATCTCCTTAAACCTTCCATGCATTTGGCTTACGGTTTCATGGGTCTTAATTTGGAAGGCTTGAAGTTGTCCAATTAGCAAGTCTTTTTTGGCCCTCTTTGACTCCTTGGATCCTTCATTTAGCTCAATAAGCTTTTCCTATAACTCCTTGGCGGATTCGAAAGGCCCCACCTTGTTGAGTTGCTCCATTGTAATGCCGTATTGGATGGTGAGTACCGCCTTTGCATTTGATTCGAGCCGCCTATTCATTTCCCTTGTCCAATCCTTGCATGGAATAGGGTCTCCATGTTCATCCATCGGTTCCTCAAAGCCATCTACAATGCTATGCCAAATTTCAATATTACTCATTAGATAATATTTCATCCTACCTTTCCAATACGCAAAATGACTACCATCGAAGAGCGGTGGCTTGGCGGTGCTATATCCCTCTTGAAGAGCCATTGATGCCTTGGTTGATGGTGAAATTTTCCAAGCTATCCGGGCTCTGATACCACTTGTTAGGATCTTTGTAATGACTAGAGGGGGGGTGATTAGCCTTTCTTTGTTTCTACAAAAATGTTAGCGGAAGCAACACAAATATAAAAACAAATAAGAACAAGAAACAAGAAAGCAATGCTAACACCCAATGTACGTGGTTCGAAGATGACGCTCCTACTCCACGGCAATCCGTAAGGTGGATTAGCCCTAGCCAATCTTCACTAAAACCTCCTTTGGATGAACCAAGGTGGAGAAACCCTGTCTTACAATGCACTCCTTTTCTTTACAATGATGGAAGATTAAGATTAGAGAAGAGGAGGTTTAGAATCATAAAAAACTTGGAGAAAGCTTGGTGAGGACAGGGGTGTAGCTAGGAATGAGAGCACTAGTTTCACAAAGCTCCCCAAGGCCCCTTCTTATATAAGAAGGGCTATTTTTCCCGTTGAGCTTTGATCAGTCGACTGATGATCACCATCAGTCGACTGTCGTCGAAGCTAATGGCTTCTGACAAAGCGGATCCGCGGGGATTCGCAGCCGCTATTTCCAACGGGAGGCCTATCAGTTGACTGATCCATCCATCAGTCGACTGATGGAGTGATCAGTCGAGTGATCAAAGTAGCAGTCGAGTGAGACTGCATTCTGTGGTGAATTTTTCCTTGATCAGCCGACTGCTGCCTTTGGCAGTCGACTTATCACAACATCAGTCGACTGCCATGACCAAGGAGTTGATCAGTCGGTTTCACCGACTCGATTGAACACCTAACTGGCCGATCGACACATCATCACGATCGACACTCATCAAGTATTAATACTTCATACTTTATTTTACCCCCTAGACCTAGACTTGACCTTCTAACTGTTCCTTCAGCCTTGCGCCTACCTTCAAGAGTTTCCTTCGGCCTCGTCATGTCTTGGGTTGCCAAATGCTTGGACTTTATGCCGCCAAGACTACAAACTTGGACTTATGCTGCCAAGACTTTACTTTGGACTTCGTTTGCCAAGGTTCACTTGGACTTTACGCTGCCAAGACTCCAAACTTGGTCTTACGCTGCCAAGTCCATCCCTTGGACTTTCTTTGCCAAGGTTCACTTAGACTTTACGCTGCAAAGACTACAAGCTTGGTCTTACGCTGCCAATTCCATCCCTTGGACTTTCTGTGCCAAGGTTCACTTGGACTTTACGCTGCCAAGACTACAAGCTTGGTCTTATGTTGCCAAGTCCGTCCCTTGGACTTTCCTTGCCAAGATACTTCTTGGACTTCTCTTTTACCAAGTCTTCATCCTTGGATTTCCCTGTCACTTAAACATGTGCACAATTAGATCACAAAGCATTGCCTAACTTAGATGATTTAACCAAACATCAAAACATATATAGATGCTTGAGGCATTGTTGCACCAACAATATTGTCTTATCTGCTAAGGAGTACAAGTATCCACTCTTCGAAGAATGTCCTCAAGCCATGGTTGCTCAAAAAGGTTTCTACTTCTAAGCCGAAAGCCAAGAAGAAGAAGAAACAAGGTGAAACAAAGATGGTGGGAGGATCTCTAGGAGGAGTGAAGAAGTCGAAAGGCAAGTACTTCACTTTCATGCAGGATGGACATTGGAAGAAGGACTATCCCAATCCAAAGTACAACATGTTGGAATGTATACTGAAAGCCTAGCTCTTTTTGTATGAACATTTTATTTTGAAATAAGAATCACATGATCATTATTTGCATTTTATATATTCATTATATATGTGTGCATATTGTCTAATATTTTACATTGTAGATAATATGTAATATCATGTTATCAGTACCTTGTAAAATATAAGTAAAGGCTCACAACCAAGATGGTTTTGGACAAACCATTGGCATGGTTGTAGTGTAGCTTGGTATTGTTTTATCTTGAACATAGAGTTACACTAGTACACTTAGGTGTATTGAGTAGGACCGACATAGAGGTGATTCAATTTAGTACTGACTACATAATTGAATCGGACCTCGGATATTATGTTGTACATGCTCTTAATCCCGATATAATAACGGGCACATGTACTTAGTATTTATTTCTTTGATTTACCAGTGGGTGAGATTTAGATGGATTAAATCAATATGCCCGGTAAGTTGGGAAATAATATTATTTACATGGTGTGCCGTTGATTATAGGAGGAAACCGTGTCCTATATATTAGGTTGATGATGTCCCCTTGAGGAGCTCATAAGGTTCATCATGTAAACCCAGCTGGTTGACTTAGTCAATATGATGATAAGGTTGAGTGGTACTACTCGAGGAATTAGATGTTAATTAATTGATGGTCAGTAAATCAATTAATTGACGGACATTCGATATCTTAAACACGGGGAGATTAATGTGCAAATAATATATGGAGCCCATATTGATTTATGGGGTTGGTGAGGTAGTTCAATGATGATCCTCTAGTAGAATGGAACATCATTGATGGATAAAGTTTGTGTGGTTCCGATCTATCGGGTGGCCAAGACCCAACTCCTCCTTATGGTCCCTATCGTAGCCTAATATAATCCTTATGAAGTCTAGATCCAAGAATGTAAAACAAAACCTAGAACCAACGGTTGGGATTAAATCCCTAGATCCGATGGTTAGGATGAAACACTAGAACCAACGGTTGGGATTAAATCCCTAGATCCGATGGTTAGGATGAAACCCTAGAATCGACGGTTGAGATTAAATCCCTAGATCCGACGGTTGGGATAAAACCCTAGTTCTGACGGTTGTGATGAAATCCTAGATCTGACGGTTGGGATGAAATCCTAGATCCGACGGTTGAGATGAAACCCTAGATCCGACGGTTGGGATAAAACCCTATATCCGACGGTGGAGGTTAAATCCCTAGATCCGACGGAGGAGATTAAAGGAGGTTTAAGCTCTATTCTATAAATAGATGCTTAAGGTTGGGCAAGGCAAGTAATCAAGGAATTGGAGTTAGGGTTTGGTTCATCCACAAGTGGGCGGCTAGGGTTCATTAGGCGGCTAGGGTTTTGGAGCAAAGAAGTGGGCGGCAACCTCCTTCCTTCAAGTTGATTGCGGCCCCATCCTCCTCCATCAACACTTGGCGGCGCCCATCCTAGAGGTCTTTCCCTTCTTCCTTGGGTGGTTCTCCTCCCATTGGTGGCCGGCTCTTTTCCTCCTCCCTATTCTCCAAAGTGGTGCGCAACACTTGAAGTTGGCTGAATCATCCAATTGTTCTTTGACCGGCGGTTGCACCAAGTTCCATAATTTGGTGGCGGTTCTAGATAGGAAGGTATTTGTTGTTTCTTCTCTTTGTTACAGCGGACAAGGTAGAGAAGAAAGCGATCTAGAAGGCTTCTACTCGTGGAGGATCTTCCACATGTAAATAAGAAGGATAGGACATACGGTAGAAGATCGTGAGGTATAAAGTTATTTTAACTTTATGTACAGATCTGAGCATGTTCTTATTTGTTTTGATTATGCATGTGTTTGTATGAATATATATTGTATAATCATGGACCCCGAAGACAAACACAAAAACCGGCAATCCATCCGTCGTCTCTTCCGCGGCTAACCAACTAGAAGAGTTGTGTTGCTTGAACAACTAGTTTGTTCAAGCGACCACTCAAGTTGTTAGCACGACGACGAATAGGTTGTGCTAAGGAAGCTCATCCCATCCGGATTAATTCTTTCATTAGTGAAAATTTTAATCCGGGGACATGGGAGCCAATGAGCCTCCGAAGCGAGCGCCTACAATTGGTATCAGAGCCACGGTTTCCGATTTTGTGTGTTTTGGATTCGGTTAATTTTTTTATGCACTTTTTCATATATTATATGTGCCGGATAATAGTAGGATATGCGTAGTTTAACTCTTTGGTTGCAGGCATAAGATCCGACTATTATGGCCATGTGTGTGTATGTGAATGGATTTGTGTAAAAATTTATTATTTGAATCCTCGGGGTTGACGAGGCTAGATTAGTATTTAATTTTTGTAATTAAATACGGCATTGTTTAGCCGATCATTTTAGTTTACTTTCGATCTAGATTATTTGTACACTCTTTCGTGGAGTATAGGATCGATGGATGTAAATAAAATGATTTATCTCGGCTCGGAACTCTTTGGTGACTTGCGCACGGGAAAAGATGAAGCGGACGAGGTGGCGACACGACGGGATGCATATTGGAGGACAATGCCATAATAGTTGAAAAAATTCTATTTTTTCCATATTTATTGCTTATTTTTTTTATATGCATGTTGTGTATGATTTAAAATTCCTCATTTGCAATTTACTAAGTGGGAGAGGGACATTTTAATTAATTCCCGCGGCCTCCATTACAATTTGACGTGTGATGCAACAAATCTGTGTGTCGGCTCTGAGTGCCTTCCTCCCTGAGGACGGGTTTGTTTGCGGATCACTAGGTCAAATAATGGTTATAGGAAATTATCTAGGAGCATGTGTACTTCCACAGAGGTAAGGCACATAATCCAAAATAATTCCCTTAGTATCGTGTAATGGTGCACACTTAGATACAAATAAAAGTATCCTCCCCATAGGAGTCACTGCTTTTATTTGTAGGGCCAAAGAGGAACCAACTATTAATTTTATTTGTCAAAAAGTAAGGTTGACAAGATAATAAAATTAATGGGTAAAACCTCCTCTTACAAATGTAGAATTCGTATACGTCCACACAGAGTGGCATGCGACATTCTCGGTGATTTGAGGTGTTGGTTGATTTCGGGATTTTATTGTTTTGAGGAATCAATAATTTTTGAAATCTAATATTTTGATCATTGTGATTTTTAGGATTTTCAAATGGCTTTCAACCCACTTGCTGTGATTTTAAAAGAAAACAAACTTACTGGTCCAAACTACATTGATTGGAAAAGAAACCTGGATATTGTCTTAACTGCGGAAGAGTACAAATTTGTACTCTTCGAGGTCTGTCCTCCTAAGCCCTCAGATGACTCTGATGAAAAGGAGATAGAACGTTATAAGAAATGGGTTAAGGCAGATGAGATGGCGCGGTGTTACATTTTGGCATCTATGTCAAATGTGCTGCAACATCAGCATCAGGCCATAGCCACAGCTTATGACATGATGTTCAATCTCAAGAAACTTTTCGGACATCAGAGTAGGGCGGCTAGGCAAGAGGCAATGAGAAACTTGATGACGACCACCATGGTCGAGGGAACATCCGTTAGGGATCATGTTCTCAAGATGATGGCTCATCTTAATGAGATGGAAGTCCTCGGAGCTGAGATCGATGGGGAAACCCAGGTCGATATCATTCTCCAGTCTCTGCCTAGGAGTTTTGAGTAGTTCCGCCTTAACTACAACATGAACAAAAGTTTGTATTCGTTGGCGGAGCTTCTGACAGAACTTCAGGCGGCAGAGGGGCTTTTTCGTCAGAGTGCTCAAGCCATGATCGCTCAGAAGGTTTCTTCCTCTAAACCGAAAGGTAAGAAGAAGAAGAAACAAGGTGGAGCGAAGAAAGTGGCAGTGGGACCGCAGGCAGGAGTGAAGAAGCCGAAAGGCAAGTGCTTCACTTGCAAGCAGACTGGATATTGGAAGGCAGACTGTCCTCGCCGAAAGAACAAAGGTATATCTTCTTGTTTAGTTGTTGAAACATGTTTAGCGGTGTTATCTACCAGTGCCTGGTGTGTAGATACAGGAGCCACTGATCATGTCTGCAATACTTTGCAGGGGTTCCAGGAAACCCGACGACTAGCTGAGGGAGAGATTACCGTCTTCATGGGCAATGCTTCAAAGGTGGCAGCTATTGCAGTGGGAGACGTTTATTTATCTTTTGATAGGAATAAAGTTTTGGTTTTGAGAAATTGTCTTTATGTACCTACTTTTAGAAAGAATTTAATTTCAGTTTCTAAATTGTTTATGGATGGGTATTCTGTTTCTTTTAATGACAAAGTGGTTATAAAAAGAAATAGGGAGATTATCTGTTCTGGTACATTGGTTGGCAATTTATATACTCTTGAACCAAAAACTCCCACGATGCATATAGAAATCAATAACTCATCTTCTAAGTCTAATAAGAGAAAAGAACCTTCGCAAATGAACCAAACATATCTTTGGCATCTAAGGCTTGGTCATATTAACCTAAGAAGAATTCAAAGGTTAATAGCTGATGGACCTTTGGGTTCATTAGTGGTGGAGGATCTCCCAACCTACGAATCTTGCTTGGAAGGTAAAATGACCAAGAGGCCTTTCAAGGCCAAGGGGTATAGAGCCAAAGATGTGTTAGAATTGGTTCATTCTGATTTGTGCGGTCCTATGTCTATCCAGGCAAGAGGTGGCTTTGAATACTTCGTCTCATTTATAGACGATTATTCAAGGTATGGATACATTTACTTGATGCGCCGCAAGTCTGAATGCTTTGACAAGTTCAAAGAATTCAAGGCTGATGTGGAGAACCGTCAAGGTAAAAGTATCAAGACATTACGATCTGATCGTGGTGGCGAGTACCTCTTGGGAGAGTTTAGGAGTTACTTATCAGAGGCTGAGATTCAATCCCAATTGTCTGCACCTGGCACACCCCAGCAGAATGGTGTAGCGGAGCGAAGGAATAGGACTCTTATGGAGATGGTCAGATCGATGATGAGTTATTCTGAGTTACCTATTTCGTTCTGGGGGTATGCACTGGATACGACAATGTACACTCTGAACTTGGTTCCATCTAAATCAGTACCTTCGACCCCTGTAGAATTGTGGACTGGGCGAAAGCCTAGTCTAAGACATATTCGGATATGGGGAGTCCAGCACATGTGCTGAAGGCTAATGCTGGTAAGTTGGAACCTCGTACAGAAGTATGCATGTTTGTTGGCTACCCTAAGGGAACGAAAGCTAGTTTGTTTTATAATCCTAGAGATCAGAGGGTGATCATTAGCACGAACGCCAGATTTCTAGAGGAGGATTATGTAATGAACCACAAGCCCAAGAGTAGGATTGTTCTTGAGGAGTTGACAGGGGAAGTCCCGACTTCAGTACCACCGATACAAGAGGAGACACCACAAGTCACTGCACCGCGTGTCACAGAGCATACACAGGAGGCACCTCGTCGTAGTGGGAGGGTTGTTAGACAACCCGAGAGATTCATGTTTTTGGGAGAGTCTTCGGACTTAGTCCCTGGTCAACATGAACCTGATCCCTGGACATATGACGAGGCAATCCAAGATAGAGATGCGGTATCTTGGCAAAGTGCGATGAATTCAGAGATAGAATCTATGGATTCTAATCAGGTCTGGGAGCTAGTAGAGCCACTCGATAGTGTAAAAACCATTGGATGCAAGTGGATCTACAAGAGAAAGAGAGGAGTAGATGGGAAGGTTGTGTTAGGACCCTTGGAATGGCTAGAGGGGGGGGGGGTGATTAGCCTTTCTTGTTTCTACACAAAATGTTAGCGGAAGCAATACAAATATAAGCACAAACAAAAACAAGAAACAAAACTAACACCCGATGTAACGTGCACCCGATGTAACGTGGTTCGGAGATGATGCTCCTACTCCACGGCAATCCGTAAGGTGGATTAGCCCTAATCAACCGTCACTAGAACCTCCTTTGGATGAACCAAGGTGGAGAAACCTTTCTTACAATTCTCTCCTCTTCTTTACAATGATGGATGATCAAGAACAAGAGAAGAGGAGGATTTAAATCACTAAAAACACTTGGAAGGCTTGGTGAGCAGAGAATAGTTAGGAGCAAGAGCAAACCTCCCCATGGCCCCTTTTATAGAAGAGGGCTGTTTTTCCGTTAGCGATCGATCGGTGATGCATGCCATCGATCACCGGCACGACGCGATCTCCGCGGGAGATTCGTAGCGCAATTTCAACGGCGGTGATGATCGGTGATCGATCGTGATGGGGTGATCGATCAGTGATCAAAGCGTCAGTGAGGCTGCATACGTGGCGATATTTCTCTTGATCGGTCGAATGATGTCATTTTGGTCGGTCGATCGCGAATCGATCCGATCGATCCGATCAAGATAGTCGGTGATGGTCGAGTTTCATTCGACTCGGTCGAACGCGACGGTCGGTGATACATCGTATCCGTCGACTGATACTCATCAAGTATGAGTAATTCATACTTGATTTTATACCCTAGACCTAGACTCAACCTTCTAGCTCCTCAATAAGCCTTGCGCCTTCAGGATCCCTCCGAGTCCGCGACTTGTTCATCCTTTGCGCTTTGCTTCCAAGAGCTTCCTTCGGTTCGTCATGTCTTGGGTTGCCAAATCTTGGACTTTATCGAAAACTACAAGCTTGGACTTATCTTGCCAAGACTTTACTTTGGACTTCCTTTGCCAAGGTTCACTTTGGACTTTATCTTGCCAAGACTACAAGCTTGGTCTTATGCCGTAAGTCCATCCCTTGGATTTCCTTTGCCAAGATCATACTTGGACTTCCTTTACCAAGTACTTCATCCTTGGATTTCCACTGTCACTTAAACACATTCGTAATTAGATCACAAGATATTGCCTAACTTAGATGATTAGCCAAACATCAAAACATATAAATGCTTGGAGCATTGTTGCACCAACAATCTCCCCTTTGATGTTTGACAATCATTTAAGTTAGGTCTTTAAAGATACACACATAATCATCTAACTTAAGCATTCATTCTCCCCCTTTGACATACATCAAAAAGAGAAGGATGAAAGAATTAAGAATGTTGGATCTTGGACTAAGGTATTAGATTGAAATTAAGCTCCCCCTTAATCCAAGATCGGATGTAAATTACATTTGAAGCAAAGCATAATCTAAAATTCAAAAGTTAAATCCTAACTTTGCACCAACAATGGTTTTGGGGATAAAGGATAGAATTTATTGAAACTCCCTAAACCACTGTATTAAGCAGTCCTAAAACTCGTTTATACGCAATATTATCATACTAGAGTGTTAGGACATCAAAAATACACCAAATATTAGAAAATGGAGCTTATTCTGAACGATCATACTCGCTGAAATCAAAATTTCCGATCATTTGCTACGAAATCAAAATTTAACCTTTTAAATTCGAAATCTCGAAAAATCACGAAATTTTGTACACATTTCTGAAATCATACTTTATTAAGGAAAAATAATTTGAAAAATATATGTTTTCCAGATTTCAAGATTGATACAAATTTGGAAACTTACAAAGTTCTAAAGAATTTTCAACTTTGTATCACTTTTGTGATTTACTTGAAAACTGTTTTCCAAAATATAATGAACATAGTTTAAAATATATATGATTTGGAATTTCCAACCATGTTCTTAGAGCTATGTACTCATTACTTGAATACAAGCCTTCCCAATGGTTGGTCCATAAGGTATTTATGTCTCTAGGTGTGTCATTGGCTCATAGTAATGCATCATAACAAGCATGATGAGCCAAGTACACCTTCACTATCATCTCACATGGATCTAAGTGTCTCAATACAAAATCAAGGTTTCTTAAGGCTTTTTGTGAGATGTATCAAGGTATAAAGATAACATATAAACATGGGATCATGCAAACCTAGAATTTTACTCTCTGAAGCACATACCAAGCTCTCTCCTTAAGATGAAAATTCATTTTGGGAAGAGCTTTGGTGAAGATATCGGCAAGATTGGACTTAGATTCTACATAATTAAGTTCAATGTCCCCTCTTGCCACATGATCTCTTATGAAGTGATGTTTCACTTCAATGTGCTTGGTCCTAGAGTGATATACCGGATTTTTGGTCAAGTTGATGGTACTCACATTATCACAATAAACTTTAATGTTAGAGTAGTGTAGCTCATAGTCCACAAGAGTATGCCTCATCCAAAGTAATTGAGCTACACAACCACCCATAGCCACATATTCCCGGTGGTTGATAAAGCAACACAATGTTGCTTCCTACTACTCCAACTAACTAGGGAGGACCCAAGAAATTGGCATCCACCACTAGTACTTTTCCTATCCAATTTGCACCCATAATCGGAATCGGTATAACCAAGTAATTCAAATGACCTAGTCCTAGGATACCAAAGTCCTACATTTAGGGTGCCTTTAATATATCTTAATATTCTTTTGTGGCTACTAAATGTGATTCTTTGGCACAAGATTGGTATCTTGCACACATACCTACCACAAATAAAATGTCGGGTCTACTAGCGGTTAGGTATAGTAAGCTACCAATCATACTCCTATAAAGTTTAAGATCAATTGATTTACCTTCATGATCACTATCTATTCCTAGTGCTAGTGGCCATAGGAGTGGTTACAATTTTGGCATTTTCCAAACCAAATTTCTTGATCATTTCATTTGCATATTTGGTTTGATAAATATGAATACCCTCATTGGTTTGTTTGACTTGTAAACCTAGGAAAAAGGTAAGCTCTCCAACCAAACTCATTTCTAATTCATTTTCCATATTTTTTATAAAGTCTTGAAGAAGATCATCATTGTTGACCCAAAAGATGATATCATCAACATATACTTGAGCTATGAATATATCTTTTAATGTTGACTTTATAAACAAAGTTTGATCTACTTGACCTCTTCTAAATCCTTAGAAATTAAGAAGGATGACAATCTTTCATACCATGCCCGGGAGCTTGTTTTAACCCATATAATGCTTTCTAAGCTTACATACATGATTTGGATAATCTATGTTCTCAAATCGGGTGGTTGCTCTACATATACTTCCTCCTTAATAAAACCATTTAAGAATGCGATTTAACATCCATTTGATAAAGTTTAAATCCCATATAGGAAGCATACCCTAAGAGAATTCTAATAGCTTCTAACCTAGCAACCGGGGCATAAGTCTCATCATAGTCAAGCCCCTCAACATGATTGAATCCCCTAGCAACCAACCTAGCCTTATTTCTAGTGATATTTCCTTGGTCATCTAGCTTATTCCTAAAGACCCATCTTGTAGTAATTATGGTGCTATCATTGGGTCTAGGCACTAATTCCCACACTTGACTTCTCTCAAATTGAGCCAATTCATCTTGCATTGCCAAAATCCAATCCGGATCATGTAATGCATCATTGATCGACTTGGGCTCAATTTGTGAGATAAGAGCTACTTGACTAGTAGGAGGTCTATGAAATGACCTAGTTCTTACTCCTTGAGATAGATCTCCTACTACTTGGTCAAGTGGATGATCTTGATGAATTCTTAGGTTTCTAGAAGGGGTTTCAATTTGATTATCATTATCTTCCACCCTTCTTTCATCATCGGAGTCTCCTCTTCCTCCCCCTTGATCATTACCCCTAATGGTCAAATTTTGAAGTTTTTGGGTAATGTCTTGATTATTGTCATTAATATCCTTATCAATGGAGGACTTTCTAGGGTAGGTACTAGTAGTTTCATCAAATTGAACATTGGAAGACTCCTCAATACCTTTGGTTCTCTTATTGTAGACTCTATACCCTCTACTTGTGGATGAGTATCCAACTAGGATTCCCTCATCCTCTTTTGATTCAAATTTTCCTAAGTTATCTTTGGTGTTTAGAATATAAACTTTACATCCAAAGACTTTGAAATAATGAATTGTGGGTATAGTCCCATTCCATAATTCAAATGGTGTTTTTCCTAAAAACCTATGGATTTGAACCCTATTTTGGATATAGCAAGCGGTATTAACCGCTTCCGCCCACAAGTAGCTAGGTAGAGAATATGCATTAAGCATAGTCCTAGCCGCCTCTTGTAGGGCACGATTTCTCCTTTCCACCACCCCATTTTGTTGGGGTGTTCTAGGACAAGAGAACTCATGCTTATACCCTTGCTCTAAACAAAATTATAAAAATTTTAGATTTTCAAATTCACCACCATGATCACTACGGATCCGGTTGATTTTGAGACTCTTTTCATTTTCAACCCTTTTACTAAATCCTATGATTATTTCTAAGGTATCATCCTTATGTTTCATAAAATAGACCCAAGTATACCTAGAAAATCATCTACTATAACCAAACAATATTTTTTACCATTTAAAGATGGAGTACTATGGCAATCAAATAAGTCAAGATGCAATAATTCTAATGGTAAGAAGCATTAGTTAAGGTTTTACCTTGTGTGATGCTTTTGTTTGTTTTCCTCTTGGCATGCATCACACATTTTATTCTTGACATACTTGATCTTTGGTAGCCCTTTGACCAACTCCATCTTGGCTACCTTGGCTATGTTTTTCATGTTGATGTGCCCCAATCTCCTATGCCATAGCCAACTTTCTTCTTCTTTCGCAACAAGACACTTAGTGGAAATGTTAGAAGCATATGAAAGATCAACATAATAGATATTTGATTTCCTATATCCAACTAACATACAATCATTTAATTCCTTGTGTCTAATCATGCATTTAGAGGATTCAAAAGAAACATGATAGTTTGCATCACAAAGTCGACTAACACTTAATAAATTAAATTTCATATTTTCAACTAGTAAAACTTTGTGAATGACAATTTTGGGGGATACCTCAATTGTACCTCTACCTAGTATCTTGAGTTTTCCACTATTTCCAAAAGATACCGCTCCCTTCTTCACATACTTAATTGTGGAGAACTTGCTCACATCCCCGGTCATGTGTGTTGAGCAACCACTATCCACAATCCATATACCTTGCTCTCCTACCTAAATCACATGAAAAACACAATCTTTTGGTACCCAAACATTTGGACCGGTAACATTAAGTAAGAACTTCTTAGGTACCCATGCTTTCTTAACCATACCCTTAATGGTTGCTTTTCTATTAATCAATGAGATATAAGCAACTTCTTTTTCTTTTGGCTTATATCTTAAACCGGCCTTATTGTAAACGGCTCTTTGTCGGCTAAGGATCATGTCAAGGTATTTTGAGCCATTTGTAAATTTCCCTAAGCATGCCTTTAACTCACTAACCTCATCCTTAAGTTTGTCATTCTCTTCCTTAAGCATGCAAGAATCAACATGTGAGGGTTTTTCATTCCTAATGGCCTTTAGTTCTACCTTCATGCTTCTAACCTTAGATTTAGACTTATCTAGAGCCTCTTTAAGATAAGCAATTGATTTATAAAGAAGCTTAACTTTAGGAGAGTTCATTACCTCATCGTCACTAGATGATGATTCATCACTTGAAGAGCCTTCTTCTTGGCTTGATGTACCGGAGTCATCCTCTTGGGCCATGAGTGCCACATGGTGTGTGACGTGCCAAAGCTCATCATCGAAGGAGGAATCTTCAACACTTGGTGTGTCCCATGTGGTTTGAGCCACCATGGCCTCCTTCTTCTTTTTCTCCTTCCTTTCCTACTTTTTCTTTTCTTTTTCTTCCTTCTTTAGCTCCGGGCAATTTGGCTTTATGTGCCCCTTCTTATTGCAAGCATGGAAAATCACATTGTTATTAAAACTTGAATTACCACTAAACTTACCTTTTGAAGAATGAGACCCCTTCCTTGCTTCTCTATTCTTGAACTCCTTTGATTTTCTAAGGAACTTCTTGACAAAATGGGCTATCTCACTAGACGAGTCTCCATCACTACTTGAATCATGCTCCGACTCGGATGATGATGACACCTCTTTCCTTTCTTTCTTCTTCTTTTCCTTCTTTTCAACAAGTAGAGCTAAACCCTTTTCCTTAGAAGACATGTTAGTTTGCTCATGCAATTCAAACTCACAAAATAATTCATCAATTTTAATTTGAGAAAGATCCCTAGTTACCTTAATAGCATCAACTATAGAAGTCCATAGAGAAGTTCTAGGAAATGCTTGAAGAATATACCTTACCAAATCCCGGTTGTCAACTCGCTCACCTATGATGTGAAGTCCATTCACAATCTCCTTAAACCTTCCATGCATTTGGCTTACGGTTTCATGGGTCTTAATTTGGAAGGCTTGAAGTTGTCCAATTAGCAAGTCTTTTTTGGCCCTCTTTGATGTTGGATCGAAAGTGTCGCTAGAGGGGGGGGGGGGTGAATAGCGATACGATGTCGTTAAAAAACTTTTGCAATAAGTAAAAAGCAAGTAGAGAGTGCACAGCGGAAATATAAAGTAGACAAGATATTTTTACGTGGTTCACAATCTTTCGATTGCTAATCCACGGCCCTAGTGATCCTTGATCACGTACGGAGGGCAATTCACTAAAACCACTCCTCCTCGTTGGAGGTAGGAGCAACGATTACAAAAAGAAATCAAGGCAAAGGGACACTCCCCCTTTCCTTGTTACGATTAAAGCACAAAGACAATTTAAAGAAGTAGAACTTAAATAAATATACCGACAACTCTTATAAGTAGAAGATGTAGCTTTCGTTGTCGTGACTTGTCGTAGCAAATGTGAGTAGTAGTAAGCGAGTTCTGACGCGTGTTGAGAGCTCTTGAATTCTTGTAATTTTCTTGGAGTGAACATGTCTATTTATGGATATTGATCTATGAATTTAGACATAGGTAGTGTCCAAGGTGAGGTTCTTATCCCAACTCAAGGATGAGGTGTTTCATCCAACCACCTTGTGCCACCTCAAGGAAGCCTTCACGCCAAGAAGAAGAAGCCATCCAACTTGTGCCACATCATGGGAGCCAACCATCTTGTGCCACCTCAAGGAGGCCTTCACGCCAAGAAGAAGAAGCCATCCAACTTGTGCCACATCAAGGGAGCCAACCATCTTGTGCCACCTCAAGGAGGCCTTCACGCCAAGAAGAAGAAGCCATCCAACTTGTGCCACATCATGGGAGCCAACCATCTTGTGCCACCTCAAGGAGGCCTTCACGCCAACTCAAGGATGAGGTCCAAGCTTGGTGATGGTTTGGATGTCCACCTTGATGCCACATCACCCTTTGTACCAAAACACGAGTCAAGTCCAAATTCACCCCCTTGAAATTCGAGCTCTTCTCGAGGCTGGAACTTGACTAGCAGTTGACTTAGTCAAAGGGTTTTGGACTGCAGTACAAGTTAGCTTAAAATATAAAGTACGATGGTTCTAACCATCTGATCTCGACCTAGACCTTCCATTGGAGGTATTGGGTCGGATCTACGCTTAACGACCTTGCTTCGCTTTCACACGAGCTTACCTTGTAGCCTCGCTTCCGGTCTTCACCCGAGTACCTCGGCTTCCTCCGAAGTCCCTCTGGCGTTGCCCGACCACCTCGGTTCCCACCGGGTGTCGCAGACCTTCCGCTCAACTTTAGCATTTCTGCACACTTAATTGAGCTCGTAAGATAACAAATATACCCTTAACTATTGAGCCTTTTGCCATAATCAAAATACCGGTTCGACTTTGGTGCCTTGCACCAACAATCTCCCCTTTGATTCATGGCAAACCGACACAAAAGTTAAGGAAAAATTACATAACAAAGAAGCTAGCATAATGATTAAGCATGAATGAGCTAGCATAAAGATTAAATATGAATGAGCTAGCATAATGATTAAGCATGAATGAGCTAGCATAAAGATTAAATATGAATGAGCTAGCATAAAGATTAAATATGAATGAGCTAGCATAATGATTAAGCATGAATGAGCTAGCATAAAGATTAAATATGAGTGAGAAAAATTATTGTTTCAAGTTCTCCTTTGAGGTAACCTCCCTTGACCGAAGGTGAGTTCTTGAAAATAATTTTTACTCCCTTAATAGTTGCTTAAGTAAACGGAATTACTTAATATAAAAGGTAAAAATTTTGTTTACTTTCTTCCTTACTTATGTGACTTTCTCCCCCTTTTGCCTTAACTCAAAAAGTTTGTAAATATATTTTAGGGTTTGTAAGTCAAAGCAAGTTCCCAATATAATTTCTAAGGTAAGACTTATGATAATTTAATAAAAAGAAGCAAAAATAGAGTACATATATATAAAAATTTAAATCCTACTCTATTACGCACATACCTAACTTTCGTCTTAATAAACTAAATTCGGCTTCGGGTAGTGGTTTGGTGAAGATGTCCGCTAGGTTTGATTTGGACTCAACATACTCTAGTTGTATAGTTCCATTAGTTACATGTTCCCTAATGAAGTGGTGTTTAACTTCTATATGTTTTGTCCTAGAATGACATATTGGATTTTTAGTTAAGTTAATTGAACTAATGTTATCTATGTAGGTTTTAATGTTGTTAAAGATTAAGCTAAAGTCTTGGAGAGTGTGCTTCATCCACAGGAGCTGAGAGACACACTCACCCATCGCAACGTATTCGGCTTCGGTGGTAGATAAGGCAACGCATTGCTGCTTCCTACTGCACCAACTTACTAGACTCGAGCCGAGGATTTGACAACAACCACTCGTGCTATTTCTATCGAGTTTACTACCGGCATAGTCGGTCGGAGTAGCCGATTAGATTAAACTCGGTAGATCTAGGGTACCAAATACCTACGTTTAGCGTGCCCTTTAGATATCTAAGGATACGCTTGACTAGGGTTAGGTGAGACTTCTTGGCACAGGTTTGTAACCTTGCGCACATACTTACCGAATAAAATGTCGGTCGGCTCGCGGTTAAGTATAGGAGACTTCTATTGCGCTCCTATAGTATTTTAGGTCAACGGGTTTTCCTTCTACATCTTCGTTTATATTAACATTAGTTGCCATAGGTGTATTGATTATTTTAGCATCTTGCATTCCAAATCGATTTATTAAGTCCTTAGTATATTTTTGTTGATGTAAATATATTCCATCTTTAGTTTGTTTAATTTGTAAACCTAAGAAGAAACTTAACTCTCCCACTAAATTCATTTCAAATTCACTTTCCATAAGTGAGATGAATTCGTTTAGCGAGGATCGAGTTGGTAGTTCCAAAAATTATATCATCTACATAGATTTGGGCTATAAAGATTTCTTTTCCTACGGTTTTAACGAATAAGGTTGGGTCGACTAAACCTTGGTTGAATCCTTTGGACTTAAGATAGATCGAAAAGCCTTCGTCAAGCTCTTGGGGCTTGTTTGAGTCCATATAGGGCTTTCTTAAGTCTAAGGACATGGTCGTTTATCTAGATTTTCGAATCCGAGAGGTTGGTAGCGTAAACTTCTTCCTTAATGTATCCATTCGAAAATGCTGACTTGACATCCATTTGAAACAATTTAAAACCTCAAGTGATAGTTGAACCCTAAATTTGGATCACCTATCACTTGGTCGATAGGATGACTTGGGTGAGTTCTAGTTTGACTTGGGTTAGAGTCATCTATCACTTGGTCGATAGGATGACTTAGGTTAGGGACGAGATTCAAGTTCAAGATCAGTCGGGTTCGCTATAAGTTGATTTGCTAGTTGGTTTTGTTAAGGATTGAGCGAGTTCGTGTCCTTCGTCGAAAACTATATTAATGGTTTCTTCGACTCTTATGTGTAGGATCAATGGAATTACTAAAGGGTTGTTTGTAAGTTTTAAACCTAAATCATCTCACCAATATCTACATGATCAAAACATGTTATTCCTATGTGTTATTGTGAGATGACTTTCAATTTTACTTGATTAATTTTAATGAATTTAAATTAACCAACATTAGGTTAGATTCGGATTTAGTCTAAGCTCATCAAGTAATCTTTTCAAGAGATTAGCTTCCAGGTCGTGGCGAGGCACAGAGGCCTTCTTTGATCGGAACAACGACCACTTCCTTAGACAAAGCTAATTTCAAGAAATTGATAACTCGACTTACTTGAGACTACGTCTTGGTCTAACTAGTTATTTTTGAAAAGAGGCTCCCGAGGCTCAATCTTTTAGAGGATTTTAGTTGGTTTATTTTTTGAAAAGAGGCTCCCGAGGCTCAATCTTTCGCAGGATTTTAGTTGGTTATGAGTCCTATCTAACCATTCTAAAAATAAAGGAAAAACTAAGCATGCAATTTCTAAGACTTAACAAAATACATTTTGTATTGGCTCCCCCTGGACCATTGAATCGAGTGGGTCTATTCACATAGTGAATTTGGTCCTTGGGAACCCAATACATGTTAGATCCTAAAGTTGAAATCAAAGTGATCTTAGGGACCCATGCTTGGACATTTTTCTTATGTTGGTTTACTATAGACATATATGACTTATTGGTTGTATTTGAGTTAAACCCGAGTCCGGCCTTGTTGTATACGGCCCTTTGTGATCCAAGTAAGAGGTCAAGTCCCTTGGATCCCAAAGTGAACCTTTCCAACGTGTTCCTAAGGTCTTCGACTTGTGTTTTCAAAAGCGAGTTCTCAACTTCAAGCTTTTCAACTTGAGTTGAGTCCTCCTCTTGAATACGAGTAGTTGAAGAGGTTAGGGAGACCTCATGTTTGAGGAGGTTAACCTCCTCAATTAGGGTCTCGACCTTGGACTCGGACTTAGCTAGTTTCTTATTTAAAAATTTAATTGCACCATACAAAGTATTAAGTAACGACCGACTTACCCTTAATGATTCTTTTGAACCGGATACGGATCCGTGGCTTGTCTTGAATGGAAGCTCATCATCGGATTCGGACTCGGACTCTTCTTCGGTTTCGGATTCGGACTCGGACTCTTCTTCGGATTCGGGCTCTGATACCAATTGTTGGATCGAAAGTGTCGCTAGAGGGGGGGGGGGTGAATAGCGATACGATGTCGTTAAAAAACTTTTGCAATAAGTAAAAAGCAAGTAGAGAGTGCACAGCGGAAATATAAAGTAGACAAGATATTTTTACGTGGTTCACAATCTTTCGATTGCTAATCCACGGCCCTAGTGATCCTTGATCACGTACGGAGGGCAATTCACTAAAACCACTCCTCCTCGTTGGAGGTAGGAGCGCGATTACAAAAAAGAAATCAAGGCAAAGGACACTCCCTTTCCTTGTTACGATTAAAGCACAAAGACAATTTAAAGAAGTAGAACTTAAATAAATATACCGACAACTCTTATAAGTAGAAGATGTACGTGCACTTTCGTAGCAAATGTGAGTAGTAGTAGCGATTCTGACGATGTGTTGAGAGCTCTTGAATTCTTGTAATTTGCTTGGAGTGAACATGTCTATTTATGGATATTGATCTATGAATTTAGACATAGGTAGTGTCCAAGGTGAGGTTCTTATCCCAACTCAAGGATGAGGTGTTTCATCCAACCACCTTGTGCCACCTCAAGGAAGCCTTCACGCCAAGAAGAAGAAGCCATCCAACTTGTGCCACATCAAGGGAGCCAACCATCTTGTGCCACCTCAAGGAGGCCTTCACGCCAAGAAGAAGAAGCCATCCAACTTGTGCCACATCATGGGAGCCAACCATCTTGTGCCACCTCAAGGAGGCCTTCACGCCAAGAAGAAGAAGCCATCCAACTTGTGCCACATCATGGGAGCCAACCATCTTGTGCCACCTCAAGGAGGCCTTCACGCCAACTCAAGGATGAGGTCCAAGCTTGGTGATGGTTTGGATGTCCACCTTGATGCCACATCACCCTTTGTACCAAAACACGAGTCAAGTCCAAATTCACCCCCTTGAAATTCGAGCTCTTCTCGAGGCTGGAACTTGACTAGCGATTGGTGTAGTCAAAGGGTTTTGGACTGATACAAGTTAGCTTAAAATATAAAGTACGATGGTTCTAACCATCTGATCTCGACCTAGACCTTCCATTGGAGGTATTGGGTCGGATCTACGCTTAACGACCTTGCTTCGCTTTCACACGAGCTTACCTTGTAGCCTCGCTTCCGGTCTTCACCCGAGTACCTCGGCTTCCTCCGAAGTCCCTCTGGCGTTGCCCGACCACCTCGGTTCCCACCGGGTGTCGCAGACCTTCCGCTCAACTTTAGCATTTCTGCACACTTAATTGAGCTCGTAAGATAACAAATATACCCTTAACTATTGAGCCTTTTGCCATAATCAAAATACCGGTTCGACTTTGGTGCCCACTGCACCAACATTTGACTCCTTGGATCCTTCATTTAGCTCAATAAGCTTTTCCTATAACTCCTTGGCGGATTCGAAAGGCCCCACCTTGTTGAGTTGCTCCATTGTAATGCCGTATTGGATGGTGAGTACCGCCTTTGCATTTGATTCGAGCCGCCTATTCATTTCCCTTGTCCAATCCTTGCATGGAATAGGGTCTCCATGTTCATCCATCGGTTCCTCAAAGCCATCTACAATGCTATGCCAAATTTCAATATTACTCATTAGATAATATTTCATCCTACCTTTCCAATACGCAAAATGACTACCATCGAAGAGCGGTGGCTTGGCGGTGCTATATCCCTCTTGAAGAGCCATTGATGCCTTGGTTGATGGTGAAATTTTCCAAGCTATCCGGGCTCTGATACCACTTGTTAGGATCTTTGTAATGGCTAGAGGGGGGGTGATTAGCCTTTCTTTGTTTCTACAAAAATGTTAGCGGAAGCAACACAAATATAAAAACAAATAAGAACAAGAAACAAGAAAGCAATGCTAACACCCGATGTACGTGGTTCGAAGATGACGCTCCTACTCCACGGCAATCCGTAAGGTGGATTAGCCCTAGCCAATCTTCACTAAAACCTCCTTTGGATGAACCAAGGTGGAGAAACCTTGTCTTACAATGCACTCCTTTTCTTTACAATGATGGAAGATTAAGATTAGAGAAGAGGAGGTTTAGAATCATAAAAAACTTGGAGAAAGCTTGGTGAGGACAGGGGTGTAGCTAGGAATGAGAGCACTAGTTTCACAAAGCTCCCCAAGGCCCCTTCTTATATAAGAAGGGCTATTTTTCCCGTTGAGCTTTGATCAGTCGACTGATGATCACCATCAGTCGACTGTCGTCGAAGCTAATGGCTTCTGACAAAGCGGATCTGCGGGGATTCGCAGCTGCTATTTCCAACGGGAGGCCTATCGCTTGGATCGATCCATCCATCCGATCGGTGATGGATCATCGAGAGTGATCAAAGTAGCGATCGAGTGAGGCGCATTACTGTGGTGAATTTTTCCTTGATCGACGATCACGCCTTTGGCAGTCGACTTATCACAACATCAGTCGACTGCCATGACCAAGGCAGTTGACTGATAGTCAGGGTTTCACCCTGACTCAGTTGAACACCTAACCAGTCGACTGACACATCGTATCAGTCGACTGATACTCATCAAGTATTAATACTTCATACTTTATTTTACCCCCTAGACCTAGACTTGACCTTCTAACTGTTCCTTCAGCCTTGCGCCTACCTTCAAGAGTTTCCTTCGGCCTCGTCATGTCTTGGGTTGCCAAATGCTTGGACTTTATGCCACCAAGACTACAAACTTGGACTTATGCTGCCAAGACTTTACTTTGGACTTCGTTTGCCAAGGTTCACTTGGACTTTACGCTGCCAAGACTCCAAACTTGGTCTTACGCTGCCAAGTCCATCCCTTGGACTTTCTTTGCCAAGGTTCACTTGGACTTTACGCTGCAAAGACTACAAGCTTGGTCTTACGCTGCCAATTCCATCCCTTGGACTTTCTGTGCCAAGGTTCACTTGGACTTTACGCTGCCAAGACTACAAGCTTGGTCTTATGTTGCCAAGTCCGTCCCTTGGACTTTCCTTGCCAAGATACTTCTTGGACTTCTCTTTTACCAAGTCTTCATCCTTGGATTTCCCTGTCACTTAAACATGTGCACAATTAGATCACAAAGCATTGCCTAACTTAGATGATTTAACCAAACATCAAAACATATATAGATGCTTGAGGCATTGTTGCACCAACAATATTGTCTTATCTGCTAAGGAGTACAAGTATCCACTCTTCGAAGAATGTCCTCAAGCCATGGTTGCTCAAAAAGGTTTCTACTTCTAAGCCGAAAGCCAAGAAGAAGAAGAAACAAGGTGAAACAAAGATGGTGGGAGGATCTCTAGGAGGAGTGAAGAAGCCGAAAGGCAAGTACTTCACTTTCATGCAGGATGGACATTGAAAGAAGGACTATCCCAATCCAAAGTACAACATGTTGGAATGTATACTGAAAGCCTAGCTCTTTTTGTATGAACATTTTATTTTGAAATAAGAATCACATGATCATTATTTGCATTTTATATATTCATTATATATGTGTGCATATTGTCTAATATTTTACATTGTAGATAATATGGTGCTTGGTGTGGCACAGAATATCATGTTATCAGTACCTTGTAAAATATAAGTAAAGGCTCACAACCAAGATGGTTTTGGACAAACCATTGGCATGGTTGTAGTGTAGCTTGGTATTATTTTATCTTGAACATAGAGTTACACTAGTACACTTAGGTGTATTGAGTAGGACCGACATAGAGGTGATTCAATTTAGTACTGACTACATAATTGAATCGGACCTCGGATATTATGTTGTACATGATCTTAATCCCGATATAATAACGGGCACATGTACATAGTATTTATTTCTTTGATTTACCAGTGGGTGAGATTTAGATGGATTAAATCAATATGCCCGGTAAGTTGGGAAATAATATTATTTACATGGTGTGACGTTGATTATAGGAGGAAACCGTGTCCTATATATTAGGTTGATGATGTCCCCTTGAGGAGCTCATAAGGTTCATCATGTAAACCCAGCTGGTTGACTTAGTCAATATGATGATAAGGTTGAGTGGTACTACTCGAGGAATTAGATGTTAATTAATTGATGGTCAGTAAATCAATTAATTGACAGACATTCGATATCTTAAACACGGGGAGATTAATGTGCAAATAATATATGGAGCCCATATTGATTTATGGGGTTGGTGAGGTAGTTCAATGATGATCCTCTAGTAGAATGGAACATCATTGATGGATAAAGTTTGTGTGGTTCCGATCTATCGGGTGGCCAAGACCCAACTCCTCCTTATGGTCCCTATCGTAGCCTAATATAATCCTTATGAAGTCTAGATCCAAGAATGTAAAACAAAACCTAGAACCAACGGTTGGAATTAAATCCCTAGATCCGATGGTTAGGATGAAACACTAGAACCAACGGTTGGGATTAAATCCCTAGATCCGATGGTTAGGATGAAACCCTAGAATCAACGGTTGAGATTAAATCCCTAGATCCGACGGTTGGGATAAAACCCTAGATCCGACGGTTGTGATGAAATCCTAGATCTGACGGTTGGGATGAAATCCTAGATCCGACGGTTGAGATGAAACCCTAGATCCGACGGTTGGGATAAAACCCTATATCCGACGGTGGAGGTTAAATCCCTAGATCCGACGGAGGAGATTAAAGGAGGTTTAAGCCCTATTCTATAAATAGATGCTTAGGGTTGGGCGGCAAGAGTAATCAAGGAATTGGAGTTAGGGTTTGGTTCATCCACAAGTGGGCGGCTAGGGTTCATTGGGCGACTAGGGTTTTGGAGCAAAGAAGTGGGCGGCAACCTCCTTCCTTCAAGTTGATTAGCGGCGCCCATCCTCCTCCATCAACACTTGGCCGGTGCCCATCCTAGAGGTCTTTCCCTTCTTCCTTGGCCGGCGGTTCTCCTCCCATTGGTGGCCGGCTCTTTTCCTCCTCCCTATTCTCCAAAGTGGCGCAAGCAACACTTCTTGAAGTTGGCCGGTGAATCATCCAATTTTTCCTTGACCGGCGGTTGCACCAAGTTCCATAATTTGGTGGCCGGTTCTAGATAGGAAGGTATTTGTTGTTTCTTCTCTTTGTTCGCAGCGGACAAGGTAGAGAAGAAAGCGATCTAGAAGGCTTCTACTCGTGGAGGATCTTCGTCCACACGTCGTCCACGAGAAGGATAGGACATGCAGTAGAAGATCGTGAGGTATAAAGTTATTTTAACTTTATGTACAGATCTGAGCATGTTCTTATTTGTTTTGATTATGCATGTGTGTGTATGAATATATATTGTATAATCATGGACCCCGAAGACAAACACAAAAACCGGCGATCCATCCGTCGTCTCTTCCGCGGCTAACCAACTAGAAGAGTTGTGTTGCTTGAACAACTAGTTTGTTCAAGCGACCACTCAAGTTGTTAGCACGACGACGAATAGGTTGTGTTAAGGAAGCTCATCCCATCCGGATTAATTCTTTCATTAGTGAAAATTTTAATCCGGGGACATGGGAGCCAATGAGCCTCCGAAGCGAGCGCCTACACAACAAAGGTATACCTTTTGGACTAGTCGTTGAACCATTATTAGCAGTGTTATCTACCGGCACCTGGAGTGTAGATACGGGAGCCACTAATCTTGTCTGTAATACTTTGTAGGGGTTCCAGGTAACCCGACGACTAGCTAAAGGGGTGATTACCATTTACTTGGGCAATGCCATGAAGGTGGCGGCTATTGCAGTGGGAGAAGTTTTATTTACCTCTTGAGAAAAATAAAACTTAGGTTCTGGAAAATTCCCTTTATGTACCTTTATTTAGAAAGAACTTAGTTTCAGTTTCTAAATTATTTATAGATGGATATTCTATTTCTTTTAATGACAGAGATGTTATAAAAAGGAATAGGGAGAATATCTTTTCAGGTACATTGATAGGAAATTTGTATACACTTGAACCAAAACCTCCCACGATGCAAATTGAAGTAAATAACTCATCTTCTAATTCCAATAAGAGAAAAGAACCTTCGAAGATGAACCAAACATATCTTTGGCATCATAGGCTTGGTCACATTAACCTAAATAGAATTCAAAGGTTGATAGCTGATGGACCTTTGGGTTCATTAGTGGTGGAGGATCTCCCAACCTGTGAATCTTGGTTGGAGGGTAAGGTGACCAAGAGGCCTTTTAAGGCCAAGGGGTATAGAGCCAAAGATGTGTTAGAATTGGTTCATTCTGATTTGTGTGGTCCTATGACTATCCAGGCAAGAGGTGGTTTTGAATATTTCATCTTTTTCATAGATGATTATTCAAGATATTGATGACACTACGATCTGATCGTGGTGGTGAGTACCTCTTGGGAGAGTTTAGGAATTACTTATCAGAGGCTGGGATTCAATCCCAATTGACTGCACCTGGCACACCCCAGCAGAATGGTGTAGCAGAGCGAAGGAATAGGACTCTTATGGAGATGGTTAGATCGATGATGAATTATTCCGAGTTGCCATATTCATTTTGGGGATATTCTCTAGATGCGGCGGTGTACATTCTGAACTTGGTTCCATCTAAATCAGTGCCTTCTACTCCCACAGAATTGTGGACTGGGCGAAAGCCTAGTCTAAGACATATTCGGGTATGGGGAGTCCAGCACATGTGCTAAAGGCAGATGCTGGTAAGTTGGAACCTCGTACAGAAGTATGCTTGTTTGTTGGTTATCCTAGAGGAACAAAGGGTGATTTATTTTATAGTCCTAGAGATCAGAGGGTGATCGTTTGCACGAACGCCAGATTTCTAGAGGAAGACTATGTGATGAACCACAAGCCCAAGAGTAAAATTGTTCTGGAGGAAAGGGGAAGTCTCTTTTTTAGTACCATCGGTACAAGAGGATATACCACGTGTCACTGCACCGCGTGTCATAGAGGATACACAGGTGATACCTCGTCGTAGTGGGAGAGTTGTTAGACAGCCTCATAGATTCATGTTCTTGGGTAACATGAACCTGATCCCTGGACATACGATGAGGCAATCCAAGATATAGATGCAACATCTTGGCAAAGTGCAATGAATATTGAGATTGAATCTATGGATTCAGTCAGGTCTGGGAGCTCTTATGCATAGCAGCTCATATGGATTATGAGGTGTGGCAGATGGATGTCAAGACAGCTTTCCTTAATGAAAGTCTTGAGGAAAACATCTATATGAAGCAACCAGAGGGATTTATTGCTAAGGGAAAAGAATATCTTGTATGTAAGCTTAATCAGTCCATTTATGAATTGAAGCAAGCTTCGAGGTCTTGGAACATCCGCTTTGAAGAGGTAAATCAGTCTTATGGATTTATTCAAAGTTTGGATAAGTCTTGTGTATACAAGAGATGTGACAGAAACGTAGTGGTATTTCTTGTACTATACGTAGATGACATTTTGTTGATTGGCAATAATATCAAGGTGTTATCGGACGTAAGGGTATGGTTATCCAAACAGTTTGATATGAAGGACTTGGGAGAGGTGGGACACATCCTTGGGATCAAGGTTATAAGGGATCGCAGGAAAAGGATGTTGTGCTTATCCCAAGCTTCATACATAGACATGATTATGGAGCGTTTTATCATGAAGAACTCCAAGAAGGGTTTTCTACTTTTCAGGCATGGAGTTCCTTTATCTAAGGAGATGTGTCCTAGATCATCTGAGGAGATAGAGGAGATGAAGGCGGTTCCTTATGCTTCGACAGTAGGAAACCTCATGCATGTGATGCTCTGTACGAGACCAGATATCTGCTTTGTCGTGGGCATGGTTAGCAGATATCAGAGTAATACAAGACGGGGACATTGGACTGCGGTAAAGCATATATTGAAGTATCTGAGAAGGACTAGGAATTATATGTTGGTTTACCGGGCAGACCAATTACTCTCTGTGGGTTACACGGATTCCGACTTCCAATCTGATAGGGATAACAGTAAGTCTACCTCAGGTTTTGTGTTTACTTTGGGAGGTGGAGCCATTGTATGGAGGAGTGTCAAGCAGAAGTGCGTGGCGGACTCCACCATGGAAGCTGAGTATGAGGCGGCCTCTGAGGCGGCCAAAGAAGCTGTATGGCTCAGGAACTTCCTGATGGACTTGGATGTGATTCCTGGTTTGCCCAGAACTATCACAATTTATTGTGATAATAGTGGTGCAGTTGCAAACTCGAAGGAACCATGAGCCCATAATGCTAGTAAACACATAGAGCGCAAGTACCACCTGATACGAGAAATCGTAAAGAGAGGAGAAGTTGTTGTGGCCAAGATTGCATCAGAGGATAACCTGGCAGATCCTTTCACTAAGGCCCTTTCGGCGAGAGGCTTTGATAGGCATGTGGAGGGAATGGGGTTAGATGAATGGCACTTTGAGGACAGTATAGTCTTTTAGTATAAGTGGGAGATTGTAGAGATGTATACTGAAAAGTCTATCTTTTGTATGAACATCTTTATTTTGGAATAAGAATCACATGATCATTGTTTGCATATTTTTATGGTTATGCAATATTGTCTAATACTTTACATTGTAAATAACATGGTGTGTGGTGTCACACAGGAGACCATGCTATCGGCCCCTTGAAAAGTATAAGCAAAGGCTCACAACCGAGATGACTTTGGACAAACCATCGGAATGGTTGTAGTGTGATTTGGTATTGGTTTGTCTTGACCATAGAATCACACTAGTGCACTTTGTGTGTATTGAGCAGGACTGACTTTGAGGTGATTCGATTTATTGCTGACTACATAATCGAATCAGACCTCAGATATTATTTAGTACATGCTCTTAATCCCGATATAATAACGGGCACATATACTTAGTACTCATCTCTTTGATTTACCAATGGGCGAGATTTATAGATTAAATCAATAGACTCGGTAAGTTGGGAGATGATATTATTTATATGATGTGTCGTTGATTATAGGAGGAAACCGTGTCCTATATATTAGGTTGATGATGTCCCCTTGAGGAGCTCATAAGGTTCATCATGTAAACCCTACAGGTGGACTTGGTCCGGCATGATGAAAAGGTTGAGTGGTACTACTCAAGGAGTTAGATGTAAATTAATTAATCGACGTACATTCTAGATTTTAAACACGGGGAGAAAATGTACAAATAATATATGGAGCCCATATTATCACATGGGGGTTGGTGAGGTAGATCAATGATGAACCTTTAGTGGATTGGATCATCATTAGTGGATTGGACTTTATGTGGGCTTGATCCATGGGTGGCCAAAACCCAACTCCTCCTCATGGTCCCTAATGTAGCCTATTAACACCTCATGATGCTTAGATCCAATGGATAGAAACAAAAGTCTAAGATCCATTGGTAGAGATTAAATCTCTAAGATCCGACGGTTGAGATTAAATCTCTAGATCCGACGGTTGAGATTAAATCCCTAGAACCAATGGAGGAGATTAATTCATGACTTATCCCTAACTCTATAAAAGGGTGTCAAGGGGTTGGCATGAACTATTATTGAAGAGAGCAAGGCTTGGGCGGCAAGAGAAGGGAATCCTATTTGAGATAGGATTAGGATTACGGTTAGGGTTTGGAGGTTAGGGCGACACCAAATAAGGCAAGGCTTCCTTTCTTCTTCCTTGTCTTGAGGCCAATGTCCAGCAGGTTTCTAGGCCCTTCCCAGCCCTTGGCCAGCACCCAAAATCTCCCTTCTCCCTCTCCTTAGGTGGTGGAAAGAAGATATAGGGTTTCCCTTGGTATCTTGGTTGTTTTCCACCATCTTCTCCTTCATCTAGTTGGCCGGCGGCAAGCAAAGCTTTGGTTCCTTGTTGGTTGTTTCTAGTGAGGAGAAAAACCTTGTTTCTATTCTTCCTATTGCTTTGGAAGAGCAAGGAAGGAAGATTTGTGATCTAGGAGCTTCGACTTTTGATGGATCGTCGCCTACACGACATCCAAAAGGAGGATGGTCATACATTAGAAGATCGAGAGGTATACCTATTCTACTTTCTTCTTTTGTTTGTTGCTTGTTTTTGTTTTTAAATTATAAGCATGTTATAAATCTGTAAATGGCTAAATAATACTTGGATCCCGAGCATAAACACAAAAACCGGCGATCCAGACATCGTCTATTCCGCGGCTAATCGTAGAATAGAGGATGGTCGCTTGAACAACTAGTTTGTTCAAGTGACCTCTCTAAACGAATAGCATGATGATGACTTGGTTGCTTTGGCAATCCCTTTTGTCTAGGATTAATTTTTTTTTAATCCAGGGACATCGAAGGGATCGTCATGGACAAGCTACCGAGGTGAAGTGGGAAGCGAAGTTTCTCCTCACGGACTCAATAAGCAAAACCCTTCAATTGGTATCAGAGCTTCCGGGCAAATCCTTTCACTTTCGAGCACGCTTGTTGCTCGCTTCAATATTAAAAATATCACTGGATACATCCAGCGTATAAATACCATTGCTTAAAGTTCCATTCCCATAAAGAACTCCATTCAAAGTTATGTAACAATAATTGTTACTAAAAGTCAAATGGTACCCATTTCTATTTAAACAAGAAATAGAAATGATGTTCTTTATCAACGAAGGAACATAAAAGCAATTGTCTAGTTCTAAGACAAGTCCCCTAGGGAGCTTTAGCAAATAAGTTCCGATGGTGACCGCAATAACCTTTGCTCCATTGCCAACTCACAAATTTAACCCCCCCTCTGACGAGTCTTCTTCTATTCCTTAGCCCCTGTATGTCATTACATATATGTGAGCCACACCCAATATCCAATACCCAAGTGTCTAAGGAAATAGAATGACAATCAATAACGAAGATACCTGAAGAGGATGGGGCATTGGATGCCTTCTTTTTCACGGACTCAAGATAAATCTTGCAGTTTCTTCGCTAGTGGCCTTCCTTGCCACAATGATGGCAAGTGCCCTTTTGTGCTGGTTCTGCCTTCTTAGCCTTCTTGTTCTTCCCTTTCTTCTGTTCCTTTGCATTCCTCTTAGAACCTTTCTTTGAGGAATCAACTAACAGAACCGCCTTCTCCTCATGCTTCATAGAAGGCTCCACAGTCTTCAGCATATTGAAGAGCTCAGGAATAGTGGATTCTAATTTGTTCATCCGATAGTTCATCACAAATTGTGAGAAACTCTTGGGCAAACAATGCAGAATTAAGTCAATACTTAATTCATGATCCATCACAAACCCGAGGATGGCCAGTCGCTCGATAACCCGTTCATCTTTAGCACAAACTGCACTACAGACAAACCTTCTTGCATCTTAGAGGTGAAGAGGAGCCTGGAGACTTCGAACCTTTCGGATCTCGCTTGCTCATCAAACAACTCATGAAGATGGAAGACTATGGTATTAGCATCCATATGCTCATGCTACTTTTGCAGCTCAGGTACCACACAGCTAGCATGATGCAACTCGCCAGTTCAGAATCTGCCACATGTTTCTGATAGGCCAAAATTTGGTCTGGAGTTGCATCGTCTCTAGGATGGTTGGGAAGAGGCTCTTCAAGGACATATGCTAGCTTTTCCGTCTTGAGAATAATTCTCAAGTTTCTAAGCCAATCCAGGAAGTTAGGCCCAGTCAATTTGTTTGAATCAAAAATAGTGCGCAAATTCAAAGACATCATGATCAATGGATTAACCTAGAAATACAAAATGAGCATATATGAGAAAATGATTTTAAAATGCATCAATATACATTCATAAATCCCATTCATTTTTTGAATTTCAAAAACCCCAAAATCACTTCGGGAAATCATAGGTCCATCTCCGAATGGGCTGATATCCAACATAGATATGAACAACCTTGGAGAGAGTCCAACAAGTCGTTCATAACTACGATGGTAGGTATCAAATATACCGATTGCATATCACGTATATGCAACTATCACAATGTGCTATCAACTAATTGAATATTCACACATACATAGGATTATTAATACATTAACAAGTATGCATCATATGCATAGCACCTAACTTCACCTCCCTTCACATCGATCTTGGAGAGAGTCCAACAAGTCGATGCTCCAGGTTAAAGCCAACCCACTAATCAAGAAATAGTTTTAATATGGTTAGAGCACATTCAACTAATTAGCCCGGCTTGGAGAGAGTCCAACAACCAAAGATAAGGATTGACCTCTAACTCTTACCATATTAGTATTAAACTATTCCATGGTTTGAACATGTTCGGGTTCGAGCCGGGCTTGGAGAGAGTCCAACAACCCAAACAAAAAACGGAACTCTGGTTCTAACCATATTAATGGAAGGTGTAGGCTTTAATATTGAGTAAGGGTTTTTTATGTCTCATCATCTTTGCATGCAAATAACTATTATCTACATGGCATGACATACATGACATACATCTACATGTCACGACACGCATGGCATAATGATATGCATCTAATGCAATTACATGGCATACAATTATGACATGTACAAAATTTCCTTATATGTCATAACTATTTATGGAAATAAAATAGGTTTGAGATTTGATTCTTCAAATCAAATCATGATTAAATTAGGAAACAAATTTTCAAATCTAATCACATATTTTATTTGTGGAAAGTGTTGATTAAGAAAAGTCAATTTAGGAAACAAATTTCCTAAATCATCAAAACTACTTATGAAAATAAAATATTTTAAGATTTGATTTCCCAAATCAAATCATGATTAAATTAGAAAACAAATTTCCAAATCTAATCAAATATTTTATTTATGGGAAATATTAATTTCCATAAATACTTCTAACTTTCCAAAAGTAGAAGATTTCCATAAATACTTCTAGACTTTCCAAAATTAAAAATTTCCATAAATACTTCTAACTTTTTAAAAGTAGAAAATTTCCATAAATACCATTACGACTATCTCAAAACTATTTTACGATTATATCGAAATATAACCTAGGCTCTGATACCACTGTTGGGTTTCCGTCACCGCAGCGAGTGTGTGTTCGAACATATTTCGTAAACATGTGCACAGCGGAAGAAATAAAAATTAAAAATCTAATTTATTACAACACACACACTACACGCATGCGTAGTACAACATGTGTAGACATAATCATAGTTTCAAATTTTGCAATAAAAGGAAATTTATTCTACGTATACCTTACGTATCACGTGTAGCGGGAAAGACATCAACCGGAGCGATCCTCGCTAGAATCGCCTCTATCCGTATCCACGCCGAGTATCTTTAGGATGACTTCACAAAGTCACGAGCCTCATCTTCGTACGAGTTACTAGCCTCATGTTGAAGACGATGTGATCGAGAGAAGATCATGATCCGAATCAAAATTCGGATTCAAAACGAGTCCTAAAAAACTCACTTCTCCGGAGAGGTATTCGTCCACCGTTTGACGAATGCTTCATCCTCCACCTATGAGGATTACCATAGATCGAATCTCCGGCGAAGTAGCCGCTGTCAGAGCTCCAAACGTCGTCCAAACAACACTCCGACTCAAAGAAAGCAAGCTGTCCAGAAAACTGGACAGCTTGGTGGAGGAGTTTGCGCCCGCTAAAGAGAAGAGTGACAGCAAGTCCTTGGTCACCGGAGCCAAGAAGGATCACCGGAGTGTCGCCGGAGGATAGCCGGATGGATCTTGGATGCCGGCAACAAGCTTGGACGGCAACACAAAGGTGGGCGGCGGCTAGGGTTGGGTGTCGACCACAAGAGGAGAGGGAGAGGGTGGGCGGCAACTATGAGTTGCTTGGATTAGGTTTTTACAAAACCCTTAAGCCCTATTTTATAGAGAACAAATTCTATTAATGGTTATCGGATCATAACCAAAAGCCCCTTAACCCGCTCCATTAATTTAAGTTAAAATAAACCAAACCGATTTGGTCTATTTTAAGTTAAAACGAACCGAACCAACTTTGGTTCATTCGTTTAAAACAAACCAAACCCCTTTGGTTTATTCTCTATTATTGGATTAGAACCAAACCAATTTGGTTCATTCATCATGTCTTCATAAGACACGGCCCATCCACGCTTCCATTATGACTGAAACGATTTCATGCTCGCTCCTTGTTTGGTCCAACCAAACCTAATCTCTCTCGGTCTGAGAATCTCATTCTCAAGCTTGTTTTAAATCCTTCGGATTACGCTCGTTGTGTCTGTGACCAAATAGGTTCTTGGTTTATGTTGGTCATTTATAATTAACCATTAATTATAGAACGATCATGAGTGGCACCTAGTAGTACATCATGATCCCCAATTAACCGAAAAGATCAACGGTTGATCCAGAACTATTTCTGAAACCCTTCAGCAGCTCCAATGAATCCTATCCCATTCCCTTCACTCATCTTATACCCACTTGGTTTTTGACATGGTCTATTGTGTCAGTCCACACTAGGTTGACTACGTCACACCTAGCCCAAGTATCATTTCCTCGTCCTACGGATTCTAGTTACTGCACATGTATCCAAGAGTACCTTACTCTAAACATGTAATGCTTTGGGCAAAGACTTTAGTAACAATCCGACGAGAGGCCATGGGTATACATCTCCTCGCAAGGAGTGGTGAATCCTTTATAGGCTATTCAAACACCTTCGATCACTTCGACTTATACCCAATCATCCCGGGTCCACATCTCCTTGGAGATGCTTGCTTAAGATGTCAAAGCATAAGTATTCATGACCAAGATGACTTGAATACCGCAAGTCAAAGGAACATCGCACTTAAGCTGCAGTAAGAACTTCATTGACATATCTATATATGCAGAAAACCATATAAAGTCTTACGGCTGGTCACTCCAATGAACTAGTTACCATAACTAGCATCCACGATTAATTCCGGACATCATAATGTCTCCAGCCAGTGAGAATCTGCTGCTTGGAGACACCAAGGAGTATACCTCATTCTAGTCTCGACAGATTTGATGGTGTCCGAATCCATCAATTCATCGACTAGGGATAATTTTGATACATCACATTTACTCACTAGTTGTGATCCAATCACAAATTCTCTCATGCTATGAATCGTATCGTGGATATTCAGTAAATGAGTTTAAGATCTAATCAAATACATGAGAATATGTATACTCAAATAGTGAATCTTTATTTATCATATAAATGGTTCTAACATAAGGCGATTGTCTCAGGACATCTCTCACATATTACTAACACTAGATAGGCCATTATAGGTGGGCCTATTCACCCTCCCTCACCAAAATAGTAATGCCAAAATTTGTCCCTTTTTTTTCAATACAAGGAGTTATCCTAACTAAGGGTCAATCATTATAAAAGCCCCAAGACTAGCCTGAAATCATATACCACCTTATCAAGCCGGAGGATGCTCTGGCCACAGTGATCCGACCGGGATCTTGGGGGTCCACCATGAAGTCACAGAAACTGCCCTGTCCAAGTGTTGACCAGTCTGGAGAGGGAGCAGGGGTCCTCTTTGGTCTAGGTGAACCAGCCGGGACACGGAGATCGAGCTTGGGGTCGAGGAAAAATTCCCTGCCCAAGGCTAAACCAGTCTGGAAGAGAGCAAGTGTTCCCACCTGATCCACCCTGGAGGTGCAGAACCGATTGCTCTGGTCCAGTAAAACTGCCCTGACTGAGGTTTGTTTTCCAGGGCAGAAACCACCCTGAAGCTGAAGAAAACTACCCTGACCAGATGTAAAAACCACCCTGGAGAATGCTCTGCCTTGACCATCTGGAAAGGCCAGTTGTTTTCCTTGGACTTTGAAAACTGCCCTAGTCAAGAATTTTTTTTTTTTGAATCGGTCGGGGAGGGAGCCGCCCTGGATCTGAAGTGAACTGCCCTGGAATAGAAAAGCTGCATTGGGAAGTTGTGGAGCTGCCCTGGGAAGTTCCAAAGCTAGCCGGGAGAGGGGAGGTAGAGGGATAGAGAGGACCAGGGGTAGAGAGAATAGAGACACTTACTCTGGGACCAACGAAGGCTGCCCTGGAAACATGGTAACTGCTCTGGGAAGATGGAGAATTGCCCTGGGAAGGTGAAGGACTGGCGGGGGAGGGGGGGGTAGGGATAAAGAATATAGAGACACTTATGGGAAAACTGCCCTGTAGCAAGGGAGGGGAAGTGGCCGGGGATTGGGGGAACTGCCCTGGACATGGTGCCCTTCTTCCGTGGGACATGGGACTGCTCTGGAATTGTGGGGTACTGGCCTGAAGGAGGGGGGATCGAAGAAACTGCCCTGGGACTAGGGGACTGCCCTGGAAAGGTGGAGAATTGGTCGGGAGAGAGAGGGGGGGTAAGAGGTAGAGAGGACCAGGGCCAAGGACTATGGAAACACCTTTGAGAATGTGGGAGCCCTACTGCCCTGGAATAGAGGAAATGCTCTGAAGAGGTGGATAACTGGCCTGGGAAGGGGAGACTAGAGGAGATGATAGAAGAGGTGGGTACCGAAAGAAAGAAGTACCATGGAAAGACAAAGAAATACAAGGGAAATAAATAAACGGAAGGGGGAGGGGGGTGGCACTTCCCTGGCTTCTTGTGATACCTGGTGAGAACTGGAAGTTGTTATCCTCCATTGCCCTGAATACATGTACTTATATTTTGTGGAAGATCAGGTATCCTTCATATCTTGCCCCATCAAACCTGCATGAATTTCTCATCCTTCAAGTGAAGTGGACAAGGGTTGATATAGCAAGGTGTTGGGCACGATTCAGACCAGTGTTTCTCTTGTACTGAGTTCTGAAGATCCTCAACATGTGGATATGTGCCCATCTCTGCCCTCATCTGCAGCCATCCTCTAACTCTTCCCCAAATCTGTCTAATCGGCTCACACATGAAGAAAACATGATTTAAAGTTTTCTTCTCCTGCTTATAGAAGGCACATCTCCTATCCTCAAAAAAACCTTGTCTGGCTCTTACTAGTAGCTTCCCTTGGGCTAACATCCATAATGTGAATGCATGACTTGGTTGTATACCTTTTTGCCACACCATCAACACCCATGGTCTTTTGTCCCCAACATCTCTAAAGTGGTCATAAGCTCTCCTGACTCAACCCTTACATTGTCTGAACCATGCAGCAAGCAGTTGCTCTTCTCTTTTCGAGGTGCCTGCAGAGGATAGGATATTATTTTTGATGAAGATTAGCTTCTTTATGAGTGGTGAATCGGTGTGTTTGCTTTTCCACTCCCAGATACCTCCCTGCCGTATGTATGTGTGGTGTACCCATCTAATCCATAATGTGTCTTGCTTGTCCTATATTCTCCATAAAACTTTTGCTAGCAGTGCTAAGTTCCATGCCTTCAAATCTCGCAAACCCATCCCTCCTTCTTCTTTAGGTCTACACATCTAAGTCCATGCTATTGGCGGGTTCTTTGTTGTCCACAGAAATGCATGACAAGTGCGGTAGATTCTGTCAATTACTCCCAATGGGAGGGGAAAAATTGACATCCAATAACATTTAACCCCTAGAAGGACAGAAGCTATAAGCTGATTTTTTTCCTGCATATGATAGTGTGTTTTTGGGCCAAGAACTGATCCGTCTACCCAGAGCATCAGTAAGTGCACTGTAATCAACAATTTTTAGCTTCCTTGATGCTATGGGGACCCCTAGATATCTGAATGGCATCTCCCCTTCTTGAAATCCAGTGATGGTTAAGAGTCTTTCATTGGTGGTCGCATCAATTCTTGCCATGTAGATGATGGATTTGTCCATGTTAGCAGTTAATCCTTCCATTTGAGCAAACTGTGATAAGCAGTCCATCAACACCTTGATCGTTGATACATCTCCATGCCCTAGGAGTACATGGTCATCCGCATAAACTAGGTGAGCTATTCCCAGTTGCTCACATTTAGGGTGAAAATGAAAATATGATTGGTTGGTGCGCCTGGCTATGAGTTTGGAGAGGTATTCCATGTATATTTTGAATAGGTATGGGGATAGAGGGTCCCCCTGTCTAAGACCTCTACCTCCTCTGAAAAACCCATGCATGTTTCCATTGATTACCACCGAATAAGTTGTGGTAGTGATACTTTCTTTAATCTTGTTGATGAATCTGCTGGGAAAATGCAAAGCTGTAAGGACATCCTGAAGAAACTCCCAGTTTACCGAATCAAACGCCTTTTGTAGGTCCACTTTCAAGATACATCTCAGAGAGAGCCTTTTCTTGGTGTAGCTATGCATGAGTTCCTGAGCAAGATGGATGTTATCTGTTATGGTGCGTCCCTTCACAAAAGCGGTCTTCGCAGGGTGGAGGAGGTGGTCTACAACTCCTTCCAATTTGTTAGCTAAAATCTTGCCTATGATCTTGTAAATCACTGTGCAATAGGAGATAGGCCTGTAGTCTTGCACCTTGCTAGCATGGGAGGTCTTCAGGACTAGGGCAATAAGGGTATGGTTCCATGATTTAAGGAGTTGCCCTCTTACGAAGAATTCCTTGACAGCAGCTATAACATCCTGCTTGACTGTACTCCATGAGTTTTTAAAGAATTTTGAGTTGTAACCATCTAGACCTAGAGCTTTGAAATCTCAAATGTCGAATAGAGCGTCTTTGATTTCATCCTCGGTTGGGAGTCTGACTAGCTGTAATTGTTGTGCCTCAGTGAGCATTCTGCCGAATTGCATATTATCCCTTTGAAACTTAGACTGGGACCCCTGCTCTCTTAATTGGCCCTGAAATGTGTCAGAAATTCTTGCACTACCTCCTCTGCTGAGTTAGTGAGCTCCCCGTTGTTCTTTTCAATCGCTACTACCTCTCTTCTTTTGTTGTTCCATTTCACCATTGCTTGAAAAAACGAGGTGTTCTTGTCTACTCCACGGAAATACTCATGTTTGGCTCATTGTAAGTAGAAGAAGGAACCTATTTGATCACATGCATAATGAGCATAATCTGAAGGATTTAAAATGAGCTTGAGAATATGATTCTCAGGTCGAGAGAGACTTGGTTTTGTTTCACCAAACAAAGAGTGAGTATGAAATTATTTCAGTCGCATCAGAAGCATGGATGGGCCGAGTCTTATGAAGACATGATGGATGAGACAAATCGTTTTGGTTCTAATCCAATGGTGGAAAATAAACCAAAGTGATTTAGCTTGTTTTAAACGAATGAACCAAAGTTGGTTCGGTTCATTTTAACTTAAAATAGACCAATGCGGTTTGGTTTATTTTAACTTAAGTTATTGGAGCGGGTTAACGGGTTTTGGTTATGGACCAATAACCTTTAGGAGAATGTGTTCTCTATAAAAACATGACTTAAGGGTTTTTTGTGCATAATTAATTAGTTCAAGGGTTTTGGAAACCTTAGCCTCCTCTCCTCTTCCTCCTCTAGGGTTTCCACTCAAGCCTGTTACAACTCCTCCTCCTGTCGCCAGCCACCCACCAGCCACCAACGACTCCTCCGTTCATCCTCCCTTGACCGTCAGCGACCAAGGAGCAACAGGCCATTGATTGACCAGCCATCTTCTCCACCACCACAAGCTGTCCAATTTTGGACAGCTTGTTTTTCTCTTCGTAGAGAGGTCGTTTGGTCGGCATTTTGCACTTCGACAGTGACCTACTTTCCGAGTAATAGATCTTCGGCCATCTTTATAGGTGGAGGACCAAGGTTTCGTCAATTGGTTGATGAAAACTGCTTCTGAGAAGCGAGTTCATGGAGCTCATTTTTAGATCTAAATTTTGATTCGGATTGTGATCGTCTCTTGGATCACAATGTCTTCGACATGAGGCTAGTAACTCTTGCGAAGACAGGGCTCATGGCTTTGTGAAGCTATCTCGAAGATACTCAGCGTGGATACGGATAGAGGCGATTCTAGCAAGGGTCACTACGGTTGATGTCATTCCTACTACACGTGATACATCAGGTATAATTAGATATAAAGTTTTCTTTATTGCAAAAATTTAAATATACGATTATGTCTACACTTATTGTATCTTGCATGTGTGTGGTGTGTGCGATGTAATAAATTAGTTTATTACTTGTTTTTGCTTCGCTATGTGCATGTTTATGAAAAGTGTTCGAACACACACCCACGTCGGTGTCGGGGAAACCCAACATCTGGCAGTCGACTGCTGGGGTTGAATAGTTAACTACTAGGGTATAACAGTTGACTGGAATTAAGTGACTAGAGCACATATTGTTGGATAGTCAACTGCTAGCCTATGACATTTGATTGGTGGCTATGAGTAGTCAATTGCTAGATTAGGGCAATCGACTGATGGGCAACTTTCTGACATGGATTAGCCATTGTGAAGCAACGGCTAAGTGACCATTTGACTATTGGGTAAGAGCAGTCGACTACTAGGAAAAAATCCAGCCCGAAGTGTTCTTTGTAAGGAGCTCGAAGGTGAGAAAAATGGTTGCCGGTTCTTTAGGATTTGAAGCGGAGTTGCTGTTGTGATTCCAGACCTTCAAGACATCCTAAATCAACCAAAAGCTCAAGCATTCAAAAGCTCACTTGTGTAAAGTGTTATTTCTTTCATTTCATTTATATGCTTGTATTTGGTTTGATTATTCTAATTACTGTTGTAATTCATTGTAAGAGATTTCTCCACCTCTGGTGTGTCACCGAGAAGGAGAAGATTTAGTGGTGTGTGCATCACTAGAGCTCACTTGAGCTCGACCCGTGGAGTAGGAACCCTAGATTCCAAACCACGTTATATCATTGTTTTTTTGTGTGATTTTGTATTATTTGAATTTGTATTTGTATTCCGCTGCACTAACAACAATTGTAGATAAGCATGTGATCGAAAGCAATAAAATCGACAAATTTCTATTCACCCCCCTCCCCTCTAGCACGACCACATTGGTTCCTATAATTGGTATCAAAGCGAGTATGCTCTTCAAGGTTTAACAACCAAGAGAGCAAATCGCTAGAGGGAAAAAGGAAGATGGAGGAGCCAAGTTTTAGATTAGGACACGACATCAACGTGCCTCCTCCATATAAACTCTATGGAGCTAAAGAATTTGATCGATGGAGGGCAAGGATGAAAAGCTTCTTGATGATGGACATAGAGAATTAGTTCATCATTGTGGATGGATTTGACCCACCGATGGACGACAAGGGAAGAGTACTTAAGAAGAATAAGTTGAGGCAAGAGCAAAAACAAAAATTCAAGATAAACATTAAGGTAGTACAAATAATATTAAATTTACTACCTAATGATGTTTTGTCTAGATTAAGAGAAATTGGAGATGCCAAGGAGCTATGGGACAATCTAGTTGAGCTTCACAAACGTCCATCACTAGCATAAGAAGTAGAGAAGAAAGTCGAAGAAGAACCAAGTTGCTTATCCATTCAAGCTCAAGAAGAGAGTACATCATCATCCCAAGAGCATGAGGATTCGGAAGTTGACAGATGCTCAACATCCGGGTTGGTAGAGAAGGTTGAAGAAACCTCCACTTCAAGGATTGAGGAGAAGGATAGAGCTTTAACACCGAAACAAGAAATAGAGGAACCCTCCACATCCGAAAGAAATGAAGAACTAGACCACCCTTCTCCTACAAGCCAAGAAGGTAACTCAAGCATGCAAATTAAAAATAAAAATCATATTATGTGTTTTGAGTGTAGGGAACTTGGGCATTACAAAAGCAAGTGCCTAAAGTTGGCTAAGAAGAAAGCTCAAGTATCATTTAAGGCCAAGGAGAAGGTTAAGGAAGTCAGTGCCCCAATATGAAAAAGCAAGGAGCATGTGGTGTGCTTCAAATGCCAACAACAAGGACACTACAAGAACCAATGTCCTAGGGGGAGTCACTCCAAGAAGGACAAGGGAGGAGCTACAAATGTAGGGGGAGTTTCTAAAGCAAACCTTAAGGTATCATTTATTAATGCACCCTCAAATTTTATTATCAAGAAGCATGCTAGGAATAATTTTAATGCTCTTGTTATTTTTCATAATGATAAAAGGCATTCTGGCAATAAATACTTTTGTTTGGGTGCTAAAAGTTATAACATTAGGTCAAAGGATAATGCTAGACCTACTTTGTCTAAGGATAAAATCTAGACCTATTAATTCTACAACTACCTTACCTAAGGATAGAAAGGTAGAGAATCAAAACCTAGCCAATAACTCCAAGAATTATAGACACATGCCTAGGAAGAAGAATATTTCAAGAAATAATAGAAATTCAAAAATTGAGATATTAGAAAAGGAAAACCAAGCATTGAGGTTAAGGCTTGAGAAATTAAAAAAGACCTTTTATAAGATAAGAAAATTCAATTCAAGGATCTAATGGACAAAACTTAAGTGTTGGTAAAAAGGATTTAGTTAAGGGCAAGGAAGGTTTGGGTCGCAATCCTAAGTCCAAGGTAGTCAAGCCCACCTACCACAATGTTCTATTTAATTATGGAAATACTCCTAGGACTAGGAAAGTCAAGGTTACTAGGGAAGTCATCCCTAAGGCTAATCTTGACAAATGTCTAGTGGATAAGATTTTAAAAAAACCTAAGAAAGTCACTAACAAGGTTACAAGGGGAGTTAGCCTTAAGGTTAACCTAGATAAGACCCAAATGACCAAGGCTTCAAAGCCTAGAAGGGTCATTAGGAGGGTATCTAGGGAGGTCATCCCTAGTGAATACCTAGTTAATCCAATGAGCTCAAATAGGTTTTGGGTTCCTAAGAGCCTGATTCCCTCACACTAAATGGATTATGGTGGGTTCACACTAAATGGATTATGGTGGGTTAACCCTAAATAGATAGGCAGTTAACCTAACCACAGTGGAGTTGACACGTTAGGACATTTTCAAAGTTATGAGATTCCTTGGAAATGAGATTGAATTTATATTCTAAAGGATTTTAGGATGTGCAAATAGAACTTAAGAAGGTAGAAAATTTGATCACAATTGGCACAATTAGGTTTGAGGCATAGTGTGTCATTTTGGGTTTTTGGTACACTTGGGAATTTGAGTTATTATGGAAAAATGGACATAATTCTAGAAAATGATAAATTTGCGTTAAAACTTAGGCATTCTATACCTTTGTATTTTAAATATTTGTCATGCTTTGTTTGCCTTGCCATGTCATGACATCATATTTTATTTTATCATATAAAATGTCATGATTAATACTTAGGTTATTTTGTCATGTTTGTATTTAGGCTTATGTTTATGTCATGACATCATGATTATTGGCTATACTTTAAATTATGTATATTCTTATGTCATGATCATCAGTCATGCATTTAGGTTAATAAAATTGAATTAAGAATAATAACATGATTTTAAGTCCCATTATAAGGGAATCAAATAGAGTTGGCTAGATAAAATACATGAGACCTTAGGTTAGAAAGAACAAAACTCAAATCTCACAAAGACACTAAATTGACATGTTTGTGTATTGATGCACCCTAGATTCATGTGAGACGTTAGGAAAATGAGTTATGTTCAAGGTGCATAGTTGTTGCATCTTGATGAACCCAACTCATAATACACCATAGATAAATCATGAGAAAAGTTAATGTACAAATCATGTACATCTAACCCATAGACCATGGTTCAAAATAAAGTTTTAAAAATATTTCAAAATAATTTTGAAAAATATTGGTGAAGTCTATCTTTTGATAGCAATCACCATTGATGAAGTTGATACAAGGTACACCAAAAGATTGATGTTTTCAATGATTTTGAACTTTGTATCAAGCTTATAATTTAATGGGTATTTTCATACAAAAATATTTTTCATCCACTGTATTTGACATAATTATTATACGTATGAATTTTCATGATTTTTTAAATTACGTATATTTACATATGAATTTTGAAAATCCATTTCTGAAATATATTTTTCTGCGTTTGCAGAAATCAGTCGATTGTCGCTTGAGGGTAGTCGATTGGTTTCTGATCGAGTCGACTGCTAAAATTGATTTTGAAATTTAGCATTTACCCTTCCCATTTTTCAACAAGTTTAGGCTACCCTAACTGCTCCTAATCCTAGGATATGCTTTAGAAAGCATGGGAAGGGTGAAATATCTTTAAAAATGATTAGGAGAGGTGTTCAGGTTTGAAAATCGAATGTTAAGGGAGGTGAAAGTTCAATATTGAATCTTTAGCCATAATTTCGATTGTTTAGATATCTATTGGCTTAGGGTCTCTCCAAGGATATTGTTGGTGCAATGGTCAAGGGGGAGTAAGCCTTTAGGGGGAGGCAATCTTTCAAGGGATGTAAGATCTCATTGGTAATTAAGACATTGATACTGTTAGGGATCCTTGGAAGGCTATAGGGGGGGTGAATAGCCTCTTTTCAAAATCTACAAGAAATGTTAGCGGAAGCAAATACAAAATAAAAATAAGAAGCTAAACACAAACACTAACACGAATCCTTTTACGTGGTTCGGAGATAACACTCTAACTCCACGGTAATCCTTAAGGTGGATCAACCCAAAGAAATTCCACTAAGAAGCTTTCCTTTACAAGACACTCTCATCTTCTTACAATTATGAAAATGAGATTTAGAAGAAGAGGAGGTATTAACACAAAGAAAGCCTTAGAAAATTCGTGGGAGCTTGAGAACAAGGTTGGAAAATAAGCACTAGCCTTCTCAAGCATCCCAAGCCCACTTTTTATAGAGAGAGGGTTATTTTTCCCGTTGGGCCATGATCAGTCGACTGATGTACAACATCAGTCACTTGCCGTCAAAGCCAACGGCTTCTAACGAGGCAAATCCGCGGAGATACACAACCGCCATTTCCAATGGCAACTTGATCGATCGGTATCCTTCATCACGATCGATCGATGAAGCGATCAATGAGTGATCCCCCGGTCGAGTGATCCAGTGTCGAGTGAGACTCCATTACGTACTGACTTATTGTAACATCAGTCATTGTAGCTCTTAGCGGTCGGTGATGTGAATTTACTGACTCGATCGACATACTCAGTCGACTGATACTCGTCAAGTATGAGTAATTCATACTTGAATTGACTCCCTAGACCTAGACTTAACCTTCTAGCTTTTCCTTTAGCCTTGTGCCTCCAGGATCCCTCCAAGTCCATGACTTGTTCATCCTTTGCGCTTGCTTCCAAGAGCTTCCTTCGGTTTCGTCATGTCTTGGGTTTAGAATGAATACTGAATGACCCGCCATGAGAAAGTATCATGGATCGTTATATGAGTGTCATATACTTTCTCATGTGGCTATTAGTATGACTATTAGTCCTTAGACCTGAAGTCATCATGGTTCCCTACATAAGGAGTTGCATACTTTGGCTTCGTCAAATGTCACCCGTAAATGGGTGGACTATAAAGGCGATTACTGGGTATGTGACAAATTATACGGAGGGATGTGAGTGATATAGATGGGATATAACCCTCCTATATGACGGGGGTGACATCGATATTCTTCATAGAGTGAGACCACGAAGTGCATGGCCATGCCCAAATGAGTCAATATGAGATATTGAGCTCATTTGATTAGAGTGAGTCTACTTGGAGTTCAAGATTTAGATTGTACCGAGGATGACACGATCAATGCCTTGATTGGTCAATATAGATGTCAAGGATAGAGGGGCATTGTCACATATTGTGAGAGTCACAATTAGTAATCACAAAGGTGATGTTGGAGCTCAACATTCTTGTAACTTGGGTAACAATGATGTGTTGCTAGATACCGCTCATTGTTTACGTTCGTAAATCAGTTTAGGGACATTGCCAATGTTACAAGAACCTATAGGGTCACACATAAAGGGCAATTAGATGGAGATTAGGTTCATATGATGAACCATGAGGATTAGGTTCATGTGATGAACCAAATTGGATTAAGAGTAATCCAAATTAGACTAATTGAGTTAAACTCAAGTTGATTCAAGTGTTGAATGAGTCTAATTTAGATTTGATTGATTTAGTTAATTTAAATTAATTAATAGAGATTCATTAAATCAAATTGACTTGAATCAAGTGGTTGGATTTGATCAACCATGGGAGATAAGAGATCAAGTTTGACTTGACTTGAGAGGGAAGATGAAAGGTCAAGTTTGACTTGACCAAATGTCATGTCATGATGATGACTTGGCATGGCCGGCCAATGATGATGCTCCACATCATCATTGACTTATCATGTGGTGTCACCTCATGAGGGAGACCAAGAGTCATTGGCTCTTGGAGTTACATGCATGCATGTAACCCCCCAAGAGATGGTGGTCGGCCACTTATTCCATTAGATGGAATTGATTTTGTGAGTTACTCTAACTTCATCTTCTTCCTTGGATCATCATCCTCTCAAGCTCCCCTCTCCTCCTTGGCCGAAACTTCTAAGGGTGCTATCACACTCTAGGTTTCTTTTCTCCACCTATTGCTTGTGTGGATACCAATAGAGAAGTGTACACTTGACACTCTAGAGTTTCGGCAAGCTATTTGGACGAGCGGGATTTGCGAAGGGCGTCGCATCGCTCTCAACTTCTAGATCTAAGGTAGATCTAGGTTTACTTAGCACATACATGTTTTTATTTTAATATATCTTTGCACGGATCCGTAGCCGGACTTTCGGAGTTTCCGCAACGCAAAAAGCGGTTTTTGCGGCTCGAAAAGTCCAACAGTGGTATCAGAGTCACGTGAGAAGCATGTATGTGTTTCATTTTTGTAGTTTTTGTATTAGATATAAAAATTATAGATTTTTATGTTTCTGTAAATCTCCTATTTTTATTGAATTTTTGGGTATATTCTCGAAGAGTCGAAGCAACGAGTATTGGGACACTTGTAGGCTTCAACCATCGAGAAAAACTCTCCGAAACGGCGAGTTCTCGCTTTAGGTTTTTGTGACAGTGACTTAGTCACTGTAAGATCGTAGTATGGACACTCGCAAAGTTTATTTTGCGAGTAGGGGCGCTGCCCCTATCCCCAAAAGGGGCCTTGTCCTGCGATTGCGCCCGAAAACCGCTTAACTGGACTGTTACGGAGAGGTGACTCATAAAATTGAAAAATAAAATAGGACAAATTATAGAAATTTTCTTTAAAATTACATAATTTAGAATTATGTATAATTCTGTGATTCTCATGGCCCAAGAACCCCAATATGATTGGATGATGATATGTTGTAATTCATAATACGGTCTGTGTGCCGTTTTTATGGTTGTGCATGTTGTATAGTGTATGCGACCTGCGCGTCGTACCTCTTCTTTTGAAATTCTAGTTGTAAATAGTTTTAGACTCGAATGTAACTCGAGTTTTATATTTGTAATGTACAAAATAGAGCAGTGGAAAGTCCACTTGTAGACGAAGTTACGAGAAGGGTGCCGACGACACATGGCAGTCAAAGGAAGCGCTTGGAGAAGCCGCTAGCCCTAGATTGACCGTCCGATCTTCTCATTGGCTTGAGAAGATCATAGTAAGGCCATGACCACATCACAGTTAATTATATATATATATATATATATATTTGATTTTGCTTGTATGTATGTGATGCATGCTAGTAGAATAATGCTTGTATGTATATGATGCATGCTAGTATATTTTTCTTGTATGTATATGATGCATGCTAGAATAATGCTTGTATGTATGTGATGCATGCTAGTGTAGGATAATAAAGGCATCAATGCATATATGATACACATTACGATTAGATTAGATCTTAATCGAATCAACTCGTAAATGCCTACGAAGTCCTTGATACCCATCACTACCTCGATCATTTGTAGTTGTTGAATCTGCCAAAGCAGAGCAACGCATATTATCTTGGTAGGGTGCGGAGGGACAATCTTGGTCCCGCCTATCACGGCTTGGGTTAGAGTAAGCTCAATTAGATTGAGTAAAACTAGTTAACTCAATTTGATCGAGTAGAACTATAGGCATATTCTAACCGTTGGAAAGATAGGATAAGATCGCATTTACACTAAATCTTGGGCGATTTAGCCAAAGCTAACTCAAGGTCTTTTGTAAATGTGGGTCTTGATCCTATAAACAAGAGATGCATAGAGATGTAATCGGTAATGTGTTACCCACCGATCGTACTAAGTCTTGGGCGATTTAGCCAAAGCTAACTCAAGGCTTAGTATGATGTGGATCTTGTCCCGTAGGAATTATAGCTAGTTTGTATGAATCTAGTAATGTGGTTTGACCACATCCATAACTCGATTCTACAAAATTCCTATAATTCAGTGGGAGCATCATTTGATTAAAGGCCTAATTAAATGATAAAAGGAATATGATATTAATTCTCTGCATTGTATGTTGTAGATTACTATGTCGACAAACACGAACACTCTCTCTCTGCGTTCTGTCCTTGAGAAGGAAAAGCTCAATGGAGCAAATTTCCTGGACTGGTACAGGAACCTTAGAATTGTTCTAACCCAAGAAAGAAAATTGTACGTCCTGGAGTAGCCCATTCCAGAGGCACCTTCTGCCACTGCCTCGCGAGCTGACAAAGATGCTTACAAGAAGCATCAAGATGATGCATTAGATGTGTCATGTCTAATGCTCATGACCATGAACTCTGAGCTTCAGAAGCAACACGAGTTCATGAATGCTTATGATATGGTTGAACATCTTCGTCAACTATATCAAGGACAAGCAAGGCACGAGAGATATGAAGTCTCTAAGGCATTGTTTGGTTCCAAAATGCAAGATGGGACTCCCGTATGTCCATATGTACTCAAGATGATTGGGTATGTAGAAAACCTACAGAGATTGGGATTCCCCCTCGGCCAAGAGCTGGCAACTGACTTAATCTTGCAGTCTTTGCCGCAAAGCTACAATCAATTTTTCATGAATTACAACATGAATGAAATTGATAAGCCACTGTCTGGGATGCTCAGCCGGTTGAGAACTGCTGAGCTCAACCTTAAGAAGGGAAAATCTGATGTCATTTTTATGGTGCAAAAGAAGAAAGGCAAGGGCAAGCCTAAAGGTAAGGGAAAGTCCCAAGCCAAGGGCAAAGGCAAGGAACTAAAACCCAAAGTAGGGGTGGCCAAGGAAGGGGCTTGCTTCCACTGCAAGGAAGCTGGTCACTGGAAGCGTAACTGCAAGGCATACCTGGAAGATCTTAAGAAAAAGAGAAGTGAGACTTCTACTTCAGGTATAAATGTTATAGAAGTCAATCTATCTATTTCTTCATCATGGGTATTAGATATCGGATGTGCATCTCACATTTGTACCAATGTGTAGGCGCTGAGAAATAGCAGGGCATTGACAAAGGGTGAGGTGGATATACGAGTAGGCAATGGAGCAAGGGTTGCTGCTGTTGTTGTAGGAACTTATGATCTATCTCTTCCCTCTGGGCTTGTACTAGAATAAGATGAATGTTGTTATGTGTCTGCCTTAACTAAGAACATCATTTCGGTTTCTTGTTTGGACAAGAAAGGATTTACATTTATAATAAAGAATAAATATTGTTCAGTTTATTTAAATGATATGTTCTATTGTAGTGCACCTCTAATGAACGGACTCTACTTTCTAGACTTAGAGAGCCCTATCTATAACATAAGTACCAAAAGGTTCAAGTCAAATGAGTTGAACCAAACCTATCTCTGGCATTGTCGCTTAGGTCACATAAATGAGAGATGCTTATCTCAGCTCCATAAGGATGGGCTGCTAGACTCATTTGATTTTGAATCATATGAGACATGCGAGTCTTGCCTTTTAGGCAAGATGACTAAGACTCCCTTTAGTGGACACAGCGAAAGAGAAACAGACTTGTTAGGACTTATACATAGTGATGTATGTGGCCCTTTCAATGTTGCAGCTAGAGGTGGTTACAGGTACTTCATTACATTTACTGATGACTTCAGTAGATATGGTTATGTGTATCTCATGACACATAAATCAGAATCCTTTGAAAAGTTCAAAGAATTCAAGAATGAAGTACAAAACCAGCTTGGCAAGAGTATTAAGATACTTCGATCAGATCGAGGTGGTGAATACCTTAGCCATGAGTTTCGTGACTATCTAGCTGAGTGTGGGATTTTATCCCAACTCACTCCTCCTAGAACACCACAGTGGAATGGTGTATTCGAAAGGAGGAATTGTACCCTATTAGATATGGTACGATCTATGATGAGTCACACAGATCTTCCTATATCCTTTTGGGGATATGCTCTAGACACAGCAACCTTTACCCTTAACCGTGTACCATCCAAGGCTATGATAAAGACACCATATACGATATGGACAGGGAGAAATCCCAAGATGTCTTTCATGAGGATTTGGGGTTGTGAGGCTTAAGTTCGACGTCAAGTCTCTGATAAACTTGGACCCAAATCCGATAGGTGCTATTTTGGATATACCAAGGACACGAAGGGATATTACTTCTACATTCCCAGTCAGCACAAAGTGTTTATGGCAAAGACTGGGGTTTTTCTAGAAAGGGATTTTGTTTCTAGAAAAACTAGTGGGAGTACGTTCGATCTTGAAGAAATTCAAGATAATGACCATAACCCTGAGGCCTTGATGGAGGTTGAACATGAACCACAAAGTGTTGTGGATGATGAGATTGTTGCACAAAGAGTTGTGGAACAACCACCTGTTCATGTAGACCTACCTCTTCGCAAGTCTGATAGGGTACGTCGTCAGCCTGAGAGATACTCAATTCTCTTGTCTGACCATGATGACGTTATACTCATTGAGAATGAGCCTACCTCCTATCAGGAAGCTGTGATGAGCCCAGATTCTAAGAAATGGCTAGAGGCCATGAGATCCGAGATGGAATCCATGTACACCAACCAAGTATGGATTTTGGTTGATCCACCTGAAGGAGTCAAACCCATTGGGTGTAAGTGGGTCTTTAGGAGAAAGACTGACATGGATGGACTTACGCATACCTATATGGGACGATTGGTGGCTAAAGTTTTCAAGCAAATTCATGGTATTGACTATGATGAGACCTTTTCTCCAGTGGCGATGTTTAAGTCCATTCGGATCTTGCTTTCTATTGCAGCATACCACGATTATGAGATCTGGCAGATGGATGTCAAAACTGCATTTCTGAATTGGAACTTAGTCGAGGATGTGTACATGACACAACCTGAGGGTTTTGAAGATCCACAACATACTGGGAAAGTATGCAAGCTGCAAAGGTTCGTTTATGGGCTAAAGCAAGCCTCTCGGAGCTGAAATCTTCGATTCGATGATGCGATCAAACAGTTTGGTTTCATCAAGAATGAAGATGAACCCTGTGTCTACAAGAGGGTTAATGGGAACACAGTTGTCTTCCTTGTATTGTATGTGGATGACATACTACTCATTGAGAATGACATCCCTTCGCTATAGTCTGTGAAGACTTGGCTGGGGACGTGCTTCTCAATGAAGGACTTAGGTGAAGCAGCCTGTATTCTAGACATCAAGATCTATAGAGATAGATCTAAGAGATTGTTTGGCCTAAGTCAGAGTACATACATTGACACGGTATTACTACGGTTTGCCATGCAGAATTCCAAGAAGGGACTTCTACCGATGTCACATGGTGTGAGTCTTTAGAAGACTCAAAGTCCCTCTTCTAGAGAGGAGAGAGACCGCATGGATAAGATCTCTTATGCATCTGCTATAGGATCTATCATGTACGTCATGTTGTGTACTCGTCTTGATGTCTCGTATGCTTTGAGCATGACGAGTAGATACCAGTCAGATCCAGGTGAGCGTCACTGGATAGCAATCAAGAATATTCTTAAGTACTTGAGAAGGACTAAAGAATATTTCTTGATATTTGGGGACAATGAGGAGCTAGCTGTAAAGGGTTACAGCGATGCCAGCTTCCAAACTTACCAGGATGATTATAGATCGCATTCAGGATTCGTGTTTTTCTTGAATGGCGACGCTGTGAGCTGGAAGAGTTTGAAGCATGACACAGTTGATGATTCTACAATAGAAGCCGAGTATATTGTTGCATCTGAGGCAACAAAGGAAGCAGTTTGGATTCGCAAGTTCATTATTGAGCTTGGGGTGGTTCCTAGCATAGCAGATCCTATAGAGCTCTATTGTGACAACAATGGAGCAATTGCACAGGCTAAGGAACCTCGCTCACACCAGCGGACCAAACACATACTACGACGCTTCCATCTCATTCGAGAGATTATCGATAGAGGAGATGTGAAGATTTGCAAAGTACCCACAGAGGCTAACATCGCAGATCCCTTGACCAAGGCTTTGGAACAGAAAAAGTATGATGGTCACACTAGGTCATTGGGTATTAGATACTACGGTGATTGGCACTAGTGCTAGTGGGAGATTGTTAGTGAAAGCCCTAGAGCCAATCATGTGATGATTGTTGTATAGACTTTATTGTATCATATTCCTATTTATAAAGACATGGTTATTATATTTACTTGTATTGGTGCCAAATAACTAAATATAATAATGTCCTTGAGTAGTAGGTTCTTATCAATATCAATCGATTGGTTGAATCGATAATGAGATGATATAGAGAACACTACTCTTAATCATTCCTAGTCAAGTATTAACATTCAGGGACAATGTTAATGCATAGAGACTAGCATGTAGGTCAACACGATGACTTGATCTCACAAGTCATGGATATCAAGTCATGGGTATGCATTGGAGAATGTATACTGAATGACCCGCCATGAGAAAGTATCATGGATCGTTATATGAGTGTCATATACTTTCTCATGTGGCTATTAGTATGACTATTAGTCCTTAGACCTGAAGTCATCATGGTTCCCTACATAAGGAGTTGCATACTTTGACTTCATCAAACATCACCCGTAAATGGGTGGACTATAAAGGCGATTACTGGGTATGTGACAAATTATACGGAGGGATGTGAGTGATGTAGATGGGATCTATCCCTCCTATATGACGGGGGTGACATCGATATTCTTGATAGAGTGAGACCACGAAGTGCATAGCCATGCCCAAATGAGTCAATATGAGATATTGAACTCATTTGATTAGAGTGAGTCCACTTGGAGTTCAAGATATAGATTGTACTGAGGATGACACGGTCTATGCCTCAATTGGTCAATCTAGATGTCAAGGATAGAGGGGCAATGTCACATATTGTGAGAGTCACAATTAGTAGTCACAAAAGTGATGTTGGAGCTCAACATTCTTGTAACTTGGGTAGCAATGATGTGTTGCTAGATACCTCTCATTGCTTATGTTCCTAAATCAGTTTAGGGACATTGCCAACATTACAAGAACCTATAGGGTCACACACAAAGGGCGATTAGATGGAGATTAGGTTCATATGATGAACCATGAGGATTAGGTTCATGTGATGAACCAAATTGGATTAAGAGTAATCCAAATTAGACTAATTGAGTTAGACTCAAGTTGATTCAAGTGTTGAATGAGTCTAATTTAGATTTGATTCATTTAGTCAATTTAAATTAATGAATAGAGATTCATTAAATCAAATTGACTTGAATCAAGTGGTTGGATTTCATCAACCATGGGAGATAAGAGGTCAAGTTTGACTTGACTTGAGAGAGAAGATGAAAGGTCAAGTTTGACTTGACCAAATGCCATGTCATGATGATGACTTGGCATGGCCGGCATCATCATTGACTTATCATGTGGTGCCACCTCATGAGGGAGACCAAGAGCCATTGGCTCTTGGAGTTACATGCATGCATGCAACCCCCCAAGAGATGGTGGTTGTCCACTTATTCCATTAGATGGAATTAATTTTGTGAGTTACTCTAACTTCATCTTCTTCCTTGGATCATTATCCTCTCAAGATCCCCTCTCCTCCTTGGCCGAAACTTCTAAGGGTGCTAGCACACTCTAGGTTTCTTTTCTTCACCTATTGCTTGTGTGGATACCAATAGAGGAGTGTACACTTGATACTCTAGAGTTCCGGCAAGCTATTTGGACAAGCGGGATTTGCGAAGGGCGTCGCATTGAGGGTAACACTCTTAACTTCTAGATCTAGGTTTACTTAGCACATACATTTTTTTATTTTAATATATCTTCGCACGGATCCGTGGCCAGACTTCTGGGGTTTCCACAACGCAAAAAGCTGTTTTTGCGGCTCGAAAAGTCCAACAGTCCGTGACTTGTTCATCCTTTGCGCTTGCTTCCAAGTGCTTCCTTCGGTTTCGTCATTTCTTGGGTTTCTCTTCGCCAAAGTACGCTTGAACTTTCCGCCGCCAAGACTACATGCTTGGACTTAAGCTACCAAGACTTTCCTTTGGACTTCCTTTGCCAAGGTCCGCTTGGACTTTACGCTGCCAAGACTACATGCTTGGTCTTACGCCGCCAAACCCTTTCCTTGGACTTCTTTTGCCAAGATCACACTTGGACTTTTCTTTTACCAAGTCTTCATACTTGGATTTCTCCTGTCACTTAAGCATGTTCACAACTAGATCACAAAATATTGTCAAACTTAGATGATTATCCAAACATCAAAACATGTAAATGCTTCGGGCATTGTTGCACCAACAATCTCCCCATTTTTTATGTTTGGCAATCATTTAAGTTAAGTATTTAACATATGCACATAATCATATTTCCAATATGAATTCTAACTTAAACATCCCTTCTCCCCCTTTGACACACACCAAAAAGAGAAGAATTCATGCCAAAATAAGTTTCATGAAAGAATTGAATTTGTTATATCTTGAACTAAGGTATAAGATCAATATGAGGCTCCCCCTTAATCCAAGACATGGTTCATGATGTGTGAATAACATGTGGAGCAAAACATAATAAAAGATAGAAGGTTAAGTCCTAACTTTGCACCAACAATATAAAGTAGGGGATGAAAAGATTTATATTATGAAGCTCCCCCTAAAACATTGCATCAAACAATCATAAAACTTCTTTTTACTGAAGATTATTATACCATAGTTTTAGGATACTTAAGAGAACACTCAAGACCAAGAAATAAAGCTGAATTTGCAGAAAAACAGGGTATCAGTCGACTGAATTATGATTCAGTCGACTGCCATGCCCGAAGTCCATTTTTCAAGTTTTTCAGCCCAACTTCAGAAATACGGCAAAAATTCAGGAAACATCAAAAAATCACGAAATTTTGTGTACATATTTCTAAAATAATTTTCTATCAAGGAAATATAATTTAAAAAATATATGTTTTCCAGATTTCGAAAATGATACAATTTTGAAACCGAGCAAAAGCTTTGAGTATTTTTCAAAATTTGTATCACTTTTGCTTAGCAATTTGAAAATTATTTTTCAAAGTATGACAAACATAGTTTAAATTATGTTTTATTTGACATTTCCAATCATATTCTTGGAGTTATATGAACATCAATTATGCATAAGCCTTCCCAATGATTGGTCCAATGAAGGATTAATGTCTCTAGATGACACTTTGGTTCATAGTAATGCATCATAACAAGCATGATGACCCAAGTGCATCTTCCTAACATCTCACATGTTTTCTAAGTGGCTCAATACAAAAATCATAGTTTCTTAGGTGTTTTGTGAGATGCTTAAAGGTATAAATCCTAGAATTTTAATAGGATCATACAAATCTAAACCTCTATTCTACTAAGCACATTCCAAGTTCTCTCCTAAGTGATGAATATTTCACTTCGGGGAGAGACTTGGTGAATATGTCGGCTAAGTTGGACTTGGATTCTATGTAATTAAGTTCAATGTCCCCCTTAGCCACATGATCTCTAATGAAGTGATATTTTACTTCAATGTGCTTAGTCCTAGAGTGATGTACCAAATTTTTGGTCAAATTTATGGTACTCACATTATCACAATAAACTTTTACATTGGAGTAGTGTAGCTCATAATCCTCTAATGTGTGTCTCATCCAAAGCAATTGAGTCACACAACAACCCATAGCCACATATTCAGCCTCGGCAGTTGACAAAGCAACACAAGGTTGCTTTCTACTACTCCAACTTACTAGAGAGGAACCAAGAAATTGACATCCACCACTAGCACTCTTCCGATCCAACTTGCAACCCGCATAGTCGGAATCGGTGTACCCAATTATATCAAAAGATTTTGTCATAGGGTACCAAAGTTCTACATTTAGTGTGCCCTTGATATACCATAAGATTATTTTACGGCCACTAAATGGGACACTTTGGCACATGATTGGTACCTTGCACACATCCCTACCGCAAATAATATATCGGGTCTACTAGCGGTTAGGTACAAAAGGCTACCAATCATACTCCTATAGAGTTTATGGTCAATTTGTTTTCCTTCAAGATCATTATCTATTTTTGTATTAGTTGCCATTGGGGTTGACACTACTTTAGCATTTTCCAAACCAAATTTCTTAATCATTTCCTTAGTATATTTGGTTTGGTATATATAAATTCCTTCATTTGTTTGTTTGACTTGTAGACCTAGGAAGAAATTTAGTTCCCCAACTAGACTCATCTCAAACTCATTCTCCGTATTTTTGATGATGTCTTGAAGGAGCTCATCATTTGTTGACCCAAAGATAATGTCATCTACATATATTTGGGCTACAAATGTTGGGATGTATACTGAAAAGTCTATCTTTTGTATGAACATCTTTATTTTTAAATAAGAATCACATAATCATTGGTTGCATATTTATGGTGATGCATATTGTCTAATACATTACATTGTAGATAACATGGTGTGTGGTGTCACACGGGAGATCATGTTATCCGCTCCTTGTAAAGTATAAGTAAAGGCTCACAACCGAGATGGCTTTGGACAAACCATTGGAATGGTTGTAGTGTGATTTGGTATTGGTTTGTCTTGACCATAGAATCACACAAGTGCACTTTATGTGTATTGAGTAGGACCGACTTAGAAGTGATTCGATTTATTGCTGACTACATAATCGAATCGGTCCTCAGATATTATATTGTACATGCTCTTAATCCCGATATAATAACGGACACATATACTTAGTATTCATTTCTTTGATTTACCAATGGGCGAGATTTATAGATTAAATCAATAGGCTTAGTAAGCTTGGAAATGGTATTATTTATATGGTGTGTCGTTGATTATAGGAGGAAACTGTGGCCTATATATTAGGATGATGATGCCCCCTTGAGGAGCTCATAAGGTTCATCATGTAAACCCTACAAGTGGACTTGGTCCGGCATGATGATAAGGTTGAGTGGTACTACTCATGGAGTTAGATGTTAATTAATTAATGGTCAGTAAATTAATTAATCGACGGACATTCGAGATCTTAAACACTGGGAGAAAATGTACATATAATATATGGAACCCATATTAACCTATGGGGGTTGGTGAGGTAGATCAATGATAAACCATTAGTGGATTGGATTATCATTAATGGATCGGACTTTATGTGTGCTTGATCCATTGGGTAGCCAAGATCCAACTCCTCCTCATAGTCCCTTTTGTAGCCTATTAAAACCTCATGAAGCTTAGATCCAATGGATGAAAACAAAACTATAGATCCAAAGGTAGAGATTAAATCTCTAGATCCGACGGTTGAGATTAAATCTCTAGATCTGACGGTTGAGATTAAATCCCTAGAACCAATGGAGGAGATTAAAATAAGGCTTGAGCCCAACTCTATAAATAGAGCATTAAGGTGGGCAGCAAGGCATGATGGACGAGGCTTAGGGTTTGCTTCCCTTGGGAGGCAAGCAATCCTAATTAGATTAGGATTAGGAGTGGGCGGCTAGGGTTATGGTTTTGGGGTTGTGGTGGGCGGCAACAAGTGGAGGAAGCCTCTTCTTCTTCTTCCTAAGGTTTGGCCGGCACCTATTCTTCCTCCCTCTACCTTGGCCGGTGCTCAACCTATTCTTCTTCCCCTCATCCTTGGCCGGAAATTAGGAGAGATAGGTTTAGGGTTTGGGCGGCAACAAGGAGAAGGATTGTTTTCCTTTATCTTCTCCAAGTGTTGGCCGGCGCCCATGGTCTCATGTTTTTTCCTTTGGCCGGTTCCTATACTCCATGTTCTCTTCCTTGGTCAGCGGCAACATCGAGTCTATTGACTTGTTGGTCGGTTCTAGATAGGAAGAAGATTTTGTTTGATGATCTTCCTTTGTTTGGAGTGAACAAGGAAAGGAAGATTGGTGATCTAGGAGGCTTCGACTTTTGGAAGATCGTCGCCCACACGATGTCCAAAAGGAGAAAAGACATACAATAGAAGATCAAGAGGTATAATCTTGTTTATTTTGATTAGTCTTCTTTTGTATTATGTTTATAATTGCTTTTCAATTATATGCATGTTTTATGTGGATGTTTACTTTATGTATGTGGCTAAATAATACTTGGATCCCGAACATAAACACAAAAGTTGGCGATCCGTACATCGTCTATTCTACGGCTATTAGTGGAATAGAGGTTGGTCGCTTGAACAACAAGTTTGTTCAACTGACTACTCTAAACGAATAGCACGACGATGACAAGGTTGCTTGGGTGTTCCCTTTTGTCTAGGATTAAATTTTTTTAATCCATGGACATCGATGGGATCGCCATGAACAAGTGACCGAGTTGAAGTGGGAAGCGAAGTTTCCCCTCACGGACTCGGAGGATCAACCCAACAATTGGTATGAGAGTCAAGGTTTCCAATTTTGTGTGTTTAGGATTTGGTTACTCTTATGCATTTTTTCCATATATTATATGTGCCGGATAATAGTAGGATATGCGTAGGTTAACTCTTTGGTTGCAGGCATAAGATCCGACTATTATGGCCATATGTGTGTATGTGATTGTATGTGTATATTTTGTTGAATCCTCGGGGTTGACGAGGCTAGTATTTAATTTTTTGTAAATTAGATACGACATTGTTTAGCCACTCTTTTTATTTTAGTTTACTTTCGATCTAGATTTCATGTACACTCCCTCGTGGAGTATAGGATCGATGGATGTAAATTAAAATAGATTTTAGTCTTGGCTCGGATCTCCAGATGGCTCGTACATGGCATAGGAGGAGCGGACGAGAAGGCGATGCGATGGGAGACATATTGAAGACAAAAGCCATAATAGTTGGAAAATAATTTATTTTTCATATTTATTGCTTATTGTTTGATATGCATGTCGTAGGCTAGAAAATTCCTCAATTTCAAATTACTAAGTTGGAGAGGGATATTTTTATAAATTCCCACGACCTCCATTACGGTTTGATATGTGATGCAAGCAAACTTGCGCGTCTGCTCTGAGTGCATTCCTCCCCATCGGATGAGTTTGTTTGCGGAGAACAAGGTCAAATATGGTTATAGGAAATTATTAAGGAGCGTGTGTACTTCCCCATCGTAAGACACATAACCCGAGATAATTACCTTGGTACCAAGTAATGGTGAACACTTAGATACAAATATAAGTATCCTCCCCATCGGAGTCACTGCTTTTATTTGTAGGGCCGAAGAGAAACCAACTATTAATTTTATTTGTCAAAAAGTTAGGAAGACAAGATAGTAAAATTAATGGGTAAAACCTCCTCTTATAAATGTAGAATTTGTATACGTCCATACGATCGTGGCATACGATATTCTCGGTGTTTTGAGGTGTTGGTTGATTTTAAAATTTTATTGTTTGAGGAATCAATAATTTTTTGAAATCTAAAGTAATGATCTATGTGATTCTTAGGATTTTCAAAAATGACTTTCAGTCCACTTGCTATGATACTAAAGGAAAATAAACTTACTGTACCCAAATAATATTGATTGGAAAAGAATCTAGATATTGTCTTAACTGCTAAGAAGTACAAGTATGTACTCTTCGAAGAGTGTCCTCCTAAGCCTGCGAATGAGCTGGAAGTCCTTGGAGCTGAGATCGATGGGGAAACCCATGTCGATATCATTCTCCAGTAGACAGAAAGGCTTACTCAGGCTCAAGCCATGGTTGCTCAGAAGGTTTCTACTTCTATGCCGAAAGGTAAGAAGAAGAAGAAACAGGGTGGAGCAAAGGTGGTGGGAGGATCTCAGGGAGGAGTGAAGAAGCCGAAAGGCAAGTACTTCACTTGCAAGCAGGATGGACATTAGAAGAAGGACTGTCCCAATCTGAAACAGAACAAAAGTATATCCTTTGGTCTAGTCGTTGAAACATGGTTAGCGGTGTTATCTACCGGCACCTGGTGTGTAGATATGGGAGCCTCTGATCATGTCTGCAATACTTTGCAGGGGTTCCAGGAAACCTGACGACGAGCTGAGGGAGAGATTACCGTTTACTTGTGCAATGCCATAATGGTGGCAGCTATTGCAGTGGGAGATGTTTTATTTATCTTTTGAGAAAAATAAAACTTTAGTTCTGAAAAATTCCCTTTATGTACCTTTATTTAGAAAGAATTTAATTTCAGTTTCTAAATTGTTTATGGATGGATATTCTATTTCTTTTAATGACAGAGTTGTTATAAAAAGGAATAGGGAGAATATCTGTTCAGGGACATTAATAGGAAATTTGTATACACTTGAACAAAAACCTCCCACGATGCAAATTGAAGTTAATAACTCATCTTCTAATTTCAATAAGAGAAAAGAACCTTCGAAGATCAACCAAACATATCTTTGGCATCTTAGGCTTGGTCATATTAACCTAAGCAGAATTCAAAGGTTGATAGCTGATGGACCTTTGGGTTCATTAGTGGTGGAAGATTTCCCAACCTGCGAATCTTGCTTGGAGGGTAAAATGACCAGGAGTCCTTTTAAGGCCAAGGGGTATAGAGCCAAAGATGTGTTAGAATTGGTTCACTCTGATTTGTGTGGTCCTATGACTATCCAGGCTAAAGGTGGTTTTGAATATTTCATCTTTTTCATAGACGATTATTCAAGATATGGATGACACTACGATCTAATCGTGGTGGTTGTTAGGGCAATCTCTTGCCATGATAAGGTTTTGATGTGTGTGGCAAAGGGTTTAAGTTAGGATGATATTGTTATTTGATATGTGCGTTGGAGTCTTGCAGGACTTAGTAATTCGCACATGGAGCCTTGGCGGGTTCACCCTCACAACCTCGGTCCTTGAGTCGGTGAAGGATGACTTTGCAGAAGCCGTGCGCTTGGAGCATCCGAGGGACCGCCGGACGAGATGACTTGAAGTGAAGCCAAGGAAGCAGACTTCGGAGGCAAGAGACGCGAAGGAGCATTGCAGAGTTGTGCGCCTGATGCTGCCAAGGGACGTGGCTGCGAACGAAGAGAGCTTCGGCGAGGGACTTCGAGTGAGATGAGAGAATGAGTGAAATGTAAGTAGCTCATTAGGTGAAGTTGGCCGAATGGCTGAGTGTCAGAAACATGACCGCAAGGGTTAAGGTTTACCTGACCGCCGGAAGCTCAAACTTATGTTAAGTTTGAGTTTCACACGGCACCGCCGATCGCCATGTAATGGCGATCGATCTAAGTCGAGTGTGTTCATTGTATCCACCGATGGATTTATGCGTGCCCAATCGCGCAATGAATGGCGATCGGCGCGAGGATATCGCGAGCCCGCAGCCGCTCGTATCGGCGGTCGACTCGACGACGGAGGCGATCGTGGTGAGGTCCATCGATCGCCAAGAGTTCCGTTGGACTACAGCGGTCGGGATCCGGCGTGTTCGGAGGCCGTTGTAGTAACGATCATTGCCAAGGCGCGTGATCAGTGGCGGCCAACGGGAAGAAATCAGCCCTCTCTATAAAAAGAGAGGGTGTGAGCCTTTGAGAGGCTAATGCTTATGCTCTAAGTGATCTTCCTAGTGCCCCACAAGCTCTAAACTCTTCTTACTTGTTTTTACTCCATTCTTATTGTAAGAAGAGTGATCTTGATTGTAAAGGTTACCTCAACCTAGCTTGGTGCAAAGGAGAGACCAATAGTGATTGACTTTGGAGGAGTGATTCACCTCGGACGAATCGGGATCGTGGATTAGCGGCATAGCCATGAACCACGTTACATCTTCTTTGTTAGCGTTTGTATTTTCGTTTATTGCTTTGTCTTTATTGTTTATGCTTCCGCTTGCGCTAACAATTGTGTAGACGAGCAAACAAAAGAGAGAATTCCGACATCCATCGTAAGAGGGCTATTCACCCCCCTCTAGCCGGCCAATCGATCCCCTACAAGTGGTATCAGAGCCAAGGAAAGTTTGTCGAGGACTAACCGCCACAACAAGCAACTTTCAAAATTGTCGGCTCCAACATCCATCCTCCGAAGTTTGAAGGAGAATTCGCTTGGTGGAAGAAGCGAATGGAGGTATTTTTCGAAACAGATTTTGATATTATGATTACAATGGAATCCGGTTTCGTTTTGCCTAGGGATGAAGAGGGGAAGCCAATAGAGAAATCTAGGTGGACCAAAAGGCAAAGGGAAGAGCACCTTGCAAATTCAAAAGCCAAGCATCATCTCTTCAATGTGCTCCCCCAACAAGAAATCAACCGAATAGGAGAATGCCTAAGTGTCAAGGAGATGTGGGAGAAGCTAATTGAGCTTCATGAAGGCACATCCGAGGCGAAGCTAGCAAGGAGAGATCTCCTCCACTCCCAACTATCCAACATTAAATTAGAAAATGGAGAAAAGGTAACTTCTTTGCATTCTAGATTTAAAGAAATTTTAATTGGACTAACAAGTGTAGGAGAAAGGCTCTCCAATCGCGATATGATAATGAAGGTCATAGATGCTTTCCCCCGATCATCCAAGTGGAGTTCAATGGTGGACTCATTTTACATTTCAAAGAATCTAGAGGTAAGTACTCTAGATGAATTTTTCTCCACTATGGAATTACATGAATCTAGGCTTGAAGGAATACAAGAAGAGCCAAAAATACAACCTTCAAGGGGAGTAGTATTGTTGGCAAATAAGGGGAAGAAGAAGATAGAGATCTCCTCCTCCTCCGATGACGAAGCATCTTCCTCCTCCTCCATGGATAGCACCGAAGAAGCCTATATGGTAAGGAGGGTAAGACGTGCTTTAAAAGGTTTTCATTTTCATAAATCAAATGATAGGAATAGAAGACCAAGGGGGAAGGTCATATGCTACAATTGCCAAGGAGAGGGGCACATAAGGGATAATTGTCCCCTCCTAAACAAGAGCAAGGAAGAGAAGAAAAAGAAAGAAGAAAAGAAGAAGAAAAAGGGGAGCAAGAAAAAGAAGGAAGAGGAGAAGAAGACAAAAGAAAAGGGGAAGACCAAAGCTCTAAAGACAAGGACTTGGGATGACCCATCCTCATCCTCCTCATCATCATCGGATGAGGAGAATGCTTTTGTCACCAATTTGGCCTTGATGGCCTTTGATGACTTGGATTGCTCTTCCTCCGAAAATGAAGGATCAAGCTCAAGAGGAGAGAGCTCAAGTGAAGGGGGAGCTTCTACATCCTCCTCATCCGAAGAAGAAGAAGAGGATATGGAAACTATGGTAACGAATGCCTCTCCTAAGAAAATAGTTTCCATAATTTCTAGTTTAACTAAGGACTTATTTGGAATGAAAAAGAAAAATAAAATCATGCTTAATCAAATTAAGGCATTGGAAAATAAGCTAGAAAATGCATGCTTAAATGATAATATTTCTTCTAGCTTAAATGATGCATGCTCACATGATCTTTATGTGCCATTAGATGTTAGTGATGCATGTATAAATGAAAATAGAGTCTTAAGGGAAAAGGTAGACTATTTAACAAAAGCCCTAGAAAAATTCACAATTGGCTCCAACACCTTGAACATGATAATTGGGAGTCAAAGGGCAAGTTTCAACAAGAAGGGCCTAGGTTATAAAGAAAAGAAAAATGAAAAGGCCTACAAATGCCTAATTTCTAGGGGACAAGATAAGAAGAAAGTAATTGCTAGGAAATGGATTCCTAAGGAATTTCTAGTGAACCCCATAGGCAAGAATCTCTTTTGGGTTCCAAAATCCATCCTTAAGGGTTAGGAAAACCCTAGGGTAGTCAACCATATGGAATTGACCTATATCATATTTTGGTTGACTTAGGATGGCGGGACAACATTTTTAGAATAGTGTTGGGTGATGATAACGTGCCCATAAATAGATATTAATGCTTAAATCATGATGATTAATGTAATTGCTATGTATATGTGCTATCATGATTTATGATTTTAAAATTTGGTACGTCATCATGAGAAATAGGTTTAAATCATGTTTTAGGTGATACTTTGTTTATTATCATGATATAATACCTAATGCATGAGAACAATTCAATGAATACATGTGTTTCATGATCATAATGTAGAATTAATTGATATATGCCTTTATGATCATGAGGATTGTTAGGTTGATACTTAACCTTGATAGAATTGTATGAATATAATGGTTAAGTATATACAAATACCCCCTAGGATGCATCTCACACTCACCATAGGCTACTTTGATTGAAAACATAGCATGAGTGAGATGTTAGGATGATACAAATGTCCACTAATGCCTATGGCATTTAGATGGTCATTTAAAGTATCAAAATAGCAATAATAGATCAATCATGGGGAAGGCTTATGTTTAATTCATAGACATATTGCCCAAAGATCATGGTTGGATATTTCATATGTTTTCAAAACAATTTCTTACTTTAAAATCCATGTATTCATGTTTTGAAACAATCCTAAGCAATACTAGGTGTTAAAATGGATACTAACATGCTCAAAAACAAGTGGTTTTTAAAGACTTTGGATTTTTGGCAAATATCAGAAAATATAATGATTTTTCTTGAAAAACTATTTTTCATTGATAGATATATTTAAAAGAAATATGTTCCTCAAATTTCATGATTTTTCAAATTTTTTGGAATTTATAATGCATTATTTCACCAAAATCGAATTTGAATCCTTTGTGCGATCTTGCCATTCGATAGCTTGCCGCCAGAACTGATCCAATATTTTCTGATTTCAATTTTAATCATGTTTTTGGTATTTTTCTTCTATTAAACTTGATGCCATGGGTTTATAACTTAGTGTAAATCTTTTTGATGGTGTCAAAGGCGGAGAAGTAATTATGTTTAAGTAAATTATGATAAGGGGAGAAAATTTGAAAATTTGTATGGGGAGTTTCATGGATTAAGGGGGAGTTGCATGTTGCTATATCATGTTTATGTTTACATGCTTTCTTACCTTAGAATTTTCATCAAATGTTTTTACCTAACTAAAATGGATTGTCACACATCAAAAAGGGGGAGATTGTTAGGGCAATCTCTTGCCATGATAAGGTTTTGATGTGTGTGGCAAAGGGTTTAAGTTAGGATGATATTGTTATTTGATATGTGCGTTGGAGTCTTGCAGGACTTAGTAATTCGCACATAGAGTCTTGGCGGGTTCACCCTCACAACCTCGGTCCTTGAGTCGGTGAAGGATGACTTTGCGGAAGCCGTGCGCTTGAAGCATCCGAGGGACTGTCGGACGAGATGACTTGAAGTGAAGCCAAGGAAGCAGACTTCGGAGGCAAGAGACGCGAAGGAGCATTGCAAATCCGTGCGCCTGATGATGCCGAGGGACGTGGCCATGAACTAAGAGAGCTTCGGCGAGGGACTTCGAGTGAGATGAGAGAATGAGTGAAATGTTAGTAGCTCATTAGGTGAACTTGGCCGAATGACTGAGTGTCGGAAACTTGACCGTAAGGGTTAAGGTTTACCCGACCGTCGGAAGCTCAAACTTATGTTAAGCCGATCGCCTGTAATGGCGATCGATCGATCCGAGTCGAGTGTGTTCGGGTATCCGATCGATGGGTTTATGCCCAGTTCGACTTCCATGGAATAGCGATCGTGCCGAGAGGATATCGCGGGCACATGCGCCGTAAATGTGGGCGTCGACTACGGAGGCGTGATCGTGAGGTCCATCGGTCGATCGCCAAGAGTTCCGTTGGACTACACGGTCGGGATCCGGCGTGTTCGGAGGCCATTGTAGGACGACGATCGCCAGAGCGTGATCGAGTGGCGCCAAGAGGAAGAAATCAGCCCTCTCTATAAAAGAGGGTGTGAGCCTTTGAGAGGCTAATGCTTATGCTCTAAGTGATCTTCCTAGTGCCCCACAAGCTCTAAACTCTTCTTACTTGTTTTTACTCCATTCTTATTGTAAGAAGAGTGATCTTGATTGTAAAGGTTACCTCCACCTAGCTTGGTGCAAAGGAGAGACCAATAGTGATTGACTTTGGAGGAGTGATTCACCTCGGACGAATCGGGATCGTGGATTAGCGACGTAGCCGTGAACCACATTTCATCTTCTTTGTTAGCATTTGTATTTTCGTTTATTGCTTTGTCTTTATTGTTTATGCTTCCGCTTGCGCTAACGATTGTGTAGACGAGCAAACGAAAGAGAGAATTTCGACATCCATCGTAAGAGGGCTATTCACCCCCTCTAGCCGACCAATCGATCCCCTACAGTGGTGAGTACCTCTTGGGAGAGTTTAGGAATTACTTATCAGAGGCTGGGATTCAATCCCAATTGTCTGCACCTGGCACACCCCTGTAGAATGGTGTAGCAGAGCGAAGAAATAGGACTCTTATGGAGATGGTTACATCGATGATGAGTTATTCTGAGTTGCCAAATTCGTTCTAGGGATATGCTCTAGATACGGGCGTGTACATTCTGAACTTGGTTCCATCTAAATCAGTGCCTTCTACTCCCACAGAATTATGGACTGGGCGAAAGCCTAGTCATATTCGGATATGGGGGAGTCCAGCACATGTGCTGAAGGAAGATGCTGATAAGTTGGAACCTTGTACAGAAGTACGCATGTTTGTTGGCTATCCTAGAGGAACGAAGAGTGGTTTATTTTATAGTCCTAGAGATCAGAGGGTGATCGTTAGCACGAATGCCCGATTTCTAGAGGAAGACTATGTGATGAGCCACAAGCCCAAGAGTAAGATTGTTCTGAAGAAATTAAAAGGGGAAGTCACTTCTTCAGTACCACCGTTACAAGGGGATATATCACAAGTCACTGCACCGCATGTCACAGAGGATACACAGGAGATACCTCGTCGTAGTGGGAGGGTTGTGAGACAGCCTCATAGATTCATGTTCTTGGGAGAATCTTCTGATTTGGTCCCTGGCGAACATGAACCTGATCCCTGGACATATAATGAGGCAATCCAAGATAAATATGCAGTATCTTGGCAAAGTGAAATTAATGCTGAGATTGAATCTATGGATTCAAATCAGGTCTGGGAGTTAGTAGAACCACCTGATGGTGTAAAAACCATTGAATGCAAGTGGATCTACAATAGAAAGAGAGGAATAGATGGGAAGGTTGAGACCTTCAAAGCGAGGCTTGTTGCGAAGGGGTATACTCAGAAAGAGGGTATCGATTATGAGGAGACCTTTTCGCCAGTAGCCATGCTTAAGTCTATCCGGATTCTCTTATGCATTGCAACTCATATGGATTATGAGGTGTGGCAGATGGATGTAAAGAGATTTTTCCTTAATGGAAGTCTTGAGGAAAACATCTATATGAAGCAACCAGAGGGATTCATTGTTAAAGGCAAAGAGCATCTTGTATCTAAGCTTAATCGGTCCATTTATGGATTGAAGCAAGCTTCGAGGTCTTGGAACATCCGCTTTGATGAGGTAATCCAGTCTTATGGATTTATTCAAAGTCCGGATGAGTCTTGTGTATACAAGAGATGTGACGGAAACATAGTGATATTTCTTATACTATACGTAGATGACATTTTGTTGATTGGCAACAATATCAAGGTATTATCGGACATAAGGGTATGGTTGTCCAAACAGTTTGATATGAAGGACTTGGGAGAAGTGAGACACATCCTTGGGATCATGGTAATAAGAGATCGCAAGAAAAGGATGTTGTGCTTATCCCAAGCTTCATACATAGACACGATTATGGATCGTTTTAGCATGCAGAACTCCAAGAAGCATTTTCTACCTTTCATGCATGGAGTTCCTTTATCTAAGGAGATGTGTCCTAGAACATCTGAGGAGATAGAGGAGATGAAGGTGGTTCCTTATGCTTCGGCGTTACGAAGCCTCATGTATGCGATGATATGTACGAGACCAGATATCTGCTATGTCGTGGGCATGGTTAGCAGATATCAGAGTAATCCAGGACAGGGACATTGGACTGCGGTAAAGCATATATTGAAGTACCTGAGAAGGACTAGGGATTATATACTAGTTTACCAGGCAGACAAATTACTCCCTGTGGGTTACACAGATTCCGACTTCCAATCAGATAGGGATAACAGTAAGTCTACCTCAGGTTTTGTGTTTACTTTGGGAGGTGGAGCCATTGTATGGAGGTGTGTCAAGCAGAAATGCATGGCGGACTCTACCATGGAAGCTGAGTATGTGGCAGCCTCTGAGGCGGACAAAGAAGTTGTGTGGCTCAGGAACTTCCTGATGGACTTGGATGTGATTCCTGGTTTGCCCAGATCTATCATAATTTATTGTGATAATAATGGTGCAGTTGCAAACTCGAAGGAACCACGAGCCCATAAGGTAAGTAAATACATAGAGCGCAAGTACCACCTGATACGAGAAATCATAAAGGAGGTAGAAGTTGTTGTCGCCTAGATTGCATCAGAGCATGACCTGGTAGACCCTTTCACTAAGGCCCTTCTAGCGAGAGCTTTGATAGGCATGTGGAGGGAAGGGGAATCAGATGTATGGCAGTATGAGGACAACATAGTCTTTTAGTATAAGTGGTAGATTGTTGGGATGTATACTGAAAAGTCTATCTTTTGTATGAACATCTTTATTTTGAAATAAGAATCACATGATCATTGGTTGCATATTTATGGTGATGCATATTGTCTAATACATTACATTGTAGATAACATGGTGTGTGATGTCACACGGGAGATCATGTTATCGGCTCCTTGAAAAGTATAAGTAAAGGCTCACAACCGAGATGGCTTTGGACAAATGATCGGAATGGTTGTAGTGTGATTTGGTATTGGTTTGTCTTGACCATAGAGTCACACTAGTGCACTTTGTGTGTATTGAGCAGGACCGACTTAGAGGTGATTCGATTTATTGCTGACTACATAATCAAATCAGACTTCAGATATTATATTGTACATGCTCTTAATCACGATATAATACGGGCACATATACTTAGTATTCATTTCTTTGATTTACCAATGGGCGAGATTTATAGATGAAATCGATAGGCTCAGTAAGTTGGGAAATGGTATTATTTATATGGTGTGTCGTTGATTATAGGAGGAAACCGTATCCTATATATTAGGATGATGATGTCCCCTTAAAGAGCTCATAAGGTTCATCATGTAAACCCTGCAGGTGGACTTGGTCCGACATGATGATAAGGTTGAGTGGTACTACTCATGGAGTTAGATGTTGATTAATTAATGGTCAGTAAATTAATTAATTGACGGACATTTAAGATCTTAAACACAGGGAGAAAATGTACATATAATATATGGAGCCCATATTAACCTATGGGGGTTGGTGAGGTAGATCAATGATAAACCTTTAGTGGATTGGATTATCATTAATGGATCGGACTTTATGTGGGCTTGATCCATTGGGTGGCCAAGATCTAACTCCTCCTCATGGTCCCTATTGTAGCCTATTAAAACCTCATGAAGCTTAGATCCAATGGATGAAAACAAAACTATAGATCCAAAGGTAGAGATTAAATCTCTAGATCCGACGGTTGAGATTAAATCTCTAGATCCGACAGTTGAGATTAAATCCTTAGAACCAATGGAGGAGTATAAACAAGGCTTGAGCCCAACTATATAAATAGAGAATTAAGGTGGACGGCAAGGCATGATGGATGAGGCTTAGGGTTTGCTTCCCTTGGGCGGCAAGAAATCCTAATTAGATTAGGATTAGGAGTGGGCGGCTAGGGTTAGGGTTTTGGGGTTGTGGTGGGCAGCAACAAGTGGAGGAAGCCTCTTCTTCTTCTTCCTAAGGTTTGGCCGGCAACCTATTCTTCCTCCCTCTACCTTGGCCGGTGCTCAACCTATTCTTCTTCTTCTCATCCTTGGCCGGAAATTAGGAGAGCTCAGTTTAGGGTTTGGGCGGCAACAAGGAGAAGTATTGCTTTCCTTTCTCTTCTCAAAGTGTTGGCCGGCACCCATGCTCTCATGTTTTCTCCTTTGGCCGGTTTCTATACTCCATGTTCTCTTCCTTGGTCAGTGGCAACATCGAGTTTATTGACTTGGTGGTCGGTTCTAGATAGGAAGAAGAGTTTTGTTTGATGATCTTCCTTTATTCGGAGTGAACAAGGAAAGGAAGATTGGTGATCTAGGAGGCTTCGACTTTTGGAAGATTGGTGCCCACACGACGTCCAAAAGGAGGAAAGACATACAATAGAAGATCAAGAGGTATAACAAGAGGTATAATCTTGTTTATTTTGATTAGTCTTCCTTTGTATTATGTTTATAATTGCTTTTCAATTATATGCATGTTTTATGTGGATGTTTACTTTATGTATGTGGTTAAATAATACTTGGATCTCGAATATAAACACAAAAGTCGGCGATCCATACATCGTCTATTCCGCAACTATTAGTGGAATAGAGGTTGGTCGCTTGAACAACAAGTTTGTTCAAGTGACTACTCTAAACGAATAGCACGACAATGACAAGGTTGCTTGGGTGTTCCCTTTTGGCTAGGATTAAATTTTTTTAATCCGGGGACATCGATGGGATCGCCATGAACAAGCGACCGAGTTGAAGTGGGAAGCGAAGTTTCCCCTCACGGATTGATCAAACCCTACAACAAATATGTCATTAGACTTTGATTTAATGAAGAGAGTTTGGTCTACTTGACCCCTTCTAAACCCCTTAGAGACTAAGAAAGATGACAATCTTTCATACCAATCCCGGGGAGCTTGTTTCAAACCGTATAAAGCCTTTTTAAGCTTTAATACATGGTTTGGATAGTCTATGTTTTCAAACCTGGGAGGTTGTTCTACATATACTTCCTCCTTAATAAACCCATTTAGGAATGCTGACTTTACATCCATTTGATGGAGTTTAAATCCCATGTAAGAGGCATATCCTAATAGGATTATAATGGATTCTAACCTAGCAACCGGGGCATATGTTTCATCATAATCAAGTCCTTCAACTTGATTGAAGCCCCTTGCCTTATTCCTAGTTATATTGCCTTAATCATCTAGTTTGTTCCTAAAAACCCATCTTGTAGTAATGATAGTATTATCATTAGGTCTAGGAACTAACTCCCATACTTGACTCCTTTCAAATTGAGTCAATTCATCTTGCATTGCTAAGATCCAATCCGGATCAAGTAATGCATCATTGATTGTTTTGGGCTCAATTTGGGAGATGAGGGTTGTATGAATAGAAGGAGCTCTATGAAATGACCTAGTCCTAACACCTTGAGATAATTCACCTACAACTTGATCTAGAGGGTGATTTTGATGAACTCTTATTGTTCTAGGAGGTGTATTAAATTGATTTTGATCATAATTATACTCAAACTTTCTTTCAGCATCGGAATCACCTCTTACTCTCCCTTGATTTAACTCTCGCCTTGATCATTACCCCCTAAAGTTAAATCTTGAAATTTTTGGGTAATTTCTTGATTTTTGTCATTGATATCATTATCAATAGGGGATTTCCTAGGGTAAGTATTTGAAGTTTCATCAAATTGGACATTTGAAGATTCCTCAACCTTTTGAGTTCTTTTATTATAAACTCTATACCCTAAACTAGTGGATGAATATCCAACTAGGATTCTCTCATCCGCTTTGGATTCAAATTTACCAAGGTTGTCTTTGGTGTTTAAAATGTAAACTTTGCATCCAAAGACTTTGAAGTAGTGAATTGTTGGAATTGTACCATTTCATAATTCAAATGGGGTTTTCTCTAAAAACCTATGAACTAAAACCCTATTTTGGATATAGCAAGCAATATTGACCACTTCCGCCCACAAGTAGCTAGGTAAAGAATATGCATTAAGCATAGTCCTAGCCTCTTCTTGTAGGGCACGATTTTTTCCTTTCCACCACCCCATTTTATTGAGGTGTTCTAGGATATGAAAATTCGTGCTTGTACCCTTGTTCTAGGCAAAATTTTGAGAAGTTAGAATTCTCAAATTCTCCACCATGATCACTACAGATCTGGTTGATTTTGAGATTCTTTTCATTCTCTACTCTTTTGCTAAAGCCTATGATTATTCCTAGGGTTTCATCCTTATGTTTCATGAAGAATAACCAAGTAAATCTAGAAAAATCATCTACTATAACTAGGCAATATTTACTACCAATCATGGAATTTGTACTATGACAATCAAATAAATCAACATGCAATAGTTCTAAAGGTAAAGTGGTACTAAGTAAAGTTTTACCTTTGTGTGATGATCTTGATTGCTTTCCTTCTTGGCATGCATCACACATTTTGTCCTTAAAATACTTGACTTTTGGCAACCCCTTGACTAGCTTCTTCTTGGCTATTTTGGCAATGTTTTTCATATTGATGTGCCCTAGCCTCCTATGACATAGCCAACTCTCTTCTTCTTTTGCAATAAAACACTTAGTAGAAGCGTTAGTAGCATAGGATAAATCAACATAGTATATATTTCATTTCCTAAAACCTACTAACATGTAATCATTTTGATTTTTGTGTCTTATGAAGCATTTAGAAGAATCAAATTGAACATCAAAATTGGCATCACATAATTGACTTACACTAAGAAATTTAAATTTCATATTTTTGACTAATAATACTTTGTGAATTGCAAGTTTGGAGATACCTCAATTGTCCCTTTTCCTAGGATCTTAAGTTTACCACTATTTCCAAAAGACACATTCCCTTTGCTAATGTGGTTGATTGTTGAGAATTTGCTCTCATCACCGGTCATGTATTTTGAACAACCACTATCAACAATCCATAAGCTTGGTCCTTCTACCTATATAACATGAAAAATGCAAGTCTTAGGCACCCAAATTTTAGGTCTAGTAGCATCAATTAAAAATCCCTTAGGGACCCAATTCTTTCTAATCTTGCTCTTAACGGTTGATTTTCTACTCACAAGGGATGTAAAGGCTACCTCCTTCTCCTTAGGCCTATATCCTATGTTGGCCTTGTTATAAATGACCCTTTGGTCCCTAAGAATCATATCAAGATATTTGGACCCATTCATAAATTTCTCTAAGCATGCTTTTAGGTTACATATTTCTTTTCTAAGTTCATCATTCTCATCCCTAAATGAACATGCATCATTACAAGAAATTTCTTCATTCTTAATGGCTCTAATTTCTACTTTTAAATACTTAATCCTAGACTTTGATTTATTTAGTGCATTTTGAAGGCATGCAATAGTTTCATATAATAATTCTATTCTAGGGGAGTCCTTTACCTAATCGTCACTTGATGACGATTCGTCGCTTGAGAAGGAGGAGGATTCTTCAATTGAGTTATCCTCCAAGGCCATGAGTATCATGTTTCTTGTGACATGGCAAATTTCTTCATCATCGGAGGAATCTTCTATGCTTTGTGTATCCCAAGTTTGTGCCACCATTGCCTCCTTCTTCTTCTTCTCCTTCTTTTCCTTCTTCTTCTTTTCCTTCTCCTCCTTCTTCTTTCGGCCCGAGCAATTTGGCTTGATGTGCCCTTTCTTGTTGCAACCATAACAAGTTACATTAGATGTAGAAATTGAACTAGATGAGGTTTTACCTTTGGAGGATTGGAACATCCTCCTCACATCCTTCTTGGTGAGTTTTCTTGATCTCCCACCAAATTTCTTTACATAGTGAGCTACCTCACTAGCCGATAGCTCGTCGTCGCTACTAGATGACTCCTCCTTGGATTTGGATGAAGAAGAGACTTCTTTCTTCTCCTTCTTCTTGTCCTTCTTTCCTACAAAAAAAGCTATACCTTTCTCCTTGGATGAAGTGTTAACTTGCTCGTGTAACTCAAACTCACAAAAAAGTTCATCTAATTTAACCAAAGAAAGATCCCTAGACACCATATAAGCATCTACCATTGATGCCCATAAGGTTGTTCTAGGGAAGGCTTGAAGGATATACCTCACAAGGTCTCGGTTGTCGACCTTCTCACCTATCACATGTAGTCTGTTGACTACCTCCTTGAAGCGACCATGCATTTGGCTTACAGTCTCGTTGGCCTTCATGGCAAAGCTTTGGAGTTGGCCTATCAAGAGATCTCTCTTGGCTCTTCTTGTTTCCTTCGATCCCTTGTTGAGCTCAATTCGCTTCTCCCAAAGCTCCTTTGTCGATTCGAATGGCCCCACTTTGCTTAGATGCTCTTTTGACAAACCACATTGAAGTGTGGTTGTTGCTTTGTCGTTAGCTTGAGCCTTCTTGGCCATGTCGCTCGTCCAATCCTTGGTTGGTATAGGCACTCCATGTTCATCGATCGGCTTCTCGAATCCATCTACAACACTAAACCAATTTTCAATATCATTCATAAGGTAGTATTCCATCCTACCTTTTCAGTAGCTGAAGTCGTTGCCGTCGAAGAAAGGAGGCCTTGCCGTGCTATACCCCTCTTGGAATGCCATCATTCTCCGGTTGATTGTTAGATCTTCCGATGTGATCTGGGCTCTGATACCACTTGTTACGGATCCTTGGAAGGCTAGAGGGGGGTGAATAGCCTCGTTTCAAAATCTACAAGAAATGTTAGCGGAAGCAAATACTAAATAAAAACAAGAAGGTAAACACAAACGCTAACACGAAGCCTTTTACGTGGTTCGGAGATAACGCTCCTACTCCATAGCAATCCTTAAGGTGGATCAACCCAAAGCAATTCCACCAGGATGCTTTCCTTTACAAGACACTCTCCTCTTCTTACAATGATGAAAATGAGATTTAGGAGAAGAGGAGGAATTAACACAAAGAAAGCCTTTGAAAATTCGTGGGAGCTTGAGAACAAGGTTGGAAAATAAGCACTAGCCTTCTCAAGCATCCCAAGCCCTCTTTTTATAGAGAGAGAGTTGTTTTTCTCATTGAGCCATGATCAGTCAACTGATGTACAACATCAGTCGACTGCCGTCGAAGCCAACGACTTCTAACGAGGAAAATCTATAGAGATACGTAGTCGTCGTTTCCAACAGCAGCATGATCAGTCGACTAATGAAGCGATCAGTCAAGTGATCCCCGTGCGGAGTCGAGTGAGACTCCATTCTGTGCCCATCGTCAACTTGATCAGTCGACTGTCGATATTGGCAGTCAACTGATTACAACATCAGTCGACTGCCAGGTCTTGACAGTTGACTGATCATTAGGGTTTCAACCTGACTCAGTCGAGCACTTTATCAGTCGACTGCTACAACATATCAGTCGACTGATACTCATCAAGTATGAGTAATTCATACTTGAATTGACTCCCTAGACCTAGACTTAACCTTCTAGATCTTCCTTTAGCCTTGCTCCTCCAGGATCCCTCCGAGTCCGCAACTTGTTCATCCTTTGCGCTTGCTTCCAAGTGCTTCCTTCGATTTTATCATGTCTTGGGTTTCTCTTCACCAAAGTACGCTTGGACATTATGCCGCCAAGACTACATGCTTGGACTTAAGCTGCCAAGACATGCCTTTGGACTTCCTTTGCCAAGGTCCGCTTGGACTTTACACCGCCATGACTACATGCTTGGTCTTACGCCGCCAAACCCTTTCCTTGGACTTCTTTTGCCAAGATCACACTTGGACTTTTCTTTTACCAAGTATTCATACTTGGATTTTTCCTGTCACTTAAACATGTTCACAATTAGATCACAAAATATTGCCTAACTTAGATGATTATCCAAACATCAAAACATGTAAATGCTTGGGGCATTGTTGCACCAACAAATACCCTTCACTATGATTTGGCATTGGAAGTGTTTAAGTTTAGGTTATTATTAGCCTAACTTAAATATGTTGTCAAACATCAAAATAGGGAGATTGTTGGTGCAATTACCCCGGGTCACGATTGACTAAACTTGAGTAGTATTTTGATGTTTGACAATGGATTGATAATGAGTTTGACCATTAGTTGACTATATGGTTTTGTCCATATGTTGACCATATGACTAGTGGATGATTGGGATATCCAAAGTTATATTGGGAGAGTTATTTTGGGGAGATTGTTGAAGCAATCAACCTCGGAAGTCCAAGTATGGATACCTGGAAATGAAAGTCCAAGTCATAGGTACTTGACAATTGGAAAGTCCAAGCATGGTATTGGAAATGGTAAAATCCAAAGGTATAATCTTTGTGGTATAAGTCCAAGTGTGAAGTCTTGGCTCCATAAAGTCCAAGTGAACTTTGACAATTGGAAAGTCCAACATGTTGTTGGAAAGGAAAGTCTAAGTCATGAGTACTTGGTAAAGGGAAAGTCCAAGGGTAGGTTTAGCAGCGTAAAGTCTAAGCATGAGTCTTGGTGGTGTAAGTTCAAATGGATCTTTGCAAGGAAGTCTAAAAGTGTGATATTGGCGGCGTAAAATCCAAGTATATAGTATTGGCAGCATAAAGTCCAAGCATGGAGTCTTAGTGGCATAAGTCCAAATGTACCTTGGCAAGGAACTCAGTTAGTATGACATAGCTAATTGAAGCACCTGAAGGCTAACACGAAAGATGAAGAGTCATGGACTCGAGGGATCCGAGAGGCGTGAGGTTGATGGAGGTGGTTAGAAGGCTTAGGTCTAGGCTATGGGTGATTATCAAGTATAATGGTATCATAATTGGGTTAAATCTCATGTTTGAAGTTTACTAGTCGATTGGGGATATGGACCAGTCGACTGGCCGAGTGTTTGACACTCGGAAGCCTAGTTGATTTAGAGCAATCGACTTGGGTTATGCCCTAGTCAACTGGTCAAGTAGTCGATTGAGGCTCGACTGTCGATATGTGGCTCTGGCAGTCAACTAGTCTACAGTAGTTGACTGCAAAAGTATAGCAGTCGATTGGAATTAAGTGGCCAAAGCATAGATTATTGGACAATCGATGGCTAGCCCATGGCAGTCGACTGCTAGGTCAGGGTAGTTGACTGATGGATAACTTTTTGATGTGGATTAGTCGTTGCCTCACAACGGCTAAGTGACTAGTCGACTGCTGGGCAAGAGTAGTTGACTGCTCGGCAGAAATTCAGCCCAAGGTGTTCTTTATAAGGAGCTCGAAGGGGAGGAAGATAGTTGTCAGTTCTAGAGGATTTGAAGGAGAGTTGTTGTTGTGATTCCAAACCTTTGAGACCTCTTAAAGCAATCAAAAGATTAAGCATTCAAAAGCTCACATGTGTAAAGTGTTGTTTCCTTCATTTCATTTATACTCTTGTATTTGGTTTGCTTATTCTTAGTACTGTTGTAATTCATTGTAAGAGGTTTCTCTACCTCCAGTGTGTCACCGAGAAGGAGCAGATTTAGTGGTGGTGTACATCACTAGAGCCCACTTGAGCTCGGCCCGTGGAGTAGGAACCCTAGGTTTCAAACCATATTATATCATTGTATTTGCGTGTGATTTTGCATTATTTGTATTTGTATTTTTATTCCATTGTGCTAACAATAATTGTAGACAAGCACGCGATCGAAAGCAACAAAATCGGCGAATCGCTATTCACCCCCTCTAGTGCGACCACATTAGTCCCTACAACCCTGACTCAGATTTGTGAATTGATTTATGTGCCATTGGTTTAACCCTGTCAAAGGAATAAAGATGCATCCACAGTTTAATTTTGTCGAAATAAATCATAAAAAAAATTATATAAGAACCATTTGTGTTGGCACAACAAGCGATTCAAGTATTTTATGCTCCATATCCTAGTTTGAAATGTGACAAAATTGATCGGTGGGCTATTTGTAAAACAAAAGCATGAAAAAAATTGAAGAATATTTGGAAGACATAGCATATCAGCAAGATGAAGTTGTGAATACATTTTAGATCAAAGAATATAATATTTCAAAGTTACAAGATCCTAACAATGTTCTGATCAATGTTGATGAAAGTGAAATTAATGAAGATGAAGATAAGAAATATATTTATTTTTGATATAGAGCATGAGGATGAGGAGGAAGAGAAGGAGGATGATAATGGTATTGAAGAGACAGAAGACGAGGATGAAAATGACAATGTGGATTTTGATTTTTTATAATAATAATTTTTATTCAGTATCAGATATTATTTCTATTTCCTGTCTCATTTTTAATTTAAGATATTGGATATTTTAATGAATTATTGTTTTCTACTTATTATTATTTGATAAAATTTTGTTGGTGCAATCGGCCCAGGTCACAATTGACCAGACTTGAGTTTGGCTCGAGTGGTATTTTGATGTTCGACAAAATGTATGACAATATGATTGTCATGGGAAAGTCCAAGTCATGGGTACTTGGCATGGAAAGTCCAAGCATGGGTCTTGGCAAGGGAAAGTCCAAGCTTGAGTCTTGGCAATTGGAAAGTCCAAGTCATGGGTACTTGGCACGGAAAGTCCAAGTGGGAAATGTGGCAAATGGGAAAGTCCGACATGGGTTGGCATAGAAAGTCCAATCATGGGTCTTGGCAAAGGAAAGTCCAAGCTTGAGTCTTGGCAATTGGAAAGTCCAACATGGGTTGAAAAGGGAAGTCCAAGGGTTAATATTGGTGGTGTAAAGTCTAAGCGGGAGTCTTGACAGCATAAGTCCAAGGGTTGGCAGCGTAAAGTCCAAGTAGTAGTCTTGGCAGCGTAAGCCCAATATGCCTTGGAGGTATAGACCAGTTTAGCATGACAATAGCCGATGGAAGCAGCTAAAGGCTAGTGTATAGATGAATAAGTCATGGATTACTTGGAGGGATCTGATAGGCGTGAGGTTGACAGAGGTGGCTAGATGACTTAGGTCTAGGCTAAGGGTGGTCTAGCAAGTATGACGGCATCATACTTGGGGTTAATGTTAGTATGAGCCCTTAGTGTCAATTATGAGATGATTAGTGAGGGAAACTTTTGTATCATATCTTATATTAATATAGGCAAACATTAGTTATTATATTTACTTTATGCGTGTGCCAGCTAAATAAATATAATAATGCCCTTGAATAGTAGGTTCTTACTCACAGTATATTAATTGGTAGAATTGATTATGAGAAGCTATAGAGAACACTATTCTTAAATATTCCTAGTCAAGTATTGTATTAATAGACATGGGCTATATTGATACATTTAGACTAGCATGTAGGTCAATGGATGACTTGATCTCACAAGTCATGGATATGTGATTCACATTGATGCATGAGTATATATATTGGAGACTATATATACTGAATTGACCCGCTGTGAGAAAGTATTATGGATCATTATATGAGTGTCATATACTTTCTCATGTGACTATTTGTATGAATAGTCCTAAGACTTGAAGTCACTAAGGTTCCCTACATAAGGAGTTATGCACTTTGATATTGTCCAACGTCACTCGTAACAGGGTGGACTATAAAGGTGATCACTGGGTATGTAACAAATTATACGGAGAGATGTGAGTGATGTAGATGGGATCTATCCCTCCCATATAATGGAAGTGATATCTTTGACCTCTTGATAGAGTAGGACCACGAAATGCATGGTCATGCTCAAATGAGTCAATATGAGAATTGAGCTCATTTGTTTGAGTGAGTCTACTTGGGGATCAAGAAACACAAAGATTGAGAAGGGGATGACATTGTCTATGCCTCATTGATCGATCTAAGATATCAAGGATAGAAGGACACCGTCATACATAATAATAGTCACGGAAAGGTTGTCGGATCTCGACTTTCTTATAACTTGGCTAGCAATGATGTATTGCTAGATGCCGCTCATTGCTTATGTGTCTAAAAGGGGTTTTAGACACATTGCCAACATTACAAGAGCCTATAGGGTCACATACAAATGAGATTCTATTTTGGAAATGGGTTATTTTAGTTTGACTAAAAGAACAATGAGAATAATGGATGGTCAAGGCTCGAGTCAAAATCAAGTTGGTTGAGTTAGACTCAAGCGGGTTACATTTGAGTTAGAATCATGTGAGACTTGAATTAAACTCAATTCGCATGCAAAACTCAAGTTAGACTTGAGTTAAACCCAAGTCACATGCAAAACTCAAGTTAGACTTGAGTTAAACCCAAGTCACATGCAAAAAGTTTTAATGCGTGCATGATGCTTTAAAATTGCATTGGATTTCAACGTGAAGAATTGGAAGAGGCTAGTGGCTTTCAATAATGCATTTGATTACAATTCAATGAATTTGATGCATTGGATTTTCAACTGTAGAATGGGAAGAGGCTAGTGGATTTTCAATGTTGCATTTGATGCATTGATTTTGGAATTCAAGCATGATAATATAAGGGATTTCAATGTTGAGATAGGTTTTTAGTTTTCACAGAAAGAGAAAAAAAGTGGTGAGAAGTTTTTGGCTTGTGTGTGCAAGTGTTGCCGTGGGGAAAAGAGAGATCCAAGAGTTGGGTGTTCTTTCTTCTTCTTCTCTTCTTCATCCTCCTAATTTTGGCTAGTTGTTCTACAAAGGTTGCTAGCACAACCATATTTCCAAAAGGGCTGAGTGTCAGTGTGGATATCTTAGAGATACAATTATCCTTACTGTATTTAGATCCGACAACTTTGGACTAGCAGGATTGCGAAGGGCTCGCTTCAAAGGTATAATACTTCTTCTAGATAGAATCTAGATGGTTGAAAACAATTTATATGTTTTCGCTTGGATCTCTGGTGGTATCCAAAATTTTGTTTCTGCTGCGATTTTACGAATCGGTTCGCACGCATAATAGGATCCTAACAGTGGTATCAGAGCCACTTGTGAAACATACATTTTGTTGTTTATATAATTTATATGTGATATAAATCTAGATTTTCATGTTTCATATGAGATATAAAATGTGTGTATTATGGGTACACAAATTTTAGGCTTGCCATTGTCCTAAAGAGGCAAAACAGTGAGTCTACGCCCTAGTCGTGGATGCCACTGTTCACCCTAGCGGGACCTCCATGGCATTGCAGCTTATCGGTGAAGCGGCTTTAAAATTCGTGTATGTATAATCAATTTTATAAAATCACATCATTATGAATGATATGATGCATGGTGCATAGTTATGGCCTAGGACCCAATATGATTGTGGTTGTGTGTTGTGTGTGCATGTTATAATTCATAATGCGGCTTGCATGTCATGCTTTCATCTCTATTTTTCTTGTTGTAAAATTGATTTAGACTCGAGTGTTCTTATTTTGTAATGTACAAAATGAAGAAATAGAAAGTCCATTGAAGGTTGAAGTTACAAGGAGGATGCCGATAACACAAGTTGACCGAAGGAAGCACTTGGAGAAGATGTCATCCCTAGGTTCACCATTATCTCTTCTCATTGGCTTGAGAAGATCATAGATTAAAGCCATAACCATGTCACGTTTAAGATTATTTGCTATGTGTGTATGTGATGCTAAATAATAATATTATTTTAAATTAAATCAATTTAATATGCCTACCAATGTGTGGTACTCATAAACTACCTCGATCATTTGTTGTTGGGTTTGCCAAAGCAAAGCAACGCATTTTATCTTGATAGAGTATGAGAGGACAATTGTGATGTCCCGCTATCAAACTTTAGATGAGACTTAACTAAGTGTCTCAATTAGATTGAGAAACACCTAGAGGCATATCTTAATAGTTAGGAAACATGGGTTAGAGAGCATCCACACTAAGTCTTGGGCAATTAGCCAAAGCTAACTCAAGATGATGTGTAATATGGATCATGGCCCCTCTTTATGCAAGAATTGCATGTGATGTAATTAGTAAATTGTTACCTACCTAGTCATACTAAATCTTGGGCGATTAGCCAAAGCTAACTCAAGGTAAAATATGATGTGGATTTTGCCCCACATGCATCTATGATTCAGTGGGAGTCGCATTTAATCAAAGGCCTAATTAAATGATTTAAAGATATGATAATCATTTATTTTGCATATTATTTCTATTGTAGATCACTATGTCTTCAAATACATCAAATACCCTATCTCTGCGATCGGTCCTTGAGAAGGACAAGCTCAATAGAGCAAACTTTATTGACTAGTATAGGAATTTGAGAATAGTTCTCAAACAGGAGAGGAAACTCTATGTCCTAGAGCAACCCATCCTGAACCACCCACCAACAATGCCACTTGTGCTAATAAGGATGCTTACAAGAAACATCAAGATGATGCATTAGATGCATCATTCTTTATACTTGCAACCATGAACTCTGAGCTTCAGAAGCAACATGAGAACATGGATGCCTTTGCTATGGTTGCACACCTGAAGCAACTATATCAAGGGCAAGCGAGGCACAAGAGATCCGAGGTATCTAAGGCATTGTTTCAATGCAAGATGTAAGAAGGAACACCCGTAGGAACTCACGTACTCAACATGATTGGGTATGTGAAGAACCTTGATAGATTGGGATTTCCTTTAGGCCAAGAGTTGGCCACTGACCTTATTCTGCAGTCCTTGCCTAGAGGCTTTAGTCAATTTGTCATGAATTATTACATGAGTGAAATTGACAAACCGTTGCCTGAGCTCTTAAGCATGTTAAGAACTGTTGAGAGCAATCTTAAGAAGATACAACCTAGTACTAGTGATGTACTTATAGTTAAAAAGGGCAAAAGTCTAAAGGCAAGACCCAAGAAAAGGGCAAGAAAGCATTAAAGCCCAAAGGTGGGGTGGACAAGAAAGGGACTTGCTTCCACTGTAAGGAAGCTGGACATTGAAAGAGGAAATGTAAAAAGTATCTTGAGGAAGTCAAGAAGAAGCAAAGTGAGACTTATGCTTCAGGTATACATGTTATAGAAGTTAACCTATCTATTTCTTCTTCATGGGTATTGGATACCGGTTGTGCTTCTCACATTTCTACTAATGTGTAGGGCCTGAGAAGAAGTAGATCATTGACGCAAGGAGAAGTGGACCTGCGTGTGGGCAATGGCGCAAGAGTTGCTGCTATAGCTGTAGGAACATATTCCTTATTGTTGCCAAGTGGTTTGATTTTAGAACTTGATGAGTGCTATTTTGTACTTGCAATAACTAAGAACATTATGTCTGTTTCTTGTTTGGACAAGAAAGACTTTTCATTTACTATAAAGGACAAATGTTGTTCTATTTATTTAAATGAAATGTTCTATTACAATGCACATTTGATGAATGGACTCTATGTTCTAGAACTAGAAAACCCAGTCTATAATATAAATACCAAACGATTCAAATCTAATGATTTTAATCAGACATATCTTTGGTTTGATATAATGATTACAATGGAATCCGGTTTCGTTTTGCCTAGGGATGAAGAGGGGAAGCCAATAGAGAAGTCTAGGTGGACCAAGAGGCAAAGAGAGGAGCACCTTGCAAACTCCAAAGCCAAGCACCATCTCTACAATGTGCTCCCTCAACAAGAGATCAACCGGATCGGAGAATGTGCTAGCGCCAAAGAGATGTGGGAGAAGCTTATAGAACTCCATGAAGGCACATCCGAGGCCAAGCTAGCAAGGAGAGACCTCCTCCGCTCCCAATTTTCCAACATAAAACTAGAAAAGGGAGAAAAGGTAACCTCACTACACTCTAGGTTTAAAGAAATTTTAATTGGGCTAACAAGTGTAGGTGAGAAGCTATCAAACCGGGATATGGTAATGAAGGCCATAGATGCCTTTCCCCGGTCCTCAAAATGGAGCTCCATGGTGGATTCGTTCTACATCTCCAAGAACTTGGAAGTAAGTACCTTGGAGGAATTTTTCTCAACAATGGAGCTCCACGAAACTAGGCTTGAAGGAATACAAGAGGAGCCTAGAATTCAACCGTCAAGAGGAGTAGCATTATTGGCAAGTAAGGGGAAGAAGAAGATGGAAATCCCCTCCTCCTCCGATGACGAAGCGTCTTCCTCCTCCTCCATGGATAGCACCGAAGAAGCCTATATGGTAAGGAGGGTAAGACGTGCATTTAAGAATTTTAGATTTGATAAATCTAATGATAGGAATAGAAGACCAAGGGGGAAGGTCATATGCTATAATTGCCAAGGAGAAGGGCACATAAGGGACAATTGTCCTCTCCTAAACAAGGGCAAGGAAGAAAGGAAAAAGAAAGAAGAAAAGAAGAAAAAGGGGAGCAAGAAAAAGAAGGAAGAGGAGAAGAAAACAAAGGAGAAGGGAAAGGCTAAGGCTCTCAAGGCAAGGACTTGGGATGATCCATCCTCATCCTCCTCCTCATCATCGGATGAGGAGAATGCCTTTGTCACCAATTTGGCCTTGATGGCCTTTGATGACTTGGATTGCTCTTCATCCGAAAATGAAGAATCAAGCTCAAATGGGGAGAGCTCAAATGAAGGGGGAGCTTCCACATCCTCATCATCCGAAGAAGAAGAGGACATGGAAACTATGGTAACAAATCTAACCCCTAAGAAAATAGTTTCCATGGTTTCTAGCTTAACTAAGGATTTATTTAGGGCAAAGAAGAAAAATAAATGCATGGTAGATCAAATTAAGGACCTAGAACAAAAATTAGAAAAGGCATGCTTAAATGATAATATTTCTTCTAGCTTAGATAAAGCATGCTCACATGATTATATGCCTTTTAATGTTAGTGATGCATGCATGAATGAAAATAGGGCTTTAAGGGAAAAGGTAGACTATTTGACAAAAGCCCTAGAAAAATTCACTATAGGCTCCAATACCCTTAACATGATAATTGGGAGCCAAAGGGCAAGTTTTAACAAGAAAGGCCTAGGCTACAAAGAAAAGAAAAATGAAAAGGCCTATAAATGCCTAATAGCTAGGGGACAAGATAAAAAGAAAGTAATTGCTAGGAAATGGATCCCCAAGGAATATTTAGTGAACCCAATAGGAAAGAACTTATTTTGGGTTCCAAAATCCATCCTTAAGGGTTAGAACAACCCTAGGGTAGTCAACCATATGGAATTGATCTATATCATATTTTGGTTGACTTAGGATGACGGGACAATATTTTTTAGGTAGTGTTGGGTGATGATAACGTGCCCATAAATATGTAATAATGCTTAAATCATGATGATTGTTGTAATTCCTATGTATATTTACAATCATGATTTATGTTTTTGATATTTGGCACGTTATCATGAGAAATAGGTTTGAATCATGCCTTAGGTGATATTTTGTTTATTATCATCACATAATACCTAATGCATGACTATAATTTGATGAAAACATGAATTTCATGATCATAATGTAGAATTAATTGATATATGTCATTATGATCATGTAGGATGTTAGGTTGATACTTAACTATGATAGAATTGCATGAATATATGGGTTAAGTATATACAAATACCCCCTAGGATACATCTCACACTCACTATAGGCTAACTTGATTGCAAACTTAGCATGGGTGAGATATTAGGATGATACAAATGTCCACTAATGCCTATGGCATTTAGATGGTCATTTAAAGTATCAAAATAGCAATAATAGACCAATCATGGGGAAGGCTTATGTTTAATTCATAGACATATTGCCCAAAGATCATGGTTGGATATTTCATATGTTTTCAAAACAATTCCTTACCTTAAAATACATGTATTCATGTTTTGAAACAATTGGATGCAAAACTAGGTAGCTAACTTGATACTAGAATGATCAAAAACCTAGTGGTTTTTAGAACTTTTGGATTTTTGGCAAAAACAAGAAAATATAATGAGTTTTCATGAAAAACTATTTTTCATTGATAGATATACTTAAAAGATATATTTTTCCCAAATTTCATGATTTTTCAAATTTTCTGGAATTTATAATGCATTTCAAATTGGCCCGTAAAATCAAATTTGGATTCATTGTGCCGATCGCCCATACGATAGCATCATTGGTGGCCTGTAAATCAGAATATTGAAGGCCAAATTCAGTTTGTAAACCTCCTACAAGTGGTAGAAATATACTTGATGCCACCAACAAGTGGTAGAAATATACTTGATGCCATCAACAAATGGTACCCAATTTTTAAATCAACTTGACATATTTTTCCTCCATTATACTTGATGCCATGAGCTTATAACTTAGTGTTAATCTTTTTGATGGTGTCAAAGGGGGAGAAATAAGTATGTTTAAGTTAATCACTTTAGGGGGAGAAATATATTGTAGGGGGAGAAATATATGATAGGGGGAGAAAATTTGCATAGAGAGTTTCATGGATTAAGGGGGAATTGCATGTTGTTATATCATGTTTATTTTTACATGCTTTCTTACCTTAGGAGAAATATATGATAGGGGGAGAAAATTTGCATAGAGAGTTTCATGGATTAAGGGGGAATTGCATGTTGTTATATCATGTTTATTTTTACATGCTTTCTTACCTTAGAATTTATATTAAATGTTTTTACCTAACTTAAACGGATTGCCACACATCAAAAAAGGGGAGATTGTTAGGGCAATCTCTTGCCGTAATATGGTTTTGATGGTGTGGCAAAGGGTTTAAGTTAGTTTGATATGTTGATGTGATATGTGCGTTGAAGTCGTGCAGGACTTAGTAATTCGCACATGGAGCCGTGGCAAGTTTCACATCTCATGACTCGTGCCTTGAGTCGGTGAAGGATAGCTTTGCGGAAGCCGTGCGCTTGGAGCATCCGAGGGACCGCCGGACGAGAAGCTTGGAGTGAAGCCGGAGGAAGTAGACTTCGAGGCAAGAGACGCGAAGGAGCATTGCAGAGCCGTGCGCCTGATGCTGCCGAGGGACGTGGCCGAGAACGAAGAGAACTTCGAAGGCGAGGGACTCCGAGAAATGAGAGTGAGCGATTGTAACCCGTGGAAGGGTAGTTTAGGTGAAACTTGGCCATTTGGCCAAGTGTCGGATGGGTTTTCGACACCGATCCGATCGCCATGTCATGGCGATCGCCTCGAGTCGAGTGAGTTCGACCGTATACGATCGATCGGATTGTGGCCAGCTCGATCATATGCGGCCATCCGGCCAAGGGCGCAATGATCCGTAGATAAGGGTTCGGCCATTGATCGCAGCCGATCGCAGGCCGATTACGAGGAGGCGATGATCGATGAGTCCATCACCGATCGCCAAGAGTTCCGCTGACTACAACGGCCGGGATCCGACGTGTTCGGAGGCCGCCAGTGACGCAATGATCGCCAAGGGCGGCAATGATCGATCATGGCAAACGGGAAGAAGTTAGCCCTCTCTATAAAAAGAGAGGGTGTAAGCCTTTGAGAGGCTAATGCTAATACTCCAAACGATCTTCCTAGTGCCCCACAAGCTCTAAACTCTTCTTACTTGTCTTTATTTCAATCCTATTGTAAGAAGAGTGATCTTGGTTGTAAAGGTTACCTCCACCTAGCTTTGTGCAAAGGAGAGACCGATAGTGATTGGTTTTGGCGGAGTGATTCACCGTGGACGAATCGGACCGTGGATTAGCGGCGTAGCCGTGAACCACGTTATATCTCGGTGTTTGTATTGCTTGCTTATATCTTGCTTGTCTTTTGCTTTGTATTTGTATATTCCGCTTGCGCTAACGTTTTGTAGACGAGCAATTTACGACGTCCAACGTACGAGGGCTATTCACCCCCCTCTAGCCGGCCATATCGATCCCCTACACAAGATACCATGAGGAGAGTTCATCCTCAAGTGAAAGTGAGGAATCGGAAGTTGAGATGGAGTCAACTTCCGAATCGGAGAAAGAAGAAGTAGAAGAGGTGGAAGAAGCATCTATTCCTAGGATTGAGGAAGAGAGACCATCCTCTACACCGGAGCAACCTCAAGAAGAGCTTTCAACATCCGATCAAGATGAGGAAACTCAAAATTCAACTCCGGCACCTACCACCACCCTAGGTAACTCAAACACTTTATTTTCAAATAAAAATCATATTATGTGCTTTGAGTGTAGGGAGAATGGGCATTACAAGAGCAAATGTCCAAAGAGGATCAAGAAACCTCCTCCGGCGCCTAAAAGTCAACAAAAGTCAACGGACGCCGGTTCTCCAAGATAAAAGAGCAAGGAGCATGTCATTTGCTTCAAATGTCGACTACCGGGTCATTACCGGAGTCAATGCCCAAAGAAGAAGAAGAAGGGGCAAAGGGGAGCATCACAAGTAGGGGGAGCCACTAAGGCAAACCTTAAGGTATATTTAAATAATGCTCCACCTAATTTAAATATTAAGAAGCATGCTAGAACTAATTTTAGCAATTTTGTTATGTATTATAAAGAGCATGCTAGAAGTAACAAACATATTTGTTTAGGAGCTAAGAATGTTCACCTTAAGAATAAGGAGAAATTTGGGACTAATGTCCCTAAAAATATATTACCTAAGGAAAGCATTAAGAAAATAGGAGAACATCTAGGCTTTGATGCTTAGGAACCTAGACATATGCCTAGAAATAGAAATATCTCAAGAGAAAATCAAAAATCAAAAATTGAGATATTAGAAAAGGAAAATCAAGCCTTGAGGTCAAGGCTTGAAAAACTTGAAAAGACCCTCAACATTATGCAAAATCAAAGGCAAGGGTCAATTGGTCAAACTTTTAGGTCAAATAATCCAAGTCAACAAGTAGGATCTAAAAGACAAAAGTCAACCAAAGGCAAGAAGGGTTTGGGTCAAAACCTAAGCCTAAGGCTTACCATAGTGTTCCATTTGACTATAGAACACTAACTAGGTCTAGGAAGACCAAGGTCAATGGGAAAGTCATTCCTAGAGTTGACCAAGGTTTGTGCCTAATGGCCAAGGTTTCGAAGAAACCTAGGATGACCACTAATAAGGTTGTTAGGGAGGCAATCCCTAAGGTTAACCTAGGCAAGACCAAAATGACCTAGGCTAATAAGCCTAGGAGGGTCATTAGGAAGGTATCTAGGGAGGTTATCCCTAAGGAATATCTAATTAACCCTAGGAGCTCAAATCGATTTTGGGTTCCTAAGAGCGTGATTGATTCACGCTAAGATGGGTTTAGGGTGTGCCAACCTTGATTGGATGGGTAGTTAACTCAACCATGATAAAGTTGGCACTTTAGGTTACTTTCAAGGTTATGGTTACCTTGGAAATATCCTTGAGCCTTAATTTTAAAGAAGTTTAGGTTGTGTCAATATATATCTTGAAAACATGAAAATCAATAAAATTGACACGATCTAGATTTAGAGGTCATAGTGTGTATCTTTGATTATTGGCACACTTTGGAAGATCATGTATCAAGAATTGTGTGGTTAAGATGTAAAAGTAACATCTAGAGTGATACTCAAGTGCCACACAACTTGATGTCTTGTATTCACCATGCTTCATATGTTTTACCATATGTTTGCATGGAAGGAATGTCTAGGATAGATTACATCTCACAAAACAAGTCTTTTACCTTGATTGTGTATTTCAACACTTAGAAAGGGTGAGATGTTAGGTTTTGGAAATCATTGAATGTTAATGTTTGCAAAAATGAAATAAAACATTAAAATACATTAACAAATACATGAATAAAAGTATAACATCAATACATTCGATATACAAGATCTAACGTGATAAAATGGAATAATTAAGATGACGAAATCGAGATTTTCTGATTTTCAGAACTGGAAATCAGATATCAGTCGATTGATACAGTTATCAGTCGACTAATAACACTGTAGCGCAATACGATACGGCCATCAGTCGAGTGCTAGCTCCATGACTCGACTGATCGAACATCAGTCGACTGATGAGGTCCATCAGTCGACTGATGGTACTGTTCACCGAGGCCGAAGGCCATCAGTCGAGTGCTCGACGAACAGTCGAGTGATGTGCACATGATCGGCCGACATCGATCGTGATACTCGTAGCACGATGCTACGAAGGTTGGCGATCGATTGCCGAGCCGGATCAGTCGACTGCCGGCTCGGTAAATCCGATAATAAACCGCCATCAGTCGACTGATGCTCACCATCAGTCGACTGATGCTCCACATCAGTCGACTGAATCGCATTTTTAAAATGCGAACCGCTAGGGTTCGGCGTCTTCACGCGACGAATTTTTTTTTTCTCCTCCTTCGGTCTCCGATCGCCGGCTTCCTCTCCGGCGTGCCAACCTTCCAAAGTCCTAGGTTTGATAAACAAACCTCTCCTCTTCCATCTTTGACCTATCTTGGAGCCCTAGTTCGCGTGATTTAGGGTTTATTTCTCTTGTTCTGTTTAGGGTTCCGGCGTCTGAAGCTTTCCGGCGACTTTTCCGGCGATCCTCAGCAACATTTGAGTCTTCCCTCCGGCACACACATTCAAATGGCGCCTAAGTAACGATTTTTCTTTCCGAGCCCTAATTTTCATTTCCATTACAATTAAGGTTTATCTAATCGTGTATTGTTGCCATTGCATGTCATATCATCACATTGCATTCATAATAGGAGAGAGCCCATAGGAACGATCCACCCGAGAGTGAATCTCGATTGTACCAACCTATGTTGGTTAGGTACATCGATAGGAACTTTTTCAATAGGCATTGTAGTGACGTTATGGAATTAATTGCATACTACAATCTGATGAAAATTGTCTTGTGCACGCATCCAATTAATGATGACCTTATTAAGGAATTCTATCAAAACCTTAAAAAGGTGGATGACGGTCCTACATACACTACTCGCGTTGCAAAACGCGAGTTAGAGTTCACTCCTGCGATACTGCAGGAGTTTCTCGAGTGTAGGCCTTCAGATAACACCTTTATCTTTTACCCTACCATGGACTTTCCTCTACCTGAGCCTTTTGATCATATCTCTATGGAGTCCATGCATGAGCATATCTTTGGCCACCGCCTGCAATCTATTTCCTATCACCGAGTTATTCGCACTGACAATGTCCTCTAAGGTCATTGTTGGGTGTTTTCGCCTATCACTGGTCCGCCAAGATTCGGCCTCCCATCTCTTTCTTCTATATGCCATCGCCATTAGACATAAACTTTGCATTGAACATTTTCCATTGCATTATGCACTTCACTTCGCATAAGGAAAGTGCATATGCCATTGGACATATCATCACGCATGGCTCGACTCAGTAGGCATCAACATCCATAGGGCTCTGCGATAGCTATCGGAGGTGTACGATCAGATATCGTCAGAACTTCTCATTAGCGGCTTACGGATGGGCGCCGATGATGGAGTTGGGCGCCACGACCACCACCTGTGGCGACAGAGCCTCCTCCGCCACCCGAGAGGCGACAGAGGACCACGAGGATGCAGAGACCATCGATGAGATGACGATGCCACAGACACATCACTGGGTCCATCGATCGTCGTGGCTACCGGAGTCGATTTCAGACTATCGCCAGCCGGTGGACTCTAGGTCGAGATATCGAGCGGCATCCTTCAGACACGCCTCGATAGGATGGAGGAGTCCTGTGGCGCATAGAGCAAAGATCATCGATATGCTAGAGATGATGCGGCTCGGACTCGAGTCAACCTCCTCCTCACGCCACCTCCTACTGGACGATTAGAGGATATTAGATTTTTTTGTGGTTGTCGATTTTGTAGTGAGATTGAGCATAGCCAATCTCCATTTTGAATGTAAAAGACAAATTTTAAGTTAAATGAAATCTTTGTTTCTGAAAAATCTTGTGTGTATGAATGAATATTTGTATAATTGTATTGCTATCATATACCATGTCATGACATTGTTTAGGGTTACTTTAGATGTCATGTTTTTCTTAAATTTCATCATATGTCATGACATCATGATCATTGGCCATGTTTTTAATAATGCTATTATTTATGCCATGATCATACATTCATGCATTAACTTGATTAAAATTGATTTAAGGACTATGGCATGACTTGGAGTCCCATTTATAAGGGAATCAAGTAGAGTTGCCTTAGGAAAATGCATGAAACCCTAGATTAGGGAGAACAAAACCCACATCTCACATCTAATTGACATGTATGTGTATTTATACACTATAGATACATGTGAGATGCTAGGATATGAGTTAAGTTCAAGGTGCATAGTTTTTGCATCTAGATGAACTAAAACTTATCTAATTTTAGTTGTGGATCATTGGGAGAGCTTGTGTACAAGTCACATACATAGAGCCCAAGGAATATGATCCAAGATAAGGTTTTGAAAACATTTTAAAATCATTTTGAAAAACCTTGGTGAAGTCTATCTTTTGATAGCAATCACCATTGATGAAGTTGATACAAAGTAGGGCCAAAACATTGAAAATTTCAATGGTTTTGAACTTTGTACCAATTTCACTATTTAATGGGTAAAATAATTTTCAAACATTTTTCACCCAATGTATTAGTCATAAGTATTATACGTATCAAATTTCCTAATTTTTTGATATACGTATAATTAGTTATGATTTTTCAAAAATCATTTCTGATAATCAAAATCGATTTTGATTATCGATCCGATTCACCGGTGGCGATCGATGGAGATTCCAATGATCGATTTCGAATCACTCGATCGGTAGCCTGATTCGGGTAAACAAGGTTGTTTAACCCGATTTAAATCTGATTATGGTCCCTAATCACTCCTAATCCTAGGATATGCTTTGGGAAGCATTATAAAGGGTGTAAATCCATTGGATATGGATTAGGAGAAGTATTTGGGGTTTGTATCAATATTAAGGTGTTGGAAAGTTCAATGTTGAATTTCTAACCTTAATTTTGATGGTTTAGAGTTCCTATTGGCTTAGGGACTTCCCAAGGACATTGTTGGTGCAATGGTCAAGGGGGAGCAAACCTTTAGGGAAGGAATTCATCATGGGATGAATGAATGGCATTTTTCTTATGAAAGGAAAATGAGTTTTTGTGATACCCAATTTGGAAATTGGGAGAGTGAATAGGATTGCCTCTCTTGAGTGATATGGGACTTATCACTAGGAAGATGGTAGACATCCTAGATATTTTTAGACCAAGGGGAGATTGTAAGATCTCATTGGGACATGAGACATTGACCTCCTTGAGAGAAGACCTTTGATGTTAGTCAAAAAGGGGAGAATGTTTGGGGAGAACATTTGAGAGTATTTACCAATTTTGAAAATTGGTAAGGATTTGAGTTAGTGTCCTAACTCAATAATTTGTTTGGTTTTGTCAAACATCAAAAGGGGAGATTGTTGGTGCAATCGGCCCAGTCACGACACTGTGACTCGAGTTTGGCTCAGTGATGTTTTGATGTGTTTTGATGTTTGACAAAAACATATGACAATATAATTGTCAAGGAAAGTCAAGCATGGGTCTTGGCAAATGGAAAGTCAACATGAGTTGGCAAGGAAAGTCAAGCATGGTCTTGGCATGGAAAGTCAACATGGGTTGGCATTTGAAGTCAAGGGTTGATTGATATTGGCGGCGTAAAGTCAGCGGAGTCTTGGCGGCGTAAGTCAATGTGCCTTGGCGGTGTAGAACAGATTAGCATGACATAGCCGCGGAAGCACTGAAGGCTAAGCGCGATGGATGAACAAGTCATGGATGACTTGGAGGATCGAGGCGTGAGGTGATGGAGGTGGCTAGAAGGCTTAGGTCTAGGCTAAGGGTGGTCTAGCAAGTATGGGAACCATACTTGAGTTAAAACCTCATGTTTGAGGTGTGCCCGGTCGGAGTGCCATGTGGCGGATCATTGGACCGAGTCAACTAGGGTTTATGCGGGTTATAGGCCTAGCGATCATTGCCATAGGTTAGCGGATCGTGATGGCTCAGCGATCGGCCCGATCGTGTGATCGATCGGTGGTGCTCGAGTCGACCGCGAGAATGGGTCGAGACTCGGTGGTCAGTGAGGACTCCATCGATCGGCCCGATGGTCTGTCGGTCGGTGATGGTAACCGTTGGACTTATCAGCGTGGAACTAGCCGTTGTCTCACGACAACGATGGCATCGATCGTGATGGTCCGATCGGTCGGTGATAGACTTTTTCGGCCTGAGTTGAAGCTATATATGGAGCTCGTGATGGAGGAAAAAGCAATCGGTTCTTGAGGGCTATTGGGGCGATTTGTTGGTGCAAATCAGGTCTCCAAGTGCAAGCAAGCAACCAAGCATTCAAGCAATCAAAACAAGTGTTGTAAAGTCTTTTCTTTACTTGTATTTCATATTTACATTGTATATTGCTTATATTTCATTCTTACTATTGTAAGATTTATTGTAAGGGGTTTCTCCGCCTCCGACTTGTGTCGAGAAGGAGTGTTTATCATTAGTGAGTGCGTGTGCATCACTAGGGCTCTTCAAAGCTCGATCCGTGGAGTAGGAACCGTGCGGTTCCGAACCACGTTATATCATTGTGTTAGCTTGTTGTCTATTTCGTTATTGCTTTTATCATTATATATATTCCGCTGCGCTAACGAAATTGTAGACACAAACGAGATCGAATTACATCTTCGCTATTCACCCCCCTCTAGCCATTCCAAGGGTCCTAACAAATATTCTATTTGACTATGGAACTAAACCTAGGTCTAGGAAGGTCATGGTTACTAGAGAGGTCATCCCTAAGGCTAACCATGAAGTATGCCTAGTGGCAAAGGTTTCAAGAAAACCGAGGGAGGCCACTAAGAAGGTTGCAAGGGGAGTCACCCCTAGAGTTAACCTAGGCAAGACCATAATGACCAAGGCTTCTAAGCCTAGAAGAGTCATTAGAAGGGTATCTAGGAAAGTTATCCCTATGAAATTCTAGTAAACCCAAGGAGCTCCAAAAGATTTTGGGTTCCTAGGAGCGTGATCGACTCACATTAGATGGGTTAGGATGTGTCAACCTTGAATGAATAGGTAGTTAACCTAACCTTGGTAAAGGTGGCACTTTAGGTCATTTTCAAGGTTATGGGTACCTTGGAAATAAGTTTGATCTTATATCCTAAAGGATTTTAGGATGTGCCAATATTATTTAAGAAGTTTTATTAATTGATCAAATTGGCACAAATTAGGTTTAGAGGTCTTAGTGTGCCATTTTGAGTTTTTGGCACACTTGGGGGATAAGTAATTATATGGAAAAATGAACTTAATAATAAAAAATGGCAATTAATATTATAATTTAGGTATTGTTATACCTATACCTTTTATTTTCCATGCTTTATTTGTCATATGTCATGTCATGACATCATATTTATTTTTATCATATAATATGTCATGATCATGTTTAGTTTAAGTTTTTATGTCATGAGTGCTTAGGTTCATTTTTGTGTCATGACATCATGATTTTGGCACATGCTTATTTATGCTATCATTTTATGTCATAATCATCATTCATGCATTAATAAAATTGAGTTAAGGATTATGACATGATTTGAAGTCTCATGTATAAGGGAATCAAGTAGTGTTGCCTAGAAAATGTATGAGACCCTAGATTAGGATGAACAAAACCCACATCTCACATCACATTGACATGTTTGTGTATTGATATGCCCTAGACACATGTGAGATGCTAGGAAATGAGTTAAGTTCAAGGTGCATAGTTTTTGCATCTAGATGAACTCAAACTCATCATATATCATGTGTGGATCTTGGGGAAAGCTAATGTGCAAGTCATATGCATTGAGCCCATTGATCATGATCCAATATAGGTTTTTAAAACATGTTAAAATCATTTTATAAAATCTTGGTATAGTCTATCTTTTGATAGGAATCACCATTGAGAGAGTTGATACAAAGTAGGACCAAAACATTGAACTTTTCAATGGTTTTGAACTTTGTGTCAAACTCACTAGTTTTTGGGTATTTTATTTTTCCAATATTTTTCACCCATAATGATTGACTTAAGTATTATACATATGAATTTTCATGATTTTTTTTATTTATGTATAATTACTTATGATTTTTGAAAATTTGATTTCTGAAAATTGAATTTCTGCATTTGCAGAAATTAGTTAACTGCCGCTTATAAGAATCGACTGTCGTCAAGGGAAATCGACTGTTGGCTGATAGAGTCGACTGTCAGGCCTAATTTTAGGTAAATAAGATTTGTTTAGCCTGATGTCAGCAATGTTAGTCTACCCTAACTCCTTATAAACCTAGGATATACTTTGGAAAGCATTGGAAAGGGTGAAAATACATTGGATATAGATTAGGAGAGTTGTTTGAGGTGTGTATCAATTTTAAGATGTGTAAAAGTTCAAGGTTTATCTTTTAACCTTAATTTTAATGGTTTAGTGTTCCTATAGGTTTAGGGACTCTCCAAGGGCATTGTTGGTGCAATGGTCAAGGGGAAGCAAACCTTTAGGGGGAGGTTATCAATCATGGGATGATGGATGTGTTCTTCTTCATGAGGGGGAGAATTTTGGAGAATGAGAGATGCCCAATTGTGAAAATTGAGAGAGTGTGAGGATTCCCTCTCTTTAGTGATATGAGACTTATCACTAGGAATAGTGAAGGCATCCTAGATGTTTTTGATCAAAGGGGAAGATTGTAAGATCTCATTGGAATATGAGACATTGACACTCTTAGAGAGAACTTTTTTGATATATGTCAAAAAGGGGGAGAAGTTATGGGAGAATTGATGGGAGAATTTGAGATTACAAATTTTGGAGAATTGGTAAGGAGATTTGAGTTAGGTGGCCTAACTCAAAGGTGTTTGTGGTTTTTGTCAAACATCAAAAAGGGAGAGATTGTTGGTGCAATCGACCAAGGTCACGATTGACCAGACTCGAGTTTGACTCGACTGATATTTCGATGTTCGACAAAATGTATGACAATATGATTGTCATGGAAAAGTCCAAATCATGAGTACTTGGCATGGAATGTCCAAGCATGGGTCTTGGCAAGGGAAAGTCCAAGCTTGAGTCTTGGTAATTGGAAAGTCCAAGTCATGGGTACTTGGCATGGAAAGTCTAAGTGAGACACTTAGCAAATCGGAAAGTCCAACATGTGTTGGCATGGAAAGTCCAAGCATGGGTCTTAGCAAAGGAAAGTCCAAGATTGAGTCTTGGCAATTGGAAAGTCCAACATGGGTTGGCAAGGGAAGTCCAAGAGTTAATATTGGCGGCGTAAAGTCCAAGAGGGAGTCTTGGCAGCATAAGTCCAATGGTTGGCGGTGTAAAGTCCATTGCTTTGGTGGTCTTGGCAGTGTAAGCTCAATATGCTTTGGTGGTATAGACCACCTTAGCATGACAATAGCCGATGGAAGCACCTGAAGGCTAGCATATGGATGAAAAAGTCATGGATGACTTAGAGGGATGTGATAGGTGTGAGATTGACGGAGGTGGCTAGAAGGCTTAGGTCTAGGTTAAGGGTAGTCTAGCAAGTATGAGGGCATCATACTTGGCATTAAACCTCATGGTTGAGGTTTTCAATCGACTGGGGCTTTGGATCAGTCAATTGGTCAAGTTTGTTGACACTTGGTAGCCGAATTGACTCTTGACAATCCGGATTATGGCACTGTTGAACGCTCGAGTCGGGTGTTCGATTGCGAAATGGCAGCGATCATTGCCCGGCATTGGGTAGTCGGTGATGGCGTAGTCAAGCGCCATGGATGGCGATCAGCTGTCGAGGTTACGAGAGCGAGAATGCTTAGTAGTCGGTGATCGATCGATTCTGACCTCGAATCGACTGTTGGGTAATGGTAGTCGACTGCCAGTGTATCCATTGGCTTGAATGCCGACATGGATTAAGTCCTTTGTGAGACAACGGTATTGTTGGCAGTCGACTGCCAGGCAGAAATCCAGGTCACGAGAAGGCTTAAAAGGAGCTCAACGGGAGGTATTTCAGCAGCAATTTTGAAGCGATTTCTTGGGCGATTTTGAGGCGATTTGCTGGTGCAAATCAGGGTCTTCAAGCTCAGTTCAAGCGATCAACAAGAAAGCATCTAAAGCAATATTTGTAAAGTTTTCTTTACGTTGTTTTGTATATTTCATTTGTATTTGCTTGTTTATTTCGTGTATTACTTTTGTATTCATTGTAAGAGGTTTCTCCGCCTATGACTTGTTGTCCATAAGGAGTGTTTTGATTATTAGTGGTGTTTGGCATCGCTAGGGCTCATTCGAGCCCAACTCGTGGTGTAAGAATCCTAAGATTTCGAACCACGTTCTATTTGTGCATTGTGATTGTGTATCTTGTTATTTGTATTTGTCATTATTATTTTGCTGTGCTAACAAAAGTGTAGACGATCAAACACGAACAAATTCCATTGATGCAACATATCCGCTATTCACCCCCTCTAACGGTCACCAGCATTCCTACAATTTTTTGACGTATTGCTAGATTATTTCGGTGATTTAGTGGTTCAAAATAAATATGATTAGTTTTTCATATTCTTCATTGTACATCCAATGAAAATGTAATTTTTTTTATTTTATTATTCTTATAATTATGATTGATAGTTTCAGCTTGGCGGTCATAGATGGAGTACTGATGGAAGATCACACTCTTCACCTGCTTTAGCACCAATGCAGTCTGATTCCCATGCAGGCAATGTACCTTCATCTCCTTCTTGTAGGAACGTTGATGATGCGCTAGAGGGAGGCAAATAGCAGTTTTGTGTCTTTGCTTGGAGTTTGATCATGATCGTCTCTGCAATTCATTAGTATGCACAGCAGAATATAGAACAAACCATAAACTAAAGAACAAGAAAACCACATGCACGAGACAATAATATATCGTGGTTTGGAACCTAAGATTCCTACTCCATAGGGGTGAGCTCAAGTGAGCTCTAGTAATGCACACCTCCACTAATAAACTCCTTCTAAGAACAATCTGGAGGTGGAGAAATCTCTTACAAGTGATTACAAAAGTAATACAACAATAAGAACAAGATATAAGCTATTACACTAAGAAAATGAATACAAGTAAAGTAAAACACTTTATAAATGTGAGCTTTGAATGCTTGATTTTTCATTGCCTTTGGAATGCCTTGAAGCTCTAGATTACAATAGTAATTCCCCTTCATATTCCTCAAGAAATGCTAGCTAAAATCCTCCTCTTCGTGCTCCTTATAAAGCTATAACTCTGACTAATTTTCGCCTAGCAGTCGATTGCCATAAGACACCAGTCGACTGCCCCTATAGCCATTGTCTCACAACGGCTCAATCATGCTGGAAAAACTCCAATGGATACACTAGTAGTCGACTGCCCTTACCAACAGTTGACTACTATCCTGACAGTCAACTGATCAGTCAACTACTAAAGCTTTTGTGCTCGTGTCCACTTAGAACAATCGACTGCCCTTCACGGTAGTCAACTACTATGGAACATTCGTCTGATAAACCCTAACAGTCAATTGCTGGACCACAGAACAATAGTCGAGCATCAGTCAACTCCCGCCAATTGACTACTCATAACCCCAGTCGACTGATCCAAGTTGACTAGGCTGCCAAGTGTCAAACACTCTGCTAGGCGACTAATCCATAACCCCAGTCGATTGACACACCTCAAATATGATGTTTAACTCAAGTATGATCTCTTCATACTTGATAGACCACCCTTAGCCTAGACCTGAGCGTTCTAACCACCTCTATCAGCCTCACGCCTATCGGATCCCTCCAAGTCATCCATGACTTGTTCATCTATACGCTAGCCTTCAGCTGCTTCCATCGACTATTGTCATGCTAAGCAAGTCTACTTTTTCAAGGTACATTTGAACTTATGCTTCCAAGACACACGCTTGGACATTACGCTACCAAACATTGGACTTATGCCGCTAAGACTACAGCTTGGACTTTACGCTGCCAATATCACACCCTTGGACTTCCCTTGCCTACTCCACATTAGACTTTCCAATTGCCAAGACCCATGCTTGGACTTTTCAATTGCCAAGTACCCATGACTTGGACTTTACCATTGCCAAGACCCATGCTTGGACTTTATCATTGCCAAGACCCATGCTTGGAATTTCCATGCCAAGTACCCATGACTTGGACTTTACCATTGCCAAGACCCATTCTTCGACTTTCCATGACAATCACATTGTCATACGTTTTATCAAACATCAAAATACTACTCAAGTAAAACCCAAGTCTGGTCAATCGTGACCGGAGCTGATTGCACCAACAATCTCTCCTTTTTTGATGTTTGACAAAACCTATGAGTTAGGCCACCTAACTCAAGCCATCAATTCATCAATTCTCCTCCTTTTTGACATACATCAAAAAGTCTCTCCTTAAAGGTATCAATGTCTCATATCTCAATGAGATCTTACAATCTCCCCCATGGTCTAAAAACATTTACGATGCACTCTTCCTAGTGATAAGTCCCTTACCACAAAATGACAGGCAATCCTTCTCCAAATTTCTAACTTTCCCCCTATGAGGAAAGACTCATACATCATTTATTGATGGATAACCTCCCCCTAAAGGTTTGCTCCCCCTTTACGATTGCACCAACAATATTCTTAGAGAGACCCTAAGCCTATAGGAACACTAAACCATCAAAATTAAGGGTAAATTTTCAAACTTGAACTTTCACACACCTTAAAATATGATTCTCACCCTAAACAACTCTCCTAATCCATTTCCAATGGATTTTCACCCTTCCAATGCTTTCCAAAGTATATCCTAGTGTTAGGAGCAGTTATGGTAGATAGAGATAGCAAAAAATGGGCCAAACAAACCTTGTTTACTCAAAATTAGCTCAGCAGTCGACTACTAGCAGTATTAGTTGACTGACATACTGAAACAGTCGACTGCCATATTGAAATAGTCAACTGCTCTCTGATTTTTTGAAATGAATTTTGAAAATGCATAAGTAAAAATACATATATCGAAAATCTTGAAATTTCATACGTGCATTACTTAAAATGAAATACAATGAGTGAAAAATAGTTTTAAAATAAAATACCCATTAGAATGAGATATTGATACAAAGTTCAAAATCATTGAAATTTTCAATGTTTTTGACCTACTTTGTATCAACTTCTTCAATGGTGATTTCTATCAAAAGATAGACTTCACCAAGGTTTTCTAAAATGATTTAAAAATGTTTTTTAAAAACCTATTTTGAATCATGGACTAGGGGCTAGATATACATGGCTTGTACATTAGCGTTCTTCATGATTCATCATTATCATTTAATGAGTTTTAAATTCAATATGATGTACTAAATAAGCACATGAATTTAACTCATTTCCTAACATCTCACATGTGTCTAGGGTATATCAATAAACACACATGCCAATTTAATGTAAGATGTAGATTTTAGTTCTTAGGGGTTCATGCATTTTCTAGGCAACTCTATTTGATTCCCTTATACTAGGGACTTCAAATCATGTCATTTGCCTTAAATCAATTTAATTAACCAAAAATGCATGAAAGATGATTATGACATATAAGATAGAATAAATAAACATGTGTCAATTGTTGGTGCAGAGAGCATCACACCTTAGTTTTGATGTATGAACCATAGTTAAAGTTAGGATTTATTTGTGTTCTGATATGAGTGTTAAGTGTGCAGGCTTAAGTGGAAGTCCTAGTAGGTCATGTTGACCGGATACTAGACAGATGTCTTGACAAATCAAGAGGACTGGACACCAGGCATGAAGTCCAGATGTGTCGAGTGGACCAGACATTTGGCATGAAGATCGACTGAGTCAGAAGACTAGACAATCGACAAAAATTCCAGCTAGATTAGGAAGATCAGATAGTTGGTGGAAGCCCTGGTGGGTTAGAATAGATGTCAAGAATGGTAAGTCTGGCAAGGTAGCCGGCAGGTAAGCCTTGAGTGGAGAGGTGAGTCTGAATCATTGATAACAGCGAATTTGTCGTGGTAACGTTTCAAATTATTTACCAAACCCCCTAACTACACTAATATAGCATAGTGGATGGCCCGGATCATTTCCCAACGAGTGTAATCGATAGAATAGTAAACTTAGGGTTTCTAATTATTGCTAATCCTACTGAATGGGGGTTAGGAATTTACAAGACTAATCCTACTGAATGAAAGACAATGCAGGTAATTAAAGCATTAATCTAACTAACTAAGATGACAATGAAATTAAAGAAGATCTAAACTAAGCATGCAAAGGAAAGCATTCGAAAACATAAAGATAGTGCAGGAAATTGAACAACAAGTCAAATGCAAACTAACATGTGTGTAAAGGAAAACATGAAATAAATCTAACTTACTATTAAACACGTCTAACTAATGAAATTAACACTAAAACATATAAGTAATCAAACTAACAATTAATTAAGCTAAGCATCATAATTAAACTATAACTAAACTACCAAATGAAACTACTAATTACTCTAAGTCAAACTATGAAATAGCTACAATGTAAACTACAAGACAACTACAAACTAACTACAAATTAGACTACAGTTAAACTACAAACTAACTACAAGTCAACTACAACAATAATTTTGGAGGTTTTTGATAAGTTCAATTAGTGAATCCAAACATAACGTAAAGTAAACAAACAATGAAATAAAACAAGATAAACATCCAAATCAATGGATCAAAATCCAAATATAACCACCGATCTCCACAGCGGTGACGACAATCCAATAGAGCTCCTCCGGTGGATGATATGGCTAGATCCTTGCTGGAAATTCTCCGGCAAGTGCTGAATTGATGGATGAAGTGAGCCCTTTTCTCCGGTGGATGGCGTGGAACTGCCAAAGCCTAGTGTAGTTGCTGGGATCCGAACCCGGGTCTCTCGGTTGCAGCCGAGTATACTCACCACTATACTACAACGACACTGGAACCTGACAGTCTATGGATGACTCTGTGAAGGTGGACCAGCCCGCCGGGGACCGAACCCAAGTCTCTCAGTTGTAGCCGAGTATACTCAAAACTATACTTCAACGGAATTGTCGGTGCTGAGTTGAGAGGATGGAACCGGAGTAGAAGATGAAACTCTTCATCAGCAATGAAATAAAGTGCTGCCACCGGAAATTGGAGAATGAATATCACTGTTGTGAGCTGGAAACAGGTTCTGCAGGATCCCAACAGTAGCAATCACCACAACCTTCCGAAATCTCGTCCATCTGTGGCTCTCAGCTCCGACAGTAAGCGGAGGAAGTTATCGCTGATGAAAAGCCCGGAATCTCCTCTTTTACCCGCTGTCGACGAGCTGGACGGAATCCCAACATCTCATCGGCAGCAACTTGGATGGAGGTTGTCGCCAGAATGGATGGAAGGAAGGCCGCCGGAAAGAGATCGTTGAACCTGCCGCCGTCGCATGGAGGAAGTGCTGCTCATCGCGCGTGAGGAGGAAGAAGCATCCGTCGCCGCTCACAAGGAAGGGGACGTCGCCATGGCTGTCGACTGTGAATCCATGGCTTTTCTACACGTCGCCACCGTCGCTCGCCTACGAGGAGCAGGCAGCGGTGGCGGCGCCGGTGCTCGCCCGCCCGCGAGGAGCAGCGCGCAGAAGATGTTGGATTTTTAAAAACTAATTTCCTTGACATTCCGATCAAAGCCTCATCTGATCTCAGCCGTCCAATTGAAGCTAGGGCTTGATTAATCAATTAAGTTGGCTTAATTTGGCTGCTCAATCCAACGGTGGTGATCAATTCAACTCTAGATGCCCGGATCTGATAAATCTGAAGGGACAATCGAGATCCAATGGTCCGGATGAACAACCAAGATGTGTAGATCACAATGTATGGGCCGGACCGCTCCAGATTCAAATTAATGGCTCAGATCGAGCCATCACATTGGACGGTCAAGATTGCTCTAATCTCTAATGAATGGAACTGATTGAATCTGAATGGATAATCACGATCAGCCGAATCTGGATGAAGGGCTCACATGTCCAGATCAAAATGTACGAACTGGATCACTCCAGATCTAGATAGATGGCTTAGAATTCACCACTTTTCTCGGACGGTCAGATCTTATCCCTTGATTTAATTGCATATAATCTTGATGAAAGGTCCAGATTAATCTAGTGTGAAATGATCTTTCTCGTCCTAGATGAAGCTATATTTGATCTAACTTGAGTCTAGTCCAGTGGCTCATCTCAATCTCCTATAAATAAAGATAGATTTTCCATATAAGTCCACAATATAGGAGAATTTACAATTAAGTCCAAAAGATGATCCAACTCATAAAACATGCAAATAATCAATAATAAATCACTAGAGAGGATAAAAACTATGACATTAAGGACAAAAATAATGCAATAAAATGGTAGTGATCAATCATCTGTAGGGGGACAAAGCTAGGCATCGATCTGACAGATAGTCGGCATGGGACTTAGAAGTCGAGATCATGCAGTTTTACTACTACTATCATGTTTCATATTGTTTGTTTGTGCTAATCTCATTTTGCAGGGATCAGTCAAGTGAATGGATTCCAGTCGACTAAATTCTAGTCGACTAGGAACGAGTCAGTCGACTGGATACCTAGTTGGTGTTGGAGATTCCGGGATCATGTGCAGCGGAATAAAGCGAATAAAAATAATTTTTATTACATCCCAGACATCCCCTGGGGGCCAGGAAAACTTGCTTTGGCATAATCGCATGAAAACACACAAGTAGAAGGAGAAATTATACCTTCGAGATTCTTTTGAATCCGTCGAAACCACAAGCAAGACCAACGGGCCTTGCCTCTATCAGTATCCATGCAAGGATCACCTGAGACAACTCCTAGAGAAATAAGTCTTTGTCTCCAATTGGTGCTAGCCAACCGACAGAGACAATAGAAGAGGAGAGAGGAAGGAGTAAAAGCGGCTACCAAGGGAGAAACCTAAAACCAAAACCTTAGCCAAAGATTATCAAGGGATCATTTTATAGATCTCTTGATTAGATCATCTTATGAGGCTTAAACGAAACATATCTTACCATAATTATCCCATAATTAAGGTAAGAACAACCCAAGAAATTTCCATAAGAGAAAATCTCCAAAATCGACAGAGACGCGACACGGTCGTGTTGATTTACATGGTATGACCGTGTGGATTCACATGGCCTAGTCATGTGTCTCTCTGGGCACAGCCTAGACTTTGCCAATTTGTGGCCAGAGCCAGGCACAACCCGTGCCAAGTTAGGCATGACCGTGTGAGGCTCTATTTGGTCCGTTTGACTTCGTTTAAGTGCGATATAGCCGTGCTAAGTCTGATAAGGCCATAGGAGGTTGCATAGCCTCCGTTTCACACCCCCTTGGTATGGTCCAACCAAACATATCCTCTCTCTACGAGAATCTCATTCTCAGACTTGTTTTATATCTCGAGATCACTCGTAGTGCGTGTGACCCAATAGGTTCCCGATTATGTTGGTCATTCATAATTAACGCCTTAATTATGAATAGATCATGAGTGGCACATAGTGGTACATCATGACCCCCAATTGACTGTAAAGTCTAAATCGACTTCATAACATTTTTTGAACCCTTCAACAGCTTCAGTTGTTCGTGCCTTGTTCCTTTCACTCATCCTATATCCACTTGGTTCAAGACATGGTCTTTGTGTTCGTCCCTACTAGGCTGACTACGTCACACCTAGCCCAAGTTAATTTTCTTGTCTTGTGGATTCAAGTTACTCCTGCATGTTCCCAAGAAGACCATCTTCTTAACATACTTGATTTGGCCAGAGACTTCTGAGTAACAATCCTAACAAGAGGCCTAGGGTATACATCTCCTTTATCATGAGTGGTTAATCCTCTATAGTCTATTCAAACACTTTCGATCACTTTAACTTGTACCCAATCATCCTGGAGTTACACCTACTATGTAGATGGCTACGAAAAATAGTCAAAGTACAAGTCGCCATGATCAAGGTGACTTGAATACCTCAAGTCTAAAGAAGCTCGCACTCAAGCTACAATGAGATCTTCAACGACATATAGAACTATATGAAGTCTCATAGCTGGCCACTCCAATGAACTAGTTACCATAACTAGCATCCACATGTTCACTCTCAGCATCCCTATGGTTCCATTCAATGAGTACCGAAAGCTTGGATAAATCAAGGAGCATAACATGTGCTAGTCTCACAGAATTGATGATGTACAATCTTATCAATTCATCAACCAGGGATAGTTTCAATACTTGCATATTTACACATGATGAGATACCCACTAATTGTGATTCAATCACAATTTCTCTCATGCTATGCATCATATTGTGGACTTCAGTATATGAGTTTAAGATTGAATCAAATACATAGAAAATGTATACTCAAATAGAGAATTTTATTAATAACTTCTAAGGCAATTTCCTTAGGACACCTCTCAATTACATTAAACTCCCACTTGGCCTACAGTCAATCGCCTTGATATCTAATACCATAGGCTTCTATATGCCTCTTGAACTTTTCTTGGGGAAGAGGCTTTATCAAGGGATCTGCTAGATTCCTATATGTGGGAACATTCTCTATTTGTATGTCTCTTCTACCAATGATCTCTCTGATCAGATGGTAACGACGTAGAACATGTTTGGATCGCTGATGAGACCGTGGTTCCTTCGCCTGTGCAATGGCGCCATTGTTGTCACAATAAACTTGTAATGCTTCAACAATGCTCGGAACTACTCCCAATTCAGTAATGGACTTCTTGATCCAAACTGCCTCCTTTGCTGCTTCAGAAGCTGCAATGTACTCTGCCTCTGTAGTCGAATCGACAACAGTATCTTGTTCGGAACCCTTCTAACTCACCGCACATCCATTCAAGATGAATATATATCAAGACTAAGATTTGAAATCATCCTTATCTATCTAAAAGTTGGCATTAGTATACCCACTTACTACCATATCACCTCCTCCATATACCAAGAACAAATCCTCAGTCCTTCTCAAGTATTTAAGGATTGTCTTGACAACCACCCAATGGTCCATACCAGGATCCGACTGGTATCTACTCATAACGCTCAAAGCGTATGATACATCATGTGTCATACATAACATAGCATACATGATCGATCCTATAGCTAATGCATTTGGGATCTGACTCATGTGAATCCTCTCGTCTTCCGTGTGCGGGCACATAACTTCGAAAGGTGAATCTCATGCCTCATGGGAATAAAACTTTTCTTAGATTCTTCCATGCTAAACCATTTTAGCACTTTGTCTATGTATGTAGACTGCGAAAGACCAAGCAACTGATTCGATCTATCTCTATAGATCTTAATCCCCAAAATATAGGTTGCTTCTCCCATGTCTTTCATGGAAAATATTTTAGACAACCAGACCTTGACTGTTTACAAAACAAGAATATCATTTTCTACAATTACTATGTCATCGACATACAAAACTAGGAACACGACTGCACTCCCACTAACCTTCTTATACACATAGGGCTCCTCAGGATTTTGTGAGAAATCAAACTATTTGATTGCCTCATCAAAACGGATATTCCAACTCCTGGATGCTTGCTTCAATCCATAAATGGAACGTTGAAGCTTGCATACTTTGTTCTCATCAATGAATGTGAAATCCTCAGGTTGTATCATATATACATCCTCAGATAGGTTTCCATTAAGGAAAGTTATTTTCACATGTCATATCTCATAATCAAAATGAGCTGCCATGGCAAGGAGTATCCGAATGGATTTAAGCATAGCTACTGGTGAAAAGGTTTCATCATAGTCAACACCTTGCCTTTGACGATAGCCTTTTGCCACTAATCTAGCTTTATAGGTAATAATATTACCATCTATGTCGGTTTTCTTCTTGAAAACTCACTTGCACCCTATAGGCATTATGCCTTCGGGTGGGTCTACGAAGTTCCAAACCTGGTTTTCATACATGAAATCCATTTCCGATTTCATGGCTATTAGACATCTATCTTTGTCTGACCTATTCAGTGCCTCTTCGTAACTAGTAGGTTTCTCATCATCTATAAGCAACACGTCATTAGATTCACTTATGAGAAATCTATATCTCTCAGGAACCCTACGTGTCCTACTAGATCTACGAGGAGGTGGTGTATTATTAGGTTTAGCTATTACCTCATCCGAATGAGTAATCAGCTGTGGTTCTTGACTAGGCATCTCTTCTGTGTCTACCGAAGCCTCTTGAACTACACTTAGTTCAACCTCACTCCCACTGTTTTCCTATAAGAGAAACTCCTTCTCTAGGAATACAACATGTCTTGAAACAAACACCTTTTGTTCCAAAGGATGATAGAATTGTTAACCCCTCGTTTCCTTAGGGTAACCAATAAATAGACACTTATCAGACTTAGCCTCTAGCTTGTCTGATACTGTCATCTTCACATAAGTAGGATAACCCCATATCTTCAAATAAGATAAATAAGGTTTTCTACTTTTCCACATCTCATATGGAGCAGTAGAGATTGTCTTAGTCGAGACTCTGTTAACAAGTAAACAATGGTCTCGAGTGTGTAACTCCAAAAGGTTTTTGGAAGACTTGCATGCTACATCAATGAACTAACAATGTCCAACAAGGTTTGGTTTCGTCTTTCAGCCACACCATTATGGTGCGGCATGTAAGGTGGAGTCCTTTGGGACAAGATGCCATTACCCCTTAGATAATCTTGAAACTCTTGGCTTAAGTATTCACCACCTTGATCCGATCGAAGTACTTTAATACTTTTACCAAGTTATTTCTCTACCTCCTTTCTAAAATCTTTAAACCTTTCAAAGACTTCAGACTTGTATCTTAATAGATACAAATACTCATATTGTGAATAATCATCAATAAAGGTAACAAAGTAGCTATAACCTCCTATGGCATGAGTTGGCATTGGTCCGCATACATCGGTATGTATAAGGCTCAATACCTCAACTGCTCGTTCACCCTTTCCTCTGAAAGGTAGTTTAGTCATATTTTTTTTAAGCATGAAACACATGTGTCTAATGAATCTGATTCATAAGATTCTAAAATGCCAAGCCTCTGCAGTTTGGACATGCGTTCATTGCTTATATGGCCAAGACGACAATGTCATAATTGCAAGATTAATTAATTATCTAACTTAGCGCATTTGCTATTTTATTCGATATTGAATATCTCGTTGGATGTATCTAATGTGTAGATCCCATTATTTAATATCCCAGTAGCATAAAGAACACCATTCAACGTAATGTAACAACAATTATTACTAAACGTTAAATGATAACCTTTCTTATTCAAACATGAAATAGAAACAATGTTCTTTATTAAAGCAGGAATATATAAACAATCATCCAACTCTAAAACTAGTCCTGTAGGAAGTCGCAACATATAAGTACCCTTGGCTACTGAAGCAACTTTTGCTTCATTGCCAACCCTTAGATCTGCTTCTCCCTTAACCAGTTTTCTTTTGTTCCTAAGCCCATATATGTCATTACATATATGTGAGTCACACCAGGTATCAAATACCCAAGTGTTAGAAGAAACAGTATGACATTCAATAACAAATATACCTGAAGTAGATTGGGCATCAGATGACTTTTTCTGCTTCAGTGACTCCAGATACTGCTTAGAGTTTCTCTTCCAATGCCCATCCATATTCTCATGTTGCTTCTGTAACTCAGGAGACATCGTTGCTAGCATAATGCAACTCGCCATCTTAGAGTCAGCAACATGTTTATGGTAAGCCAACTTTTGGTCACCAGATGTATTATCTGCAGGAGGTTTGGGAAGAACCTCTTCAAAGACATAAGCTAGCTTTTCAGCCTTGAGAACAATTCTCAGGTTGCGAAGCTAGTCCAAGAAGTTTGGCCCAATTAATTCGTTGTTGTCCAAAATCGAATGTAAATTAATGGAGGTTGACATGATGTTCTAATTAGTACTTAGACATACAAATAGAGGTGTATAAGAGATATGAATTTATAGTAATGTAAACAATTTACATTTGTTAGTAATATATGAGAGATGTCCTAAGGCAATCGCCTTATGTATGAACCATTTATATGATAAATGAAGATTCACTATTTGAGTATACATGTTTAATGTATTTGATTGGATCTTAAACTCATTTACTGAATGTCCACGATATGATTCACAGCATGAGAGAATTTGTGATTGGATCACAACTAGTGAGTATCTCTACATGTGTAATTGTGATGTATCGGAATTATCCCTAGTCGATGAATTGATGGATTTGGACACCCTCAATTCTGTCGAGACTAGCACGAGGTATACTCCTTGGTGTATCCAAGCAGCTGATTCTCACTGGCTGGAGACATTGTGATGTCCAGAGTTAATCGTGGATGCTAGTTATGGTAACTAGTTCATTGGAGTGACCAGCCGTAAGACTTCATATGGTTCTCTGCATATATAGATATGTCAATGAAGTTCTTACTGTGGCTTAAGTGTGATGTTCCTTTGACTTGCGGTATTCAAGTCATCTTGATCATGGAGACTTATGCTTTGACATCTTAAGCAAACATCTCTAAGGAGATGTGGACCCGGGATGATTGGGTATAAGTCGAAGTGATCGAAGGTGTTTGAATAGCCTATAAAGGATTCACCACTCCTTGCGAGGAGATGTATGCCCATGGCCTCTCGTCGGATTGTTACTAAAGTCTTTGGCCAAAGCATTACATGTTTAGAGTAAGGTACTCTTCGATACATGTGGAGTAACTAGAATCCGTAGGACGAGGAAATGATACTTGGGCTAGGTGTGACGTAGTCAGCCTAGTGGGGACTGACACAATAGACCATGTCCTGAACCAAGTGGGTATAAGATGAGTGAAGGGAATGGGGCACGATTAATTCGAACATCAAGGGTTTCGTAAATAGTTCGGATCAACCGCTGATCTTTTCGGTTAATTGGGGATCATGATGTACTACTAGGTGCCACTCATGATCGTTCTATAATTAATGGTTAATTATAGACGGCCAACATAAACCGAGAACCTATTTGGTCACACGCACAACGAGTGTAATCCAAAGGATTTGAAACGAGCTTGAGAATGGGATTCTCAGACCGAGAGAAACTATGTTTGGTTGGACCAAACATAAAGCGAGCATGAAATTGTTTCAGTCGCAATGGAAGCGTGGATGGGCCGTGTCTTATGAAGACATAATGGATGGACAAAAATGGTTTGGTTCTAATCCAATGGATGAGAATAAACCAAAGGGTTTGGTTTATATTAAACGAATGAACCAAAGGTTGGTTCGGTTCGTTTTAACTTAAAATAAACCATCATGGTTTGGTTTATTTTAACTTATCTTAATGGAGAGGGTTAACGGGCTTTATGGATATGATCCATTAACCATTAAGAGAATTAGTTCTCTATAAAAGAGGGCTTAATGGATAATTAAGCCCTAATCCAAACCCTAGCCCTTGGAGTTGCCGCCCACCCCTTGAAGAAGGTTTTCGGTGCCAACCCTAGTGTGCCGCCGCCCAACCTCTTGTGCCTCCGTCCAACTTGTTGCCGGCGACCAAGCTTCAGCCGGTGAACCTCCGGTGACCCTCCGGTGATCTTCTATAGGTTTGGCATCAAGGTGAGCCTTTTCTTTCCTTGGTTGGCCGGCGCCTATATCCTCCACCAAGCTGTCCAGTTTTCTGGACAGCTTCTCCTCCTCTCGTCGGAGCGTCGTTTGGACGACGGTTAGTGCTCCGACAGCGGCTAACTTACCGGGGATTTGATCTCCGGTAATCCTCTGAGGTGGGGGACGAAGGATTCGTCAAACGGTTGACGAATACCTCTCCGGAGAAGCGAGTTTTGAGAACTCGTTTTAGGATCCGAATTTGGATTCGGATCGTGATCATCTCTCGATCACGTCGTCTTCAACACGAGGCTAGTAACCCGTACGAAGACGAAGCTCGTGACTTAGCGAAGTCATCCCGAGGAGCTCGGCGTGGATACGGATAGAGACGATTCTTACGAGGATCGTTCCGGTTGATGTCGTTCCCGCTACACGTCATACGGAAGGTATAACGTAGATAATTTTCTTTTATTGCAAATTTTAATTTACGGTTATGTCTACACTTGTTGTAATAGCATGCGTGTGTTGTGTGTTTTGTAATAAATATAGATTTATTATTTTTAATTGCTTCCGCTGTGCTCATGTTTACGAAACATGATCGAACACACACACGCCGCGGTGCCGGAAACCCAACAGTGGTATCAGAGCCCAGGTTGTGTTTCGACATAATCGTAAAAATGGTTTTGCGATAGTCATAATGTATTTCTAGAAATTTTCTAAATTTTGGAAATTTAGAAGTATTTATGGAAATTTTTCAATTTTGGAAAGTCTAGAAGTATTTATGGAAATTGATATTTTCCATAAATAAAATATTTGATTAGATTCTGGAAATTTGTTTCCTAATTTAATCATGATTTGATTTGGGAAATCAAATCTTAAAATATTTTATTTCCATAAGTAGTTTTAAAGATTTAGGAAATTGGTTTCCTAAATAGATTTTCCTTAATCAAATAATTCTATGAATAAAATATGTGATTAGATTTGGAAATTTGTTTCCTAATTTAATTATGATTTGATTTGGAGAATCAAATCTTAAACATATTTTATTTCCATAAATAGTTATGACAAATAAGGAAATTATGTACATGACATAATTGTATGCCATGTAATTGCATTAGATGCATAACATTATGCCATGCGTGTCGTGACATGTAGATGTATGCCATGTATGCCATGTATGCCATGCCATGTAGATAATAGTTATTTGCATGCAAAGAGGATGAGACATAAAACCCTAACTCAATATTAAAGCCTACACCTTCCATTAATATGGTTAGAACCAGAGTTCTGTTTCTTGTTTGGGTTGTTGGACTCACTCCAAGCCCGGCTCGAACCTTAACATGTTCAAATCATTGGAATAGTTTAACTCTAATATGGTAAGAGTCAGAGGTCAATCGTTAGTTTGGGTTGTTGGACTCACTCCAAGCCTGGCTAATTGGTTGAATGCGCTCTAACCATATTAAAACTATTTCGCGATTAATGGGTCGGCTTTAACTTGGAGCATCGATTTGTTGGACTCACTCCAAGGTCGATGTGAAGAGAGGTGAAGTTGGGTGCTATGCATATGATGCATACTTGTTAATGTGTTAACAACCCAATGTATGTGTAAACATTCAATTAGTTGATAGCACATTGTGATAGTTACATATACATGATATGTAATCGGTATACTTGATACCCACCATCATAGCTAAGAATGGCTTGTTGGACTCACTCCAAGGTTGTTCTTATCTATGATGGATATCAGCCCATTCGGAGATGGACCTATGATCTCCCGAAGTGATTTTAAGGGTTTTTGAAATTCGAAAAATGAATGGGATTTATAAATGTATATTGATGCATTTTAAAATCATTTTCTCATATATGCTCATTTTGTATTTCTAGGTCAATAAATTGATCATGACGTCTTTGAATTTGCGCACTATTTTGGATTCGAACAAACTGACTGGGCCTAACTTCCTGGACTGGCTTAGAAACCTGAGAATTGTTCTCAAGGCGGAAAAGCTTGCATATGTCCTTGAAGAGCCTCTTCCTGACCGTCCTAAGGACGATGCAACTCCAGACCAAATGTTGGTCTATCAGAAGCATGTGGCAGATTCTGAGCTGGCGAGTTGCATCATGCTAGCGGCGATGGTACCTGAGCTGCAAAAGCAGCATGAGCATATGGATGCTAATACTATGGTCTTCCATCTTCATGAGTTGTTCGATGAGCAAGCGAGATCCGAAAGGTTCGAGGTCTCTAGGCTCCTCTTCACTACGAAGATGCAAGAAGGTTCGTCTGTAGTGCAGTTTGTGCTAAAGATGAACGGGTACATCGAGCGGCTAGCTACCCTCGGTTTTGTGATGGATCATGAGTTAAGTATTGACTTAATTCTGCATTGTTTGCCCAAGAGTTTCTCGCAATTTGTGATGAACTATCGGATGAACAAATTGGAATCCACCATTCCCGAGCTCCTCAATATGCTGAAGACTGTGGAGTCTTCTGTGAAGCATGAGGAGAAGGCGGTGCTGTTAGTTAATTCCTCGAAGAAATATTCTAAGAGGAAGTCAAAGGAACAGAAGAAGGGAAAGAAGAGAAGGGCTAAGAAGGTAGAACTAGCACAAAAGGAAACTTGCCATCATTATGGCAAGGAGAGCCATTTGCGAAGAAAATGTAAGATTCATCTTGAGTCCGTGAAGAAGGATAAGGCATCGGATGCCCCCCATCTTCTTCAGAAATCTTCTTTATTGATTGTCAATCTATTTCCTCAGACACTTGGGTATTTGATACTGGGTGTGGCTCACATATATGTAATGACATACATGGGCTAAGGAATAGAAGAAGACTCGTCAAGGGGAGAGTCAAATTTACGTGTTGGGAATGGAGCAACGGTTGCTGCACTCGCCATCGGAATGTATTTGTTGGAACTCCTTGTAGGACTTGTCTTAGAACTGGACAATTGCTTTTATGTTCCTTCGTTGATAAAGAACATCATTTCTATTTCTTGTCTAAATAGAAATGGATTCCATTTGACTTTTAGTAACAATTGTTGTTACATAACTTTGAATGGAGTTCTTTATGGGATTGGAACTTTAAGCAATGGTGTTTATACGTTGGACGTATCCAGTGACATTTGCAATATCGAAGCGAGCAACACGCGTGCTCAAAAGGATAATCAAATAGACTCCTACATGTGGCATTGTCGTCTTGGCCATATAAGCAAGAAACGCATGTCCGAATTACACCGATGTGGAATTCTGGAATCGTTTGAATTGGATTCATACGATACATGCGAATCATGCTTAAAAGGCAAGATGACTAAGTTACCTTTTACTGGAAAAGGTGAACGAGTGGGAGAGTTACTAGGTCTAATATATACTGATGTATGTGGACCAATGTCAACTCAAGCTTTAGGAGGCTATAGCTACTTCATTACCTTCACCGATGATCACTCACGGTTTGGGTATGTGTTCTTGATGAAACACAAGTCTGAAGCCTTTGAAAGGTTCAAAGAATTCAGAAATGAAGTAGAGAAACAACATGACAAAAGTATTAAAATACTTCGATCGGATCGAGGTGGTGAATACTTAAGTCAAGAGTTTCTTGATTATCTAAGAGATAATGGCATATTGTCTCAATGGACTCCGCCATATACACCACAGCATAATGGTGTATCTGAGAGGCGTAACCGGACCTTGTTGGACATGGTCAGGTCAATAATGAATCATGCGACTCTTCCCAAGTCCTTTTGGGGCTATGCACTTCAGACAGCTGTTTACTTGTTAAACAGAATGCCAACCAAGGTAGTCTCAACTACTCCATATGAGATATGGAATAGTAAGAAACCTCATGTATCTTACTTGAAGATATGGGGTTGTCCTGCTTATGTGAAGCGGACTGTATCAGACAAATTGGATGCTAAGTCTGATAAATGTCTATTTATTGGATACCCTAAGGAAACAAGGGGTTACCAATTCTATCATCCTGTGGAACAAAAGGTGTTTGTTTCAAGGCATGTTGTGTTTCTAGAGAAAGAGTTTCTCTTGCAAGAAAACAGTGGGAGTGTCGTCGAGCTTGAGGAGGCTCGAGAGACTCAAATAGACATTAATGAGATACCTGGTGAAGCACAACAGCCGACAACTCATAGTGATGAGCAATCGGCTGGACCTATTGTAACACCACATCTTCGTAGATCTGGTAGAACACGCAATATTCCTGAGAGATATGGATTTCTCGTAAGCGAATCGAACGACGTGTTACTCATTGATGATGAGGAGCCTACCAGTTATGAAGAAGTGCTGACAAGTTCAGAAAGGGATAAGTGGCTTGGTGCCATGAAGTCGGAAATGGATTCCATGTATGAAAATCAAGTTTGGAACTTGGTTGACCCACCTGAAGGGATAAAGCCTATAGGGTGCAAGTGGGTTTTCAAGAAGAAAACCGACATGGATGGTAATGTGATTACCTATAAGGCTAGATTGGTGGCGAAAGGATATCGTCAAAAACAAGGTGTTGATTATGATGAAACCTATTCGTTTGTAGCTATGCTTAAATCCATTCGGATGCTCCTGGCCATAGCGGCTCATTATGATTATGAGATATGGCAGATGGATGTGAAAACAGCTTTCCTTAATGGAAACCTGCTCGAGGACATGTACATGATACAGCCTGAGGGTTTCACATCGGTTGATAAAACCAAGGTATGCAAATTGCGATGATCCATTTATGGATTGAAGCAAGCATCCAGGAGCTGGAATATCCATTTTGATGAGATGATCAAAAAGTTTGATTTCTCACAAAATCCAGACGAACCTTGTGTGTACAAGAAGGTTAGTGGGAGTGCAGTCGTATTCCTAGTATTGTATGTCGATGACATACTACTTATAGGAAACGATGTTTCAATCTTACAGTCAGTGAAGGTTTGGTTATCCAAGACATTCTCCATGAAAGACCTGGGAGAAGCAACCTACATCCTCGGGATTAAGATCTATAGAGATAGATCGAAACGGTTGCTTGGTCTTTCGCAGTCTATATATATAGACCGAGTGCTAAAGAGGTTTAGCATGTCGGAATCCAAGAAAGGTTATCTGCCCATCAGGCATGGGGTACACCTTTCGAAGTCTATGTGTCCGCGCACAGAAGACGAGAGGATTTGCATGAGTAAGATTCCCTATGCATCCGCAATAGGATCTATCATGTATGCTATGTACGAGGCCCGATGTATCGTATGCTCTGAGTGTCACGAGCAGATACCAGTCTGATCCAGGAATGGATCATTGGGTGACTGTTAAGACGATCCTTAAGTACTTAAGAAGAACTAAGGATACGTTCCTAATATATGGAGAAGGGTACATGGTGATACGTGGGTATACGGATGCCAGATCCAGACAGACAAGGATGATTCCATGTCTTAGTCTGGGTATGTATTCACCTAGAATGGAGGCGCAATAAGTTGGAAAGGTTCCAAGCTTGACACTATAGCGGATTCTGCCACTAAGGCAGAATACGTTGCAGCTTTGGAAGCAGCAAAGGAAGCGGTTTGGATCAAGTAGTTCATCTATGAACTTGATGTGGTCTCATCAATGATCCAAACATGTGCTTCGCCGCTATCATCTTATCAGAGAGATCATCAGTAGGAACGAAATACAAATCGAGAAAAATTCCCACTGAAAGGAACTTAGCGGATCCCTTGACTAAGGTATTACCTCAAAATAAGTTTGAGGGTCATGTTTGAGCTTATGGTATTGGATACCGTAGCGATTGGCATTAGGCCAAGTGGGAGTCTGTTAGTAATATATGAGAGATGTCCTAAGGCAATCGCCTTATGTATGAACCATTTATATGATAAATGAAGATTCACTATTTGAGTATACATGTTTAATGTATTTGATTGGATCTTAATCTCATTTACTGAATGTCCACGATACGATTCACAGCATGAGAGAATTTGTGATTGGATCACAACTAGTGAGTATCTCTACATGTGTAATTGTGATGTATCGGAATTATCCCTAGTCGATGAATTGATGGATTTGGACACCATCAATTCTGCCGAGACTAGCACGAGGTATACTCCTTGGTGTATCCAAGCAGCTGATTCTCACTGGCTGGAGACATTGTGATGTCCGGAGTTAATCGTGGATGCTAGTTATGGTAACTAGTTCATTGAGTGACCACCGTAAGACTTCATATGGTTCTCTCGATATATAGATATGTCAATGAAGTTCTTACTGTGGGCTTAAGTGCGATGTTCCTTCGACTTATGGGTATTCAAGTCATCTTGATCATGGAGACTTATGCTTTGACATCTTAAGCAAACATCTCTAAGGAGATGTGGACCCGGATGATTGGGTATAAGTCGGCTGATCAAGGTGTTTGAATAGCCTATAAAGGATTCACCACTCCTTGCGAGGAGATGTATACCCATGGCCTCTCGCCGGATTGTTACTAAAGTCTTTGGCCAAAGCATTACATGTTTAGAGTAAAGTACTCTTCGATACATGTGGAGTAACTAGAATCCGTAGGACGAGGAAATGATACTTGGGCTAGGTGTGACGAGTCACTTAGTGGGGACTGGCACAATAGACCATGTCCCAACCAAGTGGGTATAAGATGAGTGAAGGGAATGGGGCACGATTCATTCGAAGCATCAAGGGTTTCATAAATAGTTCTGGATCAACCGTTGATCTTTTCGGTTAATTGGGGATCATGATGTACTACTAGGTGCCACTCATGATCGTTCTATAATTAATGGTTAATTATAGACGGCCAACATAAACCGAGAACCTATTTGGTCACACGTACAACGAGTGTAATCCAAAGGATTTAAAATGAGCTTGAGAATGGGATTCTCAGACCGAGAGAAACTATGTTTGGTTGGACCAAACATAAAGCGAGCATGAAATTGTTTCAGTCGCAATGGAAGCATGGATGGGCCGTGTCTTATGAAGACATAATGGATAGACCAAAATGGTTTGGTTCTAATCCAATGGATGAGAATAAACCAAAGGGTTTGGTTTATATTAAACGAATGAACCAAAGGTTGGTTCGGTTCGTTTTAACTTAAAATAAACCATCATGGTTTGGTTTATTTTAACTTATCTTAATGGAGCGGGTTAACGGGCCTAATGGTTATGATCCAATAACCATTAAGAGAATTAGTTCTCTCTAAAAGAGGGCTTAATGGATAATTAAGCCCTAATCCAAACCTAGCCCTTGGAGTTGGAAGAAGGTTTTCGGCGCCAACCCTAGTGTGCCGCCGCCCAACCTCTTGTGCCGCCGTCCAACTTGTTGCCGGTGACCAAGCTTCAGCCGGTGAACCTCCGGCGACCCTCCGGTGACCCTCCGGTGATCTCCTATAGGTTTGGCATCAAGGTGAGCCTTTTCTTTCCTTGGTTGGCCGGCGCCTATATCCTTCACCAAGCTGTCCAGTTTTCTGGACAGCTTCTCCTCCTCTCGTCGGAGCGTCGTTTGGACGACGGTTAGTGCTCCGACAGCGGCTAACTTACCGGGGATTTGATCTCCGGTAATCCTCTGAGGTGGGGACGGCGATTCATCAAACGGTTGACGAATACCTCTCCGGAGAAGCGAGTTTTGAGAACTCGTTTTAGGATCCGAATTTGGATTCGGATCGTGATCATCTCTCGATCACGTCGTCTTCAACACGAGGCTAGTAACCCGTACGAAGACGAAGCTCGTGACTTAGCGAAGTCATCCCGAGGAGCTCGGCTTTGATACGGATAGAGACGATTCTTACGAGGATCGTTCCGGTTGATGCCGTTCCCGCTACATGTCATACGGAAGGTATAACGTAGATAATTTTCTTTTATTGCAAATTTTAATTTACAGTTATGTCTACACTTGTTATAATAGCATGCGTGTGTTGTGTGTGTTGTAATAAATATAGATTTATTATTTTTAATTTCTTCCGCTGTGCTCATGTTTACGAAACATGATCGAACACACACACGCCGCGGTGCCGGAAACCCAACAACATTAACATGAAACTCCCACTATTTTATCAAATTCAATAGCCCTCACTTTGAATTCGAGAGATGGTATGTGATCTCCTAGTGGGTTGATATCCATTATGAATAAGAACAACCTTGGAGAGAGTCCAACAAGTCATTCATAGCCATAATGTTAGGTATCAATAGTATCCATTTTATATCAAATATATAACTATCACTTTATGATATCAACTAATTGAATGTTCACATATACATTAGATTGTTAACTCATTATCATATATACATCCAATGCATATCACCTAATTGCACCTCTGTCCACATTGACCTTGGAGAGAGTCCAACAAATCAATGCTTTCAGTTAGGGCCGACCCATTAATCGTGAGATCGAATTTAAATGATTTGAACACATCCAATTTACAAGCCAAGCTTGGAGAGAGTCCAACAACCCAAACTTGAAATTGACCTCTGGTCCTTACCATTTAAAATAAACATCGAATATCATATGAATTGAACATGCTCGATGTCATACCATGCTTGGAAAGAGTCCAACAACCCAAACATGAAAAAGAACTCTAGTTCAACCATATTAATGGAAGGTGTTAGGCCAAATTTTTGCACGAGAGATTTCAGATTATTATGGGTCTCATCTATAAAAGTAAATAAATCTAAATATGAAAAAACCATGGTCACATTAGGAAATAAAGTTCCCGATGTGAACGTGAGTCTATGCTTAGGCTCAAACGATGTGACCAACACCTTCGATGTTTCTGTTGGAGATTTGACGCAGCTAGAGGGGGGGTGAATAGCGTTTGACCGTTCGTAGATGGAATTCTATCGCGTGTTCGTGTCTACAAGTTTCGTTAGCACAGTGAAATATATATAATAACAATAACGAAACACAATCACAAACACGCTAACACAAAGATATAACGTGGTTCGGAACTGAACGGTTCCTACTCCACGGATGGAGCTCTAAAGAGCCCTAGTGATGCACACGCACTTACTAATCACAAATACTCCTTCTCGACATAAGTCGGAGGTGGAGAAAACTCGTACAACAATTTACAACAATAAACTAAGTAGGTACAAGCAAATACAATGAGATACAATGCAATATAAGTAAAGAAAAAGCTTTACAAATGCCTTTTGATTGCTTGCTTGTTGATCGCTTGAACCGTGGTTGAAGACCCTGATTTGTAGCAGCAAATCGCCTCAAGAACGTCCAAGAAATCCTTGCCAAAAACCCTCCCATTGAGCTCCTTTTATCCTTGCGCGCGACTGATTTCGCCATCACCGATCGCAATAAGTCACCGATCGATGCCACTGTTGTCGTGAGACAACGGCTCGACACTACGGAGCGTTCTATGCTCGACATTGATCGGCAATGATTGTCGATTTTGGCTTGATCGCCATCGATACCTCATCGCCGATCGCTTCCATCGCGGCCGATCGAGCATTTCCAAATTTAAACCGGCAAATAAACTGTCGACTCTGGCCGAACCCATAATGCCAGTCGACTACCAACCTCCAAAATGTGGTTTTAACCCAAGTATGGTGCCCCCATACTTGCTAGACCACCCTTAGCCTAGACCTAAGCCTTCTAGCCACCTCCATCAGCCTCACGCCTCTTGGATCCCTCCAAGTCATCCATGACTTGTTCATCCATCGCGCTAGCCTCTAGGTGCTTCCGTCGGCTATGTCATGCTAACGGTGTCTACACCGCCAAGGCACATTGGACTTACGCCGCCAAGACTCCGCTTGGACTTTACGCCGCCAACCATTGGACTTATGCTACCAAGACTCCCGCTTGGACTTTACGCAGTCAACCATTGGACTTATGCTGCCAAGACTCCCGCTTGGACTTTACGCAGCCAAGTGTCCAACATGGACTTTTCATGCCAAGTACTCAAGACTTGGACTTTGCCAAATGCCAAGTGTTCCACTTGGACTTTCCATGCCAAGTACACAAGACTTGGACTTTCCCATGACAATTACATTGTCATATGTTTTTGTCGAACATCAAAACATCACTCGAGTCAAACTCGAGTCATAGTCAATCGTGACCTGGGCCGATTGCACCAACAATCTCCCCCTTTTTGATGTTTGACAAAAACCAAACAAATAATTGAGTTAGAACACTAACTCAAATCCCTTACCAATTATCCCAAATTGGTAAACACTTTCCAAATGTTCTCTCCCCCAAACATTCTCCCCCTTTTTGACTAACATCAAAAAGGTTTTCTCTCCAAGGAGGTCAATGTCTCATGTCCCAATGAGATCTTACAATCTCCCCCTTGGTCCAAAAATACCTAGGATGCCTACCATCTTCTTAGTTATAAGTCTCATATCACTTAAGAGAGGCAATCCTATACACTCTCCCAATTTCCAAATTGGGTTTCTAAAAATTCATCAATTTTCCCAATTTATAACATTCTCCCCTTCAAGAAGAAGGAAAAACACATCCATCACTCCAAGATGGATACCTCCCCCTAAAGGCTTGCTCCCCCTTGACCATTGCACCAACAATGTCCTTGGGAAGTCCCTAAGCCAATAGGAACTCTAAACCATCAAAATTAAGGTTAGAAATTCAACATTGAACTTTCCAACACCTTAACATTGATACAAACCCTAAACAACTCTCCTAATCCATATCCAATGGATTTTCACCCTTATAATGCTTCCCAAAGCATATCCTAGGGTTAGGAGTGATTAGGGACCTTAACCGTAGCTGAAATCGGGTTAAACAAGCTTGTTTATCCCGAAATCAGGCAATCAGTCGAGTGATTCAGAAATCAGTCGACTGAACCCCACATCAGTCGACTGCCACTATGAGCAGTCGGTCGATATAAAATCCGATTTTCGCATCGAAATGAGATTTGGGAATTCATAAATAATTATACATTTATCGAAAAATCACGAAAATTGATACGTATAATACCTATGACCAATACAATGGGTGAAAAATGTTTGAAAAATATTTTACTCATAAAATATCGAAATTGATACAAAATTCAAAAGTGAAGAAAACTTCTAAGTTTTTGGCTCACTTTGTATCAATCTCATCAATGGTGATTTCTATCAAAAGATAGACTTCACCAAGGTTTTTCAAAATGATTTTAAAATGTTTTCAAAACCTTATTTTGGATCATATTCCTTGGGCTCTATGTATATGACTTGTACACAAGCTTTCCCAATGATCCATATGTTGAGTTAAGATGAGTTTGGGTTCAACTAGATGCAAAAACTATGCACCTTGAACTTAACTCATATCCTAGCATCTCACATGTATCTAGGGTGTATAAATACACATACATGTCAATTGGATGTGAGATATGGGTTTTGATTCATTTTATCTAGGGTTTCATGCATTTCTAAGACAACCCTACTTGATTCCCTTATAAATGGGACTTCAAGTCATGCCATGGTCCTTAAATCAATTTCAACCAAATTGTCTTAAATGCATGAATGATTATGGCATTAGAAATTATATAAATAAGCATATACTCATAATCATGATGTCATGGCATATGATATAAAACTAAGCATACATGACATTAACCTAAAACCTAAGCATACTCATGACATATAAAATCATAGAAATAGGCATGATGTCATGACATGACATATGGCAATCAAAGCATGGCACATTAAATATATAGGTATAGTAATACCTAAATTTTAATATTAATTGCCATTTGATATAATTAGATATATTTTGCCATATTATCATTAATCTCCCTAGTGTGCCAAAAACCCAAAATGGCACACTAACCTCTAAACCTAAATTGTGCCAATTTAATTGATTTTTCTCAATTTCAAAAATGCATTGGCACATCCTAAAATTTTTTAGGATATTGATTCAAATCTATTTCCAAGGTAACCATAACCTTGAAAATATCCTAAAGTGCCACCTTTACCATGGTTGAGTTAACTACCCATCCAATCAAGGTTGGCACACCCTAAACCCATCTAGCGTGAATCAATCACGCTCTTAGGAACCCAAAACCGATTTGAGCTCCTAGGGTTAATTAGGTATTCCTTAGGGATAACCTCCCTAGATACCTTCCTAATGACCCTCCTAGGCTTATTAGCCTTGGTTATTGTGGTCTTACCTAGGTTGACTCTAGGGGTAACTCCCCTTGCAACCTTCTTAGTGGCCACCCTAGGTTTCCTAGAAACCCTAGCCACTAGGCACAACCTTTGGTCAACCCTAGGGATGACTTCCCTATTGACCTTGGTTTTCTTAGGTTTAGTTCCATAATCAAATGGAACATTGTGATAGGTTTCCTTGTGCTTAGGTTTGCCCTTGGATGACTTTTGATCCTTAGGTCTTAAGTGTTGACTTCGAGTTTTTGACCTAGGAGTTTGATCATTTGACCCTTTAACTTGATTTTGCATAATATTTAGGGTCTTTTCAAGTTTTTCAAGCCTTGACCTCAAGGCTTGATTTTCAATCTCTAATTGCCCAATTTTAGAGTCTTGATTTAAATCATGGGCATAGGACTTCCTAGGCATATGCCTAGTCCATTTTGGATTAAAACCTAGGTGCTCTTGCACCTTTCTAATGGTCTCCCTAGGTAAAGTTTTTCTAGAGTTATTTGACCTAGGTTTGTACTTAGATAAGTTGTTTTTAGGGAAATTAGTCCCAAATTTCTCCCTTTTAGAAAGGTAGATATTTTTGGCTCCTAGACAAAATTCCTTATGTCTAACATGCTCTTTGTGATAAATAGCAAGATTGCTAAAATTATTTCTAGCATGTTGTTTACTATAAGAATTTGAAAGAGCATTACCGAAATATACCTTAGGGTTAGCCTTAGCTCCCCCTACAAGTGATGCTCCCCTTTGAGTCTTCTTCTCTTTCCCCATTGGGCATTGATTCCGGTAGTGTCCCGGTTGCCGACATTTGAAGCAAACGACTTGCTCCTTGCTTATAGATGTTGGGGGACCGGCATCCTTTGACTTTTGTTGACTTTTAGGCGCCGGTGGAGCTTTCTTGAATTTCTTCGGGCATTTGCTCTTGTAATGCCCATACTCCCTACACTCAAAACATATTATATGTATTTTATTATTAACACATATGTTTGAGTTACCTAGGTCCGAGGTGGAAGGTGCCGGAGTTTGAGCTTCTTCATCTTGACCGGATGTGGAAGCTTCTTCTTGTTGCTCCGGAGTGGAAATTCTCTTCCACTTCTACCTCCTCCTTGGAGATTGATGGCCTCTCAACCTCCAATTCTTCACACTCTCCTCTTGACCCGGATGTTGACTCTTCTTCAACTTCTGAATCCTCACTTGCTTGTGAGGAGGAGCTTGCTTCTTCGGCCTCTTCCGATTGAACCGATGAGCATTCTACATCTTCTTATTCTTCTTGGACCAGTTGAGGGTTTTCATGATATTTTGCCAATTCATTCCAAAATTCATTGGCATCCTTGTATTCACCTAAGCTACACAAGATATCATTAGGGATCAAATCACCCCAAAAATTTGATTACCTTATTACTCCTCTCGAATTCTCGGAGTTGTTCTTCGGTCCACTTCTTCATTTTGAGGAATCCTCCTTTAGGCCCTCTTGGAAATTCAAAACCATCCATTAAAATGAACCATTCTTCGAAGTCCCTCATCATTAAGAAATCTTCGAATCTTGCCTTCCATTGTCTAAAACCTTCTTGTCCATATAATGAGTATGGGACCTGTGTGTTGATGTCCCAACCCAATTGTCCTTCCATCTTCACCCTCTAGCTTCTTTGTCTTTGCTCCCGGCGGTTAGTCAGTAGAAGAGCCCCAGGCTCTGATACCACTTGTTGGAGATTTGACGCTGCTAGAGGGGGGGTGAATAGCGTTTGACCGTTCGTAGATGGAATTCTATCGCGTGTCCGTGTCTATAAGTTTCGTTAGCACAACGGAATATATATAATAACAATAACAAAACTCAATCACAAATACGCTAACACAAAGATATAACATGGTTCGGAACCGAATGGTTCCTACTCCACGGATTGAGCTCTAAAGAGCCCTAGTGATGCACACACACTCACTAATCACAAATTCTCCTTCTCGACACAAGTCGGAGGTGGAGAAACCTCGTACAATAGTTTACAACAATAAACTAAGTAGGTACAAGCAAATACAATGAGATACAATGCAATATAAATAAAGAAAAAGCTTTACAAATGCCTTTTGATTGCTTGCTTGTTGATCGCTTGAACCGTGATTGAAGACCTTGATTTGCAGCAGCAAATCGCCTCAAGAACGTCCAAGAAATTGCTACCAAAAACCCTCCCATCGAGCTCCTTTTATCCTTGCGCACGACCTGGATTTCCGCCCATCAATCGACTGCCATAAGTCACCAGTCGACTGATGCCACTGTTGTCGTGAGACAATGGCTCAATCCACACTGGAAAAACTCCAACGGATGTCTTGGCAGTCGACTGCCAACATTGGTAGTCGATCGGTGCGTAGTCGATCGCCACGGCCACTGAGCATTCTGTGCTCGACATTGATCGGCAATGTCGACCCTTGGCAGTCGACTGCCATCGACACCAGTCGACTGCTAGAGCATTTCCAGCTCTAAACTGGCAGTCAAACTCAAGTCGACTCTCGGCAGTAGAACTGGCCATAATGTCAGTCGACTGCCAACCTCAAAAATGAGGTTTAAACCCAAGTATGGTGCCCCCATACTTGCTAGACCACCCTTAGCCTAGACCTAAGCCTTCTAGCCACCTCCATCAGCCTCACGCCTCTCGGATCCCTCCAAGTCATCCATGACTTGTTCATCCATCGTGCTAGCCTCTAGGTGCTTCCGTCGGCTATGTCACGCTAACGGTGTCTACACCGCCAAGGCACATTGGACTTACGCCGCCAAGACTCCACTTGGACTTTACGCCGCCAACCATTGGACTTATGCTGCCAAGACTCCCGCTTGGACTTTACGCAGCCAACCATTGGACTTATGCTGCCAAGACTCCCGCTTGGACTTTACGCAGCCAAGTGTCCCACTTGGACTTTTCATGCCAAGTACTCAAGACTTTGACTTTGCCAAATGCCAAGTGTTTCACTTGGACTTTCCATGCCAAGTACATAAGACTTGGACTTTCCCATGACAATTACATTGTTATATGTTTTTGTCGAACATCAAAACATCACTCGAGCCAAACTCGAGTCCTGGTCAATCGTGACCTAGGCCGATTGCACCAACAGTTTCCAGGTGCATCCTCGGTATTTCCTTTTTGGGTTACAAACATATCCTATATGTAAAACAAGAATACTCTAATCTATCATATAGATAAACATTACACAGGTATATTATAACATCAAACATGCTTTAAATATTCTCCTACAACATGCAATCTATGTCAAACGAACAAGATGACTCTGATACCACATGTTGGAGATTCCTGGATCATGCACAACGGAATAAAGCGAATAAAAACAATTTTTATTATATCCCAGGTATCTCGTAGGGGCTAGGAAAACTTGCTTTTGCATAATCGCATGAAAACACACAAGCAGAATGAGAAATTATACCTTCGAGATTCTTTTAAATCCGTCAAAACCACAAGCAAGACCAACGGGCCTTGCCTCTATCAGTATCCATGTCGGGATCACCTAAGACAACTCCTCGAGCAACAAGTCTTTGTCTCGGATTGGTGTTAGCCAACCGACACAGACAATAGAAGAGGAAAGAGGAAGGAGCAAAAGCAGCTACCAAGGGAGAAACCTAAAACTAAAACCTTAGCCAAAGATTATCAAGGGATCCTTTTATAGATCGCTTGATTAGGTCATCTTATGAGGCTTAAATGGAACATATCTTACCATAATTATCCCATAATTAAGGTAAGAATAATCCAGAAAATTTCCATAAGAAAAAATCTTCAAAATTGGGAGAGACGCGACACGACGGTGTGGATTCACATGGGTTGCCCGTGTGGATTCACATGGCTATGTGGATTAGCATAGCCTGGTCGTGTGTCTCTCTGGGCGCATCCTAGACTTTGCCAATTTGCGGCCATAGCCTGGCATGGGTCGTGCCAAGTTAGACTATAAGAGGTTTTCTCCTCCACCTCCGGAAGTTCCTTTCTGTGAAGGAGGACGTTCATAGTGAAAGTGCTTTAGCACAGCAGCCGGTGAGATAGCTCACCTCCGTGGAGTAGGAATCCTTATTCCGAACCACGTTATATCATGTGTCTTGGTTTATTGTCTGTGTTGTCTTGCGTGTCTTTGCTTCACATTTTCATTTTTACTGTTGCGGCCGGAGAGAAGCCCCTAAGCTTCCTTCGCGCTCCATCGCGTTGAGAGGAAGTCCCCGGATCTTCTTCCCCATCACTGCATCAGTTAGCGCCATCTGTGGGAAGACTTAAGCAAGATGTAGAGATGCAACCATAAGAGATACAACATCCAGTTGCCTCTGCAACGGAGGAAAACCCCATTATGATATTACCATCACAACTGAGAGCCATGGTGGATAACGCCGTGGCTGAGGCCCTCACCAGAGAGAGGAGAAGGACAGGATATCTTCATCCTCATTCTGGTGAACCTTCTTCTCGTGGACCACAATCAGAGATGCCCCCTCCACCTCGTACAACCACTAGCATTGAAGTATTTCCTGGAGAGAGGCTGGGAGGATGAGCACATCAGAACACTTTTCCATTAACCCAGAATCGACGAGAAGAACAGGGCGAAAGCCGGTCAACTAGGGATCCAGAGGTCTACGAGCCCAGCCCTTTCACCATGGACATTCTTTCCAAAATCCCACCGTGATACTTCAGGAATCACCAAGTAGACAAGTACGACAGCACAACAGATCCGGAAGAACACCTATCGCATTTTGCTAGAGTGGCCTCGCTCCACTGTTATACTGATGCCCTCAAGTGTCAAGTCTTCCGGACCACCTTAACCGATTTGGTACAACAATGGTTCAACACCCTGCCCCTGGGGTCTATCACTTGTTTTGCCTATTTTCAGGGGATGTTCCATCAAGAGTTCACTAGCTGCAAGGCGTAAGAGCACGATGCCTCCATCCTACTGCATATTACGTAGGGGCCCTCAGAATCACTCAGAGGGTATCTTCACCGGTTCACCTCCACCGCCAGAAGCATCCCTACAGCGAGGTCGGATGCTTTCAGAGTAGCCATCCTGCACGGGCTGAGGGAGGGTCCCTTCCTCAATTCCCTTTTGAGGAAGCCCACTAATAGGTACGGGGAGTTGTTAAGCCTTGTCAAAAAATACATTAATGAGGAAGAAGGGTTGAAAGTGCGGAGGGTCAAACGAGCTTCCGCAACAGTCCCTTCCGAAAGAAATCGCTCCGCTGCCCCTCAAGTGCCTCCCCGACGGGGATATGCGCGACCTCTTTTACTGGAGGCTCCCAAGCCTCGGTAATTCATACAAGGCGCCCGGCCCGCACAACCACTATAGATCATGGTTGCCAATGTAGTTCCTCCCCTGAGGACTTGGAAGGAGCGGGAGATGGAATTCTACGACCAATAAGGTCTATTGCAGCGGCCCACGGGGTACAGGGGAGTACCTCGCAATCCTCCCGCCCCATTCTTCTGCAAGTACCACATGGAGTACGACCACGCTAGCGGCCGATGTTTCAAATTGCAAGAGAAACTGGAGCACCTCCAAGCCGCTTACCCACAATTGTTGCCTCAGACTGGAGGACCGGCACGGCGAGGCCAACGATCCAATGTGGCTCGTCCAGGGCCATATAACCAACCACCACAAGTTACTTTCCCTTCGGGCCCCCAAACTCTATCCCAGGAGGCTATTTCTCAAGGAGGCCCATCGGGTGAGGGCCCATCATCTGATCCGAATAACACCCTCACACAGGGGGTTATTCATGTCATTGCAGGAGGACCCACTGATGGAGACTCCAATTGAGCATGGAAATCATATGCCCGCCTCATGGAAAGCCTAGCCATCATCACCGACCAGACTGTCCAAACTGCACCGTCGGTCTCGTTCGGGCTGGAAGATCTCCGAGGCATCCTACTGCCTCACACGGATGCCTTGGTGATCCGTATTTCCCTGGCCAACTACGAAGTGGCCAGTGTATTAGTTGATTCAGGAAGCTCTATCAACATCCTCTTCCAGGAGGTCTTTGGACAGATACAGCTGGGAAACACCCAGCTAGAAGACGTGGCCACACCTTTCTTCAGGTTCGCGGGACATGTGGTCCATCCCAAGGGGCAGATTATATTGCCCCTGACTCTGGGCACAAAGCCCAGTCAAAAAATCATTATAGTTCCTTTCCTCATTGTGGACGCTCTGTCCACTTATAATGAAATTCTTGGTCGCCCCTTCCTTTCCATTTTTCAGGCAGTGGCTTCTCCATACCACCAAAAGGTGAAATTTCCAGTCGGGCAGCTAATCGGGAAAGTCAGAGGCGAACAGAAAGCTGCAAGAAGCTGCTACGTGCAGATGGTTTGGGATGACAAAAAGAAGGCCCGAACCGATGACCTCAAAGGGAAGGCCATCGTAATTTTTGATGTCTGCGTCCTCGAAGAATCTCCTCCCAAGGCGGACAAGATAGAGGAAGGAGAGCTGGTGGTGATAGCTCCCGGAAAGGCCACGCGGGTGGCACATCAGCTAGAGCCCAAGGAGGAGTTGGTGGCCTGTCTGAGAAAGAACGAAGACATCTTCACGGGAGATGTGCATGACCTCACGGGAATTGACCCTCGCGTTGCTGAACATCACCTCAACATCACCAGAGGAGTCCGACCCGTCCAACAGAAGCGGTGACATTTTGGACCTGAGAATGACAAGGTGATAGCTGAAGAAGTAGAAAAATTATTAAAAGCGGGTTATGTGAAAGAAATTCAATTCCCCGAGTGGGTCTTCAATGTAGTCTTGGTCCCCAAGCCTTCTGGGCAGTGGAGGATGTGTATTGACTTCCACGATTTAAATAAAGCGTGCCTTAAAGACTGCTACCCCTTGCCTCGCATTGATCAGTTGGTGGATTCTACAGTAGGATATGAAGTGGTGCCCTTAATGGATGCCTACCAGGGATATCATCAAATACCACTGGCTAAAGAAGATCAGAAGAGGGTTAGTTTTGTAACGACAGGAGGGTTATATGCTTATGTGGTAATGCCCTTCGGCCTAAAAAATGCGGGGGCTACATACCAATGGCTCTTGGATAAGATCTTCGCAGAGAAAAAAGGGAAAAATGTGGAAGTTTATGTGGACGATATCCTGGTCAAATCAAAAATCACCCGAGATTTGGTTAAGGATCTAAATGAAACTTTCGCTACATTGAGACAGTATAATATGAAGCTGAACCCTAAAAAATGTCTGTTCGGGGTGAAGAGCGGGAAATTCTTGGATATATAGTAACTAAGAAGGGCCTGCAGGCTAACCCAGAGAAGGTGCAAGCATTATGCAATATGAAGTCACCCACTAATTTGTGAGAGACTCAAAAGCTAGTGGGGAGGATTGTTTTCCTATCTCATTCATAGCCAGGTCGGCAGACAAGGGGCTACCTTTCTTCAAGATTTTGCTCAAAGCTACCAAATTTCAATGGGATGATCAATGCGAGCAGGCTTTCCAAGAGCTGAAGAAGTATCTAGCTGGACTTCCATTATTAGCCAAACCTATGGCAGGAGAGCCATTGTAGATGTATTTAGCCGTCTCAGAAGGAGCTATAAGCTCAGTGTTGTTGAAGCAAGAAGGTTCTCATCAGCAGTCTATTTATTATACCAGCCATATCCTGAAAGGAGCTGAATCTCATTACACTGAGTTGGAGAAATTAGCATATATCTTAGTCTTGACAGCCCGCAAATTGAGGTCATACTTTTTAGCTCATCCTATTAATGTGCTGACTCACAGTGAATTAGGAAAGGTGGTTACCAAGCCCAATTTTTCTGGAAGATTGGCTAAATGGGTGGTGGAATTAAGTGAGTATGATATTCGCTACCAACCTCGAACCGTTATTAAGGCTCAGGCTCTCAGTAATTTTTTAGCTGAGGTACCTGTTGGTTCAGAAAATAGCTCGTCAGCCAAACAAGAAAGATTAGAGGCAAGGAATGTATTTGTGGATGGTTCTTCGGGATCCACAGGTAGCGGAGTTGGAGTGTTGTTAATATCCCCTGAGAAAGAGGAGACGGGCATAACCGTGTGCCTAGGATATTGGGCATTTAATAATGAAGCAGAGTATGAAGCTATTCTAGTGGGGTTACAGGCTACCAAAGTTGTAGCAGCCACCTCAATTATAATCCACTCGAATTCCCAGTTGGCGGTATCACAACTTCAAGGCTCTTTCACGGTTCGAGAAGAAAGATTACAAAAATACTTGAAGTCTTTTGAGAAAGAGAAGGCTCATTTTTGTCAATTCCTTTTGAAGCAGATTCTGTGGGAGAACAATGGGAAGGCAGATGAATTGGCTCGGTTGGCTAGCACGATAGAAGGGGTGAAGCCATTTGAAATGGTCTGCGTGGAAATCCTTACTTCTCTGATGATATGCAATGTGGAGGAGACCGTGCCCGAACCTGATCCAATCCTTGATTGGAGAACTGACATCATAACTTATCTAGAACATGGAAAGGTCCCGGAAGAAAAAGGGGTGGCATCTGTTTTAATGAACAGATCCAAACAATTCACCCTCTTAAATGGAGACTTATACAAAACATCTTTTGGACGACCCCTGCTAAAGTGTTTGGGAAAGGAGGATGCTGAATGGGTACTTCGGGAGATCCACGAAGGTTGTTGCAGCAATCATTTAGGAGGGAGAGCTTTGGCGAGGAAGGCCTTGTTAGCGGGATACTTTTGGCCTACCCTCCAACAAGATGTAACTTATATAGTGCAAACCTGCTCAGCTTGTCAAAAGTATAGTAACCGGTCCGAACGACCGACTGAATTAATGAAAGTTGTTATTACTTCATGCCCTTTTGATCAGTGGGGAATGGATATAGTGGGTCCTATGCCTGTGGCACCATTGCAGAAAAAATTCCTATTGGTGGCTGTGGATTATTTCTCCAAGTGGGTGGAAGCAGAGCCTCTTGCCAAGATTACTAAAAATGTTGTAATACAATTCCTGTGGAAGAATATTGTCTGTCGGTATGGTATTCTCTGGAGGTTAGTTAGCGATAATGGACGACAATTCCAGGGCAAGAAGATCAAAGAATGGTTTCAAAGTCTTAATATCTAGCAGGCTTTTACATCAGTAGCCCACCCCCAAGCTAACGGGCAAGTTAAAGTCACTAATAGAATTCTTATTCAAGGACTGAAGACTAAATTGGGGGTTCAGAGAGGAAACTGGGTGGAAGAGTTGCCCGGAATCTTGTGGGCCTATCGAACCACACCGAAAACGACAACAGGCGAAACCCTCATCAGCTTGGTATATGGGACGGAGGTCGTTATTCTGGTGGAAGCCCTTCTAAGTAGCGCCCGAGTGGAAGTTTATCAGCCAGAGCATAACCAAATTATTCGGAGCACTAAGTTGGACTTGGTGGAAGAAAAGAGGGAAGTGGCACGGAGGCGAGCGGAGTTTTACAAGCGGAGAGTGCAGCAAGCCTTTAACAAAAATGTGATGCTTCGAAGGTTTCAAGAGGGGGATTTGGTTCTGCGCAAAGTTAATCTCGTTGGGGATCCGGGAAAGTTAGCTCCGAACTAGGAAGGGGCCCTATGAAGTGACGCGCCGCGTAGCAGGATCAGCGTATTATCTGAAGGATGACCAGGGCAAGGAATTTCCTTGACCCTGGAACGCTATCCACTTGAAACATTTTTATATTGTATATGGGGGGATGGATGAAAGAAAGGAGTTGGGGGGTTCCTGGAGAAATGTATTTGACAATTTGTTATATTGATTAGATGTATGGAGAACTCAAGTCTAATTGATATATCACTTACATTAATACTATATTCCTTGCGGTGAGCTATGAAAAGAAAAGAAGATAAAAAGGGAGCCATGTCCCGAAGCAATACATCAAGTTATAACTTAAAACCAATCGGAAGGATAGCGTTGGAAGTCGGCTTTCCAATGCAAGGAGAGAGCAGGATGGTTCGCAGGGGGAAGTCCTTGGTCAGCGTACTGTCGAACCGCCTCATTAAATCTGTCCTAGAAAGTGGCACGCATCAGGATTATCAGCCTCTATTGTCGGTTCGGACGGTCGGGGCTTCGGTTCCGATGGAGCCTATGACACTTCTCTTGTTGCTCGCGGAGGGCTCGACGCATTTCACTATAATGCTGGGATATTTCCATAATGGCATCTGCTAGGACCGAGATGTCATCCGCTCAAGAGGTTTGGTCCTGCTGAAGGAGACTGGTCATATCCATCATATTTTGGCGTATTGGAGCCGAAATCCCCTCTACCGCTTCCGTGTAGGATCAGGTGCGAACGAGTTCATCGCTTAATCTTTGGAAGGATGTTTCCTACCTGCGGATATGGGCATGAGCATGCGCCCTAGAGGTTATTAAGGAGGAGTTTTCTTGTACCTCCTTACACAGGCGGGTGCAGAGGTCCCCTATTTTGTCCTCCGCTTACTAGTATTTAACCCGCAGGTTGGCGATGATATCAGAATCCTTTTGATTCTCCCGAAGGAGTTCTGCTACCTTCTCTCGAAGGTTTATTAATTCTTGAGAAGGGGAAGTCTCTTTGTTAGATCATGCAATGAACATCCTGGATGGATAGTGATTCTGATGAGCCACTTTGTTCTCGCAATGCCGCTTATAGTTTCTGTGATCTTTTGATGTTGGCCGAGCTTCTTCACCGATCCTAACATCGAAGTTGCTGCAACAAGATATGCTCTCTATTCTGATCAGCTATGTGATCCTCCCGCCGTTGCTGCTCCCATTTCAGAGATTGAGCTCGATACTGCTGGAGGGAGCGATCCAATTCTTAATAATTGGTAAGGGCCTATAAGCCGTTTATCAAAAGGAAGTCATCCAATGAGGAAAGTCAAAGAATTCAATTCAAGAAACATACCAATTCTAGAGCATGGTGCAGGCCTTCTATCCGGGGACCAGTTCCTCTAAATTTAAGATCCGAAGACCCCGGGGAGAAGGGGAAGAAGAAAGGGCGGCTGATACCAAAGGTGGAGGCTCACTTATGATGGGGAAGGGAAGGATAGGAGCCAGAGGTTGTGTCGGGGGTTCGGAAGGAAAAGAAGGAGGAGCACTCGTAAGGAGGCTCAAAGGGATAGAGGTCGAAGGTGAAGAATCAAAAGTGTGGGGGGAGGGGGGGGAAGACTCAATGGGGTCGACTGTGAAATGGGCACGAAAGAATCTGCAGAAGGGGATTGGTCTGGCAAGGAGTCTGGGGAGGAAGATATAGAGAGCACCGGGATAGAGAACTCTTCGCTGGGAAGGTGGAAAGTAGAAAGACCCGGGCTAGTGTCCAAAGAAGGCGAATGGCTCCCCAAGTTATGGGTAACGGAGGAAACTGACAATGGATGAATCTCGACTACCATGGGTTCAGGGGAGGCGGAATATTCCGGGGAAAGAGAAGGCAGGGATGCAGAAACATTTGTCGTCGATAGGCATTGATGCACCACCTCTCTGTATTCATCTTCAGGTTGCGATGAGGGAGGGGGCGTTTTCCGAATACCAAAGGCGGAAGGGGAAAAAATAGGAGAGTTAGGGATTATAAGTAACATTGGAGATGAGGATAGACTAGTTACCCTAGTCTCATCTGGAGTGGTGGGGACAAGGGTTTCAGGGGAAGGCAGAGGAGTAGGGAGAGATGTCATGCCCGCCCTTTCCAGGGGTTGGAGGGGCGGCGCGACGCAATCGTACATACATGCATTACAGCGGAAGACTACATATACTTCTTATAGCAGAAGACTTTAAGCCTTTTTTTTCTTTCTTTCTTTTAAACATAAGCATGCATCATCTTTCATAAATACTTAGTTCCAGTTCATGACATGCAACTTAAAGAAAACGTGCATAAGTACGGAAAGCATAAACAGATCTCCTCCACCATGCCACTACAACACACACTTTGCCTCTCCTACTGGTCCCTTTAGTTTAGCCATTCTTTACCCTTATCAGCAATACAAGGGAACATAAAAACTATAAGCACATAGGCTTAGTAAGATCCTGTCCAACTCACAAAAACCATACGTCAAGCATTAAGCATAGAGTCGTGACATGATCATATAAGCTCATATAAGCATAACATTCATATAAACATACACGAACATATAAGCAAGCATAGCAAGCATATAAACAAACCAGAACATAAGCATAACATTCATATAAACATTCAAGAACATAAGCAAGCATAACATGCATATAAACATACCAGAACATAAGCATAGCATTCATATAAACATTCAAGAACATAAACAAGCATAACATGCATATAAACATACCAGAACATAAGCATAGCATTCATATAAACATTCAAGAACAGAAGCAAGCATAACATGCATATAACATCATAATGATCTAGACATGAAATAAAGGCATATGTAGGATGCTCTTTGAAAACATAAATATTATAGGTTCTTAAACATAATCTCAACATATTGGGCCCGGCATTGTACCACATACATCATCATCATAGCGCACATCCCTAATAGACCCGAGGTAGCTAATCCTGAACCCACTAGGGTACTAGGCTAGTACTATGTCCGTCGGCCTAGGGGCAACATAACATAGAAGCCCATCCTAAGCCCGTACTTATGACCGTCGGTCTAGGGCATCTGGGAGCCGATCCGATCTTGAGTCCGTAGATTACGATCCGACCCAGGGGCACGTAGGAGCCCATCCCTTAGACCTTATTAGGGTCCTGGTACAAGCCATGCAAAAAGTAAAATAGCATATCATGTTCCTTATCGTAACATATCATATTTCTTTTCATAAACATATCATGTTCCTTATCATGGCATATCATGTTTCTTCTTCACAGCATATCGTGTTCTTTCTTAATAACATATCATATTTTTTTTCATAACATAGCATGTTCCTTCTTTAGAACATATCATGTTTCCTTCTTCATAACATATCATATTTCTTTTCATATCATATCATGTTCCTTCTTTATGACATATCATATACTCATACAATTAACATGGCAATGAGCATAACATAATCATACATTCATACAATTAACATGGCAAGGAGCATAACCTAATCATACATTCATACAATTAACATGGACAATGAGCATAACCTAATCATACATTCATACAATTAACATGGACATAAGGTAGTGACATCAACCTATCATGCTATCATAAAATCTAACTAACATCATATTTGCATCTTTTTCTACATGTAGCATGGCATGGAGGACTTAGTAGAGGGCATGTATATGGGCTGGCCAAAACCCTAAGGGAGGGTTCTTAGGAGTTTACATGCTAAACAACTTGTGTAAGGTCTACTTAACATCTTACTAACATCACAGAGATATAGGGCATGGCATAAACATCATGAACAAGCATAACATGGTGTGATCTAAACTTCATGGAGGTCTACCAAAATTTTAAACCCTAAACAACTTGTACATGATCTAACTAACCACATATTAATTCTATCACATATAAATAATGGCATGGAAGGCCCTTAGGAGTTTAATTGAGCCTTGTCCGAGAGCTTCAAGGAATCCTAAGATCCATTTCTTAAATCTAGCTTAGCTATCAACATGTTACCTTCATCTACATTCTAACATAGCATAGCAACTTATACATCATGGCATGATAGACCTAAATGGGTCTTGGCCAAATGTTTCAAGGAGCTTTAAAGATCAACCACTTAAATTTAGTTTAGCTACAACATGTTATCTTCATCTAACATCAAAACATAGCATGAACACATCTAGAGCATAGCATAGAAAACCATTAGGGGTCAAAAAGGGGACTTGGCCAAGAGTTTCATGAAGGTTGGAGATCAAGCACTTAACCAAACCTATTTATAAACCTATTACCATCATATTCATGCAAAGTATATCTTGAATTATCATGGTAAGCATAAGGAATGGTCTTGGCCGAAAGTTCATGAAGCTTTTAAGATCCAACACTTAACCAAACCTATCTAGAAACCTATTATCATTATATTCATACAAAGTATAGCATGGATCATCATGGAAAAACATAAGGAATGGTCTTGGCCGAAAGTTCATGAAGCTTTTAAGATCAAACACTCAACCAAACCTATTTAGAAACCTATTATCATCATATTCATACAAGGTATAGCATTGATCATCATGGAAAGCATAAGGAATGGTTTTGGCCGAAAGTTCATGAAGCTTTTAAGATCAAACACTTAACCAAACCTATTTATAAACCTATTATCATCACATTCATACAAAGTATAGCATGGATCATCATGGAAAACATAAGGAATGGTTTTGGCCGAAAGTTCATGAAGCTTTTAAGATCAAACACTTAACCAAACCTATTTAGAAACCTATTATCATCATATTCATACAAGGTATAGCATGGATCATCATGGAAAACATAAGGAATGGTTTTGGCCGAAAGTTCATGAAGCTTTTAAGATCAAACACTTAACCAAACCTATTTAGAAACCTATTATCATCATATTCATACAAAGTATAGCATGGATCATCATGGAAAACATAAGGAATGGTCTTGGCCGAAAGTTTCATGTAAGGTTTTTTTTCTTAATAACATCAATCGAAACAACTTGTATGCAGGTGAGGGGATACTTACATCCTTCGCTTGTTAATAGTTGGAAAATACCCTAAGTGATGCCAAACTATAGGCTTCTTCTTGCTTGGGTAGGTTTTCGGAAAATGGAAGAGGGGAAGGGGTAGGGTTTCGGTGAGGAAGAAGAAGAGAAGGAGAGGATGCCAACTTTGGTTTCTCATGTCTTCTCATTCCCCTATTTATTCACTTGAAGGTGTCCCTTAGCCTCCCTTACCCTTTTCTATCATTTCCTATACCTTTCTAATAGCATAACCCTGCTGGGCTTTAGGTTATTGGATGCATCTTAGGGTTTAGCTATCTACTAGAGGTTTAGTGTTCAAATCCTGGGCCATGCATCCTTTTTGGCTCTATTTCTTTTATTTTTGAAAGATCCCACATAAATGCCAATATGATTATGCAAAAATTCTCATAAAATTTCTAGAAATTTTACGGGCATTACAGTCCTTCATCCCTTTTAAAAGTTTCGTCCTCGAAACTTAGAACAACTCTGGGTACTTTTGTTTCATGTCCTCCTCGCATCCCAGGTAGCTTCTTCGTACCGTTGATTTTGCCATAAGACCTTCACTAAGGGCACCTCTTTATTCCTTAGCTTTTTGACTTCTCGGTCTAGTATCTGGATAGGCCGACTTTCATAACTCAGGTCCTCTTGAACTTGCACTGTTTGTTGCTCGATCACTTGGTCCGTACTGGAAATACACTTCTTGAGCATCAAAACATGGAACACGTTGTGAATAGCCGACATCTCTTGAGGCAGCTCTAGCTCGTAAGCTACCTTGCCGACTTTCTTCAATATTGGATATGGTCCCACATAGCGCGAACTCAGCTTACCCTTCCTTCTGAATCTCATCACTCCCTTCATAGGGGCCACTTTGAGGAATACCATATCCCCGACTTCGAATTCTAACGGTCTACGCCGCATATTTGCATAGCTCTTTTGTCGGCTCTGAGTAGTTTAAATTCTTTGGTGGATATTCTGTATAGCTCAGGTGGTGTCATCAATGAAATCTGTTTGAAGTCCCATCCCCTTCTTTTCACCACCCTCGTACCAGCATATAGTGAAGGGTTTTGCTTATCGAGTCCGTGAGGGGAAACTTCGCTTCCCACTTCACCTCGGTAGCTTGTCAATGGTGATCCCTTCGATGTCCCCGGATTAAAAAAATTTAATCCTAGACAAAAGGGATTGCCCAAACCACCAAGTCATCATCGTGCTATTAGTTTAGAGAGGTTACTTGAACAAACTAGTTGTTCAAGCGACCATCCTCTATTCTACGAATAGCCGCGGAATAGACGATGTCTGGATCGCCGATTTTTGTGTTTATGCTCGGGATCCAAGTATTATTTAGCCATATACAGATTTATAATATGCTTATAATTGAAAAACAAATATAAACATGTAACATAAGAGAAAAGAGAATAGATATACCTCTTGATCTTCTAATGTATGACCTTCATCCTTTTGGACGTCGTGTGGGCGACGATCTACCAAAAGTCGAAGCTCCTAGATCGCAAATCTTCCTTCCTTGCTCTTCCAAAGCGAGAGGAAGAATAGAAACAAGGTTTTTCTCCTCCCTAAAACCAACCAACAAGGAGCACACAAACTTCTTGCGACCGGCCAACTAGAAGGAGGAGAAGATGATGGAAAACAACCAAGACACCAAGGGAAGCCCTATATCTTGTTTCCACCACCTAAGGAGAAGGAGAAGAGAGCTTTTGGGTGCCGGCCAAGGGATGGGAAGGGGCTGGAAAAGAGTTGGATGCTGGCCAATGGAGAAGGAAGAAGAAGAGAACACCTTCCTTATTTGGTGCCGCCCTAGCCTCCAAACCCTAACCCTAATCCTATCTCAACTAGGATTCCCTCTCTTGCCGCCCAAACCATAGCTCTCCTTTCATGTTGTTCACACCAACTCCCATGTCCTCCTTTTATAGAGTTAGGGATAAGTCATGAATTAATCTCCTCCATTGGTTCTAGAGATTTAATCTCAACCGTCGGATCTAGAGATTTAATCTCAACCGTCGGATCTTAGAGATTTAATCTCTACCTATGGATCTTAGAGTTTTGTTTCTATCCATTGGATCTAAGCTTCATGAGGTGTTAATAGGCTACATTAGGGACCATGAGGAGGAGTTGGATCTTGGCCACCCATGGATCAAGCCCACATAAAGTCCGATCCACTAATGATGATCCAATCCACTAAAGGATCATCATTGATCTACCTGACCAACCCCCATATGATAATATGGGCTCCATATATTATTTGTACATTTTCTCCCCGTGTTTAAGATCTCGAATGTCCGTCGATTAATTAATTTACTGACCATTAATTAATCAACATCTAACTCCTTGAGTAGTACCACTCAACCTTTTCATCATGCCGGACCAAGTCCACCTGTAGGGTTTACATGATGAACCTTATGAGCTCCTCAAGGGGACATCATCATCCTAATATATAGGACACGGTTTCCTTCTATAATCAACGACACACCATATAAATAATATCATCTCCCAACTTACCGAGCCTATCGATTTAATCTATAAATCTCGCCCATTGGTAAATCAAAGAGATGAGTACTAAGTATATGTGCCCGTTATTATATCGGGATTAAGAGCATGTACTAAATAATATCTGAGGTCTGATTTGATTATGTAGTCAGCAATAAATCGAATCACCTCTAAGTCGGTCCTGCTCAATACACACAAAGTGCACTAGTGTGATTCTATGGTCAAGACAAACCAATACCAAATCACACTACAACCATTCCGATGGTTTATCCAAAGCCATCTCGGTTGTGAGCCTATACTTATACTTTTCAAGGGGCCGATAACATGATCTCCTGTGTGACACCACACACCATGTTATCTATAATATAAAGTATTAGACAATATTGCATAACCATAAAAATATGCAAACAATGATCATGTGATTCTTATTTCAAAATAAAGATGTTCATACAAAAGATAGACTTTTCAGTATACATCCCTACATATAGGAGATCTACATTTCCTCCCATATAGAGCCTTGTAGGGCGCCATTCCAATAGTAGCTTTGTAGCTATTATTGTAGGCGAATTCAGCCAAGCATAAGTATCGGCACCAACTCCCTTTGAAATCCAAGGCGCACGCTCGTAACATATCCTCCAATACTCGATTCACCCTTTCGGTCTGTCCGTCAGTCTGAGGATGAAAGGCAGTACTGAATAATAGCTTCGTGCAAAGGGCCTTCTGAACACATTCCCAGAAATGAGAAATAAAGCAACCATCTCTGTCAGAAATGTTGGTCTTAGGAATCTCATGTAATCTGATAATTTCCTTAGCATATAATTGAGCCAGTTGCTCAGTTGAATAGGTCATCTTGATTGCTAAGAAGTGGGCAGATCTCAACTGGCCCACAATTACCCATATAGCGTCATATCCGTTCGTCGTCTTGGGCAGTCCTGAGATGAAATCCATAGAAATATCTTCCCACTTCCATTCTGGAATTTAGATCGGCTGCAGTGTTCCTCCAGGTCTCTGGTGTTCTTCTTTAACCCTCTGGCAAGTCAGGCAGGTACTGACATACTGAGCCACATCTCTTTTCATACCGAACCACCAGAATTTTCTTTTCAGATCTTGGTACATGTTGGTGGTTCCAGGATGCATTGTATATGGGGTTCCATGAGCTTCCTCAAATATCTTCTTCCGTAATTCTGGATCATCGGGAATACACAAGCGATCCCTGAGGTAGAGTACTCCACTATCAGAGATACGAAACCCATCATCCTTTCCTTCTAGGACCTCTTTCTTGATCCTTTGAATGCTCGAGTCATGGGTTTGCTTTTCTTATATATCGTCAAACAACGTCGGTGCTATCGTCATGGTCGAGAGCTGTCCGAAAATGATTTCAACCCCGTAACGCATAATTTCCTTTTCTAAGGGCCGAGATAATACCGATAGAGACATCAAGGTGGCACAGGACTTCCTGCTGAGTGCATCGGCCACCTTGTTCGCTTTTCCTGGATGGTAGAAGATCTCGCAGTCATAATCCTTGACGAGCTCGAGCCATCTGCATTGTCTCATGTTCAGGTCCTTCTGTGTGAAGAAATATTTTAGACTCTGGTGGTCTATATAAATCCTACACTGAGCTCCATATAGATAATGCCTCCATGTTTTGAGAGCAAAGACCACGGCCGCTAGCTCTAGATCGTCAGTGGGATAATTCCTTTCATGTTCCTTGAGTTGTCTAGAGGCGTAGGCAATGACCTTGCCATTCTGCATGAGTACAGCTCCGAGTCCCAACTTGGAAGTGTCGCTGTACATGTCGAAGCCTTCGTTACTGTCCGGTAGAGCAAGGATTAGAGCGCTGGTCAGTCTCTTTTTCAATTATGTGAAACTCTTCTCGCAGGCATCCATCCATTCATACTTTTTGTTCTTTCTAGTGAAGACTGTCATAGGGGCTGAAATTCTAGAGAAGTTCTCTACAAACTTCCTATAGTAGCTTGCTAGCCCAAGAAAGCTTCTGATCTCGCTGGCATTCTTTGGCCTGTTCCAATTACTCATAGCTTCAATCTTTATTGGGTCTACCATCACTCCGTGCTTGGAGATAACGTAACCCAAAAATGATACTTGATCGAGCAAGAATTCACATTTGGAGAACTTTGCATACAGCTGCTTTTCCCAAAGAATCTGTAATACTATATTTTGGTGTTTTGCGTGCAATTCTTGGGTTCTCAAATATATCAGTATATCGTCGATGAAAAAAATTACAAATTTGTCGAGGAATGCCGAGAATACCCGATTCATCAGATCCATGAACATAGCAGGTGTATTCGTCACTCCGAAGGGCATAACTACGAACTCATAATGTCCATATCTTGTTCGAAAATCCGTCTTTGGTATATCATCCGGTTTCACTTTCACTTGATGATAGCTAGACCTCAGGTCAATCTTAGAGAAGACGGTGGCACCCTTTAGTTGGTCGAACAGGTCATCAATCCGTGGTAAAGGGTACCTGTTCTTGATCGTCACATTATTTAGCGCTCGGTAGTCTATGCACATTCGCATAGACCCATCTTTCTTCTTTACCAACAGTACTGGAGCTCCCCATGGAGAGCGAAATACTGTCTCATCGACTCTATTACTATGTCTTCGATATATTACTATCTCATCGACTCTATTACTACGTCTTCCATATGTTACTGTCTCATTGACTCTATTACTACGTCTTTCAGCCATGCTTATCTTCATATATTAGAATAAGGCTAGTATGAGATTATCATTCATCTATCTATGCATATTTAAACTAAGGCTAGCATAAGGTTATCATACATATTTTCATGCATATTTAAGCTAAAAGCCTTTCTTATCATACATGAACAAAAATAGAGTAGGCATAGAATTTCTTACTTGAAGCGGCAGGATTTGGAGCTTGATGTGTGTGTAGTGGAAAGGCAGATCTGCTCTGATACCAACCTATCACGCCCGCCCTTTCCAGGGGTTGGAGGGGCGGCGCGACGTGATCGTACATACATGCATTACAGCGGAAGACTACATATACTTCTTACAGTGGAAGACTTTAAACCTTTTTTTTTCTTTCTTTCTTTTAAACATAAGCATGCATCATCATTTCATAAATACTTTCCAGTTCATGACATTCAACTTAAAGAAAACGTGCATAAGTACGGAAAGCATAAATAGATCTCCTCCACCATGCCACTACCACACACACTTTGCCCCTCTTGCTGCTCCCTTTAGTTTAGCCATTCTTTACCCTTATCTGCAGTACAAGGGAACATAAAAACTATAAGCACATAGGCTTAGTAAGATCCTATCCTACTCAGAAAAACCATACGTCAAGCATTAAGCATAGAGTAGTGACATGATCATATAAGCTCATATAAGCATAACATTCATATAAACATACACGAACATATAAGCAAGCATAGCAGGCATATAAACATACCAGAACATAAGCATAGCATTCATATAAACATTCAAGCATAGCATTCATATAAACATTCAAGAACATAAGCAAGCATAACATGCATATAAACATACCAGAACATAAGCATAGCATTCATATAAACATTCAAGAACATAAGCAAGCATAACATGGATATAACATCATTGTGATCTAGACATGAAATAAAGGCATATGCAGGATGCTCTTTGAAAACATAAATATTATAGGTACTTAAATATAATCTCAACATATTGAGCCCGGCATTGTACCACATACATCATCATCATAGCGCACATCCCTAATAGACCCGAGGTAGCTAATCCCGAACTCACTAGGGTACTAGGCCCGTACTATGTCCATCGGCCTAGGGGCAACATAATATAGAAGCCCATCCTAAGCCCGTACTTATGACCGTCGGCCTAGGGCATCTGGGAGCCCATCCCGTACTGAGTCCGTACTACGACCGTCGATCCAGGGGCACGTAGGAGCCCATCCCTTGGACCTTATAAGGGTCTTGGTACAAGCCATGCAGAAAGTAAAATAGTATATCATGTTCCTTGTCATAACATATCATATTTCTTTTCATAAACATATCATGTTCCTTATCATGGCATATCATGTTTCTTCTTCATAGCATATCATGTTCCTTCTTCATAACATATCATATTTCTTTTCATAACATAGCATGTTCCTTCTTTATAACATATCATGTTTCCTTCTTCATAACATATCATATTTTTTTTCATATCATATCATGTTCCTTCTTTATGACATATCATATACTCATACAATTAACATGACAATGAGCATAAGATAATCATACATTCATACAATTAACATGGCAAGGAGCATAACCTAATCATGCATTCATACAATTAACATGGACATAAGGTAGTGAAATCAACCAATCATGATATCATAAAATCTAACTAACATCATATTTGCATCTTTTTCTACATGTAGCATGGCATGGAGGACTTAGTAGAGGGCATGTACATGTGATCTAAACTTCATGGAGTTCTACCAAAATTTTAAACCCTAAACAACTTGAACATGATCTAACTAACTACATATTAATTCTATCACATATAAATCATGGCATGGAAGGCCCTTAGGAGTTTAATTGAGCCTTGGCCGAGAGCTTCAAGGAATCCTAAGATCCATTTCTTAAATCTAGCTTATCTATCAACATGTTACCTTCATCTACATTCAAACATAGCATGACAACTTATACATCATTGCATGATAGGCCTGAATGGGTCTTGGCTGAATGTTTCAAGGAGCTTTAAAGATCAACCACTTAAATTTAGTTTAGCTACAACATGTTATCTTTATCTAACATCAAAATATAGCATGAACACATCTAGAGCATAGCATAGAAAACCATTAGGGGTCAAAAAGGGGACTTGGCTGAGAGTTTCATTAAGGTTGGAGATCAAGCACTTAACCAAACCTATTTAGAAACCTATTACCATCATATTCATACAAAGTATAGCATGGATCATCATGGGAAGCATAAGGAATGGTCTTGGCCGAAAGTTCATGAAGCTTTTAAGATCCAACACTTAACCAAACCTATCTAGAAACCTATTATCATTATATTCATACAAAGTATAGCATGGATCATCATGGAAAAACATAAGGAATGGTCTTGGCTGAAAGTTCATGAAGCTTTTAAGATCAAACACTCAACCAAACCTATTTAGAAACCTATTATCATCATATTCATACAAGGTATAGCAGGGATCATCATGGAAAGCATAGGGAATGGTTTTGGCCGAAAGTTCATGAAGCTTTTAAGATCCAACACTTAACCAAACCAATCTAGAAACCTATTATCATCATATTCATACAAGGTATAGCATGGATCATCATGGAAAGCATAAGGAATGGTTTTGGCTGAAAGTTCATGAAGCTTTTAAGATCAAACACTTAACCAAACCTATTTAGAAACCTATTATCATCATATTCATACAAAGTATTGCATGGATCATCATGGAAAACATAAGGAATGGTTTTGGCCGAAAGTTCATGAAGCTTTTAAGATCAAACACTTAACCAAACCTATTTAGAAACCTATTATCATCATATTCATACAAGGTATAGCATGGATCATCATGGAAAACATAAGGAATGATTTTGGCCGAAAGTTCATGAAGCTTTTAAGATCAAACACTTAACCAAACCTATTTAGAAACCTATTATCATCATATTCATACAAAGTATAGCATGGATCATCATGGAAAACATAAGGAATGGTCTTGGCAGAAAGTTTCATGTAAGGTTTTTTTTCTTAATAACATCAATCGAAACAACTTGTATGCAGGTGAGGGGATACTTACATCCTTCGCTTGTTAATAGTTGGAAAATACTCTAAGTGATGCCAAACTATAGCCTTCTTCTTGCTTGGGTAGGTTTTCGGAAAATGGAAGAGGGGAAGGGGTAGGGTTTCGGTGAGGAAGAAGAAGAGAAGGAGAGGATGCCAACTTTGGTTTCTCATGTCTCTTCATTCCCCTATTTATTCACTTGAAAGTGTCCCTTAGCCTCCCTTACCCTTATATATCATTTCCTATCCCCTTCTAATAGCACAACCCTGTTGGGCTTCTGGTTATTGGATGCATCTTAGGGTTTAGCTATCTACTAGAGTTTTAGTGTTCAAATCCTGGGCCATGCATCCTTTTTGGATCTATTTATTTTATTTTTGAAAGAGCCCACATAAAAGCCCATATGATCATGCAAAAATTCTCATAAAATTTTTAGAAATTTTATTGGCATTACAAGAGATGAGAAAGGTGTGATGGTAATGGACGAAGGTAAGGGTGAACTTGATGCTGGTGGCTGTCCCTCATTCCATTTGATTTGTGAATAACGGCTTGCTATTTTTTGGTGGAAGAAGGAATACATCTTGCCCGCTGAAGAAAGAAGAGAAGTGCTGGAATTAATGACTGGAGCACAGGAGGATGGCGGCGGAAAGAAGAACGGACGAAGAAGAAGGAGACGAAAAGGCAGAAGGAATGATGGTAACAGAAGAAAGGAAAGATGAAGAGTCCCCTATAAAAGGAGGGGGGAATGGGCTTGCAGTGGCGATTGGGCTCCTAATTTATAAAAAGGGGCCCTAAGATGAAGAAAAATGATGATTTATTCTTCTGATGACCCGTTATTTGTTAAAACCCTTACTTTCATTTGAGGGGATGGATGAGGGTATTCATCTTCAAGATGGAGGAAGAAATAATAGCGGTATAAAGGTAGAACTGGAGGTCAAGTCAGCGCACTCTTTATACAGAAGGCCTTAGTCACTATTATTTTATCCCCGTGTGGTGGCGGAACGGAAGAGTTGAGTTCACTCCTTAACTGTATATTATTTTATCCCCGTGTGGTACCGGAACGGAAGAGTTGAGTTCATTCCTTAACTATATATTATTTTATCCCCGTGTGGTGGCGGAACGGAAGAGTTGAGTTCACTCCTCAACTGCATATTATTTTATCCCTGTGCGGTGGCAAAACGGAAGAGTTGAGTTCATTCCTCAACTATATATTATTTTATCCCCGTGTGGTGGCAGAACAGACGAGTTGAGTTCATTCCTCTACTATATATTATTTTATCCCCGTGTAGTGGCGGAACGGAAGAGTTTAGTTTATTTCTCAACTGAATAATTATTTTATCCCCGTGTGGCGGCGAAACAGAAGAGTTGAGTTCACTCCTCAACTGTATATATTATTTTATCCCTGTGTGGTGGCGGAATGGAAGAGTTGAGTTCACTCCTCAATTGTATATTATTTTATCCTCGTGTGGTGGTGAAACGGAAGAGTTGAGTTCATTCCTCAACTATCTATTATTTTATCCCCGTGTGGTGGCAGAATGGAAGAACTGAGTATCCCTCAGTTATCTATTATTTTATCCCCATGTAGTGGTGGAACGGAAGAACTGAGTATCCCTCTATTATCTATTATTTTATCCCCGTGTGGTGGCAAAATGGAAGAACTGAGTATCCCTCAGTTATCTATTATTTTATCCCCATGTGGTGGCGGAACGGAAGAACTGAGTATCCCTCAGTTATCTATTATTTTATCCCCGTGCAGTGGCGGAATGGAAGAACTGGCTATCCTTCAATTATCTATTATTTTATCCCCGTGCGGTGGTGGAACGAAAGAACTGGATATCCCTCAGTTATCTATTATTTTATCCCCGTGCGGTGGTGGAACGGAAGAACTGAGTATCCCTCGGTTATCTATTATTTTATCCACGTGTGGTGGCGGAACGAAAGAACTGAGTATCCCTCAGTTATCTATTATTTTATCCCTGTGCGATGATGGAACGGAAGAACTGAGTATTCTTCAGTTATCTATTATTTTATCCCCATGCGATGGTGGAATAGAAGAACTGAGTATCCCTCAATTATCTATTATTTTATCCCCGTGTGGTGGCGGAACGGAAGAACTGAGTATCCCTCAGTTTTCTATTATTTTATCCCCGTGTGGTGGTGGAACGGAAGAACTGAGTATCCCTCAGTTATCTACTATTTTATCCCCGTGTGGTGGCGGAACGAAAGAGCTGAGTATTCCCTCAGCTATATGTTATTTTATTCTCGTGCAGGGGAAGTGTATACGCAATTCCCGTGTAATTCCTACGTAATGTAAGAATAGAGAATTCGTATGTTTATTTAATTGTCATATTATCCAAGGGGAGTGTAGAATTTGACATAGCTAGAGAAATGCCGGAGGAAGAAGATAAGCGGGGAAGGATATAGGCAAAGGTTTACATTGCAGAAAGTTCATTACTTAGGAAAGATTACATATTACAATTTCCCCCTAAGAAGAAAATAACAAAAAAACCCTTATTTATAGGGGATTATGGTTCTTTGTTGGGAGGTACTGAAGGAGCTTCTTTGCGTGGTTGGGGTTGGCGCTATAGCTGCCGAAGGTAAGATTGTTGTATGAAGATGTGTTTAGACAGGTCCTTCTGGGACACTGCTAGTTGCTGGCACAAGGAGTAGTTGCTGGTGGAAGCTTCCCTCAAGCGCCGCTGTAGATATCCCACTTGCTCCTCCAGGTTAGCGATATAGCGATGTTCTTCAGTCTTTTCCATGGGAGGAAAAGAACTGCTGCCCTGTTCAGAAGTTTCTTCCATGACAGGGAGAAGAAAAAGAGAAGATGAATGTTAAATGGCGATAGTTTGGGGCCCTTATAACGATGAAGGAGGAAGGTGCATTTATTCACAGAGAAGATACAAATAATAAATTCTAGTAAAGAAGGGGAAACGTAAAGACAGTAGGTGAAAAGTTGCTACTACAGTAACTCTGAGAGGGATAGTTCAAATTCCATGGAAGCAGTAAGGGAAAGTATGTTCAGATAAGGTTACAGTCTTTTCTAATGGCAGTTGCTCTACCTTTACAAGAAAACAACAAGAATTAACATCTTCCTTTTTATTAACATACTTGATAGTAATTACATCATTTAAGCTACTTAAGCTTTTTATGATCGTTCTTAATAGGAGGATTATTAGAAGGCTCCTCCGAGGGGGAAGGCGCTAGGATGACTCCGTAGATATCGCCTTGAGCGGGAGGTACCGTTGGTGGAGCTTCATCAAAAGAGGGCGGACGAGTCCTCGTTGGAGGGACTGGAGCGAATGCTAAGGCCGGTGGAAGAGGGGGAAGTTCAGTAGAGGCCCGAGAATCTCCTACCGTATACTCCCAGGTCAAGGGAGGATTCCAGACCCGGTTGCGAAAGGAAGGGAAGGGAGCTCGAAAGGATTTTTTTTTCTGTGTTATTTTACATACCTGCCGGCTGCTTTGCCGGACTTACCATTCTTGACATCCGATCTGACCCACCAGGGCTTCCACTAGCTGTCTGGTCTACCTGACCCAGCTAGACTTTTTGTCGAATGTCTGGTCTCCTGACCCAACCAGTCTTCATGCCAAATATGTAAAATACCATAGGGAAAATAATAATAATAATAATAATAATAATGTTTGTTAATTAGGAAAATACACTATGGAATTTTCCAAGAATTTTTAGAAATTTTCCTAGACTTAAATGGAAATTTCTAAGATAATTTATGGAGAAAGATTTAATAGTTCTAAAGGGGTTTTAAGCTCAACCCGTTAAAACAAAAACTCGACCCGCTTAATAAAAATTAACGCCAGCAATTTAACGCTGCATCCGTTCTCCCGTTTCTCACTGCCGAACCGACGAGCATTTTTCCTTTCGCGATCTTTTCTCCTCATGTTTCTATTTCTCGCCCAGCTCCTCATCCCGATTGAAGGCGACAGTGATCAACCTACTCTCGGTGATCTCTTCGAAGGAGCGTGTGCAGTGGGTATGCGAGGGGAGGGGAGCTTGAATCGACGTCATCGTCGCGTTGTTCCGGTCGGGAGTTTCTTCACGATTCTACCGGAGCAAGATAGGGGGATCTCTTCCATCGGTAAGTTTCTTCTTCCCCCATCTACGATGAGATCCATCTCCGCCTAACATCTTTGCTCCTTTGTAGCTCACAAACCGGAGGTGATATAGGGCAGCGGCATTGTCATTGGGTTTTTCGACGAACCAAGCAGTCCACTGCCGTTTGTGGTCAGGGAAAGGTGAGCATCGATTTTGGTTCTCCTTACCTTGAACGAGAGTAAGATGTTGCTGTAGTTTCCTGCACTAAGCTCGAAATTTGATTTAGGCAGTGGTCTATTTCCGGGAACGGTGGAATTTGGGAAGGGTTTGCTGTTGATTTTGGGGATTTGCTGTCGGTGAGGTTCCAATTGTTGTTAAGCAAGATCAATTTCATTTTTGTTCTGTCAGTCTAGTTCGATTCGTTGGATGGCTGTGGGTAATATTGAATTTCCTTTCGTTGTTGTGGCTGTGATTGGAGTTGGCCGGCTATGAATGGTCTGATGGGTGTTCTGTGTGGTGTTGGTATTGATCTTGAGTCTCAAAGGGGGATGTGCAGTGGAGTGAATCGGCGGTGAGTTAGAGATTTGTCGACGGTGTGAAAAGAGTGAGTGGAGAATTCCAATTAGGGTGATCAGATCCCTAATTGGGTGTAATGGTGGGTTGGTCGGGGTTGTGATTATGGCTGGGAATAGTTGTGGTGGATTGATCTGTGAAGAAAAGAGTATATTGATCTATAGTTGGTTGTGCTATTGAATTCAGTATGGATAGATGTGTTTGTGATGATGATCTATGCTGTAATTGTGTATGGAATTGAATGTTGTAAGTTAGCATTTTCACTAATTGGAGACGGTGGGTTTTACTATAGTGTAAACCATACCAGTTGAGGGTCTAATGTGAAGGTTGGTTATAGTAAATTGACCTTGGATAATTAGGGATTTCTAATTCGTATTTGTTAAAGGATATGAATATAAGAACGACGTAGGAGTTAATTTGTATATTATCGTGTGCTTGTATTTAACCATAATGTTTGATTGTGCAGGACATGGATATGAAACAGGTCCGTGACCATGAGGACTTCATTGTTTCGAGCATTATAGCAGGTGGGTAATTTCCTACCTTGGTCAGGTAGTTGTTGTTGCATGCAGATTTAGACATATATATGATCATGTTATATGTTCATATTACCTTGACCCTGCTCTTATTTATTCTTGTGCTTGATACTTTGTCATTGACCATATATGCTCTAATGTTGATATCACATTTTCCTTTATCATGATTGAGGAGTTACAGATGTGATGTAAGTTGATCTATAAATGTTTAGGTAGGTGTAAATGTTGGAGTACGGATGATGACCTGATTTGTAAATTGGGAAAAAGGTCATCCATGGGTAGGTAATGTCCTGAATGTAAGATTGATTCCAATACCCTTAATTTGCATATTTACAACCGATCATGTGTTGTGTAAATGGTCAGGTGAATTGTGAATTGTGAATAGTGTGTCGCTATGGACCGGTGGTCCTAGCTTATTATGATCAGTTGAGTATGACTCTCTACAGGATAGAGAGTGTATTGATCAAATGGGTAGGACTCTCTGTAGAACAGAGAGTCTGTCGTAGATGTCTATATGTGTGACAGTGCATTCATGTCATTTGCATGCATACTGACGACATAGTCTCCCTTGTGGTTAAGAGGGTCGTCAGTCATTCTACTGTTGGGATGTATACTGAAAAGTCTATCTTTTGTATGAACATCTTAATTTTTGAAATAAGAATCACATGATCATTGTTTGCATATTTATGGTTATGCATATTGTCTAATACATTACATTGTAGATAACATGGTGTGTAGTGTCACACGGGAGATCATGTTATTAGTTCCTTGTAGAGTATAAGTAAAGGCTCACAACCGAGATGGTTTTGGACAAACCATTGGTATGGTTGTAGTGTGATTTGGTATTGGTTTGTCTTGACCATAGAATTACACTAGTACACTTTGTGTGTATTGAGTAGGACCGATTTAGAGGTGATACGATTTATTGCTGACTACATAATTGAATCGGACCTCGAATATTATGGTGTACATGCTCTTAATCCCGATATAATAACGGGCACATATACTTAGTACTTATTTCTTTTATTTACCAATGGACGAGATTTATAGAGTAAATCGATAGGCTCGGTAAGTTGGGAAATGATATTATTTATATGGTGTGCCATTGATTATAGGAGGAAACCGTGTCCTATATATTAGGATGATGATGTCCCCATGAGGAGCTCATAAGGTTCATCATGTAAACCCTACAGGTGGACTTGGTCCGACATGATGATAAGGTTGAGTGGTACTACTCATGGAGTTAGATGTTGATTAATTAATTGTTAGTAAATTCATTAATTGATGAACATTCGAGATCTTAAACACGGGGAGATATTTGTACAAATAATATATGGATCCCATATTTATTTATGGGGTTGGTGAGGTAGATCAATGATAATCCTCTAGTGGAATGGATTATCATTAATGGAACGTACTTTATGTGGGCTTGATCAATTGGGTGACCAAGATCCAACTCCTCCTCATGGTCCCTATTGTAGCCTATTAAACCCTCATGAAGCCTAGATCCGATGACGGAAAATGAAACTCTTGATCCGACGGTTGACATTAAATCTCTAGATCTGACGGTGGAGATTAAAAAGAGGCTCAAGCCTAACTCTATAAATAAGGGATAAGGGCTTGGGCGTGGAGATCATAAGACAAGGGTTAGGGTTTTTGGAGTTGGCTTGAGAGGAGAGGTGGGCGGCAGACCTAGGGTTTGCTTCTTCCTATTGGGCGGGGGCAAGAGAATTCTAGGGTTTGGCTCTTCTTGGTCGGCGGCAACTCCACCCTCTCTCTCTCTCTCTAGATTGGTTGGCTACTCCTCCCTCTCTCCTTTGGTCGGCGACAACCTTTCTTCAAGGTTGGCCGATGATCCTATTCTATTCCTTGGTCGGTGGCAACATCAAGTCCTTTGACTTGTTGGCCGGTTCTAGATAGGAAGAAAAGTTTTGTTTTATTCTTCCCTTTGTTCGGAGTGAGCAAAGAAGGGAAGAACGTGATTTAGGAGGCTTCGACTTTTGGAAGATCGTCGCCCACATGACATCCAAAAGGAGGAAGGACGTACAATAGAAGATCAAGAGGTATAACAAGAGGTATAAGCTTGTTTACTTTGATTAGTGTTCTTTTGTATTATGTATATAATTGTTTACAATTGTATGTGGCTAATTTACTTGGACCCTGAAGATAAACACAAAAACCGGCGATCCGTACATCGTCTATTCCGCAGCTAATCGAAGAAAAGAGATAAGTTACTTGAACAACAAGTTTGTTCAAGTGACCACTCCAATCGAATAGCACGATGATGGATCAGTTGCTTGGGTAATCCCTCTTTGTCAAGGATTAATTTTTTTTAATCCGTGGGCGTAGATGGGATCGTCATGCACAAGCAACCAAGTTGAAGTGGGAAGCGAAGTTTCCACCTTCATCTGCCTCCCAGATTTCTCCCAGAGGAGTAACTAGTGTGAGGGCAGAGCATTTGTTATGCCGCACTCTACCACAATAGACGATGGTAGTTGGAGTTCCATGTAGTTGATCTGGGTGCGTGGCACTCGACCACTCATAGGTAGTGTCAGTCGGAGTGGCCAGCAATAGGGACCCCCGTTGTGTAGCGAGCTCTTTACGCTCATTTGCTACTCGATCATAAACTGCCTACTCGGCCACTCTAGAGTAGTGGTTGGTGTTGTGTTGGGACAGTTGTCATGTCGTGCCACCTAGGCCACACTGGGGTCGTGGTAGCGAGTAGGGGTGCGCAGGCATAACCATGTGGATTATTGTGATTAGTGTATATATAGATGCAGTATATATATATATATATGCTTATTGTGATGTTGCATTTGATTGTACTATGCTTGTTGCATTTGCTTGTACATCATCTTCATACATGCTACTCGTATCTGTTATACGGTTGTGTCGGATACCTGTATATTTGTTGGTCATACCATTAGATACCTTTGACTTGTATCATGATTATAGTGAGAGTTAATATTACTCTTCATGTTGTATATTATGGATATATGCTCAGGTTGGATACATGTAGCGTAGCAGACTTCCAGGTATGTCTGCACTTTACGCTGCTCATTTTATTTAGGGAGTATACACATGTATTCATATACTATGCTGATGTATACCTATCGTACCTGTAGTTTATACTATTGAGTTACATGTGATATTCGATATATATACATGTTCACTCTTATTACCTACTGAGTTATACTCACCACCACGGACCTTGGGTTTTTTCTGTCGCCCAGGTAACAGGTAGAAGTCTTCGTGACGGCTTGGAGCTTCATCGGCGATTCATCCCATCTCTTTTATCCGAGCTTTCCGTGGATTTTGGATTATGTTGTGGACTTTATTTTGTGTCCGATGTTTTCTGTACTATTTGGTACTGTGGACTTGTCAGTTGGTGTGCACTTATGTTTGTTTTTGGATTGTATGTCAGTATGTGTGGTTATGGGTATGTGGTTTTATTTTTTCCGCTGTGTTTTGATATATATATGATTATTATGTTATGGTTGTGGGCCTAAGGCCTTGTATTAACAGGATATGTTGTCACGTACAGGAGAGATGTCGTCCGTCTGCTTTTCAGCATGACATACTCTCGGGGCGTGACAACTTTATTGGTATCAGAGTCGAAGGTTCTACGATGTCATACAATGATTTTATTTTTGAGTCTTGGATTCTCGGGAGTCAATTTATTTTTTGGTTTTGGTTTTTGTGAGATGGGATTGATAGCGGCATAAGCTCCAGGCAGCATAAAGTAAGAATTTCTGATAACTCATATTTCAGATAAATACTTATCTAAACTTGTTCAACAGGTGTATATAGTTAGAGTTATGACACCTGTACAGACTTGTAGTAGAGGTCGTCCACCGAGGCGACCAGCCGGAGTTGCCTTTAGGGTTTATACTCCCGATTTTGTTGGCTATGCATTTAGTGTATATAACAGGGAATAACCTGTAGTATGTGGTTTGAGTTGACCACGGGAATGACCTGTTGAGTCTGTGAGCCTTGAACTTGTGTCGAAAAGGTGAATTTCCTTTGAGAGCCGATTGATACCGAGTCGGAAAGGAGGGGTCAAGTCGTCACATTTCTTGTGGAAATCAGAGACTACAGTTTTAGGGATTTTTACTAATTATGCTAGTCAGATCATTACCTGTTGAGTAATGGACAAGACGAGTAGGCTATTGTTGATGCAGATAGCAGAAGGCTAGTTTATGGGGTTTTCATAGGGATTTTTATTTTTGAGTTGTTTGTACTGGGTTGTATAACTTTGAAGGTACTTTTGAGTACTTAACTCATGTTATACAGAGAAAGTAGAGTTATTTACATACCATTATCATGATCAAGTCGGTATTTGCTAGTAAATGTGAAAAATAATCTTTGGGGAATAATATATCACTTATCATGGTTAGTGATGTTGAGAGAGAGTATTTCTCCGCATCACTTTCTGTGACACATTGTAGGGAATTCTTGAGCTTCAAGTAGGGTGATCGTCGATAACAGGAATACCATGCAGAGTCATTAGACTTGCAAAGTTTATGCTCACCTAATAGATCAAGAGTGTAAATGAATTTCTTAAGCCACTCAGAGTTACTACATTTGGATTAGGATGTTTGGATCCTCTATCAGATCCTGCCAAAAGACATTGGGTTGAGTCAGGAGTTTAGAAATGACTCCGTACAAGTGTTTGGGAGATGAAGATCGATAAGCAGACATTGCAAGTCAGATGTTGGAATGAGAAGCCTTCGAATGTTGGTCAAAAGGAGCAAGATCGGAGTCATAATCCATGAGCTACTATTAAAGAGTTTTTCCTATCATGGAAGACCCACCGCAGATCGTCAGAACTGTTTGATGTTATCAGTGAAATCATAACAAAGATTCCGAAGGAATTCTGTGGGTGCAGTGCGGATCACGAAGTCACACAAAGTCAGATTATCCGTTGGATCAGATCATTTGTTGCTATTGTAAGCAATCAGTATAGTTGAGGAGGTGTATTTTGAAGACTCAGTTAAAGACTATCAATGGTGTTCCGGGAGGATGATGCACCGTCTCGATAGCAGAGATCAACACAGAAGATTGGGTTATCTCATCAGCAATGACCTACTACCTCAGGTGTGGATGGAGTTCCTTGATACTTCCCTTCAACAGAGATCAGAATAAAAGCATTATCAGCAAAAAAACATCTTAGAAGATTCATGCAAACAACAACAATAGTTACCCCCCAAACGTGGATTGGCTTTGTACAGAAGAGAGAGTATACGACGATGGTCGTATCTATTCGGTATTCTAAGTGATGGGATCAGATGATCTAGGGAAAATCCTTAGGTCGTTCATCATAGAAATGCGACCACTTTATCGCGGACTGTTGGATCTGATTTTTTTCTCTTCGGAGAAAGGTCGAGACCTGTGGGGAGCCTTTGGATCGGATCGGCAGATAATTGATCGTTCAGGGTATTACTTTAGTTTACCCTCTGGGTTAATATATTAGAGATGCTTGTAGTTTATAGCTATCTTTGTCTAGAACATTTTTAGTTTGGATTAGATGGATTACATCGACTTGTGGGTCGGTGGTATCTCTACCGTCAGGTGAGATGTGGACCAACAATTAAGAAGTCAAGGGATGCCCTTAGACTTTGATAGATATACCTTTACTATAGACATATCCTTACGGATGGTCAAATTATTGAAATTATGGTATGATATGTCTCTCAGATGTGTGTATAATCTGAGAGTATTCAGATGTAGTTTTGGATGAACTCCTAGGCTTGTCGCTGCATAGTAAGTGGAGTAGGCGATCAGAGTGATTTTGGAGATAGTGTCGGTATTGAATACTTTGTACCAATGATAATTTTGTTGGTATCAGTGTTGCTAAACACTATGGAAATTAGAAGAACATGAGTTGCGATTATAGGAGACGTTAGAGGGGATATTTATCTGTCCCAGTATTTCTCCTTGAGAAGATCCAAAACTCTTTGTTGAAAGAGAGATGTACCTTTGAGATTATGGATCGATTATCGATGATGGAATGCGATAGTGGTTGAAAGTGAATATCCTTCGTTGTGGATAGATGATCTATTTAGATCAGCTAAGGACACCTGTGTATACTCTAAGGTTGGTTTACGACTGGTGTGATGATATTGTAGTGACATGATGGCATACAATTATCATTGTCGTTGTGATGATTGATATATCATCAGTGTAGAGTAAAGAGGATGTCGGTGAGTAAACGACAATTTCATACTTGGTATGAATTTTATGAGTTTTGACTAAGTTGTTAGACTAATAAACAATTTATTCGTCCATGGATTTGAGAAATCGTGTATTCGGGACTCGATTAGATCAGGTTGTGGTTATTGAAGTTGCGTAACTTGGCCACTGTTGATGGTGGTAGTTGGAGTTGCGCACTCGACCACCGTAGATGGTGGTTCCCTTGTATGTTTTGGCTACTCCTACGAATGTGGATAAAAGGCTTTTAGCGTTACTATACCACAGATTTGTTTGACCAAAAGGGTAATAGAATTCACTCGGTTGGAAGCTTGTGAAATTAGGTTTCAGGACCTAGATGGTGATTGACGTTTACATCTGTGTTAGTTAATCCTTCCGGGGTGGATGGAAGGATGTTGTATGCAGATGCATCGTTTCAAGGAACGGAGCGATCCCGATGCAGTTGAATGAGGCGTATCTTGAGCTTACGACAGTTGAAGAACTGTGAGACAAGATGTTATATACATGACGTGGACTTAGTGGACGTTATCCTGATTATTAGATGTATGGAGCAGAAGTGCTCATGGAGTTTTGACTAGCTACTGGGTAGCTACTATAGAGTTGTTGGAATGTGAATAGTTGCAACAAGTGAGATTAGTCGCTATAGTCTTCCATGCACTTACAGAGTGTGTGGTGGAGTGGATTTTGGACGGTAGATGGACTTCTCTTGTGAGAAGATAATTTCCCGTCTCTAATATGGATATGTGTTCTGGACACACATCCACTTAAGAAAGAGTTGCTACAGGAGGCACATTATTTGAGAGTTGCTTTACATCCTGGTGGTACTTGGATGTACCGAGATTTGAAACGCTCATACTGGTGGAACGGTATAAAAGAGATAGTGCAGACTTGGTTGCTCGATGTTCAGTATGCCAACGGGTAAAGGCTGAACATTAGAAACCCGCTGGGTTGCTCTAGGAAATTTCAATTCCGGAATGGAAGTGGGAGCATATCACATTGGATTTCGTTACGGGATTACCCAAAACCCGTAAAGGACATGATGCGATTTGGGTGATCGTGGATCGGTTAACCAAATCAGCTCACTTCCTTCCTATTCGTAGGACGGACTCATTAGATCATCTAGCATAATTGTACTACTAGGAGATTATCAGATTGCATGGTGTACCTTTGAGTATCATATCTGATAGAGATCCGTGATTGACTTCGCGATTCTGGTAGAGTCTGCAGCAGGCCATGGGAACAGAGCTTCGACTCAGTACAATATTTCATCCACAGACAGACGGACAGTCCGAATATACCATTCAGACATTGGAGGACTTATTGAGATCGTGTGTCATGGATTTCGATGGCAGTTGGGAGGATCACATTCCTTTAGTGGAATTTGCCTATAACAACAACTACCACTCTTCTATTCAGATGGCTGCTTTCGAGGCATTATACGACAAACTCTATAGATCTCCCATGTTGTGGGAGGAGGTTGGGGAGCGACAGTTGCTGGGGCCACAGAGTATTCAGCATGATGCAGAGTTGGTGCGAGTGATCAGACGACGATTATCTGAGGCACAAGATCGTTAGAAGAGTTATGCGGACCGAAGGTGAAGGCCTCTGGAATTCTTAGTCGGGGAGCATGTATTCCTACGAGTGTCATTCACTAAAGGAGTCAAGAGATTCGGGTTAAAAGGAAAATTAGCTCCATGTTACATTGGTCCATTTGAGATATTGGAGCGAATTGGAGGTGTAGCTTATCGGTTGGCTTTACCTCCGACACTTGCAGGTGTTCACAACGTATTTCATGTTTCTATGCTAAGAAAATACGTGTCGTGATCTAATCATGTTCTAAAAGAGGTTCCGATACCACTCCAGGCGAATGCGACTTATGAGGAGATTCCAGTGCGGATTCTTGGTCGCAAGGAGCGACAGTTGCAGAGCAAAACCATCCGACTCGTAAAGGTTGGATGGCAGCATCATACTGATGAGGAGGCTACATGGGAGCTGGAAGATACTATCCGAGCTCGATACCCTCATCTGTTTACCTGAGGTATGTGGTCATTTCGAATTTTGCTTGATCTAATTTTTGCATTTAAGTAAGAAATTTGGGGACCAAATTTTAATAAGTGGGAAAGAATGTAAAATACCATAGGAAAATAATAATAATAATAATAATGTTTGTTAATTAGGAAAATACTCTATGGAATTTTCCAGAAATTTTTAGAAATTTTCCTAGACTTAAATGGAAATTTCTAAGATAATTTGTGGAGAAAGATTTAATAACCTTAAAGGGGTTTTAAGCACAACCCGTTAAAACCAAAACCCGACCCGCTTAATAAAAATTAATGCCAGCAATTTAACACTGCATCCGTTCTCCCATTTCTCACTGTCGAACCGACGAGTATTTTCCCTTTCGCGATCTTTTCTCCTCATGTTTCTGCTTCTCGCCCGGCTCCTCATCCCGACTAAAGGCGAAAACGATCAACCTACTCTTGGTGATCTCTTCAAAGGAGCGTGCGCAGCAGATGTGCGAGGGGAGGGGAGCTTGAATCGACGGTGTCACCGTGTTGTTCCAGTCGGGAGTTACTTCACGATTCTGTCAGAGCAAGATAGGGTGATCTCTTCCATCGGTAAGTTTCTTCTTCCCCCATCTACGATGAGATCTATCTCCGCCTGACATCTTTGCTCCCTTGTAGCAAACAAACTGGTGGTGATATAGGGCAGTGGCGTTGTCATTAGGTTTTCCAGCGAACCAAGTAGTCCACTGCCATTTGTGGTCAGGGAAAGGCGAGCATCGATTTTGGTTCTCCTTACCTTGAACGAGAGTAAGATGTTGGTGTGGTTTCCTACGCTAATCTCGAAATTTGATTTGGCTAGTGGTCTGTTTCTGGGAACGGTGGAATTTGGGAAGGGTTTGCTGCCGATTTTGGGGATTTACTGCCGGTGAGGTTCCAATTGTTGGTAAGCAAGATCAATTTCATTTTTGTTCTATCAGTCTAATTTGATTCATTGGATGGCTATGGGTAATATTGAATTTCCTTTCGTTGTTGTGGCTGTGATTGGAGTTGGCCGGTTGTGAATGGTCTGATGGGTGTTCTGTGTGGTGTTGGTATTGATCTTGAGTCTCAAAGGGGGTTGTGCAGTGGAGTGAATCGGCTGTGAGTTAGAGATTTGTCGACGGTGTGAGGAGAGTGAGTGGAGAATTCCAATTAGGGTGATCATATCCCTAATTGGGTGTAATGGTGGGTTGATCGGGGTTGTGATTATGGCTGGGGATAGTTGGTTGTGCTATTAAATTTAGTATGGATAGATGTGTGTGTGATGATGATCTATGTTGTAATTATGTATGGAATTGAATGTTGTAAGTTAGCATTTTTGCTAATTGGAGATGGTGGGTTTTACTATGGTGTAAATTTTACCAGTTGAGGGTCTAATGTGAAGGTTGGTTATAGTAAATCAACCATGGATAATTAGGGGTTTCTAATTCGTATTCGTTAAAGGATATGAATATAAGAATGACATAGTAGTTAATTTGTATATTGTCGTGTTCTTGCATTTAACCATAATGTTTGATTGTGCAGGACGTGGATACGAGACTGGTCTGCGCCCATGAGGACTTCATTGTTTTGAGCATTACAGCAGGTGGGTAATTTCCTACCCTGGTCAGATAGTTATTGTTGCATGCAGATTTAGACATATATATGATCATGTTATATGTTCATATTACCTTTACCCCGCCTTTATTTATACTTGTGCTTGATACTTTATCGTTCGCCATATATGCTCTAATGTTGATATCACATTTTCCTTTATCATGATTGAGGAGTTACAGATGTGATGTAAGTTGATCTATAAATGTTTAGTTAGGTGTAAATGTTGGAGTATGGATGATGACCTGATTTGTAAATTGGGAAAAAGGTCATTCGTGGGTAGGTAATGTCCTGAACGTAGGATTGATTCCAATTCCCTTACGTTGCATATTTACTACCGATCATGTGTTGTGTAAATGGTCAGCTGAATTGTGAATAGTGTGTCGCTACGGATCGGTGGTCCTAGCTTGTTATGATAAGTTGAGTACAACTCTCTACAGGATAGAGAGTGTATTGATCAGATGGGTAGGACTCTCTGTAGAACAGAGAGTGTGTGGTAGATGTCTGCATGTGTGACAGTGCATTCATGTCATTTGCATACATACTGATGACATAGTCTCTCTTATGATTGAGAGGGTCGTCAGTCATTCTTCCTCCCAGGTTGCTCCCAGAGGAGTAACTGGTGTGAGGGCAGAGCATTTGTTGTGCCACACTCTACCACTATAGACGGTGGTAGTTGGAGTTGTGTGCAGTTGTCCTGCGTGTGTGGCACTCGACCACTCATAGGTAGTGTCAGTCGGAGTGGCCAGCAGCAGGGACCCCCGTTGTGTAGCGAGCTCTTTACGCTCATATGCTACTCGAACATACTACCCACTCGACCACTCTAGAGCAGTGGTTGGTGTTGAGTTGGGACAGTTTTCATGTCGTGCCACCTAGGCCACACTGGGGTCGTGGTAGCGAGTAGGGGTGCACAGGCATGACCATGCATGCTGCATTGCCATACCTTATGGTGTTTTGCATATTATCATATATATACATATATGCATGTATATATATATATATGGATGATTGTGATTAGTATATATATAGATGCAATCTATATATATATGCTTATTGTGATGTTGCATTTGATTGTACATCATCTTCATACATGCTACTCGTATCTATTATACGGTTGTGTCGGATACCTATATATTTATTGGTCAGACTATTAGATACCTTTGACAAGTATCATGATTATAGTGAGAGTTAGTATTACTCTTCATGTTGTATATAGTGGATATATGCTCAGGTTGGATACATGTAGCGTAGTAAACTTCCAGGTATGTCTGCACTTTATGCTGTTCATTTTGTTTAGGGAGTATACGCATGTATTCATATACTATGGTGATGTATACCTGTCGTACCTGTAGTTTATACTGTTGAATTACATGTGATATTTGATATATATACATGTTCTCTCTTATTACCTACTGAGTTATACTCACCACCACAGACTCTGGGTTTTTTTGTCGCCCAGGTAACAGGTAGAAGTCTTCGTGATGGCTTGGAGCTTCGCCAGCGATCCATCCCATCTCCTTTTTTCAAGCCTCCCGTGGATTTTGGACTATGTTGTGGACTTTATTTTGTGTCCGATGTTTTCTGTACTGTTTGGTACTGTGGACTTGTCAGTTGGTGTTCACTTATGTTGGTTTTTGGATTGTTTGTCAATGTGTGGTTATGGGTATGTGGTTTTATGTTTTCCACTGTGTTTTGATATATATATGCTTATTATGTTATGGTTGTGGGCCTAAGGGCCTTGTATTAACATGATATGTTGCCACGTACAAAGGAGATGTCGTCCGTTTGCTTTTCGGTACGACATACTCTCAGGGCGTGACAAAATGTCTGGTCCACTCGACCCATTTGGACTTCATGCCTGGTGTCCGATCCTCCGAATATATCAAGACATATGCCTAGTATCCGGTCAACATAACCTACTAGGACTTCCTGTTAAGCCTACACACTTAACACTGATATTAGAACATAAGTCCTAACTTTAACTATGGTTCATACTTCAAAACCAAGGATTGATGCTCTCTGCATCAACAATCTCCCCTTTTTGATGTATAACAACACATCAGTTAAAGCTAGGAGAATCAAACTATAATATCCAATTATAGAATATATCAAAAATGCATTGGGTTAAAAATGTATATGCATGAAATGCTCATATGCATAAAAAATATTAAATTTTTAAATCTCCCTCTCTTTAAGTCTCTTCTCTCTAACTTTAAATCTCCTCTTTTAAATTTTCTCTCTCTCCCTTTGGCATACATCAAAATCAATATTAAGTTTCAAATTCCACAACTTTAAAGATAAAAATTAAAGTTTTAATCAAAAAATATTCTATAAAAAATGCTTAAGATTATCAATACTCCCCCTAAACAAGATTTTCTTTTAAAGATAGGATCTCTCCCTTTATCTTTCGATTTCAAAATTTTCAAAAGATTAATTTTCTAAAATTTTTAAAATTCAATTTTCAAAATTTATCAATGCTCCCCTTAAAATATTTTTGAACTTCTCAAACTATCTTAATTTTCAAAATCCTTTAAATTCCCCCTTAATAAAAATATTTTTCAAATTTTCAACTTTCAAAATTTCTCAAAATTTTTTTAACTCCCCCTTAAAAATATTTTTCAAAATTTCAATTTTCAAAATTCTAACTCCCCCTCAATAAAAATATTTTTCAAAATTTTAATTTTCAAAATTCTAACTCCCGCACAATAAAAACATTTTTCAAAATTTTAATTTTGAAAATTCTAACTCCCCCTTAATAAAAACAATTTTCAAAATTTTAATTTTTAAAATTGTAACTCCCCCTCAATAAAAATATTTTTGAAAATTCTAAAATTTTAAAATTCTAACTTCCCCTCAATAAAAATATTTTTTAAAATTTTAATTTTCAAAATTCTAACTCCGCTTCAATAAAATTATTTTTCAAAATTTTAATTTTCAAAATTCTAACTCCCCCTTAATAAAAATAGTTTTCAAAATTCTAAAATTTTAAAATTCTAACTCCCCCTGAATAAAAATATTTTCCAATATTTTAATTTTCAAAATTCTAAATCCCCATTTAAAAAATATTTATTTTTTGAAATTTTAACACCTTTATGTAGAGGAAATGTTGACCGCTAGAGGGGGTGAATAGTGTTAATTCATTGCTTGATGGAATTCGATCGCGTTCGTCTACAAATCTCGTTAGCGCAGTGGAAATAAAACAAATAGCAATAACAAAATATGACAAACACAATTCACAACACAAGTATATAATGTGGTTCAGAATCGAATGATTCCTACTCCACGGATCGAGCTCTAAAGAGCTCTAGTGATGCACACGCAATCACTAATCACAAATAACTCCTTCTCGGAACAATCTGGAGGCGGAGAAACCTCTTACAATAGATTACAAAAGTAATACAAGGTAAAATAAGAAAAATACAAAAAAAAAATACAACAATCTATGCAAAGAAAAACTTTACAAATACTCATTTGATTGCTTGCTTTGTGGTTGCTTGAATTGCACTTGGAGACCCTGATTTGCAGCAACAAATCGCCCCAAAAGCCTTCAAAAACCATTGTTGATTTCCTCCTCCATAAGCTCCCTTTAAAGCTGCTTCCTGGGCTTGAAATTGCCGATCAATCGACTGGTCGGGACCATCAGTCGACTGATGACACTGTTGCTATGAGACAACGGTGTAATCAACACTGGAAAAATCCAATGTATAGGACATCAGTCGACTGATCATGACCATCAGCCGACTGATCAAGCCTTCACTCGACTACTGACCCTAGCAGTCGAGTCTCGACTCGATTCTGTGCCTGAGATTCCAAGCACTAGTCGACAGATCACAAGATCACGATCGCTGTGCTAATCACCGATCGCCAAAGGTCGGCGCAATGATCGGCCGATAATTCCGCCAAACCCTAGTTGACTCATGCCAGTCGACTGCCAAATGGCACTAGTCGACTGATACATCTTAAACATGAGGTTTTAACCTCAAACATGAGGTTTAACCCAAGTATGGTACCCCCATACTTGCTAGACCACCCGTAGCCTATACCTAAGCCTTCTAGCCAACTCTATCAGCCTCGCGCCTATCGGATCCCTCCAAGTCATCCATGACTTGTTCATCCATACGCTAGCCTTTAGGTGCTTCCATCAGCTATGTCATGCTAACGGTGTCTACACCGCCAAGGCACATTGGATTTGCACTGCTAAGACTTCGCTTGGACTTTACGCCGCTAACCATTGGACTTATGATGCCAAGACTCCCGCTTGGACTTTACGCCGCCAATATCAAACCCCTTGGACTTCTCAAATGCCAAGACTCAAGCTTGGACTTTCCCTTGCCAACCCATGTTGGACTTCTCAAATGCCAAGACTCAAGCTTGGACTTTCCCTTACCAACCCATGTTGGACTTTCCATGCCAAGACCCATGCTTGGACTTTTCCTTGCCAACCCATGTTGGACTTTCCATGCCAAGTACTCAAGACTTGGACTTTTCCTTGACTTGGTCAACTCCAGTCAACCATCAAAATCCCCTCGAGTCAAACTCGAGCCCGGTCAATCATGACCCGGGTCGATTGTGCCAACAATCTCTCCAAAACAATATCAGACATCAATGTCAAACATCGATGTCAAACTTCTATGTCAAACATCAAAACATCGCTCGAGTCAAACTCGAGTCCCGATCAATCGTGACCTGGGCCGATTGCACCAATAATCTCCCCCATTTTGATGTTTGACAAAAACACATACCTTTGAGTTAGAACACTAACTTAAATTCCTTTACCAATTATCCCAAATTGGTAATTTTACCTTCTCTCCCTTTTTGACATACATCAAAAAGGTTCTCTCCAAGGAGGTCAATGTCTCATGTGAAGGTTTTGCCCGGAAGCTCTGATACCAATTGAAGGGTTTTGCTTATCGAGTCCGTGAGGGGAAACTTCGCTTCCCACTTCACCTTGGTCGTTTTTTCATGGCGATCCCCTCGATGTCCCCGGATTAAAAAATTTAATCCTATACAAAAAGGATTGCCCGAACAACCAAGTCATCATCATGCTATTCGTTTAGAGAGGTCACTTGAACAAACTAGTTGTTCAAGCGACCATCCACTATTCTACGAGTAGCCGCGGAATAGATGATGTCCGGATCGCCGGTTTTTGTGTTTATGCTCAGGATCCAAGTATTATTTAGCCATATACAGATTTATATCATGCTTATAATTGAAAAACAAATACAAACATGTAACATATAAAGATTAGAGAATCGATATACCTCTCGATCTTCTAATGTATGACCTTCCTCCTTTCGGACGTCGTGTGGACGACGATCTACCGTAAGTCAAAGCTCCTAGATTGCAAATCTTCCTTCCTTGCTCTTCCAAAGCAAAAGGAAGAATAGAAACAAAGTTCTTCTCCTCCCTAAAACCAACCAACAAGGAACAAAAGAGATCCTTGCCGCCGTCCAACTAGGAGGAGGAGTTTGTGGTGGAATCCGGCCAAGACACCAAGGGAAGCCCTATATCTTGTTTCCACCACCTAAGGAGAAGGGAATAGAGACATTTGGGCGCCGGCCAAGAGCTGTAAAGGGGCTGGAAAGATGTTGGACGCCGGCCAATGAAGGAAGAAGAAGAAGAGAAAACCTTCCTTATTTGGTGCCGCCCTAGCCTCCAAACCCTAACCCTAATCCTATCTCAACTAGGATTCCTTCTCTTGCCGCCCAAAAACCCTAGCTCTCTTGGATGTTGTTCACGCCAACTCCCTTTCCCTTCTTTTATAGAGTTAGGGATAAGTCATGAATTAATCTCCTCCATTGGTTCTAGGGATTTAATCTCAACCGTCGGATCTAGAGATTTAATCTCAACCGTCGGATCTTAGAGATTTAATCTCTACCTATGGATCTTAGAATTTTGTTTCTATCCATTGAATCTAAGTTTCATGAGGTGTTAATAGGCTACATTAGGGACCATGAGGAGGAGTTGGATCTTGGCCACCCATGGATCAAGCCCACATAAAGTCCGATCCACTAATGATGATCCAATCCACTAAAGGATCATCATTGATCTACCTCACCAACCCCCATATGATAATATGGGCTCCATATATTATTTGTACATTTTCTCCCTGTGTTTAAGATCTCGAATGTCTGTCGATTAATTAATTTACTAACCATTAATTAATCAACATCTAACTCCATGAGTAGTACCACTCAACCTTTTTATCATGCCGGACCAAGTCCACCTGCAGGGTTTACATGATGAACCTTATGAGCCCCTCAAGGGGACATCATCACTCTAATATATAGGATACGGTTTCCTCCTATAATCAACGGTACACCATATAAATAATATCATCTCCCAACTTACCGAGCCTATCGATTTAATCTATAAATCTCACCCATTGTTAAATCAAAGAGATGAATACTAAGTATATGTGCCCGTTATTATATCGGGATTAAGAGCATGTACTAAATAATATCTGAGGTCCGATTCGATTATGTAGTCAACAATAAATCGAATCACCTCTAAGTCGGTCCTACTCAATACACACAAAGTGCACTAGTGTGATTCTATGGTCAAGACAAACCAATATCAAATCACACTACAACCATTCCGATCGTTTGTCCAAAGTCATCTCGGTTATGAGCCTTTACTTATACTTTTCAAGAAGCCGATAACATGATCTCCCGTGTGACACCACACACCATGTTATGTACAATGTAAAGTATTAGACAATATGCTTAACCATAGAAATATGCAAACAATGATCATGTGATTCTTATTTCAAAATAAAGATGTTCATACAAAAGGTAGACTTTTCAGTATACATCCCTACAATCTCCCACTTATACTAAAAGACTATGTTGTCCTTAAATTTCCATACATCTTATCCCCATTCCCTCCACATGCCTTTCAAAAGCTCTCGCCGGAAGGGCCTTAGTGAAAGGATCTACCAGGTTATCTTCCGATGCAATCTTGGCCACAACAACTTCTCCTCTCTTTACGATTTCTCGTATCAGGTGGTACTTGCGCTCTATGTGTTTACTAGCCTTATGGGCTCGTGGTTCCTTTGAGTTTGCAACTGCACCACTATTATCACAATAAATTGTGATAGTTCTGGTCAAACCAGGAATCACATCCAAGTCAATCAGGAAGTTCCTGAGCCACACAACTTCTTTGGCCGCCTCAGAGGCTGCCACATACTCAGCTTCCATGGTGGAGTCCGCCACACATTTTTGCTTGACACTCCTCCATACAATGGCTTCACCTCCCAAAGTAAACACAAAACCTGAGGTAGACTTACTGTTATCCCTATCAGATTGGAAGTCGGAATCCGTGTAACCCACAGAGAGTAATTGGTCTGCTCAGTAAACCAGCATATAATCCCTAGTCCTTCTCAGATACAACAATATATGCTTTACCGCAATCCAATGTCCCTGTCCTGGATTACTCTGATATTTGCTGACCATGCCCACGGCATAGTAGATATCTGGTCTCGTACATAGCTTCGCATACATGAGGCTTCCTACTGCCGAAGCATAAGGAACTGCCTTCATCTCCTCTATCTCCTCAGATGTTCTAGGACACATCTCCTTAGATAAAGGAACTCCATGCCTGAAAGGTAGAAAACCCTTCTTGGAGTTCTGCATGCTAAAACGATCCATAATCGTGTCTATGTATGAAGCTGGGAATAAGCACAACATCCTTTTCCTGCGATCCCTTATAACCTTGATCCCAAGGATCTGTCCCACTTCTCCCAAGTCCTTCATATCAAAATGTTTGGACAGCCATACCCTTATGCCCGATAACACTTTGATATTGTTGCCAATCACCAAAATGTTATTTACGTATAGTACAAGAAATACCACTACGTTTCCGTCACATCTCTTGTATACACAAGACTCATCCGCACTTTGAATAAATCCATAAGACTGGATTACTTCATCAAAGCGGATGTTCCAAGACCTCGAAGCTTGTTTCAATCCATAAATGGACCGATTAAGCTTACATACAATATGCTCTTTGCCCTTAGCAATGAATCCCTCTGGTTGCTTCATGTAGATGTTTTCCTCAAGAGTTCCATTAAGGAAAGCTGTCTTGACATCCATCTACCACACCTCATAATCCATATGAGCTGCTATGCATAAGAGAATCCGGAGAGACTTAAGCATGGCTACCGGCGAAAAGGTCTCCTCATAATCGATACCCTCTTTCTGAGTATACCCCTTTGCATCAAGCCTCGCTTTGAAGGTCTCAACCTTCCCATCTATTCTTCTCTTTCTCTTGTAGATCAACTTGCATCCAATGGTTTTTACACCATCAGGTGGTTCTACTAGCTCCCAGACCTGATTTGAATCCATAGATTCAATCTCAGCATTCATTGCACTTTGCCAAGATACTGCATCTTTATCTAGGATTGCCTCGTCATATGTCCAGAGATCAGGTTCATGTTCTCCAGGGACCAAATCAGAAGATTCTCCCAAGAACATGAATCTATCAGGCTGTCTCACAACCCTCCCACTACGACGAGGTATCACCTGTGTATCCTCTGTGACACGCAGTGCAGTGACATGTGGTATATTCTCTTGTACCGGTGGTAGTAAAGAAGTGACTTCCCCTTTTAACTCCTCAAGAACAATTTTACTCTTGGGCTTATGGATCATCACATAGTCTTCCTCTAGAAATCTTGCATTCGTGCTAAAGATCACCCTCTGATCTCTAGGACTATAAAACAAGTCACCCTTCATTCCTCTAGGATAGCCAACGAACAAGTGTACGTCTGTACGAGGTTCCAACTTACCAGCATCTGCCTTCAGCACATGTGCTGGACTCCCCCATATCCGAATATATCTTAGACTAGGCTTTCACCCAGTCCACAACTCTGTGGGAGTAGAAAGCACTGATTTAGATGGAACCAAGTTCAGAATGTATACCGCTGTATCTAGAGCATATCCCCAGAACGAATCTGGCAAGTCAGAATAACTCATCATCGATCTAACCATCTCCATAAGAGTCCTATTCCTTCTCTCTTCGACACCGTTCTGCTGGGGTGTGCCAGGTGCAGTCAATTGGGATTGAATCCCAGCCTCTGATAAGTAGTTCCTAAAAACTCCCAAGAGGTACTCACCACCACGATCAGATAATTGTGTCTTAATACTTTTACCTTGATGTTTCTCCAGATCAACCTTGAATTCTTTGAACTTGTCAAAGCATTCAGACTTGCAGCACATCAGGTAAATGTATCCATATCTTGAGTAATCGTCTATAAAAGAGACGAAATACTCAAAACCACCTCTAGCCTGGATAGACATAGAACCACACAAATCAGAATGAACCAATTCTAACACATTTTTGGCTCTATACCACTTGGCCATAAAAGGCCTCTTGGTCATCTTACCCTCCAAGCAAGATTCACAGGTTGGGAGATCCTCCAACACTAATGAACCCAAAGGTCCATCAGCTATCAACCTTTGAATTCTTCTTAGGTTAATGTGACCAAGCCTAAGATGCCAAAGATATGTTTGGTTCATCTTCGAAGGTTATTTTCTCTTATTGAAATTAGAAGATGAGTTATTAACTTCAATTTGCATCATGGGAGGTTTTGGTTCAAGTGTGTACAAATTTCTTATCAATGCACCCGAACAGATAATGTCTCTATTCCTTCTTATAACAACTCTATGATTAAAAGAAATAGAATATCCATCCATAAACAATTTAGAAACTGAAATTAAATTCTTTCTAAATAAGGGTACATAAAGGCAATTCTTAAGAACCAAAAGTTTATTTTTCTCAAAAGATAAATGAACGCCTCCCACTACAACATCCGCCACCTTCGTGGCATCGCCCAAGTACACGGTAATCTCCCCCTCAGCCAGTCGTCTCGTTTCCTGGATCACCTACAAAGTATTGCAGACATGATCAGTGGCTCCCATATCTACACACCACGTGCCGGTAGATAACACCGCTAAACATGTTTCAACGACTAGACCAAAAGATATACCTTTGTTCTTACGGTTGGGGCAGTCCTTCATCCAGTGTCCAGTCTGCTTACAAATGAAGCACTTGCCTTTCGGCTTCTTCACTCCTCCCTGAGTACCTCCCACCGCCTTCGCCCTAGTTTGTTTCTTCTTCTTCTTGCCTTTCGGCTTAGAAGTAGAAACCTTTTGGGTCACCACGGTATGCGCCTGAGCACTCTGACAAAATAGTCCCTCTGTCGCCTAGAGTTCTGTCAGAAGTTCCGCCAACGAATACAACCTCTTGTTTATGTTGTAGTTCAGATGAAACTGCTCAAAACTCCTAGGTAGAGACTAGAGTATGATATCGACCTGGGTTTCCCCATCTATCTCAGCTCCTAGGATCTCCAACTCATTCAAATGAGCAATCATCTTGAGAACTTGATACCTCACGGGTGTTCCCTCGATCATGGTGGTCGTCATCAAGTTTCTCATGGCCTCTTGCCTCATCGCGGCCGATTGAGATTGAGCATCATATCATAAGCAGTGGACATGGCTTGATGTTGATGTTGCAGTACATTTGACATAGATGCCAAAATGTAACACCGCGCCATCTCATCGGCCTTGATCCACTTCTTATAGCTCTCTCTCTCCTTTTCCCCAGAATCATCTGCAGGCTTGGGAGGGCACTCTTCGAGGAGTACATATTTGTATTCCTCAGCAGTCAAGACAATGTCTAGATTCCTCTTCCAATCAACAGAGTTGGGTCCAGTATGTTTGTTCTCTTTCAGTATCACAGCAAGTGGGTTGAAAGTTATTTTGAAAGAAAACCTAAGAATCACATAAATCAAAACATTAGATTTCAAAAAATTATTGATTCCTCAAACAATAAAATTTTAAAATCAACCAACACCTCAAAACACCGAGAATATCATATGCCATGATAGTGTACGTATACGAATTCTACATTTGTAAAAGGAGGTTTTACCCATTAATTTTACTATCTTGTCAACCTAACTTTTTGACAAGAAAAATTAATAATTGGTCCCACTTTGGCCCTATAAATAAAAGCAGTGGCTGCGATGGGGAGGATACTTATATTTGTATCTAAGTGTTCACCATTACTAGGTACCAAGGTAATTATCTCAGGTTATGTGCCTTCCGATTGGGAAGTACACATGCTCCTTGATAATTCCCTATAACCATATTTGACCTTGTGATCCGCAAACAAACCCATCCGATATGGAGGAAGGCACTCAGAGCCGACGCTCAAGTTTGTTTGCATCACTTGTCAAATCGTAATAGAGGCCGTGGGAATTTTAAAAATTCCCTCTCCCACTTAGTAATTTGAAATTGAGGAATTTTCCTAGCCTACGTCATGCATATCAAACAAAAAGCAATAAATATGAAAAATAAATTATTTTCCAACTATTATGGCTTTTGTCTTCAATATGACTCACGTCGCATCGCCATCTCGTCCGCTCCTCCTACGCCATGTACGAGCCATCCGGAGATCTGAGCCAAGACTAAAACCTATTTTAATTTACATCCATCGATCCTATACTCAACGAGGGAGTGTACATGAAATCTAAATCGAAAGTAAAATAAAATAAAGAGTGGCTAAACAATGCCATATCTAATTTACAAAAAATCAAATACTAGCCTCGTCAACCCCGAGGATTCAACAAAATAAATATTTACACGCATACAATCACATACTCACATATGGCCATAATAGTCGGATCTTATGCCTGCAACCAAAGAGTTAAACTACGCATATCCTACTATTATCCGACACATATAATATATGAAAAGTGCATAAAAAATTAACAGAATCCTAAACACACAAAACCGGAAACCTTGGCGCTGATACCAATTGAAGGTTTTGCCCGGAAGCTCTGATACCAATTGAAGGGTTTTGCTTATCGAGTCTGTGAGGGGAAACTTCGCTTCCCACTTCACCTTGGTCGTTTGTTCATGGCGATCCCCTCGATGTCCCCATATTAAAAAATTTAATCATAGACAAAAAGGATTGCCCAAACAACAAAGTCATCGTCGTGCTATTCGTTTAGAGAGGTCACTTGAACAAACTAGTTTTTCAAGCAACCATCCACTATTCTATGAGTAGCCGCGGAATAGACGATGTCCGGATCGCCGGTTTTTGTGTTTATGCTCGGGATCCAAGTATTATTTAGCCATATACAGATTTATATCATGCTCATAATTGAATAATAAATACAAACATGTAACATATAAAGATTAGAGAATCGATATACCTCTCGATCTTCTAATGTATGACCTTCCTCCTTTCGGACATCGTGTGGGCGACGATCTACCGTAAGTCGAAGCTCCTAGATCACAAATCTTCCTTCCTTGCTCTTACAAAGCAAGAGGAAGAATAGAAACAAAGTTCTCCTCCCCCATAAAACCAACCAACAAGGAACAAAAGATATCCTTGCCGCCGGCCAACTAGGAGGAGGAGTTTGTGGTGGAATCCGGCCAAGACACCAAGGGAATCCCTATATCTTGTTTCCACCACCTAAGGAGAAGAGAATAGAGCCTTTTGGACGGCGTCAAAGAGCTGTAAAGGGGCTGCAAAGATGTTGGATGCCGGCCAATGAAGGAAGAAGAAGAAGAGAAAACCTTCCTTATTTGGTGCCGCCCTAGCCTCCAAACCCTTACCCTAATCCTATCTCAACTAGGATTCCTTCTCTTGCCACCCAAAAACCCTAGCTCTCTTGGATGTTGTTCATGCCAACTCCCTTGCCCTCATTTTATAGAGTTAGGGATAAGTCATGAATTAATCTCCTCCATTGGTTCTAGGGATTTAATCTCAACTGTCGGATCTAGAGATTTAATCTCAACCGTCGGATCTTAGAGATTTAATCTCTACCTATGGATCTTAGAATTTTGTTTCTATCCATTGGATCTAAGTCTCATGAGGTGTTAATAGGCTATATTTGGGACCATGAGGAGGAGTTGGATCTTGGCCACCCATGGATCAAGCCCACATAAAGTCCGATCCACTAATGATGATCCAATCCACTAAAGGATCATCATTGATCTACCTCACCAACCCCCATATGATAATATGGGCTCCATATATTATTTGTACATTTTCTCCCCGTGTTTAAGATCTCGAATGTCTGTCGATTAATTAATTTACTGACCATTAATTAATCAACATCTAACTCCATGAGTAGTACCACTCAACCTTTTTATCATGCCGGACCAAGTCCACCTGCAGGGTTTACATTATGAACCTTATGAGCCCCTCAAGGGGACATCATCATCGTAATATATAGGACACGGTTTCCTCCTATAATCAATGACACACCATATAAATAATATCATCTCCCAACTTACAGAGCCTATCGATTTAATCTATAAATCTCGCCCATTGATAAATCAAAGAGATGAATACTAAGTATATGTGCACATTATTATATCGGGATTAAGAGCATGTACTAAATAATATATGAGGTCCGATTCGATTATGTAGTCAACAATAAATCAAATCACCTCTAAGTCGGTCCTGCTCAATACACATAAAGTGCACTAGTGTGATTCTATGGTCAAGACAAACCAATACCAAATCACACTACAACCATTCCGATGGTTTATTTAAAGCCATCTCGATTGTGAGCTTTTACTTATACTTTTCAAGGAGCCGATAACATGATCTCCCCTATGTTGGGTTTCCGGCACCGCGGCGTGTGTGTGTTCGATCACGTTTCGTAAACATGAACACAGCGGAAGCAATAAAAATAATAAATCTATATTTATTACAACACACGCATGCATATTACAACAAGTGTAGACATAACCGTAAATTTAAATTTGCAATAAAAGGAAATTTTATACGTTATACCTTTCGTATGACATGTAGCGGGAACGGCATCAACCGGAACGATCCTCGCTAGAATCGTCTCTATCCGTATCCATGCCGAGTTCCTCGGGATGACTTCGCTAAGCCACGAGCTTCGTCTTCGTACGGGTTACTAGCCTCGTGTTGAAGACGACGTGATCGAGAGATGATCACGATCCAAATCCAAATTCGGATCCTAATACGAGTTCTCAAAACTCGCTTCTCCGGAGAGGTATTCGTCAACCAATTGACGAATCCTTCGTCCTCCACCTCAGAGGATTACCGGAGATCGAATCCCCGGTAAGTTAGCCGCTGTCGGAGCTCTAACCGTCGTCCAAACGACGCTCCGACGAGAGGAGAAGAAGCTGTCCAGAAAACTGGACAGCTTGGTGGAGGAGTAGGCGCCGGCCAAAACAAGGAAGCCAAGTGCTCACCTTTTCACCGAGGCCTAGGAAGATCACCGGAGGGTCGCCGGAGGGTTCACCGGCTGAAGCTTGGACGCCGGCAAGGAGATGGACGGCGGCACAACAAGCTGGGCGGCACACCTAGGGTTGGCGCCGAAATCTCCAAGGATGAGGTGGGCGGCAACCTTAGGGCAAGGGTTTTGGATTAGGGCTTAATTATCCATTAAGCCCTCTTTTATAGAGAACTAATTCTCTTAATGGTTATTGGATCATAACCATTAGGCCCGTTAACCCGCTCCATTAAGATAAGTTAAAATAAACCAAACCATGATGGTTTATTTTAAGTTAAAACAAACCGAACCAACTTTTGGTTCATTCGTTTAAAATAAACCAAACCCTTTGGTTTATTCTCCTCCATTGGATTAGAACCAAACCATTTTGGTTCATCCATTATGTCTTCATAAGACACGGCCCCTCCACGCTTCCATTGCGACTGAAACGATTTCATGCTCGCTTTATGTTTGGTCCAACCAAACCTAGTTTCTCTCGGTCTGAGAATCCCATTCTCAAGCTCGTTTTAAATCCTTTGGATTACGCTCGTTGTGCGTGTGACCAAATAGGTTCTCGGTTTATGTTGGCCGTCTATAATTAACCATTAATTATAGAATGATCACGAGGGGCACCTAGTAGTACATCATGATCCCCAATTAACCGAAAAGATCAACGGTTGATCCAGAACTATTTCTGAAACCCTTCAGCAGCTCGAATGATTCGTGCCCCATTCCCTTCACTCATCTTATACCCACTTGGTTCAGGACATGGTCTATAGTGTCAGTCCCCACTAGGCTGACTACGTCACACCTAGCCCAAGTATCATTTCCTCGTCCTACGGATTCTAGTTACTGCACATGTAGAGTACCTTACTCTAAACATGTAATGCTTTGGACAAAGACTTTAGTAACAATCCGACGAGAGGCCATGGGTATACATCTCCTCTCAAGGAGTGGTGAATCCTTTATAGGCTATTCAAACACCTTCGATCACTTCGACTTATACCCAATCATCCCGGGTCCACATCTCCTTAGAGATGTTTGCTTAAGATGTCAAAGCATAAGTCTCCATGATCAAGATGACTTGAATACCGCAAGTCAAAGGAACCTCGCACTTAAGCCACAGTAAGAACTTCATTGACATATCTATATATGCAGAGAACCATATGAAGTCTTACGGCTGGTCACTCCAATGAACTAGTTACCATAACTAGCATCCACGATTAACTCTGGACATCACAATGTCTCCAGCCAGTGAGAATCAGCTGCTTGGATACACCAAGGAGTATACCTCATGCTAGTCTCGATAGAATTGATGGTGTCCAAATCCATCAATTCATCGACTAGGGATAGTTCCGATACATCACAATTACACATGTAGAGATACTCACTAGTTGTGATCCAATCACAAATTCTCTCATGTTGTGAATCGCCTCATGGACATTCAGTAAATGAGTTTAAGATCCAATCAAATACATGAAACATGTATACTCAAATAGTGAATCTTCATTTATCATATAAATGGTTCATACATAAGGCGATTGTCTTAGGAAATCTCTCATATATTACTAACACCCTGTGACACCACACACCATGTTATTTACAATGTGAAGTATTAGACAATATGCATAACCATAAAAATATGCAAACAATGATCATGTGATTCTTATTTCAAAATAAAGATGTTCATACAAAAGGTAGACTTTTCAGTATACATCCCTAAAATCTCCCACTTATACTAAAAGACTATGTTGTCCTCAAATTTTCATACATCTGATCCCCATTCCCTCTACATGCCTATCAAAAGCTCTTTCCCGAAGGTCTTTAGTGAAAGGATCTGCCAGGTTATCTTCCGATGCAATCTTGGCCACAGCAACTTCTCCTCTCTTTACGATTTCTCGTATCAGGTGGTACTTGCGCTCTATGTGTTTACTAGCCTCATGGGCTCGTGGTTCCTTCGAGTTTGCAACTACACCACTATTATCACAATAAATTGTGATATTTCTGGTCAAACCAGGAATCACATCCAAGTCAATCTGGAAGTTCCTGAGCCACACAGCTTCTTTGGCAGCCTCAGAGGCTGCCACATACTCAGCTTCCATGGTGGAGTCCGCCACACATTTCTGCTTGACACTCCTCCATACAATGGCTTCACCTCCCAAAGTAAACACAAAACCTGAGGTAGACTTACTGTTATCCCTATCAGATTGGAAGTCAGAATCCGTGTAACCCACAGGGTGTAATTGGTGTGCCCGGTAAACCAGCATATAATCCCTAGTCCTTCTCAGGTACTTCAATATATTCTTTACCGCAATCCAATGTCCCTGTCCTGGATTACTCTAATATCTGCTGACCATGCCCACGACATAGCAGATATCTGGTCTCGTACATAGCTTCGCATACATGAGGCTTCCTACTGCCGAAGCATAAGGAACAGCCTTCATCTCCTCTATCTCCTCAGATGTTCTAGGACACATCTCCTTAGATAAAGGAACTCCATGCCTGAAAGGTAGAAAACCCTTCTTGGAGTTCTGCATGCTAAAACGATCCATAATCGTGTCTATGTATGAAGCTTGGAATAAGCACAACATCCTTTTCTTGCGATCCCTTATAACCTTGATCCCAAGGATGTGTCCCACCTCTCCCAAGTCCTTCATATCAAATTGTTTGGACAACCGTACCCTTATGCCCGATAACACTTTGATATTGTTGCCAATCACCAAAATGTTATCTACGTATAGTACAAGAAATACCACTACATTTCCGTCACATCTCTTGTATACACAAGACTCATCCGCACTTTGAATAAATCCATAAGACTGGATTACTTCATCAAAGAGGATGTTCCAAGACCTCGAAGCTTGTTTCAATCCATAAATGGACCGATTAAGCTTACATACAAGATGCTCTTTGCCCTTAGCAATGAATCCCTCTGGTTGCTTCTTGTAGATGTTTTCGTTAAGACTTCCATTAAGGAAAGATGTCTTGACATCCATCTGCCACACCACATAATCCATATGAGCTGCTATGCATAAGAGAATTCGGAGAGACTTAAGCATGGCTACTGGCGAAAAGGTCTGCTCATAATCGATACGCTCTTTCTGAGTATACCCCTTTGCAACAAGCCTCGTTTTGAAGATCTCAACCTTCCCATCAATCCTCTGTGACATGCGGTGCAGTGACATGTGGTATATCCTCTTGTACCGGTGGTACTAAAGAAGTGACTTCCCCTTTTAACTCCTTAAGAACAATTTTACTCTTGGGCTTATGGCTCATCACATAGTCTTACTCTTGAAATCTGGCGTTCGTGCTAACGATCACCCTCTGATCTCTAGGACTATAAAACAAGTCAACCTTCGTTCCTCTAGGATAGCCAACGAACAAGCGTACTTCTGTATGAGGTTCCAACTTACCAGCATCTGACTTCAGCACATGTGCTGGACTCCCCCATATCCGAATATGTCTTAGACTAGGCTTTCGCCCAGTCCACAACTCTGTGGGAGTAGAAGGCACTGATTTAGATGGAACCAAGTTCAAAATGTATACCTCCGTATTTAGAGCATATCCCCAGAACGAATCTGGCAACTCAGAATAACTCATCATCGATCTAACCATCTCCATAAGAGTCCTATTCCTTCTCTCTGCTACACCGTTCTACTGGGGTGTGCCAGGTGCAGTCAATTGGGATTGAATCCCAGCCTCTGATAAGTAGTTCCTAAACTCTCCCAAGAGGTACTCACCACCATGATCAGATCATAGTGTCTTGATACTTTTACCTAGACGTTTCTCCACATCAGCCTTGAATTCTTTGAACTTGTCAAAGCATTCAGACTTGCGGCACAACAGGTAAATGTATCCATATCTTGAGTAATCGTCTATAAAATAGATGAAATACTCAAAACCACCTCTAGCCTGGATAGACATAGGACCACACAAATCAGAATGAACCAATTCTAACACATCTTTGGCTCTATACCCCTTGGCCTTAAAAGGCCTCTTGGTCATCTTACCCTCCAAGCAAGATTCACAGGTTGGGAGATCCTCCAACACTAATGAACCCAAAGGTCCATCAGCTATCAACCTTTGAATTCTGCTTAGGTTAATATGACCAAGCCTAAGAGGCCAAAGATATGTTTGGTTCATCTTCGAAGGTTCTTTTCTCTTATTGGAATTAGAAGATTAGTTATTAACTTCAATTTGCATCGTGGGAGGTTTTGGTTCAAGTGTGTACAAATTTCCTTTCAATGCACTCGAATAGATAATGTCCCTATTCCTTCTTATAACAACTCTGTGATTAAAAGAAATAGAATATCCATCCATAAACAATTTAGAAACTGAAATTAAATTCTTTCTAAATAAGGGTACATAAAGGCAATTCTTAAGAACCAAAAGTTTATTTTTCTCAAAAGATAAATGAACGTCTCCCACTGCAACAGCCGCCACCTTCGTGGCATCGCCAAAGTAAACGGTAATCTCCCCCTCAACCAGTCGTCTGGTTTCCTGGAACCCCTTCAAAGTATTTCAGACATGATCAGTGGCTCCCGTATCTACACACCAGGTGCCGGTAGATAACACCGCTAAATATGTTTCAACGACTAGACCAAAAGCTATACCTTTGTTCTTGCGGTTAGGGCAGTCCTTCTTCCAGTGTCTAGTCTGCTTACAAATGAATCACTTGCCTTTCGGCTTCTTCACTCCTCCCTAAGTACCTCCCACCGCCTTCACCCCAGTTTGTTTCTTCTTCTTCTTGCCTTTCGGCTTAGAAGTAGAAACCTTTGGGTCACCCCGGCATGCGCCTGAGCACTCTGACGAAATAGTCCCTCTGTCGCCTGGAGTTCTATCAGAAGTTCCGCCAACGAATACAACCTCTTGTTCATGTTGTAGTTCAGATGAAACTGCTCAAAACTCCAAGGTAGAGACTGGAGTATGATATCGACCTAGGTTTCCCCATCGATCTTAGCTCCTAGGACCTCCAGCTCATTCAAATGAGCCATCATCTTGAAAACATGATACCTCACGGGTGTTCCCTCGATCATGGTGGTCGTCATCAAGTTTCTCATGGCCTCTTGCCTCGCAGCCTGATTCTGGTGTCCGAAATGCTCCTTGAGATTAAGCATCATATCATAAGAAGTGGGCATGGCTTGATGCTGATGTTGTAGTACATTTGACATAGATGCCAAAATGTAACACCGCGCCATCTCATCGGCCTTGATCCACTTCTTATAGCTCTCGCTCTCCTTTTCCCCAGAATCATCTGTAGGCTTGGGAGGGCACTCTTCGAGGAGTACATATTTGTATTCCTCAGCAGTTAAGACAATGTCTAGATTCCTCTTCCAATCAACATAGTTGGGTCCAGTAAGTTTGTTCTCTTTCAGTATCACAGCAAGTGGGTTGAAAGTCATTTTGAAAGAAAACCTAAGAATGACCTAAATCAAAACATTAGATTTCAAAAAATTATTAATTTCTCAAACAATAAAATTTTAAAATTAACCAAACCTCAAAACACCGAGAATATCATATGCCACAATAGTGTGGACGTATACGAATTCTACATTTGTAAGAGGAGGTTTGACCCAATAATTTTACTATCTTGTCAACCTATCTTTTAGACAAGCAAAATTAATAGTTGGTTCTTCTTTGGCCCTATAAATAAAAGCAGTGAATCCGATGGGGAGGATACTTATATTTGTATCTAAGTGTTCACCATTACTCGGTACCAAGGTAATTATCTCGGGTTATGTGCCTTCCGATGGGGAAGTACACATGCCCCTTGATAATTCCCTATAACCATATTTGACCTTGTGATCCACAAACAAACCCATCCGATATGGAGGAAGGCACTCAGAGCCGACGCGCAAGTTTGTTTGCATCACTTATCAAATCGTAATGGAGGTCGTGGGAATTTTAAAAATTCCCTCTCCCACTTAGTAATTTGAAATTGAGGAATTTTCATAGCCTACGACATGCATATCAAACAAAAAGCAATAAATATGAAAAATAAATTATTTTCCAACTATTATGGCTTTTGTCTTCAATATGACTCCCGTCGCATCGCCATCTCGTCCGCTCCTCCTACGCCATGTACGAGCCATCCGGAGATCCGAGCCAAGACTAAAACCTATTTTAATTTACATCCATCGATCCTATACTCCACGAGGGAGTGTACATGAAATCTAGATCGAAAGGAAAATAAAATAAAGAGTGGCTAAACAATGTCATATCTAATTTATAAAAAATCAAATACTAGCCTCGTCAACCCCGAGGATTCAACAAAATAAATATTTACACACATACAATCACATACTCACATATGGCCATAATAGTCGGATCTTATGCCTGCAACCAAAGAGTTAAACTACGCATATCCTACTATTATCCGGCACATATAATATATGAAAAGTGCATAAAAAATTAACCGAATCACACAAAATCGGAAACCTTGGCTCTGATACCAATTGAAGGTGTTGCCCGGAAGCTCTGGTACCAATTGAAGGGTTTTGCTTATCGAGTCTATGAGGGGAAACTTCGCTTCCCACTTCACCTTGGTCGTTTGTTCATGGCGATCCCCTCGATGTCCCCGGATTAAAAAATTTAATCCTAGACAAAAAGGATTGCCCAAACAACAAAGTCATCATCGTGCTATTCGTTTAGAGAGGTCACTTTAACAAACTAGTTTTTCAAGCGACCATCCACTATTCTACTAGTAGCCGCGGAATAGACAATGTCCGGATCGCCGGTTTTTGTGTTTATGCTCAAAATCGAAGTATTATTTAGCCATATACAGATTTATATCATGCTCATAATTGAATAACAAATACAAACATGTAACATATAAAGATTAGAGAATCGATATACCTCTCGATCTTCTAATGTATGACCTTCCTCCTTTCGGACATCGTGTGGGCGACGATCTACCGTAAGTCGAAGCTCTTAGATCGCAAATCTTCCTTCCTTGCTCTTCCAAAGCAAGAGGAAGAATAGAAACAAAGTTCTTCTCCTCCGTAAAACCAACCAACAAGGAACAAAAGAGATCCTTGCCGCCGGCCAACTAGGAGGAGGAGTTTGTGGTGGAATCCGGCCAAGACACCAAGGGAAGCCCTATATCTTGTTTCCACCACCTAAGGAGAAGGGAATAGAGCCTTTTGGGCATCGTCAAGAGCTGTAAAGAGCATAGAAAGATGTTGGACGCCGGCCAATGATGGAAGAAAAATAAGAGAAAACCTTCCTTATTTGGTGCCACCCTAGCCTCCAAACCCTAACCCTAATCCTATCTCAACTAGGATTCCTTCTCTTGCCACCCAAAAACCCTAGCTCTTTGCCCTTAGCAATGAATCCCTCTGGTTGCTTCATGTAGATGTTTTCCTCAAGACTTCCATTAAGGAAAGTTGTTTTGACATCCATCTGTCACACCTCATAATCCATATGAGCTGCTATGCATAAGAGAATCCGGAGAGACTTAAGCATGGCTACAGGCGAAAAGGTCTCCTCATAATCGATACCCTCTTTCTGAGTATACCCCTTTGCAACAAGCCTCGCTTTGAAGGTCTCAACCTTCCCAACTATTCCTCTCTTTCTCTTGTAGATCCACTTGCATCCAATGGTTTTTACACCTTCGGGTGGTTCTACTAGCTCCCAGACCTGATTTGAATCCATAGATTCAATCTTAGCATTCATTGCACTTTGCCAAGATACTGCATCTTTATCTTGGATTGCCTCGTCATATGTCCAGGGATCAGGTTCATGTTCGCCATGGACCAAATCAGAAGATTCTCCCAAGAACAAGAATCTATCAGGCTATCTCACAACCCTCCCACTACGATGAGGTATCACCTGTGTATCCTCTGTGACACGCAGTGCAGTGACATGTGGTATATCCTCTTGTACCGGTGGTACTAAAGAAGTGACTTCCCCTTTTAACTCCTCAAGAACAATTTTACACTTGGGCTTATGGCTCATCACATAGTCTTCCTCTAGAAATCTGGCGTTCGTGCTAACGATCACCCTCTGATCTCTAGGACTATAAAACAAGTCACCCTTTGTTCCTCTAGGATAGCCAACGAACAAACGTACTTCTGAACGAGGTTCCAACTTACCAGCATCTACCTTCAGCACATGTGCTGGACTCCCCCATATCCGAATATGTCTTAGACTAGGCTTTCGCCCAGTCCACAACTCAGTGGGAGTAGAAGGCACTGATTTAGATGGAACCAAGTTCAAAATGTATACCGTCATATCTAGAGCATATCCCCAGAACGAATCTGGCAAGTCAGAATAACTCATCATCGATCTAACCATCTCCATGTATGCTTCGTTCCAGTTACGTATTGCTGTGGCCTAATTTGAAATGAGAGTTTTAACAGAAATAGAATACATAAGGTATACATTCTTGTACTCATCTGTATAGACCACCACTAATGAACCCAATGGTCCATCAGCTATCAACCTTTGAATTCTTCTTAGGTTAATGTGACCAAGCCTAAGATGCCAAAGATATGTTTGGTTCATCTTCGAAGGTTCTTTTCTCTTATTGGAATTAGAAGATGAGTTATTAACTTCAATTTGCATCGTGGGAGGTTTTGGTTCAAGTGTGTACAAATTTTCTATCAATGCACTCGAACAGATAATGTCCCTATTCCTTCTTATAACAACTCTGTGATTAAAAGAAATAGAATATTCATCCATAAATAATTTAGAAATTGAAATTAGATTCTTTCTAAATAAGGGTACATAAAGGCAATTCTTAAGAACCAAAAGTTTATTTTTCTCAAAAGATAAATGAACGTCTCCCACTATAATAGCCGCCACCTTCGTGGCATAACCTAAGTACACGGTAATCTCCCCCTCAGCTAGTCGTCTGGTTTCCTGGAACCCCTGCAGAGTATTGCATACATGATCAGTGGCTCCCGTATCTACACACCAGGTGCCGGTAGATAACACCGCTAAACATGTTTCAACGACTAGACCAAAAGATATACCTTTGTTCTTGCGGTTGGGGCAGTCCTTCTTCCAGTGTCCAGTCTGCTTACAAATGAAGCACTTGCCTTTCAGCTTCTTCACTCCTCCCTGAGTACCTCCCACCGCCTTCGCCCCAGTTTGTTTCTTCTTCTTCTTGCCTTTCGGCTTAGAAGTAGAAACCTTTTGCGTCACCACGGCATGCGCCTGAGCACTCTGACGAAATAGTCCCTCTGTCACATGGAGTTTTGTCAGAAGTTCTGCCAACGAATACAACCTCTTGTTCATGTTGTAGTTCAGACGAAACTGCTCAAAACTTTTAGGTAGTGACTGGAGTACGATATCGACCTGGGTTTCTCCATCGATCTCAGCTCCTAGGACCTCCAGCTCATTCAAATGAGCCATCATCTTGAGATCATGATACCTCACGGGTGTTCCCTCGATCATGGTGGTCGTCATCAAGTTTCTCATGGCCTCTTGCCTTGCAGCCCGATTCTGGTGTCCAAAAAGCTCCTTGAGATTGAGCATCATATCTTAATCAGTGGACATGACTTGATGCTGATGTTGCAGTATATTTGACATAGATGCCAAAATGTAACACCGCGCCATCTCATCGGACTTGATCCACTTCTTATAGCTCTCTCTCTCCTTTTCCCCAGAATCATCTGCAGGCTTGGGAGGGCAATCTTCGAGGAGTACATATTTGTATTCCTCAGCAGTCAAGACAATGTCTAGATTCCTCTTCCAATCAACATAGTTGGGTCCAGTAAGTTTGTTCTCTTTCAGTATCACAAAAAGTGGGTTGAAAGTCATTTTGAAAGAAAACCTAAGAATCACATAAATCAAAACATTAGATTTCAAAAAATTATTGATTCCACAAACAATAAAATTTTAAAATCAACCAACACCTCAAAACACCGAGAATATCGTATGCCACGATAGTGTGGACGTATACGAATTCTACATTTGTAAGAGGAGGTTTTACCCATTAATTTTACTATCTTGTCAACCTAACTTTTTGACAAGCAAAATTAATAGTGGGTTCCTCTTTGGCCCTATTAATAAAAGCAGTTACTCCGATGGGGAGGATACTTATATTTGTACCTAAGTGTTCACCATTACTCGGTACCAAGGTAATTATCTCGGGTTATGTGCCTTCCGATGGGAAAGTACACATGCTCCTTGATAATTCCCTATAACCATATTTGACCTTGTGATCCGCAAACAAACCCATCCGATATGGAGGAAGGCACTCAGAGCCGACGCACAAGTTTGTTTGCATCACTTGTCAAATCGTAATGGAGGCCGTGGAAATTTTAAAAATTCCCTCTCCCACTTAGTAATTTGAAATTGAGGAATTTTCCTAGCCTACGACATGCATATAAAAAAAAGCAATAAATATGAAAAATAAATTATTTTCAAACTATTATGGCTTTTGTCTTCAATATGACTCCTGTCGCATCGCCATCTCGTCCGCTCCTCCTACGCCATGTACGAGCCATCCAGAGATCCGAGCCGAGACTAAAACCTATTTTAATTTACATCCATCGATCCTATATTCCACGAGGGAGTGTACATGAAATCTAGATCGAAAGTAAAATAAAATAAAGAGTGGCTAAACAATGCCATATCTAATTTACAAAAAATCAAATACTAGCCTCGTCAACCCCGAGGATTCAACAAAATAAATATTTACACACATACAATCACATACTCACATATGGCCATAATAGTCGGATCTTATGCCTGCATCCAAAGAGTTAAACTACGCATATCCTACTATTATCCGGCACATATAATATATGAAAAGTGCATAAAAAATTAACCGAATCCTTAACACACAAAATCGGAAACCTTGGCTCTGATACCAATTGAAGGTGTTGCCCAGAAGCTCTGGTACCAATTGAAGGGTTTTGCTTCCCACTTCACCTTGGTCGTTTGTTCATGGTGATCCCCTCGATGTCCCCGGATTAAAAAATTTAATCCTAGACAAAAAGGATTGCCCAAACAACAAAGTCATCGTCATGTTATTCGTTTAGAGAGGTCACTTGAACAAACTAGTTTTTCAAGCGACCATCCACTATTCTATGAGTAGCCGCGGAATAGACGATGTCCGGATCGCCGGTTTTTGTGTTTATGCTCAAAATCGAAGTATTATTTAGCCATATACAGATTTATATCATGCTCATAATTGAATAACAAATACAAACATGTAACATATAAAGATTAGAGAATCGATATACCTCTCGATCTTCTAACGTATGACCTTCCTCTTTTCGGACGTCGTGTGGGCGACGATCTACCATAATTCGAAGCTCCCAGATCGCAAATCTTTTTTCCTTGCTCTTCCAAAGCAAGAGGAAGAATAGAAACAAACTTCTTCTCCTCCCTAAAACCAACCAAGAAGGAACAAAAGAGATCCTTGCCGCCGGCCAACTAGGAGGAGGAGTTTGTGGTGGAATCCGACCAAGACACCAAAGGAAGCCCTATATCTTGTTTCCACCACCTAAAGAGAAGGGAATAGAACCTTTTGGGTGCCGGCCAAGAACTGTAAAGGGGCTGGAAAGATGTTGGACGCCGACCAATGAAGGAAGAAGAAGAAGAGAAAACCTTCCTTATTTGGTGCCGCCCTAGCCTCCAAACCCTAACCCTAATCCTATCTCAACTAGGATTCCTTCTCTTGCCGCCCAAAAACCCTAGCTCTCTTGGATGTTGTTCATGCCAACTCCCTTTCCCTCCTTTTATAGAGTTAGGGATAAGTCATGAATTAATCTCCTCCATTAGTTATAGGGATTTAATCTCAACCGTCGGATCTAGAGATTTAATCTCAACCGTCGGATCTTAGAGATTTAATCTCTACCTATGGATCTTAGAAATTTGTTTCTATCCATTGGATCTAAGCTTCATGAGGTGTTAATAGGCTACATTAGGGACCATGAGGAGGAGTTGGATCTTGGCCACCCATGGATCAAGCCCACATAAAGTCCGGTCCGCTAATGTTGATCCAATCCACTAAAGGATCATCATTCATCTACCTCACCAACCCCCATATGATAATATGGGCTTCATATATTATTTGTACGTTTTCTTCCCGTGTTTAAGATCTCGAATGTCTGTCGATTAATTAATTTACTGACCATTAATTAATCAACATCTAACTCCATGAGTAGTACCACTCAACCTTTTCGTCATGCCGGACCAAGTCCACCTAAAGGGTTTACATGATGAACCTTATGAGATCCTCAAGGGGACATCATCATCCTAATATATGGGACACGTTTTCCTCCTATAATCAATGACACACCATATAAATAATATCATCTCCCAACTTACCGAGCCTATCGATTTAATCTATAAATCTCGCCCATTGGTAAATCAAAAAGATGAATACTAAGTATATGTGTCCGTTATTATATCGGGATTAAGAGCATGTACTAAATAATATCTGAGGTCCGATTCGATTATGTAGTCAGCAATAAATCGAATCACCTCTAAGTCGGTCCTGCTCAATACACACAAAGTGCACTAGTGTGACTCTATGGTCAAGACAAACCAATACCAAATCACACTACAACCATTCCGATCGTTTGTCCAAAGTCATCTCGGTTGTGAGCCTTTACTTATACTTTTCAAGGAGCCGATAACATGATCTCCCATGTGACACCACACACCATGTTATCTACAATGTAAAGTATTAGACAATATGCATAACCATAAAAATATGCAAACAATGATCATGTGATTCTTATTTCAAAATAAAGATGTTCATACAAAAGGTAGACTTTTCAGTATACATCCCTACATCATGTCCCAATGAGATCTTACAATCTCCCCCTTGGTCCAAAAATACCTAGGATGTCTACCATCTTCCTAGTGATAAGTCTCATATCACTCAAGAGAGGCAATCCTATACACTCTCCCAATTCCAAATTGGGTATCTTAAAATCCCATTTTCCTCCTCATGAGGAAAAATACCATCCATTATCCCATGATGGATCCCTCCCCTTAAAGGCTTGCTCCCCCTTTACCATTGCACCAACAATGTCCTTGGGAAGTCCCTAAGCCAATAGGAACTCTAAACCATAAAAAATAAGGTTCAAAGTTCAAACATGAACTCTCCACACCTTAAATTTGATACATCATCCTAACACCTCTCTTAATCCATATCCAATGGATTTTCACCTTTTATAATGTTTCCCAAAGCATATCCTAGGATTAGGAGTAGTTAGGAACCCTTACTATAGCTGAACACGGGCTAAACAATCTTGTTTTTCCCAAAATCAGCCTGACAGTCGACTCTATCAGAGATAAGTCAACTGCCACTCTCATCAGTCGGCTGCCACCAAGGGGAGTCGACTGATAACTGAAATTTCCAAATTTCAATTATCAGGAATGGATTTTGAAAATTCATAAATAATTATACGTAATTCGAAAAATCATGAAAATTCATACATATAATATTGATGAAGAATAAAATGGGTGAAAAATATTTGAAAATTATTTTACCCATAAAATAGTGAAATTGACACAAAATTCAAAACCATTCAAATTTTCAATGTTTTTGCCCTACTTTGTATCAACTTCATCAATGGTGATTGCTATCAAAAGATAGACTTCACCAAGGTTTTCTAAAATGATTTTAAAATGTTTTTGAAAACCTATATAGGATCATGTTCCTTAGGCTCAATGTACATGACTTGTACAAAAGCTTTCCCAATGATCCACATTTAGTTAAAGATGAGTTTTAGTTCATCTAGATGCAAAAAATATGCACCTTGAACTTAATGTTGGGTTTTCGGCACCACGGCGAGTGTATGTTCGAACATGTTTCGCAAACATGTGCACAACGGAAGAAATAAAAATAATAAATCTACATTTATTACAACACACACATCACACGCATGCATAGTACAACATGTGTATACATAACCGTAAATTTAAATTTTGCAATAAAAGGAAATTTAACTACGTATACCTTTCGTATCACGTGTAGCGGGAACGGCATCAACCGGAACGATCCTCGCTAGAATCGTCTCTATCCGTATCCACGTCGAGTATCTTCGGGATGACTTCACAAAGTCACGAGCTTCATCTTTGTACGGGTTACTAGCCTCGTGTTGAAGACGACGTGATCGAGAGAGGATCACGATCCGAATCCAAATTCGGATCCAAAGACGAGTCCTCAAAACTCGCTTCTCCGGAGAGGTATTCGTCAACCGTTTGACGAATCCTTCGTCCTCCACCTATGAGGATTACCGGAGATCGAATCCCCGGTAAGTTAGGCGCTGTCAGAGCTCCAACCGTCGTCCAAACGATGCTCTGACGAGAGGGAAACAAGATGTCCAGAAAACTGGACAGCTTTGGTAGAGGAATTAGGGCCGGCCAAAAAGGTAGGATGATGCTCACCTTGATGCCAAACCCAATGGAGATCACCAGAGCTCCTCCGGAAACAGCTCGACGCCGGCAAGAGTGAAGGTCAGCACCTTCTGGACGCCGGCCAAGGAGCTTCAAGGTGGGCGGCGGCAAGGAGGAGGGTTGGCGCCGAAATCTCCAAGGGGAGGTGGGCGGCAACTATTAGGTTAGGGTTTTGATTAGGGCTTAACAAACCCTTAAGCCTTCTTTTATAGATAACTAATTCTCTTAATGGTTATTAGATCATAACCATAAGGCCCGTTAACCCGCTCCATTAATATAAGTTAAAATAAACCAAACCATGATGGTTTATTTTAAGTTAAAACGAACCGAACCAACTTTGGTTCATTCGTTTAAAATAAACCAAACCCTTTGGTTTATTCTCCTCCATTGGATTAGAACCAAACCATTTTGGTTCATCCATTATGTCTTCATAAGACACGGCCCATCCACGCTTCCATTGCGACTGAAACAATTTCATGCTCGCTTCTTGTTTGGTCCAACCAAACCTAGTTTCTCTCGGTCTGAGAATCTCATTCTCAAGCTTGTAAGAACTTCATTAACATATCTATATATGCAGAGAACCATATGAAGTCTTACGGCTGGTCACTCCAATGAACTAGTTACCATAACTAGCATCCATGATTAACTCCGAACATCACAATGTCTCCATCCAGTGAGAATCAGCTGCTTGGATACACCAAGGAGTATACCTCGTGCTAGTCTCGACAGAATTGATGGTGTCCAAATCCATCAATTCATCGACTAGGGATAATTCCGATACAACACAATTACACATGTAGAGATACTCACTAGTTGTGATCTAATCACAAATTCTCTCATGCTGTGAGTCGTATTGTGGACATTCAATAAATGAGATTAAGATCCAATCAAATACATGAAACCATGTATACTCAAATAGTGAATCTTCATTTATCATATAAATGGTTCATACATAAGGCGATTGCCTTAGGACATCTCTCATATATTACTAACAGACTCCCACTTGGCCTAATGCCAATCACTACGGTATCCAATACCATAACCTGTAACATGACCCTCAAACTTACTTTGAGGTAATGCCTTAGTCAAAGGATCCGCTAAGTTCCTTTCAGTGGGGATTTTCTCGATTTGTATTTCTTTCCTACTAATGATCTCTCTGATAAGATGATAGCGGCGAAGTACATGTTTGAATCGTTGATGAGACCTTGGCTCTTTCGCCTGTGCAATTGCTCCATTGTTATCGCAGTAGACCGGTATTGCTTCAACAATGGCTGGAATCACACCAAGTTCATAAATGAACTTCTTGATCCAAACCACTTCCTTTGCTGCTTCCGAAGCTGCAATGTATTCTGCCTCAGTGGTAGAATCCGCTATAGTGTCTTGTTTGGAACTTTTTCAATTCACTGCGCCCCCATTCAAGGTGAACACGTATCCAGACTGAGACCTGGAATCATCCTTGTCTGTCTGAAAGCTGGCATCTGTATACCCGCGTATCACCATGTCCCCTTCTCCATATATTAGGAACACATCCTTAGTTCTTCTTAAGTACTTAAGGATCGTCTTAACAGCCACCCAATGATCCATTCCTGGATCAGACTGGTATCTGTTCGTGACACTCAGAGCAGACGATACATCGGGCCTCATACATAACATAGCATACATGATAGATCCTATTGCGGATGCATAGGGAATCTCACTCATGCAAATCCTCTCGTCTTCTGTGCGCTGACACATAGAATTCGAAAGGTGTACCCCATACCTGATGGGTAGGAAACCTTTCTTGGATTTCGACATGCTAAACCTCTTTAGCACTCGGTCTATATATGTAGACTGTGAAAGACCAAGCAACCGTTTCGATCTATCTCTATAGATCTTAATCCCGAGGATGTAGGTTGCTTCTCCCAGGTCTTTCATGGAGAATGTCTTGGATAACCAAACCTTAACTGACTATAAGATTGAAACATCATTTCCTATAAGTAATATGTCATCGACATATAATACTAGGAACACGACTGCACTCCCACTAACCTTCTTGTACACACAAGGTTCGTCTGGATTATGTGAGAAATCAAACTTTTTGATTGTCTCATCAAAACGGATATTCCAGCTCGTGGATGCTTGCTTCAATCCATAAATGGACCGTCGCAATTTGCATACCTTGGTTTTATCAACCGATGTGAAACCCTCAGGATGTATCATATACACGTCCTCGAGCAGGTTTCCATTAAGGAAAGCTGTTTTCACATCCATCTACCATATCTCATAATCATAATGAGCCGCTATGGCCAGGAGCATCCGAATGGATTTAAGCATAGCTACAGGCGAATAGGTTTCGTCATAATCAACACCTTGTTTTTGACGATATCCTTTCACCACCAATCTAGCCTTATAGGTAATCACATTACCATCCATGTCAGTTTTCTTCTTGAAAACCCACTTGCACCCTATAGGCTTTATGCCTTCAGGTGGGTCAACCAAGTTCCAAACTTGGTTTTCATACATGGAATCCATTTCCGACTTCATGGCTTCAAGCCACTTATCCCTTTCTGAACTTGTCAGCACTTCTTCATAACTGGTAGGCTCCTCATCATCAATAAGTAACACGTCGTTCGATTCACTTACGAGAAATCTATATCTCTCAGGAATGTTGCGTGTTCTACCAGATCTACGAAGATGTGGTGTTACAATAGGTCCAGCCGATTGCTCATCACTATGAGTTGTCAACTGTTGTGCTTCACCAGGTATCTCATCAATGTCTATTTGAGTCTCTCGAGCCTCCTCAAGCTCGATGACACTCCCACTATTTTCTTGCAAGAGAAACTCTTTCTCTAGAAACACAGCATGCCTTGAAACAAACACCTTTTGTTCCACAGGATGATAGAATTGGTAACCCCTTGTTTCCTTAGGGTATTCAATAAATATACATTTATCAGACTTAGCATCCAATTTGTCTGATACAGTCCGCTTCACATAAGCTGGACAACCCCATATCTTCAAGTAAGATACATGAGGTTTCTTACCATTCCATATCTCATATGGAGTAGTAGAGACTACCTTGGTTGGCATTATGTTTAACAAGTAAACAGTTGTCTGAAGTGCATAGCCCCAAAAGGACTTGGAAAGATTTGCATGATTCATCATTGACCTGACCATGTCCAACAAGGTCCGGTTAGGCCTCTCAGATACACCATTATGCTGTGGTGTATATGGCGGAGTCCATTGAGACAATATGTCATTGTCTCTTAGATAATCAAGAAACTCTTGACTTAAGTATTCACCACCTCGATCCGATCGAAGTATTTTTAATACTCTTGTCATGTTGTTTCTCTACTTCATTTCTGAATTCTTTGAACCTTTCAAAGGCTTCAGACTTGTGTTTCATCAAGAACACATACCCAAACCGTGAGTGATCATCGGTAAAAGTAATGAAGTAACTATAGCCTCCTAAAGTTTCAGTTGACATAGGTCCACATACATCACTATGTATTAGGCCTAGCAACTCTCCCACTCGTTCACCTTTTCCTGTAAAAGGTAACTTAGTCATCTTGCCTTTTAAGCATGATTCGCATGTATCGTATGAATCCAATTCAAACTATTCCAGAATTCCACATCGGTGTAATTCGGACATGCGTTTCTTGCTTACATGGCCAAGATGACAGTGCCACATGTAGGAGTCTAATTGACTATCCTTTCGAGCATGCTTGTTGCTCGCTTCGATATTGAAAATATCACTAGATATGTCCAACGTATAAACACCATTGCTTAAAGTTCTAGTCCCATAAAGAACTCCATTCAAAGTTATGTAACAATAATTGTTACTAAAAGTCAAATGGTACCCATTTCTATTTAAACAAGAAATAGAAATGATGTTCTTTATCAACGAAGGAACATAAAAGCAATTGTCCAGTTCTAAGACAAGTTCTGTAGGGAGTTTCAACAAATATGTTTCGATGGCGAGTGCAGCAACCTTTGCTCCATTCCCAACACGTAAATTTGACTCTCCCTTGACGAGTCTTCTTCTATTCCTTAGCCATGTATGTCATTACATATATGTGAGCCACACCCAGTATCCAATATCCAAGTGTCTGAGGAAATAGAATGACAATCAATAACGAAGATATATGAAAAAGATGGAGCATCTTATGTCTTATTCTTCTTCACAGACTCAAGATAAATCTTGCAATTTCTTCGCCAATGGCCCTACTTGCCATAATGATGGCAAGTGCCCTTTTGAGCTGGTTTCTGCCTTTTTAGCCTTTTTCTTCTTCCCCTTCTGTTGTTCCTTTGACTCCCTCTTAGAACCTTTCTTCGAGGAATCAACTAACAACACCGTCCCCTGCTCATGCTTCTCAGAAGGCTCCACAGTCTTCAGCATGTTGAGCAGTACCACAAATGAACCTTCTTGCATCTCAGCGGTGAAGAGGAGCTTGGAGACTTCGAACCTTTCGAATCTCACTTGCTTATCAAACAACTCATAAAGATGAAGGACTACGATATGAGCATCCATATGCTCATGCTGCTTTCGTAGCTTGGGTTCCATCGCGACTAGCATGATGCAACTTGTCAGTTCAGAATCAGTCACATGTTTCTGATAGACCAACAATTGGTCCGGAGTTGCATCGTCACTAGGATAGGCGGGAAGAGGCGCTTCGAGGACATACACAAGCTTTTCACCTTGAGAATAATTCTCAAGTTTCTAAGCCAGTCCAAGAAGTTCGGCCCAGTCAATTTATTCGAATCCAAAATGAAACGCAAATTCAAAGACATCATGATCAATTTTAGAAATACAAAACGAGCATATATGAGAAAGATGATTGAAAATGCATCAACATACATTTATAAATCCCATTCATTTTTTAAATTTCAAAAAACCCCAAAATCACTTCGGGAGATCGTAGGTCCATCTCCGAATGGGTTGATATCCAACATATATATGAACAACCTTGGAGAGAGTCCAATAAGTCATTCATAACTACGATGGTAGGTATCAATTATACCGATTGCATATCACGTATATGCAACTATCACAATGTGCTATCAACTAATTGAATGTTCACACATACATCGGGTTGTTAACACATTAACAAGTATGCATCATATGCATAGCACCCAACTTCACCTCCCTTCACATCGACCTTGGAGAGAGTCCAACAAGTCGATACTTCAGGTTAAAGCCAACCCATTAATCAAGACATAGTTTTAATATGGTTAGAGCGCATTCAACCAATTAGCCCGGCTTGGAGAGAGTCCAACAACCAAAGCTATTGATTGACCTCTGACTCTTACCATATTAGTATTAAACTATTCCATGGCTTGAACATGTTCGGGTTCGAGCTGGGCTTGGAGAGAGTCCAACAACCCAAACAAGAAACAGAACTCTGGTTCTAACCATATTAATGGAAGGTGTAGGCTTTAATATTGAGTTAGGGTTTTTATGTCTCATCCTCTTTGCATGCAAATAACTATTATCTACATGGCATGGCATACATGGCATACATCTATATGTCACGACACGCATGGCATAATGATATGCATCTAATGCAATTACCTGGCATACAATTATGTCATGTACATAATTTCCTTATATGTCATAACTATTTATGGAAATAAAATATGTTTAAGATTTGATTCTCCAAATCAAATCATGATTAAATTAGGAAACAAATTTCCAAATCTAATCACATATTTTATTTGTGGAAATAATTGATTAAGGAAAGTCAATTTAGGAAATCAATTTCCTAAATCATCAAAACTACTTATGGAAATAAAATATTTTAAGATTTGATTTTCCAAATCAAATCATGATTAAATTAAGAAACAAATTTCCAAATCTAATCAAATATTTTATTTATGGAAAATATCAATTTCCATAAATACTTCCAACTTTCCAAAAGTGGAAGATTTCCATAAATACTTCTAGACTTTCCAAAATTGAAAATTTTCATAAATACTTCTAACTTTCCAAAAGTAGAAAATTTCCAGAAATATCATTATGACTATCGCAAAATAATTTTACGCTTATGTCGAAACACAACCTGGGCTCTGATACCACTGTTGGGTTTCCGGCACCACGGCGAGTGTGTGTTCGAACATGTTTCGCAAACATGTGCACAGCGGAAGAAATAAAAATAATAAATCTACATTTATTACAACACACACATCACACGCATGCATAGTAAAACATGTGTAGACATAACCGTAAATTTAAATTTTGCAATAAAAGGAAATTTAACTACGTATACCTTTCGTATCACGTGTAGCGGGAACGGCATCAACCGGAACGATCCTCGCAAGAATCGTCTCTATCCGTATCCACGCCGAGTATCTTCGGGATGACTTCACAAAGTCACGAGCTTCGTCTTCGTACAGGTTACTAGCCTCGTGTTGAAGACGACGTGATCGAGAGAGGATCACGATCCGAATCCAAATTCGGATCCAAAGACGAGTCCTCAAAACTCGCTTCTCCGGAGAGGTATTCGTCAACCATTTGATGAATCCTTCGTCCTACAACTATGAGGATTACCGGAGATCGAATCCCCGGTAAGTTAGGCGCTTTCGGAGCTCCAACCGTTGTACAAACGATGCTCCAACGAGAGGGAAACAAGCTGTCCAGAAAACTGGACAGCTTTGGTGGAGGAATTAGGGCCGGCCAAAAAGGTAGGATGAAGCTCACCTTGATGCCAAACCTAATGGAGATCACCGGAGCTCCTCCGGCAACATCTTGACACCGGCAAGAGTGAAGGTCAGCACCTTCTGGATGCCGGCCAAGGAGCTTCAAGGTGGGCGGCGACAAGGAGGAGGGTTGGCGCCGAAATCTCCAAGGGGAGGTGGGCGGCAACTATTAGGTTAGGGTTTTGATTAGGGCTTAACAAACCCTTAAGCCTTCTTTTATAGATAACTAATTCTCTTAATGGTTATTAGATCATAACCATAAGGCCCGTTAACCCGCTCCATTAATATAAGTTAAAATAAACCAAACCATGATGGTTTATTTTAAGTTAAAACGAACCGAACCAACTTTGGTTCATTCGTTTAAAATAAACCAAACCCTTTGGTTTATTCTCCTCCATTGGATTAGAACCAAACCATTTTGGTTCATCCATTATGTCTTCATAAGATACGGCCCATCCACGCTTCCATTGCGACTGAAACAATTTCATGCTCGCTTCTTGTTTGGTCCAACCAAACCTAGTTTCTCTCAGTCTGAGAATCTCATTCTCAAGCTCGTTTTAAATCCTTCGGATTACGCTCGTTATGCATGTGACCAAATAGGTTCTCGGTTTATGTTGGCCGTCTATAATTAACCATTAATTATAGAATGATCATGAGTGACACCTAGTAGTACATCATGATCCCCAATTAACCGAAAAGATCAACGGTTGATCCAGAACTATTTCAGAAACCCTTTAGCAGCTCGAATGATACGTGCCTCATTCCCTTCACTCATCTTATACCCACTTGGTTCAGGACATGGTCTATAGTGTCAGTCCCCACTAGGTTGACTACGTCACACCTAGCCCAAGTATCATATCCTCGTCCTACGGATTCTAGTTACTGCACATGTATCGAAAAGTACCTTACTCTAAACATGTAATGCTTTGGCCAAAGACTTTAGTAACAATCCGACGAGAGGCCATGGGTATACATCTCCTCGCAAGGAGTGGTGAATCCTTTATAGGCTATTCAAACACCTTCGATCACTTCGACTTATACCCAATCATCCCGGGTCCACATCTCCATAGAGATGCTTGCTTAAGATGTCAAAGCATAAGTCTTTATGATCAAGATGACTTGAATACCGCAAGTTAAAGGAACATCGCACTTAAGCTACAGTAAGAACTTCATTGACATATCTATATATGCAGAGAACCATATAAAGTCTTACGGCTGGTCACTCAAATGAACTAGTTACCATAACTAGCATCCACGATTAACTCCGGACATCACAATGTCTTCAACCAGTGAGAATCAGCTGCTTGGATACACCAAGGAGTATACCTCATGCTAGTCTCGACAGAATTGATGGTGTCCAAATCCATCAATTCATCGACTAGGGATAATTCCGATAGATCACAATTACACATGTAGAAATACTCACTAGTTGTGATCCAATCACAAATTTTCTCATGCTGTGAGTCGTATTGCGGACATTCAGTAAATGAGTTTAAGATCCAATCAAATACATGAAACCATATATACTCAAATAGTGAATCTTCATTTATCATATAAATGGTTCATGCATAAGGCGATTGCCTTAGGACATCTCTCATATATTACTAACACTTAACTCATATCCTAGCATCTCACATATATCTAGGGTGCATGAAAACACATACAAGTCAATTTAGATGTGAGATGTGGGTTTTGTTCTCTTAATCTAGAGCTTTATGCATTTTTCTAAGGCAACCCTACTTGATTCCCTTATAAATGGTACTTTAAGTCATGCCAAAGTTCTTAACTCAATTTTAATCAATTAAATGCATGAATGATCATGGCATAAATAATAACATAATTAAGCATGGCCAATGATCATGATGTCATGGCATATGATATAATCTAAAAACACATGACATTTACTCCTTAATCCTAAATATGATCATGATATTTTAAATGATAAAAAATTAGCAAGATTTCATGGCATGTTATATGGCAAACAAAGCATGGCAAATAAAAGGTATAGGTATAACAATACCTAAATTTTAATATTAGTTGCCATTTGATATAATTAATTATATTTTGCTATAGTATTGCTTTTCTCCCTAGTGTGCCAAAAATACAAAATGACACACTATGACTTCTAAACCTAAATTGTGCCAATTTAATTGATATTTCATAATTCCAAAGATGTATTGGCACATCCTAAAATTCTTTAGGATTATAAATCAAATTTATTTCCAAGGTATCCATAACCTTGAAAATTACTTAAAGAGCCTCCTTTACCATGGTTAAGTTAACTACCCATCCATTTAAAGTTGGCACACCTAACCCATCTAGCGTGAATTAATCACGCTCTTAGAACCCAAAACATATTTGAGCTCCTAGGGTTAATTACGTATTCCTTAGGGATAACCTCCCAAAATACCCTTCTAATGACCCTTCTAGGCTTGTTAGCCTTGGTCATTGTGGTCTTACCTAGGTTGACTCTAGAGGTAACTCCCCTTGCAACCATCTAAGTGGCCACCCTAGGTTTCTTAGAATCCCTAGCCACTAGGCACACACTTTGGTTACCATTAGGGATGACTTTCCTGTTAGTAATATATGAGAGATGTCCTAAGGCAATCGCCTTATGTTTGAACCATTTATATGATAAATGAAGATTCACTATTTGAGTATACATGTTTTCATGTATTTGATTAGATCTTAAACTCATTTACTGAATGTCCATGCTACGATTCACAGCATGAGAGAATTTGTGATTGGATCACAACTAGTGAGTATCTCTACATGTGTAATTGTGATGTATCGGAATTATCCCTAGTCGATGAATTGATCGATTTGGACACCATTGATTTTGTCGAGACTAGCACGAGGTATACTCCTTGGTGTATCCAAGCAACTGATTCTCACTGGCTGGAGACATTGTGATGTCCAGAGTTAATCGTGGATGCTAGTTATGGTAACTAGTTCATTGGAGTGACCAGCCGTAAGACTTCATATGGTTCTCTGCATATATAGATATGTCAATGAAGTTCTTACTGCAGCTTAAGTGTGATGTTCCTTTGACTTGCGGTATTCAAGTCATCTTGATCATAAAGACTTATGCTTTGATATCTTAAGCAAGCATCTCTGAGGAGATGTGGACCCGGGATGATTGGGTATAAGTCGAAGTGATCGAAGATGTTCGAATAGCCTATAAAGGATTCACCACTCCTTGCGAGGAGATGTATACCCATGGCCTCTCGTCGGATTGTTACTAAAGTCTTTGGCTAAAGCATTACATATTTAGAGTAAGGTACTCTTCGATACATGTGCAATAACTAGAATCCGTAGGACGAGGAAATGATACTTGGGCTAGGTGTGACGTAGTCAACCTAGTGGAGACTGACACTATAGACCATGTACTGAACCAAGTGGGTATAAGATGAGTGAAGGGAATGGGGCACGATTCATTCGAGCTGCTGAAGGGTTTCAGAAATAGTTCTGGATCAACCGTTGATCTTTTCGATTAATTGGGGATCATGATGTACTACTAGGTGCCACTTGTGATCGTTCTATAATTAATGGTTAATTATAGACGGCCAACATAAACTGATAACCTATTTGGTCACACACACAACGAGCGTAATCCGAAGGATTTAAAATAAGCTTGAGAATGAGATTCTCAGACCGAGAGAAACTAGGTTTGGTTGGACCAAACAAGGAGCGAGCATGAAATCATTTCAGTCGCAATGGAAGCGTGGATGGGTCGTGTCTTATGAAGACATGATGGATGAACCAAATTGGTTTGGTTCTAATCCAATGGTGGAGAATAAACCAAAGGGGTTTGGTTTGTTTTAAACGAATGAACCAAAGTTGGTTCGGTTCATTTTAACTAAAAATAGACCAACATTGTTTGGTTTATTTTAACTTAAATTAATTGAGCGAGTTAACGGGATTTTGGTTATGATCCGATAACCATTAAGAGAATTTGTTCTCTATAAAATAGGGCTTAAGGGTTTTGTTAAGCCCTAATCCAAGCAATCCCTAGTTGTCGCCCACCCCTCCTCTCCTCTAGTGGTCGGCGCCCAACCCTAGCCGCTGCCCAGCTTTGTGTCACCGTCCGAGCTAGTTACCGGCGTCCAAGCTTCAGTCAGGGATCCTCCGGCGATCCTCCGGTGAACTTCTTTGGGTCCGGCGACAAGGTGAGCATCAAGCTTCCTTATTTGGCCGGTGCTAATCCTCCACCAAAGTTGTCCAATTTTCTGGACAGCTTGTTTACTTCGTGTCGGAGCATCATTTGGATGACGTTTGAAGCTCCGATAGCGGCTTCCTTGCTGGGGATTCGATCTCCGGTAATCCTCATAGGTGGAGAACAAAGGATTCGTCAAACGATTGATGAATACCTCTCCGGAGAAGCGAGTTTTTGAGGACTCATTTTGGATCCGAATTTTGATTCGGATCGTGATCTGCTCTCGATCACATCGTCTTCAACACGGGGCTAGTAACTCGTACGAAGACGAGGCTCGTGACTTTGTGAAGTCATCCCTAAGATACTCGGCGTGGATACGGATAGAGGCGATTCTAGCAAGGATCGCTCCGGTTGATGCCTTTCCCGCTATACGTGATACGTCAGGTATACGTAGTATAAATTTTTTTTATTGCAAAATTTGAATTTACGGTTATGTCTATACTTGTTGTACTATGCATGCGTGTGGTGTGTGTATTGTAATAAATTAGATTTATTATTTTTATTTCTTCCGTTGTGCACATGTTTACGAAATATATTCGAACACACACTCGCCGCGGTGCCGAAAACCCAGTAGTGGTATTAAAGCCCAGGTTGTGTTTCGACATAATCGTAAATTTGTTTTGCGATAGTCGTAATGGTATTTATTGAAATTTTATACTTTTGGAAAGTTAGAAGTATTTATGGAAATTTTCTACTTTTTAAAAGTTAGAAGTATTTATGGAAATCTTCTACTTTTGGAAAGTTAGAAGTATTTATGGAAATTAATATTTTCCATAAATAAAATATTTGATTAGATTTGGGAAATCAAATCTTAAAATATTTAATTTCCATAAGTATTTTTGATGATTTATGAAATTTGTTTCCTAAATTGACTTTCCTTAATCAATACTTTCCACAAATAAAATATGTGATTAGATTTAGAAATTTGTTTCCTAATTTAATCATGATTTAATTTGGAGAATCAAATCTCAAACATATTTTATTTTCATAAATAGTTATGACATATAAGGAAATTTTGTACATATCATAATTGTATGTCATGTAATTGCATTAGATGCATATAATTATGCCATGCGTGTCGTGACATGTAGATGTATGTCATGTATGTCATGCCATGTAGATAATAGTTATTTGCATACAAAGATGATGAGACATAAAAAAAAACCTTACTCAATATTAAAGCCTACACCTTCCATTAATATGGTTAGAACTAGAGTTCCGTTTCTTGTTTGGGTTGTTGGACTCTCTCCAAGCCCAGCTCGAACCCGAACATGTTTAAACCATGGAATAATTTAATACTAATATGGTAAAAGTCAAAGATCAATCGTTAGCTTTGGTTGTTGGACTCTCTCCAAGCCGGGCTAATTGGTTGAATGCGCTCTAACCATATTAAAACTATTTCTCGATTAATGGGTTGGCTTTAACCTGGAGCATCGGCTTGTTGGACTCTCTCCAAGGTCTATGTGAAGGGAGGTGAAGTTGGGTGCTTTGCATATGATGCATACTTGTTAATGTGTTAACAACCCGATGTATGTGTGAACATTCAATTAGTTGATAGCACATTGTGATAGTTGCATATACGTGATATGCAATCGGTATATTTGATACCTACCATCGTAATTATGAATGGCTTGTTGGACTCTCTCCAAGGTTGTTCATATCTATGTTGGATATCAGCCCATTCGGAGATGAACCTACAATCTCCCGAAGTGATTTTAGGGTTTTTGAAATTCGAAAAATGAATGGGATTTATGAATGTATATTGATGCATTTTAAAATCATTTTCTCATATATGCTCATTTTGTATTTCTAGGTTAATCGATTGATCATGACGTCTTTGAATATGCGCACTATTTTGGATTTAAACAAATTGACTGGGCCTAACTTTCTTGACTAGCTTAGAAACTTGATAATTGTTCTCAAGGCGGAAAAGCTAGCGTATGTCCTCGAAGCGCCTCTTCCCGCCCATCCTAGTGACAATGCAACTCTGGACCAATTGTTGGCCTATCAGAAACATGTGACTGATTCTGAAATGGCGAGTTGCATCATGCTAGCCACGATGGTACCTGAGCTGCGGAAGCAGCATGAGCATATGGATGCTCATGCCATAGTCTTTTATCTTTATGAGTTGGTTGATGAGCAAATGAGATTCGAAAGGCTCGAAGTCTCCAAGCTCCTCTTCACCTCTGAGATGCAAGAAGGTTCATCTGTGGTACTGCTCAACATGCTGAAGATTGTGGAGTCTTTTGTGAAGCATGAGCAGGGGACGGTACTGTAAGTTGATTCCTCGAAGAAAGGTTCTAAGAGGAAGTCAAAGGAATAGTAGAAGGGGAAGAAAAAGGCTAAAAAGGAAGAACCAGCTCAAAAGGGCACTTGCCATCATTATGGCAAGGAGGGCCATTGGCGAAGAAATTGCAAGATTTATCTTGAGTTCGTGAAGAAGAATAAGGCATCGAATGCCCCATCTTCTTCAGATATCTTCGTTATTGATTGTCATTCTATTTCCTCAAACACTTGGGTATTGGATACTGGGTGTGGCACACATATATGTAATGACATACATGGGCTAAGGAATAGAAGAAGACTCGTCAAGGGAGAGTCAAATTTATATGTTGGGAATGGAGGAAAGGTTGTTGCACTCGCCATCGGAACATATTTATTGAAACTCCCTACAGGACATGTCTTAGAACTGAACAATTGTTTTTATGTTCCTTCGTTGATAAAGAACATCATTTCTATTTCTTGTTTAAATAGAAATGGGTACCATTTAACTTTTATTAACAATTATTGTTACATAACTTTGAATGACATTCTTTATGGGACTGAAACTTTAAGCAATGGTATTTAAATGTTGGACATATCTAGTGACATTTTCAATATCGAAGCGAGCAACAAGTGTGCTCGAAAGGATAATCAATTAGACTCCTACATGTGGCATTGTCGTCTTGGCCATGCAAGCAAGAAATGCATGTGCGAATTACACTGATGTGGAATTCTAGAATCGTTTGAATTAGATTCATACGATACATGAAAATCATGCTTAAAAGACAGGATGATTAAGTTACCTTTTACAGGAAAAGGTGAACGAGTGGGAGAGTTGCTAGGTCTAATACATATTGATGTATGTGGACCTATGTCAACTCAAGCTTTAGGAGCCTATAGCTACTTCATTACCTTCACCGATGATCACTCACGGTTTGGGTATGTGTTCTTGATGAAACACAAGTCTGAAGCCTTTGAAAGGTTCAAAGAATTCAAAAATGAAGTAGAGAAACAATATGATAAGAGTATTAAAATACTTCGATCAGATCGAGGTGGTGAATACTTAAGTCAAGAGTTTCTAGATTATCTAAGAGACAATGATATATGGTCTCAATGGACTCCGCCATATACACCACAGCATAATGGTGTATCTGAGAGGCATAACCGGACCTTGTTGGACATGGTCAGCTCAATGATGAATCATGCAAATCTTCCCAAGTCCTTTTGGGGCTATGCGCTTCAGATAGCTGTTTACTTGTTAAACAGAATGTCAACCAAGGTAGTCTCCACTACTCCATATGAGATATGGAATAGTAAGAAACCTCATGTATCTTACTTGAAGATATGGGGTTGTCTTGCTTATGTGAAGCGGACTGTATCAGACAAATTAGATGCTAAGTATGATTAATGTCTATTTATTGGATATCCTAAGGAAATAAGGGGTTACCAATTCTATCATCCTGTGGAACAAAAGGTGTTTGTTTCGAAGCATGCTGTGTTTCTAGAGAAAGAGTTTCTCTTGCAAGAAAATAGTGGGAGTGTCGTCGAGCTTGAGGAGGCTCAAGAGACTCAAATAGACATTGATAAGATACCTGGGGAAGCACAACAGCCAATAACTCATAGAGATGAGCCATCGATTGGACCTATTGTGACACCACATCTTCGTAGATCTGGTAGAACACGCAATATTCCTGAGAGATATGGATTTCTCATAAGTGAATTGAACGATGTGTTACTCATTGATGGTAAGGAGCCTACCAGTTATGAAGAAGTTCTGACAAGTTCAGAAAGGGATAAGTGGCTTGAAGCCATGAAGTCAGAAATGGTTTCCATGTATGAAAACCAAGTTTGGAACTTGGTTGACCCACCTGAAGGCAAAAAGCCTATAGGGTGCAAGTGGGTTTTCAAGAAGAAAACTGACATGGATGGTAATGTGATTACTTATAAGGCTAGATTGGTGGCAAAAGGATATCGTCAAAAGCCAGGTGTTGATTATGACGAAATCTATTCGCCTATTGCTATGCTTAAATCCATTCGGATGCTCCTGGCCATAGCAGCTCATTATGATTATGAGATATGGCAGATGGATGTGAAAACATCTTTCCTTAATGGAAACCTGCTCGAGAACATGTATATGATACAGCATGAGGGTTTCACATTGGTTGACAAAACCAAGGTATACAAATTGTGACGACCCATATATGGACTGAAGCAAGCATCCAGGAGCTGGAATATCCGTTTTGATGAGACAATCAAAAAGTTTGATTTCTCACAAAATCCAGACGAACCTTGTGTGTACAAGAAGGTTAGTGGGAGTGCAGTCGTGTTCCTAGTATTGTATGTTGATGACATATTACTTATAGAAAATGATGTTTCAGTCTTACAGGCAGTTAAGATTTGGTTATCCAAGACATTCTCCATGAAAGACCTGGGAGAAGCAACCAACATCCCTTGATTAAGATCTATAGAAATAGATCGAAACGGTTGCTTGGTCTTTCGCAGTCTACATATAGACCGAGTGCTAAAGAGGTTTAGCATGTCAGAATCCAAGAAAGGTTTCCTACCCATCAGGCATGGGATACACCTTTCGAAGTCTATGTGTCTCACACAGAAGACGAGAGGATTTGCATGAGTAAGATTCCCTATGCATCCGCAATAGGATCTATCATGTATGTTATGTTATGTACGAGGCCCGATGTATTGTATGCTCTGAGTGTCACGAGTAGATACCAGTGTTGGGCGTGTTGGAATGTATACTGAAAGCCTAGCTTTTTTTTGTATGAACATTTTTATTTTGAAATAAGAATCACATGATCATTGTTTGCACTTTATATGTGTGCATATTGTCTAATATTTTACATTGTAGATAACATGGTGTTTGGTGTGGCACAGAAGATCATGTTATCAGTCCCTTGTAGAATATAAGTAGAGGCTCACAACCAAGATGGTTTTGGACAAACCATTGGCATGGTTGTAGTGTAGCTTGGTATTATTTTGTCTTGAACATAAAGTTACACTAGTACACTTAGGTGTATTGAGCAGGACCGATATAGAGGTGATTCAATTTATTGCTGACTACATAATTGAATCGGACCTCGGATATTAGGTTGTACATGCTCTTAATCCCGATATAATAACGGGCACCTGTACTTAGTATTTATTTCTTTGATTTACCAAAGGGTGAGATTTAGATGGATTAAATCAATATGCCCGGTAAGTTGGGAAATGATATTATTTACATGGTGTGTCGTTGATTATAGGAGGAAACCGTGTCCTATATATTAGATTGATGATGTCCCCTTGAGGAGCTCATAAGGTTCATCATGTAAACCTAGCTGGTTGACTTAGTCAACATGATGATAAGGTTGAGTGGTACTACTCAAGGAGTTAGATGTTAATTGATTGATGGTCAGTAAATCAATTAATTAACGGACATTCGATATCTTAAACACGGGGAGATGGATGTACAAATAATATGTAGAGCCCATATTAATTTATGGGGGTTGGTGAGGTAATTCAATGATGATCCTCTAGTGGAATGGAACATCATTGATGGATCAAGTTTGTGTGGTTCCGATCCATCGGGTGGCCAAGATCCAACTCCTCCTCATGGTCCCTATCGTAGCCTAATATAATTAGCATGAAGCCTAGATCCGACGGTTGGGATGAAACCCTAGATCCGACGGTTGGGATAAAACCCTAGATCCGACGGTTGGGATGAAACCCTAGATCCTACGGTTGGGATTAAACCCTAGATTTGACGGTTGGGATGAAACCCTAGATCCGACGGTTGGGATGAAACCCTACATCCGACAATTGGGATAAAACCCTAGATCCAACGGTTGAGATGAAACCCTAGAACCAACGGTTGAGATTAAATCAAGGCTTAAGCCTAACTCTATAAAAGGGAGACTTAAGTGGGCGGCAAGAGAGGTTGTTTTTTTTTTGAGAGATTAGGGTTTTGTCTACCTAAGCTTGGGCGGCAAGAAACCCTAAGGGAATTAGGGTTTTGGGCGGCTAGAGTTTTTGGAGAAGATTGGGCGGCTAGAAGTGGGAGGCAAGGCTTTCTTCTTCCTAGGGTTTTGGCCGGTGCCCCTCTTCCTCCTCTCAACCCTTTGTCGGCGCTCTTCCCTTCTTCCTCATCTCCTTGGCCGGTGGAAACAAGGGCTAGGTTTTATCCTTGGAGCTCTTGGTCGGCGCCCTCTTCTTTTCTCTTTTGGTGGCCGGTGGCAACTTTGCTTCAAGGTTGGCCGGCGCTCAAGAAGCTACTCCTTGGCCGGCGGTTATATCAAGCTCTTTGGCTTGGTGGCCGGTTCTAGATAGGAAAAGGAGTTTGTTTGGTTCTTCTCTTTGTTCGGAGCGAGTAAGGAAGGGAAGAACGTGATCTAGGAGGCTTCAACTCGTGGAGGATCTTCGCCCACACGATGTCCACGAGGAGGATAGGACATACGATAGAAGATCGAGAGGTATAATAGTTTTACAACTTTTATTATTGATCTTTGCATGTTCTTATCTTTATGTTAGTATGTGTTGATTATGCTAGTTTGCATTTGTATGTATTTGTATAATCATGGACCCCGAAGATAAATACAAAAACCGGCGATCCGTCCGTCGTCTCTTCCACGGCTAACCAACTAGAAGAGTTGTGTTGCTTGAACAACTAGTTTGTTCAAGTGATCGCTCAAGTTGTTAGCACGATGACGAATTGGTTGTGCTTAGGAAACTCATCCCATCCGGATTAGTTTTCATTAGTGAAAATTTTAATCCGGGGACATGGGAGCCGATGAGCCTCCGAAGCAAATCCCTACAAGTGGTATCAGAGCCACGGTTTCCGGTTTTGTGTGTTTAGGATTCAGTTAATTTTTATGCACTTTTTCATATGTTATATGTGTCGGATAATAGTAGGATATGCGAAGTTTAACTTTTTGGTTGCAGGCATAAGATCCCACTATTATGGCTATATGTGTGTATGTGATTGTATGTGTGTAAATATTTATTATTTGAATCCTCGGGGTTGACGAGGCTAGATTAGTATTTAATTTTTTGTAATTAAATACGGCATTGTTTAGCCACTCATTTTAGTTTACTTTCGATCTAGATTATTTGTACACTCCTTCGTGGAGTATAGGATCATTGGATGTAAATTAAAATGATATATCTCGGCTCGGATCTCTTTATGTTGCTTGCGTACGGAAAAGGTGGGGCGGACGAGGTGGCGACACGACGGGACGCATATTGGAGAACAAAGCCATAATAGTTGAAAAAATTCTGGTTTTTTCCATATTTATTGCTGATTTGTTTTATATGCATGTTGTGTGTGCTTGAAAATTCCTCATTTTCAATTTACTAGTTTAATGGGTATTTTATTATAAAATTATTTTCACCCATTATATTTCATGTAAGTAATGTACGTATGAATTTTGAAGATTTTTTCAAAATACGTATAATTACTTGTAAATTTCTAAAATTCGTATCTGAAACTTGATTTCTACAGTTTGCAAAAACCAATCGACTGCTAGGTTAGTGAGTCGATTAGTGATGGTGCAATCGACTGTCATGTTTGATATCGACTGAACAAGGTTTGTTTAGCTAGTTATTAGTAATTTTAGGCTACCCTAATGTCTCCTAATCATAGGATATTCGATGGTTTAGATTTCCTATAGGCTCAGGAACTCTTCAAGGACATTGTTGGTGCAATGGTCAAGGGAGAGCAAGCCTTTAATGGGAGTTTGTCCATCTTGGTATAATAGATAACCTTTGATTACAAAAGGGGGAGAAGTGAGGGTTAGGTAAACCTTCATTGTGGAGTGCATCTCATTTAGTGATATGAGATTTATCACTAGAAAGAGTGAAGGCATTCTAGATGATTTTGGACCAAGGGAGAGAATGTAGAATCTCATTGGAAGATGACATATTGAAAATCTTGGTAGATTTTTTGATGTATGTTAAAGGAGGAGATGTGAAGGTCAAAGTTAGGAAAACCTTCATTATGCTTTGGCATTAGAAGAGTTAAGTTGGGTTATTATTAGCCTAACTTAAAAGTATTGTCAAACATCAAAAAGGGGGATATTGTTAGTGCAATCGGGCTAGGTCACGATAGAGTAGGATTTTGATGTGTTGATAATGGGTTGACAATGGATTAACCATTGTTTGACAATATGGATTTGATCATATATTGACCATATGATAAGTGGATGATAGGGATATCCAAAGTCATATGGAAGAGATTATTTGAGAGAGATTGTTAGAGCAATCAAACCTCAGGTCAAGGTTGACCGACTCGAGTGAGACTCAAGGGGAAGTACAAGAATGGTCTTGGCATGTAAAGTCCGAGCATGGTCTTACCATGACAGTCAAAGTTTGGATACTTTGCATGGAAAGTCCAAGAATGGTCTTAGCATGGAAAGTCCAAGCATGGTCTTGGCATGGAAGTCTAAGTTTGGATACTTGGTATGGAAAGTCTAAGCATGGTCTTGGCATGGAAATCCAAGTTTGGATACTTGACATGGAAAGTCCAAGAATGGTCTTGATTACGTAAGTCCAAGTGTGTAGTATTGTTGGTGAAAGTTCAAGCATTGAGGCTTGGCAATTGGAAAGTCTAAGGGTGAGGTTTTTGGTAGTGTAAAATCCAAGTATGTAGTCTTGGTGGCATAATTCCAAATGAACCTTAGCAAAGGAGACCCGATTAGCATGACATAGCTAATGGAAAGCACCTGAAGGCTAACGTGAAGGGTGAAGGAGTCATGGAGGACTCATATGGATCCTAAGGGCATGAGGTGAATGGATGTGGCTAGAAGGCTTAGGTCTAGACTAAGGGTGGTCGATCAAGTATGAGGGGATCATACTTGGGTTAAATCTCATATTTTAGGTTTATCAATCGACTGGTAGAAGAGTCGACTAAGGCCCGACTACTCAACTGTTAGGGTTTAGCAGTCGACTGGAATTAAGTGGCCAGAGCACATAATGTTGGGCAATCGACTACTAGCCTATGGAAGTCGATTGATGCTTATACCAGTTGATTGCTATGTCAGGACAGTCGACTGGTCGACTTAATTTGATATGGATTAAGCCATTGTGAGACAACGGTACAATGTCTAGTCAACTGCTAGGTAAGACCAGTCAACTGAACGGCAGAAAATCAACACAAGCTTAGTTTTATAAGGAGATTTCATGGAGGATTTGGAGTTGTCGATTCTTGAGGGATTTGAAGGGAAGTTTTGCTACAATTCCAGGTCTTCAAAGTCATTCAAAGCAACCAAAAAGCAAAGCGATCAAAAGTTTTCATTTGTAAAGTATTTTCACTTGTATTTCTTTATTTGCTTTGTATTTGATTTTTAGTTGTATTACTGTTGTAATTTATATTCTAAGGGGTTTCTTCAGCTCCGGATTATATTCCAAGAATAATTGATTTAGTGGAGTAGACACTAAAGTTCGATTGTAGAGTAGGAACCGTAGGTTTCGAACTATGTAAAATCTCGTCTTGTGCTTGTGCTTGTGCTTGTGATTATTTTGTGTATTTTATTTCTACTTGTATTTTGTATTCCGCTGCACACTAACAATCTAGTAGACAAGCACGAACACGATGGAATCAAAGCGAAAGTGAAAAACTATGATGCGATGAGGAGAATCTGTTCACTCCTTTCCAATGCAGTGAAGCACAGAGGGAGATCTCAGAGGGTTCTCACAGGCCGCAATCAGTAAAGAATAAGAAGGTGAAGTAGATGAAACGCAAAAATCGATACCAGCAATCGAAACTCAGACACAAGATGTAACGTGGTTCGGAATGAGGATTCCTACTCCACGAAGGTGAGCTTTCTCACCGGATGCAGTGCCTAAGCACTTTCACTATGAAGGTCCTCCTTTACGGAAAAAAAGTTTCCGAAGGTGGAGGAGAAAAACCTCTTACAGTGATATCACAAGTCGAGAAAAAGTACAAGAGATGTAACAACAGCAGATCCCTGTCCTTCTGCTCCGGCGAGGTGGTTGTCGCTCTCCCTCTCCTCTTGCGTCTTCTTCTCTCTTGCTGGGTTGGAATTCTTGCGGATCTCCTCTCTCTCCTCCTTGCTTCCTGCCTTTTATCTTCCTTTTTTCCTCCATCGTAACGTCGTGGGCTGTCTCCATCGTACACGTGGCCACCACCCCCACCTGGAGAATAATTCTGTTACAGATATGAGGAACGAAGGCTCCTCGGAATATTGTGTGGGGGCCTCCTAAGCCGTTGCATAACGCCTCTTCCTCTAGTTTTCAGGTAACTAGGTTAGACTGTCTCCTTCAACCATCCGCTTTAGGTGAAGCTAGCTTAGGTCTATGGCCCACGGGTGACCTAGCCCTAGGGCTCTTCATCAACCCGAACCAATTCCTCTTTTTCCCGTGCCAAACTTCCTTTAGATCGATCAGGTTGAGTCGCCCCTTCATCCCTCCAATCTGCTTCTGGAATTATCTAGCTGAACCAATTCCTGTTCCGCCCTTAGCGAAGTGCCTTTCGTCTCTTCTTCGTCGTGCCAATTGCTTCTGCTAACACAACCGTGCCAATTGCTTCTGCTAACTCTCCCGTGCCAATTGCTTCGGATATTCGCGCCCGAACCATTCTTCCTTTTCTACCTTTGCTGAGCCGAATATTTTGGACCGGATCATGGGTTACATGATACCTTCTATCTGTAGCTATATAGAAAAGGTACCAGTAGTATCATTAGTCAACCCCCGAAAAATAGTCAAGAGAAGCTATAAGCTTGACTTTCCAAATGTATATAAAGTTTCTGCCCTATTCTTCATTTCTTAACTTACATTTACTCCTTCCCTTATAGCTCCCCTATACATATATACACGAAGCGGCCCGTCGGGCCCATGGGCCCCGCTTCTCCTTCTCCTTTCATGCAGTCGAACCGTCACTAAAAACCCTATATGAACCCCCGCCTTCTCCTTTTAGGTATCATTTAGTGTGTTTAACAATCCAGCCTGTTCTTCTTCTTCTGTGATTTTCACCAGCGGCATTTCGGTGACCCAGTCCTTCCTTTCCCACATGATTCCTCCTTAATCCCCAAGTAAGTGCTCTGCTTTGTTCACACCCATGGCTCCTAGGACCATCCCTTCACCCGCCTGGTATGAACATACCATAACTCAGTTAGATTGCAACCATTATTTCTTTAACATTAAGAACAACTACATAGACCCTTCTATAAAATGTTGTTTCACGACTAAACTGCATCGACCCCATAATCCTCCTCCCGGTTCGACATGCTTTTTCTCCGAATAGTTTCTTAATGGCCTATGTCTACCAGCGCCTTTCGATTATCTAGATATTTTGCACTTTTACAAACTTCCTTTAAACCAATTCACCCCCAATTCCTTCCGCATTTTGTCGGGAGCTTCTATGGTGTTTCAACACCTAAACCTTCCCTTAACCCCTGAAATATTCCATTGCTTTTTCCAACTGAAATCTTCCAAGGCTGGTCTCTTCTATTTATCTAGCCGTTCAGACTGTCAATTCTTGGTGAACCTGCCTACTTCCCACAAGGGATGGGAAGAATTATACTTTTTTGTACAGCTTCCAAAATCTCTACCCTATTCTGATACCTGGAAGGTAGACCTTCCCGAATTGCCTCCCTTCCGGGAAATGAGGATCAAATGTCCCTTCTCGGAAGTGTATAGAGTATTAGGAGAGTTACATTACTGCTCAAACCACCTAATAGAAACTCCCCTTTTGAGCCACTTTGGATTGTCTCCTCTACCTTTGACGACTTCGGTTGCTGTAGGTAGGGTAATACTTACCCTGCGATATGACTTCCTTTCTATGTTATTCATCTTTCTCATCAGTATACTTTGCAGATAATCTAATGCAGAAGACTTTGGTGGAAGGAGAGGCGATTGAGGCTGCCAGAAAGAAGAAAACCTCGACTAAAAGAGGCAAATCAGTAGTAGCTCCGTCATCCCCTCGGAAAAAGTCGCGGCTCATCAAGAAAGGAGCTTCAAGTTCATCGGCTCGTCTCCCTTCGTCTTCCGACCAGCCAGGGTCTCAGTCCCTAACCATTTATGAGTCGAGAAGAGGAGGCAATACCTCATCTGTCCTTTCTCCCTCTCCTCAAGGAGGGGACTCTCCCTCCCATTTTCTTCATTCTTCCCCATCTGCACAAAATTCACCCCCACCTTCTCATACTGAGTCTCTCCAAGCTCCTATCCCTTCAGACTCAAGAGTTACTCCTACTCCCCTTCAGCGTATCAGACCCCCACTTTCCTCTGAAGGGGAGGATCCTTCCCTTCCCATTCCTCCGAGGGCCACGTTGGGATCCTTGCTGAAAATTCGGCATCCCTCGAAGGTGAAATTTTTCAATCAGTCGGGCGTACAAGGCCCCTGTGAGCAAGCGGGCAAGCTGTTGGCGGAGGTATTTACTATTTCTTTCTAATCTGTAATATATGTTTGGCATATACTGACATTGATTTCCTTCTTCCATGCCTCAACCCAACACCACAATATGGTAGTCCAGCTGGCTCAGTTCTAATCCAGCGTGGAGACTCGCCACTTCGCTAGCATAGTGCAATAAAAAGAGCTCGTTCGGCGGTTAAATGAGCAAGAGGAGAAGGAGGCGAACCTAAGGGGCTAGTGTGAAGATGCAATGATGCAAATGGCCTTGGTCCAAAGCGAGAAGGAGGAGTTGTAACGAAAAAATGAAGAACTTGAACAGTGCCTCTTCTTACAATCCAGTGAACTGCAACAGGTAGACGTCCTGACCCGTAACCTGAAGGAATATAAAGGATATCTTGGGGACGCCGTGATCAAAGCGGCTGATTCCTCAACTACAATTATACAGCTTCAGCAAGAATGCCACCGGCTTAAATTGGAGCTTCAAGCCTGGGAAGCTACCAGGAAATCCTGTACAGAGAAGTGTCAGGAGCTTTCCTCTATAGTGGCGGCTCTTCCTCAAACCTTATCGCCGGTGGCTCGGCAACAATCCACTCTTCACAAAGAGTACTCTGAAGCTCTTTCAACTCTAGGACAACAAGCTATACAGGCGGCCACTGAAAGAGATGCCTTGGCGGCTAAACTGGCGGAAAGTCAAGCTCAGGTGGCCCAATGTCAAGACCAGCTGAAGGAGCAAGAAGCTGATCTTAAAGGACGCTATGTTAAGAAGGGAGTGGATTTATTCATACTAGGTTTTGAGGGGTCCTCGGCTCAAAATGCCGAATAAGGATACCCACCTCCTGGCACGGACACTAGCTATTTGAATCACTCGTGGATCTGCCGCTAAGTGTCCTCCAGAACTCTTTGAGTTGTAATTTCCACTATTCTCTTTTTTAGTAATTTTGTCAATAACTTCTCGTTTGCTTCTGAACAATAAATTCGTCTATATAACTAATTATCATCATCTTGTTATGCTCCTTGAGGGGTCGGGCATTCTGAACTAATTTTAAACTGCTCTCTTTCCTATTATCTCTTTTTCCGTATCGTATGGCGCAATCACCTTGTTGGTTTGGAAACTTATTTGGGGAGGTCTTGAATGACATTATTCCTATCCGATCCGATTTTGGGTCGGGGATTCACTTGAAGGGTCTTTACCTGATATTATTCATATCTGTCCCGATTTTGGTTCGGGGATTCGCTTGAAGGGTCTTTGCCTGATATTATTCATATCCGTCCCGATTTTGGTTCGGGGATTTGCTTTAAATGACTCTTGCCTGTTGATTTTCCCTATTCCTCTTACCGCTTCGGAAACGATATCAGTCTCTTCGTCTTCTTCTCCTTCCCAAGAACTTCTGTTGCCACTTTCCTTCCATTATAAATTCTCGCCTCCGTGTCTTCGTCCTTCTATCTCACTATCATGGCTTCAGCGGGGCACCCCATCGAAATCTCTTCGGAATCAGAATCTTTTGAACTACAAGATTGGGTTTCTGAAGACCCGGAAGACTCGGATACCCGCTCAACCGCCACTTCAGCCTTTCGTCCCCTTCCTTTTCTGCCTCATACTCCAACTCCAACCCCTCCTACAGGAAGGTCCTTTCGTGCTCCCTTCCCTTCCTTCCGCAATAGGGTGTGGAATCCTCCCTTCACATGGGAGTATCTGTTGAGACCCCGTGCGCCGAACTTCCCCCACTTCCACCAGCGCTGGCTTTCATCTCAGTCCCTCCGGCGGAAGCTCATCCTTCTCCGTTTGATGAAGGTCCATCAGCCATTCCTCCGTCTCAAGGCGAGCGCTTCATGGTCATCTTGGCGCCTTCTCCCCCCAAAGAGACCTCTCCGCTGTCTATTAGGATGTCAAGAAGATCTTTATAGATCAAGTTAATGTAATCATTTCAAATATATCAATAAAAATGAGGGAGGGAACTGATGTTTGCTTTTGTCTTTTTCTCGTAGAAGTAAGGTTTCTGTCTTCAGAAGGACTGTAATCTGGTCCGAACATACCTTCTTCTATCATCGCCCGGGGATTTGAACCCTCTTAATTACAGTTATAGTTCCGTCGACCTTCCACCTACTGCCCCTACGCTTCCTCTTCTTTATTGGCATTTACTGTCCCTACTTCTTCTTCCAATAAATGCGCTCTTCTCCTTTATCGCTATAAAGACTCCCGACCCTCACCAGATAGCTTCCATCTTTTCCTTTTCCTTCCATTTGCCATGGACAGAATATCTGAACAGGGTAGCAGTTCCTCTCTGTGTGCTTCGTTCGGTTACGTATTGCTACAATGTGTCGGGTCTAAGAACCAAGTGAAGGATTTACAACAAAGGTTGAAGGAAGCTTCCCGATGTAACTCTCTGCGTCAACAAGGGTCCCAAGGAAGGTGGCAAAGCAAATTATGGCCGATCTTATAAAGGTAATTACTATGCCCAACCTCATTGCCAGGAGCTCCATCCGTTCCCCAACAAGTAATGCAGGGTATAAGGGTTTCTTTTGTTATTTCCCCCTTGTAAATGACTCAAAATATGTAATTTTTCCGCATCAGTGAACTTTCCCTGTTTATCTTCTTCTTCCAGTATCTTTTGAGTTGTGTCGTGCTTTACTTCTTTTTCACACTGACATATAGTTCAGGCATATCTCGGTTCTTCTGTCTTTTCACCCTACCGGGAATATAGAACCATTAAATGAACCAACTCTTCTATTTTACAGGAATAAAAAAATATAAAGTCAAATAAGGACTTCAACTTCTCCCGCTTTACGGGGACAAAAATGAAATATAACTGAGGAGACCTCAGTTCTTCCGTTCCGCCACCACACGGGGATTTCTTCCGCTTCGCGGGGATAAAAATTTAAGTATAACCGAATAAGTTTCAATTCTTCCGTTCCGCCACCACACGGGGATATCTTCCGCTTTGCGGGGATAAAAATTTAAGTATAACCGAATAAATTTCGGTTCTTCCGTTCCGCCACAACACGGGGATATCTTCCGCTTCGCGGGGATAAAAATGTAAGTACAACTGAATAAATTTTGGTTCTTTCGTTCCGCCACCACACGGGGATATCTTCCGCTTCGCGGGGATAAAAATTTATATATATAATATATAACCGAGGAATCTCGGTTCTTCCGTTCCGCTACCACACTGGGATTTCTTCCGCTTCGTGGGGATAAAAATTTGAGTATAACCGAATAAATTTTGGTTCTTCCATTCCGCCACCACACGGGGATTTCTTCTGCTTCGCGGGGATAAAAATTTAAGTATAACCGAATAAATTTCGGTTCTTCCGTTCCGCCACCACACGGGGATATCTTCCGCTTCGCGGGGATAAAAATTTATATATATAATATATAACCGAGGAATCTCGGTTCTTCCGTTCCGCCACCACACGGGGATATCTTCCGCTTCGCGGGGATAAAAATTTATATATATAATATATAACCGAGGAATCTCGGTTCTTCCGTTCCGCCACCACACGGGATTTCTTAAAACCGAGGATAAAAATTTATATATATAATATATAACCGAGGAATCTCGGTTCTTCCGTTCCGCCACCACACAGGGATATCTTCCGCTTCACGGGGATAAAAATTTATATATATATAATATATAACCGAGGAATCTCGGTTCTTCCGTTCCGCCACTACACGAGGATATCTTCCGCTTCACGGGGATAAAAATTTATATATATATAATATATAACCGAGGAATCTCGGTTCTTCCGTTCCGCCACCACATGGGGATATCTTCCGCTTCGCGGGGATAAAAATTTAAGTACAATCGAATAAATTTCGGTTCTTCCGTTCCGCCACCACACGGGGATATCTTCCGCTTCACGGGGATAAAAATTTATATACAATATATAACCGAGGAATCTCGGTTCTTCCGTTCCGCCACTACACGGGGATATCTTCCGCTTCGTGGGGATAAAAATATGTATATATGATATATAACTGAGGAATCTCGGTTCTTCCGTTCCACCACCACACGGGGATATCTTTCGCTTCGCGGGGATAAAAATTTGAGTATATATAGCTCAAAAACCATCAGCATAAAGGAGACAATGCCTTCATATCATTCCTCTTTTGGCTTTCCTTCTGAAAGGGGAATGCCTATATCCGCCCCTTTCCTTGAAAATGAGGGCTTTAGTACATAATAAGTCATTTAGAAAAATAAACCCTTCTTTCCCTTTCACTTAGGGCCTCCTTCACCACAGACGAGGGGCCCAATAATGGTTACAGGCCCATTCTTCCTTCCTTTTATAGGGGATCCTTTGTCTTCATCTCTCTTGCTATCTTCATTCATTCGCCTTTTCATCTCCCTTTTCTTCGCCTGTTCTCTCCTCCGTCGCCACGCTCCTTTGCTTCAATCCCTTTTTTCAGCCCTTTTCCCTTATCCTCAGACCCTCAAAATGCATTCTACCTTCTTCCAGGAGATAGCGGACCGTTATCCTCATCGCAAGAAGGGTGTCGGTCAGTCGTCAGCTCCGCCTTCCTCTTCACCTTCCCCGATCACCACCACGCCTGCTTCATCTCGTCTTTCTCCCTCTCCTCCTCCTGCAACCCTTGTTATCTCTGCTCCGGAGGAAACCGGGGTAATTAGTCCTTCCTCACTTCCTCCAACATTTACAAACCCTAGCTCTTCTACTTTTTCTCCTTCTGCCACCAAGATTCGGAAGTCCCTTCTCCTTCCTTGCAACTTGAGGATGAACCTGGGGAGGATGTACTTCAATGTCAGCCGATGACAGAGGCTGGCTCACCCCTGCCTTCTCTTTCCCCTGAATATCATTCTTCCTCCGAACCCATGGCGGTTGATATCCCTTTACTACAAACTTCCCCCTCCACTCATCGCCTGAAGAGCCCTCCTCCTCTTGCAGATATCACCCCCACTCTCCCCATTATAAGCGAACTTCCCACCTCAGTATCATCCGTCCCATCTTCTTCCCTTTCTCCCAGGAGTCTTCGGATCCTGAACTTAGAGGAAGTGGTTCCTCGCATGGAAGGCCTACGCCATGCTCTGGATTTGGTATATTTTCTCAATTAGCCTCCTTATCTTTGTCTTATTAACCAATTTATTTTCTACTACTGGCATGCAGACCATGACCAACCATCAAGAGTTGGATCGCTCCCTTCATCAATATCAAGCTCAAGCTCTGGAATGGGAGTGGCAACAAAGGGAAGATTTGGCGAAGGCTCAGAATCAGGAACGGCTCCTGTTGCAACAACTGCACCTATGCCAGGAGCAATTAGCCGAGGCTCGCCAACACATTCGAAAGGATGCTGATATCATTGCAGCATTACAGGAACAACAGTGAGTGGATGTGGAGCCACCCGTTCCCAGGAAGTCAGCCGCTCCTCTTGATGAGGGTCTTCCTGCCTCGAGAATTAATCGTCTTGAGGCGGTAGCAGAGCTCCTCGGGGAAGAAGCGGGACTCGACACTGTGCTCGTCTTGAGTTCAACCTTTGGCAAGCCTGAGGATAAAATAGGAGACCTCCGCACCCACTTATGCAAGGAGGTACAAGAAAACTCATCCCTCATAAATTCCAGGGCACATGCTCACACCCATCTACGTAGGCAAGAGACTTCCCTCCAAAGGATGAGCACTGAACTTGCCCGAACCAAATCTTATTCTGAAGCAGTGGAGGGAATTTCAGCTTCAATGCGTCAAAATATGGTGGAGATGACGCACCTCGTACAGCAGGACCAAAATTTCTGAGTCGACGATGTTTCCATCCTAGTCGATGCTATTATGGAGGTGTTGCGACGTTATGTTGACGTACGCCGAAAGCTTCAAGAACAACAAGAAAAATGCCAAAGGCTGCATCGAGATTGGAGCCTTGACCATCCGAACCGCCAGGAGTGACTCATCATTTTACTGCGCGCCACTTATCAGGACGGATTTAATGAAGCGGTTCGACAATATGCTGACCAAGGATTACCTCCTCCAACTTATCCTTCCTTCTCTTTAAATTGGGAGGTTGGCTTTCGACGTTATCCTTCCGATCGATTTAAGCTGTAATTCAATATTTGGTTTTGAAACGGGAGTTTCCTTTCCATTTTCTTTCTCTTTTTCAAGATTTATCACCAGTACCATATTGCACTGGCAAATGACTTATTAATGAAATTTGAAGGGCACTTTGCATCTAATTAATGCAATCAAGTCAGTAAGTACACCCCTTCGGAGTCTCATAATTCCTCTTCTTCTATTCTCGACTTTTCATACAGTGTGAAAAAGCTTTAAATGAATGGCATTCCAAGGTCGTGAAAGTTCTTTGCCTTGGTCATCTTTCAGATAATATGCGTGTTAGTGAAAGCCCTAGAGCCAATCAAATGATGATTGTTGTATGGACTTTATTGTATCATATTCCTATTTATAAAGGCATGGTTATTATATTTACTTGTATTGGTGCCAAATAACTAAATATAATAATGTCCTTGAGTAGTAGGTTCTTATCTATATCAATCGATTGGTTGAATCGATAATGAGATGATATAGAGAACACTACTCTTAATCATTCCTAGTCAGTATTAACATTCGGGGACAATGTTAATGCGTAGAGACTAACATGTAGGTCAACAAGATGACTTGATCTCACAAGTCATGGATATGAGATATCAAGTTGACACATGGGTATGCATTGGAGAATGTATCTTGAATGACCCGCCATGAGAAAGTATCATGGATCGTTATATGAGTGTCATATACTTTCTCATGTGGCTATTAGTATGACTATTAGTCCTTAGACCTGAAGTCACCATGGTTCCCTACATAAGGAGTTGCATACTTTGGCCGTCAAGCGTCACCCGTAAATGGGTGGACTATAAAGCGATTCTTGGGTATGTAACGAATTATGCGGAGGATGTGAGTGATGTAGATGGGATCTATCCCTCCTATATGACAGGGTGACATCGATATTCTTGATAGAGTGAGACCACGAAGTGCATGGCCATGCCCAAATGAGTCAATATGAGATATTGAGCTCATTTGATTAGAGTGAGTCTACTTGGAGTTCAAGATTTAGATTGTCGAGGATGACACGGTCTATGCCTCGATTGGTCAATCTAGATGTCAAGGATAGAGGACATTGTCACATATTGTAGAGTCACAATTAGTAGTCACAAAGGTGATGTTGGAGCTCAACATTCTTGTAACTTAGGTAGCAATGATGTGTTGCTAGATACGCTCATTGCTTATGTTCCTAAATCGGTTTAGGGACATTGCCAGCGTTACAAGAACCTATAAGTCACACACATAAGAGCAATTAGATGGAGATTAGGTTCATATGATGAACCATGAGGATTAGGTTCATGGGATGAACCAAATTGGATTAAGAGTAATCCAAATTAGACTAATTGAGTTAGACTCAAGTTGATTCAAGTGTTGAATGAGTCTAATTGAGATTTGATTCATCAAATCAATTTAAATTAATGAATAGAGATTCATTATATTAAATTGACTTGAGTCAAGTGGTTAGATTTGATCACCCATGGGAGATTAGAGGTCAAGTTTGACTTGACTTGAGAGGGAAGATGAAAGGTCAAGTTTGACTTGACCAAATTCCATGTCATGATGATGACTAGGCATGGCCGGCCAATGATGATGCTCTACATCATCATTGACTTTATCAGTGGTGCCACCTCATGAGGGAGACCAAGGGACATGGGAGTTACATGCATGCATGTAACTCCCTCTCCTAAGTGACTTTAGGGGTTTCATTAGGTGAATTCATTTGGTGAGTTACTCTCATTACTTCATCTTCAACCTTGGAACCTTTTCTCTCAAGCTCTCCCTCTCCCATCCCTCTCTTTGGCCGAAATTCCTAAGGGAGTGCTAGCACACTCTAAGGCATTTCTCTCCACCTATTGCTTGTGTGGATACCATAGAGGAGTGTACTTGACACTCTCGAGTTCGTGAACTTTTGAAGCGGGATAAGCGAAGGGCGTCGCTACGAGGGTAACGTTCTAACCTCTTAGATCTAAGGTAGATCTAGGATTTCTGTAAGCACATACATGTAATTATAATTTTATACTTACATGCGGATCCGTGGCGGGCTTGAGGTTTCCATAGCATAGCGGTTTTTGCGGCTCGGAAAAACCAGCATGGTATCGAGCCACGTCACGAAGCATGTATGTGTTTCGTTTTGTAGTTTTTATATTAGATATAAAAATTACAGATTTATATGTTTCTGTAAATTTTCTTATTTTATAGAATTTTTGGGTATTTTTCTCGTAGAGTCGAAACAGTGTTGGGACACTCGTGAAGCTTCAACCGTCGAGAAAAACTCTCGAATCGTGAGTTCTCGCTTTAGGTTTTGGGACAGCGACTTAAGTCACTGTAAGATCATTGTAGGGACACTCGCGAAGTTTATTTTTTGAGTAGGCGCTGCCCTATCCCGAAAGGGGCCATGTCCCACGATCGCGCGGAAACCGCTTAGCGGGAAGTGACTCATAAATTCAAAATAAATTAGGAAAAATTATAGAAATTTTCTGTAAAAATACATAATTTAGAATTATGTATAATTCTGTGATTGTCATGGCCCAATAACCCCATTGGATTGGATTATGTGTGTTGTAATTCATAATACGGCCTGCGTGCCGTTTTGTGGTTGTGCGTGTTGTAAAGTGTTTGCGACCTGCGCGTTGCACCTATTCTTTTAATATTCTAGTTGTAAATAGTTTTAGACTCGAATGTAACTCGAGTTTCGTATTTGTAATGTACAAAAATGGAGCGGTGGAAAGTCCACTTGAAGACGAGCTTACGAGAAGGGTGACGACGACACATGGCGGTCAAAGGAAGCGCTTGGAGAAGCCGCTAGCCTTAGGTTGACCGTCCGATCTTCTCATTGGCTTGAGAAGATCGTAGTAGGGCCATGACTATATCACATTTAATGATATATATATATGTTGATATATATATATGTATATTTAATTGATTTTGCTTGTATGTATGTAATGCATGCTAGTAGAAAAATGTTTGTATGTATATGATGCATGCTAGGTTAATTTTCTTGTATGTATATGATGCATGCTAGAATAATTAATGTATGTATATGATGCATGCTAATATAGGATAATAAAGGCCTAAATGCGTATAAGATACACATTACGATTAGATTAGATCATAATCGAATCAACTCGAAAATGCCTCTGAGCCTTGATACCCATCACTACCTCGATCATTTGTTGTTGTTGAATCACAAAGCGAGCAACGCATATTATCTTGGTAGGGTGCGGAGGACAATCTTGGTCCGCCTATCACGACTCGGGTTAGAGTAAGCTCAATTAGATTGAGCAAAACTAGTTAACTCAATTGGATCGAGTAGAACTATAGGCATATTCAATCGTTGGAAAGATAGGTTAAGATCGCATTTACACTAAATCTTGGCGATTTGGCCAAAGCTAACTCAAGGTCTTTTGTAAATGTGGGTCTTAATCCTATAAACAAGAGTTGCATAGAGATGTAATCGGTAATGTGTTACCCACCGATCGTACTAAGTCTTGGGCGATTTAGCCAAAGCTAACTCAAGGCTTAGTATGATGTGGATCTTGTCCCGCAAGAATTATAGCTAGTTAGTATGAATCTAGTAAAAGTGGTTTGACCACATCCATAACTCGATTCTACAAAATTCCTATAATTTAGTGGGAGCATCATTTGATTAAAGGCCTAATTAAATGATAAAAGGAATATGATATTAATTCTCTGCATTGTATGTTGTAGATAACTATGTCGACAACCACGAACACTCTCTCTCTGTGATCCATCCTTGAGAAGGACAAGCTCAATGGAGCAAATTTCCTGGACTGGTACAGGAACTTGAGAATTGTTCTCACCCAAGAAAGGAAGTTGTATGTCCTAGAGCAGCCCATTCCGGAGGCACCTCACCTGCCTCGCGGTGACAAAGATGCTTACAAGAAGCATCAAGATGATGCATTAGATGTGTCATGTCTAATGCTCGCGACCATGAACTCTGAGCTTCAGAAGCAACACGAGTTCATGAATGCTTATGATATGGTTGGACATCTTCGTCAACTATATCAAGGACAAGCTAGGCATGAGAGATATGAAGTCTCTAAGGCATTATTTGGGTCCAAAATGCAAGAAGGGACTCCCGTAGGTACATATGTACTCAAGATGATTGGGTACGTAGAAAACCTACAAAGGCTGGGATTCCCACTTGGCCAAGAGCTGGCCACTGACCTAATCTTGCAATCTTTGCCACAAGCCTTCAATCAATTTGTCATGAATTATAACATGAATGAAATTGATAAGCCATTGCCTGAAATGCTCAGCATGTTGAGAACTGCTGAGCTTAACCTTAAGAAGGGTAAATCTGACACCATTTTGATGGTGCAGAAGAAGAAAGGCAAGGGCAAGCCTAAAGGTAAGGGAAAGTCCCAAGCCAAGGGAAAAAGCAAAGAACTTAAACCCAAAGGAGGGGTAGCCAAGGAAGGGGCTTGCTTCTTCTGCAAGGAAGCAGGACACTGGAAGCGTAACTGCAAGGCATACCTGGAAGATCTTAAGAAGAAGAGAAGTGAGACTTCTACTTCAGGTATAAATGTTATAGAAGTCAATCTATCTATTTCTTCATCTTGGGTATTAGATACCGGATGTGCATCTCACATTTGTACCAATGTGCGTGAGAAATAAGGGCATTGTGACAAAGGCGAGGTGGACCTCTACGAGTAGGCAATGGAGCAAGGGTTGCTGCTTATTCTTTGTAGGAACTTATGATCTATCTCTCGCCTCCTGGGCTTGTACTAGAATTAGATGAATGTTGTTATGTACTTTAACTAAGAACATCATTTGTTTCTTGTTTGGACAAGAAAGGTTTTTCATTTATAATAAAGAACAAATGTTGTTGATTTATTTAAATGATATGTTCTATTATAGTGCGCCTCTAATGAACGGACTCTACTTTCTAGACTTAGAGAGCCCTATCTATAACATAAGTACCAAGAGGTTCAAGTCAAATGAGTTGAACCAAACCTATCTCTGGCATTGTCGCTTAGGTCACATAAATGAGTCGCTTATCTCAGCTCCATAAGGATGGGCTGCTATACTCATTTGATTTTGAATCATATGAGACATGCGAGTCTTGCCTTTTAGGCAAGATGACCAAGACTCCCTTTAGTGGACATAGCGAAAGAGCAACAGATTTGTTAGGACTTATACATAGTGATGTATGTGGACCTTTCAATGTTGCTGCTAGAGGTGGTTACAGGTACTTCATTACATTTACTGATGACTTCAGTAGATATGGTTATGTGTATCTTATGACACATAAATCTGAATCCTTTGAAAAGTTCAAAGAATTCAAGAATGAAGTACAAAACCAGCTAGGCAAGAGTATTAAGATACTTCGATCAGATCGAGGTGGTGAATACCTTAGCCATGAGTTTCGTGACTATCTAGCTGAGTGTGGGATTCTATCCCAACTCACTCCTCCTAGAACACCACAGTGGAATGGTGTATCCGAAAGGAGGAATCGTACCCTATTGGATATGGTACGATCTATGATGAGTCACACAGATCTTCCTACATCCTTTTGGGGATATACTCTGAACACGACCTTTACCCTTAGCGTGTACCATCCAAGGCTGGTAAAGACAAAATATAGGATATGGACAGGGAAAAATCACAAGATGTCTTTTATGAGGATTTGGGGTTGTGAGGCTTACGTTCGACGTCAAGTCTCAGACAAACTGGGACCCAAATCCGATAGGTGCTATTTTGTTGGATATCCCAAGGATACAAAGGGATATTACTTCTACATTCCCAGTCAGCACAAAGTGTTTGTGGCAAAGACTGGGGTTTTTCTAGAAAGGGATTTTGTTTCTAGAAAAACTAGTGGGAGTACCGTCGATCTTGAAGAACTTCAAGATAAGAACCATAGCACTGAGGCCTTGATGGAGGTTGAACAGGAACCACAAAGTGTTGTGGGTGATGAGATTGTTGCACAAAGAGTTGTGGAACAACCACCTGTTCAAGTAGACCTACCTCTTCGCAGGTCTGATATGATACGTCGTCAGTCTGAGAGATACTCATTTCTCTTGTCTGACCATGATGACGTTATGCTCATTGAGAATGAGCCTACCTCCTATCAGGAAGTTGTGATGAGCCCAGATTCTGAGAAATGGCTAGACGCCATGAGATCCGAGATGGAATCCATGTACACTAACCAAGTATGGACTTTGGTTGATCCACCTGAAGGGGTCAAACCCATTGGGTGTAAGTGGGTCTTTAGGAGAAAGACTGACATGGATGGACTTACGCATACCTCTAAGGGCCGATTGGTGGCTAAAGGTTTCAAGCAAATTCATGGTATTGACTATGATGAAACCTTTTCTCCAGTGGCGATGTTTAAGTCCATTCGGATCTTGCTTGCTATTGCAGCATACCACGATTATGAGATCTGGCAGATGGATGTCAAAACCGTGTTTCTGAATGGAAACTTACTCGAGGATGTGTACATGACACAACCTGAGGGTTTTGTAGATCCACAGCATACTAGGAAGGTATGCAAGCTGCAAAGGTCCATTTATGGGCTAAAGCAAGCTTCTCGGAGCTGGAATCTTCGATTCGATGATGCGATCAAACAGTTTGGTTTCATCAAGAATGAAGATGAACCTGTGTCTACAAGAGGGTTAATGGGAACAGTTGTGTTCCTTGTATTGTATGTGGATGACATACTACTCATTGGGAATGACATCCCTTAGCTCTGATGCTGTGAAGACTTGGTGAGGGCGTGCTTCTCAATGAAGGACTTAGGTGAAGCGGACTGTATTCTAGGCATCAAGATCTATAGAGATAGATCTAAGAGATTGCTTGGCCTAAGTCGGTACATACATTGACACGGTATTACTTGGTTTGCCATGCGGAATTCCAAGAAAGGACTTAGATGTCACATGGTGTGAGTCTTTCGAAGACTCAAAGTCCCTCTTCTAGAGAGGAGAGACCGCATGGATAAGATCCCTTACGCATCTGCTATAGGATCTATCATATGCGCCATGTCTTTGTACTCTCACGATGTCTCGTATGCTTTGAGCATGACGAGTAGATACCAGTCAGATCCAGGTGAGCATCACTGGATAGCAGTCAAGAATATTCTTAAGTACTTGAGAAGGACTAAAGAATATTTCTTGATATTTGGAGGCGATGAGGAGCTAGTTGTAAAGGGTTACAGCGATGCAAGCTTCCAAACTGACCAGGATGATTATAGATCGCAGTCAGGGTTCGTGTTTTGCTTGAATGGTGGCGCTGTGAGCTGGAATAGTTCCAAGCATAACACAGTTGCTGATTCTACAACAGAGGCCGAATATATCGGTGCTTCCATCTTATTCGAGAGATTATCGATAGAGGAGATGTGAAGATTTGCAGAGTACCCACATACGCTAACATCGCAGATCCCTTGACCAAGGCTTTGGCACAGAAAAAGCATGATGGTCACACTAGGTCATTGGGTATTTGATACTACGGTGATTGGCACTAGTGCTAGTGGGAGATTGTTAGTGAAAGCCCTAGAGCCAATCAAATGATGATTGTTGTATGGACTTTATTGTATCATATTCCTATTTATAAAGGCATGGTTATTATATTTACTTGTATTGGTGCCAAATAACTAAATATAATAATGTCCTTGAGTAGTAGGTTCTTATCTATATCAATCGATTGGTTGAATCGATAATGAGATGATATAGAGAGCACTACTCTTAATCATTCCTAGTCGAGTATTAACATTCAGGGACAATGTTAATGCGTAGAGACTAGCATGTAGGTCAACAAGATGACTTGATCTCACAAGTCATGGATATGAGATATCAAGTTGACACATGGGTATGCATTGGAGAATGTATACTGAATGACCCGCCATGAGAAAGTATCATGGATCGTTATATGAGTGTCATATACTTTCTCATGTGGCTATTAGTATGACTATAGTCCTTAGACCTGAAGTCACCATGGTTCCCTACATAAGGAGTTGCATACTTTGGCTTCGTCAAACGTCACCCGTAAATGGGTGGACTATAAAGGCGATTACTGGGTATGTAACAAATTATGCGGAGGGATGTGAGTGATGTAGATGGGATCTATCCCTCCTATATGACGGGGGTGACCTCGATATTCTTGATAGAGTGAGACCACGAAGTGCATGGCCATGCCCAAATGAGTCAATATGAGATATTGAGCTCATTTGATTAGAGTGAGTCTACTTGGAGTTCAAGATTTAGATTGTACCGAGGATGACACGGTCTATGCCTCGATTGGTCAATCTAGATGTCAAGGATAGAGGACATTGTCACATATTGTGAGTCACAATTAGTAGTCACAAAGGTGATGTTGGAGCTCAACATTCTTGTAACTTGGGTAGCAATGATGTGTTGCTAGATACCGCTCATTGCTTATGTTCCTAAATCGGTTTAGGGACATTGCCAACGTTACAAGAACCTATAGGGTCACACACATAAGAGAAATTAGATGGAGATTAGGTTCATATGATGAACCATGAGGATTAGGTTCATGGGATGAACCAAATTGGATTAAGAGTAATCCAAATTAGACTAATTGAGTTAGACTCAAGTTGATTCAAGTGTTGAATGAGTCTAATTGAGATTTGATTCATCAAATCAATTTAAATTAATGAATAGAGATTCATTATATTAAATTGACTTGAGTCAAGTGGTTAGATTTGATCACCCATGGGAGATTAGAGGTCAAGTTTGACTTGACTTGAGAGGGAAGATGAAAGGTCAAGTTTGACTTGACCAAATGCCATGTCATGATGATGACTAGGCATGGCCGGCCAATGATGATGCTCCACATCATCATTGACTTTGTCAATTGGTGCCACCTCATGAGGGAGACCAAGGGACATGGGAGTTACATGCATGCATGTAACTCCCTCTCCTTGAAGTGGCCGGCCACTTTAGGGGTTTCATTAGGTTAATTCATTTGGTGAGTTACTCTCATTACTTCATCTTCAACCTTGGAACCTTTTCTCTCAAGCTCTCCCTCTCCCATCCCTCTCTTTGGCCGAAATTCCTAAGGGAGTGCTAGCACACTCTAAGGCATTTCTCTCCACTTATTGCTTGTGTGGATACCATAGAGGAGTGTGCACTTGACACTCTCGAGTTCCGGCGAACTTTTGGACGAGCGGGATAAGCGAAGGGCGTCGCTACGAGGGTAACATTCTAACCTCTTAGATCTAAGGTAGATCTAGGATTTCTGTAAGCACATACATGTAATTATAATTTTATACTTCGCACGGATCCGTGGCCGGGGCTTCCGAGGTTTCCGCAACGCAAAAAGCGGTTTTTGCGGCTCGGAAAAACCCAACAATGCGGACCCCGCTATGCGGCGCGTTACTTCATAGGGTCCTTCCCAATTTGGAGCTAGCTTTCCAGGGTCTCCAGCGGGATTAACTTTATGCAAAACCCAATCCCCTTCTTGGAATCTTCGAGGCATCACTTTCTTATTAAAGGCTCGCTGCACTCTTTGCTTGTAAAATTCAGCCCGCCTCTGTGCCATCTCCTGCTTTTCCTCCACCAAATCCAATTCAACGCTTCGGATAAGTTGGTTCTGATTTGGTTCGTACGCCTTTATTCGAGCGCTACTTAATAGAACCGGAATAACCTTCTGTACACTAAAGCTGAAGGAAGTTTCTGTTCTTTGTTTTGGGTGTTGTTCGGTAGGCCCATAGGACTCACAGTAATTCTTCTACCCGCTTTCTCCTCCGAGCCCCCAATTTGGTCTTTAATCCTTGAATGAGAATTGCATTAGTCACTTCCACTTGTCCGTTAGCCTCGAGGGTGAGCTCAAGTGAAAGCTCGCTTGATGTTGAGACTTTGGCACCACTCTTGGATCTTTTTCCCTTGACGCTAGCCGTCATTGTCAGACTATTTTCCGAGGAATACCGTATCGACAAATAATATTTCTCCATAAGAACGTATCACAACATTCTCGATAATTTTGGCTAGGGCTCGCCTCCACCCATTTGGAAAATAATCTACGGCCACCAACAAAACTTCTTCCGTAGAAGGTGCCACCGCATCGGACCCACTATATCCATTCCCCATCGATCAAAAGGACATGAAGAGACCACGACTTTCGCTCGAACGGTTGCTATGTTTCTAAGCTGCAAAGCTTGCACTATACGAGCAAGATCTTGTCGAGAGTGGGCCAAAAATATCCGGCTAATAAGGCCTTTCTTGCTAAAGCTCTTCCTCCTAAATGATTGCTGCAGCAACCTTCATGAATCTCTCAGAGTACCCATTCCGCATTCTCACTTCCCAAGCATTTCAATAAGGCTCGTCCGAAAAAAGTCTTGTATAAGTCTCCATTTATAAGGGTAAACTGTTTTGCTCGGCTCAATAAAATGGATGCCGCTGCTTTTCCCTCAGGGACCTTCCCGTGCTGTAAATAAGCTATGATGTCAGTCCTCCAATCATGAATTAGGCTTGATTCGGGTGCATCTTCCTCCACGTTGCATATTGCTAAGGAAGTATGGATTTCCGCATGGATCGTTTCCAGGGACTTCACTCCTTCCATAGCACTAGCCATCCGAGCCAATTCATCTGCCTTCCCGTTATTCTCCCGCGGGATTTGCTTTAAGAGGACTTGACGGAATTGAGCTTTTTCTTTTTCAAAAGCCTTCAAGTACTTATGCAGCCTTTCCTCCCGAACCGCGAAAGAACCTTGAAGTTATGATATTGCCAACTGGGAATCCGAATGGATTACAATTGAAGAGGCCCCTACCGCTTTAGCAGCCTGCAATCCCGCTAGAATGGCTTCATATTCCGCTTCATTATTGGATGCCTGATATCCCAGGCGAACGACTAGGTGAGTTTCTTCACTATCAGGGGAAATTAATAGAACACCGACGCCGCTTCCTGTAGATCCTGAAGAATCGTCTACGAATATATTCCATGCATCTGACCCCTCATCTTTCGCTGTCGAACCGTCTTCCGAGCTGCAAGGTACCTCTGCCAGAAAATCAGCGAGCGCTTGGGCCTTGATAACCGTTCAGGGTTGGTAGTGAATCTCATACTCGCTTAGTTCTACCACCCATTTGGCCAATCTTCCGGAGAAATTGGGCTTAGTGACGACCTTGCCCAATTCGCTGTGAGTTAGAACGGTGATACGATGAGCCAAAAAGTACAGCCTCAATTTGCGGGCGGTTAACACTAGGATATATGCCAGCTTCTCTAGCTCCATATAATGGAATTCTACCCCCTTCAGGATATTACTGGTATAATAAATAGGCTGCTGGTGAGAGCCTTGTTGTTTCAATAAGACCGAACTAATAGCTCCCTCCGAGACAGCCAGATACATCCATAGTGGTTCTCCAACTATTGGTTTGGCTAGCAGTGGAAGTCCAGCCAAATATTTCTTCAACTCCTGGAAAGCCTGTTCGCATTGATCATCCCACTGAAATTTAGTAGCCTTGCGCAGGATCTTCAAGAAAGGCAGCCCTTTGTCCACCGATCTGGCTATGAATCGGGATAAAGAAACAATCCTGCCCACCAACTTCTGGGTTTCCCGCAGATTAGCGGGTGATTTCATGTTGCATAGTGTCTGCACCTTCTCAGGGTTGGCTTGCAACCCCTTTTCAGTCACGATGTACCCCAAGAACTTGTCGCTTTTTACCTCGAATAGGCATTTGTTAGGGTTTAGCTTCATATTAAACCGTCTCAATGTAGCGAAGGTTTCATTTAAATCCTTGACTAAATCCCGAGTGGTCTTCGATTTGACTAATATGGCATGCACGTATACTTCCACATTTTTCCCTTTTTGTTCTGCAAAGATTTTGTCCATAAGGCGCTGATAGGTTGCCCCTGCGTTCTTTAATCCGAATGACATTACCACATAAGCGTATAACCCTCCTGCAGTCACAAAGCTAACCCTCTTTTGATCTTCTTTGGCCAAAGGTATTTGGTGATATCCTTGATATGCCTCCATTAGGGACATCACTTCATATTCCACAGTAGAATCTACCAACTGATCAATACGAGGCAAGGGGTAGCAGTCTTTAGGGCACGCTTTATTTAAATCACGAAAATCGATACACATTCTCCACTGCCCCGAGGGCTTGGGGACCAAGACTACATTGGAAACCCACTCGGGAAACTGGATTTCCTTTACATGACCCGCTTTTAGCAATTTTTCCACTTCTTCGGCTATGACCTTGTCCTTTTTCGATCTAAAATGTCACCTCTTCTGTTGGACGGGTCGGACTCCTTTAGTGATATTGAGATGGTGTTTAGCCACTTGAGGGTTGATCCCCGTGAGATCATGCACATTTCTCGCAAAGATGTCTTCATTCTCCCTCAGGCAAGCCACCAGCTCTTCCTTGGTTTCCAGCTGTTGTGCTATCCGTGTGACCTTTCCTAGGGAAATTTCCACCAGTTCTCCTTCCTCTACTTTGTCAGCCTTGGGTGGGGATTCCTCCAGGACGCAGACATCCGAAATGATGATAGCTTTGCCTTTGAGGTCATCTGTTCAGGCTTTCTTTTGATCATCCCGAACCATTTGTACGTAGAAGCTCCTGGAGGCCTTTTGTTCTCCACGAACTTCTCCCACCAATTGTCCCACCGGAAATTTCAACTTTTGGTGATACGGGGAAGGCACCGCCTGAAAAAGGGTAAGGAAAGGACGCCCAAGAATAGCATTATAAGTGGACGGAGCGTCCACGATGAGGAAAGAGATTATACTGGTTTTTGGCTGGGCTTTACACCTAGAGTCAGAGGCAATGAAATCTGCCCTGTAGGGTGGACCACATGCCCTGCGAATCCAAAGAGGGGGGTGGCCACATCTTCTAGCTGGCCATTTCCCAACTGCATCTGTCCGAAAGCTTCCTGGAAAAGGATATTGACGGAGCTTCCCGACCGACTCAACACTCGCCACTTCATAATTAGCCAAAGATATACGAATAACCATAAGCCAAGGGGCAGCAGGACACCTTGTAGATCCTCTGGCCCAAATGAAACAGGCAGTGCAACTTGAATAGTTTGATCGGTGACGATGGTCAAACTCTCCATGAGACGGGCGTACGACTTCACTTCGCTAGAGTCCCCGCTGTAGGTCCTCCACCTATAATTCGTTCAGTTTACGTATTGCTTGCTCAGCATCATTTGCATGTGAATACTAATGCTCACGAGTACATTAATTTAGTTTGATCATTTTAGTCAAGGCTATACATTTCTTGAGGTTATTGATTATATGGCCCTGGGCGGGTTACATTGGGTCGAGGGCCTCGTCGTGCCGATCCTCCTGCCTGGAACCGCACTTGCGGATATGCGGTGTGGAGGTGATCTAATTCTTCTTGTAGCTTGAAACATCGGCCACTAGTGTGGCCATATTCCGTATGATATTGGCAGAAGAATGGGGCGGGGGGGTTACGTGGGATCCTCCTGTATCCTAAGGGTCGTTGCAGCAGACCCTGTTGGTCAAAGAATTCCATCTCCCGTTCCTTCCAAGTCCTCACAGGAGGAAGCGCTTCAGTGGCCATGATTTGTAATGGCGATGCAGGCGAACACCTGCGCAACATTGGGCGAGGCCTCGGGGCCTCTGTCGAAAAGGTCGCGCGTACTCGTAGAGGGCGCGAGGCGGGACGAGCTCTTTCAGTTGGGACTACTGTGGCAACCCGTTCAGCTCTCCGCACCTTTAATTCTTCTTCTTCGCGGATAAATTGCTCCGCACGGCTTAGCAGCTCCTCATAACTGTCCGCAGGTTGTCTTAACAAGGAACTGAGGAAGGGGCCCTCCTTCAGCCCGTGCTGAATAGCGCCTCTGAAAGATTCGGATCTGGCCGAGGGGATTCCCCTAGCTGCAGAAGTGAATCGGTGGAGATACCCCCCAAGGGATTCTGAGGATCCCTGGGTGATATGCATTAACATAGAGGCGTCATGTTTATACGCCTTGCAGCTGACAAACTCCCGACTGAACATTCCTCGGAAATCAGCGAAACAAGTGATGGATCCTGGGGGCAAAGTATTAAATCACTTTTGTGCCGAGCCGGTTAAAGTGGTCCGGAAGACTCAACATTTGAGAGCATCAGTATAACAATGGAGCGAGGCCGCTCCGTCAAATTGAGATATGTGCTCTTCGGGATCCGTCGAACCATCATACTTATCGATCTGAGGATTCCGGAAGTAGGACGGAGGGACTTCAGAGAGAATGTCTATTGTAAAGGGACTGGGCTCATATACTTCCGGAGGTCTGGTTGATTGACTTTCGCCCTGTTCTTCCCTGCGCGTTTGGGTGAAGGGCATAATGTTCTGAGGTGTTCTTCCCCCAAGTCCTCCTCCAGGCAATATTTCCACATTGACGGTTGTACGAGATGGGGGAGGCATTTCTCGGGGCGGGCCTCGGGAAGAAGGTTCACCGGAATGCGGATGCAGATATCCGATCCTTCTCCTTTCCCTAGCGAGGGCTTCTGTAATAGCGTCATCCATCAGGGCCTTCAGCTGTGATGGTAGAAGGATAATGCGGCGCTCCTCCGCTGCAGAGGTAGCAGGTTGTTGTATCTCTTCAGGTTGCATCTCGACGTCCAACTCAATGTTTCCCACAGACGGCGCCAACTGATGCGACGAGGAGAATCTGTTCACTCCTTTCCAATGCAGTGAAGCATAGAGGGAGATCTCAGAGGGTTCTCACAGGCCGCAATCAGTAAAGAATAAGAAGGTGAAGTAGATGAAATGCAAAAACCGATACCAGCAATCGAAACTCAGACACAAGATGTAACATGGTTCGAAATGAGGATTCCTACTCCACGGAGGTGAGCTTTCTCACTGGATGCAGTGCCTAAGCACTTTCACTATGAAGGTCCTCCTTTATGGAAAAGAAGTTTCCGAAGTTGGAGGAGAAAAACCTCTTACAGTGATATCACAAGTCGAGAAAAAGTACAAGAGATGTAACTACAGCAGATCTCTGTCCTTCTGCTCCGGCGAGATGGTTGTCGCTCTCCCTCTCCTCTTGCGTCTTCTTCTCTCTTCCTGGGTTGGAATTCTTGCGGATCTCCTCTCTCTCCTCCTTGCTTCCTGCCTTTTATCTTCCTTTTTTCCTCCATCGTAACGTCGTGGGCTGTCTCCATCGTACACGTGGACACCACCCCCACCTGGAGAATAATTCTGTTACAGATATGAGGAACGAAGGTTCCTCGGAATATTGTGTGGGGGCCTCCTAAGCCGTTGCATAACGCTTCTTCCTTTACTTTTCAGGTAACTATGTTAGGTTGTCTCCTTCAACCATCCGCTTTAGGTGAAGCTAGCTTAGGTCTATGGCCCACGAGTGACCTAGCCCTAGGGCTCTTCATCAACCCGAACAAATTCCTTTTTTTCCCGTGCCAAACTTCCTTCAGATCGATCAGGTTGAGTCGCCCCTTCATGTTAGTAATATATGAGAGATGTCCTAAGGCAATCGCCTTATGTATGAACCATTTATATGATAAATGAAGATTCACTATTTGAGTATACATGTTTTATGTATTTGATTTGATCTTAAACTCATTTACTGAATGTCCACGATACGATTCACAGCATGAGAGAATTTGTGATTGGATCACAACTAGTGAGTATCTCTACATGTGTAATTGTGATGTATCGGAATTATCCCTAGTCGATGAATTGATGGATCTGGACACCATCAATTCTGTTGAGACTAGCACGAGGTATACTCCTTGGTGTATCCAAGCAGCTGATTCTCACTGGCTGGAGACATAGTGATGTCCGGAGTTAATCGTGGATGCTAGTTATGGTAACTAGTTCATTGGAGTGACCAGCCGTAAGACTTCATATGGTTCTCTGCATATATAGATATGTCAATGAAGTTCTTTCTGTGGCTTAAGTGCGATGTTCCTTTGACTTGCGGTATTCAAGTCATCTTGATCATGGAGACTTATGCTTTGACATCTTAAGCAAACATCTCCGAGGAGATGTGGACCCGGGATGATTGGGTATAAGTCGATGTGATCGAAGGTGTTTGAATAGCCTATAAAGGATTCACCACTCCTTGCGAGGAGATGTATACCCATGGCCTCTCGTCGGATTGTTACTAAAGTCTTTGGCCAAAGCATTACATGTTTAGAGTAAAGTAATCTTCGATATATGTGGAGTAACTAGAATCAGTAGGGACGAGAAAATGATACTTGGGCTAGGTGTGGCGTAGTCGGACCTAGTGGGGTGACACAATAGACCATGTCGAACCAAGTGGGTATAAGATGAGTGAAGGAATGGGGCACGATTCATTCGAAGCTCTGAAGGGTTTGAAATAGTTCTGGATCAACCGTTGATCTTTTCGGTTAATTGGGGATCATGATGTACTACTAGGTGCCACTCATGATCGTTCTATAATTAATGGTTAATTATAGACGGCCAACATAAACCGAGAACCTATTTAGTCACACGCACAACGAGTGTAATCCAAAGGATTTAAAACGAGCTTGAGAATGGGATTCTCAGACCAAGAGAAACTATGTTTGGTTGGACCAAACATAAAGCGAGCATGAAATTGTTTCAGTCGCAATGGAAGCGTGGATGGGCAGTGTCTTATGAAGACATAATGGATGGACCAAAATGGTTTGGTTCTAATCCAATGGATGAGAATAAACCAAATGGTTTGGTTTATATTAAACGAATGAACCAAAGGTTGGTTCGGTTCGTTTTAACTTAAAATAAACCATCATGGTTTGGTTTATTTTAACTTATCTTAATGGAGCGGGTTAACGGGCTTTATGGATATGATCCATTAACCATTAAGAGAATTAGTTCTCTATAAAATAGGGCTTAAACCCTAACCCTAACACCCAATCAAGAGTTGCCGCCCAACATAGAGTTGCCGCCCACCCTTGTTGGTGAATTCGGCGCCCAACCCTAAGTGGCCGCCGCCCATCCTTTGTGCCGCCGTCCAAGTCATTGCCGGCGACCAAGCTTCAGCCGGTGAACCTCCGGCGACCCTCCGGTGATCCCCTATAGGTTTGGCATCAAGGTGAGGTTTTTCTTTCCTTGGTTGGCCGGCGCCTATATCCTCCACCAAGCTGTCCAGTTTTCTGGACAGCTTCTTCTCCTCTCGTCGGAGCATCGTTTGGACGACGGTTAGTGCTCCGACAGCGGCTAACATACCGGGAATTTGATCTCCGGTAATCCTCTGAGGTGGAGGACGAAGGATTCGTCAAACGGTTGACGAATACCTCTCCGGAGAAGCGAGTTTTGAGAACTCGTTTTGGATCCGAATTTGGATTCGGATCGTGATCATCTCTCGATCACGTCGTCTTCAACACGAGGCTAGTAACCCGTACGAAGACGAAGCTCGTGACTTAGCGAAGTCATCCCGAGGAGCTCGGCGTGGATACGGATAGAGATGATTCTTACGAGGATCGTTCCGGTTGATGTCGTTCCCGCTACACGTCATACGGAAGGTATAACATAGTTTAATTTCCTTTTATTGCAAATTTTAATTTACGGTTATGTCTACACTTGTTGTAATAGCATGCGTGTGTTGTGTGTGTTGTAATAAATAGGAGTATTTATTATTTTTATTGCTTCAGCAGTGCTCATGTTTACGAAACATGATCGAACACACACCGATCATAAAAACCAACGATGGTATCGAGCCAGGTTGTGTTTCGACATAATCGTAAAATGTTTTTGCGATAGTCATAATGTATTTCTGGAAATTTTCTAATTTTGGAAATTTAGAAGTATTTATGGAAATTTTTCAATTTTGGAAAGTCTAGAAGTATTTATGGAAATCTTCCACTTTTGGAAAGTTGAAAGTATTTATGGAAATTGATATTTTCCATAAATAAAATATTTGATTAGATTCTGGAAATTTGTTTCCTAATTTAATCATGATTTGATTTGAAATCAAATCTTAAAATATTTTATTTCCATAAGTAGTTTTAATGATTTAGGAAATTGGTTTCCTAAATAGATTTTCCTTAATCAAATAATTCCATGAATAAAATATGTGATTAGATTTGGAAATTTGTTTCCTAATTTAATTATGATTTGATTTGGAGAATCAAATCTTAAACATATTTTATTTCCATAAATAGTTATGACATATAAGGAAATATATACATGACATAATTGTATGCCATGTAATTGCATTAGATGCATAACATTATGCCATGCGTGTCGTGACATGTAGATGTATGTCATGTATGCCATGCCATGTAGATAATAGTTATTTGCATGCAAAGAGGATGAGACATAAAACCCTAACTCAATATTAAAGCCTACACCTTCCATTAATATGGTTAGAACGAGTTCGCATTTCTTGTTTGGGTTGTTGGACTCACTCAAGCCGAACCCGAATATGTTCAAACCATGGAATAGTTTAATACTAATATGGTAAGAGTCAGAGGTCAATCGTTAGCTTTGGTTGTTGGACTCTCTCCAAGCTGGGCTAATTGGTTGAATGCGCTCTAACCATATTAAAACTATTTCGCGATTAATGGGTCGGCTTTAACTTGGAGCATCGATTTGTTGGACTCACTCCAAGGTCGATGTGAAGAGAGGTGAAGTTGGGTGCTATGCATATGATGCATACTTGTTAATGTGTTAACAACCCAATGTATGTGTAAACATTCAATTAGTTGATAGCACATTGTGATAGTTACATATACATGATATGTAATCGGTATACTGGATACCCACCATCATAGCTAAGAATGGCTTGTTGGACTCTCCAAGGTTGTTCTTATCTATGATGGATATCAACCGATTCGGAGATGGACCTCGATCTCCGAAGTGATTTTAAGGGTTTTGAAATTGAAAAATGAATGGGATTTATAAATGTATATTGATGCATTTTAAAATCATTTTCTCATATATGCTCGTTTTGTATTTCTAGGTCAATAAATTGATCATGACGTCTTTGAATTTGCACTATTTTGGATTCTGAACAAGCCCGGGCCTAACTTCTCGGTGGCTTAGAAACACGAGAATTGTTCTCAAGGCGGAAAAGCTTGCATATGTCCTTGAAGAGCCTCTTCTGGCCGTCCTAAGGGCGATGCAACTCAGACCAAATGTTGGTCTATCGAAACATGTGGCGGTCTGATGGCGAGTTGCATCATGCTAGCGGCGATGGTACAGTACAGCGGCATGAGCATATGGATGCTAATACTATGGTCTTCCATCTTCATGAGTTGTTCGATGAGCAAGCGAGATCCGAAAGGTTCGAGGTCTCTAGGCTCCTCTTCACTACGAAGATGCAAGAAGGTTAAATGCAGTAGTGCGGTTTGTGCTAAAGATGAGCGGGTACATCGACGCTAGCTACCCTCGGTTTTGTGATGGATCATGAGTTAAGTATTGACTTAGTTGCATTGTTTGCCCAAGAGCTTCTCATGATTTGTGATGAACTATCGGATGAACAAATTGGAATCCACCATTCTCGAGCTCCTTAATATCAAGACCGTGGAGCCTTCGTAGCATGAGGAGAAGGTTACTGAAGTTGATTCCTCAAAGAAAGGTTCTAAGAGGAAGGCAAAAGAACAAGAAAGGAAAGAAAAGGCAAAGAAGGCGGAACCATAAAGGGCACTTGCCATCACTTTGTGTGGAAGGCCAGCGAAGAAAGCTGCAAGACTTATCTTGAGTCCATGAAGAAGAAGAAGGCATCCGATGCCCCATCCTCTTCAGGTATCTTCGTTATTGATTGTCATTCTATTTCCTTAGACACTTGGGTATTGGATACTGGGTGTAGCTCACATCTATGTAATGACATCGGGCTAAGGAATAGAAGACTTGTCGAGAGAGTCAAATTTGCGATTTGGCAATGGAGCAAAGGTTGCTGCGGTCGCCATCGGAACTTATTTGCTGAAGCTCCCTAGTGGACTAGTCTTGGAACTGGACAATTGCTATTATGTTCCTTCTCTAATAAAGAACATTGTTTCTATTTCTGCTTAAATAGAAATGGTTTCCATTTAACGTTTAGTAACAATTGTTGTTATATAACTTTGAATGGGCGTACTTTATGGGAACCGGAACTTTGAGTAATGGCATTTATCGTTGGGCGTATCCGATGACATCTTCAATATCGAAGCGAGCAACAAAGGATAATCAAATGGACTCTATATGTGGCATTGTCGTCTTGGCCATATAAGCAAGAAACGCATGTCCGAATTACACCGATGTGGAATTCTGGAATCGTTTGAATTGGATTCATACGATACATGCGAATCATGCTTAAAAGGCAAGATGACTAAGTTACCATTCTTTGGAAAGGTGAGCAGTGGGAGAGTTACTAGGTCTAGTACATACTGATGTATGTGGACCTATGTCAACTCAAGCTTTAGGAGGCTATAACTATTTCATTACCTTCACCGATGATCACTCACGGTTTGGGTATGTGTTCTTGATGAAACACAAGTCCAAGCCTTTGAAAAGTTCAAAGAATTCAGAAATGAAGTAGAGAAACAACATGACAAGAGTATTAAAATACTTCGATTGGATCGAGGTGGTGAATACTTAAGTCAAGAGTTTCTTGATTATCTAAGAGACAATGGCATATTGTCTCAATGGACTCCGCCCTATACACCACAGCATAATGGTGTATCTGAGAGGCGTAACCGGACCTTGTTGGACATGTTCAGGTCAATGATGAATCATGCGACTCTTCCCAAGTCCTTTTGGGGTTATGCACTTGCATGTTTACTTGTTAAATGTAATGCCTACCAAGGTAGTCTCTACTACTCCATATGAGATATGGGCTAGTAAGAAATCTGTATCTTACTTGAAGATATGGGGTTGTCGCTTATGAAGCGGTTTTAAATCAGAGTCTGATAAATGTCTATTTATTGGATACCCTAAGGAAACAAGGGGTTACCAATTCTATCATCCTGTGGAACAAAAGGTGTTTGTTTCAAGGCATGCTGTGTTTCTAGAGAAAGAGTTTCTCTTGCAAGAAAACAGTGGGAGTGTCGTCGAGCTTGAGGAGGCTCGAGAGACTCAAATAGACATTGATGAGATACCTGGTGAAGCACAGAAATGACAACTCATAGTGATGAGCAATCGGTTTGGACCTATTGTAACACCACATCTTCGTAGATCTGGTAGAACACGCAATATTCCTGAGAGATATGGATTTCTCGTAAGTGAATCGAACGACGTGTTACTCATTGATGATGAGGAGCCTACCAGTTATGAAGAAGTGCTGACAAGTTCAGAAAGGGATAAATGGCTTGGTGCCATGAAGTCGGAAATGGATTCCATGTACGAAAACCAAGTTTGGAACTTGGTTGACCCACCTGAAGGCATAAAGCCTATAGGGTGCAAGTGGGTTTTCAAGAAGAAAACCGACATGGATGGTAATGTGATTACCTATAAGGCTAGATTGGTGGCGAAAGGATATCGTCAAAAGCAAGGTGTTGATTATGACGAAACCTATTCGACTGTAGCTATGCTTAAATCCATTCGGATGCTCCTGGCCATAGCGGCTCATTATGATTATGAGATATGGCAGATGGATGTGAAAACAGCTTTCCTTAATGGAAACCTGCTCGAGGACGTGTATATGATACAGCCTGAGGGTTTCACATCGGTTGATAAAACCAAGGTATGCAAATTGCGACGATCCATTTATGGATTGAAGCAAGCATCCAGGAGCTGGAATATCCGTTTTGATGAGACGATCAAAAAGTTTGATTTCTCACAAAATCCAGACGATCCTTGTGTGTACAAGAAGGTTAGTGGGAGTGCAGTCGTGTTCCTAGTATTGTATGTCGATGACATATTACTTATAGGAAATGATGTATCAATCTCTTACGATCGATTAAGGTTTGGTTATCAAGACATTCTCCATGAAAGACAGGAGAAGCAACCTACATCCTTGGGATTAAGATCTATAGAGATAGATCGAAAGCGGTTGTTGGTCTTTCGATCTACATATATAGGCCGAGTGCTAAAGAGGTTTAGCATGTCGGAATCCAAGAAAGGTTATCGCCCATCGTGCATGGGGTACACCTTTCAAGTCTATGTGTCCGCGAGAAGGCGAGAGGATTTGCATGAGTAAGATTCCTATGCATCCGCATGATAGGATCTATCATGTATGCTATGTTATATGCGAGGCCCGATGTATCGTATGCTGAGTGTCACGGCGAGATACCGATCCGATCGAGAATGGATCATTAGGCGTATTAAGGCGATCATAAGTACTTGAGAAGAACTAAGGATGTGTTCTAATATATGGAGAAGGGACATGGTGATACGTGGGTATCGGATGCGACTTCGAGAGACAAGGATGATTCATGTCTCGGCGGATCGTGTTCACCTTGAATGGGCGCGATGAGTTGGAAAAGTTCCAAACAAGAGGCTATGCGGATTCTACCGAGGCGAGAATATATTGCGGCCGGGCGGCAAAGAGCGGTTTGGATCAAGAAGTTCGTTCATGAACTTGGTGTGATTCGGCCATTGTTGAAGCAATCTGGGTCTCTGCGACAACAATGGAGCAATTAGAAAGAGCCAAGGTCTCATCAGCGATCAAACATGTAGCCGCCGCTATCATCTTATCGGAGAGATCATCGGTAGGAGCGAAATACAAATCGAGAAAATTCCCCTTTGAAGGAACTTAGCGGATCCTTTGACTAAAGCATTACCTCAAGTAAGTTTGAGGTCATGTTAGGTGCTTATGGTATTGGATCTGTAGCGATTGGCATTAGGCCAAGTGGGAGTCTGTTAGTAATATATGAGAGATGTCCTAAGGCAATGCCTTATGTATGAACCATTTATATGATAAATGAAGATTCACTATTTGAGTATACATGTTTTATGTATTTGATTGGATCTTAAACTCATTTCTTGAATGTCACGATACGATTCACGGCATGAGAGAATTTGTGATTGGATCACAACTAGTGAGTATCTCTACATGTGTAATTGTGATGTATCGGAATTATCCTAGTCGATGAATTGATGGATTTGGACACCATCGATTACATTGAGACTAACGCGAGTATACTCCTTGGTGTATCAAGCGGTGATTCTCCTTTGGTGGAGACATAGTGATGTCGGAGTTAATCGTGGATGCTAGTTATGGTAACTAGTTCATTGGAGTGACCGGTAGTAAGACTTCATATGGTTCTCTGCATATATAGATATGTCGATGAAGTTCTTCTTGTGGCTTAAGTGCGATGTTCCTTTGACTTGCGGTATTCAAGTCATCTTGATCATGGAGACTTATGCTTTGACATCTTAAGCAAACATCTCTAGGAGATGTGGACCGGGATGATTGGGTATAAGTCGAGTGATCGAAGGTGTTTGAATAGCCTATAAAGGATTCACCACTCCTTGCGAGGAGATGTATACCCATGGCCTCTCGTCGGATTGTTACTAAAGTCTTTGGCCAAAGCATTACATGTTTAGAGTAAAGTACTCTTGATACATGTGGAGTAACTAGAATCCGTGGGGCGAGGAAATGATACTTGGGCTAGGTGTGGCGTAGTCGACCTAGTGAGGGTGACACAATAGACCATGTCTGAACCAAGTGGGTATAAGATGAGTGAAGGAATGGGGCCGCGATTCATTCGAGCTCTTGAAGGGTTTGAGAAATAGTTACGGATCAGCAGTTGATCTTTTGGTTAATTGGGGATCATGATGTACTACTAGGTGCCACTCATGATCGTTCTATAATTAATGGTTAATTATAGGCGGCCAGCATAAAGCGAGAACCTATTTGGTCACCGCGCTGCGAGTGTAATCCAAAGGATTTAAAGCGAGCTTGAGAATGGGATTCTCGGCCAGAGAAACTATGTTTGGTTGGACCAAACATAAGCGAGCATGAAATTGTTTGATCGCAATGGGCGTGGATGGGCGTGTCTTATGAAGACATAATGGATGGACCAAAATGGTTTGGTTCTAATCAATGGATGAGAATAAACCAAATGGTTTGGTTTATATTAAGCGAATGAACCAAAGGTTGGTTCGGTTCGTTTTAACTTAAAATAAACCATCATGGTTTGGTTTATTTTAACTTATCTTAATGGAGGCGGGTTAGCGGGCTTTATGGATATGATCCATTAACCATTAAGAGAATTAGTTCTCTATAAAATAGGGCTTAAACCTAACCTAACACCCAATCAAGAGTTGTAGCCCAACATGAGTTGCCGCCCACCCTTGTTGGTGAATTGGCGCCCAACCCTAAGTGGCCGCCCGTCCATCCTTGTGTCCAAGTCATTGCGGCGACCAAGCTTGGTGAACCTCGCGACCCTCTGATTTGGCATCAAGGTGAGGTTTTTCTTTCCTTGGTTGGCGGCGCCTATATCCTCCACCAAGCTGTCCAGTTTTCTGGACAGCTTCTTCTCCTCGTCGGGCGTCGTTTGGGCGGCGGTTAGTGCTCCGACAGCGGCTAACATACCGAGATTTGATCTCCGGTAATCCTCTGAGGTGGAGGACGAAGGATTCGTCAAACGGTTGACGAATACCTCTCCGGAGAAGCGAGTTTTGAGAACTCGTTTTGGATCCGAATTTGGATTCGGATCGTGATCATCTCTCGATCACGTCGTCTTCAACAAGAGGCTAGTAACCCGTACGAAGACGAAGCTCGTGACTTAGCGAAGTCATCCCGAGAAGCTCGGCGTGGATACGGATAGAGACGATTCTTACGAGGATCGTTCCGGTTGATGCCGTTCCCGCTACACGTCATACGGAAGGTATAACGTAGTTTAATTTCCTTTTATTGCAAATTTTAATTTACGGTTATGTCTACACTTGTTGTAATAGCATGCGTGTGTTGTGTGTGTTGTAATAAATATAGATTTATTAATTTTAATTGCTTCCGCTGTGCTCATGTTTACGAAACATGATCGAACACACACACGCCGCGGTGCCGGAAACCCAACACTTCATCCCTCCCATCTGCTTCTGGAATTATCTAGCTGAACCAATTCCTGTTCCGCCCTTAGCGAAGTGTCTTTCATCTCTTCTTCGTCGTGCCAATTGCTTTTGCTAACTCTCCTGTGTCAATTGCTTCTGCTAACTCTCCCGTGTCAATTGCTTCTGCTAACTCTCCCGTGCCAATTGCTTCGGATATTCACGCCCGAACCATTCTTCCTTTTCTACCTTTGCTGAGACGAATATTTTGGACCGGATCATGAGTTACATGCTAACCCTTCTATCTGTAGCTATATAGAAAAGGTACCAGTAGTATCAAACTATATTCACCCTCCTCTAGCGCGTCAAACTGATCCCCAACATAGCAGAGCCGAAAACCCCTACACCGACGACCCCTTCGGCTGTTGCCACTACCACTCCATCCATCTCCAAAGCAGGTGTTTAATTAGCGCAACTAATTATTTAGAGGATGTAAATTTTAATTTTGCAAGCAGAGGGTGGATCGAAGACAATGCAAGTGACTAGTGCAACTGCGGTGACCTCCAACGGTGGTTCTACTTCTAGCGACGAGCTTATCGATAATTTGTTGATTTCTTCTTCAGCAACAGTTGGGTTCATGTTCCTGTTCATTAAACACAAAGTTTAATAGATTGAGTGAAGGATTTGGGTCCTCTCGGAATGGTCTGTTGACTAGAGCAGTATAAATATTGTTACAAGTGGATAGAGGACGAATTTCAACGTGAGGCTTAAAATCTTCACTCGAGATCAGAAGCCCCTATTTTAAGTCAACGGATCGAGGGGCATAGTTTTTCATGATTTAGCTCTTTTTATCATTATCGAGGGACCGATGATAAAAAGACACTGAGAGCGAATATAATGGTATTTGTGTTGAAACAATTGTAGCTTTAAAGGGATCCAGGTGAAAGTATTCTGAATAAAATAAAATTAATTGAATAAAAAAGAAGAATTCTATTTTATTTTATAAAAATAGGAAGTTTTTTAAATTAAAAATTTACTTTTTTTAAGTAAGGAAAATTATCAAGTGAGGTATATATTTTCTGCCATCAAATGCAACATAAACGGTCTATTATTAGGCGCGGCGACGGTAGCGGCGCCGGTGGCAGAAGAGAAATCGATGGCGGTGGTGGTTACTGCCACGGGTGCGGAGGCGGTTGCGGCGCGATGCACCCGTTGTGGCAGAATCTTGGCTTCGACAGAAACTTCGCGCACTCCACCGGCGGTCGCTGGTCGCGTCGGGACGGTATACAATTCTTTCGATCGTCGTGGCTTCGAATCCTCGAGCAGTGCGGCGGCTCGGCGGTGAAGAAATTGTAGGCGTAGGTAAAGTTCTTCAACCTTGGCAGGTCACAGATCCCGCTAGGGATCGCGCCAGAGAGTTTGTTGTGCGCCACGTCGAGCTGCTCGAGCTCCGCCATCGCCCCGATCGTTGCTGGAAGCGCCCCGATCAGGTGGTTGTAGCTCAGATCCAGCACCCGGAGCCGCCTCAGCCGCCCGATCTCTGGCGGGACGCACGCTCTGATCCCGACGTTGAGGATTACCAGCTCCCTCAGCGTGCCGCTCATGTCACCGAGCCCGGCGGGGAGGCACCCGGAGATCTGATTGTTAGCGAGCACGATCACTGACGCAGGCGAGTGGCCGATGTTGTCTGGGATCGAGAAGGTGAAGTGGTTGTTGTTGAGGAACAGGGCGTCGAGCTCCCGATCGAAGAGGCAGGGCGGCACGTCGCCGCAGAAGCGGTTGAATCGGAGGTCGAGGAAGCGCAGAGACGGAAGATCAAGGACAACCATCGGGAATCCGCCGTCGAAGCGGTTGTTGCTGAGGTCGAGTTCGAAGAGGCGGCGGAGCGATACGAAGGAGAGGGGGAGGGTGCCGTGGAAGCGGTTGGAATTGAGGTGGAGGAGGGCGAGGTCGGAGAGGAGGCCGACCTCTTCGGGGAGGGTACCTTCGAGGTCGCCGTGGTTGAGATCGACGCCGGCGACTGTTAGGGCAGCGTGGTGGGGATCGGAGTCCGGAGCGGCGGCGCAGAAGACGCCTGTGTAGTTGCAGACGTTTGGGCCGGCCCAATTGTAAGTGAGCCCATTAGGGTCGGAAGTGATGGCCTGCTTAAGGGCCTGCAGTGCTGTGAAGGCCTTGGCAAGCCGGGAATTCAGAAATTGGGAGTGGCAAGCAAGGGGGAGAGAGACAAAGAATAATAGGAAAAGAAATAAGTTGGGTCTTGAGAGATTGGTGATCATCATGTTCCTTAATCCAATTACTAATGTGATCATGGAGGGATGGGTTTAAGTTTGGTTGTATTTATAGAGTTGGAGGAGTGCATTGCCGAACGACGATGAGTTTGATTCACGAGGTCGAATAATGGTTTGTTGCTTGTCTCTCTGGTGATTTGGTAGATAGTTACATCGAGTTGCTAGTTAGCATTATCATAGAAAATAATATATAGGCGAGCTATTGATGAAATATCATATTTGCAAAATTTGAAAGTAGAATTAGTGCATTGATTTGGAGTTATAAAATAGGGATCAAGTCAATCGATTGGACTATTAGAAGAACTTAAGCGTTAATTGTTAAATATTTGTGGATAACTCGAGACTGTTTTCATTTGTTTTGGGTGAAATTGAGCAGTATAGTGTTGAATATTGGAGTTGTAACTTGTGTCCCTAAGAAACTTAGAATCAGATAGTTGGAAGTTGCTGACTGACTGAAGTTTTTGCTACACTAACCTCAGGATTTGGAGTTTGCACATGAGAGTAGGTAATTTGATTGAGTGGGCAACATTGACATACTCATCAATGCACATGAACAATTTTAGATGAAAAAACAATACATAAAAAATGTTCTTTGAAAAAAAATAAATATTTGGATGTGTTAGTTATGTACTGGTATTTGTTGTGTATGTGGAGGTTATTGTTTGATTTATAATGCACTGTGAAATGAGAGTTTAAACTAATGTTAGATTCATAATTTGTCAAAGATTAGAATGTAAAATTGGCAAGTATTTAGCAACTTGAAATGAATTATTTACGTAAATATAATCTATCATTTTGCAAATAAAGATTAAAAAACAAAGAAATAGGTAGATAATCGTTCTTTGATTTGTCTATCATGTAAATTTGGAACATAGTTTATACATAGTTAGAAATAAATTCCCAGAATATTCATCCTTGGTGGTATTCAAATTTTGATTTTATTTAAGTGCTTTACAAATACGTTGCATTCATTGAGGCAATGATCGTCATTGCGTAAGATCTTTGTTGAGGTTAAAAAAATATATGTAAAATTATATAAGGGAATTTGATCTAGTTTAAGATTTGTGGATGAGTTGAATCTATGAAAAGTTTGAGTGGGTTATACTAGGCAGGCTGACGAAGCAAGATTTCATAGGAAGATCAGCTAGGTAAACCTCCGTAGGTAGATTAACTCCAGATCAAGTTATCGTCAGATGTTTTCTTATTGGGTCGGCTCACGGTGGGTTGGCGATGGTTCGGATTGGTAGGATTATAATTTGGCAGATAAAAAAGAGAAGAATTCTCATTACACCTTGGACACGTGATTGAGCTAACCGCAAATAACAGGAAAAGTTAAGAGAGAGCCAGGGGATCCGCATAACATCTCTGACATTCAAGTTAGATCCAGAGAAAATGAAAAAGTAGAATAGGAGTAAAGATGGAATAAGAGTTTTTTTTTAATAGTTGAACCTCCTCATTGTATCCACATGAGCACCTTTTTATACAAACTTAAGAGCAAAACGATTGCCCTGCGTCAAATTGGATTAGCGCGTATGTTAAAGTTGAAAGTTCGAAGGACGGATGTCGATTCCTGACGACGATCGACTATCGACGTTAGTCACAAGTAGTCACCTGGGATCTCATTTATTCCTCTCCACACGTAGGGGGCAGCGGTGGGGGCCATTAATGTGACGGTTCCATATTTTTTCTAAGAGCAAAACGATTGGAAATCTTGCCGCACACTCTTTGCCTTCCTACCCTTTCTATCTATGCCCATTTATGATTGTACCTCTTTATTCATGTTCACACTTGGTTTTCTATGTGGGCACATTGCTCCCTTTTGTTTGTTTGCTAGATCGACTAAGCTAGCCCTTGGGTTGAGCCCCCCTTAGGTTCAATTTAGGTTGGTCTTGGATTGCCACACATCCATCTGACGTGCCCCCACATTGACCAATTTCGACCCTTGCAACGTGACCTCTTTTGCTTTGTCCCACCTCTACCATATCACTAGTCGACTGACTTCTTACACCAGTTGACTATTGTCTCACGTCCTTCCAATAGACTTAATATCAGTCGACTGGTGGAAGACGTCAGTTGACTTGTGATACTGTAGCAGGGCATAAAATATTTAATAGTCAACTAGTGATATTGTAGCAGGACATAGAATATTTTTTAGTCGACTTGTGATACTGTAGCAAGACATAAAATATTTTTTAGTTGACTGGTGATACTATAGTAGGGCTTAGAATATTTTTTAGTTGACTCGCTAATGTCAATCGACTGATGGTCATAGACAGTTGACTGATATTCTAGAATTTTACAACAAAAATATTTTTTCGTCGCCAAATCTACTACGAAAAAAATTTTTCATCTTCAAATCTGCGATGAAATTTGTTTTTGTCACAAATCTAGAAGAAACAAAAAAAAAACCTACGATATAACCAACTATTTCTATCTATTTTTTTAAATTTTACAACCAAAACACATATAAAATGATTCAATAAAATTTTAACATCTAATAATATCAAATATATCACATATCAAACTCCATAAACATCTAATCATTCAAAATGAAATAATACTAAATCAATAATACATATTATTCATCGTATGAAACTTAATACAAATATATCGAATGTGACAAGTCAAATAATATTTAGATATAATAATTCAGACATAATCATCATCATTACCACCATCATCAAAAAATTCATCTTCATCGTCATTATTATAGACATTAATAGGAGGAGATCGAGGAGGAGGTAGTTGTCTTGAATTAGAGGATAATTGAAAATGTTGCATGATTAACATCTATTATCTGCGAGATTCATTCATCTGTTCATTTAAATCCTTGACTTCTTGATCCCTTTGTCTTTATAAAGAGCGGACATCTTCAAATTCATTATCTTTTTGCACAAGTAACTCCTTCAAGTGGATAACCTCTTCGGTCAACTGATTTATTTCTGTTCTTACTGTCGGTGAGTTTGAAGATGTACTAGGGACTTTATAAGTTTGTCTCAAAGAACACAGTCCAACTATTCTTCCACCTTTCGATCCGTTAGTCGCTTCGAGCCATAGATTCATATTTTCAATAGATGGCTCAGATTTGACAGCATCATTACTTGCACCCTAATTTATTTGTACAAGTTCATCTTATTTCTCCTATATTGAAAGGAAAAAAATTAAATCGTATTAAATAAGTTTAAATTTTTTAAATTATAAATCTTTATTGTTTTAGCTCTCTCCCCACTCCACGCCTTGTCTTTCTTTTGAAATGTACGGGTGAAAATGTCAATGAATAATGACACAGTCTCCATTTCATTGGCCTAAAAAAACATTGTTATTAATAATAAAATAGTGCGTATTAAATTAAAATATTAGGATTTGAAAAAACTCACCAATCAATGTCTATGTTCATCGATATTGATTTAGTCTCCTGCATAAGTCGCAGATGAAGCACCAGAATTATAAGTTTGATTTTTCTTATTTTATTCATGATGTGAACAAAATATATAGGATTTTAGAAATAATTTTCTCACACATCCCACTACATTTTATACTTGTTTCATGCATATTCTATTTTTTTTTGTATGCATTTCCTATTTTCTGGTTCGGAGATCTGCTCTTGTTGCTTTTGTGTGTAGGGCGACATTTTATAGGTGAAACGACACATTTTTAGAGCAAAAGAAAGGTATTCACCGAGTGGAACAAAGGCGGACACGGCCGACCGTATGGATTTCACACGACCGTGTCCAAACCCCTAGTTCCCCATACGGCAAGCCATGTGGAATCCACACGGGCATGTGGCGCTGGATTATTTTGACATGACTAGGGTTTTTCGTGGGATTTCTGAGGAGTCGACTTCACATTTATAAATAGGAAGACACACCCAAATCCTAGGAGGAGGCCAGACGACTAGGACGACAAGAAGGTGCCCTAAAAAGCATCGGAGACTCACATCGGGGAGGAAGGAAGCGGTTGGAGGGTCGAAATCTGTGCTCCAACGCCAAGGAGAACGACCAAGAGCATTGTAATTTCATTCTTAGATATCTTTACATTGTAATGATTCATTCTACGATGTCTTGTATCTGTTCTCTTTCATCTATGGAGTAGATACTTCGATTCTAGGATTAGGGAGTAGCTTGTGTACGTAGGACATGCTAGTTTGAATATATTTTGTATTTCTGAATTTATATTTGCAATTGGTGTTGATTGAATCGATGGAGATTATATTTTGATTTTATATCTATTGCGCATAGCCGATACAAAGGGTAACAACCTTTGTATCAAAGATCTAGGAGAATTAAGAAGGAACCTTGCGCTCGTACTCCCTCCGATAACCGTAGATATTAGAATATGATAGAGTAGGAAACGAAATACATTCCGACTCTTCATAAGGATTATTAGGTCATCCTCGTACCCAATATCCTATCTTAGCAGAATGACCAAAGTAGGAGAAATTAACTCTAGAAGGGTTGAGGGACCTTAGTGACAGAGGGCTCCCAACAGTACCAACCTCTTGAGCTCTGATGATCCGAAAGGGTAGCTTGGTTAGGAATAGGTAGTTCCCAGTAGAAGCAAAAGTTCATCGGACAAATGTATGATGATCCTCCTGTAAGATCGTAATTAGAAATTTACGAAGCATTTAATTGACAGCATGTTCCAATAACGCACAAGTGAAACCGAAGACCTAGAATCCTTTTAGGGAACCTCAAACCTACCTTCGCTTCCTCCGAGTGACACCGTACTTGAGTTAGGACTCACTAACCTCACAACCTCGTCTATAGGATATCATTCAAACAACAACATTCATTGACAAACGGTACTTCAAATCTCACCGTGGGATCGATAAATCTTTATTACTTGACGACATTCGCACTTGCGTGCATTGACATGAGCGAGGTGCGCTCAGAGTCTTCGGCAATTTCGCCAGATTTGAGGTCGTGCTCGTGTGCATCAAGTTTTTGGTGTCGTTGCCTGGGACTGTTGATTCGATATCGAATCGAAAGTGGATAGTTTGGATCGAATCTAGGCTAAATTTATTTTCTTGTTTAATTTTATTTTATTTCAGTTTTATTTAGTTTGCTATTTAATTTTAGTTTTGATTAATTTTAGTAGTTATATTACATCTTTTTTTAGTTTAGTTTTTCTTCATTTGGTTTAGTACCTTAGATTACTTGATTTCCTGTTAATAAGTAGTAGATATACTCCCAATTGCGCAGCTTGGTTCATTGTATGCATAGATGATCATGATTGGAAAATCTGTTTCCAATAGACCCAGAGATGGAACGAACCTACCACCGTAGGAGAGCTTAGCAGAGGAATATGGAAGACCAAGATGCCTCTTTGGTAAACCTAGGTGGCAGACCTCTGCGGGACTACGTAACCTCGAGTTCTAGAGGGTATAGGCCGAGTATAGCGGGACCATTGATCGCAGCTAATAACTTTGAATTAGAACCTGCACTCATACACATGGTCCAGCAGAGCCAATTTGGAGGAGCTACAACTGAAGACCCGAACCGACACCAAGGGACATTTTTGGAGATATGTTCGACATTGAAGTTCAATAGAGTGCCCACCGATGTGATCTGTCTGAGCCTATTCCCATTCTCTTTGCGGGACAAGGCGAAGACATGGCTACACTCCCTTCTCTTAGGAAGCATCACTACATGAGAGCAGTGTGAGCAGCAATTTATGAATAAATTTTTTCTACCAAGTAAGACTGCCCACATGAGCTATTTGATTACTAGCTTCCGTCAGAAGGAAGGGGAGTCATTGTTTGAAGCCTGGGACCCTATAAAGGGCTACTCTATCAATGCCCCCATCATGGTCTGGAGAGGTGGCTGGTGATCAATATATTCTATAATGGGATTACATATACTACGAAAATCTCCCTCGATTCTGCTGCAGGAGGAGCGTTAATGAATAAAACCATCGAGGAAGAAGAAGAGTCGATTGAGAAGGTGGCCCAGAACCACCACCAATGGGCTTCCGAGCATAGTCACCCACCACCTGCAGCGGGTAGATATGTTGTCAACTCCATTGATCACCTAGCGACAAGAATGGATGCGCTGAGCAGATGGTTTGACTCTCTAACCCCTGCTTCTGCATGTGCGGCCAATACCTTTGGAGAGGGGGTAGCGGTATATCAGGAGGACCACTATAGAAGGCAGGGCAGCTCTGAGGAGCAGATTGAGCATGTCGATTCGGTTGGCGACCACAATCAGAGGCTCAACAACCCATATTCTAGCACCTACAACCCCAGATGGAGGAACCAACCGAACATTTTATATAGGAATAATTCGGAGAATTTCCAACAATCGGGAGGATATGGGCAAAAACAATATATTGGGCAGCTGTAACCACCTGATACCCGTCTGGAGAATATGATAGAAAACATCATTCAGACGCAACGGGAGGCAAATGCTGAATTCTAGTGGCAACATTCGCAGGCAGATACAATGATTGAAGAATTAAATTCGTCTGTGAAGGATCTCGCCAACACACAAAAGACGCTAGAAATTCAGGTAGCTCAGATTGCTAGCCAGATTGCCAGAGCACCGGGGCAACTACCAGGAAAGTCAGAGGTCAACCTAGTAGAGCTGTGCAAGACAGTGACGTTGCGGAGCGGAAGGATTATGAAGGAAACGCCGAGTAGGTTGGTTGTTGAACCTAAACAAGGACTCGAAGTAAGGGAACCTTCGGGGAAGACCAGGAAGGAAGAAGTCGAAAACATAGATCGGGAGTCTGCCACAAAAACTCAGCCACCCTTGATAGTACCCTTCCCTCAGCACCTGACCCATGCAAGGAGAGATGCTGAGTTTGGAAAATTCCAGAACATGTTAAAATCGATCTCAGTGGAAGTGTCGATACTTGAAGCTTTGCACCAAATGCCTCAATTTGCAATATTTATGAAGGATATTCTGGCACACCGCAGGAAGGTCGAGCGGTCAGAGACAGTGACCCTCACGGAGGAATCGAGTGTTTACCTTCGGAACGAGATCACTCAGAAATTAAAAGATCCGGGGAGTTTCTATATTTCGTGCCATATAGGAACAACCCTAATTAACAAAGCCTTCTATGACTTGGGAGCCAGTGTGAGCTTGATGCCTTATACCTTATGCAAAAAGCTAGGGTTGGGGGATTTGAAGTTCACCACCATGACGTTACAGCTTACCGACCACTCATATCAATACCCGCTGGGGATTCTGGAAGATGTGCCAGTTAGGTTGGAGAATTTTACACTTTCGACAGATTTTGTGGTCATGGAAATTAAAGAGGACCTGAAGATCCCCGTCATTATTGGACGATCATTTTTAGCCACGGCTGGAATGGTCATAGATGTCAAGAATCACAAGCTGACCTTGACGGTCGGAGGTGATAAGATAGAGTTTGAGCTTGCTAGCGTGGCAAGTCAGGGACCCGCATTAGGTAAGTATGTTATTCCATCTAGAGCTAAAGCATAAGGCGAAGGCGAAAAAACCAAGACGGATGAATGGAGGTTCACGGAGCCACCAGAGCCAAGCTGAAGCAAAGGAGTGCGGTCGAGCTAAAAACCTTAAACAAAGCACTTTTTGGGAGGCAACTCAAGTTTAATTTTATATGTTTTTACATTTATTGCATGCATGTGTATAATTTAGACTTTACTTTATGGTCATTAACAACTTTTCAAATAGTCTAGAGTCAGAAGGAACTTGCTAGGTAGAATCATCATTCCTTTTTTTTAAGGCCTCAGAAAAAGGCACAAGTGGCCGTGTGGATCCCACATGACCGTGCCCCATGATCAGAATTGCACATAGTCATGCCAAATCCAGAACTTTTTCCAAGGAGTCCCCCTAGTCCACGACGTGAGCTTACACCTGCACCTCTTTTTTTTTCTACTTTTGAGCAGGATGCAGATACGTCTGCCTACAACTTTTCTGAGTTCCGATCACACCTCAACGACATATATGTCGAGCAGCAGACATAGAGGCAGCGATGGGAGGAGCAGAGCTTCCACACACAGGTAGAGTTTCAAGGCCTACGAGAGCACTTCCAATAGGATGAGGAGCTCTACGGTGAGGACCGTGTCTATTTCCTAGAGGAGGTTGCCTACCGCTAGGAGGTTCGGCAGTACATGCATGTCATGCAGGCACAATGTACCAGGGAGGAGCACAGAGCCGCCGCTGCATCCACCAGTTCCCAGGTAGACCACTGGTATATGTGGCACTAGTGGCTGAGCACCAGATTTTCTCAGGAGCTCGACATACCGAGATTACCAGACTTCCCACCTTGGCCTCCATATTAGAGGTACTGTTTCGGTTAAGTCTAGGGGGGAAGGCCCTAAATTTTGATATGTTTTGTTTCTAGCAGTAGCTTCTTTTCTAATATTTGAGGTTTAATTTTAGGTTGCATTTATTTGTCCATGCATAGAGTATTTAGTTTCCTTTTAGCACTTAGTTGTTGTCATCTTTAAGCTACCTCAGTAATATTTTTAAGATATCTTCACGAATTGTTTCCATAGATAGCTTAACTTCATTTATCTTTTAGTATTTGTTTTAGTTGCTCCAATGAATATTTTAGACTTGCACTGGTTAGCTTTTATATTTCACTCACACTTGATGAATATTCTGGAAGGGAAAATCTGTTACATACATAGTTATGATTTATCCTAGTAGTCTAGTACTTTGGATTCCATAGGTGACTCTAGATTTAGTATTTTAGTTATTGGAGATGCTCAGATTGTATAAACCCATTTGGAAAAATCGAAATCCCAGTGAGCATGAGAGGAGAAAAAGTTCTTTGAATTAAAAAACAAAAGAAAAAAAATGAGAGAAAATTTATGAGGGATAAAAAAATAGTTGTCATGGGTGGAAATAGTTAGGTGTCCCTTTGAGATCGAGTTAGGTTACAGGGGAAACAACTACCAATTTCTTTCAATACCGAGTACGCCTTTGAGATTTTATGCTAGATCTAGGGAATCACCCTCGCATAGGATAGATAAGTGCCTAAAAGCTAGAAACCTTAGGAAAACTATAAGATGACGATTTAATTCACTGTAGAATGAGTATTCCTTAGGAAAATTTGCTTAGCACATGCACGAAAAGCTAACTTAGTAAATTTTTAGAATATATCTATTTTGCTTTGAGTGAAAATACCACTTGATAAATCTAGTTAACATGCTAAGTATGGAACAATACTTTTTAAAATTTCATGACACTGAGGTTTGCTTGAGGACAAGCAAAGATCTAATTCTGGCGTGATTGATGTGAGCAAAGCATATATGGTTTTAGGAGTAGTTTTCTCACACATCTCATTACATTTTATACTTGTTTCATGCATATTTTACTTTTTTTTTCATGTATTTCCTATTTTCTGATTTGGAGATATACTCTTGTTGCTTTTGTGTGCAGGGCGACATTTTATAGGTGAAATGACACATTTTTTGAGTAAAAGGAAAGCATTCACCGGATGAAACAAAGGTGGACACGGTCGGCCGTGTGGATTTCACCTGGCCATGTCCAACCCCCCCCCCCCAATGCCCCACACGGTCGGCCGTGTGGAATCTACACGGTCGTGTGGCGTTGGACTGTTTTGACGCCAGTAGGGTTTTTCGTGGGATTTATGAGGAGCCGACTTCACATCTATAAATAGGAAGACACGCCCAAACCCTAGGAGGAGGCCAGATGGCTAGGATGGCAAGAAGGTGCCTTAAAAAGCACTGGAGATACACCGGGGAGGAAGGAAGCGACTGGAGGATCGAAATTTGTGCTCCATCGCCAAGGAGAATGACCAAGAGCACTGTAATTTCATTCTTAGATATCTTTACATTGTAATGATTCATTTTACGATGCTTTGTGTCTGTTCTCATTCATCTATGGAGTAGATACTTTGATTCTAGGATTAGGGAGTAGCTTGTGTATGTAGGACATGCTAGTTTGAATATATTTTCTATTTCTGAATTTATATTTGCAATTGGTGTTGATTGGATCGATGAAAATTATGTTTTGATTCTATATTTATTGCGCATAGCCGATACAAAGGGTGACAACCTTTGTATCAAAGATCTAGGAGAACTAAGGAGGAACCTTGTGGTCGTCCTCCCTTCGATAACCGTAGATATTAAAATATGATAGAGTAGGAAATGAAATACATTCCGACTCTTCATAGGAATTATTAGTGTTGGGAGTATGGGGAATACAATCAAAGTCTCATATTGATAAGACATGGAAAAGATCATGTACTTATAAGATAAAAAGATATCTCCATTGGTATAAGGCCTATTGGGTAAAGTCCAAAAATAAAACCATGAGGACTTGGGCCCAAAGTGGACAATATCATGTCAGTGTGGAGATATGTGATTCTTATAGGCACTAACAATTGGTATCAGAGCCATGGTCCATGTCAAGCCATGAACCTTGAACGAAGGAAGTGGAGCTCCCATGTCCGGATCAAGAGAACCAGATACCAGACAGGAAGGCCAATTGGGTCGGGAGGACTAAACAATTGACAGGAAGTCCAACTGGGTCAGGAAGACCAGACAGTTTGCAGTAAGTCCTAGTGGGTTGAGGATTGGACATCAAGCAGAAGAAGTCCTTCGAGGACAGATAGGCTTGAGGGGGGCTCAATGTCGTCTTTCGTTTGAAGGGGGAATTGTTGGAAGTATAGGGAATACAATCAAAGTCTCATATTGGTAAGACATAGAAAAGATCATATGCTTATAAGATAAAAAAATATCTCCATTGGTATGAGATTTTATGGGTAAAGTCTAAAAATAAAACCATGAGGGCTTGGGCCCAAAGTGGACAATACCATGCCATTGTAGAGATATGTGATTCTTATAGGCACTAACAATTAGAACATCCTCGTACCCAATAGCTTATCTTAGTAGAAGGACCAAAGTAGGAGAAATTAACTCTAGAAGGGTTGAGAGACCTTAGTGACAAAGGGCTCCCAACGGTACCAACCCCCTGAGCTTTGATGATCTGAAAGGTCAGCTTGGTTAGGAATAGGTGGTTCCTGTTAGAAGCAAAAGTTCATCAGGAAAATGTATCATCATCCTCCTGCAAGATCATAATCAGAGATTTAGGAAGTATTTAATTGATGGCATGTTCCAATAATACACAAGTGAAACCGAAGTCCTAGAATTCTTTTAGGGAAACTTGAACCTACCTTTGCTTCCTCCGAGTGACACCGTACTTGAGTTAGGACTGCTATCGACCTCGCAACCCTCATCTATAGGACATTCGCTTCGAACAATAACATCCACTGGACAAATGGTACTTGAATCTCAATCTCTGTGGGATCTATAAATCTTTTATTACTTGACGATCTGTGCACTTGCAGGCGTTGAGCGTGAGCGCGTGCTTCAAGTCCTCGATAATTTTCGTCGGAGATTTGAGGTTGTGCTCACGTGCATCAATTCACTCCTGCATTTGCTATCCTTAGATCCCCAATATTGAACCATCCTATTCTAATTCTCCTTGGTTTTGTAGTGTGGTTTTTTAGATCTAATTTTCACATGATTTAGTATGTTTCTAATGTGATCGTCACACTTTTTTTTTAAAATCTTCTTTATCTTCAGTGTTTCAGTCTTCTCCCAAGTAAATACCCACTGCAATGGAGAAAAAATTATTCGATTATATTAACTATAATTTTATATATAAATTGATTGGAATAACTTACTTTGAACTCATTCCACCATAGATTTTTTTTTTCTTCCGGAGTACTCGTATAAGTTATTGAAGTTCCACTCCAATAGTTATTTACTATTTTATTAATCCCGTAAATAATTTGTAAATATATCATAAAATAAAAACAAACCATGTTAAATATTTATGAAAAATAATCTTATTAAAAACATAGATAATTTAAAAATTGGATATTACGAATCTCCGCAAGGGGATATCAACTCTCGCATATCTTCTCTCTCAGCAACTGGAGAATATATATCGACAGGCATATGTTGAAAACTGGAAGATCCTGTAACTGGAGAAGTGTTGGTGCAATCGACTCAGGTCACGATTGACCGGACTCAGATTTTACTCGAGCAGTATTTTGATGTTCGACAAAATGTATGACAATGTGATTGTCATGGAAAGTCCAAGCATGAGTCTTGTCAATGGTAAAGTCTAAGTCATGGGTACTTGGCATGGAAAGTCCAAGCATGAGTTTTGGTAATGATAAAGTTCAATCATGAGTCTTGGCAATGGTAAAGTAGTCATAGGTACTTGACAATTGGAAAATCCAAGCATGGGTCTTGACAATTGAAAGGTCGAATGTGGAGTTGGCAAGGGAAGTCCAAGGGTATGATATTGGTGGCATAAAGTCCAAGTTGTAGTCTTGGTTGCATAAGTCCAATGTTTTGTGGCGTAAAGTCCAAGCGTGTGTCTTGGCAGCATAAATCCAAATGTTGTAAGGGATTAGATGCCCACTAGAGGGGGGTGAATAGCGGTGTGCCCGTACGAAGATGGAATTCAATCGTGATCGTGTCTACAATTTCGTTAGCGCAGCGGAATATATATAATAATAAAAGCAATAACGAAATGGACACAACACAAATCACAACAAGATCATATAACGTGGTTCGGAACCACACGGTTCCTACTCCACGGATTGAGCTCTAACGAGCTCTAGCGATGCCAATGCAATCACTAATCAATAAACTCCTTCTCGACAACAAGTCGGAGGTGGAGAAACCTCGTACACAAGATTACAATAATAATCTAAAGAAATACAAGCAAATACAAAGGAAATGTAAAGAACACTTTACAAAACTAGGGTTTGAGCGCTTTGCTTGTTGGTTGCTTGGATGAGGTTGAAGGGCCCTGAGATGCACCTGCAAATCGCCTTCAATCGCCTCAAGAAAGCTCCCAGCGATGCGCAATCTCCATGAGCGACTTCCTTTTATCTCGAGTCGGTGGATTTACGCTGTCGATCATTGCCATAAATCACGATCATGCCGAACACTGTAGATGTGAGACAACGGCTCAATCCACGTTGGACAAGTTCCAACGGGACTCTCACCGATCGGGCCAACATTGTCGATCAGCCTTACGCCCGTAATCGGCCCGATCGGCTCTGAGCGTTGTGCTCGTAACTCTCGGCCGTGATCGCCATCCCTTAGCGATCATTGCCGTCGGCTGATCATTGCTCCCATGAAGCGGTCGATTGCAACCCTAAAGCTCTCAAGCAGCGGTCGAACTTGAGTCGACTCCGCGGTCGAACCGGCTATAATGCCGGTCGGCCATTGCCAACCTCAGAATGAGGTTTTAACCCAAGTATGGTGCCCCATACTTGCTAGACCACCAGCCTAGACTAAGCCTTCTAACCACCTCCATCGACCTCACGCCTCTCAGATCCCTCCAAGTCATCCATGACTTGTTCATCCATCGCGCTAGCTTCCAGGTGCTTCCATCGGCTATGTCATGCTAACGGTGTCTACACCGCCAAGGCACATTGGACTTACGCTGCCAAGACTCCGCTTGGACTTTACGCCGCCAACCATTGGACTTTCCATGCCAAGACCCATGCTTGGACTTTCCATTTGCCAAGACCCATGCTTGGACTTCTCATTTGCCAAGACCCATGCTTGGACTTCTCATGCCAAGTGCTCAAGACTTGGACTTTCCCAATTGCCAAGTGTCCCACTTGGACTTTCCATGCCAAGTACCCATGACTTGGACTTTCCCTTGCCAAGACCCATGCTTGGACTTCTCATTTGCCAAGACCCATGCTTGGACTTCTCATGCCAAGTGCTCAAGACTTGGACTTTCCCAATTTCCAAGTGTCCCACTTGGACTTTCCATGCCAAGTACCCATGACTTGGACTTTCCCTTGCCAAGACCCATGCTTGGACTTTCCCATAATCACATGGTCAACCCTGGTCAACCATCAAGTCAATTATAACCTGGGTCGATTGTATAAATAATCTCCCCAACATATTAACCGACATTAATGTCAAACATCAATGTCAATCCTATGTCAAACATACTTTGTCAAACATCAAAACATCACTCGAGTCAAACTCGAGTCTTGGTCAATCGTGACCTGGGCCGATTGCACCAACAAATGTACCTTGGCAAAGTAGACCCGCTTAGCATGACAATAGCCGATGGAAGCAGTGAAGACTAACGTATAGATGAATAAGTCATAGATGACTTTGAGGGATCCGATAGGCGTGAGGCTGATAGAGGTGGCTAGAAGGCTTAGGTCTAGGCTATGGGTGGTCTATCAAGTATGAAGGGATCATACTTGAGTTAAACCTCATATTTGAGGTATGTCAGTCAACTAGGGTTATAGATCAGTCAACTAGCCGAGTGTTTGACACTTTGCTATTTAGTCAACTTGGATCAGTCGACTGGCGGGAGTCGATTGATGCTCAACTGCTGTTTTGTGGTCCAACAGTCGACTTCTAGGGTTTATCAGTCGACTGTTCCATCACAGTCGATTGCCATGAAGGGCAGTCGACTGTTCTAAGGGGACACGAGCATAGAAGCTTTGGTAGTCGATTGTCAGGCCAACAGTCAACTGCTAGTAAGGGCAGTCGACTGCTAGTGTATCCGTTGGTGTTTTTCCAGCATGGATTGAGCCATTGTGAGACAATGGTTATAGGGGCAGTCGACTGGCGCCTTATGACAGTTGACTGTTAGGTGAAAATCAGCCAGAGTTGGTACTTTATAAGGAGCACGAAGAGGAGGATTTTGGCTAGCATTTCTTGAGGAATTTAAAGGGGAATTGCTTCTGCATTCCATAAATTCAAGGCATTTTAAAAGCAACCAAAGATCAAGCATTCAAAGATCATATTTATAAAGTGTTTTTCTTTATTTGTATTCATTTTCTTAGTGTAATTGCTTGTATCTTGTTCTTATTATTGTATTATTTTTGCAATCACTTGTAAGAGGTTTCTCCACCTTCGGATTATTCCGAGAAGGAGTTTATTAGTGGTGGTGTGCATCACTAGAGCTCACCCCGTGGAGTAGGAACCTTAGGTTCCGAACCATGTTATATTCTTGTCTCGTGCATATGATTGTCTTGTTCTTTAGTTTATTCTTTGTTCTATATTCCATTGCGCATACTAACGAATTGTAGAGACAATCACGATCGAATTCTAAGCGAAGACGCAAAACCACTATTCACCTCCCTCTAGCACATCATCAATGTTCCTACAAGTGGTATTAGAGCTAGGAGCTCTTCTACGGACTAACTGCTGAGGAGCAAATGCCCTAGAGAAAATGGAGCTCAACAAGAGATTGGGCGATGAAGTAATAATTCCACCCACCTTCGATCGCGAAGATTTCACGTATTGGAAAGGTAGGATGGAATATTTTCTAATGTACAATATAGAAAATTGGCTTGTTGTGATTATAGGATTCGATGCTCTGAGGGACAACAAGGGAGAAATCCTCAAGATGAAGAGGTAGACCAAGGAGTGACGACAAAAATTTGAGACAACCATTAAGGTAACAAAAATATTAGTAAATTTGATACCTAATAATATTTTGTTTAGATTAAGAGGTTATAGGGATGCTAAGGAATTGTGGAACAAGTTGGTCAAGTTCTATGAAAATCCCGAACTGACACAAGGAAAAGAAGAAGAGGAGTATTCATCCTCTCAAGCTCAAGAAGAATGTGCATCGTCATCCCAAGAGCTTGAGGATTACGAAGTTGAGAGATGCTCAACATCGGGAGTGGAAGAGGAAGTCGAAGAAGCCTCCACCTCTAGGATTGAGGGGGAGGAGAGGCAATCTTCTATCCCAGAGCAAGAACAAGAAAAAGCTTCTACATCTGGGAGAAATGAAGAAGAAATAAAAAATTCCCCTACCATGGAAGGTAACTCAAGCATAGTCATTAAGAATAAAAATCACATCATATGCTTTGAGTGTAGGGAAGTAGGACACTATAAAAGTAAGTGCCCAAAAAGAGTCAAGAAGATTCAATCGGCACCAAAAGTCAAGGATAAGTCAAAGGATGTCGGAGCCCCAACCATCAAGAGTAAGAAGCATATAGTATGCTTCAAATGTCATTAAAAGGAGCACTATATGACTCAATGCCCTAGGGGGAGGAAGTAAACCAAGGGCAAGGGAGGAGCTACACATGTAGAGGGAACTAAGGCAAACCCTAAGGTAACCTTTAATTATGTTTATTCTTTAATTAAAAGTCAAAAGCATGCTAGTAACAATAAATTTTATTGCTTAGGTGCAAAATCATATGAAATTAGGACTAAGGATAGTTCTAGAACCACCACCCCTAAGACTACTCTACCTAAGGAAGCTATTAGGAAGGTAGAGAACTATTTAGGCATTAACCCTAAGAGGGGTAGGTAGATGCCTAAAAAAAAGAACAAAGCCCGAAGAATGAATAAAAATTCAAAAATTGGGCAACTAGAGTTGGAAAATCAAACTTTGAGATCAAAGCTTGAGAAAATGGAAAAGACCCTTAGAAGATGAAAAATATGATTCTAGAGTCTAATAGACAAAATCTAGGGGTTAATAAGCAAGACTCATCTATGGGCAAGAAAGACTTGAGTCACAAGCCTAGGTCCAAGATAGATAAGCCTACCTATCACAATGTTCCATTTGATTATGGAACCAAGTCTAGGTCTAGGAAAGTCAATGTCACAAGGAAGGTCATCCCTAGAGTTGACCATGATGTGTGTCTAGTGACTAAGGTTTCAAATAAACCTAGAAAAGTCACTAAGAAGGTTTCAAGGAGAGTTACCTCTAATGTTAACCTTGACAAGACCCAAATGATCAAGGCTTCTAAGCCTAAGAGAGTCATTAGGAAGGTACTAAGAGAGGATATCCCTAGTGAGTACCTAGTAAACCCAAGGAGGTCAAATAAATTTTGGGTTCCTAAAAGCGTGATTCCCTCATGCTAGATGGATTAGGGGGTGTCAACTTGAATGAATGGATAATTAAGCTAACTATAGTAAAGTTGGCACTTTAGGGAGTTATGTGATACTTTGGAAATGAAATTGAAACTTAATCCTAAAGGATTTTAGGATGTGACAATAAATTTGAGAAGTATGGAAAATTGATCAAAATTGGCACAATTAGGTTTAGAAGTCACGGTGTGTCATTTTGGATTCTTAGATATTAATGCTTGTGAAAATAAAATAAAAATATCAAAACACATTAACAAATACGCAAATACAATTATAGTACTGATATAATCAAAACACATGCAAATAAACACACCAAAATGAAACAAATTAGGTGAACAAATTGTTGGTGCAATCGGCCTAGGTCACGATTGACCAGACTCGAGTTTGACTCGAGTAGTATTTTGATGTTTGATAATGGGTTGACCTTTGTTTGACAGTGGGTTGACTATATGGTTAACATGGGATTGATCATATGATGGTGAAGTCCAAGTAGGACACTTGGCATGGAAAGTCTAAGTTTTGTGTACTTGTCATGGAAAGTCCAAGTCTTGTGCACTTGACATAGAAAAGTCCAAACATGAGTCTTGACAATGGGAAAGTCCAAGCATGGGTCTTAGCATTTGGAAAGTCCAACATGGAATTGGCAATTAGGAAGTTCAAGGGTATCATATTGGCGGCGTAAAGTCCAAGCGGTAGTCTTAGTAGCATAAGTCCAATGTTTAGTGGTGTAAAGATCAAGCGTGTGTCTTGGCAGCGTAAGCTTAAATGTACCTTGGTGATGTATACCTGATTAGCATAACAATAGCTGATGGAATTACCTAAAGGCTAGCATATGGATGAATATGTCATGGATGACTTAGAGGGATTCAATAGGCATGAGGCTGATGGAGGTGTCTAGAAGGCTTAGGTCTAGGCTAAGGGTGGTCTAGCAAGTATGAGGACATCATACTTGAGTTAAACCTCATGTTTGAGGTTTATTAATCAATTGGGGTTATGGACTAGTAGACTGGTCAAGTGTTTTGACACTTGACAGCCTAATCGACTATGAGCAATCTATTAGAATTATGACGATCAAGCGGTCGATAATCGCTCGACGCATGACCTTGGCGATCATTGCCCGGCTAGGCGATCGGCTGGCCTTGGCGATCAAGCCCGCCATGCGGAGACGATCGCGCTATTTGCAGACATGAGCATAGAAAGTTTTGTAGTCGACTGGGCAGTCGACTGTCGCATCAGTCGACTGCTAGGTATGGGCAGGCGACTGATTAACTATCAGTCGGAGTTTTTCTAGCGTGGATTAAGTCATTGTCAGACAACGACTATAGGAGCAGTCGACTACTAGGTATGGGCAGTCGACTGCTTGGTGAAAATCAGCCCGAGTTGTAGATTTATAAGGAGCACGAAAGGGAGGATTTAGGCAATGGTTCTTAGGGCAATTTGAAGAGGAATAGTTGGTGTTTTTCAGTCGTTCAAAGCCAGTCCAAAGTAATCAACAAGCAAGAAATCCAAAGGCCTTTGTGCAAAGAGTTTTTTACTTGTATTTGTGTATTGCTTAGTATACTTGTTGTATTTTATTCTTATTGCTGTAAGAATTATTGTAAGAGGTTTTCTCCACCTCCTGAGTGTTTTTCGAGAAGGAGAGATTGATTAATGGTGGTTTGCATCATTAGAGCTCATTTGAGGTCAACCCATAGAGTAGGAACTAAAGTTTCAAACCACGTTACATCTTGTGTCTTTATGTTTGTGTATTTTTGTGTGTATTTTTTTTAGTATTTCTATTTCCGCTGCATACTAACGAATTGTAGAGACGAACATGATCGAATTCCAAGCATCGAATTGAAACCGCTATTCACCCCCTCTCTAACGTGTTACTTACGGTCCTATAAAAATTAAAGCCTTAGAAACTTCTGCTAAATAATCAGACATCAGTCGACTGAGGTCACTGTAGCATGACACAAAGAATTGAGAAGTCGACTGATGGTCCCTATCGATCATTGTCGTCTTATGCTCGGCCGCGAAAGTTCGTGATCATTGTTGAACCCTAACAGTCGATTGCTAGTGTTGTAACCCGATCACAGAACCTCGAGCAGTCAACTGCTTTGGCACAGCAACCGACTGATCACCGTGATTTTATAAGTCTGAACCCTAGCGGTTCGGCTTCTTCATGCGACTCTCTTTCTTCTTGATGCTTCCGACGCTTTTGTTTCTTCCCATCCAACCTTTCGCCGGCGACCTCAACCCCGGTAAGCCCTAGATCTTCAAGCTAAACCTTGTTTTTACCCTATTTCTTCTTTATAATGGGCTAATAGAGGCTCCTTTCTTCTCTATTCGTGTTGATTCCGCCCAAGTTAGGGTTCTAGGTGCAAGAGACCATGTCCGACCATTCTCCTACCACATCTGCACACTCCGATTGACTCCTACACCTTCCAACCCAAATGGAACCTAAGTAAACATCTCTAACCCTAAACCCTAACCATTTTTCTTATAAATTGCCTTGATCTAACCACGTTTTGTGCTTTCGTTCGGTTACGTATTGCTACATTCATTCGTGGCCGTACAGGAAAATAGGCCTAATGAAGGATCTAGAATCCCGAATGTATCAACCCATGGCTATATGTTATTTGGATGAGCTATTTTTCCAGTACTATTGTGGGGATGTCATTCAAATCACAATTCATTTCCAATTAGTGAAATTAGTTTTTTGCATGCATCCGATTAATATTGACCTACTCACGGAGTTTTACTCCAATCTTATGAAAGTCGGGGATGGTTTAACATATCATACTTGCATTGCAAAATACAATCTGGACTTTACTCCGGAGATCCTACAGGAATTTATGGAGTTTCGACAATTGGATGACACTTTTGTGTTTTATCCTACCCTAGATCCGACACCCCTTGCACCATTTGATCATATTACTCTTGACCATATGCATCAACATTTCTTTCACCGTCTTCGTCATTTAGGTCAAAACCTATTTTCCATTAATGACCTCTCAGCTTCATATAATGTCCTATATAAGGTCATTGTTGCATGCATCTTACCCATAGTAACTAGGGGTCAAGCCATGGTTCGACCTCCTCATTTATTTTTTATGTATGCGATGTGTCACCTACTAGATATTAATGTAGCATTAAATATTTTTCATTGCATTGTTCATTTTATGTCTCCTATCCAAGGGAAGGTCCATATGCCTTTTCGCCATATCATCACTCCATGGTTAGCGTCTAGAGGTATAAACATCTCTAGGGGAACCTTGAGGCCACTGTCTGACTCCTACGACCACATCACTTTGAGGCACTTTGTATTGCCTGGAATGCGAATGGGCTATGGATGGATGGAGTGGTCTGCGGAGCCGGTTCAGCCAGCTAGGGAGCATGGAGGGCAAACTGCGGAGCATGGAGAGGGAGTTGCAGAGTAGGATGACCCTATGCTACCAGATGCACCGGCTGAGGGTCTCTCGGCACGCTTTGCACATTTGGAGACCATATTTGAGAATTTTCACAAGGAGGTTGACACACGGTTGGAGAAGCTCAGCTTAGAGCAGTCTTCCATTGTCTGCCAAGTGTCCTCGGTGACTCAACAGCTAAGTCGGATGGAGCAGCATCATCTCGAGATGTTCGAGACGATGTGGAGCTGGACGCTGAGTTAGTAGCCTCCACCTCCTTTACCACCTCCGACCGATGATTCTAGTGGATGGTAGTTAGGATTACGTTTATGTATTTTCTTTTATTTTCGTAGTGAGGTTGAGTGTCTGGACATCTATCTTTTGCTTGTAGGAATGACTTTAAGATAAATGAAATATTTTATTTTGCAAAATTGTGTGTCATTTATCTCCTATTATTTGGTTGATGTGTGTGTTTATGTGTATGTTTTTGTATTCCTATTATGCCATGTCATGATATCATACTTCATTTAATCATTTTATATGTCATGATAATGTGTAGGGTTGATTTTAATGTCATGCTTATATTTAGGTTATATCTTTATGTCATGACATCATGATTATTGATGTAGGATCGAAATGCTTCCGAGAGAGAAGGGAGTGAATCTCAGAGGTTACAAATTTTCTTTAGAGTTAAAAAAACTTATTTTGAAACACGAGTATGAGTGGAATAAATAAGATATAGAGACAAGCATTTTTTACTTGGTTCACAATCCTAGCCGGGTTGCTACTCCAAGGTCCGTAGCTCTTTCGAGAGCTATCTCGATGGGCAATCACTATAAGACCCTTCGACTCGAGAACTCTCAACTTCAGAGGGGTTCACTTTTTACAAAAATGAGAGATAGCTAACATTCTACCTTCTCTTTTGAAATTTAGTACACAAAACCAAAATGAATACAAGCAAGTAAGAACTAAAGTATACTGACACTTTTCGGAGTATCGAAATAGGCTCGGAGTGTCAGAATTTCGTCTTCGTGAAGGTATGGAGCTCTTTGTGGACGATGATGAATAGTAGTAGCACTTGGACATAGTAGATGATTTCTATTCAAAGCTGGTCATGCATTCCTTTTATAAAGCTTTTCTAGTCGATTGGAATGCCCTCCAATCGATTCCACATCAGTCCATTGATATGACACTTCGAGTCTTCTAGTCAACTGAACATGCCCGAGTCGACTCTAGGTCACCCGGCTCCACATCGTGAAGTTTGCCTCTCCAATCGATTGAAACTCCACAGTCGACTGAAAATCTTTCCATCTATGCTGCCAGATTTTCAATCGATCACCAGCTAATCTTGCCAACTGATGTAATTGAGAGGTGTCCTAAGGGAATCGCCTTAGAAGTTATTAATAAAATTCATTATTTGAGTATATATTATCTATGTATTTGATTAGATCTTAAACTCATAAGGTTATTTTCATAGTGTTAGTCAATTGTGTGATAATAACTATAAGGTTATTTTCCTACAAAATGAATGTTTAATTAAAAATAATGATACCTCAAAAACTATACTTAAAGGAATTAGGAATAGTAACATTTACACAATTAACTTACCCAACTCCTCAACCAAGTGTCTAATGACACAACAAGAGGAATCCTGGTTGTGGCATCGATGATTCAGTCACTCTAATCCAAGACTCGTATACAAAATGAGTTAGAGTGACTTAGTTAGAGGTTTATCCAACCTTAATAACTTGGAAAATAAAATTTGTAATGCTTGTCAACAAGGTAAACATACTAGGACCTCACATCAACTAACTAACCAAGAAATAACTAAAAGTGTACTTGAGCTCCTACATTTAGACCTTTTTTATTCTCTTGGAGCCAAGTCACTAAATGGAAACTAATATTGTCTAGTTATAGTCGATGACTACTCTAGGTTCACATGGGTTAAGTTCTTAAAACATAAAAGTAAAACCTTAGAACAACTCACCAATTTATGCAAATTAATAGAAAATGAAAAGGATCTTAAGGTTAAAAGAATTAGAAGTGATCATGGTGGTGAATTCGAAACCATAGGTTTACCGACTTTTACAACCAAAATGGATACCACTAAGAGTTTTTCTTCCCTAGAACTCCTCAACAAAATGGTCTAGTGGAAATGTAAAAATAGAACCTTACAAGAAGTCGCTAGAACCATGTTGAATGAGTATAACCTACCTAATAGGTTTTGGGCAGAAGCGATCAATACGACTTGCTATGTTCAAAATAGGATTCTATTAGTTAGAAGACACCTTAAAACATCATATGACATCTATTATGAAAAACTACCCAATATTAAGTATTTTAGAGTTTTTGGATGTAGGGTACATATATTAAACACTAAAGATAACCTAGGAAAATTCACCCCTAAAACAACTACCAGAACATTTCTATGATACTCAACCACTAGTAAAGCCTATAGGGTGTATAATAACGAAACTCTAAAAATAGAAGAGACAATCAATGTAGTATTTTACGAAGAAAACAAAACCACAAAACCCGAAGTAGAGTTGATTGATGAACCAATTGAAAATGATGCTAGACCTGAACCTAACCATCAAAACGAGTCTAGTATAAATCCTAACCCAAATCAATCTAGGCTAAAATCAAACCGCCCTATTGATCAAGTAATAGGTGATCCCAATTTAGGAGTTTGAACTAGAGCATCCTATAGAAACCTAAGCCAAATTTCACTCATCTCAAAAATCGAACACAAAACAATTGAACAAGCTCTTCTTGTTCCCGATTGGATTATAGCTATGCAAGAAGAGTTAGCTTAATTTACTAGGAGTCAAGTTTGGGAATTAGTACCCCCACCTAAGGGAAAAACAATAATTAGAACAAGGTAGGTATTTTGAAACAAACTTGATGATAAAGGAGATGTTGTTAGGAATAAGGCTAGGTTAGTCGCTAAGGGATTCAGTCAAGTAGAGGGGTTAGACTACAATGAAACATACGCACCCGTAGCTAGACTTGAATCAATTAGGATGTTATTAGCTTACGTTGCACATCGAGGATTTAAACTATTTCAAATGGATGTTAAGTCAGCATTCTCGAATGGATTTATCAAGGAAGAGATTTACGTTAGTTAACCACCCGGATTTGAGAGTCTAGACAAACCTGACCATATCTTTAAACTTAGAAAAGCCTTATATGGACTAAAACAAGCTCCTAGAGCTTGGTATGAAAGGATTTCGATTTACCTTAAGTCTAAGGGGTTTAGTTAAGGCTTAGTCGACCCAACCTCGTTTGTAAAATCCATAGGAAAAGATATATTCATTGTCCAAATTTACGTAGACGACATAATTTTTGGAACTACCAATACAACCTTATTAAATGAGTTCATTTCACTAATGGAAAGTGAATTCAAAATGAACTTAGTAGGAGAACTAACCTTTTTCTTAGGCTTACAAATTAAACAAACTAGGGAAGGAATTTACCTACACCAACATAAATATGCTAAAGAACTAATAAATAGATTTGGAATGCAAAACGCTAAGGAAATCAACACGCCAATGACTACTAATGTTAACATAGGAGAAGACTTAGAAGGTAAAGAAATCGATTTAAAATACTATAGGAGCGCAATAGGTAGCCTCCTTTACTTAACTGCAAGTCGACCCGATATACTCTTCGCAGTAAGTATGTGTGCGAGATTTTAATCTTGCACTAAGGAGTCACACCTAACACTAGTCAAGCGTATTTTTAGATACCTAAAAGGAACATTAAACGTAGGAATTTGATACCCTAGATCGAGCGAGTTCGAACTAATTGGCTATTCCGACTCGGATTATACCGGTAGTAAACTCGATAGGAAGAGTACGAGTGATTGTTGCCAACTCCTAGGCTCGAGTCTAGTTAGTTGGTGTAGTAGAAAGCAACATTGTGTTGCCTTATTTACCACCGAAGCCGAGTACGTTGCAATGGGTGAGTGTGTAGCTCAACTCCTTTAGATGAAGCACACTCTTCAAGACTTACAATTAAACTTTAGTAAAACTAAAATTTTCATCGACAACATTTGTTCCATTAACCTAACTAAGAACCCAATTTGTCACTCTAGGACTAAACACATAGAGGTTAAACATCATTTCATTCGAAAACACATAGTAAATGGAACAATACAACTCGAATATGTAGAGTGTAAATCAAACTTAGCAGATATTTTCACCAAACCCTTGCCTGAAGCAGAGTTTAGTATGCTTAGACGGAAATTAGGGATGTGCATAATAGAGTATGACTCAACTCTTATTTTTCTTATATACTCTATTTTTATTTTTCATGCTACATGGAACTAGATTAGGGTTTCCCTTAGGAAACATGCACCTATAGATTTAAGTAGCCAACACATCTCACAACACATAGGTCTAATGTGTTTGTGTACTAAGTCATGTAGATGGGTGTGAGATGTTAGGACCTTACTCCTGATTCCAGATGTAGATCAAGTACATCGACATGAATCATGGAGTATAATTATTTAAAATAACCAACTCTAATCAGGACTTATTGATCATTTCATATCAATTAAGTCAAAAAGTGTTGAACATACTATTAGTTGAATGTACATTGAAACTATTATTTTCAAAATCTATTAGGAACATGCTTGGGCTTACAAATGATAATCACTTATTTTCTAAAGTTTTTTTTTTACGAACTCCCATATTTTTCGATTTATGGAAAAAGGGGGAGAAGAAAGGGGGTTTCACCCCTTTGGGACCATCTATCTAGTTGAACATACCATTTAGTATGCTCAATGGCAGTCGACTGTTCACCCTCAGCAGTCGATTTATGGCAAATGGGGGTTTCACCCCTTTGGGACCATCTATTTTTCTCTCAAAGTGCTTCTACAATGTCAAAGCTCTACGCCACCGTAATGTCGTCGTAATGCCAATGCGACGCCAAGTTCAGAATCATACTCCATCGGCAGCATCAAGTTTGTTTTTAATTTTGCATCAAGTTATGTTTGAAAAACTTTAATCCTCATCTTTGTATTGTGGCATTTGTTAAATAATGCTTTTGATATATGCCAAAGGGGAGAGAGAGAGAGAAAGGGTTAAAGTTAGATTTGAGAGAGAAAAGGGTTAAAGTTAGAAAATTTTAAAGTAAAACTTTTTCTTTCATATGAGCATTTAATGCATATATATTTTTATCTCAAATGCATTCCTGATATATGCTAAATTTTAATATTGAAAATTGATTATCCTAAATTTAACTGATGTGTTGTCATATATAAAAAAAAAAGAGATTGTTGGTGCAGAGAGCATCACTCCTTAGTTTTGATGCATACACCATAGTTAAAGTAAGGATTTACTTGTGTTCTTATATGAATGTTAAGTATGAAGGCTTAACAGGAAGTCCCAGTAGGTCATGCTGATCGGATATTAGGCAGATGTCTTGACAGATCAGGAGGACCGGACATCAGATATGAAGTCCAGATGAGTCGAGTGGACCGAACATTTGGCATTAAGATCGGTTGGGTCAGGAGACCAGACAATAGGCAAAAAGTCCAGCTGGGTCAGGAAGACTGGATAGCTAGTGGAAGCCCTGGTGGGTCAGATCGGATGTCAAGAATGGTAAGTCCAGCAGGGCAGTCGACAGATAAGCCGCGAGTAGAGAGGTGAGGTCGAGTCCTTTGTAGGGGGATAAAGCTAGGCATCGATCCGACAGATAGTCCGCATGAGACATAGAAGTCAAGTGTTGGATCGAGAGACTCGCTAGAGGGGGGTGAATAGCTATCAGAAGACTTTATTTTCATTTCGATAAAACTCGAGTTGTGCAGTGGAAATTAAAGGAATTAAAACAAGAATACACTTTATTTTTACTTGGTTCACAACCAAAAGGTTGTTACTCCAAAGCCCCACGATCCTGGACAACATACGAAGGGGTAATTCACTAAACGTCTCTTCCTCATTGGAGGTAGGAGACAATAGATACAAAGGAACAAAAACTCGAGGTAGAGGCAACAAACCTACCTCACCTCGTTATGATGAAAACATGATTTACAATGTAATAAATGCAAAATTAAAAACAAACTTGATGTTGCCGATGGAGTATGATTCTGAACTTGGCGTCGCGTTGGCATTACGACGACATTACGGTGGCGTAGAGCTTTGGTATTGTAGAAGCACTTTGAGAGCAAGATAGATGGTCCCAAAGGGGTGAAACCCCCATTCTTTTCTAGCCCTCCAGACCCTAGCTCGTTGAGATCCAGACCTGGGTCAAAGGGACATATCACCCCAAGATAAGGGGATCTTATCTTGACCTTCATTGAGTTGACTAGTTTGAATAGCAGTCGACTGTTCACCCTCAGCAGTTGATTGATGCTAGGGGCACTCCGAATTTGGTGCAACTACCATCGAGAGCTTTATGATTTTATTTAGTTTTTGCATTTTGCATTAGAATAATGTTGGTGCAATCGGCCTAGGTCACGATTGACTAGACTCGAGTTTGACTCGAGTAGTGTTTTGATGTTTGACGATGATTTGACCATTGTTTGCCAATGGATTGACTATTTGGTTGACATGGGGTTGACCATATGATGGAGAAGTCCAAGTGGGACACTTGGCATGGAAAGTTCAAGCATCGGTATTGGCAATGGTAAAGTTCAAGTCTTGAGTACTTGGCATGAAAAGTCCAAGCATGGGTCTTGGCAAGGGAAAGTCTAAGCTTGAGTCTTGGCAATTGGAAAGTCCAACATGGGTTGGCAAGAAAAGTCCAACATGGGTTGGCAAAGAAAGTCCAAGGGTGTAGTCTTGGTCATATAAGTCCAAGTGTGTAGTCTTGGCGGTGAAAATCTAAGTCATGGGTACTTGGCATTTGGGAAGTCCAAGGTTTGATATTGGCGGTGTAAAGTCTAAGGGTGGAGTCTTGGCAGCATAAGTTTAATGGTTAGCGGCCTAAAGTCCAAGCATGTGTCTTGGCAACGTAAGCACAATGTGCCTTGGCGATGTAGACAAGCTTAGCATGACAATAGCCGATGGAAGCACTTGAAGGCTAGCATATAGATGAATGAGTCATGGATGACTTGAAGGGATTCGATAGGCGTGAGGTTGATGGAGGTGGCTAGAAGGCTTAGGTCTAGGCTAAGTGTGGTTTAGCAAGTATGAGGGCATCATACTTGGGGTAAACCTCAAGGTTGATGTGTAGCAGTCGACTGGGATTATGAACCAGTCGAGTGGTAAAGTGTTTGACACTTGGCAATCGAGTCGACACTGAGCAGTCGACTAGAATTATGATCAGTCGACTACCATGAGTCGACTGGCATTCAACTGCGGCAAGTAGCCTTGGCAGTCGACTGCCTGCATTGGGCAGTCGACTTGCCATGGGATCGGCGCCATGGATGACGATCATTTGCTACTAGTTTTAGTCATGAAGGCGAGAATGCTCATTGGTGACTAAGCGATATTGAAAGTCTAGCTCTTTTTGTATGAATATTTTATTTTGAAATAAGAATCACATTATCATTATTTGCATTTTATATATTCATTATATATGTGTGCATATTGTCTAATATTTTACATTGTAGATAACATGGTGCTTGGTGTGGCACAGAAGATCATGTCATCAGTACCTTGTAAAATTAAGTAAAGGCTCACAACCAAGATGGTTTTGGACAAACCATTGACATGGTTGTAGTGTAGCTTGGTATTGTTTTATCTTGAACATAGAATTACACTAGTACACTTAGGTGTATTGAGTAGGACCGACATAGAGGTGATTCAATTTAGTACTGACTACATAATTGAATCGGACCTCGGATATTATGTTGTACATGCTCTTAATCCCGATATAATAACGGGCACATGTACTTAGTATTTATTTCTTTGATTTACCAGTGGGTGAGATTTAGATGGATTAAATCAATATGCCCGGTAAGTTGGGAAATAATATTATTTACATGGTGTGCCGTTGATTATAGGAGGAAACAGTGTCCTATATATTAGGTTGATGATGTCCCCTTGAGGAGCTCATAAGGTTCATCATGTAAACCCAGCTGGTTGACTTAGTCAACATGATGATAAGGTTGAGTGGTACTACTCGAGGAATTAGATGTTAATTAATTGATGGTCAGTAAATCAATTAATTGACGGACATTCGATATCTTAAACACGGGGAGATTAATGTGCAAATAATATATGGAGCCCATATTGATTTATGGGGTTGGTGAGGTAGTTCAATGATGATCCTCTAGTGGAATGGAACATCATTGATGGATCAAGTTTGTGTGGTTCCGATCCATCGGGTGGCCAAGACCCAACTCCTCCTTATGGTCCCTATCGTAGCCTAATATAATCCTTATGAAGTCTAGATCCAAGAATGTAAAACAAAACCTAGAACCAACGGTTGGGATTAAATCCCTAGATCCGATGGTTAGGATGAAACACTAGAACCAACGGTTGGGATTAAATCCCTAGATCCGATGGTTAGGATGAAACCCTAGAATCGACGGTTGAGATTAAATCCCTAGATCCGACGGTTGGGATAAAACCCTAGATTCGACGGTTGGGATGAAATCCTAGATCCTACGATTGGGATGAAATCCTAGATCCGACGGTTGAGATGAAACCCTAGATCCGACGGTTGGGATAAAACCCTAGATCCAACGGTGGAGGTTAAATCCCTAGATCCGACGGAGGAGATTAAAGGAGGTTTAAGCCCTATTCTATAAATAGATGCTTAGGGTTGGGCGGCAAGAGCAATCAAGGAATTGGAGTTAGGGTTTGGTTCATCCACAAGTGGGCGGCTAGGGTTCATTGGGCGGCTAGGGTTTTGGAGCAAAGAAGTGGGCGGCAACCTCCTTCCTTCAAGTTGATTGCCGACGCCCATCCTCCTCCATCAACACTTGGCCGGCACCCATCCTAGAGGTCTTTCCCTTCTTCCTTGGCCGGCGGTTCTCCTCCCATTGGTGGCCGGCTCTTTTCCTCTTCCCTATTCTCCAAAGTGGTGGCGAACACTTCTTGAAGTTGGCGGTGAATCATCCAATTGTTCCTTGACCGGTTGCAAGTTCCATAATTTGGTGGCGGTTCTAGATAGGAAAGTATTTGTTGTTTCTTCTCTTTGTTCGCAGCGGACAAGGTAGAGAAGAAAGCGATCTAGAAGGCTTCTACTCGTGGAGGATCTTCGTCCACACGTCGTCCACGAGAAGGATAGGACATACGGTAGAAGATCGTGAGGTATAAAGTTATTTTAACTTTATGTACAGATCTGAGCATGTTCTTATTTGTTTTGATTATGCATGTGTGTGTATGAATATATATTGTATAATCATGGACCCCGAAGACAAACACAAAAACCGACGATCCATCCGTCGTCTCTTCCGCGGCTAACCAACTAGAAGAGTTGTGTTGCTTGAACAACTAGTTTGTTCAAGCGACCACTCAAGTTGTTAGCACGACGACGAATAGGTTGTGCTAAGGAAGCTCATCCCATCTGGATTAATTCTTTCATTAGTGAAAATTTTAATCCGGGGACATGGGAGCTAATGAGCCTCCGAAGCGAGCGCCTACAATTGGTATCAGAGCCACGGTTTCCGGTTTTGTGTGTTTTGGATTCGGTTAATTTTTTATGCACTTTTTCATATATTATATGTGCCGGATAATAGTAGGATATGCGTAGTTTAACTCTTTGGTTGCAGGCATAAGATCCGACTATTATGGCCATGTGTGTGTATATGAATGGATGTGTGTAAAAATTTATTATTTGAATCCTCGGGGTTGACGAGGCTAGATTAATATTTAATTTTTGTAATTAAATACAGCATTGTTTAGCCGATCATTTTAGTTTACTTTCGATCTAGATTATTTGTACACTCTTTCGTGGAGTATAGGATCGATGGATGTAAATAAAATGATTTATCTCGGCTCGGAACTCTTTGGTGACTTGCGCACGGGAAAAGATGGAGCGGACGAGGTGGCAACACGACGGGATGCATATTGGAGGACAATGCCATAATAGTTGAAAAAATTCTGTTTTTTCCATATTTATTGCTTATTTGTTTTATATGCATGTTGTGTATGATTTAAAATTCCTCATTTGCAATTTACTAAGTGGGAGAGGGACATTTTAATTAATTCCCGCGGCCTCCATTACAATTTGACGTGTGATGCAACAAACCTGTGTGTCGGCTCTGAGTGCCTTCCTCCCTGAGGACGGGTTTGTTTGCAGATCACTAGGTCAAATAATGGTTATAGGAAATTATCTAGGAGCATGTGTACTTCCACAGAGGTAAGGCACATAATCCAAAATAATTCCCTTAGTATCGTGTAATGGTGCACACTTAGATACAAATAAAAGTATCCTCCCCATAGGAGTCACTGCTTTTATTTGTAGGGCCAAAGAGGAACCAACTATTAATTTTATTTGTCAAAAAGTAAGGTTGACAAGATAATAAAATTAATGGGTAAAACCTCCTCTTACAAATGTAGAATTCGTATACGTCCACACAGAGTGGCATGCGACATTCTCGGTGATTTGAGGTGTTGGTTGATTTCGGGATTTTATTGTTTTGAGGAATCAATAATTTTTGAAATATAATATTTTGATCATTGTGATTTTTAGGATTTTCAAATGGCTTTCAACCCACTTGCTGTGATTTTAAAAGAAAACAAACTTACTGGTCCAAACTGTTGGGGTTGATCCGTGAGGGGAAACTTCGCTTCCCCTTCACCTCGGTTGCTTGACCATGGTGATCCCTTCGATGTCCCCGGATTAAAATTTAATCCTAGACAAAAGGGATTCCCAAAGCAACTAAGTCATTGTCGTGCTATTCGTTTAGAGAGGTCACTTGAACAAACTAGTTGTTCAAGCGACCATCCTCTATTCTACGAGTAGCCGCGGAATAGACGATGTCCGGATCGCCGGTTTTTGTGTTTATACTCGGGATCCAAGTATTATTTAGCCATTTACAGAAATATAACATGCTCATAAATCAAAAATAAATACAAGCAATGAATAAATGAGAAAGAAGAATAGGTATACCTCCTAGTCTTCTAATGTATGACCTTCCTCCTTTTGGACGTCGTGTGGGCGACGATCCACCAAAAGTTGAAGCTCCTAGATCGCAACACTTCCTTCCTTGCTCTTCCAAAGCAAGAGAAAGAATAGAAACAAGGATATTTACCTCCCTAAAACCAGCCAACAAGAAGCAAGGAGTATCCTTGCCGCCAACAAAGAAGGAAAGAGAAGGAGTTTTGGGTGTGGGCCAAAAGCTCAAGGGAAGACCCTAAACCTTTGTTCCACCGGCCAAGGAGAAGGAGAAGGCTTGTTTTGGACGCTGGCCAAGGTCTGGAAGGAAGAAGATGGGCGCAGCACTTGGGAAGAAGAACAACTAAGGAAAGACTTTCCTAGGTGCCATGAGCTCCAAACCCTAATTCCTAACCTTGCCGCCAACTCCAAAAACCCTAGCTCTCTTCAAAATGTTCCCCACGCCAACTCCATGCCATCCTTTTATAGAGTTAGGGATAAGCCATGAATTAATCTCATCCATTGGTTCTAGGAATTTAATCTCAACCGTCGGATCTAGAGTTTTAATCTCAACCGTCGGATCTAGAGATTTAATCTCTACCTTTGGATCTCGAGATTTGTTTCTATCCTTTGGATCTAAGCATCATGAGGTGTTAATAGGCTACATTAGGGACCATGAGGAGGAGTTGGGTCTTGGCCACCCATGGATCAAGCCCACATAAAGTCCGATCCACTAATGATGATCCAATCCACTAAAGGTCCATCATTGATCTACCTCACCAACCCCCATATGATAATATGGGCTCCATATATTATTTGTACATTTTCTCCCCGTGTTTAAGATCTCGAATGTCCGTCGATTAATTAATTTACTAACCATTAATTAATCAACATCTAACTCCTTGAGTAGTACCACTCAACCTTTTCATCATGTCGGACCAAGTCCACCTGCAGGGTTTACATGATGAACCTTATGAGCTCCTCAAGGGGACATCATCATCCTAATATATAGGACACAGTTTCCTCCTATAATCAACGACACACCATATAAATAATATCATCTCCCAACTTACCGAGTCTATCGATTTAATCTATAAATCTCGCCCATTGGTAAATCAAAGAGATGAGTACCAAGTATATGTGCCTGTTATTATATCGGGATTAAGAGCATGTACTAAATAATATCTGAGGTCCGATTCGATTATGTAGTCAGCAATAAATCGAATCACCTCTGTGTTGGTCCTGCTCAATACACACAAAGTGCACTAGTGTGATTCTATGGTCAAGACAAACCAATACCAAATCACACTACAACCATTCCAATGGTTTGTCCAAAGTCATCTCGATTGTGAGCCTTTACTTATACTTTACAAGGAGCCGATAACATGATCTCCCGTGTGACACCACACACCATGTTATCTACAATGTAACGTATTAGACAATATGCATAAATATATGCAAACAATGATCATGTGATTCTTATTTCAAAAATAAAGATGTTTATAGAAAAGATAGACTTTTCAGTATACATCCCTACACAAACTACATTGATTGGAAAAGAAACCTGGATATTGTCTTAACTGCGGAAGAGTACAAATTTGTATTCTTCGAGGTCTGTCCTCCTAAGCCCTCAGATGACTCTGATGAAAAGGAGATAGAACGTTATAAGAAATGGGTTAAGGCAGATGAGATGGTGCGGTGTTACATTTTGGCATCTATGTCAAATGTGCTGCAACATCAGCATCAGGCCATAGCCACAGCTTATGACATGATGTTCAATCTCAAGGAACTTTTCGGACATCAGAGTAGGGCGGCTAGGCAGGAGGTAATGAGAAACTTGATGACGACCACCATGGTTGAGGGAACATCCGTTAGGGATCATGTTCTCAAGATGATGGCTCATCTTAATGAGATGGAAATCCTCGGAGCTGAGATCAATGGAGAAACCCAGGTCGATATCATTCTCCAGTCTCTGCCTAGGAGTTTTGAGCAGTTCCGCCTCAACTACAACATGAACAAAAGGTTGTATTCGTTGGCGGAGCTTCTGACAGAACTCCAGGCGGCAGAGGGGCTTTTTCGTCAGAGTGCTCAAGCCATGATCGCTCAGAAGGTTTCTTCCTCTAAACCGAAAGGTAAGAAGAAGAAGAGACAAGGTGGAGCGAAGAAAGTGGCAGTGGGACCGCAGGCAGGAGTGAAGAAGCCGAAAGGCAAGTGCTTCACTTGCAAGCAGACTGGACATTGGAAGGCGGACTGTCCTCGCCGAAAGAACAAAGGTATATCTTCTTGTTTAGTTGTTGAAACATGTTTAGCGGTGTTATCTACCAGTGCTTGGTGTGTAGATACAGGAGGCACTGATCATGTCTGCAATACTTTGCAGGGGTTCCAGGAAACCCGACGACTAGCTGAGGGAGAGATTACCGTCTTCATGGGCAATGCTTCAAAGGTGGCGGCTATTGCAGTGGGAGACGTTTATTTATCTTTTGATAGGAATAAAGTTTTGGTTTTGAGAAATTGTCTTTATGTACCTACTTTTAGAAAGAATTTAATTTCAGTTTCTAAATAGTTTATGGATGGGTATTCTGTTTCTTTTAATGACAAAGTGGTTATAAAAAGAAATAGGGAGATTATCTGTTCTGGTACATTGGTTGGCAATTTATATACTCTTGAACCAAAAACTCCCACGATGCATATAGAAATCAATAACTCATCTTCTAAGTCTAATAAGAGAAGAACCTTCGCAAATGAACCAAACATATCTTTGGCATCTAAGGCTTTGTCATATTAACCTAAGCAGAATTCAAAGGTTGATAGCTGATGGACCTTTGGGTTCATTAGTGGTGGAGGATCTCCCAACCTGCGAATCTTGCTTGGAAGGTAAAATGACCAAGAGGCCTTTCAAGGCCAAGGGGTATAGAGCCAAAGATGTGTTAGAATTGGTTCATTCTGATTTGTGCGGTCCTATGTCTATCCAGGCAAGAGGTGGCTTTGAATACTTCGTCTCATTTATAGACGATTATTCAAGGTATGGATACATTTACTTGATGCGCCGCAAGTCTGAGTGCTTTGACAAGTTCAAAGAAATCAAGGCAGATGTGGAGAACCGTCAAGGTAAAAGTATCAAGACATTACGATCTGATCGTGGTGGCGAGTACCTCTTGGGAGAGTTTAGGAGTTACTTATCAGAGGCTGAGATTCAATCCCAATTTTCTGCACCTGGCACACCCCAGCAAAATGGTGTAGCGGAGCGAAGGAATAGGACTCTTATGGAGATGGTCAGATCGATGATGAGTTATTCTGAGTTACCTATTTCGTTTTGGGGGTATGCACTGGATACGGCAATGTACACTCTGAACTTGGTTCCATCTAAATCAGTACCTTCTACCCCTGTAGAATTGTGGACTGGGCGAAAGCCTAGTCTGAGACATATTCGGATATGGGGGAGTCCAGCACATGTGCTGAAGGCTGATGCTGGTAAGTTGGAACCTCGTACAAAAGTATGCATGTTTGTTGGCTACCCTAAGGGAACAAAAGCTGGTTTGTTTTATAATCTTAGAGATCAGAGGGTGATCGTTAGCACGAACGCCAGATTTCTAGAGGAGGATTATGTAATGAACCACAAGCCCAAGAGTAGGATTGTTCTTGAGGAGTTGACAGGGGAAGTCACGACTTCAGTACCACCGGTACAAGAGGAGACACCACAAGTCACTGCACCGTGTGTCACAGAGCATACACAGGAGGCACCTCGTCGTAGTGGGAGGGTTGTTAGACAACCCGAGAGATTCATGTTTTTGGGAGAGTCTTCGGACTTAGTCCCTGGTGAACATGAACCTGATCCCTGGACATATGACGATGCAATCCAAGATAGAGATGCGGTATCTTGGCAAAGTGCGATGAATTCAGAGATAGAATCTATGGATTCTAATCAGGTCTGGGAGCTAGTAGAGCCACCCGATGGTGTAAAAACCATTGGATGCAAGTGGATCTACAAGAGAAAGAGAGGAGTAGACGGGAAGGTTGAGACCTTCAAAGCTAGGCTTGTTGCGAAAGGGTATACTCAGAAAGAGGGTATCGATTATGAGGAGACCTTTTCGCCGGTAGCTATGCTTAAGTCTATCCGGATTCTCTTATCTATAGCTACTCATATGGATTATGAGATTTGGCAGATGGATGTCAAGACAGCTTTCCTTAACGGAAGTCTTGAGGAGAACATCTATATCGCAACTGAGGGATTCATTGCTAAAGGCAAAGAGCATCTTGTATGTAAGCAATAGGTCCATTTATGGATTGAAGCAAGCTTCTAGATCTTGGAACATCCGCTTTGATGAGGTAATCCAGTCATGGATTTATTCAAAGTCCGGATGAGCCTTGTGTATACAAGAGATGTGACGGAAACGTAGTGGTGTTTCTTGTACTATACGTAGATGACATTTTGTTAGTTGGCAACAATATCAAAGTGTTATCAGACGTAAGGGTATGGTTGTCCAAACAGTTTGATATGAAGGACTTGGGAGAAGTGGGACACATCCTTGGGATCAAAGTTATAAGGGATCGCAAGAAAAGGATGTTGTGCTTATCTCAAGCTTCATACATTGACACTATCCTTGCTCGTTTTAGCATGCAGAACTCCAAGAAAGGTTTCCTACCTTTCAGGCATGGAGTTCCTTTATCTAAAGTGATGTGTCCCAAAACATCAAAGGAGATAAAGGACATGAAGGCGGTTCCTTATGCTTCGGCAGTAGGAAGCCTTATGTATGCTATGCTATGTACGAGACCGGATATCTACTTTATCGTGGACATGGTTAGCAGATATCAGAGTAATCCTGGACAGGGACATTGGACTGCGGTAAAGCATATATTGAAGTACCTGAGAAGGACTAGGGATTATATGCTGGTTTACCGGGCAGATCAATTAGTCCCTATGGGTTACACAGATTCGGATTTCCAATCAGATAGGGACAAGAGTAAGTCTACCTCGGGGTTTGTGTTTACTTTTGGAGGTGGAGCCATAGTATGGAGGAGTGTCAAGCAGAAATGCGTGGCGGACTCTACCATGGAAGCTGAGTATGTGGCAGCCTCTGAGGTAGCTAAGGAAGCTGTATGACTCAGGAACTTCTTGATGGACTTGGATGTGATTCCTGGTTTGCCCAGAACTATCACAATTTATTGTGATAACAGTGGTGCAGTTGCAAACTCCAAGGAACCACGAGCCCATAAGGCGAGTAAACACATAGAGCGCAAGTACCACCTCATACGAGAGATCGTAAAGCGAGGAGAAGTTGCTGTCGCCAAGATTGCATCAGAGGATAACCTGGCGGATCCATTCACTAAGGCCCTTCCAGCGAAAGCGTTTGATAGGCATGTGGAGGACATGGGGATCAGATGTATGACAGAGTGATGACAGCATAGTCTTTTAGTATAAGTGGGAGATTGTTGGAATGTATACTGAAAGTCTAGCTCTTTTTGTATGAACATTTTATTTTGAAATAAGAATCACATGATCATTATTTGCATTTTATATATTCATTATATATGTGTGCATATTGTCTAATATTTTACATTGTAGATAACATGGTGCTTGGTGTGGCACAGAAGATCATGTTATCAGTACCTTGTAAAATATAAGTAAAGGCTCACAACCAAGATGGTTTTGGACAAACCATTGGCATGGTTGTAGTGTAGCTTGGTATTATTTTATCTTGAACATAGAGTTACACTAGTACACTTAGGTGTATTGAGTAGGACCGACATAGAGGTGATTCAATTTAGTACTGACTACATAATTGAATCGAACCTCGGAAATTATGTTGTACATGCTCTTAATCCCGATATAATAACGGGCACATGTACTTAGTATTTATTTCTTTGATTTACCAGTGGGTGAGATTTAGATGGATTAAATCAATATGCCCGGTAAGTTGGGAAATAATATTATTTACATGGTGTGCGTTGATTATAGGAGGAAGCAACCGTGTCCTATATATTAGGTTGATGATGTCCCTTGAGGAGCTCATAAGGTTCATCATGTAAACCCGGTTGACTTAGTCAACATGATGATAAGGTTGAGTGGTACTACTCGAGAATTAGATGTTAATTAATTGATGGTCGAAGAAATCAATTAATTGACATTCGATATCTTAAACAGGAGATTAATGTGCAAATAATATATGTATTGATTTATGGGGTTGGTGAGGTAGTTCAATGATGATCCTCTAGTGGAATGGAACATCATTGATGGATCAAGTTTGTGTGGTTCCGATCCATCGGGTGGCCAAGACCCAACTCCTCCTTATGGTCCCTATCGTAGCCTAATATAATCCTTATGAAGTCTAGATCCAAGAATGTAAAACAAAACCTAGAACCAACGGTTGGGATTAAATCCCTAGATCCGATGGTTAGGATGAAACACTAGAACCAACGGTTGGGATTAAATCCCTAGATCCGATGGTTAGGATGAAACCCTAGAATCGACGGTTGAGATTAAATCCCTAGATTCGACGGTTGGGATAAAACCCTAGATCCGACGGTTGGGATGAAATCCTAGATCCGACGGTTGGGATGAAATCCTAGATCCGACGGTTGAGATGAAACCCTAGATCCGACGGTTGGGATAAAACCCTAGATCCGACGGTGGAGGTTAAATCCCTAGATCCGATGGAGGAGATTAAAGGAGGTTTAAGCCCTATTCTATAAATAGATGCTTAGGGTTGGGCGGCAAGAGCAATCAAGGAATTGGAGTTAGGGTTTGGTTCATCCACAAGTGGGCGGCTAGGGTTCATTGGGTGGCTAGGGTTTTGGAGCAAAGAAGTGGGCGGCAACCTCCTTCCTTCAAGTTGATTGCCGGCGCCCATCCTCCTCCATCAACACTTGGCCGGCGCCCATCCTAGAGGTCTTTCCCTTCTTCCTTGGCCGGTGGTTCTCCTCTCATTGGTGGCCGGCTCTTTTCCTCCTCCCTATTCTCCAAAGTGGCCGGCGGCAACACTTCTTGAAGTTTGTCGGTGAATCATCCAATTGTTCCTTGACCGGCGGTTGCACCAAGTTCCATAATTTGGTGGCCGGTTCTAGATAGGAAGGTATTTGTTGTTTCTTCTCTTTGTTCGCAGCGGACAAGGTAGAGAAGAAAGCGATCTAGAAGGCTTCTATTCGTGGAGGATCTTCGTCCACACGTCGTCCACGAGAAGGATAGGACATACGGTAGAAGATCGTGAGGTATAAAGTTATTTTAACTTTATGTACAGATCTGAGCATGTTCTTATTTGTTTTGATTATACATGTGTGTGTATGAATATATATTGTATAATCATGGACCCCGAAGACAAACACAAAAACCGGCGATCCATCCGTCGTCTCTTCCGCGGCTAACCAACTAGAAGAGTTGTGTTGCTTGAACAACTAGTTTGTTCAAGCGACCACTCAAGTTGTTAGCATGACGACGAATAGGTTGTGCTAAGGAAGCTCATCCCATCTGGATTAATTCTTTCATTAGTGAAAATTTTAATCCGGGGACATGGGAGCCAATAAGCCTCCGAAGCGAGCGCCTACAATTGGTATCAGAGCCACGGTTTCCGGTTTTGTGTGTTTTGGATTCGGTTAATTTTTTATGCACTTTTTTATATATTATATGTGCCGAATAATAGTAGGATATGCGTAGTTTAACTCTTTGGTTGCAGGCATAAGATCCGACTATTATGGCCATGTGTGTGTATGTGAATGGATGTGTGTAAAAATTTATTATTTGAATCCTCGGGGTTGACGAGGCTAGATTAGTATTTAATTTTTGTAATTAAATACGACATTGTTTAGCCGATCATTTTAGTTTACTTTCGATCTAGATTATTTGTACACTCTTTCGTGGAGTATAGGATCGATGGATGTAAATAAAATGATTTATCTCGGCTCGGAACTCTTTGGTGACTTGCGCACGGGAAAAGATGGAGCGGACGAGGTGGCGACACGACGGGATGCATATTGGAGGACAATGCCATAATAGTTGGAAAAATTCTATTTTTTCCATATTTATTGCTTATTTGTTTTATATGCATGTTGTGTATGATTTAAAATTCCTCATTTGCAATTTACTAAGTGGGAGAGGGACATTTTAATTAATTTCCGCGGCCTCCATTACAATTTGACGTGTGATGCAACAAACCTGTGTGTCGGCTCTAAGTGCCTTCCTCCCTGAGGACGGGTTTGTTTGCAGATCACTAGGTCAAATAATGGTTATAGGAAATTATCTAGGAGCATGTGTACTTCCACAGAGGTAAGGCACATAATCCAAAATAATTCCATTAGTATCGTGTAATGGTGCACACTTAGATACAAATAAAAGTATCCTCCCCATAGGAGTCACTGCTTTTATTTGTAGGGCCAAAGAGGAACCAACTATTAATTTTATTTGTCAAAAAGTAAGGTTGACAAGATAATAAAATTAATGGGTAAAACCTCCTCTTACAAATGTAGAATTCGTATACGTCCACACAGAGTGACATGCGACATTCTCGATGATTTGAGGTGTTGGTTGATTTCGGGATTTTATTGTTTTGAGGAATCAATAATTTTTGAAATCTAATATTTTGATCATTGTGATTTTTAGGATTTTCAAATGGCTTTCAACCCACTTGCTGTGATTTTAAAAGAAAACAAACTTACTGGTCCAAACTACATTGATTGGAAAAGAAACCTGGATATTGTCTTAACTGCGGAAGAGTATAAATTTGTACTCTTCGAGGTCTGTCCTCCTAAGCCCTCAGATGACTCTGATGAAAAGGAGATAGAACGTTATAAGAAATGGGTTAAGGCAGATGAGATGGCGCGGTGTTACATTTTGGCATCTATGTCAAATGTGCTGCAACATCAGCATCAGGCCATAGCCACAGCTTATGACATGATGTTCAATCTCAAGGAACTTTTCGGACATCAGAGTAGACCGGCTAGGCAGGAGGCAATGAGAAACTTGATGACGACCACCATGGTCGAGGGAACATCCGTTAGGGATCATGTTCTCAAGATGATGGCTCATCTTAATGAGATGGAAGTCCTCGGAGCTGAGATTGATGGGGAAACCCAGATCGATATCATTCTCCAGTCTCTGCCTAGGAGTTTTGAGCAGTTCCACCTCAACTACAACATGAACAAAAGGTTGTATTCGTTGGTGGAGCTTCTGACAGAACTCCAGGCGGCAGAGGGGCTTTTTCGTCAGAGTGCTCAAGCCATGATCGCTCAGAAGGTTTCTTCCTCTAAACCGAAAGGTAAGAAGAAGAAGAGACAAGGTGGAGCGAAGAAAGTGGCAGTGGGACCGCAGGCAGGAGTGAAGAAGCCGAAAGGCAAGTGCTTCACTTGCAAGCAGACTGGACATTGGAAGGCGGACTGTCCTCGCCGAAAGAACAAAGGTATATCTTGTTGTTTAGTTGTTGAAACATGTTTAGCGGTGTTATCTACCAGTGCCTGGTGTGTAGATACAGGAGCCACTGATCATGTCTGCAATACTTTGCAAGGGTTCTAGGAAACCCGACGACTAGCTGAGGGAGAGATTACCGTCTTCATGGGCAATGCTTCAAAGGTGGCGGCTATTGCAGTGGGAGATGTTTATTTATCTTTTGATAGGAATAAAGTTTTGATTTTGAGAAATTGTCTTTATGTACCTACTTTTAGAAAGAATTTAATTTCAGTTTCTAAATTGTTTATGGATGAGTATTCTGTTTCTTTTAATGACAAAGTGGTTATAAAAAGAAATAGGGAGATTATCTGTTCTGGTACATTGGTTGGCAATTTATATACTCTTGAACCAAAAACTCCCACGATGCATATAGAAATCAATAACTCATCTTCTAAGTCTAATAAGAGAAAAGAACCTTGAATGACCAAACATATCTTTGGCATCTAAGGCTTGGTCATATTAACCTAAGCGAGAATTCAAGGTTGATAGGTGATGGACCTTTGGGTTCATTAGTGGTGGAGGATCTCCCAACTGCGAATCTTGCTTGGAAGGTAAAATGACCAAGAGGCCTTTCAAGGCCAAGGGTATAGAGCAAAGATGTGTTAGAATTGGTTCATTCGATTTGTGCGGTCCTATGTCTATCCGGGCAAGAGGTGGCTTTGAATACTTCATCTCATTTATAGGCGATTATTCAAGGTATGGATACATTTACTTGATGCTTGCATAGTCGAGTGCTTTGACAAGTTCAAAGAATTCAAGGTGATGTGGAGAAGCCGTCAAGGTAAAAGTATCAAGACATTCTGATCGATCGTGGTGGCGAGTACCTCTTGGGAGAGTTTAGGAGTTACTTATCAGGTGGGATTCAATCCCAATTATGCACTTTTGGCACACCCAGTAGAATGGTTTAGCGGAGGCGAAGGAATAGGACTCTTATGGAGATGGTCGGATCGATGATGAGTTATTACGAGTTACCTATTTAGTTACGGGGGTATGCCTTTGGATCTGACAATGTACACTCTGAACTTGGTTCCATCTAAATCAGTACCTTCTACCTGTAGGGAATTGTGGGTGGGCAAAAGCCTAGTCTGAGACATATTCGGATATGGAGTCCGGCACATGTCTTTGAAGGTGATGCTAGTAAGTTGGAACCTAAATGCAGTATGTGCATGTTTTGGCTACCTAAAGGAGCGAAAGGTGGTTTGTTTTATAATCCTAGAGATCGAGAGGGTGATCGTTAGCCGTCTTGATTTCTAGAGGAGGATTATGTAATGAACCACAAGCCCAGAGTAGGATTGTTCTTGAGAGTTGACGAAGTCGACTTGATTACCCACCGTCTGAGAGGAGACACCACAAGTCAGCACGCGTGTCACGGAGCATACAGGAGTCACCTGCGTCGTAGTGGGAGGGTTGTTAGACAACCCGAGAGATTCATGTTTTGGGAGAGTCTTGGACTTAGTCACTGGTGAACATGAACTGATCCTGGACATATGTGAGGCAATCCAAGATAGAGATGCGGTATCTTGGCAAAGTCTGAATTGAGAGATAGAATCTATGGATTCTAATCAGGTCAGGAGCTAGTAGAGCCACCCGATGGTGTAAAAACCATTGGATGCAAGTGGATCTACAAGAGAAAGAGAGAGTAGGCGGGAAGGTTGAGACCTTCAAAGCTAGGCTTGTTGCGAAGGGTATACTCGGAAAGAGGGTATCGATTATGAGGAGACCTTTTTCATTAGCTATCTTAAGTCTATCCAGGATTCTCTTATCTATAGCTACTCATATGGATTATGAGATTTGGCGGATGGATGTCAAGGCGGCTTTCCTTATGAAGTCTTGAGGAGAACATCTATATCACGGACGGAGAGGATTCATTGCTAAAGGCAAAGAGCATCTTGTATGTAAGCAATCGGTCCATTTATGGATTGAAGCAAGCTTCTAGATCTTGGAACATCCGCTTTGATGAGGTAATCGATCATATGGATTTATTGAAGTCGGATGAGCCTTGTGTATACAAGAGATGTAGTGAGCGTAGTGGTGTTTCTTGTACTATCGTAGATGACATTTTTGTTAGTTGTGGCAATATCAAAGTGTTATCGACGTAAAGTATGGTTGTCCAAGCAGTTTGATATGAAGGACTTGGGAGAAGTGGGACACATCCTTGGGATCGAGAGTTACAAGGATCATGAAAAGGATGTTGTGCTTATCTCAAGCTTCATACATTGACACTATCCTTGCTCGTTTTAGCATGCGAGAACTCGAAAGGTTTCCTACCTTTTAGGGGAATGAAGTTCCTTTATCTAAAGATGTGTCCCAAAACATCAAAGGAGATAGAGAACATGAAGGCGGTTCCTTATGCTTGTGATGAAGCCTTATGTATGTTATGCTATGTACGAGGCAGGATATACGCTTTGCCATGGGCATGGTTAGCGGATATCGAGTAATCTGGGCGAGGACATTGGATGCTGTAAAGCATATATTGAAGTACCTGAGAAGGACTAGGGATTATATGCTGGTTTACCGGGCAGATCAATTAGTCCCTGTGGGTTACACGGATTCGGATTTCCAATCAGATAGGGACAAGAGTAAGTCTACCTCGAGGTTTGTGTTTACTTTTGGAGGTGGAGCCATAGTATGGAGGAGTGTCAAGCAGAAATGCATGGCGGACTCTACCATGGAAGCTGAGTATGTGGCAGCCTCTGAGGCAGCTAAGGAAGTTGTATGGCTCAGGAACTTCTTGATGGACTTGGATGTGATTCCTGGTTTGCCCAGAACTATCATAATTTATTGTGATAAATGAGTGCGATTGCAAACTCGAAGGAACCACGAGCCCATAAAGCGAGTAAACACATGAAGCTTGAAGTACCACCTCATACGAGATCGTAGCGAGGAGAAGTTCTTTGTAGCCAAGATTGCATCGAGAGGATAACCTAGCGGATCCATTCACTAAGGCCCTTCGGTAGCGTTTGATAGGCATGTGGAGGACATGGGGATCGGATGTATGGCGAGTGATGTGACATAGTCTTTTAGTATAAGTGGGAGATTGTTGGAATGTATCTTTGAAAGCCTAGCTCTTTTTGTATGAACATTTTATTTTGAAATAAGAATCACATGATCATTATTTGCATTTTATATATTCATTATATATGTGTGTATATTGTCTAATATTTTACATTGTAGATAACATGGTGCTTGGTGTGGCATAGAAGATCATGTCGTGATTACCTTGTAAAATATAAGTAAAACTCACAACCAAGATGGTTTTGGACAAACCATTGGCATGGTTGTAGTGTAGCTTAGTATTGTTTTATCTTGAACATAGAGTTACACTAGTACACTTAGTGTATTGAGTAGACGACATAGAGGTGATTCAATTTAGCATCGACTACATAATTGAATCTGACTCGGATATTATGTTGTACATGCTCTTAATCCCGATATAATAACTGCACATGTACTTAGTATTTATTTCTTTGATTTACCAAAGGTGAGATTTAGATGGATTAAATCAATATGCCCTAAGTTGGGAAATAATATTATTTACATGGTGTGCCGCTGATTATAGGAGGAAACCGTGTCCTATATATTAGGTTGATGATGTCCTCGAGGAGCTCATAAGGTTCATCATGTAAACCACCGGGTTGACTTAGTCAACATGATGATAAGGTTGAGTGGTACTACTCGAGGAATTAGATGTTAATTAATTGATGGTCAGTAAATCAATTAATTGACGGACATTCGATATCTTAAACACGGGGAGATTAATGTGCAAATAATATATGGAGCCCATATTGATTTATGGGGTTGGTGAGGTAGTTCAATGATGATCCTCTAGTGGAATGGAACATCATTGATGGATCAAGTTTGTGTGGTTCCGATCCATCGGGTGGCCAAGACCCAACTCCTCCTTATGGTCCCTATCGTAGCCTAATATAATCCTTATGAAGTCTAGATCCAAGAATGTAAAACAAAACCTAGAACCAACGGTTGGGATTAAATCCCTAGATCCGATGGTTAGGATGAAACACTAGAACCAACGGTTGGGATTAAATCCCTAGATCCGATGGTTAGGATGAAACCCTAGAATCGACGGTTGAGATTAAATCCCTAGATCCGACGGTTGGGATAAAACCCTAGATCCGACGGTTGGGATGAAATCCTAGATCCTACGGTTGGGATGAAATCCTAGATCCGACGGTTGAGATGAAATCCTAGATCTGACGGTTGGGATAAAACCCTAGATCCGACGGTGGAGGTTAAATCCCTAGATCCGATGGAGGAGATTAAAGGAGGTTTAAGCCCTATTCTATAAATAGATGCTTAGGGTTGGGCGGCAAGAGCAATCAAGGAATTGGAGTTAGGGTTTGGTTCATCCACAAGTGGGCGGCTAGGGTTCATTGGGCGGCTAGGGTTTTGGAGCAAAGAAGTGGGCGGCAACCTCCTTCCTTCAAGTTGATTGCCGACGCCCATCCTCCTCCATCAACACTTGGCCGGCGCCCATCCTAGAGGTCTTTCCCTTCTTCCTTGGCCGGCGGTTCTCCTCCCATTGGTGGTCGGCTCTTTTCCTCCTCCCTATTCTTCAAAGTGGCCGGTGGCAACACTTCTTGAAGTTGGCCGGTGAATCATCCAATTGTTCCTTGACCGGCGGTTTCACCAAGTTCCATAATTTGGTGGCCGGTTCTAGATAGGAAGGTATTTGTTGTTTCTTCTCTTTGTTCGCAGCGGACAAGGTAGAGAAGAAAGCGATCTAGAAGGCTTCTACTCGTGGAGGATCTTCATCCACACGTCGTCCACGAGAAGGATAGGACATACGGTAGAAGATCGTGAGGTATAAAGTTATTTTAACTTTATGTACAGATCTGAACATGTTCTTATTTGTTTTGATTATGCATGTGTGTGTATGAATATATATTGTATAATCATGGACCCCGAAGACAAACACAAAAACCGGCGATCCATCCGTCGTCTCTTCCGCGGCTAACCAACTAGAAGAGTTGTGTTGCTTGAACAACTAGTTTGTTCAAGCGACCACTCAAGTTGTTAGCACGACGACGAATAGGTTGTGCTAAGGAAGCTCATCCCATCCGGATTAATTCTTTCATTAGTGAAAATTTTAATCCGGGGACATGGGAGCCAATGAGCCTCCGAAGCGAGCGCCTACATGGTCGACTACTAGGAATGGCAGTTGACTGCCAGTGTATGCGTTGGCTTGAATGCCAATGTGGATCAAGTCCGTTGTGAGACAACGACACAGTTGACAGTCGAATGTGGCCTTTTGGCAGTTGATTGCCAGGCGAAAATCCAGGTCGCGCAGATGCTTAAAAGGAGCTCAATGTAGAGGATTTCGGCAACAATTTTCTTGGGTGATATGAAGGGGATAGTTGGTGCTTTCTAGTCCTCCAAGGCTAATCTAAGACAATCAACAAGTAAGCATTCAAAACAACCATTTGTAAAGTTTTCTTTACGTATTTTTTTGTATTTGCTTGTTGTATCTTGTTTACTATTGTAAACACTTGTATGAGGTTTATTAGTGGTTTGTGTATATCACTAGAGTTCATTGAGCTCGTCCCATGGAGTAGGAACCCTAAAGTTTCGAACCACGTATATCTTGCATAGTGTGTGTGCTTGTCATTGTGTATTTGTTTCTATCATTTTGTATTCCACTGCGTATACTAACAATTATAGCAAGCACGCAATCGAATTCTATCGACGAATGAGAACGTGTCATTCACCCCCCCCTCTCTAGCACTCATCGAAGTTCCTATAAATAATTTTTCATTAATTTTTGCATTAGAATAATTCTTCATTAATTTTTGCATTAGAATAATTTTTCATTAATCTTTTCATTTTTGGCTTAGAATAATTTTGCATTAATATTCATTTTTGTATTAGAATAATTTTGTATTAATATTATTTTTTCTCTTAGGATAATTTTGCATTAATATTTTTGTCTTAGAATAATTTTGCATTAATATTTTTGTCTTAGAATAATATTTTCTTTTGCATAAGAATAAAATTTTAATAGTGCTTTAGTATAAATTTAATTTTTGCACAATATTGTTTAATTTAAATAACTCTAGGAATAATTCTAAATTTTAATTAATTTAAAAAAAATTATTTAGTAACATCGTACTTAGAAGGGTATAACACCGTTCGCCCTCCTCTCTTCAATGGAGAAGACTTTTTCTATTGGAAGAGGCGAATGGAGTGCTACCTGAAAACCGACCTAGAGGTATGATTTTCAATTAGGAAAGGTTTCGTCTCTTCGGTGGATGACTCCGGCGAGTTGTTAGAACCGGAGAAATGGACTGTGGATGTTAAGAAATGAGCTCAAGTCAATTGCAAGACTCTTAACACCTTGCAATGCGGACTTACCAAAGAAGAACTCAATATAGTCGGTCTCTTTGAAAACTCTAAGGAATTATGGGACAAATTAATTGAATTGCATGAAGGCACTAATGACACTAGAATAGCTAAATGGGACATGTTACTTAATAAACTTTTTAATTGTAAAATGAATGAAAATGAAAATGCTAGTCAACTTCACACAAGGATAAAAGATATTTTAAATGGATTGCATTTAATCGGACATCAAATAGAAAATAGGAACGTAATTAGGTAAACACTTAAGGCATTCCCGAGGAACGCCTTATGGACATCCATCGTTGATGCCTATAAGGTCTCCAGGGATCTTTCTACAATTAGACTAGATGAATTTTTTTGCAAACTTGAACTATACGAACAAGCTAACTCGGGTCAAACCAAGAATGGTATTGCTTTAGTGGCAAGTTCGACCAAAAAGGAAAGAAAAAAGAAAAGTGAGTCCGAAGACAAGTCAGAATTGGATCTAAATGGAGAAGAGGAAATCGTAAATATGGTCCGAAAAATATTCAACCGGAGAAAGAAGTTTATGAAGAAGGATGCTACGAAGGTCATTGACAACAAGCCGAGGCCCCGATCGGAAGTAACTTGCTATGAATGCAATGGAAAATGACACTACAAGTCCGAATGCGCGAATCTAAAAAAGGAAGAAAAACCCAAGAAGGAAAAGAAAAAGAAAGCACTTAAGGCAACATGGGACGAATCGTCCTCGGAAGAATCAGACGCAGAAGAGACAAAGAGAAGTTTTGTGGCGTTCATGGCCGAATCAAGTTCTGGAGTCGAGTCAAGTTCCGAGTCCGAGTATGAGTTCGAGCCCGAGAGAAACCACAGATCTGCATCCGTTTCCGAAAGACTAGACAAGGTAACTTCTCCTCTAGAAGATAAACTTTACAATATAATTGCATGCTTAGGAAGGAAATTAGCTAAGTCTGAGAATCGAGTCGACTCGCTTCTTAAGGAAGTCCAAGTACTTAAGGAGCAAGTCAACTCGAAGACTTCAACTTGCCAAATTAAGGATAGAGACTCAACTCAAGTTGTGAAGCTTGAGGAAGAGAACTCGGTCCTAAAAAAGGCAAGTACAATATCTAATCGGATCATTGGAAAGGTTCACTTCGGGCTCCAAGTATCTCAACATGATGCTTAGATCTTAGCGAGTCGTGTACAACAAGTCCAGACTCGGACACAAAGCTAAATCCACATACAAATCTTACATGTCACTACTTAGCCGAAACACTAAGAAACGAGTCCAAGCATGGGTTCCTAAGTCTAGCTTAGTCAACCAAGTTGGACCAAATCAATTTTGGGTTCCCAAGAGTCAAGTTCACTTAGTGAACAAAACTCAACCTAGTTATCACTTAGGGGAAGCTAACACTTTGCTTATTTCCTTGTTTAGTTAAACTCTTGCATGCTTTAGTTTACTTTACTTGCTTAATTTAGAATGGACTAGATAGGAAACAAAGTAGTTTAAACTTGAACAACCTAGTACTAAGACGAAGTGAATTGATAGTAAGTTGGTGAAGCTCTTCGAAGTGCATGTCTAGGAAGTGGTCCATCCGATATCCAAGAAGGTCATATGTCTCGCCACGACCTAGTGCACAAGTCGAGTGGAACTGACCGAAGCTAACTAAATAAGTCTTTAACTAGTTAGACCAAGGCTTAGTCCAAAGTGAATCAAGTACTTGATTCCTTCATTGACTTTGTGTAGGAAGTGGTCCATCCAATATCCAAGAAGGTCATATGCCTCGCCATGACCTAGAAGTCAATGCTGGAAAAATCTACTTGACTAGCTCAAGCTAAACTTGAATCTAACACAAGTTTAAAAACTTTGAAATTATTCATTAAATTTAAATAAGATAAAAAGAAATCTTCATCTCATAAAAACCCATAGGATTAACGTGTTTTGAAAATCTAGCTTGGGTGAGATGAATTAGAACTTAATCAAGTTTAAAATAAGCTTCCCATAATTAAACTTAACAAATTTACTCAACTTAAATAAATTACTTAACTTAACTAAATTACTAAACTTATCTAAACCAAAATTAACTAAACTTAACAAATTTACACAATTTAAGTTATAACCTAATTGAACTTAACCATCCTAATAAATTTAATCAATTAAATCAATCAAATGTAATTAACAAATCAACTAAATCAAATTAACTATAAAAATTAACCAAAATTGATTCCAGTCGACTGGAATATTTCCAGTCGACTCAAAAAAAATCGACTGAATCAACTTCAGTTGCCTCCAAACTTTGGAAATGTAAAACACGACTTCAGTCGACTGAAACTATTTCAGTCGATTGGACTGTAATGGTTAGGCGGTGGCTATAAATGGTAAATTTATTACAATTGGCTGAACCAAGTCCAGTCGACTGAACTATTTCTAGTCGACTGTATTCCGTCTATAAGACCAACGCTAGGGCAACGCTAAGTTGACTCACAGCCACCCTAATCCACCGCAAAAACCCTATTTTCATCCCTTTGAAGGGTCTAGGTCATCATGTCTCTTTGATAACAACATCTATAATGTCGAGGTAATAATTCTAAACCCTAAATTCAATTATTTTTTCAATAAATATTAAATAGTTGTAATTTAATTAGGGGTAAAAGAAGAGTTGTTGAGGCTGAGTAATCTACTCCGTGTATGGATATTAGGTTCCCTACTGAGGGGCATAGGATTATGTTTGAAAGCACTCTTTATACTCTCATGCCTACTAGATATATTAGTAGATCATGCATACCTAGTATGGAAGTCATAGCACATTACGGGTTAGAAAAATTAGTTTATTATAAAAACTCTATTAACATAGATTTATGTGGAGAGTTTTTTTTAATAATTTTACTAGAATTGATGATCTTGCATATTCCACTAGAGTGCAGGGTAAGGATTTTATTTTTACACCCTCTATGTTGAGAGAGCATCTAAGACTCATGCATTCATCATGTCCAGTTGCATGTTTTCCATCTATGGAGTTATTGTACGGTGACCCCTACTCGCACATCACATTAGATAGGATACATTTGCATCTATTTAGTGATGAGAGGACTCTATCTGTGAGTATCTTCAGTTCCACTAGACTTAGAGTACAGGACTATGCCCTGTACCGAGTCATAGTGAACTGCATTTTGCCACTCACCATGCACTAGGGACATCGCTATGATGTGCCCCTATCATTCATTTCTACTTTATGTACTTAGTCATAAATTAGATTTAGATATTAGTTTACAGATATTTCATTCCATCATCCATCATTCTAGGACAGTTACTAGTAGGAAGGCACATTTGCCTTACTGTCATGTCATCACATCTTTACTAGCCATATTAGGATTTGATGTTACCATAGGTAACATCAAAAAACTTTCTGAGTATGTCATGATAGATTCTAGACAGTTTGGTTTAGCCAAAATAGGTTTAGATGAAAATAATATCCTAGCATGGAAGATAGATGGTCCTCGGCTGACATCGGCTGAGCACAGGCGGGAGCTTGAGCTGAGGTTGACCCGAGCACCACTCGTATGCGATTATCGGGGGCACGAGTTGTGATCTATCACCTTTTTTTGGGATTCCAACACCTCCTACTGTGGTAGAGATATTATCCAGATTGGAGGATGCGATGTAGTGCTAGGAGCAGCAGCATCAGGCTCGTCATCTTGAGATGATGTAGATGTTCCGATGTAGATGTTCCATGCACAGAGAGAGGATCATCGAGAGATGATGGAGTTCTTTAGGTCTTGAAGCATGGGTCATCCACCTCCCTCTTCTAACTAGGATTGTTTTAGTTGTTACTATTGGAACTTAAATAATGGATTTGATAACTTTTAAATCTTGGATGTGATTTGGATTATCCTTAGTAGTCTAGGATGATTTCATGTTCATTATTCAAAAATTATTTTGTTAAGTAGTATTATATTGTTTCCTTAAAGGAAAATTAAAAATCAATCTAGCCTAGGTTAATTTAGATTTCATGATCCTAAAGATTTAGTTAAGCCTTTGCATCTCACAAACACCTAGGATTATCTATTTGTGTATTGAGCCACGAAAATGAGCGTGAGATGTTAGGACTGCACCCTAGGTTCCAGATGTAGATTCAGTGCATTGACATGAACCAACATGAGAGCAAATCAATCACTTCGGTAACTAACTCTAATTCAAAGTTTGATGATAATTATATATCACTTGAGCTAATAAAAGCTGGATATTTGCTTTAAGGATGATTTTTATATGTGTATTTTTAAGTATAAAAATAATATTTAGGAATTCATGCTTGGATATTTTTCTATCTCATTTTGCATCATTTTAATTTAATCTTAGAAAAAATGTGGAAAATTTTGAAAATTTTAAAAATATTTTTATTTTGGTGGAGTCTTGAAAAGCTTTGAAAATTTAAAAGTTTTGAAAATTAAGATCATATTTTTTAAGGTGGAGTTTTTAAAAGTTAATATAATTTGGAAATTTTCAAAATTATTAAGGGAAAGTTTCAAAAGTTTTGAAAATTTTAAGAATTTAAAAAATATTTTTTAAGGGGAGTTTTGAAAATTGAAATATTAAGAGTTTTGAAAACCTTGTCTTTTGGATATTTTCAAAAATTTGCTCAAATTTTGAAAATTTTAGATATTTAAAGGTTAAATACTTTTGAAAATTTTGAACCCCAAAGATTAAGGGGGAGATCCCACTTTTAAAAGAAAATCTTATTGCATTGATTTAGGGCCAGCATTGATAAATTATTTTTAAAATTTCGTAAATCTTAGGCATTTTTGGTGAAGCTTGTCAAGCAAATTTATAATCTTTAGTTATGTTTGAAAAACTTTAATCCTCATCTTTATATTGTGGCATTTGTTAAATAATGCTTTTGATGTATGCCAAAGGGGGAGAGAGAGAGAAAGGGTTAAAGTTAGATTTGAGAGAGAAAAGGGTTAAAGCTAGAAAAATTTAAAGTAAAACTTTTTCTTTCATATGAGCATTTAATGCATATATATTTTTAGCTCAAATGCATTCATGATATATGCTAAATTTGAATATTGAAAATTGATTCTCCTAAATTTAACTGATGTGTTGTCACACATAAAAAAAAAGAGATTGTTGGTGCAGAGAGCACCACTTCTTAATTTTGATGCATGAACCATAGTTAAAGTAAGGATTTACTTGTGTTCTTATATGAATGTTAAGTGTGAAGGCTTAACAGGAAGTCCTAGTAGGTCATGATGACCGGATATTAGACAGATGTGTTGACAGATCAGGAGGACCGGACATCAGGCATGAAGTCCATATGGGTCGAGTGGACCATGTTAGGGCAATCTCTTGCCATGATAAGGTTTTGATGTGTGTGGCAAAGGGTTTAAGTTAGATTGGTATTATGATTTGATATATGTGTTGAAGTCTTACAGGGCTTAGTAATTCGCACATGAAGCCTTGGCGAGTTTCACCTCTCATGACTCGGTCCTTGAGTTGGTGAAGGATGGCTTTGCGGAAGTCGTGTGCTTGGAGCATCCAAGGGACCGCCGGACGAGGAGCTTGGAGTGAAGCTGGAGGAAGTAGACTTCAGGGCAAGACGCGAAGGATGGCACTGCAGAGCCGTGCGCTTGGCGCATCCGAGGGACGTGGCCGGACGAAGATAACTTCAAAGGCGAGGGACTCCGAGGGATGAGAGTGTTCAAGTCCAATTCAAGTTCCAAAAGTCGACTGCCATGGATTGGCAGTCGACTGTGAGACCACTAGTCGACTGATGAAGGCATCAGTCGACTGGTCGCAAGTGTTTCGGGCACAGAATGAAGTCAAGCTCGTGAGCACTCGACTGATCGAGCATTAGTCGACTGATGGCAATATCAGTCGACTGATGTCGGTACCGTTGGATGAAATCCAACATGGAAAATAGCCGTTATTGGGCAACGGCTACAGGACTAGTCGACTGCTCCTGTGTCAACGGGAAGAAACCCTCTTCCTCTATAAAGAGGAATGGTGTGGGGCTTTGGGGGCCAAATGTTCATGCTCTAATCTTCTCCCAAAGTGCCCTAAAGTATTCCCACTCTTCTTACTTGCTATTATTCCATTCTATTGTAAGAAGAGGGATTGTAAAGAGGTTACCTCCACCTAGCTTAGTGCAAAGGAGAGATCTAGTGGATTTGGCAAAGGAGTGATTCACCTTGGACGAATCGGGATCGTAGATTAGCGGCGTAGCCATGAACCACGTTACGACTTGGTGTTAGCATTGTTTGTTTCCTTTGCTTTGTCTTTCTTTGCATTGTTTATTTGCTTGTCTTGTTTGTTTCCGTTGCACTAATTAGTTTTGTAGACGAGCAAATTACGTCATCGAACGAAAGAGGGTTATTCACTCCCCTCTAGCCGGCCACATCCATACCATATCGATCCTACAAGTGGTATCAGAGCCGAGGAAAGCTTGTCGAGGACTAACCGCCACAACAAAAACAATCAAGGATGGCCGGCTCAAACATTCACCCACCAAAATTTGAAGGCGAATTCTCTTGGTGGAAAAAGAGAATGGAGGTATTATTTGAAACCGATTTCGATATTATGCTTATAATGGAAAACGATTTTGAGATGCCTAGGGACGAAGAGCGTGAACAAATAGAGAAGTCAAGGTGGACGAAAAGGCAAAGGGAAGAGCACCTTGCAAACTCAAAAGCCAAGCACCATCTCTTCAATGTGCTCCCCCAACAAGAGATCAATCGGATTGGGGAGTGCTCAAGTGCCAAGAAGATGTGGGAGAGATTGGTTGAACTTCATGAAGGCACTTCAGAAGCCAAGCTTGCAAGGAGAGACCTCTTCCGCTCCCAATTAAGCAACATCAAACTTGAAAAGGGAGAAAAGGTAACCTCCTTACATTCTAGATTCAAAGAAATTTTAATTGGGCTAACGAGTGTAGGAGAAAAACTTATGAACTGGGACATGCTCATGAAAGCAATTGATGCTTTTCCCCGGTCATCGAAATGGAGCTCAATGGTGGACTCCTTCTACATGTCCAAGAATTTAGAAGTGAGCACCTTGGAGGAGTTTTTCTCAATCATGGAGCTCCACGAAACAAGACTTGAAGGAATAATAGAAGAGCCAAGATTTCAACCTTCAAGAGGAGTAGCACTTTTGGCCAACAAGGGGAAGAAGAAGATGGAGATCCCCTCCTCCTCCGACGAAGCTTCCTCATCCTCCTCCATGGATAGCACGGAAGAAGCTTATATGGTAAGGAGGGTAAGACATGCATTAAAAGGTTTTAAATTCAATAACTCTAATGATAGGAGAAGAAGACCAAGGGGAAAGGTGATTTGCTACAATTGCCAAGGGGAAGGCCATATAAGGGATAATTGTCCACTCTTAAATAAGAGCAAAGAGGAGAAGAGAAAGAAGGAAGAAAAGAAGAAGAAAAAGGGGAGCAAGAGGAAAGAAGAAGAGAAGAAAGCCAAAGAAAAGGGAAAGACAAAGGCACTAAAGGCAAGAACTTGGGATGATCCCTCCTCATCATCTTCATCATCATCGGAAGAGGAGAATGCCTTTGTCACCAACTTAGCCCTAATGGCCTTTGACGACCTAGATTGCTCCTCCTTCGAAAATGAAGGATCAAGCACGAGTGAGGAGAGCTCTAGTGAAGGGGGAGCTTCTTCACCATCATCGGAATCAGAGGAAGAGAACATGGAAGCTATGGTAACAAATCTAACTCCCAAGAAAATAGTTTCTATGGTTTCTAGCTTAACTAGGGATTTATTTAGAGCAAAGAAGAAAAATAAGAGCATGATAGATCAAATTAAGGATTTAGAAAATAAGCTAGAAAAAGCATGCTTAAATTATAATGATAATATTTCTTCTAGCTTAAATGATGCATGCTCACATGAATATATGCCATTTAATGTTAGTGATGCATGTATGAATGAAAATAGGGCTCTAAGAGAAAAGGTAGATTATTTGACCAAGGCCCTAGAAAAATTTACAATAGGCTCCAATACCCTTAACATGATAATTGGGAGCCAAACAGCTAGCTTCAATAAGAAAGGCCTAGGATATAAGGGAAAAACTAATGAAAAGGCCTATAAATGTTTGATTGCTAGGGGCCAAAGCAAAAATAAGACAATTGCTAGAAAATGGATCCCTAAGGAGTATTTAGTGAACCACATAGGCAAGAATTTGTATTGGGTTCCAAAATCCATCCTTAAGGGTTAAGAAAACCCTAGGATAGTCAACCATATGGAATTTATCTAAATCATATATGGGTTGACTTAGGATGGCAGGACAATATTTTTGAAATAGTGTTAGGTGATGATAATGCACCTATAAATAGATAAATCATACTTTAGGTGATATTTTCTTTATTATCATGATGTAATATCTAATGCATGATCACAATTTGATGAATACATTTGTTTCATAATCATAATATGAAATTCATACATATATGTCTTTATGATCAAGTGAAATGATAGGATGATACTTAACCTTGATAGAATTGCATGAAAATAATGGTTAAGTATATTCAAATACCTTTAGGATGCATCTCACACTCACCATAGGCTACCTTGATTGAAAACTTAGCATGAGTGAGATGTTAGGATGATACAAATGTCCACTAATGCCTATGACATTTAGATGATCATTTAAAGTATCAAAATAGCAATAATAGACCAATCATAGGGAAGACTTATGTTTAATTTATAGACATATTGCCCAAAGATCACGGTTGGATATTTCATATGTTTTCAAAACTATTTCTTACTTTAAAATATGTGTGTTCATGTTTTGAAACAATTCAAAGCAAAACTAAGTATTAAAATTGATACAAACTTAATCAAAAACCTAGTTACTTTTGAGACTTTTGGATTTTTAGCAAATACTTGAAAATATAATGATTTTTCATGGACGACTATTTTTCATTGATAAATATACTTACAAGAAATATGTTTTCCAAATTTCATGATTTTTTAAATTTTATAGATTTTCTAATGCATTTCTGAAATCCACCAAAACTCAAAACCCGAATATATGTCGATCGTAGTCCCGAACTACGATCGGTAGCCTGATAACATGCCCAGTAACTTCTTTTATCAAATTTTAAGGCATGTTTTGGCTTGTGTTTTTCTCTAAACTTGATGTCATGCTTAGATAAACTTTTTATTATTTTTTTTTGTGTCAAAAGAGGAGAAATATATATGTTTAAGTAAGGGGGAAATTGTATTTAGGGGGAGTTTCATGTATTAAGGGGGAGAGTTGCTATCATGTTATTTACATACTTTTTTTCCTTAATAGTTTATCAAATGTTTTACCTAACTTAAACGGATTGCCACTCATCAAAAAGGGGGAGATTGTTAGGGCAATCTCTTGCCATGATAAGGTTTTGATGTGTGTGGCAAAGGGTTTAAGTTAGATTGGTATTATAATTTGATATGTGCATTGGAGTCTTGTAGGGCTTAGTAATTCGCACATGGAGCCTTGGCGAGTTTCACCTCTCATGACTCGATCCTTGAGTCGGTGAAGGATAGCTTTGCAGAAGTCGTGCGCTTGGAGCATCTGAGGGATCGTCGGACGAGGAGCTTGGAGTGAAGCCGGAGGAAGTAGACTTCAGGGCGAGACGCGAAGGATGGCGCTACAGAGCCGTGCGCTTGGTGCATCCGAGGGACGTGGCCAGACGAAGATAACTTCAAAGGCGAGGGACTCCGAGGGATGAGAGTGAGCGAATGTAACCCGGGAAAGGGGTAGCGCTCTTAGGTGAAAACTTGGCCATTTGGCTAAGTGTCGGATGGGATTTCCTGACATCAGTTGACTACCATGTTATGGTAGTCGACTACTCTAAGTTGACGGTGACTTGACTAGTGTTCGAGTTCGGTTCAAGTGCCAACAGTCGACTTCCATGGATTGGCAGTCGACTGCGAGACCACCAGTCGACTGATGAAGGCATCAGTCGACTGGTCGTAAGTGTTTCGGGCATAGAATGGAGTCGAGCTCGCGAGCACTCGACTGATCGAGCATCAGTCGACTGATGTCGGTACCGTTGGATGAAATCCAACGTGGAAAACAGCCGTTATTGGGCAACGACTACAGGACCAGTCGACTGATAGGGACATCAGTCGACTGCTCCTGTGTCAACGGGAAGAAACCCTCTTCCTCTATAAAGAGGAATGGTGTGGGCCTTTGGGGGCCAAATGTTCATGCTCTAATTTTCTCCCAAAGTGCCCTAAAGTATTCCCACTCTTCTTACTTGCTATTATTCCATTCTATTGTAAGAAGAGGGATTGTAAAGAGGTTACCTCCACCTAGCTTGGTGCAAAGGAGAGATCTAGTGGATTTGGCAAAGGAGTGATTCACCTTGGACGAATCAGGATCGTGGATTAGCGGCGTAGCCGTGAACCACGTTACGACTTGGTGTTAGCATTGTTTGTTTCCTTTGCTTTGTCTTTCTTTGCATTGTTTATTTGCTTGTCTTGTTTGTTTCCGTTGCGCTAATTAGTTTTGTAGACGAGCAAATTACGTCATTGAATGAAAGAAGGCTATTCACCCCCCTCTAGCCGGCCACATCCACACCATATCGATCCTACAGATCGAACATTTGGCATGAAGACCGGTTAGGTCAGGAGACCAGACAATAGGCAAAAAGTCCAGCTGGGTCAGGAAGACTGGATAGCTAGTGAAAGCCCTGGTGGGTCAGATCGAATGTCAAGAATGGTAAGTCCAGCAGGGCAGTCGATAGATAAGCCTCGAGTGGAGAGGTGAGGTCGAGTCCTCTGTAGGGGGACAAAGCTAGGCGTCGATCCGACAGATAGTCCGCATGAGACATATAAGTCAAGTGTTGGATCGAGAGACTCGCTAGAGGGGGGGTGAATAGCTATCAGAAGACTTTATTTTCGTTTTGATAAAACTCGAGTAGTTCAGTGGAAATTAAAGGAATTAAAACAAGAAGACACTTTGTTTTTACTTGGTTCACAACCAAAAGGTTGCTACTCCAAAACCCCACGATCCTGGATAGCATACGAAGGGGTAATTCACTAAACGTCTCTTCTTCATTGGAGGTAGGAGACAATAGATACAAAGGAACAAAAACTCGAGGTAGAGGCAACAAACCTACCTCACCTCGTTACGATGAAAACATGATTTACAATGTAATAAATGCAAAATTAAAAACAAACTTGATGCTGCCGATGGAGTATGATTCTGAACTTGGCGTCGCACTGGCATTACGACGACATTACGGTGGCGTAGAGCTTTGACATTGTAGAAGCACTTTGAGAGCAAGATAGATGGTCCCAAAGGGGTGAAACCCCCATTTGCCATAAATCGACTGCTGAGGGTGAACAGTCGATTGCCATTGAGCATACTAAATGGTATGTCCAACTAGATAGATGGTCCCAAAGGGGTGAAACCCCCTTTCTTCTCCCCCTTTTGCCATAAATCGAAAAATATGGGAGTTCGTAAAAAAAAAAACTTTAGAAAATAAGTGATTATCATTTGTAAGCCCAAGCATGTTCCTAATAGATTTTGAAAACAATAGTTTTAATGTACATTCAACTAATAGTATGTTCAACTCTTTTTGACTTAATTGATATGAAATGATCAATAAGTCCTGATTAGAGTTGGTTATTTTAAATAATTATACTTCATGATTCATGTCGATGTACTTGATCTACATCTGGAATCAGGAGTAAGGTCCTAACATCTCACGCCCATCTACATGGCTTAATACACAAACACATTAGACCTATGTATTGTGAGATGTGTTGGCTCCTTAAATCTATATGTGCATGTTTCCTAAGGGAAACCCTAATCTAGTTCCATGTAGCATGAAAAATAAAATAGAGTATATAAGAAAAATAAGAGTTGAGTCCTACTCTATTATGCACATCCCTAATTTCCGTCTAAGCATACTAAACTCTGCTTCGGGCAAGGGTTTGGTGAAAATATCCGCTAGGTTCAATTTAGACTCTACATATTCGAGTTGTATTGTTCCATTTACTATGTGTTCTCGAATGAAATGGTGTTTAACCTCTATGTGTTTAGTCCTAGAGTGACAAATTGGATTCTTAGTTAGGTTAATGGAACAAATGTTGTCGATGAAAATTTTAGTTTTACTAAAGTTTAATTGTAAGTCTTGGAGAGTGTGCTTCATCTAAAGGAGTTGAGCTACACACTCACCCATTGCAATGTACTCGGCTTCGGTGGTAAATAAGGCAACACAATGTTGATTTCTACTACACCAACTAACTAGACTCGAGCCTAGGAGTTGGCTACAACCACTCGTACTCTTCCTATCGAGTTTACTATCGGTATAATCCGAGTCAGAATAGCCAATTAGTTCAAACTTGCTCGATCTAGGGTATCAAATTCCTATGTTTAATGTTCCTTTTAGGTATCTAAAAATACGCTTGACTAGTGTTAGGTGTGACTCCTTAGCGCAAGATTAAAATCTCGCACACATACTTACTGCGAAGAGTATATCGGGTCGACTTGCAGTTAAGTAAAGGAGGCTACCTATTGCGCTCCTATATGTTGGATTGAGCGGATCGCTAGAGGGGGGGGGTGAATAGCGATAGAAATTTTTCGTTCAAAATCGTTCGTTAAAATGCGAGTAGACACAGCGGAAGATAAAAACAAAACAAGTGAGACAATAGACACAAGGGTTTTACTTGGTTCGTAGCCAAAGGCTACTACTCCAAGGCCCTGGTGGTCCTTGACCACGTACGGAGGGCAAACTACTAAAGAACTCCTCCTCGTTGGAGGTAGGAGTTAGACGGATACACAAAATGACAAAAGCTCGAGGTAGAGGGACACTCCCCCTCTCCTCGTTATAATGAAAGCTTTACTAAAAAATAAACTGAAATACAATTTAAACTTTCGTTACCGACGACTTCAAAGGTTGGAGGTTGAAGCTCTAGTCGTCGTCTCGGCAGCGCTTCGTCGTAGGGATGTCGGAGAGTCGGAGCGTATCGGAAGCACTTGGAAGCCTTTTTAATTGATGAAAAACCCTAAGACAAGCCCTCTTTTTATAGCCTTTGAGCCCCTCATCGAATGGGTCTTCCACCAATCACAAATGGACACAAAACCTCCTTGAAATGAGGTGATAAGCCTTGACTCCTCGAAGCTGATCATTGACCATCAGTCGACTGATGGCCATCATCAGTCGACTGATGGTAGCATCGATCAGGGCCGATGAAACGATCGATGAAGGCGTCGAGTCCTCAAAGCCGGGCTGATCGATGCTAGCTGCAAGGTAAATTTAGGTTAAAGAAAACATTATTTCGACGGCCTTCAACCGTCCGATCTCGACCTAGACCATCGATGGGATGTCTTTGGTCGGATCTACGCTTAAGACCATCCCCGTAAGGAGGATACGACCTCACTTACGCTCGCACACACGAGCTTACCTCGATACTTACCATGTCGCTTTTGCTTTCGGCCTTCCACTCAATTCCTTTGGCTCCCTCTGAAGTCACTCGAGTGTTGCCCGACCACCCGGCTTCCTCCGGGTGTCGCTAGCCTTCAGCTCCAGCTTTAGCAATCTTTTGCACACTTGATTTAGCTCGTGAGATAATGTCATAAGTTTAACTTTGTATCGTTTGCTATAATCAAAACTCAGGTTCGACTTAGGTGCCTACTGCACCAACAATCTCCCCCTTTTTGATTTATGGCAAACCCACATACAAAGTTAAGTAAATAGCAAGCATGAAGAATAATGTACATTAGAAACAAACAAGAAATAAAGAAGATTAAGTTGGAGTAGTAAGGATTTTCTTCAAGTAAAATGTTTAAGTTAAGAGTTTTTCTTAACTTGGCCCTTTCTCCCCTTTAAGTAAAGCGTTAACGGCATAATGTTTACGTTGACCGCACACATAAGTTTAAGTTAAGAATTCTCTTAACTTGGCCTTTACTTCCTTTTGTTAAAAGTTAAATAAGTTTTCAAAAACTTAGAGTTAACTTTTGGTTTAAATATGAAGTAAGAGTTAAGTTATAAAAAAATTTGACCCCTTAACTTTGGCCTTTTTCTTCCCCTTTTGTCATATATCGAAAAGAGTGAGGGTGTGTGTGGAAAACAAAAATAAGTGTTAAATTTAAAGTCCAAGAATGTTCCACATTATTTTGAAAATAATATACTGAAAATAAGTTCATCTATAAAATGTTCGACTCATATTTGGCTTGATTGATATGAAAGATCAACCAGTCCTGGTCAGAGTCGGTTAGTATGTATGATTATACTCCGTGGTTCATAATGATGCACTAGCTCTACATCTGGAACCAGGAGTAAGGTCCTAACATCTCACGCTCATCTACGTGGCTAAGTACACAAACACATTAGTCCTATGTGTTGTGAGATGTATTGGCTCCTTAAATCTATAGGTGCATGATATCTAAGGTATGTCCTATACTAATTCCATAAAAAATGAAAATTAAGAAATAGTAGTAAGAAAATATAATTTGTAAGTTCCTATTCTACTACGCACATGCCCAATTTTCGTCTTAATTGACTAAATTCGGCTTCGGGTAGGGGTTTAGTAAATAGGTCTGCTAAGTTAGACTTTGATTCGACGTATTCGAGTTGTATGGCTCCGTTGGCCACATGTTCTCGAATGAAATGGTGTTTGACCTCTATATGTTTGGTCCTAGAGTGACATATCGGATTCTTTGTAAGATTAATTGAACTAATGTTATCTACGTGAAGTTTAGTATTCGTAAAGTCTAACTTAAAGTCGCGGAGAGTGTGCTTCATCCAAAGAAGCTGCGTGACACACTCACCCATCGCGATGTATTCGGCTTCGGTGGTAGATAAAGCAACACAGTATTGCTTCCTACTGCACCAACTCACTAGACTCGAGCCAAGAAGTTGACAACAACCACTCGTACTCTTTCTATCAAGCTTACTACCAGCATAGTCCGAATCAGAGTAGCCGATTAGTTCGAACTCGGTAGATCTAGGGTACCAAATACCGACATTAAGTGTACCCTTTAGATATCTAAGGATACGTTTAACTAGAGTTAGGTGAGACTCCTTGGCACAGGTTTGGAACCTTGCGCACATACTTACTGCAAATAGGATATCAGGTTGGCTTGCAATTAAGTAAAGGAGACTCCCTATTATGCTCCTATAGTATTTTAAATCAATTGAGTTTCCGATTAAATCTTCTTCTATATTCACATTAGTTGTCATTGGGGTATTAATAATTTTAGCGTCTTGCATTCCAAAGCGTTTAATTAATTCCCTAGTATATTTGCATTGATGTAGGTATATTCCATCTTTAGTTTGTTTAATTTGTAGACCTAAGAAGAAACTTAACTCGCCTACTAAATTCATTTCAAATTCACTTTCCATAAGTGAAATGAACTCATTTAGTAGGATTGAGTTGGTGGTTCCGAAAATAATATCATCTACGTAGATTTGGGCTATGAATATGTCTTTACCTAAGGTTTTTACGAAAAGGGTTGGGTCAACTACACCTTGGTTAAAGCCTTTGGACTTAAGATAAATCGAAAGTCTCTCGTACCAAGCTCGCGGAGCTTGTTTAAGTCCATAAAGAGCTTTCTTTAACCTAAGGACATGATCGGGTTTTGGGGGTTGACTAACGTAAACTTCTTCTTTAATGTATCCATTTAAGAATGCAGATTTCACATCCATTTGAAACAATTTAAATCCTCGATGTGCTGCATATGCTAATAGCATTCGAATGGACTCTAATCTAGCTACTGGGGCATAGGTCTCATCGTAATCTAAACCTTCGACTTGACTAAACCCTTTAGCAACTAGTCTAGCTTTATTTCTAACTACTTCACCTTTATCATCAATTTTATTTCTAAACACCCACCTTGTTCCAATGATTGTTTTATCTTTAGGTGGTGGTACTAATTCCCATACTTCGTTCCTAGTGAATTGAGCCAACTCTTCTTGCATTGCAATAATCCAATCGGGATCAAGAAGAGCTTGGTCAATAGTTTTGGGTTCAATTTTAGAAATCAAAGATATTTGACTAAGGTTTATGTATGAGGCTCTAGTTCGAACTCCTAGACTTGGATCACCTATCACTTGGTCGATAGGATGATTCGTTTGGGTCCTAGTTGTTAGTAATATATGAGAGATGTCCTAAGACAATCGCCTTATGTATGAACCATTTATATGATAAATGAAGATTCACTATTTGAGTATACATGTTTTATGTATTTGATTGGATCTTAAACACATTTACTGAATGTCCACGATACGATTCACAGCATGAGAGAATTTGTGATTGGATCACAACTAGTGAGTATCTCTACATGTGTAAATGTGATGTATCGGAATTATCCCTAGTCGATGAATTGATGGATTAGGACACCATCAATTCTGTCGAGACTAGCACGAGGTATACTCCTTGGTGTATCCAAGCAGCTGATTCTCACTGGCTGGAGACATAGTGATGTCCGGAGTTAATCGTGGATGCTAGTTATGGTAACTAGTTCATTGGAGTGACCGGTAGTAAGACTTCATATGGTTCTCTGCATATATAGATATGTCAATGAAGTTCTTACTGTGGCTTAAGTGCGATGTTCCTTTGACTTGCGGTATTCAAGTCATCTTGATCATGGAGACTTATGCTTTGACATCTTAAGCAAACATCTCTAAGGAGATGTGGACCCAGGATGATTGGGTATAAGTCGAAGTGATCGAAGGTGTTTGAATAGCCTATAAAGGATTCACCACTCCTTGCGAGGAGATGTATACCCATGGCCTCTCGTCGGATTGTTACTAAAGTCTTTGGCCAAAGCATTACATGTTTAGAGTAAGGTACTCTTGATACATGTGGAGTAACTAGAATCCGTAGGGGCGAGGAAATGATACTTGGGCTAGGTGTGGCGTAGTCGACCTAGTGGGTGACACAATAGACCATGTCTGAACCAAGTGGGTATAAGATGAGTGAAGGGAATGGGGCGATTCATTCGAACTCTTGAAGGGTTTGAGAAATAGTTACGGATCAACCGTTGATCTTTTCGGTTAATTGGGGATCATGATGTACTACTAGGTGCCACTCATGATCGTTCTATAATTAATGGTTAATTATAGACGGCCAACATAAACCGAGAACCTATTTGGTCACACGCACAACGAGTGTATTCCAAAGGATTTAAAACGAGCTTGAGAATGAGATTCTCAGACCGAGAGAAACTATGTTTGGTTGGACCAAACATAAAGCGAGCATGAAATTGTTTCAGTCGCAATGGAAGCGTGGATGGGCCGTGTCTTATGAAGACATAATGGATGGACCAAAATGGTTTGGTTCTAATCCAATGGATAAGAATAAACCAAAGGGTTTGGTTTATATTAAACGAATGAACCAAAGGTTGGTTCGGTTCGTTTTAACTTAAAATAAACCATCATGGTTTGGTTTATTTTAACTTATCTTAATGGAGCGGGTTAACGGGCTTTATGGATATGATCCATTAACCATTAAGAGAATTAGTTCTCTATAAAAGTGGGCTTAAGGGATTGTTAAACCCTAATAATCCAAAATCAAAACCCTAGCCTCCAAGGAGTTGCTGCCCAACTGTTTGTGCCGGCTCCTTGCCTTGACTTGATTGTGCTGCCGTCAAGACCCTTGCGGCGTCAAGCTCCAGTAGGTGAACCTCCGGCGACCCTCGGTGATCTAAAGGTTCGGCATCAAGGTGAGCTTTTGTCTCCTTGTTTTGGCCGGCGCCTATCTCCTCCACCAAGCTGTCCAGTTTTCTGGACAGCTTCTTCTCCTCTCGTCGGAGCGTCGTTTGGACGACGGTTAGTGCTCCGACAGCGGCTAACATACCGGGGATTTGATCTCCGGTAATCCTCTGAGGTGGAGGACGAAGGATTCGTCAATCGGTTGACGAATACCTCTCCGGAGAAGCAAGTCTTGAGGACTTGTTTTAGGTCCGAATTTGGATTCGGATCGTGATCATCTCTCGATCACGTCGTCTTCAACACGAGGCTAGTAACCCGTACGAAGACGAAGCTCGTGGCTTGGCGAAGTCATCCCGAGGAGCTCGGCGTGGATACGGATAGAGACGATTCTTACGAGGATCGTTCCGGTTGATGCCGTTCCCGCTACACGTCATACGAAAGGTATAACGTAGTTTAATTTCCTTTTATTGCAATTTTAATTTACGGTTATGTCTACACTTGTTGTAATAGCATGCGTGTGTTGTGTGTGTTGTAATAAATAGGAGTATTTATTATTTTTATTGCTTCCGTTGTGCTCATGTTTACGAAACATGATCGAACACATACACGCCGCGGTGCCGGAAACCCAACACTAGTTGGATTTGAGTTTGAGTCTACAACTTGATCCATAGGATGGCTTGTTTGAGTTCTAGTTTGGTTGGAGTCATATATCACTTGGTCGATAGAGTGACTTGGTTGACTTAGGTTAGGATTAACACTAGACCTGATCTCCGGATCAGAGTTAGGTCTAGTATGAGTCGGCTCGCTAATTGGGGTTGCCGGGGGTTTTGTAGGTTCGTGTCCTTCATCAAATACTACATTGATAGTCTCCTCGACTCTAAGGGTGTCGTGGTTATATACTCTATAAGATCTGCTTGTAGTCGAGTATCCTAGAAAGATTCCGGTCGTGGTTTTGGATGTAAATTTCCCTAGGTAATCCTTAGTGTTTAGGATATGTACCTTACATCCAAATACCCTAAAGTACTTGATGTTAGGTATTTTATCGTGATAAATCTCGTATGAGGTTTTAAGGTGCCTCTTTACCATAAGGATTCTATTTTGGACATAGTATGTCGTACTCACGGCTTCCGCCCAAAACCTATCGGGTAGGTTATACTCATTTAACATTGTCCTAGCGGCTTCTTGTAGGGTTCTATTTTTGTGTTCTACTAGGTCATTTTGTTGTGGAGTTCTAGGGCAAGAGAACTCGTGGTGGTATCCATTTAGGGTACAGAATTCTGTAAACCTATGGTTTTCGAATTCACCATCATGATCAGTCCTAAGTCTTTTGATTTTAATGCTTTGTTGATTTTCTATTAACTTAAATAGATTGATTAATTGATCTAGGGTATCATTTTTGTGTTTGATGAACCTAACCCAAGTAAATCTAGAATAGTCATCAATTATGACTAAGCAGAATTTACTTCCGTTAAGTGACTTAGCTCCGTGTGAATCAAATAGATCCATGTGTAGGAGCTCAAGCACACTTTTGGTTCGTTCTTGACTAGTTAGTTGATGTTGTGTCCTAGATTGTTTACCTTGTTGACAAGCATTACATATTTTATTATCCAAGTTGTTGAGGTTAGGCAAACCTCTGACTAAATCACTCTGACTCATCTTGTGGATGAGTCTTGGGTGTGAGTGACCGAGTCGTCGGTGCCATACCATTTATTCCTCTTGCCGTGTCATAAGACACTTAGTTGAGGAGTTAGTTAAGTTGATAGTGTAAATGTTGTTATTTCTAGTCCCTTTAAGAATTGTTTTAGAGGTTTCGTTTGTATTAATTACGCATTCATTTTCTAGAAATATGACCTTATAGTTATTATCACACAATTGGCTTACACTAAGTAAATTATATTGAAAATTTTCTACTAATAAAACATTTTGAATAACAAAATTTGAATTGAGCTCAATATCACCTGATCCGATGATTTTGAGCTTGCCGTTATTTCCGAAGGCTACCGATCCTTGTCGTTTGAATCGAAGCTCCGAAAACTTGAGTTGATCCCCGGTCATGTATCGAGAGCAACCACTGTCCAACATCCATTGATCTTACACGCAAGGTAGTTGGATCGGATATTGGATTTATTAAAAATTGGTTGAAGATTATTAACCTAAATCATCTCACCCATGTCTATATGATCAAACATGTTAATCCTATATGTTCTTGTGAGATGACTTCCAATTTTTTAGTTGAATTAAGTTTAATGACTTAAACACTTGTCAACCTTGCGTTAGATTCGGATTTGACCTTAGGCTCATCAAGTCACCTTTTCAAGATCATGGCTTCCAGGTCGTGGCGAGGCACAGAGGCCTTCTTTGATCGGAACAACGACCACTTCCTTAGACAAAGCCATTTTAAAGAAAATAGAGACTTGACTCACCTAAGACCACTTCCTGGTCTAACTAGTCTAGGATACGGCGAGGTAGCTTCAGCTAGTTCCGCTCGGTCAAGTGCACCGAACTAGATACGCCTTATCTAGCCCGAATACACAAGACTCCGCTTTCCTAGCGTACTATCATCTCGCATGGCCTGGTACTATGTTATCAAGTATTGACGAGTTATAGTCCTATCTAACCATTCTAAAAAGGAAAATCAAACTAAATAAAAACCTAAGCATGCAATTTCTAAGTTAAAACACAAACAAATTTCGTACTAGCTCCCCCTGGACCGTTGAATTGATTCGGTCTCTCCACATAGTGGATTTGGTCCTTGGGAACCCAGTACTGGTTTGATCCTAAGTTTGAAATCAAGGTGGTCTTAGGGACCCATGCTTGGACACGTTTTCTATGTCTACTTACGATTGACATATACGACTTATTGGTCGTGTTTGAGCTAAACCCTAGCCTGGCCTTGTTGTACACGACCCTTTGCGATCCAAGTAGGAGGTCAAGTCCTTTGGATCCCAAAGTAAACCTTTCCAACGTATTCCTAAGATCTTCGACTTGACTTTTCAAGAGTGAGTTCTCAACTTCGAGTTTTTCAACTCGAGTTGAGTCCTTCTCTTGAACTCGACTAGTCGAAGAGGTTAGGGAGACCTCGTGTTTGAGGAGTTTAACTTCCTCAACCAGGGTCTCGACCTTGGACTTGGACTTAGCTAACTTTTTATTTAAAAACTTAATTGCACTATAAAGAGTAGTAATAAGAGACCGACTTACTTGAGTGTATTTTTTGAACCGGATGCGTATCCGTGACTTGTCTTGAATAATGTTTCGTAGTCCGACTCGTCTTCGATTTCTGATTCTGGTTCCGGTTCCGACTTCGATTCCACCGGTTTAGCCATAAGGACTCGATCATTGTCTTCTTCCTCGGAGGCTTCTTCCCAAGTAGCGTTGAGTGCCTTTTTATGTTTTGGTGCCTTGCTCTTGAGTTTTGGGCACTCCGACTTAATGTGTCCAAACCTGTTGCATTCATAACATCTTATGTTTGAACTTTTAGGAACTAGTTGACTAGTTCGGCATTTCCGAGCCGACTCAATCCGACTCATCCTCTTCTTCCTTCAGGGGTGGCTTGCTTGCGGTTTTCTTCCTCGAACCTGCAAAAAGTGCTATACCCTTCTCGGGTTCCGAGTTAGACTGCTCATGAAGTTCGAAATCAGAAAAAAGTTCATCTAACCTAAGTTTAGAAAGATCCTTGGAGACCTTGTAGGCATCGACCATGGATGCCCACAAGGTAGTCCTCGGAAAAGAGTTTAGGACATATCTTATAAGGTCGCGGTTTTCGACCTTTTGCCCGATTGCGTGTAGGTTGTTGACTATGTCTTGGACGCGGGCGTGGAGTTGCGTCGCGGACTCGTGTTCCTGCATTTATAGGTTATATAGTTTATTGAATAGAAGATCACGCTTACATACCTTGGCTTCATCGGTCCCTTCGTGTAGCTCCACTAGTTTTGTCCAAAGATCCTTTGCACTTATGAAGGGGCCGACGCGATTTAGCTCCTCCTTGGATAGGCCGCATTGAAGGATTTGAGTTGCCTTAGCGTCGGCTTCGACTTGTCTTTTTGTCGCAATGGTCCATTGGTCATAATCCAAGGATTCACCCACTTCGTTAGTCGGAAGTGTGAATCCCATTTGGATTATGATCCACATCTCGATTTGGGTTTTAAGAAAGCATTCCATTCGACCCTTCCAATAACGGAAGTCATCTCCGTTGTAAAATGGAGGTCGGACGGTGCTAAAACCCTTGAGATGGGCCATTTGGAAGGAAAACCTTGCACAAAAAAATACAAAAAACACGAAAAAGGGTTCCAAGACTTCGCCTTGGATTAGTGGTGTGGGAAATAAAAAGAAACAAATGAGAAATAGAAAGTTAAGCAAAGAAATAAGAAACTAAATAAAAAGTAAGTACTCACAACCTTCGATGTCCCCGAAAGGCTACTAAACGTCGATTTTTGAGGATGAAAACAGCTTGTTACGGGGGTAAACCCCTATAAAAAGTGTAGATCTCTCAGAGAGCTTCGATTTGGTGGGTAGATCATTTCGTGAGTCCCCTTGTAGCAAAAGTTATGCTCGTTTAATCGTGAGGTACTCCGAAGGCGATTAGTACTTGCAAAAAACACAACCAAAAACTATGTACCAAGACTTGGTCTTGGATTAGTAGTGTGGGAGAAATCTTAAAACAATAAATACGAAAAGAAAATTGCTCGATTGGTGGTTGCACCGAATCTGAGCGCCCCCGGCTCTGATACCAATTGTTGGATCGAGCGGATCGCTAGAGGGGGGGTGAATAGCGATAGAAATTTTTCGTTCAAAATCGTTCGTTAAAATGCGAGTAGACACAGCGAAAGATAAAAACAAAACAAGAGAGACAATAGACACAAGGGTTTTACTTGGTTCGTAGCCGAAGGCTACTACTCCAAGGCCCTAGTGGTCCTTGACCACGTACGGAGGGCAAACTACTAAAGAACTCCTCCTCGTTGGAGGTAGGAGTTAGACGGATACACAAAATGACAAAAGCTCGAGGTAGAGGGACACTCCCCCTCTCCTCGTTATAATGAAAGATTTACTAAAAAATAAACTGAAATACAATTTAAACTTTCGTTACCGACGACTTCAAAGGTTGGAGGTTGAAGCTCTAGTCGTCGTCTCGGCAGCGCTTCGTCGTAGGGATGTCGAAGAGTCGGAGCGTATCGGAAGCACTTGGAAGCCTTTTTAATTGATGAAAAACCCTAAGACAAGCCCTCCTTTTATAGCCTTTGAGCCCCTCATCGAATGGGTCTTCAACCAATCACAAATGGACACAAAACCTCCTTGAAATGGGGTGATAAGCCTTGACTCCTCGGGCCGATCATTGACCATCACGATCGATGGCCATCATCACGATCGATGGTAGCATCACGAGGCCGAGAGACGATCGATCGATGAAGGGCAGTCGAGTCCTCCAAGCTGTCAGTCGACTGATGCTAGCTGCAAGGTAAAGTTAGCTCAAAGAAAATATTATTTCGACGGCCTTCAACCGTCCAATCTTGACCTAGACCATCGATGGGATGTCTTTGGTCAGATCTACGCTTAAGACCATCCCCGTAAGGAGGATACGACCTCACTTACGCTCGCACACACGAGCTTACCTCGATACTTACCATGTCGCTTTTGCTTTCGGCCTTCCACTCAATTCCTTCGGCTCCCTCCGAAGTCACTCGAGTGTCGCCCGACCACCCGGCTTTCTCCGGGTGTCGCTAGCCTTCAGCTCCAGCTTTAGAAATCTTCTGCACACTCGATTCAGCTCGTGAGATAACGACATAAGTTTAACTTTGTATCGTTTGCTATAATCAAAACTCAGGTTCGACTTAGGTGCCTACTACACCAACACTATAGTATTTTAAATCGATTTCTTTACCTTCTAGGTCTTCTCCTATGTTAACATTAGTAGTCATTGGTGTGTTGATTTCCTTAGCATTTTGCATTCCAAATCTATTTATTAGTTCTTTAGCATACTTATGTTGGTGTAGGTAAATTCCTTCCCTAGTTTGTTTAATTTGTAAGCCTAAGAAAAAGGTTAGTTCTCCTACTAAGTTCATTTTGAATTCACTTTCCATTAGTGAAATGAACTCATTTAATAAGGTTGTATTGGTAGTTCCAAAAATTATGTCGTCTACGTAAATTTGGACAATGAATATATCTTTTCCTATGGATTTTACAAATGAGGTTGGGTCGACTAAGCCTTAACTAAACCCCTTAGACTTAAGGTAAATCGAAATCCTTTCATACCAAGCTTTAGGAGCTTGTTTTAGTCCATTTAAGGCTTTTCTAAGTTTAAAGACATGGTCAGGTTTGTCTAAACTCTCAAATCCGGGTGGTTGACTAACGTAAATCTCTTCCTTGATAAATCCATTCAAGAATACTGACTTAACATCCATTTGAAATAGTTTAAATCCTCGATGTGAAATGTAAACTAATAACATCATAATCGATTCAAGTCTAGCTACGGGTGCGTATGTTTCATTGTAGTCTAACCCCTCTACTTGACTGAATCCCTTAGCGACTAACCTAGCCTTATTCCTAACAACATCTCCTTTATCATCAAGTTTGATTCAAAATACCTACCTTGTTCTAATTATTGTTTTTCCCTTAGGTGGGGGTACTAATTCCCAAACTTGACTCCTAGTAAATTAAGCTAACTCTTCTTGCATAGCTATAATCCAATCGGGAACAAGAAGAGCTTGTTCAATTGTTTTGTGTTCGATTTTTGAGATGAGTGAAATTTGGCTTAGGTTTCTATAGGATGATCTAGTTCAAACCCCTAAATTGGGATCACCTATTACTTGATCAATAGGGCAGTTTGATTTTAGCCTAGATTGATTTGGGTTAGGATTTATACTAGACTCGTTTTGATGGTTAGGTTCAGATCTAGCATCATTTTCAATTGGTTCATCAATAGGTTCAGGTCTAGCATCATTTTCAATTGGTTCATCAATCAACTCTACTTCGGGTTTTGTGGTTTTGTTTTCTTCATAAAATACTACATTGATTGTCTCTTCTATTTTTAGGGTTTCGTTATTATACACCCTATAGGCTTTACTAGTGGTTGAGTATCATAGAAATGTTCTGGTAGTTGTTTTAGAGGTGAATTTTCCTAGGTTATCTTTAGTGTTTAATATATGCACCCTACATCCAAAAACCCTAAAGTACTTAATGTTGGGTAGTTTTTCATAATAGATTTCATATGATATTTTAAGGTGTCTTCTAACTAATAGAATCCTATTTTGAACATAGCAAGTCGTATTAATCGCTTCTGCCCAAAACCTATTAGGTAGGTTATACTCATTCAACATGGTTCTAGCGACTTCTTGTAAGGTTCTATTTTTACATTTCCACTAGACCATTTTGTTGAGGAGTTCTAGGGAAGAAAAACTCTTGGTGGTATCCATTTTGGTTGCAAAAGTCGGTAAACCTATGGTTTCGAATTCACCACCATGATCACTTCTAATTCTTTTAACCTTAAGATCCTTTTCATTTTCTATTAATTTGCATAAATTGGTGAGTTGTTCTAAGGTTTTACTTTTATGTTTTAAGAACCTAACCCATGTGAACCTAGAGTAGTCATCGACTATAACTAGACAATATTGGCTTCCATTTAGTGACTTGGCTCCATGAGAATAAAAAAGGTCTAAATGTAGGAGCTCAAGTACACTTTTAGTTATTTCTTGGTTAGTTAGTTGATGTGAGGTCCTAGTTTGTTTACCTTTTTGACAAGTATTACAAATTTTATTTTCCAAGTTATTAAGGTTGGATAAACCTCTAACTAAGTCACTCTAACTCATTTTGTGTACGAGTCTTGGATTAGAGTGACTGAGTCATCGGTGCCACAACTAGGATTCCTCTTGTTGTGTCATTAGACACTTGGTTGAGGAGTTGGGTAAGTTAATTGTGTAAATGTTGCTATTCCTAGTTCCTTTAAGTATAATTTTTGAGGTATCATTATTTTTAATTAAACATTCATTTTGTAGGAAAATAACGTTATAGCTATTATCACACAATTGTAGGATTGAAATGCTTCCGAGAGAGGGGGTGAATCTCAGAGGTTACAAATTTTCTTTAGATTTTAAAAACTTATTTTGAAACACGAGTATGCAGCGGAATAAATAAGATATAGAGACAATCATTTTTTACTTGGTTCACAACCCTAGCCGGGTTGCTACTCCAAGGCTCGTAGCTCTTCCGAGTGCTACCTCGATGGGAAATCACTATAAGACCCTCCGACTCGAGAACACTCAACTTCGGAGGGGTTCGCTTTTTACAAAAATGAGAGATAGGTAACACTCTACCTTCTCTTTTGAAATTAAGTACACAAAACCAAAATGAATACAAGCAAGTAAGAACTAAGGTATACTGACACTTTTCGGAGTATCGAAATAAGCTCGGAGTGTCAGAATTTCGTCTTCGTGAAGGTATGGAGCTCTTTGTGGACGATGATGAATAGTAGCAGCACTTGAACATAGTAGATGATTTCTATTCAAAGCTGGTCATGCATTCCTTTTATAAAGCTTTTCTAGTCGATTGAAATGTCCTCCAATCGATTCCACATCAGTCCATTGATATGACACTTCGAGTCTTCTAGTCAACTGAACATGCCCCAGTCGACTCTAGGTCACCCGGCTCCACATCGTGAAGTTTGCCTCTCCAATCGATTGAAACTCCACAGTCGACTGAAAATCTTTCCATCTGTGGAGCCAGATCTTCAATCGATCACCAGCTAATCCTGCCAACTGATATAATTGAGAGGTGTCCTAAGAGAATCGCCTTAGAAGTTATTAATAAAATTCATTATTTGAGTATATATTATCTATGTATTTGATTAGATCTTAAACTCATATACTGAAGTCCACAATACGATGCATAGCATGAGAGAAATTGTGATTGGATCACAATTAGTGGGTATCTCATCATGTGTAAATATGCAAGTATTGAAACTATCCCTGATTGATGAATTGATGAGATTGGACATCATCAATTCTGTGAGATTAGCACATGTTATGCTCCTTAGTTTATTCAAGCTTTCGGTACTCACTGAATGGAAGTATAGGGATGCTGTGAGTGAATATGTTGATGCTAGTTATGGTAACTAGTTCATTGGAGTGGTCTGCTATGAGGCTTCATATGGTTCAATATGTTGTTGAAGATCTCATTGCAGCTTAAGTGCGAGCTTCCTTAGACTTGAGATATTCAAGTCACCTTGATCATGACAACTTATACTTTGACTTCTTCGCAGCCATCTAAATAGTAGGTGTAAATACGGGATAATTGGGTATAAGTCAAAGTGATCGAAGGTGTTTGAATAGTCTACAGAGAATTCACCACTCATGATAAAGGAGATGTATACCCTAGGTCTCTTATCATGATTGTTACTCAGAAGTCTTTAGCCAGAGCAAGCATGTTAAGAAGATGGACTTTTTGGGAACATGTAGAAGTAACTTGAATCCACAGGACAAGAAAATTAACTTGGGCTAGGTGTGACGTATTCAGCCTAGTGGGGATGAACACAGAGACCATGTCCTGAACCAAGTGAGTATAAGATGAGTGAAAGGAACAAGGCACGAGCAACTGAAGCTGCTGAAGGGTTCAGAAAATGTTATGAAGTCAATTTAGACTTTTCGGTCAATTGGGCATCATGATGTACAACTAGGTGCCACTCATGATCAAGGAGTCTATGTCAACTTATTTGAGATCAGTCTCTAGCCTTCTGTGTGAGTTCAATGACCTGCGGCCACTCCTGTTGCAGAGCTTGAAAATTGGAAGAAATTTTTTATGTCTCTGGCATTATATGGTCTGCCCACAGATTACTCTCATGTTCGTGATCAGATCCTGGGCAGCCCCATAGAGGCCACCATGGACTCTACCTGGGCGACTCTCCTCCGTGTCCCTACCAAAGTCTTGATATTACCATCTTCTGTTCTGGTTGACTCTTCAACATTGGTCTATGAAAACAACAACAAACCTCCACCGCGTAAGAATGGCAAAGGACGTCCTTGTTGGTGCAGGGGCACTAGATAATCGAACCTGTGTTTTGATTATGGCAAAGACACAAAGTTAAGTTTACATCGTTATCTCACGAGCTAAATCAAGTGTGCAAAAAAGTGCTAAAGCTGGAGCTGAAGGCTAGCGACACCCGGAGGAAGCCGCGGTGGTCGGGCGACACTCGAGTGACTTCGGAGGGAGCCGAAGGAATCGAGTGGAAGGCCGGAAGCGAGAGCTACTATCGAGGTAAGCTCGTGTGGGTGAGAGATTGTAAGGTCGTGTCCTCTTTACGGGGACGACCGTAGGCGGTGATCCGATTAAGACTTCCCGTGGAAGGTCTAGGTCGAGATCGAACGGTCAGAAACCGTCGCATTTATCATTTTCTGAGCTAACCTCTTCGCAGGAAGTGGCGGTGGCGATCACGGACATCAAGGCGATCGATGCTCATCGACTGATGGGAGGCATCAGTCGACTGATGGCGACGAATCAGCCTTTGCGCTAGGTCAAAACGGATAAGGTTTGACGCGGCCACTTCGCGATAAAATTTGGACAACCTCGTGATCTGTTCCGAAAAAAGAGGAGACATATTCAGAGGCCAAAATCTATAAAAGGAGGGGAGGATTCCAACTCCAAGCAACATCAAGTTTATTCATCAAGTGCTCCTACAACGCCAACGCTCCAACATCGTCGTAACGCCGACGCGACGCCAAGTTCCGATCTTCTTCGTCAGCAGCAGAATCAAGTAATATTTTTGATATTGTATTCTTTGTTTTTCTTCATAATGAGGTGAGGTAGGCTTGTTGTCTCATCCTTGTATATTCGGTTTTGTGATCGTTGTCTCCTACCTCCAACGAGGAGGAGACGTTATAGTGCTTTGCCCTCCGTACGCGGTCTAGGACCGATAGGGCCTTGGAGTAGCAACCGCTGGGTTGTGAACCAAGTAAAATAAACGTGTTCATTTATTTTACACTATGCTTACTCGTTTACTTCTGTATCAACGAACGAATTCGAACGAAAGATTTACTCTAGCGACGCTTCTCGATCCAACAATTGGTATCAGAGCGGGGGTGCTAAGATTTGGTGAAACCACCAATCTAGCACGTTTTGGATTTCTTTTCATATTTTTCGATTCGTATCTTTCTTAGGTTTTTATTTTTCCCGCACTACTAATCCAAGACGAAGTCTTGGTACGTTTCTTTTGGTTGTGTGCTTGCAAGTATTCTCCCTTGGAGTAGCTGACGATAAAACGGCCATAACTTTTCGCACAAGTGGACTCATGTAACGATCTACCTACCAAATCGAAGCCCTCTGATAGATCTACATTTCTCACAAGAGTTTACCCTCGTAACAAGCTGTTTCCAGCCCCAAAATCCAACGTTCAGTAGCCTTTCGGGGACACCGAAGGTCATAAGTTTCTAGTTTTTGTTAGTTTCTTATTCTTCTTATTTATTTCTGTTTATTTCCTATTATTTCCCGCACTACTAATCCAAGACCAAGTCTTGGAATTCTCTTTGGTTTTTATTCGTGTTTTTGCAAGAGACTTAATGGCTCACATTGAGGGGTATAGCACCACCCGACCTCCGTTCTTTAACGGAAATAATTTCCGTTATTAGAAAGGTCGGATGGAGTGTTTCTTGAAAACATAAGTCGAGACTTGGATAATAATCCAAACCGGCTTTGCTCTACCCACCAATGATCAAGGAGAGCCCTTGGATTTCAATAAGTGGACAAATACAACCAAGAGGCAAATCGAAGCCGATGCAAGAGCAACTCAAATATTACAATGTGGCTTGTCCAAGGAGGAGCTCAACCGCATCGGTCCATTCATTAGCGCCAAAGACCTCTGGAACAAATTGATTGATCTATACGAAGGGACGCCCGATGCTAAGGTATGTAAAAGAGATTTACTTTTAAATAAACTGTACAATCTAAAGATGCAGGATCGCGAGACCGCCACCCAATTACATGCGCGGATCCAAGACATTGTCAATGGTCTTCACTCGATCGGGCAAGCCGTAGAGAACCGGAACCTTATAAGGTACGCTTTAAATGCTTTCCCTAGGACTACCTTGTGGGCATCCATTGTCGATGTCTACAAGGTCTCTAAGGACCTTTCAAAGCTTAGGTTAGACGAATTATTTTCCGAGTTTGAACTTCACGAGCAAACTAACGTGGTCCGGGCCGAGAGAGGTATTGCTCTACTTGTAGGACAAAGAAGCAAGCCACCTACTAGGCAAGTAGATGAACTCGAACCCGAAGACGAATCAGAGTCCGAATCAGAAGAGGTGGAAGCAATAGTAAACGTTGTGCGGAGAATAATTCGAAAAGAAAGAAGGAAATTGAAGTACGAGAATCAAAAGAAAAAGGGAGCAAGGAAAGTCTTCCATGCAACTTGGGACAACAAAGAAGACATAGCTTACATGGCAAGACCGAAATCCAAGTCCGAGTCCAACTATAACACCGACTTCGAACTCGAGGACTACTTTGAGAAGCAACTCAAAGCCAGACCAAAAGAGAAAATTAAGGTTAGCTGCTCACTAATTCATACACTTTACAATACAATTAAAATGCTTAATAGGAAATTAACTAAGTCCGAGTCTAGGGTTGAGTCGTTACTTGAGGAGGTTGAAACCCTCAAGCAAGAGGCTACTCTAACCTCTTCAACTAGTCAAGTTCAAGAGGGAAACTCAACCCAAATTGAAAAACTTGAGGAGGAGAATTCTCTCTTGAAAGACCGAGTTCAAGAGGTTGAGGCTAGGTTGGAAAGGTTCACATTGGGATCTAAGAACCTTAATCGACTACTTGGAACCCAAAGAGCCATGTACAACAAAGCCGGACTCGGATTTAAGTCAAAGACTATGAATAGGTCTTATATGTCTATCGTAAATCGTAGTCATCAAAGAGTCCAAGCATGGGTCCCAAAGGTTTTATTGAACTCACATATAAGGACTAATAAGGTTTGGATTCCCCAGGATCAAGTTCATTATTTGAATAGACCATATTGGTTCAATGGTCTAGGGGGAGCTAACACTAAAATAGTATACCCGCTTACTTAACACAACCATTGCATATTTTACTTTAATTTTTAGAATGGATAGATAGGGTAAATGGTTAGTCAACTCTTGACAACATAGTATCAGGATGCGACGAGATGATAGTACGTTAAGAAAACAAAGTCTCGTGTATTCGAGCTAGATAAGGCGTATCTAGCTTGGTGCACTTGACCGAGTGGAACTAGCTGAAGCTACCTCGCCGTATCCTAAACTAGTTAGACCAGGAAGTAACCCTAAGTGACTTAAGTGATATTTTCTTGAATTTGACTTTGTCTAAGGAAGTGGTCGTTGTTCCGATCAAAGAAGGCCCATGTGCCTCGCCACGACCTGGAAGCCAGTTTCTTGAAAAGTTACTTAACGATCTAAAGGTTAAATCCGAATCTAACCCAAGGTTGACTATCTTTAATCAATTTAAAATCATCTCACAAAACATATAAGGTGAACAAATTCTAAGACACATAGAATGGGTGAGATGTTAAGGATAATTGAAATATACTTAAAACAATCTCTTCAAAATACTACTTATTTTCTCAACTATTATACTTGACAACTCTTAGGCCAAAGTTTAGCGCCCCCTACATCTCTTATACTTCATATATTTGACTAAGGGGGAGAGCAAACTAACCCTAAGGGTTATATTATAAACCTTTAGATTATTGGTGCAGAGGGACACACCTCGAACCAATCTATCTAATTACTGCTAGACGCATGCTTGGACTCATATTTGATTTATCTAGATGCATGCATATACGATATTGTTTTCAAAATCCTATTTTATACAAAAACCCCAAATTTTTTTTTGATTTATGGCAAAAGGGGGAGAAAAGCAAAAATTAAGGGGGAGTAACATAAAATTTAATTTTGAAAATTAAATTAAATTATCTCTTTCAAAACTCACCTAGGGTTAAGGGGGAGTTTTGGTTGAGGGGGAGTTTTTGGAAATGATATTCATCTTCACATTCATCTTCTACTATACCTGTTTTATGCTTTAATTTTCCTTAACTTTGTGTTGGTTTGCCATAGATCAAAAAGGGGGAGATTGTTGGTGCGGGGCACTAGATAATCGATCCTGTGTTTTGATTATGGCAAAGACACAAAGTTAAGTTTACATCGTTATCTCACGAGCTAAATCAAGTGTGCAGAAAAGTGCTAAAGCTGGAGCTGAAGGCTAGCGACACCCGGAGGAAGCCGAGGTGGCCGGGCGACACTCGAGTGACTTCGGAGGGAGCCGAAGGAATCGAGTGGAAGGCCGAAAGCGAGAGCTACTATCGAGGTAAGCTCATGTGGGTGAGAGATTGTAAGGTCGTGTCCTCTTTACGAGGATGACCGTAGGTGGCGATCCGATTAAGACTTCCCGTGGAAGGTCTAGGTCGAGATCGGACGGTCAGAAACCGTCGCATTTATCATTTTCCGAGTTAACCTCTTACTGCAGGGAAGTGGCCAGGCTGGCAATCATCACATCAAGTAGTCGGATCGATGCTCATCGATCGGTGATGGAGGCATCGTCGTGATGGCGGCGAATCGACCGCGCTAGGTCAAAACGGATAAGGTTTGACGCGACCACTTCGCGATAAAATTTGGACAACCTCGTGATCTGTTCTGAAAAAAGAGGAGACATATTCAGAGGCCAAAATCTATAAAAGGAGGGGAGGATTCCAACTCCAAGCAACATCAAGTTTATTCATCAAGTGCTCCTCTGGCCTTGACGCTCAACATCGTCATACGCCCGACCACAGCGATTCAGATCTTCTTCGTGGCCCAGCAGAATCAAGTAATATTTTTGATATTGTATTCTTTGTTTTTCTTCATAACGAGGTGAGGTAGGCTTGTTGACACATCCTTGTATATTCGGTTTTGTGATCGTTGTCTCCTACCTCCAACGAGGAGGAGACATTATAGTATTTTGCCCTCCGTACGCGGTCTAGGACCGATAGGGCCTTGGAGTAGCAACCGCTGGGTTGTGAACCAAGTAAAATAAATGTGTTCATTTATTTTCCACTGTGCTTACTCGTTTACTTGTGTATCAACGAACAAATTCGAACGAAAGATTTACGATCGCTATTCACCCCTCCCCCCTCTAGCGACGCTTCTCGATCCAACAGTCCTTGGTGTAATCATTGTCACCAACCAGGACACACGATTGATAAATGTTGGAGTCTCCATGGTCAACCTCCTCGTACTGTTCAGATCGCCCAGAGTTCTGTCACGTCTCCAGCTCCAACTCCACCGGCTCAGTTGACACCAGCTCCAACTCCACCACCTTCCTATGATGACTTTCTGAAGTGGTATGAGGATCGACGGGAGTCTAATTCCCTTGCTACCATTACACAAGTCGGTAATTCCTTTGCCGACATATCTCACTCTTCGGGTCCTTGGGTACTTGACTCTGGGGCCACCGATCATATCACTGGTAATAGATCTCTTTTCTCCTCACTATCTACTTCCGATTATGTACCCTTTGTCACCATGGCAAATGGTTCTCAAACTCAGTCCCAAGGTGTTGGTATTGTTAATTCTTCTCAATCTCTTCCCATTCGGAATGTTTTTTGTGTTCCCGGAGCTCCCTTTAATTTATTATCAATAAGCTAGCTCACTCGGTCTCTTGATTGTGTCATCTCATTTACTAAAACTTTTGTTTCATTGCAGGACCGGAGTACAGGGAGGATGATTGGCTCTGGATGTGAGTCTCATGGTCTATATCAACTTCACAAAAACTCTCTTGTTGGTGCGGCGGTAGCATCTCCACTTGTTATCCATGCTCAGTTGGGACATCCTGGTTTTGATAAGTTAAAATAATTACATCCTAGTCTGTCTCACTTAGAGTCTTTGTCTTGTAAGTCATGTCAGTTAGGCAAGCATGTACGTAGTTCGTTTTCTCCTCGCATTATAAGTCGGGCTACATCTCCCTTTGCTTTGGTTCATTCCAATATTTGGGGTCCGAGTCGTGTTACCTCTACATTGGGGTCACGATATTTTGTTACTTTTGTAGATGATTTTTCCCATTGTACTTGGTTATATCTGATGAAGGATCGCTCGGAATTGTTTTCTATTTTCCAATCTTTTTTTAATGAAGTCAAAACACAATTTGGTATCCCTCTTCGATCCTTGCAGAGTGATAATGCACGTAAATATCTATCTACTTCATTTCAAGCCTTCTTGGCATCTCACGGCATATTACATCGGAAGTCTTGTCCTCATACCCCCCAACAGAATGAAGTTGTAGAACGCAAGAATCGCCATCTTCTTGAGACCACCCGAACTCTTCTCCTCCACTCTCACATTCCTCTTCGTTTTTGGGGTGACCCCGTACTTACTGCATGTTATCTCATCAATCGCATGCCTTCCTCTACTTTATAGGGTCAAATACCTCATCATGTACTTTATCCGAAGCAGTCCCTTCATCCTTTACCACCTAGGGTCTTTGGTTCTATATGTTTTGCCAACATGACTAAGCTTAGTTTCTAAAGACAAACTCGAGTCATAGGATATTCTGATGCAGACTGGGCAGGATCTCCCATTGATAGGAGATCTATTTCTAGTTTTTGTATATTTATCGGAGATAATCTTGTTTCTTGGAAAAGAAAAAAGCAGAATATTGTGGCAAGATCCAGTGCAAAGGCAGAGTATCGAGCTATGGCCATAGCCAGTCAAGAACTTATATAGCTCAAATAGTTTCTTCAGGAGCTAAGGTTTGGAGACGTTACACAAATGTGACTTATATGTGAAAACCAGGTCGTCATACATATTGCCTCAAATCCAGTTTTTCATGAGAGGACAAAGCATATTGAAGTCGACTGTCACTTTGTCAGAGAGAAAGTCATATCTGGAGAAATATCTACTAGTTTTGTTAACTCACATGATCAGCTAGCAGATATATTTACTAAGTCACTGAGAGATTCCCGAATTGACTACATATGTAACAAGCTGGGTGCATATAATTTATATTCTTCAACTTGAGGGGGAGTGTTAGAATATTGTAGATATGACTAGGGATAATTGTTATCCCTAAATATCATTAGGAATAATTATTTCTTTGGATAGAATTTGATTTATTCCTAGGATAGGTTTTAATTTATTCTTTTGAATAAGCCCTAATATTGTTTATAAATAGGGCTTCTTTCATGTAATAGGGTATCTTTTTGGTTAGGAAATAACAGATTGTATCAAATGGATGTCAAGTCAGCCTTTTAAAATGGTTTCATCAAAGAGGAAATATATGTGAACCAACAACCCGGATTTAAAGACCTAAGCCAACCCAACCATGTATGCAAGCTTAAGAAAGCATTATATGAATTAAAACAAATGCCTAGAGCATAGTATGAGAGGATAAACATTTACTTAATATCTAAGGAGTTCAAGCAAGGATTAATAGATCCAACCCTATTTGTAAAAACCTTAGAAAAATAAATATTTGTTGCACAAATTTTTGTAGACGACATAATATTTGGGTCAACAAGTAGTATATTTTTAAATAAATTGGTTTCATTATTGAAAAGTGAGTTTGAAATGAGTTTAGTATGTGAGCTTAATTTTTTCGTAGGATTACAAATAAAGCAATCAAAATAGGGTACTTATGTGTATCAAAATAAATATGCTAAGGAATTAATTAGAAAATTTGGAATGAAAAATGCTAAGGAAATTAGTACACCGATGGCTGCTAATATAAAGGTTGATAATGACTTAGAAGGAAATCCCATAGATTTAAAATACTATAGGAGTGCGATAGGTAGTCTATCGTACTTAACTGCAAGCCAACCTGATATACTTTTTGCAGTAGGTATGTGTGCAAGATTTCAATCTTGTGCCAAATAATCACACCTAACTTTAGTAAAAAGAATCTTTAGATATATAAAAGGAACTATCAATGTAGGAATGTAGTACTCTAGGTCTAGTAATTTTGAACTAATCGGGTACTCTAACTCAGACTATGTCGGTTGTAAGCTTGATAGAAAAAGTATAAGTGGTAGTTGTCAATTCCTAGGTTAAAGTCTAGTTAGTTGGTGTAGTAGAAAACAATACTGTATTGCTTTGTCTACTACATAAGCAAAATACGTAGCAATGGGAGAGTGTGTGTAGCTCAACTCTTTTGGATGAAACACACTTTAAGTGACTTTCAACTAGATTTTAAGGACAATAAAGTCATGATAGATAACATTAGTTCAATCAATCTAACTAAAAATCCTATACATTACTCAAGAACTAAACACATAGAAGTTAAATATTACTTTGTTAGGGAACAAGTAACAAATGGTAAGATTAAACTTGAATATGTGGAATATAAATCAAACCTAGCTAACATATTCACCAAACCTTTACCTGAATCTGAATTTAGTTCACTTAGAAGAAAATTAGGAATGTGTTTAGTATAATAGGAATTACTCTTATTATCTATCTATCTTTTATTTTATTTGGAACTAGCATAGGACTTACTGTAAAAATCATGAACCTATAGATATTTAAGGAGCCAATGCATCTCACAATACTTAGGTTTAACCTGGTTGTGTATTGAGTCACATAGATGGATGTGAGATGTTAGAACTTTACTCCTGATTTCATATGTAGGCTAAGTACATCAACATGAATCATGGAGTATAATCAATAAACTAATCACATAAGTTACTAACTCCCACGAAGACTAATTGATTATCTAATATCAATTAAGTCAAAATGGAGTTAGACATTCTCTTAAGGGTGATTTATTAGATGGTTTATTTTAAATATTATTTTACAAAAATGACACATGCTTGGATTCATAAAGATATTTAGTTAGTTCTAATCTTAAAAATTTAAAGATGTCTTAAAATTTTACAACTTAAAAATGAACTTTAAAGTTTTTGAACTTTAAGTTTTTTTAACATATATGTTGGTGCAGTAGGCATCTAAGTCGAACCTGAGTTTTGATTATAGCAAACGATATAAAGTTAAGGTCATTTTGTTATCTAACGAGCTAAATCAAGTGTGAAGAAAGTACTAAAGCTAGAGTTGAAGGTCAACGACACCCGAAGGGAACCGTGGTGGTCGGGCGACACCGGGAGGACTTCGGAGGAAGTCGAAGAACTCAAGTGAAGACCGGAAGCAAAGCTTCAAAAGTAAAGGTTGAGGTAAGCTCGTGCGAGTGAGTGTAAGTAAGGTGGTGTCCTCCATACGGGGACATCCTTAGGCGTCGATCCAACCAAGACTTCCCATGGAAGGTCTAAGTCAAGATCGGATGGTAAATGGCCATCGAGCTTCCTTATTGTAAAATACCACAGAGAAAAATAAATAAATAGAATAAAAATAAAATAAAATAAAATTAATGTTGGGTAATTAGGAGAATACCCTATGTATTTTTTTCAGAAATTTTTAGAAATTTTCTTGGATTTAAATGGAAATTTCTAAGGCAATTTGCGAAGAGAGATTTAATAGTCTTAAAGGGGTTTAATCCAAATTAGGTTTACATCTTATAGGGTTATTGGATCCAACCTGTATTTTCAACCCGACCCAATTCTTTATTTCGAGTGGCTTCTCACCGCGAGCTCGATGACTTCCCCTCTTCCCCATCGTGCTCTTCACCTGTCACCGATTCTGCACCGTCTAGCCTTTATTCCCTCGTAGCTTATTTTCGAGCGTTTATTCCCAACTGCAGCTGTGTTAACTCTTCCTCCTCTCTCGATCGCATCTTTTCCTCTTTTCATTCTCGAGCACCCACCCCTTTCATCTTCTGTTCTTCTCCGAAACGAAGCGGCTGAAGCTCTCCTTCTTCTCGCGTCTTTGCCTCTCATCTCCTCGCTGCTGCCGATGTTGTTCCCGGTTGAAGATTTAGTTGGAGGTCAGTTCCATTCCTTTTCTCTGGGCACTCGTCGACCCCGTGTGTGAGCCGATCTGCGACATTATCGCTGTGACTCAAAGCTACTGACGTAGGTTACACGGTTCATCGTTTGGTTATTTATTTTCGATTATTGTTTTCCCCATCAGATCCAGCTGTAGGAGAGTTCTTGATTTCGATCGTGTTGTTTCGATCGGGTTGCAGTAGGCGATTGGAAGCTGTTTGCGATCTCTGCCGAAGCTAGGGTAGCAAGGAACTTATCGGGCAAACTGAGCAATTAGGGGAAAGGTTCCAACCGTTGGTAAGCTTAGTTTATCACATGTTCATCGGTGATTGTTGTTGTCTGAATTTCTATTATCGTGTGGTTGTGAGTGAGAGGAGAGGACTTGTTGGGTTGTGTCGATGAATTGAATAGGTTGTGATGACTGTGATGTTCTGGGTGTGAACTGTAGGTGGCTGTGGATAGTGTATGGGTTCGAATGGGAGGTTGTCGTGTGATTGTGGGGGGCTACCATGTGTCCCGTGGGGCTACGAGTCGAAATTCTGGTCAGTTATGGGCTTTTGGTGGTTGTGAATTGGAGTCTTAGTTGGGTATGGGCTGTAAATAGCGGTACAAGAGCTGTGATCGGTGGTTTACATGATTAGAGAGTTGTTCTGGTTTGTGGAATATCCGATTAATATGGAAATTGGTGTATGGAATTGAATGTATAGATTTGTGTAGTTGTTAATTGGAAACGGGGGTTTTAATTATGATGTTAACCATACCAGTTGAGGGTCTAATGTGAAGGTTGGTTATAGTGAATCAACCTTGGATAATTTGGGAGATTTTCTTAAATCGTATTCGATAAAAAGGATGCGACTATAAGAATGATATAGTAATTAATTCGTATTATTGTAGTCTGCTTGCACTAAAATATCATTGATGATATTTGAAGGACGTGGATACGAGACAGGTCCGCGGCCGTGAGGACTTCATTGTTTCGAGCATTACAGTAGGTGGGTAATTTTCTACCCTGGTCAGGTAGTTTTAATGCATGCAGATTTAGATATATGATCATGTTACCTTGACTCCGCTCTTATTTACTCTTGCACTTGATACCTTATCTTTGGCTGTTATACTCTATTGCTGTTATCATATCTCACTTCATCATGATTAGGAGTTACATATGTGATGTAAGTAACCTAGAATTTATTTAGTTAGGTGCAAATAATAAAGTCCGAATGTCGACCTGATTGTAAATTGGGCAAAAAGATCATCCATGGGTAGGTAATATCTTGAACGTAGGATTAATTCTAATACCTTTAGGTTGCATGTTTACTACTGATCATGTATTATCTAAATGGTCAGGTGAATTATACTTAGTGTGTCGCTACGGACCGGTGGTCCTAGCTTGTTATAATCAGTTGAGTACGACTCTCTGCCGGATAGAGAGTGCGTCGATCTGATTGGTATGACTCTCTGTAGAATAGAGAGTCTGTGGTAGATATCTATTTGTGTGACAAAGCATTCATGTCATTTGCATGCATGTTGGTGACGTGGTCTCCCTTATAGTTGAGAGGGTCGTCAGTCATCCTGCCTCCACAGTTACTCATAGGAGGAGTAACCGGTGTGAGGGCAGAGTATTGTGGTGCCGCACTCTACCACTATAGACGGTGGTAGTTGGATTTGCGTGTCGTAGTCCTGTGTGTGTGGCACTCGACCACTCATAGGTAGTGACTGTCAGAGTGGCCAACAGTAGGGACCCCCGTCGAGTAGCTTGCTCTTTACGCTTATATGTTACTCGATCATACTGCCCACTCGGCCACTCGAGAGTAGTGGTTGGTGTTGAGTTGGGACAGTTGTCATGTCGAGCCACCGAGGCCACACTGGGGTTGTGGTAGCTTTAGGGTGAGCCGACATGACCATGCATGCTGCATTGCAGTGACTTATGTCATTTTTGTATATTGTCATATATATACATATATGCATGTATATATATATATATATGGATGATTGTGATTAGTATATATATATATATATATATATATATATATATATATATGCTTATTGTGATATTGCATTTGATTATACTATGCTTGTTGCATTTAGTTGTACATCATCTTCATACATGCTACCTGTATCTGTTATATGGTTGTGTCGGATACCTGTATACTTGTTGGTTAGACTATTGCATTCTTTGACCCGTATTTATGACTTTGTATGGTTTAGATCAGACTTCCTGTTATATACATATATTGTGGATATGTGCTCAGATTGGATAGGTGTAGCGTAGCAGACTTTCAGGTATGTCTGCATTTTACGTTAGTCATTTGGATAGAAGGTATATACATGGATATGTTTATCATGCTAGTGTTACCTGATGTACCTATAGATTTTTCTGTTGAATTACATGTGATATCTGATATATACATGTTTTTCCTATTACCTGATGAGTTTTACTCACCACCACGGACCCTGGGTTTTTCTGTCGCCCAGGTAACAAGTAGAAGTCTTCGTGACGGCTTGGAGCTTCACTAGCGATCCATCCCATCTCCTTTTTCTGAGCCTCCCGTGGATTTTGGGTTATGTTGTGGACTTTATTTTTGTGTCCGAAGTTTTATGAACTGTTTGGTACTGTGGATTTGTCAGTTGGTATGCACTTATGTTAGTTATGGATTTGTATGTTAGTGTGGTTATGGGTATGTGGTTTTATGCTTTCCGCTGTGTTTAATATATATATATATATATATATATATATATATATATATATATATATATATATATATATATGCTTACTATGTTGTGGTTGTGGGCCTACGGGCCTTGTATTAACACGATATGTTGCCACGTACAGGGGAGATGCCGTCCGTTTTCTTTTTGGCACGACATACTCTCGGGGCGTGACAACTTTATTGGTATCAGAGTCCAAGGTTCTGCGATGTCATACAATGATTTTATTTTTGAGTTTTGAATTCCCGGGAGTCGGTTTATTTTTTGGTTTTGGTTTTTGTGAGATGGGATTGGCAGCGGCATGAGCTCCAAGCAGCACGAGGTAAGAATTTCTAATAACTCATATTTTAGATAGATACTTATCTAGACTTGTTCAACTGGTGAATACAGTCAGAGTTATGGCACCTGTACAGACTCGTAGTCGTGATCGTCCATCCAGACGATCAGCTAGAGTGGTGGGACAAGATACGGTTACGACTGAGTCAGCTACTCAAGCACAATCTCAACAATCCCCTATTGGTGGTACAGAGCCTCAGAATCTGGATATACCATCGACTAGGCCGGTACCTACAGAGTCCAGTTGGCTCAATTATAAAGCATGAATACTAGTATTAGCACGTTCGACCACGGATAAATTTACCTTGTTCCGAGGGGAGTCTGATCCATGGATTGCCCGTGCTTGGCTGGAAAATTTGGAGGACACTTTCGAGTACATGAACTGTATGGACGATGAGAAGGTGGGCCTTTCTACGTACCACCTTAGAGATCAGGCTGTTACTTGGTGGAAAATGCAGAAGACCCTTCTTGGGGAGCGTGGGATGACTTGGACAGTCTTTCGAGATGCTTTCTGAAGATAGTACTTTCCCTCGGCATTTTCTACAGCACGTTGTCAGGAATTCCTAAGCATGAAGAAGGGTGATCGTTCCGTCATGTAATATAATGCAGAGTTTACCAGACTTTCAGAGTTCTGCCCTCATCTGATAGCATAGGATGCATATCGGATGTTCCAGTTCACACAGGGCCTAGCTGCTTATATTCGAGTCAGGATGTCAGGATCTTCTATTGCCTCTTACAGGGAGGCATTGGACCAGGCCATCTATATTGAAATGACTTCCCAATAGATTTCCAAGGAAAAGGATATAGAGAAGCAGATGTCCCAGAGTAAGCAGCAGAAGCAAAATTCAGGGAATCAGACTCAGAAGAAGCAGGATCATAAGGGCAATACTCGAGGTACTACAGATGGATCGTCTAGGGTGCGAAAAGGAAAGCGCCCAGCTTCTGAACAGGCTAGAGGTTCTCAGAAGAACCGTAAGAGTCAGAACAAAATTGGATGTTATAGATGCGGATATGGAAGTCATAGAGCTCCAGAGTGCCCTTTGGAGCAACCTGTTTGCTACTATTACATGCAACCTGGACATACCAGTCGAGAGTGTACATTGAGAGCACAGCTGGAGTTTCCTGATAGCTCTAACAAGGGAAGAAAGACCAACAAGCAGCGGGAACATAGGACAGCACCGCGGATGTAGTCTTATGGTCAGAGGTAACCAGTACCTTCACAGGCGCAGTTGTATCAGATATAGGGGTGTGCCCCTTCAGTGATGTCGATGACTATCCAATATCCTACATCTCTAGTAATCTACTATCCAGGGGTATCTGCACCGCCGATGTTACCAGCCAACTCTCAGGGCTATCTTATGCCTGCACCAGCGACTCAGTCTCCAGTACCTCAGAGTCAGACTCAACCCGAGTAGAGGCACACTACTACTTCGTCGGGGATGCAGCCGATAAATATGGAGACTGGATGGGTTTTTGCCATCACCAGAGATGAGGCGCAGTAGGTTGAGGGATCAGTCATACGGGGTATGGTTTTAATTTATTCTATATACGCTGATACTTTGATTGATACCGGTAGTTCCCATTCATTCGTATCTAGAATATTTCTGGGTAGAGTTGGAAGGATCCTAATGGTTCATTCTTGTGGGTTAGCAGTATCCTTGCCATCGGGAGAGATGCTGATTAGCCACCAAGAAATCAAAGGTTGCCCATTAGATTTTGATGGGCACATCTTTACAGTGGACCTCCAGGTGTTAGAGATGGTGGAATTTGATATCATCCTCGGTATGGACTGGTTGGCCACTTATTATGCCACAGTGGATTGCAGAGCGAGAATAGTGACTTTTCGACCACCGGATCAACCTGCATGAAAATTTGTTGGCACTAGAGACGATGGGCTATCCATTATATCGCCTTTACAGGCTCAGAAGTTATTGGCCCAGAGTTGTCAGGGTTATTTACTATCTCTAGTCAAAGTTGAGAATGAAGGACTGCCACCCCTCTCTGACGTGCGAGTAGTCCAAGAGTATTCGGATGTGTTTCCCGAAGAACTTCTAGGCTTGCCACCTCCTAGGCAAGTGGAATTTGCGATAGAGGTGATTCCAGGAACCGCACCTATATCGAAACCTCCTTATCGGATGCCGCCAAAAGAACTGAATGAACTTAAAGTTCAACTGTAGGAATTCCTGGATAATGGATTCATTCGCCCTAATGTTTCACCATAGGGAGCTTCAGTACTCTTTGTCAAAAAGAAGGATGGATCATTGCGGTTATGTATTGACTATCGACAACTGAATGTAGTCACAGTTAAGAATAAATATTCGCTATCGAGGATAGAAGATTTGTTTGATCAGCTTAAGGATACATGTGTGTATTCTAAAATTGATTTGCGCTCAGTATGTCATCAACTTCGAATAAGAGATGAGGATGTTCAAAAAATACTGTTCCGCACTCGTTATGGGCATTACAAGTTTCTAGTGATGTCTTTCGGTCTCATGAGCAGCTGCGTTTATATATGGACTTAATGAACTGGGTATTCCTGAGGTATATATAGATCAGTTCGTGATAGTATTCATCGATGATATATTGATTTATTCTCGATCCGAGGAGGAGCATGAACAACATCTGCAGATAGTATTGGAGACGTTGCGACGGGAGCAGTTGTATGCCAAGTTTAGCAAGTGTGCATTCTGGTTATCCTCAGTGGGTTTTCTTGGACACGTAGTGTCCAACAGAGGTATTTCTGTAGATCCCCAGAAGATCAAGGCAATTACCAGTTGGCAGCAGCCAAAATCAGTACAGGAGGTCCGTAGTTTCCTTGGTCTGGCCGGGTATTATCGAAGATTCGTGGAGGGATTCTCAAGTATTGCCATGCCACTCACCCGCCTGACTCGAAAAGGGGTCAAATTTACCTGGTTAGAGGCTTGTGAAACTAGCTTCCAGGAGTTTAAGCGACGGCTAGTTTCTGCATCAGTCTTAGTGATTCCTTCTGGTGTTGATGGGATGGTTCTTTATACGGATGCTTCTATCCAAGGGTTGGGTGCAGTACTGATGCAGTCCAACCGTGTGGTATCTTATGCCTCCCGTCAACTAAAGGATCACGAGAGAAATTACCTAGTGCACGATCTGGAGTTAGCAGTCATCATTTTCGCATTGAAGATATGGAGGCACTACTTGTATGGGATTACTTTTGAGAACTACACAGACTATAAAAGTCTGAAGTATCTGTTCACACAGAAATAACTGAACTTGAGATAGAGATGGTGGATGGAATATCTGAAGGATTATGACTGTACAATCCATTATCATCCGGGAAAAGCTAATGTGGTAGCAGATGTGCTGAGCAGGAAGTCTTGTGGAGTTCTGGCCAGTCATCTGATAGCAATTACTGATCTAGTTCGACAGTTCTCAGAGTTAGGATTATCTAAACATGGTCAAACATCTCGGGGGATATTATCTATGGTTGCCCAGTCCACTATTACTGAGAAAATAAAAGAAGCACAAGTCAGTGACCAGCATCTGCAGTTCTTGTGCAGAACGATAGACTCAGAACGTCAGATGGATTTCTCGAGTGACGAGAATGGAGTACTTTATTTTCGTGGACGATTATGTGTTCTGGACACGCATCCAATTAAGGAAGAATTTCTACAGGAAGCACATCAGTCGAGATTTGCTAAACATCCTGGTGGTACTCGAATGTACCGAGATTTAAAGTGCTTATACTGGTGGAACGGTATGAAAAGATATATTGCGGACTTTGTTGCATGATGTTTAGTATGCTAGCAAGTGAAGGCTAAACATCAGAAACCTGCTGGGTTACTTCAGGAAATTCTGATCCCAGAATGGAAGTGGGAGCATATCACGATGGACTTCATTACGGGATTACCCAGAACCCGTAAAAGACATGATGTGATTTGGGTGATCGTGGATCGGTTGACCAAATCAGCTCACTTCCTTCCTATTCGTGGGACGGACTCCTTGGATCGTCTAGCGGAATTGTACTGCCGAGAGGTTTTCAGGTTGCATGGCGTACCTTTGAGTATCATATCTGATAGAAATCCGCGATTTACTTCGCGATTCTAGCAGAGTCTGCAGCAAGCTATGTAAACAGAACTTTGACTCAGTACTGCCTTTCATCTACAGATAGATGGACAGTCTGAGCGTACCATTCAGACTCTGGAGGATCTACTGAGATCTTGTGTCATGGATTTCGGTGGCAGTTGGGAGATCACATTCCTTTAGTGGAATTTGCCTATAACAATAGCTACCACTCTTCTATTCAGATGGCTCCTTTCAAGGCTTTATATGGCAGACCCTGCAGATCTCCTGTGTTATGGGAGGAAGTTGGGGAATGACAGATATTGGGGCCTCAGAGTATCCAGCATGATGCGAAGTTGGTACGAGTCATCAGACGACGATTATCAGAGGCACAGGATAGACAGAAGAGTTACACGAACCAGAGGCGAAGGCCTTTGGAATTCTCAGTAGGGGATCATGTATTTCTGTGGGTTTCACCTACGAAAGGGGTGAAACGATTTGGGCTATAAAGAAAATTAGCTCCACGCTACATAGGTCCATTTGAGATATTGGAGCGGATTGGAGGTGTAGCATATCAGTTGGCTTTACCTCCGACACTTGCGGGTGTTCACAACGTATTTCATATTTCTATGTTGAGGAAATACGTGTCGCGATCCAATCATGTTCTGAAAGAGGTTCCGATACCACTCTAGGCGAATGTGACTTATGAGGAGATTCCAGTGTGGATTCTTGGTCGCAAGGAGCGACAGTTGTGGAACAAAATCATCTGACTCGTAAAGGTGGGATGGTAGCATCATACGGATGAGGAGGCTACATGGGAGCTGAAAGATACTATCCGAGCTCGATAGCCTCATCTGTTTGTTTGAGGTATGTGGTTATTTCAGAAACTTGCTTGAAATAATTTTCGCAATTAAGTACGAAATTTGGGGACCAAATTTTAACAAGTGGGGGAGAATGTAAAATACCATAGAGAGAAAAAAAATAAATAAAATAAAAATAATGTTGGGTAATTAGGAGAATACCCTATGGATTTTTTTCAGAAATTTTTAGAAATTTTCTTGGATTTAAATGGAAATTTCTAAGGCAATTTGCGAAGAGAGATTTAATAGTCTTAAAGGGGTTTAATCCAAATTAGGTTTACATCTTATAGGGTTATTGGATCCAACCTGTATTTTCAACCCGACCCAATTCTTTATTTCGAGTGGCTTCTCACCGCGAGCTCGATGACTTCCCCTCTTCCTCATCGTGCTCTTCACCTGTCACCGATTCTGCACCGTCTAGCCTTTATTCCCTCGTAGCTTATTTCCAAGCGTTTATTCCCAACTGCAGTTGTGTTAACTCTTCCTCCTCTCTCGATCGCATCTTTTCCTCTTTTCATTCCCGAGCGCCCACCCCTTTCATCTTCTGTTCTTCTCCGAAACGAAGCGGATGAAGCTCTCCTTCTTCTCGCGTCTTTGCCTCTCATCTCCTCGCTGCTGCCGACGTTGTTCCCGGTGGAAGATTTAGTTGGAGGTCAGTTCCATTCCTTTTCTCCGGGCACTCATCGACCCCGTGCGTGAGCCGATCAGCGACATTATCGCTGTGACTCAAAGCTGCAGTCGTAGGTTATGTGGTTCGTCGTTTGGTTATTTGTTTTCGATTGCTGTTTTCCCTATCAGATCCAGCAGTAGGAGAGTTCTTGATTTCGATCTTGTTGTTTCGATCGGGTTACAGCAGGCGGTTGGAAGCTGTTTGCGATCTCTGCCGAAGCTAGGGCAACAAGGAACTTATCGGGCAAACTGAGCAATTGGGGGAAAGGTTCCAACTTTTGGTAAGCTTGGTTTATCACATGTTCATCGGTGATTTGTTGTTGTCCGAATTTCTATTATTGTGTGGCTGTGAGTGAGAGGAGAGGACTTGTTGGGTTGTGCTGGTGAATTGAAAAGGTTGTGATGACTGTGATGTTCTGGGTGTGAACTGTAGGTGGTTGTGGATAGTGTATGGGTTCGAATGGGAGGTTGTTGTGTGATTGTGGGAGGCTACCGTGTGTCATGTGGGGTAACGAGTCAAAATTCTGGTTGGTTATGGGCTTTTGCTGGCTGTGAATTGAAGTCTTAGTTGGGTATTGGCTGTAAATGGCGGTACAAGAGCTGTGATCGGTGGTTTACATGATTAGAGAGTTGTTCTGGGTTGTGGAATATCCAGTTAATATGGAAATTGGTGTATGGAATTGAATGTATAGATTTGCATAGTTGTTAATTGGAAACGGGGGTTTTAATTATGATGTTAACCGTACCAATTGAGGGTCTAATATGAAGGTTGGTTATAGTAAATCGACCTTGAATAATTTGGGGGATTTTCCTAAATCGTATTCGATAAAAAGGATGCGACTATAAGAACGATATAGTAATTAATTCATATTTTGTAGTCTGATTGCACTAAAATGTCATTAATGATATTTGCAGGACGTGGATACGAGATAGGTCCGCGATTGTGAGGACTTCATTATTTCAAGCATTACAGCAGGTTGGTAATTTCCTACCTTGGTTAGGTAGTTTTAATGCATGCAGATTTAGATATATGTTCAACGTTACCTTGACTCCGCTCTTATTTACTCTTGCGTTTGATACCTTATCTTTGGATGTTATACTCTATTGTTGTTATCATATCTCACATCATTATGATTAGGAGTTACAGATGTGATGTAAGTAACCTAGAATTTGTTTAGTTAGATGCAAATAGTAAAGCTCGGATGCCGACCTGATTGTAAATTGGGTAAAAAGGTCATCCGTGGGTAGGTAATGTCTTGAACGTAGGGTTAATTCTAATACCCTTAGGTTGCATGTTTACTACTGACCATGTATTGTCTAAACGGTCAAGTGAATTGTACTTAGTGTGTCGCTACGGACCGGTGGTCCTAGCTTGTTATAATCAGTTGAGTACGACTTTCTGCAGGATAGAGAGTATGTCGATCTGATTGGTAAGACTATTCATAGAATAGAGAGTTTGTGGCGGATGTCTATTTGTGTGACAGAGCATTCATGTTATTTGCATTCATGTTGGCGACGTAGTCTCCCTTATGGTTGAGAGGGTCGTCAGTCATCCTGCCTCCACGGTTACTCATAGGAGGAGTAACCGGTGTGAGGGCAGAGCATTGTGGTGCCGCACTCTACCACTATAGACGGTGGTAGTTGGATTTGCATGTTGTATTCCTGCGTGTGTGGCACTCGACCACTCATGAGTATTGACTGTCGGAGTGGCCAACAGTAGGGACCCCCGTCGAGTAACTTGCTCTTTACGCTTATATATTACTCGATCATACTGCACACTCGGCCACTCGAGAGTAGTGGTTGGTGTTGAGTTGGGACAGTTGTCATGTCGAGCCACCGAGGCCACACTGGGGTCGTGGTAGCTTTAGGGTGAGCCGGCATAACCATGCATGTTGCATTGCCGTGACTTATGACATTTTTGTATATTGTCATATATATACATATATGCATGTATATATATATATATATATGCTTATTGTGATGTTGCATTTGATTATACTATGCTTGTTGCATTTGATTATACTATGCTTGTTGTATTTGGTTGTACATTATCTTCATACATGCTACCCGCATCTATTATATGGTTGTGTCGGATATCTGTATACTTGTTGGTTAGACTATTGCATTCTTTGACCCGTATTTATGACATTGTATGGTTTAGACCAGACTTCCTGTTATATACATATATTGTGGATATGGGCTCAGGTTGGATAGGTGTAGCATAGAAGACTTTCAGGTATGTCTGCATTTTACGTTGGTCATTTGGTTAGAAGGTATATACATGGATATGTTTATCATGCTAGTGTTACCTGATATACCTGTAGATTTTTCTGTTGAATTATATGTGATATTTGATATATACATGTCTTTTCTATTACCTGCTGAGTTTTACTCACCACCACGGACCCTGGGTTTTTCTGTCGCCCAGGTAACAGGTAGAAGTCTTCGTGACAACTTGGATCTTCGCCAACGATCCATCCCATCTCCTTTTTCCGAGCCTCCCGTGGATTTTGGGTTATGTTGTAGACTTTATTTTTGTGTCCGAAGTTTTATGAACTGTTTGGTACTGTGAATTTATCAGTTGGTATGCACTTATGTTGGTTATGGATTTGTATGTCAATATGTGTGGTTATGGGTATGTGGTTTTATCTTTTCTGCTGTGTTTGATATATATATATATATATATATATATATATATATATATATATATATATATATATATATATATATATATATATGCTTACTATGTTGTGTTTGTGGGCCTACGGGCCTTGTATTAACACGATATGTTGCCACATACAGGGGAGATGTCATCCATTTGCTTTTCGGCACGGCATACTCTCGGGGCGTGACACTTATACTAACTGCATTTTCGAGCTAACTCTTCATTGCAGCTAGAAAACTTGCCATCAGTCGACTGATGGCTTGTATCAATCGACTGATGCCTCCAGCAGTCGACTGATAGGGTTGATCAGTCGACTACTGGTCAAGGATCAGCCTCAAGTAGAGTCAAAACTTATTACCATTTCTCAAGGGCTAGGCGGCATCACCTCATGAAACATCATCTCAACTATTAGGGTTTCACAAGGCTATAAAAGTAGGGGTTCTCCACCCCTTTTTCCATCATTTCAAGAGCCTTCAAGTGCTTCCGATACGCTATGACATTCCGACGATCTTCTGACGACGAAGTGCTACAAAAGCGATGACTTGAGCTCCAATCTTCATCCTTTCAAATGTTGGATCGAGAAGCGTCGCTAGAGGAGGGTGAATAGCGAGCGTAAATCTTTTCGTTCGTTCATTCGATACACGAGTAAGAACAGCGGAAAAATAAAAAGACATGTTTATTTTTACTTGGTTCACAACACAGCGGTTGCTACTCTAAGGCCCTAACCGTCCTAGACCACGTACGGAGGGCAAAGCACTATAACATCTCCTCCTCGTTGGAGGTAGGAGACAACGATCACAAAACCAAAAGTACGAGGATAAGGCAACAAGCCTACCTCACCTCATTATGAAAAAACAAAGAATACAATAACAAAATATGTTACTTGTTGCTGCTGCCGACGAAGAAGGTGAAAGCTTGGCGTCGCATCGGTGTTATGACGGTGTTGGAGCTTTAGCGTTGTAGGAGCACTTAAGAATAATCTTGATAATCTTTGGAGTTGGAATCCTCCCCTCCTTTTATAGAGTTTTGCCTCTGAATATGTCTCCTCATCTTTTGGAACAGATCACGAAGTTGTACCAAATTTTATCGCGAAGTGGTCGTGTTAAACCTTATCCGTTTTGACCTAGCGCAAAGGCTGATTCGTCACCATCAGCCGACTGATGCCTTCCATCAGTCGACTGATGAGCATCAGTCGATTGCCCAATGTCCATCAGTCAACTGCCAGCCTGGCCACTTCCCTGCAGTAAAAGGTTAGCATAGAAAATGGTAAATGCGACGGTTTCTAACCGTCCGATCTCGACCTAGACCTTCCACAGGAAGTCTTAATCGGATCGCCGCCTACGGTTGTCCCCGTACAGAGGACACGACCTTACCATCTCTCACTCACACGAGCTTACCTCGATACTTATCTTGTAGCTCTCGCTTCCGGCCTTCCACTCGATTTCTTCGGCTCCCTCCGAAGTCACTCGAGTTTTGCCCGACCACCGCAGCTTCCTCCGGGTGTCGCTAGCCTTCAGTTCCAGCTTTAGCACTTTTCTGCACACTCGATTTAGCTCGTGAGATAACGATGTAAACTTAACTTTGTGTCTTTGCCAAAATCAAAACACAGATTCGATTATCTAGTGCCCCTGTACCAACATCAAAGTCGTCGATAACCTTTTAATTTATAACTCAGTTTCAAATTGTATTTCTTTTCGAATTTTTATCATAACAAAGAGAGGGGGAGTGTCCCTCTACCTTGATCTCTTTTTGTAACATCCCAAATTTTAGTTACTATATTTTTATTTAAAGGAAATATATATATATATATATATATATAGAAATAAGAATAAAAAAATGAATAAATAGTTCGTAGTCGAGGCTTAAACCATGAACCGTTGATTTGGGGGAATAGGCTTCCCACCACTGAGTCATGAGATTAACAATGAGTAGGATATAACAGAATATATCTATTGGTAGAAAAAAAGAAAGGAGTTGATTAATCTAGCTGATCATTTAAAGGGATAATTAGGTTAAGAAAAATCCTAATTTATATATATATTTCTTTTCTTTCCTCTCTCTAAAACCACATGTCGACCTCTCTCTCTCTCTCTCGTTTTTTTCCAGCTGCCCACCCATTCTCTCTCTCTCCTCCTCTTCTCTCCCAACGTCGACCAATGCCCACACCTCCTCTTCTCTCCCACCGCCTCTCATCTCTCTCTCTCATTTTTTTCCAAACGTCGATCCTCTCTCCACCGAGGAAAACAAAAGGAAAAAAGGAAAGGGAGAGCCTCTATAATTTCTTTCCCGTGAAATAATTCAAGAGGAAATTTTTAAGAGGGATCTCCTTAAGAACTTGGTAGAGGATCATGCTAAAGCAAAGGAATACGAAGAAGATCTTTTCTTTATGAAATCTAACGGTATAAAATGGTGAAAAAGCGTAGGATGTAAGTATCCCCTCACCTGCAGTATAAGTGCTTACGATGTAATGTTGTATGCTTGATTTTGAACGAAAGAATCTAGAACTATGTGTAGAAGGTTCGGCTAATAGGATTAGAGAAATTATTCTTGAACAATCTTATGAAACTTTTTTTTAGCTTAAGGGGCACCAAATTTCAGAAGTTGTCTTAGTAATAATTAGCCAAAATAATAGTAGTTGATGTTTTTTTCATCTCACATCAAATTGGTCAAACCAAAATATATATTGAGTTGGTTTGGCTTGATTCCAAGTGCTATGACAGTTTGTTGTGTCAAAAATTAGCCAAGGAAATGTGTCTATTGATTCAGTATAAGTTTTATTTAGCTCCAACAAATTGTAAACCCCAGCAGTCTTATTAGGAGTACTGGAGGATCTTACTAGGAATAGTAAGTGGGTGTGCTGGCATTGGTAAAGTCATCTTATTATTATAAGAACGAAACATCTGTCTATTTATATTTTTGGGGAAACGCTAATTTGGATTAATCCATTGTACTTAGTTAATGTTTTCTAAGATTTGTATATATTTCTTAAATTTTCTGCATATTTTATTGTAAAGGATGTGTCAGTTTGGTAGGCTTGCATGAATCTTCTTGTGCTTGTAACAAGGTTTTGATTTGATGATTTCTATTTATGTTAGCTTAATTTTCCTTATGTCACTACCTTATGCCATGTTAAATTGTACTCATGCCGATTTATGCTATGCTACATGCTTATGTTTCCACCCATGTTAGGCATGACTCACGTATATGAAATGTCTAAGAAATATTTCCCTAAGAGTAGAGACAAGAACACTCTTTAGGACAAAGAATATGTATGTTATTTTACTTTATGCATGGCTTGTACCGAACCCTAACAAGGTCCACGGGATGGGCTCCAAGGTTGCCCCTAGGTCGACGGACATAGTACGGACCTAGTAACCTAGTAGGTTCGGGATTAGCTACCTCGGATCTATTTAGGATGCGCGCGAATGATGTATATGGTACAATGTCGGGCCCAATATGTTGAGATTATGTTTAAGTATATAAACTATACGTTTTCAAAGAGCATCCTGCATATACTATTTTATGTTCATCGAATTATCATGTTTAGAGACAATGTACTGTTGCGATGAAAATGTTAAGTTTATGTTCTTTTCCTAAATTGATCATGTCTCTACTTTAAATAAATGTTGTGCTCATATGTTGTTTAAACGAACATGTCATTACTTTACGTTTAATTCATGATGCATGTTTTTGTGAGTAGGAAATGACCTTACTAAGCCTATGTGCTTACAGTTTACTTTCCTTGTACTGTAGAAAAGGGCAATGAATGGATAAATTAAAGGGAGCAGCAGGAGGGGCAAAGATGTGTGTGGCAGTGACATGGTGGACGAGATCATTTTTCATATACGGACTTATGCATGATTTTCAGTTTATGTGTGAACTGTTAGGAGACGTTAATGCTTTCTATGGTTGTTACTCATGTTTATTTTTATGAACCTTGAAATGGTTAATACATGTTTAGTTAAATAAATTGCTAAGACCTTTTGCCATGATTAAATTGTTATGTTGATTGGGTTAATGTAATTAGAGTTAAAAGTTGTAAAGTTTTTAAATGCTTCCGCTATTATATGCATGAATGTATGATCACGTAGCACCGCCGCCCGTCTATAGGATGTGTGTTAGGAGGACGGGAATGGCGGGCGTTACACCGAAGTCACTCGAGTTTCGCCCGACCACCACAGCTTCCTCCGGGTGTCACTAGCCTTCAGCTCTAGCTTTAGCACTTTTCTGCACACTCGATTTATCTCGTGAGATAACGATGTAAACTTAACTTTGTGGCTTTGCCATAATCAAAACACAGGTTCGATTATCTGGTGCCCCTATACCAACATCAAAGTCGTCGGTAACCTTTTAATTTATAACTCAGTTTCAAATTGTATTTCTTTTTGAATTTTTATCATAACAAGGAGAGGGGGAGTGTCCCTCTACCTTGATCTCTTTTTGTAATCGCTTGTATCCTACCTCCAACGAGGAGGAGACTATTTTAGTGCTTTTGCCCTCCGTGCATGGTCTCGGACCACTAGGGCCTTGGGGTAGCAACCGTAGGCTGTGAACCAAGTAAACCCATTGTGTCATTTTACTTTCCCGCTGCGTGCTTTGATTTTTGAATCATCGAAAACGAACGAATTATCTTATCGCTATTAACCCCCCCTTCTAGCGATCCACTATTGATCCAACAATTGGTATCAGAGCTGGGGGCGCTATGATTTGGTGAAACCACCAATCTAGCCTTTTTACAGATTTGTTTTGAATTTTATGAGTCTTTTTTCATTCGTTTAAATTTTCTCCCGCACTACTAATCCAAGACGCAAGTCTTGGTACATTTCGTTGTTTTTGTCATTGCTAGATTCTTTCTCTTCACTTGTTTTTTTTTGTTAATGGCCCATCTCGAGGGTTTTAGCAATGTCCGACCTCCATTTTACAACGGAGATGACTTCCGTTATTGGAAGGGTCGGATAGAGTGCTTCCTTAAGACCCAGATCGAGATGTGGATCATAATCCAAACAGGATTCACACTTCCGACTAATGAAGTGGGTGAATCCTTGGATTATGACCAAAGGACCAATGCTACAAAAAGACAAGTCGAATCCGACGCCAAGGCAACTCAAATCCTCCAATGCGGTTTGTCAAAGGAGGAGCTCAATCGCGTCGGCCCCTTTATTAGTGTGAAGGACTTATGGACCAAGTTAGTGGAACTACACGAAGGAACCGATGAAGCTAAAGCTAAGGTATGCAAATGGGACCTTATTTTCAATAAATTATATAATTTAAAAATGCAGGAACATGAGACGGCGACTCAACTACATGCCCGTGTATAAGACATCGTCAACAATTTGCATGCCATCGGACAAAAGGTCAAAAATCGCGACCTCATAAGGTATGTTTTGAATTCATTTCCTAGGACTACCTTGTGGGCATCCATGGTCGATGCCTACAAGGTTTCTAAGGACTTATCAAAAATTAGGTTAGATGAATTATTTTTAGAATTTGAACTCCATAAACAGTCTAATTTGGTACCCGAAAAAGGTATAGCCCTTTTTGTAGGTCCAAAGAAGAAGCCGCAAGTAAGCCACCCCCGAAGGAAGAAGGAGATGAGTACGAGTCAGAGGTCGATCCGGAGATGTAGACCGAACTAGTCAATCTAGTTCGGAGGATGATTAAGAGCCGAAGATGACCCATCACTCAACCCAAGGAAGGTAAATCTAAAGCTAGTTCTAACATTAGGTGTTATGAATGCAATAGGTGGACACATCAAGTCAGAATGTCTGAAGCTCAAGAACAAAGCACCGAAGTTCAAGAAGGTGCTCAACGCTATGTGGGAAGAGGCATCGGAGGAAGAAGATGATGACCTCATCTTCATGGCTAAACCAACCGAATCGGAGCCGGAGTCTGAACCTGAGCAAGAATCTAAACCCGAGGATGAGTCAGACTACGAATCACTATTCAAGACAAGCCACGGATCCGCATCCGGTTCAAGAGATACGCTCAAGGTAAGTCGATCCCTCATTAGTACTTTATATAATGCAATTAAGTTTTTAACTAGGAAGTTAGCTAAGTCCGAGTCCAAGGTCGAGGCCCTGGTTGAGGAGGTTAAACTCCTTAAACACGAGGTCTCCCTAACCTCTTCGACTAGACAAGTTCAAGAGGAGGACTCAACTCGAGTTGAAAAGCTCGAAGTTGAGAACTCACTTTTGAAAAGTCAAGTCGAAGATCTTAGGAACACGTTGGAAAGGTTCACTTTGGGATCCAAGGGACTTGACCTCCTACTTGGATCGCAAAGGGTCGTGTACAACAAGGTCGGGCTTGGGTTTAGCTCAAATACGACTAATAAGTCGTATATGTCGATTGTAAGTCGACATAAAAAACTTGTCCAAGCATGGGTCCCTAAGACCACTTTGATTTCTCAATTAGAGTCTAACCAATATTGGGTTCCCAAGGAACAAATCCACTATGTGGAAAAACCAAACCGATTCAATGGTCCAGGGGGAGCCAATACAAAATTTGTTTGTGCTATTACTTAGAAATTGCATGCTTAGGTTTTTTTTCTTTCTTTTTCTTTTTAGAATGGTTAGATAGGGACTATAACTCGTCAATACTTGATAACATAATATCAGGATACAGCGAGATGATAGTACACTAGGAAAGCGAAGTCTTGGGTACACGAGCTAGATAAGGCGTATCTAGTTCGGTTCACTTGATCGAGTGGAACTAGCTGAAGCTACCTCGTCGTATCCTAGACTAGTTAGACCAGGAAGTGGTCTTAGGTGAGTCAAGTTACTATTTTCTCGAAATTGGCTTTGTCTAAGGAAGTAGTCATTTTTCGATCAAAGAAGGCCTCTGTGCCTCGCCACGACCTGGAAGCCAAGATCTTGTAAAGGTGACTTAATGAGCTTAGGGTCAAATCCGAATCTAACGCAAGGTTGACTAGTTTCAATCATTAAATTTAAATCAAGTAAAATTGGAGGCATCTCACAAGAACACATAAGGATAACGTGTTTGATCATGTAGAAATGGGTGAGATGATCTAGGTCTAATAATTTACAACCAAATCTTAAAATTTCAATATTCAATCCAACTACCTTGTGTGTAGGATTAATGGATGTTGGACAGTGGTTGCTCCCGACACATGACCGGGGATCAACTTAAGTTTTCGAAGTTTCGATTCAAATGATAAGGATCGGTAGCTTTTGGAAACAACGGCAAGCTCAAAATCATCGGATCAGGTGATATTGAGCTCAACTCAAACTTTGTTATTCAAAACGTTTTACTAGTTGAAAATTTTGAATATAATTTACTTAGCGTAAGTCAGTTGTGTGATAATAACTATAAGGTCATATTTCTAGAAAATGAATACGTAATTAAAACAAATGAAAATTCTGAAACAATCCTTAAAGGAACTAGGAATAGCAACATCTATACTATTAATCTACCTAACTCCTCAACCAAGTTTCTTATGACACAGCAAGAGGAATCTTGGTTGTGGCACCGACGACTCAGTCACTCACACCCAAGACTCGTTCACAAAATGACTCAGAGTAGCTTAGTCAGAGGTTTGCCCAACCTTAACAACTTAGACAATAAAATTTGTAATGCTTGTCAACAAGGTAAACAACCTAGGACACAACATCAACTAACTAACTAAGAACGAACCAAAAGTGTTCTTGAGCTCATTCATTTGGATCTATTCGATTCTCATGGAGCCAAGTCACTTAATGGGAGTCAATTTTGCCTAGTCATAATTGACAACTATTCTAGGTTTACCTGGGTTAGGTTTCTTAAACACAAAAGTGATACCTTAGATCAACTCATCAACTTGTTTAAATTAATCGAAAACTAAAAGAACCTTAAAATTAAAAGACTTAGAAGTGACCATGGTGGTGAATTCGAAAATCACAAGTTCACAGATTTCTATAACCTAAATGGATACCACCATGAATTCTCATGTCTTAGAACCCCACAACAAAATGGCCTAGTCGAGCGAAAAAATAGAACCCTACAAGAAGCCGCTAGGACCATGTTGAACGAATACAACCTACCTGATAGGTTTTGGACAGAAGTCGTTAGTACGGCTTGTTATGTCCAAAATATAATTCTTATGGTAAAAAGACACCTTAAGACCTTATACGAAATCTACCATGACAAAGTACCTAATATTAAATACTTTAGAGTATTTGGATGTAAGATATGTATCCTAAACACTAAGGACTACCTAGGAAAGTTCACATCCAAAACCTCTACCGGTATCTTCCTAGGATACTCAACTACAAGTAGAGTCTATAGGGTATACAACCATGACACCCTTATAGTTGAAGAGGCCATTAATGTAGTGTTCGATGAAGGACACGAACCTACAAAACCCGTAGCAACACCAACTAGCGAACCGATTCATACCAAACTCGACTCCGACCTTGATATCGAGTCTAGTATTAATCCTAACCCAAGTCCAACGAGTCATCCTATCGACCAAGTGATAGGTGAGCCTAACCCAAGTCAAATTAGGATTCAAACGAATCATCCTATCGACCAACTGATAGATGATCCTAGCCTAGGAATTCAAACTAGAGCTTCATACCGAAATCTTAGCCAAATCTCCTTGATTTCTAAAATCGAATCCAAAACCATTGAACAAGCCCTTCTTGATCCCGATTGGATTATTGCAATGCAAGAAGAGCTAGCTCAATTCACTAGGAACGAAGTTTGGGAATTAGTACCACCACCTAAAGATAAAACAATCATTGGAACAAGGTGGGTCTTTCGAAACAAGCTTGATAATAAAGGTGAAGTAGTTAGAAATAAAGTAAGATTAGTCGCTAAAGGGTTTAGTCAAGTTGAAGGATTAGATTACGATGAGACCTATGCCTCAGTAGTTAGACTAGAATCCATCCAAATATTGTTAGCATATGCTACACATCGAGGATTTAAATTATTTTAAATGGATGTCAAGTCAGCATTCTTGAATGGATATATTAAGGAAGAATTTTATGTTAACCAACCCCCTGGATTCGAAAGTCTAGATAAACCCGACCATGTCCTTAAACTAAAGAAAGCTCTTTATGGACTCAAATAAGCTCCTCGAGCTTGGTACGAGAGGCTTTCAATTTATCTTAAGTCAAAAGGGTTTAACCAATGCCTAGTCGATCCGACCCTTTTCGTAAAAACCATAGGTAAGGAAATCTTTATAGCCCAAATCTACGTAGACGATATCATTTTCGGAAAAACCAATTCGATCCTATTAAATGAGTTCATTTCACTTATGGAAAGTGCATTTGAAATGAATTTAGTAGGTGAATTGAGTTTCTTTCTAGGACTACAAATTAAACAAACTAAGAATGGAATATATTTACATCAACAAAAATATACTAGGGAATTAATTAAACGTTTTGGAATGCAAGACGCTAAAACCATCAATACACTCATGACAACTAATGTCAATATAGGAGAGGACTTAGAAGGAAAGCTCATCGACCTAAAATACTATAGGAGTGCGATAGGGAGTCTTCTATACTTAACTGCGAGTCGACCCAACATTTTATTGGCAGTAAGTATGTGCGCAAGGTTTCAAACCTGTGCCAAGGAGTCTCATCAACCCTAGTCAAGTGTATCCTTAGATATCTAAAGGGCACACTAAGCGTAGGTATTTGGTTCCCTAGATCTATCGAGTTCGAACTAATCGGCTACTCCGACTCGAACTATGCCGATAGTAAACTCGATAGAAAGAGCACGAGTGGTTGTTGTCAACTTCTCGGCTCAAGTCTAGTGAGTTGATGCAGTATGAAGCAACATTGTGTTATCTTATCTACCAGCGAAGCCGAATACATCGCAATGGGTGAGTATGTGGCTCAGCTTCTTTGGATGAAGCACACTCTCCAAGACTTAAACTTAAACTTCAACAATATTAAAACTTACATAGATAATATTAGCTTAATCAACTTAACCAAAAATCTTATATGTCACTCTAGGACTAAACATATAGAGGTCAAACACCACTTTATTCGAGAACATGTAGCTAACGGAACCATACAACTCGAATATGTGGAATCCAAGTCAAATCTAGCCGATCTTTTTACTAAACATCTACCCGAAGTCTAATTTAGTCTATTAAGATGAAAATTGGGCATGTACGTAATAGAGTAGGATTTACAAATCATAACTTCTTATAACTCTATTATTTACTTTTCTTGTTAATGGAATTAGCTTAGGGCTTACCCTAGATATCATGTACCTATAGATTTAAGAATCCAACACATCTCACAACACATAGGATCAATGTGTTTGTGTACTTAGCCATGTAGATGGGCGTGAGATGTTAACACCTTACTCCTGGTTTCAGATGTAGAGCTAGTGCATCGCCATGAACCACGAAGTATAATCATCTATATTAACCGACTCTGATCAGGACTTATTGATCATTTCATATCAATCAAGTCAAAAAGAGTTGAACATATAAATAGATGAGCTTATTTTTAATATATTATTTTCAAATTATGTGGAACATGCTTGGACTTGGAACTAACACTTAAAACCCCCCACTCTTTCCGATTTATGGCAAAAGGGGGAGAAAAAGCCAAAGTTAAGGAATCATTTTTTCCGATTACTTAACTTAGTAACATAATCTATATTCTCATAGCTAAAAGTTAATGTTTACTTAACGTAATTTTTGCAAACTTAATTCTATTAGTTAAAAAAAGGGGGAGAAAGGTCAAGTTAAGAAATCTTCTTAACTTAAACTTATTTTTAATACTAAGGCCAACTTTAAGTAATTGTTAATTACTTAAACTCTTCCTAAGTAGCAAACATCAAGGGGGAGGGTTAAGACCTTCTTTCAAAAACTCACCCTTAGTCAAGGGGGAGGTTTCCTCAAGGGGGAGTACTTGAAAGAGAGTCTCTATTACTCCTACTTAATTTTCAAATTAAATTCTTCATTTCAATTTCATGATAATGCATATTATTTCCTTAACTTTCTGTGGGTTTGCCATAGATCAAAAAGGGAGAGATTGTTGGTGCAGTAGGCACCTAAGTTGAACCTGAGTTTTGATTATAGCAAACGATACAAAGTTAAGCTCATTTTGTTATCTCACGAGCTAAATCAAGTGTACAGAAAGTGCTAAAACTGGAGCTGAAGGTCAACGACACCCGGAGAGAACCGTGGTGGTCGGGCGACACTGGGAGGACTTCGGAGGAAGCCAAAGAACTCATGTGAAGACTGGAAGCAAAGTTTCAAAGGTAAAGGTTGAGGTAAGCTCGTGTGAGTGAGTGTAAGTAAGGTTGTGTCCTCCGTACGAGGACATCCTTAGGTGTCGATCCTACCAAGACTTCCCATGGAAGGTCTAAGTCGAGATCGGATGGTAAATAGCCATCGAGCTTACTTATACTAACTGCATTTTCGAGCTAACTCTTCATTGCAGCTGAAAATCCTGCCATCAGTCGACTGATACCTCCAACAGTTGACTGATAAGATTGATCAGTCGACTGCTGGTCAAGGATCAGCCTCGAGGAGAGTCAAAGCTTATCACTATTTCTCAAGAGCTAGGTGGCATCACCTCATGAAACTTCATCTCAACGATTAGGGTTTCACAAGGCTATAAAAGTAGGGGTTCTCCACCCCTTTTCCATCATTCCAAGAGCCTCCAAGTGCTTCCGATATGCTGCGACATTTCGACGATCTTCCGACGACGAAGTGTTACAGAAGCGACGACTTGAGCTCCAATCTTTATCCTTTCAAAGTCGTCGATAACCTTTTAATTTATAACTCAATTTCAAATTTTATTTCTTTTTGAGTTTTTATCATAACAAAGAGAGGGGGAGTGTCCCTCTACCTTGATCTCTTTTTGTAATCGCTTGTCTCCTACCTCCGACGAGAAGAAGACTATTTTAGTGCTTTTTCCCTCCGTGCGTGGTCTCGGACCACTAGGGCCTTGGAGTAGCAGTTGTAGGCTATGAACCGAGTAAACCCATTGTGTCATTTTACTTTCCCGTTGCGTGCTTTGATTTTTGAATCATCGAAAACGAACGAATTATCTTATCGCTATTCACCCCCCCCCCCCTCTAGCGATCCGCTATTGATCCAACAATATACTCCTCATAATATTATTTTTTATATATATCAAAGGGGGAGAGATACAAGTTAAGAGGTTAAAATTTCTTACTCATCACACATTAAGGGGAAGGTATTTTTAAGAGGGAGTTTTTAAAAATTGATTAATTAATATTTTTTTCCTTAACTTTGAATTGTGTTGCCATAAAGCAAAAAATGAGGGATTGTTGGTGTAGAGGTACCAAATAATTGAACCTAAGTTTTGATTATGGAAAAAGCTCAAAGTTAAGTCATGTTATTATCTGATGTGTTGTGATAAGTGTGTAAGAACTGAGTAAGCCTTAGCTAAGATCAAAGACGTCAAGAGAACAAATGCTAAGGAATAGGTAAATAGGCCAAGGTAAGCTCCGAGTAAGGAGCGATGGTAAAGACGCATCCTCGGTATGGGGACAACTGTAGGCGTCGATCCGACTAAGACTTCCGGAGGAATGTCGAAGTTGAGATCGGATGGTCAAAAGGGTTGTCACTATTAATATACTTGAATATTCTATGCTAATCTTGTAATGCAGGTGAAAGATTAAAGAAGCACCAAGTGTATTTGCCAAGTACCTTACAACAGTCAATTGATAGGAATTACCATTCAACTGACATGGTCTAATCGACTTGGAGAAAATAGCAGTAAACTGATGCATGCGAATCAGCCAAAATGCAAAGCCATGATTTGGATCGATCAAAGCTGCCATCTCAAGATAAGATCCATGAAATTGGGATCTAGATCTGGACTCATTCAAAGGCTCAAGTCTATAAAAGAAGGCTCTATGGCAAACCCTAAAGATTAATCAATTCCAAGTGCTCTTGTTCCTCTAACTCTCAAGCCTTCACAAGTTCTCAAGCAACCATCCTACGCATCTTTTAAATTCCGATGAAGCTTTATCTTTTTTTTTTACTTGTGTTGGTAATTATTTAAGTGTTGACCGATAAGGTTGGTATCGGCCCATCTCTTTTTGTAATCGTCTTATCTCTTACCTCCGACGAGGAAGAGACTCTTTTAGTGATTATCCTTTGAAAGCGATCAAGGATCACAAGGCCTTAGACTAGCAACCATCTGGTTGTGAACTAAGTAAAAGAGTTTTGTGTCTTTGTGTGTTTTTATATTTTCGTTGTGAGTTACGAGGTTTTTACAAATGAGAGAAAAATTTTAAATACGCTATTCACCCCCCCCCCTCTAGCGTTTTTCGATCCTTCACTTTATTGCCACAATCTATCATAAATAAATAAATTATTTAGATATTCAGTGTATATATTTATGTATGTATTCTCTAAATTGACTCAATGTAAATTTAATTTGGTTTACAAAATCAAGTGATAATTACGTTCCCACTCATTATTTGTATATGTCAATCTAACTTACATTGATCTATTCTATTATATACATCCCATCTAATGATCTTAATCATTATATAATCATGATATTTGACATTAAATGAACTGATCATTTATAATTATACTCATAATAAACTAATCAAGGAGTACATTGTAATAAATAAATATCATACATCATATAGAGTAAACAACATAAAATGAACAAATTATTAACATAAACATGTTGTACATTATTAACAGATAATAAAACTCTACTAAGAATGTTACACATAATATTCTTCCTACTCATAACCTAAACAACAACTCTAACAAGCTAAATAGACAATTACTACTCATACTAGGACAAATCCTAACGCAGTAGTAATCCAAACATGTCCTATCTTTCTAAGCTGAACTAGGACATCTTCAACTAGGATGCTCTCAAGATTATGTCAGGATACAGAATCCTATAAAGAACCCACACAAAGAGATCCCACAGAAAAAACCTCTTCAGGGTCTTCTTCTGGATCTTCTTTTGGATCCTCTTCACAATCTGCAAGTGAAGCAACTCTGTGCATAACTGAGTATAGGAAATGCATCCCTCATAGTGCCCCCATATCTGATGTGCTACATCACTCAAGTTTTCAGGAAATGAACGAATCAAAGCTCAAATCCTATAGTTGTCCAGAATTAGAAAATCCTGCATCTCTAGGCGTCAAAATAGTCTGTCCAATCTCCTCATGTGTCCACCGACTCCGTAAGTTGGGTCGTATTCTATCCCATGGATAGCTTCCCTCAGTTGATTTCGCATCACATCGCGACGAGTTATGGTAATAATCATATGTGTCATCTAAAAAATTAAAATTAATTAAGTCAGTACAAAACCGACAAACCAGTAGATATATCGACTTAATTCAATTTATACAAGCATAGAACTAATACTATACTTCAAGATAAAATAAATTTCCTTGATTTGCTAGAGAACAGTCGACTAATCCACTTAGACTAGTCAACTGGCACTTTTACCAGTCGACTATCATGTAAGTCCAGCCGACTAGAACCATGAAGACTTAACTTGGCCATGAATTCCTGAGAACTCGAACATCATCTGATTTGCTACGAGCACCCTAGGCACCCGAGCACCTTTGTATGGTATTCTATCTTCTCATCGTCCCTAGCCACCGACCCTAATTGACTAAACATATTATTAAGTTGTTTATGCCGAGTCCTAGTTGTTCCAATCAAATATGGCAAGTCAACCAATGTCGACAACCATATGGTGTGGTAGAGCACCTTATGTGCTAGTCGACCATCATTAGGTTCAAGCAAGCACCAAGTGTAAAACCCGACCACTGTTAGTGCTAGTCGAGACCCTGTGCTCTGGCTGAGCACCCCGGGTGTCGAGCACGATCGCCTGTATCGCCCGACCACCACATGCCCAGCCCGATAACTATGCATTTCACTGTCGAGCCGAGTGTCGAGCACTTTTGTCCAACGACCGAGTACTCTCGAGTACACAACCTGGGAGATTCATCGCTCGACTTATGGTGCCAAGCACCACCTGCTCGGGTGCTTTGTGCCTGCCGCAGTGCCGAGCACACAATGCTCTAGCACCGCATGCCCAAGCACCACGCGCTAGGGCATTGCACTTTGTCATGGTGTCATGAAGCCAATGCTTAACCACCGCATGGCCAAGCACCACGTGCTCGGGCGTTGTGCGCCTAACGCGGTGCCTAGCACCCAGTGCTCCGCACCGCGCGCCCGATTTATTCTCATCGAGTGACCCAAGCGACAGTTGTTTCCTACTCGGGAATTGTCGCTCGACCATTGAAAAATCGCTTAGCGCTTCACGCTCCTTGTCCCGAGCATAGAAAATGCTCCTGTAACCGCATTTCCCAACCGGGTTCAACTCGGCAATTTTCACCGTTCATCGTTTTCGCGATAAACTGTGAAATTTCCAGTCTAAATTAATGCGAACAAATGCAAACCAACTTTTGCTCTGATACTAATATTGAAATTATTGCATCTATTGCATGAATTTAAATGCCAATAAATAAAACTGTAAATACGAAACTTACAACGATTCGTCAAATTCTTCGCACTTCCAAAGATAATCGGTTCCAGGAAGTGATCTCTGCTCATCGTCTGAAGAATGATTACGATTTATCAAATCAAAAAGTTCTTACTCTTTCACGAACCAAGATCCAACCGTACTTTGGCATTCTCGAAACTCTTCATTCTCTTCGGCAACCTGATGGCGACTCACGCACAATGCCTTCACTCTTCGACAACACAATCCTCACACCTCTCTATTGCACATCTTTTTGGCTTTATCTCTTGGACTCTCAATTTTTGAACGCACGCTCCCTTTCAAAAAGAGTCTTGATCTACACACAAAATACATGAAATATATTTCGTGCACAATACCATGACAACGTGTGAGCAGTGAAAAAACTACCTACAAAAACCTCCAAAGGAGGATACTGACAAATGCATCTCCAAAGGTCCTCCTCCACTGTTGTAATTATCCACTGGTCAGTTGCTTGGCCCCTACAACTTCCTCCACATTATTAAGTGGAAGTTGATTGCGTTGACCAATGGAGGATTGGAAGGCTTCGAGATTAACTCTTCTCATTGGCACCATCTCAATGTCTAGCTCAACTTAATTTCTTTTCTCGTAGATGGCACTAAAAAAATGGTATGGCTAAAAACTACTACTACGCTAGATGGTAAAGCAGACATCTCAGTGAAGGATGAAAGTCACCCTACACACACCGAAATACACCTCAAGGGTGATAATGCCCCCCGATGTTTAAAGTCACAATAATGATATCAAAGCCAAGCAATAGAACTCTAATGGAGAAGGAAAAACAGTATTAGATTAAGATTAGAATGTGTTACCCATACAACTACAAGCTTTAATATTTATAAGGGATCAACACCCAAACTCTAAACCTTGAAGAAGCAAGGCCTTATGGATCATGGGTTGTAGAAATGCAAATCATGGAGGGGCATTCCCAGTATGGACTTGTAACTACCAAGGCTACCATGATTAGACTGTGAGCAGTGTAGGGAGCATGAGAGATCAAGGTCAACACAAGGAGCTCAAAGCATCAGAAGGGGAAGATCTCTACAAGGAAGACTGAGGGATGATAAGTCTTTAATCAAAGAGCTATTTGAATATGTTGACTCTGTTTGCAGAAAACAGACGATTGCAGATGGAAATTGATCGAGTGAACAAGAAGGAGATCAATGATAGTATGTATTAAGAGTTAGCTAAAGACTTGGAGGAACTGAATCTTGAAGATTTAAGAAAAGGGAAGGAGCAGCTAAGCTATCTGGAGGAAGCAATTGTGGTCTCAAAAATTAATGACCAATATCATCCAAAACGAATGATCAACTGGCTCTATAACATAATGGTAATTCTTGAAATTTCCGATAATACTCCTATTAAAGTCAGTGCAATTCTAGATACAGGTGCAACAACTTGCTGTATTGATAAGAGAGTTGTGCCCGAGAAGATACTAGAGAAGAATCCTTACACCATAGTGATAAATGGTGTGAATTCAAGACAAATTGCTAAATGGAAATTGAAAGGAGGACAAATGATCATTGGAGATAATAAATTTAGAATCCCCTTCACTTATTCTTTTGACATGACATTAGGGGACGGTATTCAAATGGTAATCGGATGTAACTTCATCAGAAATATGCAAGGAGGACTGAGGATTGAAGGTAACCTCATTACGATTTATAAAATGTTACATCTATTTCCACCAATGAAGCAGCTATACATGCAATCCAAGAGTTGAAGCTTGAAGAAGAAGAATATATTGAGATTCAGGAAAAGGTTTTCTATACTATGAGTCCTTCAAACCCAAGGCTTCTGAAGAAACATGAACACATGTTAGAAAGGCTAAGGAATCAGGGATTTATTGGAGATGATCCGTTAAAACACTGGTCCAAGAATAAAATTGTCTGCAAGATTGATATTATCAATCCCGATATAACTATACAGGATAAGCCGTTATCACATGTGACGCCCCTGATGAAGCAGACCTTTGAAAAACATATCAAAGCTCTTCTCCAATTGAAGGTTATCAGACCTAGCAAGAGCTTTCACAGAACAATGGCTATGATTATGCAGTATGACACCTCTATTGATCCAACTACTGGAAAAGAGGTAAAAGGGAAAGAGAGAATGGTATTCAATTATAAAACTCTGAATGACAACACATACAAAGACCAATATAGCCTCCCTGGCATAAATGCTATTCTCAAGAAGGTGAGCAATTCAAAAATTTACTCAAAATTTGATCTGAAATCAGGCTTTCATCAGATTGTCATGGACCCTTCATCAGTAGAATGGACGACTTTCATTAGCCCTTCTGGATTATACGAATGGCTTATTATGCCCTTCGGACTCAAAAACGCCCCAGCGGCTTTTCAAAGAAAAATGGATAATTGCTTCCAAGGTACGGAGGATTTCATTACAGTTTATATTGATGATATTCTTGTATTTTCATCTTCAGAACTGGAGCATGTTAAGCATCTTGAAGTAATGCTAAAAATTTGTGAAGACAATGGGCTAATTCTTTCACCAACAAAATACAAGCTTGCAATTCAAAAAATTGAATTTCTTAGAGCTGAGATAGGAGAAGGAAAGTTACGCCTCCAACCACATATTATTAAGAAGATCACTAAATTTAAAGAAGAACAACTCAAATCCAAGAAGGGTCTAAGATCGTGGCTAGGTATCCTGAACTATGTAAGAACTTATATTCCAAATTTAAGTTCCAAGCTAGGACCTCTTTATGAGAAGACGTCACCACATGGTGACAAGAGGATGAAGCCATCGGATTGGGAAATTGTTAAAACAATCAAGGCTCAAGTCCAACAGTTACCAGACTTGGAAATTCCTCCGGAAAATGCTTATATTATTCTTGAGACAGATGGATCTATGACAGGATGGGGAAGAATCTGTAAGTGGAAGAAGGCTAAGTATGATTCCAAGAGTACAGAAAGGATATGCGCATATGCACATGGGAAGTTCTCTACTGTTAAATCAGCAATTGATGCGGAAATCTATGTCGCAATGGAAACCATGAGTGCACTAAAGATTCATTACCTTGACAAAGAAGAGATTACTTTGAAAACTGATTGTCAAGCTATAATCAGTTTTCACAACAAAACTTCCAAAAACAAGCCTTCACGTGTTAGATGGTTGGCTTTTACTGATTTCATTACTGGGACAGGGGTCAAGGTGAACTTTGAGCATGTGGATGGCAAACTGAATGTTTTTGCGGATTCTTTATCAAGGCTTATTGAGGGACCTGAGACGATAAATATGATCAGAACTGAGGATGAGTTTACAGATCTTGCATCCTGAGGTAACTACTTTAGTTGATTATAAATTGTTAACCCAATATGAAACTCTCATTGCAGCAACTAAGCAAGATATATTCCTTCCTGAGGAATATGACAAAAGGAAGAAGATGGCCAACATTGAAGAAAGCGTCATCCAGCAACTTTCCTTCGCCTTGAAGGAATTCAAGCTAATACAGCAAGCAAAGGAATCTGACTTCTATTGTAGAAGACACTGGGAAGGGCCAAGAAAAGATTAATTCATGGCTAAGTCTCATGAGATAGGGAAAGTGAGAAAAGACATTTGAAAAGTCTTACTTTGAGTGACATCTATAGAGACATAAGGCAAATGCCGCCTTAAAAGCATGGTGAGCCCAGTGGAAGAAAGATTGAAAGGACTGAGTCCCGAGGAGTCGTCCTTATCAATCATGTGTAGTATAGGTGTAAAGTGAGTAGAGTGAACTGTAAAGTCTTATATGATAAGAAAGGGTATCTGATCCGAAGGACTGATGGGGCCCAATGAGCACCCGCTTCATTTTTGATACAACCTTTGTTGATTATATAAGGCTAGGAGTGCCAAGAGGTTTGACAGACTCAAGCATCACCGAGCAAGTCATTCCTTCTTTAGTTCAAGTTTTTCAGTGTGAAGTGTGAAGTTCTTTGTGAAGTTTCTCTGTGAGTGTTCTGCTTGTTTGGTCTTTATAAATAAAAACTCCGGACATCGTTCCAGGTTTTATTTTAAAAAAAAAACTCAATCCTCTTGTAATGAGCAATGGAAGTTACCCTCAGCTCAATAGCAAATAGGTGCTTTACTTGTTCTCCCAAATAATATTGGAATGTATAATGATGTCATTTCCAGGTGGGAATCCATAACTACAAATGTAATTGATTCCAAGATCTGGGCTGATAGACAAGCAAAAGTTCAGTTCATTGAAAATCTGCTGGGTGAAATTGAAAAGAAGACATTCATACAATGGCGACCTATCAATATGTTATAATTATGAGATCCAGCCTGGTGGTCGTGCATTAATTGAAACTGGTCTGGCCTTTTCAATCCCGGAAGGCCACTATGGAAGGATAGCATCAAAATCTGTCATTTCATGGAAGAAAGGAATTCATATTGGTGCAGGAGTTATAGATAATGACTACAGAGGACAGGTATATACTCCAATAGTATTTCCTCTGTACTTCTCCTGAAATTTTTGTTCAAGATAGTTGTCAATTAGAGGAGGCATTTTACGATAAAACTTACTTGATAACTCCTCATTGATGAACATTCTGCCCGTTTTGGCCGCTAGTTCCTTATACTAGTTTATATAACTCACCAGCTCCTTCGTACTTGGACATGCCAACCTTTCTAAGTCCAAGTAGGCTTGATTCTGCTCTGTAGTAGACCCTGTTGTAGGGTCTTCTAATGTAATTATCCTCCTGATTTGGGATAGTACATTTTGTGTTTCTTCTGCTGAATTTATGAGTTTATCATATTGTTCTGGAAACATCATTCGCCATTGTATGAATGTCTTCTTTTCAATTTCACCCAGCAGATTTTCAATGTATTGAACTTTTGCTCTTCTATCAGCCCAGATCTTGGAATCAATTACATTTGTAGTTATGGATTCCCACCTAGAAATGACATCATTATACATTCCAATATTATTTGGGAGAACAAGTAAAGCACATGTTTGCTGTTGAGCTGAGGGTAACTGTCATTGCTCATTATTATATCCCTCCCTTAATCTTCCTATTCTTGAATTTGAAAAATCCATATTGTTGTAAGGATTAGCTCTTGCTGCTGGTCTAGAAGCAGGTCCATATTGGGTGGTCCCATCATGGAATCCTCTGGAGGATTATACGACGAAGTAGCTCCTGATGAGGCTAGGATAGTACTTTTGAATAATGGATAATCCATCTCCAATTCCTCCATCTGGCTTTCCTCTATCTGAGTAAATATCATTTCTCCTGTATCAGAATTTGTTGTTTCCTCTTCATCTTCATTAAATGTTGATTTTGTTGATAGAAAACCATCAGATTCATCGGTATCAGATTCATCAAATTTAGCTCTATCCGATTCATACCCACCACCTTCCGCAAATGGATTTATCCATTCCGCAGAATCATGAAGTGTTAATAATGTATCCAGCTTAAGAAATTGCCGAAGTAGCACCTCCCGTTCGTCTTCAAATGAATCCCCATGAATTGGTTGTTGTGGGTTTGGAGGGGGACAAAGCTTATACATTAAGGCATCCCATTCAGGTGTGCCTATTTGGGTACTAGATTCTCCAAAGCCTTGTTGTTGTCGAATTGTTGATGATAATTGCTCCACTTGTTGCAATTGTGGAGTGCTGATTTGCTCCACAATGAGTTGAGCAACTACTTCACCCTGAGATAATTTTTGGATATTTGAAGTTAAATTGAATACAAGAATAATCCATATGGGTTTGGCTATGATCCGAATTCATGCTAAGAATATCACTGAATTTAAAGAAGAACAGCTCAAATCCAAAAAGGGTCTAAGATCGTGGCTAGGTATCCTAAACTATGCAAGGACTTATATTCCAAATTTAAGTACCAAGCTAGGACCTCTTTATGAGAAGACGTCACCACATTGTGACAAGAGGATGAAACCATCGGATTGGGAAATTGTTAAAACAATCAAGGCTCAAGTCCAACAGTTACTAGACTTGGAAATTCCTCCGGAAAATGCTTATATTATTCTTGAGACAGATGGATCTATGACAGGATGAGGAGGAATCTGTAAGTGGAAGAAGGCTAAGTATGATTCCAGGAGTACAGAAAGGATATGTGCATATGCACATGGGAAGTTCTCTACTGTTAAATCAGCAATTGATGCAGAAATCTACGCCGTAATGGAAACCATGAGTGTTCTAAAGATCCACTACCTTGACAAAGAAGAGATTACTTTGAGAACTGATTGTCAAGCTATAATCAGTTTTCACAACAAAACTTCCAAAAATAAGCCTTCACGTGTTAGATGGTTGGCTTTTACTGATTTCATTACTGGGACAGGGGTCAAGGTGAACTTTGAGCATGTGGATGGCAAACTGAATGTTTTTGCGGATTCTTTATCAAGGCTTATTGAGGGACCTGAGACGATAAATATGATCAGAACTGAGGATGAGTTTACAAGGATCTTGCATCCTTAGGTAACTACTTCAGTTGATTATAAATTGTTAACCCAATATGAAACTCTCATTGCAGCAACTAAGCAAGATATATTTCTTCCTGAGGAATATGACAAAAGGAAGAAGATGGTCGACATTAAAGAAAGCGCCATCCAACAACTTTCCTTCGCCTTGAAGGAATTCGAGCTAATACAGTAAGCAAAGGAATCTGACTTCTATTGTAGAAGACACTGGGAAGGGCCAAGAAAAGATTAGAGACATAAGGCAGATGTCGCCTTAAAATCATGGTGAGCCCAGTGGAAGAAAGATTGAAAGGACTAAGCCTCGGGGAGCCGTCCTTATCAATCATGTGTAGTATAGGCGTAAAGTGAGTAGAGTGAATTACCATCATGTTATAGAGTCGGTTGATCATCCGTTTTGGATGATATTGGTCATTAATTTTTGAGACCACAATTGCTTCCTCCAAATAGCTTAGCTGCTCCTTCCCTTTTCTTAAATCTTCAAGATTCAGTTCCTCCAAGTCTTTAGCTAACTCTTGATACATACTATCATTGATCTCCTTCTTGTTCAGTCGATCAATTTCCATCTGCAATCACCATGTGGTGACGTCTTCTCATAAAGAGGTCCTAGCTTAGAACTTAAATTTGGAATATAAGTCCTTGCATAGTTCAGGATACCTAGCCACGATCTTAGACCCTTCTTGGATTTGAGTTGTTCTTCTTTAAATTCAATGATCTTCTTAATAATATGAGGTTGGAGGCGTACCTTTCCTTCTCCTATCTCAGCTCCAAGAAATTCAATTTTTGGAATTGCAAGCTTGTATTTTGTTGGTGAAAGAATTAGTCCATTGTCTTCACAGATATTGAGATTCAGGAAAAGGTTTTCTATACTATGAGTCCTTCAAACCCAAGGCTTCTAAAGAAACATGAACACATGTTAGAAAGACTAAGGAATCAAGGATTTATTGGAGATAATCCATTAAAACACTGGTCCAAGAATAAAATTGTCTGCAAGATTGATATTATCAATCCCGATATAACTATACAGGATAAGTCGTTATCACATGTGACACCCCTGATGAAGCAAACCTTTGAAAAATATATCAAAGTTTTTCTCCAATTGAAGGTTATCAGACCTAGCAAAAGCCGTCACAGAACAATGGCTATGATTGTGCAGTCCGACATCTCTGTTGATGCAACTACTGGAAAAGAGGTAAATGACAAAAGGAAGAAGATGGCCGACATTGAAGAAAGTGTCATCCAACAACTTTCCTTCACCTTGAAAGAATTCGAGCTAATACAGCAAGCAAAGGAATCTGACTTCTATTGTAGAAGACATTGGAAAGGACCAAGAAAAGATTACTTCATGGCTAAGTCTCATGAGATAGGGAAAGTGAGAAGAGACATCTGGAAAGCTTAGAGAGTTTAACGTAGAGATCTCACAATAGAGACTCAAAAAGTTCGGAATGGAAAACTTCGGTAGCTTAAAATTAAATTCTCAAAATGCTTAGAGTGTCGACCTAGTGAAAGAGGTCGATTATCCTGCTGACCTCTATGGAGAGGTTAGCATTCTGATCCAATGTCTATGTATGCTTTGTATTCTATTCGAGATCACCCTACTAAGCGAGATGGACAGCAATAGAACCGTGTAGGTATGGCTTACTTAACTGAAATAAGATTATTATTTTGAATTATATGGTTTAAAAAATCTAAAATTTGCGAATATGTTCAATACTAGGTTTTGTAAGGAATGTAATAACCGCATATGTTTATTGGATAATTATCTTTTTTCCATTCCTTAGTTATGATGGGATTAAGTATTCCGTTTATGATTCATTTTTAATAGATTCCTTTTTCCCCTCATTTTCCATTCAAAGAACGTTAATCTTATATTCACGCACAACAAAAAAACAGAAATCATCTAGAATAGTCCTTGTACGGATAGAGTTGTAAACGAGCCAAGCAAAACCAAACTTTGTAGTGTTCAGACTTGTTTGATAAGATAATCAAGCTGAGCCGAACCAAGCCTAAAATTAACCAAGCTACTGAAAAACCTATTCAAGCTTAGCTTGGTATTTTTTTTTTGAGCTTGAACTTGGCTTGAGCTTGAATTGAACTTGACTTGTTTAATGGATATCAAGCTTCTAATCAAGCTTGATTCAAGCTTATTTAAATTTAATTTATTTAAACGTTATCAAACTCTTAAGTCAAACTTGTTTGTTTATTTAAAATTTTACTAATTTAATCCTGATTTTAAAATGAGTATAAATAAATTCAAAAATAATTTTTAAAAGAGTATAATCATAAATCGACTTTAAATCGACTTGTTAATGTTCACGAACACCGTTCACGAATACTGTTCGCGAATACTGTTCACGAACATTAACAAGTTGAACACATGCGTATTCAAACTCGTTTATTTAATTTATCAAGCTGTTCAAGCTTATTTATTAATTGATTTTGATACATACTAAACGAACGTAAACGAACTCTTATTGAGTCGAACACCAAATTCGTTCATGAACGTTTGATTCATTTACAACCCTATGTACAGATAAAAGGTCCCTTTATTTTTTTATAACCATAGTTTACCTAATATACCCAATACAGTATAACCTCACAATATAGTATAATCAAACATTAAGAAAAGATCTAACACCCTCGACGATAACGTTGCATTTTTCCAATGCAGCAACTTGATTAACTTGGAACGTATCATATCTCGCAGCCACTTGATTAACTTTGAACGTATCATATCTTCGAAACATTTTAAGCTATGCTATTATCTAAAATAGTCCTCTTATAAAATTTAAAAAAAAAACATACTGCAATTGGAAAAGCTCTACAGAGATGGAAAAACATGTTTTTATCTGTATGAATTTACTATATAACATTTCTTTTACTTTGGTGCATCACACAGTCCGGTAGATTCATCGCAGAACCCATCGCGATCTAGTAATTTCGGAGGTGGAGCACTCAAGAGTGGTGAAGAAGGGCTACCATATGCGTTTCTGCGAGTGTTTCCACATCCTAGACTTTTCCTTGTGCTCACTCCAGTTATAGGATTGGTTCCATTTGCATACTTGCACAATGCCTTCAAAGGAAGTAAATTAGCAACGCTGTATAAAAGATATCTAATCCAACTACACCATTAAGATACTATGCAAAATTATGAGCTGGTGATGTGAGAGTAGGTATTAATCGTTCTTTTGAACTGTAGGTATTAATTGTTCTCTTTCATATCTCTCACCGGTCTTTGTCAGTTCTTCCTCAGTAAATGCTGGATTATACATCCGTGGAGAAACAGTAAACTGTGTATCATGACCTCAACAAACATACAAATTCTAGTTGAGTCCATATCTTTACTAAAAGATGGTGCAGAAGAAAACCCATTTCTGTAGAAACAGTAAAACTGTTTATCATGACCTCAACAAACATACAAATTCTAGTTCAGTCCATAGCTTTGCTAAAAAATGGTGCAGAAGAAAAACCATTTCTGTAAAGGAAATTAATGTGACCCTACAGTTGTTCTTACATTATCTTATGTCAACTCTATGATGCATTAGTACTCAACAAGATTTGCAAATGAGAGGAAAAGGTATAAATAGCACTTTTATCGTCCACTATATAAAATAAAACCTTCTACCTGAGAAGTGACTAGAATGCAAACAATAGTCCAATGGAGGAAACAAAAAAAGGTAATGAGGAAAAAATAATTTACTATAGAATGTTAACTAAATGTACAATTTTCAAGAAATTATTTATCCAAGTATTTCACAATATACATCACCTGTTTTTGTGGTAAGTCTAGCACAGCATCACTAAAGTCAGCACCATTAATGACTGCACCACCAAGATCACTACGTGTGAGAACTGCTCTTACGAGCACAGCATTTGTGAGGTTCGCTTCATTAAGAACCTGTTCGACATCAATTACCAATTTACAACAAGAATATGGCATCATAGCATATTCATATTTGAGTATTCTCAAACTGTAAAATAAATTCTTTTCTAGAAAACCAATGATTCATATAAAATGCTATTGAAGTATATTGAAAGTTTCCAAAATTCAAAACAAGGGTAAAAATGATCGCTAATTGGATGATTGCAAACTGGGATATGCAAGTTCATGGCTTGAATTTGTTTCCTCTTGTGCATGCCTGATCAATATTGAAACCCCGAGTAGATCAGAATTACATTTGATCCATATTTCAAACTATTTGAGAGTATCTATAAAAATATCAAATCATAGGATAAAATATCAGCTCTCAAAAATAATTAAAAGCAAATACGTTCAAAGTCCAAACTTACAATTTGTCAAAGTAGCTTATAAATATTAGAATTCCCCCATAATCAAGATCCAGCACACTAACATATGGCGAAGCAATTGACCCCACTAGATTATATTTTCTTGACATGGTAGTTGCAAATTGATTTTGTAGATAAAAAAGTTACCCATTTGAAGACATACTTACTCTAAATATCATACAGAATAAGATTGTCACATGCTATAAATATACTTGTTGTCAGCCTACTAATAATGGTAACAAAGCTTCCAATTGTTGGTTCAATCGTACCATAAGTGGTTAGGTTCAACCATGTGTTTTGAGGTTTGTGCAAAATGTTTAGGAGTTGCATATTGTATTGAATATGTGTTTGAGTTATCAGGGACCTAGAAGCACACACATAAAGGTCAAAGAGCTCGTAACTAAATGAGGTTGAGTGATGATGTTGACTCTACATAGCCAAGTCGACACGCTTAATGGCTTAGAGGTTTGATGGAGATCAAAGAAAGTCACATAAGTCTCGAGGGACCCTGGACAAAAAGCATTGAATTAGTGTTAGAGCAACTTATGGAGGATGACTTAGCGCGGCCAAGATGGTTAGCTTAATGGTTCAAGGTCAATTGGAAAAATAGAAAGATGGTATAGGACATTTGAGGTACCACAGGACAAGGAGAATCAGGATATAATTATTGATGACAGTAGAAAAAAGGTGGACTATATATGTAAGTGAAGCCTAAAAGATGGCACATAGAGCAAACTATGGGCTCGGTGCATCTAAGTAACGAGTAAGCTAACAAGAGACAACCTTGGTGATGAAGTCAAACCACAGAAGGTAAGCTCGAGTATGTGGGCTATGAGTTTTAAGAGAATGCATTCTTGGAAAAGAGATAGATCTCAACTTAGGTGAGACTCAACATTTAGGATGATCATAGCCAGACTTCCAATAAACTAAAAGTGAATCTTGTCGATTTATGAGTTTAGTCAACTAAGGAGGACTTAGGCTAATTAGCTAATGAACAAAATATTCTTATTCGTGATTAAGTCGATTGAAATGTTGGTCGATTGATGAATAATTCTAATTGACTAATGTTATAGCAAAAAAACTAGAAGGAGCTTTTAATTTTAACAAAGTTGCACTATAACAGTCAAATGACCTAAGAGCTACAGTGGACTGGTGGTGGAATCTAATCAACACAAATAGCCACTGACTCAGGTTGAAGCAATCAAAAAGCCAATTGACAACTAATGATGGATCCATTTGACTGATCAATGACAAACCAACTAAACAAGAAGTGAAGTTTGAAGGTGAAAGTTGTATAAAAGGGGGCAAGGTAAATGTTTGAAGATTGGCAAATTAGTGATTGATTATATCATATGAGCCGCATCATATGCTACTTTAAGCTCCTTTTTAATCTTGTTTTCCTATTTATGTTGTAAGAGGTTCTTCACCTTTAGAGATTATTTGTGAAGGAGAAAAAAAGTAGGCTTTTTGAGATTGACTCACCAACAAGTCATACACTATAAAGTAAGAACTAGGATTCCAAGCCACGTTGTATGCGCTTGTTAGTGATTGCTATGCAATTGTGTTTATGTTTTTATTTTGGCTACACTATCCTTAATTACCTTGCTAAGCATGTAGCAAGAGTAGTATTAGTTTGTATTTGTAGGAACAATCAATATTCATTCCCCTCTGTCCGTACACACTAGTCCCAACTAGTGGTATCATAGCCCGATCGCATGAAAGGACTAACCATCACTCAAGAACAAAGAAATAGCCAGAATGGTGTACAAAATCCCCATTACATGATGAAGATTTCAATTTTTTGGAAAAAAGGGAACTTGTTCAAAATTGATTTGGGATGGTTCTTACCATGAAGTGGGATTTAAAAGTTCACAAGACAAGAAAAAAAGAAATCTCAAGGAAAGTAAATTGAAATTGAGATTTTTAAACTAAACACAAAAGCTATAGATTCAATTACTTCAATTTTCTATAACTTTATTTTAATCAAGGCCAGGGGATATAAGAATGATGCAAGAGCATCCAACAGTATGACTAATTCTTATCTTATAATGCGAGTCTGTCTCCTTTTGAGCCATAACGAAGAGCAATTGAAGCCTCCAATAAGGATTTCGACACTCCCATGGACCCTTAGACGAGCATACTCCATTTCGAGCCTTGGCAAGAAGAATTTAAGCCCTCCAATAGCCAGCATGACCTGCTAGTGTCCCTTAGCATGGATCTGTTCCATTTTGGATTTGAACGAGGCGAAAACGAAATTCTCAGAGGCCAACACGGGCTAGCTATGCTCTGGGGCACGACCATGCCCCGCTCTATGATTTAACAAAGTTGTTCCAATAGGGAACGACCTGCCCATGTTCCCTGGCACAGTTGTTCCCACGGGCATGCCTGTGTGGCTCGCCGCCATGACTCAATTTAGGGTTTCTTAACATATTTAAACAAGGGTTAGGGATATTGTAAAGACTTCTTGTTTTGGTTTTAATAAAATTTCCTTTTCATTTAAACCTAGAGGTGGCCCTCTTTGTTTGTGAATTCTCTCCTCATTTAATTTCTCTGCAACCCTTTATTTAAATATTGCATGCGAAAGAATTCCCATCCTACTCCCTCTGTGTCAGTTAATATCAGAGTTATAAATCCATGGATGGTCATCGTAGTAGTGGTAGTGGTCTGAGGAAGCTTCGCACCAAGATCAAAATATACCGTATGAGCTCATCGATGATCTACAAAGACAAATTGCAAAGCTATCTCTGCGTCTAGCAGCATGAGATCTTGAAAACCATGAGGTATTTGATGTTAAGGCAATCTCTTGCCATAATATGGTTTTGATGTGTGTGGCAAAGGGTTTAAGTTAGTTTGTTATGTTGATTTGATATGTGCGTTGAAGTCGTGCAGGACTTAGTAATTCGCACATGGAGTCGTGGCAAGTTTCACATCTCATGACTCGTGCCTTGAGTCGGTGAAGGATAGCTTTGCGGAAGCCGTGCGCTTGGAGCATCCGAGGGACCGCCGGACGAGAAGCTTGGAGTGAAGCCGGAGAAAGTAGACTTCGAGGCAAGAGACGCGAAGGAGCATTGCAGAGCCGTGCGCCTGATGCTGCCGAGGGACGTGGCCGCGAACGAAGAGAACTTCGAAGGCGAGGGACTCCGAGGGATGAGAGTGAGCGATTGTAACCCGAGAAGGGGTAGCTCTTAGGTGAAACTCGCCATTCGCCGTGTGTCGGATGAGTTTTCAACACCGGTCGACTACCATGTCATGGCGATCGCTTCCGAGTCGATGGGTCGATCGACCGTTTAAGTCACCGAATCAAGTTGATCACCGATCGGCATGGGCAATGATCGATCGGTGATCAATCGATCCGCCAAGGGACGGAAGTCGATCGATGGCACCGCACGGGCGAGTGGAGTCGACCACAGGACTCGGTGATTGACATCGATTGACATTCCATCACCGATCGGTGATGCAATACCGCTGGATGGAATCCAACGTGGAAAGCGGCCGTTATTAGGCTATAGGACCCGCCGATCGATGGGTGCCATCGTCGATCCCTGTGTCAACGGGAAGAAACCCTCTTCCTCTATAAAAAGGAAGGGGATGGGGCTTTGGGGGGTTAATGCTTGAATGCTCAACTACTCCCAAAGTGCCCTAAACGATTTCCCACTCTTCTACTTGCTCTAATCTTCATTCCATTGTAGAAGAGTGATCTTTGTGTAAAAGAGGTTACCTCCACCTAGCTTTGTGCCAAGGAGAGATCTAGTGGATAGATTGCGGAGTGATTCACCGTGGACGAATCGGACCGTGGATTAGCGGCGTAGCCGTGAACCACGTTACATCTCCGTGTTTGTATTGCTTGTTTTGTTTGCTTGTCTTTGTTTTATTTGTATTTGCATATTCCGCTTGCGCTAACGTTTTGTAGACGAGCAAAATCTGACATCCTACGGAAGAGGGCTATTCACCCCCCTCTAGCTGGCCAATTGATCCCCTACAAGTGGTATCAGAGCCAGGTTAGCTTGTCACCGGACTAACCGCCGCAACAAGCTCTACATCAAAAATGGCCGGCTCAAACATCCACCCACCGAAGTTCGACGGTGAATTCTCTTGGTGGAAAAAGAGAATGGAGGTATTCTTCGAAACCGACTTTGAAATTCTATTAATAATGGAAAACGGTTTCGAGTTGCCTAGGAACGAAAATGGGGAACCATTGGAGAAATCAAGGTGGAGCAAGAGGCAAAGAGAAGAATATTTGGCAAATTCAAAGGCCAAGCACCACCTATACAATGTACTCCCCCAACAAGAAGTCAATAGGATAGGGGAATGTTCTAGTGCTAAGGAGATGTGGGAGAAGCTAGTTGAACTTTATGAAGGCACTTCGGAAGCCAAGCTAGCAAGAAAGGATCTCCTCCGCTCCCAACTATCAAATATTAAGCTTGAAAAGGGAGAAAAGGTAACTTCTCTACATTCTAGATTTAAAGAAATATTAATTGGGCTAACAAGTGTAGGAGAAAAGCTCTCCAACCGGGATATGGTATTGAAGGTTATAGATGCCTTTCCCCGGTCCTCAAGATGGAGCTCCATGGTGGATTCGTTTTATATCTCCAAGAACTTGGAAGTAAGTACCTTGGAGGAATTTTTCTCAACAATGGAGCTTCACGAAACTAGGGTTGAAGGAATACAAGAAGAGCCTAGAATTCAACCCTCAAGAGGAGTAGCCTTGATGGCAAATAAGGGGAAGAAGAAGATAGAGATCCCCTCCTCCTCCGATGATGAAGCCTCTACCTCTTCCATGGATAGCACGGAAGAAGCCTACATGGTAAGGAAGGTAAGGCGTGCATTTAAGAATTTTAGATTTGATAAATCTCATGATAGGAATAGAAGACCAAGAGGGAAGATCATTTGTTACAATTGCCAAGGAGAGGAACATATAAGGGATAATTGTCCCCTCCTAAACAAGAGCAAGGAAGAAAGGAAGAAGAAAGAAGAAAAGAAGAAGAAGAAGGGGAGCAAGAGAAATGAAGAAGAAAAGAAGGCCAAGGAAAAGGGAAAGGTCATGGCACTCAAAGCGAAGACATGGGATGACCTTGCCTCTTCATCCTCATCCGAAGAAGAAGAGCATGTCTACTCCAACCTAGCACTAATGGCTCTTCATGATTCGGATTGCTCCTCCTCCTCAAATGAAGAATCAAGCACAAGTGGGGAGAGCTCAAATGAAGGGGGAGCTTCTACATCCTCCTCATCTGAAGAAGAAGAAGAAGACATGGAAACTATGGTAACGAATGCCTCTCCTAAGAAAATAGTTTCCATAATTTCTAGTTTAACTAGGGACTTATTTGGAATGAAAAAGAAAAATAAAAACATGCTTGATCAAATTAAGGCATTAGAAAATAAGCTAGAAAATGCATGCTTAAATAATAATGATATTTCTTCTAGCTTAAATGATGCATGTTCACATGACTATATGCCTTTGGATGTTAATGATGCATGCATAGAGGAAAATAGGGCTTTAAGGGAAAAGGTAGACTATTTGACAAAAGCCCTAGAGAAATTCACTATTGGCTCCAACACATTGAACATGATTATAGGGAGCCAAAGGACAAGCTTCAACAAAAAGGGCCTAGGATACAAAGAAAAGAAAAATGAAAAGGCCTATAAATGCCTAATTGCTAGGGGACAAGATAAAAAGAAAGTAATAGCTAGGAAATGGATCCCCAAGGAATACTTAGTGAACCCAATAGGAAAGAATTTATTTTGGGTTCCAAAATCCATCCTTAAGGATGGGTAGTCGACCTATAACCATTAAATTGACCTATATCATATTTTGGTTGACTTAGGATGGCGGGACAACATTTTTAGAATAGTGTTGGGTGATGATAACGTGCATATAAATAGATAATAATGCTTAAATCATAATGATTAATGTAATTGCTATGTATGTTTGAAATCATGATTTATGATTTTAATATTTGGCACGTAATCATGAGAAATAGGGTTGAATCATGCTTTAGGTGATACTTTGTTTATTATCATCATATAATACCTAATGCATGATTATTATTTAATGAATACATGTATTTCATGATCATAATGTGAAATTAATTCATATATGTCATTATAATCATGTAGGTTGTTGGGTTGATACTTAACCATGATAGAATTGCATGAATACAAGGGTTAAGTATATACAAATACCCCCTAGGATGCATCTCACATTCACCATAGGCTACCTTGATTAAAAACTTAGCATGAGTGAGATGTTAGGATGATACAAATGTCCACTAATGCCTATGGCATTTAGATGGTCATTTAAAGTATCAAAATAGCAATAATAGACCAATCATGGGGAAGGCTTATGTTTAATTCATAGACATATTGCCTAAAGATCATGGTTGGATATTTCATATGTTTTCAAAACAATTTCTTAATCTAAAATCTATGTATTCATGTTGTGAAATAATTAAAACCAAAACTAGGTGCTAAACTTGATACTCTCATGATCAAAAACCTAGTGAATTTTAAAGCTTTTGGATTTTTGGCAAATACGTAGAAATATAATGATTTTTCATGAAAACCTATTTTTCACTGAAAGATATACTTAAAAGAAATGTGTTCCCTAAATTTCATGATTTTTTGAATTTTCTGGAATTTTTAATGCATTTCTGAAATTCGGTTCGAAAATCAGAAAATCCCGAAAATCACGTGTCAGTCGACTGGTATCTGAACCAGTCGACTGATGGCCTAAATATCAGACCAGTAAAGGCTGAATTCCGATTTTAAATCAACTTGTGGTATTTTCTTTCTATTAGACTTGATGTCATGTGTTTTTAACTTAGTATTAATCTATCTGATGGTGTCAAAGGGAGAGAAATCTATGTTTAAGTAAAAGGGAATATATTTAGGGGGAGAAATGATATGATCATGATAGGGGGAGAAATATATTGGGAGTTTCATGGATTAAGGGGGAGTTGCATGTTGCTATAAAATGTTTATGTTTACATGCTTTCTTACCTTAGAAATTTATATCAAATGTTTTTACCTAACTTAAACGGATTGCCACACATCAAAAAGGGGGAGATTGTTAAGGCAATCTCTTGCCATAATATGGTTTTGATGTGTATGACAAAGGGTTTAAGTTAGTTTGTTATGTTGATTTAATATGTGCGTTGAAGTCGTGCAGGACTTAGTAATTCGCACATGGAGCCGTGGCAAGTTTCACATCACATGACTCGTGCCTTGAGTCGGTGAAGGATAGCTTTGCGGAAGCCGTGCGCTTGGAGCATCCGAGGGACCGCCGGACGAGAAGCTTGGAGTGAAGCCGGAGGAAGTAGACTTCGAGGCAAGAGACGCGAAGGAGCATTGCAGAGCCGTGCGCCTGATGCTGCCGAGGGACGTGGCCGCGAACGAAGAGAACTTCGAAGGCGAGGACTCAGGGATGAGAGTGGCGATTGTAACCGGAAGGGGTAGCTCTTAGGTGAAACTTAGTCATTTGGCGAGTGTCGGATGAGTTTTCGACACCCGGTCACGATGTCGTGGCGATCGCTTCCCAGTCAATCGGGTCGATCGACCGTTGGTTTAAGTCAATTGAATCAAGTTGATCGATCATTGCCGACACGGGCCGATCGGTGATGGCTGATCACCGACCGCTAAGGGACGGTCGATGATGGCACCGCAGACGGCACAGAGTGGAGTCGACCTCGTTGAGGACTCGACTGATGGTTCCATCACCAATCGATGCAATCTGGTTGGATGGAATCAACGCGTGAAAGCGGCCGTTATCGGCATCTGAGGACCCGATCCGATGGGTGCCATCAGTCGACTACTCCTGTGTCAACGGGAAGAAACCCTCTTCCTCTATAAAAAGGAAGGGGATGGGGCTTTGGGGGGTTAATGCTTGAACGCCCAACTACTCCCAAAGTGCCCTAAACGATTTCCCACTCTTCTACTTGCTCTAATCTTCATTCCATTGTAGAAGAGTGATCTTTGTGTAAAAGAGGTTACCTCCACCTAGCTTTGTGCCAAGGAGAGATCTAGTGGATAGATTGCGGAGTGATTCACCGTGGACGAATCGGACCGTGGATTAGCGGCGTAGCCGTGAACCACGTTACATCTCCGTGTTTGTATTGCTTGTTTTGTTTGCTTGTCTTTGTTTTATTTGTATTTGCATATTCCGCTTGCGCTAACGTTTTGTAGACGAGCAAAATCCGACATCCTACGGAAGAGGGCTATTCACCCCCCTCTAGCCGGCCAATCGATCCCCTACATTTGATTGACGTTCTACTTCGAGTTTTAAAAACTCATATCATCATGATCACTATAGTCACGAAGAACGATATAGAGACCTTGGCTTTATTGTTGAGCTTCTCGAATTTTTTTGACACATTACAAACAGAAAATTTTATTGATTGGATTAACAAAATTGAATGAATTTTTTATTTTAAAGAAGTTTCCAGTCGTGCTAAGGTGAAATTGGTCACCATTAAGCTCAAGGGTTGAACCTCCGCTTAGTGAAAACAATTATGGTGATCACGTAAGACCAAGATTACTGATTGGGAAAAGATGAAAAAGAAGATGAAAGATCATTTTCTTCCTTTTAGTTATACTAAGTTGTTATTTCAACGTCTTTATACTTTGAGATAGGGCACCTAGTCAGTTGACGAGAATACAGAGGAGTTTTATCAATTAGTCGCTCAAAACAATTTATACAAGACAAAAGAGCGGGATGGTCAGACAAGACGCTGATTGTTCACAAAAGTCTTCTCACTCCCAAAAACAAAGTGAGGGATTGGTTGAGGACGAACATCTTTCACATAACATGCACCGTTGTAGATAAGGTATGCAAGATAATTATTGATAGTGACAGTTGTGAAAATATTATCCAAAGAAATTGTGCAGAGATTACAATTAAAAATGAATTATCATCTGAAGTCGTACAAGTTATCCTGGATGAAAAAGGAAAACGAGATAATAGTGGTTCAGAGTTGTCTCATTTCTTTTTTTATCGACGGCGGGTATTATGATGATGTTTGGTGTGACGTTGTGATGATAGATGCATGTCACATATTATTGGGTTGACCTTGGTAGTATAATCGCAGAGTTACCCACAATGGACGGAAGGATACCTATACTTTACTTATCAAAGGGAAAAAAATTATATTAACACCCCCAACAAAAGAATCTCACTCCTATTCTGGTATCTTCTAGTTCTACTCCCCTTTCTATGACCAGGATTTTAGATGTGGTACCACGAGAGAAAGTCGTCTATGCTTTACCACCTCGCCCAAGCAGCGTTTAGACCCAAGTCCAGATTTACCGACAGAGGTACAACGATTACTTAAAGAGTTTATGGATTTGATGCCAGAGGATCTTCCTGCAGGACTACCACCTATAAGAGACATTCAGTACCAAATTGATCATATTATGGGATTGAATATGTTGGGACCGATTTGATGCGCTAGAGGGGGATGAATGACATTCGTCGATTTTCTCGATTACGTACTCGTCTGAAACAATGTTAGTGCACAGCGAAATATACAAAAATAAATAGCATAAAACACATACAAAGCACAACACACACGATAATACGGATTTAACGTAGTTTGGAACCCTAATTCCTACTTTACAGTCGAGCTCTAAAGTGAGCTCTAGTGATACACACCACCACTAATAAACTTCTCCTTCTCAGCAACACACCGAAGATGGAGAAACCTCTTATCTTATAAGAAAGAGTTTATACAAAAATATTATAACAAGTGTAAAGAATGAAAACAAAATACAAGTTACACAAAAAATGCTTAAATACTTGATTGCTTCCTTATTAATTGCTTTGGATTGCTCTTAAAGGTCTGGAATACAACAGCACTTCCCCTTCAAAATTGTCCCAAAAACCCTACAAAAATCCTCCCCAAGCTGCTCATTTTATAACCTGTATCGAGCTGGATTTCTACCTAGCAGTTGACTGCCAAAAGGCCTCAATCAACTGCTCGTCTATCCGTTGTCTCACAATAGACTAATCCACGATAGATTCTGCCCAACGTATACTTAAGTACTCAACTACCCTTACTAGCAATTGCCGCTAAGTCGAGTCGAATGCCCACGGCTACTGTACATTACGCTCGTGTCCACTTAGGTCGATCGACTACCCTATACGAGCCGACTATCATGTCTAATCGAGTGCGATCCACTACCGATCATTGCAGAGTACAACTCGAGCGGTTGAGCCTCGATCGATTGACCACCAATCGGGTCATAAACCCCAATGATCGCCACGAGTAAGTTGAGCTCCCGAGTGTCGTACACTCGGTCAGTTGACTGGTCCAAAGCCCCAGTGGACTGATAAATCTCAAACATAAGGTTTAACCCAAATATGATCCCCTCATACTTGATCAACCACCCTTAGCCTAGACCTGAGCCTTCTAGTCACCTCCATCAGCCTCACGCCCTAAGGGTCCGTCCGAGTTCTCCACGACTCGTTCACCCTTCGCACTAGCCTTCAAATACTTTCATTGGCTACGTCATGCCTTCGAGTACCCTTAGTCTAGACCTAAGCCTTCTAGCCACCTCCATCAGCCTCACGCCCTCAAGGTCCATCCGAGTCCTCCACGACTACTTCACTCTTCGTGTTAGCCTTCAAGTGTTTCCATCAGCTATATCATGCTAACCAGGTCTCCTTTACCAAGAGATCGCACCTCCAAGACTTCTCCATTGTCGAGCCTCAATGCTTGGACTTTCACCGCCAAGACTACACACTTGGACTTACGTGACCAAGACTACACCCTTGGACTTTCCTTTGCCAAATATCCATATTTGGACTTTCACCGCCAAAACTACACACTTGGACTTACGTGGCCAAGACTACACCCTTGGACTTCTCCTTCCCAAGTATCCATACTTGGCCTTCTCCATTGCCAAGACTCCAATCTTAGACTTTTCTTGTCAAGTCTCCAAACTTGAACTTTCACTCGAGTCTCACTCGAGCTAGGTCAACCTTAACTTGAGGCCGATTAACCCAACAATCGCCTCCTATCATCTCCCCCATATGACTTTGGATATCCCAAACATCCACTTGTCATATGGTCAACATATGGTCAAACCATATTGTCAAACAATGGTCAAACTCATTGTCAAACATCAAAACATTACTCGAATCCCACTCGAGTCTAGTCAATCGTGACCTGAGCCGATTGTACTAACAGAATATACCTAATTGGCTAGCTTACCGTCTTAGTCCGAAGAAGGGCGAAGAGTTGTAATGACAAGTGGTGGGACTAGTGGACCGAGGATACATCCATGAGAGCATGAGTCTTTGTATCCTTCCTACCTTATTATTTCGAAGAAAGACATATCATGGCGTATGTGTATAGATAGTTGAGTTATCAATAAGATCACTCTGAAGTATAAATTTTCGATTCCCCGATTGGATGATATGTTGGATCAGCTATCAGGTTCAAGAACTTTTTCTAAAATTGATCTCAAGAGCGGATATTATCAAATTCGAAAGAGACCAAGAGACGAATGGAAGACACTCAAGACACTTCATGGATTATATGAGTGGATGGTCATGCCTTTTAAACTATCCAATGCGCCGAGCACTTTCATGAGGTTTATACATCAGGTACTATGTTCTTTCATGAGAAAATTTTTTGCGGTATACTTCGACGATATTCTTGTTTACTGTTCGATGTGGACTTCGCAATTTGATCACCTACGAGCGATTAGAGCACTTATTTATCAACTGAAAGAAATGTTCTTTCTTTTTTGTGTCGGTGACTTTTCTCAGATTTATTGTGTCTATGGAAATGGAAGGGTAGTGGACACGAAGGACGATGGGGATAATCAATGATCACCCGCTTCGATTCCAATACAACCTTTTACATTATAAAAGGACTAGGGTATTAGGAGGTTTGAGGCATCCGAGCAACACCGAATGTTTCATTCCTCAAGTTTGTGGGGATTCTCAGTTCAAGTTTATGAGAGCTTAAGGCTAGTGAAAGAACTTTGTTGTAAGTTCTTTTCTTTAAATAAAATTCCGGACCTAGTCCAGATTTTATTTTCAAAAGAAACGATCCTCATTTGGTATCAGAGCTATGTTTCTTGGCTAAAGGTACGGGTTCTCTAACCATCCTTCTATTCATCTTTATTTCATTATTTCATTAAATGGCTTATGATAAGGCGAACGGTTTTGTTAATTAATTGCAAAAGACCGCAGTGAACGTAAGACTCCAGGGAGAGCCGTGTCCAGTCGGGTGAGCAAGAAAATTTTACAAAATCCTAAGCCATAAGTAAGCCAGAAGATGAATGAGTGATAGAGTTGAGCAAAATATAAGGCAATGGTATGAGAAGTCCCAAGCCAAAGACCTGGAATACCTTGATCTTGCCAAAAATCCCGAACCAACAAACCTTCTTCTAGCCAATAATCTTGAGGTGGTATACTCCAGATTATCATTATTGTCCAAAGTTACCTTAAAACATTTCCTTCTGTTAGAAGAAGAAAACACCAAGCTAAAAGGGGAAGTATCTCTTCTAAGGAATACAGTAGCATCCCTAGAGAAGGAAGTTATAAGTGAGAGAAGCCCAAATCTCGGGGAAATCAAAACAGTGATACAACCAGTCCTTGAGGAAGAAAAGGCCCTAGTAAAAGAATTGAAAACAAGTGTCAGAAAAATAGAACAAGTATTACAAGAGGTTAAAAATCTGATAGGTGGATGAGTGAGTTGGAAAGTCAATCAATTGAAAGTTCATACATAAAAGCCCTAAAAACAACAGAAAACATTGAACCACCAGCAGTAGGCTTTGTAGCACCGTCCCAATTCAAAACCTCCTTTGAATACCAACGGGTCCTTATTAAACAAAATAACACTATAATATCCTTCTTGGTGGATATTTGCAAACAGGTGCAGGAGCTGAAAAATCAGATAAATTTGTTAAAAGGACAAACATCCCAAACTCCAGGACCTTCTAAGGAGTTGGAAGGAGCAATTGACGACCTTACCAAAAGAATTGCTGGAATTAATCTTACTGAAGGATCAGTAATTCCAAAGAAGAAAGGCTCAATACTGGTATTCAAAAACCCTGCTGATATTCTCAATCACGAGAAGTCAAAATAATGTCTTCGGTATGCAAGACATTCTACCGACACGCCCTCGTAGGCCTGATGATCAACCGATCAAGTACCAAGTTCAGAAAATCAGATACGAGACTACAGGCAAGGGCAAAGGATGCTCTATAATCTTCAAAGAAGGCTACTTCCTAATCAAAGGAGATACAGAAGGTCCATTGAAAGTCAGGTAGATCCTGAGGAGCAGCTTGAGATTTCAAGAACAAGAAGAGCGAATATGGTACCTGCAGAAATACTATACTCCACAGGATTCCAGCCTACTAGACACAGAGTATACCAACACTACTCTGAAGAAGATCTTTTGTGCGTTGAAGAAAGTCAGGTAGACCTTCCATTAGTAACTGAAGAAAGTCATCAAAGACTCAGAGAAGCAGGATTTCACCATATCCACATGGGATTGGTGATGATCAGAATGCATGCCTTGCATCGAAGAAACACTGGAGCTATGGTCTTAGTGGTATTGCGTGACACAAGATGGAGAGGAGACAGATCTATTATTGCCACAATGGAGATGGACCTCAGCAGAGGAACCCAGATGGTATATGTTATTCCGGATTTAATGCTCAATATAGAAGACTTTGCAAACAATATTGAGCTATCCATTCAGACTCATGGATACCAAGAATGGCAAGGGGGAACTAGTAACCTACTAATCACCAGGATGATGGTAGGACGCTTAACTAATACTAGTTTTACTAACTTCTCCTACAATGTTCAAAATATTACAGATTACCTTGTTAGTAGAGGAGTCAATGCGATTCCTGGCACAAGATTTACCACTGAGGAACTACAACAACAAAGGTGGATATTACGGACATCAGGCAGAAGAAACCCTGTAGCACCAACCAGGGTTGAAACAAGAACACTCCTGGATGGGAGTATTTCATTACAATTTGAAGGCTATATTCCTACTTCTGAAAATAGGATTACAGCTGTAAATCAAGATGATGTGGAGATAGGGGAAGCAGAACAGGAAATTATGGCTGTCATTACAATAGAGGAACCAGTTCTAGAGGTTCAAAAACTCAATACTGCAGCAAAGATACCCACCAGAAAGACTGAGGGATCAATTGGGTATGATCTTTCCATATGCTACAATTATGATATACAACCAGGAAGCAGGCTATTAATTGAAACTGGATTAGCATTCAACATCCCTGAAGGACATTATGGAAGAATAGCTCCAAAATCAAGGATCTCATGGAAAAAGGGAATCCAGATTGGCGCCGGAGTAATTGACAATGACTACCGAGGACAGGTATATATTCTGGTTTTCAATATGACTTCGGACATGATTAAATTAACACAGGGAGAAGTAATAGCCCAGCTCATCCTAGAGAAAGCTAGTGTTCTTCCAATTCAGCAAGTAGACCAATTATCCCAAACAACAAGGCAGCAACAAGGATTTGGTGAAGCCACAACTCAAAAAGGAACAGAAGCCTGGGATGAGCTACTAAACAAATTATGCCCTCCCTCTACCTCAAGAGAGCAGGCCTTATTCACACTTAATGATGAAAGGGAATGGACCAATCCATTCTCGGAAGGTGGTGGAAAAGATAAGGATGATTCAGATGAAGAAGAAGGTTGCCAACGACAACAACGATCTCACTATTTTGATCAAAAAAATTCGGATGAAATCTGGGATACGCTAGGACAGCCTAGTGGTAAATTTGATTACTATGTCAAATACACAGCACCAAAGCAGGACTGGGATATGAGTCTTATCAAACCATCATGGGGAGACTCTGATGATGAAGATGATGAAGATAATCAAGAAGAAGTATTCTACTCTCCAAAAACAACATTAGAAGAAGAAGACAAAGAAGAAGACGAAACAGTAGCTGATGCTGAGGAAGTGGTTTTTACCCAACTAGAAGAATCAGAGATGGACTATCCTTTGATGAAAAACATTTTGGCATCATCAGGAGCAACATCGGCCTTCAATCCACCTGATGATTCAGTCATGGGTCCCCCACAATATGGACCCGCATCAAGACCAGCCGGACGTTCAAATCCCTACAATACTATGGATCTGCACAAGATCCTACGAAGCGGTTCAAAGAAGGATATAATAATGAATTACGCGACAACAACAAACAGTGCATTACTAGTCTTACGATGATATTGGTTTATATAATGATGTCATCTCTCAGTGGGAATCAATTACAACAAATGTAATTGATTCAAAAATATGGGTCGACAAAAGATCCAAAGTTCTATACATTGAAAACTTATTAGGGGAAATTGAGAAAAAGACCTTCATCCAATGGAGAATGATGTTCCCAGATCAGTATGATAAGTTAATCAATGCCGCGGATGAAACACAAAATGTTCTATCTCAGATAAGAAGAATAATTACTTTGGAAGATCCCACTTCAGATCAATGAGCGAGAATCAGCCTATCTTGATCCGGAAAGACTAGACGCCTCAAGACAAAAGAATTGGTATCATACATGAACCAAGATAAGGAAATAGCAAAGAAAAACAGTGTAATGTTCATCAATGAGGAATTATCAAGTAAGTTCTATCGGAAAATGCCTCCATTAATTGGAAATTATCTTGAGCAAAAATTTCAGGAGCGATATCTAGGAAATACTATTGGGGTACTTCCACGAATTCATCATGCTTATCAGGAACTCAAAGAAATGTGCAAGCAAGCTTCGCTACAAAGGAGTCTGAAAGATTTGCAGTTTTGCTCAAAGATACCTATTCGGCTATTACCAAGGGCGGAAGAAGTATGGCCCGAGGAAGGCTCAATTACAAAGGAAAGTTCGTAAATCACTGCGTTCGTGTGATCAAGAAGAAATATCAACATGACAGAACCAAGGTAAAAAAATGCAAATGCTATATATGTGGTGAAGAAGGTCACTTCGCCAGAGAATGCAGGAATAAAACTGGAAACAAAGAAAGAATAGCAATGCTTAATGAGATAGACCTGCCAGAAGAATTCGATGTTGTATCAGTAGATCAGGATGAAACAGAAAGTGACGCCATTTGTAGCATATCAGAAGGAGAAATGGACACAGAGCAACATCAGAATAACACAGTATTTATCCTTCCTGATAAAGAATCTTTACTTGTATTATTTGGTGAAGATAAAGGTTGGCAGGTTCAAGTTGATATTCCGGAAGAACAAGCATATTGCATCCATACATGGATATGCAATAAGGAAGTCCAAACAATTCATACCAAATGCAGATTTTATGGAAGGGAGACTACAAGTAGGTCCAGAATTCATTGTGATCTCTGCAATCTAACAGCCTGTGCACCTTGTGCAGATTACTACTTGCAGCAGGAAGTAATAACAGAGCCAGTGCCCGTCAGACATGATGATAAAGCGTTGATCAAAGAACTAACAGAATATGTTACTTTTCTGCTAGCAGAAAATTCAAGGTTAATGATGGAGATTGATAGGCTCAACCGTAAATCTGCAGATGAAACTCTATACAAAGATCTGGAAAAGGAGTTTGAAGAAATGAACCCAGAATCTTCGGAAAAGGTCAGTTATCTTGAAGAAAGAATTATTTCCAAAATTGATTCTGAATACCATCCTAGAAGAATTATAAACAGGCTGTACAACATGTTGATAATACTAGAAATCCCTAACCATGCTCCAATCAAGGTTAGTGCAATCTTAGACACAGGAACAACAACTTGCTGCATAGACAAAAGAGCAGTTCCTGAAAGTATTCTGGAGAAGAATCCTTATACCATTATTATTAATGGTGTGAACTCAAGACAAGTAGCAAAATGGAAGCTCAAAGGAGGGCAAATGATCATAGGGGAAAATAAATTCAGAATACCCTTCACTTATTCTTTTGATATGTCCCTAGGGGACGGAATCCAGATGGTAGTCGGCTGTAATTTCATCAGAAATATGCATGGAGGACTCCGAATCGAAGGTAATTTAATTACCATTTACAAAAATGTTACTTCTATAAGTACAAATGATGCAGCAATACACGCAATACAAGAGCTCAGCATGGATGAGGATGAATATCTGGATATTCAAGAGAAGGTGTATCATGTCATGGAACCTTCAAATTCGAAAATATTTAGAAAGCATGAAGAGTTGATGAAAAGATTGAAGATCAGGGATTTATAGGCGATGACCCAATGAGATACTGGTCAAAGAATAAAATTCTATGCAAAATAGACATTATTAATCCTGATATCACAATTCAGGATAAGCCTTTATCCCACATAACTCCCCTTATGAAGCAGACATTTGAAAAACATATCAAGGCATTAATCCTGCTGAAGGTGATTAGACCAAGTAAAAGCAGACACAGAACCATAGCCATGATTGTTCAGTCAGGCACGAGTATTGATCCCATTACAAAGAAGGAGGTAAAAGGAAAAGAAAGACGAACTCTGAATGACAACACCTACAAAGACCAATACAGCCTTCCCGGAATAAATACTATTCTGAAGAAAGTCGGAAATTCAAAGATATATTCAAAATTTGATCTTAAGTCAGGGTTCCATCAAATAGCAATGGATCCAGAATCCATAGAATGGACAGCTTTTATTAGCCCTTCTGGATTATATGAATGGTTGGTAATGCCATTTGGCCTGAAAAATGCACCAGCAATATTCCGAAGAAAGATGGACTCATGCTTCAAAGGTACGGAAGATTTTATTGCTGTATATATAGATGACATTTTGATATTCTCTAAATCAGAGCAGGAGCATCTAAAGCATTTAGAAATAATGCTTAAAATCTGCGAAGATAATGGGTTAATCTTATCCCCAACCAAATATAAATTGGCGGTAAGCAGAATTGAGTTTCTAGGAGCAGAAATTGGAGAAGGAAAATTGAAGCTTCAACCACACATAATAAAAAAGATTGCTGAGTTCAAAGAAGAGCAGCTGAAAACCAAAAAGGGTTTGAGATCCTGGTTAGGAATTCTGAATTATGCAAGGACATATATTCCTAATCTAAGCACTCAGCTGGGGCCATTATATGAAAAAACTTCTCCTCACGGGGATAAAAGAATGAAAGAATCAGACTGGAAGATTATACAGCAGGTCAAAGATAAGGTCCAGCAATTACCAGATCTTGAAATACCCCCTGAAAATGCATATATAATCCTAGAAACAGATGGATCTATGACTGGATGGGGCGGAGTCTGCAAGTGGAAAAGAAGGAAATTTGACCCTCGAAGCAGTGAAAGAATATGTGCTTATGCACATGGAAAATTTCCAACAGTAAAAGCAGCCATAGATGATGAAATATATGCAGCGATGGAAACATTAAGCTCCCTTAAAATTCACTATTTAGACAAGGAAGAAATTACTCGTAATGAGCAGTTGTCAATCATCATCTACAACAAGATCAAAAATAAACCTTCCAGGGTCCGATGGCTGGCCTTCACTGACTACATTACAGGAACAGGGGTAAAAGTTAACTTTGAACATGTTGATGGTAAACTTAATATTTTTGCAGATTCTCTATCCAGATTATTTGAAAAGGAGGAAGCCATCCACATGATCAGAACAGAGGATGAATGGACAAGAATTATGCATCCGGACATAACCACCACAGAGGATTACAAACTTCTGAACCAATATGAAGCATTGGTAGCAACATCCCATCAAAATACATTCCCTCCAGAGGAGCATGATAAACGCAAGAAGATGGCAGAAGTGGAAGAAAAATCAATCAATCGCTTCAAGGAATTTGAGCTTATCCAATGTAAAGGAATCGATTTCCTTCAGACGACATTGGGAAGGAGCCAAACGAATGCTTCGAAAATCTCGGACATAATTAAAGTAAGACGTGACATTTGGCGCGTTTCAAACACGCTAAATGACATATACAGAGACATAAAGGCAAATACCCCCATGAAAAGCAGTGGTGAGCCCATTATAGCTAGAAAGATTGAGCCCCGGGGAGCCATCTTTCGTAGAGTCAGAAGAGTGTGTCATCCACATCTACATAGAGAAAGAGTGTCTTCACAATCTACGAAACAGAAAGAGTGTCCCACAAATCTACGTGAGCTATCGAAATCTATGTGTCGTGAGTGAATCAGAAGTCCTTTATGATATGGAAGGGTAGTGGACACGAAGGACGATGGGGATAATCAATGATCACCCGCTTCGATTCCAATACAACCTTTTACATTATAAAAGGACTAGGGTATTAGGAGGTTTGAGGCATCCGAGCAACACCGAATGTTTCATTCCTCAAGTTTGTGAGTTTGGGGATTCTCAGTTCAAGTTTGTGAGAGCTTAAGGCTAGTGTAAGTTTTGTTGTAAGTTCTTTTCTTTAAATCCATTGAAGATAGACACTATCTTAGAGTGGCTGAAGTGAAGAGCTTGCACGATATTCAGAGTTTTCATGGATTAGTTTGTTTCTATCGTCGATTTATTCAATTTGATTGCCACTATCACTGAGTATCTAAAGGGAAAAGATTCAAGTGGTCCAAAAAAGCCGAGGCCAATTTTCAATTAGTCAAGTAGAAGATAACCGAAACACACGTTCTAGTACTTCTTGATTTCGAGAAAGTATTCGAGATACATTGTCACACATTAGGCATTGGCATTAGTGACATTCTTATTATGTTTAAGAGGTGTTCTAAGGCAATCGCCTTATGGTTGTACTATTTAGTTGATAAATAAAGATTCACTATTTGAGTGCATATGTCATATGTGTTTGATTGGATCTTAAACTCATTTACTAAATGTCCGCAATATGATTCATAACATGAGAGAACTTGTGATTTGATCATAACTAATGAGTATCTCTACATGTATAAATTGAAATAATTCCTAGTCGATGAATTGATGAGTTCGGACATCATCGATTCTGGGAGACTAGCACGGGTTATACTCCTTGGTTTATCCAAGCAGCTGCTCCTCACTGGTTGGAGACATTGAGATGTCGAGTGTTAAACATGGATGCTAGTTATAGTAACTAGTTCATTGGAGTGACCTGCTGTAAGACTTCACATGGTTCTCTGTATATAAGATATGTCAGTGAAGCTCTTACTACAGCTCGAGTGCGAGTTTCCTTCGACTTGAGGTATTCAAGTCATCTTGGTCATGGAGACTTATACTTTGACATCTTAATCGATACATCTCTACAGAAGTGTGGGTACGGGATAATTGGATATAAGTCGAAGTGCTCGAAGGTGATTGAATAACCAACAAAGGATTCCCACTCCTTGCGAGATGTATACCCTATTACCACTCGTTAGGATTGTTACTTAAAGTCTTTGGCCAAAGCATTGCATATCAAGAGTATGGTACTCTTGGATACATGTCAAAGTAATTAGAATCCAATGGACGAGGAAGTAAAACTTGGGTCAGGTGTGACGTAGTCAGTCTAGTGGAGACTGACACATAGACCATATTCTGAACCAAGTGGGTATAAGATGAGTGAAAGGAATGAGGCGCGATTCACTGTAGCTGCTGAAGGGTTCGAAAATGGTTTCGAGATCAACCATTGATTTTTCGGTTAAGTAGGGATCATGATGTACTACTAGGTGTCACTCATGATCGTTCCATAATTAATGGTTAATTATGGACGGCCAACATAAATCGAGAACCTATTAGGTCACACTCACTACAAATCCTTCGAAGAGACTTAAAACGAGTTTGAGAATTAGATTCTCAAGATCGAGAAAGATCAATTTTGGTTTGACCAAATACATGACAAATATGGAAATATTTGTCAAGTCGGAAATGCGAAAGGAGCACGTCTTAAGAAGACGGATTGGGCCTTAAAAGGTTTAATTATAAACCAAACCCATTTGATTTTAATTAAAAGGGCTCTCTTTTATTTAAGAGTCCAATTAGGGTTTAATGGATGAGATTAAACCTTAATAGTTATAGGCTTAGGGATTTGATCTACTAACCTATAACTAAAGGGTTATAAAGGCTAAACCTAATGAATAAAAGTCCTTAAGGCTCTCTTTCTCAACCTAACCGAACTCTCTACCCTCTTCCTTCTTTACCGCTGACCCTAACAAGGCTCCCTCTTGTTTAGGTCCGGCCAAATCCTCCCCAAGGAAGTGGTGAACTCCGGCCAAGTCTTCCTCAAGGTGAATTGATCATTCGGCTAAGGCTTGGAACAAAGGTTTCTTCCTTTGTGCCCTTAGCCGAACCTAGGAGAATTAGAGTTTGGTGTTCCGCCGGCCATCAAGGAAACAAGGGTTGTTTCCACCTCTTTAGAGGTCGGCCACTCTAGGTTTTAGGGTTGTTATTATCGCTTATTGAAGCTTTAAAACAACGGCTAATTCCGACACGAATCGAAAACCTTGCGAAGGTTGTTCGAGGACTCGTTTGTGTCGCAAAATGAGTAGGCGATTGCTCTCCGATCACCCGACCTTCTTGCTTCGTCTAGTAGCGAAGAGAAGGTCAAACTCGTAGCTTTGAGAAGTCGTCCCTCCGAAGATTCAGCGTGGATCCGAGTAGAGACGAAGCTCCGCGAGCGTCGTACGATTGATGCCCTTCCGACTTGTCATCATCCGAAAGGTATACCTAGAGTAAAATTTATTTTATTCTTGTTGTATGTAAAATTTTACTTGGCGAAAATGTTCGCACATGTTGTAATCCTGCATGCGTGGGTGTGAGTGTTGTAATAATTTAGGAAATTATTACGTTTTTTTTCCGCTGCGTTCGTTTGTGAAACGACAAAAGCACATCTACGCTCGATCGTAACCTTACAGTGGTATAAGAGCGTACTTCGACATATTTGTAAAATAGATTTTACGAAGTCGTAGTTAGTCGTAAAATTATTTTGGAAAAAATTATATTTTTGGAAAGTTTTCTAATTTGTTAGAAAAAAATTCATATTTGGAAAATTTAGAAATAATTTAGGAAATTATATTACTGAAAATATTTGATCAAAAAATATTAATATGGAAAATATTTTCTAATTAATTGGATTTTCTTGATAGGTATTTATTTCCTTAAATAAAGTATGTGATTAAATTAGAAATTGTTTCCTAATTTAATTATGGAATTTGATTTATGGAAATCAATATTATATAACATATTTTATTTCTGAAAAATATTTACCAAATAAAATATGAAATTAAATTCAGAATTAATTCCTTCTTTAATTAGAGAATTATGATTTATGGAAATTAAGATTCTAAATCATATTTTATTTCTAATATATTTCCTAGATAAAATATAATATTAAATTCGGATTTAAATTATTATTTAATTAAAGAAACATGATTTATGAAATCTAGATTTAAAAATATATTTTATCTTTAATATATTTCTCAAACAAAAATATGAGATTAAATTTGGAAATTATTTCCTAATTTAATCAAAGGAATGTTGATTTATGGAAATTAAATTCCTAAACATATTTTAATTCCAAAATAATATAATGACAACTATGACATAATCATGTCATATCATATGCCATGATTAGATGCATTTTGTCATGCGTGTGTTGTGACATGTCATCGTATATGTCATGCGTGCAATGTCATATAGGTAGAACATATGCATGAGGATGAGATCTAAAATCCTTATATAAATTTTAAAGCTTACACCTACCGTTAATATGGTAAGAACCAGAGTCTAATTCCTTGTTTGAGTTGTTAGCCCAAGTCAAGCTCAACCTAAAATTAGATATGTTCGAACTATAGAGATATGATCTCATGATTAACGGGTTGGCTTTAACTTGAAACATCGGCTTGTTGACCTAACGCCAAGGTCAATGTGGATAGAGGTGAAGTCGGGTGATATACATTTGATGTATACTTGTTAATGTGTTAACAACCTAATGTTTATGCAAACATTCAAATATTTGATAGCATAATGTGATAGTTACATATACACGATATATAATCGGTATAATTGATACCTACCACTATAGCTAAGAATGGCTTGTTGGCCTAACGTCAAGGTTGTTCTTATCTATAGTGGATATCAACCCACTCGGAGAAAAACCTACGATCTCCCGAATTCAAAGTAAGGGCTCTCGAATTCGAGAAGTGAGTGGGAGCCTAATATGTAAATTGTTTATGTTAGAATATTCTAAATATGGCTAGGGATAAATATGGTTAGGGATAATTATTTTATCTCCTAGGAAAAAGTTTGATCTATTATTTTTCCTAGGATAGAGTTTGATCTATTTCTTAGAATAGACCCTAACTTTATAAATAGGGTTTCTTCCGTGTAATAGATATAGTTCTTTTTATGAAATAACATGGTATTAGATTAGGTTTCGTTTTTTTTCTCCTCGTCGCAAGCTCCTCGGTGCAGCAGTCCACCCTCGTGAATGTGCGGGTCAGAAACTACCCGAAGTTGCCGAAGCCGACGATCGCGATTTTGAGGAGCGATCTGTTCTCATACCTTCCAGTGCCTCCGCCACAACACCCTCTTCATCGACGTGCTCTCCGTCAAGTAGTTCTCCAAGAACCTTTTCCCATTCCATCGCGTGTTATCTCCCGAACACGCTGCCGCCGCCTCCTGCCCCTTTCCGCGACTTCTGCGGCCTGCCTCCTCGCCGCCATATCCCGCCTCCTCGCAGCCCGCCACATCGTGAGGCCAATCCGGGTCCTGCATGCATCTCCACGGCGTCTCCGATCAAAATTGTCGTCGCTTCACCCTCGATTTCCCTTCTCCTTCCCTTGTGTTCGTCTTTGTGGCATTCCCGATCCGGGTCCTACCGCCATCTCGAGCTGACCCTGATTCTCTCCTTCTCCATTCTCTTTTTCGTGGCAATTTCGGACCGGATCACCGCCACCTCGCGAACAGACCTAGAGGCGAAGAGGGAGAGCGGGCGACTTTTAATCTCTGCGAAGACTTCAGATCCGGAGCTCAGTTTCCCCATTACTGGCGATCCGTGCTTGCCGAGGGGGGGTGGGGCGTTCGGCTGCGTTGGTGTCACTACTGGGAAGAATGCTACCACTGTAGCTCACGGTGGTTCAAGGGCTTAGATCTGTGATTAGCAGGTGTATTTCCTCTAGCCTATACAACCCTCATCTTCTCTATCTGATCAGCACCTATTTCATCTGTCATGGCTACCTCCGGCACTTCGAAGCCGGATTTCTCAATTTTTACCAACCACATCACGACACCGCTCTCGTCTGAGCTGTTGGATGGTAAAAACTACTTCTCTTGGGCCTCTCACATTGAGCTTTAGCTTGTTGGATAGGGTTATGAGACACATCTCACCCAAACTGAAGAGGATATTCAAGTCGTCGATCGTCCTATGTGGAAAAAGGTTGATGCTCAGTTGTATTGCATTATCCGAGCCACCATCCATCCATCTCTTAAGGATGTCTTCTGTACTCACATGACCTGCAAGGATGTTTGGACACAGACTCAATAACTTTTTACAAACACTTCTCGGTGACTCTATCAAGTTTGTGAAGACCTCATGAACATTCTTAGTGTTCATCAGATCAAGGATTCTATGTCAACTTATTTAGGATCAATCTCTAGCCTTCTGTGTGAGTTCAATGACCTGCTCCCACCTGCGACCACTCCTGTTGCAGAGCTTGAAAATCGAAAGAAATTTTTTATATCTCTGGCCTTATATGGTCTGCCCACAGATTACTCTCATATTCGTGATCAGATCTGGCGGCCCAGTAGAGGCCACCATATGGACACAGGCGACTCTCCTCCGTGTCCTTGCCAAAGTTTTGACATTGTCATCTTCCGTTCCTGTTGACTCTTCAGTTTTGGTCTCTCGAAACAACAACATACCTCCACCTCGTAATGGTGGCAAAGGATGTCCTTAGTGTGATCATTGTCACCGATCAGGACACACGATTGATAAATGTTGGAGTCTCCATGGTCGACCTCCTCGTGCTGCTCAGATCGCCTAGAGTTATGTCACTTCTTCAGCTTCCACTTCACAGTTGACACCGGATCCGACTCCACCGCCTTCGATTCTTTGGCGTATAGCATTAATTCCCTACTTGCCATTATCTATTTGTTAATTCCTTTCTTTGGCATATCTCGCTCTTGGTCCTTGGGTATTTGACTGCAGGGCCCGTCGTATCCAGTAATAGATATCTTTTTTCTTCACTATCTACTTCCGATTATTTACACTTTGTACCATGGCAAATGGTTCTCAAACTCAGTCCCAAGGTGTTGGTGTTACTCATCCTTCTCCATCTCTTTCCATTCATAATGTTCTTTATGTTCTCGGAGTTCCCTTTAATTTGTTATCAATAAAACAGCTTACTCGGTCTTTTAATTGTGTCATCTCGTTTATTAAATCTTCTATGTCATTACAGGACCGGAGTACGGGGAGGATGATTGGCTTCGGATGTGTCTCATGGCCTATATCGACTTCACCAAGCTTCTCTTGTTGGTTCGGCGGCGGCATCTTCACTTGTTATTCATGCTCAATTAGGACATCTTGGTCTTGATAAGTTAAAACAATTTCATCCTAGTCTTTCTCACTTAGAGTCTTTATCTTGTGAGTCGTGTCAATTAGGTAAGCATGTTCGTAGTTTGTTTTCTCCTCGCATTATAAGTCGGGCTACATTTCCCTTTGCTTTGGTTCATTCCGCTGTTTGAGGTCCGAGTCGTGTTTCTTCTACATTGGAGTCATGATATTTTGTTACCTTTATAGACAATTTTTCCCGTTGTATTTGGTTATATCTGATGAAGGATCGTTCGGAATTATTTTCTATTTTCTATTTTCTATTTTTCAATCTTTTTTTAATGAAGTCAAAACACAATTTAGTATCCCTCTTCGATCCTTGCAAAGTGATAATGCATGTGAGTATCTATCTATTCCGTTTCAGACCTTCTTAGCATTTCACGGCGTATTACATCGGACATTTTATCCTCATACCCCCCCCACAGAATGGAGTTGTAGAATGCAAGAATCGTCATCTTCTCGAGACCACCCGAACTCTTCTCCTCCACTCTCATGTTCCTCTTCTTTTTTTGGGTGACGCCGTACTTACTGCATGTTATCTCATCAATCGCATGTCTTCCTCTACTTTACAGGGTCAAATACCTCATCATGTACTTTATCCAAATCGGTCCCTTCATCCTTTACCACCTAGGGTCTTTGGTTCTACATGTTTTGCTCATGCTCTTGATCCTAGCATTGATAAACTCTCTCCTCGGTCGCATAAATGTGTTTTCCTTAGGTATCCGCGGTCTCAAAAAGAGTACAAGTGTTATTCTCCTACTCTCCGTCGGTATTTCATCTCTGTTGATGTCACGTTCTTTGATTCGGTTCCTTTCTTTGAGCTTTGAGTATCAAGTTTCCTCCTTACATGCTGTGGATCTTTTATCCTCGGAGATTCTCTATCACTCCGGTATGATTTCTCCTCCGTTGTAGGTTTATCAGCATCGTCCTCAGCCTGCTTTGCCGCCGCCCAACACTGACTCTACCATGGAATCATCTCTGGAGCCAAGTCCTCCGCCCCTTCCTCCGGTACAGTCTTCTGAATCTGATATTCTTATTGCACTTCGGAAAGGTATACGTTCCACTCGTAATCCTTCTCTTCATTATGTGTCTTTGAGTTACAATCGTCTTTCTCCTTCCTATTATTCTTGTCTTTCCTTCTTGTTGTCTGTTTCTCTCCCGAAGACCGCAGAAGATGCATTTGCCCATCCAAGATGGAAACAGGCTATGCTGGACAAAATGAGTGTCTTACGAAGCTGTGGGACTTGAGACCTCATTCCTCTACCACTAGGAAAGTCAGTTGTTGGTTGTCGATGGGTATATACGGTGAAGGTTGGTCCAGAAGGAACGGTTGATTGGCTTAAGGCTCGTCTTATTGCCAAGATGTCCTCTATACGCCTATTCATGTTCATTGTTACAATTCAACACTGGCCTCTTTATAAGTTGGACATCAAGAATGCATTCTTACATGGTGACAAGCTCGAAGAAGTCTACATGGAGCAACCTCCGTGTTTTGTTGCTCAGGAGTCTTTTAGTCTTGTGTGTCGTTTGCGAAAATCTTTATATGATCTCAAGCAGTCACCCAGAGTATGGTTCGATAGATTCAGTATTGTAATTCAACAGTTCGGCATGACTCGGAGCGAGGCTGACCATTCTGTCTTTCATCGCCACTCATCTACTGGTTGCATCTACCTAGTGGTTTATGTTGATGATATTGTCATCTCAGGTAGTAATCATCTCGGGATCACACAGGTGAAACATCTTTTCAAATATTTCCAGATAAAGGATCTCGGTAGACTCAAATATTTCGGATAGAAGTAGCATAGTCCAAAAATGGGATCATTATATCCCGAAAGTATCACGATGGATATTACAGAAGAAAGCAGAATGTTAAACTCGAGGCATTGTGACCATATATATCTTAATGTCAAGCTCCTGCCAAATCAGGAAGAGCCTCTATCAGATCCTGAACATACAGGCGATTAGTAGGGAGACTAAGCTACCTTACTGCTACTCGTCTATATATCTCATTTGCAGTAAGTGTAATAAGTCAATTTCTCAACTCTCCGTGTAAAGAACATTGGGATGTTGTGATTCGCATTGTTCGATATATCACAGGCGCTTCAAAAAGGGTCTTTCATACGAAAATAAAGGATATACTCGAGTCATAAGGTATTTTGATGCAGATTGGGCAGGATCTCCTATTGATAGGAGATCTACCTCAGGTTTTTGTATATTTGTCGAAGATAACCTTATTTCTTGGAAAAACAAAAAGCAGAATGTTGTGGTAAGATCCAGTGTAGAGGCAGAGTATTGAGCTATGGTTATAGCCGGTCAAGAGCTTATATGACTCAAACAGTTACTTCAGAAGCTAAGGTTTAGAGATGTTACACAAATGTCACTTATATGTGATAACCAGGTCGTCATGCATATCACCTCAAATTCAATTTTTCATGAGAGGACAAAGTATATTGAAGCCGACTGTCACTTTGTCAGAGAGAAAGTCATATCTGGAGAAATATCTATTAATTTTGTTAACTCACATGATCAGCTAGCAGAGATATTTTCTAAGTTACTGAAAGGTCCCCGAATTGACTACATATGTAACAAGCTGAGTGCATATAATTTATATTCTTCATCTTGAGAGAGAGCGTTAGAATATCTAAATATGGATAGGGATAAATATGGTTAGGGATAATTATTTTATCTCCTAGGATAGAATTTGATCTTTTTCTTAGAATAGACTCTAATTTTATAAATAGGGCTTCTTCCGTGTAATAAATATAGTTCTTTTTATGAAATAATAGTTTACATATCAAATCATCTCTCTCACATTCTCGATTTTGTATTTCTAGGTTAATCATTTGATAATGTCGTCTGTTAATCTGCATTCGATTTTGGAATCGAATAAACTGACTGTGTCTAACTTATTGGACTAACTTCAAAACTTGAGAATTATTCTCAAGGCTGAAAAGCTTGCTTATGTCCTTGAAGAGCCTCTTCCCACCAGTCTTGACCATGATGCAACTCTGGACCAAATGTTGACTCATTAGAAGCATACGACTGATTCTAAGCTTACCAATTGCATCATGCTAGCGACGATGGCTCCTGAGCTGCAAAAGCAGCACGAGCATATGGATGCTTACACGATCATTTACCATCTTCGTGAACTCTTCAATGTGCAATCGAGATCCAAAAAGTTCGAGGTCTCGAAGCTTCTCTTTAGCTCGAAGATGAAAGAGGGTTCATCTGCAATACAGTTTGTACTGAAGATGAACGGGTACATCAAGCGGCTAGGATCACTAGGGTTTGCGATGGATCACGAATTAAGTATTGACTTAATTCTGCATAGTTTGTCCAAGAGTTACTCACAATTTGTGATGAACTATCAGATGAACACTCTTGAATCCACCATTCCCGAGCTGATCAATATGCTCAAGACTGTAGAACCTTTTGTGACTAAAGAACAAAAGACGGTGATATTGGTTGGCTCCTCGAAGAAAGGTTCTAAGAGGAAGTCAAAGCAACGGCCAACAGAGAAGAAGAAGGCCAAGACTGGAGAGTCAGCTCCAAACGGCAAATGCCATCACTATGGCAAGATGGGCTATTGGCGAAGGAACTGCAAGGTTTATCTTGACTCCATGAAGAAGAAGTCGGCATCTGATGTCTCATCCTCTTCGGGTATCTTCGTTATTGACTGTCATGTTATTTCCTTTGACGCTTAGATATTGGATACTGGGTGTGGCTCACATATATGTAATGACATACAGGGGCTACGGGATAGCAGAAGACTTGTCAAGGGAGAAGCGAATCTATGAGTCGGCAATGGAGCAAAGGTTGCAGTTGTCGCCGTCGGAACATATTTGTTGAAGCTTCCTAGTGGACTTGTCTTAGAACTGGACAATTGTTATTTTATTCCTACATAAATAAAGAACATTGTTTTGATTTCTTGTTTAAATAGAAAAGGTTTTCATTTGACGTTTAGTAACAATTATTGTTATTTAACCTTGAATAGCGTTCTTTATGGCACTAAAACTTTATGCAATGGCATCTACGTGTTAGATACATTCAGTGACGCATTCAATATCGAAGCGAGCAACAAGCGTACTCGAAAGGATGATCAGTTAGCCTCCTACACATGGCATTGTCGTCTTGGCCATATAAGCAAGAAGCGCATGTCAGAGTTACACAAGATTGGAATTCTAGAATAATTTGAATTGGATTCATTTGATATATATAAATCATACTTATAAGGCAAGATGATAAAGTTGCCCTTTTCTGGAAAGGGTGAACCAGTGAAAGAGTTACTTGGTCTCATACATACTGATGTATATGGACCAATGTCAATTCATGCTCAAGGAGGTTACAGCTACTTCATTACCTTTATCGATGATCACTCACGATTTGGGTATGTATATCTTATGAGATATAAATCTGAAGCCTTTGAAAAATTCAAAAAATTCAGAAATGAAGTAGAGAAACAACTTGATAAAAGTATTAAGATACTTCAATCCGATCGAGATGGCGAATACTTAAGCCAAGAGTTCCAGGATTATCTAAGAGACAATGGTATATTGTCTCAATGGACTCTGCCTTATAAACCGCAATATAATGGTGTATCTGAAAGGCGAAATCGAACCTTGTTGGACATGGTGAGATCGATGATGAATCATGCAAGCCTTCCCAAATCCTTTTGGGACTACGCTTTTCAAGCGTATTCACTTCGAATAGAGTCCCGACAAGGCAGTCTCTCTATTACATATCGAATATGGGCGATAGAAAACTCCAATCATTTTATTCAAGATACGGAGACGCCCCGCTACGCTGAAGAGGACTACATCGCATGTCGATGCTAAGTCTGATAAGTGTTTATTTATTGGATACCCTAAAGAAACGAGAGGTTACCAATTCTATCATTCCTTGGAACAAAAGGTGTTTGTTTCAAGAAATATTGTATATCTAGAGAGAGTTTCTCTTGCAAAAAAACAGTGGGAGTCAGGTTGAACTCGAGGAAGTTCAAGAAACTCCAATAGACACTAAAAAGACGTCAATACCGGAACCACAGTCGATTATTCATGATAATAAGATAATGACTGAACCTATCATTACACCACCTCTTAGCAGATCTGATAGGTCACATAAGATTTCTGAGATATATGGATTTCTTGTAAGTGAATTTAATGATGTATTACTTATTGAGGATAAGGAACCTACTAGTTACGAAGAAACTCTGAAAAGTTCAGAAAGAGATAAATGGCTAATAGCCTTGAAGTTGGAAATAGATTTCATGTATGAAAACCAAGTTTGGAACTTGGTGGATCCACCTGAAGGCATCACGCCTATTGGGTGCAAGTGGATTTTCAAGAAAAAAACTGACATGGATGGTAATATGATTACCTATAAAGCTAGATTGGTAGCAAAAAGTTATCGTCAAAAGCAAGGTGTTAACTATGACGAGACCTTCTCACCAGTTGTCATGCTTAAATTGATTCAGATACACCTGGCCATAGCATCTCATTATGATTATGAGATATAGCAGATGGATGTGAAAACAATTTTCCTTAATGGAAACCTACAAAAGGATGTGTATATGATACAACCCGAGGGTTTCACATCGGTTGACAAAACCAAAGTATACAAGCTTTAACAGTCTATTTATGGACTAAAGTAAACTTCCAGAAGTTGGAATATCCGTTTTGATGAGGTAATCAAAGAATTTGATTTCTCACAAAATCTTGACGAACCTTGTGTGTGTATAAGAGGGTTAGTGGGAGTGCGATCGTATTCCTAGTACTGTATGTCGATGACATATTACTCATATGAAACGATATACCTATCTTACAGTTAGTCAAAGATTGGTTATCCAAAATATTCTCTATGAAAGACATGGGAGAAGCAACCTACATCTTCAGGATTAAGATCTATAGAGATAGATCGAAAAGGTTGTTTGGTCTTTCACAGTCTACATATATAGACAGTGCTAAAGCGGTTTAGCATGTTTGAATCCAAGAAAGGCTATATACCATGCGACATGGGATTCACCTTTCAAAGTCTATGTGTCCCTGTACAGAAGACGAGAGGATTTTGATGAATAAGATTCCTTATGCTTCTGTAATAGGATCTATTATGTATGGTATGTTATGTATAAGGCCCGACATATCATATGCTCTGAGTGTCACGAACAGATACCAATCTGATCTAAGAATGAATCATTGGGTGGCTTTCAAGGCAATCCTTAAGTACTTGAGAAGAACTAAGGATATGTTCTTGGTATATAGAGAAGGTGATATGGTTACACGCGGGTATACGGATGTCAGCTTTCAGATCGATAAGGATGACTCTAAGTCACAGTCTGAGTACATATTCACACTAAATAGTGGCGCATGAGTTGAAAAAGTTCCAAACAAGACAGTTGTCGATTCTACCACGGAGGCAGAATACATTACAGCTTCTGAAGCAGCAAAGGAGACAGTTTGGATCAAGAAGTTCATCTTCGAACTTGGGATGGTTCCGATAATTATTGAAGCATTACCAGTTACTACGACAACACTGGAGTTATCGCACAGGCAAAAGAACCCAGGTCTCACCAACGATCCAAACACGTGCTTCGGGGATATCATCTGATCAGAGAAATCATCAGTAGGAAAGAAATACAAATCGAGAAGATTCCCACAGAAAGGAACCTAGCGGATCCTTTAACAAAGGCTCTATCACAAAGTAAGTTTAAGAGTCACGTCAAGGACTATGGTATTGGATACCATGACAATTGGCTTTAGGCTAAGTGGGAGCCTATTATGTTTGAGAGGTGTCCTAAGGCAATTGCCTTATGGTTGTACTATTTGGTTGATAAATAAAGATTCACTATTTGAGTGCACATATCATGTGTTTGATTGGATCTTAAACTCATTTACTGAATGTCCGCGATATGATTCATAACATGAGAGAACTTGTGATTGGATCACAACTTGTGAGTATCTCTACATGTGTAATTATGAATGTATTGAAATAATCCCTAGTCGGTTTAATCACGAGTTCGACATCATCGATTCTCGAGAGACTAGCACGGGTTATACCTCGTTTATCCAAATACCGCTTCTCATCGCTGTAGATATCAAATGTCGAGAGTTAAACGTGAATGCTAGTTATGGTAACTAGTTCATCGGAGTGACCGCTATAAGACTTCACATGGTTCTCTCGTGATATAAGATATGTCAAGCTCTTCATCGCAGCCTTATGCGCGAGTTTCTTCGACTGAGGTATTCAAGTCATCTCGTCACGGAGACTTATACTCACATCTTAATGATACATTTCTACGGGTGTGCGGTACGGATGATCGTATAGTCGGCGCAAGGTGATCAATAGCCAACAAAGGATTCACCACTCATGAAGAGACGATACCCTACGGCCACTCCGTGATTACTCTCAAAGTCTTTAGCCAAAGCATCGTACGCCAAGAGTACGGTACTTTCGATATACGTCAAGTAATTGAATCCAACGGACGAGGAAGTAAAACTCGGGAAGTGTGTCGAAGTTATTAAATGGGATCCGACACATGTACTACGCCCCTAAATAAGTGGATATAAGATGAGTGAAAGGAACGAGACACGATTTACTGTAGCTGCTAAAGGGTTCAGAAATGGTTTCGAGAACAACCGTTGATTTTTCGATTAATTGGGAATCATGATGTACTACTTGGTGCCACTTATGATCGTTCCATAATTAATGATTAATTATAGACGACCGACATAAATCGAAAACCTATTAGATCACACGCACTATGAATCCTTCGAAGAGATTTAAAATGAGTTTGAGAATTGAATTCTCAAGATCGAGAGAGATCAAGTTTGGTTGCACCAAATACATGACAAATATAGAAATATTTGTCAAGTCGGAAACGCGAAAAGAGCACGTCTTAAAAAGACAGGTTAGCAACTCAACAGACGAAAGGAGCATTTAAAGCTAAGAGAGAAAGGCTTTGTTGGTACCTTTAACTATATCAGGAGTTAAAGTTGGACTTCCAAGAGGTCATACTAAAAAGATACCTTGCACCGAGAACAAGAAGGCGGATGAATTGACTCAGATGACAAGCACCTTCACTAGCTAGGAAATGGAGGACCCCCTGATTCAAGTGGAATTGATTACATAGGTCGATGAAGCACCTCAAACATACACGAACTGACGGTCGGAGATTATTACAACAACAATAACAAAGTCTTATCCCAGTAGATGGGGTCGGTTATATAGATCCTTCTACGCCATTGGACTCTATCACTTACTATATCATCATCTATATTTAAATAAATTTTATCTTGTTTTATTGTTACTAACCAAGTCTTTTTTGATCTTCCTCTTCCTCATTTAACGGTCGGAGATTATTCATTATCTTTAAAAAGGGAAGACTCCCGACGACCTGATGCAGAAGAAGCTATTAATCCAGAGTGTGGCAAATTTTACATTGGTAGGGGACACCTCATCTGAGGTCTTTTCCGTACCTCTCTAAGGTGTGCAGGTCGAAGAAGTTAAATAAGTGATCACGAATCCGCGTGGAACCCAATCAGAGGAAATTCTTATTAGCCGTTGTGGATTATTTCTCCAAATGAATAAAAGCATAAGCCCTAACCACCATCACCAAGGAGGTGGTCATCAAGTTCCTCTAGAAATTCATCATTTGTAGGTACAACATTCCTTGCAGACTGATCTCAAACAACGGACATTAATTTCAGGGTCGCATGATAAGAGAATGGTGTCAGGAATTGAGGGTGGTTCAGTCGTTCACTTTTGTGGCATATCCCCAAAGCAACGATCAAGCGGAGGTTATTAATCGAGAGTTGGTGAAGTGACCGAAAGTGCAGCTAGATCGATGCAGAGGCAATTGGGTGGAAGAGTTGTCAAGCGTCCTTTAGACTTATAAGACAACACAACGGGAAAATACAGGTATGATACCTTTCCGTCTAGTGTAGGGGGGAAGCAGTTGTGCTTGTAGAGATCGGAGTAGGATCAATAAGGGTAAAAAAATATAGTTAGGAAGATAATGATCAGAAAAGGCAGGCGGAGCTAGACTTGATAGCACAAAGAAGCATCAACCAAGTTATGGGCATACAAAAGGCATATGTGTGAAGCGTACAACAAAAAGGTAATCCTCGTTCTTTTTAGGTAGGCAACTTGGTTTAGAAAAAACTGCAGTCGACTAAAATAAGTTGTAGCCTCGATGGGAAGGGTCATACATTATTTGCCAAAAGCTATGTTCCGAGGTGTATTACCTCCGAGACCAACAAGGGAAGCACCTGGGACATCTGTGGAACGCATATGACCTCCGTCCTTACAGAATCTAAGGAATGATCTATGATATCCTAACTTCGTTTTCGTCTATTGTATTGTTTTTGCACACATTTTCTCTTCAATGACTAAAGCTTTGTTGCTTCAGAAGTTAAAATGTACTCTGCCTCTATGGTAAAATCAACAACGGTATCTTGTTTAGAACTTTTCCAACTCACTGCACCTCTATTCAAGATGAATATGTATCCAGACTAGAATTTGGAATCATTCTTATCTGTCTGGAAGCTGGCATCAATATACCCGCTTACTACCACATCACCTCCTTCATATACCAAGAATAAATCCTTAGTCCTTCTCAAGTACTTAAGAACTACCTTGATAGTCACCCAATGATTCATACCAGGATCAGACTGGTATCTACTCGTAACCTCAAAGCGTACGATACATCGGACCTAGTACACATCATAGCATATATGATCGATCTGATAGCTGACGCATACGGGATCTGAGTCATGTGAATCCTCTCGTCTTCTGTGTGCGGGCACATAAACTTAAAAAGGCGAATTCCATGCCTCATGGGAATGAAACTTTTCTTGGATTCTTGCATGCTAAATCGTTTTAGTACTTTGTCTATGTATGTAGACTGCGAAAGACCAAGCAACCGTTTTGATCTATCTCTATAGATCTTAATCCTCAAAATATAAGTTGCTTCTCTCATGTCTTTTATAGAGAACGTTTGGATAACCAAACCTTGACTGTTTGCAAAACAGGAATATTGTTTCCTATGATTAATATGTCATCAACATATAATACTAGGAATACGATCGCACTCCCACTATTCTTCTTATACACATAAGGCTCCTCAGGATTTTATGAGAAATCAAACTGTTTGATTACCTTATCAAAACATATATTTCAACTCCTAGATGCTTGCTTTAATCTATAAATGGATCGCTGTAGTTTGCATACTTTATTTTTGTCAATGAAACTCTCAGGTTGTATCATATATACATCCTCAGACAGATTTCAGTTAAGGAAAGCTGTTTTAACATCCATCTAACATATCACATAATCAAAATGAGTCGCTATGGCCAGGAGTATCCGAATGGATTTAAGCATAGCTACTAGTGAAAAGGTTTCATCATAGTCAACACCTTATCTTTGACGATAACCTTTTGCCACTAATATAGCTTTATAGATAATAACATTACCATCCATATCGATTTTCTTCTTGAAAACTCATTTGCATCCTATAGGCGTTATACCTTCGGGTGGATCCACCAAGTTCCAAACTTGGTTTTCATACATAGAATTCATTTCTGATTTCATGGTTGTTAGTCACCTATCCCTGTCTAAACTATTCGAAACCTCTTCGTAACTAGTAGGTTCCTCATCCTCAATGAGCAATACATTGTTAGATTCATTTATGAGAAATTCATATCTCTCAGGAATCCTACATGTCCTGTTAGATCTACGAGGAGGTGGTATATCCACAGGTTCAATTATTAACTCATCCGAATGAGTAATTAGCTGTGATTCTTGACTAGACATCTTTTCTGTGTCTACCGGAATCTCTTGAACTACACTTAGTTCAACCTCACTCTCACTATTTTCCTGTAAGAGACTCCTCTAGGAATACAGCATACCTTGAAACAAACATCTTTTGTTCCAAGAGATGATAGAATTGGTATCCCCTCGTTTCCTTAGAGTAACTAATAAATAGACACTTATCATACTTAGCCTTCATCTTGTCTGACACTGTCCTCTTCACATAAGCAGGACAATCTCATATCTTTAAGTAGAATAAATGAGGTGTCCTACTTTTTCATACCTTATATATAGTAGAGACTACCTTAGTCGAGACTCTATTTAATAAATAAACAGCGGTCTCGAGTGCGTAACTCCAAAAGGACTTTGGAAGACTTGCATGCTGCATCATTGACCTAACCATGTCCAACAAGGTTCGGTTTCACCTTTCAGCCACACCATTATGTTGTAGCATATAAGGTGGAGTCCTTTGGGACAAGATGTCATTGTCCCTTAGATAATCCTAAAACTCTTGGCTCAAGTATTCATCATCTTGATCCGATCGAAGTACTTTAATACTCTTCCCAAATTATTTTTCTACTTCATTTTTTAAATCTTTAAACTTTTCAAAGACTTCAGATTTATATCTCAATAGATACAAATACCCATATCGCGAGTGATCATCGATAAAGATAACGAAGTAGCTATAACCTTCTATAGAATAAGTTAACATTGGTCCACATACATTAGTAAAGGCCTAATACCTCAAATGTTCGTTCACCTTTTCCTTTAAAAGGTAACTTAGTCATCTTTTCTTTTAAGCATGAAGCGCATATGTCTAACGAATCTGATTCACAAGCCTCCAAAATGCCGAGCTTATGCAGTTTGGACATGCGATCTTTGTTTATATGGCAAAAACGACAATGCCACAATCGCGCGGTTAACTGATTATCTAACTTAGCGCGTTTGCTATTTGATTCAATATTGAATATCTCGTTGGATGTATCCAACGTGTAGATTCCATTATTCAACATTCCAATAATATAAAGAATATCATTTAACGTAATGTAACAATAATTATTACTAAATGTCAAATGATAACCTTTCTTATTCAAATATGAAATAGAAACAATGTTCTTTATTAATGCAAAAATATAAAAACAATCATCTAACTCTAAAACTAGTCCCGTAGGAAGTTGCAACATGTAAGTTCCTTGGGCTACAATAGTAACCTTTGATCCACTGTCAACCCTTAGATCTGCTTCTCCCTTAACCAGTCTTTTTCTGTTCCTTAGCCCTTGTATGTCATTACATATATATGAGTCACACCCGGTATCTAATACCCAAGTGTTCAAAGAAACAATATGACATTCAATAACGAATATACCTGAAGTAGATTGGCATCAGATGTCTTCTTCTGCTTCAATGACTCCAGATACTGCTTGCAATTTCTCTTCCAATGTGCATCCTTGCCACAATGGTGGCAAATGCCCTTGGAAGTTAGCTCTTCCTTCTTTGCCTTTTTTTTCCCTTTGGCTGCAGATTTTGACTTTCTCTTAGAATCTTTCTTAGAGGAGTTAACCAACATCACCGCCTTCTGATCTTTAGCAATAAATACTCCACTATTTTGAGCATATCGATCAGATCTGGTATCGTGGACTCTATCTTGTTCATCTGATAGTTTATCACAAATTGTGAATAGCTATCAGTCGAACTATATAGAATTAAGTCAATACTTAATTCATGATCCATAAAAAACTCAAGTGATCTCAATCGCTCAATATAGTCATTCATCTTTAGTGCATACTGCACTGCAAATGAACCCTCCTACACTTTGAGTGAAAGAGGAGCTAGGTGATCTCGAACCTTTCGGATCTTGCCTGGTCATCGAACAACTCATGAAGATGGAAGACAATTGTGTTAGCATCCATATGCTCATATTGCTTTTGCAACTCAGGAGATATCGACACTAGCATAATACAACTCGTCATGTCAGAGTCAGCAACATGTTTTTAGTAAGCCAACTTTTGGTCACCATATGCATTGTCTCCAGGAGGTTAGGGAAGAACCTCTTCAAAGACATAAGATAACTTCTCGGCCTTGAGAACAATTCTCAGGTTGCAAAGTCAATCCAAGAAGTTTAACCCAGTCAGTTTGTTGTTGTTCAAAATATAACGTAAATTAATAGAGGTCGGCATGCTGTTCTAATCAATATGTAGAGATACAAAAAGAAATGTAAGAGAGATGAATTTATAGTAATGCAAATAATTTACATTAATAAAAAACTTCCACTATTTTATCAAATTCAAAAACTCTCACTTTGAATTCGAGAGATGGTAAGTTATCTCTTAGTGGGTTGATATCTACTATGACTAAGAATAACCTTGGAGGGAGTCCAACAAGCTATTCTTAGTCATAATGTTAGGTATATACAGTACTCATATCAAATATATAACTATCATTTTATGCTATCAACTAATTGAATGTTCACATATACATTAGGTTGTTAACTCATTAACAAATATGCATCCTATACATATTACCTAATTGCACCTCTGTCCACATTGACCTTGGAGAGAGTCCAACAAATCAATACTTTCAGTTAGGCCCGACCCATTAATCGTGAGATCGAATTTAAACGGTTCGAATGCATCCAATTTTCAAGCTAGGCTTGGAGGCAATCCAACCACCCAAACTTGAAACTTGAACTCTGGTCCTTACCATCTAAAATAAATATCGAATCTCATATGAGTTGAACATGCTCGATGTCATGTCAGGCTTGGAGGGAGTCCAACAACCCATACTGTGAGTACTCATCGATAGAAGTAATAAAGTAGTAATGGTCATGTTTCGTGCTAACACTTAGCGGGTCACACACATCAGTATGGATCAAATCCAACAAATCATGCGCACGTTCCACTTGACCTTTAAAAGAGGTCTTAGTCATTTTTCTTTTCTGACAGGATTCACAGGTTGGTAGGGAATTTATGTCCGACGAATCAAACAATCCTTCACCTACTAACTTGGTCATCCTTCTTTGGGAAATACGACCTTGTCTAGCATGTCATATGTGTGCTTGATTTGAACTATATTCTTTTCTTTTCTTTGTTGTTGATTCCAATTGGACATTGTTTAATGGAATATTTTTTAATTTTAAGTTATATAGATCATTTTCTAATTCATCATTCCCAATCAAACATTCATCCTTGTAAATTTTGCAAGCCCCTTTTGCAAATAAACAAGAATATCCATGTCTATCAAGCATAGAAGTAGAAATAATATTTTTAACTAAGACTAGAACATACAAATCATCTTTTAAATATAACTTAAAATTATTGCTCAAAATCAAAGTAACATCTCCAATAACTGTCGCAGCAACCCTTGCTCCGTTTCTAAGTCTCACCTTCTCGAAGTCTTCTACTTCTTGTCATCATTTGCAAGTCATTGCAAAGATGAGAACTGCAGCCGGTATCCAATACCCAAGACTAATAGAGATATTAACTTCTATATAGAGCATTCCCGTGCCAAAACATTTCTGGATGAGATACTCCTTGCAATTATGCCTCTAATGTCCAGGCTTATTGCAATGGAAACAAACCTATTCTGACAGATCATGCTTCACCATCTCCTCGAACCGCCTTTGCAGTTCATTTGACATTGAAGCCAACATATAACACCTTGCTTGAAGATTATGGTCCCATCATTTTTCAAGCTTTGCCAACTCATCAAGGGTGGCATTGATAGGAGCCTCTTTTGGAGGTGTCTTATCCAGTGTATATGCGATCTTTTCAAAAGCCAGAACAATTTTTAAGTTTCTTAGCCAGATAGAATAGTTAGGTCCAGTTAATTTGATCTGATCAATTATTACAGATAGTGAATTCCGAGATGTTATATCGTAATATACTAAAATGAAAAATAGACAATTAACATTGCTGACTATTTTAAATAACTCATAAGACAAAATATGTGAACTTTCATATTTTGAATTTACCTCCCACTATTTTGACATTTCCACCACCCTCTAATGAAAACGGAAAATCATATTTCCTTAGTGAGTACACAAAGCTCAATTAGCCAATTGTGATCTCTAAATGATATCAGCCAATCACAATTTTCAAAAGGTAGAACTCAATTGCATCACATGCAATCTCTGTGTAATTTGCCTCACGTTTGATTAGGGTTCAATGATATGACGTTGATTATCTTTACGTGTCAAGCCGACCCATCAATATTAGATCGTAATGTACAGTCGCCATGCATTCCCCTAATGATATGAGCCAAAGGCATAGGAGTTCCACCCGATCCACATCACTTATGTCAGTGAAGGTCACAACTTTCCGACGTCTAAGCCTCCCCAATGATATGAGCCAGACACTGACCACAGGTAGCATTCGTCATGCAACCACCGTTGATGGAAGGCAGGGAAAAATAAACTCTCCTTTATGACTTCATATCAATTTTGAATCATATTCAAAATGAGAGATTTTGATTTTAAATATATATCTCATCATTTTTGAAGATATGATTTGTTTTATGTATATTTGTCAGATTCAAGCAACTATGTTATCGAATAACATACATACATAATTTACTATATTTCAAATATCATAATCATATTTTCAATCTTTTGCATCGTATGCATAATATCAATTAATTAACAATTAATTAATTGATCAATATATGTCTCTTGTTAATTCTTTTATTGACTGCAAGATTATCAAATAAATTGACAAATCAATTTATCTATAATCAAATTTTGATAAAACAATTATCATAAGTAAAATCACATTTTATCATAAATAATTAAGATCTTATCTTAATTATTCATTTTGTAAAAAAATGATTTCTATCCTAGATGAAATCATATTTCACCGAACTAAAATTTGATCTTATCAAATCTTTTATGATCTAATTTTCTTACATGGTCAAAACTAATTAACGTATCATATTATATTTTTGTTTCAAAATTCATATAATAAACACAAAACCATAGCTCTGATACCACTGGTGGAACCACGTGGTATCTTCGAGCTATATCATATGTTGGTGCAGTAGGAACTAGATAATCGAACCTAAATTTTGATTATAGCAAAAACTCAAAGCTAAGGTCATATTGTTGTCTAATAAGCTGAACCAAGTGTGCAGGAATGATTAAGCTGAGCTAAAGGTCAGGCAACACCGGAAGAACTTCGGAGGGAGTCAAAGAACCCAGGTGGAGACCAAAGGTTGAGCTACAAGTCACTAAGGTAAGCTCGAGTGTGAGTGAAGGTAAGGTCGGGTCCTCCGTACGAGGACGATTTTAGGCGGCGATCTGACTAAGATTTCCAGTGGAAAGTCTAGGTCGAGATCGGACGGTAAGTGACCGTCGCTTTTACCTTTACTTACTTGTTTTGAACTATCTCTTTGCTGCAGTCGAGAAACCTAACCATCAGTCGACTGATGGCTATTAGCAGTCAATTGCTGGTGGCATCAGTAGACTGATAAGGGTGAACAGTCGATTGTCATTCAAACTGCCCACCTCAAGGAAAGTCAAGATAAGCTCCACTTATCTTGAGGAGATGAGGTTCTTTAACCCTAAGCTGGAACTGAACGTTGGGGGCTTCCAAGGCTATAAAAGAAGGGGGGTTTCACCCTTTATGTCATCAATTCAAGCTTCTAAAATGCTCCTGCAACGCCTCTTCTCTACGACAACGCTACGACACCGAAACACTGTCAGAACGCCGACGACACGACCTCAAGCTCAAAGATCCATTCGTCGTCGGTATAAGTTCTCAAATTTCCATTTCTATTCAGTGTGTTAAATTTCCTTTCAATTATTGTACTCGAAGTTTTCATTGTAAAACGAGGTGAGGTAGGCTTGTTGCCTCATCCTCGGGCTTTGCGTGTTTTCGTGTATTCGTTGTCTCTTACCTCCAACGATGAGGAGATTTTTTAGTGAATTGCCCTCCGTACACGGTCTAGGATCGCAAGAGCCTTGGATTAGCAACCGTTAGGTTGTGAACTAAGTAAAAATAAATTTGTCATTTACTTTTCCGCCGTGCAATTCTTTACTTTGTTTTAATCGAACGAATCGAATCGAAACGAATTTACGTGCGCTATTCACCCCCCGCCCCCCCCCCCCCTCTAGCGCCTTTCGATCCAACAATTGGTACCAGAGCGAGGGCACTACGATTTGGTGTAACCATCAATCTAGCATCGATTTTTGTTTCTCTTTTCGTATTCATTTTAATTTTCATCTCGTATCATTTTTCCGTTTCATTAAATTCCTATCTCCCATACTACTAATCCAAGACGAGAGTCTTGGCAACTTGTTTCTTTTTGTATCGTTTTTTGTCTTTGCGAGGTTCCTTTTCTAAATGGCCCATCTCGAAGGGTTTAGCACCGCCCGACCTCCGTTTTACAACGGAGATGAATTCCGTTACTAGAAGGGTCGGATGAAGTGCTATTTGAAAACCCAAGTAGAGATGTGGATCGTGATACAATCCGGATTCACCCTTCCAACAAATAAAGATGGTGAGTGCTTGGATTGCGATCAGTGGACAAATGCCATGAAACGGCAAGTGGAAGCCGATGCCAAGGCTACACAAATCCTACAATGTGGGCTATCCAAAAAGGAGCTCAACCCTGTCGGTCTGTTTATAAGCTCAAAGGACTTGTGAAACAAACTCATCGAGCTTCACGAAGGAACCGCCGACACCAAGGTATGTAAAAGGGATCTACTTTTAAATAAATTGTTTAACTTAAAAATATAGGAACATGAGTCGGCCACTCAACTCCACGCTTGCATACAAGACATCATGAATGGGCTACATTCGATCGGACAAAAGGTCGAAAATCGGGACATAATCAGGTATGCACTAAACGCGTTCCCTAGGACCACCTTGTGGGCATCCATGGTCGATGCCTACAAGGTTTCTAAGGATCTTTCAAAAATTAGGTTAGACAAATTATTCTCTGAATTCGAATTACATGAGCAGTCTAATTCGGCCCCCGCCGAGAAAAGTATCACTTTGTTTGCAGGTCTGAAGAAGAAGCCAAAGAACAAACCACCATCGGAGGAAGAAGACAAGTACGAATCGGAGGTGGACAACGAGATGGAGACCGATCTAGTAAATCTAGTTCGGAAAATGATCAAGAGCAAAAGACGACAAACCAATCAATCCAAGGAGGGCAAGTCGAAACAAAATTCTAACTATCGATGCTATGAGTGCAATAGGTTAGGCCATATCAAATCGGAGTGCCCAAGACTCAAGAATAAGGCACCACAATCCAAGAAGGCACTCAACGCAATGTGGGAGGAATCATCGGAGGAAGAAGACGAGCTCAACAGCCTCGCCTTCATGGCTAAGCCGACCGAACCCGAGGATGAGATTCTGAACCCGAAGATGAGTCCGACTCCGGATCCGACGAGTTTCAATTCAAGACAAGTCAAGAATCCGTATCTGGTTCAAAAGGTTCGATCAAGGTAAGTCGGTCTTTAATTGATACATTGTATAGTGCAATTAAATTTTTGACTAAAAAATTAGCTAAGTCCGAGTCCAAAGTCGAGACCTTAGTTGAGGAGGTCAAACTCCTTAAACACGAGGTCTCCCTAACCTCTTCGACTAGTCAAGTTCAAGAGGAGAACTCAACTCGAGTTGAAAAACTCGAAGATGAGAACTCTCTCTCTTAAAAGGATAAGTCCAAGAACTTAGGCAAATGTTGGAAAGATCCACTTTGGGATGCAAGGGGCTTTACCTACTACTTGGATCACAAAGGGTCGTGTACAACAAGGCCGGACTAGGATTTAGAACAACCACAACTACTAAATCATACATGTCAATCGTGAATCGAAATAAAACACAAATCCAAGCATGGGTCCCTAAGACCGCTTTAATTTCACAATTAGAATATAATAAGTACTGGGTTCCCAAGGACCAAATCCACTATGTGGAAAGACCGACTCGATTCAATGGTCCAAGGGAGCTAGTACTAAATTTGTTTATTCTATTACATGAAATTAGTCTTTGCATGCTTAGTTATTTTGTTTTAATTTTTAGAACAGCTAGATAGGACCAATAACTCGTCAATCTTGACAACATAGTATTAGGACGCGGTAAGATAATAGTACGTTTGAGAAACGAAATCCTGTGTGTCCAAGTTAGATAAGGCGTATTTAGTTTGGTGCACTGACTAAGTTGAAGTAGCTGAAGCTAACTCGCCGTATCCTTAACTAGTTAAACTAGAAAGTAATCTTAAGTGACTCAAATAATCAATTTCTTGAATTTGGTTTTGTCTAAGGGAGTGGTCGTTGTTCTGATCAAAGAAGGTCTTTGTGCCTCGCCACGACCTAGAAGCCAATTTCTCAAAAAAGTTACTTGACGAGTTAAGGGTTAAATCCGAATCTAATCCAAGGTTGATTAGTTTCAATTCACTAAATCTAAACAAATAAATTTGAAGTCATCTCACAGAACACATAAGGATAACATGCTTGATCATGTAGAAAGGGTGAGATGATTCCTAAGACTAATAACTTTCAACCAACTCTTAAAATCTCAATATCCGATCCAACTACTATATGTGTAGGATCAATGGATATTGGACAGTGGGTACTTCCGACACATGACCAGAGACCGACTAAAATTTTCGAAGCTTAAATTCAAAAATCAAGGATCGGTAGCATTCGAAAACAATGGGAAGCTCAAAATTATCGGATCAGGTGATATTGAGCCGAACTCTAATTTTATAATTCGCAACGTTCTTTTAGTCAAAAATTTTGATTTTAATTTACTTAGTGTAAGCCAAGTGTGTAATAACAACTATAAGGTTACATTCTTAGAAAATGAATGTTTAATTAAAACTAATGATACCTCAAAAACAATACTTAAAGGAACGAGGAATAGCAACATATTCACAATTAATTTATCAAACTCCTCATCCAAGTGTCTAATGACACAGCAAGAGGAATCTTGATTGTGGTATCGATGACTCGGACACTCTTATCCAAGACTCATATACAAAATGAATCAGAGTGGCCTAGTCAGAGGTTTACCCAACCTTAACAACTTAGAAAATAAAATTTGTAATGCGTGTCAACAAGGTAAACAAACTAGGGCACAACATCAACTAACTAACCAAGAAAGAATCAAAAATGTACTTGAGCTCCTACACTTAGACCTATTTGATTCTCATGGAGCCAAGTCACTAAACGGAAGTCAATTCTGCTTAGTTATTGTTGACGACTACTCTAGATTTACCTGAGTTAGGTTTCTAAAATACAAAAGTGAAACCCTAGAACAACTCACCAACTTATGCAAGTTAATAGAAAACGAAAAGAATCTTAAGGTTAAGAGACTTAGAAGCGATCATAGTGGTGAATTTGAAAACCATAGGTTCACCGACTTCTGTAACCTAAACGGATACCACCATGAGTTCTCCTACCCTAGAACCCCACAACAAAATGGTCTAGTCGAGCGAAAGAATAGAACCCTATAAGAAACCGCTAGAACCATGTTAAACGAGTACAACCTTCCTAATAGGTTTTGGGCAGAAGTCGTTAGATCCTACTGGTCAAGAAACACCTTAGGACCTCATCCGAAATCTACTATGAAAAATTATCTAACATTAAATATTTTGGGTATTTGGATGTAGGATACACATTTTAAATACTAAAGACTACCTAAGGAAATTCACGTCTAAAACAACCACCAGAATATTCCTAGGATACTCAACCACAAGTAAAGCCTATAGGGTTTATAACAATGAAACTCTAAAAATTGAAGAAACGATTAATGTGGTATTCGACGAAGAAAATAAACCCACAAAACCCGAAGTAGAACTAGTTAATGAACCAATTGATACTAGACCTGAGTCTGACCATAAAAATGAGTCTTGTATAAATCCTAACCCAAGTCAATCTAGGTTACAATCAAATTATCCCATTGATCAAGTAATAGGTGATCCCAACCTAGGGGTTTGAATTAGAGCGTCATATAGAAACCTTAGTCAAATCTCATTAATCTCGAAAATCGAACCCAAATCAATTGAATAAACTCTTCTTGATCCCGATTGGATTATAGCTATGCAAGAAGAGCTAGCTCAATTCACTAGGAGTGAAGTCTGGGAATTAGCACCACCACCTAAAGATAAATCGATCACTGGAACAAGGTGGGTATTCCGGAACAAACTCGATGATAAAAGAGTAGTTAGGAATAAGACAAAATTAGTCACTAAAGGATTTAGTCAAGTAGAAGAGTTAGATTATGACGAAACCTATGCCCCCGTAGCTAGACTAGAATCGATTAGAATGTTGTTGGCCTACGTTGCACATTGAGGATTCAAATTATTTCAAATGGATGTGAAGTCAGCGTTTTTAAATGGTTTTATTAAGGAAGAGGTCTACGTTAGCCAACCCCCAGGATTTGAAAGTTTAAACAAACCCGACCATATTTTCAAACTTAAGAAAGCTTTATATTGACTAAAACAAGCTCCTAGAGCTTGGTATGAAAGGCTTTCTGTTTATCTCAAGTCAAAAGGGTTTAGTCAAGGCCTATAGACCCAACCCTATTTGTAAAATCCGTAGGTAAAGAAATTTTTATTGCCTAAATATATGTAAATGATATAATCTTTGGAACAACCAACTCAATTTTACTAAATGAGTTCATTTCACTATGGAAAGTGAATTCGAAATGAACTTAGTAGGAGAATTAACATTTTTCCTAGGCTTACAAATAAAACAAACTAACGAAGGAATTTACCTACATCAACATAAATACGCTAAAAATTTAATTAATAGATTTGGAATGCAAAATGTTAAGGTAATTAATACACCAATGGCTACAAATGTTAATATAGGAGAGGATTTAGAAGGAAAACCAATAGACTTAAAATACTATAGGAGCGTGATAGGTAGTCTCCTATATTTAACTGCGAGTCGACCCGATATACTATTCGCAATGAGCATGTGTGCAAGATTTCAAACTTGTGCTAAGGAGTCGCACGTAACATTAGTCAAACGCATCCTTAGATATCTAAAGGGAACATTAAACGTAGGAATTTGGTACCCTAGATCTAACGAGTTCGAACTAATCGGCTATTCCGACTCGGATTATGCCAGTAGTAAACTCGATAGAAAAAGTACGAGTGGGTGTTGTCAACTTCTCGGCTCGAGTCTAGTAAGCTGATGCAGTAGAAAGCAACACTGTATTGCCTTATCTACTACCGAAGCCGAATACGTCGCGATGGGTGAGTGTGTAGCTCAACTCCTTTGGATGAAGCACACTCTCCAAGACTTTAAGTTGAACTTTAACAATAATAAAATTTACATCAACAACATTAGTTCAATTAATTTAACCAAAACCCCAATCTGTCAATTTAGAACCAACCATATAAAGGTCAAGCACCACTTTATTTGAGAACATGTAGCAAGTGGGACCATACAACTCGAATACGTAGAGTCCAAATCGAACCTAGCAGACCTATTTACCAAGCTCTTACCCAAAGCAGAGTTTAGTCTACTTAGACACGCAAATTAAATTGTGCGTAATAAAGTAGAACTCAAAACTTATATTTTCCTTTATACTCTATTTTTATTTTTCATGCAAAATGGAACTAGCCTAGGGCTTACCCTAGAAAGCATGCACCTATAGATTTAAGGAGTCAATACATCTCATAACACATAGGACTAATGTGTTTGTGTACTTTAGCTATGTAGATGGGCGTGAGATGTTAGGACCTGACTCCTGGTTCCAGATGTAGATCTAGTGCATCGACATGAACCATGGAATATAATTATCTAAATTAACCAACTCTAATCAGGACTTATTGTTCATTCTATATTAATCAAGTCAAATAGAGTTGAACATACTATTAGTTGAGCTTATTTTTAAAGTATTATTTTCATAATCTAATAGAAACATGCTTGAACTTATAAAACATAATCACTATGTTTCGAAAAAGTTTATTTTCTATAAACCCCCACACTTTTCGATTTATGGCAAAAGGGGGAGAAAAAGGTCAAAGTTAAGGGATCAATTTTTTTTTATAACTTAATTCAAATCTAAACTTAAAACCATCAGACCCAAGTTAAGTAAGTAATTACTTAACCTTTTTAATGGCAACAGGAGGAGAAAAAGGTCAAAGTTAAGAGATCAAAAATTAATTTTTGATAACTTAACTTAACCTTAACTTAAACATTTAGGCCAATGTTAAGTAATCTTGATTACTTAACTTTTTAAGTAGTAAACCGTTAAGGGGGAGAGCTAAAATCCTTTTTCAAGTACTCACCTAAGGTCAAGGGAAAGGTTACCTCAATGAGGGCTTGAAAAAGACTTTTACTCATACTCCTACTTAAGCTAACTTACTAAGTTACTCACACTAACTTACTAAGCTATGCATTTATGGTTCTTTCATATTTATGCCTATCTATAATAATCATTTCACTTACTTAATGCACTCTTATGCGTTAATTTTTCCCTTAACTTTGTATTGGTTTGCCACAGATCAAAAAGAGGAAGATTATTGGTGCACTAGACACCAAATAATCGAACCTAGGTTTTGATTATGGCAAAGACCAAAGCTAAGGTTATATTATTGTCTAATGAGTTGAACCAAGTGTGCAGGAATGATTAAGCTAAGTTTAAGGTCGGGCGACGCCGGGAGAACTTCGGAGGGAGTCGAAGAACCCAAGTGGAGACCAAAGGCTGAGCTACAAGTCACTAAGGTAAGCTCGATTGTGAGTGAAGGTAAGGTCGAGTCCTCCGTACGGAGACGATTTTAGGCGGCGATCCGACTAAGACTTCCAGTGGAAAGTCTAGGTCGAGATCGGACGGTAAGTGACCGTCACTTTTACCTTTACTTACTTATTTTGGACTAACTCTTTGCTGCAGTCGAGAAACCTAGTCATTAGTCGACTGATGGCTGTTGGCAATCGACTGCTGGTGTCATCAATTGACTGATGAGGGTGAACAGTCGACTGTCATTCAAACTTCTCACCTCGAGAAAAGTCAAGATAAGCTCCACTTATCTTGGGGAGATGAGGTTTTTTGACCCTGAGTTGGAACTGAACATTGGGGGGCTTCTAAGGCTATAAAAGAAGGGGGGTTTCACCCTTTAGGTCATCAATTCAAGCTTCCAAAACGCTCCCACAATGTCGCTTCTCTACGACAACGCTACGGCACCAAAATGTTGCCGGAACGTCGACGACATGACCTCAAGCTCAAAGATTCATTCATCGTCGGTATAAGTTCTCAAATTTCCATTTCTATTCAGTGTATTAAATTTCCTTTCAATTATTGTACTCGAAGTTTTCATTGTAAAACGAGGTGAGGTAAGTTTGTTGCCTCATCCTCGGGCTTTCCGTGTTTTCATGTATTCGTTGTCTCCTATCTCCAACGAGGAGGAGATCTTTTAGTGAATTACTCTCCGTACGCAGTCTAGGATCGCAAGGGCCTTAGATTATCAATCGTTAGGTTGTGAACCAAGTAAAAATGAATTTATCATTTACTTTTCTGTTGTGCAATTCTTTACTTTTTTTAATCGAAAAGAATTTACGCGCGCTATTCACCCCCCCCCCCCCCCTCTAGCACTTTTCGATCCAACATCATATACAACTCTGATACCACTATTGGTGCACCTAGGCATCCGCATGCTATGTCATACATAGTTCGGATATCATGGTTGATGCACGTAAATCTAGCAATTACGTATTGTGTTTATATACCCCTATATGTAGCGGAAATTAAATTTTATTTATGATTTAACAATTAAATCAAAGGAGTGTTCATATAGATTTTCTAAACAAAACATAGACATGATCTTTTATCTAAGCATGCAATACTATCTAACCCATCAAACAAGATCTTACATGCATAGCAAAGATAAACTATCATTGGACATCTAATGTCAATCTAATCATTTTATTTAGACATGCTAAACTATCTAAACAAACATGTTAGATCCTTTAAGTATAATCTAAATAAAACTATTATCACATGCATCAATGTACATATGTGAAGCATAACACAGGTAAAAATTCATACCTTCCAAACAACCTTTGTTTGAGGATATCTTGAACTCGTGCTTCCTCCATCTAATCTGGTCCACGATCGAAAATCCTTTTCTAATGCTTGACCACACTAGAGATAAAGTGTCCTTTATCGTCGTGACGATCAATATGTATTCCTCGACCACGAAGGATGTATTGCCTAATCTTCCCTTTACAAGAGACTACCCAAAATTCCTCAACAAGGGGCTTTCCTTACAATAACTTTGCAAGGTTATGGGAGGCAACAACTCTTCTCCAAGGGGAGAAGAGATTACAAGAAGATTGTCTCTTCTAGATGAAATCAAGGAAGAAGATCACCTATCTTCTTCTTTGATAGAGGGAACTGACCACTATCTATAAGGAGGAGAGGAGAAGGCTTGGGGTTTCTCAAGAAGCAAGAAACAAGAAGCATAAAGCTTGAACCCCTTAAGATCTCTTTGTTAGTGTCAGCCCTTAGTGTCAATCATGAGATGTAGTACAAATCATGAGATGATTGATTAGAAATCATATGTATTATATTTTATTAATAAAAGATAAAAATCGTTTATTATATTTATTTTATACATGTGTCAGCTAAAATAAATATAATAATGTCCTTGAATAGTAGGTTCTAATCTACAGTATATCAATTGGTAGAATTAATTATGAGAAGCTGTAGAGAACACTATTCTTAATATTCCCAGTCAAGTATTAATATACAAGGGCAATATTAATACATTGAAACTAGCATGTAGGTCAATGGATAACTTAATCTCACAAGTCATGGATATGTGATATCACATTGACACATGGGTATATATATTGGAGAATATATATACTGAATTGACCCGCCATGAGAAAGTATCATGGATCGTTATATGAGTGTCATATACTTTCTCATGTGACTATTGGTATGAATAGTCCTTAGACCTGAAGTCACTATGGTTCCCTACATAAGGAGTTATGTACTTTGGTATCGTCTAACGTCATACCGTAACAGGGTGACTATAACGGCGATCACTGGGTATATAACGAATTATGCAGAGGGATGTGAGTGATGTCGATGGGATCTATCCCTCCTATATGATAGGAGTGATATCTTTGGCCTCTTGATAGAGTAGGACCACGAAATGTATGGTCATACTCAAATGAGTCAATATGAGATATTGAGCTCATTTGTTTGAGTGAGTCTACTTGGGGATCAAGAAACATAAAGATCGATAAGGGGATGACACGGTCTATGCCTCATTGATCGATCTAAGATATCAGAGATAGAAGGACACCGTCATACATAATAAGAGTCACGAAAGGTTGTCGGATCTCGACGATCTTGTAACTTGGATAGCAATGATGTATTGGTAGATGCCGCTCATTGCTTATGTATCTAAAAAGCGTTTTAGATATATTGTCAACATTACAAGAGTCTATAGGGTTACATACAAATGACATTCTGTTTTGGAGATGGTTTCTTTTAGTTAGACTAAAAGGACAATTGAGCATATGGTCAAGATTTGAGTTAGACTCAAACTGGTTAAACTTGAGTTAGACTCAAGTTGAACCATGGAAGATGATTCATCATCATGCATGATTAATTTGATTAATCATGCATATGAATACCAAAGGGCTTGGTATTCATGATGAGAACTAAAGAAGGAATACCAAGGGTCTTGGTATTAAGAGAGTTCTTAATGAGGAGATAATGGCATTGATGGCTATGGGATTAAATAGCCTCCTTTTGGTGTTCAACATGTAACATTGTGTGGGGTTCTTGTGTTTGGGCGTGCAAGCCAAAAGGGCCAAGAGAAGAGTTCTCTTATCTCCTCCTTCCACTCCTTCCAAATAGTTCTTGGCGTTTTACTAGGGGTTGCTAGCACAACGTGACTCCAAATCGTGTGGGTGTCAGTGTGAATACCATAGATATACAGTTACCCTTACCATATTGAGATCCGACAGTGTTTGGAAAAGCGGGATTGCGAAGGGTACGCTCCGAAGGTATAATCCTCCTCTAGATTAGATCTAGACTAGAAAACGATTTATATAGTTTTGCATGGATCTCTGGTGGGATCCGATTTAATTATTTATTTCCGCTGCGGTTGTGCGAAGTATTCACCTGCGACGTTGTGAACATCAGATCCGGACCAGTTTTCCAACACTCTTATCTTCTCTTGCTTATATAACCTTGAAAAAAAACTCCCAACCTACCCTAAAAGAAACTGCCAACCTACCCTATTAATGTGGCCATCCATCTCATTAAGGAGAAGAGGAAGTGGAGGCTAGTGGGAGGTTACAAGAATTCCATAAGACTTTCTCTTCACGGTAGCTAGAATTCTTCTCTCCCTTTCTTAAATTTTGGTTGGTCACCTTAATAGAGAAGGTGAAGAGGTGTAGGAAGAAAAATTCAATTTTTCTCTCTTCCTTCATCTCCAAGCAAGCCCTCGTTTCATTGATTCATAATCATGAACTTGTTAATGGGCTTATGGGTTATGGGTCATTATCTCTCTTCCATCTTGGGTTAGTTGGTTTTAGAACATTTCTAGAACCCAATTATTAATTTCAACATGAATCCAATTATAGACCAAGTGTGGAACATTTCCACTCTTCTTGTTTCCATCCATTCAAAAACTCTTTTATGAATCATAGCATTTGATAATATCAAACTTTATTTATCAATACACCATTTGATCACATCAAACTTCATTGAATTTGACTTTCTCAATGGGAAATAGGGAAACCAATACATGTGTAACCCTCAATGATCCAGGGATACAGATAGTTGTGGGTTTATAACTCTTTGTGATTCAGGACTATACATGCCCTTTATTCGGGCATACCCTTAATAGCCCCATCCTATGATCAACTCTTTGATTATAGGATGTCAGAACTAATTTTGATTAGCACCCAATGAATCATGGTAAGAGCATCTAGCTACACCACCCCATGACTCCCTATATATCACTTAATAGTGCCTGTAAGAACCAATCAGTTATGGTTAACGTACAGTCTAGTCCCTTCAGCTCATATATCCCGGTCAAATCTACAACCATTGGTACATCAAGAGTCGTATTTTGATTTAACAACCATGTGATATATCTTATAGTGACATCGCACGTGGAACAACACTCCTTTCCTAAAGCACATCTTGCAACTCTGATCAGAGATTTCACACACTATAGAACAATACATTACATAGAATATCTATACCCGTGGGTGTATGGTGAATTTCCGACTACAATGCATTGACTCTTATATATTTTGTTACTACACCCAATCTCACCACCTGATGACCCCAATAGAGTCAGTAAATGAGCCGAAGACAACCCTAGCATATAAGGTCTCAATGTTGTCCCGAGTCATAAGGACTATGTTGGTGCAATCGGTCCAAGTCACGATTGACCGGACTCGAGTAGTGTTTTGATGTTTGACAACGGATTGACCATTGTTTGACAATGGGTTGACTATATGATTGACATGGGGTTGACCATATGATGGAAAAGTCTAAGTGGGATACTTGGCAATGGTAAAGTCAAGTCTTGAGTATTTGGCATGGAAAGTCCAAGTCATGGGTACTTAGCAATTGGAAAGTCTAAACATGGGTCTTGGCAATAGTAAGGTCCAAGTCATGAGTACTTTGCATGGAAAGTCCAAGTCATGGGTACTTAGCGTGGAAAGTCCAAGGGTCTTGGCAATGGTAAAGTCCAAGTCATGGGTACTTGACAATTGGAAAGTCTAACATGGAGTTGGCAAAGAAAGTCTAAGGGTGTGATATTGGCGGCGTAAAGTTCAAGCGGTAGTCTTGCCAGCATAAGTCCAATGTTTGGCGGAGTAAAGTTCAAGCGTGTGTCTTGACAACGTAAGTCCAAATATGCCTTGGCGGTGTAGACCCGGTTAGCATGACAATAGCCGATGGAAACACCTGAAAGCTAGCATATGGATGAACAAGTCATGGATGACTTGGAGGGATCCGATAGACGTGAGGCTGATGGAGGTGGCTAGAAGGCTTAAGTCTAGGCTAAGGGTGGTCTAGCAAATATGAGGGGATCATACTTGGGGTAAACCTCATGGTTGAGGTTTGGCGATTGGGGGATTATGGACGGTCAGGTGGTGATGTATTGACACTTGGCGGTAGAGTCGACTCTGGCGATCGTGGAATTATGACCGATTGACTAGTCGAGTCGATGACGATCGATCACGGTGAGTGGCCTTAGCGGTCATTTGCCGAAGAAGCGATCGGCGTTGTTTGCGGCCACGAACACGAAAAGCAGTGAGCGGTAGCGATCGACTCTGAGCTTAGCGGTCACGCGATGTATCCGTTAAGCGGGAATGCGATGTGGATTAAACTGTTGTGAGACGATGACCACGATGAAGCGGTCGACTAGGGCCTTTTAGCAATCGACTGTCAGGCGCGGAATCAGCCCGATGCAGGTCATAAAAGGAGCAGTTCGTGGAGGATTTCGGCCCTGGTTTCTTGAGTGGTTCTTGAGACGATTTGGAGGCGAAGTATTGGTGCATTTTAGGGTCCTTCAAGCTCATCCAAGCAACCAACAAGCAAAGCATTCAAAGCTCACATTTATAAAGTGTTCTTTACATAGTTTGTTGTATTTCTTTGTATTTACTTGTATTTCTTGTTTATTATTGTAAACAATTATACGAGGTTTCTCCACCTTAGGTGTGTCACCGAGAAGGAGTGTATTAGTGGTTGTTTGCATCACTAGAGCTCATTTGAGCTCGACCCGTGGAGTAAAAACCCTAGGTTTCGAACCACATTACATCTTTGGGTATTGTGAGTGTTTATCTATTTTGTTAATGTTTTATTATTATTTTCGTTGCGCATAACAAGCCTTATAGACAAATGCGAATGAATTCCATTGTGCGACGACGCATTTCGCTATTCACCCCCCTCTAGCGATCAACAATTCTTCTATAATTGATATCAGAGCTAGAAGTTTTTCTACGGACTAACCGCCAAGGAAGGATCGCTAGAGGTGAAGAAGATGGAGGAGCCAAGTTTTAGACTAGGTCGTAACATCAACACTCCACCACCATATGAATTTTATAGAATTGGGGGCTTTGACAAATGGAAAGAGAATATAGAAACTTTCCTCATGATGAATATTGAATATTGGTTCATCCTGGTAGAAGGTTTCGAACTCCCTAGAGATAAGAAGGGAAATGTTCAAAAATTAAAGAAATGGACCCAAGAGCAATGCCAAAAATTCAAGACCGAGGTTAAGGTAACAAAATTTTTAGAAAATTTAATACCTAATGAAATTTTGTGCAAGCTAGGGGGTTACATGGATGCCAAGGAGCTATGGAGCAAGTTGGCAAGATTCCATGAGAAGTCTCAACTGGTCCAAAAAGATAAGGAAGAAGAAGAGTGTTCATCCTCTCAAGTTCAAAAAGAATGTGGATCATCATCCCAAGAGCTTGAGGATTCGGAGGTTGAAAGAGACTCAACATCCGGATCGGTAGAGGAGGAAGAATTAGAAGAAGTCTCCACTTCAAGAATTGAGGGGGAGGAAAAACTTTCCACACCGGAGCAAGAACAAGAGCAAGAAGAATCATCTACCTCTATGAGAGATGAAGAACAAACTCCGGGTCCTACCACCGACCTAGGTAACTCAAGCATTTTAATTAAAAATAAAAATCATATTGTATGCTTTGAGTGTAGGGAAAATGAACACTCTGAGCAAGTGTTGAAGCGGATCGAAAAGCGGCCTGAGTCGTGTCGAAGATCGAGACGAGCCCAGCCGAGACAGTGTGCTTGAATCTGCAATCAACGAAGCCACTATAGAAGTCATTGCCCTAGGGGGAGGAAGCAAACCAAGGGCAAAGGAGTTACACATGTAGGGGGAGCCAAGGCAAACCCTAAGATAAATTTAAATAATGCTTATTCTTTAACTAATAGGCAAAAGCATGCTAGGAATTTTGTTGCTATTGCTCATGAACAAAAGCATGCTAGGAATAAATTTTATTGCTTAGGTACTAAATCATGCGATATTAGGGTTAAGGATAAATTTAGAACCAATAATCCTAAAACAATTCTACCTAGGAAAACTATTAGGAAGGTAAAAGATCACCTAAGCATTAACCCTAAGAAAGGTAGGCATATGCCTAGGAAGAATCTTTCCCAAAGGGTTAATGAAAAATCAAAATTGAGAAAATTATATTTAGAGAACAAAGCCTTGAGGTCAAAGCTTGAGAAATTAGAGAAGACCCTTAGGAAGATGCAAAATCAAATTCAATGGTCAAATGATCAAAAATTATGGCCTAGGAGACAAAAATCGTCTATGGGCAAGAAAAGTTTGGGTCACAAACCTAAGCCCAAGGAGACTTACCATAGTGTTCTATTCGATTATGGAATCATTTTTAGGTCTAGAAAAACCAAGGTTACTAGGAAAATCATCCCTAAGGTTAACCATGGTAGATGTCTAGTGGCCAAGGTTTCCATGAAACTTAGGAAAGCCACTAAGAAGGTCACAAGGGAAGTTATCCTTAGAATTGACTTAGGCAAGACCCAATTGACCAAGGCTTCCAAGCCTAAAAGGGTCATTAGGAGAGTACTAAGGAAAGATATCCCTAGTGAATACCTAGTTAATCCAAGGAGCTCTAATAGATATTGGATTCCTAGGAGCGTTATTCCATTACGCTAAATGGGTTAGGGTGTGTCAACCCTAAATGGATGGGTAGTTAACCTAACCATGGTAGAGTTGACACGTTAGGACATTTTCAAGATTATATGATACCTTAGAAATGAAGTTTAATTTTATATCCTAAAGGATCTTAGGATGTGCCAATAAATTTTGAGAAGTATTGAAAATTGATCAAATTGGCACGAGTTAGGTTTTAAGTCATAGTGTGTCATTTTGTTTTTGTTTTTGGCACACTCAGAAGATGAGTGGTATTATGACAAATTTGGGTTTAATCCTAGGAAATGACAATTAGGTTTAAACTTTAGGTATTTTTATACCTTGATATTATAGAATTGTCATACTTATGTTTGTCATATACCATGTCATGACATCATATTTTATTTCATTATTTAAAATGTCATGATAATGCTTAGGTCTATTTTTTTTTGTCATGTATGTTTTAGTCTTGCTTTTAGAAGAGAGTCTTGGCACAACAGTAAGGTTGTTGCCTAGTGACCAAGAGGTCACGGGTTCAAATCCTGGAAACAACCTTTTGTAAAAAAGCAAGGTAAGGCTGCGTATAATGGATTCCTTCTCCGGTATCCCGCGTGGCAAGAGCTTCGTGCACCAGGTTGTAGTTTAATAGTTTATGTTTTAGTCTTGCTTTTATGCTATGATATTATGATTATTGACACATTTTTTAATTATGCTATCATTATATGTCATAATCATCACTCATGCATTTAGGTTAATTAAAATTGATTTAAGGACTATGGCATGATTTGAAGTCCTATGTATAAGAGAATCAAATAGAGTTGCCTAGAAAAATGCATGAGATCTTAAATTAGGAAGACCAAAATTCACATCTCACATCAAATTGACATGTGTGTGTTGATATACTCTAGACACATGTGAGATATTAGGAAAATGAGTTAAGGTCAAGGTGCATAGTTTTTGTATCTAGATAAACTCAAACTCATCTTATACCATTGATGGATCATTGGGAAAGCTAATGTGCAAGTCATGTACCTTGAGCCCATAGATCATAGTCCAATATAAGATTTTAAAATCATTTCAAAATTATTTTGAAAAATTTTGGTGAAGTCTATCTTTTGATAGCAATCACCATTGATGATGTTGATACAAAATAGGCTCAAAATATTGAAGTTATCTTTGTTTTTGAAGTTTGTATCAATCTCACTATTTTATAAATTTTTTATTTTTCAAATATTTTTCACCCATAATGATTGACTTAAGTATTATACGCATGAAGTTTCATGATTTTTCAAATTACGTATAATTACTTATGATTTTTTGAATTTCGATTTCTGATTTCTAGATTTTTACATATACAGAAATCAGTCATTCTTATATGGGAAGTCGTCATTGACATTAAGCGATCGGTAGTTGTTGGTGAGTCATTGTCGATCTTGATTTTGGGTAAACAAGATTGTTTAACCCATGTTTCAACCATTTTAGGCTACCCTAACTGCTCTTAACCCTATGATATGCTTTAGAAAGTATTAGAAGAGTGAAAATCCATTGGAAATGGATTAGGAGAGTTGTTTAGAGTGAGAATCAAATTTTAAGGTGTGTGAAAATTAAAGTTTGAACTTTTGTCCTTAATTTTGATGGTTTAGTGTTCATATAGGCTTAGGGACTCTCCAAAGACATTATTAGTGCAATAGTCAAGAGGGAGCAAGTCTTTAGGGGGAGATTATCCATTATGGGATGATGGATGTGTTCTTCCTCATAAGAGGGCAAATTGGGAGAATGGGGAGAAATTGGAGAAGCAAGGATTGTCTCTCATTTAGTGATATGAAACTTATCACTAGGAAGAGTGAAGACATCCTAGATGTTTTTGGACCAAGGGGGAGATTGTAAAATCTCATTAGGATATGAGACATTGATACCCTTGGGGAGAGCCTTTTTTTATGTATGTCAAAAAGAGGGAGAATTTGGAAATTGCCCAATTGGGAGAATTGAAAGAATTTATTGGATTGAGTTAGGTGGCCTAACTCAAAGGTTTTTGTGGTTTTTGTCAAACATCAAAAAGGGGGAGATTGTTAGTGCAATCGGCCTAGGTCATGATTGACCAGACTCGAGTTTGACTCGAGTAGTGTTTTGATGTTTGACAATGGGTTGATCATTAATTGACAATGGGTTGACTATATGGTTAACATGGGATTGACCATATGATGGAGAAGTCCAAGTGGGACACTTAACAATGGTAAAGTTCAAGTCTTGAGTATTTAGCATAAAAAGTCCAAGTCATGGGTACTTGGCAATTGGAAAGTTCAAGCATGAGTCTTGGCAATGGTAAAGTCTAAGTCATGGGTACTTGGCGTGGAAAGTCCAAGTCATGGGTACTTGGCGTGGAAAGTCCAAGCATGGGTCTTAGCAATGGTAAAGTCCAAGTCTTAGGTACTTGGCAATTGGAAAGTCTAACATGGAATTGACAAGGGAAGTCCAAGGGTATGATATTGGCGGCATAAAGTCCAAGTGGTAGTCTTGGCATAAGTCCAATGTTTGACGGCGTAAAGTCCAAGCGTATGTCTTGACAGCGTAAGTCCAAATGTGCCTTGGGGGTGTAGACCCAGTTAGCATGACAATAGCCGATAGAAACACCTGAAAGCTAGAGTATGGATGAACAAGTAATGGATGACTTGGAGGGATCTGATAAGTATGAGGCTGATAGAGGTGGCTAGAAGGCTTAAGTCTATGCTAAGGGTGGTCTAGCAAGTATGAGGGGATCATACTTGGGGTAAACCTCATGGTTGAGGTTTGTGATCGGTGGAGTTATGGACGGTCGGTCGTATTTTGACACTTAGCGGCCAAATCGACTCTAAGCAATCTGGGATTATAACCGATCGACTAGTCGAGTCATTGGTGATCATTGCTATGATCGAGTGGCCTTAGCGATGGGTGCGGCTTTGGGACGATCGGCGGCCTTGAAGCGATCGATTATCGGAAGAGCGATCGACTATTATTTGCGACCTACGAGCCTGGCTCGATGACGGTGAGTACTCGATTACGGGCTTGCGATCAACTACGATAATGGCGTCGTATCGATGTATATAGATTGGTGGAATGCGACTTGGATTAAGCCCGTTGTGAGACAAGCGACACTATAGGTAGTCAATGAGGTCTTTTAGCGATTGGTATCGGTAGCGGGAATCGACTCATCCATGAAGTCGTAAAAGGAAGCGATTAAATGGAGGATTTGTCCATGGTTTCTTGGCGGTGCTTGAGAAGCGATTTGGAGGCGAAGTCTTTGGTGCATTTCCGGAGGTCCTTGAGGCTAAATCGAATAACCAGCAATAATGAAGCATTTAAAACTCACATTTGTAAAGTGTTCTTTACATAGTTGTTATATTCCTTTGAATTTGCTTGTATTTCTTATCTATTATTGTAAACACTTGTACGAGATTTCTCCACCTCAGGTGTGTCACCGATAAGGAGTGTATTAGTGGTGGTTTGCATCACTAGAGCTCATTTGAGCTCGACGTGGAGTAAGAACCCTAGGTTCCGAACCACGTTACATCTTTGTGTATTGTGACTATTTATCTATTTTGTTATTGTTTTATTATTATTTCCGCTGCGCATAACAAGCCTTGTAGACAAACTCGAACGAACTCCATCGAGCGACAACACATTTCGCTATTCATACCCTCTCTAGCGATCAACGATTCTTCTACAGACTACTAGTGTACAACCACAATCAAGGACTTATCCACTGATAAATGATAACTACTTGGAAAGTCCAAGTGAGGGTACTTCGATAAACTCATCATATGACCACCCATCTGTATGCTTGAACATCTCTATATCCTTACCAATGAAACGTAGTACACTACATCATAGATGCTAGTCTCTAGCTCGAGCGACCTTATATCCTTGTTTATTAGGCGGGCCCAATTAACTAGGAATAGATTTAGAATATACAGTGAATATTGATGTATTTCTTGATGATCATGATTGTTATTTCGTAAATCTCTAAATTACCTAACTTACATGAAAGAAGCCCTATTTATAGACAAGATTAGGGCTTATTCAAAAGAATAAATCAAACCCTATTCTAGGAATAAATCAAAATTCTATCCTAAGAAATAATTATTCCTAATGATATTTAGGGATATGATTATCCTAATCGTATCTCTGATATTCTAACACTCCCTCAGCGGGGCGTATAAATTATATACACCCGACATTACGTATATGTAGTCGATTCGGGGCCTCTCGGAGACTTAGTAAGCATATCTGCTAGTTGATCGTGCGAGTTAACAAAACTAGTAGATATTTCTCGAATATGACTTTCTCTCAAGTGACGATCGACTTGATATGCTTTGTCCTCTCGTGAAAAAGCTGGATTTGTAGCGATATGTGGCGGCGATTATCAATAGGTGACATTTGTGTAACATCTCGAACTGAGCTCGAGCGATTGTTTGAGCCATATAAGTTCTTGGTAGATCGTAGCTCGATCTCTGCCTCCGCCTAGATCTCGCCAGCGGCGTTACCTTTTTGCTTTTCGAAAGCAAGGTTACCTCAAACAGATATCTGAAACCGAGGTGGATCTCTATCGATTGGAGATCACCGATCTGCATCGAGAATACCATAACTCGAGTATGTCCTTTGTTTTGAGCAAAGATCTTTCTGGAGCACCTTTGATATATCAACAATCGAATCGCGCGTCGATGTTCTTTACGGAGAGTTGAAAGCGACTTACTACACTTCACAATGAATGAGATATACGGGCCGATGAAATGATGGGTAGCTTAGTCTCACTTACTAATCGCTGTATCGTTCGAATCTGGTAGAGGCTCCCCTGATTTGGCGGGAGCTTAACATTAGGATCCATAGGGTTGTCATTATCTTTGAGTTTAACATTCTGTTTCTTCAGAATATTCATTTTTGGGATATAATGATCCGTTTACGGGTATCTTTACTTACATCCCGAAATATTTGAGTTCTTAGAGATTTTTGTGCGGAAATGTTTGAAAAGATGTTTCACTGTGAAATCCCAAGATGATCAGCTGTGTGATAATGATATCATCAGCATAAACCACTAGATAGATCTGACAGTAGATGAGTGGCGATAAAAAGGCAGAATGGTCGACCGCTCAAGTCATCTTGAAGCTGTTGAATTACAATCTGAATCTAGAACCATGCTCTAGGTATTTGCTTGAGACCGTATAAAGATTTTCATGGCGTACAAGGCCAGGAAGACTCCTGGCAGCAAAACACGGAGGTTGCTCATGTAGACTTCTTGAAGCGGTCACCGTGTAAGAATGCATTCTTGATGTCTAGCGATAAAGAGGCGGTGTTGAATCGCGTGATGGGCGTGAATAGGCGTATCGAAGACATTTTAGCGAGGGGAAAAAGTATCCCGTAATCGATCGAATCGAGTATAGCCTTTAGCGACAGGCGAGCCTTAAGTCTTTCAATGCCGTTCATACGGACTGACCTTCGCGTATATACCATGACAACAGTGATTTTCTAGTGGTAGAGGGGCGAGTCCCGATCCAGCGACTCAGTAAGGCACTCATTTAAATCGGCGTAGCTGTTTTATCTGGATGAAGCGAATCATCTCCTGCGATTTCGGAAGAAAGCAGGCAGCAGGAGGAAGGCAGAATAATAGGAAGAAGAAAGGCGTGATAACTTCGAGAGCATAATGAGGAGAAGGATTACGAGTTGAGCGTATACCTTTGCAGTCTGATAGAATATCAGTTGGAAGATTGTCTTGCAGGAGGAAGGCGGAGGATCGGCTCGGACATGATTCCATAGAATCGGTGTTAGGCGTGGCGTAGCGGTGAAGGCAGCGTTGATAAACTGCAGCGGAGGAGAAATTGAAGGCTGGGGTGATAAAGAGTCCTCCGGAGGATAAAAAGGCTGGCGTAAAGGCGAAGGAGAAACTCGGACGACTCTGAAGGTCGAAGAAAGGCAAGATCGAAACGTGGCGTCAGTGAGAGATGAAATCTGAAGAGTAGGAGAATAACACTTGTACCCTTTTTGAGGGTGGGTATCGAAAAACACGTTTATGTGGCCAGGAGAGAGTTTATCGATGCGAGAATCGAGCGTAAAGCGAAAACATGTAGAACCAGACCTTAGGTGGTAAAGGATTAAGGGGTGATTTGGATAAAGTCGTGATGAGGTATTTGACCTGTAAAATAGAGGAAGGCGTCGATTGATAAGATAACATGCGATGTCTGACTTCTCCCCCAGCGAAGAGGAACATGAGAGTGATGAAGAAGAGTCCGGGCGGTCTCGAGAAGATGTCGATTCTTGCGTTTTGCAACTTCATTCTGTTGGGCCCAAGGCTTTGTGGCCGAGGGCACGCCTGCTTGGGCGTCATGGGGAGAAGTGAAGCTGGTGATCGGAATGCCACCGTCGGCCTTAGTGGAAGAGATGAGTGGCCGGCGGTGCTTGGAGGTTAAACGGCGGTGGAGCTCGGTGAGTGGCCGCCGGCCTTAGGAAGAGATGAGTGGCCGTCGGCCAGGAGATGGAAGGAATGGTCGCCGGAGATGGCTTCGGAGTTATTCTTGCTTGTTGTGGAGGAAGATCGCCTAGCGATGAGAGAAGCGTCGCCTTGACTCTGAGCGGTCTGTTCTGCGGCTATGATCGGCTGCGTCGCGGAGGAGAAGCCTTGGCAGGGAAAGCGGCGATGGGCCTTGGCTGGCGATGGAGAACCTGCGATCCGTGCTCGTGTCCGGAGTGGCGAGGCGAAGAAGAAGAAGCTGCGGAGAAAGTGTGGAAAAGAAGAAAACTCATGGCTAGCGTCGTGAGGAAAGATATCCATTGCGCTCGGAGAGAAAAAGCGAGGCGACGGAAAATTATGGAAGATGGAACAACCAAAGCTTAGGGCTCTTAGGGCTCTGATACCATGTTATTTCGTAAATCTCTAAATTACCTAACTTACATGAAAGAAGCCCTATTTATAGACAAGATTAGGGCTTATTCAAAAGAATAAATCAAACCCTATTCTAAGAATAAATCAAAATTCTATCCTAAGAAATAATTATTCCTAATGATATTTAGGGATAACAATTATCCCTAATCATATCTACAATATTCTAACAATGATATTGACCATTACATCTCACTATAGTATATTCAAGGACTTTATCTATACTTGTAGCATGGGTATAAGATAAAGTAAATGTCACACTAATTGAATTATATTAAAATAAAGCATGTTTGTACATAAGAGTCAATAAAACCCTAGCCAACAATTGGCTTGTAAGGCACCTACTCTAACAACAAATTGAGCGGACGACATGCTAAGTGGGTGGCTTATTTGCAGGAGTTCATTTTTACACTAAGGCACTAAGCAAGTGTAGGATCGAGAAAGACGCTAGAGGGGGGGGGAGTGAATAGCGTGCGAAAAACTTTTCTTTTCGTTTCGTTGTTAAAACCAAAGCTTGCAATGGAAAATAAAAAGCGCACGATACAAGACACAAAAGGAATTACTTGGTTCACAGTCTACCGGCTGCTAGTCCAAGGCCCGTGCGGTCCTAAACCGAACCGAGTTAGTCTATTTTAAGTTAAAACGAACCGAACTAACTTTGGTTCATTCGTTTAAAACAAACCAAACCCCTTTGGTTTATTCTTCACATTGGATTAGAACCAAACCAATTTGGTTCGTCCATCATGTCTTCATAAGACACGACCCATCCACGCTTCCATTGTGACTGAAACGATTTCATGCTCGATCCTTGTTTGGTCCAACCAAACCTAGTTTCTCTCGGTCTGAGAATCTCATTCTCAAGCTCGTTTTAAATCCTTTGGATTACGCTTGTTGTGCGTGTGACCAAATAGGTTCTCGATTTATATTGGTCGTCTATAATTAACCATTAATTATAGAACGATCATGAGTGGCACCTACTAGTACATCATGATCCCCAATTAGCAGAAAGATCGGCGGTTGATCGAACTATTTTGAAACCCTTGTATTCTGATGAATCGTGCCCGTTCCTTCCGCGTCTTATACTTGGTTCGGGCGTAGTACATAGTGTCGGATCCCACTAGGTTGACTCGTCGCACTAGTCGAGTATCATTCCTCGTCTAAGGATTACAGATTCTGCCGTGTATCGAGTACCTTACTCTAAACATGTAATATTTTGGCAGACTTTAATGATCAGGCGAGAGGCCGTGGGTATCGTCTCCTCATGAGTAGTGAATCCTTTATAGGCTATTGAACATCTTGATCGCCCGACTTATGCCCGATCGTCAGAGTTCATCTCCTCGGAGATGCTTGCTTAAGATGTCGAAGTATAAGTCTTCGTGACGAGATGACTTGAATCTGTAGTCGAAGAACATCGCGCCTTAAGGCTGCGGTAAGAACCGTTGGCGTATCATATATCGAAGAACCGTATGAAGTTTCTGGTTGGTCACTCGATAAACTAGTTACCATAACTAACATCCACGATTAACTCGGACATCGCGATCTCTCGGCCCGGTGAGAATCGGTTTGCTTGGATACACGCGAGGTATACCTCGTGCTAATCTCGTGAGAATTAATGGTGTCGAATCCATCGATTAAATCCGACTAGGGATAACTCAGATACATCGCGATTACTGTAGAGATACTCACTGGTTGTGATCGATCATGAATTCTCTCGTCTTTGTGAATCGTATCGTGGACGTTCGATAAATGAGTTTAAGATCTGTCGAATCGTGAAAACATGTATACTCGAATAGTAAATCTTCATTTTATCGTATAAATGGTTTAACCTAAAGCGATTGCCTTGAGACATCTCTCGTATATTCTATGAGCTCGGCACAATGTCGATATTCTACGGTATCGATACCGTAAGCTCACAACATGACCCTCGAACTTACTTTGAGGTAATGTCTTTAGTTAAAGGATCCGCATTAAGTTCCTTTCGGTGGGAATCTTCTCGATTTGTATTTTCTTCCTCTAATGATCTCTCGATCGAATGATTCAATCGTGTTTGGATCGTTGATGAGACCACGTGAGTTCGAAATGAACTTAATCAGCTGCTTCGCTTTCTTTGCGAAGCTCTGATGTATTACGCCTCGATTGGCGAGAATCATTATAGTGTCGAACTTGGAACCTTTCGACTTATTGCGCCTCCGTTCGAGGTGAACCGTACCGGTGAGACACGGAATCATCCTTGCATGTCTAAAATAGCTAGTATTCGTATGCGCGTATCGTATGTCTCCTTCTCCGTATATTAGGAACACGTCCTTAGTTCTTCTCGAGTACAAAGATCGTCTTATGACCGCTGATAATTCATTCTGGATCAGTTGGTATACGCTCGTGACACTCAGGCATCGATACATCGGGCCTCGTACATGCATAGCGTACATGATAGATCTATTGCGAATATGGGAATCTTATTCATCTGAATCCTCTCGTCTTACGTGTGCGGACACATGAGACTTGAAAGGTGTATCCCGTGCACGATGGGAAGGAAACCTTTCTTGGATTAAACGCTAAACCTTTTTGCTTTTCGATGCATATATGTAGGCTGCGAAAGACAGCAATGCCAGGTCGATCTATCATATAGATCTTAATCCAGGATGTAGGATGTTTCTCAGTCTTTCATGGAGAATGTCTTGAATGACGAATTTTAATTATTTGTAAAATAAAAACATCGTTTCTATAAGTAATATGTAAGTGACATCTGATACTAGGAACATTGCGCTCCAGTAACCTTTTTGTCAGCAAGATTAAATCGGATTTTGTGAGAAATCAAATTGATTGTCTCGTAAAGCGGATATTAAACTCTAGATGTTTGCTTGATCCGTATATGGGTAAAATGCGATTCGTACCTTGGTTTTATCAGCCGATGTGAAACTCTCGGGTTGTATCGTATCTGCATCCTCGAGTATGTTTCCATTAAGAAAAGCGGTTTTACATCCATCTATCGTATCTCATAATAATAATGAGTCATCGTATGGCTAGGAAGCGTCCGAATGGATTTAAGCGTATGCAAGGTGAATAGGTTTCGTCATAATCGACACCTTGCTTTTGGCGATACTCTTTCGCCCATTAATCTAGCCTTATAGGTAATCACATTACCATCCAGTATCGATTTTCTTCTTGAAAACTCACTTACACCTATAGGCTTTATGCCTTGGTGGGTCGACGAGTTCGAACTTGGTTTAAATCACATGGAATCCATTTACTTGAGGCGTCGAGCCCTTATCCTTCTGAACTTTTGAACTTCTTCATGCTTGGTAGGCTCCTTATCATCAGATGAGTAACCGTCGTTCGATTCACTTACGAAATCCGTATCTCTCGGGAATATTGCGTGTTCTATCGGATCTACTGAAGATGTGGTGTCTTAATAGGTCCGGTAGATGGTTCGTCACTATGAGTTATTGGTGTGGTGCTTAATTCATCGGGTATCTCGTGATATACATTTGAATCTTGAGCCTCCTCGAGCTCGATGACACTCCGTTGTTTTCTTGCAGAGAAATTCTTTCTCTGAAACCTGATATGCCTTGAAACAAACATCTTTTGTTCGTAGGATGATAGAATTAGTAACCCTTGTTTCCTTAGGGTATCGATAAATGAGCGTTTATTAGACTTAGCGTCGATTTGCGATCTGATCAACCGCCAGCATAAGCGAGACAACCTCGTATCTTGAGTAAGATATATGAGTTTCTTACTATTCCATATCTCATATGGAGTAATAGAGCGCTTGGTTGGCGTTACATTTATGAATAAGCGGTATGCGAAGTCGTAGTCGAAGGACTTGGGAAGATTCGCGTGATTATCGTACGTTGACTGACCGTATCGATAAGGTCGATTATCGTCTCGGATACACCGTTATGTTGTGGTGTATATGGCATCTATTGAGACAATATACCATTGTCTCTTAGATAATCTAGAAACTCTTGACTTAAGTGTTCACGTCTCGATCGATCGAAGTATTTTAATACTCTGTCGTATTATTTCTCTACTTGCCACAGATTCTTTGAACCTTTGAGGCTTGGACTTGTGTTCATCAAAACACGTACAGCCAAGTAGTGATCGTGGTGAAGGTAATGAAGTAGTTATAGCCTCTAAAGCTTGAGTTGACATAGGTCGCATCATGTATATATTAGACCTAGCTGACTCTCCCACGTCTTTTCTTGTAAAGGTAACTTAGTAAATCTTGCCTTTTAAGCGTGATTGCGTGTATCGTATAAATCCAATTGACGATTCGAATTCGCGTCGGTGTAATTCGGACATGCGTTTCTTCCTTCATGTAGCGAGCGCAGCGATGTCGCGTCTGTAAGTCTAATTGATTATCCTTTGAGCATGTTGCTCGCTTGATATTGAAAATGTCATTTGGATCGTCCGGCGTATAAATACCATTGCTTAAAGTTACAGCCCGTAAAGAGCGTCGTTGAGAATTGTTATAAATGTTAAATGGTACCCATTTCTATTTAAACAAGAAATAGAAATGATATTCTTTATCATCGAAGGAACATAAAAGCAATTGTCGTTAAGACAAGTCACTAGAGTCTCAGCAAATACGTTAGATGGCGAGTCGTGACCTTTGCTCCATTCCCAACCGTAAATTTAACTCTCCCTTCGAGTCTTCTTCCGTTCCTTAGCCCGTGTAATATCATTACTATATGTAAGTCGCGTATCCAATACCCAGTGTTTGAGGAAATATAATGATGATAGCGAAGATATCCCGAAGAAGATGGGGCATCCGATGCCTTATTCTTCTTGGACTCAAAATAAATCTTGCGATTTCTTGACCATGGCCCTCGCTTGATGATGGCGAGTGCCCTTTTGTCTTGGTTACGCCTTCTTAGGTTTTTCTTCCCTTCTGCTTTATTCCTTTGACTTCCTCTTAACCTTTCTTGAGGAATCGACTAACCAAATCCCTGCTCGTACTTCAGAGACTCCGTCTTGACGTGTTGGCGAGTCGTAGATGAATCTTCTTGCGTCGAGGTGAAGAGGAGCTTGGAGACTTGAACCTTCCGAATCTCACTTCCTCGTGAAACAACTTCGTAAGATGAAAAACTATGGTATGAGCATCCGTATGCTCATGTCGCTTCATGACTCGTACCATCGCGGCTAGCGTGATCGACTTCGCCGTTCGAGAATCGGCCGCGTGTTTACGATAGACCAACAATTGGTCGGAGTTGCGTTATCAGAGGGCCAGCGGGAAGAGGCGCCGAGGACGTTATGAGTTTTGACCTTGAGAACAATTCTCGGGTTGAATCGAAGTCGATCGAAGTTCGACCCGGTCGATTTATTTGAATCGAAATAGAGTCTGGAAATTGAAGACATCGTGATCGATCAATTAACTGAAATACAAATCAGCGTATATGAGAAAATGATTTTAAAATGCATCGACATCGTTTATAAATCTCATTCGTTTTTCGAATTTTTAAAAACTCTAAAATCACCGGAGATCGTAGGTCCGTCTCGAATGGGATGATATCAGCGTAGATATGAAACGACCTTGGAGAGTCCAACAAGTCATTCATAGCTACTGATGATAGGTATCGTTTATATCTGGTGCATATCATATATATCTATCGCGATATCTTTATCGATTGATTGAATGTTAAATACATACATCGGGTTATCAACTCATTAACAAGTATGCATCATATGCATAGCACCCAACTTCACCTCCCTTCACATCGACCTTGGAGAGAGTCCAACAAGCCGATGCTCCAGGTTAAAGCCAACCCATTAATTAAGACATAGTTTTAATATAGTTAAAGCGCATTCAACCAATTAGTCCGGCTTGGAGAGAGTCCAACAACCAAAGCTAACGATTGACCTCTAACTTTTACCATATTAGTATTAAACTATTCCATGGTTTGAACATGTTCGGGTTCGAGGGCTTGGAAAGTCAATGACCCAAACAAGAAAGCGGAATTACGGTTCTAAAGTGTAGGCTTTAATATTGTGTAAGGTTTTTATGTCTCATCCTCTTTGTCTGAATAACTATTATCTATGGCGTAGCGCATATATGACGTACATCATATGTCACGACATGCGTAAGATAAGATATCATCTAATGCACGATTACATGGCGTCTATATAGCGTATCTGAAAATTTAAATAAAATATATTTAAGATTTGATTCCCAAAATTAAATCATGATTAAATTAGGAAACAAATTTCCAAATCTAATCACATTTTTTATTTATGGAAGGTCTCAATTAAGGAAAGTAAAATTTAATTTAGGAAACAAATTTCCTAAATTGTCAAAACTATTTATAGAAATAAAATATATTTTAGATTTGATTTCCCAAATCAAATCATTATTAAATTAAGAAACAAATTTCCAAATATAATCAAATATTTTGTTTATGGAAAGTGTTAATTTCTATAAATACTTCTAATTTTCCAAAAGTAGAAGATTTCCATAAATACTTCTAAATTTTTCAAAATTAGAAAATTTCCATAAATATTTCTGAACTTTCCAAAAGTAGAAAATTTTCATAAATACAATTACGACTATCGCAAAACAATTTTACGATTATGTCGAAACACGACCTGGGCTCTGATACCACTGTTGGGTTTCCGGCACTGCGGCGAGTGTGTATTCGAACATGTTTCATAAATATGTGCACAGCGGAAGAAATAAAAAACAATAAATCTAATTTATTACATCACACACACCACACGCATGCATAGTACAATATGTGTAGACAATCGTAGTTTCAAATTTTGCAATAAAAGGAATTTATTCTAGGTATACCTGACGTATCACGTGTAGCGGGAAAGGCATCAACTGGAGCGACTCTCGCTAGAATCGCCTCTATCCGTATCCACGCCGAGTATCGTCGGGATGACTTATGAAAGCTGAGCCTGCGTCTTAAATGCGAGTCACGACCTCGTGTCGAAGACGATGTGATCGAGAGAAGATCACAATCCGAATCAAAATTCGGATTCAAAAATGAGTCCCCAAAACTCACTTCTCCGGAGAGGTATTCGTCGGCCGGTTTGGCGAATCGCCGTCCTCGACCTATAAGGATTTGGGAGATCGAATCTCGTAGTAGCCGCTGCCGGGCTCAAGCGTTCGTCAACGGCTCGACCGAAGGAAACAAGCTCGAGAAAGGATGTTGTGTCGGCCCGAAGAGGATGGTCGGCGACCCTTAGTGGCCGGAACGAGTGAGTCGTGGTCATGGGAGGAGTGGCGATAAGCCTATCTGGCAAACGGTAGGTGGGCGTGGAACCCTTAAGGAGAGGGTTAGGCGGCTAGGTTTTTCCAATGACGAAAAGTTATCCACGAAAAATCCTTAAGTCTTATTTTTATAGAGAACGTATTACTCTAAGCGGTTATTGGTTCATAACGAAACCCGTTAACTTGCTCCGATAACTTAAGTTAAAATAAACCGAACGAGTTAATCTATTTTAAGTTAAAGCGAACCGAACCAACTTTGGTTCATTCGTTTAAAACAAACCAAACCCCTTTGGTTTATTCTTCACTATCGGATTAGAACCAAACCAATTTGGTTCATCCATCATCTTCGTAAGACCACGGCTCGTCCACGCTTCATTCTGAAGCGATTCCATGCTCGATCCTTATTTGGTCGACCAAACCTAGTTTCTCGGCACGAGAATCTCATTCTCAAGCTCGTTTTAAATCCGGATTACGCTCGTTGTCGCGTGTGACGAATAGGTTCTCGGTTTATGTTGGTCGTACATAATTAACCATTAATTATAGAGCGATCGTAAGTGACACCTAGTAATGCATCGTGATCCCGATATTAGCAGAAAAGATCGGCGGTTGATCGAATTATTTACGAAACCCTTGGTATTCTGATGAATCGTGCCTCGTTCTCTTCACGCGTCTTATACTCACTTGGTTGAGCGTAGTACATTCGATCCGCTAGGTTGACTACGTCGCACCTTTGATATCGTTCCTCGTCCTACAATTCAATTCTTGCGTTTATCCAAGAGTACCTTACTCTAAATATGTAATGTTTTGGCGAAGACTTTAGTAACAATCGACGAGAGACGGAGTATACATCTTCTCGCGAGGTGGTGAATCCTTTATAGGTTATTGAGCACCGATCAGCCGACTTATGCCCGATCATCCGGGTCGCGTCTCCTCGAGATGTTTACTTAAGATGTCAGCGTAAGTCTTCGTGAATGACTTGAATCTGCAAGTCGAAGGAACATCGCATAAGGCTGCGGTAAGAACCGTTGACATATCATATATGTGAGAACCGTATGAAGTTTTACGGTTGGTCACTCCGATGAACTAGTTACCATAACTAGCATCCACGATTAACTCAGAACATCAGCGATGTCTCGGCCGGTGAGAATCGGTGCTTAGATACACGAGGTATACCTCGTGCTAATCTCGGCGGAATTAATGGTGTCGAATCCATCGATTAAATCGACTAGAGATAATTACGATCATCGCGATTACCGTGTAGAGATACTCATTGGTTGTGATCGATTCTGAAATTCTCTCTTGGGAATCGTATTGTGGACATTCAGTAAATGAGTTTAAGATCTAATCAAATACATGAAAACATGTATACTCAAATAGTAAATCTTTATTTATCATATAAATGGTTCAAACATAAGGAAATTGCCTTAGGACATCTCTCATATATTACTAACAAAATATACCGACGACAATCTGAACTTGAAGTTGAAAGCGTGTCGTCGGCGTTGCGGTAGCGTTTCGGCGTCGTAGCGTTGTCGTAGACCTTCGGCGTTGTGGGATCACTTTATAAGCACTTGAGATGACCTAAAAGGGTGAACCCCCCTTCTTTTATAGCCTCGGAAGCCCCCCAACGTTCAGTTCCAGCTCATAGTCAAAGAACCTCATCTCCCCAAGATAAGTGGAGCTTATCTTGACTCTCCTCGAGGTGGAGCGGTTTGGTAGCGATCATTATTCACCTTCATCATTGACTAATGCCACCGTGATCATCTATGACCATCATCGACTGATGACTAAGTTTTTCGACTATAACAAAGAGTTAGCTCAAAAACATAATAGTAAAGGTAATTCTGACGGTCACTTACCGTCCGATCTCGACCTAGACCTTCCACGAGAAGTCTTAGTTGGATCGCCGCCTAAAGACATCCCCATACGGAGGACCCGACCTCACCTTTACTCACACTCGAGCTTACCTTTGGTCCTTTGTGACTTGTAGCTTAGCTTCCGGTCTTCACCTGGGTTCTTCGGCTCCCTTCGAAGTTCTCTCGGTGTCGTCCGACCACCACGATTTTTCGACTTGAGATTCTCCGGGTGTCGCCGACCTTCAACTCAGCTTAATCATTCCTGCACACTTGGTTCAGCTCATTAGATAACAATATGACCTTAACTTTAGGTCTTTGTCATAATCAAAACTCAGGTTCAATTATTTGGTACCTACTACACCAACAATACATTACCTGCACACTTAACATAGCATATGAGATAACAAAATAGCTTAACTTTGAATATTTGTCATTATCAAAACCTAAGTTCGATTATCTAGTGCCCCTGCACCAACAGCAGGGACCCTGAATCGTGTCGCGGACGCTTTGTGTCAACGATCTTCCTTACTACTATGCGGGCCAGAGTTACAACTTTCGAATCTTTTGCCAAGTTATATGCAGCAGCCCCATCCTTTGGCAAGATCTTTCAAGAGGTGACAGAGAGTCTTCGCCATGACTTCGTGGTCAATAATGACTTCCTATTTCAAGGATTATAGCTGTGCATTTCAGATTGCTTATTGAGATAATAGATTTTGGGTGAGTTGAATAATGAAGGGCATTTCGACCGCAACAAGACATTAGCCCTCATTTCGTTTGATTTTTATTGGCCTAAGTTGAGCAATGATGTAGTACATTTTGCCAAAAAAAGGTCATGTGTGCCAACAATTTAAGGCCTCCCTCACTAATGCTGGTTTATATACTCCTTTACCAATTCCCTAATTTCCATAGATTGACGTCAATATGAATTTCATACTTCGACTACCTCGTACCCAACGAACATCAAATTCTATCTTAGTAGTAGTTGACAAGTTCTCCAAGATGGCACACTTTGTGACTTGCAAAAAAACTATGAACATAGTACAGATTGCGCATTTATATTTCAGAGAGATTATTCGATTACATGACATTTCATATTCTCACTTCAGATCGGGACACAAAGTTCGTCAGTCAGTTTTGGAAGAGTTTATAGATTAAAATGGGCACCTAGTTAAACTTTAGCAGTGTCTATCACCCACAGACAGATGGTCAGACCGAGGTAGTCAATCAGAGTCTAGACAATTTATTGAGGTGTTTAGCAGGTTTTAAACCAAAGCAGTGGGATTCAGCCCTACCTCAGGCAAAGTTTATTTACAATGGATCGAAAAACCCAACCACTGGACTTACTCCTTTTGAGATAGTCTATGAACAGAACCCATTCGGGGTATTAGATTTAGCCCTCATCCCATGCACGAGACAGTCTAATCCTAGGGCGGATGAGATGACTGAGCATCTTTAGAGTATCCATGAATAGGTTAGGCAAGCTATCCAAGAGAGTAATACCAAGTACAAGGAACGAACTGATGATCACCGTCGTCAAATGCTTTTCAACGTTGAAAATTTAGTGTGGGCAATGTTGACTCGTGGCCGATTCCCTATTGGAGAATACAACAAACTTAAGGAGCGAAATATTAAACCTTGTGAGATCCTGTAGAAGATCAATGACAACGCTTACATGTTACGCCTCCTTAGCCACTTAAAGACCTATGATGTATTCAACGTCAAACACCTGAGCCCTTATGCCAGAAAAGAAAATGATACTAACCCAAACTCGAGGATGAGTTCTTTTTACCCTGAGACGTCTGATGCAGGAGCATCCAACAGTACGACCAATTTTTATCTTAACTTCATTATAAGCCTTGGCAAGGAGAATTTGAGTCATCCAATAGCCAACACAGCTTGACCGTGCTCCCTAACATGGGTATGCTTCATTCTGGATCAAAACGAAGAGAAAATAAAATTATCAGAGGCCAATACGACCATGTCCCATTCTGAAATCTTACAGAATATTCTCAGCCAACCATGCCATGCCCAAGGGCATGGTCGTGGCGCACCACGCGCCACATGTAGATAGAATTTTAGTTTTATTAATTTTTTTGTTTGTTTCATATTTTTCTCAATTTCTAGACTATTTAAACAAAGGTTAGGATCCTTATGAAGACATCTTATTTTGGTTTAATAAAGTTTCTTTCATTTAAAACTAAAGATGGCTCCTCTTTATTTTGTGAATCCTCTCCTCCTTCGATTTCACTGTCACCCTCTATTCGAACGCTACATGAGAAAGAAATCTCATCTCACTCCCCCTGCATCAACTAGCTATTCCGAGTTCACTCTTTCCCTTGATTTTGTAAAGTCTTTGAATTGAGTGTCAAAGGGGTTTCGCCAAGTTTTCCATTTCTAACTCATTTGTGTTAGTGCAGGCTTATTGCAAAGTTTGCCCTCCCACCTTTCCTAACTCCAGTGTCCCGTCGACTCCTCGACAAGAAGCCAATAACCCAACAATCTTATCACCCCAATAAGCAACCAACTTGATCAAAAGTCAATCCGACAACCTTACCGCTCGATAAGCGACCAACCAAACCAAAAATCGACACTACAACCTTATTGACCCAATAAGATAGCTACGCTAACCCAACACCAAATCTCAGCCGAATCAAGTCAATTATTATTTTCAAAGGCTGCAAATGCATATTCAATAATTTACCAAAGCACCTTGCAATCTATATAAGTTCATGTATGTGAAAAAGGGAGATTAAATATAGTAACAATAAATTTAAATAAAGGGTCATAGTTAATTGGTCTTTTATAATGCTGAATCATTTGCTAGGGATAATTTGAAAAGGCAGAATCTCGTTAAAATTTCATTATGAAAAAATAGACCATAATTCTTGACAAAAGTAATCTAAGTCAACCATAGCTGTCAGTGTAAATATTGTCAATGCCGGGAAACATCTTAGTAAAGCTTCTTCAACCAATTATCATGCATGTACAGAATATCAACCACATGCAAACATGCAACTTATTCGTTAGAGAAACTGGGAACTAATGTATTAATGTTCATACCATGCGGTCCATCAGAGTATCACTGAGATCAGCACCTGCATGATGCGATGGCACACAAGACACCGTGGATTAAAATGCTACTGTGAGAGCATTATATTTGAGATATTAAATACTTCTCTACAACCTTAAAGAAACAAGAAAGTGAAGATAAAAAAAGACAGAGAGAGAGAGAGAGAAAAAAAATAGGCTAAGGTCATAGATCAACCACAAATCTGTCGTCCATGATTGTTTGCTGATGTGAGGTGTTAGGGGAAGGAAATCTTGACCAAGTACAGTAGAGAAAGTAGTCAAAAGGGGGAAAAAGGGTCAAAGCACAAAAGGTTGTTTCATATTTTCCTTAAACTAAGGCATTCAAGCCTTAACAGGGAAATCACAGTTGAGGCCCAATAGACATCATAAAAAATTATAGAATCATCTTAAACCATCAAAAATTCTCATGATCGTTGCTATTAAACCAAGTTAGTTCAGTTTCAACTGAATTCGACTCGAAAAATGGCATAACATAGAGATATATCGCTAAAGTTTAGCAACTAGCTACCATCGCCTATTATTAAGGAATGCAATTTCAAATAAGAAAATTATACACAAATAATAATGATAATGCATAAAGGAGTAGAAATTAATTACCTGTAAAATTTGCTCGATAAGCAACTGCCTTTTCAAGGTATGCACCATTGAATGTAGAGCCACTGAAATTAGATTCTCTCATATCTGCAGCTGTGAAGTTGGCACGTCTGTATCATGACCAAATTCCTAAATGTTAATACTGTATAATTTATGAGCATATATTTTATGTTCTTAGTTTGGTATGATAGAGTGGTATGACGTCGTTATAGAGCATGACATCGCAAAATGATGCAAAATTTCACCCCAGTTTACCTAGGGTGTCATTTTAGTCTAGAGACTCTTGCTGTAGAGTGGGTCAAATAATGACATTAATTGTTTAGTTGCATCACCAAATTAGGTTGAATTGAATTAAATAAGGACTATTTACCAGGAGGGATTCATATACTATGATAGTAAAAAGAAGAAAAAAAAGGAATTACCTGAAATTTTCTTTGACATGGACAGCCCTCCTACACATCGAGACCAAAATCGACTGTGAGGAAGAATCAAAACCATAAACATATAGATATGCACAAATAAGAACCAACAGATGCAGTTACTTGAGATCTGCTGAGCCGAATTGAGCGGCGGAGCCAATCCCAAACTCCCCTCGGAGCTCCGCTTCGAACTTGTTGAGGTCGGCCAACGCTACGCCGCCAAAGCCAACGATGACGGCTGCTAGCGCTGTCGATGTGATTGATCTCCATTTCTTAGAATGTGCTGAAGGGTAGGTATGTCTCAAATAACGCGAAAGCCAAAATGTTTGACCAAAGACGTGAAGAAGGAAGCGCAGGACTCACCGGAAGCCTGGCAGATGATGGCAGAAGCTCTAGGGGGAATGTGAGGTGGAGCAGGAGAGAAATGCTTTAGTAGGTAGATGGAGAGCAGGGAGGCGGAAGTGAGTGCCATTGCGTTGGCAGATGAGGGAGCGAGCTAGCGGACAATGAGCATGGAGGTGAGAAGAGATAACTTTGCGCCCCTAGCCAGTGGATGAGGACGGTGAACTGCCTGCGAACACGTATGCGCTTGGAATTGGTCCAAATCAACCACTTATCCAACTTAAAATGGTACAAGTTAATCTTCGCCTCTTTAGCATATTTTATGTTGTTTAACGTTCATAAATATAAACTATTTGATCCATGATTCTAAGCTGACAGCTATGCCTTTTACTTTGAAAAATATAGTAACATTAAAAATGGGTTACATCGTAAAGCATTTTTCATCCAAAGAGTTAATTCATTGCAGTATTGACTGATATTCTAAGAAAAAATTTATGATTGTGGATACTTGGGAAGCTCTACGTCATGCCTAAGGACTACAATTAGATAGTAGGATAGAATGGAAATAAGTTTAATCATTTTAATAATATTATTTGATTTATAAGTTGGGAATGAAGATGGAGACAACGTCAATTTCATCGTTGACGGGTGACGGACGACGATCGACGACTGACGGCACTGTTGGCGACCATCGATAGCCAGCAGACGACGGTCGATGGTCGGCGATCGACGATCGATGGTCGGTCGGACGGTCGGCGACGACCAAGCCGATCGACGATTAATCACTAATGATGGCCGTGATCTATATAGGAACCTTGAGGATTGACTAGAAGGGAGTGAGTCTTTTTCAATTCTATTAAATGTTGCCAGAAGCAAATACAATAATGCAATTAAGAATGAAATCAAAAGACAATAAAAAACAATACTAATAAATATTTTTAACGTGGTTCGGAGATGACGATCCTACTCCACGGTAATCCGTAAGGTAGATCAACCCTAGCAAACCTTCACTAAAATCTCCTTTTGTTGATCACACCAAGGTGGAGAAGTCTTCTTACAATTAACTCTTCTTCTTACAAGATGATGAGAGTAAATTAGGGAAGAAGAGATTAGAAATACTAGAAAGCTTGGAGAAGGCTTGGTGAGCTTGAGAGAAGATTGGAATGAAAGCACTAGCCCTCTCAAGTTCCCCAAAGCCTCTTTTTATAGAGAAGAGGTTGATTTTCCCATTGAGCCTGTCAATAGTTGACTGATGCATACCATTAATCGACTGCTGCCACTGTCGATCGAATCCAATGGCTTCTGACGAAACCTGATCACGATAATCACTGTCCAACGGAACTTTGACCAATCGACTGCTCATACTAGCAATCGACTGATCGAGCCAACAGTCTGTTAGGAATTGGACGTCGCTAGAGGGGGGTGAATAGCATGTTTGTCGCTTGGATGGAAATCGATCGCATGTTTTCTACAAGTGTTAGTTTACACAACGAAATATATAATGATAAACAAAAACAAATACACAACATAAGCATACAATACACAAGATATAACGTGGTTCAGAACCTTAGGTTCCTACTCCACGGGTTGGGCTTGAATGAGCCCTGGCAATACACAACACCACTAAATAATAAACACTTCTTTCCGAAACAAGCCGGAGGCGGAGAAACCTCATACAAATGATCTTACAACAATAAGAAATGAATACAAGTGAATATAAGTAAACTGCACAAATACAAGTAAAGAAACCTTTACAAATATGAACTTGAATGCTTGATCTTTGGTTGCTCGTGAAGAGTCTTGAAGGTCTGGATTGCAACAGCAAATCCCCTTTAAATTGCCTCAAGAACCGTTGCCAAAATCCTTGTCACGCCCCGAAGGAGACCCCACCAGACGAAAATCCGACAGCATCTCCCCTGTACGGGTGACAATCCAAATTTTTCATACAAGGCCTACACGGCCACTATACATCGGTCAACACGACCGGAATCCAAACTCACACGCAGTTATATAAATCAGGCCTCAGGCCAACAATCAAATGATATACACAAAAGAATATCATAACTAAACCTACCCCTTCTGCCATCTGGGCAGGAATAACCAACAAAATCCAATCAAACTAAAATCCGAATAAGATCCACAAGGACACCAAAATCCAAATACAAATCAATCTCCAAAACTTATACATGTCTTCTAACCAAAATATCCAAACCATAAAGCAAATATCCAAAAATAAAACATCTACGAGTGGGGATCCGTGCACTCTCTGACAACCGTCACGAAATAGATATAAATCAGCGGGGTGAGTTGAAGAACTCTGCATGGGTATAGTAGATATCGTAGTAAGGTATATCTAACAATAAAAATATCATGCCGTCTGAGTCTCACATAAATAGGGTATCTGCAAGAAATACAAAATGATCATGTACTTACAGATCTCTACTGATATAGGAGCATGTGCACGACTAGAAGTAATAGAGTCTGACCATATATAAACATGTATCACTGTATGCATGATCATATACATCCGAGGCATCAATACAATAATCAAGCAAACCTGATACAAAATGCAATCGGTCTGAAAATGCATGTCGTGCCGATACATGGTCACCTCGCCTTGATCGGACCGCCTCACGCAATGATGGTGGCCGAGTGGGTAGGGCTATGACAAGCTGTGCACTCTGTCATCATGCTCTGAGTGTGAGTGGGACGGGATCTTGTCGAGTACACCTATCCTCTGCCCCCAAACATAGTGGGGAGCTAAGCTCATCTCCGGTGTCATGGACCGGAGGAGGGATCCTGCCGCTACCACTGCCTCATCGCTACCGTAGGCGGACCGGTGAACTGACAGAGCAACTGCACACACCCTCCTGATGTACCACTAACCCATGAGTGGCAGTGTGTGCAGGCTATGTAACTAGCTGCGGGCTTAACAATAATGGAACCCCGTCCAGCTAGCATGCAATCATGCGAAAATGGTGCATGATACTAAAGCATGTAAATCCTACTCATAATATACCTATCCGAATGATATGTACAACCAATATGTACATATCCCTAATCCACATACTATGATCCAAATCAAACAGGTAAATATAATCATATCCTATCACATGCATGTATCTAGTAGGCACCAAAAACATACTAGGCATATAAACATGAAAAATTATTGTAAGCTATCCTAACTAGCATATCAATTTGACTTAATCTAAACGTTAAGTCAAAATACCCGCCTGATAACATATCCGCAAAAGAACCAGATCGTCACGACCGGAGACCTGCCTCGTGACCGAAACCTGCATAATGCATAACTATTATTAAGCACAAAATACCATATACCGACAAATGATCAAATCAAATCCTACATCAACCTCATATCCGATCCACCAGATTGATTTAATTATCCTATTCAACCTAATCAATCCTCCATACATAATTACCGAACCGATCGTAAATATGAATCCAACCTAACTCTAGGTGACATACACAGCTCATCCAAACCTTACCTCAAACACGATCCAACACTTGGATCCCACAACAACTCACCAATAGGACATCACAAATCGACCTTCAATTTCATACCTCGAATCCGATCCACACTTACCTGTCTGACTCCTTTGATCCGAGTATAGGTATCAACCGAACCAATCGATTGTTTTGCAAGCACTCCTATTCGGATCACCTTCTAGAAATCATAATATATAACTCTAATAACATCCTTGCCCATTCACAATCAAGAACGGAGCATCACCCGGCGCGTTCCATAACCCATCGAATACACAACTCAAGACCTAATCCATCCTATTTAAAAATCCTGCACTGACCCATCTCCACGACCTATATGGCGAAACAAAACCACACAAAGATGCCAACAAGAGATAGCTCAAGATATACCGCGATTAGAACCTCCCCAATTACTCAATCACGGAACTATCGCCCTCACTCCGATGACCACCAGCAGAGCAGTCTACATCAACAACCCTCCCAACCCCTCACGACTGCTCAACCCAGCGCTCCCTCCTTACTGGCACAAGTCAACAAATCAGTTAATAGACAGAAACCATGGCTAGGAGTCCGATCAGACCTTACCTGGCTCCGGCGATGATCGGCCAGGGCCGCTCCTAATCCGCCCGCGTGAAACCGCTGCCGATACCTAGCTCCAAGATCGAGGATGCCGCGGGACCTCTGGCGACTAGAAAGAGTCGCCAGGCTCTGGTGAGCCCACGACGAAGCCGACGAAGGGACAGAGCTACTGCTCACCATCGATGCGGAGGGTGTCGGAAGTGAGGGTTGTGCGAGCGCCGGTGTCAAACAGAACCCCGGTGTCGTCTCGCGACGGTCCGAGGCGAGAAGGGCTGAATGCAAGCATTTGCCGGCGCCGCCGACCCTAGGTCGTTGCGGTGGCTCGTCCGCAAAGACCCGCAGCGACTCGATCGTCGCCGCTTGCGAGAAGGGAAACGCCGACCGTGGCGAGGCTGATTGTGGCGGCGTCGGAGGAGAGGGAAACGCGAGAGAGGAGAGTGCGCGGAAGAGGGCTTGCGCGAGAGAACTGCCGGCTAAGAAGATGGGTTCGCGAGAGAGAAACCGACGCGGGGGGGGAGAAAAAGACAGAGAAATTAAAACCTAAGTTTATTAATCCTATTAACTAAACCAAACAGGTCCTTTAAAAGTCTGTTTATTTTATCCCCGTAAAAATCTCGTACAAGCCTCATTTAAATCCAAAAAAAATTCCTAAAATTCCCTAAAAATCCCGAGATATTTCCAGGATTATTTCCTTAATTATTGGGCCATTTAATTTAGTGTTTTAAATCCCCGTATTTAACAATCCTTCTCCATGAGTTCCTTTTAAAGCTGTAACTCGGGCTGGATTATGCCTAGCAGTCGACTGCTCAAGACCATCAGTTCACTGCTTCTATAGTCGTTGTGAGACAATAACTCGATCCACATTGGATAAGTTCCAACGGATAGACCATCAGTCGACTGATCATACTCATTAGTTGACTGATCATGCTTTCACTCGACTACCAAACCCTAGCAATCGACGCGGAAACATTTTGTGCCTGTTTCCTTGACCATCAGTCGACTGAGCTCCACGTCAGTCGACTGATCAAGCCATCAGTCAACTGCCCCAATGCTGGTAGTCGATTGCCAAGGCCACACGCCCGCAGTCGAACGTCGGTCGACTCCCGGCCAATCGACTGGTCATAATCTCAGTCGACTGCTCAGAGTCAACTCGGCTGCTAAGTGTCAAAACACTTGACCAGTCAACTGATCCATAATCTCAATCGACTGATAAACCTCTAACATGAGGTTTAACCCCAAGTATGGTGCCCTCATACTTGGTAGACCACTCTTAGCTTAGATCTGAGTCTTCTAGCCACCTCTATCAGCCTCACGCCTATCGGATCCCTCCAAGTCATCCATGACTTGTTCATCCATACGCTAGCCTTCAGGTGCTTCCATCGGCTATTGTCATGCTAAGCTGGTCTATACCGCCAAGGCACATTTGGGCATACACTACCAAGACACACGCTTAGACTTTATGCCACCAAACCATTAGACTTATGCTGCCAAAACTCTCACTTGGACTTTACGCCGTCAATATCAACCCTTGGACTTCCCTTGCCAACTCATGTTGGACTTTTCATTTGCCAAGACTCAAGCTTGGACTTTCCATTTTCCAAGACTTCAAGTCATGCCATAATACTTAAATCAATTTTACTTAATGCATGAATGATTATGACATAAATGAAACATGTGTCAATAATCATGATGTCATGACATATGATTAAATTTAAATACACATTACATAAAAGATAAATCTAAGATATCATGACATTTTATATGATTAAAAATAAATATGATGTCATTACATGTTATAGACAATCAAAGCATGACAAGTAAAACATAAGACATAAGAATACCTAAATTTTAATATTAGTTGTCATTTCTAGAGTTAAATTCATATTTGTCATATTATCACCTATCTCCAAAGTGTGACAAAATCCAAAATGGCACACTAAGACCTTTAGACCTAATTTGTGTCAATTTGATCAATTTTTCATAATTCTCAAAATATATTGGTACATCCTAAAATCTTTTATGATTTAAAATTAAACTTCATTTCCAAGGTATCACATAACCTTGAAAATGACCTAAAGTGCCAACTTTGCTATGGTTGAGTTAACTACCCATCCAATCAAGGTTGACACATCCTAACCCATTTAGCATGAATCGATCATGCTCCTAGGAACTCAATACCTATTGGAGCTCCTTGGATTTACTAGGTATTCCTTAGGGATAACCTCCCTAGATACCCTCCTAATAATGACCCTCCTAGGCTTGGTAGCCTTGTTCATTGTGGTCTTGCCTAGATTAACTCTAGGGGTGACTCCCCTTCACTACACCAAAAAATCGAATAGACAACGGTGAAAAACCGTTGTCTATTAGCCAAAAAATCTGTTGTTAATCGACCCGTTGTGAAAAGGAGGTCGGTCAAAGACAACGGTGAAAAACCGTTGTAGATTTAAGGAAAGACAACGGTGAAAAACCGTTGTCTATTAGAAAAAAAACCGTGGTAAATCGACCCGTTGTGAATAATGGTTTGGTCAAAGACAACGGTGAAAAACCATTGTCTTTTCAAAGATAAGACAACGGTTTTTAACCGTTGTCTTTGACCAAACCACTATTCACAACGGGTTGATTTACCACGGTTTTTTTTCTAATGACAACGTTTTTCACCGTTGTCTTTCCTTAAATCTATAACGATTTTTCACCGTTGTCTAATTTAATTACCACGGTTTTTTGCTTATAGACAGCGGTTTTTTCGTTGTCATTTCTCAACACATATATACACATAATAAACCATTGTAGATGTTGCATTTTTAATATAAATCATACAACATCAATAAGAAATATAGAAAACACATATATACACTCCACTTGTAGCAATGTAAAATACAAGGTCACATTACATTTTAAATGATCACTTTTACCGATATATATGAAAAATCTGTGGCAAAACAACTACACATCATATGCACCAAAAGTATTTGCATAGCAAAACACTTATAGAATGTAACCAAAAGATGTATGTACACTTAAATCTCTCCTAATCATCGGATATGTGATCTTGTATGCAATCACCACTAACGCATTTCATCAATTTCCTAGCTATCATGTAATTATGAACTGCATGTGAAAAAATGAAAATGTAATTAAACGCTATGGTATCAATAAGAAAATTTGAAAAATATCTAATATTACTATTGATTGTAGGAAGACTTGTCAAAGGATGGCGCTTTCAATTATCTCTCATATATCGTAAAATAAAATACGCATTGAGCTCCATCCAGGTTGAAGGAACTGTGATGGAAAAAACCTCATCTGTCTTTGTTACTCCATCATCAAGCAATGCGGAAGAAACACACGAAAGATCAAAATGAGATACGTTCCTTAAAGCAAGAGCTAGATCGATTAAAGAGAGGGATTGTGTTACTCGCATAAAGATCTTGGAGAAGATGATATCTTTATCTTGAAACAGAGGCTTTGCTATATATATTCAAACTTTTTTTTGTTTTTAATTATCTTTTCTGTTCATTGTCAATTTGATTAGTACAAATGTTTAACATGAAAAGCTAGAAGATGGTCATGTCAAGCTATAATCAAGACTGGAACAGGAAGAAGAAGCTAAAGCTGCATTACCAGGAAGAACAGAAAGCATGGGCTTCTAAATTGGTTCAAATCACGGGTATAGATCAATCTGTATATGCTTCTTTCTAGTATATTTTTTTGCTTGTCAGTAAGGTTGTTTTTTTTTACTAGTGACTTTTTGCAACTTTGCTGTAGTATTGTTGTAACATTTAGAATGAAAGAAGATTTTGGGTCTGACTTTTGATTCTTTTACTCTGTCAATAAGAAATAGGAATATTGTTCTTAGAAAAAAAGGGAAAACACTCAATATGCAACATTGAAAAAAAAAAGTTCAAGAGAATGCCATAAATCATACTAATGGAAGATGAATTCCATATCATGATAGTACATGCATTGCCTTATCGATTATGCATGCTTTAAGATACTGAATAAATTTTTGACTTGAAATTGCTAACTTTATATCCATAGGATGATAGGAGCAAAAATCTTTTGAGACATTCCTCACAACTATCTGCTAATCTACTTCATCATCATTGGAAAATTTATGCCTGTTGGATTGCATTTTCGGTGAGTATATTAAGGATGCATGTGACAACCCTATAGTCCAAAACATTACGCACAACTTTACGTCGTCATTGATGTGGTTACATTTGTTTGACACATGTTATCTTTGAGCTCCAACAATTAAGAGCGATAGTGAGAAAATTGCAAATTAAGGGTACTACCAAGATCGCAGTAATTCAGAGCATGTCATTTTGCTCGTGAATCAAGATCGCAAACCAATTGAGCACAATGTCAATTTGCTCGAACACAATGTCGATTGGCAAAACACTCCGAATAGATTGGAACAAGTAGGCCGATCAGAGCATAATGTCAATTTAGCCACCAAGAAGCGATCAAGGCAAAACAAAATGTCGGGAGGAGGTCGATTAGGTTATGCTTAACAAAAATAAGGAATTTGTATATCTAACTCGAACTAATTTGATACCCACCTCCCAATTCAGAATAGATCGGAGTTATCTCAAGATTATCAAAATGTCACTAAATAATTCACAAATAACTTGATTATATAAATATCACTAAATAACAAATAAAGTTTATGAACAGAACTCATATACAAATAAGCAAGTTTATTTTCAACAAAAATATAATCATGTTGCAGTCCACATGTAGCTGAGCTTGCTAAAATATGTGCAAATATTAAGAAAAACAAATAACAAGTAAGCAACACAAAGTTGAAATTCTTACAATCTCCTGTAAGGGTTGATAAATTTGGAGGTGCAAATGACAATCACAAAGGATCAAATGGCATTTCATTATTGTGTTGCAAAATTATCTCGATATATAAAGCGATTATTTACAAACCAGATTTGATGGTGTGGTAAAACCATCATCAAATTTATGGGATAAAGAGTATCATTTACGGATAATGAGATAATAGATAAAGCAAAGATCATCTACCAAAACGAAATAATCGAAAGACAAATAAATAAAGCAATCCCATAAGATATAGCAATCCCATAACATTAGAAAACATGCAAGAAATTTTTTCTTCAGAAGGCTCAGCTGAAATTAGGTGTATATATATATATATATATATATATAAAAGAAAGAGAACGCACTTGCAGGATATGACAATGTAAATTTGGTTTGTTTTGATGCTTTTCCATGCAAGTATTACCTTTAAGATAGGCGTACTTTGCCTAAACAATTCTTTCTCGCACTTCCACTTGCTCAAATGTGTTTGGCCTAATACAAAAAGTCCATAGCTAAATACGGGCTCATCATTTTTAACAAAAATTCTTGAAACAAATGTACAACAAAATGACTCACTCCATAAGTGTTACTAAATTGCCTTCTTGATACAAGTATGTGAATGACTTATCCTCTACAAGGACACCTGTGCAACATGAAAAGTGTAGAAACTAATATTGAATGTAGAATTTTGTGCAACATTGTCAAAATATCAGTAAGATGAATATTCCCTTCTATAAACAATAAAAGCAAAAAATGTTTTGTTAAGCTCGTGATATGCAGATAATGTCACATTGATCATTTATGATAATAACTTAGATTTAAACAAGATAATAACTAAGTATTATGTAGCAACAGTCTACAACGATTTGTGGGTAAAGGCGAAAGATTTGACCTTTGTGTTTCACTGGCGCCTCGATCGATTGCTTTTGTCGCGTACCACGATGTGGAAAATTAGGGTTTTTGAATGCGAGGCGTGAGCTCTAGTAGTACTCCCACAAGAACGGCTCGAGGGGGAACTCGGCCCCGATCGAGGAGGAGCAGCGGAACCCTTCTCTCTGGTCGAGGAACAGATCGGGGAGGTCAAAAACCGCCTCCCAGTCGAAAAGGCTCAGGCGGCCTTCTTGGGGTCGGATCCGTCGTACGACCTTAGCTCCTCCAACGTAATGCCCCCAAATGAAAGGCTCAGCGTGAACGAGCAGCGCCTCGCCGAGGAATCGGCGCGCCAATGACCTCTGACGACAACTTCATCATCTGGGTAGACGAAGAAGGCGGAAAGGAGGTGGTAGACGCAGGCCACGAGGGCGAGGATGGTGAAGAAGGAGGCGGGTGCGAGGCCCGTGCAGGCGTCGATCGCCGCCACCAGCGACGAGGAGAACGCCACATGAAGAGCAACGGATCGAAGAAGGTCGCTAGGGATCGGGAGATAGAAATGGAGCAACAAGAAAGGAAAGGTCGGGTTAGGTCGGAGCTCTCTTTCAAATAGAAGTTTCCTCGACTCAAAACACACGCATTGTTTATAGGCAAATTAATTTAAAACATACACACAACTTCTATTCAAATTCTAAATTAATTTATAATTTAAAATTTCTTGGAAATTTCCTTGAACCATCTTGACTGGTAGACATGAGAGACTTTGAACGAGCAAAAAGCAATATTTGACTCGCTTGAGAATTATTTATTAACACCGCACAACATGATAACCATAAACCAAGAGTTTATGATGTTGGGACGGAATCGTGGACGACAATGATGGACGAAGGCCGACGGACGGAGGTCGAGCAATGGCCGACGGAAAAGGAAGAGAACGAACAGAGGGTGACCAACCGTGAGAATGCGGCGTGAAAGAAGATGGGTTGGACGAGCGCGCAACGGAGAACGGGGGAGGTTTTTTGGGAAGTAGAAACTGCGGAGGTTTTCGGAAAGTAAGAACGGCAAGAAGTTTAGGAAGATTTATTTAACCTAACAAATTTTAAAATATATATAACAACTTTTTAAAAAATATTGTTGTAAATATTGTTTAAAAATATATATAAACTTTTAAATATATTGTTGTAAACGATATATTTATAATTTTTTAAAAAACTTATTTCAATAATTTAAAAAAAATAGTAATAATAATTAAAAAAATAATTTCACCGTTGTATTATAATAATAAAATAGTATTAAAACTTTTAAAATTTCATTGACAACGGTTTAAAACCGTTGTAATATTATCACAACGAAAACAAAAAAATTCTCATTGACAACGGTTGATTGCACCGTTGTCCCAACTGTTGTTGAGATTAAAAAAAACCTTAAAGACAACGGTTCTGGAAAACCGTTGTAAAATGTGTTGTTGATTTAAAAAAAAAATGCTCAACGACAACGGATACTGTCAAACCGTTGTCTTTTGTGTTATATAAACGCTCAAAGACAACGGTTTTATCAAAAACCGTTGTCTTTTAACAAAAAGACAACGGTTTCCCCTAAAACCGTTGTCTTAGAGGTGTTGTCTTTTGTCATTTTTGTTGTAGTGCTTGTAACTTTCTTAGTAGATTCCTTAAGTTTCCTTGACACCTTAGCCACTAGGCACACTCCATGGTTAGCCTTAGGGATTGCCTCCCTAGTAACCTTGGTCTTCCTAGACCTAGATTGTGTTCCATAATCGAATGGAATACTATGGTAGGTCTCCTTGGGCTTATGTTTGTGACCTAAACCTTTCTTACCTTTGAGTGGACCTTGCTTCATAAACCCTAGGTTTTGACTCTTAGACCCTAGGCTTTGACTATTTGACAATTGCATTTGATTTTGTATTTTTCTAAGCATCTTTTCAAGTTTTTCAAGTTTTGACCTCAAAACTTGATTTTCTAATTCTAATTGCCCAATTTTTTATTTTCATTTAATTTTTGGTCATTACCATTTCTTCTAGGCATATGTCTACCTTTTTTAAGGTTAATGCCTAAATGGTCCTCTACCTTCCTAATAGTTTCCTTAGGTAAAATTATTTTAGGGACATTAATCCCAAATTTTTCCTTAGTTCTAAAATTGAGACTCTTAGCTCCTAGGCAATAAACTCTATTATTTCTAGCATGCTCTTTATGAATAATAGCAAGATTACTCCTATCATGCTTTTTCCTATTACTTAAAGAAGGTGCATTACTAAATTTTACCTTAGGGTTTGCCTTAGAGGCTCCCCCTACATGTGATGCTCCCTCTTGAGTCTTCTTCCTCCCCCTAAGGTATTGGTTTCAATAGTGCCCCTTTTGATGACATTTGAAGGAAATGACATGCTCCTTGCTTTTTGGTCTTTGGGCACCAGTTGCCTTGGTCTTTGGCACGACTTGTGTCGTTTTCTTGACCTTTTTTCGACACTTGCTCTTGTAGTGTCCGGCTTCCCTACACTCAAAACATATTATATGAATTTTATTATTAACACATGTGTTTGAGTTACCTAGGGTGGTGGCCGACGTCGGAGTTAATTCTTCACTTCTTCCGGAGGTTGAAGTTACTTCTTGATTATGCTCCGGCTCCGGTGAGGAAATTCTCTCCTCCCCCTCAATCCTAGAGGTGGAGGCTTCTCCTACTTCTTCCACCTCTTCTTCCTCCTCGGATGTCGAACACCTCTCGACCTCTAATTCGGATGTTGACTCCTTCTCAACTTTTGAATCCTCACTTTATTGTGAGGATGAGCTTTCTTCCTTCTCCTCCTCTTCTTCTTGTGCCGAGTGAGGCTCCTCATGGAATCTTGCCAACTTGCTCCATAGATCCTTGGCATCCATGTAATCCCCTAGCTTGCACACAATATCATTAGGGATCAAATCAATAAGAAATTATACTACCTTATTGTTTTTCTCGAATCTTTGGAGTTGTTCCTCGGTCCATTTCTTTATCTTGAGGAAACCTTCCTTTGACCCTCTTGGATATTCAAATCCTTCCTTAAGGCGGACCAATCTTCGATATCCATCATCATCATGAAGTCTTCAATCCTTGTCTTCCATTGATTGAAGTCTTCTCGTCCATAGAGTGCATACGGAATCGGCGTGTTGATATCCCATCCTAATTTTTCTTCAAATTCCATCTTCTTCCCTTTAGCGTGCTCCCTTAGTTGTTAAACCTTGAAGTGCAGCCTCACTCTGATACCACTTGTTAGGAATTAGACATCGCTAGAGGGGGGGGGGTGAATAGCGTGTTCGTCGCTTGGGTGGAAATCGATCACGTGCTTGCTATAAGTGTTAGTTTATGCAGTGGAATATATAATGATAAAAAAAACAAATACACAACACAAGCACACAATACACAAGATATAACGTGGTTCGGAACCTTAGGGTTCCTACTCCATGGGTTGGGCTCGAATGAGCCCTAGCGATGCAGAACACCACTAAACAATAAACACTCCTCGGAACAATCCGGAGGCGGAGAAATCTCGTACAAATGATCTTACAATAATAAGAAATGAATACAATCGAATACAAGTAAACTACACAAATACAAGTAAAGAAACCTTTACAAATGTGAACTTGAATGCTTGATCTTTGGTTGCTTGTGAAGAGCCTTGAAGGTATGGATTACAACAACAAATCTCCTTCAAATCGCCTCAAGAACCGTTGCCAAAATCCTCCTCCACAAGCTCCTTTTAAAGCTGCAACTCAGGTTGGATTCTGCTTAGCAATCGACTACAAGAAAAAGGGAAATTAGAGACGAATTATTTTCATCGCTAATACGAAAACTTTGCCGCTAAATACATTTTACGACGAAAAACTTTCGTCGCTAGAGTCGTTGTAATAAGCTTGTCGCTAAGATAAATTAGCGACGAATTAAAATATTTTCGTCATTAATATTACCGATGGAAATGGAAACATCGCCAAAAATAAATATTTCATCACAAAATCTTGACACCGAAAAATAGGAAAACCATCGATATTAGCGACGAAATATAAATAATCGTCGCTAAACATCAGTCGCCCCGCAACTCGACTGGAAGTTAACGATGACAACACCTTATTTCGTCGCTAAAATCTATTTTTGGCCAGCCACAGAAGTGAGAACCTTTCAACTGGCACCTCAATTCGAGATACTTTTGCGATGATATTAATAAATTTTGTTGCTAACATCTATTTTTTGGCCATCCACAGAAGCAGGAGCACCTCGACTAGCACGTCGACTGGATATACTTTTGCGACGATATGTATAAATTTCATCGCTAAAGTCCTACAGTAGTCGACGCGTCGACTGGCGACTTGACTGATACCCCAAATTTAGCGACGAAACTATAAATTTTGTCGCTAACACTCAAAATCCTGAAATCGTATATCGACCGTTAGCGACGAAATATTAAGAAATCGTCGCTAACCATGAAAATGCAGATTTCCAAAATTCATTTTATTTGTATTCGAAATCCTGTAATACAATATCAAGCACACAATTTAACTTAACAACATATAATTGAAACAATAAAACCAACATATACATTTAAAAACAACTAACATAACATCAAATTTAAAGTCCAAAACATCCATTTTCACAAATTCATAGTATTAAAATACAAACACATTCAAATCGAGCACAATTTCACTTGCTCAAAATATAAATGTTCACAAACTCTAAGGTGGAGGAGGAGGTGGAGTTAAAGATGACTCATGCATTAATGATTGTAATGCTCTAGGTGCAAGCCGATTTAGAATTGCTTCGAACATATCTTGTCTTGATCTCATTGATATCAACTCATCTTGGATGCTAGCTAATCGAGCTTGAGTGTTTGCTAGCTCCTCTTGGGTGGATTGAAGTTGTTCACGCAATGTTGCATTAGTTGTTCTAGAGGAAAAGCTAGCATCTGAAGAAGTAGATCTAACTGGTTTTTGCCCACTTCCAAGTCCTCTAATATATCCAGAGAGAATACCGAGTACTTGATGACACACCTGATCTACAATCTGAACTGCATTGATGTCATCTCCGATTTCTTGTGACTAGATGTGTTCATCTCGCAGTCTCACCATTTCACCCTAAGAATAAGAAAACACATTATCAATATGTTTACAAAGAATTACTAATATTTAAAAATATTTTTACTAAATTTTATGGATTATATCTTATGTATGCAGCCTCGACTCTCTCCCCAGTCCATCCTTTTGACAAGATATAGTGGGTTGTATTAAAGACAATAATCCAATCTTTTCCCTGAGACTGATCAGTCTGAAAAATATTATAATGTGTTAATATTAAAAATATCAACCAATATACTGTACTTATAAAATTTGTACTTCCACCGTCATTACTGTACTGGATGAATGATTTTGATCCACCTCGATGGGTAAATGGTAAATGTGCTCGATTTTGGGTATTTATTGTCGATCGGGTCTACAATATCAAAATTTGTTAAGATAAAACTTAAAACATGAGTTGCATATATTTTAATTTATATATAACTCAGATAATTGGTATAGATTGATTTACCTGATATTTCTCTGATTCAAACAGATCGCACATATAGTTTCAATCTTCTTGCGTCTCACAAAACTCGCTCGACATATGATGTCGCCGCTCGGTGGGAGGAAGATGTAGTAGACTCTTATAATGAGTGTGCATTTTATTTCGATTATCTTTGTATCTTGCACTCATTAATCTGTCGGTCTCCTTCCTTACCGACGTTGCCTCCTCAGCAAAACTAATATCGAAAGCAACCTAAATAAATACCAATATTGAATTTTAATAACGAATGATGGTTGATTCTTTAATTAGAAAAATACTCGTACTTACAGATAATCGGTCATATATCATCTGTTTATTATCTGCGGGGATATGCTTCCAACTCTTAGCTTATAGGGGAGCGAACTTCTTAATTGACAGACCTAACTCTGTCATAAAAGTAGCTGCATTGGTCCCGATAGGGTGACCATCACTCTTACGAAATGTAATGGGTAATCTACCTCATTCCTCGATTTGCCGTCAGAGTCGATCGGAGTGTGTGCCTCATGTCTCTCTACGTGCCGGATGAACTGTAAATCAAAGAATGTTAACAATTAACAAGTTAAATATATAGGAAACAAAATATACATACTTAAAACCACATAACTAAACCAGTAGGAGCAGGAGCACTGTCATTGTCAGACGTAGGCACAACTGGGGGTACTTAATTCTCTTAGGCGGCATAGCTGTGATATAAGCATTATATACAGATCGACATATAATAAAAGATTATATTAAATACATGAAATATAAATGAAGAATAATATAAATACCGTGTAAATATATCTAATCACTAGAGCTGTCAAACGGGCCGACCCATGACAGGGCGGGTCAACCCGCCATTAATCTAACATTTAACGGAGAGGGGCGGGCCGACCCGCCATCTTAGCGGGTTGAAAAATCTCCAACCCAACCCAACCCAAGGCGGGTTGCGGGTTAGACGGGCTAACCAGCGGGCCACAAAAATTAAAAAACTATATCTAAAATTACTAAGGTGTTGAGAGTTTATGGCGATGATCGGTAATACAAATGGAGTACCATGATTAAAAAAATAAGCATTTGAAGTAATTAAAATCTTATAATTGAGATTTAATTATGTACCGATATTTTTTATTCTTCTAATGATCCAAAATATTCAAATCTTGATAATATATAAATTTTAATTTTTACTCCTCTAAATAGAGATCCAATTGAGATTTTTTAGCTCTTATAATTATTTGACTTTGATATGTCATCATTTCCTACATCGATTGGAATAGTAATGATAAGATGATATAAAACAATTAAAATATACAAGAAAAAAAAATTAGAGTACATCAAATATTATTTTGTTCTTTCCTCTTAATTTCTCTTACACTTTGTTGAGGTGTATATGTGATAGAAGAAGATTGTGATGGTGAAAAACTTCTCTTATTAATTAATATTAGAATATTGGTAAAAAAAACTTATACAATTTTATTTTCACATGTTCCATCTTTTTGACTTTCAAGAACAGGTGGGTCGATCCGCTTCGCCAAAAATGATGGGTTGATAAAATTTCAATCCAACCCGCCTAAATTATTTGGTGGGATGGGCCAACCCAATGGGCCTAACCCAACTTGACAGCTCTACTAATCACTATCATCATCTGAAAAGGATAAATAATCATCCGCCTCACTATCAATTTCACTATCTTCACCATCGACAATACGATTACTTTGAGCGCCCATATCTAGATCCACTTGTGCATTTTCCATATTAATTTGGTGATGCTCAACATCTAATCGACAAAGTTGAGTTATTGCTAAGTCTTCACCGACTACTAAAGTTGAATCATTGATTGAAATCTCTTGGTTTGACTCCATGATAAAGATATTACCACCCTCAAAATCTTCAGATACTTCATCAACTTCAGTTACTTCGTATACATCGCGGTGGTGAACCCTTTGCACGACCTTCCAATGACCTCCACGTTCGATATCATTCAAATAATACACTTGATTTGCTTGGTTTGCCAAAATGAATGGGTCATCATCATACCATATTTTAGAAGTGTCAATACACGTGAGATCATACTCTTCCACCAACGATTTTTTTTTTGGATTACATTGGAACCATTCACACCAAAATAATTGAACTTTATACCTGAAAGAGTAAAATATTTGGACCACATCCTTCAACACACCAAAAAAATCCAAATTGTCTCCATCGTCAGAGGATGGTACACTGACCCCACTATTCTGAGTAGTTCTGCGTGAATCACGGGATGTCGTATGATATCGAATCCCATTTACTATGCATGCATCATATAGTTGAACTTCAACATCAGGTCCCATTGATAAATAATACAACTTATCTGTGATCTCTGAATTTGTTAAATTTTTTAGCACTACAATTTTATCCCTAAACCACAGTGGGAAATCTCGCTTATGATTTTGCATCACTTGATCAGCATGAACCTTTTGGGACACAAGTTGTAGATGCTCACTGTATAAAACTTAATCAATTTAAACTCTCTGAATAAAATAGGATTTAAGTAATAACTTAATTTAAACACTTACTTTCGATATCGGTTGACTTCTTTACAATTGTTCAAAATGTACCAATGTGCTTTCTTAAACAATGACAATGACAATTTTAGACTTTGTTAGTTGCCAAAGACTCTTGTTTCCTGTGAGAAAACACTTAATTTGCATTTTGATGGTTGAACATCTTTATTCTGTTCTGGCCTAGAAAAACTTGTCTCAATCTGACTCATATATAACGAAATGAAAGTCAAGACCTCATTTACAATATACCCCTTTGCAATAGATCCTTTAGGTTGTGCTTTATTACGAACATATTTTTTTAGCCTTCCCAAATATCGCTTAAAGGGATACATCCATCGTGACGAAACTGGCCCAGCCAGCATAGCTTCACGAGGTAAATGGACTGTCAAACGAACCATAATGTCAAAAAATATCGAAGGAAATATCTGTTCCATCTTACACAATATCAGGACTATTCACTCCTCCATTTTACATATGTCTGTTGTGTGTAAAGATCTTGCAGTGATCTTTTTGAAGAAATTACATAACTCAATCAGTGGGCTATATATGTCCTTTGGTAAAAATTTACGTACAACAACTGGAAGTATCCTTTGCAACAATACATGACAATCATGTGATTTTAGTCCATATATCTTTCCTTCATTCGCATTCACATGTCTAGATATATTAGCAGCATAACCATCTGGAAACTTAATTGATTTCAAAAATTGACAAAATTCACGCCTTTCTTCTAATGTCAACATGTAACTTGCATACGGTTTCTTGAATTTGTCTCTTACCGATTGTAAATACAACTCACTCCTTATCCCCATATCTTACAAGTCTAATCTTGCTTTGAGAGTGTCCTTTGACTTTCCATCTATATTTAATAATGTGCCAATTAAAGCATCACAAACATTCTTTTCAATATGCATCACATCTAAATTGTGTCTCAACTTTAAACCTGACCAATATGGTAACTCAAAAAATATAGACTTCTTTACCCAATTTGTATCATTCGAAGATCGTTGTCATTTTTTACTGAATAAAGGATGCTTACTGAATGTCACTTGGGACAACGCATCTAACTACGCTAAAATCTCATATCCATTCATTAATCGTGGTGGTCCTTCTTTTTCAACCTTTTCATTGAAATCTTTATTTCTACGCCATGGGTGGTGCACATCCAAGAATCGACGGTGATATGTGTAACATATTTTACTCCTTAATCCTTGAGATTTGATTTCATTCAGACATACTGGACATGCCTTATAACCCTTTGTGCTCCATCCAAAAACTGTTTCGTATGCTGGAAAGTCGTGAATGGTCCACATCACAACAGCATATAATTGAAATACATGTTCAGTTGATGCATCATATGCTTCCACTCTGTCATCCTAGAGCTCCTTCAGTTTGTTTATCAGAGGTTGTAGGTATACATCTATCTCTTTGCCAGGTGATTTAGGCCCAGGAATTAAAAGAGACATAATCATATATGGTGGCTTCATCATTTTTCAGGGTGGCAAATTATAATTCACAAGTATAACAGGCGACATACTATAAGTATTTGACATGTTTCCAGATGGATTAAACCAATCAGTAGCCAACCATAAGTGAATATTTCATGGATCACCTATAAATATTTCATGTGCATTGGCAAATTCTTTTCAAGCTTCACTATCAGCTAGGTATCTTAATACACCATCTGTTTCAACTCACTTTTCTTTATGTCATCTCATCTCTTTGGTCGTATGCTTCGAAATAAACAACCTCTTAAGTCTCAATTTCAGAGGAAAATATCGAAGAATTTTGTGAGGATTCTTTTTCTTATTCATCCTTTCGTACTTGTATCTGGGCTCCTTGCATACTGGACATGCATCCTTATTCTCATGCTCTTCCCAAAATAATATACAATCATTCTTACAGACATGTATATTCTCATATGTCAATCCTAACTCTTTTAATAATTTTTTGGCTTCATAATAAGAGTTTGGAATCACATTCGGTTTAGGAAATGTCTCTTGCAATAACTGAAGTAACATATCAAAAGATTTATTGTTCCAGCCATTTAACACCTTCACATGCATTAGCTTCACCACAAAATTGAAAACCGAAAAGTAGTACAATTGGGATAGAGTTCTTTTTGTGTTTCATCCAACATTGAAATATAATTTCGTCTACAATCATTTACATTTGTGTTTACATTTATATCATCTGATTGAGGCTCGTTGTTGGTTATATTTTCTGCATTTTATAAATTAGTAAACATGTCTTCAAAATCGTCTTCGAATTCATCTACGTCAACATCAAAATCATTCTCATATTGATTGATAATATTTATACTACCAGATGATGTAGAAGCTTCTCTATGAAAATTCCAGATTTTATATAGTCTATCGAATCCCCATCTATACAGATGTTCTCGCACATAATCCAATTCATACTGAAACAAATTACCACACCGTCGACATGGACAATGGATTTTTGATAAATTCAAACTGATCATGTAATTTTCTACAATATTTATAAACTGATTCAACCCATTGATATATTCAGGACTAATCCGATTCTGAATCGTTATCCAACTTTTATCCATATTTTTAAACCCTGGTTAAACATATATAAAATAATTTTAATGTTAATTTTCAATAAAAGCAATTTAGAAACTCAAATTTAGTTGTCACATACAAAATAATTAAACAATTTATAACCTACAATTTGCATTGTAACCCTATGTTTATCATCGAACATTATAATCTAAAAATCAGAAAACCCTAACCTTATCCTCTAATCGCAAAATAATCCTAAAATCATCTAATTGACAACAAATCAAAGAATGTATCATCTAGGCAATAAGTTATTGCTTGATTACCATGAATACATCCAAATCTAAATGATAAAAAAACCCTAAATTCATCGTCTAATCGCTAACAAAACCCTAACAACCGTATATATAATCTACAATAACCTTAAACCCTAACAAAATCTTAAATTCATCGTCTGAGTATAACAAATCCCTAAATTTATCATCTAATCATAACAATCATAACAATAATATAAAAAACCCTAAATTTATTGTAAAACTTTGAAGAAAGAATTTGTATAAACCTAAGCCTGAGTCAACGATGAGCTCGAGATTAATCAGAAGAAGCTCTGAGTCGAGAGAAGAAGTCGTGAGCTACAACCGAGCTAGAGAATCGGAGTTCTCTTGAGCCGGGCGGAGAAGTCACACACGTCAGAGAAGAGGAGTGGCACATGCTGGAGAAGAGAAGCCGGAGCATGGAGAAGCCGAAGCCGGAGGCAAAGCACTGAGATAAAGGAAGATTCGCGTGGAGCTTGTCGCCGGAGAATCGCTCGGAGAGTAGGAGAATTGCCAAAAGAGGAAGTCGCGTCGAGAAAATGGGGGAATCGGTGCAGGCGAGGGTTTTTTCGCGGAAATTAGTGACAAATTAACTATATTCGCCGCTAATATTTACTACTTTAGTGACGATTTTGATATTTTCTTCGCTAATATTTGATCATTAGTCGACTGGCGGGATTGACGACTCGACTGCTAGACATTTGGCCGACCACAGAATCGAGTAAACTCGATTGACAGCTCGACTGAATCTTTCGCGATGAAATTTAAATATTTCATCGCCAACAGTCAGTCGACTGGCAGGATTGATGACTCGATTGCCAGACATTTGGCCGACCACGGAATTGAGTAAACTCGACTGGTGGATCGACTTAATATTTCGCGACGAAATTTAAATATTTAGTCACCAATAGTGTAAGATACCGAAAATAATAATAATAATAATATGTCCCTTGTTAATTAAGAAATTATCTTAAATGATTTTTTCGGGAATTTTCAGAAATTTTTCTAGAATCAAATGGAGTTTATATGACCATTTAGGAGGGAGATTAAAATTTAAATAAGTAGTTGGGTCGACTTAGGCTAGCTTGGACTTAACCTAAGTTAGCTTAACTATAAAGGTCGGCTTTCAAAGACAGAACCCGACCCGTTTGCGCTTCTCTTTTCTTCCATTTCTTCAATTTCTCGCCATCAACTTTTCTTCCCTGAGCATTTCTTCTTCCCATTTATCCATCCGCTCGATCGCTACTCCCGAATTCTCAAGCATTGATTCCTTTCTCCTTCTTCTCATCAACGCCGCGAGCTCTCCCCTGCTATTCGATCGTCGGTCGCCGTCGCCACGCTGCTGCTGCCACGAGCCCAGCCTTGATGATGGAGTTGTCGATCTCCTCTTCCCGATCCGCCCCTTCTCCTTCCCATGCTCGCTGTCGCCGCCCTAGGGTCGCCTCTTCTCCACTCGTCACCGCCGAATATGCTTTTCCCACTCACCGCCCGACCTCCTCCGTAGCCCTGCACGATGTGGACTTCGCCTGCTGCTCGTCGTGACCTCATTTTCTTTCATCGCTGTTGCGAGCTCAGCTTGTTTCCGACCATCGCTGCCAAAGCTCTCCATTGTCGGCTTCTTCCTCAAATATGTGCGTGATCTTCCTTCCCTAGATTTCTCCTTGATTCCCATTTGGAGATCTACCTCGAACTTCTTCGTCCAGATCTCAAGCCTGCCTCATTTGGATCTCAAGATTTGCTAGATTTGTGAGTTGCTGTATGTCATTACCTCCATGCTATGCTCCATCGATCTGGACAGCAGAGGGAGCTGACGACCTCTTCCTTGCTCATGTTCCACCATTCTTCCGAGTGGCCGATGCCATGGGTTGCCCAACATCCTTGTCGTGGTTTACCGATGTGCAGATCATCTTGAGCATATTCATGTTGTAAATTGCACTATCAGTTGCTGGACAAGTCCTCCAACAACCTATACATCTAGTTCGGGTAATCTCACTGTTTCCTTGCTATTTTGGATTATAGACTCTAAGGATTGGTTAGGAGACGAGGAAGGGCTGTCGGTGGAGATCTAAGATCGGTAAGGTTGATTTCCTTCTTGCTTGTGATGTTTGTAATTGCTATGGATTGGTGTTGGTAAACAGTGTGGTGAGTCTCTGTTTACCGTGGAGTTTGGGCAGTGATTGGAGCTTGGATTGCTCCGGTGAACAGGTGGGTGATGCTGGAGGAAATCTGATCGGTAAGCTTTGTTACCCTGTCTGTGTTGTTGTTGATTTTAGAGTGGTCATTGTTGATCTGTGGGGATTGTGTCGACTGTGTGTGGAAGGAGAAGTTGTGGCTAGAGATTGTTTTGGATTTATGATGTTAGTTGTGCAGTTTTGGGTTGATGAAGTAGTAAAGTGTGATTTAGATATGATCCCTATTTTCTTTCCTTTGACTGTTCTATTCAAGGTGTTTTCGGACTTGTTATGCATGAATGGCAGGGGAGGAGTTGTATGTGGTGTTTCTATTCGATGTTGGTGATTTAGTTGTGGATGTCAATTGAACTATGGGCTGTGATGGAGCTGTGATGGAGCTGTGAATAGTGGATTAAATGATTAGATAGCTATTTGGGTTTCATTTTTGTTTTGTGATGTGAATTGGGTGTATGGTGTGGAATGGGGTGCGGAAATTCCAGGATTAGTTATATATAAGTGGAATTTGAGTGGTATGAAGATCCTAATAGAGATATTCTGTTCGTACCCTGTTATTGAAGGGCTATGAAGGTGTTAATTATGATGTTAACCATACCAGTTGAGGGTATAATGTGAAGGTTGGTTATAGTGAATCGACCTTGGATAATTTGGGAGATTTTCCTAAATCGTATTCGATAAAAAGGATGCGACTAAAAGAATGATATAGTAATTAATTCATATTTTTGTAGTCTGCTTGCACTAAAATGTAATTGATGATATTTGCAGGACGTGGATACGAGACAGGTCCGTGACCGTGAGGATTTCATTGTTTCGAGGATTACAACAGGTGGTAATTTTCTACCCTGGTCAGGTAGATGTAATTGCATTCAGATTTAGACATAGATATGAGCATGTTATATATTCATATCATCTTGATCCCGCTCTTATTTATCCCTATGCTTGATACTTATCGTTGGCTATATATGCTCAAATGCTGATATCACATTTTCCTTTATCATGATTTAGGAGTTACAGATGTGATGTAAGTAACCTAGAATTTGTTTAGTTAGGTGCAAATAGTAAAGTCCGGATGACGACCTGATTGTAAATTAGGCAAAAAGGTCATTTGTGGGTAGGTAATGTCTTGAATGTAGGGTTAGTTCTAATACCCTTAGGTTGCATGTTTACTACCAACCATGTATTGTGTAAATGGTCAGATGAATTGTACTTAGTGTGTCGCTATGGACCGGTGGTCCTAGCTTGTTATAATCAGTTGAGTACGACTCTCTGCAGGATAGAGAGTGTGTTGATCTGATTGGTTTGACTCTCTGTATAATAGAGAGTCTGTGGTGGATGTCTATTTGTGTGACTGAGCATTCATGTCATTTGCATGCATGCTGGCGACGTGGTCTCCCTTATGGTTGAGAGGGTCGTCAGTCATCCTGCCTCCACGATTACTCATAGGAGGAGTAACTAGTGTGAGGGCAGAGCTTTGTGGTGTCACACTCTACCACTATAGACGGTGGTAGTTGGATTTGCGCGTCATAGTCCTGCGTGTGTGGCACTCGACCACTCATGGGTAGTGACTGTCGGAGTGACCAACAGCAGGGACCCCCATCAAGTAGCTTGCTCTTTACGCTTATATGCTACTTGATCATACTGCCCACTCGACCATTCGAGAGTAGTGGTTGGTGTTGAGTTGGGACAGTTGTCATGTCGAGCCACCGAGGCCACACTGGGGTCGTGGTAGCTTTAGGGTGAGCCAGCATGACCATGCATGCTGCATTGTCGTGACTTATGACATTTTTACATATTGCCATATATATATACATATATACATGTATATATATATATGGTTGATTGTGAGTAGTATATATATATAGATGTAGTCTATATATATATGCTTATTGTGATGTTGCATTTGATTGTACTATGCTTGTTGCATTTGTTTGTACATCATCTTCATACATGCTACTCGCATATATTATATGGTTGTTTTGGATACTTGTATACTTATTGGTTAGACTATTGCATGTTTTAACCAGTCTTTATGATGTTGTATGGTTTAGACTAGATTTTCAATTATATACATATTGTGGATATGTGCTCAGGTTGGATAGGTGTTGCATAGCATACTTTCAGGTATGTCTGCATTTTACGTTGGCCATTTGGTTAGAAGATATATACATGGATATCTTTATCATGCTAGTGTTACCTGATGTACCTGTAGATTTTCTATTGAATTACATATGATATTTGATATATACATGTTTTTCCTATTACCTACTGAGTTATACTCACCACCACGGACCGTGGGTTTTTCTGTCGCCCAAGTAATAGGTAGAAGTTTTCGTGACGGCTTGGAGCACCGTTGGCTGGCAACATCTCATCTCACCTCCGAGGCTCCCATGTTGGTTTTGGGCTTTCCGTATGTTGTGTTAAGCACTTGGAGTTTTTATGTGGTGCTATGTGTTATGGATTTGTTATGTGGTGTACACAAGTGTTATTTTGGATTTTTCTGTCGGTATTTTTCTTATGATGTGGTTAGTCATACCGGTATGCACTGTGTAGTTTGTTATGTTGTTGTGGTTAGTTTCCGCTGTGGTTTGTTTGATATATATATATGCTTATTATGTTATGGTTGTGGGCCTACAGGCCTTGTATTAACACGATATGTTGTCACGTACAGGGGAGATGCCGTCCGTTTTCTTTTTGACACGGCATACTCTCGGGGCATGACAAATAGTTAGTCGACTGTTAGACATTTGGCTAGCCACGAAATCGAGTTAAGTTAACTGGCGAGTCGACTGAAGGTTTTGCGACGAAATGTCATTGGTCGTTGCTAAGTTATTTACGACGAATATTTATTTATTCCGTCGCTAAGTATCAATTTATGACGAATATGTTTATATCATCATAAATATATATTATGTTAGCGACGAAAAACTAAATTTTTGTCGCAAATAATCTTATATTTACGACGATAAAGAAATTTGTCATAAATCTTTAGTTTTTGCAACGAATTAATAAATCGTCGCTAATATTTTGTCGTTATTTTTCTTTTTTTTTTGTAGTGGCTCCTGTAGCCGTTGTGAGACAACGACTCAATCCACATTGGATAAGTTCCAACAGATAGACCATCAGTCGACTGATCATGCTTTCACTCGACTGCCAAACCCCAGTAGTTGACTCGGAAACATTCTGCGCTCGTTTCCTCGACCATAAGTCGACTGACCTCCATGTTAGTTGACTGATCAAGCCATCAGTTGACTGCCCAATGCTGGTAGTCGACTGCTAAGGCCACACGACTGCAATCGAATGCTAGTCGACTCCCGGCCAATCGACTGGTCATAATCCCAGTCGACTACTCAGAGTCAACTCCGCTGCTAAGTGTCAAAACACTTGACCAGTCGACTGGTTCATAAACCCAGTCGACTGATAAACCTCAAATATGAGGTTTAACCACAAGTATGATGCCCTCATACTTGCTAGACCACCCTTAGCCTAGACCTAAGCCTTCTAGCCACCTCCATCAGCCTCACGCCTATTTGATCCCTCTAAGTCATCCATGACTTGTTCATCCATACGCTAGCCTTCAGATGCTTCCATCGACTATTGTCATGCTAAGCTGGTCTATACTGCCAAGACACATTTGGGCTTACGTTGCCATGATACACGCTTGGACTTTACGCCGCCAAACTATTGGACTTATGCTGCCAAGACTCCCGCTTGGACTTTACGCCGTCAATATCAACCCTTGGACTTCCCTTGCCAACCCATGTTGGACTTTCCATTTCCTAAGACTCAAGCTTGGACTTTCCCTTGCTAAGACCCTTGCTTGGATTTTCCATGTCAAGTACGCAAGACTCGGACTTTCTATTTCCAAGTATTGCACTTGGACTTCTCCATTATATGGTCAACCCCATGTCAACCATATAATCAACCCATTGCCAAACAATGGTTAACTCATTGTCAAACATCAATGTCAAACACTAACATCAAACCACTACTCGAGTCAAACTCGAGTCTAGTCAATCGTGACCTGGGCCGATTGCACCAACACAGTCAACTGCTCCGAGCAATCAGTCGACTCAAAATGTTTCTGTGCCCTTGTTCACCTACATCAGTCGACTGCCCTTCATGTCAATCGACTAATCAAGGCGTCAGTCGACATCCCAAAGCTAGCAATAACTCATCGATGGCACACAACCTACAAGCTTGATTGAGCTCAATCCACTCTTGCGATCCAACTGGTCATAACCCCCGATCATTGCTCAAACCTTCTGGACCCTCGAGTGTCGAAAACTCGAGATCAGTCGACTGGTCCATAATCCCAGTCGACTGACATACTTCCAGTATGATCAAATCATCCTGGAAACCGACAACCTAAACCTAGACTCAACCTTCTAACTTCTGCACTAACCTTGTGCCTCGAGGATCCCTCCGAGTCCATGACTCCTTCATCCTTGCGCTTGCCTTCAAAAGCTTCCCTCGGTTTTGTCATGTTTCGGGTTTCTCCTTTTCCAAAGTCCGCTTGAATTTTACGTCGTCAAGACTACATGCTTGGACTTACGCTACCAAGACTTTGCCTTTGGGCTTCCTTTACCAAGGTCCTCTTAGACTTTACGCCACCAAGACTACATGCTTGGACTTATGCTGCCAAGATATTCCCTTGGACTTTCCTTGTCAAGATTCACACTTGAACTTCTTTTTACCAAGTCTTCACACTTGGATTTTCCTGTCACTTAACACATTCATGATTAGATCACAAATATTACTTAACTATAAATGTTATCCAAACATCAAAATACATAAATTCTTGGGGCATTGTTGCACCAACAATCTCCCCCTTTTTGATGTTTGACAATCATTTAAGTTAGGTCTTGAACATGCAATAAATAAAAGCATCATATATCCCAATATGAGTTCTAACTTAAAGTCTCCTTCTCCCCCTTTGACACACATCAAAAAGAGAAGAACACATAAATAATAAGTACATGATGAATAAGATTGATTAATGCTTTGAACTAACGTATTAAATATACTTAAAGCTCCCCTTAATCCAAGACATACTTCATGATGTGTGAATGATATGTTGAGCAAAGTAGAAAATCATGAATGAGAATAAATCCTAACTTTACATCAACAATAAAACATATGCATTTTAGGTTATGGGAATAGATAAATTTCATGAAACACTCCCCCTTAACCTTTGCATCAATTTAATCCTATTTTCCCATAAAAGTGTTGGAACTTTGGTGAGCGCTAAAGGGGGGGGGGTGAATGGTGCGTTCATTCACTTGATGGAATTCGATTGCATTCGTCTCTACAATTGATTAGTTTACACAGCGGAATATAGAAATACAAAAAGAAGACAAACACAAATACACAATCACATGAACACGACAATATAACGTGGTTCGAAACCCTAGTTCCTACTCCATGGGGCAAGCTCGATAATAAGCTCTAGTGATGTACATGCAACAACTCAGTAAACTCCTTCTCGACAACACATCAGAGGTGGAGAAACCTCGTACAAGTGATTTTACAACAATAAGAAAGAAATACAAGCAAATACAAGTAAAGAAAACTTTACAAATATGAACTTGAATGCTTACTTGTTGATTGCTTTGGACCACACTTGAAGACCTTGATTTGCACCAGCAAATTACCTCAAATCGCCCAAGAAATCACTTTAAAAATTCTCCCCTTCGTGCTCCTTTTAAAGCTGCAACTCAGGCTGATTTTTACGTAGCAGTCGACTACCATAAGACCCCAATCGACCGCCAACAATGTCGTTGTCTCACAACGACTTAATCCACGTCGACATTTCAGCCAACAGATACACTAGCAGTCGACTGTCATTTACCAACAGTCGATAACTCAAGCTTATAGCCGACTACTTAGTCGGCTTCCGAGCTTTCTGCCTCGTGACCAAAACCATCATCAGTCGACTGCCCTCCATGGTAGTCGATTTCCCTCCATGGTAGTCGATTGCTCAAGACCAGTTGACTGTCCAATGCTAGAAGTTGACTGCCAAGGCCATTTGCCTGTAGTCGAACACCAGTCGACTCATGATAGTCGATTGGTCATAATCTCAGTCGACTGCTCAATGTCGACTCGGCTACCAAGTGTCAAACACTTGATAAGTCGACTGCTACACCTCAACTATGAGGTTTACCCCAAGTATGATGCCCTCATACTTGCTAGACCACCCTTAGCCTAGACCTAAACATTCTAGTCACCTCCATCAGCCTCATGCCTATTGGATCCCTCCAAGTCATCCATGGCTTGTTCATCCATATGCTAGCCTTTAGGCGCTTCCATTGGCTATTGTCATGCTAAGCTAGTCTACATCGCCAAGACACATTGGACTTACGCTGGCAAGACACATGCTTGGACTTTACGCCGCCAACCATTAGACTTATGCTTCCAAGACTCCACTCTTGGACTTTGCACCGCCAACCATTGATCTTATGCTGCCAAGACTCCACTCTTGGACTTTACGCCGCTAATATCAACTCTTGGACTTTCCATGCCAACCCATGTTGGACTTTCCAATTGTCAAGCCTCAAGCTTAGACTTTTCCTTGCTAAGACCCATGCTTGGACTTTACATGCCAAGTACTCAAGACTTGGACTTTCCCATTGCTAAGACCCATGCTTGGACTTTCCATGCCAAGTACTCGAGACTTGGACTTCTCCATCATATGACTAACCCCATGTCAACCATACAGTCAACCCATTGTCAAACAATGGTCAACTCATCGTCAAACATCAAACCACTACTCGAGTCAAACTCAAGTCTGGTCAATCATGACTTGGGCCGATTGCACTAACAATCTCCCCCTTTTCGATGTTCGATAAAAATCAAATACCTTTGAGTTAGAACACTAACTCAACCCAAACCTCCCAATTTTCTAAATTGGGAATTCCAACTTCTCACTCAATTTTCACACATCACTTCTCCCCCTATTTGACATACATCAAAAAGACTCTCTCCAAGGGTATCAATGTCGCATATCCTAATGAAATCTTACAATCTCCCCCTTGGTCTAAAAACATCTAGGATGTCTTCACTCTTCCTAGTGATAAGTCTCATATCACTAAAGAGAGACAATCCTTCAAATTCTCCCAATTTTCAAAATTCTCCCATTCACGAGAAAGACCACATCCATCATCCCATGATGGATAACCTCCTCCTAAAGGCTTGCTCCCCCTTGAAATTGCACCAACAATGTCCTTGGAGAGTCCCTAAGCCTATAGGAATACTAAACCATCAAAATTAAAAGCAAAAGCTCAACCTTGAACTTTCACACACCTTAAAATTGATACCCACCCTAAAAAATTCTCCTAATCCATATCTAATGGCTTTTCACCTTTTACAATGCTTTCCAAAGTATATCTTGGGGTTAGAAGCAATTAGGGTAGCCTAACATAGCTGAAATCTGAGCTAAACATTCTTGTTACCCAAAATTAGGCCTAGCAGTCAACTCTGTCAGTCAACAGTCGACTTCCCTTGACGCCAGTCGACTGATTTCTGCAAGTGCAAAAATCAGAGTTCGGAATTGAAATTCAGAAATACATAAGTAATTATACATAACTTGAAAAATCACGAAAATTTATATGTATAATACTTATATCAATCATTATGGGTGAAAAATATTTGAAAAATAAAATACCCATAAAATAGTGAGATTGATATAAAGTTCAAAAACAAGAAAAACTTCATTGTTTTGAGCCTACTTTGTATCAACTTCATCAATGATGACTTCTACCAAAAGATAGACTACACCAACGTTTTTCAAAATGATTTTAAAATGATTTAAAACCTTATATTGAACCATGGTCTATGGGCTTAATGCACATGACTTGTACATAAGCTTTTCTCATGATTTATTCATGGTATAAGATGAGTTTGAGTTCATCTAGATGTAACATCTATGCACCTTAAACTTAACTCATTTTCTAGCATCTTACATATGACTAGGGTATATCAATACACACACATGTCAATGTGATGTGAGATGTGAGTTTTGTTCATCCTAAACTTAGGTCTCATGCATTTTTCTAAGACAACACTATTTGATTCCCTTATACATGTGACTTCAAATCATACCATAGTCCTTAAATCGATTTTCATAAATCCTAAATGCATGAATGATCATGGAATAAATGATAACATAAATAAGCATGTGCCAATAATCATGATGTCATGACATTAAATATGAACCTAAATATACATGACATAAAACTTTAACCCTAAGCATTATCATGACATATTATATGATTTAAAAGAGATATGATGTCATAACATGGCAATGACAAACAAGATATGATAAATAAAAAGTAAAGGTATAAGAATACCTGAGTTTTAGTATTAATTGTCATTTGTTAAGATTAAATTCATTTTGTCATATTACTACTTATCTCCTAAGTGTGTCAAAAACCCAAAATGACACACTATGACCTCTAAACCTAATTGTGCCAATTGATCAATTTTTAATACTTCTTAAAGACATTGACACATCCTAAAATCTTTTAGGATTAAATTTAACTTTATTTCCAAAGTATCCCATAACCTTGGAAATGACCTAAAGTGCCAACTTTGCTATGGTTGGGTTAACTACCCATCCAATCAAGGTTTACACATTCTAACCTATTTAGCATGAATCGATCACGCTCTTAGGAACCCAATACCTATTGGAGCTCCTTGGGTTAATTAGGTATTCACTAGGGATGACCTCCCTTGATACCCTTCTAATGACCCTCCTAGGCTTAGAAGCCTTGGTCAATTGGGTCTTGCCTAGGTTAACTCTAGGGGTAACTCCCCTTGTAACCTTCTTAGTGGCTTCCCTTGGTTTTCTTGAAATCTTAGCCACTAGGCACACACCTTGGTTAACCTCCCTAGTAACCTTGATTTTCCTAGACCTAGGTTGTGCTCCATAATCGAATGAGACACTATGGTAGGTCTCTTTGGGCTTAGGTTTGTGACCCAAACCTTTCTTGCCCTTAGATGAACCTTGCTTCTTAGACTCTAGGTTTTGACTTCTTGATTCTAAATTTTGACTATTTAACCCTTGCATTTGATTTTGCATTTTCCTAAGGGTCTTTTCTAATTTCTCAAGTCTTGACCTCAAGACTTGATTTTCCAACTCTAATTGTCCAATCTTTGAATTTTCATTTAGTCTTTGGGCATGGTTCTTCATTTTAGGCATATGCCTACCCTTCTTAGGGTTAATGTCTAAATGCTCCTCTACCTTTCTAATAGTTTCCCTAGGTAGGATTTTTCTAGGGTTATTAGTCCCAAATTTCTCTTTAGTTTTAAAATTACAACTCTTAGCACCTAGGCAATAAAATCTATTATTTCTAGCATGCTCCTTATGATTATTCACAATTGCAAGAGTATTAAAATTATTTCTAGCATGTTTTTGCCTATTACTTAAAGAATGAGCATTATTTAAATTTACCTTAGGATTTTCTTTAGAAGCTCCTCCTACATTTGATGCTCCTTCTTTACCCTTGCTAGGCTTCCTCCCCCTAGGGCATTGACTCCTATAATGCCCCGATTGTTGACATTTGAAGCACACCATGTGCTCCTTGCTCTTATGTGTTGGGGGCACCGATATCCTTGACCTTTGGAACTGGTTGAGTCTTCTTGACTTTCTTAGGACACTTGCTCTTGTAGTGTCCTTTCTCCCTACACTCAAAGCAAATTATATGATCTTTATTTTTAATTAAATTGCTTGAGTTACCTAGGGTGATGGTGGCGATATGGGATGATTCTTCACTTCTTCCGGAGGTTGAGGCTTCCTCTTGTTGCTCCGACATTGAGATTGGCCTAATCTCCTCCCCCTCAGACATAGAGGTGGAGACTTCTTCTACCTCTTCTCCTTCGGATGTTGATTCCTTCTTAACTTTTGAATCCTCACTTTCTTGTGAGGATGAACTTTTCTCTTCGATCTCCTTCTCCAATTGAGCCGATGATGGTTCTTCATGGAGCTTTGTCAATTTGCTCCATAGCTCCTTGGCATCTTTAACTTCACCTATCTTGGACAATAACTCGTTAGGTATTAAATCAACTAAGATATCGATTACCTTGTCATTTAGTTCAGATTTTTGGAGTTGATCTTGGGTCCATCTCTTCTTCTTGAGATATCCTCCCTTCGGCCCTCTTGGATATTCGAATCCTTCCATCAAGATGGCCCAATCTTCGAAATCCCTCATCACAATGAATTATTCAATCCTTGTCTTCCATTGATTGAAGCCTTCTCGTCCATAGATGGTGTATGAGATTGGTGTGTTGATGTCCCATCCCAATCCATCATTGGGCAACTCCATCTCCTCTAGTGCTTTTGCTCCCGGTTGTTAATTCATAGAAGAGCTCCCAGCTCTAATACCACTTGTTGGAACTTTGGTGAGCACTAGAGGGGGGGGGGTGAATGATGTGTTCGTTCACTTGATGGAATTCGATTGCGTTTGTCTCTACAATTGGTTAGTTTGCATAGCGAAATATAGAAATACAAAAGAAGACAAACACAAATACACAATCACATGAATACAACGATATAATATGGTTCGGAACCCTAGTTCCTACTCCAAGGGCAAGCTCGATAACGAGCTCTAGTGATGTACACACCACTACTCAATAAACTCCTTCTTGACAACACGTCGAAGGTGGAAAAACCTCGTACAAGTGATCTTACAATAATAAGAAAGAAATACAAGCAAATACAAGTAAAGAAAACTTTACAAATGTGAACTTGAATGCTTGTTTGTTGATTGCTTTGGACCGCACTTGAAGACCTTGATTTGCACCAACAAATCGCCTCAAATCACCCAAGAAATCGCTGCAAAAATCCTCCCCTTCTTGCTCCTTTTAAAGCTGCAACTCGGGCTAATTTCCGTCTAGCAGTCGACTGCCATAAGGTCTTAGTCAACTGCCAACAGTGCCGTTGTCTCACAATGACTTAATCCACATCGACATTCTAGCCAACGGATACACTGACAGTCGATTGTCATTCACCAGCAGTCGATTGCTCAAGCCCGTGGGCGACTGCTCAGTTGGCTACTGAGCTTTCTGCCTCACGATCAAAACCAGCATCAATCGACTGCCCTCCATGGCAGTTGACTGCTCAAGGCCCGTCGACTGCCAAGGCCATTTGCCCGCAGTCGAACACCAGTCGACTCATGATAGTCTATTGGTCGTAATCCCAGTCGACTGCTCAGTGTCAACTCGGCTGCCAAGTGTCAAACACTTGACCATTCGATTGGTCCATAATCCCAGTCGACTGCTACATCTCAACCATAAGGTTTACCCCAAGTATGATGCCCTTATACTTGCTAGACCAGCCTTAGCCTAGACCTAAGCCTTCTAGCCACCTCCATCAGCTTCATGCCTATTGAATCCCTCCAAGTCATCCATGACTTGTTCATCCATACGCTAGCCTTCAGGCGCTTCCATCGGCTATTGTCATGCTAAGCTGGTCTACATCGCCAAGGCACATTGGACTTACGCTGCCAAGATACACGCTTGGACTTTACGCCGCTAACCATTGGACTTATGTTGCCAAGACTCCAGTCTTGGACTTTACGCCGTCAACCATTGGACTCATGCTGCCAAGACTCCACTCTTAGACTTTACGCCGCCAATATCAACCCTTGGACTTTCCATGCCAACCCATGTTGGACTTTCCAATTGCCAAGACTCAAGCTTGGACTTTCCCTTGCCAAGACCCATGCTTGGACTTTCCATACCAAATACTCAAGACTTAGACTTTCCCATTGCCAAGACTCATGCTTGGACTTTTCATGCCAAACACTCAAGACTTTGACTTCTCCATCATATGGTCAATCCCATGTCAACCATATAGTCAACCCATTGTCAAACAATGGTCAACTCATCATCAAACATCAAAACACAAACATCAAACCACTACTCGAGTCAAACTCGAGTCTAGTCAATCGTGACCTGGGCCGATTGCACCAAGAAAATGTTATCATATTACCGCTGCACTAATCTTATTATGGAGTTAGGACACCTAGGATTAAACTCTAGGCAAGTAAACAAGGCTGATCTGTAGAAAAATCAGTGTAGCAGTCGACTATCATGCTTGAAACGCTCATTTCAGATTTTCATCCCAACTTTAGAAATACATAACTAATTCAAGAAATGTCAAAAATTCACAACATTTTGTGGACACATTTGTAAAGTCATTTTCTATCAAGGAAAAATAATTTAAAAATATATCTTTTCATATTTTTAAATTGACACAAATTTGAAAGTTAGCAAAAGCTTTAAGATTTTTCAAAATTTTGTACCACTTTTGCTTATCAATTCAAAACTGTTTCTCAAAATATGTCAAACATAGTTTTAAAAGTATATTATTTGACATTTCCAATCATGTTCTTAGAGGTATGTGCACATCAATTGTACACAAATCTTCCCAATGATTAGTCCAATTAAGGATCAATGTCTCTAGATGACACTTCAGTTCGTAGTAATACATCATAACAAGCATGATAAACCAAATGCATCTTCCTAACATCTCACATGATGTCTAAGTGGCTCAATATAAAAATTATGGATTCTTAGGTGTTTTGTTAGATGCTTTGAGGTATAGTCTGAGATGTTCTATAGGATCAAGTAAACATGTATCACTACTCTACAAAGCACATACCAAGTTCTCTTCTAAGTGATGAAAATTCCACTTCGGGAAGAGCCTTGGAGAAAATGTCAGTAAGGTTGGACTTAGATTCAATGTAATTAAGTCCAATGTCCCCCTTTGCCACATGATATCTAATGAAGTGTGCTTCACTTTAATGTGATTGGTCCTAGAGTGATGTACTGGTTTTTTAGTCAAATTAATGGTACTCACATTATCACAATAGATCTTAACTTTGGATTAGTGTAGCTCATAATCTTCTAGAGTATGTCTCATCCATAGTAGTTGAGCTACACAACCATGTCGGATCGAGTAAACACTAGAGGGGGTGAATAGCGTTTAGAAATCTTTTCGTTTCGTCATTTAAAACTAAATTATGCAACGAAAAACTTGAATACAAAATAAGAAAGACAATTTTGTTTTTACTTGGTTCACAACTAAACGATTGCAAGTCCAAGGCCCCATGATCCTAGATCACTTCCGATGGGCAATCCACTAAAAGGTCTCTTCCTCGTTAGAGGTAAGAGACAACGATTACAAAAGGAATATAGAGGAAGAGGCAACAAGCCTACCTCTCCTCTTAGCAATTAAAAGGACAAGAAAAAGAATAAGAACAACTACAAAAGAAGCTACCGAATTGTGCATGTTGTCGACATTACGATGGCGTTGCGTTTGTAGGAGATTTGAGGCCGCTAGAGGGGGGTGAATAGCGGCGTGTGATGGTACGATGATGGAATTCTTTCGCGTTTGATCGTCTACAATCTTGTTAGCACAGCGGAGTAGTAATAACAAATAAATATAACAAGATACATAGTCACAACACGGTCATATAACATGGTTCGAAACCGAATGGTTCCTACTCCACGGATCGAGCTCTAAAGAGCTCTAGTGATGCACACACACTCACTAATCACAAATAACTCCTTCTCGACACAAGTCGGAGGTGGAGAAACCACGTACAAGGATTACACTAAGTAATACAAAAGATACAAGATAATACAATTAAGAAATACAATCCAAGTAAAGAAAAACACTTTACAAGAGCACTTTAGTTGCTTGATCTTTGGTTGCCTTGGACTAGCCTTGAAGGACTGGAAGAGCACCAACAATTCCTCTTCAAATCGCCCAAGAAAACCCTTGCTTTGAGCCTTCCACGAACAACTACTTTTATCCTCCATCGGGCTGGATTTCCGCCTGGCAGTCGACTACCATAAGTCACCAGTCGACTGCCAACACTGTAGCTGTGAGACAACGGCTCAATCCACGTTGGATAAGTTCCAACGATACTCTCACCAGTCGACTGCCAACATTGGCAGTCGACTGCCAACGCCCGTAGCCGACTGCCCAATCGGCTACGGAGCATTCTATGCTCGCAACTCAACTAGTAGTCGACTGTCGTCCCTTGGCAGTCGACTGCCATCGACATCAGTCGACTGCTCCAATGAGAAATCAACTGCCAGAGCAATTTCAGCTCTTAAATGGTAGTCGGACTCAAGTCGACTAATGGCAGTCGAACTGGCCATAATGTCAGTCGACTGCCAACCTCAAACATGAGGTTTTAACCCAAGTATGATGCCCCCATACTTGCTAGACCACCTTTAGCCTAGACCTAAACCTTCTAGCCACCTCCATCAGCCTCACGCCTCTCGGATCCCTCCAAGTCATCCATGACTTGTTCATCCATCGCTTTAGCCTCTAGGTGCTTCCCTCGGCTATGTCATGCTAAAGGTGTCTACACCGCCAAGGCACATTGGACTTACACCGCCAAGACTCCGCTTGGACTTTACGCCGCCAACCATTGGACTTATGCTGCCAAGACTCCACCCTCGGACTTTACGCTGCCAATATCAAACCCCTTGGACTTCTCAAATGCCAAGACTCAAGCTTGGACTTTCCCTTGCCAACCCATGTTGGACTTTCCATGTGCCAAGACCCATGCTTAGACTTCCCATGCCAAGTACTCAAGACTTGGACTTTCCCAAATGCCAAGTGTCCCACTTGGACATTCCATGCCAAGTACCCATGACTTGGACTTTACCTTGCCAAGATCCATGCTTGGACTTTCCCATAATCACATGGTCAACCCTAGTCAACCATTAAAGTCTCCCTCGAGTCAAACTCGAGTCCGGTCAATCATGACCCGGGTCGATTGCTCTAATAATCTCCCCAACATATTAACCGACATTAATGTCAAACATCAATGTCAAACATCCTATGTCAAACATCAAAACATCACCCATGTCAAACTCGAGTCTGGTCAATCGTGACCTGGGTCGATTGCACCAACAATCTCCCCCTTTTTGATGTTTGACAAAAACAACCTTGAGTTAGACCCCTAACTCAAATTCCCTTACCAATTTCCCAAATTGGTAATCTTACTCTCCCCCTTTTTGACATACATAAAAAAGGTTCTCTCCAAGGAGGTCAATGTCTCATGTCCCAATGAGATCTTACAATCTCCCCCTCGGTGCAAAAATACCTAGGATGCCTACCATCTTCCTAGTGATAAGTCCCATATCACTCAAAAGAGGCAATCCTATTCACTCTCCCAATTTCCAAATTGGGTCTCTCAAAAACCCATCAATTTTCTCAATTGATGATACTCTCCCAATAACTTCTCCCCCTTCAAGAGGAGAAGCACATCTATCATCCCAAGATGGATAACTCCCCCTAAAGGCTTGCTCCCCTTGACCATTGCACCAACAATGTCCTTGGGAAGTCCCTAAGCCAATAGGAACTCTAAACCATCAAAATTAAGGTTCTAATTTTAAACATGAACTCTTCCACCCTTTTTGATACTTTGACCTAACACCTCTCCAAATTCATATCCAATGAATTTTCACCATTTATAACGCTTTCCAAAGCATATCCTAGGGTTAGGAGTGGTTAGGGACCTTTACCACAACTGAAAATGGGCTAAACAATCTCGTTTTACTCAAAATCAGCTTGTCAGTCGACTACTTATGTCAGAATCCATCACATCATCACCGATCGCCATCGAAGTAATGATCGATAATTGAAATTCTCGAATTTCAGCTATCAGAAGTGAATTTCATAAATTCATAAATAATTATACGTATATCGAAAAATCATGAAATTTGATACGTATATTACTTATAGTCAATACAATGGGTGAAAAATATTTGAAAATTATTTTATCCATAAAATACTGAAATTGATACAAAAATCAAAAGTGAAGAAAAACTTTAAAGTTTTAGCTCACTTTGTATCAATCTCATCAATGGTGATTGCTATCAAAAGATAGACTTCACCAAGATTTTCTAAAAAGATTTTAAAATATTTTTGAAAACCTATATTGGATCATATCCCTTGGGCTCTATGTACATGACTTGTACACAAGCTTTCCCAAAGATCCACCATTGAAATTAGATGAGTTTTAGTTCATCTAGATGCAAAAACTATGCACCTTGAACTCAACTCATATCCTAGCATCTTACATGTATCTAGGGTGTATAAAATACACATACATGTCAATGTAATGTGAGATGTGAGTTTTGTTCTCCCTAAACTAGGATTTCATATATTTTTCTAAGGCAACTCTACTTGATTCCCTTATAAATGAGACTCCAAGTCATGTCATTGTCCTTAAATCAATTTTAATCAATTAAATGCATGAAATGATCATGGCATAATAATAGCAAAAGTAAAACATGGCCAATGATCATGATGTCATGGCATATGATATAAAATTAAAGCACATGACATTTAAATCCTTAATCCTATAAATGATGAAAATAAACATGATGTCATGACATGACATATGACAAATCAAGCATGACATATAAAATGTATAGGTATAAGAATACCTAAATTTTAATATTAGTTGTCATTTGATATGATTAATTATATTTTGCCATAATATTACTTTTCTCCCTAGTGTGCCAAAAACCCAAAATGACACACTATGACTCTAAACCCTAAGTTGTGCCAATTTGATTGATTTATCAAACTTCATAATTAATATTGACACATCCTAAAAACCTTTAGGATTTATAATCAAATCTATTTCCAAGATATCCATAACCTTGGAAATGACCTAAAATGTCAACTTTGCTATGGTTGAGTTAACTACCTATCCAATCAAGGTTGACACGACCTAACCCATCTAGCGTGAGTCAATCACGCCCTTAGGAACCCAAAATCTATTTGAGCTCATTGGGTTAATTAGGTATTCCTTAGGGATGACCTCCCTAGATACCTTCCTAATGACCCTCCTAGGCTTGGTAGCCTTGGTCATTTTGGTCTTGCCTAGGTTAACCTTAGGGATTTCCTCCCTAATAACCCTCTTAGTGGCCATCCTAGGTTTCCTTGAAACCTTAGCCACTAGGCACAAACCTTGGTTGCTCTTAGGGATAACTTCCCTAGTAACCTTGGTCTTCCTAGACCTAGTTTGTATTCCATAGTCAAATGGAACACTATGATAAACCACCTTAGGCTTAGGTTTGTGACCCAAACCTTGCTTGCCCTTGGTTGACTTTTGGCTCTTAGGTCCTAGGTGTTGACTTTGACTTTTGGACCCAGACTTTTGATCATTTGACCCTTTAAATTGATTTTGCATAATTTTAAGGGTCTTCTCAAGTTTTTCAAGCCTTGATCTCAAGGTTTGATTCTCTAACTCTAATTGCCCAATTTTAGAATTTTGATTTAAACCATGGGCATGGTTCTTCCTAGGCATATGGCTAGTCCATTTAGGGTTGAGACCTAGATGCTCTTGTACCTTTCTAATGGTCTCCCTAGGTAGGATTTGTCTAGAATTGTTTGACCTAGGGTAATGCAGTTGGCGACTCTAATCGTCGTGGATGTGGATCCTGCTCTCGTCGTCTCTGCTCTGCACTGATAGTAACAATAACTGGATTTGGAACTGGTGCTACAGGGTCCAAAGTAACTCTACCACTCCGTAGTGCAATCACACTGATATTTCCCTTAGGATTTGGAATGGTCTGAGATGGTAGCTGACTAGATCCATGAGACTGCAGCTGATTAATGTTAGATGCAAGCTGACTAATCTATCTCTCTATGCTCTGAATAGATGCATCTGTCTTTTGCTGATACTGCTGCTATCGTACCAAAAACTGTTGCATAAGATCCTCCAACTTTGAATTTGAACTCGAACTCGGGGACTCAGCTCTGACCGGCTGGACTGGTGGTCTGATTTGAACTGGGTTACTCTGAATGACTGGGGGCCTCTAGAATGCTGGCCTTGGCTGAAATGGATGTTGATAAAATGCATTCCCATACCTCAAATTCGGGTGATCTCTCCATCTTGGATTATAAGTAGCAGACATCGGATCATACCTGGGATGCTGCTACTGCTGATATTGAGGTCTGGAAGGGAACTGATTTGCTGCCGCCACTGCTTCATCCTGCCAGAGTGAAGGACATGAATCAGAAGGATGCTCTGTACTCGAACAAATACCACAAACCCTCATAGACAACACAGGTAATATAGAAGACTGACTTGCTTGATTCAGAGCCAACTGCCTAACTAATGATGTAAGCTCTTGTAAAGAATTCTTTATCTCTGCCTTATCAGTAGAAGCCAGGTGAGCCTCACTCACCTCTCTAGTCAAAATTGCTCTGCTCCCAAACTACTGTGAGTTCTCTGCCATCTTTGCAATAAGCTCTCGGGCCTCATCCGGAGCCTTGTTCACCAATGCTCCTCCACTAGCAGCATCTATCATACTTTTATCCATGGGAAGCAGTCCCTTATAGAAGTAATAAATAAGCAGCTGATCACTAATCTGATGCTGGGGGCAATTGGAACATAACTTCTTGAATCTCTCCCAGTACTAATACAATGTCTCTCCAGTGGTTTATGTTGGGATGTATACTGAAAAGTCTATCTTTTGTATGAATATCTTTATTTTTGAAATAAGAATCACATGATTATTGTTTGCATATTTATGATTATGCAATTTGTCTAATACATTACATTGTAGATAACATGGTGTGTAGTGTCACACTGGAGATCATGTTATCAGTTCCTTGTAAAGTATAAGTAAAGGCTCACAACCGAGATGGTTATGGACAAACCATTGGAATGATTGTAGTGTGATTTGGTATTGGTTTGTCTTGGCCATAGAATTACACTAGTACACTTTGTGTGTATTGAGCAGGATCGATTTAGAGGTGATTCGATTTATTGTTGACTACATAATCGAATCAGACATCAGATATTATGTTGTATATACTCTTAGTCCCGATATAATAACGGGCACATATACTTAGTATTCATTTCTTTGATTTATCAATGGGCGAGATTTATAGAGTAAATCGATAGGCTCGGTAAGTTGGGAAATGATATTATTTATATGGTGTGCCACTGATTATAGGAGGAAACCGTGTCCTATATATTAGGATGATGAGTCCCCTTGAGGAGCTCATAAGATTCATCATGTAAACCCTGCAGGTGGACTTGGTTCGGCATGATGATAAGGTTGAGTGGTACTACTCATGGAGTTAGATGTTGATTAATTAATTATCAGTAAATTAATTAATGTATGGACATTCGAGATCTTAAACACGGGGAGATAAATGTACAAATAATATATGGAGCCCATATTAACTTATGGGGGTGGGTGAGGTAGATCAATGATAATCCTCTAGTGGAATGGATTATCATTAATGGATCGGACTTTATGTGGGCTTGATCCATTGGGTGACCAATATCCAACTCCTCCTCATGGTCCCTATTGTAGCCTATTAAAACCTCATGGAGCCTAGATCCGATGATGGAAAATGAAACTTTAGATCCGACGGTGGAGATTAAATCTCTAGATCCAACGGTTGAGATTAAATCTCTAGATATGATGGTTGAGATTAAATCCCTAGAACCGACGGTGGAGATTAAAAGAAGGCTTGAGCCTAACTCTATAAATAAGGCTCCTAGGGTGGGCGGCAAGAATAATTGCTTGGAGATTAGGGTTTGGGCGGCTAGGGCTTGGAGGCTTGGGCGGCTAGGGTTTCCTATCCTCCTTGAGCGGCAAGGCTTTCTCCCCTTCCTAGGGTTTTGGCCGGCACCCCTTTCCTTCTCTCAACCTTGGCCGGCGCCCACTTCCTCCTCTATTCCTTGGCCAGCGGCATCATCAAGTCTCTTGACTTGTTGGCCGGTCTTAGATAGGGAAGAGTTTCGTTTCTATACTTCCTTTGTTCAGAGTGACCAAGGAAAGGAAGATTGGTGATCTAGGAGGCTTCGACTTTTGGAAGATCATCGCCCACACGACGTCCAAAAGGAGGAAGGACACACAATAGAAGATCGAGAGGTATAATGCTTGTTTATATTCTTTTGTATTATGTCTATAACTGTTTTTTAATTATATGCATGTTGTATGTTTTGTTATGTGACTAAATTTACTTGGACCCCGAATACAAATGCAAAAACCGACGATCCGTACATCGTCTATTCCGCGGCTAATCGTAGAATAGAGGTTGGTTGCTTGAACAACAAGTTTGTTCAAGTGACCACTCTAATCGAATAGCACGATGATGAAACGGTTGCTTGGGTAATCCCTTTTTGTTTAGGATTAATTTTTTAATCCGGTGACGTAGACGAGATCTCCATGAACAAGCGACCAAGTTGAAGTGGAAAGTGAAGTTTCCTATCATCAAGTGGTATCAGAGCTTCGGTTCCGCAAAACCCTTCAAATGGTATCAGAGCCACGGTTTCCGATTTTGTGTGTTTATGATTTGGTTACTTTTATGCACTTTTTCATATATTATATGTGCCAGATAATAGTAGGATGTGCGTAGATTAACTTTTTGGTTGCAGGCATAGGATCCAACTATTATGACCATATGTGTGTATGTGATTGTATGTGTGTAATTGTATAGTATTTGAATCCTTGGGATTGATGAGGCTAGTATTTAATTTTGTATTTAAATACGGTATTGTTTAGCCACTCTTTTTATTTTAGTTTACTTTCGATCTAGATTTCATGTACACTCCTTCGTGGAGTATAGGATCGATGGATGTAAATTAAAATAGTTTTTTTTCTCAGCTCGAATCTCCGGATGACTTGTACATGGCGTAGGGAGGAGCAGACGAGATGGCGATACGACAGGAGGCATATTGGAGATGAAAGCCATAATAGTTGAAAAATATTTCTTTTTCATATTTATTGCTTATTGTTTGATATACATGTCGTAGGCTAGAAAATTCCTCAATTTTAAATTACTAAGTGGGAGAGGGATATTTTTATAAATTCTCACGACCTCCATTACGATTTGACATGTGATGCAAACAAACTTGTGCGTCGGTTCTGAGTGCCTTCCTCCACATCGGATGAGTTTGTTTGCGGATCACAAGGTCGAATATGGTTATAGAAAATTATTAAGGAGCGTGTGTACTTCCCCATCGGAAGGCACATAACCCGAGATAATTACCTTGGTACCGAGTAATGGTGAACACTTAGATACAAATATAAGTATCCTCCCCATCGGAGTCATTGCTTTTATTTGTAGGGTCGAAGAGGAATCAACTATTAATTTTATTTGTTAAAAAGTTAGGTTGACAAGAAAGTAAAATTAATGGGTGAAACCTCCTCTTACAAATGTAGAATTCGTATACGTCCACACTATCGTAGCATACGATATTCTCGGTGTTTTGAGGTGTTGGTTGATTTTAAAATTTTATTGTTTGAGGAATCAATAATTTTTTGAAATCTAATGTTTTGATCTATGTGATTCTTAGATTTTTCAAAATGACTTTCAACCCGCTTGCTGTGATACTGAAAGAAAATAGACTTACTGGACCCAATTATGTTGATTGGAAGAGGAGTCTTGACATTGTCTTGACTGCTAAGGAATACAAATATGTACTCCTAGAAGAGTACCCTCCTAAGCCTGCAGATGATTCTGGGGAAAAGGAGAAGGAGAGTTATAAGAAGTGAATTAAGGCTGAAGAGATGGCGCGATGTTACATTTTGACATCTATGTCAAATGTACTGCAACATCAGTATCAAGCTATGCCCACTGCTTATGACATGATGCTCAATCTCAAAGAACTTTTCGGACACTAGAATCGGGCTGCTAGGCAGGAAGCCATGAGGAACTTGATGACGACCACCATGATCGAGGGAACACCCGTGAGGGATCATGTTCTCAAGATGATGACTCATTTGAATGAGCTGGAAGTCCTCGGAGCTGAGATCGATGGGGAAACCCAGGTCGATATCATTCTCCAGTCTCTACCTAGGAGTTTTGAGCGCTACCGAACTACAACATGAACAAAGGTTGTATTCATTGGAGCTTCCGAAGAACTCCAAGCGCAGAGGGGCTTTTTAGTGAGTGCTGTGCCATGGTTGCCCAAAAGGTTTCTACTTTTAAGCCGAAAGGCAAGAAGAAGAAGAAATAAGCTAGGGCAAAGGTGGCGGGAGGAACTCAGGGAGGAGTGAAGAAGCCGAAAGACAAGTGCTTCACTTGCAAGCAGACTGGACACTGGAAGAAGGACTGTCCCAACTGGAAGCAGAACAAAGGTATATCTTTTGGTCTAGTCGTTGAAACATGTTTAGCGGTGTTATCTATCGGCACCTGGTGTGTAGATACGGGAGCCACTAATCATGTCTGCAATACTTTGTAGGGGTTCCAGGAAACTAGACGACTGGCTGAGGGGGAGATTACTGTATACTTGGGCGATGCCACGAAGGTGGCGGTTGTTGCAGTGAGAGATGTTTATTTGTCTTTTGAAAGGAATAAAGTTTTGGTTCTTAAAAATTACCTTTATGTACCTTTATTTATAAAGAATTTGATTTTGGTTTCTAAATTGTTTATGAATGGATATTCTATTTCTTTTAATGACAGAGTTATTATAAAAAGGAATAGGGAGATTATCTGTTCTGTTGCATTGATAGAAAATTTGTATACACTCGAACCAAAAGCTTCCACGATGCAAATAGAAGTGAATAATTCATCTTCTAATTCCAATAAGAGACAAGAACCTTCGAAGATGAACCAAACATATCTTTGGCATCTAAGGCTTGGTCATATTAACCTAAGTAGAATTCAAAGGTTGATAGCTGATGGACCTCTGAGTTCATTAGTGGTGGAAGATTTTTCAACCTGTGAATCTTGCTTGGAAGGTAAAATGACCAAGAGGCCTTTCAAGGCCAAGGGGTATAGAGCCAAAGATGTGTTGGAATTGGTTCATTCTAATTTGTGTGGTTCTATGTCTATCTAGGCAAGAGGTGGCTTTGAATATTTTGTCTCTTTTATAGACGATTATTCAAGGTATGGATACATTTACTTGATGCACCATAAGTCTGAATGCTTTGTTAAGTTTAAAGAATTCAAGGCTGATGTGGAGAAACATCAAGGTAAAAGTATCAAGACACTACGATCTGATCATGGTGGTGAGTACCTCTTGGGAGAGTTTAGGAATTACTTATCAGAGGCTGAGATTCAATCTCAATTGTCTGCACCTGGCACACCCCAGCAGAATGGTGTAGCAGAGCGAAGGAATAGGATTCTTATGGAGATGGTTAGATTGATGATGATTTATTTTGAGTTGCCAGATTCGTTCTGGGGATATGCTCTAGATACGACAGTGTATATTCTGAACTTGGTTCCATCTAAATCAGTGCCTTCTACTCCCACAGAATTATAAACTGGGCGAAAGCCTAGTCTGAGACATATTCGGATTTGGGGGAGTCCAACACATGTGCTGAAGGCAGATGCTGGTAAGTTGGAACCTCGTACAGAAGTGCGCATGTTCATTGGCTATCCTAGAGGAACCAAAGGTGGTTTGTTTTATAGTCCTAGAGATCAGAGGGTGATCGTTAGCACGAACGCCAGATTTCTAGAGGAAGACTATGTGATGAACCACAAGCCCATAAGTAAGATTGTTCTGGAGGAATTGAAAGGGGAAGTCACTACTTCAGTACCACTGGTACAAGAGGATATACCACAAGTCACTGCACCGCGTGTCACAGAGGATACATAGGTGATACCTCGTTGTAGTGGGAGGGTTGTGAGACAACCTGATAGATTCATGTTCTTGGGAGAATCTTCTGATTTGGTCCTTGGTGAACATGAACCTGATCCCTGGACATATGACGAGGCAATCCAAGATAAAGATGCGGTATCTTGACAATGTGCGATGAATGATGAGATTGAATCTATGGATTCAAATCAGGTTTGGGAGCTAGTAGAACCACCCAATGGTGTAAAAGCCATTGGATGCAAGTGGATCTACAAAAAAAAGAGAGGAATAGATGGGAAGATTGAGACCTTCAAAGCGAGGCTTGTTGCGAAGGGGTCAAAAAGAGGGTATCGATTATGAGGAGACCTTTTCGCCGATAGTCATGCTTAAGTCTATCCAGATTCTCTTATGTATTGTTGCTCATATGGATTATGAGGTATGGCAGATGGATGTCAAGACAGCTTTCCTTAATGGAAGTCTTGAGGAAAACATCTATATGAAACAACCAGAGGGATTCATTGCAAAGGGAAAAGAGCATCTTGTGTGCAAGCTTAATCGATCCATTTATGGATTGAAGCAGGCTTTGAGATCTTTGAACATTCGCTTTGATGAGGTAATCCAGTCTTATGGATTTATTCAAAGTCCGGATGAGTCTTGTGTATACAAGAGATGTGACGAAAACGTAGTGGTATTTCTTGTACTATACGTAGATGACATTTTATTAATTGGCAACAATGTCAAGGTGTTATCGGACGTAAGGGTATGGTTATCCAAACAGTTTGATATGAAGGACTTGGGAGAAGTGGGACACATCGTTGGGATCAAGGTTATAAGGGATCACAAGAAAAGGATGTTGTGCTTATCTCAAGCTTCATACATAGACACCATTATGGATCGTTTTAGCATGCAAAACTCCAAGAAAGGTTTTCTACCTTTCAGGCATGGAGTTCCTTTATCTAAGGTGATGTCTCCTAGAACATCTAAGGAGATAGAGGAGATGAAGGCGGTTCCTTATGCTTCGGCAGTAGGAAGCCTCATGTATGCTATGCTATGTACGAGATCGGATATCTGCTTTGCCGTTGGCATGGTTAGCAGATATCAGAGTAATCCTAGACAGGGAAATTGGACTGCGGTAAAGCATATATTGAAGTACTTGAGAAGGACTAGGGATTATATGCTAGTTTACCAGGCAGACCAATTACTCCCTGTGGGTTACACAGATTTCGACTTCCAATCAGATAGGGATAACAGTATGTCTATCTCAGGTTTTGTGTTTACTTTGGGAGGTGGAGCCATTGTATGGAGGAGTGTCAAGCAGAAATGCATGGCGGACTCTACCATAGAAGTTGAGTATGTGGTAGCCTCTCAGGCGACCAAAGAAGCTGTATGACTCAGGAACTTCTTGATGGACTTGGATGTGATTCCTGGTTTGCCCAGAACTATCACAATTTATTGTGATAATAGTGGTACAGTTGCAAACTCGAAGGAACCACGAGCCCATAAGACAAGTAAACACATAGAGCGCAAATACCACCTGATACGAGAAATCGTAAAGCGAGGAGAAGTTGCTGTGGCCAAGATTGCATTGGAGGATAACCTGGTAGATCCTTTCACTAAGGCCCTTCCAGCGAGAGCTTTTGATAGGCATGTGGAGGGAATGAGAATCATATGTATGGCAGTTTGAGGACAACATAGTCTTTTAGTATAAGTGGGAGATTGTTAGGATGTATACTGAAAAGTCTATCTTTTGTATGAACATCTTTATTTTTGAAACAAGAATCACATGACCATTGTTTGCATATTTATGATTATGCAATTTGTCTAATACATTATATTGTAGATAACATGGTGTGTAGTGTCACACGGGAGATCATGTTATTAGTTCCTTGTAAAGTATAAGTAAAGGCTCACAATCGAGATGGTTATGGACAAACCATTGGAATAGTTATAGTGTGATTTGGTATTGGTTTGTCTTGACCATAGAATTACACTAGTACACTTTGTGTGTATTGAGCAGGACCGACTTAGAGGTGATTCGATTTATTACTGACTACATAATCGAATCGGACCTCAGATATTATGTTGTACATGCTCTTAATCCCGATATAATAATGGGCACATATACTTAGTATTCATTTCTTTGATTTACCAATGATCGATATTTATAGAGTAAATCGATAGGCTCGGTAAGTTGGGAAATGGTATTATTTATATGGTGTGTCATTGATTATAGGAGGAAATCGTGTCCTATTTATTAGGATGATGATGTCCCATTGAGGAGGTCATAAGGTTCATCATGTAAACCCTGCAGGTGGACTTGGTCCGGCATGATGATAAGGTTGAGTACTACTCATGGAGTTAGATGTTGATTAATTAATTGTCAGTAAATTAATTAATTGACATACATTCGAGATCTTAAACACGGGGAGATAAATGTACAAATAATATATGGAGCTCATATTAACTTATGGGGGTTGGTGAGGTAGATCAATGATAATCCTCTAGTGGAATGGATTATCATTAATGGATCGGACTTTATGTGGGCTTGATCCATTGGGTGGCAAAGATCCAACTCCTCCTCATGGTCCCTATTGTAGCCTATTAAAACCTCATGGAGCCTAGATCCGATGATGGAAAATGAAACTTTAGATCCGACGGTGGAGATTAAATCTCTAGATCCGACAGTTGAGATTAAATCTCTAGATCCGACGGTTGAGATTAAATCCCTAGAACCGACGGTGGAGATTAAAAGGAGGCTTGAGCCCAACTCTATAAATAAGGCTCCTAGGGTGGGCGGCAAGAATAATTGCTTGGAGATTAGGGTTTGGGCGACTAGGGCTTGGAGGCTTGGGCGGCTAGGGTTTCCTATCCTCCTTGGGCGGCAAGGCTTTCTCCCCTTCCTAGGGTTTTGGCTGGCACCCCTTTCCTTCTCTCAACCTTGGCCGACGCCCAACCTCTTCTTCCTCTTCTCCTTGGCTATTGGAAACAAGGGTGAGGGTGATTCCTTAAAGCTCTTGGCCGGCGCCCACTTCCTCCTCTATTCCTTGGCCGGCGGCATCATCAAGTCTCTTGACTTGGTGGCCGGTCTTAGATAGGGAAGAGTTTCATTTCTATACTTCCTTTGTTCAAAGTGAACAAGGAAAGAAAGATTGGTGATCTAGGAGGCTTCGACTTTTGGAAGATCGTCGCCCACACGGCGTCCAAAAGGAGGAAGGACATACAATAGAAGATCGAGAGGTATAATGCTTGTTTATATTCTTTTGTATTATGTCTATAATTGTTTTTCAATTATATGCATGTTGTATGTTTTGTTATGTGGTTAAATTTACTTGGACCCCGAATACAAATGCAAAAATTGGCGATCCGTACATCGTCTATTCCGCGGCTAATCGTAGAATAGAGGTTGGTTGTTTGAACAACAAGTTTATTCAAGTGACCACTCTAATCGAATAGCACGACGATGGAACGGTTGCTTGGGTAATCTCTTTTTGTCTAGGATTAATTTTTTAATCCAGGGACATAGACGGGATTGCCATGAACAAGCGACCAAGTTGAAGTGGAAAGTGAAGTTTCCTATCTTCAGTTTGCTGAATACCATAGATCTTGATGGTGGCAGTCCTAGATGCTGGGAAGAATTTTTCCAAGAATGCCTTCTTCAACTCAAGCCAACTAGTAATGCATCTAGGTGGAAGATAATATAGTCAATCCTTAGCTACTCCAACCAGTGAAAATGGGAAGGCTTGCAGTTTGATATCCTTTTCTGAAATGCCATGTGGCTTCATATTAGAGCATACCACATGGAACTCATGCAAATGCCTGTTTGGATCTTTACCAGATAATACATGAACTTAGGAAGCAAATGAAATGTACCTGATCTGAGCTCAGAATCACCCTCTAAAGTTGGGTAGCTGATGCAAGAATACTGGTAAGTCACATCGGGGGCTGCAAGCTCCTTCAGAGTTTTTTTATTATCTACCATGACTATCTGCGACTCTGATGGACAACATTCAGAAATATCAACTGACCTGTCCTGTGCTCTTTGCAATGTGTGAAAAGCCCTATCAATCTCAGGATCCAGCTCAAGTAGCTTATCGCCTGAAGACCTAGTCATTATAAAAAACAACACAATAAGTAACAAATAGAAATGATAAGAAAGACACTAATAACAAAAGACAAGCAAAAACAACTAATGACAGTTTAAAGACAAATGAACACCAATACAAGTTATTTCCCCGACAACGACGCCAAAATTTGATGTATGGTGTTTTGTCACGGTACCATTCCAAATTAATTATCGAACCCCCTAACTACATTAATGCAGTATAGGAATGACTCGGATCATCTCCCATGTGAACTCAATGGTCGGACATTTATTTCTAAACAAGAGAAAACACTGAGGGTCCTTACAATCTGTCAAGACAGATAATTGAAAGCTAACCTAATGTGCATAAACAATTCAACCATGCACCGTACTATCACTATATGATATAATGATTAAACGTTAATTGAAAACTAACCTAACACACCCAAGCAATTCAACCATGTACCGTACTGTCACTATACAATACAATGATTAAACGTTAATTGAAAACTAACCTAACACACCCAAGCAATTCAACCATACACCGTACTATCACTATACGATACAATGATTAAACGTTAATTGAAACTAACCTAACACACCTAAGCAATTCAACCATGCATCGTACTGTCACTATATGATACAATGATTAAACATTAATTGAAAACTAACCTAACACACCCAAGCAATTCAACCAAGCACCGTACTATTACTATATGATACAATGATTAAACATTAATTGAAAACTAACCTAACACATCCAAGCAATTCAACCATGCACCGTACTGTGACTATACGATACAATGATTAAACAATTCTAATTAATGGAAATAACAATTAACCTTGCAGGAAATAAACCTAACTACCAAGTAAACTAAGTAAATGATCAACAACAACTAATTAAACTATGAACTAACATCCAAATGAAATGACTAATTAAACTCCAAAATAAACTACCACATGAAACATCAAACGAAACATTCAATTAAACAACCAATTTAATTAACAAGTAATCATCCAAGTAAAAACACAATTCAAACAACAAACAAACATAAGAATAAAAATTAACCGACAATTGTCCACAACTCCCGGAAAGAAACCACCCTCTCCGATGAACAACGATGATGCTGGACAACTTCTTAACGGCATCGATGAAGTGGATCTCTTATAAGAATGCCACTCCGACAAGATCTAGATGGGTTGACCATGACTCATTGCTTCGACTATGGATTGTGGAGCTGCCGAACCACCGCAGCCAATGGATGGATCTGGAAAGGTGGAGCGACCGAACCACGGCCGTGGGAAGGAGAGGATCTAGAACAGTGGCTGTCTAGGGGTCTTCACCATCACTGGATTGAAGTTCTACTGTTGGAAATTAGGAAATCGAGAGGCTTCCGGAGCTGGGAAAGGGTGTTGCCGAACCATGACAGTAGTAGTTAACCTCAGCCATTCGAACCACGTCCATCTGAGTCTCATCTCAGCTCCGATCGCCAAGCGTTGAAGAGCTAACAGGTGAAGATTGACCGAAGGTTCCTCTGCTCTGTGAAGCCACCGTCTGCCCAACCTCAGAACCTAGCTCTGCCGGACCCAAGGAAGCTTCAGATGGATGAAGAGGAAGGAGATCTACTACCAATCAGCTGTCGTAACACGTCGCCGATCCACTATGGAGTTGGAGTCGCCGATCGCACGAGAGAGGAAGAAGGAGTGCACTGTCGAAGTTCTTTGTCGCCATTTTTCTCTGTTGCACGATGAGGAAAAGTTGGATTTTAAAGATGATTTCCCGTAGTCGTCCGATCAAATGCCCCTCAAATCCTAGCCATTGATGAAGGCTAGGATTTGATTAATCTGATTAATCCTTTGCCTAAGTATGCTGATCCACTTAAATTCAACGACTGCGGTCGATCAAGATCTGGATCAATGACTCCGATTACTCCATTTAGGCTCCCCTCATGTTTCCTATAAAATCAAATTCAGCTCGTGAAAAATAATACTGAAATTATAGGAATTACATAGTTACTCACAAATAGATTCAATATGTAAAAAAATACCGAATAACAGTAATTACCCCATCAAAGAGCCTAAAATGTCTAATCTATAAGTCAAAATAGCACAATAAAAATGAAGCTATCAGTGTATTTATAATGTTTAAATGTTTATAAAGAGAAAAGAACCTTTATAAGTCCTAGCATGTCCCTTTTCATTTTAAAAAATAATAGTTTCAACATAATTCATCTAATACGAATGTTCAACTCTGTTTTACTCGATTGATATAAGATGATCAATAAGTCTTGACTAGAGTTGGTTATTTTGAAAAATTATATTCCATGATTCATGTTGATGCACTTGTTCTACATCTGAAATCAGGAGTAAGGTCCTAACATCACACACCCATCTACGTGGCTCAGTACACAAACACATTTAACCTATGTGTTGTGAGAGGTGTTGGCTCCTTAAAACTATAGGTGCATGCTTTCTAAGGTAAGCCCTAATCTAGTTCCATGTAGCACAAAAGAAAAAGATAGATTATAAGTAAAAATAGGTCCTACTCTATTACGCACATTCCTAATCTTCGTTTAAGCAGACTGAACTATGCTTCGGGTAAAGGATTTGTAAAGATGTCCACTAGGTTCGATTTCGATTCCACGTATTCAAGCTTTACATTTCCATTAGCTACATGTTCTCTTATAAAGTGATGTTTTACTTCTATGTGTTTAGTTATAGAATGATATATCGGGTTTTTAGTTAAGTTAATTGAGCTAATGTTATTAATCAAGATTTTAGTATTACTAAATTTTAATTGGAAGTCTTTGAGAGTGTGCTTCATCCAAAGAAGTTGAGCTACACACTCACCCATGGCTACGTATTCAGCTTCGATAGTAGACAAAGCAACACAATGTTGTTTTCTTCTATACCAGCTTACTAGATTTGATCCTAAGAATTGGCAACAACAACTTATACTATTCCTATCGTGTTTACTATCGGTATAATCCGAGTTAGAGTAGTCGATTAATTCGAACTCACTTGACCTAGGGTACCAGATTCCTGCATTATGTGTTCCTTTTAAGTATCTAAAGATTCGTTTAACTAAGGTTAGGTGCAATTCTTTGGCACAAGATTGAAATCTTGCACACATACTTACTGCAAAGAGTATATTAGGTCGACTTGCAGTTAAGTAAAGAAGGCTACCTATTGCACTCCTATAATATTTTAAATCTATAATTTTTCCCTCTAAGTCTTCTCTGATGTTTACATTGGTTGCCATAGGTGTACTAATTTCTTTAGCATTTTGCATTCCAAATTTACTAATTAATTCTTTAGCATATTTACGTTGATGATGTAAATTCCGTCTCTAGTTTGTTTTATTTGTAACCCTAAGAAGAAGGTAAGTTCACCTACTAAGCTCATTTCAAATTCACTTTCCATTAGTGAAATGAACTCATTTAAAAGTGTTGTGTTGGTTGTTCCAAAGATTATATCATCTACGTAGATTTGTGCTATAAAAATCTCTTTTCCTATAGTTTTTACAAATAGAGTTGGGTCAACTAATCCTTGATTGAATCCTTTAGACTTAAGATAGATTGATAGCCTTTCATACCAAGCTCTAGGAGCTTGCTTTAATCCATATAAGGTTTTTCTAAGTTTAAGTACATGGTTAGGCTGGTCTAAGGTTTCAAATTATAGTAGTTGGCTAACATAAACTTCTTTTGTGATGAATCCATTTAGAAATGTTGACTTGACATCCATTTGAAACAACTTAAAACCTCGATGTGCAACATAAGCTAAAAGCATTCTAATTGATTCGAGTCTAGCTACGGGTGCATATGTTTCATCATAATCTAATCCCTCTACTTGACTAAACCCCTTAGCTACTAACCTAGCTTTATTCCTTATAACTTCTCCTTTGTCATCAACTTTATTTCGAAATATCCATCTTGTTCCAATGATCAATTTTCCTTTAGATGGGGGTACTAATTCCCAAACTAGACTCTTAGTGAATTGAGTTAACTCTTCTTGCATAACAATGATCCAATCTGGGTCAAGAAGAGCTTGCTCTATGGTTTTGGGTTTGATTTTAGATATAAGTGAGATTTGACTTAGATTCCTATAGGATGCTCTAGTTCGAACCCCTAAATTTGGATCACCTATCACTTGGTCAATTGGATGATTAGCTTGTAATCTAGATTGATTCGGGTTAGGGTCTACACTAGGTTCGTTTTGTGGGTTTGGTTCAGGTCTAACATTATTTTCTACTTCTTCATTATTCAATTTTACTTCGGATTTTGTAGACTTGTTTTCTTCATCAAACACTACATTAATTGTTTCTTCTATTTTTAGGGTTACATTGTTATATACCCTATAAGCTCTGCTAGTAGTTGAATACCCTAGAAATGTCCTGGTAATTATTTTAGAGGTAAAATTTCCTAAGTAGTCTTTTGTATTTAGTATGTGTATCCTACATCCAAATACCCTAAAGTACTTAATGTTAGACAATTTTTTGTAATAAATTTCATAGGAGGTTTTTTGGTGTCGTTTAGCTAATAAAGTTCTATTTTGGACATAACAGGCAATAGTGACTTCTTTTGCCCAAAACCTATTAGGTAGATTGTATTCATTTAGCATGGTCCTTGCGACTTCTTGTAGGGTTCTATTTTTATATTCAACTAGTCCGTTTTGTTGTGGGGTCCTGGGGCAAGAGAACTCATGGCGGTATCCATTTTGATTACAAAAATTGATGAACTTATGACTTTTGAATTCACCACCATGATCACTTCTAATTCTCTTAATCCTTAAGTTTTTTCATTTTCTATTGGTTTACATCAATTAGTGAGTTGGTCTAAGGTTTCACTCTTATGTTTTAAGAACTTCGCCCATGTGAACCTAGAGTAGTCATCTATTATTACTAGGTAATACTGACTTCCGTTTAGTGACTTGGCTCCATGGGAGTCAAAAAGGTCTAAGTGTAGGAGCTCAAGCACACTTTTAGTTCTTTCATGATTAGTTAGTTTATGTGAAATCCTAGTTTGTTTTCCTTGTTGACAAGAATTACATATTCTATTTTCTAGGTTACTTAGGTTGGGTAGACCTCTAACTAGACCATTTTGACTTATTTTATGTATGAGTCTTGGATGGGAGTGGCCGAGTCTGTAGGGATGTATACTGAAAAGTCTATCTTTTGTATGAACATCTTTATTTTGAAATAAGAATCACTTGATCATTGTTTGCATATTTTTATGGTTATGCAATATTGTCTAATACTTTACATTATAGATAACATGGTGTGCGGTGTCACACAGGAGATCATGTTATCGGCCCCTTGAAAAGTATAAGTAAAGGCTCACAACCGAGATGACTTTGGATAAACCATCGGAATGGTTGTAGTGTGATTTGGTATTGGTTTGTCTTGACCATAGAATCACACTAGTGCACTTTGTGTGTATTGAGCAGGACCGACTTAGAGGTGATTCGATTTATTGCTGACTACATAATCGAATCGGACATCAGATATTATTTAGTACATGCTCTTAATCCCGATATAATAACGGGCACATATACTTAGTACTCATCTCTTTGATTTACCAATGGGCGAGATTTATAGATTAAATCGATAGGCTCGGTAAGTTGGGAGATGATATTATTTATATGGTGTGCCGTTGATTATAGTAGGAAACCGTGTCCTATATATTAGGATGATGATGTCCCCTTGAGGAGCTCATAAGGTTCATCATGTAAACCCTGCAGGTGGACTTGATCCGGCATGATGAAAAGGTTGAGTGGTACTACTCAAGGAGTTAGATGTTGATTAATTAATGGTCAGTAAATTAATTAATTGATGGACATTCGAGATCTTAAACACGGGGAGAAAATGTACAAATAATATATGGAGCCCATATTATCATATGGGGGTTGGTGGGGTAGATCAATGATGATCCTTTAGTGGATTGAATCATCATTAGTGGATCAGACTTTATGTGGGCTAGATCCATGGGTGGCCAAGATCCAACTCCTCCTCATGGTCCCTAATGTAGCCTATTAACACCTCATGAAGCTTAGATCCAATGGATAGAAACAAAACTCTAAGATCCATAGGTAGAGATTAAATCTCTAAGATTCGACGGTTGAGATTAAATCTCTAGATCCGACGGTTGAGATTAAATCCCTAGAACCAATGGAGGAGATTAATTCATGACTTATCCCTAACTCTATAAAAGGAGGGCATGGGAGTTGGCGTGAACTACAATCAAGAGAGCTAGGGTTTCGGGGCAAGAGAAGGAATCCTAGTTGAGATAGGATTAGGGTTAGGGTTTGGAGGCTAGGGCGGCACCAAATAAGGAAGGTGATTGTTTCTTCTTCTTCCTTCATTGGCCGGCATCCAGATTGTTTTCCAGCCTTTGGCCGGCACCCAAGCCTCTCTTCTCCTTCTCCTTAGGTGGTGGAAACAAGATATAGGGCTTCCCTTGGTGTCTTGGCCGGATTCCACCACAAACATCTCCTTCTAGTTGGCCGGCGGCAAGGAGTTTGTGTGCTCCTTGTTGGTTGGTTTTAGGGAGGAGAAAAACCTTGTTTCTATTCTTCCTCTTGCTTTGGAAGATCAAGGAAGGAAGATTTACGATCTAGGAGCTTCGACTTTTGGTAGATCGTCGCCCACACGACGTCTAAAAGGAGTAAGGTCATACATTAGAAGATCAAGAGGTATATCTATTCTCTTTCCTCTTATGTTACATGTTTGCATTTGTTTTTCAATTATAAGCATGTTATAAATCTATATATGGTTAAATAATACTTGGATCCCGAGCATAAACACAAAAACCGGCGATTCGGACATCGTCTATTCCGTGACTACTCATAGAATAGAGGATGGTCGCTTGAACAACTAGTTTGTTCAAGTGACCTCTCTAAACGAATAGCACGACGATGACTTGGTTGTTTGGGCAATCCCTTTTGTCTAGGATTAAATTTTTAATCCGGGGACATCGAAGGGATCGCCATGATCAACCGACCGAGGTGAAGTGGGAAGCGAAGTTTCCCCTCACGGACTCGATAAGCTAAAACCATTAAATTGGTATGACAGCTTCAGGGGCAAAAACCCTACAATTGGTATCAGAGCCAAGGTTTTCGGTTTTGTGTGTTTAGGATTCGGTTAATTTTTATGCACTTTTTCATATATTATATGTGCCGGATAATAGTAGGATATGCGTAGTTTAACTCTTTGGTTGCAGGCATAAGATCCGACTATTATGGTCATATGTGTGTATGTGATTGTATGTGTGTAAAATTTTATTTTGTTGAATCCTCGGGGTTGACAAGGCTAGTATTTAGTTTTTGTAAATTAAATACGGCATTGTTTAGCCACTCTTTATTTTATTTTACTTTCGATCTAGATTTCATGTACACTACCTCGTGGAGTATAGGATCGATGGATGTAAATTAAAATAGGTTTTAGACTCGGCTCAGATCTCCGGATAGCTCGTACATGGCGTAGGAGGAGCGGACGAGGTGGGGATCCGACGGGAGTCATATTGAAGACAAAAGCCATAATAGTTGGAAAATAATTTATTTTTCATATTTATTGCTTTTTGTTTGATATGCATGTCGTAGGCTAGGAAAATTTCTCAATTTCAAATTACTAAGTGGGAGAGGGAATTTTTTAAAAATTCCCACGGCCTCCATTACGATTTGACAAGTGATGCAAACAAACGTGCGCGTCGGCTCTGAGTGCCTTCCTCCATATCGGATGGGTTTGTTTGTGGATCACAAGGTCGAATATGGTTATAGGAAATTATTAAGGAGCGTGTGTACTTGCCCATCGTAATGCACATAACCCAAGATAATTACCTTGGTACCGAGTAATGGTGAACACTTAGATACAAATATAAGTATCCTCCCCATCGGAGTCACTGCTTTTATTTGTAGGGCCAAAGAGGAACCAACTATTAATTTTACTTGTCAAAAAGTTAGGTTGACAAGATAGTAAAATTAATGGGTAAAACCTCCTCTTACAAATGTAGAATTCGTATACGTCCACACTATCGTGGCATACGATATTCTCGGTGTTTTGAGGTGTTGGTTGATTTTCAAATTTTATTGTTTGAGGAATCAATAATTTTTTGAAATCTAATGTTTTGATTTATGTGATTCTTAGGTTTTCTTTCAAAATGACTTTCAACCCACTTGCTGTGATACTGAAAGAGAACAAACTTACTGGACCCAACTATGTTGATTGGAAGAGGAATCTAGACATTGTCTTGACTACTGAGGAATACAAATATGTACTCCTCGAAGAGTGCCCTCCCAAGCCTGCAGATAATTCTAGGGAAAAGGAGAGAGAGATCTATAAGAAGTGGATCAAGGCCGATGAGATAGCGCGGTGTTACATTTTGGCATCTATGTCAAATGTACTGCAACATCAGCATCAAGCCATGTCCACATCTTATGATATGATGCTCAATCTCAAGGAGCTTTTCGGACACCAGAATCGGGCTATGAGGCAAGAGGCCATGAGAAACTTGATGATGACCACCATGATCGAGGGAACACCCGTGAGGGATCATATTCTCAAGATGATGACTCATTTGAATGAGCTGGAGGTCCTAGGAGCTGAGATCGATGGGGAAACCCAGGTCGATATCATACTCCAGTCTCTACCTAGGAGTTTTGAGCAGTTTCACCTGAACTACAACATGAACAAGAGGTTGTATTCGTTGGCGGAACTTCTGACAGAACTCTAGGAGGCAGAGGGACTATTTCGTCAGAGTGCTCAGGCGCATGCCGTGGTGACCCAAAAGGTTTCTACTTCTAAGCCGAAAGGCAAGAAGAAGAAGAAACAAACTGGGGCGAAGGCGGTGGGAGGTACTCAGGGAGGAGTGAAGAAGCCGAAAGGCAAGTGCTTCACTTGTAAGCAGACTGGACACTGGAAGAAGGACTGCCCCAACCGCAAGAACAAAGATATATCTTTTGGTCTAGTCATTGAAACATGTTTAGTGGTGTTATCTACCGGCACCTGGTGTGTAGATACGGGAGCCAATGATCATGTTTGCAATACTTTGCAGGGGTTCCAGGAAACTAGACGACTGGCTGAGGGGGAGATTACCGTGTACTTGGGCGATGCCACGGAGGTGGCGGCTGTTGCAGTGGGAGACGTTCATTTATTTTTTGAGAAAAATAAACTTTTGGTTCTTAAGAATTGCCTTTATGTACCCTTGTTTAGAAAGAATTTAATTTCAGTTTCTAAATTATTTATGGATGGATATTCTATTTCTTTTAATGACAGAGTTGTTATAAGAAGGAATAGGGACATTATCTGTTCGGGTGCATTGATAGGAAATTTGTACACACTTGAACCAAAACCTCCCACGATGCAAATTGAAGTTAATAACTCATCTTCTAATTCGAATAAGAGAAAAGAACATTCGAAGATGAACCAAACATATCTTTGGCATCTTAGGCTTGGTCACATCAACCTAAGAAGAATTCAAAGGTTGATAGTTGATGGACCTTTGGGTTCATTAGTGGTGGAAGATCTCCCAACCTGTGAATCTTGCTTGGAGGGTAAGATGACCAAGAGGCCTTTTAAGGCCAAGGGGTATAGAGCCAAAGATGTGTTAGAATTGGTTCATTCTGATTTGTGTGGTCCTATGTCTATCCAGGCTAGAGGTGGTTTTGAGTATTTCATCTCTTTTATAGACGATTACTTGAGATATGGGTACATTTACCTGATGCGCCGCAAGTCTGAATGCTTTGACAAGTTCAAAGAATTCAAGGCTGATGTGGAGAAATGTCAAGGTAAAAGTATCAAGACACTACGATCTGATCGTGGTGGTGAGTACCTCTTAGGAGAGTTTAGGGATTACCTATCAGAGGCTGGGATTCAATCCCAATTGACTACACCTGACACACCTCAGCAGAATGGTGTAGCAGAGAGAAGGAATAGGACTCTTATGGAGATGGTTAGTGTTGGACTTTCTGAGCCGCAAAAACCGCTTTTTGCATTGCGAAAACCCTAGAAGTCCGGCCACGGATCTGTGCGAAGATGTATTAAAACTAAAACATGTATGTGTTTACTAAAAACCCTAGATCTACCTTAGATCTAGAAGGTGAGAGCATTACCATCGTAGCGACGCCCTTCGGTTATCCCGCTCATCCAAATGCTTTGCCGGAACTCAAGAGTGTCAAGTGTACACTCCTCTACAAGTATCCACACGGACAATGTTAGTGCAATCGGCCCAGGTCACGATTGACCAGACTCGAGTTTGACTCGAGTGATGTTTTGATGTTTGACAAAGGGATTTGACAAAGTGGTTTGGCATTGATGTTTGACATTAATGTCCGTTAATATGTTGGGGAGATTATTGGAGCAATCGACCCAGGTCATGTTTGACCGGACTCGAGTTTGACTCGAGGAAGACCTTGATGGTTGACTGGGGTTGACCATGTGATTATGGGAAAGTCCAAGCATGGGTCTTGGCATGGAAAGTCCAACATGGGTTGGCAAGGGAAAGTCCAAGCTTGAGTCTTGGCATTTGGAAGTCCAAGGGGATTGATATTGGACGCGTAAAGTCCAAGCGGAGTCTTGGCGGCGTAAGTCCAATGTGCCTTGGCGGTGTAGACACCGTTAGCATGACATAGCCGAGGGAAGCACCTGGAGGCTAGCGCGATGGATGAACAAGTCATGGATGACTTGGAGGGATCCGAGAGGCATGAGGCTGATGGAGGTGGCTAGAAGGCTTAGGTCTAGGCTAAGGGTGGTCTAGCAAGTATGGGGGCACCATACTTGGGTTAAAACCTCATCTTTGAGGTTGGCAGTCGACTGGCATCATGGCCGGTTCGACTACCATGAGTCGACTTGAGTTCGACTGCCGTTTAAGAGTCGAATCGCTCGACGCTCATGGGAGCAATAATCGATGTCTGACGATGATCGCCAAGGGCTCAGCGATCGCTAGTTCACCCGCGAGATGCTCGTGAGCCGGGCGATCGACTCTGGATCGATGTTGGCGATCGCCAAGAGATCCGTTGGAGTTTTTCCAGCGTGGATCGATCCGTTGTCTCACGACAACAGTGGCATCAGTCGACTGGTGACTTATGGCAGTCGACTGATAGGCGGAAATCCAGTCCGACGCAGGTTATAAAGGCAGCTCGGAAGGAGAATTTTTACAGTGATTTTCTTGGGCGAAATTGAAGGGGGAAGTTGGTGCTTTCCAGTCCTTCAAAGCTAGTTCAAGGCAATCAAAGATCAAGCAATCCAAAGCTCTTGTAAAGTTGTTTTTCCTTTACTTGCATTGTATTTCTTATTTGTATTTGCTTGTATCTTGTGTATTACTTAGTGTAATCCTTGTACGAGGTTTTTTCGCCTCCGGACTGTTCCGAGAAGGAGTTATTATTGATTAGTGATTGTGTGTGCATCACTAGGGCTCTTTAGAGCTCGATCCGTGGAGTAGGAACCGTTCAGTTCCAAACCACGTTATATACTTGTGTTCGTGATTGTTGTATTTCGTTATTGCTTTCATTTCTATATTCCGCTATGCTAATGAAATTGTAGACAAGATCACAATTGAATTCCATCTTTGTACGGTCTCAACGCTATTCACCCCCCTCTAGCGGCCTCAAATCTCCATGAAACCCTAGATTAGGATGAATAAAACCCACATCTCACATTAAATTGACATGTATGTGTATTTATACACCCTAGATACATTTGAGATGCTAGGATATGAGTTGAGTTCAAGGTGCATAGTTTTTGCATCTAGATGAACTAAAACTCATCTTGTTTCATTTGTGGATCATTGGGAGAGCATGTGTACAAGTCATGTACATAGAGCCCAAGGAATATGATCCAAAATAAGGTTTTGAAAACATTTTAAAATCATTTTGAAAAACCTTGGTGAAGTCTATCTTTTGATAGAAATCACCATTGATAGAGTTGATACAAAATAGGGCCAAAACATTGAAAATTTCAATGGTTTTGAGTTTTGTATCAAACTCACTATTTTATGGGTAAAATAATTTTCAAATATTTTTCACCCATTTTGTGTGTCATAAGTATTATACGTATGAATTTTCATGATTTTTCGAATTACGTATAATTATTTATGAATTTCCAAAATTCATTTCTGATAGCTGAAAATCGAGATTTTGATTATCGATCGGCCTCAATGTGTGATCGATGATAGTAAATGATCGTGATCGGGATTCTGTTTGTTTAGCCAATTTTCAGTCATGGTAAAGGTCCCTAACCACTTCTAACCCTAGGATATGCTTTGGGAAGCATTATAAAGGGTGAAAATTCATTGGATATGGATTAGGAGAAGTGTTAGGTCAAAGTATCAAATTTAGGGTATGGAAAGTTCAAGTTTGAACTTAGAACCTTAATTTTGATGGTTTAGAGTTCCTATTAGCTTAGGGGCTTCCCAAGGACATTGTTGGTGCAATGGTCAAGGGGGAGCAAGCCTTTAGGGGGAGGTATCCATCTTGGGATGATGGATGTGTTTTTCTCCTTGAAGAGGAGAAGTTATTGGGAGAGTATCATCAATTGGGAAAATTGATGAGTTTTTGATACCCAATTTAGAAATTGGGAGAGAGTATAGGATTGTCTCTCTTGAGTGATATGGGACTTATCACTAGGAAGATGGTAGGCATCCTAGTTATTGTTGGATCAAGGGGAAGATTGTAAGATCTCATTGGGACATGAGACATTGACCTCCTTGGAGAGAAAACCTTTTTGATGTTAGTCAAAAAGGGGGAGAATGTTTGGGGGAGAACATTTGAGAGAAAAGTATGAATGTTTGGGGGAGAACATTTGGAGAGTGTTTACCAATTTGGGATAATTGGTAAGGGATTTGAGTTAGTGGTCTAACTCAGATGATTTGTTTGGTTTTTGTCAAACATCAAAAAGGGGGAGATTGTTGGTGCAATCGGCCCAGGTCACGATTGACTAGACTCGAGTTTGACTCGAGTGATGTTTTGATGTTTGACAAAGGGATTTGACAAAGTGGTTTGGCATTGATGTTTGACATTAATGTCCGTTAATATGTTGGGGAGATTGTTGGAGCAATCGACCCGGGTCATGTTTGACCGGACTCGAGTTTGACTCGAGGAAGACCTTGATGGTTGACTGGGGTTGACCATGTGATTATGGGAAAGTCCAAGCATGGGTCTTGGCATGGAAAGTCCAACATGGGTTGGCAAGGGAAAGTCCAAGCTTGAGTCTTGGCATTTGGAAGTCCAAGGGGATTGATATTGGACACGTAAAGTCCAAGCGGAGTCTTGGCGGCGTAAGTCCAATGTGCCTTGGCGGTGTAGACACCGTTAGCATGACATAGCCGAGGGAAGCACCTGGAGGCTAGCGCGATGGATGAACAAGTCATGGATGACTTGGAGGGATCCGAGAGGCGTGAGGCTGATGGAGGTGGCTAGAAGGCTTAGGTCTAGGCTAAGGGTGGTCTAGCAAGTATGGGGGCACCATACTTGGGTTAAAACCTCATCTTTGAGGTTGACAATCGACTGGCATTATGGCCGGTTCGACTGCCGTGAGTCGACTTGAGTTCGACTGCTGTTTAAGAGCCGAATCGCTCGCGATCGCTCATGGAAGCGATCGGCGATGTCTGGCGATCGCTGACATCGATCGATCTATGGTTCACCACGAGCACGAGAATGCTCAGAGCCGATCGGGCGATCGCCAAGAGATCCGCTGGAGTTTTTCCGTGGATCGATCCGTTGTCTCACGACAACGGGCATCCACGATCGTGACTTATGGCGATTGGTGATAAGGTCAAATCCAGCCCGACGCAGGTTATAAAGGCAGCTCGGAAGGAGGGTTTTTGCAGCGATTTTCTTGGGTGAAATTGAAGGGGGAAGTTGGTGCTTTCCGGTCCTTCAAAGCTAGTTCAAGGCAATCAAAGATCAAACAATCCAAAGCTCTTGTAAAGTTATTTTTCCTTTACTTGCATTGTATTTCTTATTTGTATTTGCTTGTATCTTGTGTATTACTTAGTGTAATCCTTGTACGAGGTTTCTCCGCCTCCGGACTGTTCCGAGAAGGAGTTATTATTGATTAGTGATTGCGTGTGCATCACTAGGGCTCTTTAGAGCTCGATCCGTGGAGTAGGAACCGTTCGGTTCTGAACCACGTTATATACTTGTGTTCGTGATTGTTGTATTTCGTTATTGCTTTCATTTCTATATTCCACTGCGCTAACGAAATTGTAGACATGATCACAATTGAATTCCATCTTCGTACGGTCTCAACGCTATTCACCCCCTTCTAGCGGCCTCAAATCTCCAACAGACAAATGGTGGAGAAAATACCTTAGAGTGTGCTAGCACCCTTTAGGAATTTTGGCCAAGGAAGTCTTGGGAGAGCAAGAAGGAGAGCTTGAAGGAAAAAATCCCAAGGAAGAAGATGAAGTTGGAATAAGTCACCAAATGAATTCCATCACATGGAGTAAAGTGGCCGACCACTTCATGGAGAGGGGGTTACATGCATGCATGTAACTCCCATGACCCTTGGTCTCCCTCATGATGTGGCACCAATTGACAAAGTCAATGATGATGTGGAGCAAATGAGCTCAATATCTCATATTGACTCATTTGGGCATGGCTATGCACTTCGTGGTCTCACTCTATCAAGAATATCGATGTCACTCCCGTCATATAGGAGGGATAGATCCCATCTATATCACTCACATCCCTCCGCATAATTTGTTACATACCCAGTAATCGCCTTTATAGTCCACCCATTTACGGGTGACATTTGACGAAGCCCAAGTATGCAACTCCTTATGTAGGGAACCATGGTGACTTCAGGTCTAAGGACTAATAGTCATATTAATAGCCACATGAGAAAGTATATGACACTCATATAACGATCCATGATACTTTCTCATGGCGGGTCTTTCAATATACATTCTCCAATGCATACCCATGTGTCAACTTGATATCTCATATCCATGACTTGTGATATCAAGTCATCATGTTGACCTACATGCTAGTCTCTACGCATTAACATTGTCCCTGAATGTTAATACTCGACTAGGAATGATTAAGAGTAGTGTTCTCTATATCATCTCATTATCGATTCAACCAATCGATTGATATAGATAAGAACCTACTACTCAAGGATATTATTATATTTAGTTATTTGGCACCAATACAAGTAAATATAATAACCATGCCTTTATAAATAGGAATATGATACAAAAAAGTCCATACAACAATCATCACATGATTGACTCTAGGGCTTTCACTAACAATCTCCCACTAGCACTAGTGCCAATCACCGTAGTATCTAATACCCAATGACCTAGTGTGACCATCATGCTTTTTCTGTGCCAAAGCCTTGGTCAAGGGATCTGTGATGTTAGCCTCTGTGGGTTCTCTGCAAATCTTCACATCTCCTCTATCGATGATCTCTCGAATGAGATGAAAGCGCCGTAGTATGTGTTTGGTCCGCTGGTGTGAGCGAGGTTCCTTAGCCTGTGCAATCGCTCCATTGTTGTCACAATAGAGCTCTATAGGATCTGCAATGCTAGGAACCACCCCAAGCTCAGTAATGAACTTGTGGATCCAAACTGCCTCCTTTCACGCCTCGATGCAGGATATACTCTCGCTGTAGAATCAGAATCGTGTCTCGCTTAACTCTTCTAGCTCACAGCGCCACCATTCAAGCAAAACATGAACCCTGACTGCGATCTATAATCATCATGGTAAGTTTGGAAGCTGGCATCGCTGTAACCCTTTACAACTATCTCCTTATCGCCTCCAAATATCAAGAAATATTCTTTAGTCCTTCTTAAGTACTTAAGAATATTCTTGACTGCTATCCAGTGACGCTCACCTTGATCTGACTGGTATCTACTCGTCATGCTCAAAGCATAAGAGACATCAAGACGAGTACACAGCATGGCGTACATGATAGATCCTATAGCAGATGCGTAAGGGATCTTATCCATGCGGTCTCTCTCCTCTCTAGAAGAGGGACTTTGAGTCTTCGAAAGACTCATACCATGTGACATCGGCAAAAGTCCCTTCTTGGAATTTTGCATGGCAAACCGTAGTAATACCGTGTCAATGTATGTACTCTGACTTAGGCCAAGCAATCTCTTAGATCTATCTCTATAGATCTTGATGCCTAAAATACAGGCTGCTTCATCTAAGTCCTTCATTGAGAAGCACGTCCCCAGCCAAGTGTTCACAGACTGTAGCGAAGGGATGTCATTCCCAATGAGTAGTATGTCATCGACATACAATACAAGGAAGACAACTGTGTTCCCATTAACCCTCTTGTAGACACATGGTTCATCTTCATTCTTGATGAAACCAAACTATTTGATCGCATCATCGAATCGAAGATTCCAGCTCCGAGAAGCTTGCTTTAGCCCATAAATAGACCTTTGCAGCTTGCATACTTTCCCAGTATGTTGTGGATCTTCAAAACCCTCAGGTTGTGTCATGTACACATCCTCGAGTAAGTTTCCATTCAGAAACGCAGTTTTGACATCCATCTGTCAGATCTCATAATCGTGGTATGCTGCAACAGCAAGTAAGATCCGAATGGACTTAAACATCGCCACTGGAGAAAAGGTTTCATCATAGTCAATACCATGAATTTGCTTGAAACCTTTAGCCACCAATCGACCCTTATAGGTATGCATAAGTCCATCCATGTCAGTCTTTCTCCTAAAGACCTGTTGGTGCAATCGGCCCAGGTCACGATTGACTAGGACTCGAGTTTGACTCGAGTGATGTTTTGATGTTCGACAAAAACATATGACAATGTAATTGTCTTGGGAAAGTCCAAGTCTTGTGTACTTGGCATGGAAAGTCCAAGTGGAACACTTGGCATTTGGTAAAGTCCAAGTCTTGAGTACTTGGCATGAGAAGTCCAACATGGGTTGGCAAGGGAAAAGTCCAAGCATGGGTCTTGGCAATGTAAAAGTCCAACATGGGTTGGCAAGGGAAAGTCCAAGCTTGAGTCTTGGCATGAGAAGTCCAAGGGGTTTGATATTGGCTGCGTAAAGTCCAAGCGGGAGTCTTGGCAGCATAAGTCCAATGGTTGGCGGCGTAAAGTCCAAGCGGAGTCTTGGCGGCGTAAGTCCAATGTGCCTTGGCGGTGTAGACACCGTTAGCATGACATAGCCGAGGGAAGCACCTGGAGGCTAGCGCGATGGATGAACAAGTCATGGATGACTTGGAGGGATCCGAGAGGCGTGAGGCTGATGGAGGTGGCTAGAAGGCTTAGGTCTAGGCTAAGGGTGGTCTAGCAAGTATGGGGGCACCATACTTGGGTTAAAACCTCATTTTTGAGGTTGGCAGTCGACTGGCATTATGGCCGGTTCGACTGCCGTGAGTCGACTTGAGTTCGACTGCCAGTTTAGAGCTGGAAATGCTCTGGCCCGGGCAATGGCTCATCGATCGGCAAACGATCGGTCGATCAGCAATGATCGCTAAGGGGCCTGGCAATGATCGCGCCTAATGTCGAGCAGACGCCCGTAGCCGATCGCGGCTACGGGCGCCGGCGATCGCTAATGTTGGCTCCGCTGGAGTTTTTCCAGCTATTCGTGGAGGATTGATGCAAAGGTTTTTCTTGGGCGATTTGAAGGGAAATTGTTGGTGCTCTTCCAGTCCTTCAAGGCTAGTCCAAGGCAACCAAAGATCAAGCAAACAAAGTGCTTTTGTAAAGTAGTTTTCTTTACTTGCATTATATTTGATTGTTGTAATTGCTTGTATCTATTTCTTATTGTTGTAAGAATAGTTTGTAAGAGGTTTCTCCACCTTCGACTTGTGTCAAGAAGGAGTATTTGTGGTTAGTGATTGCATTGGCATCTCTAGAGCTCTTTAGAGCTCGATCCGTGGAGTAGGAACCGGTTCGGTTCCGAACCACGTTATATCCTTGCGTTTGTGTGTTTGTGTTTTCGTTATTGCTTTATTATCTTTGTTTCCGCTGCGCTAACGAAAATTGTAGACAAGCACGCGAACGTTTTCCATCTACGCAAGAGTAAACGCTATTCACCCCCCTCTAGCGGCATCAAATATCCAACAAGTGGTATCAGAGCCCGGGGCTCTTCAACGGATTAACAACCGGGAGCAAGATGCTAGAGGGTAAAAGATGGAAGTCCAAGATCAATTAGGTTGGGACATCAACACACCGGTGCCCTACACCCTATACGGACGAGAAGGATTCAATTCTTGGAAGGGAAGAATTGAGGATTTTATTATGATGAGAGACTTTGAGGAATGGTCCATTTTTATGGATGGATTTGAATATCCAAGAGGACCAAGAGGTGGATTCCTCAAGAAGAAGAGATGGATCGAAGAGCAAGTTCAAGCATCCGAGAAAAATGATAAGGTGATAAAATTTTTAATTGATTTAATGCCTAACAATATCTTGTGTATGTTAGGTAATTATGTAGATGCTAAAGAGTTATGGAGCCAAGTGGCAAATCTCCATGAAAACTCATCATCGGTCCAAGAAGAAGAAGAAGAAGAGGAGTGCTCACCCTCTCAAGCTCAAGAAAGGTCACCATTAATTCAAGAAGATAAGGAGGGTGAAGAAGAGAGATCATCCTCACAAGGAAGTGAGGATTCGGAGGTTGATAGGGAATCAACATCCGGATCAGAAGAGGTGGAGGAAGTGGAAGAAGCATCCACCTCAAGGATTGAGGGGGAGGAGAGAACCTCCACACCGGAAGATCAAGAAGAAGCTTCGACATCCAGTCAAGATGAAGAAGCCTAAAGTCCAATTCCGGTCCTCATTAACCTAGGTAACTCAAGCAATTTAAGTTTAAATAAAAATCATATAATTTGTTTTGAGTGTAGGGAAACCGAGCACTATAAGAGCAAGTGCCCAAAGAAGGTTAGGAAAGCTCCTCCGACACCAAAACCTTAAGAAAGATCAAAAGATGCCGGTGCCACCACTAGAAGAAGCAAAGAGCACGTCATTTGCTTCAAGTGTCAACAACCGGGGCATTTTAGGAATTCATGCCCTAGGGGAAGCAAGAAAGTCAAAGAGGGAGCTATACATGTAGGGGGAGCCTCCAAGGCAAACCCTAAGGTATATTTCAATAATGCACCTTCTAGATTTAATAGTCAAAAGCATGCTAGGAATTTTAATTCCCTTGCAATTCATAAAGAGCATGCTAGAAGTAAGGAATTTTGCTTAGGTGCTAAAAATGTTTACCTTAGGAGTAAGGAGAAATTTGGGACTAATGTCCCTAAAAATATTTTACCAAAGGAATCAATTAGAAAAATAGGAGAACATCTAGATCTAAATCCTAAATGGACTAGGCATATGCCTAGAAAGTCCCATGCCCAAGAATTTAATCAAAAATCAATTGGGCAATTGGAATTAGAAAACCAAGCCTTGAGGTCAAGGCTTGAGAAACTAGAAAAGACCCTTAGGAATATACAAAACCAATTTAAAGGGTCTAATGGTCAAAGTCAAAGGTCCAAAAGTCAAAGTCAACATCAAGGACCTAAGAGTCAAAAGTCAACCAAGGGCAAGCAAGGTTTGAGTCACAAACCTAAGCCTAAGGTAGCTTACCATAGTGTTCCATTTGATTATGGGACACAAACTAGGTCTTGTAAGACCAAGGTCAATAGGGAAGTCATCCCTAAGGTTGACCAAAGGTTGTGCCTAGTGGCTAGGGTTTCTAGGAAACCTAGGGTGGCCACTAAGAAGGTTGCAAGGGGAGTTACCCCTAGAGTCAACCTAGGTAAGACCCAAATGACCAAGGCTAACAAGCCTAGGAGGGTCATTAGGAAGGTATCTAGGGAGGTTATCCCTAAGGAATACCTAATTAACCCTAGGAGCTCAAATCGGTTTTGGGTTCCTAAGAGCGTGATTGATTCACGCTAGATGGGTTTAGGGTGTGCCAACCTTGATTGGATGGGTAGTTAACTCAACCATGATAAAGGTGGCATTTTAGGTCATTTTCAAGGTTATGGTTACCTTGGGAATGTGGTTTGATTTGAATCCTAAAGGTTTTTAGGATGTGCCAATATTAATTAAAAAGTTTGATAATTTGATCAAATTGGCACAATTTAGTTTTAGAGGTTTTAATGTGTCAATTTGGGTTTTTGGCACATTTGGGAAAATTTAGATTAATATGGCAAAATAAACCTAATTATATCAAATGGCAATGAATATTAAAATTTAGGTATTACTATACCTATATATTTTATATGCCATGCTTTGTTTGCCATATAACATGCCATGACATCATGCTTACTTTTGATCATTTTATGTCATGTTCATGTTTTAGGATTAAGGTTTTAAAAGTCATGTGTTTTTAAATTTCATCTTATGCCATGACATCATGATTATGAGCATATGCTTATTTATATCATCATTAATGCCATAATCATTCATGCATTTAAGAAAATTTCGATTGAAATTGATTTAAGGACTATGGTATGACTTGGAGTCCCATTCATAAGGGAATCAAGTAGGGTTGCCTTAGAAGATGCATGAAACCCTAGTTTTAAATGAACCAAAACCCACATCTCACATCCAATTGACATGTATGTATATTTATACACCCTAGATACATGTGAGATGCTAGGATATGAGTTAAGTTCAAGGTGCATTGTTTTTGCATCTAGATGAACTAAAACTCATCTAATTTCAAATGTGGATCATTAGGAAAGCTTGTGTACAAGTCATGTGCATAGAGCCCAAGGAATATGATCCAAGACATGGTTTTGAAATCATTTTAAAATCAATTTAGAAAACCTTGGTGAAGTCTATCTTTTGATAGCAATCACCATTGATGAAGTTGATACAAAATAGGACCAAAACATTGAAAATTTCAATGGTTTTGAGTTTTGTATCAAACTCACTATTTTATAGGTAAAATAATTTTCAAATATTTTTCACCCATTGTAATGACTATAAGTAATATACGTATCAAATTTTATAATTTTTTAAATTACGTAGAATTACTTATACTTTTCCAAATCTCGATTCGATGGAAATTCAAAATTTCACTATCAATCGATCGACTTGGTGGCGATCGATATATGGGTGGCAATGATCGATTATTGTCAGGAGTTGATTGCCAGGTCTGATTTCGGGTTAACAAGGTTTGTTTAGCCCGTGTTCAGCTATGGAAAAGGTTCCTAATCACTCCTAACCCTAGGATATGCTTTAGGAAGCATTATAAAGGGTGAAAATCCATTGGATATGGATTAGGAGCTGTGTTAGGTCAAAGTATCAAATTTAGGGTGAGTGAAAGTTCTATGTTGAACTTAGAACCTTAATTTTGATGGTTTAGAGTTCCTATTGGCTTAGGGGCTTCCCAAGGACATTGTTGGTGCAATGGTCAAGGGGGAGCAAGTCTTTAGGGGGAGGTATCCATCTTGGGATGATGGATGTGTTTTTCTCCTTGAAGAGGAGAAGTTATTGGGAGAGTATCATCAATTGGGAAAATTGATGGGTTTTTGATACCCAATTTGGAAATTGGGAGAGAGTATAGGATTGCCTCTCTTGAGTGATATGTGACTTATCACCAAGAAGATAGTAGGCATCCTAGGTATTTTTGGACCAAGGGGGAGATTGTAAGATCTCATTGGGACATGAGACATTGACCTCCTTGGAGAGAAAACCTTTTTGATGTTAGTCAAAAAGGGGGAGAATGTTTGGGGGAGAACATTTGGTGCATGTTTAAGATTACCAATTTGGGATAATTGGTAAGGGATTTGAGTTAGTGTTATAACTCAATGATTTGTTTGGTTTTTGTCAAACATCAAAAAGGGAGAGATTGTTTGTGCAATCGGCCCAGGTCACGATTGACCAGGACTCGAGTTTGACTCGAGTGATGTTTTGATGTTCGACAAAAACATATGACAATGTAATTGTCTTGGGAAAGTCCAAGTCTTGTGTACTTGGCATGGAAAGTCTAAGTGGAACACTTGGCATTTGGTAAAGTCCAAGTCTTGAGTACTTGGCTTGAGAAGTCCAACATGGGTTGGCAAGGGAAAAGTCCAAGCATGGGTCTTGGCAATGTAAAAGTCCAACATGGGTTGGCAAGGGAAAGTCCAAGCTTGAGTCTTGGCATGAGAAGTCCAAGGGGTTTGATATTGGCTGCGTAAAGTCTAAGCAGGAGTCTTGGCAGCATAAGTCCAATGGTTGGCGGCGTAAAGTCCAAGCGAAGTCTTGGCGGCGTAAGTCCAATGTGCCTTGGCGATGTAGACACCGTTAGCATGACATAGCCGAGGGAAGCACCTGGAGGCTAGCGCGATGGATGAACAAGTCATGGATGACTTGGAGGGATCCGAGAGGCATGAGGCTGATGGAGGTGGCTAGAAGGCTTAGGTCTAGGCTAAGGGTGGTCTAGCAAGTATGGGGGCACCATACTTGGGTTAAAATCTCATTCAGAGCATTATGGCTTTGATCGCCGTGAGTCAACTTGAGTTCCGCCGCTTTAGAGTTGGAAATGCTCGCAATGATCGCTCATCGAGGCTGATCGGTGTCGGCAGTCGATCGCTAAGGGCTGCATAACGCCACCCAATGTCGAGCATTAATGCTCGCGTGAGCCGACCGCTGGCCGCTACGCGCCGGGCACGATCGCGCCAAGAGATCCGTTGGAGTTTTTCCAGCATGGATCGAGCCGTTGTCTCACGACAACAGTGGCATCAGTCGACTGGTGACTTATGGCAGTCGACTGATGGGCGGAAATCCAGGTCGCGCGCAGGTTAAAAGTAGCTATTCGTGGAGGATTGATGAAAAGGGTTTTCTTGGGCGATTTGAAGGGGAATTGTTGGTGCTCTTCCAGTCCTTCAAGGCTAGTCCAAGGCAACCAAAGATCAAGCAACCAAAGTGCTTTTGTAAAGTAGTTTTCTTTACTTGCATTATATTTCATTGTTGTAATTACTTGTATCTATTTCTTATTGTTGTAAGAATAGTTTGTAAGAGGTTTCTCCACCTCCGACTTGTGTCGAGAAGGAGTATTTGTGGTTAGTGATTGCATTGACATCGCTAGAGCTCTTTAGAGCTCGATCCGTGGAGTAGGAACCGGTTCGGTTCCGAACCACGTTATATCCTTGCGTTTGTGTATTTGTGTTTTCGTTATTGCTTTATTATCTTTGTTTCCGCTGCGCTAACGAAAATTGTAGACAAGCACGCGAACGTTTTCCATCTATGCAAGAGTAAACGCTATTCACCCCCCTCTAGCGACGTCAAATATCCAACAAGACCCACTTACACCCAATGGGTTTGACCCCTTCAGGTGGATCAACCAAAGTCCATACTTGGTTGGTGTACATGGATTCCATCTCGGATCTCATGGCCTCTAGCCATTTCTCAGAATCTGGGCTCATCACAGCTTCCTGATAGGAGGTTGGCTCATTCTCAATGAGCATAACGTCATCATGGTCAGACAAGAGAAATGAGTATCTCTCAGGCTGACGACGTACCCTATCAGACCTGCGAAGAGGTAGGTCTACCTGAACAGGTGGTTGTTCCACAACTCTTTGTGCAACAACCTCATCACCCACAACACTTTGTGGTTCCTGTTCAACCTCCATCAAGGCCTCAGTGCTATGGTCCTTATCTTGAATTTCTTCAAGATCAAAGGTACTCCCACTAGTTTTTCTAGAAACAAAATCCCTTTCTAGAAAAACTCCAGTCTTTGCCACAAACACTTTGTGCTGACTGGAATGTAGAAGTAATATCCCTTTGTATCCTTGGGATATCCAACAAAATAGTACCTATCGGATTTGGGTCCCAGTTTGTCTGAGACTTGACGTCGAACGTAAGCCTCACAACCCTAAATCCTCATGAAAGACATCTTGGGATTTCTCCCTGTCCATATCGTATACGGTGTCTTTATGACAACCTTGGATGGTACACGGTTAAGGGTAAAGGCTACTGTGTCTAGAGCATATCCCCAAAAGGATATTGGAAGATATGTGTGACTCATCATAGATCGTACCATATCTAATAGGGTACGATTCCTCCTTTTGGATATACCATTCCACTGTGGTGTTCCAGGAGGAGTGAGTTGGGATAGAATCCCACACTCAGCTAGATAGTCACGAAACTCATGACTAAGGTATTCACCACATCGATCTGATCGAAGTATCTTAATACTCTTGCCAAGATGGTTTTGTACTTCATTCTTGAATTCTTTGAACTTTTCAAAGGATTTTGATTTATGTGTCATAAGATACACATATCCATATCTACTGAAGTCATCAGTAAATGTAATGAAGTACCTGTAACCACCTCTAGCTGCAACATTGAAAGGGCCACATACATCATTATGTATAAGTCCTAACAAATCTGTTGCTCTTTCGCTGTGTCCACTAAAGGGAGTCTTGGTCATCTTGCCTAAAAGGCAAGACTCGCATGTCTCATATGATTCAAAATCAAATGAGTCTAGCAGCCCATTCTTATGGAGCTGAGATAAGCGACTCTCATTTATGTGACCTATGCGACAGTGCCAGAGATAGGTTTGGTTCAATTCATTTGACTTGAACCTTTTGGTACTTATGTTATAGATAGGGTTCTCTAAGTCTAGAAAATAGAGTCCGTTCATTAGAGGTGCACTACAATAGAATATATCATTTAAATAAACTAAACAACATTTGTTCTTTATTATAAATGAAAATCCTTTCTTGTCCAAACAAGAAACTGAAATGATGTTCTTAGTTAAGGCAGGCACATAACAACATTCATCTAATTCTAGTACAAGCCCAGAGGGCAGAGATAGATCATAAGTTCCTACAACAACAGCAGCAACCCTTGCTCCATTGCCTACTCGTAGGTCCACCTCGCCCTTTGTCAATGCCCTGCTATTTCTCAGCGCCTACACATTGGTACAAATGTGAGATGCACATCCGGTATCTAATACCCATGATGAATAAATAGATAGATTGACTTCTATAACATTTATACCTGAAGTAGAAGTCTAACTTCTCTTCTTCTTAAGATCTTCCAGGTATGCCTTGCAGTTACGCTTCCAGTGTCCTGCTTCCTTGCAGTAGAAGCAAGCCCCTTCCTTGGCTACCCCTCCTTTGGGTTTAAGTTCTTTGCCTTTGCCCTTGGCTTGGGACTTTCCCTTACCTTTAGGCTTGCCCTTGCCTTTCTTCTTGTGCACCAGCAAAATGGTGTCAGATTTTCCCTTCTTAAGGTTAAGCTCAACAGTTCTCAACATACTGAGCATCTCAGGCAGTGGCTTATCAATTTCATTCATGTTATAATTTATGACAAATCGATTGTAGGCTTGTGGCAAAGATTGCAAGATCAGGTCAGTGGCCAGCTCTTGGCTAAGTGGGAATCCCAGCCTTTGTAGGTTTTCTACGTACCCAATCATCTTGAGTACATATGGACCTACGGGAGTCCCATCTTGCATTTTGGACCCAAACAATGCCTTAGAGACTTCATATCTCTCATGCCTTGCTTGTCCTTGATATAGTTGACGAAGATGTCCAACCATATCATAAGCATTCATGAACTCGTGTTGCTTCTGAAGCTCAGAGTTCATGGTCGCGAGCATTAGACATGACACATCTAATGCATCATCTTGATGCTTCTTGTAAGCATCTTTGTCACAGGCAAAGGATGTGAGGAGGTGCCTCCGGAATGGGCTGCTCCAGGACGTACAACTTCCTTTCTTGGGTGAGAACAATTCTCAGGTTCCTATACCAGTCTAGGAAATTTGCTCCATTGAGCTTGTCCTTCTCAAGGACAAAATGCAGAGAGAGAGTGTTCGTGTTTGTCGACATAGTAATCTACAACATACAATGCAGAGAATTAATATCATATTCCTTTTATCATTTAATTAGACTTTTAATCAAATGATGCTCCCACTGAATTACAAGAATTTTGTAGAATCGAGTTATGGATGTGGTCAAACCACATTACTAGATTCATACAAACTGGCTATAATTCTTGCGGGACAAGATCCAAATCATACTAAGCCTTGAGTTAGCTTTGGCTAAATCGCCCATGACTCAGTATGATCGGTGGGTAACACATTATCGATTACATCTCTATGCAACTCTTGTTTATAGGATCAAGACCCACATTTACAAAAGACCTTGAGTTAGCTTTGGCTAAATCGCCCAAGATTTAGTGTAAATGCGATCTTATCCTATCTTTCCAACGATTGGAATATGCCTATAGTTCTACTCGATCCAATTGAGTTAACTAGTTTTACTCAATCTAATTGAGCTTACTCTAACCCAAGCCGTGATAGGTGGGACCAAGATTGTCCCTCCACACCCTACCAAGATAATATGCGTTGCTCTGCTTTGGCAGATTCAACAACTACATATGATCGAGGTAGTGATGGGTATCAAGGACCTGGTAGGCATTTACGAGTTGATTCGATTAAGATCTAATCAAATCATAATGTGTATCATATACGCATTAAGGCCTTTATTATCCTATATTAGCATGCATCACATACATACATACATTATTCTAGCATGCATCATATACATACAAGAAAATTATCCTAGCATGCATCATATACATACAAGCATTATTCTACTAACATGCATCACATACATACAAGAAAAATCAAATATATATATATATATATAACTGTGATGTAGTCATGGCCCTACTACAATCTTCTCAAGCCAATAAGAAGATCGGACGGTCAACCTAAGGCTAGCGGCTTCTCCAAGCGCTTCCTTTGACCACCATGTGTTGTCGGCACCCTTCTCGTAACTTCGTCTACAAGTGGAATTTCCACCGCTCCATTTTGTACATTACAAATATGAAACTCAAGTTACATTCGAGTTTAAAACTATTTACAACTAGAATATCAAAAGAAGAGGTATGACGCGCAGGTCGCATACACTATACAACACGCACAACCACAAAACGGCACGCAGGCCGTATTATGAATTACAATACATCACATCCAATCATATTGGGTTATTGGGCCATGACAATCACAGAATTATACATAATTCTAAATTATGTATTTTTACAGAAAATTTCTATAATTTTTCCTATTTTGTTTTTCAATTTTATGAGTCATCTCTCCGTAACGGTCCCGCTGCTTAAGCCGCGATCAAGGACAAGGCCCCTTTCGGGGATAGGGGCAGCGCCCCTACTCACAAAATAAACTTTGCGAGTGTCCCTACAATGATCTTACAACAACTTAAGTCGCTGTCCCAAAAACCTAAAGCGAGAACTCACCGTTTCGGAGAGTTTTTCTCGACGGTTGAAGCCTACAAGTGTCCCAACACTCGTTGCTTCGATTCTTTGAGAAAAATACCCAAAAATTCTATAAAAATAGAAAATTTACAGAAACATATAAATCTGTAATTTTTATATCTAATACAAAAATTACAAAAATGAAACACATACATGCTTCGCACGTGGTTCTGAAACCACTATTGGACTTTCCGAGCCGCAAAAACCGCTTTTTGCGTTGCGGAAACCCCGGAAGTCCGGCCACGGATCCGTGCGAAGATGTATTAAAACTAAAACATGTATGTGTTTACTAAAAACCCTAGATCTACCTTAGATCTAGAAGGTGAGAGCATTACCCTCGTAGCGACGCCCTTCGCTTATCCCGCTCGTCCAAACGCTTTGCCAGAACTCAAGAGTGTCAAGTGTACACTCCTCTACAAGTATCCACACGGACAAATGGTGGAGAAAATACCTTAGAGTGTGCTAGCACCCTTTAGGAATTTCGGCCAAGGAAGTCTTGGGAGAGCAAGAAGGAGAGCTTGAAGGAAAAAATCCCAAGGAAGAAGATGAAGTTGGAATAAGTCACCAAATGAATTCCATCACATGGAGTAAAGTGGCCGACCACTTCATGGAGAGGGGGTTACATGCATGCATGTAACTCCCATGACCCTTGGTCTCCCTCATGATGTGGCACCAATTGACAAAGTCAATGATGATGTGGAGCATCATCATTGGCCGGCCATGCCAAGTTATCATCATGACATGACATTTGGTCAAGTCAAACTTGACCTTTCATCTTCCCTCCCAAGTCAAGTCAAACTTGACCTCTAATCTCCCATGATTGATCAAATCTAACCACTTGACTCAAGGCAATTTAATTTAATGAATCTCTATTCATTAATTTAAATTGATTTGATGAATCAAATCTAAATTAGACTCATTCAACACTTGAATCAACTTGAGTCTAACTCAATTAGTCTAATTTGGATTACTCTTAATCCAATTTGGTTCATCCCATGAGCCTAATCCTCATGGTTCATCATATGAACCTAATCTCCATCTGATTGCTCTTATGTGTGTGACCCTATAGGTTCTTGTAACGTTGGCAATGTCCCTAAACCGATTTAGGAACATAAGCAATGAGCGGTATCTAGCAACACATCATTGCTATCCAAGTTACAAGAATGTTGAGCTTCAACATCACCTTTGTGACTACTAATTGTGACTCTCACAATGTGTGACAATGTCCCTCTATCCTTGACATATAGATTGACCAATCGAGGCATAGATCGTGTCATCCTCGGTACAATCTAAATCTTGAACTCCAAGTAGACTCACTCTAATCAAATGAGCTCAATATCTCATATTGACTCATTTGGGCATGACCATGCACTTCGTGGTCTCACTCTATCAAGAATATTGATGTCACTCTCGTCATATAGGAGGGATAGATCACATCTACATCACTCACATCCCTCCGCATAATTTGTTACATACCCAGTAATCGCCTTTATAGTCCACCCATTTACGGGTGACGTTTGACGAAGCCAAAGTATGCAACTCCTTATGTAGGGAACCATGGTGACTTCAGGTCTAAGGACTAATAGTTATATTAATAGCCACATGAGAAAGTATATGACACTCATATAACGATCCATGATACTTTCTCATGGCGGGTCATTCAATATACCTTCTCCAATGCATACCCATGTGTCAACTTGATATCTCATATCCATGACTTGTGAGATCAAGTCATCATGTTGACCTACATGCTAGTCTCTACGTATTAACATTGTCCCTGAATGTTAATACTCGACTAGGAATGTTTAAGACTAGTGTTCTCTATATCATCTCATTATCGATTCAACCAATCGATTGATATAGATAAGAACCTACTACTCAAGGACATTATTATATTTAGTTATTTGGCACCAATACAAGTAAATAAAATAACCATGCCTTTATAAATAGGAATATGATACAATAAAGTCCATACAACAATCATCACATGATTAGCTCTAGGGCTTTCACTAACAGTTAGATCGATGATGAGTTATTCTGACTTGCCAGATTCGTTCTGGGGATATACTCTAGATACGACGGTGTACATTCTGAACTTGGTTTCATCTAAATCAGTGCCTTCTACTCCCACAGAGTTGTGGACTAGACGAAAGCCTAGTCTAAGACATATTCTGATATGGGGGAGTCCAGCACATGTGCTGAAGGCAGATGCTGGTAAGTTGGAACCTCGTACAGAAGTACGCATGTTCGTTGGCTATCCCAGGGGAACGAAGGGTGGATTGTTTTATAGTCCTAGAGATCAGAGGGTGATCGTTAGCATGAACGCCAGATTTCTAGAGGAAGACTATGTGATGAGTCACAAGCCCAAGAGTAAAATTGTTCTGGAGGAGTTAAAAGGGGAAGTCACTTCTTTAGTACCGCCAGTACAAGAGGATATACCACATGTCACTACACTACGTTTCACAGAGGATACATAGGTGATACCTCGTCATAGTGGGAGGGTTATGAGACAGCTTGATAGATTCATGTTCTTGGGAGAATCTTCTGATTTGGTCCCTGGCGAACATGAACCTGATCCCTGGACATATGACGAAGCAATCCAAGATAAAGATGCAGTATCTTGGGAAGGTGCAATGAATGCTGAGATTGAATCTATGGATTCAAATCAGGTCTGGGAGCTAGTAGAACCACCAGATGGTGTAAAAACCATTGGATGCAAGTGGATCTACAAGAGAAAGAGAGGAATAGATGGGAAGGTTGAGACCTTCAAAGCGAGGCTTATTGCGAAGGGGTATACTCAGAAAGAGGGTATCGATTATGAGGAGACCTTTTCGCCGGTAGCCATGCTTAAGTCTATCCGGATTCTCTTATGCATAGCAGCTCATATGGATTATAAGGTGTGGCAGATGGATGTTAAGACAACTTTCCTTAATGGAAGCCTTGAGGAAAACATCTTCATGAAGCAACCAGAGGGATTCATTGCTAAGGGCAAAGAGCATCTTGTATGTAAGCTTAATCGGTCCATTTATGGATTGAAACAAGCTTCGAGGCCTTGGAACATCCGCTTTGATGAGGTGATCCAGTCTTATGGATTTATTCAAAGTCCGGATAAGTCTTGTGTATACAAGAGATGTGACGAAAACGTAGTGGTATTTCTTGTACTATACGTAGATGACATTTTGTTGATTGACAACAATATCAAGGTGTTATCGGACGTAAGGGTATGGTTGTCCAAACAGTTTGATATGAAGGACTTGGGAGAGGTGGGACACATCCTTGGGATCAAGGTTATAAGGGATCATAGGAAAAGGATGTTGTGCTTATCCCAAGCTTCATACATAGACACGATTATGGAGCGTTTTAGCATGCAGAACTCCAAGAAGGGTTTTCTACCTTTTAGGCATGGAGTTCCTTTATCTAAGGAGATGTGTCCTAGATCATCTGAGGAGATAGAGGAGATGAAGGCGGTTCCTTATGCTTCGGCAGTAGGAAGCCTCATGTATGCGATGCTTTGTACGAGACCAGATATCTGCTTTGCCGTGGGCATGGTCAGCATATATCAGAGTAATCCAGGACAGGGACATTGGACTATGGTAAAACATATATTGAAGTACCTGAGAAGGACTAGGGATTATATGCTAGTTTACCAGGCAGACCAATTACTCCCTGTGGGTTACACGGATTCCGACTTTTAATCTGATAGGGATAACAGTAAGTCTACCTCAGGTTTTGTGTTTACTTTGGGAGGTGGAGCCATTGTATGGAGGAGTGTCAAGCAGAAGTGCGTGGCGGACTCCACCATGGAAGCTGAGTATGTGGTGGCCTCTGAGGCGGCCAAAGAAGCTGTATGGCTCAGGAACTTCCTGATGGACTTGGATGTGATTCCTGGTTTATCCAGAACTATTACAATTTATTGTGATAATAGTGGTGCAGTTGCAAACTCGAAGGAACCACGAGCCCATAAGGCTAGTAAACATATAGAGCGCAAGTACCACCTGATACGAGAAATTGTAAAGAGAGGAGAAGTTGCTGTGGCCAAGATTGCATCGGAGGATAACCTGGCAGATCCTTTCACTAACGCCCTTCTGGCGGGAGATTTTGATAGGCATGTGGAGGAAATGGGGATCAGATGTATGACACTTTGAGGACAGCATAGTCTTTTAGTATAAGTGGAATATTGTAGGGATGTATACTGAAAAGTCTATCTTTTGTATAAACATCTTTATTTTGAAATAAGAATCACATGATCATTGTTTGCATATTTTTATGGTTATGCAATATTGTCTAATACTTTACATTGTAGATAACATGGTGTGTGGTGTAACATAGGAGATCATGTTATCGGCCCCTTGAAAAGTATAAGTAAAGGCTCACAACCGAGATGACTTTGGACAAACCATCGGAATGGTTGTAGTGTGATTTGGTATTGGTTTGTCTTGACCATAGAATCACACTAGTGCACTTTATGTGTATTGAGAAGGACCGACTTAGAGGTGATTCGATTTATTACTGACTACATAATCGAATCGGACCTTAGATATTATTTAGTACATGCTCTTAATCCCGATATAATAATGGGCACATATACTTAGTACTCATCTCTTTGATATACTAATGGGCGAGATTTATAGATTAAATCGATAGGCTCGGTAAGTTGGGAGATGATATTATTTATATGGTGTGTCGTTAATTATAGGAGGAAACCGTGTCCTATATATTAGGATGATGATGTCCCCTTGAGGAGCTCATAAGGTTCATCATGTAAACCCTGCAGGTGGACTTGATCCGGCATGATGAAAAGGTTGAGTGGTACTACTCAAGGAGTTAGATGCTGATTAATTAATGGTCAGTAAATTAATTAATTGATGGACATTCGAGATATTAAACACGGGGAGAAAATGTACAAATAATATATGGAGCCCATATTATCATATGGGGGTTGGTGAGGTAGATCAATGATGATCCTTTAGTGGATTAGATCATCATTAGTGGATCAGACTTTATGTGGGCTAGATCCATGGGTGGCCAAGATCCAACTCCTCATCATGGTCCATAATGTAGCCTATTAACACCTTATGAAGCTTAGATCCAATGTATAGAAACAAAACTCTAAGATCCATAGGTAGAGATTACATCTCTAAGATCCGACGGTTGAGATTAAATCTCTAGATCCGACGGTTGAGATTAAATCCCTAGAACCAATGGAGGAGATTAATTCATGACTTATCCCTAACTCTATAAAAGGAGGGCATGGGAGTTGGCGTGAACTACAATCAAGAGAGCTAGGGTTTGGGCGGCAAGATAAGGAATCCTAGTTGAGATAGGATTAGGGTTAGGGTTTGGAGGCTAGGGAGGCACCAAATAAGGAAGGTGATTGTTTCTTCTTCTTCCTTCATTGGCTGGCGTCCAGATTGTTTTCCAGCCTTTGGCCGGCAGCCAAGCCTCTCTTCTCCTTCTCCTTAGGTGGTGGAAACAAGATATAGGGCTTCCCTTGGTGTCTTGGTCGGATTCCACCACAAACATCTCCTTCTAGTTGGCCGGCGGCAAGGAGTTTGTGTGCTCCTTGTTGGTTGGTTTTAGGGAGGAGAAAAACCTTGTTTCTATTCTTCCTCTTGCTTTGGAAGAGCAAGGAAGGAAGATTTGCGATCTAGGAGCTTCGACTTTTGGTAGATCGTCGCCCACATGACGTCCAAAAGGAGGAAGATCATACATTAGAAGATCAAGAGGTATATCTATTCCCTTTTCTCTTATGTTACATGTTTGTATTTGTTTTTCAATTATAAGCATGTTATAAATCTGTATATGGTTAAATAATACTTGGATCCCGAGCATAAACACAAAAACTGGCGATCTGGACATCGTCTATTCCGTGGCTACTCGTAGAATAGAGGATGGTCGCTTGAACAACTAGTTTGTTCAAGTGAATGTTGGTGCAATCGGCCCAGGTTGACTCGAGTTTGACTCGATCAGTACCTTGATAGGATTTTGATGATAGACAAAACTCATGACATGGGATTGTCATGGGAAAGTCCAACAAGGGGTTGGCATGGAAAATCCAAGCATGGAGCTTGGTGTGGAAGTCCAAAGCATTGCGAAGCCGTGCGCTTGGTGCTTGGCATAGGAAATGCATTGCGAAGCCGTGCGCTTGGTGCATGTGGGAAGTCTTGAGGACTTGGTAAGTTCACTAGGCTCGGGGTCCTTGAGTCGGTGAAGGATGGCATTGCGAAGCCGTGCGCTTGGTGCATCCGAGGGACCGCCGGACGAGAAGCGAATGGAGTGAGCCCAAAGGGAAGCATACTTCTAGGGCATGAGACGCGAAGGATGGAGTTACGAAGCCGTGCGCTTGGCTCATCCGAGGGACGTAGGCCGAGGGAAGAGAGCTTCAGTGGGGAACTCCATGAGGGATAAGGTGGACTTGGCCAAGTGGCTAAGATTGAGTGTCGGAGGCTCAAACATCGTTATGTTTGAGGTTTTAGCCGACATCAGTCGACTGACATAGGTGTCAGTCGACTGCTCTAGGTCATATGGGTTCGACCAGTGTTCGACTGAATCAAGTCCGGTGATCTCATCGTTAGAACATCGATCGGCGCCAAGGGACGCGATCGATGACACCGCACGGGCACAGAATGGAGTCGAGCTCGCCAGCACTCGACTGATGGATGATCAGTCGACTGATGGGTTCCACCAGTCGACTGATGTGTGATCCGTTGGAACTTAACCAACGTGGATCTGGACGTTGTGAGACAATGGCTACGGGACCAGTCGACTGATGGTCATGATCAGTCGACTGATGGGCGTGAAAACAGCTTGATGCAGGTTATAAAAGGAGCACGAGTTGGAGGATTTTGCCATGGTTTTTGTGGAGCTATTGGAGGGGAATTGCTGCTGCATTCCAGTCCTTCAAGAGACAATCAAAGCAAGCAACAAACAAGTGATCAAAAGCAATCGGTGAAAAGTGTTTCTTTTGTATTGTATTTGTATTCTTGTTTGTATTTGTATATTACTGTTGTAATTGCTTGTGAGAGGTTTCTCCACCTCCGACGTGTAGTCGAGAAGGAGTTTGAGTATTGCCGTGTGCATCTCTAGAGCTCGAGGAGCTTGCCCGTGGAGTAGGAACCATTCGGTTCCGAACCACGTATATGCTTGCGTATTTGGTGTGCTTGTATTGTTGTTAGTATTATTGCTATTTCTATTGTTTCCGCTGCGCTAACGACAATCGTAGACAAGCAACGCAACGAGAACGAACGAATTACGACATCCAACGAACGAGGGCTATTCACCCCCTCTAGCTGGCCAACTGATCTCCTTACAGTGAGCTCTCTAAACGAATAGCACGATGATGGCTTGGTTGTTTGGGCAATCCCTTTTGTCTAGGATTAAATTTTTAATCCGGGGACATCGAAGGGATCACCATGATCAAATGACCGAGGTGAAGTGGGAAGCGAAGTTTCCCCTCACGGACTCGATAAGCTAAAATCATTAAATTGGTATGACAACTTCAGGGGCAAAAACCCTACAGATTCGTCGGTGCCACAACCATGATTCCTCTTGCTGTGTCATTAGATACTTGGTTAAGAAGTTAGGTAGATCTATTGTGTAAATATTATTATTCCTAAATTCCTTAAGTATAGTTTTTGAACAATCATTATTTTTAATCAAGCACTCAATAGGTAAGAATATAACCTTATAACTATTATCACACAATTGACTAACACTTAAAAGATTAAATTCTAAATTTTCAACTAACAGTACTTGACGTATTATAAAATTTGAGTTTAGCTCAAATCACCTGATCCGATGATTTTGAGCTTCCCGTTGTTTCTGAAGGCTACCGATCCTTGGTTTTTGAATATGAGTTTCGTAAACTTTAGTAAGTCTCCGATCATATGTTGGGAGCACCCACTGTCCAACATCCATTGATCCTACACATATAGTAGTTGGATTGGATATTGGAATTTTAAATTAGTTTGAAAATTTTAAAACTAGGATTCATCTCACCCTTTCTACATGATCAAACATGTTAACCTTATATATTTTTGTGAGATGACTTTAATTTTACTTAGTTGAATTTAGTGATTTGAAGACTAATTAACCTTGGATTAGATTCGGATTTAACCTTTAGTTAGTTAAGTTAACCTTTCAAAAGATGGCTTCCAGGTTGTGGCGAGGCACAGAGATATTCTTTGATCGGAACAACGACCACTTCCTTAGGCAAAGCCAATCTTAAAAAATTGCTCACTTAATTCACTTAGGATTACATCCTGGTCTAACTAGTTTAGGATGTGGTGAGATAGCTTCAGCTAGTTTCACTCAGCCGAGTGCACCAAGCTAGATACGGCTTATCTAGCTCGGATACACAAGATCTTGTTTCCCTAATGTACTATCATCTCACTGCGTCCCGATACTATGTTTTCAAGGTTTATTAATCATTGGTCCTATCTAGCCGTTCTAAAAATTAAAAAACTAAGCATGCAAAGTTACACTAATCAAGAGATTGACCACACAAGTTTAGTATTAGCTCCCCCTAGATCATTGAACCGATACGGTCTATCCACATAGTGGATTTGATCCTTGGGAACCCAATACTTAGTAGCACCTATTTGTGAATTTAAAAATGTCTTTGGGACCCATGCTTGGACTCTTCGATTATTATGATTAACAATTGACATGTAAGACTTATTTGTTATTGTTGATCAAAATCCGAGTCTGACCTTATTATACATGACCCTTTGCGATCCAAGAAGTAGGTCAAGACCCTTGGACCCCAATGTGAACCTTTCCAATGACTTCTTAAGCTCTTGCACTTGTCCTTTCAAGAGAGAATTCTCTTCCTCAAGTTTTTCAACTTGAGTTGAGTTTCCCTCTCGAACTTGACTAGTTGAAGAGGTTAGGGTAGCCTCATGCTTGAGGAGTTTAATCTCCTTAAGCAAGGACTCGACCTTAGACTCAGACTTAGCTAACTTCTTATTTAAGTACTTAATTCCATTGTATAGAGTATTGATTAAAGATCGACTTACCTTGATCAAATCTTTTGAACCGGATGCGGATCCGTGACTTGTCTTGAATTGAAGCTTGATGTCGGATCCGGAGTTGGACTCGATCTCGGACTTGTAGTTGTCTTCGGATTCGGATTTGAACTTAGTCTCGGTTTGTCTCGCCATGAATGCCAAATTGTTGAGTTCTTCTTCTTCCTCCGAGGACTCTTCCCAAGTCACGTTGAGTGCCTTCTTGATTTGTGGTTGCTTGTTCTTTAGACTTGAACACTCAAATTTGAAGTGACCTTTCTTGTTGCATTTGTAGCACTTGTAATTTTGATCGGGTCTCTTCTCCTTAGTTTGCTTGATGGGTTGCTTTCTACTCTTGATCATCTTCCGAACTAGGTTGACTAGTTCGGTTTCCATTTCGTCGTCTACCTTCGATTTGTACTCTTCTTCTTCTTCTTCAGGAGGTAGCTTGCTTTTTGTCTTTCTTCTTTGTCCTATAACCAAAGCTACACTTTTCTTGACCAAGGCTGAGTCAGACTGTTCATATAATTCAAATTTTGAAAACAATTCATACAATCTAATTTTTGAAAGATATCTAGATACTTTGTAAGCATCAACTATGAATGCCCACAAAGTGGTCTTAGGGAAAGCGTTAAGCGCGTACCTTATGACGTCTCGATTTTCTACCTTTTGTCCTATGGAATGGAGGGCGTTCATGATATCTTTGATCCGCACATGGAGTTGAGTTGCCATCTCATTGTCCTGCATTTTTAGATTAAACAACTTATTTAGGAGTAGGTCTCGTTTACATACTTTAGTGTTAGTCGTCCCTTCTTGTAACTCAATGAGTTTGCTCCAGAGGTCCTTGGCACTGATGAAGGGGCAACACGGTTGAGCTCTTCCTTGGATAGACCGCACTGCAATATTTGAGTGGCTTTCACATCGACCTCTACTTGTCGCTTCATCGTGTTTGTCCACTTGTCGTAGTCCATGAACTCTCCTTCTTCATTTGTCGGTAAGGTGAATCCCGTCTAGATGACCATCCACATCTCGACTTGGGGTCTTAAGAAAATATTCCATCCGATCCTTCCAATAACGGAAGTCATCTCCATTAAAGAACGGAGGTCGGGAGGTGTTATACCCCTCAAGGCGAGTCATTTTAAAATCCTTGCAAAAACACGAAAAACAAAAATTTCGAAGACTTTGTCTTGGATTAGTATGTAGGACTGTTGGCATCGCTAGAGGGGGGGGGGCTGAATAGCAATTCATCAATTTCATTGATGGAATTCATCATTCTTGTCTACGATCGTTAGTACGCAGCAAAAATATGAATACAAATACAAATACACATACAAATCACAACACAAGCATAACACATGGATTTAACGTGATTCGGAACCCTAGTTTCTACTCCACGACTGAGCCCTAGCGAGCTCTAGTGATGCAAACCACCACTATCAAACTTCTCTTTCTCAGTGACACACCGGAGGTGGAGAAATCTCTTACTAGTCTCTTACAACAATAAGAACAAGATACAATAAGCAAATACAACAACCACAAAAGCAAATGAGAAACAAGTGAACACACTTTACAAGTTAGGGCTTTTGAATGCTTGTTTGTTGGTTGCTTTGGGATGACTTTGAAGGCCCTGAAATGCAGTAGCACCTCGCCTCAAATCACCCCTCTAACCTCTGCTCAAAGATGTGTTGGTGCAATCGTCCCAGGTCACGATTGACCATACTCGAGTTAGACTCGAGTAGTGTTTTGATGTTTGACATTGACGTCTGACAAGTGTTGGGGAGATTATTGGTGCAATCGACCCAGGTCATATTTGATGTTTGACGATGGTTTGACCATTGTCATGGAAGAAGTCCAAGTCTTGTGTACTTGGCATGAAAAGTCCAAGCTTGGGTCTTGGCAAAGGAAAGTCCAAGCATGGGTCTTGGCATGGAAAGTCCAATATGGATTGGCAAGGAAAGTCCAAGCATGGGTCTTGGCAAAGGAAATTCCAAGCATGGGTCTTGGCATGGAAAGTCCAACATGAGTTGGCAATTGAGAAGTCCAAGGGGAATATTGGCGGCGTAAAGTTCAAGGGTGGAGTCTTGGCAGCATAAGTCCAATGGTTAGCGGCATAAAGTCTAAGCAGATTCTTGGCAGCGCAAGTCTAATGTACCTTGGCGGTGTAGACCACATTAGCATGACAATAGTTGATGGAAGCACCTGAAGGCTAGCGTATGGATGAACAAGTCATGGATGACTTGGAGGGATCTGATAGGCGTGAGACTGACGGAGGTGGCTAGAAGGCTTAGGTCTAGGCTAAGGGTGGTCTAGCAAGTATAGGGACACCATACTTGGGGTTAAAACCTCATGTTTGAGGTGTATTGGTTGACTGGGACTATGGTTAGTCGATTGATGAGAGTCGATTAAAGTTCGACTGTTGGAATTAGCTTAGCGATCAGCCGGATTAGACGATGATCGAGCAGATCGACCGATCGAAGATCACCGAATCTTGTCGAATTCGGGGATAAAATGTTCTTGAGTTGACTGTTAGGGTTTGACAATCGAGTGATGACCTGATCAGTCGATTGATGGACATGATCATTCGACTGATGATCTATCCGTTGGAACTTATCCAACGTGGCTCATGCCATTGTGAGACAATGACTATAGGAGCAGTTGACTGATGGTCTCGATCAGTCGACTGCTAGGCAAAAATCAGCCTGAATGCAGGTTATAAAAGCAGTTCATGGGGAGGATTTTTGGCAAGATCTTCTTGGGTGATTTGGAGCGATTTGCTAGTGCAAATCAGGGTCTTCAAGGCTAGTCCAAGGCAATCAACAAGCAAGCTTCCAAAAGATCGATTGTAAAGTTTTTTTTGCATTCTTTTGTTGTAATTCATTTGTAATTGCTTGTATTTCATTCTTATTGTTGTAATAACTACTGTAAGAGGTTTTCACCACCTTCGGATTGTTCAGAAAAGGAGTTAGTGATTAGTGGTTGCATTTGCATCGCTAGGACTCGTTCGAGCCCAACCTGTGGTGTAAGAACCTTGAGGTTTTGAATCATATTATATTCTTGCATATTGTGATTGTATATTTGTATTGCATTTTCCATATTCTACTGTGTCCTAACAATCATAGGCAAGCATAATCGAATTCGGTCAAGCAACAACGAACGACGCTATTCACCCCCCTCTAGCGGGTGCACAGGTCCTAACAAGATGCCCTCAAGCCTCCACTTATAATGCCCCGTCGAAGCTTCCCGACCTGTAATGGTCGCTTCGCCAATCGAGGTGCTGCCTTGACTGCTATCCCAGTCGAGGTGCCAGTCTAGTCTGCCTTGCTTTTGAGCAGTTGTTTACATGCCTGTCCTGAATCCTATTGAGGTGCCAGTCGAGTGTCCCAGTTGAGGCATGGCCTCGACTAGCCTCTAGTCGAGGCATTGGTCGAGCCTACCTCGCTTCTGAGTGATTCCTCTCATGCCCCTCTCCCATAACCAGTCGAGGTTCTAGTCAAGTGGACCAGTCAAGGCACCGCCTTGACTATCCTCTAGTTGAGTTGCTAGTCGAGTGACTTCCCAAGTCCCACCGCCAAGCACTCGACTCCCTGAGTCAGTGAGCACCTTACCAGTCGAGGTGCCGCCTCGATTGCTATCCCAGTTGAGGCACTGGTCGAAGTTACCTTACTTTTGTTTGCCTACAAACGAAGTCCAGTCGACTGAAATGAACTAGCAGTCGACTGTTATACCTCAACACTGAGGTTTAACGCCCCAAATATGATTCCTTCATACTTGATACTCACCCTAAGTCTAGACCTAAGCCTTCAACCCACTTCCATCAGCCTCACGCCACCCGAATCCCTCGAGTCTGTGACTCTTCATCCTTGCACTAGCCTTCAAGTGCTTCCATCGGCTATCATCATGCTCTTGGGTCTACCTTTTCCAAGAGACCTCACCTTCGGGACTTCCCCTTTTCCAAGCTTGATCTCCTTGATCAGCCGAGCCTTCCCTTGCCAAGACTCCTCGTCCGGGCCTTCACTGTCAAGAGGCCATGCCTCCGGGACTTCACTGCCAAGACTCCTCGTCCGGGACTTCATTTTCCAAGACTCCTCTTCCGGGACTTCACTTGCCAAGCACGGTCTCCCAGACCTGCCGGGACTTCCCACGCCAACTCTTCATTGGTCTTTCCAACACCAAGTGTCCGGTCTCTCTTGATCGACTTGGATTTTCCCTTGCCAAGTATCCATACTTGGACTTTTCCTTGCCAAGTCACCATACGTGGACTTCTCCACACCAAGTGTCCGGTCAACCTTGACCGACTTGGATTTCTCCAATAGTCTCCCTCATATGACCTTGGATGTCCCATACCATCCACTAGTCATATGGTCAAACCACATTGTAAACCATTATCGAACATCAAAACTCTACTTGAGTCCCAGTCAAGTCTGGTCAATCGTGACCTGGGTCGATTGCACCAACATAGTAATGCAAGAAATAACAAGAAGAAAGATGAGAAATGAAAAGCTAAATAAAAACAAAACACTTACGACCTTCGATGCCCTAAAAAGGTATTAAATGATGTTTTTTGGGGTCAAAAACAGCTTGTTACGGGGGTATACCCTCGTAAGATTGTAGATCTTTGAGAGAGCTTCGATTCAGTGGGTAGCACATTTTGTGGGTCTACTTGTATCAAAAGTTATGCCCGTTTTACCATCAGCTACTCCAGAAGTGATTGGTTCGGTTGTAGAACTTTAGATACTTGCAAACACACAAATAAAAAATAATGTACTAAGACTTGGTCTTGGATTAGTAGTATGAGAATAAAACTTTAAACAATAAACATGAAGAAAAAAGTGCTCGACCAGTGGTTGCACCGAATTTGAGCACCTCCGCTCTGATACCAATTGTTGGATTGAGTAAATGCTAGAGAGGGGGGGGGGTGAATAGCGTTCAGAAATCTTTTTGTTTCGTCGTTTAAAATCAAAGTATGCAGAGGAAAAATCGAATACAAAATAAGAAAGACAACTCTTTTTACTTGGTTCACAATCAAATGGTTGCTAGTCCAAGGCCCCGCAATCCTAGATCGCTTCCGATGGGCAATCTACTAAGAGGTCTCTTCCTCGTTGGAGGTAAGAGACAATGATTACAAAAGGAATATAGAGGAAGAGGCAACAAGCCTACCTATCTTCTTAGCAATTAAAAGCACAAGAAAAAAGAATAAGAACAACTACGAAAGAAGCTACCGACTTAAGAATGCGAAGTTGTGCGTGTTATCGGCGTTACGACGGCGTTGCGTTATCGAAGAGAGCTTGAATTCGTTGGAGCACTTTGGGAGCCTTTTTTGGATGATAGAAAGAGGTGAATTGCTCCTCCTTTTATAGTCATTTCAACCCTATCTCGTTGAGATCCAGATCTGGGTTAAACCTCCACATCACCCCTTCTTTGGTGGATCTTATCTTAACTCTCCTCAAAGCAATCAGCTTGACTAGCAGTCGACTGATGCCATACAACAGTCGATTGATGGTAGGTTCAGTCGACTACCATTAATCTCTAGTCAAATGCCAGCATGATCACTCACCTGCAATACAAGGTTAGCACAGAAGTTGTTCATTAATGGTAAATCCGACGGTCCCTTACTGTCTGACCTCGACCTAGACCTTCCTCCAAAAGTCCTAGTCGGATTGCCGCCTACGATCATCCCCATATGGAGGACACGTCCTTACTATCACTCCGCACTTAGAGCTTACCTTTGGTCCTCCTGACCTGTTGCATAGCTTTCGGTCATCACCGAGGTTCCTCGACTCTCTGAGGTTCTCCTGGTGTTACCCGACCACTGAGGTTTCTCGTCCCGAGATTCTCCTGGTGTTGTCGACCTTAGCATAACTTAATACATTACCTGCACACTTAACACAACATATGAGATAACAAGAATGACTTAACTTTAAACCTTTTCCATATCAAAACCTAGGTTCGATTATCTGGTGCCCCTGCACCAACAAATCACCCATGGCTACATACTCGGCCTCAGTGGTGGATAAAACAACACAAAGTTGCTTCCTACTACTCCAACTAACTAGGGCGGATCCAAGAAATTGGCACCCACCAATTTGCAACCCGCATAATTGGAATCGGTGTACCCAATCAAATTAAAAGACCTAGTCCTAGGGTACTAAAGTCCTACACTTAGTGTGCCTTTAATAAATCTTAAGATTCTTTTAACGGGAACTAAGTGAGACTCTTTGGCACAAGATTGATATCTTGCACACATACCTACTCCAAATAAAATATCGGGTCTACTAGCGGTTAGGTATATATAGTAGGCTACCAATCAAACTCCTATAAAGTTTTAAGTCAATTGATTTACCTTCAAGATTACTGTCTATCTTAGTATTAGTTGCCATAGGAGTGATTACTACCTTAGCATTTTCCAAAAAAAATTTCTTGATCATTTCTTTGGCATATTTGGTTTGGTATATATGGATTCCCTCATTGGTTTGTTTAACTTGTAGACCTAAGAAGAAATTTAATTCCCTAACTAGACTCATTTCAAACTCATTTTCTATATTTTTTTAATAAAGTCTTGGAGGAGATCATCATTTGTTGACCTAAAAATGATATCATCAACATACACTTGGGAAATAAAGATGTCCTTTGACTTTGACTTAATAAAGAGAGTTTGATCAACTTGTCCCCTTCTAAAATCCTTAGAGAGTAAGAAAGATGATAATCTTTCACACCAAGTCCGGGGAGCTTGTTTGAACCCATATAAAGTTTTTTTAAGCTTATATTGGGTAATCTACACTCTCAAACTTGGGAGGTTGTTCTGCATATATTTTTTCCTTAATAAATCCATTTAAGAATGCTGATTTCACATCCATTTGATAAAGCTTAAATCCCATGTGAGTAGTGTATCCTAATAGGATTCTTATTGACTCTATCCTAGCAACCGGTGCATAGGTCTCATCATAGTCAAGTCCTTTAACTTAATTGAATCCTCTTGCCATTAATCTAGCCTTGTTTCTAGTTATGTTCCCTTGTTCATCCAACTTATTCCTAAAGACCCATCTTGTAGTAACAATAGTGCTATCATTGGGTCTAGAGATTAGCTCTCATACTTGACTTCTCTCAAATTGAGCCAATTCTTCTTGCATTGCTAAAATCCAATCCGAATCAAGTAATGCATCATTAATTGATTTAGGCTCAATTTGTGAGATTAGAGCTACTTGACTAATAGGAGCCCTATGGAAGGATCTAGTCCTTACTCCTTGGGATAGTTCTCCTACAACTTAGTCTAGGGGATGATTTTGATGAATTCTTAATGTTCTAGGAGGTGAATCAACTTGATTTTGATCATGATTACCCTTTATCCTTTCATCATCGGAGTCTTCTCTTCCTCCCCCTTGATTAATACTTCCTATTCCTCCCCCTTGATCATTACCCCCTAAAGTTAGATTTTGAAGTTTTTGGGTAATGTCTTGATTTTTATCTTTGATATCCTTATCAATGGAGGATTTCCTAGGGTAAGTACTAGTTGATTCATCAAATTGAACATTAGAGGATTCCTCAACCTTTTGAGTCCTCTTGTTGTATATTCTATAACCTCTACTAGTGGAAGAGTATCCAACTATAATTTCTTCATCCGCTTTAGACTTAAATTTTCTTAAGTTGTCTTTGATATTTAAAATGTAGACTTTGCATCCAAAGACCTTGGCATAATGAATTGTATGAATTGTGCCATTCCATAATTCAAAAGGTGTTTTACCTAAAAACCTATGGATTACAACTCGAATTTGGATATAGCAAGCGGTGTTAATCGCTTCCACCCACAAGTAACTAGGTAGAGAATATGCATTAAGCATAGTCCTAACCGCCTCTTGTAGGGCATGATTTCTCTTTTCTATCATCCCATTTTGTTGGGGTGTTCTAGGACAAGAGAACTCATGCTTGTACCCTTTTTCTAAGCAAAATTTTAAAAAGTTAGAATTCTCAAATTCTCAACCATGATCACTATGGATCCGGTTGATTTTGAGATTTCTTTCATTTTCAACCCTTTTGCTAAATCCTATGATTATTTCTAAGGTATCATCCTTATATTTCATAAAATAAACCCATGTATACATAGAAAAATCATCAACTATCACTAAATAATATTTATTGTCATTTAATGAAGGGATACATGACAATCAAATAAATCTAAATGCTATAATAGCTCTAAAGGTAATGAAGTACAAGTTAAAGTGTTACCCTTGTGTGATGACTTGGATTGCTTTCCTTCTTGGCATGCATCACACATCTTGTCCTTGATGTACTTCACTTTTGGTAGCCCTTTAACTAGATTCAACTTGGCTATCTTGGCAATGTTCTTTATGTTTGGTTTTGATGTGTGTGGAAAAGGGTTTAAGTTAGATTTATTATGTGATTTGATATGTGTGTTTAAGTTGTGCAGGACTTAGTAAATCACACATGGTTTACTTGATGAAGCATTGGCAAATTCATATTCTCATGGCTTGGCTCCTTGAGTCGGTGAAGGATGGCACGGGGAGAAGCCGTGAGCTTGGTGCATCCGAGGGACCGTCGGACGAGGAGCGAATGGAGTGAAGTCAAAGGAAGCAGACTTCAGGGCAAGACGTGAAGGATGGCACGGGAGAAGCCGCGGGCTTAGTGCATCCGAGGGATGTAGCCAGACGAAGAGAGCTTCGGTGAGGGACTCCATGGGAGATGAGAGATTGAGCGATTGTAACCCGAGATGGGGTGGCTCAAGTAGGTGAACTTGGCCGAATGGCTAAAGTCAAGTGTCGGACACTCAAACATGTGTTTGAGGTTTACCCGATGATTGCATGAGTCGGATGCTCAAACATGTGTTTGAGGTTTTACTCTACGGTTGGAAGTGTCGGATGCTCAAACATGTGTTTGAGGTTTTACCCGACGGTCAAATGCTTAAACATCTTGATGTTTGAGGTTTTAACCGACAACAGTCTACTGCCAAGTAATGGAAGTTGACTGGTCCGTGTCAACTAGTAGTTGACCGGTGTCAACTAGGGTTTTGTGGCCCAAGAGTCGACTACCAAGGATGGCAGTTGATTGTTATGAGCACAAAACCACTCGTAGCCGACTGATCAGTCGGCTACGCAGGCAGCAGTCGACTGCCAAGGGTACCATTGGACGGTGATGACGGCAAGTTAGAACCCATTGGAAGTTGGCCGTTAGAGCGGCAGTCAACTGATGGCATGCATCAGTCGACTGCTATAAGGCCAACGGGAAGAAACCCTTCTTCTCTATAAAAAGAAGGGTTGGGGGCCTTGGGGAGGTTAATGCTTCCACTTCTAAGTGCTCCCCAAGTGCCCTAAATGTTCCAAGCCTCCTCTTCCTTGTTCTTATCTCAATCTTATTGTAAGAGGGAGGATTTTGTGTAAAGAAGTCTTCTCCACCTTGCTTGAGCTAAGGGAGATTTCTTAGTGCATTGGTTGAGGGAGTGATTCGCCGAACAAATCGTCCATGGACCAATGGCAAGGGCCGTGAACCTCGTTACATCGGCTTGTTAGTGTTTGCTTCTTCTTTACTTTTGTATTAACTTAATTGTCTTTGTTTTAGTATGTAACGCCCGTAAAATTCTAAACTATGCCAAGTAATTATATAGATTTTAAGGCCATAAAAGGTTTAGAATAAAATAAAATAAACGATGGTTATAGGTAGGATTTGAACCATGAACCTCCTAATAGGGAGGTAGCCTTGACACCACTAGACCCTAGGATAATTTATGGATAGATATATAAAGAATGTACAAGTCCATAGGATGATTCATGGATAAGATATATAAAGAATATACAAAGAATATAGATGGGAAGATGAGGAGTTGGTTCATCCCCTCCCATGAGAGGATGGAGAGTGTTCATTCCCTAGGTATTAAAGGGGAGAATTAAGAAAAGAGAGGAAGTAAAACCCCACTTTCCTTCTTCCTCATCCTTGGCCGAATTCCCCATTTCCCTTCCTCCCTTTTCATCCCAAGCTCTAGAAATTTTATAATAATTTTTGTATAGAATTTAATTTCATGTCTAGGAGATTATATATGGAATCTTGGAAAAATGATGATAAAAGAATAAAAAGTGGAGAGGTGAGGTTTGAACCTTAAACCTCTTGGGGAGAGTTAACTCTTACCATGCATGTGATGACCAAGTGCTCAGCAGTAGCTTACTGTTGGAGAAAGAGGAGAAATGTTAGATGAGTGTGAGGAGGGTGAATGAAGAGGCATGAAAAGAGAAGAGACACTTCTCTTCCTCTCTTTATAAATAGGAGTGAAAGTTCCATTTGGCCACTTCTTCTTCCTTCTTCCTCCTTCCACCGAAACCCTAAGCCTCCTTCCTTGAAGTTTCGGCCAAAGCAAATTAGGGTTCCCCCCCTAGTGAGTTAAGCAACGAGAAGGGTTCATCTAAGGGGCTAACCTTCATCTAAGGGGTCAAGAGCACCAAGAAAGGTTCTAGGGCAAGATCATTTCTTGTCTCCTCTCCAATCAAGGTCTCTCTTATTAAGGGGTAATATAAGTGGTAAGATTTCCTCACCTGCAGTATATTAGTTTTTGTAGGACATGTTACATGAAAGAAATATGAAGTTTTGTGCCTCACATGTTTCGGCCAACCATGTTTTTGGGCTAGGGTTTCATGAAAATGCTACTAAGGAAACTTGTATAGGTTGTATGCTTCATGTAGGAATTTTTAGGTGACAAAAATCTATGTTTTGTGCCCTACATGTTTCGGCCAACCATGTTTTTGGGCTAGGGTTGCATGAAAACACCCCTTAGGAAATTAGGATATGTTTGTATGCCTATGTGATGAATATGTTTATGATTTTCATATGTCATGGAATATGCCTATGTGATGAACATGTTTATGGTTTTCATATGTCATGAATTATGCCTATGTGATGAACATGATTATGATTTTAATATGCCATGAATTATGCCTATGTGATGAAAATGTTCATGATTTTAATATACCATGAATTATGCCTATGTGATGAATATGTTTATGATTTTAATATACCATGAATTATGCCTAGGAGATGAACATGTTTATGATTTTTTCTATGTCATGAAATATGCCTATGTGATGAACAAGTTGATGATTTTTATATGCCATGAAATATGCTTATGTAATGAACATGATTATGCTTTAAGACCCCTTTAGGGTACTCTTACGTTATGAATGCATATATGTTATGACATGTCTAAGAGACGCTTCCCTTTCAAGTAGGGATTAAGAGCTCTCCTTATGATAAGATAAGATGGAGATGCTTCCCTTTCAAGTAGGGATTAAGAGCCCTCCTTATGATAAGATAAGACGGAGATGCTTCCCTTTTATGTGGGGGATTAAGAGCATTCTTTATGATATGACAAGAAAGAAAGAAATTAAGTATTTTACTTTGTAAGAGGTTAAGTACCCGACCCGTCAGGTGGTCGTTAATCAAATCCAAAGGGACATAAGAAGACGTAAGAGGTCTTGCCCTGGTAAGACGTAAGAGGTCTTGCTCTAGTAGGTCTGGTGGCTCGCTACCCCAGCCTATTAGGGAACGCGCATTATGTGGTACTTAACCTGGGCCCCCCATTCAAGTTATGATTATGTTGAAGTACCTATATGTATATGTTTTGAAAAGAAAGGACTTTTATGAAATTATGAATGCTTATGTTCAAGTTTAAGAATGCTTATGATTATGTCCTTGATGCTGGTCTATGATTTATGATATTATGAATGCTTATGTTCAAGTTTAAGAATGCTTATGATTATGTCCTGGATGCTTGTCTATGATTTATGAAATTATGAATGCTTATGGTTAAGTTTAAGAATGCTTATGATTATGTCCTTGATGCTTGTCTATGATTTATGAAATTACGAATGCTTATGGTTAAGTTTAAGAATGCTTATGATTATGACCTTTATGCATGTTAGAATTGAGGGAGTTATGAATGCTTATGGTTAAGTTTAAGAATGCTTATGATTATGTCCTTTAGGCATGTTTAGGGTTGATGATGTCAGGAATGCTTATGTTTAAATTTATGCCCTGCTTAGATTTAATTATGTTTAGCATGCTTATGTAAATTGTATGCCATGCTTATGTTTTCATTACGTTGGTGTGTTGATGAATAGTGTTGTTATGAAATACTTAAGCTATTTATGCTAGTATGCTCCTGTTTTCTAATTGTTTGATGAAGTTTGTGGCTTTTGTGAGTAGGCAAGAATCTTACTAAGCTATATGCTTATAGTTTATGTTGTCCATATATTGCAGATAAAGGAAACATGAACTAAGAGGAAGTTGCAGGAGGAGCCAAGCGGGTGTGATAGTGGCATGGTGGAAAAAGACCCTATTACTATCTGCTTATATTTATATGCTCAGTGAACACCTTAAGACATTTGCTTCCGCTTATAAGACTTGAGATTTATTAGTACCATGTTGAATGCCGCTTAGTCATGTTACTGTTCAATTACTTATAAAAGTTTGATATGCTAGAACTCCTGAATGGATCTATATGTTATGCATGTGATAAAATGAGATAAGATATGGAACATGCTAATTATGAATATGATATGTGATGCATGCATGAAAGAAGGTTTATGTCATGATAACATGTCTAAGTATGTAGATTGTGAAATGACCCCTATACGTTATGATATAAGAAAAAAAAAAGTAGCGCCGCCCTGAGAGCAGATAAGGGCGGGTGTTACATAGTATATATTCTACTGCGCTAACTATATTATAGACGATTAAGATGAGAGAATTCCATTGAGCACATCATAGGCTATTCAATCCCCTTCTAGCCGGGCCACGATCCTCTAACAAGTGGTATCAGAGCCAAGGTAGCTTGTCAATGGACTCACCGCTGCAACAAGCACAATAATGAAATGGCCGTCATGAACATCCATCCACCCAAATTCGAAGACGACTTCTCTTGGTGGAAGAAATGGATGGAGATATTTTTCGAAACCGATTTTGATATAATGTTAATTATAGAAAATGGTTTTGAGGTGCCTAGGGATGAAGAGAACAAGCCACTAGAAAAATTGAGATGGACAAAGAAGTAAAAGGAGGAGTACCTTGCAAATTCAAAGGACAAGCACTATCTTTTCAATGTGCTCCCTCAACAAGAAATTAACCGAATAGGAGAGTGCTTAAGCGCCAAGGAGATGTGGGAGAAGCTAGTGGAGCTTCATGAAGACACATCTGAAGCCAAGCTAGCAAGAAGGGACCTTCTTCGATCGCAATTAAATAACATCAAATTGGAAAAAGAAGAGAAGGTATTGTCTCTACACTCTAGATTTAAGGAGATAATTAATGGTTTATCTAGTGTAGGAGAGAAGCTTTCAAATCGAGACATGATAATGAAAGCAATTGATGCCTTCCCCCGGTCATCAAAGTGGAGCTCAATGGTGGACTCTTTCTACGTTTCAAGGAATCTAGAGGTAAGTACTCTAGAAGAATTTTCTCTACTATGGAGCTTCACGAAACTAGACTTGAAGGTATAGTGGAAGAACCAAGCAAAAATTCAAGGGGAGTAGCATTAGTAGCCAACAAGGGAAAGAAGAAGACTATACCGCTTTCATCGGATGATGACTCATCTTCCTCCATGAACACCGATGAAGAGACTTATATGGTAAGAAAGGTAAGATGTGCATTGAAAAGCTTTAAATTTAACAAGCCTAATGATAGGAGAAGAACGAGGAGAGTCATTTGCTATAATTTCTAAGGAGAGGGACACATGAGAGATGAATGTCCTCTCTTGAACAAGAAGAAAGAAGAAAGAAACAAGGATGACAAGAAGAAAGGAAGCAAGAAGAAAAATGAAAAGAAGTCAAAAGAAAAGGGAAAGGGAAAAGTGAACCTAAAATCCACATGGGATGACCCATCATCATTGGAAGAAGAAGAAATCGTCTTCCATTTTGCACTTATGGGAATTGACGACATTGCCTCCACCTCCTCCGAGCAAGAAGAAGGAAGCACAAGTGAGGAGGAGAGCTCAAGTGTAGGGGGAGCATCATCATCATCGGAATCGAAAGGAGATTGGGTAAGTGAGGTAAGAAATCTCCCTCCTCAAAAGGTTATTCATATGATTTCTAGCTTAACTAGGGATTTATTTAGAACTAAAAAGAAAAATAAATTTATGTTAAGTGAAATTAGAAATCTAGAAGAAAAGATCAAAAATGTATGTTCACATGATGATTGTAATTCTTCTAGTTTAAATGATGCATACTTAGAAGAGAATAAGGTTTTAAGGAAAAAGATAGAGTATCTCACTAAGGCCCTTTAAAAATTCACTATAGGCTCAAACACCTTGAATATGATCATTGGGAGCCAAAGGACAAGTTTCAATAAAAAGGGCTTAGGTTATAAGGGATCTAAAAATGAGAAAGCTTACCATTGCTTAATTGTTAGAGGACAATCTAAAACAATCATGATAGCTAGAAAATGAATCCCTAAGGAGTACTTGGTGAACCCTATTGGAAAGAGCTTATATTGGGTTCCCAAGTCAATCCTCAAGGGTTAGAGAAACCTAGGATAGTCAACCATAAGTGGACTTATTTCATATCATGTTATTTGGTTGACTTATGAGTATGTTGGGTGATACTTGATACTTGATCATGATGTGTAGTGATACTTAACCTTGAGTAGAAATTGCATGAAATTTTGGATGAAATTTTGCTATGATTTTGGTGTTAGTTTGATAAAGCATTGGCAAGTTCATCATCTCATGGCTCGGGTCCTTGAGTCGGTGAAGGATGGCACGGGGAGAAGCCATAAGCTTGGTGCATCCGAGGGACCGCCAGACGAGGAGAGAATGGAGTGAAGCCAAAGGAAGAAGACTTCAGGGCAAGACGCAAAGGATGACACAGGAGAAGCCGCAGGCTTAGTGCATTCGAGGGATGTAGCTAGACGAAGAGAGCTTCGGTGAGGGACTTTGTAGGAGATGAGAGATTGAGCGATTGTAACCCGGGATGGGGTAGCTCAAGTAGAAGAACTTGGCCGAATGGCTAAATTCAAGTGTTGGATGCTCAAGCATGTGTTTGAGGTTTACCCGATGATTGGATGAGTCAGATGCTCAAACATGTGTTTGAGGTTTTACTCGACAGTTGGAAGTCGGATGCTCAAACATGTGTTTGATGTTTTACTCGACGGTCGGATGCTCAAACATCTTGATGTTTGAGGTTTTACCCGACAACACTCGACTACCAAGTAATGGTAGTTGACTGGTCTGAGTTGACTAGTAGTTGACCAGTGTCAACTAGGGTTTTGTCGCCCAATAGTCGACTGCCAAGGATGGCAGTCGACTGCTATGAGCACAGAACTGCTCATAGTTGACTGATCAGTCGGCTATGCAGACAACAGTCGATTGCTGATATTAGTAGTCGACTGCTAAGGGTACCATTGGACGGTGACGATGGCAAGTCAAGAGCCATTGGAAGTCGATCATTAGAGCGGCAGTCGACTGATGGCATGCATCAGTCGACTGCTGCATGTCCAACGGGAAGAAACACTTCTTTTCTATAAAAAGAAGGGTTGGGGGCCTTGGTGAGGTTAATGCTTTCACTCCTAAGTGCTCCCCAAGTGCCCTAAATGTTTCAAGCCTCCTTTTCCTTGTTCTTATCTCAATCTTACTGTAAGAGGGAGGGTTTTGTATAAAGAGGTCTTCAGTTACGTATTGCTGAATGACAATTCAGAGTATTTAAATTCTCATTTAAATGAATAAGCTACTATGACAATCAATGAAGTTGCTCGATTCAACCACGTTACATCGACATTAGCGTTTGCTTCTTCTTTACTTTTGTATTAGCTTAATTGTCTTTATTTTAGCATATATTCCGCTGCGCTAACTATATTATAGATGATTAAGATGAGAGAATTCCATCGAGCACATCGTAGGCTATTCAACCCCCCTTCTAGCCGGGCCACGATCCTCCAACAATGTTGATATGTCCAAGTCTTTTATGCCATAGCCAACCCTCCTCTTTTTTTGACATGAGACACTTAGTAGAAATGTTAGAAGCATATAAAAGATCAACATAATAAATGTTTGATTTCCTATATCCAACTAACATGCAATCATTTAAGCTCTTGTGTCTAATTACGCATTTACAAGATTTAAACTCTACCTTATAGCTCGCATCACAAATTTGACTTACACTCAATAAACTAAACTTTATGTTTTCAACTAGTAAAACTTTGTGAATGACAATTTTGGGGGATACCTCAATTGTACTTCTACCTAAGATCTCGAGCTTCCCACTATTACCAAATGACATCGTTCCCTTTTTAACATAATTGATTGTGGAAAACTTGCTCACATCTCCGGTCTTGTGTCTTGAGAAATCACTATCCACAATCTACATGCTTGGTCCACCTACCTAAACAACATGAAAAATAAACTCCTTAGGTATCCAAATGTTTGGACTGGTAAACTTCTTTGGGACCCAAGCCTTCTTAACCTTACCTCTAATTGTTGTCTTTCTATTAATTAAGGAGATATAGGCTACTTCCTTGCCCTTAGGTTTATATCCTATGTCGGCCTTGTTATAAACGACTCTTTGGTTCCTAAGAACCAGTCAAGATATTTTTAACCATTTGTAAATTTTTCTAAACACGCCTTTAATTCACTAACCTCATTCTTAAATTTTTCATTCTCTTCCTTAATCATGCATGAATCATTACATAAAGATTGTTCATTTCTAATTGCCTTAATTTCTACCTTCAAGTCCTTAATCCTAGATTTTGACTTGTCTAATGCATTCTTAAGATAAGAAATATTTTTGTATAATAATTCTACTCTAGGGGAGTCTTTTACCTCATTGTCACTAGATGATGATTTGTCACTTAATGAAGACTCTTCTTGGCTTGATTCTTCGGAGTCATCTCCCAATTCCATGAGTGTCACATGGCGTGTGATGTGGCATAGCTCCTCCTCATTAGATGAGCCTTCAATACTTTGAGTGTCCCATGTTGTTTGTGCTACCATGACTTCTTTCTTCTTCTTCTTCTTCTTTTCCTTCTTCTTCTTCTCTTTCTCTTCCTTCTTCAATTCCGAGCAATTTGACTTGATATGCCCCTTCTTATTGCATCCATAGCAAGTAACATTAGTGTTAGAAATTGAATTACTACTTGATTTATCTTTTGAGGATTGGAACATCCTCTTCACATCCTTCTTTGGGAGTCTTCTTGATTTTCCACCAAACCTCTTGACGTAGCGAGCCACTTCACTAGTCGACAACTCTTCATCACTACTTGATGGCTCATCCTCTGACTTGGATGATGAATAGACCTTCTTCTTCTCCTTCTTTTTCTTCTCCTTCTTTCCTACAAAAAGAGCTAGACCTTTCTCCTTTGATGAAGTGTTATCTTGCTCATGCAATTCAAATTTACAAAACAATTCATCAAATTTAACTAAGGAAAGATCTCTAGAGACCTTATAAGCATATACCATTGATGCCCATAAGGTTGTTCTAGGAAAAGCTTGAAGGATGTATCTTACCAAATCCTGATTTTCCACCTTCTCACCTAAGACATGTAGTCCGTTGACCACCTCCTTGAATCTACTATGCATTTGAATCACGGTCTCATTGGTCTTCATGCTAAAAGTTTGAAGTTGACCTATCAATAGGTCTCTCTTGGATCTCCTTGTCTCCTTCATTGAGCTCAATGAGCTTCTACCAAAGCTCTTTGATGGAGTCAAAAGGTCCAACCTTGCTCAATTTCTCTTTGGATAAACCACATTGAAGTGTGGTTGTTGCTTTGACATTTGCTTGAGCTTTCTTCGCCATTTCCATTGTTTAATCTTTTGTTGGTAGTGGTGCTCCAAATTTATCTACGGGCTTCTAGAATCCTTCTACTACACTAAACCAATTATCAATTTCATTCATTAAATAATACTCCATCCTACCTTTCCAATAGGCAAAGTTGTTTCTGTCGAAGTAAGGTGGTCACGCCGTGTTATAACTCTCTTGAATTGCCATCGTGCTCCAATTGATTGTCAGATCTTCCGATGCGATCTGGGCTCTGATACCACTTGTGGGAACCTTGAGGATTGGCTAGAGGGGGTGAATAACCTCTTTCGATTTCTATTAAATGTTAGTGGAAGCAAACACAATAATGTAATTAAGAATGAAATCGAAAGACAATAAAAAGCAATGCTAACAAAGATCTTTAACAATGTTCGGAGATGATGCTCCTACTCCATGGCAATCTGTAAGTGGATCAACCCTTGCAAGCTTTCACTAAAATCTCCTTTTGATGATCACACCAAGGTGGAGAAGCCTTCTTACAATTAACTCTTCTTCTTACAATATGATGAGAGTAAATTAGGGAAGAAGAGATTAAAAATACTAGAAAGCTTGGTGAGCTTAGGAGCAAAGATCGGAATGAGAGCACTGACCCTCTCAAGCTCCCCAAGGCATCTTTTTATAGAGAAGATGATGATTTTCCCATTGAGCATGTTAGCAGTCGAATGATACATACCAGTAATCGACTGCTGCCACTGTTGACCGAATCCAATGACTTTTGATGAAGCCTGATCGCGATCATCACTACCCAATGAAACTTTGATCAGTCGACTGCTCCTACTAGCAGTCGACTGCTCCAAGCAATCAGTCGACTCAAAATGTTTCTGTGCCAGTGTCCACCTACATTAGTCGATTGCCCTTCATGGCAGTCGACTAATCAAGACGCTAGTCGACTGCCCAAAGCTAGCAGTCGACTGCTAGTGGCACACAACCACAGTTGAGCTCTAGTCGACTCCTGCTAGTCAACTGGGTCATAACCCCAGTCGACTGTTCAAGCCTTCTGGATCCTCGAGTGCCGAAAAATCGAGACCAGTTGACTAGTCCATAATCCCAGTCAACTGGCATGCTTCAAGTATGATCAAATCATCCTTGAAACCAACACCATAAACCTAGACTCAGCCTTCTAGCTTCTCCATCAACCTTGCACCTCTTGGATCCCTCCGAGTCTATAACTCCTTTATCCTTGCGCTTGCCTTCAAAAGCTTCCCTTGGTTTTGTCATGTTTCGGGTTTCTCCTTTGCCAAAGTTTGCTTGGACTTTACGCCGCCAAGACTACATGCTTGGATTACACTGCCAAGCCTTGCCTTTGGACTTCCTTTGCCAAGGTCCGCTTGGATTTTACGCCGCTAAGACTATATGCTGCCAAGACCTTCCCTTGGACTTTCCTTGCCAAGATTCACACTTGGACTTCTCTTTACCAAGTGTTCACACTTGGATTTTCTTGCTACTTAACACATTCATGATTAGATCACAAATATTTCCTAACTATAAATGATTATCCAAACATCAAAATACATAAATGCTTGGGGCATTATTGCACCAACAGTCTAAACACGCCTCCTCAACTTCTAGAGTACTCAACCCAAGTATCCTCTTTAATCTTTAGAGTGCTTAACAATCCAAACACCCTTCACATCTTCCCTGAATGTTGGGCACTTCAAGTATACTTCTCAACTTCTAGAGAGCTTGGTAACTTGAGCACCCAACTTAGCTTTTAGAGAGCTCGGCTACCCGAGCACCCATCTCATCATCTCAAGCTCAACATGCAACTCGACTCTTTAAGCATTTTACACTTCTCAAGCCTCTTATGATGGTCTAGTCCTTTAAGAGTCGTAGGCCCCAAGCATCCCTGGGCATGGTTCTACAATAGTAGACAATGGTTAGCCTTTACTCTCTATAGAATATGACTAAAGAAAATGGATCATAATTAGATAAATACCTTTTAAAAAAGAGTTATATCAATATATATGTGTGTTAAGAACAAATAAACCATAATTAGATAAGCTTTTGGTAAGGGGATGCCATAGTATTTCTCATCACTAGACATTCTCAAAGTGCATACTTTCACAACTCCTTTCCTAGCTAGGAAATGGTTGGTTGTATGGACCAACAAATCAATCATAAAAAGAGATAAAATCAACAATTGAGAGTAAATGAGAAAATCATTTGCTCCAACTCATTCTGTCTCTCATTATATTTCACTCTCTCTCTCAAGCTCTCATCGAAGATTAACTTAAACATTAGAGAGACTTTATTGTACATCTCCAGTACCCTCTGATGTGTGATGATAAGCACAAACCTATCAATGTTCCCAAGAGGAAATTTTAACATCGATGTCCAACAAAGAGGCCAATTTTGATTGCATCATCCCCTTAAGCGAATTAAATTAAAGGTTGAATAGTTGGAAGACCTTGTTTTGCTAACATTAGCTTGGATTCACTCAAGGTAAGGGTGAAGTATTTGTAGGATCAAGAAAGATGCTAGAGGGGGGTGAATAGCATATTTAAAATCTTTTTTCTTTCGTTCATAAAACACGTAAAACACAAAGTATATCGCAGCGGGATAAGTAAAGTAAAAAAGAAAACAAAGACACAAGTATTTTTTTTTACTTAGTTCACAGTCAACCGACTGCTAGTCCAAGACCCTGCGATTCTTGATCGCCTTCAAAGGGCAATTCACTAAAACTCTCTTCCTCGTTGGAGGTACGAGATACGAAGCAATACAAAAATGTAGAGGATGAAGTAAAAATCCTACCTCTCCTCTTAGCAAGTAATAAGTAAATAAATGATAGTACCAACTTAAGAAGTGAAAAATGAAAGCTTTGCCGGCGTTACGACGTTGTTACGTGGAGACGAGAGCTTTGGATTGATGGAGCACTTTGGGAGCTTTTTAATTGATGAATAGGGGGTACCTCACCCCTTCTTTTATAGCCTTTCAAACCCTAGCATGTTGAGTCTAGATCTGGATCAAACCTTATCCTTATCCCTAACATTGTGGCTCTTATCTTGACTTTGCTTCCATGTGTCCACGTTCATTAGCAGTCGACTGCTACATCCATCAGTCGACTAATGTTTCTTCCAGTCGACTGATGCCTTGAGTAGTTACCTGCATTACATAGTTTGCACAAGAAATGTATAATGACATGCAATGTGATAGTCTTAGACTGTTCGATCTTGACTTCAGCCTTCCTCCGAAAGTCTTAGTCGGATCATCTCCTACGATTGCCCCCGTACTGAGGACATGACATGTCCTCTCCACACAAGGTTCTTACCTTTGGTCCTTCTAACCTGTCGCTTAGTTTCCTATCACTCGACCACCAAGGTTTCCAAACTTCCCGAGATTCTCCTAGCATCTTTTAACCTGGTCAACCGACCATCGAGGTTTCTCGTCCCAAGATTCTCCTGGCATCTTTGACCTTAGCAAAGCCTAACACATTATCTACACACTCAACATAGCATATGAGATAACAAAATAACTTAACTTTGAATTTTTGCCATTATCAAAACCTAGGTTCGATTATCTGGTGCCCCTGTACCAATAATGTCTCCCTTTTTTTATCTATGACAACATAATTCAAAGTTAAGGAAAATAAGTGCATAACTTAAACACAACTCCCCCTTAACTGAACTCCCCCTTAAAGGTACCACCCCTTTAATTCTTGGTGACAGAATAATAGTATTTTTAAATTATGTTTTTCCTCTCCCCTTTTGACATATATCAAAAAGCAATATGACATATATCAAGAAACTTCAACTTGGAAACATAGAGTTGTAACAACATTTTCAAGCTAAGAAACACTTAGTCAATTAAGTTTATTAATCCAACTATGTGCCTTTTGTTGGATCTTTGTAATGGCTAGAGGGGGGGGGGGTGATTAGCCTTTCTTTGTTTCTACAAGTACGTTAACGAAAGCAATACAAATACAAATACAAATAAGAATGAGAAACAAGAAAACAATGCTAACACCCGATGTACGTGGTTCGGAGATGACACTCCTACTCCATGGTAATCCGTAAGGTGGATTAGCCCCAGCCAAGCTTCACTAAATACTCCTTTGGATGAACCAAGGTGGAGAAACCTTGTCTTACAATGCACTCCTCTTCTTTACAATGATGGAAGATGAAGACTAGAGAAGAGGAGGTTTAGAATCACAAAAACACTTGGAGAAAACTTGGTGAGTACGAGGGTATAGCTAGGAATGAGAGCACTAGTTTCACCAAGCTCCCCAAGGCCTCTTCTTATAGAAGAAGAGTTGTTTTTCCCATTGAGCTTTGATCAGTCGACTGATGCTCACCATCAGTCGACTGCCATTGAAGCTAGCGACTTCTGACAGAGCGAATCCGCGGGGATTCGCAACCGCCATTTCCAACGGGAGGCCTATCAGTCGACTGATGAAGCGATCAGTCGAGTGATCGCCGTGAGGAGTTGAGTGAGACTCCATTCTGTGCCCATTTTCGACTTGATCACCGATCATTGCTGGATTAGCGATCGACTATTGCATCATCGATCGGTGGCGGTTCTGTCGATCGTCGATAGTTTGGTTTTCATCCTGACTCAGTCGAGTACCTTATCAGTCGACTGCTACATCGTATCAGTCGACTGATACTAGTCAAGTATGAATAATTCATACTTGAATTGACTCCCTAGCCCTAGACCTAGACTTGACCTTCTAACTCTTCCTTCAGCCTTGCGCCCGCCTTAAAGAGTTTCCTTCGGCCTTGTCATGTCTTGGGTTGCCAAAAGCTTGGACTTTACGCTTGCCAAGACTACAAGCTTGGACTTATGCTGCCAAGACTTTACTTTGGACTTCTTTTGCCAAGGTTCACTCGGACTTTATGCTGCCAAGACTACAAGCTTGGTCTTACGCTGCCAAGTCCATCCCTTGGACTTCCTTTGCCAAGATCATACTTGGACTTCCTTTGCCAAGATCATACTTGGACTTCCTTTGCCAAGGTTCACTTGGACTTTATGCTGCCAAGACTACAAGCTTGGTCTTATGCTGCCAAGTCCATCCCTTAGACTTCATTTTACCAAGTCTTCATCCTTGGATTTCCCTGTCACTTAAACATGTTCACAATTAGATCAAAAAGCATTGCCTAACTTAGATGATTATCCAAACATCAAAACACATGAATGCTTGGGGCATTATTGCACCAACACCTTTTACTTAAAAAAAACATCTACAATAGAGGTAACTAGAGGTGTAGGGTTTGTTGGTGCAGTGAGTATCACTTCTTAGTTTTGATGTATGAACCACAGTTAAATGTTAGGATTCACTTGTGTTCTAATATAAGTGTGCAGGCTTAACAGGACATCCTAGTAGGTCATGTTGATCAGATACTAGGCACGTATCTTGACAGATCAGGAGGATCGGATACCAGGCATGAAGTCCAGATGGGTCGCGTGGACCGGACATTTGGCATGAAGACTAGTTGGGTCAGGAGACCGGACAATCGAAAAAAAGTCCAGCTGGGTCGGGCAGAACGGACAGCTGGTGGAAACCCTGGTGGGTCAGATCGGATGTCAAGAATGGTAAGTCCGGTAGGTAGCCAGTAGGTAAGCCTCGAGTGAAGAGGTGAGGCTGAGTCCTCTGTAGGGGGACAAAGCTAGGTGTCAATCTGACAAAAAATACGCATGGGACATAGTAGTCGAGATCGAGCAGTATTACTACTGCTATCGCATTTCATATTATCTATTTTGTGCTAATCCTGTTTTGTAAGGATCAGTCGACTTAATGGATTCAAGTCGACTGAAGTCCAGTTGACTGGAGGTGTATCAGTCGACTGGATACCTATTTGGCAGGATCAACTGGTGATCGATCGGAGATCGTACAATGCAGATGGAAAGGGCTTCAGTCGATTGAAGAGTTTGAGTTGACTGAAGAGGGAAATTTCTCGATGCGGAGCCGAGTGACGTGGAGTCGACTGGAGAGGTTTCAGTCGATTGGAAGACCATGAATTCCATATCGACGGGCTGATGAGGAGTCGACTGGAAGGCATTCCAATCGACTAGAAAAAGTTTATAAAAGTTATGCTCGACTAGATCCAAGAAATAAATTCAATCAACGTCGAAGTGTTGTTAAAATTTCGTCACGACCACAAGAGCTTCAACCTTCAAAAAGGACTCTTTTTCGACACCTTGAGCCTGCATCCGGATCTTTAGTAGTGTCGGTATAAAGTAGTCTCAATTTGCTTTTAGTTCGCTTTTGTATTTAATTTCAAGAGAGGGTAGGTTGTTACCCTTCTCTCATACTTGTAAAAAGCGAAACCCTCCGAAGTCGAGAGTTCTCGAATCAGAGGGTATTATAGTGATTGCCCAATGAGGTAGCTCTTGGGAGAGCTACGAGCATTGGAGTAGTAACCCAGTTAGGGTTGTGAACCAAGTAAACTGTCTGTGTATAAATTGCTTTTAATTTCCGCTGCATACTCTTATTAGAAAATAAGTTTAGAAAATAAATTAAATTATAAAACTCCGAGATTCACCCCCCTCTCTCGGTTCACTCGATCCTACAATTGATATCAAAGCGGGGGCACTCCAAGTTGGTGAAACCACCATCATGAGTCTTAGATTAATTTAGATTATTTTTTTCTTACTTAGATTAATTTAGAATATTTTTTTTTCTTTAGATTAATTTACAATATTTTTTTTTTCTTATTTTAGAATATTTTTCTAGCATTTAATATTTGCTAGATAATATTTTCAGCATTTAATATTTGTTAAAATAATTATTTCTACAGTTGGAATAATTATTTCTGTATTTAAATAGTTATTTCTGTATTTAGTTAATTATTTCTACATTTAAATAATTATTTCTATATTTAGATAATTATTTCTAAATTTAAATAATTATTTCTATATTTAGTCTATTATTTCTGTAATTAGATAATTATTTCTGCATTTAGATAATTATTTTTGGATTCAATTAATTATTTTTGCATTTAGATAATTATTTCTGTATTTTGTTAATTATTTTTGCAATTAAATAATTATTTCTGTATTTAGTTAATTATTTCTGCATTTAAATAATCATTTTATGCATTTTAGATATTTTAAAAATCATTTTTTGTATTTTAGATATTTTAAAAATCATTTTCTGCATTTTAGATATTTTAAAATACATTTTTTGCATATTTAAATAAGTTAATTTTTTTTTTATTTTTGCATATCTAGATCAATTTAATTAATTTTCTGATTAGAAAATATTAGATTTAATTTTTCTTGCCTTAGAAAATATTGGAATTTTTTTTTTGCCTTACAAAATATTTGATTTAATTTTCTGTAGTTAGAGAATATTTCATTAATAATGTCACACTTAGAGGGATACAACACTGTTCGCCTCCTCTCTTCAATGGAGAGGACTTTTCCTACTGGAAAAGGCGAATGAAGTGTTACTTGAAGACCGACCTAGAGGTCTGGTTTTCAATTAGGAAAGGGTTCACAGCTCCGGTAGACGACTCGGGTGAGTTGTTAGAACCGGAGAAATGGACCGTGGATATTAGAAAGAGAGCTCAAGTCGATTACAAGACACTTGACACCTTGCAATGCGGACTTACCAAAAAAGAGCTCAATAGGGTATGTCCATTTGAAAATTCTAAGGAATTATGGGGAAAATTAATTGAACTGCATGAGGGTATAAATGACACTAGGATAGCCAAATGGGACATGCTATTAAATAAATTATTTAATTATAAAATGAACGAAAATGAAAACTCTAGTCAACTTCATACTATGATTAAAGATATATTAAATGGATTGCATTTAATATAACACCAAATAGAGAATAGGGACATAATTAGGTATACGCTTAAGGCATTCCCGAGAAATTCCTTATGGACATCGATTGTCGATGCCTATAAGGTTTCTAGAGATCTCTCCACAATTAGGTTAGACGAACTATTTTGTGAACTTGAACTACACAAACAAGCTAACTCGGGTCAAACCGAGAATGATATAGCTTTGATGGCAGGTTCGATTAAAAAGGAAAGAAAAGTGAAGGGTGAGTCCGAAGACGAGTCGGAGTCGGAAACAAATGGAGCAGAGGAGATTGTCAATATGGTAAGGAAGATGTTCAACTGGAGGAAGAGATTTACGAACAAAGATACCAAAAAGGTTATCGACAACAAGCCAAGACCCCGATCGGAAGTGACGTGCTACAAATGCAACGGAAAGGGACACTACAAGTCGGAGTGCGCAAACTTAAAAAAGGAAGAAAAACCAAAAAAGGAAAAGAAGAAGAAGGCGATTAAGGCAACGTGGGATGAGTCTTCATCGGAGGAGTCGGATGCAGAAGAGACGAAGAGAAGTTTCGTCGCATTTATGGCCGAATCGAGATCCGAAGCCAAGTCGAGTTCCAAGTATGAGTCCGATTCCGAGTCCGAGAAAAGCCATAGATCCGTATCCGTTTCTGAAGGTTCAAATGAGGTAACTTCTCCCTTAGAAGATAAATTGCATAACATTATTGCATGCTTAGGTAGGAAGTTAGCTAAGTCCGAGAATCGAGTCGACTCGCTACTTAAGGAAGTCCAAGTACTTAAGGAACAAGTCAACTCGAAGACTTCGACTTGCCAAATTAAGGATAGAGACTCAACTCAAGTTGCAAAGTTTGAGGAAGAGAACTCAGTCCTAAAAAGGTAAGTAGAAGATCTAACTGGATCTTTGGAAAAGTTCACTTCGGGTTCCAAGTATCTCAACATGATGCTTGGATCTCAGTGAGCTGTGTGCAATAAATCCGGACTCGGGTACTGTTGGGTTTTTCGAGCCGCAAAAACCGCTTTTTGCATTGCGGAAACCTCGAAAGCCCCGGCCACGGATCCGTGCGAAGTATAAAATATAAAACTAACATGTATGTGTTTAATACCTTTAGATCTACTCTAGATCTACATGATAAGAAGTTACCCTCGATGCGACGCCCTTCGCAAATCCCGCTCGTCCAAAAGGTTCGCCGGAATTCGAGAGTGTCAAGTGCACACTCCTCTATTGGTATCCACACAAGCAATAGGTGGAGAAAAATACCTTAGAGTGTGCTAGCACCCTTTAGGAATTTCGTCCAAGGAGGTTGGGAGAGCTTGAGAGGGTGATCCAAGGAAGAAGATGAAGTTGTGTAACCAACCAAAATGAATACTCATCTAATGGCAATAGTGGGTGGCCACTTTTCTTAGGGGGGGGGGGGGGGGGTTACATGCATGCATGTAACTCCTCCAAGAGCCAATGGCTCTTGGTCTCCCTCATGAGGTGGCACCACATGCTAAGTCAATGATGATGTGGAGCATCATCATTGGCCGGCCATGCCAAGTCATCATCATGACATGACATTTGGTCAAGTCAAACTTGACCTTTCATCTTCCCTCTCAAGTCAAGTCAAACTTGACCTATTATCTCCCATGGTTGATCAAATCCAACCATTTGATTCAAGTCAATTTAATTTAATGAATCTCTATTCATTAATTTAAATTGATTTGATGAATCAAATCTAAATTAGACTCATTCAACACTTGAATCAAATTGAGTCCAACTCAATTAGTCTAATTAGGATTACTCTTAATCCAATTTGGTTCATCCCATGAACCTAATCCTCATGGTTCATCATATGAACCTAATCTCCATCTAATTGCCCTTATGTGTGTGACCCTATAGGTTCTTGTAACGTTGGCAATGTCCCTAAACCGATTTAGGAACATAAGCAATGAGCGGTATCTAGCAACACATCATTGCTACCCAAGTTACAAGAATGTTGAGCTCCAACATCACCTTTGTGACTGTCACAATATGTGACAATGTCCCTCTATCCTTGACATCTAGATTTACCAATTGAGGCATAGACCGTGTCATCCTCGGTACAATCTATATCTTGAACTCCAAGTAGACTCACTCTAATCAAATGAGCTTAATATCTCATATTGACTCATTTGGGCATGGCCATGCACTTCGTGGTCTCACTCTATCAAGAATATCGATGTCACCGCCGTCATATAGGAGAGATAGATCCCATCTACATCACTCACATCCCTCCGCATAATTTGTTACATACCCAGTAATCGCCTTTATAGTCCACCTATTTATGGGTGGCGTTTGACGAAGCCAAAGTATGCAACTCCTTATGTAGTGAACCATGGTGACTTCAGGTCTAAGGACTAATAGTCATACTAATAGCCACATGAGAAAGTATATGACACTCATATAACGATCCATGATACTTTCTCATGGTGGGTCATTCAGTATACATTCTCCAATGCATACCCATGTGTCAACTTGATATCTCATATCCATGACTTGTGAGATCAAGTCATCGTGTTGACCTACATGCTAGTCTCTACGCATTAACATTGTCCCTAAATGTTAATACTTGACTAGGAATGATTAAGAGTAGTGTTCTCTTGAAGTGACCTAACCCAGTATGCACATACCAAATCCCTAATCACACATCAATATTACCCATTATATACCAGATCAACATGCCCGACACAATTTAGTTTTATTCCATCCAGTTTTGCAGTCTCAATTACACACTTAATTATCAGAACCTGAATAAAAATAGAACATCAAGTCATCTCCACTCAAACTGGGAACCCTATTTTATAGATTCCCCGGACAATGTGTGCCATGCTCATCATCATCTCCTCAGTTACACCACCTCCACTTCTGGTATCTCGATCTGGGTATCGTGTTCCCTACCTGAAATTGTTACGCGACATCATGAGTTCACAGCCCAGTAAGTAGATCAATGCCAGAGATATAACGCAGGGAGGAAAATAATTCAAAAGAAACATATATCTCTACCATTGTAAATGTAAATTTCTGTAGCTCAACATACATATTCGGTTATACTTTCTGTAAGTCAATATGAAACATAACCAATACTTTTAATCAACATATCATTAAAAGAAGTACAGCGAACCCCATCATGCCTTTCTGTTACGCTAACTGCACCTAAGCATAAACACTCGTGGTACCTCACATTGTGCATTTAAAATGCTGAGCCAGTCAAATACCTTACTTTCTTGTGCAATCCTGAGGTACCTCTAGGAAGAAACTAAGGGAATCAGTCATCGATCACCAATCATCATCCAATTTGGGTGGGCCCTCCCCGGAGCTCAACCCGGGGAGCCCAACCCGTCCAGGCACCACTAATGTTCATGTACATACAGTTAGCTATCTAAGAATTTCTGTCCTTTTCTATCATACTCAGTCACCGAAGGATAGCATAAAACATCATGGGTGAACATTTATAACTAAATATTTAGCATCTAACCTCATACACAGGTAGATGATCGTATAACTTATTTACATAACATCAGTGCACAGGAAAGATTTGGATAAACAATTTAACTGAAAATAATAACAGACATCATCATGGGTGGACAAATATATATATTATCTATATATAGCATCTAGCCTCACACACAGGTAGATGGTAAGTACACACATATACGTATAGCATCCAACCTCATACACAGGTAGATGATAACTCAACTACATATATATATATATATATATATATATATATATATATATATATATATATATATATATATATATATATATATATATATCGACCTCATACACAGGTAGATGATAGTGATCACATATTACATATCATTTACAGTATAAAGAAAACTTATGAAATATTAACTAAGCATGTTAACTGATAACCAATATAACGGAAAACGTCTACTGACATAATGCTCAAGTACACACTAATATACATCCACCTAGCATGCTGATTCCTTTCAAACTAACTGCTCATCTGTTCTATGAAATATTTATCTGGCTATTAACTAGACATTTAAACCTCATATGCATAACTCAGCATTTCCAATTTCATAAGGACCCCATCATGTATATTATCCGTTATTACATATCAACCGATTGAATCCTAACCTCATCAACCCTAAATCAATTGGTCCGAACATCTCTTCTGTTCTGCCAATCCTCTAATCCGAAGGTAACGAAGCTCAGCCGATTCCCACAGCTTGATCCATTCCTAACATCCAGCAAAACAACAACCACGAACTCTGCTGGAACCCAATCACAGAACCCAGCGCGTAAACCCGATCAAAGTCGAAATCCCGAACTCAATCCCGCTGCTTAAAACCCAGAAACCCGATTAAATTTCCGACACCCCAGCTCCTCGCCTCCATCCTGTCGACGGGATCCAAGCTCCACCGGTTTCTCCAGCCCCGTCCAATCCAAGCCTACCGGAATCCCCTGCTAGAACTTACGTCGGAAACCCAAGGCTCAGGCCCAATTCACTCCCGACGTCCCGACTCCATCTCCTCCTCCCTGCCGACGCGAACCCCAGCTCCACCGGATACCTCATCTAAATCCATTCCAAATACCAAAAATCCATCCATGACGCCTGCTAGAACTCACGTCGGAAACCCAAACTCAATCCCTAAATCCCGACTCCGTCCCGCCGCTAGAACCCCGTACGACTCGCTAAACCTCCACCTCGCTAGCCCTTAGCCAAAGATTTACTTACCGTGAAGAGGAAGAAGGAAGGTCGGTGTAGCTCCGGCGGTTGGCGTCGACTCCGGCGGCAAGGATTTCGGCGTTCGCTTCCTTCGTCGTGTGGCGCGGCTTGCGAGAAGGGGGTGTGAGCGAAGGGAAAAAGGAAGAAATAAAAAAATAGAAACAGAAACATATATATATAGGGTTCGGCCGGTTAATTAGGGTTTAGGGTTTTTTCCCCTTTTTGCCTCTCAACGGTGATTATTTAGGGTGTAAATAGACCCCGAAATTTATCCCTCTTTTTCGATGATTTTCGCCCGTGGATTGATTTATTTATTTATTATTATTATTATTATTTTTTTTTTTCGAGACTTGACAACTCTTCCCCCCTAAAAAAAATTTCGTCCTCGAAATTTGACTTACCAAATAGTTCAGGGTAACGGTCACGCATATCCCGCTCGGTCTCCCAGGTAGCTTCCTCTATCTGTTGATTTCCCCATAAAACTTTCACCATTCTGATTTCTTTATTTCTCAGCTTCCGCACTTGATGATCTAATATTTGTTCTGGTCTTACCTCGTAGGATAGATCTGGTGTCCCTTTGTATGACTTCATACCCAATCACATGTGCGAGAAAGGTACCTCTGAGCATGGATACATGAAACACATTATGAACTCCCGCCAGGTTTGGTGGTAGCGCAACTCGGTATGCTCGTGTTCCAATCCGATCAAGGATCTCAAAAGGCCCAATATACCTCGGACTAAGTTTGCCCTTCCTTCCGAACCGCAGTACTCCCTTCATGGGTGACACCTTGAGAAATACATGGTCTCCCACTGTGAACTCTAGGTCCCTCCTTCGACAATCAGCATAACTCTTTTGGCGACTCATGCATTGCATTACATCCGGATCTTTGCTACTAGTTCCACAGTTTGTGTCACAATCTCTGGACCCAGAACTGCCCTTTCTCCTACCTCTTCCCAGTGTAGTGGGGTTCTACACCTTCTTCCGTATAGCGCTTCATAGGGAGCCATACCGATGGTGGATTGATAACTATTGTTATAGGTGAACTCTACCAAAGGCAGTTTGGACTCCCAACTCCCTTTGAAATCTATAATGCAAGCTCGTAGCATATCTTCCAAAATCTGAATTACTCGCTCAGATTGACCGTCGTCTGGGATGAAGCGATCTTTGAAAGCAAGTTTTGTACCCAATCCCGATGCAAACTCTTCGGAACCCTGATGTAAATTTTGGATCCCTATCTGACACAATCTGATCTGGAATGCCATGTAACCTTACTATTTCCCGTATGTACAACTCTGCATATTGTATCATAGTGAAAGTGGTTTTCACCGGCAAAAAGTGGGCTGACTTCGTCAATCGATCCACAATAACCCATACTGCATTTGATCCCTTAGCTGAGATCGGTAATCCTACCACAAAATCCATGGCAACATTTTCCCACTTCCAGACAGGTATCGAAAGCGGTTCGAGCAGTCCCGCGGGCCTTTGGTGCTCAGCTTTCACCTGTTGACAGGTAAGACACTCATGAACCATCTTGCTTATGTCTCTCTTCATGCCCGGCCACCAATATAATAGTCGCATATCCTTATACATCTTTGTGCTGCCAGGGTGGATCGAATACGGGGTAGTGTGAGCTTCCCTCATGAGATTCTCCTCGAGGATTCACCCTTAGGCACCCATATCGGCCCTTGTATCGCACTATATCCGTCGATCACGAGTAGATGGTGCTACCCTTTGCTTCATCTTTGCGTTTCCAATCCATTAAGCATTGATCAGAGGCTTGCGAATTTGATCCCGTAAGTTCGATGTAACCGTCAGTGCCGCCAACCTAACCTGCTCACCTGGTGCTATCACCTCCACTCTTATCTGTTGAAATTCTGATATCAATCTTTGCTGGGTGGTCAACTGTAATAGCGTCGCCGTCTTGCGACTTAGCGCATCCGCCACCACATTAGCCTTACCCGGGTGATAGTTAATATTGCAGTCATAATCTTTTACCAACTCCAACCATCGTCTCTGCCGCATATTCAGTTCCTTTTGAGTAAAGAAATATTTCAAACTTTTATGATCGGTGTAGATCTCGCATCGTTCTCCGTAAAGATAGTGTCGCCCGATCTTGGCGAAGACGTGCTAGTTCGAGGTCATGCGTAGGATAATTCGCTCATGCACCTTGGTGACGTGATGCATAGACAATGACCCTCCCTTACGCATCAATACAGCCCTAGATGGGTTTTGGAGGCATCAGTGTACACCACAAATTGCCCAGAAGTGTCTGGAACTGCAAGCACAGGTGCTATCATCAGCCTTTCCTTTAGCTCCATAAAACTCTTCTCGCACTGAGTAGTCCACTCGTACCTCACCCCCTTCTTGGTCAACGAAGTCAGGGGTAGCGCAATTCTCGAAAAATTCTGAATAAATCTGCGATAATACCCCGCTAGTCCCAGGAAGCTTTGAATTTCGGTAACATTCCTCGGAGTAGCCCAACTCTGGATTGCCTCCACTTTGACTGGATCCACCTCTATTCCCCTCTCCGAGACTATATGTCCTAAAAATGCTATTTGTCTCATCCAGAAATCGCATTTGCTGAACTTAGCGTATAACCGCTTATCCTTCAGAGTCTGCAGTACCAGCGTCAGATGTTGTCGGTGCTCTTCGTGACTCTGAGAGTAAATTAGTATATCATCGATGAAGATAATCACAAACTGATCCAGGTATGGCTGGAAAATCCGGTTCATCAAATCCATAAAGGCTGCGGGGGCATTAGTGAGTCCAAACGGCATAACTAGAAACTCATAATGACCATATCGAGTTAAAGCGCGTTTATGAACATCTTCTCCTTTCACCCTCAATTGGTGGTACCCCGACCTCAAGTCAATTTTTGAGAATACCGTTGCTCCCTGTAGTTGATCGAACAGATCATCGATTCTAGGCAACGGGTACTTATTCTTGACTGTAACCCGGTTCAACTCCCGGTAGTCAATGCACAACCGCATTGAACCGTCCTTCTTACGGACGAACAACACTGGCGCTCCCCAGGGTGACACACTGGGTCGGATGAAACCCTTATCCAGTAGTTCTTGTAGTTGCTCCTTCAGTTCCTTCATTTCGGTGGGTGCGAGGCGGTACGGTGCTTTAGACACGGGGGTGGTTCCCGTTACTAATTCTATCCCAAACTCAACTTCCCTGACAGGGGGTAATCCTGCAATATCCTCTGGAAATACATCGGAGAAATCCCGGACTACCTCTACTTCCTCCAGACTGGGTTTAAAAGTCTCAGAACTTCCCATTAGGTTGACTAGAAATCCGTTACACCCCTTGCTTAACATTTTCTGAGCTTTACATGCTGATATAATAGGTAGATGACTCAATGTGGAGGTTGCATTGAAGATGACAAATCCATCATTGTGTAGTTTCAGTTTAACCGTCCTTTGTTTACAGTCGATAATGGCCTCGTACCGGGTCAACCAATCCATACCCAGAATTACATCAAAGTCCACCATCTCTAATACAATAAGTTCGGCGTATACTGTATAGTTCTGCATCCTTATCGGACAGTTCCTCACTATTCTATTGCTGGTCAGTTCTTCCCCCGAAGGCAAGGACACGGTATAGCCGGTAGCCATCAAATCACATGAAATACCTAGTTTTGCAACGTAGGCCACCGATATGAAAGAGTGTGTAGCTCCAGAATCTATTAAGGCATGAGCAGGTAGGTTGACAATAGAAATTCTACCTGTGATAATGGCCGAGTCCGGATCCACCTGCTCCTGTGTCATAGCATACACTCTTCCTCTAGTTGGCTCTTTGAGTTGAGGGCAGTTCATAGCAAAGTGCCCAGATTTCTTGCACTTGTAGCACACATCTGTACCCACCAAACACTGACCTGCATGAGTCTTATCGCACTTGGGGCACTGAGTTTTTCTTTCACCCTTGAGAACAGTATGGTCGACTGGTCGGGGCTCCTGGGGTCGCTGTCGTGGCTGCGTCTCAAAGCGGTGTTGCCTCAGCGGCTCGGTGCAAACCTCTTCGACGCAGGAGGTTCCCTCCCCTGGTAGCTAGACCTCTTAGTCTGTACTTCCTTTATCATGTCATTCCTGTCCCTCTCTGCCATCAGAGCCTGATCCACAGCCTCTCTGAAGGTGGTAACTCGGCTCACCCTGACATCATGGCGGATGGCTGCCCTCAATCCCTCAGTGAAATGTTTCAGCTCCTCGACTGGTTGACTGGCGATCATAGGTACAAAATACCGCCCCTTCTCGAATTCCTTGACATACTCGACTGTTGGTCCCCTTGGCGAAGCTCGAAATTCTCGGCCATTCGGGTTACAGTGTCGTGATAAAGTATTTACCATAAAATACCTCCTTGAATTCAACCCAAGTGGTTGTAGCTAAATCCACCGCTGAACGGGCACCCTCCCACCATATCCGAGCATCGCCCCGCAACATGAATATGGCGCACCTCACCTTGTCAGCATCAGTAAGCTGCATGAAGTCATATATTGTCTCCAGTGATCGAATCCATCCTTTTGCCACAATCGGGTCTGAGCTTCCCTTAAACTCTGTTGGTCCAAGGTCACTGAGCGCTTGTAAATTGGGTTCCTGGCAGTAGGACCACGGGTGTTTCCATGCTCCTGGCTCTCAAGCATTGTTGGATCTGTTCCCCCTGAATCCGACTCTGTTCCTGCATAATTGCGGCAAGCTCAGCGAGAAACTGACTATTCTGCCCCCCTTCACCATTGTTTCTTCGGCCCGCCATTCTCCTCTAAAACCCGATACCTGTATCGTTATCTCCAATTTATACATAAACCTAAACAGGATTACATTAAGACTACTACTTGAAAAGTACATTTAAAGCTTACAACCGCGGAGATGGTTGTATCTGAGTCCTTGATGAGATTGCATGCACACACTGTCCTTTAGGATCGTTCGCTCTGATACCAACTGAAGTGACCTAACCCAGTATGCACATACCAAATCCCTAATCACACATCAATATTACCCATTATATACCAGATCAACATGCCCGACACAATTTAGTTTTATTCCATCCAGTTTTGCAGTCTCAATTACACACTTAATTCTCAGAACCTGAATAAAAATAGAACATCAAGTCATCTCCACTCAAACTGGGAACCCTATTTTGTAGATTCCCCGGACAATGTGTGCCATGCTCATCATCATCTCCTCAGTTACACCACCTCCGCTTCTGGTATCTCAATCTGGGTATCGTGTTCCCTACAGAAATTGTTATGTGACATCATGAGTTCACACCGATTGATAAGTAGATCGATGCGAGATATAACGAGGAGGAAAATAATTCAAAAGAAACATATATCTCTACCATTGTAAATGTAAATTTACGTAGCTCAACATACATATTGGTTATACTTTACGTAAGTCAATATGAAACATAACCAATACTTTTAATCAACATATCATTAAAGAAGTACAACGAACCCCATCATGCCTTTACATTGCTAAGCACCTAAGCATAAACACTCGTGGTACCTCATTATGCATTTAAAATCTTGAGCGGTCAAATACCTTACTTTCTTGTGCAATCACGAGGTACCTCTAGGAAGAAACTAAGGGAATCGATCATCGATCATCATCGTCATCGATTTGGGTAGGCCCTCCCGAGCTCAACCCAGGAGCCCAACCCGTCGAGCACCACTAATGTTCATGTACATACGATTAGCTATCTAAGAATTTACATCCTTTTCTATCATACTCGATCCAGAAGGATAGCATAAAACATCATGGGTGAACATTTATAACTAAATATTTAGCATCTAACCTCATACAGTAGATGATCGTATAACTTATTTACATAACATCGATTGCAGGAAAGATTTGGATAAACAATTTAATCGAAATAATATGAGACATCATCATGGGTGGACAAATATATATATTATCTATATATAGCATCTAGCCTCACACGTAGATGGTAAGTACACACATATCGTATAGCATCCAACCTCATACACGGGTAGATGATAACTCAACTACATATATATATATATATATATATATATATAATCGACCTCATACAGTAGATGATAGTTATCACATATTACATATCATTTACGATTATAAAGAAAACTTATGAAATATTAACTAAGCATGTTAGCGATAACCAATATAGCGGAAACGTCTACTGACATAATGCTCAAGTACACACTAATATACATCCACCTAGCATGCTGATTCCTTTCAAACTAACTGCTCATCTGTTCTATGAAATATTTATCTGGCTATTAACTAGACATTTAAACCTCATATGCATAACTCAGCATTTCCAATTTCATAAGGACCCCATCATGTATATTATCCGTTATTACATATCAACCGATTGAATCCCTAACCTACTGGCAACCCTAAATCAATTGGTCCGAACATCTCTTACATTACGCAATCCTCTAATCCAAGGTAACGAAGCTCCGATTCCACGGCAGATCCATTCCTAACATCCAGCAAAACAACAACCACGAACTCTGCTGGAACCCAATCACAGAACCCAGCGCGTAAACCCGATCAAAGTCGAAATCCCGAACTCAATCCCGCTGCTTAAAACCCAGAAACCCGATTAAATTTCCGACACCCCAGCTCCTCGCCTCCATCCTGTCGACGGGATCCAAGCTCCACCGGTTTCTCCAGCCCCGTCCAATCCAAGCCTACCGGAATCCCCTGCTAGAACTTACGTCGGAAACCCAAGGCTCAGGCCCAATTCACTCCCGACGTCCCGACTCCATCTCCTCCTCCCTGCCGACGCGAACCCCAGCTCCACCGGATACCTCATCTAAATCCATTCCAAATACCAGAAATCCATCTCCTCCTCCCTGCCGACGCGAACCCCAGCTCCACCGGATACCTCATCTAAATCCATTCCAAATACCAGAAATCCATCCGTGACGCCTGCTAGAACTCACGCCGGAAACCCAAACTCAATCCCTAAATCCCGACTCCGTCCCGCCGCTAGAACCCCGTACGACTCGCTAAACCTCCGCCTCGCTAGCCCTTAGCCAAAGATTTACTTACCGTGAAGAGGAAGAAGGAAGGTCGGTGTAGCTCCGGCGGTTGGCGTCGACTCCGGCGGCAAGGATTTCGGCGTTCGCTTCCTTCGTCGTTGTGGCCTTGCGAAGGCGAAAGGGAAATTCGTAGTGAGCGAAGGAAAAGGAAGAAATAAAAAATAGAAAGCGAAACATATATATATAGGGTTATTGGGTTAATTAGGGTTTAGGGTTTTTCCCCTTTTTGCCTCTCAGCGGTGATTATTTAGGGTGTAAATAGACCCCGAAATTTATCCCTCTTTTTCGATGATTTTCGCCCGTGGATTGATTTATTTATTTATTATTATTATTATTATTATTATTATTTTTTTCGAGACTTGACAACTCTTCCCCCCTAAAAAAAATTTCGTCCTCGAAATTTGACTTACCAAATAGTTCAGGGTAACGGTCACGCATATCCCGCTCGGTCTCCCAGGTAGCTTCCTCTATCTGTTGATTTCCCCATAAAACTTTCACCATTCTGATTTCTTTATTTCTCGACCGCACTTGATGATCTAATATTTGTTACGGTCTTACCTCGTAGGATAGATCGGTGTCCTTTGTATGACTTCATACCCAATCACATGTGCGGGATTAGAAAGGTACCTCTGAGCATGGATACATGAAACACATTATGAACTCCCGCCAGGTTTGGTGGTAGCGCAACTCGGTATGCTCGTGTTCCAATCCGATCAAGGATCTCAAAAGGCCCAATATACCTCGGACTAAGTTTGCCCTTCCTTCCGAACCGCAGTACTCCCTTCATGGGTGACACCTTGAGAAATACATGGTCTCCCACTGTGAACTCTAGGTCCCTCCTTCGACAATCAGCATAACTCTTTTGGCGACTCTGTGCCGACTGCATTCTGTCCCGGATCTTTGCTACTAGTTCCACGGTTTGTGTCACAATCTCTGGACCCAGAACTGCCCTTTCTCCTACCTCTTCCCAGTGTAGTGGGGTTCTACACCTTCTTCCGTATAGCGCTTCATAGGGAGCCATACCGATGGTGGATTGATAACTATTGTTATAGGTGAACTCTACCAAAGGCAGTTTGGACTCCCAACTCCCTTTGAAATCTATAATGCAAGCTCGTAGCATATCTTCCAAAATCTGAATTACTCGCTCAGATTGACCGTCCGTCTGGGGATGGAAAGCAGTGCTGAAAGCAAGTTTTGTACCCAATCCCCGATGCAAACTCTTCCAGAACCCTGATGTAAATTTTGGATCCCTATCTGACACAATCTGATCTGGAATGCCATGTAACCTTACTATTTCCCGTATGTACAACTCTGCATATTGTATCATAGTGAAAGTGGTTTTCACCGGCAAAAAGTGGGCTGACTTCGTCAATCGATCCACAATAACCCATACTGCATTTGATCCCTTAGCCGAGATCGGTAATCCTACCACAAAATCCATGGCAACATTTTCCCACTTCGGATAGGTATCAGGCGGTTCGAGCGATCCGCGGGCCTTTGGTGCTCAGCTTTCACCTGTTGACAGGTAAGACACTCATGAACCATCTTGCTTATGTCTCTCTTCATGCCCGGCCACCAATATAATAGTCGCATATCCTTATACATCTTTGTGCTGCCAGGGTGGATCGAATACGGGGTAGTGTGAGCTTCCCTCATGAGATTCTCCCTCAGGGATTCACCCTTAGGCACCCATATGCGGCCCTTGTATCGCACTATCCCGTCAATCACTGAGTAGATGGTGCTACCCTTTGCTTCATCTTTGCGTTTCCATTCCATTAACTGTTGATCCGAGGCTTGTTCTGCCCGAATTTGATCCCGTAAGTTCGATGTAACCGTCAGTGCCGCCAACCTAACCTGCTCACCTGGTGCTATCACCTCCACTCTTATCTGTTGAAATTCTGATATCAATCTTTGCTGGGTGGTCAACTGTAATAGCGTCGCCGTCTTGCGACTCAGCGCATCCGCCACCACATTAGCCTTACCCGGGTGATAGTTAATATTGCAGTCATAATCTTTTACCAACTCCAACCATCGTCTCTGCCGCATATTCAGTTCCTTTTGAGTAAAGAAATATTTCAAACTTTTATGATCGGTGTAGATCTCGCATCGTTCTCCGTAAAGATAGTGTCGCCAGATCTTCAAAGCGAAGGCGGCGTTGCTAGTTCCAGTCATGCGTAGGATAATTCTCATGCACCTTCACCGGTGGCGTGATGCATAGGCAATGACCCTCCCGCATCAATACAGCCCCTAGACCAGTTTTGGAGGCATCAGTGTACACCACAAATTGCCCAGAAGTGTCTGGAACTGCAAGCACAGGTGCTATCATCAGCCTTTCCTTTAGCTCCATAAAACTCTTCTCGCACTGAGTAGTCCACTCGTACCTCACCCCCTTCTTGGTCAACGAAGTCAGGGGTAGCGCAATTCTCGAAAAATTCTGAATAAATCTGCGATAATACCCCGCTAGTCCCAGGAAGCTTCGAATTTCGGTAACATTCCTCGGAGTAGCCCAACTCTGGATTGCCTCCACTTTGACTGGATCCACCTCTATTCCCCTCTCCGAGACTATATGTCCTAAAAATGCTATTTGTCTCATCCAGAAATCGCATTTGCTGAACTTAGCGTATAACCGCTTATCCTTCAGAGTCTGCAGTACCAGCGTCAGATGTTGTCGGTGCTCTTCGCGACTCTGAGAGTAAATTAGTATATCATCGATGAAGATAATCACAAACTGATCCAGGTATGGCTGGAAAATCCGGTTCATCAAATCCATAAAGGCTGCGGGGGCATTAGTGAGTCCAAACGGCATAACTAGAAACTCATAATGACCATATCGAGTTCTGAAGGCAGTTTTATGAACATCTTCTCCTTTCACCCTCAATTGGTGGTACCCCGACCTCAAGTCAATTTTTGAGAATACCGTTGCTCCCTGTAGTTGATCGAACAGATCATCGATTCTAGGCAACGGGTACTTATTCTTGACTGTAACCCGGTTCAACTCCCGGTAGTCAATGCACAACCGCATTGAACCGTCCTTCTACTGACGAACAACACTGGCGCTCCCGGGGTGACACCTTTGGGTCGGATGAAACCCTTATCCAGTAGTTCTTGTAGTTGCTCCTTCAGTTCCTTCATTTCGGTGGGTGCGAGGCGGTACGGTGCTTTAGACACGGGGGTGGTTCCCGTTACTAATTCTATCCCAAACTCAACTTCCCTGACAGGGGGTAATCCTGTAATATCCTCTGGAAATACATCGGAGAAATCTCGGACTACCTCTACTTCCTCGATCGGGTTTAAAAGTCTCAGAACTTCCCATTAGGTTGACTAGAAATCCGTTACACCCCTAGCTTAACATTTTCTGAGCTTTACATGCTGATATAATAGGTAGATGACTCAATGTGGAGGTTGCATTGAAGATGACAAATCCATCATTGTGTAGTTTCAGTTTAACCGTCCTTTGTTTACAGTCGATAATGGCCTCGTACCGGGTCAACCAATCCATACCCAGAATTACATCAAAGTCCACCATCTCTAATACAATAAGTTCGGCGTATACTGTATAGTTCTGCATCCTTATCGGACAGTTCCTCACTATTCTATTGTTGGTGATTCTTCCCAGATGGCAAGGACACGGTATATGGCGGTAGCCATCAAATCACATAAAATACCTAGTTTTGCAACGTAGGCCACCGATATGAAAGAGTGTGTAGCTCCAGAATCTATTAAGGCATGAGCAGGTAGGTTGACAATAGAAATTCTACCTGTGATAATGGCCGAGTCCGGATCCACCTGCTCCTGTGTCATAGCATACACTCTTCCTCTAGTTGGCTCTTTGAGTTGAGGGCAGTTCATAGCAAAGTGCCCAGATTTCTTGCACTTGTAGCACACATCTGTACCCACCAAACACTGACCTGCATGAGTCTTATCGCACTTGGGGCACTGAGTTTTGCTTTCACCCTTGAGAACAGTATGGTCGACTGGTCGGGCTCTGGAGTCGGCCGTGGTCGCGTCAAACTATGGTTGTTGCCTCGCGGCTCGGTGCAAACCTCTTCGACTCGCGCAGAGGTTCCCTCCTGGTAGCTAGACCTCTTAGTCTGCACTTCCTTTATCATGTCATTCTGTCCCTCTTCGCCATCGTGAGCTCGATCCACGCCTCTCGAAGGTGGTAACTCGGCTCACCCTGACATCATGGCGGATGGCTGCCCTCAATCCCTCAGTGAAATGTTTGACTCCTCGACTAGTTGGTATGATCATAGGTACAAAATCAGCCCCTTCTCGAATTCCTTGACATACTCGGCCGCTGTTGGTCCCTTGGCGAAGCTCGAATTCTCACGGCCATTCGGGTTGTTACTAAAGTATTTACCATAAAATACCTCCTTGAATTCAACCCAAGTGGTTGTAGCTAAATCCACCGCTGAACGGGCACCCTCCCACCATATCCGAGCATCGCCCCGCAACATGAATATGGCGCACCTCACCTTGTCAGCATCAGTAAGCTGCATGAAGTCATATATTGTCTCCAGTGATCGAATCCATCCTTCTGCCACAATCGGGTCTGAGCTTCCCTTAAACTCTGTTGGTCCAAGGTCCCTGAACTGCTTGTAAATTGGGTTCACACTGGCCGTGGGACCACTGGGGGTGTTTCCATGCTCCCTGGCTCTCAACAGTTGTTGGATCTGTTCCCCCTGAATCCGACTCTGTTCCTGCATAATTGCGGCAAGCTCAGCGAGAAACTGACTATTCTGCCCCCCTTCACCATTGTTTCTTCGGCCCGCCATTCTCCTCTAAAACCCGATACCTATTTATACATAAACCTAAACAGGATTACATTAAGACTACTACTTGAAAAGTACATTTAAAGCTTACAACCGCGGAGATGGTTGTATCTGAGTCCTTGATGAGATTGCATGCACACACTGTCCTTTAGGATCGTTCGCTCTGATACCAACTGAAGTGACCTAACCCAGTATGCACATACCAAATCCCTAATCACACATCAATATTACCCATTATATACCAGATCAACATGCCCGACACAATTTAGTTTTATTCCATCCAGTTTTGCAGTCTCAATTACACACTTAATTCTCAGAACCTGAATAAAAATAGAACATCAAGTCATCTCCACTCAAACTGGGAACCCTATTTTGTAGATTCCCCGGACAATGTGTGCCATGCTCATCATCATCTCCTCAGTTACACCACCTCCGCTTCTGGTATCTCGATCTGGGTATCGTGTTCCCTACCTGAAATTGTTACGCGACATCATGAGTTCACAGCCCAGTAAGTAGATCAATGCCAGAGATATAACGCAGGGAGGAAAATAATTCAAAAGAAACATATATCTCTACCATTGTAAATGTAAATTTCTGTAGCTCAACATACATATTCAGTTATACTTTCTGTAAGTCAATATGAAACATAACCAATACTTTTAATCAACATATCATTAAAAGAAGTACAGCGAACCCCATCATGCCTTTCATTCGCTTAACCTAAGCATAAACACTGTGGTACCTCACATTGTGCATTTAAAATCTTGAGCATCAAATACCTTACTTTCTTGTGCAATCTGTACCTCTAGGAAGAAACTAAGGAATCGATCATCGATCATCGGTCAATCATCGATTTGGGTGGGCCCTCCCGAGCTCAACCCAGGGAGCTAACCGTCGAGCACCACTAATGTTCATGTACATACGATTAGCTATCTAAGAATTTACATCCTTTTCTATCATACTCGATCAGAAGGATAGCATAAAACATCATGGGTGAACATTTATAACTAAATATTTAGCATCTAACCTCATACACAGGTAGATGATCGTATAACTTATTTACATAACATCAGTGCACAGGAAAGATTTGGATAAACAATTTAACTGAAAATAATAACAGACATCATCATGGGTGGACAAATATATATATTATCTATATATAGCATCTAGCCTCACACACAGGTAGATGGTAAGTACACACATATACGTATAGCATCCAACCTCATACACAGGTAGATGATAACTCAACTACATATATATATATATATATATTTAGCATCTGACCTCATACACAGGTAGATGATAGTTATCACATATTACATATCATTTACAGTATAAAGAAAACTTATGAAATATTAACTAAGCATGTTAACTGATAACCAATATAACGGAAAACGTCTACTGACATAATGCTCAAGTACACACTAATATACATCCACCTAGCATGCTGATTCCTTTCAAACTAACTGCTCATCTGTTCTATGAAATATTTATCTGGCTATTAACTAGACATTTAAACCTCATATGCATAACTCAGCATTTCCAATTTCATAAGGACCCCATCATATATATTATCCGTTATTACATATCAACTGATTGAATCCCTAACCTCGGCAACCCTAAATCAATTGGTCCGAACATCTCTTCTGTTCTGCCAATCCTCTAATCCGAAGGTAACGAAGCTCAGCCGATTCCCACAGCTTGATCCATTCCTAACATCCAGCAAAACAACAACCACGAACTCTGCTGGAACCCAATCACAGAACCCAGCGCGTAAACCCGATCAAAGTCGAAATCCCGAACTCAATCCCGCTGCTTAAAACCCAGAAACCCGATTAAATTCCGACACCCCAGCTCCTCGCCTCCATCCTGTCGACGGGATCCAAGCTCCACCGGTTTCTCGGCCGTCCAATCCAAGCCTACGGAATTCCTGCTAGAACTTACGTCGGAAAGCCAATGCTCAGGCCCAATTCACTCCCGACGTCCCGACTCCATCTCCTCCTCCCTGCCGACGCGAACCCCAGCTCCACCGGATACCTCATCTAAATCCATTCCAAATACCAGAAATCCATCTCCTCCTCCCTGCCGACGCGAACCCCAGCTCCACCGGATACCTCATCTAAATCCATTCCAAATACCAGAAATCCATCCGTGACGCCTGCTAGAACTCACGCCGGAAACCCAAACTCAATCCCTAAATCCCGACTCCGTCCCGCCGCTAGAACCCCGTACGACTCGCTAAACCTCCGCCTCGCTAGCCCTTAGCCAAAGATTTACTTACCGTGAAGAGGAAGAAGGAAGGTCGGTGTAGCTCGTGAGTTGGCGCGTCGACTCGGCAAGGATTTTGGCGTTAAACTTCGCTTCGTCGTCGTGGGCTTGAGCGAGAAAGGGGGTCGCGGAGCGAAGGGAAAAAGGAAGAAATAAAAAAATAGAAACAGAAACATATATATATAGGGTTCGGCCGGTTAATTAGGGTTTAGGGTTTTTTCCCCTTTTTGCCTCTCAACGGTGATTATTTAGGGTGTAAATAGACCCCGAAATTTATCCCTCTTTTTCGATGATTTTCGCCCGTGGATTGATTTATTTATTTATTATTATTATTATTATTTTTTTTCGAGACTTGACATCTCTATATCATCTCATTATCGATTCAACCAATCGATTGATATAGATAAGAACCTACTACTCAAGGACATTATTATATTTAGTTAGTTGACACCAATACAAGTAAATATAATAACCATGCCTTTGTAAATAGGAATATGATACAATAAAGTCCATACAACAATCATCACATGATTGACTCTAGGGCTTTCAATAACAGGTACAAGGCTAAGTCCACCTATAAATCATACATGTCATTACTTAGCCAAAATGCTAAGAATCGAGTCCAAGCATGGATTTCTAAGTCTAGCTTAGTCAACCAAGTTAGACCAAATCAATTTTGGGTTCCCAAGAGTCAAGTTCACTTAGTGAACAAAACTCAATCTAACTACCATTTAGGGAGCTAACACTTTGCTAGTTTCCTTGTTTAGTTAAACACTTGCATGCTTTAGTTTACTTTATTTGCTTAATTTAGAATGGACTAGATAGGAAACAAAGTAGTTTAAACTTGAACAACCTAGTACTAAGACAAGTGAACTGATAGTAAGTTAGGGAAGCTCTTCGAAGTGCATGTCTAGGAAGTGGTCGTTGCTCCGATGACCAAGAAGGTCATGTGCCTCGCCACGACCTGGTGCACTAAGTCAAGTGGAATTGACCGAAGCTAACTCACTAAGTCTTTAACTAGTTAGACCAAGGCTTAGTCTAAAGTGAATCAAGTACTTGATTCCTTTATTGACTTTGTTTAGGAAGTGGTCGTTGCTCCGATAACCAAGAAGGCCATGTGCCTCGCCACGACCTGGAAGTCAATACTGCAAAAACCTACTTGACTAGCTCAAACCAAGCTTGAATCTAACACAAGTTTAAACACTTTGAAATTGCTCATTAAATTCAATTAAGATAAAAGGAATTCTCATCTCACAAAACTCATAGGAATAAGTGTATTGAAAACTTAGCCTAGGTGAGATGATTTAGATCTTAATTAAGATTAATTAGGTTAATTTAGTTTAGCTAAATCTAATATACTTAAACCAAAATTAATAAATTTATCTTAACAACTTACCTTAATTAAACTCAACTTAATGTAATATACATAAACTAAACAAACATACCTAATTAAAACGAATTAACTTAACAAAACTTAATTTATTAAAAAACAACTCAACTTAATTTATTAAACTAATATATCTAAATAAACAGATTTATTTAACTTAAGAAACTAATTAATAACGTGGTCTAAATTTAATCAAACCTAATTTATCAAGATTAAAACAAATTTAATCATCTAAATCAATATAACTAGCTTATTCGAATAAAAACAATTAAGTAAATAAATTTAGATTAATAAAATTGAGTAAATCGAATTAAACATAAAAAACAACCAAATTCAAAAATACTCGAATTCAGTTGATTGAATTGCTTTCAGTCGACTCAACAAGAGTCGATCAATCACTTGATTGTCTCAGTATCGGGAAGGTAAGCGCGACTTGATCAAGTCAATTAAGTCGACTGAAATGAACCGGTAGATAAAATTTAGGCAGCGAAGTAAATGATCAAATTTATTACAGTCGACTGAAAACATGTTTAGTTGACTCAAATTTAGGCGACTGGAATATTTTCAGTCGACTCAATACTGTCTATAAGAACAATGCCAAGCCACGCCAAATTCACTCACAACAGCCACCAATCCACCTCAAAAACCCTAATTCCAGACTTCCAAAGTTCTTAGGTCATCATATTCTTTTAGTACCATCCTAAATGCTGAGGTAATAACTCGAACACCTTAGTTTCAATTATGTTCAATAAATATTGAATATTTGTAATTTAATTAGGGGTAAAAGAAGAGATATTGAGATTGAGTCATCAACTCTATGCATGGATATTAGGTTTCCCACTGAGGGGCATAAGATTAGATTTGAAAGCACCACTTACATTCCTATGCCTACTAGGTACATTAGTAGATCATACTTTAGTAATGCATGCATGCTTAGTATGAGGGTCATCACACACTATGGATTAGAAAAACTAGTTTATTATAAAAACTCCATTAACATAGACATATGTGCAGAGTTTTTCAATAACTTTAGTAAAATTGATGACCTTTCATACTCAACTAGGGTACAGGGTAAGAACTTTGTTTTTACCCCTACCATGTTGAGAGAGCATTTAGGACTTATGCATTTGACATGCCCTGTTGCATGATTTCCATCCACAGAATTACCGTACGGTGACCCCTACTTTCATATTACATTAGATAGGATACACATGCATCTTTTTGGTGAGGAAAGAACTCCGTCAATGAGTATCTTTAGTTCTACAAGTCTCAGAGTACAGGACTATACCCTGTACCGAGTTATAGTGAACTGCATTTTGTCACTCACCACTAGGGACATCGCTATGATGCACCCTTATCATTCATTTTTACTTTATGCACTTAGTCATAGGTTGGATTTAGACATTAGTCTATAGATGTTCCATTCCATCATTTATCATTCCAGGTCAGTCACTAGCAGGAAGGCACATTTGCCTTATTGCCATGTCATCACATCTCTCTTAGCTGCATTAGGATTTGATGTTACAATAGGTAACATCAAATAGCTTACTGAGTACGACATGATAGGGTCTAGATAGTTTGGTTTAGCAAAAATAGGTCTAGACGACAATAATATCCTTGCATGGAAGAGAGATGGCCCTTAACCCCAGCCCTAGCCTGACCCGGAGCAGGAGCATGAGCCAGAGATCGACCCCGACCACCACTCAGAGTCCGAGCATCAGGGAGCCCCAGGATTTGATAGTTTGTCACCATTTCTTGGGATTCCAGCACCTCCGACCGTAGCAGAGAGACTATCTAGGTTAGAGGATGCGATGCAGCGCCAGGAGCAGCAACATCTTGAGATGATGCAGATTTTGTAGGCGCAGAGAGAGGGCCATAGAGAGATGATGGAGCTTCTTAGGTCATGGGACATGGGTCCTTCTCATCCTCCATCTACTGATTAGGATTATTTTGATACTTGAACTTAATAAATTTTTTTAAAAAGAACTTGTGTGTGAATTGTGGTATGATTGGTAGATTAGAAATTTTCATGCTTATCATTCAGAATTATTTTGAAAAGTAATATTATATATTTTTTTAAAAAAATTAAAAATTAATCTAGATTAGGTCAATCTAGACTTCATGATCTTATAGATCTAGGTAGCCTTCGCATCTCATAAACACCTAGGATTACCTGTTTGTGTATTGAGTCACAAAGATGAGCGTGAGATGTTAGGACTGCACCCCTTGTTCCAGATGTAGATCAAGTGCATCGACATGAACCAACACGAGATTTACAAGAGCAAACCAATCACTTCAGTGACTAACTCTAATTTAAAGCTTGATGATTAATACTATATCATTTGAGCTAGTAAAGAGTTAGATATTTACTTTAAGGATAATTTTTAGATGTGTATTTTCAAAATTTAAATATAATATTTAAGAATTCATGCTTGGACTTATTCCCTATCAATTTTGCATTAAATTGAAAAATTGAAATTTTTTAAAAATTCTTTAAAAATTTTGAAACTAAGTTTTTATTCAAGGGGAGTTTTTTTGAAAAATTGGAAGAATTTGAAAATTCTTTAAAAATTTTGAAACTAAGTTTTAATTCAGGGGGAGTTTTTTTAAAAAATTAGAAAATTTTTAAAAATTCTTTAAAAATTTTGAATATAAGTTTTTATTCAGGGAGAGTTTTGAAAATTTTGAAAATTCTTCAGGGAGTATTAAAAAGTTGAAAATTTTTAAAGTTTGAAATTTTTTTATAGTTTGAAAATATTTGAAAAGTTATAAATATTGTTGAAAAACTTATATTAAATCAAATTTCAAGGTTGAAATATTTTAATTTTTGAGTTTGATAATTTCTCATTTTTGTGAAACTTCAACTCTCCACTACATTATGTTGGCATTTTATACTTAATCTTTATTTTGATGTATGTCAAAGGGGGAGAGAAGAGATATAAAATTATAGATTTAAAAAATATATATAAAGTTAAGAAGATGCAAAATTTTGATAAGGACTTATGCATCTCATACATGGTTAAATTTATGCATCAAATATTCATGACAAAAGTTGATAGTTCATTTCTTATATATGTCAATATATGAAGATTGATATTTGATTATCCTAACTTTAACTGATGTGTTGTCATACATCAAAAAGGGGGAGATTGTTGATGCAATGAGCATCACTCCTTAGTTTTGATGTATGAACAACAGTTAAATGTTAGGATTCACTTGTGTTCTAATATAAATGTTAAGTGTGCAGACTTAACAAGAAGTCCTAGTAGATCGTGTTGACTGGATACTAGGCACGTATCTTGACAGATCAGGAGGACTGGACACCAAGCATGAAGTCCAGATGGGTCGCGTGGATCGGACATTTGGCATGAAAACCGGTTGGGTTAGGAGACCGGACAATCGGCAAAAAGTCCAGTTGGGTCAGGCAGAACGGACAGATGGTGGAAGCCTTGGTGGGTCAGATCGGATGCCAAGAATAGTAAGTCCAGTAGGTAGCAGGGCAGGTAAGCCTCGAGTGAAGAGGTGAGGCTGAGTCCTCTGTAGGGGGACAAAGCTAGGTGTTGATCCGGCGAAAATTCCGTGTGGGACTTAATAGTCGAGATCGAGTAGTATTACTACTGCTATCGCATTTCATATTATCTATTTTATACTAATCCTATTTTGTAGGGATCAGTCGGCGAATGGATTCAAGTTGACTGAAGTCCAGTCGACTGGAGGTGTATCAGTCGACTGGATACCTATTTGGCAGGATCATCTAGTGATTGATCGGATATCGTGCGATGCAGATGGAAAGGGCTTTAGTCGACTGAAGAGTTTAAGTCAACTGAAGAGGAAAATTTTCTGATGCGGAGCCGAGTGATGTGGAGTCGATTGGAGAGGTTTCAGTCGACTGGAAGACCATGAATTCCATATCGACGGGCTGATGTGGAGTTGATTGGAAGGCATTCTAGTCGACTGGAAAAAGTTTATAAAAGTTATGCTCGACCAGATCCAAGAAATAAATTCAATCAACGTCGAAGTGCTGTCAAAATTTCCTCACGACCACAAGAGCTTCAACCTTAAAAAATGACTCTTTTCCGACACATTGAGCCTGCATCCGGATCTTCAGTAGCGTCGGTATAAAGTAGTCTTAATTTGCTTTTAGTTCACTTTTGTATTTAATTTCAAGAGAGGGTAGGTTGTTACCCTTCTCTCATACTTGTAAAAAGAGAAACCCTCCGAAGTCGAGAGTTCTCGAATCGGAGGGTATTATAGTGATTGCCCAAGGAGGTAGCTCTCGGGAGAGCTACGGGCCTTTGTCACGCTCGAGAGTATGCCAAGCCGAAAATAATCGGACAACATCTCCTCTGTACGTGATACAATTTCTTGATATACATAAAGCCTTTCGGCCACAATCACATAACAAATATATAGACATAATCCATACAAACACAGCGGAAGATACTGACAAATAATAAATACACAATGACTCAACTATGCACTCTGGAGTGACTTGACACAACAAGAACCATAATATCAGAAGTCAAATACATACAACACATCCGTAACCACAAATACGGAAACGATACAAGATAAAATCTCAAAACGACAATCCAACAGAATACCACAAATCGTAATAAACCTCCATCCGTTCGGTGTGAGATGGGATCAGCTGACGGAGCTCCGAACATTCAAGGAATCTTCTACCTGTTACCTAGGCGACAGGAAACCCAGGGTCCATGGTGGTGAGTATAAACTCAGGGGTAATATATAGAAAGTGCATGAACAACATACAGGGATATAGAGATCTACCATGTGAAGATCTATAGGTATATAGAATGAGTCCAATAGACATATAGTCCTAAATGTACTAACAAGTAACCACAGTATAGTCATACTCAATGCATATACTAAACTGATCAACTGAACATGCAGTAATATACCAACGTACCTGACGGGCTGCAACACCATCAGCTATATCATCCTGAACAAGTATACAATAACATAACCCATATAACGTACAATGTCAATCCCATATCTGACCAACACCCAGACATATGAACAGTATATAATCACATGTAATAACAACCGGTCCATACTACACTATGACATGACGCTAATCAAATGCATACAACAGTCTGAACCAACACATATATCATGCTTAACAGACATCAATATATAATATGCAAATGACATGTATCATGATGAACAAGCATATGCAGCAAACATAGCTCAATCAAATGCAGCATCTCACAGGCATATAAAAAACATATATCAAATACATGCATACATATATATATCAGCAATGTATATGCATGACCATGTCTGCATACCCATCCAACCACGACCGCAGTATGGCCTGGGTGGCACGACATGACGACTAGCCCGACTCTAACAACCACTACTCTCGAGTGGCTGAGTTGGGTAGTATGAATGAGTAGCATATAAGCGTGAAAAGCTAACTACTCCACGGGGGTCCCTGCTGCTGGCCACTCCATCACTACCCATGAGTAGACGAGCTCCTCACACAGGACAACTGCACGTCACACAACCACCGTCTATAGTGGACGAGTGCTAACACCACTCTGCACAGTGGCCAGGTGCGCATCTCCAGCTACCACCGTCTATAGTGGCCGAGCACGGCACATCCAATGCTCTGTCCTAAACCCTGCTACCACTACCCCGAGTGGCCAGGGAGGCAGGTTGACTGACGACCCGTCTCAACCACAAGGGAGACCCCAGTCGACAGCATGCATGCAATGTAATGATGCATAGCTCCACATACGTATCCTCGCAACACTCTCTATCCCACGGGGAGTCCTAGTCAACCAAAAGTCAACTATGCAAGGACTACTAATCCACAAGACACTCTCTCTACCAAACAAAGAGTCATATACAACTGACAGTCAACCACGCTAAGACCTCCATTCCGTAGCGATATACTATCGACAATCCATATAACCATACACAAATACACAATCCATAATGGATATACAATCACGCTAGGACCTCTAGTCCATAGCCACATACTGACAACCACACCCTTGTCTATGCACAGATGACTAGATCTACCATAGATGCACCACTAACATGTGTACGATATAATAATCGACTCCATAATCTGATCCATCACCTAACCCTAGTGATGTAACACAGTAACCCAATCTGAGGTCACAAAGATAACCCTAACCACATGTACTTAATTGAACATCCATCAGCTAACACACAATAGGGTTTGTAATTCATATCCGTGATAAATGAATGATGAACTAACATCAATATCTCAAAGGTCAAGGCTAAGTACAAGCACATGATAAAATAAGAGTGGATCTTAGATCAAAGTAATAGCATACGTCCACATTCATGCACCAGATTCAGATCAAAACTACCTGACCAGGGTAGATATTACCCACCTGATACGAAGCTCGAATAATCTTCACGGTCGTGGACCTACTTCGTATCCCTAATGTGCACAATAATAACAAATTATGGTGAAGTACAAGTCTCCGATAATTATACGAACTAAACACTAATTCGTTCTATATTCGTATCCTTCCCTCGACTACGAGTTAAAACTCGATTATCCCAATCCAATCCATCATAACCCAACTCATATTAAATCACCGACATCCTCAAGATCAATTAAGGTAAATAGATCTAAACACACTCAAAATAGGGTTGTAATAGAAGCTTACCACAAGATCAGTCTACCACTATTAACAACCACCGATCTCACTGACTACAGCTCCTCACACCCGGCACAAACAGAACACCCCCTGTTCAACAATGACAGATCGATCAACATCCACCACCTCTACTACATATCTGGAATCTAATGAACAGAATAAGATAAAGGGAATAAAACAGAGATTATACCAAATCGGACTTCACCGGCCAATCCTATCCCCTATGGAATTCTATTCACCAGATCTACAACCCCCCTTCTTCCTACAATGACCCAAGCTACCATTGAAACAATCGGCCGAGGACACTCACAGCAAGAACAGATCCATCAACATCCAAAAATCACACCGACACACCACAATGCATAGCAATTAGAGATGAAACAATAGGAATACGCAAAACTTACCGATCAGATCCCCTCTGACAGCACCCCCTTGTTCACCGGAGCAATCCCAGCTCCAACACTTCCAACCACAAATCTAGGCTAAGACAACACATCCAAAGCTGAATCTAAAGGAAATCAACAATGAAACCAAACCCTAGACAACCCAAATACCTCAATCGATAACTCACTACTGCGGCGACAACACCGCCCGTCCGCCGAAAGTTTCATCGAGATCCCCAGGCGAGAACCCACTGTTATTCGGTCGGAGATCAACCAAGGAAGCGGCGCCATCGAGCTGCTCTCACCGAACACTGACAAGTTGAGATCGACGGCGGAATCGCACAGAGAGGAGAAGAAGGCAGCGAAAATGGGAGAGGGGAAATCGCGGAATGAGCTCTGTGGCCAATCAATTTTTCTAGTTTTTTAATTGCCATTCAGAAACTGGTTTGATTGAACCAGTCCAAGCTAATTTCAAGCCCAGAAATTTCAGCCCAATGGAATCAACCCAACAAATTCAGCCCAAGCCCAATCCTTAATCAATCCCTTGATTAAGCCCAATTAGCTAATCAAACCTAACCACTAATTAAACCCAATTAACTCACTAATTAAACCCAATTAATTAATGGGGTTAATCCATATAATTTTTTTTTTTGTATTTTACATTCTCCCCCACTTATAAAAATTTGGTCCCTAAATTTCTGACTCATGTATGAGTACGAGATGTCACAATAACCATCTCAAGTATCCGGAGAAAAGTCACACACCTCAAGTGACTAAGTGGGGTACTGAGCTCAAATATTATTTTCCAGCTCTTATATACACTCTCAATCAACCTATTAAGAGGTAAATAACTATACCAGAGTGGAGCTCTATATCCATGACCTGTTGGAGACTTTGCCAGAATCGTAAGGTAAATCATGAATCACTATCAGAAATGATACTCAAGGATACTCCATGGATATAATTCCATCAAGCGATCCAACAAAATCCACCCTATGACTCGATAGAAAATGAGCAGACTTGACTAATCGACCACCGATTATCCAAATTGCATCAAATCCTTACCAAATTCTAGATAATCTCCCAACGTTGTCCATTGTACTAGGCTACCACTTCCATCATGGTACGTAACCCTACTGGTCACTAATATTCCACCTTTACTTGTTGGCCCACCCAACATCGAACTACAAATTCAACCATGTCCTACATGTCGTTCCACCACAAAGGACGTTTCAACACACACTATATTCAGATCCACTCCGAACAAATCACCAATCTCTAATGTCGAGACCCCTAAATCAACTCTTCCTGAATTGAATGCAACTTTGGGAACCACTATCCTCCTCAGAGATGGAGAATTATTCTCACAGGAGAAAAACCATCTACTCTCCAAAGTCCACTCTATCACGCCAACAATGACAATTGTATGACACCAAGTCACTACAATATCAATACTAGAGTATACACAGGTGTCCTTTAAGTTGTTCTAAATATATCATCTATCCACAACGAAGGATATCCATTTTCAACAGCTTCCATGCTCCAACATCGAAAATCGATGCATAACCTCAAAGGTACATCTCTCTTTTAACAAAGAGTTACGAGTCTTCTCAAGAAGAACTGCTAGGACAGATAAATCTCCCATCCAACACCTCCTATAACCGCAACTATGTTCTTCTAATTTCCACAGTGTTTAGCAATACCAATAAAATCATCTCCCGGTATGAGGTCCCCAATATCGGAACTATTCCCGAAATCACCCTCAATTGCATATTCCACTTGCCTATGTAGTGGCAATTCCAGGAGTTCATCCGAAACTACATCCGAATACCCTCGGATTATACACACATCCGAGAGACATAGTATATCGTCATTTCAACAATTTAACTATCTGTAAGGATATATCCATAGTAGAGGTATGTCTAGCAAAGGCTAAGGGTATCCCTTGACTTCTTGGTTGTTGATCAACATCTCACCTGACGGTAGAGAAAATCACCAACCCACAAGTCGATAGAAACCCTTCTAATCTTATCTAAGAATATTCTAGACCTAGATACCTGTAAACTACCAGTATCTCTCAATATATCCACACATAGGGTAAACTAAGGTAATACCCCAAATGACCAATTCTTTGGTCTTCTATAACTCCTCTACTCGAGTAATCATGTAACTCGTCCAAATTCTGCTCTTGGCGATTGAGCTCATGTAAGTGCAAAGGAATATCATGGAGGAACTGAAATCAACTGCTGGAACTGAGGTACAAACCAAACGACTACAATGGAGATGGCAAATACTGTTGTACTGGCAAAGAGTACCCCAACCGACTGTAAAATACTAAATAACTGCCAACCTCGTAGCACGCTCCAACTCTATGAATGGTATAGATATGTCTGGAGAATACAACATAGATATGACCATCGTCGTAAACTCTCTCCTCTGTACAAAGCATAACCACGCCTGGGAAGGTAATAGTTGTTGTCGTCTGGAGAGGTAACAGTTGTTGTCTGAACGTCTAAGTCTTCTGAGATGTCTTATGTTGATAGTGCTAAGTAACTCGCTTCTCTCGGCTGGAAGTATCAAAGAACTCTACTATATCTGAGGCTATAGATCGTTGCTGGTGTGATAATCCACTCTTCTGTGATGATCTCGGCTTTCGAGGTTGTGGATCGTCCTCTCGAAAGCTTCATCCATAGTCTTCAACTGAGTCTTCAAAGTACATACTCTCCTCGTAGATACTAGTTGCTTATAGTAGAAACAGATAAAATGATCCATCGGATAATCTGACTCTACGTCTCGTCGTGACCCATACTGCACACACATAATCCCTTCGAAGTATTTCTTCTGAGTTCGCTGATAAACATGAGAAGATGCTGTCGATCTGCAGTCAGTCTTCTATGGTCGGAAAACTCTCCAATAGTCGCTTGTGACTCATGACTCTAATCTTGCTCCTTTTGTCAAACATTCGGAGACTTCTAATTCCAATTAATTTGACTTGCAATGTCTGCTTATCAAATATCCAACTTTTAAAACACTTGCTATGGAGTCATTTCTATACACATGACTCGGTCTAATGCCTTCCGATAGGATCTGGTAGGAGATCCAAACATCCTGATCAAACTATCAGCCAATAAACTGTGGGTGGATTAAGACATGTCAATCACATTCTCGAGCTATTAGGTGGTCGTAACCCTTGCAAGTCTAATAACTTTGCATGGTACCTTCGTTACCAAATGATCACCCTACTTGCAGCTCAAGAATTCCCTGACAATGAGTCAAAGAAGATGATGTGGGGAAATACTCTCTCACAACATCACTACACCATGGCCAAGTGATGTGTGATTTCCCGAAGGTTATTTCTTGCCTCTTCCACCAAGTATCGGTTTGATCCCGATAATGGTATACAACCAACTCCACTATCTTCGTATAACACGAGTTAAGTATTCAAAAGTACTCTCAAAGTTATACAACCTAGAATGACCAACTCAGGGATCAAAATTTCCTATGATACACCGTAAACTAGTCCTCTACTATCTGCATCAACAATAGTATATTCGCTTAGTCCATTACCCCTCAGGTAATAATCTAACAAGCATAATTAGTGAAAATCCGTAAGACTGTAATCTTTGATTTTCACATGAAATGTGACTACCTAACCCTTGCTTTTCGACTCGGTATCAGTCGGCTCTCAAAGGTAATTCACCTTTTCTATAGCAGGTCCAAGAGACACAGACTCTACATGTTGTTCCCGTGGTCAACTCAAACCACGGTTACGAATAGCAACTAACACACTACAAGTCATCCCTGTTATAAGCAACTAAATGCATAGCCAACAGAAGGATATGTGGTAATAGTAAACATACCTTAAACCTTGTAGCTCGGAGATGTCCGCAACTGCCAGATCCCAGAACTCAAAAAACCAAAACCGAGTAAAGCAAAACTCGATGTCCGAACAAAATAAAATCTAAAAGTGGACTTCGCAACCTAGGGATCTGATACCAATAAAATTGGCACGCCCCGAGAGTATGCCGAGCCGAAAATAATCGGACAACATCTCCCCTATACATGATACAATTTTCTGATATACATAAAGCCTTTCGGCCACAATCACATAACAAATATATAGACATAATTCATACAAACACAGTAGAAGATACTGACAAATAATAAATACACAACGACTCAACTATGCACTCCGGAGTGACTTGACACAACAAGAACTATAATAGAAACCACATCAGAAGTCAAATACATACAACACATCCGTAACCACAAATACAGAAATGATACAGGATAAAATCCCAAAATGACAATCCAATAAAATACCACAAATCGTAATAAACCTCCATCCGTTCGGTGTGAGATGGGATCAGCTGGCGGAGCTCCGAACATTCAAGGAATCTTCTACCTGTTACCTGGGTGACAGGAAACCCAGGGTCCGTGGTGGTGAGTATAAACTCAGGGGTAATATATAGAAAGTGCATGAACAACATAAAGGGATATAGAGATCTACCATGTGGAGATCTACAGGTATATAGAATGAGTCCAATAGACATACAGTCCTAAATGTACTAACAAGTAATCACAGTATAGTCATACTTAATGCATATACTAAACTAATCAATTGAACATACAGTAATGTACCAACGTACTTGACAGTTTGTAACAACCTAAGTTATATCATCCTGAACAGATATACAATAACATAACCCATATAACGTACAATGTCAATCCCATATCTGACCAACACCCAGACATATGAACAGTATATAATTGTTGGGATTTCCGAGCGGCAAAAACCACTTTTTGCGTTGTGAAAACCTCGGAAGCCCCGGCCACGGATCCATGCGAAGTATAAAAAATAAAACTAACATGTATGTGTCTAATACCTTTAGATCTACTCTAGATCTACATGATAAGAAGTTACCCTTGAAGCGATGCCCTTCGCTTATCCCGCTCGTCCAAATGGATTGCCGGAACTCGAGAGTGTCAAGTGCACACTCGTCTATTGGTATCCACACAAGCAATAGGTGGAGCAAAGACAATCTTGAGTGTGCTAGCACTCTTTGAAGGTCTCGGCAATGGAGGTTTTGGGAGAGCAAGAGAGGAAGAGAACCAAGGAAGAAGATGATCCAAGGAAGAAGAAGATGGAGTTACCCAAAATCAATTCTCTCCTCATCAAGAAGTGGTCGCCCACTTCAATGGGTGGGAGTTACATGCATGCATGTAACTCCAAGAGACAATGGCTCTTGGTCTCCCTCATGAGGTGGCACCAATTGATAAGTCAATGATGATGTGGAGAATCATCATTGGCCGGCCATGCCAAGTCATCATCATGACATGACATTTGGTCAAGTCAAACTTTACCTTTCATCTCCCTCTCAAGTCAAGTCAAACTTGACCTCTTATCTCCCATGGTTGATCAAATCCAATTATTTGATTCAAGTCAATTTTAATTTAATGAATTTTTATTCAGTAATTTAAATTGATTTGATGAATCAAATCTAAATTAGACTCATTCAACACTTGAATCAACTTGAGTCTAACTCAATTAGTCTAATTTGGATTACTCTTAATCCAATTTGGTTCATCTCATGAACCTAATCCTCATGGTTCATCATATGAACCTAATCTCCATCTAATTGCCCTTTGTGTGTGACCCTATAGGTTCTTGTAACGTTGGCAATGTCCCTAAATCGATTTAGGAACATAAGCAATGAGCGGTATCTAGCAGCACATCATTGCTACCCAAGTTACAAGAATATTGAGCTCCAACATCACCTTTGTGACTACTAATTGTGACTCTCACAATATGTGACAATGCCCCTCTATTCTTGACATCTAGATTGACCAATTGAGGCATAGACCGTGTCATCCTCGGTACAATCTATATCTTGAACTCCAAGTAGACTCACTCTAATCAAATGAGCTCAATATCTCATATTGACTCATTTGGGCATGGCCATGCACTTCGTGGTCTCACTCTATCAAGAATAACGATGTCTCTCCCATCATATAGGAGGGATAGATCTCATCTACATCACTCACATCCCTCCGCATAATTTGTCACATACCCAGTGATCGCCTTTATAGTCCACCCATTTACGGGTGACTTTTGACGAAGCCAAAGTATGCAACTTCTTATGTAGGGAACCATGGTGACTTCAGGTCTAAGGACTAATAGTTATACTAATAGCCACATGAGAAAGTATATGACACTCATATAACGATCCATGATACTTTCTCATGGAGGGTCATTCAGTATACATTCTCCAATGCATACCCATGTGTCAACTTGATATCTCATATCCATGACTTGTGAGATCAAGTCATCGTGTTGACCTACATGCTAGTCTCTATGCATTAACATTGTCCCTGAATGTTAATACTTGACTAGGAATGATTAAGAGTAGTGTTCTCTATATCATCTCATTATCGATTCAACCAATCGATTGATATAGATAAGAACATACTACTCAAGGACATTATTATATTTAGTTATTTGGCACCAATACAAGTAAATATAATAACCATGCCTTTATAAATAGGAATATGATACAATAAAGTCCATACAATAATCATCACATGATTGACTCTAGGGCTCTCACTAATAATCTCCCACTAGCACTAGTGCCAATCACCGTTGTATCTAATACCCAATGACCTAGTGTGACCATCATGCTTTTTCTGTGCCAAAGCCTTGGTCAAGGGATCTACGATGTTAGCCTCAGTGGGTATTCTGTAAAACTTCACATCTCCTTTATCGATAATCTCTCGAATGAGATAGAAGCACCGATATATTTGACCTCTGTTGTAGAATCAGTAACTGTGTCATGCTTGGAACTCTTCCAGCTCACAACGCCACCATTGAAGTAAAACACAAACCCTGACTGCGATCTATAATCATCCTGGTCAGTTTGGAAGCTGACATCGCTGTAACCCTTTACAGCTAGCTCCTCATCGCCTCCAAATATCAAGAAATATTCTTTAGTCCTTCTCAAGTACTTAAGAATATTCTTGGCTGCTATCCAGTGACGCTCACCTGGATCTGACTAGTATCTACTCGTCATGCTCAAAGCATACGAGACATCAGGACGAGTACACAGTATGGCGTACATGATAGATCATATAGCTGATGCGTAAGGGATCTTATCCATACGGTCTCTCTCCTCTCTAGAAGAGGGACTTTGAGTCTTCAAAAGACTCACACCATGTGACATCGGCAGAAGTCCCTTCTTGGAATTCTACATGGCAAACTGTAGTAATACCGTATCAATGTATGTACTCTGACTTAGGCCAAACAATCTCTTAGATCTATCTCTATAGATCTTGATGCCTAGAATACAGGCTACTTCACCTAAGTCCTTCATTGAGAAGCACGTCCCCAACAAAGTCTTCACAGACTGTAGCGAAGGGATGTCATTCCCAATGAGTAGTATGTCATCCACATACAATACAAGGAAGACAACTGTGTTCCCATTAACCCTCTTGTAGACACAGGGTTCATCTTCATTCTTGATGAAATCAAACTGTTTGATCGCATCATCGAATCGAAGATTCCAGCTCCGAGAGGCTTGCTTTAGCCCATAAATGGACCTTTGTAGCTTGCATACTTTCCCAGTATGCTGTGGATCTTCAAAACCCTCAGGTTGTGTCATGTACACATCCTCGAGTAAGTTTCCATTCAGAAACACGGTTTTGACATCCATCTGCCAGATCTCATAATCGTGGTATGCTACAATAGCAAGCAAGATCTGAATGGACTTAAACATCGCCACTGGAGAAAAGGTTTCATCATAGTCAATACCATGAATTTGCTTGAAACCTTTAGCCACCAATCGGCCCTTATAGGTATGCGTAAGTCCATCCATGTGGGTCTTTCTCCTAAAGACCCACTTACACCCAATGAGTTTGACCCCTTCAGGTGGATCAACCAAAGTCCATACTTTGTTGGTGTACATGGATTTCATCTCGGACCTCATGGCCTCTAGCCATTTCTCAGAATCTAGGCTCATCACAGCTTCCTGATAGGAGGTAGGCTCATTCTCAATGAGCATAACGTCATCATGGTCAGACAAGAGAAATGAATATCTCTCAGGATGACGACGTACCCTATCAGACCTGCGAAGAGGTAGGTCTACATGAACAGGTGGTTGTTACACAACTCTTTGTGCAACAATCTCATCACCCACAACACTTTATGGTTCCTGTCCAACCTCCATCAAGGCCTCAGTGCTATGGTCCTTATCTTGAATTTCTTCAAGATCGAATGTACTCCCACTAGTTTTTCTAGAAACAAAATCCCTTTCTAGAAAAACCCCAGTCTTTGCTACAAACACTTTGTGCTGATTGGGAATGTAGAAGTAATATCCCTTTGTATCCTTGGGATATCCAACAAAATAGAACCTATCAGATTTGGGTCCCAGTTTGTCTGAGACTTGACGTCGAACGTAAGCCTCACAACCCCAAATCCTCATGAAAGACATCTTGGGATTTCTCCCTGTCCATATCATATATGGTGTCTTTATCACAACCTTGGATGGTACACGGTTAAGGGTAAAGGCTGCTGTGTCTAGAGCATATCCCCAAAAGATATAGGAAGATCTGTGTGACTCATCATAGATCGTACCATATCTAATAGGGTACGATTCCTCCTTTCGGATACACCATTCCACTATGGTGTTCCAGGAGGAGTGAGTTGGGATAGAATCCCACACTCAGCTAGATAGTCACGAAACTCATGGCTAAGGTATTCACCACCTCGATCTGATCAAAGTATTTTAATACTCTTGCCAAGCTGGTTTTGTACTTCATTCTTGAATTCTTTAAACTTTTCAAAGGATTCTGATTTATGTGTCATAAGATACACATAACCATATCTACTGAAGTCATTAGTAAATGTAATGAAATAGCTGTAACCACCTATAGCTGCAACATTGAAAGGGCCACATACATCACTATGTATAAGGCCTAACAAGTCCGTTGCTCTTTCGCTGTGTCCACTAAAGGGAGTCTTGGTCATCTTGCCTAAAAGGCAAGACTCACATGTCTCATATGATTCAAAATCAAATGAGTCTAGCAGCCCATCCTTATGGAGCTGAGATAAGCGACTCTCATTTATGTGACCTAAGTGACAATGCCAGAGATAGGTTTGGTTCAACTCATTTGACTTGAACCTTTTGGTACTTATGTTATAGATAGGGCTCTCTAAGTCTAGAAAGTAGAGTCCGTTCATTAGAGGTGCACTACAATAGAACATATCATTTAAATAAACTGAACAACATTTGTTCTTTATTATAAATGTAAATCCTTTCTTGTCCAAACAAGAAACCGAAATGATGTTCTTAGTTAAGGCAGACACATAACAACATTCATCTAATTCTAGTACAAGACTAGAGGGCAGAGATAGATCATAAGTTCCTACAGCAACAGTAGCAACCCTCTTGCTCCATTGCCTACTCGTAGGTCCACCTTGCCCTTTGTCAATGACCTGCTATTTCTCAGCGCCTACACATTGATACAAATGTGAGATGCACATCCGGTATCTAATACCCATGATGAAGAAATAGATAGATTGACTTCTATAACATTTATACCAAAAGTAGAAGTCTCACTTCTCTTCTTCTTAAGATCTTCCAGGTATGCCTTGCAGTTACGCTTCCAGTGTCCAGCTTCCTTGTAGTGGAACCAAGCCCCTTCCTTGGCCACCCCTCCTTTGGGTTTCAGTTCCTTGCCTTTGCCCTTGGCTTGGGACTTTCCCTTACCTTTAGGCTTGCCTTTGCCTTTCTTATTTTGCACCATCATAATGGAGTCAGATTTTCCTTTCTTAAGGTTGAGCTCAGCAGTTCTCAACATGATGAGCATCTCAGGCAGTGGCTTATCAATTTCATTCGTGTTGTAATTCATGACAAATTGATTGTAGGCTTGTGGCAAAGATTGCAAGATCAGGTCAGTGGCCAGCTCTTGGCCAAGTGGGAATCCCAGCCTTTGTAGGTTTTCTACGTACCAAATCATCTTGAGTACAAATGGACCTACGGGAGTCCCATCTTGCATTTTGGAACCAAACAATGCCTTAGAGACTTCATATCTCTCATGCCTTGCTTGTACTTAATATAGTTGACGAAGATGTCCAACCATATCATAAGCATTCATGAACTTGTGTTGCTTCTAAAGCTTAGAGTTCATGGTCGCGATCATTAGACATGACACATCTAATGCATCATCTTGATGCTTCTTATAAGCATCTTTGTCAGCTTGCGAGGCAGTGGCAGGAGGTGCCTCTGGAATGGGCTGCTCCAGGATGTACAGTTTCCTTTCTTGGGTGAGAATAATTCTCAGGTTCCTGTACCAGTCCAGGAAATTTGCTCCATTGAGCTTGTCCTTCTCAAGGACAGAATGCAGAGAGAGAGTGTTCGTGTTTGTCGACATTGTTATCTACAACATACAATGTAGAGAATTAATATCATATTCCTTTTATCATTTAATTAGGCCTTTAATCAAATGATGCTCCCACTGAATTATAGGAATTTTGTAGAATCGAGTTATGGATGTGGTCAAACCACATTATTAGATTCATACAAACTAGCTATAATTCTTGTGGGACAAGATCCACATCATACTAAGCCTTGAGTTAGCTTTGGCTAAATCACCCAAGACTTAGTACAATCGGTGGGTAACACATTACCGATTACATCTCTATGCAACTCTTGTTATAGGATCAAGACCCACATTTACAAAAGACCTTGAGTTAGCTTAGGCTAAATCGCCCAAGATTTAGTGTAAGTGCGATCTTATCCTATCTTTCCAACGATTGGAATATGCCTATAGTTCTACTCGATCCAATTGAGTTAACTAGTTTTACTTAATCTAATTGAGCTTACTCTAACCCAAGCCGTGATAGGCAGGACCAAGATTGTCCCTCCGCATCCTACCAAGATAATATGCGTTGCTCTGCTTTGGCAGATTCAACAACTACAAATGATAGAGGTAGTGATGGGTATCAAGGACTTGGTAGGCATTTACGAGTTGATTCGATTAAGATATAATTTAATCGTAATGTGTATCATATACGCATTAAGGCCTTTATTATCCTATACTAGCATGCATCACATACATACAAGCATTATTCTAGCATGCATCATATACATACAAGAAAAATATCCTAGCATGCATCACATACATACAAGCAAAATCAAAAAAAAAAAAAAAATAAAAAAAAAAAAAATATATATATATATATATATATATATATATATATATATATATATATATATAACTATGATGTGGTCATGGCCCTACTATGATCTTCTCAAGCCAATGAGAAGATCGGACAGTCAACCTAGGGCTAGCCGCTTCTCCAAGTGCTTCCTTTGACCGCCATGTGTCGTCAGTTCCCTTCTCGTAACTTCGTCTACAAGTGGACTTTCCACCGCTCCATTTTGTACATTACAAATATGAAACTCGAGTTACATTCGAGTCTACAACTATTTACAACTAGAATTTCGAAAGAAAAGGTACGACACGCAGGTCGCATACACTATACAACATGCACAACCACAAAAACGGAACGCAGGTCGTATTATGAATTACAACACATCATCATCCAATCATATTGGGGTTATTGGGCCATGACAATCACAGAATTATACATAATTCTAAATTATGTAATTTTACATAAAATTTCTATAATTTTTCCTATTTTTTTTTTCAATTTTATGAGTCACCTCTCCGTAACGGTCCCGCTAAGCGGTTTCCGGGCGCGATCGCGGGACAAGGCCCCTTTCGGGGATAGGGGCAGCGCCCCTACTCGCAAAATAAACTTTGCGAGTGTCTCTACTATGATCTTACAGCAACTTAAGTCACTTTCCCAAAAATCTAAAGCGAGAACTCGCCGTTTCGGAGAGTTTTTCTCGATTGTTGAAGCCTACAAGTGTCCCAACACTCGTTGCTTCGACTCTTCGAGAAAAATACCCAAAAATTCGATAAAAATAGGAAATTTACAGAAACATAAAAATCTGTAATTTTTATATCTAATACAAAAACTACAAAAATGAAACACATACATGCTTCGCACGTGGCTCTGATACCAATGTTGGGATTTCCGAGCCGCAAAAATTGCTTTTTGCGTTGCGGAAACCTCGGAAGCCCCCGCCACGGATCCGTGCAAAGTATAAAAAATAAAACTAACATGTATGTGTCTAATACCTTTAGATCTACTCTAGATCTACATGATAAGAAGTTACCCTTGAAGCGATGCCCTTCGCTTATCCCGCTCTTCCAAATGGATTGCCGGAACTCGAGAGTGTCAAGTGCACACTCCTCTATTGATATCCACACAAGCAATAGGTGGAGCAAAGACAATCTTGAGTGTGCTAGCAATCCTTGAAGGTCTCGGCAATGGAGGTTTTGGGAGAGCAAGAGAAGAAGAGAACCAAGGAAGAAGATGATCCAAGGAAGAAGAAGATGGAGTTACCCAAAATCAATTCTCTCCTCATCAAGAAGTGGCCGGCCACTTCAATGGGTGGGAGTTACATGCAGCCAATGGCTCTTGGTCTCCCTCATGAGGTGGAACCAATTGATAAGTCAATGATGATGTAGAGCATCATCATTGGCCGGCCATGCCAAGTCATCATCATGACATGGCATTTGGTCAAGTCAAACTTGACCTTTCATCTCCCTCTCAAGTCAAGTCAAACTTGACCTCTTATCTCCCATGGTTGATCAAATCCAACCATTTGATTCAAGTCAATTTTAATTTTAATGAATCTCTATTCATTAATTTAAATTGATTTGATGAATCAAATCTAAATTAGACTCATTCAACACTTGAATCAACTTGAGTCAAACTCAATTAGTCTAATTTGGATTACTCTTAATCCAATTTGGTTCATCCCACGAACCTAATCCTCATGGTTCATCATATGAACCTAATCTCCATCTAATTGCCCTTTGTGTGTGACCCTATAGGTTTCTGTAACGTTGGCAATGTCCCTAAACCAATTTAGGAACATAAGCAATGAGCGGTATCTAGCAACACATCATTGCTACCCAAGTTACAAGAATGTTGAGCTCCAATATCACCTTTGTGACTACTAATTGTGACTCTCACAATATGTGACAATGTCCCTCTATCCTTGACATCTAGATTTACCAATTGAGGCATAGACTGTGTCATCCTCGGTACAATCTATATCTTGAACTCCAAGTAGACTCACTCTAATCAAATGAGCTCAATATCTCATAGTGACTCATTTGGGCATGGCCATGCACTTCGTGGTCTCACTCTATCAAGAATAACGATATCTCTCCCATCATATAGGAGGGATAAATCCCATCTACATCACTCACATCCCTCCGCATAATTTGTCACATACACAGTGATCACCTTTATAGTGCACCCATTTACGGGTGACGTTTGACGAACCCAAAGTATGCAACTCCTTATGTAGGGAACCATGGTGACTTCAGGTCTAAGGACTAATAGTCATACTAATAGCCACATGAGAAAGTATATGACACTCATATAACGATCAATGATACTTTCTTATGGCGGGTCATTCAGTATACATTCTCCAATGCATACCCATGTGTCAACTTGATATCTCATATCTATGACTTGTGAGATCAAGTCATCGTGTTGACCTACATGCTAGTCTCTATGCATTAACATTGACCCTGAATGTTAATACTTGACTAGGAATGATTAAGAGTAGTGTTCTCTATATCATCTCATTATCGATTCAACCAATCGATTGATATAGATAAGAACATACTACTCAAGGACATTATTATATTTAGTTATTTGGCACCAATACAAGTAAATATAATAACCATGCCTTTATAAATAGGAATATGATACAATAAAGTCTATACAACAATCATCACATGATTGGCTCTAGGGCTCTCACTAATAATAATCACATGTAATAATAACTCGGTCCATACTACACTATGACATGACACTAATCAAATGCATACAACAGTCTGGACCAACACATATATCATGCTCAACACACAACAGTATATAATATGCAAATGACATGTATCATGATGAACAAGCATATGCAGCAAACATAGCTCAATCAAATGCAGCATCTCACAGGCATATGTAAAACATATATCAAATATATATATATATATATATATATATATATATATATATATATATATATATATATATATATATATATATATATATATATATATATATATATATATATATATATATATATATATATATATATATATATATATATATATATATATATATATATATATATATATATATATATATATATATATATATATCGGTAATGCATATGCATGGCCATGTCTGTGGACCCATCCAACCACGACATTTATGGGTGGTGTACGACATTACTAGCCGACTTAGCTCTGCTACCACTACTCTCGGTGTGAGGTTGGGTAGTATGAATGAGTAGCATATAAGCGTGAAAAGCTAACTACTTCACGGGGGTCCCTGCTGCTGGCCACTCTGTCACTACCCATGAGTAGACGAGCTCCGTACACAGGACAACTGCATGTCACACAACCACCGTCAATAGTGGGCGAGTGCTAAGCATCTCCGGCTACCATACCACTACCTCGAGTGGTGACCCATCTCAACCACAAGGGAGACCCGCAATGTAATGATGCATAGCTCCACATACATATCCTCTCAACCAAAAGTCAACTATGCAAGGACTACTAATCCACAATACACTCTCTCTACCAAACAGAGAGTCAAACACAACTGATAGTCAACCAAGCTAAGACCTCCATTTCGTAGCGATATACTATCGACAATCTATATAACCATACACAGATACATGATCTATAATGGATATACAATCACGCTAGGACCTCTAGTCCATAGCCACATACTGACAACCACACCCTTATCTATGCACAGATGACTAGATCTACCATAGATGCACCACTAATATGTGTATGATACAACAATCGACTCCATAATCTGATCCATCACCTAACCCTAGTGATGTAACACAGTAACCCAATCTGAGGTCACAAAGATAACCCTAATCACATGTACTTAACTGAACATCTATCAGCTAACACACAATAGGGTTTGTAATTCATATCCGTGATAAATGAATGATGAACTAACAGTAATATCTCAAAGGTCAAGGCTAAGTACAAGCACATGATAAAATAAGAGTGGATCTAAGATCAAACTAATAGCATACGTCCACATTCATGCACCATATTCAGATCAAAACTACCTGACCAGGGTAGATATTATCCACCTGATACGAAGCTCGAATAATCCTCACGGTCGTGGACCTGCTTCGTATCCCTAACCTGCACAATAATAATAAATTATGGTGAAGTACAAGTCTCCGATAATTATATGAACTAAACACTAATTCGTTCTATATTCGCATGCTTCCCTCGACTACGAGTTAAAACTCGATTATCCCAATCCAATCCATCATAACCCAACTCATATTAAATCACCGACATCCTCAAGATCAATTAAGGTAAATAGATCTAAACACACTCAAAATAGGGTTGTAATAGAAGCTTACCACAAGATCAGTCTACCACTGTTAACAACCACCGATCTCACTGACTATAGCTCCTCACACCCGACACAAACAGAACACCCCCTGTTCAACAATGATAGATCGATCAACATCCACCACCTCCACTACATATCTAGAATCTCATGAACAGAACAAGATAAAGGGAATAAAATAGAGATTATACCAAATCGGACTTCACAAACCAATCCTATCCCCTATGGAATTCTATTCACCGGATCTACAACCCCCCTTCTTCCTACAACGACCAAAGCTACCATTGAAAAAATCGGCCGAGGACACTCACAGCAAGAACAGATCCATCAACATCCAAAAATCACACTGACACACCACAACGCATAGCAATTACAAATGAAGCAATAGGAATATGCAAAACTTACCGATCAGATCCCCTCCGGCAGCACCCCCTTGTTCACCGGAGCAATCCCAACTCCAACATTGCCAACCACAAATCTAGGCTAAGACAACACATCCACAGCTGAATCTAAAGGAAATCAACAATGAAACCTAACCCTAGACAACCCAAATACCTCAATCGGCAGCTCGCTGCCGCGGCGATAGCACCGCCTGTCCGCCGAAAGTTTCACCGAGATCCCCAGGCGAGAACCCACTGGTATTCGGTCGGAGATCAACCAAGGAAGCGACACCATCGAGCTGCTCTCACCGGACGCCGACGAGCTGAGATCGACGGCGGAATCACACAGAGAGGAGAAGAAGGCAGCGAAAATGGGAGAGGGTAAATCGCAGAATGAGCTCTGTGACTGATCAGTTTTTCCAATTTTTTAATTGCCGTTCAGAAACTGGTTCGATTGAACCGATCCAAGCCAATTTCAAGCCCAGAAATTTTGACCCAATGGACTCAGCCCAACAAATTCAGCCCAAGCCCAATCTTTAATCAATCCCTTGATTAAGCCCAATTAGCTAATCAAACCTAACCACTAATTAAACCTAATTAACTCACTAATTAAACCCAATTAATTAAAGGGGTTAATCCATTTTTTTTTTCTATATTTTACAGCCTTGGAGTAGCAACCCAATTTGGGTTGTGAACCAAGTAAACTATCTGTGTCTAAATTGCTTTCAATTTCCACTGCATACTCTTATTAGAAAATAAGTTTAGAAAATAAATTAAATTATAAAACATCAAGATTCACCCCTCTCTCGGTTCACTCGATCCTACAAGATCAATTTAAGTCTTTCTTTTCCCTCTGCACCAACAATGATTTTGAAAAGATTATATACTTAATATGTAGTAAGGTGTGTTTTTTATAGATTATCAAAAATTAAGTATACAACAATCATGAATATTAATAACTAGTTTTAAGAAAATATTTATTTATTTATTTTGAATGCACTTAAAATAATTATGTTAATTTTATTTTAATTTTCCTTAACATCTCACCCATTTTATGTGTCTCAAAACATGTTAACCTTATATGTTTTGTGAGATGCTTTTAATTTTACTTAGTTAATTTTAATGACTTGAAAATTAATTAACCTTGGGTTAAATTCGGATTTAACCTTTAGTTAATTAAGTGAACATTTCGAAAGAGGGCTTCTAGTTTGCGGCGAGGCATAGAGACCTTCATTGATTGAAACAACGATCACTTCCTTAGACAAAGCCAACTTAAGAGATTATACACTTAATTTACTTCAGGGTTAAATCCTGGTCTAACTAGTTTAGGATGTGGTGAGGTCTCTTAAGTCAGTTCCACTTAGCTAAGTTCTCCAAGCTAGATACTCTTTATCTAACCCTGGATACATGTGACTTCTTTTACCTAACGTATTATCATCTCACTGCGTCCTGATACTATGTTGTCAAGATTAATTAATCTTTGGTCATATCTAACTGTCCTAAATTAAGTAATTAAATTAATCTAAACATGCAAGAAAATATTATGTAATTACATAAACTGACTTAGTAATGACTCCCCCTGGATTATAGCTTCTATAGGGACGATCCACATAGTGGATTTGATCCTGGGGAATCCAATACTTAGTTAAGTCTACATTCGTGTTTTTACTGTATTTTGAGACCCATGCTTGGATTCTGGATTGATCACAATTTACTAGTGAAATAAAGAACCTATTTGTGTGTTTAAATCCGAGTCCGACCTTGTTGTACATGACTCTTTGCGATCCAAGGATTAGATCAAGACCCTTAAAACCCAACGTGAACCTTTCCAACGATGTCCTAAGCTCTTGAACTTGCCCTTTCAAGAGAGAATTTTCTTCCTCAAGTTTTTTGACTTGAGTTGAGTTTCCCTCTTGAACTTAACTAGTTGAAGAAGTTAGGCTAGCCTTGTGCTTAAGGATTTTAACCTCCTTAAGTAAAGACTCAACTTTAGACTCGGACTTAGTCATTTTATTATTCAACAATTTTATTGTATGATATAAATTTTTGATTAATTAACGACTTACCTTGATCTTCTCCTTTGATCCAACTTTGAGTCTTGACTCAAACTCATCATCGGAGTCGGGTTTGGATTCAGACTCGGAATTTGTATCAGGCTCGGATTCAGACTCAGATTCGGATTGATTTGCCATAAAGGCATATAATTCACTACAAGAAAATAGGGTTTCAGAGACAAAAAATTTTGTCTCTGAAAGTCATTTTTCTGTCTCTAAATATGATTTGAGATAGAATATTCCGTTTCAAAAATCCGTTAGTGAAAGCCCCGTAGCTAATTTTAAGATAAAAATATTTCGTCTCTAATTTTAGAAACAGATTAAAATACTGTTTTTAAATTAACCAAATAAAAATAATTTCAAATGCATATTATTTTAAAATTATACACCCAAGCACATATGAGATGCTAGGAAATGAGTTAAGTTTAAGGTGCATAGTTCTTGCATCTAGATGAACTCAAACTCATCTTATACCATTGATGAATCATGAGGAAAACTTATGTACAAGTCATGTGCATTAAGCCATAGACCATGGTTCAATATAAAGTTTTAAAATCATTTTAAAATCATTTTAGAAAACCTTGGTGAAGTCTATCTCTTGATAGAAGTCACTATTGAAGAAGTTGATAAAAAATAGGTCAAAAACATTGAAGTTATAAATGCTTTTGAATTTTATATCAATCTCAATATTTAATGGTATTTTATTTTTTAAATATTTTTTACCCATTATGATTGACATAAGTATTATACGTATGAAGTTTCACTATTTTTCAAATTACATATAATTACTTATGTATTTCACAATTTCAGTTTCTGAACCTGATTTTTGCACTTGCAGAAATCAGTTGACTACCATCCATGGCAGTCGATTGATGTCAAGGGAAGTTGACTGTTGACTGAAAGAGTTGACTGTCAGGCCTGATTTCGAGTAAACAAGGTTTGTTTAGCCTGATTTCAGCTATGTTAGGCTACCCTAACTACTCCTAACCCTAGGATATGCTTTGGAAAGCATTATAAAGGGTAAAAATCCATTGGATATGGATTAGGAGAGTTGTTTAGGATGTGTATCTGAAGGTAGGAAACTTCGCTTCCCACTTCAACTCGGTTGCTTGTTCATGGCGATCCCATCGATGTCCCCGGATTAAAAAATTTAATCCTGGACAAAAGGGATCACCCAAGCAACCGTTTCATCGTCGTGCTATTCGATTAGAGTAGTCCCTTGAATAAACTTGTTGTTCAAGCAACCAACCTCTATTCTAGGAATAGCCGCGGAATAGACGGATCGCCGGCTTTTATGTTTATGTTCGGGGTCCAAGTTATATTAGCCACAAAACATAATATATATGCATATATAATTGAGAACAATTATAGACATTATACAAAAGAATACTAATCAAAATAAACAAGATTATACCTCTTGTTATACCTCTTGATCTTCTATTGTATGTCCTTCCTCCTTTTGGACGTCGTGTGGGCGACGATCTTCCAAAAGTCGAAGCCTCCTAGATTACCAATCTTCCTTTCCTTGTTCACTCCGAACAAAGGAAGATCATAAAACAAAACTCTTCTTCCTATCTAGAACCGACCACCAAGTCAATAGACTCGATGTTGCCGCCGACCAAGGAATAGAATATGGAGTATGGGAACCGGCCATAAGAGAATCAAGGAGGGTGATGGGCGCCGGCCAACTCTTGGACAAGAGAATGGAAACCAATCCTTCACCTTGTAGCCGCCCAAAACCCTAACCCTAGCTCTCCTAGTTGCCACCGGCCAAAGAAGAGGGGAAGAATAATAGGTTGAGCACCGACCAAGGAATATTGGAGAGTGATAGGCGCCGGCCACCAAGGAAGAAGAAGAAGACCTTCTCCAATTGTTGCCGCCCACTCCAACACCCAAACCCTAGCCACCCAAACACAATCCTAACCTAACTAGGATTCCTTGCTGCCCAAGGGAAGCAAACCCTAATCTCCCTTCCATCAAGTTGCCGCCCACCCCATGCTCTCCTTTTATAGAGTTAGGGATAAGTCTTGTTTTAATCTCCACCATTGGTTCTAGGGATTTAATCTCAACCGTCGGATCTAGAGATTTAATCTCAACCATCGGATCTAGAGATTTAATCTCTACCGTTGGATCTAGAGTTTTGTTTTCATCCATTGGATCTAAGCTTCATGAGGTATTAATAGGCTACAATAGGGACCATGAGGAGGAGTTGGATCTTAGCCACCCAATAGATCAAGCGCACATAAAGTCCGATCCATTAATGATTATCCATTCCACTAGAGGATTATCATTGATCTACATCACCAACCCCCATAAGTTAATATGGGCTCCATATATTATTTGTACATTTTTCTCCCCGTGTTTAAGATCTCGAATGTCCGTCGATTAATTAATTTACTAGCAATTAATTAATCAACATCTAACTCCATGAGTAGTACCACTCAACCTTATCATCATGTCGGACCAAGTCCACCTGCAGGGTTTACATGATGAACCTTATGAGCTCCTCAAGGGGACATCATCATCCTAATATATAGGACACGGTTTCCTCCTATAATCAATGACACACCATATAAATAATACCATTTCCCAACTTACCGAGCCTATCGATTTAATCTATAAATCTCGCCCATTGGTAAATCAAAGAAATGAATACTAAGTATATGTGTCTGTTATTATATCGGGATTAAGAGCATGTACAATATAATATCTGAGGTCCAATTCGATTATGTAGTCAGCAATAAATCGAATCACCTCTAAGTCGGTCCTGCTCAATACACACAAAGTGCACTAGTGTGATTCTATGGTCAAGACAAATCAATACCAAATCACACTACAACCATACCAATGGTATGTCCAAAGCCATCTCGGTTGTGAGCCTTTACTTATACTTTACAAGGAGCCGATAACATGATCTCCCGTGTGACACCACACACCATGTTATCTACAATGTAATGTATTAGATAATATGCATAACCATAAATATGCAAACAATGATCATGTGATTCTTATTTCAAAAATAAAGATGTTTATACAAAAGATAGACTTTTCAGTATACATCCCAACAATCTACCACTTATACTAAAAGACTATCCTTTCCTCATACTGCCATACACCTGATTCCCCTTCCCTCAACATGCCTATCAAAGCTCTCGCTAGAAGGGCCTTAGTGAAAGGGTCTACCAGGTCATCCTCTGATGCAATCTAGGCGACAACAACTTCTACCTCCTTTACGATTTCTCATATCAGGTGGTACTTGCGCTCTATGTGTTTACTTGCCTTATGAGCTCGTGGTTCCTTCGAGTTTGCAACTGCACCATTATTATCACAATAAAATGTGATAGTTCTGGGCAAACTAGGAATCACATCCAAGTCCATCAAGAAGTTCCTGAGCCACACAACTTCTTTGGCCGCCTCAGAGGCCACCACATACTCAGCTTCCATGGTAGAGTCCGCCACGCATTTCTGCTTGACACTCTTCCATACAATGTCTCCACCTCCCAAAGTAAACACAAAACCTGAGGTAGACTTACTGTTATTCCTATCTGATTGGAAGTCAGAATCCGTATAACCCAAAAAGAGTAATTGGTCTGCCTGGTAAACTAGCATATAATCCCTAGTCCTTCTCAGGTACTTCAATATATGCTTTACCGCAGTCCAATCTCCCTGTCCTGGATTACTCTGATATCTGTTGACCATGCCCACAACAAAGCAGATATCTGGTCTCATACATAACATAGCATACATGAGGCATCCTACTGCCGAAGCATAAGGAACCGCCTTCATCTCCTCTATCTCCTCAGATGTTCTAGGACACATCTCCTTAGATAAAGGAACACCATTCCTGAAAGGTAGAAAACCTTTCTTGGAGTTTTGCATGCTAAAATGATCCATAATAGTGTCTATGTATGAAGCTTGAGATAAGCACAACATCCTTTTCCTGTGATCCCTTATAACCTTGATCCCAAGGATGTGTCCCACTTCTCCCAAGTCATTCGTATCAAACTATTTGGACAACCATACCCTTACGTCCGATAACACCTTGACATTGTTGCCAATTAACAAAATGTCATCTACGTATAGTACAAGAAATACCACTACGTTTCTGTCACATCTCTTGTATACACAAGACTCATTCGGACTTTGAATAAATCCATAAGACTAGATTACCTCATCAAAGCAGATGTTCCAAGACCTCGAAGTTTTCTTCAATCCATAAATGGACCGATTAAGCTTACATACAAGATGCTCTTTGCCCTTTGCAATGAATCCCTCTGGTTGCTTCATATAGATGTTTTCCTCAAGACTTCCATTAAGGAAAGCCGTCTTGACATCCATCTGCCACACCTCATAATCCATATGAGCTGCAATGCTTAAGAGAATCCGGATAGGCTTAAGCATGGCTACCGACGAAAAGGTCTCCTCATAATTGATACCCTCTTTCTGAGTATACCCCTTCGCAACAAGCCTTGCTTTGAAGGTCTCAACCTTCCCATCTATTCCTCTCTTTCATTTATAGATCCACTTGCATCCAATGGTTTTTACACCATTGGGTGGTTCTACTAGCTCTCAGACCTGATTTGAATCCATAGATTCAATCTCAGCATTCATTGCACTTCGCCAAGATACTGCATCTTTATCTTGGATTGCCTCGTCATATGTCCAGGGATCAGGTTCATGTTCGCCAGGGACCAAATCAGAAGATTCTCCCAAGAACATGAATCTATCAGGCCGTCTCACAACCCTCCCACTATGACGAGGTATCACCTGTGTATCCTCTATGACACGCGGTGCAGTGACTTGTGGTATATCCTCTTGTACCGGTGGTACTGAAGAAGTGACTTCCCCTTTTATTTCCTCTAGAACAATCTTACTCATGGGCTTGTGGTTCATCACATAGTCTTCCTCTAGAAATCTGGCATTCATGCTAACGATCACCCTCTGATCTCTAGGACTATAAAATAAACCACCTTTCGTTCCTCTAGGATAGCCAATGAACATGCGTACTTCTGTACGAGGTTCCAACTTACCAGCATCTGCCTTCAACACATGTGATGGACTCCCCCATATCTGAATATGTCTTAGACTAGGCTTTTGCCCAGTCCACAATTCTGTGGGAGTAGAAGGCACTGATTTAGATGGAACCAAGTTCAGAATGTACACCGTCGTATCTAGAGCATATCTCTAGAACGAATCTGGCAACTCAGAATAACTCATCATCGATCTAACCATCTCCATAAGAGTCATATTCCTTCGCTCTGCTACACCATTCTGCTGGGGTGTGCCAAGTGCAGACAATCGGGATTGAATCCTAACCTCTGATAAGTAATTCCTAAACTGTCCTAAGAGGTACTCACCATCACGATCAGATCATAGTGTCTTGATACTTTTACCTTGACGTTTCTCCACATCAGCCTTGAATTCTTTGAACTTGTCAAAGCATTCAGACTTGCGGCGCATCAAGTAAATGTATCCATATCTCGAATAATCGTCTATAAAAGAGGCAAAATACTCAAAACCACCTCTAACCTGGATAGACATAGGACCACACAAATCAGAATGAACCAATTCTAACACATCTTTAGCTCTATACCCCTTGGCCTTAAAAGGCCTCTTGGTCATTTTACCCTCCAAGCAAGATTCGCAGGTTGGGAAATCTTCCACCACTAATGAACCCAGAGGTCCATCAGCTATCAACCTTTGAATTCTGCTTAGGTTAATATGACCAAGCCTAAGATGCCAAAGATATGTTTGGTTCATCTTCGAAGGTTTTTTTCTCTTATTGGAATTAGAAGATGAGTTATTAACTTCTATTTGCATCGTGGGAGCTTTTGGTTCAAGTGTTTATAAATTTCCTATCAATGCACCCGAACAGATAATGTTCCTATTCCTTTTTATAACAACTTTGTCATTAAAAGAAATAGAATATCCATCCATAAATAATTTAGAAACCGAAATTAAATTCTTTCTAAATAAATGTAGATAAAGGAAATTCTTAAGAACCAAAACTTTATTTTTCTCAAAAGTTAAATAAACGTCTCCCACTGCAATAGCCGCCACCTTCGTGGCATTGCCCAAGTAAATGGTAGTCTCCCCTTTAGCTAGTCGTCGAGTTCCCTGGAACCCCTGCAAAGTATTGCAGACATGATCAGTGGCTCCCGTATCTACACACCAAGTGCCGGTAGATAACACCGCTAAACATGTTTCAACGACTAGACCAAAGGATATACCTTTGTTCTGTTTCGGATTGGGACAGTCCTTCCAATGTCCAGTCTGCTTGCAAGTGAAGCACTTGCCTTTCGGCTTCTTCACTCCTCCCTGAGATCCTCCCACCAGCTTTGCTCCACCTTGTTTCTTCTTCTTCTTGCCTTTCGGCTTAGAAGTAGAAACCTTCTGAGCAACTATGGCCTGAGCCTGAGCAAGCCTTTATGTCGACTGGAGAATGATATCGACCTGGGTTTCCCCATCGATCTCAACTCCAAGGACTTCCAGCTCATTCGCAGGCTTAGGAGGACACTCTTCGAAGAGTACATATTTGTACTCCTCAGCAGTTAAGACAATGTCAAGATTCCTTTTTCCAATCAACATAATTATGTACAGTAAGTTTATTTTCCTTTAGTATCATAGCAAGTGGACTGAAAGTCATTTTTGAAAAAAACTAAGAATCACATAGATCAAAACTTTAGATTTCAAAAAATTATCGATTCCTCAAACAATAAAATTTTAAAATCAACCAACACCTCAAAACACCGAGAATATCGTATGCCACGATTCTGTGGACGTATACAAATTCTACATTTGTAAGAGGAGGTTTTACCCATTAATTTTACTATCTTATCAACCTAACTTTTTGACAAATAAAATTAATAGTTGGTTTCTCGTCGGCCCTACAAATAAAAGCAGTGACTCCAATGGGGAGGATACTCCTATTTACATCTAAGTGTTCACCATTACTCGATACCAAGGAAATTATCTCAGGTTATGTGTCTTCCGATGGGGAAGTACACACACTCCTAAATAATTTCCTATAACCATATCTGACCCTGTGATCTGCAAACAAACTCATCCGATGGAGAGGAAGGCACTCAGAGCCGACGCACAAGTTTGTTTGCATCACATGTCAAATCGTAATGGAAGCCGTGGGAATTTATAAAAATATCCCTCTCCCACTTAGTAATTTGAAATCGAGGAATTTTCTAGCCTACGACATGCATATCAAACAATAAGCAATAAATATGAAAAATAAAATTTTTTCCAACTCTTATGGCTTTTGTCTTCAATATGTCTCCCATTGTATCACCATCTCGTCCACTCCTCCTATGCCATGTACGAGCCATCTGGAGATCCGAGCTGAGACTAAATATTTTAATTTACATCCATCGATCCTATACTCCACGAGGGAGTGTACATGAAATCTAGATCAAAAGTAAACTAAAATAAAAAGAGTGGCTAAACAATGTCGTATCTAATTTACAAAAAATTAAATACTAGCCTCGTCAACCCCGAGGATTCAACAAGGTATACAATTACACACATACAATCACATACACACATATGGCCGTAATAGTTGGATCCTATGCCTGTAACCAAAGAGTTAACCTACGCATATCCTACTATTATCTGGCACATATAATATATGAAAAGTGCATAAAAGTAACCGAATCCTAAACACACAAAACCGGAAACCGTAGCTCTGATACCACTTAAAGGTAGGAAACTTCGCTTCCCACTTTAACTCGGTCGCTTGTTCATGGCGATCCCATCGACGTCCCCGGATTAAAAAATTTAATCTTAGACAAAAGCGATCACCCAAACAACCGTTTCATCGTCGTGCTATTCGATTAGAGTAGTCACTTGAACAAACTTGTTGTTCAAGAAACCAACCTCTATTCTATGAATAGTCGTGGAATAGACGATGCACGGATTGCCGGCTTTTGTGTTTATGTTCGGGTTCCAAGTTATATTAGCCACAAAACAGAATATATCATGCATATATAATTGAGAACAATTATAGACATTATACAAAAGAACACTAATCAAAATAAACAAGATTATACCTCTTGTTATACCTCTTGATCTTCTATTGTATGTCCTTCCTCCTTTTGGACGTCGTGTGGGCGACGATCTTCCAAAAGTCGAAGCCTCCTAGATCACCAATCTTCCTTTCCTTGTTCACTTCGAACAAAGGAAGATCATAAAACAAAACTCTTCTTCCTATCTAGAACCGGCCACCAAGTCAATAGACTCGATGTTGCTGCCGACCAAGGAAGAGAATATGGAGTATGGGAACCGACCATAAGAGAATCAAGGAGGGTGATGGGTGTCGGTCAACTCTTGGACAAGAGAATGGAAACCAATCCTTCACCTTGTAGCCGCCCAAAACCCTAACCCTAGCTCTCCTAGTTGCCACCGGCCAAAGAAGAGGGGAAGAGGAATAGGGTGAGCACCGACCAAGGAATATTGGCGAGTGATAGGCGCTGACCACCAAGGAAGAAGAAGAAGACCTTCTCCAATTGTTGCCGCCCACTCCAACACCCAAACCCTAGCCACCCAAACACAATCCTAACCTAACTAGGATTCCTTGCTGCCCAAGGGAAGCAAACCCTAATCTCCCTTCCATCAAGTTGCCGCCCACCCCATGCTCTCCTTTTATAGAGTTAAGGATAAGCCTTGTTTTAATCTCCACCATTGGTTTTAGGGATTTAATCTCAACCGTCGGATCTAGAGATTTAATCTCAACTGTCGGATCTAGAGATTTAATCTCTACGTTGGATCTAGAGTTTTGTTTTCATCCATTGGATCTAAGCTTTATGAGGTATTAATAGGCTACAATAGGGACCATGAGGAGGAGTTGAATCTTAGCCACCCAATGGATCAAGCCCACATAAAGTCCGGTCCATTAATGATTATCCATTCCGCTAGAGGATTATCATTGATCTACCTCACCAACCCCCATAAGTTAATATGGGCTCCATATATTATTTGTATATTTTTCTCCCCATGTTTAAGATCTCGAATGTCCGTCGATTAATTAATTTACTGACAATTAATTAATCAACATCTAACTCCATGAGTAGTACCACTCAACCTTATCATCATGCCGGACCAAGTCCACCTGCAGGGTTTACATGATGAACCTTATGAGCTCCTCAAGGGGACATCATCAGCCTAATATATAGGACTCGATTTCCTCCTATAATCAATGACACACCATATAAATAATACCATTTCCCAACTTACTGAGCCTATCGATTTAATCTATAAATCTCGCTCATTGGTAAATCAAAGAAATGAATACTAAGTATATGTGCCCGTTATTATATCGGGATTAAGAGCATGTACAATATAATATCTGAGGTCCGATTTGATTATGTAGTCAACAATAAATTGAATCACCTCTAAGTTGGTCCTGCTCAATACACACAAAGTGCACTAGTGTGATTCTATGGTCAAGACAAAGCAATACCAAATCACACTACAACCATACCAATGGTTTGTCCAAAGCCATCTCGATTGTGAGCCTTTACTTATACTTTACAAGGAGCCGATAACATGATCTCCCGTGTGACACCACACACTATGTTATCTACAATGTAATGTATTAGACAATATGCATAACCATAAATATGCAAACAATGATCATGTGATTCTTATTTCAAAAATAAAGATGTTCATACAAAAGATAGACTTTTTAGTATACATCCCAACAGTATCAATTTTAAGGTGTGTGAAAGTTTAAATTTGAACTTTCAACCTTAATTTTGATGGGTTAGTGTTCCTATAGGCTTAGGGACTCTCCAAGGACATTGTTAGTGCAATGGTCAAGGGGGGGGGGGGGCAAACCTTTAGGGGGAGGTTATCCATCATGGGATGATGGATGTGTTCTTCCTCATAAGGGGGAAAATTTGAAGAATTGGGAGAGTTTGAAGGATTGTCTCTCTTTAGTGATATGAGACTTATCACTAGGAAGAGTGAAGGAATCCTAGATGTTTTTGGACTAAGGGGGAGATTGTAAGATCTCGTTGAGATATGAGACATTGACACCCTTGGGGAGAGAGCCTTTTTGATGTATGTAAAAAAGGGGGAGAATTGATGGAAAATTGATGGGAGAATGTGAGAATTCCCAATTTGAAAAGTTGGAAGGATTGGATTGAGTTAGTGTTCTAACTCAAATGTGTTTGTTTTTGTCAAACATCAAAAAGGGGGAGATTGTTGGTGTAATCGACCTAGGTCACGATTGACCAGACTCAAGTTTAACTCAAGTAGTGTTTAGATGTTTGATGATGAGTTGACCATTGTTTAACAATGGGTTGACTATATGGTTGACATGGGATTGACCATATGATGGAGAAGTCCAAGTCTTGGGTACTTGGCATGGAAAGTCCAAGCATACGTCTTGGCAATTGGAAAGTCCAACATGGGTTGACATGGAAAGTCCAAGCATGGGTCTTGGCAATGGTAAAGTCCAAGTCATGAGTACTTGTCATGGAAATTCCAAGCATGGGTCTTGGCAAGGGAAAGTCCAAGCTTGAGTTTCGGCAATTGGAAAGTCCAACATAGAGTTGGCATGGAAAGTCCAAGGGTGTAGTGTTAGCCACGTAAGTTCAAGTGTGTAGTCTCGATGGTGAATGTCCAAGTCATGGGTAATTGGCAATTGGGAAGTCCAAGGATTGATATTGGCGACGTAAAGTCCAAGGGTGGAGTCTTGGCAGCATAAGTTTAATGGTTGGTAGTGTAAAGTCCAAGCATGTGTCTTGGCAGTGTAAGCCCAATGTGCATTGGCGGTGTAGACCAGCTTAGCATGACAATAGCCGATGGAAGCACCTGAAGGCTAGCATATGGATGAATAAGTCATGGATGACTTAGAGGGATCCAATAGGCATGAGGTTGATGGAGGCGGCTAGAAGACTTATGTCTAGGCTAAGGGTGGTCTAGCAAGTATAAGGGCATCATACTTGGGGTAAACCTCATGGTTGAGGTGTAGTAGTTGACTGGGGTTATGGATAGTCGACTGGTCAAGTGTTTGCCACTTGGCAGCCGAGTCAACACTGAGCAGTCAACTATCGTGAGTCGATTGGCATTCGACTACGGCAAGTGGCCTTGGCAGTTGACTACCAGAATTATGCAGTCGACTGACCATGAGCAGTCGACTGCTATTAGTGTTGGTCGCGAGGACAAAATGCTCGGTACCGACTGAACAGTCGGCTATGGGCTTGAGCAGTCGACTGCTAGAAATGTCAGTCAACTGTCAGTGTATCCATTATCTTGAATTCCAACGTGAATAAAGTCCGTTGTGAGACAACGACACTATTGGCAATCGATTGGGGCCTTTTGGTAGTCGATTGCCAGGCGAAAATCCAAGTCGCATGGAGACATAAAAGGAGCTCGACGGGGAGGATTTCTACAATGATTTTCTTGGGCGATTTGAAGAGGATAGTTGGTGCTTTCCAATTCTTGAAGGCTAGTCCAAGGCGATCATCAAGAAAGCATTCAAAAGTACATTTGTAAAGTTTTCTTTACGTGCATTTGTGTAGTTTACTTGTATTTGCTTGTATATTATTGTATTACTTTTGTAATCACTTGTAAGAGATTTTTTCTACCTCCGGAGTGTGTTTCCGAGAAGGAGAGGTTGATTAGTGGTGTTTGACATCGCTAGGGCTCATTTGTGCTCAACCCGTGGAGTAGAAACCCTAAGGTTCTGAACCACGTTATATTGTTGTCTTGTGTTTGTGTTTGTCACTTTTTGTTATTGCTTTATTATTATTTCTACTACGCTAATGACCTTGTAGACAAACGTGAACAAATTCCATCATCAAATCAACAAACACGCCATTCACCCCCCTCTAGCACTCACCGAAGTTCCTACACTTTTGCCCTTAATTTTGATGGTCTAGTGTTCCTATTGGCTTAGGAACTCTCCAAAGACATTGTCAGAGTAATAGTCAAGGGGGAGCAAGCCTTTAGGAGGAGGTTATCCATCACGGGATGATGGATGAGTTTTTTTCTCAAAGGGGGAGAGTTAGAGAATGGAGAAAATGCCTTGAATTTAGTGATAAGGGAGTATCACTAGGGAAAATGAATGCATTAATGATGATTTTGGACCAAGGGAAAGATTAAGTTATCTCAGTGGGATATGAGACATGGATACCCTTAGAGGAGACTTTTTGATGTATGTCAAAAAGGGGGAGAATTGATGGCTTGAGTTAGGTAGCCTAATTCAAAGGTTTTGTCAAATATAAAAAAGGGGGAGATTGTTGGTGCAATCGACCCAAGTCACGATTGATCAGACTCGAGTGAACTCGAGGAGGGTTTTGATGTTTGATAATGAGATTGACAATTAGATTGTCAATGAGTTTGACCATTGTTTGACAATGGGTTAATCATATGGTTGACATGGGTTTGACCATATGAGGAGATAGCCTTATGGGGAGATTGGTGAAGCAATCAGTCTTAGGTCAAGGTTGACCTAGCTCGAGTGAGACTCAAGGGAAAGTCTAAGTTTTGGATACTTGGCATGAAAAGTTCAAGCATGGGTCTTGGCATGGAAAGTCCAAGTCATGGGTATTTGGCAATTGTAAAAGTTTAAGGGTATAGTCTTGGCCATGTAAGTCCAAATAGGTAGTCTTGGCCATGTAAGTCCAAGTGTGTAGTCTTGGCGGCGAAAAGTCCAAGTCATGGGTACTTGCAATTGGAAAGTCCAAGGGTGTAGTCTTGGTCACATAAGTCCAAGTGTGTAGTCTTGGCGGTGAAAGTCCAAGTCATGTGTACTTGGCAATTGGGAAGTCCAAGGGTGTGATATTGGCGGCGTAAAGTCTAAGTGTGTAGTCTTTGCAGCATAAGTCCAATGTTTGGTGGCATAAAGTCCAAGAGTGGAGTCTTGGCAGCATAAGTCCAATGGTTGGCGGCGTAAAGTCCAAGCGTGTGTCTTGCCAACGTAAGTCCAACACCATTGACCACTCAGAAGTGAGGTATGCTCGACCAAAACTACAGAGCAAGCATGACAACAACCAACAATGTCCCCAACCACGTAAAGCCCTTGTGTTGTGAGTTATGTTTGTTTTGTATTTTGTTTATGTTGTTTCTGCTGTGCATAACCTTGTTGTAGATAAGCATGACGAATGTAATTGAATCGAAGGAAGTAAAAATCTCTATTCACCCCCTCTAGCACATCAAATAATTCCCAACTAGTGGTATCAGTGTGGGTCGTTCTTCAAGGATTAACAACCGAGGGAGCAAAGCACTAGAGGTTGAAGAGGAGATGGAGTTGTCCAAAGATGGGTTGGACTACAACTTCAACGCTCCACCCATCTTCTGTTGGGAATTGCTTCGGAGGCTCGTCGGCTCCCATGTCCCCGGATTAAAATTTTCACTAATGAAAACTAATCCGGATGGGATGAGTTTCCTAAGCACAACCAATTCATCGTCGTGCTAACGACTCGAGCAATCGCTTGAACAAACTTGTTGTTCAAGCAATCAACTCTTCTAGTCGGTTAGCCGCGGAAGAGATGACGGATGGATCGCCGGTTTTTGTGTTTATCTTCGGGGTCCATGATTATACAAATACATACAAATGTAAATTAGTATAATCAACACATACTAAGATAAGGAACATAATAATAAGAACATGCAAAATCAATAATAAAAGTTGTAAAACTTTTATACCTCTCGATCTTCTACTGTATGTCCTAACCTCCTTGTAGACTTCGTGTGGGCGAAGATCCTCCACAAGTTGAAGCCTCCTAGATCACGTTCTTCCCTTCCTTGCTCGCTCCAAACAAAGAGAAGAACCAAACAAAACTCCTTCTCCTATCTAGAACCGACCACCAAGTCAAGGAGCTTGATATAGCCGCCGGCCAAGGAGAAGAGGAGGAATAGCTTGAGCATCGGCCAAGGTAGAGGGGAAGATGGAGTGGGCGCCGACTACACCTTAGGAAGAGAAAGGAAGCAAACCCTAATCTCCCACCTTGTTGCCGCCCAAGCCAAAACCCTATCCTTAATCCTTTGGGTGCCGGCCAAAGCAAGGAGGAAGATGGAGTGGGCGCCGGCTACACCTTAGGAAGAGAAAGGAAGCAAACCCTAATCTCCCACCTTGTTGCCGCCCAAGCCACAAGCCAAACCCTAGCCGCCCAAGGGACAAACCCTAATCCCTCCTTGGATTTCTTGCCGCCCAAACTCTTGAGAGGCAAAACCCTAATCTTCCAAGCATTAGTTTGCTGCCCAAGCCTTAGCCCTCTATTTATAGAGTTGGGCTTAAGCCTCCTTTAATCTCCACCGTCGGATCTAGGGATTTAATCTCCACCGTCGGATCTAGGGTTTCATCGCAACCGTTAGATCTAGGGTTTCATCCCAACCGTCGGATCTAGGGTTTCATCCCATCCGTCGGATCTAGAGATTTAATCTCAACCGTCGGATCTAGAGATTTAATCTCAACCGTCGGATCTAGAGTTTTATGTTCCATCATTGGATCTAGGCTCCATGAGGTTTATGTTAGGCTACGATAGGGACCATGAGGAGGAGTTGGATCTTGGCCACCCGATGGATCGGAACCACACAAACTTGATCCATCAATGATGTTCCATTCCACTAGAGGATCATCATTGAATTACCTCACCAACCCCCATAAATTAATATGGGCTCTATACATTATTTGTACATCCATCTCCTCGTGTTTGAGATATCGAATGTCCGTCAATTAATTGATTTACTGACCATCAATCAATTAACATCTAACTCCTCGAGTAGTACCACTCAACCTTATCATCATGTTGACTAAGTCAACCTGCAGGGTTTACATGATGAACCTTATGAGCTCCTCAAGGGGACATCATCAACCTAATATATAGGACATAGTTTCCTCCTATAATCAATGGCACACTATATAAATAATATCATTTCCCAACTTACCGGACATATTGATTTAATCCATAGAAATCTCACCCTTTGGTAAATCAAAGAAATAAATACTAAGTACATGTGCCCGTTATTATATCGGGATTAATAGCATGTACAACATAATATCCGAGGTCCGATTCAATTATGTAGTCAGCAATAAATTGAATCATCTCTATGTCGGTCCTTCTCAATACACCTAAGTGTACTAGTGTAACTCTATGGTCAAGACAAACCAATACCAAGCTACACTACAACCATGCCAATGGTTTGTCCAAAACCATCTTGGTTGTGAGCCTCTACTTATATTCTACAAGGGACTGATAACATGATCTTCTGTGCCACACCAAGCACCATGTTATCTACAATGTAGAGTATTAGACAATATGCACACATATAATAAATATAAAGTGCAAACAATGATCATGTGATTCTTATTTCAAAATAAAATATTCATACAAAAAAGCTAGGCTTTCAGTATACATCCCAACAATCTCCCACTTATACTAAAAGACTATGCTGTCATCACACTGCCATACATCTGATTCCCTTTCCCTCCACATGCCTATCAAAGCTCTCGCTAGAAGGGCCTTAGTGAAAGGGTCTACCAGGTCATCCTCTGATGCAATCTAGGTGACAGCTACTTCTACCTCCTTTACGATTTCTCGTATCATGTGGTACTTGCGCTCTATGCATTTACTTACCTCATGGGCTCATGGTTCCTTCGAGTTTGCAACTGCACCATTATTATCATAATAAATTGTGATATTTCTGGGCAAACCAGGAATCACATCCAAGTCCATCAGGAAGTTCCTGAGCCACACAGCTTCTTTGGTCGCCTAAGAGGCTGCCACATACTCAGCTTCCATGGTGGAGCCCGCCACGCATTTCTGCTGGACACTCCTCCATATATGGCTCCACCTCCCAAAGTAAACACAAAACCTGAGGTAGACTTACTGTTATCCCTATCAGATTGGAAATCAGAATCCGTGTAACCCACAGGGAGTAATTGGTCTGCCTGGTAAACTAGCATATAATCCCTAGTCCTTCTCAGACACTATAATATATGCTTTACCACAGTCCAATGCCCCTGTCCTGGATTACTCTGATATCTACTGACCATGCCCACGACATAGCATATATCGGGTCTCGTACATAGCATCGTATACATGAGGCTTCCTACTGCCGAAGCATAAGGAACCGCCTTCATCTCCTCTATCTCCTCAGATGATCTAGGACACATCTCCTTAGATAAAGGAACTCCATGCCTGAAAGGTAAAAAACCTTTCTTGGAGTTTTGCATGCTAAAACGATCCATAATCGTGTCTATGTATGAAGCTTGGGATTAGCACACTAACCTTGATCCCAAGGATGTGTCCCACTTCTCCCAATTCCTTCATATCAAACTGTTTGGACAACCATACCCTTATGTCCGATAACACTTTGATATTGTTGCCAACTAACAAAATGTCATCTACGTATAATACAAGAAATACCACTACATTTCCGTCACATCTCTTGTATACACAAGACTCATCCGGACTTTGAATAAATCCATAAGTCTGGATTTACCTCATCAAAGCGGATGTTCCAAGACCTCGAAGCTTGTTTCAATCCATAAATGGACCGATTAAGCTTACATACAAGATGCTCTTTGCCCTTAGCAATGAATGTTAGTAATATATGAGAGATGTCCTAAGGCAATCACCTTATGTATGAACCATTTATATGATAAATGAAGATTCACTATTTGAGTATACATGTCTTCATGTATTTGATTGGATCTTAAACTCATTTACTGAATGTCCACGATACGATTCACAGCATTAGAGAATTTGTGATTAGATCATAATTAGTGAGTATCTCTATATGTGTAATTGTGATGTATCGGAATTATCCCTAGTCGATGAATTGATGGATTTGGACACTATCAATTCTGTTGAGACTAGCACGAGGTATACTCCTTGGTGTATCCAAGCAGCTGATTCTCACTGGATGGAGATATTGTGATGTCTGGAGTTAATCGCGGATGCTAGTTATGGTAACTAGTTCATTGGAGTGACCAGCCGTAAGACTTCATATGGTTCTCTGCATATATAGATATGTCAATGAAGTTCTTACTGTAGTTTAAGTGCGATGTTCCTTTGACTTGCGATATTCAAGTCATCTTGATCATGGAGACTTATGCTTTGACATCTTAAGCAAGCATCTCTAAGGAGATGTGGACCCGGGATGATTGGGTATAAGTCGAAGTGATCGAAGGTGTTTGAATAGCCTATAAAGGATTCACCACTCCTTGCGAGGAGATGTATACCCATGGCCTCTCGTCGGATTGTTACTAAAGTCTTTGGCCAAAGCATTACATGTTTAGAGTAAGCTACTCTTCGATACATGTACAGTAACTAGAATCCGTAGGACGAGAAAATGATACTTGGACAAGGTGTGATGCAGTCAGCCTAGTGGGGAATGGGACTGACACTATAGACCATGTCCTAAACCAAGTGGGTATAAGATGAGTGAAGGAAATGGGGCACGATTCATTTGAGCTGCTGAAGGGTTTCAGAAATAGTTCTGGATCAACCGTTGATCTTTTCGGTTAATTGGGGATCATGATGTACTACTAGGTGCCACTCATGATCGTTCTATAATTAATGGTTAATTATAGACGGCCAACATAAACCGAGAACCTATTTGGTCACACGCACAATGAGCGTAATCCGAAGGATTTAAAACGAGCTTGAGAATGGGATTCTCAGACCGAGAGAAACTAGGTTTGGTTGGACCAAACATGGAGCGAGCATGAAATCGTTTCAGTCGCAATGGAAGCGTGGATGGGCCGTGTCTTATGAAGACATAATGGATGAACCAAAATGGTTTGGTTCTAATCCAATGGAGGAGAATAAACCAAAGGGTTTGGTTTATTTTAAACGAATGAACCAAAAGTTGGTTCGGTTCGTTTTAACTTAAAATAAACCATCATGGTTTGGTTTATTTTAACTTATATTAATGGATCGGGTTAACGGGCCTTATGGTTATGATCCAATAACCATTAAGAGAATTAGTTCTCTATAAAAGAGGGCTTAAACCCTAATCCAAAACCCTAGCTAGAGTTGCCGCCCACCCCATTGAAGGAGTCGGCGCCAACCCTAGTGCCGCCGCCCCACCTCTTCCAACTGGCGTCCAGGAGGAGCCTTCCTTCCCCCTCGCCGGCGTCGAGCTGCTGCCGATTGGTGCTCCGGTGATCTTCCTTGGGTTCGGTAATAAGGTGAGCTTCCACCTTTCTTTTGGCCGGCCCTTACTCCTCCACCAAAGCTGTCCAGTTTTCTGGACAGCTTGTTTTCTTCTCATCGGAGCGTCGTTTGGACGACGTTTGGAGCTCCGACAGTGCCTTACTTACCGGGGATTCGATCTTCGGTAATCCTCTGAGGTGGAGGACGAAGGATTCGTCAAACGGTTGACGAATACCTCTCCGGAGAAGCGAGTTTTGAGGACTCGGTTTTGGATCCGAATTTGGATTCGGATCGTGATCATCTCTCGATCACATCGTCTTCAACACGAGGCTAGTAACCCGTACGAAGACGAGGCTCGTGACTTAGCGAAGTCATCCCGAGGATACTCGGCGTGGATACGGATAGAGACGATTCTAGCGAGGATCGTTCCGGTTGATGCCGTTCCCACTACACGTGATACGAAAGGTATACGTAGTTAAATTTCTATTTATTGCAAATTTAAATTTACGATTATGTCTACACATATTGTACTATGCATGCGTGTGATGTGTGTGTTGTAATAAATGTAGATTTATTATTTTTATTTCTTCCACTGTGCACATGTTTGCGAAACATGTTCGAACACACACTCGCCGCGGTGCCTGAAACCCAACAGAGGTATCAGAGCCCAGGTTATGTTTCGACATAATCGTAAAATTATTTTGCGATAGTCATAATGATATTTCTGAAAATTTTCTACTTTTGGAAAGTTAGAAGTATTTATGGAAATTTTTTAATTTTGGAAAGTCTAGAAGTATTTATGGAAATCATCCACTTTTGGAAAGTTGGAAGTATTTATTGAAATTGATAATTTCCATAAATAAAATATTTAATTAGATTTTGGAAATTTGTTTCCTAATTTAATCATGATTTGATTTGGGAAATTAAATCTTAAAATATTTTATTTCCATAAGTAGTTTTGATGATTTAGGAAATTTGTTTCCTAAATTGACTTTCCTTAATCAACTATTTCCATAAATAAAATATGTGATTAGATTTGGAAATTTGTTTCCTAATTTAATCATGATTTGATTTGGAGAATCAAATCTTAAACATATTTTATTTCCATAAATAGTTATGACATGTAAGGAAATTATGTACATGACATAATTGTATGCCATGTAATTGCATTAGATGCATATCATAATGCCATGCGTGTCGTGACATGTAGATGTATGTCATGTATGTCATGCCATGTAGATAATAGTTATTTGCATGCAAAGAGGATGAGACATAAAAACCCTTACTCAATATTAAAGCCTACACCTTCCATTAATATGGTTAGAACCAGAGTTCCATTTCTTGTTTGGGTTGTTGGACTCTCTCCAAGCCCAGCTCGAACCCGAACATGTTCAAACCATGGAATAGTTTAATACTAATATGGTAAGAGTCAGAGGTCAATCGTTATCTTTGGTTGTTGGACTCTCTCCAAGCCGGGCTAATTGGTTGAATGTGCTCTAACCATATTAAAACTATTTCTCGATTAATGGGTTGGCTTTAACCTGGAGCATCGGCTTGTTGGACTCTCTCCAAGGTTGATGTAAAGGGAGGTGAAGTTGGGTGCTATGCATATGATGCATACTTGTTAATGTGTTAACAACCCAATGTATGTGTGAACATTCAATAAGTTGATAGCACATTGTGATAGTTGCATATACGTGATATGCAATCGGTATAGTTGATACCTACCATCGTAGTTATGAATGGCTTGTTGGACTCTCTCCAAGGTTGTTCATATCTATGATGGATATCAGCCCATTCGGAGATGGACCTACGATCTCCCGAAGTGATTTTGGGGTTTTTGAAATTCGAAAAATGAATGGGATTTATGAATGTATATTGATGCATTTTAAATCATCTTTCTCATATATGCTCGTTTTGTATTTCTAAGTTAATATATTGATCATGATGTCTTTGAATTTGCGTTCCATTTTGGATTCAAATAAATTGACTAGGCCAAACTTCTTGGACTGGCTTAGAAACTTGAGAATTGTTCTCAAGGTTGAAAAGCTTGCAAATGTCCTCGAAGCACCTCTTCCTGCCCATCCTAGTGACAATGCAACTCTGGACCAAGTGTTGGCCTATCAGAAACATGTGACTGATTCTAAAATGACGAGTTGCATCATGCTAGCCACGATGGTACCTGAGCTGCGGAAGCAGCATGAGCATATGGATGCTCGTACAATAGTCTTTCATCTTTATGAGTTGGTTGATGAGCAAGTGAGATTCGAAAGGTTCGAAGTCTCCAAGCTCCTCTTCACCTCTGAGATGCAAGAAGGTTCATCTGTGGTACTGCTCAATATGCTGAAGACTGTGGAGTCTTCTGAGAAGCATGAGCAGGGGATGGTGCTGTTAGTTGATTCCTCGAAGAAAGATTCTAAGAGGAAGTCAAAGGAACAACAGAAGGGAAAGAAGAGAAGGGCTAAGAAGGTAGAACTAGCACAAAAGGAAACTTGCCATCATTATGGAAAGGAGAGCCATTTGCGAAGAAAGTGCAAGATTTATCTTGAGTCCGTGAAGAAGAATAAGGCATCGGATGCCCCATCTTCTTCAGATATCTTCGTTATTGATTGTCATTCTATTTCCTCAAACACTTGGGTATTGGATACTGGGTGTGACTCACATATATGTAATGACATACATGGGCTAAGGAATAGAAGAAGACTCGTCAAGGGAGAGTCAAATTTACGTGTTGGGAATGGAGCAAAGGTTGCTTCACTCGCCATCGAAATGTATTTGTTGAAACTCCCTGCAGGACTTGTCTTAGAACTGGACAATTGCTTTTATGTTCCTTCATTGATAAAGAACATCATTTCTATTTCTTGTTTAAATAGAAATGGGTACCATTTGACTTTTAGTAACAAATGTTGTTACATAACTTTGAATGAAGTTCTTTATGGGACTGAAACTTTAAGCAATGGTATTTATACGTTGGACGTATCTAGTGACGTTTTCAATATCGAAGCGAGCAACAAGCATGCTCGAAAGGATAATCAATTAGACTCCTATATGTGGCATTGTCGTCTTGGCCATGTAAGCAAGAAATGCATGTCTGAATTACACCGATGTGGAATTCTGGAATCGTTTGAATTGGATTCATACGATACATGCGAATCATGCTTAAAAGGCAAGATGACTAAGTTACCTTTTACAGGAAAAGGTGAACGAGTGGGAGAGTTACTAGGTCTAATACATACCGATGTATGTGGACCTATGTCAACTCAAGCTTTCGGAGGCTATAGCTACTTCATTACCTTCACCGAAGATCACTCACGGTTTGGGTATGTGTTCTTGATGAAACACAAGTCTGAAGCCTTTGAAAGGTTCAAAGAATTCAGAAATGAAGTAGAGAAACAACATGACAAGAGTATTAAAATACTTCGATCGGATCGAGGTGATGAATACTTAAGTCAAGATTTTCTTGATTATCTAAGAGACAATGGTATATTGTCTCAATGGACTCCGCCATATACACCACAACATAATGGTGTATCTGAGAGGCGTAATCAGACCTTGTTGGACATGGTCAGGTCAATGATGAATCATGCGAATCTTCTCAAGTCCTTTTGGGGCTATGCACTTCAGACAGCTGTTTACTTGTTAAACAGAAAGCCAACCAAGGTAGTCTCCACTACTCCATATAAGATATGGAATAGTAAAAAACCTCATGTATCTTACTTGAAGATATGGGGTTGTCCTGCTTATGTGAAGTGGACTGTATCAGACAAATTGGATGCTAAGTCTGATAAATGTCTATTTATTGGATACCCTAAGGAAACAAGGGGTTACAAATTCTATCATCCTGTGGAACAAAAGGTGTTTATTTCAAGGCATGATGTGTTTCTAGAGAAAGAGTTTCTCTTGCAAGAAAATAATGGGAGTGTCGTCGAGCTTGAGGAGGCTCGAGAGACTCAAATAGACATTGAAGAGATACCTGGTGAGGCACAACAGCCGATAACTCATAGTGATGAGCAATCGGCTGGACCTATTGAAACACCACATCTTCGTAGATCTGGTAGAACACACAATATTCCTGAGAGATATGGATTTCTCGTAAGTGAATCGAACGACGTGTTACTCATTGATGATGAGGAGCCTACCAGTTATGAAGAAGTACTGACAAGTTCAGAAAGGGATAAGTGGCTTGAAGCCATGAAGTCGGAAATGGATTCCATGTATGAAAACCAAGTTTGGAACTTGGTTGACCCACCTGAAGGCATTAAGGCTATAGGGTGCAAGTGAGTTTTCAAGAAGAAAACCGACATGGATGGTAATGTGATTACCTATAAGGCTAGATTGGTGGCGAAAGGATATCGTCAAAAACAAGGTGTTGATTATGACGAAACCTATTCGCCTGTAGCTATGCTTAAATCCATTCGGATGCTCCTGGCCATAGCGGCTCATTATGATTATGAGATATGGCAGATGGATGTGAAAATAGCTTTCCTTAATGGAAACCTGCTCGAGGACGTGTATATGATACAGCCTGAGGGTTTCACATCAGTTGATAAAACCAAGGTATGCAAATTGCGATGGTCCATATATGGATTGAAGCAAGCATCCAGGAGCTGGAATATCCGTTTTGATGAGACAATCAAAAAGTTTGATTTCTCACAAAATCCAGACGAACCTTGTGTGTACAAGAAGGTTAGTGGGAGTGCAGTCGTGTTCCTAGTATTATATGTCGATGACATATTACTTATAGGAAACAATGTTTCAATCTTACAGTCAGTTAAGGTTTGGTTATCCAAGACATTCTCCATGAAAGACCTGGGAGACGCAACCTACATCCTCAGGATTAAGATCTATAGAGATAGATCGAAACGGTTGCTTGGTCTTTCGCAGTCTACATATATAGACCGAGTACTAAAAGAGGTTTAGCATGTCGAAATCCAAGAAAGGTTTCCTTCCCATCAGGCATGGGATACACCTTTCGAAGTCTATGTGTCCGCGCACAGAAGACGAGAGGATTTGCATGAGTAAGATTCCCTATGCATCCGTAATAGGATCTATCATGTATGCTATGTTATGTGCGAGGCCCGATGTATCGTATGCTCTGAGTGTCACGAGTAGATACCAGTCTGATCTAGGAATGGATCATTGGGTGGCTGTTTAGACGATCCTTAAGTACTTAAGAAGAACTAAGGATGTGTTCCTAATATATGGAGAAGGGTACATGGTGATACGTGGGTATATGGATGCCAGCTCCAGACAGACAAGGATGATTCCATGTCTTAGTCTGGGTATGTATTCACCTAGAATGGAGGCGCAATAAGTTGGAAAGGTTCCAAGTTTGGCACTATAGCGGATTCTGCCACTAAGGCAGAAAATATTGCAGCTTTAGAAGCAGCAAAGGAAGCGGTTTGGATCAAGAAGTTCATCTCTAAACTTGATGTGGTCTCATCAACGATCCAAACATGTGCTTCGCCGCTATCATCTTATCAGAGAGATCATCAGTAGGAACGAAATACAAATCGAGAAAATTCCCACTGAAAGGAACTTAGCGGATCCTTTGACTAAAGCATTACCTCAAAGTAAGTTTGAGGGTCATGTTAGAGCTTATGATATTGGATACCGTAGCGATTGGCATTAGGCCAAGTGGGAGTCTGTTAGTAATATATGAGAGATGTCCTAAGGCAATCGCCTTATGTATGAACCATTTATATGATAAATGAAGATTCACTATTTGAGTATACATGTCTTCATGTATTTGATTGGATCTTAAACTCATTTACTGAATGTCCACGATACGATTCACAGCATGAGAGAATTTATGATTGGATCACAACTAGTGAGTATCTCTACATGTGTAATTGTGATGTATCAGAATTATCCCTAGTCGATGAATTGATGGATTTGGACACTATCAATTCTGTTGAGACTAGCACGAGGTATACTCCTTGGTGTATCCAAGCAGCTGATTCTCACTGGCTGGAGACATTGTGATGTCCGGAGTTAATCGCGGATGCTAGTTATGGTAACTAGTTCATTGAAGTGACCAGCCGTAAGACTTCATATGGTTCTCTGCATATATAGATATGTCAATGAAGTTCTTACTGTAGCTTAAGTGCGATGTTCCTTTGACTTGCGGTATTCAAGTCATCTTGATCATGGAGACTTATGCTTTGACATCTTAAGCAAGCATCTCTAAGGAGATATGGACCTGGGATGATTGGGTATAAGTTGAAGTGATCGAAGGTGTTTGAATAGCCTATAAAGGATTCACCACTCCTTGCGAGAAGATGTATACCCATGGCCTCTCGTCGGATTGTTACTAAAGTCTTTGGCCAAAGCATTACATGTTTAGAGTAAGGTACTCTTCGATACATGTACAGTAACTAGAATCCGTAGGACGAGGAAATGATACTTGAGCTAGGTGTGACGTAGTCAGCCTAGTGGGGAATGGGACTGACACTATAGACCATGTCCTGAACCAAGTGGGTATAAGATGAGTGAAGGGAATGTGGCACGATTCATTCGAGCTGCTGAAGGGTTTCAGAAATAGTTCTGGATCAACCGTTGATCTTTTCGGTTAATTGGGGATCATGATGTACTACTAGGTGCCACTCATGATCGTTCTATAATTAATGGTTAATTATAGACGACCAACATAAACCGAGAACCTATTTGGTCACACGCACAACGAGCGTAATCCGAAGGATTTAAAACGAGCTTGAGAATGGGATTCTCAGAGCGAGAGAAACTAGGTTTGGTTGGACCAAACATGGAGTGAGCATGAAATCGTTTCAGTCGCAATGGAAGCGTGGATGGGCCGTGTCTTATGAAGACATAATGGATGAACCAAAATGGTTTGGTTCTAATCCAATGGAGGAGAATAAACCAAAGGGTTTGGTTTATTTTAAACGGGTTAACGGGCCTTATGGTTATGATCCAATAACCATTAAGAGAATTAGTTCTCTATAAAAGAGGGCTTAAACCCTAATCCAAAACCCTAGCTAGAGTTGCTGCCCACCCCATTGAAGGAGTCGGCGCCAACCCTAGTGGCGCCGCCCCACCTCTTCCAACCGGCGTCCAGGAGGAGCCTTCCTTCCCCCTTGCCGGCGTCGAGTTGCTTCCGGTTGGTGCTCCGGTGATCTTCCTTGGGTTCGGTAATAAGGTGAACTTCCACCTTTCTTTTGGACGGCCCTTACTCCTCCACCAAAGCTGTCCAGTTTTCTGGACAGCTTGTTTTCTTCTCGTCGGAGCATCATTTGGACGACGTTTGGAGCTCCGACAGTGCCTTACTTACCGGGGATTCGATCTCCGGTAATCCTTTGAGGTGGAGGACGAAGGATTCATCAAACGGTTGACGAATACCTCTCCGGAGAAGCGAGTTTTGAGGACTCGGTTTTGGATCCGAATTTGGATTCGGATCGTGATCATCTCTCGATCACATCGTCTTCAACACGAGGCTAGTAACCCGTACGAAGACGAGGCTCGTGACTTAGCAAAGTCATCCCGAGGATACTCGGCGTGGATATGGATAGAGACGATTCTAGAGAGGATCGTTCCGGTTGATGCCGTTCCCACTACACGTGATACGAAAGGTATACGTAGTTAAATTTCTTTTTATTGCAAATTTAAATTTACGGTTATGTCTACACATGTACTATGCATGCGTGTGATGTGTGTGTTGTAATAAATGTAGATTTATTATTTTTATTTCTTCCAATGTGCACATGTTTGCGAAACATGTTAACACACACTCGCCACAGTGCCGGAAACCCAACAATGAATCCCTCTGGTTGCTTCATATAGATGTTCTCCTCAATACTTCCATTAAGGAAAGCTGTCTTGACATCCATCTGCCACACCTCATAATCCACATGAGCTGCTATGTATAAGAGCTCCCAGACCTGATTTGAATCCATAGATTCAATCTCAGTATTCATTGCACTTTGCAAAAATGCTGCATCTTTATCTTGGATTGCCTTGTCATATGTCCAGGGATCAGGTTCATGTTCGCCAGGGACAAAATCGGAAGATTCTCCCAAAAACATGAATCTATCAGGCTGTCTCACAACCCTCCCACTACGACGAGGTATCACCTGTGTATCCTCTGTGACATGCGGTGCTGTGACATGTGGTATATCCTCTTGTACCGGTGGTGCTGAAGTCGGGACTTCCCTTGTCAACTCCTCAAGAACAATCCTACTCGTGGGCTTGTGGTTTATCACATAGTCCTCCTCTAGAAATCTGGCATTCGTACTAATGATCACCCTCTGATCTCTAGGACTATAAAACAAACCACCCTTCGTTCCCCTAGGATAGCCAACAAATAAGCGCACTTCTGTATGAGGTTCCAACTTACCAGCATCAGCCTTCAGCACATGTGCTAGACTCCCCCATATTCGAATATGTCTTAGACTAGGCTTTCACCCAGTCCACAACTCTATGGGAGTAGAAGGCACTGATTTAGATGGAACCAAGTTCAGAATGTACACCGCCGTATCTAGAGCATATCCCCAGAACGAATCTGGCAACTCAGAATAACTCATCATCGATCTAACCATCTCCATAAGAGTCCTATTCCTTCTCTCTGCTACACCGCTTCTGGGTGTGCCAAAAGTGCATAATTGGGATTGAATCCCAACCTCTGATAAGTAGTTCCTAAACTCTCCCAAGAGGTACTTACCACCACGATCAGATCGTGGTGTCATCTATATCTTGAATAATCATCTATGAAAAAGATGAAATATTCGAGACTACCTCTTGCCTAGATAGTCATAGGACCACAAAAATCAGAATGAACCATTCCTAACACATCTTTGGCTCTATACCCCTTGGCCTAAAAAGGCCTCTCGGTCATTTTACCTTCCAAGCAAGATTCGCAGGTTGGGAGATCCTCCACCACTAATGAACCCAAAGGTCCATCAGCTATCAACCTTTGAATTCTACTCAGGTTAATATGACCAAGCCTTAGATGCCAAAGATATGTTTGGTTCATCTTCGAAGGTTCTTTTCTCTTATTATAATTAGAAGATGAGTTATAAACTTCAATTTGCATCGTGGGAGATTTTGGTTAAAGTGTTTACAAATTTTTTATCAATGTACCTGAATAGATATTTTCCCTATTCCTTTTTATAACAACTCTGTCATTAAAAGAAATAGAATATCCATCCATAAACAATTTAGAAACCGAAATTAAATTCTTTCTAAATAAAGGTACATAAAGGGATTTTTTCAGAACCAAAATTTTATTTTTCTTAAGAGATAAATAAAACTTCTCCCACTGCAATAGCCGCCACCTTCATGGCATTGCCCAAGTAAATGGTAATCTCCCCTTTAGCTAGTCGGGTTTCTGGAACCCGCAGTGTTGCAGACATGATTAGTGGCTCTCGTATCTACACACCAGGTGCCGGTAGATAATGCCTCTAACCATGTTTCAACGACTGGACCAAAGGATATACATTTGTTCTTGCTTCGGATTGGGATAATCCTTCTTCTTATGTCCAGTCTGCTTGCAAGTGAAGTACTTGCCTTTTGGCTTCTTCACTCCTCCCTGAGATCCTCCCACCACCTTTTCTCCACCTTGTTTCTCCTTCTTCTTGCCTTTCGGCTTAAAAGTAGAAACCTTTTTGAGTAACCATGGCTTGAGGACATTTTTTTTGAAGAGTGCATACTTGTACTTCTTAGCAGATAAGACAATATGTAGATTCTTTTCCAATCAACATTATTTGGGTACAGTAAGTTTATTTCCTTTAGTATCATAGTAAGTGGGCTGAAAGTCATTTTTGAAAATTCTAAGAATCACAATGATCAAAATATTAGATTTCAAATATTATTGATTCCTCAAAACAAAAAAATTCCGAAATCAACCAACACCTCAAAACACCGAGAATATCGCATGCCACGATAGTGTGGACGTATACGAATTCTACATTTGTAAGAGGAGGTTTTACCCATTAATTTTACTATCTTGTCAACCTTACTTTTTGACAAATAAATTTCCTCTTTGGCCCTACAAATAAAAGCAGTGACTCCGATGGGGAGGATACTTTTTATTTGCATCTAAGTGTGCACCATTACATGATACTAAGGGAACTATCTCGGATTATGTGTCTTACCGATGTGGAAGTACACATGCTCCTAAATAATTTCCTATAACCATTATTTGACCTAGTGATCCACAAAAAAACTCTTCCGATGGGGAGGAAGGCACTCAGAGCCGACACGCAAGTTTGTTGCATCACACGTCAAATTGTAATGGAGGTCGTGGGAATTAATTAAAATATCCCTCTCCCACTTAGTAAATTGAAAATGAGGAATTTTCAAGCACACACAACATGCATATCACATAGATCATTACTGTAGATTTCAAAAAATTATTGATTCCTCAAACAATAAAATTTCAAAATCAACCAACACCTCAAAACACCGAGAATATCGCATGCCACGATAGTGTGGACGTATACGAATTCTACATTTGTAAGAGGAGGTTTTACCCATTAATTTTATTATCTTATCAACCTTACTTTTTGACAAATAAAATTAATAGTTGGTTCCTCTTTGGCCCTACAAATAAAAGCAGTGACTCCGATGGGGAGGATACTTTTTTGACAAATCAAATAAAAGAGGTACTTCTTAGCAGTTCCTCATTGACAAATCAAAGAAATAAATACTAAGTACATGTGCCCGTTATTATATCGGGATTAAGATCATGTACAACATAATATCCGAGGTCCGATTCAATTATGTAGTCAACAATAAATTGAATCACCTCTATGTCGGTCCTGCTCAATACACCTAAGTATACTAGTGTAACTCTATGGTCAAGACAAACCAATACCAAGCTACACTACAACCATGCCAATGGTTTGTCCAAAACCATCTTGGTTGTGAGCTTCTACTTATATTCTACAAGGGACTGATAACATGATCTTCTGTGCCACACCAAGCACCATGTTATCTACAATGTAGAGTATTAGACAATATGCACACATATAATAAATATAAAGTGCAAACAATGATCATGTGATTCTTATTTCAAAATAAAATGTTCATACAAAAAAGCTAAGCTTTCAGTATACATCCCAACATCTTCGACTGCGAAGATTTCAGGTATTGAAAAGGTAGGATGAAATATTTCCTTATTTGTAATTTAGAAACTATTGGGTTTCCCCGACACCGACGTGGATGTGTGTTCGAACACGTTTCGTAAACATGCGCACAGCGGAAGCAAAAACAAGTAATAACTAACTTATTACAACACACACACCACACACATGCAAAGGATACAACATGTGTAGACATAATTGTCATTTTAAATTTTTCAATAAAATAAACTTTACATCTAGGTATACCTGACGAATTACGTGAAGAGGGAATGACATCAACCAAGCAACCCTCGTGAGTTTTGCCTCTATCTGTATCCACGCCGAGTATCGTCGGGATAGCTTCACTAAGCCATGAGCCCCGACTTCACGAGAGGTACTATCCTCGCATTGAAGTCGTTGTGATCCGAGAGACGACCACAATTTGAATCCAATTCGGATCTAGAAACGAGATCCATGAACTCGCTTCTCAGAAGCGGATTTCGTCAACCGATTGACGAAACTTCGTTCCTCCACTAAAGAGAATTGTCGGGGATCCAATCCTCGGCAAGGAGGTCACTGCCGGAGTTCCAAACGTCGGCTAAACGATGCTCTCATCACAAAGGACACAAGCTGTCCAAGAGGCCAACTTGGTGGAGGAAGGTGGTCGACCAATCAAAATGGCCGACGGCTGGTGCCAGACCGGTGGTGGGGTTGCTGGCCGATGACTGGGGTTGGCCGGCGGTTGGAGCTTGGGTGACGACAAAGTTTGGGTTGTACCAAGCTTGGGCGGCACACAAGAAAAGGAGAGGGAGAGGGGAGAAAATGGCTAGGGTTTTGCAAACCTTGAACCGATTAATTCTGGGATATCTCTGAACCCCGTTATTTATAGAGAACGTATCTCTTAGCCATTAAGAGACTTTTTCTCAAGACCTCTTCTCTAAAACCTTTTCTCAAGAAACCTGTTCTCAAAGGGTTATTGGTTCACAACCAAAATCCGTTAACCCGCTCCATTAACTTAAGTTAAAATAAACCAGACCGTATTGGTCTATTTTAAGTTAAAACGAACTGAACCAATTTCGGTTCATTCGTTTAAAAGAAACCAAACACCTTTAGTTTATTTTCCATCATAGGATTAGAACCAAACCGATTTGGTTCATCCATCACGTCTTCATAAGACTCGGCCTATCCATGCTTCCGATGCGACTGTAACAATTTCATATTCGCTCTTTGTTTGGTCCAACCAAACCAAGTCTATCTCGATCTAAGAATCCTATTCTCAAGCTCATTTTAAATCCTTCGGATAACACTCATTGTGTGTGTGATCAAATAGGTTCCCGATTTATGTTGGTCATCTATAATTAACCATTAATTATAGAACGATCATGAGTGACACCTAGTAGTACATCATGATCCCTAATTAATCGGGAAATCAACGGTTGACCCAAGAACAACTTCTAAAACTTTTTAGCAGCTACAGTAAATCGTGCCCCATTCCCTTCACTCATCTTATACCCACTTGGTTCACGACATGGAATATGTGTCAGTCCTCACTAGGCTGACCACGTCACACCTTGCCCAAGTATTACTTCCTCGTCCAACGGATTCTAGTTACTGTACATGTTTCTAAGAGTACCATACTCTAAACATGTAATGCTTTGGCCAAAGACTTTAGTAACAATCCAACGAGAGGCCATAGGGTATACATCTCCTCGCAAGGAGTGGTGAATCCTCTGTAGGCTATTCAAACACCTTCGAGCATTTTGACTTATACCCAATCATCCCGGGTCCACATCTCCTTGGAGATGCTTGCTTAAGATGTCAAAGCATAAGTCTCCATGACCAAGATGACTTGAATACCACAAGTTGAAGAAACATCTCACCTAAGCTGCAGTAAGAACTTCATTGACATATCCATATATGCAGAGAACTATATGAAGTCTTACAGCTAGTCACTCTAATGAACTAGTTACTATAACTAGCATCTACGATTAACTCCAGACATCCTAATGTCTACAGCTAGTGAGGAACAGCTGCTTGAATAAACCAAAGAGTATAACTCGTGATAGTCTCAACAGAATTGATGGTGTCCGAATACATCAATTCATTGACTAGGGATAATTCCAATACATCACAATTATACATGTAGAGATACTCACTAGTTGTGATCCAATCACAAATTCTCTCATACTATGAATCGTATTGTAGACATTAAGCAAATGAGTTTAAGATCCAATCGAATACATGAAAACATGTATACTCAAATAGTGAATCTTCATTTATCAAATAAATGGTACAACCATAAGGCGATTGCCTTAGGACATCTCTCATATATCACTAACAGAAAATTGGCTTATCTTGGTAAAATGGTTTGAAGCTCTGATGGACAAGAAGGGAAAGATCCTCAAGAAGAAGAAATGGACGGAGGATCAAATTCAAGAATTCAAGACTAATGAAAAGGTAACCAAAATATTAATAAATTTGGTACCTAATGATATCTTGTCCGATTTAGGTAGCTATAGGAATGCTAAAGAGTTATGGAGCAAGTTAATTAAGCTTCATGAGAATCCCTCACCGATCCAAGAAGTAGAGGAGAAAGTTGAAGAAGAATCAAGTTGTTCATCGGCTCAAGAATGTGAAGATTCGGAAATTAAGAGGTGCTCAATATCCGAGTCGGAAGAGGTAGAAGTCTCGGAAGTCTCCGCCTCTAAGATTGAGGGGGAGGAGAGACACTCGACATCGGAGCAAGAGCAAGAAGAACCATCTACCTCCGAGAGAAACCAAGAACAAGCTCAAGACTTATCCATAGGTAACTCAAGCACTTTTCATAAAAATAAAAATCATATAATATGCTTTGAGTGTAGGCAACATGGATATTACAAGAGTAAATGTCCAAAATTGGCTAAGAAGAAGGTTCCCATGGAACCTAAAGTCAAGGACAAGTCAAAGGATACCGAAGCCCCGACACAAAAGAGCAAAGAACACATTGTGTGCTTAAAATGCCGACAACGGGGTCACTTTAGGAGCCAATGTTCTAGGGGGAGTCACCCTAAGAAGGACAAAGGAGGCGCTTCACAAGTAGGGGGAGCTAAGGCAAACCCCAAAATATTATTTAATAATGCTTCTTTTTTTAGTAATGATAGGAAGCATATTAGAAATTTACTTGCAATTGTTCATGATAAAAAGCATGCTAGAAACAATAAATATGCTTGTTTAGGTGCTAAAAGTTATGAATTTAGGTCTAAGGATAAATCTAGACAAATTACCTCAAGACCTAGCTCATCTAAGGATAAATCTAGGCAATAATTTCAAGAAGGGTAGGCATATGCCTAGGAAGAAGAAAAATACCCCAAGAACTAATGAAAAATTAAAATTGGATAAGTTAGTGGAGAAAAATCAAGTTTTGAAGTCAAAACTTGAGAAATTAGAAAAGACTCTTCAAAAGATGAAAAATTCAATTAAAGGGTCAAATGGTCAAAATTTAGGTATTAGGAGGCAACAACTATCCAAGGATAGGAAAGGTTGGGCCACAAACCTAAGTTCATGGAGGTTATGCCAACCTACCATAATGTTCCATTTAACTATGAAACTAGCTCTAGGTCAAGGAAAGTTAAGGTCACAAGGAAAGTTATCCCTAGAGTTGACCATGACAAGTGTTTAGTGGCTAAGGTTTCGAAGAAACCTAGGAAAGCCAATAACAAGGTTATAAGGGAAGTTATCCCTAGGATTAACCTTGAAAAGACCACAATGACCAAGGTTTCTAAGCCTAAGAGGGTCATTAGGAAGGTATCTAGGGAAGTCATCCCTAGTGAGTACCTTGTTAATCCAAGGAGCTCAAATAGGTTTTGAGTTCCAATGAGCGTGATTTCATTATGCTAAATGGGTTTAGGGTGTGTCAACCCTAAATGGATGGATAGCTAACCTAACCATAGTGGAGTTGACACTTTAGGATATTTTCAAGATTATGTGATACCTTGAAAATGAATTTAGATTTTAATCCTAAACGAATTTAGGATGTGCCAATAGAAATTATGGAAGTTAAAAAATTGATCAAAATTGGCACAATTATGTTTTAGAATCATAGTGTGTCATTTTAGGTTTTTGGCACACTTGATGGAAATTGGGCATTATGACAAAATTGGTATAAATGTTAGAAAATGGTAATTTGATCTAAAACATAGGTATTTTTATACCTCGATATCATATATTTGTCATGCTTTATTTGCCATAAACCATGTCATGATATCATGCTCATATTATTATTTTATAATGTCATGATAGCACTTAGGTTGTTTTATGTCATGATTGTACTTAGGATTATTTTTATGCCATAACATCATGAATCATGAGCAAATACTTTAAATTATGCAAATCATATATCTCATAATCACAATTCATGATTAAGTTGAATTAATATGAAATTTAAGGACCAATAGCATGATTTGAAGTCCGAGATAAAGGAATCAAATCGGATATGCTTTGGTAAGAATGAATGAACCCTTAGTTTAAGGAAAAATAAAATTACATCTCACAAAGACCATAAGGAGACATGGGTGTCTATTAAGACACTCTAGACACATGTGAGATGTTAGGAATATGAGTTAAGTTCATGTGTTTGTAATGGTACATCAAAATGAACTTAAACTCTTTCAATCATATGAACAAATCATGAGGAAAGATAATGCACAAGTCATGTACATTTAGCCCATAGACAATGATTGAAAATGAGGTTTGAAAATAATTTTAAAAACATTTTGAGAAACCTTGATGAAATCTATCTTTTGATAGCAATCACCATTAAGAAGATTGACACAAAGATCGACAAAACATTGAAGTTTTCAATGGTTTTGAACTTTGTATCATTATCTCAAACCAATAAGTATTTTTATATAAAACTATTTTTCCCCCATAGTATTTGACATAAGTAATGTGTATATGAAGTCTCAGGATTTTTTAAATTTTCTAGAATTACTTATGCATTTTTGAAACTTGCCTAAAAAAACTCAAATTCAAAAAAATTAGAAACCAATCGAGGTGCCACCTCAACTAAAGATAGTGACAATCAACTAATCGACTTTCCAGTCAACTGTAAGCACTATTTTTGGTTGAACAATGTTGGTTTAAGTCATCTAACCATAACCCTAGGTTAGATAACTACTTCTAACCCTCTAATATGCTTAGACAAGTATTGAAAGGGTGAGATTTTCATTGAAAATGAAAAGGAGAGTTATTTAGGGTAAGAGTCAAATTTTAAGGGGTATGAAAGTTCAAGTTTGAACTTTTACACTTATTTTTGAAAATTTAGATTTACTATAGGATGAGGAACTCTCCAAGGACATTGTTGGTGCAATGGTCAAGGGGGAGATCGTCCATCAAGATATGATGGATGAACTTTGAAAAAAGGGGGGAAATTGAAAATTACCTTTCATTTAGTGATAGAGGTTTTTATCACTAAGGAAAATGGAGGCATTTGAGATAATTTTTGACAAAGAGAGAGAATGAAGGATCTCATTGGAAGAAGAGAGACTTTTTGATGTATGTCGAAGGGGGAGAAATGGAAGGGGTTAAGTTAGGCTCAAGATGTTTAGTGCATAAGGATGACCTATAAACCCTAATATACACTAAATCCCCAAAATTTTAAATTTTAAAATTCTAAATTATGAACTATTCATTATGTTTTGGCATAAGAAAAAGGAAGTTTGGCTTATTGGCTAGCCTAACTTAAAGATATTATCAAACATCAAAAAGGGGGAGATTGTTGGTGCAATCACGCTCAGGTCAAAATTGACCAAGCTTGAGTTGGGCTCGAGTTGAGTTTCGATGTTTGACAATGTGATTAGAGGTAAAGGATGAGATGTAAGATACCGAAAAAAATAATAAATAAATAAAATGATAATAAATGCCCTTGTTGATTAAGAAATTATTTTGTAGAATTTTTCAAGAATTTTTAGAAATTTTTCTGGACTTAAACGGAAATATTATGGGTTTAATTGAAGGGATCATGATTTAGTTAAATCTAGGGTTTAGTATTATAGGATTTAAACTCTACCCGTTTTATTTTCCCAAACCCGACCCATCCTTTTAATGGTCAAGCGTTTCTTCCATTTCTACGTTTACTCATCGTAGATTTATTTTTCTCCGAGTGTTCCCTCTTCTTTTCCGATTTCCCCGATCGTAATCTGCGATCCCTCTTCTTCTTCTTCCTCTCGATCTCCATCGCCCATGACTAACGCCGATGCCTCTAGCCTTTCCGATCGTGGGACCTTGAGTTCGTTGGCGTTGCTGCCCCTCTCGTCTGTGCACAACGTTGGTCACCAGCCTTGTCGGGGATATCCGTCGCTCGCCGCCGCCGCCGCTCCTTAATCGGCCGATCCCTCTTCTCCTTAATCCTCCGCAGCTTCATCTTCTCCAAATCCAGATGGCAACACAACATGGTTGGCCTCTCTGGCCACGAGCAACTCCACTGCCGCTTGCTTCGCCATCGACCTGTGTGTTAGGTGGATGCTTCGGAGGCTCATTGGCTCTCATGTCCCTGGATTAAAATTTTCACTAATGAAAGAATTAATCCGGATGGGATGAGCTTCCTTAGCACAACCTATTCGTCGTCGTGCTAACAACTTGAGTGGTCGCTTGAACAAACTAGTTGTTCAAGCAACACAACTCTTCTAGTTGGTTAGCCGCGGAAGAGACGACGGATGGATCGCCGGTTTTTGTGTTTGTCTTCGGGGTCCATGATTATACAATATATATTCATACACACACATGCATAATCAAAACAAATAAGAACATGCTCAGATCTGTACATAAAGTTAAAATAACTTTATACCTCACGATCTACCTTTTGTATGTCCTATCCTTCTCGTGAACGACGTGTGGACGAAGATCCTCCACGAGTAGAAGCCTTCTAGATCGCTTTCTTCTCTACCTTGTCCGCTGCGAACAAAGAGAAGAACTAGCAAATACCTTTCCTATCTAGAACCGGCAACCAAATTAGGGAATTTGGTGCAACCGCCGGCCAAGGAGCAATGGATGATGCGCCGGCCAACTTCTCCAAGAAGAGTTGCCACGGACACTTTTGGAGAATAGGGAGGAGGAAGAGAACCGGCCACCAATGGGAGGAGAACCGCCGGCCAAGGAAGAAGAGAAAAGCCTTAAGGTTGGGCGCCGACCAAGTATTGATGGTGCAAGTTGGGCGCCGGCAACAACTTTGGATGAAGATGGTTGCCGCCCACCCTAGCTCCAAACCCTAGCCGCCCACCTCTCCAAGAGCCAAACCCTAAATCCAAAAACATATTCTTGATCCTTATTGCCGCCCAACCCTAAGCATCTATTTATAGAATAGGGCTTAAGCCTCCTTTAATCTCCACCGTCAGATCTAGGGATTTAATCTCCACCGTCGGATCTAGGGTTTTATCCCAACCGTCGGATCTAGGGTTTAATCCCAACCATCGGATCTAGGATTTCATCCCAACCTTCGGATCTAAGGTTTCATCCCAACCGTCAGTTCTAGGGTTTCATCCCAATCATCGGATCTAGGGATTTAATCCCAACCGTCGATTCTAGGGTTTCATCCTAACCATCGGATCTAGGGATTTAATCCCAACCGTTGGTTCTAGGGTTTCATCCAACCATCGGATCTAGGGATTTAATCCCAACCATTGGTTCTAGGTTTTGTTTTACATTCTTGGATCTAGACTTCATAAGGATTATATTAGGCTACGATAGGGACCATAAGGAGGAGTTGGGTCTTGGCCACCCGATGGATCGGAACCACACAAACTTGATCCATCAATGATGTTCCATTCCACTAGAGGATCATCATTGAACTACCTCACCAACCCCCATAAATCAATATGGGCTCCATATATTATTTGTACATTAATCTCCCCGTGTTTAAGATATCGAATGTCCATCAATTAATTGATTTACTGACCATCAATTAATTAACATCTAATTCCTCGAGTAGTACCACTCAACCTTATCATCATGTTGACTAAGTCAACCAAATTGGGTTTACATGATGAACCTTATGAGCTCCTCAAGGGACATCATCAACCTAATATATAAGACATGCTTCTCCTATAATCAACGGCACACCATGTAAATAATATTATTTCCCAACTTACTGCATATTGATTTAATCCATCTAAATCTCACCCACTGGTAAATCAAAGAAATAAATACTAAGTACATGTGCCCGTTATTATATCGGGATTAAGAGCATGTACAACATAATATCCGAGGTCCGATTCAATTATGTAGTCAGTACTAAAATGAATCACCTCTATGTCGGTCCTACTCAATACACCTAAGTGTACTAGTGTAACTCTATGTTCAAGATAAAATAATATCAAGCTACACTACAACCATGCCAATGGTTTGTCCAAAACCATCTTGGTTGTGAGCCTTTACTTATATTTTACAAGGTACTGATAACATGATCTTCTGTGCCACACCAAGCACCATGTTATCTACAATGTAAAATATTAGACAATATGCACACATATATAATGAATATATAAAATGCAAATAATGATCATGTGATTCTTATTTCAAAATAAAATGTTCATACAAAAAGAGCTAGGCTTTCAGTATACATTCCAACAATCTCCCACTTATACTAAAAGACTATTCCGTCATCACTCTGCCATACATCTAATCCCCATGTCCTCCACATGCCTATCAAACGCTTTCGCTGGAAGGGCCTTAGTGAATGGATCTGCCAGGTTATCCTCTGATGCAATCTTAGCGACAGCAACTTCTCCTCGCTTTACGATCTCTCGTATGAGGTGGTACTTGCGCTCTATGTGTTTACTTGCCTTATGGGCTCGTGGTTCCTTCGAGTTTGCAACTGCACCACTGTTATCACAATAAATTGTGATAGTTCTGGGCAAACTAGGAATCACATCCAAGTCCATCAAGAAGTTCCTGAGCCATACAGCTTCCTTGACTGCCTCAGAGGCTGCCACATACTCAGCTTCCATGGTAGAGTCCGCCACGCATTTCTGCTTGACACTCCTCCATGTTATGGCTCCACCTCCAAAAGTAAACACAAACCCCGAGGTAGACTTACTCTTGTCCCTATCTGATTGGAAATCCGAATCCGTGTAACCCACAGGGACTAATTGATCTGCCCGGTAAACCAGCATATAATCCCTAGTCCTTCTCAGGTACTTCAATATATGCTTTACCGTAGTCCAATGTCCCTATCCAGGATTACTCTGATATCTGCTAACCATGCCCACGACAAAGCAGATATCCGGTCTCGTACATAGCATAGCATACATAAGGCTTCCTACTGCCGAAGCATAAGGAACCGCCTTCATGTCCTCTATCTCCTTTGATGTTTTGGGACACATCTCTTTAGATAAAGGAACTCCATGCCTAAAAGGTAGAAAACCTTTCTTGGAGTTCTGCATGCTAAAACGAGCAAGGATAGTGTCAATGTATGAAGCTTGAGATAAGCACAACATCCTTTTCTTGCGATCCCTTATAACTTTGATCCCAAGGATGTGTCCCACTTCTCCCAAGTCCTTCATATCAAACTGTTTGGACAACCATACTTATGCCTGATAACACTTTGATATTGTTGCCAACTAACAAAATGTCATCTACGTATAGTACAAGAAACACCACTACGTTTCCGTCACATCTCTTGTATACACAAGGCTCATCCGGACTTTGAATAAATCCATATGACTGGATTACCTCATCAAAACGGATGTTCCAAGATCTAGAAGCTTGCTTCAATCCATAAATGGACCGATTAAGCTTACATACAAGATGCTCTTTGCCTTTAGCAATGAATCCCTCTGGTTGCGGAAAGCTGTCTTGACATCCATCTGCCAAATCTCATAATCCATATGAGCAGCTATAGATAAGAGAATCCGGATAGACTTAAGCATAGCTACCGGCGAAAAGGTCTCCTCATAATCGATACCCTCTTTCTGAGTATACCCTTTCGCAACAAGCCTAGCTTTGAAGGTCTCAACCTTCCCGTCTACTCCTCTCTTTCTCTTGTAGATCCACTTGCATCCAATGGTTTTTACACCATCGGGTGGCTCTACTAGCTCCCAGACCTGATTAGAATCCATAGATTCTATCTCTGAATTCATCGCTCTTTGCCAAGATATCGCATCTCTATCTTGGATTGCCTCGTCATATGTCCAGGGATCAGGTTCATGTTCACCAGGGACTAAGTCCGAAGACTCCCCCAAAAACATGAATCTCTCGGGTTGTCTAACAACCCTCCCACTATGACAAGGTGCCTGCTGTGTATGCTCTGTGACACGCGGTGCAGTGATTTGTGGTGTCTCCTCTTGGTAATCAAGGACTTCCTGTCATCTCCTCAAGAACAATCCATCTCTCGAGAACAATCCTACTCGTGGGCTTGTGGTTCATCACATAGTCCTTCCTCTAGAAATCGGCATTCGTACTTACGATCACCTTCTGATCTCTAGGACTATAGAATAAACCACCCTTCGTTCCCTTAGGGTAGCCAACAAACAAAGCGCGCCATACATGCGAGATTCCAACTTACGGCATCTCCCTTGGCACATGTCTTTGGACTACTAAATCGAATATGTCTTAGACTAGGGTTTACCCGATCCACAACTCTCGTGGGAGTAGAAGTGCGGCTTAGATGGAACCAAGTTGAGAATGTGTACTCTTGTTTCGAGCAAACCCGAGCGAATCGGGTAACTCGAATAACTCATCATCGATCGACCATCTCCATAAGAGTCCTATTCCTTCGCTCCGCTACACCATTCTGTTTAGGGTGTGCGGTCGAACAATTGGGATTGAATCGACCTCGATAAGTAATTCCTAAACTCTCCCAGAGGTACTCGCCACCACGATCGGATCGTAATGTCTTGATACTTTTACCTTGGCGGTTCTCCACATGACCTTGAATTCTTTGAACTTGTCAAAGCATTGGACTTCTTGGCGCATCAAGTAAATGTATCCATACCTTGAATAATCATCTATAAATGAGATGAAGTATTCAAAGCCACCTCTTACTGGATAGACATAGGACCGCTGACAAATCAGAATGAACCAATTCTAACACATCTTTGGCTCTATACCCCTTGGTCGCCTTAAAAGGCCTCGTCATTTTACCTTCCAAGCAAGATTCGCAGTTGGGGAGATCCTCCACCACTAATGAACCCAAAGGTCCATCACCTATCAACCTTGAATTCTACTTAGGTTAATATGACCAAGCCTTAGATGCCAAAGATATGTTTGGTTCATTTATGTTCTTTTCTCTTATTAGACTTAGAAGATGAGTTATTTACTTTATATGCATCGTGGGAGTTTTTGGTTCAAGAGTATATAAATTGCCAACCAATGTACTGTAACAGTATAATCTCCCTATTCCTTTATAACCACTTTGTCATTAAAAGAAATGAATATCCATCCATAAACAATTTAGAAACTAAATTAAATTCTTTCTAAAAGTAGGTACATAAAGACAATTTCTCAAAATCAAAACTTTATTCCTATCAAAAGATAAATAAACGCCTCCCATCGCAATAGCCGCCACCTTTGAAGCATTGCCATGAAGACGGTAATCTCTCCTCACTAGTCGTCTGGGTTTCTGAACCCCGCAAAGTATTGCAGACATGATCGTGGCTCTCAGATTCTACACACCGTAATCGTAGATAACACCGCTAAACATGTTTCAACAACTAAACAAGAAGATATACCTTTGTTCTTCGGCGAGGACAGCCTTCCAATGTCCACCGCTAAGTGAAGCACTTGCCTTTCGGCTTCTTCACTCGGCCGAGGTCCCTTGCCGCCTTTCTTCGCTCCACCTTGCTTCTTCTTCTTCTTACCTTTCGGTTAGAGGAAGAAACCTTGAGAGCAACCATGGCTTGAGAACTCGAAAAAGCCCTCACCTGGAGTTCATCGGAAGCTCCGCCAACTAATACAACCTTTTCATGTTCATGTTGTAGTTGAGGCGGAATCGCCAAAACTCCTAGGCAAAGATCTGAGAATGATATCGACTGGTTTCCCCATCGATCTTAGCTCCTAGGACTTCCATCTCATTAAGATGAGCCATTATCTTGAGAACATGATCCCTAACGGGTGTTCCTCGATCATGGAGGTCGCCATCAAGTTTCTCATAGACTCGCTTAGCCGCCTACTCGATGTCCGAAAAGTTCCTTGAGATTGAACATCATGTCATAAGTCGTGGCTATGGCTCGATGTCGATGCAAAAAGACATTTGACATAGATGCCAAAATGTAACACCGCGCCATCTCATCTGCCTTAACCCATTTCTTATAACGTTCTATCTCCTTTTCATCAGAGTCATCTGAGGGCTTAGGAGGATAGACCTCGAAGAGTACAAATTTGTACTCTTCCGCAGTTAAGACAATATCCAGGTTTCTTTTCCAATCAATGTAGTTTGGACCATTAAGTTTGTTTTCTTTTAAAATCACAGCAAGTGGGTTGAAAGCCATTTGAAAATCCTAAAAATCACAATGATCAAAATATTAGATTTCAAATATTATTGATTCCTCAAAACAATAAAATCCCGAAATCAACCAACACCTCAAAACACTGAGAATATCGTGATGCCACGATAGTGTGGACGTATACGAATTCCACATTTGTAAGAGGAGGTTTTACCCATTAATTTTATTATCTTGTCAACCTTACTTTTTGACAAATAAAATTAATAGTTGGTTCCTCTTTAGCCCTACAAATAAAAGCAGTGACTCCGATGGGGAGGATACCTTTATTTGTATCTAAGTGTGCACCATTACACGATACTAAGGGAATTATTTCGGATTATGTGCCTTACCGATGGGGAAGTACACACGCTCCTAAATAATTTCCTATAACCATTATTTGACCTAGTGATCCGCAAACAAACCCATCCGATGGGGAGGAAGGCACTCAAAGCCAACGCGCAAGTTTGTTGCATCACACGTCAAATTGTAATGGAGGCCGCGGGAATTAATTAAAATATCCCTCTCCCACTTAGTAAATTGAAATCGAGGAATTTTAAACATACACAACATGCATATAAAACAAATAAGCAATAAATATGGAAAAACAGAATTTTTCCAACTATTATGACATTGTCCTCCATCATGGTCGCCACCTCGTCCGCTCCACCTTTTCCCGTGCCCAAGTCACCAAAGATATCCGAGCCGAGATAAATCATTTTATTTACATCCATCGATCCTATACTCCACGAAGGAGTGTACAAATAATCTAGATCGAAAGTAAACTAAAATGATCGGCTAAACAATGCCGTATTTAATTACAAAAATTAAATACTAATCTAGCCTCGTCAACCCCGAGGATTCAAATAATAAATTTTTACACACATCCATTCAATACACACACATGGCCATAATAGTCGGATCTTATGCCTGCAACCAAAGAGTTAAACTACGCATATCCTACTATTATCCGGCACATATAATATATGAAAAATGCATAAAAAATTAACCGAATCCTAAACACACAAAACCGGAAACCGATGGCTCTGATACCAGTTGTTAGGTGGATGCTTCGGAGGCTCATTGGCTCCCATGTCCCCGGATTAAAATTTTCACTAATGAAAGAATAAATCCAGATGGGATGAGCTTCCTTAGTACAACCTATTCGTCGTCGTGCTAATAACTTGAGTGGTCGCTTGAACAAACTAGTTGTTCAAGCAACACAACTCTTCTAGTTGGTTAGCCGCGGAAGAGACGACGGATGGATCGCCGGTTTTTGTGTTTGTCTTCGGGGTCCATGATTATACAATATATATTCATACACACACATGCATAATCAAAACAAATAAGAACATGCTCAGATCTGTACATAAAGTTAAAATAACTTTATACCTCACGATCTACCTTTCGTATGTCCTATCCTTCTCGTGAACGACGTGTGGACGAAGATCCTCCACGAGTAGAAGCCTTCTAGATCGCTTTCTTCTCTACCTTGTCCGCTGCGAACAAAGAGAAGAACTAGCAAATACCTTTCCTATCTAGAACTGGCCACCAAATTAGGGAATTTGGTGCAACCGCCGGCCAAGGAGCAATGGATGATGCACCGGCCAACTTCTCCAAGAAGAGTTGCCGCCGACCACTTTTGGAGAATAGGGAGGAGGAAGAGAACCGGCCACCAATGGGAGGAGAACCGCCGGCCAAGGAAGAAGAGAAAAGCCTTAAGGTTGGGCACCGGCCAAGTATTGATGGTGCAAGTTGGGCGCCGGCAACAACTTTGGATGAAGATGGTTGCCGCCCACCCTAGCTCCAAACCCTAGCCGCCCACCTCTCCAAGAGCCAAACCCTAAATCCAAAAACTTATTCTTGATCCTTATTGCCGCCCAACCCTAAGCATCTATTTATAGAATAGGGCTTAAGCCTCCTTTAATCTCCACCGTCAGATCTAGGGATTTAATCTCCACCGTCGGATCTAGGGTTTTATCCCAACCGTCGGATCTAGGGTTTAATCCCAACCATCGGATCTAGGATTTCATCACAACCTTCGGATCTATGGTTTCATCCCAACCGTCGGTTCTAGGGTTTCATCCCAACCGTCGGATCTAGGGATTTAATCCCAACCGTCGATTCTAGGGTTTCATCCTAACCATCGGATCTAGGGATTTAATCCCAACCGTTGGTTCTAGGGTTTCATCCAACCATCGGATCTAGGGATTTAATCCCAACCATTGGTTCTAGGTTTTGTTTTACATTCTTGGATCTAGACTTCATAAGGATTATATTAGGCTATGATAGGGACCATAAGGAGGAGTTGGGTCTTGGCCACCCGATGGATCGGAACCACACAAACTTGATCCATCAATGATGTTCCATTCCACTAGAGGATCATCATTGAACTACCTCACCAACCCCCATAAATCAATATGGGCTCCATATATTATTTGTACATTAATCTCCCCGTGTTTAAGATATCGAAATGTCCACAATTAATTGATTTATGACCATCAATTAATTAACATCTAATTCTCGAGTAGTACCACTCAACCTTATCATCATGTTGACTAAGTCAACCAAATTGGGTTACATGATGAACCTTATGAGCTCCTCAAGGGACATCATCAACCTAATATATAGGACATGCTTCCTCCTATAATCAACGACACACCATGTAAATAATATTATTTCCCAACTTACCGGGCATATTGATTTAATCCATCTAAATCTCACCCACTGGTAAATCAAAGAAATAAATATTAAGTACATGTGCCCGTTATTATATCGGGATTAAGAGCATGTACAACATAATATCCGAGGTCCGATTCAATTATGTAGTCAGTACTAAAATGAATCACCTCTATGTCGGCCCTACTCAATACACCTAAGTGTACTAGTGTAACTCTATGTTCAAGATAAAACAATACCAAGCTACACTACAACCATGCCAATGGTTTGTCCAAAACCATCTTGGTTGTGAGCCTTTACTTATATTTTACAAGGTACTGATTACATGATCTTCTATGCCACACCAAGCACCATGTTATCTACAATGTAAAATATTAGACAATATGCACACATATATAATGAATATATAAAATGCAAATAATGATCATGTGATTCTTATTTCAAAATAAAATGTTCATACAAAAAGAGCTAGGCTTTCAGTATACATTCCAACAATGTGATCCCATGTCAGCCACCATCCGCTGGCCATCGCTTGGGTCGGTCGTCACTAAGGATAAGGAGGAGCCAATCTTGAGGACAAAAGGAGGGATGGATGTTGTTCATCTTCGCGGTGACTCTGGGTCTAGGGCACAAATTCCTTGATGCCAACTCTCTCCCAGTCGATGGCTCTGTGTTGGTGTTTGATTCCTCTTACTTCTCTGTGACATTTCATGATCTGAGTTCCTGTTACTACTGGAGATTCAAAGTCTCCAATCAACGAATTGACCATTCTGGTTTTCTACAACATCTACACCCAATATATGGTATAAATCTTGCATCCTGTCTATTTGTTTTATCCTATGATTAAGAGATTTACAGATGGATAGATCAATGAGGTGAACTTGTATAATAAATGACTTCAGATGCTAAGAAATTTTATAGTGGGGTGTTATCTCCAATTCGATGGTTTCATTGGGTTTGGTTGAGCTCCATTGCAGCTTCTCTGCACCTCACAACCAATTGTTCCTGTCATTGCGAGCGGCACCAATTGCTATGATACGATTGTATCATTGAAGGGGTAAGAGGTGGGTGCTATGGATTGACTCTGCTTCGTTAGTTCCATATGTTGATTAAATAGTAGGATGAACAGATTTAGTAATGTAAGATTTGGTTTATCTGTTTTGTGCAGATTGGACTCACCTAGGTGGATCAAGAAGTTGAGCAGATGGAAGCTAAGCTTGGTAAGTAGGATTTGGGTGTTCATATTGGTGTATCAGTTTGTTTAGTAAACTGATTTGGATGTGCTATAATTATGTAGTGATGATAGTTCTTGTTCATCATGTGGTGATGTTTGATTTATTTAGGTTAAAGGGAGATTGGATTCTTTAAGCAGATTAAGAAGTTGGTTGAAGTGGAATCAGTGTGAGGACTTCGATATGAAGCGGGTTCGCGGAAGCGAATATAATCAACACAGTCTTCATTTCAGGTGGGTAATTTCCTACCCTGGTCAGGTAGATGTAATTGAAATCAGATTTAGTCATAGATATGAGCATGTTAGGTGTTCATATTATCTTGTCCCTTCTCTTATTATCCGTATGCTTGATACTTGTCGTTGGCTATATATGCTCAAATGTTGATATCACATTTTCCATTTTCATGATTAAGGAGTTACAGATGTGATGTAGGTAGATCTATAAATGTTTAGCAGGGTGTAGATATTGGAGTACAGATGATAACCTGATTTGTAAATTGGGTAAAGGTTCATCTGTGGGTAGGTAATGCCCTAAAGGTAGGATTTATTCCAATATCCGTATGTTGCATACTTATTACCAACCATGTGTTATGTAATGGTTAAGTGAAGGGTGATTAGTGTGTCACTACAGACCGGTGGTCCCAGCTTGATATGATTAGTTGAGTATGACTCTCTACAGGATAGAGAGTGTATCGATCAGATGGGTACGACTCTCTGTTGAACAGAGAGTCTATGGTAGATGTTTGTACGTGTGATAGTACATTCATGTCATTTGCATGTATTCTGACGACATAGTCTCCCTTGGGGTTGAGAGAGTCATCAGTCATCTTGCCTCCCAGGTTACTCCCCGAGGAGTAACTGGTGTGAGGGTAGAGCATTTGTTGTGCCGCACTCTACCACTATAGACGGTGGTAGTTGGAGTTGCGTGCAGTTGTCCTGGGTGCGTGGCACTCGACCACTCATAGGTAGTGTTAGTCGGAGTGGCCAGTAGTAGGGACCCCCGTTGTGTAGCGAGCTCTTTACGCTCATATGCTACTTCATCATACTGCCCACTCGGCTACTCTAAAGCAGTGGTTGGTGTTGAGTTGGGACAGTTGTCATGTCGTGCCACCTAGGCCACACTGGGGTCGTGGTAGCGAGTAGGGGTGCGTAGGCATGACCATGCATGCTGCATTGTCGTATCTTATAGCGTTTTGCATATTGCCATATATATACATATACATATATATATATATATGGATGGTTTTGATTAATATATATATATAGATGTAGTCTATATATATATGCTTATTGTGATGTTGCATTTGATTGTACTATGCTTGCTGTATTTGGTTGTACATCATATTCATGAATGCTTCTTGCATCTGTTATACGGTTGTGTCGGATACTTGTATATTTGTTGGATAGACCATTAGATACCTTGACCTGTATCATGAGTATATTGTTAGTTAGTATTACTCTTCCTGTTATATATGTTAGATATATTCTCAGGTTGGATCAGAATAGTGTAGCAGACATTCAGGTATGTCTGTATTATACGTTGTTTATTTGGTTAGACGGTATATGCATGTATTTATATACTGTGCTGTTATACCTATAGTACCTTTAGGTTATGCTGTTGAATTACATGTGATATTTGATATATACATGTTTTCACTATTACCTGCTGAGTTATACTCACCACCACGGACCCTGCATTTTTCTGTCGCCCAGGTAACAGGTAGAAGTCTTTGTGACGGCTTGGAGCACCGTTGGCTGGCATCTCATCTCACCTCTGAGGCTCCCGTGTTTGTTTTAGGCTTTCCGTACGTGTTGTTTTGTATTTGGAGTTTTCGTGATGTACTGTGTTGTGGACTTGTGGATTCGGATTTTGTCGCTGTTCCGTTATGTTGTGATGTGTCAGTCATACCGGTATGCACTATATGTAGTTGTGATGTGGTTGTTTTATGTTTTTACTGTGTATTTGTGGTAGTTAGTTTGTTATGTTGTTGTGGTTTGTTTACATATATATTTGTTGTTGTTGTTGTGGCCTATTGGCCTTGTATTAACCCGAAATGTTGCCACGTATAGGGGAGATGATGTTTGTTTGCTTTTCGGCACGGCATGCTCTCGGGGTGTGACAACTTTAGTGGTATCAGAGCCCTAGGTTCTGCAATGCCATACAATCTTGTTTTGTGTTGAGTCTTGGATTCTCGGGAGTCGATTTGTTTCGGTTTCGGTTGGTTTTTCTGAGATGAGATGTGACAGCGACCTGAGCTCCAAGAAGCATGAAGTAAGTATTCCTGATGACTTATTTTCTAGTTGGATACTTATCTGGACTTGATTAACAAGTGTATATAGTTAGAGTTATTATACCTCTACAGACTCGTAGTAGAAGTCGCCCACCGTGGCGACCAACCGGAGTTGTCATTAGGGTTTATACTCTCGGTTTTGTTGGTTATGTATTTAATATTTAAACAGGGAATAACCTATAGTGTGTTGGTTATTATTCGTAACCGTAGTATGAGTTGACCCCAGGAACGAACTATTGAGTCTGTGAGTCTTGAACCTGTGTCGAAAAGGTGATTTACCTTTAAGAACCAATTGATACCGAGTTGGAAAACAGGGGTCAAGTCGTCACATTTCTTGTGAAAATCAAAGACTACAGTCTTAGAGATTTTCACTAATTATGCTAGTCAGATCATTACCTGTTAGGTAATAGACAAGACAAGTAGAAAATTGTTGATGTAGATAGCGGAAGGCTAGTTTACGGTGTTCATAGGGATTTTTATCCCTGAGTTGTTCGTACTGAGTTGTATAACTTTGAGAGTACTTTTGAGTACTTAACTCATGTTATACAGAGAAAGTAGAGTTGTTTGCATACCATTATCAGGATCAAGTCGGTATTTGGTGGTAAATGCAGGAAATAATCTTCGGGGAATAATATATCACTTGATCAAGGTTTAGTGATGTTGGAAGAGAATATTTCCCCGCATCACTTTCTGTGACACATTGTAGGGAATTCTTGAGCTTCAAGTAGGGTGATCGTCGGTAACGGGAATACCATGCAAAGTCATTGGACTTGTAGAGTTACTCACCTAATAGCTTAAGAAGATGAATGAATGTTTTAAGCCACCCACGGTTGTTGGCTTACTTTTGGAGTAAGATCACTGGATCTTCTATAAGATCCTGTCGGAAGACATTGATTGAGTCAGGAGTTTAGAAATGACTCCGTACAAATGTTTAAGAGTTGGAGACCAATAAGCAGATATTGTAGGTCAACTTATTAGAGTCAGAAGTCTCCGACTGTTGGATAAAATGAGCAAGATCGGAGTCATATTTCTTGAGCTATTTTCCAATTTTAGAAGACCAACCGTAGATCATCAGGATGTCCTCATGTACATCAGTGAAATCAGAACAAAGACTCTGAAGGGAATATGTGTGTGCAATGCAGATCACGAAGACACGTGAAGTCAAATTATTTGTTGGATCAGTTCTTCTGTTGCTATTGTAAGCAACCAGTACATTTGAGGAGGTATACTTTGAAGACTCAGTTAAAGACTACCAATGGTGTTCCGGGAGGATGATGCACCGTCTCGACAACAGAGATCAGCACAGAAGATTGGGTTATTTCATCAGCAGTGACCTACTATCTCAGGCGTGGTTGGAGTTCCGTGATACTTTCCTTCAAGGGAAGTGATTTATGCAGCAGTATCAGCAGAAGACATCGTAGAAGACTCAGCAGACAACAATAGTTACCCCCAGATGTGATTTACTTAGTACAGAGGAGAGAGTATACGATGATGGTCGTATCTATTCGGTATTCTATAGTTGCAGCTCGTAGGATTAAGTGATGGGATCAGACGATCTGGGAATATCCTCGGGTCATTCGTCATAGAAATGCAACCGCTTTATCGCGGACTGTTGGATCTGATCTGGTTCTCTTCGGAGAAAGGTCGAGACCTACGGGGAGCCTTTGGATCGGATTGGCAGATAATTGATCGTTAAGGGTATTACTTTAGTTTATCCTCTGGGTTAATATATTGGGAGATTCTTGTAGTTTACAGGTATCTTTGTCTAGAACATTCTTAGTTTGGATTAGAAGGGTCCTTTACATCGACTTGTAGGTCGGTGGTATCTCTATCGTCAGGTGAGATGGGGATCAACAATTAAGAAGTCAAGGGATGCCCTTAGACTTTGATAGACATATCTTTACTGTAGGCATATCCTTACGGATGGTCAAATTGTTGAGATTATGGTATGATATGTTTCTCGGATGTGCGTATAATCCGAGAGCCTTTGGATGTAGTTTTGGATGAATTCTTAGCCTTGCCATTGCATAGGCAAGTGGAGTAGGCGATCGAAATGGTTGCGGAAATAGTTTCGGTATCCAAGATCCTATACCGGGTGATAATTTGACTAGTATAAGTGTTACTAAACACTATGGGAATTGAAAGAATGTAAGTTGTGATTATAGGAGAAGGTGGAGGGGATATTTATCTATCCCAATATTTCTCCTTGAGAAGGATCCAGAACTCTTTGTTAAAGAGAGATGGACCTTTGAGATTATGCATCGATTATCGATGATGAATACAGTAGTTGTTGTGAATGAATATCCTTCGTTGTGGATAGATGATCTATTTAGATCAGCTAGGGACACCTATGTATACTTTAGAGTTGATTTACGACTGGAGTATTGATATTGTAGTGACATGGTGTCATACAATTATCATTGTCATTGTGATGATTGATATATCATCAACTTAGAGTAAATATGATGCAGGTGTATGAAGGATGACAATTTCATACTTAGTATGAATTTTATAAGTTTTAATTAAGTTGTTAGACTAATTAATGATTTAGTCACCACTGGATTTGAGAATCGTGTATCCTAGACACGATTGGATCAGTTTGTGGTTGTTGGAGTTGCGTAACTTAGCCACTGCTGATGGTGGTAGTTGAAGTTGCGCACTCGGCCACCGTAGATGGTGGTTTCCTTGTATGATTTGATTATTGATGTAGATGGGGATAGGATGTTTTTAGCATTACTATATCACGGACTTGTTTGACCAAGGAGGTGATGGAAATCACTTGGTCGGAAGCTTGTGAAACTAGTTTTCAGAGCTCAGATGATAGTTGACTTTTGCATCAGTGTAGTTAATCCTTCTGATGAGGATGGAAGGGTATTGTACGCAGATGCATAGTTTCAGAGAATGGAACGAATTCGATACAGTTGCATGAGACGTATCTTATGCTTACGTCAATTAAAGAACTATGAGATAAGCGGTCATACTTATGACGTGGGCTTAGTAGTTATTATCTTGATTTGTAAATGTATGGAGCAGAAGTGCTCATCGAGTTTTGACTAGCTACTATAGAGTTGCTGGAACACGAAGAGTTGTTACAGGAAGCACATCATTCGAGATTTGATATACATCCTGGTGGTATTCGGATGTACCGAGATTCAAAACGGTTATACTGGTGGAACGGTATGAAGAGAAGTATTATAGACTTTGTTGTTCGATGTTTAGTATGCCAGTAGGGTAGAAGGCTGAACATCAGAAATCGCTGGATTGCTTTAGGAAATTTTGATTTTCGGAATGGAAGTGGGAGCATAACACTATAGATTTTCGTTAAGGGATTGCCTAGAACCCGTAAAGGGCATGATGCAATTTGGGTGATCGTGGATCGACTAACCAAATCAACTTACTTTCTTCCTATCCGCGGGATGGACTCGTTGGATCGTCTGGCGGAGTTGTACTGCTGAGAGATTATCAAGTTGCATGGAGTGCCTTTGAGTATTATACCTAATAGAGACCCACGATTTACCTCGCAATTTGGCTGAGTCTGCAGTAGGCCATGGGCACAGAGCTTCGACTCAATACAACAACTTATTCGCAGACAGATCTTGGTTGCGATGATAGGGAGATTCTTCATCTTTGAGGAAGACTATGACCCATGAGAGACTTGTCAATTGAGATTTGTGATGTACTCGGAGTGGATCCGAAAATAGCGAGTGTTGAAACGTTCTTCGTGGTGGAACGATACATGTAGGACTTGGTTGAGTTCGTAACTTGGTATTGGTGTGCCAACTAGTAAAGGTGGAATATTTGTGACTAGTAGGGTTACGTACCGAGAGGAAAGTGGGAGCCTAGTATGATGGACTGCGTTGGGGGATTATCTAGAATTCGGAAAGGATTTGATGTGGTTTGGGTAATTGCTGGTTGATTAACAAGTCCGCTCATTTTTTATCGAGGCGTAAGGTGAATTTGTTGAATTTCTTGATAGATGTATACTGCAAGGGGATTTCTAGTTTCATGTAGTAACCTTGAGTATTGTTTCTGAAAGTGGTTCATAATTCACTTTACTATTCTGGAAAAGTCCCCAGCAGGTCACGGATATAGAGCTCCACTCTGGTACGAATGGTTACCTTATGATAGAAGGTCAATATGAAGGTACTATTTAGATTTTGGAGGTTGTGTGAGAGTTGGAAAATGATATCCAAGCTCAGTACCCCCACATAGTCACTCGAGGTGTTTGACTTGTCTCTAGATGCTTAAGATGGATGTAGTGACATTGCTTACTTATCGTACTTGAGTACGAAATTTGAGGACCAAATTTTTATTAGTGGGGGAGAATGTAAGATACCAAAAAATAAATAAATAAATAAAATGATAATAAATTCCCTTGTTGATTAAGAAATTATTTTATAGAATTTTTCAGGAATTTTTATAAATTTTTCGGAACTTAAACGGAAATCTTATGGGTTTAATTGAAGGGATCATGATTTAGTTAAATCTAGGGTTTAGTCTTATAGGATTTAAACTCTACCCGTTTTATTTTCCCAAACCCAATCCATCCTTTTAATGGTTGAGCGTTTCTTCCATTTCTACGTTTACTTGTCGTAGATTTATTTTTCTCCGAGCGTTCCCTCTTCTTTCCCGATTTCCCCCATCACAATCTGCGATCCCTCTTCTTCTTCTTCCTCCCGATCTCCGTCGTCCATGACTAACGTCGATGCCTCCTGCCTTTCCGATCACGGGAGCTTGAGTTCATCGGCGTTGCTGCCCCTCTCGTCGGTGCACAGTGTTGGTCACCAGCCTTGCCGGGGATATCCGTCGCTCGCCGCTGCCGCTCCTTAATCGCTCGATCCCTCTTCTCCTTCATCCTCCGCAGCTTCGTCTTCTCCAAATTCAGACGGCAACACATGGTTGGCCTCTCTGGCCGCAAGTAACTCCACTGTCGCTTGCTTCGCCGTCGACCTATGATCCCATGTCAGCCACCATCCACCGGCCACCGCCTGGGTCGGTCGTCACTAAGGATAAGGAGGAGCCAATCCTGAGGCCAAGAGGAGGGATGGTAGTTGTTCATCTTCGCGATGACTCTAGGTCTAGGGCACAAATTCCTTGATGCCAACTCTCTCCCAGTCGATGGCTCTATGTTGGTGTCTGATTCCTCTTACTTCTCTATGACATTTCATGATCTGAGTTCCTGTTACTACTGGAGATTCAAAGTCTCCGATAAACAAATTGACCAATCTGGTTTTCTACAGCATCTACACCCAATATATGGTATAAATCTTGCATCCTGTCTATTTGTTTTATCCTATGATTAAGAGATTTACAGATGGATAGATCAATGGGGTGAACTTGTATAATAAATGACTTCAGATGCTAAGAAATTCTACAGTGGAGTGTTATCTCCAATTCGATGGTTTCATTGGGTTTAGTTGAGCTCCATTGCAGCTGCTCTGCACCTCGCAACCAACTGTTCCTGTCATTACGAGCAGCACCAATTGCTATGATACAATAGTGTCGTTGAAGGGGTAACAAGTGGGAGCTAAGGATTGAGTGTGGGTTAATTCGTTAGTTCCATATGTTGATTAAATGGTAGGATGAACAGATTTAGTAATGTAAGATTTGGTTTATCTGTTTTGTGCAGATTGGACTCACCTAGGTGGATCAAGAAGTTGAGCAGATGGAAGCTAAGCTTGGTAAGTAGGATTTGGGTGTTCATAGTGGTGTATCAGTTTGTTTAGTAAACTGATATGGATGTGCTATAATTATGTAGTGATGATAGTTCTTGTTCATCGTGTGGTGATGTTTGATTTATTTAGGTTAAAAGGAGACTGGATTCTTTAAGCAGATTAAGAAGTTGGTTGAAGTGAAATCAGTGTGAGGACTTCGATATGAAGCGGGTTCACGGAAGCGAATATAATCAACACAGTCTTCATTTCAGGTGGGTAATTTCTTACCCTAGTAAGGTAGATGTAATTGTATTCAGATTTAGTCATAGATATGAGCATGTTAGGTGTTCATATTATCTTGACCCTGCTCTTATTATCCGTATGCTTGATACTTGTTGTTGGCTATATATGCTCAAATGTTGATATCACATTTTCCTTTTTCATGATTAAGGAGTTACAGATGTGATGTAGGTAGATCTATAAATATTTAACAGGGTATAGATGTTGGAGTACAGATGATAACCTGATTTGTAAATTGGGTAAAGGTTCATCTGTGGGTAGGTAATGCCCTAAAGGTAGGATTTATTCCAATACTCGTATGTTGCATACTTATTACCAACCTTTTGTTGTGTAATGGTTAAGTGAAGGGTGATTAGTGTGTCGCTACGGACCGGTAGTCCCAGCTTGATATGATTAGTTGAGTATGACTCTCTACAGGATAGAGAGTGTATTGATCAGATGGGTATGACTCTCTGTTGAACAGAGAGTCTGTGGTAGATGTCTGTACGTGTGACAGTACATTCATGTCATTTGCATGTATTCTGATGACATAGTCTCCCTTGGGGTTGAGAGAGTCGTCAGTCATCTTGCCTCCTAGGTTACTCCCCGAGGAGTAACTGGTGTGAGGGAAGAGCATTTGTTGTGCCGCACTCTACCACTATAGACGGTGGTAGTTGGAGTTGCGTGCAGTTGTCCTGGGTGCATGACACTTGACCACTCATAGGTAGTGTTAGTCGGAGTGGCCAGTAGTAGGGACCCCCGTTGTGTAGCGAGCTCTTTACGCTCATATTCATATTCTACTTGATCATACTGTCCACTCGGCCACTCTAGAGCAGTGGTTGGTGTTGAGTTGGGACAGTTATCATGTCGTGCCACCTAGGCCACACTGGGGTTGTGGTAGCGAGTAGGGGTGCGCAGGCATGACCATGCATGCTGCATTGCCGTATCTTATGACGCTTTGCATATTACCATATATATTCATATATGCATGTATGTATATATATATATATATATATATATATATATATATATATATATATATATATATATATATATATATATATATATATATATATATATAGATTGTGATGTTGCATTTGATTGTACTATGCTTGTTGTATTTGGTTGTACATCATATTCATGAATGCTTCTTGCATCTGTTATACGGTTGTGTCAGATACTTGTATATTTGTTGGACAGACCATTAGATACCTTGACTTGTGATGCGCACGAACGCGATCTCAAATCTCACGACGGAGATCGTCGAGGATTCAAAGTGCGCGCTCGCGCTCAACGCCCGCAATTGCACGGATGTCATCAAGTAATAAAGATTATCGATCCCACAGAGACTGGGATTCGAGTACCAATATACTCAGTGGTTGTAATTGTTCAGATGTGACTCTAAGAGGTTTCGATTGGTGAGGGCTATCGGTGGACTCTACTCTGTACGGTGTCACACGGAGGAGGAAAAGAGTGTGCCGAGATCTTCAAAGGTGATTCTAGGACTTCGATTTTGCTTGCATATCACAGAACAATGTTGTCAATTGGCGTTGTCTAGACGTTTACCTACGGTTTTGTGGAAGGGACATCATACACTCTCCCGCAGAGCCGCCGCATCTACCGGGAGCTATCTTCACCTAAAAGGTCGGGATAGAGGGTACGAGGATGCCAAATCAATCCCTATGGTGAACCATTTCCAATTCCACCACACCCTTCTCCCCGCAGTTGCAAGAGATCAAGTTTACCCCTAGGTTCCTTAATCAAATCTCTTAAATTTTAGATTGCGAGGGTTGTCACCCCTCGTATCGCCTAAGCACAGCGGAAAGAAAGCCAAACACGCATAGATATAGTAAAGAGCAACTACCAATTGTCAAATCAAACTCATGGGCAGAATTTAACATGAACCAACATTGTTTATGTACACAAGCTGCTCCCTAATCCTAGAATCGAAAGTACTACTCCGTGTATACGAAGGAAGAATCACAAAGCATGTCTAAGATTGAATACATAAGGAATGAAACGCAGAAATAGAGAAATACAATGCTTCCGTGATCTTCTCTTCGGCGTTGAATTGCAAGGTGTGGACCTTCGGCGATGCTCCTCCTCCCCGTTGTGAGTTACCGAAGATTTTTAGGGCTTCGGCGTGCCATCCTAGCCGTCGTGCCTCCCCCCTAGGGTTTGGGCAGAGCTATTCTTATATAGACATCGCCTCAGACCGCTGCAAAATCCGAAACAAGCCCTAGTCGCACAAATCTGTCGGGCCGCCACACGGCCATGTGTTTCCACATGGCCAGGCCATGTGCGTCCCTAGGGTGCTGATCTCGTCCATTGGACACGACCGTGTGAATCCACATGCCCTGGCCATGTCCCACTCTGCGTCTAGCTGCGAAAAATCCTTCTTTTGCTCCGAAAATGCATCTTTTTCACTCGAAAAGCTATCCTGCACACAAAAGTACAATTAGCAGACCTCCGAACCAAAAAATAGGAAATGTGTGCAAAAATAGAGTAACATATACATGAAACTAACACAAAATGCAATGAGATGTGAGCGAAAACTACTCCTAAAACCCTATATGTTTTGCTCACATCAACTTGTATCATGAGTATATTGTGAGTTAGTATTACTCTTCCTGTTATATATGTTGGATATATTCTCAGGTTGGATCAGAGTAGCGTAGCAGACATTCAGGTATGTCTGCATTATATGTTGTTTATTTGGTTAGACGGTATATGCATGTATTTATATACTGTGTTGTTATACATGTAGTACCTTTAGGTTATGTTGTTGAATTACATGTGATATTTGATATATACATGTTTTCACTATTACCTGCTAAGTTATACTCACCACTACGGACCCTGGATTTTTCTATCGCCCAAGTAACAGGTAGAAGTCTTCGTGATGGCTTGAAGCACTGCTGGCTGATATCTCATCTCACCATCGAGGCTCCCATGTTTATTTTGGGCTTTCCGTACGTGTTGTTATGTATTTGGAGTTTTTGTGATGCACTGTGTTGTGGACTTGTGGATTCGGATTTTCTCACTATTCCGTTATGTTGTGATGTGTCAGTCATACCGATATGTACTGTATGTAGTTGTGATGTGATTGTTTTATGTTTCCAATGTGTATTTGTGGTAGTTAGTTTGTTATGTTGTTGTGGTTTATTTACATATATATTTGTTGTTGTTGTTGTGGCCTATGAGCCTTGTATTAACCTGAAATGTTGCCACGTACAGCGGAGATGTCGTCCATTTGTTTTTCGGCACGGCATGCTCTCGGGGCGTGACATGGGATGAGGGAGATTGTTGGTGCAATCTACCTTAGGTCAAGATTGACCAAGCACGAGTGGGACTCAAGTTGGAGTTGGTAAGGGAAAGTCCAACTATGGAGACTTGGCAAGGGAAAGTCCAAGTATGGAGACTTGGCAATGGAAGTCCCAGAGGTGTAGCCTCTTGGCAAGAGCAAAGTCCTGGTAGGTCATGGGGTGACTGTGCTTGGCAAGTGAAGACTCAGACGAGAAGTCCTGGAAGGTCAGGGAGATCGTGCTTGGGGAGTCAAGTCTCGACAAGTTAGGGAGACAGTGCTAGGCTAAGGATACCTAATAGCATGACATAGCCGATGGAAGTACTTGAAGGTTAGTGCAAGGGTGAGGAGTTGTGGACTCAAACCAAAGGAACGAGACTGATGGAAGTGGCTTAAAGGCTTAGGTTTAGGCTAAGGGTAAATGTCAAGTATGAGGAGGTTATACTTATTTAAAACCTCAATTTTAGGCGTACCAGTTGACTGATGGCATTGGCCAGTTGACTGGTCGAGTGCTCGAGTAGTCGGGATCTCAGGGAGCAAACCCAATCGATGCGACACCACAATTAGAAGTGGGTGGACATGTTGGAAATTCCAGGATCATGCGCAGCGGAATAAAGTGAATAAAAACAATTTTTATTACATCCCAGACATCCCTTGGGGGTCAGGAAAACTTGCTTTTGCATAATCACATGAAAACAAACAAGTAGAAGGAGAAATTATACCTTCGAGATTCTTTTGAATCCATCAAAACCACAAGCAAGACCAACGGGCCTTGCCTCTATTAGTATCCATGCCAGGATCACCTGAGACAACTCCTAGAGTAGCAAGTCTTTGTCTCCGATTGGTGCTAGCCAATCGGCGGAGACAATAGAAGAGGAGAGAGGAAGGAGTAAAAGCGGCTACCAAGGGAGAAACCTAAAACGAAAAACCTTTTCCAAAGATTATCAAGGGATCCTTTTATATATCTCTTGATTAGGTCATCTTATGAGGCTTAAACGGAACATATCTTACCATAATTATCCCATAATTAAGGTAAGAACAAGTCAGGAAATTTCCATAAGAGAAAATCTCCAAAATTGGCGGAGAAGTGACACGACCGTGTGGATTCACATGGCCTGGTCATGTGGATTCACATGGTCGTGTGGATTCACATGGCCTGGCCGTGTGTCTCTCTGGGTGCAGCCCAGACTTTGCCAATTTGTGGCCAAAGCCAGGCACGGCCCGCACCAAGTTAGGCACGACTGTGTGAGGCTTTGTATTGTTCGTTTGACTTCGTTTAAATGCGATATGGTCGTGCTAAGTCCAACAAAGCCATAGGAGGTTCCATAGCCTCTGTTTCGCATCCCCTTGGTATGGTCCAACCAGACATATCCTCTCTCAACGAGAATCTCATTCTCAAACTTGTTTTACATCTCGAGATCACCCGTAGTGCATGTGACCCAATAGGTTCTCGGTTATGTTGGGCATTCATAATTAACCCCTTAATTATGAATAGATCATGAGTGACACCTAGCAATACATCATGACCCCCAATTGATCGGAAAGTCTAAATCGACTTCAGAATATTTTTTGAACCCTTCAGCAGCTCCACTTGTTCGTGCCTTATTCCTTTCACTCATCCTATACTCACTTGGTTTAGGACATGGTCTTTGTGTTCGTCCCCACTAGGCTGACTACGTCACACCTAGCCCAAGTTATTTTCCTTGTCCTGTGGATTCAAGTTACTCCTACATGTTCCCAAGAAGACCATCTTCTTAACATGCTTGCTCTGGCCAGAAACTTTTGAGTAACAATCCTGACAAGAGGCCTAGGGTATACATCTCCTTTATCAGGAGTGGTGAATCCTCTATAGGCTATTCAAACACCTTCGATCACTTTGTCTTATACCCAATCATCTCAGAGTTACACCTACTATGTAGATGGCTGTGAAGAAGTCAAAGTACAAGGCGCCATGATCAAGGTGACTTGAATACCTCAAGTCTAAGGAAGCTCGCACTCAAGATGCAATGAGATCTTCAATGACATACAAAATCATATGAATTCTCATAGCAGGTAACTCCAATGAATTAGTTACCATAACTAGCATCCACATATTCACTCTCAGCATCCCTATGCTTCCATTCAGTGAGTACCGAATGCTTGGATAAACCAAGGAGCATAACATGTGCTAGTCTCATAGAATTGATAATGTCCAATCTCATCAATTCATCGACTAGGGATAGTTTCAATACTTGCATATTTACACATGATGAGATACCCACTAAGGGTGCATTTGGTTCAAGTAATCATACATAATTTTGGTTATGTGATTACCAGGGAATAAAACATAACCTTGGAATAAAGTATAACCTTTAATAAAAACCTTGTTTGGTTGGAGGTTTTAATATATAACTTAGTTTAATATTTTACTAAATTATCTTTTGTCTTTTTCTCAATCAATTCGACGACGACAACGGAAATATTAATGACGATGACATCGATCGGTCGATCGACAGCTTGCGGCCACGGCAATGGCGGATCGACTAGCGATCGGCCGACGGTGATAAAGGCCGACGACGCAGCGGCGATGATCGATCGGTCGGCGGTGACGACGGTGGTCGACCGATCGGCAGCGGAGGCAATGGAGATCGGTCGATCAGCAACGACAACGATAAGCAATCGATCGACGACGGTGGCGACTAGTCGGGCAATGGTTGGCGGCGACCATCGATCGACGACAGACGCCGGTGATGGCACTGGCGGTCAACCGACGATGGGCGTTAGCGACGATCAATCGACGAGCGGCGGCGGCGGAGGGATACGACGGGCGGTGGCGGCGGTGGCGGCGGCGGCGGCGGTAGCGACGATAAGCGGCGCGATAGCGATGGTGCGGTGGCGGCTACGGCGGCAGCGATGACGACGCAGCGGCGATGGCGGTGGCGAGCGGTAGCGATGGCGGCCGTGGAGATGGCGATGGCGATGGCCGCGGAGGCGGCCAATGCGGCAGCGACATGACGGCGACGGCCGGGGATGGGAGGCGATCGGCGGGCGTGGCGAAGAATGGCGACGGGCGGCGACCGGTGACGTACGACAAATCGATTGAGTTTTGACAAATTGACATTTAATATATTGCTAGGGGTAATATTGAAAAAAAATTTCCTTAACCCCGGGAATCAACAAAAACCTTGGTTTTCCAAGGTTTTCCGATTCCCCCTAAAAAGATTTTTGTTCGTAACCAGGTAATGAACAATTACTAGGTAATTGTTCATAACCTAAACCAAACAAGGTTTTTGTTGATAACCTAACAAGGTTATCAACAAAAACCCCCAACTAAACCCACCCTAATTGTGATCCAATCACGATTTCTCTTATGCTATGCATCGTATTGTGGACTTCAGTATATGAGTTTAAGATCTAATCAAATACATAGATAATGTATACTCAAATTGTGAATTTTATTAATAACTTCTAAGATAATTGCCTTAGGACTCCTCTCAATTATATCAAACTCCCACTTGGCCTACAGCCAATCGCCTTGGTATCTAATACCATAGGCCTCTATATGCCTCTTGAACTTTTCTTGGGGAAGAGGCTTTGTCAAGGGATCTGCTAGATTTCTATCAGTGGAAACTTTCTCTATTTGTATGCCTCTTCTACCAATGATTTCTTTGATCAGATGGTAATGACATAGTATATGTTTGGATCGCTGATGAGACCGTGGTTCCTTCGCCTGTGCAATTGCGCCATTGTTGTCGCAGTAAATTGATAATGCTTCAATAATGCTCAGAACTACTCCAAGTTCAGTAATGAACTTCTTGATCCAGACCGCCTCCTTTGCTGCTTCAAAAGTTACAATGTACTCTGCCTTTGTAGTAGAATCAGCAACGGTATCTTGCTTGGAACTCTTCCAACTCACCGCACTTCCATCCAAGATGAATATGTATCCAGACTGAGATTTGGAATCATCCTTATATGTCTGAAAGTTGGCATTAGTATACCCGTTTATTACCATATCACCTCCTTCATATACCAAGAACAAATCCTTAGTCCTTCTTAAGTACTTAAGGATTATCTTGACAGCCACCCAATGGTCCATACCAAGATCCGATTGGTATCTACAAGTAATGCTCAAAGTGTACGATACATCAGGCCTCGTACATAATATAACATACATGATCAATCCTATAGCTGACGCATATGGGATCTGACTCATGCGAATCCTCTCGTCTTCAGTGCGTGGGCACATAGACTTCGAAAGGTGAATCCCATGCCTCATGGGAATAAAACCTTTCTTGGATTCTTCCATGCTAAACTGTTTTAGCACTTTGTCTATGTATGTAGACTGCGAAAGACCAAGAAGCCGATTTGATCTATCTCTATAGATCTTAATCCCCAAAATATAAGTTGCTTCTCTCATGTCTTTCATGGAGAACATTTTGGACAACCAGACCTTGACTGTTTGCAAAATAGGAATATCGTTTCCTATAATTAATATGTCATCGACATATAATATTAAGAACACGACCACACTCCCACTAATCTTCTTATACACACAAGGCTCTTCAGGATTTTGTGAGAAATCAAACTGTTTGATTGCCTCATCAAAATGGATATTCCAACTCCTAGATGTTTGCTTCAATCCATAAATGGAACGTTGAAGTTTGCATACTCTGTTGTTGTCAATGGATGTGAAACCCTCAGATTGTATCATATATACATCCTCAGATAGGTTTCCATTAAAAAAAGTTGTTTTCACATTCATCTGCCATATCTCATAATCAAAATGAACCGCCATGGCTAGGAGTATCCGAATGGATTTAAGCATAGCTACTGGTGAAAAAGTTTCGTCATAGTCAACACCTTGTCTTTGACGATAGCCTTTTGCCACTAATCTAGCTTTATAGGTAATAATAATACCATTCATGTCAATTTTTTTCTTGAAAACCCACTTGCACCCTATAGGTGTTATGCCTTCAGGTGGGTCTACCAAGTTCCAAACTTGATTTTCATACATGGAATCCATTTTCGATTTCATGCCTATTAGCCATCTATCCTTGTCTGAACTATTCAATGCCTCTTCGTAACTAGTAGGTTCCTCATCATCTATGAGCAACACATCATTAGATTCACTTATGAGAAATCTATATCTCTTAGGAATCCTACGTGTCCTACTAGATCTACGAGGAGGTGGTGTATTATTAGGTTCAACTATTACCTCATCCGAATGAGTAATCAGCTGTGGTTCTTGACAAGGCATCTCTTCTATGTCTACCGGAGCCTCTTGAACTACATTTAGTTCAACCTCACTCCCACTTTTTTCCTGTAAGAGAAACTCCTTCTCTAGGAATATAGCATGCCTTGAAACAAACACCTTTTGTTCCAAGGGATGATAGAATTGGTAACCCCTCGTTTCCTTAGGGTAACCAATAAATAGACACTTATCAAACTTAGCCTCCAGCTTGTCTGATACTGTCCTCTTCACATAAGCAGGACAATCCTATATCTTCAAATAAGATAAATGAGGATTTCTACTTTTCCACATCTCATATGGAGTAGTAGAGATTGCCTTAGTCGGGACTTTATTTAACAAGTAAACAGCAGTCTCGAGTGCGTAACTCCAAAAGATTTTTGAAAGACTTACATGCTGCATCAATGACCTAACCATGTCCAACAAGGTTCGGTTTTGCCTTTCATCCACACCATTATGTTGTGGCATGTAAGGTGGAGTCCTTTGAGACAAGATGCCATTGTCCCATAGATAATCTTGAAACTCTTGGCTTAAGTATTCACCACCTCGATCCAATCGAAGTACTTTAATACTTTTACCAAATTGTTTCTCTACTTCCTTTCTAAAATCTTTAAACCTTTCAAAGACTTCAGACTTGTATCTTAACAGATACAAATACCCATATCGTGAATAATCATCGATAAAGGTAACGAAGTAGCTATAACCTCCTATGGCTTGAGTTGACATTGGTCCGCATACATCGGTATGTATAAGGCCCAATACCTCAACTGCTCGTTCACCCTTTCCTCTGAAAGGTAGTTTAGTCATCTTTCCTTTTAAGTATGAAACACATGTGTCTAATTAATCTGATTCATAGGACTCCAAAATGCCAAGCCTCTGCAGTTTGGACATGCGTTCGTTACTTATATAGCCAAGACGACAATGCTATAATTGCGAGGTTAATTGATTATCTAACTTAGCACGTTTTCTATTTGATTTGATATTGAATATCTCGTTGGATGTATCTAATGTGTAGATTCCATTATTTAATATCCCAGTAGCATAAAGAACACCATTCAACGTAATGTAACAATAATTATTACTAAACGTCAAATGATAACCTTTCTTATTCAAACATGAAATAGAAACAATGTTCTTTATTAATGCAGGAATATAAAAGCAATCATCCAACTCTAAAACTAGTCTCGTAGGAAGTTGCAACATATAAGTACCCTTGGCTACTGTAGCAACTTTTGCTCCATTGCCAACCCTTAGATATGCTTCTCCCTTAATCAGTTTTCTTCTGTTCCTAAGCCCATGTATGTCATTACATATATGTGAGCAACACCTGGTATCCAATACCCAAGTGCTAGAAGAAATAGTATGACATTCAATAACAAATATACCTGAAGTAGATTGGGCATCAGATGCCTTTTTTTGCTTCAGTGACTCCAGATACTGCTTGCAGTTTCTCTTCCAATGCCCATCCATATGCTCATGTTGCTTCTGTAACTCAGGAGACATCAACGCTAGCATAATGCAACTCATCATCTCAGAGTCAGCAACATGTTTCTTGTAGGCCAACTTTTGGTCACCAGATGCATTGTCTGCAGGAGGTTTGGGAAGAACCTCTTCAAGGACATAAGCTAGCTTTTCAGCCTTGAGAACAATTCTCAGGTTGCGAAGCCAGTCCAAGAAGTTTGGCCCAGTCAATTTGTTGTTGTCCAAAATCGAACATAAATTAATGGAGGTTGATATGCTGTTCTAATTAGTACCTAGACATACAAATAGAGGTGTATAAGAGAGATGAATTTATAGTAATGTAAATAATTTACATTAACAAGAAACTCCCACTATTTTTATCAAATTTAATAGCCCTTACTTTGAATTCGAGAGATGGTAGGTGATCTCTTAGTGGGTTGATATCCATTATGACTAAGAACAACCTTGGAGAGAGTCCAACAAGTCATTCATAGTCATAATGTTAGGTATCAACAGTACCCATTATATATCAAATATATAACTATCACTTTATGCTATCAACTAATTGAATGTTCACATATACATTAGGTTGTTAACTCATTAACATATATACATCCAATGCATATCACCTAATTTCACCTCTATCCACATTGACCTTGGAGAGAGTCCAATAAATCAATGCTTTCAGTTAGGGCCGACCCATTAATCGTGAGATCAAATTTAAATGATTTGAACACATCCAATTTACAAGCCAGACTTGGAGAGAGTCCAACAACACAAACTTGAAATTGACCTCTGGTCCTTACCATTGAAAATAAACATCGAATCTCGTATGGATTGAACATGCTCGATGTCATGCTAGGTTTGGAGAGAGTCCAACAACCCAAACACGAAAAAGAACTCTGGTTCAACCATATTAATGGAAGGTGTTAGCCCTAATATTTTTACGAGGGATTTCATATTATTATGGGTCTCATCTATAAAAGGGAATAAACCCAAATATGGAAAAACCAAGGTCACATTAGGAAAGAAATTTCCCGATGTGAATGTGAGTCTATGCTTAGGCTCTAACGATGCGGCCAACACGTTCGATGTTTCTAGGCGCATCCCCGGTGTTTTCTTTTTAGGTTACAAACATATCCTATATGTAAAACAAGCATATTCTAATCTATCATATAGATAAACATGGCATAGGTATATTAAAACATCAAACATGCTTTAAATATTCTCCTACAACATGCAATCTATGTCAAATGAACAAGGTGGCTCTGATACCACTTGTTGGAAATTCCAGGATCATGCGCAGTGGAATAAAGAAAATAAAAATAATTTTTATTACATCCCAGACATCCCCTGAGGGCCAGAAAAACTTGCTTTGGCATAATCGCATGAATACACACAAGTAGAAGGAGAAATTACACCTTCGAGATTCTTTTGAATCTGTCAAAACCACAAGCAAGACCAACGGGCCTTGCCTCTATTAGTATCCACACCAGGATCACCTGAGACAACTTCTAGAGCAGCATGTCTTTGTCTCCGATTGGTGCTAGCCAATCGGTGGAGACAATAGAAGAAGAGAGAGGAAGGAGCAAAATCATCTACCAAGGGAGAAACCTAAAATGAAAAACCTTTTCCAAAGATTATCAAGGGATTCTTTTATAGATCTCTTGATTAGGTCGTCTTATGAGGCTTAAACGGAACATATCTTACCATAATTATCCCATAATTAAGGTAAAAACAGGCTAGGAAATTTCCATAAGAGAAAATCTCCAAAATCGGTGGAGACGCGATACGACCATGTGGATTCACATGGCTTGGCCGTGTGGATTCACATGGTCATGTGGATTCACATGACCTGGCCGTGTGTCTCTCTAGGCATAGCCTAAACTTTTCCAATTTGCGGCCAGAGCCAGGCACGACCCGCACCAAGTTAGGCATGATCGTGTGAGGCTTTATTTGGTCCGTTCGACTTCGTTTAAGTGTGATATGGTCGTGTTAAGTCCAACAAAGCCATAGGAGGTTCCATAGACTCTGTTTCACACCCCCTTGGTCTGGTCCAACTAGACATATCCTCTCTCAACGAGAATCTCATTCTCAGACTTATTTTACATCTCGAGATCACCCCTAGTACTTGTAACCCAATAGGTTCCCAGTTATGTTGGCCATTCATAATTAACCACTTAATTATGAATAGATCATGAGTGACCCCTAGCAGTACATCATAACCCCCAATTGATCGAAAAGTCTAAATTAACTTCAAAATATTTTTTGAACCCTTCAGCAGCTCCAGTTGTTCGTGCCTTGTTCCTTTCACTCATCCTATATCCACTTGGTTCAGGACATGGTCTCTGTGTTCGTCCCCACTATTGGTGCAATCGGACTCGAGTCTGACTCGAGCGGTATTTTGATGTTAGACAAAACGTATGTCATGGAAAGACCAAGTGTGTAGCCTTGGCCACATAAGTCCAAGTTGTGTAGCCTTGGCGGTGAAAGTCCAAGCATGGGGCTTGGCATTGGAAGTCCAAGCATGGAGCTTGGCAATGGGAAGTCCAAGTGTGTAGCCTTAGCAATGGGAAAGTCCAAGCTTGAGTCATGGCATTTGGTTAGCTTGATAAAGCATTGGCAAGTTCATCGTCTTATGGCTCAGGTCCTTGAGTTGGTGAAGGATGACATTGTGGAAGCCATGTGCTTGGTGCATCCGAGGGACCGCCGGACGAGGAGCATTGGAGTGAAGCCAAAGGAAGCATACTTCAGGGCAAGACGCGAAGGATGACATTGCGGAAGCCATGCGCTTTGTGCATCCGAGAGACGTGGTCGGACGAAGAGAGCTTCGGTGAGGGACTCCAAGGGAGATGAGAGTTGAGCTTGGCCAAGTGGCTGAGATCGAGTGTCGGATGCTCAAATGTTGGTGTTTGAGGTTTTACTTGACGGTCGAATGCTCAAACAAGTGTTTGTTTGAGGTTTTACCCGACACAAGTCGACTGCTATAGATAGCAGTCAACTGATCCAAGTCGAGAGCAATCGACTGGTGTTCGACTGATGCGATTCTAGCCACACAATCGACTGCTAGGGTATGACAGTCAACTACCAAGGGATGGCAGTCGACTGATGAAGGGTGTCATGGGCACATAACCATTTCGAGTCGACTGATTGCCTGGATCACTCGACTGATGGCTAGATCAGTCGATTGATGGGCATGATCAGTCGACTGAAGGTTATCCGTTGGAACTTTCCCAACATGGATTAAGCCATTGTGAGACAATGACTATAGGAGCAGTCGACTCATCGGCGCAGAATCAACCCGAGACAAGCATAAAAGGAGGAGCTTGGGGAGAATTTCAACAACCATTTTTGGGGAGGATTTGGAGGGGAATTGTTGCTGCATTCCAGACCTTCAAGAGTAAACCAAAGCAAGCAACAAGAAGTGATCAAAACAAAGTGTTGTAAAGTTTTCTTTACTTGTATTCATATTGTCTTTGTATTTTGGCTTGTACTTTTGTATTAGTGTTGTAATTGCTTGTAACGAGGTTTCTCCACCTCCGACTTATTGTCGAGAAGGAGTTTGAGTAGTGGTGTGATCATCACTCGAGCTCGTTGAGCTCAACCCCTGGAGTAGGAACCCTAAGGTTCCGAACCACATATATCGTGTTGTTCTTGTGCTTGTGTATTTGTTTTTACATTCGCATTTGTATATTGTATTTTCACTGTGCATAGTAATCAAATTGTAGAGACGAATGAACGATTTCCATCGAACACGAGTTTGGGCTATTCACCCCCCTCTAGCCTAGCCACGATCCTCCAACAAGTGGTATCAGAACGAGGAGGTTGTCATCAGACTCACCACCGTGACAATCAACCAAGATGGTCGCATCAACATCAAAACACTGAAATTCGAAGGAGAATTCTCATGGTGGAAGAAACGGATGGAGGTATACTTCGAAACTGATTTCGATATGATGCTAACAATTGAAGATGGTTTTGAAGTGCCTAGGGATGAAGAAGGGAAGCTAATCACAAAATCAAAATGGACCGAGGAGCAACGACAACAATTCAAGACAACGGTTAAGGTAACAAAAATATTAATTAAATTAATACCTAACCATATCTTGTGCAAGCTAGGTGAATACCAGGATGCCAAGGACCTATGGAATAAATTGGTAAGATTCCATGAAAATCCCAAACCGGCACAATTAGAGAAGGAAGTCGTGAAAGAAGGTCCATCAACATCTGAGGATGTGGATGAATTGGAGGAAACCTCCACCTCTAGTATTGAGGGGGAGGAGAGATCTTCCATCGCCAAGCAAGAACGAGAAGAAGCATCTACATCCGGGAGAAATGAAGATCAAGAGGCTTCCACCACCCTAGGCAACTCAAATGCAATTCATAATAATAAAGATCATATAATTTTCTTTGAGTGTAGGGAGAAAGGGCATTACAAGAGCAAATACCCAAAATTCGCTAAGAAGAAAGTGTCAGCACCAAAAGTCAAGGACAAGTCAAAGGATGTTGGAGTCCTCGCTAGGAAAAACAAAGAGCACATTGTGTGCTTCAAGTGCAATCAACGGGGACACTACCAAAGCCAATGCCCTAGGGGGAAGAAGAAGGGGCAAGAAGGAGCTACACAAGTAGGGGGAGCTTCCAAAGCAAACCCTAAGGTATACTTTAATGCAACTTCTAGCTCTAGGATTAAGAAGCATGCTAGAAATTATATTAATTCACTTGCTATTTCCCATGAACATAAGCATTCTAGTAGAAATAATAGATTTTATTGTTTAGGTGCTAAGCATGTTAATTTAACTAAGGACAAATCTAGATCAAACAATTCTAGACCTATTTTACCTAGGGAGTCCATTAGGAGGATAGAAGAAAATTTAGGCATTAACCCTAAGAAGGGTAGGCACATGCCTAAGAAGAAGAGTTCTTCCCAAAAGATTAATGAAGAATCAAAATTGGGAAAATTAGAATTAGAGAACTAAGTCTTGAGGTCAAGGCTTGAAAATTTGGAGAAGACCCTAGAAAGAATTACAAATTCAATTAAGAGGTCTAATGGTCAAAATTTAGGACCTAGGAGACAAGAATTGGTTAAGGGCAAGAAAGGTTTGGGTCACAAACCAAAGTCCTACCACAATGTTCCATTTGATTATGGAACTAAATCTAGGTCTAGAAAAACCAAGGTTAATAGGGAAGTTATCCCTAAGATTAACTATAGTATGTGTCTAGTGGCTAAAAAGTCAAGAAAATCTAAGGTAGCCACTAAGAAGGTTACTAGGGAGCCAACCCCTAAGGTTAACCCAGGAAAGACCCAAATGACTAAGGCTTCAAAGCCAAAAAGGGTCATTAGGAGGTATCTAGGGAAGTTATCCCTAGTGAATACCTTGTTAACCCAAGGAGCTCCAATCGGTATTGGGTTCTTAGGAGTGTGATTGATTCATGCTAGATGGGTTAGGGTGTGTCAACCCTAAGTGGATAGGTAGTTAATCTAACCATGATAGAGTTGACACTTTAGGATGTGCCAATGTGTTTTGAGAAGTTGAAAATTGATTAAATTGGCACAACTAGGGTTAGAAGTCATTGTGTGTCATTTTGGGTTTTTGGCACACTAGGGGGATAATTGGTATTAAAGCAAAATGGATTTAATCTTAGAAATGACAATTTGAGCTTAACACTTAGGTATTTTATACCTTAGTATTGTATACTTGTCATGATTTATTTGCCTTGTCATGTCATGACATCATATTTATTTTTATCATATAAAATGTCATGATAATACTTAGGGTTAGCTAAATGTCATGTTATGCTTAAGCTTATATCACATGCCATCACATCATGATTATTGGCACATGCTTTTATTCTTGTCATCATTTATGCCATAATCATTATTCATGCATTAAATAAAATTGAGTTAAGGACTGTGACATGATTTAAAGTCCCATGCATAAGGGAATCAAATAGAGTTGCCTAGCATATGCATGAAACCCTAAATAACCAAAACCCATATCTCACTAGAACACTTGACTTGTATGTGTTTCATACACTTAGATATAAGTGAGATGTTAGGAAAAGGAATTTAAGGTTTTAAAATCATTTCAAATTCACTTTGAAAAACCTTGGTGAAGTCTATCTTTTGATGGCAATCACCATTGAATGAGGTGATACAAAGTAGGGCTAAACATTGAAAATTTCAATGGATTTAAACTTTGTGTCAATCTCACTAGTTTATGGGTATTTTATTTTTCCAATATTTTTCACCCATAATATTTGTAATAAGTAATGTACGTATGAATTTTCAAAAATTTTCAAATTACATATTTTTACTTATGAATTTCAGAATTTCATTTCAAACTGACGACTATATGCAAAATCATGATCATAGCCATGGATGAATGATCGAGTCAAAATCAATCAATTGGTAGCTGAAGGAGTCGATTGATAATGCTAATTTCGAGTAAACAATGTTTGTTAGGCCCATGTTCAGCTACTTCTTGGTTCCCTAATTGCTCCTAACCCTAGGATATGCTTTGGAGAGCATTAGAAAGGGTGAAAATCCATTGGATTTGGATTAGGAGAATTGTTTAGGGTGTGTATCAGATTAAGAGAGATGAAAGTTCAATGTTGAATCTTTTTCCTTAATTTCGATTGTTTAATATTCCTATTGGCTTAGGGACTCTCCAAGGACATTGTTGGTGCAATGGTCAAGGGGGAGCAAGCCTTTAGGGGGAGGTTATCCATCTTGGGATGATGGATGTGTTTTTGGACCAAGGGAGAGATTGTAAGATCTCATTGGGATGTGAGACATTGAAACTCTTGGGGAGGACCTATTTGATGTATGTCAAAAAGGGGGAGAAGAGACCAATTGGGGTTAGTTGAAATTCTCAAAGGTGAGAATTGTCAATTGGGGATAATTGATAGACTTGAGTTAGAGCACCTAACTCAAAGGTTTTTGGGGTTTTGTCAAACATCAAAAAGGGAGAGATTGTTGGTGCAATCGGACTCGAGTCTGACTTGAGTGGTATTTTAATGTTAGACAAAACGTATGTCATAGGAAGACAAAGTGTGTAGCCTTGGCCACATAAGTCCAAGTTGTGTAGCCTTGGCGGTGAAAGTCCAAGCATGGGGCTTGGCAATGGGAAAGTCCAAGCTTGAGTCTTGGCATTTGGTTAGCTTGATAAAGCATTGGCAAGTTCATCGTCTTATGGCTCGGGTCCTTGAATCAGTGAAGGATGGCATTGCAGAAGCTGTGTGCTTGGTGCATCCGAGGGACCGTCGGACGAGGAGCATTGGAGTGAAGCCAAAGGAAGCAGACTTCAAGGAGAGACGTGAAGGATGACATTGTAAAAGCCGTGCGCTTGGTGCATCTGAGGGACGTGGCTGGACGAAGAGAGCTTCGGTGAGGGACTCCAAGGGAGATGAGAGTTGAGCTTGGCCAAGTGGCTAAGTGATGTGAACAAAACATATAGAGTTTTAGGAGTAGTTTTCGCTCACATCTCATTTCATTTTATGTTTGTTTCATGCATATTTTACTTTATTTTGCATGCATTTTCTATTTTCTGGTTCGGAGATATGCTCTTTGTACTTTTGTATGCAGGATAGAATTTCATGGGGAAAACGGTGCACTTTCGGAGCGAAAAAGAGCATTTGGTGTTAGTGCTTATAAGCTCCACATATCTCCACAATGGCATGATATTGTCCACTTTGGGTCTAAGCCCTCATGGTTTTATTTTTGGGCTTTACCCAAAAGGCCTCATACCAATGGAGATATCTTTTTTTCTTATAAGCACATGATCTTTTCCATGTCTTACCAATGTGGGACTTTGATTGTATTCCCCATACTCCCAACAATCCCCCCCTCAAACGAAGGAAATTGGGCCCCTCAAGCCTATCCTCCTCAAGGATTTTCTCGCTGATGTCCGATCTTGTCAACCCATGACTTCCTGCGTTGTTCTACCCCGACCCAACTAGACTTCCTTCTGATGTCCGGTTCTCTGATCCGACGTGGAGTAACTTTTCGCTCGAGGTTCATGGCTTGACATGGACCATGGCTCTGATACCAATTGTTAGTGCTTATAAGCTCCACATATCTCCACAATGGCATGATATTGTCTACTTTGGGTCTAAGCCCTCATGGTTTTATTTTTGGGCTTTACCCAAAAGGCCTCATACCAATGGAGATATCTTTTTTTCTTATAAGCACATGATCTTTTCCATGTCTTACCAATGTGGGACTTTGATTGTATTCCCCATACTCCCAACATTTGGCAGCTGGATGCAATAGGGCACACAACCAGGGAATGTGGCTACACATGGTCGTGTCAGAAGCTCGAGATTCGCCACCACAGGACCACACACGGCCTGGCCATGTGGAAACACATAGTCGTGTGGCGGCCAAGCATTTTGGCATGATTAGGACTTTTTCCAGATTTCGTGAAGAGTCGACCTTATGTCTATATAAAGAAAGTCACGCCCAAACCCTAGGGAGAGGCACGACGACCGAGACAACACTCTGAGGCCCTAAAAAGCTTTGGAAATTCACAACGGGAAGGAAGGAAGACGCTCGAGATCCAAGTTCTGCACCTCAACGCCAGAGAGTAAAGCCTCAACACATTGTAATCTATATTCTTTCCATACTTTATCTTGTATATATGAATTTGACAATGTCTTGTGATTTTTTTCTCGCATTCATGGAGTAGATTCTCTAATTCTAGGACTAGGGAGTAGTTTGTGTTGAGTTAGAACATGTTGGTTCAAATATCTTTTTGTTCTTGAATCTATATGCTAGATTAGTGTTTGTTTAGATCTATAGCAATATTGTTTTGGTTTTCTAGTCATCAGAGTTATTCGATAGATGACAACCTCGATTCAAAGATTTAATTTAAAGAGGAACCCAAGGGTTGTCCTCATCGCCGGTAATTGTGGGTAGAAGGATGCAATAGAGTAGGAACGTCCATGACTTGTGGATCAACGCATCCTCGTGATCGACTATCCCATCCTAAAGCCGTTGACTGATGATAGATGGTAGCTTCCATAGATCATGCTCATCGGGAGTGTATGATGTCCTTTCCACAAAAAAGTAGCTAGAAACCTAGACAAATCCCAATGACAACGTGTTCAACACAAAAAATCGAAATCCTAGAATCCATCCAAAGACTCAGACCTTCTCTTCCTCCGTGACAATCGCCAGAGTTAGGACCATCAACAACTCTCTGAACCGCAACCATTAGAATTGATTTTCTAACAATAACGTCCACCGAATAGATCAGTACTCGAATCTCAGTCTCTGTGGGATCAATAAATCTTTATTACTTGATGACACTCATGCACTTCGAAGAAAGAAGTAATCCATCATGAGATTTGATTCGAAATGCATCAATTTTTTCGCATTGTTGACATTGATTAGATATCGAATCAAGAAGTGGATAATTGGATTAATTTAGGTTATGATTTATTTACTTGCTTTACTTTTATTTATTTTAACTGTATTTACTTATTTTAGATTTTCCATATCTAGAATTAGTTTTATTTTAGCATGAGTTATACGCTTTCTTTTAGCTCTTCTTCATTTAATTTAGCTAGCTAGATTAGTTTATTTCTTGTTTCAGCATTAAATACTCCAATTTTGTGGCCTTGGTTCTTTGTATGTAGATGCCTAGGATAAGGCTAATTCCTATTTCTAGAAATCGAACGAACTTACCATCATTTAGTCAATTAAGAGGATGGAGGACCAAATCTCTTAAACCTAGGTAGTACCTTTATACGTGAACCCCTAGTGCTGAGGATTTAGGCGAGGCATAGATGATCACCATTTTATCAAACAAGTTTATGAAACCAACACTCATATGAGATCCCAACTCAAAAATTGAGAAAACTTAGGATCCCTCCAGAGATCTACAAAAAACATACTCATTTCTATTATCGATTCTATCCTATAGGAATCAAGATTACCTTCTCAATGCTTCATCTGCCAACTTACGGATCTCGTGGTCGAATGTCACGTCTACGCACACACACACATAAATCTTGGAGAGAAGAGGTAAACCCTTCTGGTGCTAGCATACCACGAAGGTCTCTTTCACTCTATACTTGGCTTTTAAGAACAAAATAAAATCAAATTCAATTTGTCATTCTCACGTTGAAGAAGAAGAAGAAACATCCATTGTACACCTTAATGAGACATTAAATGCACTTCCTTATTCTCCATGGTAAAGAAAGGAAGTCGATTAATCTCATTAATGAGCTAAATCATTTAAAACTCATTTATTAATTGTATTACATTATTAATTCGTATTACATGATTAATTGTATTACATGATTAATTATGATTAATCATTTTAGCCTTCTTCTCTTGGTTTGACTTGAGTCTAACTCTCCATAAACCAATTTGAGTCCAACTGGATTTTAGCCAAGTAATGAGTCTTACTCATTCTAGTTAATCCAAGTAACTAATAATTCATTTGAGTCAAACCAAAATGATTTCCTCTCCAAAATAATATGTTCTTTGTGTGTGACCCTATAGGCTCTCATAACGTTGGCAATATTTCCAAAACCATTTTAGATACATAAGCAATTAGCGGCATCTAGCAATACATCATTGCTACTCAAGTGATGAGAATGTCGAGATCCGACAACCTCTTCCGTGACTATTATCATATGAGGTCCTTCTATTCTTGATATCTCGGATCGATCAATGAGGCATAGACGCGTCACCTCTTATCAATCTTTATGCTGATCTCCAAGTAGATTCACTCTTCAAACAAATGAGCTCAATATCTCATATTGACTCATTTGAGCCTGGCCATGCATTTTGTGGTCCTACTCTATCAAGAGGCTCAGATATCACTCAACATATGGGAGGATAGATCTCATCTTACATCACTATGATCCCTCCGATAATTCGATATACCCGTGGATCGTCGCTATAGTCACCCAAAGATGTGACGTTAGATTTATACCAAAGCATATAACTCAATGAGGAAATAGTGACTTGTGTCAGGACTATTCACACCAATAGTCACATGAGAAAGTATATGACACTCATATAACGATCCATGATACTTTCTCATGGTGGGTCAATTCAGTATATATAGTCTCCAATATATATACCCATGTATCAATGTGATATCACATATCCATGACTTGTGAGATCAAGTCATCCATTGACCTACATGTTAGTCTCAATGTATCAATATAGCCCTTGTCTATTAATACAATACTCGACTAGGAATATTTAAGAATAGTGTTCTCTACAGCTTCTCATAATTAATTCTACCAATTGATATACTGTAGATAATAACCTACTATTCATGGGCATTATTATATTTATTTAGCTGGCACACGCATAAAGAAATATAATAATCAATCTTTGCCTTTATTAATGCAAGAATATAATACAAAAGTCTCCCTCATCAATCATCTCATAATTGTTACTAAGGACTCATACTAACATCATACACATGGTCCAACAGAGTCAATTCGGGGAAGTTGCGATTGAAGACCCAAACCGGCACCTGGAGACATTTTTGGAAATCTGCTTGACAACGAAGATCAATGGAGTCCCTGCTGACACAATCCGCCTGAGCCTATTCCCTTTCTCATTGCAGGATAAGGCTAAGGCATGACTTCACTCCCTGCCATGTGGAAGCATTACTACATGGGAGCAGTGTGAGCAGTAATTTTTGAACAAGTACTTTCCGCCAAGCAAGACTGCTCACATGCGCCATCTAATCACGAGCTTCCATCAGAAGGAAGGGGAGTCCCTATTTAAAGCCTAGGATCGCTACAAGGGGCTACTCTACCAATGCCCCCACCATGAACTGGAAAGGTAGCTGGTGATCCACATCTTCTATAATGGGATCACGTATGCCACAAAGATATCCCTCGATTCTGCTGGAGGAGGAGCGCTAATGAACAAGACTATCGAGGAAGCGAAGAAACTGATAAAAGAGGTGGCCCAGAACCACCATCAATGGGCTTCTGAATGTAGTCACACAACTCCTGCAGTGGGACGATATGCTGTCAACTCCGTGGACCACCTAGCAGCGAGGATGGATGCGCTTAGTAGATGGTTCGACTCTTCAAATCCTATATCAGCATGTGCGGCCAATGACTTTGGAGAAGGAGCATCAACATATCGGGAGGACAACTATGGAGGACAGGGTGGCTTAGAAGAGAAGCTTGAGCATGTCAATGCAGTTGGAGATTATAATCAAAGGCCCAACAACCCATACTCCAGTACCTACAATCCCAGATGGAGGAATCACCCAAATTTTTCCTATCAGAATAACTCGGGGAATTTCCAACCGCCTGGAGTATATAAGCAACAATTAGGAAATGGGCAGCCGCAACTGCCTGACACCCATCTGGAGAATATGATAGAAAACTTCATTCAGAGGCAACATGAAGCAAATACGGAATTTCAACGGCGACATTCGCAGACGGATATGATGATCCAAGAGTTAAAGTCGCTTAGAGGTATGCTTCACTTAAGTCTGGGGGGGACTCCAAGTTTTGATTTATTTTGTTTCTAGCAGTAGTTTATTTCCTGATATTTACATTATGGTTAGTATTCATTTGTTGATGCATAAGTTGTTTAGTTTCTTTCAGCACTTAATTTTTGTTATCTATAAAGTTGTCTCAGTAGTATTTCTCTAAAGTTTGTTCCTGAGTTGTTTCCATGGGTAGCTTATGTTGGGATGTATACTGAAAAGTCTATCTTTTGTATGAACATCTTTATTTTGAGATAAAAATCACATGATCATTGTTTGCATATTTATAGTTATGCATATTTGTCTGATACATTACATTGTAGATAAAATGGTGTGTAGTGTCACACAGGAGATCATGTTATCGGTTCATTGTAAAGTATAAGTAAAGGCTCACAACCAAGATGGCTTTGGACAAACCATTGGAATGGTTGTAGTGTGATTTGGTATTGGTTTGTCTTGACCATTGAATTACACTAGTACACTTTGTGTGTATTGAGCAGGACTGACTTAGAGGTGATTCGATTTATTGCTGACTACATAATCGAATTGGACCTCAAATATTATATTGTACATGCTCTTAATCCCGATATAATAATGGACACATATACTTAGTATTCATTTCTTTGATTTACCAATGGGCGAGATTTATAGAGTAAATCGATAGGCTCGGTAAGTTGGGAAATGATATTACTTATATGGTGTGTCGTTGATTATAGGCGAAAACCGTGTCCTATATATTAGGATGATGATGTCCCCTTGAGGAGCTCATAAGGTTCATCATGTAAACCCTGCAGGTGGACTTGGTCCGGCATGATGATAAGGTTGAGTGGTACTACTCATGGAGTTAGATGTCGATTAATTAAATGTCAGTAAATTAATTAATCGACAGACATTCGAGATCTTAAACATGGGGAGATATATGTACAAATAATATATGGAGCCCATATTAACTTATAGGGGTTGGTGAGGTAGATCAATGATAATCCTCTAGTGGAATGGATTATCTTTAATGGATCGGACTTTATGTGGGCTTGATTCATTGGGTGGCCAAGATCCAACTCCTCCTCATGGTCCCTATTGTAGCCTATTAAAACCTCATGAAGCCTAGATCCAATGATGGAAAATAAAATTCTAGATCCGACGGTGGAGATTAAATCTCTAGATCCGACGGTTGAGATTAAATCTCAAGATCCGACGATTGAAATTAGATCCCTAGATCCAACGGTGAAGATTAAAACAAGGCTTAAGCCTAACTCTATAAAATGAGGCCAAGGCTTGGGCGCGGACTTTACTTTGAGAGATTAGGGTTTTTGTTTCTTTTAGCTTGGGCGGCAAGAAACAAAAGGGAGGCTAGGGTTTTGGAGGAGGCATTGGGCGGCCACACTTTTGGAAGTTTTTTCCTTCTTCCTAGGGTTTTGGCCGGCGCCCATCTTCTCTTCTTCTCTCCTTGGCCGACATCCAATCTTCTTTCTCTCATCCTTGGTCGGCGGCAAAGGCTAGGGTCTCTTCCCTTGGAGCTTTTGGCTGGCATCCATAATCCTCATCTTCTCTCCTTGGCCGGCGGAAACACCAAGCAAGGAGGCTTGGTGGTCGGTTCTAGATAGGAGAAGAGTTTTGTTTTATTCTTCCTTTTGTTCGGAGCGAGCAAAGAAAGGAAGAAGGTGATCTAGGAGGCTTCGACTTTTGGAAGATCGTCGCCCACACGACGTCCAAAAGGAGGAAGGACATACAATAGAAGATCGAGAGGTATAATGCTTGTTTATATTCTTTTGTATTATGTCTATAATTGTTTTTCAATTATATGCATGTTGTATGTTTTGTTATGTGGCTAATTTACTTGGACCCCGAATACAAACGCAAAAACCGGCGATCCGTACATCGTCTATTCCGCGGCTATTCGAAGAATAGAGGTAGGTTGCTTGAACAATAAGTTTGTTCAAGTGACCACTCTAATCGAATAGCACGATGATGAAATGGTTGCTTGGGTAATCCCTTTTTGTCTAGGATTAATTTTTTTATCCGGGGATGTAGACGGGATCGCCATGAACAAGCGACCAAGTTGAAGTGGGAAGCGAAGTTTCCTACCTTCAAGTTGGTACTAGAGTCATGGTTTCCAATTTTGTGTGTTTAGGATTCGGTTACTTTTATGCACTTTTCATATTTTATGTGTGTCGGATAATAGTAGGATGTGCATAGGTTAACTTTTTGGTTGCAGACATAGGATCCAACTATTATGGCCATATGTGTGTATGTGATTGTATGTGTGTAATTGTATATTTTTGAATCCTCGGGGTTGACGAGGCTAGTATTTAATTTTGTAATTAAGTACGGCATTGTTTAGCCACTCTTTTTATTTTAGTTTACTTTCGATCTAGATTTCATGTACACTCCTTCGTGGAGTATAAGATCGATGGATGTAAATTAAAATAGTTTTTCTCGGCTCGAATCTCTGGATGGCTTGTACATGGCGTAAGGAGGAGCGGACGAGATGGCGATACGACGGGAGGCATATTGGAGACAAAAGCCATAATAGTTGGAAAATATTTTTTTTCATATTTATTGCTTCTTGTTTGATATGCATGTTGTAGGCTAGGAAAATTTCTAAATTTTAAATTACTAAGTGTGAGAAGGATATTTTTATAAATTCTTACGGCCTCCATTACGATTTGACATGTGATGCAAACAAACTTGTGTGTCGGCTCTGAGTGCCTTCCTCCCCATCGGATGAGTTTGTTTGCGGATCACAGGGTCAAATATGGTTATAGGAAATTATTTAGGAGCGTATGTACTTCCCCATCGGAAGACACATAACCCGAGATAATTGCCTTGGTACCGAGTAATAGTGAACACTTAGATACAAATAGAAGTATCCTCCCCATCGGAGTCACTACTTTTATTTGTAGGGCCGAAGAGGAACCAACTATTAATTTTATTTGTCAAAAAGTTAGGTTGACAAGATAGTAAAATTAATGGGTAAAACCTCCTCTTACAAATGTAGAATTCGTATACGTCTACACTATCGTGGCATACAATATTCTCGGTATTTTAAGGTGTTGGTTGATTTTAAAATTTTATTGTTTGAGGAATCAATAATTTTTTGAAATCTAATGTTTTGATATATGTGATTCTTAGGTTTTTCAAAATGACTTTCAACCCGCTTGCTGTGATACTGAAAGAAAATAAACTTACTGGACCCAATTATGTTGATTGGAAGAGGAATCTTGACATTGTCTTGACTGCTGAGGAATACAAATATGTACTCCTCAAAAAGTGCCCTCCTAAGGTTGTGGATGATTCTGGGGAAAAGGAGAAGGAGAGTTATAAGAAGTGGATTAAGGCCAATGAGATGGCGCGGTGTTACATTTTGGCATCTATGTCAAATGTACTGCAACATCAGCATCAAGCCATGCCCACTGCTTATGACATGATTCTCAATCTCAAAGAGCTTTTCGGACACCAGAATCGGGCTGCTAGGCAGGAAGACATGAGGAACTTGATGATGACCACCATGATCGAGGGAACACCCGTGAGGGATCATGTTCTCAAGATGATGTCTTATTTGAATGAGTTGGAAGTCCTCGGAGCTGAGATCGATGGGGAAACTCAAGTCGATATCATTCTCCAGTCTCTACCTAGGAGTTTTGAGCAGTTTCACCTGAACTACAACATGAACAAAAGGTTGTATTCATTGGCGAAGCTTCTGACAGAACTCCAGGTGGCAGAGGGGCTATTTCGTCGGAGTGCTCAGGCACAGGCCATGGTTGCCCAAAAGGTTTCTGCTTCTAAGCCGAAAGACAAGAAGAAGAAGAAACAAGCTAGGGCAAAGGTGGCAAGAGGAACTCAGGGAGGAGTGAAGAAGCCGAAAGGCAAGTGCTTCACTTGTAAGTAGACTGGACACTGGAAGAAGAAATGTCCCCACCGGAAGCAGAACAAAGGTATATCTTTTGGTCTAGTTGTTGAAACATATTTAGTGGTGTTATCTACCGGCACATGGTGTATAGATACGAAAGCCACTGATCATGTCTGCAATACTTTACAGGGGTTCCAGGAAACTAGACGACTGGCTGAGGGGGAGATTACCATATACTTGGGCGATGCCACAAAGGTGGCGGCTATTGCAGTGGGAGATGTTTATTTGTCTTTTGAGAGGAATAAAGTTTTGGTTCTAAAAAATTGCCTTTATGTACCTTTATTTAGAAAGAATTTGATTTCGGTTTCTAAATTGTTTAAGGATGGATATTCTATTTCTTTTAATGACAGAATTGTTATAAAAAGGAATAGAGAGATTATCTGTTCTGGTGCATTGATAGGAAATTTATATACACTCGAACCAAAATCTCCCACGATGCAAATAGAAGTAAATAACTCATCTTCTAATTCCAATAAGAGAAAAGAATCTTTGAAGATGAACCAAACATATCTTTGGCATATAAGGCTAGGTCATATTAACCTAAGTAGAATTCAAAAGTTGATAGTTGATGGACCTCTGGGTTCATTAGTGGTGGAAGATTTCCCAACTTGCGAATCTTGCTTGGAGGGTAAAATGACCAAGAGGTCTTTCAAAGCCAAGGGGTATAGAGCCAAAGATGTGTTGGAATTGGTTCATTCTGATTTGTGTGGTCCTATGTCTATCCAGGCAAAAGGTGATTCTGAATATTTCGTCTCTTTTATAGATGATTATTCGAGATATGGATACATTTACTTGATGTGCCACAAGTCTGAATGCTTTGACAAGTTCAAAGAATTCAAGGCTGATGTAGAGAAACGTCAAGGTAAAAGTATCAAGACACTACGATCTGATCGTGGTGGTGAGTACCTCTTGGGAGAGTTTAAGAATTACTTATCAGAGGCTGGGATTCAATCCCAATTGTCTGCACCTGGTACACCCCAGCAGAATGGTGTAGCAGAGCGAAGGAATAGGACTCTTATGGAGATGGTTAGATTTATGATGAGTTATTCTGAGTTGTCAGATTCGTTCTGGGGATATGCTCTAGGTACGACAGTGTATATTCTGAACTTGGTACCATCTAAATCAGTGCCTTCTACTCCCACAGAATTGTGGACTGGACGAAAGCCTAGTCTGAGACATATTCGGATTTGGGGGAGTCCAGCACATGTGCCGAAGGCAGATGCTGGTAAGTTGGAACCTCGTACAGAAGTGCGCATGTTCGTTGGCTATCCTAGAGGAACGAAAGGTGGTTTGTTTTATAGTCCTAGAGATCAGAGGGTGATCGTCAGCATGAACACTAGATTTCTAGAGGAAGACTATGTGATGAACCATAAGCCCATGAGTAAGATTGTTCTTGAGGAATTGAGAGGGGAAGTCACTACTTCAGTACCACCGGTACAAGAGGATATACCACAAGTCACTACACCGCGTGTCATAGAGGATACACAGGTAATACCTCGTCGTAGTGGAAGGGTTGTTCGACAGCCTGATAGATTCATATTCTTAGGAGAATCTTCTGATTTGGTCCTTGGCGAACATAAACCTGATCCCTGGACATATGACGAGGCGATCCAAGATAAAGATGCAGTATCTTGGCAAAGTGCAATGAATGCTGAGATTGAATCTATGGATTCAAATCAGGTCTGGGAGCTAGTAGAACCACCCAATGGTGTAAAAGTCATTGGATGCAAGTGGATCTACAAAAGAAAGAGAGGAATAGACGGGAAGGTTGAGACCTTCAAAGCGAGCCTTGTTGCGAAGGGGTATACTCAGAAAGAGGGAATCGATTATGAGGAGAGCTTTTCACCAGTAGTCATGCTTAAGTCTATCCGGATTCTCTTATGTATTGCTGCTCATATGGATTATGAGGTGTGACAGATGGATGTCAAGACAGCTTTCCTTAATGGAAGTCTTGAGGAAAACATCTATATGAAGCAACCAGAGGGATTCATTACAAAGGGCAAAGAGAATCTTGTGTGTAAGCTTAATCGGTCCATTTATGGATTGAAGCAAGCTTCGAGGTCTTGGAACATCCGCTTTGATGAGGTAATCCAGTCTTATAGATTTATTCAAAGTCCGGATGAGTCTTGTGTATACAAGAGATGTGACGGAAACGTAGTGGTATTTCTTGTACTATACGTAGATGACATTTTGTTAATTGGCAATAATGTCAAAGTGTTATCGGACGTAAGGGTATGGTTGTCCAAACAGTTTGATATGAAGGACTTGGGAGAAGTGGGACAATACCTTGGGATCAAGGTTATAAGGGATCGCAATAAAAGGATGTTGTGCTTATCTCAAGCTTCATACATAGACACAATTATGGATCGTTTTAGCATGCAAAACTCCAAGAAAGGTTTTCTACCTTTCAGGCATGGAGTTCCTTTATCTAAGGATATGTGTCCTAGAACATCTAAGGAGATAGAGGAGATGAAGGCAATTTCTTATGCTTCGGCAGTAGGAAGCCTCATGTATGCGATGCTATGTACGAGACCGGATATCTGCTTTGTCGTGGGCATTGTTAGCAGATATCAGAGTAATCAAGGACAGAGACATTGGACTGCGGTAAAGCATATATTAAAGTACCTGAGAAGGACTAGGGATTATATGCTAGTTTACCAGGCAGACCAATTACTCCCTGTGGGCTACACAGATTCCGACTTCTAATCAGATAAGGATAACAGTAAGTCTACCTCAGGTTTTGTGTTTACTTTGGGAGGTGGAGCCATTGTATGGAGGAGTGTTAAGCAGAAATGTGTGGCGGACTCTACCATGGAAGCTGAGTATGTGGCAACCTCTGAGGCGGCCAAAGAAGTTGTATGGCTCAGGAACTTCTTAATGGACTTGGATGTGATTCCTGGTTTGCCCAGAACTATCACAATTTATTGTGATAATAGTGGTGCAGTTGCAAACTCAAAGGAACCACGAGCCCATAAGGCAAGTAAACACATAGAGCGTAAGTACCACCTGATACGAGAGATCTTAAAGCGAGGAGAAGTTGTTGTGGCCAAGATTGCATCTGAGGATAACCTGGCAGATCCTTTCACTAAGGCCCTTCCGACGAGAACTTTTGATAGGCATGTGGAAGGAATGGGAATCAGATGTATGGCAGTTTAAGGATAACATAGTCTTTTAGTATAAGTGGGAGATTGCTGGAATATATACTGAAAAGTCTATCTTCTGTATGAACATCTTTATTTTGAGATAAGAATCACATGATCATCATTTGCATATTTGTCTGATACATTATATTGTAGATAACATGGTGTGTAGTGTCACACAGGAGATCATGTTATCGGTTCATTGTAAAGTATAAGTAAAGGCTCACAACCAAGATGGCTTTGGACAAACCATTGGAATGGTTGTAGTGTGATTTGGTATTAGTTTGTCTTGACCATTGAATTACACTAGTACACTTTGTGTGTATTGAGCAGGACCGACTTAGAGGTGATTCGATTTATTGCTGACTACATAATCGAATCGGACCTCAGATATTATGTTGTACATGCTCTTAATCCCGATATAATAACAGACACATATACTTAGCATTCATTTCTTTGATTTACCATTGGGCGAGATTTATAGAGTAAATCGATAGGCTCGGTAAGTTGGAAAATGATATTACTTATATGGTGTGTCATTGATTATAGGAGGAAACTGTGTCCTATATATTAGGATGATGATGTGCCCTTGAGGAGCTCATAAGGTTCATCATGTAAACCCTGCAGGTGGACTTGATCCGGCATGATGATAAGGTTGAGTGGTACTACTCATGGAATTAGATGTCGATTAATTAAATGTCAATAAATTAATTAATCGACGGACATTCGAGATCTTAAACACGGGGAGATATATGTACAAATAATATATGGAGCCCATATTAACTTATGGGGGTTGGTGAGGTAGATCAATGATAATCCTCTAGTGGAATGGATTATCATTAATGGATCGGACTTTATGTGGGCTTGATCCATTGGGTGGCCAAGATCCAACTCCTCATGGTCTCTATTGTAGCCTATTAAAACCTCATGGAGCCTAGATTCAATGATGGAAAATAAATCTCTAGATCCGACGGTTGAGATTAAATCTCAAGATCCGACGGTTGAGATTAGATCCCTAGATCCGACGGTGGAGATTAAAACAAGGCTTAAGCCTAACTCTATAAAAGGAGGCCAAGGCTTGGGCGTGGACTTTACTTTGAGAGATTAGAGTTTTTGTTTCTTTTGGCTTGGGCGGCAAGAAACAAAAGGGAGGCTAGGGTTTTGGAGGAGGCATTGGGCGGCCACACTTTTGGAAGTTTTTTCCTTCTTCCTAGGGTTTTGGCCGGCGCCCATCTTCTCTTCTTCTCTCCTTGGCCGGCGTCCAATCTTCTTTCTCTCATCCTTGGCCGATAGCAAAGGCTAGGGTCTCTTCCCTTGGAGCTTTTAGCTGGCGTCCATAATCCTCATCTTCTCTCCTTGGCCGGCAGAAATCACCAAGCAAGGTGGCTTGGTGGTCGATTCTAGATAGGAGAAGAGTTTTGTTTTATTCTTCCTTTTGTTCGGAGCGAGCAAAGAAAGGAAGAAGGTGATCTAGGAGGCTTTGACTTTTGAAAGATCGTTGCCCACACGACGTCCAAAAGGAGGAAGGACATACAATAGAAGATCGAGAGATATAATGCTTGTTTATATTCTTTTGTATTATGTCTATAATTGTTTTTCAATTATATGCATGTTGTATGTTTTGTTATGTGGCTAATTTACTTGGACCCCAAATACAAACGCAAAAACCGGTGATCCATACATCGTCTATTCCGCAGCTATTCGAAGAATAGAGGTAGGTTTCTTAAACAACAAGTTTGTTCACGTGACCACTCTAATCGAATAACACAACGATGAAACGATTGCTTGGGTAATCCCTTTTTATCTAGGATTAATTTTTTTTATCCGGGGATGTAGACGGGATCGCCATGAACAAGTGACCAAGTTGACGTTGGAAGTGAAGTTTCCTACCTTCAGCTTAACTTCATTTACATTGTTGTATTTTATTTTATTTGCTTTAATGAATGTTCTAGACTTACACTGGTTAGCTTTTATTTTTACACCTACACTTGACGAACATTCTGAAAGGAAAAATCTAGTACGTACCTAGTTATGATTCATCTTAGTAGTCTAGTACTTTGGAATCCATAGATGACTCTAGATTTAGCATTTTAGTTCTGGAGATGCTCAGATTGTGGAAGCCCATTCGGAAAAATCAAAATCCCAAGAGAGAGAGAAAAGAAAGAAAGAAAAAAATGGAATAAGAAAAGACAAAAAGAAAGAAAAAGAGAGTAAAAAAATTTGAAAAAAAAAATATTATGAGGGATAAAAAATAGTCGTCGTGGGTGGAAATGGTTAGGTGCCCCTTTGAGACCGAGTTAGGTTACTGGGGAAACACCTACCAATTTCTCTCAATACCGAGCACGCCTTTGAGACTTTGTGCTAGATCTAGAGAACGACCCTCGCATTGGGCAGGTAAGTGCCTAAAAGACGGAGACCTTATTGTAGGGAATTCTTTATGCCAAATGGCATATGCGCAACGGAAAAATTAGGATCCCTTCCAAGTGATCCATGCGAAAGCAAACTCGTATAAAATAAATTTCTCTAAACCAAGCCTATCTTATAGGAGAGGATTACCTTTGTTGCGTGCCCTTGTTAATCCCGCTTCTTCCTTTTGTTTGTTGGATCTTTAGCACGTTCAAGTGTCCGTGCCTCTATATGTATCCACACGAGCAAGCTCTTGTCTCACAAAAAAAACTAGAGGAGCTCTCCTTTACTTCTTGCTAGAGAAGTCCCTAAAGGAGAGAAAGCTAGGGAAAAAGAGAAGGGAAGAAGAAGACTACTCTTCTTGCTACACTCACAAAAGCCACACAACAATAAGCTCTCAAGCTCTCTCCAAGCCTCAAGCTCCAACAACACACCCCACAATTGCTTTGGCGGCCACTCCATGGGGTCTTTTATAGGGTTGGAAAAACCCTTTCACCTCCACACATTCAATGCAATCCATTGCATTGGGACATTTGTTTGGCCACTTAAGGAGACAAAACCATTTTGTTTCCTTCCACCTTATCTAGCTTAGGTGGATGCTTAGGTGGCATGCTTATGTGGCATGCTTATGTGGCATTCTTATGTGGCATTCATGCATGTTGAATTAATCTTATTAATTCAATTAAGCTTATGTTATCATATTGAATTAATCTTATTAATTCAATTAAGCTTATGTTATCATATTGAATTAATCTTATTAAATCAATGAGGTAACATATTGAATTAATCTCATTAAATCAATTAGCTAAAATTCTCATTAAGCTTAAAGTCCAAAAACCATTTTGTACTTAAGCTTATTCCCAAATTATTCTAGTCAAACTAGAATACTCTAATTCCTCTAATTATCATGCTCTGTGTGTGACTCCTATAGGCTCTCATAACGTTGGCGGTGGACCTAAACTCTTTTAGATACACAAGCAATGAGCGGCATCTAGCAATACATCATTGCTACCCAATTCTGAGATAAGTCAAGATCCACTAACCTTTCCGTGACTACTATAATATATGACCGTGTCCTTCTATCCTTGATATCGATTGATCAATGAGGCATAGACCGCGTGTCATCCTCGATCAATCTATGTGTTTCTTGATCCACAGTAAACTAACTCAAACAAATGAGCTCAATATCTCATATTGACTCATTCGAGCATGGCCATGCGTTTTAGTAGTTCTACTCAATCAAGGGCCCACCGATATCACTCTCGTCATATGAGAGGATAGATCCCATCTACATCACTCACATCCCTCCGCATAATTTGTTATATACCCAAGTCGCCTTTATGGTCCACCCTATTACGGGTGACGTTTGTGATACCAAAGTACATAACTCCTTATGTAGGGAACCGTAGTGACTTCAGTGTCCGAGGACTATTCATACCAATAGTCACATGAGAAAGTTTATGACACTCATATAACGATCCATGAAACTTTCTCATGGCGGGTCAAAGATATATTCTCTAATATATACCCATGTGTCAACTTGATATCATATATCCATGACTTGTGAGATCAAGTCATCAATTGACCTACATGCTAGTCTTTATGTATTAATATTGCCCTTGCATATTAATACTTGACTAGAACATTTAGAAAGTGTTCTCTCTGACCTCTCATAATCAATTACGCAATTGATGTCGTAGATAAGAACCTACTTTTCTAGGGCATTACTATATTTAATTTAGTGGCACAAGAAAGACTTAAATATAATAACCAATCCTTTGCCTTTATAGAATATGATACAAAATGTTCCCTATTCAACCATCACATGATTGGTTCTTAGGGCTATAACTAACAATCTCCCACTAGCACTAGTACCAATCACTATGATATCTAATACCTAGTGACCTAGTGTGACCATCATGCTTCCTCTGTACAAAGCCTTGGTCAATGGATCTGCGATGTTAGCTTCGTTGGTACTCTGCATATCCTCACATCTCCTCTATCGATGATCTCGAATGAGATGGAAGCGCCCTTGATATGTGTTTGGTCCACGATGTGATCGAGGTTCCTTAGCGTGTAATAGCCCCATTGTTGTCGCAATAGAGGTCTATTGGATTTGCAATGCTAGGAACTACCCCAAGTTCATCGATGAACTTACGAGCCAAACAACCTCCTTTCTTTGCATCGATCTGGAATATACTCGTTGTAGAATCGAAGCTGTGTCTGCTTTGAACTCTTCCAACTCACCCACCATTCGAGCAAAACACGTACCCGATTGCGATCTATAGTCATCCTTGTCTGCATTTGGAAGCTTGCATCACGTAACCCTTCTGACTAGCTCCTCATTGCCTCCAAATATCAGAAATATTCTTTCGTTCTTCGTAAGTATTTAAGAATATTTTTGATTGCTATCCAGATGACTTTCACCGATCCGATCGTATCTACTCGTCATGCTCAAAGCATACGAGGCGTCGAGAACAGTACAAAGCATGGCGTGCATGATAGACCCTATGGCGACGCATAAGGGATCTTATCCATGCGATCTCTCTCCTCCTTAGAAGAGGACATTGAGTCTTTCGAAAGACTCACACCATGTGATAAAGGCAGAAATCCTTTCTTGGAATTTTGCATAGCAAAACGATCTAGCACTTTATCAATGTATGTACTCTGACTTAGGCCAAGTAATCTTTTAGATCTATCTCTATAGATCTTGATGCCTAGAATATAGGCAGCTTCACCTAAGTCTTTCATCGAGAAACAATTCCCTAACCACATCTTCACAGACTGGAGTGAGGGAATATCATTTCCGATGAGAAGTATGTCATCTACATACAAGACAAGAAATACAATTGTGCTCCCACTATTTCTCTTGTAGACACAAGGTTCATCTTCATTCTTGATGAAACCAAACTCCTTGATTGCATCATCGAATCGAAGATTCCAGCTTCGAGAGGCTTGCTTTAGTCCATAAATGGACCTTTGCAGTTTGCATACCTTTCCAGGATGCTTTGGATCTTCAAAACCCTCAGGCTGTGTCATGTACACATCCTCGAGTAGCTTTCCATTCAGAAAAGCGGTTTTGACATCCATCTGCCAGATCTCATAATCGTGGTAGGCTGCAATAGCAAGTATGATCCGAATGGATTTAAGCATCGCAACTGGTGAAAAGGTTTCATCATAGTCAATACCATGAATTTGTTTGAATCCTTTAGCCACCAATCTACCTTTATAGGTATGCTTATTACCATCCATGTCAGTCTTTACTTTAAAGACCCACTTACACCCAATGGGTTTTACCCTTCAGTGGATCAACCAAGGTCCATACTTGGTTAGTGTACATGGATTCCATTTCGGATCTCATGGCCTCTAGCCATTTCTCGGAATCTGGGCTCATCATAGCTTCTTGATAGGATGTAGGCTCGTCAAGATCGACAAGCAATACCTCACCATTGTCAGTCAAGAGAAAAGAATATCTCTCGGGTTGACGATGGATCCTGTCAGATCTACGAAGAGGTTGGTCTACTTGAACAGGTGTTTGTTCCACAACTCTTTGGGCAACAATTTCCTCATCCACAACACTTTGTGGTTCCTGTTCATTTTCCATCGAAGCCTTAGTGTTATCGTCATCTTGAACTTCTTCAAGATGAATTTTACTCCCACTAGTTTTTCTAGAAATAAATTCTCTTTCTAGAAAGACAGCATTTCTGGCAACAAACACCTTGCCAAGTGTGGGATTGTAAAAGTAATATCCCTTAGTTTCCTTGGGATATCCCACAAAATAACACTTATCTGATTTGGGTCCTAGTTTATCTGAGACTTGACGTCTTACATAAGCTTCACAACCCCAAATCTTTATAAAAGACATTTTGGGACTCTTCCCAGTCCATATCGTATATGGTGTCTTTTCTACGGCTTTTGATGGGACGCGATTAAGTGTGAAAGCGGCTGTCTCTAGAGCTAGTCCCCAAAAGGAAGTAGGTAGATCAGTCTGGCTCATCATTGATCGTACCATATCTAATAGAGTACGATTTCTCCTCTCAGATACACCATTCCATTGTGGTGTTCCAGGGGGAGTGAGTTGGGATATTATCCCACACTCAGCCAGGTGATCACGAAACTCTTGACTAAGGTATTCACCACCTCGATCTGATCGAAGTAGCTTGATACGCTTACCAAGTTGGTTTTGTACTTCATTCTTGAATGCTTTAAACTTTTCAAAGGATTCTGACTTATGTCTCATCAAATATAAGTAGCCAAATCTACTCATATCATCAGTGAAAGTAATAAAGTACTTATAGCCTCCTCTGGCTTCGACATTGAAAGGCCCACATACATCAGTATGTATGAGTCCTAACAAGTCCGTCGCTCTCTCGCCATGTCCACTAAATGGAGTTTTAGTCATCTTTCCTAAAAGGCAAGATTCGCATACCTCATATGATTCACTATAAAATGAGTCCAATACTCATTCTTTTTGGAGTTGGGATTTTGTTTTTTCATTTATGTGACCTAAGCGAGTGCAGAGATATGTTTGGTTGAATCATTCGATTTGAACCGGTATTTACGTTATAAATTGGGTTTTCTAAATCTAGAACATAGAGACCATTCATAAGTGGTGCATTACAATAGAACATTTCATTTAAATAAATGGAACAACATTTGTCCTTTATTATAAAAGAAAAATTTTCTTGTCTAAACAAGATCTGAAATTATGTTCTTTGTCAATGCAGTACATATAAGCACTCCTCTAGTTCTAAGATAAGCCCGATTGGGCAAAGACAAAGAATATGTTCCTACAATACAAAGAAGACAACTTTTGCGCCATTGCTGCTACTGTAGGTCTACTTCGCCTTTAGACATTTGTCAACTATTACTCAGTCCCTGCACAGTATTACAAATGTGAGATGCACATCAGGTATCTAATACCCAACTAGAAGAAATACAAAGATTAACTTCTATAACATGTATACAGGCGAAGTCCCACTTCTTTTATTCTTTACTTCCTCAAGGTAGACTTTGCGTTCCGCTTCCGATGTCGATCTCACCGCAATGAAGGGCCCTTCCTTAGGTACTTTACCTTTACCCTTTGAAGTGGATGAATTGGCCTTGCCTTTGGCTTGGGTCTTACCCTTGCCTTTGCTTACCTTTGCCCTTCTTGACCATTAGTACGTTGTTAACTTTCTTTTTGAGATTTGGTTGATTCTTAACATCTTTGAGAATCTCGAGCAAAGGTTTATCAATTTCATTCATGTTATAATTCATGATGAATTGATTATATGCTTCCGAACGATTGCAGATAACATGGTTGCCAATTCTTGGCTCGTGGAAAACCTAGTCTTTCAAGGTTCTCAACGTACTCCAATCATTTTGAGTACGTGAGTTCCTACAGTGTTCTTTCTTGCATCTTGCATGCAAAAAGAGCCTTAGACACTTCAAAAGCGCTCGTGCCTAGCTTGTCCTTGATATAGTTGTTTCAAATGCTCAACCATATCATAGGCATCCATGTTCTCATGTTGCTTCTGAAGCTCAGAGTTCATGGTGGCAAGCATAAGACATGACACATCTAATCGTCATCTTGATGCTTCTTATAAGCATCCTTTTCAACACGAGTGGAGGGCGGTGTTTCAGGTAGACCTGCTCTAGGACATATAGTTTGCGTTCTTGTTTGAGGATAATCCTCAAGTTCCTATACGATCAAGAAAGTTCGCTCCATTGCTTGTCCTTCTCAAGGACAGATCGCAAGTTGAGGGGTGTGTCGTTAGATGTCATGGTGATCTACAACATTAAAATGCAAAGTTAAGTATCATACCTAAATCATTTAATTAGGCCTTTAATTAAATGAGGCTCACTAAATTCTCATAGCTACTATTTAGCTTTAAATTTATATGGGATAAAGATCCACATTATAATTGTCTTGAGTTAGCTTTGGCTAATCGCCCAAGATGTAGTATAATTAGGTAGGCAATCTTTGCCAATTACATCTGATGTAACTCTTTAATAGCTTTGGTTAAGTTTTAGATTAGTTTAGTGTTTATTCCTAAACCCGACTTCGGTGTGGCGAGCACGAGGCCTTCTTGGATATCAGAGCAACGACCACTTCTAAGACAAAGTGATGTTAAATCACATAAAACTAATTTTAAAACTTATGTTCAAAGCTAATATATGCCTCTACTTTCTTAACTAATTAAGAAAACTTAATTAAGTCTTAACCAAGTTTGATAGCGGGACATCACGATTGTCCACTCGCACTCTTCCAAGATAAAATGCATTGCTTTGCTTTGGCAAACCCAATAACAAATGATCGAGGAAGTAGTGAGTACCAAGCTTTAGTAGGCATATCGTTTTGACTTATTAAGAAATAAACATGTATCATATACATATTAGCATACATCACATATAAGCTAAACTAATCATGCATCACATACAAGCTAAACTAACATGCATCACATACATATTAAACTAAGCGTGTCATGGTTATGGCCCTTATTCTACAATCTTCTCAAGCCAATGAAAGATTGATTGGTCAACCTAGGATAGCATCTTCTCTAAGTGCTTCCTTTTGGTTGTCTTGTGTGTTGACTTCCTCCTTGTAACCTCATCTTCCAATGGACCCTCCATCTTTGTTTTGTACATTACAAAGGAGAAATACTCGAGTTACATTCGAGTCTAAAACTAATTTTACAACAAGAATTTTAGGAGGAAGGCACGACACATGGTAGTATTTAAAATTACAACACACACACATCACAAACCTTTTGGGACTAGGCCATAACCATGCACCATGTCATTTTAACTTTTAAAGACATTGGATATTTTATTATGTTTGACAATTGCTAATGCAATTATCAACTCATAATAAAATTTATCCTACTTCTATATCACATATAAAATAGAGAAACCTATTTTATACGATCTTTCAAGTGGCTCTGATACCCTTTGTAGGGAATTCTTTATGCCAAATGGCATATGCGCAACGGAAAAATTAGGATCCCTTCCAAGTGATCCATGCGAAAGCAAACTCAGTATAAAATAAATTTCTAAACCAAGCCTATCTTATAGGAGAGGATTACCTTTGTTGCGTGCCCTTGTTAATCCCGCTTCTTCCTTTTGTTTGTTGGATCTTTAGCACGTTCAAGTGTCCGTGCCTCTATATGTATCCACACGAGCAAGCTCTTGTCTCACAAAAAAAAACTAGAGGAGCTCTCCTTTACTTCTTGCTAGAGAAGTCCCTAAAGGAGAGAAAGCTAGGGAAAAAGAGAAGGGAAGAAGAAGACTACTCTTCTTGCTACACTCACAAAAGCCACACAACAATAAGCTCTCAAGCTCTCTCCAAGCCTCAAGCTCCCAACAACCACACCCACAATTGCTTTGGCCGGCCACTCCATGGGGTCTTTTATAGGGTTGGAAAAACCCTTTCACCTCCACACATTCAATGCAATCCATTGCATTGGGACATTTGTTTGGCCGGCCACTTAAGGAGACAAAACCATTTTGTTTCCTTCCACCTTATCTAGCTTAGGTGGATGCTTAGGTGGCATGCTTATGTGGCATGCTTATGTGGCATTCTTATGTGGCATTCATGCATGTTGAATTAATCTTATTAATTCAATTAAGCTTATGTTATCATATTGAATTAATCTTATTAATTCAATTAAGCTTATGTTATCATATTGAATTAATCTTATTAAATCAATGAGGTAACATATTGAATTAATCTCATTAAATCAATTAGCTAAAATTCTCATTAAGCTTAAAGTCCAAAAACCATTTTGTACTTAAGCTTATTCCCAAATTATTCTAGTCAAACTAGAATACTCTAATTCCTCTAATTATCATGCTCATGTGTGTGACCTATAGGCTCTCATAACGCGTTGGCGGTGGACCTAAACTCTTTAGATACACAAGCAATGAGCGGCATCTAGCAATACATCATTGCTACCCAAGTTGAGATAAGTCAAGATCCGACTAACCTTCCGTGACTACTATAATATATGACCGTGTCCTTCTATCCTTGATATCGATTGATCAATGAGGCATAGACCGTGTCATCCTCGATCAATCTATGTGTTTCTGATCCCCGAGTAAACTAACTCAAACAAATGAGCTCAATATCTCATATTGACTCATTCGAGCATGGCCATCATGCGCTTTTAGTAGTTCTACTCAATCAAGGGCCCACCGATATCACTCGCCATATGAGAGGGATAGATCCCATCTACATCACTCACATCCCTCCGCATAATTTGTTATATACCCAGTAATCGCCTTTATGGTCCACCCTGTTACGGGTGACGTTTGACGATACCAAAGTACATAACTCCTATGTAGGGAACCGTAGTGACTTGTGTCCGAGGACTATTCATACCAATAGTCACATGAGAAAGTTTATGACACTCATATAACGATCCATGAAACTTTCTCATGGCGGGTCGGGCCAAGATATATTCTCTAATATATACCCATGTGTCAACTTGATATCATATATCCATGACTTGTGAGATCAAGTCATCAATTGACCTACATGCTAGTCTTTATGTATTAATATTGCCCTTGCATATTAATACTTGACTAGGAACATTTAGAAAGTGTTCTCTATACCTCTCATAATCAATTCGCCAATTGATGTGTAGATAAGAACCTACTTTTCTAGGGCATTACTATATTTAATTTAGCACAAGCAAGACTTAAATATAATAACCAATCCTTTGCCTTTATAGAATATGATACAAAATGTTCCCTATTCAACCATCACATGATTGGTTCTTAGGGCTATAACTAACAATCTCCCACTAGCACTAGTACCAATCACTATGATATCTAATACCTAGTGACCTAGTGTGACCATCATGCTTCCTCCGTACAAAGCCTTGGTCAATGGATCTGCGATGTTAGCTTCGTTGGTACTCTGCATATCCTCACATCTCCTCTATCGATGATCTCTCGAATGAGATGGAAGCGCCGCAAGAAGATGTGTTTGGTCCAGATGATCGAGGTTCCTTAGCTCGCGTAATAGCCCCATTGTTGTCACAATAGAGGTCTATTGGATTTGCAATGCTAGGAACTACCCCAAGTTCATCGATGAACTTACGAGCCAAACACCTCCTCCTTGCATCGATGCGCAATATACTCCTTCATAGAATCAAGAATCGTGTCCTCGCTTTGAACTCTTCCACTCACGCTCCACCACCATTCGTGCAAAACACGTACTCGATTACGATCTATAGTCATCCTTGTCTGCTTTGGAAGCTTGCATCACTGTAACCCTTTACTAGCTCCTCATTGCCTCCAAATATCGGAAATATTCTTTCGCTTCTTCGTAAGTATTTAAGAATATTTTTGATCCGCTATCCAAAGTGACTTTCACCGATCCGATCGTATCTACTCGTCCATGCTCAAAGCATACGAGACGTCAGACGAGTACAAAGCATGGCGCATATGATAGACCCTATGGCGACGCATAAGGGATCTTATCCATGCGATCTCTCCTCCTTAGAAGAGGGACATTGAGTCTTCGAAAGACTCACACCATGTGATAAAGGCAGAAATCCTTTCTTGGAATTTTGCATAGCAAAATGATCTAGCACTTTATCAATGTATGTACTCTGACTTAGGCCAAGTAATCTTTTAGATCTATCTCTATAGATCTTGATGCCTAGAATATAGGCAGCTTCACCTAAGTCTTTCATCGAGAAACAATTCCCTAACCACATCTTCACAGACTGGAGTGAGGGAATATCATTTCCGATGAGAAGTATGTCATCTACATACAAGACAAGAAATACAACTGTGCTCCCACTATTTCTCTTGTAGACACAAGGTTCATCTTCATTCTTGATGAAACCAAACTCTTTGATTGCATCATTGAATCGAAGATTCCAGCTTCGAGAGGCTTGCTTTAGTCCATAAATGGACCTTTGCAGTTTGCATACCTTTCCAGGATGCTTTGGATCTTCAAAACCCTCAGGCTGTGTCATGTACACATCCTCGAGTAGCTTTCCATTCGAGCGGTTTTGACATCCATCCGGATCTCATAATCGTGGTAGGTCAATAGCAAATATGATCCGAATGGATTTAAGCATCGAAACTGGTGAAAAGGTTTCATCATAGTCAATACCATGAATTTGTTTGAATCCTTTAGCCACCAATCTACCTTTATAGGTATGCTTATTACCATCCATGTCAGTCTTTACTTTAAAGACCCACTTACACCCAATGGGTTTTACCTTCAGTGGATCAACCAAGGTCCATACTTGGTTAGTGTACATGGATTCCATTTCGATCTCATGGCCTCTAGCCATTTCTGAACTGGGCTCATCATAGCTTCTTGATAGGATGTAGGCTCGCCAAGATCGACAAGCAATACCTCACCATCTTGTCACCAAGAGAAAAGAATATCTCTCGGGTTGACGATGGATCCTGTCAGATCTACGAAGAGGTTGGTCTACTTGAACAGGTGTTTGTTCCACAACTCTTTGGGCAACAATTTCCTCATCCACAACACTTTGTGGTTCCTGTTCATTTTCCATCGAAGCCTTAGTGTTATCGTCATCTTGAACTTCTTCAAGATAAATTTTACTCCCACTAGTTTTTCTAGAAATAAATTCTCTTTCTAGAAAGACAGCATTTCTGGCAACAAACACCTTGCCAAGTGTGGGATTGTAAAAGTAATATCCCTTAGTTTCCTTGGGATATCCGACAAAATAACACTTATCTGATTTGGGTCCTAGTTTATCTGAGACTTGACGTCTTACATAAGCTTCACAACCCCAAATCTTTATAAAAGACATTTTGGGACTCTTCCTACCCATATCGTATATGGTGTCTTTTCTACTCTTGATGGGACGCGATTAAGTGAAAGCTACTGCCTCTAGAGCTAGTCCCCAAAAGGAAGTAGGTAGATCGGTCGGCTCATCATTGATCGTACCATATCTAATAGAGTACGATTTCTCCTCTCGGATACACCATTCCATTGTGGTGTTCCAGGGGAGTGAGTTGGGATATTATCCCACACTCACCAGTGATCACGAAACTCTTGACTAAGGTATTCACCACCTCGATCTGATCAAGTAGCAATACGCTTACCAAGTTGGTTTTGTACTTCATTCTTGAATGCTTTGAACTTTTCAAAGGATTCTGACTTATGTCTCATCAAATATAAGTAGCCAAATCTACTCATATCATCAGTGAAAGTAATAAAGTACTTATAGCCTCCTCTGGCTTCGACATTGAAAGGCCCACATTCATCAGTATGTATGAGTCCTAACAAGTCTGTCGCTCTCTCTCCATGTCTACTAAATGGAGTTTTAGTCATCTTTCCTAAAGGCAAGATTCGCATACCTCATATGATTCAAAATCAAATGAGTCCAATAATCCATCTTTATGGAGTTGGGATATCGTTTTCATTTATGTGACCTAGGCGATGCGGAGATATGTTTGGTTCGAATCATTCGATTTGAACCGCTTGGTATTTACGTTATAAATTGGGTTTTCTAAATCTAGAACATAGAGACCATTCATAAGTGGTGCATTACAATAGAACATTTCATTTAAATAAATGGAACAACATTTGTCCTTTATTATAAAAGAAAAATTTTTCTTGTCTAAACAAGATACAGAAATTATGTTCTTTGTCAATGCAGGTACATATAAGCACTCCTCTAGTTCTAAGATAAGCCCAGTGGGCAAAGACAAAGAATATGTTCCTACAGCTACAGCAGCAACTTTTGCGCCATTGCCTACTCGTAGGTCTACTTCGCCTTTTGCCATTTGTCTACTATTTCTCAGTCCCTGCACATTATTACAAATGTGAGATGCACATCCGGTATCTAATACCCATGTAGAAGAAATAGATAGATTAACTTCTATAACATGTATACCGAGGCGTAAGTCCCACTTCTTTTATTCTTTACTTCTCAAGGTAGACTTATAGCCCGCTTCTAGTGTCGATCTCACCGAATGGGAAGCGATTCCCTTCCTTAGGTACTTTACCTTTACCCTTTGAAGTGGATGAATTGGCCTTGCCTTTGGCTTGGTCTTACCCTTGCCTTTGCGCTTACCTTTGCCCTTCTTGACCATTAGTACGCTTGCTAACTTTCTTTTTGAGATTCGGTTCGAAGCTTCTTAACATCGAGAATCTCGTGCAAAGGTTTATCAATTTCATTCATGTTATAATTCATGATGAATTGATTATATGCTTCCTAAGAACGATTGCAGGATAACATCGGTTGCCAATTCTTGGCTCAGTGGAAAACCTAGTCTTTCAAGGTTCTCAACGTACCCAATCATTTTGAGTACGTGAGTTCCTACAGGTGTTCTTTCTTGCATCTTGCATGCAAAAAGAGCCTTAGACACTTCAAAACGCTCGTGCCTAGCTTGTCCTTGATATAGTTGTTTCAAATGCTCAACCATATCATAGGCATCCATGTTCTCATGTTGCTTCAAGCTCGAGTTCATGGTGGCAAGCATAAGACATGACACATCTAATCGCCATCTTGATGCTTCTTATAAGCATCCTTTTCAAGACGAGTGGGCGCATGGCGTGGTGTTTCAGGTAGACTGCTCTAGGACATACACTTATGCGTTCTTGTTTGAGGATAATCCTCAAGTTCCTATACTACCAAGAAAGTTCGCTCCATTAAGCTTGTCCTTCTCAAGGACAGATCGCAAGTTGAGGGGGTGTGTCGTGTTAGATGTCATGGTGATCTACAACATTAAAATGCAAAGTTAAGTATCATACCTAAATCATTTAATTAGGCCTTTAATTAAATGAGGCTCCCACTAAATTCTCATAGCTACTATTTAGCTATAAATTTATATGGGATAAAGATCCACATTATAATTGCCTTGAGTTAGCTTTGGCTAATCGCCCAAGATGTAGTATAATTAGGTAGGCAATCTTTTGCCAATTACATCTGATGTAACTCTTTAATAGCTTTTGTTAAGTTTTAGATTAGTTTAGTGTTTATTCCTAAACCGACTTCAGTGTGGCGAGGCACAGGGGCCTTCTTTGATATAGCAACGACCACTTCTAAGACAAAGTGATGTTGAAATCACATAAAACTAATTTTAAAACTTATGTTCAAAGCTAATATATGCCTCTACTTTCTTAACTAATTAAGAAAACTTAATTAAGTCTTAACTAAGTTTGATAGTGGACATCACGATTGTCCACTCGCACTCTTCCAAGATAAAATGCATTGCTTTGCTTTGTGCAAACCCAATAACAAATGATCGAGGAAGTAGTGAGTACCAAGCTTTAGTAGGCATATCGTTTTGACTTATTAAGAAATAAACATGTATCATATACATATTAGCATACATCACATATAAGCTAAACTAATCATGCATCACATACAAGCTAAACTAACATGCATCACATACATATTAAACTAAGCGTGTCATGGTTATGGCCTTATTCTACAATCTTCTCAAGCCAATGAAAAGATTGATTGGTCAACCTAGGGATAGCATCTTCTCCTAAGTGCTTCCTTTTGGTTGTCTTGTGTGTTGACTTCCTCCTTGTAACCTCATCTTCCAATGGACCCTCCATCTTTGTTTTGTACATTACAAAAGGAGAAATACTCGAGTTACATTCGAGTCTAAAACTAATTTTACAACAAGAATTTTAGGAGGAAGGCACGACACAGGTAAGCCGTATTTAAGAATTACAACACACACACATTCACAAACCTTTTGGGACTAGGCCATAACCATGCACCATGTCATTTTAACTTTTAAAGACATTGATATTTATTATGTTTGACAATTACAATGCAATTATCAACTCATAATAAAATTTATCCTACTTATATCACATATAAAATAGAGAAAACCTATTTTATACGATCTTCGCAAGTGGCTGATACCATCAGAGGAATTCTTTATGAATGGCATATGCGTTAACGGAAAATTAGGATCCTTCCATGATCCATGCAAAAGCAAACTCGTATAAAATAAATTTCTAAACCAAGCCTATCTTATAGGAGAGGATTACCTTGTTGCGTGCCCTTGTTAATCCCGCTTCTTCCTTTTGTTTGTTGGATCTTTAGCACGTTCAAGTGTCCGTGCCTCTATATGTATCCACACGAGCAAGCTCTTGTCTCACAAAAGAAAACTAGAGGAGCTCTCCGTTACTTCTTGCTAGAGAAGTCCCTAAAGGAGAGAAAGCTAGGAAAAGAGAAGGAAGAAGAAGACTACTCTTCTTGCTACACTACAAAAGCCACACAACAATAAGCTCTCAAGCTCTCTCCAAGCCTCAAGCTCCCAACAACCACACCCACACATTGCTTTGGCCGGCCACTCCCTGGGGTCTTTGATAGGGTTGGAAAAACCCTTTCACCGCCACACCTTCAATGCAAGCCAGTGCATTGGGACATTTGTTTGGCCGACCACTTAAGGAGACAAAACCATTTTGTTTCCTTCCACCTTATCTAGCTTAGGTGGATGCTTAGGTGGCATGCTTATGTGGCATGCTTATGTGGCAGTCTTATGTGGCATTCATGCATGTTGAATTAATCTTATTAATTCAATTAAGCTTATGTTATCATATTGAATTAATCTTATTAATTCAATTAAGCTTATGTTATCATATTGAATTAATCTTATTAAATCAATAAGGTAACATATTGAATTAATCTCATTAAATCAATTCGCTAAAATTCTCATTAAGCTTAAAGTCCAAAAACCATTTTGTACTTAAGCTTATTCCCAAATTATTCTAGTCAAACTAGAATACTCTAATTCCTGTAATTATCATGCTCTTTGTGTGTGACCCTATAGGCTCTCATAACGTTGGCAGTGGACCTAAACTCTTTTAGATACACAAGCAATGAGCGGCATCTAGCAATACATCATTGCTACCCAAGTTACGAGATAAGTCAAGATCCGACTAACCTTTCCGTGACTACTATAATATATGACCGTGTCCTTCTATCCTTGATATCAGATTGATCAATGAGGCATAGACTGTGTCATCCTCGATCAATCTATGTGTTTCTTGATCCCTGAGTAAACTAACTCAAACAAATGAGCTCAATATCTCATATTGACTCATTCGAGCATGGTCATGCGTTTTAGTAGTTCTACTCAATCAAGGGGCCCACCGATATCACTCTCGTCATATGAGAGGGATAGATCCCATCTACATCACTCACATCCCTCCGCATAATTTGTTATATACCCAGTAATCACCTTTATGGTCCACCCTGTTACGGGTGACGTTTGACGATACCAAAGTACATAACTCCTTATGTAGGGAACCATAGTGACTTCAGGTCTGAGGACTATTCATACCAATAGTCACATGAGAAAGTTTATGACACTCATATAACGATCCATGAAACTTTCTCATGGCGGGTCAGTTCAGTATATATTCTCTAATATATACCCATGTGTCAACTTGATATCATATATCCATGACTTGTGAGATCAAGTCATCAATTGACCTACATGCTAGTCTTTATGTATTAATATTGCCCTTGCATATTAATACTTGACTAGGAACATTTAGAAAGTGTTCTCTACAGCCTCTCATAATCAATTCTGCCAATTGATGTGCTGTAGATAAGAACCTACTTTTCTAGGGCATTACTATATTTAATTTAGCTGGCACAAGCAAGACTTAAATATAATAACCAATCCTTTGCCTTTATAGAATATGATACAAAATGTTCTCTATTCAACCATCACATGATTGGTTCTTAGGGCTATAACTAACACTTATGAAAGCTATAGGATGACGACTTAACTTACCATGGAACGAGTATCCCCTAAGAAGATTCGCTTGGCATGTGCACGAGGTGCTAACTTAGTGAATTTTTAGAATAAATCTATTTTGCTTTGATTTAAAATACCACTTGATAAATCTAGTTAACATGATAAGTATGGAATGATACCTTTTTAAAATTTCATGGCACTGAGGTTTGCTTGAGGACAAGCAAAGATCTAAGTCTGGGGGAATTGATGTGAGCAAAACATATAGGGTTAGTTTTCTCTCACATCTCATTTCATTTTATGTTTGTTTCATACATATTTTACTTTGTTTTGCATGCATTTCCTATTTTCTGGTTCGGAGATCTTCTCTTTGTACTTTTGTGTGTAGGATAGCATTTCACGGGAAAAACAACATACTTTCGGAGCGAAAAAGAGCATTTGGCAGCTGGATGCAGTAGGACACACGACCAAAGTGTGTGGCTATACACAGTCATGTCCGAAGCTCGAGATTGGCCACCACAGGGCCACACACGACCTGGTCATGTGGAAACACACGGTCGTGTGGTGGCCCAGCATTTTAGCGTGATTAGGTCTTTTTCAGATTTTGTGAAGAGCCGACCTCATGTCTATATAAAGAAAGTCATGCCCAAACCATAGGGAGAGGCACAATGGCCGGGACAACACTCTAAGGCCCTAAAAAGCTTCGAAAACTCGCAACGGGGAGGAAGGAAGCCGCTCGAGATCCAAGTTATGCACCTCAACACCAGAGAGAAGAGCCTAAACGCATTGTAATCTATATTCTTTCCATACTTTATCTTGTATATGTGAATTCGACAATGCCTTGTGATTTTTTACTCGCATTCATGGAGTAAATTCTCTGATTCTAGGACTAGGGAGTAGTTTGTGTTGAGTTAGAACATGTTGGTTCAAATATCTTTTCATTCTTGAATCTATATTTTCAATTGGTGTTTGGTTTAGATCTATAGCTATTGTTTTGGTTTTTTAGTCACTATGCTTAGCCAATACGAGGGGTGATAGCCCTCGTATCAAAGATTTAGGAGAATTTAAAGAGGAACCCAGGGGTTGTCCTCATCGCCGATAATTGTGGGTAGAAGGATGCGATAGAGTAGGAAACAAGCCCCATTTTCGACTCGTCATAGGGATCGATTCGGCATCCTCGTACCGACTATCCCGTCCTAAAGCTAGGGGTTGACCTGGTAAAGTAGAGGTAGCTTCCGATAGATGCGAAGTCTCATCGAGGGAGTATATGATGTCCTTTCCACAAAACTGTAGCTAGAAACCTAGACAAATCCCAATTGACAACGTGTTCTGCGATGCCCAAACGAAATTGAAATCCTAGAATCCATCCAAATACTCGTAGCGTCCCTTCTCTTCCTCTGTGTGACACCGTACTAGAGTTAGGACCGCCGAAAACCCTCTGAACCATAACCATTAGAATCAATTTCCGAATAATAACGTCCACCGAATAGATCGGTACTCGAATCTCAGTCCCTGTGAGATCGATAAATCTTTATTACTTGACGACACCCATGCACTTACAGGCGTTGAGCGTGAGCACGCTTCTCGAGTCCTCGACGGTCTCTGTCGCAAGATTTGAGGTCGCATTCGCGTGTAATGAAAGTCTAAGAATAGATTCTTGACAAGAGAAGTCCAAGTATGGAGACTTGGCAAGGGAAGTCCAAGTTTGGAGACTTGACAATAAAAAGTCCAAGTATGGATACTTGGCAATGGAAAAGTCCAAGTGTGTATTCTTGGTCGTGTAAGTCCAAGTGTATAGTCTTGGCGGCAAAAGTCCAAGTATGGATACTTGACAATGAAAAAGTCTAAGTGTGTAGTCTTGGTTGTGTAAGTCTAAGTGTGTAGTCTTGACGGCGAAAGTATAAGTATGGATACTTAGCAAAGAAAAAGTTCAAGTGTGTAGTCTTGATCGTGTAAGTCGAAGCGTATAGTCTTTGCAACATAAGTCCCAAAGGCGCAGTCTCTTGACAAAGGGTACCTAATATCAAGACAAAGTCAAGAGAAGTGCTTGAAGGCTAGCACAAGGGTGAGGAGTTGTGGACTTTAACCAAAGGCGTGAGGCTAATGGAATTAGCTTGAAGGCTTAGGTCTAGGCTAAGGGTGAGTGTCAAGTATGAGAGGATCATAGTTCTAGTTCTCGATCTACCGTGACTCAAAAAAACTGACTAGTGCTGGGGCAGTCGACTAGTGGTTTAGACTAGTCGACTATCCACTATCAGTGTCTGCTGGTTGAGGCAATTGACTAGTTTTAAATGGATAGAGCACAAAATGTTTCTGAGTCGACTGCTGGCTCAAGGTAGTCAACTGATGGCCATTGGAAGTTGACGACTGGGTCAGAGCAGTCGATTGATCAACTATAACCTGATGTAGATTAGTCCATTGAGAGACAACGGTACAGTGATCAATTGACTGAGGGTAAGGTCAATCGATCGATCGACGGAAAATTAGCCCGACATAGGTTATACAAGGAGGGCGATGGGGAGTTTTCCAGTAGTCGATTCTTGGAGACTTTGAAGGGGATTTGTTGTTGTATTCTAGACCTTCCAAGTCATTCCACAACAACCAACAAAGAGATCAAGCAAAGCTCACTTATGTAAAGTATTTGTTCTTTGTTTTTACATTTCATTCATATTCTTGTATTTGGTTGGTAGTATTATTGTAATCTCCATTGTATGAGGTTTCTCCACCTCCGGTGCGATTCTGAGAAGGAGAAAGAGTTAGTGGTGGTGCATCACTAGAGCTCAGGTGTAGAGTAGGAACTAGGGTTTTAAATCACATAAAATCTTTGTGTTGTGATCGTGTTTTGTTTTGTTTGTCTTGTGTTTCCACTACTAACATTTTATAGAGAACATGCAAACACAATCGAGAGAACGAGTTTGACGCTATTCACACCCCCTCCTAGCCGTCATAAGATCTTCAACAATGATAACAAGACTTCAAATCAATTTTAGAGAAAAATGCAAGAATCATGCAATAGATCACCTAATTTAGAAATAGGATGAGTATACTTTACCATGATCTTATTGATTCTTCATCTAGCCTTTGAAGTTCTTTTGTATACTTGGGATTGCTCTCATAAGCTAGCCAATTAAGAATTATTGCTCTTGGGATTCAATCAATATGATGCTCTATTCTTCTAAGTGGTGGTAATCCATTAGGAAATGCATCGTCAAAATCCTATAAGAGATTTAATAACACTAGACAAAGTAGAGTTGGTTATTAATGTTGAAATATTCTTCCTTGTACAAAAGTACAATCATTGGCTGTTAAAAATAAAAAACCATCTAAACCTTTCTTTCTTTTACATAAAAGCTTCCTTTTTCCTCTCTTACTCTTAAAAGTATTTTTTCCTCTTTTTTTCATTCTTTTTCTCACTCCTCTCATCCTCATTTTTTTCTTTTTTCACACTCCTTTTCTTTTCCACTTTTTTTTTCTTTTATCATTCCCTTTTTCCTTCTCAATCTTTTTTCTCTCACATTAATCTCTTTTTTTCACTCTCATTTTTAATCCTCAATTGATCTTCATATGTGTCTTAGAATTAATGGTAAAAGAATGGCACGTTTACCATTCATCACAAAAAATATTTGTTTCTAAACACATCATGTATGATCTTCCTATCAAACTGTCATGGTCTATCTAAATATAAATGACCTGCATACATTAACACTACATCACAAAGCACCTCATTATCATACATACTAATAGAAAATGAAACTGACACTTGTTTGTTGACCATAACTTCTCCATACTCATTTAGTCATTGTAGCTTATAAGGTCTAGGATGTTTAGTAGTAGGTAAATATAATTTCTCAACTAAAATGGTGCTAGCTACATTAGTGCAACTCCTCTCATCAATAATCACACTACATACTTTGTCTTTAATATGATAACAAGTATGAAAGATACATATCGTTGTTTTACATCTTTACTTGCACATTTGGAGTGTGACTAGTGACAAAAGCTTCACCTTCAATCGGATACTTCTCTTCATCATCACTCTCGTCAAGGTTATATTACCTAGTCTTTTGTGTAGGAACTCCACTAATTCAACTCCTTTGCAATCTTGCAATTGTAGCATATTATCTTTCTAATTTATCTAAAATATGATTAAATCTGATCACTATGTACTCCAAGTGTTGTCTCAAAGCACCTTGTTCAAGTGATTCTCTAAGTCTAGATTCTTCTTCACTTGTCGCCATTGAAAAAATTTATTGTCACTCAACTCACTAAGCTCTTTAAAAAACTTAAAATTGAGGTAATTCTCTATAAGCATTCATTGACTAATTAAAATTTTTTTAAGGAACAAGAATAGTGATTAGGATAAAAATAGGAATTAAAAGAAGAATGCATTTAGTCGAATTCTAACTTGAATTAAGTATTGAAAAGGAAAATATTAAAATTGAATTTAGGTAGGTATCAAAATTGAATCTTGGAAGAACTTAATGGAAATATAGAATTAAAAGATAAAGATACATGAGATAAGTATTGAAAGAAAATTTATCATAATTGAATTTAAGCAGAACTTAAAAACAATGCCGAATTTAAAGATAAATGTAATTGAAATAAATGCTAACATGAAATCTGCCATAATTTAGTCTAGAAAGATGCCAAATTTAATCTAAGCAGAACTTAAGAAAAATATATAATTGAATGATAAAGGTACTTGGGATAAGTGTTGAAAGAAAATTCGTCAGAATTCAATCTAGGTAAGTGCTAGAATTGAATCTAAGAAAAATTTAAAGAAAATGTAAAATTGAAAAGTAAAGATAAAATAAGCACTAAAAAAATTATTAAAATCTTGAGAGTTGTCAAAATTTAATTTAGCTAATTGCCAAAATTTAATATAGGCAGAACTTGAAAGAAATGTAAAACTAAGAGCTACAAGACAATAGAAGAAAATTTTCTACTCTCTTTTGTTTCTTATATATATGTTTTTTATTTTTTTTTCAATTTTTCTCTCTAAATTTGGTCTTACCCTTCCTTTTTTTTTGTCTTTTTTTTTATGTTGAAAATAATAATTTTTTTCATTATCTTTCCTTCTTTTTTTGTATAGCAATAAGGCAAATAAGCCTTACTAATATTGAAATGATAAGAATAAAATTATCAAAAAATGAACAAAATAGATAAAAGTACAGTAAAGATTCAAACATAAAAAGATAAAGATAAACAAATTGATATTTTAAAAAACCTAAGCTCTGATACTAACTGATATGAACCTGATGGGGTCGGGATTTTCAGTCAAGATACTTAGTACGTTTTCAAAATGTATTGAGGATTTTTCGATTATATAGCATATTTTTCAAGCTATTAATATATTTTTTGAATGATCAGTGTAGTTTTCAAGCAGTCAGTACATCTCCCGGGTTGTCAGTATCATTTCTAGTTAGATAGTGTATTCCCTTAATGATGAGTGTAATTCCTGAGAAGTTAGCATGTTTGCAGAGTCATAGAGTCATCAGTATCATCTTTGGTCAGTCAGTATGTTTCTTGAGTAATTAGTATGGTTTTAGAGTAGTTGGCATATTTCCCGAGCCACAAGTGTGGTTTATGATCAGTTAGTATATTTTCCAGGTGATTAGCATAGTTCTCGACTAGTTAGTATGTTTCCCGAGCCATGGATGTGATTTTGGATTGGTTAGTATATTTTTAAAGCAGTTAGTGTATTTCCTAAGCAGTAGTGTGTTTCCTGATCAATCAGTGTAATTCCTGAGCCACTTGTATATCTTTCGAGCAGTTAGTATATTTCTTGAGCAAGTAGTATATTTTTAGAATTAAGTAAGAAGGCTGGTATCTGAGATATAGAGGTCAGTGAGTATGTTTTCTAAGTTGTTAGTATATTTCTCAAGCAGATAGTGTATTTCCTGAGCAGTTAGTGTATTTCTCGAGCAATTAGTATGTTTCTCGAGCCATTAGTATATTTCCTGAACAAGTAGTATATTTCCAGAATTAAATAAGAAGGTTGGTATCTGAGATACAAAGGTCAGTTCTGAGCAGTTAGTATATTTTCCGAGCAGATAGTGTTGTATTTCCCGAGTAGTTAATGTATTTTCCAAGCAATTAGTATATTTTCTGAGTCATTAGTGTATTTCCCGAGCAAGTAGTATATTTCTAGAGTTAAGTAAAAAGGTGGGTATCTAAGATACAGATGTGATTATGTATGTTTTATGAGCCACTAGTATATTTCCCTAATAGTTAGTATATTTCCTGAGCAGTCAGTATATTTCCCGAGCATTCAGTGTATTTTCCAAATGGTCAGTGTATTTTCTGAACAGTGTGTTCATTTTCCGAGTGATGTATATATTTCTTGGGTATTTTCTGAATGAGGTGAAGAAGGAGATATGGGTATTCTTGGGTATAAGAGGTGATAGAGAATTTTTTGAATAGGGAATATTATTGACAAGAGATATTTTGTTATTATTTATTTGATTCATGATTGACAGGAAAGATAGGGGACATGTGAAGGACATAAAGGGAGCTATTTCAAAAAGAAGTGAGAAAAGCAGTTACATTATAACGGATTGGCAAGGGTATTAAAGTAAATTCATTTGAGAGCAAGGCGGTATGAATTTCCTATAAAAGGGGAAGAGGTGTAAGGAAAAGGGATGGATAGTTCTTTCTTCTACAAGCGGTATACAAAGATCTCTTTCTAATTCTTGTTTTGCAACATCTTATTCTTCCTTCTCGATTCTAACTTGAGTGTAAGAGGGGTCATGCCGATGCAGTCGACCCATCTTTAATATTCCTTTCTAAGTGACAGATCTCGTATTGCATCAGAGGTGTCAAGATTCATCATCTCCTGAGGAAGAAGAAGGGGATCTGAGTGAATCGAAGAAGAGAACACCATCAAATTGGCGCCGTCTGTGGGAACTTGAACAAAATGCTACAATGGTGAATACTAGAAGGACAATGAAGGAGCGGGTAGAGGAGGAGAAATTTGTATCTAGTACATCTAAGGGAGGTATAAGCAGAAGACATCGTGGGCCTATGTGTGAAGAGGATCTCATGCAAGTGGTAGTTGATGTGATGAATCAGATGTCATAAAGAATTGCACCTAGAGAGGTGAAAGAAGATGATACATCTGGGGATGACTCTGAAGAGGAATTAATTAGAATTTCTCGCTCGAAGAAAGATTCTTCTCATATCCATAAGCGATCAAAGGGAAAAAGAGAATATGTAGCTCCTCCAAGGGAAGAAAGATCTGATGGGGAATTTCCTTTTGTGAGTAATGTTCTAAAGGTTGAAGAGCAGAATCCCTTTACGGATAGTATTCTGAACGAAGAGTTACCTCAACATTTTTGAGTTCCTCATATGCCCGAATATACTGGTTCTTCTGATCCCAAAGATCATTTGGGTAGATTTGAGAATGCAACATTATTATATCGTTATACTGACGTAATTAAGTATCAAGTTTTTCTTACTACATTAGTTTTACCTGCACATCAATGGTTTAATACTTTGAAATCACAAAGTATTGCTTCATTTAAAGATTTTTCCGCATTATTCCTGAGGCATTTTTCTAGTTCTAAAAAATATCCTCCTCTACCATTGAGTCTTTTTAATCTTAAGCAGAGAGAACAGGAGACTCTTCGACAATATGTGCAGAGATTTACTCAGTCGACGTGAGAAATTCCTGCGCTATAACTTGGTATGGTGGTAGGAGCATTTACCCAAGGGCTGAGGGAAGAAGATTTCTTTAAATCCTTAGCTAAGAAGCCTCATGTGGATTTTGATGTCTTATTGTCTAGAGCTAAGAAGTTTATCAATTTAGAGGATGTTCAGAAGTCTCGACAGGATTCCAAGGATTATCAAATGGTTGAAGTATCAGAACGACGAGCTGAATGGGCGAGCCCCGCTCTTCCCTCAGGAGAAAGATCTTTGCATGTTCCTCAGTCAAGGGTTTCTAAGGAACGAGCTATGAATATATGTGAAGAACAACAATTATTAAGAAGACCAATGGGAGCTGCCAAAGGGCCTAGAAGACTACCATCATCTACTTTTTGTGCTTACCATCAAGAATATAGACATAGCACTCAAGATTGTCAACAGTTAGATTCTGAGTACAAAGGATTATGGGAGCTCATCCCAGAATTGGAGCTATGGTCATGAATCAGGCCCCGTATCAACAAGGGCCTTGGGCTAGAAATTATGGCAGAGGAAATCAGTTGAGACCCTCTATTAACCGACCTTTGCCGCCTGCTCAACCAAGGGAAATGGTTTCTGAAAGAATAATTCCTACAAATCAACCCTCTGTGAGGGGTGCTATTAATATGATTTCGAGGGGTTCCACTAATAGAGATTCAAACAGGGCTTGAAAAAGACATAGCTAAGAGGAATGTATAGCTCTGACAGCTTTGCCTAGAGCAAGGGGACCTATCCTAGGTTTTAGTCCTAATGATTTTAAGGGAGTGATGACTCCTCATACTGATGCTTTAGTAATTCAAGCTCTTATTGCCAATTTTGATATAGGAAGAGTTTTTATGGATCCGAGCAGCTCAGTGGATATCTTATATTGGTCTGCATTGGAGCAAATGGGAATCAGTGTGAATGATTTACAACTGGTAGGCACTTCTTTATTTGTATTTTCTGGTCATGAAGTGCAGTCGATGGGTCAAATTAAATTGCCTTTGTCTTTAGGAGAAGAGCCCAGGAGGAAAATAGTACTTATTAATTTTACAGTGGTAGATATGCCTTCCTGTTATAATGTTATTTTGGGCCAAACTGTTTTGGGAAGCCTACAAGCAGTGGCTTCTCCTTATCATCAAAAGATTAAAATTCCTATCGGAAATGAAATAGGAGAAGTTAGAGGGGATCAACAGCTTTCTTGAAGATGTTATGTGGATGTCATTCGAACGAGGTAAAAGGGGAAAGCTATTAGTAGACCTTTTCAGAAATTTAATTAATATGGAAATACAGTGTGTGTCATTCAGAAGAGGGGTTCTGAGGACATAGGAGAATCTGACAAGGAGGAAATTGTGCTTGACACTAAGTGTGTTGAGCATGTTACATTTATGGCAAGGGACCTTCCTTTATAGCTTAAAGCATCCTTAATAAAATGCCTTGTTAAAAACATTGATTTTTTTTGCATGGTCACCACATGACTTGACAGGAATTGATCCTACTATCATGAAGCATAAGTTATATATTTTACCTACTGTAACGTTGGTAAAACAGAAACGTCGACATTTTGGAGCTAGAAATGATGCTACCATTAAGGAGGAGGTGCATAAACTGTTGAAAGTAGGATATATTAGGGAGGTACATTATCCGTCTTAGTCGTCTAATGTAGTATTTACTACAAGAAAATTATCATATATTTACAGTAAAAAATCGTGGTAAAAGCATGAAACCCGTGGGTATAGACCTCAAAAATCTATACCCATGGACATCTATTTTCGTAATTTTTACTATGCCTTTACCTACAATTTTTTTACCGTGGGTGTAACATATAGTGACGGTACCCATTACCGTCAGAAAATACCTCGACTTATACCTATGGATTTCATTGCGTCATTATAGGTTTTAGTGACAGAACTAAAAATCATCACAAATCAAATTCCTAGATAATTATCCATAGTCTTTTTTCCATGGGTATAGCTTATAGTCACATGATTTTTTTTCCTGTGAGTATAGATTATAACTACACTTTTGTTATAAAAATTGAAATTTAGAATTCAATTTATATATTTAAATTTACATAAGAATAACAATCATCTTAAAAAAGACTCCAATTATATTAAAAATAAATCATGTCCTAAAGTAATAGGTAGGAATATTACAAACAAATGGTGTCACACCCCGAGAGTATGCTGTGCCGAAAAGTAAACGGACAACATCTCCCCTGTACATGGCAACATATCAGGTTAATACAAGGCCCGTAGGCCTACAACAATAATATAACATAAAAATATCAACATACCAAACACAGCGAAAATATACTACAGATAAAACAAGATACAAAGACCCAACTGTGCAGTCTGGAGTGACTTGACACGACAAGAATCATAATAGAAACCACATCATGGCCAAATACATACAACACATCCGTATATCACAAATACGGAATTGATATAAAATAAAACCCAAAACATCAATCCACAAGAATACAATAAATCGTAGTAAACATCCATCTGTTCGGTGGGAGATGGGATCAACTGGCGGAGCTCCGAATGTCCAAGGCAATCTTCTACCTGTTACCTGGGCGACAGGAAACCCAGGGTCCGGGGTGGTGAGTATAAACTCAGGGGTAATATATAGAAAGTGTATGAACAACATACATGATATAGAGATCTACAAGTATACATGTGAAGATCTACAGGTATACAACATGAGTCCAATAGACATACAGTCCTATCCAAATCTAATAACAAGTAACCACAGTATAGTTATACTCAATGTATATACTAAACTGATCAACTGAACATGAAGTAATGTACCAACGTACTTGACGATCTGCAACACCATAAGCTATATCTTGAATAGATATACAATAATATAAATCATATAACGTACAAAGTCAATCTCATACCTGACCAATACTCAAACACATGAACAGTATATAATCACCTGTAATAACATCCCGATCCATACCACACTATAACATGACGCTAATCAAATGCATACAACAGTCTGGACCAACACATATATCATGCTCAACACACAGCAGTATATAATATGCAAATGGCATGTATCATGATGTACAAACAGATGCAGCAAACAAATGCAGCATCTCACAGGCATATGTAAAACATATATCAAAATACATGCATACATATATATCAGCAATGCATATGCATGACCATGTCTGTGGACCTGTCCAACCACGACCCCAGTATGACCCGGGTGGCACGACATGACTACTATCCCGACTCCAACCGCCACCACTCTCGAGTGACCGAGTTGGGTAGTATGAAAAAGTAGCTAGCCGCCATAGAGCTATATGCTACTCACACGGGGGTCCTTGCTGCTAGCCGCTCCGTCCCTACCCATGAGTAAATGAGCACTGCACCCAGGACAACTGCACATCACACGACCACCATCTATAGTGGGTGAGTGCGCTAACTACCACTCCGCACAGTGGCCAAGTGCGCATCTCCAGCTACCACCATCAATAGTGGTCGAGAATGGCACGCACAACAATGCTCTGCCCTCAACCCTGCTACCACTACCCCGAGTGGCCGGGGAGGCAGGATGACTGATGACCCGTCTCAACCACAAGGGAGACTCAATCTACAGCATGCATGCAATATAATGATGCATAGCTCCATACATGTATCCTCGCCACACTCCTTATCCCACGGGGAGTCCTGGTCAACCAAAAGTCTGTTGGTGCAGTGGGCACCAAAGTCGAACCGATATTTTGATTATGGCAAAAGGCTCAATAGTTAAGAGTATATTTGTTATCTTACGAGCTCAATTAAGTGTGCAGAAATGCTAAAGTTAAGCGGAAGGTCTGCGACACCCGGTGGGAACCGAGGTGGTCGGGCAACGCCAGAGGGATTTCGGAGGAAGCCGAGGTACTCGGGTGAAGACCGGAAGCGAGGCTACAAGGTAAGCTCGTGTGAAAGCGAAGCAAGGACGTTAAGCGTAGATCCGACCCAATACCTCCAATGGAAGGTCTAGGTCGAGATCACTTGGTTAGAACCATCGTACTTTATATTTTAAGCTAACTTGTATCAGTCAAAACCCTTTGACCTGCCTACTACACCAACTCACTGGTCTAGTTCCAAATTTCGAGAAGAGCTCGAATTTCAAGGGGGTGAATTTGGACTTGACTCGTGTTTTGGTACAAAGTTAGGTGATGTGGCATCAAGGTGGACATCCAAAACCATCATCAAGTTGGACGCCCAAAATGAGGTGAGTTGGCACAAGATGGTTGGCAAACCACCATCAAGCTTGGACGCCCAAAATGAGGAGAGTTGGCACAAGATGGTTGGCTCCCATGATGTGGCACAAGTTGGATGGCTCCAACAAGTTGGCGTGAAGGCCTCCTTGAGGTGGCACAAGGTGGTTGGATGAGCACCTCATCCTTGAGTTGTGGCACAAGGTGGTTGGATGAAGCACCTCATCCTTGAGTTGGCGCAAAGGATGTGGATGAGCAAGACTTGGGGGATAAGAACCTCACCTTGGACACTACCTATGTCTAAATTCATAGATCAATATCCATAAATAGACATGTTCACGCCAAGCAAAATCATAAGAAATCAAGAGCTCTCAACACGCCGTCGTAACGCCGCTACTACTACTCACATTTGCTACGACGGAAGTCACCGACAACGAAAGCTACATCTTCTACTTATAAGAGTTGTCGGTATATTTATTTAAGTTCTACTTCTTTAAATTGTCTTTGTGCTTTAATCGTAACAAGGAAAGGGGGAGTGTCCCTTTGCCTTGATTTCTTTTTGTGATCGTTGCTCCTACTTCCAACGAGGAGGAGTGGTTTTAGTGAATTGCCCTCCGTACGTGATCAAGGATCACTAGGGCCGTGGATTAGCAATCGAAAGATTGTGAACCACGTAAAAATATCTTGTCTACTTTATATTTCATTGTGCACTCTCTACTTGCTTTTTACTTATTGCAAAAGTTTTTTTAACGACACCGTATCGCTATTCACCCCCCCCCCTCTAGCGACACTTTCGATCCAACAATTGGTATCAGAGCCGGGGGCGCTAAGATTCGGTGAAACCACCAATCTAGCTTTGTTTTTCTTTTTTTCACAGATTTTTTATTTATTTATTTCTGTTTTCGTATAATTATTTCACTTGCTTATCTTCTCCTACATATAGAATTGCATTAGAGGCTTTAGGATCCGGATAAGGTTGTCCTTCGGGTTAGATCCCGAGTAAGGTTGTCCTCCGGAACTTCAACGACATTCGCATTTGATTGTTTATTTCTTTTTGCAAGTTACATTTTATATATATTTTTTTACTTCCCGCACTACTAATCCAAGACGAAAGTCTTGGAATATTCTTTTCGTGTGTGTTTTGCAAGATTCTTTTCGTCGTTCTTCTTCTTGTTTTTAAATGGCCCATCTCGAAGGGTTTAGCACCGCCCGACCCCCGTTTTACAACGGTAATGACTTTCGTTATTGGAAGGGTCGGATGGAATGCTTTCTTAAAACCCAAATCGAGATGTGGATCGTAATCCAAACCGGTTTCACACTTCCTATTAATGAAGATGGTGAATCTTTGGGTTACGATCAATGGTCAAATTCCATGAAAAAACAAGTAGAAGCCGATGCCAAGGCAACTCAAATCTTGCAATGTGGGTTGTCCAAGGAAGAGCTCAACCGCGTTGGCCCCTTCATTAGTGCAAAGGACTTATGGACCAAGCTAGTGGAACTACACGAAGGCACCGACGACACGAAGGTATGTAAAAGAGATTTACTTTTAAATAAATTGTATAACTTGAAAATGCAGGAAAACGAGACCGCAACTCAACTACATGCTCGTATCCAAGACATCGTCAACCAACTCCATGCCATCGGACAAAAGGTCGAGAATCGCGACCTTATCAGGTATTCTCTTAACTCGTTTCCTAGGACCACCTTGTGGGCATCCATGGTCGATGCCTACAAGGTCTCCAAGGACCTTTCTAAAATTAGGTTAGGCGAATTGTTTTTGAACTTGAATTACATGAGCAAACTAACGTGGTCCGGGCCGAGAAGAGTATTGCGTTAGCGAGGTTCCAAGAAGAAGAAGCCCGCAAGCAAGCCACCCCGAAGGAAGAAGACGAGTCCGAATCGGAAGTAGACTCGAATAGAATCCGAACTAGTCAATCTAGTCTAAGATGATCAAGAGACGAAACGACCAACAACTCAAGGTAAGCCTAAACCTAATTCAAATACTTCTAATTTTAGATGCTATGAGTGCAACAGTTCGGCCACATCAAGTCCGAGTGCCCAAAGCTAAAGAATAACGATCAAAGACCAAGAAAGCGCTAAAACGCTACTTGGGAGGAGTTGTCGGAGGAAGAAGACGATATCCAAGCTCTAATGGCCAAGCCGACCGAGCACGACTCAAACCAAGAAGAGTCCGAGTCCGAATCCGATGATGAGCTTCCATTCAAGACAAGCCACGGATCCGTATCCGGTTCAAAAGAATCATTAAGGGTAAGTCGGTCGTTACTTAATACTTTGTATGGTGCAATTAAATTTTTAAATAAGAAACTAGCTAAGTCCGAGTCCAAGGTCGAGACCCTAATTGAGGAGGTTAACCTCCTCAAACATGAGGTCTCCTAACCTCTTCGACTACTCGTATTCAAGAGGAGGACTCAACTCAAGTTGAAAAGCTTGAAGTTGAGAACTCGCTTGAAAACACAAGTCAAGACCTTAGGAACACGTTGGAAAGGTTCACTTTGGGATCCAAGGGACTTGACCTCTTACTTGGATCACAAAGGGCCGTGTACAACAAGGCCGGACTCGGGTTTAACTCAAATACAACCAATAAGTCATATATGTCTATAGTAAACCAACATAAGAAAAATGTCCAAGCATGGGTCCCTAAGATCACTTTGATTTCAACTTTAGGATCTAACATGTATTGGGTTCCCATGACCAAATTCACTATGTGAATAGACCCACTCGATTCAATGGTCCAGGGGGAGCCAATACAAAATGTATTTTTGTTAAGTCTTAGAAATTGCATGCTTAGTTTTTCCTTTATTTTTAGAATGGTTAGATAGGACTCATAATCAACTAAAATCCTACGAAAAGATTAAGCCTCGGGGAGCCTCTTTTCAAAAATAACTAGTTAGACCAAGATGTAGTCTCAAGTAAGTCGAGTTATCAATTTCTTGAAATTAGCTTTGTCTAAGGAAGTGGTCGTTGTTCCGATCAAAGAAGGCCTCTGTGCCTCGCCACGACCTAGAAGCTAATCTCTTGAAAAGATTACTTGATGAGCTTAGACTAAATCCGAATCTAACCTAATGTTGGTTAATTTAAATTCATTAAAATTAATCAAGTAAAATTGAAAGTCATCTCACAATAACACATAGGAATAACATGTTTTGATCATGTAGATATTGGTGAGATGATTTAGGTTTAAAAACTTACAAACAACCCTTTAGTAATTCCAATATCCGATCCAACTACCTTATATGTAGGATCAATGGATGTTGGACAGTGGTTGCTCCCGACACATGACCGGGGATCAACTCAAATTTTCGGGTTACGATTCAAACGACAAGGATCGGTAGCCTTCGGAAATAAGCAAGCTCAAAATCATCGGATCGGTGATATTGAGCTCAACTCTAACTTTACAATTCAAAATGTCTTATTAGTAGAAAACTTTCAATATAATTTACTTAGTGTAAGCCAATTGTGTGATAACAATTATAAGGTCATATTTCTAGAAAATGAATGCGTAATCAAGATAAATGCAACATCTAAAATAATACTTAAAGGAACTAGGAATAGCAACATCTACACAATAAATTTACCCAACTCCTCAACCAAGTGTCTTATGACACAAAGAAGAGGAATCTTGGTTATGGCACCGAAGACTCGGACACTCGCACCCAAGACTCGTCCACAAGATGAGTCAGAGTGGCTTGGTTATAGGTTTGCCTAAACTAAACAACTTGGATAATAAAATATGTAATGCTTGTCAACAAGGTAAACAATCTAGGACACAACATCAATTAACTAATCAAGAACGAACCAAAAGTGTTCTTGAGCTCCTACACATGGATCTATTTGATTCACATGGAGCTAAGTCACTCAATGGTAGTCAATTTTGCTTAGTCATAATTGGACTATTCTAGATTTACTTGGGTTAGGTTTATCAAACATAAAAATGATACTCTAGACCAACTAATCAATCTTTGTAGGTTAATCGAAAATCAAAAGAACCTTAAGATTAAAAGACTTAGAAGCGATCATGGTGGTGAATTCGAAAACCACAGGTTTCTGATTTACAGTAACCTAGCGGATACCACCATGAGTTTTCATGTCCTAGAACCCCACAACAAAATGGGTTAGTCGAACGGAAAAATAGAACCCTACAAGAAGCCGCTAGGACAATGTTAAACGAGTATAACCTACCCGATAGATTTTGGCGAGGCCGTTAGACGACTTGCTATGTCCAAAATAGGATCCTTATGGTAAAGAGGCACCAAAAGTCCTCGTGCAGATTTATCACGATAAAATACCGAACATCAAGTACTTTAGGGTATTTGGATGCAAGGTACATATCTTAAACACTAAGGATTACCTAGGGAAATTCAAATCCAAAACCTCTACTGGAACCTTTCTAGGATACTCAACCACCAGTAGAGCTTATAGGGTATACAATCACGACACTCTTAGAGTCGAAGAAACCATTAATATAGTTTTCGACGAAGGACACGAACCCGTTCAATCCTTAACAAAACCAACTAGCAAATCAACTTATAGCAAACCCGACTCTGATCTTGAACTTGAATCTCGTCCTAACCCAAGTCATCCTATCGACCAAGTGATAGATGACCCTAACCCGAGTCACACTAAGACTCAAACAAATCATCCTATCAATCAAGTTATAGGTGATCCAAATTTAGGGGTTCGAACTAGAGATTCATATCGAAACCTTAGTCAAATCTCGTTAATTTCCAAAATCGAACCCAAAACTATTGAACAAGCACTTCTTGATCCCATTGGATTATTGCTATGCAAGAAGAGCTAGCTCAATTCACTAGAAATGAAGTCCGGGAATTAGTACCACCACCTAAAGAAAAATCAATTATTGGAACAAGGTGGGTATTTCGAAATAAACTTGATGATAAAGGTGAAGTAGTTAGAAATAAAGCTAGGTTAGTCGCAAAAGGGTTTAGTCAAGTCGAAGGTTTAGATTACGATGAGACCTTCTCCCCCGTAGCCATACTAGAGTCCATCCGAATTTTGTTAGCATATGCTGCACATCGAGGTTTTAAATTGTTTCAAATGGATGTCAAGTCAGCATTTTTGAATGGATACATTAAGGAAGAAGTTTACGTCTACCAACCTCCCGGATTCGAAAATCTAGATAAACCTGACCATGTCCTTAGACTTAAGAAAGCCCTATATGGACTCAAACAAGCCCCAAGAGCTTGGTACGAAAGGCTTTCGATCTATCTTAAGTCCAAAGGATTCAACCAAGGTTTAGTCGACCCAACCTTATTCAGAAAAACCGTAGGAAAAGAAATCTTTATAGCCCAAATCTATGTAGATGATATAATTTTGGAACTACCAACTCGATCCTCGCTAAGCGAATTCATCTCACTTATGGAAAGTGAATTTGAAATGAATTTAGTAGGAGAGTTAAGTTTCTTCTTAGGTTTACAAATTAAACAAACTAAAGATGGAATATATTTACATCAACAAAAATATACTAAGGACTTAATAAATCGATTTGGAATGGAAGATGCTAAAATAATTAATACACCTATAGCAACTAATGTTAATATAAGCGAAGATGTAGAAGGAAAACCCGTTGACCTAAAATACTATAGGAGCGCAATAGGAAGTCTCCTATACTTAACATGAGCCGACCCGACATTTTATTCATGTAAGTATGTGCGCAAGGTTACAAACCTCGCCAAGGAGTCTCACCTAACCCTAGTGCGTATCCTTAGATATCTAAAGGGCACGCTAAACGAGGTATTTGGTACCCTAGATCTACCGAAGTTTAATCTAATCGGCTACTGACCCGACTATGCCGGTAGTAAACTCGATAGAAAGAGCACGAGTGGTTGTTGTCAAATCCTCGGCTCGAGTCTAGTGAGTTAGTGCGAGGAAGCGAAGATTGCGTTGCCTTATCTACCACCGAAGCCGAATACGTTGCGATGGGTGAGTGTGTCTCTCAGCTCCTGTGGATGAAGCACACTCTCCAAGACTTTAGCTTAATCTTTAACAACATTAAAACCTACATAGATAACATCAGTTCAATTAACTTAACTAAAAATCCAATATGTCATTCTAGGACAAAACATATAGAAGTTAAACACCACTTCATTAGGGAACATGTAACTAATGAAACTATACAACTAGAGTATGTTGAGTCCAAATCAAACCTAGCGGACATCTTCACCAAACCACTACCCGAAGCCGAATTTAGTTTATTAAGACGAAAGTTAGGTATGTGCGTAATAGAGTAGGATTTAAATTTCTCTATATATGTACTCTATTTTTGCTTCTTTTTATGAAATTAGCCTAAGTCTTACCTTAGAAATCATATACCTATAGATTTAAGGAGCCAACACATCTCACAACACATAGGACTAATGTGTTTGTGTACTTAGCCAATGAGACAGGCGTGAGATGTTAGGACCTTACTCACAGTTCGGATATAGATTCGGTGCATCGATATGAACCATGGAGTATAATTATTTAAAATTAATCAAATCCTTCAAGACTTATTGATAATTCTATATCAATCAAGTCCAACCGAAGTTGTACATTTTAGATGAACATATTTTCAAGATTATTATTATTTTTAAAAAAAATATATATATATATATATATATATATATATATATATATATATATATATATATATATATATATATATATATATATATATATATATATATATATATATTGGGAACTTGCTTGGACTTACAAACCCTAAAATATATTTACAAACTTTTTGAGTTAAGGCAAAAGGGGGAGAAAGTCACAAAAGTAAGGAAGAAAGTAAACAAAATTATTACCTTTTATATTAAGTAATTCCGTTTACTTAAGAAACTATTAAGGTGTAGTAAAAATTATTTTTCAAGAACTCAACTTCGGTCAAGTGGGTGGTTACCTCATAGGTGAGAACTTGAAACAATTATATTTCTCATTAATATTTAATCATTATGCTAGCTCATTCATATTTAATCATTATGCTAGCTCATTCATATTTAATCTTTATGCTAGCTCATTCATGCTTAATCATTATGCTAGCTTAATTTTTCCTTAACTTTTGTGTCGGTTTGCCATGAATCAAGGGGAGATTGTTGAGTGCGATGGGCACCAAAGTCGAACCGATATTTTGATTATGGCAAAAGGCTCAATAGTTAAGAGTATATTTGTTATCTTACGAGCTCAATTAAGTGTGCGTAAATGCTAAAGTTGCGGAAGGTTGCGACACCGGTGGGAACCGAGGTGGTCGCAACGCGCAGGGATTTCGGAGGAAGCCGAGGTACTCGGGTGAAGACCGGGCGAGGCTACAAGGTAAGCTCGTGTGAAAGCGGCAAGGACGCGTTAAGCGTAGATCCGACCCAATACCTCCAATGGAAGGTCTAGGTCGAGATCGGTTGGTTAGAACCATCGTACTTTATATTTTAAGCTAACTTGCTGCGGTCAAAACCCTTTGACCGATCGTCTACTACAATCATTCTTGGTCTAGTTCCAAATCGAGAAGAGCTCGAATTTCAAGGGGGTGAATTTGGACTTGACTCGTGTTTTGGTACAAAGGGTGATGTGGCATCAAGGTGGACATCCAAACCATCACCAAGCTTGGACCCCCAAAATTAGGTGATGTGGCATCAAGGTGGACATCCAAACCATCATCAAGTTGGACGCCCAAAATGAGGTGAGTTGGCACAAGATGGTTGGCAAACCACCATCAAGCTTGACGCCCAAAATGAGGAGAGTTGGCACAAGATGGTTGGCTCCCATGATGTGGCACAAGTTGGATGGCTCCAACAAGTTGGCGTGAAGGCCTCCTTGAGGTGGCACAAGGTGGTTGGATGAGCACCTCATCCTTGAGTTGTGGCACAAGGTGGTTGGATGAAGCACCTCATCCTTGAGTTGGCAAAGGATGTGGATGAGCAAGACTTGGGGATAAGAACCTCACCACCTATGTCTAAATTCATAGATCAATATCCATAAATAGACATGTTCACGCCAAGCAAAACATAAGAACTCAAGAGCTCTGATCACGCCGTCGTAACGCCGCTTCTTCTCCTCACATTTGCTACGACGAAGTGCCGACGACAACGAAAGCTACATCTTCTACTTATAAGAGTTGTCGGTATATTTATTTAAGTTCTACTTCTTTAAATTGTCTTTGTGCTTTAATCGTAACAAGGAAAGGGGGAGTGTCCCTTTGCCTTGATTTCTTTTTGTGATCGTTGCTCCTACTTCCAACGAGGAGGAGTGGTTTTAGTGAATTGCCCTCCGTACGTGATCAAGGATCACTAGGGCCGTGGATTAGCAATCGAAAGATTGTGAACCACGTAAAAATATCTTGTCTACTTTATATTTCCGCTGTGCACTCTCTACTTGCTTTTTACTTATTGCAAAAGTTTTTTTTAACGACACCGTATCGCTATTCACCCCCCCCCCTCTAGCGACACTTTCGATCCAACAAAGTCAACTATGCAAGGACTACAATCCCCAAGACTCTCTCTATCGCACAAAGAGTCATACACATCTGACAATCAACCACGCTAAGACCTCTAGTCAGTAGCGAGATACTATCGACAATCCATATAACCATACACAGATATACGATCCATAATGGATATACCATCACGCTAGGACCTCTAGTCCATGGCCACATATTGACAACCACACACTTATCTATGCACAGACAACTAGATCTACCATAGATGCACCACTAATATGGGTATGATATAACAATCGACTCCATAATCCAATCCATCACCTAACCCTAGTAACGTAACACTGTAACCCAATCTGAGGTCACAAAGATAACCCTAACTACATGTACTTATTGAACATCTATCAGCTAACACATAATAGGATTTGTAGTTCACATCCATGATAGATAATCAATGAAATAACAACAATATATCTCAAAGGTCAAAGGCAGTACAAGCATATGATTAAATATGAGTGGATTTAAGATAAACAGATATAAACATATATCCAAATTCATGCACTAGAATTTGGTCAAAACTACCGGACCAGGTAGATATTACCCACCTGATAATAAGCTCGAATAATCCTCACGGTCGTGGACCTGCTTCGTATCCCAAACCTGCACATAATAGCAAACAATGATTAAGTACAAATCTCCGATAATTATACGAACAAAATACTAATTCGTTCTATATTCGCATCCTTCCCTCGTCTACAAGTAAGAACCCCGATTATCCCAATCCGTTACACTACACAGATCAACCACCATTACAATTACACCTACATCCCACACAAACCACACAACATCCATAAACAGGAACACACAAATTCCACCCTTAGCTCAAACACAATCCACTGCTATAACCAAATGGAATCGATCCACCGAAACACCATGGACAGTAAAGGAAAACAATCGGAACTACCCCACAACTGATTCTTGCCTCAAGCACAGTCAAAGAAACCCAATTACAACTCCGATCCACAGTTTATCCCCAAATCACAGTAGCAAATCTATAACCATCACAACTCTCTAATCATCTACAAACACCAAATAGATTATAGCTCAACACCATAACCCACCGACTTCCTACACAAATCAATCAAAGGAAAACAGAGATTATACCATACATTTCACCATTCAATCCATACCCCCAACCAACCCATTGGCAGAACATAGATCTACACCAAATCAGTAGAAATGATATAAATCACTCAAATCACAAATTAACTTCCAAATCATAGCTGCAATTCCTAACAATCCGAACACAATAGTTTCGATTCTCAACTCCATTGCATCAATCGACAAACCCACAAGTTCATAGTGATCTCAAACACACCCGAATCAAACGAATACCAAAATTACAATAACAGAACATAAATCAACACCAGATCAAATATTACCACTCTAATAATCCGAACAAATCACCATACAAAGCAATCACTACAACTACACAGCAATTCCACACAGCACAGGGGATGAAGGAACGGATCAACTTACCAATACTGTAGATCCTCCGGCGCTGCTCCTCCCCTATTCCCCCTGCTCACCGAAACCAATCCAAGCTCACCACGAGCTCAGCACTCTCGAAATTGCCGGTTGAAGGTAACCTCAACAAGCACAGATCGTCGGAAAACCCAATCTCGATTGGAAGCTCACCACCGCGATAACGACGCCGCTTTGTCACGAGTGTCGCGAGATTTTCGGCGAGAACCCTTGATCCTGGCCGAGATCTACCGGTGGTGGCGCCGTCGGCGGCCGGACATCGACGAGCGGAGATCGGCGACGGAAATCGCGCGGAGCAGAGAAATGACGCGGAGAAGAAAGAAACGGAGATCGCGATGTGATCGGTTCGTTCGGCAGCTTTTAAAAGTCGTTCGATTCTTGGTTCAGGTGAACCGGTCCAAACCCATTTCAAGCCCAACTCAAACCCAATCCAATTTGGTTCAGCTCAGCCGGTTCAGCCCTTAACCCAAGTCAACCCAAGCCCAATTTCAGCCAAAGCCCAATTTTAGCCCAAGCCCAACTAGCTAATCAACTTAATTAGCCCACTAATTAAGCCCAATTAATCTACTAATTAAACTCAATTAATTAAAGGGTTAATCCATAATAATATTTTTTTTGTTTCATATTCTACATTCTCCCCCACTTAATAAAAATTTGGTCCCCAAATTTCTGACTCATGTACAAGTATGAGATGTCACAATAACCATCTCAAATATCCGGAGAAAAGTCACACACCTCAAGTGACTAAGTAGGGTACTGAGCTCGAATATTATATTTCTAGCTCTTATATACACTCTCAACCGACCTATTAAAAGGTAAATAACTGTACCAAAGTGGAGCTCTATACCCGTAACCGATGGGAGACTTTGCTAGAATCGTAAGGTGAATCATGAATCACTATCAGAAATGATACTCAAGGATACTCCATAAATATAATTCCGTCAAGCGATCCAACGAAATTCATCTTACGGCTCGGAAGGAAATAAGCGAACCTAGCTAATCGATCATCGACTACCCAAATCCTATCAAGTCATTTCCGAATTCTAGATAATCTCCCAACACCGTCTAACGTACGAGGCTTCCACTTCATCACGGTACGTAATCCTACCGATCATAATATTCCAGCTTTGCTTATTGGCATACCCAACATCAAACTATGAAATCTACCGTGTCCCATATATCTTTTCACCCATAGGAACATCTCAAACTCGCTATTTTCGGATACACTCCAAATACATCACCACTCTCGAATGGCGAGCCTTCTAAATCAACTCGTCCTGAATCCAATGCAACTCCGTAAACCCCTATCCTCCTCAGAGACGGAGAATTGTTTTCTCGCAAGAGAAATTAATCTACTGTCTAAAATTCACTCTGTCACACAAAACTGAAAGTAACTGGAAGATTATAATGACTAATCTCGCTAGTTTCTCAACTAGTGTACACATAATATACTTCTCATTCAACCGCATCGGGATCGCTCCTAATCCCTAAAATGATGCATCTGCATAAAATACCCTTCCATCCCCAATGGAAGGACTAACTAATACTAATGCAAAAGTTAGTCACCGTCTAGACCCTGAAACCTAGCTTCACAAACTTCCGACCAGGTGATTTCCATCACCTTCTTGGTCCAACAAGTCGGCGGCATAGTATTGCTAGAACATCCTATCCTTATCTACGGTAAATACCAAATCAATCTAAGGAAACCACAACTTCCCTCAAGATTGGGAATATATCCATAAATATATCCTCCACAGATATGATGCCAAGCGATCTCAAATACTCAAAGAGTACTTGATTCCTCAAATCCATGAACGATTAAATCGTCGATAAGTATAACAACATTATCAACATCTCATAAAATTCATACCCAGTATGAAATGTTATCTTCTATACACCTGTACCCTTTTACTCTACTCTGATGATATATCAATCATCACACCAACAATGATAATTGTATGACATCAAGTCACTACAATATCAACACCCCCAATCATAAATCAACCCTAGAGTAAACTCAGGTGTCCTTTAACTGATCTAGACAGATCATCTATCCACAACGAAGGATATCCATTTTCAACTACTACATTTCAATCATCGATAATCGATGCATAACCTCAAAGGCTCATCTCTCTTTTTACAAAAAGTTACGAGTATTCTTAAGAAGAAATACTAGGAAAGATAAATCTCTCATAGTGTTTAGCAACACTAATACACGTAAAATCATCTTCCAGTATGAGGTCTTCAATATCGAAACTATTCCTGAAATCACCCCCAATCGCATATTCCACTTGCCCATACAGTGGCAAGCCCAGGAGTTCATCCGAAACTACATCCAAATACTGTCAGATTATATGCACATCCGAGATACAAGTTATACCCTCATTTCAACAATTTAACTACCCGTAAGGATATGTTTTATAGTGAAGGTATGTTTAGCAAAGGCTAAGGGTATCCCTTGACTTCTTGGTTGTTGATCAACATCTCACCTGACGGTAGAGAACATCATCAACCCACAAGTCGATAGAAACCCTTCTAATCCTATCTAAGAATGTTCTAGATCTAGATACCTGTAAACTACCGGTATCTCTTGACATATCTGCAAATAGGGTAACCTAAAAGTAACACCCCGAATGACCAATTCTTCGGTCTTCTATACCTCTTCTCCAGTAACTATGTAAACTCGCCCAACATCTGTTCTTGACGGCTGAGCTCCTGTAAGTGCAAAGGACTACCATGGATGAACTAAAGTCAACTGTTGAAACTGAGGTACAAACTGAAACAACTGCAATGGAGATGGTAAACACTGTTGTACTGGCAGAGAATATACAACCGATTGTAAAATACTAAAGAACTGTCAACATTGTAGCACGTTCTAACTTTGTGAAAGATATAACTGCAACTGGAGAATACCGCATAGATACGACCATCTTCGTAAATGCTCTCCTCTGTACAGAGCATAACCACGCCTGGAAAGGTAACAGTTGCTGTCGTCTGGGAAGGTAACAGTTGTTGTCTGAATGTCTGAATCTTCTGAGATGTCTTCTAATGATACTGCTGAGTAACTTGTTTCTCCCGGATGGAAGTATCAAAGAGCTCCAACTAAATCTGAGGTAATAGATCGCTGATGATGTGATAACCCAATCTTCTGTAATGATCTCAGCTTTCGAGGTTGTGGATCATCCGCTCAAAAGCATCATCCATAGTCTTCAATTGAGTCTTCAAAGTACATACTCTCCTTGTAGATATCGGTTGCTTATAGTAGAAACAGATAAAATGATCCGTCGGATAATCTGACTTTGGTGTCGTCGTAACCCGCACTTCACGCACATAATCTCCCTTCGGAGTCTTTCCTCTGATTTCGCTGATAAACATGAAAAAGGTGTTGTCGATCTGCAATCGGTCTTCTATGATCGGTAATCATTCATACATTTATGAAAATTGATTTAAGGACAATTAGCATGACTTGAAGTCCCATGTATAAGAGAATCAAGTAGTGTTGTCTTAAAAAATATATGAGCCCTCAGATTAAGATGAAAAAAACTCACATCTCATATCACATTGATATGTGTATGTATTGATACACTCTAGACACATGTGAGATGCTAGGAAATGAGTTAAGTTCAAGATGCATAGTACTTGCATCTAGATGAACTCAAACTCACTTTTATACTATGGATGAATCATGAGGAAAACTTATGTACAAGTCATGTGCATTAAGCCCATAGACCATGATTCAATATAAGATTTTAAAACTATTTCAAAATCATGTTGAAAAACCTTGGTGAAGTCTATCTTTTGATAGCAATCACCATTGCTGATGTTGATACAAAGTGAACTCAAAACAATGAAGTTTTTCTCATTTTTGAACTTTGTATCAAACTCACTATTTTATGGGTAAATTATTTTTTCAAATATTTTTCATCCAGTGTATTTGGTATAAGTATTATATGTATGAAGTTTCATGATTTTTTAAAATACGTATAATTACTTATGTATTATCAAAATTCATTCGAAGTCAAAAGATTTGCGATTATCGATCGCCATTGTTGGCGATCGATTGGCGTCAACAAGGCATCAACTAATAATCATAAGTCATCGATCACAAGTCTAATTTCGAGTAAACAAGGTTGGTTTAGCCTGATTTCAGCTATTTTATGTTACCTTAACTGCTCATAACCCTAGGATATGCTTTGGAAAGCATTAGAAAGGGTGAAAATCCATTGGATATGGATTAGGAGAGTTGTTTGGGTGTTGTATCAATTTTAAGGTGTGTAAAAATTCAAGTTTAAAATTTTAACCTTAATTTTGATAGTTTAGTATTCCTATAGGCTTAGGGACTCTCCAAGGACATTGTTGATGCAATGGTCAAGGGGAGCAAGCCTTTAGGGAGAGGTATCCATCATGGAATAATGGATGTGTTTCTTTCTCATGAGGGGGAGAATTTAGGAGAAATAAGGATTGTCTCTCTTGAGTGATATGTGACTTATCACTAGGAAGAGTAAAGACATCCTAGACATTTTTGGACTAAGGGGGAGATTATAAGATCTCATTGGGATATGAGACATTGACACCCTTGGAGAAAACTTTTTTGATGTATGTCAAAAAGGGGAAGAAAGTGAAACTACCAATTTGGAAGAATTGATAAGGAGATTTGAGTTAGGGTTTAGGTCTAACTCAAAGGCGTTTGGTTTTTGTCAAACATCAAAAAGGGAGAGATTGTTGGTGCAATCGGCCCAGGTCATGATTGACCGGACTCGAGTTTGACTCGAGTAGTATTTTGATGTTTGACATTGATGTTTGACAATGTGTTGGGGAGATGGTTGGTGCAATCGATCCAGGTCATGATTGACTGTTTGACGATAGTTTGACCATTATTTGACTATATGGTTGACTTGGGGTTAACCATATGATGGAGAAGCCCAAGTGTGACACTTAACAATGGAAAAGTCCAAGTCTTGAGTACTTGGCATAGAAAGTCCAAGCATAGGTCTTGGCAAAGGAAAGTCCAAGCTTGAGTCTTGACATTTGGAAAGTCCGACATTGGATTGACATGGAAAGTCCAAGGGTATAGTGTTGGCCACGTAAGTTCAAGAGTGTAGTCTTGACAGTGAAAGTCCAAGTCATGGCTACTTGGTATTTGGGAAGTCCAAGGGTTGATATTGACGGCGTAAAGTCCAAGGATGGAGTCTTGGCAGCATAAGTCCAATGGTTGACGGCGTAAAGTCCAAGTGTGGTCTTGGCAGCATAAGTTCAATGTGCCTTGGCAGTGTAGACACTGTTAGCATAATAATAGCCGATGGAAGCACCTGAAGGCTAGCGTATGGATAAACAAGTCATGGATGATTTAGAGGGATCCGATAGGCGTTAGGCTAATGGAGGTGGCTAGAAGGCTTAGGTCTAGGCTAAAGGTGGTCTAGCAAGTATGAGGGAATCATATTTGGTGTTAAACCTCATGGTTGAGGTTTGTCAGTTGACTGGGGTTATGGACCAATCGACTGGTCAAGTGTTTTGACAGCCGAGTCGACACTCAACAGTTGATTGAGATTATGACCAGTCGACTACTGTGAGTCGACTAGGGTTCAATTGTAGCAAATTGGCCTAGCAGTCGACTGTCAGCATTGGGCAGTCGACTACTGGTTGAGTTTGAGCACAGAACGCTCGGTAGCCAATTGGGAAATCGACTACGACGTTGGCAGTCGACTGTCAATTGATCTGTTAGAATTTTTCCAGCATATATCAAGTCGTTGTCTCACAACGATACTGTTGACAGTCAACTGGGACCTTATAGCAGTCGACTGTCAAGTGCAAAATCAACCCGTTGCAAGTTAAAAGGAGCAGCTCGTAAAAGATTTCGGCATTGGTTCTTGGAGTGGTTTCTTGAGACGATTTGGAGACGAAGTGCAGGTGCATTTCAAGGTCCTTCACGCTCGTTCAAGCAACCAATAAGCAAAGTGTTCAAAGTCCTAATTTGTAAAATGTTCTTTACATTTCAATTATATTTTGCTTGTATTTCTTTGTATTGCTTTTGTAATCGCTTGTAAGAGATTTTCTCCACTTCTGGTGTGTCACCGAAAAAGAGGATTTGATTAGTGGTGTGTATTTGCATCGCTATGGCTCATTCGAGTCCAATCCATGGAGTAGAAACCTTGAGATTCTGAACCATGTTATATTTTCGTATTGTGATTGTATTTGTGTGTATTGTGTATTTGTCTATATTATTTTTGTATATTCCGCTACGTACTAACGTGTTGTAGATAAGCACACGATCAATTCCATCAAACCGACGACAACGCTATTCATCCCCTTCTAGCGGACACATAGGTCCTAACACTTCTTTCATCTTCTTAACCTTATCTCTTGCAACAAGATCTCCATTAATGTATAATCGAATTATAGAATGTGATCCTCCTTTCTTTCCACTGTCTTAGTTTGATCTCGATCATTAGCTTGTTGGTCTGCATCTTGTTCTCCATTTTTAACTCCATCAGATATAAAGACCTGGTTTGTAGTAAATGAGACTTTTAACACACAAATAACTAAGGATGGAGAATTGTTGGAATCAGACAACTGGAGTATCGAGCAAAAACGAAATGTTTAGTCAAATGCAAAAGCCACCGGACACTCCCATGTAACTTAGCCCCATACCAGCTTAATAAGATTTGACTATTCCAAAGCAATAAGGAAATTTTGGGATAAGGTAGTGGAATTGCAAGACTAGGCATTCAAAAATTTCCAAAAGGGATCTTTAGTTCAGCCATCTCTACGAGGAATGGTGAGTTGGTAGATTAATTGCACTGGAGGTTTAGGAACTCAATAGTTTCTATTTGATTGGAGAAAGTGTGAATAATTGCAACATCATTAGGTATACCTTAAAAGCCTTCATTCAGTGCATTTTATTGGATACCTATAAAGTATCAAAAGAGTGAGTATTTTGCATTGTTTTTCAACAGTTAATTATAATACACAATTAAGGTAGCTCCTTTCTTCTAGGCACGAAGACTTTTAGAAGGGAGTTTGAAGGGAAAATATGATAGTAGGACCTAAGGGACTCGAGCAACAATGATAGATAGGACTAAAAGAATATTAGATCTGCTCCCAAGAACAATCAAACAACCTTCCACCACTCTTGAGAACCAAGGTTGAAACCACTTTTCTTTATTATAACTGCCATTGTAATTTATGCTGCTTTGGTTAGAGTTCGTGGCATATTTCTTATACAACTTTCCATGCCTAGCATGAACTAGGCTTATCGTGAAACTAATTTTGCTCATCACACGTTAAGTGCAATAATAACAAACACTAACTGAACTTACTAAACCTCTAAGAAACTCTATCTTTACTTTGTACAAATGTCACACGAAGGTATACTATGTCCGGCCACCGAACATCACCCTCTTATGATAATATAATATTTAACCAGTACAAGGCCATTTAGTGGCAACCAAACACATCATATATGTATATATTTATGCAAAATAATAGCAGAAGACTATCACAGTATGAGTTATAAAACTCGAACATAATGCATACCGATATGACTGTCTACGTGTAAAAGATATACTGTAATAAATCCAAAAAAGTAAATGAAAACCCAAATGGAAGTCCAACAATATAATTCACCAAGTTAACTCAAGTCTGCGAATACCAAACATAGCATAACCAAAATAACCCTTAAGAGTGAGATGAGATGAGATTAATTAGTAGAGCTGAGATGAGATGAGATCAATTGGTAGAGCTCCGAACTTCACAATGTATCCTCTATCTGCTACCTGAGAGGATAAAATAGATAGGATAGTGAGCAAAATACTCAATGGATATAAGAGAAGATAGTGCACGAATAACATATGTAGATTCTCAAAGGATATACAATCTCAGTAGCAATATTACTCAACAAGTAAATAGTAATATAATGTGTGTACCAACCTAGTCCATCCAATGTCATAGCATACACAACAAAAAGGAAAAGATCTCTAATCCCTACTGCCAAATGTACATGAGCAGACAAATGATAACATGTAAGAAACATACATACAAGTACACACAAACAGATATCCAAGGCATGCCCATGCATGACCACTGTCTACACGCAACACCTGCTACCACCATTACAGTGTGGTCGAGTGAGCAAGACATGACAATTGCATACACTCCAGCTACCACTGCTGTAATGAGTGGCCGAGTGGTCAAGTCCAAATTGTAGATATCTAGCTACGTCATCTTGCACGAGGCTCCGACTATCACTACCACTGAGTGACTGAGCAGACAGACCGATATGTATCCACATATCCAAAACTCTGGAAACGCTCTCGACCCTATAGGGGAGACAACTATCATCCAGAGACACATGATGTGATATCACGCAACCCATGAGTATGACTACACTACCGACCTCTTTGGTGATCAATGTACTATGCAATGATGAATCATCCATGTCTGTAGACTTCCTAACGACGTGCTCTACCTCACAAGGAGCCATAGTCGATAGAAAATAAATAGTGTGAAGACCTCCCACCCTCAACTATATCTCCATTGATAACATGCTCAACTACACACAGGAGTTTGCATAATGCGATAAAATGTAATATGACAACTATATCCGCATAAATATCTAATCCACATATATACCTCCATTGGCGACCCCTCAATTCCACTTGAGAGACATGGCCAACAGGAGCAATGCATAATGCAAGGAAATGCAGTATGACAGTCATGTCTGCAAAAATATCTAATCCACAGAAATATCTCCATTGGCGACCGCTCAATCACATATGGGAGGCATGGTCAACTTGAGCAATGCACAAAAATGCGATATGACAAACATGTCTACAAATATCACCATCCCTACAACTAGAAATGTACATGACGATATAAACAAGTATCGTAAGAAAAATCATCAACAGAGATATACGAGACTATATTGATAGCAAGTAGAGTATCTCAAAGTTCAAGTAGCTAAGTATCAAACTTCAGCACAATAAGAGTGGAGTCAAGATAATATACTAATACTATAGGTTCATGCATTAAAATCAATGATCTATAGAAAAAAAAGATGGAATTACCCACCTGATATGTAGACTATCCGAAATCTCTACGTCCACAAATAATCTCATATCAAAGTCCTGAAATATAGAATATGAATTATACTGAATTCTATCATCAATGGAATCATATCCTAGATCGGTTTAATCCATTGGTTAAACTGGTTATTTACCCATACACTTATTTATCCCCTTAACCTAATCATTCATTCACATAAATCGTTATTCTAAACCACATATATACTGTAATTAGAATCTCTTTCAAGTAACTAATTACTCTAATCACACATCTATATCAAAAACACCTAGATCTTCTCTTACCTCACATTGTTTCAATAGGCCACAACTAACTTCCTGATACAAAAGAAATCTGATCTGCACAGATCGATGGAACTGTAGGTAAATCAAATCTCAACTCCAATGTATCCTAAGCACCTCCAACTGCAAGAGCATAAGTCTTCCACTGATCTATCCATCTTCGAACCCAATCCAACCAATAGAAGATGACCGAAAATTACCAGAATTAGGTGGGGAGGAGGTTGTAGGGAATGAGACTGGTCGATTCACCGATCGAAGGCCTCGAATCCACTGTGAGCAGCGGTGATAACGCTCTTCCCAGTCGCGACGACAGCCTCAGTCGAAATCCCTAGAAATCCCCAATCGTTGGTAATGGGAAGATTTGTGCTCCGGACCGAGAGTCATCACCAAGATAAAGGGTCACCAACTCTCAATCTTGGACTCGAGGGTAGCTCGCAAGATGACGGCAATTCAAATCGGAAGTCGCCGTGGAGGACACAGAGAAGGACGAAAGAGGAAGGAGGCAGTGAGGGAAAATGGAGCGGTAGCTCCGTTGGCGGCCGAGCTTGCGACGAAGGCAAGACGACGATCGTGAGAGGGCAACGACCGAGCAAGCGATCAAAATCACAAGAGAAAACAATGGAGAGGAGAAAGAAATCAGGTCAGGAGGTAAGGCCGGCTCCTATTGGTCTTTTATAGATAAGTAAACTTACGGTTAAATTTAATTAACCCTTGATTAACCACACTAATCACTCACTTATTAGTCCCATAATCAATTTCCATTAAATTGATAGCTTGATTAATTATCGTATTTAACACTCTCTCACACTAATAAAAATTTGACCTCTAAATTTCCTACTTAAGCGCGATAAGTAAGCAATTCAAGTACTCTTAGAAGAGTTACACACCTCAAGTAAATTGATGGAGGTATTGAGCTTGGATAATATCTTCCAACTACCAAGTGGCCTTCTCATCTGTATGATGCTACTATCCGACCTTTATGAGTTGAATGGTTTTGTTTCACAATTGTCGTTCCTTATGACCAAGAATCTGCATCAGAATCTCCTCATAAATTGCATTTAGCTGAAGTGGAATCGATACATCCTTCATAACATGAGTGAGATGCGGTACATATTTCCTCAGCATAGAAACATAAAATACATTATATATGCTAGCAAGAGTCGGAGGTAATGCTAGATGGTATGCTACCTCACCAATCCGCTCCAATATTTCGAACAGTCCAATGTAGCATGGAGCTAATTTCCCTTTAGTCCAAATCTCTTAGTACTTTTCATAGATAAAACACACAAAAATACGTGACCTCCCACCGAAAACTCCAGAGGCCTCCGCCTTCGATTCGCATAACCCTTTTGTCGATCTTGAGCCTCTGATATCTTTCGTCTGATGAAACGTACTAACTCTATATCTTGCTGAATACTCTATGGCTCCAATAGCTGTAATTCACCAACTTCCTCCTACAAAATAGAAGATCTACATGCTCTGCCATATAGAACATTGAAAGGAGTCATCTTGATAAAAGAATGATAACTGTTGTTATATGCAAATTCCACTAGATGCACATGCTCCTCCCAACTGCCACCAAAATCCACAACACAAGCTCTCAACAGATCTTCCAAAGTCTGGATGACACACTCTGACTAACCATCAGTCTACGAATGAAATGTTATACTTAAACGGAGCTCTGTACCCATGGCCTGTTAGAGACTTTGCTAAAATCGTGAGGTGAATCGTAGATCTCTGTCAGATATAATACTCAAGGGTAGTCCATGTAACCTAATGATCTCTCTATAGTATAACTCTGCCAAGTGATCCAGCAAGTCTATCCTATGAATCGGAAGAAAATGAGCGGATTTGGTTAACCGATTCACGATCATCCAAATCACATCATGTCCTTTCCGGGTCCTGGGTAATCCCAGGACAAAATCCATGGTGATGTGCTTCCACTTCCATTCCAATATCGAAATCTCCTTAAGTAATCCGACTGGCCTATGATATTTGACCTTCACCTACTGACATACCAGACATCGAGCAATAAAATCCGCAATATCCTTCTTCATGTCATTCCACCAATAAGAACGCTTCAAATCTCGATATATTTGGGCACCACCTGGATGTATCACAAATTTCGAATGATATGCCTCTCGAAGCAACTCTTCCTTAATCGAATGTGAGTCTGGAACATACAGTCTTCCTCGAAATTGGAGAATTCCTTTCTCATCATAAGAAAATTTCGCCTGGCGTCTGGAGTCCACTCTACTACAGAGAAACTGAAGATGTTGGTCACTAACCTGTGCCTTCTTAATTTTCTCAACTATGGTTGATCAAGAACCATAGAAACTAATATCCCTCATTGGGTTTGGCCTTGTTCTAGCAATCACAACTCCGAAATCTGCTGAACCAAATCAGTAACTGTCACCCAATGACTAGCCAAAATCCCATAAGACTTTCAGCTCAATGCATCAACTACTATATTAGCTTTCCCCATATGGTAATTAATAGTGCAGTCATAATCTTTCAAATATTCCATTCATCGTCTCTGTCTAGGATTCAACTCTTTATGGGTAAACAGATATTTCAAACTTTTATGATCTATGTAAATCTCAAAAGTGATCTCATACAAGTAATGTCTCAATATCTTTAGAGCAAAGATGAAAGTTGTCATCTCCAAATCGTGAATAGGATAATTTTTCTCGTGATCCTTAAGCTGACGGGAGGCAAAAGATACTACTTGGTCAAACTGCATCAATACCACTCCCAATCCTTGTAAGGATGCATCTGTATATAGTACAAACTCATCCTCACCTGAAGGAATCACTAATACGGGTGCACATATCAACTGCTATTTAAACTCCTGAAAACTAATTTCATAAGCTTCTGACCAAGTGAACTTCATTCCTTTCTTGGTCAAGCGAGTTAACGATATAGCAATACTAGAAAAAACCTCTACAAATCTATAGTAATACCTAGCTAAACCAACAAAACTACGAACCTCCTGAACTGTCTTCGACTGCTCTCAATTGGTGACTGCTTCAATTTTCTAAGGATCCACTGAAATACCTTTGCTGGAAACCATATGTCCAAGAAATCCTACTGAGTGTAATCAGAATGCACATTTATTGAATTTTGCATAAAGATGCTCTCATTGTAATGTCTCCAATACGATATGAAGATGTTGTTCATGCTCCACTTTGGATCGTGAATATATCAAAATATCATCAATGAAGACAATAACGAACCAATCTAAATACTCCAGAAACACTCGATTCATCAAATCCATGAATGCAGTCGAAGCATTAGTGAGTCCAAACGGCATCACCAAGAACTCGTAGTGTCGATACCAAGTACGAAATGTCATTCTCTGCACATCCTCATCTCTCACTCTAAGTTGATGATAACCTGATCGTAAATCAATCTTAAAGTACATGCAAGTATCCTTAAGTTGATCAAATAAATCCTCGATCCGTGTCAAAGGATATTTGTTCTAAACAGTTACTGCATTCAGTTGACAATAGTTGATGTATAACCTCAGAGATCCATCCTTCTTTTTAACAAAAAGCACTGGAGCTTCCCAAGGAGAAACACTAGGACGAATAAACCCCCTATCCAATAGTTCTTGCAATTGTTCCTTAAGCTTCTTCAATTCTTTTGGTATCATACGGTATGGAGTCTTAGACACTGATATCATTCTCGGAATTACCTCAATTACCAATTCCACTTGCCTATGAGGTGGCAAGTCCGGAAGTTCGTCCAAAAACACATCTGGATAGTCCTGAACTATACGAATGCTTGAGGGTTGTGATGCACTCCCTTAGCTTGTATCAAAGATAACAAATACCCTCGACACTCAAAATCCAACATCCTTTGAGCATATACTACTGAAATGATAGATACTCCATTATCCTTAGTACCAATGAATTCCCAATACAGGTTGATCCGAAGGTCGGGAGGTCACCACTCTTGCTCGATAGTCAATGGTAGCATGATAAGTAGCCAACCAATCCATACCATGAATAATGTCAAATTCTACCATTTCTAATACCTGAAGATCCACAGTAAGGATATAACTGTCAAAGTCCAACGGACACCCCTTGATCTCTTAGTGAGTAGTCAATACCTCTCCTGAAGGTAGAGTTACCGTTAATCCACACGATCGAAATGTAGAGATTCTCTAAATCTTATCCAAAAATATTCTAGATAATGTTAGTGGCTATAAGATTCATATATCTCCACAATGACATGATATTTTCCACTTTGGACCTAAGCCCTCATAATTTTATTTTTGAACTTTACCCAAAAGGTCTCATATCAATAGAGATATCTTTTCATCTTATAAGCACATGATCTTTTCCGTATTCTATCAAGGTGAGATTTTGATTGTATTTTCAATACTCCCAACAATCTCCCCTCAAACAAAGGACCACATTGAACCTCCCCCTCAAGTCTATCTGTCCTCGAAGGACTTCCTTTGCTTGATTCTTGATCCTCAACCCACCAGAACTTCTTACCAACTGTCTGATCCTTCTAACCCAGCTGGACTTCCAACCAGTTATTCGATCCTTCTAACCCAACTAAACTTCCTGTCAGTTGTCTGATTCTCCTGACCCAACTGAACTTCCTAGCTAGTATCTGATCTTGATTTGGACATGAGAGCCCCATTTCCTTCGTTCGAAGTGCATGGCTTGATATGGACCTGACTCTGATATCAATTGTTAGTGCAAATAAAATTCATATATCTCCATAATGATATAATATTATCTACTTTGGGTCTAAACTCTCATGGTTTTATTTTTGGATTTTACCGAAAATGTCTCATACCAATGGAGATATCTTTTCAACTTATAAGCACATAATCTTTTTCATATCTTACCAATGTGATATTTTGATTGTATTCTCAATACTCCCAACATATATGAATAAATGTGAACTACCAGTATCAATCAGAGTATCAACATATATAGAATAAATTGAAATCATATTCCGAATGACTAATCCTTCGGCCTGCCTCTCTGGTAATAGCATACACACGTCCAACCTCCGCACTAGATGGTTGTGTTCCTAAATGAGTGGTAGAGTGCCTCAACTTTGGTTGAATCTGGCTTTGAGGTACTAATACCGACCGCTAAATCTGCTATGAAGGCACCATGTACATCTGAGAGCCTACTGATAAATATTGTTATATCAAAACCGCTGAGTAATACGCCACTGGAGCTGCAGGATACGGAATAATCGCTGGTATTGTTGCATGCTCCCTTTCCTACAAGTGGTATAACTGCGCCTGAGGAGATAACGACTGCTGCTGTCTAAACAACTGAGTCCTCTGTGATGACTTTTACTGGTGCTGTTGAGTAGGTCATTTCCCCTGGCCGAAAGTATTTGGAGACTCCAACTGTACCTTCAGCGTACACTCACGGCTCATGTGTCCTGGAAGCTTGCAATAAAAATAGATAGACTGCTCCAGTGGGCACTCTGATTTTGTATGACTTCTAGATCCACAACGGAGACACTTAATCGTGCCTTAGTTCTACTGCAAACCACTAGAAGATCATGCATGTGACTGATTGCCCTTCTGAGGTCTAGAAGACTCATTAGCGAAATCCCGAAGGCCACACTTTTGGTCTTGTCCCTGCTGACTAACATTTGGTGGGTTCTGGTTCTTAGACTTACTTTGAGAAAGTTGCTTTTCTGACTCTTTTTCCCAGACCACTGGCTGTTGAGTCATCTCTATAAATATAGCTCAATCTAGAGTCTCTTTGTAGGTACTGATAGAAGATCCAAACATCCTAACTCGGATATATGCAATAAACCCCTAGATAAACTGAAACATTCTGTCTCCATCTTGAACAACAAGATGGATGGAACTTCACTAGTCTAGTAAATTCTACATTATATTCCATAACTGATCGACGCCCTGCTTTAGGTTTAAGAATTCCTGACAATGTGTTATGCAAAACGATGCAAAAAAATACTCTCTCAAAAATATCCCAGAATAAAGACCAAGAGATACCCTGCTCTCCGACTACCATCTTTTGCATCTTCCACTAGGTAACAACCTGATCTCGAAGATGATATGTAGCTAAACCCACCTTTTCTGCGTTTGTGCAAGTCATATACTCAAAAGTGCCTTCCAGATTACCCAACTAGGCATGAGCAATCCACGGGTCAAATTCCCTATGGAATAAGGTAAACCAGTTCTTAACTGACTGCACCGAAAAAGGTATGCGCGATGTCCATAACCGAACTAGAATTTGCCGGTACTGGCAATGAAAGTGGTATTTTCTGATCCAGAGATCCCTGACCTCCCGTGGTGAAGTGTAGCTTGCTTTTGACTATTAGACACATCCTCGGTAGACTCAGGTCCAACGAACTCAACGGGTCATTTTAGTGGACAACCCTTACCACGAGTGCACATAGGGGCCATATTAATGTTTGATAATACCTGCTAAATAATTTACATAAGTATCTAGTCATAAATGCAATACATTATGAAATCTTACCTTCTAATGCTTGGAAAGCCACTACCAGTTCAATCTCATAAACACCAAAACCGAATAAGCAAATTCCAAGGTCCAAAAACACGATAGAAAACTCATAAACCATGCATGAGCTTCACAACCATGGCACTGATACCGATAAAATAATATATTAACACCATAACATAGTTCATGTACTAAGATCAATGATCTATAGAAAAAAAAGTGAAATTACCCACCTAATATGTAGACTATCCGAAATCTCAACATCCACAAACAATCTCGTATCAAAGTCCTGAAACATAGAATATGAATTATACTAAATTCTATCATCAATGGAATCAAATCCTATATTGGTTTAATCCATTGGGTAAATTGGTTATTTACCCATACACCTATTTATCCCCTTAACCTAATCATTCATTCACATAAATCGTTATTCTAAACCACATATATACTGTAATTAGAATCTCTTTTAAGTAACTAATTACTCTAATCACACATCTATATCCAAAACACCTAGATCTTCTCTTACCTCAAGCTGTTCCCATCGGCCACAACCGACTTCTTGATACAAAAGAAATCTGATCTGCACAGATCGATGGAACTGTGGGTAAATCAAATCTCAACTCCAATGTATCCTAAGGACCTGCAACTGCAAGAGCATAAGTCTTCCACTGATCTATCCATCTCCGAACCCAATCCAACCAATAGAAGATGACAGGAAATTACCAAAATCAGGTGAGGAGGCTGTAGGGAATGAGACAGGTTGATTCATCGATCGGAGGCCTCGAATCCATTGTGAGTAGCGGTGATAACGCTCTTCCCAGTTGCAACGGCAGCCTCAGTCGAAATCCCCAATCACTGGTAATGGGAAGATTTGTGCTCCGGATCGAGAGTCGTCACCGAGATGTAGGGTCGCCGACTCTCAATCTTGGACTCGAGGGTAGCTCGCAAGACGGCGGCGATTCGAATCGGAAGTCACCGCCGAGGACACGGAGAAGGATGGAAGAGGAAGGAGGCAGCGGGGGAAAATGGAGCGGTAGCTCCGTTTGCGGCCGAGCTTGCGGCGAAGGCACGATGATGATCGTGGCGAGAGAAAACAAGGGAGAGGAGAAAAAATCGGGTCGGGAGGTAAGGCCGACTCCTGTTGGTCTTTTATAGGTAAGTAAACTTAGGGTTAAATTTAATTATCCCTTGATTAACCACACTAATCACTCCCTTAATCAATTCCCATTAAATCGATATCTTGATTAATTGCCGTATTTAACAACAAATCTTAGCAAACAATCTAGCGGTCAAAAACTCTATAATGCGAGCATAAAAATGCAATGTGGATATAAGAGCGAAATATTTGATGTAAAATAGTACGTCTCATAATAGAATTCATTGAGTACGTCTCATTTTTTCCCTAACTTAACAACATTTATTCTTTTATAAAAATTATTGTTAAATTTCTCTTATACTTTTCATCATTTCTCATGTTCCTTCTTTTATGCTCTTCCAAATATTTTTTTATTAAGGAATTCACATGTAAACAAATGTTGTATATGGGCAAATGACCTACAATTTATCTAGTAAAGGATGCATCTTATATAGGAATGAATAACCCACCATCCATTTAGAACAAAGTGCATCGTATATATATATATATACTTTAACTACAACTGTGACCTTGACATCTTCGATCAACCCATTAATTATTTCTTTAATTTTTTTTAGATCAAACCCTTGTAATTGGGGCTTCATCAATGCGTAATGGATCATCAAGTAGTTCTAAAATGAGATGCTCTTTCTTTTCCATGGCCGTAACTTAATTCTCATCCTTAACTTGCTTGGCCAACTTGGTCTACATCTAAGTCTCCATCAAGATCTATAATAAGGTGGATTTGAAGGTGATCAGAGAAGAATGATACAGAATAGCCAAGATTGTGGTACATACGAGGGACTATAGGTTTAACATAAGGTGAACTCAAAAGCAATGTAAAAAGTATCAACAAAATCGAAGACCTAAAGGCAATATGTGCTATAAGACATCTTGAGTAAGAGTCTGCGCTTTTAGAAAATATTATCAGGGATAATGTGTACAACTGGACTATCTCCATATTCCTACTTGTAGTCGTCGGTTAAATCCGATCCCATAGCTTTGTGTTAACTTATGAGGTCTAAGCCAAGTGAAATTGAAATCTTCGAGCATATTAAATCGATTGAAGGTGAGCTCTAATCGACCCAAGTGTCAATTGAATACAAAGGTTCAAATAATAGAATCTCTATGTATGCACCAATCAATTAAAACTATATCTAATAAATGGGAAGTGTTAGAATATTATATATGGCTTGGGAGAATTTATTTGAATATCGTTAGGGATAAATATTTCCTAGGATAAAGTTTGAATTATTCCTAGGATAAGGTTTGATTTATTCCTTTAACTAGGGTCTAATTTTTATATATAAATAGGGCTTCCTCTATGTAATAAGATATATCTTTTTATGAAATAACATGCTATCAGAATTTTAGGTTTTCGCATTTTTTCTCTCTCGCGTTTCTCTCCCGAACGCGCCTCTTCTCCTTTTTCCGCCGCTGCTCGCATTCCTCTCCCGAACGACGTCGTTCCAAGCAGCTCGCAGACAGAAGAAATGTCGCGAACCTCTCCGTCGCGCGACGACCATCCAGTGCTGCTCACGTCCTTCATCCAGTGATGCAGACTTCTTCCCGCGAAGGACGTCGCGGCTTTCCTCACTCACACGGATGCCCTCGTCCGCGACATCCTCCAGCGCATCGAGCGCGTCAAGCACCGCCTCCAGTGCATCCAACGCCGCCTCCAGCGCCACCTCCGATCTGCCTCGTCTCGCGGCGCCTCCCGCGAGCCGCTCGAGGCGCGACGGACTTCTCCATCTCGCCTCAGTCCATCTTGACGCCCCGCCGCCTTGCCGGTCCCTGGCGCTGACACCAGCTTGTCGGCGCCCGTCGCCTTCCACTCCTACTGCCAAACAACACCTTCTCTGGAAAATCCCACGGGTTGAGCGAAGGCTGCTTCTCCAGCACTTCCGGCAGCTTCCTTTCGGACCATCCAGCCTTCCTCTGTCATGACTACCTCCAGCACCTCGAAGCCAGATTTCCCAATTTTTACTAACCACGTTACGGCACCGCTCTCGTCCGAGCTCTTGGATGGTAAGAACTACTCCTCTTGGGCCTCTCACATTGAACTTTGGCTTGTTGGATAGGGCTATGAAACACATCTCATTCAAACTGAAGAGGATTTCAAGTCGTCGATCGTCCCTTATGGAAAAAAAAATTGATGCTCAGTTGTGTTGTATTGTCCGAGCCACCATCCATCCATCTCTCAGGGATGTCTTCCGCACTCATAAGACCTGCAAGGATGTTTGGACACAGACTCAACAACTTTTTACAAACACTTTTCAGCGTCTCTATCAAGTTTGTGACGACCTCATGATCATCCTTAATGCCCATCAGATCAAGGATTCTATGTCAACTTATCTGGGATCAGTTTCTAGCCTCCTATGTAAGTTCAATGACCTGCTTCCACCTGCGGCCACTCCTGTTGCAGAGCTTGAAAATTTAAAGAAATTTTTTATGTCACTGGTCTTATATGGTTTGCCCACAGATTACTCTCATATTCGTGATCAGATCCTGGGCAGCCCCATAGAGGCCACCATGAACTCTACCTGGGCGACTCTCCTCCGTGTCCCTGCCAAAGTCTTGATAGTGTCATCTTCCGTTCCTGTTGACTCTTCAACTTTGGTCTCTCGGAACAACAAACTTCCACCTCGTAAGGGTGGAAAAGGACGTCATTAGTGTGATCATTGTCACCGACCAGGACACACGATTGATAAATATTGGAGTCTCCATGGTCGACCTCCACGTGCTGCTCAGATCGCCCAGAGTTCTGTCACTTCTTCAGCTTCCACTTCACAGTCGACATCAGATCCAACTCCACCGCCTTCCTACGATGACTTTATGAAATGGTATGAGGATCGATGGGATTCTAATTTCACGGCTGCCGTTACACAAACTGGTAATTCCTTTACTGGCATATCTCGCTCTTCGGGTCCATGGGTACTTGACTCTGGGGCCACCGATTATATCACGGGTAATAGATCTCTATTTTCTTCACTATCTGCTTCTAGTTATTTACCCTGTGTTACCATGACAAATGGTTCTCAAATTCAGTCCCAAGGTGTTGGTATTATTCATCCTTCTCCATCTCTTCCCATTCAGAATGTTCTTTATGTTCCCGGAGCTCCCTTTAATTTGTTATCAATAAGTCAGCTTACTCGGTCTCTTGATTGTGTCATCTCGTTTACTAAATCTTCTGTTTCATTACAGGATCGGAGTACGGGGAGGATGATTGACTTCGGATGTGAGTCTCATGGCCTATATCGACTTCAACAAAACTCTCTTGGTGGTGCAACGGCGGCATCTCCACTTGTTATTCATGCTCAGTTGGGACATCCTGGTCTTGATAAGTTAAAACAGTTACATCCTAGTCTGTCTCACTTAGAGTCTTTGTCTTGTGAGTCATGTCAGTTAGGCAAGCATGTTCGTAGTTCGTTTTCTCCTCGCATTATAAGTCGGGCTACGTCCCCCTTTGTTTTGGTTCATTCCGATGTCTAGGGTCTGAGTCGTGTTGCCTCTTCATTGAGATCAAGATATTTTGTTACTTTTATAGACGATTTTTCTCATTGTACTTGGTTATATCTGATGAAGGATTGTTCAAAATTGTTTTCTATTTTCCAATCTTTTTTTAATGAAGTAAAAACACAATTTGGTATCCCTCTTCGATCCTTGCAGAATGATAATGCACGTGAATATCTATCTACTCCGTTTCGGACCTTCTTGGCATCTCATGGCGTATTACATCGGTCGTATTGTCATCATACCCCCTAACAGAATGGAGTTGCAGAACGCAAGAATCGTCGTCATCTTCTCGAGACCACCCGAACTCTTCTCCTTCACTGTCATGTTTCTCTTCATTTTTGGGGTGATGTCGTACTTACTGCATGATATCTCATTAATCGCATGCCTTCCTCCACTTTACAAGGTCAAATATCACATCATGTACTTTATCCAAAGCAGTCCCTTCATCCTTTACCACCTAGGGTCTTTGGTTCTACATGTTTTGCTCATGCTCTTGATCCTGGCATTGATAAACTCTCTCCTCGATCGCATAAATGTGTTTTCCTTGGGTACCCAAGGTCTTAGAAAGGGTATAAGTGTTATTCCCCTACACTTCGTCGGTATTTCATCTTTCCTGATGTCACGTTCTTTGATTCAGTTCCTTTCTTTAGGTCTTCAGAGTCGTCGTCCGAGGTTCATCCTTCTATGTCTGTACCAGTCTTTGATCCTCCGAAGGATTCTCTATCGCCCCCAGCCTCAATTCCTCCTTCTTTGCAGGTTTATCAGCGCCGTCCTCGTCCTGCTTTGCAGCCGCCGAACACTGACTCTGCCATGGGATCATCTCCGAAGCTAGGTCCTCTGCTCCTTCCTCTAGTCCAGTCTTCTGACTCTGATATTCTCATTGCACTTCGGAAAGGTATACGTTCCACTCGTAATCCTTCCCCTCATTATGTTTCTTTGAGTTACCATCATCTTTCTCCTTCCTATTATTCTTGTCTTTCCTCCTTGTCGTCTGTTTCTCATCCAAAGACTACAGGAGATGCATTTGCCCATCCAGGATGAAAACAAGTTATGCTGGACGAAATGAGTGTCTTACGGAGCTGTGGGACTTGGGACCTCGTTCCTCTACCACCAGGAAAGTCAGTTGTTGGTTGTCGATGGCTATATACGATGAAGGTTGGTCCAGATGGAATGGTTGATCAGCTTAAGGCTCGTCTCGTTGCTAAAGGCTATACTCAGGTCTTCGGATTAGATTATGGGGACACATTTTCTCCTGTTGCCAAGATGTCCTCTATACACTTATTAATGTTCATTGCTGCGATTCAACACTGACCTCTATATCAGTTAAACATCAAGAATGCATAGAAGTCTACATGGAGCAACCTCCGTGTTTTGTTGCTCAGGGGGAGTCTTCTGGTCTTGTGTGCCGCTTACGAAAATCTTTATATGGTCAAGCAGTCACCCAGAGCATGGTTCGGTAGATTCAGTATTGTAATTCAACAGTTCAACATGACTCGGAGCGAGGTTGATCATTCTGTCTTTTATCGTCACTCATCTACTGGTTGCATCTACCTAGTGGTTTATGTTGATGATATTATCATCACAGGTAGTGATCATCTCGGGATCTCACAGGTGAAACATCTTTTCAAACATTTCCAAACAAAGAATCTCGGCAGACTCAAATATTTCTTGGGAATAGAAGTAGCACAGTCCATAAATGGGATCATTATATCCCAGAGGAAGTATGCAATGGATATTCTAAAAGAAACAAAAATATTAAACTCAAAGACAGTTGACAACCCTATGGATCCTAATGTCAAACTCCTACCAAATCAGGGGGAGCCTCTACCAGATCCTGAACGATACAGGCGATTAGTAGGGAGACTAAGTTACATTACTATTACTCGTCCAGATATCTCATTTGTAGTAAGTGTAGTAAGTCAGTTTCTCAACTCCCCATGTAAAGAACATTGGGATGTTGTGATTCGCATTGTTCGATATATCAGAAGCGCTCCAGGAAAGGGTATTTTGTATGAAGACAAAGGATATACTCAAGTTATAGGATATTCTAATGCAGACTGGGCAGGATCTCCCAGTGATAGGAGATCTACTTCTGGTTTTTGTATATTTGTCAGAGGTAACCTTGTTTCTTGGAAAAGCAAAAAACAGAATATTGTGGCAAGATCCAGTGCAGAGGCAGAATATCGAGCTATGGTCATAGTCAGTCAAGAGCTTATATGGCTCAAACAGTTGCTTCAGGAGTTAAGGTTTGGAGATGTTATACAAATGTCACTTATATGTGATAACCAGGTCGTCATGCATATCACCTCAAATCCAATTTTTCATGAGAAGACAAAGCATATTGAAGTCGACTGTCACTTTGTCAGAGAGAAAATCATATCTGGAGAAATAGCTACTAGTTTTGTTAACTCACATTATCAACTAGCAGATATATTTACTAAGTCACTGAGAGGTTCCCGAATTGACTACATATGTAACAAGCTATGTGCATATAATTTATATTCTTCAGCTTGAGGGGAAGTGTTAAAATATTATATATGACTAGGAAAAATTTGTCTGAATATCGTTAGGGATAATTATTTCCTAGAATAAAATTTGAATTATTCCTATGATAGGATTTGATTTATTCCTTTGACTAGATCCTAATTTTTTAATATAAATAAGGCTTCCTCTATGTAATAAGATATATCTTTTTATGAAATAATAGGAAGCTTAAGTGGTCAGGCGGATAAGTTTTCTTGTGGATGGCCCAAAGAGTTGGTATCTCAAACATTGGTCCAATTAGTCAAATGGAATTATTTCAAGTCAATATGGAGGCACTTAGGGTAAACCCATTGGAATCTATGATTTTTTAAAGCAAATTGCATAAAAGGATGTAGCACGCCCAAGGAGATTTGAGATGAGATTCATACAAAATTTTGGGAAATCCTAGCCTCCATCTCGTAACCGCCACCCATCAAAGTTAGTGCCTATTTTGGTACATGTCAATGATCTCCCTCCCTTTCAATATCAATCCTTTCATATTTTTTTTTATGCTACCACCTTCGCCACTACACAATTGGATGAATTTTCCACAAGATAATTTTTTGTTATTTGATGATGTTTAAATTCAATAATGATTTATCTGATATGCAAATTAGCAAAATGAGTCAAAATTTTATTAAAATATATGGTATATTAAATTTATTCATTTCAACAAAAAGTCAATCTACAATAGTATAATTTTGGATCATAATGGAGTCATACAAGTCTAACTGGATTGATTTCTGATATCCTGGTAAGTATCCAAGGGGCTATGACAGAAAACCGGCCAGTAAGTGTCAAGTTCAAGTTGCTCCATAATGTGTCTGGTCGTCCAAAGATATGAAGAATGCCGGTCAATGTAATCAGTAGCATCAATCTAAACAAAATATAAGCACATTTAATCTTTCACACAAGAAAGTGAAGAGAACTTATTAAATAAAGGGCGCGAGCCAATTACATTTTCAATCCCAGGAGAATCAATGGGTTGTATTCCCGCCAAACCTTGAGTCAACAAACTGAAACGAAGGATATGAGCACGTGCCACACTATAAGTTATTTTGGACACATAATTACATATACCTTGCACGAAAAGCCACTCCAAGTATCCAGTCATTTGTGGAATAAACATTTACAAATCTCCCGGCAACCATCTGAAACAGTATAGACGGATGTAAAATACAGAATGGCAGGCCTTAACCATGCTAAATTTAACAAATTGTATGATATCATCGATTCGAAGTTACTCAAAAAACACCTAAAACTAGATGGGTTAGTTCTGAAATAATTTATTAATTTCAGGCTACTGAAATGACAGGATTTTGTTAGGCTACTGACATGACAGGATTTTATTAATTTCATACTATTGGAATTTTTTTTTTTAAAAAAAAACTGAAGTGGTGGCACGTTATAGAATACTAAATGGAAAATGGCACGTCAAAAATTCCCTCTGAATCAGAAGTCATGCCACTCAAGGTCAACTGATTTTGGACACAAGGACTATTGAAACCTAAGCTGATAAATAGGAGAAGATTGAAAAGAAAAAAATATATATTGCCGAGAAAGAGGAGCGAATTAGCGCCCAACCAAAGCAGAGAGAGCCTCATCTCAGTGTCAGATTAACATTTGTATCGAAGGGCCAACAGCAGTAAGGATTCTAGATACACAGTCATACGACCAAAGGCTTCTTGATTTTGATGATCAGAAGAGAAAACTAATGTGTTTTGAAACAATCAGAGGTAGAGATATCTGGCATTGAGTAAAACCACGAGAACACTCGGGCCCAAGTGGCAAATTACTTATTATGGAGGATGCTAGTCTATAGGACCGAGTTCTACCGAGAGAGAGAGAGAGAGAGAGAGAGAGGAGTAAATCTTGGTGGATAAATTATTTTCTTTTTCTTTTTAAAAATATTTCTTTTTATCTTTTGAAAATAAAAGTAATGCAGCGGAAATTAAATAGAGACAATTGTTTTTATTTGGTTCACAATCCGACCCGGATTGTTACTCCAAAACCCGTAATCCTTCCTAGGGTCACCTCGTCGAGCAATCACTAAAAGACCTTCCGATTCGAGAACTCTCGACTTCGAAGGAATTCATTTTTTATAATAATAAAGGATAAAGTAATACACGGCCTCTCCTTGAATTTACGTACAAGCAAAGCGAAAGGTACAAAAAGATACCAACACTTGAAGCTTAGAAATGAGGCTCGGTGTGTCGGATGTGTGGAATGACGGCGTGAAACAACTTCTGCAGATGAGGAATGAAGACGACAACACTTCGGTGTATTAGCAATTGTTACTTCGGAGCTGGTCCTTCATTTCTTTTATAAGTCTTTTCCGGTCGACTGGAATACTATCTAGTCGACTCCAAATCAACCCGTCGATTTAGTATTTAGAGCTTCCTAGTCGACTAGATTTGGTTCAGTCAACTCCAAGTTGGCTTGCACCGCTCCTATGTTGTTCGAGAAATTTCCTATCCCAGTCGACTAAACCTCCCCAATCGACTAGAATGTCCGTCATCTCGGTCACAGGATCTCCAGTTGATCAATAGCCTGCCTTGCCAACTCGGCATCCCAATCGACTAGCCCATACCCAGTCAACTAGGTCTGAGGCAATTGAAATATTTTCAATCGCCTGGAGACCTGCAAAACCAGATTAACACAATACACAGTATAATATGAAATGACAATAGTAATACTGTCTGATCTCGACTTTCAAGTCCAACATGAACCCTCCGTCGGATCGACACCTACCTTGTCCCCTATCGAGGACTTGACCTCACCTCTCCACTCGAGGCTTACCTATCGGCTGTTCTGCCGGACTTACCTTGCTTGACATCCGATCTAACCCACCAAGTCTTCATGTCAGCTATTCGGTCTCCCTGATCAATTGGGCTTCCTACTGGTTCTCCGGTCTTCTGACCTAACCGGTCTTCTGCTAGATGTCCGGTCCACTCGACCCATTTGGACTTCATGTCTGGTGTCCGGTCCTCCTGATTTATCAAGTCTTTTGCCTAGCATTTGGTCAACACATCCTACTACAACTTTCTTGCATACTCAATCATACATATTAGATCATAAGCTTTATCTTAGCTTTAACTATGGTTTGTACATCAAAATTTAGGAGTAGTGCTTTCTGCACCAACAATCTCTCCTTTTTTGATGTATGATAACACATCGATTAAAGTTAAGAGATATAGAGCAACATAGCACAATGTAACATGTAACTTCAAGCTACAATGCATGAAAATACATAGTATATCAAGTTCACATGCAATGCATCAGTCCATGACTCATTACTTTAACTCTTACATTCTCTTCCCCTTTTTGAAAAATGTATTATTTTAACTTTAACCCTTACATTCTCTCCCCCTTTGGCATATATCAAAACAATTATTCTATACCAAAATTCGGAAAATACAATTACACATCTAAGTGTTTGTCTAAGTGTTTTGAAGAATTAATCCATTAAGTGAGTCCAAGTGACTAGCCTTCAAGAGTTTAAATTCAAGAAGTATAAGGTCCGACACAATATCTGATATTTTGATAATTGCTTAATTATTTAACCTTTGAACCATAAGTCCAAATTTTCAAAATACTATTTCAAGATACATATTTAATCAAAACTCTAAAGGCCATAAAGCTTAAAAACTTACTAAGTTTTTGAAATTTGATTTCAAATTGAACTTTCCAAGGCTTGATATGTTTTTGAAATATCTTAAAGTCAATCTTTTTCAAACTCCTCCTTAAATTTTGAAACTCCCCAAAAAATAATACTTTAAAAAGTATTTTCTCCTCCTTAATAAAAGCTAAAAATTAATATTCGAATTCAAGATAAAGTCTTTAATTGTTTCCTCCCCTTGAATCAAAACATGTTTTAAAGATTTAAAAATATACTAAGACAAATGCATGCAATAATGAATATCCAAAAAATATTTCAAAATATCTTGCTTAAAACTAATTTCTAAACAATGCAATATATAACTTAAGACTATCCAAGTATGGGTACAAGCTTGAAAATAAAAATTTTATATAAAAATATTGAAAATACACATCTAAAATTTGTCCTTAAATCAAATGTCTAATTCTATTTTCTCAAAACCCAAATGATATGAATTATCATCCAATCTAGATTAGAGTTAGTCATTGAAGTGATCAATTTGAATGCAAACCCCGTTCCGATTCATGTCAATGCACTAAGTCTACATCTAGAACCTGGAGTGCAGTCCTAACATCTCACATCCATCTTCGTGGCTCAGTATACAAACAAGTAATCCTAAGTGTTTGTGACATGCAAAGGCTTACCTAGATTTATAAGTTCATGAATTCTATATTCACTCTAGGCTAGCTCAATTTTAACTTTTCTTAAGAAATAATAGTACCTAAATATTATCAAAATAGGTTTTGTGTGTATAACCCTATTTGTCTTCTAAGGATACTAAACTCAGCTTCGGAAAGTGATTTAGTAAATATGTCTGCCAAGTTAGATTTGGACTGAACATAGTTGAGTTCAATACTCCCTTTGCCAACATGATCCTTTATGAAGTGATGTTTAATATCAATGTGTTTAGTGAGTGAGTGATGAATAGGATTTTTTGTCAAGTTTATTGAACTTATATTATCAACCAATGTTTTTACATTTTTATATTCTAGTTCAAAATCTTTTAGAGTATGCATCATCCACAACAATTGTGCTACACATTCTCTTAATGCTATGTATTCTGCCTCAATTGTGGATAGAGCAACACAATGTTATTTTCTACTAAACCAGCTAACTAGACATGTCCCTAAGAATTGATAACATCCACTTGTACTCTTTCTATCTAATTTGCACCCAGTATAATCTGAATCTGAATATCCTACTAAATCGAAGTTGTTAGTCTTAGGATATCACATTTCTACAATGATTGTTCCTTTAATATATCTTAGTATTCTTTTAGCATGTATTAAATGTGATTCTTTAGTACAAGATTGATATCTTACGCACATACTTACTGCAAATAGTATATCAAATCTACTTATAGTTAAGTATAAGAAACTTTCTATCACGCTTCTATAATACATTTGATCTACAACCTTTCCTTCTGTATCACTATCTAATATTATGTTTGTTGCCATGGGTATTTTTTATCTCTTTTGCATTTTCCATTCCGAATTTTTTAATTATCTCTTTAGCATATTTATTTTGATATATATAATTACCATCTCTTGTTTGTTTTATTTGTAAGTCTAAAAAAAAATTTAATTCTCCAACTAAGCTCATTTCAAATTCTTGTTCCATTAGGGTTATGAATTCATTTAAGAATTTGGAATTGATTAATATTATGTCATCTATGTAAACTTGGGCAATAAAAATATCTAGTTTTAAAGTTTTTACAAAAAGGGTCGAGTTAATTTGACCTTATCTAAAACCTTTTGAAATTAAGTATGATGATAATCTTTCGTACCATTGTTTTAGTTCATACAAGGTCTTTTTCAATTTGTATACATAATTAGGATATTCTATATTTTCAAAACCGGAGGGTTGACTTACGTATACCTCTTCTTTGATTACTCTGTTTAAGAATACGGACTTAACATCCATTTGATATAACTTAAATCCTTTGTGTACCGCATAAGCTAATAACATCCTAATGAATTCAAGCCTAGCTACAAGAGCATAAGTCTCGTCATAATCTAGCCCTTCTACTTGACTAAACCCTTTAGCCACTAAAGGGGCTTTGTTCCTCACAATTTCTCCTTTATCATCTAATTTATTTCTGAATATCCATTTAGTATCTATAATGGATTTGTTTGATGGTGATAGTACTAAGTCTCAAACTTCATTTCTTTCAAATTGAACTAGTTCTTCTTGCATGGTTATTACCCAATCAAGATCTGGTAAAGCCTCATCTATTGATTTTGGTTCAATTTTTTATATTAGTGTTATTTGACTTATGTTTCGTATAGCTGATCTAGTTTGAACTCCTAGAATTGGATCACACTTGTTCAATTGGATGACTTGAGTTTGTTTCAAGAGTTCTTAAGTTTTTCTCGTATTGGTTTTACTGCTCTTCTTCTTGTATGGTTTCGTTGACTCTCCCTTGATCATTGCTTATTCTTTCAAAGGTTATTTGATCATTATTGACATTTTCTATTTGACTGATATCTTCATCAAATATTACATTTGTTATTTCTTTAATTTTTAGTGTTTTCTTATTGTATATTCTATAAGTCCTACTAGATGTTGAATAACCTAGAAAGATCCCATTATTCATTTTTGATGTAAATTTTCCTAAGTGGTCCTAGTATTTAAAATATATACTTTACATCCAAATACTCAAAGGTATTTTACTGTTGGAGTTTTGTTATTGAAAATTACATATGAGGTTTTATTAATTAGTTTGTTAATTATTATTCTATTTTGTACGTAACAAGCTGTATTGATTGCTTCGGCCCAAAAATAACAAGGTAGGTTGTATTCATTAAGCATTGACCTAGAAGTTTAGAGAGGAGTCTTGGCGCAACGGTAAGGTTATTGTCTTGTGACCAAAAGGTCACGGGTTCAAATCCTGGAAACAGCCTCTTTGCAAAAAGCATAGTAAGGCTACGTACAATGGATCCTTCTCCGGGACTCCACATGGTGGGAGCTTTGTGCACCGGGTTGCTTTATTGACCTAGAAGTTTCTTGTAGGGTTCGATTTTTTTCTTTCTACTATACCATTTTGTTGGAGGGTTCTAAGACATGAATATTCATGGTGGTAATCCTTTTCTAAGCATAGATTTGTGAATTTTTTATTTTTAAATTCTCCTCCATTATCACTTTTTATTCTTTTAATTTTAGGGTATTTTTCATTTTCTATTTGTTTACTAAAATTATTAAATATTTCAAATGTTTCATCTTTATGTTTTAAAAATTTTACCCAAGTGAATCTAGAGTAATCATCAATTATGACTAAGCAATATAGACTTCCATTTAATGACTTAATCCTATGTGAGTCAAATAAATCTAGATGGAGTAACTCAAGTATAGCTTGTGTTTTTCCTTGGTTAGTCAATGTATAATGAGACTTAGTTTGTTTTCCTTATTGGCAAGCATTACATATCTTGTTTTCTAAGTTTATTAACTTAGGTAATCCTTTAACTAGTTTGGTTTCACTTAGCTTGGTTATGTGCCTAAAATAGATATGGGCAAGTCTTTTAAGCCACAACAAACTTTCCTCTTGCTGTGTCAAAAGACACTTGAGTGAGGATTTAGGCAGATTTATTGAGTAAATATTACTATTTCTAACACCTTTTAACAAAACATTTGAATTTTCAATGTTATTAATTAAACATTCATTTGATAAAAACTTAACTTCATATCCAATATCACATAATTGACTTGTACTAAGTAAATTAAAATTAAAATTTTCTACAAGTAATACCTTTTGAATTATAAAATTAGTTTTAAATTTAATATTACCTATTCTGATTACCTTAAGTCTTCCGTTGTTTCCAAAAGCAATGGATCCTAAGTTATTGAATTTTAGTTCCGAGAACTTGTATTGATCTTCAATTATGTGTCTGGAGCAGCCACTATCCAATATCCATTGATCAATCTTAGAATCCTACATACATTTGGAAAGTCTTTTAAGGTTAGGATTAAAGTTAACTAGTTAATTTTAATCTAATTCATCTCACCCAATCTAGATTTTCAAAACATATTGGCTTTATATGTATTGTGAGATGAGGGTTCATTATTTCTTGTTTAATTTTAATGAAAATTAAAAGTGTTTAAACTTGTTAGATTCAAGTTTAGCTTGGGATAATCAAGTGAATTTTTCCAAATTCAACTTCTAGGTAATGGCAAGGCATATGACCTTCTTTGGATATCAGGTGGACCACTTCCTTAGACAAAGTTGATTAAGGAATTAAGTATTTGACTTCTTTTAGACTAAGCTTTGGTCTAACTAGTTAAAGACTTATTGAGTTAGTTTCGGTTAGTTCCACTCAACTTAGTGGACCAAGTAGGACACATCCAGTCTAGACATGCACTTCAAAGAGCTTTCCTAATTTACTATCAGTTTACTTCGTCTTAGTACTAGGTTGTTCAAGTTTAAACTACTTGTTTCCTATCTAATTCATTCTAAATTAAACAAGTAAAGCTAAACATCCAAGAGTTTAACCAAGTGTAAAAACAAGTAAAGATTTAGCTACCCCTGAGTAATAGCTCGTATGAGTTTTATTCACTAAGTGAATTTGACTCTTAGGGACCCGAAATTGGTTTGGTCCAACTAGGTTTACTAAGCCAGTCTTAGGGACCCATGCTTGGACTCGACTTAGCGTTTCGGCTAAGTAAAGACATATAAGATTTGTATGAAGACTTAGCTTTATATCCGAGTTCGGACTTGTTATAAATGGCTCGTTAAGACCCAAGCATCATGTTGAGATACTTGGATCCCAAAGTGAACCTTTCCAATGTTCCGATGAGATCTTCTACTTACCTTTTCAAGATGAAGTTCTCTTCCTCAAATTTTGCAACTTAAGTTGAGTCTCTATCTTGAATTTGGCAAGTCGAAGTCTTCGAGTTGACTTGCTCCTTAAGTACTCGTATTTCCTTAAGAAGTAAGTCGACTCGATTTTCGGACTCAACTAATTTATTACTTAGGTATGTTATGATATTGTACAACTTATCTTCTAAAGGAGAGTTTACCTCGTCTAGTCCTTCTGAAACAGATGTGGATGCGTGACTTCTCTCTAACTCGGAGCTCGACTCGGATTCGGACTCGTCTATGGCCATGAATACAACGAAGCTCTTTAGGTTCTTCCGCATCTGACTCTTCCGATGACGACTCGTCCTAAGTCGCCTTGAGTGCTTTCTTTTTCCTTTTCTTTTTGGCTTTTCTTCCGTTTTTAAATTCGCGCACTCCAACTTGTGGTGTCCCTTTCCATTGCACTCATAGCATGTCACTTCCGATCTTGGTCTAGGTTTGTTATCGACCACTTTCTTAGCATCTTTTTTCGTAAATCTTTTCTTTCGGTTGAACATCTTCCAACCCATGTTTACTATCTCCTCTCTCCGTTTATTTCCGACTCTGATTCGTCTTTGGACTCGTTCTTGACTTTCTTTCCATCTTTGTTCCTACTCAAACCTGCCATTAAAGTTATACCATTCTTGGCTTGACCCGAGTTAGCTTGTTCATGTAGTTCAAGTTCGCAAAATAACTTGTCTAACCTAATTGAAGAAAGATCCCGAACAACTTTATAGGCATCGACAATAGATATCCATAAAGTGTTCCGAGGAAATGCCTTAAGAGTATACCTAATTATATCTTGATTTTCTATTTAATGTCCTATTAAGTATGTCTTTAACACTAGTATGTAATTGACTAGTGTTTTCACCCTCTAATATTTTACAATTGAAGAGTTTGTTTAGCAACATGTCTCGTTTAGCTATCCTAGTGTCATTTGTTCCTTCACGCAATTCTATTAATTTATCACAGAGTTCTTTAGAGTTTTTGAATGGTCTAACTCTATTGAGCTCTTCTTTAGTGAGTCTGCATTACAAGGTGTTAAGAGCCTTGTAATCGACTTGAGCTCTTCTTCTAATATCTACGGTCCATTTATCCGAATCTAACAATTCTCCCGAGTCATCTACCGGAGGAACGAAACCTTTCCTAATAAAAAACCAAACCTCGAGGTCGGTTTTCAAAAAACACTTCATTCGCCTCTTCTAATAACTAAAGTCCTCTCTATTAAAGAGAGAAGGGTGAATGGTGTTATATCCTTCTAAATGCGAAATTTTTTTATTTTAAAAATTAATTTGCAGAATATGTATTTAGGGCGAAAATTTTCCAGAATTATAAATGTAGAGACAATTAGTGCAAGATTTAAACTAGAGCAAATTTAACAAGTGTAAGAAAAACTTGCTCTAATGTAAAAAATTAAAATTAGAACCAGAGAAAGATATAAAGAAAACTTTGAATGCTCACTTTGGTGGTTTCATCAAAATTGGAGCGCCCCCGTGCTCTGATACCAATTGTAGGATCGAATTCTACCGAAAGAGGAGGGTGAATCTCGGTGGATAAATTATTTTTTTTTCTTTTTTAAAATCTTTCTTTTTATCTTTTGAAAATAAGAATAATGCAGTGGGAATTAAATAGAGACAATTGTTTTTACTTGGTTCACAACCCGAGTCGGGTTGCTACTCCAAGGCCTGTAACCCTTTCTAGAGTCACCTCGTCGGGCAATCACTAAAGGACCTCCGATTCGAGAACTCTTGACTTCGGAGAGATTCGTTTTTTTACAATAATAAAGCATAAGGTAACACACTACCTCTCTTTATGAATTTAAGTACGAGTAAAGCAAAAGGTACAAAAAAAAGCTAAGTATACCGACACTTGAAGCTTCGAAATGAGGCTCGGTGTGTCGGATGTATGGAATGACGGCGTGAAGCAACATCTGCATATGAGGAATGAAGACAACAACACTTCGGTGTATTAGCAATTGCTACTTCGGAGCTGGTCCTTCATTTCTTTTATAAGTCTTTTCCAGTCGACTAGAACACCCTCCAGTCGACTCCAAATCAACCCATCGATTTGGTATTCTGGGCTTCCCAGTCGACTGGACTTAGTCCAGTCGACTCCAAGTTGGCTGGCTCTGCTCCTCCGCTGTTCGGAAAATTTCCTATCCTAGTCGACTGGACCTCCCCAATCGATTGGAATGCCTGCCATCTCGATCACAGGATCTCCAGTCGAACAGCCTGCCTTGTCAACAACCTGCCTTGCCAACTCGGCATCCCGATCGGGTTCGATACCGGTCAGGTATGAGGCGATCAAATATTTTTCGGCCGCTGAGACTGAAACCAGATTAGCAAATACACAATATAATATAAAATGACAGTAAAAATATTGTTCGATCTCGACTTTGGAGTCTAACACGAACCCTCTGTCAGATCGACGCCTACCTGTCCCTCTACCGAGGACTCGACTTCACCTCTCCACTCGAAGCTTACTTGTCGATTGTCCTGCCGAACTTACCTTGCTTGACATCTAATCTGACCTACCAGGTCTTCATGCCAGCTGTCCAATCTCCCTGATCTAGCTGGACTTCCTACTAGTTGTCTAGTCTCCTGACCCAACTCGTCGTGCTTGGTCTTTGCTGCGATTACCGTGTATCCGCGGCCTCGCATCTAGATCGGTAGCGACAACTAGCAGTCCCACAACTGACGGTTAGTTCTGTGGTTCCCGACCAGATTCGCAACCACCACTATCAGATTTGCAACCGTGGAGTCTCAGCCAGTACGCTCGACAATTGCCGATCTGTGATAATCGTCAATCGTCCTCTGGCGATACTTGTAGCACAACTGTCGTTGCCATCCTTAACAGGTGTCATATCTTGATTTTGTCAAAAAAAGGGTAAGTGCCATGGATAAATGAATGGTAGTAGTGATTTTGGATAATTGTTGGATTATACAGTTGATTAATTTTGGATTAGATTTATTAAAAGGATATTTGGATGGAATCTGATTAATTATGTGGAATTAATCAATAGTTAATGAATTGTACGGCGATAAATAATGTGTGATTCGGTAAATTAATTGAGATGGAGATTGATTTTTAACTACAAAATATATATGATTAGATCAATTAAGTGGAAAATGTACTGATTAATTATTGGTTAATTATTACAGTTTAAGATGGATCTAGGTTCTTATTCCAGTATAAGAATATGCTAGCACTTAATTATATTCGTATTCTATGATTTCAGGACTTTGATTCGGGATAATCTTTTGGACGTGGAGATTTTTTAATATTCTACGGATCAGGTAGGTAGTTTTTTCTTTGATTTCTATAGATATTGATCTTGGTGCATGAACCCTGATTATATTGATAGTTGAATGGTCTTGACTCCGCTCTTTATTATGCCGGAGTTTGATACTTAGCCACTTGATCTTTGAGATGATCTACTTGATGTCTATACAGTCTTGTTTATATGTTGTTGATTACTGTTACTACATTTGATACTGCTATAATGTTATATTATTTTTTAGTGATGGTTAGATAGGTGGACATGATGGTCATATTGCATTCCATTGCATTGTCTATACTCTTATCGATTATGGCTCCCATGTATGGTCGAGCGGGTCATCAGTGGAGTTATATTTACAGACTGAAGGTCTTAGCATTGTATAGTTTTGTCGGCTATGGCTCCCTTGTGAGGCAGAACGTGTCACCAGGGGGGTTTACATTCATAAATGATTCATCATCACATAGTACACCGACTACCGACTGAATTCTCCCATTCGTGATCAAGAGAGAGAGAGAGAGTCAATAGTATAGTCATACTCATAGACTACGTGTCATCGCATTACATGCCTCTGGGCAATAGTTGTCTCCTCTGTGGGGTCGAGAGCATTGTCGGAGATTTGGATATTGATCTGCTTGCTCGGCCACTCTATAGAAGTGGTAGTTGGAGCCTTGTACAGTATTACGTAGCTAGATAGCTACTCTTGGATCTGACCACTTGGCCACTCATTATGGTAGTGGTAGCTAGAGTGTGTACAGTCATCATGTCCTACCCACCTGGCCACTCGACGATAGTGGTAGTCGACGTTGCGTGTAGACAATGACCATGCATAGGCATGCCTTAGATATGCTTGCTTTATGTATCTTTATTGTGTGTTATCATTCGCTTATTCATGTTACACTTGACAATATGGTTTGGAGATCTTTTCTTATAGCTATGCATGAGATTGCATTGATTGGAACAGGTGAGTATATGCATTTCGATTACATTTATACTCTTCTTATGATTAGTTGATATTGCTTGTGAGATTGTATGACCCTTGGAACACTTGATGTATTTGGTTCATGCACTATCTTCCTTATACCCGCTGAATATTTTTACTAACTACTCGATTTTTCTGCCTTTTCCCTAGGTAACCGATAAGGGATATTACTTGATGCTCAGAGTTCTGCCAGTTGGTCCCATCTCACATCTGAGGGTTATATTTTGGGTATGTTTCTTGTATTTTGGATTTAAGTTTCTTGATGAACTATGTTGCAAGGTTTGAAATTTCAATCGTATCGAAGTTTCGGTCTGCGACCGGAACGATACGGTTTCGGTATCGTCTCGTCCGTTTCGATATTATTTTAATATTTTTTTATCTTTTAAATATTAATATTTAATTATTTAAAATATTTATTATTAATTTGATTCCAAATATTTATTATTCATGTATTTTTGCAGTAATCGAACGCGATCGCTCGTTTCCGCGAGTAATCACACTCCCAGAGCAGCGCGCTTTCCCGGCGCTCGCTCACGATCGAGCGCGCTTTCCCTGCGCTCGATCGCGAACGCGATCGCGAACGCGATCGCGCTCACGATCGTGTTCGAGAGCCTTATGCAACGCGATCTTGCCATTCTGGTACGCTTCACCGAATTTCGCTCGCGTCGTCTTGATTCCTCGTCAGAACGAAACAAATCGCGTGTTTCGCCCGAAACGGGTCGAAATTTAATACTATGCTATGTTGTTGAACTTCCGTTTCGATTTTCGTATACCTTTTCGGATTGATCGTGGTTATATCTTTTATATGTGGTAAATCACATCGGTATGCACTATGTTGAGTTTCATAACTTATATATGAGTTAGTTTTCTCTGTTTGTGTATGTGTGTGTGGCAATCAGTTGTATCACATATGTCACTAGTGGGTTATGTCAGGTTTGGCGGACAAGATATACCTCTAGGGCGTGACAATTTTATTGGTATCAAAGCTCAGGTTGCGAAGTCCACGTATTAATTTTCTATTGTGTTTTGGACATCATGATTTGTTTACTCAATTTTGGTTTTGTGAGTTGGGATTGGCAGCGGCTCAATCTCTCCGAGCGGTAGGAAGTAAGATTTTATAATGCATTATATCTCTCGGCTATATATTTATATTAATTGTTTTAGCAGGTATTGACGGACAGTATTATGACCCCTGTGCGCACTCATGGTAAAGGTTGTCGATCGAAACGACCTTTCAAGCCTGTAGGATTTGAGCCTATTGAATACAAGTCTAACATACAAGGTCAGACCTGTCACTCCCCCATTGGAGGTTAGGGATCTCAGGATCAAGAGATACCACTGACGGTGCCAACACCTATAACTTTTAGCCAGTTATAGATAGAGCTTACATACCTTTGTTGCCACAGTCGGTCAAAGATCGATTTACTTTATTGGGTGGGTGGGGGGGGGGGGGGATCTAATTAAAGTAGGTGTAGTTGCATATCACCTCAAAGATTAGACCGTCACTTGGTGGAAGATGTAGAAAATGATATTCGAAGAGCCGGATATCTCATGGTCTTTATTTTGGGATACTTTCGAGAGAGTATTTTCCTGCACCATTCTGTATGACTCCCCGTCAGGAATTCTTAAGCCTCAAGCAGGGCGACCGATCAGTTATAAAGTATAATGCGGAATTCATCAAACTCGCGGAGTTTTGTCCCCATCTTGTGATTCAAGATGGAGACTGGATGTTTCAGTTTACCCAAGGCCTTGCTATATATATTCGAGTCAGGATGTCGAAATCTTCTATCAGTATCTACAGAGAAGCTTTAGATCGAACTATATTTATAGAGATGACTCAGCAGTAAGTGGCTCGGGAGAAAGAGACGGACAAGCAGATTTCCCAGAGCAAGTCTAAGAATCAGAACCCACCAGGTGCTATTCAAAAGAGACAAGACTGAAATTCAAGGCTTCAAGATTCTAGTAGAGAGACTTCCAGACCACAGAAGGGCAGTAGACCACCTTCGAGATCTTCTAGTGGCTCTCAGCAAAATTGAGGGAAGGACAAGGGATTAAGTGTTTCCATTGTAGATCTAGAAGCCATGAAAAGCTAGAGTGCCCACTGGAGCAATCTATTTGCTTTTATTGCAAGCTTCCAAGGTACATGAGTCAAAAGTGTCCTCTGAAGGCCCAGTTGGAGTCCCCGACCACTTCCGCCCAAGGGAAGCCATCTACTCATCAGCATCAGCAAAAGACTTAGGCGTCCAGACAACAACAATCATTACCTCCTCAGACGCAGTTACACTACTTACATGAGAGGGAGCATGCAGCAGTGTCGGCAATTATTCAGCATCCTATAACCCCAATGGCATGCTATCCAACGTTTCTAGCACAACAGTATTTACTGGCAGCTTCTCAGTCGTACCTATTGCCTTCCCAGCAAACTTAGCAGCCAATATCAGTGCCCTTTAGAAGAGATGTTGACTACCCACCAAGAGGTTAAGGGGTGTCCATTGGACTTTGTCCGTCATACTCTTACAGTGGTATCTCTAAGTATTAGAAATAGTAGAATTTGACATCATTCTTAGTATGGATTGGTTAGCCACTTACCATTTGACTGTCGAGCGAAAGTAATGACCTTTCGACCTCCGGATCAACCTGCTTGAGAATTCGTTGGTAGTAAGAATGGAGTATCTATCATTTCAACAGTACAAGCTCAAAGGATGTTAGATTATAGGTGTTGAGGATATTTGTTATCTTTGAAACAAGCCAAGGAAGGGGATACATCACACCCCTCGGGCGTTCATATAGTCAAAGACTATCCGGATGTGTTTCCGAATGAACTTAGTAACTTGGCACCTCTTAGGCAAGTGAAATTTGTAATAGAGGTAATTCCATGAACAACACCAGTATCCAAGACCCCATACCGCATGCCACCAAAAGAGTTGAAGGAACTTAAGGAATAACTGCAAGAATTATTCGATAAGGGATTTATCCGTCCCAGTGTTTCTCCTTGGGGAGCTATGATACTTTTTGTTAAAAGGAAAGATGGATCTCTGAGATTATGCATCGACTATCGGCAATAGAATGCAATAACTGTTAAAAATAAATATCCTTTGCCACCGATCGAGGATTTATTTGATCAACTTAAAAACACGTGTATACTTTAAGATTGATTTACGATCAAACTATCATCAGCTTAGAATAAGAGATGAGGATATGCAAAAGATAATATTTTGTACTCGATATGGACACTACGAGTTTTTAGTGATGTCGTTTGGACTCACTAATGCTCGGGCCACATTCATGGACTTGATGAATCGGGTGTTCCTGGAGTATTTGGATCAGTTCGTTATTGTTTTCGTAGATGATATTTTGATATATTCACGATCCGAGGAGGAGCATGAACATCTGCGTATCGTATTGGAGATATTACGATGAGAGTATCTTTATGCAAAATTCAGTAAATGTGTTTTCTGCCTACCCTCAATAGGATTTCTCGAACATGTCATTTCTAGTAGAGGTATTTCGGTGAATCCCCAGAAGATCGAAGCAATTACTAGTTGGGAGCAGCCGAAGACAGTTCAGGAAGTTTGCAGTTTTCTTAGTTTGGTTAGGTATTATCGTAAATTTGTAGAGGATTTCTCTAGTATTGCTATATCGTTGACTCATCTGATCAAGAAGGGAATGAAGTTCACCTGGTTAGAAGCCTGTGAAATCAGTTTTCAGAAACTCAAACAACGGTTGATATATGCTCTTGTATTAGTGATTCCTTCTGGTGAGGATGGATTTGAACTTTATACAGTCCTTTCAGGAATTGAGAGCAATTCTAATGCAGTTTGACCGAATAGTATCTTATGCCTCCCGCCAATTGAAGGATCATGAGAAAAATTATCCTGCTCATGATTTGGAATTTGCTGCTATCATCTTTACTCTGAAGATATTGAGACATTATTTGTACGGGATCACTTCTAAGATTTTCACAAACCATAAGAGTTTGAAATATATAGTTGAATCTTAGACAGAGACGATGGATGAAATATTTGAAGGATTATGATTGCATCATCAATTATCACTCAGGGAAAGCTAATATAGTAGCTGATACATTAAGAAGAAAGTCTCGTAGGATTTTGGCCAGTCAATCGGTGGCAGTTACTGATTTGGTTTAGCAGATTTCGGAATTGGGATTATTAGAATGGGTCAAACCCAACGAGAGATATTAGTTTATATGGTTGCTCAATCAACCATAGTTGAGAAGATTAAGGAGGCACAAATTAGTGACCAACACCTCCAGTTTCTTTGTAGCAGAGTGGACTCAGGACGACAGACGAAATTCTCTTGTGATGAGAAAGAGATTCTTCATTTTCAAGGAAAACTGTGTGTTCCAGAGTTACATCCAATTGAGGAAGAATTGCTTCAAGAGATGCATCATTCAAGGTTTGTGATACATCCTGATGGTATCCAAATGTATCGAGATTTGAAACGTTACTATTGGTGGAATGGCATGAAGAAGGATATTGCGGATTTTATTGCGCAATGACTGGTGGGTCAACAGGTGAAGGCTGAACATTAGAGGTCAGTCAAATTACTTCAGGGGATCTCGATACCGGAATTGAAGTGAGAGCACATCACTATAGACTTTGTTACCGGAAGGGACATGATGTGATTTAGATAATTGTGGATCGATTAACCAAATCTACTCATTTTCTTCCTATTCGTAAGACAGATTCATTGGATCACTTGGCAGAGATAATGCAAGGAGATCATCAGGTTACATAGAGTACCCTTGAGTATTATATCTAATAGAGATCCACGATTCACCTTACAATTCTAGAAAAGTCTCCAACGGGCCATGGGTATAGAGCTCCGCCTTAGTACAACATTTCATCCATAAACTAATGGTCAGTTAGAGCGTACAATCCAGACTCTAGATGATCTAGTGAGAGCTTGCGTTATGGATTTCAGAGGCAATTGGGAGGATCATTTGCATTTAGTGGAATTTGCATATGACAATTATCATTCTACTATTCAAATGGCTCCTTTTGAGACTCTATACGGCAAGGCATGTCGATCTCCTGTTTTATGGGAAGAAGTTGGTGAACGACAACTTTTGGGCCTACAAAGCATTCAACATGATGCAGAGTTAGTGCACATCATTAGACGATGGATGTCAAAAGCTCAGGATCAACAAAAAAATTATGCGGATCGGAGACGAAGACCTCTGGAGTTTTCAGTGGTAGATCACGCTACATCGGACCTTTTGAGATATTGGAGTAGATTAGTGAGGTAGCTTATCGCCTGACATTACCACCCACTCTCATTGGTACATAATATACCTCATATCTCCGTGCTGAGGAAGTATGTGCCACATCCTGCTCACGTCTTAAAGGAGGTATTGATTCCTCTCCAACCAGATGCATCTTATGAGGAGATCCCAGTGCAAATCCTTGGGCATAAGGAACGACAATTGCAAAACAAAATCATCCGACTCGTAAAGCTTGGATGGCAGCATCATTCAGATGAGGAGGCTACCTGGGAGTTGGAAGATACTATCCGAACTCAATATCCCCATCTATTTACTTGAGGTGCATAACTCTTCTCAAAGTATTTGAATTGCTCATTTATCATACTTAAATAGGAAATTTAGGAATCAAATTTTTATTAGTGGAGGATAATCTTAAGCACGACAATTAAATAACTATAAAATAATAAGGATTAATTAAAAAAATTCACTTATCGAATTTTCAGAAATTTTTAGAAATTCTTTCGGGATTTAAATTGAATTTATATGGCAGCTCATGGTGAAAGATCTAAATAGGCTTTGGTAAAACCTGTTATGGATTAACAATTTATTGAAGAGTTACTAGGTTCAATTAACCTAAGTTTAAATAAGAAACCTAGGTTTGATTTCTCTCATTCCCTTCCATTCCTCTGCTTTTCTCCATTCGTCGTTGCCCTATCCCTCTCCCACTCGTCATCCTCTACTGACGATCCCAATCTCTTCCTCATCCCAATCTCTCCCACTTGTCACCCTCTTCTCCCCATCTGTTGTCGTCTCTCTTCTCTCCGTCGCCACGCACCGTCGGTCATTGCTTCAAGCATTCATCGTTAAGGATAAAGAGGAATCTGATCCTTATCGCTGCGCCTGATCCCCATCGTGCTTGGTCTTTGTTGCAATTCCCGTGTATCCACGGCCTTGTATCCAGATCGGTAGCGACAACTGACAGTCCCATAAATGGCAGTCAGTTCCGTGGTTCTCGGCCAAATTCACGACCACCACTATCAGATTTACAACCGCGACTTCTTGAGTCTTCGCCGGTACACTCGACAATTGCCGATCTGTGATAATGGCCGACCATCCTCGAGCGATACTTGTAGCACAACTGTCGTTGCCATCCTTGACGGGTGTCGTGTTTTGATTTTATGGAAAAGGGTAAGCGTCGTGGATGAATGAATGGTAGTAGAGACTTTGGATATTTGTTGGATTATATAGTTGAATAATTTGGAATTAAATTTATTAGAGGATATTTGGATGGAATCTGATTAATTACGTGGAATTATTCAGTAGTTAATGAATTGTACGAGGATAAATAATGTGTGATTAGGTAAATTAATTGAGATGGAGATTGATTTTTAACTATAGATTATATGTGATTAAAAAAATGATTAGATCAATTAAGTGGATAATGTACTGGTTAATTATTGATTAATTAATCAGGATTTCAGATTGATCTAGGTTCTTCTTCCAATATTAGATTATGCTAGCACTTAATTATATTCATATTCTACGGTTTCAAGACTTTGATTCAGGGTAGTCTTCTGGACGCGGAGATTTTTGGATATTCTACGGATTAAGTGGGTATTTCTTTCTTTGATTTCAATAGATATTGATCTTGGTACATGAACCCTTCGGGCAAAAGTGAAATCGGTCATCCTACGACTTCTATCGATTGGTCCCACAACCATTGGTGCGAATCCGAATTATATTGATAGTTGAATAATCGTGACTCCACTCTTTATTATGTCGAAGTTTGATACTTAGCTACTTGATCTTTCAGATGATCTACTTGATGTCTATACAGTATTGTTTATCTGCTGTTGATTACTGTTACTACATTTGATACTACTATCATGTTACATTATTTTTTAGTGATGGTTAGATAGGTGGACATGATTGTCATATTACATCCCATTGCATTATGCATACTCCTATTGATTATTGCTCCTATGTATGGTCGAGCGGGTCGTCAGTGGAGTTATATTTGTGGCCCGAAGGTCTTAGCATTGTATTGTTTTGTTGGCTATGACTCCCTTGTGAGGCAGAACGTGTCACCGGGTGGGTTTACGTTCATAGATGATTCATCATCACATAGTACACCGACTACCGATTGAATTTTCTCATTCGTGGTCGAAAGAGAGAAGGTCAATAATATAGTCAGACTCATAGACTGCATGCCATCGCCTTACATACCTCTGGGCGGTAGTTGTCTCCTTTGTGGGGTCGAGAGTGCCATTGGAGATCTAGATAGTGGCCTGGTTGCTCAGCCACTCTTGAGAGTGGTAGCTGGAGCCTCGTACAGTATTACGTAGCTAGATAGCTACTCTTGGATATGATCACTTGGCCACTCATTATGGTAGTGGTAGCTGGAGTGTGTACAGTCATCATGTCCTGCCCACCTGGCCACTCGACGATAGTGGTAGTCAGCGTTGCGTGCAGACAATGACCATGCATAGGCATGCCTTGGATATGCTTGCTTTGTGTATGTATCTTTACTGTGTGTTATCATTCGCTTATTCATGTTACACTTGACAGTATGGATTGGAGATCTTTTCTTATAGTTGTGCATGAGATTCAATGATTGGATCAGGTAGGTATATGCATTTCGATTACATTTATACTATTCTTATGATTAGTTGATATTGCTTGTGAGATTGTATAACCCTTGGAACTCTTGATGTATTTAGTTCATACATTATCTTCCTTATAACCGCTGAGTATTTTTATTCACTACCCAATTATTCTTCCTTTTCCCCAGATAACAGGTAGAGGATATTACTGTTGGACTATCCGAGCCGCAAAAACCGCTTTTTGCGTTACGGAAACCCCGGAAGTCGGCCACGGATTCGTACGAAGGTAAATAAAACTACATGTATGTGTCTAAAACTTTAGATCTATTCTAGATCTACATGTTAAGAGTTTACCCTCGATGCGACGTCCTTCGCTTATCCCGCTCGTCCAAATGGCTTACCGGAACTCGAGAGTGTCAAGTGTACACTCCTCTATCGGTATCCACACGAACAATAAGTGGAGAAGATCACTTAGAGTGTGCTAGCACACTAAGGAACCCACGGCAAGAGGAGAGGGAGAGAGCTTGAGGGAAGATCCAAGGAAGAAGATGAAATTCACACAAAATAACTTCACACACTAACTCCTCCTAAAGTGGCCGGCCACTTCATGAAGGGGGGTTACATGCATGCATGTAATTCCAAGAGTCAATGGATCTTGGTCTCCCTCATGAGGTGGCACCCCATGATGTGTCCAAGATGATGTGGAATATCATCATTGGTCGGCCCCCATGCCAAGTCACCATGACATGACAATTGGTCAAGTCAAAATTGACCATTCATCTTCCCTCTCAAGTTAAGTCAAACTTGGCATATTATCTCCCATGGTTGATCAAATCTAACCACTTGATTCAAGTCAATTTGATTTAATGAATCTCTATTCATTATTTTAAATTGACTCAATGAATCAAATCTAAATTAGACTCATTCAACACTTGAATCAAATTGTGAGATCAAGTCATCGAGTTGACCTATATGCTAGTCTCTTCGTATTAACATTGTCCCTGAATATTAATACTTGTGGGATCAAGTCAAGTCCTTCTCAAGTACTTAAGAATATTCTTGACTGCTATCCAATGACGCTCACCTGGATCTGACTGGTATCTACTCGTCATGCTCAAAGCATACGAGACATCAGGAAGAGTACACAGCATGGCGTACATGATAGATCCTATAGCAGATGCATAAGGGATCTTATCCATGCGGTATCTCTCCTCTCTAGAAGAAGGACTTTGAGTCTTCGAAAAACTCACACCATGTGACATCGGCAAAAGTCCCTTCTTGGAATTCTGCATGACAAACCGTAGTAATACCGTGTCAATATATGTACTCTGACTTAGGCCAAGCAATCTCTTAGATCTATCTCTATAGATCTTGATGCCTAGAATACAGGCTGCTTCACCTAAGTCCTTCATTGAGAAGCACGTCCCCAGCCAAGTCTTCACAGACTGTAGCAAAGGGATATCATTCCCAATAAGTAGTATGTCATCCACATACAATAAAAGGAAGACAACTGTGTTTCCATTAACCCTCTTATAGACACAGGGTTCATCTTCATTCTTGATGAAACCAAACTATTTGATCGCATCATCGAATCGAAGATTCCAGCTCCGAGAAGCTTGCTTCAGCCCATAAATGGACCTTTGCAGCTTACATACTTTCCCAGTATGCTGTGGATCCACAAAACCCTCAGGCTGTGTCATGTACACATCCTCGAGCAAGTTTCCATTCAGAAATGCGGTTTTGACATCCATCTGCCAGATCTCATAATCGTGGTACGCTGCAATAGCAAGCATGATCCGAATGGACTTAAACATCGCCACTGGAGAAAAGATTTCATTATAGTCAATACCATGAATTTGCTTGAAACCTTTAGCCACCAATCGACCCTTATAGGTATGCGTAAGTCCATCCATGTCAGTCTTTCTCTTAAAGACCCACTTACACCTAATGAGTTTGACGCCTTCAGGTGGATCAACCAAAGTCCATACTTGGTCGGTGTACATTGATTCCATCTCAGATCTCATGGCCTCTAGCCATTTCTCAGAATCTGGGCTCATCATAGCTTCCTGATAGGAGATAGGCTCATTCTCAATGAGCATAACGTCATCATGGTCAGACAAGAGAAATGAGTATCTCTCAGGCTGACGACGTACCCTATCAGACCTGCGAAGAGGTAGGTTTACCTGAACAGGTGGTTGTTCTACAACTCTTTGTACAACAAACTCATCACCCACAACACTTTGTGGTTCCTGTTCAGCCTCCATCAGGGCCTCAGTGCTATGGTACTTATCTTGAATTTCATCAAGATCGAACGTACTCCCACTAGTTTTTCTAGAAACAAAATCCCTTTCTAGAAATACCTGTCTTTGCCACAAACACTTTGTACTGACTGGGAACGTAGAAGTAATATCCCTTCGTTTCCTTGGGATATTCAACAAAATAGCACTTATCGGATTTGGGTCACAGTTTGTTTGAGACTTGACGTCGAACGTAAGCCTCACAATCCCAAATCCTTATGAAAGACATCTTGGGATTTCTCCCTGTCCATATCGTATATGGTGTCTTTATCACAGCCTTGGATGGAACATGGTTAAGTGTGAAGGTTGTTGTGTCTAGAGCATATCCCCAAAAGGATATAGGAAGATCTGTATGACTCATCATAGATCGTACCATATCTAATAGGGTACGATTCCTCCTTTCGGATACACCATTCCACTGTGGTGTTCCAGGAGGAGTGAGTTGGGATAGAATCTCACACTCAGCTAGATAGTCACGAAACTCATGACTAAGATATTTACCACCTCGATCTGATCGAAGTATCTTAATACTCTTGCCAAGTTGATTTTGTACTTCATTCTTGAATTCTTTGAACTTTTCAAAGGATTCTGATTTATGTGTTATCAGATACACATAACCATATCTACTAAAGTCATCAGTAAATGTAATGAAGTACCTGTAATCACCTCTAGCAGCAACATTGGAAGGGCCGCATACATCACTATGTATAAGTCCTAACAAGTCTGTTGCTCTCTCGTTGTGTCCACTAAAGGAAGTCTTGGTCATCTTGCCTAGAAGACAAGACTCGCATGTCTCATATGATTTAAAATCAAATGAGTCCAGCAGCCCATCCTTATGGAGCTGAGATAAGCGAATCTAATTTATGTGACCTAAGCGACAATGTCAGAGATAGGTTTGGTTCAACTCATTTGACTTGAACCTTTTGGTACTTATGTTATAGATGGGGCTCCCTAAGTCTAGAATGTAGAGTTCGTTCATTAGAGGTGCACTACAATAGAACATATCATTTAAATAAACTGAACAATATTTGTTCTTTATTATAAATACAAATCCTTTCTTGTCCAAATAAGAAACCGAAATTATGTTCTTAGTCAAAGCAGACACATAACAACATTCATCTAGTTCTAGTACAAGTCTAGAGGACAGAGATATAAAATAAATTCCTATAGCAACGGCAGCAACTCTTGCTCCATTGCCTACTCGTAGGTCCACCTCGCCCTTTGTCAATGTCCTGCTATTTCTCAGCGCCTGCACATTGGTACAAATGTGAGATGGACATCCGGTATCTAATACCCATAATGAAGAAATAGATAAATTGACTTCTATAACATTTATACCTGAAGTAGAAGTCTCACTTCTCTTCTTCTTAAGATCTTCCAGGTATGCTTTGCAGTTACGCTTCCAGTGTCCAGTTTCCTTGCAGTGGAAGCAAGTCCCTTCTTTGGCCACCCCTCCTTTCGGTTTCGGTTCCTTGCCTTTGCCCTTGGCTTGAAACTTTCCCTTACCTTTAGGCTTGCCCTTGCCTTTCTTCTTTTGCACCATCAAAATGGAGTTAGATTTTTCCTTCTTAAAGTTGAGCTCGGCCGATTCTCAACACGGCGGCATCTCGGCGATGACTTATCAATTTCATTCATGTTGTAATTCATGACAAATTGATTGTAGCTTTGTGACAAAGATTGCAAGATCAAGTCAGTAGTCAGCTCTTGGTCAAGTGGGAATCCCAACCTCTGTAGGTTTTCTATGTACCCAATCATCTTGAGTACATATGGACCTACGGAAGTCCCATCTTGCATCTTGGACTGAAACAATGTCTTAGAGATCTCATATCTCTCGTGCCTTGCTTGTCCTTGATATAGTTGACGAAGATGTTCAACCATATCATAAGCATTCATGAACTCGTGTTGCTATACGAAGCTCGAGTTCGGTCGCGGCGTGAGACATGTACGACACATCTAATGCATCATCTTCGATGCTTCAGAAGCATCACTTGTCGCGGTCGATTCGAGGCGGATGGCGGGAGGTGCCTCGAATCGGCCGCCCAGACGTCTGATTTCCTTTCTTGGGTGAGAACGATTCTCGGGTTCTCGCACTAGTCAGAAATTAGCTCCATTGAGTTTGTCCTTCTCGGCGACGAACGCAGGGAGAGAGTGTTCGTGTTTGTCGACATGGTAATCTACAACATACACAATGCAGAAAATTAATATCATATTCCATTTATCATTTAATTAGGCCTTTAATCAAATGATGCTCCCACTGAATTATAGGACTTTTGTAGAATCGAGTTATGGATGTGGTCAAACCACATTACTAGATTCATACAAACTAGCTATAATTCTTGCGGGACAAGATCCATATCATACTACGCCTTGAGTTAGCTTTGGCTAAATCGCCCAAGACTTAGTATGATCGATAGGTAACACATTACCGATTACATCTCTATGCAACTCTTGTTTATAGGATCAAGATCCACATTTACAAAAGACCTTGAGTTAGCTTTGGCTAAATCGCCCAAGATTTAGTGTAAATGCGATCTTATCCTATCTTTCCAAAGGTTGGAATATGCATATAGTTTTACTCGATCCAATTGAGGTAACTAGTTTTACTCAATCTAATTGAGCTTATTCTCACCCAAGCCGTGATAGGCGGGACCAAGATTGTCCCTCCGCACCCTACCAAGATAATATGCGTTGCTCTGCTTTGGCAGATTCAACAACAACAAATGATCGAGGTAGTGATGGGTATCAAAACTTGGTAGACATTTTTGAGTTGATTCGATTAAGATCTAATCTAATCGTGAATGTGTATCATATACGCATCAAGGCCTTTATTACCCTACACTAGCATGCATCACATACATACAAGCAATATACTAGCATGCATCATATACATACAAGCAAAATATCCTAGCATGCATCATATACATACAAGCAAAATTTACTAGCATGCATCACATACATACAAGCAAAACAAATATATATATATATATCAACATATATATATATATATATATAAATTAATTGTGATGAGGTCATGGCCCTACTACGATCTTCTCAAGCCAATGAGAAGATCGGACGGTCAACCTAGGGTTAGCGGCTTCTCCAAGCGCCTCCTTTGACCGCCATGTGTCATCGGCACCCTCCTCGTAACTCCGTCTACAAATGGACCTTCCACCGCTCCATTTTGTACATTACAAACATGAAACTCGAGTTACATTCGAGTCTAAAACTATTTACAACTGGAATTTTAAAAGAAGAGGCACGACGTACAAGTCGCATACCCTATACAATATGCACAACCACAAAAACGGCGCGCAAACCGTATTATGAATTACAACACGTTTATCCAATCATATTGGGGTTCTTGGGCCATAACCATCACAGAATTATACATAATTCTAAATTATGTATTTTACAGAAATTTCTATAATTTTTCCTATTGTTTTTTCAATTTTATGAGTCACCTCTTCCTAACGATCCCGTTAAGCGGTTTCCGGACGCGATCGCGGGACAATGCCCCTTTCGGAGTTAGAAGCAGCGCCCCTACTCGCAAAATGAACTTTGCGAGTGTCCCATTTTGATCTTACAGCGACTTAAGTCGCTGTCCCAAAAACCTAAAACGATAACTCGCTATTTCGGAGAGTTTTTCTCGGTGGTTGAAGCCTATAAGTGTCCCAACACTTGTTGCTTCGACTCTTCGAGAAAAATACCCAAAAAATATATAAAAATAGGAAATTTATAGAAACTTACAGATCTGTAATTTTTATATCTAATACAAAAACTACAAAACAAAAATACATACATGCTTCGCACGTGGCTCTGATACCACTGTTGGACTATCTGAGCCGCAAAAACCGTTTTTTGTGTTGCGGAAACCCCAGAAGTTGGCCACGGATCCGTGCGAAGGTAAATAAAACTACATGTATGTGTTTAAAACTATAGATCTACTCTAGATCTACATGTTAAGAATTACTCGATGCTCGAAGTACTGCCAATTGTGGATTATATTTTGGTTATATTTCTTTCTTGTATTTTGGATTTGAGTTCACTTATGAAATATGTTGCTGAACTTCCGTTTCAATTTTCGTATTTCTTTTCGGATTGATCGTTGTTATATCTTTTAGGTTTTTCTAAAAGTTCCAATTAATTATAAAATTAACTTAGACAACTTTTAATAAATTAAATTATTGACTATGTTATTCTAAGCCAACCGAAGAAAACTTGACTCTAACGAGTTGAAGGATGAGCTAGAAAAACAAGTCTATCAATATAGTATAATGGGTGAGGTGATGTTGCCTATCCAGTTAGATCAAGTAGTTGCTGCTTAATTTCTTCTAAAACTTGGAGGAGAGTGCTCTCGATTTGATGAGAATATCAGAATTGGCATTGTAGCTACATGACCCATAGACAAATTGATAGATAAAGAAGAAGGCTTGAATGTTCCCTGATATGATAGAAAGTCCTCAATATTAACAATTGGTCTATGTTGAAATTAACAGATAAATCAACAATAACGTATGCATTGGTCCTAATTTTTCTCACAATTTGAAATTAACCAAAGGAGCAAGCATAAAACTTTTTGAAAGAATTTTTAGGAAAACTTTTAGGACGAATGTGAACAAGCACATAATCCTCTATATTGTATTCCTTAAACTTACGATATGCATTAGCTTAAATTTTATAAGTTTCATTACTCAATGCAATTTTCTTCCTAACATCGACAACTTTTAATAAATTAAATTCTTGACTGCATCATTCTAGCCGACCAATGAAAACTTGACTCCATCGAGTCAGAGGATGAACTAACAAAACAAGTCTATCAATGTAGTATAATAGTGTGAGGTGACGTTGCCTATCCAAATCAAATAGTTGTTGCTCCATTCCTTCTAAAAGCTTAGAGGAGAGGCTTTGAAGTTCATTTTCAGTGATTCACATGCCATCAATATCTAAAAGTCTTCTAACAAACTAGGTATTGATGAATAACAATTTTGAGAGATCACTATTTGATGGTCTGTAATGCTCTTAATCAAAGTTTAAAATTTCGACTTGTATCGAGGTTTCGGTTCGCGATCAGAACGATACGGTTTCGATATCGTATCGTAGCGTATCGATAAATTTCAGTAATTTTTAAATATAAAATATATAAATTAAAAATTAAAAATGATTAAAAAAATACTTAAAATTAATTATAATAATAAAATTAATTTCAATTAAAGAGGATTGAAAAAATAAAATAAAATTTAATAATAATAAAATTATTATTTATAATATATAAATTAATAAAATAAATTTTAATTGATTTTATTTAATCTATAGTTAAACTATAGTTTAGGAAGTTAATTGACAATCGGCATCGCCGTGTAGTCGCTGTTACATCGCGGCCTCGATCAGCGACCCGCCGCGTGCGTCGGCTATCGTGGCCTCGCGCGAGGTCGCCGGTGGTCGTTGTGGCCCCAGGTCGTCGAGTCGATCACGGCCGCGAGGCCGCTGTGGGCCACGACCGGGTGAGGCCTGCATTGTCGTCGTTCCACATCTCGCGAGCGTTTGGCCATGAGGTCCATGTCGTCGTTCCGTGTCTCGCGAGCGTGCGATATCGGTGCCATGTCGGAACGAGAAAAACCACTCGTTTAGTCCGAAATGGGTCGGTATTTCAAACCATGCTCTTAATTTGATGAGAATGTGACATTATAGATGAGAGTGTTAAAATTGAAGTTGTAGATACACGACCTGTAGACAAATCGTTAGATAAAGAAGAAGAGTCGAATGTTCTCCGATATGGTAGGAAATCCTCAATATAAAAAATTGAACTAATATTAAAATTAATAGATAAATCATCAACATATGCATTGGTCTCAATTTTTCTCACAATTTGAAATGGACTAAGGAGTGAGCATAAAACTTTTTGAAAGAATTTTTATAAAAACCTTTTGGACAAATGCAGCAAGCATATAGTTCTCTATATTGTATTACTTAAATTTACGATATCATTAGCTTGAATTTTATAAGCCTCATTATTCAATGTGATTTTCTTTTTAACATTAGCATGGATTTCTCTGATTCGGTCAGTAAAACTCTTAGTTGACTTAGAAGAAGGAGAAATGGTAGGTAATAAAATCAGGTCAATAGGTTAATGAGCTTTCTACCCATTCACAATTTTAAATGGACTAGGACTAGTAGATTAGTTTATCGAATTGTTATCAAGGTTTAAAATCTTGATTTGTATCGAAATTTCGATTTGCGACCTGAACAATACGATTTCGATATCGTATCGTGTTGTGCCGATAAGTTTTAATAATTTTAACTTAAATATTAAAAAAAATAAAATTAAAAAAATAATTAAAAAAGATACCAAAAAATTAATAATAATAGTAAAATTAATTTAATCAATTACGATGGGATTAAAAACATAAAATAAAATAAATTTTAATGATAATAAAATTATTATTCATAATATATAAATTAATAAAATAAATTTTAAAATAATTTATGAAATATTTTTAGATTCATGAAATAATATTATTAAATTTTGATTGTTTTTATTTATTTTATCTGGACTATAGCTAGGAATTGATTGGAATTATTAACCTAACTTTTAATTTGAAATTTCACTATGCCCACAGTTTCGCCCGTAACCACAGCCCTGTGGACACGACCGCACAAGGCTTGCAAAGGTCGTCCACGATCGACCCCACACATGGAGGCCCCGTGAAGGCCTCAAGGGCCACGTGAGGTCTCTGCAGCCCCGTGCAAGGTCGTGGAGGTCGCAACGGCCACACAAGGCCATCGGTACCGGGGAGGTCATGACTCTGAGCTATCGACCGATCCCCTCCTTTGTATTTGCCACCTAGGTTCCTGATTTACCTCCTCCATCGGTAGGGGCAACCGGAGGGGCCCAAGAGGAGTAGTTCTTACCATCCAAGAGCTGAGACGAGAGCGGTGTCGTGACGTTGTTGGTAAAAATTAAGAGATCCAGCTCCGAAGTGTTGGGGGTAGCTATGACGAATGAAGGCTGGACGATTCGAAAGGAAGCAGCCGGAAGAAGGGTTCGCAGCCGGGTTTTGCTGCTGTCGGGAAGGCAGGCTACAGTAAGCGTGGATTGAACACGCGATGATTGCGTTGTCGCGCAAGGGGCGGACGGACACCCAGCCGCGATCTGCCAGCGCTGTGTGCTCGCGCTGGCTGCGGAAGGGGAGGAATTGGTTATGGAGTCGAATGAGATGACGCTACCCCCCCCCCCCCCCGCGCTACTTGAGTTGTCCTACTTTCTGATCCGAGGAAGATCTGCGGGAGAGAAGAGGAGATGCACCTCTTCAGTTCGCCGTCGCTGCTCTGGTTGTTTTGCTTTCCGATACGAGCAAGATCCATCGAAGAGAAGTGAGATGGCATCGGCGACGAGAGAGGAGAAACGGCGGAGAGCTCTCGGCGAGAAGGAACAGTGGCGATGAGGATGGATCGAGCAATGTTGAGGTCGTCGGAGCGGAGGTCACGGATGAGAGAGGACCGAAGCCGCTCGCTGAGTGGCAAGGGTGAGTTGGGCGTGGCCGACGCGTAGGGAGAAGCTGGCGATCGCGGCACGTCGATGTTGCATCCTTCGGCAGCGGCGACGGAGGATGCAGGGCAGCGGGCGGAAGAGGCTGTGTCTGCGAGGAAGGTCGTGTCGATGCTGCGTCCACGAGAAGGAAGGCAACGCGAGAAGGAATCGCACGTGGCGGATTGAGCTTGCGAGAAAGGAGAAGGGTTGCGCGTCGAGGAGAGGAATCGCGAATAGGGAATTTGCGGCAAGGAAACCCTAATGCTCTGATACCATGTTATTTCGTAAAAAGAAAAACCCACTTTATTACATGGAAGAAGCTCTATTTATATCCAAAGTTAGGGCTTATTCAAAAGAATAAATCAAACTCTATCCTAAGAATAAATCAAATAATTATCCCTAATCATATTTACAATATTCTAACAATAACTAATGGGGAGGTTCGACAAGTAATGAAATTTATAAATTAAATAGCATAATAAATTTAAAGAAGTTGGAACTTGAAAATAATGATAAAAAATGAGAATAAGAATTGATAAAAAAAAATAGATGATATGTCAGTCAAATAAGGAATGCACAAAAATTGATTACCTTGCTAATTTAAACAAAATTTATTTCCAAATAAGAACGATGAAAATTCACACGACGTATATTATCGATGCGTGGTGGATGTGGAGAGAAGAGCAACGAGATCAATCAAGCTAAATGATAAATTTCATGTCGACGGTGAGAATTAAAAAATAACAAAAGAGAAAGATTGGGAGGTATTGAATACCAAAATAGGAATTCGGCTCTAATACCAATTGATGCAATACAACAGAGCAAACAGAGAAATAATCCTCATCCAAAGGAAAGTTTACCAACTCTCACCCATAGAAAAAGAATTTAGAAACTTTATTAATTCAAAATGTGAAAAATACATGAGATCCTAATCCATTTTATAGTTTGAGAACATGACCTATTCTTTATAAAATAACAAAAAAAAACCCTAATTTTTCTAATAAAAATCTAACACACTTTAAAAAAAAACTAAATAACTTTTTCTAAAAGTTTCAACTGATTACAAAAATTAACTTAGACAACTTTTAATATATTAAATTCTTAACTGCATCAACGATCACATTAGGTCAACTCATTTTGACCATTAGTTGATTGCCTAGCTTTTAGGTGTAAGCACCTTGACTATCATCCACTGAACTTTCAACTTTAACAGTAATTTGATGAATTATCATTGATCATCAGTCAATTGAATTTCTAGACTAATGCCTACATCAAGAGACTAATTAGCCGATTGTCTCCTAATTAGAAAGATTCTCTCTTTTTTTTTGTTCTATTCAGTCCTAAGTTAACTCCTTGATCGATTGATTCTCTAACTCCAACCACTTCTAAGGCTCAGTTACCATCGTGACAAAAAGCCCTTTGGGACTTTGTCATCCTAAAAACCTTCTTTATTTTGGGTCTTCCATGTCTGCAATCTCCTTGCCTCCGAGAACTTCATTATATTTTGTCTACCAAACTTGTTCAGATTTCTTGTCTTGCATAGCACCTGGTCTCCTGACCTACTAAGATTTTATTTTTGCCAAATATTTAGCCCTTGATCTACTTGGACTTTTCAAGTGCCAAGTATTCAATCTTCGTCGACCTACTTAGACTTCCATTTATTGGACCTGCAACACGTAATGTTTTCTACACCTGTACACTTGACATACAAGATCGATAATATCTCCCTGATTAAAAATTTGTCAAACACATGTCAAAACCACATGCAAATCACATGCTCAAGGCATGATCACAATAACAGAAGGATCCATAGAGATTAAACACCCTTAATTTAGAGATACAATACAATAGGAGAAAATTCAAAGAAATTTGAGGTCCTAACATGGGCACTTATAATGAAATACAAACTATTAATGTTATCAACTGTCAAATGTTCCCATATATATTACGGATCTAAAACCTCTTTTTTTTTTTCGGTGAGTTATCTTTCATTTCAACTATTTTTCTTTGAATTCTACAAATAATAGCTTATTTCTCTCCAATTTGTCATGTAACTTGTAGATTATCAGTCCCTCAACTCTTCTATCTCCCAATTAAAGCTTCCATTGAATCCTTGCTAGAGATGAATGATCCCTAGAGATTAAGCACCCTTCATTTTAGATATACAAGAGAAGCAAGTCTTAATAATGCATTCTTAAAGATGGGTTTACCCAAAGTAACTTAAAAGCTAAAAGTACCACCTACATAGGATTTATTGGGAATGACATAAGGCCCCTTCAAATGGTTGATCTAACTATAATGGTTGAAGAGAATCTATGCATTTGTGCTATATACGTTATGTACATGGTATTACCCTCACTTTCAACATATTGGTAGGCTTTCAGAAATTAAAGTTGTCTCGATGTACCAATGGCTCTGAAATTTTAACTCGTAAAGGTAAGTGCGGTTAGGGTTGATCCAATCAAAAGTAGTTATAGGTTTATAATAGAAGTGGAATAGTCTAACTTCAACCTTTGAGAAAACTACCTACGCCATCCAAGGAGAATGGATTCGAAGAAGTAAACATAAAGTTAGGAGCTATAAACTAAAGAAAGTTGAGGTGTGAGCATAGTTTAAAATTTCAACCCGTGCTGAGGTTTCGATTCACGATTGGAATAATACGGTTTCGATATTATATTGGATCATACCGATTTGATTTTGATACTTTTTAAATATATAATATATTAATTAAAAAAAATAACTTAAATATTAAAAAAATCAGGCCTCGACGATCCCACGGTGGCTTCGACGACCTCGCGGAGGCTACCATAACTCCACGACCTGCTCGAGATTTTAAACCATGGATGTGAGGGTTTATTGCAACTATGCAACTTAAAGATATTTTTCCTTAAACTGTGAAAAATATAGCTAGGATTCCTAAGGACATTTTTGAGGAACAAATACACCTTCTAGCAACAAGTAGCTTGTCCACCAAAATTTTGCTAAGTAGAAAAGCAATGAATGGGGAAGAGACTAGATTGCTCGATTTGAATTTTAACGGGAAATAGAATTCTTAACTAGAATGACAGATGTGGATGATAAAAAACCTTAACAGGAAATGTGTACAATCAAAGAGCTTGGTTAGAACATGGGTGAATAGCTTGGCTTGAACTCAAATTGAAATATTAGTTCAAAGTGAGTACACATGTCAAATTATATATCGTGATAGCCTGAAGAATATGAAATGCATGGGGAAATGTGAAAGGAATAAAAAAAAACAATGTTACCATGTAACATGCTTTAGAGAAATCGTTCCTATTTTCACAACCTATAATAGGGTATACAACCTTATCAAAATTCACTAGATCATCCATTTTAAACGAGACAAAGGAGTAAAAATCAACAAACCAAAGATGCCATCTCACAAAGATTATACTTGACTCAAATGGACTGGATCTCCACGAGATTAAAACCTTGAGATTTTAAAAAGCTTACAAGGTCCCAAAAACTAAGATTTCTCTCAACAAAAAACAATCTTACACTCGCCCCAAGAGATACAGTTAAAACCAAGGAGAGAAATGAGAATACTAAAGAGTTTGATATTGTTAGGATTAGTAAGTTAAGTGGTTGAATGGCTAGAGGAGGTGAATAGCATTTGATCTCTAACTAATACTTGTGCTCTTGCTAATTGTTTTGCAAGGTTAACCAAAACAATTAATGAAGCTAAAATAGATACAACAAGAAAATAAACAGCAACACTTCAAAGTGATGTGGTTCAACTTTTATTCATACTCCTTGCCATAAGCCTATAACTCTTCGGTGGCTCATAACTGAAAGCCCATCAGGTGAAGAAATCTCTTATAACTTTTTTTACAATATGACTACAAATGGAAGCTAAAAGAAAAAGACTAAGACTTAAATCTTTGAAGGTCCTCCTTTTATGGCCTTTAACCATCTTCAGCTCCACTTAGTGTTGTGACCAAGTGGATTGGGTGAAATGGACAAGCTAGGGGATGGAAAACAATATAGATCAAAAGAATGAATCATATGAAGGATAACCAATACATTTCTTGGCACATTTTGGTATTATGGAGACTACTCCTTGTCAATTAATCACACAACTTTCACAAACCATAAATATAAATGAGCATGGAACTTCATATTCTTATTCTACTCCTATATTATTTTATTGCATCAACCAAACAAGCTAAATATATTCTTGTTCAATTTTGATTAATATATTGCATTTCCTAGGAATAATTATCTCATTTCCTAAGAATAATTATTTTCATTTCTTGTCAATTCTAAACATGGTGTAATTATTCAAAATCTAAAAACAAGTAATTTGATTGTGTGACCACTATTTATTCAAGTACTATGAATGAGGAATTAGTAAAATATACATTCCTTTAATTTATTTTAGAAATCTTCAAGTAATTTTCTCATGCCCATAATTTCTTATTATTCCCGTCATAAATACTAAGGGAGCTTCTTTGTAGGAGACCAAGAACATACATGTAACCCCTCAGCTGAAATGAGATTGTTTTGTGTTATTCCAACTGTGCTGATAGCATGGTGTCAGTGGCATTAATGAGGAGAAAAAAGAAGAGGATGGAGAGGAGCTTACATGAAGACTAGAGGTGTCACAGTGCTGGAAAAGCCTTGACATTAGCCACTATTGCAAAGAAGGCCTCAATCGCCCTCTTGATGAAAAAGGAAGAAGGCTTCAATGTTGTTCGGTAGCATGGATGAATAAAGGTTGAGGAGATCATGAAGCCAGCAAAATTCAAGTCTCGCCCTTGCTAGGCTGAGGAGACTGGTTGTGTGGAGGATATATTGCATGACTGAGGAGATAGTGAAGAGACTTGTAGTGTATAGAGGATGGAATGCCACGTGAAGCTCTCGAAGAGATTGGTTGAGTGAAGGATGGATCATGACGTCAAGGAGACCACAGTGTTGGTGTTGAAGTTGACATCATTCAACAACTCAATGCGAGAGCAGAATGAAAAATCTCAGTAGTGCCAACTAACACTGCTCAAGGATGTAATCCATGGCTATTGGTAAAAAGGTGATTGTGATGTTTAAAATGACAAAGCAACAACTGTACCCAAAACAAGGAGATACTGATTTGTAAATTTATTAAATTCTTTCAGTTCTAATGCACCCATTGGTATAATCAATGAATTTCACACCACAACCTTATCCCACAAGAACAAGTTTGTCTTTTGTATGAAAAGCACATATCTAACATGCCATCAAGTAATCATAGGCATGTATGACATACCATGATGCGTATGCAACCCTTAGTTATAATTACTTGGAAGTTTTTATATATATAGATCCATGTATGGTTTATTCCTAGCAATATAATGCACAAGAAAACACCGAATGAGAAGAAAATTCTTCATACAACAATAAGGAATCAAATATATATATATACAAATTGATGGTCATACCTTTCTTGCAATATCCCATTGCTCACCTTTGACTGATACAGGTGCACCAAGAAGGACAACTCTTTCTACAATTCCCTCTGATCAGTTATAAGAAGATCAGATTAAAGGAGTTAATAATAAATGGATAGGAAAACAAGAAAACAGAAGTATCATTGCACCATTATCTTCATATGTAGCCAATGTCTGCAAGCACTTGTATACAACACGAGCTCCTAACGAAAAGCCAACAAGTGTGACTGGCCTGGCAATCAAGGAAACAAAAGAATTATTTGAGATTTGTTAACTTGAGGAAACTGTCTAGTTAAGTTATAATCTTGCCTATTTCCCTGCAATCCTTTTAACAACACTTCAGCTAGAAGCTTTCCTGCTTTATCCGACCTAAAATAAGCAAAAGATGATAAATCATTCCTCGTGAGTAGTTTCTTGCAAATTACAATAATGAAAATCTACTGAAGAGATTGATAAAAAGTACTTAACCTGCTTATAGTTCTGGTATGTTCAAACTTGGAAACTATATACAACAGGAAAATAGATTTGTTCCTCTCTTGAATACAAAATTTAGGTATCACCACAAAATGATCTTTTCACAGAAGCAAATTTCTTTACAAATCAAAATACAGTTCTATCTTGGGTGTTTCCTTGTATATCAATTCAGGTAGCTTATCTCAGCATAAAACATCCAATAATTTACTAGTTAACGTAACTGATATTTTCTACATGTACCTATCAATAGCAATTGACCACTTGCTATCAATAAAATCTGTAGCTGCAATTAAGGTAGCTGGCCATGCTAGTGCAGCTATAAGAGAGCTTAGCACAGTCATCATTGCACCTTGTTTCATCAACCCGATTGCTAGCCCTGCAACAGCAATGGTAAATTTTAAGAAAGAAGAGTTATGCAATAAAAGCTAAAGTTGCTGAATTCTGAAGACTCACTTGATGTAAGCCAATCCTGGATTGCAGTGCTCAGGGTAATTATGTTCCTGGATTCCCACTTAAGAACATATCTGTAAATTTGATAAAATTCAATTAAAAACAGAAAACTGTGGAGTGCATATTTTCTAGTATAGTAAATCTGAGATCATGCTTCCAGAAAAAAAAAACAAAGACATCATTAGAAATTCCTATACACTATTGCAGATAATAATCTAAAGGCATTCTGTTGGAGTGTTGTATGACTATCAAAAGGAAACATCTGGATATTTTCTTGAAGTTTCTCACAACAAAAGTTACCGTCTCTGATAAATCGTTGCACCAATTCAATTCAGACGAACACAAACAAGAATGACTTTATCAATTATCAAAATTGCTCCACTAACCTAAAATGACAGTGCTCAATATGTGAAATTTAGTACACGAGGCATTAAATTCTTAGACTGAGTGCCTCTGTAAATGTTCAGAAACTCCCGCTCTTCTCAGCATATATTGAATGATGAAGTCAAACAATAGAATCAAAATTCCTTAGATTTTGCCCATCCAATCTTGTAAAAAAGAGGAAACTGGCATATTTCCTCTACAGTGCATTTGATTTGTTGTATAACAAGGACATTATATCATGCTGTGATTGTTCCTATCCGACTTGACGAAACTGACACAAAAATTGGCAGTTTGCCTACAAAATATGATGTTAAGTGTGTTACCAAGCCCACCGTTTGATGGAGTCAAAGATGTGAATGATGGAGGCAGAGATGTTCTTGATGATCCGTTACACATGATTGAAAGTCCAATTTCAAAATCTAGAGCTAGGAAGATGATTAAATGTGTTAATTGAAGATTCTAAGGCCAAAACTATAATTGAAATAGATTTGACCAAGAGCGAATCATGTGGCTTAGTCAACCTAATTCAAGTCATACATGAGCTTAATTAGCCTCCAAGTCGTATTTTGATATAATTCTAACTTTTAGACTCAATTGCTATCCTTATTTGGGTTGTAATGATGACTTAAAGCCAATATAGCTATGTAGTCTACTTAAACATTTTCTAAATAGGCTTCCTGTTAGTCTTTTAGGATTCTTAGGTCACCCTAAAGCTATAAATAAAGGGGGTGGCGGCTACACATGTAATCTTTGGTTATTTTTGTTATTTCATAAAAAATACGAATCAACTTATTACATGAAAGCAGCCCTATTTATATCCAAAATTAGGACTTATTCAAAGGGATAAATCAAACTCTATCCTAAGAATAAATCAAACTCTATCCTAGAAAACTAATAATTATCCCTAACATATTTAGAGATAACAAATTATCCCTAATCATATTTACAATATTCTAACACTCCCCCTCAAGCGGAAGCATATAAATTATATGCACCCAGCTTGTTACATATATAGTCAATTCGAAGACCTCTCAGAGACATAGTAAACATATCTGCTAGTTGATCATGCGAGTTAACAAAACTAGTAGATATTTCTTCAGATATGACTTTCTCTCTGATAAAGTGACAGTCGACTTCAATATATTTTATCCTCTCATGAAAAACTGAATTCGACGCGATATGTATGACGGTCTGGTTATCACATATGAGTGACATTTGTATAACATCTCCAAACCTTAGCTCCCGAAGTAATTGTTTGAGTCATATAAGCTCTTGACTGCTATGGCCATAGCTCAATACTCTGCCTCCGCACTAGATCTCGCCACAACATTGTGCTTTTTGTTTTTCCAAGAAACAAGATTACCTCCAACAAATATACAAAAACCAGAGGTGAATCTCCTATCAATGGGAGATTCTGCCCAATCTGCATCAGAATACCCTATAACTTGAGTATGTCCTTTGTTTTCGAACAAAAGACGTTTTCCTGGAGCGCCTTTGATATATCGAACAATGCGAATCACAGCATTCCAATGTTCTTTACACAGAGAGTTGAGAAACTGACTTACTACACTTACTGCAAACGAGATATCTGAACGAGTAACAGTAAGATAACTTAGTCTCCCTACTAATCTCTCAGACGCTCGGATCCGCAGACTCCGATTTCGGGCAGAGCTTGACATTATGATCCATAGGGTTGTCAACTGTCTTTGAGTTTAACATTCATGTTTCTTCTAGAATATTCATTGCATACTTCCTTTGGGATATAATGATCCCATTTCTAGACTGTACTACTTCTATCCCCAAGAAATATTTGAGTTTGCCGAGATCTTTTGTCTGGAAATGTTTGAAAATATGTTGTTTCACCTGTGAAATCCCAAGATGATCACTACCTGTGATGACAATATCATCAACATAAACCACTAGGTAGATGCAACCTGTAGATGAGTGGCGATAAAAGATGTAATGGTCACCTCTTCCGAGTCACGCCAAATCTGTTGAATTACACATCAATCTACGAACCATGCTCTGGGTGACTGTTTGAGACCATATAAAGATTTTCGCAAACGGCATACAAGACCTAAGACTTCCGAAAAACAAAACAGAGGTTCGCTCGAGACTTCTTCGAGCAGGTCACCATGTAAGAATGCATTCTTGATGTCTAATTGATAAAGAGGCCAGTGTTGAATCACAACAATGGACATGAATAGGCATATCGAAGACATTTTGGCAACAGGAGAAAAAGTGTCCCCATAATCCAATCCAAAGATCTGAATATAGCCTTTAGCAACAAGACGAGCCTTAAGCCGATCAACCGTTCCGTCTGGACCAACCTTCACCGTATATACCCATCGACAGCCAACAACTGACTTTCCTGATGGTAGAGGGACGAGGTCCCAAGTCCCACAGCTCCGTAAGGCACTCATTTCATCCAATATAGCTTGTTTCCATCCTGGATGGGCAAATGCATCAGACGACAAGGAGGAAAGACAAGAATAATAGGAAGAAGAAAGGCGATGGTAACTCATAGACACATAATGAGGAGAAGGATTACGAGTTGAACGTATGTCTTTGCGAAATGCAATAGGAATATCAGATTCAGAAGATTGTACCAGAGGAAGGGGTGGAGGACCTCGCATACGATTCCACTAGAGTCGGTGTTGGCTAGGCCAAGCTGAGGACGACACTGATAAACTTGCAACGGAGGAGAAATTGAAGCTGGGGGTGATAGAGAGTCCTCCGGAGGATAAAAGACTGGCGCAGGCACAGAAGGAGGAAACTCGGACGACGACTCTGAAGGTCCAAAGAAAGGAACCGAATCAAAGAACGTGACATCAACAGAGATGAAATACCGACGGAGAGTAGGAGAATAACACTTGTACCCTTTCTGAGACCGTGGGTACCCAAGAAAAACACATTTATGCGACCGAGGAGAGAGTTTATCAATGTCAGGATCAAGAACATGAGCAAAACATGCAGAACCAAAGACCTTAGGTGGTAAAGGATGAAGGGACTGATTGGGATAAAGTACATGATGAGGTATTTGACCCTGTAAAGTAGAGGAAGGCATGCGATTGATAAGATAACATGCAGTAAGTACGGCTTCACCCCAAAAACGGAGGAATACGAGTGATGGAGAAGAGTCCGTGGTCTCGAGAAGACGGCAATTCGCGTTCGCAACTCCATTCTGTTGGGAGTATGAGGACAAGAAGTCCGATATAATACGCCGAGATGCTAAGGTCCAAACGGAGTAAATAGATACTCACGTGCATTACTTCAAGGATCAAGAGGGATACCAAATCAGTGTTTTGACTTCATTAAAAAAGATTTGAAAATAGAAAACAATTCCAAACGATCCTTCATCAGATATAACCAAGTGCAACGGGAAAAATCGTCTATGAAGGTAACAAAATATCGTGACCCGAATGTAGAAGAAGCGCGACTCGGACCCCAAATATCGGAATGAACCAAAGCAAAAGGAGACGTAGCCCGACTTATAATGCGAGGAGAAAACGAACTACGAACATGCTTACTGGCAGATAAAGATTTTAAATGAGAAAGACTAGGATGTAATTGTTTTAACTTATCAAGATCAGGATGTCCCAACTGAGCATGAATAACAAGTGGAGATGCCGCCGCTGAACCAACAAAAGAGGTCTGGTGAAGTCGGTATAGGTCATGAGACTCATATCCGAAGCCAATCATCCTCCCCGTACTCTGGTCCTGTAATGACACAGAAGATTTAATAAACGAGACGACGCAATCAAGAGACCGAGTAAGCTGACTTATTGATAACAAATTAAAGGGGACTCCGGGAACATAAAGAACATTATAAATGGAAAGAAATGGAAAAGGATGAACAATACCAATACCTTGAGACTGAATTTGAAAATCATTTGTCATGGTGACAAAGGGTAAATAACCGGAAGTAGATAGTGAAGAAAAAAGAGATCTATTACCAGTGATATAATCGGTGGCCCCAGAGTCAAGTACCCAAGGATCCGAAAAGCGAGATATGCCAGTAAAAGAATTACCAGCTTCTGTAACGACAGCAAGAGAATTAGAACTCCATCGATCCTCATACCATTTCAGAAAGTCACCATAGGAAGGCGATGGAGGCGGATCCGGTGTCAACGGCAGCAAGTCCCGATGGGGATTATAAAGACGTCAACTGTTGGATTCTTGGCACCACCCCGTGTCGTCCCTGCCGAAGGTGCTCGGACCAGCCATCTGAGCTCTCAGTGTTCCTAGGGTTCCGGTGTATTGGAGTTATTGGAAAATCTGTTGTAGTTCTCATGAAAGCGCTGCGTCTGGGAAAGTCACGCGCTGCAAGCGAGGGCGCGAATGGGCGATGAGGGTCCGCATACTGGCCATTTTCCCACCTTCCTCTTCATCCAAAAGGGTGATCTTTATGCTGTCGCTCGCTCTCCTCCCTTCGATATGATTCCGATCGAAGGACTGTGCCGACGGCAGATCGGCATCGCCGGAGGCGATCGACAGAGGAAAACAGAATCGGTGCGTTGGTAAAGGGCTAAGTTCGCAGCAAAGGTCGTTGTGCTCGCGTGAGAAGGAAGCGACGGGAAGAAATCGCGCGCGTGAGAAGGAAGAAATCGTGCGCGTGAGATGTCACCGCAACTGGCTTCAGTCGGGGTCTTGCCGAGCTTGGGAAAGAAGAGGATCAGGCCGGCTTTTTGATGGAGAAGACGGCGTCTGAGCTTCTGAGGCAACAGAGAAGATCTCGGCAGCGAGGCGTTCCTCTGTCGTTCGATCGACGGAGGAAACTGTGACGAGGAAGTTGTCCGCGTCGGTCGATGCTGCGGACGCGAGGAAGAAGAACGACGGAAGGCGCTGCGGTGGAGCGAGAGCAACAGCAGCCACCTGGCAACCGGCGCACGCGAGGAAGAAAGGTGACGACGGAGGGGTTCGCGGCGATTTCTTCCGCGAGTTACTTGGAACGGGCGCGTTCGGGAGAGGAACGCGAGCAACGAGACTCAGGAGAAGAGGCTCTTCGGGAGAGAAACGCGAGCAGCGAAAAAATAAAAAAAAAAACAATTGGCGGAAACCTAAAGCTCTGATACCATGTTATTTCGTAAAAAATACGAATCAACTTATTACATGAAAGCGGCCCTATTTATATCCAAAATTAGGACCTATTCAAAAGGATAAATCAAACTCTATCCTAAGAATAAATCAAACTCTATCCTAGAAAACTAATAATTATCCCTAACATATTTAGGGATAACAAATTATCCCTAATCATATTTACAATATTCTAACAATTTTCAATCTATAGCATGGTGAGACTCTCACTTGTTGGCTCTTCATTGAACTAAAACTTATCAAGGCAATCCCTTGTGACGTTCAAAGACTTATCAACCTCAATTCCAAAATTATGGCGTCTTCCATCTTCTATACCAAGGTTCGTGCTTTCTTAAGCATTGGGTTGAGGTTCTTTCCATCCATTTTATCAATTTAGACTTTCCTTGTTTCTTCTTTAATTTGTTGTGGGTTCTTGAGATTTTCTTCTCATCTGGTCCACATCAGTTGGTATCAGAGCTTAGGTTCTTTCTAAATCAATTTAGTTATCTTTTCTCTTGTGCTCAAATACCAATCGAGACCAGTCGACTGTTCCAAGATACCAATCGACTGGTATACCTCAAGTATGACTAACTCATACTTGAAAACATACCCTAAGCTTATACTAAAACTTCTAATTTCTCCATCAGTCTTGCGCCTCCAAGATCCCTCTGAGTCCACGACTCTTTCATCCTTGCATTTGCCTTCAAAAACTTCCTTCGATTTCGTCATGCTTTGGGTCTCTCCTATGCCAAGGTCCGCTTGGACTTTACGCCTACATGCATAGACTTATGCTGCCAAGACTCACCTTTAGATTTCCTTGCCAAGATCCACTTGGACTTATACCACAAAGACTACAAGCTTGGACTTATGCCACCAAGTGCACATTCTTGGACTTTTCTTGCCAAGGCTTCACCCTTGAACTTTCTTTAAATTTGAAACTTAATCATCCATATTAGATCACAAATATTGTCTAACTTCAAATGATTATCCAAACATCAAAATACATTAATATTTGGCATTGTTGCACAAACAGTTGGATTAAAGTAGGTCGTCGGTGTAATTCCAAAAGTTCACATCAGATAAAATAGGATAGTCTACCTACAAGAACAATCATTGAGAATGAAAAACTAAATATAAATATGATGTTTACAATCATTGTGGTGAAATCAAAATTCTAGAATCATCCCCTCAATTCTGATTTCCTCTTCTCTCTCTCTCTCTCCCTCTCCCTCTCTCTCTCTCTCAATTCTCCGTTCCTTCTTTTTAATTCTTTGTTTTTTTAACTTGCACTTTCTAGTTTTAAAGCAAATTCTCCACCAACTGAATTTGTCTAGACAATTTATATTCACTTAGTAAATTAGTACTCGATTTTCAGTCCTTAATGGAATCGATATCTTTTATTATTTGACGATAATCCTGGGTTAAGTTGTCAACCAGTATTAAACTAAGACAAATGTTCAATGAATTGATCAATCAGACTATTGTACTAATGCTAGGTTGTTCCCCGGAAGGAACGTGTTACAGGATCCGACTGTAAGAGTTCCCGTTACAAGGTCCGACTGTAACATATCAGCAAGGACTGCTAAATCTCCATGAGAACTTAGGTATAGTGTTAAATAAACAAGAATTCTCACACTAAAGGTTGGGTAAGAATAAATATTATAGGAAAATTAATAGTCTAAGATTTGGTACATAAAACATAGGAACCCTCACTGGTAAAACAATGGAGGTAGTAGAAACGATGATTAGAAGAAGAATTAATATTGTGTGGACATGAAATAAAATAGGTAGGTGAGAAGGCAAAGATGATAGAGAACTCGAGTTTTAAGTTATGGCATACAGAAAAGAGTAAAACAAGAAATAGAGTTAGTATTATTATAGATAGTTCGTTAAAGGATGAAGTTGTAAGAGTAATTAGAAAGAGAGATAAAATTATAGCCCTCAAAATAGTAGTGGAGAAAGAAACTATGAACATAATTAGTGTATAAACACCTCAAGTAGAATTAGATGAAAATATCAAATTAAGGTTTTGGGACGACCTAGATGAAGTATTACAAAATATTCTGTCAAACAAAATGATTTTAATAGGAGGTAATTTAAATGGGCATGTCGGAGTGAAAAATAAGGAATATGAGATGATGCATGAGGGTTATGGGTTTGAAACAAGAAATGAAAAGGGTAAAACTATATTGGATTTTGCGATAACATATTATCTTATATTAGCTAATACATTTTTTAAGAAAAGAGAAGAACACTTGGTCACGTTCAAAAGTGAAAATAATAAATCACAAATTGACTTCTTATGGTTAGGAAGAGCGATAGAAAGATTTGTAAAGATTGTAAGGTCATCCCGGGAGAAAGCTTAAGTACCCAATATAGGTTAGTAGTATTGGATATATACCTCAAATATAGTATTAATAGAAAGAAAATATATATGACTCTTGGAATTTAGTGGTGGAAGTTAAAGAATGGGAAACAAAACATATTTAAAGAGAAGATAGGAATACAAGTATTAGATGAAATATACGGTGACCCTAATAAGACATGAGATAAGATGGTTGTTGGGTTGCAACCGACGTGTAGATGTGTTTTTGTCGTTTCATAAACGAATGCAGCGAAATAAAATATAATAATTTCCTAAATTATTACAACGCACGCATCCACGCATACAAGATTACAACACATGTGGATATATCCGCCAAATAAAATTTTACATTAAATTAAGAATACAACAACAACAAAGCCTTATCCCACTAGGTGGGGTTGGCTATATGGATCCTTCTACGCCATTGGACTCTATCCCCTACTATATCATCATCTATATTTAAATAAATTTTATCTTGTTTTATTGTTGCTAACCAAGTCTTTTTTGGTCTTCCTCTTCCTCATTTGATGTGTATATTTGGTATCGTTTCACATCGCCTAACTGGAGCATTTATTGGCCATCTAAGTACATGTCCGTACCACCTTAAACGTGTCTCTCGGAGCTTTCCTTCAATAGATGCAACACCAACTTTTTCTCTAATGCTCTCATTTCTTATTCTATCCATCCTCGTATGTCCGCACATCCACCTTAACATCCTCATCTCTCGTCTCATCTTTTGCTCATACGCCGAGTCGTAAGACATTCAGCTCCATATAACATAGCAGGTCTAATTGCCGTTTTGTAGAACTTCCCTTTAAGTTTTAGAGGCACTTTACGATTACATAAAATACCCGATGCTTTCCTCCATTTCAACCATCCTGCTTGTATTTTATGTAAGACATCTCTCTCAATCCCTCCATCATCTTGCAAAAATGATCCTAAATATTTAAAGCTCTCAATTCCAGATAACTCATCATCTCCTATCTTAATACTTGTCTCATTACGTCTAATATTGCTAAATTTAAATTCCATATATTCTATCTTTACTCTACTAAGCTTAAAACCTTTCACTTCTAGTGTTTCCCGCCAAGATTCTAGTTTAGCATTTACTCCTTCACGTATCTCATCTACTAAAACAATATCATCTGCAAACAACATGCACCACGGTAATATGTCTTGAATGTGTCCAGTGAGTTCGTCCATGATTAGTGTAAAAAGATAGGGACTTAAAGTTGATCTTTGATGTAACCCTATCTTTATTGGAAATGCTTCAGTTAATCCACCTGAAGTCTTCACTCTGGTCTTCCTTATACATATCCTTAATTAGTTGATATATATTACACTAACACCTCTTTTCTAAAATTCTCCATATTATTTCTCTTGGAACTCTATCATGTTTTCTAAATCAATGAATACCATGTGTAGATCCTGCTTTTGCTCTCTATACTTTTCAATTAGTTGTCTGAGAAGATGTATAGCTTCTATTGTCGACCTTCCTGGCATGAATCCAAATTGATTTTCGAGAACCATGGTCTTCTTCCTTAATCTTTTTTCTATTACTTTTTCACAAAGTTTCATGGTATGACTCATTAGTTTAATACCCCTATAGTTTTCACAAGTTTGTATGTCTCCCTTATTCTTATATAAGAGAATTAGGATACTTACCCTCCATTGATCAGGCATCCTTTTTGTTTTCAATATCATATTAAATAATTTTGTAAGTCATTCAATACCTTGTTTCCCTAGACACTTTCATACCTCTATCGGAATATCATCTGGTCCAACAGCTTTTCCATTTTGCATTCCATTTAAAGCTTGTTCTACTTCTGAAATACATTAAATTAAGAATAAAACCAATTTTATCCTAGGTATACCTTTCGGATGATGTTGAGTCGGAAAGGCATCGACCGTACGACGCTCGCGGAGCTTCGTCTCTACTCGTGTCCACGCTGAATCTTCGAAGAGACGACTTCTCTAAACCACAAGTTTAACCTTCTCTTTGCTACTAGACGAAGCAAGAAGGTCGGGTGATCGGAGAGCAAGAAAGTCGGCCCAACAAAAATAGAAAACAACTCTTGTTTCCTTACTGGCCAGCGGTAAGCTCCAAAACCCAACTATCCTAGGTTCAGCTAAGGGCATAAAGGAAGAAACTTTTGTTCCAAACCTTAGCCGAAGTTCCCCACTCCCTTGGGGAGGAGTTGGCTAGACCTAAAGCAAGAGATGGACTTGCTAAGGCCGGCGGCAAAGAGAAGCCCAACAACTCTTATTGGCGGCAAGAAGAGGAAAGAGGAGTAGGCGGCAAGGAGGAAGAGAAGAGGATTAAGCACAACCATTAATTAGGTTTTCGCCTTTATAACTCTTTATATAGGCTCTAAACCTAATGGGTTATGGGTTAGTAGATCAAATCCATAAGTCTATAACCATTAAGGCTTAATCTCATCCATTAAACTCTAATTGGGCCCTTAACCAAAGAAGGCTCATTTAAGTAAAACTAAACGGGTTTGGTTTATAATTAAACCTCTTAATGTCCAACCCGTCTTCATAAGAAGTGCTTCTTTCGCATTTCCGACTTGACAAATATTTTCATATTTATCATGTGTTTGGTTCAACCAAACTCGATCTCTCTCGATCTAGAGAATCCAATTCTTAAACTCGTCTTTAAGTCTCTTCGATGGATTCGTTATGCGTGTGACCTTATAGGTTCTCGGTTTATGTTAGTCGTCCATAATTATCCATTAATTATGGAACGATCATGAGTGGCACCTAGTAGTACATCATGATCCCCAATTAACTAAAAAGTCAACGATTGATCTCGGAACCATTTCCGAACCCTTCAGCAGCTACAATGAATCGTGTCTAGTCCCTTTCACTCGTCTTATACCCACTTGGTTTAAGACATAGTCTATCGTCGGTAATCCCTCACTGGGATCGACACGCCACACCTTAATACTTGGATTCTAATTACGTATCATACTCTTCACATGCAATGCTTTAGCTAAAGACTTTGAGTAACAATCCGACGGGTCGTCATAGGGTATACATCTCCTTGCAAGGAGCGGTGAATCATTTGTTGGCTATTCAATCACCTTCGAGCACTTCAACTTATACCCAATCATCCCTTACCCACACCCCCGTAGAGATATATCGACTAAGATGTCAAAGTATAAGTCTCCATGACCAAAATGACTTGAATACCTCAAGTCGAACGAAACTCGCACTCGAGTTGCAGTAATAACTTCACTGACATATCTTATATGTAGAGAACCATGTGAAGTCTTACAGCAGGTCACTCCAATGAACTAGTTACCCATAACCAGCATCCACATTTAACTCTCGACATCACAATGTCTCCAGCTAGTGAGAAGCAGCTGTTTGGATAAACCAAGAAGTATAACCCGTGCTAGTCTCACAGAATCAGTGATGTCCGAACTCATCAATTCATTGACTAGGAAATATTTCAATACTTCATAATTAGACATGTAGAGATACACACTAGTTGTAATCCAATCACAAATTTTCTCATGCTATGAATCGTATTGCGGACATTTAGTAAATGAGTTTAAGATCCAATCAAACACATATGAGATGTACACTCAAATAATGAAACTTTATTTATCAAATAAATAGTCATAAGACGATTGTCTTAGGACACCTCTCAAACATAACAATGGTATCAAAGTTGAAGATTGTAGCCAAGAGTATACACGTTGAGTCAAATCTTAGTGGTGGAATGAGAAAGTACATGAGAAAGTGAAGGAAAAAGGAGCAGCCTATAAGGAATTATATATTTGTAAAAACAAAGAAAACTTGAAAAAATATACAATAGTCAAAAAAGAAGCTAAGAAAGCAATGAACGAAGCTAAGACTGAAACTTTTAAACGGTTATATCGAAAATTAGATACAAAAGAAGAGAAAAGAGACATTTATAGAATAGCTAAAGTGAGAGAGAGAAAAATAAAAGATCTTAATCAAATAAGATATATTAAAAATGAATATAATAGGGTACTAGTAAATGATGAAAATATAAAAGAGCGGTGGAAGAGATATTTTCATCAATTTTTTAATGAAAATTTAGATGACCAACTTAATTTAGGTAATTTAAGTAAGTCAAATGAGTATAGAAATCTAAATTTTTATTGTAGAATTCAAATTTAAAAAGTAGAACAAGTTTTAAATGAAATGCAAAATAGAAAAGTCATTGGACCAAATGATATTCCGATAGAGGTATGGAAGTATCTAGAAAAACATAGTATTAAATGGCTTACAAAATTATTTAAGATGATATTGAAAACAAAAAAGATGTCTGATCAATGAGGATAAGTACCCTAATTCCCTTATATAAGAATAAGGGAGACATACAAACTTGCATAAACTATAGGAGTATTAAATTAATGAGTCATACCATGAAACTTTAGGAAAGAGTAATTGAAAAAAAAATTAAGAAAGAAGACCACAGTAATCGAAAATCAATTTGGATTCATGCCAAGAAGGTCGACAATAGAAACTACACATGTTCTCAGACAACTAATTGAAAAGTATCGAGAGCAGAAGCAGAATCTACACATAATATTCATTGACTTAGAAAAAGCTTATGATAGAGTTCCAAGAGAAATCATATGAAGAATTTAAAAAAAAAGAGATATCAGTATAACATATATTGAATTAATTAAGGATATGTATGAGAAAGTAATGACTAGAGTGAAGACTTCAGGTGGATTAATTGAAACATTTCTAATAAAGATAGGGTTACATCAAGGATCAGCTTTAAGTCCCTATCTTTTTACACTAATCATGGACGAACTCACTAGACACATTTAAGATCTGATCAGTGGTGCGTATTATCGATAGATATTATGGCTCATCGAATATGAAATTTACTTTACCTAGAGTAGCTTATTTGTAATTAGTACATACTTAAATTAGATGATCTGTAATTAATAGGGTAGCTATATTTACTTTGTTACTAAAGATAAATTGTAAAGCAATTCTATTTAATGAGAAGGCTCCGGAAAAGAAAGACACCTTTTTCCTGGACGTTTTTCCTGGAATTTCTAAGTTATTTGTCATGGTATCAGAGCCAAAGGAAGGTTGAAATTTCTTCTGCCATTAAAGCTCTCTGGTTTGTTTTTAGTTGATTTCCAATCAACATTTGTGTTTGGAATTTTTTTTCCGGTTGATTAACTTGTGATTGAGAGTTTGGATTAAGATTTACATTTTTGGATGGCTCTTGGAGAATTTTTACGAGAGAATACTCTCGGAGACTTTGGCTATCAAATTTCTTGGAAAGAATTATGCAACATGGGAATTTGATTCGGATGTTTCTAAAGGAAGGAGCTTTGAGAATTGGCGTTGATGGGTCTTTAATGGCTCTTGAAAGCGCTAAAGACCTTGTCGATAGACGAAGGATGCGAATTATCTCTTGGCTTCTCGGATCCGCCGAAGCTCGTATGGTGAGCAATTTACGTTCTTTTAATACAATTTGGGAGATGTGGGATTACGAAGCGAATATACCATCAAGATAATCTTTGCACGATTCAACTAGAGCTTGAGATTGGTAATTGATCGAGGTGATCTTTACATTGAAGCGATATTATTACGGATTTCTTAATCTTTGGCGAATATTCTAATATTATATATTGAAAGTATCGAGAGGCCTTAGCTAGTATTGACGGATTGTGAAGTTAGTAAGCGTGATCGATTTTAATGAAATTGAGATCGGACTTTGATGTTGCTCGGATTGCTAAATTGCTAAATAGAAATCAATTCCTTCTTTGGATATATGTCTTGGAGAATTGTTGCGTGAAGAACAGATTGGCTACCCAGCTATTCTAGGTGCATCGCGGGAAAAATTCTGATTATCGATGTTGCTTATCTTTGCTCGAGAGGCAGTGGTAAGGATCAGTTGCGATGCTATAGTTATAAGGAGTTTGGGCATATTGCTCGAAACTGCGGTAGGAAATTCTGCAATTATTGTAAGCAACATGGGCGTTATCGAGGAATGTCCTCATCGAAAATCGGCGGACCCGGGCTTTTATTCTTATTCGAATCTTAATGTTATTAGTCCCTCATCTCATTCGTGGCGCAATCAATCTGTTCTTACGCTAGAATGGTCCAGCGGATGATTCTCGCCTTTTCTACTCTTTCACTTTAGTCGAGTATGAATATTCCTTCTTCGTGGTTTTGTTGACTACAGGCGTCGATCGTATAGTAGGTCACACTGATACATTGCGTAATGTCTGACAGTATAATGGCACACAAAATATTGATTATTGTGTGTAATCTTAATTCTGACCATTGGTGATATAGAGCCTTCTTTTAGTAATGTATTTATCTCTCCTGAGTTGTCTGAATTTAATTTCTGATCGGATGGTTGATAACCAGTGATGTACATTTCTCTCGTGGTGGTCATTGTCTTATGCGAGGATCGGTGTGTCGGTGATCATGAAGGGGCCTAAAGTGGGAAGATTATTTCCGTTGCATTTTACATTTCTAGAAATTTGTCCTTCTCTTATTGTTACTGAATAAAGGCTGATGTTTGGCATAAACGATTGGGTCATCCGAATAATGTGACTTTATCTAATTTAATGAAGAATGGCTTTCTTGGTGACAACATTCAGTCTTTTAAACATCAATTACCTCTTGCTTGCACTGCTTGTAAACTTGGGAAAAGTAAAGTTTTATCTTTTCCTACTCATGGTGGTCGTGTTAAAACATGCTTTGAGATAATACATAGTGATGTTTGGGGCATTACTCCAGTTACTTCCCATGCACAGTATAGATATTTTGTGACGTTTATTTATGACTATAGTCGATTCACGTGGATATATTTTCTACGTAGTAAAGCTGAGGTGTTCATTGTTTTTCAAAAATTTCTGGCACTTATTGAGACACAATTCTCTACGTGCATTAAGATTTTACGGTCTGATAATGGTGGTCAGTATCTATCACATGAATTTCAAGCCCTTTTGCAAAACAAAGGTATTATATCACAACGGTCATGTCCTTATACTCCCCAGCAAAATGGGATGGCTGAACGAAAACATCGTCACTTGTTGGATATGGTACGCACACTACTCTTAGAGTCCTCAGTTCCACCTATATTTTAGGTAGAAGCCTTGTCTACTGCTGTTTATTTGATTAATCGGTTGCCCTCTCAACAACTGAATTTTGATTCTCCTTACTATCGTCTTTTTGGTATACATCCTGATTATCACATGTTGCACACATTTGGGTGTGTTTGTTTTGTCCACTTGCCTTCTCATGAGCGTCACAAGCTTACAGCTCAATCAGACGGCTGCGGTGTGCTTTTATAGTTCTAACAATACTCAAAAAGGTTTTCTATGTTACGCGATTGCTAATCGTTTACGTATTTCTCGAAATGTGATTTTCTTTGAGCATGAGTATTATTTTATGATATGTTTCTCATACGGAAGTATTCTTCTTCCTCATTTGAGGATATCTCCATCAATCATGATCGTTTTATACGGCGTTATATATATCAGCGGCGAAAAACCTCACTTCCGATCCTAATCCAATGGTCTTGAAAATCCTCTCGCACTTTTCGTCATCCTCTGATAAATATGGTTTTTACGCCACTTTAGATACTACAGTTCCTACCTCTTATTCGCATCGACTAGCGGCATGTTGGAGTTAAAGCTATGCGGGAAGAACTTCGGGCTCTTCGGAGAATCACACTTGGGAAATTGTTCCTTGTCGAATGATGCTAAGCCCGTTGGTTGTAAATGGGTATATTCTATTAAGCTATGATCGATGGCTCGATTGATAGATATAAAGCAAAGTGGTGGCACTTAGTAATCGCCGGGAAGCGTGGAGTGGATTATGAGGAGACATTTGCTCACAGTAGCTAAAATGGCGGCGTCAGACTTATCCTAGCTATTCTTGCTTCGAGGATGGTCATTCTGACGAATGGATATGAAAAATGCTTTTTGCACGGAGATCTTAAGGAAGAAATTTATATGACTCCCCACGAGTTATTTTCTACACCCTCTTCGATGTTTGCAAACTAAAAGCGTTAAACACTCTATGGTTTAAAGCAGGCTCCGCGTGCTTGGTTTGACAAGTTCCGCTCTACGCTTATTAGCTTCTCTTTTGTCCAAAGTCAATATGACTCTTCTTTATTCCTGTGCAAAACTGCTAAAGGAATCGTCTTGCTCCTGGTATATGTTGATGATATTGTTATTATGGGATCCGACTCTGTCTTAATTTCTCAGCTTCAAGAACATCTTCAGGGGTCTTTTCATATGAAAGATTTGGGATCTTTACACTATTTTTTGGGGCTTGAGGTGCACTCTACTCCGGCTAGGATTTTCTTACACCAGCATAAATATCTCCAAGGGATAGTGGCTTTGGCTGGTCTGCAGGATGGTCGTTCTGTTGATCATCCTTTAGAAGTGAATGTTAAATATCGCCATGATGAGGGTGATTTTCTCCCAGATCCCTCTTTATATAGACGACTAGTGGGGAGCTTGAACTATCTAACTATTACCCGGCCTGACATTGCCTTTTCTGTTCAACAAGTTAGTCAATTTCTACAAGTACCTACACATCTTCACTTGGCTACAATTTGACGCATTATTCGCTATTTGCATGGGACTTCTTCCCAGGGACTTTTCTTCTCTGTGGGCTCTCCTATTCGTTTGGATGCGTATAGTGATGTTGATTGGGCTGGTTGTTTTGATACTCGACTCGATTACGATTAGTGCGTTATGGGTACCTCTCTTATTGCTTGGAAAAGTAAGAAGCAAGATCGAGTGTCTAAGTCTTCGACAGAATCAGAGTATCGCGCTATGTCCTCTGCTTGTTCTGAAATAGTTTGGCTTTGAGGAATTGGGTGAACTTCGGTTTTACTCGACTTGAGCTACTCACTTCATGCGGATAATACTAGTCTATTCAAATTCTTTGCTAATCCGATTTCACGCGAGCCTAAACACATCAAGTAGATTGTCGTTCTATTTAAGGCGTATGATGCTTGTGTCATCACTCTTCCATATATAACCACTGAATTCCAAATTGCTGATGTGTTTACTAAAGCTCTTTCCCGACACCGTCATCACTTTCTTATTGACAAATTGATGCTTGTTGATCATCCAGCATCAATTTGAGAGGGATATCAATGGCAGATATTATGGCCTGTCAAATATGAAATTTACTTTGCCATAATTGTGCTAATTAACTGTGTACATATTATTGCCTAGAGTAGATTATTTGTAATTAGTACATACTTAAATTAGATGATCCCTAATTAATAGGGTAGCTATATTTACTTTGTTACTAAAGATAAATTGTAAAGCAATTCTATTTAATGAGAAGGCTCCGGAAAAGAAAGGCACCTTTTTCCTGGACGTTTTTCCTGGAATTTCTAAGTTATTTGTCATGGTATCAGAGCCAAAGGAAGGCTGAAATTTCTTCTGCCCTTAAAGCTCTCTGGTTTGTTTTTAGTTGATTTCCAATCAACATTTGTGTTTGGAATTTTTTTTCCGGTTGATTAACTTGTGATTGAGAGTTTGGATTAAGATTTCTGTTTTTCGGATGGCTATGGAGAATTTTTCTGAGAGAATACCTACGAAGACTTTGGCTATCAAATTTACTGGAAAGAATTATGCAACATGGGAATTTCAGTTCCGGATGTTTCTAAAAGGGAAGGAGCTTTGGGGTCACAGTGATGGGTCTTTAATGGCTCTTGAAAACGCTAAAGACCTTGGTCAATGGGAGACAAAGGATGCCCGAATTATCTCTTGGCTTCTCGGATCCATCGAAGCTCATATGGTGAACAATTTACATTCTTTTAATACGGCTAAGGAGATGTGGGATTATCTGAAACGAATATACCATCAAGATAATACTGCAAGACGATTCCAACTAGAGCTTAAGATTGGTAAATTCAGTCAAGGTGATCTTTCTATTGAGCAATATTATTCTGGATTTCTTAATCTTTGGGGCGAATATTCTAATATTATATATTCAAAAGTATCCAAGGAGGCCTTAGCTAGTATTCAGGCAATTCATGAAGTTAGTAAACGTGATCAGTTTTTAATGAAATTGAGATCGGACTTTGATGTTGCTCGAGCTGGATTGCTAAATAGAAATCCAATTCCTTCTTTGGATATATGTCTTGGAGAATTGTTGCGTGAAGAACAAAGATTGGCTACCCAAACTATTCAAGGTGCATCACAGGAAAAATTTGCAGTTATCAATGTTGCTTATGCTGCTCAAGGGAGGAACCGTGGTAAGGATCAACTGCAGTGCTATAGTTATAAGGAGTTTGGGCATATTGCTTGCAACTGCGGTAGGAAATTCTGCAATTATTGTAAGCAACATGGGCACATTATCAAGGAATGTCCTACGCATCCAGAAAATCGACGGACCCAGGCTTTTCAAGCTGCTATTCCAAATCTTAATGTTATTAGTCCTACATCTACAGTCACTGGCACCAATCAATCTGTTCTTACGCCAGAGATAGTCTAACAGATGATTCTCACAGCCTTTTCTACTCTTTCACTTTAGGGCCAAGGTATGAATATTCCTTCTTCGTGGTTTGTTGACTCTGGGGCGTCCAATCATATGACTGGGTCACCTGATCTGTTGCATAATGTACGACAGTATAATGGCTCACAAAATATTCAGATTGCTAATGGCAGTAATCTTCCAATTACAGCCATTGGTGATATAGGGCCTTCTTTTAGTAATGTATTTATCTCTCCTGAGTTGTCTACAAATTTAATTTCTGTTGGTCAGATGGTTGATAACCACTGTGATGTACATTTCTCTCGTGGTGGTTGTACTGTACAGGATCAGGTGTCGGGTCAGGTGATCGCGAAGGGGCCTAAAGTGGGAAGATTATTTCCGTTGCAGTTTTCTGTTCCTAGAAATTTGTCCTTCTCTTCTATTGTTACTACAAATAAGGCTGATGTTTGGCATAAACGATTGGGTCATCCGAATAATGTGACTTTATATAATTTAATGAAGAATGGCTTTCTTGATGACAACATTCAGTCTTTTAAACATCAGTTACCTCTTGCTTGCACTGCTTGTAAACTTGGGAAAAGTAAAGTTTTACCTTTTCCTACTCATGGTGGTCGTGCTAAAACATGCTTTGAGATAATACATAGTGATGTTTGGGGCATTACTCCAGTTACTTCCCATGCACAGTATAGATATTTTGTGACGTTTATTTATGACTATAGTCGATTCACGTGGATATATTTTCTACGTAGTAAAGCTGAGGTGTTCATTGTTTTTCAAAAATTTCTGGCTCTTATTGAGACACAATTCTCTACATGCATTAAGATTTTACGGTCTGATAATGGTGGTGAGTATCTATCACATGAATTTCAAGCCCTTTTGCAAAACAAAGGTATTATATCACAACGGTCATGTCCTTATACTCCCCAGCAAAATGGGATGGCTGAACGAAAACATCGTCACTTGTTGGATATGGTACGCACACTACTCCTAGAGTCCTCAGTTCCACCTATATTTTGGGTAGAAGCCTTGTCTACTGCTGTGTATTTGATTAATCGGTTGCCCTCTCAACAACTGAATTTTGATTCTCCTTACTATCGTCTTTTTGGTATGCATCCTGATTATCACATGTTGCACACATTTGGGTGTGTTTGTTTTGTCCACTTGCCTTCTCATAGGCCACAAGCTTACACTCAATCATGCGGTGTGCTTTTATAGGTTACAACAATACTCAAGGTTTTCTATGTTATGATGCGATTGCTAATCGTCGTTTCGATGTGATTTTCTTTGAGCATGAGTATTATTTTCCGCAATATGTTTCTCCTTCTGGAAGTATTCTTCTTCCTCATTTTGAGGATATCTCTCCATCAACTGATCGTTTTATACCTGGCGTTATATATCAACGGCGAAAAACCTCACTTCCCGATCCTAATCCAATGGTCTTCGAAAATCCTCTCGCACTCGTCATCCTCTTGATAAATATGGTTTTTCTGCCACTTTAGCTGATACTACAGTTCCTACCTCTTATTCGCATGCGACTAAGCAGGCATGTTGGGTTAAAGCTATGCGGGAAGAACTTCAGGCTCTTCAGGAGAATCACACTTGGGAAATTGTTCCTTGTCCAAATGATGCTAAGCCCATTGGTTGTAAATGGGTATATTCTATTAAGCTACGATCTGATGGCTCAATTGATAGATATAAAGCAAGGCTGGTGGCACTTGGTAATCGCCAGGAGCATGGAGTGGATTATGAGGAGACATTTGCTCCTGTAGCTAAGATGACGACAGTGCGACTTATCCTAGCTATTGCTGCTTCCAAGGGATGGTCATTACGACAAATGGATATGAAAAATGCTTTTTTGCACGGAGATCTTAAGGAAGAAATTTATATGACTCCCCCACCAGGGTTATTTTCTACACCCTCTTCTGATGTTTGCAAACTAAAACGTTCACTCTATGGTTTAAAGCAGCTCGCGTGCTTGGTTTAGACAAGTTCCGCTCTACGCTTATTAGCTTCTCTTTTGTCGAAAGTCAGATGACTCTTCTTTATTCTGTCTGTGCTAAAGGAATCGCGTCTTCCCGATGATATTGTTATTACGGGATCCAGGCTACTGTCTTAATTTCTCGGCAAGAGCATCTTGAGGTCTTTTTCGTATGAAAGATTTGGGATCTTTACACTATTTTTTGGGGCTTGAGGTGCACTCTACTCGCCTAGGATTTTCTTACACCAAAGATAAATATCTCGAGGATAGTGGCTTTGGGTAGTCTCTGCAGATGGTCGCTTACAGCTGATCGTCATCCTTTAGAAGTGAGCGTTAAATATCGCCGTGATGAGGTGATTTTCTCCCGATCCCTCTTTATATAGGCGACTAGTGGGGAGCTTGAACTATCGACTATTACCCTACCGACATTGCCTTTTCGCTCAACAAGTTAGTCAATTTCTCTGACACCTACACATCTTCACTTGGTGCGATTCGGCGCATTATTCGCTATTTGCACAGGACTTCTTCAGGACTTTTTCTCTGTGGGCTCTCCTATTCGTTTGGATGCGTATAGTGATGCTGATTGGGTTGGTTGTTCTGATACTCGACGCTCAGTTACCAGTTGGTGCATGTTTATAGGTACCTCTCTTATTGCTTGGAAAAGTAAGAAGCAAGATCGGGTGTCTAAGTCTTCGACAGAATCGGAGTATCGCGCTATGTCCTCTGCTTGTTCTGAAATAGTTTGGCTTTGAGGACTGTTGGGTGAACTTGGGTTTTGCCAACTTGAGCCTACTCCACTTCATGCAGATAATACTAGTGCTATTCAAATTGCTGCTAATCCAGTATTTCACGAACGCACTAAACACATCGAAGAAGATTGTCATTCTATTCGTGAAGCATATGATGCTTGTGTCATCACTCTTCCACATATAACCACTGAATTCCAAATTGCTGATGTGTTTACTAAAGCTCTTTCCCGACACCGTCATCACTTTCTTATTGACAAATTGATGCTTGTTGATCATCCAGCATCAATTTGAGGGGGGATATCAATGGCAGATATTATGGTCTGTCAAATATGGAATTTACTTTGCCATAATTGTGCTAATTAACTGTGTATATATTATTACCTAGAGTAGATTATTTGTAATTAGTACATCCTTAAATTAGATGATCTGTAATTAATAGGGTAGCTATATTTACTTTGTTACTAAAGATAAATTGTAAAGCAATTCTATTTAATGAGAAGGCTCAGGAAAATAAAGGCACCTTTTTCCTGGACGTTTTTCCTGGAATTTCTAAGTTATTTGTCACATGTTGCTTATGGATGATATTGTTTTGGTAGATGAGACACGTGAGGGAGTAAATGCTAAACTAGAATCTTGACGGGAAATATTAGAAGTGAATGGTTTTAAACTTAGTAGAATAAAGACAAAATATATGGAATTTTAGTTTAGCAATATTAGACGTAATGAGATAAGTGTTAAGATACGAGATAACGAGTTGTCTGAAACTGAGAGCTTTAAATATTTAGGATCATTTTTGCAAGGTGATGGAGGGATTGAGAGAGATGTCTTACATGGAATACAAGTAGGATGGTTGAATTGGAGGAAAGCGTCGGGTGTTTTATGTGATCGTAAAGTACCTCTAAAACTTAAAGGGAAGTTTTACAAAACGGCGATTAGACCTACTATATTATATGGCGCTGAATGTTGGGCTACGACTCGAGCACATGAGCAAAAGATGAGAGTTACAGAGATGAGGATGTTAAGGTAGATATGCGGGCATACGAGGATTGACAGAATAAGAAATTAGAGCATTAAACAAAAAGTCGGAGTTGCATCTATTGAAGAAAAGCTCCAAGAGCTCCAAGAGACACATTTAAGGTAGTACGAACATGTACTTAGACGACAAATAAATGCTCCAGTTAGGCGATGTGAAACGATGACAAATATACACATCAAACAAGGAAGAGGAAGAACAAAAAAAACTTAAATAAATTTTCTCTTGTTTTATTGTCGTTAATCAAGTATGGATAATGATATAGTAGGAGATAGAGCCCAATGGCATAGAAGGATTCATATAGCCGACCCACTTAGTGGGATAAGGCTTGGTTGTTATTGTAACCGTGCACTTGCAGTACACAGTTGAATCTGACAACACTGACCGAGCATATGATCAACCAGTACTATTTATGTGATTGACTAAGTCAATGTGGCTACTATTCTTTGATCGGTCTCTGACCACCTATCACTATCAGGTCGACCAACTCTCAATAAGTCAGAATTACTTGATTTCTTCTAGAGAACTAAATAGACTTTCACAATGGCTGACTAAGTCTTATAGTCTAGTCAACCAATATTCTATTTTTTGAAATATTAATAGTAAAGAATATTTGAAGTAAATAAAATAAAAGCAAATAGTAACTAAATGTGATAATGTTAATCAACCATTATTATGTCTTGAGAAGCCAATTCTGATGGAGTAACTATTCACAGTTGCCTTTTTTACTTTAAAACTTCTATTGGTTTCTTGGTCAAGTCAACCACTTAAGTTACAAGAGACTACTCTCGTCCCAAGATTAAAAAACACTCCCTCGTAGCCTTTTCTACCAGAAGGTCCTCTCCTAAACTTCTTATCTATAAGTAGTATCCAATTGTTCACATACAGACTTCCAACTTGCTAGTATATGGTCTTTCCTATCCTACTGGAACTTTCCGTTCTTATCAAATGCGCAGTCTATCTGACCCATTTGCACATCATCTCCTATCTTAATAATTGTCTTATTACGTCTAATATTGATAAACTTAAATTTCATATATTCTATCTTTACACTATTAAGCCTAAAACTTTTCATTTCTAGTGTTTCCTGCTAAAATTCTAATTTAGCATTTACTCCACGTATCTCATCCACCGTAATAATATCATCTGTAAACAACATGCACCACGGTACTGTGTTTTGAATGTGTCCAGTAAGTTTGTCCATGATTAATATAAAAATATAAGGACTTAGAGCTGACACTTAATGTAACTTTATCTTTATTGAAAATATTCTAATTAATCCGTCTAAAGTCTTCACTCTGATCATTACTTCTTTATACATATCCTTAATTAGTTCAATATATACTACGTTTGCACCTTTCTTTTCTAAAATTATGCATATACATTCTCTTGGGACTTTATCATAAGTTTTTTCTAAGTCAATGAATAGCATATGTAGATCTTGCTTTTGCTCCCGATACTTTTAAATTAGTTGTCTGAGAAAATGTATAATTTCTATTGTCGACCTTCCAAATATAAACTCAAATTGATTTTCAGTAACAATGGTCTCTTTCCTTAATCTTTTTCAATTACTCTTTCCCAGAGTTTTATGATATGACTTAGTAATTTAATACCTCTATAGTTTGTACAATTTTGTATATCCCCTTTATTCTTATATAAGAAAATTAGATTACTTACTCTCCATTGATCAGACATTTTTTATTTTCAATATTATATTAAATAATTTTGTAAGTCATTTAATACCTTATTTCCTTTGGCACTTCCGTACCTCTATCGAAATATCATATGATCCAACGACTTTTCTATTTTGCATTCCATTTAAAGCTTTTTTTCTTTTAAAATTTGAAGTTTATGATAAAATTTAAATTTCTATAGTGACATACTTAAATTATCTAAGTTAAGTTGATCATCTACCCCTTCATTAAAAAGTTAATGAAAATACCTCTTCTATCATTTTTTTTTATTTCTCCATCATTTACCATCTTTAATACATCTTATTTGGATAAGATATTTTGTCTTCTTCTCTCTCACTTTCGCTATTTTATAAATGTCTCTTCATCTTCTTTTGTATTCAATTCGATATAATCATTCAAAAATTTCATTCTTAGTTTTATTCATTGCTTTCTTAGCCTTTTTTTTTTTTTTGCTATTGTATTTTTTTTAATTTTTCTCATTCTTACAAATATATAATTCCTTATAGATTGTTCGTTTTTCCTTCACTTTCTTCTGCATATTCTCATTCCACCACCAAGATTCCTTACTTGGTGGTGCATGCCTCTTTGACTCACCAAGTACACTTTTGGCTACTATTTTCTACTTTGATATCATCTTTATCCCATATTATAATAGAGTCACCGTATATTTCACCTAATACTTGTTCTCCTACCTTCTCCTTAAATATATTTTGTTTCTCATCTTTTAACTTCCACGACTTAATTCTAGAAGTCATGTATATTTTTCTTCTATTGATATTATACTTGAGATATATATCTAATACTATTAACCTATGTTGGATAGTTAAACTTTCTTCAAGGATGACCTTACAATCTTTACAAATCTTTCTATCCCTCTTCCTAAATATAAAAAAGTCAATTTACGATTTATTATTCCCACTTTGAATGTGATCAAGCGTTCTTCTATTTTCTTAAAAAACGTATTAGCTAGTATAAGATCATATGCTCTTGCAAAATCAAATATAGTTTTATCTTCTTCATTTTTTATTCCAAATTCATAACCCCTATGCACCCTCTCATATTCCTCATTTTTCATTTCGACATATCCATTTAGATTGCCTCTTATTAAAATAATTTTATTTGGCAAATGTTTTGTAATACTTCATCTAGGTCTTCCTAAAATCTTAATTTTGTATCTTCATTTAATCCTGCTTGAGATGTATATATGTTAATTACGTTCATAGTTTCTTTCTCCACTACCATTTTGAAAGATATAATTCTATCCTTCTTTTTAATTACTCCTACAACTTCATCCTTTAATGAACTATCTACTACAAAATCCACTCCATTTTTTATTTTATTTTTTTTCAATATACCATAACTTGAAACTCGAGTTCTCTATCATCTTTGCCTTCTCACCTACTAATTTTGTCTCTTGTACACACAAAATACTAATTATTCTCCTAATCATTGTATCTACTACATCCATTGTTTTACCAATTAGGGTTCCTATATTCCATGTTTCAAATCTTACTCTATTAGTTTTTCTATAATCTTTATATTGGAAGGATGCTGAATATACGCAGCGGAGAAATAAATAAAACAAAATTTTTATTTCATCCCAGACATTCCCTTAAGACCAGGAATACTTGCTTTGACATAATCACATGTAAAACCAAGGAGAGAAGTTATACCTTCGAGATTCTTATCGAATCTGTCGAAACCGTGAGCAAGACCAACAAGCCTGGCCTCTATCAGTATCCACGCCGGGATCATCTGAGGTCACTCCTTGAGCAATAAGCCTTCGTCTTCGATTGATGCTAGCCAACTAGCAGAGGAGAGAGAGAGAGAAGAAGAAGATGGCTACAAAGGAAGAAAACCTAAGATACTCTCCAAAAATTATCAAGGGATCTATTTATAGATCTCTTGATTAAGGCATCTTGAGAGGCTTAAACGGAACCTCTCTTACCATAATAATCACATAATTAAGGTAAGAACCCAAGAAATTTTCACAAGAGAATTCTCCATAATTCGGTGGCCATGACGCGCCACCATGTGTTTTACTGTGCGGTCGGCCGTGCGAAAAGGCATGGTCGTGCGCCGGGAATACCGCAGTGGCCGTGTGTCTCTGTGGCTCGACCCAACTTTGGCGTAAACGGCCCTAAACCGCATACAATGCTAGTTAGCTCTCATTAAGAATCTTATTCTTAGACTTATTTTACGTCTCGAGATCACCCATAGTGTGTGTAACCTAATAGGTTCCCGACTATATTAGACATTCATAATTAACCCCTTAATTATGAATAGATCATAAGTGACACCTAGCAGTATATCATGACTCTTAATTCACCAGAAAGTCTAAATCAACTTCAAAACGTTTCTGAACCCTTCAACAGCTACAGTTGTTTTGTGTCTTTGTTCCTTTCACTTATCCTACACCCAGCTGGTTCAGAACATGGTTTATGTGCTCGTCCTCACTGGGCTGACTACGTCACACCTAGCCCAAGTTAGTTTCCTTGTACTGCGGATTCAAATTACTCTTACATATTCCCAAGAAAACTTTCTTACCATGCTTGCTCTGACCAGAGACTTCTGAGTAACAATCCTAACAAGAGGCCTAGGGTATATATCTCCTTTATATAAGGAGTGGTGAATCCTCTATGGGCTATTCAAACACCTTCGATCACTTTGACTTATACCCAATCAACCCGGAGTTACACCTCTTATGGAGATGGCTGTAAAGAAGTCAAAGTATAAGACGTCATGATCAAGATGACTTAAATATCTAAGTCTAAGGAATCTCGCACACGAGCTGCAATGAGATCTTAAACGACATAAAAAATCATATGAAGTCTCATGACAGGTCACTCCAATGAACTAATTACCCTAACAAGCATTCACATGTTCACTCTCAGCATCTCTATACTTTTATTCAGTGAGTATCGAATGCTTGGATAAATCAAGGAGCATAACATATGTTATTCTCACAGAATTGATGATGTTCAATCTCATAAATTCATTGAATAGGGATAGTTTCAATACTTATATAATTACACATGATGAGATACCCACTAATTGTGATCCAATCACAATTTCTCTCATGTTATGTATCGTATTATAGACTTTAGTAGATGAGTTTAAGATTCTATCAAATACATAGACAATGTATACTCAAATAGTGAATTTTATTAATAACTTCTAAGGTGATGTCTTAGGACACCTCTCAATTACATCATACTCTCACTTGGCCTATAGTCAATCGCCTTGGTATCTAATATCATAGGCCTCTATATGTTTCTCGAACTTTTTTTGGGGAAGAGGCTTTGTTAAGGGATCTGCTAGTTTCCTATCAATGGAAATTTTCTCTATTTGTACGTTTCTTCTACCTATGATCTCTCTGATCAGATGGAAATGACGTAGTACATGCTTGGATCGTTGATGAGACTGTGGTTCCTTCGCCTGTGCAATAGCGTCATTGTTGTCAATTCAATAATTGCGAAGTTAATTGATTATCTAACTTAGCGCGTTTACTATTCAATTCAATATTAAATATCTCGTTGAATGTATCAGCATGTAGATTCCATTATTCAACATTGCAATAGCATAAAGAACACTATTTAACGTAATGTAACAACAATTATTACTAAACGTCAAATAATAACTTTTCTTATTCAAACATGAAATAAAAACAATGTTCTTTATTAATGCAGGAATATAAAAACAATAATCCAACTCTAAAACTAGTCCCGAAAAAGCTGCAACATGTAAGTTCCTTTGGCTACAGCAGCAACCTTTACTTCATTGTCAACCCTTAGATCTGCTTCTCCCTTAACTAATCTGCTTCTATTCCTTAGCCCCTGTATGTTATTACATATATGTGAGTCACCCCGAGTATCTAATACCCAAGTGTTCGAAGAAACAGTATGGCATTCGATAACGAATATACATGAAGTAGATTGGGCATTTGATGCCTTTTTCTGCTTCAGTGACTCAGATACTACTTGCAGTTTCTCTTCCAGTGTTCATCCTTACCACAATAGTGGCAAGTACCCTTAGGAGTTGATTCTTTCTTCTTTATCTTTTCCTTCCCTTTGACTGCAGATTTTGACTTCCACTTAGAACCTTTCTTAGAGGAGTCAACCAGGATCATCGCCTTCTGTTCTTTAGCAACAGATGACTCCACTGTTTTGAGCATATTGATCAGCTCTGGTGTTGTGGACTCTATCTTGTTCATCTGATAGTTCATCACAAATTGTGAATAACTATCAGTCAAATTATATAGAATTAAGTCAATACTTAAATCATGATCCATAAAAAATCCTAGTGATCTCAATTACTCAATATAGTCATTCATCTTTAGTGCATACTGCACTGCAGATGAACCCTCCTGCATCTTTGAGCAAAAGAGGAGCTGGGTGATCTCGAACCTTTTGAATCTTGTCTGCTTATAAAACAGCTCACAAAGATGGAAGACAATTGTGTTAGCATTCATGTGTACTCATATTGCTTTTGCAACTCAAGAGACATCGACGCTAGCATAATGCAACTTACCATGTCAGACAGCAATATGTTTCTGGTAAACCAACTTTTAGTCACCAGATGCATTGTCTCTAGGAGATTGGGAAAGAACCTCTTCAAGGACATAAGCTAACTTCTCAGCCTTGAGAACAATTCTTAAGTTGCGAAGCCAATCCAAGAAGTTTGGCCCAGTCCTTTCTTTTTTGCACATCTTTGTTTGACAATTTCATCAACATCTTTCATAAAATAAAGATTAATAGGTCCAGTTTGTTTACACTTTTTACCTTGGACCGTAGGATGGATGCTTGGACCGGATATTGATCGTTTCCCTTTCACTTTAATTTGAATATCATCTTCACATTCTTCCAGATCTTTCAAATCAACAATATCATCAGAATGAGGAATATCATCCATTTGATTTTTCAAATTACTCTTTTTTTTTTTGCACGAACTCTCTAATTTATTCTTTAACGTGCTCGAGACATTTCGGACAAGCTTTCACATTTCTATTGCCTCCAATAAAATATAAATTGTGTCGATAAATCCCCTCATTTGTTATTTTACCGCAAAAAATATAACCGGCAATATTTGGATTTTTAGGATCTGAACATGTTGCATAATTCCAAACAATATCCTTTCGAGTTGATGGAATTGTTGTATTTGACATGGTTAAAATAACTAAAATCAATAATAATGAATCAATAAAAAAATACTAAATAGTAAAAAAATAAAGTAAAACTACAATCCGATGCATGAAGCTCCCGCCACGCGGGGTACCGGAGAAGGAATTCATTGTACGCAGCCTTACCTTGCTTTTTTTTACAAGAGATTGTTTCTAGGATTTGAACCCGTTCAAAAGGTAGCAACCTTACCGTTGTGCCAAAACTCTCTTAAAAAAAAAAAAAGTAAACAGTAAAAAATACTAAACGGTAAAAAAAATAATTTAATTAATTTTGATTAAATATAATTAAGAAATTAAAATAATTTATATATTAATAAAATAAATTTTAAAATAATTTATGAAATATTTTTAAATTTATAAGATAATTTTATTAAGGTTTAATTAATTTTATACGAACTATAGTTTGGAAAGTTGATTATTAAACCCTAAGTTTACCTGAATCATCACGGCTGCCGTAGCAGTCGCAGACATCGACGCAGCGTGATGGCCTCGCTTAAGGTCGCGCGACAATCGCTGATGGCCTCGCCAGCCTCGCGCTGCTGACGGCGACGGACTCGCACCGCGGAGGCGGCGACGGTCGCTCGCGCGGAGGCCACGCGACGGCGTCGCGACCCTCGCAGAGGCCACGCGACGGCGTCGCGACACTCGCGGAGGCCGCTCGACGCCGTAGTAGCCCCCACAGAGGTCGTCGTGGCACTGCGGAGGCTACGGGAGGCGCCTACAGGCCCGCGGGTGGTTGCGTGAGGCTAGAAAAAAAATACAAAAGCGTAAAAAAAAACAGAAAATAAGATTCTGATTCTTACCGACAGAGACGGTGGCGCCGCCAAGCAAATGAGATACGATGAGAGGGAGACGAGAGGCGGCGGGCCAGGCGAGACAACGACGTCGAGAGACGGAGGTCAACGAGACTCAAGGGACAGCGAGACTTATATAGGGCTGCAGAACTTTTAAAAAAAAAGTGTGCACCTCGCATTTTATCGTGAAGCGCAATGAAGCGCGCGCTTCATGAACTTCGTGCGCTTCCGAGTTCTCTAAAGCGCAACCTAAGCGCTTCGCGTCGCTTCGCACTTAAGCGAGTGAAGCGTTCGCTTTTGACAACTTTGAACCAGATACATCCTCTCATTGAGAATCTCATTCTCAGACTTGTTTTATATCTCGAGATCACCCGTAGTGCGTGTGGCCCAATAGGTTCCCGGCTATATTGGTCATTCATAATAACCCCTTAATTATGAATAGATCATGAGTGTCACCTAACAGTACATCATGACCTCCAATTCATCAGAAAGTCTAAATCGACTTTAAAACGTTTCTGAACCCTTCAACAACTACAGTTGTTTTGTGCCTTGTTCCTTTCACTCATCCTATACCCACTTAGTTGACTAGTTATACGTGCCGTCCCACAGTGACTCACGCACACCTGAAAAATTTCCTCAGAGAATTCAAATTACTCCGTTTTAAAACTTTCTTTTCTTTCATTTGAAAACCAGATCTTGCAGCGGAAAATACGAACAAAAGTCCACAAGTACACAAAGGAATTTTTACTTGGTTCACAGTCTACCGGCTGTTAATCCAAGGTCATGCGATCCTTGATCGCCTCCGAAGGGCAATTTACTAAAACTCTCTTCCTCGTTGGAGGTAAGAGATACGAAGCACTTACAAAGGATATAGAGGAGAAGGTAACACACCTACCTCTCCTCTTAGCGAATAATAAATCAAAGAAACACAAATTAAATTATCTACCGATGATTACGATGAGATGATGGAAGCTCGGTCGGCATTACGATGTCGTTGCGTGGCATAGAGAGCTTTGGAATGATGGTGTACTTTTGGAGCCTTTCATGTAGTTTTTGAAGGGAGCTTTACCTATACTTTTATAGCCTTCCAAACCCTAGCTCGTTGAGATCCAAATCTAAGTCAAACAAGCTTATCATCCCTCATTTCGTGACTCTTATCTTGACATTATTCAAAGTGTCCGGATTCATTAGCAGTCGACTGATGATGATCCAGTTGACTAATAGTTTGAATAATTACCTGTATCACATGGTTAGCACAAGAACTACATAGTGAACTAATTAGTGAGCAATGTGACGGTCGTGTATCGTCCGATCTCGACTTAGGCCTTCCTCCGGAAGTCTTAGTCTGATCGTCGCCTATGGATATCCCCTAATGAGGACATGACCTGTCCTCTCCGCATAAAGTTCTTACCTTCCTTACCTTTGGTCCTTCTGACCTGTCGCTTAGCTTTTGGTCACTTGACCACCAAGGTTCCTCAACTTCCCGAGGTTCTCCTGGTGTCTGATCAACCGACCACCAAGGTTTCTCGTCTCATCGAGATTCTCCTGGTGCCGATTCATACGACCACCGAGGTTTCTCGACTTCCTGATTTTCTCCAGGCATCATCGACCTTAGCAAAGCCTAATATATTACCTGCACACTCAACATAACATATGAAATAACAAGATAGCTTAACTTTGAATCTTTGTCATTATCAAAACCTAGATTCGATTATCTGGTGCCCCTGCACCACTAACATGTTCCCAAGAAAACTGTCTTCTTAACATAGTTGCTCTGGCTAGAGACTTCTGAGTAACAATCCTAACAAGAGGCCTAGGGTATATATCTCCTTTATATAAGGAGTGGTGAATCCTCTGTGGGTTATTAAACACCTTTGATCACTTTGACTTATACCTAATCAACCCGGAGTTATACCTCCTATGGAGATGGTTGCGAAGAAGTCAAAGTATAAGACACCATGATCAAGATGACTTGAATACCTCAAGTCTAAGGAATCTCGTACACGAGCCGCAATGAGATCTTAAACAACATAAAAAATCATATGAAGTCTCATAGTAGGTCATTCCAATGAACTTGTTACCCTAACTAGCATCCACATGTTCACTCTCAGCATCTCTACGTTTCCATTCAGTGAATACTGAATTACTGAATGCTTGGATAAATCAAGGAGCATAACATGTGCTAGTCTCACAGAATTGATGATGTCCAATCTCATCAATTCATTGACTAGGGATAGTCTCAATACTTACATAATTACACATGATGAGATACCCACTAATTGTGATCCAATCACAATTTCTCTCATGTTATATATCGTATTGTGGACTTCAGTAGATGAGTTTAAGATCCTATCAAATACATAGACAATGTATACTCAAATAGTAAATTTTATTAATAACTTCTAAGGCAATTGCCTTATGACCTCTCAATTATATCACTTTATTCTTACCCAACATATGGTATGAGAACTCTTGCTTATTTAACACTACACCCAAGTTCGCATGGAGATGTAGTGGTCCTTGCCGAGACGTTACAATCGGACCCTGCAACGCGAACTCTTGCATATTTATCACTGCACCCTAGTTCTGAAGATGTAGCAGTCCTTGCCGAGACATTACAGTCGAACCTTACAATGTGTTCCTTCCGGAGAACAACCTAGCATTAATACAATAGTATAATGGATTCATTCATTGAACATTTGTCTTAATTTAACATTGACTGACAACCTAATGCAACCCTCCTTTATCCGGGTTAAGATCAGCCATGACAGATTAACTCGTCACAGTCGGAGTTGTTAAAGAAAACAAGATTGATGGATAATTCTTGAATGTACAGCTCTTAGTATCAACTTAAAAGGACAATAGATGACATTAAGTTACAATTGTTAATTGGATCCACCCGATAACAAATATGGGAATCATAGGCCAGCTATGTGCTACACAATCAAGACAAAGCAGAAAATGACCACCAATTTTATACTGTTTTTCACAAATCAGAATACAAAATGAAATCTCATATTAAAATTCAACTAGATGCTGAAATTAGTTCTTCCTGGATGTTGCCTTATTAACTACCAAGACTATATTGGATAGCCTCGTGTAAATTGACATGCAGTACCTTCCATCTGCAGGCCTGAAGTTCATGCTGTAAAATAATTATATTTATCTTAAAGTCACCAGTGTAATGAGGTTAAGATGCAGCAGTAAATTGCAGTAGTAGCATGGGGATGGTGGTTTATGTCGTTCTACTAAAGGGCTGGCCAATTATTAAGAAAAATAAACTATGTGCAAGGTGAGGTACATATGCAGTGAAATGAAAGACTTGCGGTTAATGAAAGTTTACAAATAATCACTGCCATAAGTGAGGTAGTCCTGGAAAGAATGCCACTTTTAAAATAATAATAATAAATTTCTAGAAATACAACTCTAAAGAGTAAAGATTATCAATGCACCTCTCCAAATTATCTTGCAGCCCTTCCCAAGGCCTCATAAAATCTACTGCTTCAAAAGCAAAACCAGAGATGAATATTCCCACTGCAAGTCGCTGATGAGTAGGGACTGATTATTATTCAATATGTAATGGTTTAGGATTTGCAACTTGTTGAGCAAGACCTAGTAGAGATGTCTTTTGGGCTCAATATTATAAAGCATCATAAAATATTATGATTTTTTCTTTACAATATGCAAAAAGTTAAAAACTGTAAGAGGTAGAGCTACTTACGCCCTGATTATGATTTTCCCCAACATTCTTAAATTCAAATTCTTCAATACCCCCAATTCTTCTTGCCATTTTGCTTCCTGTCAATCCAGCTCCAGCAGCTGTTGCATCCAAAATGAGGATATATATGACAGCATTAATAACTTAGGGACATGCATTTCAGAAAGCATTTGATAGCATTAGTATCCTAGCAGAGAAAGTTCAAAGATGTAAAGACATGCATTTCAGAGCATCTGAAAATTTAGAGAGAATACATGGAAAGAATAAAAAGAATAAGTGGGATATTCTCTTGAATTTTAAGTTTAAAATTTCTGAAATATCTGCTGCTGCTAGAATTATTAAGCAGCTAATCAGATGTTGTATAGGTTTAGTCATTGTTTAAAATCTGGGCACGTGTCAGGTGGTACGAGTGAAATTTATTGTTCCACCCACCATCTAGCATTGGTATGAGATTGCAGCGGATCACGGCCCGTGAAGGTCGCACCTTTTCCCTTTTTTCCTTGCCTTTTTATTTTTTATTTATTTTTTATTTTTAACTTTTTTAATATTTAAGTTAAGATTTTTATTTTATATTTTATATTTAAAAAATATCAAAATGTATCGGCACAACATGATACAATATCGAAACCATATTGTTTCAATCGCAAACTAAAACCTTGACACGAGTCGAGATTTTAAACATTGAGTTTAGTCCCACATTGAATACTTAGTTATAATTTGGCATGGTTGCTTGGATAAGCTAAAATCCTCAAGTCTCCAACTTCAAGTTTGATGTCCCATCCAAACCCATCACTAGCCCATTATTGCGACCAATAGTAACTCACTCCAGTACTATAGATATCTACACTAACCAGGGAAGCAATTTCTCAAGCAGTCATCACTTTCCCACTTACTTGCTACTCTCCACCTGCAGAAGCTGCAATATCTGCTGACTTCTACCAGCAAACAAAGAAGAGAATATTTGTTATTTTCCTCCAGTGGCATCAATCTAACTCAAAATCCAGAGTCTACTGCTTCCACTAGGCTTTCATGTCTCCCCTTTCCAATAAGGAAAGGGCAAAGAGGTGAACCATCTCTTTTCATCAATTGTGGAGGTAGAACAAAGACTCTGCCCACAAGCTCTAACATTGTAGAATCACAAGGCATTGACAATGTTCTAGCAATAAGTGAATCCTTCGCCTATTTTGTTGGCTGATCAAATCTCTCAATCACATAAAGATCTTCCTTTCAAGATATCTACTTGAGCTCAATTGTGAACAACATAGAAATCAAGTCTGTGTTACATTGTCAAGCTTCTTGGGCACTACTAGGCAATTAATAAATAGAACTTTTGGTATATTACCAAAGGGCATACTTAAAGTTTGATAATTACTAAATTATGCACAATAGTTCCAAATTTATCAAAGGGCACATCCTATTTTCAAAATTGCACTGCGGTTTGTCCAAATGCCTTCCAAGACTTCTAAAAACATTTTGCTATTCTTCGAGTAGTCGAAATATCAATAAGTGATTCCATCTATGAGATCGTGACTCTGATCATTTTTTACCACTAGAGGGTTTCTAAAGCGTTTTGGACACAAAATAAAAAAATAATGACACTGACAGCCTCCTAAGAGGATATAATTGCGACAGTGGTCTTGTATTGTCATTTTAACCACTGAAGGTCATCAAGATGTTTTTAAAAAAAACATTAATTAACTAGAAGGTTTCTAGTGGTCTAAATTAAAAATATGATTGTGTGAATGAATTTTGTCAAGATTTCCCTAAGAAAGTGTCTAATTAGTAATTATATATGTGGTATGTTTTATTTTAGAGAGTAAATAAGTTTTGGTAGGAATCTGGTTAGATGGGTGTTTTTCCTAAATTGCATTTGACTATTTTCCAAGTATATTTGGATTAAGGCCTATATAAAAGAGAAGTAATTTTCAATATATTTTCATCTTTTTGATAATAAAATTTCCCTCTGTTAATTCTCTATGTGTGAATTCTCTATGCAAGAACCATTGATGCTTCAATTATTATCAGAGTCCCAAGTTGCTCTCTATGTTTGTTGTTCCTATGCTCTGCACTCAAGGTAAACCAAAGACACCTTAGGTCCATGTTGCCCTCCTCTTTGTGAGAAGCCCAAAATCCTTCTTCGCATTTCTACTAATCAACACCTGTGTGCACCACCTCACCACCTTCAACACAACCTCTCACCGCCACCTCCGTACAAAATTGAGCTCCACACAAACTCCTGCTGCCGCTACACCTCCCCCAATCCATCCACCTCGCTTTAATATCCCTAATACAATGCGATTACTTAATGACTGTGCAGCGTAATTCCACTTCATAATGGCTTTGATCTACTTCACCTGTCTATCTATTTTATCATTGCTAACTAAGTCTCCTTTATTCTCTCTCTTCCTCAATTAATATGTGTATTTGTTATGTTCTCATATTGTCTAACTAGAGTATTTATTGGACACCTAAATGCATATTCATTCCATCTTAAATGTGTCACTTAGAGTTTTCCCTCGATAAATACAACTTCGACTTTCTTTATAATATTCTCATTTTTTTATCTTGTTTATCCTCATATGTCTATATACAACAACAACTAACAACCAAGTATTATCTCACGTGATGGGTCAGCCCTCGTATATCCATGCATCCACTATAAAATCCTCATCTCTGCAACTTTAATCTTCTACTTGTGTGCTCATTTATAATCCAATATTCAATTTCATATAATATAGCATGTCTAACCATGATTTTGTATAACTTCCTTTGAAGTTTTAAAGACACCTTACGATCACAGAGAACACTACCACACTTCTTTATTTCAACCATTCTATTTATATCTTATATAAAACAACTGTATTAAACCTTCCATCCTTTTGGACAAAGAATCAAATATAAAATCCTTCAGGTACAAGTAATTCATCATCTCCTATCTTGACAATTGTTTTATTATGTCTACTATTACTAAACTTAAATTTTATATATTTTTTATTTACTCTGCTCAAATTTAAAACCTTTTACTTTCAATGATTTGTGTCAAGATTCGATCTTAGCATTTATTTATTTACGTGTCTTATCGACCAAAATAATGTCATTTACAAATAATATGCACCATGATAATGTGTCTTGAATATATCCAATGAGTCTATTGATAATTAGTGTAAAGAAATATAGTTTTAGAACAAATCCTTAATATAACCCTATCTATTTGAGAAACCCTTCATTAATTCACTTGGAGCCTTTTACTTTTATTATTACATCCTCTACGTATCTTTAACTATTTTAATACATGCTACGCTAATGCCTTAAGCATAGTATTAACAAAAGAAAAACATAGATGACTCCTAGGATTAAATGGTGAAAATTAAAAGATGAAAAATAAAATATATTTAAAGAGAAAATAGGAGTCCAAATATTAGAAGAGATACCTGATGACTCAAATATAACATGAGATAAGATGACATTAAAGTTAAAAATACTAGTCAAAAGTCTACCAGATGAGTTAAAAGGATATGCACCATCAATTAAAAAATTTTAATGATGGAATGAGAAAGTACAAAAAAAAGTGAAAAATAAAAAATAAAAAACCTATAAGGATAAGGAAACCTTTAAAAAATATATACAATAGCTAAGAAAGAGACCAAAAATTAATAGTAAATGAGACTAAGAATGAAACTTTTAAATGCTTATATCAACAATTGGATACAAAAAAAAAGATCTTTGTAGAATAGCTCGAACTAGAGAAAAAAAGACTAGAGATCTTGTCTAAATAAGATATATTAAAGATGAATGCAATATAGTATTAGTGGACAATGAGGAAATAAAAGAGCAATGAAAGAGATATTTTTATCAACTTTTCAATGAAGATTTAGGTGATTAAATTAACTTAGGTAATTTAAATAGGTCAAAGGATTATAGAAATTTAAATTTTGATCGTAAAATTTAACTTTCAGAAATAAAACAAGTTTTAAATGAGATGCAAAATAAAAAAGTAGTTAGACCAGATGATATTCCAATAGAGGTATAAAAGTGTCTAGCCAAGCAATGTATTGAATAGCTTACAAAGATATTCAACTTGAAATTGAAAACGAAAAAATATCTGATCGGTAGAGGATAAATACTCTAGTTTCTTTATATAAAAGGGAAAGAGATAAAAAATTGTGTAAATTATAGGAGTATTAAACTAATAAGTTATACCATGAAACTATAAAAAAAATAAAGAAAAAAGATTAAGGAAAGAGACCACGGTGACCAAAAATCAATTTGGCTTTATGCTAGAAAGATTGATAATAAAAACTATATATCTTCTCAGACAACTAATTGAAAAGGATCGGGAGCGAAAGTAAGACTTACACATGTTATTTATTTTGAAAAAACTTATGATAGAGTTCTAAGAAAAATTATATGGAGAATTATAGAAAAAAATATTAGTGTAGCATATATTAAAATAATTAAGAATATGTATAAGGATGCAATAACAAAAGTGAAAAAGTCAAGAGGATTAATTGAAATATTTTCCATAAAGATAGTATTACATTAAGGATCAACTTTAAGTCCTTATTTTTTTATACTAATCATGGATGAATTCACTTGACACATCCAAAACATGGTACTATAGTGCTTGTTAGTTGCAAATGATATTGTTTTAGTAGATGAAACACATGAAGTAAATGTTAAACTTGAATCTTAGAGAAAAATAATAAAAGCGAAAGGTCTTATACTTCGTTAAATAAAGACCGAATATGTGAAACTTAAATTTAACAATGTAGGATACAATAAGACAATCGTTAAGTTAGGAGATAATGAGTTATTTGTAACTTAAAATTTTAAATATTTAGGATCATTTTTGTAAAAGAATAGAGGAGTTAAAACAGATGTCTTATATAGAATACAAGCAAGATGATTAAAATGGAGGAACGCATCAGGTATTCTTCGTAATCATAAAATACCTTTTAAACTAAAGGGAAATTTTAAAAAATGACAATTAGACCTACTATGTTATATAAAGCTGAATGTTAGATTATGACTCGAGCACATGAGCAAAAGATGAGAGTTGTAGAGATGAGGATGTTAAAATGGATGTGTAGACATACAAATATAGACAAAAATAAGAAATGAAAATGTTAGAGTGAAAGTTGGAGTTGCACCTATTGAGAAAAAACTTTGAGAGACATGTTTAAAATGGTACGACTATGTATTCAGACGACAAATAGATGCTCCAGTTAGGCGATATGAAACTATTATAAATATACAAATCAAACAAGAAAGAAGATAAAAAAAAACTTGATTAGGAACGATAAAATAAGATAAAATTTATTTAAATATAGATGATGATATAGTAGGGGATAGAGCCTAATAGCATAAGAGGATTCATATAATCGATCTCGCCTAGTGAGATAAGACTTGGTTGTGGAGAATTCATATAACCGACCTCACCTAGTGAAATAAGGTTTGGTTATAGTTGTTGTACTCTATTATTTATATGCTTCTATGAAATCTAATATAGCATTTTCTTCTTTATTGTTTGTTTCAAAACTATAGCCTCCTTGCACCTTATCATATTCCTCATTTCATGTTTTGGCATGCCCATTTAAATCTCCTTCTACTAAAATCATCTCATTTATTGAAATTTTTTATATTACCACGTATAGATCTTCACAAAATTTATGTTTAGTGTCTTTATCTAGTCCTACTTAAGTGCATATATATTAAGTACGTTAATAGTTTCTTTTGCTACCACTATCTAAAAAATTATAATCATATCTTCTGTAAGATACGACGAAAAAAAAAAATGAATGATATGGTTAGGAGTTAATTACATCTAACCTAGCTTAAGAAATTTTAATAGCTTAATTAACCTAGATTTAATTGAATCTAGAGTTAATGGCTTATTGGATTTCTACCCTACCCATTCTTAAACCGACCCGTTAACACACTTAACACCTCGCCGATCCTGCGTCGTCTAGCCTTAATCTCGCCGAAAATCCTTTACTCCGAGCGTTCCAATTCACGCGACTTCACCTCCTTCATCGCGACAGTCGTTTCCCCTTCGCGCACACCGCGAGTTGCTCGTCACCGACTCTGCCGCCGACGCAGACCTTTCCCGAATGCCTTTTCTCCTCTCCGAAGCGACCAGAGGCGATCGCGTCTTCGTGCTCACGCTCGCCGTCGCCGAGCTCGCCGTGCCCTAACGCGTCGCCGCCGCAAGAGAAAGAGCGGCTGCCACCGATGTCGATCCAGCCCGATCCTCGCCGGATTGGTAGATCCACCGCTTTATCTTGGCGATCTGCCGACTCGCTGCTCATCGCGACCGTCGAACCGCGCCCCGTCGCCGTCCCTTCCCTCTCGCCGACCTCTGGTTTTCCCAACTCTGTCGATTCCCCCTCGCCGCGAGATCCATCTGCTTCCGGCCTTCCCTGAACTAGATCTCACCGGTCACCTAGATCTCCGCCGAATCACCCGTCGCCATCCCTTCACTCCCGCCAGCGATCGGTGCTCCATCGCCGGCGACCGAACCTTCTGCCATTTGTGATATCTACCGGAGCAGGCAACGGCTGGGTAGGAAGTCGGCGCCCTTGCTTCTCCGCCGCTTTCCACTGTTGTCGTCGGGGGTTCAAATTTCTCCGAATCGTGCGTCGACAGCGCTTCGATTGGAGGCTTCCACAGTTGTCGCCGGAGTAAGGTAAGGGCACGATTCTTGTTGGTTTCAGTTGATCTTGTATACCCCAACTTGTTTGCTCATGCGAACAGCACTCCCACGGTGTTACTGCGGGTGGGCATTCTGGCGAAAGGTGGAGTTTTTCCGGCAAACTAGGGAGGAGAACTGTCAAGGGGGGGAGGATCCAATCTCGGTAAGCTTGATCTAACCCTTGCTTTCCATCTATCAATTGTTGTGTGTGACTTTAGTTGTTTGTGTATCAACGTGATTTGAATTGGACGTTGGGTTCTTTCGATGGAGCATGTGGGATGATGCTGTTTGGGAGAATTGGCCGGCTGTGGTAGAGTGGATGGAGCTGGGTTGAGTTGAGGAGTTCGAATATGGTTGGTTAAGCCTTGAATTCGTGTAAATTGTGAAGTTGTGAAGGGTTGTATTGGTTGTGGGCAGTAGATGATCTGGTGAACAGGGCTGCCGGTGAGGATTAATTGCCGGTGAAACTTCAATTTCTGGTAAGCAAGATCAATTCTCTTTTGTTCAGTGAATTCCATTCGGTGGGATGGCTATGGGTTGGTTGTGAAGTGTTGAATGAGATGTGAGGGTTGTTGGCTGTGATGTGTTGTGAATAAGGTTGATTTTGGGTCTAAAAAAAAGGGGGTTGTGAGGTGATGTTTTTATTTGGTGTGAGTGGGTAATGCAGTCTATGGGTGTCGATATGTCATTAGGCATGATGCTATGATGTGCGAGTTGAGGTTTGATCATGTAGGGTTGTCAGATTTTATATCGTATAGTCTTATTGGGGTGAAGCCTATTTTGTATTCTTAGTGGATTTGTGAACTCGGTTAAGTATGGTGTTAAATGGTCAAGTCTGGCTAATTGGGATTTCTAATTCGTATTCGATTAAGGGACGCGAATATAGAAACGGGAGAATAGCGAATATGTATATATATATATATTGTCGTGCGTTTGGGTTTGATTGTAATTGACCACAATGTTTGAAATTTGCAGGACGTGAATACGAGACGGGTCCGCGGACGTGAGGACTCTATTACTACGAGCATTAACAGCAAGTGGGTAATTTCCTACCTGGTCCGGGTAGATGTATTGCATTCAGATTTAGTCATTGATATGAGCATGTTAGGTGTTCATATTACCTTGACCCTGCTCTCTTTATCGTATGTTGGATATATTTATGCTCAATTGTTGATATCACATATACCCTATCATGATTTAGGAGTTATAGATGTGATGTAAATTGACTTAGATGTTTAGTAGGGTGTAAATGTTAGTACGGGGGATGACCCAATTTATAAATTAGAAAAAGGTCATCTATGGATAAGTAATGCTCTAAATGTAGGATTTATTTCCAATACCCGTATGTTGCATACTGTTACCAACCATGAGTTGTGTAATGGTTAAGTGAAGGGTGATTAGTGTGTCGCTGCGGACCGGTGGTCCCAGCTTGGTATGATTAGTCGAGACTCACTCTCTATGGATAGAGTATGTCGATCGATTGAGTCACGACTCTCTATTGGAGAGAGAGTCGATCGCGAGTATCACTGACTCTACGGGATGAGAGTCCGTCGATCTGTTGTGTCGACTCTCTACGGGATAGAGTGTATTGATTAGATGGGCACGACTCTTTCTTTGAGAGAGTCGTGGTAGATGGTTATGACGTGTGCGACAAAGATACACATGTCATTTCAGATGCATTCCGACGCATAGTCTCCTTGGGTTGAGAGTCGTCGATCGTCTCGCTTCTCCGAGCACTCCCAGGAGTAACTAGTGTGAGGGTAGAGCATTTGTTGTCCGCACTCTACCACTATAGATGGTGGTAGTTGGAGTCATGCGTCTGATTGTCTGGGTCGTGGTACTCGACCACTCATCAGTAGTGTTAGTCGGAGTGGCCGGGGACCCCACACAGAATGAGCTCTTTACGCTCATATGCTACTTGATCATATCGCCCACTCCTACCACTCTATAGCAGTTGGTGTGAGTTAGAACGAGTCAGATACACGTCGCTACCCAGGCCATTAAGTCGTGGTAGCAGTAGGGGTGGCGAGCATGACCGTCGTATTTCGTTGCATCGTATCTTATGGCGCTTTGCATATTACCGTATATAGATACATATATATGTATATATATATATATGGATAGTTGAGATTAATATATATATAGATCTATATATATATATATATACTTATTGTGATGTCGTTGACTTGTTTTGTATTTCTTTGCGTGATTGGGTGGACATCATATTAAATGTATCTCTTGCATTTGTTACGATTGATCAGGGATATTGGTATGTGTTAGATGCACCACTAGATAGAGTATATTTTGAGTTGATCTACTCTTCCGTTATATATATATATACGCTTGGATATACGCTCGAGTTGGATCGAGTAAGCGTGGCGAACTTGGTATGTGCATTTTTATGTCGATCATTCAGATTAGGCGGTATATGCTTGTATTTATATACTATCTTTGATATACTGTGTACTTCTAGAGTATTTGAAATACATGTGATATTACATATATATACATGTTTTCTATTACCGAGTTTTACTCACCACTTCGCTGACCTACCTAGGTTTCGTCACTAACGCTTGATATAACGAGGTAAAAGACTTGGGGCGACTGTAGAACCGCTCATGCGGTTGACATCGCCTCATCTCACCTCGAGGCTCCCAGTGTGTATTCGGGCTTTCCATTCAGATTGTGTATTATATTTCGGAAGTTTTCGTGATATACGTATATTGATTTTTAAGTCGAAGTTTGTATTGTTGTGATGTGTTGAGTTAAATCGTACGGTAATGTCGTGTAGGATGTGTATCATTTGTGCCGTATCGCCTCATTGTGTGTAGTTGTTTTGATATATATATCTACTGTTGTGGTTTGGTATATTTATATATATATTGTTGTCATCATGGGGCCTACGGGCTCAGATTAACCCTAAATGTCGCCACGACAGGGAGGTATCACCGTTTGATTTTCTCGCCAGATGCTTCCTGCGTGACATCTTCTTTCCTAACTACTCCTACTATTTTGTTCCTTGGAAACTATCTAAAACAATATCTACTTCATTTCTCAATTTACTCTTTTGTGTGTATCATAACATAAAATATGAGTTCTTTATCATCTTAGTATTTCTCCTCTACCTATTTTAACTCTTATAAACATAAAATATTAATTTTTCTCTTAATTATTGTGTCTACTAACTTCAATTTTTTTTTTTTTTTTGCTAACGAGCATTCATATATTTCATATTTCAAATCTAAGAGAATTTTTTATATTCTTTTAATACCTATTCTTATTCCACCTATGGTGTAAGAATTCTTGCATATTTAATATTATACTTAAGTTCTAATAAAAATATAGTGGTCCTTATCGAGACATTACAATGGAACTTTGCAATGCATTACCTAGGATTAGCGCAATAATTCGATGGATCCATATTCACATTTGCCCAAGTTTTACAAACAGATGCTATTTTATTCTATAAACATTCATAGAATGGTAGATGGGTCATTTTTAGTATATATGTAGATGACATAATAATTATTACTAGTAATGATGACATACAGTTAGAATCTCTCGAGCTGGTGCATTTGAATTAAAAGATTTGGGTGCTCTTAAATACTTTCTAAGTATGGAAGTGGCTAGAAATAGTGCAGGAATTCTTGTTTCTCAAAGAAAATATATACTTTAAGAGACATAAATACGTCGGGGTGCAACCCAGTTGAGACATCTATAGAGCTAATGTTAAACTTTGGCTTGAGGGTGGAAAGGAGGTTAATCAAGAGCATTATCAAAAGACTCATTCGTAACTTATTTATCTATCACATATTCGTCCTAATATAGCTTTCAGTAAAAGTCGTCAGCCAATTTATGATAGATACTCCTCAAATGGATCCAATGTGGTCCGACTCTTCTCCAAGACCTGCATTGGCAAGAACTTTATGCACCAAGCTTTGTTTACTCCTCAAATGAATATATTTTTCAAGAAAGGAGTTCATAAGATGGTAGAAGTCTACACTAATGCTGATTGGGTAGTTCCTGTGTGGACACGAGATAATGTCCTGATAGTGCACGTATGTTTGAAGTAACTCAATGACATGGAAAAGTAAGAAACATCCAACAACTGCTCAAAGCAATGCTGAATTTCTAGCACTTGCACGTGGGAAATGTGAAGAGACATGGCTAAAAAGGTTACTAGAATAATTGAAGATCTTTAATGACTCTTCTATGATGCTCTTGTTAGCATTGCTCACAATTCAATTCATCATGATCCGAACAAAGTATGTAAAAGTGGATCATCATTTCAATCAAGAAAAAAATTGATAAAGGGAACATCCACATGATATACATTCCAACTAAGAAACAAATTGTTGAAGTCTTAATAACAAGACTTCACAAGTCAATGTTTGAATACATGGTAAACAAGCTAGGAAAGATAACCATTTACATTCCAACTTGAGGGAAGCATTAGAACATTCTAACATTTAAGATTGATTTAGCAAATCATTTTATTAGAAGATTTTTTTTTAAGTTGCAGAGATGAGGATGTTAAGATGGATGTGTGAAAATACGAGGATAGACAAAATAAAAAATAAAAATATTAAAGAGAAAGTTGAAGTCACACCTATTGAAAGAAAATTTTAAGAAACACATTTAAAATAATACGGATATATACTTAAATGACCAATAAATACTCTAATTAGGTGATATGAAACTATAATAAATATGTACATTAGACAAGGAAGAGGAAACAAAAAAAGACTCGGTGAACAACGAAAAAACAAAATAAAATTTATTTATATACAGATGATGATATAATAGGAGATAGATCCCAATAGCATAGAAGGATCCATATAATAGACCCCACCTAGTGGGATAAGGCCTAGTTGTTATTTTATTTTATTTTTTGGTTGATTCTTTTCTAGATAATTCTTTCCTTTGTTTTCTTTTTTTTTTTTCTTATTTTTTCTTATAGTTAACTCCGCCCATGATAAGTTAACCTTGTTGTGACCAGTCCCAAGTCCGGATAAAGGAGGATTGCGTTAGGTTGCCAGTCAGTGTTAAACTAATGCAAATGTTCAATGAATGGATCAATCAAACTATTGTAGGTTGTTCCCCGAAAGGAATGCGTTACAGGGTCCGACTGTAACGTCTCGGCAAAGACCACTACATTTTCAGAACTCGAGTGTAGTGAAAAATATACAAGAGTTCGCGTTGCAGGGTCCGACTGCAACGTTTCGGCAAGGACCACTACATCTCTATGAGAACTTGGGTGTAGTGTTAAATAAGAAAGAGTTCTCACACCATAGGTTGGGTAAAAACAAATATTATAGAAAAACTAATAGCCTAAGATTTGGTATATGGAACATAGGAACTCTCACTGGTAAAATAATGGAGATAGTAGATACGATGATCAGGAGAAAAATTAATATTGTATGTGTACAAGAGACAAAATGGGTAGGTGAGATGGCAAAGATAAGAGAGAACTCGGATTTTAAGTTATGGCATATAGGAAAGAGTAAAACAAGAAATAGAGTGAGTATTATTGTAGATAGTTCGTTAAAGGATAAAGTTGTAGGAGTAATAGAAAAGGGGATAGAATTATAGTTCTCAAAATAGTAGTAGAGAAAGAAACTATGAACGTAATTAGTGTATATGCACCTCAAATAGGATTAGATGAAAATACTAAATTAAGGTTTTAGGATGACTTGGATGAAGTATTACAAAATATTCCGTCAAATGAGATGATTTTAATAGGAAGCAATTTAAATGGGCATGTCGGAGCGAAAAATGACGAATATGAAAGAATGCATGAGGATTAGAGAAATTATATGGAGACGACGACAACAACAACAACAAAGCCTTATCCTATTAGGTGGGGTAAATTATGTATGAGCAATTTTAGAAAAAAGAGATGTTAATGTAACATATATTGAACTAATTAAGGATATGTATGAGCAAGTAACGACCAAAGTGAAGACTTCAGGCGAATTAACTAAAGCATTTCCAATAAAGATAGGGTTACATCAAGAATCAGCTTTAAGTTCCTATCTTTTTACACTAATCATAGACGAACTCACTGGACACATTCAAGACAGTACCGTGGTGCATGTTGTTTGCAGATGATATTATTTTGGTAGATGAGACATGTGAAGGAGTAAATGCTAAACTAGAATCTTAGCAGGAAACACTAGAAATGAAAGGTTTTAAACTTGGTAGATTAAAAACAGAATATATGAAATTTAAGTTTAACAATATTAGACATAATGAGATAAGTGTTAAGATAAAAGATGACGGGTTGTCTGAAACTGAGAGCTTTAAATATTTAGGATCATTTTTGCAAGATGATGGAGGGATTGAGAGAGATGTCTTACATAGAATACAAGAAGGATGGTCGAAATGGAGAAAAGCGTCGAGTGTTTTATGTGATCATAAAGTGCCTCTAAAACTTAAAGGGAAGTTCTACAAAACGGCAATTAGACCTGCTATACTATATAGCGCTGAATGTTAGGCTACGACTCGAGCACATGAGCAAAGGATGAGAGTTGCAGAGATGAAGATGTTAAAGTGGATGTGCGGATATACGAGGATGGACAGAATAAGAAATGAAAGTATTAGAGAAAAAGTTGGTGTTGCATTTATTGAAGGAAAGTTCCGAGAGACACGTTTAAGGTGGTACGGACATATACTTAGACGGCCAAAAAATGCTCCAGTTAAGCGATGTGAAACAATGACAAATATACACATCAAACGAGAAAGAGAAAGACCAAAAAAAGACTTGGTTAGCAAAAATAAAACAAGATAAAATTTATTTAAATATAGATGATGATATAGTAGGAGATAGAGTCCAATAGCGTAGAAGGATTCATATAGCCGACCCCACCTAGTGGGATAAGGCTTTGTCGTTGTTGTTGTTGTTATTTTTTCTTATAGTTGAAAGATTATAACCAACATGCCTGATCATTTCTTTTTTTATCTTGTAGACAAAGTTGTGTATATATGAGCTAAATTATTATAATAAAAAGGTACGAAGATTTCTTCTTGTGATTTTAATTTTCATTCTCATTTCTTTTGCAAGCGAGTAGGCTTAGTCAATAAAAAAGGACCATGTCCAATATGGCCATTTATTTAAGGAACTATACAGAATACGAACGAATAAAGGGATACTAAGAATCCAATCTTTTTTATATATATAAAGCACTCAAATGAGCAAATAGTGAATCAGGGTTTAAATCTCAAATGAAACAAATATTTTAGAGGTCAAATTCTGAGTATACATAAGTTGTGCTCCAGATTATCCAATAGGCAAATCAGGATAAAGGCCATCTATCTCTAAGTTTAGTGGACGAAGCCCAAACACCTAAATCATAAAATAAATAAATAAATAAATAGAATCCAATCTTTTAGAAGTTAAATGTTGAAGTGGTTGAGGTTAAATACTAGATGGTTTGTTTTAGGGTTAATTAATAAAATTATTATAAACTTTATTCCAAATTTCAACTCCAATATAGTGTTCAAGCATTTTTCAAATTTAAGTTTTAGTTTTAAATATATAATCCATTGTTAAGTTGGTGATATAGAAGGATGCCAAAGCAATCGATTTATCTATATTATCTGCCAAGTGGGTATTAGCCATGTCACATCAACTTAGAAGGAAAGAATTGTCCATAGCGAAGTTGGACACAAGGCCTAGAGATAGCCCCTTAAAAAAAAAATCTAATTCAAACTAGTGACATGTCATGAATTAGTACCTAATTGACAGATGTATGACAAATCACCTAATCTAACATTTTGCCAACTCATCACAACATCAGCAACTTAACCATTGACATAGACAAGTGCAATTGACTTACAAATTTAAAACTAAAATCTAACTTTGTGAAGATATAAAAAATTTTAAGCATTATGATAATTACATTTTCAAAACTAAATTTTAGTTTTAAATATAGTCCACAGTTCAATTGGTGAAATGGAGGAGTGTCAATGCAGTCAATTTGTCTACATTATCTGCCAACTGAGTCCTAGCCATGCCACATCAACATAGATGGGGAAAAAAAACAATACTATGGTTGAGTTCATGGTCAACACACGGGCTAGAGATAGTGTCTTAAATATTTCTTTTTGTATTTAAACTAATGACAACCCCTGTCATTGTCAGTTCCAAATTTGGATGAAAAAGGGAAGAGTTGTATTAGATAATCAGCCAACTTCAAACTTTGACAAATTTCAATAAACAGATCCATCAAGATATTGTGTTAACGTTAGATTGTTCCCTTTAAAAAAATGTGTTACAGGATCCGACTATAACATCTGGGCAAAAACCGCTGCATCTTTATAAAAGCTTGAGTGTAGCATTAAATATATAGGAGTTCTCACACCATATGTTAAATAAAAAATAAATATTATACAAAAATTAATTGTTTACGATTTGAAACATTAATATAGGAACGTTCACTAGTAAAGCAATGGAAGTAGTAGATATTATTATTAGAAAAAAACATAATATTTTGTGTTTACAAGAGATAATATTATAATTAGAAAAAATTTAATATTCTGTGTTTACAAGAGACAAAATAGGTAGAAAATAAGACAAAGATAATAGAGAACTCGGATTTTAAGTTATGATACATAGAAAAGAATAAAACACGAAATATAATAGTTATTATTGTAGATAGTTGATTAAATGATAAAGTAGTTTTTACTAATTAGAAAAAGAGATAGAATTATTGCTCTTAAGATAGTGATAGCGAAAGAAACTATTAATATAATTAGCACATATACACGTCGGGTAAGATTAAATGAAAACATTAAAACTAAGTTTTAGAAAAACTTAAACGAGACATTACAAAGAATTCCACCAAACGAAATAATTTTAATGAGAGGAGAACTAAATGAACACATAGGAGTAAAAAATGAAGAATATAATAGGATGCATAGGGGGCATGGGTTTAAAACAATAAATGAAGAAGAAAATATATAGTGGATTTTGCGATAGCATATAAACTTATACTAAACTCCGCCCATGATAAGTTAACCTTGTCGTGGCCGGTCCCAAGCCCGAATAAAGGAGGAGAGTTGCGTTAGGTTGTCAGTCAGCGTTAAACTAAGACAAATATTCAATGTATGGATCAATCAAACTATTGTGCTAATGCTAGGTTATTCCCCGGAAGGAACGCATTACAAGGTCCGACTGTAACGTCTCGGCAAGGACCGCTACATTTTCAGAACTCGAGTGTAGTGAAAAATATACTAGAGTTCGCGTTGTAGGGTCCGACTGCAACGTATCGACAAGGACCGCTACATCTCCATGAGAACTTGGGTGTAGTGTTAAATAAGCAAGAGTTCTCACATCATAGGTTGGGTAAGAACAAATATTATAGAAAAACTAATAGTCTAAGATTCGTACGCACATAAGAACCTCACCGTAAAAGCGATGGAGATAGTAGATACGATGATTAGGAAAAAAATTAATATTGTATATGTACAAGAGACAAAATGGATAGGTGAGAAGGCAAAGATGATAGAGAACTCGGATTTTAAGTTATGGTATACAGGAAAGAGTCAAACAAGAAATGGAGTGGGTATTATTGTTGATAGTTCGTTAAAAGATGAAGTTGTAGGAGTAATTAGAAAGGGGATAGAATTATAGCTCTCAAAATAATAGTGGAGAAAGAAACTGTGAACGTAATTAGTGTATATGCACCTCAAATAGGGTTAGATGAAAATACCAAATTAAGATTTTAGGAGGACTTGGATGAAGTATTACAAAATATTCCGTCAAATGAGATGATTTTAATAGGAGGCGATTTAAATGGGCATGTCGGAGTGAAAAATAACGAATATGAGAGGGTGCATGGGGGTTATGGGTTTAGAACAAGAAATGAAAAAGGTAAAACTATATTGGATTTTGCAACAGCATATGATCTTATACTAGCTAATACATTTTTTAAGAAAAGGGAAGAACACTTGGTCACGTTCAAAAGTGGAAATAATAAATCACAAATTGACTTTCTTATAGTTAGAAAGAGAGATAGAAAGATTTGTAAAGATTGTAAGGTCATCCTTGGAGAAAATTTAACTACTCAACATAGATTAGTAGTATTAGATATACGCCTCAAATATAATATTAATAAAAGAAAAATATACACGACTCCTAGAATTAAGTGGTGGAAGTTAAAGGATAAGAAACTAAATATATTCAAAGAGAAGGTAGGAGTACAAGTATTAGATGAAATATACAGTGACCCTAATACGATGTGGGATAAGATGGTATCAAAATTGAAAATAGTAGTCAAGAGTGTACTTGGTGAGTCAGTCGATACGACTACCAAGTAAAGAATCTTGGTGGTAGAATGAAAAAGTGCAAGAGAAAGTCAAGGAAAAACAAACAGCATATAAGAAATTATATATTTGTAAAAATGAGAAAAATTTGAAAAAATATACAATAGCCAAGAAAGAAGCTAAGAAAGCAGTGAATGAAGTTAAGACTGAAACTTTTGAACGGTTATAACGTAAATTAGATACAAAAGAAAGGGAAAGAGATATTTATAAAATAGCTAAAGTGAGAGAGAGGAAGATAAAAGATCTTAATCAAATAAGATGTATTAAAGATGAATGTAATAGGGTATTAGTACATGATGAAGAAATAAAAGAGCGGTGGAAAAGATATTTTCATCAACTTTTTAATGAAGGTTTAGGAGACCAACTTAATTTAGATAATTTAAGTAGGTCAAATGAGTATAGAAATTTAAATTTTTATCGTAGAATTCAAATTTCAGAAGTAGAACAAGTTTTAAATGGAATACAAAATAGAAAAGTCGTTGGACTAGATGATATTCCAGTAGAGGTATGGAAGTGTCTAGGGAAACAAGGTATTGAATGGCTTATAAAATTATTTAATATGATATTGAAAACAAAAAGACTGCCTGATCAATAGAGGGTAAGTATCCTAATTCCCTTATATAAGAATAAGGGAGTCATACAAACTTTTGAAAACTATAGGAGTATTAAACTAATGAGTCATACCATGAAACTTTGGGAAAGAGTAAGGAAAGAGACCACGGTTCTCGAAAATCAATTTGGATTAAATGCGGGAAGGTCAAATGATAGAGTTATCGTCTTCTTAGAACAGTAATTGAAAAGTATAGAAAGCAGCGGGATCTACACATGGTATTCATTGATTTAGAAAAACATGATAGAGTTCGAAGAAATAATATGGATAATTTTAGAAAAAAGAGGTGTTAGTGTAACATATATTGAACTAATTAATGATATGTATGAAAAAATAACGACGAGTGAAGACTTGATAAAGATAGGGTTACATCAAGGATCATCTTTAAGTCCCTATCTTTTTACACTAATCATGGACGAACTCACTGGACACATTCAAGACACAATATCGTGGTGTATGTTGTTTGTAAATGATATTGTTTTAGTAGATGAGACACGTGAAGGAGTAAATGCTAAACTAGAATTTTGGCGGGAAACACTAAAAGTGAAAGGTTTTAAACTTAGTAGAGTAAAGACAGAATATATGAAATTTAAATTTAGCAATATTAGACGTAATGAGGCAAGTGTTAAGATAGGAAATGACGAGTTATCTGGAACTGAGAGCTTTAAATATTTGGGATCATTTTTGCAAGATGATGGAGGGATTGAGAGAGATGTCTTACATAGAATACAAGCAGGATAGTTGAAATGGAGGAAAGCATCGGGTGTTTTATGTGATCGTAAAGTGCCTCTAAAACTTAAAGAAAAGTTCTACAAAACGGCGATTAGACCTGCTATATTATATGGAGCTGAATGTTGGGCTACGACTCGAGCACATGAGCAAAAGATGAGAGTTGCAGAGATGAAGATGTTAAGGTGGATGTGCGGACATACAAAGATGGACAGGATAAGAAATGAGAGCATTAGAGAAAAAGTTATTGTATCTATTGAAGGAAAGCTTCGAGAGACACGTTTAAGATAGTACGGACATGTACTTAGACGGCTAATAAATGCTCCAGTTAGGCGATGTGAAATGATGTCAAATATACACATCAAACGAGAAAGAGGAAGACCAAAAAGGACTTGGTTAGCAACAATAAAACAAGATAAAATTTATTTAAATATTGATGATGATATAGCAGGGGACAGAGTTCAATGGCGTAGAAGGATCCATATAGCCGACCCCACCTAGTGGGATAAGGCTTTGTTGTTGTTGTTGTAGTAGTATATGAACTTATACTAGCTAATAGTGGATTTTGCGATAGCATATGAACTTATACTAGCTAATAGGTTTTTCAAGAAAAAAAAAACACTTGGTCACGTTTAAAAGTAAAAATAATAAATTGCAAATTAACTTTCTTATATTAAAGAAAAATAATAAAAAGATATGTAAAGATTGTAAGGTTATTCCTAGAAAAAAACTTAACTATCCAATATAGATTAGTAATTTTGGATATAGTATTAATAGAAGAAAAATGCGTATAACTCATATAATTAAATGGTGGAAGTTAAAAGATGAAAAACAAAATATATTTAAAGAGAGAGTAGGAATATAAGTATTAGAAGAAATACATGATAACTCGAATACGATATGGGATAACATGGCAATAAAATTAAAAATGATAATCAAATGTCTACTAGGTTAGTCATAGGGATGTACACTACCAAATAAAGAATTTTAGTGCTGGAATGAAAAAGTACAAAAAAAAAAAGTAAAGGAAAAAAGAAAAACTTATAAGGTATTACACACTTATAAGAATGAAAAAAATTTTAAAAAGTATACAATAGACAAAAAAGAGGCCAAGAAAATAGTAAATAAAACTAAGAATGAAACTTTTGAACGTTTATATTGACAACTAGATATAAAAGAAAGGGAAAAAAAATATTTATAGAATAGCTAAAGCTAAAGAGAGAGACTAAAGATCTTATTCAATTAAAATGCATTAAAGATGAATATAATATGGTATTATTGGACAATGAGGAAATAAAAGAGCAATATAAGAAATATTTTCATCAACTTTTTATGAAAATTTAGATAATCAATTTAACTTAGATAATTTAAACAGGTCAAAAGAGTATAGAAATTTAAATTTTTATTGTAGAATTCAACCTTCAGATATTTAAACTTAAGTTTTATACGTAGAGATTTAACTTATGCCGATTTATTTATTTTATGTAACTCTTTAAATCAAATATTTATCATAAAAAAATTATCATTAAAACATATTTAATTAATAAATTCACATCAATAAACTAAAAAGAAAGAATATATATATTATCAGTCTTATAATTACAATATATTACATATCTCATTCTTTGATTTTATAATAAAAAAAAAGAAAGGAAAGGGTTTGAACTTAATTTATATAAATTAAGTTGCCTACGTATCCTTTTGGCATCTAAAGCATTCAAAACCCTCATAGTTCACTTACCATTTAAATATGACCCTCTTACCTTAATTTAATTTGAAATGTTGTCAGAGGTAGCGGTTAATGTGACTTCAGTTGTAAGTCTTCATTATTCTTCTTCATTATCTCTTGTTGTCTAAGATCTGCTCTACACCAATCATCCAGACAAGTTTGTGCCTCAAGTGATTTTGGAATCATACATGATCTTGTATCATCCAAAATGTTTCCTCTCACACAAAATGCTTGTTCAACCGCCACAGTTAAGATAGGAGTTGCTAAAATTTGTTTAGCAATTTGTGATGATATAGAAAAATTATTTGCATGTTCTTTTCACCATTTAAGAATTGACAAATCTTTCAAAGATGGCTAAACACTATACTCAAAAGTTATTAGATATAAATCATTTTTAGATGCAAAATTTAAACCTCTTTGTTTCTTTTGCCTTTGAAATAATAATTGCTCTGCTTTACTCATTTTAGAAAATTCTCCAATATTTATATATTGAGAAGATTGTTGAGTAGAATTATCAAATGTCACACGAAATTCAATATATATATATATATATATCAAAAACTAATTTCCTAATGTAATTTATTTTTTTGCAATATCATAATCATTTATTCCTAAATTTTCAATATAAAATGTTATATAATCAAATAACCATCTAATTTACATCTAGGATCAAAATAATAGCAACAAGATAAATGTCAGATATTTCATAAAAATAATTGCACCATTTTATTTTCATTACATAAATTGTATCTTTTAATTATTTATCATTTCCATACTCTTGCATAGCATTTACAATATTAATACTTTCTAATATAAATAATAAAGATGTATGATAATAAAACCAGACAATGTTGTAGCATCATTAAAAAAAAAAAACTATAACCCGGTGCACGAAGCTCCCGCCACGCGGGGTACCGGAGAAGGAATTCATTGTACGCAGCCTTACCTTGCTTTTTTTGCAAAAGGCTGTTTCCAGAATTGGAACTCGTGACCTCTTGGTCACAAGGCAATAGCTTTACTATAGCATTATTAAACACTTTTAATAAATTTAAAAAAAATTCACAAATAATCCATTGTTGTGGATATAAAATAATGGAATTAACATTATTTGCAAAAAAAACACATAACAAATGTTTATAAAAAAATGATTCATCTAATATTTATAAGTTGAATTCTAACGTGTTGGAACATCTTTAAAAAATCTTTTAGGTTGTTTCCCATTTTCTTTACAAAATCTGCCTTAATCTTTCATTATTTATGAATGATTCCATAAATAAGAAATTATTTTTTTAATAGTAATAAGATAAATTTTAAGAGATCTTAATCCATTTTGAACATATAAATTAATACATGACATGAACATCTTATATGAAAAAATTTACCACCAAAACTTTAATAGAACTAGTATTAGCAAAAACATTATCAAAACAAATAGAAAAAAAATTATTTACTAAATAATATTCTTATAAAATTGAACTAATAATCTTATAGATATTTTCAACCGGATGTCTTTCATCAAAAACTCTAAATACAATGAAACATTTTTGGATATTTCAATTATTATCAATGCAATAATAAATAATAGTCATATATGAATGTTTTTGCCAATGATCACTCCAAATATCACTATATATAGAAACTTGACCATTAAAATTTTTGAAAAGCTTTTGTAAATTATTTTTCTCTCTTTTATAAAGTTTACACGTGAAGGAGTAAATGTTAAACTAGAATCTTGGCTGGAAACACTAGAAGTGAAAGGTTTTAAGCTTAGTAGAGTAAAGACTGAATATATGGAATTTAAATTTAGCAATATTAGACGTAATGAGACAAGTGTTAAGATAAGAGATGACGAGTTATCTGAAACTGAGAGCTTTAAATATTTAGGATCATTTTTGCAAGATGATGGAGGGATTGAGAGAGATGTCTTACATAGAATACAAGCAGGATGGTTGAAATGGAGGAAAGCGTTGAGTGTTTTATGTGATCGTAAAGTGCCTCTAAAACTTAAAGGGAAGTTCTACAAAACGGCGATTAGACATGCTATGTTATATGGAGTTGAATGTTGGACTACAACTCGAGCACATGAGCAAAGGATGAGAGTTGCAGAGATGAAGATGTTAAAGTGGATGTGCGGATATATGAGGATAGACAGAATAAAAAATGAGAGCATTAGAGAAAAAGTTGGTGTTGCATTTATTGAAGGAAAGTTCCGAGAGACACGTTTAAGGTGGTACAGACATGTACTTAGACGGCCAATAAATGCTCCAGTTAGGCGATGTGAAACGATGCCAAATATACACATCAAACGAGGAAGAGGAAGACCAAAAAAGACTTGGTTAGCAACAATAAAACAAGATAAAATTTATTTAAATATAGATGATGATATAGTAGGGGATAGAGTCCAATGACGTAGAAGGATTCATATAACCGACCCCACCTAGTGGGATAAGACTTTGTTGTTGTTGTTGTCGTCTTTGATAAAGTTTATGAATTGTACGTATAGTAATAGTTCTAGGGACACGTTTTGTAGAAGAATTTAAAGTATTTTGATAATAATTAGTAAATCCTATTTTTTTTACCAAAATTAAAAGATAAATGTTCAATATCAATCATTTTAGCTAATTCTTCTCTTTTAAATAAAAAAAAAGAAGAATTAAAAGATACAAATCCGAATATTTAAGTTTGTGTTCTATTAATATCAGCTTCAATTGAATGTTTGTTATTTAAATGATTTCTAAATATCCTATATCCTCCACCTTCTTTGAATTTGAATTGTTGTCCCCAGTAATTGCAAATAACTTGTATTGAACCATTTAGTAAACGATTTTTTTTAAATGTACATTAAAAGTGTTAGATCTCAACATTTTTTCTTTTTCTGTACACATCTCTTCTTGATCATTATTTTCAGCTTCAAGGTTAACGTGTTGATGAGATTCTTGTGTTGGAAAATTCTCGAGATAAAATTGCTCATTTTGGAAAAATTCTCCAACCTTACTCTTGCCTCTATCACTCTACATAATTGATAAATGAGATCGAATAAAATTAAAAATTTAAAGAAAAATAAACAATTGAATATGAGAAATTGAGAGAGTGTTGCCAATAAGAAATAAGAAGTGAGAATTGATTTGTGAAGAGAAATGAACTTGAAGTGGTATTTATAAAGATCATTTTATAAAGAATAAAAGTAATTATAAATAATTTGACATTTGTGATTTATGACACAACATATTATTCATTATTCTGATTGTGACACAATAATGAAAATTTTGAAATTTTAAATAACTTTGATCATTATGTATATTAATTATTGTGACACAACAATGAAAATTTTAAATTTTAAATGATTTTGATTTTTATGCATGTTTAGTTTATTGTTGTGACTATGACACATTAATGAAAAAATTTAAATTTTGAATCATTTTGATTATTGTGCATGATGATTGTTATGCATAGCTTTGATTTAAATTTTGAATGACTTTGATTTTTGTGCATATTTTTTATTGTGATTGTAACACATCAATGAAAATTTTGAATTTTGAATAATTTTGATCATTGTGCATATTAATTGTTGTGCATGATTTTAATTTAAATTTTGAATAACTTTGATTTTTATACATATTTTTTATTATTATTGTGATATATCAATAAAAATTTTAAATAACTTTAATCATTGTGCATGTTGATTGTTGTTCATGACTTTGATTTGAATTTTAAATGACTTTGATTTTTGTGTATATTTTTTATTATGATTATGATGCAACAATGAAAATTTTAAATTTTGAATATTTTAATTTTTGTAAATGTTAATTGTTATGATGTAATGATGACAAATATGAATTTTGAATAATTTTGATTTTGTGCATATTTATTGTTATAATTGTGACACACTAATAAAAATTTGAATTTTGAATAAATTTAGTTTTTGTTCAAAAGTAAAAACAAATCATTTTTAAAAATTCAATTCCGATTTCAACAAAAAAAATACTCGGTTCCATTTCTGGTTCGGTTCTGATTTCGATTCGGTTTCGATTCCGATTTCAATTCCATTTAGGAACCGGAACCGAATTATGTCTCTGGTTCCAATTTCGGAAAAGCAATTCCGATTCTATTTTTGAGCCATCAATTCCGATTTGATTCATGGTTCGAACCGAATCGTGATCATCCCTAGTTGGGATTGTACATAAAATTAAACTAAACTACAACCCGGTGCACGAAGCTCCCGCCACGCGGGGTACCGGAGAAGGAATTCATTGTACGCAACCTTACCTTGCTTTTTTTTGCAAGAGGATGTTTCCAGGATTTGAACCCGTGACCTTTTGGTCACAAGGCAGCAACCTTACCGTTGTGCCAAGGCTCCCTTCTAGTTGGGATTGTACATATTGAGAAAAAATTTCGAAAAACATGCTTAAAATGGTACGAAGATGTACTTAGACGATCGGTAAATGCTCCAATTAGGTGGTATAAAACTATTATAAATATGCAAATCAAATGGAAAAAAAAAAGGCCAAAGAAAACTTAGCAATGATAAAACAAGATAAAATTTATTTAAATATAGATGATAATATAGTAGGGAATAGAGCTTAATGACATAGAAGGATCCATATAATCGACCCCGTCTATTAAGATAAGGCTTGGTGATTGTTGTTGTTGTAGTATTTAAACTAGTGGCATATCATGGATAGTACTTAATTATATACCATGATGTAGGCATCAGCTAATCTAATATTTTACCACCACGTCACCAACTTACAAGTGAATCAACCACCTCACCACCATGCCACCAACTTACTAGTGGATGGACCACCACATTACCAACATACAACTAGATGGAATTGGATTGGATGATAAATTTAAAACTAAAATATATCATTGTGAAGATTTAAAAAATTTTAAACATTATGCTAATTTGAAATTTCATAGAGTTGTGATTATCTTATTAATCAAGCATTTGTTTTAACCAACCAATATTGTGTGTTGCTTATGCATGATTTAAATAAAATGATAGTGTTAAACTTGGAAGAGACTAGAAGGGGCAAGTTAAAGGCACACCTCCAAAGGAAGCAGCAACTGCTACAGAACCAGCCACAGATCCTGCAGCGCTAGCTATGGCAGCAAATCCACTTGCTCCAATAACAGGGACTAGCGTCCCTAGTGTGGGAGCTAAAGCACCAAACCCTGCAGCAATTGCTGGAGCAGCCAAACCTATAGACAGTGGATAAGTAATTTATAAAACTTGCATGAAGGTAAATCAACCAAGGAGTAGAATTTATTATTAATAAGTTGGCATATCAAACCTCCAGTTATAGCCATCAAAGCTCCTCCAGTCAATGCGGCTGCACCTATGACTCCACCACGTTTCCATTTTGACCATTTGCTCTTTTCAGATTCATTTTCTTGGGATTGTACTTCCTCTTTTACTGCAGCCATTGCCGAGCAAGCAACCATTATCTCCATAGCCTCCTATAACACCAAAGTTCAAAGGTTAAGGGCTCTAAATTAAATGAGCTGCTAAGAGTGGGAAAAAGTTTCATTCTTCAAGTACAACTATCTTGCCAATAGGTATGCTAATCTTGGAGGGAGACTACCAATTTATTAACAAGTGGAAATGAGCAGAATGTACATATAATTGAGTTAATTAATCTAGTCTTGTAAATCCCGAAAATCAATATTCATGATGGCAAATTGGTTACTAGTAGTAAAGCAGCACAGCACTGCCAGGTGATTTGAAATATTGAACCTAAAATTGAAAGATTATCTCTTTAGTTAGCACAGCTAAATAAACACTTACACAGGAACAATCAAACACAGCTCACTGATTGATAGTATTTTGGTTTTTAGCAACACGGATCACAAGTTCTCGAAGATTGGATAAAAACCTAGAATTACAAGATCTTTAAGCCATTAGCAGGAATTCCTATGGAAGATCATACTAGGGCTGAGAAGCTGAATATTCATACCATGGTAGGATTGTGCAAGGCATGGTTTAAAATCTAGACCTATGCCAAAGTTTCAGTCTGCGATCGGAGCAATATAGTTTTGATACTGTATCGTACCATGCCGATACGTTTCAGTACTTTCTAAATATAAAAAATATTAATTAAAAAAAATTGTAACTTAAATATTAAATAAATTTTAAAAAAAAAAAGGAAAAGGCGTGGAGAGAGTCACATAGGTGTAGCGATCCTGTCGTGACCCTCGAAAGGTTAACACGTCCTTGCGGAGGTCGATGCATGATCGACAGCCTCCGCAAGGTCACAGCAGTCTCCACAGAGTTGTAATGACCCCCGCGACCTCATAATAGTGCCCGATGACAAGAAAAATGACAAATTTCGCACATACACCCAGTACGGGTCAAGATTTTAAATCTTAGTGCAAGGAAGACTCATACTAAAAAATCCTAGTTTTGCAACATCCTTGTTAGATGAACTCATAGTTTTCCAACACTCAAATTAATAATTATCTCAACACATGTAGCACTGATATTGATTTTCCACATCTCCATCAGCATATCTCAATTAACCACTAGAAATTGAACTTGATCTACCCCACTGGAAAACGAATTGGCACAAGAATAGGATAAATGCACATATGTCCAAGACCTCTAATACAATGGATCACATATATTGCATAAGAGGTATAATCAAAAAAGTTAGAAGTAGAATGAATCTCAATCAGGATCAATCAATCCCAACTCTCCCACATATCTTAATAATTAGCTTCATTTTGTTTGTTGCTCTTATATATATTAATTAATATATTATATTATAAAATATATAACTATATATAATTCTAATATATTATATAATTAAAATTTGCACATAATTAATCACAATAAAGCTCCATGACTGTTACCCCCTTTGACCACCTTACCTAAGTCTCCTCTGACAGTCTAGACTTTCATACAACATTTAAAATTTCAAATTATACTGAAATTTCAGCTTATAATCGGAACGATGATTGTATGTGGAGTTCAAGTTTTGATATTATCTCGTAAAATATTTGATGCTTATATAGTAAAAGTTAATTTAGTATTAACTGAAGTCTAGCAATAGACATGGCAGGATCAAGTAGTAGGTTTAAACTGGATTTATTTTGCTCAGTATAAAATTAAACGAAATTTATATATACAATAATTTAATTCATAGTACTATATTTTATAAGATTAGAAACTATATTATGTATAATTTTTTTCTAACAATATATTCCCTCCATATTAAAGAGGTTTATTTTTCTCTATCTACCTCGTGGATAAATGGAGGGGGAAAAATTAACCATCCTTTAGAGAGATTTTTCCTCCGTTGATCTTATAGACGAATGAAGTTGCGAAAAAAGCAACCATGTTAAAGAAGTAAAGAGGTTTTCTTCCTCATTGTTTACCCTCATGGACAGATAGAGAATGGAAAAAATTAACAATAAAGGAGAGAAAAATTAACAAAAAAATGAATTTGAATTATATGTTTTAAAAAATAATAAATAAAAAAATAAATTTAAAATTTTTTTAAAAAAAGGAGGAAGTGGTGAGGTAGCAGCTACCTCCGCGACCTCGCAAGACAGTGTTAGTGTCGATGAGCAGGTGGAATGGAAAATACTGTTCATGGTTTAAAATCTCGATCTGTGTCAAACAATATGAGCGAAATTTGTCATTTTGTCCATCGTCCGACACCGGCACAAAGTCACAACGGAATCACAGCACCTCTGCAGGGTTGCGACAACCTCACAACTTTTCCCTTTTTTCCTTTTATTTTTTTTTTTTTTTGTATCTTTAAATGTTTTTAATACTTAAGATTTTTTTATTTTTAATTAATATATTTTATATTTAAAAAGTACCGAAACATATCAGTAAAGCACAATACGATATCAAAATCGTATCGTTCTGATCACTGACTAAACCTCAACATAGGTTGAGATTTTAAACCATGATTCTGCTTTTGCCAACCGACACAACACGGTATTTTATACCACACTTCCATGACTCATCACCCTATCTTTGTTGGACCTGAGGTTTAGTACTCTTCTCTCCTCATGACCTACACACCAAGTTCCCTCCTAGTAACCAAGAGCTCAAACCCTTCTTGGGGTTGATCGTCAAATAAATTCCCTTAGTTTTCGTCCATGCCAACTAAGACCAAAGAAAGTACCACCGAACCTACACAACACGGATGACACTAGCATGAGCAACATAATGTTTAAACTATGTGTGTGCCCATGTCGTGTCTCATACCTTTATGAGAACAATAAGTATCAACTATCAAGCGGCGCGACTCAATATTTAAATCCATGATTTTGTCTACACATTACCGATTTGGTCTACAAATTATCAAATCAAAATCAAATAATTTTTTTATCCATCAAACAATCCAAACCAATTTGGTCAAGAAACCAAACTAAATCAATTTTTTTATTTGGTTTTGTTTTATTTTGTTGGCTTAAATCGAATATCAGACACCCTTAGATCATATAATGATATATTACATGAGCATATTAGGAGTCTTGCACATAACTTTAAATCTATAATGCTAATAGAGGGCTAAATTCATTATTGCAACAAAATTATTAATATTAATACTTCTAACATGTGAAAACTTCATGTCTAAAGGATATTTACAAGATAATGCTTATAGATAAAATAAGCTAAATCAAGAAACCATGATAGTGCATATTATTGAAATTGGATTATTGTTTCAATTTAATTGACTGAAAAATCATTTGAAAAAGTATGTCTATCAATAAAAAACATACCACTGTGATCCACTTAACATCAAGCCAAGTTGCTAACAACCGTATGGCAACACGATGTCTAGCATCATAGCCCTTTCGAAACTTAGATTTTTTGTCATCTTGAGGTATATCAGCCACACATGCAGAAAGAAGTTCATACAACACTACCAGTCTCCTCTTTTGATAAAAAGGAGAGTCCGTTAATATTGCTCCTTCACTGCATTGGTTGTCAAACTGATTTTGTAAGTCCCCCACTTTGAGAGACACCTTCAAATTTCTGTTTTCCAAGGTTGGACAAGTTTCTGATGTCTTCTCTAAGCTCTCATTGGATGTCCATAAGGTAGGCTTATCAATAGCTTTCTGATCCTGATTCTGATGATTCTCCCAGTATCCCTTGCATGAAGAAGTTTCTAAGCTCATTGACATGGAATCAACTCCCTTTTTTAAAGCGAGTTCTAGCTCATGCTTCTCTGAAGAAATTTCACCGTCTTCTTCGAAAATTATTCTCATATACTGTGACAGAAGGAACAAAACCAGAAGTCATTGAGAAACATCCAAAACATTGGCAGTTTGCACATGCATAGACCTTCATAATGACATCAAAATGACAGCTCAGTGTTAATTTTTACTGAATCATTTCTTCAAAATAATATAAAATGATCAATATTGCACTTGTGAAGTTATTGTATAAGAACAGAAACTTTCTACTAGAAAGATCAAAAATACTTCTTTCATACAAAAGCAGATTTTATTAGAAAATATTTGATTTTTTAAAAAAGTAAACAATTACTGGTACTCTATTTCAACCAACACTTTTTACAATTTTATTCTTTACAAACACAAAGCTGTTGTATAAAGTGAATACCTCACAAGACTTGGAGCAAATCATCTTCAAACTATTAAACTGATCTTATTATTCATCAATGTCCTGTTTCCACTGTCAATTATAATCTTACAAAGAAATAGTTTCGGCATTGAGGCCTCAGATTTGTGAGTTGGATGTCTCAAATCATCTAGGGCAGACCCTATCAATTATTGAAGCTCAAATTCAGGCAAACATTGCACAAGGAACAGTTTGTGGATACAAGTACAAAGTTTCTCTGATGTATGATCTATAGAAACCAACAAAATCTGAAGGAAAAATCCAAGTATTCCACAAGGAACAAAGACAAGGAATAGTGTCATAGAGATACCTTGACCAAAAATCCTATCCGTGAAGAGTATATGCATAGTTGTAACTATAACATAAAATGTTAAAACAATTTAACGATAGTAATTTTCTCAAACATCAAATACAAATTCATATATCATCGTAATAAAAGGAAAATTTCCCTCAATTGAAAGCCAGGAAGCACACAAACTTTGGGAACCTTTAACAAGAGTTGGTGTATTAGGAAATTCATATCGTTTATGCTACAACCATTGATCAATCTTCATTATAGATTTAATGGTATATTAAGAAGACTTGTTGGGCCAACTACAAGAAAAACAAGTGCATTGCTCAATCAAATAAAGATAAATTGTGTTCCACTATAGAAAGTAAAAGTTTGGGCATTATAGATAATTTGTCATATGCTCCCATCAATTAAAGTTTAGGATGTGAGTGGAAGGAAACCAAAGAAAAATGTATGTAACATATTAAAAGTAACTTAAAATATCTAAACATTATGGCTGCGACAGTCTTACATATAGTTCAATGTGAAAGAATATCCATACAGCAAACCAAAAATAATTAGAACTCTCACATGCTGAATATGCTAAAAAGCAGTCATCATCTTGGTCCTATCATGATAAGGATTGTAAAGTTGAGTAATACTTTAGAACTTTGCAACTCATAGTTATATCCCAATATGTAGCTTAATATTTTTAGCACTACATGTGTACAAGTGGTTGGTTGATTGGACAGGCCTAGAAATGGACTAAGTGGTAGAACATTTTTGTAATTATAGGATCCAAAACAAGACACACCATGTTAAATTGAATTAATTGGCTACTCGTCCAATATTAAGCTATTATGAATGAGCCAAATTTCAACATTCATATCGTTAACATTTATTTTCTAGGAAAGGACTCATGCAGTTCATAGTATTTTAAAAGATCATGAGATCCACACTTCCTCTTCCACATGTATTAATAACTCAACCTCCTAGATTGACTCACCTAATCGCTAATGATCGTCAAGGTTGGAATTTTGCATTTTCAGAACTAATTTTAAAAAAAAAACATTAGACTTGTCAAAGCACAAGTTAACCAGGAATTTCGATCAAAAGCAACACCATGAAAAGATCATGTGGTTTTTCATTATTATGAACGTGGTGAATCATGGTTGGGTGTTGATCCCGACCCAAAATAATCGGCCATGATTCATTGTTCTTGCAGCATTTGACAATGACAAATTATCACATTCCTTTCAAGATCATAAGCATTTTTGGTAGAAGCTCTGATAGTCCATCACCTGGTCCATGGAATTATTAATGAGCAACATAGAAGCCAAAAAAATCATCAAAAGATGGGGAAAAAATGTAATGGCTTTGACGATGCCTTGCAAACATTGTTGAGTCTTGCTATTAAATATATTTAATTAGATCCACATTGTCATTGAGTCATCAATATGAGGAACTAAATATTCTTGGCATGTATCCTTTCCACTATTTAAATAGTTATGTCCCATAATCATTATAATGTTGTTGCTAATGTCCAAGATGATTCATCAGATATAATGACACAAAACATCTTCAACATTGAAGACCCACTGAAATTCCAAAACATGGTTGAGCCGATTATAGATTTACCATAAGGTACATAAGTTCTAAACCCCTAAGCAACAAAACCCTTGATACCAGTTTAATCCATTTCATTTTTCAGGTAATTATCAAGAAAACATGATGAGATTAAGGCCATTCTTGATGATTATATTGCCGCAAAGCGGAGATCCTAGTCAAATGGATGAGCAAAACAAATCTTAATTTACATTTGGATATCAAAGAATGAACAAAAATATCTTGACATTTAACTATACAGTTACACAACCAAAGAGAACCCCTGATCAACACGCTAATATGACTTTCCATATGAGCTCTGTTTTGGCACTGGGATTATTTGTCTTTAGTTTGGAATCTTAGTTATATTTGTTTTAAGGATATACAGAGCAGAAAAATGATGCTTCAATAGTTTCATGTGTCCTTATTCATAGGTTTGCCTCCTCTCTCTACCCTCCCACCATAGAATCTAGCTTCTTCATCACATCAATATAAAGGTAACAGAAAGTTTCCAAAAATGTCACCTTGATTTCCTAGACTTCAATCCTAACATCTATAGACACCCATGCGATCCCCAATCAGCGGTGAAAAACTTGGAAAAGATAAGGATAGCATCGTTCCACTGTCCCCACGACCACCTAGACAGAAAACGACTCGTAACTATCAAAACTCGCACAGATAAGTAATCGGGCAAACTAACAAACAGGTTCTTCAATTACAATAACAACCGCCGATTGACAACCCAAACGCACAAAAAGTATTATGGATAGCGCGCAAGAAAATAATTGTACCGCTCCTATGTGATGTGTGACTTCCGATGACGCGGCAGTCTCCTCCAGTCCTAGCCAGGCCTTGGAATCAATGTTCAAAAACCTATTCCCTCCAATAGGAAAAGGCTCAGGCACACGCATCTTGGAACAAGTTTCTGAATGGAAGGAGAAAGTAAGACCAAATGGGGGAACCTGAAGACAGGGCGGAGGAGACCTCGGGACTGATGTGTCCAGAGTTCGGGATCGTCGCCGTCACTCTCACTGCTAGTGGCGCTAGCTGAGCTGCACCTGTCCCTTGCGTTGGGATCAGCTTCGGGGACGTCGGAGCCAAGGGGGTGAATCTGATGGATCTGAGCCTGGCGGAGGGCGAGTGCCAGAAGCGCTCCTACCGCGTATCTCTGCGTCGCACTCAGCATCGAGGAGGCCATTCTCACCGGACGAGTCTCAGGATGGTAGAGATGAACACCACCGTAGGATCAGCGGGCACTGGAAGCGGTCTTCGGCTCGTCCCGATGCACAAGGTAGCGTTTGGTTTCGTTTATTGAAGAATGAAGACGGCCCGAGAATCGCGACACAAATGTTTTTTTTTCCCCGCAATTTACTAAACCATGTATTTAAATTTTCCTAAAAACACCTAAAGAATTTTAAAAATAATTAAATTATACGTCAAATCCCTAAAATACTCGTCACTTTACTCAAAACTTAAATAGCTTGTTTGGTTCAAATTGATTATTGATATTTTTAGTTATCTATTCAAGATTATATTATTTGATCCTATTTAATTTAAGTAATGAGTGATATATAATTCGAAAACATATTATTTTAGAAAAGTAAGTTTTTTTTTATTCCAAAATTTTCTTTGCAAATGGAATCATATTTTATTTCTCATAATCAAGATTATACATAATAATTTGAATCAAATACATTCAAAATGACATCACATTCATTTGTTCAAATTATGAAAGTGACATTATGCTTCGGAAATTCATTGTCGCACTAAATGTGAAAGCAAAAGTCTCAATCAAGACGAAGATTATAATACATAAAATAACACATGTTAGAGAAGGTTAAAATTATGTCAATTTACTAAATCGCGTTCTCTAAGTTGGAAATATCGAAAACACGTATATAAGTTTCAAAATGACCTAATCGCGTATCTCTTTCCGGATTTACCCTCCGCTCATCTGCATGCGTGTCCCGTGCTCGTTCGAACCGAAATCCCGCTCCGAGCCACGTTACCGCGAAGAAAATCATTGCTCCGTCCGAGGCGCGTCATCGTAAAATGACGAAGGACGAAGGGTGAAGGGCGAAGGGCGAAGGTGCATTTGCCGATTGTGTTCCACCAATGTGCACCACTCCGCTCCACGTCATTTTCCGACCACTACCTACGGTGAAGGAGAAAATACGAACGGTGTACCTTCTTCTTGAAAAGGTAACCCTAAAATCGCTCCAAATCTCCTAACCTTTCGTTTCTTTGTTTCCGGCGGTCTACACCAGCCATTTGGCAGCTCCTCCCTATACACGAAGCTTTAGCAACTCTATAATTTCAAAACCCAACATTAAGATATAAAGTATTGTTCCGAGGTGGGATCAACCTATTTTTAATTTTCCCAATCACAGCTTGCCGATATCTAAAATTTTATCGAGGACGAAGCTTTAAGTTTTAATCAGCTCAATATATATGTTTACTTATACTAAATTGTGAATGTAAATGTATTTTTCTTATCTATAGATTAACATGACTAATTTTTTTAACTCGTTTTACAGTTGGACTTTCGTGGTTTCTATTATCGTTTAGGTATTTTTAAATTTATTACCTGTATTAACAATTTAAATAGTAATATAAAGTGCGGTTATGATTTAGAACTTGTTTGTTGTTATAATGATAAAGTCTAAAATGCTAAAAAGATACACATATTATGATATATTGATCTCCTCCACCCATGCAAAATGATTTGTAAATATTCACAAACTTAACAAAATTCTTCTCACAGCATTGTTAATTATTGAATGTATCAATGCAGGGATGATGAAATTTGTGATGACATGCTATCAGTTATGATGGAATCTATTGATTCAGAAATAGAGAACCGACACTGATACTTATGTGATAATCCAAATATAAATATGAGTACTACCAATATGATATGATATCTTCAATTTCCTCTAGTGGTGTGGTGAATATCGGAGAGACCATCAATTACAGATTCAATTTGAATGAACAAGCACCGCTTAGTATTGAGGAAGACCCAAGTCATACTACTATAGGTTTGCAATATTTATTTGAGAATACATGGTTTGAACAAGAATTTAATGACAATAGAATGGAAGTCGAAATTCAAAGGGATGTATCTGAGGATGATTACTTAGCAAATGATATGCAATATTCGTTAAGTGAGCCAATAAATACTAATGAATATAACGATCTTGAAGAGGAATTTTCAATAGCTGAAGATCCATATATAATGAACTCACTTGTTCCATTGCAAATACTTGAACCAGTTGACCATAGTGAATTTTTTATTGGTCAGGTAATGCATTTTTAACTTTCTCAATATTAATTTAATTCAACTACAATGCACTAACATAAATATTTATTGTAGATTTTCACAACGCAAAAATATTTTAAAGTCGCACTTGCTAAGTATGCTATGAAAAAACGATTCAGATACAAGATTAAGGACACAAGAAAAATTAGAATTAAAGCAATTTGTCAGGGAGAAAATTGCACACGGACAATAATTGCAAGGGGAGATATTGAGTTCACGGTTACAAAATATTTACAACATCACCAGTGCGATTTTTCCTTGAATATGACTGATCATCCTGCATGCACATCTTCTTTTATAGCTTCTTAGATTGAAAATCATTTTGTATCATCGGATAAGTATAGACCTATAAACATACAGAGAGAGATGCAATCACGATATGGAGTGCATATATCATATAGAAAGGCCTATTATGCACATCAAAAAGCTCTAAATAAGATGGTAGGTGATTTTGATAAGGATTATAGTGATCTCCCTAGGTTTTTATGGGAGCTAAAATATAGAGACCCAGAAACATATGTTGCATTGAAATCAAATGGTTATCATAATTTCCAACGATATTTTTGGACATTTGGTGCATGTGGAAGAGTTTTTCGAACATATATTCGGAAACTAATTGGAATTGATGCAACACACTTAAGAGGCAAATATCCTGGTGTTTGATTGATGGCCACATCAATAGATGGCAATGGAAATCTACATCCAGTTGCCTTTGCAATTGCTGAGGTAGAGTGTGGCCTAGCTTGGGAGTAGTTTTTAAACCATCTAAAGATATTTCTTGCAGCTGATTCATCAAGTATGACAATTATATCTGATAGACATCGTAAAATATTATCTGCAATGAGTAAAATGTATCCTACTACTCACCATGGATTTTGTTGTTATCACATGTCTTGTAATATGGTTACAGATACACGTGACAGACCTGCACTAGGATTGTTTTGAGCAGCAGCAAGAGCAAATACAATTATATAATGTGATCAAATAATGTATACTATGTCAGAGAGACATGCAGATACTTATAGATGACTGCAAAATATAGAACCTAACAAATGGACCAATGCACATTTCCCTGATAGAAGGTACTCAAAGCTGACAACGAATTATTCTGAAAGCCTGAATGCATTATTCAAGGACACTCGAGAACTCCCAATTACAAAACTAATAAATAATACACGCAGGAAGGTTGTACAATGGTTTTATAATCGTAGGGAGGAAGTGTCTAATTTTACTGGAGTATTGACACCATTTGGTATGAAGGAAATTGTAACGCCCGTAAAATTTCTAGCAATTTTACGAGAGTTTTTGGCTTTACAATAATGGGCTTGATGTGGGATTTTTTCGAAAAATAAAAGAAAATAGCCAAAAAGAGATGCAAGGCCTAGGAATTGAACCCCAAACCTCTAGAGATAGTCAAGCCCTATAGATGCACCCACTAACCAGAAGCCCAATAGGATTATATCATTAGAAGAAGAGGGGAAATTGTAGATAAGTGTGATGAGGGTAAATGAAGGGGCATGGAAAAGAGAAGAGAAACTTCTCTTCCTCCCTTTATGAAGAAGAAGGAAGTTTCCACTTGGCCACTTCTTCTTCCCTTCTTCTTCCTCACCGAAAACCCTCTCTCCCCCTCTCCATCTTCATCCTTTGGCCGAAACCCCCATTCAAGCAAGGAGAAAGCTAGGTGGCTTCCATTAGGTCATCTCCCAAGCAAAGCGAAGGAAGTAAGATTCCCTCACCTGTAGTATATTAGTTTTGTAGGATAGGTTACATGAAAGAAATATGAAGTTGTAGCCCTCTATGTTTCGGCTAACTAAGTTTATGGGCTAGGATTCATGAAAATGCTACTAGGGAAAATTTTTATGGGTTGTATACTTCAAGAAGGAATCTTTAGGTGTCAAAAGTCCAAGGATTTTAGCCTTACATGTTTCGGCCAACCCAAGCTTTTGGGGTTAGGGTTGCATGAACTTGATTCTAAGGTTGTGTTCATAAATGGTATGCTTCAAGTAGGAATCTTTAGGTGTCAAAAGTCCAAGGATTTTAGCCTTACATGTTTCGGCCAACCCAAGCTTTTGGGGTTAGGGTTGCATGAACTTGATTCTAAGGTCATGTTCATAGAGTGTAGGCTTCAAGTAGGAATGTTTAGGTAATAAAAACCCAAGCTTGAGCCCTTACATGTTTCGGCCAACCAAGATATTTAGGGCTAGGGTTGCATGAAAAGGCTTCTAAGGGAAGTAGGAGATGTTATATGCTTCATGTAGAAGTTTTAAGTGACAAAAAAAAATATACAAGGTTTGATACCTTACATGTTTCGGCCAACATTGGTTCTAGGGTTAGGGTTTCATGAAACCCCCCATGTTATGTGTATGAGTTTAATATGTTAGGAAAGGAAAATATGCCTATGAAATATGCTTAGGGTTCATGATGTAATATGCTATGAAATATGCTTAGGTGATGAACATATTTTATGATTTAACATGCCATGAATATGCCTATGAAATATGCTTAGGTGATGAACATGTTTGTGATGTAACATGCCATGAATATGCCTATAAAATATGCTTAGGGTTCATGATGTAATATGCTATGAAATATGCTTAGGTGATGAACATGTTTTATGATTTAATATGTCATGAATATGCCTAGGAAATATGCTCATGTGATGAACATGTTTATGATATAATATGCCATGAAATATGCCTATGTGATGAACATGTTTTATGATTTAACATGCCATGAATATGCCTATGAAATATGCTTGTGTGATGAACATGTTTGTGCTTTAGGACCCCTTTATGTTATGAATGCATGTATGCTATGAAATGTCTAAGATGGAGATGCTTCCCTTTCAAGTAGGGATTAAGAGCTCTCTTTATGATAAGATAAGATGGAGATGCTTCCCTTTCATGTAGGGATTAAGAGCTCTCCTTATGATAAGATAAGATGGAGATGCTTCCCTTTCAAGTAGGGATTAAGAGCTCTCCTTATGATAAGACAAGAAAGAAAGGAATTAAGTATTTTACTTTGTAAGAGGTTAAGTACCAATCTGGTGGTGGTCGTTAATCAAATCCATAGGGACATAAGAAGGCGTAGAGGTCTTGCCCCTGGTAAGGCGTAAGAGGTCTTGCTCTAGTAGGTCCGGTGGCTCGCTACCCTGACCTATTAGGGAACGCGCATTATGTGGTACTTAACCTGGGGCCCCCCATGCAAGTTATGATTATGTTGAAGTATCTATATGTATATGTTTTGAAAAGAAAGGACTTTTATGAAATTATGAATGCTTATAGTTAAAGTTTATGAATGCTTATGAACTTGTCCTTTATGCATGTTTAGATTTCATGATGCCATGAATGCTTATAGTTAAGTTTAAGAATAGTTGTGACTATGTACTTTATGCATGTTTCAGATTTATGATGTTACGGATACTTATGGTTAAGTTTATGAATGCTTATGAACTTGTCCTTTATGCATGTTTAGATTTCATGATGCCATGAATGCTTATAGTTAAGTTTAAGAATATTTGTGACTATGGACTTTATGCATGTTTAGATTTCATGATGCCATGAATGCTTATAGTTAAGTTTAAGAATAGTTGTGACTATGTACTTTATGCATGTTTCAGATTTATAATGTTACGGATACTTATGTTATGAATGCTTATGGTTAAGTTTACGAATGCTTATGAACTTGTCCTTTATGCATGTTTAGATTTCATGATGCCATGAATGCTTATAGTTAAGTTTAAGAATATTTGTGACTATGGACTTTATGCATGTTTAGATTTCATGATGCCATGAATGCTTAAAGTTAAGTTTAAGAATAATTGTGACTATGTACTTTATGCATGTTTCAGATTTATGATGTTACGGATACTTATGTTATGAATGTTTATGGTTAAGTTTATGAATGCTTATGAACTTGTCCTTTATGCATGTTTAGATTTCATGATGCCATGAATGCTTATAGTTAAGTTTAAGAATAGTTGTGACTATGTACCTTATGCATGTTTCAGATTTATGATGTTACGGATACGTATGTTAGGAATGCTTATGGTTAAGTTTATGAATGCTTATGAACTTGTCCTTTATGCATGTTAGATTTTATGAAGTTATGATGCTTATAGTTGAGTTAAGAATAATTGTGATTATGTACTTTATGCATGTCTAAGATTTATAATGTTATGGATTGCTGATGTCATGAATGCTTATGTTAAATTATGCCCTGCTTAGGTTTAATTATGCTTAGCATGCGGATGTAAACTCTATGTCATGCTTAGGTTTTATTACGTGGGTATGTTGATAATTAGTGTTGCTATCAAACACTTAGGCTATTTATGCTAGTATGCTCATGTTTCTAATTGCTTGATGAAGTTTGTGGCTTTTGTGAGTAGGCAAGAATCTTACTAAGCTATATGCTTATAGTTTATGTTGTCCATATACTGCAGATAAAGGAAACCTGAACTAGCAGGAAGGGCCGAGTGTGTGTGATAGTGGCATGGTGGAGAAAGACCCTGTTACTATCTGCTTATATTACATGCACAATGAACCACTTAAGACTTTGCTTCTGCTTATAAGACTTATGAATCATTAGTATCATGTTGGATGATGCTTATTTATGTTACTGTTCAAGTACTTAAGAACTCATGAATGACTCTTTATGTTATGCATGTTAGAAATGAGACAAGATATGTTAACATGCTGATTATGAATATGATATGTGATGCATGTGCAAAAGAAGGTTTAAGTTATGATAACATGTTAAAAAAAAACAGTAAAGTAGCGCCGCCCTGAGAGCAGATAAGGGCGGGCGTTACAGAAATTGACACTAGGAGACAAAGAACTAGATCTTATGCAGTATTTCCACATAGCAGAACAGAAATGGAGGTACAAAGTTTAGGATCCTCCTATATAGTTGACATGGAAAGTCATAAATGTGATTGCGGTGATTTTCAAATTTCAGGATTCCCTTGCTCACATGCTATTGTGGTGTGTTCTTATAGGAATATGGACCCATATCACTATTGTGAGCAATATTTCTTATTTGAAACTTGGAAAAGTACTTACATGGATCAAATTTATCCTTATAGAAGCAAACAATATTGGCCAATGGTTGAACATGTTTATATTGTTTTACCACCTCATAGCCTTATGCAACCTGGAAGAAGAAAAAAGGCGAGGATCGAGTCGAAGCACACGGGAAAGGTTAAAAATAAGTGTAGTAGATGCAAATAATTGGGTCACAATAAAAGATCCTGTAAAATGGCTCCACCAAGTTAAAACATATATTAGTTTGTTAATTTTGGTAGTAATGAAATTTTGTATGTATTTGACACAAGAAAAATGTTGGGATAAATATCATTGTGTCATATGTTCTTTAATATATATATATAAACTAATTTGTGTCGATATGTTCTTCATATTTTTGCCACTCGTGACTGACGTGTGAAGTGTGCTCGAAAGAACATTTTGAATGCTATGACGTCGATACCCACTGGATGAAGACACCAATGAGTTCCTGGGATTCAATCACTCATTCCGATATAAAACTTTGATTTTTTTGAATTGAATATGCTCATCAGTCGGTTTCGATCGAAACCGAATGATGGACCTAAAGAGCACGGAACGACATTCTCTGAAGACCTATGTGCTCCGCTAGCACTCAATGATACGTTCGTGACCTCGAAAATCATTGCGATACACCGTGTTGGGAGCAACGATTTTTTCCACTCATACCCGACGTGTGAAGTGTGCTCGAAAGAACATTTTGAATACTACGATGACGATACCCGCTGGACGAAGACACCAATGAGTTCATGGGACTCAATCACTCATTCTGATGTAAAACTTCGATTTTTTTTAATTGAATATGCCCATTAGTCGGTTTCGGCCGAAACTGGCTGAACCACATTCTCCAAAGACCTATGTGCTCCGCTAGCACTCAATAATATATTTGTGACCTCAGAAATCATTGCGATACACCGTGTCAAGAGCAACAATTTTTGTCACTCGTGCTCGATGTGTGAAGTGTACTCGAAAGAACATTTTGAATACTACGACGATAATATCCGCTGGACGAAGACACCAATGAGTTCCTAAAACTCAATAACTCATTCTGATATAAAACTTTAAAAATTTTCAATTTAATAGGTCCATCAGCTGGTTGGATCTAGACAACACAGAACCACATGCTCCAAAGACCTATGTGCTCCGCCAGAACTCAATAATACGTTCATGACCTTGAAAATCATTGTGATACACCATGTCAGGAGCAGCAATTTTTGCCACTCGTGCCCGACGTGTGAAGTGTGCTCGAAAGGACATTTTGAATGCTATGACGATGATATCCGCTAGACGAAGACACCAATGAGTTCTTAAAACTCAATCACTCATTCTGATATAAAACGTTGATTTTTTTGAATTGAATATGCCCATCAGTCAGTTTCGGTTGAAACCAGCTGATGGACCTAGATAACACAGAACCATATTCTCCGAAGACCTATGTGCTCCGCTAGCACTCAATAATACGTTCGTGACCTCAGGAATCATTGCGATACACCGTGTCGGGAGCAACGATTTTTGCCACTCATGCTCGACGCATGAAGTGTGCTAGAAAGAACATTTTGAATGTTACGACGACGATATCCGCTGAATGAAGACACCAATGAGTTCCTAAAACTCAATCACTCATTCTGATATAAAACTTTAAAAATTTTCAATTTAATAGGTCCATCAGTCGGTTTCAGCCGAAACCGATTGATGAACTTAGACAGTACCGAACCACATGCTCCGAAGACCTATGTGCTCCGCCAGAACTCAATAATACGTTCGTGACCTCGGAAATCATTGCGATACACCGTGTCGGGAGCAACGATTTTTGCCACTCGTGCCCGATGTGTGAAGTGTGTTCGAAATAACATTTTGAATGCTACGACGACGATATCCGCTGGACGAAGACACCAATGAGTTTCTAAAACTCAATCACTCATTCTGATATAAAACTTAATTTTTTTTCAATTTAATAGGTCCATCAGTTGATTTCGGCCGAAATCGACTGATGGGCCTAGACAGCACGAAACCGCATGCTCCGAAGACCTATGTGCTCCGCCAAAACTCAATAATACGTTCGTGACCTTGGAAATCATTGTGATACACCATGTCGGGAGAAGAAATTTTTGTCACTCGTGTATGACGTGTGAAGTGCACTCGAAAGAACATTTTGAATATTACGATGATGATAGCCGCTGGACGAAGACACCAATGAGTTCTTGGGACTCAATCACTCATTCCGATATAAAACTTCGATTTTTTTGAATTGAATATTCCCATCAGCTGGTTTCGGCCGAAACCGGCTAATGGGCCTAGAGAGCACGGAACCACATTCTCCGAAGACCTATGTGCTCCGCTAGCACTCAATAATACGTTCATGACCTCGGAAATCATTGTGATACACCGTGTCGAGAGCAGCGATTTTTGTCACTCGTGCCCGACGTATGAAGTGTGCTTGAAAGAACATTTTGAATGCTACGACGACGATATCCGTTGGACGAATACACCAATGAGTTCCTAAAACTCAATCACTCATTCCGATATAAACCTTTAAAAATTTTCAATTTAATAGGTCCATCATTCGGATTCACCCGAAACCGACTGATGGACCTAGAAAACACGAAACCACATGCTCCGAAGACCTGTGTGCTCCGCTAGAACTCAATAATATGTTTGTGACCTCGGACATCATTGCGATACATTGTGTCGGGAGCAGCGATTTTTGTCACTCGTGCCCGACATGTGAAGTGTGCTCGAAAGAATATTTTGAATGTTATGACAACTAAAAAAGAATTTTAGAATTTGATTGAGCAATTTATAGGGTCCTCCCCCTAAATCCTTACACCTTGTTATCCGATACCCCAATAATGTATCGATCTTGATTTTTGAATGAACCATATAAAACTCCACTAAATAGATAAAAAAAAAATTGACAGAATTTTCCCTTAAAGTAGTGGTGACAAAACCTGCTAACAACATATAAACACATATAGATAACAACAACAACAAAACCAAACTCATATTCATAAGTTAGAGAAGACCGTAAACATTCATATGCAAAATTCACTAAACTCCATTAAAGATGTTCATTTCACATAATTCCTAAACTTGCTACATGTTTTCATAATTCTAAAGTTATGTACAGACAACTTTTCTGTAGAAGAAAAAATAACAAAAGCTACATGGCTAGTGAAGAAGGACCCGAAGAATCAGCCACGAAGGAGCGTAGGAGGCTTAGAATTTCTGTTTGTTGGTCTAAAATCTGCATCTTTCTGGAAGATATCTACGTCTGTCTAAAAGATACTTCCGATAGACGCGAATCTATGGTTGTATGAAGCCCCTCAAATCTGGTGTCGATGGTCATCTGGAGCTCCACAAATCGAGTATCCACTGTCTCTATGAACTCGACATAGTCTCTGCGTAAGCTATCTAGCTGCTCGGAAGTGAAAGAATATGGTTCGTCAGCTAAAGCTAGTGGTTCTTCTTCTTCTTATGCACCCATATCCCATCGCTCACCGATCTGGTGTCCATCTGCCCACTCAACGCTCCTATAGACTTGGGACATGCCGACCAAAAAAAAATTGCGCCACTTTATGATGTCAAAGTCAGACATTTGCTTGACTTTGCCCCTTCTCATGTTGATGCCTATAGACTCTTACCAAAATATAATGATATGTCCAAATGACATGTAGATTTTCTTTTGGACAAGGACTGTGAAGTGGAAGATGCATAGGAAAATGTTTAGTGCGACATTGAAATCTAGACGATTTTTCATAAGATAGAGGGTGAGTAAATGATGGGGTCTTACTTTAGCTTGCCCCCGTGCGACAATGGGTAGTATGCAACCTACAATAACCTTGTATAGGACATTGTCGAGGGCAGCTAATGCCATGGCAGGAAATAAATTTAGACCGAGTTGACGTGGTCTTCTAAAAAAGTATTAATGAATGACATTTATGGAATAACCGTCAATAGGTTCTTGAATGCTCGGATAACATTCAAGGGCTGACTGTGACTCTCTACACTCTAAGAATGCCCTAAGAATGTCAGGAGTAAATGAGATATATATTTTGGCTACCCTACTTTTATATATAAGTCTATCTTCTGTGGGTTATAGATTATTATAGAACTCAGAAACTAAATCTATATTTATGTCATGTTCACAATAGACTAGTTTACTAAGCCTATAAAAATCGATTACCCCTATTACATTTTGAGCATGCATGGTGAAGAACTCTCTATCTAAGGAGCGAGTATGCATCAATTGACATTTATGATTCATGAATGTATGTTGATGAAATTTGGAAGGAAATCAGGAGTCAGTAGATGGTTTCTCCCCAGAAGTTTTCTTCCGACCACTCTTTGTTTCTTTCCTCTTTTGCCTAAATATGCAAGATTATGCCCAAAAATGTAAGATGAATGCAGTATGATGCAGTATGATGAATGACATTGACAAAAGATAATTATGTTAGTAATATGTGAGAGATGTCCTAAGGCAATCGCCTTATATTAGAATCATTTATATGATAAATGAAGATTCACTATTTGAGTATACATGTTCTCATGTATTTGATTAGATCTTAAACTCATTTACTGAATGTCCATGATACGATTCACAGTATGAGAGAATTTATGATTGAATCACAACTAGTGAGTATCTCTACATGTGTAATTGTGATGTATCAAAATTATCCCTAGTCGATGAATTGATGGATTCGGACAGCATCAAATCTGTCGAGACTAGCACGAGGTATACTCCTTGGTGTATCCAAGCAGCTGATTCTCACTGGCTAGAGACATTGTGATGTCTGGAGTTAATCGTGGATGCTAGTTATGGTAACTAGTTTATTGGAGTGACCAGTCGTAAGACTTCATATGGTTCTATGCATATATAGATATGTCAATGAAGTTCTTACTGCAGCTTAAGTGCGATGTTCCTTTGACTTACGGTATTCAAGTCATCTTGGTCATGAAGACTTATGCTTTGACATCTTAAGCAAGCATCTCCAAGGATATATGGACCCGGGATGATTAGGTATAAGTCGAAGTGATTGAAGGTGTTTGAATAGCCTATAAAGGATTCACCACTCCTTGCGAGGAGATGTATACCCATGGCCTCTCATCGGATTGTTACTAAAGTCTTTGGCCAAAGCATTACATGTTTAGAGTAAGGTACTCTTGGATATATGTGCAGTAACTAGAATCCGTAGGACGAGGAAATAATACTTGGACTAGGTATGACGTAGTCAACTTAGTGGGGACTGACACAATAGACCATGTCCTGAACCAAGTGGGTATAAGATGAGTGAAGGGAATGGGGCACGACTCATTGGAGTTGCTGAAGGGTTTCAAAAATAGTTATGGATCAACCGTTGATCTTTTCGGTTAATTGGGGATCATGATGTACTACTAGGTGCCACTCATGATCGTTCTATAATTAATGGTTAATTATAGACGGCCAATATAAATCGAGAACCTATTTGGTCACATGCACAACGAGCATAATCTGAAGGATTTAAAACGAGCTTGAGAATGAGATTCTCAGACCGAGAGAAACTAGGTTTGGTTGGACCAAACAAGGAGCGAGCATGAAATCGTTTTAGGCACAATGGAAGCTGGATGGGCCGTGTCTTATGAAGACATGATGGATGAAACAAATTGGTTTGGTTCTAATCCAATTGTGGAGAATAAACCAAAGGGGTTTGGTTTGTTTTAAACGAATGAACCAAAGTTGATTCGGTTCGTTTTAACTTAAAATAGACCAAATCGATTTGGTTTATTTTAACTTAAATTAATGGAGCGGATTAACGGGTTTTGGTTATGAACCAATAACCATTAGGAGAATTTGTTCTCTATAAAATAGAGCTCAAGGGTTTAATGAGAGCCCTAATCCAAGTTGCCGCCCTCTCCCTTTTCTCCTCTTGTGGTCGACGCCCATACCCTAGCCGCCACCCACCCTTGTGCCGCCGTCCAAGATCCTTGTCGGCGTCCAAGCTTCAGCCGACGATCCTCCGGTGACCCTCTGGTGATCTTCCTTGGCTCTGGCGACAAGGTGAGCATCTAGCTTCCTTATTTGGCCAGCGCTAATCCTCCACCAAAGCTGTCCAGTTTTCTGGACAGCTTGTTTATTTCGTGTCGGAGCATCGTTTGGACGACGTTTGGAGCTCTGACAGTGACTACTTTGCCGGGGATTCGATCTCCCGAAATCCTCAGAGGTGGAGGACGAAGGATTCGTCAAACGGTTGACGAATACCTCTCCGGAGAAGCGAGTTTTTGAGGACTCGTTTTGAATCCGAATTTTGATTCAGATTGTGATCTTCTCTCGATCACATCGTCTTCGACACGAGGCTAGTGACTTGTACGAAGACGAGGCTCGTGACTTTGTGAAGTCATCCCGAAGATACTCGGTGTGGATACGGATAGAGGCGATTCTAGCGAGGATTGCTCCGGTTGATGCCTTTCTCGCTACACGTGATACGTCAGATATACGTAGAATAAATTTCCTTTTATTACAAAATTTGAAACTACGGTTATGTCTACACATGTTGTACTATGCATGCGTGTGGTGTGTGTGTTGTAATAAATTAGATTTATTATATTTTTTTCTTCCGCTGTGCACATGTTTACGAAACATGTTCGAACACACACTCGCCGCGATGCCGAAAACCCAACAGTGGTATCAGAGCTCAGGTTGTGTTTCGACATAATCGTAAAATTATTTTGTGATAGTCATAATTATATTTATGGAAATTTTCTACTTTTGGAAAGTTAGAAGTATTTATGAAAATTTTCTAATTTTGGAAAGTCTAGAAGTATTTATGGAAATCTTCTTCTTTTGGAAAGTTAGAAGTATTTATGGAAATTAATATTTTCCATAAATAAAATATTTGATTAGATTTGGAAATTTGTTTCCTAATTTAATCATGATTTTATTTGGGAAATCAAATCTAAAATATTTTTTTATTTCCATAAATAGTTTTGACAATTTAGGAAATTTGTTTCCTAAATTAAAAAATTGACTTTCCTTAATTGAGACCTTCCATAAATAAAATATGTGATTAGATTTGAAAATTTATTTCCTAATTTAATCATGATTTGATTTGAAGAATCAAATCTCAAACATATTTTATTTCCATAAATAGTTATGACACATAAGGAAATTTAGTACATGTCATAATTGTATGTCATGTAATTGCATTTGATGCATATCATTATGTCATGCGTGTCGTGACATGTAGATGTATGTCATATATGTTATGCCATATAGATAATAGTTATTTGCATGTAAAGAGGATGAGACATAAAAACTCTAACACAATATTAAAGCCTACTCCTTCCATTAATATGGTTAGAACCAGAGTTCTGTTTCCTATTTGGGTTGTTGGACTCTCTCCAAGCCTGGCTCGAACCTGAACATGTTCAAACCATGAAATAGTTTAATACTAATATGGTAAGAGTCAGAGGTCAATCGTTAGCTTTGGTTGTTGGACTCTCTCCAAGCCGGGCTAATTGGTTGAATGTGCTCTAACCATATTAAAACTATTTCTTGATTAATGGGTTGGCTTTAACCTGGAGCATCGACTTGTTGGACTCTCTCCAAGGTCGATGTGAAGGGAGGTGAAGTTGGGTGCTATGCATATGATGCATACTTGTTAATGAGTTAACAACCCGATGTATGTGTGAACATTCAATTAGTTGATAGCACATTGTGATAGTTGCATATATGTGACATGCAATCGGTATATTTGATACCTACCATTGTAGCTATAAATGACTTGTTGGACTCTCTCCAAGGTTGTTCATATCTATGATGGATATCAGCCCATTCGGAGATGGACCTACGATCTCCCGAAGTGATTTTGGGGTTTTTGAAATTCGAAAAAATGAATGGGATTTATGAATGTATATTGATGCATTTTAAAATCATTTTCTCATATAAGCTTGATTTGTATTTCTACGTTAATCGCTTGATAATAATGTCTTTGAATTTGCACTCTATTTTGAATTTGAATCAATTGACTGGGCCAAACTTCTTGGACGGGCTTAGAAACTTGAGAATTATTCTCAAGGCGGAAAAGCTTGAGTATGTCCTCGAAGCGTCTCTTCCCGCCCATCCTAGTGATGATGCAACACTGGACCAATTGTTGGCCCATCAGAAACATATGAGTGATTCTGAGCAAGTGAGTTGCATCATGCTAGCCGCGATGGTACCCGAGCTGTAGAAGCAGCATGAGCATATAGATGCTTATACCATAGTTCTTCATCTTTATGAGTTTTTTGATGAGAAAGTGAGATTCGAAAGATTCGAAGTCTCCAAGATTCTCTTCACCTCTGAGATGTAAGAAGGTTCATCTGTGGTACTGCTCAACATACTGAAGACTGTGGAGCCTTCTGAGAAGCATGAACAGGGGATGGTGTTGTTAGTTAATTCCTCGAAGAAAGATTCTAAGAGGGAGTCAAAGGAACAATAGAAGGGGAAGAAAAAAAAGGCTAAAAGGCAGAACTAGCTCAAAAGGGCACTTGCCATCATTGTGGCAAGGAGGGTCATTAGCGAAGAAACTGCAAGATTTATCTTGAGTCCGTGAAGAAGAATAAGACATCGGATGCCCCCTCTTCTTCAGATATCTTCGTTATTGATTGTCATTTTATTTCCTCAGACACTTGGATATTGGATACTGGGTGTAGCTCACATATATGTAATGACATACATGGGCTAAGGAATAGAAGAAGACTCGTCAAGGGAGAGTCAAATTTACGTGTTGGGAATGGAGCAAAGGTTGCCGCTGCGCCATCGAACTTATTTGTCAAGCTCCTAGTGACTAGTCTTAGAATCGACAATTGCTATTATGTTCCTTCTCTAATAAAGAACATTGTTTCTATTTCCTCGCTTAAATAGAAATGGTTTCCATTTGACGCTTAGTAACAATTGTTGTTATATAACTTTAAATGGCGACTTTATGGAATCGAACTTCGAGTAATGGCATTTATACGCTGGACGATCCAAAGGACATTTTCAATATCGGCAGCAACACGCTGCGGCTCGAAAGGATAATCAAATAGACTCCTATATGTGGCATTGTCGTCTTGGCCATATAAGCAAGAAACGCATGTCCGAATTACACCGATGTGGAATTCTAGAATCGTTTGAATTGGATTCATACGATACATGAATCATGCTTAAAAGGCAAGATGACTAAGTTACCTTTTACTGGAAAAGGTGAACGAGTGGGAGAGTTACTAGGTCTAATACATACTGATGTATGTGGACCTATGTCAACTCAAGCATTAGGAGGCTATAGCTACTTTATTACCTTCACCGATGATCACTCACGGTTTGGGTATGTGTTCTTGATGAAACATAAGTCTGAAGCCTTTGAAAGATTCAAAGAATTCAGAAATGAAATAGAGAAACAACATGACAAGAGTATTAAAATACTTCGATCGGATCGAGGTGGTGAATACTTGAGTCAGGAGTTTCTTGATTTCCTAAGAGACAATGGTATATTGTCTCAATGGACTCCTCCCTATACACCACAGCATAATGGTGTATCTGAGAGGCGTAACCGGACCTTGTTGGACATGGTCAGGTCAATGATGAATCATGCGACTCTTCCCAAGTCCTTTTGGGGTTATGCACTGCACCGCATTTGTTACTTGTTAAACAGAATGCCTACCAAGGTAGTCTCAACTACTCCATATGAGATATGGAATGGTAAGAAACCTCATGTATCTTACTTGAAGATATGGGGTTGTCCTGCTTATGTGAAGCAGACTGTATCAAACAAATTGGATGCTAAGTCTGATAAATGTCTATTTATTGGATACCCTAAGGAAACAAGGGGTTACCAATTCTATCATCCTGTGGAACAAAAGGTGTTTGTTTCAAGGCATGCTGTGTTTCTAGAGAAAGAGTTTCTCTTGCAAGAAAACAGTGGGAGTGTCGTCGAGCTTGAGGAGGCTCGAGAGACTCAAATAGACATTAATGAGATACCTGGTGAAGCACAACAGCCGACAACTCATAGTGATGAGCAATCTCGACTCTATTGTAACACCACATCTTCATAGATCCGTAGAACACGCAATATTCCCGAGAGATATGGATTTCTCGTAGTAATCGAACGACGTGTTACTCATTGATGATGAGGAGCCTACCCTTATGAAGAAGTGGCCGACAAGTTCAGAAGGGATAAGTGGCTTGGTGCCATGAAGTCGAAATGGATTCCATGTATGAAACCAAGTTCGAACTTGGTTGACCCACCAAGGGATAAAGCCTATAGGTGCAAGTGGGTTTTCAAGAAGAAAACCGACATGGATGGTAATGTGATTACCTATAAGGCTAGATTGGTGGCAAAGGATATCGCCAAAAGCAAAGGTGTTGATTATGATGAAACCTATTCGCTCAGCTATGCTTAAATCCATTCGGATGCTCCGGCCATAGCACCATTATGATTATGAGATATGGTAGATGGATGTGAAAATAGCTTTCCTTAATGGAAACTCGCCGAGGACGTGTATATGATAACCGAGGGTTTCACATCGGTTGATAAAACCAAGGTATGCAAATCATGACGTCCATTTATGGATCAAGCAAGCATCCAGAGTCGAATATCCGCTTTGATGAGACAATCAAAAAGTTTGATTTCTCACAAAATCCGCATTTAACCTTGTGTGTACAAGAAGGTTAGTGGGAGGCAATGGGTTCCTAGTATTGTATGTCGATGACATACTACTTATAGGAAACGATGTTTCAATCTTACAATGCTGAAGGTTTGGTTATCCAAGACATTCTCCATGAAAGACGGGAGAAGCAACCTACATCCTCGGATTAAGATCTATAGAGATAGATCAAACTTGCTTGGTCTTTCGCAGCCTATATATATAGACCGAGCAAAGAGGTTTAGCATGTCGGAATCCAAGAAAGGTTTCTACCCATCGCATGGGGTACACCTTTCGAAGTCTATGTGTCCGCGCACAGAAGACGAGAGGATTTGCATGAGTAAGATTCCCTATGCATCCGCAATAGGATCTATCATGTATGCTATGTTATGTACGAGGCCCGATGTATCGTATGCTCTAAGTGTCACGAGCAGATACCAGTCCGATCCAGGAATGGATCATTGGGCGGCTGTTAAGACGATCCTTAAGTACTTGAGAAGAACTAAGGATGTGTTCCTAATATATGGAGAAGGGGACATGGTGATACGCGAGTATACGGATGTCACTTCCGCAGCATAAGGATGATTCCGTGTCTCACGATAATGTGTTCACCTTGAATGGGGGCGCAGTGAGTTGGAAAAGTTTCAAACAAGAGACTGTAGCGGATTCTACCACTGAGGCAGAATACATTGCAGCTTCGGAAGCAGCAAAGGAAGCGGTTTGGATCAAAAAGTTCGCTCATGAAATTGGTGTGATTCCGGCCATTGTTGAAGCAATACCGTCATCATGACAACAATGGAGCAATTGCATAGGCGAAAGAGCCAAGGTCTCATCAACGATCCAAACATGTGCTTCGCCGCTATCATCTTATCAGAGAGATCATCAGTAGGAACGAAATACAAATCGAGAAAATTCCCACTGAAAGGAACTTAGCGGATCCCTTGACTAAGGCATTACCTCAAAATAAGTTTGAGGGTCATGTTCGAGCTTATGGTATTGGATACCGTAGCGACGCATTAGGCCAAGTGGGAGTCCGTTAGTAATATATGAGAGATGTCCTAAGGCAATCGCCTTATGTATGAACCATTTATATGATAAATGAAGATTCACTATTTGAGTATACATGTTTATGTATTTGATTGGATCTTAAACTCATTTACTGAATGTCCACGATACGATTCACAGCATGAGAGAATTTATGATTGGATCACAACTAGTGAGTATCTCTACATGTGTAATTATGATGTATCGAAATTATCCCTAGTCGATGAATTGATGGATTCGACACCATCAATTCAGAGACTAGCACGAGGTATACTCCTTGGTGTATCCAAGCAGCTGATTCTCACTGGCTGGAGACATAGTGATGTCCGGAGTTAATCGTGGATGCTAGTTATGGTAACTAGTTCATTGGAGTGACCATCCGTAAGACTTCATATGGTTCTCTGCATATATAGATATGTCAATGAAGTTCTTACTGTGGCTTAAGCGCGATGTTCCTTTGACTTGCGGTATTCAAGTCATCTTAATCATAGAGACTTATGCTTTGACATCTTAGGCAAACATCTCTAAGGAGATGTGGACCCGGGATGATTGGGTATAAGTCGAAGTGATCGAAGGTGTTTGAATAGCCTATAAAGGATTCACCACTCCTTGTGAGGAGATGTATACCCATGGCCTCTCGTCTGATTGTTACTAAAGTCTTTGGCTAAAGCATTACATATTTAGAGTAAGGTACTCTTCGATACATGTGGAGTAACTAGAATCCGTAGGACGAGGAAATGATACTTGGGCTAGGTGTGATGTAGTCAGCCTAGTGGGGACTGACACAATAGACCATGTCCTGAACCAAGTGGGTATAAGATGAGTGAAGGGAATGGAGCACGAATCATTCGAGCATCAAGGGTTTCGTAAATAGTTCGATCAACCGTTGATCTTTTCGGTTAATTGGGGATCATGATGTACTACTAGGTGCCACTCATGATCGTTCTATAATTAATGGTTAATTATAGACGGCCAACATAAACCGAGAACCTATTTGGTCACACGCACAATGAGCGTAATCCAAAGGATTTAAAACGAGCTTGAGAATGGGATTCTCAGACCGAGAGAAACTAGGTTTGGTTGGACCAAACATAAAGCGAGCATGAAATCGTTTCAGTCGCAATGGAAGCGTGGATGGGCCGAGTCTTATGAAGACATAATGGATGAACCAAAATGGTTTGGTTCTAATCCAATGGAGGACAATAAACCAAAGGGTTTGGTTTATTTTAAACGAATGAACCAAAAGTTGGTTCGGTTCGTTTTAACTTAAAATAAACCATCATGGTTTGGTTTATTTTAACTTATCTTAATGGAGCGGGTTAACGGGCCTAATGGTTATGATCAAATAACCATTAAGAGAATTAGTTCTCTATAAAATTGCCCAACCTAGTTGTGCCGCCCAACCTCCATTACGGCCCACTTGTTGTGCGCCGCAGCTCCTTCGCGCCCAAGCTTCAGCCGTGAACTCCTCCGGCGACCCTCCTGATCTTCCTAGGCCTCGTGAAAAGGTGAGCACTTGGCGCCCTTGTTTTGGCCGGCGCCTACTTTCCACCAAGCTGTCCAGTTTTCTGACAGCTTCTTCTCCTCTCGCCGAGCGCCGCTTGACGGGCGTTAGAGCCCGGCAGCGCTAACTTACGGGATTCGATCTCCGTAATCCTCTGAGGTGGAGGATGAAGGATTCGCCAATTGGTTGACGAATACCTCTCCGGAGAAGCGAGTTTTGAGAACTCGTATTAGGATCCGAATTTGGATTCGGATCGTGATCATCTCTCGATCACGTCGTCTTCAACACGAGGCTAGTAACCCGCACAAGACGGCTCATGGCTTAGTGAAGTCATCCCGAGGAACTCGGCGTGGATACGGATAGAGACGATTCTAGCAAGGATCGTTCCGGTTGATGCCGTTCCCGCTACATGTCATACGAAAGGTATAACGTAGATAAATTTCTTTTTATTGGAAATTTAAATTTATGGTTATGTCTACACTTGTTGTAATATGCATGTGTGTGTTGTGTGTGTTGTAATAAATGTAGATTTATTATTTTTATTGCTTCCGCTGTATTCATGTTTACGAAACATGATCGAACACACACATGCCGCGGTGCCGGAAACCCAACATTTTATACCTTTAACCATCTCACAAAATACCTAAGAAACCATGATTTTTTTATTGAGCCACCTAGACAATATGTGAGATGTTAGGAAGATGCACTTGGTTCATCATGCTTGTTATGATGCATTACTATGGACCAAAGTGTCATCTAGAGACATTAATCCTTAATTGGACCAATCATTGGGAAGACTTATACACAATTGATGTGCATATAGCTCCAAGAACATGATTGGAAATGTCAAATAAAATATATTTTAAACTATGTTTACCATACTTTGAAAAACAGTTTTCAAGTGAAACACAAAAGTGATACAAAGTTTGCAAAATTTTAGAACCTTTTGCTAGTTTCCAAAATTGTATCAATATTAAAATCTGGTAAACATATATTTTTCCTTGATAAAGTATGATTTTAGAAATGTGTACACAAATTTTCATGATTTTTCGAGGTTTCTAGAATTTCTGACACATTTCTGAATTTGGATTGAAAAGGTGATTGTATATGTAGCGATCGTTCGTAAACCATGATATAATCGTGTTTTTGGAAAATTAGCCTCATTTTCTGAGATTTAGTGTATCGTTGATATCCTAAAACTATAGCATGATAGTATTGAGTCTAAACAACGTGTATGGCTGTTTAATGCGATGTTTGAGGGGGAGTTTCACAAAATATATCCTTCTCCTCAAAAAAAAATTTACATTGTTGGTGCAAAGTTAGGATTTAAACTTTCAAATTGTTTGATGACTTTAGCTCCACATGTATTTTATTCATCATAATCTTGGATTAAGGAGAGTTAAAATTTTAAAATCTATGCCTTAGTTCAAGATTGTTAAACACTCAATCTTCTCATGAAATATATGCTTTTATCTTTCTTCTCTTTTGATGTGTGTCAAAGGGGAGAAGAAATCAATCACAAGACTCTGCCATCACTGCTCCTGAGTGACCGAGTGGACAGGATGCTGTCGGAGTACACCTATCCTCCTGCCCCAAACAGAGTGGGGGAGCTAAGCTCTCATCTCCCGGTGTCATAGACCAGAGGAGGGATCCCTGCCCGCTACCACGCTGCCTCATCGCTACCCATGAGCGGACCAGCGGAGCCTGACAGAGCAACTGCACACACCCTCCTGATGTACCACTAACCCATGAGTGGCAGTGTGTGCAGGCCATGTAACTGGCTGCGGGCTCAACAATAATGGAACCCCGTCCAGCCAGCATGCAATCATGCAAAAATGGTGCATGATACTAAAGCATGTAAATCCTACTCAAAATACCTATCCGAATAATATGTACAATCAGTATGTACATATCCCTAATCCAAGTACTATGATCCAAATAAAACAGGGAAGATAAAATCATATCCTATCACATGCATGTATCAAGTAGGCACCAAAAGCATACTAGGCATATAAACATGAAAAATTATTGTAAGCTATCCTAACTAGCATATCAACAATGACTATATCTAAAAGATAAGTCAAAATACCCGCCTGCTATAATGATCGAAATCACGAACTCCTCACCCCCGTAGGCCGGTCTCGTGACCGAAACCCGCATAAAACATAATTATCATCAAATCCAAACACACACAACGTGCTAAATTACTACTATACAGTTTCTATATTCGCATGCTTTTATCGATTACGAATTAGAAACTTTCACCTGTACATCAAACTAAATCCCATTAGGATTTCCTTATTAACTCACCTTCAATCACCTAGCCAAATTTAATCATCCACAGCCTATCAAAATCTGGATTTCTCTAACACCGCTTCAAACACGAGTAGTTGAACTCAATGATTTTCTTCATTCGCAGCCAAGAACATAATAGCAGTAGGGTCAATGATAGCACCGGAACATAGGAAATCGATTGTAGGCAGTGGTGATCGAGTGCCCATCCGATGATGACCAGGTCACAACTGATTCCAGAGCTGGGCACAAGATGGTGACAGTGGCTGCGATGGCAGAGACAGATCGCTAGGGCAGAGGCCAACCGGTGGAAACACACAAACACGCAAGAGGGTAGACGACGATCTGCACGCGATCATTCCTAATGGAAGCTAATCTGAAGTAGCAACCAACTAGGGCATCACGTGCTCTAGCTCAGTCGACGGTGAAGGGGCAACAACCACAAACGGAAGAGACGTAGGTACCGGAGGAATGGAACAACCACTTTGGATCTCGGAGCCGCTCCATAATCTCCCTCTGTCGTCGATGGAGTTCTTGAATCCCCTTACAGAGCTCGTCCATGGAAGAGGCCGACACCAATCCTGCAGGAAGGGTTTCCTTCGGCGGAGGTCTCTGTCTGCCAAGGCGGCTATCGAGGGAAGCGGAGGAGGAGAGATCGCGGCGACGGGATCGAACTTTTCCCCGGTGGGGGCAGGGACAGGTCACGGTGGCAGAGAGGGCTATGGCGTCAGCGAAGAGGAGGCGGCTGCTTGGTCGTCGGCGCAACGCGCGAGAAGAGGGCGTCGGCGAGTCCAAGGGCGATGATGGCGACCGCCGGCTTCGGGTGTGCGCGCGGCGACAGTGCTCTCGATCGAGGAAGAAGACGCGAGAAGGAAACCGAAGGAAGAGGGTATCGGGCGTGAAGGGGAAAGAGCGGAGGGGGAAAGAAAAATCGGGGAAATAGAAAAACCTAGGTTTTCTATTTAAAACCTTAGGTCAGATAATCCAAACAGGCCTTTTAAAAGTATGTTTTTCTTATCCCTGTATCTTCCATGTACAAGCCCCGTTTAAATCCAGAAAAATTCTAGAAAAATTTATAAAATTCTCCAAAAAATCCCAAAATAATTCCTATAATTATTTTCCTAAATTTTTGGCCATTAAATTTAGTATTTTAAATTTCAGTATTTAACAATTGGTGTCGTTCAAAGTTGTTCAAGAGGATTATGCTTGAAGAGGCTTCAGTCAAGGATCAGGGATGACCTTCGTCGGCGACGAGTGAAGGATCGACTAACCCTAATGGTGGAGAAACGATAGTTTAGGGTTGAGATTTTAACCTAGCAAGGTAGGAAGACAAGGAGACTTACCCTAGGTTAGATCGGGTCCAAAAAGAGTCATCTAGGATTAGGCATTGACGAATGTTGGCTGGAGAAATGGACGACGATAGCGTTGGAGAAGGAAAAGGGATTTCCTTGTATAGTTCTGCGTCCAACAGTCGAGGTGATAAGTAGAATGCCTCGACTGATGATTCAGTCGAGGCGCTGGTCGAGGCGGACTCAATTTTGTGCCTCCATCAGAAATGCCTAGTCGAGGCATTGGTCGAGGCATAATCGGTCTATGCTTCCATTAGAATGACCAGTCGAGGCGCTGGTCGAGGCAGACTCGATTCTATTCGCTGGCGGCTAAAATCGTTAGGTGCAAGTCGAGGCACCAGTCGAGTGCGCCTCGATTCTGTTTGCCTACAATAGCTATCAATCGAGATGCCAATCGAAGCCTCCTCGATTCTGTTCTCCTGGTGCTGTTATCAGTCGAGGCGATTACTGAAGTGCCTCGACTGATACTCTGATATTTCATTTTCCTAGGTATTTTAAGTCCTAAATTTGTTGCACTCAAGTCTCTAAACCATTCTACAAGTGTAAATACACTTTATAGGCAATTTCTAACATATTTTTGACATTTTACTTGAGTTTTATTATTGTTTAGGATGTGCAACCAATATGACTTGCGATACATCATGTCGGGAGCAGCGATTTTTGCCACTCGTGCCCGATATGTGAAGTGTGCTCGAAAGAACATTTTGAATGCTACGACGACGATACCCGCTGGAAGAAGACACAAATGAGTTCCTGGGACTCAATCACTCATTCCGATATAAAACTTCGATTTTTTTGAATTGAATATGCCCATCAGCCGATTTCCACTGAAACCGACTGATGGACCTAGAGAGCACGGAATCACATTCTCCGAAGACCTATGTGCTCTGCTAGCACTCAATAATACGTTCGTAACCTCGAAAATCATTGTTATACACCGTGTCGGGAGCAGCGATTTTTGCCACTCGTGCTCGACGTGTGAAGTGTGCTCGAAAGAACATTTTGAATGCTATGACGATGATACCCGCTAGACGAAGACACCGATGAGTTCCTGGGACTCAATCACTCATTCCGATATAAAACTTTGATTTTTTTGAATTGAATATGCACATCAGCCTGTTTCGCCCAAAACCGATTGATGGACCTAGAGAGCACATAACCACATTCTCCGAAGATCTATGTGCTTCGCTAGCACTCAATAATACGTTCGTGACCTCGGAAATCATTGCGATACACCGTGTCAGGAGCAGCGATTTTTGCCACTCGTGCTCGACGTGTGAAGTGTGCTTGAAAGAACATTTTGAATGCTACGACGACGATACCCGCTAGATAAAGACACCAATGAGTTCCTGAAACTCAACCACTCATTCTAATATAAAACTTCAATTTTTTTGAATTGAATATACCCATTAGCCGGTTTCGGTCAAAACCGGTTGATGGACCTAGAGAGCACGGAACCACATTCTCTGAAGACCTATGTGCTCCACCAGAACTCAATAATACGTTCGTGACCTCAGAAATCATTGCGATACACCGTGTCGGGAGCAGCAATTTTTTCCACTCGTGTCCGACGTGTGAAGTATGCTCGAAAGAACATTTTGAATGCTACGACGACGATACCTGTTGGACGAAGACACCAATGAGTTCTTGGGACTCAATCACTCATTCTGATATAAAACTTCAAATTTTTTTGAATTAAATATGACCATCAGTTGGTTTCGACCGAAATCGGCTGATGGACATATAGAGCATGAAACCACATTCTCCGAAGACCTATGTGCTCCACTAGCACTCAATAATACATTCGTGACCTTGGAAATTATTGTGATACACTGTGTCGGGAGCAGCGATTTTTGCCACTTGTGCCCGATATGTGAAGTGTGCTCGAAAGAACATTTTGAATTCTACGATGACGATACCCGCTGGACGAAGACGCCAATGAGTTCTTGGGACTCAATCACTCATTTCGATATAAAACTTCGATTTTTTTGAATTAAATATGACCATCAGTTGGTTTCGGCCGAAACCGGTTGATGGACATAGATAGCATGAAACCACGTTCTCCGAAGACCTATGTGCTCCACTAGCACTCAATAATACATTCGTGACCTTGGAAATTATTATGATACACCGTGTCGGGAGCAGCGATTTTTGCCACTCGTGCTCGATATGTGAAGTGTGCTCGAAAGAACATTTTTAATGCTACGACGACAATATCCGTTGGACAAATATACAAATGAGTTTTTGGGACTCAATCACTCATTACGATATAAAACTTCAATTTTTTTGAATTGAATATGCCCATCAGCGGGTTTCGGTCGAAACCCGCTCATGGACCTACCCTAGCCAGCTCGGCATCATTCCGACTCATGATAATTTTATAACACAACATGTACCCATTTACAACAACATATGCATACACAATATTTTAACAATAATATTCATCCTTTATAATTACAAATGTAGCACTTAACTAATGACAACACTTATGTAACACCAAGATTACTGAATCATTCAAATTTACATTTCGAAAATGGCTTATCCCTAAGAATTGATACTGCAACTTCTACTCTAAATCAATAAATGTCTTTTTGTCCGAATGCCATCTTAATATTCAACATTTGATGTCTTATATATTGCATGATGAAGAAGCCGAAGTCATTCCTGTAATTTCACAAAAATAAAATAGTCATTAAAATAATCACAATGTGTCACACCCCGAGAGCATACGGAGCCGAAAATCAAACGGACGACACCTCCCCTGTACGTGGCAACATTTCGGGTTAATACAAGGTCCGTAGGCCCACAATAACAACATAACATATACAGTAAATACAACAACTACTCAAAGCACAACGAAAATATAATACAAGCTACACACATGCATACCGGTATGACTAACACGTCACAACAACACGAAATCTTGACAAAATCCGAATCTACAACATAGTTCATCACGAAAGCTCCAAATACATAATACAATGAATAGAAAGCCCAAAAATAAACACGGGAGCCTCGGAGGTGAGATGAGACATCACCAATGTGCTCTAAGCCACACGAAGACTTCTACATTACAGTACGGCGGAAAAACCGTGGTCCGTTGGGGTGGTGAGTAAAACTCAGCAGGTAATAGAAAAACATGTATATATGTAATATCACATGTATTTCAATAACATAATCTAGAGGTACAATAGGTATATCATCATAGTATATAAATACAAGCATATACCGTCTAACCAAATGAACAACGTAAAATGCAGACATACCTGAAGTCTGCTACGCTACTCTGATCCAACCTGAACATATATCCAACATATATATAACAGGAAGAGTAATACCAACTCATAATCTACTCATGCTACAGGTCAAGGTATCTAATGGTCTGTCCAACACATATACCAGTATCCGACACAACCGTATAACATATGCAAGAAGCATGCATGAATATGATGTACAAACAAGTGCAGCAAACATAATACAATCAAATGCATCATCACAATAAGCATATATATATAGACTGCATCTATATATGTATACTAATCACAATCATTCATATATATATATATACATGCATATATGTATATATATGGCAATATGCAAAAATGCCATAAGTCGGCAATACAACATGCATGGTCATGTCGGCTCACCCTAAAGCTACCATGACCCGAGTGTGGCCTCCGTGGCTCGAGCATGACAACTGTCCCAACTCAACACCAACCACTACTCTCGAGTGGCCGAGTGGGTAGTATGATCGAGTAGCATATAAACGTAAAGAGCAAGCTACACGATGGGGGTCCCTGCTGTTGGCCACTCCGACAGTCACTACCCATGAGTGGTCGAGTGCCACACACGCAGGACTATGACACGCAAATCCAACTACCACTGTCTATAGTGGTAGAGTGCGGCACCACAATGCTCTGCCCTCACACCGGTTACTCCTCCTATAAGTAATTGTGCAGGCAGGATGACTGGCGACACTCTCAACCACAAGGGAGACCTCGTCGCCAGCATGCATGCAAATGACATGAATGCAATGTCTCACATACATACACCCACCATAGACTCTCTATTCTACAGAGAATCATACTAACCAAATCAACGCACTCTCTATCCTGCAGAGAGTCGTACTCAACTGATCATAATACTCTCTATCCTGTAGAGAGTCATACCAATCTAATCGACACACTTTCTATCCTGTAGAGAGTCATACTCAACTCATCATAATACTCTCTATCCTGAAGAGAGTCATACCAATCTAATCGACGCACTCTCTATCCTGTAGAGAGTCATACTCAACTGATCATAATACTCTCTATCCTGTAGAGAGTCATACCAATCTAATCGACACACTCTCTATCCTGTAGAGAGTCATACCAATCTAATCGACACTCTCTCTATCCTGTAGAGAGTCGTACTCAACTAATGGACGCACTCTCTATCCTATAGAGAGTCGTACTCATCTGATTATAAAAAGCTAGGACCACCGGTCCATAGTGATACACTAAGTTTCATTCCCCTGACCATTTACACAATACATGGTCGGTGGTAACATGCAACCTAAGGGTACTAGAACTAACCCTAGGTTCAAGATATTATCTACCTACGGATGACCTTTTTGCTCAATGTACAATCAGGTTGTCATCCGGACTTTACTATTTGCACTTAACTTAAACAATTTCTAAGTTACTTACATCACCTATATGTATAACTCCTAATCATGGTAAAATAAACTTGATAGCAGCAATGGAGTTAATAGCCAACGGTAAAGTATCAAGCATACGATAATAAGATCAGGGTCAAGATAATATGAACATATAACATGCTCATATCTATGTCTAAATCTGAATGCAATTACATCTACCAGACCAGGTAGGAAATTACCCACCTGATATGTAGCTCGTGTTGATTGTATTTGCGTCCGCGAATTTGCCTTGTATCAAAATCCTAAAATCGAAGAATACCAATATAATCCAACAATAACACATACAAATCAGTTAACTAAACAACTGATATGCAACTATAAATCTTACTTAATCTCCGCTTCAATTACAACCATCCTTTTAATCCGCTTAATGGAATTTGATATGCCTCAATCATTAATTGCAAGTAAATCCCTTCCTATTGTTTTAAATCAATGAATCAACACAAAACATGATATACTTCTAATTAATAGATCAATACACAAACTCACCTACCTTAGATGTCATCGTTCAACATCTTGCTCTCCAATTGATATCAAATCTAGATCTATCCAAATCCATCTTACCTTGTGTTAATTCAATATCAACAGCTTCAATCAACCCTAGATTACTGAAGTGAAACCACCAACATAACACAACAATGATGCAACCCTAAAATCACCAATCCATTCTCGACAGAGGATGTCACAGCCGTCCTACCTCTTCACCTCACAGTCAATCAACAGAAATCCACACCACATCTGTATCAATCGAACAAAACAACCAACATAGTAAAAAGGAGGAGACAGAAATCACAGATCTTACCCCTGAACTCACGGTCAACTTGGAAGATGACTGCCCTCTCAATCGGTAACACCACCGGGAAGATCAAATTCGTCTACTGTAATTGGTAACAGCAAACCCAGAGATCACTAACTTGCCCTCATCGGTGACCCAATTCAACAGAATGGATAACTCACCTGCTGGAGCTCACAAGTCGCCGATGAAGGGATCAAGGGCAGCGGTAGAGGAGATCGACAACAAGTTGGCTCGGTGGCAGTGGAAGTCATCCCATGCACCGAAGAAATCTTGACGGTTGGAGGAGCTCGCTGATGGCCGACCATCGGTGGTCCTCTGCTCGAGGTGACCTCCGGCGACCAACTGGCAAAGCGCTCGACTGTGGAGGCAAGGTCACCAACCCACTCGAGCAGAGAAATCGACGAAAACTGGGATGGTTAGCGTCCTGCCCTCCAGCCAGATCTCCCATCGGAAATGGGTGTGGCCAGCGAGCAGCAAAGCGGACAGTCGGCGCTCGAGTGAAATCGAGAGAGGGGAACCGCGACGGCGACAAGCGGGAAGTGAGTGTTGCAATGGCTGGGGCTTGCATCGTCTAGAGGTTGGCCGACAACGACTGATCAGAGGCGGCGACGAGCGAGAAGGATCAAAGGAGCGATGAAGAAGAAGAGAAGGAGAATCACGCACCATCGGCCGAGAAGGGAAGAAAATGAGTCGGGGGAAAAGGAGTCGACGGGAAACGGAAAGGATCGGGCGAAATAAACACGCCAATTAACCCATTTAATTCCTCAATAGAAACAGGCTTTACAAAAACCTATCCGCTTTATCCCCATGAAATGTCCATAAAATCTCCGTTTAAATTCAGAAAAATTTCTAAAAATTCCTGAAAAATTCTATAATCTAATTCCTTAATTAACAAGGATATTTATTATTATTATTATTTATTTTTTTTTCGGGATTTTACATTCTCCCCCACTTATAAAAATTTGGTCCCCAAATTTCGTACTAACATGCACAAATTACTTTAAGCAAGTTTCCGAAAGGACCACATATATTCCTCATGTGAACAGATGAGGATATCGAGCTCGGATAGTATCTTCCAGCTCCCACATAGCCTCCTCATCGATATGATGCTGTCATCCAACCTTTACGAGTCGGATGGTTTTCGTCTCACTACTATTGCTCCTTGCGACCAAAAATTCGCACCGGAATCTCCTCATAGGTCGCCTTAGACTGAGGGAGAATCGGAACCCCTAATAACTCTCATCCAACGACATGCACCAACTCTGCATCATGTTGGATACTCTGTGGCCTCCAACAACTGTCGTTCCCCGACTTCCTCCCACAACACGGGAGATCTACAGGGTCTACCGTATAGGGCCTCAGAAGAAGTCATCTGAATGAATGAGTGATAACGGTTCTTACAGCCAAATTCCACTAAAGGAATGTGATTCTCCCAACTACCTTTATAATTCATGATACCAGATCTTAATAGATCCTCCAATGTCTGAATTGTACGCTCAGACAACCCATAAGTCCGCGGATGCAATGTTGTACTGAGCCGAAGCTCTGTGCCCATAGTCTGATGTAGACTCTATCAAAATCGCAAGGTAAAACGTGGGTCTCTATCAGATATAGTACTCCAAAGTACCCCATGCCATCCGATAATCTTCCGGCAATACAATTCTGTCGGATGATCCAACGAGTACGACCCATGAATAGGAAGGAAGTGAGCTGATTCGGTTAGTCGATCCACGATCACCCAAATCGCATCATGTCTTTTACGGGTTCTAGGAAATCCCGTATGAAATTCATAATGATATGCTCCCACTTCCATTCCGAAATCGGATTTTTTTTTTCGGGAGCAATCCATCGGATTTCTGATGTTCAACCATCACCTTATGATATAGTAAATATCCAACAACAAAGTCTGCGGTATATCTCTTCATACCGTTCCCACCAGTATAAACATTTCAGCTCTCGGTACATCCGAGTACCATCAGGATGAACAACAATTCTCGAATGAGGTGCCTCCGGTAGCAACACTTTCTTAAGTGGATGCGTGTCCGGAACACAACCGTCCATAATCCACTCCACCACACACTCTATAAGTGTATGGGAGACTATAGCGACCAATGTCCCTTGTTGCAATTATTCGAGTTCCAACAACTCTATAGTAGCTACCGAGCAGCTAAACCAAAATCCCATGAGCATTCCTGCTCCATACATCTACTAATCAGGATAATAACTATTAAGCCCACGTCATAAGTATGACCACTTATCTCGTAGTTCCTTAACTGACGTAAGCATAAGTTACGTCTCATGCAACTATATCGGAATCGCTCCGATCCCTAAAATGATGCATTTGTGTACATCATCCTTTTATCCACTCCGGAAGGATTAACTAATACTCGTGTAAAAGTTAACCGCCATCTAGGTCTTGTAAACTGGGTTCACCAGCTTCCGACTAAATGATTTTCATCATCACCTTTGTCAAACAAGTCCGTGGTATAGTAATGCTAAAACATCCTATCCACATATACTGTACTAACCAAACCATGCAAGGCAAACCACCATCTACGGTGGTCGAGTGCGCAACTCCAACTACCACAATCAACAGTGGCAAGGTTACGCAACTCCCATAACCATAAACTGATCCAATCGTGTCCAGGATACACGATTCTCAAATTCATGGACGACTAAATCGTTAAATACGTTTAATATCATTAACAACAGCTCGTAGATTCATACTAAGTTTGAAATGTCGTCCTTCATATACCTGCATCCCCTTTACTCTAAGCTGATGATATATATTAATCATCATAACGACGATGATAATTGTATGACACCATGTCACTACAATATCAACGCTCCAGTCATAAACCAACCCTAGAGTATACACAGGTGTCTTTAGTTGATCTAAACAGATCATTTATCCTCAACGAAGGATATTCACTTTCAACAACTATCGCATTCCATCATCGATAATCGATGCATAATTTTAAAGGTTCATCTCTCTTTCAATAAAGAGTTCCGAATCTTCTCAAGGAGGAATACTGGGATAGATAAATATCCCTTCCAACTTCTCCTATAATTACAACTTGCATTATTCCAATTTTTATAGTGTTTAGCAACACTGATACCAACAAAACTATCACTCGATATGTGATCTTCGATACCAGAACTATTTCCGCAATCATTTCGATCGCCTACTCCACTTGCCTATGCAACGACAAGCCTTGGAATTCATCCGAAACTACATCCGAATACTCTCAGATTATACGCACATCCGAGAGCATATCGTACCATACTTTCAACAATTTGACCATCCATAAGGATATGTCCACAGTAAAAGTATGTCTATCAAAGTCTAAGGATATCCCTTGACTTCTTAATTGTCGGTCCACTTCTCACCTGACGGTAGAGATACCACCGACCTACAAGTCGATGTAAAGGACCCTTCTAATCCAACTGAGAATGTTCTAGACAAAGATACTTGTAAACTACAAGCATCTCTCAATATATTAACCTTGAGGGTAAACTAAAGTAATACCCTGAACAATCCATTATCTGTCGATCCGATCTAAAGGCTTCCCGTAGGTCTCGGCCTTTCTCCGAAGAGAATAAGATCAGATCCAACAGTCCGCGACAATTCGATCGCATTTCTGCGACGAATGCCTCGAGGATTTTTCCTAGATCATCTGATCCCATCCCTAAATCCTATGAGCTGCAACTGTAGAATACAAAATAGATACGACCATCGTCGTATACTCTCTCCTCTGTACAAAGCAAATCACATCTGAAGTTAACTGTTGTTGTCTGATGAATCTTCTAAGATGTCTTCTGCTGATGCTGCTTCTGTGTTGATCTCTGCTGTCGAGACAATGCATCTTCCTCCCGGAATACCATCGATAGTCTTCAACTGAGTCTTCAAAGTACACCTCCTCCACTGTACTGGTTGCTCACAATAGCAACAGATGAACTGATCCAACGGACAATCTAACTTCACGTGTCTTCGTGATCTGCATTGCACGCACACAATCCCTTCGAAGTCTTTGTTCTGATTTTGCTGATATCCACGAGAACATCCTGATGATCTACGGTTGGTCTTCTATAATCAGAAAATAGCTCAAAGCCTATGACTCTGATCTTGCTCCTTTATCCAACAGTCGGAGACTTCTGACTCTATTAAGTTGACCTGCAATATTTGTTTACCGGTCTCCAACTCTTAAACTCATGTACGGAGTCATTTCTAAACTTCTGTCTCAATCCAACGTCTTCCGGTAGGATCTGGTAGAAGATCCCGGCATCCTAATCCAACTATAAGCCAATAACTCTGGGTGGCTTAAATGATCAATTCATCTTCTTGAGCTATTAGGTGGTCGTAACCTCTGCCAGTCTCACGACTCTGCACAATACACTATTAGTAACCGATCACCCTTTCTTGAAGCTCAAGAATTCCTTACAATGTGTCACAGGAAGTGACACGGGGAATTACTCTCCCTCAACATCACTAGACCATGATTAAGTGATATATTTTTCCCCGAAGATTATTTTATGCATTTACCACCAAATACCGACTTAATCCCGATAATAGTATGCAAACAACTCACTTTCTCTGTATAACATGAGTTAAGTACTCAAAGGTACCTTCAAAGTTATACTACTCAGTACGAACAACTCAGGGATACAATCCCTATGAAATACCGTAACCTAGCCTTCCGCTATCTGCATCACAATAGTCTACAAGTCTGTTCATTACCCACAAGTAATGATCTGACTAGCACAGTAAATGAAAATCTCTAAGACTATAGTCTTTGATTTCCATAATAAATGTGATGACTTGGCCCCTGTTTTCCAACTCGGTATCAGTCGGCTCTCAAAGGTAAATCACATTCTCGACACAGGTTCAAGACTCACAGACTCAATAGGTCGTTCCCGTGGTCAACTCATACCACGGTTACGAAAAATAACCAACACACTATAGGTTATTCCCTGGTATAAGCATCTAAATGCATAGCCAACATAACCGGAAGTATAAACCCTAAAGGTCACTCCGGTTGGTCGCCTCGGTGGACGACCCCCTACTACAAGTCTACACAGGTGTGATAACTCTATTGTATACACCTACTGATCAAGTTTAGATAAATATCTACTAAACCATAAGTTATCAGGATTTCTTACCTCGTGCTGCTTTGAGCTCAGGCCGCTGTCCATCTCATCTCAGAAACCAAAACTGAATAAATCGACTCCTAAGAATCCAAGACTCGACACAAAAACAACATCGTATGACATCGCAGAACCTAGGCCTCTGATACCACTAATGTTGTCACGCCCCGAGAGCATGCCGAGCCGAAAATCAAACGGACGACATCTCCCCTGTACGTGACAACATTTCGGGTTAATACAAGGCCCGTAGGCCCACAATAACAACATAACATATACAGTAAATACAACAACTACACAAAGTACAGCGGAAACATAATACAACAAGCTACACATGCATACCGGTATGACTAACACGTCACAACAACATGAAATCTCGACAAAATCCGAATCTACAATATAGTACATCACGAAAGCTCCAAATACATAATACAATGAACGGAAAGCCCAAAAATAAATGCGGGAGCCTCGGAGGTGAGATGAGACGTCAGCCAGCGGTGCTCCAAGCTGTCACAAAGACTTCTACCTGTTACCTGGGCGACAGAAAAACCCAGGGTCCATTGGGGTGGTGAGTAAAACTCAGCAGGTAATAGAAAAACATGTATATATGTAATATCAAATGTATTTCAATAATATAATCTAGAGGTACAACAGGTATATCAGCATAGTATATAAATACAAGCATATACCGTCTAACCAAATGAACAACGTAAAATGCAGACATACTTGAAGTCTGCTACGCTACTCTGATCCAACCTGAACATATATCCAACATATATATAACAGGAAGAGTAATAACAACTCATAATCTACTCATGCTACAGGTCAAAGTATCTAATGGTCTGTCCAACACATATACTAGTATCCGACACAACCGTATAACATATGCAAGAAGCATGCATGAATATGATGTACAAACAAGTGCAACAAGCATAATACAATCAAATGCATCATCACAATAAGCATATATATATAGACTGCATTTATATATGTATACTAATCACAATCATTCATATATATATATACATGCATATATGTATATATATGGCAATATGCAAAAATACCATAAGTCGGCAATGCAGCATGCATGGTCATGTCGGCTCACCCTAAAGCTACCACGACCCGAGTGTGGCCTCGGTGGCTCGAGCATGACAACTGTCCCAACTCAACACCAACCACTATTCTTGAGTGGCCGAGTGGGCAGTATGATCGAGTAGCATATAAGCGTAAAGAGCACGATGGGGGTCCCTGCTGTTGGCCACTCCGACAGTCACTACCCATGAGTGGTCGAGTGCCACACACGCAGGACTACGACATGCAAATCCAACTACCACCGTCTATAGTGGTAGAGTGCGGCACCACAATGCTCTGCCCTCACACCGGTTACTCCTCCTATGAGTAACTGTAGAGACAAGATGACTGGCGACACTCTCAATCACAAGGGAGACCTTGTCGCCAGCATGCATGCAAATGACATGAATGCAATGTCTCACATACATACATCCATCATAGACTCTTTATTCTACAGAGAATCATACTAACCAGATCAACGCACTCTCTATCCTGCAGAGAGTCGTACTCAACTGATCATAATACTCTCTATCCTGTAGAGAGTCATACCAATCTAATCGACGCACTCTCTATCCTGTAGAGAGTCGTACTCAACTCATCATAATACTCTCTATCCTGTAGAGAGTCATACCAATCTAATTGATGCACTCTCTATCCTGTAGAGAGTCATACTCAACTGATCATAATACTCTCTATCCTATAGAGAGTCATACCAATCTAATCGACGCACTCTCTATCCTGTAGAGAGTCATACCAATCTAATCGACGCACTCTCTATCCTGTAGAGAGTCGTACTCAACTGATGGACACACTCTCTATCCTGTAGAGAGTCGTACTCATCTGATTATAAAAAGCTAGGACCACCGGTCCATAGTGATACACTAAGTATCATTCCCTTGACCATTTACACAATACATGGTCGGTGGTAACATCTGACCTAAAGTACTAGAACTAACCCTAGGTTGAGATATTATCTACCTCGGATGACATTTTGCCCGATGTACAAGTGGGTTGTCATCGGACTTTACTATACTTAGCAAGCAATTTCTAAGTTACTTACATCACCTATATGTATAACTCCTAATCATGGTAAAATTAACTTGATAGTAGCAATGGAGTTAATAGCCAATGGTAAAGTATCAAGCATACGATAATAAGAGCAGGGTCAAGATAATATGAACATATAACATGCTCATATCTATGTCTAAATCTGAATGCAATTACATTTACCGGACCAGGTAGGAAATTACCCACCTGATATGTAGCTCGTGTTGATTGTATTTGCGTCCGCGAATTTGCCTCGTATCAAAATCCTAAAATCGAAGAATACCAATATAATCCAACAATAAAACATACAAATCAGTTAACTAAACAACTGATATGCAACTATAAATCTTACTTAATCTCCGCTTCAATTACAACCATCCTTTTAATCCGCTTAATGGAATTTGATCTGCCTCAATCATTAACTGCAAGTAAATCCCTTCCTATTGTTTTAAATCAATGAATCAACACAAAACATGATATACTTCTAATTAATAGATCAATACACAAACTCACCTACCTTAGATGTCATCGTTCAACATCTTGCTCCCCAATTGATATCAAATCCAGATCTATCCAAATCCATCTTACCTTGTGTTAATTCAATATCAACAGCTTCAATCAACCCCAAATTACTGAAGTGAAACCACCAACATAACACAACAATGATGTAACCCTAAAATCACCAATCCATTCTCGACAGAGGATGTCACAGCCGTCCTACCTCTTCACCTCACAGTCAATCAACAGAAATCCACACCACATCTGTATCAATCGAACAAAACAACCAACATAGTAAAAAGGAGGAGACAGAAATCACAGATCTTACCCCTGAACTCACGGTCAACTTGGAAGATGACTGCCCTCTCAATCAGTAACACCACCGGGAAGATCAAATTCATCTACTGTAATTGGTAACAGCAAACCCAGAGATCACTAACTTGCCCTCATCGGTGACCCAATTCAACAGAATGGATAACTCACTTGCTGGAGCTCACAAGTCGCCGATGAAGGGATCAAGGGCAGCAGTAGAGGAGATCGACAACAAGTTGGCTCGGTGGCAGTGGAAGTCATCCCATGCACTGAAGCAACCTTGACGGTTGGAGGTGCTCGCTGATGGCCGACCATCGGTGGTCCTCTACTCGAGGTGACCTCCGGCGATCAACTGGCCGAGCGCTCGGCTGTGGCGGCAACGTCGCCAACCCACTAGAGCAGAGAAATCGATTTAAAATCGGGATGGTCGTCACGCCTCTAGCCGAGATCTCCCATCGAACTAGGTGTGGCACGTGAAAGAAGGGGACAGTCGGCGCTCGAGTGAAATCGAGAGAGGGGAACCGCGGCGGCGACAAGCGGGAAGTGAGTGTTGCAATGACTGGGGCTTGCGTCGTCTGGAGGTCGACCGACAATGGCTGATCAGAGGCGGCGACGAGTGGAGAAGAGGAATTGGCGATCAAAGGAGCAAAGAAGAAGAAGATAAGGAGAATCGCGCACCATCGCTCGATAAGGGAAGAAAATGAGTCGGGGGAAAAGGAGTCGACGGGAAACGGAAAGGATCGGGCGAAATAAACACGCCAATTAACCCATTTAATTCCTCAATAGAAACATGCTTTACAAAAACCTATCCGCTTTATCCCCATGAAATGTCAATAAAACCTCCATTTAAATTCAGAAAAATTTCTAAAAATTTCTGAAAAATTCTATAATCTAATTCCTTAATTAACATGGATATTTATTATTATTATTATTTATTTTTTTCCTGGTATTTTACACAATGTCACCGTTGAAATTTATTTATAATGTAGTAAATTTACTTACGATTGTATTTGTTGGGGACAATCTACTTTAACAGAGGTCCATTCATCTAAAGGTTGGTAATCTTGTAATCCATCGTGCATTTCTTTAAGTTTATCATCAGGAAAGCTTTTCAATGTAGATACCTAGAATCATTGGATGGATAAATAACATTCATAAAAATAGATAATCATTTGTCATAATTCCGGAATGTAATTTTTAAATGAATAATACTAACCAACAATGTGAAAGTTGCATCATATTTGGAGTTGTAGGACAACGAATTAAAATGGTAGAAGTTTTTTGTGTCGACGTCCATAACCATTAAATGATAGTGTGAACTATCGGTATTTATAGGTAAAAAAATATACCTTATTTCCCGATCAACTGGATCTATTTTTATAATTTGACGTAAAGTTGTTTCCCTTAAATGTTCATATGATGACTGCAAGATTATAGATATAATTGTAAATTTGTGTAATAATGTAAAAAAATATTATAAAAAGTTAAAGGAAGCAAAAACTTTTACCATGAATCCGGTTGAGTAATATATCGACTTATTATATGGTCTACCAGATGAGGACGCTTCCCTGAAGAGTAATGAAACTTAAGCGTTGATTACTTCTCCATCAGTGAATATGTTACCTAAAACACATGATAGGAAGCCATGTATTGTCAATGAGTAGTAGCCTTCCTCCCATACAAACTCAGAAATAGGCAATGTACAAATTTGAAGCATTGATATGAGATAGACCACATATTCATCTCGCTTTTTCTTTTTTGTCGCTTTAAAATTTCCTTTTAATACTGCAAATAGATATAACACAATGTATTTAACAAAACAATTGTGAAAGCAATAAAAATGTGTAAACATTAAATATTATTGCATAAATGTAAACTTACTTTAATAGCATTCAATCTCATTGTGTTAATTTGTTTTCCCCTTACTCCTGTTTTATCAACCTCTTCATCAATCTCGTCGGAGACTAAAATAGCTAGAAGCTCTTCTTGCATATCTTTTATTTTAAATTTCAGCTCCATAGACTTTATCCCCAGCTTACCCCCTCAATATCTTTTTCTATCTTGGGCCTCTTCCTACCTAGGACCATTGCTAGCCATTTCGGTGTATCTTTAGGAGTGGACCCGAGGTTATAACGATTTCTATCATGCCCTCTCCTCATTACTTTGGCCGAAAGATCTTCAGGAATAGGATCCTCAGGAATAGGATCTTCTTCATAGTGGCTAGTTGGATAATAAAAACCTTCCCTTTCAAGAATGGCTACTAATTCTTCATTTAATTTGACAAGCGTTTCATTCTGGTGGGTAAGACTTTGAATTTGTTTATCCTTTTCAATGCAATGTCAGCATGTAGCTGCAGAGTCTCTATCTGATTGTGCAGCTGATGTCTCAACCCTTTGTGTCCTATACTGAGATTCAATATGGAGGGGGGTCCCAAGTAAATGTGCTTCTTCAAGGGTAGGGATAATATCAACAATAATCTACAAAATGAATAAAGATAGATCATTAATTTAAAAAAAAAAACTATAACTATATAACATGAATTGAGTATTAGTTGAAATACACATATGTTTACCTGGGAAGATGAGATTCCTTCTAATTTGGCCCTCACTCTATTTATATGAGAATAAATAGACCTTCACTCATTCTCGGTGTTACAATGTTGCTTGACACTTGAATAGGGACATGCTCAAGAAACCAAGCCTATGTCATAATTAAACAATTATAAACTATTGATTATTTTTAAATGTATTAAGTATATAATCAAAACTTATAGCTAGTAGACCAGCAAATCCCTTCATATAAGGCAATGAGATGATAGTGGTAGGAGTGTTGGATACAAAAACATCCCCAAATATTTGAAGTTGAGGTGCCATATAATTATATATTGCCTCAACCCAATTATACCTTCCTAGACTATCAAAATCATCTACAATATCTATAATGCCTAAAGGTAGCATATATGTAGAAGAAGCAAATAAAACAGAAGAAAAAAGATACAAAACAATAAAACATCTGTATCAAACTCCACATGGAGATAATACTTCCTTAGCAACTATTCCAATCTTAATCGATTGAGTTCTTTACTAGCAAAAAACCTTTCAAATAATTCACCAGAAGCAACATTGGAATCCATCTGGACATGTATGCATCTATCTTGGATTCTAAGCAATAACGCAACATCTTTGGTTGTGAAGGACACAGCCACATTGGAGAATCTAAATGTCTTTACTTCGGAATCCCAATTTCTAAATATATTGACCAATAATCCTCTGAGATGTGGAATTTCTGGTATGTGATAACGGCAATTTGTGTCGTGGTACCGTTCCAAATTAATTACCAAATCCTGTCTACGCTAATATAGCATAGTGAATGGCCCGGATCGTTTTCCAACGAGTGTAATTGATAGACTAGTAGTGTTAGGATCGCTAATTATTGCTTTGAGTTTTCTATTGAAAATAAGGGTTTGGATTAAAATAAAACTAATCCTACTAAATGAAAGACAATGCAAACATTCAAACAAAAGCATTCGAAAACATAAAGGAAATGCAGGAATTTAAACAACAATTGAAATGTAGAATAACATGAGAGCAAAGCAAAACATAAAATTAAAGCTAACCTAACCAACTACAACCTAAATACTCAAAGAAACATTCTATCGAACACTAAATAGGCATGAAATCAATTGAACTAAATACGTGCAATTCCAAATATGGAAGATCATTTAATTACAAGCATCACAGTTTGAAATGAAGAACAATCAAAACACATCGAAGGGTATGTGGAGCTTGCTGTAGGAATCTATCCATGGATGATGGAAATGGTTGGCAGCTGGAAATGGAACTGGAGGAGGCTGTAGATCCTGGTAATGGTGCTGGAAAAATCTATTGGAGGCAGGAAATGCTGCAAGAGGCTGTGATGGGTGGCTGCCGGAGCTGTGAAGCAGCTGAGGAAGACGATAACGGAGGGGAATCCCCACTCCGGTAGCTGTAACATCCTAAATTTTAATTCCTATTTTTATTAGAGGAAAATAGAAATTAGAATAAGAATAAGAATAATAAAAATAGGAATAGAATAATAATAATAATAATAATAAATAGAAATAATTGGTTCGTTAGTCGAGGCTTGAACCATGAACCGTTGGTTTGGGAGAATAGGCTTCCCACTACTAAGTCATAAGATTACCAATGGATAGGATATAACAAAATATATCTATAGGCGAAAAAAAAGGAAAGATTGGTTAATTTGACTAATTATTTAAAGGGGTAATTAAATGAAGAAAACTCTAATTTATATATATATATATATAGATTATTTTATTATAAAATCTCTCTCTCCTCTCCTTTAAACCTCACGATGATGCCACGCTAATCTAACCCTCGTTTTGCTCCACCGCCGCCGAATCAAAGAAAAATAAAAAAAAAAAAATAAAAAAAAAAAGGAAGAAAGAAAGAGCCTCCATAATTTTTTCCTCGTGGATTAATTCAATAGGAAATTTTTTTAAAAGGGGTGAGTCATCAAAAATCCAATAAAAATTTTATATGATTAGGGAGAAGTCATGAATTTAATTGAAGAAGGAATTAATTCTGTTAAAGAGAGAGATTTAAGGAAATTTATAAGGGAATAGGTTAAGCCTTGACGGTTATAAATTTAACCTCCCTAATACCCTAGAGGACACCTCTCTACTCTCTCTTGGTCCCTCCACCGCTGAACCACACATCAAGGAGAATTTTCTCCTAGGGTTGTCTTCTCCGCCGAATCCAAGGAAAGGTGGGATTCAAGAGACCTTAGAGGGAAGCTGCTAGGGCGGGATAGAAGGTTGCATCTCATTAGGTTTTACAAATATAAGTTAAAGCAATCGAAGGTAAGTATTGCTCACCTGCAGTATAAGTAGTTATCGTATATTATTGATATGTTTTTATGTGCATGTTATTTTCAGTTATGCATGGTGTTTTCAGTTACGTGATTTTATCGTTATATTATGGATAATTCAGCATCATGTTTAGATCCATGATAAGAATGTGATTCATGATCATGCATGTTGTAGATGAGTTGTAGCTTACAATCATATGCATGATATGGAGTAAGATGTAAAAATATTTCCTTTATAAAGAAAATTTAAAGATGCTCCCCGTTCGACTTGGGGATTAAGAGCACAACGATCTTCAGTATGCTCCCCATTTCAGTTTTGGGGGTTAAGAGCATAATGTGGTGCTCCTCATTCGTGATTTAGGGGATTAAGAGCATTTCCTTTAGTATGTATAAGAATATAAGTATAAAGGAAGTATTTTACTTTTTGACAGGGCATGTACCGGGCATCGATTTACATGCCGAGGCCCTCCCTGATTTGATTACCTAGTAGGTTCGGTGGTTGGCCACGGCCTATTAGGAAAGGCGCATTGGTACTATGCTGGGCCCATATCCAGGATGATTATTATTTTGAAGTATCAGTATAAGTATAAGTAAAAGTTTTCAAAGTTAATCATTCCAGTTCAGATACACTGTTTACAAGTTTTAAAATACTTAAGAGCATGATTTATACAAGAGACAAATAATCAGAGTTATGATTTCCAGTTATGTTTGCATGTGTATCAATGTATCCAGGGCAAGAGAACTAGTTGCATGATTTCATACAGTGCATGTTTTTGTGAGCATAGAAAGTACTTACTAAGCATTATTGCTTATAGTTTGCATTTCCTTATACTGCAGATAAAGGTAAAGAAAAGCTTCAGTAAGGTGGCATGGCGGATGAAGTGCTGGGTGTGTGTGGCGACGGAACAGTGGAAGTAAAAGATCCTAAGTGCAGATGTTTAAATCAGATTTTTAGTTTCTTATGTCATGTTTGATATTGTTTAAGTGATGTAAAGGTCCTTATGATTATTTTAGTTGTTAGCATATTGCATTAGTATATTGCATGAATTAAAGATAAAAAAGAAAGTAGTGACATCTTCCTGCTAAAAGAGTGGAAAAACTAGGGGGTGTTACAAGATGGTATCAGGCGAGTTTCACCTTACACACACACATCTAGCATCAGTCCTGCCGCCTCTAAGTAAGCAAGTATTTATCTGCTTTATTTACTTTATGAGTAGTAAGGAATGTTTCTTTTAAGTTAAACATGCTCAATTAGAATGTTCTCTTTGAGTTAAACATGCTTGCATATATATATATATATGAAGATGATAGACAGTACGTAATAGAGTATACCTAGATATGTATGTGAAGATGAAAAAAAAAATAGTGATAATAGCCTGATAGTGGTTTCACTTGATCATCTTATGATGAGTTCACGGAGTTCCGACAAGGGGATTTATCAGTAGATGAAGCGGTAAAAAAAAAAAAGTTCAATAGGTTGGTTCGCCTATGCCCGGAACTGGTCAGTACTGAGAAGGAAAGAGTTAGGTTGATGCTAAAGATGTTGAGACCGAAGATAGCTTTGAATGTAGTTAGTGGAATTAATAGATCACAGACCACTGAAGAGCTAGTCAGTAGTGCTCTAATCATGGAGCATTAGATGAATAGTATCAAGCACCAAAAGCTAGCCCCGATAGAAAGCACAATCCAGGGAAGTTCAGGAGGTCAGAAACCTCAGAGCGGTAATTCGAACTGGAAGCGAAACAACAATGGAATAATGCAAAGGGAGATTCAGCCAGTAAGCAGCCTACGTATCCTACATGTTCTAAGTGTGAGAGGAAGCATCCAGGAGTTTGCCGCCAGGGCGTGAACGGGTGTTATATATGTGGTGTCGAGGGACACTTCGCCAAACAGTGCCCCACTAAGACCAATCTGCCTCTGCCACAGTCTATTCAGTATGGAGGTAGACCAGCCCACTACATCGGATCACGAGGAGCCTTTGGAGGTCCTTACATCAGCCAAGGAAGATTATAGGCTCCATCAGTTACACCTAATGGCCGGATCTTCTCCCTCACCAAGGAAGAGGTAGCAAATGCTTCTACGGTGGTTACAGGTCAGATACCTATCCTTAGTCAGCATGCTACCGTATTGTTTGATACTGGGGGCAACCCATTCTTTCATGTCTATGACATTGCTAAGAAGATAGATATAACTCCGGATACCTTAGATATTCAGTTTTTAACGACCCTACCTTCGGGTGAAATAATGACATCTACACACTGGTTGCGTCACTTGCTAATTTCGAGATAGAGCTTTATAATGATTTAATCTTGTTAGACATGCATGACTATGATGTCATCTTTGGAATGGACTTTCTTAGCAAGTACGGTGCTTCCATTGAGTGTCGTAAGCGAAGGGTAGTATTCCAACCCGAGACCGAGACCAAATTTGAGTTTATTGGAGAACCAAGGAAGAAGACTAAGAAGTTCTTGCCCGCCATGGAAGCTTAGAAGATGCTAGCTAGTGGATGCACTGGGTATTTAGCACATCTAGTTGATACTAAGCAAGAAAGAAGCCAAAAGTTGGAAGAAGTCCCAATCGTATGTGACTACCCGAAAGTATTTCCTGACGAGCTACCAGGACTAGTACCTAGAAGGGAAGTTGAGTTTGAGATTGAACTTATTCCTGGTACCAACCCAATCTCAAAAGCACCCTATCGTATGGCTCCAGCTGATTTGAAAGAGCTTCAGGAACAATTACGGGAGTTATTAGACAAGGGATTCATCCGCCCTAGTCATTCCCCATGGGGAGCTCCAGTGTTGTTCGTGAAAAAGAAAGATGGATCTATGAGGATGTGCATAGACTACCGAGCCTTAAATCAAGTGACGATCAAGAACAGATATCCTCTGCCAAGGATAGAGGATTTATTTGATCAATTGAGGGGAGCCACAGTTTTCTCCAAGATTGATTTGCGGTCAGGTTATCATCAAGTAAGAGTTAAAGAGGATGATATACCGAAACCAACCTTCCGAACGAGGTATGGACACTATGAGTTCGTGGTCATGCCCTTCGAAGTGACAAATGCACCCGCTATGTTTATGGACTTGATGAATCGGATATTTAAGGAGTACCTTGACAATTTTGTGGTCATTTTCATTGACGACATCCTTATCTACTCGAGAACCCAGGAAGAACATGTCGAACACTTGAAGACAGTCTTGCAGACCCTTCAGCAAAGACAGTTATATGCAAAGTTCTCCAAGTGTGAGTTTTGACTTGATCGAATATCGTTTCTGGGTCATGTTATTTCAAAAGATGGAGTTATGGTAGACCCGACAAAGATAGAAGCGATCGATGGTGGTCAACCAAAGAATGCGGTGAAGTCGAAGTTTCCTCGGATTAACAGGTACTATCGAAAGTTTGTGGAAAACTTCTCAAGGATAGCTTCACCGCTGACGGTTCTTACTAGAAAGAATAAGAAGTTGAATGGACCAAGATTGTGAAAAGAGCTTCCTTGAATTAAAGAGGAGACTCACAAGTGCTCCAAAGGCTTACCCTTCGAAAGTAATGAGGATTTGACCTATATAGTGATGCATCCAAGATGGGACTCGGAGCAGTGCTTATGCAGAAAGGTAAAGTCATTGCTTATGCATCTAGACAACTCAAGGACTATGAAAAGAATTACCCCACTCATGACCTTGAGTTGGCGGTGATCTCTTGCTCTGAAAGTTTGGAGACATTACTTATATGGAGTCCAATGCAAGATTTACAAGATCACGAGTCAAGTACTTCTTCACTCGAAGGATTTGAATATGGCAGTGTAGATGGTTTGAGTTAGTAAAGGACTATGACTGTGAAATCTACTACCATCCTGGAAAGGCAAACAGAGTAGCAGACGAGCTGAGTAGAAAATCATGCGCCATCTTAATGTCCCTAGCAACACTATCCCAACCACTGGAGAAAGAGATAATGAATTTTGGAGTTGAGATCATTTCTGGACAGCTATCCGCCTTGACCATAGTACCTACACTATTTGAGGATATATTAGCGAGACAGGACAAAGATCCTAGCATCCAAAGGATCAAGCAAGAGATCCAAGAAGGGAAGGATGAAGGATTCCGTGTCTCTGATAGTGGGGTATTATATTTGGGTGAACGCCTATGTATCCCCAATGACCCAGACTTAAGAAAGAAGATCCTAGAAGAAGCTCATGGGACCCCATATTCGATGCATCCTGGATCCACCAAGATGTATCAAGATATGAAAGGGAAATTTTGGTGGTATGAAGAAGGATGTGGCTAAGTATGTTAGCACTTGCCTGACATGTCAGAGAGTGAAAGCCGAACACCAGAGACCAGGAGGAGTTCTACAACCTATCCAGATTCCAGAATGGAAGTGGGAGGAACTAGCCATGGATTTCATAGTAGGATTGCCCAAAACAACCAATGGCTACGATTCTATTTGGGTAGTTGTCGATAGATTGACAAAGTCTGCTCACTTCATGCCTATCAGAATATCATACTCCATGGAGCAGTTAGCCCAGTTATACGTCAAGGAAGTGATTAGACTGCATGGAGTACCTAAAACCATTATCTCTGATAGAGACAGTCGCTTCACTTCACACTTCTGGGAGTGTGTTCAGAAAGCCCTCGGCACTAAGTTACGATTCAGCACTGCATTTCATCCTCAGACAGATGGGCAAACAGAAAGAGTGAATCAGATATTGGAGGACATGCTCAGAGCTTGTGCCTTGGATTTTAAAGGAAGCTGGTGCAAATATTTGTGTTTGGCAGAGTTTGCCTATAATAATAGTTATCAAACCACAATTGGAATGACACCTTATGAAGCCTTGTATGGAAGGAGATGCAGATCGCCTATCTGTTGGTATGAGGGTGGCGAGAAGAAAGAAATGGGACTCAAGAATGATTTTATAGATGATGCCACCAAAGCTATAAAGAACATACGTCAAAGGATAGAGACTGCCCAAAGTCGACAGAAGAGTTACGCCGATGTCCGACGCATACCCCTAGAGTTCCAAGTCGGAGATTCAATTTTCATTAAGGTAGCTCCTATAAAAGGGGTAATGAGATTTGGGAAGAAAGGCAAGTTAAGTCCCAGATATGTAGGCCCCTACCTGATCACCAAGAGAGTTGGTAAGGTAGCTTATGAGCTAGAGCTACCACAGGAAATGTCAGCTATCCACAATGTATTTCATGTTTCAATGCTTAAGAAGCACGTCCCAGACATCAACCAAGTGATTGAGCCACAGGCCAGTGCAGAGATTCGCAGATCTAAGTTATGAAAGTCGACCTATTCGGATAATAGATCGAGCGAAACTAAGAAACAAAGAAATACCATTAGTAAAAGTCTTATGGCAAAGTCAAAGGGTTGAAGAAGCAACCTGGGAACGTGAGGATGACATGAAGCAAAAGTACCCTGAGCTTTTCTAAGTTTCGAGGACGAAACTTTTATAAGGTATAAGGGATTGTAACATCCCAAATTTTAATTCCTATTTTTATTAGAGGAAAATAGAAATTAGAATAAGAATAAGAATAATAAAAATAGGAATAGAATAATAATAATAATAATAATAATAATAATAATAAATAGAAATAATTCGTTCGTTAGTCGAGGCTTGAACCATGAACCGTTGGTTTGGGAGAATATGCTTCCCACTACTAAGTCATAAGATTACCAATGGATAGGATATAACAAAATATATCTATAGGCGAAAAAAAAGGAAAGATTGGTTAATTTGACTAATTATTTAAAGGGGTAATTAAATGAAGAAAACTCTAATTTATATATATATATATATATATAGATTATTTTATTATAAAATCTCTCTCTCCTCTCCTTTAAACCTCACGATGATGCCACGCTAATCTAACCCTCGTTTTGCTCCACCGCCGCCGAATCAAAGAAAAATAAAAATAAAAAATAAAAAAAAAAAGGAAGAAAGAAAGAGCCTCCATAATTTCTTCCTCGTGGATTAATTCAATAGGAAATTTTTTTAAAAGGGGTGAGTCATCAAAAATCCAATAAAAATTTTATATGATTAGGGAGAAGTCATGAATTTAATTGAAGAAGGAATTAATTCTGTTAAAGAGAGAGATTTAAGGAAATTTATAAGGGAATAGGTTAAGCCTTGACGGTTATAAATTTAACCTCCCTAATACCCTAGAGGACACCTCTCTACTCTCTCTTGGTCCCTCCACCGCTGAACCACACATCAAGGAGAATTTTCTCCTAGGGTTGTCTTCTCCGCCGAATCCAAGGAAAGGTGGGATTCAAGAGACCTTAGAGGGAAGCTGCTAGGGCGGGATAGAAGGTTGCATCTCATTAGGTTTTACAAATATAAGTTAAAGCAATCGAAGGTAAGTATTGCTCACCTGCAGTATAAGTAGTTATCGTATATTATTGATATGTTTTTATGTGCATGTTATTTTTAGTTATGCATGGTGTTTTCAGTTACGTGATTTTATCGTTATATTATGGATAATTCAGCATCATGTTTAGATCCATGATAAGAATGTGATTCATGATCATGCATGTTGTAGATGAGTTGTAGCTTACAATCATATGCATGATATGGAGTAAGATGTAAAAATATTTCCTTTATAAAGAAAATTTAAAGATGCTCCCGCTCGACTTGGGGATTAAGAGCACAACGATCTTGATGCTCCCATTTCAGTTTGGGGTTAAGAGCATAATGTGGTGCTCCTCATTCGTGATTTAGGGATTAAGAGCATTTCCTTTAGTATGTATAAGAATATAAGTATAAAGGAAGTATTTTACTTTTGACAGGCATGTCGCATCGATTTACCATGCCGAGGCCCTCGAATTACCTAGTAGGTTGGTGGTTGGCCACCCGGCCTATTAGGAATGCGCGCATTTGGTACTATGCGGGCCCATATCGGAGATGATTATTATTTTGAAGTATCAGGTATAAGTATAAGTAAAAGTTTTCAAAGTTAATCATTCCATTGGATATTAATGCTTACAAGTTTTAAAATACTTAAGAGCATGATTTATACAAGAGACAAATAATCAGAGTTATGATTTCCAGTTATGTTTGCATGTGTATCAATGTATCCAGGGCAAGAGAACTAGTTGCATGATTTCATACAGTGCATATTTTTGTGAGCATAGAAAGTACTTACTAAGCATTATTGCTTATAGTTTGCATTTCCTTATACTGCAGATAAAGGTAAAGAAAAGCTTCCGTAAGGTGGCATGGCGGATGAAGTGCTGGGTGTGTGTGGCGACGGAACAGTGGAAGTAAAAGATCCTAAGTGCAGATGTTTAAATCAGATTTTTAGTTTCTTATGTCATGTTTGATATTGTTTAAGTGATGTAAAGGTCCTTATGATTATTTTAGTTGTTAGCATATTGCATTAGTATATTTCATGAATTAAAGATAAAGACAGTAAAGTAGTGACATCTTCCCTGCTAAAGAGTGGAAAAACTAGGGGGGTGTTACAGTAGCTGTGATGGCCGGCCAGACCGAACAGAGCAGAATCCCATCTCCGATTAATCGACGGCGACAGAGCTTGGAGCTGTGGAAGAAGTTGTCGCGTGAGAGGATAACCGGCGGCAGAGAAATGGACGGAGGAGATGAATGGGATCGGTCACCGAAGGAGGGGATCCCCTTCCTCTCCGGCGACCGGCGAGGAACGGGATGAGCTCGGCGATGAAGCGGGCAGAGCGTCAGGCGATCGTGTGAAGAAGAGGAAAAATGTCGGCTGCCCAAATGTGTCACAATGAAGAAGATTAAATGATTTTCTGCAGTCGTCTGATCGAAGCAAGTCGAATCCCACCCGTCCATTAAACCTAGGTTTTGATTGCCTTGATTAATCCATTAATGGGCTGTGCATCCAACGGAATGATACAAAGGGACAAGTGCTTAATACTTCAATGTGTTTTTCATGTAAATGTATATGCCTCTTGCCTTTTCCCTTGGTTGAAATTTATGAAAAAAAATCTTTAAAATGTCCAAACTTGCTCATCCAGCATAACTTTTGCCCCAAACTAGATTATTGGACCTCTCTTGCAAAAGATGATTCAATTTGTTTCATTTCCTGCATGATAACAAAATAACATTTTAACTTTCAAATGTCTAAACTATACTAATTAAAACGACAATCACAACATAAATAATATTCAATCTAACCTTTGGAGATGATGGCAAGTTGGAATCTTGCATCTTCATCATTTGCAGAAGGATGTGAATTTCCAGCCGGATGAAATTTGCACGGAGAAAGAAAGGCACAAGAGTTTGGTCGGAGAGGTGGCCTACGAAAGAAGAGCTTTACCGGAAAAGGGAGGAGGATTACAAGGGTTACGATATTTCTAGTAGAATATAGACAATTGTTTGACTGACAATGGTAGTGAACAGAAAATGTCCAAGAAAGTAAGAAAATACCGGAAGAAGAGCTTTATCGGAATTGTTGATGACGGAGAAAGAAAAAGTCAGAGAAAATGTTGGATGAAAGAGTTTCGTCGGAGAAAATGTCATAGGACGAAAGGTTAAGAGAAAATAGCGATTTTAGGGTTACCTTTTGAAGAAGAAGACACACTGTTCATCGGTCGTTAATGATCAAAAGTTGATGCACCGTGGTCCTCTCCGTCGAAAACACAATCAGTATTGGAAATGCACCTCGTTCATTCAGATTTTCTTCACCGTCGCCCTCACCACAGTCGGAAATGCACCTCTTCGTTTCAATTTTGATCTTCATAGCGATTTCCTTCGCGGTAATGTGGCTCAAACTCTGCGATGACGTGACTCGGAGTAGGATTTCGGTTCGGACGAGCATGGGATGCGCATGCGGATGAGCGGAGGGCAAATCCAGAAAGAGATACGTTATTAGGTCATTTTGAAACTTATGTACGTGATTTCGGTATTTTCCAACTTAGAGAATGTGATTTGGTAAATTGCTGTTAAAATTATCTAACAAAACTAATTTGATTCTTAAGTCAATAGAATACTAATAGAATAGTAATGAAGAAACAAAAAGAGATTAGGTTTTTAAATCTCTTTCTTATCTTTTATAAATGATCAACATTCTAAATTCTAAGATTGTTGGCCCTCGGGATCATGAGTTATAGATCATGAAGGCGTTATATTCAATTATGATTCATACTTAAAATTCTTTGTAATTTGCAAGGAAAATAGGTAGCTAGAGAGGTCACACTTTGGAAGCATAAAATGCTTGGAGGGGAGAGTTGAGTATAGAGTTAAAGAATAGTTTCGAGTGGAGTGCTTTAGGGACTAAGTATTTAGTAGTGTTCTTATAGGAATACGAAAATCATACGAATTAATCTCTATTGATAGATATTGTAACTATTTACAGTGAGTGTTTATTGTAAATCCAGTGAACTGATCTTCGTCGAAGAAGATCTGCTTGTCGTTTGAAAGACTATCACAATCCAAAAATCGAAAGATCCCTCTTGATTCACAAACCAAGTTCCTCTCGAACCTCGGATGTTCTTCTCGAATGCAAGACACTCAGTCTCAGCACTCTATTCTCTGGCAGCGCTTCAGTAGCATTTCTTTGATCCACATCAATTTTAACTTGGACGGAGAGATTTTTATAATCTCTTATCCATTACCTTAATGCACTACGTGCATTATCCTTAATACGTGTATGTAGTTACTGCACGCAACAGTAACTGTATCCACATTCAGTGATGCTAACATTTCCCACTTGTCCAAAGTATACCACAAAGGCAAATAGTCACAAAATACCATTAAGAATAGAGACCAATAGTCACGCAAACTAACAAGAACAGAGATTCATAGTCACAAAGACTTGATAGAATAGAAGTCATCAATCTCAAAGACTAAAATAATCACAAAAATTATTCGAACATCCAATTCATACTTAAGAAAAATGGTTCATGCAATAGCACACACTAAGCAATCAATGTTAAAAAAGTTGTTACACATTACATAGTTGCTTATTGAGCGATCAATGTTAAGAAAGTTATTACACCTATTTAGTTGCTCAATAAATGACACACGATCGCTCTCCAAGTGACACATAGCCATTTTCCAGGTGGCATACACTACAAAAATACATCAAAATAGTGACGAAATTTGGCAACAAAAATAATTTGTTGCAAATCTACAACAAAATTTGCGACCAAATAAAAATTTCGTCGCAAATTAGTAATGAAATTTCCAACAAAAATTTTTTTGTTGCAAATTTATTTATATTTGCAACAACTTAAATTTCAATGAAATATAAATTCGTGACAAAATTTCGCAATGAATTCATAATTTGTTACAAATTTTGCAACGAAAATATAATTCATTGTAAAATTTTGCAACGAATTCATAATTCGTTGCAAATTCTGCGACAAATTTGGTGATGACATATTTTCATCAGATATTTTCAATTATTTGGTAAAAAATGAACGATGGGAATTAAGAAATTTACGACGAATTTAATATTCATCACCAATTTTGCAATGAAAAATAAATTTCATCGTAGAATTTTATGACAAAATATAAATTCGTCGCAAAATTTGCAACGATTTAGTAATTCGTTGTAAATTTTGCGATAAATTTAGTGACGAAAATTTTTTCGTTGGTAATTTTAGTTGGCGACAAATACTCTATTCGTCGCCAATTCGGCGACGAATACAATATTCGTCCCCAAATCGGCGACGAATAGATTATTCGTCGCCAAATCGACGACGAATACTATATTCATCGCCAAATAGGCAACGAATATTGGAACGAATTAGAAATTGTCACCAATTTTCTCCTAATTTTCCTCCTTTCCTCCCTCCTCACGTGCTCGTCCTCGCCGCTCGATCCGCCAGTACGCCTCCTCCTCTCTTCCCCTCTTCCACCGTCGGAGCAGTGGCATCGCTGCCAGGAGCTCGTGGCAACGACGTCGCTGCCACGTGAGCTCGCAGTGTCACTGCCATGAGCTTGCACGGCAACACGAGGTCTACAATGACCTCGTAGCTGCCGCGCGCGACCTTGCGACCGTCACCGCGAAACCATCGCGAGGCCTCGAGGGCTCGCAGCAGCTGCCGCAAAGCCTCACATCACCTCGAGGCCTCGCAGCAGCTGCCGCGGCGCCAGCTGGCAGCGGGCACCTACCAACTGTCGCGGGCAAGTGCTAGCTGGCAACTATCGCGGGCACACACGTCGTAGGGACATGACGATGTAGTAGGAGGGGGTTCATCGTTGCCCCTGGATCGCGCACCTGGGTGGTTCATCCCCGCCCTAGTTGGAGCATTTAATTTAATTTGTTTTAGGCTCTGCACGACTCAGTTGGGTCGTTCATCGTCGCCCTTGGATCGCGTATAATTGTTGTGGCGACCCCGTCCCTATGCATCATGTACTCGGTCACAGTAGAGTCAACATGTTATTCAAATTAAATCAGTAATATGTAATTTAAATACAAAACTAATGTTTATTTTTCATAGGTTTGTACTTCGTCCTTCAGGTGATCCGTGTGTTTGTGAAGTCTTCTTTAGTGAGATCATCCGTTGCTTCCACCAAGGCAGGTATATATAGTGTATATTCACAAATTTATAACATTATCATTTTATAATATATATAATTAATGTTTAATTTTAAGTAATTTTTTTCTATAAATATATAATATTTATTCGATATGTTATAGTTTGAAATTCAATATCATACAAAAGCATAGTAAGTGTTGGTGCAATCGGCCCAGGTCACGATTGACCAGGACTCGAGCTTGACTTGAGAGATGTTTTGATGTTCGACAAAAACATATGACGATGTGATTGTCATGGGAAAGTCCAAGTCTTGAGTACTTGGCATGAGAAGTCCAAGCATGGGTCTTGGCAATGGAAAGTCCAAGTCATGGGTACTTGACATAGAAAGTCCAAGTGGGACACTTGGCATTTGATAAAGTCTAAGCATGGGTCTTGGCATAGAAAGTCCAACATGGGTTGGCAAGGGAAAGTCCAAGCTTGAGTCTTAGCATTTGAGAAGTCCAAGGGGTTTGATATTGGCGGCGTAAAGTCCAAGTGGGAGTCTTTGCAGCATAAGTCCAATGGTTGGTGGCGTAAAGTCCAAGCGGAGTCTTGGCGGCGTAAGTCTAATGTGTCTTGGCGGTGTAGACACCGTTAGCATGACATAGCCGATGGAAGCACCTGAAGGCTAGCGCAATGGATAAACAAGTCATGGATGACTTGGAGGGATCCCAGAGGCATGAGGCTGATGGGGGTGGCTAGAAGGCTTAGGTCTAGACTAAGGGTGACCTAGCAAGTATGGGGGCACCATACTTGGGTTAAAACCTCATGTTTAAGGTGTTCCAGTCGATTGGTGCCATGTGACAGTCGACTGGCGTGAGTCAACTAGGGTTTGACTGCGAGAATTGGGCTAGCGATCATTTATCATAGGAGAGGGTCGTGATCGTGTGATCGATCGGCCCGGTGCTCGATTTTTCGGGCCGCAATGAAATCGACTCATTGATGGGGTTAGCAGTCAAGTGGAGGCTCGACCAGTCGACTGATGGTCATAATCAATCGATTGATGAAGGATATGTTGGATTTTTCCAGCGTGGATCTAGCCGTTGTCTCATGACAACAGTGGCCTCAGTCGGCTGATGGTCCCGAGAAGTCGACTGATCGACGATTTTCAGCCCAGGTTGAAGCTTTAAATGGAGCTCGAGGAGGAGGAAATCAAGACCTATTCTTGAGGCTTTTGGAGAGATTTGTTGCTGCAAATCAGGGTCTCCAAGTGCAAGTCAAGTAACCAAGCATTCAAGCATTCAAAAGCAAAGTATTGTAAAGTTTTCTTTACTTGTCTTTCATATTTGGATTGTATATTGCTTGTAAATCTATTGTAAGAGGTTTCTCCGCCTCCGACTTGTGTCGAGAAGGAGTTATTTGTGATTAGTGATTGCATTGGCATCGCTAGAGCTCTTTAGAGCTCGATCCGTGGAGTAGGAACCGTTCGGTTCTGAACCACATTAAATATTTGTGTTTGTGTGATTGTCTTGTTTCGTTATTGCTATTATCATTATTCCACTGCACGCTAACGAAATTTGTAGAGACGAATGCAATCAAAATCCATCTCGAAACGAAAACAAGCTATTCGCCTCCCCTCTAGCTTCCAAGGATCCCCTACAAATGGTATCAGAGCGAGACCGCTCTTCAAGTTTAACAACTAAGGGAGCACGCTAGAGGGTGAAGATGGAGTTGGAAGAACAACTTGGTTGGGACATTAACACATCAATGCCCTACACCCTATATAGACAAGAAGGCTTCAATTCTTGGAAGAGAAGAATTGAAGATTTTTTGATGATGAGGGACTTTGAGGAGTGGTCCATCTTAATGGATGGATTTGAATATCCAAGATGACCAAAAGGTGTCTTTCTAAAAAAGAAGAGATGGAGTGAAGAGCAACTCCAACAATTTGAGAAAAACTAGAAGGTAGTAAAATTCATTTTTGATTTGATACCTAATGACTTCTTGTGTAGCCTAGGTGATTGCATGGATGCCAAGGAGCTTTGGAGAGAATTGGCCAAGCTCCATGAAGACCCATCACCAGCTCAAGAAGAGGAGGCCGAAGATGAATCCTCATCCTCACAAGCAAGTGAGGGTTCGGTAGTTGAGAAGGAATCAACTTCTGGATTGGTGGAAGAAGAGGAGACCTCCACCTCTAGGATTGAGGGGGATGAGATTAGAGCATCCTCAACACCGGAGCAACAAGAGGAGCCATCCACATCCGGTCGAGAGGAAGAGAAAGCTCAAGAGACCCTCACCACCGAACTAGATAACTCAAGCAATTTGGTTTTAAATAAAAAACATATAATTTACTTTGAGTGTAGGGAAAGTGGGCATTATAAGAGAAAATGCCCAAAGAGAGTAAGAAAAGCTCCACCAGCGCCCAAAAGTCAAGAAAAATCAAAGGAAGGCGGTTCCCCAACCATCAAAAGCAAGAAGCACGTTGTGTGCTTCAAGTGTCACCAAGAAGGACATTATAGGAGTCAATGTTCTATGGGGAAGAAGAAGGGGCAAGAAGGAGCAACTCATGTAGGGGGAGCTAAGGCTAACCCTAAGGTATACTTCAATAGTGCACCTTCTAGTTTTTGTAGTAAAAAGCATGCTAGAAATAATGTTAATTCACTTGCTATTGCCCATGAACATAAGCATGCTAATAGGAACAAATATTTTTATTTAGGAGCTAAAAATGTCTACTTTTCAAATAAGGAGAAATTTGGGACTAATGTCCGTAAAACAAATTTATCTCAAGACAAATCTAGGTCAAATAATTCTAGACCAATTCTACCTAGGGAGACAATTAAAAAGGTACAAGAGTACCTAGGTCTTAATCCTAAATGGACTAGGCATATGCCTAGGAAGAATCATGCCCAAGGATTATATCAAAATTCTAAAATTGGGAAATTAGAATTAGAGAACCAAACCTTGAGGTCAAGGCTTGAAAAACTTGAAAATACCCTTAGGATCATGCAAAATCAAGTTAAAGGGTCAAATGGTCAAAGTCAAAAGTCTAGGACCAAGAGTCAACACCTAGGACTTAAGAGACAAAAGTCAACCAAGGGCAAGAAGGGTTTGGGTCACAAACCTAAGCCTAAGGTGGCTTATCATAGTGTTCCATTTGATTATGGAACACAAACTAGGTCTAGGAAGACCAAGGTCAATAGAGAAGTCATCCCTAGAGTTGACCAAGGTATGTGCCTAGTGGCTAGGGTTTCAAGGAAACCTAGGAAAGCCACTAAGAAGGTTGCAAGGGGAGTTGCCCCTAGAGTCAACCTAGGTAAGACCACAATGACCAAGGCTAACAAGCCTAGAAGGGTCATTAGGAGGGTATCTAGGGAGGTTATCCCTAAGGAATACCTAGTAAACCCTAAGAGCTAAAATAGATTTTGGGTTCCTAAGAGCGTGATTGATTCACGCTAGATTGATTTAGGGTGTGCCAACCTTGATTGGATGGGTAGTTAACTCAACCATGGCAAAGGGGGCATTTTAGGTAATTTTCAAGGTTATGGGTACCTTGAAAATAGATTTGATATTGTGATCCTAAAAGATTTTAGGATGTACCAATATATTTTTGGGATTATGAAAAATCAATTAAATTGGCACAATTTAGGATTAGAGGTCATAGTGAGACATTTTGGGTTTTTGGCACACTAAGGAGAAAAGTGATAATATGGCAAAATATACTTAATTATATCAAATGACAACTAATATTAAATTTAGGTATTATTATACCTATACCCTTTATTTTCCATGCTTGATTTGCCATATAACATGTCATGACATCATATCTATGTTTAATCATTTAATATGTCATGATCATGTTTTTGGGATTAGGTTTAATGTCATATGTTTTTAGATTCCATCTTATGCCATGACATCATGATTAAGAGCATGTGTTTATTTATACCATCATTAATGCCATAATCATTCATACATTTGAATTTGATTAAAATTGATTTAAGGACAATGACATGACTTGGAGTTTCATTTATAAGGGAATCAAGTGGTGTTGCCTTAGGAAAATGCATGAAACTCTAGATTAGATGAACAAAATACACATCTCACATCACATTGACTTTTATGTGTTTTCAACACCCTAGATATATGTGAGATGATAGGATATGAGTTAAGTTCAAGGTGCATAGTTTTTGCATCTAGATGAACTCAAACTCATGTAAAATTATATGGTGGATCATTGGGAAAGCTTGTGTACAAGTCATGTACAATGAGCCCAAGGAACATGATCCAATATAGATTTTCAAAAATATTTTAAAATCAATCTAGAAAACCTTGGTGAAGTCTATCTTTTGATAGCAATCACCATTGATGAAGTTGATACAAAGTAGGGCCAAAATATTGAAAATTTTAATGGTTTTGAACTTTGCGTCAATTTCACTATTTTATGGGTAAAATAATTTTCAAATATTTTTCACCCATTGTATTGGTCATAAGTATTATACGTATGAATTTTCATGATTTTTCGATATACGTATAATTATTTATGAGTTTTTAAATCTCATTTCTGATAATTGAAAATCAAGATTTTGATTATCGATCAGTACCTTGGTGGCGATCGTGATATAAATAGCGATCGTGATCTTTGATAAAGTCAAAACAAGGTTTGTTAGCCCCATTTCAGCTATGGTAAGGTACCCTAACCACTCCTAATCCTAGGATATGCTTTGGGAAGCATTAGAAAGGGTGAAAATCCATTGGATATGGATTAGGAGAGTTGTTTAGGGTTTGTATCAAATTTAAGGTGTGGAGAGTTCATGTTTAAAATTTGAACCTTATTTTTGATGATTTAGAGTTCCTATTAGCTTAGGGACTTCCCAAGGATATTGTTGGTGCAGTGGTCAAAGGGTAGCAAGCTTTTAGGGGGAGGTATCCTTCATGGTATTTTTCCTCATGAAAGGGAAAATGGGATTTTGAGATACCCAATTTGGAAATTGGGAGATTGTATAGGATTTCCTCTCTCGAGTGATATGGGACTTATCACTAGGAAGATGGTAGACATCCTAGGTATTTTTGGACCAAGGGGGAGATTGTAAGATCTCATTGGGACATGAGACATTGACCTCCTTGGAGAGAACCTTTTTTATGTTAGTCAAAAAGGGAGAGGACATATTGGGAGAATGACATCAATTGGAAAAATTGATGGGGATGATTGGTTGGAGTTAGATGGTCTAACTCAATGGTTTGTTTGGTTTTTGTCAAACATCAAAAAGGGGGAGATTGTTGGTGCAATCGGCCCAGGTCACGATTGACCATGACTCGAGCTTGACTCGAGAGATGTTTTGATGTTCGACAAAAACATATGACAATGTGATTGTCATGGGAAAGTCCAAGTCTTGAATACTTGGCATGAGAAGTCCAAGCATGAGTCTTGGCAATGGAAAGTCTAAGTCATGGGTACTTGGCATGGAAAGTCCAAGTGGGACACTTGACATTTGGGAAAGTCCAAGCATGGGTCTTAGCATGGAAAGTTCAACATGGGTTGGCAAGGGATAGTCCAAGCTTGAGTCTTGGCATTTGAGAAGTCCAAGGAATTTGATATTGGCGGTGTAAAGTCTAAACGGGAGTCTTGACAGTATAAGTCCAATGGTTGGCGGCATAAAGTCCAAGCGGAGTCTTGGCGGCGTAAGTCTAATGTGCCTTGGCGGTGTAGACACCGTTAGCATGACATAGCCGATGGAAGCACTTGAAGGCTAGCGCAATGGATGAACAAGTCATGGATGACTTGGAGGGATCCGAGAGACGTGAGGTTGACGGAGGTGGCTAGAAGGCTTAGGTCTAGGCTAAGGGTGGTCTAGCAAGTTTGGGGGCACCATACTTGGGTTAAAACCTCATGTTTGATGTGTGCCAGTCGACTGGTGCCATGTGGCAGGCGACTAGCGTGAGTCAACTAGGGTTTGACTACGAGAATTGGGCTAGCACTCTCGGAGGAGGCGGTCGGTGATTGGCCGGCGGTCGGCGATCGTGTGATCGATCGGCCCGGTGCTCGATTTTTTTCGAGCCGAGCCGAGAATGAAATCTGACTCATTCTGGGGTTAGCAGTCGAGTGGAGGCTCGAACAGTCGATTGATGGTCATGATCAGTCGACTGATGATGGATCCGTTGAATTTTTCCAACGTGGATCTAGCTATTGTCTCACGACAACAGTGACATGAGTCGACTTATGGTCCCGAGCAGTCGACTGATCGACGATTTTCAACCCAGGTTGAAGCTTTAAATGGAGCTCGAGGAGGAGGAAATCAAGACCGGTTCTTGAGGCTTTTGGAGCGATTTGTTGATGCAAATCAAGGTCTCCAAGTGCAAGTCAAGTAACCAAGCATTCAAGCAATCAAAAGCAAAGTGTTGTAAAGTTTTCTTTACTTGTCTTTCATATTTGGATTGTATATTGCTTGTAATCTATTGTAAGAGGTTTCTCCGCCTCCGACTTGTGTCGAGAAGGAGTTATTTGTGATTAGTGATTGCATTGGCGTCGCTAGAGCTCTTTAGAGCTCGATCCGTGGAGTAGGAACCGTTCAGTTTTGAACCACATTAAATATTTGTGTTTGCGTAATTGTCTTATTTTGTTATTGCTATTATCATTATTTTGCTGTGCGCTAACAAAATTTGTAGAGACAAACGCAATCGAAATCCATCTCAAAACGAAAACAAGCTATTCACGAGATCAAATCGTAATAAGTGATGTAAATCATTCAGATAAATGTTCTATTTGCTTTTAACTCCTAGATTGCAAAGGCTTTATGCATCGAAGGTCATTGCTGAACACATGACTTGTTATGCAAATCATGAAACTGAGGAGGGGCTAATGTGTCATCCATCAGATGCAGAGCCGTGGAAAATTTTTGATAGAACATATCCTGAGTTTTCGAATGAAATTCGAAACATTAGGTTTGATCTATGTGCTAATGGATTTGCTCCATTTGGCAAATCAGGAAGAACTTATTCTTGCTGGCCAATTATCATATCTCCGTATAATCTTTCACCCGGTATGTGTATGAAAACACCGTATATGTTTTTAACATTGATTGTGCCTGGCCCTTATAATCCCAAGAAATTAATAGATGTTTACATGCAACCACTGATTGCCAAGCTGAAACAATTATGGGATGAGGGTGTTTCTACATATGATGTTCATACTAATCAGATGTTCACAATGAGAGTTGCACTTCTTTGAACCGTAAATAATTTTCCTGCTTATGGTATGTTATCGGGATGGAGTACTGTGGGAATTTTAGGATGTCCAATATACATGAAGAGATCAAAGTCATTCAGATTGAAACATGGAAAGAAATCGAGTTATTTTGATTGTCATTGACAATTTTTACCGTCAAATCATAAATTCAGAAGAAATAAAAAAGAATTCACTAAGAATAGAATTGAAAGAACATCTCCACCATTGAGATTCACCAGTCAATTCTTATGACATAGAGTGATTAACTTTCCATCTGTTATTGAAGAATCAAATGTTACAACATATGAATTTGGAATTACGTATAAATGGACAAAACGGAGTATATTTTAGGATTTACCATATTGGCAGAGTAATTTGATTTATCATAGTCTTGATGTAATTCATATTGAGAAGAATATTTTTGATAATATGATAAATATGGTGATGGATATTACTGGAAAAATAGAAGACAATCTGAATGCAAGAAAAGATATGCATCTTATCTGTAAACGACCCGCCCTTGATGTTGATGAAAATAGTAGGGGACCAAAATCAAAAGCAGTTTATACATTGAATAAGGATCAGAGACGGATTGTTTGTGATTGGTTGAAATCATTGAGATTTCCTAATAGTTATGTCTCTAATCTTGGCAGATGCATCGATTTGAAGGAATACAAATTGATTGGTTTGAAAAGTCATGAATGTCATATATTGAGATTTCCTGATGGTTATGTATTTAATCTTGGTAGATGCATCGATTTGAAGGAATCCAAATTGATTGGTTTGAAAAGTCATGACTGTCATATATTCATGAAAAGACTAATTCCTATTACTTTTAAGGAACTGTTACTAAATTTTATATGGGGTGCAATTCGGAATTAAGCATTTTCCTTCATGATATTTGCTCGACAGTATTGAGTCATTCACATATGGAGATATTACAGGGAGACATTCCGATCATTTTGTGTAACTTAGAAAGAATATTTCCACCGACGTTTTTTGATTCTATAGAACATCTTTTGGTTCACTTGCCATATGAGGCTAAAGTTGGAGGTCCTGTTCAATTTCGATGGATGTATCCATTTGAAAGGTGAACTTTTTTTTGTCATGGTTAGTGCATTTGATCAATTTTAGTATAAATTATTTTCTAATATATTTTTTTTTTACTATTAGATTTCTCTATCACTTGAAAAAAAAGTGAAAAATAAAACTCATATTGAGGCTTCTATTGTTAATGCATATATTATGGAGAAAGTTACAACTTTTGCATCATATTATTTTGAACCTCACGTTCAATGCAAAAGTCGTAGAGCAGGAAGAAATGATGAAGGTCCTGTTGATCCTTATTTGAAGTTATTCTCAATTTTAAATTACCTTGGTCTACCGAGTGAATCTTATACAAGTAGATGCTTAACTAGTCAAGAGTAGTGAGCAGACAACATATATATTTGACTAAACTGTCCAGAAGTAACACCGTATTTCGAGTGAGTATATAAATGTTATATTATATATTTCATATATCATAAATTCTTGTTCGTGTTATATTTAATTTTATGGTAGGATTTTCCAAACTCTATATTCTGAGCTTTCGGAGCATGAATTTGATGGTTTCTGCGATGAAGAATTTGCACCGTGGTTCAAAAAATATGTAAATAGTCTATGATAGTGAATTTGATAAATCTTGACTTTAACACATACTTATTTGACTTTAAGTTCTTGATAATCGCGCTCACATTGAGCAAGAACTAGTAAGGCATCTGTCATGGGATCCAAACTTAGTGGTGAAAACTTGACCGACATATTTCATAAATGGATATAATTTTCATATTCAAGAATATGGAACTGGAAAAGCTACAATGAATAGTGGAGTTTGTGTTCAGTCATCTAATGATGGAGGTGCAAGGAATGATTTTTATGGCTTCTAGATGAAATTTTAGAGGTAGCGTACCCAGGTTCAGATTTGTGAGTTATTTTATTTATGTGTCATTGGTTTGAACCTATCAAAGGCATGAGGGTACATCCACAGTTTAATTTGGTTGAAATAAATTACAAAAAATTATACAAGAGATATGCACCATTTGTGTTAGCATAACAAGCGATTCAAGTATTTTTGCTTCATATCCTAGTCTGAGATGAGACAAAAGTGATTGGTGGGTTGTTTGTAAAACAAAAGCACGTAAAAAATTTGAGGAACATTGGGAAGAAATAACATATCAACAAGATGAAGTTGTCAATATATTTCATATCGAAGAATATAATATTTCAATTTTTACGAGATCCCAGCGGCGTAGTAATAACCGTTGATGCAAGTGAAATGAATGAGAATGAAGATGAGAAATTTGATTTAGAGAATGATGATGACGATAACGATGACGATGACGATGACGATAACGATAACGATGACGATGACGATGATGATGACGATGATGATATCGAATAGACATATGACCAGGATGAAAATCATAATGCGGACTTCGATTTATAATTATGGGTAACTTTTATTGAGTACCAATTATGTTTCAATTTACTGTCTAATTCTAGATTTCATATATTTGATATATTAATGAACTGTCTTTTTTGTTGGTTATCCAATCACTATGAATATGGTAATTTTTTCATACTGTTCATATTATAAATTTGATATGCAAATGTAATTCTTTTTTTTTACTGTCATATTCTTCTAATAATTATGATTGTTAATTTCGACATGGTGGGCATAGACGGAGTAGCGATGGAAGATCACAGTCTTCCTCTTTTTCATCTCCTGCACAGTCTGATGCTCTTACAGGAAATGTGTCCTTTACCTCTTCTCTGGTTGTAGGATCTTCTAGTTCTCAACAGATACCTGCTAATGTATCTTCCTCGCCAGGCAGTCGATTGATGTAATTCTTCAGTTGACTGGCCTTGAATAGTTTGCAACGATTTTTTTTTTGTCGCAGATTTGGCGACGAAAAAATATTCCTCGCCAGATTTATTTTTATTCATAAAAATATGTCTATTAGACTTTTACGACGAACTGTATTTTCATCACAGATTTAGCGACGAATATAACTATTCGTCGCTAAGTTTGACGATGAAAATTAAATTCGTCACCAAATTTTGCGACGAAAATTAAATTCGTCGTCAAATTTGGCGATGAATAGATATTTTTATCGCAAAATTGGCGAAGAATAGATATTTTCGTCGCCAAATTTTTGCGACGAACTATTGTTTCGTTGTAAATTTAGCGACAAACTATTTTTTCGTCTCAGATTTAGCGACGAATAATTATTTTAGTCGCCAAATTTGGCGATGAATTTTGCAACGAAAATTTTATTCGTTGCAATTTTGGCAAGGATTTTTTTTTCATTGCAGAATTTAACGGCGAATTATTTGCAATAAAAAAAAATTCATTCCAAAATTCATTGCCAAATCATATAATTTTTGTAGTGATAGTCATTCTCTAGGCTATTTACCCAGATTAAATTATTTGCATCAATATGAACATCTCTAATCCCTCGTGATGGCCATTATGTTAAGAGCATATTGCATATTTTAATATTCACAATTACATTTCCATATTAAACAGAAATGGGTCGACTAGTGAATAATCTTCAAAGATGTAAGTCCTTTTAATCTTGCTTTTTAGCTAAAATCCATTCATTTTAATCAGTTGTTTTCTTAGTCATGTTTCATATGTCGAATCATACATAGTCAATAGATTTATATGCTAAAGTAGATGGCTCTGATTAAACTTCAAATAGACAACTAAATAGTCACTTAAGATAAATATTTATCTTAACATATTATCTCAAGGACTCACATAGTAGAGAAGCAGAGATCCATTCTCCTATTACCTTTATTGTCATTTTAGCACATGTGGTATGAATTACATGTTATGATAACATTCTCTTTACTAATAAAAAGCACATGTTTTTCTCAAATTAATATTGTACAGATTTCGATCTAGACATTTCCAATGTCTAATCATGAATTTAACTCATGAATTCCAATCTGGCTCTAAACAAGTTTAGTAAATGATGGGTACATTTACTTCGATCATTGACCTACAAATGATCTCATCTTGATACCACTATCAAGGCGACCCGAACTTACAAATACATATTTATTTACAGCTACACAAGCTATCCCATAAGCAACAATCTTATCTCTATTCATATTTAACTAATAAAGATGATTGCCCATGTGAGAGGATCAATCTTAACTTGCCAACATACTCACTGAGATTTTATTTGAATGTAACACGAACATATACACTAAATAGATTATGACATTTCTCAATCAAATTATCTTACAAAATATGATTATTATTATAACTTTGTTACATTCTTTGAAGTCTCAAAGACTTTACATGTTTATAAAATGACTCATTGGCTCAGTAAAAGGATCTGCAAGCATAGTATGTATAGGGATGTACTCAAGAATCACCTTTTTCTTAATAACAAGATCTCTTACAAAGTTATACTTTATAGCAATATGTTTGTGTTTCCTGTGATATTTGGGATCCTTTGAAAAAGTTATAGCTGTTAGTGTCAGCCCTTAGTGTCAATCATGAGATGATTGATTAGGGATCATATGTATCATATTTCATTAATAATAGGCAAAGATTGATTATTATATTTACTTTATGCGTGTGCCAGCTAAATAAATATAATAATATCTTTGAATAGTAGGTTCTAATCTATAATATATCAATTGGTAGAATTGATTATGAGAAGCTATAGAGAACACTATACTTAAACATTCCTAGTTAAGTATTGTATAAATAGACAAAGGGATATATTAATACATTGAAACTAGCCTGTAGGTCAATGGATGACTTGATCTCACAAGTCATAGATATGTGATATCACATTGACACATGGGTATATATATTGGAGAATATATATACTGAATTAACCCACCATGAGAAAGTGTCATGGATCATTATATGAGTGTCATACACTTTCTCATATGACTATTGGTATGAATAGTCCTTAGACTTGAAGTCACTAAGGTTCGCTACATAAGGAGTTATGTACTTTCGTATCGTCTAACGTCACCCGTAATAGGATGCACTATAACAGCGATTGCTGGGTATGTAACGAATTATGTGGAGGGATGTGAGTGGTGTAGATGGGATCTATCCCTCCCATATGACGGAAGTGATATTTTTGGCCTCTTGATAGAGTATGACCACGAAATACATGGTCATGCTCAAATGAGTCAATATGAGATATTGAGCTCATTTGTTTGAGTGAGTTTACTTGGGGATCAAGAAACATAAAGATCGATAAGGGGATGACACGGTCTATGCCTCATTGATCGATCTAAGATATCAAGGATAGAAGGGCACTGCCATACATGATAATAGTCACGAAAAGGTTATCGGATCTCGACTTTCTTGTAGCTTGGGTAGCAATGATGTATTGCTAGATGCCGCTCATTGCTTATGTATCTAAGATGGTTTTAGATACATTACCAACACTATGAGAGCCTATTGGGTCACACACAAATGACATTCTGTTTTGGAGATGGTTTCTTTTAGTTGACTAAAAGAACAATAGAGCAAATGGCTAAGACTTGAGTTAGACTCAAGCTGGTTAAACTTGAGTTAGACTCAAGTTAAACCATAGAAGATGATTCATCATGCAGAAAATCCAAGGGTCATCTATCATCATGTGATTAATCATGCAAGGGAATACCAAGGGTCCTGGTCTTGGTATTCATGATGAGGAGATGAGAGGTTTTCATGCATTGATGAAAAGGAATACCAAGAGTCATGGTATTCATGAGGAGATAAGGGAGTTGATTTTTGGAGATAGGCTTAGAGTTTGGACATGTAAGCCAAGAGGCAAGCCAAGGAAGCTCTCTCCTTCTTCTCCTTCTTTCTTCCAAGTGTTCTTGGCAGTTTGCTAGGGTTGCTAGCACAACGTGACTCCAAAATTGCTGAGTGTCAGTGTGGATACCGTGGAGATATGGTTGTCCTTACCGTATTAAGATCCGATTGCGTTTGGATAGCGGGATTGCGAAGGGCTCACATCGAAGGTGTATTTCTTCTTCTAGATAAGATCTAGATTAAACTAAGAAAACGATTTATATGTTTTTGTATGGATCTCTGGAGGGATCCGATTTGTATTTTTATTTCCACTGTGGTTGTGTGAAGTATTTCGCCCGTGATGTTGTGAATGTCACGATCCGGATTTCCCTACAATAGCATCTTGACTGTCACAATAGACAATAACAGGACTCCCACTGTCCTCAGCAATCTTTATATGCTTTAGAAATATTCTTAACCAGACAACTTCTTGCATAGCTGATGAACATATCACATATTTAGCTTCCATTATCGACAAGGCTACACAAGCTTGTTTCTTGTTGTTCCATGAGATGACGCCACCGTTCAGCAAGAATGCATAGCCTGATATAGATTTCCTATCATCCAGGTCCCAAGTCCAATCTGCATTTAAATAACCCTTCGGACTCATATCTAATCCTTGAAAATAAAGACAATAATCTATTGTTGCTTTTAAATATTTGAATATTCTCTTCACCGCTTTCTAGTGTCTTAGTTCTGGATTTGACTAGAACTGACTGACTAAGTCAACAACATAGTTGATATCGAGATGTGTGTGTAGGAACATTATAGTGTCGCTAGAGGGGGGGGTGAATAGCAATTCATCGATTTCTTCGCTTGGATTCGACGTGCTTGTCTACAATCGTTAGTACGCAGCAAAAATATAAATACACACACACAAGCACAATCAACACAAGGATATACGTGGTTCAGAACCTTAGGATTCCTACTCTACGGGACGAGCTCAAATGAGCTCTAGTGATGCACACCACCACTAATACACTCCTTCTCGAAACAATCCGAAGGTGGAGAAACTTGGTACAAATGATTACAAAAATAATACAACGAAATACAACAAGTAAACTAAGCAATATACAAATACAAGTAAAGAAAACTTTACACAAGAATTTTGGATTACTTGCTTGTTGATTGTGTTAGACTGACTTTGAAGGACTGGAAAACACCAACTATTCCCCTTCAAATCATCCCAAGAACTATGACCAAAATTCTCCTCTTCATACTCCTTATAAAGCTACAACTCAGGCTGATTTTCGCTTAACAATCGATTGCCCATACCCAACAATTGACTGCTCCTGCACCTGTTGTCTCACAACGACTTGATCCACGCTGTAAAAACTCCAATAGATAACTCACCAGTCGATTGCCAAACCCTAGCAATGATCCGCTGTCGATTACTGCCGCCGATCAACTACGGAAGTTTTTATGCTCGTGGTCGCACCAAGAAGCCGATCGCCTCCATGGCGGGCCGATCATAGGCTACCAATCGCCAAAATCCAATAAATCGCCAAGGCGACAAGCGCCGATCGATCGTTAGTCGACTCCGATACCGATCGTCATAATCTCACGATCGTAGAGTTGACTCGACTGCCAAGTGTCAGAACACTTGACCAGTCGACTGGTCCATAATCCCAGTCGATTGCTAAACCTCAACCATGAGGTTTACCCAAAGTATGATCCCCTCATACTTGTTATACCACCCTTAGCCTAGACCTAAGCCTTCTAGCCACCTCCATCAACCTCAAGTCTATCGGATCCCTCCAAGTCATCCATGACTTGTTCATCCATACACTAACTTTTAGGTGTTTCCATAGGCTATTGTCATGCTAACCGGGTCTACACCGCCAAGGCACATTTGGGCTTACATTGCCAAGACACACGCTTGAACTTTACACTACCAAACATTGGACTTATATTGCCAAAACTACTGCTTGGACTTTACACCGCCAATATCACACCCTTGGACTTTCCCTTGCCAACTCCATATTAGACTTTCTAATTGCCAAGACCCATGCTTGGACTTTCCATTGCCAAGTACCCATGCTTGGACTTTCCAATTGCCAAATGCTTGGGCTTTCCATGTCAAGTACACAAGACTTGGACTTTTCAATGTCAAGTGTCCCACTTGGACTTCTCCATTGCCAAGACCTATGCTTGGACTTTCCCATTGTCAAGTACTCAAGACTTAGACTTTCCATGCCAAGTGTCCCACTTGGACTTCTCCATCATATGGTCAATCCCATGTCAACCATATAGTCAACCCATTGTCAAACAATGATCAATCCATTGTCAAACATCAAAATACTACTCGACTCAAACTCGAGTCCGGTCAATTGTGACCTAGGCCGATTGCACTAACAATCTCCCCCTTTTTGATGTTTGACAATACCTTTAAGTTAGGCTAACAATAACCTAAACTTAAAACACTTCCACTACCAAAGCATAGTAAAGGTTTACCTAACTTAAACCTCACTTCTCCCCCTTTGACATACATAAAAAAGACTCCCCAAGGGTATTAATGTCTCATATACCAATGAGATCTTACAATCTCCCCTTGGTCCAAAAACATCTAGGATGCCTTCACTCTTCCTTGTGATAAATCACATATCACTAAATGAGAGGCAATCCTCACTCCTCCAATTCTCCTCCTTTGGTGAGCACAATAAGGACTTCCAAAACCCTTCATGTCTCCCCCTTTGAGAAATACACATCCATCATCCTAAGATGGATAACCTCCCCCTAAAGGCTTGCTCCCCCTTGACCATTTCACTAACAATGTCCTTGGAGAGTTCCTAAGCCTATAGGAACACTAAACCATCAAAATTAAGGGCAAACATTCAAACTTGAACTTTCACACACCTTAAAATTTTATTCTCACCCAAAACAACATCCTAATCCATATCCAATGGATTTCCACCATTCCAATACTTTCCAAAGCATATCCTAGGGTTAGAAAATGTTAGGGTAGCCTAAAATGGCTGAAACATGGGCTAAACAATCTTGTTTACTCGAAAATCAGCATTGGCAGTGGACTTGATCAGTAACTAGTTGACTGCACTCAATGCCAGTCGACTACCCAAGGCGGCAGTCGACTGATTTCTGCAAGTGTAGAATTCTAGAAATCAGAAATGAAATTCGAAAAACCATAAGTAATTATACATAATTCAAAAAATCATGAAAATTCATATGTATAATACTTATATCAATTATTATGGGTGAAAAATATTTGAAAAATAAAATACCCATAAAATAGTGAGATTGATACAAAGTTCAAAACAAAGAAAACTTTAATGTTTTAAGCTTACTTTGTATCAACATCTTTAATGGTGACTTCTGTCAAAAGATAGACTACACTAAGGTTTTTCAAAATGATTTTGAAATGATTTCAAAACCTTATATTGGACTATGATCTATGGACTCAATGCACATGACTTGCACATTAGCTTTTCCCATGATCCATCAATGGTATAAGATGAGTTTGAGTTCATCTAGATGCAAAATCTATGCACCTTGAACCTGAATCACGTTCTTAACGTCTCACATGTGTCTAGAGTGTATCAATACACATACATGTCAATTTGATGTGAGATGTGAGTTTTAGTTATTCCTATACTAAGGTCTCATGCATTTTTCTAGGCAACTCTATTTGATTCCTTGATACATGAGACTTCAAATCATGTCATAGTTCTTAAATCAATTTTAATTAACCTAAATGCATGAATGATGATTATGGCATATAATGATAGAATAAATAGGCATGTGTCAATAATCATGATGTTATGACATAAAATTCTAACCTAAATATACATGACATAGAAAAATAGACCTAAGCATTATCATGACATTTTAAATAATAAAAAGAAATATGATGTCATGACATGACATATGACAAATAAATCATGGCAAATGAAATATAAAGGTGTAAGAATACCTAAGTTTTAATATTAATTGCCATTGTTAGAATTAAATCCATATTTACCATAATGGATTAATCTCTCAAGTGTACCAAAAATCTAAAATGACATACCACGACCTCTAAACCTAATTGTGCAAATTTGATTGACTTTTCAAACTTCTTGAATTTTATTGGCACATCCTAAAATTTTTCAGGATATAAATTAAACCTCATTTCCAAGGTATCACATAACCTTGAAAATGTCCTAAAGTGTCAACTCTACCATGGTTAGGTTAACTACCATCCACTTAGGGTTGACACATCCTAACCCATTTAGCATGAATTGATCACACTCTTAGAAACCCAATATCTATTGGAGCTCCTTAGGTTTATAAGGTATTCACTAGGGATGACCTCCCTTGATACCTTTCTAATGACCCTCTTAGGTTTGGAAGCCTTGGTCATTTGTGTCTTACCTAGGTTAACTCTAGGGGTAACTCCCCTTGTAACCTTCTTAGTAGCTTCCCTAGGTTTCCTTGAAACCTTAGCCATTAGTCACACACCGTAGTTAAACTTAGGGATAACTTCCCTATTAACCTTAGTTTTCTTAGACCTATGGATGATTTCATAATCGAATGGAACACTATGGTATGTTTCCTTGGCCTTAGGTTTGTGACTCAAACCTTTCTTGCCCCTTGATGGTTCTTTCTCCCTAGACCTTAATTTTTGATCATTTGACCCTTGAATTGAATTTTGCATCTTCCTAAGGGTCTTCTCTAATTTCTCAAGCCTTGACCTCAAGACTTAGTTCTCTAACTCTAATTTTTCTAATTTTAATTTTTCATTAATCTTTTGGGAAAGATTCTTCTTAGACATATGCCTACCCTTCTTAGGGTTAATGCCTAGGTGATCTTCTACCTTCCTAACGGCTTCCTTAGGTAGAATTGTTTTAGGGGTATTGGTTCTAAATTTGTCCTTAGCCCTAATATTACAATATTTAGTACCTAAGCAATTAGCTCTATTCCTAACATGCTTTTCATGATTGTGCACAATTGCAAGAGTATTACAAGCATGTTTTTCATTATGAAACAAGGAAGGTGCATTATTAAATTTTACCTTAGGGTTTGCTTTAGAAGCTTTCCCTATATGTGTAACTCCTTTTTTTCCCTTAGTTTGCTTCCTCCCCTTAGGGCATTGACTTCTACAGTGGCCCCATTGATTGCATTTGAAGCACACCATGTGCTCCTTGCTCTTATGTGTTGGGGCACCGACCTCCTTTGACTTTTCCTTCACCTTCGGTGCTAGTTGAACCTTTTTGACTCTTTTATGACACTTGCTCTTATAGTGTACTACTTTCCTACACTCAAAGCATGTTATGTGTTTTTTATTTTTAATTAGAATGTTTGAGTTACCTTCCATGGTATGGGAATCTTGAACTTCCTTTTCTTCTTGACCAGAGGTAGATGGTTCATATTCTTCTTGCTCCAGCATGGAAGGTCTCTCCTCCCCCCAATCGTAGAGGTGGAGGTTTCCTCCAATTCTTCTTCCTCGGATGTTGATGGCCTTTCAACCTCCAAATTCTCACACTCTTGTGAGGATGATGAACTTACTTCTTCGGTCCAATTATCATCTCCACTTTGGACCGTTGAGCATTCTTGTTCTTTGAGCTCCTCTATTTCTTGAGTCGTTGAGGGTTCTTTATGGATTTTTGCCAATTCATTCCAAAACTCCTTGACATCCTTATATTCACCTAGCTTTGCCAACATATTACTAGGCATAAGATAGTCAAAATTATTATTACTTTTTCATTGATTTCGTGTTTCCTGTTTTGATCCTTGGTCCACTTCTTCTTCTTGAGGACTCTTCCTTTCTTGTCTTTGGGAGGATCAAAACCATCTATAATACTACACCAATAATCTATATTTTTAATTAAAAAACATTCCATTTTACCTCTCCAAACTGCAAAATCTTTGCCGTCGAAGAAAAATGGAACCATGGTGTCATCCCCTGATCTTTCTTGAGAATCCATCTTCTTCACCTCTAGCGCGTTTGCTCCTTGGCGGTTAGTCTAAATGAAGAGCCACCGAGCTTTGATACCACTTGTAGGAATGTTATGGCGTTGCTAGAGAGGGGGTGAATAGCAATTCGTCGATTTCTTCGCTTGGATTCGTCGTGCTTGTCTACAATCGTTAGTACGCAGCAGAAATACAAATACACACACATAATCACATTCAACACAAGGATATACATGGTTCAGAACCTTAGGGTTCCAACTCCACGGGGCGAGCTCAAATGAGCTCTAGTGATGCACACCACCACTAATACACTCCTTCTCAGAAGAATCCGGAGGTGGAGAAACCTCATACAAATGATTACAAAAGTAATATAATGAAATACAATAAGTAAACTAAGCAATACACAAGAACTTTGGATTGCTTGCTTTGGACTGGCTATGAAGGACTGGAAAGTATCAACTATTCCGCTTTAAATCGCCCTAAGAACCATGGCTAAAAGCCTCCTCTTTGAGCTCCTTATAAAGCTACAACTCGGGCTGATTTTCTCCTAGCATTTGACTGCCCATACCCAACAGTCGACTACTATGTACCCATTGTCTCATAACGTCTTGATCCACACTGGAAAAACTCCAACAGATAGCTCACACCAGTCGATAGCCAGACCCTAGCAGTCGACTATGGAAGTTTCTGTGCTCGTGGTTGCAACTAGCAATCGACTGCTCTCCATGGCAGCTGACTGCTAGGCCAGTTGACTACCAAAATTCGATAGTCGACTGCCAAGGCCACTCGATCGTAGTCAATCGCCAGTCGACTCTCGACTAGTCGACTAGTCATAATCTTAGTAGACTGCTGATGCACGTGAGCATGACCTCAAATCTTCGACAAAGATCGTCGGGGACTCGAAGCGCGTGCTCATGCTCAATGTCCGCAAGTGCACGAATGTCGTCAAGTAATAAAAGATTATCGATACCATAGAGACTAAGATTTGAATACTGTCTATCCAGTGGATGTTGTTGTTTAGAAGAAATCTCTTAAGAGTATGGGTTGTGAGGTTAACGATAGTCCTAACTCAAGTACGGTGTCACTCGGAGGAAGAGAGGGTTGGTTCGAAGTTCTCAAAAGGGATCCTAGGACTTCGGTTTCACTTGTGCGTTGTGGAACATGCTATCAATTAGGTGCGTTGAGATCTCTAATTTACAATCTTGAGGGAGGATCAATATGTAATTACTCAATGAACTTTTGCTTTTACCGGGAACTACCTATTCCTAACAAAGTTTACCTTTCGGATCATTAGAGTTAAGGGGGTTGATACCATTGGGAGCCCTCTGTCACTAAGGTTTCTCAACCCTTCTAGTATTAATTTCTCCTACTTTGGCTCTTCTGCTAAGATAAGTTATTGAGGTACCAAGGCGTCCTAATAATCCCTATGTAGAGGCGAATCTTATTTCATATTCTGTCCTATCATATTTTACCTTCTACGATTATGGGAGGTAGGATGACTACAAGGGTCATCCTAGATTCTCCTAGGTTTTTGATATAAAGGTTGTCACCCTTTGTATCGGTTACGCATGGTAGAACTAGAATCAAGACTAAATCTTCATCAATCTCAACAACACAAAATTGCAAATAGCATCAAAGGAGATCAATGACTATTTAAACTGACATGTCCACAAACACAAGTTACTCCATAATCCTAGAATTGAAGTATCTACTCCATAGACAAGAGAGAACAAACACAAGACATCTTAGAAAACATCATTACAATGAAAGTAGAACAAGAAGAATAAGGAGATACTTTCTGTCCTAGCCAATATGCGTGTCTTACTCGTTCTCCATAGTGCCGGAGCATCGAGATGGATCTCCTAGCCGCTTTCTTCCTCCCCGTTGCGAGTCTCTGGTGCTTTTCAGGGCACCGTCATTCCGTTCTAGCTGTCGGGCCTCCTCCCTAGGGTTTGGGTGTGCCTTCCTTTTTATAGATGTGAAGTCGGCTCCTCATAAATCCCTCGAAAACCCTAGCCTCGTCAAAACTGCCCAGCACTACACGACTATGTGAAATTCACATGGTCGACCGTGTGGGGCACTGGGATGGTTGTCTTCGTGGTTTGTATAGGCCGTGTGGAATTCACATGGTCGGCCGTGTTCGCCTCTGTTCTACCCAGTGAGTGCCTTCCTTTTGCTCCAAAAATGTGTCGTTTCACCTATAAAATGTCGTCCTACATACAAAAGCGGCAAGAGCAGATCTCTGAACTAGAAAAAAGAAAATGCATGCAAAACAAAGTAGAATATGCATGAAACAAGGATAAAACATATCGAGATGTGTGCGAAAACTACTCCTAAAATCCTATATGTTTTGCTCACATCAATCCCCCCAGAATTAGATCTTTGCTTGTCCTCAAACAATCCTCAGTGCCATGAAATTTTAAAAAGTATTGTTCAATACTTAGCATGTTAACTAGATTAACAAGTGATATTTTCAATCAAAGTAAAATAGATATGTTCTAAAAGTTCACTAAGTTAGTTTTTCGTGCATGTGCTAAGCGAATTTTCTTAATGGATACTCATTCTGCAGTGAGTTAAGTCATAATCTTATAGCTTTCCTGTGGTCTCCGACTTTTAGGCACTTACCTGCCCTAAGTGAGAGTCGTTCCTTAGATCTAGCATAAAATCTCAAAGGCGTGCTCGGTATTGAGAGAAATTGTAGGTATTTCCTAAGTAATCAAACTCGGTCTCAAAGGGGCTCCTATCCATTTTCACCCATGACAACTATTTTTTTTATCCCTCATAAATTTTCTCTCTCATTTTGTTTTCTCTTTTCTCTTTTTTTTTTCTTTTTTCAAAGAACTTTTTCTCCACTCATGCTCACAGAGATTTTGTTTTTTCCAAATGAGCTTACACAATCCGAGCATCTCCAGTAACTAAAATGCTAAATCTAGAGTTACCTATGGATTCCAAAGTACTAGACTACTAGGATGAATCATAACTATGTATGTAATAGATTTTCCCTTTCAGAATATTTGTCAAGTGTGAGTGAAATATAAAAGCTAACTAGTGCAAGTCTAGAACATTGATTAGAGCTACTAAAACAAATTCCAAAAGATAAATGAAGTTAAGCTATCTATGAAAATAATTCGTGAAGAGATCTTAAAAATATTACTGAGTCATCTTAAAAATGGCAACAACTAAGTGCTAAAAGGAAACTAAATACTCTATGCATGGACAAATGAATGCAAACTAAAACTAAACCATAAATGTCAAGAAAGAAATTATTGTTGGAAGAAAGACATATCAAAATTTGGGTCTTTTTTGTTGGTACAATCGCCTAAGGTCACGATTGACCAGACTCAGTTTGACTCGAGCAATATTTTGATGTTAGACAAAACATATGACATGTAATTTTCATGGAAAGTCCAAGTGTGTAGCCTTGGCGGTGAAAGTCCAAGCATGGGGCTTAGCATTGGAAGTCCAACATGGAGTTGGCAAGGGTAAGTCCAAGTGTGTAGCCTTGGCGGTAAAAGTCCAAGCTTGGGGCTTGGCATTAGAAGTCCAACATGGAGTTGGCAAGGGAAGACCAAGTGTGTAGCCTTGGCCGTGAAAGTCCAAGTCATGGGTACTTAGCATTTGGAAAGTCCAAGGGTTAGTATTGGTGGCGTAAGGCCAAACGATAGTCTTGGGAGCGTAAGTCCATATGTACCTTGGCAGTGTAGACACCAAGAGCATGATAATAGCCGAAGGAGGCACTTGATGGCTAGCGTATGGATGAACAAGTCATGGATGACTTGGAGGGATCTGTGCATGGATGAACAAGTCGTGGATGACTTGAAGGGATCTGATAGGCGCGAGGCTAGTAGAGGTGGCTAGAAGGCTTAGGTCTAGGCTAAGGGTGTCTAGCAAGTATGGGGGCATCATACTTGGGTTAAACCTCATGGATGAGGTGAACTTGGCCAAGTGACTGAGGTCAAGTGTCGGATGCTCAAACATGTTGTTTGAGGTTTTACCCGATGGTCGGATGCTCAAACAACTTGGTGTTTGAGGTTTTACTTGATGTCAGTCAACTAATATAGGGATCAGTCGACTGGTCCATGTCGACAGCTAGTGTACTGGTGTTAGGCTAGGGTTTGTGGCCTAACAGTCGACTGTCAAGGGTTGGCAGTCGACTGCTCCACCATCAGTTGACTAACAAGGGATGACAGTTGATTGTTATAGGTGGAAACAACCACAGAAGCAAGGTAGCTCGACCAACGGCTCGACTGCCTATTAATTAATCGACTGATGGGGTTTGGAAGTCGACTGATGGAGTATCCGTCGAAACTTGTCCAGCGTGGATCAAGTCATTGTGAGACAATGGCTATATGAGCAGTCGACTGATGGGTATGAGTAGTCGACTGCTAGGCGCGGAATCAACCTGAGACAAACATAAAAGGAGGAGCTTGGGGAGGATTTCCATTGTGATTTTTGGTGAGATTTTGGAGAGGAATTGCTGCCGCATTCCAGACCTTCAAGAGCAAACCAAAGCAAGCAACAAAGCAAGTGATCAAAGCAAAGCATTGTAAAGTTTTTCTTTACTTGTATTTTATATTGTCTTTGTATTTTGCTTGTACTTTTGTATTACGTTTTGTAATTGCTTGTACGAGGTTTCTCCACCTCCGATTTGTTGTCGAGAAGGAGTTTGAGTAGTGGTGTGTGCATCACTCAAGCTCGTTGAGCTCACCCCGTGGAGTAGGAACCCTAAGATTCCGAACCACGTATATTACGTGTCTTTTTATGTGTGCTTGTATTCATCTTCATTTCATATTTGTATCTATTATTTCCGCTGCATATATTAATGAAAATTGTAGACGAATGATCGATTTCCATCAAGCACACAATTGGGCTATTCAACCCCCCTTCTAGCCAGGCCACGATCCTCCAACAAGTGGTATCAAAGCGAGGAGCTTACCGTCGGACTCATCGCCGTGATAAGTAAATCAAATGGCCGACATCAACATCCAACCACCAAAATTAGAAAGAGAATTCTCATGGTGGAAGAAACGGATGGAGGTATACTTCGAAATCGATTTTGATATTATGTTAATTATTGAAAATGGTTTTGAAGTGCCTAGGGATAAGGAAAATAAGCCAATAGAAAAATCAAGATGGACCAAGGAACAAATCAAGGAGTTCAAGACAAATATCATGGTAATCAAAATACTAAGTGATTTGATTACTAACAATATTTGGTCTAGATTAGGGAATTATAGGGATGCAAAGGATTTGTGGAATAAGGTGGTCAAATCCCACGAAAATTCTGAATCAGCACAAGTAGAAAAGGAAGCCGAGGAAGAAGGTCCATTAACATCCAAGGATGTGGATGAATTGAAGGAAGCCTCCACTTCTAGCATTGAGGGGGAGGAGAGATCTTCCATCCTAGAGCAAGAACAAGAAGAAGCATCTACATCTGGGAGAAGTGAAGAACAAGAAGAAAATTCCCTAGGTAACTCATACATTTTAGTTAAAAATAAAGATCACATAATTTGATTTGAGTGTAGAGAAGCCGAAAATTACAAGAGCAAATGCCCAAAATTGGCTAAGAAGAAAGTGCCGATGCCAAAAGTTCAAGTAAAATTAAAGGATACCGGAGTCCTCGCTAGGAAAAGAAAAGAGCACATTGTGTGCTTCAAGTGCAATCAACGGGGATACTACCGAAGTCAATGCCCTAGGGGGAGGTAAAAGGGGCAAGAAGTAGAAACACAAGTAGGGGAGCTTCTAAAGCAAACCCTAATGTATATTTTAATGCACCTTCTAGTTCTAGGGTTAAAAAGCATGTTTTTAGTACTCTTGCTATTGCTCATGAAAAGCATTATAGTAGAAATAATAGATTTTATTGTTTAGGTGCTAAGCATGTTAATTTACTTAAGGACAAATTTATAACTAATAACTCTAGACTCATTTTACCTCGAGAGTCCATTAGGAAGGTAGAGAACCACCTAGGCACTAATCCCAAGAATCATAGACATATGCCTAGGAAGTGTCATTCCCAAAAGATTAATGAAAAATCAAAATTGGAAAAATTAGAATTAGAAAATCAAGCTTTGAGGTCAAGGCTTAAAAAATTAAAAAAGATCCTAGCAAAAATGACAATTTCATTTATAGGGTCTAATGGTCAAAATTTAGATTCTAAGGGGGAAGAACCTACAAGGGGAAAGAAAGGTTTGAGTCACAAATCTAACCCCAAGAAGACCTACCACGATGTTCCATTCGATTATGGAACAATATCTAGATCTAGAAAAACCAAGGTTAATAGGGAAGTCATCCCTAAGGTTAACCAAGGTAGGTGTCTAGTGGCTAAGGTTTCAAGGAAACCTAAGGAAGCCACTAAGAATGTTACAAGAGGAGTTACCCCTAGAGTTAACCTAGGTATGACCCAAATGACTAAGGCTTCAAAACCAAAAAGAGTCATTAGGAAGGTCTCTAGGAAAGTTATCTCTAGTGAATACCTTGTTAACCCAAGGAGCTCCAATAGGTATTGGATTCCTAGGAGCGTGATCGATTCACGCTAGATGGGTTAGGGTGTGTCAACGTTAACCTAACCATGGTAGAGTTGACACTTTAGGATGTGCCAATGTGCTTTGAGAAGTTGAAAATTGATTAAATTGGCACAACTAGGTGTTAGGAGTTATGGTATGTCATTTTGGGTTTTTGGTACACTTGGGGGATAAGTGATTATTAAGGCAAAATGGAGTTATTTCTAATAATGACAATTTGGGCTTAATACTTAGGTATTTTATACCTTAGTATTTTATACTTGCTATTCTTTATTTGTCTTGTCATTTCATGACATCATATTTATTTTTATCATATAAAATGTCATGATCATGTTTAGGTTTACTTTTTGTCATGTTATGCTTAAGTTTATATCACATGTCATGACATCATGATTATTGGCACATGCTTTTATTCATCTTATCATTTATGTCATAATCATCATTCATGCATTAATTAAAATTGAGTTAAGGACAATGACATGATTTGAAGTCTCATACATAAGGGAATCAAATAGTGTTGCCTAGAAAAATACATAAAAACCTAAACAACCAAAATCCACATCTGACAAGAACACTTGACTTGTATGTGTTTTATACACTTAGATACAAGTGAGATGTTAGAAAAAGGAATTAAAGTTTTTAAAATTATTTCAAAATCATTTTGAAAAACCTTGGTGAAGTCTATCTTTTGATAGCAATCACCATTGAAGGAGGTGATACAAAGTAGGCTCAAATATTGAAAATTTCAATTGTTTTGAACTTTGTGTCAATCTCACTATTTTATGGATATTTTATTTTTCTAAATATTTTTCACCCATAATATTTGTTATAAGTAATGTACGTATGAATTTTCAAGATTTTTCAAAATATATATTTTTACTTATGAATTTTTAAAATTCATTTCTGAAGTCTGATTTCTGCACAGTGCAAAAATTAGTAGACTACCATGGATGGAAGTCGACTGGTGTCAAAGGTAGTCGACTGGTGACTATCAGAGTCGACTGTCAGAGTTGATTTCGGGTAAACAAGGTTTGTTAGGCCCATGTTCAACTACTTTTTGGTTCCCTAACTACTCCTAACCCTAGGATATGCTTTGGAAAGCATTGGAAGGGTGAAAATCCATTGGATATGGATTAGGAGAATTGTTTAGGGTGTGTATCGAATTTTAAGGGAGGTGAAAGTTCAATATTGAATCTTTGCCTTTAATTTTGATTGTTTAGTATTCCTATTGGCTTAGAGACTCTCCAAGGATATTGTCGGTGCAATAGTCAAGAGGGAGCAAGCCTTTAGGAGGAGGTTATTCATCTTGGGATGATGGATGTATTTCTTCTCATGGGAGGAGAATTAGGGGATTGCCTCTCTTAAGTGATATGAGACTTATCACTAGGAAGAGTGAAGGCATCCTAGATGTATTTTTGGACCAAGGGGGAGATTGTAAGATCTCATTGGGATATGAGACATTGACACCCTTAGGGAGGACCTTTTTGATGTATGTCAAAAAGGGATAGAATGTACCAATTAGGATTAGTTGGAATTCTCACAAGATGTGAGAATTGCCAATTGGGGATAATTGGTAGACTTGAGTTAGGTTACCTAACTCAAAGGTGTTTGTGGTTTTGCCAAACATCAAAAAGGGGGAGATTGTTGGTGCAATCGACCCAGGTCACGATTGACCGAACTCGAGTTTGACTCAAGCAGTATTTTGATGTTAGACAAAACATATGACATGTGATTGTCATGGGAAGTCCAAGTGTGTAGCCTTGCCCACGTAAGTCCAAGTGTGTAGTCTTGGCGGTGAAAATTCAAGCATGAGGCTTGGCATTGGAAGTCCAACATGGAGTTGGCAAGGGTATGTCCAAGTGTGTAGCCTTGGCGGTAAAAGTCAAAGCATGGGGCTTGGCATTGGAAGTCCAACATGGAGTTGGCAAGGGAAGACCAAGTGTGTAGCCTTAGCCACGTAAGTCCAAGTGTGTAGCATTGACAGTGAAAGTCCAAGTCATGGGTATTTAGCATTTGGGAAGTCCAAGGGTTGGTATTGGCGGCGTAAGGCTAAGTGGTAGTCTTGGGAGCGTAAGTCCATATGTACCTTGACAGTGTAGACACCAAGAGCATGATAATAGCCAAAGGAAGCACCTGGAGGCTAGTGTATGGATGAACAAGTCATGGATGACTTGGAGGGATCCGCGCATGGATGAATAAGTTATGGATGACTTGAAGGGATCCGATAGACACGAGGCTAGTAGAGGTGGCTAGAAGGCTTAAGTCTAGGCTAAGGGTGTCTAGCAAGTATGAGGGCATCATACTTGGGTTAAACCTCATGGATGAGGTGAACTTGGCCAAGTGACTGAGGTCAAGTGTTGGATGCTCAAATATGTTGTTTGAGGTTTTATCTGACGGTCGGATGCTCAAACAACTTGGTGTTTGAGGTTTTATCTGACGTCAGTCGACTGATATAGGGATTAGTCGATCGGTCCGAGTTGACTGCTAGTTGACTAGTGTTAGGCTAGGGTTTGTGGCCTAACAATCGACTGCCAAGGGTTGGTAGTCGACTGACAAGGGATGATAGTCGACTACTATAGGTGGAAACGACCACAAAAGCAAGGCAGCTCGACCAGCGGCTCAACTGCTTGTTAATCAGTCGACTGATGGGGTTTGGCAGTCGACTGTTGGGGTTTCTATCAGAACTTGTCCAGCGTGGATCGAGTCATTGTGAGACAACGGCTACAGGAGCAGTCGACTGATGGGTATGAGCAGTCGACTGCTAGGCACGAAATCAACCCGAGACAAGCATAAAAGGAGGAGCTTGGGGAGGATTCCCACATCGATTTTTGGTGAGATTTTGGAGGAGAATTGCTGCTACATTTCAGACCTTCAAGAGCAAACTAATGCAATCAACAAGCAAGTGATCAAAGCAAAGTGTTGTAAAGTTTTTCTTTACTTGTATTTCATATTGTCTTTGTATTTTGCTTGTACTTTTGTATTATGTTTTGTAATTGCTTGTATGAGGTTTCTCCACCTCCGACTTGTTGTCGAGAAGGAGTTTGAGTAGTGGTGTGTGTATCACTCGAGCTCGTTGAGATCACCTCGTGGAGTAGGAACCCTAAGGTTTCGAACCACATATATCGCATGTCTTTTGTGTGTGCTTATATTCGTCTTTATTTCGTATTTGTATCTATTATTTCCACTGTATATATTAACAAGAATTGTAGATAAACGATCGATTTCCATCAAGCACGCAATTGGGCTATTCAACCCCCTTCTAGCCAGGCCACGATCCTTCAACATTTTCCCCCTGACTTAACCGAAGCAGTACCTCTAATACGGTGGCCGAGGTGGGAAGTCTGGCAGTCTCGGTATGTCAAGCTCTTGGGAAAATCTGATGCTCAGCCACTGGTGCCACATGTACATGTCGTCTACCTGGGAATTGATGGATGCATTGACGACTCTGTGCTCCTCCTCCCTTGCCCACTGTACCTGTGTAGCATGCATGTGCTGCCGAACCTCCTGGCGATAGGCAGCCTCCTCCTGGAAATAGGCTCGGGCCTCGCTGTAGAACTCCTCGACCCTCTGAAAATGCTTCCACAGATCCTGAAACTCTGCCTTTGTATAGGTCCAGTGCTCCTCCCATCGCTGCCCCTGTGTATGTTGATCGGTGTATATATCATCAAGGCGCGATCAGAACTCGAAGAAGTCGTATACTAGCGTACCTGCATCATGCTCAAAAGTAGAAAAAGAAGGGGGTGCAGGTGTAAACTCTCGTCATGGACTAGGAGGACTCCTATACATATGTGGACTCGAGGGAGAGTGATGGACAGGGGGTGAGAGGGGTGCATGAGTGGAAGGCCCGACATGTGGTGGGGACTCCACTATAAGATCCAACTGCCAATTGGTACGGTCGACGATGGTAGTATGGTCGATGTCGGGGAGCCTAAGGGGCGTCAAGTTCTTCCTTGCAAAATAAAAATAGTGCCCCTCTCTCACTATCATCTTCTTAGCCATGCACACTCTTAGGTCGATGCTAGGGCTCCCTTCTACTCTATCCAGTGCGGTGTAATTGTACCCCATCCTATGGCAAATGTGGGTAATCAATCCCCCTAAAATGATCTCCCCCCTCGCTGCCTTACTCATCTTTACTCGATGCCTAATGAAATGGGAATCGACATCGATGGTATTTCTTTCTTGTATAATGTCCCAAAGGCAAATAAGCTCACTCATTCTTACTACTCCATCGCTCTCCCCTCTCTCAAAGAGGGTACTTGCCATAACTTAGTGAATGTACCGGAAAATAGGGTTTTGTAACCGGGATGCCTTAGCTCTAGAGGGATCAGAGGAGGTTTCTCTGGTTAACTCTGACCAAAATAATCTTGCATTGAACTCGTTGGGGGTTCTCCGCTCTCCCCCACTAGGCAGTCCAAAACATGAGTTCCATTGGTGTAAAGTCCACTCATGTTCAATGTTGAATAACCTAAATGTAATCCTTCCCTCTTCACTCTCTTTCCCCGTCAAAATCTCCGCCTCCAATGAACTCAAGAATTTCAAAACCATCCTAGGGTAGGTTGGGTATCTCACCCCCATAATCTCTCCCCAACCCATTTTTGCAAAAGGGCTTGTACATCCCCAAGAAAACCTAGGGTTTCTAAAAGAGCTTCATCTAAATACCTAGTAGCAGTGATTTTTTGACTGGAAAGCATGTTAAATCTATCCCTATGATCCTCAATATGAAATACAAGGGTTGGGAGAGCATCACCTTCCTCTGGAGCTTGTGGGGCACCCCTTCTCCTTGACCTTCCCTCTGAGGTAGTAGATCGCATTGCCACATGCTTTTTCCTCCTCATTTTTGATTCTTTGAGGCTTATTTGAAGTTTGGAGAGGTGGAAAAGGTGATTTCACACGGCTAGGGAAAGAGGGATTGAAGCACACAGTAGATTTGGGGCAAAATGTATGGTGCTTTGCCTTTTAAATTCACACGACATGGCCATGTGGAATCCACACGGCCGGCCATATGTGACACTGGGAGAGAGCCTGGAACTTGGCACGACCGTGTGAAATTCACACGACCACCTATGTGAGCTCCTAATTTTCTCCCAGAGTGCAACATGGTCCAAATCTTTCACATGCCCCACTGTGTGCGCTTCTGATAATTGGGCACGACCGTGTGGAAACCACACGACCGCCCATGCTTCTCGCTGATGGTTCAAAAAGGGAATGATGTTTCTACCTAGCAAGTTCTTTCTTATCCTAAACTATTTTCGAAGACGTCGATGTCCATAAAGTAAAGTCTAAATTATACACATGCATGCAACAAAAGTAAAAACATATAAAATTAAACTCGGGTTGTCTCCTAAGAAGCGTTTTGTTTAAGGTCTTTTAGCTTGACCATACTCCGTCGCTTCAGCTCGACTCTGGTGGTTCCGTGAACCTCCATTCATCCATCTTAGCATCTTCACTTTCCATGGGGGTACTTGTTATCTTGCAGGAAGTATATCCATCTATGAATGGATCCTTACACTTTGATAAGTTGAATATGTTGATTTCGCGATCCACTTCCAAGGAGACTTTGTGCTCCCTCACGTCTATGCATGCTTCTGTAGTTGCCAGAAATGGTCGCCCTAAGATGATTGGATTATGAGGGTTTGGTCCTGTGTTCAATACAATAAAGTCTGTGGGTATCACTAAACTTTCAACTGCCACAGGTACATTCTCCAAGATGCCAATGGGTTCCTTGATCGAATCATCTGCCATGTGAATAGCCAGGCTCGTTGGTTGTAAACCACTCAGTCCCATCTCACTGTAGAATGCATAGGGCATCACACTAACGAATGACCCTAGGTCGCACAATACTTCATCAAAGCTCTCACCATAGATCATGTAGGGTATAACAAATTCACCAGGGTCTTTCAGCTTGGGTGGAATCTTATCTTCAATTTCTACTTGGTTTGGCAAAGTTGAAATCATAACTGTACACCCCCTAGTGACTTTGTTTTTCTGACCTACCCCCTCACTGTACGCTCCCTCTCCCTTAATCGGGTTTTGCTCAGATGGTAGGGGGAAGCTATCCATGGGTTGTGATACGGTCTCGACGATTTGAGCCACTTGCGTTTCCAACATCCTTGTGTGGCTTGTGAGGCCATCGACAGAGGATTTCAGTTCCCTCAGTGCCTCTTCGGCTCTTTGATGTTGCCGCTGGAATTCTGCATTAGTCTTCGTTTGGGTAGCAATGAAGCCTTCAATCATTAATTTCAGTCTAGATTTAGGCGGTTGTTGCTGCTCACTGCCCTGCTATTGCCCAAATCCTCCCGATTGTTGGAAATTCCTTGAATTATTCCTTTAGGAAAAGTTCAGGTGGTTCCTCCATCCGGGGTTGTAGGTGCTAGAATATGGGTTGTTAGGCCTCTGATTGTGGTCGGCAACCGCATCGACATGCTAAATCTTCTCCTCAAAGTAGTCCTGCCCTCCATAGTAGTCCTCCTGATATGTCGCCACTCTATCTCCAAAGGAATTTGCTGCACGTGCAGAAGTAGGGGTAAGAAAGTCAAACCACTTACTTAGCGCGTCCATTCTTACTGCTAGGTGATTAATGGAGTTGATAGTATATCTACCGGATGCAGGTGTTGGGTGAATACGCTCGGAAGCCCATTGGTGGTGGTTCTGGGTCACCTCCTCAATCAACTCTTTTGCTTCCTCGATGGTCTTATTCATTAATGCTCCCCCTGCAGCAGAATCGAGAGAAACCTTCGTGGCATATGTGATCCCATTATAGAATATATGGATCACTAGCCACCTCTCTAGACCATGATGGGGGTATTGATAGAGTAGCCCTTTGTAGCGATCCCAGGCTTCAAATAGGGACTCCCCTTCCTTCTGACGGAAGCTAGTAATCAAATGACACATGTGGGCTGACTTACTTGGTGGGAAGAATTTATTCATAAATTACTGCTCACACTACTCCCATGTGGTGATGCTTCCTGAGGGAAGGGAATGTAACCATATCTTCGCCTTGTTCCACAGTGAGAACGGGAATAGACTCAGACGGATCACATCTGTGGGCACTCCGTTGAACTTCAATGTTGAGCATATCTCTAAAAATGTCTCTACGTGTTGGTTTGGGTCTTCAGAAGTAGCTCCTTTGAATTGGCTCTGCTGGACCATGTGTATGAGTGCAGGTTTTAATTCAAAGTTATTAGCTGTGATTGATGCTCCAACTATACTCGGCCTATACCCTCTAGCGCTCGGGGCAACGTAGTCCTGTAGAGGCCAACTACCTAGGTTCACCAAAGAGGCATCTTGGTCTTCCATATTCCTCTGTTCAGCTCTCCTACGATGGTAGGTTTGTTCTATTTCTGGGTCTATCGGAAGAAGATTTTCCGATCCTAATCGTCTATGCATACAATGAACTAAGATGCACAATTGGGAGTATATCTACTACTTATTAACAGAAAATAGGATACTTCTAACGCACTGAACAAAATGAAGAAGACCTAAGAACTAAACTAAAGCAAGGTGCAATGTGACTACTAAAATTATGCTAAGATGAATTTAAATAGAAAAAATCTAAAACTGAATAAACTGAAATGAAATGAATCAAGAAAGAAAATCTGACCTAAGTTCGATCCAAGCTATCCACTTTCAATTCGATATCTAATCCAAAGTCCCCGACAACGACGCCAAAAACTTGATGCACGTGAGCATGACCTCAAATCTTCGACAAGGATCGTCGGGGACTCGAAGGGCATGCTCGTGCTCAATGCCCACAAGTGCACAGATGTCGTCAATTAATAAAAGATTATCGATCCCACATAGACTAAGATTTGAATACCGTCTGTCCAGTGGATGTTGTTGTTTGAAATAAATCTCTTAAGAGTATGGGTTGCAAGGTTAATGGTAATCCTAACTTAAGTATGGTGTCACTCAAAGGAAGAGAGGGTTGGTTCGAAGTTCTCAAAAGAGATCCTAGGACTTCGGTTTCACTTGTGCATCGTGGAACATGTTATCAATTAGGTGCGTTGAGATCTCTAATTTACAATCTTGAGGGAGGATCAATATGTAATTGCTCGATGAACTTTTTCTTCTACCGGGAGCTACCTATTCCTAACCAAGTTTACCTTTTGGATCATCAGAGCTCAGGGGGCTGATACCGTTGGGAGCCCTCTGTCACTAAGGTCCCACAACCCTTCTAGAGTTAATTTGTCCTACTTTGGCCCTTCTGCTAAGATAGGTTATTGAGGTACCAAGGCATCCTAATGATCCCTATGTAGAGGCGAATCTTATTTCATATCATGTCCTATTATATTCTACCTTTTACGATTACGGGAGGTAGGATGCCCACAAGGCTCATCCTAGATTCTCCTAGGTTTTTGATACAAAGGTTGTCACCTTTTGTATCGGCTACGCATGGTAGAATTAGAATCAAGACTAAATCTTCATCAATCTCAACAACACAAAATTGCAAATAGCATCAAAGGAGATGAATAACTATTTAAACTAACATTTCCATAAAGACAAGTTACTCCCTAATCCTAGAATCGAAGTATCTACTCCATAGACAAGAGAGAACAAACACAAGACATCTTAGAAAAAATCATTACAATGAAAGTAGAACAAGAAGAATAAGGAGATACTTTCTGTCCTAGCCAATATGCGTGTCTTGGTCATTCTCCACTATGTCGGAGCGTCGGGATGGATCTTCTAGCTGCTTCCTTCCACCCTGTTGCGAGTCTCCGGTGCTTTTCAGGGCACCGCCGTGTCGTTCTAGTCGTCGGGCCTCCTCCCTAGGGTTTGGGCATGCCTTCCTTTTTATAGATGTGAAGCCGACTCTTCATAAATCCCTCAAAAACCCTAGCCTCGTTAAAACTGCCCAGTGCCACACGACCGTGTGGAATCCACACGGCCGACCTTGTGGGGCGCTGGGATGGCTGTCTTCGTGGTTTGGACACGACCATGTGGAATTCACATGGCCGACCATGTCTGCCTCTATTTTACCCGGTGAATGCTTTCCTTTTGCTCGGAAAATGTGTCGTTTCACCTATAAAATGTTGTCCTACACACAAAAGCAACAAGAGCATATCTTCGAACCAGAAAATAGAAAATGTATGCAAAATAAAGTAGAATATGCATGAAACAAGGATAAAACATAACAAGATGTGTGCGAAAACTACTCCTAAAACCCTATATGTTTTGCTCACATCAACTGCTCATAGTCGACTCAGCTACCAAGTGTCAAAACACTTGTCCAGTTGACTGGTCCATAAACCCAGTCGACTGCTAAACCTCAACCATGAGATTTACCCCTATGAATGATCCCCTCATACTTGCTAGACCACCCTTAGCCTAAACCTAAGCCTTCTAGCCACCTCCATCAGCCTCATGCCTATCGGATCCCTCCAAGTCATCCATGACTTGTTCATCAATACGCTAGTCTTCAAGTGCTTTCATCGGCTATTGTCATGCTAACTAGGTCTATACCGCCAAGACACATTTGGTCTTACGCTGCCAAGACACACGCTTGGACTTTATGCCACCAAACATTGGACTTATGCTGCCAAGACTTCCACTTGGACTTTATGCCGCCAATATCACACCCTTAGACTTTCCCTTTCCAACTCCTTGTTGGACTTTCTAATTGCCAAGACCCATGCTTGGACTTTCCATTGCCAAGTACCCATGCTTGGACTTTCCAATTGCCAAGACCCATACTTGGACTTCTCATGCCAAGTACACAAGACTTGGACTTTTCAATGCCAAGTGTCCCACTTGGACTTCTCCATTACCAGACCTATGCTTGGATTTTCCCATTGCCAAGTACTCAAGACTTGGACTTTCCATGCCAAGTGTCCCACTTGGACTTCGCCATCATATGATCAACCCCATGTCAATCATTTAGTCAACCCATTGTCAAACATTGGTTAGGCCATTGTCAAATATCAAAATACTACTCGAGTCAAACTCGAGTCCAGTCAATCGTGACCTAGGCCAATTGCACCAACAGTGTATACAATATATTGTACATTAAACTACCAATAGCACTGACATATAGTTTTTGTTGGGGATCGTTTGATGTGCTAGAGGGGGTGAATAGTGATTCTCGATTTTCTTGATTCGATCATGTTCATGTGTTCATGTCTACACAAGTTAGCATAGCAGAATACAAAAATAAATACAAATATACAACACAAATAAGACAAAAATGATTTAACGTGGTTCGGAACCCTAGTTCCTACTCCATGGTCGAGCTTTAGAGTGAGGTCTAGTGATGCACACCGCTATTAACAAACTTCTTCTTGGAAAGCACTCCGGAAATGGAGAAACCTCTTACAAGATGTTTACAATAATAAATAATAAACTACAACCAAATACAAGAAGAAAATACAGTAATAAGTAAATAAAATTTTACAAAGAGAACTTTTGATTGCTTGCTTATTGGTTGCTTTGGATTGCTCTTGAAGGTATGAAATGCAACAACATTTCCCCTTCAAAATCGCCCCAAAAATCACTGCTAAATTCTCCAACTCAAGCTCCTTTTATAACCTTCACCAGGTTAGATATTCGCTTAGCAGTCGACTGTCAAAAGACACTAGTCAACTACTTGCCTATCCGTTATCTCACAACGAACTAATCTACATTGGATTACTCCAATGGATATCCTAGCAATCGACTGCCAAACCAGTAGTCAGTTGACCAGTCGACTACAAGATATTTTGTGCTCTGGTCGCCTATGACCAATCGACTACTCAACCCTTGTAATCGACTGCTAAACCCTAGCAGTCGATTGCTAGAGCCACAAATAGCAGTTGACTGCCAGAGCCACATATAGCAGTCGAGCTTCAGTCGACTACACGACACGTCAACTGGTCATAATCTCAGTCGACTGCTCAAGTCAAACTAGGCTCTTAAGTGTCGTACACTTAGCCAATCTACTGGTCCATAACCCCAATCGATTGGTAAACCTCAAACATGAGGTTTAACCCAAGTATGATCCCTTCATACTTGATCAACCACCCTTCGCCTAGACCTAAGCCTTCTAGCCACCTCCATCAGCCTCACGACCTCAAGGTCCATCCGAGTCCTCCACGACTCCTTCACCATTCGTGTTAGCCTTCAGGTGCTTCCATCGGCTATGTTATGTTAACCAGGTCTCATTTGCCAAGGTTCATCTGGACTTATTCCACCAAGACTATGTGCTTGGACTATATGCTGCCAAAAACCTCACCCTTGTATTTTCTGATTGTCAAGCCTCAATGCTTGAACTTTCACCGCTAAGACTACACACTTAGACTTACATAGTTAAAACTTCAAACTTGGAATTTCCATGCCAAGTATTCAAACTTGGACTTCCATGCTCAGACCATGCTTGGACTTTCCATGCTAAGTATCTAAACTTAGGTGGCATTTAGTTTAAGGGTTTGGGAATGAGGGAATAGAATGATTCCTAATTATAGTGTTTGGTTAATGGGTTTGGGAATGAGGGAATGAAATCATTATTAATTATTTAGGAATGAAAAAAACCCAAGGGGGATGATGGGTTTAGGATTCATTCCCATCGACCACCATTATCTTTGTCGTCGTTATTTGCCATTTACCCGGATCGTCGGTGCGCCTACCATCGCCGGCTCGTTGGCTGCCACACCCTCGACACCGGCGACCGACGCCCGTCATCGATCGGCCGGGCGTCGCCGCCGTCGCATTGCCGTCGCCGCCTCACCGATCGCCGCCACCGCCACCGATATCGATCGTCGCCACCGACATCGCACCTAATCCTAGCTTATAAACCAAACAACAATATTGGAATGCCTAAACTCATTCCAATTCTAGTCTACTATCAAACTCATTCTCATTCCTATTTTCGCACTCAAACCAAACGCCACCTTAGACTTCCATGCCAAGACCATGCTTGGACTTTTCATGCCAAGACCATTCTTGGACTTTCCATGCCAAACATCCAAATTTGGACTTTTCATGATAAGTATCCAAACTTGGACTTCTCCTTGAGTCTCACTTGAGTCTGGTCAACCTTGACATGAGATTTGATTGCTCCAATAATCTCCCTTAAATAATCTCCCCCATATGACTTTAGTTATCCCAATCATCCACTAGTCATATGGTTAATATATGGTCAAACTATATTGTCAAACAATGGTCAAACTCATTGTAATCCATTGTCAAACATCAAAACCCTACTCGAGTCCCACTTGAGTCTAGTCAATAGTGACCTAGGTCGATTGCACCAACAATCTCTCCCTTTTTGATGTTTAACAATACCTTTAAGTTAGGCTAACAATAACCCAACTAAGCATAGTGAAGATTTACCTAACTTAAACCTCACTTCTCCCCCTTTGGCATACATCAAAAAACCTACCATAGTTTTCAATGTTTCATCTCCCAATGAGATTCTACATTCTCCTCCTTAGTCCACAATCATCTAAGATGTCTTCATTCTTCATAGGAATACGACCCATATCAACAAATGAGAGGCAATCCACAATGAAGGTTCACCTAACCCTCACTTCTCCCCCTTTTATAATCAAATTTTATCCATCATACCAAGATGGACAAAACTCCCCCTAATGGCTTGCTCCCCCTTGACCATTGCACCAACAATGTCCTTGGATAGTTCCTAAGCCTATAGAAAATCTACACAAATTAAATTAAGAGTAAGAGTTCAACATTGAACTTTCACAACCCTTACAATTCAATACTCCATCCTAACTCACACTCCTAATCATTTTCAATGATAATTTCACCCTTCCAATGTTTTCCAAGCACATCCTAGGGTTATGTGACGTTAGGGTAGCCTAAAATTGCTAATAACTAGCTAAACAAACCTTGTTCAGCCAATATCAGACATGACAGTCGACTAAAATAGAAATTAATCGACTGCACCACCACTAGTTGACTGACTGACCTAACAGTCGATTGGTTTATGCAAAATACAGAAATTAGATTTCAGATACGAATTTTGAAAATTGATAAGTAATTATACATATTTTGAGAAATCTTGAAAATTCATATGTACAATACTTATATCAAGTATAATGGGTTAAAAATAATTTTATGATAAAATACCCATTAAATTAAGAGATTGATACAAAGTTCAAAAATATTGAAAACTTTCAATGTTTTATCTAACTTTGTGCCAACTTGTTCAATAATGATTGTTATCAAAAGATATACTTCACCAAGGTTTTTCAAAATGATTTTAAAAATTATTTTCAAAATCTTAATTTCGAATCATGATCTATGGGCTAAATGTACATGACTTGTACATTAGCTTTCCTTATGATTCCTTCATGTTATATTATGAGTTTGTGTTTATCTAGATGCAACATCTATGCACCTTGAACTTAACTCATTTTTCTAACATTTCACATGTGTTGAGGGTGTATAAATATATACACATGTCATCCTATGGGTTTTGTGAGATGTGAATTTGTTCTTCCCTAATCTAAAGGTTCATTCATTATATCTAGGCAACTCTATTTTATTCCCTTATCTTGGAACTTCAAATCATGTCATTCTCCTTAATTCAAATTAATTGACCTAATGCATGAATGATGATCATGACACAAATGGTTTGTATAAATTAAGCATATTTACCAATGATGCATGATTTCATGACATTATAAAATTAATCCTAAACATTATCATGATATTTTATATAATCAAATGAAGCATGATGTCATGACATGACATATGACAACCAAAGCATGACATATAAATAATTCAAAGGTATAAAAATACCTAAATTTTAATTCTAATTATCATTTGTTAAAATTATATCAATTTGCCATAATGCTAATTTTTCCTCAAGTGTGTCAAACACCCAAACTTGGCACACTATGTCTCTAAAATCTAATTGTGCCAATTTTGATTAATTTTTCAATCTTCATAATTTCTATTGACATATCCTAAAATATTTTAGGATATATTTTTAATTTCATTTTCAAAGTATTACAATACTTCAAAAATGGTCTAAAGTGTTATCTTTACCATAGTTAGATTAACTACCTATCCATTCAAGGTTGACACACTTAAACCTATCTAGCGTGAGGGAATCACGCTCCTAGGAACCTAAAATCTATTTGAGCTCCTTGGATTGACAAAGTATTTACTAGGGATGACTTCCATAGATACCTTGTCACTCCCCGAGAGTATGCCGAGCCAAAAATAATCGAACAACATCTCCCCTGTACGTGATATAATCCCCTGATATACATAAAGCCTTTCAACCACAATCACATAACATATACATGGATATAATCTAATAAACACAACAGAAACATACTGACAGATAAACAAGATACAAAGACCCTATGCACTCCAGAGTGACTTGACACAACAAGAATCATAATAGAAACCACATCAAAGGCCAAATACATACAACACATCCGTAACCACAAATACGGAAATGATATAGGATGAAATCCCAAAATAACAATCCAATAGCATACAACAATATGGAAATAATATCCAACCATTCGGTGTGAGATGGGATCAACTGGCGGAGCTCCGAACATCCAAGGAATCTTCTACCTGTTACCTGGGCGACAGAAAACCCAGGGTCCGTGGTGGTGAGTATAAACTCAGGGGTAATATGTAGAAAGTGCATGAACAACATATAGGATATAGAGATCTACAAGTATACATATGAAGATCTACAGGTATACAGAATATGTCCAATAGACATACAATCCTATCCAAATCTAATAACAAGTAACCACAGTATAGTCATACTCAATGCATATACTAAACTGATCAACTGAACATGAAGTAATGTACCAACATACCTGATAATCTGCAACACCATAAGCTATATCATCCCGAACAGATATACAATAACATAACTCATATAACGTACAAATTCAATCCCATATCTGACCAACACTCAAACATATGAACAGTATATAATCACATGTAATAATATCCCGGTCCATACCACACTATGACATGATGCTAATCAAATGCATACAACAGTCTGGAACAAGACATATATCATTCTCAACACATAGCAGTATATAATATGCAAATGGCAGGTATCATGATGTACAAACATATGCAGCAACCAAATGCAGTATCTCACAGGCATATGTAAAACATATATCGAATACATGCATACATATATATATCAGCAATGCATATGCATGGTCATGTCTGCGGACCCATCCAATCACGATCCCAGTATGGCTTGGGTGGCACGACATGACAACTATCCCGACTCCAACCGCCACCACTCTCGGGTGACCGAGTTGGGTAGTATGAAATAGTAGCTAGCTGTCATAGAGCTATATGCTACTCATACGGGGGTCCCTGCTGCTAGCTGCTCCGTCCCTACCCATGAGTAGACGAGAACCGCACTCAGGACAACTGCACATCACACAACCACCGTCTATAATGGGTGAGTGCGCTAACTACCACTCCGCACAGTGGCCAAGTGCGCATCTCCAGCTACCACCATCCATAGTGGTCGAGAACGGACGCACAACAATGCTCTGCACTCAACCCTGCTACCACTACCCCAAGTGGTCGGGGAGGCAGGATGACTAGCGATCCTCTCAACCACAAGGGAGACCTAATCGCCAGCATGCATGCAATGTAATGATGCATAGCTCCACACACGTATCCTCGCAACATTCCCTATCCCACGGGAAGTCCTGGTCAACCAAAAGTCAACTATGCAGGGACTACTAATCCACAGGACTCTCTTTATCACTCAGAGAGTCATACACATCTGACAGTCAACCATGCTAAGACCTCTAGTCCGTAGCGAGATACCATCGACAGTCCATATAACCATACACAGACACACGATCTATAATGGATATACCATCACGCTAGGACCTCCAGTCCATAGCCACTTACTGACAACCACACACTTATCTATGCACAGACAACTAGATCTATCATAGATGCACAACTAATATTTGTACGATACAACAATCGACTCTATAATCTAATCCATCACCTAACCCTAGTGATGTAACACAGTAACCCAATCTGAGGTCACAAAGATAACCCTAACCACCTGTACTTACTGAACATCCATCAGCTAACACACAATAGGGTTTATAGTTCTTATCCTTGATAGATAATCAATGAAGTAACAACAATATATCTCAAAGGTCAAAGGCAGTACAAGCATATGATTAAATAAGAGTGGATTTAAGATCAAAGATATCATCATAGGTCCAAATTCATGCACCGGAATAAGTCAAAACTACCTGACCAGGGTAGATATTACCCACCTGATACGAATCCTATAACAATAGTCCTCAAGCCCGGGAACCTACCTCGTATCAAAGTCCTGAAACTAATCTCCGCTTCAATCACAAACAACCTCTTAATCCATTTGATGGAATCTGATCTGCCCAACCATTAACTGCAAGTAAATCCCATGACATTAACCAAAATCTAATCATGATTATCACACTGATCAATAATTCTAGCAACACAATTGTGCATTCTCCTTCAAGAATTAGTTACTCTAATCACACATCCAATGTATAATATACAATTCAAGGCATACCTTCAACCGTTGCAATCAACCACAACTTCTTGATTCCCTCCAATGAACCCAATTAATCTCACCAAAATTCCTGTCAATCCTGTACAACATTTCCAGCCAACAAATACTCTTCTATCAATAACAAACATATCATCAACTCAAACTAAACCACACCAATAATAATAATATGCATTCGTAAATTACCCGGATCCAACCCACCTAGCCTAGCATCTGTTAAACATCTTCTGGATCCATAGTAACTTAGCCCTGTACAATTCATCAGCCAACTATAATTCAAATTCCATTTCAATAGCACTAAAATCCAAGCTTACCTCGTGATATTACCATTGTTTACAGCCTATCTTGAAGCACAACCTTCTGGATCCATCACTGAAATTTCCAAATCTGGGACGATGGAACCTACCCAGCCGAAATTCCTTGCTCCAATCGACCCTCTTGTCTATCCCTTGAAACATCCTCTGAGGAAGCAAGCGGTGACAAATCAAATTCAAACCGTCGGTGATGGGTGGTGGCACAAGGGATCGAGATTAATCAAATTATCAGCACTCACCCTTATCTAGATCGGCAGAGCACAACAAGATGACGACATCACAGATCCTACTGAGCTGAGCTCACTGCTGCCCAGATCAACAGAGGGCGATAATAGAGAGCTCTGATGGCAATCGCAGATAGAAGAAAGAAAGCGACCGGGGAAACTAGCCAGAACAGGCGATCGACAAAAATGGGAACGACGACGGCAATCGCGTCGGTTAGAGGAGCTCGCTGCCAACAAGATCGGGAGGAATAGATCTCGAGTGAGGGTAGGCGACCGCCGGCGAGGCAACCGATGGCAATGGCGATCGACATGACATCGACATCCCCGAGCTTGCGCAAGAAAGGGAAGCGGAGAAACGAGATCGAGAAGAAAAGAATCGGATTCGGAAAAGAGGGATCACGACTGGAGGAAGAAATCTCGCGATGAAGAGAAGAGGGAAGAAATCGCGATGAGGGATGCGACATGAGAAAACTGGGACCGGGACTTAAGGCGTCCACCAACTCTAACTTGAGCTAGCCCAAGTTTAGCCTAAAGCTAATCTAGGTTTAACTCTAAAACCCAATTAGGCTTTAATCTTCTTCGTATGAACTCCTTTTGAATCCAGAAAAATTCCTGTGAACTCCTGAGAAATTATATAAGACAATTTCTCCATTAACAAGGGGTATTATTATTTTTTTCTCTCGACATTTTACATACCTTCCTAATGACCCTTCTAGGCTTTGAAGCCTTGGTCATTGTGGTCTTTTAAAAGTTAACCCTAGGGATAATTTCCCTTATAACCTTGTTAGTGACTTTCCTAGATTTCTTTGAAACCATAGCCACTAGACATCTACCATGGTCAACACTAGGGATGACTTCCCTTGTGACCGTGGTTTTCTTAGACCTAAATTTAGTTCTATGGTCAAATGAAACACTATAGTAGGTTGGCATGACTTCCTTGGACTTAGGTTTGTAACCCAAACATTTCCTATCCTTGGATGCACCTTGCCTCCTAACTCCTAAGGTTTGCCTATTAGACTCATTTATTGAATTTTTCATCTTTTGAAGGGTCTTTTCTAATTTCTCAAGTTTTGACCTCAAAACTTGATTTTCCTCCACTAGCTTATCCAATTTTAATTTTTCATTAGTTCTTGGGATATTTTTTTTTCTTCCTAGGCATATGCCTACCATTCTTGGAATTATTTCCTAGATTGTTATCCTTAAATGAGCTAGGCTTGAGGTAATTTGTCTAGATTTATCCTTAGACCTAAATTCATAACTTTTAGCACCTAAACAAACATATTTATTATTTCTAGCATACTTTTTATCATGAACGATTGCAAGTGAGTTTCTAGCATGCTTCCTATCACTACTAAAAGAAGAAGCATTATTAAATGATACCTTAGGGTTTGTCTTAGCTCCCTCTACTTTTGAAGCTCCTCCTTTTGTTGGGTTTCCGGCACCGCGGCGTGTGTGTGTTCGATCATGTTTCGTAAACATGAGCACAGCAGAAGCAATTAAAAATAATAAATACTCCTATTTATTACAACACACACAACACACGCATGCTATTACAACAAGTGTAGACATAACCGTAAATTAAAATTGCAATAAAAGGAAATTAAACTACGTTATACCTTTCGTATGACGTGTAGCGGGAACGGCATCAACCGGAACGATCCTCGTAAGAATCGTCTCTATCCGTATCCACGCCGAGCTCCTCGGGATGACTTCGCCAAGCCACGAGCTTCGTCTTCGTATGGGTTACTAGCGGGTCAAGACATAATCACCTCCTCAATTCTAGAGGTGAAGGCTTCCTCCAATTCTTTTACCTCTTCTTCGGAAGTTGAACATCTTTCAACATTTGAGTCTTCACTCTCTTGAAAGGATGAGCCTCCATCCTTGGACTCTTCCTCTACTTGTGTTGGTGAGGGCTTCTCATGGAGCTCAATCAATTTACTCTATAATTTCTTAGCATTTTAAAACTCTTCTATCTTGCAAAAAATATCGTTAGGTAACAAATTTACTAACATCTTTGTTACCTTGTTGTTGATCTTAAATTTTTGGACTTGCTCCTCCGTCCATATCTTCTTCTTGAGAATTTTTCCTTTCTTGTCCGTCGGAGCTTCAAATCATACTTCAACACTAATCCAATTTTCAAATTCACACACAATAAAATATTTCATTCTACCTTTCCATTGGTCAAATTCTTCTCATCCATGGAATTCATAAGGAATAGGTGTGTTGATGTCGTAGTCCAATCCATTGTTAGGCAACTCCATCTCCTCTAGCATTACTCTTGCTGTGATGAGTCCGTGAAGAGTGCCCCGCTCTGATACCACTTATTGGGGATCGTTTGATGTGCTAGAGGGGGTGAATAGCGATTCTCGATTTCCTCGATTCGATCGTGTTCGTGTGTTCTTGTCCACACATGTTAGCATAGTGGAATACAAAAATAAATACAAATATACAATATAATCAAGACAAAAATGATTTAACATGGTTCAGAACCCTAGTTCCTACTCCATGGTCGAGCTCTAGAGTGAACTCTAGTGATGCACACCATCACTAACAAACTTCTCCTTCTTGTAAAACACTCCGGAGGTGGAGAAATTGCTTACAAGATGTTTACAACAATAAATAATAAACTACAACCAAATACAAGAAGCAAATACAATAATAAGTGAAGAAAATTTTACAAAGAGAACTTTTGATTACTCTTGAAGGTTTGGAATGCAACAACACTTCCCCTTCAAAATCACCCTAAAAATCACTGCTAAATCCTCCAACTCGAGCTCCTTTTATAACCTGAATCGGGTTGAATTTGGTCTAGCAGTCGACTATCAAAATGCACCAGTTGACTGCTCGCATATCCCTTGTCTCACAATGGACTAATCCACGCTAGATTACTCTAATGGATACCTTAGCAGTCGATTGCCCTTACTAGCAGTCTACTGGCAAGTTAATAGTCGACTGACCAGTTGACTACTAGATAATTTATGCTATGCCCACCTATGACCAGTCGATTGCTCAACCCTAGCAGTCGACTACTAGTGGACAGTCTACTGCTAAACCCTAGTAGTCGACTGCCAGAGTCACATATAATAGTCGAGCTTCAATCGACTACACGACCAGTTGATTGGTCATAATCACAGTTGACTGCTCGAGTCAAACTAGGCTCTCAAGTGTCATGCACTTGGTCAGTTGACTAGTCCATAACTCCAGTCGACTGGTAAACCTCAAACATGAAGTTTAACCCAAGTATGATCCCCTCATACTTGATAGACCACCCTTAGCCTAGACCTAAGCCTTCTAGCCATCTCCATCAGCCTCACGCCCTCAGGGTCCATCCAGTCCTCGATTGATCTCTCACGATCTTTACTTCTAAGATATACTCAGCTTCTCTCATATTTATTATGTCAAATTGTGATGAAAGTCACTCTTTAACTTCTATCACAAATCCTATATCATTTTCTACTATCAATATATCATCAACGTATAATGATAAAATTACATACTTTCCTTTTTTCTTTCTCAAGAAAACACAATGATCCTCATTGATCATTTCAAAATCATAAGATAAAACGACTTCATTAAATCTTATATTCCATTGTCTTGACACTTGCTTTAGCCCATATATAGACTTTTTAAGCCTACATACTTTCTCCTCTTGGCCTTTATAATGAAATCTTCTTGTTGTACCATATAGATTTTTTCGTTAATCTCACCATTAAGGAAAGCAATTTTTACATCCATTTGATGTTATTCAAAGTCATAATGTGCTACTAAAGATAAAATAACTCATATTAACACAAATTTTACTACAGGAGATATCTCTTCATAGTTAATACCCTCCAATTGGGTATATCCTTTTGCAACGAAATGAGCTTTGTATCGTTTAATCGATCTATCTACTTTTATCTTTATTTTGAGAATCCACTTATTCTCAGTAGCCCTTCGACTTAGAAGAAGATCAACTAAATTCCAAACATGATTCTTTTTCATAGACTTCATTTCTTCATCCATTGCAATTTTTCACTTTTCTCTAACATTACATCTCAATGCTTCCTTAACAGATTGAAGTTCTTCACCGTCAATAGAGAGCATCACCAATGTCTCATTCTCAATATCAAACCTCTTCTTAGGTTTGACCTTACGAACACTTCTTTATAAGTCAACTCATGACTAAACAAATTGCTCCCACTCGATTGACTAGACATGGACATCCCTAATGACACATCTTTCATTGATAATGTTTCATCCTCCTCAAATATAGGAACAATCTTATCAACATCTCCTCTAGCTGGGAACTTAGTTTCATGAAAAGTAACATCTCTCGACTCTATTTCGAAGATGGTTCAATCTTGTTGCTTACCAATGAAAATATAACCTTTGGAGGTCTCAGAATATCTTACAAAGATACATTTCTTATCTCTAAGTCTTAGTTTTCCATATTTGTGAGAACTTTTATGAGCATAGACAGCTGACCCTAGGGTCTTAGATTACTCAAATTTACTTTTTTGTCTATCCAACATTCATATGACATAGATGAAACTGATTTAGAAGACACTCTGTTAAGTATATAGATCACTGCTAATAATGCATCTCCCTAATAGAAAATTGACAAATTAGTCTGAGTCATCATAAACCTAACCATTTCAAGAAGAGTCTTATTTCTTCTTTCAGCAACCCATTTTGCTGTGGAGTTCCTGGGATTGTTAGTTGTATAATAATTCCTTTATCGTTATATACTGTCTTAAACTAATCAGACAAATATTCACCTCCATGATCAGTGCGTAAGTTCATATCCTTATGTCTAATTGATTCTCAACTTCGTTTATATAACGAATGAAACAATTCAATGCTTCAGATTTATGAGAAATTAAATACACGACCAAAACGAGTGAAATCATCAATAAATGTAATAAATAAGAACTTTCATGTCTAGCCTTCACATTCATTGGACTATAAATATTCGAATGAATTAATTACAATAGAAAATCAACCCTAATAGTCTTACTAAATGATTTCCTAGTGCTTTTCCTGTAAGACAATGCTCACATATAGACAAGTTAATCTTAGCATGAGAGCCCAGTAGACCCTTCTTAGCTAACCGATTCTTCCGCTCTTGTCCTATATATCCTAATCTAGCATGTTAAACCTCAATACTTATTTCAACATCACTAGTAAGAACAATATTTGAAAAACAACTATCAATCCCACAATTGATATCCATTTCCACATTAAGAACCATGAAACTATTTGTTAAAAAATCATATCCAATTAATACAGAGTTAATTTGAAGTTCTACATAACGACTATAAAAATTAAAATAATAATCCAAATCAAGAAGAAATATTACATAAACTAAATTCCATTGAATCTCAAAAGCATACAGGACATGATGTAGAAACAAAATACATCTACGACAAAGGTTGAATTTGCATGTGTCAACTCCTTTGACTTTAACCCTTGTATTATTTTCTACATAAATTCATTTGTTGCCAGTTGATACTCGATGGTACTTCACAAATGTAATTCGCTCCCGAGCTATATGGTTGGTTCCTTCAAAATCTATAATCCAAAAAGGATAAGAATCAGCTAACAATACTGAACTAACAACAAAATGCTCGGGAATAGAAGACAGACTTGGATTTATATTTTTCAGCTCAGTACACTCTCGAGCAAAGTGACCCCCTCTTACCATGGTTAAAGCAAGTCATCTTGCTTTTAGATTTCTTTCCAGTCTTCTTTTCTTTCTTCTTGTTTGGACCTAGCCCAACAACAATAACTTCCTATTGGTGTAATCGACCTCGAGTTAAGATTAACCAAGCTTGAGTGAGACTCGAGTAGTGTTTTGATGTTTAACAATGAGTTTGACAATACATTTGACTATACGTATGGACATATGACTAGTGGATAGTTTGGGACAGTCAATGTCATGTGAGGAAAATTGTTAGGAGGAGATTGTTAGAGAAATCAACCTTGGGTTAAGATTGACCAAGCTCGAATAAAACTTGAGAGAGAAAAGTCCAAGTGTGTAGTCTTGGTCGTGCAAGTCCAAGTGTGTAGTCTTGGCAGTGAAAGTCCAAGTATGGATACATGACAAAGGAAAGTCCAAGGGTGTAGTCTTGATCATGTGAGCCCAAGGGTGGAGTCTTGGCAATGTAAGTCCCGAAGACGTGACCTCTTGGCAAAGGTAGACCCGTTAGCATGACAAAGTTGAAGGAAGCACTTGAAGGCTAGCGTGAGGAGCCATGGACTCAAACCAAAGGTGTGAGGTTGATGGAAGTGGCTTGAAGGCTTAGGTCTAGGCTAAGTGTACCCGATGACTTGACGAAGTCGATGGAAGCACTTGAAGGCTAGCGTAAAAGGTGAAGGAGTTGTGGAGGACTCAAATGGACCTTGAGGGCGTGAGGCTGATGGAAGTGGCTTGAAAGCTTAGGTTTAGACTAAGGGCAAGTGTCAAGTATGAATGGATCATACTTGGTGTTAAACCTTAGTTTTGAGGTTTACCGGTCGATTGGTGAGCTAAAACAATTGTGCAGATTGTTTACAGTCGACTGGGGCTTTGGACCAGTGGACTGGTCGAGTGCTTGGCACTCGGAGGCTTAGTTGACTTGGGCAGTCGACTGGGGTTATGACCCAGTCGACTGGTCGAGTAGTTGACTATGGCTCTGGAAGTCGATTGATGACTTGCACCAGTCGACTGTCCATTGGCAATCGACTTCTAGGGTTGAGCAGTCGATTGACCTTAAGTGGGCAAGGCATAGAATGTTTCATAGTTGACTACTGGCTTATAACAATCGACTGTTGGGTCAAGACAGTTGATTGATCGAGCAATTTCTGACGTGGATGAGTCCGTTCACTACAAGAAAATAGGGTTTCAAAGACAAAAAATTTGTCTCTGAAAGTCATTTTTTCATCTCTAAATATAATTTGAGATGAAATACTCCATCTTACAAATCCATTAGTGAAAGCCCTGTCGCTAATTTTGAGAGATAAATATTCCGTCTCTAATTTTAGAAATAAATTAAAATGTCGTTTATAAATTTATTTTTAAGTTGACCAAATAAAATTAATTTCAAATACAAATTTCATCTCTAATTTTGTTTTAAATCCATTAATAATTTGTTTCAAATAATATATCAAATATAATTTTAATCTGTTTATAAATCCATCTATATTTCTATTTTTTAATCAATATATAATTTCATTTTTAAATATATCACTAAATTTTTATTATACTCTATTTATATATTTCTAACCTACATAATGTTTATAAGAAATAATCACACATTTCAAATAAATTAAAAATATTTAAAACAATAAATTTCTAATCCAAAAATTTCATACAATTAAAAATTAACATAAATAAATATGCACATCAACCAAATAAATTTAAACATCAATTTTTTGTTGCTTTCGATAATTTCTTCCTTCATCCTCTTGCTAGTAGCACATACGTCTTTAATTTCTTGTGATAATTCTTTGTTCTTTTTATTAGAGCACATTTCGTTGGAACTTCTATTGTATGATCTTCCAAAGTGTTGATGGTATCCAAATCCATACATCCTTTCCTTACATATGCCACTCACCACATTACACCACGATTTGAGAGTGAAAGAATGATGAGTAGAGTGATTATCAACATTCTGTCTGTCTCTATAGTGTTCCTGTCCATATTACAATAACTTATATTAGTTTAATAAATATAAAAACAAACAAATGAGATATCGATATGTTATAATAAAATAATGAACAATTAATTATATTGACTTACACTAACTCTTGATCTAACATTTAGGTTTAAGATCCAACACTAGATCAAGCAATCCAACTTGATCTAACATCTAAGTTGATCTTCTGATCACAAGATTCTATCTTCTTCCCGATCACAACATCATTCCTTCCCAATCACACATATTTGAGCTACAACCACCATACACACTTGGAACATTTGAAAAAAATAATTCTAGTGTAACTCAAATAATGATCGGAATAAATGAATCCCAACGGTCAACAACATTTGGAACATGTGAAATATGGCATAACAAGTCGAAAACTAAGTGAAAACTATGTTGGAATGTGGAATCAACCAAAAGATAATATGTGAAAAGTCTAAGTCGTGTTGTTTGATCTGGGCTTTGCCCCAACTAATACACTTTGCTTGTTTCAACCCATCTGGATTTTTGTTGCATTTCAGCATAACCTCCTTTGATCGAGTGGTTCACTTACAGATATAAGCTTGTTAAAAATGAAATGTTGACACTATGTTGTCAATTATAGTCTTGTGAACCTCTACCCATTTTAGAAACTAACTAAAAATTGCACCAGGCTTACTTATTGGTAGCACGCCAAAACATTTGCAACATTTTGAACACTTGCAATAGGAATTCTTGTGGTATCCAATCCTACCAAGATCACATTAGACCAGTTAGCCTACCTGGTAAAATCAAAACCAACCAGGCATTCTGGCTGAATCGCCAGTTCAAATGAAAAAAGTGAGAGAGGTTGGCCGATTCAACCCATGTTCTGGTTTGAAAACATTGGTCAAATCTTCACACATCTTATGCAAGTCACTACTGTGTTGGATATGGAACTATCACAAAGGGCAACCATAGAAAATAAGTAATTTACAATGTAACATAAAGTTCAGTCATGCAAGTATTGACACTTTATGTTCACCAAATCACACATATATGTACAAGTGAGACTTCGGAATAATTCTCATAATAAGAAAGCTGTTGGAACAAAATAATGTTTGGCTTTTATGAGTCAGAAACGAACCTCAAATTCACTCTGAGAGAAGCACTCATTAATATGAGTTTGCAGAAATTTCTAGATGATAGTATAACATCTCATTCTAGAACATCTCTTTGATCATATCTTCTCCAAGTGGGAGAAGACAGCGGTGGGAGAACTCCAATGTGTAGACGAGTGGTGCTGCAGTGGCTTGTGGTGATCGCAAAAGGGAAACAGGCCGTGCATGGTTGGTTGGTGTTTTTGGCGGGGAAATCAGGGACGGTAGGTGGCGGCGCCATGGTTGAAGATTGCGTGAGAGGGATGCGGAAGGGGATCGCGAGAGCGGGGATGCAGCAACGACGGTCGCGATGGGCAACGCGATGAGGGAACAACAGACTGATCCGCTCAAGACAGCATGGGAAAAAAAGAGGGAAATATAACCTTAGGTTTTTTGAAACCAACCAAAACTTATGTTAAAATAATTGATTTAAACAACTTTTTTTTTTTTAACCATTCACATGATTAAATCAACTCTTGATTTTTTTTATAATTATTATACAATGTTTAATTAAATTAATTAATATTATCATTACTAATTTTTCTATATATATAACAAGGTAGTTACATGACTATATATTAGACCGCAATGATCATATCTAAGACGACGAAATACACAACAAGTAATTTGATCGTGCACACACCACCAAAATGTGATAGCCACAAACAATTTAGTCTATTAAAATAAATAAATTTATAATTATTTAATAAATTTATTTTTTATTTATATAAATTATAAATAGAGTTTTTTTTGTCTGTTTCAAATATTTTTAAACGGATTTTATGACAAATATGACTTTGTATCATATTTTGTTTCTAATCGGTATTTATTTTTGTTTAAAACATTTATTTTATAAATTCGTTTCTAATTCATTTTAAATTCTGTCTTAATTTTTTTTATATATTATATTTTATTTAAGTAAAACGGATTAGTAATTCCATTGTAAATCCATTTCTAATTTATAAATATTTAAAATGATTTTCAATTCCATTTTAAAAATCTATTTCTGAAGTCTTATTTTCTTGTAGTGGTTGTGAGATAACGATCAAGCGAGTAGTTGACTGGTGCGTAAGGCCAGTTGACCGATCGACGAAAATCAGCTCGAGCTGTAGCTTTAAAAGGAGATTTCGACGGAGGAAATTAGAGCTAGTTCTTAGTGATTTCGAAGGGGATAAGTTGATGTTTTCCATACCTTCCTAGTCATCTAAAGAAACCAAAAGAGTGCTCAAACAAAGATTTATTGTGTTAAGTATTTCTTTACTTGTATTTACTTATTACATTGTATACTTGTTATATTTTATTATAAAGCTTAGGTAGTAAAGAGGTTTACTCCACCTTGGTGCTTACCTAGAGGAGGAAGCTAGTGGAACCATTGAAGATGAGTGATCCGCCTTAAGAATTATCGTGGAGTAGGAGCTTTATCTCCAAACCACGTTAAACAACGGTGTTGTATGCTTGTGCTATTTTTGCTTTTGATTATCTTTATTTCCATTGCACACTAACAATGATTGTAGACAAGCACAACGAATCCAATCGAATGAATCAAAGAAACGTTATTCACCCCCCCTCTAGCACACATCAAGTTCCTAACACTTCCTTTGCCTTTCCCTATCTCTTTTTGAACTATTTCTTCTTCTTGGATCCTGCAAAATCAACATCTACAAAATCTTATCTAGAAATTCTTACAGATTCAACTCTCTCCACCTCTAATTTAATATGACATGAGACATCAATGGAAGTTTTGATACTCCTATGAGTTAGGTTTGCTTCGTGGTCTTCGAAGAATCAGAAATGAAATGTATAACTACTTGAACCTGTTGTTCATCGATCAACTCATGATTAACAGTTTTAAGTTCTCGAATCATATTTGACATCTCCCTTAGGTGCATAACCATGGAGACATTCAGGCGCTTTTCCATGAGATAGCTTCCCTCAACTTATTTTCACAACAGATCGATCACGATGAGTCATCGTAGTAATCATCCGTGCCATTTAAAATTGAGATTAATCAAGTCAGTACAAAACCGACTAACCAGTACAAAAACCAACTTAATTCAATTTATACAGGAATATGATTAACATAAATAATCAAGAAAAATAAATTTTTCTGATTTTAGGAGTTTTTGATCTATTAGTCCCTCGGATCAGTCGACCACACTGACAACTATCAACTTCAAAAAAAAATTCTGAGTCATCTTGGATTTTAATCAGGTGCATCCTTAATTAATCCTGAATCAACCTTGGCCAAAATCAATTTGGAAAGCACTTGTGGTTCCTCAAGCACCTTCCCTAGTTAACTAAGCCTATTCTGAGTTGTTTATACCGAGTCCATGTTCTAACAACTATTCGACACTTCAGTTATGAAGCTAGTCGAACCAGTGTTAACTAAGCCACTCAGCCACTCAGCCACTTAGCCACTCTGTGCTTTGTGATCTTTACTACTCATACAAACATAGTCCTGAGCACTAAGAGCATCGTCTGAGAATTTCTTACGACATCTCGAGCACTTCTTGCAGCATTCGAGTACCGCAGGCACAAGCTTGAGCACCGCTTGCACAAATCGAGCACCGCATCGCACAGAGCGCGCTCCTCACCCGAGCACCCCAAGCACTGAGTGCCTTATGTGCTTCTCACCCAAGTATCGAGAGCACTTTCTCAAGCAAAAACAAGCATTAGCCTGAGCACCCTATGCCCGAGCATCGCTTGTTTCTCACTCTCGAGCACCGTGCGATGTGCAAATTCGGGCTTTGCCTTGAGCACCCCATGCTCTCGAGCTCTGAGCTTCTCAATGGAGTACTGAGCACTCTCCATTGCAAGAAGCCGAGCACCTATGCTCGAGCGTCGCACGCTCCTTGCCTGAGCATGGGCACTTAAGGGAAATGTGTCGAGGACTACATGACGAGGGCCGCTTGCCGAGCATGACGTGTCGAGCGCTATAGTTCTGCTCCAAGATGAGGACCACGTTCTAGCACTCTGTGCCAAGAACTGCATGCCCGAGCACCACACCACGTGATCCTCGCCTCTTTCCCGAGGACCATGAGAAAGACAAGAGCCTCATGCTCCTCTGGGTTGAGCACCTAAAGTGCTTGACCAAGGTTGTCCTTACCGAGTGATAACTCACATGTTGACATGATATTTTGTATTCATTCCTCGATGTTTTGATCTATTCGTATGGTTAATTTGATATATTTATCATGTTTTACGAACATGAATTGCCTTAGCGACTTTAGCAAGGTGTCTTGCAAGATGTGAGCATGTATCCAGGTGAATGCCCTCTAGCATGGCCTAGAGGAATAAGAGCTTACTATGGCCTACAACGTTGTCACTATCTCCGCGACCGAGGACAGTGTGAGACATGATCTGCTGAAGATAGCGAATGCAAGGGTTTCGAAGGCCTATGACCTTCGCCCTTGATGAGTCGTAGCGGTATTCCTTAGTAAATTCAACCCAAGTAACATTAACATTAAATTCGTTAGGCTCTCTCCTTTCCTCGCCACAAGGTAACTCAAAAATTAAGTTGAATTGTTCCAAATTTAACTCATGCTCGGTGTTAAATAAACAGAGAGTGATGCGACTATCATCGCATCCCTCACTGGACAAGACATTAGCTTCCACCGAGCTAAGGAACTCTAAGGTAATGTGAATGTAGGTTGGATTTTTTATATGCATGAATTCGATCCACCCTACCCTTCCTAACATCCAATAAATATCATATTTTAAACGTAAGACCTCTAAATCATGGTTATCTAGATATCGGGTGTTTATGATCTTACGTTGAATTAAATACTCGTACCTAGATTTTTGAGAATTATCCCTAAAAATAATTTCGTTGGGGTTAGGATCGTTACCTACATTTTTACCTCTCCCCCTTGATCGTGAACTGACTCCCTCGCCATGGTGTCGTTTTGAAGCCATCGGAGTTTGAAAAGAGGGAAAAATTTTTGAATTTGAGAAGATCACCGGAGGTACTATTCCAGGTTGCTATAAAATCTGTCGGACTTATGATTGGGATGCTATTGGACAAGAAAAGTAGATCGGACTTTGAGAAATATGCTGAAAAGTTGGATTTTGGGAATAATGGCCGGAGTTCACCAGAAAATGTCCATATCAGATCGCTAAAAAAGCTGGAGATCGTCAGAAAATTCTGAATTTTGCTAAATATTGGTTGTTACGGTAGAGAAATCACTGGAGACGTAGCCTATGACCTCTAGAATGGTTTGGAGGTGAGCTTTGCGGTGGAAGATGGCTGGATTGTCACCGGCAATTGAAGCTTGTCTGGGCTCGGAATGTTGCCGCCAGAATCATTGGAGAAGGTAGGAACTCAGGTGTGACACTTAAAACTCCAATTTTCCTATCGATTGAACACTGTAGGAGGGTTGGGAAGGATTTGAGATGCCGGAGGACTCGGATCGTGGGAGGTTAGAGCCAAATCTAGGGTTTACGGTAGTGGAAAAAGGGCTTCGATGATTTTTAAAATCGCGATCCACGGTCGCAATTTTCTCCATGGGTGTCCCATAGACCCGTCTTCCTGCGATCCACGACCATGGAAATATCCACAGGTGACCCTGTGGTCGTCTTCTTTTTCTCCATATGATCCATATGTTGGGTTGCAACTGATATATAAATGTATTTTTGTCATTTCATAAATAACCATAGTGAAATAAAATATAATAATTTTTTAAATTATTATAACATACACATCTACGAATGAAAGATTACAATATGTGCAGACATATCTGTCAAATAAAATTTTACATTAAATTAAGAATAAACTCAATTTTATCCTAGGTATACCTTTCGGATGATCTTGAGCCGGAAGGGCATCAACCGTACGACACTCGCGTAGCTTTGTCTCTACTCGTGTCCACGCTAAATCTTCAGAGGGACGATTTCTCTAAACCACGAGTTTGACCTTCTCTCCGCTACTAGACGAAGCAAGAAGGTCGGATGATCATAGAGCAAGAAAGCCAACCCAAAAAAAAATAGGAAACAACTCTTGTTTCCTTGGTGGCCGACGGAAAGCTTCAAAACCCAACTCTCCTAGGTTCGGCCAAGGGCACAAAGGAAGAAACCTTTGTTCCAAATCTTAACCGAAGTTCCCCACTCCCTTGGGGAGGAGTTGGCCAGACCTAAAGCAAGAGATAGACTTGTTAGGGTTGACGACAAAGAGAACCTCAACAACTCTTGTTGGCGGCAAGAAGAGGAAAGAGAGGAAGGAGAAGGAGTAGGCGGCAAGGAGAAAGAGAAAGGGATTAAACACGACCATTAATTAGGTTTTAGCCTTTATAACTCTTCTAAACCTAATGGGTTATGGGTTAGTGGATCAAATCCATAAGTCTATAACCATTAAGATTTAATCTCATCCATTAAGCCCTAATTGGGCCCTTAACCAAAAGAAGACCCATTTAATTAAAATCAAACGGGATTGGTTTATAATTAAACCTCTTAATGCCCAACCCATCTTCTTAAGACGTGCTCCTTTCGCATTTCTGATTTGACAAATATTTCCATATTTGTCATGTGTTTGGTCCAACCAAACTCGATCTCTCTCGATCTTGAGAATTCAATTCTCAAACTCGTCTTTAAGTCTCTTCGAATGATTCGTTATGCGTGTGACCTTATAGGTTCTCGATTTATGTTGGTCGTCCATAATTAACCATTAATTATGGAACGATCATGAGTGACACCTAGTAGTACATCATGATCCCTAATTAATCGAAAAATTAACGGTTGATCTCAGAATCATTTCCGAACCCTTCAGCAGCTACAATGAATCATGTCTTGTTCCTTTCACTCATCTTATACCCATTTGGTGTTGGATCGAGCGGATCGCTAGAGGGGGGGGGGGGTGAATAGCGATCAAATTTTTTCTTCGAATTCGTTCGATAGACAATTAAACGCAGCGAAAAGATAAATGAATAAATAAACAAGACAAATGGATTTTTTACTTGGTTCGTAGCCTTCGGCTACTACTCCAAGGCCCTAACGGTCTTAGACCGTGTACGGAGAGCAATTCACTAAAACACTCCTCCTCGTTGGAGGTAGGAGTTAGATGATTACAAAAATCTTCGAAAGCAAAAGATAGAGAGACAAACCCTCTCATTCTATTAATGTAAAATGCAATGATAGAAAACCTCGATTAACAAAAAGAATTGCAATATTAATGAAACGACAAAATAAGATTATACTAACAACTAGGAAATATAAATTAAGCTAGGGTTGTTGGCAGCACTTCGTCGTTGTAGAGTCGTCAGAGAGTCGTAGCGTTGAGGAGGCTTTTGAGCACTTAGAGATTGATGAAAAACCCTAGGAGAGGCCCTCCTTTTATAGCCCTTGTGCCCCTTTTCGAGAGGATCTTCAACCAATAGGAATTGGACACAAGACTCCTTGAAAAATGGTGATAAAGTTTGACTCCTCGAGGCTGATTATTGACCATCGATTGAACTGATTTCTTGGCCGGTTGAACTGATGGCTCAGCAGTTGAACTGATCCTTGGCTGGTTGAACTGATTTCTAGACTTTTCGACTGTAATAAAGAGTTAGCTCGAAATATAAGTGAATTCGACGGTCACTTGCTGTCCGATCTCAACATAGACCTTCCATGGGAAGCCTTGGTCGAATCGTCGCCTAAGGATGTCCCCGTATGGAGGACTCGACCTTACTTACGCTCACTCAAACGAGCTTACCTCAACATTTACCTTTGAAGCCTTGCTTTCGGTCTCCACCTGATTCCTTCGGCTCCCTCCGAAGTCCTCCCGGTGTCGCCCGACCACTACGATTCTCTCCGAGTGTCGCTGATCTTCGACTTAGCTTAGCATTTCTGCATACTTGATTCAGCTCGTAAGATAATGATATATCCTTGACTTTGCGTCTTTTGTCATAATCAAAATACAGGTTCGACTTAGGTGCCCTTGCACTAACAATCTCTCCCTTTTTGATCCTATGGCAAATTTACGCAAAGTTAAGGGAAAATATAAAGCAGAAAATGAGTAAGATAAACGTTATGCTCATTTGTAGTGAACTCCCTCTTAACCTTCGGTGAGTTTTAAAACAAAAGTTTAATTTTCAAAAATTTAAATTTTGTTCTCCCCCTTAACTTATGCTCTTCTCCCCCTTTTGCCATGAATCAAAAAAGCTATGGAGTTTTATATAAAAAGTAGGGGGTTTTTAATAGAAAAGGTAGCATGCATAAAGATTATCTAACATGAGTCCAAGCATGTGTCTTGATTTAATTTGGTTCGAGGTATAGCCCTCTGCACCAACAATGTAAGTTTTTTGGAAACTAAGTTTGATTTTCAAAATACTTATAAAATTAGCTTTGAGTTCCACAATACTTATACGCTAATGACTTTTGAAAATATATAACCCTTAGGGTTAGTTTGCTCTCCCCCTTAATCAAATATATAAGGTATAGAAGAGTTAGGGGGCGCTAAGCATTGACCTAGAAGGTTGTATATTTAGAGTTTTGTCCGAGTATAAATAAACGTTTAAGCTCAATAGTTTGAAAAATAGATAGCATTTTTTAAAAAGATTATGTAAATTGAAATTGTTCCTTATTCATCTCACCCATTCTAAGTGTCTTAGAATTGGTTCACCTTATATGTTGTGTGAGATGATTCCAATTTTATCTTGATTAAGTTTTAATGATTTGAAACTAGTCAACCTTGCGTTAGATTCAGATTTGATCCCAAGCTCATCAAGTCACCTTTTCAAGATCTTGGCTTCCAGGTCGTGGCGAGGCACAGGGGTCTTCTTTGATTGAAAAAATGACCACTTCCTTAGACAAAGCCAATTTCAAGAAAATAGTAACTTGACTCACCTAAGACCACTTCCTAATCTAACTAGTCTAGGATACGACAAGGTAGCTTCAGCTAGTTCCACTCGGTCAAGTGAACCGAACTAGATACGCCTTATCTAGCTCGAATGCAAGAGACTCCGTTTTCCTAGTGTACTATCATCTTGCCGCATCCTGGTACTATGTTATTAAACATTGACGAGTTATAGTCCTATCTAACCATTCTAAAGAAAATAAGAGGTTTAGGTTATCGGATATACTATTTTGGTATTAGCACCCCCTGGATCATTGAACCAGTATGGTCTGGTCAAGTAATGAACTTGATCCTGGGGAATCCAAAACTTATTGGTCCTTATATGTGAGTTTAATAAGGTTTTCGGGACCCACGCTTGGACTCGATGATGACTACGGTTTACGATAGACATGTAAGATCTATTCGTAGTCTTTGAGCTATATCCGAGTCCGACTCTGTTGTACACGACTCTCTGAGTTCCAAGAAGTCGATTAAGATTCTTGGACCCCGTCGAGAACTTGTTCAACCGAGCTTCGAGCTCTTGGACTCGTCCTTTCAAGAGAGAGTTCTCTTCTTCGAGTTTTTCAACTCGAGTTGAGTCCTCCTCTTGAACTCGACTAGTCGAAGAGTTTAGGGGTGTCTCTTGTTTGAGGGTTTCAACCTCCTCAACCAAGGACTCAACCCTAGACTCGAATTTAGCTAATTTCCTAGTTAGCAATTTAATTGTATTATAAAGCGTATGAATTAGTGACCGACTAACCTTAATTTTCTCTTTTGGTCCGACTTTGAGTTGCTTCTCGAAGTAGTCCTCGAGTTCGGAGTCGGTGTTGTAATTGGATTCTGATTCGGACTCTGACTTAGACTCTTCGGGTCTTGTCATGCATGCTATGCCGACGCCTTCTTCGTTGTCCCATGTTGCATGAAAAGCCTTCTTTTGATTTGATTTGAATTGTGCCCTCTTTTGGTTCTTTAGTAGCCTCCTTTCCCTCCGAATGATCTTCCATACTACGTTTACTATTGCTTCCACCTCTTCGGATTCAGACTCTGATTCATCTTTGGGTTCGAGTCCATCTTCTTGCCTGGTAGGTGGCTTGCTTCTTTGTCCTACAAGTAGAGCAATACCTCTCTCGGCCCGGACCACGTTAGTCTGCTCGTGAAGTTCAAACTCGGAAAATAACTCGTCTAACCTAAGCTTCGAAAGGTCCTTAGAGACCTTGTAGGCATCGACCATGGATGCCCACAAGGTAGTCCTAGGAAATGAATTAAGAACGTACCTTAGGAGTCACGGTTTTTGACCTTGTGTCCGATAGTGTGCAGGCTGTTGACAATGTCTTGGCATCTTAAGGTTATATAACTTATTGAAAAGAAGGTCACGTTTACATACCTTAGCATCAAACGTTCCTTCGTGTAGCTCGATTAATTTGTTCCATAGGTCCTTTGCACTGATGAAGGGTCCAATGCGGTTGAGCTCCTCTTTGGACAGACCGCACTGCAACATTTGGGTCGCCTTTGCATCGGCTTCGATTTGCCTCTTGGTTGCATTGGTCCACTTGTTGAAATCCAAGGGCTCGCCTTGATCATTGGTGGGTAGAGCAAAGCCGGTTTGGATGATTATCCAAATCTTGACTTGTGTTTTTAGAAAACACTCCATCCGACCTTTCCAATAATGGAAATCATCTCCGTTAAAGAACGGAGGTCGGATGGTGTTGTACCCTTCAATGTGGGCCATTTGGAAGGAAAACCTTGCACACAAAAAAAACACGAAAGAGGTTTCAAGACTTTGCCTTGGATTAGAAATGTAGGAAATGAAAAGAAACAAAAGGAATATATGAAAAATAACCAACTAAAATCAAAGATGAGCACTTACAACCTTCGATGTCCCCGAAAGAGTACTAAACGTTGGTTTTTGGGGATGAACGAAGATTGTTATGAGAGTAAACCCCTCATAATAAGTGTAGATCTCTCAGAGAGCTTCGTTTTAGTAGGTAGCCCATTTCGTGGGTCAACTTGTACGAAAAGTTATGCCCATTTTACCATCGGCTACTCCAAAATCGAATACTTGCAAAACAAAACAAAAAGAAAAGTACCAAGACTTCGTCTTGGATTAGTAGTGCGGGAGAAAATTTAAACGAATAAAAAAAGATCTGTAAAATTCAAAAACAAATCTGCTAGATTGCTGGTTTCACCAAATCTTAGCGCCCCCGGATCTGATACCAATTGTTGGATCGAGCGGATCGCTAGAGGGGGGGGGGTGAATAACGATAAAACTTTTTCTTCGAATTCGTTTGATAGACAATTAAACGCAGCGGAAAGATAAATGAATAAATAAACAAGACAAATGGATTTTTTACTTGGTTCGTAGCCTTCGGCCACTACTCTAAGGCCCTAACGGTCCTAGACCGTGTATAGAGGGCAATTCACTAAAACACTCCTCCTCGTTGAAGGTAGGAGTTAGACGATTACAAAAACCTTCGAAAGCAAAAGATAGAGAGACAAATCCTCTCCTTCTATTAATGTAAAATGCAACGATAGAAAACCTCGATTAACAAAAGGAATTGCAATATTAATGAAATGACAAAATAAGATTATACCAACAACTAGGAAATATAAATTAAGCTAGGGTTGTTGGTAGCACTTCATCGTTGTAGAGTCGTCGGAGAGTCGTAGCGTTGAGGAGGCTTTTGAGCACTTAGAGATTGATGAAAAACCCTAGGAGAGGCCCTCCTTTTATAGCCCTTGAGCCCCTTTTCGAAAGGATCTTCAACCAATAGGAATTGGGCACAAGACTCCTTGAAAAATGGTGATAAAGCTTGACTCCTCGAGGCTGATTATTGACCATCGGTTGAAGTGATTTCTTGGCCGGTTGAACTGATGGCTCAGCAGTTGAACTGATCCTTGGCCGGTTGAACTGATGGCTCAGCAGTTGAACTGATCCTTGGCCGGTTGAACTGATTTCCAGACTTTTCGACTATAATAAAGAGTTAGCTCGAAATATAAGTGAATTCGACGGCCACTTGCCTTCCGATCTCAACATAGACCTTCCATGGGAAGTCTTGGTCGAATCGTCACCTAAGGATGTCCCCGTATGGAGGACTCGACCTTACTTACGCTCACTCACACGAGCTTACCTCAACATTTACCTTTGAAGCCTTGTTTTTGGTCTCCACCTGATTCCTTCGGCTCCCTCCGAAGTCCTCTCGGTGTCGCCCGACCACTACGATTCTCTCCGAGTGTCGCTGACCTTCGGCTTAGCTTAGCATTTCTGCATACTTGATTCAGCTCGTAAGATAATGATATATCCTTGACTTTGCGTCTTTTGTTATAATCAAAATACAGGTTCGACTTAGGTGCCCTTGCACCAACATTTGGTTCAGGACATGGTCTATTGTGTCAGTCCCCACTACACTGACTACGTCACACCTAGCCCAAGTAATACTTCATCGTCCAATAGATTCTAATTACTTCGACATGTATCCAAGAGTATCATACTCTTCACATGCAATGCTTTGGCCAAAGACTTTGAGTAACAATCCAACGAGTGGCCATAGGGTATACATCTCCCCTCAAGGAGCGGTAAATCCTTTATTGGCTATTCAATCACCTTCGGACACTTCAACTTATACCCAATCATCCGTTACCCACACCTCCATAGAGATGTATCAACTAAGATGTCAAAGTATAAGTCTCCATGACCAAGATGACTTGAATACCTCAAGTCGAAGAAAACTCACACTCGAGCTGTAGTAATAACTTCACTGACATATTTTATATGTAGAGAACCATGTGAAGTCTTACAGTAGGTCACTCCAATGAACTAGTTACCCATAACCAACATCCACGTTTAACTCTCGACATCACAATGTCTCCAGCTAGTGAGAAGCAGCTGCTTGGATAAACCAAGGAGTATAACCCGTGTTAATCTCACAGAATCGATGATGTCCAAATTCATCGATTCATCAACTAGGGAATATTTCAATACTTCATAATTACACATGTAGAGATACTCACTAGTTGTGATCCAATCACAAATTTTCTCATGCTATGAATCGTATTGTGGACATTTAGTAAATGAGTTTAAGATCCAATCAAACACATATGAGATGTGCACTCAAATAGTGAATCTTTATTTATCAAATAAATAGCCATAAGGCGATTGTCTTAGGACACCTCTCAAACATAACATACTCCCACTTGACCTAAATCCAATCGCCATAGTATCCAATCCCATAGTCCGTGATGTGACTCTCAAACTTACTTTGTGATAGAGCCTTTGTCAAAGAATCTGCTTGGTTCCTTTCTGTGGGAATCTTCTCGATTTGTATTTCTTTCCTGCTGATGATTTCTCTGATCAGATGATATCGCTGAAGCACGTGTTTGGATCGTTGGTGAGACCTGGGTTCCTTTGCCTGTGAAATAGCTCTAGTGTTATCGTAGTAAACTGGTAATGCTTCAACAATGGATGGAACGCCCCCAAGTTCGGAGATGAACTTCTTGATCCAAACTACCTCCTTTGCTACTTTAGAAGCTGCAATGTATTCTGCCTCCGTGGTAGAATCGACAACTGTCTTATTTAGAACTTTTCCAACTCACTGCGCCTCCATTTAGTGTGAGTATGTACCCAGGCTATGACTTGGAGTCATCATTGTATGTCTGAAAGCTGACATCGGTATACTCACGTGTAACCATATCATCTCCTCCATATACCAAGAACATATCCTTAGTTCTTTTCAAGTACTTAAGGATTGCCTTGACAACCACCCAATGATCAATTCCTGGATCTGACTGATATCTTTTCGTGACACTCAGAGCATATGACATGTCGGACCTCATACATAACATAACATACATAATATATCCTATTGCAGAAGCATAAGGAATCTTATTTATGCAAATCCTCTTATCTTCTGTGCGGGGACACAAACTTTGAAAGGTGAATCCCATGTCTCATGGGTATATAAACATTCTTGGATTCAAACATGCTAAACAGCTTTAGCACTCTGTCTATATATGTAGATTACGAAAGACCAAGCAACCTTTTCGATCTATCTCTACAAATCTTAATCCTGAGGATGTAGGTCGCTTCTCCCATGTCTTTCATGGAGAACATTTTGGATAACCAAACTTTGACTGACTATAAGATAGATATATTATTTCCTATGAGTAATATGTCATCAACATATAATATTAGGAACATGATCACACTCCCACTAACCTTCTTGTACACACAAGGTTCGTCAGGATTTTGCGAGAAATCAAACTCTTTGATCGCCTCATCAAAACAGATATTCCAACTCCTAGATGCTTGCTTCAGTTCTTAAATGGACCGTTGAAGCTTGCATACTTTGGTTTTGTCAAACGATGCGAAACCCTCGGGTTGTATCATATACACATCCTCATGTAGGTTTCTATTAAGAAAAGTTGTTTTCACATTCATCTATCATATCTCATAATCATAATGAGCTACTATGGTTAGGAGTATCCGAATAGATTTAAGCATGACAACTGGTGAGAAGGTCTCGTCATAGTCAACACCTTGCTTTTAACGATAATCTTTTGCTACCAATCTTGCTTTATAGGTAATCATATTACCATCCATGTCAGTTTTCTTCTTGAAAACCCACTTGCACTCAATAGGCATGATGTCTTCAGGTGGATCCACCAAGTTCCAAACTTGGTTTTCATATATGGAATCCATTTTCGATTTCATGGCTACCAGCCATTTATCCCTTTCTGAACTTTTCAGAACTTCTTCGTAACTAGTAGGTTCCTCATCCTCAATGAGTAACACATCATTAGATTCACTTATGAGAAATCCATATCTCTCAGGAATCTTATGTGACCTGCCAGATCTGCGAAGAGGTGGTATAACGATAGGTTCAATCATTATCTCATCATCATGAATAATCGATTGTGGTTCCGGTATATGCGTCTCTTTAGTGTCTATTGGAGTTTCTTGAACTTCCTCAAGTTTAAGCGGACTCCCACTGTTTTCTTGCAAGAGAAACTCTTTCTCTAGAAATATAACATTCCTTGAAACAAACACCTTTTATTCCAAGGGATGATAGAATTGGTCATCCCTCGTTTCCTTGGGGTATCCAATAAATAGACACTTATCAGACTTAGCATCTAGCTTGTCTGATGTAGTCTTCTTCACGTAAGCAGGACATCCCCATGTCTTCAAATAAGACAATTGAGGTTTCTTACCAATTCATATCTAATATGGAGTAGCAGAGACTGCATTAGTCGGAACTTTATTCAATAAGTGAATTGTTGTCTCAAGTGTGTAATCACAAAAGGATTTGGGAAGGCTTGCATGATTCATCATCGATCTCACCATGTCTAATAAGGTTCGATTTCACCTTTCTGATACACTGTTATGTTGTGGTGTATAAAGCGGAGTCCATTGAGACAATATACTATTGTCCCTTAGATAATCCAAAAACTCTTGGCTTAAGTACTCACCACCTCGATCGGATCGAAGTATCTTAATACTTTTACCAAGTTGTTTATCTACTTTATTTCTGAATTCTTTGAACTTTTCAAAGGATTCAGATTTATATCTCATAAGATATATATACCCAAATCATGAGTGATCATCGATAACGGTAATGAAGTAGCTATAACCTCCTTGAGCATGAATTGACATTGGTCCACATACATCAGTATGTATGAGACCAAGTAACTCTTCCACTAGCTTATCCTTTCCAGAAAAGGGCAACTTTGTCATCTTGCCTTGTAAGCATGATTCACATGTTTTAAATGAATCTAATTCAAAAGATTCTAGAATTCCACTCTTGTGTAACTCTAACATGCACTTCTTGCTTATATGGCCAAGGCGACAATGCCACATGTAGGAGGTTAACTGATTATCCTTTCGAGCACGCTTGTTGCTCGCTTCGATATTGAATACATCACTGGATGTATCTAACATGTAGATACCATTGCATAAAATTCCAGTGCTATAAAGAACATCATTCAAGGTTATATAACAATAATTGTTACTAAACGTCAAATGGTAACCCTTTCAATTTAAACAATAAATAGAAATATGTTCTTTATTAATGCAGGAACAAAATAACAATTATCTATTTCTAAGACAAGTCCACTATGATGCTTCGGCAAATATGTTCTGACGGCGATAGGTGCAACCTTTGCTCCATTGTCGACTCGCAGAATCGCTTCTCCCTTGACAAGTCTTCTGCTATCCCTTAGCCCCTGTATGTCATTACATATATGTGAGTCACACTCGGTATCCAATATCCAAGCATCAAAGGAAATAGCATGACAGTCAATAACGAAGATACCTGAAGAGGATGGGGCATCAGATGCCAGCTTCTTCTTCAAAGACTCAAGATAGATCTTGCAGTTCCTTCACCAATGGCCCATCTTGTTGTTAGTGATATATGAGAGATGTCCTAAGATAATCTCCGTATGGTTGTACTATTTATTTGATAAATGAAGATTCACTATTTGAGTATACATGTTTTCATGTATTTGATTGGATCTTAAACTCATTTACTGAATGTCCGCAATACGATTCACAACATGAGAGAATTTGTGATTGGATCACAACTATTGAGTATCTCTACATGTGTAATTGTGATGTATTGGAAATATCACTAGTCGATGAATTGATGTATTCAGACACCATCAATTCTATTGAGACTAGCACGAGTTATATTCTTTGGTTTATCTAAGTAGCTGTTCCTCACTGGCTGGAGACATTGGGATGTCCGGAGTTAATCGTGGATGCTAGTTATCGTAACTAGTTCATTGAAGTGACTACTTGTAAGACTTCATATGGTTCTCTGCATATATGGGTATGTCAATGAAGTTCTTACTGCAACTTTAGTGTGATGTTCCTTCGACTTGCGGTATTCAAGTCATCTTAGTCATGTAGACTTATGCTTTGACATCTTAAGCAAACATCTCCGAGGAGTTGTGGACCCGGGATGATTGGGTATAAGTCGAAGTGACCGAAGGTGTTTGAATAGCCTACAGAGAATTCACCACTCCTTGCGAGGAGATGTATACCCTATGGCCTCTCGTGGGATTGTCTTTGGCCAAAGCATTACATGTTTAGAGTATGGTACTCTTAGATACATGTGTAGTATTAGAATCCGTAGGACAAGGAAGTAATACTTGGAATAGGTGTGACGTAGTCAGCCTAGTGAGGACTGACACGATAGATCATGTCCTAAACCAAGTGGGTATAAGATGAGTGAAGCGAATGGGATACATTTCACTATAGCTGCTGAAGGGTTTTAGAAGCATTCTGGGATCAACCGTTGATTTTTCAGTTAATTGGGGATCATGATGTACTACTAGGTGTCACTCATGATCGTTCTATAATTAATGGTTTATAAACGACCAACATAAACCGGGAACCTATTTGGTCACACACACTAGGAGTATTATTCGAAGGATTTAAAATGAGCTTGAGAATAGGATTCTCAGATCGAGAGAGACTTGGTTTGGTTGGACCAAACAAAGAACGAATATGAAAGTGTTTTAGTCGCATCGGAAGCATGGATGGGCCGAGTCTTATGAAGACATGATGGATGAACCAAATCAGTTTGGTTCTAATCCTATGGTGGAAAATAAATCAAAGGGGTTTGGTTTGTTTTAAACAAATGAACCAAAATTGGTTCGGTTTGTTTTAACTTAAAATAGACTAACGCGGTTTGGTTTATTTTAACTTAAGTTAATGGAGCGGGTTAACGGGTTTTGATTGTGAACCAATAACCCTTTAAGAAAAGGTTCTTGAGAAAAGGTTTTAGAGAAGAGGTCTTGAGAAAAAGTCTCTTAATGGATAAGAGATACGTACTCTATAAATAACGGGTTTGTGAGATATCCCGGAATGAATCAGTTCAAGGTTTTGAAAACCCTAGCCGTTTTTTCCTTCTTATCCTCCTTGGTGTTGCCGCCCAACCATTGTTGTCGCCCAATCCCTTAGTGTCGCCACCTCCTCCTTGCCGTCGGCCAACCACCAGCCATCGGCAACCCTTCGGCCATCCTCCCTTGGCTTCGGTGACCAAGGACCAGCCGACCATCTTCTTTGGCCGACACCAACTCCTCCACACAAGCTGTCCAGTTCTCCTATTTGTGGAGAGGTCGTTTGGTCGACATTTTGTGCTCCTACAGTGACCTAATTTCCAGGGATTGGATCTCCGACAATCTCCTTTGGTGGAGGACCAAGGTTTTGTCAATTGGTTGACGAAAACCACTTCCGAGAAGCGAGTTCGTGGAACTCGATTTTTGAATCCGAATTTGATTCGGATTGTGATAATCTCTCGATCACAACGTCTTCGAATCGAGACTAGTATCTCGTGAGAAGACAAGGCTCGTAGCTTTGTGAAGCTATTTCGATGATACTCGGCATGGATACAGATAGAGGCGAAACTTACGTGGGTCGCTAAGGTTGATGTCATTTCTGCTTCACGTAATTCGTCAGGTATACCTAGATTAGTTTCTTTATTGCAAAATTTAAAATAGCGATTATGTCTACACTTGATGTATCCTTGCATGCGTGTGGTGTGTGTTGTAATAAGTTAGTTATTACTTATTTTATTTGCTTCCGCTGTGCATGTTTACGAAACATGTTCGAACGCACACCCATGTCGGAGTCGGAGAAACCCAACAGTGGTATCAGAGCCCGACTGTGTTTTGACATAATCGTAAAATTATTTTACGATAGTCATAATTATATTTTTGGAAATTCTATACTTTTGGAAAGTTTAGAAATAATTATGGAAATTTTAATTAGTAAAGAAATTCAAATTGGAAATTTTCTAATGTGATTAGGAAATTACAATTTAAGAAATTTGTTTCCTAAATTAAATTTGAATTTCCTTGATTAATATTTTTCATAAATAAAATATGTGATTAAATTTGAAATTTTTTTTCCTAATTTAATCGGGATTTGATTTGGGAAATCAAATCACAAACATATTTTATTTCTAAAAATTAATTATGACAATATGGAAACTACTTGTACATGCATAATTGTATGCCATGTAATTGCATTAGATGCATATCTTTATGGCATGTGTGTCATGACATGTAGATGTATGTCATGTGTGTCATGTCATGTAGATAATAGTTATTTGCATGCAAAGAGGATGAGACCTTAAATCCCTTATACAATATTAAAGCCTACACCTTCCATTAATATGATTAGAACCAGAGTTCCGTTTCTTGTTTGGGTTGTTGGACTCTCTCCAAGCCTGGCTCGAACCTGAACATATTCAAACCATTAGAATAGTTTATTACTAATATGGTAAGGGACAGAGGTCAATCGTTAGTTTGGGTTGTTGGACTCTCTCCAAGCCTGGCTAATTGGTTGAATGCGCTCTAACCATATTAAAACTATTTTGCGATTAATGGGTCGGCTTTAACTTGGAGCATCGGTTTGTTGGACTCTCTCCAAGGTCGATGTGAAGGGAGGTGAAGTTGGGTGCTATGCATATGATGCATACTTGTTAATGAGTTAACAACCCGATGTATGTGTGAACATTCAATTAGTTGATAGCACATTGTGATAGTTGCATATATGTGATATGCAATTGGTATACTTGATACCTACCATCGTAGCTAAGAATGACTTATTGGACTCTCTCTAAGGTTATTCTTATCTATGTTGGATATCAGTCCATTCAGAGATGGACCTACGATCTCCTGAATTGATTTTGAGGGTTTTGATTTCGAAAAATGAATAAGATTTGTAAATCTATGTTGATGCATTTTAAAATCATTTTCTCATATATGCTCGATTTTTTATTTCTAGGTTAATCGCTTAACATGACGTGTTTGAGTTTGCGATCTATTTTGGATTCGAATAAATTGACTGGGCCAAACTTCTTGGACTGGCTTAGAAACTTGAGAATTATTCTTATGGCAGAAAAGCTTACGTATGTCCTCGAAGATCCTCTTCCCACTTACCCTAAAGATAATGCAACTCCGGACCAATTGTTGGCTTATCAGAAACATGTGAGTGATTTTGAACTAGTGAGTTGCATCATGCTAGCCGTGATGGTACCCGAGCTGTGGAAGCATCATGAGCATATGAATGCTTATACCATAGTCTTTCATCTTTATGAGTTGTTTGATGAGAAAGTGAGATCCGAAAGGTTCGAAGTCTCCAAGCTCCTCTTCACCTCTGAGATGCAAGAAGGTTCATCTGTGGTACTGCTCAATATGCTGAAGACTGTGGAGCCTTCTGTGAAGCATGAGCAGGGGACGGTGTTGTTAGTTGATTCCTCGAAGAAAGGTTCTAAGAGGAAGTCAAAGGAACAGTAGAAGGGGAAGAAGAAAAAGTCTAAAAAGGCAGAACCAGCTCAAAAGGGAACTTGCCATCATTGTGGTAAGGAGGACCATTGGAGAAGAAACTGCAAGATTTATCTTGAGTATATAAAGAAGAATAAGGAATCCGATGCCCCATCTTCTTCAGATATTTTCGTTATTGATTGTCATTCTATGTCCTTAGACACTTGGATATTGGATACCGAGTGTGGTTCACATATATGTAATAACATACATGGGCTAAGGAATAGAAGAAGACTCATCAAGGGAGAGTCAAATTTACGTATTGGGAATAGAGAAAAGGTTGCTGCACTCACCATCGGAATGTATTTGTTAAAACTCCCTACAGGACTTATCTTAGAACTGAACAATTGCTTTTATGTTCCTTTGTTGATAAATAACATCATTTCTATTTCTTGTTTAAATAGAAATGGGTACCATTTAACTTTTAGTAACAATTATTGTTACATAACTTTGAATGACGTTCTTTATGGGACTGAAACTTTAAGCAATGGTATTTATATGTTGAACGTATCCAATGACATTTTCAATATCGAAGCGAGCAACAAGCGTGCTCGAAAAGATAATTAATTAGATTCCTACATGTGGCATTGTCGTCTTGGCCATGTGAGCAAGAAATGCATGTCTGAATTACACCGATGTGAAATTCTGGAATCGTTTGAATTAGATTCATATGATACATACGAATCATGCTTAAAGGGAAAGATGACCAAGTTACCTTTTACTGGAAAAGGTGAACCGGTGAGGGAGTTGCTTGGTCTAATACATACTGATGTATCCGAACCTATGTCAACTCAAACTCTAGAAGGCTATAACTACTTCATTACCTTCACTGATGATCACTCACAGTTTGGGTATGTGTTCTTGATGAAACACAAGCCTGAAGCCTTTGAAAGGTTCAAAGAATTCAGAAATGAAGTAGAGAAACAACTTGAAAAGAGTATTAAAATACTTTGATCGGATCGAGGTGGTGAATACTTGAGTTAAGAGTTTCTAGATTATCTGAGGGACAATGGTATATTGTCTCAATGGACTTCGTCGTATACACCACGACTTAATGGTGTATCTGAGAGGCAAAACCGAACCTTGTTGGACATGGTCAGGTCGATGATGAATCATGCGAATCTTCCTAAGTTCTTTTGGGGATATGCACTTCAGACAACTATTTACTTCCTAAATAGAGTTTCGACCAAGGTAGTCTCTACTACTCCATATGAGATATGGAATAGTAAGAAACCTCATTTATCTTACTTGAAGATATGGGGTTATCCTGCTTATGTGAAGCGGACTGTATCAGACAAACTAGATGCTAAGTCTGATAAATATCTATTTATTGGATACCCTAAGGAAATGAGGGGTTACCAATTCTATCATCCTGTAAAACAAAAGGTGTTTGTTTCAAGGCATGCTGTGTTTCTAGAGAAAGAGTTTCTCTTGCAAGAAAACAGTGGGAGCATCGTTGAACTTGAGGAGGTTCAAGAGGCTCCAGTAGACATTGAGGAGATACCTGGTCAAGCACCACAACTGATAACTCATAGTGATGAGCCATCGGCTGAACCTATTGTGACACCACATCTTGGTAGATCTGGTAGGACACACAACATTCCTGAGAGATATGGATTTCTCGTAAGCGAATCGAACGATGTGTTACTCATTGACGATCAAGAGCCTACCAGTTATGAAGAAGTTCTGAAAAGTTCAGAAAGGGACAAATGACTTGATGCCATGAAGTCGAAAATGGATTCCATGTATGAAAATCAAGTTTATAACTTGGTGGACCCACTTGAAGGCATTAAGCCTATAGGGTACAAATGGGTTTTCAAGAAGAAGACCGACATGGATGGTAATGTGATTACCTTTAAGGCTAGATTAGTGGTGAAAGGCTATCGCCAAAAGCAAGGTGTTGATTATGATATATTCGGATGCTCCTGGCCATAGTGGCTCATTATGACTATGAGATATGACAGATGGATATAAAAATGACTTTCCTTAATGGAAATCTCCTCGAGGATGTGTATATGATACTGTTAGGGAAATCTCTTGCCATGATAAGGTTTTGATGTGTGTGGCAAAGGGTTTAAGTTAGATTGTTATTATGATTTGATATGTGCATTGGAGTCTTACAGGGCTTAGTAATTTGCACATGGAGCCTTGGCGAGTTTCACCTCTCATGACTCGGTCCTTGAGTTGGTGAAGGATGGCTTTGCGGAAGCCGTGCGCTTGGAGCATCCGAGGGACCGCCGGACGAGAAGCTTGGAGTGAAGCTGGAGGAAGTAGACTTCAGGGTGAGACGCGAAGGATGGCGCTGCAGAGCCATGCGCTTGGCGCATCCGAGGGACGTGGTCGGACGAAGATAACTTCAAAGGCGAGGGACTCCGAGGGATGAGAGTGAGCGAATGTAACCCGGGAAAGGGGTAGCGCTCTTAGGTGAAACTTGGCATTTGGCTAAGTGTCGGATGAGATTTCTCGACATCAGTTGACTACCATGTTATGGTAGTCGACTACTCTAAGTCGACGATGACTCGACTAGTGTTCGAGTCTGGTTCAAGTGCCACGATCATTGCCATGGATTGGCGATCATTGCGAGACCACCGATCGTGATGAAGGCATCGGTCGATATAATGTTTCGAACGCAGAATGGAGTCGAGCTCGCGGAGCACTCGACTGATCGAGCATCAGTCGATTAATGGCAATATCAGTCGACTGATGTCGGTACCGTTGGATATAATCAAACGTGAAAAGCAGCCATTATTGGGCAACGACTACAGGACCAGTCGACTGATAGGGACATCAGTCAATTGCTCCTGTGTCAACGGGAAGAAACTCTCTTCCTCTATAAAGAGGAAGGGTATGGGGCTTTGGGGACCTAATGCTTCAACTCATAACATCTCCCAAAGTGCTCTAAGGGTTGTTCCACTCTTCTTCTTGTGCTAATTCTCATTCAATTGTAAGAAGAGGGATTGTAAAGAGGTTACCTCCACCTAGCTTGGTGCAAAGGAGAGATTTAGTGGATTTGGCAAAGGAGTTATTCACCTTGGATGTTGGTAAAACCAAGGTATGCAAACTTCGACGGTCCATTTATGGAATGAAGCAAGCATCCAAGAGCTAGAATATCCGTTTTGATGAGACAATCAAAAGGTTTGATTTCTCACAAAATCTAGACAAACCCTGTGTGTACAAGAAGGTTAGTGGGAGTGCAGTCGTGTTCCTAGTGTTGTATGTAGATGACATATTACTTATAGGAAATGATATATCTGTCTTACAGTCAGTTAAAATTTGGTTATCCAAAATATTCTACATGAAAGGCCTGGGAGAAGCGACCTACATCCTCGAGATTAAGATCATAGAGATAGATCGAAACGGTCGTTTGGTCTTTCGCAATCTACATATATAGACCGAGTGCTAAAGAGGTTTAACATGTCAGAATCCAAGAAAGGTTTCCTTCCCATCAAGCATGGGATATACCTTTCGAAGTCTATGTGTCCGCGCACAGAAGACGAGAGGATTTGCATGAGTCAGATTTTCTATGCATCCGCAATAGGATATATCATGTATGCTATGTTATGTACGAGGCTCGATGTATCTTATACTCTGAGTGTCACAAGAAGATATCAGTCTGATCTAGAAATGGATCATTGGGCGGCTGTTAAGACAATCCTTAAGTACTTAAGAAGAACTAAGGATATATTTCTAATATATGGAGAAGGTGATATGGTAATATGCGGGTATACGGATGCCAACTTCCAGATATACAAGGATGATTCAAGGTCTCAATCTGGGTACATATTCACCTTGAATGGAGACATAATAAGTTGAAAAGGTTCAAGCAAGACACTATAGTGGATTCTATCATTGAGGCAGAATACATTGCAACTTCAGAAGCAACAAAGGAAGCGGTTTGGATCAAGAAGTTCGTCTTTGAACTTGATGTGGTCTCATCAACGATCCAAACATGTGCTTCGCCGCTATCATCTGATCAGAGAGATTATAAGTAGGAAGGAAATACAAATCGAGAAGATTCCCACTGAAAGAAACTTAGCGGATCCTTTAACTAAGGCCTTATCTCAAAGTAAGTTTGAGGGTCATGTTAGAGCTTATGGTATTGGATACCATGGCGATTGACATTAGGCCAAGTGGGAGCTTGTTAGTGATATATGAGAGATGTCCTAAGGCAATCGTCATATGGTTGTACTATTTATTTGATAAATGAAGATTCACTATTTGAGTATATATGTTTTCATGTATTTGATTGGATCTTAAACTCATTTACTGAATGTCCGCAATACAATTCACAACATGAGAGAATTTGTGATTGGATCACAATTAGTGAGTATATCTACATGTGTAATTGTGATGTATTAGAATTATCCCTAGTCGATGAATTGATGTATTCAGACACCATCAATTCTGTTGAGACTAGCACGAGTTATACTCCTTGGTTTATCCAAGCAATTATTCCTCATTGGCTGGAGACATTGGGATGTCCGGAGTTAATCGTGGATGCTAGTTATGGTAACTAGTTCATTGGAGTGACTAGCTGTAAGACTTCATATGTTTCTCTGTATATGTGGATATGTCAATGAAGTTGTTACTGCAGCTTAAGTGTGATGTTCCTTTGACTTGCGGTATTCAAGTCATCTTGGTCATGTAGACTTATGCTTTGACATCTTAAGCAAACATCTCCGAGGAGATGTGGATCCGGGATGATTAGGTATAAGTCGAAGTGGTCGAAGGTGTTTGAATAGCCTACAGAGGATTCACCACTCCTTGCGAGGATATGCATACCCTATGACCTCTTGTCGGATTGTTACTAAAGTATTTGACCAAAGCATTACATGTTTAGAGCATGATACTCTTGGATACATGTGCAGTAAGTAGAATTCGTAGGACGAGGAAGTAATACTTGGGCTAGGTGTGACGTAGTCAGTCTAGTGGGGACTGACACGATAGACCATGTCCTGAACCAAGTGGGTATAAGATGAGTGAAGGGAATGAGACACGTTTCACTATAGTTGCTGAAGGGTTTCAGAAACATTTTGGGATCAACCGTTGACTTTCCGATTAATTGGGGATCATGATGTACTACTAGGTGCCACTTATGATCGTTCTATAATTAATGGTTAATTATAGATTGCCAACATAAACTGGGAACCTATTTGGTCACACATACTACGAGTGTTATCCGAAGGATTTAAAATGAGCTTGAAAATAAGATTCTCAGATCGAGAGAGACTTGATTTGGTTGGACCAAACAAAGAGCGAATATAAAAGTGTTTCAGTCGCATCGGAAGCATGGATGGGCCGAGTCTTATGAAGACATGATGGATGAACCAAATTGGTTTGGTTCTAATCCTATGATGGAAAATAAACCAAAGAGGTTTGGTTTATTTTAAACGAATGAACCGAAATTGATTCGGTTCGTTTTAACTTAAAATAGACCAACGCAGTTTGGTTTATTTTAACTTAAGTTAATGGAGCGGGTTAACGAATTTTGGTTGTGAACCAATAACCCTTTAAGAAAAGGATTCTTGAGAAAAGGTTTTAGAGAAGAGGTCTTGAGAAAAAGTCTTGAGAAAAAGTCTCTTAATGGATAAGAGATTTGTTCTATATAAATAACGGGGTTGAGAGATATCCCGGAATGAATCGGTTCAAGGTTTTGGAAACCCTAGCCATTTTTTCCTTCTTCAACTCCTTGGTGTTGCCGCCCAACCATTGGCGACGCCCAATCCCTTGGTGCCGCCACCTCCTCCTTGCCGCCGGCCAACCACCAGCCGTCGGCAACCCTTCGGCCATCCTCCGACCATTCTCCCTTGGCTCCGGTGACCAAGGACCAGCCGACCATCTTCTTTGGCCGACACCAACTCCTCCACCACATGTTGTCCAGTTTTGGACAGCTTGTTCTCCTCTTTGTAGAGAGGTCGATCGTTTGGTCGACGTTTTGCACTCCGATAGTGACCTACTTGTCAGGGATTGGATCTCCGATAATTCCCTTTGGTGGAGGACCAAGGTTTTGTCAATTGGTTGACGAAAACCGCTTCCGAGAAGCAAGTTCGTGGAACTCGATTTTTGGATCCGAATTTGATTCGGATTGTGATAATCTCTCGATCACAACGTCTTTGATTTGAGACTAGTATCTCGTTAGAAGATGGGGCTTGTAGCTTTGTGAAGCTATCCCGATGATACTCGGCATGGATATGGATAGAGGAGAAACTTACGAGGGTCACTAAGGTTGATTCCATTTCTGCTTCACGTAATTCATCAGGTATACCTAGATTAGTTTCTTTATTGCAAAATTTGAAATAGTGATTATGTCTACACTTGATGTATCCTTGCATGCGTGTGGTGTGTATGTTGTAATAAGTTAGTTATTACTCATTTTATTTGCTTCCGTTGTGCATGTTTACGAAACATGTTCGAACGCACACCCACATCGGTGCCGGGGAAACCCAACACTTGCCACAATGATGGCATGTGCCCTTTGGAGCTTACTCTCCAGTCTTGGCCTTCTTCTTCTTCCCCTTTGGTTGTTGCTTTGACTTCCTCTTAGAACCTTTCTTCGAGGAGTCAACCAACATCACCGTCTTCTGTTCTTTAGTCATAGAAGGTTCTACAGTGTTGAGCATATTGATCAGCTCGGGAATGGTGGATTCAAGATTGTTCATCCGATAGTTCAAATGCAGAAAATTTAAACTGAAGGTTAATGCAATGTAACTACTGAAATTAATCAAAACATAATCTAGATATTGAAAATCTAAAACTGAAGTAAATAAAATAAAAATAAAAATAAATCAAGTAAATAAATCTAACCTAAGTTCGATCCAACTATCCACCTCTTGATTGGATATCGAATCAATCAGTCCTCGACAACGACGCCAAAAACTTGATCCACGCGAATGCGACCTCAAACCTCGCGACGAGAGCCATCGAAGACTCGAAGTGTGTGCTCACGCTCAACGTCCGTAAGTTCACAGATGTCATCAAGTAATAAATAAATTATCGATCCCACAGAGACTGAGATTCTAGTACCGATTGTTCAGTGGATGTTATTATTCAGAGTTTAGTTCTAAGGGTTGTGATTACGAGGATTGTCGGTGGTTTTAACTCTAGTACGATGTCACACGGAGGAAGGGAAGATTTGCTCGAGGTTCAACAAAAGAGATCCTAGGACTTTGGTTTCACTTGTGCAACATGAAACATGTTAATCAATTAAATGTAGTTTGGTTCTCTAATTAGGGTATTGTGGAAGGGATATCATACCCTTTCCCAATGAGCTTTCGTTTCTATTGGGAACTACCTATCCTTAACTAGGCCGACCCTTTCGTTAAGATAGGATAGACGGTACGAGTATGCCAAATCAATCTCTACGAGGAGTCAGAACGTGTCCCGTTCCCTACTCTATCGTACCCTTCTACTTATGATTACCGGAGATGAGGACAACCACTAGGTTCCTCTTTAATTTCCCTAGAACTTTGATACAAGGGTTGTCACCCCTTGTATCGACTATGTACAATAGATAGATAACCAAAAACACTATTTTCATCGAATCAAACAAACACGAACTACAAATAGAAATCCTAAAATAGAATTTACATTAGATCTAGCATGTTCTACGTACACAAGTTACTCCCTAATCCTAGAATCGAAGATTCTACTCCATAAACAAAAAAAACGAACACAATCCATATTAAAATAGGGCATTACAATGCAGGAGATGAATAGAAAGTAAATTGTAGCACTCTTGGTTCTTCTTTTCGATGTCAGAGCGCAGGATACGATCCTATAACTGTCTTCTTCCTCCCCGTTGCGAGTTTCCGAAGCTTCTTAGGGCTTCGGTGTGTCGTCCCAGCCATCGTGCCTCCTCCCTAGGGTTTGGGCGTGACCTTCCTTATATAGACTTGAGGTCGGCACTGCCCGAATCCATGAAAAAAACCTAGTTACGCCGAAAAATGCCAGTGCCACACGGCCAGGCCGTGTGTGGCGCTGGGCTAGTGGGGCACGACCGTGTGATTTCACACGGCGGGCCATGCCTCCCTTCGTTCGGCTTTCCGAATGCCTTCCTTTTGCTCCAAAAGTGTGACGTTTATCCTATAAAATGTCGTCTTGCACACAAAAGTACAAAGAGCATATCTCCGAACTAGAAAATAAGAAATGCATGCAAAACAAAGTACGATATGCATGAAACAAGTATAAAATGTAGTGAGATGTGAGCGAAAATTACTCCTAAAACCCTATATGTTTTGCTCATATCAATTCCCCCAGACTTAAATCTTTGCTTGCCCTCAAGAAAACCTCAGTGTTATGAAATTTTAAAAAGCATTGTTCCATACTTAGCATGTCAACTAGATTTATCAAGTGGTATTTTCAATAAAATAAAAATAGATATGTTCTAAAAATTTACTAAGTTAGCTTCTCGTGCACGTGCTAAGCGAATCTTCTTAAGAGATACTCGTTCCATAGTAAGTTAAGTCGTCATCTTATAGCTTTTCAAAGGTCTCCGATTCTTAGGCACTTACCTGCCCAAAGCGAGGATCATTCCCTAGATCTAGCACAAAGTCTCAAAGGCATGCTCAGTATTGAGAGAAATTAGTAGGTGTTTTCCCAGTAATCTAACTCGGTCTCAATGGGGAACCTAGCCATTTCCACCCACGACAACTATTTTTTTTATCCCTCATAATTTTATTTTTAGAACTTTTGTTCTTCTCCTGCTCATAGGGATTTTGATTTTTCCAAATGAGCTTATACAATCCGAGCATCTCCAGTAACTAAAGTACTAAACCTAGAGTTACCTATGGATTCCAAAGTACTACACTATTGGGATGAATCATAACTATGTATGTACTAGATTCTTCCTTTCAGAATATTCATCAAGTGTAAGTGTAAAAATAAAAGCTAATCAGTGCAAGTCTAGAACATTCATTAGAGCATATAAAGTAAAATACCATGAGATAAATAAAGTTAAGCTACCTATAGAAACAATTCGCAAAGAGATTTTAAAAAAATACTACTGAGGCAGCTTAAAGATAGTAAAAACTAAGTGTTGAAAGGAACTAAACACTCTATGCATGAACAAATGAATGCAAATTAAAACTAAAAATGCAAGTATCATGAAAGAAACTACTACTAGAAAATAAATCAAAACTTGGGGTCTCCCCCCAGACTTGTATGAAGCTATACCTCTAATATGGCGACCGAGGTGGGAAGTCCGGCAGTCTCGGCATGTCGGGCTGCTGGGAAAACCTATGCTCAACCGCTGATGCCACATGTACATGTGGTCGATCTGAGAGCTAGTGGATACAACGGTTGCTCTGTGCTCCTCCTCTCGGGCCCACTGTGCCTGCTGGGCGCTCATGTGGTGCCGAACCTCCTGGCGATATATGACCTTCTCTTGGCGATGGACAGCCTCCTCCTGGAAATAGATACGGGCCTCGTCGTAGAACTCCTCAGGCCACTGGAAGTGCTCCTGTAAGCCTTGAAACTCAACCTGCGTATAGGCGCTCTACTCCTCTCATCACTGTCTCTGCGTCTGCTGCTCAGCGTATATGTGGTTGAGGCGCGATCAAAACTCGAAGAAATAGTAGGTGGATGTACCTGTATTCTACTCAAAAGTAGAAAAAGATGGTGGTGCAGGTGCAGGCTCTCTGCGTGGACTAGGTGGGCTTTTATAAGCACATGTGTTAGTAATATATGAGAGGTGCCCTAAGGCAATCATCTTATGTTTAAACCATTTATATGATAAATGAAGATTCACTATTTAAGTATACATGTTTTCATGTATTTGATTAGATCTTAAAATCATTTACTAAATGCCCACGATATGATTCACAGCATGAGAGAATTTGTGATTGGATCACAACTAGTGAGTATCTCTACATGTGTAATTGTGATGTATTGGAATTATCCCTAGTCGATGAATTGATGGATTTGGACACCGTCAATTCTGTCGAGACTAGCACGAGGTATACTCTTTGGTGTATCCAAGCAGCTGATTCTCACTGGCTGGAGACATTGTGATGTCCGGTGTTAATCGTGGATGCCCTAGTTCATTGGAGTGACCAGCTGTAAGACTTCATATGGTTCTCTGCATATATGGATATGTCAATGAAGTTCTTACTGTAACTTAAGTGCATTGTTTCTTTGACTTGCGGTATTCAAGTCATCTTGGTCATGGAGACTTATGCTTTGACATTTTAAGCAAGCATCTCTAAGGAGATGTTGACCCGAGATGATTAGGTATAAGTCAAAATGCCCGAAGGTGTTTGAATAGCCTATAAAGGATTCTCCACTCCTTGCGAGGAGATGTTTGCCCATGGCCTCTCGTCGAATTGTTACTAAAGTCTTTGGCCAAAACATTACATGTTTAGAGTAAGGTACTCTTAGATACATATGCAGTAACTAGAATTCGTAGGACGAGGAAGTAATACTTGGGCTTGGTGTGACGTAGTCAACCTAGTGGGGACTGATACAATAGACCATGTCCTGAATCAAGTGGGTATAAGATGAGTGAAAGGAATGGGGCACGATTCATTGTAGCTGCTGAAGGGTTTCAGAAATGGTTTTGGATCAACCGTTGATTTTTTTAGTTAATTGGGGATCATGATGTACTACTAGGTGCCACTCATGATCGTTCCGAAGGATTTAAAACAAGCTTGAGAATGAGATTCTCATATCGAGAGAAACTAGGTTTGGTTGGACCAAACAAGGAGCGAGCATGAAATTGTTTTAGTCGCAATAGAAGCATGGATGGGCTGAGTCTTATGAAGACAAGATGGATGAGCCAAAATGGTTTGGTTCTAATCCAATGGTGGAGAATAAACCAAAGGAGTTTGGTTTGTTTTAAAAGAATGAACCAAAGTTGGTTCGGTTCATTTTAACTTAAAATAGACCAACTCGGTTCGGTTTATTTTAACTTAAGTTATTGGAGCGGGTTAACGGATTTTGGTTATGAACCAATAACTCTAAGGAGAAGGTTTCTTGATGATTAAGAAACACACGCTCTATAAAAACGCGGTTAGAGGTTTGGAGAGCCCTAAGTTTATTTTGGAAAATTCTCTTCCTCTCCTCTCCCTCTCTTCTCCTTGCCGCCACCCAAGGGGTTCCACGCCGGCCCAGCTTTTGTGCCGCCATCCACCCCAGCTGTCGGTGTCTAGCTGCTGCCGGCCACTCCTCTAGCGACTCTCTTGCGATCCACCTTGGCTCTGGTGACCAAGGATCAGCCGGCCTTCTCCTTTGGCCGGCGCCAAGTCCTCCACCAAGCTGTCCAGTTTTTGGATAGCTTGTTTTCTTCTTGTTAGAGCATCATTTTGGACGGTGTTTGGAGCTTCGACAGTGACTTCCTTACCGTGGATTGGATCTCTGGTAATCTTCATAGGTGGAGGACCAAGGATTCATCAATCGGTTGACGAATACCTCTCCAGAGAAGCGAGTTTTGGGGACTCATTTTTGTATCCGAATTTTGATTCGGATTGTGATCTCCTCTCGATCACATCGTCTTCGACACGAGGCTAGTGACTCCTACGAAGACGAGGCTCGTAGCTTGGTGAAGCTATCACGACGGTACTCGGCGTGGATATGGATAGAGGCAATTCTTGCGAGAGTTGCTCCGGTTGATATCATTCCCACTGCACGTGATACGTCAGGTATAGCTAGCATAATTTCCTTTTATTGCAAAATTTGAAACTGCGATTATGTCTACACATGCTGTATCTTGCATGCGTGTGATGTGTGTGTTGTAATAAATTAAAATTATTACTTTTAATTCTTCTGTTGTGCACATGTTTACGAAACATGTTCGAACACACACTCGCCGCATTACCGGGGAAACCCAACAACATGAACTCGAGGGAGAGTGATGTACAGGGGGAGAGATGGGTGCCGAAGTGGCGGGACCCTCATATGGTGGGGACTCCACTATTAGGTCCAAACGCCAATTGACGCTGTTAGTGATGGTGGTACGATTGGGGTCGGGGAGCCTAAGGGATGATAAGTTTTTCCTTACAAAGCACAGGGAGTATCCCTCTCTCACTATCATCTTCATTGCCATACACACTCCTAGGGCTCCCCTCTACGGTATCTAGTGTTGTGTAGTCGTACCCCATCCTATGACAAATATTGGTAATTAGGCCCCCCAAAATAATTTCTCCCCTCGCCACTTTACCCATTTTCACTAGGTGTCTAATGAAATGGGACATGATAAGCGACAGTAAATTGTCGTGGTACCGTTTCCAAATTAATTATCAAACTCTCTCTACACTAATATAGCATAGTGAATGACCCGGATCGTTTCCTAACGAGTGTAATCGGTAGAATAGTAAACTTAGGATTTCTACTTATTGCTTTGGATTTTCTATCAGAATGGAGTTTGGAATTTAAAAGACTAATCCTACTGAATGAAAGACCATGCAATTAATTAAAACCTTAATTTAACTACACTATGATGATAATGAAATTAAAGAAGATATAAATTAAGCATTCAAAGAAAAGCATTCAAAACGTAAAGACAATGCAAGAAATTAAACAACAATTCAAGTGCAAAGTAACATGAGTGTAAAGTAGAACATGAAATAAATCTAACCTAGTATTAAACACTGCTAACTAATGGAAATAACACTTAAACATGCAAGTAATCAACTAACAAACAATCAAGCTAAGGAACCATTAACCTAATGAACAACTAAGCAAAGTTGCAACTAAGCACAAATAATTCATGAACAACAAATTGAAAGCTACAGCTAAACTCCTAATTAAACTGCAAGATAAACAACTGAATCAACATCACAATTAAGCATCAAAATTAAGTATTAAAGGAAACCACAAGATAAACATCCAAATGAAAATACTAATTAAATTCTAAGACAAATTATGAATTAATTACAATGTAAACTACAAACTAAACTACAAGTCAATCTACAAACTACTACAAACTAAACTACATGTCAATCTACAAACTACTACAAACTAAACTACATGTCAAACAATAAACTACCTACAAATTAGACTACAAGTAACTACAAATTAAATTACAAGTCAACAACTTAAGCTACAAATAATAACAACAAATGGGGATGATAACAAATTTAGTTCAACAAATCCAAATACAATGTAAATAAATAATGCAATTGCAATAAAACGTAAACAAACTATCCAACTAAATGGACTAATTCCAAAAATGATAAACCGATGATTCTCAACACCCGAAGAAGTGACCTCCCTCTCCGACGACGACGATGACCCGAACAACTGCCTTCGACGGTGGATGAAGCGGATCTACTTGTCATAGAATTTCTCCGATAAGGGCTAAAAGGGTTGACGACTGCCACTACTCCGAGATGGATTGTGGAGCTGCCAAACCACTGTAGCCAAGGGATGGATCTCGGAGGTGGAGTGGCCGAACCATGACCACGGGAAAGAATGGAATTGGAACAGTGTTGTCTAGGGCTCTTCACTGGCGCTAGATTGGAGCTTTGCTGTCGGAATTGGATGTCAAACTCACTGTCGGAGCTGGAAAATAATTCTTCCGAAACCACCACAGTATGAAGTTGCTCTTGTCCTTTCGAACCATGTCCAATCGAGGTGTCTCATCCCCGATCGATGGCGATGGACAGTTCACTGATGAAGAGGATGGACTGGAATCCCTACCTCTGTTCGCTGCCGACCAAGTTGTCGAACCACTGCATCTCAATCGGCTGGCTGGATGGAATAGAGATCAATGTCAGAGATGGAAGGAAGGATCGCCGAAGTTGTCACCGCCGCCGCTCGCGAGTGAAGAAGTCCCGATTCTGTGTCGCGCGATTCTGCTGCAAGGAGGAATTGTTGGAATTTTAAAACCTCTTTTCCTTGGTCGTTCGATTGAAGCAGGATCAAATCCCAGCCGTCCATTAAAGCTAGGACTAAATTAATCCGATTAATCCATTAAGAGTTGTGCATCCAACGGTTGAAATCACTCTGATTTGAGATGGATGGATTTGATCAGATCTGAATGAATGGTCAAGATCAAACGGTCCGGATGAACAACCAAGATGTGTGGATCTTAATGTATGGGCCAGATCGCTCCAGATCTAGATTAATGGCTTAGATCAAGTCGATCACATTTGGACGGTCCAAATTGATCAGATCTTGTCTCTTGATTAAATTGCTTCAGATCTTGATGAATGGCTCAGATTAAGTCATCTTGAAATGCCCATTATGACCCTATATGAACTATATTTGATCTAACTCGAGTCTAGTCCATTGGCTCATCTCGATCTCCTACAAACAAAGATAAATTTTGCATATAAGTCCAAAATTTAGGAGAATTTATAATAAGGTTCAAAATAAATCCAAACTCATAAAACATGTTAATAATCAACAATAAATCACTTGAGAGGATAAAAACAGTGATATTAAGGACCAAAATAACACGATAAAATGGTAGTTATCAGGACCCTACATCAATGCTACTCCTTTCTTGTATCATGTCCCATATGCAAAACAGCTCACTTGCTCTCACTACACCGTCACTCTCTCCTCTCCCGAAAATTGTACTCGCTATAACCTAGTATAGGTACCGAAAGATAGAGTTTTGGAGGCATGAGGCTTTGGCCCTAGAAGGGTCATAAGTGCTCTCCCCCATCAATTCGGACCAAAAGGTCCGAGCATTAAACCCAATAGGGGTCTCCTCTCTCCCCCACTAGGCAAGCTAAAACAGTTATTCCATTGGTGTAATGTCCATTCATGCTCAATGTTAAAAAACCTAAAGGTAATCCTACCCTCTTCGCTCTCTCTCTCCGTCAAAATCTCCGCTTCTAAAGAACTCAAAAATTCTAAAACTATCCTAGGATAGGTTGAGTGTCTTACCCCCATGATCTCTCCCCATCCCATTTTTGCAAATAGGGCTTGAATATCACCAAACAAACCTAGGGTTTCTAAGAGATCTTCATATAGATACCTAGTAGCGGTGATTCTTCGAGTAGAAAGCATGTTAAATCTTTCCCTATGCTCGTTATTACAAATGCAAGGGAGGGAAGAGCATCACCTTCTTCCGGAGCTTGTGGGGGCATCCCTCCTCCTTGTTCTTCGCTCCGAGATAGTAGATCGGGGTGCCACTTGCCTTGTACTCCTCATCCTTGCTTCTTTTGGCCTTCCTTGAGGGTTGGAGAGGCTCCTAGGGGGTAGGGAAAATGATTTCACATAGCTAGGGCAAGGAAAATTGAAGCACACGATGGGTTTGGTGCGAAACACACGGTACGACACCCCTTATACCTCACGTTCCACAACCGTGTGAATCCACACAACTAGGCCGTGTGTGCTACTGGAAATTTTGGGGCATGACCGTGTGAATTCACACGGCCAGGCCATATGCCCCTTTATTTTTCTCCTATAGTGCATTATGGTCTGAATTCTCCTATACGCCCCACCGTGTGGGCTTCTCCTCATGGGGGTATGGCCGTGTGAAACCACACGACCACCCGTGTCTCTTACTGTAGGCTCAAAATGAGTTTTTGTCCCTATCTAGAAAGTTCTTTCTAGTCCTAAAACTATTTGCAAAAACATAAATGACCATAAATCAAAGTTTAAATTTTACACACAAATGCAATAAAATTAAAACAACTAAAGACTAAACTTGGGTTGCCTCCCAAGAAGCGCTTTGTTTAAGGTCTTTTAGCTCGACCATACTCCATCATCTCAACTTGGCTCCGGCGACTCTGTGACCTCCCTTCATCCATCTCGAAAACTTTGTCTTTGGGTGAAGTGGTCGTTATCCTGCACGAGGTATACCCATATGCAAAGGGATGCTTACACTCTGATTGGTTGAATATGATGATCTCGTTATCTATGTCCAAGGAGACTTTATGTGCCTTCACATCTATGCATGCTCCCACGGTCGCCAGAAAAGGTCTTCCTAAAATGATGGGATTTTGAGGGTTTGGTCCTGTGTCCAGTATGATAAAATCTATGGGTATGACAAAATTCTCAATCACCATAGGTACATATTCTAACATGCCAACGGGCTCCTTGATCGTATCGTCCGCTATGCGAATACCCATGCCCGTTGGTTGTATACCACTTAGTCCCATCTCTAGGTAGGATGCGTAGGGCATCATGCTAACTGGTGACCCTAGATCGCATAGTGCTTCATTGAAGCTCTCACCATAAATCATGCAGGGTATAACAAATTCACCAGGGTTCTCCAGCTTGGGTGGGATTTTTTCTTCAATTTTGGCCTGATTTTGTAAAGTTGAAATCATGGTTGCACACCCCCTAGTAAATCTATTTTTCTATCCTACTCCCTCACTATATATTCCCTCTTTCTTAACCTGGTTTTGCTCGGTTGATGGCATTTTGGTGCGGCTTGTAAGCCCATCGATAGAGGACTTTAACTCCTTAAGTGCCTCTTCGAACCTCTGATGTTGGCGTTGGAATTCTGCATTGGCCTTTGTTTGGGTAGTAATAAAATCTCCAATCATCAGTTCCAGTCTAGATTTCGATAGTTGCTACCCGCTACCCTGTTGTTGCCCATATCCTCTCGATTGTTGGAAATTCCCTGAATTATTCCTATAGGAAAGGTTTGGGTGGTTCCTCCATCCGGGATTGTAGGTGCTGGAATATGGGTTGTTGGGCCTTGGATTGTGGTCGTCAATCGCATCGACATGCTCAATTTGCCCTTCATAGCTGCCCCGCTCTCCATAGTGGTCCTCCTGATATGCTGCTACTCCTTCTCCAATAGTATTGGCTGCACATGCAGATGCAGGGGTTATAGAGTCAAACTGTCTACTTAGCGCGTCCATTCTTGTTGCTAAGTGGTTGATGGAATTAATAGCATATCGACTGGCTACAGGCGCTGGGTGACTATGCTCGGAAGCCTATTGATGGTGGTTCTGAGCCACATCTTCTATCAGCTCCTATGCTTCCTCGATAGTCTTATTCATTAATGCTCATCCTGCAGCAGAATCGAGGGATGCCTTAGTGGCGTACGTGATCCCATTATAGAATATGTGGATCACCAGCTACCTCTCTAGACCATGATTGCAACCTTCGTAGAGTATCCCTTTGTAGCGATCCTAGGCTTCGAACATGGACTCCCCTTCTTTCTGATGGAAGCTAGTGATCATATGGCGCATGTGAATAGTCTTACTTGGTGGAATTTTTTTTTTAAGAACTACTGCTCACATTGCTCCCACGTGGTGATGCTTCCTGAAGGAAGGGAGTGGAGCCATGTCTTCGCCTTATCCCGCAGTGAAAACGGGAATAGGCTTAGACGGATCGCGTCAGCTGGTACTCCATTGAGTTTCATCATCGAGCATATCTTCAAAAAGGTCTCTAGGTGTCAGTTTGGGTCTTCAGTCGCAGCACCTCCGAATTGCCTCTGCTGGACCATATGTATAAGCGTAGGTTTCAGTTCAAAGTTGTTGGCTGAAATTGATGGTCCAGTTATGCTTGGCCTATATCCTCTAGCACTGGGGGCAACATAGTCTCGCAAAGGTCGGCTACCTAAGTTTACCACAGGCGCATCTGGATCCTCCATGCCTTTCTGTTCAGCTCTCCTGCGATGGTAGGTTCTTTCGATTTCTAGATCTATCGGAAGTATATTTTCCGATACTAAGCATCTACGTATATGAAGAACTGAGCCACTAAATTGGGAGTATACCTAATGCTTAAAAATAGGAAATAAACTAGTCTAAATACTAAATCAAATGCAGAAAATTTAAACTGAAGGTTAATGCAATGTAACTACTGAAATTAATCTAAACTTAATCTAGATATTAAAAATTTAAAACTGAAGTAAATAAAATAAAAATAAAAATAAAGAAAGTAAATAAATCTAACCTAAGTCCAATCCAACTATCCACCTCTAGATTTGATATTGAATCAATCAGTCCTCGACAACGATGCCAAAAACTTAATGCATGCGAACGCGACCTCAAATCTCGCGACGGGAGCCATCGAGGACTCGAAGCGCACACTCGCGCTCAATGCCCACAAGTGCATGAATGTCGTCAAGTAATAAATAGATTATCGATCCGACAGAGACTGAGATTCGAGTACCGATTGTTCAGTGGATGTTATTGTTCAGAGTTTAGTTTTAAGGGTTAAGATTACGAGGATTGTCAGTGGTCCTAACTCTAGTACGGTGTCATATGAAGGAAAGGAAGGTTTGTTCGAGGTTAAAAAAGAGATCCTAGGACTTCGGTTTCACTTGTGCAACATGGAACATGCTAATCAATTAAATGTAGTTTGGTTCTCTAATTAGGGTCTTGTGGAAGGGACATCATACCCTTTCCCGATGAGCTTTCGCTTCTATCGGAAACTACCTATCCTTAATCATGTCAACCCTTTCGTTAAGATAAAATAGACGGTACGAGGATGCCAAATCAATCCCTATGAGGAGTCGGAACGTGTCCAGTTCCCTACTCCATTGTACCCTTCTACCTACGGTTATCGGAGATGAGGACAACCACTTGGTTCCTCTTTAATTCCCTTAGATCTTTGATACAAGGGCTATCACCCCTTGTATTGGCTATGCACAATAGATAGGAAACCAAAAACACAATTTTCATCGAATCAAACAAACATGAACTGCGAATAGAAATGCTAAAATAGAATTTACATTCGATCTAGCATGTTCTACGTACACAAGTTACTCTCTAATCCTAGAATCGAAGATTCTACTCCATAGATGAAAAAGAACGAACACAATCCATATTAGAATAGGGCATTACAATGCAGGAGATGAATAGAAAGTAAATTGCAGTACTCTTGGTTCTTCTCTTTGACATCAGAGCGCAGGATATGATCTTCTAGCCATCTTCTTCCTCCCTGTTGCAAGTTTCCGAAGCTTCTTAGGGCTTCGGTGTGCCATCCCAGGCGCCGTGCCTCCTCCCTAGGGTTTGGGCGTGTGGCCTTCCTTATATAGACTTGAGGTCGATGCTGCCCGAATCCATGAAAAAACCTAGTCGTGCCAAAAAATGGCAGCGCCACATGGCCGTGTGCATCTACACGGCCAGGCCGTGTGTGGCGCTGGGTTGGTGGGGCACGACCGTGTGATTTCACACGGTCGGGCCATGCCTCCCTTCGTTCCGCTTTCCGAATGCCTTCCTTTTTCTTCAAAAGTGTGTCATTTATCTTGTAAAATGTTGTCCTGCACACAAAGGCACAAAGAGTAGATCTCCGAATTAGAAAATAGGAAATGCATGCAAAACAAAGTACGATATGCATGAATTAAATATAAAATGTAGCGAGATGTGAGCGAAAACTACCCTAAAAACCTATATATTTTGCTCACATAAGCGACTCTTTGGCAAACTATACAGAATTAACTCAATACTTAATTCATGATCCATTGCAAACCCTAGTGATCCTAGCCGCTTGATGTACCCATCATCTTTAGTACAAACTATACTGTAAATGAACTCTCATCCATCTTCGAGCTAAAGAGAAGCTTCGAGACCTCGAACCTTTCGAATCTCGACTGCTCATTGAAGAGTTCACAAAGATGGTTAATTATTGTGTAAGCATCCATATGCTCGTGTTGCTTTTGCTACTTAGGAGTCATCATTGCTAGCATGATGCAACTGGCAAGCTTAGAATCAGTCGTATGCTTTTGATGGGCTAACATTTAGTCTGGTATTGCATCATGTTCAAGATTGGTGGGAAGAGGCTCTTCAAGGACATAAACAAGCTTCTCAGCCTTTAGAACAATTCTCAAGTTTCGAAACCAGTCCAAGAAGTTAGGCCCAGTTAGTTTGTTCGATTCCAAAATCGAACGCAGATTAACAGACGACATTATCAAATGATTAACCTAGAAATACAAAATCAAGAATGTAAGAGAGTTGATTTGATATGTAAACAATTTACATATTAGGCTCCCACTCACTTTTCGAATTCAAGAGCCCTTACTTTGAATTCGAGAGATCATAGGTTTTCTCCGAGTGGGTTGATATCCACTATAGATAAGAACAACCTTGACGTTAGGCTAACAAGCTATTCTTAGCTATAGTGGTAGGAATCAAGTATACAGATTACATATCGCGTATATGTAACTATCACATTATGCTATCAACTATTTGAATGTTCGCATAAACATCAGGTTGTTAACACATTAACAAGTAAACATCAAATGTATATCACCCAACTTCACCTCTATCCACATTAACCTTGGCTTGAAATCAACAAGCCAATGCTTCAAGTTAAAGCCAACTCATTCCCGTTAATCATGAGATTGTATCTCTATGGTTCGAACATATCTAAGTTCAGGTTGAGCTTAACGTGGGCCAACAACTCTAACAAGAAATTAGACTCTAGTTCTTACCATATTAACGGTAGGTGTAAGCTTTAAAATTTGTATAAGGGTTTTATGGCTCATCCTCATGCATATGTTCTACCTATATGACATCGCACACATGACATATATGTTGACATGTCACAACACATGCATGACAAAATGTATCTAATCATGGCATACAACATGGCATGTGATATGACTTGATTATATCATAGTTGTCATTATATTATTTTGGAATAAAAATATGATTAGGAATTTGACTTCCATAAATCAACATTCCTTGATTAAATTAGGAAACAATTTCCAAATTTAATATCATATTTTTGTCTAGGGAAAAATATTAAAGATAAAATATATTTTAGAACCTAGATTTCATAAATCATGATTCTTTAATTAAATAAGGATTTAAACCCGAATTTAATATTATATTTTATCTACGAAATATATTAGAAATAAAATATGATTTAGAATCTTGATTTTCATAAATCATGATTCTCTAATTAAATAAGGAATTAATTCTGAATTTAATTTCATATTTTATTTGGTAAATATTTTCAGAAATAAAATATGTTATAGAATATTGATTTCCATAAATCAAAATTCTAAAATTAAATTAGGAAACAATTTTCAATTTAGTCACATACTTTATTTAAGGAAACAAATACCTATAAAAAAAATCCAACTAATTAGGGAATAATTTCCAAATTAATCTCTCTTTATCAAATATTTCCAAAAATATAATTTTCTAAATTACGGAATTTCAATATTTGGAATTTTCCTAACAAATTAGGAAACTTTCCAAAAGTGAATTTTTTTCCAAAATAGGAAAATTTATAAAATAATTCTACGACCAACTACGACTTCGTAAAATATATTTTACGAATATGTCGAAGCACGATCTGGCTCTGATACCATTGTTGGGTTGCAGCTGACATGTAGATGTGTTTTTGTCGTTTCATAAACGAATGCAGCGGAATAAAATATAATAATTTTCTAAATTATTACAACACACACATCTACAGATGCAAGATTACAACACGCGCAAACATATCCACCAAATAAAATTTTATATTAAATTAAGAATAAAACAAATTTTATCCTAGGTATACCTTTCGGATGATGTTGAGTCGGAAGGGTATCAACCGTACGACGCTTGCGTAGCTTCGTCTCTACTCGTGTCCACGTTGAATCATCGGAGGGACGACTTCTCTAAACCAGGAGTTTGACCTTCTCTTCGCTACGAGACGAAGCAAGAAGGTCGGGTGATCATAGAGCAAGAATGCCGACCCAACAAAAATAGGAAACAACTCTTGTTTCCTTAGTGCCCGGTGGCAAGCTCCAAAACCCAACTCTCCTAGGTTCGACCAAGGGCACAAAGGAAGAAACCTTTGTTCCAAGCCTTAGCCAAAGTTCCCCACTCCATTGGGGAGGAGTTGGTCGGACCTAAAGCAAGAGATGGACTTGCTAGGGTCGGCGACAAAGAGAACCCCAACAACTCTTGTTTGCGGCAAGAAGAGGAAAGAGAAGAAGGAGTAGGCGGCAAGGAGAAAGAGAAGGGGATTAAGCACGACCATTAATTAGGTTTTAGCCTTTATAACTCTTTATATTGGCTCTAAACCTAATGGGTTATGGGTTAGTGGATCAAATCCATAAGTTCATAATCATTAAGGCATAATCTCATCCATTAAACCCTAATTGGGCCCTTAACCAAAAGAAGGTCAATTTAATTAAAACCAAACGGGTTTGATTTATAATTAAACCTCTTAATGCTCAACCCGTCTTCATAAGACGTCCTCCTTTCGCATTTCTGACTTGACAAATATTTCCATATTTGTCAAGTGTTTGGTCCAACCAAACTCGATCTCTCTCGATCTTGAGAATCTAATTCTCAAACTCGTCTTTAAGTTTCTTTGAAGGATTCCTTATGCGTGTGACCTTATAGGTTCTCGGTTTATGTTGTTCATCCATAATTAATCAATAATTATGGAACGATCATGAGTGACACCTAGTAGTACATCATGATCCCCAATTAACCAAAAAATCAACGGTTAATCTCAGAACCATTTCCGAATCCTTCAGCATCTACAATGAATCGTGCCTCGTTCCTTTCACTCGTCTTACACCCACTTGGTTCAGGACATGGTCTATTGTGTCAGTCCCCATTAGACTGACTACATTACACCTAGCCCAAGTAATACTTCCTCGTCTAGTGGATTCTAATTACTTCGACATGTATCCAAGAGTACCATACTCTTCACATGCAATGCTTAGGCCAAAGACTTTGAGTAACAATCCGACGAGTGACCATAGGGTATACATCTCCTCACAAGGAGCGGTGAATCCTTTATTGGCTATTCAATCACCTTCAGGCACTTCAACTTATACCCAATCATCCCTTACCCACACCTCCGTAGAGATGTATCGACTAAGATGTCAAAGTATAAGTCTCCATGACCAAGATGACTTGAATACCTCAAGTCGAAGGAAACTCGCACTCGAGCTACAGTAATAACTTCACTGACATATTTTATATGTAGAGAACCATGTGAAGTCTTATAGCCGGTCACTTCAATAAACTAGTGCCCTTAACTAGCATCTACGTTTAACTCTTGACATCACAATGTCTCCAGCCAGTGAGAAGAAGCTTCTTGGATAAACCAAGGAGTATAACCTGTGCTAGTCTCAGAGAATCGATGAAGTCCGAACTCATCAATTAATCGACTAGGGAATATTTCAATACTTCATAATTACACATGTAGAGATACTCACTAGTTGTGATCCAATCACAAATTTTCTCATGCTATGAATTGTATTGCGGACATTCAGTAAATGAGTTGAAGATCTAATCAAACACATATGAGATGTGCACTCAAATAGTGAATCTTTATTTATCAAATAAATAGTCGTAAGACGATTGCCTTAGGACACCTCTAAAACATAGCACCTCGATTGTGGTAAATTCCACAGGTAGGTTATGGATCATGTCGTGACTTCAAAATTTTGCTCCGAAGTTGCCATGGTCTTGTCGTTTTGTCACGTATGGATGGCACGATTGGTGTATGCTTGCTCTAATAATGTCTTGATTTTTATTCCTATATTCTAAACATAACGTTAAACTAAAAGAATAGAAAAGAAATTGCAAGTACTTAAGAAAAAAGATGCTAAAAATAAAGCTTGGTTGTCGTCTCCCAAGAAGCACTTGTTTTTGGTTGTAAGCTTCACCCCTGTAAATATTTAACCTGGTTTTAAATTGATATTTTTTACTCATCTCAAGGAGGTGTAGGGATCTTGTGCAAAAAACAATCGCAAAATGCACCGAAAAAACTCGATCCCTCCAGATATCCATGTGTATACATAAAACTAATCGTTCCTACAACTATATATAGTTGAGAGATTACCCTTGACGCGTAGCCCTTTGCAATTCTGGTAGCAACTTTTCTTCGAAGGATCTCAGCGCGATCAGGATGGTCACTCCTCTATGGTATCCACACGAACACACACTTTGGAGAATCAAAGTTGTGCTAGCAACACCACACAAGGGGTCTAGGCCAAGAAGGAGTTTCGGCCAAGAAGATGAAGAAGAACAACAAAAGGCAATCTCAACCAAGCATCATGATCCAAAGCCCCCTTTTTATATTCATCCTATGAATATGAAAGGTGTTGCATCCTTTTGTATTCCCTCTTCAATGCATGATTAATCCACATTAATCATGCATGATAAGAGGTTTCTTCCAACCTTTAGTTTTCCCTCTTCCATGCATGATTAATTCACATTAATCATGCATGATGAACCCATATCATTCATCTTCTTCAAATCAATTTGAGTCCAACTCAAATTAAACAAATTTGAGTCTAACTCAAATTCGGCCAATCATATTTGAGTCTAACTCAAATTCAACCCTTTCAATGAGTCTAACTCAATGATTCCAATTCAATAGTCTAATGGTTTATTTAGTCAAACTAAAATAAACCCATCTCCAAAATAATATATTCTTTGTGTGTGATTCAATAGGTTCTTGTAACATTGGCAATGTCTCTAAAACCCCTTTTAGAAACATAAGCAACGAGTGACATTTAGCAATGCATCATTGCTACCCAAGTGACGAGAATGTCAAGATTCGACATAACTTGTCTGTGATTATTATCTTGTATGACTCAATCCTTTTATTCTTGATATCTAGATTGATCAATGAGGCATATCTCGTGTCATCCTCTTATCAATATTTGTGTTTCTTGATCTATAAGTAGTCTACCCCAATCAAATGAGCTCAATATCTCATATTGACTTATTTGAGCATGACCATGCATTTTAGTAGTCTTACTTTATCAAGAGGTTCATAGATATCACTTCTGTTATATAGAAAGGATATATCATATCTTTATCACTCACATCCCTCCGCATAATTCATTGCATACCCAGTGATCAACTTTATAGTCCACCTTGTTACAGGTAACATTTGTCGATACTAAAGTATACAACTCCTTATGTAGGGAACCGTAGTGATTTTAGGTCTAAGGACTGTTCATACCAATAGCCACTACGAGAATGTTTATGACATTCATATGACAATCTATGAAACATTCTAAAGGTGGGTCAGTTCAGTACATATTCTCTAATATATACCCATGTGTCAACTTTATATTTTATATCCATGACTTGTGAGATTAAGTCATCAGTTGACCTACATGCTAGTCTCAGTGTATTAATATTATCCTTATATATTAATACTTGACTAGGAATAATTACGAGTAGTGTTCCATATATATCTACAATATCCCACTATCGAGTCACCAACTTGATATATCATAGACTAGAACTAACTATCCTAGGATATTATTATATCTATTCAAATGGCACATTAATGAAGTAAATACAATAATCATAAACTTTGCCTTTATTATGAAATATGATACAAAAGTTTCCTTACCAATCATCTCATAATTGACACATAGGTCTAATACTAACTATCTCCCACTAACACTAGTGCCAATCCTTGAAATATCTAATACCTAATGACCTAGTGTGACCATCATGCTTCCTCTGTGCCAAAACCTTGGTCAAAGGATCCGCAATGTTCGTATCGGTCGGTATTCTGCATATTCTCACATCTCCTCTATCTATTCTCACATTTCCTCTATCGATAATCTCTCGAATGAGATGGAATCGCCATAGTATATGTGTAGGGAATTCTTTATGCCAAATGGCATATGTGCAACGGAAAAATTAGGATCCCTTCCAAGTGATCCATGCGAAAGCAAACTCGTATAAAATAAATTTCTCTAAACCAAGCCTATCTTATAGGAGAGGATTACCTTTGTTGCGTGCCCTTGTTAATCCCGCTTCTTCCTTTTGTTTGTTGGATCTTTAGCACGTTCAAGTGTCCGTGCCTCTATATGTATCCACACGAGCAAGCTCTTGTCTCACAAAAGAAAACTAGAGGAGCTCTCCTTTACTTCTTGCTAGAGAAGTCCCTAAAGGAGAGGAAGCTAGGGAAAAAGAGAAGGGAAGAAGAAGACTACTCTTCTTGCTACACTCACAAAAGCCACACAACAATAAGCTCACAAGCTCTCTCCAAGCCTCAAGCTCCCAACAACCACACTCCACCAAAAACTCTACATTGGCCGGCCACTCCATGGAGCCTTTTATAGGGTTGGAAAAACCCTTCCACCTCCTTCACATTCAATGCAATCCATTGCATTGAGACACACTCAAAAAGGATTTGGCTTCCTTGTTTGGCCGGCCACTTAAGGAGACAAAACCATTTTGTTTCCTTCCACCTTATCTAGCTTAGGTGGATGCTTAGGTGGCATGCTTATGTGGCATGCTTATGTGGCATTCTTATGTGGCATTCATGCATGTTGAATTAATCTTATTAATTCAATTAAGCTTATGTTATCATATTGAATTAATCTTATTAATTCAATTAAGCTTATGTTATCATATTGAATTAATCTTATTAAATCAATAAGGTAACATATTGAATTAATCTCATTAAATCAATTAGCTAAAATTCTCATTAAGCTTAAAGTCCAAAAACCATTTTGTACTTAAGCTTATTCCCAAATTATTCTAGTCAAACTAGACTACTCTAATTCCTCTAATTATCATGCTCTTTGTGTGTGACCCTATAGGCTCTCATAACGTTGGCAGTGGACCTAAACTCTTTTAGATACACAAGCAATGAGCGGCATCTAGCAATACATCATTGCTACCCAAGTTACGAGATAAGTCAAGATCCGACTAACCTTTCCGTGACTACTATAATATATGACCGTGTCCTTCTATCCTTGATATCAAATTGATCAATGAGGCATAGACCGTGTCATCCTCGATCAATCTATGTGTTTCTTGATCCCTGAGTAAACTAACTCAAACAAATGAGCTCAATATCTCATATTGACTCATTCGAGCATGGTCATGCGTTTTAGTAGTTTTACTCAATCAAGGGGCCCACCGATATCACTCTCGTCATATGAGAGGGATAGATCCCATCTACATCACTCACATCCCTCCGCATAATTTGTTATATACCCAGTAATCGCCTTTATGGTCCACCCTGTTACGGGTGACGTTTGACGATACCAAAGTACATAACTTCTTATGTAGGGAACCGTAGTGACTTCAGGTCTGAGGACTATTCATACCAATAGTCACATGAGAAAGTTTATGACACTCATATAACGATCCATGAAACTTTCTCATGGCGGGTCAGTTCAGTATATATTCTCTAATATATACCCATGTGTCAACTTGATATCATATATCCATGACTTGTGAGATCAAGTCATCAATTGACCTACATGCTAGTCTTTATGTATTAATATTGCCCTTGCATATTAATACTTGACTAGGAACATTTAGAAAGTGTTCTCTCATGACCTCTCATAATCAATTCTGCCAATTGATGTGCTGTAGATAAGAACCTACTTTTCTAGGGCATTACTATATTTAATTTAGCTGGCACAAGCAAGACTTAAATATAATAACCAATCCTTTGCCTTTATAGAATATGATACAAAATGTTCCCTATTAAACCATCACATGATTGGTTCTTAGGGCTATAACTAACAATCTCCCACTAGCACTAGTACCAATCACTATGATATCTAATACCTAGTGACCTAGTGTGACCATCATGCTTCCTCTGTGCCAAAGCCTTGGTTAATGGATCTGCGATGTTAGCTTCTGTCGGTACTCTGCATATCCTCACATCTCCTCTATCGATGATCTCTCGAATGAGATGGAAGCGCCGCAGTATGTGTTTGGTCCGCTGATGTGATCGAGGTTCCTTAGCCTGTGCAATAGCCCCATTGTTGTCACAATAGAGGTCTATTGGATCTGCAATGCTAGGAACTACCCCAAGTTCAGCGATGAACTTACGAGCCAAGCGACCTCCTTTCTTTGCATCGGATCGATGCAAGAATATACTCGCTTGTAGAATCAAGAATCGTGTCTGCTTTGAACTCTTCCACTCACGGCTCCACCATTCGAGTGCAAAACACGTACCGATTGCGATCTATAGTCATCCTTATGCATTTTGGAAGCTTGCATCACTGTAACCCTTCTGACTAGCTCCTCATTGCCTCCAAATATCGAAAATATTCTTTCGTTCTTCGTAAGTATTTAAGAATATTTTTGATTTGCTATCCAGTGACTTTCACTGGATCCGATCGTATCTACTCGTCATGCTCAAAGCATACGAGGCGTCGAACAGATTAGTACAAAGCATGGCGCATATGATAGACCCTATGGCGGCGCATAAGGGATCTTATCCATGCGATCTCTCTCCTCCTAGAAGAGGACATTGAGTCTTGAAGACTCACACCATATGATAAAGCGAAAATCCTTTCTTGGAATTTTGCATAGCAAAGCGATCTAGCACTTTATCAATGTATGTACTCGACTTAGGCCAAGTAATCTTTAGATCTATCTCTATAGATCTTGATGCCTAGAATATAGGCATTCACCTAAGTCTTTCATCGAGAAACAATTCCCTAACCACATCTTGGTGGAGTGAGGGAATATCATTTCATGAGAAGTATGTCATCTACATACAAGACAAGAAATACAAGCTGTGCTCCCACTATTTCTCTTGTAGACACAAGGTTCATCTTCATTCTTGATGAAACCAAACTCTTTGATTGCATCATCGAATCGAAGATTCCAAATGAGAGGCTTGCTTTAGTCCATAAATGGACCTTTGCGGTTGCATACCTTTCAGATGCTTTGGATCTTCAAAACCCTCGGTGTGTCATGTACACATCCTCGAGTAGCTTTCCATTGAAAAGCGGTTTTGACATCCATCCGCCAGATCTCATAATCGTGGTAGGTCGAATAGCAAGTATGATCCGAATGGATTTAAGCATCGAATGGTGAAAAGGTTTCATCATAGTCAATACCATGAATTTGTTTGAATCCTTTAGCCACCAATCTACCTTTATAGGTATGCTTATTACCATCCATGTCTTTACTTTAAAGACCCACTTACACCCAATGGGTTTTACCCCTTCAGGTGGATCAACCAAGGTCCATACTTGGTTAGTGTACATGGATTCCATTTCGGATCTCATGGCCTCTAGCCATTTCTCGGAATCTGGGCTCATCATAGCTTCTTGATAGGATGTAGGCTCATCAAGATTGACAAGCAATACATCACCATTGTCACCAAGAGAAAAGAATATCTCTCAGTTGACGAGATCCTCGCCGGATCTACGAAGAGGTTGGTCTACTTGAACAGGTGTTTGTTCCACAACTCTTTGGGCAACAATTTCCTCATCCACAACACTTTGTGGTTCCTGTTCATTTTCCATCGAAGCCTTAGTGTTATCGTCATCTTGAACTTCTTCAAGATGAATTTTACTCCCACTAGTTTTTCTAGAAATAAATTCTCTTTCTAGAAAGACAGCATTTCTGGCAGCAAACACCTTGCCAAGTGTGGGATTGTAATAGTAATATCCCTTAGTTTCCTTGGGATATCCTCACAAAATAACACTTATCTGATTTGGGTCCTAGTTTATCGAGACTTGGCGTCTAACATAAGCTTCACAACCCCAAATCTTTATAAAAGACATTTTGGGACTCTTCGATCCATATCGTATATGGTGTCTTTTCTCGGCTTTTGATGGGGCCAGCGATTAAGTGTGGCGGTGTCTCTAGAGCTAAACCCCAAAGGAAGTAGGTAGATCGGTCATCATCATTGATCGTACCATATCTAATAGAGTACGATTTCTCCTCTCAGATACACCATTCCATTGTGGTGTTCCAGGTGGAGTGAGTTGGGATATTATCCCACACTCAGCCAGGTGATCACGAAACTCTTGACTAAGGTATTCACCACCTCGATCTGATCGAAGTAGCTTAATACGCTTACCAAGTTGGTTTTGTACTTCATTCTTGAATTCTTTGAACTTTTCAAAGGATTCTGACTTATGTCTCATCAAATATAAGTAGCCAAATCTACTCATATTATCGGTGAAAGTAATAAAGTACTTGTTGCCTCCTCTGGCTTCCGACATTGAAAGGCCACATACATCGGTATGTATGAGTCCTAACAAATCTCGCTCTCTCTCCATGTCCACTAAATGGAGTTTTAGTCATCTTTCCTAAAGGCAAGATTCGCATACCTCATATGATTCAAAATCAAATGAGTCAATAATCCATCTTTATGGAGTTGGGATATCGTTTTTCATTTATGTGACCTAGGCGGCGATTGCGGAGATATGTTTGGTTCGAATCATTCGATTTGAACCGCTTGGTATTTACGTTATAAATTGGGTTTTCTAAATCTAGAACATAGAGACCATTCATAAGTGGTGCATTACAATAGAACATTTCATTCAAATAAATGGAACAACATTTGTCCTTTATTATAAAAGAAAAGTTTTTCTTGTCTAAACAAGATAAAGAAATTATGTTCTTTGTCAATGCATGTACATATAAGCACTCCTCTAGTTCTAAGATAAGCCCAGTGGGCAAAGACAAAGAATATGTTCCTACAGCTACAGCAGCAACTTTTGCGCCATTGCCTACTCGTAGGTCTACTTCGCCTTTTGCCATTTGTCTACTATTTCTCAGTCCCTGCACATTATTACAAATGTGAGATGCACATCCGGTATCTAATACCCATGTAGAAGAAATAGATAGATTAACTTCTATAACGTGTATACCTGAGGCAGAAGTCCCACTTCTTTTATTCTTTACTTCCTCAAGGTAGACTTTGCAGTTCCGCTTCCAGTGTCCAGTCTCACCGCAATGGAAGCAGTCCCCTTCCTTAGGTACTTTACCTTTACCCTTTGAAGTGGATGAATTGGCCTTGCCTTTGGCTTGGGTCTTACCCTTGCCTTTGCGCTTACCTTTGCCCTTCTTGACCATTAGTACGTTACTAACTTTCTTTTTGAGATTCGGTTCAGCAGTTCTTAACATGCTGAGAATCTCAGGCAAAGGTTTATCAATTTCATTCATGTTATAATTCATGACGAATTGATTATATGCTTCCGGCAACGATTGTAGGATAACATCGGTTGCCAATTCTTGGCTCAGTGGAAAACCTAGTCTTTCAAGGTTCTAAACGTACCCAATCATTTTGAGTACGTGAGTTCCTACAGGTGTTCCTTCTTGCATCTTGCATGCAAAAAGAGCCTTAGACACTTCAAAACGCTCGTGCCTAGCTTGTCCTTGATATAGTTGTTTCAAATGCTCAACCATATCATAGGCATCCATGTTCTCATGTTGCTTTGGCTTTCGAGTTCATGGTAGCAAGCATAAGGACATGACACATCTAATCGTCATCTTGATGCTTCTTATAAGCATCCTTTTTGCAGTGGCCGTAGGCGGGTATTTGGGTAGCTTTGCTCTAGGACATATAGTTTGCGTTCTTGCTTGAGGATAATCCTCAAGTTCCTATACCGATCGAAAGTTTGCTCCATTGAGCTTGTCCTTCTCAGGGCGGATCATGAGTTGAGGGTGTGTCGTGTTAGATGACATGGTGATCTACAACATTAAAATGCAAAGTTAAGTATCATACCTAAATCATTTAATTAGGCCTTTAATTAAATGAGGCTCACTAAATTCTCATAGCTACTATTTGGCTATAAATTTATATGGGATAAAGATCCACATTATAATTAGTCTTGAGTTAGCTTTGGCTAATCGCCCAAGGCGTAGTATAATTAGGTAGGCAATCTTTTGCCAATTACATCTGATGTAACTCTTTAATAGCTTTGGTTAAGTTTTAGATTAGTTTAGTGTTTATTCCTAAACCGGCTTCGGTACATGTGGCGAGCCGAGGGCCTTCTTGGATATCGAACAGCGACCACTTCTAAGACAAAGTGATGTTGAATCACATAAAACTAATTTTAAAACTTATGTTCAAAGCTAATATATGCCTCTACTTTCTTAACTAATTAAGAAAACTTAATTAAGTCTTAACCAAGTTTGATAGCGGGACATCACGATTGTCCACTCGCACTCTTCAAGATAAAATGCATTGCTTTGCTTTGGCAAACCCAATAACAAATGATCGAGGAAGTAGTGAGTACCAACTTTAGTAGGCATATCGTTTTGACTTATTAAGAAATAAACATGTATCATATACATATTAGCATACATCACATATAAGCTAAACTAATCATGCATCACATACAAGCTAAACTAACATGCATCACATACATATTAAACTAACGTGTCATGGTTATGGCCCTTATTCTACAATCTTCTCAAGCCAATGAAAAGATTGATTGGTCAACCTAGGGATAGCATCTTCTCCTAAGTGCTTCCTTTTGGTTGTCTTGTGTGTTGACTTCCTCCTTGTAACCTCATCTTCCAATGGACCTTCCATCTTTGTTTTGTACATTACAAAAGGAGAAATACTCGAGTTACATTCGAGTCTAAAACTAATTTTACAACAAGAATTTTAGGAGGAAGGCACGACCATAGTATTTAAAATTACAACACACACATATTCACAAACCTTTTGGGACTAGGCCATAACCATGCACCATGTCATTTTAACTTTTAAAAGACATTGGATATTTTATTATGTTTGACAATTGCTAATGCAATATCAACTCATAATAAAATTTATCCTGCTTCTATATCACATATAAAATAGAGAAAACCTATTTTATACGATCTTTCGCAAGTGGCTCTGATACCCTTTGTAGGGAATTCTTTATGCCAAATGGCATATGCTTAGCGGAAAAATTAGGATCCCTTCCAAGTGATCCATGCAGCAAACTCGTATAAAATAAATTTCTCTAAACCAAGCCTATCTTATAGGAGAGGATTACCTTTGTCGTGCCCTTGTTAATCCGCTTCTTCCTTTTGTTTGTTGGATCTTTAGCACGTTCAAGTGTCCGTGCCTCTATATGTATCCACACGAGCAAGCTCTTGTCTCACAAAAGAAAACTAGAGGAGCTCTCCTTTACTTCTTGCTAGAGAAGTCCCTAAAGGAGAGGAAGCTAGGGAAAAGAGAAGGGAAGAAGACTACTCTTCTTGCTACACTCACAAAGCCACACAACAATAAGCTCACAAGCTCTCCAAGCCTCAAGCTCCCAACAACCACACTCCACCAAAAACTCTACATTGGCCGGCCACTCCATGGAGCCTTTTATAGGGTTGGAAAAACCCTTCCACCTCCTTCACATTCAATGCAATCCATTGCATTGAGACACACTCAAAAGGATTGGGCTTCCTTGTTTGGCCGGCCACTTAAGGAGACAAAACCATTTTGTTTCCTTCCACCTTATCTAGCTTAGGTGGATGCTTAGGTGGCATGCTTATGTGGCATGCTTATGTGGCATTCTTATGTGGCATTCATGCATGTTGAATTAATCTTATTAATTCAATTAAGCTTATGTTATAATGAATTAATCTTATTAATTCAATTAAGCTTATCATATTGAATTAATCTTATTAAATCAATAAGGTAACATATTGAATTAATCTCATTAAATCAATTAGCTAAAATTCTCATTAAGCTTAAAGTCCAAAAACCATTTTGTACTTAAGCTTATTCCCAAATTATTCTAGTCAAACTAGAATACTCTAATTCCTCTAATTATCATGCTCTTTGTGTGTGACCCTAGGCTCTCATAGCGTTGGCGGTGGACCTAAACTCTTTTAGATACACAAGCAATGAGCGGCATCTAGCAATACATCATTGCTACCCAGTTCTGAGATAAGTCAAGATCCGACTAACCTTTCCGTGACTACTATAATATAGGACCGTGTCCTTCTATCCTTGATATCAGATTGATCAATGAGGCATAGACCGTGTCATCCTCGATCAATCTATGTGTTTCTTGATCCCTGAGTAAACTAACTCAAACAAATGAGCTCAATATCTCATATTGACTCATTCGAGCATGGCCATGCGTTTTAGTAGTTCTACTCAATCAAGGGGCCCACCGATATCACTCGTCATATGAGAGGATAGATCCCATCTACATCACTCACATCCCTCCGCATAATTTGTTATATACCCGATGTCACCTTTATGGTCCACCCTGTTACGGGTGACGTTTGACGATACCAAAGTACATAACTTCTTATGTAGGGAACCGTAGTGACTTCAGGTCTGAGGACTATTCATACCAATAGTCACATGAGAAAGTTTATGACACTCATATAACGATCCATGAAACTTTCTCATGGCGGGTCAGTTCAGTATATATTCTCTAATATATACCCATGTGTCAACTTGATATCATATATCCATGACTTGTGAGATCAAGTCATCAATTGACCTACATGCTAGTCTTTATGTATTAATATTGCCCTTGCATATTAATACTTGACTAGGAACATTTAGAAAGTGTTCTCTACAGCCTCTCATAATCAATTCTGCCAATTGATGTGCTGTAGATAAGAACCTACTTTTCTAGGGCATTACTATATTTAATTTAGCTGGCACAAGCAAGACTTAAATATAATAACCAATCCTTTGCCTTTATAGAATATGATACAAAATGTTCCCTATTCAACCATCACATGATTGGTTCTTAGGGCTATAACTAACAATATGTTTGGATCGCTGATGAGAGTGAGGTTCCTTAGCTTGTGAAATAACCCCATAGTTATCACAATAGAGGTTTATAGGGCTTATTATGCTAGGAACAATACCAAGCTCTAAAATAAACTTTCTGATCCAAACAACCACTTTTGCTGTAGTTGAAGCAGCAATATACACGGCCTCTGTAGTAGAATCAACTACTGTGTCATGCTTTAAACTCTTCCAGCTCACAACACCACCATTTAAGCAAAATACATACCCTGACTGCGATATGGAATCATCCTTGTTAGTTTGGAAGCTTGCATCGTTGTAACCCTTTACAACGAGTTTCTCATCGCCTCCAAATATCAAGAAATAATCTTTTGTTCTTCTCAAATACTTAAAAATATTCTTGATTTCTATCCAGTGACTTTCACCTAGATCTGACTGGTATCTGCCCGTCATGCTTAATACATACGAGATGTCGGGACAAGTACACAACATGGTGTACATGATAGACCCTATAGAAGATGCATAAGGAATATGATTCATGCGATCCCTTTCTTCCTTAGAAGAGGGTCATTGAGCCTTTGAAAGGCTTACACCATGTGACATCCGTAGGAATCCCTTCTTGGAATTATGCAAAGAAAAATGATTAAGCACTTTGTCAATATATGTACTCTGACTTAGGCCAAGAAGTCTCTTAGATCTATCTCTATAGATCTTGATGCCCAAAATATAGACTGCTTCTCCTAAGTCTTTCATTGAGAAATAATTCCCAAGCCAAGTCTTTATACACTGTAGCATAGGGATATCATTTCCAATGAGTAGTATGTCATCTACATACAAGATGAGAAAAACAACTGTGCTCCCACTAACCCTCTTGTAGACACAAGGTTCATCTTCGTTTTTGATGAAACCAAATGTTTTGATTGCATCATTAAATCGAAGATTCCAGCTTCTTGAAGCTTGCTTTAAACCACAAATGGACCTTTACAATTTACATACCTTTCCAGCATCCTTTGGATCTATAAAACCCTCAGGTTGTGTCATATACACATCCTCAAGTAGATTTCCATTAAGAAATGCAATTTTGACATCCATCTGCTAGATTTCATAATCATGGTAAGCTGCAATAACAAGCATAATCCGAATAAATTTAAGCATTGCAACTGGTGAAAAGGTTCCATCATAGTCTATACTATGAATCTGCTTGAATCCTTTAGCTACCAATCGCCCATTATAGGTATGCATATGACCATCCATGTCAGTCTTTCTTTTAAAGACCCACTTACACCCAATGGGGTTAACCCCTTCAGGTAAATCAACCAAGATCCCTACTTGGTTAGTGTACATAGATTTCATTTCGGACCTCATGACCTCTAGCCATTTCTCAGAATCTGGGCTCATTATAGCTTCTTGATAGGTTGTAGGCTCATTGAAATCAACAAGCATTACATCACCGTGGTCATACAAGAGAAAAGAATATCTCTTAGGTTGACAACATATCCTATCAGATCTGCGCATAGCATGGTCTACTCAAACAGGTTGTGCAACAACTTCATGTGGTGCATGTTCGATTTCCATTAAGGCTTCATGGCTATCTTGTGTATCTCGAATTTTTTCAAGATCAACTTTACTCCCACTAATTCCTTTAGAAATAAATTATTGTTCCAGAAAGACACCATTTCTGGCAATAACCACTTTGCCTTGTGTGAGATTATAAAAGTAATATCTCTTAGTCTCCTTGGGATATCCAATAAAATAGCATTTATCTGATTTAGGTCCTAATTTATCTGAGACTTATTGTCTAACATAATCCTCACAACTCCAAATCTTTATAAAATACATCTTGGGACTCTTCCTAGTCTATATCATATATGTTATCTTTATGATTGCCTTAGAAGGAATGTGGTTAAGAGTGAAAGTAGCGGTCTCTAGAGCATATCCCTAGAAGGAAGAAGGAAGATCTATTAGGCTGATCATTGATCGTACCATATCTAATAAAGTATGATTTCTCCTTTCTGATACACCATTCCACTGTGGTGTTCTAGGTGGAGTGAGTTGGGATATTTGTAGGGGAATCGGGACGACCGACTAGAGGGGGGTGAATAGCCCTCGATCGATAGATGTCGGAATTCGCTCGTTCTCGTTGCGTTACTTGTCTACGATTGTTGTTAGCGCAGCGGAATAACAATAATAATGAAACTAACAACAATACACAATCACACAACACAAGATATACGTGGTTCGGAACCAAATGGTTCCTACTCCATGGGCGAGCTCACCGAGCTCTAGTTATGCGCACGACACTAACTAAACTCCTTCTCGACTACACGTCGGAGGTGGAGAAACCTCTCACAAGAAATTACAACAGTAATATACAAATACAAACAAGAATACAAATACAATACAAAAGAAACACTTTTCACCGATTGCTTTTGATCACTTGTTTGTTGCTTGCTTTGATTGGCTCTTGAAGGACTGGAATGCAGCAGCAATTCCCCTCCAATAGCTCCACAAAAAACCATGGCAAAAACCTCCATCTCGAGCTCCTTTTATAACCTGCATCGAGCTGTTTTCGCGCCTAGCAATCGACTGCCAAAAGGCCCTAGTCGACTGCCCCTGTAGCCGTTGTCTCACAACGGCTAGATCCACGTCAGACAAGTTCCAACGGATCACCTACGGTCGGTGATGATGCCCATCGGATCATTGGTGACCTAGTATCGATCGCCCGATCGCTCATGAGCATTACTGCTTGCGACACTCCCTATCGGTCGATTGCCATCCCTCGGCCGATCATTGCGCCGATCATCATTGCGATCCATGGCGATCGGCCACAAAACTCTAGCCTTACACCAGTCGAACCCTAGTCGACTTGGACCAGTCGAACCGGCACCTATGCCAGTCGACTGACGTCGGGCAAAACCTCAAACACCAAGTTGTTTGAGCATTCGACCGTCGGGTAAACCCTCAAACATCAAGTTTGAGCCTCCGACACTCAGTCTTAGCCATTTGGCCAAGTCCACCTTATCCCTCATGGAGTTCCCCACTGAAGCTCTCTTCCCTCGGCCTACGTCCCTTGGATGCGCCAAACGCACGGCTTCGCAACGCCATCATTCGCGTCTCATACCCTAGAAGTATGCTTCCCTTTGGGCTCACTCCATTCGCTCCCCGTCCGGCAGTCCCTCGGATGCACCAAGCGCACGACTTCGCAATGTCATCCTTCACCGACTCAAGGACCCCGAGCTTAGTGAACTTACCAAGTCCTCAAGACTTCCCAAATGCACCAAGCGCACGGCTTCGCAATGCTTTGGACTTTCCCATGCCAAGGCTTCCCCCTTGGACTTCCACACCAAGCTCCATGCTTGGATTTTCCATGCCAACCCCATGTTGGACTTTCCCATGACAATCCCATGTCATGAGTTTTGTCCATTATCAAAATACTATCAAGGTACTGCTCGAGTCAAACTCGAGTCAACCTGGGCCGATTGCACCAACAATCTCCCCCTTTTTGATGATTGACAAAACTACCATCTCAAGTCTACCAATTCTCCCATATTGGCAATTCTCATATCCCAATGAGAATTCCAACGAACCCTAATTAGTAACTTGGTAACTTCTCCCCCTTTTTGACACTACATCAAAAAGGTCCTCCCCAAGGGTATGAATGTCTCATATCCCAATAAGATCTTACAATCTCTCCCTTGGAGAAACACATGTCTACAATCTTTCTAGTGATCCCATATCACTTAAAGAGAGGCAACCCAATTTTCCTCCCATGAGGAAATACACATCCATCTTCCCATGATGGATACCTCCCCCTAGAGGCTTGCTCCCCCTTAACCATTGCACCAACAATGTCCTTGGAGAGTCCCTAAGCCAATAGGAACATTAAACCAAACAAAATTAAGGCAAAGTTCAACAATGAACTCTCATCCACCTTAAAATTGATACTCACCCTCAACCCAACTCCTAATTCATATCCAATGGATTTCCACCCTCTCTAATGCTCTCCTAAGCATATCCTAGGGTTAGGAGTGGTTAGGGGACCTTAACCTAGCTGAACATGGGCCTAACCAACAACATTTACCCGAAATCAGCTTAAGGCGATCGAAATCGAAATCGATCATTGCCACTTATCGATCGTGATAAGCTGCATTTGCGATTTTGACATTTCAGAAATGGATTTCCGAAATCCATAAGTAAATATACATAAGTTTAAAATTCTTGAAATTTGGTATGTATATTACTTATTATAAACACTATGGGTGAAAAATATTGGAAAATTATTTTACCCATTAAATCAGGAGATTGATACAAAGTCCAAAATTTAAGAAAAGCTTCAATAAAGAGCCCTCTTTGTATCATCCCATTCAATGGTGATAGCTATCAAAAGATAGGCTTCACCAAGGTTTTTCAAAAAGTTTTCAAAATGTTTTTAAAACCTTTATTTTCTTTTTCCTAAACATCTCACCAATATCTAAATGTGTAAAACACATACAAGTCAAAAATCTTAGTGAGATGTGGGTTTTTTGTTCTTTATGTTCTCATGCATATTTCTAAGGCAACATAATTTGATTCCCTTCAAATTGTGCCATAGTCCTTAATTTCATTTTATTTAATGCATGATATGATTATGACATAAATATGATATAGATAAAAGCATATGCCAAAATCATGATGTCATGGCATGTAAATGACATTTAAGCATACATAACATATAAAAATAAATCTAAACATTTGTCATGACATATTTAGAGATACAAATGAGAATGATGTCATGACATGGCAAGGCATTAAATAAATAAAGCATGGCAAGAAAAATATACTAAGGTATAAAATACCAATGTGTTAAAATCAATTTGTCATTTCTAGGGATTAAATTCACTTTGCCTTAAACCATTCATTTCCCTAGTGTGCCAAAAACCCAAAATAGCACACCACGACCTCTATGACCTAATTGTGCTAATTTAAATCATTCTAAACTTCTCAAACACATTGGCACATCCTAATGTGTCAACTCTACTATGGTTAGGTTAACTACCCATCCATTTAGGGTTGACACACCCTAACCCATCTAGCGTGAATCAATCACGCTTTTAGGAACCCAATACCTATTGGAGCTCCTTGGGTTAACAAGGTATTCCCTAGGGATAACTTCCCTAGATACCTTTCTAATGACCCTTTTTGGCTTTGAAGCCTTAGTCAAATGGGTCTTACTTGGGTTAACTCTAGAGGTGACTCCTCCATTGACCTTCTTAGTGGCTACATTGGTTTTCCTTAAGTCCTTAGCCACTAAACACATACCATGGCTAGACTTAGGGACGGCTTCCCTATTAGCCTTAGTTTGTCTAGACCTAGATGATGTTCCATAATTAAATGGAACATTATGGTAGGACATAGGTTTGTGACCCAAACCCTTCTTGCCCTTAAATGTTTCTTGTTTTCTAGGTCTTGACTTTTGTGCATTAGACCCCTTAACCGAGTTTGATATTATTGCTAGGGTCTTCTCCAATTTTTCTAGCCTTGACCTCAAGGCTTGGTTCTCCACCTCTAATTTCCTCAATTTTGAATTTTCATTAGGTTTAGGGGAAATGTTCTTCTTCTTAGGCATGTGTCTACCCTTCTTAGGGTTAATGCCTAGATGGTTTTCAACTTTCCTAATGGACTCTTTAGGTAAAATAGGTCTAAAATTATGAGTCCTAGGTTTATCCTTAGTTATATGAACATACTTGGCACCTAGACAATACACCTTATTATTTCTCTTAGCATGCTTTTTGACTTTAGGAATTAAAGGTGCATTATTTAAATTTACCTTAGGGTTAGCTTTAGGAGCTCCCCCTACATGAGTTGCACCTTCTTGTCCTTTCTTCCTCCCCCTAGGGCATTGGCTTCGATAGTGTCCCTTTTGGTTGCATTTAAAGCACACAATGTGCTCTTTGCTCTTGATTTTGGGAACACCGGCATCCTTTGACTTTGGATTGACTTTTGGTGTTGATGCATTTTCTTTAGCCAATTTAGGGCATTTGCTCTTGTAATGCCCCTTCTCCCTACACTCAAAGCATATTATGTGATTTTTATTTAAAATTACAACACTTGAGTTACCTAGGGAGTTGGTGGAGGTCTCTTCACTTCTTCCGGAGGTAGAAGCTTCATTTTGATCTTGCTCCGGAATCGAAATCCTTTCCTCCCCCTCAACGCTAGAGGTAGAGGTCTCCACCAAGTCATCCACATCTTCAAAAGTGGATGGTGATTCTTCTTCGACATTCTCCTCTACTTGTGCCGATTGGGAATTTTCTTGGAATTTCATTACCTTATTCCATAATTCCCTTGCATCCCTATAATCACCCAATCTAGACCAAATAGTGTTAGGTAACAAATCACTAATCAACTTGATTACCTTGAGATTTGTCTTGAAGTCTTTGATTTGGTCTTGGGTCCATTTTGACTTCTCAATTAGCTTGTTGTACTTGTCCCTAGGCATTTCAAAACCGTTTTCTATAATAATCATAAAATCAAAATCGGTTTCTAGGTATACCTCCATTTTTCTTCTCCACCATAGAAAGTCTCCTTCGAATTTGGGTGGTTGAAGGTTGTAGCCGGCCATCTTGTAGTGCTCTCGCGGCGGTTAGTCCTTGAAGAGCGACCTCGGCTTTGATACCACTTGTAGGGGAATTGGGACGGCCGACTAGAGGGGGGTGAATAGCCCTCAATCGATGGATGTCGGAATTCGCTCGTTCTCGTTGCGTTGCTTGTCTACGATTGTTGTTAGCGCAGCGGAATAACAATAATAATGAAACTAACAATAATACACAATCACACAACACAAGATATACGTGGTTCGGAACCAAATGGTTCCTACTCCATGGGCGAGCTCACCGAGCTCTAGTTATGCGCACGACACTAACTAAACTCCTTCTCGACTACACGTCGGAGGTGGAGAAACCTCTCACAAGCAATTACAACAGTAATATACAAATACAAACAAGAATACAAATATAATACAAAAGAAACACTTTTCACCGATTGCTTTTGATCACTTGTTTGTTGCTTGCTTTGATTGGCTCTTGAAGGACTGAAATGCAGCAGCAATTCCCCTCCAATAGCTCCACAAAAAACCATGGCAAAAACCTCCATCTCGAGCTCCTTTTATAACCTGCATCGAGCTGTTTTTGCGCTAGCGATCGGCCAAAAGGCCCGATCGGCCCCTTATGCCGTTGTCTCACAACGGCGGATCACGTCGGAACAAGTTCCAATGGATCACCTACGATCGGTCGATGATGCTCCATCGACTAGTGACCTAATGTAGTCGATCGTCGGCTCTGAGCGTTCAATGCTCGCGACACTCCCATCATCGACCGCCATCCCTCGGCGATGATCGGTATCGGCTATCGATCATTGCCAGTCCATGGCAGTCGACTGCCAAGCATAAAACCCTAGCCTTACACCAGTCGAACCCTAGTCGACTTAGACCAGTCAAACCGGCACCTATGCCAGTCGACTGACGTCGGGCAAAACCTCAAATACCAAGTTGTTTGAGCATCCGACCGTCGAGTAAACCCTCAAACATCAAGTTTGAGCCTCCGACACTCAGTCTTAGCCACTTGGCCAAGTCCACCTTATCCCTCATGGAGTTCCCCACCAAAGCTCTCTTCCCTCGGCCTACGTCCCTCGGATGTGCCAAGCGCACGGCTTCGCAACGCCATCCTTCGTGTCTCATACCCTAGAAGTATGCTTCCCTTTGGGCTCACTCCATTCGCTCCCCGTCCGGCGGTCCCTCGAATGCACCAAGCGCACGGCTTCGCAATGCCATCCTTCATCGATTCAAGGACCCCGAGCCTAGTGAACTTACCAAGTCCTCAAGACTTCCCAAATGCACCAAGCGCACGGCTTCGCAATGCATTTCTCACCAAGCACCAAGCGCACGGCTTCGCAATGCTTTGGACTTTCCCATGCCAAGCACCAAGCGCACGGCTTCGCAATGCTTTGGACTTTCCCATGCCAAGGCTTCCCCCTTGGACTTCCACACCAAGCTCCATGCTTGGATTTTCCATGCCAACCCCATGTTGGACTTTCCCATGACAATCCCATGTCATGAGTTTTGTCCATCATCAAAATACTATCAAGGTACTGCTCGAGTCAAACTTGAGTCAACCTGGGCCGATTGCACCAACAATATTATCCCAAACTCAACTAGATGGTCATGAAACTCTTGGCTAAGGTATTTCTTCACCTCGATCTGATCAAAGTATCTTAATACTCTTACCAAGTTGATTTTGTACTTCATTCTTGAATTCTTTGAACTTTTCAAAGGATTTAGATTTGTGTTTCATAAGATACACATAACTATATCTACTAAAATCATCATTAAATGTAATGAAGTACAGATAGCCTCTTCTAGCTACTACTTTGAAAGGGCCACAAACATGAGTATGCATGAGTCCTAACAAATCATTAGCTGTCTAGCTATGTCCACTAAAAAGAGTTTTTGTCATCTTGCCTAGTAGACAAGATTTGCATACCTCATATGATTCAAAATCAAATGAGTCCAAACATCCATCCTTTTGGAGTTAGGATATACGACTATTATTTATGTGACCCAAGCGACAATGCCAGAGATATATTTGATTTATATCATTAGATTTGAACCGTTTGATATTTATGTTATAGATTGGGTTATCAAAATCTAGAACATAGAGTCCATTCATAAGATGTTCACTACAATAGAACATTTCATTTAATTAAACAGAACTATTGGATTGAAAGCGTCGCTAGAGAGGGGGGGGGTGAATAGCGAGCGTAAAATCTTTTCGTCTTTTCGTTCATTCGATTAAAGCACAGAGATGCACAGTGGAAAAATAAATAACACAAATTTATTTTTACTTGGTTCATAACCCAACGGTTGCTAATCCAAGGCCCCGCGATCCTTGACCGCGTACGAAGGGGCAATCCACTATAGAGTCTCCTCCTCGTTGGAGGTAGGAGACAACGATCACAAAAACTGAAAGCACGAGGATGAGGCAACACGCCTACCTCACCTCGTTACGATTAAAACCATGAATACAATAACTAAATAGAAACAAAATTGTTGTTGCCGAAGAAGAATATGTAAGCTTGGTGTTGCGTCGGCATTATGACGACGTTAGAGCTTTAGCGTTGTAGGAGCACTTGAGAATAAGATTGATGATTTTTGGGTTGGAGTCCTCCCCTCCTTTTATAGACTTGTGCCTTGGAATAAGTCTGGATGCAGATCCTCAACTTTTGGAACTTATCACGAAGTGACACCTTATTTTATCGCGAAGTGGCGACATCAAACGTTATCCTTTTTGACCTAGCACACAAGACTGATTCGTCGCCATCGGTCGATTGATGTGCATCAGTCGACTGCCAGCAAGGCCACTTCCCTGCAGTAAGAGGTTAGCACGAAAAATGATAAATGCGATGGTTTCTTACCATCCGATCTCAACCTAGACCTTCCACTGGAAGTCTTAGTCGGATCGCCGCCTACGGTCATCCTCGTACAGAGGACACGACCTTACCATCTCTCTTCGCACTCGTGCTTACCTCTGGTTTTTTATGACTTGTCGCTTTGCTTCCAATCTTCACTTGGGTTCTTCGACTCGCACAAAGTTTTTTCGGTGTCGCCCGACCACCATGATTTCCTGACTCGAGATTCTCTAGGTGTCGCTGTCCTTCGGCTTAGCTTAACAATTTCTTGCACACTTAATTCAGCTCATGAGATAACAATATGACCTTAACTTTGGATCTTTGCTATAATCAAAACTTATGTTCGATTATCTGGTACCCCTGCACCAACAAGAACAACTTTTGTCCTTTATTATAAATGAGAAACCTCTCTTATCCAAACAAGAAATAAAGATAATATTCTTAGTTATAGCAGGTACATAATAACACTCTTCTAGTTTTAAGATAAAACCACTGGGCAAAGATAAAGAATATGTTCCAACAGCTATAGCAACAACTCTTGCGTCATTGCCTACGCTTATGTCCACATCTCCTTTTGTCATTGATCTACTATTTCTCAGGCTCTGCACATTAGTACAAATGGGAGAAGCACAACCAATATCTAATACCCATGAAGAAGAAATAGATAGATTAACTTCTATAACATATATACTTAAAGTAGAAGTCACACTTCTCTTTTTCTGATCTTCCTCTAGGTACTTTTTGCAATTCTTCTTCCAATGTCCAATCTCATCACAATGGAAGCAAGTTCCTTCCTGAGACACCCCTCCTTTAGGTTTCAATGCTTTGGCCTTGCCCTTATTTTGGGTCTTACCCTTTCCTTTGGGCTTTTATTTTGCCTTTTCCCTTTTTAACCATGAGTACATTACCAGGTTGGATCTTCTTAAGATTGCTTTCAATAGTTCTCAACATGCTTAACAACTCAGGCAAAGGCTTGTCAATTTCATTCATGTTATAGTTCATGACAAATTGACTATAGCCTTCAGATAATGATTGCACAACAAAGTTAGTGGCCAACTCTTGACCCAATGGAAATCCTAATCTTTCAAGGTTCTCAACGTACTCAATCATTTTGAGTACAGGAGTTCCTTCTTGAATTTTACATCCAAATAATGCCTTTGACACCTCAAATATCTCGTGTCTTACGTACCCTTGATACAGTTGTTTAAGATGTGCAACCATATCAAAAGCATCCATGTTCTCATGTTGCTTCTAAAGCTCAGAGTTCATGGTAGCAAGCATAAGACATGACACATCTAATGCATCATCTTGAAGCTTTTTATAAGCATCCTTATTAGCACGAGTGACATTAGTGGCGGGTGGTTCAGGAATGGGTTGCTCTAGGACATACAATTTTCGTTCTTGCTTGAGAACAATTCTCATGTTTCTGTTCAAGTCTAGGAAATTAGCTCCATTGAGCTTGTCCTTTTCAAGGATAGATCGCAGAGAGAGAGAGAGTATTTGATGTATTTGTTGACATGGTGATTCTATAAAAGGAAATGCATAAATAAGTATCATATTTCAATTATTTAATTAGGTCTTTAATTAAATAAGTTTTCCACTTCACAAGTGGAGCAAGATCCATATACTTCATCTTGAGTTAGATTTGGCTAATCGCCCAAGATTTGTATAACTTAGGTAGGCACTATGTACCAATTACACCATATAACTCTTGCATAGAACAATACTATTTGTTCGTTTACCCATCGTATGAGATATGCCTCTAAGTTTTTCAATCTAATCGAGATAACTCAGTTAGGTCATACCCAAAGTTCAATAGTCGGACATCACAATTGTCCAGTCACACTCTACCAAGATAAATCAAGTCACTTTGCTTTGGCAAACATGACTTCAATTGATCGAGGTAGTCGTGAGTACTAAACTTTGGTAGGCATATATTTGTTGACCTAATTATGATAACCAATTTAATTATGCATGCACCACATACAATCATAATCATGACACATATCACATATACGCTAAAAGGAAACATGACATGGTTATGGCTCGTAATCTACTATCTTCTTAAGCCAATGAGAAAATCGATCGATCAACCTAGGGATAGCATCTTCTCCAAGTGTGTCCTTTGGTTGTCATGTGTTGTTGACTACATCTTCCTTTCTCATCTTCATCTAGTAGACTAGTACTAGTTTACATGTACATTACAATGGAGAAACCTCGAGTTACATTCGAGGATAAATTAATAGTACAACTAGAATTATAGAAGTGGAAGGCACGACACGTAGGCCGTATTATGAATTACAACATGCACACACACACATACATCCAATCACATTGGGGTAAAGGGGCCATAACCATGCACCATGGCATAAATCATTCACAAAGATCTATGACATGTAAAATTTATTATGATGCAAAACACGATTTATAAGCCGCTACGCTACGACGGTCCCATATTATTTTAATAACTAATTAGATGAGTTGCTGCCCTTAGTCCATCAGGATGAACTCGAGAACCCTTGATGTCGCCGTTCATAGCAACAAAATAATTTCGTCGACAATTAGCACACTTGCCGATCAGATAGCAACTAGTATTGTTGCTAAGCATGTTTTGTCGAACAAAATCATCTAAACAATCGTGCACTCATAATAAACAATTCATGCAGATTTATATCACATATAAATTAGTAATACAACGATTTTATGTTTACACAAATGGCTCTGATACCACTGTAGGGATCTTGTGCGAAAAACAATCACAAAACACAGTGGAAAAACTCAATCCCTCCAGAGATCCATGTGTATACATAAAACTAATCGTTCTTAAAACTACATCTAGTTGAGAGATTACCCTTGATGCGTAGCCCTTCGCAATCTCAGTAGCAACTTTTCTTTGAAGGATCTCAGCGCGATCAAGATGGTCACACCTCTATGGTATCCACACGAACACACACTTTGGAGAATCAAAGTTGTGTTAGCAACACCACACAAAGGGTCTAGGCCAAGAAGGAGTTTCGGCCAAGAAGATGAAGAAGAACAACAAAAGGCAATCTCTACCAAGCATTATGATCCAAAGCCCCCTTTTTATATTCATCCTATGAATATGAAAGGTTTTGCATCCTTTTGTATTCCCTCTTCAATGCATGATTAATTCACATTAATCATGCATGATAAGAGGTTTCTTCCAACCTTTGGTTTTCCCTCTTCCATGCATGATTAATTCACATTAATCATGCATGATGAATTCATGATGAATCCATATCATTCATCTTCTTCAAATCAATTTGAGTCCAGCTCAAATTAAACAAATTTGAGTCTAACTCAAATTCGGCCAATCATATTTGAGTCTAACTCAAATCCAACCCTTTCAATGAGTCTAACTCAATGATTCCAATTCAATAGTCTAATGGTGTAAAATACCGGGAAAAAAAATAGTAAAACATGGTTAGGGATTTAGTTAAACATAACCTAGGCTTAATGGTATGATTTTAATCGGATCTAGATTTAAGTCCTATTGGGTTTTAAATCCAACCCGATAGTAAAAGTAAAAACCTGACCCGTTTTTCCTTTATTATCTATTTTTCTTCCGTTCGGCTGTTTCTTCATTGTCGGCTTTTCCCTTCCCCGTGCATTTTCTTGATCGCGGTTTCCTTCTCCTTTCGTTGCGCGATCCTCTTCTTCACACGATCCCTTTTCCTTTCGTTTTCTCACATCGCAACCTTCTCTCTGCCGCACCCATCTTCCTTCTTCCTCCCGACTTCTCACGCGCAGCCGCAGATCTCGCCGCTCCGCCTGATCTCCGCCCGAGCGCGTTGCCGCCGCCCCTGCTCGCCTCTTCGAGCCGCTCGTCGCACACGCCACTGCCGCAGTCTCCCTGTTATTCTCCCGATCCAACAGCAGCAAGGACGCCGCCCCTTCTCGTGATAGGGTTGCCGCCGCACCCATCTCCTGTCCGCCACTAACTACCCCGCCGACGAACTGCCTTTGGGATGCCCTTTCCTTCTCATCGTCACCAGCCACCCCATCTCCGTCGCTGCGTTCTTGTTGTTCTGGCGCCACCGCAGATCAGAGCTTTGTAGCGATTGCAATGTTATCGTTGATTGTTCTGGTTAAAACACTTGGTTCTGCTGTTTCCTCCCTTCCGGTCTTGATAGCAGTTAAGCGTGGATGCCTCACTGCGATTCCAACAATTGTTCACCACATACCCAACTATGAGCAAGTTGTTGCTGCTCTCTTCTTCCCCTGGCTTGATTTCCTTCACCCCTGTGGATTTTCTTCTGCCACTGTCAACCTCACAATATCGGTTCAGCAACCCTTGTGCACACAGCCAGTTGTGGCCAATTGTCCCGGCCGTGTGTAGTCTTATTGGCAGTTATCTACATCACCAATCTAAGGTAAAGTCTTCAACCTTTCCTCAGTTTTGGGATTATGGATTATAGTAGTAGATTTAGTAGGATCTGTGATGGTTGGGAATATGTTACGATGATCAGTGTTGAGGGAGCTCAGAGTTGAGGTAGTTTCCAATTTGGCTGGAATATCTTAGATTTGTTACTTGAATTTAAATGGGATCAAGGTGCTGCATAGTCAAAGGGAAACATGGTGAGTTCCAAATCTGATCATCTATGGCAGAATATCATGGTTGATGAGAGTGATCAATTGGTGTAATGGAATGGGGGATTTGCAGGTTGTAATTGGACAAGGAATCAATTCAGTTTAAAAGGATTCATAACTAATTACTTGTATGATTAGTAGGGATTAACTAATCAGAGTTTAGGGTTGAATTAGGGTTGCGCTAGAGATTTATTGATAAGCATATTGAATGTTGCAGGATGCTGATTTGAGACACTCATGAACGCGAAGATCCTTGATACGAGCTACATATCAGGTGGGTAATTCCTACCCTGGTCAGGTAGTTTAATGCATTCAAATTTAGATGCATGATCATCTTATATGATCATGTTACCTTGACTCCGTTCTTATTTATCGTATGCTTGATACTTTACCGTTGGCTATTAACTCCATTGCTGCTATCATGTTTATTTTACCATGATTAGGAGTTATACATATAGGTGATGTAAGTAACCTAAAAATTTGTTTAGTTAAGTACGAATAGTAAAGTCCGGACGACAACCTGATTGTAAATTGGGCAAAGAGGTCATCTGTGGGTAGGTAATGTTTTGAACGTAGGGTTAATTTTAATACCCTTAGGTTTCATGTTTACCACCGATCATGTATTATGTAAATGGTTAGGTGAATGATATTTAGTGTGTCGCTATGTACCGGTTCCTAGATTGATATAATCGGTTTGAGTACGACTCTCTACAGGATAGAGAGTGCGTCGATCAGATGAGTACGACTCTCTACAGGATAGAGAGTGCGTCCATCAGTTGAGTACGACTCTCTACAGAATAGAGAGTGCGTTGATTAGATTGGTATGACTCTCTATAGGATAGAGAGTGTTATGATCAGTTGAGTACGACTCTTTGCAAGATAGAGAGTGCGTTGATCTGATTAGTATGACTCTTTGTAGAATAGAGAGTCTATGGTGGATGTCTGTATGTGAGACATTGCATTCATGTCATTTGCATGCACGCTGGCGACCAGGTCTCCCTTGTGGTTGAGAGGGTCGCCAGTCATCCTGCCTCCACGGTTACTCATAGGAGGAGTAACCAGTGTGAGGGCAGAGCATTATGGTGCCGCACTCTACCACTATAGACGGTGGTAGTTGGATTTACGTGTCGTAGTCCTGTGTGTGTGGCACTCGACCACTCATGGGTAGTGACTGTCGGAGTGGCCAACAGCAAGGACCCCCATCGTGTAGCTTGCTCTTCACGCTTATATGCTACTCGATCATACTGCCCACTCGGCCACTCGAGAGTAGTGGTTGGTGTTGAGTTGGGACAGTTGTCATGCTCGAGCCACCGAGGCCACACTGGGGTCGTGGTAGCTTTAGGGTGAGCCGACATGACCATGCATACTGCATTGTCGACTTATGGTATTTTTGCATATTGCCATATATATACATATATGCATGTATATATATATATGGATGATTGTGATTAGTATACATATATAGATGTAGTCTATATATATATATATATATATGCTTATTGTGATGATGCATTTGATTGTATTATGCTTGCTGTATTTGTTTGTACATCATATTCATGCATGCTTCTTGCATATGTTATACGGTTGTGTCGGATACTGGTATATGTGTTGGACAGACCATTAGATACCTTGACCTATAACATGAGTAGATTATGAGTTGGTATTACTCTTCCTATTATATATATGTTGGATATATGTTCAGGTTGGATCAGAGTAGCATAGCAGACTTCAGGTATGTCTGCATTTTACGTTGTTCATTTGTTTAGACGGTATATGCTTATATTTATATACTATGCTGATATACCTGTTGTACCTCTAGATTATGTTGTTGAAATACATGTGATATTATATATATACATGTTTTTCTATTACCTGCTGAGTTTTACTCACCACCACCACAGACCCTGGGTTTTTCTGTCGCCCAGGTAACAAGTAGAAGTCTTCGTGATGGCTTAGAGCACCGCTAGCTGACATCGCATCTCACCTCCAAGGCTCCCGTGTTTGTTTTGGGTTTCCGTACATGGTGTTATGTATTTGGAGTTTTCCTGATGTACTATGTTGTAGATTCGGATTTTGTCGAGGTTTCGTGTTGTTGTGATGTGTTAGTCATACCGGTATGCATGTGTGTAGCTTGTTGTATTATGTTTCCATTGTGCTTTGAGTAGTTGTTGTATTTACTTTATATGTTATGTTGTTATTGTCGGCCTACGGGCCTTGTATTAACCCGAAATATTGCCACGTACAGGGGAGATGTCGTCCGTTTGATTTTCGGCTCGGCATGCTCTCGGGGCGAACAAATGGTTTATTTAGTCAAACTAAAATGAACCAATCTCTAAAACAACATATTTTTTGTGTGTGACCCAATAGGTTCTCGTAACGTTGGCAATATCTCTAAAACCCCTTTTAGAAACATAAACAATGAGTGTCATCTAACAATGCATCATTGCTATCCAAGTGACGAGAATGTCGACATCCGATATAACCTATCTATGACTATTATCTTGTATGACTCAATTCTTCTATTCTTGATATCTAGATTGATCAATGAGGCATAGCTTGTGTCATCTTCTTATCAATCTTTGTGTTTCTTGATCCCCAAGTAGACTACCCCAATCAAATGAGCTCAATATCTCATATTGACTTATTTGAGTATGACCATGTATTTTAGTAGTCTTACTTTATCAAGGGGCTCATAGATATCACTTCCATTATATAGAAGGGATATATCCCATCTCTATCACTCATATCCCTCCGCATAATTCATTGCATACACAGTGATCGACTTTATAGTCCACCTTGTTACAGGTGATATTTATCGATACCAAAGTATACAACTCCTTATGTAGGAAACTGTAGTGATTTCAGGTCTAAGAATTGTTCATACCAATAGCCACTATGAGAATGTTTATGACATTCATATGACAATCTATGAAATATTCTCATGGTGGGTCAGTTTAGTACATATTCTTTAATATATACCCATGTGTCAATTTGATATCCTATATCCATGACTTGTGAGATTAAGTCATCAGTTGACCTACATGCTAGTCTCAGTGTATTAATATTATCCTTGTATATTAATACTTGACTAGGAACAATTACGAGTAGTGTTCTATATCTACAGTATCCTACTATCAAATCACCAACTTGATATGTCGTAAATTAGAACCAACTATCCTAGGATATTATTATATTTATTCAAATGACACATCAATGAAGTAAATAAAATAACCATAAACTTTGCCTTTATTATGAAATATGATACAAAAGTTCCTTTACCAATCATCTCATAATTGACACTTAGGACTAATACTAACAGGAGGTACATATGCGGTAATCAATTAAGCGAGTATGTCCACCGACCTTGGTTTGCATCTTTAAAAGTTCTTCTGTCGAATATTTATGCAATTTTTTCTATAAAATGTGAGTTATCCTACAAGTGGTGTCTTTGATATCAAATGTATTAGGGTTGAAACAATTAAATTGAATTCTGTCATTCTCCACTTCTAGGGATAATCTTTTATTTTTCATGTCAATGATGGCTCCTATAGTGGCTAAAATAGGTCTTCCTAAGATAATATGGGTTTTAGGGGTGTGACCCATTTCTAGGATTAAAAAATCAGTAGGTATTGTAAATCTCCCTATCATTACTGTGTTAGTAATATATGAGAGATGTCCTAAGGCAATCACTGTTAGTTATAGCCCTAAGAACCAATCATGTGATGGTTGAATAGGGAACATTTTGTATCATATTCTATAAAGGCAAAGGAATGGTTATTATATTTAAGTTTTGCTTGTGCCAGCTAAATTAAATATAGTAATGCCCTAGAAAAGTAGGTTCTTATCTACAGCACATCAATTGGCAGAATTGATTATGAGAGGCTGTAGAGAACACTTTCTAAATGTTCCTAGTCAAATATTAATATGCAAGGGCAGTATTAATACATAAAGACTAGCATGTAGGTCAATTGATGACTTGATCTCACAAGTCATGGATATATGATATCAAGTTGACACATGGGTATATATTAGAGAATATATACTGAACTGACCCGCCATGAGAAAGTTTCATGGATCGTTATATGAGTGTCATAAACTTTCTCATGTGACTATTGGTATGAATAGTCCTCGGACACAAGTCACTACGGTTCCCTACATAAGGAGTTATGTACTTTGGTATCGTCGAGCGTCACGTGAGGTGGACCATAAAGCGATTCGGGTATATAACAAATTATGCGGAGGGATGTGAGTGATGTAGATGGGATCTATCCTCTCATATGACGAGTGATATCGGTGGGCCCCTTGATTGAGTAGAACTACTAAAACGCATGGCCATGCTCGAATGAGTCAATATGAGATATTGAGCTCATTTGTTTGAGTTAGTTTACTCAGGGATCAAGAAACACATAGATTGATCGAGGATGACACGGTCTATGCCTCATTGATCAATCTGATATCAAGGATAGAAGGACACGGTCATATATTATAGTAGTCACGGAAAGGTTAGTCGGATCTTGACTTATCTCGTAACTTGGGTAGCAATGATGTATTGCTAGATGCCGCTCATTGCTTGTGTATCTAAAAGAGTTTAGATCCACTGCCAACGTTATGAGAGCCTATAGGGTCACACACAAAGAGCATGATAATTAGAGGAATTAGAGTATTCTAGTTTGACTAGAATAATTTGGGAATAAGCTTAAGTACAAAATGGTTTTGGACTTTAAGCTTAATGAGAATTTTAGCTAATTGATTTAATGAGATTAATTCAATATGTTACCTTATTGATTTAATAAGATTAATTCAATATGATAACATAAGCTTAATTGAATTAATAAGATTAATTCAATATGATTGAATTAATAAGATTAATTCAACATGATAACATAAGCTTAATTGAATTAATAAGATTAATTCAACATGCATGAATGCCACATAAGAATGCCACATAAGCATGCCACATAAGCATGCCACCTAAGCATCCACCTAAGCTAGATAAGGTGGAAGGAAACAAAATGGTTTTGTCTCCTTAAGTGGCCGGCCAAACTTGTGTCCCAATGCAATGGATTGCATTGAATGTGTGGAGGTGAAAGGGTTTTTCCAACCCTATAAAAGACCCCATGAAGTGGCCGGCCAAAGCAAGTGTTGTTGTGGTTGTGAGAGAGCTTGGTGGAAGCTTTGGTTGTGTGGGTTTGTGAGTGTAGGCTAGCAAGAAGAGGAGTCTTCTTCTTCCTTTCTCCTTTTCCCTCTCTTCCTCTCCTTTAGGGACTTCTCTAGCAAGAAGTAAAGGAGAGCTCCTCTAGTTTTCTTTTGTGAGACAAGAGCTTGCTCGTGTGGATACATATAGAGCACGAACACTTGAAGCGTGCTAAAGATCCAACAAACAAAAGGAAGAAGCGGGATTAACAAGGGCACGCAACAAAGGTAATCCTCTCCTATAAGATAGGTTTGGTTTAGAGAAATTTATTTTATACGAGTTTGCTTTACATGGATCACTTGGAAGGGATCCTAATTTTTCACGCATATGCCATTTGGCATAAAGAATTCCCTACAGTGGTATCAGAGCCACTTGCGAAAGATCGTATAAAATAAGTTTTCTCTATTCTATATGTGATATAGAAGTAGGATAAATTTTATTATGAGTTGATAATTGTATTAGCAATTGTCAAACATAATAAAATATCCAATGTCTTTTAAAAGTTAAAATGACATGGTGCATGGTTATGGCCTAGTCCCAAAAGATTTGTGAATGTGTGTGTGTTGTAATTTTTAAATACGACCTGCGTGTCGTGCCTTCCTCCTAAAATTCTTGTTGTAAAATTAGTTTTAGACTCGAATGTAACTCGAGTATTTCTCCTTTTGTAATGTACAAAACAAAGATGGAGGGTCCATTGGAAGAAGAGGTTACAAGGAGGAAGTCAACACAAGACAACCAAAAGGAAGCACTTAGGAGAAGATCTTTGTCCTAGGTTGACCAATCAATCTTTTCATTGGCTTGAGAAGATTGTAGAATAAGGGCCATAACCATGACACGCTTAGTTTAATATGTATGTGATGCATGTTAGTTTAGCTTGTATGTGATGCATGATTAGTTTAGCTTATATGTGATGTATGCTAATATGTATATGATACATGTTTATTTCTTAATAAGTCAAAAACGATATGCCTACCAAAGCTTGGTACTCACTACTTCCTCGATCATTTGTTATTGGGTTTGCCAAAGCAAAGCCATGCATTTTATCTTGGAAGAGTGCGAGTGGACAATCGTGATGTCCCGCTATCAAACTTGGTTAAGACTTAATTAAGTTTTCTTAATTAGTTAAGAAAGTAGAGGCATATATTAGCTTTGAACATAAGTTTTAAAATTAGTTTTATGTGATTTCCGAACATCAGCTTTGTCTTAGAAGTGGTCGTTGCTCCGATATCCAAGAAGGCCCCTGTGCCTCGCCACAGCCTGGAAGCTGGTTTAGGAATAAACACTAAACTAATCTAAAACTTAACCAAAGCTATTAAAGAGTTACATCAGATGTAATTGGCAAAAGATTGCCTACCTAATTATACTACGTCTTGGGCGATTAGCCAAAGCTAACTCAAGTCGAATTATAATGTGGATCTTTATCCCATATAAATTTATAGCTAAATAGTAGCTATGAGAATTTAGTGGGAGCCTCATTTAATTAAAGGCCTAATTAAATGATTTAGGTATGATACTTAACTTTGCATTTTAATATTGTAGATCACCATGTCATCTAACACGACACACCCCCTCAACTTGCGATCTGTCCTTGAGAAGGACAAGCAATGGAGCGAACTTTCTTGGTAGTATAGGAACTTGAGGATTATCCTCAAACAAGAACGCATAACTGTATGTCCTAGAGCGGTCTACCCTGAAACACCCGCCAATGCGCTCTTGAAAAGGATGCTTATAAGAAGCATCAAGATGACGCATTAGATGTGTCATGTCTTATGCTTGCCACCATGAACTCGAGCTTCGAAGCAACATGAGAACATGGATGCCTATGATATGGTTGAGCATTTGAAACAACTATATCAAGGACAAGCTAGGCACAGCGTTTTGAAGTGTCTAAGGCTCTTTTTGCATGCAAGATGCAAGAAGGAACACACAGTAGGAACTCACTACTCAAAATGATTGGGTACGTTGAGAACCGAAGACTAGGTTTTCCACGAGCCAAGAATTGGCAACCGATGTTATCTGCAATTGTTGCGGAAGCATATAATCAATTCGTCATGAATTATAACATGAATGAAATTGATAAACCTTTTACGAGATTCTCGGCATGTTAGAAGCTAGGAATCCGAATCTCAAAAAGAAAGTTAAGCAACGTACTAATGGTCAAGAAGGGCAAAGGTAGCGCAAAGGCAAGGGTAAGACCAAGCCAAAGGCAAGGCCAATTCATCCACTTCAAAGGGTAAAGGTAAAGTACCTAAGGAAGGGGCTGCTTCCATTGTGGTGAGATCGACACCAGGCGGGCTATGAAAGTCTACCTTGAGAAGTAAAGAATAAAGAAGTGGGACTTACGCCTCGGTATACCGTTATAGAAGTTAATCTATCTATTTCTTCTACATGGGTATTAGATAGGATGTGCATCTCACATTTGTAATAATGTGCGAGGGGAGAAATAGTAGACAAATGGCAAAGCGAAGTAGACCTACAGTAGGCAATGGCGCAAAAGTTCTTTAGTAGTGTAGGAACATATTCTTTGTCTTTGCCTTGAGCTTATCTTAGAACTAGAGGAGTGCTTATATGTACTGCATTGACAAAGAACATAATTTCTGTATCTTGTTTAGACAAGAAAAATTTTTCTTTTATAATAAAGGACAAATGTTGTTCCATTTATTTAAATGAAATGTTCTATTGTAATGCACCACTTATGAATGGTCTCTATGTTCTAGATTTAGAAAACCCAATTTATAACGTAAATAAAAAGCGGTTCAAATCGAATGATTCGAACCAAACATATCTCGCAGCATCGCCTAGGTCACATAAATGAAAAACGATATCCCAACTCCATAAAGATGGATTATTGGACTCATTTGATTTTGAATCATATGAGGTATGCGAATCTTGCCTTTAGGAAAGATGACTAAAACTCCATTTAGTGGACATGGAGAGAGAGCGCAGACTTGTTAGGACTCATACATCTTGATGTATGTGGGCCTTTCAATGTCAAGCGGCTATAAGTACTTTATTACTTTCACTGATGATATGAGTAGATTTGGCTACTTATATTTGATGAGACATAAGACTGAATCCTTTGAAAAGTTCAAAGCATTCAAAAATCAAGTACAAAACCAACAAGGTAGCGTATCAAGCTACTTCGATCAGATCGAGGTGGTGAATACCTTAGTCAAGAGTTTCGTGATCACCTGGCTGAGTGTGGGATAATATCCCAACTCACTCCCCCTGGAACACCACAATGGAATGGTGTATCTGAGAGGAGAAATCGTACTCTATTAGATATGGTATGATCAATGATGAGCCAGACTGATCTACCTACTTCCTTTTGGGGACTAGCTCTAGAGACAGCCGCTTTCACACTTAATCACGTCCCATCAAAAGCCGTAGAAAAGACACCATATACGATATGGATCGAAGAGTCCCAAAATGTCTTTTATAAAGATTTGGGGTTGTGAAGCTTATGTAAGACGTCAAGTCTCAGATAAACTAGGACCCAAATCAGATAAGTGTTATTTTGTCGGATATCCCAAGGAAACTAAGGGATATTACTTTTACAATCCCACACTTGGCAAGGTGTTTGTTGCCAGAAATGCTGTCTTTCTAGAAAGAGAATTTATTTCTAGAAAAACTAGTGGGAGTAAAATTCATCTTGAAGAAGTTCAAGATGACGATAACACTAAGGCTTCGATGGAAAATGAACAGGAACCACAAAGTGTTGTGGATGAGGAAATTGTTGCCCAAAGAGTTGTGGAACAAACACTGCTCAAGTAGACCAACCTCTTCGTAGATCCGATAGGATCCGTCGTCAACCCGAGATATTCTTTTCTCTTGGTAGACAATGGTGATGTATTGCTTGTCAATCTTGATGAGCCTACATCCTATCAAGAAGCTATGATGAGCCAGATTAGAAATGGCTAGAGGCCATGAGATCCGAAATGGAATCCATGTACACTAACCAAGTATGGACCTTGGTTGATCCACTGAAGGGGTAAAACCCATTGGGTGTAAGTGGGTCTTTAAAGTAAAAGTGCATGGATGGTAATAAGCATACCTATAAAGGTAGATTGGTGGCTAAAAGTTGAGAACAAATTCATGGTATTGACTATGATGAAACCTTTTCACCGATTGCGATGCTTAAATCCATTCGGATCATACTTGCTATTGCGACCTACCACGATTATGAGATCTGGCGGATGGATGTCAAAACCGCTTTTACAGAATGGAAAGCTACTCGAGGATGTGTACATGACACCACGAGGTTTTGAAGATCCAAAGCATCTGGAAAGGTATGCAAAGCGCAAAGGTCCATTTATGGACTAAAGCAAGCCTCTCTCTGGAATCTTGATTCGATGATGCAATCAAGAGTTTGGTTTCATCAAGAATGAAGATGAACCTTGTGTCTACAAGAGAAATAGTAGAACAGTTGTATTTCTTGTCTTGTATGTAGATGACATACTTCTCGCCGGAAATGATATTCCCTCACTCCGGTCTGTGAAGATGTGGTTAGGAATTGTTTCTCGATGAAAGACTTAGTGAAGTATTATTCTAGGCATCAAGATCTATAGAGATAGATCTAAAAGATTACTTGGCCTAAGTCGAGTACATACATTGATAAAGTGCTAGATCGTTTGCTATGCAAAATTCCAAGAAAGGATTTACGCCTTTATCACTATGGTGTGAGTCTTTCGAAGACTCAATGTCCCTCTTCTAGGAGGAGAGAGATCGCATGGATAAGATCCCTTATGCGTGCCGTAGGGTCTATCATGTATACATGCTTTTGTACTCTCCACGTCTCGTATGCTTTGAGCATGGCGAGTAGATACGATCGGATCCGGTGAAAGTCACGGATAGCGATCGAAAATATTCTTAAATACTTACGAAGAGCGAAAGAATATTTCACGATATTTGGAGGCAATGAGGAGCTAGGCAAGGGTTACAGTGATGCAAGCTTCCAAAGCGGACAAGGATGACTATAGATCGCAATCGAGTGCGTGTTTTGCACGAATGGTGGGTGGTGGAAGAGTTCAAAGCGGACCACGATTCTTGATTCTACAACAGCCGAGTATATTCTTTGTCGATGCGAAAGGAGGTGTTTGGCTCCGTAAGTTCATCGCTGAACTTGGGGTAGTTCCTAGCATTGCAGAACCAATAGACCTCTATTGTGACAACAATGGGGCTATTGCACAGGCTAAGGAACCTCGATCACATCAGCGGACCAAACACATACTGCGGCGCTTCCATCTCATTCGAGAGATCATCGATAGAGGAGATGTGAGGATATCTGCAGTGAAGCGAAGCTAACATCGCGATCCATTGACGAGGCTTTGGCAGAGGAAGCATGATGGTCACACTAGGTCACTAGGTATTAGATATCATAGTGATTGGTACTAGTGCTAGTGGGAGATTGTTAGTTATAGCCCTAAGAACCAATCATGTGATGGTTGAATAGGGAACATTTTGTATCATATTCTATAAAGGCAAAGGAATGGTTATTATATTTAAGTTTTGCTTGTGCCAGCTAAATTAAATATAGTAATGCCCTAGAAAAGTAGGTTCTTATCTACAGCACATCAATTGGCAGAATTGATTATGAGAGGCTGTAGAGAACACTTTCTAAATGTTCCTAGTCAAGTATTAATATGCAAGGGCAATATTAATACATAAAGACTAGCATGTAGGTCAATTGATGACTTGATCTCACAAGTCATGGATATATGATATCAAGTTGACACATGGGTATATATTAGAGAATATATACTGAATTGACCCGCCATGAGAAAGTTTCATGGATCGTTATATGAGTGTCATAAACTTTCTCATGTGACTATTGGTATGAATAGTCCTCAGACCTGAAGTCACTACGGTTCCCTACATAAGGAGTTATGTACTTTGGTATCGTCAAACGTCACCCGTAACAGGTGGACCATAAAGCGATTCTTGGGTATATAACAAATTATGCGGAGGATGAGTGATGTAGATGGGATCTATCCCTCTCATATAGAGAGTGATATCGGTGGGCCCTTGATTGAGTAGAACTACTAAAAGCGCATGGCCATGCTCGAATGAGTCAATATGAGATATTGAGCTCATTTGTTTGAGTTAGTTTACTCGAGGATCAAGAAACACATAGATTGATCGAGGATGACACGGTCTATGCCTCATTGATCAACTGATATCAAGGATAGAAGGACACGGTCATATATTATAGTAGTCACGGAAAGGTTAGTAGGATCTTGACTTATCTCAGTAACTTGGGTAGCAATGATATATTGCTAGATGCCGCTCATTGCTTGTGTATCTAAAAGAGTTTAGGTCCACTGCCAACGTTATGAGAGCCTATAGGGTCACACACAAAGAGCATGATAATTAGAGGAATTAGAGTATTCTAGTTTGACTAGAATAATTTGGGAATAAGCTTAAGTACAAAATGGTTTTTGGACTTTAAGCTTAATGAGAATTTTAGCTAATTGATTTAATGAGATTAATTCAATATGTTACCTTATTGATTTAATAAGATTAATTCAATATGATAACATAAGCTTAATTGAATTAATAAGATTAATTCAATATGATTGAATTAATAAGATTAATTCAACATGATAACATAAGCTTAATTGAATTAATAAGATTAATTCAACATGCATGAATGCCACATAAGAATGCCACATAAGCATGCCACATAAGCATGCCACCTAAGCATCCACCTAAGCTAGATAAGGTGGAAGGAAACAAAATGGTTTTGTCTCCTTAAGTGGCCGGCCAAACTTGTGTCCCAATGCAATGGATTGCATTGAATGTGTGGAGGTGAAAGGGTTTTTCCAACCCTATAAAAGACCCCATGAAGTGGCCGGCCAAAGCAAGTGTTGTTGTGGTTGTGAGAGAGCTTGGTGGAAGCTTTGGTTGTGTGGGTTTGTGAGTGTAGGCTAGCAAGAAGAGGAGTCTTCTTCTTCCTTTCTCCTTTTCCCTCTCTTCCTCTCCTTTAGGGACTTCTCTAGCAAGAAGTAAAGGAGAGCTCCTCTAGTTTTCTTTTGTGAGACAAGAGCTTGCTCGTGTGGATACATATAGAGGCACGGACACTTGAACGTGCTAAAGATCCAACAAACAAAAGGAAGAAGCGGGATTAACAAGGGCACGCAACAAAGGTAATCCTCTCCTATAAGATAGGTTTGGTTTAGAGAAATTTATTTTATACGAGTTTGCTTTCGCATGGATCACTTGGAAGGGATCCTAATTTTTCCGTTGCGCATATGCCATTTGGCATAAAGAATTCCCTACAATCACCTTATGTATGAACCATTTATATGATAAATGAAGATTCACTATTTGAGTATACATATTTTATGTATTTGATTGGATCTTAAACTCATTTACTGAATGTCCACGATACGATTCACAGCATAAGAGAATTTGTGATTGGATCACAACTAGTGAGTATCTCTACATGTGTAATTGTGATGTATCGAAATTATCCCTAGTCGATGAATTGATGGATTTGGACACCATCAATTCTGTCGAGACTAGCACGAGGTATACTCCTTGGTGTATCCAAGTTAGTGATGTCCGGAGTTAATCGTGGATGCTAGTTATGGTAACTAGTTCATTGGAGTGACCAGCCGTAAGACTTCATATGGTTCTCTGCATATATAGATATGTCAATGAAGTTCTTACTGTGGCTTAAGTGCGATGTTCCTTAGACTTGCGGTATTCAAGTCATCTTGATCATGGAGACTTATGCTTTGACATCTTAAGCAAACATCTCTAAGGAGATGTGGACCCGGTATGATTGGGTATAAGTCGAAGTGAACGAAGGTGTTTGAATAGCCTATAAAGGATTCACCACTCCTTGCGAGGAGATGTATACCCATGGCCTCTCGTCGGATTGTTACTAAAGTCTTTGGCCAAAGCATTACATGTTTAGAGTAAGATACTCTTCGATACATGTGGAGTAACTAGAATCCGTAGGACGAGGAAATGATACTTGGGCTAGGTGTGACGTAGTCAGCCTAGTGGGGACTGACACAATAGACCATGTCCTGAACCAAGTGGGTATAAGATGAGTGAAGGGAATGGGGCACGAATCATTCGAGCTGCTGAAGGGTTTCAGAAATAGTTCTGGATCAATCGTTGATCTTTTCGGTTAATTGGGGATCATGATGCACTACTAGGTGCCACTCATGATCGTTCTATAATTAATGGTTAATTATAGACGGCCAACATAAACCGAGAACCTATTTGGTCACACGCACAACGAGCGTAATCCGAAGGATTTAAAACGAGCTTGAGAATGGGATTCTCAGACCGAGAGAAACTAGGTTTGGTTGGACCAAACATGAAGCGAGCATGAAATCGTTTCAGTCACAATGGAAGCGTGGATGGGCCGTGTCTTATGAAGACATAATGGATGAACCAAAATGGTTTGGTTCTAATCCAATGGAGGAGAATAAACCAAAGAGTTTGGTTTATTTTAAACGAATGAACCAAAAGTTGGTTCGGTTCGTTTTAACTTAAAATAAACCATCATGGTTTGGTTTATTTTAACTTATCTTAATGGAGCGGGTTAACGGGCCTAATGGTTATGATCCAATAATCATTAAGAGAATTAGTTCTCTATAAAAGAGGGCTTAAGGGATAATTAAGCCCTAATCCACAATCCTAAGTTGTCGCCCACCTCTCCTTGGAGAAATTCGGCGCCAACTCTCCTCCTCCTTGCCGCCGCCCACCTTGAGGCTTCAACCGGCCTCCAGAAGGTGCTGACCCTCCCCCTCGCCGGCGTTGAGCTGCTGCCGGTGGTACTCCGATGATCTTCTTTAGGTTTAGCATCAAGGTGAGCTCTATCTTCCCTTGGTTGGCCGGTGCCTATCTCCTCCACCAAAGCTGTCCAGTTTTCTGGACAGCTTGTTCTCCTCTCGTCGAAGCGTCATTTGGACGACGGTTAGAGCTCCGACAGCGGCTAACTTACCAGGGATTCGATCTCCGGTAATCCTCTGAGGTGGAGGACGAAGGATTCGTCAATTGGTTGACGAATACCTCTCCGGAGAAGCGAGTTTTGAGAACTCGTATTAGGATCCGAATTTGGATTTGGATCGTGATCATCTCTCGATCACGTCGTCTTCAACACGAGGCTAGTAACCCGTACGAAGACGAAGCTCGTGGCTTAGCGAAGTCATCCCGAGGAACTCGGCGTGGATACGGATAGAGACGATTCTAGCGAGGATCGTTCCGGTTGATGTCGTTCCCGCTACACGTCATACGAAAGGTATAACGTAGATAAATTTCCTTTTATTGCAAATTTAAATTTACGGTTATGTCTACACTTGTTGTAATATGCATGCGTGTGTTGTGTGTGTTGTAATAAATGTAGATTTATTATTTTTATTGCTTCTGCTGTGCTCATGTTTACGAAACGTGATCGAACACACACACGCCGCGGTGCCGGAAACCCAACATACTGGGACGTCTTCTAGTATGCCTAAGGGTTATCTCATTATTTCATCAGCTAGTCGTAAAGTCACATCTATTAGTTTTAATCCTTTTAGCCTCATTATTTCATAAAAGAATGCTGGTATGAGATTTATGATAGACCCTAGGTCGCATAGAGCTATGCCAAAATCAAATTCATAAATTGCACATGGAATTATAAAGTCACATGGATCTTCAAGTTTAAGAGGAGACATGTTCCGAATTACCATGTTTCCTTCGTTACAGTGACGACTAAAGAATCCTTAACTTTTCTCCTTCGCTCCTCAAGTTGCTCATTTACTTCAACCGTTATGGGAGCTTCAAGTTTAGTTTCCTCAACATCGTGATGTGTTGCTACAAATACAACATTGTATCATTCTATGGGGTTGGTTTCTAGCTTCACCAGAAATCTACTTGGTGCTTTTGTGGATGCATTTGCTATTTGCGCTATCTGTGTTTCCAAAATCTTAGTATGATTAGTCAAATTATTGACCTTACTTACAAATTGTTGGATTGCTTCAGCTGTTTCTTTATGTTGTCGATTCGACTCCATCATATGCTGGCGGAATTCATTTTTTTGGGCCGCTTGTGTTCGAATGAAATTTCCCATCACCTTTTCTAGGCTAGATTTCCTCTGGTTGTCTCGGATTTCTCTGATTGAATTGATTTTGATTATTCTGATATGAAAAGTTTGGATCATTCCTCCACCCTAAATTATAGGTGTTGGAATACAGATTGTTCATAGGGCATTGGTCGAAGTTATTGATGGCATCAATCTGCTCTATAGGTGTTGAAATTTTTATCTGCCATTTTATGTTGAATGTCCTGAACCACCATAGATCTCACAAGAAATATTTGTAGGATCGAAATACTCATCTCTTCTTACTTGTTAGTGTCTATAAGATTCCTGTATCTCCACAATGATATGATATTGTCCACTTTGGGCCTAAACCCTCATTGTTTTTATTTTTGGGCTCTACCCAAAAGGCCTCATACCAATGGAGATATCTTTTCTTCTTATAAGCACATGATCTTTTCCATGTCTTACCAATGTAGGACTTTGATTGTATTTCCAATACTCCAATAATCCCCCCTCAAATGAAGGATCACATTGACCCCCCCCCCCCCCTCAAGCCTATCCGTCCTCGAAGGACATCCTCTGCTTGATGTTCGATCCTCAACCCACCAGGACTTCCTGCCAACTGTCTGGTCTTCCTGAGCCAACTAGACTTCCTGCTAGTTGTCTAGCCCTTCTGGCCCAATTGGATTTCCTACCAGTTGGTCGGTCCTCCCAACCCAACTGGACTTTCTGTATGGTGCTTCGTTCTCTTGATCCGGACATGAGAGCTCAACTTCCTTCGTTCAAGGTTCATGGCTTGACATGGACCATGACTCTAATACCAATTGTTAGTGCCTATCAGATTCATATATCTCCACAATGACATGATATTGTCCACTTTGGTCCTAAATCCTCATGGTTTTTATTTTTGGGCTCTACCCAAAAGGTCTCATACCAATGGAGATATCTTTTCATCTTATAAGCACATGATCTTTTCCATGTCTTACCAATGTGGGACTTTGATTGTATTTCCAATACTCCAATATTACCTATAACCCTTCTTCTTCATTGATATACTCTTCTGCGCGGCCAAACAATTCTTCATAACTAGCGGCTAGCTTCCGCAACAGATAGCTAAGGAAAGGCCCTTCCTTCAAACCATGAGGAATAGCCAGTCTTAAGAAGTTCGGGGTTGTTGAAGGTATTTCCCGAGCAGTAGTGGTGAAGTGATGTATGTAACTTTTTAAAGATTCAGCTGGCTCTTTCTTTAAGTGAAGTAAAATGGAAGCGTCATACTTATATTTCTTACTACTAGCAAATTGCTTGAGGAAACCTCCTTTTAAATCTGCAAAATAGGTAATAGAGCTAGGAGATAGAGGTCTGAACCAACTTTAAGTAGATGCCTTCAAGGTGATGCAGAAGGCCCGACATTTTAGAGCATCTGTGTAGCAGTGGAGGGAGGCTGCACCTTCAAATTGAGACAAATGTTCCTCTAGATCAGAGGTACCATCGTACGTTCCCACCTGCGGATTGTGAAAGTGGGTTGACAGTGGTTCTAGGACTATATCCGCTGTAAAGGGGTAGGGCTCATAAGGTTTTGGAACCTTGGTAGAGCATCTTTCTCCCTGGTCCTCCCGTCTCGGCGGTACAGGGAAAGGATATTGATACGCTTCCCCTGCTAGCCCTTCTCTAGGCAACACCTCCATCTCTTGAGGACCAGGTAGAGGCATGTGAGAAGGTTCTTCAGGTGGAGGTTCCCTATGAGAGGGTTCACCAGAATGAGGATAGAGATATCCCATCCTTCATCTTTATCTTGTCAAATCTTCAAAAACTGTCGTATCTATCAGAGTCTTCAACTGGGACGACAGTAAGGTAATGTGGGTTTCCTCCGCTGAGGAAGCCACAGGAGGAGGGATCTCTTTTAAATGCATCTCCATGTCTTGTTCAACAAAAATGTTCCCACAAACAGCGCTAATTGATGTGACACAAATTTTCTACCTCCCTTGGAGCGAGGAGATCAGAGAAGTTTGGGGGTCCTCTCCGGGCACAATAGTAAAATATAAAAGGATGATGAGAATGATGACAAGATATTTAATGTGATTCGAAATTCTAATTCCTACTCCACGGGTGAGCTCTAGAGTGAGCTCCGACACTAGACACCTTTACTATAATCCCTCCTTCTTGGAAGTACTTCCGGAGGTGGATAAACCCCTTACAAATATAAGCTTATACAAGGTAACAGAGAATGAAACTCATAGAATTCCCCTCCTTCCTTCATCTAGGATCATTCCTCCCTTCCAACGATGAGTCCCCATTGAGAAAGCTCTTTCCCTGAGAGAGAGAGAGAGAGAGAGAGAGAGAGAGAGAGAGAGAGAGCCAATAGTTTTAGAGTCCATAAGTCGAAACCCCTTCTTCTTCCTTCCTTCTCTCCTTTTATACTTGTTGCCCCTAGAGCCAACTGTTGCGTAACAAACCACTCGGATCACCATCCACATGGAGGGCCCTTCCAATTTGAAGAATAATGTTGTTATGATATTAGTGAGTGAAGGTTACTAAGAATCTTCTGTGTGGTCCTCTAAGTGCTATGGTTTGTTATACTGCGTAACAAACTCTCATGAGAAAGCATGATAAGGAGCACCTTCCCCCTCTTCTTTACCCTCACCTTACCACAGTGCCCTTCTTTCTCCTAGTCACTTCTTCTTATCCCTATCCCAACTCGGCTCTGTTTCCCTAGTTGTCCTGCTATTGATTTAGCTCATTTTCCCGACTTGCTTTCTTATGTCATTCCAATCATTCAAGCCGAGGTGCATGTAACTCAACTTGGCTCTCCGAGTTGCTATTTGCCCTTGTTTTGGCCATCAGATACATGCACTTATAACCCACCTTGACTTCCCGAGTTGCCCCCCTCAACCCGACTCACTTTCCCGAGTCACTATCTAGTTTCATTTTGACCACTGGACTGTAGAGAAATCGTTGATCACTAGGGGGGGTGAATAGAGTTATGCTACGCTTGATGAAATTTGTTCGTGATCGTCTCTACAATTCGTTAGTACGCAGCAGAAATAGAAATACTAATACAAATACAAACATGAATATAAAACCACAAGGACACAAGATATAACGTGGTTCGGAACCCTAGTTCTTACTCCACAGGGCGAGCTTAATAGCTAGCTCTAGTGATGCACACCCCCCACTAATCAAATCACTCCTTCTCGAAACAATCCAAAGGTGGAGAAACTCCGTACAAGTGATTATAAAAGTAATACAAAAAATACAATAAGTAAACTAAGTAATACACAAATACAAGTAAAGAAAACTTTACATAAAGAACTTTGGATTGCTTGCTTGTTGATTGCTTTGGACTGACTTTGAAGGACTAGAAAACACTAACTATTCTCCTTCAAATCGCCCCAAGAACCATGGGCAAAATCTTCCTCTTCGAGCTCCTTATAAAGCTGCAACTCGGGCTGATTTTTGTCTAGCAATCGACTATCAATACCTAGCACTCGACTGCTCCTATAGTCATTGTCTCACAACAGCTTAATCCACGCTGGAAAAACTTCAACGGATAGCTCATCAATCGATTGCCCAGTCGACTATAAAACTTTTTGTGCTCGTGGTCACAAACAGCAGTTGATTGCCCTCCATGATAGTCGACTGCTACGATTGATCATCAGTCGGTAGTCAATGGCGAAGCAGGCCACCGCCGATCGATCGCCCGATCGACTCGAGCGATCGTGGTCATAATCCCAGTTGACTAGTCAGAGTTGACTTGGTTGCCAAGTGTCAAAACATTTGACCAATCGACTGGTCTATAACCCCAGTCGACTGATAAATCTCAAATATGAGGTTTACCCCAAGTATGATCCCCTCATACTTGCTAGACCACCCTTAGCCTAAACCTAAGCCTTCTAGCCACCTCCATCAGCCTCACACCTATCGAATCCCTCCAAGTCATCCATGACTCATTCATTCATACGCTAGCCTTTAGGTGCTTCTATCGGCTATTGTCATACTAATCGGGTCTACACCGCCAAGATACATTTGGGCTTACGCTGCCAAGACACACGCTTGGACTTTACGCTACCAAACATTAGATTTATGCCGCCAAGATTACCGTTTGGACTTTACGTCGCCAATATCATACCCTTGGACTTCCCTTGCCAACTCCATGTTGGACTTTCCAAATGCCAAGACCCATGCTTGGACTTTCCAATTGCTAAGACCTATGCTTGGACTTTTCAATTGCCAAGTACCCATGACTTGGAATTTACCATTGCCAAGTGTCCCACTTGGACTTTCCATGAAAAGTACTGAAGACTTAGACTTTGTTGGGATGTATACTGAAAGCCTAGCCTTTGTATGAACATCTTCATTTTGAAATAAGAATCACATGTTCATTGTTTGCATTTTATATTCATGCATATTGTCTGATACTTTACATTGTAGATAACATGGTGTGGGTGTCGCACAGAAGATCATGTTATCCGTTTCTTATAGAGTATAAGTAGAGGCTCACAACTAAGATGGTTTTGAACAAATCATTAGCATGGTTGTAGTGTAATTTGGAATTGGTTTATCTTGACCATAGAATTACACTAGTACACTTTGTGTGTATTGACTAGGACCGATTTAGAGGTGATCCAATTTATACTGACTATATAATTGAATCAGACCTCAGATATTATGGTGTACATACTCTTAATCCCGATATAATAACGGACACATATACTTAGTATTTATTTATTTGATTTACCAATGGGCGAGATTTATGTATTAAATCGATAGGTCTGGTAAGTTGGGAAATAATATTATTTACATGGTGTTCTATTGATTATAGGAGGAAACCGTGTCCTATATACTAGGATGATGATGTCCCCTTGAGGAGCTCATAAAGTTTATCATGTAAATCTTGCAAGTGGACTTGGTCCAACATGATGATAAGGATGAGTGGTACTACTCATGGAGTTAGATATTAATTAATTAAATTGTTAGTAATTTAATTAATTAATGGACATTCGATATCTTAAACATGGGGAGATATTTTGTACAAATAATATGTGGAACCCATATTTAATTATGGGGTTGGTGAGGTAGATCACTGATGATCCTCTAGTGGAATGGATCATCATTAATGAATCGGGTTTTATGTGGTTTGGATCCATTGGGTGGCCAAGATCCAACTCCTCCTCATGACCCCTATTGTAGCCTATTATAAATACCTCATGAAGCCTAGATCTATAAATAGAGGTGGAGAGGCTTGGGCAAAGAGAGAGTTTTAGGGTTTGCTCCTTGAGGCCGATGGCAAAGAAGTTTGGCTAGGGTTTGTTGGTTGGCGTTGGAGGCTTGGGCGGCATCCTAGGGTTTGGCTTCTTCTCTTGGAGATTTGGCCGGCGCCACCCTCTTCCAATCATTTGGTCGGCGCCTCTTCTCCTCCTCTCCTAGGGCCGGCGACAACAAGAGGGCTCTCTTGGCCGGCGCCTCCTTTCCTCCCCTTAGGGTCGGCGGTCACCAATCTTGGTGTTTGGTGGTCGACACAAGCAAGGAGAAGAAGGGAGTTTGTTCTTCCCTTGTTCGGAGTGAGCAAGGAAGGGAAGATACGTGATCTAGGAAGCTTCGACTCTTGGAAGATCGTCGCCCACACTACGTCTAAGAAGAGGATAGGAATACAATAGAAGATCAAGAGGTAAAATAAGAGGTATAATCTTATTTAATTTTGATTCTTGTTCTTTTGTATTTGTATGTTATTGATTGACATGGACCCCGATGATAAACACAAAAACCGATGATCCGTACATCATCTATTCCGTGGCTAATCGAAGAAAAGAGTTAGGTTGCTTGAACAACAAGTTTGTTTAAGCGATCACTCAAATCGAATAGCATGATGATGAATCGGTTGCTTAGGTAATCCATTTATGTCTGGATTAGTTTTAATTAATAAAATTTGAATCCGGGGACGTGAGATAGGATTGCCATGCACAAGTGACCGAAGCGAACAAGAGAAACACATCGTTTCCCTTCAAGTGGTATCAGAGCCACGATTTTCGATTTTATGTGTTTTGGATTTGGTTACTTTCATGCATTTATCATATATTATTTATGCTGGATAATAGTAGGATGTGTGTAGGCTAACTTTTTTCTTGCAGTCTTAAGATCCAACTATTATGGCTATGTGATTGTGTATGTGTGATTGTATTTAATTATTTGAATCCTCAGGGTTGACGAGGCTAATTAGTATTAAATTTTCAGCCACTCATTTTAATTTACTTTTGATCTAGATATGTTGTACACTCCTTCGTGGAGTATAGAATCGATGGATGTAAATTAAAATAGTTTATCTCGGCTCGGATCCTTTTGTGGCTTGCACATGGTAAAGGGAGGAGCGGACGAGGTGGCGACACGACGGGAAGCATATTGGAAAACAAAAGTCATAATAGTTGGAAAGTTTTTTTTCATATTTATTGCTTATTGTTTGATATGCATGTTGTATGAAAATTCCTCAATTTTAAATTACTAAGTGGGAGAGGGATATTTTTTAATTCCTGCGGCCTCCATTACAATTTGACATGTGATGCGAACAAACTTGCGCATTGACTCTGAGTGCCTTCTTCCATATCGGATGAGTTTGTTTTGCAGATCACTAGGTCAAATATGGTTATAGGAAATTATTTAGGAGCGTGTGTACTTCCCCATCGGAAGGCACATAATCCGAGATAATCGTCTTAGTATCGGGTAATGGTAAATACTTAGATGCAAATAAAAGTATCCTCCCCATCGGAGTCACTGCCTTTATTTATAGGGCCGAAGAGGAACCAACTATTAATTTTATTTGTCAAAAAGTAAGGTTGATAGGATAATAAAATTAATGGGTAAAACCTCCTCTTACAAATGTAGAATTCGTATATGTCCACACTATTATGGCATATGATATTTTCGGTGTTTTGAGGTGTTGGTTGATTTTAAGATTTTATTGTTTGAGGAATCAACAAATTTTTGAAATCTAATGTTTTGATCACTGTGATTCTTAGGTTTTTCAAAATGGCTTTCAACCCACTTGTTGTGATTCTGAAAGAAAACAAACTTACTGGACCTAACTATGTGGATTGGAAAAGGAATTTGGACATTGTCTTGACTGCTGAGGAGTATAAATATGTGCTCTTGGAAGAGTGTCCTCCTAAACCTACGGATGATTCTAGTGAAAAGGAGAAAGAGAGTTATAGGAAGTGGATCAAGGCTGATGAGATGTCGCAGTGTTATATTTTGTCTTCTATGTCAAATGTATTACAACATCAGCATCAGGCCATGACTACTGCCTATGACATGATGCTCAATCTCAAGGAACTTTTCGGACACCAGAATCGGGCTGCCCAGAATCGGGCTGCTAGGCAGGAAGCTATGAGGAACTTGATGACGACCACCATGATTGAGGGAACACCCGTGAGGGATCATGTTCTCAAGATGATGTCTCATTTGAATGAGCTAGAAGTCCTTGGAGCGGAGATCAATGGGGAAACCTAGGTCGATATCATTCTCTAATTTCTACCTAGAAGTTTTGAGCAGTTTCGCCTGAACTACAACATGAATAAAAGGTTGTATTCGTTAGCGGAGCTTCTGATAGAACTCCAGGCGGCAGAGGGACTTTTTCGTCAGAGTGCTCAGGCCATGGTTGCTCAAAAGGTTTCTACTTCTAAGTTGAAAGGCAAGAAGAAGAAGAAACAAGGTGTAGAAAAGGTGGCGAGAGGATCTCAGGGAGGAGTGAAGAAGCCGAAAGGCAAGTGCTTTACTTGCAAGTAGACTGGACATTGGAAGGCGAACTGTCCCAATCGAAAACAGAACAAAGGTATATCTTTTAGTTTAGTCATTGAAATATGCTTAGTGGTGTTATCTATCGGTACCTGGTGTGTAAATACAGGAGCCACTGATCATGTCTGCAACTCTTTGCAGGGGTTCCAGGAAACCAAACGACTAGCTGAGGGAGAGATTACCGTCTACATGGGCAATGTTATGAAGGTGGCAACTATTGCAGTGAGAGATGTTTATTTATCTTTTGATAGAAATAAAACTTTGGTTCTGAGAAATTGCCTTTATGTACCTTCATTTAGAAAGAATTTGATTTCAGTTTCTAAATTGTTTATGGATGGGTATTCTATTTCTTTTAATCACAGAGTTGCTATAAAAAGGAATAGAGAGATTATTTGTTCTGTTACATTGGTAGGAAATTTATACACTCTCGAACCAAAAACTCCCACGATGCAAATAGAAATAAATAACTCATCTTCTAAATCTAATAAGAGAAAAGAACCTTCGAAAATGAACCAAATGTATCTTTGACATCTAAGATTAGGTCATATTAACCTAAGTATAATTCAAAGGTTGATAGCTGATGGACCTTTGGGTTCATTAGTGGTGGAAGATTTCCCAACCTGTGAATCTTGCTTGGAAGGTAAAATGACCAAGAGGCCTTTTAAAGCCAAGGGTTATAGAGCCAAAGATGTGTTAGAATTGGTTCATTCTGATTTGTGTGGTCCTATGTCTATCCAGGCTAGAGGTGATTTTCAATATTTTGTCTCTTTTATAGATGATTATTTAAGATATAGATACATTTACTTGATACGCCGCAAGTCTGAATGCTTTTTCAAAGAATTCAAGGCTGATGTGGAGAACGTCAAGGTAAAAATATCAAGACACTACGATCTGATTGTGGTGGTGAGTACCTCTTAGGAGAGTTTAGGAGTTACTTATCAGAGGCTGAGATTCAATCCCAACTGTCTGCACCTGGTACACCCCAGCAGAATGGTATGGTGGAGCGAAGGAATAGGACTCTTATAGAGATGGTTAGATGGATGATGAGTTATTCTGAGTTACCAGATTCGTTCTGGGGGTATGCTCTGGAAACGCCAGTGTATATTCTGAACTTGATTTCATCTAAATAAGTACCTTCTACTTCCACATAATTGTGGACTGGGTGAAAACCTAGTCTGAGACATATTTGGATTTGGGGTAGTCCAAACAGTCAAGGGAGACGCCGTAAGTCAGAATCTCGCATGTATGCTACTGTTCGTAGGCTATCCTAGAGGAACGAAAGGTGGTTTGTTCTATAGTCCTAGAGATCAGAGGGTGATCGTTAGCACGAATGCTCGATTTTTAGAGGAAGACTATATTGTTAGTGAAAGCTCTAGAGTCAATCATATGATGATTGTTTTATCATATTCCTATTTATAAAGGCATTTCTTTATGGTTATTATACTTACTTGTATTAGTGCCAAATAACTAAGTATAATAACATCCTTGAGTAGAAGGTTCTTATCTATATCAATCGATTGGTTGAATCGATAATGAGATGATATAGAGAACACTACTTTTAATCATTCCTAGTCAAGTATTAACATTCAGGGATAATGTTAATGCGAAGAAACTAGCATGTAGGTCAACTCGATGATTTGATCTCACAAGTCATGGATATGAGATATCAAGTTGACACATGGGTATGCACTAGAGAATGTATACTGAATGATCCGCCATGAGAAAGTATCATGGATCGTTATATGAGTGTCATATACTTTCTCATGTGACTATTAGTATGACTATTAGTCCTTGGACCTGAAGTCACCATGGTTCTCTACATAAGGAGTTGCATATTTTGGCTTCGTCAAACGTCACCCGTAAATGGGTGGACTATAAAGGCGATTACTGGGTATGTAACAAATTATGCGGAGGGATGTGAGTGATGTAGATGGGATCTATCCCTCCTATATGACGGGAGTGACATCGTTATTTTTGATAGAGTGAGACCACTAAGTGCATGACCATGCCCAAATAAGTCAATATGAGATATTGAACTCATTTGATTAGAGTGAGTCTACTTGGAGTTCAAGATATAGATTGTACCGAGGATGACACGGTCTATGCCTCAATTGGTCAATCTAGATGTCAAGGATAGAGGGACATTGTCACATATTGTGAGTCACAATTAGTAGTCACAAAGGTGATGTTGGATCTCAATATTCTTGTAACTTGGGTAACAATGATGTGTTGCTAGATACCGCTCATTGCTTATGCTTCTAAATCGGTTTAGGAGCATTGCCAACGTTACAAGAACCTATAGGTCACACACAAAGGGCAATTAGATGGAGATTAGGTTCATATGATGGACCATGAGAATTAGGTTCATGGGATGAACCAAATTGGATTAAGAGTAATCCAAATTAGACTAATTGAGTTGGACTCAATTTGATTCAAGTGTTGAACGAGTCTAATTTAGATTTGATTCATTGAGTCAATTTAAACTAATGAATAGAAATTCATTAAATCAAATTGACTTGAATCAAATGGTTGGATTTGATCAACCATGGGAGATAAGAGGTCAAGTTTGATATGACTTGAGAGGGAAGATGAAAGGTCAAGTTTGACTTAACCAAATGTCATGTCATGGTGACTTGGCATGGGGCCGACCAATGATGATGTTCCACATCATCATGGACACATCATGGGGTGCCACCTCATGAGGGAGACCAAGAGCCATGGCTCTTGGAATTACATGCATGCATGTAACTCCCTTATAGTGGGCGACCACTATTGAATGGGTGATTATGTGTGAAGTTAAGTGTAGTAACTTCATCTTCTTCCTCTTCTCTTCCCTCAAGCTTTCTCCCCCTCCTTTGCCGTGAGCTTCTAAGGGTGCTAACACACTCTAGGTTGCTTTTCTCCACCTATTGCTCGTGTGGATACCGATAGAGAAGTGTACACTTGACACTGTCGAGTTTCGACAAGTCATTTGGATGAGCGGGATAAGTGAAGGGCGTCACATCAAGGGTAACGCTCCTTTCATGTAGATCTAAGGTAGATCTAGGTTTCCTAAACACGTACATGTAATTTTTGTTTATCTTCGCACGGATCCGTGGCCGACTTTTGAGGTTTCCACAATGCAAAAAGTGGTTTTTATGGCTCGGATAGTCCAACATATGTGATGAACCACAAGCCCATGAGCAAGATTGTTCTGGAGGAATTAAGAGGGGAAGTCACTACTTCAGTACCAACAGTGCAAGAGGACATACCACAAGCGACTGCACCGCGTGTCACAGAGGATACATAGGTAATACCTCATCATAGTGGGAGGGTTGTTAGTCAACCTGATAGGTTTATATTTTTGGGAGAATCTTCTAATTTGGTCCCTAGTGAACATGAATCTGATCCCTGGACATATGACGAGGCAATCCAAGATAAAGATGCGGTATCTTGGCAAAGGGCAATGAATTCTGAGATAGAATCTATGGATTCAAATCAGGTCTGTGAGCTAGTAGAACCCCCCAAAGGTGTAAAAGCCATTGGATGCAAGTGGATCTACAAAATAAAGAGAGGATCAGACGGGAAGGTAGAGATCTTCAAAGCAAGACTTGTTGCGAAAGGGTATACTCAGAAAGAGGGTATCGATTATGAGGATACTTTTTCGCCGGTAGTCATGCTTAAGTCTATTCGGATTCTCTTGTCTATTGCTGCTCATATGGATTATGAGGTTTGACAAATGGATGTCAAGATAGCTTTTCTTAATGGAAGTCTTGAAGAAAACATCTATATGGAGCAACCAAAGGGATTCATTGCAAAGGGCAAAGAGCATCTTGTGTGCAACCTTAATCGGTCCATTTATGGATTGAAGCAAGCTTCGAGATCTTGGAACATTCGCTTTGATGAGGTAATCCAGTCATATGGATTTATTCAAAGTCCAGATGAGTCTTGTGTATACAAGAGATGTGACGAAAATATAGTGATATTTCTTGTACTATACGTAGATGATATTTTGCTCATTGACAACAATGTCAAAGTGTTATCAGACGTAAGAGTATGATTGTCCAAACAATTTGATATGAAGGACTTGGAAGAAGTGGGACACATCCTTGGGATCAAGGTTATAAGGGATCGCAAGAAAAAGATGTTGTGCTTATCTCAAGCTTCATACACAGACACTATTTTAGCTCGTTTTAGCATGCAGAACTCCAAGAAAGGTTTCTTACCTTTTTGGCATGGAGTACCTTTATCTAAAGAGATGTATCCTAGAACATCAAAGGAGATAGAGGAGATGAAGGCGGTTTCTTATGTTTTGACGGTAGGAAGTCTCATGTATGCTATATTATGTACGAGGTCGGATATCTGCTTTGTCGTTGGTATGATTAGCAGATATCAGAGTAATCTAGGATAGGGACATTGGACTGTAGTAAAACATATATTGAAGTACCTGAGAAAGACTAGGGATTATATGTTGGTATACCAGACAGATCAATTACTCCCTATGGGTTACACAGATTCTGACTTCCAATCAGATAGGGATAACAGTAAGTCGATGTGATTCTTGGTTTGCCCATAACTATCACAATTTATTGTGATAACAGTGGTGCAGTTGCAAACTCGAAGGAACCACGATCACATAAGGCAATTAAACACATAGAGCGCAAGAACCACCTGATACGAGAGATAATAAAGCGAGGAGAAGTTGTTGTTGCCAAGATTATATCAGAGGATAAACTGGCAAATCCTTTTACTAAGGTCCTTCGAGTGTATACAAGAGATGTGACGAAAATATAGTGATATTTCTTGTACTATACGTAGATGATATTTTGCTCATTGACAACAATATCAAAGTGTTATCAGACGTAAGGGTATGATTGTCCAAACAATTTGATATGAAGGACTTGGAAGAAGTGGGACACATCCTTGGGATCAAGGTTATAAGGGATCGCAAGAAAAAGATGTTGTGCTTATCTCAAGCTTCATACACAGACACTATTTTAGCTCGTTTTAGCATGCAGAACTCCAAGAAAGGTTTCTTACCTTTTTGGCATGGAGTACCTTTATCTAAAGAGATGTATCCTAGAACATCAAAGGAGATAGAGGAGATGAAGGCGGTTTCTTATGTTTTGACGGTAGGAAGTCTCATGTATGCTATATTATGTACGAGGTCGGATATCTGCTTTGTCGTTGGTATGATTAGCAGATATCAGAGTAATCTAGGATAGGGACATTGGACTGTAGTAAAACATATATTGAAGTACCTGAGAAAGACTAGGGATTATATGTTGGTATACCAGACAGATCAATTACTCCCTATGGGTTACACAGATTCTGACTTCCAATCAGATAGGGATAACAGTAAGTCGATGTGATTCTTGGTTTGCCCATAACTATCACAATTTATTGTGATAACAGTGGTGCAGTTGCAAACTCGAAGGAACCACGATCACATAAGGCAATTAAACACATAGAGCGCAAGAACCACCTGATACGAGAGATAATAAAGCGAGGAGAAGTTGTTGTTGCCAAGATTATATCAGAGGATAAACTGGCAAATCCTTTTACTAAGGTCCTTCCAGCGAGAGCTTTTGATAGGCATGTGGAGGGAATGAGAATTAGATGTATGACAGTTTGATGACAAGATAGTCTTTTAGTATAGGTGGGAGATTGTTGGGATGTATACTGAAAGCCTAGCTTTTGTATGAACATCTTCATTTTGAAATAAGAATCACACGATCATTATTTGTATTTTATATTTATATATATTGTATGATACTTTACATTGCAGATAACATGGTGTGTGGTGTCGCACAGAAGATCATGTTATCAGATTCTTGTAGAGTATAAGTAGAGGCTCACAACCAAGATGGTTTTGGACAAACCATTGGCATGATTGTAGTGTAATTTGGTATTGGTTTATCTTGACCATAGAATTACACTAGTACACTTTGTGTGTATTGAGTAGGCCCGATTTAGAGGTGATCTAATTTATATTGACTATATAATTGAATCAGACCTCAGATATTATGGTGTATATACTCTTAATTCAGATATAATAACGGACACATATACTTAGTATTTATTACTTTGATTTACCAATGGATGAGATTTATGTATTAAATCGATAGGCCTGGTAAGTTGGGAAATAATATTATTTACATGGTGTGTCGTTGATTAGAGGAGGAAATCGTGTCCTATATACTAGGATGATGATGTCCCCTTGAGGAGCTCATAAAGTTCATCATGTAAATCTTGCAGGTGGACTTGGTCCAACATGATGATAAGAATGAGTGGTACTACTCATGGAGTTAGATATTAATTAATTAAATTGTCAGTAATTTAATTAATTAATGGACATTCAATATCTTAAACATAAGGAGATATTTTGTACAAATAATATGTGGAGCCCATATTTAATTATGGGGTTGGTGAGGTAAATCAATGATGATTCTCTAGTGGAATGAATCATCATTAATGGATCGGGTTTTATATGGTTCAGATCCATTGGGTGGCCAAGATCTAACTCCTCCTCATGGTCCCTATTGTAGCCTATTATAAATACCTCATGAAGCCTAGATATATAAATAGAGGTGGAGAGGCTTGGGAAAAGAGAGAGTTTTAGGCTACGTTTGGTACGAGGTAATGTAATCAACCTTGTAATGTAATGTAATGTGTATTATATTACTGTATTTGGTTAGCGATTGGTGTGTAATCTTTGATTACAAAAGTGATTACATTCGTTTGTTTGGTATCCATATTTGTTATAAGGAATGTAATTCATATTATTATAAAATGACAAAAATAGCCTTTGGCTGACCGCCGGTCGCCGGTGCCGTCGATCTGCTTGGCCGGCCGCTGTCGCCGGCCGCCGCCGGCCACGGGCCGGGTCGGTCGCCGGCCGCCGGCGGCGGCCGCCGGTCGCCGGCGGCCCGCTGGTCGCCGGCGCCGGCATCGTCGCTGGCGATCACGGCTCACGGCTCGGCGGCCGCCGCTCCGGCGGCCATCGGCTCGGGCGGCCACGCTCCCGGCGGCTGCTGTCGGCGAGCCTCGGCGGCCACGGTTCTCGGCGGCCGGCTGGCCGGCCGGCCGGCGGCCGGCTGGCCACGGTCGCCGGTCGCCGGCCACCGCCACGGCCAGACATCGAGAAGCAATTAGAAAAAATAAAAGAAGGACATATTTGTAAAGACAAATATTGAGTCCGTAATATAATCGGATTACATCGCTTTTCCTTCGTAATCGAGATTACGGATCTTGACTCTTATTTTGTAATGCGATTACATTACATTACATCTTTGAAATGTTAACAAACAAAGTAAATCATCTTGTAATGTAATCCGATTACATTACAAGCCTGATTACCCCGTACCAAACGTAGCCTTAGGGTTTACTCCTTGAGGCCGGCGACAAAGAAGTTTTGCTAGGGTTTGTTGGTTGGCGTTGGAGGCTTGGGCGGCATCCTAGGGTTTGGCTTCTTCTCTTGGAGATTTGGCCGGCGCCTCTTCTTCTCCTCTCCTAGGGCCGACGACAACAAGAGGTCTCTCTTGGCCGGTGCCTCCTTTCCTCCCCTTAGGGCCAGCGGTAACCAATCATGGTGTTTGGTGGTCGACACAAGCAAGGAGAAGAAGGGAGTTTGTTCTTCCCTTGTTCGGAGCTAGCAAAGAAGGGAAGATACGTGATCTAGGAAGTTTCGATTCTTGAAAGATCGTCGCCCACACGACGTCCAAGAAGAGGCTAGGAATACAATAGAAGATCAAGAGGTAAAATAAGATGTATAATCTTATTTAATTTTGATTTTTGTTCTTTTGTATTTGTATGTTATTGATTTACATGGACCCCGATGATAAACACAAAAATCGACGATCCGTACATCATCTATTCCGTGGCTAATTGAGGAAAAGAGTTAGGTTGCTTGAACAATAAGTTTGTTTAAGCGACCACTCAAATCGAATAGCACGATGATGAATTGGTTGCTTGGGTAATCCATTTCCATCCGGATTAGTTTTAATTAATAAAATTTGAATCCGAGGACGTGAGATAGGATTGCCATGCACAAGCGACCGAAGCGAACAAGAGAAACACATCGTTTCCCTTCGGACTTTACATGCCAAGTGCCCCACTTGGACTTCTCCTTCATATCAAGAAGAGGGATAGATCTCACATCACTCACATCCTCCGCATAATTGCTACATACCCAGAATCGCTTTTATAGTCCACCCATTTACGGTGACGCTCGACCTAAGCCAAAGCATGCAACTCTCATGTAGGGAACCATGGTGACTTGTGTCTAAGGACTAATAGTCATACTAATAGCCACATGAGAAAGTATATGACACTCATATAACGATCCATGATACTTTCTCATGGCGGGTCATTCAGTATACATTCTCCAATGCATACCCATGTGTCAACTTGATATCTCATATCCAAGACTTGTAAGATCAAGTCATCTTGCTGACCTACATGCTAGTCTCTACGCACAACATCGTCTCCGAATGTTAATACTCACTAGGAATGATTAAGAGTAGTGTCTCTATATCATCTCATTATCGATTCATCCAATCGACGACATGATAAGAACCTATTACCCAAAGACATTATTATATTTAGTTATTTGCACCAATACAAGTAAATAAAATAACAATGCCTTAATAAATAACAAATATGATACAATAAAGTCCATACAACAATCATCATACGATTGGCTCTGTGGCTTACTAACAATCTCCACCAAGACTAGAAAAGCCACAATCACTGTAGTATCTAATACCCACGACCTAGTGCCACCATCATGCTTTTTCGTACAAAGCTCGGCAAGGGACCACATGTTAGTCTCTGGCACTCCAAAATCTTCACATCTCCTCTATCGGCGATCTCGAACGAGATGGAAGCGCCAGTAGTAGCCGTCCGGTCACAGGTTCCTTAGTTTCAGGTAACGCCCATTGCTGTCACTAATAGAGCTCATAGATCCAAGAATGCCAGGAACCACCCCAAGCTTCAAGAATGAACTTCGGATCCAAATCCGCTTCTCACGCTTCGCATGCGCATCGATATCGGAATCGCCATAGAATCGCGAATCGTGTTCCCGTCAACTCTTCCACCACAGCTACCATTATTCAAGCAAAACACGAACCATGATCGCGATCGTAATCATCTCGGCCGCTGAAGTCCGCATCACAGAACTCCTTACACCTTTAGCTCTCATTGCTTCCAATATCAAGAAATATTCTTTAGTCCTTCTCAAGTACTTAAGAATATTTCATCGCTATCCGGACGCTACCGATCCGATCGCAGATCTACCGCCATGCTCAAAGCATACGACATCGTGATTTGTACGAGTACACAAGATGGCGCATATGATAGATCCTATAGCGTATGTATAAGGATCTTATCCACGCCTGCTCTCCTCTCTAGAAGAAGGACTTCGAGTCTCGAAAGACTCACACCATGTGACATCGCAGTAAGTCCTTTCTCGAATTCCGCATGGCAAACCGAAGTAATACCGTGTCAATGTATGTATCGACTTGTGCCAAGCAATCTCTTAGATCTATCTCTATAGATCTCGATGCCTGAATACAAAGCCGCTTCACCTAAGTCCTTCATTGAGAAGCACGCCCTACCAAGTCTTCACTGCATCAGAGCGAAGGGATGTCATTCTCAATGAGTAGTATGTCATCCACATACAAGACAAGGAAGACAATCAGATTCCCATTAACCCTCTTGTAGAGACACAGTGGTTCATCTTCATTCTTGATGAAACTAAACCTGCTTATCGCATCATCAATCAAGATTCCATTCGAGAAGCTTTGTTTAGCCCATAAATGGACTTCGCAATTGCATATTTTCCCAAAGATGCTGGATCTACAAAACCTCTCAAAGTTGTGTCATGTACACATCCCCAGTAAGTTTCATTCGTAAACGCGCTTTACATCCATCCGCCAGATCTCATAATCGTGGTATTCGTAATAGCAAGCAAGATCCGAATGGACTTAAATATCACATCGAGAAAAGGTTTCATCATAGTCAATACCATGAATTTGCTTGAAACCTTTAGCCACCAATCGCTATAGGTATGCGTAAGTCCATCCATGTTACTTTCTCCTAAAGACCCACTTACACCCAATGGGCTCGAATTCTTCTGTGTGGATCAACCAAAGTCCATACTTGGTTAGTGTACATGGATTCCATCTCTGATCTCATTGCCTAGCCATTTCAGACTGGCTCATCACAGCTCGATAGAGGTAGGCTCATTCTCAATGAGCATAACGTCATCATGGTCGACAAGAGAAATGAGTATCTCTCAGCCGACGACGACCATCTATCGACCGCCAAGAGAGGTGTCTACTAACAGTGTGGTCGCTCCACAACTCTCGCGCAACAACCCTTCACCCACAACACTTCAGGTTCCTGCTCAACCTCCATCAAGGCCTCATAGCGGTCCTTATCTTGAATTTCTTCAAGATCAAGACTACTAGTTTTCTAGAAACAAAATCCTTTTCTAAAAAAACTCACTTTTGCCACAAACACTTCAGGCATACGACCGAATGTAGAAGTAAATATCCTCAGAGACTGGGATATCCAACAAAATAAAGCACCTATCGGATTCGTCCCAGCTTCCGAGACTCGACGTCAACGAAGCCTCAACCCCAAATCCTCAAAAGACATCTTGGGATTTTTCCCCGTCCCATATCGTATATGTGTCTTTACCATGCCTGGATGGTACACTCTGCTATGGGTGTGGCGTCAGCCAGGTCTGCAGCATATCCCCAAAAGGATATAGAAGATCTGCGCGACTTCATCATAGATCGCTATATCCAATGTGTGGTACGATTCCTCCTTTCTGACACAAACCATTCCACCGTGGTGTTCCAGAGGAGTGAGTTGATAGAATCCCACACTCGCCAGATAGTCATAAACTCATGGCTAAGGTATTCATCACCTCGATCCGATCAAGTATCTTAATACTCTTGCCAAGCTGGTTTTCAGACTTCATTCTGAATTCTTGAACTTTCAAAGGATTCGTGCATTTATGTCATAAGATACACATAACCATATCTACTGGGTCATCGCAAGAATGTAATGAAGTACCTATAACCACCTCTAGAATGAACATTGAAAGGACCACATACATCACTATGTATAAGTCCTAACAAATCTGCTGCTCTTCGCTATGTCCACTAAAGGAGTCTTCGGGTCATCTTGCCTAAAAGGCAAGACTGCAGATGTCTCATATGATTCAAAATCAAATGAGTCTAACAACTTCATCCTTACGGAGTCGAGATGTTTACCTCATTTATGTGACCTAAGCGACAATGCCAGAGATAGGCTCGTCTAACCTATTCGACTAACCTTTTGGGTACTTATGTTACGGATAGGGCTCTCAAGTCTAGAAAGTAGAGTCCGCTCATTAGAGGTGCACTATTAGAACATATCATTTAAATAAACTGTAATAACATTTGTTCTTATTATAAATGAAAAAACCTTTCTTGTCCAAACAAGAAATCAAATGATGTTCTTAGTTAAAGGTGCACATACAACAACATTCATCTAATTCTAGTACAAGCCTGCAGGGCGTAGATAGATCATAAGTTCCTACAAAGAATACAAGAAGAACCCTTGCTTCCATTGCCTACTCAGAGGTCCACTCGCCTTTGTCAATGCCCCGCTATTTCTCACCGCAGACATCGGGTACAAATGTGAGATGACATCCTGTGATCTAATACCCATGATGAAGAAATAGATAGATTGACTTCTATAACATTTATACCAAGTAGAAGTCTCACTTCTCTTCTTCTTAAGATCTTCCGTGCATGCCTCAAGAAGCTACGCTTCCAATGTCCTGCTTTTGCAAAGTGGAAGCAAGCCCCTTCTCGCTACCCTCCTTCTGGGTTTTTTCGCTCTCGGGACTTTCCCTTACCTTAGGCTTGCTCCTTGCTTTCTTCTTGCACCATCAAAATGGTGTCGACGCATTTCCTTCTCGAAGGTTAAGCTCTCCAGCTCATGCCGAGCATTTCAGTAGTTGGCTTATCAATTTCATTCATGTTATAATTCATGACAAATCGATCGAAGGCTCAGGCAAAGATTGCAAGATTAGGTCGCTGGCCGCCTCTGGCCAAGTGGGAATCCCACTTTCAGAGGTTTTCTACGCATCTAATCATCTTGAGTACATATAACCTACAGGAGTCCCTTCTGCATTTTAGACTCCAAATAGTGCTTAGAGACTTCATATCTATGCCTAGTTTGTCCTTGATATAGTTGACGAAGATGTCCAACCATATCATATAAGCATTCATGAACTCATGTCGCTTCCGCTCAGAGTTCATGGTCGCGAGCATTAGACATTACACATCTAATGCATCATCTGATGCTTCTTGTAAGCATCTTTGTCACCGCGAGGCAAAGGGGCGGTGAGGTGCCTCTTGAACGGGCCGCCCAGACGATGCCTTTCTCGGGTGAGAACATTCTTTGTGTTCCCTGCATTCACTCAGAAATTTGTCTATCGAGCTTGTCCTTCTCAAGGACGCAGAGAGAGTGTTCGTGTTGTTTTGAGGCCATAGCAATCTACAACATACAATGCAGTAGAATTAATATCATATTCCTTTTTATCATTTAATTAGGCCTTTAATCAATGATGCTCCCATCAATTATAGGAATTTTATAGAATCGAAGTTATGGATGTGGTCAAACCATATTTACTTGATTCATACAAACTAGCTATAATTCTGTGGGACAAGATCCACATCATACTAAGCCTTGAGTTAGCTTTGGCTAAATCGCCAAGACTTAAGACGATCGGTGGGTAACACATACATTACCACATCTCTATGAATTTTGTTTATAGGATTAAGACCCACATTTACAAAAGACCTTGAGTTAGCTTTGGCTAAATCGCCCAAGATTTAGTGTAAATGCGATCTTAACCTATCTTTCCAACGATTGGAATATGCCTATAGTTCTACTCGATCCAATCGAGTTAACTAGTTTTGCTCAATCTAATTGAGCTTACTCTAACCCGAGTCGTGATAGGCGGGACCAAGATTGTCCCTCCGCACTTACCAAGATAATATGCTGCGCTGCGATTCAACAACAACAAATGATCGAGGTAGTGATGGGTATCAAGGAGGCATTTTCGAGTTGATTCGATTATGATCTAATCTAATCGTAATGTGTATCTTATACGCATTTAGGCCTTTATTATCCTATATTAGCATGCATCATATACATACATTCATTATTCTAGCATGCATCATATACATACAAGAAAATTAACCTAGCATGCATCATATACATACAAGCATTTTTTTCTACTAGCATGCATCACATACATACAAGCATAAATCAATTAAATATATATATATCAACATATATATATATATAATTAAATGTGATATAGTCATTCTACTACGATCTTCTCAAGCCAATGAGAAGATCGGACGGTCAACCTAAGGCTAGCGGCTTCTCCAAGCGCTTCCTTCGACCGCCATGTGTCGTCGTCACCCTTCTCGTAAGCTCGCCTTCAAGTGGACTTTCCACCGCTCCATTTTTGTACATTACAAATAAACTCGAGTTACATTCGAGTCTTAAACTATTTACAACTAGAATATTAAAAGAAGAGGTGCCGCAGGTCGCAAAAATTTTACATCACGCACAAACAAAAAACGGCACGCAGGCCTTATTATGAATTACAACTCACATAATCCAATCCTATGGGGTTATTGGGCCATGACAATCACAGAATCATACATAATTCAAAATTATGTATTTTTACAGAAAATTTCTATAATTTTTCCTAATTTATTTCGAATTTATGAGTCCCGCTTAAGCGGTTTCGGGCGCGATCAAGGACATGGCCCTTTCGGGATAGGGCAGCGCCCTACTCGCAAAAATAAACTTCGCGAGTGTCCCTACACGATCCTACAGCGACTTAAGTCGCTGTCCCAAAACCTAAAGCGAGAACTCACGATTCGGAGAGTTTTTCTCGACGGTTGAAGCCTACGAGTGTCCCAACACTCGCTGCTTCGAATTTACGAGAAAAATACCCAAAAATTCTATAAAATTAGGAAATTTACAGAAACATAAAATCTGTAATTTTATATCTAATATAAAAATACAAAACGAAACACATACATGCTTCGACGTGGCTCGATACCATCGTTGGGCTTTTCCGGCCGCAAAACCGCCATTCATGAAACCCCTAAGTCCCGCCACGGATCCGCAAGAAGTATTAAAACTAATTACATGTATGTGCTTACAAAATCCTCTAGATCTACCTTAGAACTAAGAGATAAGGATGTTACCCTTGATGCGATGCCTTCGCAATCCCGGCCATTCAAAGTCCAACTCGAGAGTGTCAAGTGCACACTCTCTATGGTATCCACACAAGCAATAGGTGGAAGAAAACTCAACCTTGAGTGTGCTAGCACTCCTTGGTTGGTTCGCCAAAGAGAGGAAGGAGAGGGAGAGCTTGAGAGGAAAATTCTAAGGAAGAAGATGAAGTAATGAGTGATTACTCACAAAATGAATTTTCACCACATAACCCCAAATGGTGGCGGCCACTTCATGGAGGGGAGTTACATGCATGCATGTAACTCCCATGACCCTTGGTCTCCCTCATGATGTGGCACCACTTGACTAAGTCAATGATGATGTGGAGCATCATCATTGGCCGCCATGCCTAGTCATCATCATGACATGGCATTTGGTCAAGTCAAACTTGACCTTTCAACTTCCTCTCAAGTCAAGTCAAACTTGACCTCTAATCTCCCATGGTTGATCAAATCTAACCACTTGACTCAAGTCAATTTAATATAATGAATCTCTATTCATTAATTTAAATTGATTTGATGAATCAAATCTCAATTAGACTCATTCAACACTTGAATCAACTTGAGTCTAACTCAATTAGTCTAATTTGTCTTACTCTTAATCCAATTTGGTTCATCCCATGAACCTAATCCTCATGGTTCATCATATGAACCTAATCTCCATCTAATTGCTCTCATGTGTGTGACTATAGGTTCTTGTAACGCTGGCAATGTCCCTAAACCGATTTAGGAACATAAGCAATGAGGTATCTAGCAACACATCATTGCTACCAAGTTACAAGAATGTTGAGCTCCAACATCACCTTTGTGACTACTAATTGTGACTCTACAATATGTGACAATGTCCTCTATCCTTGACATCTAGATTGACCAATCGAGGCATAGACCGCGTGTCATCCTCACAATCTAAATCTTGAACTCCAAGTAGACTCACTCTAATCAAATGAGCTCAATATCTCATATCGACTCATTTGGGCATGGCCATGCACTTCGTGGTCTCACTCTATCAAGAATATCGATGTCACCTCATATAGGAGGGATAGATCCCATCTACATCACTCACATCCTCCGCATAATTCTGTTACATACCCAAGAATCGCTTTATAGTCCACCCATTTACGTGACGCTGACGGCCAAAGTATGCAACTCCTATGTAGGGAACCATGGTGACTTCAGGTCTAAGGACTAATAGTCATACTAATAGCCACATGAGAAAGTATATGACACTCATATAACGATCCATGATACTTTCTCATGGGTCATTCAAGATACATTCTCCAATGCATACCCATGTGTCAACTTGATATCTCATATCCATGACTTGTGAGATCAAGTCATCTTGTTGACCTACATGCTAGTCTCTACGCATTAACATTGTCCCTGAATGTTAATACTCGACTAGGAATGATTAAGAGTAGTGTTCTCTATATCATCTCATTATCGATTCATCCAATCGATTGACATAGATAAGAACCTACTACCCAAGGACATTATTATATTTAGTTATTTGGCACCAATACAAGTAAATATAATAACCATGCCTTTATAAATAGGAATATGATACAATAAAGTCCATACAACAATCATCATATGATTGGCTCTAGGGCTTTCACTAACAGCTACCTCATAAACTAGGACTATTTCTCAAGTCGGGTCTTGCTGAACTAGAACATATATCCTACATTATGATCTTTCCCTCCAATTTCATCCTATCAATTATACTTTCTTTTTCTAGCTCCTAAGTCATATTATAACAGTATCAAATATGGTTTATGACAACCATATAACAACGATGTTAGCAACAATTAATTATCATCGCTAATAATTTATAACAATGAATACTGAGATATTAGTGATGAAATTATAGATCGCAAAAAATTAGAAATCCTGTAGCGTGTATATGAGTTATATTTGATCAGTAATTTCAATTGCATTAAATTATTTTATCTTAATTTTTTAAAGACATTATTATCCAATAAGGAGACTTTTGATTTTGAGGAATTATAACCAACAAAGAAGCTCTAGGATCTCCCTCAACTAATAATTGTTTTTTTCCTAAAATTGTGTTCATTGAAAAAGTCATTGGACACATATTTTATTTTATTTTTAATTTAGATATTTAAATTTTACGATTCAAACAATTTTGGGAGCGATCAATATGATCTTGTAAAAATTTCTTATCGATCATGAAAATAAATCTAGAAAAATACAATTAAATTTTGATGAATAATTTAGTATTATGAATAATTCAATTATCATCAGCAAATTGACAGACACTCTTGTAGTACAAAAAAGAATGATTTTTTTTTATCAATTCTTTTGTTTTCCTTAATTGATCCAAGCAGTATTAGTAGTCCATGTATATCAAGATGACAATTTTTTTATTGGATATCAAAATTTTCGAATCAATTAATTTTGAAGATCACATCAAATTCTCGTTAGCCATCAAAATAAATCTAAAAGTACAGTAAATGCCCAGTAGTTTAACATCACGTAATTTTTATTCAAAACACAGTTTATAACATATGGTAGTTAAAAATTGAATCATAATTTTTAAAACACTATATCAACATTCTACTACTGTAGCTCGAGGGAAATACGATGCCAAATATTGTTTTTCTTGAACGAGTGGGCAATGAAATCATCATCATAATTGTTTTAAAATTTTCAAATTTTAAACAATTCATTATTCTTTTTCATAAAATTTAATAACTCAATCAGCATCTTTTGCACAATATTACTAGAATAAACAAAAAGTAAAAAAAAACCCCTCTTCTATCGATATAAGAAAATTGTATTAAGTCAGAATATTGTTTATTCTAGAAATAATGTTATCAGTATTTATTAAGTGGTGTCTTGAAAAACAAAATAGTATAAGGGATAAAATGAAATTTTCTGTTGTTAATATTTATTTATCACTAAGCCCGAAAATATATAAATAAATAAAGATAAAGTCGTCTATTTTTCTCACCTTATCCGCTCCGACTAAGCCGCTTCTCAAAAATGGCGACGGCGCTTCTCCACTTCTCCGCCGCATCGGCCGCCTCCTCTCCCCTCTTCCCCACTCCCATTTTACCCCGCGTACTCCCTTCCCCTTCCGCCAGATTCCACTTCCCCCCATCGGTCCGACGGAGGGGGCGGACATTGATGATGGCGAAGGCGTACAAGGTGACGATCGAGCACGAGGGGGAGGCACGGACGGTGGAGGTGGAGGAGGACGAGACGATCCTAGGGCGAGCGCTGGAGGAGGGGCTGGAGGTGCCGCACGACTGCAAGTTGGGGGTTTGTATGACCTGCCCAGCCCGGCTGGTGAGCGGCACCGTGGACCAGAGCGAGGGGATGCTAAGCGACGACGTCGTCGAGCGGGGGTACACCCTCCTCTGTGCCTCCTACCCGCGCTCCGACTGCCACATCCGCACCATCCCGGAGGAGGAGCTGCTGTCCCTCCAGCTCGCCACCGCCAACGATTGACGTAAGCCCTAGTACTTCAATCGCTGATTTCGCCAATGAGGGCAATTCCATTCCGTAATTTCCCTGTTAGTCGTAGGCGTGCTTAAATCGGTAGAAAGTAAAAAAAAATTTGCATCTTTAGTCTTTTTGATAGAGCTTTATGGTTGTTCATGATCTGCTTTCTTTGGTTTGGTACCATCTCATTGTTCTGGACCAATGAACATAATAATATCTTAAATTGTTCAACCATTGGCGTAAGTTAAAATAATTCTACTTATAAAATTATTTCCTTGGACATTTGTAAGTTAATTAATTTTCATGTTTATTTTGTTCTTGGACAATAAGTACTTTTAATTTAAAACAGTAACAATTTGTGCTTGCATAGGCCATTTCTTATAAAGAGTACCCAGTAGTACCCATTGTCCCTGTAAAATACTAAATTTCCACTCATTAACAATTAGAGATGAATAAAGCTTTATAATTTTTATTTGGCCCTTAAACAAATACGGACCAGAATACCTTAATTACCTAACAAAGAGTTATAATGATTTGATATGAGCATCGTTTCATGACTAGAATTTATATGAATATGTCAAGATTTTATTTTACCTTGACAGGAAAATGTTTAGGCCAAAATAATTTTATTGTTTGTAACCTTAGTAAGCCTGAATTAGCTTAAGCTGTCTATAACTTCTATTAGATTAGAATGCTCTAAAAAATTCATTCTCTCATATAAAAAATGTTTTAGATATAAGAGTTTAATATAAAAAATATCCAATTCTACTCATCTGAAACATCTCAGTGAGTTTATATTGCTTTAAGAAATCAATTCATGGCCTCAGATTGACCAATTTAAATAGTATATGCCCAACGAGTGTTTTGACTAGTCCTATTTGTTCATTTTAAATCTTCCATTGAATTTAAGATGCTTTAAGAAATCCATCATGATTTTAGATTGGTCAAATTGAATAGTTCTAACCATCATAGCATTTTGATCGAAACACTTTGATAGTGAAGAAAAAAACAATCTAATTTAACTATTTGAAGCCTCGCTTCATGCATCTAAGATGCTTTAAAAAATCTTCCATGTAATATTGGACAACTTTTTATCATCAAAATATTTTACTCAAAGGCACCTTAATGATCTGATACTATCCAATTTAATCATATGATGACTCCCACTGAGCCCAAAGAGTTTTTTTTTTTCTAAAAAAGAGTCAAATTTAGGCATTTTAAAGTCATCAGAGTATGATAGGGCAACGTTTAAGCAACAAAATTAGGTAAAGTTTTACATAATAGGTAGAGAGGACAAATGAGCAAAAACGATTTTGTCATTTTACCTAACAAAAATGCTCTATTTGGTAAATATAAAAGCTATGTCTAATTTAGGCAATAATTCAAGTAGGAATAAAAGTGGTGTTATTTTACCTTGGGTTGCCAATTGAATAAATCCACAATAAAATTAATGCACATTCAAAAGTCAACCTCTAAAATATTTATCCCATTTGGAATTCGAACTTTGTTTATTTATTTATTGTTCTTCTTGGAGTTTTATCACTGCACCACATCTGAGGGAGCTATTTCAATACCTTTAGTATATAACATTGGAGTGTCTAGTTTGGTAAATATCAAACGTTGGGTATGTTGTTTGTTTGGTAAATTGTTGATAATTTTGTGAAGGGAAAGAAGGGTCGATGAGCTGAGTGAACTAAAACAAAATTGTAGCAATTAGCAAAGGCCAACATGTCATATATCAATTTTATCATCAAAGAAAATACTAAGGTCAATCTGGTCTGATTGACTGAAGGGATGGTACTTAGTCATCTCCAGTTCCAGTTGGGTAAACAGGGAAGCAAATAGAATGATTTGAATGGCATTAAATATGTTTACTACGCAGGATTTCAAAGAGTCTTTCAGAAACTTTTAGAACATAATGAACAAATCCATGTAAGTGAAAACAGAAGCTCACTGCAAACTGACGGAGGAAAGAGGCAACTGTAAAGCAAATCGGATCTTATTCGCAGAAGATATTATGGATGATTAGTTGGAGCCGAAAGTGTTCTCCCCGCTCTAAGTTATATGCAGGAAACCATCCTCATCCTTGTGTTCCTTGTAAATCACAGACATCGTTGCAGCTACAAGAAAAATATCATCACTCTTCGTGATGAGAAAGCATGTTTAAACATAAAGGTGTGCAACTTCTGCGATAATATCTTGTGGATGGTAGTGTATTGTCAACGAACGCGAAGATGGCCTTCCCAGCGGTCAACTTTGTTGATGCAGTGAGCATCCCTCCTTGATTTTGATTTTGATGTATGAACCGTAGTTAAAGTTAGGAGTTATTTGTGTTCTAATATCAGTGTTAAGTATGCAGACTTAATAGGAAGTTCTAGTAGGTCCTGTTGATCGGATAATAGACAATTGACTTGACAAATTAGGAGGATTGGACACCAGACATGAAGTCCAGATGGGTCGTGTGGACCAGACATTTGGAATGAAGATCGGTTGGGTCAGGAGACCGGACAATCGGTAAAAAGTCTAGCTGGATCAGACGGACCGGATAGCTGGTAGAAGTCCTGGTGGGTCAGATCGGATGTCAAGAGTGGTAAGTTCGGCAGATAGCCGGCAGATAAACCTCGAGTGAAGAGGTGAGACCGAGTCCTCTGTAGGGGGACAAAGCTAGATGTTGATCCGACGGAAAGTTTGTGTGAGACTTAGTAGTCGAGATCGAGCAGTATTACTACTGCTATTATATTTGATCTATTTGTGCTAATCTCGATTTAGTAGGATCACCGATCAATGGATTTCCGATCGAAGTCCAATGATCGAGCTTGGTTCACCGATTGATACACATACAGATTAGTTGGTGATCGATCGATGATCTGACACCATAGTTGGAAAGTGTTTCAGTCGACTGAAGTGGAAAACTTTCCGATGCGGAGCTGGGTGACCTGGAGTCGACTAGAGAGGATTCAGTCGACTAGAAGATCAGAAGTTCCATATCGACGGATTGATGTGGAGTTGACTGGAAAAGATTTATAAAATAAGTGCTCGACCAGATTCAAGTAGAACAATACTATTACGTCGAAGTGCTGTCAAAATTCACTCTCGTTCACAAGAGCTCTACTTCCTCACGAAGGCGCATTTCCGACACTCCGTGCCTACTTCAAACTCCTCAAAAGCGTCGGTATAATTTAGCTTGTATTCTTTCTATTCATATTCGCTTGTTGTACTTAATTTTAAGAGAAGGTAGAGTATTACCTTTCTTTCATTTTTGTAAAAAGCGAATCCCTCCGAAGTCGAGGGTTCTCGAATCGGATGGTACTATAGTGACCCGTTGAGGTAGCTCTAGGAAGAACTACAGGCCTTAGAGTAGCAACCCAGTTAGGGTTGTGAACCAAATAAACTGATTGTGTCTAAATTTCATTCAATTTTTGCTGCGTACTCATATTTGAAAATATAAAATAAGTTTTAAAATAAAAAAAAAAATTATAAACTTTGAGATTCACTCCTCTTTCAGAATATTGCGATCCTATAATTTGTATCAGAGCGGGGGCACTTCGAATTTGGTGCAACCATCGTAAGAGCATTATGATAATTTTCTTTATTTTTCGAGCATTAGATTAATTTTTAATATTTGTTCTAGCATTAGATTAATTTTTAATATTTATTCTAGCATTAAATTATTTTTTTTTGCATATTATATTAATTAAATTATTATTTTTACATATTAAATTAAATAAATTAATTTTCTATATTTTAGAATAATTAAATTAATTTTCTACATATTAGAATAATTAAATTAATTTTTTATATTTTAAATTAATTAAATTAATTTTCTGCATATTAGGATAATTAAATTAATTTTTATATATTAAAATAATTAAATTAATTTTCTATATATTAAAATAATTAAATTAATTTTCTGAATATTAAAATAATTAAATTAATTTTTTGAATATTAAGTTAATTAAATTAATTTTCTGTATTTTAGAATAATTAAATTAAATTTTTAAATTTTAGATTAATTAAATTAATTTTCTGCACTTAGTTTAATTTTTATTTAGAATAGTTTTTGTTTAGAATAAATTCTTCATTAATTTGTTCATTTAGTGTAAATTTAATTCTTATAAAATATTATTTAATTTAAACAATTCTAGAAATAATCCTCAACTTTAATTAATTTAAATAAAAATTTATTATTAAAATATTTATTTAGAAATGTCACACTTAGATGGATATATCACCGTTCGTCCTCCTCTCTTCAACGGAGAGGACTTTTCCTACTGGAAAAGGCGAATGAAATATTACTTGAAAATCGATATAAAGATTTGATTTTCGATTAGGAAAGGGTTCGTAGCTCTGGTAGACGACTCGGGTGAGTTGTTAGAATTGAAAAAATAAATCGCGGATATTAGAAAATGGGCTCAAGTCGATTACAAGACGCTTAACACCTTGCAATGCAGACTTACCAAAGAAGAGCTCAATAGGGTGGGTCTATTTGAAAACTCTAAGGAATTATGAGATAAATTAATTGAATTCGACAATTTATCAAACATCGCATGTGAAGTTTAGAATTGTTCAAACAGCGCCCCATACTTTTATATTTATCAAATATCACATTTAATTTCCTTTTTACCCAAATAGATCTGCACCACAGTAGAAATCCCAAACCATCCAAATGTGGTGCTGAAAATTCAAATTCCAGCACCACAGTTGTGTTGTAATTCCAACACCACCGCTGTAGTACTGGAATTTGCAATTCCAGCACCACAGTGGTGTTGGAATTCTATCACCACCACTGTGGTGCTGGGAATTTCAATTCCAACACCGCAGTTGTGGTGTTGGAATTTATAATTCCAGCACCAATTCCAGCACCACTGTGGTGCTGGAATTGTAAATTCCAGTACCACAGCAGTGGTGTTGGAATTGCACCACCACTGTAGTGCTGGAAATTACAATTCCAGCACCACAGTGGTGTTGAAATTTGTTATACCAGCACCACAGTGGTGCAGGTTTATTTTGCGAGAGGGGTAAAATGGAATTAAGTGTGCTATTCGGTAAATATGAAAGTATAGGGTGTTGTTTGGACAATTCTAAACTTCACGTGCACTGTTTGGTAAATCGCCGAATTGAATTGCATGAAATTACAAATGTCACTAGAATAGCTAAACGAGGCATGTTACTAAAAAAATTATTTAATTGTAAAACGAATGAAAATGAAAATATTAGTCAACTTCATACGAGAATAAAAGACATTTTAAATTGATTACATTTAATAGGACACCAAATAGAAAACAGAGACTTAATTAGGTATACACTTAAGACATTCCCGAGAAATGCCTTATGGACATCGATTGTCGATGCCTTTAAGGTTTATAGGGATCTTTCCACAATTAGACTAGACGATTTTTTTTGCGAACTTGAACTACACGAATAAGTTAACTCGGGTCAAATCGAGAATGATATTGCTTTAATGGCAGGTTCGACGAAAAAGGAAAGAAAAACAAAAAGTGAATCCGAAGACGAGTCGGAGTCGGAGTCAAACAGAGAAAACTTCGACTTGCCCAATTAAGGATAGAGACTCAACTCAAGTTGCAAAACTTGAGGAAGAGAATTCGGTCCTGAAAAGGTAAGTAGAAGATCTAATCGGATCGTTAGAAAGGTTCACTTCGGGCTCCAAGTATCTCAACATGATGTTTGAATCTCAACGAGTCATGTACAACAAGTCTGGACTCAGATACAAAGCTAAATCCTCCTATAAATCATACATGTCATTACTTAGTCGAAACGCTAAGAATCGAGTCCAAGCATGTGTTCCTAAGTCTAGCTTAGTCAACCAAGTTGGACCAAATCAAATTTGGGTTTCCTAAAAGTCAAGTTCACTTAGTGAACAAAACTCAACCTGACTACCACTTAGGGGGAGCTAAAACCTTGCTTGTTTCCTTATTTAGTTAAACTCTTGTATGCTTTAGTTTACTTTACTTGCTTAATTTAGAACAGACTAGATAGGAAACAAAGTAGTTTAAATTTGAACAACCTAGTACTAAGACTAAGTGAACTGATAGTAAGTTAGAAAAACTCTCAAAAGTGCATGTTTAGGAAGTGGTCGTTGCTCCGATATCCAAGAAGGCCATATGCCTCGCCACGACCTGGTTTACTAAGTCGAGTGGAACTGACCGAAGCTAACTCACTAAGTCTTTGACTAGTTAAACCAGACTTAGTCCAAAGTGAATCAAGTACTTGATTCTTTCATTGACTTTGTCTAGGAAGTGGTCGTTGCTCCGATATACAAGAAGACCGTGTGCCTCGCCACGACTTAGAAGTCAATGTTGGAAAAACTTACTTGACTAGCTCAAATTAAGCTTGAATCTAACATAAGTTTAAAATTTTTGAAATTGCTCATTAAACTTAATTAAGATAAAAAGAAATCCTCATCTCACAAAATCGATAGGATTAACGTGTATTGAAAATTTAGTTTGGGCGAGATAATTTAGAATTTAATCAAGCTTAATTAGTTTAATACAATTCACTTAACTTAATAACTTACTTAATAACTTTACTTAAACTAATGTACTCAACTCAAACTCAATCAATTAACTTAATTGACCCACTAAATTAAACTTAATTAACCTACTAAATTAAATTTAATCATCTAATCAATTCAATCCAACCAATTTAATCAACTCAAATGAATTAAGTAAATCATCAAAATTAACCTAATAAAATCAATTAAATCGAATTAAACATAAAAATTAACCAAAATTAAAAATATCCGAATTCAATCGATGGGAGTATTTCCAATCGACTCGAAAAGAGTCAAATGAATCAGCTTCAGTTGCCTTCGAGCCTCGGAAAGGTAAAATGCGACTTTAGTCGACTGAAATGAAACGGTAGATAAAGTTTAGATGGTGAAGTAAATGATAAAATTAATTACAATCAACTCTAATTTAGTCGACTGGATCCCGTCTATAAGAACAACGACAAGTCAATGCCAAAAAGACTCATAACCACTATAATCCACCGCGAAAATTCTATTTTCAGCCTTCCGAAGTGTCTAGGTCATCATATCTCTTTAAAATCATTCATAATGCCGAGGTAATAAGTCTAAAACTTTAATTTCAATTACTTTCAATAAATATTGAATAATTGTAATTCAATTAGGAGTAAAAGAAGAACCGTTGAGATTGAGTCATCTACTTCATATTTGAATATTATGTTCCCTACTAAGGGGCATAGGATTAGGTTTGAGAACACACTTTATACTCTTATGCCTATTAGATATATTAGCAAATCATTTTTTAGTAATTCATGCATACTTAGTATGGAAGTCATAACACATTACGGATTAGAGAAATTAGTGTATTGTAAAAACTCTAGGATTATCTATTTGTGTATTGAACCACGAAGATGAGTGTGAGATGTTAGGATTGCACTCCTGGTTCCAGATGTAGATCCAATGCATCGATATGAACCAACACGAAATTTATAAGAATAACTCAATCACTTTGGTGACAAACTCTAATTGAAAGCTTGATGATTAATTCTATATCATTTGAGCTAGTAAAAAGTTGGATATTTACTTTAAGAACGATTTTTAGATGTGTATTTTTAAATATTAAAATAATATATGGAAATTCATGCTTGGACATATTTTCTATTATATTTGCATCATCTTAAATTTTTTGAAAATTTTAAGATTCACTTAATTTTTTAGTTATTTTTAAGGGGAGTTAGAAAATTTTGAAATTTTTTGAAATTTAAAAATATGTTATTATTTAGGGAGAGTTAAAAAATTTTAAAATTTTTTGAAATTTAAAAATATATTATTATTCAGGAAGAGTTAGAAAATTTTGAATTTCTTTTTAAAAATTTTGGAATTTGAAAATATGTTATTATTTAGGGGGAGTTAAAAAATTTTGAATTTGAAAATATGTTATTATTCAGGGGAGTTAGAAAATTTTGAAAATTTTTGAAGAAATTTTTGAATTTTTTTTTGCAATTTGAAAAAATATTTTTATTTAGGGGAAGTTATAATTTTAAATCTTGAAATTTAGAAATATGTTTAGAGGTTATTAAACTTTTGAAAATTAAAATTTTGGAAAAATTTTTGTTATCTTTTGAAAATTTTTGTAAAGGGAGAGATGAAGAAAACTTTACTGAATATAAGAGGAGGATTGATTTCAAAATTTAAACATTTTTGAGCTTAATATTTAATTTAAAGTTGTGGCATTTTTGAGCTTTAAATTTATGACATTTTAAATTTAATTTTGATTCTGATATATGCCAAAAGGGAGAGAGGAGATATAAAGGTAGAGAGAAGAGACTTATTGAAAGGGAGATGTAAAAATTTATATATGCATCTCATACATGTTTAACTTAATTCATTTCTTATATATATATCAAAATTTGAATTTTGCTGTCTTATTCTTTTAACTTTAACTGATGTGTTGTCAACATCAAAAAGGGTATTGATCGGATACTAGGCAGTTGACTTGACAGATCAGGAGGATCGAATACCAAATATTAAGTCCAGATAGGTCGTGTGGACTAAACAATTGACATGAATATAGGTTGGGTCAGGAGACTGGACAATCGACAAAAAGTCTTGCTGGGTCAGGAAGATCGGACAGTTGGTGGAAGTCCTGGTGGGTTAAATCGGATGTCAAGAGTGGTAAGTCCAGCAGGTAGCCGACAGATAAACCCCAAGTGAAGAGGTGAGACCGAGTCCTCTGTAGAGGGACAAAGTTAGACATCGATCCGACGGAAAGTTCGCATGAGACTTAATAATTGAGATCGAGTAGTATTACTAATACTATCATATTTGATCTATTTGTGCTAATCTCGATTTGCAGGGATCAGTCGACTGAAGTCCAGTCGACTGGATACACACTTGACAGGATTAGCTAGTGATCGATCGAAGATCTGACACCGTAGTTGTAAAGTGTTTCAGTCGACTGAAGTGGGAAACTTCCTGATGCGGAGCTGGGTGACCTAGAGTCGACTGGAGAGGATTCAGTCGATTGGAAGACCAGAAGTTCGATATCGACGAGCTGATGTGGAGTCGACTGGAAGACATTTTAGTCGACTGGAAAAGATTTATAAAATAAATGCTCGACTAGATTCGAGTAGAACACTACTACTATGTCGAAGTGCTGTCAAAATTCACTCTTGTTCACAAGAGCTCTACTTCCTCACGAAGGCGCATTTCCGACACTCTGTGTCTACTTCAAACTCCTCAAAAGTGTTGGTATAATTTACCTTGTATTCTTTCTATTCATATTCGCTTGTTGTACTTAATTTCAAGAGAAGGTAGAGTGATATCTTTCTCTCATTTTTGTAAAAAACAAATCCCTTCGAAGTTGAGAGTTCTCGAATCGGAGGGTACTATAGTGATTGCCCGTCAAGGTAGCTTTAGGAAGAGCTATGGGCCTTGGAGTAGCAACCCAATTAGGGTTGTGAATCAAGTAAATTGATTGTGTTCAAATTTCATTTAATTTCCGCTGCGTACTCATATTTGAAAATATAAAATAAGCTTTAAAATTAAAGAAAATTATAAATTCCGAGATTCACTCCCCTCTCTCGAAATATTGCGATCCTATAAGCTTGATCCTCTTCCTAATCAACACCAACAATAATAATCAAGTCATATTTGATTAGGTGGGATTGACTATATAGATCCTTCTATGTCATTGGATTCTCTATTATATCATCATATATATTTAAATAAATTTTATCTTATTTTATTATTTCTAATCAGGTCTTCTTTGATATTCATTTTTCTCACTTGATTTGCATATTTATAATACTTTTACATCGTTTAATTGGAATATTTATCGATTGTCTAAGTACATATCTGTATCATATTAAATGTATCCCTCGGAGTTTTCCCTCAATAAGTGTAATCTTAACTTTCGCTCTAATGTTCTCATTTTTTATTTTATTCATCTTTGTATGCCCATATATCTTAACGTCTTATAAAATTTCTTTTAAAATTTAAAGGTATTTTACGATTACAAAGAACATCCAATGCTTTCTTCTATTCCAATTATCTTGTTTGTATTTATATAAGATATCTCTTTCAATCTCTTCATTCTTTTGAAAAAATGATTCTAAATATTTAAAATTTTTAGTTATATACAATTTATTATTTTCTAACTTAATAATTATTTTATTGTGTCTAACTTTACAACATCATCATCATCATTAAAGCCTTATCCTATTAGGTGAGGTCGGCCATATGGATCCTTCTACGCCATTGGACTCTATTCCCTACTATATCATTATTTATATTTAAATAAATTTTATCTTCCTTTATTGTTGCTAACCAAGTTTTTTTTGGTCTTCCTTTTTCTCGTTTGATATGTATATTTGACATCGTTTTACATTGCCTAACTAGAGCATTTATTGGTCGTCTAAGTGCATATCCATACCACCTTAAATGTGTCCCTCGGAGATTTCCTTCAATAGATGCAACATCAATTTTTTCTCTAATGCTCTCATTTCTTATTTTATCCATTCTCGTATGTCCACACATCCACCTTAACATCCTCATCTCTGCAACTCTCATCTTTTGCTTATGTGCTCGAGTCGTAGTTCAACATTCAACGCCATATAACATAGCAGATTTAATCGCTGTTTTGTAGAACTTCCTTTTAAGTTTTAGAGACACTTTACGATCACATAAAACATCCGACGCTTTCTTCCATTTTAACCATCCTGCTTATATTCTATGTAAGACATATCTCTTAATCCCTCTATCATCTTAGAAAAATGATCCTAAATATTTAAAGCTCTTAGTTCTAGACAACTCGTCATCTCCTATCTTAACACTTGTCTCATTACGTCTAATATTGCTAAACTTAAATTCCATATATTCTGTCTTTACTCTACTAAGCTTAAAACCTTTCACTTCTAGTGTTTCCCGTCAAGATTCTAGTTTAGTACTTACTCCTTCACGTGTCTCATCTACCAAAATAATATCATCTGCAAACAACATGCACCACGATATTGTGTCTTGAATGTGTCTGGTGAGTTCATCCATGATTAGTGTAAAAGATAGGGACTTAAAGCTAAATAATCTTATCTTTATTAGAAATGCTTCAGTTAATACGCTTGAAGTTTTCACTCTGGTCGTTACTTCCTCATACATATCTTTAATTAGTTTAATATATGTTATACTAACACATTTTTTTTTAAATTCTCCATATTATTTCTTTTGGAATTCTATCATAATCTTTTTCTAAATCAATGAATATCATGTGTAGATCCTGCTTTTGTTCTCTATACTTTTCAATTAGTTGTTTAAGAAGATGTATATCTTCTATTGTCGACCTTCCTAGCATGAGTCCAAATTGATTTTCGAGAACCGTGGTCTCCTTCCTTAATCTTTTTTCTATTACTCATTCCCAAAGCTTCATGGTATGAATCATTAGTTTAATACCCTATAATATTCATAAGTTTGTATGTCTACCTTATTCTTATATAAGAGAATTAGGATACTTACCCTCTATTGATCAAACATCCTTTTTGTTTTCAATATCATGTTAAATAATTTTGTAAGTCATTCAATACCTTGTTTCTCTAGACACTTCCATACATCTATCGGAATATTATCTGGTCCAATGACTTTTCCAATTTGCATTCCATTTAAAAGCTTGTTCTACTTTTGAAATTTGAATTCTACGATAAAAATTTAAATCTCTATACTCATTTGACCTACTTAAATTATCTAAATTAAGTTGGTCTTCTAAACATTCATTAAAAAGTTGATAAAAATATCTTTTTTATCGTTCTTTTATTTCTTCATCATTTACTAGTACCCTATTGCATTCATCTTTAATATATCTTATTTGATTAAGATCTTTTGTCTTCCTCTCTATCATTTTAGCTATTCTATAAATGTCTTTTTCCGTTTCTTTTGTATCTAATTTTTGATATAACTGTTCAAAAATTTCAGTCTTAGCTTCATTCATTGCTTTCTTAGTTTCTTTTTTGGCTATTGTATATTTTTTTTTAAATTTTCCTCATTTTTATAAATATATAATTTCTTATATGTTGTTCGTTTTTTCTTGACTTTCTCTTGCACTTTTTCATTCCACCACCAAGATTCTTTACTTGATGGTGCATGCCCCTTTGGTTCACCGAGTACACTCTTGACTACTATTTTCAACTTCGATACCATCTTATCCCATGTCATATTAGAGTTAATATATATTTTATCTAATACTTGTACTCCTACCTTCTCTTTGAATATATTTAATTTTTCATTCTTTAACTTTCACCATTTAATTCTAGGAGTCGTGTATATTTTTCTTTTATTAATATTATGTTTGAGGCGTATATTCAATATTACTAACCTATGTTGAGTTGTTAAATTTTCTCCAGGGATGACCTTACAATCTTTACAAATCTTTTTATTTCTTTCTAACTATAAGAAAGTCAATTTATGATTTATTATTTCCACTTTTGAATATAATCAAGTGTTCTTATCTTTTCTTAAAAAAATATTAGCTAGTACAAGATCATATATTATTGCAAAATCCAATATAGTTTTACCTTCTTCATTTCTTGTTCCAAATCCATAACCCCATGTACTCTCTTATATTTGTCAATTTTCACTCCGACATGACCATTTAAATCGTCTCCTATTAAAATCATCTCATTTGACGGAATATTTTATAATACTTCATCCAAGTCATCCCAAAATCTTAATTTGATATTTTCATCTAATCCTATTTGAGGTGCATATACACTAATTACGTTCATAGTTTCTTTTTTCACTACTATTTTGAGAGCTATAATTGTCACGCCCCGGGAGTATGCCGTGCCGAAAAGCAAACGGACGACATCTCCCCATATCGGGTTAATACAAGGCCCGTAGGCCCACAACAACAATATGATATACGCAGATATCAACATATCAAACACACTAAACACAGCGGAAATAATACAAACATATCAACAAGATACAAAGACCAACTGTGCACTCCGAAGTGACTTAACACGACAAGAATCATAACAGAAATCGAATCAAAGACCAAATACATATAATATGTCAGTATATCACAAATATGGAAACAATACAGGGAAAAACCCAAACCAACAATCCATAAGGATACAACAACACGGAAAACATATCCATTCGTCCGGTGTGAGATGGGATCAGCTGGCGGAGCTCCGAACGTCCAAGGAATCTTCTACCGTTATTCCAGGCGATGGAAGCCTGTGGTCCAGGGGTGGTGAGTATAAACTCAGGGGTAATATATAGAAAGTGCATGAACAACATATAAGGATAGATCTACAAGTATACATGTGAAGATCTACAGGTATACAACATGAGTCCAATAGACATATAGTCATATCCAAATCTAATAACAAGTAACTACAGTAAAGTCATACTCAATGTATATACTAAACTGATCAACTGAACATAAAGTAATGTACCAACGCACCTGACGGTCTGCAATACCATAAGCTATATCATCCTGACAGATATACAATAACATAACCCATATAATGTACTAGGTCAATCTCATACCTGACCAATACTCCAATATATGAATAGTATATGATCACCTGTAATAACAACCCTATTCAGATTACACAATGACATAATGCTAATCAAATGCATATAATATCAATCAACGCATGTATCACGCTTCAACACATAAGAAGAAATAAAATGCAAATGACATGTATCACGATGAACAAGCATGTGCAACAATCATAGCTCAATCAAATGCAAGATCTCATGCATATATGTAAAACATATATCAAATACATGTATACATATATATCAAGAATGCATACGCATGGTCATGCTCACAAGACCTAACTCGCTACCACGACCCTGCAGGTGGCCTAGGTGGTACGACATGACAACTATCCCGACTCACCGCCACCACTCTCGAAAGGACCGAGTCAGTAGTATTTAAACAAAGAGCTAGCCCGCCAGAGCTATATGCTACCCACACGGGGTCCACGCTAGCCGCCTCCCCTACCCACGAGTAGACGAGCACCGCACTCCAGACAACCGCACATTACACAACCATCGCCTATAGTGGGTGAGTGCGCTAACTACCACTCAGCACATTGGCTAAGTGAGCATCTCTAGCTACCACCATCCATAGTGGCCGAGAACGGCACACACAACAATGCTCTGCCCTCAACCCTCCAACCACTACCCCGAGTGGCCGGGGAGGCAGGATGACTGATGACTCGTCTCAACCACAAGGCAGACCTAGTCGTCAGCATGCATGAAATGTAATGATGCATAGCTCACACATAAATCCTCGCAACACTCCCTAACTCACGGGGATACCTAGTCAACCAAAAGTCAACCATGCAAGGACTATAATCCATAAGACTCTCTCTATCACACAGAGTCATACACACCTGACAGTCAACCATGCTAAGACCTCTAGTCAGTAGCGAGATACCATCAACCGTCCATATAACCATACTCAGACACACAATCCATAATGGATATACCATCACACTAGGACCTCTAGTCCATGGTCACATACTGACAACCATACACTTATCTATACACAGACAACTAGATCTATCATAAATGCACCACTAATACGGATATGATATAACAATCGACTCTATAATCCAAACCATCACCTAACCCTAGTGATGTAATACAGTAATTCAATCTGAAGTCACAAAGATAACCCTAACCACATGTACTTATTGAACATCTATCAGCTAATACATAATAGGGTTTATAGTTCCTATCCGTGCTAGATAATCAATGAGTAACAGAGTATATATCTCAAAGGTCAAAGGCAGTACAAGCATACGATTAAATAAGAGTGGATTTAAGGTAAACAAGTATAAACATAAATCCAAGATCATGTACAGGAATTTGATCAAAACTACCGGACCAGGTAGATATTACCCACCTGATATGATTCCTGTAACAATAGTCCTCTAGCCCGAGAACCTGCCTCGTAGCCCAAACCTGCATATAATGGCAACTACAATTAAGTTCTAACACCTAACAAATATATATGTTAACTACTACATTTCTATATCCACGTTCTTTCCTCGAGTACAAGTTAGAAACTCGACTATCCCAATCCGATACACCTTAACATCATGAACATACCCACCAAATTTAATTAGCAAGTACATACATCTACTACGTTCACAACTAAAAATCAACAATCGATTACAACATCAACTGTAAATACTATAAGCATCCATATCAAATCCAAATTCACCTACCTTACTAAATCCAAATCCAAATCCCAGCTTCTGCTCAAACCATCAATGCCGATTAACTAAATATCTTTGGCTATACACATATACAACGCCACAACCAATCCGATCGGCATCAATAATCAACCAACTCAATGTTAACAATCGTATAACACTCTAAACCTCACTGTCCATCCATCCAACATCTTTATTACAGCATCCCAAACAACACCTAAACCATTTTACCTATTCACAGATTAACCAATCATCAATTTGAATTTCTCAGCTCAAATCCATTCTACAACTTCTTCTTCCACACACCCGGCACAGATCAACAACTCTAAAATCCTTTGATCATCCACCAAATCAATTAAGGAAATAGAATTGAACACTTGAATCAGGGTTATAATGGCAGCTTACTTCAATATCGATCTATCACCGCCAATCAATTTACACACACACACACACAGATCAACCACCATCCAAACACATAACGACCGTCAAATAGACAGGGTAACATGAGCTTACCCATCAAATCTCCTCCGGCTGCACTCCCTGTTTTCCGGCGCAACACCAACTCCAACACTAATTCCGGCGGCAACGATGATGATCCTGCCAAATCAGACGCAAACTCAGAACTCCAGAAACTCATCAACTCGCGAGAAGCTAGCAATAACAGAACACCAACACCCGTATCAACGGATACCACAACTTCCAATCGAAAAATCCATCACAGACGTAAAGAGTAGGTTAGATTGATTCTTACCAGCTCTAATCTCCACCGGCAAACAACCTTTCCCGATCTCACTCCCAAATGTACCAATGAAAGCAATCCCAAAGAAGCACAGATCGGAAAAAATTAAATCATTGCGACAAGGCGGGTTTCACCAAACTCCGATCAACACAACAATATCTATGGAACAACAAAGAAACCTAACTAAACGAAAACCACTACCACCGCCACGACGACAACGTTCCATCGGAAATGTCAGAGATTTCTGTGCGAACACCCTCGATCCTTGGCCGCAGGTCACCAGCTGGTGGCGCTACGAGCTACTGCACTGCACGACGAGTGGAGGTCGGTGATGGAAGCAGCGCGGAGCAGAGAAATGACGCGAAGAAGAAATGGGGATCGCGAATGAAATGGGTTCGTTCGGCGACTTTTTAATGCCGTTCACGCGATTTGGTTAGCTCAGCTCAAACCAAATCCAAGTCTAATCCAATCTGATTTGGCCTTATCCAGTTCAAGCCCAAGCCCAATTCCAATTTAAGCCAAAGCCCAATTCCAGCCCAGCTAAATATTTAACCCATTAATTAAACCCAAATTAATTAAAGGGGTAAATCCATAAATTTTTTTTTTCATATTTTACATTCTCCCCCACTTATAAAAATTTGGTCCCCAAATTTCCGACTCATGTATGAGTATGAGATGTCACAATAACCATTTCAAGTATCCGGCGCAAAGTCACACTTCAAGTGACTAAGCGGGGTACTGAGCTCGAATATTATTTTCTAGCTCATATACACACTCTCAACTGACCTATAAAAAGGTAAATAACTGTACCATAATGGAGCTCTATACCTGTAACCGATGGGAAACTTTGTCAGAATCGTAAGGTGAATCATGAATCACTATCAGAAATGATATTCAAGGATACCCCATGAATATAATTCCGTCAAGCGATCCAATGAAATTCATCTTACGGCTCGGAAGAAAATGAGCGAACCTAGCTAATCGATCATCGATTACCCAAACCCTATCAAGTCCTTTCCGAATTCTAGATAATCTCCCAACACAGTCTAACGTACTAGGCTCCCACTTCATTACGGTACGTAACCCTACCGATCACAATATTCTACCTTTGCTTGTTGGCATACCCAACATCAAACTACGAAATCAACCATGTCCCACATATCGTTCCACCAACCGGAATGTCTCAATACTCACTATTTTCGGATACACTCCGAATAAATCACCACTCATAATTGAAGAGTCTCCTGAAACAACTCTTCCTAAATCGAATGCAACTCTGGAACCACTATCCTTCCCAGAGACGGAGATTTATTCTCACAAGAGAAATTAATCTAATGTCCAAAATTTCCTCTGTCACACCGAACTGAAAGTAACTGGAAGACTATAATGACTAATCTCGTTAGTTTCTCAACTAGCATACACATAATATACGTTTCATTCAACGACATCGGAATCGCTCCTAATCCCTGAAATGATACCTCTGCGTACAATACCCTTCCATCCCTATCGGACGGATTAACTAACACTGACACAAAAGTCAACCACCGTCTAGGCCTTGAAACCTAGCTTCACAACTTCCTTCAAGATTGGGAATATATCCATAAATATATCCTCCACAGATATGATGACAATCGATCTCAAATACTCCAAGAGTACTTGATTCCTCAAATCCATGAACGACTAAATCGTCGATAAGTCTAACAACATTATCAATATCTCCTAAAATTCATAACAAGTATGAAATGTCGTCTTCTACACATCTGCATCCAATCATCGATAATCGATGTATAAACTCAAGGTCTGACTCTGTTCTAACAAAGAGTTACGAGTGTTCTCAAGAAGAAATACTAGGAAAGATAAATCTCCCATAGTGTTTAGCAACACTGATACCCATAAAAATCATCTCCCGGTATGAGGTCTCAATATCGGAACTATTTTCGAAATCACCCTCCAATCGCATATTCCTACTTGCCCATGCAGTGACAAGCCCGGGAGTTCATCCGAAACTATATTCGAATACTCTCAGATTATACGTACATCCGAGAGTCCTAGTATACCAACGCTCCAACAATCCAACTATCCGTAAGGATATGTCCATAGCGGAGGTATGTTTAGCAAAGGCTAAGGGTATCCCTTGACTTCTTGATTGTTGATCAATATCTCACCTGACGATAGAGAAAATCACCAACCCACCAGTCGATAGGAACCCTTCAAACCCTATCCAAGAATGTTCTAGACAAAGATACCTGTAAACTACCAGTATCTCTCGATATATCTGCAAATAGTATAACCTAAAGTAATACCCCGAAGGACCTATCCTTCGGTCTTCTATACTTTTTCTCGAGTAATCATGTAAACTTGTCCAACATCTGTTCTGGACGGCTGAGCTCATGTAGATGCAAAGACTATCATGGAGGAACTAAAATCAATCAAACCGAGGTACAAATCAAACAATCAGAATGGAGATGGTAAACATCATGTACTAGCAAGGGTACACATCCTATCAGATAATATCAAGAATCACAACAACATAGCACATTCCATCTCTGTGAAAGGTATAGCTGCAACTGGAGAACTGTGTAGATACGACCATCATCGTAAAATCCCTCCTCTGTATAAAGCATAACCATGTCTGGAAAAGTAATAGTTGTCATCGTCTGGAAAGGTAACAGTTGTTGTCTGAATGTATGAATCTTCTGAGACGTCTTCGGCTGATACTGCTGAGTAACTTGCTTCTTCCGGATGAAAGTATCAAAGAGCTCCAACTATATCTGAGGTAGTAAATCGCTGCTGATGTGATAACCCAATCTTCTGTAATGATCTCAGCTTTCGAGGTTGTGGATTGTCCGCTCGAAAGCATCATCCATAGTCTTCAACTGAGTCTTCAAAGTACATACTCTCCCCGTAGATACCGACTGCTTATAGTGGAAACAAATCCAATGGTCCATCGGATAATCTGACTCTGGTGTCGTCGTGACCCGCACTGCACACACATAATCTCCCTTCGGAGTCTTTCCTCTGAGTTCACTGATAAACATGAGAAGCTGCTGACAATTTGCAATCGGTCTTCTATGATCGAAAAAACTCTCCAATAGTCGCTCGTGACTCATGACTTTAATCTTGCTCCTTTTATCCAACATTCGGAGACTTCTAATTCTCATAATTTGACTTGCAATATATGCTTATCAAATCTCCAACTCTTAAAACACTTGCTACGGAGTCATTTCTATACACATGACTCGGTCTAATGCCTTCCGATAGGATCTAGTAGGAGATCCAAACATCCTGATCAAGATGTCAACCGATAACCCGTGGGTGGTCAAAACCAACCCAATCACATTCTTGGGCTATTAAATAGTCGTAACCTTCGCAAGTCTAACGACTCTGCATGGTACCTTCATAACCAAACGATTACCCTACTCGATGCCCAAGAATTCCCTGACAATGAGTCAAAGAAGATGACGTGGGAAAATACTATCTCACAACATCACTGAACTGTGACTAAGTGATACGTTATTTCCCGTAGGTTATTTCCTATATCTTACACCAAGTACCGGCTAACCGGATAATGGTATGCATAACTTAGCTTCCTCTCAGATAACACGAGTTAAGTACTCAAAAGTACCTTCAACGTTATACAACCTAGAGCACCATCTCGAGATCAAAATCTCTATGAATATCTCCAAACTAATCCTCTACTATCTACATCAGGAATAGTGTATCACAGCATTCATTACCCCATAGGTAATGATCCGACTAACATAATTAGTGAAAATCTTAGGACCGTAATCCTCGATCTCCACAAGAGATGTGACTACCTAACCCCGCTCGCTCGGTATGATCGGCTCTCAAAGGTAATTACCTTTCGATCAGGTACATATCTAATAACCTCACATATCGCTCCGTGGTCAAACTCAAACCACGATTCTGAATACTAACCAATATCCTACAAGTCATCCATGTTATAAGCAACTAAATGCATAACCAATAGAAGGATATGTAATAACAATTAACATACCTTAAACCTTGTAGCTCGGAGATGTCCGCAATGGATCCCGTAACTCACGAACCAAAACCGAGTAAAGCAAAACTCGATGTCCGAACGAAATCAACCAAATTGACTTCAGAACCTAGGGCTCGATACCAATAAAATTGTCACGCCGGGAGTACGCTGTGCAAAAGCAAACGGACGGCATCTCCCCTGTACGTGGCAACATATCGGGTTAATACAAGGCCCGTAGGCCCACAACAACAATATGATATACGCAGATATCAACATATCAAACACACTAAACACAGCGGAAATAATACAAACAGATCAACAAGATACAAAGACCAACTGTGCACTCCGGAGTGACTTGACACGACAAGAATCATAACAGAAATCGAATCAAAGACCAAATACATACAATATGTCCGTATATCACAAATACGGAAACAATACAGGGAAAAACCCAAACCAACAATCCATAAGGATACAACAACACGGAAAATATATCCATTCGTCCGGTGTGAGATGGGATCAGCTGGCGGAGCTCCGAACGTCCAAGGAATCTTCTACCTGTTATCTGGGCGACAGGAAGCCCAGGGTCCAGGGGTGGTGAGTATAAACTCAGGGGTAATATATAGAAAGTGCATGAACAACATATAAGGATAGATCTACAAGTATACATGTGAAGATCTACAGGTATACAGCATGAGTCCAATAGACATATAGTCATATCCAAATCTAATAACAAGTAACTACAGTAAAGTCATACTCAATGTATATACTAAACTGATCAACTGAACATAAAGTAATGTACCAACGCACTGACACTGATGCATACACCATAAGCTATATCATCCTGACAGATATACAATAACATAACCCATATAATGTACTAGGTCAATCTCATACCTGACCAATACTCCAATATATGAATAGTATATGATCACCTGTAATAACAACCCGGTCCGTATCACACAATGACATAATGCTAATCAAATGCATATAACAGTCTGAATCAACGCATGTATCATGCTCAACACATAGCAGTAAATAAAATGCAAATGACATGTATCATGATGAACAAGCATGTGCAACAATCATAGCTCAATCAAATGCAGCATCTCACAGACATATGTAAAACATATATCAAATACATGTATACATATATATCAGCAATGCATATGCATGGTCATGCTCACAAGACCCAACTCGCTACCACGACCCTGTGGCCTAGGTGGCACGACATGACAACTATCCCGACTCACCGCCACCACTCTCGAGTGACCGAGTTGGTAGTATAAACAAGAGCTAGCTAGCCATATAGAGCTATATGCTACCCACACGGGTCCTCACGCTAGCCGCCCGCCCCTACCATGAGTAGACGAGCACCGCACCCAGTGATAATCGACATCACACACCATCGTTTATAGTGGGTGAGTGCGCTAACTACCACTCCGCAAGATGGCGTAAGGCGATCTCTAGCTACCACCATCCATAGTGGTGAGAACGACACGCATAACAATGCTCGCCTCAACCCTCCAACCACTACCTTGAGTGGCTGGGAGGCAGGATGATGATGACTGCCTCAACCACAAGACACACTACTCGCACAAGATGCATGAAATGTAATGATGCATAGCTCACACACAAATCCTCGCAACACTCCCTAACTCACGGAGAGACCTAGTCAACCAAAAGTCAACCATACAAAGACTATAATCGATAAGACTCTCTCTATCACACAGAGTCATACACACCTGACAGTCAACCATGCTAAGACCTCTAGTCAGTAGCGAGATACCATCAACCGTCCATATAACCATACTCAGGCACACAATCCATAATGGATATACCATCACACTAGGACCTCTAGTCCATGGTCACATACTGACAACCATACACTTATCTATGCACAGACAACTAGATCTATCATAAATGCACCACTAATACGGATATGATATAACAATCGACTCCATAATCCAAACCATCACCTAACCCTAGTGATGTAATACAGTAATCCAATCTGAAGTCACAAAGATAACCCTAACAACGTGTACTTATTGAACATCTATCAGCTAATACATAATAGGGTTTATAGTTCCTATCCGTGCTAGATAATCAATGAGTAACAGAGTATATATCTCAAAGGTCAAAGGCAGTACAAGCATACGATTAAATAAGAGTGTATTTAAGGTAAACAGGTATAAACATAAATCCAAGATCATGCACAGGAATTTGATCAAAACTACCGGACCAGGTAGATATTACCCACCTGATATGACTCCTGTAACAATAGTCCTCTAGCCCGAGAACCTGCCTCGTAGCCCAAACCTGCATATAATAGCAACTACAATTAAGTTCTAACACATAACAAATATATATGTTAACTACTACATTTCTATATCCACGTTCTTTCCTCGAGTACAAGTTAGAAACTTGACTATCCCAATCCGATACACCTTAACATCATGAACATACCCACCAAATTTAATTAGCAAGTACATACATCTACTACGTTCACAACTAAAAATCAACAATCGATTACAACATCAACTGTAAATACTATAAGCATCCATATCAAATCCAAATTCACCTACCTTACTAAATCCAAATCCAAATCCCAGCTTCTGCTCAAACCATCAATGCCGATTAACTAAATATCTTTGGCTATACACATATACAACGCCACAACCAATCCGATCGGCATCAATAATCAACCAACTCAATGTTAACAATCGTATAACACTCTAAACCTCACTGTCCATCCATCCAACATCTTTATTACAGCATCCCAAACAACACCTAAACCATTTTACCTATTCACAGATTAACCAATCATCAATTTGAATTTCTCAGCTCAAACCCATTCTACAACTTCTTCTTCCACACACCCGGCACAAATCAACAACTCTAAAATCCTTTGATCATCCACCAAATCAATTAAGGAAACAGAATTGAACACTTGAATCAGGGTTATAATGGCAGCTTACTTCAAGATCGATCTATCACTGCCAATCAATTTACACACACACACACACACAGATCAACCACCATCCAAACACATAACGACCGTCGAATAGAAAGGGTAACATGAGCTTACCCATCAAATCTCCTCCGGTTGCACTCCCTGTTTTCCGACGCAACACCAACTCCAACACTAATTCCGGCGGCAACGATGATGATCCTGCCAAATCAGACGCAAACTCAGAACTCCAGAAACTCATCAACTCGCGAGAAGCTAGCAATAACAGAACACCAACACCCGTATCAACGGATACCACAACTTCCAATCGAAAAATCCATCACAGACGTAAAGAGTAGGTTAGATTGATTCTTACCAGCTCTAATCTCCACCGGCAAACAACCTTTCCCGATCTCACCCCAAACAAATTTCTACCGAAAGCAATCCCAAAGCCGCGGATCGTCGGAAAAATTAAATGTCTGCGATAAGGCCGTGTTCACCAAACTCCGATCAACACAACAAGATCTATGGAACAACAAAGAAACCTAACTAAATGAAAACCACCGCACCTGCGTGGCAGCTCACCGCCACGACGACAACGTCGCCCGTCCATCGGAAATGTCGCTGAGATTTCCCCAGGCGAACACCCCCCTTGATCCTTGGCCAGAGGTCAGCCCCAGTGGTGGCGCCGTCGAGCTACTCGCACCAGACGCCGACGAGTGGAGGTCGGTGATGGAAGCAGCGCGGAGCAGAGAAATGACGCGAAGAAGAAATGGGGATCGCGAATGAAATGGGTTCGTTCGGCAGCTTTTTAATGCCGTTCACGCGATTTGGTTAGCTCAGCTCAAACCAAATCCAAGTCTAATCCAATCTGATTTGGCCTTATCCAGTTCAAGCCCAAGCCCAATTCCAATTTAAGCCCAAGTCCAATTCCAGCCCAGCTAAATATTTAACCCATTAATTAAACCCAAATTAATTAAAGGGGTAAATCCATAATTTTTTTTTCGTATTTTACAATAATTCTATCTCTCTTTCTAATTACTCCTACACCTTCATCCTTTAACGAACTATCAATAATAATACTCACTCTATTTCTTGTTTTACTCTTTCCTATATACCATAACTTAAAATCCGAGTTCTCTATTAACTTTGTCTTCTCACCTACCCATTGTCTTTTGTATATATACAATATTAATTTTTCTCCTAATCATCGTATCTACTATCTTCATTGTTTTACCAGTAAAGGTTTCTATGTTCCATGTACAAAATCTTAGATTATTAGTTTTTTATAATGTTTGTTCTTACCCAACCTATGTTGTAAGAACTCTTGCTTATTTAACACTACATCCAAGTTCTCATGGAGATGTAGCGGTCCTTGCCGATACGTTACGGTCGGACCCTGCAATACAAACTCTAATATATTTTTCACTACACCCGAGTTATGAAAATGTAGCGGTCCTTGCCGAGACGTTACAGTCGGACCCTGTAACGCGTTCATTTCGGGGAACAACCTAGCATTAACATAATAGCTTGATTGATCCATTTATTGAACATTTGCCTTAGTTTAAGGTTGGTTGACAACCTAACGCAACCCTCCTCCTTTATTCGGGCTGGGGACCGGCCATGACAAGGTTAACTTTTCATGAGCGGAGTTTATTGTGGCTAATTTTGCTAAATTTAAATATCATATATACTGTCTTTACTCTCCTGAATGTTGAAACTTCACTTCTAGTGTTTCTCTCCAAGATTCAAGTTTAGTATTTACTCTTTCACATTCTCATCTATCATAACAATATTATCTACAAAACGTATACTATGATACCATGTCTTGGATGTGTCTAGTGAGTTCGTCCATAATTAGTGTAAAAAAAAGGGACTTAATGCTAATCCTTGATATAATCCTATCTTTATGATAAATGATTCAGTTAATCCTTTCGTCGTTTCATTCTTAGGATTGCATCTTCATATATATCCTTAATGTTGGGAATTGGACGTCGCTAGAGGGGGAGGGGGTGAATATCATTTCGTACGTTGATGGAATTCGTTCGCGTGCTTGCTACAATTTGATTAGTACGCAATGTAAATAATAGAAAAACATAAACAAAAGCACAAGCGCACAATTACATAATCGATATAATGTGGTTCAGAACCTCAAGGTTCCTACTCCACAGGTTGGACTCGAATGAGCCCTAGCGATGCAAACAACACCACTAAACAATAACGGTCCTTCTCGACAACATGTCGGAGGTGGAGAAACCTCGTACAAGAGATTACACTAAGTAATACAATGAATATAAGCAAATACAAAGATAAAATACTATACAAGTAAAGAAAAATATTTTACAAGAAATCTTTGAATGCTTGCTTTTGGTTGCTTGAGAATAGCCTTGAAGGTCTGGATTGCAGCAGTAAATCCCCTCCAAATCGCCTCAAGAAACCCTTGCCAAATCCCTTTCCATGAGCTGCTTTTATAACCTACATTCGGGCTAGAGAAACCTCAAGTATGATGCCCTCATACTTGCTAGACCACCCTTAGCCTAAACGTAAGCCTTCTAGCTACCTTCGTACCTATCGGATCCCTCCAAGTCATCCATGACTTGTTCATCCATACGCAAGCCTTCAGGTGCTTTCATCGGCTATTGTCATGCTAAGCTGGTCTATACCGCCAAGACACATTTGGGCTTACGCTGCCAAGACTACCGCTTGGACTTTACACTGCTAAACCATTGGATTTATGCTGCCAAGACTCATGCTTGGATTTTACACCGCCAATATCAGCCCTTGGACTTCCCTTGCTAACCCATGTTGGACTTTCCATTTGTCAAGACTCAAGCTTGGTCTTTTCCTTGTTAAGACCTATGCTTGGACTTTCCATGCCAACCCATATTGGACTTTCTCATTGTCAAGTGTTCCACTTGGACTTTCCATGCAATGTACCCATGACTTGGACTTTCCCATGACAATCACATTGTCATAAGTTTTGTCGAACATCAAAATATCGCTTGAGTTAAAATCGAGTCTGGTCAATCGTGACCTGGGCCGATTGCACCAACACTTAATTATTTCAATATATACTACATTAACATATTTTTTTAGAATTCTCCATATAATTTTTTTTGGACTCCATCATAAGTTTTTACAAGGTCAATAAATATTATGTATAAGTCTTGTTTTTGTTCATAATACTTTTCAATTAATTATCTAAGAAGATGTATAATTTTTATTATCAACGTGTAGGTGCAGAAAGACCATATGATCAAACATGAGTTTTGATGTTGACAAAAGTTCAAAGTTAAATGGTGTTATGATCTAATGTCGGTTGTTAATTTTGCAAGACTTAACATATTGAAACCCTAGTAGGTCAAGTACTAGGCAAGGAAGTCCAATAGTTCGAGTACTAGGCAAGGAAGTCCAATAGTTCGAGTACTAGGCAGGGAAGTCCTAGTAGGTTGATTACTAGGCAAGGAAGTCTTAATAGGTCGAGCTGGGCCTAACACTAGGTAGGAGTGAAAGTCTTAATAGATCAAGGACACCAGGCGCAAAAGTTTTGATGGGTCGGTGAGGATTGGATGTTGGAGAAAGTTGTGGTGGTTGAGGGATCGGATGCTAAGCAAGAAACTCAAACAAGTCTGAAGGATCAAGTGTTTGGCAAGAGATAAGCAAGGTAAGTGTCTTGTGTGTGAGAGGTTCTTCTAGAAAGAAGAACAAGGGTGAGTTCTCTTTGGAGGATAACCTTAGGCGTCAGTTCGATTTAGAGTTATGAGAGAATTTCAAAGTCGAAATCAGACAGTTGAAGGATTGTCAAATATTATATATATTATGTGTTTGGCTAACTCTGTGATGCATAACTTAGAAAATAGAACCGAAACAATCCAACCGATTGGATGGGATCCAATCAACTTGAAGGGATCCAGGCGACTAAAGTCTAGATAGAGAGCAAATCAAATCTCGGTTCAATACAAGGTGACATGGTGCATGAGGATTGGCTAGATATTGTTGGTGCAGGGGTACTAGATAATCGAACCTAGGTTTTGATTATGACAAAGATCCAAAGTTAAGGTTATATTGTTATCTCATGAGTTGAATTAAGTGTGTAGGAAATGATTAAGCTTAACTGAAGGTCAGCGACACCCGGAGAATCCCGAGTCGGGAAACCGTGGTGGTCGGGCGACACCGGGGGAACTTCGTGTGAGTCGAAGAACCTAGGTGGAAGACCAGAAGCAAAGCGACAGGTCATAAAGGACCAGAGGTAAGCACGTGTGCGAAGAGAGATGGTAAGGTCATATCCTCTGTACGGGGACGACCGTAGGCAGCGATCCAACTAAGACTTCCAGTGGAAGGTCTAGATCGAGATCGGACGGTAAGGAACCGTCATATTTATCATTTTCCGTGTTAACCTCTTACTGCAGGGAAGTGGCCAGGCTGACAGTCGACTGTTGTCATTGGGCAGTCGACTGATGCACATCAGTCGACTTATGGAAGGCATCAGTCGACTGATGGCGACGAATCAACCTTTTGCGCTAGGTCAAAACGGATAATGTTTGACATGACCACTACGCGATAAGATAAGGAGCCACCTCGAGATCCGTTCCAAAAGTTGAGGATTTCTATCAGGACTTATTCCAATGTAAAAGTCTATAAAAGGAGGAGAGGACTCAAACCCAACAATCAATCATCTTGCTCTCAAAGTACTCCCGCAACGCTAAAGCTCCAACGTCGTAATGTCGACGCAACGCCAAGTTCAGAAACTATTCGTCGACAATAAGTATTATTTTTATTTATTGTATTCTATTGTGGTTTTAATCATAACGAGGTGAGGTAGACTTGTTGCCTCATCCTCGTGCTTTCGGTTTTATGATCGTTGTCTCCTACCTCCAACGAGGAGGAGACTTTATAGTGGATTGCCCTTTCGTACGTGGTCAAGGATCGTGGGGCCTTGGATTAACAGTTGGTGGATTGTGAACCAAGTAAAAATAAATTGTGTTATTTATTTTTTCGCTGTGCTTGCTATTATCGAACGAACGAAAGAAAGTTTTACGCTCACTATTCACCCCCCTTCTAGCGACGCTTCTCGATCCGACAATTGGTATCAGAGCGGGGGCGCTAAGATTTGGTGAAACCACCAATCTAGCACTTTTTGGTTTTCTTTTCGTATTTTTCGATTTGTGTTTTTTTAGGTTTTCTTTCTTTCGCACTACTAATCCAAGATGAAGTCTTAGTACTCTTCTTTTGGTTGTGTGTTTGCAAGTATTCACTTTTGGAGTAGCCGACGGTAAAACGACCATAACTTTTCGTACAAATGGACCCACGAAACATGCTACCTACTAAATCGAAGCTCTCTGAGAGATCTACACTTCTTACGAGGGTTTACCCTCGTAACAAGCTGTCTTCATCCCCAAAAATCAACGTCTAGTACCCTTTCGGGGACATCGAAGGTCGTAAATTTTTAGTTTTTGTTAGTTTCTTATTCTTCTTATTTATTTCTGTTTATTTCTTATTATTTCACGCATTACTAATCCAAGACCAAGTCTTGAAATTCCTTTTGGTTTTTATTCGTGTTTTGCAAGATATTTAATGGCTCACATTGAGGGGTATAACACCACCCGACCTTCGTTCTTTAACGGAAATGATTTCCATTATTGGAAAGGTCGGATGGAGTGTTTCTTGAAAACACAAGTCGAGACTTGGATAATAATCCAAATCGGCTTTGCTCTACCCACCAATGATCAAGGGGAGCCCTTGGATTTTGACAAGTGGACCAATGCAACCAAGAGGCAAATTGAAGCCGATGCAAAAGCAACCTAAATGTTGCAATGCGGCTTGTCTAAGGAGGAGCTCAACCGAATTGGACCATTCATTAGTGCCAAAGACCTCTGGAACAAATTAATTGATCTACACGAAGAGACGTCTGATGCTAAGGTATGTAAAAGAGATTTACTTTTAAATAAACTGATAATCTAAAGATGCAGGATCACGAGACCGCTTCACAACTCCATGCGCGGATCCAAGACATCTTGAACGACCTACATACCATCGGACAAAAGGTAGACAATCGGAATATAATAAGGTATGCTCTTAATGCTTTTCCTAGGATCACCTTGTGGGCATCCATGGTTGATGTCTACAAGGTATCTAAAGATTTATCTAAGATTAGGTTAGACGAATTCTTTTCGGAATTTGAGTTACATGAACAAACTAGCGCAATCTCGGTCGAGAGAGATGTTGCTTTACTTGTAGGACAAAGAAGAAAGGAGAAGAGCAAGCCACCTCCCGAGCAAGAAGATGGATCCGAACCCAAGGACGAACCTGAATCCGAATCCGAAGAGGAGACCACAATAGTCAACATGGTGCGGAGAATAGTTCGACAAGAAAGAAGGCAATTGAAGAATGAGAACAAAGAGCAATTCAAGTCAAGGAGGCGGCCAAAGAAAATGGGAGCAAGGAAAGCCTTCCATGCAACTTGGGACAACGGAGAAGAAGGCGTCGACATAGCTTACATGGCAAGACCGGAAGAATCCAAGTTAGAATCCGAAGCCGAGTCCAACTACAACTTCGACTCCGACCCCGAAGACTACTTCGAAAGGAAACTCAAAGCCGGACCAAAAGGGAAAGTCAAGGTTAGCCGCTCCTTAATTAGTACACTTTACCTTACAATTAAAATGTTTACTAGGAAATTAACTAAGTTCGAGTCTAGGGTTGAGTCGTTACTTGAGGAGGTTGAAACCCTCAAGCAAGAGGCTACTCTAACCTCTTCAACTAGTCAAGTTCAAGAGGGAAACTCAATCCAAGTTGAAAAACTTGAGGAGGAGAATTCTCTCTTGAAAGACCGAGTTCAAGAGGTCAAGGCTAGGTTGGAAACGTTCACGTTGGGATCTACGAATCTTAATCGGCTAGTTGGAACCCAAAGAGTCGTATACAATAAAATCGGACTCGAATTTAAGTCAACGACTACGAATAGATCTTACATGTCTATTGTGAATCGTATTCATCAAAGAGTCTAAACATGAGTCCCAAAGGTTTTATTGAACTCACATATAAGGACTAATAAGCATTGGATTCCTCAGGATCAAGTCCACTTGTGGATAGACCATATTGGTTCAATGGTCCAGGGGGAGCTAACACTAAAATAGTATACCTGCTTCCTTAGTAAAACCATTGTATGATTAGTTATTTTATTTAAATTTTTAGAACGGCTAGATAGGGAAAATAGTTAGTCAACTCTTGATAACATAGTATCAAGATGCGGCGAGATGATAGTACGTTGGAGAAATAAAGTCTCGTGTATTCGAGCTAGATAAAACGTATCTAGCTTAGTGCACTTGACCGAGTGGAACTAGCTGAAGCTACCTCGCCGTATCCTAAACTAGTTAGACCAGGAAGTAATCCTAAGTGACTTAAGTGATATTTTCTTGAATTTGGCTTTGTCTAAGTGGTTGTTGTTCCGATTAAAGAAGACCCCTGTGCCTCGCTACGACCTGGAAGTCAGTTTCTAGAAAAGCTATTTAACGATCTAAAGATTAAATCCGAATCTAATCCAAGGTTGACTATCTCTAATTAAGTTCAATTCATCTCACAAAATATATAAGGTGAACACACTCTGAGACACATAGAATGGGTGAGATTTTAAGGATAATTGAAATACACTTAACATAACTCTTTTCAAAATGCTATCTATTTTTTCAACTATTGTACTTAACGACTATTTACAATTCTCTAGGCCAAAGTTTAGCACCCCCTACATCTCTTATACTTCATATATTTGACTAAGGGGGAGAGCAAACTAACACTAAGAGTTATATTACAAACCTTTAGATTATTGGTGCAGAGGCACACACCTCGAACCAATTTATTTAACTATTGCTCGACGCATGCTTGGGCTCAGTTGATTTATCTTTTCTAGACACATGTTATTTTTAAACCCCTATTTTATATAAAAACCCCAACACCTTTTTTGATTTATGACAAAAGGGGGAGAAGAGTGAAAGTTAAGGGGGAGTAATAGAAATTTAAATTTTTTAAAAGATTCAAAGTATCTCTTTCAAAACTCACCTAGGGTTAAGGGAGAGTTTTTGAAAGGATGTTTATCATTTACACTTGTTTTATGCTTTAATTTTTCCCTTAACTTTATGTCGGTTTGTCATAGATCAAAAAAGGGGAGATTGTTGGTGCAGGGGCATTATATAATCGAACATAGATTTTGATTATGACAAAGATCCAAAGTTAATGTCATATTGTTATCTCATGAGCTGAATTAAGTGTGCAGGAAATGATTAAGTTAAGCTGAAGGTCAACGACACCCGGAGAATCCCGAATCGAAAAACCGTGGTGATCGAGCAACACCGGGGGAACTTCGTGGGAGTCGAAAAACCTAAGTGGAATACCGGAAGCAGAGCGATAGGTCATAAATGACTAGAGGTAAACACGAGTGCGAAGAGAGATGGTAATGTCGTGTCCTCTGTACGGAGACGACCGTAGGCGGTGATCCGACTAAGACTTCTAGTGGAAGATCTAGGTCAAGATTGGATGGTAAGGAACCGTCATATTTACTATTTTCCATGCTAACATCTTACTGTAGGAAAGTGGCTAGGCTGGTAGTGGACTGATGCACATCAGTCGACTGATGGCGACGAATCAACCTTTTGCGCTAGGTATAACGGATAATGTTTGACACGATCACTTCGCGATAAGATAAGGAGCCACCTCGAGATCAGTTCCAAAAGTTGAGGATTTCTATCAGGACTTATTCTAATGCAAAAGTCTATAAAAGGAGGGGAGGACTCAAATCCAACAATCAATCATCTTGCTCTCAAAGTGCTCCTGCAATGTCAAAGCTCTAACGCCGTAACGCCGACGCAATGTCAAGTTCAGAAACTATTCGTCGGCAACAAGTATTATTTTTATTTACTGTATTCGATTGTGGTTTTAATCATAACGAGGTGAGGTAGGCTTGTTGCCTCATCCTCGTGCTTTCGATTTTATGATCGTTGTCTCCTACCTCCAACGAGGAGGAGATTTTATAGTGGATTGCCCCTTCGTATGCGGTCAAGGATCGCGGGGCCTTGGATTAGCAGCCGGTGGGCTGTGAACCAAGTAAAAATAAATTGTGTTATTTATTTTTTCGCTGTGCTTGCTATTATCGAACGAACGAAAGATAGTTTTACGCTCGCTATTCACCCCCTATCTAGCGACGCTTCTCGATCCAATAGATATGTGGGATCAAATTTTGATCAAAGGAGGTAACATCAACTCCCAAGCACTTAGAAGGAGTCCATACGACTTGGATGGGGATAACACGTGACTAAAATGGCGAGATCAAAGTTTGAGCAGAGGAGGTCACGTTAGCATCCAAGTGCTCAAAAGGAATTTAGATGCACGGGACAAGATAGGATTCGACTAATGCGGATATGATTGTAGCTGAGCTGAAGGTACCTAGAAGGCTTTCAAACGATTGGATTATGTCTATAAAAGTGACCTTGAACAAAGAGCTCAACATCAATTTTCTAAGTCTTCAATACTTCTTCGTTACTCTTGTTTGACGATTAGTGCTCATCACCGCGATGTCGCAACTCCGACTTCGAGCTTCGTTTCACATTCCTAAGTTGGTATATTTAAGTTAATTTCTCTTTCATTTGTCTCTCTTTTGTACTCAACTTCTAAGAGTGACAAGATTGTTATGGTATCATAAAACTTATAAAAGAGATGAATCTCTCTCTCCTCGAAGAAAGAGATTTCTAGTGATTTACCTAATCGAAACGATCACGGATCGCAGGTCTTGGAGTAGCAATCTGTGACTGTGAACCAAATAAATTCCTGTGTTCTATTAGTGTGTTTTGTTTTAATTTCCGCTACAAGTTTTATGACGATTTAACGCAAACGATTTGTGATATTCATCCTCTAGTGCATCTTTACGATCCTACAATTGGTATTAGAGCAGAAGCGCTTAGATTCGGTGCAACTATCGGTCGAACAAGTTTTTAAAAAATAATTTTTGTTTATTTATGTATTTTTATTCTTTTTCTTGCACTATTAATCCAAGATCATATCTTGGAACATTTTTTTTTTATTGTACGAGGAGTTTTCACAAGATGCATCAAGAAGGCTATATTACCATTTGCCATAGGTGAGGTAGGGGATGAAGATCCTTCCACGTACGAGATTAGAATAGAGGCAAGCAGAGAAATCAAAGGAGAGGAAATTTAAAAACAAAGAGGCTTCACCCCTAAGTTTAAACTAAAATAACTTTTTAAACCCAAAATATCCATCACTTACAAGAGCCTTAGCTCAAGTTTAAATAGGTTATGAAAGCAGAAAAATTAAAAAAAAAACAAGAAAAATAGAAAAGGCCCAAAATCCTAAATTATCCTACCGTGGCAGCAGCGCGCTACGCCAGTGGTCGTGGCCATGAGTTGGTCGTGCTAAGAACCACGACCATAGTGGAGAACATGGGTAAACCGTGATTCCCACTGGTTGATCTCACATGCCGCAACAGACTGGACCACATCACTGGATTGTGTCATGGGCAGGTGGTGGTGGCCATGGACAAATCGTAGTTCCTACTGGAAGATCTTTGTTAAGTCTTAGAATGGTTCACACCCATGATGGTGACTACTGGTAGGCCGCGAGAGCTTTTGAATAACACATTTTCTTCTTGTTGATGTCTGAAATGTGACAAACCTATGTAGAGAGGTAAAGGTAGACATTCTATGTTGTTAGGTGCCCCTACATTAGATGCCTGTGGTTGAAAAGAACTCAATTTCGAGTTTAGAATGGAGTCATCATCTTCTCTCATGTAAGGACTCAAATGTTTGACATTGAACACATTGGAGGTCTTCATGTGACTAGGGAGACACAATTAGTAGTGTTTTCATTGATCTTTTATAGAATTTCACAAGGCCTAATCTTTCGTTCCATCTTGTTGTATTCTCCAATAGGAAGGTGATCACGGGTTAATACAACCTATACTAAATATCCCACATCAAATCGTACTTGACGATGATGATGATCAACTTGTTCCTTGTACTTAGTATTACTTTTCTCGATAGCCTACTTGACGTGTTCATGATACCCTGAAAGTGTTCAGTCATCTCCTCTGACTTAGGGTTATGTTACTTGGCGTATGAAGTTGGGGCTAAATCTAGTATACCAGATGTGTTCCGTCTATAAACTATCTTGAAAGGGGTAAGTTTGGCGATTTTGTTTTTTGACTTGTAAGCGAATTCTGTCTGAGGTAGAGTCAAATCCCACTGCTTTTGCTTAGAGTCCACCAGACACCTCAATAAGTTGTTTAAACTTTGATCGACCATTTCGGTTTGTGAGTGATAGGTGTTACTGAAATTTAACTAAGTCCCTATTTTATTCCTTAATCTCTTCCAAGATTGGCTGATAAACTTGGCATCTCGATTTGAGGTAATAAAATGTAGAATGTCGTGTAATTAAACCACTTCTCTAAAATATAAGTACACAATTTGTACTACATCCACAATTTTTTGCAAACAACAAAGTGTGTCATCTTAGATAATCTGTCAACCACCACCAAGATAGAATCCAATGTCTTCTGGGTACGAGATAATTCAAGTATGAAATCCAAGTCGACGTCAATCCACGGAGCTTCGGGAATTGATAAGGGGGTATATAAACTAACATTAGCGAGGGCCCCCTTAACTTGCTGACACACATGACATCTATTCACAAAATGTGCTACATCACTTTTCAACTTGGGCTAATAAAAATTAGATGATATGAGAGCTAATGTCTTATCACGGTTGAAATGTTTCTTATTTTGCAATTCAGTCAAAATTTGTTGCCTTAAAGAGCAATCTGAAATGCACAACTGCAACCCTCGAAATAGGAAGTCGCTATGTATCACGAAGTCATGACAAAGACCTTCTGTTACTTCTTGAAAGATCCTATAAAAAGATTGGTCCACTGCATATAGATATGTAAAAGATTCGAACTCCATAATTTTGGCTCGTATGATGGTAAGAAAGATTGTCGACTCAAAGTATCTACTACACGATTCAGGATTCCTACTTGATATTTTATCATGAAAATGAACTTCTGTAAATAAGTCACTCATTTAGCATGTTGTCTGCTCAACTTGTATTGTCTATTGATGTACTTCAAAGCTTCATGATCCATAAAGAGGATGAATTTCCACTGTATGAGATAGTGTCGCCAATGCTTCAAGACGGGATGATAGTATAAAATTCATTATAAGTAGAATCATTTTGTTTAGAGTCCTATAATTTCTCACTGAATAAAGTAATGGATCATTTGACTTGACCAAGAACTCTTCCAATGCCGATGTCTGATGTGTAACAATGTGCCTCAAACGCTTTCTTGAAATCAGGAAGTGTTAGGATTGAAGCTTTGGTCTTCTTCTTCTTGATTAATTGAAAGCTAGCATTGACTTCTTTGAACCACTTGAAAATTTTGTAGGATCTTCGGTGAGCACTAGAGGGGGTGAATAGCGTGTCCATTCGACGACGGAATTCGATCATGTTCATCTCTACACTTTGTTAGTATGCGTAGCGGAATATATATATAAAGCATAAACTAAATATGACAAACACAACATACAAACACGACGATATAACGTGGTTCGGAATCTTAGGATTCCTATTCCATGGGTTGGGTTCAAAAAAGCCTTAGCGATGCAAACACCACCACTAAATCAAAACACTCCTTAACAATAAGTCGGAGGTAGAGAAACCTCGTACAACGATTACAAAAGTAATACAAGATAAAACAAGCAAATACAAAGTAAATACAACGAAAGAAGTAAAGAACACTTTATAAAAATTCTTTTGAATGCTTGCTTGTTGATCGCCTTGGACTAACCTTAAAGGGCTGAAAAGCATCAACTATTCTCCTTCAAATCGCCTAAGAAAATCATTGATAAATCCTCCTTTTTGAGCTGCTTTTATAACCTGCAATGGGCTGATTTTGTGCTTGACAGTCGATTGTCATAAGGCTCCAGTCGACTGCCAACAGTGTCGTTGTCTCACAACGAACTTAATCCACGTCGACATTCAAGCCAACGGATACACTGACAGTCGACTACCAACCTCATAGCCGACTGATCAGTCGACTACCCGGCGTCAGTGAGTCGACTACTCAAGCCATCGATCGGTACGCTTGCCCAATCGTGATCATTGACGCCAAGGCTATTTGCCGCAGTCGAACACCAATCAACTCATAGCAGTCGATTGGTCATAATCTCAGTCGACTTCCCAGAGTCAACTCGGCTGTCAAGTGTCAAAACACTTGACCAATCGACTGGTCCAAAGCCCCAGTCGACTGATAACCTCAACCATGAGGTTTAATCTCAAGTATGATGCCCTCATACTTGCTAGACAACCTTTAGCCTAGACTTAAGCCTTCTAGCCAACTCCATCAGCCTCATGCCTATCGAATCCCTCTAAGTCATCCATGACTTGTTCATCTATACGCTAGCTTTTAGGTGCTTCCATCGGCTATTGTCATGCCAAGTTGGTTTACACCGCCAATGCACATTTGGGCTTACGCTGCCAAGACTACCGCTTGGACTTTACGCTGCCAAACCATTGGACTTATACTACCAAGACTCCTGCTTGGACTTTACGCCGCCAATATCAACCCTTGGACATCCTTTGCCAACCCATGTTGGACTTTCCATTTGCCAAGACTCAAGCTTGGACTTTCCCTTGCCAAGACCCATCCTTGGACTTTCTATGCTAAGTACTCAAGACTTGGATTTTCCATGCCAAGTACACTAGACTTGGACTTTCCATTGTCAAGTGTCCCACTTGGACTTCTCCATCATAGGGTCAACCCCATGTCAACCATATAGTCAATACATTGTCAAACAATGGCCAACTCATTGTCAAACATCAATGTTAAACATTAAAACACTAACATCAAATCACTACTCGAGTCAAACTCGAGTTTGGTCAATCGTTACCTGGGCTGATTGCACCAACAATCTCTCCCTTTTATGTGTTTTATAAAAACCAAACACGTTTGAGTCAGAACACTAACTCAAACCAAACATTCCAATTTTCCAAATTTAGAATTTTCAAATTCTCCCTCTTTTTGACATACATCAAAAAGGCTCTTCCCATGAGTGTTAATGTCTCATATCCCAATGAGATTTTATAATCTCCCCCTTGGTTAAAAAAAGGATCTAGGATGCATTCACTCTTCCTAGTGATAAGTCCAATATCACCAAAGAGATGCAATACTTTAAACTCTCCCAATTTTCTCAATTGGGCATCTCACATTCTCAAAATTCTCCTCCTCATGAGGAAGAAACACATCCATTATCTCATGAAGGATAACCTCCCCCTAAAGGCTTGCTCCTCCTTGACCATTGCACCAACAATGTCCTTAGAGAGTCTCTAAGCCTATTGGAACACTAACACATCAAAATTAAGGTCAAAAGTTCAAACTTGAACTTTCACACATCTTAAAATTGATACATCACCCTAAACAATTCTTCTAATCCATATCCAATGGATTTTCTCCTTTTCCAATGTTTTCCAAAGCATATTCTAGGGTTAGGACCAGTTAGGATAGCATAACACAATTGAAATCAAGCTAAACAATCTTTGTTTACTCGAACTCAACATTGACAGTCGACTCTTTTAGTCAACAGTCGACTGCCATAAGCCGCAGTCGACTGATTTCTGCAAATGCAGAAATCAAAAATCAGAAAATGAAATTATGAAAATCATAAGTAATTATACATAGTACGAAAAATTATGAAATTTCATATGTATAATACTTATGTCAAACATTATGGATGAAAAATATTGAAAAAATAAAATACCCATAAAATAATGAGATTGACACAAAATTTAAAACCATTGATAACTTCAATGTTTTTGAGCTACTTTGTATCAACTCTATCAATGATGATTGCTATCAAAAGATAGATTTCACTAAGATTTTTTAAAATGATTTTAAAACCTTATATTGAACCATAATCTATGGGCTTAATGTACATGACTTGTACATAAGCTTTCCTCATGATTCATCCATAGTATAAGATGAGTTTGAGTTCATTTAGATGCAAAAACTATGCACCTTGAACTTAACTCATTTCCTAGCATCTCACATGTGTTTAGGGTGTTTGAAAATACACACATGTCAATTTGATGTGAGATGTGAGTTTTGGTTATCCTAAACTAAGGTCTCATGCATTTTTCTAAGGCAACACTATTTGATTCCCTTATACATGAGACTTCAAATCATGCCAATGTCCTTAAATCAATTTTCATAAATGCATGAATGATGATTATGACATAAATGATATAGCATAAATAGAAATATTTGTCAATAATCATGATGTCATGACATGTGATTAAATATAAACATACATGACATAAAATCTAACCTAAGCATAATCATGACATATTAAATGATAAAATGAAATATGATGTCATGACATGATATATGACAATCAAAGCATGACAAATAAAATATAGGGCATAAGAATATCTAAATTTTAATATTAGTTTCCATTTATTAGAATTAAATTCATTTTTGCCATATTACCACTTATCTCTCAAGTGTGTCAAAAATTTAAAATGACACACTATGACCTCTAAATCTAGGTTGTGCCAATTTGATAAATTTTTCATAGTTCTAAAAATATATTGGCACATCTTAACATCTTTTAGGATTAACATTCATACTTATTTCCAAGTATCCCATTACCTTGGAAATGACCTAAAGTATCAACTTTGCTATGGCTGAGTTAACTACCCATCCAATCAAGGTTGACACAACTTAACCTATTTAGCGTGAATCGATCACGCTCCTAGGAACCCAATACCTATTGGGGCTCCTTGGATTTACTAGGTATTCCATAGGGATAACTTCCCTAGATACTCTCCTAATGACCCTTGTAGGCTTGGTAGCCTTGGTCATTGTGGTCTTGCCTAGGTTAACTCTAAGGGTAGCTCTCCTTGTAACCTTCCTAGTGGCCTCCCTAGGTTTCTTCGAAACCTTAGCCACTAGACACCTACCTTGGTTACCCTTAGGGATGACCTCCCTAGTAACCTTGGTCTTCCTAGACCTAGGTTGAATTCCATAATCGAATGGAACATTGTAATAAGTAGACATTACCTTCTTGGACATAGACTTGTGACCCAAATCTTGCCTCCTAGATGGTTCTTGTCTCTTACACTCTTGACTTTGACTTCTAGACTCTTGAATTTGATTTTGCATATTTCTAAGGGTCTTTTCCAATTTCTCAAATTTTGACCTCAAAACTTGATTTTCTAATTCTAATTGCCAAATTTTTGATTTTTGATTGAGTCTTTGGGCATTACCATTTTCTCTAGGCATATGCCTACCATTCTTAGGGTTAAATGCTTAAATGATTTTCTATCTTCCTAATACTTTTCTTAGGTAATATTATTTTAGGGACATTAGTCCCAAATTTCTCCTTATTTTTAAAATTGTAACTCTTAGCACCTAAACAATCGAGTCTATTATTTCTAGCATGCTCCTTAGGATTATGCACAATTACAAGAGTATTAAAAGCATGCTTTTTAGTATTGAAATTCAAAGGTGCATTAGTAAAATATATCTTAGGGTTTGCTTTAGAAGCTCCACCTACATGTGATGCTCCTTCTTAACCCTTCTTCCTCCCCCTAGGTAATTGACTCATATAATGCCCTTTTTAATTGCATTTGAAGCACATTATATGCTCCTTGCTCTTGCTTATTGGGGCTCTGACATCCTTTGACTTTTCTTGAGGTTTTGGTGCCGATTGACTTTTCTTGACTCTTTTAGGATATTCACTCTTGTAATGTTCTACTTTTCTACACTTAAAGCATCTGATATGAATTTTATGTTTAAATGAAATGCTTGAGTTACCTAGGTCAATGGTGCCGACGCCGGAGTTGATTCTTCACTTCTTTCGGAGGTTGAAACTACTTCTTGATTTTGCTCCGGCTCCGGTGATCTCTCCTCCCCCTCAATCCTAGAAGTGGAGGCTTCTTCCACCTCTTCCTTGGACGTTGATGGCCTCTCAACCTCTAATTCTTCACATTCTTCTATCGAACTAGATGTTGACTCCTCTTCAACTTCTGAATCTTCACTTTCTTATGAGGATGAGCTTTCTTCCTTCTCCTCTTCTTCTTCTTGTGCCGAGTGAGGCTCCTCATGGAATCTTGTCAACTTGCTCCATAGCTCCTTGGCATCCCATGTAATCCCCTATCTTGCACAAAATATCATTAGAGATTAAATCAATAAGAAATTTCACTACCTTATTATTTTTCTCGAATCTTTGGAGTTGTTCCTCGGTCCATTTCTTCATCTTGAGGAAATCTCCCTTTGACCCTCTTGGATATTCAAATTCTTCCATTAAGATGGATCAATCTTCGATATCCATCATCATCATGAAGTCTTTAATACTTGTCTTTTATTAATTGAAGCCTTCTCGTTCATAGAGCGTATATGGAACCAACGTGTTGATATCTCATTCCAATTTTTCTTCAAATTCCATCTTCTTTCCTCTAGCGCTTTGCTCCCGGTTGTTAATCCGTAGAAGAGCTCCTAGCTCTGATACCAATTGTAGGATCTTTGGTGAGCGCTAGAGGGGGGGGGGGTGAATAACGTGTTCGTTCGACGACGGAATTCAATCGTGTTTGTCTCTACACTTCGTTAGTATGCGCAACGGAATATATATATAAAGCATAAACTAAATATGACAAACACAACAACACACAAATACGATGATATAATGTGGTTCGGAACCTTAGGGTTCCTACTCCACGTGTTGGGCTCGAATGAGCCCTAACGATGCAAACACCACCACTAAATCAAAACACTCATTCTCGACAATAAGTCGGAGGCAGAGAAACCTCGTACAAAGATTACAAAAGTAATACAAGATAAAACAAGCAAATACAAATTAAATACAACAAAAGAAGTAAAGAACACTTTATAAAAACTCTTTTGAATGTTTGCTTGTTGATTGCCTTGGACTAGCTTTGAAGGACTGGAAAGTACCAACTATTCCCCTTCAAATCGCCCAAGAAAGTCGCCGCTAAATCCTCCCTTTTGAGCTGCTTTTATAACCTGCAACGGGCTGATTTTGTGCCTAACAGTCGACTGCCAACAGTGTCATTGTCTCACATTGAACTTAATCCACATTAACATTCAAGCTAACAGATACATTGTCGATTGGATCGCACAATTACCATCGATCATCGCCAACCTCATAGTCGATCGATCACGGCCATCGAGCATTTTTAGTATCAGAATAATCGCTCTCCATGGTAGTTGATCGCTGCTTGATTCGATCACAACATCGGCAATGATCGCTAAGGCTATTTCAGGAAACACTACCAACTCACAACAATCGATTGGTCATAATCTCAGTCGACTGCCCAGAGCCAACTCGGTTGCCAAGTGTCAAAACACTTAATCAATCGACTGATCCAAAGCCCCAGTCGACTGATAACCTCAACCATGAGGTTTAACCCCAAGTATGATGCCCTCATACTTGCTAGACCACCCTTAGCCTAGACCTAAGTCTTCTAGCCACCTTCATCAGCCTCATGCCTATCAGATCCCTCCAAGTCATCCATACGCCAACCTTCAGGTGCTTCCATCGACTATTGTCATGCTAAGATGGTCTACACCGCCAAGGCACATTTGAGCTTATGCTACTAAGACTATCGCTTGGATTTTACGTTGTCAAACCAATGGACTTATGCTGTCAAGATTCCCGTTTGGACTTTATGCCACCAATATCAACCCTTGGACTTCCCTTGCCAATGCATGTTGGACTTTCCATTGGCAAAGACTCAAGCTTGGACTTTTCCTTGCCAAGATCCATGCTTGGACTTTCCATGCCAAGTACACAAGACTTGGACTTTCCATGACCAAGTGTCCCACTTGGACTTCTCCATCATATGGTCAACTCCTTGTCAACCATATAGTCAACTCATTGTCAAACAATGGTCAACTCATTGTCAAACATCAATGTCAAACATTAAAACACTAACATCAAATCACTACTCGAGTCAAACTCGAGTCTGGTCAATCGTGACCTGGGCTGATTGCACCAACAAATTTCCTCTTTTAGTCACTTGGTGATAGGAGCCACCAATGTGCTAAAGTTTCGAATAAATTGGTGATAGAAAGAAACTAAACCATTAAAACTTCGAATGTCATGCAAGGTCTACAGTGTTGGTCACTCTAAGATAGTGTCCATCTTCGATGGATCCGCATGTATGTCCTTTGTTGGGCCAATAAATCTGAGGAAAGTCATGGATGTGGAGATGAAAGAATATTTCTTTTGATTGAGGAATAATTTATAGGGTCTATGACATCGCACTAGAGTGGGGGGGGGGGGAGGGAGGGGGCGAATAGCGATTTTCGTGATTTCTTTGCTTGATCGTGATTGCTTGTCTATAATTCGTTAGCGCATCTGAAACAATACACACACACACACACGAAATACTAGAACAAATACACCACAAGTAAAATACCAAGGTTTTACGTGGTTCGGAGCCTACAGTTCCTACTCCATGACCGAGTCTAGTGTCCACACCACTAATAACTCTTCTCCTTCTCAGAAATAATCCGGAGGTGAAAAAAATCTCTTACAAGTGTGTACAACACAAATACAACAGCCAACAACAAGACAAAAGCAAATACAAAATAATAAAGTAAAACACTTTACAAATGAGAGCTTTTGAATACTTGATCTTTTGGTTGCTTTGAATGACTTTGAAGGTCTAGAAAGCAAGAACTATTCCCTTCAAATCCTCCAAGAATCGACGGTTCCCAATCTTTTCGTCGAGCTCCTTTTATGTCACGCATGACCTAGATTTTCGCCTGATCCCAGTCGACTGCCCACAGTGTTGTTGTCTCGTAACGGATTTAATCCACGTTGAACTCGCCCAAGGGTTACCTTAGCAGTCGATTGCCTTTACCAACAGTCGATTGCTGCATCACCAGTTGACTTCCTAGTTGACTACCAGAGGTTTTGTGCTCTAGCCACTTGGATAGCAGTTGACTATCCATATATGACAGTCGACTGTCACAACCTTAGCTGAGCAGTTGACTCATCGACCAGTCGACTGGTCGTAATCTCAATTGACTGCTCAGAGTTGACTCGACTTTTGAGTGTCGAACACTCGACCAGTCGACTGACCTAAAGTCTTAGTCGACTAATAAACCTCAACCTTAAGGTTTAATCCATGTACGATCCCCTCATACTTGATTGACCACCCTTAGCCTAAACCTAAGCCTTCTAGCTACCTCCATCAGCCTCATGCCTCTCGAGTCCCTCGAGTCTGCGATTCATTCACATTAGCCTTCAGGTATTTCACTTGGATATGTCATGCTAACTGGGTCCTTTGCCAAAGTTCATTTGGTCTTTACACTGCCAATACTATATGCTTGGACTTTACGCTGCCAAAAACTTCACTCTTGGACTTTTCAATTGCCAAGACCATGCTTGGACTTTCCATGCCAAGACCATGCTTAGACTTTCCTTTGCCAAGATCATTCTTAGACTTTCTTTGCAAACTCTATGTTGGACTTTCCAATTGCCAAAGTTCACTTGGACTTTACGTCGCCAGGACTGCACACTTGGACTTATGCTGCCAAGACTTTACTTTTGGATTTCCCTTGCTAAATATCTATATTTTGACTTTCCTTGTCAAATATCCAAACTTGGACTTCTGAGGTTGATTGCTCGAACAATCTCTCCCAAATAATCTTCCTTATGTGACTTTGGATATCTCAATCATCCATTAGTCATATGGTCAAACCCATGTAGTCAAATAATGGTCAAACCCATTGTCAAACATTAAAATCCTACTCGAGTCCCACTCGAGTTTGGTCAACATTGATCAAGGGCCTATTGCACCAATATAATTACTCCGTCCTTAATTTTCCAAAAATCACTCATAGGTGATCAAAATGCAATGACCAAGTCGGGTTATAAACAAGAATATCATCTAAGTAAACCACAATAAACTTGCCCATAAAAGATCGTAATATTTGATATATGAACCTCATGAAAGTGCTTGGCACATTGCATAGTCCGAAAGGCATGACCATCCACTCGTATAGTTGTTGTTGCATTTTGAATGTTGTTTTCCATTCATCACCTGGCTTGATCTGAATCTAATGATAGTTGTTCTCGAGATCAATTTTAGAAAAGACTCTCGAATTGGATAGTTGATCCAACATATCATCTAATCAGGGAATTGGAAATCTATATTTCACTACGATCTTATTGAAAGCTCGACTGTCTACGCACATATGCCACGATTTGTCCTTCGGAGCAAGTATAATAGGAACGATACAAGAACTCATGCTCTTTCGAATGTATCCTCGGTGTAAGAGCTCCACCACTCGTCTTTGTAACTCTTCGGCTTCCTTTAGATTAAGACGGTAAGTTGGCTGATTAGATAAAATCGACTTGGGAATAAGATAAATCTGGTATTGAATATCACTCGTAGGTGGTAGTGATAACACACATTTGTCATGATATGATTTATCAAAACAAAATTTATAATTTATCGAACTCCCCCTACACTAATGTAGCATAGAGTGTTAGTGGAAGTCCTAGAACCAATCATGTGATGATTGTTGTATGAACTTTATTGTATCATATTCCTATTTATAAAGGCATGGTTATTATATTTACTTGTATTAGTGCCAAATAACTAAATATAATAATGTCCTTGAGTAGTAGGTTCTTATCTATATCAATCGATTGGTTGAATCGATAATGAGATGATATAGAGAACACTACTCTTAATCATTTCTAGTCGAGTATTAACATTCAGGGACAATGTTAATGCGTAGAGACTAGCATGTAGGTCAACACGATGACTTGATCTCACAAGTCATGGATATGAGATATCAAGTTGACACATGGGTATGCATTGGAGAATGTATACTGAATGACCTACCATGAGAAAGTATCATGGATCGTTATATGAGTGTCATATACTTTCTCATGTGGCTATCAGTATGACTATTAGTCCTTAGACCTGAAGTCACCATGGTTATCTACATAAGGAATTGCATACTTTAGCTTCGTCAAATGTCACCCGTAAATGGGTGGACTATAAAGGCAATTACTGGGTATGTAACAAATTATGCGAAGGGATGTGAGTGATGTAGATGAGATCTATCCCTCCTATATGACGGGGGTGACATCGATATTCTTGATAGAGTGAGACCACGAAGTGCATGACCATACCCAAATGAGTCAATATGAGATATTGAGCTCATTTGATTAGAGTGAGTCTACTTGGAGTTCAAGATTTAGATTGTACAGAGGATGACACGGTCTATGCCTTGATTGGTCAATCTAGATGTCAAGGATAGAGGGACATTATCACATATTGTGAGAGTCACAATTAGTAGTCACAAAGGTGATGTTGGAGCTCAACATTCTTGTAACTTGGGTAGCAATGATGTGTTGCTAGATACCGCTCATTGCTTATGTTCCTAAATCGGTTTAGGGACATTGTCAACGTTACAAGAACCTATAGGGTCACACACATAAGAGCAATTAGATGGAGATTAGGTTCATATGATGAACCATGAGGATTAGGTTCATGGGATGAACCAAATTGGATTAAGAGTAATCCAAATTAGACTAATTGAGTTAGACTCAAGTTGATTCAAGTGTTGAATGAATCTAATTTAGATTTGATTCATCAAATCAATTTAAATTAATGAATAGAGATTCATTAAATTAAATTGACTTGAGTCAAGTGGTTAGATTTGATCAACCATGGGAGATTAGAGGTCAAGTTTGACTTGACTTGAGAGGGAAGATGAAAGGTCAAGTTTGACTTGACCAAATGCCATGTCATGATGATGACTTGACATGACCGACCTCCACATCATCATTGACTTTGTCAATTGGTGCCACATCATGAGAGAGACCAAGAGGCATTGGAGTTACATGCATGCATGTAACCTCCCAAGCCATAATGTGGCCGGCCAACCCCATTAGATGTGGGAATTCATTTTGGTGGGTGAGATAACTTCATCTTCAACCTTGGATCAACTCTCCTCAAGCTCTCTCCCTCTCCCAACCTCCTTGGCCGAACCATCCATAGAGTGCTAGCACACTCAAGGGTGTATTTTCTCCACCTATTGCTTGTGTGGATACCAATAGAGGAGTGAACACTTGACACTCTTGAGTTCCGGCGAACCTTTTGGACGAGCGGGATTTACGAAGGGTGTCGCATCGAGGGTAACGTCCTTATCATGTAGATCTAAGGTAGATCTAGGGTTTTATATAAACACATACATGTTTTGTTCTAATACATCTTTGCACGGATCCGTGGCCGGGGTTTCCGAGGTTTCCGCAATGCAAAAAGTGGTTTTTGTGACTCGGAAAAACCCAACATAGAGATGACTCGGGTCGTCTCCCAACTAGTGTAATGGGTAGAATGATATTCTTAGGATCATTTTGTTATTGCTTTGGATTTCCTAATATAAATGGAGGGCTTTGGAATTTGAATTCTAAACCTACTTAATGGAAGACAATGTCGGTAATTAAAGAATTTGCTAAGTAAAACAATGCAGGAATTAAATCAAACAAGTCAAGTGCAGAAATTAAAGTAATAAAAATTGTAAGACGAATTAAGATAAACACTTAATGTGCACAACTAGAATTATGCTAAACTAAATCAATCAAATGTAAAAGTAATTTGATAAACACTTGACATGCATAAAACTAATCTAAGCTAAAAAATAAGATAAATGATCTAATCAACCTAAGATGTGCTCGAAGATGAACAAGTTCATCATGGCTAAGTCCAATGGAGCACGATCGAGTCTCTGAAAGTGGATGGTGGATGTGGGACGATGCAAACTCCTGAATCTTGATGGGAACTCCGAGCTCTCATGGATTCGGTTGAGCTCGGAGAAGGGTTGTCGGGCAGAACTCCTTGAATCCACAGGAGAAGGTTAAGTGAGGTGGAAAGGTTAAGTGAGGTGGAAAATAGAGGACGTCATTGGAATCTCTCGATGAAGCAGTTCCTCCTCGAATCCGCAGGAGGAAAGTGGATGGATGAGGGTGGAAGTGGTTGCAAGGGCTCAAGGGAAGAGAGATGAAATGTTTTTCAGGCAAAAATGCTTTTTATAATGCCCTAGCCAACCCAATGTCCGCGCCAAGACCGTGTCTATTGGGCATGACCAGGCCTGGCATGGTCGTGCCATACCCTGGTTAGATTGGGACGACTATGTCAAAAGACATGGCCTGGCTGTGTCGGGCTCCGTGAGCTTCGAATTTTGTGATGATCGAGTGGAGTAGTAGGGGACAAAATTTGGTCATGTTTAGGGGCAAGACTAAGCTCCAAAAATCCTTGGTTTGTTCTTCAAATGCCCTACAAAACAAGATATATATCAAATTAGTACTAAGTGTTAGGGCAATCTCTTGCCGTGATATAATTTTGATGTGTGTGGCAAAGAGTTTAAGTTAGGTTGTTATTATGATTTGATATGTGCGTTGGAGTCTTGCAGGACTTAGTAATTCTCACATGGAGCCTTGGCGGGTTCACCACTCAGAACCTCGTGCTTGATTCGGAGAAGGAGCATTGCAGAGCCGTGCGCTTAATGCTGCCGAGGGACCGCCGAACGAGAAGACTTGAAGCGAAGCCAAGGAAGCAGACTTCGGAGGCAAGAGACGCGAAGGAGCATTGCAGAGCCGTGCGCCTGATGCTGCCGAGGGACGTGACTGCAAACGAAGAGAGCTTCGGCGAGGGACTTCGAGTGAGATGAGAGAATGAGTGAATTGTAAGTAGCTCATTAGGTGAACTTGACCGAATGGCTAAGTGTCAGATGAGTTTTCCCGACATCAGTCGACTACCATGGAATGACGATCATTGCTCGAGTCGAATCGATTCCGACCGATATCCGATCGATGGGTTTATGCCCAATGATCGCCATGGAATGACAATGATCGATTGCGGAGGATGTCGCGACGCAGAACCGCTTCGTGGCCGGGCGATCGACTATGGAGGCGAGTGATGATGAGGTCCATCACCGATCGCAAGTGTTCCGTTGGACTACAATGGTCAGGATCCAACGTGTTCGGAGGCCGTTGGAGTGGCGGCGCATCGCCAAGGGTAGCGTCGGTGGCTGACAACGGAAGAAAAGCTTCCTCTCTATAAAAAGAGAGGGTGTGGGGCTTTGAGAGGCTAATGTTTATGCTTTAAGTGATCATCCAAGTGCCCCACAAGCTTTAAACTCTTCTTACTTGCTTTTACTTCATTTCTATTGTAAGAAGAGTGATCTTGATTTGTAAAGGTTACCTCCACCTAGCTTGGTGCAAAGGAGAGACCAATAGTGGATTGGTTTTGGCAGAGTGATTCACCGAGGACGAATCGGGGACCGTGGATTAGCGGCGTAGCCGTGAACCACGTTATACTATCTTGTTAGCATTGTTTGTATTATTCTTTGTTCATTTGCTTGTCTTTATTAGTATTCCGCTTGCGCTAACAATTGTGTAGACAAGCAAATTCCACCATCCAACGACAAAGGGCTATTCACCCCCCTCTAGCCGTCCGATCGATCCCCTACAAGTGGTATCAGAGCCAAGGAAAGCTTGTTAAGGACTAATCGCCACAATAAGCACATTCAAGGATAGTCGACTCAAACATTCATCCACCAAAATTCGAAGGCGAATTCTCTTGGTGGAAAAAGAGAATGGAGGTATTTTTCGAGACCGATTTTGAAATCCTTTTGATTATGGAAAACGGTTTCGAATTGCCTAGGAATGAAGAAGGGGAGCTATTGGAAAAATCAAGATGGAGCAAAAGACAAAGAGAGGAATACTTGGCGAATTCAAAGGCCAAGAACCACCTCTACAATGTACTCCCCCAACAAGAAGTGAATAGGATAGTGGAATGCTCTAGTGCAAAGGAGATATGGGAGAAGCTAGTAGAGCTTCATGAAGGTACCTCGGACGCTAAACTTGCAAGGAGAGACCTCCTCCGCTCCCAACTATCCAACATAAAATTAGAAAAGGGAGAAAAGGTAACATCATTGCATTCTAGGTTTAAAGAAATTTTAATTGGACTAACAAGTGTAGGAGAAAGTCTCTCCAACCGGGATATGGTAATGAAGGCCATAGATGCCTTTCCCCGGTCCTCAAGATGGAGCTCCATGGTGGACTCATTTTACATCTCCAAGAACTTAGAAGTGAGTACCTTGGAGGAGTTCTTCTCAACAATGGAGCTCCACGAAACGAGGCTTGAAGGAATACAAGAAGAGCCAAAGTTTCAACCTTCAAGAGGAGTAGCCTTGATGGCACATAAGGGGAAGAAGAAGATAGAGATCCCCTCCTCCTCCGATGAAGCGTCCTCATCTTCCTCCATGGATAGCACAGAAGAAGCCTATATGGTAAGGAGGGTAAGACGTGTATTAAAAGGTTTTAGATTTAATAAATCTAATGATAGGAATAGAAGACCAAGGGGGAAAATTATTTGCTACAATTGTCAAGGAGAGGGACACATAAGGGACAATTGTCCTCTCTTAAACAAGAGCAAACAAGAAAGGAAGAAGAAAGAAGAAAAGAAAAAGAAGAAGGGTAGCAAGAGGAAAGAAGAAGAGAAGAAAACCAAAGAAAAGGGAAAGACAAAGGCACTACAGGCAAGAACTTGGGATGACCCCTCCTCATCATCTTCATCATCATCGGAAGAGGAGAATGCCTTTGTCACCAACTTGACATTAATGACGTTTGATGATCTAGACACTTCCTCCTCCGAGCAAGAAAATGAAGAAGCAAGCTCAAGTGAAGAGAGCTCAAGTGAAGGGGGAGCCTCCTCTACATCCTTATCATCGGAAGAGGACTTGGTAAGTGAGGTAACAAATCTACCCCCTAAGCAAATTATGTCAATGATTTATAGCCTCACTAAGGATTTATTTAGAGCAAAGAAAAAGAATAAGTGCATGCTAGATCAAATTAAGGACTTAGAAAAAAAATTAGAAAAAGCATGCTTAAATGATAATAATAATATTTCTTCTAGTTTAAATGATGCATGCTCACATGAATATATGCCTTTCAATGTTGATGATGCATGCATAGATGAAAATAGGGCTTTAAGGGAAAAGGTAGACTATTTGACCAAAGCTCTAGAAAAGTTTACTATAGGCTACAACACCTTGAACATGATAATTGGGAGCCAAAGGGCAAGCTTTAATAAGAAAGACCTAGGATATAAAGAAAAGAAAAATGAAAAGGCCTATAAATGCCTAATAGCTAGGGGTTAAGATAAAAAGAAGGTAATTGCTAGGAAATGAATCCCTGAGGAATTTTTAGTGAACCCCATAGGCAAGAATTTATATTGGGTTCCAAAATCCATCCTAAAGGGTTAGGAAAACCCTAGGATAGTCAACCATATGGACTTTACCTATATCATATTGTTGGTTGACTTAGGATGGCGGGACAACATTTTTGAAATAGTGTTAGGTGATGATAATGCACCTATAAGTAGATAAATCATGCTTTAGGTGATATTTGCCCTATTATCATGATGTAATACCTAATGCATGATTATTAATTGATAGATACATTTGTTTCATGATCATAATGTGAAATTAATTCATATACATCTTTATGATCATGTGGAATAATAGGATGATACTTAACCTTGATAGAATTGCATGAAAATAATGGTTAAGTATATACAAATACTTTTAGGATACATCTTACACTCACCATAGACTACCTTGATTGAAAATTTAGCATGAGTGAAATGTTAGGATGATACAAATGGTCCACTAATGCCTATGGTATTTAGATGGTCATTTAAAGTATCAAATAGCAATAATAGACCAATCATGGGGAAGACTTATGTTTAATTCATAGATATATTGCCCAAAGATCATGGTTGGATATTTCATATGTTTTCAAAACAATTTCTTACCTTAAAATCTGTGTATTCATGTTTTGAAATAATCCAAAGCAAGACTAGGTGTTAAAATGGATACTAACATGTTCAAAAACCTAGTGGTTTTTAAAGCTTTTGGATTTTTGGCAAATCTTTGAAAATATAATGATTTTTCATGAAAAACTATTTTTTACTGATAGATATACTTACAAGAAATGTGTTCCCCAAATTTCACTATTTTTTGAATTTTTTGGAATTTATAATGCATTTCTGAATTTCATCCAGAAAATCAGAATTGCTATTTTCCTTGTGCCAATCGACTGCCATACTGATAGCAGTCGACTGATGGATTGTAAACGAGCACAGTAACCTGATTTTATGAGGTTTTTGACTGATTTTAATGTTTATTTACCTCTATACTTGATGCCATGATATATAAACTTTGTTTAATCTTTTTGATGGTGTTAAAGGGGGAGAAAATTATATGTTTAAGGGGGAATATATTTAGGGGGAGAGTTGCTAATCATGTTATCCACATGCTTTCCTTTCTTAATATTTTTATCAAATGTTCTTACCTAACTTAAACGGATTGCCACACATCAAAAAGCGGGAGATTGTTAGGGCAATCTCTTGCCGTGATATGGTTTTGATGTGTTTGACAAAGGGTTTAAGTTAGGTTGTTATTATGATTTGATATGTGCGTTGGAGTCTTGCAGGACTTAGTAATTCACACATGGAGCCTTGGCGGGTTCACCACTCAGAACCTCGTGCTTGAGTCGGAGAAGGAGCATTGCAGAGCCGTGCGCTTGATGCTGCCGAGGGACCGCCGGACGAGAAGACTTGAAGCGAAGCCAAGGAAGCAGACTTCGGAGGCAAGAGACGCGAAGGAGCATTGCAGAGCCGTGCGCCTGATGCTGCCGAGGGACGTGGCCGCAAACGAAGAGAGCTTCGGCGAGGGACTTCGAGTGAGATGAGAGAATGAGTGAATTGTAAGTAGCTCATTAGGTGAACTTGGCCGAATGGCTAAGTGTCGGATGAGTTTTCCTGACATCAGTCGATTGCCATGGAATGACATGATCGCTTCAGTCGAATCGGTTCGACGTATCCGATCGATGGGTTTATGCCCGATGAGTCGATTGCCATGGAATGACGATCCGCCATGGAATGATCAATGCGAGAGGATGTCGTGGGCATAAAACCGCTCGTGGCCGATCGGGCGATCAACTACGGAGGGCGAATGATCGATGAGGTCCATCGATCATCGCCAAGTGTTCCGTTGGACTACAACGGTCAGGATCCGACGTGTTCGGAGGCCATTGGAGTGGCGGCAGTCGACTGCTAAGGGCACCAGTCGACTGGTGGCGGCCAACGGGAAGAAAAGCTTCCTCTCTATAAAAAGAGAGGGTGTGGGGCTTTGAGAGGCTAATGCTTATGCTTTAAGTGATCATCCAAGTGCCCCACAAGCTTTAAACTCTTCTTACTTGCTTTTACTTCATTTCTATTGTAAGAAGAGTGATCTTGATTTGTAAAGGTTACCTCCACCTAGCTTGGTGCAAAGGAGAGACCAATAGTGGATTGGTTTTGGCGGAGTGATTTACCGAGGACGAATCGGGGACCGTAGATTAGCGGCGTAGCCGTGAACCACATTATACTATCTTGTTAGCATTGTTTGTATTATTCTTTGTTTATTTGCTTGTCTTTATTAGTATTCCTCTTGCGCTAACAATTGTGTAGACGAGCAAATTCCACCATCCAACGACAAAGGGCTATTCACCCCCCTCTAGCCGGCCGATCGATCCCCTACACTAAGGATATCAAATTAACATGTATTTGGATTAAGACGCTGAAATAATCCATATTTGTAAAATATTATAAATACATCGAATAAATCATATGAATGGATTAAAACATCAAGGAATGAATACAAATATCATGTTAAAAATGTGAGTTATCAATTCTCTCACATTTATTCTTGTACGTCTCGTGCAAGTAACAAAATAAAAAAAACAATTAAAGATGCATTCATCTAATAATTTTCAATCATATATAGAAAATCATGAAAGAAAATTATCTAGGATTGACGAATCTCAAAGACTCAAGCATTCATGAACTCAAATCGTACATAGGTTAACAAATATGGTAACTTCAATTCATCCTAAGTAAACTGAGAATGACATCCTCACAAGGTAAGTGATGGTAGCTTTCACCCTCATGTACATATAATGGTGGAGTTCACTCGAGTTACTCATGGTTTATGGACTACCATATGTTTGTTTATTTTCTACTCTTCATCATTATCATACACATAAGAATGCAAAATCTTTGAAGACTTATTAGAAATGTAAGGGAAACATGAGTAAAAGTAAACGATGGTATGTATGCAAGACAAAGATATAAAAGAGATAAAAAAAATAGTGGAAGATATGAAAATAATGGAATGCTACATAGATGAATACAAGAAAATATTGCTCCAAAAGTTTCGATCCAAGCTAGTTTTTCTCAATTCACTAAATAATATGTAAACAATTCTTATCACTTTCTACAATACAAATCGACTCATGATATATAATAAATCTCTTAATAGTTGCAACAAGGGATGTTAATCACACAAATACTATCACACATAAATAAAAATTCACCACACATCAAAGAATTTTTTTCTTCATTGTCTTTATTCATGTGACCAAATGTTTATTTTTATTTCACACTTTTTCCCTTTTATTTTCTCAACAATTTTTTTTTCACAATTTTTTTTTGACATAGAGTGCGCTTCCCTATGCTCTATCCCTCAAGCTTGGCTAAAAAGATAAAGCATGACTTGCTCGTGATAATCAAGTATGACTTATCTATGCTTACATTGAATTCTCTTGAGCTATTCTCTCCCCCACACTTAAACTTTTGTACATCCCAGACAAAATACTTATCATGGAATATCCAAATATCCCATATCCAAAAGAACAATGGAGACAAAAGTAATGGAGGAAAGGGAAAATGACATGATGAACGACAAGGAAATTATTCAAAAAGCATGTGACAACAAAAGAAGCAAAGAAAATAAGTGAAGTGACCTTCGTAATAATAATGCGATCATATGATTGTGTGGTCTCGAAAGAATCAAAATAAATTCTAGAGTTACACAACAACCAAAAGTGCACCACACATAAACAAGAAAAAGTAGACTCAATCCTCACTAGGTATACATTAAAATCATCAACTCAGTCTATCAATATGAAATCCATCATTAACTAGTAACCATATGGAATCCATTCATGATAATAAACCCTGAATTCGACAGTCAAATTACACTAACTTTCACGACTTCTAAAATGGTATAAAGGAATGCATAGGGAATTTATCTCGAAACATAACAAAATAAAAACTCAACTACTGAAAAATAACAACTATAACAATAGCAAACAAGAAAAAGAACCATATGTACAAATAAAAAGAAAAATGATGGAATGAACTCCCCTGAGTGTCTGGTGGATGAAGGAGGTTTAGTAGAAGAATCCAGGCTGGGAGTGGAGTAAAAGTCCTCCTAGCAGTTGAAGACGATTCAACTGTAACATCTACGTCGGGGTGGAATGGACTGAATGGAGATGAGCGCTTTTAAATTGTGATCAGGATAGTTCCATGTTGTTCCCTCCATCTTCGTCTCCTTAAAAGATCTTCTAGGTAGTTGGAAACAATTTAGTTGAAGGAGGCAGTCTGGAAGTGGAATAATGTCATATCGAGTGAAAATTGCTCCCTCTGATATAATCACCTCATCATATGTAATCTCTGACCATCAAAGGCGATTCAAAAAAAATGTTTATTCTGGGGGTTGGAATTTTGCATATATTGTTAGGCATTCATTAGTAAAATTCTTGGAGACTCTGGCTCTAATGGAATTGTCTAGTATAGGGGTCTATAGCTATTCATCATTTTCATGGAAATCAGCTTATCACATTTGCTTGCCACCACTGTTTCACTTATCTTCTAGTCTGGCTAGCAAGTTTGGACACTAATATCTGACAACTTCTCCTCTTCTTCAGAACATGCTACTCTAAGGAATAAGGAAGAGGCTTTGGCTGTAAATCATGTGGTTGCACAACTGAAAGATATAACTCTGGAAATACTGTCTTCTTTGCCATATCATCTACAATAATTTCACAAGTGGGAGTAGTTGACAATACACTAGCATCATCTTCAATAATATCTGGCACAATAACAATTTCACCAATAATTTCATATGCAACAATGTCAATGATAATATCTACAATAATTATACTCTCATATAGTGCTTTGCATGCATCAACATTGTCTTCAAGGTTCTCAACATTAACATTCACATATAGCAGTAAAGGAGTCATGTAGAGTTGTAGAAGTAGAGGCAAGCGTATCCCCAACTCTGCAATCCATTTCCTCAAGCACATTAATCTGACTTGATATAATGCAATGAAGCATAGCCTCTGACGGAGGCAGAATAACTTCTTATGTTTGCATCTATTGGATGGATGATCTGAGTTGATCTAATTGAAGTTGCACTTCATGCTCTAATGCTTGAATTTCTCATTGGGAATAGAGACGACTAGTTATTCGCTTCGTGGCTATCTGTTGGATAAAGTATTTTATTGGCTAGGGATAGAAGCTTGTTCACTGTAGTCTTGGAATATGCTGAAAGGAGTCGGCTCAACCTGTTGGAATTGCATCGAGTCATCTTGAAATCCAAACGGACTCTGATATGTTGGGAGAGATTGATCAATCTGTTATTGCTCATTCCCATAAAAGTTTTGATAGTCCATCCAATTAGGATTGAAATACTGAGATTGTTCCATGGCTTGCTATGCGTTTTCATACTCGAACCCTAAATGATCCATCCAATCATAATTAGAATTATTTGGAAACCATCCATACTTATCTTGCTGTTGAGATTAGAAGTACTCATGTTGCTCAGAAAACTATTGGGGTTGATAATATTGAGTTGAATAATCTCCCATGACGATAAGATCTAGGAGCTAGATCATACATATTTTGATGTTGATAGTGGTATTGAGGTTCAATAGGAGAAACACTTGCTAAGATTGATAGACAACTATCTTGGTGCATAAGTGGACATGAGTCAATTGAGTGGTTTGGACATTCACAGATATGATAGACAACTCTCTTGTACTAGATGAAAGGTAGCATTAAACTTCTAAGATTGACTACTGACATATTGATTCAGTGTCACCTACCTGATGAGAGATTTCAACTCCTATGATTGATAATTTAGGCTTTGTTGTTTAGTGCCTAAATCATATACCTGATTGAAGCCTCCAAGCTGCGAATAATAAGATCCATGTTTTTGATGAAAATAATCTCCTGGTCTTACTTGACACACTAACAAGCAATGTTACAAGATATAGAAAATATACATGACAAAACAGATGGATACACAATAAATACAAGAATAAAGGCACCCAATAATTTTTTAATTTTTGTGACCACTAATGAAATAAAAATAAGTGAAAGTAAAATCGAAAAAATGAAATGAAAAATATTGGAAAATTAAAAAGATGGTCTAAATGATGGAATTTGGCCAAAATAGACCTTATTCACGGCGAAACTAGAGTATTGATCTCCATACCGAAGTACATCTACCTACCAAATTTGAGGATAATCGGAGGTACTAAAGATTTTGCTGATCATAAAAATAAAGTAGAAAAACAAAGAAACAATGAACAATCCTAAATCTACCAAATACCATTACACTCTCCGCAACGAGACTATTTTGTTAACACACATTTGTAGTGATGCGATATATCAAAACAAAATTTATAATTAATTGACCCCTTCTACACTAGTGTAGTATAGAGATGACTCTCCCAATGAGTGTAATCGGTAGAATGATACCCTTAGGATTGTTTCGTTATTACTTTAGGTTTTCTAATATAAATGGAGGGTTTTGGAATTTGAATTCTAAACCTACTTAATGAAAGACAATGTCGGTAATTAAACTATTCACTAAGTAAAGCAATGCAGAAATTAAACCAAATAAGTCAAGTGCAAGAATTAAAGTAATAAAACCTAGAAGAGGAATTAAGACAAACACTTAATGTGCACAACTAGAATTAAACTAAACTAAATCAACCAAATGTAAGGGTAATTTTATAAACACTTGACATGCATAAAACTAATCTAAACTAAACAATAAGATAAATAGTCTAATCAACTCAATATGTGCTCGGAGATAACAAGTTCCTCGCGGTTAAGTCCAACATAGCTCGATCGAGTCTTCGAAAGCGGATGGAGGACGTGGGATGATGCAAACTCCTGAATTCGGAAGCTTGATGGGAGCTCTGAGCACTCGCAGATTCGGTTGAGCTTAGAGAAGGGTTGGCGGGCGAAACTCTTTGAATCTGCAGGAGAAGGTGAAGTGAGGTGGAAGATGAAGGACATCATCGGAATCCCTCGATGAAGCGTTCCTCCTCAAATATGCAGGAGGAAAGTGGATGGATAAGGGTGGAGGCAGATTCTAAGGCTCAAGGAAAGAAGAGATGAGGTGTTTTCCACAAAAAATGCCTTTTATATAGTGCCCTAGTCAATCCAATGTCCATGCAACGATCGTGTCTATTCGTGCTAGGCCTTGGTCAGCTTGGCACGACCGTGCCAAAAGGCATGACCTTGCCGTACCAAGCTCTATGAGCTTTGAATTTTGTGTTGATTGAGTGAAGAAATAGGGGACACGATTTAGTCATGTTTAGAGGCATAATTAATCTCTAAAAAAATTCTTGATTTGCTCTTCAAATGTCCTACAAAACAAGATCATATCAAATTAGTTTTTAAGACATCAAATTAACATGTATTTACATTAAAGCACTAAAACAATGCATATTCATAAAATATGATAAATACATCTAATTAACTATACGAATGGATTAAAACATCGAGGAATGAATTCAAATATTATGTCAAAAATGTGAGTTCTCAAGTAGTCCTGAGGAAGGTCCTCTGACACCACATCCATAAACTCCCTAAATAAGCGATGTACCTCTGTCAGTAAATTTGATCCAGGGTTCGTCGTGTTGCTTGGGCGAGGTAGGAATACAAATACGACATTTTCTTATGCTATCACATCTAAAAATTTGGACATAGAAAGGACAGTAGAGTTAAAAGATACCGACACGGGAGGAGGATCCTCTCATTAGAATGCTGACACAATCTTCTTTCCTTCGATATGAAAGATATAGTGTTGTTTTACCCATTGTGGATAGCTCTATGATCATACTGCCAAGGTCGTCCCAACAATACGTGACTTACATCCATTGCCACTACTTCACATCAAGCGTCATCTTAATATCTACTATCGAAAGAAAAAGAAATGAGACATCTTTGATCCACTATCATCCTGTTCTCCTTGCTTAGTTAGAATAACTTTTACGACCTTGGATAACAATCTGTCTTCAATTGCAGTTTCTACACAGTTTCTTTGGAGACAATATTTTTATAACTGTCGCTATCAATAATCATCTTGCAAATCTTATCTATAATGATGCATGTTGTGTGAAAGATGTTCATCCTCAATTAATCATCCTTTGCTTCGTCTTTAAGAGTGAGAAGAGTCTTACGAACAATCAGTGTTTTGTGGCTATCTCTGTAAAGTATCTCATCATCATTACCTTCGTCATATACTGGATCACTGACCTCTTTGTTATCTTCTATGTCTTCTTCAATTAACATGATTTTTCCCTTTTGGCTAGTGAATATTTTGCACTTAGTGACTTTATGTCTTGATTCACCACAATGAAAATATTTGAGAGTAGATTTAAGAGTAATCTGGGGTGTTGACTAGGTAGGAGAGACTCCTGGGAGCAGGATGATTGATTGCCTTGATTGCCTCGACTTATGGGTTTTTGACTTTTTTGCTCTCAAGAACCAATGCACGCTGATAAGCTTCTAAAATAATCAAAAGAGAATGTAAACTGAGACTATCTTGAAAAGATTGTCTCAAACCTCCTAAATAACGGGTGACTAATTATTCCTTTGTATTATATAGATCATTTCTAGCAACTAACCGATAGGACTTTCCATATATTCGTCGATTGACCAGGTGCTTTGTCTCAAAGTATGAAGACGTTGAAATAATAACCGAGTATAGTCAAAAGGAAGAAAATAACATTTCATCTTTTTTTCATCTTTGCCCAATTAGTAATCTTGGTCTTGCTTTGTCTCTCGCGTGAGCATCGCAATTGTTCCCACCAAGTTAAGGATCGTCCCTTCAGTTTAATGGCAACTAGCTTTACTTTTTTCACGATTAAGAACTTCTTTGAAATAAAAAATTTGTTCAACTTTGCTAATCCAATCAATGACATTTTTTGCCTGTAGTGTGCCAAAAAACTCGGGAAGATTAATGCGAAAATCAAGGTTTCCATACCATTCTTCATGGCCACATTGATCACGATGATATGAGTTTTAAAAACTCATAGTAGAGTGTCAATCCAATATCTCACAATCATTTAAATCTCGCTCAATCTGATGCTGAGCATCGATCTTGCCTATGTAGATCCTCTATGAGCTCATAGAGGCTTCGATCTTGGGGTATAATTTCTTCAGTCAGAATTTGTCTTTCACGACCACGACCATATCCACGATGACCTTCTATGGATCTAGAGCTCTAATATCAATTGACGCAAGTGGGGTAGCAGGATGGGGATCCTTCCAAGTGCAAGATTAGAATAGATGTGGGCAGAGAAATCGAAGGAGTGGAAATTTGTAAATAAAGAGGATTCACCTCTAGGTTTAATGAAATAACTTTATTAACCCAAAACATTCATCACTTGCAATAGCCTTAGCCTTAGCCCATGTTTAAATAGTCTAGAAAAGGAGAAAATGATGGTCGTAGTGGGGACCATAGGTAAACTGTGGTTCCCACTAGGTGATCTCACATACCGCAATAGATTGTACCACACTCATAGACTGTGCCACGTGCAGATCGTGGTGGGGACCATGGGAAAACCATGGTTCCCACTGGAAGATCCTTGTCAAACCTCAAAATGGAATATGCCTATGGTTGTGACCACGGGTAGGCTGTGAGAATTTTTGAATGGCATGTTTTCTTTTTGCTGAGGTCTGGAATGTGACTAACCCATGTAGAAAGGTAAACATAGATGTATGTTGTTAGGTGTCCATTCATCACCATTCAACCCCCTCCCCCCTTCTTTTCTAATGATGATTTCAAGTATTAGAAGGGACGAATGGAATATTTTTTAAAGACAGGGGGAGATGTGGATCGTCATCCAAATTGGATTCACACTGCTCATAGATAACAATGGAGAACCGCCAAAATGCAACAAATGGACAACTAGCACAAAGAGACAAATTGAAGTCGATTCAAGAGCAACACAAATCCTTCAATGCGACTTATCCAAAGAGAAACTCAACTGGGTTGATCCATTCATTAGCGTGAAAGATCTTTGGGACAAGCTGATTGAGCGTTACGAATGGACCTACGACACTAAGGTAGGTAAGAGAGATTCATTTTTGAATAAATTATATAATATCAAAATGCAGGATGGAGAGTTAGCAAGCCAACTCCATGCTCGAGTAGAAGATATCCTGAATGGGCTTCACTCCATCAGACAAGTGGAGAACCAAGATATCATTAGGTATACATTTAAAGCTTTCTTGAGAAATACATTGTGGGCATCAATGGTAGATGCTTACAAAGTTTTGAGGGCTTATGTAAAATAAAATAAAATGAATTATTTTTCAAATTCAAATTACATGAACAAACTAAGTCGGTTCTGGTCAAGAAAGTTTAGCTTTGGTTACAGGTCAGGTCAAAAGCAAGGGGAACAAGCTCAAGGGCAAACCCGAACCTCAGTTAGATAATTTAGAGTTTGAATTAGACAGCGATGAGATGACTTTTGAGCTAGTCAATTTGCTTCAAAATATTGGGGAGATTATTGGTGCAATCAACTTCAGGTTAAGGTTAACCAAGCTCGAGTGAGACTCGAATAGAGTTTTGATATTTGAAATACGTTTGATAATATGACTGGATGGTATGAGACATCCATAGTCATATGGTATTGTTGACTGAGAAGTCAAGTAGGTCAAGGTTGACTAAAGATTTTGTCTAAGTATGGTTCTTGGCAAGGAAAAGTCCAAGTATGGTGCTTGGTAAGAAAAAAATCCCAATATAGATACTTGGGTAAGGAAAGTTCAAGTATGAGGGATCATGTTCTCAAGATAATGGCTCATTTGAATGAGTTGAAAGTCCTCGGAGCTGAGATCGATGGAGAAACCCAGGTCGATATCATTCTCCAGTCTCTACTTGGGAGTTTTGAGCAGTTTCGCCTGAACTATAACATGAACAAGAGGTTGTTTTCGTTGGCGGAGCTTCTGACAGAACTCCAGGCGGCAGAGGGGCTATTTCATCAGAGTGCTTAGGCACATGCCATGGTGACTCAAAAGGTTTCTACTTCTAAGCCGAAAGGCAAGAAGAAGAAGAAACAAGATGGGGCAAAGGTGGTGGGAGGAACTCAGGGAGGAGTGAAGAAGCCGAAAGGCAAGTGCTTCACTTGTAAGCAGACTGGACACTGGAAGAAGGACTGCCCCAACCGTAAGCAGAAGAAAGGTATATCTTTTGGTCTAGTCGTTGAAACATATTTAGTGGTGTTATCTACCGGTACCTGGTGTGTAGATACGGGAGCCACTGATCATGTCTGCAATACTTTGCAGGGGTTCCAGGAAACCAGACGACTGGCTGAGGGGGAGATTACTGTATACTTCGGCGATACCACGAAGGTGGCGTCTATTGCAGTGGGAGACGTTCATTTATCTTTTGAGAAAAATAAAGTTTTGGTTCTTAAGAATTGTCTTTATGTACCTTTATTTAGAAAGAATTTAATTTCGGTTTCTAAATTGTTTATGGATGGATATTCTATTTCTTTTAATGACAGAGTTGTTATAAAAAGGAATAGGGACATTATCTATTCAGGTGCATTGATAGGAAATCTATACACACTTGAACCAAAACCTCCCACGATGCAAATTGAAGTTAATAACTCATCTTCTAATTCCAATAAGAGAAAGGAACCTTCGAAAATGAACCAAACATATCTTTGGCATCTTAGGCTTGTTCATATTAACCTAAGAAGAATTCAAAGGTTGATAGCTGATGGACCTTTGGGTTCATTAGTGGTGGAAGATTTCCCAACATGCGAATCTTGCTTGGAGGGTAAAATGACCAAGAGGCCTTTTAAGGCCAAGGGGTATAGAGCCAAAGATGTATTAGAATTAGTTCATTCTGATTTGTGTGGTCCTATGACTATCCAGGCTAGAGGTGGTTTTGAGTATTTCGTCTCTTTTATAGACGATTATTCGAGATATAGATACATTTACTTGATGCGCCGTAAGTCTGAAAGCTTTGACAAGTTCAAAGAATTCAAGGCTGATGTGGAGAAACGTCAAAGTAAAAGTATCAAGACACTACGATCTGATCGTGGTGGTGAGTACCTCTTGGGAGAGTTTAGGAATTACTTATCAGAGGCTGAGATTCAATCCCAATTGTCTGCACCTGGCACATCTCAGCAAAATGGTGTAGCAGAGCGAAGGAATAGGACTCTTATGGAAATGGTTAGATCGATGATGAGTTATTCTGAGTTACCAGATTCGTTCTGGGGATATGATCTAGATATGGCGGTGTACATTCTGAACTTGATTCCATCTAAATCAGTGCCTTCTACTCCCAAAGAATGGTGAACTGAGCGAAAGCCTAGTCTAAGACATATTCGGATTTGGGGGAGTCCAGCACATGTGCTGAAGGCAGATGCTGGTAAGTTGGACCCTCGTACAAAAGTACGCATGTTCGTTGGCTATCTTAGAGGAACAATGGGTGGTTTGTTTTATAGTCCTAGAGATCAGAGGGTGATCATTAGCACGAATGACAGATTTCTAGAGGAAGACTATGTGATGAGCCACAAGCCCAAGAGTAAAATTGTTCTGGAGGAATTAAAAGGGGAAGTCACTTCTTCAGTACCACCTGTATAAGAGGATATACCACAAGTCACTGCACCGCGTGTCACAGAGGATACACAGATGATACCTCGTCGTAGTGGGAGGGTTGTGAGACAGCCTGATAGATTCATGTTCTTAGGAGAATATTCTGATTTGGTCCCTGGCGAACATGAACCTAATCCCTGGACATATGATGAGGCAATCCAAGATAAAGATGCAACATCTTGGCAAAGTGCAATGAATACTGAGATTGAATCTATGGATTCAAATCAGGTCTGGGAGCTAGTAGAACCACCCGAGGGTGTAAAAACCATTGGATGCAAGTGGATCTACAAAAGAAAGAGAGGAATAGATGGGAAGGTTGAGACATTCAAAGCGAGGCTTGTTGCGTAGGGGTATACTCAGAAAGAGGGTATCGATTATGAGGAGACCTTTTCGTCGGTAGCCATGCTTAAGTCTATCTGGATTCTCTTATGCATAGCAGCTCATATGGATTATGAGGTGTGACAGATGGATGTCAAGACAGATTTTCTTAATGGAAGTCTTGAGGAAAATATCTATATGAAGCAACCAGAGGGATTCATTGCTAAAGGCAAAGAGCATCTTGTATGTAAGCTTAATCGGTCCATTTATGGATTGAAGCAAGCTTCGAGGTCTTGGAACATCCGCTTTGATGAGGTAATCCAGTCTTATGGATTTATTCAAAGTCCGGATGAGTCTTGTGTATATAAGAGATGTGACAGAAACGTAGTGGTATTTCTTGTACTATACGTAGATGATATTTTATTGATTGACAACAATATCAAGGTGTTATCGGACGTAAGAGTATGTTTGTCCAAACAGTTTGATATGAAGGACTTGGGAGAGGTGAGACACATCCTTGGGATCAAGGTTATAAGGGATTGCAGGAAAAGGATATTGTGCTTATCCCAAGCTTCATATATAGACACGATTATGGATCGTTTTAGCATGCAGAACTCCAAGAAGGGTTTTCTACCTTTCAGGCATGGAGTTCCTTTATCTAAAAAGATATGTCCTAGAACATCTGAGGAGATAGAGGAGATGAAGGCGGTTCCTTATGCTTCGGCAGTAGGAAGCCTCATGTATGCGATGCTATGTATGAGACCAGATATCTGCTATGTCGTGGGCATGGATAGTAGATATCAGAGTAATCCAGGACAGGGACATTGGACTGGGGTAAAGCATATATTGAAATACCTGAGAAGGACTAGGGATTATATGCTAGTTTACCAGGAAGACCAATTATTCCCTTTGGGTTACACAGATTCTGACTTCCAATCTGATAGGGATAATAGTAAGTCTACCTCAGGTTTTGTGTTTACTTTGGGAGGTGGAGCCATTGTATGGAGGAGTGTCAAGCAGAAATGTGTGGCGGACTCCACCATGGAAGCTGAGTATATGACAGCCTCTGAGGTGGCCAAAGAAGCTGTGTGGCTCAGGAACTTCCTGATGGACTTGGATTTGATTCTTGGTTTGCCCAGAACTATCACAATTTATTGTGATAATAGTGGTGCAGTTGTAAACTCGAAGGAACCACGAGCTCATAAGGCTAGTAAACACATAGAGCGCAAGTACCACATGATACTAGAAATCGTAAAGAGAGGGGAAGTTGTTGTGGCCAAGATTGCATCGGAGGATAACCTGACATATCCTTTCACTAAGGCCCTTCCTGCGAGAGCTTTTGATAGGCATGTGGAGGGAATGTGGATCAGATGTATGACAGTTTGAGGATAGGATAATCTTTTAGTATAAGTGGGAGATTGTTGGGATGTATACTGAAAAGTCTATCTTTTGTATGAACATCTTTATTTTGAAATTAGAATTACATGATCATTGTTTGCATATTTTTATGGTTATGCATATTGTCTAATACATTACATTGTAGATAACATGATGTATGGTGTCACACAGGAGATCATGTTATCGGTTCCTTGTAAAGTATAAGTAAAGGCTCACAACCGAGATGACTTTGGACAAACTATTGGAATGGTTGTAGTGATTTGATATTGGTTTGTCTTGAGCATAGAATCACACTAGTGCACTTTGTGTGTATTGAGCAGGACCGACTTAGAGGTGATTCGATTTATTGCTGACTATATAATCGAATCGGACCTCAGATATTATATTGTACATACTCTTAATCCCGATATAATAACGGGCACATATACTTAGTATTCATTTCTTTGATTTACCAATGGGAGAGATTTATAGATTAAATCGATAGGCTCGGTAAGTTGGGAAATGATATTATTTATATGGTGTGTCGTTGATTATAGGAGGAAACCATGTCCTATATATTAGGATGATGATGTCCCCTTGAGGAGCTCATAAGGTTCATCATGTAAACTCTGCAGGTGGATTTGGTATGACATGATGAAAAGGTTGAGTGGTACTACTCATGGAGTTAGATGTTGATTAATTAATTGTGAGTAAATTAATTAATCGACGAACATTCGAGATCTTAAACACGGAGAGAAAATGTACATATAATATATGGAGCCCATATTAACTTATGAGGGTTGGTGAGGTAGATCAATGATAATCCTTTAGTAGATTGGATTATCATTAATGGATCGGACTTTATGTGGGCTTGATCCATTGGGTGGCCAAGATCCAACTCCTCCTCATGGTCTCTATTGTAGCCTATTAATACCTCATGAAGCTTAGATCCAATGGATAGAAACAAAACTCTAGATCCAAAGGTAGAGATTAAATCTCTAGATCCGACGATTGAGATTAAATCTCTAGATTCGACGGTTGAGATTAAATCCCTAGAACCAATGATGGAGATTAAAACAAGGCTTATCCCTAACTCTATAAAAGGAGGGCAAGGGGTGGGCGGCAACTTGAATCCAACAAGAGATATGATTAGGGTTTTTGGGCGGCAAAAAGCTAGGCTTTTGGTTTGGGCTTGGCAGCACCAAATAAGGAAGGTCTTTCCTTTCTTCTTCTTCTCTAAAGGTGGCCGGCGACCTAGCATCCCTTTCCAGCCCTTGGCCGGCATCCAAAGCAGCCCCTCTCCCTCTCTTTGGCCGGTAAAACCTAGGCTTAGGGTTCTCCCTTGGAGCTTTGGTCGGCATTCATCTTTTCTCCCTTCTCCTTGTTGGCCGGCGGCAAGCAAATTGCTTGTTGCTTGTTGGTTGGCTAAAAGAAGGAGAAGAGTCTTGTTTCTATTCTTCCTCTTGCTCGGAACGAGCAAGGAAGGAAGTTTGGTGATCTAGGAGCTTCGACTTTTGGTAGATCGTCGCCCACACAACGTCCGAAAGGAGGAAGGTCATACAATAGAAGATCGAGAGGTATATCGATTCTCTATTCTCTTTTGTAACATGTTTATATTTGTTTTTCAATTATATGCATGATATATATTTTGTTTTGTGGCTAAATATACTTGGACCCCGAACATAAACACAAAAGTCGGCGATCTGTACATCATCTATTCCGCGGCTATTCGTGGAATAGAGGTTGGTTGCTTGAACAACAAGTTTGTTCAAGTGACTACTCTAAACAAATTGCACGATGATGACAAGGTTGCTTGGGCAATCCCTCTTGTCAAGGATAATTTTTTTTTATCCGGGGACGTAGAAGGGATCGCTGTGAACAAGCGACTAAGTCGAAAGGGGAAGCGAAGTTTCCCCTCCCATCACCAACCATCCTTAGCATAGATATACATCCACTCACACAATGATATACTAAGGCCCAACAATCGACTGGTGTTTGATGGCAGTCGACTGATGTCATCAGTAGATTTCCCAATCGACTAAAAATCATTCTAGCTGAAGTTTAAACCCATCAGTCGATTGCCATACACCAGTCGAGTTCCGTAGTCGTCTAACAAACATTCTATTCGAAATTTCCCGCATAGCAGTCGACTGGACCTTATGACCTTATGGTACTCTTCGTGTTCTTCGCGGAAAAATGCGAAAAGCTTCAATCCGACTCTAAACATAGGACTTCTAACCCTTAGATTTGACAATTATGCATGTTTAAATGCGTTAAATGAAGATTTAATGCAAAACACATGCATTTGGACCAAAATCATCGAAAAATTGCATCCTAAGTTGTACGATCATCGACACAAAACCTGTGACTCTGATACCAATTGATGGATCCTTCGAATCCCTCAATGGATTGTGTATCTACATTTGTAATCAAAAAATCGAAAACAAAAATGATCCATATATAGGATCTTGTCTGACGATCTACAATGAGTATGCGAAAAACTTAAAACTAAAGAGTGGAAGCATTAAACATGCACTTGAATCCATAATCGCTGGAAGAATCTGAATATCTGGAGAAGCCGACGAGCCGAAGGACTTGATCTTCCACAGGTCGAGAGAGACTGACCCCGGATGCTCTGCTCGATGGGGAAAACAAGAGTCGGTCGAATCATCCTCTCCTGCGGGGATCACACCCTATATATAGTGTTAACCCAAAACCCAAAACCCGTTAATATCCCATCAATGCTAACGGTACATGTTAAAGAGTTCTACATATATGGATCCAAAATTCATTAACCCACATCCAATAACACAAACCCATTAACTTAAACCATAATAGTTAGATCACTTTTAATCGAGTTTGAATCAATACGACATACTCGGATGCATTATGATAATCATATGTAAGCCTACCACTAACAATTCTCTATATATAAAATGTTAAAAAATTATTTATATATGCCTTTGCAATCCAAACCTTTGTTACAACCACCATGGGAGACAAAGTCATAATTGAAAATTAGGATAACAAAAAAAACCTCAAAAGTAGACGATGCTTTCTAGCTACAATGATCGTGATTATCAAAGTATTGAGAAGTGATTTTACTTTCCCTATATGGTTTTCGAATCGGTCATAAATCTCATGGGAAGAATGTGAAGCCTTCCAAGCATCGTCTTTTAAATGTAAACAATTTGACTATGGAAACGAACAAGAATTTGGATAAAGAAGTAAAATCTCCTTCAACTTAAGATGTGCCAAAATTCAAAACTCAAGAATATAACCAACCGAGGTCGATGTGTTGAATTCGGTGAACTTATATATTATTATTGTAACCGTCCGATTATACCGTATTGATTTGAATTTGATTAAGTATTCTACTTGATAGTTTGTGAATTTCAATTCATTTGATGTGAAATTTAATATAGGAATTTGGAAAACTAGCATGAATTAATCTAATAACCATAAACACTTACAACGAGTTTATTGAGTCTTAAACTTCCGAATCGGATCTGTACCTCAGAGAGATCTTATGATCTGTCATTTTCCATTCTAAAGAACGATCAAGTACAATATTAAATCGAAAAGTTCTTGATTCACAAGCCAAGTTCCAACTGTGCCTTAGATGTTCTCTCTATAACACACGACACACACAACGACATTCTCTTCACGTACACAATATTACACTTCTAATGTTTTTCTCTCTCTCTCTCTTTTTTTTTCTTTACCTTGGGCAAACTTATATATAGGGAAGCATTGTCTCTTCATTACCATTTGACAACAGATGTGCCACCGAGAGCTTTTGCTTCTTTGGCTACATAATGGATGTATGGTTACTGCACTTATCAATAACTTATGCAATACTATAATGTTTACATCACCTACTCATCCAAATTATGCCACCAAGGCAAATAGTCACAAAAATCATCAAGAATAGAGATCAATAGTCACATAAACTAATAAGAATAGAGATCCATAGTCACAAAAACTAGATTAGAATATCCAATTTTTACTTAGAAAAAATAGTTCGTGCGACAATAAGTATCCTGAGCAATCAATGTTAAAAAAAATATTACACTTTACATAGCTGCTCTTTTGAGCAATTAATGCTAAAAAAAGTTGTTACATTTTACTTAGTCGCTCATCAAATGACATAACCAATCTCCAAATGACACACAACCTTTCTCCAGGAGACATTCATGCCTTACTATTTATCTTATTTACCTAGATTAAATCATTTACATCAATATGAACATCTCTAGTCCCTCATAATGACCATTATATCAAGAGCATGTTCTATATTTTAATATTCACAATTACATTTTCATACTAGACATAAATGGGTCGACCAATGAATAATCTTCAAAGATATAAATCTTTTAATCTTCCTTTTTAGTTAGAATCCATTCATTTTAATCAGACGCTTTCCTAGTTATATTCCATAGATCGAATCATCCATAGTCAATAGGTTTATATGCTAAAGTAGCAGACCCTGATTAAACCTTCAAAGTAGACAACTAAATAATCACTAAAGCCAAATACTGAGATTAACATATAATCTCAAGATCTCACATAGTAGAGAAGCAGAGAATCTTTCTCCTACTACTCTTATTGTTACCATAGTATATGTGGTATGAATCATATGCTACGATGTTATTCTCTTTACTAAAAAGAGTGCATTTTTTTCACAAATTAACATCATACAGATTTCGATCTGGACATTCCCAATGTTTAATCCTAAATTCAACCCATGAATTCTAATTTGGCTTCAAGCAGGTTTAGTAAATTATGGGTTCATTTAATTCGATTGTAAATCTCAAATGATTTCATCTTGATACAATTATCAAGGTGACCCCAGCTTACAAGTGTATCTCTTTTTACATATAGCTACACATGCTATCTCATAAGCAACGATCTTACCCCTATTCATACTCAACAAATAGATAAGAGGACCAATTTTAACTTGTCAACATGGTCATTGAGACTTTATTTAAATGTAACAAGAACAAACACACTGAATAGATTATGATATTTTACAATCAAATTATCTTACAATATTTGATTGACTTTACACTTTTGTTACATTCTGCAAAGTCTCAAAGACTTCACATGTCCTTGAAATGACTTTTATCATTGACTTAGTAAAAGGATCTGCAAGCATAGTACGTGTAGGAATATACTCAAGAACAATCTTTTTCTTAGCAATAATATTCCTTATAAAGTTATACTTTATAATTATATGTTTTCCCTTGCTGTAATATTTGGGATCAATCAAAAAAGCTATCGCAGCTTGACTATCACAATAAACAGTAATCGGACTCCCACTATCCTCAGCAATATTTGCAAAAAATTATTTAAATGCTCACATAGCGAAGCTTTGACCACCTGGAGGTGATCAGATATTAAGATGGATGTCGGGATGGTGGAAGGTTTACATTAGGGCATATCTTCATATTATTAGGGAAAACTATCATTTCAAAAAGGGTCAAACAGACATTGATAGTCATCTCAATAATGAAGGATGAATTAGTAAACTGTTATGGAACATTAAATGGAATATAGTTGTAGAATTTATCATAGGATTAAATATTATTTAGGGCCTTGATGGCTATTTGGGATCAATTGTGATAATAAAGCTGTGGAATTTTAAGCCAAGAATAACCGTGGCTTGTCGACTTCATTATGCATCGACATAAAGTATCAAACGGTTAAAAGAAAGAGTTTAGATGATCAAGCATTAATATAACATATTTGGATAGATTTTATATTCATTATCAGCATAGATTGAGGATGAGGGTTCTTCATATGGATAAAGTACCTATTCAATAGGAGTCTGTATTACTTTATTAATCTTGATGCTCTATAATTAGAACACATGTTGTAAAATACCACAGTAAAATAAATAAATAATGATAATAATAATTTTTGTTAATTAGAAAAATACCCTATGGAATTTTCCAAGAATTTTTAGAAATTTTTCTGGACTTAAATGGAAATTTCTAAGACAATTTACGGAGAAAGATTTAATAGTCTTAAAAAGGTTTTAAGCTCAACCCGTTAAAACCAAAACCCGACCCACTTAATAAAAATTAACGCCAACAATTTAACGCTGCATCCGTTTTCCCATTTCTCACCGCCGAACCGATGAACATTTTCCCTTTCGCGATCTTTTCTCCTCACATTTTTGCTTCTCGCTCGGCTCCTCATCCCGACTGAAGGTGGTAGCGATCAACCTACTCTCAGCGATCTCTTCGAAGGAGCATGTGCGGCTGTGAGGACTTCATTGTTTCGAGCATTACAACAGGTGGGTAATTTCCTACCCTGGTCAGGTAGTTGTTGTTGCATGCAGATTTAGACATATATATGATCATGTTATATGTTCATATTATCTTGACCCCGCTCTTATTTATTCTTGTGCTTGATACTTTGTCATTGGCCATATATGCTCTAATGTTGATATCACATTTTCCTTTATCATGATTGAGGAGTTATAGATAAGATGTAAGTTGATCTATAAATGTTTAGTTAAGTGTAAATGTTGGAGTACGTATGATGACCTGATTTGTAAATTGGGAAAAAGGTCATCCGTGGGTAGGTAATGTCCTGAACGTAGGATTGATTCCAATACTCTTACGTTGCATATTTACTACCGATCATGTGTTGAGTAAATGGTCAAGTGAATTGTGAATAGTGTGTCGCTACGGACCGGTGGTCATAGCTTGTTATGATCAGTTGAGTACGACTCTCTACAGGATAGAGAGTGTATTGATCAGATGGGTAGGACTCTCTGTAGAATAGAGAGTCTGTGGTAGATGTCTGTATGTGTGACAGTGCATTCATGTCATTTGCATGCATACTAACGACATAGTCTCCCTTATGGTTGAGAGGGTCGTCAGTCATTCTGCCTCCCAGGTTGCTCCCAGAGGAGTAACTGGTGTGATGACAGAGCATTTATTGTGCCACACTCTACCATTATAGACGGTGGAAGTTAGAGTTGCGTGCAGTTGTCCTGGGTGCGTGACACTTGACGACTCATAGGTAGTGTCAATCGGAGTGGCCAGCAGTAGGGACCCCTATTGTGTAGCGAGCTCTTTACGCTCATATGCTACTCGATCATACTACCCACTCGGCCACTCTAGAGCAGTGGTTGGTGTTGAGTTGGGACAGTTGTCATGTTATGCCACCTAGGTCACACTGGGATCGTGGTAGCGAGTAGGGGTGCGCAGGTATAACCATGCATGCTGCATTGTCGTACCTTATGGCATTTTGCATATTACCATATATATATATATATATATATATATATATACATATATATATATATATATATATATATATATATATATATATGGATGATTGTGATTATTATATATATAGATGCAGTATATATATATATATATATGCTTATTGTGATGTTGCATTTGATTGTACTATACTTGTTGTATTTGGTTGTACATCATCTTCATACATGTTACTCGTATCTATTATACGGTTGTGTCGAATACTTGTATATTTACCTTTGACCTGTATCATGATTATAGTGAGAGTTAATATTACTCTTCATGTTGTATATTGTGGATATATGCTCAGGTTGGATACATGTAGCGTAGCAGACTTCTAGGTATGTCTGCACTTTACGCCGTTCATTTTGTTTAGGGAGTATACACATGTATTCATATACTAAGCTGATGTATACCTGTAGTTTATACTGTTGAATTACATGTGATATTTGATATATATACATGTTCTCTCTTATACCAACTGAGTTATACTCACCACCACAGACCCTAGGTTTTTTTGTCAACCAGGTAACAGGTAGAAGTCTTCGTGATGGCTTGGAGCTTCGTCAACGATCCATCCCATCTCCTTTTTCCGAGCCTCCCGTGGATTTTGGATTATGTTGTGGACTTTATTTTGTGTCCGATGTTTTCTGTACTGTTTGGTACTGTGGACTTGTCAGTTGGTGTGCACTTATGTTAGTTTTTGGATTGTATGTCAATATGTGTGGTTATGGGTATGTGGTTTTATATTTTTCGCTGTGTTTTGATATATATATATATATATATATATATATATATATATATATATATATATATATATATATATATATGCTTATTATGTTGTGGTTGTGGGCCTAAGGGCCTTGTATGAACAGGATAGGTTGTCACGTACAGGAGAGATATCGTTCGTTTGCTTTTCGGCATGACATACTCTTGGGCCGTGACAACTTTATTGGTATCATAGCCGAAGGTTCTACGATGCCATATAATGATTTTATTTTTGAGTCTTGGATTCTCAAGAGTCGGTTTATTTTTCGGTTTTGGTTTTTGTGAGATGAGATTGACAGCGGCATAAGCTCCGAGTAACATGAAGTAAGAATTTCTAATAACTCATATTTCAGATAGATACTTATCTAAACTTGTTCAACAGGTGTATACAGTTAGAGTTATGACACCTATACAGATTTGTAGTAGTTGTCCACCGAGGTGACCAACCGGAGTTGCCTTTAGGGTTTATACTCTCGATTTTGTTGGCTACGCATTTAGTGTATATAACAGGGAATAACCTGTAGTATGTGGTTTGAGTTGACCACGAGAACGACCTGTTGAGTCTCTGAGCCTTGAACCTGTGTCGAAAAGGTGAATTTCCTTTGAGAGGCGATTGATACCGAGTCGGAAAGCAGGGGTCAAGTCATCACATTTCTTATGGAAATCAGAGACTACATTCTTAGAGATTTTCACTAATTATGCTAGTCAGATCATTACCTGTTGAGTAATGGACAAGACGAGTAGACTATTGTTGATATAGATAGCGAAAGGCTAGTTTATGGGGTTTTCATAGGGATTTTTATCCCTGAGTTGTTCTTACTGGGTTTTATAACTTTGAAGGAACTTTTGAGTACTTAACTCGTGTTATACAGAGAAAGTAGAGTTATTTGCATACCATTATCGGGATCAAGTCGGTATTTGGTGATAAATGTGGAAAATAATCTTCGGAGAATAATATATCACTTATCATGGTTAGCGATGTTGAGAGAGAGTATTTCTCCACGTCACTTTCTGTGACACATTGTAAGGAATTCTTGAGCTTCAAGTAGGGTGATCGTCGATAACAGGAATACCATGCAGAGTCATTAGACTTGCAAATTTTACGCTCACATAATAACTCAAGAGTGTAAATGAATGTCTTAAGCCACTCAGAGTTATTGGCTTACATTTGGATTAGGATGTTTGGATCCTCTATCAGATCCTGCCGAAAGACATTGGGTTGAGTTAGGAGTTTAGAAATGACTCCGTACAAGTGTTTGGGAGATGAAGATCGATAAGCAGACATTGCAAGTCAGATGTTGGAATGAGAAGCCTTTGAATGTTGGTCAAAAGGACCAAGATCGGAGTCATAAGCCACAAGCTACTATTAGAGAGTTTTTCCGATCATGGAAGACCCATCGCAGATCGTCAGAACTGTCTGATGTTATCAGTGAAATCAGAACAAAGACTCCGAAGGGATTTTGTGCATGCAGTGCGAATCACAAAGTCACACAAAGTCAGATTATCCGTTGGATCAGATCATTTGTTGCTATTGTAAGCAACCAGTATAGTTGAGGAGGTGTATTTTGAAGACTCAGTTAAAGACTATCAATGGTGTTTCAGGAGGATGATGCACCGTATCGATAGTAAAGATCAGCACAGAAGATTGGGTTATCTCATCAGCAGCGACCTACTACCTCAGGCGTGGTTGGAGTTCCTTGATACTTCCCTTCAGCAGAGATCATCACAGAAGCATTATCAGCAGAAGACATCTTAGAAGATTCATGTAGACAACAACAACAGTTACCCCCCAGACGTGGATTGACTTTGTACAGAGGAGAGATTATACGACGATGGTCGTATCTATTCGGTATTCTATAGTTGTAGCTCGTAGGATTAAGTGATGGGATCAGATGATCTAGGGAAAATCATCAGGCCGTTCGTCGTAGAAATGCGACCGCTTTATCGCGGACTGTTGGATCTAATTTTTTCTCTACGGAGAAAGGCTGAGACCTACAGGGAGCCTTTGGATCGGATCGACAGATATTTGATCGTTCAGGGTATTACTTTAGTTTACCCTCTAGGTTAATATATTGAGAGATACTTGTAGTTTACAGGTATCTTTGTCTAGAAGATTTTTAGTTCGGATTAGATGGATTACATTGACTTGTGGGTCGGTGGTATCTCTACCATCACGTGAGATGTGGACCAACAATTAAGAAGTCAAGGGATGCCCTTAGACTTTGATAGATATACCTTTACTGTAGACATATCCTTACGGATGGTCAAATTATTGAAATTATGGTATAATATGTCTCTCGGATATGCATATAATCCGAGAGTATTCGGATGTAGTTTTGGATGAACTCCTAGGCTTGCCGCTGCATAGCAGGTGGAGTAGGCGATCAGAGTGATTTTGGAGATAGTGTCGGTATTGAATACTTCATACGAGTGGTAATTTTGTTGGTATCAGTGTTGCTAAACACTATGGAAATTATAAGAACGTGAGTTGCGATTATAGGAGACGTTGGAGGGGATATTTATCTATCTCAGTATTTCTCCTTGAGAAGATTTGGAACTCTTTGTTGAAAGAGAGATGTACCTTTGAGATTATGGATCGATTATCGATGATGGAATGCGATATTGGTTGAAAGTGAATATCCTTCATTGTTGATAGATGATCTATTTAGATCAGCTAAGGACACCTGTGTATACTCTAGGGTTGGTTTACGACTGGTGTGATGATATTGTAGTGACATGATGTCATATAATTATCATTGTCGTTGTGATGATTGATATATCATCAGTGTAGAGTAAAAAGGATGTCGGTGAGTAAAGACGACAATTTCATACTTGGTATGAATTTTATGAGTTTTGACTAAGTTGTTAGACTAATAAACGATTTATTCGTCCATGGATTTGAGAAATCATGTATTCGGGACACGATTGGATTAGGTTGTGGTTATTGAAGTTGCGTAACTTGGCCACTGTTGATGGTGGTAGTTGGAGTTGTGCACTCGGCCACTGTAGATGGTGGTTCCCTTGTATGTTTTGGTTACTCCTACGAATGTGGATAGGAGGCTTTCAGCATTACTATATCACAGATTTGTTTAACCAAAAGGGTAATAGAATTCACTCGGTCGGAAGCTTGTGAAATTAGATTTCAGGACCTAGATGGTAATTGACGTTTGCATTAGTGTTAGTTAATCCTTCTGGGGTGGATGGAAGGATGTTGTAGCCAGATGCATCGTTTCAAGGAACGGTGCAATCTCGATACAGTTGAATGAGGCGTATCTTGAGCTTACGACAGTTGAGGAACTGTGAGACAAGCTGTCATATACATGATGTGGACTTAGTGAATGTTATCCTGATTATTAGATGTATGGAGCAGAAGTGCTCATGGAGTTTTGACTAGCTACTGAGTAGCAACTATAGAGTTATTGGAACGCGAACAGTTGCAACAAGTGAGATTAGTCGCTATAGTCTTCCATGCACTTACAGAGTGTGTGTTGGAGTGAATTTTGGACGGTAGATGGACTTCTCTTGTGAGAAGATAATTTCCCATCTCTAATATGGATATGTGTTCTGGACACGCATCCACTTAAGAAAGAGTTGCTACAGGAGGCACATTATTTGAGAGTTTCTATACATCCTAGTGGTACTTGGATGTACTAAGATTTGAAAAACTTATACTGGTGGAACAATATAAAAGAGATAGTGCAGACTTGGTTGCCCGATGTTCAGTATGCCAGCGGGTAAAGGTTGAACATCAGAAACCCGCTGGGTTGCTCTAAGAAATTTCGATTCTGAAATGGAAGTGGGAGCATATCATGATGGATTTCGTTACGGGATTACCTAGAACCCGTAAAGGACATGCTGCGATTTGAGTGATCGTGGATCGGTTAACTAAATCAGCTCACTTCCTTCCTATTCGTGGGACGGACTCATTGGATCGTCTAGCGGAATTATACTGCCGAGAGATTATCAGATTGCATGGCGTACCTTTGAGTATCATATCTGATAGAGATCCGCGATTTACTTTGCGATTTTGGCAGAGTCTGTAGCAGGCCATGGGCACAGAGCTTCGACTCAGTACAACATTTCATCCACAGATAGATGGACAGTCCGAACGTACCATTCAGACATTGGAGGACTTATTGAGATCGTGTGTCATGGATTTCGGTGACAGTTGGGAGGATCACATTCCTTTAGTGGAATTTGCCTATAACAACAGCTACCACTCTTCTATTCAGATGACTTCTTTCAAGGCATTATACGGCAGACCTTGTAGATCTCCCGTGTTGTGGGAGGAGGTTGGGGAGCGACAGTTGCTGGGGCCACAGAGTATTCAGCATGATGCAGAGTTGGTGCGAGTGATCAGATGACGATTATCTGAGGCACAGGATCGGCAGAAGAGTTATCCGGATCGGAGGTGAAGGCCTCTGGAATTCTCAATCGGGGACTATGTATTCCTACGAGTGTCACCCAACAAAGGAGTCAAGAGATTCGGGTTTAAAGGAAAATTAGCTCCATAGTACATTGGTTCATTTGAGATATTGGAGCGAATTAGAGGTGTAGCTTATCAATTGACTTTACCTCCGACACTTGCGGATGTTCACAATGTATATCATGTTTCTATGCTGAGGAAATACGTGCTGCGATTAGATCATGTTTTGAAAGAGGTTCCGATACCACTCCAGGTGAATGCGACTTATGAGGAGATTCTAGTGCGGATTCTTGGTCGCAAGGAGCGACAGTTGCAGAACAAAACCATCCGACTCGTAAAGGTTGGATGGCAGCATCATACTGATGAGGAGGCTACATGGGAGCTGGAAGATACTATCCGAGCTTGATACCCTCATCTGTTTACCAGAGGTATGTGGTCATTTCGAAATTTGCTTGATCTAATTTTTACATTTAAGTATGAAATTTGCTACAAACATATGCAGCAATCATAGCTCAATCAAATGCAGCATCTCACAGGCATATGTAAAACATATATCGAATACATGCATACATATATATCAGCAATGCACATGCATGACCATGTCTGCGGACCCGTCCAACCACGACCCCAATATGGCCCAGGTGGCACGGCATGATGACTAGCCCGACTCCAGCTGCCACTACTCTCGAGTGGCCGAGTTGGGTAGTATGAATGAGTAGCATATAAGCGTAAAAAGCTAACTACTCCACGGGGGTCCCTACTGCTGGCCGCTTCGTCACTACCCATGAGTAGATGAGCTCCGCACACAGGACAACTACACGTCATACATCCACCTTCTATAGTGGGCAAGTGCTAACACCACTCTGCACAGTATCCAGGTGAGAATCTTCAGCTACCACCGTCTATAGTGGCCGAGCGCGGCACATCCAATGCTCTGCCCTCAACCCTGCTACCACTACCCCGAGTGGCCGGGGAGGCAGGATGACTGACGACCCGTCTCAACCACAAGGGAGACCCTAGTCGACAGCATGCATGCAAATGTAATGATGCATAGCTCCATATACGTATCCTCGCAACACTCCCTATCCCACGGGGAGTCCTGGTCAACCAAAAGTCAACTATGCAAGGACTACTAATCGACAAGGCACTCTCTACCACACAGAGAGTAATACACAACCGACAGTCAATCACGCTAAGACATCTAGTCCGTAGCGATATACTATCGACAATCCATATAACTATACACAGATACTCGATTCATAATGGATATACCATCATGCTAGGACCTCTAGTCCTTAGCCACATACTGACCACCACACACATGTCTATGCACAGACAATTAGATCCACCATAGATGCACCACTGATATGTGTATGATATAACAATCAACTCCATAATATGATCCATCACCTAACCCTAGTGATGTGACCCGATAACCCAATCTGAGTTCACAATGGTAACCCTAATCACATGTACTTAACTGAACGTCTATCAGCTAACACACAATAGGGGTTGTAATTCATATCCATGATAAAAGAACGATGAACTAACAACAATATCTCAAAGGTCAAGGCTAAGTACAAGCACATGATAAAATAAGAGTGTAATCAAGGTAAAAGAATTCAGCATAAGTCCAAATTCATGCACTGGAATTAGTCAAAACTACCTGACCAGGGTAGATATTACCCACCTGATATGTGAAACACCAGCTGTCTTCACGTCTGAGAATCTATCTTTAATTAAGATCTTGAAATCAACATCCTTGATTAATTTTACCAGTACAACTTCTTGCCCCAATTTCGAATATCTAATATGTGTCAAACAACCACATTAAGGCAAGACCAATTCAAATAGACAATCGCAAGATACCACAACTATCATAAGATCATTACCCGATCCATTTATCCACTTAACTTAATTAACCATCCATATCAATTCAAATACAGAAACTCAACCAATATAACAACTTCTTCCAATGAGAAGCATAGAAATACGACCGAATCATAAATCAATACAGATCTTACCTCAATTTGCTTTCGAGTTCACAGCTGCCTGCCACCACAAAGATCTTGCTTCAAAATTAACAATTCATGAAACTCACCTTCCTCAATCACAGTTGCAAAATTCCTAGATCTTGCTACAGTAAATCTGTTCAACGGCAATCCACTATTCCGATCATCCTTCCTATCCAAAATCACAATATCACAGCTTACACACCACTCTCAAACTACTCATCCAAAACTGAAATCCACAACACCGTAGAACGGATGAAGAATTTAACTCGTGAAGAGGCAAAAAATGTCAGCGACAATCTGGAATGAGGATATGAAGATGGAGATAGCCCTTGCTGCTGTTGAGATCACAAAAAGAGGCCGGTGACGGATCAACTCGACGAGATAAGGGTGATCCGCTCGATCGGGGAAAACAGAAGGAATCGGCAACTCCGCAAAACCTTCGCTAGTTGTCGGTAGAGCAAACCGAAGCAAGAGGTTGACAGAGCTAGAGTAGTCGTCGGCGATCGCGTACGCCTAGAGGAGCTCGCTGCCGTCGAGATCGGGAGGAATAGAGCTCGAGTGAGGGTAGGCGACCGCCGGCGAGGCAACCGACGACAATGGCGATCGGCACAGCGGAGGGGAAGAAGAACACCAACGATGAGCTAAGCTTTGCGATGAGAACTAGATCGGGATCGGGGATAATCGAGGGCGTCGCGATGACGAAAACAAAGAAAGGAGAAGAACTCCAGCGTGGCCGGCGATGGTGATATTGCGATGGTGGAGAAAGGGAAATTGCGAATTGAGGAAGAGATTGCGACTGGGAAAGAAGAGGAAGGAAACGGGTTAGCGGATATGGGTTGGCTCGACCCTTTAAAGGTAGTCCAATGCGATTTAGCTTGTGGTTAGGCTAACCCAAGTCAAGCTTAAACTAGCTCAAGTTGACCTAAGACTAACCATATGAACTCCATTTAAATCCCAAAAAATTCCTAAAAATTCCACAAAATACTCTCTTACTTTATAAGGTATATTTATTTATTTATTTTCTTTTCCATATCTTATATTCTCCCCCACTAATAAAAATTTGATCCCCAAATTTTCGACTCATGCACGAGTACGAGATGTCACAACAATCATCTCAAGTATCTGGAGAAAAGTCATACACCTCAAGTGCCTAAGTGGGGTACTGATCCTCTAAAATCTATCATGGATACACTCAACAGACCATTTTAAAGTCCGAATAATGTTAGCAATATTGTAACGGCTAGAGGGGGGGGGGTGAATAGCGTCAATGGAATTATTTCGCGTTTGTTTCTACAATTTCGTTAGTGCAGCGGAAATAGTAAAGTAATAACGATAACGAAATGCACAACACGCTAACACAACGATATAACGTGGTTCGGAACCGTACGGTTCATACTCCACGGATCGAGCTCTAAAGAGCTCTAGTGATGCACACACACTCACTAATCACAAATTCTCCTTCTCGACACAAGTCGGAGGTGGAGAAACCCCTTACAAGTAATCTTACAACAATAAGATACTAATACAAGCAATTACAATAATGAAATACAATGCATGTAAAGAAAACTACTTTACAATTGCCTTTGGATTGCTTGGTTGCTTGGTTGCTTGAAATCACCTTGGAGACCCTGATTTGCAACAGCAAATCGCTCCAAAACCCTCAAGAAACCGATGCCTTTTTCCTCCATCACGAGCTCCTTATAAAGCTTCAACTTGTACTGGAAAAAGTCGATCAGTTGACTGATCGGGACCATCAGTCGACTGATGCCACTGTTATCGTGAGACAACGGCTAGATCCACGCTGGATAAGTCCAACGGAACCTTCGATCGTCGATTGTGACCATCGGTCGACTAATGGAGTCCTCACTCAACGATCGAGTCTCGACTCCATTCGTGGCGATTTCTCGAGCAGCGATCGGTGATCACACGATCGGGCCGATCGCTGAGCCATCACCGACCGCCCACCTGGCGGTCATCGCTAGGCCATAACCCGCAATAAACCCTAGTTGACTCGGTCGGTCGCCACATGGCACCGGGCCGATCGCCACACCTCAAACATGAGGTTTTAACCCAAGTATGGTTCCCCCATACTTGCTAGACCACCCTTAGCCTAGACCTAAGCCTTCTAGCCACCTCCATCAGCCTCACGCCTCATGCCTCTCGGATCCCTCCAAGTCATCCATGACTTGTTCATCCATCGCGCTAGCCTTCAGGTGCTTCCGTCGGCTATGTCATGCTAACGGTGTCTACACCGCCAAGGCACATTGGACTTACGCCGCCAAGACTCCGCTTGGACTTTACGCCGCCAACCATTGGACTTATGCTGTCAAGACTCCGCTTGGACTTTACGCTGCCAATATCAAACCCTTGGACTTCTCAAATGCCAAGGCTCAAGCTTGGACTTTCCCTTGCCAACCCATGTTGGACTTTCCATGCCAAGACCATGCTCGGACTTCCCTTGCCAACCCATGTTGGACTTCTCAAATGCCAAGACCATGCTTAGACTTTTCATGTGCCAAGTGTCCCACTTGGACTTTCCATGCCAAGTACTCAAGACTTGGACTTTACCAAATGACAATTACATTGTCATATGTTTTTGTCGAAACATCAAAACATCACTCAAGTCAAACTCGAGTCCCGTGATCGTGACTGGTAGGCCGATCAGATCAACAATCTCCCCCTTTTTGATGTTTGACAAAAACCAAACAAATGATTGAGTTAGAACACTAACTCAAATCCTTTACCAATTATCCCAAATTGGTAAATACTCTCCCTCAAACATTCTCCCTCTTTTTGACTAACATCAAAAAGATTATCTCCAAGGAGGTCAAAGTCTCATTTCCCAATGAGATCTTACAATCTCCCCCATGGTCTAAAAATATCTAGGATGCCTACCATCTTCCTAGTGATAAGTCCCATATCACTCAAGAGAGACAATCCTATACACTCTCTCAATTTCCAAATTGGGTTTCTCAAACATCCCATCAATTTTCCCAATTGATAATATTCTCCCAATAACTTCTCCCCTTCAAGAGGAGAAGCACATCCATCATCCCAAGATAGATACCTCCCCCTAAAGGCTTGCTCCCCCTTGACCATTGCACCAACAATGTCCTTGGGCAGTCCCTAAGCCAATAGGAACTCTAAACCATCAAAATTAAGGTTCTAAGTTCAACATAGAACTTTCACTCACCCTAAATTTGATACTTTGACCTAACACAGCTCCTAAACCATATCCAATGAATTTTCACCCTTTATAATGCTTCCTAAAGCATATCCTAGGGTTAGGAGTGATTAGGAACCTTTTCCATAGCTGAACACGGGCTAAACAAACCTTGTTAACCCGAAATCAGACTGATAATGACTCGACGATGTCCGATCGCCACTCACATCCGATCGCCACAGAGGCGATCGATCAAAATCTCGATTTTCAGCTATCAGAAATGAATTTTGGAAATTCATAAATAATTATATGTAATTCGAAAAATCGTGAAAATTCATACGTATAATACTTATGACACACACAATGGGTGAAAAATATTTGAAAATTATTTTACCCATAAAATAGTGAGTTTGATACAAAACTCAAAACCATTGAAATTTTCAATGTTTTGGCCCTATTTTGTATCAACTTCATCAATGGTGATTGCTATCAAAAGAAAGACTTCACCAAGGTTTTTCAAAATGATTTTAAAATGTTTTCAAAACCTTATTTTGGATCATATTCCTTGGGCTCTATGTACATGACTTGTACACATGCTTTCCTAATGATCCACCAATAAAATTAGATGAGTTTTAGTTTATCTAGATGCAAAAATTAAGCACCTTGAACTTAACTCATATCCTAGCATCTCACATGTATCTAGGGTGTATAAATACACATACATGTCAATTAGATGTGAGATGTGGATTTTGGTTCATTTAATCTAGGGTTTCATGCATTTTTCTAAGGCAACCCTACTTGATTCCCTTATGAATGGGACTCCAAGTCATGCTATAGTCCTTAAATTAATTTTAATCAATTAAATGCATGAGTGATTATGACATTAATGATGATATAAACACATGCTCATAATCATGATGTCATGGCATAAGATGAAATCTAAAAACACATGACATTTAAAGCCTTAATCCTAAAACATGAGCATGACATATAAAATCATAGAACTAGGCATGATGTCATGACATGACATATGACAATCAAAGCATGACATATAAAATATATAGTGTTAGGACCCTTGGAATGGCTAGAGGGGGGGGGTGAATAGCGAAGATGTAATTCGATCTCGTTTGTGTCTACAATTTCGTTAGCGCAGCGGAATATATATAATGATAAAAGCAATAACGAAATAGACAACAAGCTAACACAATGATATAACGTGGTTCGGAACCGCACGGTTCCTACTCCACGGATCGAGCTCTAAAGAGCCCTAGTGATGCACACGCACTCACTAATGATAAACACTCCTTCTCGACACAAGTCGGAGGCGGAGAAACCCCTTACAATAAATCTTACAACAGTAAGAATGAAATATAAGCAATATACAATGTAAATATAAAATACAAGTAAAGAAAAGACTTTACAACACTTGTTTTGATTGCTTGCTTGCACTTGGAGACCTGATTTGCACCAACAAATCGCCCCAATAGCCCTCAAGAACCGATTACTTTTTCCTCCATCACGAGCTCCATATATAGCTTCAACCTGTGCTGGAAAAAGTCTATCAGTCGACTGATCGGGACCATCAGTCGACTGATGCCACTGTTGTCGTGAGACAACGGCTAGTTCCACGTTGGATAAGTCCAACGGAACTACCATCAGTCGACTGATGGAGTCCTCACTCGACCAGTCGAGTCTCGACTCCATTCTGTGGCCGAATTCTCGAGCACCAGTCGACTGATCACACGATCGCCGATCGCTGAGCCATCACCAACCGCTAACCTATGGCGATCGCTAGGCCATAACCCGCAATAAACCCTAGTTGATTCGGGTCCACCGATCGCCACACGGTACTGGCCGGTCGGGCACACCTCAAACATGAGGTTTTAACTCAAGTATGGTTCCCCCATACTTGCTAGACCACCCTTAGCCTAGACCTAAGCCTTCTAGCCACCTCCATCAGCCTCACGCCTCTCGGATCCCTCCAAGTCATCCATGACTTGTTCATCCATCGCGCTAGCCTTCAGGTGCTTCCGTCGACTATGTCATGCTAACGGTGTCTACACCGCCAAGGCACATTGGACTTACGCCGCCAAGACTCTGCTTGGACTTTATGCCGCCAATATCAATCCCCTTGGACTTTAAATGTCAACCCATGTTGGACTTTCCATGCCAAGACCATGCTTGGACTTTCCTTGCCAACTCATGTTGGACTTTCCATTTGCCAAGACCCATGCTTGGACTTTCCATTTGCCAAGACCCATGCTTGGACTTTCCTTGACAATTATATTGTCATATGTTTTTGTCGAAACATCAAAACACATCAAAACATCACTCGAGCCAAACTCGAGTCCTGGTCAATCATGACCTGGGCCGATTGCACCAACAATCTCCCCCTTTTTGATGTTTGACAAAAACCAAACAAATTATTGAGTTAGGACACTAACTAAAATCCCTTACCAATTTTCAAAATTGGTAAATACTCTCCAAACATTCTCCCCCTTTTTGACTAACATCAAAAAGGTCTTCTCTCCAAGGAGGTCAATGTCTCATGTCCCAATGAGATCTTACAATCTCCCCCTTGGTCTAAAAATATCTAGGATGTCTACCATCTTCCTAGTGATAAGTCCCATATCACTCAAGAGAGGCAATCCTATTCACTCTCCCAATTTCCAAATTGGGTATCACAAAAACTCATTTTTCCTTTCCATAAGGAAAAGAAATACCATTCATCATCCCATGATGAATTCCTTCCCCTAAAGGCTTACTCCCCCTTGACCATTGCACCAACAATGTCCTTGGGAAGTCCCTAAGCCAATAGGAACTCTAAACCATCAAAATTAAGGTTAGAAATTCAACATTGAATTTTCCAACACCTTAAAATTGATACAAACCCCAAATACTTCTCCTAATCCATATCCAATGGATTTACACCCTTTATAATGCTTCACAAAGCATATCCTAGGATTAGGAGTGATTAGGGACCATAATCAGACAAATCGGGTTAACCAACCTTGTTTACCCCGAAATCAGGCTACCAGTCGAGTGATTCAGAAATCAGTCGACTAGAATCTCATCGATCGCCACCAGTAAGCGATCGATAACCCAAAATCCCGATTTTGATTATCGGAAAATGATTTTTGAAAAATCATAACTAATTATACGTATATCGAAAAATCACGAAATTTGATACGTATAATACTTATGACTAATACATTGGGTGAAAAATGTTTGAAAATTATTTTACCCATTAAATAGTGAAATTGGTACAAAGTTCAAAACCATTGAAATTTTCAATGTTTTGGTCCTACTTTGTATCAACTTCATCAATGGTGATTGCTATCAAAAGATAGACTTCACCAAGGTTTTTCAAAATGATTTTAAAATATTTTCAAAACCTTATCTATGATCATATTCCTTGGGCTCTATGTATGTGACTTGTACACAAGCTCTCCCAATGATCCACAACTAAAATTAGATAAGTTTTAGTTCATCTAGATGCATAAACTATGCACCTTGAACTTAACTCATATCCTAGCATCTCACATGTATCTATAGTGTATAAATACACATACATGTCAATTAGATGTGAGATGTGGGTTTTGTTCTCCCTAATCTAGGGTTTCATGCATTTTCCTAAGGCAACTCTATTTGATTCCCTTATAAATGGGACTCCAAGTCATGCCATAGTCCTTAAATCAATTTTAATCAAGTTAATGCATGAATGTATGATCATGGCATAAATAATAGCATTATTAAAAACATGGCCAATGATCATGATGTCATGACATATGATGAAATTTAAGAAAAAAACATGACATCTAAAGTAACCCTAAACAATGTCATGACATGGTATATGATAGCAATACAATTATACAAATATTCATTCATACACACAAGATTTTTCAGAAACAAAGATTTCATTTAACATAAAATTTGTCTTTTACATTCAAAATGGAGATTGGCTATGCTCAATCTCACTACAAAAATTGACAACCACAAAAAAATCTAATATCCTCTAATCGTCCGTAGGAGGTGGCGCGAGGAGGTCACTGACTCGAGTCGTGCATCATCTCTAGCATATCGAGCTGATGCTGCTCTATGCGGCCCTGGGACTCCTCCATCCTATCGAGACGTGCGCTGAAGGATGCCCGCTCGCCAAGATCTCTCTCGGCGACCTAGAGTCCATCGGCTGGCGATAGTCCTGAAGTCCGGACTCCAGCCACGACGATCGATGGACACCACGATGTGTCTGGCCGGCATCCGTCATCCTCATCGTGGTCTCTGCATCCTCGTGGTCCTCTGTCGCCTCGCGGTGGCGGAGGAGGCTGCTCAGGCGCTTCGGTGGTGGTCGTGGCGCCAACTCCATCTCGTCGGCCGCCATCCGTAGCCGCTAATGAGAAGTTACGAATCGATAATATCTGATCGTACACCTCCGATAGCCGCCGCAGAGCCTATGGATGTTGATGCCTACGGAGTCGAGCCATGCCGTGATGATATGTCCAATGGCATATGCACTTTCCTTGTCAGGGAAGTGAAGTGCACAATGCATGGAAAATGTTGATGCAAAGTTTATGTCTAAGCGATGACGCATGGCATATAGAAGAAAGAGATGGGGAGGCCGAATCTGCACTCGAGTGACAATGGGCAGAAAACACCCAACAATGACCTTGTAGAGGACATTGTCAGGTGCAGATAACTCGGTGATATGAAATAGATTATGGGCCAGTGGACGAGGATAACCAAAGAAATGATCATGCATGGACTCCATAGAGATATGATCAAAAGGCTCAGAGGAAAGTCCATGGTAGGGTAAAAGATTAAGGTGTTATCTGAAGGCCTACACTCGAGAAACTTATGCAGTATCTCAGGAGTTAACTCTAACTTGCGTTTTTCAATTCGAGTAGTGTATGTAGGACCATCATCAACCTTTTTAAGGTTTTGATAGAATTCCTTAATAAGGTCATCATTAATTGGATGCGTGCACAAGACAATTTTCATCAGTTGTAGTATGCAATTAATTCCATAACGTCACTACAATGCCTATTGAAAAGTTCCTATCGATGTACCTAACCAACATAGGTTGGTACAATCGAGATTCACTCTCGTGGATCGTTCCTACGCTCTCCTATTATGAATGCAATGTGATGATATGACATGCAATGGCAACAATACACGATTAGATAAACCTTAATTGTAATGGAAATGAAAATTAGGGGCTCGAGAGAAAATCGTTACTTAGCGCCATTTGAATGTGTGTCTTGGAGGGAAGACTCAAATGTTCTTGAGGATCGGGAAAAGTCGGAAAGCTTCAAATTAGTAACCCTAAATAGAACAAGAGAAATAAACCCTAAATCGCGCGAACTAGGGCTCCAAGATAGGTCAAAGATGGAAGAGGAGAGGTTTGTTTATCAAACCTAGGACTTTGGAAGGTTGGCACGCCGGAAGAGTTGGTCGGAGAGGGAGCCGGCGATCGGAGACCGAAGGAGGAAAAAAAAGTTCGTCGCGTGAAGATGCCAAACCCTAGCGGTTCGCATTTTAAAAATGCGATTGATCGGCGATGTGGAGCATCACGATCGATGGCGATTATTACGGGTTTACCGAGCCGTGATCGATCCGGCTCGGCAATCGATCAACCTTCGTAACGTGCTCAGCATATCACGATCGATGTTGCCCATCAATCGGCCGATGTACATCACTGATCGCGTCGAGCACTGATCGATGGCCTTCGGCCTCGGTGAACAGTACCATCAGTCGACTGATGGACCTCATCAGTCGACTGATGTTCGATAAGTCGAGTCATGGAGCTAGCACTCGATGTGTCGATCGTATCGTGTTCTGATGTTATCACGATCGATAATCAGCCGATCGATATCTGATTTCCAGTTCTGAAAATCAGAAAATCTTGATTTCGTCATCTTAATTATTCCATTTTATCACGTTAGATCTTGTATATCGAATGTATTGATGTTATACTTTTATTCATGTATTTGTTAATGTATTTTAATGTTTTATTTCATTTTTGCAAACATTAACATTCAATGATTTCCAAAACCTAACATCTCACCCTTTCTAAGTGTTGAAATACACAATCAAGGTAAAAGACTTGTTTTGTGAGATGTAATCTATCCTTGACGTTCCTTCCATGCAAACATATGGTAAAACATATGAAGCATGGTGAATACAAGACATCAAGTTGTGTGGCACTTGAGTATCACTCTAGATGTTACTTTTACATCTTAACCACACAATTCTTGATACATGACCTTCCAAAGTGTGCCAATAATCAAAGATACACACTATGACCTCTAAATCTAGATCGTGTCAATTTTATTGATTTTCATGTTTTCAAGATATATATTGACACAACCTAAACTTCTTTAAAAATTAAGGCTCAAGGATATTTCCAAGGTAACCATAACCTTGAAAGTAACCTAAAGTGTCAACTTTATCATGGTTGAGTTAACTACCCATCCAATCAAGGTTGGCACACCCTAAACCCATCTTAGCGTGAATCAATCACGCTCTTAGAAACCCAAAATCGATTTGAGCTCCTAGGGTTAATTAGATATTCCTTAGGGATAACCTCCCTAGATACCTTCCTAATGACCCTCCTAGGCTTATTAGCCTTGGTCATTTTGGTCTTGCCTAGGTTAACTTTAGGGATTGCCTCCCTAACAACCTTATTAGTGGCCATCCTAGGTTTCTTCAAAACCTTGGCCATTAGGCACAAACCTTGGTCAACTCTAGGAATGACTTTCCCATTGACCTTGGTCTTCCTAGACCTAGTTAGTGTTCTATAGTCAAATGGAACACTATGGTAAGCCGCCTTAGGCTTAGGTTTTTGACCCAAACCCTTCTTGCCTTTGGTTGACTTTTGTCTTTTAGATCCTACTTGTTGACTTGGATTATTTGACCTAAAAGTTTGACCAATTGACCCTTGCCTTTGATTTTGCATAATGTTGAGGGTCTTTTCAAGTTTTTCAAGCCTTGACCTCAAGGCTTGATTTTCTTTTCTAATATCTCAATTTTTGATTTTTGATTTTCTCTTGAGATATTTCTATTTCTAGGCATATGTCTAGGTTCCTTAGCATCAAAGCCTAGATGTTCTCCTATTTTCTTAATGCTTTCCTTAGGTAATATATTTTTAGGGACATTAGTCCCAAATTTCTCCTTATTCTTAAGGTGAACATTCTTAGCTCCTAAACAAATATGTTTGTTACTTCTAGCATGCTCTTTATAATACATAACAAAATTGCTAAAATTAGTTCTAGCATGCTTCTTAATATTTAAATTAGGCGGAGTATTATTTAAATATACCTTAAGGTTTGCCTTAGTGGCTTCCCCTACTTGTGATGCTCCCCTTTGCCCCTGCTTCTTCTTCTTTGGGCATTGACTGCGGTAATGACCCGGTAGTCGACATTTGAAGCAAATGACATGCTCCTTGCTCTTTTGTCTTGGAGAACCGGCGTCCGTTGACTTTTGTTGACTTTTAGGCGCCGGAGGAGGTTTCTTGATCCTCTTTGGACATTTGCTCTTGTAATGCCCATACTCCCTACACTCAAAGCACATAATATGATTTTTATTTGAAAATAAAGTGTTTGAGTTACCTAGGGTGGTGGTAGGTGCCGGAGTTGAATTTTGAGCTTCCTCATCTTGATCGGATGTTGAAAGCTCTTCTTGAGGTTGCTCCGGTGTAGAGGATGGTCTCTCTTCCTCAATCCTAGGAATAGATGCTTCTTCCACATCTTCTACTTCTTCTTTCTCCGATTCGGAAGTTGACTCCATCTCAACTTCCGATTCCTCACTTTCACTTGAGGATGAACTCTCCTCATGGTATCTTGCCAATTTTTTCCATAGCTCCTTAGCATGCATGTAATCCCCTAGCTTGCACAAAACATCATTAGGGATTAAGTCTTCCAAAAGTTTCGTTACCTTAACTTCGGTCTTGAGCTTTTGACGTTGCTCTTGGGTCCACTTTTTCAATTTTAGGACATTCCCCTTCTTATCCCTAGGGGGTTCAAGACCTTCAATGAGGATGAACCAATCCTCTATGTTCATCATCAAGAATGTTTCCATTCTTGCTCTCCATGCCGGAAAATCTTCTGGATCATATGGAGGTGGAGTGTTGATTTCCCATCCAAGCTTGTCTTGGAATTCCATCTTTACCCTCTAGCCTTTTGCCTTAGCTCCCAGTTGTTAATCCGTAGAAGAGCCCCGGGCTCTGATACCACTTGTTAGGACCCTTGGAATGGCTAGAGGGGGGGGGGGTGAATAGCGAAGATGTAATTCGATCTCGTTTGTATCTACAATTTCGTTAGCGCAGCGGAATATATATAATGATAAAAGCAATAACGAAATAGACAACAAGCTAACACAATGATATAACGTGGTTCAGAACCGCACGGTTCCTACTCCACGGATCAAGCTCTAAAGAGCCCTAGTGATGCACACGCACTCACTAATGATAAACACTCCTTCTCGACACAAGTCGGAGGCGGAGAAACCCCTTACAATAAATCTTACAACAGTAAGAATGAAATACAAGCAATATACAATGTAAATATGAAATACAAGTAAAGAAAAGACTTTACAACACTTGTTTTGATTGCTTGAATGCTTGGTTGCTTGCTTGCACTTGGAGACCTGATTTGCACCAACAAATCGCCCCAATAGCCCTCAAGAACCGATTATTTTTTCCTCCATCACGAGCTCCATATATAGCTTCAACCTGTGCTGGAAAAAGTCTATCAATCGACTGATCGGGACCATCAGTCGACTGATGCCACTGTTGTCATGAGACAACGGCTAGTTCCATGTTGGATAAGTCCAACGGAACTACCATCAGTCGACTGATTGTGACCATCAGTCGACTGATGGAGTCCTCACTCAACCAGTCGAGTCTCGACTCCATTACGTGGCGAATTCGAGCACCACCGACCGATCACACGATCGCCGATCGCTGAGCCATCACGATCGCAACCTATGGCGATCGCTAGGCTATAACCCGCAATAAACCCTAGTTGACTCGGTCCAAATCGCGCCACACGGCACGCCGACCGGGCACACCTCAAACATGAGGTTTTAACTCAAGTATGGTTGCCCCATACTTGCTAGACCACCCTTAGCCTAGACCTAAGCCTTATAGCCACCTCCATCAGCCTCACGCCTCTCGGATCCCTCCAAGTCATCCATGACTTGTTCATCCATCGCGCTAGCCTTCAGGTGCTTCCGTCGACTATGTCATGCTAACGGTGTCTACACCGCCAAGGCACATTGGACTTACGCCGCCAAGACTCCGCTTGGACTTTATGCCGCCAATATCAATCCCCTTGGACTTCAAATGCCAACCCATGTTGGACTTTCCATGCCAAGACCATGCTTGGACTTTCCTTGCCAACTCATGTTGGACTTTCCATTTGCCAAGACCCATGCTTGGACTTTCCATTTGCCAAGACCCATGCTTGGACTTTCCTTGACAATTATATTGTCATATGTTTTTGTCGAAACATCAAAACACATCAAAACATCACTCGAGCCAAACTCGAGTCCTGGTCAATCGTGACCTGGGCCGATTGCACCAACATATAGGTATAGTAATACCTAAATTTTAATATTAATTGCCATTTGATATGGTTAGATATATTTTGTCATATTATCATTAATCTCCCTTGTGTGCCAACAACCCAAAATGGCACACTAACACTCTAAACCCTAATTGTGCCAATTTGATCATTTTATCAAACTTCACAAGTAATATTGGCACATCCTAAAACTTTTAGGATTAAGACTCAAATGTATTTCCAAGGTAACCATAACCTTGAAAATGACCTAACATGCCACCTTTGCCATGGTTGAGTTAACTACCCATCCAATCAAGGTTGACACACCCTAAACCCATCTTAGCGTGAATCAATCACGCTCTTAGGAACCCAAAAATGATTTGAGCTCCTAGGGTTAATTAGGTATTCCTTAGGGATAACCTCCCTAGATACCTTTCTAATGACCTTCCTAGGCTTATTGGCCTTGGTCATTTGGGTCTTGCCTAGGTTAACCTTAGGGATTACCTCCCTAATAACCTTCTTAGTGGCCACCCTAGATTTCTTCGAAACCCTAGCCACTATGCACAACCTTTGGTCAACCTTAGGGATGACTTCCCTATTGACCTTGGTCTTCCTAGGTTTAGTTTGTGTCCCATAATCAAATGGAACACTATGGTAAGCTACCTTAGGCTTAGGTTTGTGACCCAAACCTTTCTTGCCCTTGGTTGACTTTTGACTTTTAGATCCTAGATGTTGACTTTGACTTCTTGACCCAGGAATTTGACCATTAGACCCTTTAGATTGATTTTGTATCTTATTTAGGGTCTTTTCAAGTTTCTCAAGCCTTGACCTCAAGGCTTGGTTCTCTAGTTCTAATTGCCCAATTTTAGAATTTTGATTTAGACCATGGGCATGGTTCTTCCTAGGCATATGCCTAGTCCATTTAGGGTTAAGGCCTAGATGTTCTCCTATTTTCCTAATTGATTCTCTAGGTAAGATATTTTTAGGGACATTAGTCCCAAACTTCTCCTTATTCCTAAGGTGAACCTTCTTAGCTCCTAAACAAATATGTTTGTTATTTCTAGCATGCTCTTTATGATAAATAGCAAGAGAATTGAAACCCTTAGCATGCTTTTGCCTATTAACTAAAAAGGATGCATTATTAGAATATACCTTAGGGTTAGCTTTGGAAGCTCCCCCTACATGTGTAGCTCCCTCTTGGGTCTTCTTCTTCCCCCTAGGACATTGATTCCTATAATGTCCTTTTGCATTGCATTTGAAGCATATGATGTCCTCCTTGCTCTTGATACTTGGGGAACCGGCGTCCGTTGACTTTTGTTGACTTTTAGCGGGAGGAACTTTCTTGACTTTCTTTGGGCACTTACTCTTATAATGCCCAAATTTCCTACACTCAAAACACATAATGTTATTTTTATTTTGAATTGAGGTGTTTGAGTTACCGATGGTGGTGGAGACCGGAATTGGACTTTGGGCTTCTTCATCTTGATGAGAAGCTTCTTCTTCTCGATGTTCAGTATGAAGGTTCTCTCCTCCCCCTCAATCCTTGAGGTGGATGCTTCTTCCACTTCCTCCTCCTCTTCCGACCCGGAAGTTGACTCCTCACTTTCTTGTGAGGATGATGATGATTCTTCTTCGGTCTCCTCCTCTTCCAAGTCTTCTTGGACCGATTCGGGATTGTCGTGGAACTTGATCAACTTGTTCCACAACTCCTTGACATCCCTATAGCTTCCTAATCTGGACAAAATATCGTTAGGTATCAAATCAATCAACATTTTTTTTACCTTAACGGTTGTCTTGAATTTTTCCCGTTGCTCCTCGATCCATCTCTTCATCTTGAGGATTTCGCCGTTTTCTCCTCTCGGAGCATCAAAATCTATAGTCACGGCAAACCAATTTTCTATATTCGTCATTAGAAAATATTTCATCCTACCTTTCCAATACGCAAAATGCTCGCGGTTGAAGGAAGGTGGAATGTTGACGTCGTCACCCAATCTTTCCTCAAATTCCATATTCTTCCCTCTAGCTTCTTGACTCCGGGTTGTTAATCAAAGAGCTACGATACCACTTGTTAGCAATATTAACTCTAGAGCTAGAGGTGACATCAATGGAATTCTTTCGCGTTTGTTTCTACAATTTCGTTAGCGCAGCGGAAATAGTAAAGTAATAACGATAACGAAATGCACAACACGCTAACACAACGATATAACGTGGTTCGGAACTGCACGGTTCCTACTCCATGGATCGAGCTCTAAAGAGCTCTAGTGATGCACACGCACTCACTAATCACAAATACTCCTTCTCGACACAAGTCGGAGGTGGAGAAACCCCTTACAAGTAATCTTACAATAATAAGATACTAATACAAGCAATTACAATAATGAAATACAATGTAAGTAAAGAAAACTACTTTACAATTGCCTTTGGATTGCTTGATTGCTTGGTTGCTTGAAATCACCTTGGAGACCCTGATTTGCAACAGCAAATCGCTCCAAAACCCTCAAGAAACCGATGCCTTTTTCCTCCATCATGAGCTCCTTATAAAGCTTCAACCTGTGCTGGAAAAAGTCGATCAGTCGACTGATCGGGACCATCAGTCGACTGATGCCACTGTTATCGTGAGACAACGGCTAGATCTACGCTGGATAAGTCCAACGGAACCTTCATCAGTCGACTGATTGTGACCATCAGTCGACTGATGGAGTCCTCACTCGACCAGTCGAGTCTCGACTCCATTCTATGGCCGATTTCTCGAGCAACGATCGGTGATCACACGATCGATCGCTGAGCTCATCATCGATCATTGCCCACCTGCAATGGATCGCAGGCCATAACCCGCAGTCAAACCCTAGTTGACTCGGTCCAGTCGACTGCCACATGACACCAGTCGACTGGCACACCTCAAACATGAGGTTTTAACCCAAGTATGGTTCCCCTATACTTTCTAGACCACCCTTAGCCTAGACCTAAGCCTTCTAGCCACCTCCATCAGCCTCACGCCTCTCGGATCCCTCCAAGTCATCCATGACTTGTTCATCCATCGCGCTAGCCTTTAGGTGCTTCCGTCGGCTATGTCATGCTAACGGTGTCTACACCGCCAAGGCACATTGGACTTACGCCGCCAAGACTCCGCTTCGACTTTACGCCGCCAACCATTGGACTTATGCTGCCAAGACTCCGCTTGGACTTTACGCTGCCAATATCAAACCCTTGGACTTCTCAAATGCCAAGGCTCAAGCTTGGACTTTCCCTTGCCAACCCATGTTGGACTTTCCATACCAAGACCATGCTTAGACTTTCCATGCGAAGACCCATGCTTGGACTTCCCTTGCCAACCCATGTTGGACTTCTCAAATGCTAAGACCATGCTTGGACTTTTCATGTGCCAAGTGTCCCACTTGGACTTTCCATGCCAAGTACTCAAGACTTGGACTTTACCAAATGACAATTACATTGTCATATGTTTTTGTCGAAACATCAAAACATCACTCAAGTTAAACTCGAGTCCTGGTCAATCGTGACCTGGGCCGATTGCATCAACAAATAACACCTTCATATCGCTCACCTATCAAAAAGTACATAACTGTACTAGAGTGGAGCTCTATACTCATAATCGATGGGAGACTTTGTCAGAATCGTAAGGTGAATCATGAATCACTATCGGAAATGATACTCAAGGATACTCCATGAATATAATTCTGTCAAGCGATCCAACGAAATCCATCTTATGGCTCGAAAGGAAATGAGCAGACTTGACTAATCGACCACCGATTATCCAAATCGCATCAAGTCCTTTCCGAATTCTAGATAATCTCTCAAAGCAGTCCATCGTACTAGGCTCCCACTTCATCACGGTATGTAACCCTACTTGTCACAAATATTCCATCTTTACTTGTTGGCACACCCAACATTGAACTACGAAATCAACCATGTCCTACATGTCGTTCTACCAACAAGAACATTTCAACACACACTATTTTCTTCGGAGATGGAGAATTCCTTTCTCACAAGAGAAATCAATCTACTCTCCAAAATCCACTCTACCACACATATGGGGAGACTATAATGACCAAACTTGCTAGTTGCATCTATCCATGTTCTAGCAACTCTATAGTAGTTACCCAGTAACTAACTAAAACTCTATGAGCACTTCCGCTCCATACATTTACAATCAAGATAATAACTGCTAAGGTCCACGTCATATATATGACAGCTTATCTCGTAGTTCCTCAACTGACGTAGACATAAGACACGTCTCATACAACTGCATCGGAATCGCACCATTCCCTGAAATAATGCATCTATGTGCAGTACTCTTCCATCCACAATGGAAGGACTAACTAACACTGATGCAAAAGTCAGTCACTGTCTAGGCCCTGAAACCTAGCTTCACAAGCTTCTGACCTAGTGAATTCCATCACCTTCTTGGTCCATCAAGTCAATGGTATAGTAATGCTAGAGCAGCCTATCCACCTCTACCATAATAACCAAATCAATCCACGGACACCACAACTTCCCCTAAGATCATACATATATCCCAAAAATATATCATCCACAAATATGATGACAATCGATCTCAAATACTCCAAGAGTACTTGATTCCTCAACTCCCTGAATGACTACATCATTCAATAAGTCTAATGACATCATCAACAACTCATAAAATCCATACCAAGTATGAAATATCATTTTCCACACACCTGTACCCCTTTTTACTCTGAGCTGATGATAGCTCAATCATCACACCGACAATGATAATTGTATGACACTAAATCACTACAATATCAACCCTCTAATTTTCACAGTGTTTAGCAACATTGATACCAATAAAATCATCTCTCGGTATGAGGTCTTCAATATCAGAACTATTTCCGAAATCATCCCCCAATCGCATATTCCACTTGCCCATGCAGTGACAAGCCCGGGAGTTTATCCGAAACTACAACCGAATACTCTCGAATTATATGCACATCCGAGATACATGTTATACCCTCATTTCAACAATTAACTATCCGTAAGAATATCTCTATAGTAGAGGTATGTCTAGCAAAGGCTAAGGGTATCCCTTGACATCTTGGTTGTTAATCAACATCTCACCTAACGGTAGAGAACAATCACCAACCCACAAGTCGATAGGAACCCTTCTAATCCTATCTAAGAATATTCTAACCTAGCTACCTATAAACTACCAGTATCTCTCGATACACCAGCAAATAAGGTAACCGAAAGTAATACCTCGAATAACCAATTCTTCGGTCTACTATACCTCTTCTCGAGTAACCATGTAAATTCGTCTAACATCTGTTCTTGACGGCTGAGCTCAAGTAGCTTCAAAAGTCTGCCATGGAGGATCTGAAGTCAACTGCTGAACTGAGATACAATATCCAAAATGACTGCAATGGAGATGACAAACACTGTTGTACTGGCAAAGAGTACACAACCAGTTATGAGGTACTGAAGAACTGCCAACATCATAGCATGCTCCAACTCTACAAATAGTATAGCTGCAACTGGAGAATGCAGCATAGATACGACTATCATCGTAAAATCTCTCCTCTGTATAAAGCATAACCACGCCTAGGAAGGTAATAGTTATCGTCTGGACGTCTGAGTCTTCTGAGATGTCCTCTGCTGATAGTGCTGAGTAACTCGCTTCTCTCAGCTGGAAGTATCAAAGAGCTCCAACTATATATGAGGTGGTAAATCGCTGCTAATGTGATAACCCAATCTTCTATAATGATTTCGACTTTTGAGGTTGTGGATCGTCTTCTCGAAAGCATCATCATAGTCTTCAACTGAGTCTCCAAAGTACATACTCTCCTCGTAGATAATGGCTGCTTATAGTAGAAGTAGATAAAAAAATCCATCGGATAATCTGACTCTGCATGTCATCGTGACCCACACTACACACACATAATCTCCCTTCGGAGTCTTTCCTCTGATTTCACTGATAAACATGAGAAAGTTCTGACATTCTACAGTCGGTCTTCCATGATCTGAAAACTCTCCAATAGTCGCTCGTGACTCATGACTCCAATCTTGCTCCTTTTGTTAAACATTCGGAGACTTCTAATTCCAATAATTTGACTTGCAATATATGCTTATCAAATCTCCAACTCTTAAAACACTAGCTACGGAGTCATTCCTATGCACATGACTCGGTCTAAGGACTTCTGATAGGATCTGATAGAAAATCCAAACATCCTAATCAAGATGTCAACTGATAAACCCGTGGGTGGCCAAAACCAACCCAATCATATTCTTGAGCTATTAGGTGGTCGTAATCTTTGCAAGTCTAATGACTCTGCATGGTACCTTCATTACCAAACGATCACCCAACCTGAAGCTCAAGAATTCCCTGACGATGAGTCAAAGAAGATGACGTGGGGAAATACTCTCTCACAACATCACCAAACTATAACTAAGTGATACATTATTCCCCATAGGTTATTTCCTATATCTTCCACCAAGTACCGGCTAGATCTAGATAATGGTATTCAATTAACACTACTTTCTTCGTATAACACGAGTTAAGTACTCAAAAGTACTCTCAAAGTTATACAACCTAGAACGACCAATCCGGGGATCAAAATCCCTATGTCTGTAATCTTTGATCTTCACAAGAAATGTGACAGTCTAACCCCTGCTTTCCGACTCGGTATCAGTCGGCTCTCAAAGGTAATTCACCTTTTTGATAGCAGATCCATATTTAATAACCTCAACATGTCGTCCTCATGGTCAACTCAAACCATGGTTACGAATAGTGACTACCACACTACAAGTCATCCCTGTTATGAGCAACTAAATGCATAGCCAACAAAAGGATATATAATAACAGTTAACATACCTTAAACCTTGTAGCTCGGAGATGTCCCGCAATAGTCAGATCCCAGAACTCACAAAACCAAAAACGAGTAAAACAAAACTCGATATTCGAACGAAATAAAATCCAAAAGTGGACTTCACAACCTAGGGCTCTGATACCAATAAAATTATCACGCCCCGAGAGTATGCCGAGCTGAAAATAATCGAACAACATCTCCCCTGTACGTGATACAATTCCCTGATATACATAAAGTCTTTCGGCCACAATCACATAACATATATATGGACAATACTAAACAATACATCCACAATAACACAAAGGTGCGCACCGGTGCTATTCTAACATACTAAACAAAAATAACATACAAACCAAAAGCCAAATACAACACTGATTATACATGACTATACTACAAAAACAACAGCGGAAACAAATATGTGGAAAACCCCAATTGTTCGGTGTGAGATGGGATCAGTTGGCAGAGCTTCGAATGTCCAAGGAAATCTTCTACTTGTTACCTGGGCGACAGGAAACCCAGGGTCTGGGGTGGTGAGTATAAACTCAGGGGTAATATATAGAAAGTGCATGAACAACATATAGGATATAGAGATCTACAAGTATACATGTGAAGATCTATAGGTATACATAATATGTCCAATAGACATACAGTCCTATCCAAATCTAATAACAAATAACCACAGTAAAGTCATATTTAATGCATATACTAAACTGATTAACTGAGCATGAAGTAATGTACCAACGTACTTGAAGGTCTGCAACACCATAAGCTATATCATCCTGAACAGATATACAATAACATAACCCATATAACGTACAAAGTCAATCCCATATTAGACCAATACTCAGACATATGAACAGTATATAATCACATGTAATAACATCCCGGTCCATACTACACTATGACATGACGCTAATCAAATGCATAAAATAGTCTAGACCAACACATATATCATGCTCAATACACAGCAATATATAATATGCAAATGACATGTATCATGATGTACAAACATATGCAGCAATCATAGCTCAATCAAATGTAGCATCTCACAAGCATATGTAAAACATATATCGAATACATGGATACATATATATCAGCAATGCACATGCATGGCCATGTTTGCGGACCCGTCCAACCACGACCCCAGAATCGCCCAGGTGGCACGACATGACGACTAGTCCGACTCTAGCTGCAACTACTCTCAAGTGGCCGAGTTGGGTAGTATGAATGAGTAGCATATAAGCGTAAAAAGCTAACTACTCCACGGGGGTCCCTACTGCTGGTCGCTCTGTCACTACCCATGAGTAGAGGAGCTCCACACACAGGACAACTACACGTCACAAAACCACCGTCTATAGTGGGTGAGTGCTAACACTACTCTGCACAATGGCCAGGTGTGCATCTCTAGCTACCACCATCTATAGTGTCACGCCCGCCCTTCCCGTAATCTAGAGGGGGAGGAAAGGCGGCGTGACGCGATCATACATGTGTGCATATACAGCGGAAGACTTTAAACTTTTTTTTAAAAAAAAACATAAAACATGGAACATGCATTTACCTTTGACCATGCAAATAACTCAACATTCTTAACCATGTAACAGGTGAACATTTACTAAGCATGCATAATCATTTCGTAAGGCCACTACTTGGTTCAAGTTCATGATAATCAACATAATGGACACCAAGTAGCAACCATCAAAACATCAAGTAGTGATCAACTCTTAACAACTAACATGCAAAACTTTAAAACATGCATAAGTCTTGGAACATAAAATAGATCTCTTCCATCATGCCACTGCCACACACACACTTTGCCTCTCCTGCTGCCCCCTTTAGTCTAGCCATTCTTTACCCTTTTCTGCAGTACAAGGGAAACATGAAACTATAAGCACATAGATTTAGTAAGATCCTTTCCTACTCACAAAAGCCATACATCAAGTATTAGACATAGAATAGTGACATGTTCATCTAGACAACATATAGGCGTAGCATTCATATAGAAGTCTTGACATAATCATTTAGGAACATATAGGCATAACATTCATATAAAAGTAGTGACATGATCATTTAGGAACATATAGGCATAGCATTCATATAAAAGTAGTGACATGATCATTTAGGAACATATAACTAGAATTCGTAAAACATAATAATAACATAGACATGAAAATGGTATATGCAAGATGTTCTTTGAAAACATATATTTTATAGGTACTTAAACATAATCTCAACATGGAGGGCCCGACATTGTACCACATACATCATCATCTTTGCACGCATCCCTAAATAAACCTGAGGTAGCTAATCCCGAACCTACTAGGGTACTAGGTCCGTACTATGACCGTCGACCTAGGGGCAACATAGGAGCCCATCCTAGGCCCGTACTACGACCGTCGACCTAGGGCAACTTAGGAGTCCATCCCATACTAGGTCCGTACTATGACTGTCGACCTAGGGGCACGTGGGAGCCCATCCCGTGGACCTTGCTAGGGTTTGGTACAAGCCATACAAAAGTAAAATAGCATATTATGTTTCTTGTCATAACATAAAGAGTGCTCTTAGTTCCCATTCATAGGGAAGCATCTCTTAGGCATTTCATCATACATACTTTTCATCATACATACTTAAGCCATGCATTCTTAGGCATTTCATCATACATACTTAAGCCATGCATAACGTAGGTGTGTCCTAATGGACATGAAACATAAGCGTGTACATTATGACGTAATGAGCATAACACAAGCATACATTAGTACAATCAGCATGGACATAAGGTAGTGGCATAACAAATCATGATATCGTAAAGTCTACCTATCATCATGTCAACATCATACATATAGATATACATCATGACATGGAAGATCATTAGCAAGCATAAGCATGTTTTAAGGATGATACCCAATACCATCACATACTACCTAACATGGGGAATTCTTAGCAACCATAGAGGGGCTTGGAATTTCTTCCTAATCCTAATTCTTGGTCTTGGTCGAAACCCTTAAAGGATAATCTTAAGAAATCAAACACTCAACATACTAACACAAGGCCTAACTAACATTATGTTAACATCATATATACATATAGCATGGCATGGAAGATCATTAGGAGCATAAATAGGGACTTGGCCGAAACTTTCAAAGAGGGGTTTGAAATCAAAGACTCAAACAACTTGTACAAGGTCTAACTAACATCATGTTAACATCATATATACACATAGCATGACATGGAAGATCATTAGGAGCATAAATGGGGTCTTGGCCGAAACTTTCAAAGAGGGGTTTGAAATCAAACACTCAAACTTGTACAAAGTCTAACTATCAACATGTTAACATCATATATGAATATATCATGGCATGGAAGATCATGGGTGAGCACAAACATGTCTTGGTTGAAACATCCAAGGAAGGGTCTTAGGAAATCAACACCCAAAACAACTTGTACAAAGCCTAACTATCAACATGTTAACATCATATATATATAAAACATGGCAAGGAAGATCATTGGTGAGCACAAGTGGGGCTTGGCCGAAACTTTCAAAGAATGATCTTAAGAAATCAAACACTCAAACAACTTACACAAAGCCTAACTACATCATGTTAACATCTTATATACATGTAGCATGACATGGAAGATCATTAGTAGCCCAAACATGGTCTTGGCCGAAACCCTAATAGAGGTTTTTAAGGATTCAAATACTCAAACAACTTACACAAAGCCTAACTACATCATGTTAACATCTTATATACATGTAGCATGACATGGAAGATCATTAGAAGACATGAACATGGGTTGGCCAAAACTTCCAAGGGGTTTTTTAAGAATTCAAATAATCGAAACAACTTGTACTGCAGGTGAGGGGATTACTTACATGCTTTCGCTTGGTTTTCTAATAGAACTATACCCTTGGAGCCAAGGCAAAGCCTCCTCTTTTCTTCTTGAGGTTTCGGAAATGGGAGAAGGGAGAGGGATGGTTTTCGGTGGAGGAAGAAGAAAGGAAGAAAAGAATGATGAATTGGTGTTCTCTTGTCTCCTCATTACTCCTATTTATTCAAGTGAAGGTGTCCCTTTGCCTCCCCTACCCTTATCTATCATTTCCCTTACCCTTCTAATAGCACACCCCTGCTGGGCTTCTAGTTATCACATGCATCTTAAGGTTTAATTACCTGCTTGGAGGTTCAGGGTTCAAACCCTGGGCCATGCATCCTTTTTGGCTCTATTCTCTTTTATTTTTGAAGGAGCCCAGATAAAAGCCCATTATAATCATGAAAAATTCTTATAAAATTTGCTAGAAATTTTACGGGCGTTACATATAGTGGCCGAGCGCGGCACATCTAATGCTCTGCCCTCAACCCTGCTACCACTACCCTGAGTGGCCGGGGAGGCAGGATGACTGACGACCCGTCTCAACCACAAGGGAGACCCCAGTCGACAGCATGCTTGCAAATGTAATGATGCATAGCTCCATATACGTATCCTCGCAACACTCCCTATCCCACGGGGAGTCCTGGTCAACCAAAAGTCAACTATACAAGGACTACTAATCCACAAGGCACTCTCTACCACACAGAGAGTAATACACAATTGACAGTCAATCATGCTAAGACCTCTAGTCCATAGCGATATACTATCGACAATCCATATAACCATACACAGATACATGATCCATAATGGATATACCATCACGCTAGGACCTCTAGTCCTTAGCCACATACTGACCACCACACACTTGTCTATGCACAGACAACTAGATCCACCATAGATGCACCACTGATATGTGTATGATATAACAATCAACTTCATAATCTGATCCATCACCTAACCCTAGTGATGTGACCCGGTAACCCAATCTGAGTTCACAATGGTAACCCTAATCACATGTACTTAACTGAACGTCTATCAGCTAACACATAATAGGGTTTGTAATTCATATCCATGATAAAAGAATGATGAACTAACAACAATATCTCAAAGGTCAAGGCTAAGTACAAGCACATGATAAAATAAGAGTGGAGTCAAGGTAAAAGAATTCAGCATAAGTCCAAATTCATGCACCAGAATTAGTCAAAACTACATGACCAGGGTAGATATTACCCACCTGATATGTGAAACACCAACTGTCTTCACGTCCGAGAATCTATCTTGAATTAAGATCCTGAAATCAACATCCTTGATTAGTTTCACCAGTACAACTTCTTGCCCCAATTTCGAATATCTAATCTGTGTCAAACAACCACATTAAGGCAAGACCAATTCCAATCGACAATCGCAAGATACCACAACTATCATAAGATCATTACCCGATCCATTTATCCACTTAACTTAATTAACCATCCATATCAATTGAAATACAGAAACTCAACCAATATAACAACTTCTTTCAATATGAAGCATAGAAATACGACCGAATCATAAATCAATATAGATCTTACCTCAATCAGCTCTCGAGTTCACAACTACCTGTCACCACAAAGATCTAGCTTCAAAATTAACAATTCATCAAACTCACCTTCCTTAATCACAATTGCAAAATTCCTGGATCTTGCTATAGTAAATCTGTTCAACGACAGTCCACTATTCCGATCGTCCTTCCTATCCAAAATCACAATATCACAGCTTACACACCACTCTCAAACTACTCATCCAAAACTGAAATCCATAACACCGTAGAACGGATGAAGAATTTACCTCGTGAAGAGGCAAAAAATGTCAGCGATAATCTGCAACGAGGATTTGAAGATGGAGACAGCCCTTGCTGCTGTTGAGATCACAAAAAGAGGTCGGCGACAGATCAACTCGAAGAGATGAGGGCGATCTGCTCGATCAAGGAAAACAGAAGGAATCGACAACTCCGCAAAACCATCGCCAGTTGTCGGTAGAGCAAACTGAAGCAAGCGATTGACGGAGCTAGGGTAGTCGTCAACGATCGTGTATAGCTGGAGGAGCTTGCTTCCATCGAGATCGGGAGGAATAGAGCTCGAGTGAGGGTAGGCGACCGCCGGTGAGGCAACCGACGATAGTGGCGATCGGCACAGCGAAGGGGAAGAAGAACAATGACGATGAGCTAATCTTTGCGATGAGAACCAGATCAGGATCAGGGATAATCGAGGGCGTCGCGATGACGAAAACAAAGAAAGGAGAAGAACTCCAGCATGGCCGGTGATGGTGAGCTCCGGCAGCGGTGATAGTGCGGCGGCAATGAGGAAGAGGAGAATCGGCCGGAAGAGGACATCGCGATGGTGGAGAAAGGGAAATTGCAATTTGAGGAAGAGATTGCGGCTGGGAAAGAAGAAGAAGGAAATGGGTTAGCGGATGCGGGTTGGCTCGACCCTTTAAAGGTAGTCCAATGCGATTTAGCTTGTGGTTAGGCTAACCCAAGTCAAGCTTAAATAGCTCAAGTTGACCTAAGACTAACCATATGAACTCCATTTAAATCCAAAAAAAATCCTAAAATTTCCACTAAATCTCTCTTACTTTGTAAGGGATATTTATTTATTTATTTATTTATTTTCTTTTCCATATCTTACAGTTTTGATGTTTGACAATGAGTTGACCATTGTTTGACAATGGATTGACTATATGGTTGACATGAGATTGACCATATGATGGAGAAGTCCAAGTGGGACGCTTGGCAATGGGAAGTCCAAGTCTTATGTACTTGGCATGGAAAGTCCAAGTCTTGTGTACTTGGCATGGAAAGTCCAAGCATGGGTCATGGCAAGGGAAAGTCCAAGCTTAAGTCTTGGCAATTGGAATGTCCAACATGGATTAGCATGGAAAGTCCAAGCATTGGTCTTGGCAAGGGAAAGTCCAAGCTTGAGTCTTGGCAAATGGAAAGTCCAACATGGGTCGGCAAGGGAAGTCCAAGGGTTGATATTAGTGGCGTAAAGTCCAAGCGTGAGTCTTGGCAGCATAAGTCCAATGGTTTGGCGCGTAAAGTCCAAGCGGTAGTCTTGGCATTGTAAGCCCAAATGTTCCTTAGCAGTATAAACCACATTAGCATGACAATAGCCGATGGAAGCACCTGAAGGCTAGCATATGGATGAATAAGTCATGGATGACTTGGAGCGATCCGATAGGCATGAGACTGATGGAGGTGGCTAGAAGGCTTAGGTCTAGGCTAAGGGTGGTCTAACATGTATTAGGGCATCATACTTGAGGTAAACCTCATGATTGAGGTATAGCAGTCGACTGGGGTTATGGACCAATCGACTGGTCAAGTATTTTGACACTTGGCAGCCAAGTTGACTCTGAGCAGTCAACTCGGATTATGACCAGTCGACTGGCCAGGAGTCGATTGATGTTCGACTGCAGTAAAAGGCCTTGGCAGTCGATTGCCATCATTGGGACGATCGGCCGATGGTAAGCGAGCGATCGTATCGTGGAAGCGAGTCGACTCCGATGTTGGTCATGAGAATGAGAACACTTTCGGTGGCCGTGAGAAGTCGACTACGAGCGTTAGCGATCGACTCATCGTAATGGCGATCGCCCGATCTATTCGTTGGAACTTGTCCAATGTGGATTAAGTCATTGTCTCACAACGACTATAGGAGCAATCAATTGATGGTCGCGAGCTGTCAACTGCTAGGTGGAATCCAACCCGAGTTGCAACTTTAAAAGGAGCTTGAGGAGAAGGATTTTGGTAGCGATTTCTTGGGTGATTTGGAGTGATTTGCTAGTGCAAATCAGTGTCTCCAAGTGCAGCTCAAGCAACCAAACAAGAGAACATCCAAAAGTGAATTTGTAAAGTTTTCTTTATGTTTTTTTGCATATTTCATTTGTAATTACTTTTATTTACTTGTATTACTTGTGTAATCATTGTACGAGGTTTCTCCACCTCCGACTTGTTGTCGAGAAGAAGTTATTAGTGATGTTTGTATCGCTAGGGCTCATTTGAGCTCAACACGTGGAGTAGGAACCCTAAGGTTCCGAACCACTTTATATTCTCGTGTTGTGTTTGTGTTTGTCACATTTTGTATTGCATTATTATTTCCGCTACGCATAACAAGCTTTGTAGATGAACACGAATGAATTCCATCAAATCGATGAGAACGCACCATTCACCCCCCTCTAGCGCTCACCGACATTCCTACAAGGCACACCCTACGTCTCAACACTTCCCCAAACTGATTCAGAGCCAATTGCGACAATCCTAAGCTGACTAGCAACAATCAAAATTACTTAACATGGATAGATCCCGTATAAAGATTGAAGCACATGCGACCGAATAACGAATTTGCCACAAATATCAAAGGGACCTATCAAACTACTGAAATTATTCCCATGGAAAAGAAACCCTCTATCAGATCTGATGAATAATATCCCCAATAGTATGATAAAATATCATCTTGGGTGAATGATAATACCAATAATATAACAGTAAAATACCTTAGAAACATCATTAACCCCTGCAAGAGAATATTAGTTACTTAACACTTAAGCTCTTGTATCAGACATAAAAACTCTAGAAAAAGATCACCGAATTTCAGCATCACTACCCCTGATATCCTATTGATTCCACATATATGGATAACAACACCATTGATATGACATAATGTCTTTATGACCCCACCATTCCATGCTATTTATAACACTATAAAGGAAAAATATTCACATCCAATAATGGAAAAAAAAGAAACATCACCAACACCAAGAAATGTTTAAAGAATTTTGAAAACTCAGAAATTATGACACTTACTAAACCCAATACTAATAGGCAATACTCAGTACGCATAAGAAATTCTTTCCTACTGACATAGAGTTTACCCACTCTAGTATAGATCATATCCACCTTAGAGGCTAGGATAACTGAAACAGACACAATCATAACATCAAAACTAATGCCATCCCTTCATGTTAAAGAGCAATAACATAAGACAGTATGTAGTTGAAGTTCACATAAAATAAGTAATAGCACTAAAGAGCAATACTATGTATGTAAAAAATGGGACAACTAAAAAATTAGAAGAAAAGAATTATGTTGTATCGAAATGAGTGCTAGATGGGAGGGGGGGGGGTGAATAGTGTAAGGGATCGGATGGGCCGGCTAGAGGGGGGTGAATAGCCCTCGTATGTTTGACGTCGTAAATTGCTCGTCTACAAAAGATTAGCGCAAGCGGAATATACAAATACAAAGCGAAAGACAAGCAATAAAACAAACGCTAACACGATGGTATAACGTGGTTCACGGCTACGCCGCTAATCCATGGTCCCCGATTCGTCCTCGGTGAATCACTCCGTTAAACCAATCCACTAAATGGTCTCTCCTTTGCACCAAGCTAGGTGGAGGTAACCTTTACAACCAAGATCACTCTTCTTACAATAGGATTGAAGTAAAAACAAGTAAGAAGAGTTTAAAGCTTGTGGGGCACTAGGAAGATCGTTTGGAGTATGAGCATTAGCCTCTCAAAGGCTTACACCCTCTCTTTTTATAGAGGGCTATTTTCTTCCGTTTGGCGCCACGTTATTGCGCCCTTGGCGATCAGCTAACTAGCGGCCTCCGAACACGTCGGATCCCGACCGTTGTAGTCAGCGGAACTCTTGGCAAGCGGCCCGATGGACCTCATTGGTTGGGATGCCTCCGTAGTCAAGCGCCCGATCGGCTACGAGCGGTTACGTGGCGAAACCCTATTGATCGATCGACTCGCCCGGTAGTCGTGATGTCTTGCGATGATCGTGCGGCCCGCAATCGATCGGTCGTATACGGTCGAGCTCACTCGACTCGAGCGATCGAGCCATGACATGGCGATCGGCCCGGTGTCGAAAACCATCCGACACTTGGCCAAATGGCCAAGTTTCACCTAAGAGCTACCCTTCCCCGGGTTACAATCGCTCACTCTCATTTCTCGGAGTCCCTCGCCTTCGAAGTTCTCTTCGTTCTCGGCTACGTCCCTTGGCAGCATCAGGCGCACGGCTCTGCAATGCTCCTTCGCATCTCTTGCCTCGAAGTCTACTTCCTCCGACTTCACTCCAAGCTTCTCGTCCGGCGGTCCCTCGGATGCTCCAAGCACACGGCTTCCGCAAAGCTATCCTTCACCGACTCAAGGCACGAGTCATGAGATGTGAAACTCGCCACGGCTCCATGTGCGAATTACTAGGTCCTGCACGACTTCAACGCACATATCACATCAACATATCAAACTAACTTAAACCCTTTGCCACACCATCAAAACCATATTACGGCAAGAGATTGCCCTAACAAATAGCACACAAAAACTTTTCGTTCGTTCATAGATTCGATAAGCAAGAAGAGTAAAGTGCAGTGGAAAATAAAACAAGACAAATACAATTTTACTTGGTTCACAGCCTTTGTCACGCCCCGGGAGTATGCCGTGCCGAAAAGTAAACGGACAACATCTCCCCTGTACGTGGCAACATATCGGGTTAATACAAGGCCCGTAGGCCCACAACAACAATATGATATACACAGATATCAACATATAAAATGCAGCGGAAACATACAACAGATAAAACAATATACAATGACCCAACTGTGTACTCCGGAGTGACTTGACACAACAAGAAACATAATAGAAGTCACATCGAAAGTCAAATACATACAACACGTCCGTATATCACAGATACGGAACTAATACAGGTTAAAACCACAAAACGACAATCCGTAGAAATACAACAATACGAAAAACATGTCCATTCGTCCGGTGTGAGATGGGATCATTTGGCCAGAGCTCGACGTCAAGAAATCTTCTACCTGTTATCGGCGAAACCCGAGTCAGGTGGTGAGTATAAACTCAGGGGTAATATATAGAAAGTGCATGAACATATAGGGTAAAGAAATCTACAAGTATACATGTGAAGATCTACAGGTATACAGCATGAGTCCAATAGACATACAATCCTATCCAACTCTAATAACAAGTAACTACAGTAAAGTCATACGCAATGTATATACTAAACTGCTCACTGAACATAAAGTAATGTACCAACGTACCTGACGGTCTGCAACACCATAAGCTATATCATCCTGACAGATATACCATAACATAACCCATATAATGTACCAGGTCAATCCTATACCTGACCAATACTCAGACATATGAACAGTATATGATCACCTGTATAATAACCCGGTCCGTACCACATAATGACATGATGTTAATCAAATGCATATAACAGTCTGAATCAATGCATGTATCATGCTCAACACATAGCAGTAAATAAAATGCAAATGGCATGTATCATGATGTACAAGCATGTGCAACAATCATAGCTCAATCAAATGCAGCATCTCACAGGCATATGTAAAACATATATAAAATACATGCATACATATATATCAGCAATGCATATGCATGGTCACTGTCTGCGGACCCGTCCAACCACGACCCCAGAGTGGCGGTGGTGGCGACGAATGACAACTAGCCCGACTCGGTGCCACCACTCTCGAGTGGCGAGGGTTAGTAGTATATGGTAGCGTGTAAGCGTAAAAACTAACTACTCCTAGGCCCTGCTGCAAGCCACGCTGTCCCTACCCATGAGTAGACAAATGCGCTGCAGACATTGCACCTCACACAACCACCGTCTATATAGTGGCGAGTGCTAACACCACTCGCGGTGGCGGTGCATCTCCGACTACCACCATCCATAGTGGCGAGTGCGCACATCCAATGCTCTGCCCTCAACCTGCTACCACTACCCCGAGTGGTCGGAGGCGGGATGGTGACGACTTGTCTCAATCCACAAGGGAGACCCGGTCAGCGCATGCATGCAATGTGATGATGCATAGTTCCATACATGTATCCTCGCGACACTCCCCATCCTACGGGAGTCTGGTCAACTAAAAGTCAATTATGCAAGGACTACAATCCATAAGACTCTCTCTATAGCATAAAGAGTCATACTCATCTGACCGTCAACCACGCTAAGACCTCTAGTCAATAGCGATATACAATCGACCATCCATAAAACCATACACAGGCATACAATCCCTAATGGATATACCATCACACTAGGACTTCTAGTCCATGGTCACATACGGCAACCATACAATTATCTATGCACAGACAACTAGATCCATCATAAATGCACCACTAATACGGATATGATATAACAATCGACTCCATAATCCAAACCATCACCTAACCCTAGTGATGTAATACAGTAAACCAATCTGAAGTCACAAAGATAACCCTAACCACATGTACTTACTGAACATCTATCAGCTAATACATAATAGGGTTTATAGTTCCTATCCGAGCTAGATAATCAATGAAGTACCAGAGTTTATATCTCAAAGGTCAAGGCAGTACAAGCATATGATTAACATGAGTGGATTTAAGGTAAACAGGTATAAACATATATATCCAAGATCATGCACTGGAATTGATCAAAACTACCGGACCAGGTAGATATTACCCACCTGATATGTGAACCACCAGTCATCTTCACGTCCGCAAATCTATCTCAAATCAAGATCCTGAAATCAACATCCTTGGTTAACTTCACCAGTACCACTTCTTGCCCTGATTCCGAGTATCTAATCTGTATCAAACAAACACATTAAGGCAAGACCAATTCCATCCGACAATCACAAGATACCACAGCTATTTATTCACTTATCCTAAACAAGTATCCACATCAATTGATCTATCCATTTTCTTAATCACCTATGTAGATCATCACAAGAAGTAACAACCTTCCTCCACTAGCTGTTAATAACAACCCAATAACCACACAACAATGACATAATATCCATATCAAATACAAATCATAACTTTCAATTTCAAGCTTACCCATCCGAGCCTTGCTTCCATCGCTTCGTTGATCCACATTCCCCTTAACGATTCACTGCCCAATTTCACTATCTTCTCGCCTTATACACATCCAGCATTCCTTAGCTCCACCTTGATCACACATACAAGGAAACCGAATCAAAAATCCCAACTGCTGGTCGGAATGTCCTCAACCTGCTGGAAAACAGAGCCATAAACTCAGTGTTGCTGTGACAACACACAAATCCAGTTTACTAGTTGCTGTGAACAAAATCACACCAAAACCTACCTTGCAATGCAGCTCACACCAATTCCCCTTTTCAATCTACTCTCCTAGCTACGGCAGCAACCGGCGAAGGTAGCTCACCGGCGAGGCAAGCTACGGTAAACCACTACAGCAGTGCTAAGAAGAATTTCTCGTTGCACAGTTCAGATCCGACTCGAGCAGCGAGGCTGGCGATGTTAGCGTAAAAGCGGAAGAAGCGGAACCGGAATAGCTCACCGACGGTGGCGGCTATGCAATCAAGTGGCGATTCGGAGAACGGAAGAAGCTGCTGGAGAGGCACCAACGCATCCAGCGGTTGCGGTGCTCGACGGAGAGAAATAGAAATAGGGATCTGGGTCGAGGAGTGGTAGCAGCAAAATTCACGGTTGGAAATTGGTCGTGGCTGCCGCCAGCGTTCGACGGAGCTGGCGATCGCTCCGGCGATGCTTGAGAGAAGGAGGAGTGGCGGAGACTCTCGGCGAGACAGGCGGCTCGGTCGAAAGAAATAGGAAGTAGTCGGTGATGGAGATGGTGGCGATCGGCACGCGTGGCGACCACAGCGGCTAGAGGAATTGGCTATCGGCGTCGGCGATCAAAGGACAAAGGAGAGCTCACGGCGGTCGCGGCGTCGCGTGCGATCGGGAAGACTGCGACGGCGAAACGAAGAAGAGAAGATTTGCGATCGGGGAAGGAGAAGAAACTGCGGCAACCGGATCAGATCGGATTCGTTCGGCAGCTTTTAAACACCGTTCGAGTGATTTGGCTAGCCCAACCCAAATCCAACCCAATCCTGATTTGGGTTAAGCTCAACTGGTTCGGCCCAATCAGCCCAAGCCCAATTTAGCCCAAAGCCCAATTTCATCCCAAGCCCTAAATCCAGCCCAATTAATCCCCTAATGAATCACAATTAATTAAAGGATTTAATCCATATATATATATATATATTTTTTTTTTCATACTTTACATTCTCCCCCACTTATAAAAATTTGGTCCCCAAATTTCCGACTTATATACTTGTACGATGTGTCAAAATAACCATCTCAAGTATCCGGAGAAAAGTCACCTCTCAAGTGACTAAGTGGGGTACTGAGCTCGAATATTACATTCCGGCTCTTATATACACTCTCAATCAATCTATTACAGGGTAAATCATTGTATCAAAGTGGAGCTCTAGACTCGTAACTGATGGGAGACTTTGCCAGAATCGCAAGGTGAATCATGAATCACTATCAGAAATGATACTCAAAGTTACTCCATGGATATAATTCCATCAAGCGATCCAACGGAGTCCATCTTACGGCTCGGAAGAAAATGAGCGAACCTAGCTAATCGATCATCGATTACCCAAATCCTATCAAGTCCTTTCCGAATTCTAGATAATCTCCCAACACAGTCTAACGTACTAGGCTCTCACTTTATCACGGTACGAAACCCTACCGATCACAATATTCCACCTTTGCTTGTTGGCATACTCAACACCAACCTACGCAATCAACCGTGTCCCATATATCGTTCCACCAACCGGAACGTCTCAATACTCACTATTTTCGGATACACTCCGAATAAATCACCACTCACGAATGAAGAGTCTCCTGTAACAACTCTTCCTAAATCGAATGCAACTCTAGGAACCACTATCCTTTCCTAGAGACGTAGATTTATTCTCATCTATGGTAAATACCAAATCAATCTAAAGAAACCACAACTTTCTTCAAGATTGGGAATATATCCATAAATATATCCTCCACAGATATGATGACAATCGATCTCAAATACTCCAAGAGTACTTGATTCCTCAAATCCATGAACGAATAAATCGTTAATAAGTCTAATGACATTATCAACAACTCGTAAAATTCATACTAAGTATGAAATGTCGTCTTTTATACACCTGCATCCTTTTACTCTAAGCTACAGATAGCTTAATCATCACACCGACAATGATAATTGTATGACACTAAGTCACTACAATATCAAACATCCAGTCGTAGACCAACCCTAGGATATACACAGGTGTCATTTAGCTGATCTAACAAATCCTCTATCCACAACGAAGGATACTCATTCTCAACTACTGCATTCCAATCATCGATAATCGATGCATAACCTCAAAGGTCTGTCTCTCTTTTAACAAAGAGTTACAAGTCTTCTCAAGAAGAAACACTAGGAAAGATAAATCTCCCATGATGTTTAGAAACACTGATACCCATAAAATCATCTCCCGGCATGAGGTCCCCAATATCAGGATTATTCCCGAAATCACCTCAATCGCTTACTCCACTTGCCCATGCAGTGGCAAGTTCGAGAGTTCATCCAAAACTACATCTGAATACTCTCAGATTATACGTACATCCGAGAGTCCTAGTATACCAACGCTCCAACAATCCAACTATCCGTAAGGATATGTCCATAGCGGAGGTATGTTTAGCAAAGACTAAGGGTATCCCTTGACTTCTTGGTTGTCGATCAACATCTCACCAGATGGTAGAGAAAAATCACCAACCCACAAGTCGATAGGAACCCTTCTAATCCTATATAAGAACATTCTAAACCAAGATACCTATAACTACCAGTATCTCTCGATATATCCGCAAATAGAATAATCTAAAGTAATACCCCGAAGGACTGATCCTTCGGTCTTCTATACTTTTTCTCGAGTAATCATGTAAACTCGCCCAACATCTGTTCTGGACGGCTGAGCTCATGTAAATACAAAATACTATCATGGAGGAACTGAAATCACCTGCTGAACCTGAAGTACAAACTGATGCAACTGCAGTGGAGATGGTAAACACTGTTGTACTGGCAAAAGATACACATCCGGCTGTATAATACTGAAGAACTGCCAACATCGTAGCCCGCTCCATCTCTGTGAAAGGTATAGCTGCAACTGGAGAATACTGCATAGATACGACTATCGTCGTAAAATCTCTCTCCTCTGAACAAATCATAGCCGCCTGGGAAGGTAACTGTTGCTGTCGTCTGGGAAGGTAACAGTTGTTGGCATCTGGATAAGTAACCGTTGTTGTCTGAACGTCTGAGTCTTCTGATATGTCCTCTGCTGATAGTGCTGGGTAACTCGCTTCTTCCGGATGAAAGTATCAAAAAGCTCCAACTATATCTGAGGTAGTAGATCGTTGCTGATGTGATATTCCATCTTCTGTAATGATCTCAGCTTTCGAGGTTGTGGATCGTCCGCTCGAAAGCATCATCCATAGTCTTCAACTGAGTCTTCAAAATACATACTCTCCTCGTAGATACCGACTGCTTATAGTAGAAACAGATACAATGGTCCCTCGGATAATCTGACTCTGTGTCTCGTCGTAACCCGCACTGCACACACATAATCTCCTTTCGGAGTCTTTCCTCTTAGTTCGCTGATAAACATGAGAAGGCTCGACAATCATGATCGGAAAACTCTCCAATAGTCGTGACTCACGATTTTAATCTTGCTTCTTTTATCCAACATTCGGAGACTTCTAATTCCAATAATTTGACTTGCAATATATGCTTATCAAATCTCCAACTCTTAAAACACTTGCTACGGAGTCATTTCTATACACATGACTCGGTCTATACACTTCCGGTAGGATCTGGTAGGAGATCCAAACATCCTGATAAAGATGTCAACCGATAACCTGTGGGTGGCCAACACCAACCCAATCACATTCTCGAGCTATTAGGGGGTTGTAACCCTCACAAGTCTAACGACTCTGCATGGTACTTTCGTCACCAGACGATCACCCAACCTGAAGCTCAAGAATTCCCTGACGATGAGTCAAAGAAAATGACGTGGGAAAAGACTATCTCACAACATCACTGAACTGCGACTAAATGATACGTTATTTCCAGTAGGTTACTTCCCATCTCTTCTACCAACTACCGGCTATATCCGGATAATGGTATGCCACTAACACTACTATCTTCGTATAACCCGAGTCAAGTACTCCAAAAGTACTCCCAATGTTTTACAACCTAGAACGATCAGTCCAAGGATCAAAATCCCCATGAATATCATCCACTAATTTTTTTTTTTTTACTATCTGCATCCGCAATAGTATACTCGTTGTCCATTACCCCATGGGTAATGATCTGACTAACATAATTAGTGAAAATCTTAAGACTGAAATCCTTGATCTCCACAAGAGATGTGACTACCTAATCTACTCGCTTCCGACTATCGATCAGTCGGCTCTCAAAGGTAATTACCTTTTCGATAGCAGATACATGTCTAATAACCTCAACATATCGTTTCCGTGGTCATCTCAAACCACGGTTACGAATACTAACCAATATCCTATAAGTCATCCCAGTTATAAGCAACTAAATGCATAACCAATAGAAGGATATGTAATAACAATTAACATACCTTAAACCTTGTAGCTCGGAGATGTCCGCAACAGCCAGATCCCAGAACTCACAAAACCAAGACCGAGTAAAGCAAAACTCGATGTCCGAACGAAATCAAATCCGAAAATGGACTCCGCAACCTAGGGCTCTGATACCAATAAAATTGTCACGCCCCGGGAGTATGCCGTGCCGAAAAGTAAACGGACAGCATCTCCCCTGTACGTGGCAACATATCGGGTTAATACAAGGCCCGTAGGCCCACAACAACAATATGATATACACAGATATCAACATATAAAATGCAGCGGAAACATACAACAGATAAAACAATATACAATGACCCAACTGTGCACTCCGGAGTGACTTGACACAACAAGAAACATAATAGAAGTCACATCGAAAGTCAAATACATACAACACGTCCGTATATCACAGATACGGAACTAATACAGGTTAAAACCACAAAACGACAATCCGTAGAAATACAACAATACGGAAAACATGTCCATTCGTCCGGTGTGAGATGGGATCAGCTGGCGGAGCTCCGAACGTCCAAGAAATCTTCTACCTGTTATCTGGGCGACAGAAAACCCAGGGTCCAGGGGTGGTGAGTATAAACTCAGGGGTAATATATAGAAAGTGCATGAACATATAGGGTAAAGAAATCTACAAGTATACATGTGAAGATCTACAGGTATACAGCATGAGTCCAATAGACATACAGTCCTATCCAACTCTAATAACAAGTAACTACAGTAAAGTCATACGCAATGTATATACTAAACTGCTCAACTGAACATAAAGTAATGTACCAACGCATTCGACGGAAGCTATATCATCCTGACAGATATACCATAACATAACCCATATAATGTACCAGGTCAATCCTATACCTGACCAATACTCAGACATATGAACAGTATATGATCACCTGTATAATAACCCGGTCCGTACCACATAATGACATGATGTTAATCAAATGCATATAACAGTCTGAATCAATGCATGTATCATGCTCAACACATAGCAGTAAATAAAATGCAAATGACATGTATCATGATGTACAAGCATGTGCAACAATCATAGCTCAATCAAATGCAGCATCTCACAGGCATATGTAAAACATATATCAAATACATGCATACATATATATCAGCAATGCATATGCATGGTCACTGTCTGCGGACCCGTCCAACCACGACCCCAGAGTGGCCAGGGTGGCACGACAAATGACAACTAGCCCGACTCCAGCTGCCACCACTCTCGAGTGGCCGAGTTGGGTAGTATGACTGAGTAGCGTGTAAGCGTAAAAAGCTAACTACTCCTAGGGGCCCCTGCTGCAAGCCACGCTGTCCCTACCCATGAGTAGACAAACGCCGCACACAGGACAACTGCACCTCACACAACCACCGTCTATAGTGGGCGAGTGCTAACACCACTCTGCACAGTGGCCAGGTGCGCATCTCCAGCTACCACCATCCATAGTGGCCGAGCGCGGCACATCCAATGCTCTGCCCTCAACCCTGCTACCACTACCCCGAGTGGCCGGGGAGGCAGGATGACTGACGACTTGTCTCAATCCACAAGGGAGACCCAGTCAACAGCATGCATGCAATGTGATGATGCATAGTTCCATACATGTATCCTCGCGACACTCCCCATCCACGAGAGTCCTGGTCAACTAAAAGTCAATTATGCAAGGACTACAATCCATAAGACTCTCTCTATTGCATAAAGAGTCATACTCATCTGACCGTCAACCACGCTAAGACCTCTAGTCAATAGCGATATACAATCGACCATCCATAAAACCATACACAGGCATACAATCCCTAATGGATATACCATCACACTAGGACTTCTAGTCCATGGTCACATACGGGCAACCATACAATTATCTATGCACAGACAACTAGATCCATCATAAATGCACCACTAATACGGATATGATATAACAATCGACTCCATAATCCAAACCATCACCTAACCCTAGTGATGTAATACAGTAAACCAATCTGAAGTCACAAAGATAACCCTAACCACATGTACTTACTGAACATCTATCAGCTAATACATAATAGGGTTTATAGTTCCTATCCGAGCTAGATAATCAATGAAGTACTGTAGTTTATATCTCAAAGGTCAAGACAGTACAAGCATATGATTAACATGAGTGGATTTAAGGTAAACAGGTATAAACATATATATCCAAGATCATGCACTGGAATTGATCAAAACTACCGGACCAGGTAGATATTACCCACCTGATATGTGAACCACCAGTCATCTTCACGTCCGCAAATCTATCTCAAATCAAGATCCTGAAATCAACATCCTTGGTTAACTTCACCAGTACCACTTCTTGCCCTGATTCCGAGTATCTAATCATCAGATCAAAAAAACACATTAAGGCAAGACCAATTCCATCCGACAATCACAAGATACCACAGCTATTTATTCACTTATCCTAAACAAGTATCCACATCAATTGATCTATCCATTTTCTTAATCACCTATGTAGATCATCACAAGAAGTAACAACCTTCCTCCACTAGCTGTTAATAACAACCCAATAACCACACAACAATGACATAATATCCATATCAAATACAAATCATAACTTTCAATTTCAAGCTTACCCATCCGAGCCTTGCTTCCATCGCTTCGTTGATCCACATTCCCCTTAACGATTCACTGCCCAATTTCACTATCTTCTCGCCTTATACACATCCAGCATTCCTTAGCTCCACCTTGATCACACATACAAGGAAACCGAATCAAAAATCCCAACTGCTGGCCGGAATGTCCTCAACCTGCTGGAAAACAGAGCCATAAACTCAGTGTTGCTGTGACAACACACAAATCCAGTTTACTAGTTGCTGTGAACAAAATCACACCAAAACCTACCTTGCAATGCAGCTCACACCAATTCCCCTTTTCAATCTACTCTCCTAGCTACTCTGGCGTGAAGGTAGCTCACCGTGAGCAAGCTACGGTAAACCACTACAGCAGTGCTAAGAAGAATTTCTCGTTGCACAGTTCAGATCCGACTCGAGCAGCGAGGCTGGCGATGTTGAAAGCGTAAGGCAGAAGAACGGAACCCAACCGGAATAGCTCACCGACGGCAGGCGGCTATGCAATCCAGCGGCTGGCGATTTGGATCGGAGAACGGAAGAAGCTGCTGGAGAGGCACCAACGCATCCAGTGGTTGCAGTGCTCGACGGAGAGAAATAGAAATAGGGATATGGGTCGAGGAGTGGCAGCAGCGAAATTCGCGGTTGGAAATTGGTCGTGGCTGCCGCCAGCGTTCGACGGAGCTGGCGATCGCTCCGGCGATGCTTGAGAGAAGGAGGAGTGGCGGAGACTCTCGGCGAGACAGAGCAGCTCAGATCGAGAAAGAAATAGGAAGTAGTCGGCGATGGAGATGGTGGCGATCGGCACGCGTGGCGACCACAGCGGCTAGAGGAATTGGCTACCGGCGTCGGCGATCAAAGGACAAAGGAGAGCTCACGGCGGTCGCGGCGTCGCGTGCGATCGGGAAGACTGCGACGGCGAAACGAAGAAGAGAAGATTTGCGATCGGGGAAGGAGAAGAAACTGCGGCAACCGGATCAGATCGGATTCGTTCGGCAGCTTTTAAACACCGTTCGAGTGATTTGGCTAGCCCAACCCAAATCCAACCCAATCCTGATTTGGGTTATGCTCAACTGGTTCGGCCCAATCAGCCCAAGCCCAATTTAGCCCAAAGCCCAATTTCATCCCAAGCCCTAAATCTAGCCCAATTAATCCCCTAATGAATCACAATTAATTAAAGGGTTTAATCCATATATATTTTTTTTTTTCATACTTTACAGCCTTCCTGCTGCTAATCCAAGGCCCTAATGGTCCTAGACTATGTATGTAGGGCAAATCACTAAAATACTCCTCCTCGTTAGAGGTAGGAGTGAACGATTACAATAAAATGATAAAACTCGAGGTAGAGGGACACTCCCCCTCTCCTCGTTACGATTAAAGCTCCGATAAAAAGAAAGAATACAATGTTTGAAATATACTTAAAGTAAAACCTTTACCGAAAACTTAAGGGATGGTAGTTTGAGCTCGGGTTGTCATCATTTCGACAATGCTTCGTTGTCGTAGGATCGTCGGAGTGTTGCAGTGTTTCGGAAGCACTTGGAGAGCTTTGGAATGATGAAAAAGGAGTGGAATGTTGGTGATCGATTGGAAGCTAGAGGGGGGGGTGAATAGCTTGTTGTTTGTTACTACAAAAAGATTAGTGGAAGCACAACAAAAATAATAATAATACAAATGAAAACAATGATAACACAATTCTTTTACGTGGTTCAGAGATAGTGCTCCTACTCCACGGTGATCCTTGAGGTGGATCAACCCTAATAAATATCACTATGAAGCTTTCCTTTACAACAATCCTCCTCTTCTTACAAAGGATGAAGATGGAGCTTAGAGAGGAGGAGGGGATTTAAAATCACTAGAAATCTTGAAAAAATCATGGAGACTTGAGAGTATTATCAAAGAATAAGCATTAGCCCTCAAAACCTCCACAATCCCTCTTTTTATAGAGAGAGGGCTGATTTTTCCGTTGGAGCACCATCAGTCAACTGATGCACAACATCAGTCGACTATCATCGTGGTTAACGACTTCTGAATAGCCGGATTCGCGGGATTCTGAGTCCTTACCTCCAATGACACTCTCATCAATCGACTGATCTCTCCATCAGTCGACTGATAGAGTGATCGGTCGAGTGATCACAGGTTGCAGTCGAGTGAGACTCCATTCTGTGCCCGTATTTAACTTGATCAGTCGACTGCCACTATTTGACAGTCGACTGATTGCAATATCAGTCGACTGCCACGACCAAAGTAGTCGACTGATCGTCAGAGTTTCATCCTGACTCAGTCAAGCACCTGATCAGTCGACTGATACATCATATCAGTTGACTGATACTCATCAAGTATGAATAATTCATACTTGATTTCACCCCCTAGATTTAGACTCAACCTTCTAGCTCTTCCTTAAGCCTTGCACCTCCAGGATCCCTCCGAGTCCGCGACTTGTTCATCCTTTACGCTTTGCTTCCAAGAGCTTCCTTCGGTTTTGTCATGTCTTGGGTTTCCCTTTGCCAAAGCGTGCTTGGACTTTACGCCGCCAAGTCTACATGCTTGGACTTATGCTGCCAAGACTTGCCTTTTGACTTCTTTTTCCAAAGTCCGTTTGGACTTAATGCCACCAAGACAACATACTTGGTCTTATGCTGCCAAACCTTTACCTTGGACTTCTCTTGCCAAGATCATACTTGGACTTTGCCTTTACCAAGTCTTCATACTTGGATTTCCCTATCACTTGAACATGTTCACAATTAGATCACAAATTGTTGCTTAACTTAGATGATTATCCAAACATCAAAACATATAAATGCTTAGAGCATTGTTACGCCAACAATCTCCCCCTTTTTGATGTTTGACAATCATTTAAGTTAGGTCTTTTAAAGATACGCACATAATCATATTTCCAAATCACATAATCATATATCCAATTCTAACTTAAACATTTCTTCTCCCCCTTTGACATACATCAAAAAGAGAAGAAATTATATATTTCATAAAAGAATTGAATGTGTTGTAATCTTGAACTAAGGTATAGAATTGAAATTTAGCTCCCCCTTAATCCAAGATATAGTTCATGATGAGTAAAAGACATGTGGAGCAAAAGCCTAACACACAATTTGAAAATTAAATCCTAACTTTGCACCAACAATGTAAATTTTGGGGATGAAAAAGATATATTTTATGAAACTCCCCCTAAAACACCGCATTAAACAGTCCTAAAAATTTGTTTATACTCAATATTATCATGCTATAGTTTTAGGACATCAAAGATACACTAAATATCAGAAAATGGAGCTATTTTTTAGAAAAACACAATGTATCAGTTGACTGGTTTCTGACTCAGTCGACTGCTATGCCTGAAATCCGAATTTTAGCCTTTTTAGCCCAACTTCAGAAATGCGTTAGAAATTCTAGAAACCTCGAAAAATCACGAAATTTTGTGGACACATTTCTAAAATCATACTTTATCAAGGAAAAATAATTTTAAAAATATATTTTTTCCAGATTTCAAGATTGATACAAACTTGAAAACTAACAAAAGTTCTAATATTTTTGCAAACTTTGTATCACTTTTGTGTTCCACTTGAAAACTGTTTTTCAAAATATGATAAACATAGTTTAAAATATGTTTTATTTGACATTTCCAATCATGTTCTTGGAGCTATATGCACATCAATTGTGTATAAGTCTTCCCAATGATTGATCCAATGAAGGATTAATGTCTCTAGATGACACTTTGGTCCATAGTAATACATCATAACAAGCATGATGAACCAAGTGCATCTTCCTAACATCTCACATGTTGTCTAAGTGGCTCAATACAAAATTCATGGTTTCTTAGGTATTTTGTGAGATGCTTAAAAGTATAAATCCTAGGATTTCTATAGGATCATGCAAACCTACACCTTTATTCAACCAAGCACTTTCCAAGTTCTCTCATAAGTGATGAAAATTCTACCTCGGGGAGAGCCTTGGTAAATATGTCGGCTAGGTTGGACTTGGATTCAATGTAATTAATCTCAATGTCCCTCTTAGCCACATGATCTCTAATGAAGTGATGTTTCACTTCAATGTGCTTGGTCATAGAGTGATTCATCGGATTTTTGGTCAAGTTTATGGTGCTCACATTATCACAAAATACTTTCATGTTGGAGTAAGATAACTCATAATCCTCTAAGGTATGTTTCATTCATAGTAGTTGAGCTACACAACCACCCATAGCCACATACTCGGCCTCGGTGGTGGATAGGGCAACACAAGGTTGCTTCCTACTACTCCAACTAACTAGGGAGGACCCAATGAATTGGCATCCACCACTAGTACTCTTCCGATCCAATTTGCAACCGGCATAATCAAAATCGGTGTACCCAACCAAATCAAAAGACCTAGTCCTAGGGTACCATAGTCCTACATTTAGTGTGCCTTTAATATATCTTAAGATTCTCTTAACGACAACTAAATAAGATTCTTTTGCACATGATTGATACCTAGCACACATACCAACCGCAAATAATATGTCGGGTCTACTAGCGGTTAAGTACAAAAGACTACCAATCATGCTCCTATAGAGTGTAAGATCAATTTGTTTTCCTTCATTATCACTATCTATTTTTGTATTGGTTGCCATTGGAGTTGAAACTACCTTAGCATTTTCCAAACAAAATTTCTTAATCATTTCCTTAGCATATTTAGTTTGATAAATATAAATTCCTTCACTTGTTTGTTTGACTTGTAATCCTAGGAAGAAATTTAATTCCCCAACTAGACTCATTTCAAACTCTTTTTCCATATTTTTAATAAAGTCTTGAAGAAGTTCATCATTTGTTGACCCAAAGATAATGTCATCAACATATACTTGGGCTACAAAGATGTCCTTTGATGTTGACTTTATAAATAGAGTTTGATCTATACTACCCCTTTTAAAGTCCTTAGAAATTAAGAAAGATGATAATCTTTCATACCAAGCCCGGGGAGCTTATTTCAAATCATACAAAGCTTTCCTAAGCTTGTATACATGGTTTGGATAGTCCATACTCTCAAACCTGGGAGGTTTTTCTACATATATCTCTTCCTTAATAAACCCATTTAGGAATGTTGATTTAACATTCATTTGATGGAGTTTGAAACCCGTATAGGAGGCATACCCTAATAGTATCCTAATATACTCTAATCTAGCAACCGGGGCATATGTTTCATCATAGTCAAGTCCTTCAACTTGATTAAAACCCCTTGCAACTAATCTTTCTTTATTTCTAGTAATATTCCCTTGGTCATCTAGTTTGTTTCTAAAAACCCATCTTGTAGTAATAATGATGTTTTCATTTGGTCTAGGAACTAACTCCCATACTTGACTCCTTTCAAATTGAGCCAATTCATCTTGCATTGTTAAGATCCAATCCGGATCAAGTAATGCATCTTTGATTGTTTTGGGCTCAATTTGAGAAATTAGAGCTATATGACTAGTGAGATCCCTATGAAAAGACCTAGTCCTAACACCTTGAGATAATTCACCCATAATTTGATCTAAGGGGTGATTTTGATGAACTCTTATGGTTCTAGGAGGTGTATTGATTTGAGTTTGATCATAATTAACCTCAATCCTATGCTCATCATCGGAATCACCTCTTACTCCCCCTTGATTCAAACCTCCCCCTTGATCATTTCCCCCTAAGGTTAGATCTTGAAATTGTTGGGTAATTTCTTGATTTTCATTATTTATATCATTATCAATAGGGGATTTCCTAGGGTATGTATTGGAAGTTTCATCAAATTGGACATTTAAAGATTCCTCAATCTTTTGAGTCCTTTTATTATAAACTCTATATCCTACACTAGTGGATGAGTATCCAACTAGGATTCCCTTATCCGCTTTGGACTCAAATTTACTTAGGTTGTCTTTGGTATTTAAAATATAAACTTTGCATCAAAAAACCTTAAAATAATGAATTGTTGGAATTGTACCATTCCACAATTCAAATGGAGTTTTTCCTAAAAATCTATGAATTAACACCCTATTTTGGATATAGCAAGCGATATTAACCGCTTCCGCCCACAAGTAGCTAGGTAAAGAATATGCATTTAGCATAGTCCTAGCAGCTTCTTGTAGGGCACGATTTTTCCTTTCCATAACCCCATTTTATTGGGGTGTTCTAGGACAAGAAAACTCATATTTGTACCCTTGTTCTAAGCAAATGGTTGAGAAATTAGAATTCTCAAATTCTCCACCATGATCACTACGGATCCGATTGATTTTGAGTTTTCTTTCATTCTCTACTCTCTTGCTAAATCCTATGATTATTCCTAGGGTTTCATCTTTATTTTTCATGAAAAATACCCAAGTAAACCTAGAGAAATCATCTACTATTACTAAGCAATATCTACTACCAATTATAGAAGGGGTATTATGACAATCAAATAAGTCCATATGTAAAAGTTCTAAAGGTAAAGCAGTACTAAGTAAATTTTTACCTTTGTGTGATGTTTTTGATTGTTTCCCTTCTTGGCATGCATCACACATTTTTTCCTTAAGAAATTTGACTTTAGGCAACCCTTTGACTAACTTCATTTTTGCCATTTTGGCTATGTTCTTCATGTTTATGTGTCCTAGCCTCCTATGCCAAAGCCAACTCTCCTCTTCTTTTACAATAAGACACTTAGTAGAGATATTAGTAGCATAGGATAAATCAACATAGTATATATTTGATTTCCTAAAACCTACTAGCATGCAATCATCTAAGGTTTTGTGTTTTATAAAACATTTTGAAGAGTCAAATTTAATATCAAAATTTGCATCACATAGTTGGCTTACACTAAGTAAATTAAATTTCATATCCTTAACTAATAACACTTTATGAATGGCAAGATTAGAGGATACCTCAATTGTGCCCTTTCCTAGAATCTTAAGTTTGCCACTATTACCAAATGATACCTTTCCCTTGCTAGTGTGGTTGATAGTGGAGAATTTTCTCTCATCACCGGTCATGTGTTTTGAACACCCACTATCAACAATCCACAAGCTTGGTTCTTCTACCTATATCACATGAAAAACACAATCCTTAGGTACCCAAATTTTAGGACCACTAGCATCAATTAGAAATTTATTAGGGACCCAAGCCTTTCTACCCTTGCTTCTAATTATGGTTTTTCTACTAACAAGAGATGTAAATGCTACCTCCTTTTCCTTAGGCCTATATCCTAGTCCGGCCTTATTGTAAATAGCCCTTTGATCTTTAATTATCATGTCTAGGTATTTAGAGCCCTTAGTAAATTTTTTTAAGCATACTCTTAAGTTACCTATTTCTTTTCTCAATTCATCATTTTCATCTCTAAGGGTACATGCATCATCAACACAAGATAATTTATCAATAGATGGTTCTACACTCTTAAGTGATTTAATCTCTAATTTTAAGTCCTTAATCCTACTTTTTGTTTATTCAATGCATTTTGAAGATATGCAATTGTCTTGTAAAGTAAATCTACCCTAGGGGAGTTGTTTACCTCATCATCATCACTTGATGATAATTCGTCGCTTGAAGAAGAAGATGAGGACTCCTCACTTGAGCTCCCGGCTTCTTCCTCCAAGGCCATGAGGGCTAGATTCCGGGTGGCATGACATACTTCTTCATCATCTAAAGAGTCCTCCATGCTTAGGGTGTCCCATGTTTGTGCCACCATTGCCTCCTTCTTCTTCTTCTCCTTCTTTTCCTTCTTTTTCTTTTCCTTCTCCTCCTTCTTCTTTAGTTCCGAGCAATTTGGCTTGATATGCCCTTTCTTGTTGCAACCATAACAAGTTACGTTAGGTGTAGAATTTGAACTATTTGAAGACTTACCTCTTGAGGATTGGAATATCCTCCTCATATCTTTCTTGGTGAGTTTCCTTGACTTCCCACCAAACTTCTTGACATAATGAGCCACCTTGCTTGCCGATAGCTCATCTTCACTACTTGATGAGTCTTCCTCGGATTCGGATGAGGAGGACACTTCTTTCTTCTCCTTCTTCTTTTTGTCCTTCTTTCCTACAAAAAGAGCTATACCCTTCTCTTTGGATGAAGTGTTAGCTTGTTCATGTAATTGAAATTCACAAAATAACTCATCTAACTTAACCAAAGAGAGATCCCTAGAGACATTATAGGCATCTACCATTGAAGCCCATAAGGTTGTTCTAGGGAAGGCTTGGAGCACATACCTTACAAGGTCTCAGTTGTCGACCTTCTCACCTATTACATGTAGTCCGTTGACTACTTCTTTGAAGCGACCGTGCATTTGGCTCACGGTCTCATTGGTCTTCATGGAGAAACTTTGAAGTTGGCCAATTAGGAGATCTCTCTTGGCTATTCTTGTTTCCTTGGATCCCTCGTTGAGCTCTATCAACTTCTCCCAAAGCTCCTTCGCCGATTCAAATGGCCCCACCTTGCTTAGTTGCTCTTTTGACAATCCACATTGAAGTGTGGTTGTTGCCTTGGCGTTGGCTTGAGCCTTCTTGACCATGTCTCTCGTCCAATCCTTGGTCGATATGGGCGCTCCGTGTTCATCGACCAGCTTCTTGAAACCATCTACAACGCTAAACCAATTTTCAATATGATTCATTAAATAATATTCCATCCTACCTTTCCAGTAGCTGAAGTCATTGCCGTCGAAGAACGGAGGCCTTGCCGTGTTATACCCCTCTTGGAAAGCCATTTTGCTCCGGTTGATTGTTAGATCTTCCGATGCGATCCGGGCTCTAATACCACTTGTTGGTGATCGATTGGAAGCTAGAGGGGGGATGAATAGCTTGTTGTTCGTTTCTACAAAAAGATTAGTAGAAGTACAACAAAAATAATAATAACACAAATGAAAACAATGCTAACACGATTCTTTTATGTGATTCGGAGATAACGCTCCTACTCCACGGTGATCCTTGAGGTGGATCAACCCTAATCAATATCACTATGAAGCTTTCCTTTACAACAATCCTCCTCTTCTTACAAAAGATGAAGTGTAGGGATGTATACTGAAAAGTCTATCTTTTGTATGAACATCTTTATTTTGAAATAAGAATCACATGATCATTGTTTGTATTTTTATGGTTATGCAATAATATCTAATACATTACATTGTAGATAACATGGTGTGTGGTGTCACACGGGAGATCATGTTATCGGCTCCTTGTAAAGTATAAGTAAAGGCTCACAATCGAGATGACTTTGGACAAACCATCGGAATGGTTGTAGTGTGATTTGGTATTGGTTTGCCTTAACCATAGAATCACACTAGTGCACTTTGTGTGTATTGAGCAGGACCGACTTAGAGGTGATTCGATTTATTGCTGACTACATAATCGAATCGGACCTCAGATATTATTTAGTACATGCTCTTAATCCCGATATAATAACGGACACATATACTTAGTATTCATCTCTTTGATTTACCAATGGGCGAGATTTATAGATTAAATCGATAGGCTCGGTAAGTTGGGAGATGATATTATTTATATGGTGTGCTGTTGATTATAGAAGGAAATCGTGTCCTATATATTAGGATGATGATGTCCCCTTGAGGAGCTCATAAGGTTCATCATGTAAACCCTGCAGATGTACTTGGTCCGGCATGATGAAAAGGTTGAGTGGTACTACTCATGGAGTTAGATGTTGATTAATCAATGCTCAGTAAATTAATTAATCGACGGACATTCGAGATCTTAAACACGGGGAGAAAATGTATAAATAAAATATGGAGCCCATATTATAATATGGGGGTTGGTGAGGTAGATCAATCATAATCCTTTAGTGGATTGGATTATCATTAGTGGATCGGACTTTATGTGAGCTTGATCCATGGGTGGCCAAGATCCAACTTCTCCTCATGGTCCCTATTGTAGCCTATTAACACCTCATGAAGCTTAGATCCAATGGATAGAAACAAAACTCTAGATCCAAAGGTAGAGATTAAATCTCTAAGATCCGACAGTTGAGATTATATCTCTAGATCCGACGGTTGAGATTAAATCCCTAGAACCAATGGTGGAGATTAAACCAAGGCTTATCCCTAACTCTATAAAAGGGTGGACTAGGGGTGGGCGGCAAGACACAATGAGAGGAAAGGGGGCTAGGGTTTTGGCCGGCAAGAGCAAGGGAGGATTAGGGTTTTGGGTGGCCACAATTAAAAAAAGATGTTCTTCTTCTCCTTCTTCCTTTGGTGGCCGGCACCCTTCTTCCATGATCTCTCCTTGGCTTGGCCAGCGCCCAAGCTTCTCCCTTTCATCTATGGCTTATGATGGATGGCATTAGGGTTGCTTCCCTTGGGTGGCAAGCAATCCTAGTTGGGATAGGAATAGGAGTGGGCGGCTAGGGTTAGGTTTTGAGGGATGTTGGTGGGCGGCAACAAGTGGAGGAGGGATTCATCTTCTTCTTCCTAAGGTTGGCTGACCCCTCTTCTTCTTCCCTCTACCTTGGCCGGAGCTCAACCTATTCTTCTTCCCTTCATCCTTGGCCGGAAATTAGGAGATCTTAGTTTAGGGTTTGGGCGGCAACAAGGAGAAGGATTGCTTTCCTTTCTCTTCTCCAAGTGTTGGCCGGTGCCCATGCCCTCATTGATTCTCCTTTGGTTGGTTTCCATACTCCATGTTCTCTTCCTTGGCTGGTGGCAACATCGAGTTTATTGACTTGATGGCCGGTTCTAGATAGGAAGATGAGTTTTGTTTTATGATCTTCTTTTGTTCGGAGTGAACAAGGAAAGGAAGATTGGTGATCTAGGAGGCTTCAACTTTTTGTAGATCGTCACCCACACGACGTCCAAAAGGAGGAAGGACATACAATAGAAGATCAAGAGGTATAACAAGAGGTATAATCTTGTTTATTTTGATTACTGTTCTTTTGTATTATGTTTATAATTGTTTCTCAATTATATGCATGTTATATGAGGTTGTTTACTTTATATATTCTGTTTTGTGGTTAAATATACTTGGACCCTGAACATAAACACAAAAATTGGCGATCTGTACATCGTCTATTCCGCGGCTACTCGTGGAATAGAGGATGGTCGCTTGAACAACGAGTTTGTTCAAGTGATCTCTCTGAACGAATAGCACAACGATGACTTGGTTGTTTGGGCAATCCCTTGTGTCTAGGATTAAATTTTTTAATCCGGGGACATCGATGGGATCACCATGAACAAACGACCGAGGTGAAGTGGGAATCGAAGTTTCCCCTCACAGACTCGAAAAGCAAAGCCCTACAATTGGTATCAGAGCATCCGGGCAAAACCTTCACTTGGTATCAGAGCCAAGGTTTCCGATTTTGTGTGTTTAGGATTCGGTTAATTTTTATGCACTTTTCATATATTATATGTGCCATATAATAGTAGAATATGCGTAGTTTAACTCTTTGGTTGCAGGCATAAGATCCGACTATTATGACCATATGTGTGTATGTGATTGTATGTGTATATTTTGTTGAATCCTTGGGGTTGACGAGGCTAGTATTTGATTTTTTGTAAATTAGATATGCCATTGTTTAGCCACTCTTTATTTTATTTTACTTTCGATCTAGATTTCATGTACACTCCCTCGTGGAGTATAGGATCGATGGATGTAAATTAAAATAGGTTTTAGTCTCGGCTCGGATCTCCGGATGGCTTGTACATGGCGTAGGAGGAGCGGACGAGAAGGCGTTACAATGGGAGACATATTGAAGACAAAAGCTATAATAGTTGGAAAATAATTTATTTTTCATATTTATTGCTTTTTGTTTGATATGCATGTCGTAGGCTAGGAAAATTCCTCAATTTCAAATTACTAAGTGGGAGAGGGAAATTTTTATAAATTCCCATAGCCTCCATTATGATTTGACAAGTGATGCAAAAAAACTTACGTGTCGACTCTGAGTGCCTTCCTCCCCATCGGATGAGTTTGTTTGTGGATCACAAGGTCGAATATGGTTATAGGAAATTATTAAGAAGCATATGTACTTCCCCGTCGTAAGGCACATAACCCGAGATAATTACCTTGGTACCAAGTAATGGTGAACACTTATAAGTATCCTCCCTATCGGAGTCACTGCTTTTATTTGTAGGGCCGAAGAGAAACCAACTATTAATTTTACTTATCAAAAAGTTAGGTTGACAAGATAGTAAAATTAATGGGTAAAACCTCCTCTTACAAATGTAGAATTCATATACGTCCACACTATCGTGGCATACGATATTCTCAGTGTTTTGAGGTGTTGGTTGATTTTAAAATTTTATTGTTTGAGGAATCAATAATTTTTTGAAATCTAAAGTATGATCTATATGATTCTTAGGATTTTCAAAATGACTTATAGTCCACTTGTTATAATACTAAAGGAAAATAAACTTACTGTACCCAAATAATGTTGATTGGAAAAGAATCTAGATATTGTCTTAACTGCTGAGGAGTACAAATATGTACTCTTCGAAAAGGGTCCTCCTAAGCCTGCGAATGAGCTGGAAGTCCTTGGAGTTGAGATCGATGGGGAAACCCAGGTCGATACCATTCTCCAATCGACAGAAAGGCTTGCTCAAGCTCAGGCCATGGTTTCTCAGAAGGTTTCTACTTCTAAGCCGACAGGCAAAAAGAAGAAGAAACAAGATGGAGCAAAGGTGGTGGGAGGATCTCAGGACAAGTACTTCACTTGCAAGAAGGATGGACATTGGAAGAAGGACTGTCCAAATCCGAAGCAAGAACAAAGGTATATCCTTTGGTCAAGTCGTTGAATCATGTCTAGCGGTATTATCTACCGACACATGGTGTGTAGATATGGGAGCCTCTGATCATGTCTGCAATACTTTGCAAGGGTTCCAGGAAACCCGATGACAAGCTGAGGGAGAGATTACCATTTACTTGGGCAATGCCATGAAGGTGGTGGCTATTGCAGTGGGAGATATTTTATTTATCTTTTGAGAAAAATAAAACGTTGGTTCTGGAAAATTCCCTTTATGTACCTTTATTTAGAAAGAATTTATTTTCAGTTTCTAAATTATTTATGGATGGATATTCTATTTATTTTAATGACAGAGATGTTATAAAAGAGAATAGGGAGAATATCTGTTCAGGTTCATTGATAGAAAATTTGTACGCACTCGAACCAAAAGCTCCCACGATGCAAATAGAAGTTAATAACTCATCTTCTAATTCCAATAAGAGAAAAGAACCTTCAAAGATGAACTAAACATATCTTTGGCATCTTAGGCTTGGTCACATTAACCTAAGCAGAATTCAAAGGTTGATAGCTGATGGACCTTTGGGTTCATTAGTGGTGGAGGATCTCCCAACCTGCGAGCCCTGCTTGGAGGGTAAAATGACCAAGAGGCCTTTTATGGCCAAGGGGTATAGAGCCAAAAATGTGTTAGAATTGGTTCAATATGATTTGTGTGGTCCATGCTAGAGGTGGTTTTGAATATTTTGTCTTTTTCATAGACGATTATTCAAGATATGGATGACACTACGATCTGATCGTGGTGGCGAGTACCTATTGGGAGAGTTTAGGAACTACTTATCAGAAGCTGGGATTCAATCCCAATTGTCTGCACCTGGCACACCCCAGTAGAACGGTGTAGTAGAGCGAAGGAATATGACTCTTATGGAGATGGTTAGATCGATGATGAGTTGTTCTAAGATTGTTAGATTCGTTCTGGGGATATGCTCTAGATACGGCGATGTACATTCTGAACTTTGTTCCATATAAATCAGTGCCTTCTACTCCCACAGAGTTGTGGACTGGGCGAAAGCCTAGTCTAAGACATATTCGGATATGGGGGAGTCCAGCACATGTGCTGAAAGCAGATGTTGGTTAGTTGGAATCTCGTACAGAAGTATGCATGTTCGTTGGCTATCCTAGAGGAACGAAGGGTGGTTTGTTTTATAGTCCTAGAGATCAGAGGGTGATCGTTAGCACGAACGCTAGATTTCTAGAGGAAGACTATGTGATGAACCACAAACCCAAGAGTAAAATAGTTCTGGAGGAATTAAAAAGGGGAAGTCACTTCTTCAGTACCACCGGTACAAGAGGATATACCATAAGTCACTGCACCGCGTGTCATAGAGGATACACAGGTGATACCTCGTCGTAGTGGGAGGGTTGTGAGACAGCCTAATAGATTCATGTTCTTAGGAGAATCTTCTGATTTGATTCCTGGTGAACATGAACCTGATCCCTGGACATATGACAAGGCAATCCAAGATAAAGATACAATATCTTAGCAAAGAGTATCTTGTATGAAAGCTTAATCGGTCCATTTATGGATTGAAGCAAGCTTCGAGGTCTTGGAACATCCGCTTTGATAAGGTAATCCAGTCTTATGGATTTATTCAAAGTCCGGATGAGTCTTGTGTATACAAGGGATGTGACAGAAACGTAGTGGTATTTCTTGTACTATAGGTAGATGACATTTTGTTGATTGACAACAATAACAAGGTGTTATCGGACATAAGGGTATGGTTGTCCAAACAGTTTGATATGAAGGACTTGGGAGAGGTGAGACACATCCTTGGGATCAAGGTTATAAGGGATCGTAGGAAAAGGATGTTGTGCTTATCCCAAGCTTCATACATAGACACGATTATGGATCGTTTTAGCATGCAGAACTCCAAGAAGGGTTTTCTACCATTCAGGCATGGAGTTCCTTTATCTAAGGAGATGTGTCCTAGATCATCTGAGGAGATATAGGAGAAGAAGGCGGTTCCTTATGCTTCGGCTGTAGGAAGCCTCATGTATGCGATGCTATGTACGAGACTAGATATCTACTTTTCCGTGGGCATGGTCAACAGATATCAGAGTAATCCAAGACAGGGACATTGGATTGCGGTAAAGCATATATTTAAGTACCTGAGAAGGACTAGGGATTATATGCTGGTTTACCAGGCAGACCAATTACTCCCTGTGGGTTACATGGATTTCGACTTCCAATCTGATAGGGATAACAGTAAGTCTACCTCAGTTTTTGTGTTTACTTTGGGAGGTGGAGCCATTGTATGGAGGAGTGTCAAGCAGAAATGTGTGGCGGACTCTACCATGGAAGCTGAGTATGTGGCGGCCTCTGAGGCGGCCAAAGAAGCTGTATGGCTCAAGAACTTTCTGATGGACTTGGATGTGATTCCTGGTTTGCCCAAAACTATCACAATTTATTGTGATAATAGTGATGCAGTTGCAAACTCGAAGGAACCATGAGCCCATAAGGCTAGTAAACACATAGAGCGCAAGTACTACCTGATACGAGAAATCGTAAAGGAGGTAGAAGTTGTTGTCGCCTAGATTGCATCAGAGGATGACCTAGTAGACCCTTTTCACTAAGGCCCTTCTAGCGAGAGCTTTGATAGGCATGTGGAGGGAAGGGGAATCAGATGTATAGCAGCATGAGGACAATATAGTCATTTAGTATAAGTGGGAGATTGTAGGGATGTATACTGAAAAGTCTATCTTTTGTATGAACATCTTTATTTTGAAATAAGAATCACATGATCATTATTTGCATTTTTATGATTATGCAATAATGTCTAATACATTACATTGTAGATAACATGGTGTGTGGTGTCACACGGGAGATCATGTTATCGACTCCTTGTAAAGTATAAGTAAAGGCTCACAACCGAGATGACTTTGGACAAACCATCGGAATGGTTATAGTGTGATTTGGTATTGGTTTGTCTTGAACATAGAATCACACTAGTGCACTTTGTGTGTATTGAGCAGGACCGACTTAGAGGTGATTCGATTATTGCTGACTACATAATCGAATCGGACCTCAGATATTATTTAGTACATGCTCTTAATCCCGATATAATAACGGGCACATATACTTAGTATTCATCTCTTTGATTTACCAATGAGCGAGATTTATAGATTAAATCGATAGGCTCGGTAAGTTGGGAGATGATATTATTTATATGGTGTGTCGTTAATTATAGGAGGAAACCATGTCCTATATATTAGGATGATGATGTCTCCTTGAAGAGCTCATAAGGTTCATCATGTAAACCCTGCAGGTGGACTTGGTCCGGCATGATGAAAAGGTTAAGTGGTACTACTCATGGAGTTAGATGTTAATTAATCAATGCTCAATAAATTAATTAATCGACGGACATTCGAGATCTTAAACACGGAGAGAAAATGTACAAATAATATATAGAGCCCATATTATCATATGGGGGTTGGTGAGGTAGATCAATGATAATCCTTTAGTGGATTGGATTATCATTAGTGGATCGGACTTTATGTGGGCTTGATCCATGGGTGGCCAAGATCCAACTCCTTTTCATGGTCCCTATTGTAGCCTATTAACACCTCATAAAGCTTAGATCCAATGGATAGAAACAAAACTCTAGATCCAAAGGTAGAGATTAAATCTCTAAGATCCGACGGTTGAGATTAAATCTCTAGATCCGATGGTTGAGATTAAATCCCTAGAACCAATGGTGGAGATTGAACCAAGGCTTATCCCTAACTCTATAAAAGGGTGGACTAGGGGTGGGCGGCAAGACACAATGAGAGGAAAGGGGGATAGGGTTTTGGGCGGCAAGATCAAGGGAAGATTAGGGTTTTGGGTGGCCACAATTAAGGAAAGATGTTCTTCTTCTTCTTCTTCCTTTGGTGGCCGACACCCTTCTTCCATGATCTCTCCTTGGCTTGGCCGACGCCCAAGCTTCTCCCTTTCATCTATGGCTTATGATGGATGGCATTAGGGTTGCTTCCCTTGGGTGGCAAGCAATCCTAGTTGGGATAGGAATAGGAGTGGGCGGCTAGGGTTAGGTTTTGAGTGATGTTGGTGGGCGGCAACAAGTGGAGGAGGGATTCATCTTCTTCTTCCTAAGGTTGGCCGGCCCTTCTTCTTCTTTCCTTTACCTTGGCCGGAGCTCAACCTATTCTTCTTCCCTTCATCCTTGGCCGGAAATTAGGAGATCTTAGTTTAGGGTTTGGGCGACAACAAGGAGAAGGATTTCTTTCCTTTCTCTTCTCCAAGTGTTGGCCGGTGCCCATGCCCTCATTGATTCTCCTTTGGTTGGTTTCCATACTCCATGTTCTCTTCCTTGGCCGGCGGCAACATCGAGTTTATTGACTTGGTGGCCGGTTCTAGATAGGAAGATGAGTTTTGTTTTATGATCTTCCTTTGTTCGGAGTGAACAAGGAAAGGAAGATTGGTGATCTAGGAGGCTTCAACTTTTGGTAGATCGTCGCCCACACGACGTCCGAAAGGAGGAAGGACATACAATAGAAGATCAAGAGGTATAACAAGAGGTATAATCTTATTTATTTTGATTAGTGTTCTTTTGTATTATGTTTATAATTGTTTCTCAATTATATGCATGTTATATGAGGTTGTTTGCTTTATATATTCTATTTTGTGGTTAAATATACTTGGACCCCGAATATAAACACAAAAACCGGTGATCCGTACATCGTCTATTCCGTGGCTACTCGTAGAATAGAGGATGGTCGCTTGAACAACGAGTTTGTTCAAGTGACCTCTCTGAACGAATAACACGACAATGACTTGGTTGTTTGGGCAATCCCTTGTGTCTAGGATTAAATTTTTTAATCCGGGGACATCGATGGGATCGCCATGAACAAACGACCGAGGTGAAGTGGGAAGCGAAGTTTCCCCTCACGGACTCGAAAAGCAAAACCCTACAATTGGTATCAGAGCTTTCGGGCAAAACCTTCATGAAGATGGAGCTTAGAGAGTAGGAGGGGATTTAAAATCACTAGAAAGCTTGGAAAAATCATGGAGGCTTGAGAGTTTTATTAAAGAATTATTAGATCGAAGCGGATCGCTAGAGGGGGGGTGAATAGCGATAAAACTTTTTCGTATGAATTCATTTCAAAGCAATTAAGTGCAGCGGAAAGATATATAAAAAATAAAAGAGACAAGTAGATTTTTTACTTGGTTCGTAGCCTTCGGCTACTACTCCAAGGCCCTAGTGATCCTTAATCACACACGCAAGGCAAATCACTAATGAACTCCTCCTCGTTGGAGGTAGGAGTTAATCGGATACAAAAACCACGAAAGAGACTCGAGATAGAGGGACACTCCCTCTCTTCTCGTTATGATAAAACCACAATAATAAGAAGTACAGAATGGAATTAAACTAAGATTATATCGATGACTCGTAGATGAAAAGAAGAAACCCTAGTCGTCGTGTCTGCAGAGCTTCGTCGTAGGAATGTCGGAGACTCGTAGCGTACCGGAAGCACTTGGAAGCTTTTGAATTGATGAAAAACCCTAGGACAAGCCCTCCTTTTATAGCCTTTGAGCCCCTCATCGAATGAGTCTTCAACCAATCACAAATGGGCACAAAGCTCCTTGGAAAATGGTGATAGAGCTTGACTCCTCGAGGCTGATCCTTGACCATCAGTCGACTGATGGTCATCATCGATCGTGATGGCGACATCGGTCAGTCTGTGACAGATTGATTGATTGACGGCAATGAGTCCTCTAAGTCGGTCGTGATCGATGCTAGCTGCAGGGTAAAGTTAGCTTAACAAAAACATTATTTCAACGACCACCGACCATCTGATCTCGACCTAGACTATCTATATGATGTCTTTGGTCGGATCTACACTTAAGATCATCCCCGTAAGGAGGATACGACCTCTCTTACTCTCACACACATGAGCTTTACCTCGATACTTACTATGTCGCTTTTGCTTCCGGCCTTTCACTCGATTCCTTCGGCTTCCTCCGAAATCACTCGAGTGTCGTCCGACCACCACGGCTCCCTCCGGGTGTCGCTAGCCTTCAGCTCCAGCTTTAGCACTTTTCTACACACTCGATTCAGCTCGTGAGATAATGATATATCCTTGACTTTGCGTCTTTTGCCATAATCAAAATACAGGTTTGACTTAGGTGCCCCTGCATTAACAATCTCCCCCTTTTTGATCCTATGGCAAATTTACAGAAAGTTAAGGGAAAATATAAAGCAGAAAATGAGTAAGATAAACATTACGCTCATTTGTAGTGAACTCCCTCTTAACCTTCGGTGAGTTTTAAAACAAAAGTTTAATTTTCAAAAATTTAAATTTTGTTCTCCCCCTTAACTTATGCTCTTCTCCCCCTTTTGCCATGAATCAAAAAAGGTATGGAGTTTTATAAAAAGTAGGGGTTTATTAATAGAAAAGGTAGCATGCATAAAGATTATCTAACATGAGTCCAAGCATGTGTCTTGATTTAATTTGGTTTGAGGTATAGCCCTCTGTACCAACAAGAATAAGCATTAGCCCTCAAAACCTCCACAAGCCCTCTTTTTATAGAGAGAGGATTGATTTTCCCGTTGGAGCACCATCAGTCGACTGTCGGCGTGGTTAACGGCTTCTGAATAGACGAATTTGCAGGATTCTGAGTCGTTACCTCCAACGACACTCTCATCAGTCGAGTGATCACTCTATCAGTCGATCAGTCGACTGATAGATGTAGGGGATCGAATGGCCGGCTAGAGGGGGTGAATAGTCCTCTTACGTAGGATGTCGTATTTCGATCGCTCTTGTTGCGTGCTCGTCTACAATTCTTGTTAGCGCAGCGGAATAACAATAATAATACTAACAAGATATACAAATACACACAAGCACATGCAATACACCAAGATATACATGGTTCGAAACCGAATGGTTCCTACTCCACGGGTGAGCTCCTCGAGCTCTAGTTATGCACACGACACTAACTAAAAACTCCTTCTCGACTACACGTCGGAGGTGGAGAAACCTCTCACAAGAAATTACAACAGTAATATAGAAATACAAGCAAATACACAAATACAATACACAAGAAAACTTTAACCGATTGCTTTGATCACTTTGCTTGTTGCTTGCTTTAGATGGCTCTTGAAGGACTGGAATGCAGCAACAATTCCCCTCCAATAGCTCCACAAAAGGCTTGGCGAAATCCTCCAACTCGAGCTCCTCAAGATGTTTCGCGCCATCGATCGTGACCATCATCGTCCGTTGTCTCACAACGGCCCGATCCACATTGGTTAAGTTCCAACGGATCATACATCAGTCGACTGATGGCACCCATCAATCGACTGATCATCCATCAGTCGAGTGCTGGCGAGCTCGACTCCATTCTGTGCCGTGGTGTCATCGATCATTGATCCCTCCGATCGATCCTCCCAACAATGATCGCCTCCTCCTCGACCGACTGATCAGCCAGACTTGGTTCAGTCGAACATAGGTCGAACCCATACGACCTAGAGCAGTCGACTGGCACCTATGCCAGTCAACTGATGTCGGCTAAAACCTCAAACATAACGATGTTTGAGCCTCCGACACTCAGTCTTAGCCACTTGGCCAAGTCCACCTTATCCCACATGGAGTTCCCCACCGAAGCTCTCTTCCCTCGGCCTACGTCCCTCGGATGCGCCAAGCGCACGACTTCGCAATGCCATCCTTCGCGTCTCATGCCCTAGAAGTATGCTTCCCTTTGGGCTCACTTCATTCGCTCCCCATCCGGCGATCCCTCGGATGCACCAAGCGCACGACTTCGCAATGCCATCCTTCACCGACTCAAGGACCCCGAGCCTAGTGAACTTACCAAGTCCTCAAGACTTCCCACATGCACCAAGCGCACGGCTTCGCAATGCATTTCCTATGCCAAGCACCAAGCGCATGACTTCGCAATGCTTTGGACTTCCACACCTAGCTCCATGCTTGGATTTTCCATGCCAACCCCATGTTGGACTTTCCCATGACAATCCCATATCATGAGTTTTGTCTATCATCAAAATCCTATCAAGGTACTGATCGAGTCAAACTCGAGTCAACCTGGGCCGATTGCACCAACAATCTCCCCCTTTTTGATGATTGACAAAACTACCATCTCAAGTCTACCAATTCTCCCATATTGGCAATTCTCATATCCCAATGAGAATTCCAACGAACCCTAATTGGTAACTTGGTAACATCTCCCCCTTTTTGACATTACATCAAAAAGGTCCTCCCCAAAGGTATGAATGTCTCATATCCCAATGAAATCTTATATCTCTCCCTTGGAGGAACACATGCCTACAATCTTTCTAGTGATCCCATATCACTTAAAGAGAGGCAACCCAATTTTCCTCCCATGAGGAAATACACATCCATCTTCCCATGATGGATACCTCCCCCTAGAGGCTTGCTCCCCCTTGACCATTGCACCAACAATGTCCTTGGAGAGTCCTTAAGCCAATAGGAACATTAACCAAATCAAAATTAAGGCAAAGTTCAACAATGAACTCTCTTCCACCTTAAAATTGATACTCACCCTCAACCCAACTCCTAATCCTTATCCAATGGATTTCCACCCTCTCTAATGCTCTCCCAAGCATATCCTAGGGTTAGGAGTGGTTAGGGGACCAAAACATGGCTAAACATGGGCCTAACTATCAAGTTTACCCGAAATCACTGCGATCAACTCACGTCGGATACCGATCATTGGACTTATCCATCGATCATTGTCATTACACGATCGATAATCGAGATTCTCAGTTTTTCAATTTCAGAAAATGGATTTTCGAAATCTATAAGTAAATATACGTAATTTTAAAAAATCTTGAAAATGCATACGTATAATACTTATCCTAAACACTATGGGTGAAAAATATTGGAAGTTTATTTTACCCATTAAATTAGGAGATTGATACAAAGTTCAAAATTTAAGAAAAGCTTCAATAAAGAGCCATCTTTATATCATCCCATTCAATGGTGATAGCTATCAAAAGATAGACTTCACTAAGGTTTTTCAAAATGTTTTCAAAATGTTTTTCAAACCTTTATTTTCTTTTTACTAAACATCTCACCAATATCTAGATGTGTAAAACACATACAAGTCAAAATTTTGTAAGATGTGGGTTTTGTTTTGTTTATGTTCTCATGCATATTTCTAGGCAACATTAATTTGATTCCCTTCAAGTTGTGTCATAGTCCTTAACTCCATTTTAAACTATGCATGATATGATTATGGCATAAATATGATTTAGATTAAAACATATGCCAATATCATGATGTCATGGCATGTGAATGAGAACTAAGCATTCATGACATCTAAACATAAATTTAAACATGATCATGACTTTTTTTTTTATAGATAAAATGAGAATGATGTCATGACATGGCAAGGCAAATAAAGCTTGGCAAGAAAAATATACTAAGGTATAAAATACCTAAGTGTTAAAATCAATTTGCCATTTCTAGGGATTAAATTCATTTTGCCTTAATGCCATTATTTCCTTAGTGTGCCAAAAACTCAAAATAGCACACCACGACCTCTATGACCTAATTGTGCCAATTTAAATCATTTTTAACTTCTCAAACCATATTGGCACACCCTAATGTGTCAACTCACAATGGCTAGGTTAACCACCCATCCACTTAGGGTTGACACACCCTAACCCATTTAGCGTGAATCAATCACGCTTTTAGGAACCCAATATCTATTGGAGCTCCTTGGGTTAACAAGGTATTCCCTAGGGATAACTTCCCTAGATACCTTCCTGATGACCCTTTTAGGCTTTGAAGCTATAGTCTTTTGGGTCTTTCCTAGGTCAACTCTAGAGGTGACTCCTCCATTGACCTTCTTAGTGGCTACATTTGATTTCTTTGAGGTGTTAGCCACTAAACACATACCATGGCTAGACTTAGGGATGGCTTCCCTATTAGCCTTGGTTTGTCTAGACCTAGATGATGTTCCATAATTAAATGGAACATTATGGTAGGACATAGGTTTGTGACCCAAACCTTTCTTGCCCTTAGATGTTTCTTGTTTCCTAGGTCTTGACTTTTGTACATTGGACCCCTTAACCGAATTTGATATTATTGCTAGGGTCTTCTCCAATTTTTCTAGCCTTGACCTCAAGGCTTGGTTTTCTAACTCTAATTTTCCCAATTTTGAATTTTCATTTATCTTTTGGGAAATATTTTTCTTTTTAGGCATGTGTCTACCCTTCTTAGGGTTAATGCCTAGATGATTTTCAACTCTCTTAATGGACTCCTTAGGTAAAATAGGTCTAGAATTATGAGTCCTAGGTTTGTCCTTAGAGAAACTAACATGTTTAGCACCTAGACAATACACCTTATTATTTCTCTTAGCATGCTTTTCATTGATAATAGAAAGAGAACTAAAATAATTTTTAGCATGCTTTTTGACTTTAGGAATTAAAAGTGCATTAACTAAATGTACCTTAGGGTTAGCTTTAGGAGCTCCCCCTACATGAATTGCACCTTCTTGCCCTTTCTTCCTTCCCCTAGGGCATTGGCTTCGGTAGTGTCCGTTTTGATTGCATTTGAAGCACACAATGTGCTCTTTGCTCTTGATTTTGGGAACACAGGCATCGTTTGACTTTGGGTTGACTTTTGGTGTCGATGCCTTCTTCTTAGCCAATTTAGGGCAATTGCTCTTGTAATGCCCTTTCTCCCTACACTCAAAGCATATTATGTGATTTTTATTTAAAATAATAACACTTGAGTTACCTAGGGAGGTGGTGGAGGCCTCTTCTTGATCTTCACTTCTCCCGGATGTGGATGCTTCTTGTTCTTGCTCCGGGATGGAAGATTGCCTCTCCTCCCCTTCAATGCTAGAGGTGGAGGTCTCCACCAAGTCATCCACATCTTCGAAAGTGGATGGTCTTTCTTTCACGGCATCTTCCTCTACTTGTGCCGATTGAGAATTTTCTTGGAATTTCATTACTTTATCCCATAATTCTTTTGCATCCCTAAATTTCCCAACCTAGACCAAATGTTGTTAGGAATCAAATCACTAAGCAATTCGATTACCTTGTGATTTGTCTCAAAGTCTTTGATTTGGTCTTGGGTCCACCTTGACTTCTCAATTTGCCTATTTCTTTCATCCCTAGGCAATTCGAAACCGTTTTCTAAGATTAGCATAAAATCAAAATCGGTTTCTAGGTATACCTCCATATTTCTTCTCCACCATAGTAAATCTCCTTCGAATTTTGGTGGTTGGAGGTTGTAGCCGGCCATCTTGTAGTGCTCTCACGGCGGTTAGTCCTTGAAGAGCGACCTCGACTCTGATACCACTTGTAGGGGATCGAATGGCCGACTAGAGGGGGGGTGAATAGCCCTCTTACGTAGGATGTCGTATTTCGATCGCTCTTGTTGCGCGCTCTTCTACAATTCTTGTTAGCACAGCGGAATAACAATAATAATACTAACAAGATACACAAATACACACAAGCTGCAATACACCAAGATATACGTAGTTCGAAACCGAATGGTTCCTACTCCACGGGTGAGCTCCTCGAGCTCTAGTTATGCACACGACACTAACTAAAAACTCCTTCTCGACTACACGTCGGAGGTGGAGAAACCTCTCACAAGCAATTACAACAGTAATATAGAAATACAAGCAAATACACAAATACAATACACAAGAAAACTTTCACCGATTGCTTTGATCACTTTGCTTGTTGCTTGCTTTAGATGGCTCTTGAAGGACTGGAATGCAGCAGCAATTCCCCTTCAATAGCTCCACAAAAGGCTTGGCGAAATCCTCCAACTCGAGCTCCATTTATAACCTGCATCAAGCTATTTTCGCGCCCATCAGTCGACTGATCGTGACCATCAGTCGACTGGTCCCGTAGCCGTTGTCTCACAACGGCCCGATCCACGTTGGTTAAGTTCCAACGGATCACACATCACGATCGATGGCATTCCATCACCGACCGATCATCCATCACCGAGGTCTTTGGCGAAGCTTGACTCCATTGCGTGCCCATCGCGGTCATCGATCGACCGCCATCCCTCAGCCGATCGATCCTCCCAATAGTCGATCGCCTCCCTAATGACTGATCAGCCATACTTGGTTCAGTCGAACACTGGTCGAACCCATACGACCTAGAGCAGTCGACTGGCACCTATGCCAGTCGACTGATGTCGACTAAAACCTCAAACATAACGATGTTTGAGCCTCCGACACTCAGTCTTAGCCACTTGGCCAAGTCCACCTTATCCCACATGGAGTTCCCCACCGAAGCTCTCTTCCCTCAGCCTACGTCCCTTGGATGCGCCAAGCGCACGACTTCGCAATGCCATCCTTCGCGTCTCATGCCCTAGAAGTATGCTTCCCTTTGGGCTCACTCCATTCGCTCCCCATCCGACGGTCCCTCGGATGCACCAAGCGTACGGCTTCGCAATGCCATCTTTCACCGACTCAAGGACCCCGAGCCTAGTGAACTTACCAAGTCCTCAAGACTCCCACATGCACCAAGCGCATGGCTTCTCAATGCATTTCCTATGCCAAGCACCAAGCGCACGGCTTCGCAATGCTTTGGACTTTCACACCAAGCTCCATGCTTAGATTTTCCATGCCAACCCCATGTTGGACTTTCCCATGACAATCCCATGTCATGAGTTTTGTCTATCATCAAAATCCTATCAATGTACTGATCGAGTCAAACTCGAGTCAACCTGGGCCGATTGCACCAATAATAGAGTGATCAGTCGAGTGATCACAGGCCACAGTCGAGTGAGACTCCATTCTGTGCCCGTGTTTAACTTGATCAGTCGACTGCCACTGTTTGGCAGTCGACTGCCATGACCAAAGCAGTTGACTAATCATCAGGGTTTCATCCTGATTCAGTCGAGCACCTGACCAGTCGACTGATACATCATTTCAGTTGACTGATACTCATCAAGTATGAATAATTCATACTTGATTTCACCCCCTAGACCTAGACTCAACCTTCTAGCTCTTCCTTAAGTCTTGCGCCTCCAGGATCCCTCCGAGTCCGTGACTTGTTCATCCTTTGCGCTTTGCTTCCAAGAGCTTCCTTCGGTTTTATCATGTCTTGGGTTTCCCTTTGCCAAAATGTGCTTGGACTTTACACCGCCAAGTCTACATGCTTGGACTTATGTTGCCAAGACTTGCCTTTGGACTTCCTTTGCCAAAGTCCGTTTGGACTTAATGCCGCCAAGACAACATGCTTGGTCTTATGCCGCCAAACCTTTACCTTGGACTTCTCTTGCCAAGATCATACTTGGACTTTGCCTTTACCAAGTCTTCATACTTGGATTTCCTTGTCACTTGAACATGTTCACAATTAGATCATAAATTATTGCCTAACTTAGATGATTATCCAAACATCAAAACATATAAATGCTTAGGGCATTGTTGCACCAACATGGAATGCCCCTTCTTTTATAGCCCTAGAACCCCCTCAACGTTCAAGATGGAGATCCTATCATCAAAGCCACCTCACCCTTAAAGAAAGGGATGAGTTTTGACTCTCCTCGAAGCTGTAATTCAAACAGCAGTTGAACTGGCTGGTTGAAATGGCCGATTGAACTGATGGCCAGGGTTTTCGACTACATCAAGAGTTAGCTCGAAAATGACATTGAAATAAGTGTTTTCGACGACTACCAACCGTCCGATCTCGACTTAGACCTTCCATGGGAAGTCTTAGTCGGATCGTCGCCTAAGGACATCCCTGTACAGAGGACACGACCTTACTTACACTCACTCACACGAGCTTACCTCAACCTTTACCTTTAAAGCTTTGCTTCCGGCCTCCACCTGATTTCTTCGGCTCCCTCCAAAGTCCTCCCGGTGTCGCCCAACCACCACGGTTCCCTCTAGGTATCGCTGACCTTCGAGTTAGCTTAGCATTCCTGCACACTTGAGTTAGCTCATGAGATAACGATGTAAACTTAACTTTGTGTCTTTGCCATAATCAAAACACAGGTTCGATTATCTAGTGTCTTTACACAAACAAATTAAACAGAATAAAAACATAACCAAGAAATGGCAAAAGTCAATTTCAGGCATATTTGGGGTCAAATCTGACTTCAGGCTGTCACTTAGCTTCAAAATCAAACCCACATTCAGAAATAGCTTCAGAAGCTTAATAACATCATCATACTTCGACAATGCACCCCATATCAAGGAGAGGTCAACACAAGAAACAAATTCCGACAACAAGTATAGAAACTCTACTAAATCAACCAGTGAAACAAAACATTTGAAACTACACCTTCCACCCCATTTCGGCACAGAACTAGGTAACCCTGACAACCTCTGTAATCTGTAGTAGAATAATGGAATTATCACAAATCTCAAAAGAAAAACCCAATAATAAAATATCAACCCCCTACAATTATCCCAATGGGAAAGTAACTTCCATACAATGGAAACATCAGATCTGGTAAGTGATAACCTCAAAGAACAGCAAAATGTAAGATCCAGTGAATGATAGTACCAATAATATAATAGAATATCAGATTCGGTGAATGATATCACTAATAACTTGATAAAATAGAAAATCTGGTAGATGATAATACTAATATTGTGACAAAATATCAAATCTGACAAATGATAATACCAATAATACGACAGAATGCTAGATCTGGCGATTGCTAGAAGACTCCAAAATCACAATGATCCCAAAAATTCGTGATACCAACCTCTAAGAATTGAGTCATTGAAGCTAGAACAGAGGATGATGCGCTGAACTCTAGCAAGAACTAACAACCTTCTGTTTAAATTCCCACAAACGGTGCCAATTTGATGGGGTTCCTATTTCTGACACGCTTGGATCCCTTCTCTTCTTGTGCTGGTAAGAGGTGAGATACATAAGATCTGTGAAGATGCTACTGAGGATCTTGATCTGCAATAGAAGTGAGTGATTAGGGATGGGTCGGCTTCCTGGCGCGACCCCTCCACTCTTAAGTCAGTGTCCATCGAAGAGATAAGAAGAGTATAATAAAAGACAAGAGAGTAAAGGAAGCAGCTTAAGGAAGAAGAAGAGTTATCTCCGCGTACCATATCCAGAAAAATCCATCCCTGCTTCCTCATTTTCACCCCTTTATATAGGAGTAGCCACCGCCTTTCTCTCCAGCTTAATTGACTAAAATACCCTTTGAGATATTAAGAAATAACTATTATACATAATGAGGAAGAAATTGGTAATCGGGCGATTAAGAAAGTTTGAGTATGAGGTATGTAATGAGGTCAGTCAGGAATTACATAGGGAGCTTTGGAATTACATAGGTCAGTCGGGAATTACATAGACAACTCTGGATTTACATAGGGAAGTTGGAAATTACATAGAAATCTCTGAAATTACATAGGTCAATCGGGAATTACATAGGTTGCTCTCAAATTACATAGGTCAGCCGAGAATTACATAGGTCAATCAGGAATTACATAGGTCAATCGGGAATTACATAGGTCAATCGGGAATTACATAGACAACTCTAGAATTACATAGGTCAGTCAGGAATTACATAGACAGCTCTGAAATTACATAGGTTAGTTGGCAATTACATAGGTTGCTCTGGAATTATATAGGTCAGTTAGGAAACACATAAACAAGTCTGGAAATACACAGAGTGGTCATAAATAAGCCTTATGATCAAGAATAAGTCTTATGCTCTACCAGAACTCCTAGCTACCATCAGTATCATTCTTTGAATTTAAAAATTATTTTCATAGAAAATTATTTTTCTCTAATTGTACTTACCATAAGTAATATACGTATGAAATTTCAAGATTTTTCAAAATTCATATATTTATTTATGTATTTCTAAAAATCATCTAAAAAACTCTAATTTATGCACAATCAGAGTTCAGTCGACAGCTGAAGGTAGCCAGTCGACAGCTGAAGGTAGCCAGTCGACTGGTGGTGTTGATAGTCGACCGCTGGATCTGATTTCGATTACACAAGGTATGTTTAGCCATTTATCAATACCCCTAGGTTACCCTAACTATTCCTAACCCTAAGATATACTTTGGAAAGCATTAGAAGGGTAAACATTTTAGTGAAACTGAATAGGAGAGTTATTTAGGGTTAAGAATAAAATTTAAAGTGTGTGAAAGTTCAAGTTTGAACTTTTGCCCTTTTTTTTTGATTATTCAGAATTCTTATAGGCTTAAGAACTCTCCAAGGACATTGTTGGTGCAATGGTCTAGGGGCAGTGTTTTCATCAAGGGATGATGGATACATTTTTGACCAAAGGGGGAGAAGTGAAGGTTAAGTAAACCTTCATTATGAATTGCCTCTCATTTAGTGATAAGGGTTGTATCACTAAAAAGAGTGAAGACATCCTAAATGATTTTAAACCAAGGGGGAGAATGTAGGATCTCATTGAGAGATGAAACATTGAAACCCTTGGTAGGCCTTTTTGACGTATGCCAAAGGGGGAGAAGTGTAGGTTTAAGTTAGGAAAACCTTCATTGTGCTTTGACATAGGAAGAGTTAAGTTTGGCTTATTGGTTAACCTAACTTAAAAATCTTGTCAAACAGCAAAAAGAGGGAGATTGTTAGTGCAATAACTCCTAGGTTAATGTTGACCAGACTCGAGTGGGACTTGGGTAGTGTTTTAATGTGTATCAATACAGTTGGATATGATTCGACCATATGTTGACTATATGACTAGTGGATGATTGGGATATCCAAAGTCATATGGGAGAGATTATTTGGGGAAGATTGTTGGAGCAATCAAACCTGAGGTTAAGGTTGACTAGACTCAAGTGAGACTCGAGGGGAAGTCCAAGTTTGGATACTTAGCATGGAAAGTCCAAGTATGGATACTTGGCCATAGAGAAGTCAAGTTTAGAGATTTGGCAAGGGAAAGTCCAAGAATGGTCTTGGCATAGAGAAGTTCAAATATGGATACTTGGCAAAGGGAAAGCCTAAGGGTAGAGCATTGGGAATGGAAGTCCCTGAGGCGTGACCTCTTGGCAAAGGTAGACCCGAGACATGATGATAGTGTTGGTGCAACAATGCCCCAAGCATTTTATATGTTTTGATGTTTGAATAATAATCTAAGTTAAGCAATAATTTGTGATCTAATTGTTACCATGTTCAAGTGACAGGGAAATCCAAGTATGAAGGCATGGTAAAGGCAAAGTCCAAGTATGATCTTGGCAAGAGAAGTCCAAGGTAAAGGTTTGGCGGCATAAGACCAAGTATGTTGTCTTGGCGGCATTAAGTCCAAACGGACCTTGGCAAAGGAAGTCCAAAGGCAAGTCTTGGCAGTGTAAGTCCAAGCATGTAGTCTTGGCGGCGTAAAGTCCAAGCACGCTTGGCAAAGGGAAACCCAAGACATGACAAAACCGAAGGAAACTCTTGGAAGAAAAGCGCAAAGGATGAACAAGTCGCGGACTCGGAGGAATCCTGGAGGCGCAAGGCTTAAGGAAGAGCTAGAAGGTTGAGTCTAGGTCTAGAGGGTGAAATCAAGTACGAATTACTCATACTTGATGAGTATCAGTAGATTGATACAATGTATCCCGATCGTCAGTGCTCGACCGAGTCGGGATGAAATCGACCATCACCGGCGCTGGTCGTGGCGTTGGTGATGTTGCGATCGATCGATGATATTGTGATCGATCGCCAACAGCGGCCGATCGTGATCAAGTTAAATATGGGCACAGAGTGGAGTCACACTCGACTGCAGCCTGTGATCACTCGACTGATCACTCCATCAGTCGACTGATGGATGGATCAATCGACTGATGAGAATGTCGTTGGAGGAAACGACTTTGAATCCCACGAATCCAGCTATTCAAAAGCTGTTAACCGCGCCGACAGTCGACTGATGTTGTGCATCAGTCGACTGATGGTGCTCCAATGGGAAAATCAGCCTTCTCTTTATAAAAAGAGGGCTGGTGGAGGTTTTTGGGGTTAATGCTTATTCTCTGATTATTCTCTCAAGCCTCCACGAGTTTTCAAGCTTTCTAGTGATTTTAAATCTCCTCCTCCTCTCTCTAAGCTCAAGTTTCATTCTTTGTAAGAAGAGGAGGATTGTTGTAAAGGAAAGCTTCATAGTGATTTGATTAGGGTTGATCCACCTCAAGGATCATCGTGGAGTAGGAGCGCTATCTCCGAACCACGTAAAAGAATCGTGTTAGCTTGTTTTTCATTTGTGTTATTATTATTTCTATTGTGCTTCCGCTAATATTTTTGTAGAGAAGAAAAACAAGCTATTCACCCCCCTCTAGCTTCAAATCGATCTCCAACAAGTGGTATCAGAGCCCGAATCGCATCGGAAGATCTAACAATCAACCGAAGCAAAAATGGCTTTCCAAGAGGGGTAAAGCACAGCGAGGTCTCTGTTCTTCGACGATAATGACTTCGGCTATTGGAAAGGTAGGATGGAGTATTACTTAATGAATGATATTGAGAATTGGTTTAGTGTTGTAGATGGTTTCAAGAAGCCGAAGGATGAACACGGAGCACCCATACCGACGAAGGATTGGACGAGAGACATGGACAAGAAGGCTCAAGCCAACGCCAAGGCAACAACCACACTTCAATGTGGTTTGTCAAAAGAGCAACTAAGCAAGGTGGGGCCTTTTGAATCGGCGAAGGAGCTTTGGGAGAAGTTGATCGAGCTCAACGAAGGATCCAAAGAAACAAAAAGGGCCAAGAGAGATCTTCTAATTGGCCAACTTCAAAGCTTCTCAATGAAGACCAATGAAACCATGAGCCAAATGCACGGTCGCTTCAAAGAAGTAGTCAACGGACTACATGTAATAGGTGAAAAGGTCAAAAACTGAGACCTTGTAAGGTATGTGCTACAAGCTTTCCCTAGAACAACCTTATGGGCCTCAATGGTAGATGCCTATAAGGTCTCTAGGGATCTTTCATTGGTTAAGTTAGATGAGCTATTTTGTGAATTTCAATTACATGAACAAGCTAACACTTCATCCAAAGAGAAGGGTATAGCTCTTTTTGTAGGAAAGAAGGACAAAAAGAAGAAGGAGAAGAAGGAAGTGTTCTCCTCATCCGAATCCGAGGAAGACTCATCAAGTAGTGAAGATGAGCTATCAGCAAGCGAGGTGGCACATTACGTCAAGAAATTTGGTGGGAAGTCAAGGAAACTCACCAAGAAAGATGTGAGGAAGATGTTCCAATCCTTAAGAGGTAAGTCTTCAAATAGTTCAAATTCTACCTCTAACGTAACTTGCTTTGGTTGCAACAAGAAAGGGCATATAAAGCCAAATTGCCCGGAACTAAAGAAGAAGGAGGAGAAGGAAAAGAAAAAGAAGGAAAAGAAGGAGAAGAAGAAGGAGGAGGCAATGGTGGCACAAACATGGGACACCCTAAGCATGGAGGACTCTTCCGACGATGAAGAAGTATGTCATGCCACCCGGAATCTAGCCCTCATGGCATTGGAGGAAGAAGCCGGGAGCTCAAGCGAGGAGTCCTCTTCTTCTTCAAGCGACGAAACATCATCAAGTGATGATGATGAGGTAAACAACTCACCTAAGGTAGATTTACTTTACAAGACTATTGCATGTCTTCAAAATGCTTTGAATAGATCGAAAACTAGGATTAAGGATTTAAAAATAGAGATTAAATCACTTAAGAGTGTAGAATCATCTTGGGGTAAATTATCTAGTGATGACGATGAATATACCCTTAGGGATGAAAATGATGAATTAAGAAAAGAAATAGGCAACTTAAGAGCATGCTTAGAAAAATTTACTAATGGCTCTAAATACCTAGACATGATTATTAAGGATCAAAGGGCTATTTACAACAAGGCCGGATTAGGATATAGACCTAAGGAAAAGGAGGTAGCATTTACATCTCTTGTTAGTAGAAAATCCATAATTAAAAGCAAGGGTAGAAAGGCTTGGGTACCTAAGAAATTTCTAATTGATGCTAGTGGTCCTAAGATTTGGGTACCTAAGGATTGTATTTTTCATGTGATATAGGTAGAAGAACCAAGCTTGTGGATAGTTGATAGTGGGTGCTCAAAGCACATGACCGGTGATGAGAGAAAATTCTCCACTATCAACCACACTAGCAAAGGAAAAGCATCTTTTGGTAATAGCGGCAAACTTAAGATTCTAGGAAAAGGCACAATTGAGGTATCCCCCAATCTTGCCATTCATAAAGTGTTATTAGTCAAAAATATGAAATTTAATTTACTTAGTGTAAGCCAACTATGTGATTCAAATTTTGATGTTAAATTTGACTCCTCAAAATATTTTATAAGACATAAAACTCTAAATGATTGCATGTTAGTAGGTTTTAGGAAATCAAATATATATTATGTTGATTTATCCTATGCTACTAATGCTTCTACTAAGTGTCTTATTGCAAAAGAGGAAGAAAGTTGGCCTTGGCATAGGAGGCTAGGACACATAAACATGAAGAACATAGCCAAAATAGCAAAAAATGAAGTTAGTCAAAGGGTTGCCTAAAGTCAAATTTCTCAAGGACAAAATGTGTGATGCATGCCAAGAAGGGAAACAATCAAAAACATCACACAAAGGTAAAAATTTACTTAGTACCGCTTTACCTTTAGAACTTTTACATATGGACTTATTTGATTGTCATAGTACCCCCTCTATGATTGGTAGTAAATATTGCCTAGTAATAGTAGATGATTTCTCTAGGTTTACTTGGGTATTTTTCTTGAAAAATAAAGATGAAACCTTAGGAATAATCATAGGATTTAGCAAAAGAGTAGAAAATGAAAGAAAACTAAAAATCAACCGGATCCATAGTGATCATGGTGGAGAATTTGAGAATTCTAATTTCTCAACTTTTTTCTTAGAACAAGGGTACAAGCATGAGTTTTCTTGTCCTAGAACACCCCAACAAAATGTGGTTGTGGAAAGAAAAAATCGTGCCCTACAAGAAGTGGCTAGGATAATACTTAATGCATATTCCTTACCTAGCTACTTGTGGGCGGAAGCGGTTAACATCGTTTGCTATATCCAAAATAGGATATTAATTCATAGGTTTTTAGGAAAAACTCCATTTGAATTGTGGAATGGTACAATTCCAACAATTCATTATTTTAAGGTCTTTGGATGAAAAGTCTATATTTTAAATACCAAAGACAACCTAGGTAAGTTTGAGTCCAAAGCGGATGAGGGAATCCTAGTTGGATACTCATCCACTAGTGTAGGGTATAGAGTTTACAATAAAAGGACTCAAAAGATTGAGGAATCTTCAAATGCCCAATTTGATGAAACTTTCAATACATATCCTAGGAAATCTCCTATTAATGATGATATTAATAATGAAAATCAAGAAATTACCCAACAATTTCAAGATTTAACCTTAGGGGGTAATTATCAAGGGGGAGGATTAAATCAAGGGGGAGTAAGAGGTGATTCCGATGATGAGCAAAGGATTAAGATTAATTATGATCAAACACAAATTAATACACCTCCTAGAACCATAAGAATTCATCAAAATCACCCCTTAGATCAAATTGTGGGTGAATTATCTCAAGGTGTTAGGACTAGGTCATTTCATAGGGATCCCACTAGTCATATAGCTCTAATTTCTCAAATTGAGCCCAAAACAATCAAAGATGCATTACTTGGTCCGGATTGGATCTTAGCAATGCAAGATGAATTGGCTCAATTTAAAAGGAGTCAAGTATGGGAGTTAGTTTCTAGACCTAATGAAAACACCATCATTACTACAAGATGGGTCTTTAGGAACAAACTAGATGACCAAGGGAATATTACTAGAAATAAGGCAAGATTAGTTGCAAGGGGCTTTAATCAAGTTGAAGGACTTGACTATGATGAAACATATGCCCCGGTTTCTAGGTTAGAGTCTATTAGAATACTATTAGGGTATGCCTCCTATATGGGTTTCAAACTCCATCAAATGGATGTCAAATCGGCATTCCTAAATGGTTTTATTAAGGAAGAGGTATATGTAGAACAACCTCCCGGGTTTGAGAATATGGACTATCCAAACCATGTATACAAGCTTAGGAAAGCTTTGTATGGTTTGGTTTGAAACAAGCTCCCCGGGCTTGGTATGAAAGATTATCATCTTTCTTAATTTCTAAGGACTTTAAAAGGGGTAGTGTAGATCAAACTTTATTTATAAAGTCAACATCAACGGACATCTTTGTAGCCCAAGTATATGTTGATGACATTATCTTTGGGTCAACAAATGATGAACTTCTCCAAGACTTTATTAGGAATATGGAAAAAGAGTTTGAAATGAGTCTAGTTGGGGAATTAAATTTCTTCCTAGGATTACAAGTTAAACAGACAAGTGAAGGAATTTATATTTACCAAACCAAATATGCTAAGGAAATGATTAAGAATTTTGGTTTGGAAAATGCTAAGGAAGTTTCAACTCCAATGGCAACCAATACAAAAATAGATAGTGATAATGAAGGCAAACAAATTGATCTTACACTCTATAGGAGCATGATTGGTAGCCTCTTGTACTTAACCGCTAGTAGACCCGACATATTATTTGTGGTTGGTATGTGTGCTAGGTACCAATCATGTGCAAAAGAATCTCATTTAGTTGTCGTTAAGAGAATATTAAGATATATTAAAGGCACACTAAATGTAGGACTATGGTATCCTAGGACTAGGTCTTTTGATTTGGTTGGGTACACCGATTCCGATTATGCCGGTTGCAAATTAGATCGGAAGAGTACTAGTGGTGGATGTCAATTCCTTGGGTCCTCCCTGTTAGTAATATATGAGAGATGTCCTAAGGCAATCACCTTATGTATGAACCATTTATATGATAAATGAAGATTCACTATTTGAGTATACATGTTTACATGTATTTGATTGGATCTTAAACTCATTTACTGAATGTCCACGATACGATTCACAACATGAGAGAATTTGTGATTGGATCACAACTTGTGAGTATCTCTACATGTGTAATTGTGATGTATCAGAATTATCCCTAGTCGATGAATTGATGGATATGGACACCATTGATTCTGTCGAGACTAGCACGAGGTGTACTCCTTGGTGTATCCAAGCAGCTGATTCTCACTGGCTGGAGACATTGTGATGTCCGGAGTTAATCGTGGATGCTAGTTAAGGTAACTAGTTCATTGGAGTGACAAGCTGTAAGACTTCATATGGTTCTCTGCATATATAGATATGTCAATGAAGTCTTACTGTAGCTTAAGTGCGATGTTCCTTTGACTTGCGGTATTCAAGTCATCTTGATCATAAAGACTTATGCTTTAACATCTTAAGCAAGCATCTCTGAGGAGATGTGGACCCGGGATGATTGGGTATAAGTCGAAGTGATCGAAGGTGTTTAAATAGCCTATAAAGGATTCACCACTCCTTGCGAGGAGATGTATACCCATGGTCTCTCGTCGGATTGTTACTAAAGTCTTTGGCCAAAGCATTACATGTTTAGAGTAAGGTACTCTTCGATACATGTGCAGTAACTAGAAACTGTAGGACGAGGAAATGATACTTGGGCTAGGTGTGACGTAGTCAGCCTAGTGGAGACTAACACTATAGACTATGTCCTGAACCAAGTGGGTATAAGATGAGTGAAGGGAATGGGGCACGATTCATTCTAGCTGCTGAAGGGTTTCAGAAATAGTTCTGGATCAACCGTTGATCTTTTCGGTTAATTGGGGATCATGATGTACTACTAGGTGCCACTCATGATCGTTCTATAATTAATGGTTAATTATAGACGGCCAACAAAAACCGAGAACCTATTTGGTCACACGCACAACGAGCGTAATCCGAAGGATTTAAAACGAGCTTGAGAATGAGATTCTTAGACCGAGAGAAACTGGGTTTGGTTGGACCAAACATGGAGTGAGCATGAAATCGTTTCAGTCGCAATGGAAGCGTGGATGGGCCGTGTCTTATGAAGACATAATGGATGAACCAAAATGGTTTGGTTCTAATTCAATGGAGGAGAATAAACCAAAGGGTTTGGTTTATTTTAAACGAATGAACCAAAGTTGGTTCGGTTCGTTTTAACTTAAAATAAACTATTATGGTTTGGTTTATTTTAACTTAAATTAATGGAGCGAGTTAATGGGCCTTATGGTTATGATCCAATAACCATTAAGAGAATTAGTTCTTTATAAAAGAGGGCTTAAGGGTTTGTCAAGCCCTAATCCAATTCCCTTAACCTAGAGTTGCCGCCCACCTCCTCCCCTTGTAGAAGTCGGCGCCAACTTGATGGCATGCTCGGAGGCTCATTGGCCATCTTGTTCTCTCTTTTCTTGGGGCCGGCGGCATCAAGCTTTTGTGGCTTGGTGGTTGGCTCAAGCAAGAAGGGAAGGAGAGTTCTTCTTTATTTTGATTGAAGAAGATCTAGGAAGCTTCAACTTGTAGAGGATCTTCGCCCACACGAAGTCTACAAGGAGGTTAGAACATACGATAGAAGATCGAGAGGTATAAAAGTTTTACAAGTTTTATTATTGATCTTTGCATGTTCTTATTAATATGATTGTATGTGTTCATTATACATGTCTACATCCATATGTATTTGTATAATCATGGACCCCGAAGATAAACATAAAAACCGGCGATCCGTCCGTCATCTATTCCGTGGCTAACCGACTAGAAGAGTATTGTTGCTTGAACAACTAGTTTGTTCAAGCGATTGCTCAAGTCGTTAGCACGACGACGAATTGGTTGAGCTTAGGAAACTCATCCCATCCGGATTAGTTTTCATTAGTGAAAATTTTAATCCGGGGACATGGGAGACAACGAGCCTCCGAGCATGCCATTAAAAATGGTATCAGAGCAACGGTTTCCGATTTTATGTGTTTTGGATTCGGTTACTTTCACACACTTATCATATAATGTGTATGCCGGATGATAGTAGGATGTGCGTAGGATAACTTTTTGGTTGCAGGCATAAGTTCCAACTATTATGGCTATATATGTGTGTATGTGATTGCATGTGTGTGTGATTGTATATTATTTGAATCCTCGGGGTTGACGAGGCTAAATTAGTATTTAATTTTTGTAATTAAATACAACATTGTTTAGCCACTCATTTTAGTTTACTTTCGATCTAGATTATTTGTACACTCCTTCGTGGAGTATAGGATCGATGGATGTAAATTAAAATAGTTTATCTTGGCTCGGATCTCTTTGGTGACTTATGCACGGGAAGAGGTGGAGCGAACGAGGTGGCGACACGACGGGACACATATTGGAGAACAATGCCATAATAGTTGGGAAAATTCTATTTTTTTCCATATTTATTGCTGATTTGTTTTATATGCATATTGTGTGTGCTTGAAAATTCCTCACTGTCAATTTACTAAGTGGGAGAGGGACATTTTAATTAATTCCCGTGGCCTCCATTACAATTTGACGTGTGATGCGACAAACTTGTGCGTCGGCTCTGAGTGTCTTTTTAAGGCTAAGGAGTATAGAGCCAAAGATGTATTGGAATTGGTTCATTCTGATTTGTGCGGTCCTATGTCTATCCAGGATAAAGGTCGCTTTGAATACTTTGTCTCTTTTATAGACGATTATTCAAGGTATGGATACATTTACTTGATGCGCCGCAAGTCTGAATGCTTTGACAGGTTCAAAGAATTCAAGGTTGATGTGGAGAACCGTCAAGGTAAAAGTATCAAGACACTACGATCTGATCGTGGTGGCGAGTACCTCTTGGGAGAGTTTAGGAGTTACTTATCAGAGGCTGGGATTCAATCTCAATTGTCCGCACCTGGCACACCCCAGCAGAATGGTGTGGTGGAGCGAAGGAATATGACTCTTATATTGATGGTCAGATCGATGATGAGTTATTCTGAGTTACTTGATTCGTTCTGGGGGTTTGCTCTGGAAACGACAGCACACATTCTGAACTTGGTTCCATCTAAGTCAGTACCCTCTACTCCCACAGAATTGTGGACTGGGCGAAAGCCTAGTCTAAGACATATTTGGATTTGGGGTAGTCCAGCACATGTGCTGAAGGGAGATGCTGGTAAGTTGGAATCTCGTACAGAAGTACGCTTGTTTGTTGGCTACCCTAAGGGAACGAAGGGTGGTTTGTTCTATAGTCCTAGAGATCAGAAGGTGATCGTGAGTACGAATGCCAGATTTCTAGAGGAGGACTATGTGATGAACCACAAGACCACGAGTAGGATTGTTCTTGAGGAGTTGACAGGGGAAGTCCCGACTTCAGTACCATCGGTACAAGAGGAAATACCACAAGTCACTGCACCGCGTGTCACAGAGCATACACAGGAGGCACCTCGTCGTAGTGGGAGGGTTGTTAGACAACCCGTGAGATTCATGTTCTTGGGAGAGTCTTCGGACTTAGTCCCTGGTAAACATGAACCTGATCCCTGGACATATGACGAGGCACTCCAAGATAGAGATGCGGTATCTTGGCAAACAACGATGAATTCAGAGATAGAATCTATGGATTCTAATCATGTCTGGGAGCTAGTAGAACTACCCGATGGTGTGAAAGCCATTGGATGCAAGTGAATCTACAAGAGAAAGAGAGGAGTAGATGGGAAGGTTGAGACCTTTAAAGCTAGGCTTGTTGCGAAAGGGTATACTCAAAAAGAGGGTATCGATTATGAGGAGACCTTTTCACCGGTAACTATGCTTAAGTCTATCCGTATTCTCTTATCTATTGCTGCTCATGAGGATTATGAGATTTGCCAGATGGATGTCAAGACAGCTTTCCTTAACGGAAGTCTTGAGGAAAACATCTATATGAAGCAACCAGAGGGATTCATTGCAAAGGGCAAAGAGCATCTTGTGTGTAAGCTTAATCGGTCCATTTATGGATTGAAGCAAGCTTCTAGATCTTGGAACATCCGCTTTGATGAGGTAATCCAGTCATATGGATTTATTCAAAGTCCGGATGAGCCTTGTGTATACAAGAGATGTGATGGAAACATAGTGGTATTTCTTGTACTATACGTAGATGATATTTTGTTAGTTGGCAACAATATCAGAGTGTTATCAGACGTAAGGGCATGGTTGTCCAAACAGTTTGATATGAAGGACTTGGGAGAAGTGGGACACATCCTTGGGATCAAGGTGATAAGGGATCGCAAGAAAAGGATGTTGTGCTTATCTCAAGCTTCATACATTGACACTTCCTTGCTCGTTTTAGCATGCAGAACTCCAAGAAAGGTTTTCTATCTTTTAGGCATGGAGTACCTTTATCTAAAGAGATGTGTCCCAAAATATCAAAGGAGATAGAGGAGATGAAGGCGGTTCCTTATGCTTCGGCAGTAGGAAGCCTTATGTATGCTATGCTATGTACGAGACCAGATATCTACTTTGTTGTGGGCATGGTTAGCAGATATCAGAGTAATCCTGGACAGGGACATTGGACTACGGTAAAGCATATATTGAAGTACCTGAGAAGGACTAGGGATTATATGATGGTTTACCAGGCATATCAATTAGTCCTTGTGGGTTACACGAATTCTGATTTCCAATCAGATAGGGACAACAGTAAGTCTACCTCGGGGTTTGTGTTTACTTTTGGAGGTGGAGCCATAGTATGGAGGAGTGTCAAGCAGAAATGTGTGGCGGAATCTACCATGGAAGCTGAGTATGTGGCAGCCTCTGAGGCAGCCAAGGAAGCTGTATGGATCAGGAACTTCTTGATGGACTTGGATGTGATTCCTGGTTTTCCCAGAACTATCACAATTTATTGTGATAACAGTGGTGCAGTTGTAAACTCGAAGGAACTACGAGCCCATAAGGCGAGTAAACACATAGAGTGCAAGTATCACCTGATACGAGAGATCGTAAAGCGAGGAGAAGTAGCTGTCGCCAAGATTGCATCAGAGGATAACCTGGCGGATCCATTCACTAAGGCCCTTTCAGCGAAAGCGTTTGATAGGCATGTGGAGGACATGGGGATCAGATGTATGACAGTGTGATAACAGCATAGTCTTTTAGTATAAGTGGGAGATTGTTGGAATGTATACTGAAAGCCTAGCTCTTTTGTATGAACATTTTTATTTTGAAATAAGAATCACATGATCATTGTTTGCACTTTATATTTATTATATGTGTGCATATTGTCTAATATAAAGTGCAAACAATGATCATGTGTTTCTTATTTCAAAATAAAAATGTTCATACAAAAGAGCTAGGCTTTCAGTATACATTCCAACACAACTCTAGTGCCGCCGCCCATCTCCTCCAACCGGCGACCAGCTGCTGCCGTCTTCTCCACTTGCCGACGTCGAGCTGCTTCCGGAGGAGCTCGGTGACTGCCAAGGTCCGGTCAAACCCGGACTGACGAACCGGACCGTGGTCAACGTCCGTTAACCGCTCAATCAGGTTTGACCGGACGGATCGGACCGCTATTAGGCGGTCGGTCCCCTAAAATCAAGGAAGCCGACACGCTGCACCGCCGCGACGACACGGGCGAAATGGCCACACGCAGCGTGTCGCCGTTTTTCCTGCAGCGACACGCGTGTTGCACTCACACGATCGACGTGTCGCATACATTGCTAAAGAAAAGAACCGGACGACCCGGATTTGACCGGAACCGGCGGTTCCACGACCGGACAGAATCGCCACGGCGGGCTTAAGTCGGTATTTTGTCAACCCGGACCCGGCGGTTTCGACCCGGACCCGGACCGAACCCGGACCGTGGCCAGGTCTAGCTCCGGTGATTATCCTTGGCTCCGGTGACAAGGTGAGCACATTGCTTTCCTTATTTGGCCGGCGCAAGGTCTCCACCAAAGCTGTCTAGTTTTCTGGACAGCTTGTTTCCTTCTTGTCGGAGCGTCGTTTGGACGACGTTTGGAGCTCTGACAGCGCCTCCCTTTCCGGGGATTCGATATCCGGCAATCCTCATAGGTGGAGGATGAAGGATTCGTCAAACGGTTGACGAATTCCTCTCCGGAGAAACGAGTTTTTGAGGACTCGTTTTGGATCCGAATTTTGATTCGGATCGTGATCTTCTCTCGATCACATCGTCTTCAACACGAGGCTAGTAACCCGTACGAAGACGAGGCTCGTGACTTAGTGAAGTCTTCCCGAAGATACTCGGCGTGGATACGGATAGAGATGATTCTAGCGAGGATCATTCCGGTTGATGCCTTTCCCGCTACACGTGATACGTAAGGTATGTTAGTAATATATGAGAGATGTCCAAAGGAACATCGCACTTAAGCCACAGTAAGAACTTCATTGACATATCTATATATGCAGAGAACCATATGAAGTCTTACGGCTGGTCACTCCAATGAACTAGTTGCCATAACTAGCATCGACGATCAACTCCGGACATCACAATGTCTCCAGCCAGTGAGAATCAGCTGCTTGGATATACCAAGGAGTATACCTCGTGCTAGTCTCGACAGAATTGATGGTGTCCAAATCCATCAATTCATCGACTAGGGATAATTCCGACACATCACAATTACACATGTAGAGATACTCACTAGTTGTGATCCAATCACAAATTCTCTCATGCTGTGAATCGTATCGTGGACATTCAGTAAATGGTTTGGTTCTAATCCAATGGATGAGAATAAACCAAAGGGTTTGGTTTATATTAAACGAATGAACCAAAGGTTGGTTCGGTTCGTTTTAACTTAAAATAAACCATCATGGTTTGGTTTATTTTAACTTATCTTAATGGAGCGGGTTAATGGGCTTTATGGATATGATCCATTAACCATTAAGAGAATTAGTTCTCTATAAAATAGGGCTTAAACCCTAATCCAAAAACCCTAATTGGAGTTGCCGCCCAACCTTGTTTTGCCGCCCCCTCCCTCTCCTCCACTAGTCGGCGCCAACCCTAGGTGTGCCGCTGCCCAGCCTTTGTGCCCCCGTCCAACTTGTTGCCGGCGACCAAGCTTCAGCCGGTGAACCTCCGGCGACCCTCCGGTGATCTCCTATAGGTTTGGCATCAAGGTGAGCCTTTTTCTTTCCTTGGTTGGCCGGCGCCTATATCCTCCACCAAGCTGTCCAGTTTTCTGGACAGCTTCTTCTCCTCTCGTCGGAGCGTCGTTTGGACGACGGTTAGTGCTCCGACAGCGGCTAACTTACCGGGGATTTGATCTCCGGTAATCCTCTGAGGTGGGGGACGAAGGATTCATCAAACGGTTGACGAATACCTCTCCGGAGAAGCGAGTTTTGAGAACTCGTTTTAGGATCCGAATTTGGATTCGGATCGTGATCATCTCTCGATCACGTCGTCTTCAACACGAGGCTAGTAACCCGCACGAAGACGAAGCTCGTGACTTAGCGAAGTCATCCCGAGGAGCTCGGCGTGGATACGGATAGAGACGATTCTTACGAGGATCGTTCCGGTTGATGCCGTTCCCGCTACACGTCATACGGAAGGTATAACGTAGATAATTTTCTTTTATTGTAAATTTTAATTTACGGTTATGTCTACACTTGTTGTAATGCGTGTGTTGTGTGTGTTGTAATAAATATAGATTTATTATTTTTTATTGCTTCCGCTGTGCTCATGTTTACGAAACATGATCGAACACACACACGCCGCGGTGCCGGAAACCCAACAGTGGTATTAGAGCCCAGGTTGTGTTTCGACATAATCGTAAAATGGTTTTGCGATAGTCATAATGTATTTCTGGAAATTTTCTAATTTTGGAAATTTAGAAGTATTTATGGAAATTTTTCAATTTTGGAAAGTCTAGAAGTATTTATGGAAATCTTCCACTTTTGGAAAGTTGGAAGTATTTATGGAAATTGATATTTTCCATAAATAAAATATTTGATTAGATTCTGAAATTTGTTTCCTAATTTAATCATGATTTGATTTGGGAAATCAAATCTTAAAATATTTTATTTCCATAAGTAGTTTTAATGATTTAGGAAATTGGTTTCCTAAATAGATTTTCCTTAATCAAATAATTCCATGAATAAAATATGTGATTAGATTTGGAAATTTGTTTCAATTTAATTATGATTTGATTTGGAGAATCAAATCTTAAACATATTTTATTTCCATAAATAGTTATGACATATAAGGAAATATATACATGACATAATTGTATGCCATGTAATTGCATTAGATGCATAACATTATGCCATGCGTGTCGTGACATGTAGATGTATGCCATGTATGCCATGCCATGTAGATAATAGTTATTTGCATGCAAAGAGGATGAGACATAAAACCCTTAATCAATATTAAAGCCTACACCTTCCATTAATATGGTTAGAACCAGAGTTCATTTCTTGTTTGGGTTGTTGGACTCTCTCAAGCCCTACTCGAACCTCAATATGTTCAAACCATGGAATAGTTTAATACTAATATGGTAAGAGTCGAGGTCAATCGTTAGCTTTGGTTGTTGGACTCTCCAAGCTGGGCTAATTGGTTGAATGCGCCTAACCATATTAAAACTATGTCCCGATTAATGGGTTGGTTTTAACCCGAGCATCGGCTTGTTGGACTCTCTCCAAGGTCGATGTAAAGGGAGGTGAAGTTGGGTGCTATGCATATGATGCATACTTGTTAATGTGTTAACAACCCGATGTATGTGTGAACATTCAATTAGTTGATAGCACATTGTGATAGTTGCATATACGGGATATGCAATCGGTATAGATGATACCTACCGTCGTAGTTATGAATGGCTTGTTGGACTCTCTCCAAGGTTGTTCATAACTATGATGGATATCAGCCCATTCGGAGATGGACCTACGATCTCCCGAAGTGATTTTGGGGTTTTTGAAATTCGAAAAATGAATGAGATTTATAAATGTATATTGATGCATTTTAAAATCATTTTCTCATATATGCTCGTTTTGTATTTCTAGGTCAATAAATTGATCATGACTTCTTTGAATTTGCGCACTATTTTGTATTCTAACAAACGATCGGGCCTAACTTCGGATCGCTTAGAAACACGAGAATTGTTCTCAAGGTAGAAAAGCTTGCATATGTCCTTGAAGAGCCTCTTCCTGACCGTCCTAAGGACGATGCAACTCCAGACCAAATGTTGGTCTATCAGAAACATGTGGCAGATTCTGAGCTGGCGAGTTGCATCATGCTAGCGGCGATGGTACCTGAGCTGCAAAAGCAGCATGAGCATATGGATGCTAATACTATGGTCTTCCATCTTCATGAGTTGTTCGATGAGCAAGCGAGATCCGAAAGGTTCGAGGTCTCTAGGCTCCTCTTCACTACGAAGATGCAAGAAGGTTCGTCTGTAGTGCAGTTTGTGCTAAAGATGAACGGGTACATCGAGCGGCTAGCTACCCTCGGTTTTGTGATGGATCATGAGTTAAGTATTGACTTAATTCTGCATTGTTTGCCCAAGAGCTTTTCGCAATTTGTGATGAACTATCGGATGAACAAATTGGAATCCACCATTCCCGAGCTCCTCAATATGCTGAAGACTGTAGAGCCTTTTGTAAAGCATGAGGAGAAGGCAGTTCTGTTAGTTGATTCCTCAAAGAAAGGTTCTAAGAGGAAGGCAAAAGAATAGAAGAAAGGAAAGAAAAAGGCAAAGAAGGCGGAACCAGCGCAAAAGGGCACTTGCCATCACTGTGGCAAGGAAGGCCACTGGCGAAGAAACTGCAAGATTTATCTTGAGTCCATGAAGAAGAAGAAGGCATCCGATGCCCCATCCTCTGCAGGTATCTTCGTTATTGATTGTCATTCTATTTCCTTAGACACTTGGGTATTGGATACTGGGTGTAGCTCACATATATGTAATGACATACAGGGGCTAAGGAATAGAAGAAGACTTGTCAGAGGGGAGTCAAATTTGCGAGTTGGCAATGGAGCAAAGGTTGATGCGGTCGCCATCGGAACTTATTTGCTGAAGCTCCCTAGTGGACTAGTCTTGGAACTGGACAATTGCTATTATGTTCCTTCTCTAATAAAGAACATTGTTTCTATTTCCTGCTTAAATAGAAATGGTTTCCATTTAACGTTTAGTAACAATTGTTGTTATATAACTTTGAATGGCGTACTTTATGGAACTGGAACTTTGAGTAATGGCATTTATACGTTGGACGTATCCAGTGACATTTTCAATATCGAAGCGAGCAACACGCATGCTCGAAAGGATAATCACATAGACTCCTATATGTGGCATTGTCGTCTTGGCCATATAAGCAAGAAACGCATGTCCGAATTACACCGATGTGGAATTCTGGAATCGTTTGAATTGGATTCATACGATACATGCGAATCATGCTTAAAAGGCAAGATGACTAAGTTACCTTTTACTGGAAAAGGTGAACGAGTGGGAGAGTTACTAGGTCTAGTACATACTGATGTATGTGGACCTATGTCAACTCAAGCATTAGGAGGCTATAGCTACTTCATTACCTTCACCGATGATCACTCACGGTTTGGGTATGTGTTCTTGATGAAACACAAGTCCAAGCCTTTGAAAGGTTCAAAGAATTCAGAAATGAAGTAGAGAAACAACATGACAAGAGTATTAAAATACTGATCGGATCGAGGTGGTGAATACTTAAGTCAAGAGTTTCTTGATTATCTAAGAGACAATGGCATATTGTCTCAATGGACTCACCCTATACACCACAAAGATAATGGTGTATCCGAGAGGCGTAATTAGGACCTTGTTGGACATGGTCGTCAATGATGAATCATGCAACTCTTCCCAAGTCTTTTGGGGTTATGCACTTGCATAAAGCATTTGTTAAATGTAATGCCTACCAAGGTAGTCTCAACTACTCCATGTGAGATATGGAATGGTAAGAAACCTCATGTATCTTACTTGAAGATATGGGGTTGTCCTGCTTATGTGAAGCGGACTGTATCAGACAAACTGGATGCTAAGTCTGATAAATGTCTATTTATTGGATACCCTAAGGAAACAAGGGGTTACCAATTCTATCATCCTGTGGAACAAAAGGTGTTTGTTTCAAGGCATGCTGTGTTTCTAGAGAAAGAGTTTCTCTTGCAAGAAAACAGTGGGAGTGTCGTCGAGCTTGAGGAGGCTCGAGAGACTCAAATAGATATTGATGAGATACCTGGTGAAGCACAACAGCCGACAACTCATAGTGATGAGCAATCGGCTGGACCTATTGTAATACCACATCTTCGTAGATCTGGTAGAACACGCAATATTCCTGAGAGATATGGATTTCTCGTAAGTGAATCGAACGACGTGTTACTCATTTATGATGAGGAGCCTACCAGTTATGAAGAAGTGCTGACAAGTTCAGAAAGGGATAAGTGGCTTGGTGCCATGAAGTCGGAAATGGATTCCATGTACGAAAACCAAGTTTGGAACTTGGTTGACCCACCTGAAGGCATAAAGCCTATAGGGTGCAAGTGGGTTTTCAAGAAGAAAACCGACATGAATGGTAATGTGATTACCTATAAGGCTAGATTGGTGACGAAAGGATATCGTCAAAAATAAGGTGTTGATTATGACGAAACCTATTCGCCTGTAGCTATGCTTAAATCCATTCGGATGCTCCTGGCCATAGCGGCTCATTATGATTATGAGATATGGCAGATGGATGTGAAAACAACTTTCCTTAATGGAAACCTGCTCGAGGACGTGTATATGATACAGCCTGAGGGTTTCACATCGGTTGATAAAACCATGGTATGCAAATTGCGACGATCCATTTATGGATTGAAGCAAGCATCCAGGAGCTGGAATATCCGTTTTGATGAGACGATCAAAAAGTTTGATTTCTCACAAAATCCAGACGAACCTTGTGTGTACAAGAAGGTTAGTGGGAGTGCAGTCGTGTTCCTAGTATTGTATATCGATGACATATTACTTATAGGAAACGATGTGTCAATCTTACAGTCAGTTAAGGTTTGGTTATCCAAGACATTCTCCATGAAAGACCTGGGAGAAGCAACCTACATCCTCGGGATTAAGATCTATAGAGATAGATCGAAACGGTTGCTTGGTCTTTCGCAGTCTACATATATAGACCGAGTGCTAAAGAGGTTTAGCATGTCGGAATCCAAGAAAGGTTATCTGCCCATCAGGCATGGGGTACACCTTTCGAAGTCTATGTGTTCGCGCACAGAAGACGAGAGGATTTGCATGAGTAAGATTCCCTATGCATCCGCAATAGGATCTATCATGTATGCTATGTTATGTACGAGGCCCGATGTATCGTACGCTCTGAGTGTCACGAGCAGATACCAATCCGATCCAGGAATGGATCATTGGGCGGCTGTTAAGACGATCCTTAAGTACTTGAGAAGAACTAAGGATGTGTTCCTAATATATGGAGAAGGGGACATGGTGATACGCGGGTATACGGATGCCAGCTTCCAGACAGACAAGGATGATTCCAGGTCTCAGTCTGGATACGTGTTCACCTTGAATGGGGGTGCAGTGAGTTGGAAAAGTTCCAAACAAGAGACTGTAGCGGATTCTACCACTGAGGCAGAATACATTGCAGCTTCGGAAGCAGCAAAGGAAGCGGTTTGGATCAAAAAGTTCGTTCATGAACTTGGTGTGATTCCGGCCATTGTTGAAGCAATACCGGTCTACTGCGACAACAATGGAGCAATTGCACAGGCAAAAGAGCCAAGGTCTCATCAACGATCCAAACATGTGCTTCGCCGCTATCATCTTATCAGAGAGATCATCAGTAGGAACGAAATACAAATCGAGAAAATTCCCACTGAAAGGAACTTAGCGGATCCTTTAACTAAGGCATTACCTCAAAATAAGTTTGAGGGTCATGTTAGAGCTTATGGTATTGGATACCGTAGCGATTGACATTAAGCCAAGTGGGAGTCTGTTAGTAATATATGAGAGATGTCCTAAGGCAATCGCCTTATGTATGAACCATTTATATGATAAATGAAGATTCACTATTTGAGTATACATGTTTAATGTATTTGATTGGATCTTAAACTCATTTACTGAATGTCCACGATACGATTCACAGCATGAGAGAATTTGTGATTGGATAACAACTAGTGAGTATCTCTACATGTGTAATTGTGATGTGTCGGAATTATCCATAGTCGATGAATTGATGGATTTGGACACCATCAATTCTGTCGAGACTAGCACGAGGTATACTCCTTGGTATATCCAAGCAGCTGATTCTCACTGGCTGGAGACATTGTGATGTCCGGAGTTGATCGTGGATGCTAGTTATGGTAACTAGTTCATTGGAGTGACCAGCCGTAAGACTTCATATGGTTCTCTGCATATATAGATATGTCAATGAAGTTCTTACTGTGGCTTAAGTGCGATGTTCCTTTGACTTGCGGTATTCAAGTCATCTTGATCATGGAGACTTATGCTTTGACATCTTAAGCAAACATCTCTGAGGAGATGTAGACCCGGGATGATTGGGTATAAGTCGAAGTGATCGAAGGTGTTTGAATAGCCTATAAAGGATTTACCACTCCTTGCGAGGAGATGTATACCCATGGCCTCTCGTCGGATTGTTACTAAAGTCTTTGGCCAAAGCATTACATGTTTAGAGTAAGGTACTCTTCGATACTTGTGGAGTAACTAGAATCCGTAGGACGAGGAAATGACACTTGGGCTAGGTGTGACGTAGTCAGCCTAGTGGGGACTGACACAATAGACCATGTCCTGAACCAAGTGGGTATAAGATGAGTGAAGGGAATGGGGCACGATTCATTCGAGCCATCAAGGGTTTCGTAAATAGTTTTGGATCAACTGTTGATCTTTTGGTTAATTGGGGATCATGATGTACTACTAGGTGCCACTCATGATCGTTCTATAATTAATGGTTAATTATAGACGGCCAACATAAACCGAGAACCTATTTGGTCACACGCACAACGAGTGTAATCCAAAGGATTTAAAACGAGCTTGAGAATGGGATTCTCGCATCGAGAGAAACTATGTTTGGTTGGACCAAACATAAAGCGAGCATGAAATTGTTTCAGTCGCAATGGAAGCGTGGATGGGCCGTGTCTTATGAAGACATAATGGATGGACCAAAATGGTTTGGTTCTAATCCAATGGATGAGAATAAACCAAAGGGTTTGGTTTATATTAAACGAATGAACCAAAGGTTGGTTCGGTTCGTTTTAACTTAAAATAAACCATCATGGTTTGGTTTATTTTAACTTATCTTAATGGAGCGGGTTAACGGGCTTTATGGATATGATCCATTAACCATTAAGAGAATTAGTTCTCTATAAAATAGGGCTTAAACCCTAATCCAAAAACCCTAATTGGAGTTGCCGCCCAACCTTGTTGTGCCGCCCCCTCCCTCTCCTCCACTAGTCGGCGCCAACCCTAGGTGTGCCGCCGTCCAACTTGTTGCCGGCGACCAAGCTTCAGCCGGTGAACCTCCGGCGACCCTCCGGTGATCTCCTATAGGTTTGGCATCAAGGTGAGCCTTTTTCTTTCCTTGGTTGGCCGGCGCCTATATCCTCCACCAAGCTGTCCAGTTTTCTGGACAGCTTCTTCTCCTCTCGTCAGAGCGTCGTTTGGACGACAGTTAGTGCTCCGACAGCAGCTAACTTACCGGGGATTTGATCTCCGGTAATCCTCTGAGGTGGGGGACGAAGGATTCGTCAAACGGTTGACGAATACCTCTCCGGAGAAGCGAGTTTTGAGAACTCGTTTTAGGATCCGAATTTGGATTCGGATCGTGATCATCTCTCGATCACGTCGTCTTCAACACGAGGCTAGTAACCCGAACGAAGACGAAGCTCGTGACTTAGCGAAGTCATCCCGAGGAGCTCGGCGTGGATACGGATAGAGACGATTCTTACGAGGATCGTTCCGGTTGATGCCGTTCCCGCTACACGTCATACGGAAGGTATAACGTAGATAATTTTCTTTTATTGCAAATTTTAATTTACGGTTATGTCTACACTTGTTGTAATAGCATGCGTGTGTTGTGTGTGTTGTAATAAATATAGATTTATTATTTTTTATTGCTTCCGCTGTGCTCATGTTTACGAAACATGATCGAACACACACACGCCGCAGTGCCGGAAACCCAACAAGGTATACGTAGTTAAATTTCCTTTTATTGTAAAATTTGAATTTATGGTTATATCTATACATGTTGTACTATGCATGCGTGTGATGTGTGTGTTGTAATAAATTAGATTTATTATTTTATTCCTTTCGCTGTGTACATGTTTGCGAAACATGTTCGAACACACACTCGTCGTGGTGCCGGAAACCCAACAGTGGTATCAGAGCCCAGGTTGTGTTTCGACATAATCGTAAAATTATTTTGCGATAGTCATAATGATATTTCTGGAAATTTTCTACTTTTGGAAAGTCTAGAAGTATTTATGGAAATCTTCTACTTTTGGAAAGTTGGAAGTATTTATGGAAATTGATATTTTCCACAAATAAAATATTTGATTAGATTTTGGAAATTTGTTTCCTAATTTAATCATGATTTGATTTGGGAAATCAAATCTTAAAAATATTTTATTTCCATAAGTAGTTTTGATGATTTAGGAAATTTGGTTTCCTAAATTGACTTTCCTTAATCAACTCTTTCCACAAATAAAATATGTGATTAGATTTGGAAATTTGTTTCCTAATTTAATCATGATTTGATTTGGAGAATCAGATCTTAAACATATTATATTTCCATAAATAGTTATGACATATAAGGAAATTTTGTACATGACATAATTGTATGTCATGTAATTGCATTAGATGCATATCATTATGTCATGCGTGTCGTGACATGTAGATGTATGTCATGTATGTCATGCCATGTAGATAATAGTTATTTGCATGCAAAGAGGATGAGACATAAAAACCCTAACTCAATATTAAAGCCTACACCTTCCATTAATATGGTTAGAACCAGAGTTCCATTTCTTGTTCGGGTTGTTGGACTCTCTCCAAGCCCGGCTCGAACCCGAACATGTTCAAACCATGGAATAGTTTAATACAAATATGGTAAGAGTCAGAGGTCAATCATTATCTTTGGTTGTTGGACTCTCTCCAAGCCGGGCTAATTGGTTGAATGCGCTCTAACCATATTAAAACTATTTCTCGATTAATGGGTTGGCTTTAACCTGGAGCATCGGCTTGTTGGACTCTCTCCAAGGTCGATGTTAAGGGAGGTGAAGTTGGGTGCTATGCATATGATGCATACTTGTTAATGTGTTAACAACCCGATGTATGTGTGAACATTCAATTAGTTGATAGCACATGGTGATAGTTGTATATATGTGATATGCAATCGGTATATTTGATACCTACCATCGTAGTTATGAATGGTTTGTTGGACTCTCTCCAAGGTTGTTCATATCTATGATGGATATTAGCCCATTCGGAGATGGACCTACGATCTCCTGAAGTGATTTTGGGGTTTTTGAAATTTGAAAAATGAATGAGATTTATAAATGTATGTTGATACATTTTAAATCATCTTTCTCATATATGCTCGTTTTGTATTTCTAATATTGATCATGATGTCTTTGAATTTGCGTTCCATTTTGGATTCGAATAAATTGACTGGGTTGAACTTCTTGGACTGCCTTAGAAACTTGAGAATTGTTCTCAATGTTGAAAAGCTTGCAAATGTCCTCGAAGTGCCTCTTCCCGCCCATCCTAGTGACAATGCAACTTTGGACCAATTGTTAGCCTATCAGAAACATGTGACTGATTTTGAAATGGCGAGTTGCATCATGCTAGCCACGATGGTACCTGAGCTGCGGAAGCAACATGAGCATATGGAGCTCATACAATAGTCTTTCATCTTTATGAGTTGGTTGATGAGCAAGTGAGATTCTAAAGGTTCGAAGTCTCTAAGCTCCTCTTCACCTTTGAGATGCAAGAAGGTTCATTTGTGGTACTGTTCAACATGTTGAAGACTGTGGAGTCTTCTGTGAAGCATGAGCAGGGGACGGTGTTGTAAGTTGATTCCTCGAAGAAAGGCTCTAAGAGGAAGTCAAAGGAATAGCAGAAGGGGAAGGAAAAGGCTAAAAAGGCAGAACTAGCTCAAAAAGGACACTTGTCATCATTATGGCAAGGAGGGCCATTGGCGAAGAAATTGCAAGATTTATCTTGAGTTCGTGAAGAAGAATAAGGCATCGGATGCCCCATCTTCTTCAGATATCTTTGTTATTGATTGTCATTCTATTTCCTCAAACACTTGGGTATTGGATACTGGGTGTGGCTCACATATATGTAATGACATACATGGGCTAAGGAATAGAAGAAGACTCGTCAAGGGAGTGTCAAATTTACGTGTTGGGAATGGAGCAAAGGTTGCTGCACTCTCCATCGGAACGTATTTGTTGAAACTCCCTACAGGACTTGTCTTAGAACTGGACAATTGTTTTTATGTTCCTTCATTGATAAAGAACATCATTTCTGTTTCTTGTTTAAATAGAAATGGGTACAATTTGACTTTTAGTAACAATTGTTGTTACATAACTTTGAATGGAGTTCTTTATGGGACTGGAACTTTAAGCAATGGTGTTTATACGTTGGACGTATCCAATGACGTTTTCAATATCGAAGCGAGCAACAAGCGTGCTCGAAAGGATAATCAATTAGACTCCTACATGTGGCATTGTCGTCTTGGCCATGTAAGCAAGAAACGCATGTCCAAATTACACCGATGTGGAATTCTGGAATCATTTGAATTGGATTCATACGACACATGCGAATCATGCTTAAAAGGTAAGATGACTAAGTTACCTTTTACAGGAAAAGGTGAACGAGTGGGAGAGTTGCTAGGTCTAATACATACTGATGTATGTGGACCTATGTCAACTCAAGCTTTAGGAGGCTATAGCTACTTCATTACCTTCACCGATGATCACTCACAGTTTGAGTATGTGTTCTTGATGAAACACAAGTCTGAAGCCTTTGAAAGGTTCAAAGAATTCAGAAATGAAGTAGAGAAACAACATGACAAGAGTATTAAAATACTTCGATCGGATCGAGGTGATGAATACTTAAGTCAAGAGTTTCTTGATTATCTAAGAGATAATGGTATATTGTCTCAATGGACTCCGCCATATACACCACAACATAATGGTGTATCTGAGAGGTGTAACCGGACCTTGTTGGACATGGTCAGGTCAATGATGAATCATGCAAATCTTCCCAAGTCCTTTTGGGGCTATGCACTTCAGACAGTTGTTTACTTGTTAAACAGAATGCCAACCAAGGTAGTCTCTACTACTCCATATGAGATATGGAATAGTAAGAAACCTCATGTATCTTACTTGAAGATATGGGGTTGTCCTGCTTATGTGAAGCGGGTGTATCGGACAAATTAGATGCTAAAGTCGATAAATGTCTATTTATTGGATACCCTAAGGAAACAAGGGGTTACCAATTCTATCATCCTGTGGAACAAAAGGTGTTTGTTTCAAGGCATGTTGTGTTTCTAGAGAAAGAGTTTCTCTTGCAAGAAAACAGTGGGAGTGTCGTCGAGCTTGAGGAGGCTCGAGACTCAAATAGACATTGATGAGATACAGTGAAGCACAACGGTAGATAACTCATAGTGATGAGCAATCATTGGACCTATTGTAACACCACATCTTCGTAGATCACGGTAGAACACGATATTCACGAGAGATATGGATTTCTCGTAAGTGAATCGAACGACGTGTTACTCATTGATGATGAGGAGCCTACTAGTTATGAAGAAGTACTGACAAGTTCAGAAAGGGATAAGTGGCTTGATGTCATGAAGTTGGAAATGGATTCCATGTATGAAAACCAAGTTTGGAACTTGGTTGACCCACCTGAAGGCATTAAGCCTATAGGGTGCAAGTGGGTTTTCAAGAAGAAAACTGACATGGATGGTAATGTGATTACCTATAAGGCTAGATTAGTGGTGAAAGGATATCGTCAAAAACAAAGTGTTGATTAGGAAGAAACCTATTCACCTATAGCTATGCTTAAATCCATTCGGATGCTCCTGGCCATAGCGGCTCATTATGATTATGAGATATGACAGAAGGATGTGAAAACAGCTTTCCTTAATGGAAACCTACTCGAGGACGTGTATATGATACAGCCTGAGGGATTCACATCGGTTGATAAAACCAAGGTATGCAAATTACGACGGTCCATATATGGATTGAAGCAAGCATCCAGGATCTGGAATATCCGTTTTGATGAGACAATCAAAAGGTTTGATTTCTCACAAAATCCAGACGAACCTTGTGTGTACAAGAAGGTCAGTGGGAGTGCAGTCGTGTTCCTAGTATTGTATGTCGATGACATATTACTTATAGGAGATGATGTTTCAGTCTTACAGTCAGTTAAGATTTGGTTATCCAAGACATTCTCCATGAAAGACTTGGGAGAAGCAACCTACATCCTCGGGATTAAGATCTATAGAGATAGATCGAAACGGTTGCTTGGTCTTTCGTAGTCTATATATATAGACCGAGTGCTAAAGAGGTTTAGCATGTCGGAATCCAAGAAAGGTTTCCTACCCATCAGGCATGGGATACACCTTACGAAGTCTATGTGTCCGCGCACAGAAGACGAGAGGATTTGCATGAGTAAGATTCCCTATGCATCCGCAATAGGATCTATCATGTATGCTATGTTATGTACGAGGCCCGATGTATCGTATGCTCTGAGTGATCCAGGAATGGATCATTGGGTGACTGTTAAGACGATCCTTAAGTACTTAAGAAGAACTAAGGATGTGTTCCTAATATATGGAGAAGGGGACATGGTGATACGCAGGTATACGGATGCCAGCTTCCAGACAGACAAGGATGATTCCAGGTCTTAGTCTGGATACGTGTTCACCTTGAATGGGGGCGCAGTGAGTTGGAAAAGTTCTGAACAAGACACTGTAGAGGATTCTACCACTGAGGCAGAATACATTGCAGCTTTGGAAGCAGCAAAGGAAGTGGTTTGGATCAAGAAGTTCATCTGTGAACTTGATGTGGTCTCATCAATGATCCAAACATGTGCTTCGCCGCTATCATCTGATCAGAGAGATCATTAGTAGGAAGGAAATACAGATCGAGAAAATCCCCACTGAAAGGAACTTAGCGGATCCTTTGACTAAGGGATTACCTTAAAGTAAGTTTGAGGGTCATGTTAGAGCCTATGGTATTAGATACCGTAGCGATTGGCATTAGGCCAAGTGGGAGTTTGTTAGTATTATATGAGAGATGTCCTAAGGCAATCGCCTTATGTATGAACCATTTATATGATAAATAAAGATTCACTATTTGAGTATACATGTTTTCATGTATTTGATTGGATCTTAAACTCATTTACTGAATGTCCACGATACGATTCACAACATGAGAGAATTTGTGATTGGATTACAACTTGTGAGTATCTCTACATGTGTAATTATGATGTATCGGAATTATCCTTAGTCGATGAATTGATGGATATGGACACCATTGATTCTGTCGAGACTAGCACGAGGTGTACTCCTTGGTGTATCCAAGCAGCTGATTCTCACTGGCTGGAGACATTGTGATGTCCGGAGTTAATCGTGGATGCTAGTTAAGGTAACTAGTTCATTGGAGTGACCAGCTGTAAGACTTCATATGGTTCTCTGCATATATAGATATGTCAATGAAGTCTTACTGTAGCTTAAGTGCGATGTTCCTTTGACTTGCGGTATTCAAGTCATCTTGATCATAAAGACTTATGCTTTGGCATCTTAAGCAAGCATCTCTGAGGAGATGTGGACCCGGGATGATTGGGTATAAGTCGAAGTGATCGAAGGTGTTTGAATAGCCTATAAAGGATTCACCACTCCTTGCGAGGAGATGTATACCCATGACCTCTCGTTGGATTGTTACTAAAGTCTTTGGTCAAAGCATTACATGTTTAGAGTAAGGTACTCTTCGATACATGTGCAGTAACTAGAATCCTTAGGATGAGGAAATGATACTTGGGCTAGGTGTGACGTAGTCAGCCTAGTGGGGACTGACACTATAGACCATGTCCTGAACCAAGTGGATATAAGATGAGTGAAGGGAATGGGGCACGATTCATTCGAGCTGCTGAAGGGTTTCAGAAATAGTTCTGGATCAACCGTTGATCTTTTCGGTTAATTGGGGATCATGATGTACTACTAGGTGCCACTCATGATCGTTCTATAATTAATGGTTAATTATAGACGGCCAACATAACCCGAGAACCTATTTGGTCACACGCACAACGAGCGTAATCCAAAGGATTTAAAACGAGCTTGAGAATGGGATTCTCAGACCGAGAGAAACTAGGTTTGGTTGGACCAAACATAAAGCGAGCATGAAATCGTTTCAGTCGCAATGGAAGCGTGGATGGGTCGTGTCTTATGAAGACATAATGGATGAACCAAAATGGTTTGGTTCTAATCCAATGGAGGAGAATAAACCAAAGGGTTTGGTTTATTTTAAACGAATGAACCAAAGTTGGTTTCAGTTCGTTTTAACTTAAAATAAACCATTATGGTTTGGTTTATTTTAACTTAAATTAATGGAGCAGGTTAATGAGCCTTATGGTTATGATCCAATAACCATTAAGAGAATTAGTTCTCTATAAAAGAGGGCTTAAGGGTTTGTTAAGCCCTAATCCAATTCCCTTAACCTAGAGTTGCCGCTCACCTCCTCCCCTTGTAGAAGTCGGTGCCAACTCTAGTGCATCCGCCCATCTCCTCCAACCGGCGACCAACTGCTGCCGTCTTCTCCACTTGTCGGCGTCGAGCTGCTGCCGGAGGAGCTCCGGTGATCATCCTTGGCTCCGGCGACAAGGTGAGCACATTGCTTTCCTTATTTGGCCGGCGTAAGGTCTCCACCAAAGCTGTCCAGTTTTCTGGACAGCTTGTTTCCTTCTTGTTGGAGCGTCGTTTGGACGACGTTTGGAGCTCCGACAGCGCCTCCCTTACCGGGGATTCGATCTCCGGCAATCCTCATAGGTGGAGGATGAAGGATTCGTCAAACGGTTGACGAATTCCTCTCCGGAGAAACGAGTTTTTGAGGACTCGTTTTGGATCCGAATTTTGATTCGGATCGTGATCTTCTCTCGATCACATCGTCTTCAACACGAGGCTAGTAACACGTACGAAGACGAGGCTCGTGACTTAGTGAAGTCTTCCTGAAGATACTCGGCGTGGATACAGATAGAGACGATTCTAGCGATGATCGTTTCAGTTGATGTCTTTCCTGCTACACGTGATACGTAAGGTATACGTAGTTAAATTTCCTTTTATTGCAAAATTTGAATTTACGGTTATGTCTACACATATTGTACTATGCATGTGTGTGATGTGTGTGTTGTAATAAATTAGATTTATTATTTTATTCCTTCCGCTGTGCACTTGTTTGCGAAACATGTTCGAACACACACTCGCTGCGGTGCCGGAAACCCAACACTCCCTAGTTAGTTGGAGTAGTAGGAAGCAACCTTGTGTTGCCTTATCCACCACCGAGGCCGAGTATGTGGCTATGGGTGGTTGTGTAGCTCAATTACTATGGATGAAACATACCTTAGAAGATTATGAGCTATCTTACTCCAACATGAAAGTATTTTGTGATAATGTGAGCACCATAAACTTGACTAAAAATCCGGTGCATCACTCTAGGACCAAGCACATTGAAGTGAAACATCACTTCATTAGAGATCATGTAGCTAAGGGGGAAATTGAGCTTAATTACATTGAATCCAAGTCCAACCTAGCCGACATATTTACCAAGGCTCTCCCCGAGGTAGAATTTTCATCACTTAGGAGAGAACTTGGAATGTGCTTGGTTGAGTAAAGGTGTAGGTTTGCATGATCCTATAGAAATACTAGGATTTATACATTTAAGCATCTCACAAAATACCTAAGAAACCATGATTTTTGTATTGAGCCACTTAGACAACATGTGAGATGTTAGGAAGATGCACTTGGTTCATCATGCTTCTTATGATGCATTACTATGGACCAAAGTGTCATCTAGAGACATTAATCCCTCATTGGACCAATCATTGGGAAGGCTTATACACAATTGATGTGCATATAGCTCCAAGAACATGATTCGAAATGTCAAATAAAACATATTTTAAACTATGTTTATCATATTTTGAAAAACAGTTTTTAAGTGAAACACAAAAGTGATACAAAGTTTGCAAAAACATTAGAACTTTTGTTGGTTTCCAAGTTTGTATCAATCTTAAAATCTGGAAAACATATATTTTTCAAAATATTTTTTCTTGATAAGGTATGATTTCAAAAATATGTACACAAAATTTTGTGATTTTTCAAGATTTCTGGAATTTCTAATGCATTTCTGAAGTTTAAATAAAAGGTCATTGGTATGCGATCATTGTTCGAAACCAATGATCGATACACTGTGTTTTCTGATAAATAGCTCCATTTTCTAATATGAAGTGTATCTTTGATGTCCTAAAGGCATAGCATGATAATATTGAGTATAAATAAATTTTTAAGACTGTTTAATGCGCGCTTTAGGGGGAGTTTCATAAAATATATCTTTTTCATCCCAAGATTTACATTGTTGGTGCAAAGTTAGAATTTAATCTTCAAATTGTTTGATAAGCCTTTGCTCCACATGTCTTTCACTTATCATGAACTATATCTTGGATTAAGGGGGAGCTAAATGTCAATTTTATACCTTAGTTCAAAATTATAACACATTTGATTCTTTTATGAGATATATATGAATTTTTCTTTCTTCTCTTTTTGATGTATGTCAAAGGGGGAGAAGAAATGTTTAAGTTAGAATTGGATGTATGATTTGGAAATATGATTATGTGTGTATCCTTGAAAGACCTAACTTAAATGATTGCCAAACATCAAAAAGGGGGAGATTGTTGGTGCAACAATGCCCCAAACATTTTATATGTTTTGATGTTTGGATAATCATCTAAGTTAGGCAACAATTTGTGATCTAATTGTTACCATGTTCAAGTGACAGGGAAATCCAAGTATGAAGACTTAGTAAAGGCAAAGTTCAAGTATGATCTTGGCAAGAGAAGTCCAAGGTAAAGGTTTGGCGGCTTAAGACCAAGCATGTTGTCTTGGCGGCATTAAGTCCAAACGGACCTTGGCTGTAACGACCTTGCCCCTATTGGAGGAATTCGGCGACCCCTATTGGTCGACGATCGTCGCCCCTGTTGGCCCGTCGTTACTCACCTGGACTTCCCACCCCTGGAAGTGGGTTTTTGCCTTCCCCAGGATTCGAACTCTAGACCTCCAGGCTAAGTACTAAAGTTTATGAATCCTGGTAACTAAGTGATCCAAGGATCAGTTGGTTACCAGGATTCATAAACTTTAGTACTTAGCCCGAGGAGAGTTCAATCTGAGGAAGGCAAAACCTACTTCCAGGTGGGAGTAATCGGTGAGTAACGACGGCCAACGACGTCTCGACCAATAGGGGTCGCCGAATTAGGATCACTTGGTTACCAGGATTCATAAACTTTAGTACTTAGCTTGGAGGTCTAGAGTTCGAATCCTGGGGAAGGCAAAAACCCACTTCCAGGGGTGGGAAGTCCAGGTAAGTAACGACGGGCCAACAGGGGTGACGGTCGTCGACCAATAGGGGTCGCCGAATTCCGCCAATAGGGGCCAGGTCGTTACATTGGCCAAGGAAGTCCAAAGGCAAGTCTTGGTAGTGTAAGTCCAAGCATGTAGTCTTGGCGGCGTAAAGTCCAAGCACGCTTTAGCAAAGGGAAACCCAAGACATGACAAAACCGAAGGAATCACTTGGAAGCAAAGCGCAAAGGATGAACAAGTTGCGGACTCGGAGGGATCCTGGAGGTGCAAGGCTTAAGGAAGAGCTAGAAGGTTGAGTCTAGGTCTAGGGGGTGAAATCAAGTATGAATTACTCATACTTGATGAGTATCAGTCGACTGATATGATGTATCGATCGGTGTCGTCTTCGACCGAGTCGGGATGAAACCTCGACCATCGTCGCTTTGGTCGTGGATCGATGATGTTGCAATCGATCGACTTCGATGCGGCGGATCAAGTTAAATATGGGCATAGAGTGGAGTCACACTGATCGCGTGGCCCTGTGATCACTGATCGGTGATCACTCCATCGATCGTCGATGGATGGATCGATCGTGATGAGAATGCCGTTGGAGGAAAGCGACTCAATTTTCTGAATCCGCTATTCAAAGCCATTAATGGCGATCGGTGATGTTGTGCATCAGTCGATTGATGGTGCTCCAACAGGAAAATCAGCCTTCTCTCTATAAAATGAGGGATGGTGGAGGTTTTTGGGGTTAATGCTTATTCTCTGATTATTCTCTCAAGCCTCCACGAGTTTTCAAGCTTTCTAGTGATTTTAAATATCCTCCTCCTCTCTCTAAGATCAAGTTTCATTCTTTGTAAAAAGAGGAGAATTGTTGTAAAGGAAAGCTTCATAGTGATTTGATTAGGGTTGATCCACCTCAAGGATCACCGTGGAGTAGGAGCACTATCTCCGAACCACGTAAAAGAATCGTGTTAGCTTGTTTTTCATTTGTATTATTATTATTTCTGTTGTGCTTCCGCTAATATTTTTGTAGAGAAGAAAAACAAGCTATTCACCCCCCCCCCTCTAGCTTCAAATCGATCTCCAACAGATAGTCGATAGAAGCACATGAAGGCTAGCTCAAGGATGAATGAGTCATGGAGGACTAGGATGGATCCTAGAGGCGTGAGGTTGATGGAGGTGGCTTGAAGGCTTAGGTCTAGCCTAAGGGTAACCGATGACATGATAGTCGATAGAAGTACCTGAAGGCTAGCGCGAAGGGTGAACGAGTCGTGGAGGACTCGGATGGACCCTGAGGGTGTGAGGCTGATGGAGGTGGCTAGAAGGCTTAAGTTTAGGCCTAGGGTAAGTATAGAATATGAGGGGATCATACTAATGTTAAACCTCATGTTTGAGGTGCTTCAATCGACTGGAAGATTTTGCTAGTCGACTAGTCCATTGGGTTTACTCTCGCTGTGGGACTTAGTTTTCAGACTAGGTGGTCTGCAGTCGACTGTTGTAAGGAGAGTAGTCGATTGGTCAAGTAGGAAGCTGACTCCCACTGTGGGGCATGACATTCTGGCGGGGTGCTCAACATTGTGTGGCTTGGGAAATAGCCATGGTGCTCGACAGTCGACTGCTATGGAGAAGCGGTCAACTGGGCATTGGTGAGTCGGTAAATGAGTTATGTGCTCTTTAGTCAATTGCGGGTTGCCAGCAGTCGACTGGTCATTGGTGCTCAGGACACCTAAAAGGTGGTCAGGCGATGTGAGAAATAGTAGCTTTGACATTGTATTTGATTGTTGTGGTAGAGCAGTCTGTTGGGAATCGATACGTCGCTAGAGGGGGGTGAATAGCGCATTCGCTGCTCGATGGAAATCGTTCGTGCTCGATCATCTACAACACTTGTTAGCGCAGCGGAATAATAACAATAAAAACAAATGCACAATACAAGCACACCACAATAACACGCCGATATAACATGGTTCAGAACCTTAAGGTTCCTACTCCACGGATTGAGCTCCAATGAGCTCTAACGATGCCAAACACCACTAATAATCAAATACTCTTTGACAACAAGTCGTAGGCAGAGAAACCTCATACCAAGGTTCTTACAACAAAAAGAAATAAAATACAAACAAATATAAACAAAATACACAAAACAACGTAAAGAAAAATTTACTACTATTGCTTTGGATGCTTGCTTGAACCGAGCTTGAAGACCCTGATTTGCACCAGCAAATTGCCTCAAAATCATCAAAGAAATCGCTACCAAATCTTCCTCCATGAGTTGCTTTTATAACCTACATTCGGATTGGATTCCACCTATCAGTCGACTGATCGCAACCATCAGTCGACTGCTCCTGTAGTCGTTGTGAGACAACAACTCGATCCACTTTGGATAACTTCCAACGGATACACTGGCAATCGACTGCCATTACCCATCAATCGACTGTTGAGGTCGCAGCCAACTGACCAGTCGGCTACCGAGCGTTCTGCTCCCGTAACCTCGACCAGCAGTCGACTTCCATCCATGGCAGTCGACTACCCAATACTGGCAGTCGATTGCCATAACCTTTTGTCGTAGTCGAACCCTAGTCAACTCACAACAGTCGACTGGTCATAATCCCAGTCGACTGCTACAAGACGACTCAGTTACCAAGTGTGAAAACACTTGTCCAATCGATTGGTCCAAAGTCCCAGTCGACTGATAACCTCAACCATGAGGTTTAACCCCAAGTATGATGCCCTCATACTTGTTAGACCACCCTTAGCCTAGACCTAAGCCTTCTAGACACCTCCGTCAGGCTCACGTCTATCGGATCCCTCCAAGTCATCCATGACTTATTCATCCATACGCTAGCCTTCAGGTGCTTCCATCGGCTATTGTCATGCTAAGCTGGTCTATACCACTAAGGCACATTTGGGTATACACTGCCAAGACTACCGCTTGGACTTTACGCCACCAAACCATTGGACTTATGCTGCCAAGACTCCACCCTTGGACTTTACGCCGCCAATATCAACCCTTGGACTTTCCTTGCTAACCCATGTTGGACTTTCTAATTGCCAAGACTCAAGCTTAGATTTTCCCTTGCCAAGACCCATGCTTGGACTTTCCATGCCAACCCATGTTGGACTTTCCAATTGCCAAGACTCAACCTTGGACTTTCTCATGACAATCACATTATCATACATTTTGTCGAACATCAAAATACCGCTCTAGTCAAACTTGAATTTGGTCAATCGTGACCTGGGTTAATTGCACCAACAATCTCTCCCTTTTTGATGATTGACAAAAACCACAAACACCTTTGAGCTATCGTTCAGTTACATTATTGCTCTAGGTAAATTTGAGTCAAGCGGATGAGGGAATCTAGTTGGATTTTCCCATCAACACTCCCCCTTTTTGACATACATTAAAAAGGTTCTCCCCAAGGGTGTCAATGTCTCATATCCCAATGAGATCTTATAATCTCCTCCTTGGTCCAAAAACATCTAGGATGCCTTCACTCTTCCTAGCGATAAGTCCCATATCACTAAAGAGAGGCTTCCTATAAACTCTTCAAGTTCAATGTTTTTGGCCCTACTTTGTATTAACTTTCTCAATGGTGACTTCTATCAAAATATAGACTACACCAAGGTTTTCTAAAATAATTTAAAAATATTTTTAAAAACCTATATTGGATCATGATCAATGGGCTGAATGCACATGTCTTGCACATTAGCTTTCCCCATGTTCCAACCATGATATAAGATGAGTTTGAGTTCATCTAGATGCAAAAACTATGTACCTTGAACTTAACTTATTTCCTAGCATCTCACATGTGTCTAGTGTAGGGGATCGATCGGCAGGCTAGAGGGGGGGTGAATAGCCCTTTGATGTTGGATGGTGGAATTTGCTCGTCTACAAAGATTATTAGCGCAAGCGGAATATGCAAATACAAATAGACAAAGTAAAAGATAAACAAACAATGCTAACACAAGGTCGTAACGTGGTTCACGGCTACGTCGCTAATCCACGATCCCTGATTCGTCCTCGGTGAATCACTCCGCCAAAACCAATCCACTATTGGTCTCTCCTTTGCACCAAGCTAGGTGGAGGTAACCTTTACAAATCAAGATCACTCTTCTTATAATAGAAATGAAGTAAAAGCAAGTAAGAAGAGTTTAAAGCTTGTGGGACACTTGGATGATCACTTAAAGCATAAGCATTAGCCTCTCAAAGTCCCACACCCTATCTTTTTATAGAGAGGAAGCTTTTCTTCCCGTTGGCCGCCACCAATCGACTGCTTCCCTTGGCAGTCGATTGCCGCCACTCCAACGGCCTCCGAACACGTCGGATCCCGACCGCTGTAGTCCAACGGAACACTTGGCAGTCGACTGATGGACCTCATCACGATCGCTCCGTAGTCGATCGCCGATCGATTCGGCGATTTTGTGCCGCGACATCCTTTGGCGATCATTGCCATTCCATAGCGATCGGCTCGGGCATAAACCATCGATCGGATACCGGTCGAACTCATTCGACTCGGAAGCGATCATTGCCATTCCATGGAAGTCGACTGATGTCGGGAAAACTTATCCGACACTTAGCCATTCGGCCAAGTTCACCTAATGAGCTACTTACAATTCACTCATTCTCTCATCTCACTCGAAGTCCCTCGCCGAAGCTCTCTTCGTTCGCGGCCATGTCCCTCGGCAGCATCAGGCGCACGACTCTGCAATGCTCCTTCGCGTCTCTTGCCTCTGAAGTCTACTTCCTTGGCTTCGCTTCAAGTCATCTCGTCCGGCGGTCCCTCGACAGCATCAAGCGCATGACTCTGCAATGCTCCTTCTCCGACTCAAGCACGAGGTTCTGAGTGGTGAACCCGCCAAGGCTCCATGTGCGAATTACTAAGTTCTGCAAGACTCCAACGCACATATCAAACCATAATAACACCCTAACTTAAACCCTTTTCAACACACATCAAAACCATATCACGATAAGAGATTGCCCTAACAATCTCCCTCTTTTTGATATGTGGCAATCCGTTTAAGTTAGGTAAAAACATTTGATAAACTATTAAGGAAAGAAAGCATGTAAGTAAACATGATTAGAAACTCTCCCCCTTAATACATGAAACTCCCCCTAGATATATTCCCCCTTAACTTAAACATATACATTTCTCCCCCTTTAACACCATCAAAAATAATTAACAAGGTTTATATATCATGACATCAAGTCTAGAGAGAAAGAAAAAAACAAAATCAGTCAAAGACCTGATGAAATCAAATTATTGTACTCGTTTACAGTTCATCAATTCATCGCTATCGATGGCAATGATCGCGGTCACAAAGAATCAATTTCGATTTTGATGAATTTGGCATTATTAATTCCAGAAAATTCAAAAAATTGTGAAATTTGGGGAACACATTTCTTTTAAGTATATCTATCAATGAAAAATAGTTTTTCATGAAAAATCATTATATTTTCCAAGATTTGCTAAAAATCCAAAAGCTTTAAAAACCACTAGTTTTTGAGCATGTTAGTATCCATTTTAACACCTAGTCTTGCTTTGGATTGTTTCAAAACATGAACATATGGATTTTAAAGTAAGAAATTGTTTTGAAGACTTATGAAATATTCAACCATGATCTTTGGGCAATATGTCTATGAATTAAACATAAGTCTTCCCCATGATTGGTCTATTATTGCTATTTTGATACTTTAAATGACCATCTAAATGTCATAGGCATTAGTGGACATTTGTATCATCCTAATATCTCACTCATGCTAAGTTTTCAATCAAGGTAGCCTATTGTGAGTGTGAGATGTATCCTAAAGGTATTTGTATGTACTTAACTATTATTTTCATGCAATTATATCAAGGTTAAGTATCATCCCAACAATCCACATGATCATAAGGATATATGTGAGTGAATTTCACATTATGATCATGAAACACATGTATTCATCAATTTGTGATCATGCATTAGGTATTATATCATGATAATAAAGCAAATATCACCTAAAGCATGATTTAAACCCTATTTCTTATGATTATGTACCAAATATCAAAATCATAAATCATGATTTCAAACATACATAGCAATTTCATTAACTATCATGATTTAAGCATTATTATCTATTTATAGGTTCATCACCTAACACTATTTTAAAAATGTTGTCCCGCCATCCTAAGTCAACCAAAATATGATATAGGTCAAGTCCATATGGTTGACTATCCTAGGGTTTTTCTAACCCTTAAGGATGGATTTTGGAACCCAATACAAATTCTTGCCTATGGGGTTCACTAGAAATTCCTTAGGAATCCATTTTCTAGCTATTACCTTCTTCTTATCTTGTCCCCTAGCAATTAGGCATTTATAGGCCTTTTTATTTTTTTTTTCCTTATATCCTAGGCCTTTTTTGTTAAAACTTGCTCTTTGGCTCCCTATGATCATGTTCAAAGTGTTTGAGCCAATAGTGAATTTTTCTAGGGCTTTTGTCAAATAGTCTACCTTTTCCCTTAAAGCCCTATTTTCATCCATACATGCATCACTAACATTAAATGACATATAGTTATCATGTGAGCATGCATCATCATCATTATCATTAAAACATGCTTTTTCTAATTTTTGCTCTAAATCTTTAATTTGATCAAGCATGCTTTTATTCTTTTTCTTTGCTCTAAATAGGTCCTTAGTGAGGCTAGAAATCATAGAAACTATTTTACTAGGTGAAAGGTTAGTTACCATAGTTTCCATGTCCTCTTCTTTTGATGAGGAGGTAGAGGAGGCTCCCCCTTCACTTGAGCTCCCTTCACTTGAACTTGATCCTTCATTTTCGGAGGAGGAGCAATCCAAGTCATCAAATGCCATCAATGCTAAGTTGGTGACAAATGCATTTTCTTCCTCGGATGATGATGATGAGGAGGAGGAAGGGTCATCCCAAGTCCTTGCCTTTAATGCTTTGATCTTCCCCTTTTCTTTGGCCTTCTTCTCTTCTTCCTTCTTTTTGCTCACCTTTTTCTTCTTCTTTTCTTCTTTCTTCTTCCTCTCTTCTTTGCTCTTGTTTAGGAGAGGACAATTGTCCCTTATGTGTCCCTCTCCTTGGCAATTGTAACATATTACCTTTCCCCTTGGTCTTCTCCTCCTATCATTAGATTTATTAAAATGAAAACCTTTTAATGCACACCTTACCCTCCTTACCATATAGGCTTCTTCCGTGCTATCCATGGATGAGGAGGAGGACGCTTCATCGGAGGAGGAGGGAATCTCTATCCTTTTCTTCCCTTTGTTTGCAAAAAATGCTACTCCTCTTGAAGGTTGGATTCTTGGCTCTTCTATTATTCCTTCAAGTCTTGTTTCATGAAGCTCCATGGTTGAGAAGAACTCCTCCAAAGTACTTACTTCTAAGTTCTTGGACATATAGAAGGAGTCCACCATTGAGCTCCATTTTGATGACCGGGGAAAAGCGTCGATTGCTTTCATAAGCATGTCCCGGATTGAAAGTTTTTCTCCTACACTTGTTAGCCCAATTAAAATCTCTTTAAATCTAGAATGTAAGGAGGTTACTTATTCTCCCTTTTCTAATTTTATGTTCGATAGTTGGGAGCGGAGGAGGTCTCTTCTTGCAAGTTTGACCTCCGAGGTACCTTCATGAAGCTCTACTAGCTTCTCCCACATCTCCTTTGCACTAGAGCATTCCCCTATCCTATTCACTTCTTGTTGGGGAAGCACATTGTAGAGGTGGTGCTTGGCCTTTTGTTGGTGCAATCGGCCCAGGTTGACTCGAGTTTGACTCGAGCAGTACCTTGATGGTATTTTGATGATAGACAAAACTCATGACATAGGATTGTCATGGGAAAGTCCAACATGGGGTTGGCATGGAAAATCCAAGCATGGAGCTTGGTGTGGAAGTCCAAGGGGGAAGCCTTGGCATGGGAAAGTCCAAAGCATTGCGAAGCCGTGCGCTTGGTGCTTGGCATGGGAAATCCAAAGCATTGCGAAGCCGTGCGCTTGGTGCTTGGTGAGAAATGCATTGCGAAGCCGTGCGCTTGGTGCATGTGGGAAGTCTTGAGGACTTGGTAAGTTCACTAGGCTCGGGGTCCTTGAGTCGGTGAAGGATGGCATTGCGGCCGCGGCGCTTGATGCATCCGAGGACCGCCGGACGGGAGCGAATGGAGTGAGCCCAAAGGGAAGCATACTTCTAGGCATGAGACGAGAAGGATGGCGTTGCGGCCGCGGCGCTTGGCGCATCCGAGGGACGAGGCCGAGGAAGAGAGCTTCGTGGGGAACTCCATGAGGATGTGGACTTAGCCAAGTGGCTAAGATCGAGTGTCGGAGGCTCAAACAACTTGGTGTTTGAAGTTTGCCGACGGCGATCGGCATAGGTGCGATTCGGATCGGTCCAAGTCGACTAGGGTTCGGCCGTGTAAGGCCGTGTTTTGGTGCTTGGCGTCGATCGCCATGGATCGGCAATGATCGACGGCGATGACGGTCGCCATGGGATGGCGGTCGTGATCGATGGAAGTGTCGGAGCGAGCGCCTCCGTGAGCCGATCGCGGTCGACTACTAGGTCACCGATCATTACCGGCACAGCGATCGGGTAGGAGATCCGTTGGAACTTGTCCGACGTGGATCCGCCGCTGAGACAACGGACACAGGCCCGATCGGGCCTTTTGGCGGATCGATGATGGCAAACAGCTTGATGCAGGTTATAAATGGAGCTCGAGTTGGAGGATTTCGCCAAGACTTTTGTGAAGCTATTGGAGGGGAATTGCTGCTGCATTCCAGACCTTCAAGAGCCATCTAAAGCAAGCAACAAGCAAGGGTTCAAAGCAAGCGTTGTAAAGTGTTCTTTACGTGTATTTCGTATTTGTCTTTGTATTGCTTGTATTTCATTACTTAGTGTAATTGCTTGTGAGAGGTTTCTCCACCTCCGACGTGTAGTTGAAAAGGAGTGTTATAGTTAGTGTCGTGCGCATAACTAGAGCTCGAGGAGCTCGCCCGTGGAGTAGGAACCATTCGGTTCCGAACCACGTAAATCTTGTGTTGTGATTGTGTATTGTTGTTAGTTTCATTATTATTGTTATTCCGCTGCGCTAACAACAATCGTAGACAACCAACGTAAGAAGAACGAGCAAATTACGACATCAAACGAACGAGGGCTATTCACCCCCCCTCTAGCCGGCCATCCGATCCTCTACAAGTGGTATCAGAGCCGAGGTCGCTCTTCAAGGACTAATCGCCGCGAGAGCACTTCAACAAGAAAATGGCCGGCTTTATCCATCCACAAAAATTCGATGGAGATTTTGCTTGGTGGAGAAAAAGGATGGAGGTATATCTTGAAACCGATTTTGATTTTATGTTAATTGTAGAAAATGGTTTTAAGATGCCTAGGGACAAAGAAAACAAGCCCATGGAAAAATCAAAATGGACCCAAGACCAAATAAAGGGCTTCAAGACAAATCTCGAGGTAATTAAATTACTTAATGATTTGTTACCTAATCATATTTGGTCTAGATTGGGTGACTATAGGGATGCAAGGGAATTATGGAATAAGATCATGAAATTCCAAGAAAACCCCCAACCGGCACAAATAGAGGAGGATGCCGTAGAAGAAGCACCATCAACATTCGAAGATGTTGATGATTTGGTGGAGACCTCCACCTCTAGCATTGAGGGGGAGGAAAGACAATCTTCCATCCCGGAGCAAGAACAAGAAGCATCCACATCCGGGAGAAGTGAAGATCAAGAAGAGGCCTCCACCACCTCCCTAGGTAACTCAAGTGTTGTAATTTTAAATAAAAATCACATAATATGCCTTGAGTGTAGGGAGAAAGGGCATTACAAGAGCAAATGCCCTAAATTGGCTAAGAAGAAGGCATCAACACCAAAAGTCAACCCAAAGTCAAATGATGCCAGTGTTCCCAAAATCAAGAGCAAAGAGCACATTATGTGCTTTAAATGCAATCAAAAGGGACATTACCGAAGCCAATGCCCTAGGGGGAGGAAGAAAGGGCAAGAAGGTGCAACTCATGTAGGGGGAGCTTCTAAAGCTAACCCTAAGGTAAATTTAGTTAATGCACCTTTAATTCCTAGAGTTAAAAAGCATGCTAAGAATTACTTTAGCTCTCTTGCTATTATCAATGAAAAGCATGCTAGGAAAAACAAATATGTTTGTCTAGGTGCCAAGCATGTTTATATGACTAAGGACAAACCTAGGACTCAAAACACTAGACCAATCCTTCCTAAAGAGTCCATTAGGAGAGTAGAAGAGAACTTGGGTATTAATCCCAAGAAATCTAGGCATATGCCTAAGAAGAAAACCAACTCCCAAAAATCAAATGAAAATTCAAAGTTGAGGAAATTGGAGTTGGAAAACCAAGTCTTGAGATCAAGACTTAAGAAAATGGAGAAAACCCTTAGAATTCTAGAAAATTCAATTCTAGGGTCAAATGCCCAAAAGTCAAGACCTAAGGTTCAAAAAGCGGTCTAAGGGCAAGGAAGGTTTGGGTCACAAACCTAAGAAGACTTATCATAATGTTCCATTTGATTATGGAACAATTTCTAGGTCTAGGAAAACCAAGGCTAATAGGAAGCTATCCTAAGTCTAGCCATGGTGTTTGCTTAGTGGCTAAGGACCTAAGGAAAACCAATAAAGCCACTAAGAAGGTCAATGGAGGAGTCACCTCTAGAGTTGACCCAAGTAAGACCCATGTGACTAAGGCTTCAAAGGCTAAAAGGGTCATTAGGAAGGTATCTAGGGAAGTTATCCCTAGGGAATACCTTGTTAACCCAAGGAGCTCCAATAGATATTGGGTTCCTAAGAGCGTGATCGATTCACGCTAAATGGGTTAGGGTGTGTCAACCCTAAGTGGATGGGTAGTTAACCTAACCATAGTAGAGTTGACACATTAGGGTGTGCCAATATGTTTGAGAAGTTAAAAATGATTTAAATTGGCACAATTAGGTCATAGAGGTAATGGTGTGCCATTTGGGTTTTTGGCACACTAGGGAAATGAATGGCATTAAGGCAAAATTGGTTTAATACTTAGAAATGGCAAATTGATTTTAACACTTAGGTATTTTATACCTTAGTATATTTTTCTTGCCATGCTTTATTTGCCTTGCCATGTCATGACATCATTTTCATTTTATCTATAAAAATGTCATGATCATGTTTAAAGTTATGTTTAGATGTCATGTATGATTAGTTATCATTCACATGCCATGACATCATGATATTGGCATATGTTTCTATCTTATATCATATCTATGCCATAATCATCATCATGCACAAATTAAAATGAAATTAAGGACTATGGCATGATTTGATGGGAATCAAATAATATTGCCTAGAAATATGCATGAGACCATTTAAAGAATAAAACCCACATCTCACAAAACTTTGACATGTATGTGTCTTACACATCTAGATATTGGTGAGATGTTTAGGAAAAGAAAATAAAGGTTTGAAAAACATTTTGAAAACATTTTGAAAAACCTTGGTGAAGCCTATCTTTTGATAGCTATCACCATTGAATGGGATGATACAAAGAGGGCTCTTTATTGAAGCTTTTCTAAACTTTTGAACTTTGTATCAATCTCCTAATTTAATGGGTAAAATAATTTTCCAATATTTTTCACCCATAATGTTTGTGATAAGTAATATACATACCAAATTTCAATATTTATCAGCTTATGTATATTTACTTATGAATTTGAAAGTCATTTCGAATGCAAATCAGAATCTGATTATCATCGGCCGCCATGGATGGCAATGATCGATAGTGGCAATGCCCGATTTGATTTCATTGGTTAGGCCCATGTTCAGATGTTTTGGTCCCTAACCACTCCTAACCTAGGATATGCTTGGGAGAGCATTAGAGAGGTGGAAATCCATCGGATATGGATTAGGAGTTGGGTTGAGGTGAGTATCAACTTTAAGGTGGAAGAGAGTTCATTGTTGAACTTTGCCTTAATTTTGATTTGGTTAATGTTCCTATTGGCTTAGGGACTCTCCAAGGACATTGTTGGTACAATGGTCAAGGGAGCAAGCCTCTAGGGAGAGGTATCCATCATGGGAAGATGGATGTGTATTTCCTCATGGGAGGAAATTGGGTTGCCTCTCTTTAAGTGATATGGGATCACTAGAAAGATTGTAGGCATGTGTTCCTCCAAGGAGAGATTGTAAGATCTCATTGGGATATGAGACATTCATACTCTTGAGGACCTTTTTGATGTAATGTCAAAAAAGGGGAGAAGTTACCAAGTTACCAATTAGGGTTAGTTGGAATTCTCATTGGGATATGAGAATTGCCAATATGGGAGAATTGGTAGACTTGAGATGGTAGTTTTGTCAATCATCAAAAAGGGGGAGATTGTTGGTGCAATCGGCCCGGGTTGACTTCGAGTTTGACTCGGCGGTACCTTGATGGTATTTTGATGATAGACAAAACTCATGACATAGGATTGTCATGGGAAAGTCAACATGGGGTTGGCATGGAAAATCCAAGCATGGAGCTTGGTGTGGAAGTCAAGGGAAGCCTTGGCATGGGAAAGTCAAGCATTGCGGCCGTGCGCTTGGTGTGGCATGGGAAATCCAAAGCATTGCGAAGCCGTGCGCTTGGTGCTTGGTGAGAAATGCATTGCGAAGCCGTGCGCTTGGTGCATGTGGGAAGTCTTGAGGACTTGGTAAGTTCACTAGGCTCGGGGTCCTTGAGTCGGTGAAGGATGGCATTGCGGCCGTCGCTTGATGCATCAGGGACCGCCGGACGGGAAGCGAATGGAGTGAGCCCAAAGGGAAGCATACTTCTAGGGCATGAGGCGAGAAGGATGGCGTTGCGGCCGTGCGCTTGGCGCATCCGAGGGCGTAGGCGAGGGAAGAGAGCGGTGGGGAACTCCATGAGGATGTGGACTTAGCCAAGTGGCTAAGGCGAGTGTTGGAGGCTCAAACAACTTGGTGTTTGAAGTTTGCCGACGGCGGATCGGCCGCATAGGTGCGCGATTCGGTTCCAAATCGACTAGGGTTCGGCCCGGTGTAAAGTGTGTTTGGTGTAGCGATCAGCCATGGGTTGATCGGCCCGACATCGGCAATGATCGCGCCATGGGATGCGATCGGTGATGGAAGTGTCGGGAGCAGGCGCTCCGTAGCCGGCCAGGCGATCGACTACTAGGTCACGATCGTGCCGACCGATCGGCGATCGTAGTAGGAGATCCGTTGGAACTTGTCCGACGTGGATCTGGCCGTTGTGAGACAACGGACACAGGGGCAGTCGACTGAGGCCTTTTGGCAGTCGACTGGTGGGCGCATAAACAGCTTGATGCAGGTTATAAATGGAGCTCGAGTTGGAGGATTTCGCCAAGACTTTTGTGAAGCTATTGGAGGGGAATTGCTGCTGCATTCCAGACCTTCAAGAGCCATCTAAAGCAAGCAACAAGCAAGGGTTCAAAGCAAGCGTTGTAAAGTGTTCTTTACGTGTATTTCGTATTTGTCTTTGTATTGCTTGTATTTCATTACTTAGTGTAATTGCTTGTGAGAGGTTTCTCCACCTCCGACGTGTAGTTGAAAAGGAGTGTTATAGTTAGTGCCGTGCGCATAACTAGAGCTCGAGGAGCTCGCCCGTGGAGTAGGAACCATTCGGTTCCGAACCACGTAAATCTTGTGTTGTGATTGTGTATTGTTGTTAGTTTCATTATTATTGTTATTCCGCTGCGCTAACAACAATCGTAGACAACCAACGTAAGAAGAACGAGCAAATTACGACATCAAACGAACGAGGGCTATTCACCCCCCCTCTAGCCGGCCATCCGATCCTCTACACCTTTGAATTTGCCAAGTATTCTTCTCTTTGCCTCTTGCTCCACCTTGCTTTCTCCAATGGCTCCCCATCTTCATTCCTAAGCAACTCGAAACCGTTTTCCATAATTAATAAAATTTCAAAGTCGGTTTCAAAGAATACCTCCATTCTCTTTTTCCACCAAGAGAATTCGCCTTCGAATTTTGGTGGGTGAATGTTTGAGCCGCCCATCCTTGAATGTACTTGTTGTGGCGGTTAGTCCTCGACAAGCTTTCCTTGGCTCTGATACCACTTGTAGGGGATCGACCAACCGGCTAGAGGGGGGTGAATAGCCCTTTGATGTTGGATGGTGGAATTTGCTCATCTACAAGATTATTACCGCAAGCGGAATATGCAAATACAAATAGACAAAGCAAAAGATAAACAAACAATGCTAACACAAGGTCGTAACGTGGTTCACGGCTACGCCACTAATCCACGATCCCCGATTCATCCTCGGTGAATCACTCCGCCAAAACCAATCCACTATTGGTCTCTCCTTTGCACCAAGCTAGGTGGAGGTAACCTTTACAAATCAAGATCACTCTTCTTACAATAGAAATGAAGTAAAAGCAAGTAAGAAGAGTTTAAAGCTTGTGGGGGCACTTGGATGATCACTTAAAGCATAAGCATTAGCCTCTCAAAGCCCCACACCCTCTCTTTTTATAGAGAGGAAGCTTTTCTTCCCGTTGGCCGCCGCCAGTCGATTGCTGCCCTTGGCAGTCGACTACCACCACTCCAACGACCTCCGAACATGTCGGATCCCAACCGTTGTAGTCCAACGGAACACTTGGCAGTCGACTGATGGACCTCATCAGTCGACTGCTCCTCCGTAGTCGACGCCGATCAACTACGGCGGTTCTGCGTCGCGACATCCTCGCGATCATTTGCCATTCCATGGCTGATCACCGGGCATAAACTCATCAGTCGGGTACCAGTCGAACCCATTCAACTCAGAGCAGTCGACTGCCATTCCATGATAGTCGACTGATGTCGGGAAAACTTATCCGACACTTAGCCATTCGACCAAGTTCACCTAATGAGCTACTTACAATTCACTCATTCTCTCATCTCACTCGAAGTCCCTAGCCGAAGCTCTCTTCGTTCGCGGCCACGTCCCTCGGTAGCATCAGGCGCACGACTCTGCAATGCTCCTTCGCGTCTCTTGCCTCCGAAGTCTGCTTCCTTGGCTTCGCTTCAAGTCATCTCGTCCGGCGGTCCCTCGGCAGCATCAAGCACACGGCTTTGCAATGCTCCTTCTCTGACTCAAGCACGAGGTTTTGAGTGGTGAACCCGCCAAGGCTTCATGTGCGAATTACTAAGTCCTGTGAGACTCCAACGCACATATCAAACCATAATAACACCCTAACTTAAACCCTTTTCCACACACATCAAAACCATATCACAGCAAGAGATTGCCCTAACATCTAGGGTGTTTGAAAACACACACATGTCAATGTGATGTGAGATGTGAGTTTTGTTCATCCTAATCTAAGTCCTCATGCATTTTCTAAGGCAACACTACTTGATTCCCTTATACATGGGACTTCAAGTCATGCCATAGTCCTTAACTCAATTTTATTAATGAATGAATGATGATTATGACATAAATGATAACATAAATAAGCATTGCTAATAATCATAATGTCACGGCATATGATATAAACCTAAACATACATGACATAAAAATAGACCTAAGCATTATCATGACATATAATATGATGCCATGACATGGCATATGGCAAACAAATCATGACAAATAAAATATAAGGCATAAGAATACCTAACTTTTAATATTATTTGCCATTTATTAGGAATAATTCCATTTTGCCATATTATAACCTATCTCCCAAGTGTTCCAAAACCCAAAATGGCACACCATGACTCAAAGACCTAACTTGTGCCAATTTAATTAGTTTTTTTTCAAACTTCTTAAATGATATTGGCACATCGTAAAATCCTTTAGGATATGAAATCAAACTTATTTCCAAGGTACCCATAACCTTGAAAAAGACCTAAAGTGACACCTTTACCATGGTTAGGTTAACTACCTATTCATTTAAGGTTGGCACATCCTAACCCATTTAGCGTGAATTGATCACGCTCCTAGGAACCCAATACTTATTGGAGCTCCTTAGGTTTACTAGGTATTCCTTATGGATGAATTCCCTAGATGCCCTCCTAATGACCCTTCTAGGCTTGGTAGCCTTGGTCATTGTGGTCTTGCCTAGATTAACTCTATCTAGGGGTGACTCCCACTGTAACCTTCTTAGTGGATTCCCTAGGTTTCTTCGAAACCTTAGCCACTAGGCACTTGCCATGGTCAATCTTAGGGATGACTTCCCTAGTGACCTTGGCTCTCTTAGACCTAGGTTGTGTTCCATAATCGAATGGAACACTATGATAGGCCTCATTGGGCTTAGGTTTGTGACCCAAACCTTTCTTTCCCTTGAGTGGACCTTGCTTCCTAGACCCTAGGTTTTGACTCCTAGATCATAAATCTTGACCATTTAACCTTTGCATTTGATTTTGCATCTTTTTAAGGGTATTCTCCATCTTCTCAAGTTTTGACCTCAAAACTTGATTTTCAAATTCTAATTGCTCAAAATTTGTGGGTCCATTGTTTCTTTGAGCATTTTCCCCCTTCCTAGGCATATGTTTAGAATTCTTGGAGTTAAAGCCTAGATGGTCTTCTATTTTCCTAATACTTGCCTTAGGTAGGATTGTTTTAGGGACATTAGTCCCAAATTTCTCCTTGGTTCTAAAATTACATGATTTTGCACCTAGGAAATAAAATCTATTTCTAGCATGCTTTTGTTCATGAGCAATAGTAATAAAATTCCTAGCATGCTTTTGCCTATTAATTAAGGAAGGAACATAATTAAAGGTTATCTTAGGGTTTGCCTTGACTCCCCCTATTGTTGGTGCAGTGAGGCACCGAAATCGAACCTGTGTTTTGATTATAGCAAAGACATAAGGTTAAGTCTATTTTGTTATCTCATGAGTCTACTTGAGTGTGCAGAAACAGGTTGCGCTATTCACCCCCCCCCCCCTCTAGCGCTCATTTCGATCCTACACCTACATGTGATGCTACTTCTTTGCCCTTAGTTATCTTCCTCCTAGGGCATTGGCTTCTATATTGCCCTTTTTTATTGCATTTGAAGCACACCACATGCTCCTTGCTTTTATGTGTTGGGGCACCGGGTTCCTTGGCCTTTGGCACAACTTGTGCCATTTTCTTGGCCTTTTTCGGACACTTGCTCTTATAATGTCTGACTTCCCTACACTCTAAGCATATAATATGAATTTTATTTTTAATTGAAATGCTCGAGTTACCTAGGGTGGTGGTGGAATTTTGATATTGTCCTTGACTCCCTGAGGTAGAGGCTTCCTCTTGCTCTTACCCTTGCTCCGGCGATCTAATCTCCTCCTCCTCAATCCTAGAGGTGGAGGCTTCCTCTACTTCTTCCTCTTCCACCAATCCGGAAGTTGACTCCTTCTCAACTTCCGACTGCTCACTTCTTGTGAGGATGAGCTTGTTTCTTTGGCCTCCTCCTATTGAGCCGATGAGCATTCCTCTTCTTCTTCTTCTTCTTGGACTGATTGTGGGTTTTCATGGAATCTTGCCACTTTGATCCATAGCTTCTTGGCATCCATGTAATCACCTAAACTACACAAAATGTCGTTAGGAATTAAATCAACCAAGAATTTAATTACCTTCTTATTTTTCTCGAATTCTTGAATTTGTTCCTCGGTCCACTTCTTCATTTTGAGGAATCCTCCCTTTGTCCCTCTTGGATAATTGAACCCTTCCATCAAGATGGTCCATTCTTCAAAGTCCCTCATCATCATGAAGTCTTCAATCCTTGCCTTCCATTGATTGAAGCCTTCTCGTCCATAGAGCGCATATGCGATTGGGGTGTTGATGTCCCATCCCAATTTTTCTTCAAACTCCATCTTCTTCCCTCTAGTGTGCTCCCTTGGTAGTTAGTCCAAATGAAGAGCAGCTTCGCTCTGATACCACTTGTTGGGAATCGGTACGTCGTTAGAGGGGGTGAATAGCGCATTCGTTGCTCGATGGAAATCATTCGTGCTTAATCGTCTACAACACTTGTTAGCGCAGTGGAATAATAATAATAAAAACAAATGCACAATACAAGCACAACACAATAACATGCCGATATAATGTGGTTCGAAACCTTAGGGTTCATACTCCATGGATTGAGCTCAAATGAGCTCTAGCGATGCCAAACACCACTAATAATCAAATACTCCTTCTCGACAATAAGTCAGAGGTGGAGAAACCTTGTACAAAGGTTCTTACAACAATAAGAAACAAAATACAATAAAATATAAATGAAATATACAAAACAACGTAAAGAAAACTTTACAACTATTGCTTTGGATGCTTACTTATTGATTGCTTGAACCGAGTTTGAAGACCCTAATTTGCACCAGTAAATTGCCTCAAAATCACCCAAGAAATCACTGCCAAATCCTTCTCCATTAGCTTCTTTTATAACATACATTCAGGCTAAATTTCACCTATCAGTCGACTGATCGTGACCATCAGTCGACTGCTCCTATAGCCGTTGTGAGACAATGACTCGATCCACATTGGATAAGTTCCAACGGATACACTGGCAGTCGACTGCCATTTCCCATCAGTCGACTGCCGAGGCCGTAGCCAACTGACCAGTCGACTACCGAGCATTCTGCTCCCATAACCTCGACCAGTAGTCGACTGCCATCCATGGCAGTCGACTGCTCAAGTCATTAGTTGACTGCCATGGCCTTTTGTCGCAGTCGAACCCTAGTCGACTGGTCATAATCCCAATCGACTACTACAAGTCGACTCGGCTGCCAAGTGTCAAAACACTTGTCCAATCAACTGGTCCAAAGACCCAGTCGACTGATAACCTCAACCATGAGGTTTAACCCCAAGTATGATGCCCTCATACTTGCTAGACCACCCTTAGCCTAGACCTAAGCCTTTTAGCTACCTCCGTCTGCCTCATGCCTATCAGATCCTTCCAAGTCATCCATGACTTTTTCATCCATACGCTAGCCTTCAGGTGCTTCCATTGGCTATTATCATGCTAAGCTAGTCTATATCGCCAAGGCACATTTGGGCTTACACTGCCAAGACTACCTCTTTAACTTTACGTCGCCAAACCATTGGACTTATGCTGCCAAGACTCTACCCTTGGACTTTACGCCGCCAATATCAACCCTTGGACTTTCCTTGTCAACCCATGTTGGACTTTCCAATTGCTAAGACTCAAGCTTGGACTTTCCCTTGCCAAGACCCATGCTTGGACTTTCCATGTCAACCCATGTTGGACTTTCCAATTGCCAAGACTGAAGATTGGACTTTCCCTTTCCAAGACCCATGCTTGGACTTTTCATGCCAACCCATGTTGGACTTTCCAATTACCAAGACTCAAGCTTGGACTTTACCTTGCCAAGACCCATGCTTGGACTTTCCATGCCAACCCATGTTAGACTTTCCAATTACCAAGACTCAAGCTTGGACTTTACCTTGCCAAGACCCATGCTTGGACTTTCCATGCCAACCCATGTTGAACTTTCCAATTGCCAAGACTCAAGCTTGGACTTTCCCATGACAATCACATTATCATATATTTTATCGAGCATCAAAATACTGCTCGAGTCAAACTCGAGTCTAGTCAATCATGACTTGGGCCGATTGCACCAACACAGTCAACTGGTAGCACTATAGCTGAAGGTCAGAAGCAAGGCAAGGAGGCACCTCGACTGGTGAAGTTATCGTTGTGAGACAATGATCGAACTAACAATCGATTGAAGGCGACGAAATGGCCCGTGTGCAGGTTATAAAAGTAGGACTTTGGAGAGATTTCTAGAGCGATTTTCTTGGAGATTTGGAAGGAGAATTGTTGCTACATTCTTAACTTTCCAAGGCATCTCAAAGCAACCTCCAAGCAAGCAAATCAATCAAAGTTCCTCATTTGTAAAGTGTTCTTTATGTTTCTTTTTCAATGTATACTCTTGTATTTTGGTTGTATTTTTTGTAAGCTCATTTTGCAAGAGGTTTCTCCACCTCTGGATTATTTCCAAGATGGAGAGGATTTAGTGGTGGTGTACATCACTAGAGCTCGGCTTGAGCTCGGCCATAGAGTAGGAACTAGGGTTCGGAACCACGTTAAATCATGTGTGTTTGTAATTGTATTTTTGTCTATGTTTGTGCTATTTGTTTTTGTATATTCCACTGCACACTAACAAGTTTTGTAGAAGAGCATGATCGAGCGAACGAAACTGAGAAATCGCTATTCACCCCTCCTCTAAGGCACCAATGCTCCAACAATTCGTTCCCTTTCTAATTTTTGGGAGAAGATGAAATAGAATCTTACTTACAGTGAAAGAGACTTTCGTTGATGTCTCACACCATGTTGAATTAGAAGTGGAAAGAATTGAAATGACAAGTGTTAGTGCAATCGGCCTAGGTCACGATTGATCGAACTTGAGTTTGACTCGAGTAGTATTTTGATGTTTGACAATGGGTTGACCATTTTTTGACAATGGGTTGACTATATGGTTGACACGGGGTTGAACATATGATGGAGAAGTCCAAGTGGGACACTTAGGAATCGGAAAGTCCAAGCATGAGTCTTGGCAATTGGAAAGTCCAAGCATTAGTCTTGACATTTGGAAATTCCAACATGGAGTTGGCAAGGAAAGTCCAAGGGTGTGATATTGGCGGCGTAAAATTCAAGCGTTAGTCTTGGCAGGATATGTCTAATGTTTGGCGATGTAAAGTCCAAGCGTGTGTCTTGCTAGTGTAAGCCCAAATGTGCCTTGGCGGTGTAGACCCGGTTAGCATGAAAATATCCAATGGAAGCACCTGAAGGCTAGCGTATGGATGAACAAGTCATGGGTGACTTGGAGGGATCCGATAGGCGTGAGGCTGATAGAGGTGGCTAGAAGGCTTAGGTCTAGGCTAAGGGTGGTCTAGCAAGTATGAGGGGATCATACTTAGGGTAAACCTCATGGTTGAGGTTTAGCAGTCGACTGGGGTTATGGACCAGTCGACTGGTCCATGAGGTTTAGCAGTCGACTGGGGTTATGGACCAGTCAACTGGTCAAGTATTTTGACACTTGGCAGCCGAGTCGACTCTGAGCAGTCGATTGGGATTATGACAAGTCAACTGGTCAGGAGTCGACTAGGGCAGTCGATTGGCCTTGAGCAGTTATTGTCATGAAGGGAAGTTGACTGTTGTTTGTGGCTACGAGCATAGAAAGCTCTGTGAGGCGATCGAGCGACCACGGGCTTGGCAATGATCGTAATGTCATCAGCGAGTATCCGTTATCGGAATACCAACGTGGATTAAACCCGTTGTGAGACAATGATACTGTTGGCAGTCGATTGGGGCATTTTGGCAGTCAATTGTCAGGCATGGAATCAGCTTGATGCAAATCATAAAAGGAGCAGTTTGTAGAGGATTTTGTCCATGGTTTCTTGAGCAGTTCCTTAGGCGATTTGAGGCAAAGTGATGGTGCATTTCAGGGTCCTTCAAGCTCATCCAAGCAACCAACAAGCAAAGCATTCAAAGTTCACATTTGTAAAGTGTTCTTTACATAATTCTTGTATTTCTTTGTATTTGCTTATATCTCTTGTATTACTTTTGTAATCATCTGTACAAGGTTTCTCCACCTCCGATGTGTTGAAGTAGGCTCGAAGTGACAGACGATCGCCTTGATGTGGAAAGTAAGCTTTTGTGGACGAGCAAGAATTTTGACAGCACTTCGACGTAAATTGGATTGATTGCTCGGATCCAGTCGGGCACTTGTTTTATAAACCTTTTCCAGTCGATTGGAATGCCTTCCAATCGACTCCACATCAGCCTGTCGATTAAGAACTTTTGGTGTAACGAACGGGCCCCTGTTGGCGGAATTCGACGACCTCTATTGGTCGACGACCGTCGCCCCTGTTGGCGAAATTCGGCGACCCCTATTGGTCGACGACCGTCGCCCCTGTTGGCCCGTCGTTACTCACCTGGACTTCCCACCCCTGGAAGTGGGTTTTTGCCTTCCCCAGGATTCGAACTCTAGACCTCCAGGCTAAGTACTAAAGTTTATGAATCCTGGTAACCAAGTGATCAAGGATCGCGGTTGCGAGATTCATAAACTAGTACTGAAGTCAGAGTTCGAATCTGAAGGCAAAACCCACTTCTGAAGTCCGTGAGTAAAATCGGTGGTAACAGGCCAGCCGTAATGCGCAATAGCACGGCACGTCGACAATGATCCGCTAACAGGCCCGCCTGCTAGCGGGCCAATAAAAAGGCGCCTTTATTGTAACGACTGCACTTCTATTGGCACTGCCCCTATCATGGAATTCGGCGACCTATTGGTCGACGACCGCCGCCGGGCCCGCTGTTACTCACCCGACTTCCCACCCTCGAAGTGGGTTTTTGCCTTCCCGTGATTCGAACTCTAGACCTCCGTGCTAAGTACTAAAGTGTTACCGATTTCACTTTGATTCACTTAGATTTTCCAGCAGCATTAAAGTTTATGAATCTCGCAACCAAGTGATCCTGGATCACTTGGTTACCAGGATTCATAAACTTTAGTACTTAGCCTGGAGGTCTAGAGTTCGAATCCTGGGGAAGGCAAAAACCCACTTCCAGGGGTGGGAAGTCCAGGTGAGTAACGACGGGCCAACAGGGGCGACGGTCGTTGACCAATAGGGGTCACCGAATTCCGCCAACAGGCGACGGCCGTCAATAATAGGTCACCGAATTCCGCCAACAGGCCCGACATAATAAAACTCATACAACTAATAAACTCTACTACGAGGGGGGATATGGCAACCGGACTCTCCGACAAATTCATCCCGAAATAAAAATAAAACTACTGGGTAAGTTCAAAGAACTTAGCTGATACTAGTCGATATGAATAGTAAGAAATAGCTAACAATACTAATCATGCCAAGATAGCCTCATATATATGGTAAGCAAGAAATAAATGCAAAAGGATCAGACTCACCGAGTCTCCTACCCTGATATAGGAGCATGTGCCCTACTATAAGAGATAAAGTCATCACCATATAAGAATATGAATCCTGTATGCATGTCAATCATATGCAACATCCAAGGCATCAATACAATAATGCAGCAAACACAATACAAATGCAATCCGTGCAAAATGCATGTCGTGCAAATGACATGGTCACCCCTGACGCCAGTCAGCCGCCTCACACGCGATGGTGAAGCCGAGTGGGTAGGGCTATGACAATCGCGGCACTCCGCCATCATCGCTTCCCGAGTGACCGAGTGGACAGGATGCTGTCGGAGTACACCTATCCTCCTGCCCCAAACATAGTGGGGGAGCTAAGCTCTCATCTCCTGGTGTCATAGACCAGAGGAGGGATCCCTGCCCGCTACCACGCGCTCGCCGCTACCCATGAGCGGTCCAATGAGCTCGACAGAGCAATCGCACACCCTCCTAATGTACCACTAACCCATGAGTGGCAGTGTGTGCAGGCCATGTAACTGGCTGCGGGCTCAACAATAATGGAACCCCGTCCAGCCAGCATGCAATCATGCAAGATGGTGCATGATACTAAAGCATGTAAATCCTACTCAAAATATCTATCCGAATAATATGTACAATCAGTATGTACATATCCCTAATCCAAGTACTATGATCCAAATAAAACAGGGAGATATACTCATATCCTATCCAATGCATGTATCAATAGTCACAAAAACATACTAGGCATATAAACATGAATATTATTGCATGCTATCCTAACTAACATATCAACTTGACTATATCTAAAAGATAAGTCAAAGTACCCGCCTGATAAAATATCCGCAAAAGAACCAAATCGTCACGACCGTGAACTTGCCTCGTAAAAACTCTGATACATAAGATAATTGTTAAGCACAATATGCAATTCGCCGACAAATCGAATACTTAATCGGTTTCTTACATAACCAATTAACCCAAATCAATTTCCAATTCCACTAATTTATCCAACCCTTACACAGTCGATCAAAACCACCCAAATAGAACACCTCAACCCTCACAGCCAACTCACTCAAAATAAATCCATCCCACAAATCAAAATTTATCCGAAACCAACCAACAATCTAATCTCCAATCGAACAATTACAACTAACCGAATAACATAATAATATGACCTATAACCATCCCTTCACCTACACCGCAAACAACCGAATCAAACAACCTACAGACTACAAAAGGAGATAGTTCGAGATATACCCGCCTTGACTTCCCCACCGCTCGGTTTGTGACAAGACCATCGCCCAACACCAGCGCCTATTCCTCGTTTCGCTCGTAGAAAGAAGTCCACCGCTCAAACACGCATCAAGATCAACCAATAGCAATTTAACAAAATCAACAACCGAGATATACTGCGCTTAGGAAACACCTTCCGACTACTTACCACCCCTAATCCTGCCGATCAGCCCTCTCGGCCGGCCACGCTTTCCTTTTCTCGCCGAAATTAGAAGTTTCGGTATTCTCCTGACCGCCGAGAACAACCGGCGCTCGCCTAGGGCAGAGAACCGACGACCCGCGGTGGAGTCGGCGCGGTGTTGGGGTCGGCGACCGGGCACCGGAAAGGCGAACGCGTGGTGCTTACGACGGGACAACCGTCCGCATGCACTGACGCCGTGGACGCGAGGAAGAAGGCTCGCCGCGCGAAAGTTAGGGCGCCGACAGAGAAGGAGGACGCCGCGGCGCAGGGTCCGGCGAAGTGAGCGACGCCGGCGAAGGAAAGAGGCGACGGCAGAAGAAAGGCGTCGTCGGCGAAGAAGAGGGCGCTGGCGTCGGGCGCGGCGGCGTCGGGCGGAAGCGACTCGCGCGAGAGGAACTGCCGAAGGGGAAGGAGTTGCGGCGGGGAAAAAGAAAAAGAAATAGAAATTAGGTTTTCCATCGCGTATTTATCCCATTTTAAATAGACCCCTCTAAAGCCTATTTATTTTATCCCCGTAAAAATCTCGTACGGACTCCGTTTAAATCCAGAAAAATTCCGAAAAAATTCCTAAAATTCCCTAAAAATCTCGAAAAATTTCCAGGCTTATTTCCTTAATTCCTTGGCCATTTAATTTAGTGTTTTAAATTTCGGTATTTAACATTTGGTCTTCCAGTCGATTGAAACCTCTCCAGTCGACTCCATATCCCCCAGCTCCGCATCGAGAAATTTGCCTTTTCAGTCGACTCAAACCCTTCAGTTGACTGAAGCCCTTTCCATATGCGTCACCGGATCTCCGATCAATTGCCAATTGATCCTGCCAAGTAGGTATCCAGTCGACTGAACTTCAGTCGACTTGAATCCATTTAGTCAACTGATCTCTGCAAAACAAGATTAGCCCAAATACATAATATAAAATGTGATAGCAGTAGTAATACTGCTCGATCTCAACTACTAAGTCCCACGCAGACTTTTTGTCGGATCGACGCTTAGCTTTGTTCCCCTAAAGAGGACTCGCCCTCACCTCTTCACTCGAGGCTTATCTGCCGGCTACCTGTCAGACTTATCACTCTTGACATCCGATTTGACCCACCAGGGCTTCCATCAATTGTCCGGTCTGCCTGACCCAGCTGGACTTTTTGTCAATTATCCGATCTCCTGACCTAACTGTTCTTCATGCCAGATGTTCGGTTCACGTGACCCATCTGGACTTCATGCTTGGTGTCTGGTCCTCCTGATATGTCAAGATACTTGCCTAGTATCCAGTCAATATGACCTACTAGAACTTCCTGTTAAGCCTGCACACTTAACACTAATATTATAACACAAGTAAATCCTAACTTATAACTATTGTTCATACATCAAAACTAAGGAGTGATGCTCACTGCATCAATAATCTCCCCCTTTTTGATGTATGACAACACATCAATTAAAGTTAGGAGTATCAAATACCAATATCCAAATATTGACATGTATAAGATAACTATTGACATGTATAAGAGATGAAATACCAAGTTTTGACATGTATAATAGATGCATAAAATTAACCATGTATGAGATACATAAAACCTTATCAAATTTTTGCATCTTCCTTTCAATAAATCTCTTCTTTTTCTAACTTTATATCTCTTCTCTCCCCCTTTGGCATACATCAAAATTAAGATAAATTTTAAAATGCAAAAATTATGTAGTGGAGAGTCGAAGTTTAAAAAATAAGAAATTATCAATCTCAAAAATTAAGTTTAAAAATATTTCACCCTTGAAATTAATCTGATTTCAAAAACTTAATTTAAGCTTTTCAAAAAATTTCAACTTCTCCTTAATTTTTAAAAACTTTTCAAAATTTTCAAACAATTTTTCTAACTCACCCTTATTATTTAAGAATTTCAAAATTTCGGATAATTTTTCTAATTCCCCCTTAAAATTTTCAAGACTTTTCAAAATTTCAGACAATTTTTAATTCCCCCTTAAAATTTTCAAAATTCAAGATTTTTCAAAATTTTCAACAATATCAAAAAATTTTAAAAAATTTCTCCCCTTGAACAGTATCATCTTTTTAAATTCCAAAAATTTTCAAAAATTTCAAAAATTTTCTCCCCAAAAATTAAAAAAAAAATTCAAAAATTTTAACATGATGCAAACATGATAGGGAATGTGTACAAGCATGAGTTCCAAAATATTATATTTATATTTTAAAAATAAACATCTAAAAATCGTCCTTAAAGCAAATATCCAACTCTTTACTAGCTCAAATGATATAGAATTAATCATCAAACTTTGAATTAGAGTTAGTCACTGAAGTGATTGATTTTCTCTTTTAAACCCTGTATTGGTTCATGTCGATGCACTTGATCTACATTTGGAACCAAGGGTGTAGTCCTAACATCTCACGCCCATCTTCGTGGCTCAATACACAAACAGGTAATCCTAGGTGCTTGTGAGATGCGAAGGCTTATTTAGGTCTATAGGATCATGAATTCTAGATTGACCTATATTAAATTTTAACTTTTCTTTTAAAAATTAGTATAATATTTTTTTTCAAAATAAATTTAAGTAATGAGTATGACAACATCCTAATCTACCAAGCATAAACCTAATTGTCTTCCAAGGATACTAAATTCGACTTCTAGAAGTGGTTTAGTGAATATATCGGCAAGGTTAGATTTGGACTCAACATAGTTGAGTTCAATACTTCCTCTTGCCACATGATCTCTTACAAAATGGTATTTAACATCAATGTGTTTAGTGCGAGAGTGATGGATTGGATTTTTAGTTAAATTTATTGAACTTATGTTATCAACTAATGTTCTTACCTTTTTGTAATCTAATTCGAAGTCCTTAAGTGTGTGCATCATCCATAATAGTTGTGTCACACATTCACCTAATGCTATGTATTCTGTTTCAGTTGTGGAAAGAGCAACACAATGTTTTCACCGCCACCTGAGCTCGATTCATCACCGCTCGAGTTTTCCCTACCACCGTCGTGTCGGTCGTCGTCGCCACACCGTTGCTGTCGCGAGTTGGATCCACTGTCGCCGCGAGTTGGATGGACTGCTGTCGTCGCCGCTCCTACCTCCGCTCCAAGCAAAAGTTCTTCGCACGACGATTTGTCTCCACGATCGCGGCCATCAGTCCAAGAGATCAACGACCGAGGTCAAGGGGAGCTCGGTCCACACAATGGTAATAAATCCTTTGCTCTGTGACTGTTTTGATCGAGATTGTGCACCATTCCTGATCTATTTTTTTTCTCCTCTGTTTTTGCTCTGTAGTGATTGCTGAACTAGTTCATCACCACCTCGCGAGCTGACCTTGAAGTCAGGGGGCGAGCCGATGGTTGTTTCCCCCTGCGATGACTTTTTAGCTAAGGCACAATTTTCTCATTACTGGCGATCTGGGATTCCCGATCGGGTGAGCCATCGTAGCACCCAAGAAGTCCATTGCCCCTGCTGCCCTAGGGAGTTAGATTCTCGGTTGGCAGTCCAAAGTATAGTGTTTCCATCATCATCGACTGATTTTGGTAAGGTCTCTATTTACCTTTTTGTTCTTTGGACTAAAAGTTCAGATAAAATTGATCAGAACCTATATCTTTGTGATTTTAGGATTTAGGGGATTATTGGATTGAATGGGTCTGATATCCTAATTGAGATTGAGAAGCTGGGAGAGATTAAAGTAACGAGAGGTAAGCTTTGTGTTGTATATGATAGTTGTGCAATAGGTTGATGTAGTAATGTTAATTGGAGAATAGATTAGTAATGGGATGGGATTATACTGTGAGATTTGGTTAATCAATTAGGGATTAAGATTGGGTTGGATTTCCTATTCCTATAGATTGTTTATGTGAGTGTTAGTTATATTTGTATGTAAATTGCAGAACATTGATTCAGAATTTTCTTTTGGTCTCAGATAAGTCTTCGTATCAAATGGGTAATTTCCTACCCTGGTCAGGTAGTTGATGTATCTTGTGCTTGATATTTATGTTGACGATACCTTTACCTTGACTCCACTCTTATTTAATCATGTGCTTGTTACTTAGTCTTTGGACTTTGAGATATACTGTTGTTGTTATCATATTTCATTCATCGTTGCTATAAATTACCGATGCTATGGTAGGTAGGTCTTTAGATGCTTAACCATGGGGGGTGTAGCTGAGTATAGATGTTGATTTGACTTGTGTCATCAGGAACAATCATCCGGGGTGGATTGTGTCCTTAATGTAGAGTTAGTGGTTGTATCATCTTATCTTTCGTTGTATAACTATTACAAATTATATGTCTGTACATGGTAGTGTAGGTTGTCGATGGTGTGTCACTACGGACTGGAAGTCCTAGCATGGTCGATGGTTAGTTGTATACGACTCTCTGAGGGATAGAGAGTGTGTTGTGGGTGTACGTATGTGTGGTTGTGCATTCATTCCATTTGCATGCATGCTGGCGACTTGGTCTCCCTTGTGGTTGAGAGGGTCGTCAGTCATCCTACCTCCACGGTTACTCGTGATAGTAGTAATTGGTGTGAGGGAAGTTCATTTGTTGTGCCACACTCGACCACTATTGATAGTGGTAGTTGGAGTTGCGTGTAGTTGTCCTAGGTGTGTGGCACTTGACCATTCATGGGTAGTGTTAGTCGGAGTGGCCAGTAGAAGGGACCCCCGTTGTGTAGCTTATAACTCTTTAGCTTATCACTACTTGTTCATACTGCCCACTCGGCCACTCGAGAGCAGTGATTGTTGTTGAGTTGGGATAGTTGTCATATCGTGCCACCTAGACCACACTGGGGTCATGGTAGCAAGTGGGGTGTGCAGGCATGACCATGCATTTGCATTTCCATGTGTGAGGGCATTTGTATATATATACATATACATATATTTATGTATATATATATATGTGTGTGAGTGTGAGCAGTATATATAGATACGGTCTATATATATATGCTTGTTGTATTGTTGCATTTGTTTGTGCTATGTTTGTTGTATTTGATTGTACATCATCTTGCATGTTATTTGCATGATCTATACTGTTGTGTGTGTGTTACCAGTGTATGACTTGGACTGGACGATTGTATGCATTTGACCAGTACCTTGATGTTGAGTAGGTTGGATCAGGTATGTTGTTGTGTTTGTTACAGTATGTTCGTAAGATCGTGTATTAAATACGGAGGTAGTTTTACTCTATCCCGTTGTAAGTGCTATATTGTTGTATATTTGTTCAGGTTGTTTAGGTGGTGTCATTGCGGACCATTCAGGTATGTCAGTACATTACATTATGTACAGTTGATCAGTTGGTGGTTTATGCTCTGTTGAGATTTACATTGATAGTTGTTTGTTTTCACCTCTACGACTATATATCGTTGATCTCCATCTATATATATCTGTTCATCTCCAATTTTATATCTATTGCCCTTTATATCTTAGTTGTTGACAATGCACTATCTTGCATATTACCACTGAGTTTTATACTCACCACCACATACCCTAGGTTTTCTTGTCGCCCAGGTAATAGGTAGAAGATTCCTTGGATGCTCAGAGCACCGCCAGCTGATCCCATCTCACCTCGAGTATTTGGATTGTAATCCATATTGGTGTTGTATATTTTGGATAGTATGTTTTGGATTTTTATCCTATATTGTTTCTGTTGTTTGGAAATCAGTTATGTTGTTATGTATTTGGTTTCGATCATGTTTTCTTGTTGTGTTAAAGTTGTACCGGTACGCATGTATTTGAGTCTTTGTATTTTTATTATTATTGGTGTATTCCACTGTGACTTTGGTTATATAATTCATTATGTTGTGTGGTTGTGGCCGATAGGCTTTGTATCAACAAGGAATTGTATCACGTACAGGGGAGATGTTGTTCGATTTTCGGGCTCGGCATACTCTTGAGGCGTGACATCTTGGGTACCACATACCTACACTAATCGTTCCTTTAATATATCTTAGGATTCTTTTGACATGTGTTAAATGTGACTCCTTAGCACAAGTTTGATATCTAGCACACATACTTACTGCAAATAGTATGTCGGGTCTACTTGCAGTTAAGTATAGCAAACTACCTATGACACTCCTATAGTACTTTAGATCTACAGACTTTCCTTCTTTGTCTTTATTTAATATAATGTTCGTAGCCATAGGTGTTTTAATGTCTTTTGCATTTTCCATACCAAATTTTTTAATTAACTCTCGTGCATATTTATTTTGGTATAATTTTCCATACCTATGGCACTCCTATTTTTTAATGTCTCTCGTTTGTTTTATTTGTAAACCTAAGAAGAAGTTTAACTCACCCACTAAACTCATTTCGAATTCTTGTTCCATTAGGTTTATAAATTCTTTTAAAAATTTTGAATTTGTTGATCCAAAGACTATATCATCTACGTATATTTGAGCAATAAATATGTCTTTGTTCAATGTTTTTACGAAAAGTGTTGAGTCAATATGACCTTGTCTGAACCCTTTAGAGCTTAAGTATGAAGATAGTCTCTCATACCAGGCTCTAGGAGCTTGTTTTAATCCATATAAGGCCTTCTTTAATCTATATACATGATTAGGGTATTCTAAGCTCTCAAAACTGGGGGGTTGACCTACATACACTTCTTCTTTTATTACTCTATTTAAAAATGTGGATTTGACTTCCATTTGGTATAACTTGAACACTTTATGTGCCGCATATGCTAGCAACATCCTAATTGACTCAAGTCTAGCTACTGGGGCAAAAGTTTCATCATAGTCTAACCCTTCTACCTGACTAAACCCCTTAGCTACTAATCTAGCTTTATTCCTTATTATTTTTCCTTGTTCATTTAATTTATTTCTAAACACCCATTTAGTGTCTATTATCGATTTATTTGATGGAGGTACTAAGTCCCACACTTCATTTCTATCGAATTGTGCTAGTTCTTCTTGCATGACTATTATCCAATCAGTGTCTGGTAAAGCCTCATCTATTGACTTTGGATCTATTTTTTATATTAATGTGATTTGACTTAAGTTTCTTAGAGCTGATCTAGTTTGAACTCCTAAAGTTGGATTTCCTAATACTTGTTCGAGCATGTGATTAGGATTAATTGTAGATGTCTTTAAGTTTTCTTCACATTCATTAGGGTTAATTTGTTCTTCTTGATCATGCGTAATTTCATTTAGCTCATTTTGATTATCTTTAAATGTGTTTGATTGACTATTAGTAATTTCTTCCTCATCAAATTTTTACATTAGTTGTTTCTTCGATTTTTAGGGTTTTCTTATTATAAATCCTATAGGCTCTACTAGTGCTCAAATACCCTAAAAATATCCCTTCATCGGTTTTTAAAGAGAATTTTTTGAGATGGTCTTTCGTATTTAAAATAAATACTTTACATCCAAATACTTTTTAATATTTTATTGAAGGCATTTTATTATTAAAAATTTCATAAGACATTTTATTATGTATTTTATTAATTATTACTCTATTTTGCACATAGCATGCGGTGTTTATTGCTTCGGCCCATAAATAACTAGGTAGGTTATATTCATTTATCAATGACCTAACAGCTTCTTGTAGAGTTTTATTTTTTCTTTCTACTATTCTGTTTTATTGGGGTATTCTAGGGCATGAATATTCATGGTGATATCCATTTTCTAAACACATTATTGTAAATTTTCCATTTTTTAAATTCTCCTCCATTATCACATCATATTCTTTTTATCTTACGGTCTTTTTCGTTTTCTATTTGTTTACTAAAGTTTTTAAATACTTCAAATTTTTCATCTTTATGTTTTAGGAATTTTACCCATGTAAACCTAGAGTAATCGTCTATTATTACTAAACAATATAAATTACCACTTAGTGATTTTATCCCATGTGAATCGAATAAATCTAAGTGGATTAACTTGAGTATTGAACTCTTTCGACCTTGATTAGTTAATTTATGTTGAGACTTGGTTTGTTTTCCTTGTTGGAAAGCATTACAAACTTTGTTTTCAATATTTTTAAGTTAAGGCAACCCTCTAACTAAGTTAGTTTCACTTAACTTCATTATATTCCTAAAGTTGATGTGAGCAAGTCGCCTATTCCACAACTAACTTTCCTCTTGCTGTGTCATATGATACATGATTGAGGATATTTCAAAAATTTTTGAATATATATTTTTATTCCTATCTCTCTTAAGTAATATTTTTGGGTTTCCAATATTGTTAATCAAACATTCATTTGATAAAAATTTCACTACATAACTAGCATCACACAACTGACTTATACTAAGCAAGTTACATTTGAAATTCTCTATAAGAAAAACTTTTTGTATAACAAAATTAGATTCTAATTCAATGTTACATGATTCAATTACCTTAAGTTTGTCGTTGTTTTCAAAGGCGACTGTACCTATGTTCTTGTAGCTTAATTCTGAGAACTTTTGACTATCATATGTCTGGAGCAGCTACTATCCAGAATCCATTAGTCCATTTTAGAGTCCTACATGAATTAAAACTTTTTAAGATAATTCACACCTTGAATAAGATGAATCATCTTGAATTTATTTAGGTTGTGAATTTGTTAAGTAAATTTGTTAAGTTAAGTTTAGTTGAGTATATTATTTATTTAGGTATGTTTGTTTAGTTTAATAAATTAAGTTTAAGTATAGTGAATTAAGTTGAGTTGAATTAAGTTAAGTTTAATTAAGGTAAGTTGTTAAGGTAAATTTATTAATTTTGATTTGATTCTATTAGGTTGAGTTATGCTAAATTAAACTAATTATTCTCAATTCAGTTCTAAATCATCTCACCCAATCTAGGTTTTCAGTACACTTATTCCTATGGGTTTTGTGAGATAAGGATTTATTTTTATCTTAATTAAATTTAATGAGAAGTTTCAAAGTGTTTAAACTTGTGTTCGATTCAAGCTTGGTTTGATCTAGTTAAGTAGGTTTTTCCAGTATTGACTTCCAGGTCGTGGCGAGGCACATGACCTTCTTGGCTATCGGAGCAATGACCACTTCCTAAACAAAGTCAAGGAAGGAATCAAGTAATTGATTAGCTTTAGACTAAGCCTTGGTCTAACTAGTTAAAGACTTAGTGAGTTAGCTTCGGTCAATTCCACTCGACTTAGTGCACCAGGTCGTGGCGAGGCACATGGCCTTCTTGAGTATCAGAGCAATGACCATTTCCTAGACATGCACTTCGAAGAGTGTCCCTAACTTACTATCAGTTCACTTCGTCTTAGTACTAGGTTGTTCAAGTTCAAACTACTTTGTTTCCTATCTAGTCCATTATAAATTAAGCAAGTAAAGTAAACTAAAGCATGCAAGTGTTTAACTAAACAAGGAAACAAGCAAAGTGTTAGCTCCACCTAAATGGTAGCTAGATTGGGTTTTGTTCACTAAGTGAACTTGACTCTTGGGAATCGAAAATTGGTTCAGTCCAACTTTATTGACTAAGCTAGTCTTAGGAACCCAAGCTTGGACTCAACCCTTAGCATTTCTATTAAAGAAGGACATGTATGATCTATTTGTGTCCTTAGCCTTGTATCTGAGTCCAGACTTGCTGTACACGGCTCGTTGAGACCCAAGCATCATATTGAGATACTTGGAGCCCGAAGTGAACCTTTCCAACGATCTGGTTAGATCTTCTACTTGCCTTTTTAGGACCGAGTTCTCTTTCTGAAGCTTTGCAACTCGAGTTGAGTCTCTATCCTTAATTTATCAAGTTGAAGTATTCAAGTTGACTTGATCCTTAAGTACTTCGACTTCCTCAAGAAGCGAGTCGACTCGATTCTCGGACTTGGCTAGTTTCTAACCTAAGCATGTAATAACATTGTACAATTTATCTTCTAGGGGAGAAGTTACCTCGTCAGAACCTTTGGAAATGGATGCGGATCCATGGCTTCTCTCGGACTCGGACTCGGACTCTTGTCTTGACTCGAATTCGGACTCATCGGCCACCATGAGTGCTACGAAGCATGTCGTTGATATTTCCGCACCCGACTCTTCCGATGATGACTTTTCCAAGTTTTCCTTAGATGCTTTCTTTCCTTTTCCTTTGCTCGATTTGGATTTCTTTCCTTTTTTGTTCGTTCTTGCCATCAAAACTAAACCATTCTCGGGTTGACTCAATTTAGCCTGTTTATGCAATTTAATTAATTTGTCCCACAATTTTTTAGAATTTTGAACCGGTCCGACTCGACTTAGCTCATCATTTGTAAGCCCGCATTGCAAGGTGTTTAAAGCCTTGTAATTGACTTGAGCCTTTTTTTCTAATATTTGCGGTCCATTTCTCCGGTTCTAACAACTCACCCAAGTTGTCTACTTGAGCTACGAACCCTTTCCTAATCGAAAACAAAACCTCTAGGTCGGTTTTCAGAAAATAATTTCTTAAATGCAAAAAATTAATAATTAATCAGATATGCAGAAAATTAATTTAATTAAGCAAATATGCAAAAAATTAATTAACTAAATATGCAGAAAAATTAATTAACTAAATATGTAGAAAAATTAATTAACTAAATATGTAGAAAAATTAGTTAACTAAATATGTAGAAAATTAATTAACTAAATATGCAAAAAATAATTAATTAACTAAATATGTAAAAAAATTAATTAACTAAATATTCAAAAAAATTAATTAACTAAATATGAAGAAAAATTAATTAACTAAATATGAAAAACAATAATTAACTAAATATGCAGAAAAATTAATTAACTAAATATGCAGAAAAATTAATTAACTTAATATTTAATGAAAGAAAAATTATTCTAAATTATTTAATGAAGAAACATTATTCTAAATTATTTAATGCAGAAAAAAATATTCTAAATTATTCTAAAGCAAGAAAAATATTCTAAAGCTCACGATGGTGGTTGCACCAATTCGGAGCGCCCCTACTCTGATACTAATTTTTAGATTCTATAAAAAATATATATCTCCAAAATGGTATGATATTGTCCACTTTGGACCTAAGCCCTCATGGTTTTATTTTTGGGCTTTACCTAAAAGGCCTCATGTCAATGGAGATATCTTTTAATCTTATAAGCACATGATCTTTTTTTTGTCTTACCAATATGAGATTTTGATTGTATTCCCAATACTCCAACAATACTGCATCAACACGATGTGTCACTGAGAATGAGTGTATTAGTGGTGGTGTGCATCATTAGAGCTCATTTGATCTCACCCCATGGAGTAAGAATCCTAAGGTTCTGAACTACGTTATATCCTTGCATTTGCATTTATGTGCTTGTTGTGTTTTGTTTTTATTATTATCAGAGTAGGAACTCTAGCGACATCCGATTCCCCTACAATTGGTATCAGAGCCCGGTGGCTCTCAGAAGAAGAAGATGCTCTGATACCCTACAATTGGTATCAGAGCCCGATGGCTCTCAGAAGAAGAAGATGCTCTGATATCTCCAATTGGTATCAGAGTGATGTCACTCTTCATTTGGACTAACCGCTAAGGAGTAAAGCACTAGAGGATGGAGTTGTCAAACGATGGATTTGGATGGAACATCAACACTCCAATTCTGTACACTTTCTATGGACGAGAAGGGTTCGATCAATGGAAGGCACAGATAGAGAATTTCTTCATGATGGGCTTTGAAGATTGGATCATCCTAATGAAGGGATTCAAATTTCCAAGGGGTCCAAAGGTGGATACCTCAAGAAGAAAAGATAGACCAAAGAGCAAGCTCAAGCCTTCAAAAGAAATGATAATATAACGCAAATGATATTAAATTCGTTACCTAACGATGTCTTGTCTAGATTAGGTGAATATAAGAATGCCTAGGAGCTTTAGAGCGAATTGGAAAAATTCCATGAGAAGCCTCAACTGGTCCAAGAGGATAAGGAGGAATCTAAGGAGGAGGAAGAAAGCTCATCCTCTCAAGAAAGTGAGGATTCGAATGTTGAGAAGGAATCAACATCTGAATCGGTAGAAGAAGAGGTGGAAGAATTGGAGGAAGTCTCCACCTCTAGGATTGAGGGGGAGGAGAGATCATCCACTCCGGAGAAAAATCAAGAAGTAGCCTCAACATCTAGGAGAGATGAAGAAGCTCAAAATTCCATTTCTGACCTAGGTAACTCAAACATTACATTTACAAATAAAGATCATATAATGTGTTTTGAGTGTAGGGAACATGGGCATTACAAAAGTAAATTCCCAAATTTGGCCAAGGAGAAAGCGCCGACACCAAGAGTCAATGAAAAGTCAAAAGATGCCAGAGTCCCCACTAGGAAGAGCAAGGAGCATGTGGTGTGCTTCAAATTTCATCAAAAGGGGCACTATAGAAGCCAATGCCCTAAGAGAAGACAACCTAGCAAGGGAAAAGAAGGAGCTACATATGTAGGGGGAGCTAAGGCAAAACCTAAGGTTAATTTAAATAATGCTCACTCTTTAATTAATAGGCAAAAGCATGCTAGGAATTTTATTGTTATTGCTCATGAACAAAATGTTGGAATTGGACGTCGCTAGAGGGGGTGAATAACGTGTCATACGTCGAGGATGGAAATCGATTGTGCTTGCATCTACAATTGTTATTAGCGCAGAGGAAATACGAAAATAAAGTAATAAAAAAAATACAAGCACAAACACAACCACAACACGCAAATATAATGTGTTCGGAACCTTAGGGTTCCTACTCCATGGGTGGAGCTTAATGAGCTCTAGTGATGCACTCACCACTAATAAATACTCCTTCTCGGAACAATCCGGAGGTGGAGAAACCTCGTACAAATGATTACAACAGTAATATGAAATACAACAAGCAAATACAAAATAAATATGAAAGACAAGTAAAGAAAACTTTACAACACTTTGCTTTGAATGCTTGCTTGTTGATCACCTTGGACTAACCTTGAAGGTCTGGATGATAGGGTTTTGCCCAGAAGCTCTGATACCAATTGTTGGGTTTTGCTTATCGAGTTCGTGAGGGGAAACTTCGCTTCCCACTTCACCTCGGTCGTTTGTTCATGGCAATCCCATCGATGTCCCCGGATTAAAAAATTTAATCCTAGACACAAGGGATTGCCCAAACAACCAAGTCATCGTCGTGCTATTCGTTTAGAGAGGTCACTTGAACAAACTCGTTGTTCAAGTGACCAACCTCTATTCTACGAGTAGCCGCGGAATAGATGATGTTCGGATCGCCGGTTTTTGTGTTTATGTTCGGGATCCAAGTATTATTTAGCCATATACAGATTTATATCATGCTCATAATTGAAAAACAAATACAAACATGTAACATATAAAAATTAGAGAATCGATATACCTCTCGATCTTCTAATGTATGACCTTCCTCCTTTCGGACGTCGTGTGGGCGACGATCTACCAAAAGTCGAAGCTCCAAGATCGCAAATCTTCCTTCCTTGCTCTTCCAAAGCAAGAGGAAGAATAGAAACAAGGTTCTTCTCCTTCCTAAAACCAACCAACAAGGAACAAAAGGAATCCTTGCCTCCGGCCAACTAGGAGAAGGAGATGATGATGGAAAACAACCAAGACACCAAGGGAGACCCCTAAGTCTTGTTTCCACCACTCAAGGAGAAGAGAGGAGAGTATTTTGGGTGCCGGCCAAGGGCTGGAAAAGAGCTTGAGAGGCTGCTGGACGCCGGCCAAGTTGAAGGAAGAAGAAGAAAAGGAACAACTTCCTTATTTGGTGCCGCCCAAGCCTCCAAAACCCTAAGCCTCCAAACCCTAATCCTATCTCAACTAGGATTCCTCTCTTGCCGCCCAAAACCCTAGCTCTCCTTGGATTAATCTTCATGCCAACCCATCAAGCTCCTTTTATAGAGTTAGGGATAAGCCTCCTTTTAATCTCCATTGGTTCTAGGGATTTAATCTCAACCGTCGGATCTAGAGATTTAATCTCAATCGTCGGATCTTAGAGATTTAATCTCTACCTATGGATCTAGAGTTTTGTTTCTATCCATTGGATCTAAGCTTCATGAGGTGTTAATAGGCTACATTAGGGACCATGAGGAGGAGTTGGGTCTTGGCCACCCATTGATCAAGCTCACATAAAGTCCGATCCACTAATGATAATCCAATCCACTAAAGGATCATCATCGATCTACCTCACCAACCCCCATATGATAATATGGGCTCCATATATTATTTGTACATTTTCTCCCCGTGTTTAAGATCTCGAATGTCTGTCGATTAATTAATTTACTGAACATTAATTAATCAACATCTAACTCCTTGAGTAGTACCACTCAACCTTTTCATCATGCCGGACCAAGTCCACCTGCAGGGTTTACATGATGAACCTTATGAGCTCCTCAAGGGGACATCATCATCCTAATATATAGGACACGATTTCCTCCTATAATCAACGATAGATCATATAAATAATATCATCTCCCAACTTACCGAGCCTATCGATTTAATCTATAAATCTCGCCCATTGGTAAATCAAAGAGATGAATACTAAGTATATGTTGTAAAATACCAGAAAAAATAAATAAATAATAATAATAATAAATATCCTTTTTAATTAAGGAATTAGATTATAGAATTTTTTAGGAATTTTTAGAAATTTTTCTGAATTTAAACGGAGGTTTTATGGACATTTCATGGGGATAAAACGAATAGATTTTTGTAAAGCCTGTTTCTATTGAGGAATTAAATGGGTTAATTGGCGTGTTTATTTCACCCGATCCTTTCCATTTCCCGTCAAATCCTTTTCCCCCGACTCATTTTCTTCCCTTCTCGATCGATGGTGCGCGATTCTTCTTCTCTTCTTCTTCTTCGCTCCTTTGATCGCCGATTCCTCTTCTCCACTCGTCGCCGCCGAATCTGGCCCTTCTCGCTCGTCGCCACCTCTGATCAGCCGTTGCCAGCCGACCTCCAGACGATGCAAGCCTCAAGCCAGCCGTGAGCTCTTGTTGCTCTTCGATCACCAGTGCCCCAAGCCAGCCGCGAGCTCCTATTCGATCGCTGGCGCCCCAAGTCGCCGCTGCCGTAGCGAGTCCAATTTTGGTGATGGAGTCATTGATTTCCTCTTCTTTTCTCCCGAGTGAGCAGATCACCCCTGTGTCGCCTATTTCGATCAGCCGTGTGTCACCATCTCCTTGTCGTGCCCTTTTTTGATCTGTCAATCCAGACGACAGCGAACTCCGACAGCCTTCCCTCCCTCACTGGTCGCCACTGTCTGCCTCTGCCGACCGTTGATCTCGTCGATCTCCACCACAGTAAGCTTTGAGGCAGTCTGTGAGGGTTCGAGATAAGATCCATGAATCAACCCCATTTAATGTCTGGTAATTCCGTTCATCCTTTTGTTGCTATAAATTGAGACTGCATTGATCAGTGGATCAATTGGAAATATAGATCTGATATAACTTTGAACAGGGGAGGAAAGGGGGGGGACTGCCGAGAGATTTCTAAGACAGGTAAGCTGTATTTACAACTGTGATGTTTTTGTTCTGTTCTTGAATTATGGATGCAAGGAGTAGTTTTCATGAAGGTTTGTAATGGGTTCTAGGCGATGTTAGCAAGGTTTGTTTTCCTGCTCCTTCGATGGCTGGATGTGAAGTGTTCAAATTGAAGGGACTGCGATGGGTAAGTTCAGATCAAATCTTATCTTTTATAGTGGTAATGGTGTTAATATTGGAATTTCATACAGTATAGGGAAGCTGTAGTGTAGGTGTTATGATTGGGGATTGATTTTTCCACTTATCTTATCAGTGATGTAATTACGGTAGATTACGTGTGAAGGATGCTATTTGGAAGCATTTGCTATTGTTTTGACTATGGGATTCTGAAATTTGAAACAAGAAGTTGTGCCAGCAAAGCTAGGCTTGGTAAGTTTGATTTGGGATTTGATACCATCATTGGACTTATGACAGAATTTGTCAATGTTGCATGTGGATCACAGGATTTTGATAAGTGATAGATGCTGATATGTGAGGACTTTGATATGAGGCAGATTCGCGGATGCAAATACACTCAGCATAGTCTACATGGCAGGTGGGTAATTTCCATATGCTTGTATATATATACTATGCTGATATACCTGTTGTACCTCTAGATTATGTTATTGAAATACATGTGATATTACATATATACATGTTTTTCTATTACTTGCTGAGTTTTACTTACCACCCCAACAGACCCTGGGTTTTTCTGTCGCCCAGGTAACAGGTAGAAGTCTTCGTGATGGCTTGGAGCACCGCTGGATGATGTCTCATCTCACCTCCGAGGCTTTCGTATTTGTTTTGGGCTTTCCGTCCGTTGTGTATTGTATTTTGGAGTTTTCGTGATGTACATGTTGTATATTCCGATTTTGTCGAGGTTTCCGTGTTGTTGTGATGTGTTAGTTATACCAGTATGCATGTGTGGGATTGATGTTGTTGTGTTTTATGTTTCCGCTGTGTAGTTGTTGTAATTAGTTGTTATGTGGTTGTGGTTGTTTTCATATTTATATGTTGTGTTGTTATTGTGGGTCTACGGGCCTTGTATTAACCCGAAATGTTGCCACGTACAGGGGAGATGTCGTTCGTTTGATTTTCGATTCGGCATGCTCTCGGGGCATGACAACTTTAGTGGTATTAGAGCCCTAGGTTCTGCGATGCCATACAATGTTGTTTTTGTGTCGAGTCTTGGATTCTCAGGAGTCAATTTGTTCGGTTTTGGTTTTCTGAGATGAGATGGACAGCGGCCTGAGCTCCAAGCAGCACGAGGTAAGAATTCCTGGTAACTTATGATTTAGTAGATATTTATCTAAACTTGATCAGTAGGTGTATACAATAGAGTTATGACACCTGTGCAGACTTGTAGTAGGGGTCATCCACCGAGGCGACCAACCGGAGTGACCTTTAGGGTTTATACTCTCGGTTTTGTTGCTTATGCATTTAGATGCTTATAACAGGGAATAACAATAGTGTGAAGGTTATTATTCGTAATCGTGGTATTAGTTGACCATGGGAACGACCTGTTAAGTCTGTGAGTCTTGAACCTGTGTCGAAAAGGTGATTTACCTTTGAGAGCCGACTGATACTGAGTCGGAAAACAGGGGTCAAGTCGTCATATTTCTTGTGAAAAATCAGAAACTGCAGTCTTAGAGGTTTTGACTAATTATGCTAGTCAGATCATTACCCGTTGGGTAATGGACAAGACAAATTGGCTATTGTTGATGCAGATAGCGGAAGGCTAGGTTACGGTGTTTCATAGGGATTTTATCCCCGAGTCATTCGTACTGAGTTGTATAACTTTGAGAGTACTTTTGAGTACTTAACTCATGTTATACCGAGAAAGAAGAATTGTTTGCATACCATTATTGGGATCAAGCCGTATTTGGTGTTAAATGCAAAAAATAATCTTCGGGAAATAATATATCACTTGATCATGGTCTAGTGATGTTGAAAGAGAGTATTTCCCTGTGTCACTTTTAGTGACACATTGTAAGGAATTCTTGAGCTTTCAGAAAGGGCAATCGGTTAGTAATAGTGTACTATGCAGAGTCGTGAGACTTGCAAAGGTTACTACCACCTAATAGCTCAAGAAGATTGGTGGATGATTTAAGCCACCCAGAGTTATTGGCTTATAGTTGGATTAGGATGCCAGGATCTTCTATCAGATCCTGCCGGAAGACGTTGGAATGAGACAGGAGTTTAGAAATGACTTCGTACAAGGGTTTAAGAGTTGGAGACCGATAAGCAGATAATGTAGGTCAACTTACTTGGGTCAAAAGTCTCCGACTATTGGATAAAGGAGCAAGATCAGAGTCATAGGCTTTGAGCTATTTTATGATTATAAAAGACCAATCGTAGATCATCAGGATGTTCTCGTGGATATCAACAAAATCAGAACAAAGACTTCGAAGGGATTGTGTGCGTACAGTGCAGATCACGAAGACACGTGAAGTCAGATAATCCATTGGATCAGTTCATCTGTTGCTATTGTGAGCAACCAGTACATTTGAGGAGGTATACTTTGAAGACTTAGTTGAAGACTACCAATAGTGTTCCAGGAGGATGATGCTCCGTCTCGACAGCAGAGATCAGCATAGAAGATTGGGTTATCTCATCAGCAACAACCTACTACCTCAGGCGTGGTTGGAGTTCCTTGATACTCCCCTTCAGCAGAGATCAGCACAGAAGCAGCATCAACAGAAGACATCTTAGAAGATTCAGCAGTTATCCCCAGATATGATTTGCTTAGTACAGAGGAGAGAGTATACGACGATGGTCGTATCTATTCGATATCCTACAATTGCAGCTGGTAGGATTTAGTGATGGGATCAGATGATCTACGAAAATCCCTGGATTATTCATCGCAGAAATGCGATCGAATTGTCGTGGACTGTTGGATCCGATTGTGTTCTCTTCGGAGAAAGGCCAAGACCTGCGTAGAGCCTATGGATCGGATCGACAGATAATGGATTGTTTAGGGTATTACCCTAGTTTACCCTCTGGGTGAATATATTGAGAGATACTTGTAGTTTATAAGTATCCTTGTCTAGAACATTCTCAGTTGGATAAGAAGGGGTTCCTATACATCGACTTGTGGGTCGGTGGTATCTCTACCGTCAGGTGAGAAGTGGACTAACAATTAAGAAGTCAAGGGATATCCTTAGACTTTGATAGACATACTTTTACTGTGGACATATCCTTACGGATGGTCAAATTGTTGGAAGTATGGTACGATATGCTCTCGGATTTGCATATAATCTGAGAGTATCCGGATGTAGTTTCAGATGAATTCCAAGGCTTGCCGTTGCATATGAAAGTGGAGTAGGCGATCGAAATGATTGTGGAAATAGTTCTGGTATCGAAGATCACATATCGAGTGATAGTTTTGTTAGTATCAGTGTTGCTAAACACTATAAAAATTGGAAGAATGTAAGTTGTAATTATAGGAGAAGTTGGAAGGGATATTTATCTATCCCAGTATTCCTCCTTGAGAAGATTCGGAACTCTTTATTGAAAGAGAGATGAACCTTTGAAATTATGCATCGATTATCAATGATGGAATGCGATAGTTGTTGAAAGTGAATATCCTTCGTTGAGGATAAATGATTTGTTTAGATCAGCTAAAGACACCTGTGTATACTCTAGGGTTGGTTTATGACTGGAGCATTGATATTGTAGTGACATGGTGTCATACAATTATCATCGTCGTTGTGATGATTAATATATATCATCAGCTTAGATTAAAGGGGATGCAAGTGTGTGGAGACGACAATTTCATACTTGGTATGAATTGTATGAATTTTAATTAAGTTGTTAGACTAATTAACGATTTAGTCGTCCCTGGATTTGAGAATCGTGTACTCTGTGTTAGGATCTTTGTAATGGCTAGAGGGGAGTGATTAGCCTTTCTTTGTTTCTACAAGAATGTTAGTGGAAGCAATACAAATACAAATAAGAAAATAATGAAAGCAATGCTAACACCCGATGTACGTGGTTCGGAGATGACGCTCCTACTCCACGGCAATCCGTAAGGTGGATTAGCCCTAGCCAAGCTTCACTAAATCTCCTTTGGATGAACCAAGGTGGAGAAACCTTGTTTTACAATGAACTCCTCTTCTTTACAATGATGGAAGATTAAGACTCTAGAAGAGGAGGTTTAGAATCACACAAATACTTGGAGAAAGCTTGGTGAGCACAAGAGTATAGTTAGGAATGAGAGCACTAGCTTCACCAAGCTCCCCAAGGCCCCTTCTTATAGAAGAGGGGTTGTTTTTCCCGTTGGGCTTCTATCGATCGATGCTCACCATCGACCATCGCCGGCCAACGACTTCTGAACAAGCAGATCCGCGGAGATACGTAGCCGTAATTTCCAACGGCCAAGTGATCAGTCGACTGATCCCTCCATCAGTCGACTGATGGAGTGATCGGTCGAGTGATCGTAGGCCATAGTCAAGTGCGACTACACTCTGTGCTTGTATTTGTGTTGATCAGTCGACTGCCACTGTTGGCAGTCGACTGATTGCAACATCAGTCGACTGCCACTGTCAAAGCAGTCGACTGATGGTCAGGGTTTCACCCTGACTCAGTCGAGCACCTGACCAGTCGACTGATACATCGTATCAGTCGACTGATACTCATCAAGTATGAGTAATTCACACTTGATTTTACACCCTAGACCTAGACTCAACCTTCTAGCTCCTCATTAAGCCTTGCGCCTCTAGGATCCCTCCGAGTCCGCGACTTGTTCATCCTTTGCGCTTTGCTTCCAAGAGCTTCCTTCGGTTTCGTCATATCTTGGGTTGCCAAATGCTTGGACTTTACGCCGCCAAGACTACAAGCTTGGACTTATGCTGCCAAGACCTTACTTTGGACTTCCTTTGCCAAGGTTCACTTGGACTTTACGCTGCCAAGACTACAAGCTTGGTCTTACGCTGCCAAGTCCATCCCTTGGACTTCCTTTGCCAAGATCATACTTGGTCTTCCTTTGCCAAGGTTCACTTGGACTTTACGCTGCCAAGACTACAAGTTTGGTCTTATGCTGCCAAGTCCATCCCTTGGACTTCCCTTGCCAAAATCATACTTGGACTTCTCTTTTACCAAGTCTTCATCCTTGGATTTTCCTATCACTTAAACATGTTCGTAATTAGATCACAAAGCATTGCCTAACTTAGATGATTATCCAAACATCAAAACATATAAATGATTGGGGCATTGTTGCACCAACAATCTCCTCCTTTTTGATGTTTGGCAATCACTTAAGTTAGGTCTTTACATAATCATAATATGAAATCTAACTTAAACATCCCTTCTCCCCCTTTGACATGCATCAAAAAGAGAAGGATTTATAAATTTCAAAAAAGAATTAAAGTTTTATCTTGGACTAAGGTATAAAATTGATATTAAACTCCCCCTTAATTCAAGATATGCTTCATGATGTGTGAATAACATTGGAAGCAAAGCATACAAAAGTTAAGAAAGTTAAGTCCTAACTTTGCACCAACAATGTAAGTTTGGGGATGAAAAAGATATATTTTATGACACTCCCCCTAAAACACTGCATTAAACAGTCCTAAAAATTTGTTTATACTCAATATTATCATGCTATAGTTTTAGGACATCAAAGATACACTGAATATCAGAGAATGGAGATATTTATAAAAATATATGAATCAATGGTGGTTTCAAACGATCGCTAGGCTTTGAAATTGAATTTGACCTTTTATTAACTTCAAAAATGCGGTAGAAATTCCAGAAATCTAAAAAAATCACGAAATTTTGCGTACACATTTCTGGAATCATACTTTATTAAGAAAAAATAGTTTGAAAAATATATGTTTTCCAGATTTCAAGATTGATACAAACTTGGAACCTAACAAAAGTTCTAAAGATTTTGTAAACTTTGTATCACTTTTGTGTTCCACTTGAAAACTGTTTTTCAAACTATGATGAATATAGTTTAAAATATATATGATTTGGAATTTCCAACCATGTTCTTAGAGCTATGTATTCATTACTTGAATACAAGCCTTCCCAATGATTGGTCCATAAGGTATTCATGTCTCTAGGTGTGTCATTGGCTCATAGTAATGCATCATAACAAGCATGATGAGCCAAGTACACCTTCCCTATCATCTCACATATTTCTAAGTGTCTCAATACAAAAATCAAGGTTTCTTAAGGCTTTTGTGAGATGCATCAAGGTATAAGGCTAACATATGAATATGGGATCATGCAAACCTAGACTTTTACTCTACAAAGCACATACCAAGCTCTCTCCTTAATGATGAAAATTCGGTTTCGGAAAGAGCTTTGGTGAAGATATCGACAAGGTTAGACTTAGATTCTACATAATTAAGTTCAATGTCCCCTCTTGCCACATGATCTCTTATGAAGTGATGTTTCACTTCAATGTGCTTGGTCCTAGAGTGATGTACCGAATTTTTGGTCAAGTTGATGGTACTCACATTGTCACAATAAACTTTAATGTTAGAGTAGTGTAGCTCATAGTCCACAAGAGTATGTCTCATCCAAAGTAATTGAGCTACACAACCACCCATAGCCACATATTCGACTTCGGTGGTTGATAAAGCAACACAATGTTGCTTCCTACTACTTCAACTAACTAGGGAAGACCCAAAAAATTGGCATCCACTACTAGTACTCTTCCTATCTAATTTGCAATTTGCATAATCGGAATCAGTATAACTAAGCAACTCAAAGGACCTAGTCCTAGGATACCAAAGTCCTACATTTAGGGTGCCTTTAATATATCTTAAAATTCTCTTAACGACTACTAAATGTGATTCTTTGGCACAAGATTGGTATCTTACACACATACCTACCGCAAATAAGATATCGGGTCTACTAGCGGTTAGATATAGTAGGCTACCAATCATACTCCTATAAAGTTTAAGATCAATTGATTTACCATCATGATCACTATCTATTCTAGTGCTAGTGGCCATAGGAGTGGTTACAATTTTGGCATTTTCCAAACCAAATTTCTTGATCATTTCATTTGCATATTTGGTTTGATAAATATGAATACCTTCATTGGTTTGTTTGACTTGTAACCCTAGGAAAAAGTTGAGCTCTCCAACTAAACTCATTTCAAATTCATTTTCCATGTTTTTTATAAAGTCTCGAAGAAGATTATCATTTGTTGACCCAAAAATAATGTCATCAACATATATTTGGGCTATAAAGATATCCTTTAATTTTGACTTTATAAACAAGGTTTGATTACTTGGCCTCTCCTAAAATCCTTAGAAATTAAGAAAGATGACAATCTTTCATACCATGCCCGGGGAGCTTGTTTTAACCCATATAATGCTTTCCTAAGCTTATATATGTGGTTTGGATAATCTATGTTCTCAAACCCGGGTGGTTGCTCTACATATACTTCCTCCTTAATATAACCATTTAAGAATGTCAATTTAACATCCATTTGGTAAAGTTTAAATCCCATATAGGAAGCATACCCTAAGAGAATTCTAATAGATTCTAATCTAGCAACCGGGGCATAAGTCTCATCATAGTCAAGCCCCTCAACTTGATTGAATCCCCTAGCAACCAACCTAGCCTTATTTCTAGTGATATTTCCTTGGTCATCTAGCTTATTCCTAAAGACCCATCTTGTAGTAATTATGGTGCAATCATTGGGTCTAGGTACTAACTCCCATACTTGACTCCTTTCAAATTGAGCCAATTCATCTTGCATTGCCAAGATCCAATCCGGATCATGTAATGCATCATTGATCGATTTGGGCTCAATTTATGAAATAAGAGCAACTTGACTAGTAGGAGGTCTATGAAATGACCTAGTTCTTACTCCTTGAGATATATCTCCTACTACTTGGTCAAGTGGATGATCTTGATGAATTCTTAGGGTTCTAGAAGGGGTTTCAAATTGATCATTGTTATCTTCCACCCTTCTTTCATCATCGGAATCTCCTCTTCCTCCCCCTTGATCATTACCCCTTATGGTCAAATTTTGAAGTTTTTGGATAATGTCTTGATTATTGTCATTAATATCCTTATCAATGGAGGACTTTCTAGGGTAGGTACTAGTGGTTTCATCAAATTGAACATTGGAGGACTCGTCAATCCCTTGGGTTCTCTTATTGTAGACTCTATATCCTCTACTTGTGGATGAGTATCCAACTAGGATTCCCTCATCCGCTTTGGATTCAAATTTTCCTAAGTTATCTTTGGTGTTTAAAATATAAACTTTACATTCAAAGACTTTGAAATAATGAATTGTGGGAATAGTCCCATTCCATAATTCAAATGGTGTCTTTCCTAAAAACCTATGGATTTGAACCCTATTTTGGATATAGCAAGCGGTATTAACCGCTTCCGCCCATAAGTAGCTAGGTAGAGAATATGCATTAAGCATAGTCCTAGCCGCCTCTTGTAGGGCACGATTTCTCCTTTCCACCACCCCATTTTGTTGGGGTGTTCTAGGACAAGAGAACTCATGCTTGTACCCTTGCTCTAAACAAAATTGTGAAAATTTAGAATTCTCAAATTCACCACCATGATCACTACGGATCCGGTTGATTTTGAGACTCTTTTCATTTTCAACCCTTTTACTAAATCCTATGATTATTTCTAAGGTATCATCCTTATGTTTCATAAAGTAGACCCAAGTATACCTAGAAAAATCATCTACTATAACGAAACAATATTTGCTACCATTTAAAGAAGGAGTACTATGGCAATCAAATAAGTCAAGATGCAATAGTTCTAATGGTAAGGAAGTATTAGTTAAGGTTTTACCTTTGTGTGATGCTTTTGTTTGTTTTCCTTCTTGGCATGCATCACACATTTTGTTCTTGACATACTTGATCTTTGGTAGCCCTTTGACCAACTCCATCTTGGCTACCTTGGCTACCTTGGCTATGTTTTTCATGTTGATGTGCCCCAATCTCCTATGCCATAGTCAACTTTCTTCTTCTTTTGCAATAAGACACTTAGTAGAAATGTTAGAAGCATATGAAAGATCAACATAATAGATATTTGACTTCCTATATCCAACTAACATACAATCATTTAATTCCTTGTGTCTAATCATGCATTTAGAGGATTCAAAAGAAACATGATAGTTTGCATCACAAAGTTGACTAACACTTAATAAATTAAATTTCATATTTTCAACTAGTAAAACTTTGGGAATGACAATTTTGGGGGATACCTCAATTGTACCTCTACCTAATATCTTGAGTTTTCCACTATTTCTAAAAGACACCGCTCCCTTCTTCACATACTTAATTGTGGAGAACTTGCTCACATCCCCGGTCATGTGTGTTGAACAACCACTATCCACAATCCACAAACCTTGCTCACCTACCTAAATCACATGAAAAACACAAGCTTTTGGTACCCAAACATTTGGACCGGTAGCATTAAGTAAAAACTTCTTAGGTACTCATGCTTTTTTGACCTTACCCTTAATGGTTGCTTTCCTATTAATCAATGAAATATAAGCAACTTCTTTTTCTTTTGGCTTATATCCTATACCGGCCTTATTGTAAACGGCTCTTTGTTGGATAAGGATCATGTCAAGATATTTTGATCCATTTGTAAATTTCTCTAGACATGCCTTTAACTCACTAACCTCATCCTTAAGTTTGTCATTCTCTTCCTTAAGTATGCAAGAGTCAACATGTGAAGGTTTTTCATTCCTAATAGCCTTTAGTTCTACCTTCATGCTTTTAACCTTAGATTTAGACTTATCTAGAGCCTCTTTAAGATAAACAATTGATTTATAAAGAAGCTTAACTTTGGGAGAGTTCATTACCTCATCGTCACTAGATGACGATTCATCACTTGCAGAGTCTTCTTCTTGGCTTGATGTACCGGAGTCATCTCCTAGGGCCATGAGTGCCACATGGCGTGTGATGTGGCAAAGCTCATCATCGGAGGAAGAATCTTCAACACTTGGCGTGTCCCATGTGGTTTGAGCCGCCATGGCCTCCTTCTTCTTCTTCTCCTTCTTGTCCTTCTTTTTCTTTTCTTTTTCCTCCTTCTTCTATAGCTCCGGGCAATTTGGCTTTATGTGCCCCTTCTTATTGCAAGCATGACAAATCACATTATTATTAAAATTTGAATTACCACTAATTTTACCTCTTGAAGAATGAGACCCCTTCCTTGCTTCTCTATTCTTGAACTCCTTTGATTTTCTATAGAGTTTCTTGACAAAGTTGGCCATCTCGCTAGACGAGTCTCCATCACTACTTGAGTCATGCTTTGATTCGGATGATGATGATACTTCTTTCCTTTCTTTCTTCTTCTTTTCCTTATTTTCAACAAATAGAGCTAAACCCTTTTCCTTAGAAGACATGTTAGTTTACTCATGCAATTCAAACTCACAAAATAATTCATCAATTTTAATTTGAGAGAGATCCCTAGTTACTTTAATAGCATCAACTATAGAAGTCCATAGAGAATTTCTAGGAAATGCTTGAAGTATGTATCTTACCAAATCCCGGTTGTCAACTCGCTCACCTATGATATGGAGTCCATTCACAATCTCCTTGAACCTTCCATGCATTTGTCTTATAGTTTCATGCATCTTCATTTGGAAGGCTTGAAGTTGTCCAATTAGCAAGTCCTTCTTGGCCCTCTTTGACTCCTTGGATCCTTCATTTAGCTCAATGAGCTTTTCCCATAACTCCTTGGCGGATTCGAAAGGCCCCACCTTGTTGAGTTGCTCCATTGTAATGCCGCATTGGATGGTGAGTACCGCCTTTGCATTTGATTCGAACCGCCTATTCATTTCCCTTGTCCAATCCTTGCTTGGAATAGGGTCTCCATGTTCATCCACCGGTTCTTCTAAGCCATCTACAATGCTATGCCAAATTTCAATATTACTCATTAGATAATATTTCATCCTACCTTTCCAATACGCAAAATGACTCCCATCGAAGAGCGGTGGCTTGGTGGTGCTATATCCCTCTTGAAGAGCCATTGATGCCTCTTCCAAGCTATCCGGGCTCTGATACCACTTGTTAGGATCTTTGTAATGGCTAGAGGGGGGGTGATTAGCCTTTCTTTGTTTCTACAAGAATGTTAGCGGAAGCAATACAAATACAAATAAGAATACAAATAAGAAAACAATGAAAGCAATGCTAACACCCGATGTATGTGGTTCGGAGATGAAGCTCCTACTCCACGGCAATCCGTAAGGTGGATTAGCCCTAGCCAAGCTTCACTAAATCTCCTTTGGATGAACCAAGGTGGAGAAACCTTGTTTTACAATGCACTCCTCTTCTTTACAATGATGGAAGATTAAGACTCTAGAAGAGGAGGTTTAGAATCACACAAATACTTGGAGAAAGCTTGGTGAGCACAAGAGTATAGTTAGGAATGAGAGCACTAGCTTCACCAAGCTCCCCAAGGCCCCTTCTTATAGAAGAGGGGCTATTTTTCCCGTTGGGCTTCGATTAGTCGACTGATGCTCACCATCGATCATTGCCAACAGCGACTTCAAGCTCGCAGATCCACGGAGATCGTGGTCGTAATTTCCAGCGGCCAAGTGATCGTCGTGATCCTCCATCGATCGTGATGGAGTGATCGATCAGTGATCGTAGGCCGCAGATTGAGTGCGACTACACTCGTACTTGTATTTGCGTTGATCGATCGGCCCCTGTTGGCGATCGACTAATTGACAACATAAGTCGGCCACGCGTCAAGCGATCAGCGATGGTCGAGTTTCACCACGACTCGGTCGATCGATTGATACTCATCTAGTATGAGTAATTCACATTTGATTTTATACCCTAGACCTAGACTCAACCTTCTAGCTTCTCATTAAGCCTTGCGCCTCCAGGATCCCTCCGAGTTCGCGACTTGTTCACCCTTTGCGCTTTGCTTCCAAGAGCTTCCTTCGGTTTCGTCATATCTTGGGTTGCCAAATGCTTGGACTTTACGCCGCCAAGAATACAAGCTTGGACTTATGCTGCCAAGACCTTACTTTGGACTTCCTTTGCCAAGGTTCACTTGGACTTTACGCTGCCAAGACTACAAGCTTGGTCTTACGCTGCCAAGTCCATCCCTTGGACTTCCTTTGCCAAGATCATACTTGGTCTTCCTTTGCCAAGGTTCACTTGGACTTTACGCTGCCAAGACTACAAGCTTGGTCTTATGCTGCCAAGTCCGTCCCTTGGACTTCCCTTGCCAAGATCATACTTGGACTTCTCTTTTACCAAGTCTTCATCCTTGTATTTTCCTGTCACTTAAACATGTTCGTAATTAGATCACAAAGCATTGCCTAACTTAGATGATTATCCAAACATCAAAACATATAAATGCTCGGGGCATTGTTGCACCAACACTCTGGACACGATTTGATCAGGTTGTGGTCGTTGGAGTTGCGTAACTTGGCCACTGTTGATGGTGGTAGTTGGAGTTGTGCAGTCGACCATCATAGTTGTTGTTTCCCTGTATTGATTTTGTTATTCCTACGAATGTGGATGGGATGCTTTTAAGCATTAGTATACCACGAACTTGTTTGACAAAGGTGATGTTGGAAATCATTTAGTCGGAAGATGGTGAAACCAGTTTACAGGACCTAGATGGCGGTTAACTTTTATGCAAGTATTAGTTAATCCTTCCGGAGTGGATAAAAAGGAGATTGTACGTGGATGCATCATTTCAGGGATCGGAGTGATTCCGATGCAGTTGAATGAGGCGTACCTTATGCTTACGACAGTTAAGAAACTACGAGATAGGTTGTCATATACATGACGTGGCTTTAGTAGTTATTATTTGGATTTGTAGTGATATGGAGCAGAAGTGCTCGTGGAGTTTTGACTAGCTACTGGGTAGCTACTATAGAGTTCTGGAACGCGAACGGTTGCAACAAGTGAGATTGGTCGCTTTAGTCTTCCATGCACTTACAGAGTGTGGTGGAGAGGATTTTAGACGGTAGATGGACTTCTCTTGTGAGAAGATGATTTTCCATCTTTAATATGGATATGTGTTCCGGACACGCATCTGCTTAAGAAAGTGTTGCTACCGGAGGCACCTCATTCGAGAATTGTTGTTCATCCTGATGGTACTCGGATGTACCGAGACCTGAAACGTTTATACTGGTGGGAACGGTATGAAGAGATATACTGCAGACTTTGTTACTGGATATTTACTATATCAGCAGGTGATGGTTGAACATCAGAAATCTGATGGATTGCTCCCGAAAAAAAAAATCCAATTTCGGAATGGAAGTGGGAGCATATCATTATGAATTTCGTATGGGATTGCCTAGAACCCGTAAAAGATGCGATTTGGGTGATCGTGGATCGACTAACCGAATCAGCTCACTTCCTTCCTATTCGTGGGTTGTACTCGTTGGATCATCCGATAGAATTGTATTGCCGAAAGATTATCGAATGGCGTGGGGTACTTTTGAGTACTATATCTGATAGAGACCCACGTTTTACATTGCAATTTTGATAGAGTCTGCATCAGACTATGGGCACAGAGCTTTGTCTCAGTACAACATTTCATCCGCGGACTGATGGGTTGTCTGAGCGTACAATTCAGACATTGGAGGATCTATTAAGATTTGGTGTCATGAATTATGGAGGTAGTTGGGAGAATCACATTCCTTCAGTGGAATTTGGCTGTAAGAACCATTATCACTCATTCATTCAGATGACTTCTTCTGAGGCCCTATACGGTAGACCTTGTAGATCTCCCGTGTTGTGGGAGGAAGTCGGGGAACGACAGTTGTTGGAGGCCACAGAGTATCCAACATGATGCAGAGTTGGTGCATGTCGTTGGATGAGAGTTATTAGGGGTTCCGATTCTACCTCAGTCTAAGGCGACCTATGAGGAGATTCCGGTGCGAATTTTTGGTCGCAAGGAGCAACAGTAGTGAGACGAAAACCATTCGACTCGTAAAGGTTGGATGACATCATCATATCGATGAGGAGGCTATGTGGGAGATGGAAGATACTATCCGAGCTCGATATCCTCATCTTTTCACATGAGGAATATATGTGGTCCTTTCGGAAACTTGCTTGAAGTAATTTGTGCATGTTAGTACGAAATTTGGGGACCAAATTTTTATAAGTGGGGAGAATATAAAATACCGGGAAAATAAATAAATAATAATAATAATAAATATCCTTGTTAATTAAGGAATTAGATTATAGAATTTTTCAAGAATTTTTAGAAATTTTTCTGAATTTAAACGGAGGTTTTATGGACATTTCATGGGAATAAAGCGGATACATTTTTGTAAAGCCTGTTTCTATTGAGGAATTAAATGGGTTAATTGGCGTGTTTATTTCGCCCGATCCTTTCCGTTTCCTGTCGACTCCTTTTCCCCCGACTCATTTTCTTCCCTTCTCGGTCGATGGTGCGCGATTCTCCTTCTCTTCTTCTTCTTCGCTCCTTTGATCGCTGATTCCTCTTCTCCACTCGTCGCCGCCGAATTTGGCCCTTCTCGCTCGTGCCGCCTCTGATAAGCCGTTGTCGGCCGACCTCCAGACGACGCAAGCCTCAATCCAGCCATGAGTTCTCGTTGCTCTTCGATCGCCGGAGCCCCAAACCAGCCGCGAGCTCCTCTTCAATCGCCGGCGCCCGAAGTCGTCGCTGCCGTAGCGAGTCCAGTTTTGGTGATGGAGTTGTTGATTTCCTCTGCTTTTCTCCCGAGCGAGCAGATCACCCCTGTGTCGCCTATTTCGATCAACCGCGTGCCGCCATCTCCTTGTCGTGCCCTTGTTCGATCTGTCGATCCAGACGGCAGCGAACTCCGACAGCCTTCCCTCCCTCACTAGTCGCCACTGTCTGCCTCTGTCGATAGTTGATCTCGTCGATCTCCACTGCAGTAAGATTCGAGGTAGTCTTTGAGGGTTCGAGATAAGATCCATGAATCAACCCTATTTGATGTCTGGTAATTCCGTTCATCCTTTTGTTGCTATAAATTGAGACTGCATTGATCAGTGGATCAATTGGAAATATAGATCTGATATAACTTTGAACAGGGGAGGAAAGGGGGGGGGACTGCCGAGAGATTTTTAAGACAAGTAAGCTGTATTTACAACTGTGATGTTTTTGTTCTGTTCTTGAATTATGGATGCAAGGAGTAGTTTTCATGAAGGTTTGTAATGGGTTCTAGGCGATGTTAGCAAGGTTTGTTTTCCTGCTCCTTCGATGGCTTGATGTGAAGTGTTCAGATTGAAGGGACTGCGATGGGTAAGTTTAGATCAAATCTTATCTTTTATAGTGGTAATGGTGTTAATATTGGAATTTCATACAGTATAGGGAAGCTGTAGTGTAGGTGTTATGATTGGGGATTGATTTTTCCACTTATCTTATCAGTGATGTAATTACGATTCGTGTGAAGAAGCATTTGCTTTTGTTTTGACTATGGGATACTGAAATTTGAAACAAGAAGTTGTGCCAGCAAAGCTAGGCCTGGTAAGTTTGATTTGGGATTTGATACCATCATTGAACTTATGACAGAATTTGTCAATGTTGCATGTTGATCGCAGGATTTTGATAAGTGATAGATGCTGATATGTGAGGACTTTGATATGAGGCAGGTTCGCGGACGCAAATACACTCAGCATAGTCTATATGGCAGGTGGGTAATTTCCTACCTGGTCCGGTAGATGTAATTGCATTCAGATTTAGACATAGATATGAGAATGTTGTTAGGGCAATCTCTTGCCGTGATATGGTTTTGATGGTGTGGCAAAGGGTTTAAGTTAGTTTGATATGTTGATGTGATATGTGCGTTGAAGTCGTGCAGGACTTAGTAATTCGCACATGGAGCCGTGGCGAGTTTCACATCTCATGACTCGTGCCTTGAGTCGGTGAAGGATAGCTTTGCGGAAGCCGTGCGCTTGGAGCATCCGAGGGACCGCCGGACGAGAAGCTTGGAGTGAAGCCAGAGGAAGTAGACTTCGAGGCAAGAGACGCGAAGGAGCATTGCAGAGCCGCGGCGCTCGATGTCGCCGAGGGACGGGCCGAGAACGAAGAGAACTTCAAGGCGAGGGACTCGAGAAATGAGAGTGAGCGATTGTAACCCGGGAAGGGTAGTTTAGGTGAAACTCGCCATTTGGCCAAGTGTCGATGGGTTTTCGACACCACCGCCATCGCATGGCGGCGATCGCTTCCGAGTCGAGTGAGTTCGACCGTATACGCAATGATCGCCATACGCGCCGATCGCTAAGATTATCGCCGACCGATCAAGGCGCAATAGCCGATCGTCAATAAGGGTTCGCCATTACCGCTCGTAGCCGATCGGGCCGACGATTACGGAGGTAGCAAATCCGATGAGGTCCATCACCGATCGCTAAGAGTTCCGCTGACTACAACGCCGATCCGACGTGTTCGAGGCCGCTAGGACGGGCAATGATCGCCAAGGGCGGCAATGATCGATGGCGCCAACGGAAGAAGTTAGCCCACTCTATAAAAAGAGAGGGTGTAAGCCTTTGAGAGGCTAATGCTCATACTCCAAACGATCTTCCTAGTGCCCCACAAGCTCTAAACTCTTCTTACTTGTCTTTACTTCAATCCTATTGTAAGAAGAGTGATCTTGGTTGTAAAGGTTACCTCCACCTAGCTTGGTGCAAAGGAGAGACCATTTAGTGGATTGGTTTAACGGAGTGATTCACCGAGGACGAATCGGGACTGCGGATTAGCGGCGAGCCGTGAACCACGCTATACCATCGTGTTAGCGTTTGTTTTATTGTTTGTCTTTTGCTTTGTATTTGTATATTCCGCTTGCGCTAATCTTTTGTAGACGAGCAATTTACGACGTCCAACGTACGAGGGCTATTCACCCCCCTCTAGCCGGCCATATCGATCCCCTACAAGTGGTATCAGAGCCGAGGAAAGCTTGTCGAGGACTAATCGCCACTACAAGCAATTTTCAAAATGGCCGGCTCCAACATTCATCCTCCGAAGTTTGAAGGAGAATTCGCTTGGTGGAAGAAGCGAATGGAGGTATTTTTCGAAACGGATTTTGATATAATGATTACAATGGAATCCGATCGCTTTTGCCTAGGGATGAAGAAGGGAAACCAATAGAGAAATCTAGGTGGACCAAAAGGCAAAGGGAAGAGCACCTTGCAAATTCAAAAGCCAAGCATCATCTCTACAATGTGCTCCCCCAACAAGAGATCAACCGGATCGGAGAATGTGCTAGCGCCAAAGAGATGTGGGAGAAGCTAATTGAGCTTCATGAAGGCACATCCGAGGCAAAGCTAGCAAGGAGAGATCTCCTCCGCTCCCAACTATCCAATATAAAATTAGAAAAGGGAGAAAAGGTAACCTCACTACACTCTAGGTTTAAAGAAATTTTAATTGGGCTAACAAGTGTAGGTGAGAAGCTATCAAACCGGGACATGCTCATGAAGGCTATAGATGCCTTTCCCCGGTCCTCAAAGTGGAGCTCCATGGTGGACTCATTCTATATCTCAAAGAATTTAGAAGTGAGCACCTTGGAGGAGTTCTTCTCAACAATGGAACTCCACGAAACTAGGCTTGAAGGAATACAAGAGGAGCCTAGAATTCAACCCTCAAGAGGAGTAGCCTTGATGGCAAACAAGGGGAAGAAGAAGATGGAAATCACCTCCTCCGATGATTTAAGCATCTTCCTCCTCCTCCATGGATAGCACCAAGAAGCCTACATGGTAAGGAGGGTAAGAGCATTTAAGAATTTTAGATTTGATAAATCTAATGATAGGAATAGAAGACCAAGGGGGAAGGTCATATGCTATAATTGCCAAGGAGAGGGACACATAAGGGACAATTGTCCCCTCCTAAACAAGAGCAAGGAAGAGAGGAAGAAGAAAGAAGAAAAGAAGAAGAAGAAGGGGAGCAAGAGAAAGGAAGAAGAAAAGAAGGCAAAAGAAAAGGGGAAGGCCAAAGCATTCAAGGCCAAGACATGGGATGATCCTTCCTCATCCTCCTCCTCATCATCGGAAGAGGAGAATGCCTTTGTCACCAATTTGGCCTTGATGGCCTTTGATGACTTGGATTGCTCTTCATCCGAAAATGAAGGATCAAGCTCAAATGGGGAGAGCTCAAATGAAGGGGGAGCTTCCACATCCTCCTCATCCGAAGAAGAGGACATGGAAACTATGGTAACAAATCTAACCCCTAAGAAAATTGTTTCTATGATTTCTAGTTTAACTAAGGATTTATTTAGAGCTAAGAAGAAGAACAAAAGCATGCTAGATCAAATTAAGGACCTAGAACAAAAATTAGAAAAAGCACGCTTAAATGAAAATGAAAATATTTCTTCTTGCCATGATGATGCATGCTCACATGATCTTTATATGCCTTTGGATGTTAGTGATGCATGTATAAATGAAAATAGGGCTTTAAGGGAAAAGGTAGATTATTTAACAAAAGCCCTAGAAAAATTCACTATAGGCTCCAACACCTTAAATATGATCTTAGGGAGCCAAAGAGCTAGTTTCAACAAGAAAGGCCTAGGATACAAAGAAAAGAAAAATGAAAAGGCCTATAAATGCCTAATAGCTAGGGGACAAGATAAGAAGAAGGTAATTGCTAGGAAATGGATCCCCAAGGAGTATTTAGTGAACCCAATAGGAAAGAATTTATTTTGGGTTCCAAAATCCATCCTTAAGGGTTGAAATAACCCTAGGGTAGTCAACCACATGGTCCTAACCTATATCATAATTTGGTTGACTTAGGATGACGGGACAACATTTTTAGATAGTGTTGGGTGATGATAACGTACCCATAAATAGGTAATAATGCCTAAATCATGATGATTGATGTAATTCCTATGTATGTTTTAAATCATGATTTATGATTTTGATATTTGGCATGTTATCATGAGAAATAGGGTTAAATCATGCTTTAGGTGATAATTTGTTTATTATCATTGTATAATACCTAATGCATGACTATTATTTGATGGATACATGAGCTTCATGATCATAATGTAGAATTGATTGATATATGTCATTATGATCATGTAGAATGATACTTAACCATGATAGAATTGCATGAATATATTGGTTAAGTATATACAAATACCCCCTAGGATACATCTCACACTCACTATAGGCTAACTTGATTGCAAACTTAGTATGGGTGAGATATTAGGATGATACAAATGTCCACTAATGCCTATGGCATTTAGATGGTCATTTAAAGTATCAAAATAGCAATAATAGACTAATCATGGGGAAGGCTTATGTTTAATTCATAGACATATTGCCCAAAGATCATGGTTGGATATTTCATATGTTTTCAAAACAATTTCTTAATCTAAAATCTATGTATTCATGTTTTGGAACAATTCAAAGCAAGACTAGGTGCTAAAATGGATACTAACATGCTCAAAAACTAGTGGTTTTTCAAGTGTTTGGATTTTTGGCAAAAACAAGAAAATATAATGAGTTTTCATGAAAAACTATTTTTTTCTTGATAGATATACTTAATAGAAATATGTTCCCCAAATTTCATGATTTTTCGAATTTTCTGGAATTTATAATGCATTTACAAATTGGCCCGTAAAATCAAAATTGGATTCCTTTGTGCGATCATTTGCCATACATCGATAGCAATGATCGTGGCTAAATCAGAACATTGAGGCGAATTCAGTTTGTAAACCTACAACAAGTGGTAGAAATATACTTGATGCCATCAACAAGTGGTAACCAATTTTAAATCAACTTGTCATATTTTACCTCCATTATATTTGATGCCATGAGCTTATAACTTAGTGTTAATCTTTTGATGGTGTTGCTAATTATTTTAGGGGAGAAATATATTTTAGGGGAGAAATATATGATAGGGGAGAAAATTTTGCAAAGAGAGTTTCATGGATTAAGGGGGAGTTGCATGTTGCTATATCATGTTTATCTTTACATGCTTTCTTACCTTAGAATTTATATCAAATGTTTTTACCTAACTTAAACGGATTGCCACACATCAAAAAGGGGGAGATTGTTAGGGCAATCTCTTGCCGTGATATGGTTTTGATGGTGTGGCAAAGGGTTTAAGTTAGTTTGATATGTTGATGTGATATGTGCGTTGAAGTCGTGCAGGACTTAGTAATTCGCACATGGAGCTGTGGCGAGTTTCACATCTCATGACTCGTGCCTTGAGTCGGTGAAGGATAGCTTTGCGGAAGCCGTGCGCTTGGAGCATCCGAGGGACCGCCGGACGAGAAGCTTGGAGTGAAGCCGGAGGAAGTAGACTTCGAGGCAAGAGACGCGAAGGAGCATTGCAGAGCCGTGCGCCTGATGCTGCCGAGGGACGTGGCCGAGAACGAAGAGAACTTCGAAGGCGAGGGACTCCGAGAAATGAGAGTGAGCGATTGTAACCCGGGGAAGGGTAGCTCTTAGGTGAAACTTGGCCATTTGGCCAAGTGTCGGATGGGTTTTCACACCGACCGCCATGTCATGGCGATCGCGCCCGAAGTCAGTGAGTTCGATCGGTATACGATACCGATCGGATTGTGGCCAGGCCGATCGCCAAGATATCACCGATCGCGAAGGCGCAATGATCTAGTCAATAAGGGTTCGCCATTTCGCTCGAGCCGATCGGCGTCGATTACGGAGGGCAATGATCGATGAGTCCATCCCGATCGCCAAGAGTTCCGCTGGACTACAACGGTCCGGGATCCGACGGTTCGGAGGCCGCTAGGACGGCAATGATCGCCAAGGGCGGCAATCGATGGTGGCAACAACGAAGAAGTTAGCCCTCTCTATAAAAAGAGAGGGTGTGAGCCTTTGAGAGGCTAATGCTTATACTCCAAACGATCTTCCTAGTGCCCCACAAGCTCTAAACTCTTCTTACTTGTCTTTACTTCAATCCTATTGTAAGAAGAGTGATCTTGGTTGTAAAGGTTACCTCCACCTAGCTTGGTGTAAAGGAGAGACCATTTAGTGGATTGGTTTAACGGAGTGATTCACCGAGGACGAATCAGGGACCGTGGATTAGCGGCGTAGCCGTGAACCACGTTATACCATCGTGTTAGCGTTTGTTTTATTGTTTGTCTTTTGCTTTGTATTTGTATATTCCGCTTGCGCTAATCTTTTGTAGACGAGCAATTTACGACGTCCAACGTACGAGGGCTATTCACCCCCCTCTAGCCGGCCATATCGATCCCCTACAAATGTTATATGTTCATATTATCTTGACCCTGCTCTTATTATCGTATGCTTGATACTTTACCGTTGGCTATTAACTCCATTGCTGCTATCATGTTTATTTTACCATGATTAGGAGTTATACATATAGGTGATGTAAGTAACTTAGAAATTGTTTAAGTTAAGTGCAAATAGTAAAGTCCGGATGACAACCTGATTGTACATTGGGCAAAAAGGTCATCCGTAGGTAGATAATATCTTGAACCTAGGGTTAGTTCTAGTACCCTTAGGTTGCTTGTTACCACCGACCATGTATTGTGTAAATGGTCAGGGGAATGATACTTAGTGTGTCACTACGGACTGGTGGTCCTAGCTTGTTATAATCAGATGAGTACGACTCTCTACAGGATAGAGAGTGCGTCCATCAGTTGAGTACGACTCTCTACAGGATAGAGAGTGCGTCGATTAGATTGGTATGACTCTCTACAGGATAGAGAATATTATGATCAGTTGAGTATGACTCTCTACAAGATAGAGAGTGCGTCGATTAGATTGGTATGACTCTCTACAGGATAGAGAGTATTATGATCAGTTGAGTACGACTCTCTGCAGGATAGAGAGTGCGTTGATCTGGTTAGTATGATTCTCTGTAGAATAAAGAGTCTATGGTGGATGTCTGTATGTGAGACATTGCATTCATGTCATTTGCATGCATGCTGGCGACGAGGTCTCCCTTGTGGTTGAGAGTGTCGCCAGTCATCCTGCCTCCATGGTTACTCATAGGAGGAGTAATCGGTGTGAGGGCATAGAATTGTGGTGCCGCACTCTACCACTATAGACGGTGGTAGTTAGATTTGTGTGCCGTAGTCCTACATGTGTGGCACTCGACCACTCATGGGTAGTGACTGTCGGAGTGGCCAACAGTAGGGACCCCCATTGTGTAGCTTGCTCTTTACGCTTATATGTTACTCGATCATACTGCCCACTCGACCACTCGAGAGTAGTGGTTGATGTTAAGTTGGGACAGTTGTCATGCTCGAGCCACCGAGGCCACACTGGGGTCGTGGTAGCTTTAGGGTGAGCCGACATGACCATGCATGCTGCATTGCCGACTTATGACATTTTTGCATATTGCCATATATATACATATATGCATGTATATATATATATATATATATATATATGGATGATTGTGATTAGTATACATATATAGATGCAGTATATATATATATATATATATATATGCTTATTGTGATGATGCATTTGATTGTATTATGCTTGCTGCACTTATTTGTACATCATATTCATGCATGCTTCTTGCATATGTTATACGGTTGTGTCGGATACTGGTATATGTGTTAGACAGACCATTAGATACCTTAATTTGTAGCATGAGTAGATTATGAGTTGGTATTACTCTTCCTGTTATATATATATTGGATATATGTTCAGGTTGGATCAGAGTAGCGTAGCAGACTTCAGGTATGTCTGCAATTTTATGTTGTTCATTTGATTAGACGATATATGCTTGTATATATATACTATGCTGATATACCTGTTGTACCTCTAGATTATGTTATTGAAATACATGTGATATTACATATATAAATGTTTTTCTATTACCTGCTGAGTTTTACTCACCACCCCAACGGACCTTGGGTTTTTCTGTCGCCTAGGTAACAGGTAGAAGTCTTCGTGACGGCTTAGAGCACCGTTGGCTGACATCTCATCTCACCTCCGAGGCTTCCGTATTTGTTTTGGGCTTCCGTCCATTGTGTATTGTATTTTGGAGTTTTCGTGATGTACATGTTGTATATTCGGATTTTGTCGAGGTTTCCGTGTTGTTGTGATGTGTTAGTCATACCGGTATGCATGTGTGGGATTGATGTTGTTGTGTTTTATGTTTCCGCTGTGTTGTTGTTGTAATTAGTTGTTATGTGGTTGTGGTTGTTTTGATATTTATATGTTGTGTTGTTATTGTGGGCCTACGGGCCTTGTATTAACCCAAAATGATGCCACGTACAGGGGAGATGTCGTCCGTTTGATTTTCGGTTCGGCATGCTCTCAGGGCGTGACATATGTGCCCGTTATTATATCGGGATTAAGAGCATGTACATAATAATATCTGAGGTTCGATTCGATTATGTAGTCAGCAATAAATCGAATCACCTCTAAGTCGGTCCTGCTCAATATACTCAAAGTGCACTAGTGTGATTCTATGGTCAAGATAAACCAATACCAAATCACACTACAACCATTCCGATGGTTTGTCCAAAGTTATCTCGGTTGTGAGCCTTTACTTATACTTTACAAGGAGCCGATAACATGATCTCCCGTGTGACACCACACACCATGTTATCTACAATGTAATGTATTAGACAAGATTGCATAACCATAAAAATGCAAACAATGATCATGTGATTCTTATTTCAAAATAAAGATGTTCATATAAAAGGTAGATTTTTCAGTATACATCCCTACACTGGATTACAGCAGCAAATCCCCTCCAAATCGCCCAAGAAAATCGCTACCAAATCCTCCCATCCAAGTTGCTTTTATAACCTTCGTCGGGCTAATTTCTCACTTGGCAGTCAATTGTCATAAGACCTCAGTCGACTGCCAATAGTACTGTTGTGAGACAACGACTTAATCCACGTCGGCATCCAAGCCAACAGTTACACTGGCAGTCGACTGCCATTATCGAGTAGTCAACTGCCGAGGCCATAGCCGACTGACCAGTCGACTACCGAGCATTCTGCTCCCATAACCTTGATCAGCAATCGACTTCCATCCAAGGCAGTCGACTCCTCAAGCCATCAGTCGACTGCCCAATGCTGGCAGTCAATTGCCAGACTATTTTTTGTAGTCGAACACCAGTTGACTCTGATCAGTTCGACTAGCCATAATGTCAGTCAACATGCAAAAAGTCAAATCGATTGCCTAGTGTCAAAACACTTGATCAATTGACTGGTTCAAAGCCCCAGTCGACTGATAACCTCAAACATGAGGTTTAACTCCAAGTATGATGCCCTCATACTTGCTAGACCACCCTTAGCCTAGACCTAAGACTTCTAGCCACCTTCATCAGTCTCACGCCTATCGGATCCCTCCAAGTCATCCATGACTTATTCATCCATATGCTAGCCTTCAGGTGCTTCCATCGTCTATTGTCATTCTAAGCTGGTCTATACCGCCAAGGCACGTTGGGCTTACATTGCCAAGACTACTGCTTAGACTTTATGCCACCAACCATTGGACTTATGTTGCCAAGACTCCACCCTTGGACTTTACGCTGCCAATATCAACCCTTTGACTTCCCTTGCCAACCCATGTTGGACTTTCCATTTTCCAAGACACAAGTTTGGACTTTCCCTTGCCAAGACCCATGCTTGGACTTTCCATGCCAACCCATGTTGGACTTTCCAATTGGCAAGACTCAAGCTTGGACTTTCCCTTGCCAAGACCCATGCTTAGACTTTCCATGCCAACCCATGTTGGACTTTCCAATTTCCAAGTGTCCCACTTGGACTTCTCCATCATATGGTCAACCCCATGTCAACCATATAGTCAACCCATTGTCAAACAATGGTCAACACCCTTGTCAAACATCAATGTCAAACATCAAAATACTACTCGAGTCAAACCCGAGTCCGGTCAATCGTGACCTGGGCCAATTGCATCAATAATCTCCCCCTTTTTGATGTTTGACAAAAGCCACAAACACCTTTGAGTTATTATGACACCTAACTTAAATCTCCTTACTAGTTCTCCCAAATTGGTAATCTCAAATTCTCCAATTAACTTCTCCCATTAATTCTCCCCCTTTCTAATATACATCAAAAAGGTTCTTCCCAAGGAGGTCAATGTCTCATATCCCAATGAGATCTTACAATCTCCCCCTTAGTCCAAAAACACCTAGCATGCCTTCACTCTTCCCTGGTGATAAGTCTCATATCACTCAAGAGAGGCAATCCTACAAACTCTCCCAATTTCCAAATTGGGCATCTCACATTCCCAAAAATTTCTAATTCTCCTCCTCATGAGGAAGAACACATCCATCATCCCATGATGGATAATCTCCCCTTAAAGGCTTGCTCCCCCTTGACCATTGCACCAACAATCTCCTTGGAGAGTCCCTAAGCCTATAGGAACACTAAACCATCAAAATTAAGGTTAAAAGTTCAACCTTGAACTTTCACACACCTTAAAATTTGATACACATCCTAAACAACTCTTCTAATCCATATCCAATGAATTTTCACCCTTTCCAATGCTTTCCAAAGCATATCCTAGGGTTAGGAGTAGTTAGGGTAGCCTAACATAGCTGAAATCAGGCTAAACTAACCTTGTTTACTTGAAATCAAGCCTGACAATCGACTCTTATAGTCATCAGTCGACTGTTGTTGATGCCAGTTGACTACCATAAGCGGCAGTCAACTAATTTCTGCAAATGCAAAAATTTAGTTTTCAGAATCGATATTCGGAAAAGCATAAGTAATTATACATAAATAAAAAATTCATATATATAATACTTATGTCAAACTTTATGGGTGAAAAAAAATTAAAAATAAAATACACATAAAATAATGAGTTTGACACAAAGTTCAAAACCATTGAAAAAATTCAATGTTGTGGCCCTACTTTGTATCAACTCTCTCAATGGTGACTTCTATCAAAAGATAGGCTACACCAATATTTTCTAAAATGATTTTAAAATGTTTTTGAAAACCTATATTGGATCATGATCAATGGGTTCAATGCACACGGCTTGCACATTAGCCCCATAATCCACCAATGGTATAAGATGAGTTTGAGTTCATCTGGATGCAAAAACTATGCACCTTGAACTTAACTCATTTCCTAGCATATCACATGTGTCTAGGGTGTTTGAAAACACGCACATGTCAATTTGATGTGAGATGTGGTTTTGGTTATCCTAATCTAAGGCCTCATACATTTTCTAAGACAACTCTACTTGATTCCCTTATACATGAGACTTCAAGGCATGTCATAGTCCTTAACTTAATTTTATTAATGCATGAAATATGATCATGACATAAATGATAGCATAAATAAAGCAATGCCAATAATCATGATGTCATGACATATGATTAAATTTTAAACATACATGACACTAAAACTAAAACCTAAGCATGATCATGACATATTATATGATAAAAATAAATATGATGTCATGACATGACATATGACAAATCAATCATGGAAAATAAAATAAAAAGGTATAACAATACCTAAATTTTAAACCCAAATTGTCATTTCTAGAATTAAATCCAATTTTGCCATAATACACACTTATCCCCGAATTGTGCCAAAAACCCAAAATGGCACACTATTGTTGGATCGAAATGAGCACTAGAGGGTGGTGAATAGCGCAAAATAATTTTCTCTTTCGTTCGATTAAAGACACGAGTATGCAGTAGAAAATAAATAAGACAAAACTATTTTTTTACTTGGTTCACAGCCTTCCGGCTGCTAATCCAAGGCCCTAATGGTCCTAGACCGCGAACGGAGGATAATTCACTAAAATACTCCTCTTCGTTGGAGGTAGGAGTTGACGAATATAAGAAAATGAAAAAGACAAGAGGTAGAGAGACACTTCCTCTCTCCTCGTTACGATAAAGCCTCGGAAATAAAGGCAATTACAAAGATATTGAACTAAAAACAAAACTAATACCGACGACTTGAGGATTTGGAGTTGGATTGTCGTTGTCTCAACGACGCTTCGTCATCGTAGTATCATCGGAGAGTAGCGGCATCGCAGAGGCACTTTGGAGGCTTTGGAATTGATGAAAATGGTGTAGAGAACCCCTTCTTTTATAGCCTTGAGAAACCCTAATCGTTGAGATGAGGTTTCATGAGGTGATGCCACCTAGCCCTTGAGAAATGGTGATAAGCTTTAACTCTCCTCGAGGCTGAAATTTGAACATCAGTCGACTGATACAAGCCATCAGTCAACTGTTGGCTAGGGTTTTCGACTGCATTGGAAAGTTAGCTCAAAATGAAACTAAAATAACTTCTTTCGATGGTCACCGACCGTCCAATCTCGGCATAGACCTTCCATGGGATGTCTTAGTCGAATTGTCACCTAAGGACGTCCCCGTACGGAGGACACGACCTTACTTACGCTCACTCACACGAGCTTACCTCAACCTTTTATCTTTGAAGCTTCGCTTCCGGTCTCCACCTGATTTCTTCGGCTCCCTCTGAAGTCCTCCCGGTGTCGCCCGACCACTACACACTTGTTTTAGCTCGTGAGATAACAAAATAACCTTGACTTTGTGTCTTTGCCATAATCAAAACATAGGTTCGATTATCTGGTGCCCTTGCACCAACAACTATGACCTCTAAACCTAGTTTGTGCCAATTTGATTGATTTTTCATAATTCTCAAAATATATTGGCACATCCTAAAATCCTTTAGGATATAAATTCAAACCACATTTCCAAGGTACCCATAACCTTGAAAATGACCTAAAGTGCCATCTTTACCATGGTTAGGTTAACTACCCATCCATTTAAAGTTGGCACACTCTAACCCATTTAGCGTGAATCGATCACGCTCCTAGGAACCCAATATCTGTTGGAGTTCCTTGGATTTACTAGGTATTCCTTAGGGATGGCCTCCCTAGATACCCTCCTAATGACCCTTCTAGGCTTGGTAGTCATGGTAATTTGGGTCTTGCCTAGGTTAGCTCTAGAGGTGACTCCCCTTGTAACCTTCTTAGTGGCTTCCCTAGGTTTCCTTGAAACCTTAGCTACTAGGCACCTACCATGGTCAACTCTAGGGATGACTTCCCTAGTGATCTTTGTTTTCCTATACCTAGTATTAGTTCCATAATCGAATGGAACATTGTGATAGGTAGGCTTATCTACCTTGGACCTAGGCTTGTGGCTCAAGCCTTTCTTGCCCATAGATGAGCCTTGCCTCCTAGTCTCTAGACTTTGACCATTTGATCCTTTAATTTGATTTTGCATCCTTACAAGAGTCTTTTCAAGTTTTTCATGCCTTGACCTCAAGACTTGATTTTCCAACTCCAATTGGCCAATTTTTTATTTTTCATCTATTCTTTGGGCATTGTTCCATTTCTTAGGCATATGCCTACCCTTCTTAGGGTTAATGCCTAAATGATTTTTTATCTTCTTAATATTTTCCCTAGGTAGGATTTTCTTAGGGTTATTAGTCCTAAATTTCTCCTTATTTCTAAGATTGACATGTTTAGCACTTAGACAATAAAATCTATTTCTAGCATGCTTTTGTTCATGAGTAATAGCAAGAGTACTAAAAATATGTTTTTTAACCCTAGAGTTAGAAGGTGCATTAAAATATATCTTAGGGTTTGCCTTAGAGGCTCCCCCTACATGTGTAGCTCCTTCTTGCCCTTTCTTCCTCCCTCTAGGGCATTGACTCATATAGTGCCCTCTTTGGTGGCACCTGAAGCACATCACGTGCTCCTTGCTCTTAATGGTTAGGGCTCCGGTCTCCTTGACCTTTGGCACCGATGGAGCCTTCTTAACATTCTTAGGGTACTTGCTTTTGTAATGCCCGGCTTCTCTACACTTAAAGCATATGATATGAATTTTATTTTTAAATAGAATGCTTGAGTTACCTAGGTCGGTGGTGGAAGCCTCTTGAGCTTGTTCATCTTATCAAACGAAGGTTGATGGTTACTCTTGAGGTTGCTCCGGTGTAGATGATCTAATCTCCTCCCCCTCAATCCTAAAGGTGGAGGCTTCCCCTACTTCTTTCTCCTCGGATGTCGAACACCTTTCGACCTCCGACTCCTCACTTTCTTGTGAGGATGATGATGCTTCTTCTTCAGGCTCTCTTTCTACTTGAGCCATGAATGGTTCTTCATGGAGCTTGGCCAATTTCTTCCATATCTCCTTGGCATCATGAAATTCACCTAACCTAGACACAATATCGTTAGGTAACGAATTTAATATCAATTGTGTTACCTTATCATTTCTTTCGAAGGCTTGGACTTGCTCTTCGGTCCATCTTTTCCTCTTGAGGTATCCACCTTTTGGACCTCTTGGAAGTTCGAATCCGTCTAGTATGATGAACCATTGCTCAATGTCCATCATCAAGAAATTCTCCATTCATGCCCTCAATTGCTCAAACCCTTCTTGTCCATAGAAGGTATACAGGACTGGAGTGTCACGTCCCGAGAGTATGCCGAATCGAAAATCAAACGGACAGCATCTCCCCTGTATGTGGCAACATATCCTATTTATACAAGGCCCTTGGGCCCACAATAGACATAACATATACACATGTAAACATACAACACAACAAAACATAGCGGAAACTAACACAACTACAATACAACCACACCATGCATATCGATATGACTAACACCAAACTAAGAAAATACCATAACAAAACCAGAAAGCACAGTACAACAACAATAGTGTCCAACACTATAAATCATCACATGAAACCAAAGACATTGAAACATCAATGATAAATCCCCTAAAGCTTGGACCCTCAGAGTTGAGATGAGACGATGCCAGCCAACGATGCTCCAAGCCATCACGAAGACTTCTACTTGTTACTTGGGCAATAGAAAAATCCAGGGTCCGTGGTGGTGAGTATAACTCAGTGGTAATCTGAGAGAACATGTATATATCAAATATCACATGTAATTCAATAGTATAACCTAGAGGTACAACAGGTATACCAGTATAATAAATATATACATGCATATACCGTCTAACCAAATAAACAACGTAAAATGCAAACATACCTGAAAGTCCGCTACGCTACTCTGATCCAACCTGAGCATATATCCACAATATGTAACATGGAGAGTAATACTAACTCACAATATACTCATGATACAGGTCAAAGGTATCTAATGGTCTGTCCAACAAGTATACAGGTATCCGACACAACCGTATAATAAATGCGAGTGGCATGTATGAAGATGATGTACAACCAAATGCAACAAGTATAGTACAATCAAATGCAACATCACAATAAGCATATATATATAGACTGCATCTATATATATAATAATCACAATTATATATATATATATATATATATATATATATATACATGCATATATGTATATATATGGTAATATGCAAAATGTCATAAGGTATGACAATGCAGCATGCATGGTCATGTCTGCGCACCCCTACTCGCTACCATGACCCCAGTGTGGCCTAGGTGGCACGACATGACAACTGTCCCAACTTAACACCAACCACTGCTCTAGAGTGGCTGAGTGGGCAATATGAACGAGTAGCATATGAGTGTAAAAAGCTCGCTACACAACGGGGGTCCCTACTGCTGGCCACTCCGACTAACACTACCTATGAGTGGTTGAGTGCCACGCACCCAGGACAACTGTATGCAACTCTAACTACCACCGTCTATAGTGGTAGAGTGCGGCACAACAAATGCTCTGCCCTCACACCAGTTACTCCTCCATGAGTAATCTGGGAGGCAGGATGACTGACGACTCTCTCAACCACAAGGGAGACTATGTCGTCAGTATACATGCAAATGATATGAATGCACTATCATACATACAGACATCCACCACAGACTCTCTATTCTACAGAGAGTCATACCAATCTGATCAACGCACTCTCTATCCTGCAAAGAGTCGTACTCAACTGATCATAACACTCTCTATCCTGTAGAGAGTCATACTCAACTGATCGACACACTCTCTATCCTGAAGAGAATCGTACTTAACTGATCATAACACTCTCTATCCTGTAGAGAGTTGTACTCAACTGATCGACACACTCTCTATCCTGTAGAGAGTCGTCTTCAACTGATCGTAAAAGCTAGGACAACTGGTCCGTAGCGACACACTAATCACAGTTTACCTGACCATTTACACAACACATTTATCGGTAGTAAACAAGCAACATAAGGGTATTGACATCAACCCTACGTTCAGGACCTTACTTACCCACAGATGCCCTTTTTTCCAATTTACAAATCAGGTCATCATCCGTACTCCACTATTTACACATACTAAGCATTTATAGGTTTACTTACATCACATATGTAACTCCTAATCATGATGAGCAAAAATGTGATAACAACAACAGAGTATATATAGCCAAAGACAAAGTATCAAGCACAAGAATAAATAAGAGCGGAGTCAAGGTAATATGATCATATAATATAATCATACATCTAAATCTGCATGCAACAATAACTACCTGATCAGGGTAGGAAATTACCCACCTATTAAATAGCTTGTGTTAATGGTCTTCACATCCAAAATCTCTACCTCGAATCAAATATCTGGATCGGTAGAATCCAATATAACCACATGCTTGCAAAAAATCAAACTGTAGGAATAAGAATCTAAACCAATCTTAATCCCCGATTAATTAACCAAATCCCACAGTGGCATAACCTCATTCCATATCATCATCCTAATTAAGCATTCACATTAAATGATATACCGGTTCACTATAAAATGCACAAATTCTTCGGCAATTATTTAGCTGTGAATCACTCACCTAGTCCAACTAAATCACAAAACCTCCTGATCCAATAGTAAGGTATAAGCTCCAAATCAATAGCTGAACTTGAAGTTGCATCTCCCAAATCCCATATCACTTATCACCTGCAAACACACCATAGATAAATTTCCAAATTCCAATCCACAGCTACCAAGATCAACCAGGTCAACAAGCCATAATTGGAAAACCCTATAATTCCATGTTGTATCAGTAGCTTACCTTACAATCCGACTAATACCAGTTCGTCGGCGAGGTTGCTATGCATCAACCCCTTTCACAGCCATGCCCACAGAGCACATATAGCGTAACTAGGTCTCTTACTCTTATTCATAGTCGAGCAACTCCCCAGAACCAACCATCCATCAATTCTCCAACATTGACTAGATCAATCAAGGAAAAGACTTGAACAACAACTAAAATTAGAGATGTATTAACAGCTTACCTGCTCTAGAAGTCCCTCGGCAGCCAACCTTCCATTACCCCTGTTCACCGGAGCAACCGCACCCACGATCACTGTCCAAATAGAATCCACACTCAACCACAAGGAGAACCACAACAGGGGTTTCGATCCCGTTCAAAATCGAAGAAAAACATCACCTACTCACCCGACTCCGGCTTCGATCCTTGAACTCATGGGACGGAGTGTCTGAATCGGCGTCGGCGTTGTCTATCGAGCAGCAGAGGTCCAGCCCTAGTAATCTAGACCGAAGAGATCGATAACTGTCGGCCTACAGAACATGCTCGCAGTGGAGATCAGCGATGATGGCCATGGGTGGTGGTCGTCGGTCGTGTACGCAGGGGTGGCGACCGCTGATCCTGTGTGCATGTCGAGCGGGGCGGCTAGAACATGTGCTTCTCTACCCAGGGGCCGCCATCAATCGGGGATGGTCGTGGGGCGACGAGGTGAGGAGGGCGACGCGCGAGGTGAGGAGGTTGTGCGATCGGGAAAGAAGAGAAGAGGAATCGAGATCCGGAGAAGAGGAGTCAAGCGTCGTGAAAGAAATGAGAAAGAAATGGTTGTTAATAAAACGTATTAACTCTTCAATAATGGGTAATCCAAACAGGCTTTCTAAAAGCCTATTAAATCTTTCCTTACATAGTATCATAAGAATTCCGTTTAAATCCAGAAAAATTTCTAAAAATTCCTGCAAAATCCCAGAGGGTATTTGCCTAATTAACAAGGGTATTTTATTATTATTATATTTTTTTTTTGATATTTTACATAGAGTGTTGATGTTCCATCCTAGTCTTTCTTCAAACTCCATTTTCTTCTTCACCCTCTAGCGGTGCTCTCTTGGCGGTTAGTCCAAATCAAGAGTGACCTCACTCTGATACCACTTGTTGGGAATTAGACGTCGCTAGAGGATGGTGAATAGCGTGTAGTACATCTAGGATGGAAATCGATCGTGCTTGCATCTACAATTGTTATTAGCGCAGCAGAAATACAAAAATAAAGTAATAACAAAAATACAAGCACAAACACAACCACAACACACAAATATAATGTGGTTCGGAACCTTAGGGTTCCTACTCCACGGGGCAAGCTCAACGAGCTCTAGTGATGCACTCACCACTAATAAATACTCCTTCTCGGAACAATCCGGAGGTGGAGAAACCTCGTATAAATGATTACAACAGTAATACGAAATACAACAAGCAAATACAAAGTAAATATGAAAGAAAAGTAAAGAAAATTTTACAACACTTTTCTTTGAATGCTTGCTTGTTGATCACCTTGGACTAGCCTTTAAGGTCTGGATTGCAATAGCAAATCCCCTCTAAATTGCCCAAGAAAATTGCTGCCAAATCCTCCCATTTGAGTTGCTTTTATAACCTTCGTCGGGCTGATTTCGCGCCTAGCAGTCGACTGCCATAAGGCCCCAGTTGACTTCCAACAATATCGTTGTGAGACAACGACTTAATCTACGTTGGCATCCAAGCCAGCATTATTACATCGGCAATGATCAGCATTACCAGCCTGATCGCGCCATTACCTAACAATGATCGGGCGAGGTCATGGCCAAGCAGACCAATTGGCTATCGAGCATTCTTCTCCCGTAACACCGACCACCAATCAATTGTAAGCCATTAGTCATTTGCCCAATTACGGCGATTGACTACTAGGCTATTTCCTCTGATCGAACACCCGGTCGACTCGATCAGTCGGTGGCCATAATCCCAATCGACTGAAAAGAGTCAACTCGATTGTCAAGTGTCAAAACACTTGACCAATCGACTGGTTCAAATCCCAGTCGACTGATAACCTCAAACATGAGATTTAATTCCATGTATGATGCCCTCATACTTGCTAGACCACCCTTAGCCTAGACCTAAGCTTTCTAGTCACCGCCATCAGCCTCACGCCTATCGGATCCCTCCAATTCATCCATGACTTGTTCATCCATACGCTAGCCTTCAGGTGCTTCTATCGACTAATGTCATGCTAAGCTGGTCTATACCGCCAAGGCACATTAGACTTACGCTGCCAAGACTACCGCTTGAACTTTACGCCGCCAACAATTAGACTTATGCTACCAAGACTCCACCCTTGGACTTTACATTGCCAATATCAACCCTTGGACTTCCCTTTCCAACCCATGTTAGACTTTCCATTTTCCAAGACTCAAGCTTGGACTTTCCCTTGCCAAGACCCATTCTTGGACTTTCCATGCCAACCCATGTTGGACTTTCCAATTGCCAAGACTCATGCTTGGATTTTCCCTTGCCAAGACCCATGCTTGGACTTTCCATGCCAACCCATGTTGGACTTTCCAATTGCCAAGTGTCCCACTTGGACTTCTCCATCATATGGTCAACCCCATGTCAACCATATAGTCAACCCATTGTTAAACAATGGTCAACTCTCTTATCAAACATCAAAACACTACTCGAGTCAAACCAGAGTCCGGTAAATCGTGACCTGGGTCGATTGCACTAACATAAAAGCATGCTAGGAATAGATTTTATTACTTAGGTACTAAATCATGCAATATTTGGGTTAAGGACAAATCTAGAAGAAATTACCCTAGAACAATTCTACCTAAGGAAGAATTAGAAAGGTAGAAAACCATTTAGGCATTAACCCTAAAAAAGGTAGGCATCTTGTAAAGTACCATAAATAGATGGCTAAAGGGTAATTTTATTAGTGGGTTAATTAAAATTTTTGAGGGATGGTTAGGGATTTAATTTAAACCTAACCTAGCTCAAGAGTTTATTGGTTTAATGAAATTTGGGTTTAATTGAACCAAGGGTTAACTACTTATAGGGTCTGAAACCCGACCCATTATCCCCAAAACCTGACCTGTTTCCCTTAATGATTGAGTTGTTCACGCTGTCCAGCAGTTTCTCCATGCGAGCATTTCTTCACTCGCGAACCCCTTCTCTTCCCCATCGCGACGCTGCCTCTCCCATTTTTCTCTTCTTCTCTGAAGCAACCCACGGTCGAAGCTCTTCCTCTCCTCCTTGCTTTTTTTCTTTCTCGCGAGTTCTCCTTCTCACGAGCCCCTTTCCTCTCGGGACCTCTCTAACGTCTGCCCGTCCCCTTTCTCTGCAAGCTACGACTGACCACAACCGTCCCCTTTCTATGCAAGAGACGATCGACCACAGCCTGTCCCCTTTGCTGCAAGCGGCGGCGAGCGAGTTTTCTCGCCGATGCCCACGGACGAGCCAGAGCTGCAAAGGTGCGCGTGGCTGGGTGCTTGGGTCGGTGGCATTGACACCGTATTCTACCCGGAAGCCACGATTTTTCTGTTGGAGCAAGGTGAGGCATGGTTTTTCCTTGATTTTGGATGCCTGGAATTCATTACTTGTATCCTATTCTTAGTACTAGACATACAAACGAAGAGAATACAAGGGAAGGATGGCAAACCGGAACTTTTTTGTTTAGATTGATAGGAAGTTGTGTACAAACAAAAAGAGAGAAAAGATTATGGGGGAATTATTGATTGAGCAAATAGAAATTCTTCTATTAACTTAAACTTATAAACTTATAACTTAGAGAAATTATTCAAACAAATTTCAATTTCAAATTATATTATAGAGTAAGTTCCATTAGTAGTTTACTTTTACTATAGAAAGAGAAAGAAAGAATTTGGAGGATATCTCATGCATAGAAATCCATAGAATATTGATAGAATATTGTAGTATCCAGAGATTACTCTTTTCCTCTTGCTTCGTAAGAGTTAATTAGAGGAAGGACAGAGACTATGAATCAATCAATGGCTTCAATTCTTCAAAAACATTATTAAGAAACAAAAGAATAGAGTAATGTTTAAAACATCAGAGCAAAGGATCCATTTTGTTATTTTTTTTCTACAAAACAAATATAATATTTTGATTATGTTGACTGTATAACTTTCCAATTTGAATTTGTATGTTTCCAAATTTGTATGTTATGGAATAGATCAAAGTCTTCTTATATTCTTATATCTTATAAGAGTAAGAACTCAACGGGACCTTACCCTCCTTTATCTGTCTGATTAGAGTGGTAAGGTCCCGTTGAGTTCTTACTCTTCCATGTCTACAATCTGGTTCAACCGATTACTAGAGAGATGAACCCAACCCAGAATATGAACCGTAAAAGAAAACACCTATTAAATCGATCACAGGAATACTAGTTACAATACCTACCAACCAAAGAGGAATCCTTCCAGTAGTATCGGCCATTTCCTCTACTTTCCTCCACATTTTTTCAAATGGTCATGCTATAGGCAAAAACAACTATGGATAATTATGAGGATGGTATCTTTTCGAATGGGATAAGAGAATTGTTACTATTCTCTTTCTCTCAATTGAAGAAATAATTGGAAAATAAAATAGCAAGTACAAAAATGAGTAATAAACCCCAATATAGATTGGTATGATTCAATTCAACATTTTGTTCATTCGGATTTGATTTTGTCATAGCTCTATAATTCGAATTAGGTTTATCGTTGGATGAACTGCATTGCTGATATTGATCCCAAAAAAGAAACAGTAGGTACAACTAGTCCGTGAACAGCCAACCATCGTACTGTAAAAATGGGATAGGTTCGATCTATGGTCATTGGGGGCCTCCTAAAAGGATTTACTAAATTCATCGAGTTGTTCCAAAGAATCAAAACGGCCAGTTATCAATGGAATCCCTTGTTGGCTTTCTGTGAAATACTCGTTTGGCCGAAGACTTCCAAACACATCATAAGCTAAACCCGTACTGACGAATAACCAACCCGCAATGAATAGGGAAGGTATAGTAATGCTATGAATGACCCAGTATCGAATATTGGTGATAATATCAGCAAAAGAACGTTCTCCCGTACTTCCAGACATTCTGAGCTCCACAAATTTTTGTACATTTTAAAAAAAAAAAAATTCGATTCCTTGAAAGATGGATCAGTAAATGGAAAACTACGATATTGCATCTTTGTGAGATCGAATCTTGTACCAAAGGTTTATTTAAAGTATCTTGAATCAAGATAGCTATCCTCCCTCGCACAAAGAACATTGCCTCGATCGGTACCAAAATGCTACACAATTCTTTTCTTCTTTTTTTTTCCTTATTTATGAATAACTCCATGTTATTCAATAGATGAATAGAAAGTTACTCAAATTCCTTATCAAATTTCCATTATTGGATTCATAATAAAAAATAAACAAACATCTTGAAAAAGTGTGAATCAATGGTTTCTTGTTTCTAATAATTCACGAAAGATATTATTATATTTACTTTACACAATTAAATTGATTTATACTATATGTATAATGGATGTGAAATCCATTAACAATTCTTTTTGTTGATTATCAAGTTTTTGTTTGAATCTTTTCATTCAGATAATGTAATAATATACATATAATGTAATAATATATAATGTATATATAATGTAATAGTAATATATATATATATATATATATATATATATATATATATACTATGTAATATATTCTATATTATGTAATATAAAATATATTAAAAATAATGTAATATTAATATAGTATATAATACTTAATGAAAGAAATGAAAGAAAGGAAACCCAGTGATAACAATCTATATTCATGATGTTGTTGTATTAGATCCAAAATAAAGGTCTTTCTTGACCGAATTAGAAGTATAGAACTCCCCGATATGGAAAGACAGAATATAGAATCTAAAAGGATAATGAAAGCTGTTTGTCTTTTAATCGAGTTGGACCTGAAGAAAAAAGAATGAAAATAAAAAAAAATAAAGTAAAAGTTCTATTTTTTGATGGATCTTGGGGCACCTTTTTCTTCTTTTCATTCGAAAATATTATGTTATGGGCAATTAAGCAACCTATTATTGGACTGAGTCCAATGAAAAAAAGAAAAAGGTAATTAGTATCAGGCATTTGTTCCAAAACGGATTATATCCTCTTGAAAAAAAGAAGGGAAATGATCAAAATGAAATTTTAAATTGGAACTAAAATGATTATGTCAATTTATTTTTTCTTACCGTCATATTTTCTAAAAATTAAAATTTAGGTAAGTTCTTTATCAGCATATGTAGCAAAGGAACATATCTAATTTAGCTCTTTCATGCTTACTATAACTAGTTATTTCGGTTTTCTCTTTTGCTTTAACTATAACTTGACTCTATTCATTGGTTTAAACAAGATACGACTTATTTGAAATAAATTCAATGAAAAAAAATTGATAAAAACAAATATTTCTCTGAGATTCTTGGTATTCTATGGTTCTTTTACACATCAATTGTCAATTCTTGGTTATTGAGATTCATGGATAATTCAGATTATTATTTTAAAATGTATCTTACCTCTTTTTTTATAACCTTAAACAAGCGAAATGATTGAAGTTTTCTATTTGGAATCGTCTTAGGTCTAATTCCTATTACTTTAGCAGATTATTCATAGCATATTTACAATCTGAGCGGTGATCAGTTAGATCTTTGATTGAGTAATATTTATTTCTTTTTTATTGACCTCCTTCCCGCAGGAGGTCCAATGAGAGTTGCAATTCCACTTTTTTTTGTTCAAATATTTTATTGTGATTCGACATTAAATAAACTGACTCACGCTCTGTAGGATTTGAACCCACGACATCGGGTTTTGGAGACCCGCGTTCTACCGAACTGAACTAAGAGCGCTTTCTTATGCTTATGACAGGGGATACAACTGTACTGTAAAGAAAAATAATTTTTCTACCCCAATGTATCTTGCATACATACATATAGTATAAAAAACGGAAAATTATGTACAATTTGAATCGCTCTCAATTAATCTTCGTTACTATCCATAGAAGAAGTGATAGGTAGGGATGACAGGATTTGAACCCGTGACATTTTGTACCCAAAACAAACGCGCTACCAAGATGCGCTACATCCCTTTTTTTTTTCAAATTGTTGTGCAGTCTCATTCTACAAAATACCTATGTTGTTTTCCATATCTTCGTTTTTTCCTTCATCTATATACAATTTTCTTATCATTTCTTCTCTTTCTTTTGGTTTCATATAAGAAAATCTTATACATATCATAAATATAAGAATTATATACATCTAAAACCTAACGTATAAAAAAGTTTTATCAGTAATGTTCAGGAACAGGGGATTAGATGAAAATCTCATCTATTGATTCATTGTACATATTTAACAAATGATCTTGAACTACAACATCTGACCATATACACATATGTATTACAATCCATAGGAAAGGAGGATTTTCAATGCGAGATATAAAAACATATCTCTCCGTAGCACCTGTGCTAAGTACTCTATGTAGAATATTTGACGCCGCTAGAGGGGGGGGTGAATAGCGAGTTGCCCGTGCGTGGATGGAAATCGTTCGCGATCGTTTCTACAAAACTTGTTATGCGCAGCGGAATAGAAATAATAAAAGCAATAACGAAAAGATACAATCACGAGCACAAGCACAACACGAGGATATAACGTGGTTCAGAACCGAACGGTTCCTACTCCACGGATCGAGCTCTAACGAGCTCTAGCGACGCCAACGCAATCACTAATCAATAAACTCCTTCTCGACAACAAGTCGGAGGCGGAGAAACCTCGTACAAACGTTTACAACAATAAATGAAAGAAATACAAGCAAATACAAAGGAAATGTAAAGAGCACTTTACAAACTAGGGTTTTGAGCGCTTGCTTGTTGGTTGCTTGGATGAGCTTGAAGGACCCTGAAATGTACCTACAAATCGCCTTCAAATCGCCTCACCAAAGCTCCCAAAAATCTGATACCGCAATCTCCATGAACAACTCCCGGATTGGCGCGCCATAAATCACCCGTAGATGTGAGACAACAGCTCCTTCCACGTTGGACAAGTTCCAACGGGACTCTTAGCGATTATTTGCGGTGCGTAGTCAGCGGCGATCGGCTATGGAGCATTACGTGCTCGCGCGAGAACTAGCGATTGGCTAGGCCCTTGGCGGTCGGCGCCACCGATCGCATCGACATCGATCATTGCTCTAATGAGTAGTCGACTGCTAGAGCAATTCCAGCTCTAAACTGGCAGTCGAACTCAAGTCGACTCACGGCAGTCGAACTGGCCATAATGCCAGTCGACTACCAACCTCAACCATGAGGTTTTAACCAAAGTATGGTGCCCCCATACTTGCTAGACCACCCTTAGCCTAGACCTAAGCCTTCTAGCCACCTCCATCAGCCTCACGCCTCTCGGATCCCTCCAAGTCATCCATGACTTGTTCATCCATCGTGCTAGCCTCCAGGTGCTTCCATCGGCTATGTCATGCTAACGGTGTCTACACCGCCAAGGCACATTGGACTTACGCCGCCAAGACTCCGCTTGGACTTTACGCTGCCAATATCAATCCCCTTGGACTTCCCATGCCAAGACCCATGCTTGGACTTTCCATTTGCCAAGACCCATGCTTGGACTTTCCATTTGCCAAGACCCATGCTTGGACTTTCCATTTGCCAAGACCCATGCTTGGACTTCTCATGCCAAGTTCTCAAGACTTGGACTTTTCCAATTGCCAAGTGTCCCACTTGGACTTTCCATGCCAAGTACCCATGACTTGGACTTTACCTTGCCAAGACCCATGCTTGGACTTTCCCATAATCACATGGTCAACCCTGGTCAACCATCAAAGTCTCCCTCGAGTCAAACTCGAGTCTAGTCAATTATAACCTGGATCGATTGTATAAGCAATCTCCCCAACACACTAACCGACATCAATGTCAAACCACTTTGTCAAACATCAAAATATCACTCGAGTCAAACTCAAGTCTGGTCAATCGTGACCTGGGCCGATTGCACCAACAATCTCTCCCTTTTTGATGTTTGATAAAACAAACCTTGAGTTAGGCCACTAACTCAAATTTCCTTACCAATTATCCCAAATTGGCAATCCCAAATACTCAAATTTCCTTTCCAATTATCCCAAATTGGTAATCCCAAATACTCTCCCAAATCTTCTCCCCCAAACATTCTCCCCCTTTTTGACTAACATCAAAAAGGTTTTCTCTCCAAGGAGGTCAATGTCTCATGTCCCAATGAGATCTTACAATCTCCCCCTTGATCCAAAAATAAATACCTAGGATGCCTACCATCATAGTGATAATTCACATATCACTCAAGAGAGGAAATCCTATACTCTCTCCCAATTTCCAAATTGGGTACCAAAAACCCATCAATTTTCCCAATTGATGATACTCTCCCAATAACTTCTCCTCTTCAAGTAGAAAGACACATCCAGCATCCCAAGATGGATACCTCCCCCTAAAGGCTTGCTTCCCCTTGACCATTGCACCAACAATGTCCTTGGGAAGCCCCTAAGCCAATAGGAACTCTAAACCATCAAAATTAAGGTTCTAAGTTCAACATAGAACTTTCCACACCCTAAATTTGATACTTTGACCTAACACTTCTCCTAATCCATATCCAATGGATTTTCACCCTTTATAATGCTTCCCAAAGCATATTCTAGGGTTAGGAGTGGTTAGGTACCTTTACCATGGTTGAAAATGGGCTAAGCAAACCTTGTTAACCCGAAATCAGACCTGGCAGTCGACTGCCACTCACATCAGTCGACTGCCACACATGGAAGTCGACTGATAACTGAAAATCTCGATTTTCAACTATCAGAAATGAATTTTAGAAATTCATAAATAATTATACATAATTCAAAAAATCATGAAAATTCATACGTATAATACTTATGACACACACAATGGGTGAAAAATATTTGAAAATTATTTTACCCATAAAATATCGAAATTGATACAAAATCCAAAAATGAAGAAAAACTTCAATGTTTTAGCTCACTTTGTATCAATCTCATCAATGGTGAATGCTATCAAAAGATAGGTTTCACCAAAGTTTTTCAAAATGATTTTAAAATATTTTCAAAACCTTATTTTGGATCATATTCCTTGGGCTCTATGTACATGACTTGTACACATGCTCTCCCAATAATCCACAAGTTGAGTTAAAATGAGTTTGGGTTCAACTAGATACAAAAACTATGCACCTTGAACTTAACTCATATCCTAGCATCTCACATTTATCTAGGGTGTATAAATACACATACATGTCAATGTGATGTGAGATGTGGGTTTTGTTCTCCCTAATCTAGGGTTTCATGCATTTCCTAGGCAACCCTACCTGATTCCCTTATAAATGGGACTTCAAGTCATGCCATAGTCCTTAAATCAATTTCAATCGAAATTTTCTTAAATGCATGAATGATTATGGCATTAATGATGATATAAATAAGCATATGCTCATAATCATGATGTCATGGTATAATATGAAATCTAAAAACACATGACATTTAAACTTTAATCCTAAAACATGAACATGACATTTCCAATGATTTAAAATAGATATGATGTCATGGCATGTCATATGACAATAAAGGCATGACATATAAAATATATAGGTATAGTAATACCTAAATTTTAGTATTAGTTGCCATTTGTTGGGATTAAGTTTATTTTTCCATAAAACCTAAATTCTCCCAAATGTGCCAAAACCCCAAAATGGCACATTAAAACCTCTAAACCTAAATTGTGCCAATTTGATCATTTTATCAAACTTCTCAAGTAATATTGGCACATCCTAAAATCTTTTAGGATTACACTTAAAACATATTTCCAAGGTATCCATAACCTTGAAAATAACCTAAAGTGCCACCTTTGCCATGGTTGAGTTAACTACCCATCCAATCAAGGTTGGCACACCCTAAACCCATCTAGCGTGAATCAATCACGCTCTTAGGAACCCAAAACTGATTTGAGCTCCTAGGGTTAATTAGGTATTCCTTAGGGATAACCTCCCTAGATACCTTCCTAATGACCCTTCTAGGCTTGGTAGCCTTGGTCATTGTGGTCTTACCTAGGTTAACTTTAGGGGTAACTCCCCTTGCAACCTTCTTAGTGGCTACCCTAGGTTTCCTAGAAACCCTAGCCACTAGGCACAACCTTTGGTCAACTCTAGGGATGACTTCCCTATTGACCTTGGTCTTCCTAGACCTAGTTAGTGTTCCATAATCTAATGGAACACTATGGTAAGTCACCTTGAGCTTAGGTTTGTGACCCAAACATTGCTTGCCCTTAGTTGACTTTTGACTCTTATGTCCTAAGTGTTGACTTTGAGATTTGGACCTAGACTTTTGATCATTTGACCCTTTAAATTGGTTTTGTATATTCCTAAGGGTCTTTTCTAGTTTTTCAAGTCTTGACCTCAAGACTTGATTTTCAACCTCTAATTGCCCAAATAATTTTTGATTAAATTTTTGGGCATTTCCATTTTCTCTAGGCATATGCCTACCCTTCTTAGGGTTAATGCCTAAGTGGTTTTCTATTTTCCTAATGCTTTCCTTAGGAAGAGTTTTTCTAGGGACATTAGTCCCAAATTTCTCCTTTCTTGAAAAATTTACCCTCTTGTCTCCGAAGCAAAATTCCTTACTTCTAGCATGCTTTTTATGATAAATAGCAAGACTATTAAAATTATTTCTAGCATGCTTTTGACTATAAGAATTAGAAAGAACATTACTAAAATATACCTTAGGGTTAGCCTTAGCTCCCCCTACATGTGATGCTCCTTCTTGCCCCTTCTTCTTCCCCCTAGGGCATTGACTCCGATAATGCCCCTTTGAATTGCACTTGAAGCATATGATGTGCTCCTTGCTCTTTTGACTTGGGGCACCGGTATCCTTGACTTTTGGTGTCGGTGGAGCTTTCCTAACCTTCTTTGGACACTTGCTCTTATAGTGCCCGGTTTCCCTACACTCAAAACATATTATATGCATTTTATTATTAACACATATGTTTGAGTTACCTAGGTTAATGGACACTGGAATTTGACGTTGGGCTTCTTCATCTTGACCGAATGTCGAAGCTTCTTCTTGATGTTCCGGTGTGGAAGTTCTCTCCTCCCCTTCGGTCCTTGAGGTGGATGCTTCTTCCACTTCCTCCTCTACTTCCTTCTCCGATCCGGATGTTGATTCTGTTAGTAATATATGAGAGATGTCCTAAGGCAATCGCCTTATGTATGAACCATTTATATGATAAATGAAGATTCACTATTTGAGTATACATGTTTTATGTATTTGATTGGATCTTAAACTCATTTACTGAATGTCCACGATATGATTCACAGCATGAGAGAATTTGTGATTGGATCACAACTAGTGAGTATCTCTACATGTGTAATTGTGATGTATCAGAATTATCCCTAGTCGATGAATTGATGGATTTGGACATCATCAATTCTGTCGAGACTAGCACGAGGTATACTCCTTGGTGTATCCAAGCAGTTGATTCTCACTGGCTGGAGACATAGTGATGTCCGGAGTTAATCGTGGATGCTAGTTATGGTAACTAGTTCATTGGAGTGACCAGCTGTAAGACTTCATATGGTTCTCTGCATATATAAATATGTCAATGAAGTTCTTACTGTGGCTTAAGTGCGATGTTCCTTTGACTTGCGGTATTCAAGTCATCTTGATCATAGAGACTTATGCTTTGACATCTTAAGCAAACATCTCTAAGGAGATGTGGACCCGGGATGATTGGGTATAAGTCGAAGTGATCGAAGGTGTTTGAATAGCCTATAAAGGATTCACCACTCCTTGCGAGGAGATGTATACCCATGGCCTCTCGTCGGATTGTTACTAAAGTCTTTGGCCAAAGCATTACATGTTTAGAGTAAGGTACTCTTCGATACATGTGGAGTAACTAGAATCCGTAGGACGAGGAAATGACACTTGGGCTAGGTGTGACATAGTCAGCCTAGTGGGGACTGACACAATAGACCATGTCCTGAACCAAGTGGGTATAAGATGAGTGAAGGGAATGGGGCACGATTCATTCGAGCTACTGAAGGGTTTCAGAAATAGTTCTGGATCAATCGTTGATCTTTTCGGTTAATTGGGGATCATGATGTACTACTAGGTGCCACTCATGATCGTTCTATAATTAATGGTTAATTATAGACGGCCAACATAAACCGAGAACCTATTTGGTCACACGCACAACGAGTGTAATCCAAAGTATTTAAAACGATCTTGAGAATGGGATTCTCAGACCGAGAGAAACTATGTTTGGTTGGACCAAACATAAAGCGAGCATGAAATTGTTTCAGTCGCAATGGAAGCATGGATGGGCCGTGTCTTATGAAGACATAATGGATGGACCAAAATGGTTTGGTTCTAATCCAATGGATGAGAATAAACCAAAGGGTTTGGTTTATATTAAACGAATGAACCAAAGGTTGGTTCGGTTCGTTTTAACTTAAAATAAACTATCATGGTTTGGTTTATTTTAACTTATCTTAATGGAGCGGGTTAACGGGCTTTATGGATATGATCCATTAACCATTAAGAGAATTAGTTCTCTATAAAATAGGGCTTAAACCCTAATCCAAAAACCCTAATGGTAGTTGCCGCCCACCTCACCCTTGGTGATTTCGGCGCCCAACCTTAAGTTGCCGCCGCCCAGCCCAAAGCTCCTCCAACCGGCATCCAGAAGGCTGCTTCCTTCCTCCTCGCCGGCGTCGAGCTGCTGCCGGAAGAGTTCCGGCGATCCTCCTTAGGTTTGACATCAAGGTGAGCACTTGGCTTCCTTGTTTTTGGCCGGCGCCTACTCCTCCACCAAGCTGTCCAGTTTTCTGGACAGCTTCTTCTCCTCTCGTCGGAGCATCGTTTGGATGATGGTTAGTGCTCCGACAGCGGCTAACTTACCGGGGATTTGATCTCCGGTAATCCTCTGAGGTGGAGGACGAAGGATTCGTCAAACGGTTGACGAATACCTCTCCGGAGAAGCGAGTTTTGAGAACTCGTTTTAGGATCCGAATTTGAATTCGGATCGTGATCATCTCTCGATCACGTCGTCTTCAACACGAGGCTAGTAACCCGTACGAAGACGAAGCTCGTGGCTTAGAGAAGTCATCCCGAGGAGCTCAGCGTGGATACGGATAGAGACGATTCTTACGAGGATCGTTCCGGTTGATGTCGTTCCCGCTACACGTCATACGGAAGGTATAACGTAGATAATTTTCTTTTATTGCAAATTTTAATTTACGGTTATGTCTACACTTGTTGTAATAGCATGCGTGTGTTGTGTGTGTTGTAATAAATATGGATTTATTATTTTAATTGCTTCCGCTGTGCTCATGTTTACGAAACATGATCGAACACACACACGCCGCGGTGCCGGAAACCCAACAGATTCTCTATCAACCTCCGAATCCTCTAGCTCTTTGGATGTTTCTTCTTGAGCTTGAGAGGGTGATGGTCCTTCTTCTTCTTCTTCTTCTTCTTCTTCTTCTTGGATTGATGATGGATTTTCATGAAGTTTGGCCAAATCGCTCCATAGCTCCTTGGCATCCACATAGTCACCTAGGCTACACAAGAGGTCATTAGGAATTAAATCAAAAATGAATTTGATTACCTTCTTGTTTTTATCGAATTGTTGGAGTTGCTCCTCACTCCACTTCTTCTTCTTGAGAAACCCTCCCTTTGGTCCCTTAGAATATTCAAATCCTTCCATCAATGTGGACCACTCCTCAAGGTCTCTCATCATCAAAAAATCTTCAATTCTCGCCTTCCAAGAATTAAAGCCTTCTCGTCCATAGAATGAATAGGGAATTGGGGTGTTGATATCCCATCCCAATGGTTCTTCCATCTTCACCCTCTAGCTTCTTTGTCCTAGCTCCCGGCAGTTAGTCGTAGAAGAGCCCTGGGCTCTGATACCAATTGTAGAATATTTGACGCCGCTATAGGGGGGGTGAATAGCGAGTTGCCCGTGCGTGGATGGAAATCGTTCGCGATCGTTTCTACAAAACTTGTTATGCACAGCGAAATAGAAATAATAAAAGCAATAACGAAAAGATACAATCACGAGCACAAGCACAACATGAGGATATAACGTGGTTCGGAACCGAACGGTTCCTACTCCACGGATCGAGCTCTAACGAGCTCTAGCGATGCCAATGCAATCACTAATCAATAAACTCCTTCTCGACAACAAGTCGGAGGCAGAGAAACCTCGTACAAACGTTTACAACAATAAACAAAAGAAATATAAGCAAATACAAAGGAAATGTAAAGAACACTTTACAAACTAGGGTTTTGAGCGCTTGCTTGTTGGTTGCTTGGATGAGCTTGAAGGACCCTGAAATGCACCTGCAAATCGCCTTCAAATCGCCTCACCAAAGCTCCCAAAAATCTGATACCGCAATCTCCATGAACAGCTCCCTTTTATCTCGCGTCGGTCGATTTACCGGGCGCCGATCGCTCACCAACATTGGCCAACATCGTAGCCCCGCTAGTCGGCCACGCTGACAAGTTCCATCGAGGCGATCACATTGGCGCGATCGCAGCAACTAGCGATCGGCTAGTTTGCCAGAGAGCATTCTGCCGACAACTAGCCGATCGCCGCAAACATGAGGTTTTAACCCAAGTATGGTGCCCCCATACTTGCTAGACCACCCTTAGCCTAGACCTAAGCCTTCTAGCCACCTCCATCAGCCTCACGCCTCTTGGATCCCTCCAAGTCATCCATGACTTGTTCATCCATCGCGCTAGCCTCCAGGTGCTTCCCTCGGCTATGTCATGCTAACGGTGTCTACACCGCCAAGGAACATTGGACTTACGCCGCCAAGACTCCGCTTGGACTTTACGCTGCCAATATCAATCCCCTTGGACTTCCCATGCCAAGACCCATGCTTGGACTTTCCATTTGCCAAGACCCATGCTTGGACTTCTCATGCCAAGTTCTCAAGACTTGGACTTTCCCAATTGCCAAGTGTCCCACTTGGACTTTCCATGCCAAGTACCCATGACTTGGACTTTACCTTGCCAAGACTCATGCTTGGACTTTCCCATAATCACATGGTCAACCCTGGTCAACCATCAAAGTCTCCCTCGAGTCAAACTCGAGTCTAGTCAATTATAACCTGGATCGATTATATAAACAATCTCCCCAACACACTAACCGACATCAATGTCAAACATCAATGTCAAACCACTTTGTCAAACCACTTTGTCAAACATCAAAACATCACTCGAGTCAAACTTGAGTCTAGTCAATCGTGACCTGGGCCGATTGCACCAACACTCTATGGTTTGGGTCTTTAGCAGGCCTATTGATAGAGATTAATCGTTTATTCCCGGATGCCTTGTCATTCCCATTTTTTTGATTCTAGTTATTGATATGTGAAGAAATGAATAAAATTAGAGATACAATTCTACATGACTCAAATTTCGAATTTCCTCCCTCCTTTTTCACTTCTTTAGCTTTAGAATAGGGAGAAAAAAAAAGTGTATGGAACCTCAACAAAAATGTGATAGATCGAGGATCGAATTCAATTTGGAAGACCCAAAATTCAAATGTAGATCCAGTCTAGGGAGGGTTCCGCTAAATCATAGCATAGAAAGAAGATACTTAAATTAAATAAAAATAATAATTTAGTGGATTTAGGATAGAAACAATTGATAGTTAGAAAGAAATTGTATTTCTTAATTATTACTTCATAAAATTATTATTTTATTACTCTATATCTATATATCTATAAAATATAAATATAAAAGTAAAATTTTTACTTAATCTTAATTACATTACATTTTTACTTAATCTTAATTACATTACATTAATATTCATTATTAATTTAATAAATATAAATAAGAATTTCATGATAATTGCAACGAAATTTTTAGAAAATTCTATTTCTAGTTAGTCACTTTTATTTAATTTATTTTTGTTTTCTTCTTCTTCAGCTCAGATCGAAAATATAAGAGTTAAGCCGATACAAAATTTAAAGGGGGTTTATGGCTAAGGGTAAGGATGTAAGAGTTATAGTTATTTTAGAATGTACCAATTGTGCCCGGAATGGTGTCAATAAGAAATCGCCGAGTATTTCTAGATATATTACTCAAAAGAATCGACACAATACGCTTGGTCGATTAGAATTGAGAAAATTTTGTCGCTATTGTCACAAGCATACGATTCATGGGGAAATCAAGAAATAGATTGAACGGAATACATATGTGTTCTTTTCAAGTCAAATCAAAGAAGAAAAAGAGTTTAACATATATTTAATTTTCATTTTGAATATAGAATATGAATAATGTGTATACATTATGCATACAAATCAAAGCCTATTTTGGTAGGATCTGAAGTAAATAAAATAAAGAAATAGAATTTTAGAGATAAGGAATAAACCATGGATAAATCCAAGCAATCTTTTCGTAAATCCAAGCAATCTTTTCACAAATCCAAACGATCTTTTCGTAGGCATTTTCCCCAAATTAGATCGGGGGATCGAATCGATTATAGAAACATGAGTTTAATTAGTCGATTTATTAGTGAACAAGGGAAAAATTATCTAGACGAGTGAATAGATTGACTTTGAAACAACAACGATTAATTACTATTGCTATAAAACAAGCCCGTATTTTATCTTTGTTACCCTTTCTTAATAATGAGAGACTATTTAAGAATAAGAAATCGGAGTCGGCCCCCCGAACTAGAACTACTCGTCCTAGAAAAAAAAATAGACATACTCCTCAATTGACTACAAACTCCAATTGTAACTCAAGCTCAGATGTGTTTTTTGTTCGAAAAGGCCTAGAATCTAGAAGAAGAAGAGTGGGCTCCAGTGTTAAAAGAAAAAAAAATGGGAATTGTTTTTTTTGAAACATGTTCGTTCATTCCTATTACTTATCTTTTTTTTTTAAGTGATTTTTATTCTATCTTCTCGGAGAAGTCACTCCGGGGAATTCTGTTTCGTTTCAATCATTCCTTTACTGTACATGACTTTATAATCTACTTTATTTGAATTTGATTTGATGATCTTGTTGGAAATCATGTAAAGACAATTCTTATTTGATATAGCTATTTGTGCAGGGATTTTACGATTAAGAAGAAATTGCTTCTTGTACAGATTATGTACGAATCTACTATAACTATACAATACCAAATTTTCACGAGTTATTGCATTTATCCGAGTGATCCACAAACGACAAAAATCCCTCTTTTGCCTGCCTCTATCTCGATGAGAGGAAGCCAAAGCTCTAATTTTTTATTGAGTAATCGTTCGAATAAGGCTTGAATGAGCCCCTCTAAAGGTTGATGCAAAAAAATGAATTTTTGTTCGACGTCTACGAGCTATATATCCCCATCTAACTCTGGTCATTGAATCAAATTAAACTAAACTAATGAATAACTAATTGATTTCTATTCTTTCAGCCATCCTTTTACCCCCCTTGGTCGATGAATAACAAAATGGATTATTCCGATATATAAAATATGAATTCGAATGGATTTTGCTACTATAACCTTCCTTACCACCATTTTTTATTCCTTTCAGGCATTTCACCTGAAAATAAAAAATTCTAATGATACTAAAGTGGGTTCCTTCGTTTCTATGGTTATTTCTTAAACAACGAGGTCCTCTCTATACACCGGAGCCTCCTCTTTCATTTAATCAAATGGTATTGTGAACTTGTATAGTTCACACTCTTTGGCTCTACCCATCAATTATCAATTATAGAGTAATAGCTCTTTTCACAATAAGAGCTATCTATACAGTAACGACATTTAATTAGGAAAGTTGGCTAGGTAGCTGACCCTCTTAGTCTGTTCTTTTAACAATGGGAGCATAATCTTTTTGCTTCTTATGATACTATTTCCTCCGCTTAATGGATAACTATTTGCTACTAATGGGGAATTGCTTTTCATCTCAAATTTAGGTGATTGGATTTACACCAATGGAAACCATAAATTCCATACACAATACACAATATAGATATATGAAAAATCCTTTCCATTTACCCTATTCATTGGTGTCGTCTTTGTTGAATATCGAAAAATTTTCTCATTTGTATTGTTCTAACTCATGATCCAACGAAGTCGACATACACCCTAGTACATGTTCCTCGACGCTGAGGACATTCTCTAAGAGCGGGAGATTTCGTAACATTTCTTATTGGCTGTCTTGCATTTTTAATAAGTTGTTTAATAGTTGGCATGTTGTGTATATATATATATATATATACGTTGTATATATAATTAGAAATTAGAATGGAATGGGTTGGTTTAGATCGATCTTAACTTGAAAATGAATCTGATAATTAATGATTATCAATTTTTTCTATTCAATATAGAATCACAGAAAATAAAATTACAGTTTGAAATAGATTTACAATAAAAAATCCTCGAAATCCTCAGGATCCGCCCCTACAAGATCAACAATGCCATAAGCTTGGGCTTCTGTTGCTGACATAAAAATATCTCTTTCCATGTCTTGGGCTACAACCCAAAGAGGCATACCTGTTCTTTGTACATAAACCTTTGTTAGGGTTTCGCGAAGTTTCACTATCTGTCTCGTTTCCCTAAAAAAGTCCCCTGATCTTCCGTCATAAAAAGAACTAGCAGGTTGATGAATCATAATCCTAACCTAATGTTATTGATATAATGGGTTCTTCTATCTCGCATGATTGGGCTAAATTAAAGGATAAAAAAAAGAAAAAGAAGAAAATGGAATTGAACAATCGTACAGGCATTTCTATGTTGCATACGGCTCTGCAATGGAATTGACTTTATTCTTCTCTTCTATTCTATCGAAGAAATAGAATTTATCTTATTCAGATCGTTGAATTATCTATTTACCACTCTTCCTTTCATAGGAGTCAAAAATACTATGATGGTTCTGTTGCTTTATATAGATATCTTATCTATGATTTAGCAATCCCAAAGTTCCCTTCTGATACGATCAAATAAGGAAAATTTATTTTTATTTTTTTCATACTCATTCATAAGATAATATCAAAAAGAGACTTATGGTGTGGAAAAAAAAAGTTTGTGACGCTGAAATGTACTCCCGACACATAAAATTAACAAATCGGAAATACCCTTTGTTTCATACTACTATCTCGATACAAAATCTCATGTTATGAAAAAACATAAAATAATGATGGTTTGTTTAGATCGAACTTGAAGTGCCATGCTATTATTACTTATTATTCATATTCAATACGGCGAAGGCATAGTGTTTCTTTTTTTTTTCAAATAAAAACTCATTAAGCGCGTGTGGGAAAGCTAGACGTTTGGTAAATTCTCCTCCGACCAAGATTAAAGTTGCCATTGAAGCGGCTATTCCCATTCATATTGTAAGCACGTAAGCGTCACAAATTGCATAGTATCAAAAATAGCTATTCCTGATATTTCCCATCCGCCGGGAGAGTTTATAAATAAATAAAGATCCCTAGTATGATCTTCTATACTGAGATATACCATGAGACCAACAATAGTATTCGAGATCTCTTCCTTGACCTCTCTTCCTAAAAAAAGTAATCTTTCTCGATAAAGTCGGTTGATTAGGACAAAATCCTATCCTTTAGTCCTTTAGGAGCCGTACACGCACCTTTGGATGTATACGGTTCAAAATAAAAATGAAATGGAGAAAAAAGAATCAATGTGTCGATTCTTGTTCTATTTCTTTTTTCTTTAATAGTTTTTTTTTCTAAAAAAAAACCTTCCATTTTTCAAAAAGCATGAGATGTGTTCTCGATTCCTTACCTAAAAAAAAAGAATTTATTGAACTAATCTCTCTCATTGATGTATTATTTCATCGATATTCAAATCACGATGCAATTTTCTTGTTCCTAAATGGGCCTCCTTTTCAATTCTTTTAGGTTCATGTTCTACTCCGGGAAAAGATCTGTCCGAATTTTATTTGCACATATAGGGCAAATAATCTCAGTACCACTTCTTTTTTTTTCAATTTGTTTCATTCATGTCTTTTCCAAACTCAACTATGTTGATGTATTCATCATGCTATTCTGTTGGTTATTGGTTGGACGTTTGAAATCACTCTTATAGTAACTCATCTTACTTATAGTAACTTATATAGTAAGTCTTTTATAATACAAGTAATAATCATACATATATTACCAATTTGTTACCAATTTGGTATTTTCTGAACAAAGCTTGGATACTTTATTTTTATTTTTCCAAGTGAACCATAAATCTTCCTAATTGATAATATGGATCCCAAAATGCAAATATAAATAAATTAATCTAATTGCACTTCACACTCCGAATGATTGATGCTTCCCTCAATACAATATTTCTTGGGCGAAATAGAGGATATCTCGATCGGGGGAGAAAACGGGTAAATTCCATATGACTCAATATGTCTGACAAGTCACACTATAACTCAATCCAAGTTGCATCTTCCTCTCCGGGATTCCGAAAAGGTACTTTTGGAACACCAACGGGCATTAATTTAAAGACAAAATGGAGTACTATACTTCGCGTTGATATGGAAACGTAACAATGGCTTTATCATCTTTATCCCTTTTTTCTCTTTATTGTATTTTAAGATTTTTATACATAGATTGAAAGGTTTATAGAGTAAGACAGAATGAATAAAGAAAGAGAAAATTTAACTAACGTATCAATCGTTGGAATGATAAACAAGTATCTATGTATTTGTTTCCCGAAAATAGGAGTAATCCTCCCATTGCGTATTGGTACTTATCGGGTATAGAATAGATCCGCTTCTCTTTGTTCTTACGAACAGAATTGTTCCCTTATTTTCAATGGAACGGAATAAATAATAAATATTAACCTTTTCTCATACAGAATCTACTGAAAAGTTAGATACATAGTATAGTTTTTTCCAATTCCAATGCGATAAAATAAAGTGACATAGTGTCTAGTTTTTTTTTGATAAAGGGGTATTTCCATGGGTTTGCCTTGGTATCGTGTTCATACTGTCGTATTGAATGATCCTGGTCGATTACTTTCGGTTCATATAATGCATACAGCCCTAGTTGCTGGTTGGGCCGATTCGATGGCTTTATACGAATTAGCGGTTTTGATCCTCTCCCCGCTCTTGATCCAATGTGGAGACAAGGTATGTTCGTTATACCCTTCATGACTCGTTTAGGAATAACCAATTCGTGGGGTGGTTGGAGTATTTCAGGGGGAACTATAACGAATCCAGGTATTTGGAGTTATGAAGGTGTGGCAGGGGCACATATTGTGTTTTACGGTTTGTGCTTCTTGGCAGCTATCGGCATTGGGTGTATTGGGACCTAGAAATATTCTGCGCGAGCGTACGGGCAAACCTTCTTTGGATTTGCCTAAGATTTTGAATTCATTTATTTCTCTCGGGGTTGGCTTGCTTTGGTTTTGGTGCATTTCATGTAACAGTTTGTATGGTCTGGAATATGGGTGTCCGATCCTTATGGACTAACCGGAAAAGTACAACCTGTAAGTCCAAAGACGGTGCGAAGGCTTTGATCCTTTGTTCCGGAGGAATTGCCTCTCATCATATTGCAGGGTACCTTGGGCATATTAGCGGGCTTATTCCATCTTAGTGTCCGTCCGCCTCAATGTCTATACAAAGGATTGCATATGGGCAATATTGAAATCAGTACTTTCGATAGTATCATTCTTGTTTTTTACTTTCGTTGTTCTGGAACTATGTGGTATGGTTCAACAACAACTCCAATCGAATTATTTGGTCCCACTGCTATCGGTGGGATCAAGGATACTTTCGACAAGAAATATACCGAAGAGTTAGCGCCGGACTAGACGAAAATCTAAGTTTATCGGAAGCTTGGTCTAAAATTCCCGAAAAATTAGCTTTTTATGATTACATTGGTAATAATCCGACAAAAGGGGGATTATTCAGAGCAGGGTCAATGGATAACGGGGATGGAATAGCTGTTGGATGGTTAGGGCACCCTGTCTTTAGAGATAAAGAAGGGCATGAGCTTTTTGTACGTCGTATGCTTACTTTTTTTGAAACATTTCCGGTGGTTTTGGTGGATGGAGACGGAATTGTGAGAGCTGATGTTCCTTTTAGGAGAGCAGAATCAAAGTATAGTGTTGAACAAGTAGGTGTAACTGCTGAGTTCTATGGTGGCGAACTCAATGGAGTCAGTTATAGTGATCCTGTGACTGTTAAAAAATATGCTAGACGTGCCCAATTAGGTGAAATTTTTGAATTATATCGGACTACTTTGAAATCTGATGGCGTTTTTCGTAGCAGTCCAAGAGGTTGGTTCACTTTTGGTCATGCTACGTTTGCTTTGCTATTCTTTTTCGGACACATTTGGCATGGCGCTAGAACCTTGTTCAGAGATGTTTTTGCTAGTATTGATCCAGATTTGGATGCTCAAGTGGAATTTGGAGCATTCCAAAAAATAGGAGATCCAACTTCAAGGAGACAAGTAGTCTGATACAAGATTGCTCTGGTATCTTTCACCTCTTTTTTTTTATTTGACATAGGGTTAGAGTACTTAAGAAATCTTGACTTGAATCACTATCTTTTCTTTTCCTTTTCTTTATCTTTATATTTTATACTATATGGTAAATGATGCCAAATGAATAGGTGTGGAAGCTATAATTGTAAACCACGATCGAATCTATGGAAGCATTGGTTTATACATTCCTTTTAGTCTCTACTTTAGGGATAATTTTTTTCGCTATCTTTTTTCGAGAACCACCTAAGGTTCCGACTAAAAAAGTAAAATAATTTTTCATTATGTCAATTGAAGTAATGAGTCTCCCATATAGGGAGACTCATTACTTCAACTAGTCCCCGTGTTCTTCGAATGGATCTCTTAGTTGTTGAGAGGGTTGCCCAAAAGCGGTATATAAGGCGTACCCAGTAAAGCTTACAAGTAAACCAGATATAAAGATGGCTATTAGGGTTGCTATTTCCATTTTTAGACATTTTCAAGATCACAATACAATGGATCTATAATAAGATCGTTTATTTACAACTACAACGAAATAGCATACAAAGTCAACAGATCTCAATCAATGATTAAATATTATGTCTACACAAACTGTTGAGGATAGTTCTAGATCTGGGCCAAGACGAACTACCGTAGGGAATTTATTGAAACCACTGAATTCGGAATATGGTAAAGTAGCTCCGGGCTGGGGGACTACACCACTAATGGGGGTCGCTATGGCCCTATTTGCAGTATTTCTATCTATTTATTTTGGAAATTTATAATTCTTCCGTTTTATTGGATGGAATTGCAATGAGTTAACTTTAATAAGAACTATGAAGTACTAGTAAAAAAAAATTACTTTACTTAAACTGAAAACTTTGATTTCTAGACCATTTTGGTAGTTCGACCGCGGAATTCATTTGTTTCGGTATCTCCGGAATATGAGTGTGTGACTTGTTATAATTGATCCGATTAATAATACAGAGAATAGTTCTGTCATCTCTATCAAGATGAGTCTATTTCGTCGGATAATTATTCTAGTATCTGGAACACGAAATCCATGTAATATAGAATAGATCAAGAAAAGAAATACGAAAACTATGATTCATAACTAATATTCAGACCTCAAAACTGGAATCCAAAAATTTCAAATAAATATTTTCTAAATAAAAATAAAATGATTTTTCTTCTTTCAGACTCTCTCTTTTTTACCGAAGGACAACTCCTTTTCTAGATTTTGTTCAGTCATAACATTCATTGAATAAGTGATTATGAAAGTGTTCTTACTCAGAGAACCCTTGAGTTTAGCTTGGCTTGAGGCTTGGCTTTATTAAATCATCGTGGTTCTAGTATGAATCTGGAGTTTTGATTGATTCATGGGATCTCAACAAGTGAATTCCTATACCTATTATATAGATAATATATATATAACTATATATATCTATATTCTATATCTATATTCTATATCTATATTCTATATATAGTTCAAATAGTTAAAATATAGTTAAAATAGTTTAAAAAAAAAAGATAAATAATATAGTTAAATAAGAGTCAATACACATTACAAAAAAAAACAAGAAAAAAAAATAAAAAATAAAAAATAAATAGGAAAGAGAAGATTCAAGAGGCCTGTAATAATCAACATAAAAAAAGACGGGTGAGCCAACTTGATATTTTTAGGCATTATCATACAAAGAATACAAAGAATAGATTTCTAATTTTTTTTACTTCGTATCTTTGGGTCGGAGTAAATCAAGCAGCTAAACTAAGAAGTTTTGAACTTTCTATTACATATCTGTTGAAATCAACATTTGTGTGTTTCTGCTTGAGCCGTACGAGATGAAATTCTCATATACGGCTCTCCGAGGGGAGTTTCTTGGTTTTGGGTTACCTATCTCAATAAAGTATATGATTGGTTTGAGGAACGTCTCGAGATTCAGGCGATTGCAGATGATATAACTAGTAAATATGTTACTACTCATTTAAAAATATTTTATTGTTTGTGGTTGATCACACTTATTTGTTTTTTAGTAAAAGTAGGTACAGGTTTTGCTATGACTTTTTACTACCGTCCAACTACAGAGGCTTTTTCATCTATTCAAGATACATAATGACGAGGCCAACTTTGGTTGGTTAATCCGATCGTTCATCGATGGTCGGCTAGTATGATGGTTCTAATGATGATTCTTCACGTATTTTGTATACAGTGTGGATTTTAAAACCCCGCCAATTAACTTGGGTTACAGGTGTATTTTTGGGTGTATTGAAAGCATCTTTTTGTGTAACTTGTTATTCCTTACCTCTGGACCAAATTGGTTATTAGTCAAAAATTGTGACAGCGTACTGAAGCTATTCTGGAATAGGATCACCTTTGGTAGAGTTATTACGTGGAAGTGCTAGTGTGGGCCAATCTACTTTAACTCGTTTTTATAGTTTACACACTTTTGTATTGCCTCTTCTTACTGCCGTATTTATGTTAATGCATTTTCCAATGATACGTAAGCAAGGAATTTCTGGTCCTTTATAGAATCATAGATATTTGTAATTGATCATATCATACTGGCGAGGAACGATAGACAATAATATTTCATCATTGCTAGAAATATGGATTATTGAAAAAGTAAGACATGTTATTTGGATATTTTTCTTCAACTTCAAAATATTGTATTCCTTATTTGATATAAATAGTTGAAGTAGATTTTCCTAGTATAGGGTGGATTATGGGAGTGTGTGACTTGAACTATTGATTAGGCCATGCAGATATATTATTTTATCTGGCACGTTGGAATGAATTCATAGCCAAATGTGTCTCCGCATCCAACCATCATGTAAACCCCTTATGTAGTAGAGGAGAGGCCGGTTCGCTTGAGGAGAGTCTTTTCTATGATCATACCTGAATGATGTTATGCATGAACAGGCTCCGTAAGATCCCATGGAATAAAATAAGTGATGTGGCATGATTCAATGTTATGTTTATTCCACTTCCTTATTTTATTTATAGTATAGAAATGCATTCATTTCCTCTCAGATCGATCCCGATCCATAATACTATCGGAGTGAAATAGGGGATCTAAGGAAGAACAGAGGCTAGACTTTATTAGTAACAAGTAAATACTTTGTATGTAAAGAAATCGAGATGTTGTGGAGGTAAACACAAATAAAAAGACATAAGACAATCCAAAAAGCACTTGATCATGATCAAATTTATAATATAAGCCTACTTGGATATTGAGCATTTACCTGTAAGAACTGAATTAATTGCAATGAATAGGTCCAACTCTATAAAATGGAATCCGGTAAATCCTTTCTTACATAGAGTCATTACATTATATATATAATGTGGGGATATGTATGAGATATGGATTTTATATGGATCTATTTTTACCAATACTTTTATTCTTGCTCGAGCCGGATGATGAAAAATTATCATGTCCGGTTCCTTCGGGGGATGTATCCATAAGAATTCACCTATCCTAATAACAAAGAAACCTGACTTGAATGATCCTGTATTAAGAGCTAAATTGGCTAAAGGGATGGGACATAATTACTATGAAGAACCCGCATGGCCCAACGATCTTTTATATATTTTCCCAGTAGTCATTCTCGGTACTATTGCATGTAATGTAGGCTTAGCGGTTCTCGAACCGTCAATGATTGGTGAACCGGCGGATCCGTTTGCAACTCCTTTGGAAATATTACCTGAATGGTACTTCTTTCCTGTATTTCAAATCCTCCGCGATAACCAATAATAAGTTATTAGGTGTTCTTTTAATGGTTTGATCAATGGGATTGTTGATAGTACCTTTTTGGAGAATGTTAATAAATTCCAAAATCCATTCGTCGATGCTACAATGCTTTTTTTTGATCGATGCTGCGAGCTCTTTGGTTAGGTATTGGAGCAACATTACCTATTGATAAATCCCTAAGTTTAGGTCTTTTCTAAATTGATTCAACCATAAAATATCATAATGTAGCTATCTAAGGAACAGTGAATTTAAAGTCACTGTTCCTTAGATACATTAATTTTTTTATGATCATTCCACGAAAACACGAATTGTGTCAAAAAAGAAGAAAAACCCTTTTTTTCTTTTGATTTTTGATTTTTATTATTTATTATATTAGAAAAAGGATTAAATAATTACAATGGATTTAACAAAATGAAAACTGATTTTTAGGTAAATCAATTTCGAAATGCTTCCGTAAAGTGTCTGATATCTCTTTTACATCTTCTATCCGAAAATATTCAATTCTCATAAGATCTTCTTTACTCTTGCTTAAAAGTTCTAATAGTGTATGTATATTCGACCTTTTGAGACAATTATAGGTCCGATAAGGTAATTCTGATTGGTCAATAAAAATACATTTCAATGGAATTTCTTTTTTGTTTTTCTTTAGATTAGTTAATCTATCTTGAAAAGTAAAAATCGGTAGAGTAAACCTGTTTTTATTTTCTTTTAATTTAAAATTTATGTCCTCTTCCTCCCCATGTAGAAAAGAAATAAATAAATCAATCAAATTACGAGAAGCTTCATAAAGTGCTTCCTTAGAAGTTAAACTTCCATTTGTCCATATTTCTAGAAAGAGTATCTCTTCTTTTTCCTTCCCATTCCCAAAAGAATGAATACTATGATTCGCATTTCGAACCGGCATAGATACAACATCTATAGGATAACTTCCATCTTGAGAGTTAATTGTTAGTTTTGTACGATATCCGCGATCTCTCCTTATTTGTAATCCAATACACAAATCAATTGGTTCCGTAAGATTAGCTATATGTTGTGTTGTGTCAACTATTTTCACGGAAGGTGGTGAAATGCTATCTTGAGCGGTTACGTATTTAGGGCCCTTGACGCAAATGGATGCATCTCGAACTCCATGTATATTACTTCTCAATACAATTCCTTTCAAATTTAGTAAAATTTCATGTACCGATTCTTCAATACCTACTATCGTAGAATATTCATGTGGCACCTTTTCAGATTTTGCACATGTGATACATGTTCCTTCTATTTCTCCAAGTAAAGCCCTTCGCATGGCAATACCTATGGTATCAGCTTGATCTTTCATAAATGGGCACAGAATGAAACGACCATAATAAAGACGATTACTATCTATTCTTGATTCAACACACCTCCACTGCAGTGTTCGAGTGGATCCTACTACTTCCTCTCGAACCATAACTAACTAATACTATTATTTGATCAGATCATTGAATCATTTATTTCTCTAGAAATCCTTTTTTATTATTTCTATACACGTCTTTTTTTAGGAGGTCGACATCCATTATGTGGCATAGGTGTTACATCACGTACGAAACTTAGTCGTATACCACTTCTACAAATGGCTCGTAATGTTGTGTCTCTTCCAAGTCCAGGACCCTTTATCATAACTCCTGCTCGTTGCATACCCTGATCAACTATAGTACGAATAGCATTTACTGTTGCTGCTTGAGCAGCGTAGGGTGTCCCTCTTCTTGGGCCTTTGAATCCAGAAGTACCAGCAGAGGCCCAAGAAACCACTCGACCTCATACATCTGTAATAGTTACAATAGTATTGTTCAAACTTGCTTGAACATGAATAATTCCTTTTGGTATTCTACGTCCATTCTTACGTGAACCAATACGCTCATTCCTACGTGAACCAGTTTTTGGTATAGCTTTTGTCATATTTTATCATCTCATAACTATGAGTCAGAAATATACAGAAAGAAAAGATACGGAAATATCCATTTCATGTTAAAAAAAATCCCCCTTTTGCCCTTCCTTTATTAACAAAAAAAACTTTTTTTTTGTTATCCTTGTCTTTGTTTATATATATAATAATAATAATAATAATAATAATAATAATAATAATAATCATAATAATAATCATAATAATAATAATATAAAAATACCCTTGTTAATTAAGAAATTATCTTGTAGAATTTTTTAGGAATTTTTCTGGATTTAAATGGAAGTTTTATATATATTTCATGGGGATAAAGCAAACAGACTTTTGTAAAGCCTGTTTAGACTATCTGATATTGAGTAATTAATAGGTAATTAACTTTAAAGCCGTCGAATCCCTTCTCTTCCCCCGATGCTCTCTTTCTCTTCTGAAACCGCTGTCGATCCCTCTCCTTCTCCCTCTCGGCATCTTCTTCCTCGCGACTCAACTCTCGCATCCTTATTCCTCGCCGCAGCCGACCTCTTATTCTTTCTCCTGGTGGCGAGCGATGGCAACCGGTCTCGGCGGAGCCCAGGGATGAGTCGACGGTAAGCACGTGCGGCTGGGAGCTTGAAATCAACGGTGTCCAGTTAGCACCTACCCTTGCAGTCGCTGCCGGAGCAAGCTTAGGAACTGGTGGTGCTAGGGCAGTGACAAGGTTGTCGACAAACGGAGTAAATTTGGGTAGCCAGCAGAGCCACCGGGAAAAGGGGGGGGGATTTCGCTGGCGATTGTCGCAGTAACAAGGTAAGGGGCCGACCTCCTTGATTCTAGACGAGATCGATACCAAGCTGTGGAATTTCCATTCTGAGCTTCATTGGTCAATGTGGGCAGGGATCCAAAGCCAGTGAGCAGAGGAGAAGAGGAAGGAGTACCGTCGGTGGCAGCTTCACCATGTCTTGATCGAGAGTTGCTATTCTCGATCTCTGCCAGAGCAAGGTGAGGTGTCGTTACGTTCTCAATTTCGGATGAGAAGCCATTTCTCACCCATTCTCTCCTTGGCGATACTCGAACTCTAGGGATTAGGGCAGCAATGGTTTTCTTCCGGCGAACAAGGCAATTAGGGGAGAAACACCGCCGGTGGATCCTAAGTGATGGTAAATATCCTGATTGCTCTTTCGTTTGGGTTATTGTGATTCTGTGTGATTTTGTGATGTATTTTAGACGATGAAGATGAGGTAAGATTTGTTTTTTTCCTATTCAAATGGGTTTTGTAGATTTGTTACACTAAGTTAGATTAAGAAGTTGGCAGAAGGAGGTTGGGCTTGTGATGTCAGATCAATTCGGATTAAATTGAGGTTGAAATCCTTTTTGCATATCAAGAAGAAGAGGATGTTGAACCAGTGTTAGGTAAGGTTAGATTTGGATAAATGAATGGTTAAATTGTGTAGTGGAGATTGTCAAGCTTAGAGAAGTTTATGGTTTCTACATTTACAGATTTTGAGGAGCCTTGTGTGTAGGGTCGATGGTGGCCGACTAGAGGGGGGTGAATAGCCCTCAATCGTCGTACGGTGGAATACGATCATTCTTGCATGCTTGTCTACAATTGTTGTTAATATACGTAGCGGAATAACAATAGAAATAACAACAATAAACAATCACACACAAGACACGGCAATATACATGGTTCGGAACCAAATGATTCCTACTCCACGAGCGAGCTCACCGAGCTCTAGTTATGCGCACGACACTAACTAAACCACTCCTTCTCGACTACACGTCGGAGGTGGAGAAACCTCGTACAAGCTATTACAACAAGTAATATGAAATATAAGAAGAAATAAAAAGATAATACAAAAAAGAACTTTTACACAATTGCTTTGATCACTTTCTTGTTGCTTGCTTTAGATGGCTCTTGAAGGCCTGGAATGCAACAGCAATTCCCCTCCAATAGCTTCACAAAAGGCTTGGTGAATCCCCCATCTTGAACTCCATTTATAACCTGGATCAAGCTAATTTCGCGCGCATCAGTCGACTGATCATGACCATCAGTCGACTGGTCCTGTAGTCGTTGTCTCACAACAGACCAATGGATCACACATCGGGCCGATCGATGGTACCCATCACCGATCGATACCCCATCGCCGATCACCGGCGAGCTCGACTAGCTTCGCTCGTGCAGATAGTGTGATCGACCGACTACTTCCCTTAAGCGATAATCGATGGTATCAACAATGATCGCATCCCTTGTCACTGACTGATCCGACCTGACTGCTCGAACCCTAGTCGACTTAGAGCAGTCGACTAGCACCTATGCCAGTCGACTGATGTCGGGTAAAACCTCAAACCCAAGTTGTTTGAGCCTCCGACACTCAGTCTTAGTCACTTGGCCAAGTCCACCTCATCCCTCATGGAGTTCCCCACCGAAGCTCTCTTCCCTCGGCCTACGTCCCTCGGATGCATCAAGCACACGGCTTCGCAACGCTATCCTTCGCGTCTCATGCCCTCGAAGTATGCTTCCCTTTGGGCTCACTCCATTCGCTCCTCATCCGACGGTCCCTCGGATGCACCAAGCGCACGGCTTCGTAATGACATCCTTCACCGACTCAAGGACCCCGAGCCTAGTGAACTTACCAAGTCCTCAAGACTTCCCACATGCACCAAGCGCACGACTTCGCAATGCATTTCTCACCAAGCACTAAGCGCACGGCTTCGCAATGCTTTGGACTTTTCCACACCAAGCTCCATGCTTGGATTTTCCATGCCAACTCCATGTTGGACTTTCCCACACCAAGCTCCATGCTTGGATTTTCCATGCCAACTCCATGTTGGACTTTCCTATGACAATCCCATGTCATAAGTTTTGTCTATCATCAAAATACTGCTCGAGTCAAACTCGAGTCAACCTGGGCCGATTGCACTAACAATCTCTCCCTTTTTGATGATTGACAAAACTACCATCTCAAGTCTACCAATTCTCCCATATTGGCAATTCTCACATCCCAATGAGAATTCCAACGAACTCTAATTGGTAACTTCTCCCCCTTTTTAACATTACATCAAAAAGATCCTCTCCAAGGGTATGAATATCTTATATCCCAATGAGATCTTACAATCTCTCCCTTGGAGGAACACATACCTGCAATCTTTCTAGTGATCCCATATCACTTAAGAGAGGCAACCCAATTTTCCTCCCATGAGGAAATACACATCCATCTTCCCATGATGGATACCTCCCCCTAGAGGCTTGCTCCCCCTTTACCATTACACCAATAATGTCCTTGGAGAATCCCTAAGCCAATAGGAGCATTAACCAAATCAAAATTAAGGCAAAGTTCAACAATGAACTCTCAACCACCTTAAAATTGATACTCTCCCTAAACACTTGTCCTAATCCATGTCCAATGGATTTCCACCCTTTCTAATGCTCTCCCAAGCATGTCCTAGGGTTAGGAATGGTTAGGGGACCAAAACACAGCTGAACATGGGCTTAACTACTTCCACATCAGATTGATCGACCGCCTTGGCAAATGATCGATAACTAATTAGCTTTTTTGAATTTCAGAAATGGATTTCTGAAATTCGTAAGTAAATATACATACGTTGATAAATCATGAAATTTTGTACGTATATTACTTATCACAATAATTATGGGTGAAAAATATTAGAAAATTATTTTACCCACCAATTAGCGAGATTGATACAAAGTTCAAAAAGTTAGAAAAGCTTCAATATTGAGCCCTCTTTGTATCATCCCATTCAATGGTGATAGCTATCAAAAGATAGACTTCACCAAGGTTTTTCAAAATGTTTTCAAACCCTTTAATTCATTTTTCCTAAACATATCACTTGTATCTAGATGTGTAAAACACATACAAGGCAATTAATATAGTGATATGTGGGTTTTTGTTCTTTAATAGTCTCATGCATATTCTAAGGCAACTCTATTTGATTCCCTTATGCATGGGACTTCAAATCATGTCATTGTCCTTAATTCCATTTTATTTTATGCATGATGATGATTATGACATATATATGATATAACTAAGCATGTGCCAAAATCATGATGTCATGACATGTGAATGAAATTTTAGCATACATGACATATAAAAGTAAGTCTAAACATGATCATGACATTTTTAGAGATAAAAATAAAAATGATGTCATGACATAGCAAGGCTAAATAAATCATGGCAAGAAAAATATGCTAAGGTATAGAATACCTAAGTGTTGAATCCAAATTGTCATTTCTAGGGTTAAGTCCATTTTTGCCTTAATGCCATTTATCCCCTTAGTGTGCCATAACCCCAAAATGGCACACCCATACCTCTAAGACCTAATTGTGCCAATTTAATTATTTTTCAACTTCTCAAGCACATTGGCACATCCTAATGTGGCAACTCACAATGGCTAGGTTAACTGCCCATCCACTTAGGGTTGACACACCCTAACCCATCTAGCGTGAATCGATCACGCTTCTAGGAACCCAATACCTATTGGAGCTCCTTGGGTTAACAAGGTATTCACTAGGGATAACCTCCCTAGATACCTTCCTAATGACCCTTTTAGGCTTTGAAGCCATAGTCTTTTGGGTCTTTCCTAGGTCAACTCTAGAGGTAACTCCTCCAATGACCTTCTTAGTGGCCTTCTTGGTTTTTCTTAAGTCCTTAGCCACTAAACACATACCATGGCTAGACTTAGGGATGACTTCCCTATTAGCCTTGGTTTTTCTAGACCTAGATGTTGTTCCATAATTAAATGGAACATTATGATAAGTCTTCTTGGGCTTAGGTTTGTGACTCAAACCTTCCTTGCCCTTAGACCATTTTTGAACCCAGGTATTGACTTTTGGGAATTTGACCCTTGAATAGAATTTTCTATAATCCTAAGGGTCTTTTCCATTCTCTCAAGTCTTGACCTCAAGACTTGGTTCTCTAACTCCAATTTTCCCAATTTTTAATTTTCATTTGGTTTTTGGGAATTGTTTTTCCTTTTAGGCATATACCTAGATTTCTTGGGGTTAATGCCCAAGTTCTCTTCTATTCTTCTAATTGACTCCCTAGGTAGGATTGGTCTAGTGTTATTGGTCCTAGGTTTATCCTTAGATAAACTAACATGCTTGGCACCTAAACAATAAACCCTATTATTTCTACTAGCATGCTTTTCATTAATAATTGCAAGAGAACTAAAATAGTTTTTAGCATGCTTTTTAACTTTAGGAATTGAAGGTGCATAATTTAAATATACCTTAGGGTTAGCTTGGGAAGCTCCCCCTACATGAGATACACCTTCTTGCCCTTTCTTCCTCCCCCTAGGACATTGGCTTCGGTAGTGTCCCTTTTGATTGCATTTAAAGCACACAATGTGCTCTTTGCTTCTAGTTGTGGGAACTCCGGCATCCTTTGACTTTGGGTTGACTTTTGGTGTCGATGTCTTCTTCTTAGCCAATTTTGGCCATTTACTCTTGTAATGCCCTTTCTCCCTACACTCAAAGCATATTATGTGATCTTTATTTAAAATCATTATGCTTGAGTTACCTAGAGAAGTGGAGGACTCTTGGTCACTTCTTCGGGAGGTAGATGCCTCATTTTGATCTTGCTTCAGAGTGGAAGATTGCCTCGCCTCCCCCTCAATGCTAGAGGTGGAGGTCTCCACCAAATCATCAACATCATCAAATGTGAATGACAATTCTTCCTCGGCATTCTCCTCTACTTATGCCGGTTGGAAATTTTCTTGGAATTTCATTATCTTCTCCCATAATTCCTTTGCATCCCTAAAATTACCCAACCTAGACCAAATGTTGTTAGGAATCAAATCACTAAGTAATTCGATTACCTTGAGATTTGTCTCGAAGTCCTTGATTTGGTCTTCGGTCCACCTTGACTTCTCAATTTTCTTGTTGTCTTTATCCCTAGGCATCTCAAAATCATTTTCTACAATAATCATAAAATCAAAGTCGGTTTCGAGATATACCTCCATCCTTTTCTTCCACCAAGAAAAGTCTCCATCGAATTTCAGTGGATGGATGTTGTATCCGACCATCTTGTAGTGCTTGTGTCGGCGGTTAGTCCTCGACAAGCTCCTTGGCTCTGATACCACTTATAGGGTCGATGGTGGGCAGCTAGAGGGGGTGAATAGCCCTCAATCGTCGTACGGTGGAATACGATCGTTCTTGCATGCTTGTCTATAATTGTCATTAATATACGCAACGGAATAACAATAGAAATAACAACAATAAACAATCACACACAAGACACGACAATATACGTGGTTCGAAACCAAATGATTCCTACTCCACGAGCGAGCTCACCGAGCTCTAGTTATGCGCACGACACTAACTAAACCACTCCTTCTCGACTACACGTCGGAGGTGGAGAAACCTCGTACAAGCTATTACAACAAGTAATATGAAATACAAGAAGAAATACAAAGACAATACAAAAGAGAACTTTTACACAATTGCTTTGATCACTTTCTTGTTGCTTGCTTTAGATGGCTCTTGAAGGCCTGGAATGCAACAGCAATTCCCCTCCAATAGCTTCACAAAAGGCTTAGCGAAATCCCCCATCTTGAGCTCCATTTATAACCTGCATCAAGCTGATTTCACGCGCATCAGTCGACTGATCATGACCATCAGTCGACTGGTCCTGTAGTCGTTGTCTCACAACGGACCAACGGATCACACATCAGTCGACTGATGGTACCCATCAGTCGACTGATACCCCATCAGTCGAGTGCTGGCGAGCTCGACTAGCTTCTGTGCCCGTGCACAGTGCGATCAGTCGACTGCTTCCCTTAAGCAGTCGACTGATGGTGTCAACAGTCGACTGCCATCCCTTGGCAGTCGACTGATCAGCCAGACCCTGTTCAGTCGAACACCAGTCGAACCCTAGTCGACTTAGAGCAGTCGACTGGCACCTATGCCAGTCGACTGATGTCGGGTAAAACCTCAAACCCAAGTTGTTTGAGCCTCCGACACTCAGTCTTAGCCACTTGGCCAAGTCCACCTCATCCCTCATGGAGTTCCCCACCGAAGCTCTCTTCCCTCGGCCTACGTCCCTCAGATGCGTCAAGCGCACAGCTTCGCAATGCCATCCTTCGTGTCTCATGCCCTCGAAGTATGCTTCCCTTTGGGCTCACTCCATTCGCTCCCCGTCCGGCGGTCCCTCAAATGCACCAAGCGTACAGCTTCGCAATGCCATCCTTCATCGACTCAAGGACCCCAAGCCTAGTGAACTTACCAAGTCCTCAATACTTCCCACATGCACCAAACGCACGGCTTCACAATGCATTTCTCATCAAGCACCAAGCGCACGGCTTCGCAATTCTTTGGACTTTTCCACACCAAGCTCCATGCTTGGATTTTCCATGCCAACTCCATGTTGGACTTTCCCACACCAAGCTCCATTCTTTGATTTTTCATGCCAACTCCATGTTGGACTTTCCTATAACAATCCCATGTCATAAGTTTTGTCTATCATTAAAATACTGCTCGAGTCAAACTCGAGTCAACCTGGGTCGATTGCACCAACATTGTGAATCCAATTGGGCTATGGAAATTGATCGTTTTAAAGCTAGGAAACTTCGCTTCCCACTTCAACTCGGTCGCTTGTTCATGGCGATCCCATCGATGTCCCCGGATTAAAAAAAAATTAATCCTAAACAAAAGGGATCACCCAAGCAACTGTTTCATCGTCGTGCTATTTGTTTAGAGTAGTCACTTGAACAAACTTGTTGTTCAAGCCACCAACCTCTATTCTACGAATAGCCGCGGAATAGACGATGTACAGATCGCCGGCTTTTGTGTTTATATTCGGGGTCCAAATTATTTTAGGCATAAAAACAGAATACTACATGCATATATAATTGAAAAACAATTATAAACATGTTACAAAAGAAAATAGACAATCGATATACCTCTCGATCTTCTATTGTATGTCCTTCCTCCTTTTGGACGTCGTGTGGGCGACGATCTACCAAAAGTCGAAGCTCCTAGATCATAAATCTTCCTTCCTTGCTCGCTCCGAACAAGAGGAAGAATAAGAAACAAAACACTTTTCCTTCTTTCAACCAACCACCAAGCTCCAAACTTGGTGCTTGCCGTCAGCCAAGAAGGATTGGATGAAGAAGATAGATGTCGGCCAAGAGCTCCAAGGGAAGACCCTAAGACTTGTTTCCACCGGCCAAGGAGAGGAGAAGGATTAGGTTTGGACGCCAACCAAGGGAGGGGAGAAGGATATGTTAGTAATATATGAGAGATGTCCTAAGGCAATCGCCTTATGTTTCAACCATTTATATGATAAATGAAGATTCACTATTTGAGTATACATGTTTTCATGTATTTGATTAGATCTTAAACTCATTTACTGAATGTCCACGATACGATTCATAGCATGAGAGAATTTGTGATTGGATCACAACTAGTGAGTATCTCTACATGTGTAATTGTGATGTATCGGAATTATCCCTAGTCGATGAATCGATGGATTTGGACACCATCGATTTTGTCAAGACTAGCACGAGGTATACTCCTTGGTGTATCCAAGCAGCTGATTCTCACTGGCTGGAGACATTATGATGTCCGGAGTTAATTGTGGATGCTAGTTATGGAAACTAGTTCATTGGAGTGACCAGCTGTAAGAGTTCATATGGTTCTCTACATATATAGATATGTCAATGAAGTTCTTACTGCAGCTTAAGTGCGATGTTCCTTTGACTTGCGGTATTCAAGTCATCTTAATCATGAAGACTTATGCTTTGACATCTTAAGCAAGCATCTCTGAGGAGATGTGGACTCGGGATGATTAGGTATAAGTCGAAGTGATCGAAGGTGTTTGAATAGCCTATAAAGGATTCACCACTCCTTGCGAGGAGATGTATACCCATGGCCTCTCGTCGGATTGTTACTAAAGTCTTTGGCCAAAGTATTACATGTTAAGAGTAAGGTACTCTTGGATACATGTGCAGTAACTAGAATCCGTAGGACGAGGAAATGATACTTAGGCCAGGTGTGACATAGTCAACCTAGTGGAGACTGACACTATAGACCATGTCCTGAACCAAGTGGGTATAAGATGAGTGAAAGGAATGGGGCACGATTCATTGTAGCTGCTGAAGGGTTTCAGAAATAGTTCTGGATCAACCGTTGATCTTTTTGGTTAATTAGGGATCATGATGTACTACTAGGTGTCACTCATGATCGTTCTATAGTTAATGGTTATTTATAGACGGCCAACATAAATCAAGAACCTATTTGGTCACACACACAATGAGCATAATTCGAAGGATTTAAAATGAGCTTGAGAATGAGATTCTCAGACTGAGAGAAACTAGGTTTGGTTAGACCAAACAAGGAGTGAACATGAAATCGTTTCAGTCGCAATGGAAGTGTGGATTGGCCGTGTCTTATGAAGACATGATGGATGAACCAAATTGGTTTGGTTCTAATCCAATGGTGGAGAATAAACCAAAGGGGTTTGGTTTGTTTTAAACGAATGAACCAAAGTTGGTTCGGTTAATTTTAACTTAAAATAGACCAAATCGGTTTGGTTTATTTTAACTTAAATTAATGGAGCGGGTTAACGGGTTTTGGTTATGAACCAATAACTATTAGAAGAATTTGTTCTCTATAAAATAGGGCTCAAGGGTTTAATGAGAGCCCTAATCCAAGTTGCCGCCCCCTCTCCTTCTCCTCTTGTGGTTGGCGCCCAAACCCTAGCCGCCGCCCACCCTTGTGCCGGCGTCCAAGCTTCAGCCCACGATCCTCCGGTGATCCTCCTTGGCTCCAGTGACCAAGGACTAGCTGGCCCTCTTCCCTTTGGCCGGCGCTAACTCCTCCACCAAGCTGTCCAGTTTTCTGGACAGCTTCTTTCCTTCGTGTCGGAGCGTCGTTTGGACGACGTTTGGAGTTCCAACAGTGTCTACTTTGCCGGGGATTTGATCTCCGGTAATCCTCATAGGTGGAGTGATCTGGCCAAATCACATTGACGAATACCTACCTCCGAGAAGTTTAGTTTTGAGGACTTCGTTGTTTGATCCGAATTTGATTCGATTGGTGATCATCTCTTCGATCACATCCGCCTTCAACACGAGGCTAGTAACCTCGCATTTAAGACGTAAGGCTCGGTGACTTTGTGAATCATCCCCAAGGATACTCAGCGGATACACGGATAGAGACGATTCTTAGCGAGGATCGCCTTGCTGATGTCGCTCCCACACGTGATACGTAAAGGTATAATGAGTATAAATTTCCTTTTATTGCAAAATTTGAAACTACGGTTATATCTACACATGTTGTACTATGCATGCGTGTGGTGTGTGTGTTGTAATAAATTTGATTTATTATTTTATTTCTTCCGCTGTACACATGTTTACGAAACATGTTCGAACACACACTCACCGCGGTGCCGAAAACCCAACAATGGTATCAGAGCCCAGTTTGTGTTTTGACATAATCGTAAAATTATTTTACGATAGTCGTAATGGTATTTATGGAAATTTTCTACTTTTGGAAAGTTAGAAGTATTTATGGAAATTTTAATTTTGGAAAGTCTAGAAGTATTTATGGAAATCTTCTACTTTTGGAAAGTTAGAAGTATTTATGGAAATTAATATTTTCCATAAATAAAATATTTGATTAGATTTGGAAATTTGTTTCCTAATTTAATCATGATTTGATTTGGAAAATCAAATCTTAAAATATTTTATTTCCATAAGTAGTTTTGATGATTTAAGAAATTTGTTTCCTAAATTGACTTTCCATAATCAACACTTTCCACAAAAAAAAATGTGATTAGATTTAGAAATTTGTTTCCTAATTTAATCATGATTTGATTTGAAGAATCAAATCTCAAACATATTTTATTTCCATAAATAGTTATGACATATAAGGAAATTTTGTACATGTCATAATTGTATGTCATGTAATTGCATTAGATGCATATCATTATGCCATGCGTGTCATGACATGTAGATGTATGTCATGTAGATAATAGTTATTTGCATGCAAAGAGGATGAGATATAAAAACCCTTACTCAATATTAAAGCCTACACCTTCTATTAATATGGCTAGAACCAGAGTTCCGTTTCTTGTTTAGGTTGTTGGACTCTCTCCAAGCCTGGCTCGAACCCGAACATGTTCAAACCATGGAATAGTTTAATACTAATATGGTAAGAGTCAGGGTCAATTGTTAGCTTTGGTTGTTGGACTCTCTCCAAGCCGAGCTAATTGGTTGAATGTACTCTAACCATATTAAAACTATGTCTTGATTAATGGACTGGCTTTAACCTGGAGCATCGACTTGTTGGACTCTCTCCAAGGTCGATGTGAAGGGAGGTGAAGTTGGGTGCTATGCATATGATGCATACTTGTTAATGTGTTAACAACCCGATGTATGTGTGAACATTCAATTAGTTGATAGCATATTGTGATAGTTGCATATATGTGATATGCAATCGGTATATTTGATACCTACCATCGTAGCTATGAATGGCTTGTTGGACTCTCTCCAAGGTTGTTCATATCTATATTGGATATCAGCCCATTCGGAGATGGACCTACGATCTCCCGAAGTGATTTTGGGGTTTTTGAAATTCGAAAAATGAATGGGACTTGTAAATGTATGTTGATGCATTTAAATCATCTTTCTCATATATGCTCGTTTTGTATTTCTAGTTTAATTGATTGATCATGATGTCTTTAAATTTGTGCTCTATCTTGAATTCAAATAAATTGACTAGGTCAAACTTCTTGGACTGGCTTTTGGATTTAACCTGAGAATTGTTCTCAAGGTTGAAAAGCTTGCGAATGTACTCGAAGCGCCTCTTCCCGCCCGTCCTAGTGACAATGCAACTCCGGACCAATTGTTGGCCTATCAAAAATATGTGACTGATTCTGAAATGACAAGTTGCATCATGCTAGCCATGATAGTACTCGAGCTACAGAAGTAGCATGAGCATATGGATGCTCATACTGAAGTCTTTCATCTCTATGAGTTGTTTGATGAGCAAGTGAGATTCGAAAGGTTCGAAGTCTCCAAGCTCCTCTTCACCTCTGAGATGCAAGAAGGTTCATCTGTGGTACTGCTCAACATGCTGAAGACTGTGGAGCCTTCTGAGAAGCATGAGTAGGGGATGGTGTTGTTAGTTGATTCCTCGAAGAAAGGTTCTAAGAGGGAGTCAAAGGAACAGCAGAAGGGGAAGAAGAAAAAGCCTAAAAGGGCAAAACCAGCTCAAAAGGGCACTTGCCATCATTATGGCAAGGAGGGCCATTGGTGAAGAAATTACAAGATTTATCTTGAGTTCGTGAAGAAGAATAAGGCATCGGATGCCCCATCTTCTTCAGATATCTTTGTTATTGATTGTCATTCTATTTTCTCAAACACTTGGGTATTGGATACTGGGTGTGGCTCATATATATGTAATGACATACACGGGCTAAGGAATAGAAGAAGACTCGTCGAGGGAGAGTCAAATTTACGTGTTGGGAATGGAGCAAAGGTTGCTGCACTCGCCATCGGAACGTATTTGTTGAAACTCCCTACAGGACTTGTCTTATAACTGGACAATTGCTTTTATATTCATTCATTGATAAAGAACATCATTTCTAATTCTTGTTTAAATAGAAATGGGTACCATTTGACTTTTAGTAACAATTGTTGTTACATAACTTTGAATGGAGTTCTTTATGGGACTGGAACTTTGAGCAATGGTATTTATACGTTGGACGTATCCAGTGACGTTTTCAATATCGAAGCGAGCAACAAGCGTGTTCGAAAGGATAATCAATTAGACTCCTACATGTGGCATTGTCGTCTTGGCCATGCAAGCAAGAAACGCATGTCCGAATTACACCGATGTGGAATTATGGAATCGTTTGAATTGGATTCATACGATACATGCGAATCATGCTAAAAAACCAAGATGACTAAGTTACCTTTTACAGGAAAAGGTGAACGAGTGGGAGAGTTGCTAGGTCTAATACATACTGATGTATGTGGACCTATGTCAACTCAAGCTTTAGGAGGCTATAGCTGCTTCATTACCTTCACCGATGATCACTCACAGTTTGGGTATGTGTTCTTGATGAAACACAAATCTGAAGCCTTTGAAAGGTTCAAAGAATTCAGAAATGAAGTAGAGAAACAACATGACAAGAGAATACTTAAGTCAAGAGTTTCTAGATTATCTAAGAGACAATGGTATATTGTCTCAATGGACTCTGCCATATACACCATAGCATAATGGTGTATCTGAGAGGCGTAACCGGACCTTGTTGGACATGGTCAGATCAATGATGAATCATGCAAATCTTCACAAGTCCTTTTGGGGCTATGCACTTCAGACAACTGTTTACTTGTTAAATATAATACCAACCAAGGTAGTCTCTACTACTCCATATGAGATATGGAATAGTAAGAAACCTCATGTATCTTACTTGAAGATATGGGGTTGTCCTACTTATGTGAAGCGGACTGTATCAGACAAATTGGATGCTAAGTCTGATAAATGTCTATTTATTGGATACCCTAAGGAAACAAGGGGTTACCAATTCTATCATCCTGTGGAACAAAAGGTGTTTGTTTCAAGGCATACTGTGTTTCTAGAGAAAGAGTTTCTCTTGCAAGAAAATAGTAAGAGTGTCGTCGAGCTTGAGGAGGCTTGAGAGACTCAAATAGACATTGATGAGATACCTGGTGAAGCACAACAACCAATAACTCATAGTGATGAGCCATCGGCTGGACCTATTGTGACACCACATCTTCGTAGATCTGGTAGAAAATGCAATATTCCTGAGAGATATGGATTTCTCGTAAGTGAATCGAACGACGTATTACTCATTGATGATGAGGAGCCTACCAGTTATGAAAAAGTTCTGACAAGTTCAAAAAGGGATAAGTGGCTTGAAGCCATGAAGTCGGAAATGGATTCCATGTTTGAAAACCAAGTTTGGAACTTGGTTGACCCACCTGAAGGCATAAAGCCTATAGGGTGCAAGTGGGTTTTCAAGAAGAAAACTGACATGGATGGTAATGTGATTACCTATAAGGCTAGATTAGTGGCGAAAGGATATCGTCAAAAGCAAGGTGTTGATTATGACGAAACCTATTCGCCTATAGCTATGCTTAAATCCATTCAGATGCTCCTGGCCATAGCGGCTCATTATGATTATGGGATATGGCAGATGGATGTGAAAACAACTTTCCTTAATGGAAACTAGCTCGAGGACGTGTATATGATACAGCCTGAGGGTTTCACATCGGTTGATAAAACTAAGGTATGCAAATTGCGACGGTCCATATATGGATTGAAGCAAGCATCCATGAGCTGGAATATCCATTTTGATGAGACAATCAAAAGGTTTGATTTCTCACAAAATCCAGACGAACCTTGTGTGTACAAGAAGGTTAGTGGGAGTGCAGTCGTGTTCCTATTATTGTATGTCGATGACATATTACTTATAGGAAATGATATTTCAGTATTATAATCAGTTAAGATTTGGTTGTCCAAGACATTCTCCATGAAAGACCTAGGAGAAGCAACCTACATCCTTGGGATTAAGATCTATAGAGATAGATCAAAATGGTTGCTTGGTCTTTCGCAGTCTATATATATAGACCGAGTGCTAAAGAGGTTTAGCATGTCGGAATCCAAGAAAGGTTTCCTACCCATCAGTGATGGGATACACCTTTCGAAGTCTATGTGTCCGCGCACAGAAGACGAGAGGATTTGCATGAGTAAGGTTCCCTATGTATCCGCAATAGGATCTATCATGTAAGCTATGTTATGTATGAGGCCTAATGTATCGTATGCTCTGAGTGTCATGAGAAGATACTAGTCTGATCCAGGAATGGATCATTGGGCGGATGTTAAGACGATCCTTAAGTACTTGAGAAGAACTAAGGATGTGTTCCTAATATATGGAGAAGGGGACATGGTGATACGCGGGTATACGGATGCCATCTTCGCATGCATAAGGATGATTCCAAGTCTCACCGATATGTGTTCACCTTGAATGGGGCGCAGTGAGTTGGAAAAGTTCCAAACAAGACATCAGAGCGGATTCTACCATCGAGGTAATACATTGTCTTCCTAAGCAAAGAAAGGAAGCGATTTGGATCAAGAAGTTCATTTATGAACTTGGTGTGGTTCCAGCCATTGTTGAAGCAATATCGGTCTACTGCGACAACAATGGAGCAATAGCACAGGGGAAAGAGCCAAGGTCTCATCAACGATCCAAACATGTGCTTCGCCGCTATCATCTCATCAGAGAGATCATTAGTAGGAAGGAAATACAAATCGAGAAAATCCCCACTGAAAGGAACTTAGCGGATCCTTTGACTAAGGCATTACCTCAAATTAAGTTTGAGGGTCATGTTAGAGCTTATGGTATTGGATACCGTAGCGATTGGCATTAGGTCAAGTGAGAGTTTGTTAGTAATATATGAGAGATGTCATAAGGCAATCGCCTTATGTTTGAACCATTTATATGATAAATGAATATTCACTATTTGAGTATACATGTTTTCATGTATTTGATTAGATCTTAAACTCATTTACTGAATGTCCATGATACGATTCACAGCATGAGAGAATTTGTGATTGGATCACAACTAGTGAGTATCTCTACATGTGTAATTGTGATGTATCAGAATTATCCCTAGTCGATGAATTGATGGATTTGGACACCATCGATTCTGTCGAGACTAGCACGAGGTATACTCCTTGGTGTATCCAAGCAGCTGATTCTCACTGGCTGGAGACATTGTGATGTCCGGAGTTAATTGTGGATGCTAGTTATGGTAACTAGTTCATTGGAGTGACCAACCGTAAGACTTCATAAGGTTCTCTGCATATATAGATATGTCAATGAAGTTCTTACTGCAGCTTAAGTGCGATGTTCCTTTGACTTACGGTATTCAAGTCATCTTGATCATGAAGACTTATGCTTTGACTTCTTAAGCAAGCATCTCTGAGAAGATGTGGACCCGGGATGATTGGGTATAAGTCGAAGTGATCGAAGGTGTTTGAATAGCCTATAAAGGATTTACCACTCCTTGCGAGGAGATGTATACCCATGGCCTCTCGTTAGATTGTTACTAAAGTCTTTGGCCAAAGCATTACATGTTAAGAGTAAGGTACTTCTGGATACATGTGTAGTAACTAGAATCCGTAGGATGAGGAAATGATACTTGGGCTAGGTGTGACATAGTCAACCTAGTGGGGATTGACACTATAGACCATGTCCTGAACCAAGTGGGTATAAGATGAGTGAAAGGAATGGGGCACGATTCATTGTAGCTACTGAAGGGTTTCAGAAATATTTCTGGATCAACCGTTGATCTTTTCGGTTAATTAGGGATGATGATGTACTACTAGGTGCCACTCATGATCGTTCTATAATTAATGGTTAATTATAGATGGCCAACATAAATCGAGAACTTATTTGGTCACACGCACAACGAGCGTAATCTGAAGGATTTAAAACGAGCTTGAGAATGAGATTCTCAGACTGAGAGAAACTAGGTTTGGTTGGACCAAACAAGGAGCGAACATGAAATCGTTTCAGTCGCAATGGAAGCGTGGATGGGCCATGTCTTATGAAGACATGATGGATGAACCAAATTGGTTTGGTTCTAATCCAATGGTGGAGAATAAACCAAAGGGGTTTGGTTTGTTTTAAATGAATGAACCAAAGTTGGTTCAGTTCCTTTTAACTTAAAATAGACCAAATCGGTTTGGTTTATTTTAACTTAAATTAATGGAGCGGGTTAATGGGTTTTGGTTATGAACCAATAACTATTAGGAGAATTTGTTCTCTATAAAATAGGGCTCAAGGGTTTAATGAGAGCCCTAATCCAAGTTGTTGCCCCCTCTCCTTCTTCTCTTATGGTCGGCGCCCAAACCCTAGCCGCCGCCCACCCTTGTGCCGCTGTCCAAGTTGTTGCCGGCGTCCAAGCTTCAGCCCACGATCCTCCGGTGACCCTCCGGTGATCCTCCTTGGCTCCGGTGACCAAGGACTAGCTGGCCCTCTTCCCTTTGGCCGGCGCTAACTCCTCCACCAAGCTGTCCAATTTTTTGGATAGCTTATTTCCTTCGTGTCAGAGCGTCGTTTGGATGACGTTTGGAGCTCCGACAGCGGGTACTTTGCCAGGGATTCAATCTCCGGTAATCCTCATAGGTGGAGGATGAAGGATTCGTCAAACGGTTGACGAATACCTCTCCGGAGAAGCGAGTTTTGAGGACTCGTTTTGAATCCGAATTTTGATTCAGATTGTGCTCTTCTCTCGATCACATAGTCTTTGACACAAGGCTAGTGACTCGTACGAAGACAAGTGAAGTCATCCTGAAGATACTCGGCGTAGATACGGATAGAGGCGATTCTAGCGAGGATCGCTCCAGTTGATGTCTCTCCCGCTACACGTGATACGTCAGGTATACGTAGAATAAATTTCCTTTTATTGAAAAATTTGAAACTGCAGTTATGTCTACACATGTTGTACTATGCATGCGTGTGGTGTGTGTGTTGTAATAAATTAGATTTATTATTTTATTTCTTCAGCTGTGCACATGCTTACGAAACATGTTCGTGATGGCTGAGGGGAAACTTCGCTTCCCCTTTCTACTTAGTCGCTTGTTCATGGCGATCCCTTCTACGTCCCCGGATAAAAAAATTTATCCTTGACAAGAGGGATTGCCCAAGCAACCTTGTCATCGTCGTGCTATTCGTTTAGAGTAGTCACTTGAACAAACTTGTTGTTCAAGTTACCAACCTCTATTCCACGAATAGCCGCGGAATAGACGATGTACGGATCGCCGGCTTTTGTGTTTATGTTCGGGGTCCAAGTATATTTAGCCACAAAACAGAATATATATCATGCATATAATTGAAAAACAAATATAAACATGTAACAAATGAAAATAGAGAATCGATATACCTCTCGATCTTCTATTGTATGATCTTCCTCCTTTTGGACGTCGTGTGGCCGACGATCTACCAAAATTGAAGCTCCTAGATCACCAAACATCCTTCCTTGCTCATTCCGAGCAAGAGGAAGAATAGAAACAAGACTCTTCTCCTTCCTTTAGCCAACCAACAAGCAACAAGCAATTTGCTTGCCGCCGGCCAACAAGGAGAAGGGAGAAAAGGTGAATGCCGACCAAAGCTCCAAGGGAGAACCCTAAGCCTAGGTTTTATAGGCCAAAGAGAGGGAGAGGGGCTGCTTTGGACGCCGGCCAAGGGCTGGAAAGGGATGGTAGGTCGTCGGCCACCTTGAGGAAGAAGAAGATAAGGAAAATATTTCCTTAATAGGTGCCGCCAACTCCAAACCCTAGCCTCCAAGCCTTGCCGCCCAAAACCCTAATCCTATCTCTAATTGGATTCAAGTTGTCGCCCACCCCTTGCCCTACTTTTATAGAGTTAGGGATAAGCCTTGTTTTAATCTCCACCATTGGTTCTAGGGATTTAATCTCAACCGTCGGATCTAGAGATTTAATCTCAATCGTCGGATCTAGAGATTTAATCTCTACCTTTGGATCTAGAGTTTTGTTTCTATCCATTGGATCTAAGCTTCATGAGGTATTAATAGGCTACAATAGGGACCATGAGGAGGAGTTGGATCTTTTCCATCCAATGGATCATGCCCACATAAAGTCCGATCCATTAATGATAATCCAATCCACTAAAGGATTGTCATTGATCTACCTCACCAACCCCCATAAGTTAATATGGGCTCCATATATTAAATGTACATTTTCTCCCCGTGTTTAAGATCTCGAATGTTCGTCGATTAATTAATTTACTGACCATTAATTAATCAACATCTAACTCCATGAGTAGTACCACTCAACCTTTTAATCATGCCGGACCAAGTCCACTTGCAGGGTTTACATGATGAACCTTATGAGCTCCTCAAGGGGACATCATCATCCTAATATATAGGACACGGTTTCCTCCTATAATCAACGTCACACCATATAAATAATATCATTTCCCAACTTACCGAGCCTATCGATTTAATCTATAAATCTCGCCCATTGGTAAATCAAAGAAATAACTACTAAGTATATGTGCCCTTTATTATATCGGGATTAAGAGTATGTACAATATAATATCTGAGGTCTGATTCAATTATGTAGTCAGCAATAAATCAAATCACCTCTAAGTCGGTCCTGCTCAATACACATAAAGTGTACTAGTGTGATTTTATGGTCAAGACAAACCAATACCAAATCACACTACAACCAAACCAATGGTTTGTCCAAAGCCATCTCGGTTGTGAGCCTATACTTATACTTTACAAGGAGCCGATAACATGATCTCTCGTGTGACACCACACACCATGTTATCTACAATGTAATGTATTAGACAATATGCGTAACCATAAAAATATGCAAACAATGATCATGTGATTCTTATTTCAAAATAAAGATGTTCACACAAAAGATAGACTTTTCAGTATACATCCCAATAGTTAAAACACACACTCGCGGTTCCGGAAACCCAACAGGATATGGGTGCCGGCCACCTAGGAAGAGGAAGAAGAAAAGGAAAAAAAACTTCCTTATTTGTGGCCGCCCAACACCTCCAAACCCTAAGCCTCTCAAACCCTAATCCTATCTCTATTAAAATTCCTCCTTGCCGCCCACCCTAAAGCCTCCTTTTATAGAGTTAGGGATAAGCCTTGTTTTAATCTCCACCATTGGTTCTATGGATTCAATCTCAAACCGTCGGATCTAGAGATTTAATCTCAACCATCGAATCTAGAGATTTAATCTCTACCGTTGGATCTAGAATTTTGTTTTCATCCATTGGATCTAGGCTTCATGAGGTTTTAATAGGCTACAATAGGGACTATGAGGAGGAGTTGGATCTTGGTCACCCAATGGATCAAGCCCACATAAAGTCCGATCCATTAATGATTATCCATTCCACTAGAGGATTATCATTGATCTACCTCACCAACCCCCATAAGTTAATATGGGTTCCATATATTATTTATACATTTTTCTCCCCGTGTTTAAGATCTCAAATATCCGTCGATTAATTAATTTACTGACAATTAATTAATCAACATCTAACTCCATGAGTAGTACTCAACCTTATCATCATGTCGGACCAAGTCCACCTGTAGGGTTTACATGATGAACCTTATGAGCTCCTCAAGGGGACATCATCATCATAATATATATAGGACATGGTTTCCTCCTATAATCAACGGCACACCATATAAATAATATCATTTCCCAACTTACCGAGCCTATCAATTTAATCTATAAATCAATCTCGCCTATTGGTAAATCAAAGAAATGAATACTAAGTATATGTGCTCGTTATTATATCGGGATTAAGAGCATGAACAATATAATATCTTAGGTCCGATTCGATTATGTAGTCAGTAATAAATTGAATCACCTCTAAGTCGGTCCTGCTAAATACACATAAAGTGCACTAGTGTGATTCTATGGTCAAGAAAAACCAATATCAAATCACATTACAACCATACCAATGGTTTTTCCAAAGCCATCTCGGTTGTGAGCCTTTACTTATACTTTACAAGGAGTCGATAACATGATCTCCCGTGTGACACCACACACCATGTTATCTACAATGTAATGTATTAGACAATATGCATAACCATAAATATGCAAACAATGATCATGTGATTCTTATTTAAAAAATAAAGATGTTCATGCAAAAGATAGACTTTTCAGTATACATCCCAACACGTTTGAGGTAAGTTCATATTTGAATAGTTGCATATGCTTATCGTTTGCTAGGTTGTTAGTTAATCTAAGTGTGAATGCTTGATTAGTATGATGGAATGGAATAAGGTTATGCCACTATGGGATTTGATTAATTAATCAGGGATTGAGATTGGTTTAGATTTTTATTCCCCAAAAATTTGATTGTGTTAGCATGTGGTTATGTTGGATTCTCCCGTTTCAGATATTTGATTCGAGGTAGAGATCTTGGGATGCGAAGACCATCAACACGAGCTTCATAGTAGGTGGGTAATTCCTACCCTGGTCAGGTAGTTTTAATGCATACAAGTTTAGATGCATGATCATCTTATATGATTAGGTTACCTTGACCCTGCTCTTATTATCTTATGCTTGAACTTATCGTTGGATGTATTTATGCTCAATTGTTGATATCACATATTCCCTATCATGATTTAGGAGTTATAGATGTGATGTAAATTGGCCTAGATGTTTAGTAGGGTGTAAATGTTAGTACGGGTGATGACCCAATTTATAAATTGGCAAAAAGGTCATCCGTGGGTAGGTAATGTCCTAAATGTTGGATTTATTTCCAATACCCGTATGTTGCATACTTGTTACCAACCATGTGTTGTGTAATGGTTGAGTGAAGGATGATTAGTGGGTCGCTGTGGACCGGTGGTCCCAGCTTGATATGATTAGTCGAGTACGACTCTCTATAGGATAGAGAATGCGTCGATCAGTTGAGTACGACTCTCTATTAGATAGAGAGTTATGATCAGTCGAGTATGACTCTCTACAGGATAGAGAGTGCATCGATCAGTTGAGTACGACTCTCTATTTGATAGAGAGTTATGATCAGTTGAGTACGACTCTCGACAGGATAGAGAGTCCGTTAATCAGTTGAGTACGATTCTCTGCAGGATAGAGAGTGTGTTGATCTGATTAGTATGACTTTCTGTAGAATAAAAAGTCTATGGTGGATGTCTGTATGTGAGACATTGCATTCATGTCATTTGCATGCATGCTGGCGACGTGGTCTCCCTTGTGGTTGTGAGGGTTGCCAGTCATCCTGCCTCCACGTTTACTCATAAGAGGAGTAACCGGTGTGAGGGAAGAGCATCTGTTGTGCCGCTCTCTACCACTATAGACGGTGGTAGTTGGAGTTGCGTGCAGTTGTCCTGGGTGCGTGATACTCGACCACTCATTGGTAGTGTTAGTCGGAGTGGCCAGCAGTAGGGACCCCCATTGTGTAGCGAGCTCTTTACGCTCATATGCTACTTGATCATACTGCCCACTCGGCCACTCTATAGCAGTGGTTGGTGTTGAGTTGGGATAATTGTCATGTCGTGCCACCTAGGCCACATTGGGGTTGTGGTAGCGAGTAGGGGTACGCAGGCATGACCATGCATGCTGCATTGCCATATCTTATGGCGCTTTGCATATTACCATATATATACATATATGCATGTATATATATATATATATGGATGGTTGTGATTAATATATATATAGATGCAGTCTATATATATATATATGCTTATTGTGATGTTGCATTTGATTGTACTATGCTTGCTGCATTTGGTTGTACATCATATTCATGCATGCTTCTTGCATTTGTTATACGGTTGTGTCGTATACATGTATATGTGTTGGACAGACCATTAGGTATCGTGACCTATAGTATGGTGAGTTGGTATTACTCTTTCTGTTATATATATGTTGGATATATGCTCAGGTTGGATCAGAGTAGCGTAGCAGACTTTCAGGTATGTCTGCAATTTACGTTGTTCATTTGGTTGACGATATATGTTTGTATTTATATACTATGCTGATATACCTGTTGTACGAGTAGATTAAACTGTTGAATGACTTGTAATATTGATACATATATTTACATGTTCTATCTTATTACCTGCTAAGTTTTACTCACCACCACCATGGACCCTGGGTTTTTCTGTCGCCCAGGTAATAGGTAGAAGTCTTCGTGATGGCTTGGAGCATCGCTGGCTGACATCTCATCTCATCTCCGAGACTCTGGTGGTTGTGTTGTGCTTTCCGTATAAGTGTATTGTATTTGGAGTTTTTGTGATTTACTATGTTGTGGATTCAGATTTTGTCGAGGTTTCGTTATGTTGTGATGTGTTAGTCATACCGGTATGCATGTGTGTAGTTTTTGATGTGGTATTATGTTTCCGGTGTGTTTTGTGTAGTTGTTTTTTTCATATATATATATATATATATATCTTGTTGTTGTTGTGGCCTACAAGCCTTGTATTAACCCGAAATGTTGCCACGTACAGGGGAGATGTCGTCCGTTTGCTTTTCGTCATGGCATACTCTCGGGGCATGACAACTTTAGTGGTATCAGATCCCTAGGTTCTGCGATGCCATACAAGGTTGTTTTGTGTCGAGTCTTGGATTCTCAGGAGTCGATTTGTTCGGTTTTGGTTTTTCGAGATGAGATGGACAGCGGCCTAAGCTCCAAGCAACACGAGCTAAGAATTCTTGAAAAAATTATAATTTAGTAGATATTTATCTAAACTTGATCAGTAGGTGTATACAGTAGAGTTATGACACCTGTGTAGACTTGTAGTAGGGGTCGTCCACCGAGGCAGCCAACTAGAGTTATCTTTAAGGTTTATACTCCTGGTTTTAGTTGACTATGCTTTTAATGTTAATAACAGGGAATAACCTGTAGTGTGTTGGTTATTGTTCGTAACCATGGTATGAGTTGACCCCGAAAATGACCTATTAAGTCTGTGAGTCTTGAACTTGTGTCGAAAAGGTGATTTACCTTTGAGGGTCGACTGATACCGAGTCGGAAAATAGGGGTCAAGTTGTCACATTTATTGTGGAAATCAGAGACTACAGTCTTAGAGATTTTCACTAATTATGCTAGTCAGATCATTACTGTAGGAATGTATACTGAAAAGTCTATCTTTTGTATGAACATCTTTATTTTGAAATAAGAATCACATGATCATTATTTGCACATTTTTATGGTTATGCAATATTATCTAATACTTTACATTGTAGATAACATGGTGTGTGGTGTCACACAGGAGATCATGTTATTGGTCCCTTGAAAAGTATAAGTAAAGGCTCACAACCGAGATGACTTTGGACAAACCATCGGAATGGTTGTAGTGTGATTTGGTATTGGTTTGTCTTGACCTTAGAATCACACTAGTGCACTTTGTGTGTATTGAGCAGGACCGACTTAGAGGTGATTCGATTTATTGCTAACTACATAATCGAATCGGACCTCAGATATTATATTGTACATACTCTTAATCCCGATATAATAACGAGCACATATACTTAGTACTCATCTCTTTGATTTACCAATGGGCGAGATTTATAGATTAAATCGATAGGCTCGGCAAGTTGGGAGCTGATATTATTTATATGGTATGTCATTGATTATAGGAGGAAACCATGTCCTATATATTAGGATGATGATGTCCCCTTGAGGAGCTCATAAGGTTCATCATGTAAACCTTGCAGGTGGACTTGGTCTGGCATGTTGAAAAGGTTGAGTGGTACTACTCAAGGAGTTAGATGTTGATTAATTAATAGTCAGTAAATTAATTGATCGACGGACATTCGAGATCTTAAACACGGGGAGAAAATGTACAAATAATATATGGAACCCATATTATCATATGGGGGTTGGTGAGGTAAATCAATGATGATCCTTTAGTGGATTGGATCATCATTAGTGGATCGGACTTTATGTTGGCTTGATCCATGGGTGGCCAAGATCCAACTCCTCCTCATGGTCCCTAATGTAGCCTATTAACACCTCATGAATCTTAGATCCAATGGATAGAAACAAAATTCTAAGATCCATAGGTAGAGATTAAATCTCTAAGATCCGACGGTTGAGATTAAATCTCTAGATCCGATGGTTGAGATTAAATCCCTAGAACCAATGGAGGAGATTAAATCATGACTTATCCCTAACTCTATAAAAGGAGGGCAAGGGAGTTGGCGTGAACATGATCCAAGAGAGCTAGGGTTTTTGGGCGGCAAGGGAGAGGAATCCTAGTTGAGATAGGATTAGGGTTAGGGTTTGGAAGCTAGGGCGGCACCAATTAAGGAAGGTGATTGTTTTCATCTTCCTCCTTCATTGGTCGGCGTCCAGCAGCCCTTCCAGCCTTTTTCCAGCCCTTGGCCGGCGGCCAAAGCCCCTCCTCTCTTCTCCTTAGGTGGTGGAAACAAGATATAGGGCTTCCCTTGGTGTCTTGGTTGTTTTCCATCATCTTCTCCTCCATCTTGTTGGCCGGCGGCAAGGAGTTTGTGTGCTCCTTGTTGGTTGGTTTTAGGGAGGAGAAAAACCTTGTTTCTATTCTTCCTCTTGCTTTGGAAGATCAAGGAAGGAAGATTTATGATCTAGGAGCTTCAACTTACGGTAGATCGTCGCCCACACGACGTCCGAAAGGAGGAAGGTCATACATTAGAAGATCGAGAGGTATATCGATTTTCTAATCTTTATATGTTACATGTTTGTATTTGTTTTTCAATTATGTGCATGATATAAATCTGTATATGGCTAAATAATACTTGGATCCCGAGCATAAACACAAAAACCGGCGATCTGGACATCGTCTATTCCGCGGCTACTCGTAGAATAGAGGATGGTCACTTGAACAACGAGTTTGTTCAAGTGACCTCTCTAAACGAATAGCACGACGATGACTTGGTGGTTTGGGAAATCCCTTTTGTCTAGGATTAAATTTTTTTAATCCGGGGACATCGAAGGGATCGCCATGGACAAGCTACCGAGGTGAAGTAGGAAGCGAAGTTTCCCCTCACGGACTCGATAAGCAAAACCCTTCAATTACCTGTTGGGTAATGGACAAGACAAGTAGACTATTGTTGATGCAGATAGTGGAAGGCTAGTTTACGGTGTTTCATAGGGATGTTATCCCTGAGTTGTTCGTACTGAGTTGTATAACTTTGAGAGTACTCTTGAGTACTTAACTCAGGTTATACTGAGATAGAAGAGTTGTTTGCATACCATTATCAAGACCAAGCCGGTATTTGGTGATAAATGCAGAAAATAATCTTTGGAAAATAATATATCACTTGATCATGGTTTAGTGATGTTGAAAGAGAGTATTTCCCTGTGTCACTTTTAGTGACACATTGTAAGGAATTCTTGAGCTTCAAAAAAAAAGGGGGTGATCGGTTAGTGATAGTGTACTTTGCAGAGTCGTGAGACTTGCAGAGGTTACGACCACCTAATAGCTTGAGAAGATGAATGGATGATTTAAGCCACCCAGAGTTATTGTCTTATAGTTGGATTAGGATGTCAGGATCTTCTATCAGATCCTGCCGGAAGACGTTGGATTGAGACAGGAGTTTAGAAATGACTCCATACAAGGGTTTAAAAGTTGGAGACCGATAAGCAAATATTGCAGGTCAACTTAATAGAGTCAGAAGTCTCTGACTGTTGGATAAAAGGAGCAAGATCGGAGTTATAGGCTTCGAGCTATTTTTCGATTATAGAAGACCAACCGTAGATTATCAGGATGTTCTCGTGGATATCAGCAAAATCAGAACAAAGACTTCGAAGGGATTGTGTGCGTGCAGTGCAGATCACGAAGACACGTGAAGTCAGATTATCCATTGGATCAGTTCATCTGTTGCTATTGTGAGCAACCAGTACAGTGGAGGAGGTGTACTTTGAAGACTCAGTTGAAGACTATTAATGGTATTCCAGGAGGAAGATGCATCATCTCGACAGCAGAGATTAGCATAGAAGATTGGGTTATTTCATCCGCAGCAACCTACTACCCCAGGCGTGATTGGAGTTCCTTGATACTACCCTTCAGCACAGAAGTAGCATCAGCAGAAGACATCGCAGAAGATTTATGCAGACAACAATAGTTACCTCCAGATGTGATTTGCTTGTACAGAGGAGAGGGTATACGACGATGGTCGTATCTATTCGGTATTCTATAGTTGTAGCTCATAGGATTAAGTGATGAGATTAGATGATCCAGGAAAAATCCTCAGGTCATTCGTCATAGAAATGCGACCGCTTTATCGTGGATTGTTGGATCTAATCTGGTTCTCTTTGGAGAAAGGTTGAGACCTGCGGGGAGCCTTTTGGATCGGATCGACAGATATTTGATTGTTCAGGGTATTACTCTAGTTTACCCTCTGAGTTAATATATTGAGAGATACTTGTAGTTTACAGGTATCTTTGTCTAGAACATTCTTAGTTTGGATTAGAAGGGTCTTTTACATCGACTTATAGGTCGATGGTGTCTCTACCGTCAGGTGAGAAGTGGACCAACAATTAAGAAGTCAAGGGAGGCACTTAGACTTTGATAGACATACTTTTACTGTAGACATATCCTTACGGATAGTCAAATTATTGGAAGTATGGTACGATATGCTCTCGGATGTGTGTATAATCTGAGAGTATTCGGATGTAGTCGGATGAACTCCAAGGCTTGCCATTGCATAGGCAAGTGGAGTAGGCAATCAAAATGATTGCGGAAATAGTTCTGGTATCGAAGATCACATATTGAGTGATAGTTTTATTGGTATCAGTGTTGCTAAACACTATAGAAATTGGAAGAGTGTAAGTTGTAATTATAGGAGAAGTTGGAAGGGATATTTATCTATCCAGTATTCCTCCTTGAGAAGATCCGAAACTCTTTATTGAAAGAGAGATGAACCTTTGAAAGTATGCATCGATTATCGATGATGAATACAGTAGTTGTTGTAAATGAATATCCTTCGTTGTGGATAAATGATCTATTTAGATCAGCTAAGGACACCTGTGTATACTCTAGGGTTGGTTTATGACTGGAGTATTGATATCGTAGTGACATGATGTCATACAATTATCATTGTCGTTGTGATGATTGATATATCATCAGCTTAGAGTAAATAGGATGCAGGTGTATGAAGGAGGACATTTCATACTTAGTATGAATTTATGAGTTGTTGTTAATAATATTAGACATATTTAATGATTTAGTCATCCATGAATTTGAGAATTGTGTATCCTGGACACGATTGGATCAATTTGTGGTTGTTGGAGTTGCGTAACCTGGCCACTGTTGATTGTGGTAGTTGGAGTTGTGCACTCGACCACCGTAGATGGTGGTTTTCCTTGTATGGTTTGGTTAGTACTGTAGATGTGGATAGAATGTCTTAGCATTACTATACCACAGACTTGTTTGACAAAGGTGATGTTGGAAATCATTTAGTCGGAAGCTAGTGAAACCAGTTACAAGACCTAGACGGTGGTTAACTTTTACACGAGTATTAGTTAATCCTTCCGGAGTAGATAAAAGGATGTTGGACGCGGATGCATCGTTCTAAGGAACGGAGCGATCCCGATGCAGTTGAATGAGGTGTATCTCGAGCTTACGTCAGTTGTGAAACTAGGAAATAGGTTGTCATATACATGACGCGGCTTTAGTAGTTATTATCTGGATTTATAGATGCATGGAGCAAGAATGCTCATGGGATTTTACTAGCTACTGGGTAGCTACTATTGAGTCATTGGAACATGAACAGTTGCAACAAGGGAGATTGGTCACTATAGTCTCACTTGCACCCTATAGCCTTTATGCCTTCAGGTGGGTCAACAAAGTTCCAAACTTGGTTTTCATACATGGAATCCATTTCCGACTTCATGGCTTCAAGCCACTTATCCCTTTCTGAACTTGTCAACACTTCTTCATAACTGGTAGGCTCCTCATCATCAATGAGTAACACGTCATTCGATTCACTTACGAGAAATCCATATCTCTCAAGAATATTGCGTGTTCTACCAGATCTACGAAGATGTGGTGTTACAATAGGTCCAGCCGATTGCTCATCACTATGAGTTGTCGGCTGTTGTGCTTCACCAGGTATCTCATCAATGTCTATTTAAGTCTCTCGAGCCTCCTCAAGATCGACGACACTCCCACTGTTTTCTTGCAAGAGAAACTCTTTCTCTAGAAATACAGCATGCCTTGAAACAAACACCTTTTGTTCCACAGGATGATAGAATTGGTAACCCCTTGTTTCCTTAGGGTATCCAATAAATAGACATTTATCAGACTTAGCATCCAATTTGTCTGATACAGTCCGCTTCACATAAGTAGGACAACCCCATATCTTCAAGTAAGATACATGAGGTTTCTTACCATTCCATATCTCATATGGAGTAGTAGAGACTACCTTAGTTGGCATTCTTTTTAACAAGTAAACAGCTGTCTGAAGTGCATAGCCCCAAAAGGACTTGGGAAGATTCGCATGATTCATCATTGACCTGACCATGTCCAACAAGGTCCGGTTACGCCTCTCAGATACACCATTATGTTGTGGTGTATATGGCGGAGTCCATTGAGACAATATGCCATTGTCTCTTAGATAATCAAGAAACTCTTGACTTAAGTATTCACCACCTCGATCTGATTGAAGTATTTTAATACTCTTGTCATGTTATTTCTCTACTTCATTTATGAATTCTTTGAATCCTTTCAAAGGCTTCAGACTTGTGTTTCATCAAGAACACATACCCAAACCGTGAGTGATCATCGGTGAAGGTAATGAAGTAGTTATAGACTCCTAAAGCTTGAGTTGACATAGGTCCACATACATCAGTATGTATTAGACCTAGTAACTCTCCCACTCGTTCACCTTTTCCAGTAAAAGGTAACTTAGTCATCTTGCCTTTTAAGCATGATTCGCATGTATCGTATGAATTCAATTCAAACGATTCCAGAATTCCACATCTGTGTAATTCGGACATGCATTTCTTGCTTACATGGCCAAGACGACAATGCCACATATAGGAGTCTAATTGATTACCCTTTCGAGCATGCGTGTTGCTCACTTCGATATTGAAAATGTCACTGGATACATCCAACGTATAAATGTCATTACTCAAAGTTCCAGTTCCATAAAGTACGCCATTCAAAGTTATATAACAACAATTGTTACTAAACGTCAAATGGAAACCATTTCTATTTAAACAGAAAATAAAAACAATGTTCTTTATTAGAAAAGGAACATAAAAGCAATTGTCCAGTTCCAAGACTAGTCCACTAGGGAGCTTCAGCAAATAAGTTCCGATGGCGACCGCAGCAACCTTTGCTCCATTGCCAACTCGCAAATTTGACTCCCCTCTAACGAGTCTTCTTCTATTCCTTAGCCCCTGTATGTCATTACATATATGTGAGCCACACCCAGTATCCAATACCAAAGTGTCTAAGGAAATAGAATGACAATCAATAACGAAGATACCTAAAGAGGATGGGGCATCGGATGCCTTCTTCTTCTTCAGGGACTCAAGATAAATCTTGCAGTTTCTTCGCCAATGGCCTTCTTTGCCACAGTGATGGCAAGTGCCCTTTTGTGCTGGTTCTGCCTTCTTTGCCTTTTTGTTCTTCCCTTTCTTCTGTTCTTTTGCCTTCCTCTTAGAACCTTTCTTTGAGGAATCAACTAACAAAACCGCCTTCTCCTCATGCTTCACAGAAGGCTCCATAGTCTTCAGCATATTGAGGAGCTCAGGAATAGTGGATTCTAATTTGTTCATCCGATAGTTCATCACAAATTGTGAGAAACTCTTGGGCAAACAATGCAGAATTAAGTCAATACTTAATTCGTGATCCATCACAAACCCGAGGGTAGCTAGCCGCTCGATGTACCCGTTCATCTTTAGCACAAACTGCACTACAGACGAACCTTCTTGCATCTTCGTGGTGAAGAGGAGCCTAGAGACCTCGAACCTTTCGGATCTCGCTTGCTCATCGAACAACTCATGAAGATGGAAGACCATAGTATTAGCATCCATATGCTCATGCTGCTTTTGCAGCTCAGGTACCATCGCCGCTAGCATGATGCAACTCGCCAGCTCAGAATCTGCCATATGCTTTTGATAGACCAACATTTGGTCTGGAGTTGCATCGCCCTTAGGACGGTTGGGAAGAGGCTCTTCGAGGACATATGCTAGCTTTTCCGCCTTGAGAATAATTCTCAGGTTTCTAAGCCAGTCCAGGAAGTTAGGCCCAGTCAGTTTGTTTGAATCCAAAATAGTGCACAAATTCAAAGACGTCATGATCAATCGATTGACCTAGAAATACAAAATGAGCATATATGAAAAAAATGATTTTAAAATGCATCAATATACATTTATAAATCCCATTCATTTTTTGAATTTCAAAACCCCAAAATCACTTCGGGAGATCGTAGGTCCATCTCCGAATGGGCTGATATCCATCATAGATATGAACAACCTTGGAGAGTCCAACAAGCCATTCATAACTACGACGGTAGGTATCAACTATACCGATTGCATATCACGTATATACAACTATCACAATGTGCTATCAACTTATTGAATGTTCACACATACATCGGGTTGTTAACACATTAACAAGTATGCATCATATGCATAGCACCCAACTTCACCTCCCTTTACATCGACCTTGGAGAGAGTCCAACAAGCCGATGCTCCAGGTTAAAGCCAACCCATTAATCGAGAAATAGTTTTAATATGGTTAGAGCGCATTCAACCAATTATCCCGGCTTGGAGAGAGTCCAACAACCAAAGCTAATGATTGACCTCTGACTCTTACCATATTAGTATTAAACTATTCCATGGTTTGAACATGTTCGGGTTCGAGCTGGGCTTGGAGAGAGTCCAACAACCCAAACAAGAAACGGAACTCTGGTTCTAACCATATTAATGGAAGGTGTAGGCTTTAATATTGAGTAAGGGTTTTTATGTCTCATCCTCTTTGCATACAAATAACTATTATCTACATGGCATGGCATACATGGTATACATCTACATGTCACGACACGCATGGCATAATGATATGCATCTAATGCAATTACATGGCATACAATTATATCATGTATATAATTTCCTTATATGTCATAACTATTTATGAAAATAAAATATGTTTAAGATTTGATTCTCCAAATCAAATCATGATTAAATTAGGAAACAAATTTCCAAATCTAATCACATATTTTATTTATGGAAATGGTTGATTAAGGAAAGTCAATTTAGGAAACCAATTTCCTAAATCATCAAAACTACTTATGGAAATAAAATATTTTAAGATTTGATTTCCTAAATCAAATCATGATTAAATTAGGAAACAAATTTCCAAAATCTAATCAAATATTTTATTTATGGAAAATATCAATTTCCATAAATACTTCCAACTTTCCAAAAGTGGAAGATTTCCATAAATACTTCTAGACTTTCCAAAATTGAAAAATTTCCATAAATACTTCTAACTTTCCAAAAGTAGAAAATTTCCAGAAATATCATTATGACTATCGCAAAACTATTTTACGATTATGTCGAAACACAACCTGGGCTCTGATACCACTATTGGGCTTCCGACACCGCGGCGAGTGTGTGTTCGAACATGTTTCGCAAACATGTGCACAGCGGAAGAAATAAAATTAATAAATCTATATTTATTACAACTCACACATCACACGCATGCATAGTACAACATGTGTAGACATAACCATAAATTTAAATTTGCAATAAAAGGAAATTTAACTACGTATACCTTTCGTATCACTTGTAGCGGGAATGGCATCAACCGGAACGATCCTTGCTAGAATCGTCTCTATCCGTATCCACGCCGAGTATCTTCGGGATGACATCACTAAGTCACGAGCCTCGTCTTCGTACGGGTTACTCGCCTCGTGTTGAAGACGACGTGATCAAGAGAGGATCACGATCCGAATCCAAATTCGGATCCAAAAATGAGTCCTCAAAACTCGCTTCTCCGGAGAGGTATTCGTCAACCGTTTGATGAATCCTTCGTCCTCCACCTCTGAGGATTACCGGAGATCGAATCCCCGGTATGTAAGGCGCTGTCGGAGCTCCAAACGTCACTCCGATGAGAATAAACAAGCTGTCCAGAAAAACTGGACAGCTTTGGTGGAGGAGTAGGGGCCGGCCAAAAGAAAGGTGGAAGCTCACCTTATTACCGAACCCAAGGGAGATCACCGGAGCACCAACCGGCAGCAGCTCGACACCGGCAAGAGGGAAGGTCAGCACCTTCTGGATGCCGGTTGGAGCTTGATGATGGGCGGCGGCAAGTGGAGGTATTGGCGACGAAATCACCAAGGGGAGGTGGTGGGCGGCAACTCTAGGTTAATGGAATTGGATTAGGGCTTAACAAACCCTTAAGCCCTCTTTTATAGAGAACTAATTATCTTAATGGTTATCGGATCATAACCATAAGGCCCGTTAACCCGCTCCATTAATATAAGTTAAAATAAACCAAACCATGATGGTTTATTTTAAGTTAAAACGAACCGAACCAACTTTGGTTCATTCATTTAAAATAAACCAAACCCTTTGGTTTATTCTCCTCCATTGGATTAGAACCAAACCATTTTGGTTCATCCATTATGTCTTCATAAGACACGGCCCATCCACGCTTCCATTGCGACTGAAACAATTTCATGCTCGCTTCTTGTTTAGTCCAACCAAACCTAGTTTCTCTCGGTCTGAAAATCTCATTCTCAAGCTCGTTTTAAATCCTTCGGATTACGCTCGTTGTGCGTGTGACCAAATAGGTTCTCGGTTTATGTTGGCCATCTATAATTAACCATTAATTATAGAACGATCATGAGTGGCACCTAGTAGTACATCATGATCCCCAATTAACCGAAAAGATCAACGGTTGATCCAGAACTATTTCTAAAACCCTTCAGCAGCTCGAATGAATCGTGCCTCATTCCCTTCACTCATCTTATACCCACTTGGTTCAGGACATGGTCTATAGTGTCAGTCCCCACTAGGCTGACTATGTCATACCTAGCCCGAGTATCATTTCCTCGTCCTACGGATTCTAGTTACTGCACATGTATCGAAGAGTACCTTACTCTAAACATGTAATGCTTTGGCCAAAGACTTTAGTAACAATCCGACGAGAGGCCATGGGTATACATCTCCTCGCAAGGAGTGGTGAATCCTTTATAGGCTATTCAAACACCTTCGATCACTTTAACTTATACCCAATCATCCCGGGTCCACATCTCCTTAGAGATGCTTGCTTAAGATGTCAAAGCATAAGTCTCCATGATCAAGATGACTTGAATACCGCAAGTCAAAGGAACATCGCACTTAAGCTACAGTAAGAACTTCATTGACATATCTATATATGCAGAGAACCATATGAAGTCTTACGGCTGGTCACTCCAATGAACTAGTTACCATAACTAGCATCCACGATCAACTCCGGACATCACAATGTCTCCAGCTAGTGAGAATCAGCTGCTTGGATACACCAAGGAGTATACCTCGTGCTAGTCTCTACAGAATTGATGGTGTCCAAATCCATCAATCCATCGACTAGGGATAATTCTGATACATCACAATTACACATGTAGAGATACACACTAGTTGTGATCCAATCACAAATTCTCTCATGCTGTGAATCGTATCGTGGACATTCAGTAAATGAGTTTATGATCCAATAAAATACATGAAAACATGTATACTCAAATAGTGAATCTTCATTTATCATATAAATGGTTCATACATATCATATAAATGGTTTATACATAAGGCGATTGCCTTAGGACATCTCTCATATATTACTAACAGCAGTGTTACATTTTGGCATCTATGTCAAATGTACTGCAACATTAGCATCAAGCCATGTCCACTGCTTATGATATGATGCTCAATCTCAAGGAACTTTTTGGACACCAGAATCGGGCTGCAAGGCAAGAGGCCATGAGAAACTTGATGACGACCACCATGATCTAGGGAACACCCGTGAGGGATCATGTTCTCAAGATGATGGCTCATTTGAATGATCTGGAAGTCCTAAGAGCTGAGATCGATGGGGAAATCCAGGTCGATATCATACTCCAATCTCTACCTAGGAGTTTTGAGCAGTTTCGATTGAACTACAACATGAACAAGAGGTTGTATTCGTTGGTGAAACTTCTGACAGAACTCCCGGCCACAGAGGGACTATTTCGTCAGAGTGCTCAGGCGCATGCCGTGGTGACCCAAAATGTTTCTACTTCTAAGCCGAAAGGCAAGAAGAAGAAGAAACAAACTGGGGCGAAGGCGGTGGGAGATACTCAGGGAGGAGTGAAGAAGCCAAAAGACAAGTGCTTCACTTGTAAGTAGACTGGACACTGGAAGGACTGCCCCAACCGCAAGAACAAAGGTATATCTTTTGGTCTAGTCGTTGAAACATATTTAGCGGTGTTATCTACCGACACCTGGTGTGTAGATACGGGAGCCACTGATCATGTCTGCAATACTTTGCAGGGGTTCCAGGAAACCAGACGACTGGCTGAGGGGGAGATTACCATGTACTTGGGCGATGCCACGAAGGTGGAAGCTGTTGTAGTGGGAGACGTTCATTTATCTTTTGAGAAAAATGAACTTTTGGTTCTTAAGAATTGCCTTTATGTACCCTTGTTTAGAAAGAATTTAATTTCAGTTTCTAAATTGTCTATGGATGGATATTCTATTTCTTTTAATGACAGAGTTGTTATAAGAAGGAACTGAGTCATTATCTGTTCAGGTGCATTGATAGGAAATTTGTACACACTTGAACCAAAACCTCCCACGATGCAAATTGAAGTTAATAACTCATCTTCTAATTCCAATAAGAGAAAAGAACCTTCGAAGATGAACCAAACATATCTTTGGCATCTTAGGCTTGGTCACATTAACCTAAGCAGAATTCAAAGGTTGATAGCTAATGGACCTTTGGGTTCATTAGTCGTGGAGGATCTCCCAACCTGTGAATCTTGCTTGGAGGGTAAGATGACCAAGAGGCCTTTTAAGGCCAAGGGGTATAGAGCCAAAGATGTGTTAGAATTGGTTCATTCTGATTTGTGTGGTCCTATGTCTATCCAGGGTAGAGGTGGTTTTGAGTATTTTGTCTCTTTTATAGATGATTACTCAAGATATGGATACATTTACCTGATGCGCCGCAAGTCTGAATGCTTTGACAAGTTCAAAGAATTCAAGGCTGATGTGGAGAAATGTCAAGGTAAAAGTATCAAGTCACTAGGGATTATATGCTGGTTTACTGGGCAGACCAATTACTCCCTGTGGGTTACACGGATTCTGACTTCCAATCTGATTGGGATAATAGTAAGTCTACCTCAGGTTTTGTGTTTACTTTGGGAGGTGGAGCCATTGTATGGAGGAGTGTCAAGCAGAAATGCATGGCGGACTCCACCATGGAAGCTGAGTATGTGGCAGCCTCTGAGGCGGCCAAAGAAGTTGTATGGCTCAGGAACTTCCTGATGGACTTGGATGTGATTCCTGGTTTGCCCAGAACTAGCACAATTTATTGTGATAATAGTGGTGCAGTTACAAACTCGAAGGAACCACGAGCCCATAAGTCTAGTAAACACATAGAGCGCAAGTACCACCTGATACGAGAAATCGTAAAGAGAGGAGAAGTTGCTGTGGCCAAGATTGCATGGAGGATAACCTGGCAGATCCTTTCACTAAGGCCCTTCCGGCGAGAGCTTTTGAAAGGCAAGTGGAGGGAATGGGGATCAGATGTATGGCAGTTTGAGGACAGCATAGTCTTTTAGTATAAGTGGGAGATTGTAGAGATGTATACTGAAAAGTCTATCTTTTGTATGAACATCATTATTTTGAAATAATAATCACATGATCATTGTTTGCACATTTTTATGGTTATGCAATATTGTCTAATACTTTACATTGTAGATAACATGGTGTGTGGTGTCACATAGGAGATCATGTTATCGGTCCCTTGAAAAGTATAAGTAAAGGCTCACAATCGAGATGGCTTTGGACAAACCATCGGAATGGTTGTAGTATGATTTGGTATTGGTTTGTCTTGACCATAGAATCACACTAGTGCACTTTGTGTTTATTGAGCAGGACCGACTTAGAGGTGATTCAATTTATTGTTGACTACATAATCGAATCGGATCTCAGATATTATATTGTACATACTCTTAATCCCGATATAATAACGGGCACATATACTTAGTACTCATCTCTTTGATTTACCAATGGGCGAGATTTATAGATTAAATCGATAGGCTCGTAAGTTGGGAGATGATATTATTTATATGGTGTGTCGTTGATTATAGGAGGAAACCGTGTCCTATATATTAGGATGATGATGTCCCCTTGAGGAGCTCATAAGGTTCATCATGTAAACCCTGCAGGTGGACTTGGTCCGGCATGATGAAAAGGTTGAGTGGTACTACTCAAGGAGTTAGATGTTAATTAATTAATGGTCGGTAAATTAATTGATCGATGAACATTCGAGATCTTGAACACGGGGAGAAAATGTACAAATAATATATGGAGCCCATATTATCATATGGGGGTTGGTGAGGTAAATCAAAGATGATCCTTTAGTGGATTGGATCATCATTAGTGGATCGAACTTTATGTGGGCTTGATCCATGGGTGGCCAAGATCCAACTCCTCCTCATGGTCCCTAATGTAGCCTATTAACACCTCATGAAGCTTAGATCCAATGGATAGAAACAAAATTCTAAGATCCATAGGTAGAGATTAAATCTCTAAGATCCGACGGTTGAGATTAAATCTCTAGATCCGATGGTTGAGATTAAATCCCTAGAACCAATGGAGGAGATTAAATCATGACTTATCCCTAACTCTATAAAAGGAGGGCAAGGGAGTTGGCGTGAACATGATCCAAGAGAGCTAGGGTTTTTGGGCGGCAAGGGAGAGGAATCCTAGTTGAGATAGGATTAGGGTTAGGGTTTGGAAGCTAGGGCGGCACCAATTAAGGAAGGTGATTGTTTTCATCTTCTTCCTTCATTTGCCGACATCTAGCAGCCCTTCCAGCCTTTTTCCTGCCCTTGGCCAGCAGCCAAAGCCCCTCGTCTCTTCTCCTTAGGTGGTCGAAACAAGATATAGGGCTTCCCTTGGTGTCTTGGTTGTTTTCCATCATCTTCTCCTCCTTCTAGTTGGCCGACAGCAAGGAGTTTGTGTGCTCCTTGTTGGTTGGTTTTAGGTAGAAGAAAAACCTTGTTTCTATTCTTCCTCTTGCTTTGGAAGATCAAGGAAGGAAGATTTGCGATCTAGGAGCTTCAACTTACCGTAGATCGTCGCCCACACGACGTCCGAAAGGAGGAAGGTCATACATTAGAAGATCGAGAGGTATATCGATTTTCTAATCTTTATATGTTACATGTTTGTATTTGTTTTTCAATTATGTGCATGATATAAATCTGTATATGGATAAATAATACTTGGATCCCGAGCATAAACACAAAAACCGGCGATCTGGACATCGTCTATTCCGCGGCTACTCGTAGAATAGAGGATGGTCACTTGAACAACGAGTTTGTTCAAGTGACCTCTCTAAACGAATAGCACGACGATGACTTGGTGGTTTGGGAAATCCCTTTTGTCTAGGATTAAATTTTTTTAATCCGGGGACATCGAAGGGATCGCCATGGACAAGCTACCGAGGTGAAGTAGGAAGCGAAGTTTCCCCTCACGGACTCGATAAGCAAAACCCTTCAATTACCTGTTGGGTAATGGACAAGACAAGTAGACTATTGTTGATGCAGATAGTGGAAGGCTAGTTTACAGTATTTCATAGGGATGTTATCCCTGAGTTGTTCGTACTGAGTTGTATAACTTTGAGAGTACTCTTGAGTACTTAACTCAGGTTATACTGAGATAGAAGAGTTGTTTGCATACCATTATCAAGACCAAGCCGGTATTTGGTGATAAATGCAGAAAATAATCTTTGGAAAATAATATATCACTTGATCATGGTTTAGTGATGTTGAAAGAGAGTATTTCCCTGTGTCACTTTTAGTGACACATTGTAAGGAATTCTTGAGCTTCAAAAAAAAAAGGGGGTGATCGGTTAGTGATAGTGTACTTTGCAGAGTCATGAGACTTGCAGAGATTACGACCACCTAATAGCTTGAGAAGATGAATGGATGATTTAAGCCACCTAGAGTTATTGTCTTATAGTTGGATTAGGATGTCGGGATCTTCTATCAGATCCTGCCGGAAGACGTTGGATTGAGACAGGAGTTTAGAAATGACTTCGTACAAGGGTTTAAAAGTTGGAGACCGATAAGCAAATATTGCACGTCAACTTAATAGAGTCAGAAGTCTCCGACTGTTGGATAAAAGGAGCAAGATCAGAGTCATAGGCTTCGAGCTATTTTTCGATTATAGAAGACCAACCATAGATTATCAGGATGTTCTCGTGGATATCAGCAAAATCAGAACAAAGACTTCGAAGGGATTGTGTGCGTGCAGTGCAGATCACGAAGACACGTGAAGTCAGATTATCCATTGGATCAGTTCATCATCTGCTATTGAGCAACCAAGATAAAGGAGAGGAGGTGTACTTCAAGACTAAGACTATTGATGGTATTCCATGAGGAAGATGCATCATCTCGACCACAGAGATTAGCATAGAAGATTGGGTTATTTCATCCGCAGCAACCTACTACCCCAGGCATGGTTGGAGTTCCTTGATACTACCCTTCAGCACAGAAGTAGCATCAGCAGAAGACATCGCAAAAGATTTATGCAGACAACAATAGTTACCTCCAGATGTGATTTGCTTGTACAGAGGAGAGGGTATACGACGATGGTCGTATCTATTCGGTATTCTATAGTTGTAGCTCATAGGATTAAGTGATGAGATTAGATGATCCAGGAAAAATCCTCAGGTCATTCGTCATAGAAATGCGACCGCTTTATCATGGATTGTTGGATCTAATCTGGTTCTCTTCGGAGAAAGGTCGAGACCTACTGGGAGCCTTTTGGATCGGATCGACCGATATTTGATTGTTCAGGGTATTGCTCTAGTTTACCCTCTGAGTTAATATATTGAGAGATACTTGTAGTTTACAGGTATCTTTGTCTAGAACATTCTTAGTTTGGATTAGAAGGGTCTTTTACATCGACTTATAGGTCGATGGTATCTCTACCGTCAGGTGAGAAGTGGACCAACAATTAAGAAGTCAAGGGAGGCCCTTAGACTTTGATAGACATACTTTACTGTAGACATATCCTTACGGATAGTCAAATTATTGGAAGTATGGTACGATATGCTCTCGGATGTGTGTATAATCTAAGAGTATTCGGATGTAGTCGGATGAACTCCAAGGCTTGCCATTGCATAGGCAAGTGGTGTAGGCAATCGAAATGATTGCGGAAATAGTTCTGGTATCGAAGATCACATATTGAGTGATAGTTTTATTGGTATCAGTGTTGCTAAACACTATAGAAATTGGAAGAGTTTAAGTTGTAATTATAGGAGAAGTTGGAAGGGATATTTATCTATCCAGTATTCCTCCTTGAGAAGATTCGAAACTCTTTATTGAAAGAGAGATGAACCTTTGAAAGTATGCATCGATTATCGATGATGAATACAGTAGTTGTTGTAAATGAATATCCTTCATTGTGGATAAATGATCTATTTAGATCAGCTAAGGACACCTGTGTATACTCTAGGGTTGGTTTATGACTGGAGTATTGATATCGTAGTGACATGATGTCATACAATTATCATTGTCGTTGTGATGATTGATATATCATCAGCTTAGAGTAAATAGGATGCAGGTGTATGAAGGAGGACATTTCATACTTAGTATGAATTTACGAGTTGTTGTTAATGATATTAGACATATTTAATGATTTAGTCATCCATGAATTTGAGAATTGTGTATCCTGGACACGATTGGATCAATTTGTGGTTGTTGGAGTTGCGTAACCTGGCCACTGTTGATTGTGGTAGTTGGAGTTGTGCACTCGACCACCGTAGATGGTGGTTTTCCTTGTATGGTTTGGTTAGTACTGTAGATGTGGATAGAATGTCTTAGCATTACTATACCACAGACTTGTTTGACAAAGGTGATGTTGGAAATCATTTAGTCGGAAGCTAGTGAAACCAATTACAAGACCTAGATGGTGGTTAACTTTTACACGAGTATTAGTTAATCCTTCCGGAGTAGATAAAAGGATGTTGGACGCGGATGCATCGTTCTAAGGAATGGAGCGATCCCGATGCAGTTGAATGAGGTGTATCTCGAGCTTACGTCAGTTGTGAAACTAGGAAATAGGTTGTCATATACATGACGCGGCTTTAGTAGTTATTATATGGATTTATAGATGCATGGAGCAAGAATGCTCATGGGATTTTACTAGCTACTGGGTAGCTACTATTGAGTCATTGGAACATGAACAGTTGCAACAAGGGAGATTGGTCACTATAGTCTCCCATGCACTTACAGAGTGTGTGGTGAAGTGTATCTTGGATGGTTGACGGATTTCTCTTTTGAGAGGATAATTCCCCATCTCTGATAAGGATAGTGGGTTCCGAAGTTGCAGTGTTTAAGGAAGAGTTGCTACAGAAAGCACATCATTCGAGATGGGCTATATACCTTGGTGGTACTCAAATGTACCAAGAGTTGAAACGTTTATACTAGTGGAATGGTATAAAGAGAGTTATAGCAAATTTTGTTGCTCGATGTTTAGTATGCCAGTAGGTGAAGGCTGAACATCAGAAACTCGCTGGATTGCTCTAGAAAATTCCGATTCCGGAATGGAAGTGGGAGTATATCACGATTGATTGCGTTACAGGATTACCTAGAACTCGTAAAGGACGTGATGCGATTTGGGTGATTGTGGATCGACTGACCAAATCAAGTAATTTCCTTCCTATTTGTGGGTCGTACTTGTTGGACCATCCGGCAGTGTTGTATTGCCGGATGTTTATCCGATTACGTGGGGTACTTTTTAAGTACCATATCGGATAGAGATTCGCGATTTATCTCACTATTTTGACGGAGTCTGCATCATACCATGGGCATAGAGCTTCGACTCAGTACTACATTTCATCTGCGAATGGAAGAACAGTCGGAGCGTACCATTTAGACTCTAAAGGATCTATTAAGATCCTGTGTCATGGATTATGGAGGTAGTTGGAAGAACTACATTCCTTTAGTGGAATTTGACTATAAGAATAGTTATCCCTCATCCATTCAGATGACTTCTTCTGAGGCCCAATACAGTAGACCCTGTAGATCTCCTATGTACTGGGAGGAAGTCGGGGAATGACAGTTGTTGGAGGCCACAGAGTATCCAACATGATGCAGAGTTGGTGCATGTCATCGGATGAGAGTTATTAGGGGTTCCGATTCTACCTCAGTCTAAGGCGACCTATGAGGAGATTCCGGTGTGAATTATTTGTCACAAGGAGCGACAGTAGTGAGACGAAAATCATACGACTCGTAAAGGTTGGATAACAGCATCATACCGATGAGGAGGCTATGTTGGAGCTGGAAGATACTATCCGAGCTCGATATCCTCATCTGTTCACATGAGGAATATATGTGGTCCTTTCGGAACTTGCTTAAAATAATTTTTGCATGTTAGTACGAAATTTGGGGACCAAATTTTTATAAGTGGGGGAGAATGTAAAATACTAGAAAATATATATATATATATATATATATATAATAATAATAATAATAATAATAATAATAATAATAATAATAATAGAAAAATACCCTTGTTAATTAAGAAATTATCTTGTAGAATTTTTTAGGAATTTTTCTAGATTTAAACGGAAGTTTTATAGATATTTCATGGGGATAAAGCAAACAGGCTTTTGTAAAGGCTATTTAGACTATCTGATATTGAGTAATTAATAGGTAATTAACTTTAAAGCCGTCGAATCCCTTCTCTTCCCCCACGCTCTCTTTGTCTTCCGAAACCGCTATCGATCCCTCTCCTTCTCCCTCTCAGCGTCTTCTTCCTCGCGACTCAACTCTCACGTCCTTATTCCTCGCCGCAGTCGACCTCTTATTCTTTCTCCTGGCGGCGAGCGACGGCAACCAGTCTTGGCGGAGCCTGGGGATGAGTCGACGGTAAGCACGTGCGGTTGGGAGCTTGAAATCGACAGTGTCCAGTTGGCACCTGCCCTTGCAGTCGCTGCTGGAGCAAGCTTAGGAATCGATGGTGCTAGGGCAGCGACAAGGTTGTCGACAAACAGAGTAAATTTGGGTAGCCAGCAGAGCCGCCTGGAAAAAGGGGGGGGATTTCGCTGGCGATTGTCACAGTAACAAGGTAAGGGGCCAACCTCCTTGATTCTAGACGAGATCGATACCAAGCTGTGAACTTTCCATTCTGAGCTTCATTGGTCGATGTGGGTAGGGATTCGGAGCCGATGAGCAGAGGAGAAGAGGAAGGAGTACCGTCGGTGGCAGCTTCACCGTGTCTTGATCGAGAGTTGCTATTCTCGATCTCTGCCAGAGCAAGGTGAGGTGTCGTTACGTTCTCAATTTCGGATGAGAAGCCATTTCTCACCCATTCTGTCTCCTTGGGCAGTACTCCAACCTGGGATTAGGGCAGCAATGGTTTTCTTCTAGCGAACAAGGCAATTAGGGGAGAAACACCGCCGGTGGATCCTAAGTGATGGTAAATATCCTGATTGCTCTTTCGTTTGAGTTATTGCGATTCTGTGTGATTTTGTGATGTATTTTAGACGATGAAGACGAGGTAAGATTTGTTTTTTTTCCTATTCAAATAGGTTGTGCAGATTTGTTACACTAAGTTGGATTAAGAAGTTGGCAGAAGGAGGTTGGGCTTGTGATGTCTGATCAATTCCGATTAAATTGAGGTTGAAATCCTTTTTGCATATAAAGAAGAAGAGGATGTTGAACCAGTGTTAGGTAAGCTTAGATTTGGATAAATGAATGGTTAAATTGTGTAGTGGAGATTGTCAAGCTTAGAGAAGTTTATGGTTTCTACATTTACAGATTTTGAGGAACCTTGTGAATCCAATTGGGCTATGGAAATTGATCGTTTGAGGTAAGTTCATATTTGAATAGTTGCAGATGCTTATCGTTTGATAGGTTGTTAGTTAATATAAGTGTGAATGCTTGATTAGTATGATGGAATGGAATAAGGTTATGCCACTGTGGGATTTGGTTAATTAATCAGGGATTGAGATTGGTTTAGATTCTTATTCCCCAAAAATTTGATTGTGTTAGCATGTGGTTATGTTGGATTCTACCATTTCAGATATTTGATTCGAGGTAGAGATCTTGGGATGCGAAGATCATCAACACGAGCTTCATAATAGGTGGGTAATGATCATTAAAACTACCCTGGTCAGGTAGTTTTAATGCATACAGATTTAGATGCATGATCATCTTATATGATTATGTTACTTTTACCCTGCTCTTATTATCTTATGCTTGAACTTATCATTGGATGTATTTATGCTCAATTGTTGATATCACATATTCCCTATCATGATTTAAGAATTTAGATGTGATGTAAATTGGCCTAGATGTTTAGTAGGGTGTAAATGTTAGTACGGGTGATGACCCAATTTATAAATTGGCAAAAAGGTTATCCGTGGGTAGGTAATGCCCTAAATGTAGGATTTATTTCCAATACCCGTATGTTGCATACTTGTTACCTACCATGTCTTGTGTAATGGTTGAGTGAAGGGTAATTAGTGTGTTGCTACGGACCGGTGGTCCCAGCTTGATATGATTAGTTGAGTATGACTCTCTATAGGATAGAGAGTGCGTCGATCAGTTGAGTACGACTCTCTATTGGATAGAGAGTTATGATCAGTCGAGTATGACTCTCTACAGGATAGAGGGTGTGTCGATCAGTTGAGTACGACTCTCTATTGGATAGAGAGTTATGATCAGTTGAGTACGGCTCTCTACAGGAAAGAGAGTCCATTGATCAGTTGAGTATGACTCTCTACAGGATAGAGAGTACGTTGATCTGATTAGTATGACTTTTTGTAGAATAAAGAGTCTATGGTGGATATATGTATGTGAGACATTGCATTCATGTCATTTGCATGCATGCTGGCGACATGGTCTCCCTTGTGGTTGAGAGGATCGCCAGTCATCCTGCCTCCACGGTTACTCATAGGAGGAGTAACCAATGTGAGGGCAGAGCATCTGTTGTGCCGCACTCTACCACTATAGACGGTGGTAGTTGGAGTTGCGTGCAGTTGTCCTGGGTGCGTGGTACTCGACCACTCATTGGCAGTGTTAGTCGGAGTGGCCAGCAGCAGAGACCCCCGTTGTGTAGCGAGCTCTTTACGCTCATATGCTACTTGATCATACTGCCCACTCGGCCACTCTATAGCAATGGTTGGTGTTGAGTTGGGATAGTTGTCATGTCATGCCACCTAGGCCACACTGGGGTTGTGGTAGCGAGTAGGGGTGCGCAGGCATGACCATGCATGCTACATTGTCGTATCTTATGGCGCTTTGCATATAACCATATATATATATATATATATATATGGATGGTTGTGGTTAATATATATATAGATGCAGTCTATATATATATGCTTATTGTGATGTTGCATTTGATTGTACTATGCTTGCTGCATTTGGTTGTACATCATATTCATGCATGCTTCTTGCATTTGTTATACGGTTGTGTCATATACTTGTATATGTGTTGGACAGACCATTAGGTATCGTGACCTATAGTATGGTGAGTTGGTATTACTCTTTCTGTTATATATATGTTGGATATATGCTCAGGTTGGATCAGAGTAGCGTAGCAGACTTTCAGGTATGTCTGCAATTTACGTTGTTCATTTGGTTAGACGGTATATGCTTGTATTTATATACTATGCTGATATACCTATAGTACGAGTAGATTAAACTGTTGAATGACATGTAATATTGATACATCTATTTACATGTTCTATCTTATTACCTGCTGAGTTTTACTCACTATCACCATGGACCCTGGGTTTTTCTGTCACCCAGTTAACAGGTAGAAGTCTTCGTGATGGTTTGGAGCACCGCTGGCTGACATCTCATCTCATCTCCGAGACTCTGGTGGTTGTGTTGGGCTTTCCGTATGAGTGTATTGTATTTGGAGTTTTTGTGATGTATTATGTTGTGGATTCAGATTTTATCGAGGTTTCGTTATGTTGTGATGTATTAGTCATACCGGTATGCATGTGTGTAGTTTGAGATGTGGTATTATGTTTCCACTGTGTTTGGTGTAGTTGTTGTTTTCATATATATATGTATATTGTTGTTGTTGTGGCCTACGGGCCTTGTATTAACCCGAAATATTGTCACGTACAGGGGAGATGTCGTCTGTTTTCTTTTCGACACGGCATACTCTCGGGGCATGACAATTTAAGTCCTAACTGAGCCTTCCCTCATTCAGTTTGAATCTGTGATTTTGGGCAGTAATTGTGAGTGTCGGTGGTGCCAGTGAACACAGGATTAGGGGAGGAACACCGTCGATGGATCCCAAGGGCAGGTATATCTCAAACTATATCTTTTTCTTTCATCTATTGTTGGTGTAGTTCGGTTGATTGTCGCCGTGTTATGATCGGAGGGATGGAGTTGGATGTGAGTTGGAGTTTTGGTCGGTTAAGATGGTTGTGGGTTGGAGTTTGGCCAGCTGTGAAGTAGCAGCTCTATTCTGGGCTACAAATAGAGATGTGTATTAGTGTGGATATGAGATTTGTGGGTAGTTGTGTTGTTGTAATGGTTGTGAATGGGTTTGATGTTGGTTGTGCAACTGTGAGTGAGAGGAGAAGACTCGAGTGGGTTGTTTCGGTGAATAAGAAGGTTGTGTTGGCTGTTTATGGGATGTTGGTGGTTGTGTGAGGAGTTGTGAGGAGTTGTGCCGCTATGAGTTGGGGTTTTGGCCGGCTGTTAACGGTTGTGAACGGCTGTGAACTGTTGGAACGTAGGTGGCCAGCTAGAGGGGGTGAATAGCCCTCTTTTGTCGTATGGTGGAATTCGCTCTTAATTGCTCGTCTACAAATATGATTAGCGCAAGAGGAAATATAAAGCTAAGACAATTAAGAACAACACAAAGTAAAGAGCAATGCTAACATGGCGATGTAACGTGGTTCACGACCTTGCCACTAATCCACGCCCAGATTCGTCCAAGGTGAATCACGCCTTAAGCTTCCCACTAATCTCTCCTTTGCACAAAGCTAGGTGGAGGTAACCTTTCTTACAAGAATTCTCTCCTCTTACAATAAGATGAAATTAAACACAAGAAAGAGGAGGAAAATCATTTTGGGCAATTGGGAGATGTTTAGAAATGAACCATTAGGCTCCCCAAGTGTCCAAAGGCCCCATTTTATAGAGAAGAACTCATTCTTCCCGTTGGGCGCTTGGCAGTCGACTGATGCCCCAATCAGTCGACTGCTCATGTAGTCATTGCCCAATAACGGCTTCTTCCACATTGGATTTCATCCAACGGCTCCTACATCAGTCGACTGATCATCCCATCAGTCGATTGATGGAGCTAACAGTCGAGTGTCGAAAGCGAGCACTCGACTGATCAACATATTGTGCTCAAAACCCTTTCGACCAGTCGACTTATGCCATCATCAGTCGACTGGTGGTTTTGTCAGTCGACTGCCAATCCTTGGCAATAGACTGATGAGACACAAAACTGACTCGAACACCAGTCGAGTCACAGTCGACTTAGAGCAGTCGATTGCCATGTCATGGCAGTCGATTGATGTCAGGAAATCTCATCCAACACTTAGCCAAATGGCCAAGTTTCACCTACGATCTACCCCGTCCCGAGTTACAATCGCTCACTCTCATTCCCTTGGAGACCCTCGCCTTTGAAGTTGTCTTCGTTCGGCCATGTCCCTCGAATGCGCCAAGCACACGGCTTCACAATGCCATCCTTCGTGTCTCGCCCTGAAGTCTACTTCCTCCGGCATCACTCCAATGCTCCTCGTTCGATGGTCCCTCGGATGCACCAAGCGCACGACTTTCACAATGCATCTTTCACCGACTCAAAGACCGAGTCATGAGAGGTGAAACTCGTCAATGCTCCATGTGCGAATTACTAAGTCCTGCAAGACTCCAACGCACATATCAAATCCATATCAAACCTAACTTAAACCCTTTTCCACACACATCAAAATCATATCACTGGGTTGATTGCCCTAACAATCTCCCCTTTTTTGATGTGTGGCAATCCGTTTAAGTTAGGTAAAACAATTACAATAAAAACATAAGCCAAGAAAGCATGTAAATAACATGAGTATAAAAACTCCCCCTTAAACATGCAACTCCCCCTTAAGACATGCTAACTCTCCCCTTAGCATGATTAACTTAAACCTATCATTTCTCCCCCTTTGACACCATCAAAAACATTGTCTAAATGTTATACACGCATGGCATCAACTCTAAAGGAAGAGAAAACAAAAAATTAAACAAAACCTGATAAAATCAAGTTACTGTGCTTGTGCACAGTACATCAATCGACTGGATTAGACTACCAGTCGACTGGCACTTAGTTTATAGATTTTCTAATTTTCGAAGTTCAATTTCAGAAATGCATTAAAAATTCTAAGAAATTCAAAAAATCATGAAATTTGAAATACATATTTCTTATGAGTTCCTTTACCAATGAAAAATTATTTTCCATGAAAATTCATTTTATTTTTGATAGTTTGGCAAAAACTCAAAAGTTACAAAAATTTCTAAAGTTTGTATCCACTTTTAAACCTAGTTTTGCCTTGAAACTTTTTAAAACATGAACTCACTATTTGAAAAGCATAAAATGGTTTTAAAATCATTTGAAATATCCAACCATGATCTTTGGGCAATATGTGTATGAATTAAACATATACTTTCCCCATGATTGGTCTATTATTGCTCTATTGATACACTTAATGACCCATCTAAATGCCATAAGCATTAGTGGACCATTTGTATCATCCTATCATCTCACCCATTGTTATGTTCTCAATCAAGTTAGCCTTATTGTGGGTTGTGAGATGTTCCTAAAGGTATTTGTACTTAACCAAAATTTCATGCATTTCTACCCATGGTTAAGTATCATCCTAAAAACCCAATCATGAACATGCATCAAGAATTATCAATCATGATCATACATCATCAATCATTGCATATCATGATTATAAATTATAAAATTGAACATGAATCATGATTCAAACATTCAATTTATGGGTTATGCATTATCATCACCCAACACTATTTAAAAATTTATAACCCATACCATCCTAAGTCAACCAAAAATATGATGTAAGTAAAATTCTCATGGTTGACTATCCTAGGGTTTTCTTAACCCTTAAGGATGGATTTAGGAACCCAATACAAGTTCTTTCCTATAGGATTCACTAAAAATTCCTTAGGGATCCATTTTCTAGCTATTGTTTTATTTTTTGCTTGACCCCTAGCAATTAGGCAATGATAGGCCTTTTCATTTTTGTTTCCCTTATATCCTAGGCCTTTCCTATTGAAGCTTGCCCTTTTGCTCCCTATGATCATGTTCAATGTGTTGGATCCAATAGTAAATTTCTCTAAGGCTTTAGTTAGGTGATCTACCTTTTCCCTTAAAACCTTATTTTCCTCAATGCATGCATCATTCACATCAAAAGGCATATAATCATTAACATTAACGCATGCATTTTCTAATTTTTCCTCTAGGGCCTTAATCTCATTTTTCATGCATTTATTTCTATTTTTCATCTTAAATAAGTCCCTAGTTAAACTTGAAATCATGGAAACTATTTTCTTAGGAAAAAGATTCGTTACCATAGTTTCCATGTCTTCTTCCTCCGATTCCGATGAGGATGAAGCTCCCCCTTCACTAGAGCTTTCCTCACTTGTGCTTCTTTCTTCTTGCTCGGAGGAGGAGGTGTCCACATATTCTATTTCCATTAGAGCTAGATTTGTGACAAAGGCATTTTCTTCCTCCTCCGGTGATGATGAAGGATCATCCCATGTAGCCTTGTGTGCCTTTGCCTTCCCCTTTTCTTTGGCCTCTTCTCTTCTTCCTTCTTCTTGCTCCCCTTCTTCTTTTCTTCTTTCTTCCTCCTCTCTTCTTTTCTCTTGTTCAAGAGTGGACAATCATCCCTTATGTGTCCCTCTCCTTGGCAATTATAGCATATGATTTTTCGCCTCGGCCTTCTCCTCCTATCATTTGATTTGTTAAATTTAAAATTTTTCAAAGTACGTCTTACCTTCCTTACCATGTATGCTTCTTCCATGCTATTCATGGAGGAGGAGGAGGAGTCTTTATCAGATGAGGAGGGAGTTTCCTTCTTCTTCTTCCCCTTGTTGGCTACTAGTGTCACTCCCCTTGATGGCTTGATGCTTGGTTCTTCACTTATTCCTTCAAGCCTTGTTTCATGTAACTCCATGGTGGAGAAGAATTCTTCTAGGGTGCTCACTTCTAAATTCTTCGAAATATAGAAGGAGTCCACCATGGAGCTCCACTTTGAGGACCGGGGAAAGGCATCTATAGCCTTCATGACCATATCCCAGTTTGATAGCTTCTCACCTACACTTGACAAACTGGTTATAATTTCCTTGAAACGAGAATGTAAAGAAAGTACCTTTTCTCCCTTTTCTAGTTTAATGTTGTTGAGTTGGGAGTGGAGAAGGTCCCTTCTTGCAAGCTTTGCCTTGGAAGTGCCTTCATGAAGTTCTATCAATTTTTCCCACATTTCCTTGGTGCTTGCACACTCTCCAATTCGGTTTATCTCTTGTTGGGGGAGCGTTGAAGAGGCGGTGCTTGGCCTTTGAGATTGCAAGGTGCTCCTCCCTTTGCTTCTTGGTCCACCTTGACTTCTCTAGTACTCTCCCCTCTTCATCCCTAGGCATCTCGAAACCGTTCTCCATTATAAGCATAATATCAAAGTTGGTCTCGAAGAATACCTCCATTCTCTTCTTCCACCAAGAGAATTCGCCATCAAACTTTGGCGGATGGATGTTAGAGCTGGCTATCGTTGTTGTTGTGCTTGTTGCGGCGGTTAGTCCGGTGACAAGTGACTTGGCTCTGATACCACTTGTTGGAACGTAGGTGACCAACTAGAGGGGGATGAATAGCCCTCTTTCATCGTACGGTGGAATTCGCTCTTAATTGTTCGTCTACAAATATGATTAGTGCAAGCAAAAATATAAAGCTAAGACAATTAAGAACAACACAAAGTAAAGAGCAATGCTAACACGGCGATGTAACGTGGTTCACGGCCTTACCGCTAATCCACGACCCGATTCGTCCAAGGTGAATCACGCCTTAAGCTTTCCACTAATCTCTCCTTTGCACAAAGCTAGGTGGAGGTAACCTTTCTTACAAGAATTCTCTCCTCTTACAATAAGATGAAATTAAACACAAGGAAGAGGAGGAAAATCATTTTGGGCACTTGGGAGATGTTTAGCAATGAACTATTAGGCTCCCCAAGTGTCCAAAGGCCCCATTTTCTAGAGAAGAACTCATTCTTCCTGTTGGACACCTAGCAGTCGACTGATGCCCCGATCAGTCGACTGCTCCTGTAGTCGTTGCCCAATAACGGCTTCTTCCACATTGGATTTCATCCAACGGCTCCCACATCAGTCGACTAATCATCCCATCAGTCGACTGATGGAGCTAACAGTTGAGTGTCAGAATCGAGCACTCGACTGATCAACATTCTGTGCTCAAAACCCTTGCGACCAATCGACTGATGCCATCATCAGTCGACTGGTGGTTTCGTCAGCCGACTACTAATCCTTAGCAGTCGACTAATGGAACACAAAACTGACTCGAACACCAGTCGAGTCACAGTCGACTTGGAGAATTCAACTGCCATGTCATTGTAGTCGACTGATGTCCGGAAATCCCATCCGACACTTAGCCAAATTGCCAAGTTTCACCTACGATCTACCTCGTCCCGGGTTATAATCGCTCACTCTCATTTCCTTGGAGTCCCTCGCCTTTGAAGTTGTCTTCGTCCGGCCATGTCCCTCGAATGCGCCAAGTGCACGGCTTGCAAAATCATCCTTCATGTCTCGTCCTGAAGTCTACTTCCTCCAGCTTCACTCCAATGCCCCTCGTTTGACGGTCCCTCGGATACACCAAGCGCAATGCTTCCGCACTACATCTTTCACCGACTCAAAGACCGAGTCATGAGAGATGAAACTCGCCAATGCTCTATGTGCGAATTACTAAGTCCTGCAAGACTCCAACGCACATATCAAATCCATATCAAACCTAACTTAAACCCTTTGCCACACACATCAAAACCATATCACTGGGTTTATTGCCCTAACATGAACGGCTATGAATGGATGTGAACGACTGTAAGTGGCTGTGAATGGTTGGTTCCAAGGTTTGCTTGGTTGTGGTTGAGTGAGAAGGGACTGATGGAGTGGGGTGTTTCAATTAGGGTGTGGATCCCTAAGTGAGTGTAACCAGGGGTTATGAAGGTTGTGCAAGGTTGTATGTGTTCTGTATGGGGGCTGAGAGTGGGCTGGAGAAGCTCGATCTCAATTGTGGCTGTGAGTTAGTACATTTAAGTGATTTTGGTGGAGTGTACTTAAGAGGTTTAATGATTTAAACCTAGTTGGATGTTGTAGAAGGGTTACGCTTGATGATTGGGGGTTTCTAATTCGTATTCGATAAGGGGATGCGAATATAGGAATGATATAGTAGTGGAGTTGTATATTTGTCGTGTGCTTGAATTTAATTGTAGTTGATGATATTTGTAGGATTGGATACGAGACAGGTTCGCAGTCGGTAAGGTTTCATTATTTCGAGCTTTATAGTAGGTGGGTAATATTTCCTACCCTGGTCAGGTAGCTAAACCCTGAAGTATATAACTTCGTATTGTTATCACTTCGACCTTGACTCCACTCTAGTTTTTCTGATGCTTGATACTTGCCTTTGCACTTAAATACTCTATCATTTTTGTTATCTATTCATTCATATTTGTTATGAATTATAGATGTTGTGATAAGCGGACCTGTGGTGGTTTACCTATGTGTACGAAGCTAAATTCGATTGTAAAATTGAATTCTACAATTTAGATAAATCATCCGGGGGTGGATGATGTTCTAGAAGTAAAATGAGTTTTCATATCATATCCTAATGTTGTGTATATATCTACTATGGATTATGGAGTCGTGTATGGATGTATGATTTGTCGATACAATGTTGCTATGGACTGGAGGTCCTAGCTTGGTTGTTGTCAGTTGTATATGTCTCTCTATAGAATAGAGAGTGTGTTGTGGACATGTGTATGTACTGTTGTGCATTCATTTCATTTACATTCATGCTGACGACTTGGTCTCCCTTGTGGTTGAGAGGGTTGTCAATCATCCTGCCTCCTAGGTTACTTGTGGAGGAGTAATTGGTGTGAGGGCAGAGCATATGTTGTGCCGCACTCACCCCACTATTGACAGTGGTTGTTGGAGTAGCGTGCAGTTGTCCTAGGTGTGTGGCACTCGACCACTCATGGGTAGTGTCAGTTGGGGTGTCCAGCAGCAGGGACCCCCATTTTGTAGCTAGCTCTTTATGCTTATATGCTACTTCAATTGCCCACTCGGCCACTCGAGAGCAGTGGTTGTTATTGAGTTGGGACAGTTGTCATGTTGTGCCTACTAGGCCACACTGGGGTCGTGGTAACAATAGGGTGCGCAGGCATGACCATGCATTTGCATTGCCATGGTAGATGGTGTTTGCATATATATATATATATATATATATATATATATGTATATAGTTGAGTGTGATTAGAATATATATAGCTAGAGTCTATATATATGATCGTTGGATGTTGCATTTGTTTGAACTATGCTTGCTGCATTTGATTGTACACCATCTTGCATTACACTTGCATATTCTTATATGGCCGTGTGTGGATTACCATAGTTGAGTTGGTCAAACTGTTGTATACCTTTGACCAGTACCTTGAAGTGATACAGGATGGACCCAGTTCATAGTGTGTTTGACATAGAATGTTAGTAAGCCAATGTTGTTGATTACAGAGTCAATATTTACTCTACCATGTTGTAGGTGTTGTATTATGGTACTTATATTCAGGTTGTATGAGTTACATCATTGTCGATCTCAGGTATCTCAGTACCTTATGTTATTATTGTTGATCAGTTTAGTTATATAGTTGTTATATCATGCTGGTGTATACATGATATACCTTTTAATAGCATATTGTTGACTCGCATGTGATATACATATATATTATGCATGCACTTCTATTCTTATTACTGTTGAGTTTTGTACTCACCACCATAGACCCTGGGTTTTCTTGTTGCCCAAGTAAAAGGTAGTCGACTTCGTGATGGGCTTGGGAGCAATGTTGGCTGACAACCTCTCATCTCACTTCCGAGGGTCCCGACTTGTATTTATGTTTCCTTTTGTTTTCGGATGTTTCATATATTGATCCGAATTTATATGGTGGATGTTGTGTTTGACATTGTTGATGTACGCACTTGTTGATTCGGGTTTTGACGATGCTTTCTTTATGCTGTGTTAGTCATATCGGTATGCACTGTGTGTAGTTGTTATGTCATTGTGATAGTTTCCACTATGTTTTGTTATATATACATTTATATATATGTTGTTGTGATTGTGGCCGAAAGGCCTTGCATCAACAGGATATGTTGCCACGTACAGGGGAGATGTTGTCCGTTTGCTTTTCGACTCGGCATACTCTCGGGGAGTGACAACTTTATTGGTATCAGAGCAAGGGTGGTGACTTTTCTCGGTATGGATTGGTTGGCCACTTATTCTGAACTCGGGGGTAATACTTTATTGGTATCAGAGCAAGGGTGGTGACTTTTCTCGGTATGGATTGGTTGGCCACTTATTCTGCTACAGTGGACTGTAGAGCAAGGGTGGTGACTTTTTGACCACTGGATCAACTTGCATGGAAATTTGTTGGCACCAGAAATTATGGAGTATCCATTATATCTGCGTTACAGGCTTAGAAGTTTTTGGCCCAAGGTTGTCAGGGTTATTTACTATCTTTAGTCAAAGTTGAGAAAGGAGGACTACCACCCCTCTCTGATGTGCGGGTAGTCCAAGAGTATCCGGATGTGTTTCCAAATGAATTTCTAGTCTTGCCACCTCTTAAGCAAGTGGAATTTGCGATAGAGGTGATTCCAAGTACCGCTCCGATATCGAAAACTCCCTATAGGATGACACCAAAGGAGTTGAACAAACTTAAAGTCCAACTGCAAGAGTTGTGGGATAATGGATTTATTCGGCCTAGTGTTTCTCCATGGGGAGCTCCAGTACTGTTTGTTAAGAAGAAGGATGGATCGTTGCGGTTATATATTGACTATCGATAACTGAATGCAGTCACAGTTAAGAACAAATATCCACTATCGAGGATAGAGGATTTGTTTGATCAGCTCAAGGATACATGTGTGTATTCTAAAATTGATCTGCGCTCTGGATATCATCAGCTTCGGATAAGAGATGTTGATGTGCAGAAAATAGCGTTTCGCATGCGATATGGGCATTACAAATTTCTGGTGATGCCTTTTGGTCTCACGAATGCTCTAGCTGCATTTATTGACTTGATGAACCGGGTATTCTGGAGGTATATAGATAAGTTTGTGATAGTATTCATCGATGATATATTGATATATTCTCGATCTGAGGAGGATCATGAACAACATATGCGGATAGTGTTGGAGACATTGCGACGGGAGCAACTGTATGCCAAGTTTAGCAAGTGTGCGTTCTGGTTATCCTCAGTGGGTTTTCTTGGACACGTGATGTCCAACAGAAGTATTTCTATAGATCCCTAGAAAATCGAGGCGATTAGCAGTTGGGAGAAGCCAAAATCAGTCCAGGAGGTCTGTAGTTTCCTGGGTCTGGCCGGGTATTATCGAAGATTCGTGAAGGGATTCTCAAGTATTGTCATGCCACTCACTCGCCTGACTTGGAAAGGGGTCAAGTTCACCTGGTCAGAGGCTTGTGAAACTAGCTTTCAAGATCTGAAACAACGACTAATTTCTACACCAATCTTAGTGATTCCTTTTGGTGTTGATGGGATGATCCTATATACTGATGCTTCTATCCAAGGGTTGGGTGCAGTTCAGATGTAGTCCAACCGTGTGGTATCTTATGCCTCCCGTTAACTAAAGGATTACCAAAGGAATTATCCAGTGCACGATCTAGAGTTAGTAGGCATCATTTTCGTGTTGAAGATATAGAGGCACTACTTATATGGAATTACATTTGAGATCTACATAGACCATAAAAGTCTGAAATATCTATTCACACAGAAAGAACATAACCTGAGATAGAGACGGTGGATGGAATATCTGAAGAATTATGATTGCACCATTCATTACCATCCAAGAAAAGCTAATATGGTAGCAGATGCACTAAGCAGGAAGTCTCGTGGGGTTCTGGCCAGTCATCTAACAGTAGTTACCGATCTAGTTCGACAGTTCTCAGAGTTAGGATTGTCTGAACAAGGTCAAACATCCCCGGGAATATTGGTTTCTATGGTTGCCCAGTCCACTATTGCTGAGAGGATCAAAGAAGCACAAGTCAGTGACCAGCATCTGCAGTTCTTGTGCAACACAATAGATGTAGAATGATAGACGGATTTCTCGAGTGATGAGAATGGAGTACTTCATTTCCGGGGACGATTATGTGTTCCAGACATGCATCCAATTAAGGAAGAGTTGCTACAGGAAGCACATCTTTCGAGATTTTCTATACATCCTAGTGGTATTCGAATGTACCGAGATTTGAAACACTTATACTGGTGGAACAGTATGAAGAGAGATATTGCAGACTTTGTTGCTCGATGTTTAGTATGCCAACAGGTGAAGGCTGAACATCATAAACCCACTAGATTGCTTCAAGAAATTTCGATTCCGGAATGAAAATGGGAGCATATCACTATGGATTTCATTACGAGATAGCCTAGAACCCATAAATGACATGATGTGATTTGGGTGATCGTGGATCGATTAACCAAATCCGCCCATTTCCTGCCTATTCGTGGGACGGACCCGTTGGATCGTCTGGCAGAGTTGTACTGCCGAGAGATTATCAGGCTGCATAGAGTGCCTTTGAGTATTATATCTGATAGAGATCCGCGATTTACCTCATAATTTTGGCAGCGTCTGCAGTAGGCCATGGGCACAGAGCTTCGGCGTAGTACAATATTTCATCCGCAGACAGATGGACAATTTGAGCATACCATTCAGACATTAGAGGATTTGTTGAGATCTTGTGTTATGGATTTCGGAGGCAGTTGGGAGGACCACATTCATTTAGTGGAATTTGCCTATAATAATAGCTATCACTCTTCTATTCAGATGGCTCCATTCGAGGCCTTATATGGTAGACCCTATAGATCTCCCATGTTGTGGGAGGAAGTCGGGGAACGACAGCTATTGGGGCCACAGAGTATCCAGCATGATGCAAAGTTGGTGCAAGTCATTAGACGATGATTATCCGAGGCATAGGACCGATAGAAGAGTTATGCGGACTGGAGGCGAAGGCCTTTGGAATTCTCAGTCGGGGATCATGTATTCCTACGAGTTTCACCCACCAAAGGAGTCAAAAGATTTGAGTTGAAGGAAAATTAGCACCACGCTACATTGGTCCATTTGAGATATTGGAGCGAATTGGGGGTGTAGCTTACCGGTTGGCTTTATCTCCGACACTTGCAGGTGTTCACAATGTATTTCATGTTCCTATGCTGAGGAAATATGTGTCACATTATGATCATGTTCTAAAAGAGGTACCAATTTCGCTCCAGGCGAATGCGACTTATGAAGATATTCCAGTGTGAATTCTTGGTCGCAGCAGTGTCAGTTGCAAAACAAAATCATCTGACTTGTAAAGGTTGGATGGAAGTATCATACTAATGAGGAGGCTATGTGGGAGCTGGAAGATATTATCCGAGCTCGATACCCTCATCTATTCACTTGAGGTATGTGGTAATTTCAGAAATTTGCTTGAATTAATTTTTGCAATTAAGTACGAAATTTGGGGATCAAATTTTATTAAGTGGGGGAGAATGTAAAATATCACAAATAGATGGCTAAAGGGTAATTTTATTAGTGGGTTAATTAAAAAATTTTAGGGATAGTTAGTGATTTAATTTAAACCTAACCTAGCTCAAGAGTTTATTGGTTTAATGGAATTTGGGTTTAATTGAACCAAGGGTTAACTGCTTATAGGGTCTGAAACCTGACCCGTTATCCCCAAAACCCGACCCGTTTCCCTTAATGATCGAGTCGTTCACGCCGTCTGGCAGTTTCTCCACGCGAGCATTTCTTCACTCGCGAACCCCTTCTCTTCCCCATCGCGACGCTGCCTCTCCCATTTTACTCTTCTTCTCCGAAGTGACCCGGGACCAAAGCTCTCCTTCTCCTCCTCACTGTTTTTCTTTCTCACGAGTTCTCCTTCTCATGAGCCCCTTTTCTCTCGCGACCTCTCCGACGTCTACCTGCCCCCTTTCTCTGCAAGCGACGGCCGACCACAACCGTCCCCTTTCTCTGCAAGAGATGGCCAACCACAGCCCGTCCCCTTCGCTACAAGCGGTGGTGAGCGAGTTTCCTTGTCAGTGCCCATGGACGAGCCAGAGTAGCAAAGGTGCGCGTGGCTGGGTGCTTGGGTCGGCGGCGTCGACACTGTATTCTACCCGAAAGCCATGATTTTTCTGTCGAAGCAAGGTGAGGCATGGTTTTCCCTTGATTTTGGATGAGATTTAAGTCCTAGCTAAGCCTTCCCTCATTCAGTTTGAATCTGTGATTTTGGGCAGTAATTGTGAGTGTCGGTGGTGCCAGTGAACAGAGGATTAGGGGAGGAACACCGTCGGTGGATCCTAAGGGCAGGTATATCTTGAGCTATATCTTTTTCTTTTGTCTGTTGTTGGTGTAGTTCGGTTGATTACTGCCGTGTTATGATCGGAGGGATGGAGTTGGCTGTGAGTTGGAGTTTTGGTTTGTTAAGATGACTATGAGTTAGAGTTTGGTCGGCTGTGAAGTACCAGCTCTATTCTGGGCTACAAATAAAGATGTGTATTAGTGTGGCTATGAGATTTGTGGGTTGTTGTGTTGTTGAAATTGTTGTGAATGGGTTTGATGTCGGCTATGCGGCTGTGAGTGAGAGGAGAAGACTCAAGTGGATTGTTCAGGTGAATAAGTAGGCTGTGTTGGCTATTTATAGGTTGTTAGTGGTTGTGTGAGGAGTTGTGAGTGTTGTGCCGCTATGAGTTGGAGTTTTGGTTGGCTATTAACTGTTGTGAATGGCTGTGAACGACTGTGAATGGCTGTAAGTGGCTATGAATGGTTGGTTCCAAGGTTTTCTCGATTGTGGTGAGTGAGAAGGGACTGATGTAGTGGGGTGTTTCAATTAGGGTGTGGATCCCTAAGTGAGTGTAACCAGGGGTTGTGAAGGCTATGCAAGGTTGTATGTGTTCTGTACGGGGGCTGGGAATGGGCTAGAGTAGCTCGATCTCGGTTGTGGATGTGAGTTAGTACGTTTAAGTTATTTGGGTGGAGTGTACTTAAGAGGTTTAATGATTTAAACCTAGTTGGATGTTGTAGAAGGGTTACGCTTGATGATTTGGGGTTTCTAATTCGTATTCGATAAAGGAATGCGAATATAGGAACGATATAATAGTGGAATTGTATATTTGTCGTGTGCTTGAATTTAATTATAGTTGATGATATTTGTAGGACGTGGATACGAGACAGGTCCGTGGTTGTGAAGGTTTCATTATTACGAGATTTATAGCTAGTGGGTAATATTTCCTACCCTAGTCAGGTAGTAGCTAAACCCTAAAGTATATAACTTCATAATATTGTCGCTTCGACCTTGACTCCACTCTAGTTTTTCTAATGATTGATACTTGCCTTTGCACTTAAATACTCTGTCATTATTGTTATCTATTCATTCTTCTTAGTTATGAATTATAAATGTTATGATAAGTGGACCTGTAGTGGTTTACCTACATGTACGTAGCTAAATTCGGTTGTAAAACTGAATTGTACAATTTAGATAAATCATTCGGGGGTGGATGATGTTCTAGGAGTAAGATGAGTTTTCATGTTATATCCTGATGTTGTTTATATATTTACTATGGATTATGGAGTTGTGTATGGACGTATGATTTGTCGATACAGCGCCGCTACGGACTGGAGGTCCTAGCTTGGTTGTTGTCAGCTATATATTCCTCTCTATAGAATAGAGAGTGTGTTGTAGACATGTGTATGTACTGTCGTGCATTCATTTCATTTACATGCTTGTTGACGACTTGGTCTCCCTTGTGGCTGATGTTGGAACGTTGGTGGCCGGCTAGAGGGGGGTGAATAGCCCTCAATCGTCGTACGATGGAATACGAATGTTCGTCGTGCGTCGCTTGTCTACAATTGTCATTAGCGCAGCAGAAATAACAGAAACAAATAGAAATGCAAACAACAACACAAGAACACAACAAAACACAAGATATACATGGTTCGGAACCGAATGGTTCTTACTCCACGGGCGAGCTCACCGAGCTCTAGTTATGCGCACGACACTAACTAACACTCCTTCTCGACAACACGTCGGAGGTGGAGAAACTTCGTACAAGAAATTACAAAAGTAATATAGAAATACAAACAAGAATATAAATACAATACAAAAGAATACTTTTCACCGATTGCTTTTGATCACTTGTTGGTTGCTTGCTTTGGTTGGCTCTTGAAGGTCTGGAATGCAGCAGCAATTTCCCTCCAAAGTCACCCTTAAAGTCTTGGCGAATTCATCCATCTTGAGCTCCATTTATAACCTGCATCAAGTTGATTTTGCGCCCATCAGTCGACTGATCATGACCATCAGTCGACTGGTCCTGTAGTCATTGTCTCACAACGACTTGATCCACGTTGGCAAAACTCCAATGGATCCATCATCAGTCGACTGATGATACCCATCAGTTGACTGGTAACACCATCAATCGAGTCCACGGTGCGACCACTCGACTGGAAACCATTCTGTGCTCGAAATCGCCCCGATCAGTAGACTGATCCCATCATCAGTCGACTGATGGCGTCGACAGTCGACTTCCCTCCCTCGACAATCGATTGTTGGCCAAAATTTGGTCGGTCGAACACCAGTTAAACCCTAGTCGACTTGGAGCAGTCGACTGACACCTATGTCAATCGACTGATGTCGGGTAAAACCTCAAACACCAAGTTATTTGAGCATTCGACACTCAATCTTAGCCACTTGGCCAAGTCCACCTCATCCCTGATGGAGTTCCCCACCGAAGCTCTCTTCCCTCGGCCTACATCCCTCGGATGCGCCAAGCGCACGGCTTCGCAATGCCATCCTTCGCGTCTCTTGTCCTCGAAGTATGCTTCCCTTGGGCCTCACTCCATTCTCTCCCCGTCCGGTGGTCCCTCGGATGCATCAAGCGCACGACTTCATAATGTCATCCTTCACGACTCAAGGACCCCGAGCCTAGTGAACTTGCCAAGTCCTCAAGACTTCCCAAATGCACCAAGCGCACGGCTTCACAATTCTTTGGACTTTTCCACACCAAGCCCCATGCTTGGATTTTCCATGCCAACTCCATGTTGGACTTTCCTATGACAATCCCATGTCATAAGTTTTGTCTATTATCAAAATACTGCTTGAGTCAAACTAGAGTCAACCCGGGCCGATTGCACCAACAATCTCCCCCTTTTTGATAATTGACAAAACTATCCCTCAAGTCTACCAATTATCCCTAATTGGCAATTCTCACATCCCAATGAGAATTCCAAACCCAATTGGAAACTTGGTAACTTCTCCCCCTTTTTGACATACATCAAAAAGGTCCTCCCCAAGGGTATGAATGTCTCATATCCCAATGAGATCTTACAATCTCTCCCTTGGAGGAACACACGCCTACAATCTTTCTAGTGATAAGTCCCATATCACTTAAAGAGAGGCAACCCAATTTTCCTCCCATGAGGAAAAGTGCACATCCATCTTCCCATGATGGATACCTCCCCCTAGAGGCTTGCTCCCCCTTGACCCTTGCACCAACAATATCCTTGGAGAGTCCCTAAGCCAATAGGAATATTAAATAATCAAAATTAAGGCAAAGTTCAACAATGAACTCTCATCCACCTTAAAATCGATACTCTCCCTAAACACTTCTCCTAATCCATATCCAATGGATTTTCACCCTTTCTAATGCTCTCCCAAGCATGTCCTAGGGTTAGGAGTGGTTAGGGGACTAAAACATAGCTGAACATGGGCCTAATCACCATGGTTTACCCGAATCACAATGATCAATCGATATCACGACTCCCTCCACATCACCGATCGCCTCCTCGGCATGATCGATAATCGATTTGTAATTTTCGATTTGTAAATGAATTTCTGAAATTCGTAAGTAAATATACATAAGTTGAAAAATCTTGAAATTTTGTATGTATATTACTTATTACAATCATAATGGGTGAAAAATATTGGAAAATTATTTTACCCACAAAATAGTGAGATTGACACAAAGTTCAAAAGTTTAGAAAAGCTTCAATATTGAGCCCTCTTTGTATCATCCCATTCAATGTGCTATCAAAAGATAGACTTCACCAAGGTTTTTCAAAATATTTTCAAAATGTTTTTAAAACCTTTAATTCATTTTTTCAAAAACATCTCACTTGTATCTAAATGTGCAAAACACATACAAGTCAAATATTCTAGTGAGATGCGGGTTTTGTTCTTTAATGGTCTCATGCATATTATAAGGCAACTCTACTTGATTCCCTTATGGATGAGACTTCAAGTCATGACAATGGTCCTTAAATCAATTTTATTTTATGCATGATATGATTATGGCATATATATGATATACTAAGCATGTGCCAAAATCATGATGTCATGGCATGTGAATGAAATTTTAGCATACATGACATATAAAACTAAGTCTAAAACATGATCATGACATTTTTAGAGATAAAAACGAAAATGATGTCATGAAATGGCAAGGCAAACAAAGCATGACAATTATAAGATACTAAGGTATGGGATACCTAAGTGTTAAATTCAAATTGTCATTTCCAGGAATTAACTCCATTTTGCCTTAATACCATTATCTCCCAAGTGTGCCATAAACCCAAAATGGCGCACCATTACTTCTAATACCTATTTGTGCCAATTTAATCATTTTTCAACTTTTCAAAGCATATTGGTGTTGGTGCAAGGGCACTAGATAATCGAACCTGTGTTTTGATTATGACAAAGACATAAAGTTAAGTTTACATCGTTATCTCACGAGCTAAATCAAGTGTGTAGAAAAGTGCTAAAGCTGGAGCTGAAGGCTAGCGACACCCGGAGGAAGCCGCGGTGGTCGGGCGACACTCGAGTGACTTTGGAGGGAGCCGAAGGAATCGAGTGGAAGGTCAGAAGCGAGAGCTACTATCGAGGTAAGCTCGTGTGAGTGAGAGATTGTAAGGTCGTGTCCTCTTTACGGGGATGACCGTAGGCGGCGATCCGATTAAGACTTCCCGTGGAAGGTCTAGGTCGAGATCGGACGGTCAGAAACCATCACATTTATCATTTTCCGAGCTAACCTCTTACTGCAAGGAAGTGGCCAGGCTAGTAGTCGACTGCTGGACATCAAGCAATCGACTGATGCTCATCAGTCGACTGATGGGAGGCATCAGTCGACTGATGGCGATGAATCAGCCTTTGCCCTAGGTCAAAATGGATAAGGTTTGACGCGGCCACTTCGCGATAAAATTTGGACAACTTTGTGATATGTTCCGAAAAAAGAGGAGACATATTCAGAGGCCAAAATCTATAAAAGGAGGGGAGGATTCCAACTCCAAGCATCATCAAGTTTATTCATCAAGTGCTCCTACAACGCCAACGCTCCAACGCCGTCATAACACCGACGCGACGACAAGTTCAAATCTCCTTCGTCGGCAGCAATAGCAAGTAATTATTTTTATTGTATTCTTTATTTTAATCGTAACGAGGTGAGGTAGGCTTGTTGCCTCATCCTCGTACATTCGATTTTTGTGATCGTTGTCTCCTACCTCCAACGAGGAGGAGACGTTATAGTGCTTTGCCCTCCGTACGCGGTCTAGGACCGATAGGGCCTTGGAGTAGCAACCGCTGGGTTGTGAACCAAGTAAAAATAAACGTGTTCCTTTATTTTCCGCTACTCTTACTCGTTTAATTGTCTACTCTAACGAAACGTCGAAAAGATTTACGATCACTATTCACCCCCCCCCCCTCTAGCGACGCTTCTCGATCCAACAATTGGTATCAGAGCGGGGGCGCCAAGATTTGGTGAAACCACCAATCTAGCATGTTTTAGTTTTCTTTTCGTATTTTTTGATTCGTATCTTTCTTAGGTTTTTATTCCTCCCGCACTACTAATCCAAGACGAAGTCTTGGTACGTTTCTTTTGGTTGTGTGCTTGCAAGTATTCTCCCTTGGAGTAGCCGACGATAAAACGGCCATAACTTTTCGCACAAGTGGACTCACGTAATGATCTACCTACCAAATCGAAGCCCTCTGAGAGATCTACATTTATTATAGGGTTTACCCTCGTAACAAGCTGTTTCCAGCCCCAAAATCCAACGTTCAGTAGCCTTTTGGGAACACCGAAGGTCGTGAGTTTCTAGTTTTTGTTAGTTTCTTATTCTTCTTATTTATTTCTATTTATTTCCTATTATTTCCCGCACTACTAATCCAAGACCAAGTCTTGGAATTCTTTTTGGTTTTTATTCGTGTTTTTACAAGAGACTTAATGGCTCACATTGAGGGGTATAGCACCACCCGACCTCCGTTCTTTAACGAAAATGATTTCCGTTATCGGAAAGGTCGAATGGAGTGTTTCTTGAAAACACAAGTCGAGACTTGGATAATAATCCAAACCGGCTTTGCTCTACCCACCAATGATCAAGGAGAGCCCTTGGATTTCAATAAGTGGACAAATACAACCAAGAAGCAAATCGAAGTCGATGCAAGAGCAACTCAAATATTACAATGTGGCTTGTCCAAGGAGGAGCTCAACCGCATCGGTCCATTTATTAGCGCCAAAGACCTCTGGAGCAAATTGATTGATTTACACGAAGGGACACCCGATGCTAAGGTATGTAAAAGAGATTTACTTTTAAATAAACTGTACAATCTAAAGATGTAGGATCGCGAGACCGCCACCCAATTACATGCGCGGATCCAAGACATCGTCAATGGTCTTCACTCGATCGGGCAAGCCGTAGAGAACTGGGACCTTATAAGGTACTCTTTAAATGCTTTCCGTAGGACTACCTTGTGGGCATCCATTGTCGATGTCTACAAGGTCTCTAAGGACCTTTCAAAGCTTAGGTTAGACGAATTATTTTCCGAGTTTGAACTTCACGAGCAAACTAACGTGGTCCGGGCCGAGAGAGGTATTGCTCTACTTGCAGGACAAAGAAGCAAGCCACCTACTAGGCAAGTAGATGAACTCGAACCCGAAGACAAATCAGAGTCCGAATCAAAAGGGGTGGAAGCAATAGTGAACTTTGTCCGGAGAATAGTTCGAAAAGAAAGAAGGAAATTGAAGTACGAGAACCAAAAGAAAAAGGGAGCAAGGAAAGCCTTCCATGCAACTTGGGACAACAAAGAAGACATAGCTTACATGGCAAGACCGGAGTCCGGCCGAGTCCAACTATAACACCGACTCCGAACTCGAGGACTACTTCGAGAAGCAACTCAAAGCCGGACCAAAAGAGAAAATTAAGGTTAGCCGCTCACTAATTCATACGCTTTACAATACAATTAAAATGCTTAATAGGAAATTAACTAAGTCCGAGTCTAGGGTTGAGTCGTTACTTGAGGAGGTTGAAACCCTCAAGCAAGAGGCTACTCTAACCTCTTCAACTAGTCAAGTTCAAGAGGGAAACACAACCCAAATTGAAAAACTTGAGGAGGAGAATTCTCTCTTGAAAGACCGAGTTCAAGAGGTTGAGGCTAGGTTGGAAAGATTCACATTGGGATCTAAGAACCTTAATCGACTACTTGGAACCCAAAGAGTCGTGTACAATAAAGCCGGACTCGGATTTAAGTCAAAGACTACGAATAGGTCTTATATGTCTATTGTAAATCGTATTCATCAAAGAGTCCAAGCATGGGTCCCAAAGGTTTTATTGAACTCATATATAAGGACTAATAAGGTTTGGATTCCCCATGATCAAGTTCATATTTGAATAGACCATATTGGTTCAATGGTCCAGGGGGAGCTAACACTAAAATAGTATACCCGCTTACTTAGCAAAACCATTGCATATTTTACTTTAATTTTTAGAATGGCTAGATAGGGTAAATGGTTAGTCAACTCTTGACAACATAGTATCAAGACGCGGCGAGATGATAGTACGTTAGGAAAACAAAGTCTCGTGTATTCGAGCTAGATAAGGCGTATCTAGCTTGGTGCACTTGACCGAGTGGAACTAGCTGAAGCTACCTCGCCGTATCCTAAACTAGTTAGACCAGGAAGTAACCCTAAGTGACTTAAGTGATATTTTCTTGAATTTGGCTTTGTCTAAGGAAGTGGTCGTTGTTCCGATCAAAGAAGGCCCCTGTGCCTCACCATGACCTGGAAGCCAGTTTCTCGAAAAGTTACTTAACGATCTAAAGGTTAAATCCGAATCTAACCTAAGGTTGACTATCTTTAATCAATTTAAAATCATCTCACAAAACATATAAGGTGAACAAATTCTGAGACACATAGAATGGGTGAGATGTTAAGGATAATTGAAATATACTTAAAACAATCTCTTCAAAATACTACTTATTTTCTCAACTATTGTACTTAACAACTCTTAGGCCAAAGTTTAGCGCCACCTACATCTCTTATACTTCATATATTTGACTAAGGGGGAGAGCAAACTAACCCTAAGGGTTATATTATAAACCTTTAGATTATTGGTGCAGAGGGACACACCTCGAACCAATCTATCTAACTACTGCTAAACGCATGCTTGGACTCATATTTGATTTATCTAGATGCATGCATATGCGATATTGTTTTCAAAACCCTATTTTATACAAAAACCCCAAAATTTTTTTGATTTATGGCAAAAGGGGGAGAAGAGAAAAAGTTAAGAGGAAGTAACATAAAATTTAATTTTGAAAATTAAATTATCTCTTTCAAAACTCACCTAGGGTTAAGGGGGAGTTTTTGGAAATGATATTCATCTTCACATTCATCTTCTACTATACCTATTTTATGCTTTAATTTTCCTTAACTTTGTGTTGGTTTGCCATAGATCAAAAAGGGAGAGATTGTTGGTGCAGGGGCACTAGATAATCGAACCTGTGTTTTGATTATGGCAAAGATACAAAGTTAAGTTTACATCGTTATCTCACGAGCTAAATCAAGTGTGTCTGAAGGCTAGCGACACCCGGAGGAAGCCGCAGTGGTCGGGCGACACTCGAGTGACTTCGGAGGGAGCTGAAGGAATCGAGTGGAAGGTCAGAAGCGAGAGCTACTATCGAGGTAAGCTCGTGTGAGTGAGAGATTGTAAGGTCGTGTCCTCTTTACAGGGATGACCGTAGGTGGCGATCCGATTAAGACTTCCCGTGGAAGGTCTAGGTTGAGATCGGACGGTCAGAAACCATCGCATTTATCATTTTTCGAGATAACCTCTTACTGCAGAGAAGTGACCAGGCTGGCAGTCGACTGATGCTCATCAGTCGACTGATGGGAGGCATCAGTCACCTGATGGCGACGAATCAGCCTTTGCCCTAGGTCAAAATGGATAAGGTTTGACGCGGCCACTTCGCGATAAAATTTGGACAACTTTGTGATCTGTTCCAAAAAAAGAGGAGACATATTCAGATGCCAAAATCTATAAAAGGAGGGGAGGATTCCAACTCCAAGCATCATCAAGTTTATTCATCAAGTGCTCCTACAACGCCAATGCTCCAACGTCGTCATAACGCCGACGCGACGACAAGTTCAAATCTCCTTCGTCAGCAGCAGTAGCAAATAATTATTTTTATTGTATTCTTTATTTTAATCGTAACGAGGTGAGGTAGGCTTGTTGCCTCATCCTCGTACATTCAGTTTTTGTGATCGTTGTCTCCTACCTCCAACGAGGAGGAGACGTTATAGTGCTTTGCCCTCCGTACGCGGTCTAGGACCGATAGGGCCTTCGAGTAGCAACCGCTGGGTTGTGAACCAAGTAAAAATAAACGTGTTCCTTTATTTTCCACTGCTCTTACTCGTTTAATTGTCTACTCAAACGAAACGTCGAAAAGATTTACGATCACTATTCACCCCCCCCCCCCCTCTAGCGACGCTTCTCGATCCAACAATTGGCACATCCTAATGTGTCAACTCATCATGGCTAGGTTAACTACCCATCCACTTAGGGTTGACACACCCTAACCCATCTAGCGTGAATCGATCACGCTCCTAGGAACCCAATACCTATTGGAGCTCCTTGGGTTAACAAGGTATTCCCTAGGAATAACTTCCCTAGATACCTTCCTAATGACCCTTTTTGGCTTTGAAGCCATAGTCTTTTGGGTCTTTCCTAAGTCAACTCTAGGGGTAACTCCCCCTTTGACCTTCTTAGTGGCTTTCTTGGTTTTTCTTAAATCCTTAGCCACTAAGCACATACTATGGCTAGTCTTAGGGATAGCTTCCCTATTAGCCTTGGTTTTCCTAGACCTAGATGTTGTTCTATAATCAAATGGAATATTATGATAAGTCTTCTTGGGCTTAGGTTTGTGACCCAAACCTTCCTTGCCCTTAGATCGTTCTTGAACCCTAGGTCTTGACTGTTGGGCATTTGACCCTTGAATATAATTTTCTATAATCTTAAGGGTATTTTCCATTCTCTCAAGTCTTGATCTCAAGACTTGGTTTTCTAATTCTAATTTTCCCAATTTTGATTGTTCATTAGGTTTTTGGGAAGGTCTCTTCTTCTTAGGCATGTGCCTAGACTTTTTGAGATTAATACCCAAATTTTCTTCTATTCTCCTAATTGATTCCCTAGGTAAAATAGTTCTAGTGTTATTGGTCCTAGGTTTATCCTTAGATAAATTTACATGCTTAGCACCTAAACAATAAACCTTATAATTTCTACTAGCATGCTTTTCATTTATAATTGCAAGAGAACTAAAATAATTCCTAGCATGCTTGTTAACTCTAGAAATGGAAGGTGCATTAATTAAATTTACCTTAGGGTTAGCTTTAGAAGCTCCCCCTACATGAGATGCCCCTTCTTGCATTTTCTTCCCCCTAGGGCATTGGCTTCGGTAGTGTCCCCGTTGGTTGCATTTGAAGCACACAATGTGCTCTTTGCTCTTAATTGTGGGAACTCCGGCATTATTGGCTTTTGGTGCCGGTTGAACCTTCTTCACCTTCTTAGGATACTTACTTTTATAGTGCCCTTGTTCCCTACACTCAAAGCATGTTATATGATTTTTATTTATAATAACAACACTTGAGTTACCTAGGGAATTTTCGTTTCTCCCGGATGTTGAAGCTTCTTCTTGACTTTGTTCCGGGATAGAAGGTCTCTCCTCCCCCTCAATGATAGAAGTGGAGGTCTCCACCAAATCATCAACATCTTCGAATGTGGTGGGCAATTCTTCAACATCCACGGATCCGGATGTTGATGGGCATTTTTCCTCTTCATGGACCAATGTGGGCTCTTCATGAAATCTTATCACCTTGTCCCATAGGTCCTTAGCATCCCTAAAATTACCTACCCTAGACCAAATGTTGTTAGGAATCAAATCACTAAGTAATTCGATTACATTGAGATTTGTCTTGAAGTCTTTGATTTGGTCTTGGGTCCACCTTGACTTCTCAATTTGCCTATTGCTTTCATCCCTAGGCAATTCAAAACCATTTTCTAAGATTAGCATAAAGTCAAAATCGGTTTCTAGATATACTTCCATTTTTCTTCTCCACCAATGAAAATCTCCTTCGAATTTTGGTGGTTGGAGGTTGTAGCCGTCCATCTTGTAGTGCTTGTGTCGGCGGTTAGTCCTCAACAAGCTCCTTGCTCTGATACCACTTGTTGGAACGTTAGTGGTCGGCTAGAGGGGTGAATAGCCCTCAATCATCGTATGGAGGAATACGAACATTCGTCGTGCGTCGCTTGCCTACAATTGTCATTAGCGCTGTGGAAATAATAGAAACAAATAGAAATGCAAACAACAACACAAGCACACAACAAAACACAAGATATACGTGGTTCGGAACCGAATGGTTCCTACTCCACGGGTGAGCTCACCGAGCTCTAGTTAGGCGGACGACACTAACTAACACTCCTTCTCGACAACACGTCGGAGGTGGAGAAATCTCGTACAAGCAATTACAAAGTAATATATAAATACAAACAAGAATACAAATACAATACAAAAGAACACTTTTCACTGATTGCTTTTGATCACTTATTTGTTGCTTGCTTTGGTTAGCTCTTGAAGGTCTGGAATGCAACAGCAATTCCCCTCCAAAGTCACCCTTAAAGTCTTGGTGAAATCCTCCATCTTGAGCTCCATTTATAACCTACATCAAGTTGATTTCGCACCCATCAATTGACTGATCGTGACCATCAGTCGACTGGTCCTGTAGCCATTGTCTCACAATGACTTGATCCACGTTGGCAAAACTCCAATGGATCCATCATTAGTCGACTGATGATACCCATCAGTCGACTGGTAACACCATCAGTCAAATGCGCAGTGCGACCACTCGACTGGAAACCATTCTATGCCCAAAATCACCCTGATCAGTCGACTGATCTCTTCATCAGTCGACTGATGGCATCGGAAATCGACATCTCCCTCCTCGGCATCGGGTAATACCTCAAACACCAAGTTGTTTGACCATCCGACACTCAGTCTTAGCCACTTGGCCAAGTCCACCTCATCCCTCATGGAGTTCCCCACCGAAGCTCTCTTCCCTCGGCCTACGTCCCTCGAATGTGCCAAGCGCACGACTTCACAATGTCATCCTTCGCGTCTCTTGTCCTCGAAGTATGCTTCCCTTGGGCCTCACTCCATTCGCTCCCCGTCTGGCGGTCCCTCGGATGCATCAAGCGCACGGCTTCGCAATGTCATCCTTCACCGACTCAAGGACCCCAAGCCTAGTGAACTTGCCAAGTCCTCAAGACTTCCCAAATGCACCAAGCACACGACTTCGCAATGCTTTGAACTTTTCCACACCAAGCCCCATGCTTGGATTTTCCATGCCAACTCCATGTTGGACTTTCCTATGACAATCCTATGTCATAAGTTTTTTCTATCATTAAAATACTGCTCGAGTCAAACTCGAGTCAACCCGGGACAATTGCACCAACAGTTGAGAGGGTCATCAGTCATCCTGCCTCCCAGATTACTCGTGGAGGAGTAACTGGTGTAAGGGCAGAGCATTTGTTGTGTCACACTCGCCCCACTATTGACAGTGGTTGTTGGAGGAGCGTGCAGTTGTCCTGGGTGCGTGACACTCAATCACTCATGGGTAGTGTCAATCGGAGTGGCCAGCAGCAGGGACCCTCGTTGTGTAGCTAGCAGCAGGGACCCTATATATATATATAGTTGAGTGTGATGAGAATATATATAGCTAGAGTCTATATATATGATCATTGGATGTTGCATTTGTTTGAACTATGCTTGCAGTATTTAATTGTACATCATCTTGCATTCCACTTGCATATTCTTATATGGTCGTGTGTGGATTACCAGAGTTGAGTTGGTCAAACTGTTGTATACTTTTGACCAGTACCTTGAAGTGATACGGGATGGATCCGGTTCATAGTGTGTTTGACATAGAATGTTAGTAAGCCAGTGTTGTTGATTACAAAGTCAGTATTTACTCTACTATGTTGTAGGTGTTGTATTATGGTACTTATACTCAGGTTGTATGAGTTACATCATTGTCGATCTCAAGTATGTCAATACCTTATATTATTATTGTTGATCAGTTTAGTTATACAGTTGTTATATTATGTTGGTGTATACATGATATACCTTTAGACAACATATTGTTGACTCGCATGTGATATACATATATATTATGCATGCACTTCTATTCTTATTACCGCTGAGTTTTGTACTCACCACCATAGATCCTGGGTTTTCTTGTTGCCCAGGTAAAAGGTAGCCGACTTCGTGATGGGCTTGGAGCAACGTTGGCTGGCAACCTCTCATCTCACTTCCGAGTGTCCCGACTTGGATTTATGTTTCCTTTTATTTTCGGATGTTTTGTATATCGATCCGGATTTATATGGTGGATGTTGTGTTTGACATTGTTGATGTACGCACTTGTTGATTCGGGTTTTGACGATGCTTTCTTTATGTTGTGTTAGTCATACCAGTATGCACTGTGTGTAGTTGTTATATCATTGTGATAGTTTCTGCTGTGTTTTTTTATATATATATTTATATATATGTTGTTGTGATTGTGACTGAAAGGCCTTGTATCAACAAGATATGTTGCCACGTACAAGGAAGATGTTGTCCGTTTGCTTTTCGACTTGGCAAACTCTCGGGGCGTGACATATATGCTTAAGAGAAAGAACTATGCCCAAAGAATTGATGAAAGATAAAAAAATTGGGCAATTAGAGTTAGTAAATCAAGCCTTGAAGTCAAGGCTTGAGAAATTAGAGAAGACCCTTAGGAAGATGCAAAATTCAAGTCAAGGGTCAAATGGACAAAATTTAGGGTCTGGAAGACTAGAACCATCTAGGGGCAAGAAATGTTTGGGTCACAAATCTAAGCCCATGGAGACCTACCATAGTGTTCCATTCGATTATGGAATCATTTCTAGGTCTAGGAAAACCAAGGTTAATAGGGAAGTAATCCCTAAGGTTAACCATGGTAGATGTTTAGTGGACAAGGTTTCTATAAAACCTAGGAAAGCCACTAAGAAGGTCACAAGGGAAGTTATCCCTAGAGTTGACCTAGGCAAGACCCAATTGACCAAGGCTTCTAAGTCAAAAAGGGTCATTAGAAAGGTATCAAGGGAGGTCATCCCTAGTAAATACCTTGTAAACCCAAGGAGCTCCAATAGGTATTGGGTTCCTAGGAGCGTGATCCCTTCACGCTAGATGGGTTAGGTTGTGTCAACCTTGAATGGATGGGTAGTTAACCTAACCATAGCAAAGTTGACACTTTAGGACATTTTCAAGGTTATGTGACACCTTCGAAATAAGGTTAGAATTTATATTCTAAACGATTTTAGGATGTGCCAATTAAATTTGAGAAGTTTGAAAGATTGATCAAATTGGCACAATTAGGTTTAGAGGTCATGGTGTGTCATTTTGGGTTTTTGGCACACTTGGGATATTGATTTACTATGGAAAATTTGGGTTTAATCCTAGGAAATGGCAATTAGGTTTAAACTTTAGGTATTTTTGTACCTTGATATTGTAAAATTGGCATGCTTATGTTTGCCATATATCATGTCATGACATCATATTTCATGAAAATGTTTAGGTATCTATGTCATGTATGTTTAGGTTTACTTATATGTCATGACATTATGATTATTGGCACATGATTTATTTATGCTATCTTGTATGCCATAATTATCATTCATGCATTTGAATTAATTAAAATTGATTTAAGGACTATGACATGATTTGAAGTCCCATGTATAAGGAAATCAAATAGTGTTGTCTAGAAAGATGCATGAAATCTTAGATTAGGAAGAACAAAAACCCACATCTCATATTACATTGACATGTGTATGTATTGATATACTGTAGACACATGTGAAATGTTAGGAAAATGAGTTAAGTTCAAGGTGCATAGTTCTTGCATATAGATGAACTCAAACTCATCTTATATTATTGATGGATCATGGGAAAGCTAATGTGCAAGTCATATGCATTGAACCCATAGATCATGGTCCAATATAAGGTTTTAAAATCATTTCAAAATCATTTTGAAAAACCTTAGTGTGTCTATCTTTTGATAGAAGTCACCATTGATGATGTTGATATAAAGTATGCTCAAAACATTGAAGTTAACTTTATTTTTGAACTTTGTATCAATCTCACTATTTAATGGGTATTTTATTTTTTGAATATTTTTCACCCATAATGATTGACTTAAGTGTTGGTGCAGGGGCACTGGATAATCGAATCTAGGTTTTGATTATGGCAAAGATCCAAAGTTAAGGTCATATTGTTATCTCATGAGCTGAATTAGTGTGCAGGAAATGGTTAAGCTAAACCAAAGGTCAGCGACACTCGGAGAATCCCGAGTCGGGAAACCGTGGTGGTCGGGCGACACTAGGGAACTTCGTGGGAGTCGAAGAACTCAGGTGGAAGACCGAAAGTGAAGCGACAGGTCATAAAAGACCAGAGGTAAGCACGAGTGCGAAGAGAGATGATAAGGTCGTGTCCTCTGTACGGGGATGACCGTAAGCAGTGATCCAACTGAGACTTCCAATGGAAGGTCTAGGTCGAGATCGGACGGTAAGGAACCATCATATTTATCATTTTTCGTGTTAATCTCTTACTGTAGGGAAGTGACCAGGCTGGCAGTCGACTACTGGTCATTGGGCAGTCGACTGATGCACATTAGTCGACTGATGGAAGGCATCAGTCGACTGATGGTGACAAATCAGCCTTTTGTGCTAGGTCAAAATGGATAATGTTTGATGTGGCCACTTCGCGATAAGATAATGAGCCACCTCGAGATCAGTTCCAAAAGTTGAGGATTTCTATTAGGACTTATTCCAATGAAAAAGTCTATAAAAGAAGGGGAGGACTCCAACCCAAAAATTAATTATCTTGCTCTCAAAGTGCTCCTGCAATGCCAAAGCTCTAAACGTCGTAACGCCGACACAACGCCAAGTTCAAAACTTCTTCGTCAATAGTAAGTATTTCTTTTATTTACTGTATTAATTGTTTTAATCATAACGAGGTGAGGTAGGCTTGTTTCCTCATCCTCGTGCTTTCGTTTTTGTGATCGTTGTCTCCTACCTCTAACGAGGAGGAGACTTTATAGTGGATTACCCCTTCGTACGCAGTCAAGGATCGCGGGGCCTTGGAGTAGCAACCGCTGGGTTGTGAACCAAGTAAAAATAAAGTGTCTATTTATTTTTTGTTATTTATTGTTCCACTGTGCTTGCTTTTATCGAATGAACGAAAGAAAGTTTTACGCTCGCTATTCACCCCCCCCCCTCTAGCGACGCTTCTCGGTCCAACATTAAGTATTATATGTATGAAGTTTCATGATTTTTCAAATTACATATAAGTACTTATAATTTTCTGAATTTTGATTTCTGAATCTGATTTTTGTACATTGTAGAAACCAGTCGACTGTCGCCTTGGGCAGTCAACTAGCGTTGGGTGCAGTCGACTGGTTGCTGACCAAGTCGACTGCCAAGTCTGATTTCAGGAAAACAAGGTTGTTTAGCCCATGTTTTAGCCATTTTAGGCTACCCTAACTGCTCCTAACCTTAGGATATTCTTTGGAAAGCATTGGAAGGGTTAAAATCCATTGTATATGGATTAGGAGAGTTGCTTAGGGTGAGAATCAAATTTTAAGGTGTGTGAAAGTTCAAGTTTGATCTTTTGCCCTTATTTTTGGTGGTTTAGTGTTCTTATAGGCTTAGGGACTCTTCAAGGATATTGTTGGTGCAATGGTCAAGGGGGAGCAAGCCTTTAGGGGGAGGTTATCCATCTTGGGATGATGGATGTGTATTCCTCAAAGGGGGAGACATGAAGGGTTTTGGAAACCCTCATTGTGCTCACCAAAGGGAGAAAATTGGAGAAGTGTGGATTGCCTCTCATTTAGTGATATGGGACTTATCACTAGGAAGAGTGAAGGCATCCTAGATGTTTTTTGACCAAAAGGGAGATTGTAAGATTTCATTGGTATATAAGACATTGATACCCATGGGGAGTCTTTTTGATGTATGTCAAAGGGGGAGAAGTGAGGTTTAAGTTAGGTAAACCTTCACTATCCTTTGACATTGGAAGTGTTTAAGTTTAGGTTATTATTAGTCTAACTTAAAGGTATTGTCAAACATCAAAAAGGGGGAGATTATTGGTGCAATCGGCATAGGTCACAATTGATCAGACTCGAGTTTGACTTGAGTAGTATTTTGATGTTTGATAATGGTTGACTATATGGTTGACATGGGGTTGACCATATGCTGGAGAAGTCCAAGTGGGACACTTGGCAATGGAAAAGTCCAAGCATGGGTCTTGGCAATTGGAAAGTCCAAGCATGGGTCTTGGCAATTGGAAAGTCCAAGCATGGAGTTGGCAAGGAAAGTCCGAGGGTGTGATATTGGCGACGTAAAGTCCAAGCGGTAGTCTTGGCAGCATAAGTCCAATGTTTGGCGGCGTAAAGTCAAAGTGTGTGTCTTGGCAGCGTAAGCCCAAATATGCCTTGGGTGTGTAAACCCGGTTAGCATGACAATAGCTGATGGAAGCACCTAAAGGCTAGCGTATGGATGAACAAGTTGTTGGTGAAGAGAGCACCACTCCTTAGTTTTAATGTATGAACCATAGTTAAAGTTAGGATTTACTTATGTTCTGATATGAGTGTTAAGTGTGCAGGCTTAACAAGAAGTCCTAGTAAATCGAGTTGACCGGATACTAGGCAGAAGTCTTGACAGATCAGGAGGACCGGACACTAGGCATGAAGGCTAGATGGGTCAAGTGGATCGGACATCTGGCATGAAGACCGATTGGGTTATAAGACCAGACAATCGGCAAAAAGTCTATCTGGGTCAGGTAGACCAGACAGCTGGTGGAAGCCCTGATGGGTCAGATCGGATGTCAAGAATGGTAAGTTCGGTAGGGTAGCCAGTAGGTAAGCCTCGAGTGGAGAGGTGAGGTCAAGTCCTCTATAGGGGACAAAGCTAGGTGTCGATCCGACGGATAGTCCGCGTGAGACTTAGAAGTTGAGATCGAACAATATTACTACTGCTATTGGATGTTATATTGTTTTCTTCTACTAATCTCGTTTTGCAGGGATCAGTCGACTAAAAGGATTCCAGTCGACTGAAGTCCAGTCGACTGAGAATGGCCCCGCCGACTGGATACCCAGTTGGCAAGATTAGATGGTGATCAATCGAGGATCTAGCAGCCCAGATGAAAAAAGTTCCAGTCGACTGGGGAGGTCCAGTCGACTGGAAAGGCAAACTCCTCGATGCGGAGCCAGGTGAGCTAGAGTCGACTGGAATAGGTCCAGTCGACTGGAAACGTCGAAGTACCATATTGACGGGCTGATGTGGAGTTGACTGGAAAAGGCTTATAAAAGAAATGCACGACCAACTCTGAAGACAATTCATCTACTACGTCCAAGTGCTGCTACTAGTGTTCGTCATTCGCAGAAGCTACATCCCATTGTAAAGAAGCAATCCCGACACTCTGTGCCCTAATTCAATAGATCTAAAGTGTCGGTATATTTTATTTTTGTCTATTTCACTTTATGTACTTAATTTCAAAGAGAAGGTAGAGTGTTACCTATCTTTCAATCATTGTAAAAAGTGAATCCCTCCGAAGTCAAGAGTTCTCGAGTCGGAGGGTCTTATAGTGCATTGCCCATCGAGGAAGCTCTCGGAGAGCTACAGGTCTTGGAGCAGCAACTCGGCTAGGGTTGTGAACCAAGTAAATATCGTGTCTTCTTATTTTATTTAATTCCACTGCATACTCTTTATTTCTAAAAGATTTCAAAAAATAAGTTTTTAATTTCTAAAGAAAATTATAACTTCTGAGATTCACCTCCCTCTCTCAGAATATTACGATCCTACAATTGGTATCAGAGCGGGGGCTCTCCGAATTTGGTGCAACCACCAACGAGTGCATTAGGAATTTTCTTTAGTTTTAGCAAATTTTTTTCTTAGAATAATTTTTGCATTAGAATAAATTTTTAATATTTGTCTTACTTTAGTATAAATTTATTCTTTGTTCACACTACAATATTGCTTAATTTGTAGCTCTAGGAATATTTTTTAATATTAATTAAAATTAATTTAAATAAAAAATTTAATAATAAAAATTTACTAGTAATGTCGCACATAGAAAGGTATAGCACCATTCGCCCTCCTCTCTTTAATGGAGAGGACTTTTCCTATTGGAAGTGACAAATGAAGTGCTACTTGAAAACCAACCTTGAGGTATGGTTTTCAATTAGGAAATGTTTCGTCTCTCCAGTAGACGACTTGGGAGAGTTGTTAGAACCGAAGAAATGGACTATGAACATTAGGAATCAAGCTCAAGTCGATTACTAGGCCCTTAACACCTTGCAATGCGGACTTACCAAAGAAGAGCTCAATAGAGTCGGTCCATTTGAAAACTCTAAGAAATTATGGGATAAGTTAATTGAATTACACGAAAGCACCAATGATACTAGAATAGCTAAATGAGATATGTTACTTAATAAACTTTTTAATTATAAAATGAATAAAAATGAAAATGCTAGTCAACTCCACACTAGAATAAAAGATATATTAAATGGATTGCATTTAATAGGACATCAAATAGAAAATGGGACGTAATTAGGTATACACTTAAGGCATTCCCGAGGAACGCCTTATGGACATCCATCGTCAATGCCTATAAGGTCTCCAGGGATCTTTCCTTAATTAGATTAGACGAACTATTTTGCGAACTCGAACTACACGAACAAGCTAACTCGAGTCAAACCGAGAACGGTATTGTTTTAGTGGCAGGTTCAACTAAAAAGGAAAGAAAAACAAAAATTGAATCCGAAGACAAGTCGGAGTCAGACCTAAATGGAGAAGAGGAAATCGTAAATATGGTTAGGAAAATATTCAACTGAAGAAAGAGGTTTACGAAGAAGGATGCCAAAAATGTCGTCGACAACAAGACGAGACCCAAATCGGAAGTAACGTGTTACGAGTGCAATGGAAAAGGACACTACAAGTCGGAATGCAAAAATCTAAAAAAGGAAGAAATACCTAAAAAGGAAAAGAAGAAGAAAACACTTAAGGCAACTTGGGACGAATCGTCGTCGGAAGAGTCGGACTCAGAAGAGACAAAGAGAAGCTTCGTGACATTCATGGCCAAATCAAACTTCAAAGCCGAATCAAGTTTTGAGTACGAGTCTGAGTCCAAGTCCAAGAGAAGTCACAGATCCACATCCATTTGCAAAGGACTAGACAAGGTAACTTCTCCTTGGAAGATAAACTTTATAATATAATTGCATGCCTATGAAGGAAATTAGCTAAATTCGAGAACTAAGTAGACTCACTTCTTAAGGAAGTTCAAGTACTTAAGGAGCAAGTAAACTCAAAGACTTCAACTTGCCAAGTTGAGGATAGAGACTCAACTCAAGATGCAAAGCTTGAGGAAGATAACTCGGTCCTAAAAAGGCAAGTTGAAGATCTCATCGGATCGTTGGAAAGGTTCACTTCGGGCTCCAAGTATCTAAACATGATGCTTGGATCTTAGCGAGTCAGTACAACAAGGGTTTAGGGTTTACAAAGCTAAATCCTCATATAAATCATACATGTCATTACTTAGCCAAAATGCTAAGAATCAAGTCCAAGCATGGGTTCCTAAGTCTAGCTTAGTCAACCAAGTTAGACCAAATCAATTTTGGGTTCCCTAGAGTCAAGTTCACATAGTGAACAAAACTCAACCAAGTTATCACTTAGGGGGGAGTTAATACTTTGCTTGTTTCCTTGTTTAGTTAAATTCTTGCATGTTTTAGTTTACTTTACTTGCTTAATTTAGAATGGACTAGATATGAAACAAAGTAGTTTAAACTTAAACAACCTAGTACTAAGACGAAATGAACTGATAGTAAGTTAGGGAAGCTCTTTGAAGTGCATGTCTAGGAAGTGGTCCATCCGATATCCAAAAAGGTCATATACCTTGCCACGACCTGGTGTACTAAGTTGAGTGGAACTGACCAAAGCTAACTCACTAAGTCTTTAACTAGTTAGACCAAAGCTTGGTCCAAAGTGAGTCAAGTATTTGATTCCTTCATTGACTTTATCTAGGAAGTGGTCCATCCGATATCCAAGAATGTCATATGCCTTGCCACAACCTGGAAGTCAATGCTGGAAAAACTTACTTGATTAGCTCAAGCTAAGCTTGAATCTAACACAAGTTTAAAAAATTTGAAATTATTTATTGAAATTAATTAAGATAAAAAGAAATCTTCATCTCATAAAACCCATAGGATTAACGTATATTGAAAACTTAGCTTGGGTGAGATGAATTAGAACTTAATCAAGCTTAAATAGTTTAATTAACTCAACATAACTAAACTTAACAAATTTACTCAACAAAACTAAACTTAACAAATTTACAAAACTTAACTAAACTTAACAAATTTACTCAACATAACTAAACTTAACAAATTTACAAAACTTAACTAAACTTAACAAATTTACACAACTTAACTAAACTTAATAAATTTACACAACTTAACTAAACTTAACAAATTTACACAACTTAACTAAAACTTAACTAAACTTAACAAATTTATACAACTTAACTAAACTTAACAAATTTATACAACTTAACTAAACTTAACAAATTTACACAACTTAACTAAACTTAACAACTTTACACAACTAACTTAATCAAATTGACTTAATCAACTCAATCAAATCGATTCAAGATAATTCATATTATTCAAATTGTGAATTATCTTAAGAATTTTTAATTCATGTAAGACTCCAGAATGGACCAATGGATTCTGGATAGTGGCTGCTCTAGACACATTACTGAAGATAATAAAAAATTCTTAGAATTAAGCTTCAAGAATCTAGGTTCAGTCGCCTTCGGAAACAATAAAAAACTTAAGGTAATTGGATTGGGTAACATTGAATTAGAATCAAATTTTATTATACAAAAAGTTTTTCTTGTAGAGAATTTCAAATTCAATTTGCTTAATATAAGTCAGTTATGTGATGATGATTACGAAGCAAAATTTCTATCAAATGAATGTTTGATTAACAATGTTGAAAACTCAAAAATATCACTTAAAGGAGTTAGGAATAAAAATATATATTCAATAAATTTAGAAAGATCCTCAAACAAGTGTCATTTGACACAGCAAGAGGAAAGTTGGTTGTGGCATAGACAACTTGCTCATATCAACTTTAGGAATATAATGAAGTTAAGTGAAACTAACTTAGTTAGAGGTTTGCCTAAACTTAAAAATATTGAAAACAAAGTTTGTAATGCTTGCCAACAAGAAAAACAAACCAAGTCCCAACATAAATTAACTAATCAAGGTCAAACAAGGTCAATACTTGAATTAATTCACTTAGACTTGTTCGATTCACATGGGGTAATATCACTAAGTGGAAATTTATACTATTTAGTGATAATAGACGATTACTCTAGGTTTACATGGGTAAAATCCCTAAAACAAAAAGATGAAACATTTGAAGTATTTAAAAAATTTAGTAAACAAATAGAAAATGAAAAAGATCTTAAGATAAAAAGAATAAGAAGTGATAATGGAGGTGAGTTTAAAAATAAAAAATTTACAACAATGTGTCTAAAAAATGAATATCACCATGAGTATTCATGTCCTAGAACATCTCAACAAAACGGAATTGTAAAAAGAAAAAATAGAACTCTACAAGAAGCTGTTAGGTCAATGTTAAATGAATATAATTTTCCTAGCTACTTATGGACCGAAGCTATAAACACTTCATGTTGTGTGCAAAATAGAGTAATAATTAATAAATTGCTTAATAAAACATCTTATGAAAATTTTAATAATAAAATACCTACAATAAAATATTTAAGAGTATTTGGATGTAAAGTATTCATTTTGAATACAAAAGATTATCTTGGAAAATTTTCTTCAAAAACCGACGAAGGAATATTTCTTAGATATTCAACCACTAGTAGGGCCTATAGGATTTATAATAAGAAAACTCTAAAATTTGAAGAAACAACTACTGTAAAGTTTGATGAAGAAGAAATTACAAATGGTCAAACAAACACACTAAAAATTAATCAAGATGGGGTAAATGAAATTATACATAATGAAGAAGAACAAACCCAGTATCAAGACAACTTAAAGACAACTAGAATTAATCCAAACCATCCACTTGAACAAGTGTTAGGAAATCCAACTCTAGGGGTTCAAACTAGATCGACCTTAAGAAACTTAAGTCAAATCGCATTAATATCAAAGATAGAACCAAAGTCAATAGATGAGGCCTTACTCGATACTGATTGGATAATAGCTATGCAAGAAGAACTAGCGCAATTCGATAGAAATGAAGTGTGGGATTTAGTACCTCCACCAACAAATAAATCAATTATAGACACTAAATGGGTATTTAGAAATAAATTAAACGATTAAGTAGAAATCATAAGAAATAAAGCTCGATTAGTAGCTAAAGGGTTTAGTCAAGTAGAAGGATTAGACTATGATGAAACTTATGCCCCAGTTGCTAAGCTTGATTCAATTAGAATGTTGCTAGCTTATGCAGCACACAAAGGATTCAAGTTATACCAAATGGATGTTAAATCCATTTTTTTAAATGGAGTAATAAAAAAAGAAGTATATGTAAGTCAACCCCCAAGTTTTGAGAGCTTAGAATACCCTAATCATGTATACAAATTAAAAAAGACCTTGTATGGATTAAAACAAGCTTCTAGAGCCTGGTATGAGAGACTATCTTCATACTTATCTCAAAAGGTTTCAGACAAGGTCCAATTGACTCAACTCTCTTTGTAAAAACCTTGAACTAAGATATTTTTATTGCTCAAATATATGTAATGATATAGTATTTGGGTCGACAAATTCAAATTTCTTGAAAGAATTTATAAACTTAATGGAACAAGAATTCGAAATGAGTCTAGTAGGTGAATTAAATTTCTTCTTAGGGTTACAAATAAAACAAACAAGAGACGATAACTATATATATCAAAACAAATATGCAAGAGAGTTGATTAAAAGATTTGGAATGGAAAATGAAAAAGACATAAAAACACCCATGGCAACAAATGTTATAATAATAATGACAAAGAAGAAAAATCTGTAGATCTAAAGTACTATAGAAGTGTCATAGCTAGTTTACTATACTTAACTACAAGTAGACCCGACATATTATTTACAGTAAGTATGTGTGCTAGATATCAGACTTGTGCTAAGGAATCACATTTAACGGATGTCAAAGAATCCTAAGATACATTAAAGGAACAATTAATGTAGGTATGTGGTACCCAAGACCTAATAACTTTGAATTAGTAGGATACTCTGACTCAGACTATGCGGGGTGCAAACTAGATAGAAAAAGTACTAATGGAGGATGTCAACTCTTAGGATCATACTTGGTAAGCTGATTTAGTAAGAAGCAACATTGTGTCACTCTTTCCACAACTGAAACCGAATACATAGCATTAGGTGAATGTGTGGTATAATTATTATGGATGATGCACACACTTAAAGATTTTGAATTAGATTACAAAGAGGTCAAAACATTAGTTGATAACATAAGTTCACTAAACTTAACTAAAAATCCAATCCATCACTCACATACTAAAGATATTGATGTTAAACATCACTTTGTGAGAGATCATGTCGCAAAGGGTAGTATTGAACTCAACTATGTTGAGTCCAAGTCTAATCTTGCTGACATCTTCACTAAACCACTTTCAAAGGCTGATTTTGGTATGCTTAGAAGACAACTTGGATTATGCTTAGTAGACTAGGATGCTTTGATTTCATTATTCAAAATCTATTTTGTTAAGTAATATTATTTTCTTAAAGAAAAATTAAAAATTAATCTAGCCTAGGTCATTTTAGATTTCATGATCCTATAGACCTAGATAAGTGTTTGCATCTCATAAATACCTAGGATTATCTGTTTGTGTAATAAGCTAGGAAGATGGGCATGAGATGTTAGGACTGCACCCCAGGTTACAGATGTAGATTCAGTGCATCAACATGAACCAACACGGGGTTTAAAAAGCAAATCAATCACTTCGGTGACTAACTCCAATTCAAAGCTTGATGATAATTCTGTATCACTTGAACTAGTAACGAGTTAAAAATTTGCTTTAAGGATAATATATATATATATATATATATATATATATATATATATATATATATATATATATATATATATAGAGAGAGAGAGAGAGAGAGAGAGAGAGAGAGAGAGAGAGAGAGAGGAATTCATGCTTGGACATTTTTCTATGCCATTTGCATTATCTTAACTTAATTTTAGAAGAAATGTTGAAATTTTTGAAAACCTTAAGTTGCATTTGAAATTTTTTAGCTTTTATTGAGGGGGAGTTTCAAAAGTTTTGAAAATTTCAAAACTATTTTTATTGAGGGGGAGTTTCAAAAGTTTTGAAAATTAAGAATATTTTTATTGAGGGGGAGTTTCAAAAGTTTTGAAAATTAAGAATTTTGAAATTTTCAAAAATATTTTTGTTGAGGGGGAGTTTCAAAAGTTTTGAAAATTAAGAATTTTGAAAATTTGAAAAATATTTTTATTGAGGGGGAGTTTCAAAAATTTTGAAAATTAAGATATTGAGAATTTTAAAATTTTCAAAAATATTTTTAAGGGGGAGTTTTGAAAATTGAAATATTAAGAGTTTTGAAAACTTTGACTGTTGGATATTGAAAATTTTAGAAATTTGATTTAAAAATTTAATCTTTTATAAAGGTTAAATACTTTTCAAAATTTTGATAAAAGTCATTCTTTTAACCCAAAAGATAAAGGGGGGGATCCTATTTTTAAAAGAAAATTTTATTGCATGAATTTAGGGGGAGCATTGATAAAGTTTTCAGAAAACACTTATATAAATAGTTTTTAAAACTTTGATGATTTTGAAAAACCTAAGTCCTTTAAAAGATTTGGTCCTTTGAAATTTATAAGGCTTAGGCATTTTTGATGAAGCTTGTCAAGCAAGTGTTATAATCTTTAGTCATTATATTTGAAAAGCTTTAATCTTCATCTTTAAATTGTGGCATTTGATGCTTAATAATGATTTTGATGTATGCCAAAGGGGGAGATAGGAGATTTAAAGTTAGAAAAATTTAAAGTAAAGAAAGTTTTTCATGTATATGAGCATCTCATGCATATACATTTTTAGCTTAATGCATTTCTAGTATATGTTAAATTTGAATATTGCAAATTGATTCTCCTAACTTTAACTGATGTATTGTGATACATCAAAAAGGGTGAGATTGTTGGTGCAAAGAGCACCACTCCATAGTTTTGATGTATGAACCTTAGTTAAAGTTAGGATTTATTTGTGTTCTGATATGAGTGTTAAGTGTGTAGGCTTAATAGAAAGTCCTAGTAGGTTGAGTTGATCGGATACTAGGCAGAAGTTTTGATAGATCAGAAGGAACGAACACCAGACATGAAGTCCAGATGGGTCAAGTGGATCGGATATCTGGCATGAAGACCGCTTGGATCAGGAGATCAGATAATCGAAAAAAAGTCCAGCTGAGTTAAGTAGACCAGACAGCTGGTGGAAGCCCTGGTGGGTCAAATCGGATGTCAAGAATGGTAAGTCCGGAAGGATAGTCGGCAGGTAAGCCTTGAGTGGAGAGGTGAGGTCGAGTCCTCTATAGGGGGACAAAGCTAGGCATCGATTTGACGAATAGTCCGCTTGGGACTTAGAAGTAGAGATCGAGCAGTATTACTACTACTATTGGATGTTATATTGTTTACTTCTACTAATCTCATTTTGCAGGGTTCAGTCGAGTGAAAGGATTCCAGTTGACTGAGAATAGCCCAGTCGATTGGATACCCAGTTGGCAAGATTAGATGGTGATCGATCGAGGATCTGGCCACCCAGATGGAAAGAGTTTCAATCGATTGGGGAGGTCCAATCGATTGGAAAGGCAAACTTCTCAATGCGAAGCCAGGTGAGCTGGAGTCGATTGGGATAGGTCCAGTCAATTGGAAACGCCGAAGTACCATATCGACGGGTTGATGTGGAGTCGACTGGAGGAAATTCTAGTCGATTAGAAAAGGCTTATAAAATAAATGCACGACCAACTCCGAAGACAATTCATCTACTACGTCCAAGTGCTGCTACTAGTGTTCGTCATCCGCTGAAGCTACATCCCATCGCAAAGATGTAATCCTGACACTCCATGCCTTAATTTAATAGCTCTAAAGTGTCGGTATATTTTATTTTTGTCTATTTCACTTTATGTACTTAATTTCAAAGAGAAGATAGAGTGTCACGCCCTGAGAGTATGTCGATCCCGAAAAACGGACAGCAACTCCCTTGTACGTGATATAATTCCCTATTGATACAAGTCTTTCGACCACAACCACACAACATAATGAAATGACACTACCACATAATACAACCAGAAAGACATAAAAATGCGCACCGGTGCGACTCTAACATACTAAAAAAAATATGATCAAAACCAACAACATCATAAAAGCCAAATACAACACTTCACATACATGACTATAATACAAAAACAGCAGTAGAACAAATATGAATTAAACTCCAAATGCTCGGTGTGAGATGGGATCAGCTGGCGGAGCTTCAAGCATCCTAGGAATCTTCTACCTGTTACCTGGGTGATAGGAAAACCTAGGGTCTATGGTGGTGAGTATAAAACTCAACGGTAAAGAATAGATAGTGCATGAACTAAATAAATGTAAGGAGATCAATAGATATACAGTCTAAGGGTACAAAAGATAATCACCAGTATAATATAACCCATGTGTATACTAAAAGATCAAATGAACAACATAAGGTATTGACATACCTGAAAGTCTGCTACACTACACTCATCCAACCTGAGTATATATTTACAATATACAACATGAAGAGTAATACTAACTCTGTAATTCAATAAACTGCCATACGAATATTCTATAACAAATACAACAACGTACCTGGTCCATCCCGTACCACATCATGATACTAGTCAAAGGTGTACAACAATCTGACCAACTCGTACCCTGGTATCCCACACACAACCAACAAAGAATATGCAAATAACATGCAAGATGATGCACAACTAAATGCAGCAAACATAGCATAAACAAATGCAACAGCACAACAAGCATATATATAGACTGTATCTATATACACTGCTCACACTCACACACATATATACATAAATATATAGTGTCAGTCGGAGTAGCTAGCAGCAGGAACCCCCATCGTGTAGCTTATAGCTCTTTAGCTTATCACTACTTATTCATACTGCCCACTCGGCCACTCGAGAGCAATGGTTGTTGTTGAGTTGGGACAATTGTCATGTCGTGCCACCTAGGCCACACTGGGGTCGTGGTAGCAAGTGGGGTGCACAGGCATGACCATGCATTTGCATTGCCATGTGTGAGGGCATTCGTAGAGTGGGCAGTATGAAGTAGTGATAAGCTAAAGAGATATAAGCTATACAACGGGGATTCCTACAGATGGTCACTCCGACTGACACTACCCGTGAGTGGTCGAGTGTCACACACCCAGGACAACTGCACGTGACTCTAACTACCACTATTAATAGTGTTCGAGTGCGACACAACAAATGAACTGCCCTCACACTAGTTACTACTACCACGAGTAACCGTGGAGGCAGGATGACTAACGACCCTCTCAACCACAAGGGAGACCAAGTCGCCAGCATGCATATAAATGGAATGAATGCAAAACTACACACACATACATCCACAACACACTCTCTATCTAACAGAGAGTCATACACAACTGACAATCAACCATGTAGAACCACCAGTCCATAGCAATCCACTTTCGACACTTTACCAAACACAGATCAATGATCCATATTAGACACACAACGTAAAGGGGTACAACATGATCCACTCCACATACTAACAACAACCCACTTATCTATGCACTGATGGCCAGATCCACTAAAGATGCACCACATAAATGTGTGTGACACAACAACCGACCCCGCCATCAAAATCATCACCTAACCCTAGATGTAGCATGATGAATAAAGCTAAACCCACAACTGTGCCCTAGTAACATGCACTTAAATGAACCTCTACAGGTCAACTTACAATAGAGTCTATAATCTATAACAGTGATGAACGAATTGTAAGATAACAATGCATCTCAAAGTACAAAGGCTAAGTAACAAGTACATGATTAAATAGGAGTGGAGTCAAGGTAAAGGTATCATCAACATAAATATCATGCACAAGATATATCAACTACCTGACTAGGGTAGAAAATTACCCACCAGATATGAAGATTGTGTTGATTGTATTCGCGTCTGCGAACCCACCCCGTATCAAAGTCCTGAGACTGTAGAATAGCAATATAATCAAAATGAAACTAATCTCCACTAATCACGAATATAATCCAACAATAACACATCCAAATCAGTTTACTAAACAAAACTGATACACAACTATGAACAACCAAATCTCACTTACCAAGCCTAGCTTCCATTTGCTCAACTTCTTGATCCTCATCAGATCTAAATCCAACAATCAAATTGGAAACCAATTCCAACTCTGATATACCAATGCTACAAAGATATTGCTATATCACCATTCATTAACTACCGTTTACTTGGATTTCATCATACAGATTTCAACGAACTATAATTCAAATGTTGTTTCCATAACACTTAGATTCAAGCTTACCTTGTCTCATTTCCATGGTCCACAATGGATTTAGATCAAGCCTCTTGCCGAATAGGACTCCATTCAGCTCACTTCATCACCTATTCCTATTGAATTGCCACAGCTTGTTGATCCACCAATTGATCTCCACGATTTACACGTCAATCGATTCCCAATCACCTGAAATCACAAGGCTTATCAGTTTACCTCTTCAACCTACAATCTCCACTTCCTTAACCCAATAGACATATCAATAACAATAATCTCATCGAAAATAAGGAGGAACATTGCAGGAACAATAAAACTGACCGATTCACCAATCCAAGACCTCAGCTCCACCGTGAACACTAATGTTTATGCTCCTCCTAGTCACGATGACACTAGATTTAGCTTGCAGTGGCTGAAGACGAAGAGTACGGATCGACGATGGATGTCACGCGCAGGGGTAGCCTTGACAGAGCACAAACCAGAGGGATGGTGGTCGACCTTTCGATTTCATGATGGAACCACCAACAGCGGCGACTGCTGACATCAGCGTTGTCGTTTATGCACCATGGCCGACAATGGCAAGGTCGAGCTCCTCCCTGTCCTTGGCGACGAATGCTGCTCACCGCCAAGGCAACCTGGACACTCAGCCGAAGAGGGATGGTCACCGACGATGGGGCGGCAACGGATCAACTCGTGGCGACTGAAGGTGGAAGAGAAGAATGCGACGGTGAGAAGAGAGGAAAATCGTGAGGTTGGGGAAAAGAAGGGCGGAAATCACGGAGGTAGAAATGAGAGCACGGGGGAAGATGCGATCGGGAATGAGGAAGCGCCAATCTTGGAAAGTGAGGAAATAGGGAAATAAGAAACACCTTAAAAAACCCTAGAAAATGAAACCTAGGTATTGATTATACCCTTATTAATATACTTAGGTTAATTAGCCCAATTAATCTAAGTATCTGATAATCCAAACAGGCTTTCTCAAAGCCTATTAAATCTTTCCTCATAAAATACCATGGAAATCCCATTTAAGTCCAGAAAAATTTCTAAAAAATCCTGAAAATTATATAAGATAATTTCTTAATTAACAAGGGGTATTTTTTTCGATATCTTACATAAAGTGTTACCTATCTCTTAATCATTGTAAAATGCGAACCCCTCTAAAGTCGAGAGTTCTCAAGTCGGAGGGTCTTATAGTTCATTGCCCATCAAGGTATCTCTCAGAGAGCTATGGGTCTTGGAGTAGCAACCCAGCTAGGGTTGTGAACCAAGTAAATATCGTGTCTTCTTATTTTATTTAATTCTGCTGCATACACTTTATTTCTAAAAGATTTCAAAAAATAAGTTTTTAATTTCTAAAGAAAATTATAACTTCTAAAATTCACCCCCTCTCTCGGAACATTACCATCCTACACAAGTCATGGATGACTTAGAGGGATCTGATAGGCGTGAGGTTGATGAAGGTGGCTAGAAGGCTTAGGTCAGGCTAAGAGTAGTCTAACAAGTATGAGGGGATCATACTTAGGATAAACCTCATGGCAGTTGATTGAGATTATGGACCAGTCGAGTAGTCAAGTGTTTTGACACTTGGCAGCCGAGTAAACTCTGAGTAGTGGACTAGTCAAGAGTCGACTGGCGATCGACTACGACCGAGTGGCCTTGGCAATCGACTGCCAGATTTGGGCAGTCGACTGGCCTTGAGCAGTCAACTACTATGAAGGGAAGTCGACTATTGTTTGCTACCACGAGCATAAAAAACTCGATAGACGACTGAGTAGTTGACTATGGGCTTGGCACTCGACTGCTAGTAATGGCAGTCGATTGCAAGTGTATCTATTGGCTGGAATGCCAACGTGAATTAAGCCCGTTGTGAGACAACGAGACTATAGGAAGTCAATTAGGGTCTTTTGGCAGTTGACTGTCAAGCGCGGAATCAGCCCGATGCAGATCATAAAAGGAGAAGTTCGTGGAGGATTTCAGCCATAGTTTCTTGAGCAGTTCCTTGGGCGATTTGAGGCGAAGTGCTGGTGCATTTTAGGGTCCTTCAAGCTCATCCAAGCAACCAACAAGCAAAGCATTCAAAGATCACATTCGTAAAGTGTTCTTTACATAGTACTTGTATTTCTTTGTATTTTCTTGTATCTCTTGTATTACTTTTGTAATTATTTGTATGAGGTTTCTCTACCTCCAGTGTGTTAGGGCAATCAATTCATGTGATATGGTTTTGATGTGTGTGGCAAAGGGTTTAAGTTAGGATGATTGGATTTGATATGTGTGTTGGAGTCTTGTAGGACTTAGTAATTCGCACATGGAGCTTAGGCAAGTGTCACCTCTCACAACCTCGTGCTTGAGTCGGAGAAGGAGCATTGCAGAGTCGTGCACTTGATGATGCCGAGGGACCGTCGGACGGGATGACTTGAAGCGAAGCCAAGGAAGCAGACTTCGAGGGCAAGAGACGCGAAGGAGCATTACAGAGTCATGCGCTTGATGCTACCGAGGGACGTGGCCACGAACGAAGAGAGCTTCGGCGAGGGACTTCAAGTGAGATGAGAGAATGAGTGAATTGTAAGTAGCTCATTAGGTGAACTTGGCCGAATGGCTGAGTGTCGGAGGCTCGACCGTAAGGGTTGAGGTTTACCCGACTGTCAAAAGCTCAAACGAATGTAAGGTTTGAGTTTTACCCAGCACCAGTCGACTGCCATGTCATGGCAGTCAACTGCTCCAAGTCGATCGGCAATTGACTGGTGTTGCTAATGAATCAAGTCGACATCGATCGCAAGCAAAAGGATCGATAGCAGCATTAGCACGAAGCTAGTCGAGCTCGTGGGTCACTCAACTGGAAGTCGACATCAGTCGACTGATCATTCGACTGTTGGAGAAAGCGGTCACGGATCCCACGAATCCGGCCTGGTCAGAAGCTGTTGAAGTCGACATCAGTCGACTGATAGTGTCCAAAGGGAAGAATTGCTTCCTCTCTATAAAAAGAGAGGGTGAGGGCTTTTAGATGGGCAATGTTCATGCTCTAAACATCCTACTAAGTGCCCCACAAAGCTCAAACTCCTTCTTCTAGTTTTCTTTCATATCTATTGTAAAAGAAGGAGTGTTCTTATTATTGTAAAGGTTTACCTCCACCTTGCTTGGGCTAAAGGGAGAGACCAATAGTGAATTGGTTTCGGGGTGATTCACCGGAGACGAATCGGACTGTGGATTAGCGTCGAGGACGTGAACCACATTACATATTGTGTTAGCATTGATTTTGTTTTTACTTATCTTAATTGCTTATTTAGTTTTGTTTCCGTTGTGCTAATTATATTTGTAGACAAGCAATTCCGATCATACGATGAAAGAGGGCTATTCACCCCCCTCTAGCCATCCACCGACGTTCCTACAAGTGGTATCAGAGCCAAGGTAGCTTGTCGAGGACTAACCGTTGTAGGGGAATGGTACGGCCGGCTAGAGGGGGGTGAATAGCCCTTTTCGTTTGGATGCCGGTATTTGCTCGTCTATAAAACTAATTAGCGCAAGCGGAAGACTAATAAAGACAAGCAAATAGAAATACGAGAAGACAAGCACTAACAAAGAATGTAACGTGGTTCACGGCTACACCGCTAATCCATGATCCCGATTCATCCGAGGTGAATCACTCCTCCAAAGCTAATCACTATTGGTCTCTCCTTTGCACCAAGCTAGGTGGAGGTAACCTTTGCAATCAAGATCACTCTTCTTACAATAAGAATGGAGTAAAAACAAGTAAGAAGAGTTTAGAGCTTGTGGGGCACTAGGAATATCACTTGGAGCATAAGCATTAGCCTCTCAAAGGCTCACACCCTCTCTTTTTATAGAGAGAGCTGATTTCTTCCTGTCATACGCCACTACCGATCACGCTTGATCACGTCCACACTACAACGACCACCGAACACGTCGGATCCCGACCGTTATAGTCCAACGGAACTCTTGGCAATCGACTGATGGACCTCACCACGATCGGCCGCCTCCGTAGTCGACCGCCTGCTACGAGCGGTTCGCGGTTCGCAATATCCTTCGGCAATGATCGCCGGGCATAAACCCATCACGGATACCAAACCCACTCGACTCGGAGCAATGATCGCGTTACATGGCAGTCGACTGGTGTCGTGTGAAACTCAAACTTAACATAAGTTTGAGCTTCCGGCGGTCGGGTAAACCTTAACCCTTACGGTCAAGTCTCCGACACTCAGCCATTCAGCCAAGTTCACCTAATGAGCTACTTACATTTCACTCATTCTCTCATCTTACTCAAAGTCCCTCGCCGAAGCTCTCTTCGTTCGCGGCCACGTCCCTCGGCAGCATCAGGCGCACGGCTCTGCAATGCTCCTTCGCGTCTCTTGCCTTCGAAGTCTGGTTCCTTAGCTTCACTTCAAGTCATCTCATCCGGCGGTCCCTCGGATGCTCCAAGCGCACGGCTTCCGCAAAGTCATCCTTCACCGACTCAAGGACCGAGGTTGTGAGGGTAAACCCGCCACGGCTCCATGTGCGAATTACTAAGTCCTGCATGACTTCAACGCACATATCAAATCAATATATCAAACTAACTTAAACCCTTTGCCACACCATCAAAACCATATTATGGCAAGAGATTGCCCTAACAATCTCCCCCTTTTTGATGTGTGGCAATCCGTTTAAGTTAGGTAAAAACATTTGATAAAAATTCTAAGGTAAGAAAGCATGTAAACATAAACATGATATAGCAACATGCAACTCCCCCTTAATCCATGAAACTCTCTCTACAAATTCTCTCCCCCTATCATAAGCATAATCATTTCTCCCCAAAATATATTCCCCGTTACTTAAACATACATTTCTCCCCCTTTGACACCATCAAAAAGATTAATCCTTATTTATAAACTCATGGCATCAAGTGTAATAGAAGGAAAACACCAAAATCATGATTAAAATCTGAAATCAAAGAATATTTGGCTGTTTTTCAGGCTAGCAGTCGACTGCTATCAGTATGGTAGTCGACTGGCACAATGGATTCCGAAATTCTGATTTTCTGGGCGAATTTCAGAAATGCATTAAAAATTCCAAAAAATTCGAAAAATCATGAAATTTTGGGAACACATTTATTTTAAGTATATCTATCAGTGAAAAATAGGTTTTCATGAAAAATCATTATATTTCCATGTATTTACCAAAAATTCATAAGCTTTAAAAACTACTAGGTTTTTGATCATAAGAGTATCCATTTTGACACCTAGTCTTGCTTTGAATTGTTTCAAAACATGAATACACAGATTTTAGATTAAGAAATTGTTTTGAAAACATATGAAATATCCAATCATGATCTTTGGGTAATATGTCTATGAATTAAACATAAGTCTTCCCTATGATTGGTCTATTATTGCTATGTTGATACTTTAAATGACCATCTAAATGCCATAGGCATTAGTGGACATTTGTATCATCCTAACATCTCACCCATGCTAAGTTTGCAATCAAGTTAGCCTATAGTGAGTGTGAGATACATCCTAGGGGGGTATTTGTATATACTTAACCCTTGTATTCATGCAATTCTATCATGGTTAAGTATCAACCTAACAATCCTCATGATCATAAAGGCATATATCAATTAATTCTACATTATGATCATGAAATACATGTATTCATTGAATTGTTCTCATGCATTAGGTATTATATCATGATAATAAACAAAATATTGTTGGATCAATGCGGTTCGCTAGAGGGGGGGTGAATAGCGAAAGAAAAAACTTTTTCGAATTCGTTTCAAGACAAATATACGCAGCGGAAAGATAAGCAAAACAAAAAGTAAAGGAGACAATAGAAACAAGATATTTACTTGGTTCGTAGCCGAAGGCTACTACTCCAAGGCCCTAGTGGTCCTTGACCACGCACGGAGGGCAAATCACTAAACAAACTCCTCCTCGTTGGAGGTAGGAGTTAATCGATACAAAAAAAACTTGAGGTAGAGGGACACTCCCCCTCTCCTCGTTACGATAGAAAAATAGCTTCGAAGAATGTAAATGAGCAACGACACTAAAATTAAAACCGACGTACAAAAATAAAGGAAATGAAACCTAGACGTCGGAGATGAAGAAGCACGTTGTTGTCGGTAGCTTTGCGGAGACTTTTTGGAAGCTTAGAATTGTTGTCAAAACCCTAGGTTTGGCCCTCCTTTTATAGCCTTTGAGCCCCTTTTCGAGTGGGTCTTCAACCAATCACAAATGGACACCAAACCGCTTTGAGGTGGAGTGATAAGATGGCCATCATCGATCGATGGCGACATCGATTGATTCGCGACCGGCGATCAATGACGATTTGTGGCGAATGAGTCCTCCAAGTCGATCGTGATGCTTGCTGCAAGTCAAAGTTAGCACAACAAAAACATAGTTTCGATGGTCGTCGACCATCCGATCTCGACCTAGACCATCTATAAGAAGTCTTTGGTCGGATCTACGCTTAAGATCATCCCCGTAAAGAGGATACGACCTTACTTACTCTCGCACACACGAGCTTACCTCGATACTTACGTGTCGCTTTTGCTTCCGGCCTTCCACTCGATTCCTTCGGCTCCCTCCGAAGTAACTCGAGTATCGCCCGACCACCGCGGCTTCCTCTGGGTGTCGCTAGCCTTCAGCTCCAGCTATATCAATCTTCTGCACACTCGATTCAGCTCGTGAGAAAACAAAATAGACTTAACTTTTGTGTCTTTGCTATAATCAAAACACAGGTTCGATTTCGGTGCCTCACTGCACCAACAAATATCACCTAAGGCATTATTTAAACCCTATTTCTTATGATGATGTGCCAAATATCAAAATCATAAATCATGATTGCAAACATACATAGCAATTACATTAATCATCATGATTTAAGCATTATTATCTATTTATGGGCACGTTATCATCACCCAACACTATTCCAAAAATGTTGTCCCGCCATCTTAAGTCAACCAAAATATGATATAGGTCAATTGCATATGGTTGACTACCCTAGGGGTTTTCTAACCCTTAAGGATGGATTTTGGAATCCAAAATAAGTTCTTGCCTATTGGGTTCACTAGATACTCCTTTGGGATCCATTTCCTAGATATTACTTTCTTTTTATCTTGACCCCTAGCAATTAGACATTTATAGGCCTTTTCATTTTTCTTTTCTTTATAACCTAGGCCCTTTTTGTTGAAACTTGCCCTTTGGCTCCCTAAGATCATGTTCAATATGTTGGAGCCAATTGTGAATTTTTCTAGGACTTTTGTTAAATAATCTACCTTTTCCCTTAAGGCCCTATTTTCATTTATACATGCATCACTAACATCTAATGGCACATAAAGATCATGTGAGCATGCATCATTTAAGCTAGAAGAAATATTATCATTTAAGCATGCATTTTCTAGCTTATTTTCCAATGCCTTAATTTGATTAAGCATGCTTTTATTTTTCTTTTTCATTCCAAATAAGTCCTTAGTTAAACTAGAAATTATGGAAACTATTTTCTTAGGAGAGGCTTTCGTTACCATAGTTTCCATATCCTCTTCTTCTTCTTCGGATGAGGAGGATGTAGAAGCTCCCCCTTCACTTGAGCTCTCTTCGCTTGAGTTTGATCCTTCATTTTCGGATGAAGAGCAATCCAAGTCATCAAAAGCCATCAAGGCCAAATTGGTGACAAAGGCATTCTCCTCATCCGATGATGATGAGGAGGATGAGGATGGGTCATCCCAAGTCCTTGCCTTTAGAGCTTTGGTCTTCCTCTTTTCTTTTGTCTTCTTCTCCTCCTCCTTCTTTTTCTTGCTCCCCTTTTTCTTCTTCTTTTCTTCTTTCTTTTTCCTCTCTTCCTTGCTCTTGTTTAAGAGAGGACAATTGTCCCTTATGTGCCTCTCTCCTTGGCAATTGTAGCATATGACCTTCCCCCTTGGTCTTCTATTCCTATCATGAGATTTATCAAATCTAAAATTCTTAAATGCACGCCTTACCTTCCTTACCATGTAGGTTTCTTCCGTGCTATCCATGGAGGATGTGGAGGCTTCATCATCGGAGGAGGAGGGGATCTCTATCTTCTTCTTCCCCTTATTTGCCAACAATGCTACTCCCCTTGAAGGTTGTATTTTTGGCTCTTCTTTTATTCCTTCAAGCCTAGATTCATGTAATTCCATAGTGGAGAAAAATTCATCTAGAGTACTTACCTCTAGATTCTTTGAAATGTAAAATGAGTCCACCATTGAACTCCACTTGGATGATCAGGGGAAAGAATCTATGGCCTTCATTATCATATCGCGATTTGAGAGCCTTTCTCCTACACTTGTTAGTCCATTTAAAATTTCTTTGAATCTAGAATGCAAAGAAGTTACCTTTTCTCCCTTTTCTAATTTAATGTTGAATAGTTGGGAGCGGAGGAGATCTCTCCTTGCTAGCTTCGCCTCGGATGTGCCTTCATGAAGCTCAATTAGCTTCTCCCACATCTCCTTGGCGCTTAGGCATTCTCCTATTCGGTTGATTTCTTGTTGGGGGAGCACATTGAAGAGATGATGCTTGGCTTTTGAATTTGCAAGGTGCTCTTCCCTTTGCCTTTTGGTCCACCTAGATTTCTCTATTGGCTTCCCCTCTTCATCCCTAGGCAAAACGAAACCGGATTCCATTGTAATCATAATATCAAAATCCGTTTCGAAAAATACCTCCATTCGCTTCTTCCACCAAGCGAATTCTCCTTCAAACTTCGGAGGATGGATGTTGGAGCCGGCCATTTCGAAAGTTGCTTGTTGTGGTGGTTAGTCCTCGACAAGCTTTCCTTGGCTCTGATACCACTTGTAGGGGAACGGTACGGCCGGCTAGAGGGGGGTGAATAGCCCTTTTCGTTTGGATGTCGGTATTTGCTCGTCTACAAAACTAATTAGCCCAAGCGGAAGACTAATAAAGACAAGCAAATAGAAATACGAGAAGACAAGCGCTAACAAAGAATGTAACGTGGTTCACGGCTACGCCGCTAATCCACGATCCCGATTCGTCCGAGGTGAATCACTCCTCCAAAGCCAATCACTATTGGTCTCTCCTTTGCACCAAGCTAGGTGGAGGTAACCTTTGCAATCAAGATCACTCTTCTTACAATAAGAATGGAGTAAAAACAAGTAAGAAGAGTTTAGAGCTTGTGGGGCACTAGGAAGATCACTTGGAGCATAAGCATAAAAAGGCAAAGCACCTCTCTAGAATGTACTCCAACAAGAAGTAAATCGGATGGGAGATGTGAAGCACCAAGGAAATGTGGAGAAACTCATAGGAACTCCATGAAGGTACCCGGAGGCCAAGCTAAGGAGAGACCTCCTCCGCTAACTATCAAATATCAAACTTGAAAAGGAGAAAAGGTAACCTCTACATTCTAGGTTTAAAGAAATTTTAATTAGGCTAACAAGTGTAGAAAAGAAATATCAAACTGATATGCTTATAAAAGCAATCGATGCTTTTCCCTCATCGAAATGGAGCTCAATGGTGGATCTTCTTGTGTCAAGAACCTAGAAGGGAGTACCTTGAGGAGTTCTTCTCAAACAAACATGGCTTGAAATGGGCAAGAATCAAGTATGGATCAAGAGGAGTATCAGCCATCAAGAAGAAGAAGATAGAGACTCCTCAGAGAGACTCCCTCCTCATCATCCTCCATGAATAGCAATGAAGATGCTTATATGGTAAGGAAGGTAAGACATGCTTTAAGAAATTTAAAATTTAACAAATCTTATGATAGGAGAAGGCACAAGAGGAAAATCATTTGCTATAATTGCCAACAAGAGGGACATATAAGAGATGATTGTCCCCTCTTGAACAAGAGTAAAGAAGAAAGGAAGAGAAAAGAAGAAAAGAAATAGGGGAGCAAGAAAAAGGAAGAAGAGAAGAAGGCCAAAGAAAAGGGGAAGGTCAAAACACTTAAAGCAAGGACATGGGATGATCCATCTTCATCCTCATCCGAAGAAGAAGAACATGTCTACTCAAACCTTGCCCTAATGGCAATTGATGACCTAGACTCCACCTCATCCTCCGAGCAAGAAAAATCAAGCACAAGTGAGGAGAGCTCTAGTGAAGGGGGAGGCTCATCATCATCCTCCTCATCCGAAGAAGAAGACATGAAGACTATGGTAACGAATCTCTCACCCAAGAAAATAGTTTCCATGATTTCTAGCCTTACTAAGGATTTATTTAAAGCTAAGAAAAAGAACAAATGCATGCTTGATCAAATTAAGGATTTAGAAGAGAAACTAGAAAAAGCATGCTTAAATATTAATGATAATATTTCTTCTAGTCATGATGGTGCATGCTCACATGATAACTATATGCCATTTGATGTTAATGATGCATGCATTGAAGAAAATAGGGATTTAATGGAAAAGGTAGACCATTTAACCAAGGCCCTAGAAAAATTCACAATAGGCTCCAATACCTTGAACATGATTATAGGGAGCCAAAGGGCAAGCTTCAATAGGAAAGGCCTAGGATATAAGGGAAAGACTAATGAAAAGGCCTATAAATGTTTGATTGCTAGGGGTCAAGCCAAAAATAAGACAATTGCTAGAAAATAGATCCCTAAGGAATACTTAGTGAACCCCATAGGAAAGAACTTGTATTGGGTTCCTAAATCCATCCTTAAGGGTTAGGAAAACCCTAGGATAGTCAACCATAAGGATTTTACTTATATCATACTAGTTGGTTGACTTAGGATGATCGGGACCTAATTTTTGAAATAGTGTTGCGTGATGATAATGTGCCCATAAATTGATAATAATGCTTAAATCATGATAGTTAATGTAATTGTTGTATATGTTTTCAATCATGATTTATGATCTTGACATTTAATATATAATCATGGGCAATAGGATTTAGATCATGCTTTAGGTGATACTTGAATTATTATCATGATGTTATACCTAATGCATGATCACAAATTGATTGATATATTTGTTTCATGATCATAATGTAAAATCAATGCATATATGTCTTTATGATCATGTGGTATGTTAGGGTGATACTTAACCATGGGTAGAATTGCATGAATTTGAAGGTTAAGTACATAAATACCTTTAGGAAATCTCACATTCACCATAAGGATAACTTTGATTGAAAACATAGTATGGGTGAGATGTTAGGATGATAATAATGGTCCACTAATGCCTATGGCATCTAGATGGTCATTTTAAGTATCAAAATAGCAATAATAGACCAATCATGGGGAAGGCTTATGTTTAATTCATAGACATATTACCCAAAGATCATGGTTGGATATTTCATATGTTTTCAAAACCATTTCTTACTTTAAAATCTGTGTTTTCATGTTTTGAAACAATCTAAGGCAAACCTAGTTTTAAAAGTGGATACAAAGTTTAGATATTTTTGTAACTTTTGAGTTTTTACCAAACTTTCAAAAATAAAATGATTTTTCATGGAAAATAATTTTTCACTGATAAAGGAACTCACAAGAAATGTGTATTTCAAATTTCATGATTTTTCAAATTTCCTAGAATTTTTAACACATTTCTGAAATTGGATTTCGAAAATTAGAAAACCTGTATTTTGCATGTCAATCGACTAGTAGTATGAACCAGTCGACTGATGTACTGTGCACGAGCACAGTAATCTGATTTCATCAGGTTTTGTTTGGTTTTTGGTATTTTTTCCACCTTAGAATTGATACCTTGGATTATAACATTAGGATAATGTTTTTTATGGTGTCAAAGGGGGAGAATTGATAAGGTTTAAGTTAATCATGCTAAGAGGGAAAATTTAGCATGTCTTAAGGGGGAGTTGCATGTTTAAGGGGGAGTTGTTATACTCATGTTTTTACTTACATGCTTTCCTTGCTTATGTTTATTGTTATCTGTTTACCTAACTTAAACGGATTGCCACACATCAAAAAGGGGGAGATTGTTAGGGCAATCAACCCATGTGATATGGTTTTGATGTGTGTGGCAAAGGGTTTAAGTTAGGATGATTGGATTTGATATGTGCGTTGGAGTCTTATAGGACTTAGTAATTCGCACATGGAGCTTAGGCAAGTGTCACCACTCACAACCTCGTGCTTAAGTTGAAGAAGGAGCATTGCAGAGTCGTGCGCTTGATGCTGCCGAGGGACCGCCGGACGGGATGACTTGAAGCGAAGCTAAGGAAGCAGACTTCGAGGGCAAGAGACGCGAAGGAGCATTACAGAGTCGTGCGCTTGATGCTACCGAGGGACGTGGCCACGAACGAAGAGAGCTTCGACGAGGGACTTCAAGTGAGATGAGAGAATGAGTGAATTGTAAGTAGCTCACTAGGTGAACTTGGTCGAATGGCTGAGTGTCGGAGGCTCGGCCGTAAGGGTTGAGATTTACCTGACCGTCGGAAGCTCAAACGGATGTAAGTTTTGAGTTTTATCCGACACCAGTCGACTTCCATGTCATGGTAGTTGACTACTCCAAGTCGATCGACAATCGACTGGTGTGGCCGAAGCCGACATCCGTCGCTAAGGGAAGCGATCGATAAGACTGCGCGGCACATAAGCTAGTCGAGCTCGTAGGTCACTCAACTGGAAGTCGACATCAGTCGACTGATCATCTGACTGTTGGAGAAAGCGGCCACGGATCCCGTGAATCCGGCCTGGTCAGAAGCCATTAGAGTCGACATCAGTCGACTGATAGTGTCCAAAGGGAAGAATTGCTTCCTCTCTATAAAAAGAGAAGGTGGGAGCTTTTAGATGGGTAATGTTCATGCTCTAAACATCCTACTAAGTGTCCCACAAAGCTCAAACTCCTTCTTCTAGTTTCCTTTCATATCTATTGTAAAAGAAGGAGTGTTCTTATTGTTGTAAAGGTTTACCTCCATCTTGCTTGGGCTAAAGGGAGAGACCAATAGTGGATTGGTTTTGGGGTGATTCACCGGAGACGAATCGGACCGTGGATTAGTGGCGAGGCCGTGAACCACGTTACATATTGTGTTAGCATTGATTTTGTTTTTACTTATCTTAATTGCTTGTTTAGTTTTGTTTCTGTTGCGCTAATTATATTTGTAGACAAGCAATTCCGATCATACGATGAAAAAGAGCTATTCACCCCCCTCTAGATGACCACCGACGTTCCTACACAGTGTCTTACCGAGAAGGAGTGTATTAGTGGTAGTGTGCATCACTAGAGTTCATTTGAGCTTGCCCCGTGGAGTAGGAACCCAAAGGTTCTGAATCACGTTATCTCCTTGCATTTGCGTTTGTGTGCTTATTGTGTTTTGTTTTTACTATTATATATATTCCACTGCTCATAACAAATTATTGTAGACGAACGTGATGAATTCCATCATCGACGCAAAAATGCTATTCACCCCCCCCCCCTCCCCCTCTAGAGACGTCTGATTCCCCTGCAACAAGGATTTCTGGGCAAGCTTTTATAATTGAAGGTTTTGTTAGAGCATTTGGATCTAAGAACAAGGAAAAATGGTTTAAGAGAGAAAAGGGAAAGGAAATTGGTGTTGCTGAATGCTAGATATAGAGCTTCCTATTTCATTACATTTATTGATGACTTTATACATTTTGGTCATGTATATTTGATTTCTCATAAATCTGAAGCGTTGGATTACTTCAATCGCTACTAGACTGAAGTTGAGAATCAACTATACCATAAGGTAAAATATTACACACTAACTATGAGGCTGAATATTTGTCTAATCAATTTAATATAATAAGTAATGATAAAGTATTATTAGACAACTAACAATTCCAAGAACTCTGCAACAAAATGGGATTGTTAAAAGAATAAATCAAACTCTTCTAGATATGGTTAGGTCTATGATGACTCAAGCTAATTTACCAATTTCCTATTAGGGAGATACATTATTAGCAATGATCTCTATACTTAATTTTGTGTCTTATAAATAAGTTCCATCTATTATATATGAATGTTGGACAAACAGAAAATCACATTTAAGTAATTTGAGACCTTGGGGGTCAACTGCCTATGTTCATGATAATACTCACAAATATAGAAAATTAGGACCTAGGTGTAAGAAGTGTATCTTTGTAAGATATTTTTATACCTTCAAGAGTTATGTTTTTATTGGTGAGTAACAAGATGGATCCATCTTTGAAATAGAGGCGAGAGATGCTACTTTTCTTGAAATTGAGTTCTAGCAAGAGGTGATGTTGATAAATTTGTCCCACTATTTACAATAAAGGATGATGATGATATTTTATCAATGAATACAGTATCATAGGATATACCTAAATCTAATCAACTTAGTGGGAGTGAATTATCAATTAATGAGTTGATTTCTCAATGGGCCAACCTACGAAGAAGTAGTTGTAAGACAATTCCTTGAAAAAGTTTGACATTGAAAATGAAGCCTCAATGATTCTCCCAGTTAACGATGAAAAACTTCAAACCGTTGAAGAAGCATTGAAATGCTCAGTTAGAGATACATGGAAAGTTACAATGGATGGAGAAATAGAATCAATGGAAAAGAATCAAGTTTGGGAACTAGTCAATCTTCATCCAGGCTGAAAGGTTATTGAGAATAAATGAATTCTCAAAATTAAGAGAAAAGTGGATGGATCAATTGATCGATACAAAGCTCATTTAATTGCTAAAAGCTATATCTGATAGGAGGGTATTGATTTTGATGAGGCATTCTCTCCTGTCATAAAGTTTATGTCATTACGTATCATTTTAGCTATAATAGCACATTTTGATTTGGAATTACATCAGATGGATGTAAAGAAAGTTTTCCTAAATGGTTAGCTTGGTGAAGAAATTTATATGACACAGTTAGAAGGTTACATTGTTGTAGGCCAAGAAAACAAAGTGTGTAGATTTAAAAAATCTTTTAATGGTCTAAAACAAGCATTAACATAATGAAACATAAGATCAAATGAAGTCATTTTATCTTATGATTTTAAAATGATCGATGAAGATCATTGTGCCTTCATGAGAAAAGAAAAAGAAAAGTTTGTCATCTTCTCATTATTTATTGATGATATGTTAATAACTGGAAGTGACAGATTTTATGATAGAAGTTAAAGTATGACTTTCATCACAATTCGACATAAAAGATATGGGAGAAATTACGTACATCTTAGGAGTAAAAATCAAAAGAGATTGATAAAAAAAACTTTTAGATTTGTCTCAAGAGGCTTATATTATTAAGATGTTATAATACTTCAATATGTCAAATTGCAACATTGAACAAACACCAGTGGCAAGAGGTACTATTTTGAGCAAAAGTATGCATCCAAAGACTTCTGAAGAAATGGCCCAAATAAGAAAAAAAATCATATATCAGTGTCATTGATAGTTTGATGTATATTATATTGTGTACACGTCTCAATATCAGCAATGTTATTGGTTTAGTTAGTTGTTACTATTGATGCAATCGGCCCGGACTCGAGTTTGACTCGAACTGTATTTTGATGTTAGACAAAACGCATAACATGAGATTGTCATGGAAAGTCCAACATGGGTTGGCTACATAAGTCCGAGTGTGTAGCCATGGCGGTGAAAGTCCAATCATGGGGCTTGGCATGAAAAATCCAAGCATGAGGCTTAGTGTGGGAAGTCTTGAGGACATGACAAGGTCACTAGGCTCGAGGTTCTTGAGTCAGTGAAGGATGGCATTGCGAAGTGTAGGTGATCGAAGTGTAGATGTTGGCCGGCTAGAGGGGGTGAATAGCATTTGTCGTAGACGGTGGAATTCGTTCATTCGTTGCTCGTCTACAAAACTATTAGCGCAAGCGGAATATGCAAATACAAACAATTAAAGACAAAGCAAAGGAAGAATAAACAAATGCTAACACAAAGTCGTAACGTGGTTCATGGCTACGCCGCTAATCCACGATTTCGATTCGTCCAAGGTGAATCACTCCTTTGCCAAATCCACTAGATCTCTCCTTTGCACCAAGCTAGGTGGAGGTAACCTCTTTACAATCCCTCTTCTTTACAATAGAATGGAATAATAGCAAGTAAGAAGAGTGGGAATTCTTTAGGGCACTTTGGGAGAAGATTAGAGCATAAAACATTAGGCCCCCAAAGCCCCACACCCTTCCTCTTTATAGAGGAATAGGGTTTCTTCCCGTTGACACTGGACCAGTCGACTAATGCCCCTGATCAGTCGACTGATCCTGTAGCCGTTGCCCAATAACGATTGCTTTCCACGTTGGATTTCATCCAACGGCACCATCATCAGTCGACTGATGCTCCGATTAGTCGAGTGCTCACGAGCTCGAAACACTTGCGACCAATCGATCGGACGATTACGTGACCGATCTCTCGCCGATCATCAATCCATAGCAGTCGACTGTTGGCACTTGAACCGGACTCGAACACTAGTCGAGTCACAGTCGACTTAGAGTAGTTGACTACCATTACATGGCAGTCGACTAGTGTCGGGAAATCCCATCCGACACTTAGCCAAATGGCCAAGTTTCACCTAAGAGCACTACCCCTTCCCGGGTTACATTCGCTCACTCTCATCCCTTGGAGTCCCTCGCCTTTGAAGTTATCTTCGTCCAGCCACGTCCCTCGGATGCACCAAGCGCACGGCTCTACAGTGTCATCCTTCGCGTCTCGCCCTGAAGTCTACTTCCTCCGGCTTCACTCCAAGCTCCTCGTCCGACGGTCCCTCGGATGCTCCAAGTGCACGACTTCCGCAAAGCCATCCTTCACCGACTCAAGGACCGAGTCATGAGATGTGAAACTCGCCAAGGCTCCATGTGCGAATTACTAAGTCCTGCAAGACTCCAACGCACATATCAAATCCAAACATCCTAACTTAAACCCTTTGCCACACACATCAAAATCATATCACTAGTTAATTGCACTAACAATCTCCCCCTTTTTGATGTGTGGCAATCCGTTTAAGTTAGGTAAAACATTTATCAAAAATACTAAGGTAAGAAAGCATGTAAGTAACATGATTAGCAACTCTCCCCCTTAATACATGAAACTCCCCCTAAATACAATTCCCCCTTATTTAAACATATACATTTCTCCCCCTTTGACACCATCAAAAATATTAAACAAAGTTTATACAAGCATGACATCAAGTTTAGAGAAAAATAACAGCCAAAACATGCCTTAAAATTGGATAAAATAAGTTACTGGGCATGTTATCAGGCGACCAGTCGACTGGTTCAGACTACCAGTCGACTGGCACATGCATTTCAGGTTTTTCTAATTTTCGGGCTGAATTTCAGAAATGCATTAAAAATTCTATAAAATTCGAAAAATCATGAAATTTGGGGAACATATTTCTTGTAAGTATATTTATCAATGAAAAATAGTTGTCTATGAAAAATCATTATATTTTCAAGTATTTGCCAAAAATCCAAAAGTTTCAAAAGTAACTAGGTTTTTGATCAAGTTAGTATCAAATTTAACACCTAGTTTTGCTTTGAATTGTTTCAAAACATGAACACATAGATTTTAAAGTAAGAAATTGTTTTGAAAACATATGAAATATCCAACCATAATCTTTGGGCAATATGTCTATGAATTAAACATAAGTCTTCCCCATGATTGGTCTATTATTGCTATTTTGATACCTTAAATGACCATCTAAAGGCCATAGGCATTAGTGGACATTTGTATCATCCTAACATCTCACTCATGCTAAGTTTTCAATCAAGGTAGCCTATGGTGAGTGTGAGATGTATCCTAAAGGTATTTGTATACACTTAACCATTAATTTCATACATTTCTACCCATGGTTAAGTATCATCCTAACATCCCACATGATCATAAAGACATATATGAATGAATTTCATATTATGACCATGAAACACATGTATTCATCAATTAATAATCATGCATTAGGTATAAAATCATGATAATAAGTCAAGTATCACCTAGAACATGATTTAAACTCTATTTCCCATGATTATGTGCCAAATATCAAGATCATAAATCATGATTTCAAACATACATAGCAATTTCATTAACTATCATGATTTAAGCATCATTATCAATTTATGGGCACATTATCATCACCCAACACTATGCTAAAAATGAAGTCCCACCATCCTAAGTCAACCAAAAATATGATATAGGTAAATTGCATATGGTTGACTACCTTAGGGTTTTCCTAACCCTTAAGGATGAATTTAGAAACCCAAAATAAGTTCTTTCCTATGGGGTTCACTAAATACTCCTTAGGGATCCATTTTCTAGCAATTGTCTTCTTTTTGTCTTGACCCCTAGCAATTAAGCATTTATAGGCCTTTTCATTTTTATTTTCTTTATATCCTAGGCCTTTCTTGTTGAAGCTTGCCCTTTGGCTCCCAATTATCATGTTAAGGGTATTGGAGCCTATTGTAAACTTTTCTAGGGCCTTGGTCAAATGATCTACCTTTTCCCTTAGGACCCTATTTTCTTCAATGCATGCATCATTAACATCAAACGGTATATATTCATGTGAGCATGCATTATCATGACTAGAAGAAGTATCATCATTAATATTTAAGCATGCTTTTTCTAGCTTATTTTCTAAATCCTTAATTTGATCTAGCATGCTCTTATTTTTCTTTTTAGCCCTAAACAAATCCTTAGTAAGGCTAGAAATCATGTAAACTATTTTGTGGGGTGAGAGATTCGTTACCATAGTCTTCATGTCTTCTTCTTCTTCTGATGAGGATGGTGAAGAAGCTCCCCCTTCACTAGAGCTCTCCTCACTTGTGCTTGATCCTTCATTTTCGGAGGAGGAAGAGTCTAAGTCATCAAATGTCATTAGTGTCAAATTTGTGACAAAGGCATTTTCTTTCTCGGATGATGATGATGAGGAAGAAGGGTCATCCCAAGTCCTTGCTTTTAGTGCATTGGCCTTCCCTTTTTCTTTGGCCTTCTTCTCTTCTTCTTTCTTCTTGCTCCCCTTCTTCTTCTTCTTTTCTTCCTTCTTTCTCTTCTCCTCCTTGCTCTTGTTCAAGAGGGGACAATTATCCCTTATATGCCCCTCTCCTTGACAATTATAGCAAATCACCTTCCCCCTTGGTCTTCTCCTATCATTAGATTTATTAAATTTAAAATTTCTCAAAGCACGCCTTACCTTCCTTACCATGTATGCTTCTTCCATGCTATCCATGGAGGAGGAGGAGGAGGATGCTTCGTCGGATGAGGAGGGAGTCTCCATCTTCTTCTTCCCCTTGTTTGCCATCAAGGCTACTCCTCTTGAAGGTTGAATTCTAGGCTCTTCTACTATTCCTTCAAGCCTCGTTTCGTGGAGCTCCATGGTTGAGAAGAATTCCTCCAAGGTGCTAACTTCTAGGTTCTTGGAGATGTAAAAAGAGTCCACCATTGAGCTCCATCTTGAGGACCGGGGAAAGGCATCTATGGCCTTCATTACCATATCCCGGTTGGAGAGCTTTTTACCTATACTTGTCAAACCGATTAGAATTTCCTTAAATCTAGAGTGTAGGGATTTTACCTTCTCTCCCTTTTCGAGTTTGATGTTTGATAATTGGGAGCGAAGGACATCTCTCCTTGCTAGCTTCGCCTCGGATGTGCCTTCATGAATCTCTATTAGTTTCTCCCACATCTCCTTGGCGCTAGCACACTCTCCTATCCGGTTGACTTCTTGTTGAGGGAGTACATTGTAGAGGTGATGTTTGGCTTTTGAGTTTGCCAAGTACTCTTCCCTTTGCCTCTTGCTCCACCTTGATTTTTCCAATGGGTCCCCTTCTTCATCCCTAGGCATTTCGAAACCATTTTCCATAATTAAAAGAATTTCGAAATTGGTTTCAAAAAATACCTCCATTCGTTTCTTCCACCAAGCGAATTCCCCCTCGAACTTTGGCGGATGAATATTGGAGATGACCATCTCTTGATGAAGTGTTTGTTGAGGCGGTTAGTCCTCGACAAACGACTTGGCTCTGATACCACTTGTAGATGATCGAAGTGTAGATGTTGGCCGGCTAGAGGGGGGTAAATAGCCTTTGTCGTAGACGGTGGAATTCGTTCGTTCGTTGCTCGTCTATAAAACTATTAGCGCAAGCAGAATATGCAAATACAAAAAATTAAAGACAAAGCAAAGGAAGAATAAACAAACGCTAACACAAAGTCATAATGTGGTTCACGGCTGCGCCACTAATCCACGGTACCGATTCGTCCAAGGTGAATCACTCCTTTGTCAAATCCACTAGATCTCTCCTTTGCACCAAGCTAGGTGGAGGTAACCTCTTTACAATCCCTCTTCTTTACAATAGAATGGAATAATAGTAAGTAAGAAGAGTGGGAATTCTTTAGGGCACTTTGGGAGAAGATTAGAGCATAAAACATTAGGCCCCCAAAGCCCCACACCCTTCCTCTTTATAGAGGAAGAGGGTTTCTTCCCATTGACACAGGACCAGTCAACTGATTTTGTAGTCATTGCCCAATAACGGTTGCTTCCCACATTGGATTTCATCCAACGGCACCATCATCAATCGACTGATATTGCCATCAGTCAACTGATGCTCTGATCAGTCGAGTGCTCGCGAGCTCGACTCCATTCTGTGCCCGAAACACTTGCGACCAGTCGACTGATGCCTTCATCAGTCGACTGGTGGTCTCGCAGTCGACTGTCAATCCATGGCAGTCGACTGTTGGCACTTGAACCGGACTCGAACACTAGTTGAGTCACAATCGACTTAGAGTAGTCGACTACCATTACATGGCAGTCGACTAGTGTCGGGAAATCTCATCCGACACTTAGCCAAATGGCCAAGTTTCACCTAAGAGCACTACCCCTTCCCGGGTTACATTCGCTCACTCTCATCCCTTAGAGTCCCTCGCCTTTGAAGTTATCTTCGTCCGGCCACGTCCCTCGGATGAGCCATCCTTCGCATCTCGCCCTGAAGTCTACTTCCTCCGGCTTCACTCCAAGCTCCTCGTCCGGCGGTCCCTCGGATGCTCCAAGCGCACGACTTCCACAAAGCCATCCTTCACCGACTCAAGGACCGAGTCATGAGATGTGAAACTCGCCAAGGCTCCATGTGCAAATTACTAAGTCCTGCAAGACTCCAATACACATATCAAATCCAAACATCCTAACTTAAACCCTTTGCCACACACATCAAAACCATATCACGGGTTGATTGCACTAACACGAAGTCGTGCGCTTGGTGCATCCGAGGGACTATCGGACGGGGAGCGAATGGAGTGAGGCCCAAGGGAAGCATACTTTGAGCGCAAGAGATGCAAAGGATGGCATTGCAAAGTCATGCGCTTGGTGCATCCGAGGGACGTAGGCCGAGAGAAGAGAGCTTCGGTAGGGAACTCCATGAGAAGATAAGGTAGACTTGGCCAAGTGGCTAAGACTGAGTGTCGGAGGCTCAAACATGGTGTTTGAGGGTTTACCCGATGGTCGGATGCTCAAACAACTTGGTGTTTGAGATTTTACCCGACATCAGTCGACTGGTATAGGTACGAGTCAACTGCTCTAGGTCGATTGTGTTGGTGCAATCGACTCAGGTCATGATTAATCAGACTCGAGTTTGACTCGAGCGATGTTTTGATGTTTGACATAAAGGTTTGACATTGATGTTTGACATTGATCTCTGATAATGTGTTGGGGAGATTGTTGGTGCAATCGACCCGGGTCATGATTGACCGAACTCGAGTTTAACTCGAAGGGGATTTTGATGGTTGACTGGGGTTGACCATGTCATGGAAAGTCCAAGTCTTTAGTACTTAGCATGTAAAGTCCAAGCATGGGTCTTGGCAAGGAAAAGTCCAAGCATGGGTCTTGGCATGTAAAGTCCAACATGGGTTGGCAAGGGAAAGTCCAAGCTTGAGTCTTGGCATTTGGAAAGTCCAAGGGTGTAGTCTTGGCCACGTAAGTCTAAGGGTGTAGTCTTCGCGGTGAAAGTCCAAGTCATGAGTACTTGGCATTTGAGAAGTCTAAGGGGTTTGATTTTCACGTCGTAAAGTCCAAGGGTGAAGTCTTGGCAGCATAAGTCCAATGGTTGGTGACGTAAAATCCAAGCGGAGTCTTAGCAGCGTAAGTCCAATGTGCCTTGGCGGTGTAGACACCATTAGCATGACATAGCCAATGGAAGCACCTGAAGGCTAGCGTATGGATGAACAAGTCATGGATGACTTGGAGGGATCCAATAGGCGCGAGGCCGACGAAGGTGGCTAGAAGGCTTAGGTCTAGGCTAAGGGTGGTCTAGCAAGTATGGGGGCACCATACTTGAGGTTAAAACCTCATGTTTGAGGTTGGCAGTCGACTGACATTATGGCCGGTTCGACTGCTTGAGTCGACTAGAGTTCGACTGCCACTTAAGGGCTGAAAAGGCTCTGACAGTCGACTACTCATTGGAGCAGTCGACTGCCATGGACGGCAGTCGACTGATGGTTCGATCGCGAGCACAGAACGCTCCGTAGCCGACTGGGCAGTTGGCTATAGATGTTAGCAGTCGACTGGTGATGTCATCAGTCGACTGCCAAGAGATCCGTTGGAATTTTTCCAGTGTGGATCGAGACATTGTCTCATGACAACAGTGTTGGCAGTCGACTGGGGCCTTATGGCAGTCGACTACTAGGCAAAAATCCAGCCCAATGCAGGTTAAAAAGAGGAGCTTGAGGAGGATTTCGGCATTTGTTCTTTGGGAGCTTTGGTGAGTCAATTTGAAGGCGAATTGCAGGTTCATTTCAAGGTCCTTCAAACTCATCCAAGCAACCAACAAAATCCTAGATTGTAAAGTGTTCTTTACATTTTCACTTGTATTTGCTTGTTTACTTTGTATTAATTGTTGCAATTCATTGTACGAGGTTTCTCCACCTCTAACTTGTTGTCGAGGAGTTTATTGGATTAGTAGTGCGTGTTTGCATTGCTAGGGCTCTTACGAGCCCAATCCGTGGAGTATGAACCATTCGGTTCCGAACCACGTTATATGATTGTGTAATTGTGTGATTGTGTTGTTTGTTATTGTTATTATCATTATTCCACTGCGCGCTAACACAATTTGTAAAAACGATCGAATTCCTCCATTGATAAGCCAACGCGCTATTAACCCCCCCCCCTCTAGCGGTCACCGAATCCTCAACAGATTGGACTCGACCAATGTTTGACTGACCAAGTTTTGGCATATCAGTCGACTGTCGAGAAGGCGGCTCATTCTGACACCATCGATCGCACGATGAGGATATTAATTCGGTGATCGGGAGTGTTTTCGAATCTGAAGATCTTCTAGTCGGTGATCGCGTACTAATGGGCATGATCAGTTAACTGATGATAGATCCGTTGAAACTTGGCCAGCGTGGATCGAGTCGTTGTGAGACAACGGCTACAGGACTAGTCGACTAATGGTCACGATCAGTTGATTGATGGGCGCGGAATCAGCTCAATGCAGGTTATAAATGGAGCTCGAGATGGAGGATTTCGCCAAGGGTTTTGGGGAGATTTTGGAGGGGAATTGCTGCTACATTCCAAACCTTCAAGAGCAAACCAAAGAAAGCAACATGCAAGAGTTCAAAGCCATTTGTTGTAAAGTGTTCTTTATGTATTTCATTTGTGTTCTTTGTATTTTCTTGTATTACATTTGTGTATTGGCTTGTACGAGGTTTCTCCACCTCCGACGTGTTGTCGAGAAGGAGTTGTTGTTAGTGTCATGCGCATAACACGAGCTCGTTGAGCTCACCTGTGGAGTAGGAACTCTAAGATTCCGAACCACGTATATCATGTGTATTTGTGTATGCTTGTCTTTTGTATTCGTATTACTATTATTTCCGCTATGCATTAACGAGTATTGTAGATGAGCATGAGACGAACAGACGATTTCCACCGTACATGCGATTAGGGCTATTCACCCCCCTCTAGCCGGCCACCGATGTTCCAACAAGTGGTATCAGAGCAGGTTGCTTGTCGAGGACTAACCGCCAACACAAACATGACAAGATGGCCGGACAACATCCATCCACTGAAATTCGATGGAGACTTTTCTTGGTGGAAGAAAAGGATGGAGGTATATTTCGAAACCGATTTCAATATTATGCTTATCATATAAAATAGTTTCGAAATGCCTAGGGGTAAAGACTGTTGGGTTCATCCGTGAGGGGAAACTTCGCTTCCCACTTCACCTCGGTCGTTTGTTCATGGCGATCCCATCGATGTCCCCGGATTAAAAAAATTTAATCCTAGACAAAAGGGATTACCCAAACAACCAAGTCATCATCGTGCTATTCGTTTAGAGAGGTCACTTGAACAAACTTGTTGTTCAAGCGACCAACCTCTATTCTACGAGTAGCCACGAAATAGACGATGTCTGGATCGCCGGATTTTGTGTTTATGTTCGGGATCCAAGTATTATTTAGCCACAAACAGAATATATCATGCTCATAATTGAAAAACAAAAACAAACATGTTACAAAAGAGAATAGAGAATCGATATACCTCTCGATCTTCTAATGTATGACCTTCCTCCTTTCGGACGTCGTGTGGGCGACGATCTACCAAAAGTTGAAGCTCCTAGATCGCCAATCTTTCTTCCTTGCTCTTTCAAAGCAAGAGGAAGAATAGAAACAAGGCTCTTCTCCTTCCTATAGCCAACCAACAAGCAACAAGGAGAATCCTTGTCGCCGGCCAACAAGGAGGAGGAGATGATGATGGAAACCAGCCAAGACACCAAGGGAAAGCCCTAAGTCTTGTTTCCACCGGCCAAGGAGAAGGAGAGGAGCTACTTTGGACACCGACCAAGAGCTGGAAAGAATTCAATGGGCGCTGGCCACCAATGGAGAAGGAGAAGACAAGGAAAACTTTCCTTATTAGGTGCCGCCAAGCCCAAACCCTAGCTCCAAGCTCTTGCCGCCAACCTCCAAAACCCTATCTTCTCTCAATTAATTCTCCACACCAACCCCTTGTTCTCCTTTTATAGAGTTAGGGATACGCCTCCTTTTAATCTCCACCATTGGTTCTAGGGATTTAATCTCAACCGTCGGATCTAGAGATTTAATCTCAACCGTCGGATCTTAGAGATTTAATCTCTACCTTTGAATCTAGAGTTTTGTTTCTATCCATTGGATCTAAGCTTCATGAGGTGTTAATAGGCTACAATAGGGGCCATGAGGAGGAGTTGGATCTTGGCCACCCATGGATCAAGCCCACATAAAGTCTGATCCATTAATGATAATCCAATCCACTAAAGGATTATCATTGATCTATCTCACCAACCCCCATAAGATAATATGGGCTCCATATATTATATGTACATTTTCTCCCCGTGTTTAAGATCTCGAATGTCCATCGATTAATTAATTTACTGACCATTAATTAATCGACATCTAACTCCATGAGTAGTACCACTCAACCTTTTCATCATGCCGGACCAAGTCCACCTGCAGGATTTACATGATGAACCTTATGAGCTCCTTAAGGGGACATTATCATCCTAATATATAGGACACGGTTTCCTCCTATAATCAACGGCACACCATATAAATAATACCATTTCCCAACTTACCGAGTCTATCGATTTAATCTATAAATCTCGCCCATTGGTAAATCAAAGAAATGAATACTAAGTATATGTGCCCGTTATTATATCGGGATTAAGAGCATGTACAATATAATATCTGAGGTCTGATTCGATTATGTAGTCAGCAATAAATTGAATCACCTCTAAGTCGGTCATGCTCAATACACACAAAGCGCACTAGTGTGATTCTATGGTCAAGACAAACCAATCCCAAATCACACTACAACCATTCCAATGGTTTGTCCAAAGTCATCTCGGTTGTGAGCCTTTACTTATACCTTACAAGGAACCGATAACATGATCTCCCGTGTGACATCACACACCATGTTATATACAATGTAATGTATTAGACAATATGCATAGCCATAAAAATATGCAAACAATGATCATGTGATTCTTATTTCAAAATAAAGATGTTCATACAAAAGGTAGACTTTTCAGTATACATCCCAACAATCTCCCACTTATACTAAAAGACTATGTTGTCCTCAAACTGTCATACATCTGATCCCCATTCCCTCTACATGCCTATCAAAAGCTCTCGTCGGAAGGGCCTTAGTGAAAGGATCTGTCAGGTTATCCTCTGATGCAATCTTGGCCACAGCAACTTCTCCTCTCTTTACGATTTCTCGTATCAGGTGGTACTTGCGCTCTATGTGTTTACTAGCCTTATGGGCTCATGGTTCCTTCGAGTTTGCAACTGCACCACTATTATCACAATAAATTGTGATAGTTCTGGGAAAATTAGGAATCACATCCAAGTCCATCAGGAAGTTCCTGAGCCACACAGCTTCTTTGGCCGCCTCAGAAGCTGCCACATACTCAGCTTCCATGGTAGAGTCCGCCATGCATTTCTTCTTGACACTCCTCCATACAATGGCTCCACCTCCCAAAGTAAACACAAAACCTGAGGTAGACTTACTGTTATCCCTATCAGATTAGAAGTCGAAATCCATGTAACCCACAGGGAGTAATTGGTCTGCCTGGTAAATCAGCATATAATCCCTAGTCCTTCTTAGGTACTTCAATATATGCTTTATCGCAGTCCAATGACCTTGTCCTGGATTACTCTGATATCTGCTGACCATGCCCACGGCATAGCAGATATCTGGTCTCGTATATAGCATCGCATACATGAGGCTTCCTACCGTCGAAGCATAAGGAACTGCCTTCATCTCCTCTATCTCCTCAGATGTTCTAGGACACATCTCCTTAGATAAAGGAACTCCATGCCTGAAAGGTAGAAAACCCTTCTTGGAGTTCTGCATGCTAAAACGATCCATAATCGTGTCTATGTATAAAGCTTGGGATAAGCACAACATCTTTTTCCTACGATCTCTTATAACCTTGATCCCAAGGATGTGTCCCACCTCTGTCAAGTCCTTTATATCAAACTGTTTGGACAACCATACCCTTACGTCCGATAACACCTTGATATTGTTGTCAATCAACAAAATGTTATCTACGTATAGTACAAGAAATACCACTACGTTTCCGTCACATCTCTTGTATACACAAGACTTATTCGGACTTTGAATAAATCCATAAGACTGGATTACCTCATCAAAGCGGATGTTCCAAGACCTCGAAGCTTGCTTCAATCCTTAAATGGACCGATTAAGCTTACACACAAGATGCTCTTTGCCTTTAGCAATGAATCCCTCTGGTTGCTTCATATAGATGTTTTCCTCAAGACTTCCATTAAGGAAAGATGTCTTGACATTCATCTGCCACACCTCATAATCCATATGAGCTGCTATGCATAAGAGAATCAGGATAGACTTAAGCATGGCTATCGGTGAAAAGGTCTCCTCATAATCGATACCCTCTTTCTGAGTATACCCCTTCGTAACCAGCCTTTCTTTGAAGGTCTCAACCTTCCCATCTATTCCTCTCTTTCTTTTGTAGATCCACTTGCATCCAATGGTTTTTACACCATCGGGTGATTCTACTAGCTCCCAGACCTGATTTGAATCCATAGATTCAATCTCAGCATTCATTGCACTCTGCCAAGATACTGCATCTTTATCTTGGATTGCCTCATCATATGTCCAGGGATCAGGTTCATGTTCGCCAGGGACCAAATCAGAAGATTCTCCCAAGAATATGAATCTATCAGGCTGTCTCACAACCCTCCCACTACGACGAAGCATCACTTGTGTATCCTCTATGACATGCGGTGCAGTGACATGTGGTATATCTTCTTGTAACGGTGGTACTAAAGAAGTGACTTCCCCTTTTAATTCTTCCAGAATAATTTTACTCTTGGGCTTGTGGCTCATGACATAGTCTTCCTCTAGAAATCTGGCGTTCGTGCTAACGATCACCCTCTGATCTCTAGGACTATAAAATAGACCACCCTTCGTTCCTCTAGGATAGCCAACGAACATGCATACTTCTGTACGAGGTTCCAACTTACCAGCATCTGCCTTCAGCACATGTGCTAGACTCCCCCATATCCGAATATGTCTTAGACTAGGCTTTCGCCCAGTCCACAATTCTGTGGGAGTAGAAGGCACTGATTTAGATGGAACTAAGTTTAGAATGTACACCACCATATCTAGAGCATATCCCCAGAATGAATCTGGCAACTCAGAATAACTCATCATCGATCTAACCATCTCCATAAGAGTCCTATTCCTTCGCTCTGCTACACCATTCTACTGGGGTGTGTCAGGTGCAATCAATTGGGATTGAATCCCAGCCTCTGATAGGTAATTCCTAAACTCTCCCAAGAGGTACTCGCCACCACGATCAGATCGTAGTGTCTTGATACTTTTACCTTGACGTTTCTCCACATCAGCCTTGAATTCTTTGAACTTGTCAAAGCATTCAGACTTGCGGTGCATCAGGTAAATGTATCCATATCTCGAGTAATCGTCTATAAAAGAGACAAAATACTCGAAACCACCTCTAGCCTGGATAGACATAGGACCACACAAATCAGAATGAACCAATTCTAACACATCTTTGGCTATATACCCCTTTGCCTTAAAAGGTCTCTTGGTCATTTTACCCTCCAAGCAAAATTCACAGGTTGGGAAATCCTCCACCACTAATGAACCCAAAGGTCCATCAGCTATCAACCTTTGAATTCTGCTTAGGTTAATATGACCAAGCCTAAGATGCCAAAGATATGTTTGGTTCATCTTCGAAGGTTTTTTTTCTCTTATTGGAATTAGAAGATGAGTTATTAATTTCAATATGCATCGTGGGAGCCTTTGGTTCAAGTGTGTATAAATTTCCTATCAATACACCCGAACAGATAATGTCCCTATTCCTTCTTATAACAACTCTGTCATTAAAAGAAATAGAATATTCATCCATAAACAATTTAGAAACCGAAATTAAATTATTTCTAAATAAGGGTACATAAAGGCAATTCTTAAGAACCAAAAGTTTATTTTTCTCAAAAGATAAATGAACATCTCCCACTGCAACAACCGCCACCTTCGTGGCATCGCCCAAGTACACGGTAATCTCCCCTTCAGCCAGTTGTCTGGTTTCCTGGAACCCCTGTAAAGTATTGCAGACATGATCAGTGGCTCCTGTATCTACACACCAGGTGCCGGTAGATAACACCGCTAAACATGTTTTAACGACTAGACCAAAAGATATACCTTTGTTCTTGCGGTTGGGGCAGTCCTTCTTCCAGTGTCCAGTCTGCTTACAAGTGAAGCACTTGCCTTTCGTCTTCTTCACTCCTCCCTGAGTACCTCCCACCGCCTTTGTCCCACTTTGTTTCTTCTTCTTCTTGTCTTTCGGCTTAGAAGTAGAAACCTTTTGGGTCACCATGGCATGTGCCTGAGCACTCTAATGAAATAGCCCCTCTGCCTCCTAGAGTTCTATCAGAAGTTCTGCCAATGAATACAACCTCTTGTTCATGCTGTAGTTCAGGCGAAACTGCTCAAAACTCCTAGGTAGAGACTGGAGTATGATATCGACCTGGGTTTCCCCATCAATCACAGCTCCAAGGACCTCTAGCTCATTCAAATAAGCCATCATCTTGAGAACATGATCCCTTATGGGTGTTTCCTCGATCATGATGGTCGTCATCAAGTTTCTCATGGATTCTTCCCTCGCAGTCCGATTCTGGTGTCCGAAAAGCTCTTTGAGATTGAGCATCATGTCATAAGAAGTGGGCATGGCTTGATGCTGATGTTGTAGTACATTTGACATAGATGCCAAAATGTAACACCGCGTCATCTCATCAACCTTGATCCACTTCTTATAACTCTCTCTCTCCTTTTTCCCAGAATCATCTGCAGGCTTAGGAGGGCACTCTTCGAGGTGTACATATTTGTATTCCTCAGCAGTCAAGACAATGTCTAGATTCCTCTTCCAATCAACATAGTTGGGTCCAGTAAGTTTGTTCTCTTTCAGTATCACAGCAAGTGGGTTGAAAGTCATTTTGAAAGAAAACCTAAGAATCACATAAATCAAAACATTAGATTTCAAAATATTATTGATTCCTCAAACAATAAAATTTTAAAATCAACCAACACCTCAAAACACCGAGAATATCATATGCCACGATAGTGTGGACGTATATGAATTCTACATTTGTAAGATAAGGTTTTACCCATTAATTTTACTATCTTGTCAACCTAACTTTTTGACAAGTAAAATTAATAGTTGGTTCCTCTTTGGCCCTACAAATAAAAGCAGTGACTCCGATGGGGAGGATACTTATATTTGTATCTAAGTGTTCACAATTACTCAGTACCAAGGTAATTATCTCGGGTTATGTGCCTTCCGATGGGGAAGTGCACATGCTCCTTAATAATTCCCAATAACCATATTTGACCTTGTGATCCGCAAACAAACTCATCCGATGGGGAGGAAGGCACTCAGAGCCGACGCGCAAGTTTGTTTGCATCACATGTCAAATTATAATGGAGGCCATGGAAATTTATAAAAATATCCCTCTCCCACTTAGTAATTTGAAATTGATGAATTTTCCTAGCCTACGACATGCATATCAAACAAAAAGCAATAAATATGAAAACTAAATTATTTTCCAACTATTATGGCTTTTGTCTTCAATATGTCTCCCATCGCATCGCCTTCTCGTCCGCTCCTCCTATGCCATGTACGAGCCATCCGGAGATCCGAGCCAAGACTAAAACCTATTTTAATTTACATCCATCGATCTTATACTCCACGAGGGAGTGTACATGAAATCTAGATCGAAAGTAAACTAAAATAAAAAGAGTGGCTAAACAATGTCGTATCTAATTTACAAAAAATTAAATATTAGCCTCGTCAACCCCGAGGATTCAATAAAATAAACTTTTACACACATACAATCACATACACACATATGACCATAATAGTCGGATCTTATGCCTGCAACCAAAGAGTTAACCTACGCATATCCTACTATTATCCGGAACATATAATATATGAAAAGTGCATAAAAATTAACCGAATCCTAAACACACAAAACCGAAAACCTTGGCTCTGATACCAATTGTTGGGTTCATCCGTGAGGGGAAACTTCGCTTCCCACTTCACCTCGGTTGTTTGTTCATGGCGATCCCATCGATGTCCCCGGATTAAAAAAATTTAATCCTAGACAAAAGGGATTACCCAAACAACCAAGTCATCGTCGTGCTATTCGTTTAGAGAGGTCACTTGAACAAACTTGTTGTTCAAGCGACCAACCTCTATTCTACGAGTAGCCACGAAATAGACGATGTACGGATCGCCGTCTTTCGTGTTTATGTTCGGGATCCAAGTATTATTTAGCCACAAATAGAATATATCATGCTCATAATTGAAAAACAAAAACAAACATGTTACAAAAGAGAATAGAGAATCGATATACCTCTCGATCTTCTAATGTATGACCTTCCTCCTTTCGGACGTCGTGTGGGCGACAATCTACCAAAAGTTGAAGCTCCTAGATTGCCAATCTTTCTTCCTTGCTCTTTCAAAGCAAGAGGAAGAATAGAAACAAGGCTCTTCTCCTTCCTATAGCCAACCAACAAGCAACAAGGAGAATCCTTGCCTCCGGCCAACAAGGAGGAGGAGATGATGATGGAAACCGGCCAAGACACCAAAGGAAAGCCCTAATTCTTGTTTCCACCGGCCAAGGAGAAGGAGAGGAGCTGCTTTGGACGCCGGCCAAGAGCTGGGAAGACTTCAATGGGTGCCGACCACCAATGGAGAAGGAGAAGACAAGGAAAAACTTTCCTTATTAGGTGCCGCCAAGCCCAAACCCTAGCTCAAAGCTCTTGCCGCCAACCTCCAAAACCCTAGCTTCTCTCAATTAATTCTCCACGCCAACCCCTTGTTCTCCTTTTATAGAGTTAGGGATAAGCCTCCTTTTAATCTCCACCATTGCTTCTAGGAATTTAATCTCAACCGTCGGATCTAGAGATTTAATCTCAATCGTCGGATCTTAGAGATTTAATCTCTACCTTTGGATCTAGAGTTTTTTTTCTATCCATTAGATCTAAGCTTCATGAGGTGTTAATAGGCTACAATAGGGACCATGAGGAGGAGTTGGATCTTGGCCACCCATGGATCAAGCCCACATAAAGTCTGATCCATTAATGATAATCCAATCCACTAAAGGATTATCATTGATTTACCTCACCAACCCCCATAAGATAATATGGGCTCCATATATTATAGGTACATTTTCTCCCCGTGTTTAAGATCTCGAATATCCGTCAATTAATTAATTTACTGACCAATAATTAATCAACATCTAACTCCATGAGTAGTACCACTCAACCTTTTCATCATGCCGGACCAAGTCCACCTGCAGGATTTACATGATGAACCTTATGAGCTCCTCAAGGGGACATCATCATCCTAATATATAGGATACGGTTTCCTCCTATAACCAACGACACACCATATAAATAATACCATTTCCCAACTTACCGAGCCTATCGATTTAATCTATAAATCTCGCCCATTGGTAAATCAAAGAAATGAATACTAAGTATATGTGCCCGTTATTATATCGGGATTAAGAGCTTGTATAATATAATATCTGAGGTCTGATTCGATTATATAGTCAGCAATAAATCGAATCACCTCTAAGTCAGGCCTGCTCAATACACACAAAGTGCACTAGTGTGATTCTATGGTCAAGACAAACCAATCCCAAATCACACTATAACCATTCCAATGGTTTGTCCAAAGTCATCTCGGTTGTGAGCCTTTACTTATACTTTACAAGGAACCGATAACATGATCTCCCGTGTGACACCACACACCATATTATCTACAATGTAATGTATTAGACAATATGCATAGCCATAAAAATATACAAACAATGATCATGTGATTCTTATTTCAAAATAAAGATGTTCATATAAAAGATAGACTTTTCAGTATACATCCCAACAAAGACAACATGCCAATTGAAAAATCAAGATGGAACAAGGACCAAATCAAACACTTCAAGACAAATCTCAAGGTAATCAAATTGCTTAGTGATTTGATTCCTAACAACATTTGGTCTAGGCTAGGTGAATATAGGGATGCAAAGGACCTATGGCATAAGGTGATCAAATTCAATGAATATCCCAAACCGGCACAAGTAGAGGAGGAAGCCAAGGAAGAATGCCCATCAACATCCGGATTCGAGGATATTGAAGAATCGTCATCCACATTCAAAGATGTGGATGACTTGGTGGAAACCTCCACCTCTAGCATTGAGGGGGAGGAGAGGTCTTCCATCCTGGAGCAAGATCAAGAAGAAGCTTCAACATCCGGAAGAAGTGATCAAGAGACTTCCACCACCTCCCTAGGTAACTCATGCATTATAATTAAAGATAAAAAAACATATAATATGCTTTGAGTGTAGGGAGAAAGGACACTATAAAAGTAAGTGTCCCAAGAAGGTGAAGAAAGCTCAACCGGTACCAAAAGTGAAAGATGCAGGAGTTCCCTCAACAAGAAGCAAGGAGCACATTGTGTACTTCAAATGCAACCAAAGAGGACACTACCGAAGCCAATGCCCTAGGGGGAGGAAGAAAGGGCAAGAAGGTGTATCACATATAGGAGGAGCTTCCAAAGCTAACCCTAAGGTAAATTTAGTTAATGAACCTTCAATTTCTAGGACAAATAAGCATGCTAGGAATTATTTTAGCTCTCTTGCAATTATTAATGAAAAGCATGCTAGTAGGAATAAATATTTTTATTTAGGTGTCAAGCATGTTGACTTACCTAAGGACAAATCTAGACACATTAATTCTAGAAAAATCCTACCTATGGAGTCCATTAGGAGGATAGAAGAAAATTTGGGTATTAAGCCCAAAAAGTCTAGGCATATGCCTAAGAAGAGTCATTCCCAAAAGATAAATGAAAAATCAAAATTGGGAAAATTAGAACTAGAAAACCAAGCCTTGAGGTCAAGGCTTGAAAAATTGGAGAAACCCCTAGCAAGAATCACAAATTCAATTAAAGGGTCAAATGTTCAAAATTCAAGGCCTAGGAAACAAGAAATGTCCAAGGGCAAGAGAGGTTTGGGTTACAAACCTATGTCCTATCATAATGTTTCATTTAATTATGAAACAATATCTAGGTCTAGAAAAACCAAGGCTAATAGGGAAGTTATCCCTAAGACTAGCCATGGTAAGTGTTTAGTGGCTACGGACTTAAGAAAAACCAAGAAACCCATTAAGAAGGTCAAAGGAGGAGTCACCTTTAGAGTTGACCTAGGAAAGACCCATTTGACTAAGGTGTCAAAATGAAAAAGGGTCATTAGGAAGGTATCTAGGGAAGTTATCCCTAGTGAATACCTTATTAACCCAAGGATCTCCAATAGGTATTGGGTTCCTAGGAGCGTGATCGATTCACGCTAGATGGGTTAGGGTGTGTCAACCCTAAGTGGATGGGTAGTTAACCTAGCCATGGTGAGTTGACACATTAGGATGTTCCAATGTGTTTTGAGAAGTTGAAAAATGATTAAATTGGCACTATTAGGTCTTAGGAGTAATGGTGTGTCATTTTGGCCTTTTGGCACACTAGGGGGATAATTGGCATTAAGGCAAAAATGGACTTAATCCTAGAAATGACAATATGGGCTTAACACTTAGGTATTCTATATCTTTGTATTTTATAATTGTCATGTTTTGTTTGCCTTGCCATGACATGACATCATATTTATTTTTATCATATAAAATGTCATGATCAATTTTAGGGTTATTTCTATATGTCATGTATGCTTATATTTCATTCACATGTCATGACATCATGATTTTAGCACATGCTCTTATCTTTGTATCATTTATGTTATAATCATCATTCATGCATAAATAAAATGGATTTAAGGACTAAGGCATGATTTGAAGGAAATTAAATATTGTTGCCTAGAGATATGCATGAAACCCTAAATAACAAAGACCCCACATCTCACTAATACTTGACTTGTATGTATTTTACACATCTAGATACAAGTGAGATGTTTAGGAAAATTAAATTAAAGATTTTAAAAATATTTCAAAAACATTTTGAAAAACCTTGGTGAAGTCTATCTTTTGATAGCAATCACTATTGAATGGGATGACAAAGAGGGCTCAATATTGAAGCTTTTCTCAATTTTTGAATTTTGTGTCAATCTCACTATTTTGTGGGTAAAATAATTTTATAATATTTTTCACCCATAGTGTTTGTTATAAGTATTATACGTATGAATTTTCAAGATTTTTCAACTTACATATATTTACTTATCATTTTCGGAATTTCATATCTGATAATTGAAAAACTGAATTTTTCAGTTATCAGTCGACTGCCATGGATCGTAGTCGACTAATGTGGGAAGGAGTCGACTGATCTCTGAGAGAGTCGACTGATAATGCTGATTTTAGGTAAACCATGGTTGTTAGACCCATGTTCAGTTATGTTTTGGTCATCTAACCACTCCTAACCCTAAGACATGCTATGGAGAGCATTAGAAAGGGTGGAAATCCATTGGATATGGATTAGGAGAAGTGTTTAGGGTGAGTATCAATTTTAAGGTGGATGAGAGTTTATTGTTGAACTTTGCCTTAATTTTGATTGTTTAAGCATTCCTATTGGCTTAGAGACTCTCCAAGGATATTGTTCGTGTAATGGTCAAGGGGGAGCAAGCCTTTAGGGGGAGGTATCCATCATGGGAAGATAGATGTGTATTTTTCCTCATGGGAGGAAAATTTGGGATTGCCTCTCTTAAGTGATATAGGACTTATCACTAGAAAGATTGTAGGTATGTGTTCCTCCAAGGGAGAGATTGTAAGATCTCATTGGAATATGAGATATTCATACCCTTAGGGAGGACCTTTTTGATGTATGTCAAAAAGGGGAAGAAGTCACCAATTGAGATAGTTGGAATTCTCATTGGGATGTGAGAATTGCCAATTAGGGATAATTGGTAGACTTGGGTTTGAGGTTTTGTCAAACATCAAAAGGGGGAGATTGTTAGTGCAATCGGCCCGGACTCGAGTTTGACTCGAACTGTATTTTGATGTTAGACAAAATGCATGACATGGGATTGTCATGGAAAGTCCAACATGGGTTGGCCACGTAAGTCCAAGTGTGTAGCCTTGGTGGTGAAAGTCCAAGCATGGGGCTTGGCATTGAAAATTCAAGCATGAGGCTTGGTCTGGGAAGTCTTGAGGACTTGGCAAGTTTACTAGGCTCGAGGTTCTTGAGTCGGCGAAGGATGGCATTGTGAAGCCGTGCGCTTGGTGCATCCGAGGGACCACGGGACGGGGAGCGAATGGAGTGAGGCCCAAGGGAAGCATACTTCAAGGGCAAGAAATGCGAAGGATGGAATTGCGAAGCCGTGCACTTGGTGCATCCGAGAAACGTAGGCCGAGGGAAGAGAGCTTCGGTGGGGAACTCCATGAGAGGATTGTTGGATCGATGCGGTTCGCTAGAGGGGGGGTGAATAGCGAAAAACCTTTTCTTTTTCTTTCGTTAGTTAAAACTCGAGAGATAATAAATTAATTGCAGCGGAAATGTAAAAATAAAATAAAAGAGACAATCGACACAAGGGTTTTACTTGGTTCGTAGCCGAAGGCTACTACTCCAAGGCCCTAGTGGTCCTTGACCACGTACGGAGGGCAGAAGCACTAAAGGAACTCCTCCTCGTTGGAGGTAGGAGTTAATCGATACAAAAAAACTTTAAGGTAGAGGGACACTCCCCCTCTCCTCGTATACGATAAAAGCTCCGAAAAGTAGATGAACAACTGATAACAAAATAATACCGACGTAAAAAGACAAATAAGAAAAATTAAACCTAGACGTCGGAAGGAAGGACTTCGTTGTCGGAGAATTGTAGCTTTGCGGAGACTTCTTGGAGGCTTAGAAATGTTGATGAAACCCTAGGTTTGGCCCTCCTTTTATAGCCTTTGAGCCCCTTTTCGAGAGGAACCCTAGCCAATCAAATTTGAGCACATCTTCCCTTGAAATTTGGTGATAATCCTTGACTCCTCGAATCTGATCATTGACCATCACGATCGATGGCCATCATCGATCGATGGCAAGATCGGCCGATTGGTCGACCTTCTAATGATCGTTTGACGGTGAGTCCTCCAAGCCGGGCAATGATCGATGCTTGCTGCAAGTCAAAGTTAGCACAACAAAAACATAATTTCGATGGTCGTCGACCATCCGATCTCGACCTAGACCATCTATAAGAAGTCTTTGGTCGGATCTACGCTTAAGATCATCCCCGTAAAGAGGATACGACCTTACTTACTCTTGCACACACGAGCTTACCTCGATACTTACGTGTCGCTTTTGCTTCCGACCTTCCACTCGATTCCTTCGGCTCCCTCCGAAGTAACTCGAGTATCGCCCGACCACCGCGGCTTCCTCCGGGTGTCGCTAGCCTTCAGCTCCAGCTATATCAATCTTCTGCACACTCAATTCAGCTCGTGAGAAAACAAAATAGACTTAACTTTTGTGTCTTTGCTATAATCAAAACACAGGTTCGATTTCGGTGCCTCACTGCACCAACAATCTCCCCCTTTTTGATCTATGGCAAAAACACACAAAGTTAAGGAAATTAAGTGCATGAAACAGTAAAGACAAGAAGCAAAAGTAGGAGTAGTAAAGATATTTCTCAAGTTCTCCCCTTAGAGGAACCCTCCCCCTTGACCGAGGGTGAGTACTTGAAAAAGACTTTTAGTTCTCCAAACACAAAAGGTAACGAGTTAAGTAAATGGCATTACTTAACTCCAAACACAAAAGATAACGAGTTAAGTAAATGGCATTACTTAACTTAGGCCTTTAAAGTTTTCAATTCAGAAGAGTTGAAACCTAAATCTTACTCCCCCTTAACTTAGGCCAGAATCAAAGTTAAAATTTGAAATTGAACCTTAACTTTGGCCCTTTCTCCCCCTTTTGACATAAATCAATCAAAAAGTGGGGGGGGGGGGGGGGGGGGGTTTAATAAAAAAATAATTCCAAGCATGATGATTTTTAAAATAGTATGTGAAAATAATTCATCTAAATGTTCAACTCTAGTTTGACTTGACTGAAATGATATTATCAACAAGTCCTGATTAGAGTTGGTTAATATTAGTTGCATATTTATAGTCCGAGGTTCATATTGACGCACTTGATCTACATCTTGGAACCTGGAGTAGGTCCTAACATCTCACGCCCATCTACGTGGCTAAGTACACAAACACATTAGTCCTATGTGTTGTGAGATGTACTGGCTCCTTAAATCTATAGGTGCATGATATCTAAGGTATGTCCTATGCTAGTTCCATCAAAATGAAAAATACGAAATAGTAGTAAGAAAATATAGTTTGCAAGTTCTTATTCTATTACGCACATGCCCAATTTTCGTCTTAATAGACTAAATTCGGCTTCGGGTAGGGGTTTAGTAAATAGGTCTGCTAGGTTAGACTTCGATTCGACGTACTCGAGTTGTATGGCTCCGTTGGCCACATGTTCTCGAATGAAATGGTGTTTGACTTCTATATGCTTGGTCCTAGAGTGACATATTGGATTCTTGGTAAGATTAATTGAACTAATGTTATCTACGTGAAGTTTAGTATTCGTAAAGTCTAACTTAAAGTCACGGAGAGTGTGCTTCATCCAAAGAAGTTGAGTGACACACTCACCCATCGCGATGTATTCGGCTTCGGTGGTAGATAAGGCAACACAATGTTGCTTCCTACTGCACCAATTCACTAGACTCGAGCCGAGTAGTTGACAACAACCACTCGTGCTCTTTCTATCGAGTTTACTACCGGCATAATCCGAATCGGAGTAGCCGATTAGTTCGAACTCGGTAGATCTAGGATACCAAATACCGACATTAAGTGTACCCTTTAGATATCTAAGGATACGCTTAACTAGGGTTAGGTGAGACTCCTTAGCACGTGTTTGAAACTCGGCGCATACTTATCAATAGGATGTCGGTCGACTTAGCTAAGTATAGAAGACTTCCTATTGCGCTCCTATAGTACTTTAAGTCAATGGACTTACTTTCTAGGTCTTCTCCTATGTTAACATTTATCGCTATTGGGGTGTTTATTACCTTAGCGTCTTGCATTCCAAATCTTTTAATTAACTCCTTAGTGTATTTTTGTTGATATAGGTATATACCATCCTTAGTTTGTTTAATTTATAGACCTAAAAAGAAACTTAACTCGCCTACCAAGTTCATTTCGAACTCACTTTAGTAAGGCTGAGTTAGAGGTTCCAAAAATTATATCGTCTACGTAAATTTGAGCTATGAATATTTCTTTACCTAAGGTTTTTACAAAGAGAGTTGGGTCAACTAAGCCTTGGTTAAACCCTTTTGACTTAAGATGGATTGAAAGTCTCTCGTACCAAGCTCGAGGAGCTTGTTTAAGTCCATAGAGAGCTTTCTTAAGTTTTAGAACATGGTCGGGTTTATCTAGATTTTCGAATTCGGGGGGTTGGCTAACATAAACTTCTTCTTTAATGTATCCATTTAGGAATGCCGACTTAACATCCATTTGAAACAGCTTAAATCCTCGATAAAGCGTATAAGCTAGCAACATTCAATGGATTCGAGTCTAGCCATCGGGCATTTAGGTTTCAGTAATCTAAGCCTTCGACTTGGCTAAAACCTTTGGCGACTAACCTAGCCTTGTTTCTAACTACTTCACCTTTATCATCAAGCTTATTTCAAAACACCCACCTTGTTCCAATTATCGTTTTGTCTTTAGGTGGTGGTACTAATTCCCACACTTCCTTCCTAGTAAATTGAGCTAGCTCTTCTTGCATTGCAATAATCCAATCGGGATCAAGAAGAGCTTGTTCAATTGATTTGGGTTCTATCTTTGAAATTAAGGAAATTTGACTAAGGTTCCTATAGGATGCTCTAGTTCAACTCCTAGATTAGGATCTCCTATCACTTGATCGATAGGGTGGTTTGAATCCTAGATTGGGTTGGGTTTGTGTCACCTAATGCTTGATCAATGGGGTGACTTGGTTGAACACTAGTTTGGTTGGAGTCATCTATCACTTGATCAATAGAGTGACTAGGTTGACTTAGGTTAGGATTAACACTAGACCTGATCTCCGGATCAGAGTTAGGTCTAGTATGAATCGGTTCGCTAATTGGGGTTGCCGGGGGTTTTGTAGGTTCATGTTCTTCATCAAATACTACATTGATAGTCTCCTCGACTCTAAGGGTGTCGTGGTTATATACTCTATAAGCTCTACTTGTAGTCGAGTATCCTAGAAAGATTCCGGTCGTGGTTTTGGATGTAAACTTTCCTAGGTAATCCTTAGTGTTTAGGATATGTACCTTACACCCAAATACCCTAAAGTACTTGATGTTAGGTATTTTATCGTGATAAATCTCGTACGAGGTCTTAAGGTGCCTCTTTACCATAAGGATCCTATTTTGGACATAGCATGTCGTACTCACGGCTTCTGCCCAAAACCTATCGGGTAGATCGTATTCGTTCAACATGGTCCTAGCGGCTTCTTGTAGAGTTCGGTTTTTCCGCCCACTAGGCCATTTTGTTGAGGGGTCCTAGGGCAAGAGAATTCATGGTGGTATCCGCTTAGGTTACGTAAGTCGGTGAACCTTTGATTTTCGAATTCACCACCATGATCGCTTCTAAGTCTTTTAACCTTAAGGTCTTTTGATTCTCGATTAATTTGAATAGATTAATTAATTGATCTAGGTATCATTTTTATGTTTGATGAACCTAACCTGTAAACTCGAGTAGTCTTCAATTATGACTAAGCAATATTGACTTCTATTGAGTGACTTGGCTCCATGTGAATCGAATAGATCCATATGCAGAGCTCAAGTACTTGAGGTCTGCTCTGGTTAGTTAACTTGTGTTGTGTTCTAGGTTGTTTTCCTTGTTGACAAGCATTCATGCATTTTATTAACCAAGTTGTTGAGGTTGGGTAAGCCTCGACTAAGCCACACTCGACTCATCTTGTGGACGAGTCTTGGGTGCAGAGTGACCGAGTCGCTGCCACAAACCATGATTCCTCTTCCGTGTCATAAGACACTTAGTTGAGGAGTTGAGGAGTTGGTTAATCGTATAAATGTTGTTATTTCTAGTTCCTTTAAGAATTGTTTCAGAGGTTTCGTCAGATTAATTACATTCATTTTCTAGAAATATAACCTTATAGTTATTATCACACAATTGGCTTACACTAAGTAAGTTATATTCAAAATTCTCTACAAGTAATACATTTTAATGACAAAATTCGTGTTAAGCTCGATATATCACCGATCGATGATTTTGAGCTTGCTGCTTATTCCCAAAGGCTACCGATCCTTGTCGCTTGAATCAAGCTTATGAATTTGAGTTGATCCCTGGCCATGTGCTCCGAGCAATCGCTATCCAACATCCATTGATCCTACACACAAGGTGGTTGGATTGGATGTTAGATTTTTGTTAAGAAAATTGGTTGTAAGTTGTTAACCCTAGGTCATCTCACCGAGTCTATATGATCAAGCATGTTATACTTATGTGTTTTTTTAGATGACTTCCAGTTAAGTTGATTAAGTGGATTTAGGTTCAAGTAATTTTATGTTAGATTTGGATTTAACCCTAGGCTTGTCAAGTTTACCTTTTCAAGATCATGGCTTCCAGGTCGTGGCGAGGCACAGGGGCCTTCTTTTATCGGATCATCGACCACTTCCTTAGACAAAGCCATTTTCAAGAAAATGATGACTTGACTCACCTAAAATTATTTCCTCGTCTAACTAGTTATTTTTGAAAAGAGGCTCCCGAGGCTCAATCTTTCAAGGATTTTAGTTGGTTATTTGAAAAGAGGCTCCCGAGGCTCAATCTTTCAAGGCTTTTAGTTGGTTATTTACGTGTTCTAAGTGAGTTCACGAAAAAGACAAAAAATCTAAGCATGCAATTTCTAAGTTAAAACACAAACATGTTTTGTATCGCTCCCTAGACCGTTGAATCGGTTCGGTCTATCCACATAGTAGATTTGGTCCTTGGGAACCCAGTACGAGTTGGATCCTAGAGTTGAAATCAAAGTGGTCTTAGGGACCCATGCTTGGACACATTTTTTATGTCTACTTACGATTGACATATACGACTTATTGGTCGTGTTTGAGCTAAACCCTAGTCCGGCCTTGTTGTACACGGCCCTTTGCGATCCAAGTAGGAGGTCAAGTCCTTTGGATCCCAAAGTAAACCTTTCCAACGTATTCCTAAGATCTTCGACTTGACTTTTCAAGAGTGAGTTCTCAACTTCGAGTTTTTCAACCCGAGTTGAGTCCTTCTCTTGAACTCGACTAGTCGAAGAGGTTAGGGAGACCTCGTGTTTGAGGAGTTTAACTTCCTCAACCAGGGTCTCAACCTTTGACTCGGACTTAGCTAACTTCCTAGACAAAAACCTAACCGTATTATGTAAAGTATTAAATAAGGTTCGACTCACCTTAAGGGTATCTTTTGAACCGGATGTGTATCCGTGGCTCTTGAAGGTAGCTTTCAGAGTCCCAGCCATCCTCGTGTTCCGACTCAAGTTCGGCCTCCGTGTCCGACTCAATTGATTTCGCCATGAAGACGTGGTCTTCGCCTTCTTCGGATGACGCTTCTTCCCATGTCGCTGAGGGCCTTCTTGTGCTTAGGTGCTTGGTGGTTGAGCTTGGGGCACTGGACTTTATATGTCCAAACCTGCTTACACTCATAACACCTAATATTAGAACTTTTAGGCTTACCTTGATTGGGTCGAGTTGTGGTTCGCCGTCCCTTGGCTATCCTTCGAGCTAGGTTCATTAGTTCGGCAAACCAATTCCGGTCAACTTCTTCTTCTGACTCATCTTCCTCCTCGTGGTGGTGGCTTGTTTATGCATTTTCTTCTTCTTGAACCTACAAACAAGGCTATACTCTCGGGTTCCGAGTTGGACCGCATGTAATTCAAAATCCAAAAGAGTTCATCTAATCTAAGTTTAGAAAGGTCCTTGGAGACCTTGTAGGCATCAACCATGGATGCCTACAAGGTGGTCCTCGAAAAGAGTTTAGAACATACCTTATAAGGTCGCGGTTTTCGACCTTGCCCGATTATGCGTAGGTTGTTGACTATGTCTTGGACACGGGCGTGGAGTTGCGTCGCAGACTCGTGTTCCTGCATTTTTAGTGTGTACAATTTATTGAACAACAGATCGCGTTTGCAAACCTTAGCTTGATCCGATCCTTTGTGTAACTCGATTAGTTTTGTCCAAAGATCTTTTGCGCTTATGAAGGGGCCGACGCGATTTAGCTCCTCCTTGGACAAGCCGCATTGGAGGATTTGTGTTGCCTTGGCATCGGCTTCGACTTGTCGTTTTGTTGCAACGGTCCATTGATCATAATCCAAGGAGTCACCCAGTTCATTAGCTCAAGTGTGAAACCTGCTTGATTATGATCCACATCTCGATTTGGGTTTTGAGAAAGCATTCCATCCGACCTTCCAAAGAACGGAAATCATCTCCGTGTAAAACGGAGGTCGACGTGCTAAAACCTCGAGATGGGCCATTAGAACAAAAAACAAGGAGACTAAAAAGAAGACCTAGCAACGACAAAAACACACGAAAGTACCAAGACTTACGTCTTGGATTAGTAGTGTGGGAAATAAAAAGAAACAAACGAAAAATAGAAAGTTAAGAAAAGAAATAAGAAACTAAATAAAAAGTAAGTACTCACAACCTTCGATGTCCCCGAAAGGCTACTAAACGTCGATTTTTGAGGATGAAAACAACTTGTTACGGGGGTAAACCCTCATAAGAAGTGTAGATCTCTGCGAGGGATTCGATTTGGTAGGTAGAACGTGTCGTGGGTCAACTTGTACAAAAAGTTATGCTCGTTTGATCGTCGGCTACTCCAAAAGCGAATACTTGCAAAACAAAATCAAACGAAGAGTACCAAGACTTCGTCTTGGATTAGTAGTGCGGGAGAAAAATTTAAACGAATGAAAAACAAATCTGTAAAAAAAATGTTAGATTGGTGGTTTCACCAAATCTAAGCGCCCCCGGCTCTGATACCAATTGTTGGATCGATGCGGTTCGCTAGAGGGGGGGGTGAATAGCGAAAAACCTTTTCTTTTTCTTTCGTTAGTTAAAACTCGAGAGATAATAAATTAATTGCAGCGGAAATGTAAATATAAAATAAAAGAGACAATCGACACAAGGGTTTTACTTGGTTCGTAGCCGAAGGCTACTACTCCAAGGCCCTAGTGGTCCTTGACCACGTACGGAGAGCAGAAGCACTAAAGGAACTCCTCCTCGTTGGAGGTAGGAGTTAATCGATACAAAAAAACTTTAAGGTAGAGAGACACTCCCCCTCTTCTCGTATACGATAAAAGCTCCAAAAGTAGATGAACAACTGATAACAAAATAATACCACGTAAAAAGACAAATAAGAAAAATTAAACCTAGACGCTCTAAGGAAGGACTTCGTTGTGAGAATTGTAGCTTTATGAGACTTTTGAGGCTTAGAAATGTTGATGAAACCCTAGGTTTGGCCCTCCTTTTATAGCCTTTGAGCCCCTTTTCGAGAGGAACCCTAGCCAATCAAATTTGAGCACAACTTCCCTTGAAATTTGGTGATAATCCTTGACTCGAATCCGATCATTGACCATCACGATCGATGGCCATCATCACCGATCGATGGCAAGATCGGGCCGACACGACCTTCGAATGATCGCTTGATCGCAATGATTCCTCCAAGCCGGCAATGATCGATGCTTGCTGCAAGTCAAAGTTAGCACAACAAAAACATAATTTCGATGGTCGTCGACCATCCGATCTCGACCTAGACCATCTATAAGAAGTCTTTGGTCGGATCTACGCTTAAGATCATCCCCGAAAAGAGGATACGACCTTACTTACTCTCGCACACACAAGCTTACCTCTATACTTACGCGTCGCTTTTGCTTCCGGCCTTCCACTCGATTCCTTCGGCTCCCTCCAAAGTAACTCGAGTATCGCCCAACCACCACGGCTTCCTCCGGGTGTCGCTAGCCTTCAGCTCCAGCTATATCAATCTTCTGCACACTCAATTCAGCTCGTGAGAAAACAAAATAGACTTAACTTTTGTGTCTTTGCTATAATCAAAACACAGGTTCGATTTCGGTGCCTCACTGCACCAACAAGGATAAGGTGGACTTGGTCAAGTGGCTAAGACTGAGTGTCGGAGGCTCAAACGTGGTGTTTGAGGGTTTACCTGACGGTCGGATGCTCAAACAACTTGGTGTTTGAGGTTTTACCCAACATCAGTCGACTGGTATAGGTACCAATCGACTGCTCTAGGTCGATTGGACTCGACTGGTCTTCGACTGACCAAGTTCTGGCATATCACGATCACGAGGAAGGGCAATGATTGCCGACACCATCACGATCGCCGACACCATCACGATCGATAAGGGATATCACCGACCGACGGTATTTTCGGCTACAAAAGATCTTCCAATTGAGTGATCGCGGTGACCACTCGACTGATGGGCATGATCAATCGACTGATGATGAATCCGTTGGAACTTGGCCAGCGTGGATCGAGTCGTTGTGAGACAACGACTACATAACCAGTCGACTGATGGTCACGATCAGTCGACTGATGGGTGCAGAATCAGCTCGATGCAGATTATAAATGGAGCTCGAGATGGAGGATTTCGCCAAGAGTTTTAGGGAGATTTTGGAGGGGAATTGCTGCTACATTCTAAACCTTCAAGAGCAAGCCAAAGCAAGCAACAAACAAGAGTTCAAAGCCATTTTGTTGTAAAGTGTTCTTTACGTATTTCATTTGTGTTCTTTGTATTTGCTTGTATTACATTTGTGTATTGGCTTGTACGAGGTTTCTCCACCTCTGACGTGTTGTCGAGAAGGAGTTGTTGTTAGTGTCGTGTGCATAACACGAGATCGTTGAGCTCACCCGTGGAGTAGGAACCCTAAGGTTTCGAACCACGTATATCGTGTGTATTTGCGTATGCTTGTCTTTTGTATTCATATTACTATTATTTCTGCTGCGCATTAACGAGTATTGTAGATGAGCACGCGATGAACAGACGATTTCCACCGTACATGCGATTAGGGCTATTCACCCCCCCCCCCCCCCCCCGTCTAGCCGGCCACCGATGTTCCAACAGTTACCAGTTAAATCTAGGATCAAGACACTAGAAAGTGATGAAGAGAATATTCAGAAATCTTAAAGGGACAACAGGTTTTTATTTTCATTTTCAAGGATCGGATATGAGCCCAAAGTGATACACAGATGTAGATTAAGCTGAGGACCTTGATGATAGAAAATTCATATCTAGCTATACCTTCTTATTAAATGGTGGCATTATCTCATGGAACAATAAGAAAAAGGCTTGTCTAGCGCTATTAACAATGGAAGCTAAATATGTGGCTTGTTTAATGATTGTGCAAGAAGTTGTCTGGTGAATAAGGTTTTTGAAGTATCTGAAGATTGCTAAGGACAATGAGAGTCTAGTTATAGTTTATTATGATAATTAAGTGTAGGATTGAGTGAACCGAGAGAGGGGGGTGAATCTCGGTATTTTATAATTTTAAACTAATAAACGTACGCAGCGAAATATAAAGACAATTAACAACACAAGCAATTTTACTTGGTTTACAACCCGGACTGGGTTGCTACTCCAAGGCCCGTAGCTCTACCACGAGCTACCTCGATGGGAAATTCACTAAATACCCTCCGACTCGAGTGATCTCGACTTCGGAGGGTTTCGCTTTTACAAATGATAGAGTTAGGTGACAAACCACCTACTTGAAGAATTAAGTATACAAGCGAAATAATAAAGTAAAGATATTACAAGACTTTATACCGACACTTAATAATCGTAGAGGTAGTCACAGAGTGTCGAAGGAACAGCTTGTCGTGGAGTCAAAGTGTAGTGGACGAGTAAGTATTTTGGCAGCACTTCGACGTTGATTGAATTGCGATAAATGGATCTGATCGAGCACAACTTTTATAAACTCTTTCCAGTCGACTGGAATGCCTTCCAGTCGACTCCACATCAACCCGTCGATATGGAAGTCATGGTCTTCTAGTCGACTGAATCCCCTTCAGCCGACTCCACGTCACTCGGCTCCGCATCGAGAAATTCCTCTCATCAATAAACTCAACGTCTTCAGTCGACTCAAGCTCTTTCCATCCGCGTCGCACGATCTCCGATCGATCACAGGCTGATCCTGCCAAATGGGTATCCAATCAACTGATACCTCTTCAGTCGACTGGACTTCAGTTGACTTGAATCCATTCAGTCGACTGGTCCCTGCAAAATAGGATTAGCACAAAATAGATAATGTGAATTATGATAGCAGTAGTAAAACTGCTCAAACTTGACTACTAAGTCCCACGCGGATTTTTCGTCGGATCGACGCCTAGCTTTGTCCCCTACCGAGGACTCGACCTCACCTCTTCACTCGAGGCTTACCTGCCGACTACCTGTCGGACTTACCATTCTTGACATCCGATCTAACCCACCAGGGCTTCCACCAGCTGTCTGGTCTGCCTGACCCAACTGGACTTTTTACTGATTGTCCGGTCTCCTGACCCAACCGGTCTTCATGCTAAATATCCGGTCCACGCAACCCATCTGGACTTCATGTCTGGTGTTCAGTCCTCCTGATCTATCAAGATTCATGCCTAGTATCTGGTCAACTTGACCTACTAGGACTTCCTGTTAAGCCTGCACACTTAACACTTATATTAGAACATACGTGAATCCTAATTCTTAACTGTGGATCATACATCAAAACTAAGGAGTGATGCTCACTGCATCAACAATCTCCCCCTTTTTGATGTATGACAACACATCAATTAAAGTTAGGAGAATCAAATACCAATCTCCATATTTCGACATGTATAAGAAACAAATTTTATAACTTTTGTCATGCATAAATTTAACCATCTATGAAATGCATTTATCCTTATCAAATTTTTGCATCCTTTAAATCTATAATTTTATATCTCTTCTCTATTATGTCTCTTCTCTCCCCCTTTGGCATACATCAAAATAAGGGTTAAGTTATCGAAGCGGTTGAGCCCTTGTGGCTAGCGTGGAGATATAATGAAGTGGTCCGGCAATACGCTGATCAAGGACTTCCTCCCCCGACATATCCTACTTTCTCTTTAAATTGGGAAGCCGGCTTTCGACGTTATCCCCCTGACAGGTTTAAGTTATAGCTTGATGTATTGTCTCGGAACAAGGCTCCCTTTCCATCCTCTTCTCTTTTTCAAAGTTTATTAGAGGTACTGTATCGCGATTGTGAATGGCTCATTAATCAAATTCGGGTTCCCTTTGTATCTGACTAATACAATCAAGTTAGGAAGTACACCCCTTCGGGAGTCCCACAACTCCTCTTCTTCTATCCCCCACTTCTCATACAGTGTGAAAAAGTTTCAAATGAATGGCGTTCCAAGGTCGTGGAAGTTCCTTGCCCTGGTCATCTTTCAGATAATATGCTGACCCTGCTACGCGGCGCGTTACTTCGTAGGGTCCCTCCCAGTTTGGAGCTAACTTTCCAGGATCTCCAGCGGGGTTCGCTTTACGCAGAACCAAATCCCCCTCCTGAAATCTTCGAGGCGTCACCTTCTTATTAAAGGCTTGTTGTACTCTCTGCTTGTAAAGCTCTTCTCATCTTCGTGCCAACTCCCTCTTTTCTTCCACCAAATCCAATTCAGTGCTTCGAATAATTTGGTTCTGCTCCGGCTCGTACACCTCTATTCGGGCGCTACTTAAGAGGGCTTTGATCGGAATAACAGCTTCCGTCCCGTATACTAAACTGAAGGGAGTCTCTCTTGTTGCAGTTTTTGGTGTAGTTCGGTAGGCCCACAGGATTCCAGGCAGTTCTTCTACCCAGTTTCCCATTTGAGCCCCCAATTTGGTCTTCAATCCTTGAATGAGAATTCTGTTAGTGACTTCAACTTACCCGTTAGCTTGAGGGTGGGCTACCGAAGTGAAAGCTTGCTGAATATTGAGACTTTGGCACCATTCTTTGATCTTTTTTCCCTGGAATTGACGTCCATTATCGCTAACTATCCTCCGAGGAATACCATATCGACAAACGATATTCTGCCATAGAAATTTTATTACAGCATTCTCGGTAATTTTAGCAAGAGGCTCTGCTTCCACCCACTTGGAGAAGTAATCTACGACCACCAATAAAAATTTCTTCTACAAAGGTGCCATCGGACCTACTATATCCATTCCCCATTGATCGAAGGGACACGAAGCAACCATAGCTTTCATTAATTCAACCGGCCGTTCGGACCGATTGCTATGCTTTTGACAAGCTGAACAAGTTTGCACTAGGCGAGCGACATCTTGTTGGAGGGTCAGCCAAAAATATCCCGCTAACAGGGCCTTCCTGGCTAAAGCTCTTCCCCCCAGATGATTACTGCAGCAACCTTCATGGATCTCCGGCACTCCATTCTCAGATCTCCACTTCCCAAACACTTTAATAATGGTCGTCCAAAAGATGTCTTGTACAAATCTCCGTTCAGGAGGGTGAAGCGTCGGGCTCTGCACACTAGAGCGGATGCCGCTCCTTTTTCTTCAGGGACCTTTCCATACTGTAAATAAGCTATGATATCGGTCCTCCAATCAGAGATTGAGTCTGGTTCGGGCGTTGTTCCCTCCACATTGCATATCGCTAGGGAAGTAGGGATTTCCACCTGGACCATTCCCCATGATTTCACTCCTTCCATAGCGCTAGCCACCCGAGCCAATTCATCTGCCCTCACGTTATTCTCCCGTGGAATTTGCTTCAAGAGGACTTGCTGAAACGGAGCTTTTTCTTTCTCGAAAGCTTTCAAATACTTGTGCAACCTTTCCTCCCGAACAGCGAAAGAACCTTGAAGTTGTGATACCACCAGTTGGGAATCCAAATGGATTATAATTGAAGAAGCCCCTACCGCCTTGGCAGCCTGCAATCCCGCTAGAATGGCTTCATATTCCGCCTCATTATTAGATGTCTGGTACTCCAAGCGTACGACTATGCGGGTCTCCTCTTTATCAAGGGAAATTAACAGAACACCAACACCGCTACCCGTAGACCCTGAAGAACCGTCTACAAAGATGTTCCATGCATCTAATCCTTCCTCTTTTGTTGACGAGCCATCCTCCGAGCCAAAAGGTACCTCCGCCAGAAAGTCAGCGAGTGTCTGGGCCTTAATAACGGTTCGGGGTTGGTAGTGAATGTCATATTCACTTAATTCTACCACCCATTTAGCCAATCTTCTGGAGAAGTTGGGCTTAATGACGACCTTACCCAATTCACTGTGAGTTAGAACAGTGATGGGATGAGCCAGAAAGTACGGCCCCAGTTTGCGGGCGGTTAGAACTAGAATATACGCCAACTTCTCTAGCTCCGAATAACGGGATTCAACCCCTTTCAGAATATGGCTGGTATAATAAATAGGTTATTGATGAGAGCATTCTTGTTTCAGCAAGACCGAACTGATAGCTCCCTCCGAGACAGCCAAATACATCCATAATGGTTCTCCTGCCACTGGTTTGGCCAACAACGGAAGCCCAGCTAAATATTTCTTCAACTCTTGGAAAGTCTGCTCACATTGATCGTCCCATTGAAACTTGGTATCTTTCTGCAGAATCTTGAAGAAAGGTAATCCTTTGTCCGCCGATCTGGCTATAAACCGAGATAAGGACACAATTCGGCCCACCAACTTTTGAGTCTCCCGCAAGTTAGTGGGCGACTTCATATTGCACAATGCTTGCACCTTCTCAAGGTTAGCCTGCAACCCTTTCTCAGTTACTATATATCCCAAGAACATGTCGCTTCTTACCCCGAACAGGCATTTTTTAGGGTTCAGCTTCATATTGTACCGCCTCAGTGTAGCAAAGGTTTCATTTAAATCTTTTACCAAATCCCGAGTGGTTTTTGATTTGACTAGGATGTCATCCACATAAACTTCCACATTTTTTCCTTTCTGCTCCGTAAAAAATTTGTCCATAAGTCACTGATAGGTGGCCCCTACGTTCTTTAAACCGAAGGGCATTACCACATAAGCATACAACCCTCTTGCTATCACAAAACTAACCCTCTTATGATCTTCTTTAGCCAGGGGTATTTGATGGTATCCTTGATAGGCATCCATCAAGGACACCACTTCATACCCTACCGTAGAATCTACCAACTGATCAATACGAGGCAAAGGGTAACAGTCTTTAGGGCACGCTTTATTCAAATCACGAAAATCAATACACATCCTCCACTGCCCAGAAGACTTGGGGACCTGGACTACATTGGAGACCCACTCGGGGAATTGGATTTCCTTCACGTGACCCGCTTTTAGCAATTTGTCAACCTCTTCAGTTATGACCTTGTCCTTCTCCGGTCCAAAGTGTTGCCGCTTCTGTTGGACGGGTCGGACCCCCTCTGGTTATGTTGAGGTGGTGTTCAGCCACATGAGGGTCAATCCCCATGAGATCATGCACGTCTCCGGCAAAGATGTCTTCGTTCTTCTTCAAGCAGGCCACCAGCTCCCCCTTGGCTTCTAGTGTTAGTAATATATGAGAGATGTCCTAAGGCAATCGCCTTATGTATGAACCATTTATATGATAAATGAAGATTCACTATTTGAGTATACATGTTTTATGTATTTGATTGGATCTTAAACTCATTTACTGAATGTCCACGATACGATTCACAGCATGAGAGAATTTGTGATTGGATCACAACTAGTGAGTATCTCTACATGTGTAATTGTGATGTATCAGAATTATCCCTAGTCGATGAATTGATGGATTTGGACACCATCAATTCTGTCGAGACTAGCACGAGGTATACTCCTTGATGTATCCAAGCAGCTGATTCTCACTGGCTGGAGACATAGTGATGTCCAGAGTTAATCGTGGATGCTAGTTATGGTAACTAGTTCATCGGAGTGACCAGCCGTAAGACTTCATATGGTTCTCTGCATATATAGATATGTCAATGAAGTTCTTACTGTGGCTTAAGTGCGATGTTCCTTTGACTTGCGGTATTCAAGTCATCTTGATCATGGAGACTTATGCTTTGACATCTTAAGCAAACATCTGAGGAGATGTGGACCCGGGATGATTGGGTATAAGTCGAAGTGATCGAAGGTGTTTGAATAGCCTATAAAGGATTCACCACTCCTTGCGAGGAGATGTATACTCATGGCCTCTCGTCGGATTGTTACTAAAGTCTTTGGCCAAAGCATTACATGTTTAGAGTAAGGTACTCTTCGATACATGTGGAGTAACTAGAATCCGTAGGACGAGGAAATGATACTTGGGCTAGGTGTGACGTAGTCAGCCTAGTGGGGACTGACACAATAGACCATGTCCTGAACCAAGTGGGTATAAGATGAGTGAAGGGAATGGGGCACGATTCATTCAAGCTACTGAAGGGTTTCAGAAATAGTTCTGGATCAACCGTTGATCTTTTCGGTTAATTGAGGATCATGATGTACTACTAGGTGCCACTCATGATCGTTCTATAATTAATGGTTAATTATAGACGGCCAACATAAACCGAGAACCTATTTGGTCACATGCACAACGAGTGTAATCCAAAGGATTTAAAACGAGCTTGAGAATGGGATTCTCAGACCGAGAGAAACTATGTTTGGTTGGACCAAACATAAAGCGAGCATGAAATTGTTTCAGTCGCAATGGAAGCGTGGATGGGCCGTGTCTTATGAAGACATAATGGATGGACCAAAATGGTTTGGTTCTAATCCAATGGAGGAGGATAAACCAAAGGGTTTGGTTTATTTTAAACGAATGAACCAAAAGTTGGTTCGATTCATTTTAACTTAAAATAAACCATCTTGGTTTGGTTTATTTTAACTTATCTTAATGGAGCGGGTTAACGGGCCTAATGGTTATGATCCAATAACCATTAAAAGAATTAGTTCTCTATAAAAGAGGGCATTAGGGTTTGTTAAGCCCGAATGAAGAGGCAAACCTAATTTGGCCGCCCACCCTCCTCCTCTTGTTGGCGCCAACTCTATTGCCGCCAACCATCTCTTCCAACCGGCGACCAGCTGCTGCCGTTTCCTCCTCTTGCCGGCGACGAGCTGCTGCCGGAGGAGCTCCGGTGATCTTCCTTGGCTCCGGCGACAAGGTGAGCAAGTCGCTTTCCTTATTTGGCCGGCGCAAGGTCTCCACCAAAGCTGTCCAGTTTTCTGGACAGCTTGTTCTCCTCTCGTCGGAGCGTTGTTTGGACGACGGTTAGTGCTCCGACAGCGGCTAACATACCGGGGATTTGATCTCCGGTAATCCTCTGAGGTGGAGGACGAAGGATTCGTCAATCGATTGACGAATACCTCTCCGGAGAAGCGAGTCTTGAGGACTTGTTTTAGGTCCGAATTTGGATTCGGATCGTGATCATCTCTCGATCACGTCGTCTTCAACACGAGGCTAGTAACCCGTACGAAGACGAAGCTCGTGACTTAGCGAAGTCATCCCGAGGAGCTCGGCGTGGATACGGATAGAGACGATTCTTACGAGGATCGTTCCGGTTGATGCCGTTCCCGCTACACGTCATACGAAAGGTATAACGTAGTTTAATTTCCTTGTATTGCAAATTTTAATTTACGGTTATGTCTACACTTGTTGTAATATGCATGCGTGTGTTGTGTGTGTTGTAATAAATATAGATTTATTATTTTTAATTGCTTCCGCTGTGCTCATGTTTATGAAACATGATCGAACACACACACGCCATGCGTTTAAAACCCAACAAAGGGTATCGTGAGCCAGTTGTGTTTCGACATAATCGTAAAATGGTTTTGCGATAGTCATAATGTATTTCTGGAAATTTTCTAATTTTGGAAATTTAGAAGTATTTATGGAAATTTTTCAATTTTGTAAAGTCTAGAAGTATTTATGTAAATCTTCCACTTTTGGAAAGTTGGAAGTATTTATGGAAATTGATATTTTCCATAAATAAAATATTTGATTAGATTCTTGAAATTTGTTTCCTAATTTAATCATGATTTGATTTGGGAAATCAAATCTTAAAATATTTTATTTCCATAAGTAGTTTTAATGATTTAGGAAATTGGTTTCCTAAATAGATTTTCCTTAATCAAATAATTCCATGAATAAAATATGTGATTAGATTGTTGGTGCAATCGGCCCAGGTCACAATTGACCAAAACTCGAGTTTGACTCGAGTGATGTTTTGATGTTTTGATGTGTTTTGATGTTTCGACAAAAACATATGACAATGTAATTGTCATGGAAAGTCCAAGTCTTGAGTACTTGGCAAATGGAAAGTCCAAGCATTGTCTTGGCAATTGAGAAGTCCAACATGTGTTGGCAAATGGAAAGTCCAAGCTTGAGTCTTGGCGTTTGAAGTCCAAGGGGATTGATATTGGCTGCGTAAAGTCCAAGCGGGAGTCTTGGCAAAGATAAGTCCAATGGTTGGTGCGTAAAGTCCAAGCGGAGTCTTGGCAAAGATAAGTCCAATGGTTGGTCACAGAAAGTCCAAGGTGAGTCTTGGCAAAGATAAGTCCAATGGTTGGCGGCGTAAAGTCCAAGCGAGTCTTGGCGGCGTAAGTCCAATGCCTTGGCGGTGTAGACACCGTTAGCATGACATAGCCGATGGAAGCATCCGAAGGCTAGCGCGATGGATGAACAAGTCATGGATGACTTGAGGGATCCGAGAGGCGTGAGGTCGATGGAGATGGCTAGAAGGCTTAGGTCTAGGCTAAGGGTGGTCTAGCAAGTATGGGGGAACCATACTTGGGCTAAAACCTCATGTTTGAGGTGTGCCAGTCGACTGATGCCATGAGGCAGTCGACTGGACCGAGTCAACTAGGGTTTGACTACGGGTTATGGCCTAGCAATGATCGACAGATGATGGCAATGATCGATGGCGACCAACCGATCTTGTGATCACCGACCGGTGCTCGAATTCGCGCACGTATCGGAGTCGAGACTCGACCGGTCGAGTGAGTACTCCATCACGATCGATGGTCACAATCGATCGATAGTAGTTCCGCTGGACTTATCCAACGTGGAACTAGCCGTTGTCTCACGACACAACAAAGTGGCATCACGATCGATGGTCTCGATCAATGATCGATCGACTTTTCCAAAGACAAAGTTGAAGCTATATATGGAGCTCGTGGTGGAGGAAAAAGTAATGGTTCTTTGAGGAGATTTGGGGCGAGTTGTTGCAATTCAGGGTCTCCAAGTGCTACTCGATCAACCAAGCTATCAAGCATTCAAAGAGCATTTGTAAAGTGTTTTCTTTACTTGTATTGCTTTGTATTTCACTATATTGCTTGTATTCATTTGATTATTGTTGTAATCATATTGTACGAGGTTTCTCCACCTCCGGATTGTTCCGAGAAGGAGTTATTTGATAGTGGTGTGTGATTGGCATCGCTAGGGCTCATTCGAGCCCGATCCGCGGAGTAGGAACCGTGCGTTCGAACCACGCTTATATACTCGTGTTAGCGTGTTGTGTTTTCATTATTGTTATTGTATTATCTATATTCACGCGCTAACGAATTTGTAGACACAACCGCGATTGAATTCCATTAACGCTAATCTTCCCCCTCTAGCGTTACAAAGGTCCTAACAAGTGGTATCGAGCCGGGGCTCTTCTACGGACTAACCGCCGAGAGTTGAAGAAGCTAGAGGGAAGAATATGGAATTTCAAGAAAAATTGGGTGAGACGTCAACATCCCACCTTCCTTCAACCGCCAACATTTCGCGTGAGAAAGGTAGAATGCAATATTTTCTAATGACAAATATAGAAAATTGGTTTGCCGTGACTATAGGTTTTGATGCTCGAGAGGAGAAAACGTAAATCCTCAAGATGAAGAGATGGACCGAGGAACAACGGAAAAATTCAAGACAACCGTTAAGGTAACAAAATGCTAATTGATTTGATACCTAACGATATTTTGTCTAGATTAGGAAGCTATAGGGATGCCAAAGAATTGTGGAACAAGTTGATCAAGTTCCACGAAAATCCCGAATCGGTCCAAGAAGATTCTAAGAGGAGGAGATGAAGAAGAGAGCTCATCCTCAAGTGAAAGTGAGGAATCGGAGGAAGTGAGGAGTCAACTTCCGGATCGGAAGAGGAAATAGCGTAAGAGGAGAGACCATCTTCTACACCGAGCAACCTCAAGAAGAAGCTTCACATCCGCCAAGATGAAGAAGCCCAAAGTCCAATTCCTGCCTCCACCATCGAACTAGGTAACTCAAGCAATTTAGTTTTAAATAAAAACATACTATGTGCTTTGAGTGTAGGAGTATGGGCATTACAAGAGCAAATGCCCAAAGAGGATCAAGAAAGCTCCACCGGCTCCAAAGGTCAAGGATGTCGGTCCCCCAACGTCTAGAAGCAAGGAGCAAGTCGTCTGCTTCAAATGCCGACAACCGGGACATTACCGGAGTCAATGCCCAAGGGGGAAGAAGAAGGGGCAAGAAGGAGCTACACAAGTAAGGGGAGCCTCCAAGGCAAACCCTAAGGTAAAATTTGTTAATGCACCTTCAATTTCTAGGCAAAAGAATGCTTTTAATTCTCTTGCTATTGTACATGAAAAGCATGCTAGAACTAATAGACATATTTGCTTAGGTGCTAAGAATGCTCACCTTAAGAATAAGGAGAAATTTGGGACTAATGTCCCTAAAAATATTTTACCTAAGGAAAGCATTAAGAAAATAGGAGAACATCTAGGTTTTAATGCTAAGAAATCTAGACATATGCCTAGAAATAAAAATATCTCAAGAGAAAATGAAAAATTAAAAATTGAGATATTAGAAAGGAAAATCAAGTCTTGAGGTCAAGACTTGAAAAACTAGAAAAGACCCTTAAAATTATGCAAAATCAAATGCAAGGGTCAATTGGTCAAACTTTTAGGTCATATAGTCAAAGTCAACAAGTAGGACCTAAGAGTCAAAAGTCAACCAAGGGCAAGAAAGGTTTGGGTCACAAACCTAAGCCTAAGGTAGCTTACCATAGTGTTCCATTTGACTATGAAATACTAACTAAGTCTAGGAAGACCAAGGTCAATAGGGAAGTCATCCCTAGAGTTGACCATGGTGTGTGCCTAGTGGCTAAGGTTTCTAGGAAACCTAGGGTGGCCACTAAGAAGGTTGCAAGGGGAGTTACCCCTAGTGTCAACCTAGGTAAGACCCAAATGACCAAGGCTACCAAGCCTAGGAGGGTCATTAGGAAGGTATCTAGGGAGGTTATCCCTAAGGAATACCCAATTAACCCTAGGAGCTCAAATAGGTTTTGGGTTCCTAAGAGCGTGATTGATTCACGCTAAGATGGGTTTAGGGTGTGCCAACCTTGATTGGATGGGTAGTCAACTCGACCATAATAAAGGTGGCACTTTAAGGTTACTCTCAAGGTTATGGTTACTTTGGAAATATCCTTGAGTTTTAATTTCAAAGAATTTTAGGTTGTGTCAATATAGATCTTGAAAACATGAAAATCAATAAAATTGACACTATCTAGATTTAGAGGTCATAGTGTGTACTTTTGATTATTGGCACACTTGGGAAGGTCATGTATCAAGAAATGTGTGGTTAAGATGTAAAGGTAATATCTAGAGTGATACTCAAGTGCCACACAACTTGATGTCTTGTATTCACCATGCTTCATATGTTTTACCATATGGTTGCATGAAATGAATGTCTAGGATAGATTACATCTCACAAAACAAGTCTTTTACCTTGATTGTGTATTTCAACACTTAGAAAGGGTGAGATGTTAGGTTTTGGAAATCATTGAATGTTAATGTTTGCAAAATGAAGTAAAACATTAAAATACATGAACAAATACATAAATAAAAGTATAACATCAATACATTCAAGATACAAGATCTAACGTGATAAAATGGAACAATTAAGATGATAAAATCGAGATTTTCGATTTTAGAACTGAAATCGACATCACGATCGATACGAATCACCGATCGATAACATCAGGCGATACGATACGCCATCACGAGTGCTAGCTCCATGACTCGATCGATCGACCATCACCGATCGGATGGTCTATCATCCGACCGATGGTATCGCTCACCGAGGTAGAAGGCCATCACCGAATGCTCAACGATCGATCGATGAGCAACATCACGACCGATGCTATCAGAGTAGCACGCCATGTTACGAAGGTTCAATACCGACCGCCGAGCCGGATCCGATCCGCAGTTCGGTAAACCCAAGAAATCATATCACCGATCCGATGCTCCACATCATCGATCGAATCGTGTTTTAAAACGCGAACCGCTAGGGTTCGGCATTTCACACGACGACAGCTTTCTTCCTCCTTCGATCTCCGATCGCTCCCTCTCCGACCACTCTTTGGTGTCAACCTTCCAAAGTCCTAGGTTGATAAGCATGCCTCTCCCCTTCCTTTGTTTTGACCTATCTTGGAGCACTAGTTTACGCGATTTAGGGTTATTGTCTTTGTTCCGCTTAGGGTTCCTATCGTCAAGCTTTCCTGACTTTTCCTACGATCCTCAAAGAACTTTTAAGCCTTCCTTCCGACACACACATGGCGCCTAAGTTGACTCTTCTTTCCGAGCCCTAATTTTATTTCCATTACAATGTAGGTTTATCTAATCGCGTATTGTTGCCATTGCATTGCATATCATCTCATTACATTCATAATAGGAGAGCCGTAGAGGAATGATCCATCCGAGAGTGAATCTATTGTACCACCTATGTTGGTTAGGTACATAGATAAGAACTTTTTTCGATAGGCATTGTAGTGACGCATGGAACTCATTGCATACTACAATTTGATGAAGATCGTCTTGTGCACGCATCCAATCAATGATGATCTCATTAAAGAATTCTATCAAAACCTTAAAAAGGTAGATGACGGCCCTACATACACTACTCGCGTTGCAAAGCGCGATTTAGAGTTCACTCCGCACATCGGGAGTTTCTCGAGTGTAGGCCGTCAAATGATACCTTTATCTTCTACCCTACCATGGACTTTCCCCTACCTGAGCCTTTTGCCCATATCACTATGGAGTCCATGCATGAGCGCATTTTTGGTTATCCACGTCCACCGGCCCAAAACCTATTTTCTATCATCGAAGTTATACACCGACAATGTCCTTTATAAGGTCATTGTTGGGTGTTTTCTGCCCATTGTCACTCGAGGTCTGGCTAAGATTCGGCCTCCTCATCTTTTTCTTCTATATGCCATGCGTCTTCAGTTAGACATAAACTTTGCATTGATCAACATCTTCCATTGCATTGTGCACTTCACTTCCCGATACAAGGAAAGTGCATATGCCATTTAGACATATCATCACAAAGATGGCTCGACTCAAGAGGCATTAACATCCATAGGGGCTCTCATGGCCATCTCGGAAGTGTACGACTGTATATCAGTTCGTAACTTCTCCTTAGCAAAGCTACGGATGGGCGCTGGACAGATGGAGTTGGCGCCACGACCACCCAGGGCGCACAGACAGCCTCCTCCGCCGCCCAGAGATGCAGTAGAGGACGACGAGGATGCGGACACCTCTGATGAGGATGACCAGATGCCGGCAGACACATCGGCGGCTGGTCCATCACCACGTCGTGGCCGGAGTCCAGATTGAGGATTATCGCATCGGTGACTCGGTGACTCGACAGAGTTATTGGCGAGCGTGCGGCTGGCACACGCCTCGATAGGATGGAGGAGACCCAGTCCGCATAGAGCAAAGACGCGATATGCTAGAGAGATGATGCGGCCCGACTCGAGTCAAAGAACCTCCATTGCCACCTCCTGCGGACGATTAGAGGATTTTTTTTTGGTTGTCAATGTTTGTAGTAAGATTGAGCTTAGCCAATCTTCTCTTTGATTGTAAAAGACAAATTTAAGTTTAAATGAAATCCTTATTTCTGAAAAATCTTGCGTGTATGAATGAATATTTGTATAATTGTATTGCTACCATATGCCATATCATGACATCATGTTTATTCTTAATCATTTTATATGTCATGATTATGCTTTAGAATTAAGGATAAATGTCATGTGTCTTTTAGATCTCATCTTATGCCATGACATCATGATCATTGGCCACGTTTTAATAACACTATTATTTATGCCATGATCATACATTCATGCATTAACTTGATTTAAATTGATTTAAGGACTATGGCATGACTTAAGTCCCGGTTATAAGGGAATCAAGTAGGGTTGCCTAGTAAAATGCATGAAACCCTAGTTTAGGGTGAACAAAACCCACATCTCACATTCAATTGACATATATGTGTATTTATACACCTTAGATACATGTGAGATGCTAGGATATGAGTTAAGTTCAAGATGCATAGTTTTTGCATCTAGATGAACTAAAACTCATCTAATTTTAATAGTGGATCATTGGGAAAGTTTGTGTACAAGTCATGTGCATAGAGCCCAAGGAATATGATCCAAAATAAGGTTTTGAAAACATTTTAAAATCATTTTGAAAAACCTTGGTGAAGTCTATCTTTTGATAGCAATCACTATTGATGAAGTTGATACAAAGTAGGGCCAAAACATTGAAAATTTCAATGGTTTTGAACTTTGTGCCAATTTCACTATTTTATGGGTAAAATAATTTTCAAATATTTTTCACCCATTGTATTGTCGTAAGTATTATACGTATCAAATTTCATGATTTTTCGATAAACGATAATTATTTATGATTTTGAAATTCATTTCGATAATGATCGGTGATAAAACGATGTGATCCGATTATCGATGATCATTGCCAAGGCCGATTTTGGGTTGACAAGGTTTGTTTAACTGATTTCATATGGTTAAAGTCCCTAATCACTCCTAACCCTAGGATATGCTTTGGGAAGCATTATAAAGGGTGAAAATCCATTGGATATGGATTAGGAAAATTGTTTAGGGTTTGTATCAATGTTAAGGTGTTGGAAAGTTCAATGTTGAATTTCTAACCTTAATTTTGATTGTTTAGAGTTCCTATTGGCTTAGGGACTCCCCAAGGACATTGTTGGTGCAATGGTCAAGGGGGAGCAAGCCTTTAGGGGGAGGTATCCATCTTGGGATGATGGATGTGTTTTCTCCTCAAAAGGAGAAGTTATGGGAATGTATCATCAATTGGGAAATTGATGAGTTTTTGATACCCAATTTGGAAATTGGGAGAGTGAATAGGATTGCCTCTCTTGAGTGATATGGGACTTATCACTAGGAAGATTGTAGGCATCCTAGGTATTTTTGGATCAAGGGGGAGATTGTAAGATCTCATTGGGACATGAGACATTGACCTCCTTGAGTGATAACTTTTTGCTATTTGTCAAAAGGGGAGAATGTTTGGAGAATGTTTGGGGGAGAACATTCTGGGAGAAAACATTTTGGAGAATGTTTTTAAGATTACCAATTTGGGATAATTGGTAAGGGAATTGAGTTAATGTTCTAACTCAAATGTTTTGTGTGGTTTTTGTCAAACATCAAAAAGGGGGAGATTGTTGCAATCCGGCCCAGTCACGATCACCGAACTCGAGTTTGACTCGAGTGATGTTTTGATGTTTTGATGTGTTTTGATGTTTCGACAAAAACATATGACAATGTAATTGTCATGGAAAGTCCAAGTCTTGAGTACTTGGCAAATGGAAAGTCCAAGCATTGTCTTGGCAATTGAGAAGTCCAACATGTGTTGGCAAATGGAAAGTCCAAGCTTGAGTCTTGGCATTTGAGAAGTCCAAGGGGTTTGATATTGGCGGCGTAAAGTCCAAGCGGGAGTCTTGGCAGCATAAGTCCAATGGTTGGCGGCGTAAAGTCCAAGCGGAGTCTTGGCAAGATAAGTCCAATGGTTGGTTGCGTAAAGTCCAAGCGGGAGTCTTGGCAGCATAAGTCCAATGGTTGGCGGCGTAAAGTCCAAGCGGAGTCTTGGCGGCGTAAGTCCAATGTGCCTTGGCGGTGTAGACACCGTTAGCATGACATAGCCGATGGAAGCATCCGAAGGCTAGCGCGATGGATGAACAAGTCATGGATGACTTGGAGGGATCCGAGAGGCGTGAGGTCGATGGAGATGGCTAGAAGGCTTAGGTCAGGCTAAGGGTGGTCTAGCAAGTACGGGGAACCATACTTGGGCTAAAACCTCATGTTTGAGGTATGCCACCGGTCGATGCCATGAGGCTGACCGGACCGAGTCAACTAGGGTTTGATTGCGGGTTATGGCCTAGCTGATCGACAGATGATGGCAACCGGATCGATGGCTTGATAGCCGATCGATCTTGTGATCACCGATCGGTGCTCGTGAATTCGCACGAATGGAGTCGAGACTCGACTGGTCGAGTGAGTACTCCATCAGTCGACTGATGGTCACAATCAGTCGACTGATAGTAGTTCCGTTGGACTTATCAAACGTGGCTCTATCCGTTGTATCACGACAACAAGGGCATCACGATCGATGGTCTCGATCGATCGATCGACTTTTTCAAAGACAGTTGAAGCTATATATGGAGCTCGTGGTGGAGGAAAAGTAATGGTTCTTTGAGGAGATTTGGGGCGAGTTGTCTTGCAATTCGGTGGTCTCCAAGTGCTACTCGATCAACCAAGCGATCAAGCATTCAAAGAGCATTTGTAAAGTGTTTTCTTTACTTGTATTGCTTTGTATTTCACTATATTGCTTGTATTCATTTGATTATTGTTGTAATCATATTGTACGAGGTTTCTCCACCTCCGGATTGTTCCGAGAAGGAGTTATTTGATAGTGGTGTGTGATTGGCATCGCTAGGGCTCATTCGAGCCCGATCCGTGGAGTAGGAACCGTGCGGTTCCGAACCACGTTATATACTCGTGTTAGCGTGTTGTGTTTTCATTATTGTTATTGTATTATCTATATTCCGCTGCGCTAACGAATTTGTAGACACAACCGCGATTGAATTCCATTAACGCTAATCTCCCCCCCTCTAGCGTTACAAAGGTCCTAACATAGATTTGGAAATTTGTTTCCTAATTTAATTATGATTTGATTTGGAGAATCAAATCTTAAACATATTTTATTTCCATAAATAGTTATGACATATAAGGAAATTATATACATGACATAATTGTATGCCATGTAATTGCATTAGATGCATAACATTATGCCATGCGTGTCGTGACATGTAGATGTATGCCATGTATGCCATGCCATGTAGATAATAGTTATTTGCATGCAAAGAGGATGAGACATAAAACCCCAACTCAATATTAAAGCCTACACCTTCCATTAATATGGTTAGAACCAGAGTTCTGTTTCTTGTTTGGGTTATTGGACTCACTCCAAGCCCGGCTCGAACCTGAACATGTTCAAATCATTGGAATAGTTTAACTCTAATATGGTAAGAGTCAGAGGTCAATCGTTAGTTTGGGTTGTTGGACTCACTCCAAGCCTGGCTAATTGGTTGAATGCGCTCTAACCATATTAAAACTATTTCGCGATTAATGGGTCGGCTTTAACTTGGAGCATCGATTTGTTGGACTCACTCCAAGGTCGATGTGAAGAGAGGTGAAGTTGGGTGCTATGCATATGATGCATACTTATTAATGTGTTAACAACCCAATGTATGTGTAAACATTCAATTAGTTGATAGCACATTGTGATAGTTACATATACATGATATGTAATTGGTATACTTGATACCCACCATCATAGCTAAGAATGGCTTGTTGGACTCACTCCAAGGTTGTTCTTATCTATGATGGATATCAGCCCATTCGGAGATGGACCTACGATCTCCCGAAGTGATTTTAAGGGTTTTTGAAATTCGAAAAATGAATGGGATTTAATAATGTATATTGATGCATTTTAAAATCATCTTTCTCATATATGCTCGTTTTGTATTTCTAAGTTAATATATTGATCATGATGTGTTTGAATTTGCGTTCCATTTTGGATTCAAATAAATTGACTGGGCCGAACTTCTTGGACTAGCTTAGAAACTTGAGAATTGTTCTCAAGGTTGAAAAGCTTGCGTATGTCCTCGAAGCGCCTCTTCCTGCCCATCCTAGTGACAATGCAACTCTGGACCAATTGTTGGCCTATCAGAAACATGTGAGTGATTCTGAACAAATGAGTTGCATCATGCTAGCCACGATGGAACCCAAGCTACGAAAGCAGCATGAGCATATGGATGCTCATATCATAGTCCTTCATCTTTGTGAGTTGGTTGATGAGCAAGTGAGATTCGAAAGGTTCGAAGTCTCAAAGCTCCTCTTCACCTCTGAGATGCTAGGAGGTTCATCTGTGGTACTGCTCAATATGCTGAAGACTGTGGAGTCTTCTGAGAAGCATGAGCAGGACGGTGTTAGTTGATTCTCAAGAAAGGTTCTAAGAGGAAGTCAAAGGAACAGCAGAAGGGAAAGAAGAGAAGGGCTAAGAAGGTAGAACTAGCACAAAAGGAAACTTGCCATCATTATGGCAAGGAGAGCCATTTGCGAAGAAAGTGCAAGATTCATCTTGAGTCCGTGAAGAAGGATAAGGCATCGGATGCCCCATCTTCTTCAGAAATCTTCTTTATTGATTGTCGTTCTATTTCCTCAGACACTTGGGTATTTGATACTGGGTGTGGCTCACATATATGTAATGACATACATGGGCTAAGGAATAGAAGAAGACTCGTCAAGGGGAGAGTCAAATTTACGTGTTGGGAATGGAGCAACGGTTGCTGCACTCGCCATCGGAACGTATTTGTTGGAACTCCCTGTAGGACTTGTCTTAGAACTGGACAATTGCTTTTATGTTCCTTCGTTGATAAAGAACATCATTTTTATTTCTTGTCTAAATAGAAATGGGTTCCATTTGACTTTTAGTAACAATTGTTGTTACATAACTTTGAATGGAGTTCTTTATGGGATTGGAACTTTAAGCAATGGTGTTTATACGTTGGACGATCCAAAGGATTTATTTCAATATCGGGTTAGCAACACGCGTGCTCGAAAGGATAATCAAATAGACTCCTATATGTGGCATTGTCGTCTTGGCCTTATAAGCAAGAAACGCATGTCCGAATTACACCGATGTGGAATTCTGGAATCGTTTGAATTGGATTCATACGATACATGCGAATCATGCTTAAAAGGCAAGATGACTAAGTTACCTTTTACTGGAAAAGGTAAACGAGTGGGAGAGTTACTAGGTCTAATATATACTAATGTATGTGGACCTATGTCAACTCAAGCATTAGGAGGCTATAGCTACTTCATTACCTTCACCGATGATCACTCATGGTTTGGGTATGTGTTCTTGATGAAACACAAGTCTGAAGCCTTTGAAAGGTTCAAAGAATTCAGAAATGAAGTAGAGAAACAACATGACAAGAGTATTAAAATACTTCGATCGGATCGAGGTGTTGAATACTTAAGTCAAGAGTTTCTTGATTATCTAAGAGACAATGGTATATTGTCTCAATGGACTCCGCCATATACACCAAGGCATAATGGTGTATCTGAGAGGCGTAACCAGACCTTGTTGGACATGGTCAGGTCAATGATGAATCATGCAACTCTTCCCAAGTCCTTTTGGGGCTATGCACTTCAGACAACTGTTTACTTGTTAAACAGAATGCCTACCAAGGTAGTCTCAACTACTCCATATGAGATATGGAATAGTAAGAAACCTCAAGTATCTTATTTGCAGATATGGGGTTGTCCTGCTTATGTGAAGCGGACTGTATCAGACAAATTGGATGCTAAGTCTGATAAATGTCTATTTATTGGATACCCTAAGGAAACAAGGGGTTACCAATTCTATCATCCTGTGGAACAAAAGGTGTTTGTTTCAAGGCATGCTGTGTTTCTAGAGAAAGAATTTCTCTTGCAAGAAAACAGTGGGAGTGTCGTCGAGCTTGAGGAGGCTCGAGAGACTCAAATAGACATTGATGAGATATCTAGTGAAGCCCAACAGCCGACAACTCATAGTGATGGGCAATCGGCTGGACCTATTGTAACACCACATCTTCATAGATCTGGTAGAACACGCAATATTCCTGAGAGATATGGATTTCTCGTAAGTGAATCGAACGACGTGTTACTCATTGATGATGAGGAGCCTACCAGTTATGAAGAAGTGCTGACAAGTTCAGAAAGGGATAAGTGGCTTGGTGCCATAAAGTCGGAAATGGATTCCATGTACGAAAACCAAGTTTAGAACTTGGTTGACCCACCTGAAGGGATAAAGCCTATAGGGTGCAAGTGGGTTTTCAAGAAGAAAACTGACATGGATGGTAATGTGATTACCTATAAGGCTAGATTGGTGGCGAAAGGATATCGTCAAAAACAAGGTGTTGATTATGACGAAACCTATTCGCCTGTAGCTATGCTTAAATCCATTCGGATGCTCCTGGCCATAGCGGCTCATTATGATTATGAGATATGACAGATGGATGTGAAAACAGCTTTCCTTAATGGAAACCTGCTCGAGGACGTGTATATGATACAACCTGAGGGTTTCACATCGGTTGATAAAACCAAGGTATGCAAATTGCGACGGTCCATTTATGGATTGAAGCAAGCATCCAGGAGCTGGAATATCCGTTTTGATGAGACCATCAAAAAGGTTTGATTTCTCACAAAATCCAGACGAACCTTGTGTGTACAAGAAGGTTAGTGGGAGTGCAGTCGTATTCCTAGTATTGTATGTCGATGACATACTACTTATAGGAAACGATGTTTCAATCTTACAGTCAGTGAAGGTTTGGTTATCCAAGACATTCTCCATGAAAGACCTGGGAGAAGCAACCTACATCCTCGGGATTAAGATCTATAGAGATAGATCGAAACAGTTGCTTGGTCTTTCGCAGTCTACATATATAGACCGAGTGCTAAAGAGGTTTAGCATGTCGGAATCCAAGAAAGGTTTCCTACCCATCAGGCATGGGGTACACCTTTCGAAGTCTATGTGTCCGCGCACAGAAGACGAGTGGATTTGCATGAGTAAGATTCCCTATGCATCTGCAATAGGATCTATCATGTATGCTATGTTATGTACGAGGCCCGATGTATCGTATGCTCTGAGTGTCACGAGCAGATACCAGGATGATCCAGGAATGGATCATTGGGTGACTGTTAAGACGATCCTTAAGTACTTAAGAAGAACTAAGGATGCGTTCCTAATATATGGAGAAGGGTACATGGTGATACGTGGGTCGGATCCGCATGCAAGGATGATTCCATGTCTTAGTCTGGGTATGTATTCACTTGGAATGGAGGCGCAATAATTTGGAAAGGTTCCAGGCTTGACACTATAGCGGATTCTGCCACTAAGGCAGAATACATTGCAGCTTTGGAAGCAGCAAAGGAAGCGGTTTGGATCAAGAAGTTCATCTCTGAACTTGATGTGGTCTCATCAACGATCCAAACATGTGCTTCGCCGCTATCATCTTATCAGAGAGATCATAAGTAGGAACGAAATACAAATCGAGAAAATTTCCACTGAAAGGAACTTAGCGGATCCTTTGACTAAAGCATTACCTCAAAGTAAGTTTGAGGGTCATGTTAGAGCTTATGGTATTGGATACCGTAGCGATTGGCATTAGGCCAAGTGGAGTCTCATAGTAATATATGAGAGATGTCCTAAGGCAATCGCTTATGTATGAACCATTTATATGATAAATGAAGATTCACTATTTGAGTATACATGTTTTATGTATTTGATTGGATCTTAAACTCATTTATCGAATGTCCACGATACGATTCACAAGATGAGAGAATTTGTGATTGGATCACAACTAGTGAGTATCTCTACATGTGTAATTGTGATGTATCTCGAATTATCCCTAGTCGATGAATTGATGGATTCGACACCATCAATTCCGCCGAGACTAGCACGAGGTATACTCTCGATGTATCCAAGCGGTGATTCTCACCGGGCCGAGACATAGTGATGTCCAGAGTTAATCTTGGATGCTAGTTATGGTAACTAGTTCATTGGAGTGACCAGCCGTAAGACTTCATATGGTTCTCTGCATATATAGATATGTCAATGAAGTTCTTACTGTGGCTTAAGTGCGATGTTCCTTTGACTTGCGGTATTCAAGTCATCTTGATCATGGAGACTTATGCTTTGACATCTTAAGCAAACATCTCCGAGGAGATGTGGACCCGGGATGATTGGGTATAAGTCGAAGTGATCGAAGGTGTTTGAATAGCCTATAAAGGATTCACCACTCCTTGCGAGGAGATGTATACTCATGGCCTCTCGTCGGATTGTTACTAAAGTCTTTGGCCAAAGCATTACATGTTTAGAGTAAGGTACTCTTCGATACATGTGGAGTAACTAGAATCCGTAGGACGAGGAAATGATACTTGGGCTAGGTGTGACATAGTCAGCCTAGTGGGGACTGACACAATAGACCATGTCCTGAACAAAGTGGGTATAAGATGAGTGAAGGGAATGGGGCATGATTCATTCGAGCTACTGAAGGGTTTCAGAAATAGTTCTGGATCAACCGTTGATCTTTTCGGTTAATTGGGGATCATGATGTACTACTAGGTGCCACTCATGATCGTTCTATAATTAATGGTTAATTATAGACGACCAACATAAACCGAGAACCTATTTGGTCACACGCACAACGAGTGTAATCCAAAGGATTTAAAACGAGCTTGAGAATGGGATTCTCAGACCGAGAGAAACTATGTTTGGTTGGACCAAACATAAAGCGAGCATGAAATTGTTTCAGTCGCAATGGAAGTGTGGATGGGCCGTGTCTTATGAAGACATAATGGATGGACCAAAATGGTTTGGTTCTAATCCAATGGAGGAGGATAAACCAAAGGGTTTGGTTTATTTTAAACGAATGAACCAAAAGTTGGTTCGATTCATTTTAACTTAAAATAAACCATCTTGGTTTGGTTTATTTTAACTTATCTTAATGGAGCGGGTTAACGGGCCTAATGGTTATGATCCAATAACCATTAAAAGAATTAGTTCTCTATAAAAGAGGGCATTAGGGTTTGTTAAGCTCGAATGAAGAGGCAAACCTAATTTGGCCGCCCACCCTCCTCCTCTTGTTGGCGCCAACTCTATTGCCGCCAACCATCTCTTCCAACCGGCGACCAGCTGCTGCCGTTTCCTCCTCTTGCCGGTGACGAGCTGCTGCCGGAGGAGCTCCGGTGATCTTCCTTGGCTCCGGCGACAAGGTGAGCAAGTCGCTTTCCTTATTTGGCCGGCGCAAGGTCTCCACCAAAGCTGTCCAGTTTTCTGGACAGCTTGTTCTCCTCTCGTCGGAGCGTTGTTTGGACGACGGTTAGTGCTCCGACAGCGGCTAACATACCGGGGATTTGATCTCCGGTAATCCTCTGAGGTGGAGGACGAAGGATTCGTCAATCGGTTGACGAATACCTCTCCGGAGAAGCGAGTCTTGAGGACTTGTTTTAGGTCCGAATTTGGATTCGGATCGTGATCATCTCTCGATCACGTCGTCTTCAACACGAGGCTAGTAACCCATACGAAGACGAAGCTCGTGGCTTGGCGAAGTCATCCCGAGGAGCTCGGCGTGGATACGGATAGAGACGATTCTTACGAGGATCGTTCCGGTTGATGCCGTTCCCGCTACACGTCATACGAAAGGTATAACGTAGTTTAATTTCCTTGTATTGCAAATTTTAATTTACGGTTATGTCTACACTTGTTGTAATATGCATGCGTGTGTTGTGTGTGTTGTAATAAATATAGATTTATTATTTTTAATTGCTTCCGCTGTGCTCATGTTTATGAAACATGATCGAACACACACACGCCGCGGTGCCGGAAACCCAACATCTAGCTGCTGCGCCACCCATGTGGTTTTTCCCGGAGCTATTTCCACTAGCTCTCCTTCCTCTATTTTATCTGCTTTGGGGGGGATTCTTCCAGGACACAGACATCAGAAATGATGATGGCTTTCCCTTTGAGATCATCGGTTCGGGCCTTCTTTTGGTCATCCCGAACCATTTGCACATAACAGCTCCTGGCGGCCTTCTATTCCCCTTGGACTTCCCCCACCAACTGTCTCATGGGGAATTTCAACTTCTGGTGGTACGGGGAAGCCACTGTCTGAAACATGGTAAGGAAAGGACGACCAAGAATAGCATTATAAGTGGACGGAGCATCCACAATGAGGAAAGGAATTATACTGGTTTTTTGGCTGGGCTTCACGCCCAGAGTAAGGGGCAGTGAAATCTACCTTGTAGGGTGGACCACATGCCCTACGAACCCAAAGAGGGGGGTGGTCACATCTTCTAGATGGGCATTTCCCAGCTGCATCTGTCCAAAAGCCTCCTGAAAGAGGATATTGACATGTAACTTCCCGAAGTCGAGCCAAGACTCGCCACTTCGAATGGCCAGGATATATGAATGACTAAGGCGCCCGTGTGGGCAGCAGACACCTTGAGATCTTCGCCCGAACGAACGGGCGGTGCGGCTTTGAACGGCCGTCGGTGATGATGGCTGACGCATGAGACGGGCGTACGATTTCCGTGCCCCGTTAGAATCCCCATCAGTAGGTCCTCCTGCGATGACATGGATAACCCCCCTTGTGGGAGCGTTATTTACAGTGGATGAGGGGCCCTCACCTGATGGGCCTTCCTGAGAAACCACCTCCTGGGACGGCGTTGGAGGGAAGGTAACTTGCGGTTGTTGGCTATACGGCCCTGGGCGGGCCACATTGGGCTGTTGCCCTCGCCGTGTTGGCCCTCCTGTCTGAAATCGCAATTGTGGGTATGCGGTTCGGAGGCGCTCTAGCTCCTCCTGTAACTTGAAACATCGGCCACTAGCGTGGCCATACTCCGTATGATATTGGTAGAAAAATGGAGCGGAGGGTTACGCGGTATCCCCCTATATCCTAAGGGTCGCTGCAGCAGACCCTGCTGATCATAGAATTCCATCTCCCGCTCCTTCCAAGTCTTCGCGGGAGGAAGTGCCTCAACGGCCATAATCTGTAATGGCGACATGGGGCGAGCGCCCGGTAGCAATAGCTGAGGTCTAGGAACCTCCGGTCGAAGGGGTCGCGCATATCCCCGACGAGGGGGTACTTGAGGGGCGATGGGGTGAGTTCTTTCAACTGGGGCGGCTGCGGCAGCACATTCAGCTCTCTGCACTTTCAGTCCTTCCTCTTCGCAGATAAATTGTTCTGCACGACTTAGCAGCTCCTCATAGTCTCAAGGTCGTCTCTCAAACGGAACCGAGGAAGGGGCCTCATTTAGCCCGAAGTGAATAGCGACTCAATGATTCTCGATCTTGCGTAAGGAATACTCGTCAGAGGTGAACCGTTGGAGATATCCTCCGAGTGATTCTGAGGGTCCCCGTGTGATGTGCATCAGATGGAGGCGCCATGCTTATACGCTGCAATGGCGAACTCCTACCAACATCCTCAAAATCAAGAAACAAGTAATAGACCCCGGGGGCAGGGTGTTGAACCATTTTTGTGCTGGGCCGGTTAGGGTGGTCCGAAAGACTCAGCATTTGAGGGCATCGGTATAACAGTGGAGTGAGGCCGCTCCATCGAACTGCAATAGATGTTCGTTGGGATCCGTTGAGCCATTATACTTCTCTACTTGGGGATTCCGGAAGTGGGATGGAGGGGTCTCAGAGAGGATGTCCATGGTAAAAGGACTAGGCTCATAAACCTCCGGAGCCCGAGTCGATTGACTTTCACCCTGTTCTTCCCGTCCGATCTGGGTTAAGGGTGTGGTATTCTGAGGTACTCGCCCTCCAGATCTCTCTCCAGGAACTGCTTCGACATTAATGGCTGTACGAGAAGGGGGAGGCACCTCTGGGGGTGAGCCTCGAGAAGAAGATTCGCCAGAATGGGGATAAAGGTATCCGGTCCTTCTTCTTTCTCTAGCGAGGGCTTCAGTAACAGCGTCGTCCACCAGAGCCCTCAACTGTGATGGCAGAATCGTGATGGGGTTTTCCTCCACTGTGGAGGCAACTGGATGTTGTATCTCTTCTAGCTGCATCTCAACGTCTAGCTCAAGTGTTCCCACAGATGACACCAACTGATGCGGCGAGGAAAAAATGCGTTCACCTCCTTTCGATGCGACGAAGGCACGAAGGAAGCTTTGGGGGGTTCTCACAGGACGCAACAGTAAAAGTGATGAGAAGACGAAACAAAGAAACGCAAAACCAACGCCGGCAATGAAAACCAGAACACAGGATGTAACGTGGTTCGGAATGAGTATTCCTACTCCACGAAGGTGAGCTCTCTCACCGGGGACAATGCCCAAGCACTTTCCACTATGAACGTCCTCCTTTACGGAAAGGAAACTTCCCGAGGTGAAGGAGAAAGCCTCTTACAATTTAATCCTAATACAAGAAAGAGTACACGCAGTGTGATAGCGAAGGTCGCTACTCTCCTTCTCCGGCGAGGTAGTGGTAGCCCTCCTCCTCCTGTGTCTTCGTCTTTTGCTTGTTAGAATATTTGCGGATCTCTTTTCTTCTGTCCTCCTCTTCCCTTTTATCCTCCTTCTCTGATCCATCGCTACCTCACGGGCTATCTTCATCGTACGCGTGACCACCACGTTCACCTGGAGAATAATTCTGTTACAGGTACGAGGGGTGAAGGCTCCTCGAAATATTATGTGAGGACCTCTCTTTCTGTTACACAACACCTCCTCGTCCCTATTTCAGGAAACTAGGTTAGCCTGTCCCTCTCAACCATCCACTTCTGGTGAAACTAACTTAGGTCTATAGCTTGCGGGTAGTATAGCCTTTGAGTTCATCTGGCCGAACCGATTCCTATCCATCCCGTCTGTTTCTAGGCTTATCCGACCGAACCGATTCAGATCCGTCCCGTCTGTCTCTAGACTTATCTGACCGAACCGATTCTGGCTTATTTCCCAACGAAGTGTCTCTTCGCTTCGTCGTATTGATTATCTTCACTAGCTCTCCCGTGCCAAGGGTTTATGATATTTGCGCCCGAACCGTTTTTCCTTTCCTCCTCTGCCGAACCAATTATTCAGCTTAGATAATGTATTACAGGCAAATCCTTTTATCTGGTGTATACAGAAGAGGTAACAGCGGTATCAGAGAATATCCTTAAACATTATATATATGATTTCAGAGACCTACTCACTTTGAGAACATTCCAACTTGGAACATCCCTAAGACAATTTACATAGGATTCTAGATATACACTCATATTGGGAACATTCCCAACCGAAAATATCCATGAAATAGTTTACATAAAACTCTAGATGCACTGACTTTAGAAATATTTTTGATCAAGAATATTCCGAAATAGTTTACATAGGACTCCAAAGGCGAACTCACATTAGAATATTTCGGACAGAAAATATCCTAAAATAATTTACATATGACTCAAGAGATATATTTACTTTAGAAACATTGATCGAGAACATTCAGAACAAATTGTACTCTGAGAACGATTAGGAACATACGCACGATTGGACGCTCATGCTATACAAATATCCCGACCAATAATATCCCTACCGAGCTAGTCTCCTTTGACTTTGACATACGATCGTTCCTGTCAACTGCGACTCCAATGCAAGGCTGCTAACAACCGCCTGTGATAAGATAGCCTTCGCTAGAGGTGATGTAAGATAGGCGACCAGACAACAGCAAGAGTATGACATCAACGTTGTCTCCATTGACGCTCGATATTTCTCCGCAAATGGAGTCGATCCTAAGTTAATGTGGCGGCCCTCGTGGATGGCATCTTTCATCTATATAAAAGGGTAGATAAGCCCGAGAAAGGCAAAGAGATTTTTTCTTCTTTCATACGCACACAAGTGCTCTTCGCTATTCTTTCTTTTCCAGTCTTATGTTGATGGAGTCGCATTGGCCATCGCCGGTGCCCATCGAATGCATGTTAACGAGCAAATCTCGGAGCGGAGCTCACGGCAAGAAGTCAAAGTCTCTGCCATAAAGAACCCGTGCGAGCTTAAGTGAGCGCACAGCATCACATATTATTTGACTCTCAGCTTTCTCTCTGGCAAGATAACTGGTTGGATAGAAGGTAGGATATACAGGCCATTCAGAGTCTAACCTTCCTATCTGAAGCATTGATTGCTTGTTTCAGTATCCTCTAGCAAGGGAACAAATTGCTTGTTTCAGATCTACTGTGAGAGAAACGATGAGTTCATGAAAAAGACAGCATTTTTCGAGCTTGAGCAAGAACTGAGATTAACATTGAAATCAAGAGAACAAGGGAATGCAAAAACGATTGAATTCAAATGCCTAATCTACGGTTATCACCATCCGCTTCTCTTCCTGCTGTAAATCGTTATGAAAAAGTGATAACGATCACCATGATCCTAGAAAATGAATCAAAACCTAGATCTAACCCCAAAAGACGCCATTTTTCGCATCGGGAAGTTATAAAGACTCCGATGCAGTTTCTAAGGTACTGTAACTTTAAAATTGAGCTCCAATCCATGTCCAGTAACGAGCTTCGAAAGCTACCGGAGGCGGAGGCAGGATCCTCTGCTTCTCCACAAGAACAATCACCCCATGAGTCTACCGGTGGCCTGTGGGAGCTCGCTGGCCATTTTGGGTTGCCGGAACCGACGCGACTTAATTGGGCCGCATGTTTTAAGCCCATTAGCAAAAACCAAGGGCATTTTCGTAAAGACGAGGATTGTTAAATCTTAACCGAGCCCTAGCTTCTCTCTATAAATAGCGACGAAACGCCCTCCTCTTACTCATCCATTTCTCAGCGAGCGAAGGTCATACCGGCGCCGCTTGTACATGGTCTGTACCTTTTTTCCGCTCCTCTACCGATTTGGTGTTTTTCTTGATATTTTATTTTCTATTCTTGATCGATTCTGGATCGTTGGGTTTCTTGGTGATGAGATGAATGATAGATGACGAGTCCGAATTAATCCATTCTATTCGACATGAGGACGAATCGAGGCATTTGTCTGAGAGAAATCCTTTTTTGTCTTTTTTTTTTTGTTTCAATTTCGTCTCATATTGCAATCTTTTTTTTATTTTATTCTTCAAAAATTGTTGTTTTTCTTGTTGAAAATTTATTTTCTGCGGTTTTTTTCTATGACTTTCAAATTGACGACGGATCGGGGATAACTCTTGAGAAAAATACATTCTCTATCTGTTTATTCTAATTTTATTTCATATTGCACCGCTTTTTCATTTTGATGTTAAAATTGCATTTCTTTTCTTTTTTTTATTTTTTTGAAAAACGAGTTGTACGATCTTGCATTGTGATGAATCTTTTATACATTTCCGAGAAATTATTCTCTGAGAGAGTATAAACCTCCTACTCATTCTGAATGCTATACCAAATTTTCTTTAGTAACGGTATTTGGTTATTTTACGTTAATTATTTGTTTTCAAATTGGGGCCGGAAAGGTGGTTTTGAGAATTCTCTATTTTGTATTGCAATTTTCTGGTTCAATCTTTTCAAACTTTGAACGAATGTTACCTTACTAATAAATTCGAGGTCTCGGATTCAAATCACTGAGTATATCAACTTGAATACATTGTTAGGCATGTTTTACGTTTGTCATTTTTTTGAGCACGGAAGTGACTTGGTGCATGATACTTGGTAGTGTCTCGGTAGGCTAGAGGAATATCTGTGTTGGCCAAGCTTGGGGGTCTGTGGATTAAGTATTGATGATTTCCTAAGAGTGATAATTGTATCAGTTTTATAAAAGAGATTGGAATGGAGAAGAGAAGATTATGACATGCATCCCGATGGAAACTCGTGTGTTTGGGAAGAGGTGAGGCGAATGCAAGTAATAAAATGAAAGAGAAGAGAAGCTTACATTCCAAATTTTGAGTGAGGGGTATAAGTTTTCTTCCCTTTATCTTCTCATTATTTACATCTATCTCACATCTTTCTCTATAGAGGTGGAATCGTCAATTTAGCATTTTTATGGATTTTGATGTTGTGATAAAGACATATGAAAGGAATTTGAATACAGAAAAATATTTTAGATTTTCTTTAGAATTTTATATTTTATTCGTAACACCATTTCTATGGCGATAAATTTAAACCCTTATCTCATTCCAAACATTAGGTGAGGATAGGAGAAAGAAAAAAAATAAATTTTATTTGGAAAAAAGTGAGCAAAGGTGAAGAGAAGAGAGGGAAATTTATATTCCTTTTCACAAATATTAATTTTTTTATACTGTAAGTTTCTCCATCTCTTTCATATTTCCTTTTCCATTATTTATACTCATAAATTTAACATTTAGTGAGAATGGATGGATCAATCTTAATTTGCGAAATAAATAGATCAACTCACAAGTAAAAAAATTAAAAAAAATTAAAATTATTTAGACGTTATGAGTAATATATATTTGAAACAAGTAAAATTTTATTATTTATATTTAATTATCGATTGATATTATTAAGTATTAATGTTTTTTAGTTTTCTAATATTTTAAAATATTTAAATTTTAACAATATGAAAGTTTAAAATTTGAATAGTCTAATTGATTTTTTTTAGCATTTATAATTTATTTTCTCTGATATATTATTATTTTTTATATTAATTAAAATAATAATAATAAATTAATTAAAATATATCAAAAATATTTATTAGAGAATTTAAATTAAATATTTTATTATTATTATTTTTTATTTATATACTTGACGTTAAAAATATTGTGATTATCAATTTATTAATATTAGAATATTAATAAAATAATTTAAATAATTTTTCTTTTAGTATTTTTAATTTGCGAATCTATCTAAGTTTTATTTTTTTAATATTTTTTAATTTGCAAATCAATCTAAGTTTGTTGCGGCTTAATCTATTTAGAATTGTAATCCGGGTTTGATTTGTTTAGATCTATGAATAGAATTTCAATCAAATTCTTTAAATTATTTGTCGGGATGAAAAAATTCAATTGACTCCCCACGAAGAAAATTTAAAATTTTAGAGAACTGGTTGTTGACTTTTTATAATTAAGTTAGGGTGGAAATTAATTTCTAGATAGAAAAAAGGAGTCATTTTGACTATTTTTTCTCTATAATTACTAAAGGCCCATCAAAGTATAATATTTTGCAAAAGTCATACCAAAGTTTTAGAACTAAATTTCCTTTTTTTTTTCTGTTTTTTTTCGTGTAATTTTTTTCTCTTAAATTAAATTAACATTATCTTTCTCTTTTTTTTTATGAATACAATAGTCATAAATAGCGTTGATCTTTCAAAAATAATACGGCTTCACATGGTCAATATCAAATTTAGTATTGGTGTTCGTCTTGTAAATATTGATCACCTTGGTAGTGAACTTATGTGTACTAAGGTGTTGACATTCGCAAGATCAACACTAAGTCTTGGTTTTGATCAAGATTAGCTCCTAGGGTAAAAATCCATATCAAGAAAAGGGATTTAACGTTGGAATTCGAACTCGTGGTTGCAACATATCTCGGCTTTGCTGTTAAGATCGAGATAAGTTTTAGTTGCTATTTGATCGAAATTCGATTGCGATGCATTTTGACATTGTGATTTGATTGATTTGGGTTGATTTCGACAACAATCGGATGACTCTCGATTGAGATAAAAAAAAATTGAACTGTAGTTTAGTGGCGATCGACGGTGAGAAATTGAAAGGTATTGAACTTATGTGTACCAAGGTGTTGACATTCGCAAGATCAACACTAAGTCTTGGTGTTCATCAAGATTAGCTCCTAGGGTAAAAATCCATATCAAGAAAAGGGATTTAACGTTGGAATTCAAACTTGTGGTTGCAACGTATCTCGGCTTTGCTGTTAAGATCGAGATAAGTTTCAGTTGCTATTTGATCGAAATTCGACTACGATGCATTTTGACGTTGTGATTTGATTGATTTGGGTTGATTCCGACAACAATCGGATGACTCTCGATTGAGATAAAAAAAAAATTGAACTATACTTTAGTGGCGATCGACGGTGAGAAATTGAAAGGTGGTGCGTTGATTAAAAATCGAACAAGTGGAATAATAGAGGATGATATAACACTACTATTCCGCTGTGCTAACAAGAGTGTAGACTATTAAACGCGAATCAATTCCATCGATAAGCGATGACGCTATTCACCCCCCTCTAGTGGTCACGAAGGTCCCTGCAGTTCCCACAGACAATGTCAATTTCATAGTCCTATGCTTGGGCCCTCTCTTCCTTTCCTTCATAGAGTCGGTCTTTAAACTAGACTCGAACAAGCAAGTTGTCAGTGGTCTTGCACTCTAAGATCTGGATGGGCAAGTGGTCTTGCATGTTAACACTTGTCATTGGACATTAGCGTGGTCAGTGCAACACCTCCAATGATTGAATTAGTTTCGAGCTAAGAAAATGAGTCTTGTAGTTGTGTGAGCAAAACAACAAGGGAAATGAAAAAAAAAGTGACTTGAACGCAAAGAAAGACCATACCTCTCAACACCATCGCCTACCATATATATATAGGAGAAGATACTCCCAAGTTGAAGATAAATCGGCCACAAAGAGATAAACGGATGTTGCGCCATTATGAGTCACAAGAACTTAATACAAGATCCCATGCAATGACCACTTGATTGTAACATCTCAAGCATATGAACATACAAGTATACATAATGGTTGCTTACACATCGAAGGTCAACCTATGATAACCCGCGTGGGCAATACAAATGAGAATCCCATATTGCGCAAATATCAAATTCCATATACTAAACAAATACCAAATACCAACAAAAAGAAAAATCAAAGATACAAGAATTTTATGAAATAACTATTCTTGTGTTGGTTGCAAAATGAATCTAGACTACCAATTCTTACAGGATTGTTATTCATCCCTAGAAACTCCGACGACATATTTGCAAGGTTAGGGAAAATCAAGGCTATTTCTAATGTGAAAAAGTAGCCTAAGAAGAGAAGGTTGTTGCCCTTGTTACACTTGAGGAGAGAAGAAGAAGGGAAACAAACTACTACTATGAGTGAAAAATCACTTGTGTTATTGTTGAAAAGAAAACAAAGGAAAAGAAGCTAGAAAAAAGGAGGAAGAGAAACTCACATGGTTGTCGATTGTTGTTGTTAGCATTACTGTGCATACATTGCGTAGCTAATGCATTAAACATTAACAATGCATACTTGTACAGCTAATGCATTAAGCATTGTAGTTGCGCATATATTGTGCAGCCAATGCATTAAAAAATAGAGACGAGAGGTCTCCAAAAAGGATTGATCCAAGCTATAAGAACAGAGAGAGTCGATGGGAAAAAAAAAGGTATATAAGATTTTGACATCTACTTCTACATTAGCTAATGTACAAGTAATGGATCACTACAAAAAATGACTTATTTGGCGACGAATTTCGGAACGAATTTTTATTCAAAATTCGTTACAATTTTTTTTGCAACGAAATATTTTTTGTTATAAATAATTCGCCGCTAAATTTTGCAACGAAAAAAAAATCGTTGCAAAAATTATAATGAATAAAATCTTCGTTGCAAAATTCGTCGTCAAATTTGGCGACGAAAATAATTATTCATCCCCAAATTTGGCGACGAAACATAGTTCATCGTCAAATCTGTGACGAAAAAATAGTTCGTCGCCCAATCTGCGACGAAAAAATAGTTCGTCACAAAAAACTAATACATATTACTATGCATCGGAAATAAATTTGGCGACGAAAATAACTATTTGTCGCCAAATTTAGCGACGAATAGTTATATTCGTTGTCAAATCTACGACGAAAACACAGTTCATCGTAAAAGTCAAATAAACATATTTTCATGAATTAAAATAAATTTGGTGATGAATATTTATTTTTGTCACAAAAAAAAATTTATTGCAAAATATTCAAGGTCAGTCGACTGACATTTGACCAGTTCGACTGGTCAGTCGACTATCAAAAGTTCTATAAGTTGCTACATGATAACAATGATTGTGATCGTTTGATCAATCGACCGCGTGAAACGATCAAGCGTCGGCTAAATAATGGTCAGAATGTGATACAAGAATCACCCATTGATCATGTTAATCAGTCGACTAATAATGGAAAATCTGCGACACAATTTTTTTTCGTCGCAAACCCCCATTTATTAATCAACTGATGGTGGGCGTCAGTTGACTGGTGGTGGAGAAGCAGGTCACAGAATTTTTTTTATCCGATTGCTCACTCGACTAATAGTATACCAATCGATTGGACATATGTGGCAGTCGATTGTTGCAACTTTTTTTGTAACGATTTTTTTTTCATTGTCAATTCTACGATGAAAAATGATTTTTCATCGCATATTTGTGACGAAATTTATTTTCGTTGTTAATATGGGAAAATAAAAAAATATCATGATAAATTCTATTATTTTTCCTGTTTTACAACAAACACATATAACAATATAAACTAATTCACATATCAAACTTTAATACCAAATCAATATATACATAACAAATATAAATATAACTTACAATACATAGATATCTAATGTGATAGGTCAAATAACATTTAAATAAAATAAATAAATTCAAACATAACCACCATCGCCACCACCATCATCATCAAAAAATACATAATCATTGTCATTATTATAGGGATCAGGTGAAGGACCAGATCGAGAAGAAGGAAGTTGACTTGAACTAGACATTAATTGAAGATGCTGCATAATTAACATTTGTTGCCTCCGAAATTCGTTCATATGTTCATTTACTTCCTGCTCTATTTGTCTCGATTCATTTTCCTTTTGCGCTAGTAACTCCCTCAAATGAGTAACCTCTTCGGTCAATTGATTTATTTCTGCTTTTACTGTCGGTGAGGATGAAGAAGAAGCACCAGGGTTTATAGGTTCGACTCAAAGAACCGAGCCCAATTATTCATCCACTTTTCGCCCCTCTAGTTGCTTCGAGCCATAAATTGATATTGCTAACAGAAGGCTCAGATTCGACTGCATTATCACTTGCACTCGATTTCTCTGTGCAAGTTTATCGTATTTATCTTGTTTCGAAAGAAAAAAATTAAATACTAACATAAGAATTTAAATTTTTTAAATTACAAACCTTCATTGTTCTAACTCTCTCCTCACTCCATGTTTTATCTTTTTTTTTTGGAATGTACGGGTGAAAGTGTCTATGAATAATGGCTCAGTCCCCGTCTTTTGGGCCTAAACAAATATCGTTATAATTTATAAATTAGTGAGTTTAGATTACAAAATTAGGATTTGAAAAAACTCACCAATCGATGTCAATGCTCATCGATATTGATTGAGTCTCCCGTATACATAGTAGACATGGCACCCGAATTACAATGTTGATTTATCTTATTCTGCTCACTCCTCCGTTTGATTTCCTCAGATCCCCAATATGTAACAATTTTATTCCAATTCTCCTCGGTTATACATTGTGACTTTTTATTTCTAGTTTTCGTATGGATGAGTATGTTTCTGATATGATCACCACACTTTTTTTTTTGAAAATCCTCTTAATCTCTAGTGTTTCACTCTCCTCCCAAGTAAATATCCACTGCAGTAGAGAATGTAGGATCGAAATGCTCTGAGAGAGGGGGTGAATCTCGGAAGTTACAATTTTTTTTAGATTATAAAAACTTATTTTGAAATACGAGTATGCAGTGGAATGAATAAGATAGAGAGACAAGCATTTTTACTTGGTTCACAACCCTAGTCGAGTTGCTACTCCAAGGCCTGTAGCTCTTTCGAGAGCTACCTCAATGGACAATCACTATAAGACCCTCCGACTCGAGAACTCTCGACTTCGGAGGGGTTTGCTTTTTACAAAAATGAGAGATAGGTAACACTCTACTTTCTCTTTTGAAATTAAGTACACAAAACGAAAATGAATACAAGCAAATAAGAACTAAAGTATACCAACATTTTTAGGACTATCGAAGTAGGCTTGGAGTGTCGGAATTTCGTCTTCGTGAAGGTATGGAGCTCTTATGGACGACGACGAATAGTAGCAGCACTTGGACGTAGCAGATGAGTTATATTCAGATCTGGACGTGCATTTATTTTATAAAGCTTTTTCAGTCGACTGGAATGCCCTCCAGTCGACTCCATATCAGTCCGTCGATATGGTACTTTGGGTGGTCCAGTCGACGGAACACGCCCCAGTCGACTCCAGGTCACCTGACTCCACATCGAGAAGTTTGCCTCTCCAGTCGACTGAAAATCTTTTCATTTGTGCTGCCAGATCTTCGATCTTTCACCAGCTAATCCTTCCAACTAGGTATCCAGTCGACTGACTCGTACCCAGTCGACTGGACTTCAGTCAACTGGAATCCATTTTGTCGACTGATCCCTGTAAAACGAGATTGACACAAGCAAACAATATGAAACATGATAGCAATAGTAAAATTGCTCGATCTCGACTTCTAAGTCCCACGCGGACTATCTATTGGATCGACGCCTAGCTTTGTTCCCCTATAGAGAACTCGACCTCACCTCTTCACTCGAGGCTTACCGCCCTGCCAGACTTACCATTCTTGACATACGATCTAACCCACCAGAGCTTCCACCAGCTGTCCGGTCTTCCTGACCCAGTTGGACTTTTTACCGATTGTCTAGTCTCTTGACCCAACCGGTCTTTATGCCAAATGTCCGGTCCACTTGACCCATCTGGACTTCATGCCTGGTGTCCGATCTTCATGATCTGTCAAGATATCTGCCTAGTATCCGATCAACACGACTTACTAGGACTTCCTATTAAGGCTGCACACTTGACACTCATATCAGAACACAAGTAAATCCTAACTTTAACTATGGTTCATACATCAAAACTAAGGAGTGGTGCTTTCTGCACCAACAATCTCTCCCTTTTTGATATATGATAATACGTTAGTTAAAGTTAGGAGAATCAATTTGTAATATTCAAATTTAGCATATATCAAGAATGCATTTAAGCTAAAAATATATATGCATGAGATGCTCATATGCAAGAAAAGTTTTACTTTAAATTTTTCTAGCTTTAACCCTTTTTTCTCTCAAATTTAACTTTAACCCTTTTCTCTCTCTCCCCCCTTTGGCATACATCAAAAGAATTATTTAACAAATGCCACAATTTAAAGATGAGGATTAAAGTTTTTCAAACATAACTAAAGATTATAAACTTGCTTGACAAGCTTCACCAAAATGCCTAAGATTTACAAAATTTTGAAAATAATTTATCAATGCTCCCCCAAAATTAATACAATAAGATTTTCTTTTAAAAATGGGATCTCCTCCTTAATCTTTGGGTGTCAAAATTTTCAAAAGTATTTAATCTTTAAATATCTAAAATTTTCTAAATTTGAACAAATTTATGAAAATATCTAAAAGTCAAAGTTTTCAAAACTCTTAATATTTCAATTTTCAAAACACCCCTTTAAAAAATATTTTTAAAATTCTTAAAATTTTCAAAACCTTTGAAATTCCCCCTTAATATTTTTGAAATTTTCCAAATTATCTTATCTTTTAAAAACTCCACCTTAAAAAATGTTTTTTGAAATTTTCACATGATCTTAATTTTCAAAACTTTTAAATTTTCAATGCTTTTCAAGACTTCCCCCTCAATAAAAATATTTTTAAAAATTTCAAAATTCTAAATTTTCAAAATTTTCAATATTTGTTCTAAGATTAAATTTAGACGATACAAATGAGATAGAAAAATGTCTAAGCATGAATTCCTAAATAATATTTTTATACTTAAAAATACACATCTAAATATCATCTTTAAAGCAAATATCCAACTCTTTATTAGCTCAAGTGATATAGAATTATCATCAAGCTTTGAATTAGAGTTAGTCACCGAAGTGATTGATTTGCTCTTGTAAACTCCGTGTTGGTTCATGTCGATGCACTGAATCTACATCTGGAACTTGGGGTGCAATCCTAACATCTCACACCCATCTTCGTGGTTCAATACACAAACAGGTAATCCTAGGTATTTGTGAGATGTGAAGGCTTACCTAAATCTATAGGATAATGAAATCTAAATTGACCTAGGCTAGATTGATTTTAAATTTTCCTTTAAGAAAATAATATAATATTACTTAACAAAATAGATTTTGAGTAATGAACATGAAAGCATCCTAGTCTACTAAACATAATCCAAGTCGTCCTCTAAGCATACTAAATTCAGCCTTTGGAAGTGGTTTAGTGAAGATGTCAGCAAGGTTAGATTTGGACTCAACATAGTTGAGTCCAATACTACCCTTTGCCACATGATCTTTTACAAAATGATGTTTAACATCAATGTGTTTAGTACATGAGTGATGGATTAGATTTTTAGTTAAGTTTATTGAACCTATGTTATCAACTAATGTTTTGACCTTTTTGTAACCTAATTCAAAATCTTTAAGTGTGTGCATCATCCATAATAATTGCGCCACATACTCTCCTAATGCTATGTATTCAGCTTCAGTTATGGAAAGAGCAACACAATGTTGCTTTCTACTGAACCAGCTTACTAAGCATGATCCTAATAGTTTTCATCCTCCACTAGTACTCTTTCTATCTAGTTTGCACCCCGCATAGTCAGAATATCCTACTAACTCAAAGTTATTAGATCTCGGGTACCACATATCTACATTAATTGTTCCTTTAATGTATCTTATGATTCTTTTGACATGTGTTAAATGTGATTCCTTAGCACAAGTTTGATATCTAGCACACTTACTTACTACAAATAGTATGTCGGGTCTACTTGCAGTTAAATATAGTAAACTACCTATGACACTTCTATAGTACTTTAGATCTATAGATTTTCCTTCTTTGTCTTCATTTAATCAATTCCAAATCTTTTAATCAATTCTCTTGCATATTGGTTTTGATATATATAGTTACCGTCTCTTGTTTGTTTTATTTCTAAACCTAAGAAGAAATTTAATTCACCTACTAGACTCATTTCAAATTCTTGTTCCATTAGGTTTATAAATTCTTTCAAGAAATTCGAATTTGTTGATCTAAATACTATATCATCTACATATATTTGAGCAATAAAAATATCTCGATTCAATGTTTTTATGAAGTGAGTTGAGTCAATTTGACTTTGTCTAAAGCCTTTTGAGATTAAGTATGAAGATAGTCTTTCATACTAGGCTCTAGGAGCTTGTTTTAAACCGTACAAGGCCTTTTTTTTTAAACTTGTATACATGATTAGGGTTTTCTAAACTCTCAAAACTTGGGGGTTGACTTATGTATACTTCTTCTTTTATTACTCCATTTAAAAAGGTGGATTTGACATCCATTTGGTATAACTTGAATCCTTTGTATGCCGCATAAGTTAGCAACATCCTAATTGACTCAAGCCTAGCTACTGGGGGATAAGTTTCATCATAGTCTAACCCTTCTACTTGACTAAACCCCTTAGCTACTAATCGAGTTTTATTCCTTATGATTTCTCCTTGATCGTTTAATTTATTTCTAAATACCCATTTAGTGTCTATTATTGATTTATTTAATGGTGGTGGTACTAAGTCCCACACTTTATTTCTATCGAATTGCGTTAGTTCTTCTTGCATGACTATTATCCAATCAGTATCCGGTAAAGCCTCCTTTATTGATTTTGGTTCTATCTTTGGTATTAATGCGATTTTACTCAAGTTTCTTAAGAATGATCTAGTTTGAACTCCTAGAGTTGGATTTCCTAATACTTGTTCAAGAGGGTGGTTAGGATTAATTCTAGATGTCTTTAAGTTGTCTTGATATTGGGTTTGTTCTTCTTCATCATGTATATTTTCATTTACCCCATCTTGATTATCTTTTAATGTGTTTATTTGATCATTTATAATTTCTTCTTCATCAAACTTTACATTAGTTGTTTCTTCAATTTTTAGAATTTTCTTATTATAAATCCTATAGGCCCTACTAGTGGTCGAATATCCAAGAAATATTCTTTCATCAGTTTTTGAAGAGAATTTTCCAAGATGGTCTTTTGTATTTAAAATAAATACTTTGCATCCAAATACTTTTAGATATTTTATTAAAGGCATTTTATTATTAAAAATTTCATAAGATGTTTTATTATGTAATTTATTAATTATTACTCTATTTGACACATAACATGTAGTGTTTATAGCTTCGGCCCATAAGTAACTAGGTAAGTTATATTCATTTAACATTGACCGAACAACTTCTTGTAGACTTCTATTCTTTCTTTCTACTATTCCATTTTGTTGAGGTGTTCTAGGGCATGAAAATTCATGGTGATATCTATTTTCTAGATACATTGTTGTAAAATTTTGATTTTTAAACTCACCTCCATTATCACTTTGTATTCTTTTTATCTTAAGGTCTTTTTCGTTTTCTATTTGTTTACTAAAGTTTTTAAATACTTCAAATGTTTAATCTTTTTGTTTTAGGAATTTTACCCATGTAAATCTAGAGTAATCATCTATTATCACTAAACAATATAAATTTCCACTTAATGATTTTACCCCATGTGAATCGAACAAGTCTAAGTGAATTAACTCAAGTATTGAACTTGTTCAACCTTGATTAGTTAATTTATGTTGGGACTTGGTTTGTTTTCTTTGTTGGCAAGCATTACAAACTTTGTTTTCAATATTTTTAAGTTTAGGGAAACCTCTAACTAAGTTAGTTTTACTTAACTTCGTTATATTTTTAAAGTTGATGTGAGCAAGTCAACTATGGCACAATCAACTTTTCTCTTGTTGTGTCAAATGACACTTAATTGAGGATCTTTCTAAATTTATTGAATATATATATTTATTCCTAACTCCTTTAAGTGATATTTTTGAGTTTTTAATATTGTTAATCAAACATTCATTTGATATAAATTTTACTTCATAACCAACATCACATAATTGATTTATACTAAGCAAATTGAATTTGAAATTGTCTACAAGAAAAACTTTTTGTATAATAAAATTCGATTCTAATTCAATGTTACCTGATCCAATTACCTTAAGTTTGTCGTTGTTTCCAAAGGCGACCGAACCTAGATTCTTGTAGCTTAATTCTGAGAATTTTTGACTATCTCCAGTCATATGTCTGGAGCAGCCACTATCTAGAATCCATTGGTCCATTCTAGAGTCCTACATGAATTAAAACTTTTTAAGATAATTCACACCTTTAAATAAGATGAATCATCTTGAATTGTTGTGTAAAATTAGTTAAGTTTAATTGAGTAAATTTGTTAAGTTTAATTAAGTTTAGTAATTTTGTTAAGTTTAGTTCAGTTTGGTTTAGTTAAGTTTAGTAATTTAGTTAAGTTTAGTTAAGTTGAGTAACTTAGTTAAGTTGAGTAATTTATTTAAGTTAAGTTAGTTAAGTTAAGCTATTTAAGCTTGACTAAGTTTTAAGTCATCTCACCCAAGCTAAGTTTTCAATACACGTTAATCCTATGAGTTTTTGTGAGATGAAGATTTCTTTTTATCTTAATTAATTTTAATGAGAATTTTCAAAGTTTTTAAACTTGTGTTAGATTCAAGCTTATCTTAAGCTAATCAAGTAGGTTTTTTCAACATTGACTTCCAGGTCGTGGCGAGACATACGACCTTCTTGGATATCATATGGACCACTTCCTAGACAAAGTCAATGAAGGAATCAAGTACTTGACTCACTTTGGACTAAGCCTTGGTCTAACTAGTTAAAAACTTAGTGAGTTAGCTTCGGTCAGTTTCACTCGACTTAGTGCACCATGTCGTGGCGAGGCATATGACCTTCTTGGATATCAGATGGACCACTTCCTAGACATGCACTTCGAAGAGCTTCCCCAACTTACTATCAGTTCACTTCGTCTTAGTACTAGATTGTTCAAGTTTAAACTACTTTGTTTCCTATCTAGTCCATTCTAAATTAAGCAAGTAAACTAAACTAATACATGAAAGAATTTAACTAAACAAGGAAACAAGCAAAGTGTTAGCTCCCCCTAAGTGATAACTTGGTTGAGTTTTGTTCACTAAGTGAACTTGACTCTTGGAAACCCAAAATTGATTTGGTCCAACTTGGTTGACTAAGCTAGACTTAGAAACCCATGCTTGGACTCGATTCTTAGCGTTTCGGCTAAGTAGTGACACGTATGATTTGTATGTGGATTTAGCTTTGTGTCCGAGTTCGGACTTGTTGTACATGGCTCGCTGAGATCCAAGCATCATATTGAGATACTTGGAGCCCGAAGTGAACCTTTCCAATGATTCGGTTAGATCTTCTACTTGCCTTTTTGGGACCAAGTTCTCTTTCTCAAGCTTCGCAACTTGAGTTGAGTCTCTATCCTTAATTTAGTAAGTCAAAGTCTTTGAATTGACTTGCTCCTTAAGTACTTAGACTTCCTTAAGAAGCGAGTCGACTCGATTCTCGAACTTAGCTAATTTCCTTCCTAAGCATACAATGATATTGTAAAGTTTATCTTCTAAAGGAGAAGTTACCTCGTCTAATCCTTTGGAAATGGATGCGAATCTGTGACTTCTCTCGGACTCGGACTCATACTCGGACTCGGAACTTGACTCGGCTCTGGAGCTTGATTCGACCATGAATGCCACAAAACTTCTCTTCGTCTCTTCTGCGTTCGATTCTTCTGAAGACAATTCATCCCATGTTGCCTTAAGTGCTTTATTCTTCTTTTCCTTCTTGGATTTTTCTTCCTTTTTTAGATTCGTGCATTCCGACTTGTAGTGTCCTTTTCCGTTGCACTCGTAGCAAGTTACTTCTGATCGGGGTCTCGACTTGTTGTCAACGACCTTCCTAGCATCCTTCTTCGTAAACTTCTTTCTTCGGTTGAATATTTTCCGGACCATATTTACGATTTCCTCTTCTCCGTTTAGGTCCAACTCCGACTCATCTTCGGACTCACTTTTCATTTTTCTTTCCTTTTTGGTCGAACCTACCACTAAAGCAATACCATTCTCAGTTTGACCCGAGTTAGCTTATTCATGTAGTTCAAGTTCACAAAATAATTCGTCTAGTCTAATTGTGGAAAGATCCCTGGAGACCTTATAAGCATAGATGATGGATGTCCATAAGGCGTTCCTCGGGAATGCCTTAAGTGTATACCTAATTACGTCCCTATTTTCTATTTGATGTCCGATTAAATGCAATCCATTTAAAATATCTTTTATTCTTGTGTGAAGTTCACTAGCATTTTCATTTTCGTTCATTTGACAATTAAAAAGTTTATTAAGTAACACGTCCCGTCTAGCTATTCTAGTGTCATTAGTGCCTTCATGCAATTCAATTAATTTGTCTCATAATTCCTTAGAGTTTTCGAAGGGGTCGACTCTATTGAGATCTTCTTTGGTAAGTCCGCATTGCAAAGTGTTAAGGGCCTTGTAATCGACTTGAGCTCGTTTCCTAATATCCACGGTCCATTTCTCCGGTTCTAACAACTCGCCGGAGTCATCTACCGGAGAGACGAAATCTTTATTAATTGAAAACCACACATCTAGGTCAGTTTTTAGGTAGCACTCCATTCGCCTCTTCCAATAGGAAAAGTCCTCTCCGTTGATAAGAGGAGGGTGAACGATGCTATACCCTTCTAAGTGCGACATTACTAAATAAAAAATTTAAATTAATTTAAATTTAGAATTATTCCTAGAGTTATTTAAATTAAATAATATTGTGCAAAAATTAAATTTATACTAAAGAACAATTAAAAAAATTATTCTAATGCAAAAGCAAATATTATTCTAAGACAAAACTAAATATTAATGCAAAATTAATCTAAGACAAAAATAAATATTAATGCAAAATTATTCTAAGACAAAAATTAATGCAAAAATTATTCTAAGACAAAAATGCAAAAATTAATGAAAAATTATTCTAAGACAAAAATGCAAAGACTAAAGAAAATCCTAAAGCTTTCGATGGTGGTTTTACCAAATTCAGAGCACTCCCGCTCTGATACCAATTGTAGGATCGAAATGCTCCAAGACAGGGGTCGAATCTCAAAGGTTACAAATTTTCTTTCGATTTTAAAAACTTATTTTGAAACACGAGTATGCAGTGGAATAAATAAGATAAAGAGACAAGCGTTTTTACTTGGTTCACAACCCTAGCCGGGTTGATACTCCAAGGCCCTTAGCTCTTCCAAGAGCTACTTCGATGGGTAATCACTATAAGACCCTTCAACTCGAGAACTCTCGACTTTGGAGGGGTCCACTTTTTAAAAAAATGAGAGATAGGTAATACTCTACCTTCTCTTTTGAAATTAAGTACACAAAGCAAAAATGAGTATAAGCAAGTAAGAACTAAAGTATACTGACACTTTTAGGACTATCGAAGTAGGGTCAGAGTGTTAGAATTTCGTCTTCGTGAAGGTATGGAGCTCTTGTGGATGACGATGAGTAGTAGCAGCACTTGGACGTAGTAGATGAGTTATATTCGGAGCTGGTCGTGTATTTCTTTTATAAAGTTTTTCCAGTCGACTGGAATGCCCTACAGTCGACTCCACATCAGCCCGTTGATATGGTACTTCGGGTCTTCCAGTCGACTGAACATGCCCTAGTCGACTACAGGTCACCCGACTCAGCATCGGGAAGTTTGCCTCTCCAGTCGACTGAAACTCCCCAATCGACTGAAAATCTTTCTATCTGTGCTGCTAGATCTTCGATCGATCACCATCTAATCCTGCCAACTAGGTATCCATTCGACTGACTCATACCCAATCGACTGGACTTCAGTTGACTGGAATCCATTCAGTCGACTGATCCCTGTAAAATGAGATTAGCACAAGCAAACAATATGAAACATAATAGTAGTAGTAAAACTGCTCAATCTTGACTTTTAAGTCCCACGCGGACTATCTGTTTTATCGACGCCTAGCTTTGTCCCCCTACAGAGGACTCGACCTCACCTCTCTACTCGAGGCTTACCTGTCGGCTGCTCTGCCAGACTTACCATTCTTGACATCCGATCTAACCCCCAAGGCTTCCACTAGTTGTCCAATCTTCCTAACCCAGCTGGACTTTTTGTCGATTGTTTGGTTTCCTGACCCAACCGGTCTTCATGCTAAATGTCCAGTCCACTCGACCCATATGGACTTCATGCCTGGTGTCCGATCCTCCTGATCTGTCAAGACATCTTCCTAGTATCCGGTCAACATGACCTACTAGAACTTCCTATTAAGCCTGCACACTTAACACTCATATCAGAACACAAGTTAATCCAAACTTTAACTATGGTTCATACATCAAAACTAAGGAGTGATGCTCTCTGCACCAACAGAGAAAAATTGAATTGATTATATTAACTGCAATTTTATATACAAAATAATTTAAATAACTTACCTTGAACTCATTCCACTATAAACTTTTTATTTCTTCCGGCATGCTCGTATAAGTCACATAGAAGCTCCGCCCCAATGGTTATTCACTATTTTATTCACCTCGTGAATAACATGTACAAAATTTATAAATCTAACATAAAAAAATAAAATCATGTTAGATACTTATAAAAATACATATCGCATTAAAAAGATAGATAATTTAAAACTTGAATACTTACGAATCTCTACACGGAGATATGAACTCCCGCATATCTTCCCTCTCAATGAGTGATTGTTGTATTGGGGAAGATACATTAGCAGGTATCTATTGAGAACCAGAAGATCATGCAACTAGAGAAGAGGTAGAGGACACATTTCCTGCAAGAGCATCAGACTATGCAGGGGCTGAAGCAGAGGAAGACTGTGATCTTCCATCGCTACTCCGTCTATGACCGCCACGTCAAAACTAACAATTATAATTATTAGAAGAATATGATAGTAAAAAAAAGAATTACATTTGCATATCGAATTTATAATATGAACAATACGAAAAAATTACCATATTCATAGCAATTGGAAACCTATAAAAAAAAGACAGTTCATTAATATATCAAATATATGAAATTTAAAATTAGACAGTAAATAGAAACATAATTGGTACTGAATAAAAGTTACCCATAATTATAAATTAAAGTCCGCATTGTGATTTTCATCCTGGTCATACGTCTATTCGATCTCGTCATCGTCATCGTCATCGTCATCGTCATCGTCATCGTCATCATCATCGTCTAAATTAAATTCCTCATCTTCATCCTCATTCATTTCACTTGCATCAATGACTATTATTACGCCACTGGGATCTCGCAACGTTGAAATATTATATTCTTCGATATGAAATGTATTGACAACTTCATCTTCTTGATATGCTATGTCTTCCTAATGTTCCTCAATTTTTTACATGCTTTTGTTTTACAAACAACCCACCAATAACTTTTGTCTCGTCTCAAACTAGAATATGAAGAATAAAATACTTAAATCGCTTGTTATGCTAACACAAATGGTTCATACCTCTTGTATAATTTTTTATAATTTATTTCAACTGAATTAAACTGTGGATGCACCCTCATGCCTTTGATAGGGTCAAACCAATGACACAAATAAAATAACTTGCAAATCAGAGCCTGGGTATGCTACCTCTAAAATTTCATCTAGCAAGCCATAAAAATCATTCCTTGCACCTCCATCATTAGATGAATGAACACAAATCCCACTATTCAATATAACTTTCCCAGTTCCATATTCTTGAGTATGAAAATTATATCCATTTATGAAATGTAATGACCTGGCCCCTATTGACGGAATTCGGTGACCCATATTGGTCGACGACCGTCCCCCCTGTTGGCTCGTCGTTACTCACCTGGACTTCCCACCCCTGGAAGTGGGTTTTTGCCTTCCCCAGGATTCGAACTCTAGACCTCCAGGCTAAGTACTAAAGTTTATGAATCCTGGTAACCAAGTGATCCATCACGCCCCGAGAGCATACCGAGCCGAAAATCAAACGGACGACACCTCCCCTGTACGTGGCAACATTTCGGGTTAATACAAGGCCCGTAGGCCCACAATAACAACAATATATATGTATGAAAACAAAAAATACACAAGACACAGCGGAAACATACCACAACAATACAACAAACCCACACATGCATACCGGTATGGCTAACACACCACAACAACACAAACCTCGACAAAATCTGAATGTACAACATATGCAACACGACAATTCCGAATATATAACACAGCGGACGCAAAGCCCAAATACACACGGGAGCCTCGGAGGTGAGATGAGACGATGTCAGCCGGCGGTGCTCCAATGCCATCACGAAGTCTTCTACCTGTTACCTGGGCGACAGAAAACCCAGGGTCCGCGGGGGTGGTGAGTAAAACTCAGCAGGTAATAGAAAATATGTATATATATGTAATATCACATGTATTTCAACGACATACTCTAGAAGTACAATAGGTATATCAGCATAGTATATAAATACAAGCCTATACCATTTAACTGTCCCAACTCAACACCAACCACTACTCTCGAGTGGCCGAGTGGGCAGTATGATCGAGTAGCATATAAGCATAAAGAGCAAGCTACACGATGGGGGTCCCTGCTGTTGGCCACTCCGACAGTCACTACCCATGAGTGGTCGAGTGCCACACACGCAGGACTACGGCACGCAAATCCAACTACCACCATCTATAGTGGTAGAGTGCGGCACCACAATGCTCTGCCCTCACACGGGTGACTCCTCCTATGAGTAACCGTGGAGGCAGGATGACTGGCGACACTCTCAACCACAAGGGAGACCTCATCGCCAGCGTGCATGTAAATGCATGAATGCAATGTCTCACATACCGACATCCACCATAGACTCTCTATTCTATAGAAAGTCATACTAGCCAGATCAACGCACTCTCTATCTTAAAAAAGAGTCGTACTCAACTGATCATGATACTCTCTATCCTGTAGAGAGTCATACCAATCTAATCGACGCACTCTCTATCCTGTAGAGAGTCGTACTCATCTGATTATAACAAGCTAGGACCACCGGTCCGTAGCGATACCCTAAGTATCATTCCTCTGACTATTTACACAACACATGTTCGGTGGTAACATACAACCTAAGGGTACTAGAACTAACCCTAGGTTAAAGACATTATCTACCTACAGATGACCTTTTTGCCCAATGTACAATCAGGTTGTCATCCAGACTTTACCATTTGCACTTAACTTAAACAAATTCTAAGTTACTTGCATCACCTATATGTATAACTCCTAATCATGATAAAATAAACATGATATCAACAATAGAGTTAATAGCCAACGGTAAAGGATCAAGCATACGATAAAAAGAACAGGGTCAAGGTAATATGAACACCTAACATGCTCATATCAATGACTAAATCTGAATGAAATACAACTACCCGGACCAGGTAGGAAATTACCCACCTGCTAAATAGCTCCGTGAATTAATATCTTCACGTCCGTGGATCTGCCTCGTATCCACGTCCTGCAAATATCATCATTCACAGATGGAACTAATAGCATCATCATCCTATTAGTCAGATTGGATATGGTGGCATAGCTAGAATACATCCAACAGTAACACATCCAGATTAGTTTACTAAGAAAACTTATACAGCTATGAACAACCAAATCCTACTTACCCAGTCGAGCTTCCTCGGTATTGCTTCTTGATCTCAACTCTCCTGTAATTAAACTAAACCCATCATACGCATACTAGTCAGCTATAATTATCATACCACAGTTATAATTCAATGAACACTCAAATACATGCTTACCTCGCGTCATTCCACCTTTAGAAAGTTCAAATCTGAAATGACCAGATCCATTAGCCAAACCATCACTCCGATTGCTCTTCTCTACCTAGCAATCACAACATCACAGCTGACATCAACTCTTGATCAACTTCCCTAATCCATACTTGAATCAAGCCATTACCTATCCACGAAAGGATGTCCACCGGCTGAGCCAACATCGCAACAAAGACTAGATGCGAGGCACAGAGCATCTGCGGTGGCCACCGTGTGGTTGGGGGTCGGCTGAGCAACCTCAGGGCGTCGGCAAGGCTGTTACCACATATCAGGGTCTCTGACCAGCTGCTCGGGTGGAGAATCCTGGTGGCAAAAACAGTATAGACTTCTGGATCCACAGTTGGAAATCATCAAATCTAGAATGAACAGATTGATTCAGCCCAAAATTTGTGCTTTAATCGCCCACCTCACCTAACCATAGAAGAGTGACCAAAGGGCGGCTGCGCGTCGGCTGGAGGTCGTCCGACAACGGCTGGTCAGAGGCGGCGATGAGTGGGGAAGAGGAATCAACGATCAAAGACCAACTCAGTCGGCTGCCGCTGGTGCTTGCAGCATCCAACCGCGATATTAGGAGAAATAGAGCAACCAGTGAAGATGAATAGTCGATCGGAAGACTCGCGATCGGAAGAAGGCAGAGAAACACAGGATCAGAAATGTCTATCTGGCGACGAAGATGAGGAAATTGCACGGTGGAAGAGGGCTACAGCGTCGAGGCGACGACAAGCGGTGCGACGACGGGGATTGGCACGATGACGCTGCGGAGCAGGCGGCAACGAGCGGCGGATATCCCTGGCAAGGCTGGCTGCTGCAAACGCTCGATGGGTTGACATCCACAATAGCAAACTGAGCCCGTGGCGAGGAGGGAAGGCGACGACATCGCGAGGAGGCACAGTCGGTGCCCAATGTGGCGCACAATCGAGGAGCCGAAGATGACGACGGCGATCAGGCATTGTCTATCGGGTGGCGAAGTTCCAACCCTAGAAATCGAATCTGAAGAAATCAGTAGCAAGGGAATCGAAAAGAAGAGTCGATGGTGGTCAAAATCGATGACTCCCTCGCATTGCCAATGTTGGACTCGCAGCGGTAGCGGCGGCGACCGACGTCGAAGGGCAGGGAGAGCTCGCGGCGTGGATGAGAAGAGAAGAAGAGGGAACGGTGAGGTCGCGCACAGGGGAATGGAGAAAGTCGCGATCGAGAATGGAGGAAATCGGGAATTTAGGAAAACGTCGATCGAGGGAAAACGGAAGGAAATCGATTAATTAACACATTTAATACCTCATTAGAAGTTAGTCTAAACAGGCTTTACAAAAGCCTGTTCGCTTTATCCCCATAAAATATCCATAAAACTCCGTTTAAATCCAGAAAAATTTCAAAAAAAATTTCTGAAAAATTTCATAAGATGTTTTATCAATTATCGAGGAATATATATTTTTTTTCTCCGGTATTTTACATTCTCCCCCACTTATGAAAATTTGGTCCCCAAATTTCGTACTAACATCCAAAAATTTACTTCAAGCAAGTTTCCGAAAGGACCACATACCTTCCTCAAGTGAACAGATGAGGATATCGAGCTTGGATAGTATCTTCCAGCTCTCACGTAGCCTCTTCATCGGTATGATGCTGTCATCCAACTTTTACGAGTCGGATGGTTTTGTTCTGCAACTGACGCTTGTTGCGACCAGGAATACGCACTGAAATATCCTCGTATGTCGCATTAGACGGAGGTAGAATCGGAACCTCTTACAGAACATGGTCAGATCGCGGCACGTATTTCCTCATCCTATAAACATGAAATACGTTATGAACACCCGCAAGTGTCGGAGGTAAAGCCAACCGATAAGCTACACCTCCATAATCCACGACACAAGATCTGAATAAATCCTCCAACGTATAAATGATACACTCAGACTGTTCATCTGTTTGCGGATAAAATGTTGCACTAAGCCGAAGCTCTATGCCCATAGTCTGGTGCAGACTCTGCCAAAAATCGTGAGGTAAATCGCGGTCTCTATCAGATATAATACCCAAAGGCATGCCATGCAATCTGATAATCCCTCGACAGTACAACTTTGCCAGACAATCCAACAGGTACGACCCACGAATAGGCAGAGAGTAAACTGATTTGGTCATTCGATCCACACTCACCCAAATCACATCAAGTCCTTTACGGGTCCTAGGCAATCCCGTAACGCAATCAATAGTGATATGCTCCCATTTCCATTCCGAAATTAGAATTTTCTGGAGCAATCTAGCGGGTTTCTAATGTTCAACCCTCACCTGTTGGTATAGTATATATCCAGCAACAAAGTCTGTGATATCTCTCTTCATACCATTCCACCAGTATAAGCATTTTAACTCTCGGTACATCTGAGTACCTCCAGGGTATATAGCCCATCTCAAATGATGTGCCTCCCGTAGCAACTCCTTCTTAAGTGGATGCGTGTCCAGAACACATATCCATATTAGAGATAGGAAATTATCTTCTCAAAAGAGAAGTCCATCAACCTTCCAAGATACACTCCACACACACTGTAAGTGCATGGAAGACTATAGCAATCAATCTCCCTTGTTGCAATTGTTGCAACTGTTCGCGCTCCAACAACTCCATTGTAGCTACCTAGTAGCTTGTTAAATTCAATGAGCACTTCTGCTCCATACAACTACAAATCCAGATAATAACTACTAAAGTCACGTCATGTATATGACAGGCTATCTCGTAGTTTCTTAACTGGCGTAGGCATAAGATATGCCTCATTCAACTGCATCGGAATCGTTCCGATCCCTGAAACGACGCATCTACGTACAACATCCTTTTGATCCATTCCGAAAGGATTAACCAATACTTGCGTAAAAGTTAACCGCCATCTAGGTCCTGTAAACTGGTTTCACCAACTTCCGACTAAATGATTTACAATATCATCTTTGTCAAACAAGTCCGTGGTATAGTAATGTTAAACATTCTATCCACATCTACAGAATTAACCAAAACATACAAGGAAAACCACCATCTACGGTGGTCGACTGCGCAACTCCAACTACCATAATCCACAGTGGCCAGGTTACGCAACTCCAACAACTACAAAAGGATCCAATCGTGTTAAGGATACACGATTCTCAAATCCAATGACGACTAAATCGTTAATTAGTCTAGCAACTTAATCAAAATTCATACAATTCATACCAAGTATGAAATTGTCGTTCCTCCATACACCTGCATCCTATTTACTTTAAGCTGATGATATATATTAACCATCACAACGATAATGATAATTGTATGATGCCTTGTCACTACAATATCAGTACTCCAGTCGTAAACCAACCTTAGAGTATACACAGGTGTCCTTTGTTGATCTAAACAGATCATCTATCCCCAACGGAGGATATTCACTTTCAACAACTTTTGATTATCGCATTCCATCATCGATAATCGATGCATAATTTCAAAGGTTCATCTCTCTTTCAACAAAGAGTTTCGGATCTTCTCAAGGAGAAATACTGGGATAGATAAATATCCCTTCCAACTTCTCCTATAATTACAACTTACATTCTTCCAATTTCTATAGTGTTTAGCAACACTAATACCTACAAAACTATCACTCGATATGTGATCTTCGATACCAGAACTATTTCCGTAATCATTTCGATCGCTTACTCCACTTGCCTATGCAACGACAAGCCTTAGAGTTCATCCGAAACTACATCCAAAGGCTCTCAGATTATACGCATATCCGAGAGACATATCGTACCATAATCCTAACAATTTGACCATCCGTAAGGATATGTCTATAGTAAAGATATGTCTATCAGAGTCTAAGGGCATCCCTTGACTTCTTAATTATTGATCCACATCTCACCAGACGATAGAGATATCATCGACCCACAAGTCGATGTATAGGACCTTCTAATCCACACTAGGAATGTTCTAGACAAAGATACATGTAAACTACAAGTATCTCCCAACATATTAACTCAGAGGGCAAACTAGAGTAATACCCTGGACGATCAAATATCTGTTGATCCGATCCAAAGGCTCCCCACAGGTCTCCTCCTTTCTCCGAAGAGAACAAGATCAGATCCAACAGTCCACGACAATTCGGTCGCATTTTTGCGACGAATGCCTCGGGGATTTTTTTTCCTAGATCATCTGATCCCATCCCTAAATCCTACGAGTTGCAACTGTAGAATACAAAATGGATACGACCATCGTCGTATACCCTCTCCTCTGTACTAATCAAATCATATCTGGGGGTAACTGTTGAATCTTTTAAGATGTCTTCTGCTGACGCTGCTTCTGTGCTGATCTCTGCTGTCGAGACGATACATCATCCTCCCGGAACACCATTTGTAGTCTTCAACTAAAGCTTCAAGGTACACCTTCTCCACTATACTGGTTGCTCAACAATAGCAACAGGTGAACTGCTCCAACGGATAATCTGGCTTCGCGTGTCTTCGTGATCTGCACTGTACGCCCACAATCCCTTCGGAGTCTTTGTTCTGATTTTTGCTGATATCCTCGAGGACATCCTGATGATCTGCGGTTGATCTTCTATAATCGAAAAATAGCTAAAGGCTTGTGACCCTGATCTTACTCCTTTTTATCCAACAGTCGGAGACTTCTGACTCTATTAAGTTGACCTGCAATATTTGCTTATCGGTCTCCAACTCTTAAACCCTTGTACGGAGTCATTTCTAAACGCCTGTCTCATTCAACGTCTTCCGACAGGATCTGGTAGAAGATCCCAGCATCTATAAGCCAAACTCTGGGTGGCTTAAATCATCCATTAATCTTCTTGAGCTATTAGGTGGTAGTAACCTCTGCAAGTCTCATGACTCTGCACAATACACTATTACTAACTGATAACCCTTTCTTAAAGCTCAAGAATTCCTTACAATGCGTCACTAAAAGTGACACGGGGAAATACTCCCTTTCAACATCACTAAACCATGATCAAGTGATATATTATTTTCCCGAAGATTATTTTCTGCATTTATCACCAAACTGACCCGATAATGGTATGCAAATAACTCTACTTTCTCGATAACATGAGTTAAGTACTTAAAAGTACTCTCAAAGTTATATAACTCAAGATTTAACAACTCAGGATAAAATCCTATGAAACTCCATAACCTAGCCTTCCGCTATCGCATCAACAATAGTCTACAAGTCTGCATTCATTACCCACGGTAATGATCCGACTACTGCGATTAGTGGAAATCTCTAAGACTGTAGTCTCTGATTTCCATAATAAATGTGACGTCTTGGCCCCTGTTTTCCGACTCGGTATCAGTCGGCTCTCAAAGGTAAATCACCTTCTCGACACAGGTTCAAGACTCACAAACTTAACTGGTCGTTCCCGTGGTCAACTCATATCACGGTTACGAATAATAACCAACTCACTATAGGTTATTCCTTGGTATAAGCATCTAAATGCATAGCCAACATAATCGGGAGTATAAACCCTAAAGGTCACTCCGGTTGGTCGCCTCGGTGGACGACCCCTACTACAAGTCTGCACAGGTGTCATAACTCTATTGTATATACTTATTGATCAAGTCTAGATAAATATCTACTAAACCATAAGTTTTTCAGGAATTCTTACCTCGTGCTGCTTGGAGCTCAGGCCGCTGTCCATCTCATCTCAGAAAACCAAAACCGAATAAATCGACTCCCGAGAATCCAAGACTCGACACAAAAACAACATTGTATGGCATCGCAGAACCTGGCTCTGATACCACTAAAGTTGTCACGCCCCGAGAGCATACCGAGCCGAAAATCAAACGGACGACACCTCCCCTGTACGTGGCAACATTTCGGGTTAATACAAGGCCCGTAGGCCCACAATAACAACAATATATATGTATGAAAACAAAAAATACACAAGACACAGCGGAAACATACCACAATAATACAACAAACCCACACATGCATACCGGTATGGCTAACACACCACAACAATACAAACCTCGACAAAATCTGAATATACAACATATACATCACGACAATTCCGAATACATAACACAGCGGACGCAAAGCCCAAATACACATGGGAGCCTCGGAGGTCAGATGAGATGATGTCAGCCGGCGGTGCTCCAATGCCATCACGAAGTCTTTTACCTGTTACCTGGGCGACAGAAAACCCAGGGTCCGCGGGGGTGGTGAGTAAAACTCAGCAGGTAATAGAAAACATATATATATATGTAATATCACATGTATTTCAACGACATACTCTAGAAGTACAACAGGTATATCAACATAGTATATAAATACAAGCCTATACCGTTTAACTGAATGAACAACATAAAAATGCAGACATACCTGAAGTCTGCCACGCTACTCTGATCCAACCTGAACATATATCCAACATATATATATATATAACAGGAAGAGTAGATTAACTCAAAATATACTCTAGCTATAGGTCAAGGTATCTAGTGGTCTGTCCAACACATACCAATATCTGACACAATCGTATAACAAATGCAAGAGACATGCATGAATATGATGTCCACCCAAATGCAGCAAGCATAGTACAAACAAATGCAACATCACAATAATCATATATATATATAGACTGTATCCATATATATATTAATCTCAACCATCCATATATATATATATATACATGCATATATGTATATATATATGGTAATATGCAAAGCACCATCAGATACAGCAATGCAGTATGCATGGTCATGTCGGCTCACCCTAAAGCTACCACGACCCCAGTGTGGCCTCGGTGGCTCGAGTATGACAACTGTCCCAACTCAATACCAACCACTACTCTCGAGTGGCCGAGTGGGCAGTATGATCGAGTAGCATATAAGCGTAAAGAGCAAGCTACACGATGGGGGTCCCTGCTGTTGGCCACTCCGACAGTCACTACCCATGAGTGGTCGAGTGCCACACACGCAGGACTACAACACGCAAATCCAACTACCACCGTCTATAGTGGTAGAGTGCGGCACCACAATGCTCTGCCCTCACACGGGTGACTCCTCCTATGAGTAACCGTGGAGGCAGGATGACTGGCGACACTCTCAACCACAAGGGAGACCTCGTCGCCAGCGTGCATGTAAATGCATGAATGCAATGTCTCACATACCGACATCCACCATAGACTCTCTATTCTACAGAAAGTCATACTAGCCAGATCAACGAACTCTCTATCTTGCAGAGAGTCGTACTCAACTGATCATGATACTCTCTATCCTGTAGAGAGTCATACCAATCTAATCGACGCACTTTCTATCCTGTAGAGAGTCGTACTCATCTGATTATAACAAGCTAGGACCACCAGTCCGTAGCGATACCCTAAGTATCATTCCTCTGACCATTTACACAACACATGTTCGGTGGTAACATACAACCTAAGGGTACTAGAACTAACCCTAGGTTAAAGACATTATCTACCTACGGATGACTTTTTTGCCCAATGTACAATCAGGTTGTCATCCGGACTTTACCATTTGCACTTAACTTAAACAAATTCTAAGTTACTTGCATCACCTATATATATAACTCCTAATCATGATAAAATAAACATGATATCAGCAATAGAGTTAATAGCCAACGGTAAAGGATCAAGCATACGATAAAAAGAACAGGGTCAAGGTAATATGAACACCTAACATGCTCATATCAATGACTAAATCTGAATGAAATACAACTATCCGGACCAGGTAGGAAATTACCCACCTGCTAAATAGCTCCGTGAATTAATATCTTCACGTCCGTGGATCTGCCTCGTATCCACGTCCTGCAAATATCATCATTCACAGATGGAACTAATAGCATCATCATCCTATTAGTCAGATTGGATATGGTGGCATAGCTAGAATACATCCAAGAGTAACACATCCAGATTAGTTTACTAAGAAAACTTATACAGCTATGAACAACCAAATCCTACTTACCCAGTCGAGCTTCCTCGGTACTGCTTCTTGATCTCAACTCTCCTGTAATTAAACTAAACCCATCATACGCATACTAGTCAGCTATAATTATCATACCACAGTTATAATTCAATGAACACTCAAATACATGCTTACCTCGCGTCATTCCACCTTTAGAAATTTCAAATCTGAAATGACCAGATCCATTAGCCAAACCATCACTCCAATTGCTCTTCTCTACCTAGCAATCACAACATCACAACTAACATCAACTCTTGATCAACTTCCCTAATCCACACTTGAATCAAGCCATTACCTATCCATGAAAGGATGTCCACCGTCTGAGCCAACATCGCAACAAAGACTAGATGCGAGGCACAGAGCATCTGCGGTGGCCACCGTGTGGTTGGGTCACCGAGCAACCTCGTATGCGGCAAGGTCAGTTACCACATATCAGTGGTCTCCGAGCACCGCCGGGTGGAGAATCCCGTGGCAAAAAAGATAGACTTCTGGATCCACAGTTGGAAATCATCAAATCTAGGATGAACAGATTGATTCAGCCCAAAATTTGTGCTTTAATCACCCACCTCACCTAACCATAGAAGAGTGACCAAAGGGCGGCTGCGCCTCGGCTGGAGGTCGTCCGACAACGGCTGGTCAGAGGCGGCGATGAGTGGGGAAGAGGAATCAACGATCAAAGACCAACTCAGTCGGCTGCCGCTGGTGCTTGCAGCGTCCAACCGCGATATTGGGAGAAATAGAGCAACCAGTGAAGATGAATAGTCGATCGGAAGACTCACGATCGGAAGAAGGCAGAGAAACACAGGATCGGAAATGTCTATCCGGCGACGGAGATGAGGAAATTGCACGGTGGAAGAGGAGGCGACAAGCGGCGCGGATTGGCACGACGACGCTGCGGAGCAGGCGGCAACGAGCGGCAGATATCCCTGGCAAGGCTGGCTGCTATAAACGCTCGATGGGTTGACATCCACAATAGCAAACTGAGCCCGTGGCGAGGAGGGAAGGCGACGACATCACGAGGAGGCACAGTCGGTGCCCAATGTGGCGCACAATCGAGGAGCCGAAGACGACGACGGCGATCAGGCATTGTCTATCGGGTGGCGAAGTTCCAACCCTAGAAATCGAATCCGAAGAAATCAGTAGCAAGGGAATCAGAAAGAAGAGTCGACGGTGGTCGAAATCGATGACTCCCTCACGTTGCCAATGTTGGACTCGCGGCGATAGCAGCGGCGACCAGCGTCGAAGGGCAGGGAGAGCTCGCGGCGTGGATGAGAAGAGAAGAAGAGGGAATGGTGAGGTCGCGCACAGGGGAATGGAGAAAGTCGCGATCGAGAATGGAGGAAATCAGGAATTTAGGAAAACGTCGATCGAGGGAAAACGGAAGGAAATCGATTAATTAACACATTTAATACCTCATTAGAAGTTAGTCTAAACATGCTTTACAAAAGCCTGTTCGCTTCATCCCCATAAAATATCCATAAAACTCCGTTTAAATCCAGAAAAATTTCAAAAAAAAATTCTGAAAAATTCCATAAGATGTTTTATAAATTATCGAGGAATATATTTTTTTTCTTCGATATTTTACATGAAATATGTCGGCCAAGTTTTCACCAATGAGTTTGGACCCTATGACAGATGCTTTACTAGTTCTTGCTCAATGTGAGCATGATTATCAAGAACCTAAAGTCAAATAAGTATGTGTTAAAGTCAAGATATATCCAATTTATTATGATAGACTACTTACATATTTTTTGAACCATGCTGCAAATTCTTCATCGCAGATACGATCAAACTCATGCTCCGGAAGCTCAGAATATAGGGTTTAGAGAATCCTACCATAAAACTAAATATAACACGAACAATAATTTATGATATATGAAATATATAATATAACATTTATATACTCACTCAAAATACGACCTTACTTCTGGACAATTTAGTAAAATATATGTGTGGGCTACTCGCCACTCTTGACTAGTTAAGTATCTACTTGTACAAGATCCACTTGGTTGACTAAGGTAGTTATAAATTGAGAATGACTTCAAATTAGTATCAACAGGACCCTCATCATTTCTTCCTTCTCTTCGACTTTTGCATTGAATGTGAGGTTCAAAATAATATGATACAAAAGTTGTAACTTCCTCCACAATATATGCATTAACAATATAAGCCTCAACATGATCCTTATTTTTCACCTTTTTTTTAAGTGATAGAGGAATCTAATAGTAATAAAATAAAATGTATTAAAATTAATTTATACTAAAATTAATAAAATGCAGTAACAATGATAAAAAAAAAGAAAAAGTTCACCTTTCAAATGGATACATCCATCAAAATTGAACAGGACCTCTAACTTTAGCCTCATATGGAAATTGAACCAAAAGATGTTCCATGAAATCAAAAAACACCGATGGAAATATTCTTTCTAAGTTACACAAAATGATTGGAATGTCTCTCTCTAATATCTCCATGTGTGAATGACTCAATACTGTCGAGCAAATATCATGAAGGAAAATACTTAATTCTATAGTTGCACCCCATACAAAATTTGGTAACATTTCCTTAAAAGCAATAGGAATTAGTCTTTCCATGAATATATGACAGTCATGATTTTTTAGACCAATCAATTTGCATTCCTTCAAATCGATGCATCTGCTAAGAATAGAGACATAACCATCAGGAAATTTCAATAATTTCAACCATTCACAAACAATCCGTCTCTGATCCTTATTCAATGTATAAACTATTTTTGGTTTTGGTCCCCTACTATTTTCATCAACATCAAGGGTGGGCCGTTTACATATGAGACACATATCTTTTCTTGTATTCAGATTGTCTTTTATTTTTCTAGGAATATCCATCACCATATTTATCTGATTATCAAAAACATTCTTCTCAATATGCATTACATCAAGATTGTGATGAATCAAATTACTCTGCCAATACGGTAAATCCCAAAATATACTTTGTTTAGTCCATTTATGCATAATTCCATACTCATATGTTGTAACATTTGGTTCTTCAATAACAGATGGAAAGTTAATCACTTTATGCCATAAGAATTGATCGGTGAATCTCAATAGTGGAGGTGTTCTTTCAATTCTATTCTTAGTGAATTCTTCTTTATTTCTTCTGAATTTATGATTTGACGGTAAAAATTATCTATGACAATCAAAATAACTCGGTTTCTTTCCATGTTTCAATCTGAATGACTTTGATCTCTCCATACATATTGGACATCCTAAAATCCCAGCGGTACTCCATCCCGATAACATACTGATAACTAGCATTTTATTGTATTATTTTGGTCCTTAATATCAATATTTTTATCCTCTCGAGTGATTTATTATTGATTATTAACATGTTTTATGAGTTTGGATTTATTTTTGACCTTATTGTAAATTCTCCTAAATTTTGAACTTATATGCAAATTTTGTCTTTGTTTGTAGGAGATCGAGATGAGCCAATGGACTAGACTCAAGTTGGATTAAATATGGCTTCATCTAGGATCATAATGAGCGTTTCAAGCTGATTTAATCTGAGCCGTTCATCAAGATCAACGATAATCCAATCAAAAGATCAAATCTGAGAAATATGGACCATCCGATGAAAGCGACTTGATTCTGAGCCATCTATCCAGATCTGGACATCTTAGCCCTTCATCCAAATTTGATCGATCATGATTGTCCATTCAAATTAATCAGATCCATTCATTCAAAATCGGAGGAATCAGAGTCGTAGATCCAGATCTTGATCCATCATTTGTAGATCAGTCATTGGATTAAAAAGGAATCAGCTTAGCCATTGGATTCAAAGGGGACTAGAGGTAGCGTTTGATCAGAGCATTAATCAAGGAAATAATCAACCCTAGCTTTCATCAACGACCAATATTTGCTGACTAAGGGGATTGGACGACGCAGGAAATTCACTTTAAAATTCCAACATTTTCCCCTTTGTGAGAAAATCACGCAGCGCAGAAATCGTGCATTTCTTCTTCTTCCTCGTGCACGAATAGCTGCGGAGACGCTTCTTCCTCGCGCGCGAGCGGCTGCGGCGACACTTCTTCCTCGCGCACGAGCGGCTGTAGCGACACTTCTCCCTCACTCGTGCGAGCGGCGGCCTTTCTCCAGCCAGCGACGACGACAACTCTGATAGCCCATCTCTTGCGGCATTCCCCTCCATCCAATCGACGTTGATCCCCTCCCATCTGGTCGGCAGAGCAAGATGTAGTGGTTCGATAGCTTGATTTGCAGCGGCCAGAGACAGGGATTCTGGCAATCCATCTTCACCGACAATCCGTCTTCACCGACGATCCTTCCCTCCATCCAGCCGGCATTGATCCCTTCCCATCCCATCGACAGACCGAGATGCGATGGTTTGGTAGCTCGATCGACAGCGAGTAGATGCAGGGATTCCGATTCCACTCCTTTCCGCAGTTGTGGTTCGACCACTCCGCTTCAATTCCATCGATTGGCTGCGCCGATTGGGTAGCTCTGCCAACCATCGCCAGTGAAGAGTTCTGCTGCCACTGTACTGGTTCCCATCCCTTCCCGCGGCATCGATTGGGTCACTCTGCTTCAACATCCATCCATTGGCTACGCCGATTGGGTAGCTCCACCATCCACAGCTGGAGAAGTAGGCTTCATCCTTCCCGTTCAGCACTTGCCGAAGGATTTCCGGCAAGAAATCCAGCCATCCCATCCGTCGGAAGGGGCTATTCGAGCTGACGTCGTCGCCGGAGAGGGAGGTCCCTTCTCCGGGTGTTGTGGATAGTCGCTTTATTATCTTTAGAATTCAATTGAATTGTTTGTTTATGTTATATTTGCATGATTTATTGAATTGTTATTACCCCCAATTGTTATTGTTGTAGGTTCAATCGTAGCTTAAGTTATTGACTTGTAGTTTAGTTTGTAGTTAGTTTGTAGTTTGACTTGTAGTTTAATTTGTAGTTAGATTGTAGCTTGTCTTGTAGTTTACATTATAGTTAATTCATAGTTTGTCTTAGAGTTTAATTAGTAGTTTCATTTGGATGTTTATCTTGATGTTTCCTTTAATGCTTAATTGTGATGCTTTATTCTAGGTTTTAATTCGGTTGTTTATCCTACTGTTAATTAGGAGTTTAGTTGTAGTTTATTTTATCGTTCATGAATTATTTGTTCTAGTTGTAACTTTGCTTAGTTGTCATTAGGTTAATGGTTCCTTAGCTTAGTTGTTCCTTAGCTTAGTTGTTCCTTAGTTTAATTGTTCTGTAGCTTAATTGTTCATTAGCTTAATTTCATCGTAATCATAGTTTAATTTCATGTTTTGCTTACACTCATATTATTCTACATTTAAATTGTTGTTTAAATTCCTACACTGTCTTTATGTTTTTGAATGCTCTTGTTTGATTGCTTAGTTTATATCTTCTTTAATTTTGTTATCATCGTAGTTTAGTTAGATTAAGGTTTTAATTACTTGCATTATTTTTCATGCAGTAGGATTAGTCTTTTAAATTCCAAACCCTCAATTGAAATGGAAAATCCAAAGCAATAATTAATAATCCTAAGACTACTATTCTATCGATTACACTCCTTGGGAAACGATCCGGGCCATTCACTATGCTATATTAGTGTAGAGAGGGTTTGGTAATTAATTTGGAATGGTACTGCGACAATTCACTATACATCACATACCATAAGTCAGAAAATCATTTACGGTCCAAAGAAGCACAGCTCTTATTGTGTGTAGGATATTTGAAGCCGCTAGAGGGGGGGTGAATAGCGTAGAATACGTTCGTAGTTGGAATTCGATCGTGGTCGTCTCTACAATTTCGTTAGTACGCAGCGGAAATAGAAATAATACAATAACAAAATACGACAACCACAACAAGAACACGAGTATGTAACATGGTTCGGAACCGCACGATTCCTACTCCACAGATCGAGCTCTACGAGCTCTAGTGATGCACACACAACCACTAATAAACACTCCTTCTCGGAACAATCTAGAGGCGGAGAAACCTCGTACAAGATGATTACAACAATGATCAAATAGATACAAGCACATACGATAATGAAATACAAATACAAGTAAAGGAAAAACAAAAAGAGATTTTGATTGACTTGAACTAGCTTTGAAGGACTGGAAAGCACCAACTTTCCCCTTCAATTTCGCCCAAGAAAATCGCTACCTTTTCCTCCATCACGAGCTCCTTTTATAGCTTCAACCTGTGCTGGAAAAGGTCGATCAGTCGACTGATCAGGACCATCAGTCGACTGATCACACTGTTGCTGCGAGACAACGGTGTAATCTACGCTGGAAAAATCCAACGGCTAGGACATCAGTCGAATGATCATACACATCAATCGACTGATGAAGCATCACTCGACTGCTCGTTGCAGTGGTCGAGTGAGACTCCATTCTGTGCTCTGAAATCCGAGCATCAATCGACTGATCACACTATCAGTCGACTGGTCATCCAATCAGTCAACTGCCCACCTATTGCAGTCGACTGCTAGGGCAATTCCCGTAGTCAAACCCTGGTTGACTACGCCAGTCGACTGCTACATGGCATCAGTCGACTGCCACACCTCAAACATGAGGTTTTAACCCAAGTATGGTGTCCCCATACTTGCTAGACAACCCTTAGCTTAGACCTAAGCCTTCTAGCCACCCCATCAGCCTCACACCTCTTGGATCCCTCCAAGTCATCCATGACTTGTTCATCCATCGCGCTAGCCTTCAGGTGCTTCCATCAGCTATGTCATGCTAATGGTATCTACACCGCCAAGGCACATTGGACTTACGCCGCCAAGACTCCCGCTTGGACTTTACGCTGCCAATACCAAACCCTTTGGACTTCTCAAGTGCCAAGACTCAAGCTTGGACTTTCTCTTGTCAACCCATGTTGGACTTTCCATGCCAAGTACCCATGACTTGGACTTTCCTTGCCAAGACCCATGTTTGGACTTTTCCAAAATGCCAAGTGTCCCACTTGGACTTTCCCATGACAATCACATTGTCATATGTTTTTGTCGAAACATCAAAACATCACTTGAGTTAAACTCGAGTCCTGGTCAATCGTGACTTGGGCCGATTACACCAACAATCTCCCCCTTTTTGATGTTTGACAAAAACCAAACAAAACATTGAGTTAGAATACTAACTCAAATCCCTTACCAATTATCCCAAATTGGTAATCTTAAACATTTTCCAAATGTTCTCCCCCAAACATTCTCCCCCTTTTTGACTAACATCAAAAAGGTCTTCTCCCCAAGGAGGTCAATGTCTCATGTCCCGATGAGATCTTACAATCTCCCCCTTGGTCTAAAAATACCTAGGATGCCTACCATCTTCCTAGTGATAAGTCCCATATCACTCAAGAGAGACAATCCTATACTCTCCCAATTTCCAAATTGGGTATGTGAAAAACTCATTTTTCCTTCCCATAAACCACCATCCATCATACCATGATGGATACCTCCCCCTAAAGACTTACTCTCCCTTAACCATTGCACCAACAATGTCTTTGAGAAATCCCTAAGCCAATAGGAACTCTGAACCATCAAAGATAAGGTTAGAAGTTCAACATTTGTCTTTCCAACACCTTAAATTTTATACAAACCCTAAACACCTCTCCAAATCCATATCCAATGGATTTTCACCCTGTATAATGCTTTCCAAGGCATATCCTAGAGTTAGGAGTGATTAGGGACCTTAACCGTAGCTAAAATCGGGCTAAACAAACCTAGTTTTCCCAAAATCAGTATTGACAGTCGACTCTGTCAGCTACCAGTCGATTGATGTGTCCATCAGTCGACTGGCACAAAGCAATAGTCGAGTGATACTGCCCGAATGAGTCCAATGTCGCCCATCACCGATCGCTCAGAGGCGATCGATAATCGAAACCTGATTTTCAGATATCAGACTCAACTTTTGGAAATTCATAAGTAATTCTACGTAAATCAAAAAATTACGAAACTTAGGATTTTGTTTATTATTTTGACACACAACTAATTGTGTTTAGTTGGTATTTGTTGCATATTTGCTTTACTTTGCACCATACAATTATTTTCTTGTTTGGAGATCTGCTTTTTTTGTTTTCCTCTTTACAGGATGGAGTTTCAAAGTATAATGAAGATCCTTGAGAAGCGTGAATTGAAAGGGAACATGCTCTGGTCGTATTCCCAAGACATGGGCATGTTCTCGAATGAAAAGAATGAAGATCAAGGAGTTTCCAAAGAGGAATATAGCAGGCCATGTGTTTTACACATGGTCATGCCCCATTCTGCTACCAACCGTGGGTTTTTTTTGGCATGTTAGAGCCTTTTTCTCCCCAGGGACACACAGCCGACCATGTGAAATTCACATGGTCAAGGCCAAATCTATATAAAGGAAGGCTGACTAGACGGAAGGGAAGGATGACAGGTGTAAAATACTGCAAATAGATGGCTAAAGGGTAATATTATTAGTGGGTAAATTAAATTAATGTTGGATGGTTAGGGATTTATTTAAATCTAACCTAGGTTAAAGCTTATGGAGTTAAATAAACATAACCTAGGTTTAATCCTCTTAAAGTGGACCGGTTCTTTCCTTGAAACCTGACCCGGTTACTTCCCAAACCCGATCCATTTGGCCGAGCATTTTCTTCCGTTTCTGCATTTCCTCGTTGCTACTTCTTCCCGAGCATTCCCAACCATGACTCCTAACCTACACCGATTTCTTCTTGCGACTCCTGACCTCCTCTCCCTCTCCTTTGCAAGCGGCGGCAGACCCTCTCGCCGTCCTCTCCCTCTCCTCTGCAAGCGGCGGGCGACAGACCTTCTTATCGCTCTCTCCCTCTCCTCTGCAAGTGGCGGTCAACTAACCTTGATGGTGCCCACGGACGCGCCAGCGGTGAGCGTGCGCGTGGCTGGAAGTTTGGGTCAGCGGAGTCAGCATCTCATACTGATCTGGGGCTGAGATCTCTGTTGGAGCAGACGATGGTTGGTAGTGGCTAGGCGACGGTAGTGAGCAGAGTCATCGGTTTGAGGGTGGTTTTACGACTGGTGGTCACCAGAGATAGGTAAGCACTGCTCCTCTCCATATCTTGGATGAAATCAACTCCAAGATGTGATTTTTCCCTTGTTGAGCTCGATTTGTGTTAGGGCAGTATGGGTTTTCTGTCGATGAACAGGGTAGTTGGGGGAAGAGCCGACAGAGAAGCTGAATTCAACTATACCTCTCCATTGGCCTCTTTCTATTATGTCCAGCGTGTTTTATTTGGATCGAAGTGTGAATGGAGCGTCGATGCCGATTTGTGAGACAAGGGCAATGGCAGCACGGTGGATTGGGATATGGATGAGCTGTGTGTGTTCTGTAAATGGGATGTACATAGTGTTGGGTTTCCGACACCGCGGCGAGTGTGTGTTCGAACATGTTTCGTAAACAAGTGCACAGCGGAAGAAATGAAAAGCAATAAATCTAATTATTACATCACACAAACCACATGCATACATAGTACAACATGTGTAGACATAACCGTAGTTTCAAATTTTGCAATAAAAGGAAATTATTCTACGTATACCTGACGTATCATGTGTAGCGGGAAAGACATCAATCGGAGCGACTCTCGCTAGAATCGCCTCTATCCGTATCCACGCCGAGTATCATCGGGATGACTTCACAAAGCCACGAGCCTTGTCTTCATATGAGTCACTAGCCTCGTGTTGAAGATGATGTGATCGAGAGAAGATCACAATCTTAATTAAAATTCGGATTCAAAACCGAGTCCCCAAAACTCGCTTCTCCGGAGAGGTATTCATCAATAGTTTGACGAATCCTTCGTCCTCCACCTATGAGGATTACCGGAGATCGAATCCCCGGCAAGGTAGCCACTGTTGGAGCTCCAAACGTCATCCAAACGATGCTCCGACAAGAAGAAAACAAGCTGTCCAGAAAACTGGACAACTTTAGTGGAGACTTGCTGAAAAGACCTAACCCAGTATGCATATACTTAATCCCAAATCACACATCAATATTACCCATTATACACAAGATCGGAACACCCGGCACCAAGTTTATTTTATTCCATTCAGTTTAGCAGTCTCAACTACACACACTATACCCTCTCAAACCGAAGAAAAATAGAACATCAAAATCAACTCCCCTCAAACTGGAAACCCTATATCATAGATGTCCCGGACAATGTGTGCCATGCTCATCATCATCTCCTCAGTTACACCACCTTCGCTTCTTGCATCTCAATCTGGGATTCCTGTTCCCTACATGAAAATATTATGTGAAATCATTAGTTCACAGCCCAGTAAGTAGATCAATGATAGGGATACAACACAGGGAGGAAAATTCAAAAGGAAAACCTATATCTCTTCAACTGTAAATGGAAACTACTGTAGCTCAACATACATTTTATTATTGCACTTTCTGTAAGTCAGTATGTAACATAACCAATACTTTTAGCAACATGCCATTATAACAAGTACTGCGAACCCAATCATGTCTTTCTGTTATGCTAACTGTACCTAAACATAAACCCTCGTGGTACCTCGCATTATGCATTTAAAATGCTGAGCCAGTCAAACACCTTATTTTCTTGTGCAATCCTGAGGTACCTCTAGAAAGAAATTAAGGAATGGGACATCATCATCGATCAATCATTAATTTGGGTGGGCCCTCCCCGGAGCTCAACCCGGGGAGCCCAACTCGTCTAGGCACCACTAATGCTCATGTACATACAGTTAGCTAAATAAAGAATTTCTGTCATTTTCTATCATACTCAGTCACAGAAGGATAACATAGAACATCATGGATGAACATTTATAACTAAATATATATAGCATCTAACCTCATACACAGGTAGATGGTAATTACACCCATATACATATAGCATCTAACCTCACACACAGGTAGATGATAATTACACACATATACATATAGTATCTAACCTCACACACAGGTAGATGATAGTATAACTTATTTACATAACATCAGGGCACAAGAAAGATTTGGATGAACAATTAACTAAAAATAATAACAGTAAACATTATGGGTGAACAATTTTATATATATATATATATATCTATATATAGCATCTAACCTCATACACAGGTAGATGGTAAGTACACACATTTACATATAGCATCCAACCTTATACACAGGTAGATGATAACTAAACCACTTATATATATATATATATATATATATATATATATATATATATATATATATATATATATATAGCATATGACCTCATACACAGGTAGATGATATTTATCACATATTACATATCATTTACAACATTAAGAAAAACTTATGAAGGATTAACTAAACATACTGACCGATAACAAATATAGCAAGAATCATCTACGGACATAATGCTCATGTACATACACATTTATATCCACCCCAGCATGCTGATTTCTTTCAAACAAACTACTCATTACATCTATTAAACATTTATCTGGCTATTATCTGAATATTTAACCCTCCTATACCTCCCTCGACGTACTCAATTCATAATGACCCCAACATGTATATTATCAGTTATTAAAACCCAACCGAATGAAATCCACCCTACAAATCCACGCATCAATTCAACAACAGAGATCCTAAGATCATAATTCGATCCCCTTCCCTCCTAATAACCAAAAATCTGTTTTACCCATTCCATTTCCCTGCCCCTCACCTGCCGAGCACCCTAATCCACCGGATCCGATCACCTCCCATCCAGAATTCCCATTACAGCCCAAAGATTTAAATCCCTAACCACCACCCGGGATCTCTCTGCTCCTCACCTCCTTCACGCCGACGGGAAACCAAGCTCCACCGGTTTCCATAGCTCAGTCCATTCCAATACTACTGAAAATCCTCCCATAAACCCTGCTAGAACTCAATCTGGAAACCCAATGCTCAGACCCGATTAAATCTCGACATCCCAACACCATCACGCCGCTAAAGCCCCAAACGAAAACCTACTAAACTCTCCGCCCTCTCTAGCCCTAGCCAGAGATTACTTACCGTGAAGATGAGGGAGGAGGGTCGGTGTAGCTCCGGTGGCTTAGCGTTGTCTCCGGCGGAAGGGTTTCGTCGATCGCCCCTTTCGACATCTGCGGTGGCTCGCAAACAGAAGATGGGTGCGCGATAGAAAAAGAAGGGAAAAAGAAAAAGAAAAGAAAAGGGTTCGGCCGGTTATATGGGTTTAGGATTTTTTCCCCTTTATGCCCCTCAACTGTGCTTATTTAGGGTATAAATAGACCCCGAAATTTATCCTCCTTTTTCGATGACATACGCCCGTGTATTTTTATCATTTTATTATTTTTATTTATTTTTTATTATTATTATTTTATCATCTTCGATGACTGCATTTTTTTTTCGAGACTTGACAACTCTCCCTCCCTTAAAAAAAATTGCGTCCTCGAAATTTGACTTACCAAATAGTTCTGGGTAACGGTCACGCATATCCCGCTCGGTCTCCCAGGTAGCTTCCTCTATCTGCTAATTTCCCCATAAAACTTTCACCATTCTGATTTCTTTATTTCTCAGCTTCCGCACTTGACGATCCAATATTTGTTCTGGTATTACCTCGTAGGATAGATCTGGTGTCCACTGTATGGCTTCATACCCAATCACATGTGCAGGGTTGGAAAGGTACCTCCTGAGCATGGATACGTGAAACACATTATGAACTCCTGCCAGGTTTGGTGGTAGAGCAACTCGGTATGCTCGTGTTCCAATCCGGTCGAGAATCTCAAAAGGCCCAATATACCTCGGACTGAGTTTGCCCTTCCTTCCGAACCTCAGTACTCCCTTCATGGGTGACACTTTGAGAAATACATGGTCTCCCACTGTGAACTCCAGATCCCTCCTTCGACAATCAGCATAACTCTTTTGGCGACTTTGTGCCGACTGCATTCTCGCTCTGGATGCTACTAGTTCCATGGCTTTGTGTCACAATCTCTGGACCCAGAACTGCTCTTTCTCCTACCTCTTCCCAATGTAGTGGGGTTCTACACCTTCTTCCGTATAGCGCTTCATAGGGAGCCATACCGATGGTGGATTGATAACTATTATTATAGGTGAACTCTACCAAGGGCAGTTTGGACTCCCAACTCCCTTTGAAATCTATAATGCAAGCTCGTAGCATATCTTCTAAAATCTGAATTACTTGACTGGCCGGTATGCCTGGGATGGAAAGCAGTGCTGAAAGCAAGTTTTGTACCCAATCCCCGATGCAAACTCTTCCAGAACCCGGATGTAAATTTTGGATCTCTATCTGACACAATCTGATCCGGAATTCCATGTAACCTTACTATTTCCCGTATATACAACTCTGCGTATTGTATCATAGTGAAAGTGGTTTTCACTGGCAGGAAGTGTGCTGACTTCGTCAATCGATCCACAATAACCCACACTGCATTTGATCCCTTAGTCGAGATCGGTAATCCTACCACAAAATCCATGGCAACATTTTCCCACTTCCAGACAGGTATCGGAAGCGGTTCGAGCAATCCCGCGGGCCTTTGGTGCTCAGCTTTCACCTGTTGACAGGTAAGGCACTCATGGACCATCTTGCTTATGTCTCTCTTCATGCCCGACCACCAATATAATAGCCGCATATCCTTATACATCTTTGTGCTGCCGGGGTGAATAGAGTACGGGGTAGTGTGAGCTTCCCTCATGAGATTCTCCCTCAGGGATCCACCCTTAGGCACCCAGATGCGGCCCTTGTATCGCACCATCCCATCAACCACTGAGTAGATGGTGCTACCCTTTGCTTCATCTTTGCATTTCCATTCCATTAACTGTTGATCCGAGGCTTGTTCTGCCCGAATCTGATCCCGTAAATTTGATTTAACCGTCAATGCCGCCAACCTAACCTGCTCACCTGGTGCTATCACCTCCACTCTTATCTGTTGAAATTCTGATATCAATCTTTGCTGGGTGGTCAACTGTAATAGCGTCGCCGTCTTGCGACTCAGCGCATCCGCCACCACATTTGCCTTACCCGGGTGATAGTTAATATTGCAGTCATAATCTTTTACCAACTCCAACCATCGTCTCTGCCGCATATTCAGTTCCTTTTGAGTAAAGAAATATTTCAAACTTTTATGATCTGTGTAGATCTCGCAACGTTCTCTGTAAAGATAGTGTCACCAAATCTTCAAAGCGAAGACGACCGTTGCTAGTTCCAGGTCATGTGTAGGATAATTCTGCTCATGCACCTTCAACTGACGTGATGCATAGGCAATGACCCTCCCCTTCTGCATCAATACAGCCCCTAGACCAGTTTTGGAGGCATCAGTGTACACCACAAACTGCCCAGAAGTGTCTGGAACTGCAAGCACAGGTGCTATCATCAGCCTTTCCTTTAACTCCATAAAACTCTTCTCGCACTGAGTAGTCCATTCATACCTCACCCCCTTCTTGGTCAACGAAGTCAGGAGTAGCGCAATTCACAAAAAATTCTGAATGAATCTGCGATAATACCCCGCTAGTCCTAGGAAACTTCGAATTTCTGTAACATTTCTCGGAGTAGCCCAACTCTGGATTGCCTCTACTTTGACTGGATCCACCTCTATTCCCCTCTCCGAGACTATATGTCCTAAAAATGCTATTTGTCTCAACCAAAAATCACATTTGCTGAACTTAGCGTATAACCGCTTATCCTTCAGAGTCTGCAACACCAGCGTCAGATGTTGTCGGTGCTCTTCGTGACTCTGAGAATAAATTAGTATATCATCGATAAAGACAATCACAAACTGATCCAAGTATGGCTGGAAGATCCGGTTCATCAAATCCATAAAGGTTGCAGGGGCATTAGTAAACCCAAACAGCATAACTAGAAACTCATAATGACCATACCGGGTTTTGAACGCAGTTTTATGAACATCTTCTCCTTTCATCCTCAATTGGTGGGACCCCGACCTCAAGTCAATCTTTGAGAACACCGTTGTTCCCTGTAGTTGATCAAAAAGATCATCGATTCTAGGCAACGGGTACTTGTTCTTGACTGTAACCCGGTTTAACTCTCGGTAGTCAATGCACAACTGCATTGAACCATCCTTCTTACGGACTAACAACACTGGCACTCCCCAGGGTGACACACTGGGTCGGATGAAACCCTTATCCAATAGTTCTTGTAGTTGCTCCTTCAGTTCCTTCATTTCGGTGGGTGCCAGGCGATACGGTGCTTTAGACACAGGGGTGGTTCCCGATATTAATTCTATTCCAAACTCAACCTCTCTGACAGGGAGTAATCCTGCAATATCCTCTGGAAATACATCAGGAAAATCCCGAACTACCTCTACTTCCTCCAGACTTGGTCTAAAAGTCTCAGAACTACCCATTATGTTGACTAGAAATCCGTTACACCCCTTGCTTAACATTTTCTGAGCTTTACATGCTGATATAATAGGTGGATGACTCAACGGGGAGGTTGCATTGAAAATGACAAATTCATCATTTTGTAGTTTCAGTTTAACCATCCTTTGTTTACAGTCAATAATGGCCTCGTACCGGGTCAACCAATCCATACCCAGAATTACATCAAAATCCAACATCTCTAATACAATAAGTTCGGCGTACACTGTATAGTTCTGCATCTTTATCGGACAGTTCCTCACTATTCTATTGCTGGTCAGTTCTTCCCCCGAAGGCAAGGACACGTTATAGCCGGTAGCCATCCAATCACATGAAATACCTAGTTTTGTAACGTAGGCCACCGATATGAAAGAGTGTGTAGCTCCCGAATCAATTAAGGCATGAGCAGGTAGGTTGACAATAGAAATTCTACCTGTGATGATGGCCGAATCCGGATCCACCTGCTCCTGTGTCATAGCATACACCCTTCCTCTAGTTGGCTCTTTGAGCTGAGGGCAGTTCATAGCAAAGTGTCCAGACTTCTTGCACTTGTAGCACACATCTGTACCCACCAAACACTGACCTGCATGAGTCTTATCACACTTGGGACACTGAGTTTTGCTTTCGCCCTTGAAGACAGTATGGTCGACTGGTCGGGGTTCCTGGGGTCGCTGTCGTGGCTGCGTCTGAAACTGTGGCTGCTTGCCTCGAAACTGGCTCGGTGCAAACTTCTTCTGACTCGACGCAGGAGGTTCCCTTCCCTGGTAACTAGACCTCTTAGTCTGTACTTCCTTTATCATGTCATTCCTGTCCCTCTCTGCCATCAGAGCCTGATCCACAGCCTCTCTGAAGGTGGTAACTCGGCTCACCCTGACATCATGGCGAATGGCTGCCCTCAATCCCTCAGTAAAATGTTTCAGCTCCTCTACTGGTTGACTGGCAATCATAGGTACAAAATACCGCCCCTTCTCGAATTCCTTGACATACTCAGCCACTGTCCGGTCCCCTTGGCGAAGCTCTAGGAATTCCCTGGCCATTCGGGTTCTGGTGTCAGCAGTAAAGTATTTACCATAAAATACCTCCTTGAATTCAACCCAAGTAACTGTAGCTAAATCCACCGATGAGTGTGCACCCTCCCACCATATTCGAGCATCGCCCTGCAACATGAATATGGCGCACCTCACCTTGTCAGCATCCGTAAGCTGAATGAAGTCATATATGGTCTCCAATGATCGAATCGATCCTTCTGCAATAATCGGGTTTGTACTTCCCTTAAACTCTGTCGGTCCAAGATCCTTGAACTACTTGTAAACTGGGTTCACACTGGCTATGGGACCACTGTGGGTGTTTCCATTCTCTCTGGCTCTCAACAACTGTTGGATCTGTTCTCCCTGAATCCGACTCTGTTCCTGCATAATTGCGGCAAGCTCGTGGCCGGCTACTACGCCCACTTCACCATTGTTTCTTCGGCCCGCCATTCTCCTATAAAACCCGATACCTGCATCGTTATCTCCAGTTTATACATAAACCTAAACATGATTACATTAAGACTACTACTTGAAAAGTAAATTTAAAGCATACAAATGTGGGGATGGATGTATCTGAGTCCTTGATGAGATTGCATGCACACACTGTGCTTTAGGATCGTTCGCTCTGATACCAACTGAAAAGACCTAACCCAGTATGCATATACTTAATCCCAAATCACACATCAATATTACCCATTATACACAAGATCGGAACACCCGACACCAAGTTTATTTTATTCCATTCAGTTTAGCAGTCTCAACTACACACACTATACCCTCTCAAACTGAAGAAAAATAGAACATCAAAATCAACTCCCCTCAAACTGGAAACCCTGTATCATAGATGTCCCGGACAATGTGTGCCATGCTCATTATCATCTCCTCAGTTACACCACCTCCGCTTCTTGCATCTCAATCTAGGATTCCTGGGGAATTAGTCATCAGTCATCAGTCAATCTGTCAATTTGGGTGGGCCCTCCCCGGAGCTCAACCTGGGGAGCCCAACCCGTCCAGGCATTACAAATGCTCATGTACATACAGTTAGCTAAATAAAGAATTTCTGTCATTTTCTATCATACTCAGTCACAGAAGGATAACATAGAACATCATGGATGAACATTTATAACTAAATATATATAACATCTAACCTCATACACAGGTAGATGGTAATTACGCCCATATACATATAGCATCTAACCTCATACACAGGTAGATGATAATTACACACATATACATATAGCATCTAACCTCACACATAGGTAGATGATAGTATAACTTATTTACATAACATCAGGGCACAAGAAAGATTTGGATGAAAAATAATAACAGTAAACATCATGGGTGAACAATTATATATATATATATATATCTATATATAGCATCTAACCTCATACACAGGTAGATGGTAAGTAAACACATATATATATAGCATCCAACCTCATACACAAGTAGATGATAACTAAACCACTTATATATATATATATATATATATATATATATATATATATATATATATATATATATATATATATATATATATATATATATATATATATATATATATATATATATATATATATATATATATATATATATATATATATATATATATATATATATATATATATATATATATATATATATATATATATATTTAGCATCTGACCTCATACACAGGTAGATGATATTTATCACATATTACATATCATTTAAAACATTAAGAAAAACTTATGAAGGATTAACTAAACATGCTGACCGATAACAAATATAGCAAGAATCTTCTACGGACATAATGTTCATGTACATACACATTTATATCCACCCCAGCATGCTGATTTCTTTTAAACAAACTACTCATTACATCTATTAAACATTTATCTGGCTATTATCTGAATATTTAACCCTCCTATACCTCCCTCGACGTACTCAATTCATAATGACCCCAACATGTATATTATCAGTTATTAAAACCCAACCGAATGAAATCCACCCTACAAATCCACACATCAATTCAACAACAGCGATCCTTGTTAGTAATATATGAGAGATGTCCTAAGGCAATCGCCTTATGTATGAACCATTTATATGATAAATGAAGATTCACTATTTGAGTATACATGTTTTATGTATTTGATTGGATCTTAAACTCATTTACTGAATGTCCTCGATACGATTCACAGCATGAGAGAATTTGTGATTGGATCACAACTAGTGAGTATCTCTACATGTGTAATTGTGATGTATCGGAATTATCCCTAGTCGATGAATTGATGGATTTGGACACCATCAATTCTGTCAAGACTAGCACGAGGTATACTCCTTGGTGTATCCAAGCAGCTGATTCTCACTGGCTGGAGACATTGTGATGTCCGGAGTTGATCGTGGATGCTAGTTATGGTAACTAGTTCATTGGAGTGACCAACCGTAAGACTTCATATGGTTCTCTGCATATATAGATATGTCAATGAAGTTCTTACTGTAGCTTAAGTGCGATATTCCTTTGACTTGCGGTATTCAAGTCATCTTGATCATGGAGACTTATGCTTTGACATCTTAAGCAAACATCTCTAAGGAGATGTGGACCCGGGATGATTGGGTATAAGTCGAAGTGATCGAAGGTGTTTGAATAGCCTATAAAGGATTCACCACTCCTTGCGAGGAGATGTATACCCATGGCCTCTCGTCGGATTGTTACTAAAGTCTTTGGCCAAAGCATTACATGTTTAGAGTAAAGTACTTTTCGATACATGTGCAGTAACTAGAATCTGTAGGACGAGGAAATGATACTTGGGCTAGGTGTGACGTAGTCAGCCTAGTGGGAACTGACACTATAGACCATGTCCTGAACCAAGTGGGTATAAGATGAGTGAAGGGAATGGGGCACGAATCATTCGAGCTGCTGAAGGGTTTCAGAAATAGTTCTGGATCAACCGTTGATCTTTTCGGTTAATTGGGGATCATGATGTACTACTAGGTGCCACTCATGATCGTTCTATAATTAATGGTTAATTATAGACGGCCAACATAAACCGAGAACCTATTTGGTCACACGCACAACGAGCGTAATCCGAAGGATTTAAAACGATCTTGAGAATGAGATTCTCAGACCGAGAGAAACTAAGTTTGGTTGGACCAAACATGGAGCGAGCATGAAATCGTTTCAGTCGCAATGGAAGCGTGGATGGGCCGTGTCTTATGAAGACATAATGGATGGACCAAAATGGTTTGGTTCTAATCCAATGGAGGAGAATAAACCAAAGGGTTTGATTTATTTTAAACGAATGAACCAAAAGTTGGTTCGGTTCGTTTTAACTTAAAATAAACCATCATGGTTTGGTTTATTTTAACTTATCTTAATGGAGCGGGTTAACGGGCCTAATGGTTATGATCCAATAACCATTAAAAGAATTAGTTCTCTATAAAAGAGGGCTTAAGGGATAATTAAGCCCTAATCCAAAACCCTAGCAATATTTGCCGCCCACTTCATCCCCTCTAAGAGTTGGCGCCAACCTCCATTGCCGCCCAGCCCCTTGTGCCGCCGTCCAGCTCCTTGCCGGCGTCCAAGCTTCAGCCGGTGATCCTCCGGCGACCCTCCGGTGATCTCCTTTAGGTTTGGCATCAAGGTGAGCTTTATCTTCCCTTGGTTGGCCGGCGCCTATCTCCTCCACCAAAGCTGTCCAGTTTTCTGGACAGCTTGTTCTCCTCTCGTCGGAGCGTCGTTTGGATGACGGTTAGAGCTCCGACAGCGGCTAACTTACCGGGGATTCGATCTCCGGTAATCCTCTGAGGTGGAGGACGAAGGATTCGTCAATTGGTTGACGAATACCTCTCCGGATAAGCGAGTTTTGAGGACTCGTTTTTGGATCCGAATTTGGATTCGGATCGTGATCATCTCTCGATCACGTCGTCTTCAACACGAGGCTAGTAACCCGTACGAAGACGAAGCTCGTGGCTTAGCGAAGTCATCCTAAGGATACTCGGCGTGGATACGGATAGAGACGATTCTAGCGAGGATCGTTCCGGTTGATGCCGTTCCCGCTACACGTAATACGAAAGGTATAATGTAGTTAAATTTCCTTTTATTGCAAATTTAAATTTACGGTTATGTCTACACTTGTTGTACTATGCATGCGTGTGATGTGTGTGTTGTAATAAATATAGATTTATTATTTTTATTGCTTCTGCTGTGCTCATGTTTACGAAACGTGATCGAAAACACACATGCCGCGGTGCCGGAAACCGAACAGTGGTATCAGAGCCCAGGTTGTGTTTCGACATAATCGTAAAATGGTTTTGCGATAGTCATAATGTTATTTCTGGAAATTTTCTAATTTTTGAAATTTAAAAGTATTTATGGAAATTTTTCAATTTTGGAAAGTCTAGAAGTATTTATGGAAATCTTCCACTTTTGGAAAGTTGGAAGTATTTATGGAAATTGATATTTTCCATAAATAAAATATTTGATTAGATTCTGGAAATTTGTTTCCTAATTTAATCATGATTTGATTTGGGAAATCAAATCTTAAAATATTTTATTTTCATAAGTAGTTTTAATGATTTAGGAAATTGGTTTTCTAAATAGATTTTCCTTAATCAAATAATTCTATGAATAAATTATGTGATTAGATTTGGAAATTTGTTTCCTAATTTAATTATGATTTGATTTGGAGAATCAAATCTTAAACATATTTTATTTCCATAAATAATTATGACATATAAGAAAATTATATATATGACATAATTGTATGCCATGTAATTGCATTAGATGCATAACATTTTGCCATGCGTGTCGTGACATGTAGATGTATGCCATTTATGCCATGCCATGTAGATAATAGTTATTTGCATGCAAAGAGGATGAGACATAAAAACCCTTAAACAATATTAAAGCCTACACCTTCCATTAATATGGTTAGAACCAGAGTTCCGTTTCTTGTTTGGGTTGTTGGACTCTCTCCAAGCCCGGCTCGAACCCGAACATGTTCAAACCATGGAATAGTTTAATACTAATATGGTAAGAGTCAGAGGTCAATCGTTAGCTTTGGTTGTTGGACTCTCTCCAAGCTGGGCTAATTGGTTGAATGCGCTCTAACCATATTAAAACTATTTCGATTAATGAGTTGGCTTTAACCTGGAGCATCGGCTTGTTGGACTCTCTCCAAGGTCGATGTAAAGGGAGGTGAAGTTGGGTGCTATGCATATGATGCATACTTGTTAATGTGTTAACAACCCGATGTATGTGTGAACATTCAATTAGTTGATAACACATTGTGATAGTTGCATATACGTGATATGCAATCGGTATAGTTGATACCTACCGTCGTAGTTATGAATGGCTTGTTGGACTCTCTCCAAGGTTGTTCATAACTATGATGGATATCAGCCCATTCGGAGATGGACCTACGATCTCCCGAAGTGATTTTAGGGTTTTTTGAAATTCGAAAAATGAATGGGATTTATGAATGTATAATGATGCATTTTAAAATCATCTTTCTCATATATGCTCATTTTGTATTTCTAAGATTGATCATGATATCTTTGAATTTGCGTTCCATTTCTGATTCGAATAAATTGACTGGGCCGAACTTCTTGGACAGGCTTAGAAACTTGAGAATTGTTCTCAAGGTTGAAAAGCTTGCGTATGTCCTCGAAGCGCCTCTTCCCACCCATCCTAGTGACGATGCAACTCCAGACCAATTGTTGGTCTATCAGAAACATGTGACTGATTCTGAACTGACAAGTTGCATCATGCTAGCCGCGATGGAACCCAAGCTACGAAAGCAGCATGAGCATATGGATGCTCATATCGTAGATCCTTCATCTTTATGAGTTGTTTGATAAGCAAGTGAGATTGAAAGGTTGAAGTCTCCAAGCTCCTCTTCACCTACGAGATGCAGAAGGTTCATCTGTAGTCTTGCTCAACATCTTTGAAGGCTGGAGCCTTACGAGAAGCATGGCGAGGGACGGTGTTGTTAGTTGATTCCTCGAAGAAAGGTTCTAAGAGGAGTCAAAGGAACAACAGAAGGAAGAAGAAAAAGGCTAAAAAGCGAGAACCCAGCTCAAAAAGGGCACTTGCCATCATTATGGCAAGTAGGGCCATTGGCGAAGAAATTGCAAGATTTATCTTGAGTCCGTGAAGAAGAATAAGGCATAAGATGCTCCATCTTTTTCATATATCTTTGTTATTGATTGTCATTCTATTTCCTCAGACACTTGGGTATTGAATATTGGGTGTGGCTCACATATATGTAATGACATACATGGGCTAAGGAATAGAAGAAGACTCGTCAAGGGAGAGTCAAATTTATGTGTTGGGAATGGAGCAAAGGTTGCTGCACTCGCCATCGGAACATATTTATTGAAACTCCCTGCAGGACTTGTCTTAGAACTGGACAATTGCTTTTATGTTCCTTCGTTGATAAAGAACATCATTTCTATTTCTTGTTTAAATAGAAATGGGTACCATTTGACTTTTAGTAACAATTGTTGTTATATAACTTTGAATGGCATACTTTATGGAATTTGGAACTTTAAGCAATGGTGTTTATCGTTGGGCGTATCCGGTGACATTTTCAATATCGAGCGAGCAACAAGCGTGCTCGAAAGGATAATCAAATAGACTCTATATGTGGCATTGTCGTCTTGGCCATGTAAGCAAGAAGCGCATGTCGAATTACACCGATGTGGAATTCTGGAATCGTTTGAATTGGATTCATACGATACATGCGAATCATGCTTAAAAGGCAAGATGACTAAGTTACCTTTTACTGGAAAAGGTGAACGAGTGGGAGAGTTACTAGGTATAATACATACTGATGTATGTGGACCTATGTCAACTCAAGCTTTAGGAGGCTATAGCTACTTCATTACCTTCACCGATGATCACTCACCATTTGGGTATGTGTTCTTGATGAAACACAAGTCTGAAGCCTTTGAAAGGTTCAAAGAATTCAGAAATGAAGTAGAGAAACAACATGACAAGAGTATTAAAATACTTCGATCGGATCGAGGTGGTGAAAAATTAAGTCAAGAGATTCTTGATTATCTAAGAGACAATGGCATATTGTCTCAATGGACTCCGCCCTAAACACCACAGCATAATGGTGTATCTGAGAGGCGTAACCGGACCTTGTTGGACATGGTCAGGTCAATGATGAATCATGCGACTCTTCCCAAGTCCTTTTGGGGTTATGCACTTCAGACAGCTGTTTACTTGTTAAATAGAATGCCTACCAAGGTAGTCTCAACTACTCCATATGAGATATGGAATAGTAAGAAACCTCATGTATCTTACTTGAAGATATGGGGTTGTCCTGCTTATGTGAAGCTGACAGTATCAGACAAATTGGATGCTAAGTCTGATAAATGTCTATTTATTGGATACCCTAAGGAAACAAGGGGTTACCAATTCTATCATCCTGTGGAACAAAAGGTGTTTGTTTCAAGGCATCTTTGTGTTTCTAGAGAAAGAGTTTCTCTTGCAAGAAAGCGATTAGGGAGTGTCGTCGAGCTTGAGGAGGCTCGAGAGACTCAAATAGACATTGATGAGATACGGTGAAGCACAGCGGTAGGCAACTCATAGTGATGAGCAATCAATTTGGACCTATTGTAACACCACATCTTCGTAGATCACGTAGAACACGCAATATTCACGAGAGATATGGATTTCGTAAGTGAATCGAGCGACGTGTTACTCATTGATGATGAGGCCTACAGTTATGAAGAAGTCTTGACAAGTTGAAAGGGATAAGTGGCTTGGTGCCATGAAGTGAAATGGATTCCATGTATGAAAACCAAGTTTGGAACTTGGTTGACCCACTGAAGGCATAAAGCCTATAGGGTGCAAGTGGGTTTTCAAGAAGAAAACCGACATGGATGGTAATGTGATTACCTATAAGGCTAGATTGGTGGCGAAAGGATATCGTCAAAAGCAAGGTGTTGATTATGGCGAAACCTATTACTTTGTAGCTATGCTTAAATCCATTCGGATGCTCTGGCCATAGCGGCTCATTATGATTATGAGATATGGCGGATGGATGTGAAAATAACTTTCCTTAATGGAAACACGCTCGAGGGGCGTGTATATGATACAACTTTGAGGTTTCACATCGGTTGATAAAACCAAGGTATATGCAAATTGCGGACGGTCCATTTATGGATTGAAGCAAGCATCGAGTGGAATATCCGTTTGATGAGACAATCAAAAGTTTGATTTCTCACAAAATCGACGAACCTTGTGTGTACAAGAAGGTTAGTGGGAGTGCGATCGTGTTCCTAGTATTGTATATCGATGACATATTACTTATAGAAGCGATGTTTGATCTTCTGATCGATTAAGGTTTGGTTATCCAAGACATTCTCCATGAAAGACACAGGAGAAGCAACCTACATCCTCGGGATTAAGATCTATAGAGATAGATCGAAGCATGGTTGCTTGGTCTTTCGCAGTCTACATATATAGACCGAGTGCTAAAGAGGTTTAGCATGTCGGAATCAAGAAAGGTTTCCTACCCATCGGGCATGGGATACACCTTTGAAGTCTATGTGTCCGCGCCTGGAAGGCGAGAGGATTTGCATGAGTAAGATTCCTATGCATCCGCAATAGGATCTATCATGTATGCTATGTTATATGCGAGGCCCGATGTATCGTATGCTCTGAGTGTCACGGCGGATACCGATCGATCGAATGGATTATTGGGTGGCTGTTAAGACGATCCTTAAGTACTTGAGAAGAACTAAAGATGTGTTCCTAATATATGGAGAAGGGTACATGGTGATACGTGGGTATACGGATGCCAGCTCCAGACAGACAAGGATGATTCCATGTTTCAGTCTGGGTATGTATTCACCTAGAATGGAGGCGCAATAAGTTGGAAAGGTTCCAAGCTTGATGCTATAGCGGATTCTGCCACTAAGGCAGAATACATTGCGACTTTAGGCGACAAAGGAAGCGGTTTGGATCAAGAAGTTCATCTCTGAACTTGATGTGGTCTCATCGATGATCTAAACATGTAGCCACGCTATCATCTTATCAGAGAGATCATCAGTAGGAATGAAATACAAATCGAGAAAATTCCCACTGAAAGGAACTTAGCGGATCCTTTGACTAAGGCATTACCTCAAAGTAAGTTTGAGGGTCATGTTAGATCTTATGGTATTGGATACCGTAGCGATTGGCATTAGGCCAAGTGGGAGTCTGTTAGTAATATATGAGAGATGTCCTAAGGCAATCGCCTTATGTATGAACCATTTATATGATAAATGAAGATTCACTATTTGAGTATACATGTTTTATGTATTTGATTGGATCTTAAACTCATTTATTGAATGTCACGATCGATTCACATGAGAGAATTTGTGATTGGATCACAACTAGTGAGTATCTCTACATGTGTAATTGTGATGTATCGGAATTATCCTAGTCGATGAATTGATGGATTTGGACACCATCGATTACTGTCAACTACGAGGTATACTCCTTGGTGTATCCAAGCGGTGATTCTCCTTTGGAGACATTGTGATGTCGGAGTTAATCGTGGATGCTAGTTATGGTAACTAGTTCATTGGGTGACGGTAAGACTTCATATGGTTCTCTGCATATATAGATATGTCAATGAAGTTCTTCTTGTGGCTTAAGTGCGATGTTCCTTTGACTTGCGGTATTCAAGTCATCTTGATCATGGAGACTTATGCTTTGACATCTTAAAACATCTCTAAGGAGATGTGGACCGAGATGATTGGGTATAAGTCGAAGTGATCGAAGGTGTTTGAATAGCCTATAAAGGATTCACCACTCCTTGCGAGGAGATGTATACCCATGGCCTCGTCATTATTACTAAAGTCTTTGGCCAAAGCATTACATGTTTAGAGTAAGTACTCTTGATACATGTGGAGTAACTAGAATCATGGGGAGGAAATGATACTTGGGCTAGGTGTGGCGTGAGTCGACCTAGTGAGTGACACTATAGACCATGTCTGAACCAAGTGGGTATAAGATGAGTGAAGGAATGGGGCACGAATCATTCGGTGAAGGGTTTGAAATAGTTACGGATCAACCGTTGATCTTTTGGTTAATTGGGGATCATGATGTACTACTAGGTGCCACTCATGATCATTCTATAATTAATGGTTAATTATAGGCGGCCAACATAAACCGAGAACCTATTTGGTCACCACGCTGCAGCGTAATCCAAAGATTTAAAGCGAGCTTGAGAATGGGATTCTCGGCCGAGAGAAACTAAGTTTGGTTGGACCAAACATGCGAGCATGAAATCATTTGATGCAATGGGCGTGGATGGGTGTCTTATGAAGACATAATGGATGGACCAAAATGGTTTGGTTCTAATCCAATGGAGGAGAATAAACCAAAGGGTTTGGTTTATTTTAAGCGAATGAACCAAAAGTTGGTTGTTCGTTTTAACTTAAAATAAACCATCATGGTTTGGTTTATTTTAACTTATCTTAATGGAGCGGGTTAACGGGCCTAATGGTTATGATCCAATAACCATTAAGAGAATTAGTTCTCTATAAAGAGGGCTTAATGGAAAATTAAGCCCTAATCCAAAACCCTAGCAATAGTTGCGCCCACTTCATCCTCTAGTTGGCGCCAACCTCCTCCGCCCCTTGTGCGCCCGTCACTCCTTGCCGACGTCCAAGCTTCAGCCGGTGATCCTCCGGCGACCCTCCGGTGATCTCCTTTAGGTTTGGCATCAAGGTGAGCTTTATCTTCCCTTGGTTGGCCCGCGCCTATCTCCTCCACCAAAGCTGTCCAGTTTTCTGGACAGCTTGTTCTCCTCTCGTCGGAGCGTCGTTTGGATGACGGTTAGAGCTCCGACAGCGGCTAACTTACCGGGGATTCGATCTCCGGTAATCCTCTGAGGTGGAGGACGAAGGATTCGTCAATCGGTTGACGAATACCTCTCCGGAGAAGCGAGTTTTGAGGACTCGTTTTTGGATCCGAATTTGGATTCGGATCGTGATCATCTCTCGATCACGTCGTCTTCAACACGAGGCTAGTAACCCGTACGAAGACGAAGCTCGTGGCTTAGCGAAGTCATCCTAAGGATACTCGGCGTGGATATGGATAGAGACGATTCTAGCGAGGATCGTTCCGGTTGATGCCGTTCCCGCTACACGTAATACGAAAGGTATAACGTAGTTAAATTTCCTTTTATTGCAAATTTAAATTTACGGTTATGTCTACACTTGTTGTACTATGCATGCGTGTGATGTGTGTGTTGTAATAAATGTATATTTATTATTTTTATTGCTTCCGCTGTGCTCATGTTTACGAAACGTGATCGAAAACACACATGCTGCGGTGCCGGAAACCCAACAATCCTAAGATCATAATCCGATCCCCTTCCCTCCTAATAACCAAAAATCTATTTTACCCATTCCATTTAGTATGAGCACCTAATCCACGGATCCAATCACCTCCCATCGATTATTAATTTATTTTTAACCACCTCGATCTCTCTGCTCCTCACCTTTTCAGTACCAAGCTCCATTTCCATAGCTGATCCATTCAATACTAAAAATCCTCCCATAAACTCTGCTAGAAATCAATCTGGATACAAATTAAATCCGACATCCCGACACCATCCCAGCTAAAGAACGAAAACCTACTAAACTCCATATCAGCTATCTAGAGATTACTTACAGTGAAGATGGGAGGAGGGTCTTAACTCCGGCAGCGTCGTCTCCGTGAAGGTTTATCGATCGCCCTTCGTCTGGCTCATGAGCCAAGAAGGCGATAGAAGAAGGAAAGAAAAGAAAGAAAAGCGTTATAGGTTATATGGGTTTAGGATTTTTTCCCCTTTATGCCCCTCAACTGCGCTTATTTAGGGTATAAATAGACCCTGAAATTTATCCTCCTTTTCTGATGACATACGCCCGTGTATTTTTATCATTTTATTATTGTTATTATTGTTATTATTTATTATTATTATTATTATTATTATTATTATTATTATTATTTTATCATCTTCGATGACTGTGTTTTTTTTTTTCGAGACTTGACACTTGTGCCGGCCAAATAAGGAAAACTAGGTGCTCACCTTGTCGCCGGAGCCAAGGAAGATCACCGGAGGGCCGCCGACAAAAGCTTGGATGCCGGCAATAGCTTGGACGATGGTACAAGGGCTGGGCGGCAACAAAGGTTGGGCAGCAACCTTGTTGGGTGGTGGCACCATGAGAAGAGAGGGAGGGGCGGAAAAAAAATTAGGGTTAGGTTTTCAAAAAACCCTTAAGCCCTAGTTTTATAGAGAACATATTCTCCTAACAGTTATTGGTTCATAACCAAAAATCCGTTAACCCGCTCCATTAACTTAAGTTAAAATAAACCAAACCGATTTGGTCTATTTTAAGTTAAAACAAACCGAACCAACTTTGGTTCATTCGTTTAAAACAAACCAAACCCCTTTGGTTTATTCTTCACCATTGGATTAGAACCAAACCAATTTGATTCATCCATCATGTCTTCATAAGACACGACCCATCCACACTTCCATTGTGACTGAAACAATTTCATGCTCGCTCCTTGTTTGGTCCAACCAAACCTAGTTTCTCTCGGTCTGAGAATCTCATTCTCAAGCTCATTTTAAATCCTTCTGATTACGCTCGTTGTGCGTGTGACCAAATAGGTTCTCAGTTTATGTTGTCCGTCTATAATTAATCATTAATTATAGAACGATCATGAGTGGCACCTAGTAGTACATCACGATCCCCAATTAACCAAAAAGATCAATGGTTGATCCAAAACTATTTGTGAAACCCTTCAGCAGCTACAATGAATCGTACCCCATTCCCTTCACTCATCTTATTCCCACTTGGTTCAGGACATGGTCTATAGTGTCAGTCCCCATTAGGTTGACTACGTCATAACTAGCCCAAGTATCATTTCCTCGTCCTACGGATTATAGTTACTGCACATGTATCCAAGAGTACCTTACTCTAAACATGTAATGCTTTGGCCAAAGACTTTAGTAACAATCCGATGAGAGACCATGGGTATACATCTCCTCGCAAGGAGTGGTGAATCCTTTATAGGCTATTCAAACACCTTTAATCACTTTGACTTATGCCCAATCATCCCGGGTCAACATCTCCTCAGAGATGCTTGCTTAAGATGTCAAAGCATAAGTCTTCATGTCCAAGATGACTTGAATACCGCAAGTCAAAGGAACATCGCACTTAAGCAGCAGTAAGAACTTCATTGACATATCCATATATGCAGAGAACCATATGAAGTCTTACAGCTGGTCACTCCAATGAACTAGTTACCATAACTAGCATCCACGATTAACTTCGGACATCACAATGTCTCAAGTCAGTGAGAATCAGCTGCTTGGATACACCAAGGAGTATACCACGTGCTAGTCTTGACAGAATTGATGGTGTCCAAATCCATCAATTCATCGACTAGGGATAATTCTGATACATCACAATTACACATGTAGAGATACTCACTAGTTGTGATCCAATTACAAATTCTCTCATGCTATGAATCGTATCGTGGATATTCAGTAAATGAGTTTAAGATCTAATCAAATACATGAAAACATGTATACTCAAATAGTGAATCATCATTTATCATATAAATGGTTCAAACATAAGGCGATTGCCTTAGGACATCTCTCATATATTACTAACAAACTCCCACTTGGTCTAATGCCAATTGCTATAGTATCCAATACCATAAGCTCTAACATGACCCTCAAACTTACTTTGAGGTAATGCCTTAGTTAAAAGATCCGCTAAGTTCTTTTCAGTGGGAATCTTCTTGATTTGTATTTCCTTTCTACTAATGATCTCTCTGATCAAATGATAGCGGCGAAGCACATGTTTGGATCATTGATGAGACCACATCAAGTTAAGAGATGAACTTCTTGATCCAAAATGCTTCCTTTGCTGCTTCCGAAGCTGCAATGTGTTCTGTCTCATTGGTAGAATCCGCTATAGTGTCTTGTTTGGAACTTTTCCAACTCACTGCGCCCCCATTCAAAGAGAACACGTACCCAGACTGAGACCTAGAATCATCCTTGTCTGTCTGATGGCTGGCATCCGTATACCCGCGTATCACCATGTCCCCTTCTCTATATATTAGGAACACATCCTTAGTTCTTCTTAAGTACTTAAGGATCGTCTTAACAGCCGCCCAATGATCCATTCTTGGATCAGACTGGTATCTGCTCGTGACACTCAAAGCATACGATACATCGAGCCTCATACATAACATAACATACATGATAGATCCTATTACGAATGCATAGGGAATCTTACTCATGCAAATCCTCTCATCTTCTGTGCGCGGACACATGGACTTCGAAAGGTGTATCCCATGCATGATGGGAAGGTAATCTTTCTTGGATTCTGACATGCTAAACCTCTTTAGCACTCGGTCTATATATGTAGACTGTGAAAGACCAAGCAACTGTTTTGATCTATCCCTATAGAGCTTAATCCCGAGGATGTAGGTTGCTTCTCCCAGGTCCTTCATGGAGAATGTCTTGGACAACCAAATCTTAATTGACTGTAAGACTGAAACATCGTTTCCTATAAGTAATATGTCATCGACATACAATACTAGGAACACAACTGCACTCCCACTAACCTTCTTGTACACACAAGGTTCGTCTGGATTTTGTGAGAAATCAAACTTTTTGATTCTCTCATCAAAACGGATATTCCAGCTCCTAGATGTTTGCTTCAATCCATATATGGACCATCGCAATTTGCATACCTTGGTTTTATCAACTGATGTGAAACCCTCATGCTGTATCATATATACGTCCTCGAGTAGGTTTCCATTAAGGAAAGCTGTTTTCACATCTATCTATTATATCTCATAATCATAATGAGCCGCTATGGCTAGGAGCATCCGAATGTATTTAAGCATAGCAATAGGTGAATAGGTTTCGTCATAATCAACACCTTGCTTTTGACGATATCCTTTTGCCACTAATCTAGCCTTATAGGTAATCACCTTACCATCCATGTCAATTTTCTTCTTGAAAACCCACTTGCACCCTATAGGCTTTATGCCTTCAGGTGGATCAACCAAGTTCCAAACTTGATTTTCATACATGGAATCCATTTCCGACTTCATGGCTTCAAGCAATTTGTCCCTTTCTGAACTTTTCAGAACTTCTTCATAATTGGTAGGCTCCTCATCGTCAATGAGTAACACGTTGTTCGATTCACTTACGAGAAATCCATATCTCTCAGGAATGTTGCATGTCCTACCAGATCTATGAAGATGTGGTGTCACAATAGGTTCAGCCGATGTCTCATCACTATGAGTGATCGGTCGAGGTGTTTGACCAGGTATCTCTTCAATGTCTACTGGAGTCTCTTGAACCTCCTCAAGTTCAACGACACTCTCACTGTTTTCTTGCAAGAGAAACTCTTTCTCTAGAAACACAATATTCCTTGAAACAAATACCTTTTGTTCCAAGGGATGATAGAAATGGTAACCCCTCATTTCCTTAGGGTATCAAATAAATAAATATTTATCAGACTTAGCATCCAACTTGTCTGACATAGTCCGCTTCACATAAGTAGGACAACCCCATATCTTCAAGTAAGATAAATGAAGTTTCTTACTAGCCCATATCTCATATGGAGTAGTAGAGACTTCCTTGGTCGGGACTCTGTTTAACAAGTAAACAGCTGTCTGAAGTACATAGCCCCAAAAGGACTTGGGAAGATTCGCGTGATTCATCATTGACCTAACCATGTCCAACAAGGTCTGATTTCGCCTCTCAGATACACCATTAAGTTGTGGTGTATACGACGGAGTCCATTAAGACAATATACCATTGCCCCTCAGATAATCTAGAAACTCTTGACTCAAGTATTCACCACCTCGATCAGATCGAAGTATTTTAATACTCTTGCCAAGTTGTTTCTCTACTTTATTTCTGAATTCTTTGAACCTTTCAAAGGCTTTAGACTTGTGTTTCATCAAGAACACATACCCAAACCGTGAGTGATCATCGGTGAAAGTAATGAAGTAGCTATAACCTCCTAAGGCTTGAGTTGACATAGGTCCATATACATCAGTATGTATTAGACCAAGCAACTCACCCACCGGTTCACCTTTTCCAGTAAAAGGTAACTTGGTCATCTTGCCTTTTAAGCATGATTCGCATGAATCGTATGAATCTAATTCAAACAATTCCAGAATTCCACATCGGTGTAATTTGGACATGTGTTTCTTGCTCACATGGCCAAGACGATAATGGCACATGTAGAAGTCTAATTGATTATCTTTTCAAGCACGCTTGTTGCTCGCTTCGATATTGAAAATATCACTGGATACATCCAACGTATAAATACCATTTCTTAAAGTTCCAGTCCCATAAAGAACGCCATTCAAAGTTATGTAACAATAATTGTTACTAAAAGTTAAATGATACCCATTTCTATTTAAACAAGAAATAGAAATGATGTTCTTTATCAACAAAGGAACATAAAAGCAATTGTCCAGTTCTAAGACAAGTCCTGTAGGGAGTTTTAATAAATACGTTCTGATGGCGAGTGCAACAACCTTTGCTCCATTCCCAACATGTAAATTTGACTCTCCCTTGACGAGTTTTCTTCTATTCCTTAGCCCATGTATGTCATTACATATATGTGAGTCACACCCAGTATCCAATACCCAAGTGTCTGAGGAAATAGAATGACAATCAATAACGAAGATATCTGAAGAAGATGGGGCATCAGATGCCTTATTCTTCTTTAGGGACTCAAGATAAATCTTGCAGTTTCTTCGCCAATGGCCCTCCTTGCCATAATGATGGCAAGTGCCCTTTTGAGCTGGTTCTGCCTTTTTAGCCTTTTTCTTCTTCCCCTTCTGCTGTTGCTTTGACTCCCTCTTAGAACCTTTCTTCGAGGAATCAACTAACAACACCGTCCCCTGCTCATGCTTCTCAGAAGGTTCCATAGTCTTCAGCATGTTGAGTAGTACCACAGATGAACCTTCTTGCATCTCAGAGGTGAAGAGGAGCTTGGAGACTTCGAACCTTTCGAATCTCACTTGCTCATCAAACAACTCATAAAGATGAAGGACTATGGTATGAGCATCCATATACTCATGCTGCTTCCGCAGCTCAAGTACCATCGCGACTAGCATGATGCAACTCACTTGCTCAGAATCACTCACATGTTTCTGATGGGCCAACAATTGGTCCGGTGTTGCATCATCACTAGGACGGGCGGGAAGAGACGCTTCGAGGACATACTCAAGCTTTTCTGCCTTGAGAATAATTCTCAAGTTTCTAAGCCAGTCCAAGAAGTTCAACCAAGTCAATTTATTCGAATTCAAAATAGAGCGCAAATCCAAAGACATCATGATCAAGCGATTAACCTAGAAATACAAAATGAGCATATATGAGAAAGATGATTTAAAATGCATTCACATACATTTACAAAATCCCATTCATTTTTCGAATTCAAAAACTTTCAAAATCAATTCGGTAGATCGTAGGTCAATCTCTGAATGGGCTGATATCCTATATAGATAAGAACAACCTTGGAGTGAGTCCAACAAATCATTCTTAGCTATGATGGTGGGTATCAAGTATACCGATTACATATCACATATATATAACTATCACAATGTGCTATCAACTAATTGAATGTTTACACATACATTGGGTTGTTAACACATTAACAAGTATGCATCATATGCATAGCACCCAACTTCACCTCTCTTCTTAAGGGTTTTGTGAAAACCTAACCCTAATTTTGTTGCCGCCCCTCCCTCTCTTCTCATGGTGCCACCGCACAACAAGGTTGCCGCCCAACCTTTGTTGCCGCCCAGCCCTTGTGCCGCCGTCCAAGCTGTTGCCGGTGTCCAAGCTTTTGCTGGTGATCCTCTGGCGGCCCTCCGGTGATCTTCCTTGGCTCCGGTGACAAGGTGAGCACCTAGTATTTCTTATTTGGCCAGTGGAAGTTCTCCACCAAAGCTGTCCAGTTTTCTGGACAGCTTGTTTCCTTCTTGTCGGAGCATCATTTGGACGACGTTTGGAGCTCCGACAGCGGCTACCTTGCCGGGGATTCGATCTCCGGTAATCCTCATAGGTGGAGGATGAAGGATTCGTCAAACGGTTGACGAATACCTCTCCGGAGAAGCGAGTTTTGGGGGCTCGGTTTTGAATCCGAATTTTGATTCGGATTGTGATCTTCTCTCGATCACATCATCTTCAACACGAGGCTAGTGACTCATACGAAGATGAGGCTCATGGCATTGTGAAGTCATCCCGATGATACTCGGCGTGGATAAGGATAGAGGCGATTCTAGCGAGAGTCGCTCCAGTTGATGCCTTTCCTACTACACGTGATACGTCAGGTATACGTAGAATAATTTCCTTTTATTGCAAAATTTGAAACTACGGTTATGTCTACACATGTTGTACTATGCATGCGTATGGTGTGTGTGATGTAATAATTATATTTATTTCTTTTCATTTCTTCCACTGCGCACATGTTTACGAAACATGTTCGAACACACACTCGTCACGGTGTCGGAAACCCAACAGTGGTATCAGAGCCGAACCAACTTTGGTTCATTCGTTTAAAAAAAAAACAAACCTCTTTGGTTTATTCTTTACCATTGGATTAGAACCAAACCAATTTGATTCATCCATCATATCTTCATAAGACACGAACCATCCACGCTTCCATTGCGACTGAAACGATTTCATGCTCGCTCCTTGTTTGGTCCAACCAAACCTAGTTTCTCTCGGTAAGAGAATCTCATTCTCAAGCTCGTTTTAAATCCTTCTGATTACGCTCGTTGTGCATGTGACCAAATAGGTTCTCGATTTATGTTGGCCATCTATAATTAACCATTAATTATAGAACGATCATGAGTGACACCTAGCAGTACATCATGATCCCCAATTAATCGAAAAGATCAACGGTTGATCCAGAACTATTTCTGAAACCCTTCAGCAGCTACAATGAATCGTGCCCCATTCCCTTCACTCATCTTATTCCCACTTGGTTCAGGACATGGTCTATAGTGTCTGTCCTCACTAGGTTGACTACGTCACACCAAGCCCAAGTATCATTTCCTCATCCTACGGATTCTAGTTACTGCACATGTATCCAAGAGTACCTTACTCTAAACATGTAATGCTTTGGCCAAAGACTTTAGTAACAATCCGACGAGAGGCCATGGGTATACATCTCCTCGCAATGAGTGGTGAATCCTTTATAGGCTATTCAAACACCTTCGATCACTTCGACTTATGCCCAATCATCCCGGGTCCACATCTCCTCAGAGATGCTTGCTTAAGATGTCAAAGCATAAGTCTTCATGACCAAGATGACTTGAATACCGCAAGTCAAAGGAACATCATGTTAGTAATATATGAGAGATGTCCTAAGGCAATCGCCTTATGTATGAACCATTTATATGATAAATGAAGATTCACTATTTGAGTATAAATGTTTTATGTATTTGATTGGATCTTAAACTCATTTACTGAATGCCCACGATACGATTCACAGCATGAGAGAATTTGTGATTGGATCACAACTAGTGAGTATCTCTACATGTGTAATTGTGATGTATCGGAATTATCCCTAGTCGATGAATTGATGGATTTGGACACCATCAATTCAGTCGAGACTAGCACGAGGTATACTCCTTGGTGTATCCAAGCAGCTGATTCTCACTGGCTGGAGACATAGTGATGTCCGAGTTAATCGTGGATGCTAGTTATGGTAACTAGTTCATTGGAGTGACCAAATGTAAGACTTCATATGGTTCTCTGCATATATAGATATGTCAATGAAGTTCTTACCGTGGCTTAAGTGCGATGTTCCTTTGACTTGCGGTATTCAAGTCATCTTGATCATGGAGACTTATGCTTTGACATCTTAAGCAAACATCTCTAAGGAGATGTGGACCCGGGATGATTGGGTATAAGTCGAAGTGATCGAAGGTGTTTGAATATCCTATAAAGGATTCACCACTCCTTGCGAGGAGATGTATACCCATGGCCTCTCGTCGGATTGTTACTAAAGTCTTTGGCCAAAGCATTACATGTTTAGAGTAAGGTACTCTTCGATACATGTGGAGTAACTAGAACTGTGAGGACGAGGAAATGATACTTGGGCTAGGTGTGACGTAGTCACCTAGTGGGGACCGACACAATAGACCATGTCCGAACCAAGTGGGTATAAGATGAGTGAAGGGAATGGGGCACGATTCATTCGAGCTACTGAAGGGTTTCAGAAATAGTTCTGGATCAACCGTTGATCTTTTCGGTTAATTGGGGATCATGATGTACTACTAAGTGCCACTCATGATCGTTCTATAATTAATGGTTAATTATAGACGGCCAACATAAACCGAGAACCTATTTGGTCACACGCATAACGAGTGTAATCCAAAGGATTTAAAACGAGCTTGAGAATGGGATTCTCAGACCGAGAGAAACTATGTTTGGTTGGACCAAACATAAAGCGAGCATGAAATTGTTTCAGTCGCAATGGAAGCGTGGATGGGCCGTGGTCTTATGAAGACATAATGGATGAACCAAAATGGTTTGGTTCTAATCCAATGGATGAGAATAAACCAAAGGGTTTGGTTTATATTAAACGAATGAACCAAAGGTTGGTTCGGTTCGTTTTAACTTAAAATAAACCATCATGGTTTGATTTATTTTAACTTATCTTAATGGAGCGGGTTAACGGGCTTTATGGATATGATCTATTAACCATTAAGAGAATTAGTTCTCTATAAAAGAGGGCTTAATGGATAATTAAGCCCTAATCAAAAACTTTTGTGCAGCCTTCCAACTTGTTGCCGGCGACCAAGCTTCAGCCGGTGAACCTCCGGCAACCCTCCGGTGATCTCCACTAGGTTCGGTGATAAGGTGAGCTTCCATCTCTCCATGGCCAGCCTCTATTCCTCCACCAAAAGCTGTCCAGTTTTTCTGGACAGTTTGTTTCTTTGTTGTCGGAGCGTCGTTTGGACGACGGTTAGTGCTTCGACAGCGGCTAACTTACCGGGGATTTGATCTCCGGTAATCCTCTGATGTGGAGGATGAAGGATTCGTCAATTGGTTGACGAATACCTCTCCGGAGAAGCGAGTTTTGAGAACTCGTTTTAGGATCCGAATTTGGATTCGGATCGTGATCATCTCTCGATCACGTCGTCTTCAACACGAGGCTAGTAACCCGCACGAAGACGAAGCTCGTGACTTAGCGGTTATCCCGAGGAGCTCGGCGTGATACGGATAGAGACGATTCTTACGAGGATCGTTCCGGTTGATGCCGTTCCCGCTACACGTCATACGAAAGGTATAACGTAGATAAATTTCTTTTATTGCAAATTTAATTTACGGTTATGTCTACACTTGTTGTAATATGCATGCGTGTGTTGTGTGTGTTGTAATAAATATAGATTTATTATTTTTAATTGCTTCCGCTGTGCTCATGTTTACGAAACATGATCGAACACACGCGCCAAGGTCTTAAAACCCAACAAAGTGGTATCAGAGCCCAGTTGTGTTTGACATAATCGTAAAAATGGTTTTATGCGATAGTCATAATGTATTTCTGAAATTTTCTAAATTTTGGAAATTTAGAAGTATTTATGGAAATTTTTCAATTTTGGAAAGTCTAGAAGTATTTATGGAAATCTTCCACTTTTGGAAAGTTGGAAGTATTTATGGAAATTGATATTTTCCATAAATAAAATATTTGATTAGATTCTGGAAATTTATTTCCTAATTTAATCATGATTTGATTTGGGAAATCAAATCTTAAAATATTTTATTTCCATAAGTAGTTTTAAAGATTTAGGAAATTAGTTTCCTAAATAGATTTTCCTTAATCAAATAATTCTATGAATAAAATATGTGATTAGTTTTGGAAATTTATTTCCTAATTTAATTATGATTTGATTTGGAGAATCAAATCTTAAACATATTTTATTTCCATAAATAGTTATGACAAATAAGGAAATTATGTACATGACATAATTGTATGCCATGTAATTGCATTAGATGCATAACATTATGCCATGCGTGTCGTGACATGTAGATGTATGCCATGTATGCCATGCCATGTAGATAATAGTTATTTGCATGCAAAGAGGATGAGACATAAAACCCTAACTCAATATTAAAGCCTACACCTTCCATTAATATGGTTAGAACCAGAGTTCTGTTTCTTGTTTGGGTTGTTGGACTCACTCCAAGCCTGGCTCGAACCTGAACATGTTCAAATCATTGGAATAGTTTAACTCTAATATGGTAAGAGTCAGAGGTCAATCGTTAGTTTGGGTTGTTGGACTCACTCCAAGCCTGGCTAATTGGTTGAATGCGCTCTAACCATATTAAAACTATTTCGCGATTAATGGGTCGGCTTTAACTTGGAGCATCGATTTGTTGGACTCACTCCAAGGTTGCTGTAAAGAGAGGTGAGTTGAGGTGCTATGCATATGATGCATACTTGTTAATGTGTTAACAACCCGATGTATGTGTGAACATTCAATTAGTTGATAGCACATTGTGATAGTTGCATATACGTGATATGCAATCGGTATAGTTGGTACCTACCATCGTAGTTATGAATGACTTGTTGGACTCTCTCCAAGGTTGTTCATAACTATGATGGATATCAGCCCATTCGGAGATGGACCTACGATCTCGAAGTGATTTTAAGGGTTTTGAAATTCGAAAAATGAATGGGATTTATAAATGTATATTGATGCATTTTAAAATCATTTTCTCATATATGCTCGTTTTGTATTTCTAGGTCGATAAATTGATCATAGCGTCTTTGAATTTGCGCACTATTTTGGATTGAACAAAGTATTTGGGCCTAACTTCCGGGTGGCTTAGAAACACGAGAATTGTTCTAAAGGCGGAAAAGCTTGCATATGTCCTTGAAGAGCCTCTTCTGGCGTCCTGGGGCGATGCAACTCGGACCAAATGTTGGTCTATCGAAACATGTGGCGGTTACGGTGGCGAGTTGCATCATGCTAGCGGCGATGGTACAGAGCGACATGAGCATATGGATGCTAATACTATGGTCTTCCATCTTCATGAGTTGTTCGATGAGCAGCGAGATCTGAAAGGTTCGAGGTCTCTAGGCTCCTCTTCACTACGAAGATGCAAGAAGGTTAAATGCGTAGTGCGGTTTGTGCTAAAGATGAGCAGGTACATCGGCGGCTAGCTACCCTCGGGTTTTGTGATGGATCATGAGTTAAGTATTGACTTAATTCTGCATTGTTTGCCCAAGAGTTTCTCGCAATTTGTGATGAACTATCGGATGAACAAATTGGAATCCACCATTCAGAGCTCCTTAATATCTTTGAAGATATGGAGCCTTACATGAAGCATGAGAGAAAGGCGGTTACATGAAGTTGATTCCTCAAAGAAAGGTTCTAAGAGGAAGGCAAAAGAGCGAGAAGAAAGGAAAGAAGAAAAGGCAAAGAAAGGCGGAACCCGGTATAAAGGGCACTTGCCATCACTTTGTGGCAAGGAAGGCCCTTTGTGAAGAAAGCTGCAAGATTTATCTTGAGTCCATGAAGAAGAAGAAGGCATCCGATGCCCCATCCTCTTCGAGTATCTTCGTTATTGATTGTCATTCTATTTCCTTAGACACTTGGGTATTGGATCTGGGTGTAGCTCACATATATGTAATGACATCTGAGGGGCTAAGGAATAGAAGAAGACTTGTCGAGAGTCAAATTTGCGAGTTGGCAATGGAGCAAAGGTTCCGATCGCCATCGGAACTTATTCTTTGAAGCTCCTAGTGGACTAGTCTTGGCTGGACAATTGCTATTATGTTCCTTCTCTAATAAAGAACATTGTTTCTATTTCCTGCTTAAATAGAAATGGTTTCCATTTAACGTTTAGTAACAATTGTTGTTATATAACTTTGAATGGCGTACTTTATGGAACTGGAACTTTGAGTAATGGCATTTATACGTTGGACGTATCCAGTGACATTTTCAATATCGAAGCGAGCAACACGCGTGCTCGAAAGGATAATCACATAGACTCCTATATGTGGCATTGTCGTCTTGGCCATATAAGCAAGAAACGCATGTCCGAATTACACCAATGTGGAATTCTAGAATCGTTTGAATTGGATTCATACGATACATGCGAATCATGCTTAAAAGGCAAGATGACTAAGTTACCTTTTACTGGAAAAGGTGAACGAGTGGGAGAGTTACTAGGTCTAGTACATACTGATGTATGTGGACCTATGTTAACTCAAGCTTTAGGAGGCTATAGCTACTTCATTACCTTCACCGATGATCACTCAAGGTTTGGGTATGTGTTCTTGATGAAACACAAGTCTGAAGCCTTTGAAAGGTTCAAAGAATTCAGAAATGAAGTAGAGAAACAACATGACAAAAGTATTAAAATACTTCGATCGGATCGAGGTGGTGAATACTTAAGTTAAGAGTTTCTTGATTATCTAAGAGACAATGACATATTGTCTCAATGGACTCCGCCCTATACACCACAGCATAATGGTGTATCTGAGAGGCGTAACCGGACCTTGTTGGACATGGTCAGGTCAATGATGAATCATGCGACTCTTCCCAAGTCCTTTTGGGGTTATGCACTTCAGACAGCTGTTTACTTGTTAAACAGAGTCCCGACCAAGGTAGTCTCTACTACACCATATGAGATATGGGCTAGTAAGAAACCTCATGTATCTTACTTGAAGATATGGGGTTGTCCTGCTTATGTGAAGCGGACTGTATCAGACAAACTGGATGCTAAGTCTGATAAATGTCTATTTATTGGATACACTAAGGAAACAAGGGGTTACCAATTCTATCATCCTGTGGAACAAAAGGTGTTTGTTTCAAGGCATGCTGTGTTTCTAGAGAAAGAGTTTCTCTTGCAAGAAAACAGTGGGAGTGTCGTCGAGCTTGAGGAGGCTCGAGAGACTCAAATAGACATTGATGAGATACCTGGTGAAGCACAACAACCGACAACTCATAATGATGAGCAATCGGCTGGACCTATTGTAACACCACATCTTCGTAGATCTGGTAGAACACGCAATATGTAACGCCCGTAAAATTCCTAGCAAATTTTACAAGAATTTTTGGCTTGATGATCATGGGCTTTATGTGGGCCTTTTCAAAAATAAAAGAAAATAAGCCAAAAAAGGGTGCAAGGCCTAGGAATTGAACCCCAAACCTCTCGAGATAGCCAAGCCTTATAGATGCACTCACTAACCAGAAGGCCAATAGGATTATATGATTAAGGAAGAGTGGAAACTATAGATAAGTGGGACTAAGGGTAAATGAAGAGGCATAGAAAAGAAAAGAGGAACTTCTCTTCCTCCCTTTATAAAGAAGAGGAAGATTGAATTTGTCACTTCCTCTCTTCTTTCCTTCTTCTCACCGAAATCCTAGAGCTCTCCCTCTCCCTTCCATTGACCCTTCCAAGCAGAGAAGGCTAGGTGTTGGTCCTTCATCTTCCCCACCCAAAGCAAGGATGTAAGTATCCTCACCTGATTGAATGTTTGAACAACCTATATGTTAGATCCGCCAAGCATGTTTTGGTTTATCAATGAAGTAGTAATCTATGTTTGTAATCTATGTTAGAAGTATATGATGATGCTAAGATGGGAAAAGAGGTTTGGTTAAAAAGCTAGCCCTAATGGCCATCACTATATGATGTAGTTAAGATATAAAAATGGATTAGGAAAAAAAGCTAAACCTAGTTGAGACATTATGTGTTTAGGCCACCCTAGGGAATTAGGGTTATGGTTGCATGAAAATGTCCCTAATAATGCTATCCTAGATTATAAGGCTCATGAATCAATGTAGGGTAACAAGAACCCTAGTAGAGACCCTTATGTGTTTCGGCCACCCTAGGGAATTAGGGTTAGGGTTGCATGAAAATGTCCCTAATAATGCTATGCTAGGTTATAATGCTCATGAATGAATGTTGGGTGACAAGAACCCTAAGAAGCCTAAAAGGGCCATTCGGCCACCCTTGGTTGTTTCTTTTCTTTGTGTGTTTCAATGAAGTTTACACCATGAAGTGTATGCATATGTATGTTAATTGAATTAGTTAAAAGTCTAATCCCTAAAAAGCCTATAAGGGCCATTTGGCCACCCTTGGTTATTATGTTCAATGAAGTTTCATACCATGATTGGTATGCATATAATGTTGTTTAGTATGTAGATAAATTTAGGTTAAAGATTAACCCTAAAAAAACCCTACATGGACCATTCGACCAACCTATGTTTTGGGGAATAGATGAAGTTTAATTCAAACTCTATGTGCTTATGAAGTTGTAGCCATGCTAAATGAATTAGGTTCACATGTGCCTTGTGTTTGAGTGAATTCATGATGACTTGTGGTCTTAAATAATGCTGCTTATGAAGTTGTAGCCATGCTAAATGAATTAGGTTTACATGTGCTTTGTGTTTGAGTGAATTTATGATGACATGTGATCTTAAATAATGCTAGGTGAAGATACCATGCCTTAGTTAGTATTTACTTACTCTTGATGCCATGTCTCATGCCATGCCTTTGTGTATGTGATATCTAATATTACGAAATGGAATACGATAAGACTATGGAATGAAACAAAAGGATATGTTCACAAAAATGAATATGATATGATGATGAAACGAAGTATGATATGTTATGAAATGAAGTATGCTATGTTATGAAATGAAAGAAGATATGTTCATGAAATGAAGCATGATGTGTTATGAAATGAAGTATGCTATGCTATGTTTGTCAAGAAATGAAATAAGCTATGTTATATATTAAGCATATAAGTATTTTACCTTCTGCATGGCTTGTACCAAGACCTTAACAAGGTCCAAGAAGGGATGGGCTCCTAAGATTCCCTAGGTCGATGGAATAAGACTCGGGCCTAGGATGGGCTTCTATGTATGATTGCCCCTAGGTCGATGGAATAAGACTCGGGCCTAGTACGGGATGGGCTCCAAGATGCCTTAGGTCGATGGAGTAAGACTCGGCCTAGGATGGGCTTCTACGCTATGACGATTGCCCTAGGTCGATGGAATAAGACTCGGGCCTAGAAACCTATTAGGTTGAGACTTGCTACCTCGGGCCTATTTAGGGATGCGCTATGATAATGAAGAAGTGGTACAATGTCGGGCCCAAATATGTTGAGATTTATATTTTTACCTAACATATATGTTCAGCATCCCGTTACATGTTCTGTTTGATGATATGCCATATGTTTACATGTTATGTTTGATGATATGCCATGATGTTTACATGTTTATTTGATGATATGCCATGATGTTTGATGATATGCCATGATGTTTACATGTTATGTTTGATGATATGCCATATGTTTACATGTTATGTTTGATAATATGCCATAATGTTTAAGTTACATGTTATGTTGAATGATATGTCATGATGTATACGTTACATGTTATGTTCGATGGTACGCTACTTACGTCTATGTTACTAAGTTACATATGATGCATATTATGCTGATTAAGTATATATTCATGTTATGCTACTAAGTTAGGGATGATCCATGCTATATTCACTTATGTTACTTATGCTACATGATGAGTTGATGACACCATGTAAGTTACATGTTATATTGATTTTACATTATAAATGCTAAAAGCCATGATTAATAATGATGTATGGTTTTTGTGAGTAGGACAGGATCTTACTAAGCCTATGAGCTTATAGTTTATCTTTCCCTCGTACTGCAGATAAGGGTAAGGGATGGGTAAACTAAAGGGAGCAGCAGGAGGGGCCAATGTGTGTGGTAGTGGTATGGTGGAGAAGATCCGTTCAGTCTATTTATACATGTTACCTATGATGATGATGTCTATGGATGTCTTTACTTATGTCTCCCTATGACGATGATGTTATGAACCTACTAAGCACTAAGTATCTATATATATATGATGCATGCTTTATGTTGACAAGAAGAAGTAAAGAAGTAAGAAGAAGTATCCATCCATGCATGGTATGAAACTTACTCTATGTTAAGAAGAAGCGTTAATGCATGTTTATGTTTAAAAGAAAAAAAAAAGAAAAGAAAAGTATTTAGGTCTAAAGTCTTCCGCTGTAAGAACTAAGAAGTACATATATAAAGTCTTCCGCTGTATGAAATGTATGTACAGTCGCGTCACGCGCCACCTCTCCGGACATTTAGGGTCCTACAAAAAGGGCGGGCGTGACACAATATTCCTGAGAGATATGGATTTCTCGTAAGTGAATCGAACGACGTGTTACTCATTGATGATGAGGAGCCTACCAGTTATGAAGAAGTGCTGACAAGTTCAGAAAGGGATAAGTGGCTTGGTGCCATGAAGTCGGAAATGGATTCCATGTACGAAAACCAAGTTTGGAACTTGGTTGACCCACCTGAAGGCATAAAGCCTATAGGGTGCAAGTGGGTTTTCAAGAAGAAAACCGACATGGATGGTAATGTGATTACCTATAAGGCTAGATTGGTGGAGAAAGGATATCGTCAAAAACAAGGTGTTGATTATGACGAAACCTATTCGCCTGTAGCTATGCTTAAATCCATTCGGATGCTCCTGGCCATAGCAGCTCATTATGATTATGAGATATGGCAGATGGATGTGAAAACAGCTTTCCTTAATGGAAACCTGCTCGAGGACGTGTATATGATACAGCCTGAGGGTTTCACATCGGTTGATAAAACCAAGGTATGCAAATTGCGACAATCCATTTATGGATTGAAGCAAGCATCCAGGAGCTGGAATATCCGTTTTGATGAGACGATCAAAAAGTTTGATTTCTCACAAAATCCAGACGAACCTTGTGTGTACAAGAAGGTTAGTGGGAGTGTAGTCGTGTTCCTAGTATTGTATGTCGATGACATATTACTTATAGGAAACGATGTGTCAATCTTACAGTCAGTTAAGGTTTGGTTATCCAAGACATTCTCCATGAAAGACCTGGGAGAAGCAACCTACATCATTGGGATTAAGATCTATAGAGATAGATCGAAACGGTTGCTTGGTCTTTCGCAGTCTACATATATAGACCGAGTGCTAAAGAGGTTTAGCATGTCGGAATCCAAGAAAGGTTATCTGCCCATCAGGCATGGGGAACACCTTTCGAAGTCTATGTGTCCGCGCACAGAAGACGAGAGGATTTGCATGAGTAAGATTCCCTATGCATCCGCAATAGGATCTATCATGTATGCTATGTTATGTACGAGGCCCGATGTATCGTACGCTCTGAGTGTCACGAGCAGATACCAATCCGATCCAGGAATGGATCATTGGGCGGCTGTTAAGACGATCCTTAAGTACTTGAGAAGAACTAAGGATGTGTTCCTAATATATGGAGAAGGGGACATGGTGATACGCGGGTATACAGATGCCAGCTTCCAGACAGACAAGGATGATTCCAGGTCTCAGTCTGGATACGTGTTCACCTTGAATGGGGGCGCAGTGAGTTGGAAAAGTTCCAAACAAGAGACTGTAGCGGATTCTACCACTGAGGAAGAATATATTGCAGCTTCGGAAGCAGCAAAGGAAGCGGTTTGGATCAAGAAGTTCGTTCATGAACTTGGTGTGATTCCGGCCATTGTTGAAGCAATACCGATCTACTGCGACAACAATGGAGCAATTGCACAGGCGAAAGAGCCAAGGTCTCATCAATAATCCAAACATGTGCTTCACCGCTATCATCTTATCAGAGAGATCATCAGTAGGAACGAAATACAAATCGAGAAAATTCCCACTGAAAGGAACTTAGCGGATCCTTTGACTAAAGCATTACCTCAAAGTAAGTTTGAGGGTCATGTTAGAGCTTATGGTATTGGATACCGTAGCGATTGGCATTAGGCCAAGTGGGAGTCTGTTAGTAATATATGAGAGATGTCCTAAGGCAATCTCCTTATGTATGAACCATTTATATGATAAATGAAGATTCACTATTTGAGTATACATGTTTTATGTATTTGATTGGATCTTAAACTCATTTACTGAATGCCCACGATACGATTCACAGCATGAGAGAATTTGTGATTGGATCACAACTAGTGAGTATCTCTACATGTGTAATTGTGATGTATCGGAATTATCCCTAGTCGATGAATTGATGGATTTGGACACCATCAATTCGTCGAGACTAGCACGAGGTATACTCCTTGGTGTATCCAAGCAGCTGATTCTCACTGGCTGGAGACATAGTGATGTCCGGAGTTAATCGTGGATGCTAGTTATGGTAACTAGTTCATTGGAGTGACCAGCCGTAAGACTTCATATGGTTCTCTGCATATATAGATATGTCAATGAAGTTCTTACTGTGGCTTAAGTGCGATGTTCCTTTGACTTGCGGTATTCAAGTCATCTTGATCATGGAGACTTATGCTTTGACATCTTAAGCAAACATCTCTAAGGAGATGTGGACCCGGGATGATTGGGTATAAGTCGTGATCAAGGTGTTTGAATAGCCTATAAAGGATTCACCACTCCTTGCGAGGAGATGTATACCCATGGCCTCTCGTCGGATTGTTACTAAAGTCTTTGGCCAAAGCATTACATGTTTAGAGTAAGGTACTCTTCGATACATGTGCAGTAACTAGAATCCGTAGACGAGGAAATGATACTTGGGCTAGGTGTGACGTAGTCAACCTAGTGGGGACTGACACTATAGACCATGTCCTGAACCAAGTGGGTATAAGATGAGTGAAGGGAATGGGGCACGATTCATTCGAGCCATCAAGGGTTTCGAAATAGTTCTGGATCAACCGTTGATCTTTTCGGTTAATTGGGGATCATGATGTACTACTAGGTGCCACTCATGATCGTTCTATAATTAATGGTTAATTATAGACGGCCAACATAAACCGAGAACCTATTTGGTCACACGCATAACGAGTGTAATCCAAAGGATTTAAAACGAGCTTGAGAATGGGATTCTCAGACCGAGAGAAACTATGTTTGGTTGGACCAAACATAAAGCGAGCATGAAATTGTTTCAGTCGCAATGGAAGCGTGAATGGGCCGTGTCTTATGAAGACATAATGGATGGACCAAAATGGTTTGGTTCTAATCCAATGGATGAGAATAAACCAAAGGGTTTGGTTTATATTAAACGAATGAACCAAAGGTTGGTTCGGTTCGTTTTAACTTAAAATAAACCATCATGGTTTGGTTTATTTTAACTTATCTTAATGGAGCGGGTTAACGGGCTTTATGGATATGATCCATTAACCATTAAGAGAATTAGTTCTCTATAAAAGAGGGCTTAATGGATAATTAAGCCCTAATAAAAAACCCTAAGCCCTTGGTGTTGCCGCCCACCCCTTGTTGGAGTATTCGGCGCCCAACCCTAAGCTGCCGCCGCCCAGCTTTTGTGCAGCCTTCCAACTTGTTGCCGGCGACCAAGCTTCAGCCGGTGAACCTCCGGCGACCCTCCGGTGATCTCCTCTAGGTTCGGTGATAAGGTGAGCTTCCATCTCTCCTTGGCCGGCCTCTATTCCTCCACCAAAAGCTGTCCAGTTTTTCTGGACAGTTTGTTTCTTTGTTGTCGGAGCGTCGTTTGGACGACGGTTAGTGCTCCGATAGCGCCTAACTTACCGGGGATTTGATCTCCGGTAATCCTCTGAGGTGGAGGACGAAGGATTCGTCAATTGGTTGACGAATACCTCTCCGGAGAAGCGAGTTTTGAGAACTCGTTTTAGGATCCGAATTTGGATTCGGATCGTGATCATCTCTCGATCACGTCGTCTTCAACACGAGGCTAGTAACCCGTACGAAGACGAAGCTCGTGACTTAGCGAAGTCATCCCGAGGAGCTCGGCGTGGATACGAATAGAGACGATTCTTACGAGGATCGTTCCGGTTGATGTCGTTCCCGCTACACGTCATACGAAAGGTATAACGTAGATAAATTTCTTTTATTACAAATTTTAATTTACGGTTATGTCTACACTTGTTGTAATATGCATGCGTGTGTTGTGTGTGTTGTAATAAATATAGATTTATTATTTTTATTGCTTCCGCTGTGCTCATGTTTACGAAACATGATCGAACACACACACGCCGCGGTGCCGGAAACCCAACAGTGGTATCAGAGCCCAGGTTGTGTTTCGACATAATCGTAAAAATGGTTATGCGATAGTCATAATGTATTTCTGGAAATTTTCTAAATTTTGGAAATTTAGAAGTATTTATGGAAATTTTTCAATTTTGGAAAGTCTAGAAGTATTTATGGAAATCTTCCACTTTTGGAAAGTTGGAAGTATTTATGGAAATTGATATTTTCCATAAATAAAATATTTGATTAGATTCTGGAAATTTGTTTCCTAATTTAATCATGATTTGATTTGGGAAATCAAATCTTAAAATATTTTATTTCCATAAGTAGTTTTAAAGATTTAGGAAATTGGTTTCCTAAATAGATTTTCCTTAATCAAATAATTCTATGAATAAAATATGTGATTAGATTTGGAAATTTGTTTCCTAATTTAATTATGATTTGATTTGGAGAATCAAATCTTAAACATATTTTATTTCCATAAATAGTTATGACAAATAAGGAAATTATGTACATGACATAATTGTATGCTATGTAATTGCATTAGATGCATAACATTATGCCATGCGTGTCGTGACATATAGATGTATGCCATGTATGTCATGCCATGTAGATAATAGTTATTTGCATGCAAAGAGGATGAGACATAAAACCCTAACTCAATATTAAAGCCTACACCTTCCATTAATATGGTTAGAACCAGAGTTCTGTTTCTTGTTTGGGTTGTTGGACTCACTCCAAGCCCGGCTCGAACCTGAACATGTTCAAATCATTGGAATAGTTTAACTCTAATATGGTAAGAGTCAGAGGTCAATCGTTAGTTTGGGTTGTTGGACTCACTCCAAGCCTAGCTAATTGGTTGAATGCGCTCTAACCATATTAAAACTATTTCGCGATTAATGGGTCGGCTTTAACTTGGAGCATCGATTTGTTGGACTCACTCCAAGGTCGATGTGAAGAGAGGTGAAGTTGGGTGCTATGCATATGATGCATACTTGTTAATGTGTTAACAACCCAATGTATGTGTAAACATTCAATTAGTTGATAGCACATTGTGATAGTTACATATACATGATATGTAATCGGTATACTTGATACCCACCATCATAGCTAAGAATGGCTTGTTGGACTCACTCCAAGGTTGTTCTTATCTATGATGGATATCAGCCCATTCGGAGATGGACCTACGATCTCCCGAAGTGATTTTAAGGGTTTTTGAAATTCGAAAAATGAATGGGATTCATAAATGTATATTGATGCATTTTAAAATCATTTTCTCATATATGCTCGTTTTGTATTTCTAGGTCAATAAATTGATCATGACGTCTTTGAATTTGCGCACTATTTTGGATTCGAACAAACTGACTGGGCCTAACTTCCTGGACTGGCTTAGAAACCTGAGAATTGTTCTCAAGGCGGAAAAGCTTGCATATGTCCTTGAAGACGATGCAACTCCAGACCAAATGTTGGTATATCAGAAACATGTGGCAGATTCTGAGCTGGCGAGTTGCATCATGCTAGCGGCGATGGTACCTGAGCTGCAAAAGCAGCATGAGCATATGGATGCTAATACTATGGTCTTCCATCTTCATGAGCCGCTCGCGAGCAAGCGAGATCCGAAAGGTTCGAGGTCTCTAGGCTCCTCTTCACTACGAAGATGCAAGAAGGTTTCAGTGCGAGTTTGTGCTAAAGATGAACGGTACATCGAGCGCTAGCTGCCTCGGTTTTGTGATGGATCATGAGTTAAGTATTGACTTAATTCTGCATTTTTGCCCAAGAGCTTCGCATGATTTGTAATGAACTATCGGATGAACAAATTGGAATCCACCATTCGAGCTCCTTAATATGTCGAAGACTGTGGAGCCTTACGTAAAGCATGAGGAGAAGGCGGTTATCATAGTTGATTCCTCAAAGAAAGGTTCTAAGAGGAAGGCAAAAGAATGTAAGAAAGGAAAGAAAAAGGCAAAGAAGGCGGAACCAGTAAAAAGGGCACTTGCCATCACTGTGGCAAGGAAGGCCATCGAAGAAAGCAAGATTTATCTTGAGTCCATGAAGAAGAAGAAGGCATCAGATGCCCCATCCTCTTCGTGTATCTTCGTTATTGATTGTCATTCTATTTCCTTAGACACTTGGGTATTGGATATGGGTGTAGCTCACATATATGTAATGACATACAGGGGCTAAGGAATAGAAGAAGACTTGTCGAGGGGAGTCAAATTTGCGAGTTGGCAATGGAGCAAAGGTTGCTGGCCGCCATCAACTTATTTGCAAGCTCCTAGTGGACTAGTCTTGAACTGGACAATTGCTATTATGTTCCTTCTCTAATAAAGAACATTGTTTCTATTTCCCGCTTAAATAGAAATGGTTTCCATTTAACGTTTAGTAACAATTGTTGTTATATAACTTTGAATGGCGTACTTTATGGAACTGGAACTTTGAGTAATGGCATTTATACGTTGGACGTATCCAGTGACATTTTCAATATCGAAGTGAGCAACACGCGTTCTCGAAAGGATAATCACATAGACTCCTATATGTGGCATTGTCGTCTTGGCCATATAAGCAAGAAACGCATGTCCGAATTACACCAATGTGGAATTCTGGAATCGTTTGAATTGGATTCATACGATACATGCGAATCATGCTTAAAAGGCAAGATGACTAAGTTACCTTTTACTGGAAAAGGTGAACGAGTGGAAGAGTTACTAGGTCTAGTACATACTGATGTATGTGGACCTATGTCAACTCAAGCTTTAGGAGGCTATAGCTACTTCATTACCTTCACCGATGATCACTCAAGGTTTGGGTATGTGTTCTTGATGAAACACAAGTCTGAAGCCTTTGAAAGGTTCAAAGAATTTACAAATGAAGTAGAGAAACAACATGACAAAAGTATTAAAATACTTCGATCGGATCGAGGTGGTGAATACTTAAGTCAAGAGTTTCTTGATTATCTAAGAGACAATGGCATATTGTCTCAATGGACTCCGCCCTATACACCACAGCATAATGGTGTATCTGAGAGGCGTAACCGGACCTTGTTGGACATGGTCAGGTCAATGATGAATCATGCGACTCTTCCCAAGTCCTTTTGGGGTTATGCACTTCAGACAACTGTTTACTTATTAAACAGAGTCCCGACCAAGGTAGTCTCTACTACTCCATATGAGATATGGGATAGTAAGAAACCTCATGAATCTTACTTGAAGATATGGGGTTGTCATACTTATGTGAAGCGGACTGTATCAGACAAACTGGATGCTAAGTCTGATAAATGTCTATTTATTGGATACCCTAAGGAAACAAGGGGTTACCAATTCTATCATCCTGTGGAACAAAAGGTGTTTGTTTCAAGGCATGCTGTGTTTCTAGAGAAAGAGTTTCTCTTGCAAGAAAACAGTGGGAGTGTCGTCGAGCTTGAGGAGGCTCGAGAGACTCAAATAGACATTGATGAGATACCTAGTGAAGCACAACAATCGACAACTCATAATGATGAGCAATCGGCTGGACCTATTGTAACACCACATCTTCGTAGATCTGGTAGAACACGCAATATGTAACGCCCGTAAAATTCCTAGCAAATTTTACAAGAATTTTTGGCTTGATGATCATGGGCTTTATGTGGGCCTTTTCAAAAATAAAAGAAAATAAGCCAAAAAAGGGTGCAAGGCCTAGGAATTGAACCCCAAACCTCTAGAGATAGCCAAGCCTTATAGATGCACCCACTAACCAGAAGCCCAATAGGATTATATGATTAAGGAAGAGTGGAAACTATAGATAAGTGGGACTAAGGGTAAATGAAGAGGCATAGAAAAGAAAAGAGGAACTTCTCTTCCTCCCCTTTATAAAGAAGAGGGAAGATTGAATTTGGTCACTTCCTCTCTTCTTTCCTTCTTCTCACCGAAATCCTAGAGCTCTCCCTCTCCCTTCCACCCCTTGACCGAACCTCATCCAAGCAAGAGAAGGCTAGGTGTTGGTCCTCCTTAGGTCATCTTCCCCACCCAAAGCAAAGCGAAGGATGTAAGTATCCCTCACCTGCATACGAGTAGTTTCGATTGAATGTTTGAACAACCTATATGTTAGATCCGGCCAAGCATGTTTTGGTTTATCAATGAAGTGGTAATCTATGTTTGTAATCTATGTTAGGAAGTATATGATGATGCTAAGATGGGAAAAGAGGTTTGGTTAAAAAGATAGCCCTAATGGCCACCAAGACCTATTCGGCCAAGCTAGGATTGGGGTTTTACATGAAGTTACATGCTATGTTTTATTCACTATATGATGTAGTTAAGATTTAAAAATGGATTAGGACCAAAAGCTAACCCTAGTTGAGCCCTTATGTGTTTCGGCCACCCTAGGGAATTAGGGTTAGGGTTGCAAGAAAATGTCCCTAATGATGCTATGCTAGGTTATAAGGCTCATGAATGAATGTCGGGTAACAAGAACCCTAGTTGAGCCCCTTATGTGTTTCGGCCACCCTAGGGAATTAGGGTTAGGGTTGCATGAAAATGTCCCTAATAATGCTATGCTAGGTTATAATGCTCATGAATGAATGTTGGGTGACAAGAACCCTAAGAAGCCTAAAAGGGCCATTCGGCCACCCTTGGTTGTTTCTTTTCTTTGTGTGTTTCAATGAAGTTTACACCATGAAGTGTATGCATATGTATGTTAATTGAATTAGTTAAAAGTCTAATCCTAACAGCCTATAAGGGCCATTTGGCCACCCTTGGTTATTATGTTCAATGAAGTTTCATACCATGATTGGTATGCATATAATGTTGTTTAGTATGTAGATAAATTTAGGTTAAAGATTAACCCTAAAAACCCTACATGGACCATTCGGCCAACCTATGTTTTGGGGAATAGATGAAGTTTAATTCAAACTCTATGTGCTTATGAAGTTGTAGCCATGCTAAATGAATTAGGTTCACATGTGCCTTGTGTTTGAGTGAATTCATGATGACTTGTGGTCTTAAATAATGTTGCTTATGAAGTTGTAGCCATGCTAAATGAATTAGGTTTACATGTGCTTTGTGTTTGAGTGAATTTATGATGACATGTGATCTTAAATAATGCTAGGTGAAGATACCATGCCTTAGTTAGTATTTACTTACTTTGATGCCATGTCTCATGCCATGCCTTTGTGTATGTGATATCTAATATTACGAAATGGAATACGATAAGACTATGGAATGAAACAAAAGGATATGTTCACAAAAATGAATATGATATGATGATGAAACGAAGTATGATATGTTATGAAATGAAGTATGCTATGTTATGAAATGAAAGAAGATATGTTCATGAAATGAAGCATGATGTGTTATGAAATGAAGTATGCTATGCTATGTTTGTCAAGAAATGAAATAAGCTATGTTATATATTAAGCATATAAGTATTTTACCTTCTGCATGGCTTGTACCAAGACCTTAACAAGGTCCAAGAAGGGATGGGCTCCTAAGATGCCCTAGGTCGATGGAATAAGACTCGGGCCTAGGATGGGCTTCTATGTATGATTGCCCCTAGGTCGATGGAATAAGACTCGGGCCTAGTACGGGATGGGCTCCAAGATGCCTTAGGTCGATGGAGTAAGACTCGGGCCTAGGATGGGCTTCTACGCTATGACGATTGCCCCTAGGTCGATGGAATAAGACTCGGGCCTAGAAACCTATTAGGTTCGAGACTTGCTACCTCGGGCCTATTTAGGGATACGCGCTATGATAATGAAGAAGTGGTACAATGTCGGGCCCAAATATGTTGAGATTTATATTTACGTACCTAACATATATGTTTTCGAAAGCATCCTGCATATGGTTACATGTTATGTTTGATGATATGCCATATGTTTACATGTTATGTTTGATGATATGCCATGATGTTTACATGTTTGTTTGATGATATGCCATGATGTTTACATGTTATGTTTGATGATATGCCATGATGTTTACATGTTATGTTTGATGATATGCCATATGTTTACATGTTATGTTTGATAATATGCCATAATGTTTAAGTTACATGTTATGTTGAATGATATGTCATGATGTATACGTTACATGTTATGTTCGATGGTACGCTACGATGTCTATGTTACTAAGTTACATATGATGCATATTATGCTGATTAAGTATATATTCATGTTATGCTACTAAGTTAGGGATGATCCATGCTATATTCACTTATGTTACTTATGCTACATGATGAGTTGATGACACCATGTAAGTTACATGTTATATTGATTTTATGTTATAAATGCTACAAGCCATGATTAATAATGATGTATGGTTTTTGTGAGTAGGACAGGATCTTACTAAGCCTATGAGCTTATAGTTTATCTTTCCCTCGATCGAGATAAGGGTAAGGGATGGGTAAACTAAAGGGAGCGCAGGAGGGGCCAATGTGTGTGGTAGTGGCATGGTGGAAGATCAGATTCAGTCTATTTATACATGTTACCTATGATGATGATGTCTATGGATGTCTTTACTTATGTCTCCCTATGGCGATGATGTTATGAACCTACTAAGCACTAAGTATCTATATATATATGATGCATGCTTTATGTTGATAAGAAGAAGTAAAGAAGAAGTAAGAAGAAGTATCCATCCATGCATGGTATGAAACATACTCTATGTTAAGAAGAAGCGTTAATGCATGTTTATGTTTAAAAGAAAAAAAAAAGAAAAGAAAAGTATTTAGGTCTAAAGTCTTCCGCTGTAAGAACTAAGAAGTACATATATAAAGTCTTCCGCTGTATGAAATGTATGTACGGTCGCGTCACGCGCCGCCTCTCCGGACATTTAGGGTCCTACAAAAAGGGCGGGCGTGACACAATATTCCTGAGAGATATGGATTTCTCGTAAGTGAATCGAACGACGTGTTACTCATTGATGATGAGGAGCCTACCAGTTATGAAGAAGTGCTGACAAGTTCAGAAAGGGATAAGTGGCTTTGTGCCATGAAGTCGGAAATGGATTCCATGTACGAAAACCAAGTTTGGAACTTGGTTGACCCACCTGAAGGCATAAAGCCTATAGGGTGCAAGTGGGTTTTCAAGAAGAAAACCGACATGGATGGTAATGTGATTACCTATAAGGCTAGATTGGTGGAGAAAGGATATCGTCAAAAACAAGGTGTTGATTATGACGAAACCTATTCGCCTGTAGCTATGCTTAAATCCATTCAGATGCTCCTGGCCATAGCAGCTCATTATGATTATGAGATATGGCAGATGGATGTAAAAATAGCTTTCCTTAATGGAAACCTGCTCGAGGGCGTGTACATGATACAGCCTGAGGGTTTCACATCGGTTGATAAAACCAAGGTATGCAAATTGCGACGATCCATTTATGGATTGAAGCAAGCATCCAGGAGCTGGAATATCCGTTTTGATGAGACGATCAAAAAGTTTGATTTCTCACAAAATCCAGACGAACCTTGTGTGTACAAGAAGGTTAGTGGGAGTGCAGTCGTGTTCCTAGTATTGTATGTCGATGACATATTACTTATAGGAAACGATGTGTCAATCTTCTGATCGATTAAGGTTTGGTTATCCAAGACATTCTCCATGAAAGACCTGGGAGAAGCAACCTACATCCTTGGGATTAAGATCTATAGAGATAGATCGAAACGGTTGCTTGGTCTTTCGCAGTCTACATATATAGACCGAGTGCTAAAGAGGTTTAGCATGTCGGAATCCAAGAAAGGTTATCTGCCCATCAGGCATGGGGAACACCTTTCGAAGTCTATGTGTCCGCGCACAGAAGACGAGAGGATTTGCATGAGTAAGATTCCCTATGCATCCGCAATAGGATCTATCATGTATGCTATGTTATGTACGAGGCCCGATGTATCGTACGCTCTGAGTGTCACGAGCAGATACCAATCCGATCCAGGAATGGATCATTGGGCGGCTGTTAAGACGATCCTTAAGTACTTGAGAAGAACTAAGGATGTGTTCCTAATATATGGAGAAGGGGACATGGTGATACGCGGGTATACTGATGCGACTTCGAGACAAGGATGATTCGAGTCTCGATGCGGATACGTGTTCACCTTGAATGGGAAGCGCGATGAGTTGGAAAAGTTCCAAACAAGAGGCGTGAGCGGATTCTACCACCGAGGAAGAATATATTGCGAGGAAGGAAGCGGTTTGGATCAAGAAGTTCGTTCATGAACTTGGTGTGATTCCGGCCATTGTTGAAGCAATACCAATCTACTGCGACAACAATGGAGCAATTGCACAGGCGAAAGAGCCAAGGTCTCATCAACGATCCAAACATGTGCTTCGCCGCTATCATCTTATCAAAGAGATCATCAGTAGGAACGAAATACAAATCGAGAAAATTCCCACTGAAAGGAACTTAGCGGATCCTTTGTCTAAAGCATTACCTCAAAGTAAGTTTGAGGGTCATGTTAGAGCTTATGGTATTGGATACCGTAGCGATTGGCATTAGGCCAAGTGGGAGTCTGTTAGTAATATATGAGAGATGTCCTAAGGCAATCGCCTTATGTATGAACCATTTATATGATAAATGAAGATTCACTATTTGAGTATACATGTTTTATGTATTTGATTGGATCTTAAACTCATTTACTGAATGCCCACGATATGATTCACAGCATGAGAGAATTTGTGATTGGATCACAACTAGTGAGTATCTCTACATGTGTAATTGTAATGTATCGGAATTATCCCTAGTCGATGAATTGATGGATTTGGACACCATCAATTCTGTCGAGACTAGCACGAGGTATACTCCTTGGTGTATCCAAGATTTGGAGACATAGTGATGTCCGGAGTTAATCGTGGATGCTAGTTATGGTAACTAGTTCATTGGAGTGACCAGCCGTAAGACTTCATATGGTTCTCTGCATATATAGATATGTCAATGAAGTTCTTACTGTGGCTTAAGTGCGATGTTCCTTTGACTTGCGGTATTCAAGTCATCTTGATCATGGAGACTTATGTTTTGACATCTTAAGCAAACATCTCTAAGGAGATGTGGACCCGGGATGATTGGGTATAAGTCGAAGTGATCGAAGGTGTTTGAATAGCCTATAAAGGATTCACCACTCCTTGCGAGGAGATGTATACCCATGGCCTCTCGTCGGATTGTTACTAAAGTCTTTGGCCAAAGCATTACATGTTTAGAGTAAGGTACTCTTCGATACATGTGGAGTAACTAGAATGTGAGGGCGAGGAAATGATACTTGGGCTAGGTGTGACGTAGTCGACCTAGTGGGGATGACACAATAGACCATGTCTGAACCAAGTGGGTATAAGATGAGTGAAGGGAATGGGGCACGATTCATTCGAGCATCTTGAAGGGTTTCGTAAATAGTTACGGATCAACCGTTGATCTTTTCGGTTAATTGGGGATCATGATGTACTACTAGGTGCCACTCATGATCGTTCTATAATTAATGGTTAATTATAGACGGCCAACATAAACCGAGAACCTATTTGGTCACACGCATAACGAGTGTAATCCAAAGGATTTAAAACGAGCTTGAGAATGGGATTCTCAGACCGAGAGAAACTATGTTTGGTTGGACCAAACATAAAGCGAGCATGAAATTGTTTCAGTCGCAATGGAAGCGTGGATGGGCCGTGTCTTATGAAGACATAATGGATGGACCAAAATGGTTTGGTTCTAATCCAATGGATGAGAATAAACCAAAGGGTTTGGTTTATATTAAACGAATGAACCAAAGGTTGGTTTGGTTCGTTTTAACTTAAAATAAACCATCATGGTTTGGTTTATTTTAACTTATCTTAATGGAGCGGGTTAACGGGCTTTATGGATATGATCCATTAACCATTAAGAGAATTAGTTCTCTATAAAAGAGGGCTTAATGGATAATTAAGCCCTAATAAAAAACCCTAAGCCCTTGGTGTTGCCGCCCACCCCTTGTTGGAGTATTCGGCGCCCAACCCTAAGCTGCCGCCGCCCAGCTTTTGTGCAGCCTTCCAACTTGTTGCCGGCGACCAAGCTTCAGCCGGTGAACCTCCGGCGACCCTCCGGTGATCTCCTCTAGGTTCGGTGATAAGGTGAGCTTCCATCTCTCCTTGGCCGGCCTCTATTCCTCCACCAAAAGCTGTCCAGTTTTTCTGGACAGTTTGTTTCTTTGTTGTCGGAGCGTCGTTTGGACGACGGTTAGTGCTCCGACAGCGGCTAACTTACCGGGGATTTGATCTCCGGTAATCCTCTGAGGTGGAGGACGAAGGATTCGTCAATTGGTTGACGAATACCTCTCCGGAGAAGCGAGTTTTGAGAACTCATTTTAGGATCCGAATTTGGATTCGGATCGTGATCATCTCTCGATCACGTCGTCTTCAACACGAGGCTAGTAACCCGTACGAAGACGAAGCTCGTGACTTAGCGAAGTCATCCCAAGGAGCTCGGCGTGGATACGGATAGAGACAATTCTTACGAGGATCGTTCCGGTTGATGACGTTCCCGCTACACGTCATACGAAAGGTATAACGTAGATAAATTTCTTTTATTGCAAATTTAATTTACGGTTATGTCTACACTTGTTGTAATATGCATGCGTGTGTTGTGTGTGTTGTAATAAATATAGATTTATTATTTTTAATTGCTTCCGCTGTGCTCATGTTTACGAAACATGATCGAACACACACACGCCGCGGTGCCGGAAACCCAACACATCACACTTAAGCTGCAGTAAGAACTTCATTGACATATCCATATATGCAGAGAACCATATGAAGTCTTACAGCTAGTCACTCCAATGAACTAGTTACCATAACTAGCATCAACGATTAACTCCGGACATCACAATGTCTCCATCCAGTGAGAATCAGCTACTTGGATACACCAAGGAGTATACCTCGTGCTAGTCTCGACAGAATTGATGGTGTCCAAATCCATCAATTCATTGACTAGGGATAATTCCGATACATCACAATTACACATGTAGAGATACTCACTAGTTGTGATCCAATCACAAATTCTCTCATGCTGTGAATCATTTCGTGGATATTCAGTAAATGAGTTTAATATCTAATCAAATACATGAAAATATGTATACTCAAATAGTGAATCATCATTTATCATATAAATGGTTCAAACATAAGGCGATTGCCTTAGGACATCTCTCATATATTACTAACACATAACTGTTGAATATTCGATTAATGTAGAAATTGATGTATGGAATTGAATGTGTAGGTTAGCGTATTTGCTAATTGGAAATGGGGGGTTTTATTACGGGGTTAACTGTACAAGTTGAGGGTATAATGTGAAGGTTGGTTATAGTGAATCGACCTTGGATAATTGGGGGTTTCTAATTTGCATTTGTTAAAGGATATGAATATAAGAACGATGTAGTAGTTAATTTGTATATTGTCATGTGATTTCACTTAACCATAATGTTTGATATGTGCAGGACGTGGATAGGAAACAGGTCTACGGGAGTGAAGATATTATCATTATGAGCTTGATAGTAGGTGGGTAATATTTCCTACCCTGATCAGGTAGTAGCTAAACCCTGAAGTATATGACTTCAAATTGTTGTCACTTTGTCCTTGACTCCACTCTAGTTTTTCTGATGCTTGATACTTTTGCCTTTGCACTTAAATACTCTGGCATTGTTGTTATCTATTTATTCATCTTTGTTATGAATTGTAGATGTTATGATAAGTGAACCTGTAGTGGTTTACCTATATGTATGTAGCTAAATTCGATTGTAAAACTGAATTATGCCATTTAGATAAATCATCCGGGGGTGGGTTATGTTCTAGAAGTAGAGTTGAGTTTTCATGTCATATCCTGATGTTGTGTATATATCTACTATGGATCATGTAATCATGTATAGACGTGTGATTTGTCGATATAGCGTCGCTACAGACTGGAGGTCCTAGCTTGGTTGTTGTCAGCTGTATATGCCTCTCTATAAAATAGAGAGTGTGTTGTGGACATGTGTATGTACTGTCATGCATTCATTTCATTTACATGCATGCTGACAACTTAGTCTTCCTTGTGGTTGAGAGGGTCGTCAATCATCCTACCTCCCAGGTTACTCGTGGAGGAGTAACTGGTGTGAGGACAGTGGATTTGTTGTGTCGCACTCGCCCCACTATTGATAGTGGTTGTTGAAGTTGCGTGCAGTTATCTTGGATGCGTGGCACTCGACCACTCATGGGTAGTGTTAGTTGGAGTGGCTAGTAGTAGGGACCCCCGTTGTATAGCTAGCTTTTTATGCTACTTCATACTGGCCACTCAGCCACTAAAGAGCAGTGGTTGTTGTTGAGTTGGGACAGTTGTCATGTCGTGCCACCTAGGCCACACTGGGGTCGTGGTAGCAGTAGGGTGCGTAGGCCTGACCATGCATTTGCATTACCGTGGTAGATGGCATTTGCATATATATATATATATATATATATATATCATATATATATATATGATTGTTGGATGTTGCATTTGTTTGAACTATGCTTGCTGCATTTGATTGTACATCATCTTGCATTCCACTTGCATATTCTTATATGGTCGTTTGTGGATTACTAGAGTTGAGTTGGTCAGACTATTGTATACCTTTGACCAGTACCTTGAGATGATATGGGATGGGCCCGGTTCATCGTTGTATTTGCCATAGGATGTTAGTATGGTGATTTGTCGATTATAGAGTTAGTGTTACTCTACCATGTTGTAGGTGTTGTATTATGTTATTTATACTCAGGTTGTATGAGTTGCATCATTGTCGATCTTCAAGTATGTCTGTACCTTATGTTGATATTGTTGGTCAGTTTAGTTATACAATTGTTATATTATACTGGCATATATCTGTTATACCTTTAGACAACATATTGTTGACTCGCATGTGATATATATATATATTATGCATGCACTTCTATTCTTATTACCATTAAGTTTTGTACACACAACCACATACCCTGGGTTTTCTTATCGCCCAGGTAATAGGTACTCGACTCCGTGATGGGCTTAGAGCGATGCTAGCTGGCAACCTCTCATCTCACTTTCGAGGGTCCTGACTTGGATTTATGTTTTATTTTTTTTGGATGTTTCGTATATCGATCTGGATTTATATGGTGGATGTTGTGTTTGACTTTGTTGATGTTCACACTTGTTGATTCGGGTTTTGACGATGCTTTCTTTATGTTGTGTTAGTCATACTGGTATGTATTGTGTGTAGATTGTTTATGTTGTTGTGATAGTTTTCGATGTGCTTTGTTATATTTACATTTGTATATGTTATTGTGGTTGTGTCCGAAAGGCTTGTATAAATAGAATATGTTGCCACGTACAGGGGAGATGTTGTCCGTCTGCTTTTCGGCTCGGCAGACTCAGGGTGTGACAACTTTATTGGTATCAGAGCCCTAGGTTCTACGATGCCATACAATGATGTTTTCATTGAGTCTTGAATTCTCGAAAGTCGATTTATTTCGATGTTGGTTTTGTGAGATGAGATTGACAGTGGCCTGAGCTCCGAGCAGCACGAAGTAAGAATTCCTGATAACTTATATTCTCGTTAGATACTTATCAAAACTTATTCAACAGGTGTATACAGACAAAGTGATGGCATCTGTACAGACTAGTAGTAGGGGTCGTCCACCGAGGCGACCAACCGGAGTTGCCTTTAGTGTTTATACTCTCGATTTTGTTGGCTATGCATTTAGTATTTATAATAGGGAATAACATGTAGTATGTTGGTTATTATTCATAATCGTGGTTTGAGTTGACCACGGGAACGACCTGTTGAGTCTGTGAGTCTTGAACCTGTGTCGAAAAGGTGAATTTCCTTTGAGAGACGACTGATATCGAGTTAGAAAGCAGGGTTCAAGTCATCACATTTTTTGTGGAAATCAAAGATTACAATCTTAGGTATTTTCACTAACGGTGCTAGTCAAATCATTACCTATGGGGTAATAGACTAGGTGTGTATACTATTGTTGCTACAGCAAGCAGAGGGTTAGTATATGGTGTTTTATAGGGATTTTGATCCCTGAGTTTGTCGTGCTGGGTTGTATAACTTTGAGGGTACTTTTGAGTACTTAACTCGTGTTATACATAGGAAGTAGAGTTAGTTGCATACCATTATCGAGATCAAATCGGTACTTGGTTGAAGATGCAGGGAAATAATCTTCGGGGAATAGTACATCACTAAGTCATAGTATAGTGATGTTGTGTGAGGGTATTTTCCCTGTGTTATTCCTTTAACTCATTGTCAGGGAATTCTTGAGCATCAAGTAGGGTGATCAGTTGGTAATGGGAGTATTGTGCAGAGTCAGTAGACTTGTAGAGGTTACGACCACCTAATAGCTCAAGAATGTGAATGGATGTCTTAAGCCAACCACGGGTTATTGGCTTACATTTGAATTAGGATTTTTGAATCTTCTACCAGATCCTACCGGAAGACATTGGATCGAGTCATGAATTTAAAAAAAAATGACTCCATACAAATGTTTAAGAGTTGGAGACCGATAAGCAGATATTGCAGGTCAAATTATTAAAATCAGAAGTCTCCGAATGTTGGATAAAAGGAACAAGATCAAATTCATAGGCCACGAGCTAATATTGGAGAGTTTTTCGGTCATAAAAGACCAACCGCAGATCGTCAGACCTGTCTTATCTTATCAGCGAAATTAGAAGAAAGACTCCGAAGGGATTATGTGCGTGCAGTGCGGGACACGATGACACGTGAAGCCAGATTATCCGTTGGATCAGTTCATTTATTGTTATTGTAAGAAACCAGTACATTTGAGAATGTGTACTTTGAAGACTCAGTTGAAGAATGTCAAGGTTGTTTCGAGAGGATGATACGCAATCTCAACAATAGAGATCATCACAGAAGATTGGATTATTACACAAACATCGATTTACTACCTCAGATGTGGTTGGAGTTCTTTGATACTTCCCTCCAAGGGAAGTGATTTCATCAGCAGAAGACATCTTAGAAGACTCAAACGTCCAGACAACAACAACTATTATCTCCTTAGGCACAACTATACCATTTGCATAGTATAGAGCGTGTTATGATATTGATAGGTATTGTGCATTTTACAGCTGGTGGTGTACTCTTTACCAGTACAACAGTGGTTACCACCTTCAGTTGCAGCTGTTTCGATTTTCATCCTCATTTTGGCAATTGACTTTAGTTTCTCCAGGGTAGTCTTTTGCACCTACATGAACTCAGTCGCCAGGAGCAGAAGTTGGAGGAGTATACATGACTACCTGAGAGGAGATGTAGGGGGTCGAAGGATTGATCATTCAGGGTATTACTTTAGTTTACCCTCTTAGTTGACATATTGAAAGATACTAGTAGTTTATAGGTATCTATGTCTAGAACATTCTGAGATAGGATGAGAAGGATTTCAATATTCAGATTATGAAGATCGGTGGTATCTTTACCATCAGGCGAGATGTTGACCAACAATTTAGAAGTCAAGGGACTAGACTTTAACAGACATATTTTTACTGTAGGCATATCCTTATGGATAGTTAAATTGTTAAACTAATGGTATAATATGTCTCTCGGATGTGCGTATAATCCGAGAGTATTCGGATGTAGTTTCTGATACACTTCCATGCTTACCATTGTATAGGCAAGTGGAGTATGCGATCGAAGCGATTTTAAGAATAGTTTCGATATTGAAGACCTCATACTAGGAGATGATTTTATTGGTAACAGTATTGCTAAACACTATGGAAATTGGAAGAATGTAAGTTGCAATTATAGGAGATGTTGGATGAGATATTATCTGTCCCAGTATTTCTTCTAGAGAAAATCCGGTACTCTTTGTTAAAAGAGAGATGGACATTTAAGATTATGCATTGATTATCGATGATGGAATGCAGTAGTTGTTGAAAATGAATATCCTTTATTGTGGATAAATGATTTGTTTAGATCAGCTAAAGGACACCTATGTAGACTCTAGGATTGATTTAAGATTGGTGCATTGATATTGTAGTGACTTAGTATTATATAATTATCATTGTCTGTATGATGATTGATGTATCATCAGCTTGATTTAAGAAGGATGCAGGTGTATGGAGGATGACATTTCATACTTAGTATGAATTTGATGAGTTGTTGATAATGTTGTTAGGCGTATTTAACGATTTAGTCATCCATGTATTTGAGAAATCGTGTATTCTGGACATGATTGGATCAGTTTGTGGTTGTTGGAGTTGCGTAACTTGGCCACTATTGATGGTGGTAGTTGGAGTTGCGCACTTGGCCACCGTAGATGGTGGTTTCCTTGTATGATTTGGTTATTACTGTAGATGTGGATAGAATGTTTGGCATTACTATACCATGGACTTGTTTGACCAAGAGGGTGATGGAATTTACTTAGTCAGAAGCTAGTGAAACCAGTTTACAGGACCTATATGGTGGTTAACTTTTGCACGGGTATTAGTTAATCCTTCCGAGGTGTATGGAAGGATGTTGTACGTAGATGCATCGTTTCAGGAATCGGAGCGATCCTGATGCAGTTGAATGAGGCGTATCTTAAGCTTACGACAGTTGAGGAACTATGAGATAAGCTGTCATACATATGAAGTGGACTTAGTGGATGTTATCCTGATTTGTGGATGTATGGAGTAGTAATGCTCATGGAATTTTGACTTGCTACTGGGAAGCTACCATAGAGTTGCTGAAACATGGATAGTTGCAACAAGGGAGATTGGTCGCTATAGTCTCCCATGCACTACAGAGTGTGTGGTGGAGTGAATTTTGGATGGTAGATGGACTTCTCTTGTGAGAAGATAATTCCCCATCTCTAATATGGATATGTGTTCCAGACACGCATCCAGTTAAGGAAGAGTTGCTTCAGGAAGCACATCATTCGAGATTTGCTATACATCCTAGTGGTACTCAGATGTACCGAGATTTGAAATGCTTATACTAGTAGAACGGAATGGAAGTGGGAGTATATCACTATGGATTACATTATGGGATTGCCTAGAACCCGTAAAGGACATGATGCGATTTGGGTGATTATGGATCGACTAACCAAATCAGCTCACTTTATGCCTATTCGTGAGATTATCAGATTTCATGGCATACTGTAGAGAGATTATCAGATTGCATGGCGTACTGTTGAGTATTATATCTGATAGAGATCCGTAATTTACCTCGTGATTTTTGGCAGAGTCTGCAGTAGGCCATGGGCATAAAGCTTCGGCTTAGTACAACATTTCATCTACAGACAGATGGACAGTCAGAGCATACCATTCAGACACTGGAGGAATTGCTGAGATCTTTTATTATGGATTTCAGAGGCAGTTGGGAGGATTACGTTCATTTAGTGGAATTTGCCTATAACAATAGCTACCACTCTTCTATTCAGATGACTCCTTTCGAGGCCTTATACAGTATACCCTATAGATCTCCCGTGTTGTGAGAGGAGGTTGGGGAGCGACAGTTGATGGGGCCGCAGAGTATCTGAGGCATAGGATCGATAGAAGAGTTATACAGACCGGAGGTGAAGGACTTTAGAATTCTCAGTTGGAAATCATGTATTCCTACGAGTTTCACCCACCAAAGGAGTCAAAAGATTTGAGGTAAAGGGAAAATTAGCTCCACGCTATATTGGTCCATTTGAGATATTGGAGAGGATTGGGAGTGTAGCTTACCAGTTGGCTTTACTTTCGACATTTGCAGGAGTTCACAACATATTTCATGTTTCTATGCTGAGGAAATACATGCCACATTCTGATAATGTTCTGAAAGAGGTACCGATTCCATTCCAGACGAATGCGACTTATGAAGAGATTCTAGTGTGGATTCTTGGTCGCAAAGAGCGACAATTGTAGAACAAAACCATCCGACTCGTAAAGGTTGGATGGAAGCATCTGTTGGGAAACCGGTCCAGATCTGACGTTCACAATGTCGCAGGCGAATACTTCACACAACCGCAACAGAAACAATAATTTAAATCGGATCCCACCAGATATCCATGCAAAACTATATAAATCGTTTTCTAGTCTAGATCTAATCTAGAGGAGGATTATACCTTCGGTGCGTGCCCTTCACAATCCCGCTTTTCCAAACGCTGTCGGATCTCAATACGGTAAGGGTAACCGTATATCTATGGTATCCACACTGACACCCACACTAGCTTTGGAGTCACATTGTGCTAGCAACCCCTAGCAGAATTCCTTTTGAAGAAGAAGGAGAGGAAGAAGGAGATAAGAGAACTCTTCTCTTGGCCCTTTTTGGCTTGCACACCCAAAACAAAAGTCACACAAAATTACTCCACGTGAAACACCAAAGAAAGGCCATTTTAATCCCATGCATCAATGCCATTATCTCCTCATTAAGACATCTCTTAATACCAAGACTCTTGGTATTCTCCTTCATGAATTCCCATCATGAATACCAAGGCTCTTGGTATTCCCATACATGATTAAATTAATCATGCACGATGATGAATCATCTTCCATGGTTCAACTTGAGTCTAACTCAAGTTTAACCAGTTTGAGTCTAACTCAAATCTTGGCCATATGCTCAATTGTCCTTTTAGTCCAACTAAAAGAAACCATCTCCAAAATAGAATGTCATTTGTGTGTGACCCTATAGGCTCTTGTAACGTTGGCAATGTATCTAAAACCCCTTTTAGATACATAAGCAATGAGCGGCATCTAGCAATATATTATTGTTACCTAAGTTACAAGATCGTCGAGATCCGACAACTTTTTCGTGACTATTATCATGCATGACGGTGTCCTTCTATCTCTGATATCTCAGATTGATCAATGAGGCATAGACCGTATCATCCCCTTATCGACCTTTATGTTTCTTGATCCCCAAGTAGACACACTCAAACAAATGAGCTCAATATCTTATATTGACTCATTTGAGCATGACCATGCATTTCGTGGTCCTACTCTATCAAGAGGCCAAAGATATCACTCCTGTCATATAGGAGGGATAGATCCCATCTACATCACTCACATCCCTCTGCATAATTCGTTACATACCCAGTGATCACCGTTATAGTCACCCTATTATGGCGTGATGTTAGATGATACCAAAGTACATAACTCCTTATGTAGGGAACTGTAGTGACTTCAGGTCTAAGGACTATTCATACCAATAGTCACATGAGAAAGTATATGACACTCATATAATGATCCATGATACTTTCTCATGACGGGTCAATTCAATATATATACCCATGTGTCAATGTGATATCACATATCCATGACTTGTGAGATCAAGTCACCCATTGACCTACATGCTAGTCTCAATGTATTAACATTGCCCTTGTATATTAATACTTGACTAGGAATATTAAAAATAGTGTTCTCTACAATTTCTCATAATCAATTCTACCAATTGATATACTGTAGATTAAAACCTACTATTCAAGGACATTATTATATTTATTTTAGCTGACACATGCATAAAGTAAATATAATAAACAATGTTTGCCTTTTATTAATGAAATATGATACACATGATCCCTAAGCAATCATCTCATGATTGACACTAAGGGATGACACTAACAATCTCCCACTAGCACTAGTGTCAATCACTGTAATCTCTAAGACCCAGTGACCTAGTATGACCATCATGCTTTCTCTGTGCCAAAGCCTTGTTAAGGGGATCCACAATGTTAGCATTAATATCTATTCTGCATATCAACACATCTCCTCTATCGATGATCTCTCGAATGATGTGATATCACCGTAGTATATGTTTGGAATGCTGGTGAGAATGAGGTTCCTTAGCCTGTGCTATAGCCCCGTTGTTGTCACAATAAAGCTCTATAGGGATCACAATGCTAGGAACTACACCATGCTCAAAAACAAACTTTCTGATCCAAACGGTCTCCTTTGCTGCATCCGAAGCAGCAATGTACTCGGCTTCTATTGTAGAATCTGCGACTGTATCCTGCTTCGAACTCTTCCAGCTCACAGCACCACCATTCAGACAAAATACATACCCTGATTGCGATCGCGAATCATCTCTGTCGGTTTGGAAGCTTGCATCGCTGTAACCCTTTACAACTAGCTCCTTATCACCTCCAAAGATCAAGAAATATTCTTTCATCCTTCTCAAGTACTTAAGAATATTCTTGACTGCTATCCAGTGACACTCACCGGGATTCGATTGGTACCTACTCGTCATGCTCAAAGCATACGAGACATCGGGGTGAGTACAAATCATGGCGTACATGATAGATCCTATAGCAGATGCATAAGGGATCTGATCCATGCGTTGTTTCTCTTCCGTAGAAAAGGGACATTGAGTCTTCGAAAGACTTACACCATGTGACATTGGCAGAAATCCCTTCTTGGAATTCTGCATGGAAAAATGCTTAAGCACCTTGTCAATATATGTACTCTAACTCAGGCCAAGCAAACTCCTAGATCTATTCAGATGGATCTAGATGCCAAGAACATAGGCTGCTTTACCTAAGTCCTTCATCGAGAAACAATTTCCAAGCCAAGTCTTCACAGACTCTAGCATAGGGATATTATTTCCAATGAGTAGTATGTCATCTACATACAAAATGAGGAAAACAACTGTGCTCCCACTAGCCTTCTTGTAGACACAAGGTTCATCTTCGTTCTTAATGAAATAAAACGTTTTGATCACATCATCGAATCGACGATTCCAGCTTCTAGAAGCTTGCTTTAAACCATAAATGGACCTATGCAACTTATAGACTTTTCCAGCATCCTTTGGATTGACAAAACCCTCAGGCTGTGTCATATACACATCCTCGAGTAGATTTCCATTAAGAAATGCAGTTTTGACATCCATCTGCCAGATTTCATAGTCATAGTAAGCAGCAATAGCAAGCATGATCCGAATGGATTTGAGCATCGCAACTGGAGAAAATGTTTCATCATAGTCAATACCATGAATCTGCTTGAATTCTTTTGCTACCAATCACCCCTTATAGGTATGCACACTACCATCCATGTCAGTCTTTCTCCTAAAGACCCACTTACACCCAATGGGTTTGACCCCTTCAGGTGGATCAACTAAAGTCCATACTTGTTTAGTGTACATGGATTCCATTTCGGATCTCATGGCCTCAAGCCATTTCTCAGAATTTGAGCTCATTACAGCTTCCTGATAGGATATTGGCTCATCTAGCATGACACCATCGTTGTCATCCAAGAGAAAAGAATATCTCTCAGGTTGACGACGTATCCTATCAGACCTGCACAGAGCTTGGTCTACTTGAACAGGTTGTACCACAACTCCTTGTGATGCCTGTTCTTGTTGCATTAAGGCATCAGTGCTATTTTGTGTATCTTGAACTTCTTCAAGATCAATTTTACTCCCACTAGCCTTCTAGAAATAAATTCCCTTTCTAGAAAGACACCATTTCTAGCGACAAACACTTTGGCTAGTGTGGGGTTGTAAAAGTAATATCCTTTCGTTTCCTTAGGATATCCTACAAAATAATACTTGTCTGATTTGGGGCCTAATTTATCTGAAACTTAATGTCTCGCGTAAGCTTCACATTCCCAAATCCTCATAAAAGACAACTTAAGACTCTTCCCAGTCCATATCACATATAGTGTCTTTATGACTGCCTTAGATGGAACACAGTTAAGTGTGAAAGCAGCTGTCTCTAGAGCATATCCCCAAAAGGAAGGAGGAAGATCTGTATGACTCATCATCGATCATACCATGTCTAACAGAGTACGATTTCTCCTCTCGGATACACCATTCAACTGTGGTGTTCTGGGTGGAGTGAGTTGAGATCGTATCCCACACTCAACTAGATAGTCATGAAACTCTTGGCTAAGGTATTCCCCACCTCGATCTGATCGAAGCATCTTAATACTCTTTCCAAGTTGGTTATGTACTTCATTATTGAATTCTTTGAACTTTTCAAAGGATTCTGATTTGTGCCTAATAAGGTACACATATCCATATCTACTGAAATCATCAGTAAATGTAATGAAGTACTGATAACCACCTCTGGCTGCGACTTTGAAAGGACCATAAACATCACTATGTATGAGGCCTAACAAATCTGTCACTCGTTTGCCTTGTCCACTAAATGGAGTCTTGGTCATCTTGCCTAAAAGACAAGATTCACATGTCTCATATGATTCAAAATCAAATGAGTCCAGTAATCCATCTCTATGGAGCTGGGATATGCGACTCTCATTTATGTGACCCAAGCGACAATGCCAAAATATGTCTGATTCAAATCATTAGATTTGAATCGTTTAGTATTTATATTATAGACTGGGTTTTCTAGATCTAGAATATAGAGTCCATTCATCAAATGTGCACTGCAATAGAACATTTCATTTAAATAAATAGAACAACATTTGTCCTTTATAGTAAATGAAAAAACCTTTCTTAGTTATTGCGGGTACAAAATAGCACTCATCAAGTTCTAAAATCAAACCACTCGGCAACAATAAGGAATATGTTCCTACAGCTATAGCAGCAACTCTTACGCCATTGCCCACACGCAGGTCCATTCCCCTTGCGTCAGTGATCTACTTCTTCTCAGGCCCTGCACATTAGTGCAAATGTGAGAAGGACAACCAGTATCCAATACCCATGAAGAAGAAAAAGATAGATTGACTTCTATAACATGTATACCTGAAGTAGAAGTCTCACTTTGCTTCTTCTTGACTTCCTCAAGATACTTTTTACAGTTCCTCTTCCAATGTCCAGCTTCCTTACAGTGGAAGCAAGTCCCTTCCTTGGCCACCCCACCTTTGGGCTTCAATGCTTTCTTTCCCTTTTCTTGGGTCTTGCCTTTAGACTTCTTCTTACCTTTGACCTTTTTAACCATAAGTACATTACTAGTACTAGGTTGTATCTTCTTAAGATTGCTCTCAATAGCTTAAGAGCTCAGGCAACGGTTTGTCAATTTCACTCATGTAATAATTCATGACAAATTGACTAAAGTCTCTAGGAAAGGAATACAGAATAAGGTCAGTGGCCAAGTCTTGGCCTAAAGGAAATCTCAATCTCTCAAGGTTCTCCATGTACCCAATTATTTTGAGTACGTGAGTTCTTACGCGTGTTCCTTCTTGCATCTTGCATTGAAACAATGCCTTAGATACTTCGGATCTTTCCTGCTTCGCTTGCCCTTGATATAGTTGTTTCAGGTGTGCAACCATAGCAAAGGCATCCATGTTCTCATGTTGCTTATGAAGCTCAGAGTTCATGGTTGCAAGCATAAGGCATGATGCATCTAATGCATCATCTTGATGCTTCTTTTAAGCATCCTTATTAGCACGAGTGGCATTGTTGGTGGGTGGTTCAGGAATGGGTTGCTCTAGGACATAGAGTTTTCGCTCCTGTTTGAGAACTATTCTCAAATTCCTATACCAGTCAATAAAGTTTGCTCCATTGAGCTTGTCCTTCTCAATGACCGATCGCAGAGATAGGGTATTTGACATATTTGAAGACATAGTGATCTACAACAGAAATGTAGACATGTATCATATTTCAATCATTTAATTAGGTATTTAACTAAATGATTCTCCCACTTGTCACAAAGTGGTACAAGATCCATATTATACCGCATCTTGAGTTAGCTTTGGCTAATCGCCCAAGACTCGTATAAATTAGGTAGGTAACTCATACCAATTACATCTAATGTAACTCTTGTATTACTTTATGAACAACATTTGTTCATAATGCCCATCGAATGAGATATCCTTCTAAATTACTACTCATCTTGAGTTAGCTTTGGCTAATCACCCAAGATTTGTATAATATAGGTAGATATCTCGTATGATCTATGCCTCTAAGTTCATCAATCTAATTGAGAGAGCTTAGTTAAGTCAAACCCAAAGTTTAATAGGTGGACATCACAATTGTCCTATCATACTTTACCAAGGTAAATCGAGTCACTTTGCTTTGGCAAACACGCTACGATTGAACAAGGTAATAGTAAGTATTAAACTTTGGTAGGCATATAATAAGTGACCTAATTTTTGTGACAACTAACTACACATGCATCTCACACAAGCATCACATACACAAGCATCACATGCAAGCATAATATAATAAACAATGTTTGCCTTTTATTAATGAAATATGATACACATGATCCCTAAGCAATCATCTCATGATTGGCACTAAGGGCTGACACTAACGACATCATACTGATGAGTGTTGGGGAAATGTTGACCGCTAGAGGGGGGGGTGAATAACGTCGTAGAATGCGTAGATGGAATTCGTTGCGTTCGTCTCTATAAATTTTGTTAGCGCACAGTAGAATAATAATAAAACAATAACGAAATAGACAAACACACAATTACACAAGTATTTAATGTGGTTCGGAATCGAATGATTCCTACTCCATAGATCGAGCTCTAAAGAGCTCTAGTGATGCATACGCAACCACTAATCACAAATACTCCTCGACACAAGTTGGAGGCGGAGAAACATCGTACAAATATTCTTACAACAATAAGAAACAGATACAAAAAATTACAATAATGAAATACAATCCAAGTAAAGAAAACTACTTTACAATTGCTCTTTTGAATGCTTGATCTTTGGTTGCTTGAATTGCACTTGGAGACCCTGATTTGCAGTAGCAAATCGCCCCAAAAGCCCTCAAGAAATGCTGGTGAAATCCTCCTCCACGAGCTCCATTTAAAGCTTCTACCTTGGCTGGAAATCGCCGATCAGTCGACTGCTTGGGACCATCAGTCGACTGATGACACTGTTGCTGTGAGACAACGGTGCAATCCATGCTAGAAAAATCCAACGGATAGGACATCAGTCGACTAATCAAGACCATCAGTCGACTGATCGAGCCTCCACTCGACTACTAACCCCAGCAGTCGAGTCCGACTCCATTCTGTGCCCCAATTATCGAGTACAAGTCGATTGATCACATGATCGATCATTGCTACTAATCGTCGATCACAAAGGTCGGTCAGCAATCTGGTCAATTCCCGTAGTCAAACCCTAGTTGACTCACACCAGTCGACTGCCATATGACCCCAGTCGACTGGCACACCTCAAACATGAGATTTTAACCCAAGTATAATGCCCCCATACTTGCTAGACCACCCTTAGCCTAGACCTAATCCTTCTAGCCACCTCCGTCAGCCTCACACCTCTCGGATCCATCCAAGTCATCCATGACTTGTTCATCTATTGCGCTAGCCTTCAGGTGCTTCCATTGGCTATGTCATGCTAACAGTGTCTACACCGCCAAGGCACATTAGACTTACGCTGCTAAGACTCCGCTTGGACTTTACGCCGCCAACCATTGGACTTATGCTGCCAAGACTCTTGCTTGGACTTTATGCCGCCAATATCAAACCCCTTGGACTTCTCAAATTCCAAGACTCAAGCTTTGACTTTCCCTTGCTAACCCATGTTGGACATTCCATGCCAAGACCCATGCTTGTGTTGGGTTTTTCCGAGCCGCAAAACCCGCTTTTTGCGTTGCGAAAACCTCGGAAGCCCCAGCCACGGATCCGTGCGAAGTATAAAAATTATAATTACATGTATGTGCTTACAGAAATCCTAGATCTACCTTAGATCTAAGAGGTTAGAATGTTACCCTCGTAGCGACGCCCTTCGCTTATCCCGCTCGTCCAAAAGTTCGCCGGAACTCGAGAGTGTCAAGTGCACACTCCTCTATGGTATCCACACAAGCAATAGGTGGAGAGAAATGCCTTAGAGTGTGCTAGCACTCCCTTAGGAATTTCGGCAAGATGAGGTTTGGAGAGGTAGAGCTTGAGAGGAAGAGCACCAAGGTTGAAGATGAAGTTATTTGAATAACTCACCCAAATGAATTTCATCTAATGAAACCCCTAAAGTGGCCGACCACTTCATGGAGGGGGGGTTACATGCATGCATGTAACTCCCATGACCCTTGGTCTCCCTCATGATGTGGCACCAATTGACCAAGTCAATGATGATGTGGAGCACCATCATTGGCCGGCCATGCCTAGTCATCATCATGACATGGCATTTGGTCAAGTCAAACTTGACCTTTCATCTTCCCTCTCAAGTCAAGTCAAACTTGACCTCTAATCTCCCATGGTTGATCAAATCTAACCACTTGACTCAAGTCAATTTAATATAATGAATCTCTATTCATTAATTTAAATTGATTTGATGAATCAAATCTCAATTAGACTCATTCAACACTTGAATCAACTTGAGTCTAACTCAATTAGTCTAATTTGGATTACTCTTAATCCAATTTGGTTCATCCCATGAACCTAATCCTCATGGTTCATCATATGAACCTAATCTCCATCTAATTGCTCTTATGTGTGTGACCCTATAGGTTCTTGTAACATTGGCAATGTTCCTAAACCGATTTAGGAACATAAGCAATGAGCGGTATCTAGCAACACATCATTGCTACCCAAGTTACAAGAATGTTGAGCTCCAACATCACCTTTGTGACTACTAATTGTGACTCTCACAATATGTGACAATGTCCCTCTATCCTTGACATCTAGATTGACCAATCGAGGCATAGACCGTGTCATCCTCGGTACAATCTAAATCTTGATCTCCAAGTAGACTCACTCTAATCAAATGAGCTCAATATCTCATATTGACTCATGTGGGCATAACCATACGCCCGTGGTCTCACTCTATCAAGAATATCGATGTCACCCCGTCATATAGGAGGGATAGATCCCATCTACATCACTCACATCCCTCCGCATAATTTGTTACATACCCGATCGCCTTTATAGTCCACCCATTTACGGTGGCGTTTGTGAAGCCAAAGTATGCAACTCATTATGTAGGGAACCATGGTGACTTGGTCTAAGGACTAATAGTCATACTAATAGCCACATGAGAAAGTATATGACACTCATATAACGATCCATGATACTTTCTCATGGCGGGTCATTGTATACATTCTCGATGCATACCCATGTGTCAACTTGATATCTCATATCCATGACTTGTGAGATCAAGTCATCTTGTTGACCTACATGCTAGTCTCTACGCATTAACATTGTCTCTGAATGTTAATACTCGACTAGGAATGATTAAGAGTAGTGTTCTCTATATCATCTCATTATCAATTCAACCAATCGATTGATATAGATAAGAACCTACTACTCAAGGACATTATTATATTTAGTTATTTGGCACCAATACAAGTAAATATAATAACCATGCCTTTATAAATAGGAATATGATACAATAAAGTCCATACAACAATCATCATATGATTGGCTCTAGGGCTTTCACTAACAATCTCCCACTAGCACTAGTGCCAATCACCGTAGTATCTAATACCCAATGACCTAGTGTGACCATCATACTTCTTCTGTGCCAAAGCCTTGGTCAAGGGATCTGCGATGTTAGCCTCTGTGGGTACTCTGCAAATCTTCACATCTCCTCTATCGATGATCTCTCGAATGAGATGGAAGCGCCGTAGTATGTGTTTGGTCCGGTGTGGCGAGGTTCCTTAGCTTTGTGCAATCGCTCCATTGTTGTCACAATAGAGCTCTATAGGATCTGCAATGCTAGGAACCACCCCAAGCTCGATAATGAACTTGCGGATCAGCGCCTCCTTCTTGCCTCGGATGCGTGATATACTCGGCCTCTGTTGTAGAATCGGCTGTGTCATGCTTGAACTCTTCCACTCACAGCGCCACCATTCAAGCAAACACCACGAACCTTGTGCGATCTGTCATCATCTGGGTTTGGAAGGCATCATTGTAACCCTTCTGCTAGCTCCTCATCGCCTCGAATATCAAGAAATATTCTTTAGTCCTTCTTAAGTACTTAAGAATATTCTTGGACTATCCGATGGCGCTCACGGATCATTGGTATCTACTCGTCATGCTCAAAGCATACGAGACATCGAGATGAGTACCTGACATGGCGTACATGATAGATCCTATAGCGGATCGTAAGGGATCTTATCCATCCGATCTCTCTCCTCTCTAGAAGAGGGACTTTGAGTCTTGAAGACTCACACCATGTGACATCAAGTCCTTTCTTAGAATTCTGCATGGCAAACCAGAAATATCTGAGTGTCGATGTATGTACTCGACTTAGGCCAAGCAATCTCTTAGATCTATCTCTATAGATCTTGATGCCTAGAATACTGTGCTTCACCTAAGTCCTTCATTGAGAAGCACGTCCCGACCAAGTCTTCATAGGCATGGCGAAGGGATGTCATTCCCAATGAGTAGTATGTCATCCACATACAATACAAGGAACACAATTGTGTTCCCATTAACCCTCTTGTAGACACAGGGTTCATCTTCATTCTTGATGAAATCAAACTATTTGATCGTATCATCGAATCGAAGATTCCAGCTCCGAGAAGCTTGCTTTAGCCCATAAATGGACCTTTGCAGCTTGCATACCTTCCCAGTATGTTGTGGATCTACAAAACCCTCAGGTTGTGTCATGTACACATCCTCGAGTAAGTTTCCATTCAGAAACGCGGTTTTGACATCCATCTGCCAGATCTCATAATCGTGGTATGCTGCAATAGCAAGCAAGATCCGAATGGACTTAAACATCGCCACTGGAGAAAAGGTTTCATCATAGTCAATACCATGAATTTGCTTGAAACCTTTAGCCACCAATCGGCCCTTATAGGTATGCGTAAGTCCATCCATGTCAGTCTTTCTCCTAAAGACCCACTTACACCCAATGGGTTTGACCCCTTCAGGTGGATCAACCAAAGTCCATACTTAATTAGTGTACATGGATTCCATCTCGGATCTCATGGCGTCTAGCCATTTCTCAGAATCTGGGCTCATCACAGCTTCCTGATAGGAGGTAGGCTCATTCTCAATGAGCATAACATCATCATGGTCAGACAAGAGAAATGAGTATCTCTCGGTGACGGCGTGCCCTATCGGAAGAGGTAGTAGGTCTACTTGAGCAGTGGTTGTTCCACAACTCTTTGTGCAACAACCTCATCACTCACAACACTTTGTGGTTCTGTTCAACCTCCATCAAGGCCTCGATGCTATGGTCCTTATCTTGAATTTCTTCAAGATCGAAGGTACTCCCACTAGTTTTCTAGAAACAAAATCCTTTCTAGAAAAACCCAGTCTTTACCACAAACACTTTGTCTTGTGAGAATGTAAGTAATATCCCTTAGTATCCTTGGGATATCCAACAAAATAGCACCTATCGGATTTGGGTCCCGGTTTATGCGAGACTTGGCGTCGAGCGTAAGCCTCACAACCCCAAATCCTCATAAAAGACATCTTGGGATTTTCCCTGTCCATATCGTATATGGTGTCTTTACCACTGACCTTGGATGGTACACGGTTAAGGGTAAAGGCTCGTATCGAGCATATCCCCAAAGGATATAGGAAGATCTGTGACTCATCATAGATCGTACCATATCCAATAGGGATGATTCCTCCTTTGATACACCATTCCACTATGGTGTTCGGGAGGAGTGAGTTGGGATAGAATCCCACACTCAGCTAGATAGTCACGAAACTCATGGCTAAGGTATTCACCACCTCGATCTGATCGAAGTATCTTAATACTCTTGCCAAGCTGGTTTTGTACTTCATTCTTGAATTCTTTAAACTTTTCAAAGGATTCAGATTTATGTGTCATAAGATACACATAACCATATCTCAAGTCATCGATAAATGTAATGAAGTACACTGTAACCACCTCTAGCAACATTGAAAGGACCACATACATCACTATGTATAAGTCCTAACAAATGCTGTTTCTTCGCTATGTCCACTAAAGGGAGTCTTGGTCATCTTGCCTAAAAGGCAAGACTCGCATGTCTCATATGATTCAAAATCAAATGAGTCTAGCACCCATCCTTATGGAGGTGAGATAGCGACTCTCATTTATGTGACCTGGCGACAGTGCCAAAGATAAGTTTGGTTCAACTCATTTGACTTGAACCTCTTGGTACTTATGTTATAGATAGGGCTCTCTAAGTCTAGAAAGTAGAGTCCGTTCATTAGAGGTGCACTACAATAGAACATATCATTTAAATAAACTGAACAACATTTGTTCTTTATTATAAATGAAAAACCTTTCTTGTCCAAACAGAAACTGAAATGATGTTCTTAGTTAAAGGCGGGGCACATAACAACATTCATCTAATTCTAGTACAAGCCCGGAGGCGAGATAGATCATAAGTTCCTACAAAGAATAAGAAGAACCCTTGCTCCATTGCCTACTCGTAGGTCCACCTCGCCCTTTGTCAATGCCTGCTATTTCTCACATTTTGCACATTGGCAAATGTGAGATGCACATCCGGATCTAATACCCAAGATGAAGAAATAGATAGATTGACTTCTATAACATTTATACCTGAAGTAGAAGTCTCACTTCTTTTCTTCTTAAGATCTTCCAGGTATGCCTTGCAGTTACGCTTCCAGTGTCCTGCTTCCTTGCAGAAGAAGCAAGCCCCTTCCTTGGCTACCCCTCCTTTGGGTTTAAGTTCTTTGCCTTTGCCCTTGGCTTGGGACTTTCCCTTACCTTTAGGCTTGCCCTTGCCTTTCTTCTTCTGCACCATCAAAATGGTGTCAGATTTACCCTTCTTAAGGTTAAGCTCTGCGATTCTCAACATCTTTGAGCATTTGTGCAATGGCTTATCAATTTCATTCATGTTATAATTCATGACAAATTGATTGAAGGCTTGTGGCAAAGATTGCAAGATTAGGTCAGTGGCCAGCTCTTGGCCAAGTGGGAATCCCAGCCTTTGTAGGTTTTCTACGTACCCAATCATCTTGAGTACATATGTACCTACGAGAGTCCCTTCTTGCATTTTGGACCCAAATAATGCCTTAGAGACTTCATATCTCTCATGCCTAGCTTGTCCTTGATATAGTTGACGAAGATGTCCAACCATATCATAAGCATTCATGAACTCATGTTGCTTCTGAAGCTCAGAGTTCATGGTCGCGAGCATTAGACATGACACATCTAATGCATCATCTTGATGCTTCTTGTAAGCATCTTTGTCAGCTCGCGAGGCATTGGCAGGAGGTGCCTCCGGAATGGGCTGCTCCAGGACGTACAACTTCCTTTCTTGGGTGAGAACAATTCTCAAGTTCCTGTACCAGTCCAGGAAATTTGCTCCATTGAGCTTGTCCTTCTCAAGGACAGATCGCAGAGAGAGAGTGTTCGTGTTTGTTGACATAGTAATCTACAACATACAATGCAGAGGATTAATATCATATTCCTTTTATCATTTAATTAGACCTTTAATCAAATGATGCTCCCACTGAATTATAGGAATTTTGTAGAATCGAGTTATGGATGTGGTCAAACCACATTACTAGATTCAAACAAACTAGCTATAATTCTTGCGGGACAAGATCCACATCATACTAAGCCTTGAGTTAGCTTTGGCTAAATCGCCCAAGTCTTAGTACGATCGGTGGGTAACACATTACCGATTACATCTCTATGCAACTCTTGTTTATAGGATTAAGACCCACATTTACAAAAGACCTTGAGTTAGCTTTGGCTAAATCGCCCAAGATTTAGTGTAAATGCGATCTTAACCTATCTTTCCAACGATTGGAATATGCCTATAGTTCTACTCGATCCAATTGAGTTAACTAGTTTTGCTCAATCTAATTGAGCTTACTCTAACCCGAGTCGTGATAGGCGGGACCAAGATTGTCCCTCCGCACCCTACCAAGATAATATGCGTTGCTCTGCTTTGGCAGATTCAACAACAACAAATGATCGAGGTAGTGATGGGTATCAAGGCTCGGTAGGCATTTTCGAGTTGATTCGATTATGATCTAATCTAATCGTAATGTGTATCTTATACGCATTTAGGCCTTCATTATCCTATATTAGCATGCATCATATACATACATTCATTATTCTAGCATGCATCATATACATACAAGAAAATTATCCTAGCATGCATCATATACATACAAGCACTATTCTACTAGCATGCATCACATACATACAAGCAAAATCAATTAAATATACATATATATATATCAATATATATATATATATATATATCATTAAATGTGATATAGTCATGGCCCTACTACGATCTTCTCAAGCCAATGAGAAGATCGGACGGTCAACCTAAGGCTAGCGGCTTCTCCAAGCGCTTCCTTTGACCGCCATGTGTCGTCGTCACCCTTCTCGTAATCTCGTCTTCGAGTGGACTTTCCACCGCTCCATTTTGTACATTACAAATATGAAACTCGAGTTACATTCGAGTCTAAAAACTAATTACAACTAGAATTTCAAAATAAGAGGTACGACGCGCAGGTCGCATACACTATACAACACGCCTGACCACAAAAATTACAACACACTTATTCAATCAAATTGGGGTCATTGGGCCATGACAATCACAGAATTATACATAATTCTAAATTATTTATTTTTACAGAAATTTCTATAATTTTTCCTAATTTATTTCGAATTTATGAGTCAACTCTCCGTAACGGTCCCGCTAAGTGGTTTCCGGGCGCGATCGTGGGACATGGCCCCTTTCGGGGATAGGGGCAGTGCCCCTACTCGCAAAATAAACTTTGCGAGTGTCCCTACAATGATCTTACAGCGACTTAAGTCGCTGTCCCAAAAACCTAAAGCGAGAACTCGCCGATTCGGAGAGTTTTTCTCGACGGTTGAAGCCTACGAGTGTCCCAACACTCGTTGCTTCGACTCTACGAGAAAAATACCCAAAAATTCTATAAAATAAGAAAATTTACAGAAACATATAAATCTGTAATTTTTATATCTAATATAAAAACTACAAAGACGAAACACATACATGCTTCGCACATGGCTCTGATACCACTGTTGGGTTTTTCCGAGCCGCAAAAACCGCTTTTTGCGTTGCGGAAACCTCGGAAGCCCGGCCACGGATCCGTGCGAAGTATAAAAATTATAATTACATGTATGTGCTTACAGAAATCCTAGATCTACCTTAGATCTAAGAGGTTAGAACGTTACCCTCGTAGCGACGCCCTTCGCTTATCCCGCTCGTCCAAAAGTTCGCCGGAACTCGAGAGTGTCAAGTGCACACTCCTCTATGGTATCCACACAAGCAATAGGTGGAGAGAAATGCCTTAGAGTGTGCTAGCACTCCCTTAGGAATTTCGGCAAGATGAGGTTTGGAGAGGTAGAGCTTGAGAGGAAGAGCACCAAGGTTGAAGATGAAGTTATTTGAATAACTCACCCAAATGAATTTCATCTAATGAAACCCCTAAAGTGGCCGGCCACTTCATGGAGGGGGGGGGGGGGGGGTTACATGCATGCATGTAACTCCCATGACCCTTGGTCTCCCTCATGATGTGGCACCAATTGACCAAGTCAATGATGATGTGGAGCACCATCATTGGCCGGCCATGCCTAGTCATCATCATGACATGGCATTTGGTCAAGTCAAACTTGACCTTTCATCTTCCCTCTCAAGTCAAGTCAAACTTGACCTCTAATCTCCCATGGTTGATCAAATCTAACCACTTGACTCAAGTCAATTTAATATAATGAATCTCTATTCATTAATTTAAATTGATTTGATGAATCAAATCTCAATTAGACTCATTCAACACTTGAATCAACTTGAGTCTAACTCAATTAGTCTAATTTGGATTACTCTTAATCCAATTTGGTTCATCCCATGAACCTAATCCTCATGGTTCATCATATGAACCTAATCTCCATCTAATTGCTCTTATGTGTGTGACCCTATAGGTTCTTGTAACGTTGGCAATGTCCCTAAACCGATTTAGGAACATAAGCAATGAGCGGTATCTAGCAACACATCATTTCTACCCAAGTTACAAGAATGTTGAGCTCCAACATCACCTTTGTGACTACTAATTGTGACTCTCACAATATGTGACAATGTCCCTCTATCCTTGACATCTAGATTGACCAATCGAGGCATAGACCGTGTCATCCTCGGTACAATCTAAATCTTGATCTCCAAGTAGACTCACTCTAATCAAATGAGCTCAATATCTCATATTGACTCATTTGGGCATGGCCATGCACTTCGTGGTCTCACTCTATCAAGAATATCGATGTCACCCCCGTCATATAGGAGGGATAGATCCCATCTACATCACTCACATCCCTCCGCATAATTTTTTACATACCCAGTAATCGCCTTTATAGTCCACCCATTTACAGGTGACGTTTGACGAAGCTAAAGTATGCAACTCATTATGTAGGGAACCATGGTGACTTCAGGTCTAAGGACTAATAGTCATACTAATAGCCACATGAGAAAGTATATGACACTCAAATAACGATCCATGATACTTTCTCATGGCGGGTCATTCAGTATACATTCTCCAATGCATACCCATGTGTCAACTTGATATCTCATATCCATGACTTGTGAGATCAAGTCATCTTATTGACCTACATGCTAGTCTCTACGCATTAACATTGTCCCTAAATGTTAATACTCGACTAGGAATGATTAAGAGTAGTGTTCTCTATATCATCTCATTATCGATTCAACCAATCGATTGATATAGATAAGAACCTACTACTCAAGGACATTATTATATTTAGTTATTTGGCACCAATACAAGTAAATATAATAACCATGCCTTTATAAATAGGAATATGATACAATAAAGTCCATACAACAATCATCATATGATTGGCTCTAGGGCTTTCACTAACAGCTTGGACTTTTCCTTGCCAAGACCCATGCTTGGACTTTACATGCTAAGTACTCAAGACTTGGACTTTTCCTTGCCAATCCATGTTGGACTTTACATGCCAAGTACTCAAGACTTGGACTTTCCATGACATGGTCAACTCTAGTCAACCATCAAAATCCCCCTCGAGTCAAACTCGAGTCTGATCAAATATGATCCGGGTCAATTGTGCCAACAATCTCCCCAAAACCTTATCAGACATCAATGCCAAACATCGATGTCAAACTTCCATGTCAAACATCAAAACATCATTCGAGTCAAACTTGAGTCCGGTCAATCGTGACCAGGGCCGATTACACCTATAATGTTCCCCTTTTTTATGTTTGACAAAACACATACCTTTGAGTTAGAACACTAACTCAAATTCCCTTACCAATTATGCCAAATTGATAATTTTACCTTCTTCCCCTTTTTGACATACATCAAAAAGGTTCTCTCCAAGGAGGTCAATGTCTCATGTCCCAATGAGATCTTACAATCTCCCCTTTCGTCCAAAAATACCTAAAATGCCTACCTTCTTCCTAGTGATAAGTTTCATATCACTCAAGAGAGGAAATCCTATACACTCTCTCAATTTCCAAATTGGGTATCTCAAAATTTCATTTCTCCTCCCCATGAAGAAAAATACCATCCATCATCCCATGATGGATACCTCCCCCTAAAGGCTTGCTCCCCCTTGACTATTGCACCAACAATGTTCTTGGGAAGTCCCTAAGCCAATAGGAACTCTAAACCATAAAAAATAAGGTTCAAAGTTTAAACATGAACTCTCCACACCTTAAAATTGATACATCATCCTAACACCTCTCCTAATCCATATCCAATGGATTTTCACCCTTTATAATACTTCCCAAAGTATATCCTAGGGGTAGGAGTGGTTAGGGACCTTTACCGTAGCTGAATACGGGCTAAACATCCTTGTTTTTCCTGAAATTAGCCTGGCAATCGACTCTATCAGAGATCAATCGACTGCCGTCTCCATCAGTCGACTGCCACCATGAGCAGTCGACTGATAACTGAAATTTCCGAATTTCAGTTATTAGAAACGGATTTTGGAAATTCATAAAAAATTATACGTATATCGAAAAATCATGAAAATTCATACGTATAATACTTATGACCAATACAATGGGTGAAAAATATTTGAAAATTATTTTACCCATAAAATAGTGAAATTGACACAAAGTTCAAAACCATTGAAATTTTCAATGTTTTGGCCCTACTTTGTATCAACTTCATCAATGGTGATTGCTATCAAAAGATAGACTTCACCAAGGTTTTCTAAAATGATTTTAAAATGTTTTTGAAAACCTATATTGAATCATATTCCTTGGGCTTAATGTACATGACTTGTACACAAGCTTTCCCAATGATCCACCTTTAGTTAAAAATGAGTTTTAGTTCATCTAGATGCAACAACTATGCACCTTGAACTTAACTCATATCCTATCATCTCACATGTATCTAGGGTGTATTAAATACACATACATGTCAATGTGATGTGAGATGTGGATTTTGTTCTCCTAATCTAGGGTTTCATGCATTTTTCATAGGCAACCATACTTGATTCCCTTATAAATGGGACTCCAAGTCATGCCATTGTCCTTAAATCAATTTTAATCAAAATAAATGCATGAATGATCATGACATAAATGATAGTAATAATTAAGCATGGCCAATGATCATGATGTCATGGCATATGATGTAATCTAAAAACACATGACATTAAACATTAATCCTAAACATGATCATGACATATTAAATGATAAAAATAAAACATGATGTCATGACATGTTATATGGCAAACAAAACATGGAAAATAAAAAGTATAGGTATAAGAATACCTAAATTTTAATATTAGTTTCCATTTGATATAATTAAGTATATTTTTCCATATTATCACTTTTCTCCCAAGTGTGCCAAAAACCCAAAGTGGCACACTATGACCTCTAAAACTAAATTGTGACAATTTAATTGATTTTTCACAATCCCAAAAATGTATTGGCACATCCTAAAATCTTTTAGGATCATAAATTCAAATCTATTTCCAAGGTATTCATAACCTTGAAAATATCCTAAAGTGTCACCTTTACCATGGTTAGGTTAACTACCCATCCATTTAAAGTTGGCACACCCTAAACCCATCTAGCGTGAATCAATCACGCTCTTAGGAACCCAAAGCCTATTTGAGATCCTAGAGTTTACTAGGTATTCCTTAGGGATAACCTCACTAGATACCTTCCTAATGACCCTCCTAGGCTTGGTAGCCTTGGTCATTTTAGACTTGCCTAGGTCAACTCTAGGGGTTACTCCCCTTGTAACATTCTTAGTGGCTTCCCTAGGTTTCTTCGAAACCCTAGCCACTAGGCACCTACCTTGGTCAACCTTAGGGATGATTTCCCTATTGACCTTGGTCTTCCTAGACCTAACTTGAGTTCCATAATCGAATGGAACATTGTGATAGGTCTTTTTGGGCTTAATCTTGCCCTTAGATGATTCTTATTTCCTAGGTATTGACTTTTGACCATTTGACCCTAGGTCTTGACTTCTAGACCCTAAGTGTTGACCACTTGACCCTTGAAATTGATTTTGCATCTTCCAAAGGATCCTTTCCAATTTTTCAAGCCTTGACCTCAAGGCTTGATTTTCTAACTCTAGTTGCCCAATTTTTGAATTTTGATTTGGTCTTTGGGCAATACCATTTCCTCTAGGCATATGCCTACCCTTCATAGGGTTAATGCCTAAATGGTTTTCTATTTTCCTAATGCTTTCCTTAGGAAGAGTTTTTCTAGGGACATTAGTCCCAAATTTCTCCTTATTTCCCAAGTTAACATTCTTATCTCCTAGGCAATAAAATTTATTTCTACTAACATGATTTTCATGAGTAATAGCTATTGAATTAAAAGCATGCTTTTGACTTTTAAATTTTGAAGGTGCAATATTAAATTTTACCTTAGGGATTGCTTTAGAAGCTCCCCCTACATGTGATACACCCTCTTGAGTCTTCTTGCTCCCCCTAGAGCATTGACTCCTATAGTGCCCCTTTTGATGACACTTGAAGCAAATAATGTGCTTCTTGCTCCTTTGACTTTGGACACCGACATCCTTGACCTTTGGTGCCGGTGGACTTTTCTTGACTCTCTTTGGGCACTTGCTCTTATAGTGCCTGATTTCCCTACACTTAAAGCAAATTATATGATTTTTACTTAAAATTGACATGCTTGAGTTACCTAGGGTGGTGGTGAGGTTCTCTTTAGCTTCTTCATCTTGCCCGGATGTAGATGGTTCTTCTTGTTGCTCCGATGTTAAGGATGCTCTAATCTCCTCCCCCTCAATCCTAGAGGTGGAGGTCTCCTCCAATTCTTCCTCTTCCTCTTCCACCGACCCGGAAGTTGACTCCTCAACTTCTGAATCCTCACTTGCTTGTGAGGATGAGCTCTCTTCCTCCTCTTCCTTTTCATCTTGGATTGAATAAGGCTCCTCATGGAATCTTGCCAATTTTCTCCATAGCTCCTTGGCATCCATGTAATCCCCTAGCTTGCACAAAACATCATTGGGGATTAAATCTTCCAAAAGTTTTGTTACCTTAACTTCGATCTTGTACTTTTACCGTTGCTCTTGGGTCCACTTCTTCAATTTTAGGACCTCTCCCTTTTTATCCCTAGGAGGTTCAAAGCCTTCTATGAGGATGAACCAATCCTCTATGTTCATCATCAAGAATGTCTTCATTCTTGCTCTCCACGCCAAAAAATCTTCTCGGTCATATGGTGGTGGAGTGTTGATGTCCCATCCAAGATTATCTTCGAATTCCATCTTCACCCTCTAGCGTCTTTTTCTTAGCTCCCGGTGGTTAGTCCATAGAAGAGCTATGGACTTTGATACCACTTGTTGGGGAAATGTTGACTGCTAGAGGGGGGGGGGTGAATAGCGTCGTAGAATGCGTAGATGGAATTCGTTGCGTTCATCTCTACAAATTTTGTTAGCGCACAACGGAATAATAATAAAGCAATAACGAAAATAGACAAACACATAATTACACAAGTATTTAACGTGGTTCGGAACCGAATGGTTCCTACTCCATGGATCGAGCTCTAAAGAGCTCTAGTGATGTACACGCAATAACTAATCACAAATACTCCTTCACGACACAAGTCGGAGGCAGAGAAACCTCGTACAAATATCCTTATAATAATAAGAAACAGATACAAGAAATTACAATAATGAAATACAATGCAAGTAAAGGAAACTACTTTACAACTGCTCTTTTGAATGCTTGATCTTTGGTTGCTTGAATTGCACTTGGAGACCCTGATTTGCAGCAGCAAATCGCCCCAAAAGCCTTCAAGAAACACTGGTGAAATCCTCCTCCACGAGCTCCATTTAAAGCTTATGTCTGGGCTGGAAATCATCGATCAGTCGACTGCTCGGGACCATCAGTCGACTGATGACACTATTGCTGTGAGACAATGGTGCAATCCACGTTGAAAAATCCAACGGATAGGACATCAGTCGACTGATCATGACCATCAATCGACTGATCATGACCATCTTCTATAGACTAACTGCCAAAGGCTGGCAGTAGACTGCTGGGCCAATTCCCGCAGTCAAACCCTTGTTGACTCACACCAGTCGACTGCCATATGACACCAGTCGACTGACACACCTCAAACATGAGGTTTTAACCCAAGTATGGTGCCCCTATACTTGCTAGACCACCCTTATCCTAGACCTAAGCCTTCTAGCCACCTCCGTCAGCCTCACGCCTCTCAGATCCCTCCAAGTCATCCATGACTTATTCATCCATTGTGCTAGCCTTCAGGTGCTTCCATCGGCTATGTCGTACTAACGGTGTCTACACCGCCAAGGCACATCGGACTTACGCTGCCAAAACTCCGCTTGGACTTTACGCCGCCAACTATTGGACTTATGCTGCCAAGACTCCCGCTTGGACTTTACGCCACCAATATCAAACCCCTTGGACTTTTCAAATGCCAAGACTCAAGCTTGAACTTTCCATGCCAAGACCCATGCTTGGACTTTTCCTTGCCAAGACCCATGCTTGGACTTTACATGTCAAGTACTCAAGACTTAGACTTTTCCTTGCCAACCCATGTTGGACTTTACATGCCAAGTACCCAAGACTTGGACTTTTCCTTGCCAACCCATGGTGGTCTTTACATGCCAAGTACTCAAGACTTGGACTTTCCATGACATGGTCAACTCCAGTCAACCATCAAAATCCCCTTCGAGTCAAACTCGAGTCCAGTCAAACATAACCCAGGTCGATTGTGCCAACAATCTTCCCAAAGCCTTATCAGACATCAATGCCAAACATCGTTGTCAAACTTCCATGTCAAACATCAAAATATCACTTGAGTCAAACTCGAGTCCAATCAATCATGACCTGGGCCGATTGCACCAACAATGAGGAAGCTACGTGGGAGTTGAAAGATACTATCCAAGCTTGATACCCTCATCTGTTCACTTGAGGTATGTGGTCATTTCGGAAATTTACTTGAATTAATTTTCGCAATTAAGTACGAAATTAGGTGACCAAATTTTATTAAGTGGAGGGGGGGGGGAGAATGTAAAATACCGCAAATAGATGGCTAAAGGGTAATATTATTAGTGGGTAAATTAAATTAATGTTGGATGGCTAGGGATTTATTTAAATCTAACCTAGGTTAAAGCTTATGGAGTTAAATAAACATAACCTATGTTTAATCCTCTTAAATTGGACCGGTTCTTTCCTTGAAACCCAACCCAATTGCTTCCCAAACCCAACCCGTTTGGCCGAGCATTTTCTTCCGCTTCTGCATTTCCTCGTCGCTACTTCTTCCCAAGTGTTCCCAACTGGGACTCCTAACCTATGTTGGCTTCTTCTTGTGACTCCTGACCTCCTCTGTCTCTCCTCTATAAGCAGCGGCATACCCTCTCACCATCCTCTCCCTTTCCTCTGCAAGCGGCGGGCGGCAGACCTTCTCGTCGCTCTCTCCCTCTCCTCTACAAGCAGCGGCCAACTAACCTCGATGGTTCCCACGGATGTGCCAGCGGCGAGCGTGCACATGGCCGAGAGTTTGGGTTAGTGGAGTCGGTATCTCGTACTGATCTGGGGCTGAGATCTCTATCGGAGCAGACAATGACTAGTAGCAGCCAGGTGGCAGTAGTGAGCAGAGTCATCGATTCGAGGGTGGTTTTACAGTCGGTGGTCGCCGGAGATAGGTAAGCGCTGCTCCTCTCCTTATCTTGGACGAAATCAACTCCAAGATGAGATTTTTTTCCCTTGTTGAGCTCAATTTGTGTTAGGGCAGTAGGGGTTTTCTGCTAGTGAATAGGGCAGTTGGGGGAAGAACCGGTGGGGACGCTGAATTCAAGTATACCTCTCGGTTGGCCTCTTTCTATTCTATCCAACGTGTTTTATTTGGATCGATATGTGAATGGAGCATCAATGCCGATTTGTGAGACAAGGGCAGTGGTAGCACGGTGGATTAGGATATGGATGAGTTGTGCGTGTTCTGTAAATGGGTTGTACATAGCTGTAGAATATTCAGTTAATGTAGAAATTGATGTATGGAATTGAATGTGTAGGTTAGCGTATTTGCTAATTGGAAATGGGCGGTTTTATTATGGGGTTAACTGTACAAGTTGAGGGTATAATGTCAAGGATGGTTATAGTGAATCGGCCTTGGATAATTTGGGGTTTCTAATTCGTATTCGTTAAAGGATATGAATATAAGAATGACATAGTAGTTAATTTGTATATTGTCGTGTGCTTGCACTTAAACATAATGTTTGATATGTGCAGGACGTGGATACGAAATAGGTCTGTGGGAGTGAAGATATTATCATTACGAGCTTGATAGCAGGTGGGTAATATTTCCTACCCTGATTAGGTAGTAGCTAAACCCTGAAGTATATGACTTCATATTGTTTTCACTTTGTCCTTGACTTCACTCTAGTTTTTCTGATGCTTGATATTTTTGCCTTTGCACTTAAATACTCTGGCATTGTTGTTATCTATTTATTCATCTTTGTTATGAATTGTAGATGTTATGACAAGTGAACCTGTAGTGGTTTACCTAAGTGTACGTAGCTAAATTTGGTTGTAAAATTGAATTGTGCAATTTAGATAAATCATCCAGGGGTGGATAGAAGTAGATTTAAGTTTGCATGTCATATCCTGATGTTGTGTATATATCTACTATGGATCATGTAGTCGTGTATGGACGTGTGATTTATCGATACAGCATCGTTATGGACTAGAGGTCCTAGCTTGGTTGTTGTCAATTGTATATGCCTCTCTATAGAATAGAGAGTGTGTTGTGGACATGTGTATGTACTGTCATGCATTCACTTCATTTACATGCATGCTGACGACTTGGTCTCCCTTGTGGTTGAGAGGGTCGTCAGTTATCCTGCCTCCTAGGTTACTCGTGGAGGAGTAACTGGTATGAGGGCAGTGCATTTGTTGTGCCACACTCGCCCCACTATTGACAGTGGTTGTTGGAGTTGCATGCAGTTGTCCTAGGTGCATGACACTCGACCACTCATAGGTAGTGTCAGTCAGAGTGGCCAGCAGTAGGGACCCCCGTTGTGTAGATAGCTCTTTACGCTTATATGCTACTTCATACTGCCCACTCGGCCACTCGAGAGCAGTGGTTGTTGTTGAGTTAGGACAGTTGTCATGTCGTGCCACCTAGGCCACACTAGGTTATGGTAGCAGTAGGGTGCGCAGGCTTGACCATGAATTTGCATTGCCATGGTAGATGGCATTTGCATATATATATATATATATATATAGTTGAGTGTGATGAGAATATATATAGCTAGAGTCTATATATATGATTGTTGGATGTTGCATTTGTTTGAACTATGCTTGCTTCATTTGATTGTACATCATCTTGCATTCCATTTGCATATTCTTATATGGTCGTTTGTGGATTACTAGAGTTGAGTTGGTCAGACTATTGTATACCTTTGACCAGTACCTTGAGATGATACGAGATGGTACTAATTCATCGTTGTATTTGCCATACGATGTTAGTATGGTGGTTTGTCGATTACAGAGTTAGTTTTACTCTACCATGTTGTAGGTGTTGTATTATGTTATTTATACTCAGGTTGTATGAGTTTCATCGTTGTTGATCTTCAGGTATGTCAGTACCTTATGTTGATATTGTTGGTCAGTTTAGTTATACAATTGTTATATTATGTTGGCGTATACCTGTTATACCTTTAGACAACATATTGTTGACTCATATGTGATATATATATATATATTATGCATGCACTTCTATTCTTATTACAGCTGAGTTTTGTACTCACCATCACAAACCCTGAGTTTTCTTGTCGTCCAGGTAATAGGTACTCGACTCTGTGATGGGCTTGGAGCAACACTGGCTGGCAACCTTTCATCTCACTTCCGAGGGTCCCGGCTTGGATTTATGTTTCCTTTTGTTTTTGGATGTTTCGTATATCGATCCGGATTTATATGGTGGATGTTATTTTTGACTTTGTTGATATCCGCACTTGTTGATTCGAGTTTTGAAGATGGTTTCTTTATGTTGTGTTAGTCATATCGGTATGCATTGTGTGTAGATTGTTTATGTCATTGTGATAGTTTCCACTATGCTTTGTTATATTTACATTTGTATATGTTACTGTGGTTGTGGCCGAAAGGCTTGTATAAACAGGATATGTTGTCATGTACAGGGGAGATGTTGTCCGTTTACTTTTCTCCTCAGCAGACTCTCGGGGCGTGACAATAGGTGCCCTAAAAAGCATCAAAAGCTCATGAATTGGAGAAGAGAAAAGAGATTCAAGGCCGACAACGAGAGATCATCCATCAAGCAGCAATCAAGACTCTACTTCAACCAAAGCAAGATGTTTTTTTTTCTGTCGGGGACCATTTGGTGCGCTATGGGGGGGGGTGAATAACGATTTGTTGATTTCTTGTTTCGATCATATTTGTCTATAAAATGTTAGCACAGCAGAAACAAAACATGCAAAATAGAAACAACACGAGCATAAACACAACACAAGTTATTACGTGGTTTGGAACCTATGGTTCCTACTCCACGACGACGCTCTAGTGATCCACACTCACTTAAACTCTCTCCTTGGTACAACACCTAGGTGGAGAAACCTCTTACAATATACAACTTACAATAGTAAGAAAAGAAATAACCAAATACAAATATGAATGGAATGCAGAAACAAAAGAAACACTTTTACACAAGTTGCTTTTGATCGCTTTTTGATTTGGTTGCTGTGGAATGCTTTAAAGATCTAAAATTGTACATGCACTTCGTCTTTGAATCCCCCAAGAACCGCTGTCGAAATCCTCCATGAGTCCTCCTTTTATAACCTGCATCAGACTGTATTTTTGCCTCCCAATCGACTGGCCTAACCCACATTTGACTGGTTGCATGACTGTTGTCTCACAACGGACTAATCCACATAGGATTCTACTCAACGGACACTTGAGCAGTCGATTGCCATTATCCATTAGTCAATTTCCAAGCCATTAGTCAATTTCCTAGTCGACTATGAGAAATCCTATGCTCGTGTCCACTAATGTCAGTCAATTGCCATGGGATAATCGACTAGTGCAAGCCACCAGTTGACTGCCAGAGGCACAGGTCAACAATCAAGCCTCAGTCGACTACTCGGCCAGTCGACTGGGTCATATCCCAATTGATTACTCGAGTCAACTAAACCTTCCGAGTGTCATGCACTCGACTAGTCGACTGGTCAATATCACCAATTGACTGGTAAATCTCAAAACTGAGATTTAACCCAAGTATGATCCCCTCATACTTGATACTCATCCATAGCCAGACCTAAGCCATCAAGCCACTTCCATCAGCCTCACGCCCTTAGGGTCCATCCGAGTCCTCTATGACTCCTTCACTCTGCTAGTAATATATGAGAGGTGTCTTAAGGCAATCACCTTATGTTTGAACCATTTATATGATAAATAAAGATTCACTATTTGAATATATATGTTTGCATGCATTTGATTAGATCTTAAACTCATTTACTGAATGTCCACAATATGATTCACAGCATGAGAGAATTTGCGATTGGATCACAACTAGTGAGTATCTCTACATATGTAATTGTGATGTATTGGAATTATCCCTAGTCGATGATTTTATAGATTTGGACACCATCAATTCTATTGAGACTAGCACGAGGTATACTCCTTGGTGTATCAAAGCAACTGATTCTCACTGGCTGGAGACATTGTGATGTCCGAAGTTAATCGTGGATGCTAGTTATGGTAACTAGTTCATTGGAGTGACCAACTGTAAGACTTCATATGGTTCTCTGCATATATGGATATATCAATGAAGTTCTTACTACAGCTTAAGTGCGATGTTCTTTGACTTGCAGTATTCAAGTCATCTTAGTCATGAAGACTTATGCTTTGGCATCTTAAGCAAGCATCTCTGAGGAGATGTGGACTCGGGATGATTGGGTATAAGTCGAAGTGGCCGAAGGCATTTGAATAGCCTATAAAGGATTCACCACTTCTTGCGAGGAGATGTATACTCATGGCCTCTCGTCGAATTGTTACTAAAGTCTTTGGCCAAAGCATTACATGTTTAGAGTAAGGTACTCTTAGATACATGTACAGTAACTAGAATCCGTAGGATGAGGAAATGATACTTGAGCTAGGTGTGATATAGTCAGCCTAGTTGGGACTAATATAATAGACCATGTCCTGAACCATGTGGGTATAAGATGTGTGAAGGGAATGTGATACGATTCATTGTAGCTATTGAAGGGTTTCAGAAGTGGTTCTGGATCAACCGTTGATTTTTCGGTTAATTGGGGTTCATGATGTACTACTAGGTGCCACTCATGATTGTTCTATAATTAATGGTTAATTATAGACGACCAACATAAACCGAGAACCTATTTGGTCACACGCACAACGAGCGTAATCCAAAGGATTAAAAATGAGCTTGAGAATGAGATTCTCAGATCGAGAGAAACTAAGTTTGGTTAGACCAAACAAGGAGCGAGCTGAAGGGAGAAACTTCGCTTCCCACTTCAACTTGGTCGCTTGTGCATGGCGATCCCATCACCGTCCCTGGATTAAAAAAATTAATCCAAGATGATGACGGATTACCCAAGAAACCGATCCATCATCGTGCTATTCGATTAGAGTGGTCTCTTGAACAAACTTGTTGTTCAAGAAACCTAACTCTTTTCCTCGACTAGCCGTGGAATAGATGATGTACGGATCGCCGATTTTTGTATTTATTTTTGGGGTCCAAGTAAATTAGCCACATGCAATTACATACATAATACAAAGAAACAAAAAAAAAACTAAAATAAGAATTATACTTCTTGTTTACCACTTGGCCTTCTATTGTATCTCCTATCCTCCTCTTGGACGTTGTGTGGGCAACGATCCTCCAAGAGATGAAGCCTCCTAGATCACGTATCTTCCTTTCCTTGTTCGCTCAGAACAAAGGAAGATAATAAGTGTAACATCCCAAATTTTAGTTACTATATTTTTATTTAAAGGAAATATATATATATATATATATATATATATATAAGAATAAAAAAAATGAATAAATAGTTCATAGTCGAGGCTTGAACCATGAACCATTGATTTGGGGGAATAGGCTTCCCACCACTAAGTCATAAGATTACCAATGAGTATACCTATTGGTAGGAAAAAAGAAAGAAATTGATTAATCTAGCTGATCATTTAAAGGGATAATTAGGTTAAGAAAAATCCTAATTTATATATATATTTCTTTTCTTTCCTCTCTCTAAAACCTCACGCCTCTCTCTCTCTCTCGCTCATTTTTCCTCCAGCCGTTGTCTTCACCATCGTTCCCCGCACCGACGACGTCGAGAGCCTCGTCCGCTATGCCCGCCTCATCGCTCCCCACGACAAGAACTCCGACCACGTGAAGAATCTCGTCCAGGGCGTGATCGAGGGAGCGACCCGCGTGCTCACCGCCTCCATGACCATGAAGGAGATCTTCAAGGGCACCAAGACGTTCAAGCAGGAGGTTTTCTCTTTGCGAAGTCTAACGGTATAAATTGGTGAAAAAGCATAGGATGTAAGTATCCCCTCACCTGCAGTATAAGTGCTTACGATGTAATGTTGTATGCTTGATTTTGAACGAAAGAATCTAGAACTATGTGTAGAAGGTTTGGCTAATAGGATTAGAGAAATTATTTTTGTTGAAATTCTTCCATGTTATGCATGTTAAATGATGATTTCTATTTATGTTAGCTTAATTTTCCTTATGTCACTACCTTATGCCATGTTAAATTGTACTTATGTCGATTTATGCTATGCTACATGCTTATGTTTTCACCCATGTTAGGCATGACTCACGTATATGAAATGTCTAAGAAATGTTTCCCTAAGAATGGGGACAAGAACACTCTTTAGGACAAAGAACATGTATGTTATTTTACTTTATGCATGGCTTGTACCGGACCCTAACAAGGTCCACGGGATGGGCTCCAAGGTTGCCCCTAGGTCGACGGACATAGTACAGACCTAGTAACCTAGTAGGTTCGGGATTAGCTACCTCGGATCTATTTAGGATGTGCGCGAATGATGTATGTGGTACAATGTCGGGCCCAATATGTTGAGATTATGTTTAAGTATATAAACTATACATTTTCAAAGAGCATCTTGCATATACCATTTTATGTTCATCGAATTATCATGTTTAGAGACAATGTACTATTGCGATGAAAATGCTAAGTTTATGTTCTTTTCCTAAATTGATCATGTCTCTACTTTAAATAAATGTTGTGCTCATATGTTGTTTAAACGAACATGTCATTTCTTTACGTTTAATTCATGATGTATGTTTTTGTGAGTAGGAAAGGACCTTACTAAGCCTTTGTGCTTACAGTTTACTTTCCTTGTACTGCAGAAAAGGGCAAGGAATGGATCAATTAAAGGGAGCAGCAGGAGGTGCAAAGATGTGTGTAGCAGTGACATGGTGGACGAGATCATTTTTCATATACGGACTTATGCATGATTTTCAGTTTATGTGTAAACTGTTAGGAGACGTTAATGCTTTCTATGGTTGTAACTCAAGTTTATTTTTATGAACCTTGAAATTGTTAATACATGTTTAGTTAAATAAATTGCTAAGACCTTTTGCCATGATTAAATTGTTAGGTTGATTGGGTTAATGTAATTAGAGTTAAAAGTTGTAAAGTTTTTAAATGCTTCCGCTGTTATATGCATGAATGTATGATCGCGTAGCGCCGCCGCCCGTCTATAGGATGTGTGTTAGGAGGACGGGAAGGGCGGGCGTTACAGGTGGTATCAGAGCCCAGTTCTGCCTTTCCACTACACACACATCAAGCTTCCATCCTGCCGCTCCAAGTAAGACATTCTATGCCTACTCTATTTATTTCATGTATGATATATATACGCTAAGAAATGTTTTTAGTTGGGTATGCATGAATATAAGTAAGGATGATAAACTTATGTTGGCATTTTTTTTATCATTTATGAAGATAAGCATGGCCAGAAGACGCGGTAATGGAGTCAGTGAGACAGAATCTCCACCGGATCTTATGCAGGTGGTTACTGAACTCCAGCGTCAAGTCGCTGAACAACAGAAAGTGATAAATGCCTTAATGACTCAGCAGGGAAACCCTAGTGGACCACCAGGGGACTAGCAGGTGCATCCAGATAGGCCTGCAGCTACATTAGTACCACTAGGAGGCTCTGACCTGATAGTTCGACCAGAAGCCTACCTGATCCAGTGGCAAAGGCTGAAACCGGGTAATTGTGAACCATGGGATGCCCAGTCCTGGTTCAAAATGGTGGAAAGCATAGTAGAGCTGCTGGATTGGCCTGAACATGAAAAGATTAAGTGCGCATCCTTTTGCCTTTCTGGAGAAGCTCGAATGTGGTGGGAAAGAATTAAAGCAAAGAGGCAAGTAAACCAAATGAGATGGACGGACTTCGAAGCTGAATTTTTCGAAGAATTCTTCCATATGCGAGTGACCAACAAGCACTACGATGATTTCACTGGGTTCAGGCAAGGTGACCTATCAGTTAACAAAGCGGTGAAAAGATTCAACCGACTCGCACGCCTATGCTCAGAGTTGGTCAGCATAGAAAAAGAAAGAGTCAGACTTATGCTGAAGATGCTTCGACCTGAGATAGCTCTGAACGTGGCTGGCGGAGTGAATAGACCGCAGATAGCAGAGGAGCTGTTCAGTAGTGCCCTAATCACCGAGCACTACCTGAACAATATTAACCAGGAAAAGAAGGCGCTGAGTGAAGGCAAGAGTCATGGCCAGCCAGGAGGTCAGAAAGCTCAGGGTAACTGGAAAGAAACCACAGTGGCAAGAGGAAACAATGGAACGACTCTAAAGGTGGTCCAGCGAACAAACAAGCCAAGATTCCCCAATGTACTACATGTGGGAAACCACATACTGGGGTGTGCTACAAGGGCACGAATTGAAGGACAAGAGTCAAGGACGCCCTACCTGAGTTCGTGCACCTCCTCGTGGTATGCCCGATGCAGGTGCTCCTTCACAGCTACACCAGATGCAAGCTGCAATAGAAGGTACCCGGATAAGCCAAGGGAGATTGGAAGCCCCGCCAGTTGCGACGAATGCCAGGGTTTTCTCTCTCACTAAGGAAGACGTGGTGAACGATTCTACTGTTGTCACAGGTCAGATAATTATTTTCTGTCAGCATGCTACTGTATTATTTGATACTGGTGCAACACACTCGTTTGTCTCTACGCCTTTCACAAAGAAGATTGACATACCCCCGCAAGTTTTGGATTGCGAGTTCTTAACGACCCTGCCCTCGGGAGAAGTGATGCCTTCTACTCATATGCTGTGAGCCGCACCCATCAGAATTGCAGACAGAGAACTCTACTGTGATCTGATAGTGCTCGGCATGCAGGATTATGATGTCATATTGGGCATGGATTTCTTAAGCAAGTACGGTGCTTCGATCGAGTGTCGTAAGAGAAAAGTGGTCTTTCAGCCTGAGGCAGAACCTATGTTTGAATTCATTGGAGAGCCAAGGAACAGAACCTATAAATTCTTATCAGCTCTAAAGGCACGCAAGATGTTAGACAGGGGATGCACTGGGTTTCTAGCACATGTGGTTGATACAAATCAAGCCGAGGACCAGAAGCTAGAAGATGTCAGAGTAGTATGCCACTACCCAGAGGTATTTCCTGATGAACTACTAGGGTTATCCCCTGATAGGGAAATTGAATTTGAGATCGAATTAATTCCTGGTACTCACCCGATCTCTAAAGCACCTTACCGGATGGCGCTGACCGAATTGAAGGAACTTCAGGGACAACTACAGGAGTTACTCAACATTCACCCTAGTCACTCTCCATGGGGAGCTCGTCGCGTAAGAAGAAGAAGGATGGATAGGACTATGCTGTGCATAGACTCGCTAAATAATGTGACGATCAAGAATAGGTACCCTTTACCATGGATTGACGATCATTCGACGATTAAAAGGTGCCACCGTCTTTTCAAAGATTGACCTCGGATCTGGCTATCATCAAGTGAAAGTGAAATCGGATGATATATCGAAGAGTTTTCGAACAAGATCGGACATTATGAGTTCGTAGTCATGCCTTCGGGTGTGAATGCTCCTGCTATGTTCATGGACCTGATGAATCGGGTATTCTCGGCGTTTCTTGACAAGTTCATGATCGTCTTCATTGATGATATCCTCGTCTATTCGAGAAATCAAGAAGAGCACGCCGAACACCTGAAGATGGTATTACAGATTCTTCGAGAAAAGCAACTATATGCCAAGTTCTCCAAATGTGAATTCTGGCTCGATCAAGTATCTTTTCTGGGTCATATTATATCCAAAGACGGAGTTATAGTAGACCCAAGAAAGATTAAAGCTGTGAGTAACTGGAGCAGGCCAAAGAATGCTAGTGAAGTGAGGAGTTTTCTCAAATTAGCGGGCTATTACCGGAAATTCGTAGAAGACTTCGCCAGAATAGCAACACCTATGACAGTTCTCACCTAGAAGAACAAGAAGTATGTATGGACAGAGGAATGTGAGAAGAGTTTCTTGGAGCTGAAAAGGAGACTTACAAGTGCTCCAATCCTTACTCTCCCAGAGAACGGCAAGAGCTTCGACATGTACAGCAATGCCTCCGGATTGGGACTCGGAGCTGTACTTATGCAGAGGGGTAAAGTTATTGCATATGCCTCTAGGAAACTCAAGGAACATGAAAAGAACTATCCCACTCACGATTTAGAGCTAGTAGCTGTGGTCTTCACTCTCAAGGTATGGAGGCACTATCTGTATGGAGCACAGTGCAAGATTTATACAGATCACCAGAGTCTGTGGTATTTCTTCACTCAGAAGGACCTCAATATGAGACAATGCAGATGGCTGGAGCTCGTGAAGGACTATGACTGCGAGATCTTTTACCATCCTGGCAAGGCAAACAAAGTGGCCGATGCACTCAGCAGGAAGTCCAGTGCCACCCTGATGTCCTTATCGGTATTGTCTCGACCACTGGAGAAGGAAATTATGCGCTATGGAATCGAGGTTATTTTCGGGCAACTTTCAACCATGGTAATAATACCAGCACTATTCGATGACATATTAGCAAAACAAAGTGATGATCCAAGTCTCCAGAGGATCAAGCAGGAGATCCTAGAAGGAAAAGGCGAGGGTTTCCGTATCGCCAATAGCGGAGTATTATACCTTAGGGATCGGTTATGTATCCCTAACGATCCGGAACTACGCAAAAAGATATTAGAGGAGGCTCACGGAACCCCCTATTCTATGCATCCGGGATCCACCAAAATGTATCAAGACCTGAAAGAGAAGTTCTAGTGGTCTGGTATGAAGAGGGACGTAGTTCAGCACGTCAGTACCTACCTGACCTACCAGCAAGTTAAAGTAGAACACCAGAGGCCTGGAGGAGTTCTGCAACCGATCCAAATTCCGGAGTGGAAATGGGAAGACATCTCTATGGATTTCATTTCAAGTCTTCCCAGGACTACGAACGGATATGACACTATATGGTTTATCATTGACAGATTGACAAAGTCAGCTCATTTCCTAGCGATCAAGATGACATATTCGATTGAGCAACTGACTCAATTATATGCTAAGGAAATCATCAGATTGCATGGTATTCCCAAGACCATCATTTCAGATAGGGATGGTCGCTTCACTTCACAGTTTTGGGGATGCCTTCATAAGGCACTTGCAGCGCAGCTGCGTTTGATCTGCCTTTCATCCTCAGACAGATGGGCAAACAGAAAGGGTGAACCAAGTACTGGAAGACATGTTATGAGCTTGTGCCTTGGATTTCAAAGGGAGTTGGTGCCGCTACTTATGTTTAGCGAAATTCACTTACAATAATAGCTACCAAGCTACCATCGGAATGGAACCTTATGAAGCATTATATGGGAGGAGATGTAGGTCTCCGATCTGTTGGTACGAAGGTGGTAAGAAGAAAGAGATGAGACTTCAGATGGATTTCATCGACGACACCACCCGAGCGATACAAAATATCCGCCAAAGAATAGAGACTGCTCAGAGCCGACAGAAGAACTATGCGGATCAGCGATGTAGACCTTTGGAATTGAATGTCGGAGATTTGATATTTCTTCGGGTAGCTCCTATGAAAGGAATAATGAGATTTGGAAAGAAAGGAAAGCTAAGTCCGTGATATGTAGGACCGTACAAGATCCTGAAAAGAGTTGGAAAGGTAGCTTACGAGCTAAGACTACCTCAGGAGATATCTGCTATTCACAACGTGTTCCATGTCTCGATGCTTAAGAAGTGCATTTCCAGTACCGACCAAGTGGTCGAGCCACATGTTGGTGCAATCGGCCCAGGTCACGATTGACCAGGACTCGAGTTTGACTCGAGTGATGTTTTGATGTTCGACAAAAATATATGACAATGTAATTGTCATGGGAAAGTCCAAGTCTTGGGTACTTGGCATGGAAAGTCCAAGTGGGACACTTGGCATTTGGTAATGTCCAAGCATGGGTCTTGGCAATGGAAAGTCCAACATGGGTTGGCAAGGGAAAGTCCAAGAATGGGTCTTGGCATAAAAAGTCCAACATGGGTTGGCAAGGGAAAGTCCAAGCTCGAGTCTTGGCATTTGAGAAGTCCAAGGGTTTGATATTGGCGGTGTAAAGTCCAAGCCGGAGTCTTGGCAGCACAAGTCCAATGGTTGGCGGCGTAAAGTCCAAGCGGAGTCTTGGCGGCATAAGTCCAATGTGCCTTGGCGGTGTAGACACCGTTAGCATGACATAGCCGATGGAAGCACCTGAAGGCTAGCGCGATGGATAAACAAGTCATGGATGACTTGGAGGGATCCGAGAGGCGTGAGGCTGATGGAGGTGGATAGAAGGCTTAGGTCTAGGCTAAGGGTGGTCTAGCAAGTATGGGGGCACCATACTTGGGCTAAAACCTCATGTTTGAGGTGTGCCAGTCGACTGGTGCCATGTGGCAGTCGACTGGACAGAGTTAACTAGGGTTTGACTGCGGGAAGTGGCCTAGCGATCATTGGAGGATGGCGGTCGGCGGTGGTTCGAAATCGGCCCGATTGCATGATCGGTCGGCGGTGCTCGAAATTGGCCCGCGAGTGTAGTCTCACTCGACCACTGGGACCAACAGTCGATTGAGTACGCCATCAGTCGACTGATGGGTTTGATCAGTCGACTGATGGTAGATCCGTTGGACTTATCCAGCGTGGATCTAGCCGTTGTCTCACGACAACAGTGGCATCAGTCGACTGATGGTCCCGAGCAGTCGACTGATCGACTTTTTCCAGCATAGGTTGAAGCTTTATAAGGAGCTCGTGATGGAGGAATTTGGCATGGTTCTTTGAGGCGATTTGGGGCGAGTTGCTACTGCAATTCAGGGTCTCCAAGTGCTACTCGATCAACCTAGCGATCAAGCATTCAAGAGCATTTGTAAAGTGTTTTTCTTTACTAGTCTTGCTTTGTATTTCATTGTATTTGCTTGTAGCTTTTGATTATTGTTGTTATAATCTTGTACGAGGTTTCTCCGCCTCCGGATTGTTCCAAGAAGGAGTGTTTTATAGTTGTGTGTGATTGGCATCGCTAGGGTTCGTACGAACCCGATCCATGGAGTAGGAACCGTGCGGTTCCGAACCACGTTAAATAATTGTGTTCGTGTGTGATTGTTTATTTCATTATTGTATTATTTCTATTTCCGCTGCGTACTAACGAAATTGTAGAGACGATCACGATCAAATTCCATCAATGAACGAACACTCGCTATTCACCCCCCCTCTAGCCATTACAAAGATCCTAACAAGTGGTATCAGAGCCCGGGGCTCTTCTACGGATTAACAACCCGGAGTCAAGATGCTAGAGGGAAAGATGGAAGTCCAAGAACAATTAGGATGGGACATCAACACACCGGTCCCTTATTCATTCTATGGAAGAGAAGGCTTCAATTCTTGGAAGAAAAGGATTGAAGATTTTTTGATGATGAAAGATTTTGAGGGGTTGTCCCTATTAATGGAAGGATTTGAGTTTCCAAGAGGACCAAAAGGTGGATTCCTCAAAAGGAAGAGATGGAGTGAAGATCAAATTCAAGCCTTCGAGAAAAACGTAAAGGTAGTAAATTTTATTTTTGATTTGGTCCCTAATGATATTGTGTGTATGGTAGGGGACTTTATGGATGCTAAAGAGTTATGGAGCCAAGTGGCAAAGCTCCATGAAAACTCATCATCGGTCGAACAAGAAGAAGAAGAAGAGGTGGAAGAAGTATCCACTTCTAGGATTGAGGAGGAGAGACCATCTACACCGGAGCAACCTCAAGAAGAGCCTTCAACATCCGGTCAAGATGAGGAAGCTCAAAATTCAACTCCGACACCTACCATCACCCTAGGTAACTCAAGCATATGTGTTAATAATAAAATGCATATAATATATTTTGAGTGTAGGGAAACCGGGCACTACAAGAGCAAGTGCCCAAAGAAGATTAAGAAAGCTCCTCCGGCGCCCAAAAGTTAACAAAAGTCAAAGGATGCCGGTTCCCCAAGTCAAAAGAGCAAGGAGCATGTTATATGCTTCAAGTGCAATTCAAAAGGACATTATAGAAATCAATGTCCTAGGGGGAAGAAGAAGATCCATGAGAGAGCTACACATGTAGGGGGAGCTTCCAAAGCTAACCCTAAGGTATTTTTAAATAAAGCTCTTTATTCAAATAATGTCAAAAAGCATGCTAGAAATAATTTTAGCAATATTCCTATCTATCACAAAGAGCATGCTAGAAATAAGGAATTTTGTCTAGGAGCTAAGAAAGTCAACCTTAGGAATAAGGAAAAATTTGGGACTAATGTCCCTAAAAATATCATACCTAGGGAATCAATTAGGAAAATAGGAGAACACCTAGGTCTTAATCCCAAATGGACTAGGCATATGCCTAGGAAGACCCATGCCCAAGGATTAACTAAAAATTCAAAAATTGGGCAATTAGAAAAGGAAAATCAAGTCTTGAGGTCAAGGCTTGAAAAGATGGAGAAGACCCTTGCAAAAATGCAAAATCAATTTCAAGGGTCAAGAGGTCAACATTTAGGGTCGAGAAGTCAAAGCCTAGGGTCTAATGGTCAAAAATCAAGACCTAGGAAACTAGATTCATCCAAGGGCAAACCTAAGCCCAAGGAAACCTATCACAGTGTTCTATTTGATTATGAAACACAAACTAGGTCTAGGAAGACCAAGGTCAATAGGGAAGTCATCCCTAGAGTTGACCAAGGGTTGTGCCTAGTGGCTAAGGTTTCTAGAAAACCTAGGGTGACCACTAAGAAGGTTGCAAGGGGAGTTACCCCTAGAGTCAACCTAGGTAAGACCCAAATGACCAAGGCTAATAAGCCTAGAAGGGTCATTAGGAAGGTATCTAGGGAGGTTATCCCTAAGGAATACCTAGTTAACCCAAGGAGCTCAAATAGGTTTTGGGTTCCTAGGAGCGTGATAGATTCACGCTAGATGGGGTTAGGATGTGCTAACCTTGATTGGATGGGTAGTTAACTCAACCATGGCAAAGGTGGCACTTTAGGATATTTTCAAGGTTATGGTTACCTTGGAAATACATTTGAGTCTTAATCCTAAAAGTTTTAGGATGTGCCAATATTACTTGAGAAGTTTGATAAAATGATCAAAATTGGCACAATTTAGGTTTAGAGGTTAGTGTGCCATTTTGGGTTTTTGGCACACTTGGGAGAAAAATAAAAATATGGCAAAATATAATTAATTATATCAAATGACAATTAATATTAAAATTTAGGTATGCTTATACCTATACCTTTTTTATTGTCCATGTCATATAACATGCCATGACATCATATTTATTTTTATCATTTAAATGTCATGATCATGTTTTAGGATTAAGTTTTTAAATGTCATCTGTTTTTAGATTTTATCTTATGCCATGACATCATGATCATTGGCCATGTTTTAATAATGCTATTATTTATGCCATGATCATACATTTCATGCATTTAATTGATTAAAATTGATATGAGGACTATGACATGACTTGGAGTCCCATGTATAAGAGAATCAAGTAGGGTTGCCTTAGAAGATGCATGAAACCCTAGATTAAGTGAACCAAAAACCCACATCTCACATCCAATTGACACGTATGTGTATTTATACACCCTAGATACATGTGAGATGCTAGGATATGAGTTGAGTTCAAGGTGCATAGTTTTTGCGTCTAGATGAACTAAAACTCATCTAATTTCAATTATGGATCATTGGGAAAGCTTGTGTACAAGTCATGTGAATAGAGCCCAAGGAATATGATCCAAAATAAGGTTTTTAAAATATTTTAAAATCATTTTGAAAAACCTTGGTGAAGTCTATCTCTTGATAGCAATCACCATTGATGAGATTGATACAAAGTGAGCTTAAACTTTAAAGTTTTTAGTCACTTTTGGATTTTGTATCAATTTCACTATTTTATGGGTAAAATATTTTTCAAACATTTTTCACCCATTGTATTAGTCATAAGTATTATACGTATCAAATTTCATGATTTTTCGATATACATATAATTAGTTATGATTTTCCAAAACTCATTTCTGATAATTAAAAATCGAGATTTTGATGTCGATCGGCCCTGGTGTCGATCGTGATGATGGGCGTGTCAGTCGACTGATTTCTGAATCACTCGACTGATAGCCTAATTTCGGGGTAACCAAGGTTGTTTAACCCGATTTCAGCTGCGGTTAAGGTCCCTAACCACTCCTAACCCTAGGATATGCTTTGGGAAGCATGATGAAGGGTGAAAATCCATTGGATATGGATTAGGAGAGGTGTTTAGGGTTTGTATCAATTTTAAGGTGTTGGAAAGTTCAATGTTGAATTTCTAACCTTAATTTTGATGGCTTAGAGTTCCTATTGGCTTAGGGACTTCCCAAGGACATTGTTGGTGCAATGGTCAAGGGGGAGCAAGCCTTTAGGGGGAGGTATCCATCTTGGGATGATGGATGTATTTTTTTCTCCTTGAAGAGGAGAAGTTATTGGGAGAGTATCATCAATTGGGAAAATTGATGGGTTTTTTATACCCAATTTGGAAATTGGGAGAATGAATAGGATTGCCTCTCTTGAGTGATATGGGACTTATCACTAGGAAGATGGTAGTCATCCTAGGTATTTTTAGACAAAGGGGGAGATTGTAAGATCTCATTGGGACATGCGACATTGACCTCCTTGGAGAGATAACTTTTTTGATGTTAGTCAAAAAGGGGGAGAATGTTTGGGGGAGAACATTTGGAGAATGTTTAAGATTACCAATTTGGAATAATTGGTAAGGGATTTGAGTTAGTGTTCTAACTCAATGATTTGTTTGGTTTTTGTCAAACATTAAAAAGGGGGAGATTGTTGGTGCAATCAGCCCAGGTCACGATTGACCAGGACTCGAGTTTGACTCGAGTGATGTTTTGATGTTCGACAAAAATATATGACAATGTAATTGTCATGGGAAAGTCCAAGTCTTGGATACTTGGCATGGAAAGTCCAAGTGGGACACTTGGCATTTGGTAAAGTCCAAGCATGGGTCTTGGCAATGGAAAGTCCAACATGGGTTGGCAAGGGAAAGTCCAAGCATGGGTCTTGGCATAAAAAGACCAACATGGGTTGGCAAGGGAAAGTCCAAGCTTGAGTCTTGGCATTTGAGAAGTCCAAGGGTTTGATATTGGCGGTGTAAAGTCCAAGCGGGAGTCTTGGCAGCATAAGTCCAATGGTTGGGGGCGTAAAGTCCAAGCGGAGTCTTGGCGGCGTAAGTCCAATGTGCCTTGGCGGTGTAGACACCGTTAGCATGACATAGCCGATGGAAGCACCTGAAGGCTAGCGCGATGGATAAACAAGTCATGGATGACTTGGAGGGATCCGAGAGGCGTGAGGCTGATGGAGGTGGCTAGAAGGCTTAGGTCTAGGCTAAGGGTGGTCTAGCAAGTATGGGGGCACCATACTTGGGCTAAAACCTCATGTTTGAGGTGTTCCAGTCGACTGGTGCCATGTGGCAGTCAACTGGACCGAGTTAACTAGGGTTTGACTGCGGAAAGTGGCCTAGCAGTTGATCTGCGGAGGATGGCGGATCGGGGTGGCTCGAAATCGGCCCGGATTGCATGATCGATCGGCGGTGCTCGAGAATTCGACCACAGTGTAGTCTCAACTCGGCCGCTGGGACCGTGATCAGTGAGAGCGCCATCATCGATCGTGATGGGTTTGATCGATCGTGATGGTAGATCCGTTGGACTTATCGATTGGATCTAGTTGTCTCCACGACAGCGATGGCATCGATCGTGATGGTCGGCGATCGGTGATCGACTTTTCGGCCGAGTTGAAGCTTTATAAGGAGCTCGTGATGGAGGAATTTGGCATGGTTCTTTGAGGCGATTTTGGGCGAGTTGCTACTGCAATTCAGGGTCTCCAAGTGCTACTCGATCAACCTAGCGATCAAGCATTCAAGAGCATTTGTAAAGTGTTTTTCTTTACTAGTCTTGCTTTGTATTTCATTGTATTTGCTTGTAGATTTTGATTATTGTTGTAATCATCTTGTACGAGGTTTCTCCGCCTCCGAATTGTTCCAAGAAGGAGTGTTTTATAGTGGTGTGTGATTGGCATCGCTAGGGTTCGTACGAACCCGATCCATGGAGTAGGAACCGTGCGGTTCCGAACCACGTTAAACAATTGTGTTCGTGTGTGATTGTTTATTTTGTTATTGTATTATTTCTATTTCCGCTGCATACTAACGAAATTGTAGAGACGATCACGATCAAATTCCATCAACGAACGAACACGCACTATTCACCCCCCCTCTAGTCATTACAAAGATCCTAACACCACAGACAGTGCAAATTTAAGAGGACCTGAGCTATGAAAGTCAACCTATCTGGATACTAGACCGAGAAGTCAAAAGACTAAGAAATAAAGAAGTACCCTTAGTGAAGGTCCTATGGCAAAGTCAACGATATGAAGAAGCCACCTGAGAATGTGAGGATGACATGAAGCAAAAGTACCTCGAGTTGTTCTAAGTTTCGAGGACGAAACTTTTATAAGGCATAAGGGATTGTGACTTCCCAAATTTTAGTTACTATATTTTTATTCAAAGGAAATATATATATATATATATATATATATATATATATATAAGAATAATAATAAAAAATGAATAAATAGTTCGTAGTCGAGGCTTGAACCATGAACCGTTGAGTTGGGGGAATAGGCTTCCCACCACTAAGTCATAAGATTACCAATTTGTAGGATATAACAGAATATATCTATTGGTAGAAAAAAGAAAGAAGTTGATTAATCTATCTGATCATTTAAAGGGATAATTAGGTTAAGAAAAATCCTAATTTATATATATATTTCTTTTCTTTCCTCTCTCTAAAACCTCTCTCTCTCTCTCTCTCTCTCGCTCATTTTTCCTCCAGCCGCCGTCTTCACCATCGGTCCCCGCACCGACGATGTCGAGAGCCTCGTCCGCTATGCCCGCCTCATCGCTCCCCACGACAAGAACTCCGACCACGTGAAGAATCTCGTCCAGGGCGTGATCGAGGGAGCGACCCGCGTGCTCACCGCCTCCATGACCATGGAGGAGATCTTCAAGGGCACCAAGACGTTCAAGCAGGAGGTTTTCTCTTTGCGAAGTCTAATGGTATAAATTGGTGAAAAAGCGTAGGATGTAAGTATCTCCTCACCTACAGTATAAGTGCTTACGATGTAATGTTGTATGCTTGATTTTGAATGAAAAAATCTAGAACTATGTGTAGAAGGTTCGGCTAATAGGATTAGAGAAATTATTCTTGTTGAAATTCTTCCACGTTATGCATGTTAGTGATGATTTCTATTTATGTTAGCTTAATTTTCCTTATGTCACTACCTTATGCCATGTTAAATTGTACTCATGCCGATTTATGCTATGCTACATGCTTATGTTTTCACCCATGTTAGGCATGACTCATGTATATGAAATGTCTAAGAAATGTTTCCCTAAGAGTGGGGACAAGAACACTCTTTAGGACAAAGAACATGTATGTTATTTTACTTTATGCATGGCTTGTACCGGACCCTAACAAGGTCCACGGGATGGACTCCAAGGTTGCCCCTAGGTCAACGGACATAGTACGGACCTAGTAACCTAGTAGGTTCGGGATTAGCTATCTCGGATCTATTTAGGATGCGCGCGAATGATGTGTGTGGTACAATGCCGGCCCCAATATGTTGATATTATGTTTAAGTATATAAACTATACGTTTTCAAAGAGCATCCTGCATATACCATTTTATGTTCATTGAATTATCATGTTTAGAGACAATGTACTGTTGCGATGAAAATGCTAAGTTTATGTTCTTTTCCTAAATTGATCATGTCTCTAATTTAAATAAATGTTGTGCTCATATATTGTTTAAATGAACATGTCATTTCTTTACGTTTAATTCATGATGTATGTTTTTGTGAGTAGGAAAGGACCTTACTAAGCTTATGTGCTTACAGTTTACTTTCCTTGTACTGCATAAAAGGGAAAGGAATGGATAAATTAAAGGGAGCAGCAGGAGGGGCAAAGATGTGTGTAGCAGTGGCATGGTGGATGAGATCATTTTTCATGTACGGACTTATGCATGATTTTCAGTTTATGTGTAAATTGTTAGGAGACGTTAATGCTTTCTATGGTTGGTACTCAAGTTTATTTTTATGAACCTTGAAATGGTTAATACTGTTAGGATCTTTGTAACGGCTAGAGGGGGATGAATAGCGTTTGATCATTCGTAGATGGAATTCAATCGCGTGCTTGTCTACAATTTTCGTTAGCGCAGCGGAATATAGATAATGATAGCAATAATGAAATAGACAATTACACACGAACACGTGTATGTAATGTGGTTCGGAACCGCACGGTTCCTACTCCACGGATCGAGCTCTACGAGCTCTAGTGATGCACATGCACTCACTAATCACAAATACTCTTTCTCGACATAGGTCGGAGGTGGAGAAACCCCTTACAAGTAATCTTACAACAATAAGATACAAATACAAGCAATTACAATAATGAAATAAAATGCAAGTAAAGAAAACTACTTTACGATTGCCTTTAGATTGCTTGGTTGCTTGAAATCACCTTGGAGACCCTGATTGCAACAACAAATCGCTCCCAAACCCTCAAGAAAATCGATGCCAATTTCCTCCATCACGAGCTCCTTTTATAGCTTCAACCTGTGCTGGAAAAAGTCAATCAGTCGACTGATCGGGACCATCAGTCGACTGATGCCACTGTTGTCATGAGACAACGGCTAGATCCACGCTGGATAAGTCCAACGGATCTACCATCAGTCGACTGATCAAACCCATCAGTCGACTGATGGTGTCCTCACTCGACTTCTGGTCCCAGCGGTCGAGTGAGACTACACTCTGTGGCCGAATTCCCGAGCACCAGTCGATTGATCATGCAATCAGTCGACTGCTCGAGGCATCAGTCGACTGTCCATCTATGGCGGTGATCACACTACTTCCGCAATCAAACCCTAGTTGACGCCACATGGCACCAAATCATGAGGTTTTAGCCCAAGTTTGGTGCCCCCATACTTGCTAGACCACCCTTAGCCTAGACCTAAGCCTTCTAGCCACCTCCATCAGCCTCACGCCTCTCGGATCCCTCCAATTCATCCATGACTTGTTCATCCATCGCGCTAGCCTTAAGGTGCTTCCATCGGCTATGTCATGCTAACGGTGTCTACACCGCCAAGACACATTGGACTTACACTGCCAAGACTCCGCTTGGACTTTACGCCACCAACCATTGGACTTATGCTGCCAAGACTTCCGCTTGGACTTTACGCCGCCAATATCAAACCCTTAGACTTCTCAAATGTCAAGACACAAGCTTTGACTTTCCCTTGCCAACCCATGTTGGACTTTCCATGCCAAGTACTCAAGACTTGGACTTTACCTTGCCAACACCCATGCTTGGACTTTCCATGCCAACTCATGTTGGACTTTCCATTGCCAAGAACCATGCTTGGACTTTACCAAATGCCAAGTGTTCCACTTGGACTTCCCATGCCAAGTACTCAAGACTTGGACTTTTCCATGACAATTACATTGTCATATGTTTTTGTCGAACATCAAAACATCACTCGAGTCAAACTCGAGTCCTGGTCAATCGTGACCTGGGCCGATTGCACAAACAATCTCTCCCTTTTTGATGTTTGACAAAAACCAATCAAAACATTTAGTTAGAACACTAACTCAAATCCCTTACCAATTATCCCAAATTGGTAAACACTCTCCAAATGTTCTCCCCCAAACATTCTCCCCCTTTTTGACTAACATCAAAAAGGTTTTCTCTCCAAGGAGGTCAATGTCTCATGTCCCAATGAGATCTTACAATCTCCCCCTTGATCCAAAAATACCTAGGATGCCTACCATCTTCTTAGTGATAAGTCCCATATCACTCAAGAGAGGCAATCCTGTACACTCTCCCAATTTCCAAATTGGGTTTCTAAAAATCCATCAATTTTCCCAATTGATAATATTCTCCCCTTCAAGAAGAAAGAAAAACACATCCATCACTCCAAGATGGATACGTCCCCCTAAAGGCTTGCTTGCCCTTGACCATTGCACCAACAATGTCCTTGGGAAGTCCCTAAGCCAATAGGAACTCTAAACCATCAAAATTAAGGTTAGAAATTCAACATTGAACTTTCCAACACCTTAACATTGATACAAACCTTAAACAACTCTCCTAATCCATATCAATGGATTTCGCCCTTCATCATGCTTCCCAAAGCATATCCTAGGGTTAGGAGTGGCTAGGGATCTTAACCGCAGCCGAAATCGGGTTAGACAAGCTTGTTTATCTCAAAATCAGGCAATCAGTCGAGTGATTCAGAAATCACGATCAACCTACATCACGATATCGCCACTGCCACTATGAATCGATAATCAAAATCCGATTTTCAGTTATCAGAAATGAGATTTAGAAATTCATAAATAATTATACGTTTATCGAAAAATCACGAAAATTGATATGTATAATACCTATGACCAATACAATGGGTGAAAAATGTTTGAAAAATATTTTACCCATAAAATATCGAAATTGATACAAAATTCATAAGTGAAGAAAACTTCTAAGTTTTTGGCTCACTTTGTATCAATCTCATCAATGGTGATTGCTATCAAAAGGTAGACTTCACCAAGGTTTTTCAAAATGATTTTAAAATGTTTTCAAAACCTTATTTTGGATCATATTTCTTGGGCTATATATACATGACTTGTACACAAGCTTTCCCAATGATCCACCTGTTGAGTTAAGATGAGTTTGGGTTCAACTAGATGCAAAAACTATGCACCTTGAACTTAACTCATATCCTAGCATCTCACATGTATCTAGGGTGTATAAATACACATACATGTCAATTGGATGTGAGATGTGGGTTTTGGTTCATTTAATCTAGGGTTGCATGCATTTTTCTAAGGCAACCCTACTTGATTCCCTTATAAATGGGACTCCAAGTCATGCCATTGTCCTTAAATCAATTTCAATCAAATTATCTTAAATGCATGAGTGATTATGGCATTAGAGATGATATAGATAAACACATGCTCATAATCATGATGTCATGACATAATATGAAATCTAAAAACACATGACATTAATCCTTAAACCTAAGCATAATCATGACATATAAAATGATTAAAAATAAGCATGATGTCATGGCATGTTATATGGCAAACAAAGCATGGCATATAAAATATATAGGTAAAGTAATACCTAAATTTTAATATTAATTGCCATTTCATATAATTAATTATATTTTGCCATATTTCTATTTTTTTTTCTTTCTCCTAAGTGTGCCAAAAACCCAAAATGACACACTAACCTCTAAACCTAAATTGTGCAAATTTAATTGATTTTTCTTAATTTCAAAAATGCATTGGCACACCCTAAACCCATCTAGCATGAATCAATCACGCTCTTAGGAACCCAAACCCGATTTGAGCTCCTAGGGTTAATTAGGTATTCCTTAGGGATAACCTCCCTAGATACCTTCCTAATGACCCTCCTAGGCTTGTTAGCCTTGGTCATTTGGGTCTTACCTAGGTTGACTCTAGGGGTAACTCCCCTTACAACCTTCTTAGTGGCCACCCTAGGTTTCCTAGAAACCTTGGCCACTAGGCACAACCCTTTGTCAACTCTAGGGATGACTTCCCTATTGACCTTAGTTTTCCTAGGTTTAGTTCCATAATCAAATGGAACATTGTGATAGGTTTCCTTGGGCTTAGGTTTGCCCTTGGATGAATCTAATTTCCTAGGTCTTGATTTTTAACCATTTGACTCTAGGCTTTGACTTCTAGACCCTACATGTTGACCTCTTGACCCTTGAAACAGATTTTGCATTTTTACAAGGGTTTTTTCCATCTTTTCAAGCCTTGACCTCAAGACTTGATTTTCCTTTTTTAGTTGCCCAATTTTAGAATTTTGATTTAAACCTTGGGCATTGGACTTCCTAGACATATGCCTAGTCCATTTAGGATTGAAACCTAGGTGTTCTCCTATTTTCTTGATAGATTTCCTAGGTAAAATATTTTTAGGAACATTAGTCCCAAATTTCTTCTTATTTCCTAAGTGGACACTCTTAGCACCTAAACAAATATGTCTATTATTTCTAGAATGCTTTTCATGTACAATAGCAAGAGAATTAAAACTCCTAGCATGCTTTTGACTTTGAAATTTAGAAGGTGCAAGATTAGAGGTTACCCTAGGGTTTGTCTTCGAGGCTCCCCCTACATGTATAGCTCCCTCTTTGACTTTCTTGCTCCCCCTAGGGCATGAATTCCTAAAATGCTCCGGTTGTTGACACTTGAAGCAAATGACATGCTCTTTGCTTCTTCTAGTGGTGGCACCGGCATCTTTTGATCTTTCTTGAGGTTTTGGTGCCGGAGGAGCTTTTCTGATCTTCTTTGGGCACTTGCTCTTATAGTGCCCAGTTTCCCTACACTCAAAGCAAATTATATAATTTTTATTTAAACTTAAATTGCTTGAGTTACCTAGTTCGGTGGTAGAGACCGGAATTGGACTTTGGGCTTCTTCATCTTGACCAGATGTCGAAGCTTCTTCTCGATGTTCCGGTATGGAGGTTCTCTCCTCCCCCTCAATCCTTGAGGTGGATGCTTCTTCCACTTCCTCCACCTCTTCCAATCCGGAAGTTGACTCCTCACTTTCTTGTGAGGATGATGATGATTCTTCTTCGGTCTCCTCCTCTTCCAAGTCTTCTTGGACCGATTCGGGATTGTCGTGGAACTTGATCAACTTGTTCCACAACTCCTTGGCATCCCTATAGCTTCTTAATCTGGACAAAATGTTGTTAGGTATCAAGTTAATCAACATTTTTGTTACCTTAACGGTTGTCTTGAATTTTTCCCGTTGCTCCTCGGTCCATCGCTTCATTTTGAGGATTTCACCGTTCTCCCCTCTCGGAGCATCAAAACCTATAGTCACAGCAAACCAATTTTCGATATTTGTCATTAGAAAATATTCCATCCTACCTTTCCAATATGCGAAATGTTCACGGTTGAAGGAAAGTGGAATGTTGACGTCATCACCCAATTTTTCTTGGAAATCCATATTCTTTCCTCTAGCTTCTTGACTCTGGGTTGTTAATCCGTAGAAGAGCCCCGGGCTCTGATACCACTTGTTAGGATCTTTGTAACGGCTAGAGGGGGGTGAGTAGCATTTGATCGTTCGTAGATGGAATTAAATCGCGTGTTTGTCTACAATTTTCGTTAGCGCAGCGGAATATAGATAATGATAGCAATAACAAAATAGACAATTACACACGAACACGAGTATGTAATGTGGTTCACAACCGCACGGTTCCTACTCCACGGATCGAGCTCTACGAGCTCTAGTGATGCACATGCACTCACTAATCATAAATACTCCTTCTCGACACAAGTCGGAGGTGGAGAAACATCTTACAAGTAATCTTACAACAATAAGATACAAATACAAGCAATTACAATAATGAAATAAAATGCAAGTAAAGAAAACTACTTTACGATTTCCTTTGGATTGCTTGATTGTTTGGTTGCTTGAAATCACCTTGGAGACCCTAATTTGCAACAACAAATCGCTCCAAAACCCTCAAGAAAACCGATGCCAATTTCCTCCATCACGAGCTCCTTTTATAGCTTCAACCTGTGCTGGAAAAAGTCGATCAGTCGACTGATTGGGACCATCAGTCGACTGATGCCACTATTGTCGTGAGACAACAGCTAGATCCACGCTGGATAAGTCCAACGGATATACCATCAGTCGACTGATGGTGTCCTCACTCGACTGCTGGTCCCAACGGTCGAGTGAGACTACACTCTGTGGCCGAATTCCTGAGCACCAGTCGACTGATCATGCAATCAGTCGACTGCTCGAGGCATCAGTCGACTGCCCATCTATGGCAGTCGACTACTAGGCCACTTCTCGTAGTCAAACCCTAGTTGACTCGATCCAGTTGACTGCCACATGGCACCAGTCGACTGGCACACCTCAATCATGAGGTTTTAGCCCAAGTATGGTGCCCCATACTTGCTAGACCACCCTTAGTCTAGACCTAAGTCTTCTAGCCACCTCCATCAACCTCACGCCTCTCGGATCCCTCCAAGTCATCCATGACTTGTTCATCCATCACGCTAGCCTTCAGGTGCTTCCATCGGCTATGTCATTCTAACGGTGTCTACACCGCCAAGGCACATTGGACTTACACTGCTAAGACTCCGCTTGGACTTTACGCCGCCAACCATTGGACTTATGCTGCCAAGACTTCCGCTTGGACTTTACGCCGCCAATATCAAACCCTTGGACTTCTCAAATGCCAAGACACAAGCTTGGACTTTCCCTTGCCAACCCATGTTGGACTTTCCATGCCAAGTACTCAAGACTTGGACTTTACCTTGCCAACACCCATGCTTGGACTTTCCATGTCAACTCATGTTGGACTTTCCATTGCCAAGAACCATGCTTGGACTTTACCAAATGCCAAGTGTTCCACTTGGACTTCCCATGCCAATTACTCAAGACTTGGACTTTTCCATGACAATTACATTGTCATATGTTTTTGTCGAACATCAAAACATCACTCGAGTCAAACTCGAGTCCTGGTCAATCGTGACCTGGGCCGATTGCACCAACAAATACATGTTTAGTTAAATAAATTGCTAAGACCTTTTGCCATGATTAAATTGTTAGGTTTATTGGGTTAATGTAATTAGAGTTAAAAGTTGTAAAGTTTTTAAATGCTTCCGCTGTTATATGCATGAATGTATGATTGCGTAGCACCTCCGCCTATCTATAGGATTTGTGTTAGGAGGACGGGAAGGGCGGGCGTTACAATAAGCTCCCTTCGTCTTTTATCTAGTTCCGGACACAATCCCTTTAGAGAAAGATCAAACCTCTTTCTCCTCTTTTTTGTTGCCATCGGCCACCATGGAGAGGGAGATGGAAGATGGGCACCGACCAACCAAAGAAAGAAGAGCAAAGCCTTGCCCTAGTTGCCGTTGGCCAAAGCTTGAGGAAGAAAGGAGATGGGCGCTGGCCAAGAAGAGAAGGAAGATGAGATATGGGCGCCAACTAACTAAAGAAAGAAGAGCAAAGCCTTGCCCTAGTTGCCGCCCAAAGTCTCCAAACCCTAGCCGCCCAAGCCAAAGAGCAAAACCCTAATCCTTTCCATTTCTCTCACCGCCCAAGCCCTAGCCCTCCTTTTATAGAGCTAGGCTTAAGCCTCCTTTCAATCTCCACCGTCGGATCTAGGGATTCAATTTCCACCGTCAGATCTAGGGTTTCATTTTCCACCATCGGATCTAGGCTTCATGAGGGTTTTAATAGGCTACAATAGGGACCATGAAGAGGAGTTGGATCTTGGCCACCCAATGGATCTAGCCCACATAAAGTCCGATCCATTAATGATAATTCACATTCCACTAGAGGATTATCATTGATCTACCTCACCAACCCCAATAAATAAATATGGGCTCCATATATTAATTTTACAAATATCTCCCCGTGTTTAAGATCTCGAATGTCCATCAATTAATTAATTTACTGATAATTAATTAATCAACATCTAACTCCAAGAGTAGTACCACTCAACCTCATCATCATGTCGGACCAAGTCCACCTGCAGGGTTTACATGATGATCCTTATGAGCTCCTAAAGGGGACATCATCATCCTAATGTTGGATCGAGTGGATCGCTAGAGGGGGGGGTGAATAGTGATAAAAACTTTTTCTTTTAAATCGTTCGGTAGACAATTAAATGCAGCGAAAATGTAAATAAAAACTAAATGAGACAAATAGTTTTTTTTTACTTGGTTCATAGCCTTCGGCCACTACTCCAAGGCCCTAACGATCCTAGACCGTGTACGGAGGGTAATTTACTAAAACACTCCTCCTCGTTGGAGGTAGGAGTTTTACGATTACAAAAACCTTCGAAGCAAAAGATAGAGAGACAATCCCCCTCTTCTATTAAAATAAAATGCAACGGTCGAAAGCCTCGATTAACAAATGAATTGCAAGATTAAGAGAAATGAAAAACTAAGATTATAGCAACAACTCGAAGATAGGACTTAAACTAGGGTTGTTGGCAGCACTTCGTTGTTGTAGAGTCGTCGGAGAGGCTTTTGAGCACTTAGAATTGATGAGAAAACCCTAGGTTAGGACCTCCTTTTATAGCCTTTGAGCCCCTTTTTGAGAGGAACCCTAGCCAATCACAATTGAGCACCAATCTCCTTGAAATGGGGTGATAAACCTTGACTCCTCGAATCTGATCATTGACCATCGATCGGTGATGGCCATCATCGATCTGATATGGTAGCATCGATCGAGGCGACCTCGACGATCGGTGATTGTGATCGAGTCCTCAAGTGGCGATCGTGATGCTTGCGGCAAGTCAAAATTAGCTCAACAAATACATAATTTCGACGGTCATCGACCGTCCGATCTCGACCTAGACCATCTATAGGATGTCTTTGGTCGAATCTTCCGGTTACATTATTGCTACCGAGGTTAGCAAACACAATGCGAGGTCTATATATGTATCGGGATCGTATAGCTAAAGAGGATCATTTGATTAGCTATGTATTTGGTCACACACTAGATCTACCGAGTACTTAGAATGATAATCTTGATTAGGCTGGATCTATCTTGGGTCCGATCATGTCATTGTGAGTGTCACGAAAGTTGATGCCTCGTCGTGAGATAATGATATATCCTTGACTTTGCGTCTTTTGCCATAATCAAAATATAGGTTCGACTTAGGTGCCCTGCACCAACAATCTCCCCCTTTTTTGATCCTATAGCAAATTTACATAAAGTTAAGGGAAAAATATAAGAGAAAATGAGTAAGATAAATGTTACGCTCATTTGTAGTGAACTCCTTCAGTGAGTTTTAAAACAAAAGTTTAATTTTCAAAAATTTAAATTTTGTTCTCCCCCTTAACTTATGCTCTTCTCCCTTTTTTGCCATGAATCAAAAAAGGTATGGGGTTTTATATAAAAAGTAGGGGTTTTTTAATAGAAAAGGTAGCATGCATAAAGATTATCTAACATGAGTCCAAGCATGTGTCTTGATTTAATTTGGTTCAAGGTATAGCCCTCTGCACCAACAATGTAGATTTTTGGACTCTAAGTTTGATTTTCAAAATACTTATAAAATTAGCTTTGAGTTCCACAATACTTATACGTTATTAAGTTTTGAAAATATATATAACCCTTAGGGTTAGTTTGCTCTCCCCAGAACAATAAACATTGACCTAGAAGGTTGTATATTTAGAATTTTGTCAGTATAAGTACACATTTAAGCTCAATAGTTTGAAAAATAGATAACATTTTGAAAGATTATGTAAATTGAAATTGTTCCTTATTCATCTCACCCATTCTAAGTGTCTTAGAATTGGTCACCTTATATGTTGTGTGAGATGATTCCAATTTTATCTTGATTAAGTTTTAATGATTTGAAACTAGTCAACCTTGCGTTAGATTCGGATTTGATCTAAGCTCATCAAGTCACCTTTTCAAGATCTTGGCTTCGTGTCGTGGCGGGGCCTTCTTTGATCGGAAAAATGACCACTTCCTTAGACAAAGCCAATTTTGAGAAAATAGTAACTTGACTCACCTAAGACCACTTCTGGTCTAACTAGTCTAGGATCTGACGAGGTAGCTTGACTAGTTCCACTCGGTCAAGTGCACCAGAACTAGATATGCCTTATCTGGCAGAATACACAAGACTTCTTTCCTAGCGTACTATCATCTCAGCGTCACGGTACTATGTTATCAAGCATTGTGAGTTATAGTCCTATCTAACCATTCTAAAATAAATAAGAGTTTTAGGTTACCGGATATACTATTTTGGTATTAGCTCCCCCTGGATCATTGAACCGATATGGTCTGGTCAAGTAATGAACTTGATCCTTGGGAATCCAAAACCTATTGGTCCTTATATGTGAGTTTAATAAAGTTCTCGGGACCCACGTTTGGACTCGATGATGACTACGGTTTACGATAGACATGTAAGATATATTCGTAGTCTTTGAGCTATATCCGAGTCCGGCTCTGTTGTACACGGCTCTCTGAGTTCCAAGAAGTCGGTTAAGATTCTTTGACCCCGTCGATAACTTGTTCAACCGAGCTTCGAGCTCTTGGACTTGCCCTTTCAAGAGAGAGTTCTCTTCTTCGAGTTTTTCAACTTGAGTTGAGTCCTCCTCTTGAACTCGACTAGTCGAAGAGTTTAAGGGTGTCTCTTGTTTGAGGGTTTCAACCTCCTCAACCAAGGACTCGACCCTAGAATCGAATTTAGCTAATTTTCTAGTTAGCAATTTAATCGTATTGTAAAGCGTATGAATTAGTGAGCGACTAACCTTAATTTTATCTTTCGGTCCGACTTTGAGTTGCTTCTCGAAGTAGTCCTTGAGTTCGGAGTCGGTATTGTAGTTTGATTCAGATTCAGACTCGGACTCTTCGGGTCTTGCCATGCATGCTATGCCGATGCCTTCTTCGTTGTCCCATGTTGCATGAAACGCCTTCTTTTGATTTGATTTGAATTGTACCCTCTTTTTGTTTTTTAGTAGCCTCCTTTCCCTCCGAACGATCTTCCGCACTACGTTCACTATTGCTTCCACCTTTTCGGATTTGGACTCTGATTTGTCTTCGGGTTCGAGTCCATCTTCTTGCTTGGTGGGTGCCTTGCTTCTTTGTCCTGCAAGTAGAGCAATACCTCTCTCGGCCCGGACCATGTTAGTTTGCTCGTGAAGTTCAAACTCGGAAAATAACTCGTCTAACCTAAGCTTTGAAAGGTCCTTAGAAACCTTGTAGGCATCAACCATGGATGCCCACAAGGTAGTCCTAGGAAATGAATTAAGAACGTACCTTAGGAGGTCGCGATTTTCGACCTTGTGTCCGATGGTGTGCAATCCGTTGACAATGTCCTGGACGTGAGCATGTAGTTGCGTTGCCGTCTCACATTCCTGCATTTTTAGGTTATACAATTTATTAAGTAGTAAGTCACGCTTACTTACCTTCACATCGTTAGTCCCTTCGTGTAGTTCTATGAGTTTTGTCCATAGATCTTTTGCATTGATGAAGGGTCCTATGCGGTTGAGCTCTTCCTTAGACAATCCGCATTGCAATATTTGGGTTGCCCTTGCATCAGCTTCGATTTGCCTCTTGGTTGCATTATTCCACTTGTCGAAGTCCAAAGGCTCGCCTTGATCATTAGTGGGTAGAGCAAAGCCGGTTTGGATGATTATCCAAGTCTCGACTTGTGTTTTTAGAAAACACTCCATCCGACCTTTCCAATAACGGAAATCATCTCCGTTAAAGAACGGAGGCCGGATGGTGTTGTACCCCTCAATGTGGGCCATAAAGAAAAACTTGCACACACAAAAAAAACAACAAAACTTGCCAAGACTTGGTCTTGGATTAGTAGTGCGGGAAATAAAAAGAAACAAACAAAAAATAGAAAGTTAAGCAAAGAAATAAGAAACTAAATGAAAAGTAAGTACTCACAACCTTTGATGTCCCCAAAAGGCTACTAAACGTCGATTTTTGAGGATGAAAACAGCTTGTTACGGGGGTAAACCCCAATAAGAAGTGTAGATCTCTCAGAGAGCTTCGATTTGGTGGGTAGATCGTTTTGTGAGTCCCCTTGTAGCAAAAGTTATGCTCGTTTGATCGTGAGGTACTCCGAAGGCGATTAGTACTTGCAAAAACACAACCAAAAACTATGTACCAAGACTTGGTCTTGGATTAGTAGTGTGGGAGAAATCTTAAAATGATAAATACGAAAAGAAAATTGCTCGATTGGTGGTTGCACCGAATCTGAGCGCCCCCGGCTCTGATACCAATTGTTGGATCGAGTGGATCGCTAGAGGGTGAATAGCGATAAAAACTTTTTCTTTTAAATCATTCGGTAGACAATTAAATGCAGCGGAAATGTAAATAAAAACTAAATGAGACAAATAGTTTTTTTACTTGGTTCATAGCCTTCGGCCACTACTCCAAGGCCCTAACGATCCTAGACCGTGTACGAAGGGCAATTTACTAAAACACTCCTCCTCGTTGGAGGTAGGAGTTTTACGATTACAAAAACCTTCGAAGCAAAAGATAGAGAGACAATCCCTCTCTTCTATTAAAATAAAATACAACGGTCGAAAGCCTCGATTAACAAACGAATTGCAAGATTAAGAGAAATGACAAACTAAGATTATACCAACAACTCGAAGATAGGACTTAAACTAGGGTTGTTGGCAGCACTTCGTTGTTGTAGAGTCGTCGGAGAGTCGCAGCATTGCGGAGGCTTTTGAGCACTTAGAATTGATGAGAAAACCCTAGGTTAGGACCTCCTTTTATAGCCTTTGAGCCCCTTTTCGAGAGGAACCCTAGCCAATAACAATTGAGCACCAATCTCCTTGAAATGGGGTGATAAGCCTTGACTCCTCGAATCTGATCATTGACCATCAGTCGACTGATGGCCATTATCAGTCGACTGATGGCAGCATCAGTTGAGTGCTGACCTCCGGTAGTCGACTGATTGACGGCAGTCGAGTCCTCCAAGCTGGCAGTCGATTGATGCTTGCTGCAAGTCAAAGTTAGCTCAACAAATACATAATTTCGACGGTCGTCGACCGTCCGATCTCGACCTAGACCATCTATAGGATGTCTTTGGTCGGATCTACGCTTAAGATCATCCCCGTAACAAGGATACGAACTCACTTATGCTCGCACACACGAGCTTACCTCGATACTTATGTGTTTCTTTTGCTTCCGGCCTTCCACTCGATTCCTTCGGCTCCCTCCGAAGTCACTCGAGTGTCGCCCGACCACCGCGGATTCCTCCGGGTGTCGCTAGCCTTCAGCTCCAGCTTTAACACTTTTCTGCTCACTCGATTCAGCTCGTGAGATAATGATATATCCTTGACTTTGCGTCTTTTGCCATAATCAAAATATAGGTTCGACTTAGGTGCCCCTGCACCAACACCTAATATATAGGACACGGTTTCCTCCTATAATCAACGACACGCCATGTAAATAATATCATTTCCCAACTTACCGAGTCTATCGATTTAATCTATAAATCTCGCCCATTGATAAATCAAAGAAATAAATACTAAGTATATGTGCCCGTTATTATATCGGGATTAAGAGCATGTACACCATAATATTCGAGGTCCGATTCAATTATGTAGTCAGCAATAAATTTAATCACCTCTAAGTCGGTCCTGCTCAATACACACAAAGTGTACTAGTGTAATTCTATGGTCAAGACAAACCAATACCAAATTATACTATAACCATACCAATGGTTTGTCCAAAACCATCTCGGTTGTGAGCCTCTACTTATACTCTATAAGGAACTGATAACATGATCTCCCATGTGACACTACATATCATGTTATCTACAATGTAATGTATCAGACAATATGCATAACCATAAATATGAAAACAATGATCATGTTATTCTTATTTCAAAAATAAAGATATTCATACAAAAGATAGGTTTTTTAGTATACATCCCAACAATCTCCCACTTATACTAAAAGACTATGCTGTCCTCATACTGCCATACATCTGATTTTCATTCCCTCCACATGCATATCAAAAGCTCTCGTTGGAAGGGCCTTAGTGAAAGGATCTGCCAGGTTATCCTCTGATGCAATCTTGGCTACAACAACTTCTCCTCGCTTTACGATTTCTCATATCATGTGGTACTTGCACTCTATGTGTTTACTTGTCTTATGGGCTCGTGGTTCCTTCGAGTTTGTAACTTCACCACTATTATCACGATAAATTGTGATAGTTTTGGGCAAACCAGGAATCACATCCAAGTCCATCAAGAAGTTCCTGAGCCAAACAACTTCTTTGGCTACCTCAAAGGCTGCCACATACTCAGCTTCCATGGTGGAGTCCGCCATGCACTTCTGCTTGACACTCCTCCATACAATGGCTCCACCTCCCAAAGTAAATACAAAACCTGAGGTAGACTTACTATTATCCCTATCTGATTAGAAGTCGAAATCTGTGTAACCCATAGGAAGTAATTGATCTACCTGGTATACCAGCATATAATCCCTAGTCCTTCTCAGGTACTTCAGTATATGTTTTACCACAGTCCAATGTCCCTGTCCTAGATTACTCTGATATCTGCTAACTATGCCCACGGCAAAGCAGATATCTGGCCTCATACATAACAAAGCATACATGAGGCTTCATACTGTCGAATCATAAGGAATCACCTTCATCTCCTCTATCTCCTTTGATGTTCTAGAACACATCTCTTTAGATAAAGGTACTCCATGCCTAAAAGATAGAAAACCTTTCTTGGAGTTCTGCATGCTAAAACGAGCCAAAATTGTTAGTAATATATGAGAGATGTCCTAAGGCAATTGCCTTATGTTTGAACCATTTATATGATAAATGAAGATTCACTATTTGAGTATACATATTTTCATGTATTTGATTGGATCTTAAACTCATTTACTGAATGTCCACGATACGATTCACAGCATGAAAGAATTTGTGATTGGATCACAACTAGTGAGTATCTCTACATGTGTAATTGTGAAGTATCAGAATTATCCCTAGTCAATGAATTGATGGATTTGGACACCATTGATTCTGTCGAGACTAGCACGAGGTATACTCCTTGGTGTATCCAAGCAGCTGATTCTCACTGGCTGGAGACATTGTGATGTCCGGAGTTAATCGTGGATGCTAGTTAAGGTAACTAGTTCATTGGAGTGACCAGCCGTAAGACTTCATATGGTTCTCTGCATATATAGATATGTCAATGAAGTTCTTACTGCAGCTTAAGTGCGATGTTCCTTTGACTTGCGGTATTCAAGTCATCTTGATCATAAAGACTTATGCTTTGACATCTTAAGCAAGCATCTCTGAGGAGATGTGGACCCGGGATGATTGGGTATAAGTCGAAGTGATCGAAGGTGTTTGAATAGCTTATAAAGGATTCATCACTCCTTGCGATGAGATGTATACCCATGGCCTCTCGTCGGATTGTTACTAAAGTCTTTGGCCAAAGCATTACATGTTTAGAGTAAGGTACTCTTCGATACATATGCAGTAACTAGAATCCGTAGGACGAGGAAATGATACTTGGGCTAGGTGTGACATAGTCAACCTAGTGGGGACTGACACTATAGACCCTGTCCTGAACCAAGTGGGTATAAGATGAGTGAAGGGAATGAGGCACGATTCATTCGAGCTGCTGAAGGGTTTCAGAAATAGTTCTGGTTCAACCGTTGATCTTTTCGGTTAATTGAGGATCATGATGTACTACTAGGTGCCACTCATGATCGTTCTATAATTAATGGTTAATTATAGGCGGCCAACATAAACCGAGAACCTATTTGGTCACACGCACAATGAGCGTAATCTATAGAATTTAAAATGAGCTTGAGAATGAGATTCTCAGACCGAGAGAAACTAGGTTTGGTTGGACCAAACATGGAGTGAGCATGAAATCGTTTCAGTCGCAATGGAAGCATGGATGGGCCGTGTCTTATGAAGACATGATGGATGAACTAAATTGGTTTGGTTCTAATCCAATGGAGGAGAATAAATCAAAGGGGTTTGGTTTGTTTTAAATGAATGAACCAAAGTTGGTTCGGTTTGTTTTAACTTAAAATAGACCATCATGGTTTGGTTTATTTTGACTTAAATTAATGGAGCGGGTTAACGGGCTTTTGGTTACGATTCGATAACCATTAAGAGAATTTGTTCTCTATAAAATAGGGCTTAAGGGATTTGTTAAGCCCTAATCCTTGCAACCCTAAAGTTGCCGCCCACCTCCCTCTCCTCTCCAAGTCTTGCCGGCGCCCAACTCCAAGACGCTGCCCAAGCTTCTTCAACAGGCGTCTAGCAGCTGGCGTCCTCCCCACTTGCCAGCATCTAGCTGTTGCTGGAGGAGCTCCGGTGATCTTCCTTGGCTTCGGCGACAAGGTGAGCACATAGCTTTCCTTATTTGGCCGGCGCAAGGTCTCCACCAAAGCTGTCCAGTTTTCTGGACAGCTTGTTTCCTTCTTGTCGGAGCGTCATTTGGATGACGTTTGGAGCTCCGACAATGGTAGCCTTGCCAGGGATTCGATCTCCGGTAATCCTCATAGGTGGAGGACGAAGGTTTCGTCAAACGGTTGACGAATACCTCTCCGGAGAAGCGAGTTTTTGAGGACTCGTTTTGGATCCGAATTTTGATTCGGATCGTGATCTTCTCTCAATCACATCGTCTTCAGCACGAGGCTAGTAACTCGTACGAAGATGAAGCTCGTGACTTTGTGAAGTCATCCCGAAGATACTCGGCGTGGATACGGATAGAAACGATTCTAGCGAGGATCGTTCCGGTTGATGTCTATCCCGCTACACGTGATACGTCAGGTATACGTAGTATAAATTTCCTTTTATTGCAAAATTTGAAATTATGGTTATATCTACACATGTTGTACTATGTATGTGTGTGGTGTGTGTGTTGTAATAAATTAGTTTTATTATTTTATTTCTTCCGCTGTGCACATGTTTACGAAACATGTTCGAACACACACTCGCCGTGGTGCCGGAAACCCAACAGTGGTATCAGAGCCCAGGTTGTGTTTCAACATAATCGTAAAATTGTTTTGCGATAGTCATAATGGCATTTCTGGAAATTTTCTACTTTTGGAAAGGTAGAAGTATTTATGGAAATTTTTAATTTTGGAAAGTCTAGAAGTATTTATGGAAATCTTCTACTTTTGGAAAGTTGGAAGTATTTATGAAAATTGAAATTTTCCATAAATAAAATATTTGATTAGATTTGAAAATTTGTTTCCTAATTTAATCATGATTTGATTTGGGAAATCAAATCTTAAAATATTTTATTTCCATAAGTAGTTTTGATGATTTAGGAAATTGGTTTCCTAAATTGGCTTTCCTTAATCAACACTTTCCACAAATAAATTATGTGATTAGATTTGGAAATTTGTTTCCTAATTTAATCATGATTTGATTTGGAGAATCAAATCTTAAACATATTTTTTTCAATAAATAGTTATGACATATAAGGAAATTTTGTACATGTCATAATTATATGCCATGTAATTGCATTAGATGCATATCATTATGTTATGCGTGTCGTGACATGTAGATGTATGCCATGTATGTCATGCCATGTAGATAATAGTTATTTGCATGCAAAGAGGATGAGACATAAAAACCTTTACTCAATATTAAAGCCTACACCTTCCATTAATATGGTTAGAACCAGAGTCCCGTTTCTTGTTTAGGTTGTTGGACTCTCTCCAAGCCCGACTCGAACCCGAACATGTTCAAACCATGGAATAGTTTAATACTAATATGGTAAGAGTTAGAGGTCAATCGTTAGCTTTGGTTGTTGGACTCTCTCCAAGCCAGGATAATTGGTTGAATGCGCTCTAACCATATTAAAACTATTTCTCGATTAATGGGTTGGCTTTAAGCTGGAGCATTGGCTTGTTGGACTCTCTCCAAGGTCGATGTGAAGGGAGGTGAAGTTGGGTGCTTTGCATATGATGCATACTTGTTAATGTGTTAACAACCCGATGTATGTGTGAACATTCAATTAGTTGATAGCACATTGTGATAGTTGCATATATGTGATATGCAATAGGTATATTTGATACCTACCATCGTAGTTATGAATGGCTTGTTGGACTCTCTCCAAGGTTGTTCATATCTATGTTGAATATTAGCCCATTCAAAGATGGACCTACGATCTCCCGAAGTGATTTTGGGGTTTTTGAAATTCAAAAAATGAATGGGATTTATGAATGTATATTGATGCATTTTAAAATCATTTTCTCATATATGCTCGTTTTGTATTTCTAGGTTAATCGATTGATCATGACGTCTTTGAATTTGCGCACTATTTTGGATTCAAACAAATTGACTGGGCCTAACTTCCTGGACTGGCTTAGAAACTTGAGAATTATTCTCAAGGTAGAAAAGCTAGCATATGTTCTTGAAGAGCCTCTTCCCAACCGTCCTAGGGACGATGCAACTCCAGACCAAATGTTGGTCTATCATAAACATGTGGCAGATTCTGAATTGGCGAGTTGCATCATGCTAGCTGCGATAGTACCTGAGCTGCAAAAGCAGCATGAGCATATGGATGCTAATACCATGGTCTTCCATCTTCATGAGTTGTTTGATGAGAAAGCGAGATTCGAAAGGTTCGAAGTCTCCAGGCTCCTCTTCACCATGAAGATGCAAGAAGGTTCATCTGTAGTGCAGTTTGTGCTAAAGATGAACGGGTACATCGAGCGGCTAGCCACCCTCGGGTTTGTGATGGATCATGAATTAACTATTGACTTAATTCTGCATTGTTTTCCCAAGAGTTTCTCACAATTTGTGATGAACTATCGGATGAACAAATTAGAATCCACTATTCCTGAGCTCCTCAATATGCTGAAGACTGTGGAGCCTTCTGTGAAGCATGAGGAGAAGGCGGTTCTGATAGTTGATTCCTCAAAGAAAGGTTCTAAGAGGAAGGCAAAGGAACAGAAGAAAGGGAAGAACAAGAAGGCTAAGAAGGCAGAACCAGCACAAAAGGGCACTTGCCATCATTGTGGCAAGGAAGGCCACTGGCGAAGAAACTGCAAGATTTATCTTGAGTCTGTGAAGAAGAAGAAGGCATCCGATGCCCCATCCTCTTCAGGTATCTTCGTTATTGATTGTCATTCTATTTCCTTAGACACTTGGGTATTGGATACTGGGTGTGGCTCACAAATATGTAATGACATACAGGGGCTAAGGAATAGAAGAAGACTCGTCAAAGGGGAGTCAAATTTTCGAGTTGGCAATGGAGCAAAGGTTATTGCGGTCACCATCGGAACTTATTTGTTGAAGCTCCCTAGCGGACTAGTCTTGGAACTGGACAATTGCTATTGTGTTCATTCTCTAATAAAGAACATTGTTTCTATTTCCTGCTTAAATAGAAATGGTTACCATATGACATTTAGTAACAATTGTTGTTATATAACTTTGAATGACATACTTTATGGAACTGGAACTTTGAGCAATGGCATTTATACGTTGGACGTATCCAGTGACATTTTCAATATTGAAGCGAGCAACAAGCGTGCTCGAAAGGATACTCAATTAGACTCCTACATGTGGCATTGTCGTCTTGGCCATGTAAGCAAGAAACGCATGTCCAAATTACACCGATGTGGAATTCTAGAATCGTTTGAATTGGATTCATACGATACATGCGAATCATGCTTAAAAGGAAAGATGACTAAGTTACCTTTTACAGGAAAAGGTGAACGAGTGGGAGAGTTGTTAGTTATAGCCCTAGAACCAATCATGTGATGGTTGAATAGGGAACATTTTGTATCATATTCTATAAAGGCAAAGGATTAGTTATTATATTTACGTCTTGCTTGTGCCAGCTAACTTAAATATAATAATGCCCTAGAAAAGGAGGTTCTTATCTACAGCACATCAATTGGCAGAATTGATTATGAGAGGCTGTAGAGAACACTTTCCTAAATGTTCCTAGTCAAGTATTAATATGCAAGGGCAATATTAATACATAAAGACTAGCATGTAGGTTAATTGATGACTTGATCTCACAAGTTATGGATATATGATATCAAGTTGACACATGGATATATATTAGAGAATATATACTGAACTGACCCGCCATGAGAAAGTTTCATGGATCGTCATATAAGTGTCATAAACTTTCTCATGTGACTATTGGTATGAATAGTCCTCAAACCTGAAGTCACTACGGTTCCCTACATAAGGAGTTATGTACTTTGTGTTGGATCGAAAAGCGTCGCTAGAGGGGGGGGGGGTGAATAGCGATCGAAAATCTTTCGTTCGTAATCGTTCGTTAAGGCACGAGTAAGCGAGTAAGCAGCGGAAAATAAAATGACATGTTTATTTTACTTGGTTCACAACCCGACGGTTGCTACTCCAAGGCCCTATCGGTCCTAGACCGCGTACGGAGGGCAAAGCACTATAACGTCTCCTCCTCGTTGGAGGTAGGAGACAACGATCACAAAACCGAATATACGAGGATGAGGCAACAAGCCTACCTCTCCTTGTTATGAAGAAAAACAAAGAATACAATATCAAAAATATTACTTGAATCTGCTGTCGACGAAGAAGATTGGAACTTGGCGTCGCGTCGGCGTTATGACGGTGTTGGAGCGTTGGCGTTGTAGGAGCACTTGATGAATAAAATTGATGATCTTTGGAGATGAATCCTCCCCTCCTTTTATAGACTTTAGCCTCTGAATTTGTCTCCTATTTCTTTGGAACGGATCATGAATTTTTCCAAATTTTTATTGCGAAGTGGCCACGTCAAACGTTATCCGTTTTGACCTACCTTAGCAGAATCGTCGCCATCATCGATCGATGCCTCCCATCGATCGTGATGCCCGATCATGCTCCATGTCGTGATCATTGCCCGGCAACCACTTCCCTGCAGCAAGAGGTTAGCTCGGAAAATGATAAGTACGACGGTTTCTAACCGTCCGATCTCGACCTAGACCTTCCACAGGAAGTCTTAGTCGGATCGTCGCCTACGGTCATCCCCGTAAAAAGGACATGACCTTACAATCTCTCACTCACACGAGCTTACCTCGATAGTAGCTCTTGCTTCCGGCCTTCCACTCGATTCCTTCGGCTCCCTCCGAAGTCACTCGAGTGTCGCCCGACCACCACGGCTTCCTCCTGGTGTCGCTAGCCTTCAGCTCCAGCTTTAATACTTTTCTGTACACTCGATAGCTCGTGAGATAACGATATAAACTTAACTTTGTGTCTTTGCCATAATCAAAACACAGGTTCGATTATCTAGTGCCCCTGCACCAACACTTTGGCATCGTCAAACGTCACCCGTAATAGGGTGGACCATAAAGGCGATTACTGGGTATATAACAAATTATGGGGAGGGATGTGAGTGATGTAGATGGGATCTATCCCTCCCATATGACGGGAGTGATATCTGTGGGCCCCTTGAGTGAGTAGAACTACTAAAATGCATGACCATGCTCGAATGAGTCAATATGAGATATTGAGCTCATTTGTTTGAGTTAGTTTACTCAGGGATCAAGAAACACATAGATTGATCGAGGATGACACGGTCTATGCCTCATTGGTCAATATGATATCAAGGATAGAAGGACACGGTCATACATTATAGTAGTCACGGAAAGGTTAGTCGGATCTTGACTTATTTCATAACTTGGGTAGCAATGATGTATTGCTAGATGTCGCTCATTGCTTGTGTATCTAAAAGAGTTTAGATCCACTGCCAACGTTATGAGAGCCTATAGGGTCACACACAAAGAGCATGATGATTAGAAGAATTAGTGCATTCTAGTTTGACTAGAATAATTTGGGAATGAGCTTAAGTACAAAATGGTTTTTGGACTTTAAGCTTAATGAGAATTTTAGCTTATTGATTTAATGAGATTAATTCAATATGCTAAGCTTATTAATTTAATAAGATTAAATAAATATGTTATCATGATAGCCTAAGCTTAATTGATTTAATAAGATTAATTCAATATGTTACCTTATTGATTTAATGAGATTAATTCAATATGATAACATAAGCTTATTGAATTAATAAGATTAATTCAACATGCATGAATGCCACATAAGCATGCCACCTAAGCATGCCACATAAGCATGCCACATAAGCTTGATGAGGTGGAAGGAGACAAAGGGTTTTGACCTTTAGAATTTCTCCACATGTGGCCGGCCAAACAAGGAGTGTTGATTATTTTTCAATGCAATTGATTGCATTGAATGTGATAGGAGGTGAAAGGTTTTTTCAATCCTATAAAACACTCCATGGGGTGGCCGGCCAAACTTGGTGAAGCTTGAGGCTTGGAGAGAGCTTGGTGGTGAGAGGCTTTGGTTGTGTGGCTTTTTGTGAGTGTAGGCTAGAGAGAAGAGTGGTCTTCTTCTTCCTTTCTCTTTTTCCCTACCTTCCTCTCCTTTAGGGACTTCTCTAGCAAGAAGTAAAGGAGAGCTCTTCTAGTTTCTTTTGTGAGACAAGAGCTTGCTCGTGTGGATACATATAGAGGCACGGACATTTGAACGTGCTAAAAGATCCAACAAACCAAAGGAGAAGAGGGATTAAAAAGGGCACGCAACAAAGGTAATATTCTCCTATAAGATAGGTTTTGAGAAATTTATTTTTTTGTACGAGGTTTTCTTTCGCAAGGATCACTTGGAAGGGATCCTATTTTTCCGTTGTGTATATGCTATTTTGCATAATAAATCCCTACAGTGGTATCAGAGCCACTTGCGAAAGATCGTATAAAAAAATAGGTTTTCTCTATTTTATATATGATATAGAAGTGGGATAAATTTTATTATGATTTGATAATTGCATTAGCAATTTTTTAAACATAATAAAATATCCGATGTCTTTTAAATTGACATGGTGCATGGTTATGGCCTAGTCCCAAAAAGTTTGTGAATGTGTGTGTTGTAATTCTTAATACAGCCTACATGTCGTGCCTTTCTCCTAAAATTCTTATTGTAAAATTAGTTTTAGACTCGAATGTAACTCGAGTATTTCTCCTTTTGTAATATACAAAACAAAGATGGAGGGTCCATTGGAAGATGACGTTACAAGGAGGAAGTCAACAACACAAGACAACCAAAAGGAAGCACTTGGGAGAAGATGCTATCCCTAGGTTGACCAATCAATCTTTTCATTGGCTTGAGAAGATTGTAGAATAAGGGCCATAACCATGACACGCTTAGTTTAATATGTATGTGATGCATGTTAATTTAGCTTATATGTGATGTATGCTAATATGTATGTGATGCATGTTTAAGTTTATTTCTTAATAAGTCAAAAACGATATGCCTACTAAAGTTCGTACTCACTACTTCTCGATCATTTGTTGTCACAAAGCAAAGCAATGCATTTTATCTTGGAAGAGTGCGAGTGGACAATCGTGATGTCCCGCTATCAAACTTGGTTGAGTCTTCATTTTGTTTTTCTTAATTAATTAAGAAAGTAGAGGCATATATTAGCTTTGAACATAAGTTTTAAATATTAGTTTTGTGTGATTTTAACATCACTTTGTCTTAGAAAGTGGTCGTTGTTCGATATCAAAGAAGGCCTCTCGTGGCCTCGCCACTACCGAAGCAGTTTAGGAATAAGCACTAAACTAATCTAAACTTAACCAAAGCTATTAAAGAGTTACATCAGATGTAATTGGCAAAAGACCTAATCATACTACGTCTTGGGCGATTAGCCAAAGCTAACTCAAGACGAAGTATGATGTGGATCTTTATCCCATATAAATTTATAGCTAATAGAAGCTAATGATGTAAGCAAAATGTGTTTCCCTACATCAATGATTAGCTCATATCAAAGCTATGAGAATTTAGTGGGAGCCTTATTTAATTAAAGGCCTAATTAAATGACTTAGGTATGATACTTAATTTTGCATTTTAATGTTGTAGATCACTCATGTCATCTAACACGACACACCCTCAACTTGCGAGATCTGTCTCGAAAGACAAGCTCAATGGAGCTAACTTTCTAGATCGGTATAGGAACTTGAGGATTATCCTCAAGCAAGAACGTAAACTGTATGTCCTAGAGCAATCCTCAAACACCCGCCTGCCACTGGTCAAAAGGATGCTTATAAGAAGCATCAAGATGACGATTAGATGTGTCATGTCTTATGCTTGCCACCATGAACTCTACGAGCTTGAAGCAACATGAGAACATGGATGCCTATGGTATGGTTGAGCATTTGAAACAACTATATCAAGGACAAGCTAGGCACGGCGTTTTGAAGTGTCTAAGGCTCTTTTTGCATGGAAGATGCAGAAGGAACACTGTAGGAACTCACGTACTTAAAATGATAGATGCGTTGAGAACCTTGAAGACTAGGTTTTCCAGGCGAGAATTGTGGCGATGTTATCTGCAATCATTGCGGAAGCATATAATCAATTCGTCATGAATTATAACATGAATGAAATTGATAAGCCTTTGCACGAGATTCTCGGCATGTTAAAGCTAGCGAACCAAATCTCAAGAAGAAAGTTAATGCGTACTAATGGTCAAGAAGGGCAAAGGTAAGCACAAAGGCAAGTAAGACCCAAGCCAAAGGCAAGGCCAATTCATCCACTTGAAGGGTAAAGGTAAAGTACCTAAGGAAGGGGACTATTTCCATTTGCGGTGAGGTGGATCTTTGAGGCGGGCTATGAAGTCTACCTTGAGAAGTAAAGAAGAAAGAAGTGGGACTTCTTCCTCGGTATACACGTTATAGAAGTTAATCTATCTATTTCTTCTACATGGGTATTAGATCGGATGTGCATCTCACATTTGTACTAATGTGCGAGGAGTGAGAAATAGTAGACTAATGGCAAAGGTGAAGTGGACCTGAGTAGGCAATGGCCTCAAAGTTCTTTCTTGTGTGTTGTAGGAACATATTCTTTGTCTTTGCCTTGTTGGGCTTATCTTAGAACTAGAGGAGTGCTTTTATGTACCTGCATTAACGAAGAACATAATTTCTGTATCTTGTTTAGACAAGAAAAACTTTTCTTTTATAATAAAGGACAAATGTTGTTCCATTTATTTGAATGAAATGTTCTATTGTAATGCACCACTTATGAATGGTCTCTATGTTCTAGATTTAGAAAACCCAATTTATAATGTAAATACCAAATGGTTCAAATCGAATAATTTGAACCAAACATATCTCTGGCACTGTCGCCTAGGTCACATAAATGAAAAACGCATATCCCAACTCCATAAAGATGGATTATTGGACTCATTTGATTTTGAATCATATGAGGTATGCGATGTTAGTAATATATGAGAGATGTCCTAAGGCAATCGCCTTATGTATGAACCATTTATATGATAAATGAAGATTCACTATTTGAGTATACATGTTTAATGTATTTGATTGGATCTTAAACTCATTTACTGAATGTCACGATACGATTCACGGCATGAGAGAATTTGTGATTGGATCACAACTAGTGAGTATCTCTACATGTGTAATTGTGATGTATCGGAATTATCCTAGTCGATGAATTGATGGATTTGGACACCATCGATTACATCGAGACTAACACGAGGTATACTCCTTGGTGTATCCAAGCGGTGATTCTCCTTTGGTGGAGACATTGTGATGTCGGAGTTAATCGTGGATGCTAGTTATGGTAACTAGTTCATTGGAGTGACCGGTAGTAAGACTTCATATGGTTCTCTGCATATATAGATATGTCAATGAAGTTCTTCTGTGGCTTAAGTGCGATGTTCCTTTGACTTGCGGTATTCAAGTCATCTTGATCATGGAGACTTATGCTTTGACATCTTAAGCAAACATCTCAGGAGATGTGGACCGGGATGATTGGGTATAAGTCGAAGTGATCGAAGGTGTTTGAATAGCCTATAAAGATTCACCACTCCTTGCGAGGAGATGTATACCCATGGCCTCTCGTATTGTTACTAAAGTCTTTGGCCAAAGCATTACATGTTTAGAGTAAAGTACTCTTGATACATGTGGAGTAACTAGAATCAGTAGGGCGAGAAATGATACTTGGGCTAGGTGTGGCGTAGTCGACCTAGTGAGGTGACACAATAGACCATGTCTGAACCAAGTGGGTATAAGATGAGTGAAGGAATGGGGCACGATTCATTCGAGCTCTTGAAGGGTTTGAGAAATAGTTACGGATCAGGTTGATCTTTTGGTTAATTGGGGATCATGATGTACTACTAGGTGCCACTCATGATCGTTCTATAATTAATGGTTAATTATAGGCGGCCAACATAAACCGAGAACCTATTTGGTCACGCTGCGAGTGTAATCCAAAGGATTTAAAGCGAGCTTGAGAATGGGATTCTCGGCCGAGGAGAAACTATGTTTGGTTGGACCAAACATAAGCGAGCATGAAAAATTGTTTGATCGCAATGGAAGCGTGGATGGGCGTGTCTTATGAAGGCGTAATGGATGGACCAAAATGGTTTGGTTCTAATCAATGGATAAGAATAAACCAAAGGTTTGGTTTATTTTAAGCGAATGAACCAAAAGTTGGTTAGGTTCGTTTTAACTTAAAATAAACCATTATGGTTTGGTTTATTTTAACTTATCTTAATGGAGCGGGTTAACGGGCTTTATGGATATGATCCATTAACCATTAAGAGAATTAGTTCTCTATAAAAGTGGGCTTAAGGGATTGTTAAACCCTAATCCAAAATCAAAACCCTAGCCTCAAGGAGTTGCCCACCTGGTTGTGCCGCCAAGCTCCTCTTGCCCGGCTTGATTGTGCTGCCGTCAGACCCTTGGCGTCCAAGCTCCAGCGGTGAACCTCCGGCCCTCGGTGATCTTCAAGGTGAGCTTTGTCTCCTTGTTTTGGCGGCGCCTATCTCCTCCACCAAGCTGTCCAGTTTTCTGGACAGCTTCTCCTCGTCGGGCGTCGTTTGGACGACGGTTAGTGCTCCGACAGCGGCTAACTTACCGGGGATTTGATCTCCGGTAATCCTCTGAGGTGGAGGACGAAGGATTCGTCAAACGGTTGACGAATACCTCTCCGGAGAAGCGAGTTTTGAGAACTAGTTTTAGGATCCGAATTTGGATTCGGATCGTGATCATCTCTCGATCACGTCGTCTACAACACGAGGCTAGTAACCCGTACGAAGACGAAGCTCGTGACTTAGCGAAGTCATCCCGAGGAGCTCGGCGTGGATACGGATAGAGACGATTCTTACGAGGATCGTTCCGGTTGATCTGCGTTCCGCTACACGTCATACGAAATGTATAACGTAGTTTAATTTCCTTTTATTGCAAATTTTAATTTACGGTTATGTCTACACTTGTTGTAATATGCATGCGTGTGTTGTGTGTGTTGTAATAAATATAGATTTATTATTTTTAATTGCTTCCGCTGTGCTCATGTTTACGAAACATGATCGAACACACACGCTTGTGATCTTGAAACCTTGATGGTATCGAGCCCAGGTTGTGTTTCGACATAATCGTAAAATGGTTTCGATAGTCATAATGTATTTCTGGAAATTTTCTAATTTTGGAAATTTAGAAGTATTTATGGAAATTTTCAATTTTGGAAAGTCTAGAAGTATTTATAAATCTTCCACTTTTGGAAAGTTGGAAGTATTTATGAAATTGATATTTTCCATAAATAAAATATTTGATTAGATTCTGGAAATTTGTTTCCTAATTTAATCATGATTTGATTTGGGAAATCAAATCTTAAAATATTTTATTTCCATAAGTAGTTTTAATGATTTAGGAAATTGGTTTCCTAAATAGATTTTCCTTAATCAAATAATTCCTTGAATAAAATATGTGATTAGATTTGAAAATTTGTTTCCTAATTTAATTATGATTTGATTTGGAGAATCAAATCTTAAACATATTTTATTTCCATAAATAGTTATGACATATAAGGAAATATATACATGACATAATTGTATGCCATGTAATTGCATTAGATGCATAACATTATGCCATGCGTGTGTCGTGACATGTAGATGTATGCCATGTATGCCATGCCATGTAGATAATAGTTATTTGCATGCAAAGAGGATGAGACATAAAACCCTAACTCAATATTAAAGCCTACACCTTCCATTAATATGGTTAGAACCAGAGTTCTGTTTCTTGTTTGGGTTGTTGGACTCACTCCAAGCCCGACTCGAACCTGAACATGTTCAAATCATTGGAATAGTTTAACTCTAATATGGTAAGAGTCAGAGGTCAATCGTTAGTTTGGGTTGTTGGACTCACTCCAAGCCTGGCTAATTGGTTGAATGCGCTCTAACCATATTAAAACTATTTTGCGATTAATGGGTCGGCTTTAACTTGGAGCATCGATTTGTTGGACTCTCTCCAAGGTCGATGTGAAGGGAGATGAAGTTGGGTGTCATGCATATGATGCATACTTGTTAATGTGTTAACAACCCAATGTATGTGTAAACATTCAATTAGTTGATAGCACATTGTGATAGTTACATATACATGATATGTAATCGGTATATGATACCCACCATCATAGCTAAGAATGGCTTGTTGGACTCTCTCCAAGGTTGTTCATAATCTATGATGGATATCAACCATTCGGAGATGGACCTACGATCTCGAAGTGATTTTGGGGTTTTGAAATTCGAAAAATGAATGGGATTTATAAATGTATATTGATGCATTTTAAAATCATCTTTCTCATATATGCTCGTTTTGTATTTCTAAGTTAATATATTGATCATGATGTGTTTGAATTTGCGTTCCATTTTGGATTGAATAAATTGGTGGGAACTTCTTGGGTGACTTAGAAGCTTGAGAATTGTTCTCAAGGTTGAAAAGCTTGCAAATGTCCTCGAAGCGCCTCTTCCCGCCCGTCCTAGTGACGATGCAACTCTGGACCAATTGTTGGCCTATCAGAAACATGTGAGTGATTCTGAACAAATGAGTTGCATCATGCTAGCCGCGATGGAACCCAAGCTACGAAAGCAGCATGAGCATATGGATGCTCATATCGTAGTCCTTCATCTTTGTGAGTTGGTTGATGAGCAAGTGAGATTGAAAGGTTCAAGTCTCAAAGCTCCTCTTCACCTCTGAGATGCAAGGAGGTTCATCTGTAGTACTTGCTCAATATCTTTGAACTGTGGAGCCTTACGAGAAGCATGGCGAGGCGGTCTGTTAGTTGATTCCTCAAAGAAAGGTTCTAAGAGGAAGTCAAAGGAACAGCAGAAGGGAAAGAAGAGAAGGGCTAAGAAGGTAGAACTAGCACAAAAGGAAACTTGCCATCATTATGGCAAGGAGAGACATTTAAGAAAAGTGCAAGATTTATCTTGAGTCCGTGAAGAAGGATAAGGCATCGGATGCCCCATCTTCTTGAAATCTTCTTTATTGATTGTCATTCTATTTCCTTAGACACTTGGGTATTGGATCGGTGTGGCTCACATATATGTAATGACATACATGGGCTAAGGAATAGAAGAAGACTTCGTCGAGAGTCAAATTTGCGTGTTGGGAATGGAGCAAAGGTTCTTTGCGATGCCATTGGAACGCATTTGTTGAAACTCCCTACGAGGACTTGTCTTAGAATGGACAATTGCTTTTATGTTCCTTCGTTGATAAAGAACATCATTTCTATTTCTTGTTTAAATAGAAATGGGTACCATTTGACTTTTAGTAACAATTGTTGTTACATAACTTTGAATGGAGTTCTTTATGGGGTGGAACTTTAAGCAATGGTGTTTATCGTTGGGCGTATCGTGACATTTTCAATATCGAATCGAGCAACACGCGTGCTCGAAAGGATAATCAAATAGACTCCTATATGTGGCATTGTCGTCTTGGCCATATAAGCAAGAAACGCATGTCCGAATTACACAGATGTGGAATTCTGGAATCGTTTGAATTGGATTCATACGATACATGCGAATCATGCTTAAAAGGCAAGATGACTAAGTTACCTTTTACTGGAAAAGGTGAACGAGTGGGAGAGTTACTAGGTCTAATACATCTTGATGTATGTGGACCTATGTCAACTCAAGCTTTAGGAGGCTATAGCTACTTCATTACCTTCACCGATGATCACTCACGGTTTGGGTATGTGTTCTTGATGAAACACAAGTCTGAAGCCTTTGAAAGGTTCAAAGAATTCAGAAATGAAGTAGAGAAACAACATGACAAGAGTATTAAAATACTTCGATCGGATCGAGGTGGTGAATACTTAAGTCAAGAGTTTCTTGATTATCTAAGAGACAATGGCATATTGTCTCAATGGACTCCGCCCTATACACCGACATAATGGTGTATCCGAGGCGTAGCTTAGGACCTTGTTGGACATGGTCGGTCAATGATGAATCATCGACTCTTCCCAAGTCCTTTTGGGGTTATGCACTTGACAATTTACTTGTTAAGCAGAATGCCTACAGGTAGTCTCTACTACTCCATATGAGATATGGGCTAGTAAGAAACCTCATGTATCTTACTTGAAGATATGGGGTTGTCACTGCTTATGTAGCGGGTATGTCGGACAAATTGGATGCTAAGTCGATAAATGTCTATTTATTGGATACCTAAGGAAACAAGGGGTTACCAATTCTATCATCTGTGGAACAAAGGTGTTTGTTTGAGGCATCTTTGTGTTTCTAGAAAGAGTTTCTCTTGCAAGAAAACAAAGTGGGAGTGTGTTGTCGAGCTTGAGGAGGCTCGAGAGACTCAAATAGACATTAATGAGATACCAGTGAAGCACAAGTGAGCAACTCATAGTGATGAGCAATCATTTGGACCTATTGTAACACCACATCTTCGTAGATCACGGTAGAACACGCATATTCACGAGAGATATGGATTTCTAGTAAGTGAATCGAGCGACGTGTTACTCATTGATGATGAGAGCCTACAGTTATGAAAAGTCTTGACAAGTTCGAGAAAGGGATAAGTGGCTTGGTGCCATGAAGTCGGAAATGGATTCCATGTACGAAAACCAAGTTTGGAACTTGGTTGACCCACTGAAGGCATAAAGCCTATAGGGTGCAAGTGGGTTTTCAAGAAGAAAACCGACATGGATGTAATGTGATTACCTATAAGGCTAGATTGGTGGCGAAAGGATATCGTCAAAAGCAAGGTGTTGATTATGGCGAAACCTATTACTGTAGCTATCTTAAATCCATTCGGATGCTCCAGCCATAGCGGCTCATTATGATTATGAGATATGGCGGATGGATGTGAAAACAGCTTTCCTTAATGGAAACTTGCTCGAGGGCGTGTATATGATACACTGAGGTTTCACATCGGTTGATAAAACCAAGGTATGCAAGTTGCGACGATCCATTTATGGATTGAAGCAAGCATCCGAGATGGAATATCCGTTTTGATGACGATCAAAAGTTTGATTTCTCACAAAATCGAGCGAACCTTGTGTGTACAAGAAGGTTAGTGGGAGTCGATCGTGTTAGTATTGTATGTCGATGACATATTACTTATAGGAAAGCGATGTGTCCATCTTCTGATCAGTGAAGGTTTGGTTATCCAAGACATTCTCCATGAAAGACCTGGGAGAAGCAACCTACATCCTTGGGATTAAGATCTATAGAGATAGATCGAAACGGTTGCTTGGTCTTTCGCAGTCTACAGATATAGACCGAGTGCTAAAGAGGTTTAGCATGTCGGAATCCAAGAAAGGTTATCTGCCCATCAGGCATGGGGTACACCTTTCGAAGTCTATGTGTCCGCGCACAGAAGACGAGAGGATTTGCATGAGTAAGATTCCTATGCATCCATGATAGGATCTATCATGTATGCTATGTTATATACGAGGCCCGATGTATCGTATGCTCACGAGTGTCACGGCGGATACAATCCGATCCAAGAATGGATCATTGGGTGACTGTTAAGACGATCCTTAAGTACTTAAGAAGAACTAAGGATGCGTTCCTAATATATGGAGAAGGGTACATGGTGATACGTGGGTATACGGATGCGGATCCGAGACAAGGATGATTCCATGTCTTATGCGGTATGTATTCACCTAGAATGGAGGCGATAAGTTGGAAAGGTTCCAAGCTTGACACTATAGCGGATTACGCCACTAAAGGCGAGAATACGTTGCGACTTTAGGCGGAAGGCGGTTTGGATCAAGTAGTTCATCTATGAACTTGATGTGGTCTCATCAATGATCCAAACATGTGCTTCGCCGCTATCATCTTATCGAGAGATCATAAGTAGGAAGCGAAATACAAATCGAGAAAATTCCCCTTTGAAAGGAACTTAGCGGATCCTTTGACTAAAGGCATTACCTCAAAAGTAAGTTTGAGGTCATGTTAGAGCTTATGGTATTGGATCTGTAGCGATTGGCATTAGGCCAAGTGGGAGTCTGTTAGTAATATATGAGAGATGTCCTAAGGCAATCGCCTTATGTATGAACCATTTATATGATAAATGAAGATTCACTATTTGAGTATACATGTTTAATGTATTTGATTGGATCTTAAACTCATTTCTTGAATGTCACGATACGATTCACGGATGAGAGAATTTGTGATTGGATCACAACTAGTGAGTATCTCTACATGTGTAATTGTGATGTATCGGAATTATCCTAGTCGATGAATTGATGGATTTGGACACCATCGGTCAGTCGAGACTAACACAGTATACTCCTTGGTGTATCCAAGCGGTGATTCTCCTTTGGTGGAGACATAGTGATGTCGGAGTTAATCGTGGATGCTAGTTATGGTAACTAGTTCATTGGAGTGACGGTAGTAAGACTTCATGGTTCTCTGCATATATAGATATGTCGATGAAGTTCTTCTTGTGGCTTAAGTGCGATGTTCCTTTGACTTGCGGTATTCAAGTCATCTTGATCATGGAGACTTATGCTTTGACATCTTAAGCAAACATCTCAGGAGATGTGGACCGAGATGATTGGGTATAAGTCGAAGTGATCGAAGGTGTTTGAATAGCCTATAAAGGATTCACCACTCCTTGCGAGGAGATGTATACCCATGGCCTCTCGTCGGATTGTTACTAAAGTCTTTGGCCAAAGCATTACATGTTTAGAGTAAGGTACTCTTGATACATGTGGAGTAACTAGAATCCGTGGGACGAGGAAATGATACTTGGGCTAGGTGTGGCGTGAGTCGACCTAGTGAGGCCCGACACAATAGACCATGTCTGAACCAAGTGGGTATAAGATGAGTGAAGGGAATGGGGCACGATTCATTCGAGCTCTTGAAGGGTTTCGAGAAATAGTTCGGATCAACCGTTGATCTTTCGGTTAATTGGGGATCATGATGTACTACTAGGTGCCACTCATGATGGTTCTATAATTAATGGTTAATTATAGACGGCCAACATAAACCGAGAACCTATTTGGTCACACGCACAACGAGTGTAATCCAAAGGATTTAAAACGAGCTTGAGAATGGGATTCTCGAGCCGAGAGAAACTATGTTTGGTTGGACCAAACATAAGCGAGCATGAAATTGTTTGATGCAATGGAGCGTGGATGGTCTTATGAAGACGTAATGGATGGACCAAAATGGTTTGGTTCTAATCCAATGGATAAGAATAAACCAAAGGGTTTGGTTTATATTAAACGAATGAACCAAAGGTTGGTTCGGTTCGTTTTAACTTAAAATAAACCATCATGGTTTGGTTTATTTTAACTTATCTTAATGGAGGGGGTTAACGGGCTTTATGGATATGATCCATTAACCATTAAGAGAATTAGTTCTCTATAAAAGTGGGCTTAAGGGATTGTTAAACCCTAATCCAAAATCAAAACCCTCGCCTCAATGGTGTTGCCGCCCACCTTGATGCCCAAGCTCCTGGCGCCTTGACTTGATTGTCTGGTCCAAGCTCCAGCCGGTGAACCTCCGGCGACCCTCCGGTGATCTCCTATAGGTTTGGCATCAAGGTGAGCTTTTTCTCTCCTTGTTTTGGCCGGCGCCTACTCCTCCACCAAGCTGTCCAGTTTTCTGGACAGCTTCTTCTCCTCTCGTCGGGCGTCGTTTGGGCGGACGGTTAGTGCTCCGACAGCGGCTAACATACCGGGATTTGATCTCCGGTAATCCTCTGAGGTGGAGGCGAAGGGTCGATCAATCGGTTGTGAATACCTCTCCGGAGAAGCAAGTCTTGAGGACTTGTTTTAGGTCCGAATTTGGATTCGGATCGTGATCATCTCTCGATCACGTCGTCTTCAACACGAGGCTAGTAACCCGTACGAAGACGAAGCTCGCGGCTAGGCGAAGTCATCCCGAGGAGCTCGGCGTGGATACGGATAGAGACGATTCTTATGAGGATCGTTCCGGTTGATGCCGTTCCCGCTACACGTCATACGAAAGGTATAACGTAGTTTAATTTCCTTTTATTGCAATTTTAATTTACGGTTATGTCTACACTTGTTGTAATAGCATGCATGTGTTGTGTGTGTTGTAATAAATAGGAGTATTTATTATTTTTATTGCTTCCGCTGTGCTCATGTTTACGAAACATGATCGAACACACACACGCCGCGGTGCCGGAAACCCAACATGCGAATCTTGTCTTTTAGGAAAGATGACTAAAACTCCATTTAGTGGACATGGCGAGAGAGCGACGGACTTGTTAGGACTCATACATACTGATGTATGTGGCCCTTTCAATGTCGAAGCCAGAGGAGGCTATAAGTACTTTATTACTTTCACTGATGATATGAGTAGATTTGACTACTTATATTTGATGAGACATAAGTCAGAATCCTTTGAAAAGTTCAAAGAATTCAAGAATGAAGTACAAAACCAACTTGGTAAGCGTATAAAGCTACTTCGATCAGATCGAGGTGTTGAATACTTTAGTCAAGAGTTTTGTGATCACCTGGTTGAGTGTGGGATAATATCCCAACTCACTCCACCTGAAACACCACAATGGAATGGTGTATATGAGAGGAGAAATCGTACTCTATTAGATATGGTACGATCAATGATGAGCCAAACTGATCTACCTACTTCCTTTTGGGGTTTAGCTCTAGAGACAGCCACTTTCACACTTAATCGTGTCCCATCAAAAGCCGTAGAAAAGACACCATATACGTTATGGACTGGGAAGAGTCTCAAAATGTCTTTTATAAAGATTTGGGGTTGTGAAGCTTATGTTAGACGTCAAGTCTCAGATAAACTAGGACCCAAATCAGATAAGTATTATTTTGTAGGATATCCCAAGGAAACTAAGGGATATTACTTTTACAATCCCACACTTGGCAAGGTGTTTGTTGCCAGAAATGCTATCTTTCTAGAAAGAGAATTTATTTCTAGAAAAACTAGTGGGAGTAAAATTCATCTTGAAGAAATTCAAGATGAAGATAACACTAAGGCTTCGATGGAAAATGAACAGGCACCACGAAGTGTTGTGGATGAGGAAAATGTTGCCCAAAGAGTTGTGGAGCAAACACCTGTTCAAGTAGACCAACCTCTTCGTAGATCTGATAGGATCCGTCGTAAACCCGAGAGATATTCTTTTCTCTTGAATGACAACGGTGATGTATTGCTTGTCGATCTTGACGAGCCTACATCCTATCAAGAAGCTATGATGAGCCCAGATTCCGAGAAATAGCTAGAGGCCATGAGATCCGAAATGGAATCCATGTACACTAACAAAGTATGGACTTTGGTTGATCCACCTGAAGGGGTAAAACCCATTGGGTGTAAGTGGGTCTTTAAAGTAAAGACTGACATGGATGGTAATAAGCATATCTATATGTTGGAATGTATACTGAAAGCCTAGCTCTTTTTGTATGAACATTTTATTTTGAAATAAGAATCACATGATCATTGTTTGCACTTTATATATTTATATGTGTGCATATTGTCTAATATTTTACATTGTAGATAACATGGTGCTTGGTGTGGCACAGAAGATCATGTTATCAGTCCCTTGTAAAATATAAGTAAAGGCTCACAACTAAGATGGTTTTGGACAAACCATTGGCATGGTTGTAGTGTAGCTTGGTATTGTTTTGTCTTGAACATAGAGTTACACTGGTACACTTAGGTGTATTGAGCAGGACCGACATAGAGGTGATTCAATTTAGTACTGACTACATAATTGAATCGGACCTCGGATATTATGTTGTACATGCTCTTAATCCCGATATAATAACGGGCACATGTACTTAGTATTTATTTCTTTGATTTACCAGTGGGTGAGATTTAGATGGATTAAATCAATATGTCCGGTAAGTTGGGAAATAATATTATTTACATGGTGTGCCATTGATTATAGGAGGAAACCGTGTCATATATATTATGTTGATGATGTCCCCTTGAGGAGCTCATAAGGTTCATCATGTAAACCCAGCTGGTTGACTTAGTCAACATGATGATAAGGTTGAGTGGTACTACTCGAGGAATTAGATGTTAATTAATTGATGGTCAGTAAATCAATTAATTGACGGACATTCGATATCTTAAACACGGGGAGATTAATGTACGAATAATATATGGAGCCCATATTAAGTTATGGGGGTTGGTGAGGTAGTTCAATGATGATCCTCTAGTGGAATGGAACATCATTGATGGATCAAGTTTGTGTGGTTCCGATCCATCGGGTGGCCAAGACCCAACTCCTCCTTATGGTCCCTATCGTAGCCTAATATAATCCTTGTGAAGTCTAGATCCAAGAATGTAAAACAAAACCTAGAACCAATGGTTGGGATTAAATCCCTAGATCCGATGGTTAGGATGAAATCCTAGAATCGACGATTGGGATTAAATCCCTAGATCCGACGGTTGGGATAAAACCCTAGATCCGACGGTTGGGATGAAACCTTAGATCCGACGGTTGGGATGAAATCCTAGATCCGACGGTTGGGATTAAACCCTAGATCCGACGGTTGGGATAAAACCCTAGATCCGACGATCGAGATTAAATCCCTAGATCCGACGGTGTAGATTAAAGGAGGCTTAAGCCCTATTCTATAAATAGATGCTTAGGGTTGGGAGGCAAGTAGGATGAAGGATTTGAATTAGAGAATTAGGGTTTGGCTCTTGGAGAGGTGGGCGGCAACTTTCTTCTTCCTTCTAGTTGTTGCCGGCGCCCAACTTCCACCATCAATACTTGGCCGACGCCCATCCTTAAGGCTTTTCTCTTCTTCCTTAGCCGGCGGTTCTCCTTCCATTGGTGGCCGGTGGTCTTCCTCCTTCTTTTCTCCTTTGGTGGCCGGCGGCAACTCCTTTACAAGTTTATCGGCGCATCATCCATTGCTCCTTGGCCGGCGGTTGCACCAAATTCCCTAATTTGGTGGCCGGTTCTAGATAGGAAAGGTATTTGTGAGTTCTTCTCTTTGTTCACAGCGGACAAGGTAGAGAAGAAAGCGATCTAGAAGGCTTCTACTCGTGGAGGATCTTCGTCCACACGTCGTCCACGAGAAGGATAGGACATACGATAGAAGATCGTAAGGTATAAAGTTATTTTAACTTTATTTACAGATCTGAATATATTCTTTAATATTTTGATTATGCATGTGTGTGTATGAATATATATTGTATAATCATGGACCCGGAAGACAAACGCAAAAACCGGCGATCCGTCCGTCGTCTCTTCCGCGGCTAACCAACTAGAAGAGTTGTGTTGCTTGAATAACTAGTTTGTTCAAGCGACCACTCAAGTTGTTAGCACGACGACGAATAGGTTGTGCTAAGGAAGCTCATCCCATCCGAATTGATTCTTTAATTAATGAAAATTTTAATCCGGGGACATGGGAGCCAATGAGCCTCCGAAGCATCCACCTTCAAGTGGTATCAGAGCCACGGTTTCCGATTTTGTGTGTTTTGGATTCGGTTAATTTTTTATGCACTTTTTCATATATTATATGTGCCGAATAATAGTAGGATATGCGTAGTTTAACTCTTTGGTTGCAGGCATAAGATCCGACTATTATGGCCATGTGTGTGTATGTGAATGGATGTGTGTAAAAATTTATTATTTGAATCCTCGAGGTTGACGAGGCTAGATTAGTATTTAATTTTTGTAATTAAATACGACATTGTTTAGCCGCTCATTTTAGTTTACTTTCGATCTAGATGATTTGTACACTCCTTCATGGAGTATAGGATCGATGGATGTAAATTAAAATGTTTTATCTCGGCTCGGAACTCTTTGGTGACTTGCGCACGGGAAAAGATGGAGCGGACGAGGTGGCGACACGACGGGATGCATATTGGAGGACAATGCCACAATAGTTGGAAAAATTCTATTTTTTTACCATATTTATTGCTTATTTGTTTTATATGCATGTTGTGTGTGTTTTAAAATTCCTCAATTTTAATTTACTAAGTGGGAGAGGGACATTTTAATTAATTCCCGCGGCCTCCATTACAATTTGACGTGTGATGCAACAAACTTGCGCGTTGGCTCTGAGTGCCTTCCTCCCCATCGGATGAGTTTGTTTGCGGATCACTAGGTCAAATAATGGTTATAGGAAATTATTAAGGAGCGTGTGTACTTCCCCATCGGTAAGGCACATAATCCGAAATAATTCCCTTAGTACTGTGTAATGGTGCACACTTAGATGCAAATTAAAAGTATCCTCCCCATCGGAGTCACTGCTTTTATTTGTAGGGCTAAAGAGGAACCAACTATTAATTTTATTTGTCAAAAAGTAAGGTTGACAAGATAATAAAATTAATGGGTAAAACCTCCTCTTACAAATGTAGAATTCGTATACGTCCACACTATCGTGGCATGCGATATTCTCGGTGTTTTGAGGTGTTGGTTGATTTCATAATTTTATTGTTTTTGAGGAATCAATAATATTTGAAATCTAATATTTTGATTATTGTGATTTTTAGGATTTTCAAATGGCTTTCAACCCACTTGCTGTGATTTTAAAAGAAAACAAACTTACTGGTCCAAACTACATTGATTGGAAAAGAAACCTGGATATTGTCTTAACTGCGGAGGAGTACAAATTTGTACTCTTCGAGGTCTGTCCTCCTAAGCCCTCCGATGACTCTGATGAAAAGGAGATAGAACGTTATAAGAAATGGGTTAAGGCAGATGAGGTGGCGCGGTGTTACATTTTGACATCTATGTCAAATGTGCTGCAACATCAGCATCAGGCCATAGCCACAGCTTATGACATGATGTTCAATCTCAAGGAACTTTTCGGACATCAGAGTAGGGCGGCTAAGAGGCAAGGCAATGAAACTTGATGGCGACCTCCATGATCGAGGAACACCCATTAGGATCATGTTCTCAAGATGATGGCTCATCTTAATGAGATGGAAGTCCTAGGAGCGAGATCGATGGGGAAACCTGTGTCGATATCATTCTCCAATCTCGCCTAGGAGTTTTGAGCGATTCCCCTCAACTACAACATGAAAAAAGGTTGTATTCGTTGGAGCTTCATGTAACTCCAAGCGGAGAGGGGCTTTTCGTCGAGTGCTCAAGCCATGGTCGCTCGAAGGTTTCTTCCTCTAAACCGAAGGTAAGAAGAAGAAGAAACAAGGTGGAGCGAAGAAAGTGGCGATGGGACCTCAAGCGGAGTGAAGAAGCCAAAAGGCAAGTGCTTCACTTGCAAGCAGACTGGACATTGGAAGGCGGACTGTCCTCGCGAAAGAACAAAGGTATATCTTCTTGTTTAGTTGTTGAAACATGTTTGGTGGTGTTATCTACGTGCGGTGTGTAGATACAGAGCCATCGATCATGTCTGTACTTTGCAGGGTTCGAAACCCGATGACTAGTGAGGAGAGATTACCGTCTTCATGGGCAATGTTTCAAAGGTGGCGGCTATTGCAATGGGAGACGTTTATTTATCTTTTGATAGGAATAAATTTTTGGTTTTAAGAAATTGTCTTTATGTACCTACTTTTAGAAAGAATTTAATTTCAGTTTCTAAATTATTTTTGGATGGATATTCTGTTTCTTTTAATGACAAGGTGGTTATAAAAAGGAATAGGGAGATTATCTGTTCTGGTACATTGGTTGGCAATTTATATACTCTTGAACCAAAAACTCCCACGATGCAAATAGAAGTAAATAGCTCATCTTCTAAATCTAATAAGAGATAAGAACCTTCGCAAATGAACCAAACATATCTTTGGCATCTAAGGCTTGGTCATATTAACCTAAGTAGAATTCAAAGGTTGATAGCTGATGGACCTTTGAGTTCATTAGTGGTGGAGGATCTCTCAACCTGCCAATCTTGCTTGGAAGGTAAAATGGCCAAGAGGCCTTTCAAGGCTAAGGGGTATAGAGCCAAAGATGTGTTAGAATTGGTTCATTCTGATTTGTGCGGTCCTATGTCTATCCAGGCAAGAGGTGGTTTTGAATATTTCGTCTCTTTTATTGACGATTATTCAAGATATGGATACATTTACTTGATGCGCCGCAAGTCTGAATGCTTTGACAGGTTCAAAGAATTCAAGGCTGATGTGGAGAACCGTCAAGGTAAAAGTATCAAGACATTACGATCTGATCGTGGTGGCGAGTACCTCTTGGGAGAGTTTAGGAGTTACTTATCAGAGGCTGGGATTCAATCCCAATTGTCCGCACCTGGCACACCCCAGCAGAATGGTGTGGCGGAGCGAAGGAACAGGACTCTTATGGAGATGGTCAGATCTATGATGAGTTACCTGATTCGTTCTGGGAGTTTGCTCTTGAAACAGCAGCACACATTCTGAACTTGGTTCCATCTAAGTCAGTACCCTCTACTCCCACAGAGTTGTGGACTGGGTGAAAGCCTAGTCTAAGATATATTCGGATTTGGGGTAGTCCATCACATGTGCTGAAGGGAGATGCTGGTAAGTTGGAATCTCGTACAGAAGTACGCTTGTTTGTTGGCTACCCTAAGGGAACGAAGGGTAGTTTATTCTATAGTCCTAGAGATCAGAAGGTGATCGTGAGTACGAATGCCAGATTTCTAGAGGAGGACTATGTGATGAACTACAAGCCCACGAGTAGGATTGTTCTTGAGGAGTTGACAGGGGAAGTCCCGACTTCAGTACCACCGGTACGAGAGGAGACACCACAAGTCACTGTACCGCGTGTCACAGAGCATACACAGGAGGCACCTCGTCGTAGTGGGAGGGTTGTTAGATAACCCGAGAGATTCATGTTTTTGGGAGAGTCTTTGGACTTAGTCCCTGGTGAACATGAACCTGATCCCTGGACATATGACGAGGCAATCCAAGATAGAGATGCGGTATCTTGGCAAAGAGCGATGAATTCAGAGATAGAATTTATGGATTCTAATCAGGTCTGGGAGCTAGTAGAACCACCTGATGGTGTAAAAACCATTGGATGCAAGTGGATCTACAAGAGAAAGAGAGGAGTAGACGGGAAGGTTGAGACCTTCAAAGCTAGGCTTGTAGCGAAAGGGTATACTCAGAAAGAGGGTATCGATTATGAGGAGACCTTTTGCGTAGCTATCTTAAGTCTATTCGATTCTCTTATCTATAGCTGCTCATATGGATTATGAGATTTGGCGGATGGATGTCAAGGCGGCTTTCCTTAGCGAAGTCTTGAGGAGAACATCTATATCACGGCAGGGAGGATTCATTGCTAAAGGCAAAGAGCATCTTGTATGTAAGCTTAATCGGTCCATTTATGGATTGAAGCAAGCTTCTAGATCTTGGAACATCCGCTTTGATGAGGTAATCCGGTCATATGGATTTATTCAAAGTCGGATGAGCCTTGTGTATACAAGAGATGTGGAAGCGTAGTGGTGTTTCTTGTACTATCGTAGATGACATTTTGTTAGTTGGCAACAATATCAAAGTGTTATCGATGTAAGTATGGTTGTCCAAATAGTTTGATATGAAGGACTTGGGAGAAGTGGGACACATCCTTGGGATCAAAGTTATAAGGGATCGTGAAAGGATGTTGTGCTTGTCTCAAGCTTCATACATTGACACTATCCTTGCTCGTTTTAGCATGCAGAACTCCAAGAAAGGTTTTCTACCTTTTAGGCATGGAGTTCCTTTATCTAAAGAGATGTGTCCCAAAACATCAAAGGAGATAGAGGACATGAAGGCGGTTCCTTATGCTTCGGCAGTAGGAAGCCTTATGTATGCTATGCTATATACGAGACCGGATATCTGCTTTGCCGTGGGCATGGTTAGCAGATATCAGAGTAATCCTGGACAGGGACATTGGACTGCGGTAAAGCATATATTGAAGTACCTGAGAAGGACTAGGGATTATATGTTGGTTTACCGGGCAGATCAATTAGTCCCTGTGGGTTACATGGATTTGGATTTCCAATCAGATAGGGACAAGAGTAAGTCTACCTCAGGGTTTGTGTTTACTTTTGGAGGTGGAGCCATAGTATAGAGGAGTGTCAAGCAGAAATGCGTGGCGGACTCTACCATGGAAGCTGAGTATGTGGCAGCCTCTGAGGCAGCCAAGGAAGCTGTATGGCTTAGGAACTTCTTGATGGACTTAGATGTGATTCCTGGTTTGCCCAGAACTATCACAATTTATTGTGATAACAGTGGTGCAGTTGCAAACTCGAAGGAACCACGAGCCCATAAGGCAAGTAAACACAGAGCGCAAGTACCACCTCATACGAGAGATCGTAAAGCGAGGAGAAGTTGCTGTGGCCAAGATTGCATCAGAGGATAACCTGGCGGATCCATTCACTAAGGCCCTTCCAGCGAAAGCGTTTGATAGGCATGTGGAGGACATGGGGATCAGATGTATGGCAGAGTGATGACGGCATAGTCTTTTAGTATAAATGGGAGATTGTTGGAATGTATACTGAAAGCCTAGCTCTTTTTGTATGAACATTTTATTTTGAAATAAGAATCACATGATCATTGTTTGCACTTTATATATTTATATGTGTGCATATTGTCTAATATTTTACATTGTAGATAACATGGTGCTTGGTGTGGCACAGAAGATCATGTTATCAGTCCCTTGTAAAATATAAGTAAAGGCTCACAACCAAGATGGTTTTGGACAAACCATTGGCATGGTTGTAGTGTTGCTTGGTATTGTTTTGTCTTGAATATAGAGTTACACTAGTACACTTAGGTGTATTGAGCAGGACCGACATAGAGGTGATTTAATTTAGTACTGACTACATAATTGAACGGACCTCGGATATTATGTTGTACATGCTCTTAATCCCGATATAATAACAGGCACATGTACTTAGTATTTATTTCTTTGATTTACCAGTGGGTGAGATTTAGATGGATTAAATCAATATGCCCGGTAAGTTGGGAAATAATATTATTTACATGGTGTGCCGTTGATTATAGGAGGAAACCGTGTCCTATATATTAGGTTGATGATGTCCCCTTGAGGAGCTCATAAGGTTCATCATGTAAACCCAGTTGGTTGACTTAATCAACATGATGATAAGGTTGAGTGATACTACTCGAGGAATTAGATGTTAATTAATTGATGGTCAGTAAATCAATTAATTGACGGACATTCGATATCTTAAACACGGGGAGATTAATGTACGAATAATATATGGAGCCCATATTAAGTTATGGGGGTTGAGGTAGTTCAATGATGATCCTCTAGTGGAATGGAACATCATTGATGGATCAAGTTTGTGTGGTTCCGATCCATCGGGTGGCCAAGACCCAACTCCTCCTTATGGTCCCTATCGTAGCCTAATATAATCCTTGTGAAGTCTAGATCCAAGAATGTAAAACAAAACCTAGAACCAACGGTTGGGATTAAATCCCTAGATCCGATGGTTAGGATGAAATCCTAGAATCGACGATTGGGATTAAGTCCCTAGATCCGACGGTTGGGATAAAACCCTAGATCCAACGGTTGGGATGAAACCTTAGATCCGACGGTTGGGATGAAATCCTACATCCGACGGTTGGGATTAAACCCTAGATCCGACGGTTGGGATAAAACCCTAGATCCTGTTGGGTTTCCGGCACCGCGGCATGTGTGTGTTCGATCATGTTTCGTAAACATGAGCACAGCGGAAGCAATTAAAAATAATAAATCTATATTTATTACAACACACACAACACACGCATGCTAGTACAACAAGTGTAGACATAACCGTAAATTAAAATTTGCAATAAAAGAAATTATCTACGTTATACCTTTCGTATGACGTGTAGCGGGAACGGCATCAACCGGAACGATCCTCGTAAGAATCGTCTCTATCCGTATCCACGCCGAGCTCCTCGGGATGACTTCGCTAAGTCACGAGCTTCGTCTTCGTACGGGTTACTAGCCTCGTGTTGAAGACGACGTGATCGAGAGATGATCACGATCCGAATCCAAATTCGGATCCTAAAACGAGTTCTCAAAACTCGCTTCTCCGGAGAGGTATTCGTCAACCAATTGACGAATCCTTCGTCCTCCACCTCAGAGGATTACCGGAGATCAAATCCCCGATAAGTTAGCCGCTGTCGGAGCACTAACCGTCGTCTAAATGACGCTCCGACGAGAGGAGGAGAAGCTGTCCAGAAAACTGGACAGCTTGGTGGAGGATATAGGCGCCGGCCAACCAAGGAAAGAAAAGCCTCACCTTGATGCCAAACCTATAGGGGATCACCGGAGGGTCGCCGGAGTGTTCACCGGCTGAAGCTTGGTCGCCGGCAAGGACTTGGACGGTGGCACAAAAGCTGGGCGGCGACAATGAAGGTGTTGGCGCCGAATACTCCTTCAAGGGGTGGGCGGCAACTCTATGTTGGGCGGCAACACTGGATTAGATGTTAGGGTTAGGGTTTAAGCCCTATTTTATAGAGAACTAATTCTCTTAATGGTTAATGGATCATATCCATAAAGCCCGTTAACCCGCTCCATTAAGATAAGTTAAAATAAACCAAACCATGATGATTTATTTTAAGTTAAAACGAACCGAACCAACCTTTGGTTCATTCGTTTAATATAAACCAAACCCTTTGGTTTATTCTCATCCATTGGATTAGAACCAAACCATTTTGGTCCATCCATTATGTCTTCATAAGACACGGCCCATCCACGCTTCCATTGCGACTGAAAAAATTCTTACTCGCTTTGTGTTTGGTCCAACCAAACATAGTTTCTCTCGGTCTGAGAATCCCATTCTCAAGCTCGTTTTAAATCCTTTGGATTACACTCGTTGTGCGTGTGACCAAATAGATTCTCGGTTTATGTTGGCCGTCTATAATTAACCATTAATTATAGAACGATCATGAGTGGCACCTAGTAGTACATCATGATCCCCAATTAACCGAAAAGATCAACGGTTGATCCAGAACTATTTCTGAAACCCTTCAGTAGCTCGAATGAATCGTGCCCCATTCCCTTCACTCATCTTATACCCATTTGGTTCAGGACATGGTCTATTGTGTCAGTCCCCACTAGGCTGACTACGTCACACCTAGCCCAAGTATCATTTCCTCGTCCTACGGATTCTAGTTACTCCACATGTATCGAAGAGTACTTTACTCTAAACATGTAATGCTTTGGCCAAAGACTTTAGTAACAATCCGACGAGAGGCCATGGGTATACATCTCCTCGCAAGGAGTGGTGAATCCTTTATAGGCTATTCAAACACCTTCGATCACTTCGACTTATATCCAATCATCCCGGGTCCACATCTCCTCGGAGATGTTTGCTTAAGATGTCAAAGCATAAGTCTCCATGATCAAGATGACTTGAATACCGCAAGTCAAAGGAACATCGCACTTAAGCCACAGTAAGAACTTCATTGACATATCTATATATGCAGAGAACCATATGAAGTCTTACGGCTGGTCACTCCAATGAACTAGTTTCCATAACTAGCATCCACGATTAACTCCGGACATCACTATGTCTCCAGCCAGTGAGAATCAGCTGCTTGGATACACCAAGGAGTATACCTCGTGCTAGTCTCGACAGAATTGATGGTGTCCAAATCCATCAATTCATCGACTAGGATAATTAGATACATCACAATTACACATGTAGAGATACTCACTAGTTGTGATCCAATCACAAATTCTCTCATCTGTGAATCGTATCGTGGACATTCGATAAATGAGTTTAAGATCCAATCAAATACATAAAACATGTATACTCAAATAGTGAATCTTCATTTATCATATAAATGGTTCATACATAAGGCGATTGCCTTAGGACATCTCTCATATATTACTAACAGACTCCCACTTGGCCTAATGCCAATCGCTACGGTATCCAATACCATAAGCTCGAACATGACCCTCAAACTTACTTTGAGGTAATGCCTTAGTCAAAGGATTCGCTAAGTTCCTTTCAGTGGGAATTTTCTCGATTTGTATTTCGTTCCTACTGATGATCTCTCTGATAAGATGATAGCGGCGAAGCACATGTTTGGATCATTGATGAGACCACATCAAGTTCAGAGATGAACTTCTTGATCCAAACCACTTCCTTTGCTGCTTCCAAAGCTGCAATGTATTCTGCCTTAGTGGCAGAATCCGCTATAGTGTCAAGCTTGGAACCTTTCCAACTTATTGCGCCTCCATTCCAAGTGAATACATACTTAAACAGAGACATGGAATCATCCTTGTCTGTCTGGAGCTGGCATCCATATACCCACGTATCACCATGTACCCTTCTCCATATATTAGGAACATATCCTTAGTTCTTCTTAAGTACTTAAGGATCGTCTTAACAGCCGCCCAATGATCCATTCCTGGATCGGACTGGTATCTGCTCGTGACACTCAGAGCATACGATACATCGGGCCTCGTACATAACATAGCATACATGATAGATCCTATTGCGGATGCATAGGGAATCTTACTCATGCAAATCCTCTCATCTTCTGTGCGCGGACACATAGACTTCGAAAGGTGTATCCCATGCCTGATGGGTAGGAAACCTTTCTTGGATTCCGACATGCTAAACCTCTTTAGCACTCGGTCTATATATGTAGACTGCGAAAGACCAAGCAACCGTTTCGATCTATCTCTATAGATCTTAATCCCGAGGATGTAGGTTGCTTCTCCCAGGTCTTTCATAGAGAATGTCTTGGATAACCAAACCTTCACTGACTGTAAGATTGAAACATCGTTTCCTATAAGTAGTATGTCATCGACATACGATACTAGGAATACGACTGCACTCCCACTAACCTTCTTGTACACACAAGGTTCGTCTGGATTTTGTGAGAAATCAAACTTTTTGATTGTCTCATCAAAACGGATATTCCGGCTCCTGGATGCTTGCTTCAATCCATAAATAGATCGTCGCAATTTGCATACCTTGGTTTTATCAACCGATGTGAAACCCTCAGGCTGTATCATATACACGTCCTCGAGCAAGTTTCCATTAAGGAAAGTTGTTTTCACATCCATCTGCCATATCTCATAATCATAATGAGCCGCTATGGCCAGGAGCATCCGAATGGATTTAAGCATAGCTACAGGCGAATAGGTTTCGTCATAATCAACACCTTGTTTTTGACGATATCCTTTCACCACCAATCTAGCCTTATAGGTAATCACATTACCATCCATGTCGGTTTTCTTCTTGAAAACCCACTTGCACCCTATAGGCTTTATCCCTTCAGGTGGGTCAACCAAGTTCCAAACTTGGTTTTCATACATGGAATCCATTTCCGACTTCATGGCACCAAGCCACTTATCCCTTTCTGAACTTGTCAGCACTTCTTCATAACTGGTAGGCTCCTCATCATCAATGAGTAACACGTCGTTCGATTCACTTACGAGAAATCCATATCTCTTAGAAATATTGCGTGTTCTACCAGATCTACGAAGATGTGGTGTTACAATAGGTCCAGCCGATTGCTCATCACTATGAGTTGTCGGCTGTTGTGCTTCACCAGGTATCTCATCAATGTCTATTTGAGTCTCTCGAGCCTCCTCAAGCTCGACGACACTCCCACTGTTTTCTTGCAAGAGAAACTCTTTCTCTAGAAACATAGCATGCCTTGAAACAAACACCTTTTGTTCCACAGGATGATAGAATTGGTAACCCCTTGTTTCCTTAGGGTATCCAATAAATAGACATTTATCAGACTTAGCATCCCGGTTTATCCGATATAGCTTCACATAAGCAGGACAACCCCATATCTTCAAGTAAGATACATGAGGTTTCTTACTAGCCCATATCTCATATGGAGTAGTAGAGACTACCTTGGTAGGCATTCTGTTTAACAAGTAAACAGCTGTCTGAAGTGCATAACCCCAAAAGGACTTGGGAAGAGTCGCATGATTCATCATTGACCTGACCATGTCCAACAAGGTCCGGTTACGCCTCTCAGATACACCATTATGCTGTGGTGTATAGGGCGGAGTCCATTGAGACAATATGCCATTGTCTCTTAGATAATCAAGAAACTCTTGACTTAAGTATTCACCACCTCGATCCGATCGAAGTATTTTAATACTCTTGTCATGTTGTTTCTCTACTTCATTTCTGAATTCTTTGAACCTTTCAAAGGCTTGGACTTGTGTTTCATCAAGAACACATACCCAAACCGTGAGTGATCATCGGTGAAGGTAATGAAGTAGCTATAGCCTCCTAATGCTTGAGTTGACATAGGTCCACATACATCAGTATGTATTAGACCTAGTAACTCTCCCACTCGTTCACCTTTTTCCAGTAAAAGGTAACTTAGTCATCTTGCCTTTTAAGCATGATTCGCATGTATCGTATGAATCCAATTCAAACGATTCCAGAATTCCACATCGGTGTAATTCGGACATGCGTTTCTTGCTTACATGGCCAAGACGACAATGTCACATGTAGGAGTCTATTTGATTATCCTTTCGAGCACGCTTGTTGCTCGCTTCGATATTGCAAATGTCACTGGATACGTCCAACGTATAAACACCATTGCTTAAAGTTCCAATCCCATAAAGAACTCCATTCAAAGTTATGTAACAACAATTGTTACTAAAAGTCAAATGGAACCCATTTCTATTTAGACAAGAAATAGAAATGATGTTCTTTATCAACGAAGGAACATAAAAGCAATTGTCCAGTTCTAAGACAAGTCCTACAGGGAGTTCCAACAAATACGTTCCGATGGCGAGTGCAGCAACCGTTGCTCCATTCCCAACACGTAAATTTGATTCTCCCCTTGACGAGTCTTCTTCTATTCCTTAGCCCATGTATGTCATTACATATACGTGAGCCACACCCAGTATCAAATACCCAAGTGTCTGAGGAAATAGAATGACAATCAATAAAGAAGATTTCTGAAGAAGATGGGGCATCCGATGCCTTATCCTTCTTCATGGACTCAAGATAAATCTTGCACTTTCTTCGCAAATGTCTCTCCTTGCCATAATGATGGCAAGTTTCCTTTTGTGCTAGTTCTACCTTCTTAGCCATACTCTTCTTTCCCTTCTGCTGTTCCTTTGACTTCCTCTTAGAACCTTTCTTCGAGGAATCAACTAACAGCACCGTCCCCTGCTCATGCTTCTCAGAAGACTCTACAGTCTTCAGCATATTGAGCAGTACCACAGATGAACCTCCTAGCATCTCAGAGGTGAAGAGGAGCTTTGAGACTTCAAACCTTTCGAATCTCACTTGCTCATCAACCAACTCACAAAGATGAAGGACTACGATATGAGCATCCATATGCTCATGCTGCTTTCGTAGCTTGGGTTCCATCGCGGCTAGCATGATGCAACTCATTTGTTCAGAATCACTCACATGTTTCTGATAGGCCAACAATTGGTCCAGAGTTGTATTGTCACTAGGATGGGCGGGAAGAGGCGCTTCGAGGACATATGCAAGCTTTTCCGCCTTGAGAACAATTCTCAGGTTTCTAAGCCAGTCCAGGAAGTTAGGCCCAGTCAGTTTGTTCGAATCCAAAATAGTGCGCAAATTCAAAGACGTCATGATCAATTTATTGACCTAGAAATACAAAACGAGCATATATGAGAAAATGATTTTAAAATGCATCAATATACATTTATAAATCCCATTCATTTTTCGAATTTCAAAAACCCTTAAAATAACTTCGGGAGATCGTAGGTCCTTCTCCGAATGGGCTGATATCCATCATAGATAAGAACAACCTTGGAGTGAGTTCAACAAGCCATTCTTAGCTATGATGGTGGGTATCAAGTATACCGATTACATATCATGTATATGTAACTATCACAATGTGCTATCAACTAATTGAATGTTTACACATACATTGGGTTGTTAACACATTAACAAGTATGCATCATATGCATAGCACCCAACTTCACCTCTCTTCACATCGACCTTGGAGTGAGTCCAACAAATCGATGCTCCAAGTTAAAGCCGACCCATTAATCGCAAAATAGTTTTAATATGGTTAGAGCACATTCAACCAATTAGCCAGGCTTGGAGTGAGTCCAACAACCCAAACTAACGATTGACCTCTGACTCTTACCATATTAGAGTTAAACTATTCCAATGATTTGAACATGTTCAGGTTCGAGCCGGGCTTGGAGTGAGTCCAACAACCCAAACAAGAAACAGAACTCTGGTTCTAACCATATTAATGGAAGGTGTAGGCTTTGATATTGAGTTAGGGTTTTATGTCTCATCCTCTTTGCATGCAAATAACTATTATCTACATGGCATGGCATACATGGCATACATCTACATGTCACGACACGCATGGCATAATGTTATGCATCTAATGCAATTACATGACATACAATTATGTCATGTATATAATTTCCTTATATGTCATAACTATTTATAGAAATAAAATATGTTTAAGATTTGATTCTCCAAATCAAATCATAATTAAATTAGGAAACAAATTTCCAAATCTAATCACATATTTTATTCATGGAATTATTTGATTAAGGAAAATCTATTTGGGAAACCAATTTCCTAAATCTTTAAAACTACTTATGAAAATTAAATATTTTAAGATTTGATTTCCCAAATCAAATCATGATTAAATTAGGAAACAAATTTCTAGAATCTAATCAAATATTTTATTTATGGAAAATATCAATTTCCATAAATACTTCCAACTTTCCAAAAGTGAAAGATTTCCATAAATACTTCTAGACTTTCCAAAATTGAAAAATTTCCATAAATACTTCTAAATTTCCAAAATTAGAAAATTTCCAGAAATACATTATGACTATCGCAAAACCATTTTACGATTATGTGAAACACAACCTGGGCTCTGATACCATATGGGTTTTGGTGTGTGTTCGATCATGTTTCGTAAACATGAGCACAGCGGAAGCAATTAAAAATAATAAATCTATATTTATTACAACACACACAACACACGCATGCTATTACAACAAGTGTAGACATAACCGTACATTAAAATTTGCAATAAAAGAAATTATCTACGTTATACCTTTCGTATGACGTGTAGCGGGAACGGCATCAACCGGAACGATCCTCGTAAGAATCGTCTCTATCCGTATCCACGCCGAGCTCCACGGGATGACTTCGCTATGTCACGAGCTTCGTCTTCGTACGGGTTACTAGCCTCGTGTTGAAGACGACGTGATCGAGAGATGATCACGATCCGAATCCAAATTCGGATCCTAAAATGAGTTCTCAAAACTCGCTTCTCCGGAGAGGTATTCGTCAACCAATTGACGAATCCTTCGTCCTCCACCTCAGAGGATTACCGGAGATCAAATCCCCGGTAAGTTAGCCGCTGTCGGAGCACTAACCGTCGTCTAAACGACGCTCCGACGAGAGGAGGAGAAGCTGTCCAGAAAACTGGACAGCTTGGTGGAGGATATAGGCGCCGGCCAACCAAGGAAAGAAAAGCCTCACCTTGATGCCAAACCTATAGGGGATCACCGGAGGGTCGCCGGAGTGTTCACCGGCTGAAGCTTGGTCGCCGGCAAGGACTTGGACGGCGGCACAAAAGCTGGGCGGCGGCAATGAAGGTGTTGGCGCCGAATACTCCTTCAAGGGGTGGGCGGCAACTCTATGTTGGGCGGCAACACTGGATTAGATGTTAGGGTTAGGGTTTAAGCCCTATTTTATAGAGAACTAATTCTCTTAATGGTTAATGGATCATATCCATAAAGCCCGTTAACCCGCTCCATTAAGATAAGTTAAAATAAACCAAACCATGATGGTTTATTTTAAGTTAAAACGAACCGAACCAACCTTTGGTTCATTCGTTTAATATAAACCAAACCCTTTGGTTTATTCTCATCCATTGGATTAGAACCAAACCATTTTGGTCCATCCATTATGTCTTCATAAGACACGGCCCATCCACGCTTCCATTGCGACTGAAACAATTTCATGCTCGCTTTGTGTTTGGTCCAACCAAACATAGTTTCTCTCGGTCTGAGAATCCCATTCTCAAGCTCGTTTTAAATCCTTTAGATTACACTCGTTGTGCGTGTGACCAAATAGGTTCTCGGTTTATGTTGGCCGTCTATAATTAACCATTAATTATAGAACGATCATGAGTGGCACCTAGTAGTACATCATGATCCCCAATTAACCGAAAAGATCAACGGTTGATCGAACTATTTCAAACCCTTGAGCTCGAATGAATCGTGCCCCATTCCCTTCACTCATCTTATACCCACTTGGTTCAGGACATGGTCTATTGTGTCAGTCCCCACTAGGCTGACTACGTCACACCTAGCCCAAGTATCATTTCCTCGTCCTACGGATTCTAGTTACTCCACATGTATCGAAGAGTACTTTACTCTAAACATGTAATGCTTTGGCCAAAGACTTTAGTAACAATCCGACGAGAGGCCATGGGTATACATCTCCTCGCAAGGAGTGGTGAATCCTTTATAGGCTATTCAAACACCTTCGATCACTTCGACTTATACCCAATCATCCCGGGTCCACATCTCCTCGGAGATGTTTGCTTAAGATGTCAAAGCATAAGTCTCCATGATCAAGATGACTTGAATACCGCAAGTCAAAGGAACATCGCACTTAAGCCACAGTAAGAACTTCATTGACATATCTATATATGCAGAGAACCATATGAAGTCTTACTACCGGGTCACTCCAATGAACTAGTTACCATAACTAGCATCCACGATTAACTCCGACATCACTATGTCTCCTCGGCCGGTGAGAATCACCGCTTGGATACACCAAGGAGTATACCTCGTGCTAGTCTCGGCGAATTGATGGTGTCCAAATCCATCAATTCATCGACTAGGGATAATTCGATACATCACAATTACACATGTAGAGATACTCACTAGTTGTGATCCAATCACAAATTCTCTCATCTTTGTGAATCGTATTGTGGACATTCAAGAAATGAGTTTAAGATCCAATCAAATACATAAAACATGTATACTCAAATAGTGAATCTTCATTTATCATATAAATGGTTCATACATAAGGCGATTGCCTTAGGACATCTCTCATATATTACTAACAGATCCGACGGTCGAGATTAAATCCCTAGATCCGACGGTGGAGATTAAAGGAGGCTTAAGCCCTATTCTATAAATAGATGCTTAGGGTTGGGCGGCAAGTAGGATGAAGGATTTGAATTAGAGAATTAGGGTTTGGCTCTTGGAGAGGTGGGCGGCTAGGGTTTGGAGCAAAAGTGGGCGGCAACTTTCTTCTTCCTTCTAGTTGTTGCCGGCGCCCAACTTCCACCATCAATACTTGGCCGATGCCCATCCTTAAGGCTTTTCTCTTCTTCCTTAGCCGGCGGTTCTCATTCCATTGGTGGCCGGTGGTCTTCCTCCTTTTCTCCTTTGGTGACCGGCGGCAACTCCTTTACAAGTTGGTCGGCGCATCATCCATTGCTCCTTGGCCGGCGGTTGCACCAAATTCCCTAATTTGGTGGCCGGTTCTAGATAGGAAAGGTATTTGTGAGTTCTTCTCTTTGTTCGCAGCGGACAAGGTAGAGAAGAAAGCGATCTAGAAGGCTTCTACTCGTGGAGGATCTTCGTCCACACGTCGTCCACGAGAAGGATAGGACATACGATAGAAGATCGTAAGGTATAAAGTTATTTTAACTTTATTTACAGATCTGAATATATTCTTTAATATTTTGATTATGCATGTGTGTGTATGAATATATATTGTATAATCATGGACCCCGAAGACAAACGCAAAAACCGGCGATCCGTCCGTCGTCTCTTCCGCGGCTAACCAACTAGAAGAGTTGTGTTGCTTGAATAACTAGTTTGTTCAAGCGACCACTCAAGTTGTTAGCACGACGATGAATATGTTGTGCTAAGGAAGCTCATCCCATCCGGATTGATTCTTTCATTAATGAAAATTTTAATCCGGGGACATGGGAGCCAATGAGCCTCCGAAGCATCCACCTTCACTATAAAGGTAGATTGGTGGCTAAAGGATTCAAACAAATTCATGGTATTGACTATGATGAAACCTTTTCACCAGTTGCGATGCTTAAATCCATTTGGATCATATTTGCTATTGCAGCCTACCACAATTATGAGATCTGGCAGATGGATGTCAAAACCACTTTTCTGAATGGAAAGCTACTCGAGGATGTGTACATGACACAACCTGAGGGTTTTGAAGATCTAAAGCATCCTGGAAAGGTATGCAAACTGCAAAGGTCCATTTATGGACTAAAGCAAGCCTCTCGAAGCTGGAATCTTCGATTCGATGATGCAATCAAGGAGTTTGGTTTCATCAAGAATGAAGATGAACCTTGTGTCTACAAGAGAAATAGTGGGATCACAGTTGTATTTCTTATCTTGTATGTAGATGACATACTTCTCATCGGAAATGATATTCTCTCACTCCAGTCTGTGAAGATGTGGTTAGGGAATTGTTTCTCGATGAAAGACTTAGGTGAAGCTGCCTATATTCTAGGCATCAAGATCTATAGAGATAGATCTAAAAGATTACTTGGCCTAAGTCAGAGTACATACATTGATAAAGTGCTAGATCGTTTTGCTATGCAAAATTCCAAGAAAGGATTTCTGCCTTTATCACATGGTGTGAGTCTTTTGAAGACTCAATATCCCTCTTCTAAGGAGGAGAGAGATTGCATGGATAAGATCCCTTATGAATCTGCTATAGGGTCTATCATGTACGCCATGCTTTGTACTCATCCTGACGTCTCGTATGCTTTGAGCATGACGAGTAGATACCAGTCGGATCCAGGTGAAAGTCACTGGATAGCAGTCAAAAATATTCTTAAATACTTACGAAGAACGAAAGAATATTTCTTGATATTTGGAGGCAATGAGGAGCTAACTGTAAAGGGTTACAGTGATACAAGCTTCCAAACAGACAAGGATGACTATAGATCGCAATCGGGGTACGTGTTTTGCCTGAATGGTGGAGCTGTGAGCTGGAAGAGTTCGAAGCAGGACACATTTGCTGATTCCACAACAGAAGCCGAGTATATTGTCGCGTCGATGCAAAGAAAGGAGGTCGCTTTGGCTCTGCATGTTCATCAGTGAACTTGGGGTAGTTCCTAGCATTGCAGATCCAATAGACCTCTATTGTGACAACAATGGGGCTATTGCACAGGCTAAGGAACCTCGATCACATCAGCGGACCAAACACATACTGCGGCGCTTCCATCTCATTCGAGAGATCACCGATAGAGGAGATGTGAGGATATGTAGAGTACCGACAGAAGCTAACATCGCAGATCCATTGACCAAGGCTTTGGCACAGAGGAAGCATGATGGTCACACTAGGTCACTAGGTATCAGATATTATAGTGATTGGTACTAGTGCTAGTGGGAGATTGTTAGTTATAGCCCTAGAACCAATCATGTGATGGTTGAATAGGGAACATTTTGTATCATATTCTATAAAGGCAAAGGATTGGTTATTATATTTACGTCTTGCTTGTGCCAACTAACTTAAATATAATAATGCCCTAGAAAAGTAGGTTCTTATCTACAACACATCAATTGGAAGAATTGATTATGAGAGGCTGTAGAGAACACTTTCCTAAATGTTCCTAGTCAAGTATTAATATGCAAGGGCAATATTAATACATAAAGACTAGCATGTAGGTTAATTGATGACTTGATCTCACAAGTCATGGATATATGATATCAAGTTGACACATGGGTATATATTAGATAATATATACTGAACTGACCCGCCATGAGAAAGTTTCATGGATCGTCATATGAGTGTCATAAACTTTCTCATGTGACTATTGGTATGAATAGTCCTCAAACCTGAAGTCACTACGGTTCCCTACATAAGGAGTTATGTACTTTGGTATCGTCAAACGTCACCCGTAACAGGGTGGACCATAAAGGCGATTACTGGGTATATAACAAATTATGCGGAGGGATGTGAGTGATGTAGATGTGATCTATCCCTCCCATATGACGGGAGTGATATCTGTGGGCCCCATGATTGAGTAGAACTACTAAAACGCATGACCATGCTCGAATGAGTCAATATGAGATATTGAGCTCATTTGTTTGAGTTAGTTTACTCAGGGATCAAGAAACACATAGATTGATCGAGGATGACACGGTCTATGCCTCATTGGTCAATCTGATATCAAGGATAGAAGGACACGGTCATACATTATAGTAGTCACGGAAAGGTTAGTCGGATCTTGACTTATTTTGTAACTTGGGTAGCAATGATGTATTGCTAGTTGCCGCTCATTGCTTGTGTATCTAAAAGAGTTTAGATCCACTGCCAACGTTATGAGAGCCTATAGGGTCACACACAAAGAGCATGATGATTAGAAGAATTAGTGCATTCTAGTTTGACTAGAATAATTTGGGAATGAGCTTAAGTACAAAATGGTTTTTGGACTTTAAGCTTAATGAGAATTTTAACTTATTGATTTAATGAGATTAATTCAATATGCTAAGCTTATTAATTTAATAAGATTAAATAAATATGTTATCATGATAGCCTAAGCTTAATTTATTTAATAAGATTAATTCAATATGTTACCTTATTGATTTAATGAGATTAATTCAATATGATAACATAAGCTTATTGAATTAATAAGATTAATTCAACATGCATGAATGCCACATAAGCATGCCACCTAAGCATGCCACATAAGCATGCCACCTAAGCTTGATGAGGTGGAAGGAGACAAAGGGTTTTGACCTTTGGAATTTCTCCACATGTGGCCGGCCAAACAAGGAGTGTTGATTATTTTTCAATGCAATTGATTGCATTGAATGTGATAGGAGGTGAAAGGTTTTTTCAATCCTATAAAACACTCCATGGGGTGGCCGGCCAAACTTGGTGAAGCTTGAGGCTTGGAGAGAGCTTGGTGGTGAGAGGCTTTGGTTGTGTGGCTTTTTGTGAGTGTAGGCTAGCAAGAAGAGTGGTCTTCTTCTTCCTTTCTCTTTTTCCCTACCTTCCTCTCCTTTAGGGACTTCTCTAGCAAGAAGTAAAGGAGAGCTCTTCTAGTTTCTTTTGTGAGACAAGAGCTTGCTCGTGTGGATACATATAGAGGCATGGACATTTGAACGTGCTAAAAGATCCAACAAACCAAAGGAGAAGCGGGATTAAAAAGGGCACGCAGCAAAGGTAATATTCTCCTATAAGATAGGTTTTGAGAAATTTATTTTTTTGTACGAGGTTTTCTTTCGCAAGGATCATTTGGAAGGGATCCTATTTTTCCGTTGCGCATATGATATTTTGCATAATAAATCCCTACAAGAGTTTCTAGGTCTAATACGTACTGATGTATGTGGACCTATGTCAACTCAAGCTTTAGGAGGCTATAGCTACTTCATTACCTTCACCGATGATCACTCACGGTTTGGGTATGCGTTCTTGATGAAACACAAGTCTGAAGCCTTTGAAAGGTTCAAAGAATTCAGAAATGAAGTAGAGAAACAACATGACAAGAGTATTAAAATACTTCGATCGGATTGAGGTGGTGAATACTTAAGTCAAGAGTTTCTTGATTGTCTAAGAGACAATGGTATATTGTCTCAATGGACTCCGCCATATACACCACAATATAATGGTGTATCTGAGAGGCGTAACCGAACCTTGTTGGACATGGTCAGGTCAATGATGAATCATGCGAATCTTCTTAAGTCCTTTTGGGGCTATGCACTTCAGACAGCTGTTTACTTGTTAAACAGAATGCCAACCAAGGTAGTCTCTACTACTCCATATGAGATATGGAATAGTAAGAAATCTCATGTATCTTACTTGAAGATATGGGGTTGTCCTGCTTATGTGAAGTGGATTGTATCAGACAAATTGGATGCTAAGTCTGATAAATGTCTATTTATTGGATACCCTAAGGAAATAAGGGGTTACCAATTCTATCATCCTGTGGAACAAAAGGTGTTTGTTTCAAGGCATGCTGTGTTTCTAGAGAAAGAGTTTCTCTTGCAAGAAAACAGTGGGAGTGTCGTCGAGCTTGAGGAGGCTCGAGAGACTCAAATAGACATTGATGAGATACTTGGTGGAGCACAATAGCCGATAACTCATAGTGATGAGCAATCTGCTGGACCTATTGAAACACCAAATCTTCGTAGATCTGGTAGAACACGCAATATTCCTGAGAGATATGGATTTCTCGTAAGTGAATCGAATGACGTGTTACTCATTGATGATGAGGAGCCTACCAGTTATGAAGAAGTTCTGACAAGTTCAGAAAGGGATAAGTGGCTTGAAGCCATGAAGTCGGAAATGGATTCCATGTATGAAAACCAAGTCTGGAACTTGGTTGACCCACCTGAAGGCATAAAGCCTATAGGGTGCATGTGGGTTTTCAAGAAGAAAACTGACATGGATGGTAATGTGATTACCTATAAGGCTAGATTGGTGGCGAAAGGATATCGTCAAAAGCAAGGTGTTGATTATGACGAAATCTATTCGCCGGTAGCTATGCTTAAATCCATTCGGATGCTCCTGGCCATAGCGGCTCATTATGATTATGAGATATGATAGATGGATATGAAAACAACTTTCCTTAATGGAAACCTGCTCGAGGACGTGTATATGATACAGCCTGAGGGTTTCACATCGATTGATAAAAGCAAGGTATGCAAATTGCGACGGTCCATATATGGATTGAAGCAAGCATCCAGGAGCTGGAATATCCGTTTTGATGAGACAATCAAAAAGTTTGATTTCTCACAAAATCCAGAAGAACCTTGTGTGTACAAGAAGGTTAGTGGGAGTACAGTCGTGTTCCTAGTATTGTATGTCGATGACATATTACTTATAGGAAACGATGTTTCAGTCTTACAGTCAGTTAAGATTTGGTTATCCAAGACATTCTCCATGAAAGACTTGGGAGAAGCAACCTACATCCTCGGGATTAAGATCTATAGAGATAGATCAAAACGGTTGCTTGGTCTTTCGCAGTCTACATACATAGACCGAGTGCTAAAGAGGTTTAGCATGTCGAAATCCAAGAAAGGTTTCCTACCCATCAGACATGGGATACACCTTTCGAAGTCTATGTGTCCGTGCACAGAAGACGAGAGGATTTGCATGAGTAAGATTCCCTATGCATCTGCAATAGGATCTATCATGTATGTTATGTTATGTACGAGGCCCGTTGTATCGTATGCTCTGAGTGTCACGAGTAGATACCGTCTGATCCAGGAATGGATCATTGGGTGGCTGTTAAGACAATCCTTAAGTACTTAAGAAGAACTAAGGATGTGTTCCTAATATATGGAGAAGGGGACATGGTGATATGCGGGTATATGGATGCCAGCTTCCAGACAAACAAGGATGATTCCAGGTTTCAGTCTGGATACGTGTTCACCTTGAATGGGGGCGCAGTGAGTTGGAAAAGTTCCAAACAAGACATCAGGCATTCTACCAGCGAGAATACATTGCGGTCTGGAGCAAAGAGGAAGCGGTTTGGATCAAGAAGTTCATTTATGAACTTGGTGTGGTTCCAGCCATTGTTGAAGCAATACCGGTCTACTGTGACAACAATGGAGCAATTGCAAAGGCGAAAGAGCTTAGCGGATAAAGGATCGTTGATGAGACCTTGGCTCTTTCGTCTTTCGAGAAAATCCCCACTGAAAGGAACTTAGCGGATCCTTTAACTAAGACATTACCTCAAAGTAAGTATGAGGGTCATGTTAGAGCTTATGGTATTGGATACCGTAGCAATTGGCATTAGGCCAAGTGGGAGTTTGTTAGTAATATATGAGAGATGTCCTAAGGCAATCACCTTATGTTTGAACCATTTATATGATAAATGAAGATTCACTATTTGAGTATACATGTTTTCATGTATTTGATTGGATCTTAAACTCATTTACTAAATGTCCACGATACGATTCACAGCATGAAAGAATTTGTGATTGGATCACAACTAGTGAGTATCTCTACATGTGTAATTGTGAAGTATCAGAATTATCCCTAGTCGATGAATTGATGGATTTGGACACCATTGATTCTGTCGAGACTAGCACGAGGTATACCCCTTAGTGTATCCAAGCAAATGATTCTCACTGGCTGGAGACATTGTGATGTCCGGAGTTAATCGTGGATGCTAGTTAAGGTAACTAGTTCATTGGAGTGACCAACCATAAGACTTCATATGGTTCTCTTCATATATAGATATGTCAATGAAGTTCTTACGACAGCTTAAGTGCGATGTTCCTTTGACTTGTAGTATTCAAGTCATCTTGATCACAAAGACTTATGCTTTGACATCTTAAGCAAGCATCTCTGAGGAGATGTGGACCCGGGATGATTGGGTATAAGTCGAAGTGATCGAAGGTGTTTGAATAGCCTATAAAGGATTCACCACTCCATGCGAGGAGATGTATACCCATGGCCTCTCGTCGGATTGTTACTAAAGTCTTTGGCCAAAGCATTACATGTTTAGAGTAAGGTACTCTTCGATACATGTGCAGTAACTAGAATCCGTAGGAAGAGGAAATGATACTTGGGCTAGGTGTGACGTAGTCAACCTAGTGGGGACTGACACTATAGACCATGTCCTGAACCAAGTGGGTATAAGATGAGTGAAGGGAATGGGGCACGATTCATTCGAGCTGCTGAAGGGTTTCAGAAATAGTTCTGGATCAACCGTTGATCTTTTCGGTTAATTGGGGATCATGATATACTACTAGGTGTCACTCATGATTGTTCTATAATTAATGGTTAATTATAGACGGCCAACATAAACCAAGAACCTATTTGGTCACACGCACAATGAGCATAATCCGAAGGATTTAAAACGAGCTTGAGAATGAGATTCTCAGATCGAGAGAAACTAGATTTGGTTGGACCAAACATGGAGCGAGCATGAAATCGTTTCAGTTGCAATAGAAGCGTGGATGGGCCGTGTCTTATGAAGACATGATGGATGAACCAAATTGGTTTGGTTCTAATCCAATGGAGGAGAATAAACCAAAGGGGTTTGGTTTGTTTTAAACGAATGAACTAAAGTTGGTTCGGTTCGTTTTAACTTAAAATAGACCATCATGGTTTGGTTTATTTTAACTTAAATTAATGGAGCGGGTTAACGGGTTTTTGGTTATGATCCGATAACCATTAAGAGAATTTGTTCTCTATAAAATAAGGCTTAAGGGTTTTGTTAAGCCCTAATCCTTGCAACCCTAAAGTTGCCGCCCACCTCCCTCTCCTCTCCAAGTCTTGCCGGCGCCCAACTCCAAGCCGCCGCCCATGCTTCTTCAACCGATGTCCAGCAGCTGTCGTCCTCCCAACTTGCCAGTGTCTAGCTATTGTCGGAGGAGCTCCGGTGATCTTCCTTGGCTCCAGCGACAAGATGAGCATATTGCTTTCCTTATTTCGCCAGCGCAAGGTCTCCACCAAAGCTGTCCAGTTTTCTGGACAGCTTGTTTCCTTCTTGTCGGAGCGTCATTTGGACGATGTTTGGAGCTCCGACAGCGGTAGCCTTGCCAGGGATTCGATCTCTGGTAATATTCATAGGTGGAGGACGAAGGATTCGTCAAACGGTTGACGAATACCTCTCCGGAGAAGCGAGTTTTTGAGGACTCATTTTGGATCCGAATTTTGATTCGGATCGTGATCATCTTTCGATCACATCGTCTTCAACACGAGGCTAGTAACTCATATGAAGACGAGGCTCGTGACTTTGTGAAGTCATCCCGAAGATTCTCTGTGTGGATACGGATAGAGACGATTCTAGCGAGGATCGTTCCGGTTGATGTCTTTCCCGCTACACGTGATACGTCAGGTATACGTAGTATATATTTCCTTTTATTACAAAATTTGAAATTGCGGTTATGTCTACACATGTTGTACTATGCATGCATGTGGTGTGTGTGTTGTAATAAATTATATTTATTATTTTATTTCTTCCACTGTGCACATGTTTACGAAACATGTTCGAACACACACTCGCCGCAGTGCCGGAAACCCAACAAAAATAGTGTCTATGTATGAAGCTTGAGACAAGCACAACATCCTTTTCCTTTGATCCCTTATAACCTTGATCCCAAGGATGTGTCCCACTTCTCCCAAGTCCTTCATATCAAACTGTTTGGACAACCATACCCTTATGTCCGATAACACCTTGACATTGTTGTCAATTAATAAAATATCATCTACCTATAGTACAAGAAATACCACTACGTTTCCGTCACATCTCTTGTATACACAAGACTCATCCGGACTTTGAATAAATCCATAAGACTGGATTACCTCATCAAAGCAGATGTTCCAAGATCTCAAAGCTTGCTTTAATCCATAAATGGACCGATTAAGCTTGCACACAAGATGCTCTTTGTCCTTTGCAATGAATCCCTCTGGTTGCTTCATATAGATGTTTTCCTCAAGACTTCTATTAAGGAAAGTTGTCTTGACATCCATCTGCCACACCTCATAATTCATATGAGCAGCAATATATAAGAGAATCTGGATAGACATAAGCATGGCCACCGGCGAAAAGGTCTCCTCATAATCGATACCCTCTTTCTGAGTATACTTTTTCACAACAAGCCTTGCTTTGAAGGTCTCAACCTTCCCATCCATTCCTCTCTTTCTTTTGTAGATCCACTTGCATCCAATGGTTTTTACACCATTGGGTGGTTCTACTAGCTCTCAGACCTAATTTGAATCCATAGATTCTATCTCAGAATTCATTGCACTTTGCCAAGATACCGCATCTTTATCTTGGATTGCCTCGTCATATGTCCAGGGATCAGGTTCATGTTCGCCAGGGACCAAATCGGAAGATTCTCCTAAGAACATAAATCTATTAGGCTGTCTAACAACCCTCCCACTACGATCAGGTATCACTTGTGTATTCTCTGTGACACGCGGTGAAGTCACTTGTGGTATATCCTCTTGTATCGGTGGTACTGAAGTAGTGACTTCCCCTCTTAATTCCTCTAGAACAATCTTACTCATAGACTTGTGGTTTATCACATAGTCTTCCTCTAAAAATCTAGCATTCGTGCTGACGATCACCCTCTGATCTCTAGGACTATAGAACAAACCACCTTTCGTTCCTCTAGGATAACCTACGAACATGCGTACTTCTATATGAGGTTCCAACTTACCAGCATCTGCCTTCTTTTGGTGCAATCGACCCAAGTCACAATTGACCAGGACTCGAGTTTCACTCGAGTGATGTTTTGATGTTTTGACAAAAACATATGACAATGTAATTGTCATGGGAAAGTCCAAGTCTTGGGTACTTGGCACGGAAAGTCCAAGTGGGACACTTGGCATTTGGGAAAGTCCAAGCATGGGTCTTGGCAAGGTAAAGTCCAAGCATGGGTCTTGGCATGGAAAGTCCAAGCTTGAGTCTTGGCATTTTGAAAGACCAAGGGGTTGGATATTGGCGGCGTAAAGTCCAAGGGTGAAGTCTTGGCAGCATAAGTCAAATGGTTGGCGGCGTAAAGCGGAGTCTTGGCGGCGTAAGTCCAATGTACCTTGGCGGTGTAGACACCGTTAGCATGACATAGCTGATGGAAGCACCTGAAGGCTAGTGCGATGGATGAACAATTCATGGATGACTTGGAGGGATCCGAGAGGCGTGAGGCTAATGGAGGTAGCTAGAAGGCTTAGGTCTAGGCTAAGGGTGATCTAGCAAGTATGGGGGAACCATACTTGGGCTAAAACCTCATGTTTGAGGTGTGCCAGTCGACTGGTGCCATGTGACAATCGACTGGCCTGAGTCAATTAGGGTTTGACTGAGGGAAGTGACCTAGCAGTCGACTACCAGAGGTGGGCAGTCGATTGCTGGCTCGAGCAGTCGACTGATCGTGTGATCAGTCGACTGGTGCTCGAGAAATCGGGCACAAAATGGAGTCGAGACTCGACTGGTCGAGTGAAGGTTTCATCGGTCGACTGATGGGTTTGATCAGTTGACTGATGATGGATCCGTTGGACTTTTCCAGCGTGGATCTAGCTGTTGTCTCATGACAACAGTGGCATCAGTCGACTGGTGGTCCCGACCAGTCGACTGATCGACTTTTTCCAGCACAGGTTGAAGCTATAAAAGGAGCTCATGATGGAGGAAAAAGGCATGGTTTCTTGAGGGCTTTTGGGGCAATTTGCTGTTGCAAATCAGGGTCTCCAAGTTGATATCAAGCAACCAAGTGATCAAGCATTTATAGAGCAATTGTAAAGTAGTTTTCTTTACTTGCATTGTATTTTATTATTGTATTTTCTTGTATCCATTTAGATTATTGTTGTAATCTATTGTACGAGGTTTCTCCACCTCCGACTTATGTCGAGAAGGAGTATTTGTGATTAGTGAGTGCATGTGAATCACTAGAGCTCTTTAGAGCTCGATTCGTGGAGTAGGAACCGTTCGGTTCCGAACCACGTTATATCTCATGTTGCGAATTGTGTTTGTCTTATTTCGTTATTGTATTATTTCTATTTCTGCTGCGCTAATGAAATTGTAGAGACAAACGCAACGAATTCCATCATCGAACGAGCATGACGCTATTCACCCCCCTCTAGCGTTCCAATCGATCCCCAACAAGTGGTATCAGAGCCAGGCCGCTCTTCAAGTTTAACAACAAAGGGAGCACGCTTGAGGGTGAAGATGGAGTTGGAAGAACAATTGGGATGGGATATCAACACCCCAATTCCCTATTCCTTCTATGGACAAGAAGGGTTTAGACAATGAAAGGCAAGAATTGAGGACTTCCTAATGATGAGGGACTTCAAAGAATGGTCCATTTTAATTGAGGGATATAGCTTTCCAAGAGGACCAAAAGGTGGATTCCTCAAGAAAACGAGATGGACCGAAGAGAAAGTCCAAGTCTTCGAGAAAAATGATAAAGTAATGAAGTTTTTAATTGATTTAATACCTAACAATATCTTGTGTATGTTAGGTAATTATGTAGATGCCAAGGAGCTATGAATCCAAGTGGCCAAGCTCCATGAAAGTCCATCACCGGTCCAAGAGGAAGGGACCGAAGAGGCAAATGCATCATCCTCACGAGGAAGTGAGGACTTGGAGGTTGAGAGACCATCAACATCCAAGGAGGAAGAGGAAGAGGAAGAATTGGAGGAGACCGCCACCTCAAGGATTGAGGGGGAGGAGACTAGAGCATCCTCAACACCGCAACAACAAGAAGAACCATCTATATCCGGTAGAGAGGAAGAGCAAGCTCAAGAGAACCTCACCTCCACCCTAGGTAACTCAAACACGGTAATTCAAAATAAAAATAATATTATGTGTTTTGAGTGTAGGGAATTTGGGTATTATAAGAGTAAGTGCCCAAAGAAAGTCAAGAAGACTCCTCCGGCTCCAAAGATCAAAGATGTCGGTGCCCAAAGTCAAAAGAGCAAGGAGCATATCATATGTTTTAAGTGCAATTCAAAAGGGCATTACCGGAGTCAATGTCCAAAGGGAGAGAAAAAGAGAGCATCACAAGTAGGGGGAGTCTCTAAGGCAAACCCTAAGGTATATCTAAATAATGCTCTTTCTTTCAATTATAGGCAAAAGCATGCTAGAACTAATTTTAGCAATCTTGCCATTTATCATAAAGAGCATGCTAGGGATAACAAATATATTTGTTTAGGTGCCAAAAATGTTAATATTTCAAAGAAGGAGAAATTTGGGACTAATGTCCCTAGAAAAGTTTTACCTAGGGAATCTATTAGGAAAATAGGAGAACACCTAGGTCTTAACCCTAAATGGACTAGGCATATGCCTAGAAAGGATAATGCCCAAAGACCAAATCAAAATTTCAAAATTGGGCAATTAGAGATTGAAAACCAAGCCTTGAGGTCAAGGCTTGAAAAACTGGAGAAGACCCTTGTAAAAATGCAAAATCAATTTCAAGGGTCAAGAGGTCAACATTTAGGGTCTAGAAGTCAAAGCCTAGGGTCAAATGGTCAAAAATCAAGACCTAGGAAACTAGATTCATCCAAGGGCAAACCTAAGCCCAAGGAAACCTATCAAAATGTTCCATTTGATTATGGAACTAAACCTAGGAAAACCAAGGTTACTAGGGAAGTTATCCCTAAGAGTAACCATGGTAAGTGCCTAGTGGCTAGGGTTTCTAGGAAACCTAGGGTGGCCACTAAGAAGGTTGCAAGGGGAGTTACCCATAGAGTCAACCTAGGTAAGACCCAAATGACCAAGGCTAACAAGCCTAGGAGGGTCATTAGGAGGGTATCTAGGGAGGTCATCCCTAAGGAATACCTAATTAACCCTAGGAGCTCAAATAGGTTTTGGGTTCCTAAGAGCGTGATTGATTCATGTTAGATGGGTTAGGGTGTGCCAACCTTGATTGGATGGGTAGTTAACTCAACCATGGTAAAGGTGGAACTTTAGGATATTTTCAAGGTTATGGTTACCTTGGAAATATATTTGAGCTTTAATCCTAAAAGATTTTAGGATGTGCCAATATTATTTGAGAAGTTTGATAAATTGATCAAATTGACACATTTTAGGTTTAGAGGTCATAGTGTGTCATTTTGGGTTTGTGGCACACTAGGGAGAAAAGTGAAAATATGGAAAAATATATTTAATTATATCAAATGGAAATTAATATTAAAATTTAGGTATTATTATACCTATACATTTTATATGTCATGCCTTGTTTGCCATATAACATGTCATGGCATCATATTTATTTCTATCATTAATATGTCATGATCATGTTTAGGATTAAGGATTAATGCCATGTGTTTTTAGATTTCATCTTATGCCATGACATCATGATTATGAGCATGTGTTTATTTATATCATCTCTAATGCCATAATCACTCATGCATTTAAGATAATTTGATTGAAATTGATTTAAGGACAATGGCATGACTTGGGGTCTCATTTATAAGAGAATCGAGTAGAGTTGCCTTAGAAAATGCATGAAACCCTAGATTAGGGAGAACAAAACTCACATCTCACATCACATTGACATGTATGTGTATTTATACACCCTAGGTACATGTGAGATGCTAGGATATGAGTTAAGTTCAAGGTGCATAGTTTTTGCATCTAGATGAACTCAAACTCATCTTATTTGAGGGTGGATCATTGGGAAAGCTTGTGTACAAGTCATGTACATTGAGCCCAAGGAATATGATCCAAAATAAGGTTTTGAAAACATTTTAAAATCATTTTAGAAAACCATGGTGAAGTCTATCTTTTGATAGCAATCACCATTGAAGTTGATACAAAGTGAGCCAAAACTTAGAAGTTTTCTTCACTTTTGAATTTTGTATCAATTTCAGTATTTTATGGGTAAAATATTTTTGTATTATTTTTCACCCATTGAATTGATTATAAGTAATATACGTATCTTCATGATTTTTCGATATATGTAGAATTACTTATGATTTTCTGAAATTGATCGTGATAATCAAATTTGGAAATTATCGATCACCTGCCGATCGATATGAGTGGTAGTCGACTGGTAGCTGACGGAGTCGACTGCCAATGTTGATTTTGGGAAAACAAGGTTTGTTTAGCCCGTGTTCAGCTGCGGTTAAGGTCCCTAACCACTCCTAACCCTAGGATATGCTTTGGAAAGTATTATAAAGGGTAAAAATCCATTGGATATGGATTAGGAGAGGTGTTAGGATAATGTATCAAATTTAAGGTGGGGAGAGTTAATGTTTGAACTTTTAACCTTAATTTTGATGGTTTAGAGTTCCTATTGGCTTAGGGGCTTCCCAAGGACATTGTTGGTGCAATGGTAAAGGGGGAGCAAGCCTTTAGGGGGAGGTATCCATCATGGGATGATGGATGTGCTTTTCTCTTCTTCAAGAGGAGAAATTATTGAGAGAAGGACATCAATTGGGAAAATTGATGGGTTTTTGAGAGACCCAATTTAGAAATTGGGAGAGTGAATAGGATTGCCTCTCTTGAGTGATATGAGACTTATCACTAGGAAGATGGTAGGCATCCTAGGTATTTTTTTTACCAAGGGGGGGATTGTAAGATCTCATTGGGACATGAGACATTGACCTCCTTAGAGAAGACCTTTTTGATGTTAGTCAAAAAGGGGGAGAATGTTTGGAGAGATAACCTTTTTGATGTATATCAAAAAGGAGGAGAAAGTTAATATTACCAATTTGGGATAATTGGTAAGGAGTTTTTGAGTTAGATGGTCTAACTCAAATGGTTTGTTTGGTTTTTCTCAAACATCAAAAAGGGGGAGATTATTGCTGCAATCGGCCTAGGTCACAATTGACCAGGACTCGAGTTTGACTCGAGTGATATTTTGATGTTTCGACAAAAACAAATGACAATATAATTGTCATGGGAAAGCCCAAGTCTTGGGTACTTGGCACGGAAAGTCCAAGTGGGACACTTGGCATTTGGGAAAGTCCAATCATGGGTCTTGGCAAGGTAAAGTCCATGTAGGGGATCGATCGGTGTGTATTGTGTTGGCCGGCTAGAGGGGGGGTGAATAGCCCTCTTCATACGATGATGGAATTTGCTCGTCAACAAATTCGTTAGCACAAGCGGAATACTAATAAACAAGTAAACAAAACAACAAAAGCAAAGATAAACAATGCTAACATAATATGTAATGTGGTTTACGGCTACGCCGCTAATCCACGGTCCCTGATTCGTCCAAGGTGAATCACTCCTTTGCCAAATCCACTAGATCTCTCCTGTAGGGGATCAGTACGGCCGGCTAGAGGGGGTGAATAGCCCTTTTTGTTTGGATGCCGGTATTTGCTCATCTACAAAACTAATTAGCGCAAGCGGAAGACTAATAAAGACAAGCAAATAGAAATACAAGAAAACAAACGCTAACAAAGAATGTAACGTGGTTCACGGCTACGCCGCTAATCCACGGTCCCCGATTCATCCTCGGTGAATCACTCCGCTAAACCAATCCACTAAATTGTCTCTCCTTTGCACCAAGCTAGGTGGAGGTAACCTTTACAATCAAGATCACTCTTCTTACAAATAGAATGGAGTAAAAGTGAGTAAGAGGAGTTTAGAGCTTGTGGAGCACTAGGAAGATCACTTAGAGCATAAGCATTGGCTTACACCTCTCTTTTATAGAGAGGGCTGATTTCTTCCGTTGTCGCCATCATCGACCGCCGCTTGGCGATCGCTGCACTACAACGGCCTCCGAACACGCCGGATCCCGACGTAGTCCAACGGAACTCTTGGCGCCGATCAAGGACCTCATCACGATCGCTACCTCCGTAGTCGATCGCCTACGGCTACGAACGGTTCCGCGGGTCGAAACCCTATTGATCGACCGATCGCCGCTTTCAATGATCGATGGTCTTGGCAAATGGCGCGACGATCGATGATACCGATCGCTGGCCATAATCCAATCGATCCGATACGGTCGAACTCACTCGACAGAGCAATGCCGCCATGACATGGTAGTCGATCGGTGTCGGAAACCTATCCGACACTTGGCCAAATGGCCAAGTTTCACCTAAGAGCTACCCTTCCCGGGTTACAATCGCCACTATCATTTCTGGAGTCCTCGCCGAAGTTCTCTTCGTTCTCGCCACGCCTCAGGCAAAGATCGCGCACGGCTCTGCAATGCTCCTTCTGTAGGGAAATCTCGTATGCCAAATGGCATATGCGCAACGGAAAATAGGATCCCTTCCAAGTGATCCATGCGAAAGCAAACTTGTATAAAATAAATTTCTCTAAACAAAAACCTATCTTATAGGAGAGTTCTACCTTTGTTGCGTGCCCTTTGCAATCCCGCTTTTCCTTGGATGTGTTGGATCTTTTAGCACGTTCAAGTGTCTGTGCCACTATATGTATCCACACGAGCAAGCTCTTGTCTCACAAAAGAAAAACTAGAGGAGCTCTCCTTTACTTCTTGCTAGAGAAGTCCCTAAAGGAGAGGAAGAGAGGGAAAAGGAGAAAGGAAGAAGAAGACTCCTCTTCTTGCTAGCCTACACTCACAAACCCACACAACCAAAGCTTCCACCAAGCTCTCTCACAACCACAACACCAAAAACTCACCATGGCCGGCCACTCCATGGAGCCTTTTATAGGGTTGGAAAAACCCTTCCACCTCCTTCACATTCAATGCAATCCATTGCATTGAGACACACTCAAAAAGGATTTGGCTTCCTTGTTTGGCCGGCCACTTAAGGAGACAAAACCATTTTGTTTCCTTCCACCTTAACTAGCGTAGGTGGATGCTTAGGTGGCATGCTTATGTGGCATGCTTATGTGGCATTCTTATGTGGCATTCATGCATGTTGAATTAATCTTATTAATTCAATTAAGCTTATGTTATCATATTGAATTAATCTTATTAATTCAATCATATTGAATTAATCTTATTAAATCAATAAGGTAACATATTGAATTAATCTCATTAAATCAATTAGCTAAAATTCTCATTAAGCTTAAAGTCCAAAAACCATTTTGTACTTAAGCTTATTCCCAAATTATTCTAGTCAAACTAGAATACTCTAATTCCTCTAATTATCATGCTCTTTGTGTGTGTGACCCTATAGGCTCTCATAACGTTGGCGGTGGATCTAAACTCTTTTAGATACACAAGCGATGGCGGCATCTAGCAATACATCATTGCTACCCAAGTTCTGAGATAAGTCAAGATCCGACTAACCTTTAAAGTGACTACTATAATATATGGCCGTGTCCTTCTATCCTTGATATCAGTTGATCGATGAGGCATAGGCCGTGTCATCCTCGATCAATCTATGTGTTTCTTGATCACTGAGTAAACTAACTCAAACAAATGAGCTCAATATCTCATATTGACTCATTCGAGCATGGCCATGCGTTTTAGTAGTTCTACTCAATCAAGGGCCCACCGATATCACTCCGTCATATGGAAGGATAGATCCCATCTACATCACTCACATCCCTCCGCATAATTTGTTACATACCCGATGTCGCCTTTATGGTCCACCACATTACGGGTGACGTTTGTGATACCAAAGTACATAACTCCTTATGTAGGGAACCGTAGTGACTTGAGTCTAAGGACTATTCATACCAATAGTCACATGAGAAAGTTTATGACACTCATATAACGATCCATGAAACTTTCTCATGGCGGGTCAGGACAGTATATAATCACTAATCTAAACCCATCTGTCAACTTGATATCATATATCCATGACTTGTGAGATCAAGTCATCAATTGACCTACATGCTAGTCTTTGTATTAATATTGCCCTTGCATATTAATACTCGACTAGAACATTTAGGAAAGTGTTCTCTCTGACCTCTCATAATCAGTGCACTTGATTGATGTCTTTGTAGATAAGAACCTACTTAACTATGGCATTATTATATTTAAATAAGCTGGCACAAGCAAGAAGTAAATATAATAACCAATCCATTGCCAATATAGAATATGATACAAAATGTTCCCTATTCAACCATCACATGATTGGTTCTAGGGCTTTAACTAACAATCTCCCACTAGCACTAGTACCAATCACTATGATATCTAATACCTAGTGACCTAGTGTGACCATCATGCTTCCTCTGTGCCAAAGCCTTGGTCAATGGATCTGCGATGTTAGCTTCTGTCGGTACTCTGCATATCCTCACATCTCCTCTATCGATGATCTCTCGAATGAGATGGAAGCGCCGCAGTATGTGTTTGGTCCGCTGATGTGATCGAGGTTCCTTAGCCTGTGCAATAGCCCCATTGTTGTCACAATAGAGTCTATTGGATCTGCAATGCTAGGAACTACCCCAAGTTCACTGATGAACTTGCGGAGCCAAACGACCTCCTTTCTTTGCATCGGATCGCAATATACGGCACGTTGTAGAATCGGCAAGCTGTCACGCTTGAACTCTTCCGACTCACAGCTCCACCATTCGAGCAAAACACGTACCCGATTGCGATCTATAGTCATCCTTATGCATTTGGAAGCTTGCATCACTGTAACCCTTCTGATTAGCTCCTCATTGCCTCGAATATCGGAAATATTCTTTTTTAGTTCTTAAGAATATTTTTGGCTATCCGATGACTTTCACCGATCACGTGATATCTACTCGTCATGCTCAAAGCATCTGAGGACGTCGTGAAGTACAAAGCATGGCGTACATGATAGACCCTATAGCGGATGCATAAGGGATCTTATCCATGCGATCTCTCTCCTCCTTAGAAGAGGACATTGAGTCTTGAAAGACTCACACCATGTGATAAAGCGAGAAACCCTTTCTTAGAATTTTGCATAGCAAAGCGATCTAGCACTTTATCAATGTATGTACTCGACTTAGGCCAAGTAATCTTCTAGATCTATCTCTATAGATCTTGATGCCTAGAATATAGGCAGCTTCACCTAAGTCCTTCATCGAGAAACAATTCCCTAACCACATCTTCACAGAAGGTGAGGGAATATCATTTCCGATGAAGTATGTCATCTACATACAAGACAAGAAATACAACTGTGCTCCCACTATTTCTCTTGTAGACACAAGGCTCATCTTCATTCTTGATGAAACCAAACTCTTTGATTGCATCATCGAATCGAAGATTCCAAAAGAGGCTTGCTTTAGTCCATAAATGGACCTTTGCGGTTTGCATACCTTTCCAGATGCTTTGGATCTTCAAAACCCTCGGTTGTGTCATGTACACATCCTCGAGTAGCTTTCCATTCGAGCGGTTTTGACATCCATCTGCCAGATCTCATAATCATGGTAGGCCAATAGCAAGTATGATCCGAATGGATTTAAGCATCATATCGTGAAAAGGTTTCATCATAGTCAATACCATGAATTTGTTTGAATCCTTTAGCCACCAATCTACCTTTATAGGTATGCTTATTACCATCCATGTCAGTCTTTACTTTAAAGACCCACTTACACCCAATGGGTTTTACCCCTTCATGTGGATCAACCAAAGTCCATACTTGGTTAGTGTACATGGATTCCATTTCGGATCTCATGGCCTCTAGCCATTTCTCAGAATCTGGGCTCATCATAGCTTCTTGATAGTATGTAGGCTCGTCAAGATTGATAAGCAATACATCACGTTGTCGATCGAGAAAAGAATATCTCTCGGGTTGGCGCGGATCCTATTAGATCTCTGAAGAGGTTGGTCTACTTGAAGCAGTGTGTTTGCTCACAACTCTTTGGGCAACAATTTCCTCATCCACAACACTTTGTGGTTCTGCTCATTTTCCATCGAAGACTTAGTGATATCAAAATCTTGAACTTCTTAAAGATGAATTTTACTCACACTATTAATTCTAGAAATAAATTCTCTTTATAGAAAGACGATTTTGCAACAAACACCTTGCCAAGTGTGGGATTGTAAAGTAATATCCCTTAGTTTCCTTGGGATATCCTACAAAATAACACTTATCGATTTGGGTCCTAGTTTATCTCGAGACTTGACGCGTCTAACGTAAGCTTCACAACCCCAAATCTTTATAAAAGACATTTTGGGACTCTTCCGGTCCATATCGTATATGGTGTCTTTTCTCGGCTTTTGATGGAACGCGATTAAGTGTGAAAGCGGCTGTCTCTAGAGCTAAACCCAAAAGGAAGTAGGTAGATCAGTCTGGCTCATCATTGATCGTACCATATCTAATAGAGTACGATTTCTCCTCTCAGATACACCATTCCATTGTGGTGTTCATGGAGTGAGTTGGGATATTATCCCACACTCAGCCAGGTGATCACGAAACTCTTGACTAAGGTATTCACCACCTCGATCTGATCGAAGTAGCTTAATACGCTTACCAAGTTGGTTTTGTACTTCATTCTTGAATTCTTTGAACTTTTCAAAGGATTCTGACTTATGTCTCATCAAATATAAGTAGCCAATCTACTCATATCATCAGTGAAAGTAATAAAGTACTTATAGCCTCCTCTGGCTTCGACATTGAAAGGGCCACATACATCAGTATGTATGAGTCCTAACAAGTCCGTCGCTCTCTCGCCATGTCCACTAAATGGAGTTTTAGTCATCTTTCCTAAAAGACAAGACTCGCATACCTCATATGATTCAAAATCAAATGAGTCCAATAATCCATCTTTATGGAGTTGGGATATGCGTTTTTCATTTATGTGACCTAGGCGACAGTGCCAGAGATATGTCTGGTTCAAATCATTCGATTTGAACCGTTTGGTATTTACGTTATAAATTGGGTTATCTAAATCTAGAACATAGAGACCATTCATAAGTGGTGCATTACAATAGAACATTTCATTTAAATAAATGGAACAACATTTGTCCTTTATTATAAAAGAAAAGTTTTTCTTGTCTAAACAAGATACAGAAATTATGTTCTTTGTTAATGCGGGTACATAGAAGCACTCCTCTAGTTCTAAGATAAGCCCAGTGGGCAAAGACAAAGAATATGTTCCTACTTTACAAAGAAGAACTTTTGCGCCATTGCCTACTCGTAGGTCCACTTCACCCTTTGCCATTATTCTACTATTTCTCAGTCCCTGCACATTAGTACAAATGTGAGATGCACATCCGGTATCTAATACCCATGTAGAAGAAATAGATAGATTAACTTCTATAACATGTATACCTGAGGCAGAAGTCCCACTTCTCTTGTTCTTTACTTCCTCAAGGTAGACTTTGCGATTCGCTTCGCCGGTGTCGATCTCACCGCAATGGAAGCAGTCCCCTTCCTTAGGTACTTTACCTTTACCCTTTGAAGTGGATGAATTGGCCTTGCCTTTGGCTTGGGTCTTACCCTTGCCTTTGCGCTTACCTTTGTCCTTCTTGACCATTAGTACATTACTAACTTTCTTCTTGAGATTTGGTTCAGCAGTTCTCAACATGTTGAGAATCTCAGGCAAAGGTTTATCAATTTCATTCATGTTATAATTCATGACGAATTGATTGTATGCTTCCAACGACATTGCGAGGATAACATCGATTGCCAATTCTTGGCTCGATGGAAAACCTAGTCTTTCAAGGTTCTCAACGCGTACCCAATCATTTTGAGTTGAGTTCCTACAGGTGTTCCTTCTTGCATCTTGCATGCAAAAAGAGCCTTAGACACTTCAAAACGCTCATGCCTAGCTTGTCCTTGATATAGTTGTTTCAAATGCTCAACCATATCATAGGCATCCATGTTCTCATGTTGCTTCTGAAGCTCAGAGTTCATGGTGGCAAGCATAAGGCATGACACATCTAATGCGTCATCTTGATGCTTCTTATAAGCATCCTTTTCAGCACGAGTGGCCGTAGGGGCGGGTATTTCAGGGGTAGCCTGCTCTAGGACATATAGTTTGCGTTCTTGCTTGAGGATAATCCTCAAGTTCCTATACCAGTCAAGAAAGTTTGCTCCATTGAGCTTGTCCTTCTCAAGGACAAATCGCAAGTTGAGGGGGTGTGTCGTGTTAGATGACATGGTGATCTACAACATTAAAATGCAAAGTTAAGTATCATACCTAAATCATTTAATTAGGCCTTTAATTAAATGAGGCTCCACTAAATTCTCATAGCTACTATTTAGCTATAAATTTATATGGGATAAAGATCCACATCATAATTGTCTTGAGTTAGCTTTGGCTAATCGCCCAAGGCGTAGTATAATTAGGTAGGCAATCTTTTGCCAATTACATCTGATGTAACTCTTTAATAGCTTTGGTTAAGTTTTAGATTAGTTTAGTGTTTATTCCTAAACCCGACTTCAGGTGGCGAGGCAGAGGGCCTTCTTGGATATCGAGCAACGACCACTTCTAAGACAAAGTGATGTTAAATCACACAAAACTAATGTTAACACTTATGTTCAAAGCTAATATATGCCTCTACTTTCTTAACCAATTAAGAAAACACTTAATTAAGTCTTAACCAAGATCGATAGCGGGACATCACGATTGTCCACTCGCACCCCTCCAAGATAAAATGCATTGCTTTGCTTTGGCAAACCCAATAACAAATGATCGAGGAAGTAGTGAGTACCAACTTTGGTAGGCATATCGTTTAGACTTATTAAGAAATAAACATGTATCATATACATATTAGCATACATCACATATAAGCTAAACTAATCATGCATCACATACAAGCTAAACTAACATGCATCACATACATATTAAACTAACGTGTCATGGTTATGGCCCTTATTCTACAATCTTCTCAAGCCAATGAAAAGATTGATTGGTCAACCTAGGGATAGCATCTTCTCCTAAGTGCTTCCTTTTGGTTGTCTTGTGTGACTTCCTCCTTGTAACCTCATCTTCCAATGGACCCTCCATCCTTGTTTTGTACATTACAAAGGAGAAATACTGAGTTACATTCGAGTCTAAAACTAATTTTACAACAAGAATATTAGGAGAAAGGCACGACACGCAGCCGTATTAAGAATTACAACACACAATCACAAACTTTTTGGGACTAGGCCATAACCATGCACCATGTCATTTTAACTTTTAAAGACATTGGATATTTTATTATGTTTGAAAATTTGCTAATGCAATTATCAACTCATAATAAAATTTATCCTACTTCTATATCACATATAAAATAGAAAACCTATTTTTATAATCTTCTAAGTGGCTCTGATACCCTTTGTAGGGAATTCTCGTATGCCAAATGGCATATGCGCAACGGAAAATAGGATCCCTTCCAAGTGATCCATGCGAAAGCAAACTCGTATAAAATAAATTTCTCTAAACCAAACCTATCTTATAGGAGAGTTCTACCTTTGTTGCGTGCCCTTTGCAATCCCGCTTTTCCTTGGATGTGTTGGATCTTTTAGCACGTTCAAGTGTCCTCATCTATATGTATCCACACGAGCAAGCTCTTGTCTCACAAAAGAAAAACTAGAGGAGCTCTCCTTTACTTCTTGCTAGAGAAGTCCCTAAAGGAGAGGAAGAGAGGGAAAAGGAGAAAGGAAGAAGAAGACTCCTCTTTGCCTACACTCACAAACCCACACAACCAAAGCTTCCACCAAGCTCTCTCACAACCACAACACCAAAAACTCACCTATGGCCGGCCACTCCATGGAGCCTTTTATAGGGTTGGAAAAACCCTTCCACCTCCTTCACATTCAATGCAATCCATTGCATTGAGACACACTCAAAAAGGATTTGGCTTCCTTGTTTGGCCGGCCACTTAAGGAGACAAAACCATTTTGTTTCCTTCCACCTTAACTAGCTTAGGTGGATGCTTAGGTGGCATGCTTATGTGGCATGCTTATGTGGCATTCTTATGTGGCATTCATGCATGTTGAATTAATCTTATTAATTCAATTAAGCTTATGTTATCATATTGAATTAATCTTATTAATTCAATTAAGCTTATGTTATCATATTGAATTAATCTTATTAAATCAATAAGGTAACATATTGAATTAATCTCATTAAATCAATTAGCTAAAATTCTCATTAAGCTTAAAGTCCAAAACCATTTTGTACTTAAGCTTATTCCCAAATTATTCTAGTCAAACTAGAATACTCTAATTCCTCTAATTATCATGCTCTTTGTGTGTGACCCTATAGGCTCTCATTACGTTGGCAGTGGATCTAAACTCTTTTAGATACACAAGCAATGAGCGGCATCTAGCAATACATCATTGCTACCCAAGTTACGAGATAAGTCAAGATCCGACTAACCTTTCCGTGACTACTATAATATATGACCGTGTCCTTCTATCCTTGATATCAGTTGATCAATGAGGCATAGACCATGTCATCCTCGATCAATCTATGTGTTTCTTGATCCTGAGTAAACTAACTCAAACAAATGAGCTCAATATCTCATATTGACTCATTCGAGCATGGCCATGCGTTTTAGTAGTTCTACTCAATCAAGGCCCACCGATATCACTCCGTCATATGGAAGGGATAGATCCCATCTACATCACTCACATCCCTCCGCATAATTTGTTACATACCCAAGAATCGCCTTTTATGGTCCACCCTTCTGTGACGTTTAACGATACCAAAGTACATAACTCCTTATGTAGGGAACCGTAGTGACTTCAGGTCTAAGGACTATTCATACCAATAGTCACATGAGAAAGTTTATGACACTCATATAACGATCCATGAAACTTTCTCATGGCGGGTCAGTTCAGTATATATTCTCCAATATATACCCATGTGTCAACTTGATATCATATATCCATGACTTGTGAGATCAAGTCATCAATTGACCTACATGCTAGTCTTTATGTATTAATATTGCCCTTGCATATTAATACTCGACTAGGAACATTTAGGAAAGTGTTCTCTACAGCCTCTCATAATCAATTCTGCCAATTGATGTGCTGTAGATAAGAACCTACTTTTCTAGGGCATTATTATATTTAAATTAGCTGGCACAAGCAAGATGTAAATATAATAACCAATCCTTTGCCTTTATAGAATATGATACAAAATGTTCCCTATTCAACCATCATATGATTGGTTCTAGGGCTTTAACTAACACCTTCGCGTCTCTTGCCTCGAAGTCTACTTCCTCCGGCTTCACTCCAAGCTTCTCATCCGGCGGTCCCTCGGATGCTCCAAGCGCACGGCTTCCGCAAAGCTATCCTTCACTGACTCAAGGCACGAGTCATGAGATGTGAAACTCGCCACGGCTCCATGTGCGAATTACTAAGTCCTGCACGACTTCAACGCACATATCACATCAACATATCAAACTAACTTAAACCCTTTGCCACACCATCAAAACCATATTACGGCAAGAGATTGCCCTAACAATCTCCCCCTTTTTGATGTGTGGCAATCCGTTTAAGTTAGGTAAAAACATTTGATATAAATTCTAAGGTAAGAAAGCATGTGAAGATAAACATGATATAACAACATGCAACTCCCCCTTAATCCATGAAACTCTCTATGCAAATTTTCTCCCCCTATCATATATTTCTCCCCCTAAAATATATTTCTCCCCCCTAAAATAATTAACTTAAACATAATTATTTCTCCCCCTTTGACACCATCAAAAAGATTAACACTAAGTTATAAGCTCATGGCATCAAGTATAATGGAGGAAAATACCAAAACATGAATAAAATCTGAAATCGAAAATTGCAGTGATTAGTGAGCAATGATCACGCCGGTGATGGCAATTGATTAAAAATGATTCAGATTTTAAATCATGATTTTTGAGGAGAATATTTCTATTAAGTATATCTATCAAGGAAAAATAGTTTTTCATGAAAAATCATTATATTTTCCGAGATTTGCCAAAAATCCAAACACTTGAAAAACCACTAGTTTTTGAGCATGTTAGTATCCATTTTAACACCTAGTCTTGCTTTGAATTGTTCCAAAACGTGAATACATAGATTTTAGATTAAGGAATTGTTTTGAAAACATATGAAATATCCAACCATGATCTTTGGGCAATATGTCTATGAATTAAACATAAGCCTTCCCCATGATTGGTCTATTATTGCTATGTTGATACTTTAAATGACCATCTAAATGCCATAGGCATTAGTGGACATTTGTATCATCCTAACATCTCACCCATGCTAAGTTTGCAATCAAGTTAGCCTATAGTGAGTGTGAGATGCATCCTAGGGGGTATTTGTATATACTTAACCAATATATTCATGCAATTCTATCATGGTTAAGTATCAACCTAACAACCTACATGATCATAATGGCATATATGATTTAATTTCACATTATGATCATGAAATGCATGTTTTCATCAATTTATAGTCATGCATTAGGTATTATAAGATGATACTAAATAAAGTATTACCTAAAGCATGATTCAAACCTATTTCTTATGATAACGTGCCAAATTTCAAAAACATAAATCATGATTGTAAATATACATAGGAATTACATCAATCATCATGATTTAAGCATTATTATCTATTTATGGGTACGTTATCATCACCCAACACTATCTAAAAAAAAATGTTGTCCCGTCATCCTAAGTCAACCAAAATATGATATAGGTCAAGTTCATATGGTTGACTACCCTAGGGTTATTCTAACCCTTAAGGATGGATTTTGGAACCCAAAATAGATTCTTTCCTATTGGGTTCACTAAATACTCCTTGGGGATCCATTTCCTAGCAATTACTTTCTTTTTATCTTGTCCCCTAGCTATTAGGCATTTATAGGCCTTTTCATTTTTCTTTTCTTTGTATCCTAGGCCTTTCTTGTTGAAGCTAGCTCTTTGGCTCCCTAAGATCATGTTCAATGTGTTGGAGCCAATAGTGAATTTTTCTAGGGCTTTTGTTAAATAATCTACTTTTTCCCTTAAGGCCCTATTTTCATTTATACATGCATCACTAACATCTAATGGCACATAAAGGTCATGTGAGCATGCTTCATTTAAGCTAGAAGAAATATTATCATTTAAGCATGCATTTTCTAGTTTATTTTCTAGGTCCTTAATTTGATCTAGCATGCTTTTGTTTTTCTTCTTAGCTCTAAATAAATCTCTAGTTAAGCTAGAAACCATGGAAACTATTTTCTTAGGAGTTAGATTTGTTACCATAGTTTCCATGTCCTCTTCTTCTTCGGATGAGGAGGATGTGGAGGCTCCCCCTTCACTTGAGCTTTACTTGAGCTTGATTCTTCATTTGAGGAGGAGGAGGAGCAATCCAAGTCATCAAAGGCCATCAAGGCCAAATTGGTGACAAAGGCATTCTCCTCATCGGATGATGAGGAGGAGGATGAGGATGGATCATCCCAAGTCCTTGCCTTGAGAGCCTTAGCCTTTCCCTTCTCCTTTGTCTTCTTCTCCTCTTCCTTCTTTTTCTTGCTCCCCTTTTTCTTCTTCTTTTCTTCTTTCTTCTTCCTCTCTTCCTTGCTCTTGTTTAAGAGAGGACAATTGTCCCTTATGTGCCCCTCTCCTTGGCAATTGTAGCATATGACCTTCCCCCTTGGTCTTCTATTCCTATCGTTAGATTTATCAAATCTAAAATTCTTAAATGCACATCTTACCCTCCTTACCATATAGGCTTCTTCGGTGCTATCCATGGAGGAGGAGGAGGCTTCATCGGATGAGGAGGAGGGGATTTCCATCTTCTTCTTCCCCTTGTTCGCTATCAAGGCTACTCCTCTTGAGGGTTGGATTCTAGGCTCTTCTTGTATTCCTTCTAGCCTAGTTTCATGAAGCTCCATTGTCGAGAAGAATTCCTCCAAGGTGCTTACTTCTAAGTTCTTGGAGATATAAAATGAGTCCACCATGGAGCTCCATCTTGAGGACCGGGGAAAGGCATCTATGGCCTTCATTACCATATCCCGGTTTGATAGCTTCTCACCTACACTTGTTAGCCCAATTAATATTTCTTTAAACCTAGAGTGTAGTGAGGTTACCTTTTCTCCCTTTTCTAGTTTTATATTGGATAGTTGGGAGCGGAGGAGATCTCTCCTTGCTAGCTTTGCCTCGGATGTGCCTTCATGAAGCTCAATTAGCTTCTCCCACATCTCCTTGGCGCTTAGGCATTCTCCTATTCGGTTGATTTCTTGTTGGGGGAGCACATTGAAGAGATGATGTTTGGCTTTTGAATTTGCAAGGTGCTCTTCCCTTTGCCTTTTGGTCCACCTAGATTTATCTATTGGCTTCCCTTCTTCATCCCTAGGCAAAATGAAACCGGATTCCATTGTAATCATTATATCAAAATCCGTTTCGAAAAATACCTCCATTCGCTTCTTCCACCAAGCGAATTCTCCTTCAAACTTCGGAGGATGGATGTTGGAGCCGGCCATTTTAAAAGTTGCTTGTTGTGGCGGTTAGTCCTCGACAAGATTTCCTCGGCTCTGATACCACTTGTAGGGGATCGGTACGGCCGGCTAGAGGGGGGTGAATAGCCTTTTTTGTTTGGATGCCGGTATTTGCTCGTCTACAAAACTAATTAGCGCAAGCGGAAGACTAATAAAGACAAGCAAATAGAAATACAAGAAAACAAACGCTAACAAAGAATGTAACATGGTTCACGGCTACGCCGCTAATCCACGGTCTCCGATTCATCCTCGGTGAATCACTCCGCTAAACCAATCCACTAAATGGTCTCTCCTTTGCACCAAGCTAGGTGGAGGTAACCTTTACAATCAAGATCACTCTTCTTACAAATAGAATGGAGTAAAAGCGAGTAAGAGGAGTTTAGAGCTTGTGGAGCACTAGGAAGATCACTTAGAGCATAAGCATTAGCCTATCAAAGGCTTACACCCTCTCTTTTTATAGAGAGGGCTGATTTCTTCCCGTTGGCCGCCATCAGTCGACTGTCGCCCTTGGCAGTCGACTGCCGTCACTACAACGGCCTCCGAACACGTCGGATCCCGACCGTTGTAGTCCAACGGAACTCTTGGCAGTCGACTGATGGACCTCATCAGTCACGCCCGTAGTCGACGCCCCATCCGATTCTCGTGGTCAATGCGAAACCCTATTGATCGATCGTTTTCAATTGATCGATATCTTGGCAATGATCGCCCACGTATGGCGATCGGCGCTAGCCACAATCCGGATCGATCGTATACCAGTCGAACTCACTCGACTCAGAGCAGTCGACTGCCATGACATGGCAGTCGACTGGTGTCGGAAAAACCCATCCGACACTTGGCCAAATGGCCAAGTTTCACCTAAGAGCTACCCTTCCCCGGGTTACAATCGCTCACTCTCATTTCTCGGAGTACCTCGCCTTCGAAGTTCTCTTCGTTCTCGGCCACGTCCCTCGGCAGCATCAGGCGCACGGCTCTGCAATGCTCCTTCGCGTCTCTTGCCTCGAAGTCTACTTCCTTCGGCTTCACTCCAAGCTTCTCGTCCGGCGGTCCCTCGGATGCTCCAAGCGCACGGCTTCCGCAAAGCTATCCTTCACCGACTCAAGGCACGAGTCATGAGATGTGAAACTCGCCACGGCTCCATGTGTGAATTACTAAGTCCTGCACGACTTCAACGCACATATCACATCAACATATCAAACTAACTTAAACCCTTTGCCACACCATCAAAACCATATTACGGCAAGAGATTGCCCTAACATCTCCTTTGCAAAAAGCTAGGTGGAGGTAACCTCTTTTACACAAGGATCACTCTTCTGCAATAGAATGAAGATTAGAACAAGTAGAAGAGTGGAAAATGTTTATGGCACTTTGGGAGCTGTTAGGAGTTCAAGCATGAGGCCCCCAAAGCCCCACACCCTTCCTCTTTATAGAGGAAGAGGGTTTCTTCCCGTTGACACAGGAGCAGTCGAATGATGTCCCAATCAGTCGACTGGTACTGTAGCCATTGTCTAATAACGGTTGCTTTCCACGTTGGATTTCATCCAACGACAACATCATCAGTCGACTGATGAACCATCAGTCGAGTGCTTGCGAGCTCGACTCCATTCTGTGCCCGACACTGCCTCCATCAGTCGACTGCCATTCCATGGCAGTCGATTGTTGGGCCAAAAACCCATCAGTTAGATACCAGTCGAACCCCGTTCGACTCAGAGCAGTCGACTACCATTCCATGGTAGTCGACTGATGTCGAGTAATCTCATCCGACACTTAGCCAAATGGCCAAGTTTCACCTAAGTGCGCTACCCTTTCCCGGGTTACATTCGCTCACTCTCATCCCTTGGAGTCCCTCGCCTTCAAAGTTGTCTTCATCCGGCCACGTCCCTCGGATGCGCCAAGTGCACGGCTCTGCAGTGCCATGCTTCGCGTCTCACCCTGAAGTCTACTTCCTCCGGCTTCACTCCAAGCTCCTCGTCCGGTGGTCCCTCGGATGCTCCAAGTGCATGGCTTCCTTCACCGACTCAAGGACCGAGTCATGAGAGGTGAAACTCGCCAAGACTCCAATGCACATATCAAATCACAATAACAACCTAACTTAAACCCTTTTCCACACATATCAAAATCATATCAAGGATTGATTGCACTAACAATCTCCCCCTTTTTAATGTGTGGCAATCCGTTTAAGTTAGGTAAAACATTTGATAAATTATTAAGGAAAGAAAGCATGTAAATAACATGATTAGCAACTCTCCCCCTTAATACATGAAACTCCCCCTAAATATAATTCCCCCTTACTTAAACAAATATATTTCTCCCCCTTTGACACCATAAAAAATAATTAACAAAGTTTATTCAGCATGACATCAAGTCTAGAGAGAAACAAAAACCAAAGCATGCCTTAAAATTGGATAAAAGAAATTACTGGGCATGTTATCAGGCTACCAGTCGACTGGTTCATACTACCAGTCGACTAGCACATGCATTTCGGGTTTTTCAGATTTTCAGGGTGGATTTCAGAAATGCATTAGAAAATCTATAAAATTCAAAAAATCATGAAATTTGGGGAACATATTTCTTGTAAGTATATTTATCAATGAAAAATAGTTGTCCATGAAAAATCATTATATTTTCAAAGATTTGCCAAAAATCCAAAAGCTTTAAAAACAACTAGTGTTTTGATCAAGTTTGTATCCATTTTAACACCTAGTTTTGCTTTGGATTGGTTCAAAACATGAACATGCAGATTTTAAAGTAAGAAATTGTTTTGAAAACATATGAAATATCCAACCATGATCTTTGGGCAATATGTCTATGAATTAAACATAAGCCTTCCCCATGATTGGTCTATTATTGCTATTTTGATACCTTAAATGACCATCTAAATACCATAGGCATTAGTGGACCATGAGTATCATCCTAACATCTCACTCATGCTAAGTTTTCAATCAAGGTAGCCTATGGTGAGTGTGAGATGCATCCTAGAGGTATTTGTATATACTTAACCATTATTTTCATGCAATTCTATCAAGGTTAAGTATCATCCTAACAATCCACATGATCATAAATATACATATGCATTGATTTCATATTATGACCATGAAACAAATGTATTCATCAAATTGTGATCATGCATTAGGTATTACATCATGATAATAAGGTAAACATCACCTAAAGCATGATTTATCTATTTATAGGTGCATTATCATCACCTAACACTATCTCAAAAACTTAGTCCTGCCATCCTAAGTCAACCAAAAATATGATATAGGTAAATTCCCTTTGGTTGACTATCCTAGGGTTTTCCTAACCCTTAAGAATGGATTTTGGAACCCAAAATAAATTCTTTCCTATCGGGTTCACTAAATACTCCTTAGGGATCCATTTTCTAGCTATTACCTTCTTTTTGTCTTGACCCCTAGCAATTAGACATTTATAGGTCTTTTCATTTTTATTTTCTTTATATCCTAGGCCTTTCTTGTTGAAGCAACTCTTTGGCTCCCAATTATCATGTTCAATGTATTTGAGCCAATTGTAAACTTTTCTAGGGCTTTGGTCAAGTGATCTACCTTTTCCCTTAAATCCCTATTTTCCTCTATGCATGCATCATTAACATCAAATGGCATAAAAAGATCATGTGAGCATGCATCATTTAGGCTAGAAGAAATATTATCATTTATATTTAAACATGCTTTTTCTAATTTTTCTTCTAAGTCCTTAATTTGATCTAGCATGCATTTATTTTTCTTTTTAGCTCTAAATAAGTCCTTAGTGAGGCTAGAAATCATGGAAACTATTTTACTTGATGAGAGGTTCGTTACCATAGCTTCCATGTCTTCTTCTTCTTCGGATGGAGGATGGTGAAGAAGCTTCCCCTTCACTCGAGCTTTCCTCACTTGTGCTTGATTCTTCATTTTCGGTGGAGGAAGAGTCTAAGTCATCAAATGCCATTAGTACCAAATTCGTGACAAAGGCATTTTCTTCCTTGGATGATGATGATGATGAGGAAGAAGGATCATCCCAAGTCCTTGCTTTTAATGCCTTTGCCTTCCCCTTTTCCTTGGCCTTTTTTTCTTCTTCCTTTTTCTTCTTGCTTCCCTTCTTCTTCTTTTCTTCCTTCTTTCTCTTCTCCTCTTTGCTCTTGTTCAAGAGGGGACAATTGTCCCTTATGTGTCTCTCTCCTTGGCAATTATAACAAATCACCTTCGCCCTTGGTCTTCTTCTCCTATCATTAGAGTTATTGAATTTAAAACCTTTTAATGCACGCCTTACCCTCCTTACCATATAAGCTTCTTCCATGCTATCCATGGAGGAGGATGAGGATGCTTCGTTGAAGGAGGAGGAAGTATCTATCTTCTTCTTCTTCCCTTTGTTGGCTACCAAGGCTACTCCTCTTGAAGGCTTGATACTTGATTCTTCATTTATTCCTTCAAGCCTTGTTTCATGGAGCTCCATAGTTGAGAAGAACTCCTCCAAGGTGCTCACTTCTAAATTTTTGGACATGTAGTAGGAGTCCACCATTGAGCTCCATTTTGATGACCGGGGAAAGGCATCAATTGCTTTCATGAGCATGTCCCGGTTTGAAAGTCTTTCTCCTACACTCATTAGACCAATTAAAATTTCTTTGAATCTAGAATGTAAGGAGGTTACCTTTTCTCCCTTTTCAAGCTTGATATTTGCTAGTTGGGAGCGGAGGTCTCTTCTTGTAAGCTTGGCCTCCGAGGTACCTTCATGAAGCTCTACAAGTTTCTCCCACATCTCCTTGGCGCTAGCACACTCCCCTATCCTATTCACTTCTTGTTGGGGGAGTACATTGTAGAGATGGTGCTTGGCCTTTGAATTCACCAAGTACTCCTCTCTTTGTCTTTTATTCCATCTTGATTTCTCTAATAGCTCCACTTCTTCATTCCTAGGCATCTCGCAATCGTTTTCCATAATTAATAAAATTTCGATGTCGGTTTCGAAGATTACCACCATTCTCTTTTTCCACCAAGAGAATTCTCCTTCAAACTTCGGTGGATGAATATTGGAGCCAGCCATTCTTGAATGTGCTTGTTGTGGCGGTTAGTCCTTGACAAGCTTTCCTTGGCTCTGATACCACTTGTAGGGGATCGATCGGTGTGTATTGTGTTGGCCCGCTAGAGTGGGGTGAATAGCCCTCTTCGTATGATGATGGAATTTGCTCATCTACAAAATTGTTAGCGCAAGCGGAATACTAATAAACAAGCAAACAAAACAACAAAAACAAAGATAAACAATGCTAACACAATATGTAACGTGGTTCATGGCTACGCCGCTAATCCACGGTCCCTGATTCGTCCAAGGTGAATCACTTCTTTACCAAATCCACTAGATCTCTCCTTTGCACAAAGCTAGGTGGAGGTAACCTCTTTTACACAAGGATCACTCTTTTACAATAGAATGAAGATTAGAACAAGTAGAAGAGTGGAAAACATTTATGGCACTTTGGGAGTTGTTAGGAGTTCAAGCATGAGGCCCCCAAAGACCCACACCCTTCCTCTTTATAGAGGAAGAGGGTTTCTTCCTGTTGACATAGGAGCAATCGACTGATGTCCCTATCAGTGGACTGGTCCTGTAGCCGTTGTCCAATAACGACTGCTTTCTACCTTGGATTTCATCCAATGACAACATCATCAGTCGACTGATCTTACCATCAGTCGACTGATGGACCATCAGTCGAGTGCTCGCGAGCTCGACTCCATTTTGTGCCCGACACTACCTCCATCAGTCGACTGTCATTCCATGGCAGTGGACTGATGGTTTGCAAGTCGACTGCCATTCCATGGCGATCACTGGCAAAAACCCATCGATCGGATACCAATCGAATCCGTTGACTCGAGCGCGATTATTTGTCATTCCATGGCGATCGATGTCGAAATCTCATCTGACACTTAGCCAAATGGCCAAGTTTCACCTAAGAACGCTACCCCTTCCCGGGTTACATTCGCTAACTCTCATCCCTCGGAGTCCCTCACCTTCGAAGTTGTCTTCGTCCGGCCACGTCCCTTGGATGCGCCAAGCGCACGGCTCTGCAGTGTCATCCTTCGCGTCTCGCCCTGAAGTCTACTTCCTCCAGCTTCACTCCAAGCTCCTCGTCCGGCGGTCCCTCGGATGCTCCAAGCGCACGACCTCTGCAAATCCATCCTTCACCGACTCAAGGACCGAGTCATGAGAGGTGAAACTCGCCAAGGCTCCATGTGCAAATTACTAAGTCTTGCAAGACTCCAACGCACATATCAAATCACAATAACAACCTAACTTAAACCCTTTGCCACACATATCAAAATCATATCAAGGATTGATTGTACTAACAGTCCAAGCATGGGTCTTGGCATGGAAAGTCCAACATGGGTTGGCAAGGGAAAGTCCAAGCTTGAGTCTTGGCATTTAGAAAGACCAAGGGGTTGGATATTGGTGGCGTAAAGTCCAAGGGTGAAGTCTTGGCAGCATAAGTCCAATGGTTGGTGGCGTAAAGTCCAAGCAGAGTCTTGGCAGCGTAAGTTCAATGTGCCTTGGCGGTGTAGACACCGTTAGCATGACATAGCCGATGGAAGCACCTGAAGGCTAGCGCGATGGATGAACAAGTCATGGATGACTTGGAGGGATCCGAGAGGCGTGAGGCTGATGGAGGTGGCTAGAAGGCTTAGGTCTAGGCTAAGGGTGGTCTAGCAAGTATGGGGGAACCATACTTGGGCTAAAATCTCATGTTTGAGGTGTGCCACCGACCGCGCCATGGCGGGCCATGATCGATCGAGTCAACTAGGGTTTCGATCAGGAAGTGACCTAGCAGTCGACTACCAGAGGTGGGCAGTCGACTGCTAGCTCGAGTAGTCGACTGATCGTGTGATCAGTCGATTGGTGCTCGGGAAATCGGGCACAGAATGGAGTCGAGAATCGACTGGTCGAGTGAAGGCGCCATCAGTCGACTGATGGGTATGATCAGTCGACTGATGATGGATCCGTTGGACTTTTCCAGCATGGATCTAGCCGTTGTCTCACGACTACAGTGGCATCAGTCGACTGGTGGTCCCGACCAGTCGACTGATCGACTTTTTCCAGCACAGGTTGAAGCTATAAAAGGAGCTCGTGATGGAGGAAAAAGGCATAGTTTCTTGAGGGCTTTTGGGGCGATTTGCTGTTGCAAATCAGGGTCTCCAAGTTGATATCAAGAAACCAAGTGATCAAGCATTCAAAGAGCAATTGTAAAGTAGTTTTCTTTACTTGCATTGTATTTCATTATTGTATTTGCTTGTATCCATTTACATTATTGTTGTAATCTATTGTACGAGGTTTCTCCACCTCCGACTTGTGTCGAGAAGGAGTATTTGTGATTAGTGAGTGCGTGTGAATCACTAGAGCTCTTTAGAGCTCGATCCGTGGAGTAGGAACCGTTCGATTCTGAACCACGTTATATCTCGTATTGTGAATTGTGTTTGTCTTGTTTCGTTATTGTATTATTTCTATTTCCACTGCGCTAACGAAATTGTAGAGACAAACGCAACGAATTCCATCATCGAATGAGCACGATGCTATTCACCCCGTCCTCTAGCGTTCCAATCGATCCCCAACACCTTCAGCACATGTGCTGGAGTCTCCCAAATCCGAATATGTCTCAGATTAGGCTTTCACCCAATCCACAATTCTGTGGGAGTAGAAGGAACTAATTTAGATGGTACCAAGTTCAGAATATACACTATCGTATCCAGAGCACTAGGTGTCGGTAGATAACACCGCTAAACATGTTTCAACGACTAGACCAAATGATATACCTTTATTCTGCTTCCGGTTGGAGCAGTCCTTCCAATGTCCAGTCTTCTTGCAAGTGAAGCACTTGCATTTCGACTTCTTCACTCTTCCCTGAGATCCTCGCGCCACCTTTGCTCCACCTTGTTTCTTCTTCTTCTTGCCTTTTGGCTTAGAAGTCGAAACCTTTTGAGCAACCATGGCCTGAGCCTGAGCACTCTGACGAAAAAGCCCCTCTACCGCCTGGAGTTCTATCAGAAGCTCCACCAACGAATACAACCTCTTATTCATGTTGTAGTTTAGGCGAAATTGCTCAAAACTCCTAGGTAGAGATTGGAGAATGATATCGACCTGGGTTTCCCCATCGATCTCAGCTCCAAGGACTTCTAGCTCATTCAAATGAGCCATCATCTTGAGAACATGATCCCTCACGGGTGTTCCCTCAACCATGGTGGTCGTCATCAAGTTCCTCATGGCTTCCTGCCTAGCAGCCCGATTCTGGTGTTCGAAAAGTTCCTTGAGATTGAGCATTATGTCATAAGCAGTAAGCATGACTTGATGCTGATGTTGCAATATATTTGACATAGAAGCCAAAATATAACACCGTGCCATCTCATCAGCCTTTATCCACTTCTTATAACTCTCTTTCTCCTTTTCCCCAGAATCATCTGCAGGCTTAGGAGGACACTCTTCGAAGAGTACATACTTGTACTCTTCAGCAGTCAAGACAATATCTAGATTCCTTTTCCAATCAACATAATTTGGTCCAGTAAGTTTATTTTCCTTTAGTATCACAGCAAGTGGTTTGAAATCCATTTTTTAAAAACCTAAGAATCACATAGATCAAAACATTAGATTTCAAAAATTTATTGATTCCTCAAACAATAAAATTTTAAAATCAACCAACACCTTAAAACACCGAGAATATCGTATGCCACGATAGTGTGGACGTATACGAATTCTACATTTGTAAGAGGAGGTTTTACCCATTAATTTTATTATCCTGTCAACCTTACTTTTTGACAAATAAAATTAATAGTTGGTTCCTCTTCGGCCCTACAAATAAAAGCAGTGACTCCGATGGGGAGGATACTCTTATTTGCATCTAAGTGTTCACCATTACTCGATACCAAGCAATTATCTCGGATTATGTGCCTTCTGATGGGAAAGTACACATGCTCCTAAATAATTTCCTATAACCATATTTGACCCTATGATCCAGAAAACAAACTCATCAGATGGGGAGGAAGACACTCAGAGCCGACGTGCAAGTTTGTTTGCATCACATGTCAAATCGTAATGGAGGTCATGGGGATTTTTAAAAATATCCCTTTCCCACTTAGTAATTTAAAACGAGGAATTTTCCAAGCACACAACATGCATATCAAACAGGAAGCAACAAATATAAAAAAAATATTTTCCAACTATTATGACTTTTGTTTTCCAATATGCCTCCCGTCGGTCGCCATCTCGTCCACTCCTCCATACACCATGTACAAGCTATCCGGAGATCCGAACCGAGAATAATTATTTTAATTTACATCCATCGATCCTATACTCCACAAAGGAGTGTACATGATATCTAGATCGAAACCAAACTAAAATAAAAAAGTGGCAAAACAATGCCGTACTTTATTATAAAAATTAAATACTAGTCTCGTTAACCCCTAGGATTCAAATAATATTACAATTATACACATCCAATCACATACACACACATATGGCTATAATAGTTGGATCTTATGCCTGCAACCAAAAAGTTAGCCTACGCACATCCTACTATTATCTAGCACACATAATATATGATAAGTGCATAAAAGTAATTGAATCCTAAACACGCAAAATCGAAAACCGTGGCTCTGATACCACTTGTGGGGAATTGCTTTCTGCTTCGGTCGCTCATGTAAGGCGATCCTATCCATGTCCCCAGAATAAAAAAAATTAATCCTTGATGAAGATGGATTACCCAAGCAACTGATCCATCATCGTGCTATTCGATTCGAGTAGTCTCTTGAACAAACTTGTTGTTCAAGCAACCTAACTCTTTTCCTCGATTAACCGCGGAAAATATGATGTACGGATCGCCGGTTTTTGTGTTTATCTTTCGGGGTCCAAGTAAATTAGCCACATACAATTACATACAAATGTTGGGACCTGTGCGCCCACTAGAGGGGGGGTTGAATAGCGATGTGACCGTACGTAGATGGTATTTGATCGTGATCGTCTCTACAAATCGTGTTAGCGCAGTGGAATAATGATAATAAAAACAATAACATGAAATGAAACAACCATGGACACAAAGATATAACGTGGTTCGGAACCGAACGGTTCCTACTCCACGGATCGAGCTCCAAAGAGCCCTAGTGATGCACACACACTCACTAATCACAAATACTCCTTCTCGACACAAGTCAGAGGTGGAGAAACCTCGTACAAAAGATTACAACAATAATCTAAGTAGATACAAGCAATTACAATAGTGAAATACAATGCAAATAAAGAAAACTACTTTACAAGAGCACTTAAGTTGCCTTGGACTAGCCTTGAAGGACTGGAAGAGCACCAACAATTCCCCTTCAAATCGCCCAAGAAAACCCCTTACTTGAGCCTTCCACGAATAGCTGTTTTATCCTCCATCGGGCTGGATTTTCACCTGGCAGTCGACTGCTATAAGTCACCAGTCAACTGCCAACACTGTAGCTGTGAAACAACTGCTCTATCTACGCTGGAAAAATTCCAACAGGACGCCCGTAGTCGATCGCCTACCGGGCGACGAGCGCTCTCGCGCTCAACACTCACCGCAATCGATCGCTATCGCTGCCGGCCGATCGTTGTCGACATCGGGGCCGATCGCCCAATGAGCAATGAAATGAGGTTTTAATCCAAGTATGGTGCCCCCGTACTTGCTAGACCACCCTTAGCCTAGACCTAAGCCTTCTAGCCACCTCCATCAGCCTCACGCCTCTCGGATCCCTCCAAGTCATCCATGACTTGTTCATCCATCGCGCTAGCCTCCAGGTGCTTCCCTCGGCTATGTCATGTTAACGGTGTCTACACCGCCAAGGCACATTGGGCTTACGCTGCCAAGACTCCGCTTGGACTTTACGCCGCCGATATCAATCCCCTTGGACTTCTCAAATGCCAAGACTCAAGCTTGGACTTTCCCTTTCCAACCAATGTTGGACTTTCCATGCCAAGACCCATGCTTGGACTTTTCCTTGTGCCAAGTACTCAAGACTTGGACTTTCCCAAATGCCAAGTGTCCCACTTGGACTTTCCATGCCAAGTACCCATGACTCGGACTTTACCTTGCCAAGACCCATGCTTGGGCTTTCCCTTAATCACATGGTCAACCCTAGTCAACCATCAAGATCTCCCACGAGTCAAACTCGAGTCTGGTCAATTATAACCTGGGTCGATTGCTCCAACAATCTCCCCAACATATTAACTGACATCAATGTCCAACATCAATGTCAAACCACTTTGTCAAACATCCTATGTCAAACATCAAAACATCACTCGAGTCAAACTCGAGTCTGGTCAATCGTGACCTGGGCCGATTGCTCCAACAATCTCCCCCTTTTTGATGTTTGACAAAACAAACTTTGAGTTAGGCCCCTAACTCAAATTCCCTTACCAATTTTCCAAATTGGTAATTTTATCTTCTCCCCCTTTTTGACATACATCAAAAAGGTTATCTCTCCAAGGAGGTCAATGTCTCATATTCCAATGAGATCTTACAATCTCCCCCTTGATCCAAAAATACCTAGGATGCCTACCATCTTCCTAGTGATAAGTCTCATATCAATCAAAAGAGGCAATCCTATACTCTCTCCCAATTTCCAAATTGGGTTTCTCAAAATCCCATCAATTTTCCCAATTGATGATACTCTCCCAATAACTTCTCCCCCTTCAAGAAGAGAAACACATCCATCATCCCAAGATGGATAACTCCCCCTAAAGGCTTGCTCCCCCTTGACCATTGCACCAACAATGTCCTTGGGAAGTCCATAAGCCAATAGAAACTCTAAACCATCAAAATTAAGGTTAAAAGTTCAAACTTGAACTTTCCACACCCTAAATTTGATACTTTGACCTAACACTTCTCCTAATCCATATTTAATGGATTTTCACCCTTTATAATGCTTCCCAAAGCATATCCTAGGGTTAGGAGTGATTAGGGACCTTTACAATGGTTGAACACGGGATAAACAACCTTGTTTTCCCGAAATCAGACCTGGCAGTCGACTCCTGACAGTAACCAGTCGACTGCCACCAAGGGCAGTCGACTGATAGCTGAAATTTCCAAATTTCAGCTATCAGAATCAAGATTCATAAAATCATAACTAATTATACGTATATCGAAAAATCACGAAATTTGATACGTATAATACCTATGACCAATACAATGGGTGAAAAATGTTTTTAAAATATTTTACCCGTAAAATAGCAAAATTGATACAAAATTCAAAAATGACTAGAAACTTTAAAGTTTAAGCTCACTTTGTATCAATCTCATCAATGGTGATTGCTATCAAAAGATAGACTTCACAAAGGTTTTTCACAATGATTTTAAAACATTTTCAAAACCTTATTTTGGATCATATTCCTTGGGCTCTATGCACATGACTTGTACACAAGCTTTCCCAATGATCCACTAATCATATAAGATGAGTTTGAGTTCATCTAGATGCAAAACCTATGCACCTTGAACTTAACTCATATCCTAGCATCTCACATGTATCTAGGGTGTATAAAATACACATACATGTCAATTTAATGTGAGATGTGGGTTTTGTTCATCCTAATCTAAGGTTTCATGCATTCTCTAAGGCAACCCTACTTGATTCCCTTATAAATGGGACTTCAAGTCATGCCATAGTCCTTAAATCAATTTCAACCAAAATGTCTTAAATTTATGAATGATTATGGCATTTAGAGATGATATAAATAAGCATATGCTCATAATCATGATGTCATGGCATAAGATGAAATCTAAAAATACATGACATTTGAAACCTTAATCCTAAACATGAACATGACATATAAAATGATTAAAATAAACATGATGTCATGGCATGTTATATGGCAAACAAAGCATGGCATATAAAATATATAGGTATAGTAATACCTAAATTTTAATATTAATTACCATTTGATATAATTAGATATATTTTGCCATATTATCATTAATCTCCCTAGTGTGCCAAAAACCCAAAATGGCACACTAACCTCTAAACCTAAATTGTGCCAATTTAATTGATTTTTCTTAATTTTAAAAATGCATTGGCACATCCTAAAATCTTTAAGGATATTGATTCAAATCTATTTCCAAGGTAACCATAACCTTGAAAATATCCTAAAGTGCCACCTTTACCATGGTTGAGTTAACTACCCATCCAATCAAGGTTGGCACACCCTAAACCCATCTAGCGTGAATCAATCACGCTCTTAGGAACCCAAACCCGATTTGAGCTCCTAGGGTTAATTAGGTATTCCTTAGGGATAACCTCCCTAGATACCTTCCTAATGACCCTCCTAGGCTTGTTAGCCTTGGTCATTTGGGTCTTACCTAGGTTGACTCTAGGGGTAACTCCCCTTGCAACCTTCTTAGTGGCCACCCTAGGTTTCCTAGAAACCCTAGCCACTAGGCACAACCTTTGGTCAACCTTAGGGATGACTTCCCTATTGACCTTGGTCTTCCTAGACCTAGTTTGTGTTCCATAGTCAAATGGAACACTATGATAAGCCACCTTAGGCTTAGGTTTGTGACCCAAACCTTGCTTGCCCTTGGTTGACTTTTGACTCTTAGGTCCTAAGTGTTGACTTTGAGATTTGGACCTAGACTTTTGATCATTTGGCCCTTTAAATTGGTTTTGTATATTCCTAAGGGTCTTTTCTAGTTTTTCAAGTCTTGACCTCAAGACTTGATTTTCCTTTTCTAATTGCCCAATTTTTTAGTTTTGATTTAAACCATGGGCATTGAACTTCCTAGGCATATGCCTTGCCCATTTAGGATTGAAACCTAGGTGCTCTTGCACCTTTTTAATGGTCTCCCTAGGTAAAATTTTTCTAGAGTTATTTGACCTAGGTATGTCCTTAGATAAGTTGTTTTTAGGGACATTAGTCCCAAATTTCTCCATATTTCCTACATGGACTCTCTTAGCTCCTAAACAAAATTCCTCACTTCTAGCATGCTCTTTATGATAAATAGCAAGACTATTGAAATTATTCCTAGCATACTTTTGACTATATAAACTAGAAAATGCATTACTAAAATATACCTTAGGGTTAGCCTTAGCTCCCCCTACTTGTGATGCTTCTTCTTGGGTCTTTTTGCTCCCCCTAGGGCATTGGCTTCTATAGTGCCCCTTTGAGTTGCACTTGAAGCATATGATATGCTCCTTGCTCTTGATATTTGGGGAACCGGCATCCTTAATCTTTGGTGCCGGTGGAGCTTTTCTTACTCTCTTTGGGCATTTGCTCTTGTAATGCCCACTTTCCCTACACTCAAAACAAATTATATGATTTTTATTTAAACCTAAATTGCTTGAGTTACCTAGTTCGGTGGTAGGTGCCGGAGTTATATTTTGAGCTTCCTCATCTTGATCGGATGTTGAAGCTTCTTCTTGTTGCTCCGGTATGGAAGTTCTCTCCTCCCCCTCAATCCTTGAGGTGGATGCTTCTTCCATCTCTTCCACCTCTTCTTTCTCTGATCCGGAAGTCGACTCCCTATCAACTTCTGACTCCTCAAGCTCTTTAGATGGGGATGTGCTTGCTTGAGCTTGAGAGGGTGAGCACTCCTCTTCTTCTTCTTGGATTGATGATGGATTTTCATGAAGCTTTGCCACTTGGCTCCACAACTCCTTAGCATCCATATAGTCCCCTACCATACACACAATCTCATTAGGGACCAAATCAAGGATAAATTTTATTACCTTCATGTTTTTCTCAAAAAGCTTAGAGTTGATCTTCACTCCATTTCTTCTTCTTGAGGAACCCTCCCTTTGGTCCTATTGGATAGCTATATCCCTCCATTAAAATGGACCATTCTTTGAACTCCCTCATCATTAAGAAATCTTCGATCCTTGCCTTCCATTGTCTAAAACCTTCTTGTCCATAGAAGGTATATGGGATAGGTGTGTTGATATCCCATCCCAATTGTCCTTGGACTTCCATCTTTTACCCTCTAGCGTCTTGACTCCGGGTTGTTAATCCGTAGAAGAGCCCCGGGCTCTGATACCACTTATTGGGACCTGTGCGCCCGCTAGAGGGAGGGTTGAATAACGACGTGACCGTACGTAGATGGTATTTGATCGTGATCGTCTCTACAAATCATGTTAGCACAGCGGAATAATGATAATAAAAATAATAACGAGAAATAAAACAACCACGGACACAAAGATATAACATGGTTCGGAACCGAACGGTTCCTACTCCACGGATTGAGCTTCAAAGAGCCCTAGTGATGCACACACACTCACTAATCACAAATACTTCTTCTCGAAACAAGTCGGAGGTGGAGAAACCTCGTACAAAAGATTACAACAATAATCTAAGTAGATACAAGCAAATACAATAGTGAAATACAATGCAAGTAAAGAAAACTAATTTACAAGAGCACTTAGGTTGCTTGATCTTTGGTTGCCTTGGACTAGCCTTGAAGGACTAGAAGAGCACCAACAATTCCCCTTCAAATCGCCCAAGAAAACCCCTTACTTGAGCCTTCCACGAACAGCTGCTTTTATCCTCCATCGAGCTGGATTTACCGGCAATGATCGCCATAAGTCACCGACCGCTAACATCCTGTAACAACGACTCTATCCACGCTGAAAAATTTCCACCGGGACTTGGCGAGCCGATCGCCAACATTGCTTCGCCGATCGCCAATACCAGTCGATCGCCCCGCTATAAAGCGCTCGTGCTCGACACTCACCGGCAATCGTCCGTCGTTGGCAGCGATCATCGTCGACATCAATCGATCGTTCCAATCGAGCAATGATCGCGTGAGCAATTCCAGCTCTTAAACGGCAGTCGAACTCAAGTCGACTCATGGCAGTCGAACCGGCCATAATGCCAGTCGACTGCCAACCTAAAAAATGAGGTTTTAACCCAAGTATGGAGCCCCCATACTTGCTAGACCACCCTTAGCCTAGACCTAAGCCTTCTAGCCACCTCCATCAGCCTCACGCCTCTCGGATCCCTCCAAGTCATCCATGACTTGTTCATCCATCGCATTAGCCTCCAGGTGCTTCCCTCGGCTATGTCATACTAACGGTGTCTACACCGCCAAGGCACATTGGACTTACGCCGCCAAGATTCCGCTTGGACTTTACGCCGCCAATATCAATCCCCTTGGACTTCTCAAATGCCAAGACTCAAGCTTGGACTTTCCCTTGCCAACCCATGTTGGACTTTCCATGCCAAGACCCATGCTTGGACTTTTCCTTGTGCCAAGTACTCAAGACTTGGACTTTCCCAAATGGCAAGTGTCCCACTTGGACTTTCCATACCAAGTACCCATGACTCGGACTTTACCTTGCCAAGACCCATGCTTGGACTTTCCCTTAATCACATGGTCAACCCTAGTCAACCATCAAGATCTCCCTCGAGTCAAACTCGAGTCTGGTCAATTATAACCTGGGTCGATTGCTCCAACAATCTCCCCAACATATTAACCGACATCAATGTCCAACATCAATGTCAAACCACTTTGTCAAACATCCTATGTCAAACATCAAAACATCACTCGAGTCAAACTCGAGTCTGGTCAATCGTGACCTGGGCCGATTGCTCCAACAACAAATTGCATAGAACAAGAAAGAAACTTAAACAAGAATTATTCCTCTTGTTTAACTCTTGGTCTTCTATTGTATGACCTATCCTTCTCTTGGACGTTGTGTGGGAAATGATCCTCTAAGAGTTGAAGCCTCCTAGATCTCTAGCTTCCCTTCCTTGCTCGCTCCGAACAAAGGGAAGACACACGCTCCCTTCTTCTCCTTACTTGCGCCAACCACCAAGAACCAATCTTTGGTGTCCGCCGGCCCTAAGGAAAGGGTGAGATGATCCGGCCAAAACCAAAGAAGAAAACAACCCTTCTTTCTTGCTTTGCCGCCGACCAAAAGAGAGGGAGGAGAGGCACCGGCTATAGGGGATGGAGTGAATGAAGGTGTTGCCGACCAAGGAGGAGCAAGATCCAAACCCTAGAATTCCTTGTAGCTACTGGCCTTAGGAAGCAAGACAAATCTTCTTGCTGCCCAAACCTATCCCACGCCAACTCCAAAAAAACCCTAGTCTCCAAAAGATTGTTTTCGCCCAAGCTAAGCCTCCCATATTTATAGATTTCTCCCAAGCCTTCTTTTATTCGTGTTTGTTGGATCTAGGTTTCATGAGGGTTTTAATAGGCTACAATAGGGACCATGAGGAGGAGTTGGATCTTGGCCACCCAATGGATCTAGCTCACATAAAATCCGATCCATTAATGATAATCCATTCCACTAGAGGATTATCATTGATCTATCTCACTAACCCCCATAAATAAATATGGAATCCATATATTAATTGTACAAATATCTTCCCGTGTTTAAGATATCGAATGCCTGTTAATTAATTAATCTACTAACAATTAATTAATCAACATCTAACTCCATGAGTAGTACCACTCAACCTCATCATCATGCCGGACCAAGTCCACCTGCAGAGTTTACATGATGATCCTTATGAGCTCCTCAAGGGGACATCATCATCCTAATACATAAGACACGGTTTCCTCCTATAATCAATGACACATCATGTAAATAATATCATTTCCCAACTTACTGAGCCTATCGATTTAATCTATAAATCTCGCCCATTGATAAATCAAAGAAATAAATACTAAGTACATGTGCCCGTTATTATATTGGGATTAAGAGCATGTTCACCATAATATCCGAGGTCCGATTCAATTATGTAGTCAGCAATAAATTGAATCACCTCTAAGTCAGTCCTGCTCAATACACACAAAGTATACTAGTGTAATTCTATGGTCAAGACAAACCAATACAAAATTACACTACAACTATACTAATGGTTTGTCCAAAACCATCTCGATTGTGAGCCTCTACTTATACTCTACAAGGAACTGATAACATGATCTTCCGTATGACACTACATACCATGCTATCTACAATGTAATGTATCAGACAATATGCATAACCATAAATATGCACACAATGATCATGCGATTCATATTTCAAAAATAAAGATGTTCATACAAAAGATAGACTTTTCAGTATACATCCCAACAAATTTAAGACTAGTATGTATGATATGACAAAAATAAACATGATAATTAATTAAAATGATATGTATGCATGAGCATGTTATATTCAATCAATTCAAAGAAGTGGTTCGTTTCTTAGGTAGACTTTTATTTATAAGGTTTAAAAAATTTAGAGTCTTGATTTTTGGTTAAATTAGACTTGTAACCCAAGCTAAGTCCATATATTTATTTGTTGAATTTCTAAAAGTTGAAGGTTTAATTACTAAATTATTAATTTGTGTATAATCAAATGGTACTTTATTATAACTAATTTTATTGATTTGATTATCTAATTTTGAATTTTGAATTATGGTATATAACTAAATTATTTTGAATTATGGTATAATTTTGAATTTTGAATTATTTAAAATATATTTAATAGGATTATTAGCCTTTTTCAAAATAATATTAATATAATTTTTCAAGATAAGATTATTAGACTTTTTCAAGGTAGAATTATTTTATTAGAATTTTTCAAGATAAGATTATTAGAATTTGTTAGATTAGATTTGGAATTTTTTAAATTTGAATTATTAGAATTATCAGAATTTTTTAAATTTAATTTCGGATTTTTTATTGTTGAATTTTTCAAAATAGAATTTTTTAATAGGAATTAGCTTGATTAATCAAATCTAGTATTTGATAATTCTGTCCTAAGATTTGATTATTCTGATCTACATTTTTATTATTTTGATTAAGTCATAGGTTGATTTTATTCTTGATTTGATCTAGATCTTTGTTGATTAAACTGAAGATTTGATTAAGCTCTTGATTAATTTTCTCAAAAGTCAGATTAATTTGATCATTTTCCTCCATAATATTATTATTATTTAAACTAATTAATTCTGAATTAATTATTTTTTTTATTAGTTGAGTTGATTGGATTTAAATTATAATTATTGACTTAGACTTAGATACATTTAATTGAATGACATTAATGCAATCAACATCTAAATTATTATGATTATGCATTATAAAATATGAATTTCAGAAAATTTTACTTTACTAACCTTAATCGCATCCCCTAATTCTGTGAATTTCTTCTTTTTCTCCGGGCACTGGTTTTTGTAATGATCGAACCTTCTGCATCTAAAGCACATGATGTGCTCCTTGTTCCTCCAAACCCCTGGCAATGGTGCCTCCTTTGCCGCCAGTTGTGCCGTCTGAGTCTTACGAGTAGGATATTTATTTTTATAGTGTCCTCTCTCCCTACACTTGAAATAAATAATATGGAATTTAAAGTTCAAAATTACATTATTACCTTTTGGCCTTGTGGGATGCTCTTCCATGCTCAGCTTGGTCGAAGATCTTTCGATACTTGCATGTAAGAACACACAAAAAAAAAAACAAAATGTTCCAAGACTTGGTCTTGGATTAGTAGTGTGGGATATAACTAAAATTCAATAAATAAACGAAAAAAATATGAAAAGAAAGTGCTCAACCAGTGGTTACACAGAATCTGAGCGCCCCTGCTCTGATACCAATTGTAGGATCGAGAAACGCTAGAGGGGCTGAATAGCGTTCGAAAACTTTCTTTTCTTCTAGGTTAAAACCAAAGCGTGCAGCGGAAACACACAACAAAAGACACAAATATTTTTTACTTGGTTCACAACCCAACGACTACTAATCTAAGGCCCTGCGATCCTTGATCGCTTCCGAAGGGGAAAGCATTAGATATCTCTTCCTCGTTTGAGGTAAGAGACAAACAATTACAACAATGTAGAGGAAGAGGCAACAAACCTACCTCTCCTCTTAGCAAATAATAAATAAGAAATAAGTAAAATACCGACAACTGAATTATAGAAGGTGCTCGGTCAGAGTTGCATTGTAGCACATAAAATTACAGTTAGAGAGCAAGCGCACTTTAGGAGTTCATTAATTCTTAGGGATTGTGTCCTTCCCTCCATTTATAGACTTTGCCTTGGGATAAGTCCAGATCTGGATCCAAAATTCATGGATCTTATCTTGAGGTGACAACTTATCTTATCATGAGGTGGCAACATCGATCAATAACTCTTTGACCCTGTGCTTTGGGCTGATTCGTCGACATCATTCGACTGATCTATCAGTAGTCGATTGCCTCCGGTCGACTGCTAAGACCTCTAGTCAACTACTACTCTTGAGAATTTAACCTGATACTTGCAACACAAAGTTAGCACAAGAGATGCATCATGCCATGCAATGTGATAGTCCTTTGACTGTCCAATCTCAACTTCAGCATTCCTCCGGAAGCCTTGGTCAGATCGACGCCTAGGATTGTCCTCTTACCGAGGACATGTCCTTACCACCGCTCCTCACCTGGAGCTTACCTTTGGTTCTTCTGATCTGTCGCTTAGCTTTTGATCACCATCGAGGTTCCTGTTAGTTATATATGAGGGGTGTCCTAAGGCAATTGCCTTATGGTTGTACCATTTATTTGATAAATGAAGATTCACTATTTGAGTATCATGTTTTCATGTATTTGATTGGATCTTAAACTCATTTACTGAATATCCACAATACGATTCACAACATGAGAGAATTTGTAATTGGATCACAACAAATGAGTATCTCTACATGTGTAATTTTGATTTATTGGAATTATCCCTAGTCGATGAATTGATGCATTTGGACGCCATCAATTCTATTGAGACTAGCATGAGTTATACTCTTTGGTTTATCCAAGAAGCTATCTCTCATAGGCTGGAGACATTGGGATGTCTGGAATTAACCATGGATGCTATTTATGGTAACTAGTTCATTGGAGTGGCCGACTGTAAGACTTCTTATGGTTCTCTGCATATACAGATATGTCAATGAAGTCCTTATTATAACTTAAGTGTGATGTTCCTTCGACTTGCATAATTAAAGTCATCTTGGTCATGGAGACTTATGATTTGACATCTTAAGCAAGCATCTCTGAGGAGATACGGCCCCGGGATGATTAGGTATGAGTTGAAGTGGCCGAAGGTGTTTGAATATCCTATAGAGAATTCACCTCTCCTTTTGAGGAGATGTATACCCTATGACCACTCGTTGGATTGTTACTAAAATCTTTGGCCAAAACATTACATGTTTAGAGTATGGTACTCTTGGATACATGTGCAGTAACTAGAATCTGCAGGATGAGGAAATGATACTTGGTCTAGGTGTGACATAGTCAGCCTAGTGAGGATTGACACAATAGACCATGTCCTGATCCAAGTGGGTATAAGATGAGTGAAGGGAACGGGGCACGATTCACTGTTGTTGTTGAAAGGTTTCAGAAGTCGTTCTAAGATCAACCATTGATTTTTCGATTAATTGGGGATCATGATGTACTACTAGGTGCCACTCATGATCGTTCTATAATTAATGGTTAATTATACACGACCAATATAAATCGGGAACCTATTTGGTCACACGCATTACGAGTGTTATTTGAAGGATTTAAATGAGCTTGAGAATGAGATTCTCAGATCGAGAAAGACTTGGTTTGGTTGGACCAAACAAGGAGCGAGCATGAAATTATTTCAGTCGCATCGGAAGCATGGATGCACCGAGTCTTTTGAAGAAATGATGGATGAATCAAATTGGTTTAGTTCTAATCCAATGGTGGAAAATAAACCAAAGGGGTTTTGTTTGTTTTAAACGAATAAACAAAAATTTGTTTGGTTTATTTTAGCTTAAAATAGACCAATGCAGTTTGGTTTATTTTAACTTAAATTAATGGAGTGGATTAACAGATTTTGGTTGTGAACCAATAACCATTGAGAGAGAGGGTTTCTTGATGGTCAAGAAACACACTCTTTATATATAAAAGGGTTGAGACAAATTTCGTGGACGAGTTAGAGTTTGTTAAACCCTAGCCACCTGCTCCTCTTCTTGCTTGTGCGCCGCCCACTCTTGGAGTTGCCGCCGCCCAAGCTTGGCCATCCTTCCCCTCCAGCGGTCAGCTAGCCACCAGTTGTCGCCCATCCTCTGGCAAGTAGCTCTAGCCGTCGGCCAACCCTCAAGCCGCCGGGCACCTTGCTGTAGCCGACCAATTTGATTGGCCGACACTTCCGAGGAAACAAGTTCGTGGAAATTGTTTTGTGATCGTCTCTCGGATCACAACATCTTCAACACGAGACTAGTATCTCTCATGAAGACGGGGCTCGTATCTTAGTGAAGTTATCCCGACGATACTCACCGTGGACTCGGATAGAGGCGAAACTTACGAGGGTCGCTAAGGTTGATATCATTTCTGCTACATGTAATTCGTCAAGTATACCTAGTATAAATTTCCTTTATTGCAAAATTTAAATGTACGATTATGTCTACACTGTTATATCCTACATTCGTGTGGTGTGTGTAATGTAATAAAATAGTTTATTACCATTTTTATTTGCTTCCGCTGTGCATGTTTATGAAACATGTTCGAACACACACCCACATTGATGCCGCAAAAACCCAACAATTCCTCGACTCCCTGAGGTTCTCTTGGTGTCACCCGACCACCGAGGTTTCTCATCCCGAGATTCTCCTGACGTCATTGACCTTAGCAAAACCTAACACATTACCTGCATACTCAGTACAACATATGAGATAACAAGAATGGCTTAACTTTGAATCTTTATCATTATCAAAACCTAGGTTCGATTATCTGGTGCCCCTACACCAACACTTATCCATCAAGGGATGATGGACGAATTTTTCCTCAAAAGAGAAGAATTGGAGAATAATGAGGATTGTCTCTTATTTAATGATATGTGATTTATCATTAGGAAGAGTGAAAGCATCCAAGATGATTTTGAATCAAGGGGGAGAATGTAAGATCTCATTGGTATATGAGACATTGATACCCTTGGGAGACTTTTTGATGCATGTCAAAAAGGGGGAGAATTGATGGCTTTAGTAAGGTAGCCTAACTCAAAGATTTTGTCAAACATCAATAAGGGAGAGATTATTGGTACAATCGGTCTAGGTCAAGATTGACTAGACCCGAGTTTGACTCGAATAGTATTTTAATGTTTGACAAAACGATTTACGATGTGATTGTCAAGGATAGTCTAAGTCATGGGTAATTGGCAATTGGAAAATTCCAAGCATGGGTCTTGGCAAGGAAAGTCCAAGCATGGGTCTTGGCAAAAGAAATGTCCAAGCATGGGTCTTGACAAGGAAAGTCCAAGCATGGGTCTTGGCAAAAGAAATGTCCAAGCATGGGTCTTGGCAATGGTAAAGTGTCATGGGTACTTGGCAAGGAAAGTCCAAGGGTATAGTCTTGGTGGCATAAGTCCAAGTGTGTAATCTTGGCGGCATAAAGTCCAAGTGAAATTTGGCGATGAAAGTTCAAGTATGAATACTTGGAAATTGGGAAGTCCAAGGGTATGATATTGGCATCGTAAAGTCCAAGCTGTAGTCTAGGCAGCATAAGTCCAATATTTGACGGCGTAAAGTCCACGTGTTTTTCTTGGCGACATAAGTCCTAATGTATATGGAAGCCCCTAAAGGCTAGCGTATGGATGAATAAGTTATGGAGGACTTGGAGGGATCTAATAGGCATAAGGCTGATGGAGGTGGCTAGAAGACTTAGGTCTAGACTAAGAGTGGTCTATCAAGTATGAGGGGATCATACTTAAGTTAAACCTCATGTTTGAGGCTTATCAGTCGGCAGAGATTATGGACCAATCGACTGGCCAAGTGTTTGACACTTGGTAGCCTTGTCAACTTAGATCAGTTGACTGAGATTATGACCAGTAGACTGAGCTTCAACTGCTCAGGTGAAGCTCTGGCAGTCGACTACTAACCTTGGGCAGTCGATTGGCCTTGAGCAGTCCACTTCTAGGGTTTGGCAGTCAACTGATCAAGCGGACACGAGCACATAACCTTTGGTAGTCGATTGAGTAGTCGACTATTGGACAATTATCAACTACTAGTAAGGGGAATCGGCTGCTGCGGTATCCATTGGAGTTTTCCAGTGTGGAAAGTGTCATTGTGAGTCAACGACACTATGGGCAGTCGACTAGGGTCTTTTGGCAGACGACTACTAGATGCGAAATCAGCTCGAGGCAGGTTACAAAAGCAGCTCGAGATGGAGGATTTTGCAATGATTTTTGGAGAGATTTTAAAGGGAAATTATTGTTGCATTCCAGACCTTCAAAAATAATCCAAAGCAAGCAATATCAACATTCTTTGTGTAAATTTTTCTATACTTGTATTTGCTTATTGCTTTGTATACTTATTGTATTTCTTATATTACTGTTGTAATTATTTTTTAACAGGTTTCTCCACCTCCGGAGTATTTTTCGAGAAGGAGAGATTTATTAGTGGTGGTGTGCATCACTAGAGCTCACTGGATCTCACCCCGTACAGTAGGAACCCTAGATCCGAACCACGTATATCTTGAATCGTGTTTATGTTGTTGTTATCTTTTGTTAACGTGAACGAATTTCAAACGACGAAGCAAAATTGCTATTCAACCCCTCCTCCCCTCCCCCCTAGCAACGCCATCGTTCCTAACATAAGGTTGTTCCACCTTCAAACAACAATTTCTCAAGATTAGTTGAAACCATTCCTTAAAAAGTTGCCTTTCCCTCCACCCAAAGGTTTGATTGGATATCTAATTAGACATTGTATTTTTTCATTTGAGTGTACATTTTTTTATTGTTTGTTGGGAAAACATATGAGTTCAAACCTAAACTATTCTATACTCTTTCATCTAGGTAAGTTTAAGCTACCAATTAAAATTTTAAATTTTAAAATGAACTGAAAATGTGAAGTGTCATGTTATAGTTGTAAACTGTCCAGAACATTTAGCTTATAATTCTAAAAAAATCCCCTTGAATATTAATAAAAGGAATTTAATTTATCAGTGCTGCAAATTAATAATTCTTATTAAAAACTTCAAAACAAAATTAAAAAAAACCCTTATTAATATGCCTTCGTAATGCAAGCAAAGATAACTAACGATTTATTGATCTTATTGAACACCACAAGAAACTCAAGGAGAGGAGCAACTCTTGGCTTCGCGCAAAATCACTGCTGAAGTAAAAACTGGTGAAGACGCCTTCGAAGCACCACCCCTTCATGCTCCTCACCGCTCCGCAGCACTCCGGCTCCACCCGCAGCGCGCCGGAGATGTCGGACCGGAAGAGCGAGTGCACGCAGCCCTTGACGGGGCGGATCGGGCCCAGGCATTCCTTCATGCTCGCCGGCGGAGGCGGCGCTATACGCGGCGGCGGTAAGCAGTCCCACCGGGCTTCTCCCTTGTAGTAAGATATCCACGGGAACCTCGCTTGCGCTGCCGGCGGCGACCTCACGGCCAGCATCACCAGCAGCAGCAGCAACAACAACTCCAGTGATCGCCTCATGGAAGTAACACTGGTCGTGATTTGGGATTTACTGGTGAATTAATTGGCGAGAAGGAAAGAAGAAATGGATACATATTTAAAGGCGTGGCTGAGGAAGGTTAATGCATAATTGCAGTTATTTATGTAGGCTTAGTAGGTTGTGTCGAAGTCCTAATTACTATAATCTTTGTAATTTGTTTATACGTTTTTCATTAATTGTTAAGAGTAACTTAAATTCATTTAAGTTATCTTATAGAAAAAGATTTACCTAATCTTTCATTATAAAGCATAAAGGGAACTCCGTACATTAACCTTATCCTGTGATTACAATATCACACAATAATTTTATGGTCGACCCGAAACTCCCTTCTTTTGTTATAAAGTATTTTCCTTTCTTTTCATAGCATCCATGATGAAAGCTCCTTGCGATTGAGTTAAAATTTAATCAATTATATCATCATCAATCCGACTTAATTGAATATATCAAAATATTACGATCAATAAAAAATAATTTATTAATTATGATATATTTAATTATCTCATATTTCATAAATGATTAATAAGAAAATATATGACTCATAAAATGATTATTAAAAAAAAAATTGTTAGTAAAAAGATGAATGACATTTTTTTACGTTTGATACCACAATTATTAATATTTTTACATGTTAAACTTTTTATTACAGTGATCCAATCTATTTAGAAAAAATCTTGATGATCTTGTACTTGGTGATCCTGTGCTTGTTGTCTAAAAGACAATCACGATTCAAGATCTAAAAGCCTTTATTGGTTCACAAATCAAATCTCAACCACGCCTTAATTGCTCTGTTTGAAATACAAGACACATGGTATCTCAAGTCTTTCTGTTCTTCAACAACACTTCTGCAATGTCTTACGTTCATCTTTTAACTCCACCTCTCTTTATAATCCCCTTGGATGCTTCCTTTAGATCGTGCAATATGAGTGAACAACGTGCACTTCTTCGTGGGCGATTACTGCTCACGTAGCAGTAACCGAAGGCACTTCTTATACCAATATCTCCCACTCCTCCAAGTTATGCCACAAAGGCAAATAATTACTAAGACCAATAAATAGAGATCACTAGTCACATAGACTAGATACAAAAACTAATAGAACAGAGATCAATAATAAAAAAAAACTAATAGAACATCCAATTCATACTTAAAGGAAAATGATTTATGCGACAACAAACATATAAATCAATCAATTCTAAGAAAGTTATTACACATTATATAGCTGCTCATTTAGCGATCGATGCTAAAAAAATTGTTACATTTTACTTAGCCATTCACTAAATGACATACATCCACTCTCCAAGTGGCACATAACTATTCTCCAAGTGATACACAATCATTCTACTAGATAACTTAATACTTTACAATTTACTTGGATTAAATTATTTACATCAATATGAACATATATAATCCCGACCATCATGTCAAGAGCATGTTTCATATTCTTAATATTCACAATTCATTTTTGTACATAACAAAAATGGATCGATCAGTGACTAAACTTCAAAAATATAAATCTATTTAATCTTCTTGTTTTTAGCTTGAATCCATTCATTTTAATCAGTCATTTTCCTAGGCATGTTACATAGACTAAATCATTCATAGTCAATAGATTTATATGTTAAAGTAGTAGACCTTGATTAAAACTTCAATCAATCAGCTAAATAGTCACTTGGGGAAAATGTTGAGATTAATATATAATCTCAAAGGGCTCACATAGTAGAGTAGTAGGGATTCATTCTCTTACTACTCTTATTGTCGTCATAGCACATGTGGTATAAATCACCTGCTACGATATTATTCTCTTTACTAATAAAAAGTGTATATTTTCCTCAAATTAACATCGTACAGATTTTGATCTAGACATTCCCAATGTGTAATCCAGAATTAAACACATTAATTCTAATTAGGCTTCAAATAAGTATAGTATATGGTGGGTTCATTTACTTTAATCATTAATCTTAAATGATATTATTTTGATACAATTATCAAGGGGACCCCAGCTTACAGATATGCCTTTATATACATATAACTTCACAAGCTATCCTATAAGCAATGGTCTTACCTCTATTCATACTTAACAAATAGAGATGATTGTCCATGTGAGAGGACCAATCTTAACCTGCTAACATACTCAAGATCTTATTTTAATGTAACATGAATAAATACACCAAATAGATTATGACATTTCATACAATCAAATTACAATATCTGATTGTCATTACAATATCGTTACATTCTTTGAAGTCTCATAGTCTTTATATGTTCTTAAAATGACTCTCTAGTCATTGGCTTAGTGAAAAGAACTGCAAGCATAATGTTGGTGCAATCAATCCAGGTCACGATTGACCATATTCGAGTGGAACTCGAGTAGGGTTTTGATATTTGACAATAGGCTTTGAGAGAATGTGTTTGACAATATAGTTTGACCATATGTTGACCATATGACTAGTGGATGATTAAGATATCTAAGGTGATATGGGGTAGATTGTGAGTGGGTGATTGTGAGGAGGAGACTATTGGAGCAATCAACCTTAGGTCAAAGTTGACCATGCTCGAGTGAGACTTGAGAGGAAGTCTAAGTTTGGATACTTGACAAGGAAAAGTCCAAGAGTGTAGTCTTGGAAATGGAGAAGTTCAAGTATGGATACTTTGCAAGGAGAAGTCCATGTAGGAACGTTGATGATCGCTAGAGGGGGGTGAATAGCATGTTCGATGCGTCGAAGATGGAAATCGATGGTGCTTGCTCGTTTACAACACTTGTTAGCGCAGCAAAATAATAACAATAAAAACAAATGCACAACACAAGAACAAATACAAACGATATAATATGGTTCGGAACCTTAGGGTCACTACTCCACGGGTTGGGCTCGAATGAGCCCTAGCGATGCCAAACACCACTAATAATCACAAACACCTTCTCGACAATAAGTCGAACGTGGAGAAATCTCTTACAACATTACAAAAGTAATACACGTAATAAACAAGAAAATACAAATGAAATACACAAAACAACATACAGAAAACTTTACAACTATTGCTTTGGTTACTTGCTTATTGATTGCTCGAACCATGCTTGAAGACCCTGATTTTCACCAGCAAATGCCTCAAAAATTCCCAAGAAATTGCTTCAAAATCGCTGCTGAAATCCCTCCCGTCGAGCTCCTTTTAAGCCTCCTCACAGCCTGGATTTTCGTCGGGAAATTGACTGCCATAAGGCCTGAGTTGACTGCCAACAGTACCGTTGTGAGACAACATCTTAATCCACATCGACATTCAAGCCAACGGTTGTTGGGTTTCCGGCACCACGGCGAGTGTGTGTTCGAACATGTTTCGCAAACATGTGCATAGCGGAAGAAATAAAAATAATAAATCTACATTTATTACAACACACACATCACACGCATGCATAATACAATATGTGTAGACATAACCGTAAATTTAAATTTGCAATAAAAGGAAATTTAACTACATATACCTTTCGTATCACGTGTAGCGGGAACGACATCAACCGGAACGATCCTCGCTAGAATCATCTCTATCCGTATCCACGCAGAGTATCCTTGGGATGACTTCGCTAAGTCACAAGCCTCGTCTTCATACGGGTTACCAGCCTCGTGTTGAAGACGATGTGATCGAGAGATGATCACGATCCGAATCCAAATTCGGATCCAAAACAAGTCCTCAAGACTCGCTTCTCCGGAAAGGTATTCGTCAACCGTTTGACGAATCCTTCGTCCTCCACCTCAGTGGATTACCGGAGATCAAATCCCCGGCAAGGCTACCACTATCAGAGCTCTAAACGTCGTCCAAACGACGCTCCGACGAGAGGGAAACAAGCTGTCCAGAAAACTGGACAGCTTTGGTGGAGGAATTAGAGCCGACCAAAATGGTAGGATGAAGCTCACCTTGATGCCAAACCCAAAGGAGATCACCGGAGAGTTTCCGGAGGATCACCGGCCGAAGCTTGGATGCCGGCAACAATTTGGACGGCGGCACAAGGGGCTGGGCGGCGGCAATGGGTGTTGGCGCTGAATTCACCAAGGAGAGGAGGTGGGCGGCAACTAGGTTAGGGTTTTTGGATTAGGGTTTAAGCCCTCTTTTATAGAGAACTAATTCTCTTAATGGTTATTGGATCATAACCATAAGGCCCGTTAACCCACTCCATTAATATAAGTTAAAATAAACCAAACCATGATGGTTTATTTTAAGTTAAAACGAACCGAACCAACTTTTGGTTCATTCGTTTAAAATAAACCAAACCCTTTGGTTTATTCTCCTCCATTGGATTAGAACCAAACCATTTTGGTTCATCCATTATGTCTTCATAAGACATGGCCCATCCACGCTTTCATTACGACTGAAACGATTTTATGCTCGTTTCTTGTTTGGTCCAACCAAACTTAGTTTCTCTCGGTCTGAGAATCCCATTCTCAAGCTCGTTTTAAATCCTTCGGATTACGCTCATTGTGCGTGTGACCAAATAGGTTCTCGATTTTTGTTGGTCGTCTATAATTAACCATTAATTATAGAACGATCATGAGTGGCACCTAGTAGTACATCATGATCCCCAATTAACCGAAAAGATAAACGGTTGATCCAGAACTATTTCTGAAACCCTTCAGCAGCTCGAATGAATCATGCCCCATTCCCTTCACTCATCTTATACCCACTTGGTTTAGGACATGGTCTATAGTGTCAGTCCCCACTAGGCTGACTACGTCACACCTAGCCCAAGTATCATTTCCTCGTCCTACGGATTCTAGTTACTGCACATGTATCGAAGAGTACCTTACTCTAAACATGTAATGCTTTGGCCAAAGACTTTAGTAACAATCCGACGAGAGGCCATGGGTATACATCTCCTCGCAAGGAGTGGTGAATCCTTTATAGGCTATTCAAACACCTTCGATCACTTCGACTTATGCCCAATCATCTCGGGTCCACATCTCCTTAGAGATGCTTGCTTAAGATGTCAAAGCATAAGTCTCCATGATCAAGATGACTTGAATACTGCAAGTCAAAGGAACATCGTACTTAAGCTATAGTAAGAACTTCATTGACATATCTATATATGCAGAGAACCATATGAAGTCTTACGGCTGGTCACTCCAATGAACTAGTTACCATAACTAGCATCCATGATCAACTCCGGACATCACAATGTCTCCAACCAGTGAGAATCAGCTGCTTGGATACACCAAGGAGTATACCTCGTGTTAGTCTCGACAGAATTGATGGTGTCCAAATCCATCAATTCATCGACTAGGGATAATTCCGATACATTACAATTACACATATAGAGATACTCACTAGTTGTGATCCAATCACAAATTCTCTCATGCTGTGAATCGTATCGTGGATATTCAGTAAATGAGTTTAAGATCCAATCAAATACATGAAAACATGTATACTCAAATAGTGAATCTTCATTTATCATATAAATGGTTCATACATAAGGCGATTGCCTTAGGACATCTCTCATATATTACTAACAACGCTTACACTGGCAGTCGACTGCTAGGGCCGTAGCTGACTGACCAGTCGGCTACCGAGTATTCTGCTCCTACAACCCCGACCAGTAGTCAACTGCCATCCATGGAAGTCAACTACCATCAGTCGACTGCCCAATGTTGGCAGTCGATTGCCAGGCCATTTCCTGCAGTTGAACACCAGTCGAGTCTGAGCAGTTCGATTGGACATAATCTCAGTCGACTACCAAGAGTCAACTTTGCTGCCAAGTGTCAAAATACTTGACCAATTGACTGGTCTAAAGCCCCAATCGACTGATAATCTCAACCATGAGGTTTAACCCTAAGTATGATTCTCTCATACTTGGTAGACCACCCTTAGCCTGTACCTAAGCCTTCTAGCCACCTCCGTTAGCCTCACGCCTATCGGATGCCTCCAAGTCATCCATGACTTATTCATCCATACGATAGCCTTCTGATGCTTCCATCGACTATTGTCATACTAAGCTGGTCTATACCGTCAAGGCACATTGGGCTTACGCTGCCAAGACTACCGCTTGGACTTTACGCTGCCAACTATTGGACTTATACTGCCAAGACTCCCGCTTGGACTTTACGCTGCCAATATCAACCCTTGGACTTCCCTTGCCAACCCATGTTGGACTTTCCATTTGCCAAGACTCAAGTTTGGACTTTCCCTTACCAAGACCCATGCTTGTACTTTCCATGCCAACCTATGTTGGACTTTTCAATTGCCAAGACTCAAGCTTGGACTTTCCCTTGCCAAGACCCATGCTTGGTCTTTCCATGCCAAGTACCCATGACTTGAACTTTCCCATGACAATCACATTGTCATACATTTTGTCAAACATCAAAATACCGCTCGAGTCAAACTCGAGTCTGATCAATCGTGACCTGGGCCGATTGTACCAACAATCTTCTCCTTTTTGATGTTTGACAAAAATCACAAATACCTTTGAGTTAGGTCACCTAACTCAAATCTCCTTATCAATTCTCCAAATTTGGTAATCTCAATTTCTCTCATTAATTCTCCCTCTTTTTGACATACATCAAAAAGGTACTCTCTCCAAGGGTGTCAATGTCTCATATCCCAATGAGATCTTACAATCTCTCCCTTGGTCCAAAAATACCTAGGATGTCTTCACTCTTCCTAGTGATAAGTCCCATATCACTCAAGAGAGGCAATGCTACAAACTCTCCCAATTTCCAAATTGGGCATCTCACATTCTCAAAATTCTTTCCCTCATGAGGAAGAACACATCCATCATCCCATGATGGATAACATACCCCTAAAGGCTTGCTTCCCCTTGATCATTGCACCAACAATGTCCTTGGAGAGTCCCTAAGCCTATAAGAACACTAAACTATCAAAAATAAGGTTAAAAATTCAACCTTGAACTTTCGCACACCTTAAAATTTGATACACACCCAAACAACTCTCCTAATCTATATCCAATGGATTTTCACCCTTTCTAATGCTTTCCAAAGTATATCCTAGGGTTAGGAGCAGTTAGGGTAGCCTAACATAGCTGAAATGAGGCTAAACAAACCTTGTTTATCCAAAATCAGGCTTGGAAGTCAACTCTGCCAGTCAGTAGTCAACTATCATTGACGCTAGTCGACTGTCATAAGCGGCAGTCGACTGATTTCTGTAAATACAGAAATTCAATTTTCAGAAACCAAAATTTGAAAATACATAAGTAAATATACATAGTTTGAAAAACCTTGAAAATTCATTCATATAATACTTAAGACAAATACAATGGGTGAAAAATATTTGAAAATTAAATTACCCATTAAATATTGAGTTTGACACAATGTTCAAAACCATTGAAAAGTCAATGTTTTGGCCCTACTTTGTATCAACTCTCTCAATGATGATTCCTATCAAAAGATAGACTTCACCAAGGTTTTCTAAAATAATTTTAAAATGTTTTTGAAAACCTATATTGGATCATGATCAATGGGATCAATGCACATGACTTGCACATTAACTTTCACAATGATCCACCCATGATATAAGATGAATTTGGGTTCATCTAGATGCAAAAACTATGCACCTTGAACTTAACTCATTTCCTAGCATCTCACATGTGTCTAAAGTGTATGAAAACACACACAAGTCAATGTGATATGAGATGTTGGTTTTGTTCATCCAAAACTAAGTCCTCATGTATTTTCTAAGGCAACACTACTTGATTCCCTTATACATGGGACTTCAAGTCATGCCATTGTCCTTAAATCAATTTTAATTACCTTAAATGCATGAATGATGATTATGGAAAATAATGATAGCATAAATAAAGCAAATGCCAAAATCATGATTGTCATTTGTTATTGTTAAGTTCATTTTTCCATATAATCACTTATCCCCCAAGTGTGCCAAAAACTCAAAATGGCACACCATGACTCTATGACCTAACTTGTGACAATTTGATTAGTTTTTCAAACTTATTAAATGATATTAGCACATCCTAAAATCCTTTAGGATTATAGATCAACCTCCATTTCCAAGGTACCCATGACCTTGAAAATGACCTAAAGTGCCACCTTTACCATGGATAGGTTAACTACCTTGTTGGGATGTATACTGAAAAGTCTACCTTTTGTATGAACATCTTTATTTTGAAATAAGAATCACATGATCATTGTTTGCATATTTTTATGGTTATGCATATTATCTAATACATTACATTGTAGATAACATGGTGTGTGGTGTCACACGGGAGATCATGTTATCGGTTCCTTGTAAGGTATAAGTAAAGGCTCACAACCGAGATGGCTTTGGACAAACCATTGGAATGGTTGTAGTGTGATTTGGGATTGGTTTGTGTATATTGCTGACTACATAATCGAATCAGACCTCAGATATTATATTGTACATACTCTTAATCTTGATATATAACGGGCACATATACTTAGTATTCATCTCTTTGAATTACCAATGGGCGAGATTTATAGATTAAATCAATAGGCTCGGTAAGTTGGGAGATGATATTATTTATATGGTGTGTCGTTGATTATAGGAGGAAACCGTGTCCTATATATTAGGATGATGATGTCCCCTTGAGGATCTCATAAGGTTCATCATGTAAACCTTGCAGGTGGACTTGGTCCGACATGATGAAAAGGTTGAGTGGTACTACTCATGGAGTTAGATGTTGATTAATTAATGGTCAGTAAATTAATTAATCGACGGACATTCGAGATCTTAAACACGGGGAGAAAATATACATATAATATATGGAACCCATATTATCTTATGGGTGTTGGTGAGGTAGATAAATGATAATCCTTTAGTGGATTGGATTATCATTAATGGATCAGACTTTATGTGGGCTTGATCCATGGGTGGCCAAGATCCAACTCCTCCTCATGGTCCCTAATGTAGCCTATTAAAACCTCATAAAGCTTAGATCCAATGGATAAAAACAAAACTCTAGATCCAAAGGTAGAGATTAAATCTCTAAGATCCGACGGTTGAGATTAAATCTCTAGATCCGACGGTTGAGATTAAATCCCTAGAACCAATGGTGGAGATTAAAAGGAGGATTATCCCTAACTCTATAAAAGGAGAACAAGGGGTTGGCATGGAGACAATTAAGAGAAGCTAGGGTATTTGGAGGTTGGCGGCAAGAGCTTGGAACTAGGGTTTGGGCTTGGCGGCACCTAATAAGGAAAGTTTTTCCTTACCTTCTTCTTCTTCTTCAAGCTGCTGGCGCCCATTGAAGCCTTTCCAGCTCTTGGCTGGCATCCAAAGTAGGTCCTCTCCTTCTCTTTCGCCGGTGTAACAAAGGCTTAGGGTCCTCCCTTAACGCTTTTGGCCGGCAACCATTAATCTCCTCTTCCTTCTTGGCCAGCGGCAAGCTCCATCCTTGGAGGTTGTTGGTTGGTTGAAAGAAGGAAAAGAGCCTTGTTTCTATTCTTCCTCTTGCTCGGAACGAGCTAGGAAAGAAGATTGGTGATCTAGGAGCTTCAACTTTTGGTAGATCGTCGCCCACACAACGTCCGAAAGGAGGAAGGTCATACATTAGAAGATCGAGAGGTATATCGATTCTCTATTCTCTTTTGTAACATGTTTGTTTTTGTTTTCAATTATGAGCATGATATAATCTGTTTGTGGCTAAATAATACTTGGATCCCGAACATAAACATGAAAGCCGGCGAAGCGGACATCATCTATTCCGCGGCTACTCGTAGAATAGAGGTTGGTCACATGAACAACAAGTTTGTTCTAGTGACCTCTCTAAACGAATAGCACGACGATGACTTGGTTGTTTGGGCAATCCCTTTTATCTAGGATTAATTTTTTTTTAATCCGGGGACATCAAAGGGATCGCTATGAACAAGCAACCGAGGTGAAGTGGGAAGCAAAGTTTCCCCTCACGGATCAATGAAACCAAACCCTACAATTGGTATCAGAGCCAAGGTTTCCGATTTTGTGTGTTTAGGATTCGATTACTCTTATGCATTTTTCATATATTATATGTGCCGGATAATAGTAGGATATGCGTAGGTTAACTCTTTGGTTGCAGGCATAAGATCTGACTATTATGGCCATATGTGTGTATGTGATTGTATGTGTGTTATAGTATATTTTGTTGAATCCTCGGGGTTGATGAGGCTAGTATTTAATTTTTTATAAATTAGATACGACATTGTTTAGCCACTCTTTTTATTTTAGTTTACTTCGACCTAGATTTCATGTACACTCCCTCGTGGAGTATAGGATCGATGGATGTAAATTAAAATAGTTTTTAGTCTCGGCTCGGATCTCCGGATGGCTCGTACATGGCGTAGGAGGAGCGGACGAGAAGGTGATACGATGGAAGACATATTGAAGACAAAAGCCATAATAGTTGGAAAATAATTTATTTTTCATATTTATTGCTTATTGTTTGATATGCATGTCGTAGGCTAGAAAATTCTTCAATTTCAAATTACTAACTGGGAGAGGGATATTTTTATAAATTCCCACGGCCTCCATTACGATTTGACATGTGATGCAAGCAAATTTACGCGTCAGTTCTGAGTGTCTTCCTCCCCATCGGATGAGTTTTTTTGCGGATCACAAGGTCGAATATGGTTATAGGAAATTATTAAGGAGCGTGTGTACTTCCCCATCGTAAGGCATATAACCCAAGATAATTACCTTTGTACCAAGTAATGGTGAACACTTAGATACAAATATAAGTATCCTCCCCATCGGAGTCATTGCTTTTATTTGTCGGGCCAAAGAGGAACCAACTATTAATTTTACTTGTCAAAAAGTTAGGTTGACAAGATAGTAAAATTAATGGGTAAAACCTCCTCTTACAAATGTAGAATTCGTATACGTCCACACTATCGTGGCATACGATATTCTCGGTGTTTTGAGGTGTTGGTTGATTTTAAAATTTTATTGTTTGAGGAATCAATAATTTTTTGAAATCAAAAGTAATGACCTATGTGATTCTTAGGATTTTCAAAAATGACTTTCAGTCCACTTGCTATAATACTAAAGGAAAATAAACTTACTGTACATAATTATGTTGATTGGAAAAAGGAATCTAGATATTGTCTTAACTGTTGAGGAGTACAAATATGTACTGTTCGAAGAGTGTCCTCCTAAGCCTCTGAATGAGCTGAAAGTCCTTGGAGCTGAGATCGATGGAAAAACCCAAGTCGATGTCACTCTCCAGTCGACAGAAAGGCTTGCTCAGGCTCAAGACATGGTTGCTCAGAAGGTTTCTACTTCTAAGCTGAAAGGTAAGAAGAAGAAGAAACAAAGTGGAGCAAAGGTGGTGGGAGGATCTCAGGGAGGAGTGAAGAAGCCGAAAGGCAAGTACTTCACTTGCAAGCAGGATGGACATTGGAAGGACTGTCCCAATTCGATGCAGAACAAAGGTATATCCTTTGGTCTAGTCGTTTAAACATGGTTAGCGGTGTTATCTACCAGCACCTGGTGTGTAGATACGGGAGCCTCTGATCATGTCTGCAATACTTTGCAAGGGTTCCAGGAAACCCGACAATGAGCTAAGGGAGAGATTACCATTTACTTGGGCAATGCCATGAAGGTGGCGACTATTGCAGTGGGAGATGTTTTATTATCTTTTGAGAAAAATAAAGTTTTGGTTCTTAAGAATTGCCTTTATGTACCTTCATTTAGAAAGAGTTTAATTTTGATTTCTAAATTGTTTATGGATGGATATTCTATTTTTTTTAATGAACGAGTTGTTATAAAAAGGAATAAGGACATTATCTGTTCAGGTACATTGTTAGGAAATTGTTACACACTTGAACCAAAAGCTCCCACGATGCATATTGAAATTAATAACTCATCTTCTAATTCCAATAAGAGAAAAAAACCTTCGAAGATGAACCAAACATATCTTTGGCATCTTAGGCTTGGTCATATTAGCCTAAGCAGAATTCAAAGGTTGATAGCTGATGGACCTTTGGGTTCATTAGTGGTGGAGGATTTCCCAACCTGTGAATCTTGCTTGGAGGGTAAAATGACCAAGAGGCCTTTTAAGGCCAAGGGGTATAGAGCCAAAGATGTGTTAGAATTGGTTCATTCTGATTTGTGTGGTTCTATGTCTATCCAGGCTAGAGGTGGTTTTGAGTATTTTGTCTCTTTTATAGACGATTATTCGAGATATGAATACATTTACTTGATGCTTCGCAAGTCGGAATGCGTTGACAAGTTCAAAGAATTCAAGGCTGATGTGGAGAAACGTTAAGGTAAAAGTATCAAGACACTACGATCTGATCGTGGTGGCGAGTACCTCTTGGGAGAGTTTAGGAATTACCTATCAGAGGCTGGGATTCAATCCCAATTGACTGCACCTGGCACACCCCAGCAGAATGGTGTAGCAGAGCAAAGGAATAGGACTCTTATGGAGATGGTTAGATCGATGATGAGTTATTCTGAGTTGCCGGATTCGTTCTGGGGATATGCACTAGATATAGTGGTGCACATTCTGAACTTAGTTCCATCTAAATCAGTGCCTTCTACTCCCATAGAATTGTGGACTGGGCAAAAGCCTAGTCTAAGACATATTTGGATATGGGGGAGTCCAGCACATGTGCTGAAGGCAGATGCTGGTAAGTTAGAACCTCGTACAGAAGTATGCATGTTCGTTGGCTATCCTAGAGGAACGAAGGGTGGTTTATTTTATAGTCCTAGAGATCAGAGGGTGATCGTTAGCAGGAACGCCAGATTTCTAGAGGAAGACTATGTCATGAGCCACAAGCCCAAAAGTAAAATTGTTCTGGAGGAATTAAAAGGGGAAGTCACTTCTTTAGTACCACCGGTACAAGAAGATATACCACATGTCACTGCACCGCGTGTCACAGAGGATACATAGGTGATGCCTTGTCGTAGTGGGAGGGTTGTGAGACAGCCTGATAGATTCATGTTCTTGGGAGAATCTTATGATTTGGTCCCTGGCGAACATGAACCTGACCCCTGGAACTATGACGAGGCAATCCAAGATAAAGATGCAGCATCTTGGCAAAGTGCAATGAATACCAAGATTGAATCTATGGATTCAAATCAAGTATGGGAGCTAGTAGAACCACCCGATGGTGTAAAAATAATTGGATGCAAGTGGATCTACAAAAGAAAGAGAGGAATAGACGGGAAGGTTGAGACCTTCAAAGCAAGGCTTGTTGCGAAAGGGTATACTCAGAAAGAGGGTATCGATTATGAGGAGACCTTTTCGCCGGAAGCCATGCTTAAGTCTATCCGGATTCTCTTATGCATACCAGCTCATATGGATTATGAGGTGTGGCAGATGGATGTCAGGATAGATTTCCTGAATGGAAGTCTTGAGGAAGTCATCTATATGAAGCAACTAGAGGGATTCATTGCAAAGGGCAAAGAGTATCTTTATGTAAGCTTAATCGGTCCATTTATGGATTGAAGCAAGCTTCGAGGTCTTGGAACATCCGATTTGATGAGGTAATCCAGTCTTATGGATTTATTCAAAGTCTGGATGAGTTTTATGTATACAAGAGATGTGACGGAAACATAGTGGTATTTATTGTACTATACATAGATGACATTTTGTTGATTGACAACAATATCAAGGTGTTATCGGACGTAAGGGTATGGTTGTCCAAACAGTTTGATATGAAGGACTTGGGAGAGGTGGGACACATCCTTGGGATCAAGGTTATAAGGGATCGCAGAAAAAGGATGTTGTGCTTATCCCAAGCTTCATACATAGACACGATTATGGATCATTTTAGCATGCAGAACTCCAAGAAGGGTTTTCTACCTTTCAGGCATGAAGTTCCTTTATCTAAGGAGATGTGTCCTAGAACATCTGAGGAGATAGAGAAAATGAAGGCGGTTCCTTATGCTTCGGCGGTAGGAAGCCTCATGTATGGGATGCTATGTACGAGATCAGATATCTGCTATTCTGTGGGCATGGTCAGTAGATATCAGAGTAATCTAGGACAGGGACATTGGACTGCGGTTAAGCATATATTGAAGTACCTGAGAAGGACTAGGGATTATATGCTAGTTTACCAGACAGACAAATTACTCCCTGTGGGTTACATAGATTCCGACTTCCAATCTGATAGGGATAACAGTAAGTCTACCTCAGGTTTTATGTTTACTTTGGGAGGTGGAGCCATTGTATGGAGGAGTGTCAAGCAGAAATGCATGGTGGACTCCACCATGGAAGTTGAGTATGTGGCAGCCTCTGAGGCGGCCAAAGAAGCTGTGTGGCTCAGGAACTTCCTGATGGACTTGGATGTGATTCCTGGTTTGCCTAGAACTATCACAATTTATTGTGATAATAGTGGTGCAGTTGCAAACTCGAAGGAACCACGAGCCAATAAGGCTAGTAAATACATAGTGCGCAAGTACCACCTGATACAAGAAATCGTAAAGAGAGGAGAAGTTGTTGTGGCCAAGATTGCATAAAAGGATAACATGGAAGATCCTTTCACTAAGGCCCTTCCGGCGAGAGCTTTTGATAGGCATGTGGAGGAAATGGGGATCAGATGTATGGCAGTTTAAGAACAACATAGTCTTTTAGTATAAGTGGGAGATTGTTGGGATGTATACTGAAAAGTCTACCTTTTTTATGAACATTTTTATTTTGAAATAAGAATCACATGATCATTGTTTGCATATTTTTATGATTATGCATATTGTCTAATACATTACATTGTAGATAACATGGTGTGTGGTGTCACACGGGAGATCATGTTATCGGTTCCTTGTAAGGTATAAGTAAAGGCTCACAACCGAGATGACTTTGGACAAACCATTGGAATTGTTGTAGTGTTATTTGAGATTGGTTTGTCTTGACCATAGAATCACACTAGTGCACTTTGTTTGAATTGAGCAGGATCGACTTAGATGTAATTCGATTTATTGCTGACTACATAATCGAATCAGACCTCAGATATTATATTGTACATACTCTTAATCCCGATATAATAACGGGCATATATATTTAGTATTCATCTCTTTGATTTACCAATGTGCGAGATTTATAGATTAAATCGACAGGCTCGGTAGGTTGGGAGAAGATATTATTTATATGGTGTGTCATTGATTATAGGAGGAAACCGTGTCCTATATATTAGGATGATGATGTCCCCTTGAGGAGCTCATAAGGTTCATCATGTAAACCCTGTAGGTGGACTTGGTCCGGCATGATGAAAAGGTTGAGTGGTACTACACATGGAGTTAGATGTTGATTAATTAATGGTCAGTAAATTAATTAATCGACGGATATTCGAGATCTTAAACATGGGGAAAAAATATACATATAATATATAGAGCCCATATTATCTTATGGGGGTTGGTGAGGTAGATCAATGATAATCCTTTAGTGGATTGGATTATCATTAATGGATCGGACTTTATGTGGGCTTGATCCATGGGTGGCCAAGATCCAACTCCTCCTCATGGTCCCTAATGTAGCCTATTAAAACCTCATGAAGCTTAGATCCAATGGATAGAAACAAAACTCTAGATCCAAAGGTAGAGATTAAATCTCTAAGATCCGACGGTTGAGATTAAATCTCTAGATTCGACGGTTGAGATTAAATCCCTAGAACTAATGGTGGAGATTAAAAGGAGGATTATCCCTAACTCTATAAAAGGAGAACAAGGGGTTGGCATGGAGACAATTAAGAGAAGCTAGGGTATTTGGAGGTTGGTGGCAAGAGCTTGGAGCTAGGGTTTGGGCTTGGCGGCACCTAATAAGGAAAGTTTTTCCTTGCCTTCTTCTTCATCCTCAAGTTGCCGGTGCCCATTGAAGCCTTTCCAGCTCTTGGGCGGCATCCAAAGTAGGTCCTCTCCTTCTCCTTGTCCGGTGGAACAAAGGCTTAGGGTCCTCCCTTGAAGCTTTTGGCCGACAACCATTAATCTCCTCTTCCTTCTTGGCCGGCGGCAAGCTCCATCCTTGGAGGTTGTTGGTTGGTTGAAAGAAGGAAAAGAGCCTTGTTTCTATTCTTCCTTTGCTTGAATGAGCAAGGAAGGAAGATTGGCGATCTAGGAGCTTCAACTTTTGGTAGATCGTCGCCCACACGACGTCCGTAAGGAGGAAGGTCATACATTAGAAGATCGAGAGGTATATCGATTCTCTATTCTCTTTTGTAACATGTTTGTTTTTGTTTTTCAATTATGAGCATGATATAATCTGTTTGTGGCTAAATAATACTTGGATCCCGAACATAAACATGAAAGCCGGCGATCCGGATATCGTCTATTCCGCGGCTACTCGTAGAATAGAGGTTGGTCGCTTGAACAACAAGTTTGTTCAAGTGACCTCTCTAAATGAATAGCACGACGATGACTTGGTTATTTGGGCAATCCCTTTTGTCTAGGATTAATTTTTTTTTAATCCGGGGACATCGATGGGATCGCCATGAACAAGCAATCGAGGTGAAGTGGGAAGCGAAGTTTCCCCTCACGGATTAATGAATCCAAACCCTACAATTGGTATCAGAGCCAAGGTTTCTGATTTTGTGTGTTTAGGATTCGGTTACTCTTATGCATTTTTCATATATTATATGTGCCAGATAATAGTAGGATATGCATAGGTTAACTCTTTGTTTGCAGGCATAAGATCCGACTATTATGGTCATATGTGTGTATGTGATTGTATGTGTGTTATAGTATATTTTGTTGAATCCTCGGGGTTAACGAGGCTAGTATTTAATTTTTTGTAAATTAGATACGACATTATTTAGCCACTCTTTTTATTTTAGTTTACTTTCGACCTAGATTTCATGTACACTCCCTCGTGGAGTATAGGATCGATGGATGTAAATTAAAATAGTTTTTAGTCTCGGCTCGAATCTCCGGATGGACCGGACGAGAAGGCGATACGACGAAAGACATATTGAAGACAAAAGCCATAATAGTTGGAAAATAATTTATTTTTCATATTTATTTCTTATTGTTTGATATGCATGTCGTAGGCTAGAAAATTCTTCAATTTCAAATTAATATGTGAGAGAGGGATATTTTTATAAATTCCCACGGCCTCCATTACGATTTGGCATGTGATGCAAGCAAACTTGCGCGTCGGCTCTGAGTGCCATCCTCCCCATTGTATGAGTTTGTTTGCGGATCACAAAGTCGAATATGGTTATAGGAAATTATTAAGGAGCGTGTGTACTTCCCCATCGTAAGGCACAAAATCCGAGATAATTACCTTGGTACCAAGTAATGGTGAACACTTAGATACAAATATAAGTATCCTCCCCATCGGAGTCACTGCTTTTATTTGTAGGGCCAAAGAGGAACCAACTATTAATTTTACTTGTCAAAAAGTTAGGTTGACAAGATAGTAAAATTAATGGGTAAAACCTCCTCTTACAAATGTAGAATTCGTATACGTCCACACTATCGTGGCATACGATATTCTCGGTGTTTTGAGGTGTTGGTTGATTTTAAAATTTTATTGTTTGAGGAATCAATAATTTTTTGAAATCTAAAGTAATGATCTATGTGATTCTTAGGATTTTCAAAAATGACTTTCAGTCCACTTGCTATAATACTAAAGGAAAATAAACTTACTGTACATAATTATGTTGATTGGAAAAAGGAATCTAGATATTGTCTTAACTGTTGAGGAGTACAAGTATGTACTCTTCGAAGAGTGTCCTCCTAAGCCTGCGAATGAGCTGGAAGTCCTTTGAGCTGAGATCGATGGGGAAACCCAGGTCGATATCACTCTCCAGTCGACAGAAAAGCTTGCTCAGGCTCAGGCCATGGTTACTCAGAAGGTTTCTACTTCTAAGCCGAAAGGCAAGAAGAAGAAGAAACAAGGTGGAGCAAAGGTGGTGAGTGGATCTCCGGGAGGAGTGAAGAAGCCGAAAGGCAAGTACTTCACTTGCAAGCAGGATGGACATTGGAAGAAGGACTGTCCCAATCCGAAGCAGAACAAAGGTATATCCTTTGGTCTAGTCGTTGAAACATGGTTAGCGGTGTTATCTACCATCACCTGGTGTGTAGATACGGGAGCCTCTGATCATGTCTGCAATACTGTGCAGGGGTTCCAGGAAACCCGACAATGAGCTGAGGGACATATTACCATTTACTTGGGCAATGCCATGAAGGTGGCGGCTATTGCAGTGGAAGATATTTTATTTATCTTTTGAGAAAAATAAAGTTTTGGTTCTTAAGAATTGCCTTTATGTACCTTCATTTAGAAAGAATTTAATTTCGATTTCTAAATTGTTTATGGATGGATATTCTATTTCTTTTAATGATAGAGTTGTTATAAAAAGGAATAGGGACATTATCTGTTCAGGTACATTGATAGGAAATTGTTACACACTTGAACTAAAAGCTCCCATGATGCATATTGAAATTAATAAGTCATCTTCTAATTCAAATAAGAGAAAAGAACCTTCGATGATGAACCAAACATATCTTTGGCATCTTAGGCTTGGTCATATTAGCCTAAGCAGAATTCAAAGGTTGATAGCTGATGGACCTTTGGGTTCATTAGTGGTGGAGGATTTCCCAACATGTGAATCTTGCTTGGAGGGTAAAATGACCAAGAGGCCTTTTAAGACAAAGGGGTATAGAGCCAAAGATGTGTTAGAATTGGTTCATTCTGATTTGTGTGGTTCTATGTCTATCCAGGCTAGAGGTGATTTTGAGTATTTCGTCTCTTTTATAGATGATTATTTAAGATATGGATACATTTACTTGATGCGCCGTAAGTCTGAATGCTTTGACAAGTTCAAATAATTCAAGGCTAATGTGAAGAAACGTCAAGGTAAAAGTATCAAGATACTACGATCTGATTGTGGTGGCAAGTACCTCTTGGGAGAGTTTAGGAATTACCTATCAGAGGCTGGGATTCAATCCCAATTGACTGCACCTGGCACACCCCAGCAAAATGGTGTAGTAGAGCGAAGGAATAGGACTCTTATGGAGATGGTTAGATCGATGATGAGTTATTCTGAGTTGTCGGATTCATTCTGGGGATATGATCTAGATACGGCGGTGTACATTCTGAACTTAGTTCCATCTAAATCAGTGCCTTCTATGTAGGGGATCGATCGGTCGACTAGAGGGGGGTGAATAGCCCTTTGTCGTTGGATGGTGGAATTTGCTCATCTACACAATTGTAAGCGCAAGCGGAATACTAATAAAGGCAAGAAAATAAACAAAGAAGAATACAAACAATGCTAACACCGAAATATAACATGGTTCATGACTATGCTGCTAATCCATGGTCCCCGATTCGTCCTCGGTGAATCACTCTGCAACCAAATCACTATCGGTCTCTCCTTTGCACTAAGCTAGGTGGAGGTAATCCTTACAACTCAAGAACACTCCTTCTTTTACAATAGATGTGAAAGAGATCTAGAAGAAGAAGTTTATCACTTATGGAGCACTTGGATGATGGTTTGGAATATGAGCATTAGCCATCCAAAAGCCCACACCCTCTCTTTTTATAGAGAGGGCTGATTTCTTCCCGTTGGCCGCCACCAGTCGACTGTCGTCCTTGGCAGTCGACTGCCGCCACTTCAACGACCTTCGAACACGTCGGATCCCGACCGTTGTAGTCTAATGAAACACTTGGCAGTCGACTGATGGATCCCATCAGTCGACTGCTGCCTCCGTAGTCGACTGCCCAGTTGGCTACGAGTGGTTCTGTGGCCAAACCCTCTTAATTAGTCGATTGCTGCCTTCAGCAGTCGACTGATGGTCTTGGCAGTCGACTGCCCACATATGGAAGTCGACTGCTGGCCCCAAAATAACTCAGTCGAATACAAGTCGAACCCATTCGACTCAGAGCAGTCGACTGCCATTTCATGGCAATCGACTGATGTCGGGAAAACTCATCCGGCACTTAGTCATTCGACCAAGTTCACCTAATGAGCTACGTACAATTCACTCATTCTCTCATCTCACTCGAAGTCCCTCGTCGAAGCTCTCTTCGTTCGCGGCCACGTCCCTCGACAGCATCAGGCGCACGACTCTGCAATGCTCCTTCGCGTCTCTTTCCTTCGAAGTCTGCTTCCTTGGCTTTGTTTCAAGTCATCTCGTCTGGTGGTCCCTCGGCAGCATCAAGCGCACGACTTTGCAATGCTCCTTCTCCGACTCAAGCACGAGGTTATGAGTGGTGAACCCGCCAAGGCTCCGTGTGCGAATTACTAAGTCCTGCAAGACTCCAACGCACATATCAAATCATAATAACAACCTAACTTAAACTCTTTGCCACACACATCAAAACCTTATCATGGCAAGAGATTGCCCTAACAATCTCCCCCTTTTTGATGTGTGACAATCCGTTTAAGTTAGGTAAAACATTTGATAAACTATTAAGGAAAGAAAGCATGTAAATAACATGATTAGCAACTCTCCCCCTTAATACATGAAACTCCCCCTAAATATATTCCCCCTTACTTAAACATACACATTTCTCCCCCTTTGACACCATCAAAAATATTTAAACAATATTTATACAAACATGACATCAAGTCTAGAGATAAAACAAAAGCCAAAACATGCCTTAAAATCGGATACAAAAGGTTATTGGGCATATTATCAGGCTACCAGTCGACTGGTTCAGACTACCAGTCGATTGGCACATGGATTTCAAAATTTTTGATTTTCCGGGGTGAATTTTAGAAATGCGTAAAAAATTCTATAAAATTAAAAAAATCATGAAATTTGGGGAACACATTTCTTGTAAGTATATCTATCAATGAAAAATAGTTTTTCATTAAAAATCATTGTATTTTCAGAGATTTGCCAAAAATCCAAAAGCTTTAAAAACCACTAGGTTTTTGAACATGTTAGTATCCATTTTAACACCTAGTCTTGCTTTGAATTGTTTCAAAACATGAATACACAGATTTTAAAGTAAGAAATTGTTTTGAAAACATATGAAATATCCAACCATGATCTTTGGGCAATATGTCTATGAATTAAACATAAGCCTTCCCCATGATTGGTCTATTATTGCTATTTTGATTCTTTAAATGACCATCTAAATGCCATAGGCATTAGTGGACATTTGTATCATCCTTACATCTCACTCATGCTAAGTTTTCAATCAAGGTAGCCTATGGTGAGTGTGAGATGTATCCTAAAGGTATTTGTATATACTTAACCATTATTTTCATGCAATTCTATCAAGGTTAAGTATCATCCTATCATTCCACATGATCATAAAGATGTATATGAATTAATTTCACATTATGATCATGAAACAAATGAATTCATCAAATTGTGATCATGCATTAGGTATTATATCATGATAATAAAGCAAATATCACCTAAAGGATGATTTATCTACTTATAGGTGCATTATCATCACTTAACACTATTTCAAAAATGTTGTCCCGCCATCCTAAGTCAACCAAAAATATGATATAGGTAAAGTCCATATGGTTGACTATCCTAGGGTTTTCCTAACCCTTAAGGATGGATTTTGGAACCCAAAATAAGTTCTTTCCTATGCAGTTCACTAAAAATTCTTTAGAGATCCATTTCCTAGCAATTACTTTCTTTTTGTCTTGACCCCTAGCTATTAGACATTTATAGGCCTTTTCATTTTTCTTTTCCTTATAACCTAGGCCTTTCTTGTTGAAGCTTGCCCTTTGGCTCCCAATTATCATGTTAAGGGTATTGGAGCCTATTGTAAACTTTTCTAGGGCTTTGGTCAAGTGGTCTACCTTTTCCCTTAAAGCCCTATTTTCTTCTATGCATGCATCATTAACATCTAAAGGCATATAGTTATCATGTGAGCATGCATCATTGTCATTATCATTCAAGCATGCTTTTTCTAGCTTATTTTCTAAATCCTTAATTTGCTCAAGCATGCATTTATTCCTTTTCTTTGCCCTAAATAAATCCTTAGTGAGGCTAGAAATCATGGACGTTATTTGCTTAGGGGGTAGACTCGTTACCTCACTTACCAAATCCTCTTCCGATGAGAGGATGTAGAGGAGGCTCCCCCTTCACTTTAGCTCTCTCCACTTGAGCTTGATCCTTCATTTTCAGAGGAGGAGCAATCCAAGTCGTCAAAAGTCATCAATGCCAAATTTGTGACAAAGGCATTTTCTTCCTCGGATGATGATGAGGAGGAGGAGGATGGGTCATCCCAAGTCCTTGCTTTTAATGCCTTTGCCTTCCCTTTTTCCTTGGCCTTCTTTTCTTCTTCCTTTTTCTTCTTGCTCCCCTTCTTCTTCTTTTCTTCCTTCTTTCTCTTCTCCTCCTTGCTTTTGTTCAAGAGGGGACAATTGTCCCTTATGTGTCCCTCTCCTTGGCAATTGTAACAAATGACCTTTTCCCTTGGTCTTCTCCTCCTATCATTAGATTTATTAAATTGAAAACCTTTTAAAGCACGACTTACCCTCCTTACCATGTAGGCTTCTTCCGTGCTATCCATGGAGGAGGAGGAAGACGCTTCATCAGAGGAGGAGGGGATCTCCATCTTCTTCCCCTTGTTGGCCAAAAATGCTACTCCTCTTGAAGGTTGAAACTTTGGCTCTTCTTGTATTCCTTCAAGCCTCGTTTCATGGAGCTCCATTGTTGAGAAGAACTCCTCCAAGGTGCTCACTTCTAAGTTCTTGGAGATGTAAAATGAGTCCACCATGGAGCTCCATCTTGAGGACCGGGGAAAGACATCTATGGCCTTCATTACCATATCCCGGTTGGAGAGCCTTTCACCTACACTTGTCAAGCGAGTTAGAATTTCCTTAAATCTAGAGTGTAGGGATTTTACCTTCTCTCCCTTTTCGAGTTTGATGTTGGATAATTGGGAGCGAAGGACATCTCTCCTTGCTAGTCTCGCCTCGGATGTGCCTTCATGAATTTCTATTAATTTCTCCCACATTTCCTTGGTGCTAGCACACTCCCCTATCCTATTCACCTCTTGTTGGGGTAGTACATTGTAGAGGTGGTGCTTGGCTTTTGAATTCGCCAAATATTCTTCTCATTGCCTCTTGCTCCACCTTGATTTCTCCAATAGTTCCCCTTATTCATTCCTAGGCATCTCGAACCGTTTTCCATTATTAATAAAATTTCAAAGTGGGTTTCAAAGAATACCTCCATTCTCTTTTTCCACCAAGAGAATTCGCCTTCAAATTTTGGTGGGTGAATGTTTGAGCCGGCCATCCTTGAATGTGCTTGTTGTGGCGGTTAGTCCTCGATAAGCTTTCCTTGGCTCTTATACCACTTGTAGGGGATCAATCGGCCGACTAGAGGGGGTGAATATCCCTTTGTCGTTGGATGGTGGAATTTGCTTGTCTACAAAATTGTTAGCGCAAGTGGAATACTAATAAAGACAAGCAAATAAACAAAGAAGAATACAAAAAATGCTAACACCGAAATATAACGTGGTTCATGGCTATGCCGCTAATATATAGTCTCCGATTTGTCCTCGGTGAATCACTCCGCAACCAAATCACTATCGGTCTCTCCTTTGCACTAAGCTAGGTGGAGGTAACCCTTACAACTCAAGAACACTCCTTCTTTTACAATAGATGTGAAAGAGATCTAGAAGAAGGAGTTTATCACTTGTGGAGCACTTGGATGATGGTTTGGAATATGAGCATTAGCCATCCAAAAGCCCACACCCTCTCTTTTTATAGAGAGCGTTGATTTCTTCCCGTTGGCCGCCACCAGTCGGCTGCCACCACTTCAACGACCTCCGAACACATTGGATCCCGACCATTGTAGTCCAAAAAAACACTTGGCAGTCGACTGATGGATCCCATCGATCATTCTCTCGTAATCATTGCCCGATCGACTGAGTGGTTATGTGGCCAACCCTCTTAAATCGATCAGCGCCTTTAGAAGTCGGTGATGGTCTTCTTGATCGGGCCCACATATAACGATCATTGCTGGCCCCAAAATAACGATACCAATGAACCTATTCGATTGTAAAGGCAATAAGATCGCCATTTCATGACACGATCGATGTCGAAACTCATCCGACACTTAGCCATTCTACTAAGTTCACCTAACGAGCTACTTACAAATTCACTCATTCTCATCTCACTCAAGTCCTCGCCAAGGCTCTCTTCATTCACGCCACGCCCTCGCCAAGAAAGATCAGGCGCACGACTCTGCAATGCTCCTTCGTGTCTCTTGCCTTCGAAGTCTGCTTCCTTGGCTTCGCTTCAAGTCATCTCGTCCGACGGTCCCTCGGCAGCATCAAGTGCACGACTCTACAATGCTCCTTCTCCGACTCAAGCACGAGGTTATGAGTGGTGAACCCGCCAAGGCTCCATGTGCAAATTACTAAGTCCTGCAAGACTCCAACGCACATATCAAATCATAATAACAACCTAACTTAAACCCTTTGCCACACACATCAAAACCTTATCATGACAAGAGATTGCCCTAACATTCTACTCCCACAGAATTGTGGACTGGGCGAAAGCATAGTCTAAGACATATTCGGATATGGGGGAGTCCAACACATGTGCTGAAGGCAAATACTGGTAAGTTGGAACCTCGTACAAAAGTATGCATGTTCGTTGGCTATCCTAGAGGAATGAAGGGTGGTTTATTTTATAGTCCTAGAGATCAGAGGGTGATCGTTAGCACGAACACCAGATTTCTAGAGGAAGACTATATCTTGAGCCACAAGCCCAAGAGTAAAATTGTTCTGGAGGAATTAAAAGAGGAAGTCACTTCTTTAGTACCACTGGTACAAGAAGATATACCACATGTCACTGCACCGTGTGTCACAGAGGATACGCAGGTGATGTCTCATCGTAGTGGGAGGGTTGTGAGACAGCCTGATAGATTCATGTTCTTGGGAGAATCTTCTGATTTGGTTTCTGGCGAACATGAACCTGACCCCTGGACAATGACGAGGCAATCCAAGATAAAGATGCAACATCTTGGTAAAGTGCAATGAATACCGAGATTGAATCTATGGATTCAAATCAGGTCTGGGAGCTAGTAGAACCACCCGATGGTGTAAAAACCATTGGATTCAAGTGGATCTACAAAAGAAAGAGAGGAATAGACGGGAAGGTTGAGACCTTCAAAGCAAGGCTTATTGCGAAGTGGTATACTCAGAAAGAGGGTATCGATTTTGAGGAGACCTTTTCGCCGGTAGCCATGATTAAGTCTATTCGGATTCTCTTATGCATAGCAGCTCATATGGATTATTAGGTGTGGCAGATGGATGTCAATACAACTTTCCTAAATGGAAGTCTTGAGGAAGTCATCTATATGAAGCAACCAGAGGGATTCATTGCAAAGGGCAAAGAGCATCTTGTGTGTAAGCTTAATTGGTCCATTTATGGATTAAAGCAAGATTCGAGGTCTTGGAACATCCGATTTGATGAGGTAATCCAGTCTTATAGATTTATTCAAAGTCCGGATGTGTCTTGTGTATACAAGAGATGTGACGGAAATGTAGTGGTATTTATTGTACTATATGTAGATGACATTTTGTTATTTGGCAACAATATCAAGGTGTTATCGGACATAAGGGTATGGTTGTCTAAACAGTTTGATATGAAGGACTTGGGAGAGGTGGGACACATCCTTGGGATCAAGGTTATAAGAGATCGCAGGAAAAGAATGTTGTGCTTATCCCAAGCTTCATACATAGACACAATTATGGATCGTTTTAGCATGCAGAACTCCAAGAAGGGTTTTCTACCTTTCAAGAATGGAGTTCCTTTATCTAAGGAGATGTGTCCTAGAACATCTGAGGAGATAGAGGAGACGAAGGCGGTTCCTTATGCTTCGGTGGTAGGAAGTCTCATGTATGCGATGCTATGTACGAGACCAGATATCTACTATGTCATGGGCATGGTCAGCAGATATCAGAGTAATCCAGGACAGGGACATTGGACTGTGGTTAAGCATATATTGAAGTACCTGTAAAGGACTAGGGATTATATGCTAGTTTACCAAGCATACCAATTACTCCTTGTGGGTTACACGGATTCCGACTTCCAATATGATAGGGATAACAGTAAGTCTACCTCATGTTTTATGTTTACTTTGGGAGGTGGAGCCATTGTATGGAGGAGTGTCAAGTAAAAATGCGTGGTGGACTCCACCATGGAAGTTGAGTATGTGGCAGCCTCTGAGGCGGCCAAAGAAGCTGTGTGGCTCAGGAACTTCCTGATGGACTTGGATGTGATTCCTGGTTTGCCCAGAACTACCATAATTTATTGTGATAATAGTGGTGTAGTTGCAAACTCAAAGGAATCATGAGCCCATAAGGCTAGTAAACACATAGAGCACAAGTACCACCTGAAACGAGAAATCGTAAAGAGAGGAGAAGTTGTTGTGGCCAAGATTGCATCAGAGGATAACCTGGCAGATTCTTTCACTAAGGCCCTTCCGGCGAGAGCTTTTGATAGGCATGAGGAGGAAATGGGGATCAGATGTATGACAGTTTGAGAACAGCATAGTCTTTTAGTATAAGTGGGAGATTGTTTGGATGTATACTGAAAAGTCTACCTTTTGTATGAACATCTTTTTTTTGAAATAAGAATCACATGATCATTGTTTGCATATTTTTATGGTTATTCATATTGTCTAATACATTACATTGTAGATAACATGGTGTGTGGTGTCACACAGGAGATCATGTTATTGGTTCCTTGTATGGTATAAGTAAAGGCTCACAATCGAGATGACTTTGGACAAACCATTGGAATGGTTGTAGTGTGATTTTGGATTGGTTTGTCTTGACCATAGAATCACACTAGTCCACTTTGTGTTTATTGAGCAGGACCGACTTAGAGGTGATTCGATTTATTGTTGACTACATAATCGAATCGGACCTCAGATATTATATTGTACATACTCTTAATCCCGATATAATAATGGGCACATATACTTAGTATTCATCTCTTTGATTTACCAATGGGCGAGATTTATAGATTAAATCGATAGGCTCGGTAAGTTAGGAGATGATATTATTTATATGGTGTGCCATTGATTATAGGAGGAAACCGTGTCTTATATATTAGGATGATGATGTCCCCTTGAGGAGCTCATAAGGTTCATCATGTAAACCCTGGAGGTGGACTTGGTCCGGCATGATGAAAAGGTTGAGTGGTACTACTCATGGAGTTAGATGTTGATTAATTAATGGTCAGTAAATTAATTAATTGACAGACATTCGAGATTTTAAATACGGGGAGAAAATGTACATATAATATATGGAGCCCATATTATCTTATGGGGGTTGGTGAGCTAGATCAATGATAATCCTTTAGTGGATTGGATTATCATTAATGGATCGGACTTTATGTGGGCTTGATCCATGGGTGGCCAAGATCCAACTCCTCCTCATGGTCCCTAATGTAGCCTATTAAAACCTCATGAAGCTTAGATCCAATGGATAGAAACAAAACTCTAGATCCAAAGGTAGAGATTAAATCTCTAAGATCCGATGGTTGAGATTAAATCTCTAGATCCGACGGTTGAGATTAAATCCCTAAAACCAATGGTGGAGATTAAAAGGAGGCTTATCCCTAACTCTATAAAAGGAGAATAAGTGGTTGGCGTGGACACAATTAAGAGAAGCTAGGGTATTTCGAGGTTGGCGGCAAGAGCTTGGAGCTAGGGTTTGGGCTTGGCGGCACCTAATAAGGAAAGTTTTTCCTTGCCTTCTTCTTCTTCCTCAAGATGTCGGCGCCCATTGAAGCCTTTCCAACTCTTGGCCGGCGTCCAAAGTAGGTCCTCTTCTTCTCCTTGGCCGGTGGAACAAAGGCTTAGGGTCCTCCCTTGAAGCTTTTGTTCGGCAACCATTAATCTCCTCTTCCTTCTTGGCCGGCGGCAAGCTCCATCCTTGGAGGTTGTTGGTTGGTTGAAAGAAGGAAAAGAGCATTGTTTCTATTCTTCCTCTTGCTCGGAACGAGCAAGGAAGGAAGATTGGCAATCTAGGAGCTTCAACTTTTGGTAGATCGTTGCCCACACGACGTCCGAAAGGAGGAAGGTCATACATTAGAAGATCGAGAGGTATATCGATTCTCTATTCTCTTTTGTAACATGTTTGTTTTTGTTTTTCAATTATGAACATGATATAATGTGTTTGTGGCTAAATAATACTTGGATCCCGAACATAAACATGAAAGCTAGTGATCCGGACATCGTCTATTCCGTGGCTACTCGTAGAATAGAGGTTGGTCGCTTGAACAACAAGTTTGTTCAAGTGACCTCTCTAAACGAATAGCACGACGATGACTTGGTTGTTTGGGCAATCCCTTTTGTCTAGGATTATTTTTTTTTTAATCCGGGGACATCGATGGGATCGCCATGAATAAGCAACCGAGGTGAAGTGGGAAGCGAAGTTTCCCCTCACGGATCAATGAAACCAAACCCTACATACCTATCCATTTAAAGTTGGCACAACCTAACCCATCTAGCGTGAGTTGATCACGCTCCTAGGAATCCACATCTTATTTGAGCTCCTTGCATTAACTAGGTATTCCTTAGGGATGACCTCCCTAGATATCCTCCTAATGACCCTCCTAGGCTTGGTTGCCTTGGTCATTTGAGTCTTGTTATGGTTAACCTTAGGGATTGCCTCCCTAGTAACCTAATTAGTGGTCTTCCTAGGTTTCATGGAAACCTTGGCCACTAGAAACTTGCCTTGGTAAACCTTAGGGATGACTTCCCTATTAACCTTGACTTTCCAAGACCTAGGTTGTGTTCCATAATCGAATGGAACACTATGATAGGTCTCCTTGGGCTTAGGTTTGTGACCCAAACATTTCTTGCCCTTGGGTGGACCTTGTCTCCTAGGCCCTTGACTTTGACTTCTAGACCCTAGATTTTGGCAATTTAACCCTTTAATTTGATTTTGTATATTTTTAAGGGTCTTCTCAATTTTCTCAAGTTTTAACCTCAAAACTTGATTCTCTAACTCCAATTTTTCTATTTTTGTGGGCCTATTGTTTCTTTGATCATTTTTGTCCTTTCTAGGCGTATGTCTAGATTTCTTTGGATTAAAGCGTAGATGGTCTTCTATTTTCCTAATACTTGCCTTAGGTAGAATTTTTCTTGGGACATTAGTCCTAAATTTCTCCTTGGTTCTAAAGCTACAACTCTTAGCACTTAAACAATACAATCTATTTCTACTAGCATGCTTTTCATGAGCAATGACAAGTGAATTAGAAGCATGCTTTTTAACATTAAAACTAGAAGGTGCATTAAAGTATACCTTAGGATTTGCTTTAGAAGCTCCCCCTACATTGTTGACTCCTTTTGGACCCTTGGTTAGCTTCCTCTTAGGGCGTTGACTTCTATAGTGCCTTTTTTTGTTGCATTTGAAGCACACAACGTGCTTCTTGTTCTTCCTACTTGGGGCTCCGACTTCATTGGTCTTTTCTTGAACTTTTGGCGCCAATTGAGTCATCTTGACCTTCTTAGGGCACTTGCTCTTATAGTGCCCATATTCCTTACACTTAAAACACATAATTTGTTTTTTTATTTTGAATTAATGTGCTTGTGTTACCTTCCGTGGTAGAGGAATTTTGAGCTTCTTCAACTCTTCCGGATGTTGAAGGCTCTTCTTCTTGCTCCGGCATGGAAATTGACTTAATCTCCTTGCCCTCAATCCTAGAGGTGGAGGCTTCTCCTACTTCTTCGACCTCCTCTTCCTCCTCGAATGTCGAAAACTCCTCGAGCTCCGAATCCTCACTTATTTGTGAGGATGATCTCGCTTCTTCGGCCTCTTCCTCCAATTGAGTCATGGACGGTTCTTCATGGAGCTTGGCCAATTTATCACATTGTTCCTTGGCATCTTGAAATTCACCTAATATAGACAATAAATCATTAGGTATTGAATCGACTAACATATCGATTACCTTATCATTAATTTTGAATTTTTGGAGTTAGTCTTGGGTCCATCTCTTCTTCTTGAGATATCCTCTTTTTGGACCCCTCGGAAGTTCAAATCCATCTAGTATGATGAACCAATGCTCGATGTCCATCATCAAGAAATTCTCCATCCACATCCTCCATTGGTCAAATCCCTTAGTTCCAAAAATTTTGTATGAAGGAGATGTGTTGATGTCGCAGCCCAATTTAAGACTTGACTCCTCCATCTTCTTCTTCACCCTCTAGTAGTGCTCCATTAGCGGTTAGTCAAAATGAAGAGCGACCTCACTCTGATACCATTTGTAGGAATGTTGATGACCGCTAGAGAGGGGGAGGGGGTGAATAGCACATTTGATGCATCGAAGGTGGAAAATCGATCATGCTTGATCGTCTACAACACTTGTTAGTGCAGCAGAATAATAACAATAAAAATAAATGCACAACATAAGCACAAATACAAGTGATATAACGTAGTTCAAAACCTTAGGGTTCCTACTCCATATGTTGGGCTCGAATGAGCCCTAGCGATGCCAAACACCACTAATAATCACAAACACTCCTTCTTGACAACAAGTTGGAGGCGGAGAAACCTCTTACAATGATTACAAAAGCAATACACGTAATAAACAAGCAAATACAAATGAAATATACAAAACAATGTAAAGAATACTTTTCAACTATTTCTTTGGATGCTTTCTTGTTGATTGCTTGAATCGTGCTTGAAGACCCTGATTTGTACCAACAATTCACCTCAAAACGCCTAAGAAATCGCTTCAAAATTGCTGCTGAAATCATCCCCGTCGAGCTCCTTTTAAGCCTCCTCGCAACCTAGATTTTCGCCTGGCAGTCAACTACCATAAGACCCCATTCGACTGCCAATAGTACCGTTGTAAGACAATGGGTTAATCCACGTCGGTACTCAAGCCAACGATTACACTAGTAGTCAACTGCCATTACCCAGCAATCGACTTACAGGGATATAGTCGACTGACCAATCGGCTACCGAGCATTCTACTCCCGAACGATGAGTCGATCACATCCATGATACCCACGCCATCACCGACTATCATCCATGACACCACTACCATCGATCGCCTAATGTTTGTAAATACTGCCATCACCGATCGCCCAATGTTGGCTGATCCGCTGTGCCATTTCTCGTAGGTCGAACACCAGTCAAGTCCGAGCGGTTCGACTGGCCATAATCCCAGTCGAATGCCAAGAGTCAACTTGGTTGCCAAGTGTCAAAACACTTGACCAATCGACTGATAACCTCAACCATTAGGTTTAACCCCATGTATGATGCCCTCATACTTACTAGACCACCCTTAGCCTAGACCTAAGCCTTCTAGCCACCTTCGTCAGTCTCACGCCTATCGGATCCCTCCAAGTCATCCATGACTTGTTCATCCATATGCTAGCCTTGTGGTGCTTCTATCGGCTATTGTCATGCTAAGCTAGTCTATATTTCCAAGGCACATTGGGCTTACACTGCCAAGACTACTGCTTGGACTTTATACCGCCAACCATTGGACTTATGCTGCCAAGACTTCCGCTTGGACTTTACGCCGCTAATATCAACCCTTGGACTTCCCTTGCCAACCCATGTTAGACTTTACGCCGCTAATATCAACCCTTGGACTTCCCTTGCCAACCCATGTTAGACTTTCCATTTGCCAAGACTCAAGCTTGGACTTTCCCTTGCCAAGACCCATGCTTGGACTTTCCATGCCAACTCCTGTTGGACTTTCCAATTGCCAATACTCAAGATTGGACTTTCCCTTGCCAAGATCCATGCTTGAACTTCCATGCCAAGTACCCATGACTTGGACTTTCCCATTGGCAAGTGTCCCACTTAGACTTTCCATGCCAAGTACCCATGACAATCACATTGTCATACATTTTGTCAAACATCAAAATACTGCTCGAGTCAAACTCGAGTCTGGTTAATCGTGACCTGGGTCGATTGCACCAATAGTCAAAGTATGGATACTTGGTAAGGAAAAGTCCAAGGGTGGAGTCTTGATAAGGGAAAGTCCAAATATGGATCTTTAACAAAAAAAAGTTCAAGGGTGTAGTCTTGGCCATGTAAGTCCAAGTGTATAGTCTTGGCGGCGAAAGTCCAAGTATGGATACTTGGCAAAGAAAATTCTAAGGGTGTAGTCTTTGCCACATAAGTCCAAGTGTGTAATCATGGCGGTGAAAGTCGAAACATTGAGGCATGGTAATGGGGAAGTCACGGAAGTGCGACCTCTTGGCAAAGGTAGACATATTAGCATGACAAGGCTGACAAAAGCATTTGAAGGCTAGGGCCAAGGGTGAGAAGTCATGGAATCAAACCAAAGGATTGAGGCTGAAAGAAGTGACACTAAGGCTGAGGTCTTGGCTAAGAGTACCCGATGGCATGACAAGGTCGATGGAAGCACCTGAAGGCTAACACGAAGGGTGGAGGAGTGATGGATGACTTAGATGAACTCTAAGGGCGTGAAGCTGATGGAGGTGGCTAGAAGGCTAAGGCTTAGGTCTAGGGTGAATATCAAGTATGAGGGGATAATGCTTAGGTTAAACCTCAAATTTGAGGTTTACCAATCAACTAGTGGTATTGACCAGTTGATTGGTCGAGTGCATGACACTCTGGAGGACTAGTTGACTCGGGCAATCAACTGGGGTTATGACTCAGTCGACTGGTCGAGTAGTCAATTGAGTCCTGACTACCAACCTGTGGCTCTGACAATCGACTGGTGGCTTGCACCAGTCGACTGGCTGTAAGTGGACCGGGCACTAAAGTGTTCGTAGTCGACTGTGTTGGGTTTCCGGCACTGCGGCGAGTGTGTGTTCAAACATGTTTCGCAAACATGTGCACAGAGGAAGAAAAAAAAATAAATCTAATTTATTACAACACACACACCACATGCATGCATAGTACAACATGTGTAGATATAACCACAATTTCAAATTATGCAATAAAAGGAAATTTATTCTACGTATACCTTACGTATCACGTGTAGCGGGAAAGACATCAACGAGAGCGATCCTCGCTGGAATCGACTCTATCCGTATCCACGCCGAGTATCTTTGGGATGACTTCATAAAGTCATGAGCCTCGTCTTCGTACGAGTTACTAGCCTCGTGTTGAAGATGATGTGATCGAGAGAAGATCAAAATCCGAATCAAAATTCGGATCCAAAACGAGTCCTTAAAACCTCACTTCTCCAGAGAGGTATTCGTCAACCGTTTGACGAATCCTTCGTCCTCCACCTATGAGGATTACCGAAGATCAAATCTCCGACAAAGTAGCCGCTGTCGGAGGTCCAAACATCATCCAAATGACGCTCCGACTCAAAGAAACCAAGCTGTCCAGAAAATTGGAAAGCTTGGTGGAGGAGTTTGCGCCGGCCAAAGAGAAGAGGGACAACAAGTCCTTAGTCACCGGAGCCAAGGAGGATCACCGGAGGGTCGCCGGAGGATAGAAGACTGGAGCTTGGATGCCGGCAACAAGCTTGGACGGCGACACATGGGTGGGCGGCGGCTAGGCTTGGGCGCCGACCACAAGAGGAGAGGGAGAGGGTGGGCGGAAACTATGGGTTGCTTGGATTAGGTTTTCACAAAACCCTTATGCCCTATTTTAAAGAGAACAAATTCTCCTAATGGTTATCGGATCATAACCAAAAGCCCATTAACCCGCTCCATTAATTTAAGTTAATATAAACAAAACCGATTTCGTCTATTTTAAGTTAAAACGAACCAAACCAACTTTGGTTCATTCGTTTAAAACAAACCAAACCCCTTTGGTTTATTCTCCACCATTGGATTAGAACCAAACCAATTTGGTTCATCCATCATGTCTTTATAAGACACGGCCCATCCACGCTTTCATTGCGACTGAAACAATTTCATGCTCACTCCTTGTTTGGTCCAACCAAACCTAGTTTCTCTCGGTCTGAGAATCTCATTCTCAAGCTTGTTTTAAATCCTTCGGATTACGCTCGTTGTGCGTGTGACCAAATAGATTCTCGGTTTATGTTGGCCGTCTATATTTAACTATTAATTATAGAATGATCATGAGTGGCACCTAGTAGTACATCATGATGCCCAATTAACCGAAAAGATCAACGGTTGATCCAGAACTATTTCTGAATCCTTCAGCAGCTACAATGAATCGTGCCCCATTCCCTTCACTCATCTTATACCCACTTGGTTCAGAACATGGTCTATAGTGTCAGTCCCCACTAGGTTGACTACGTCACACCTAGCCCAAGTATCATTTCCTCGTCCTACGGATTCTAGTTACTGCATATGTATCCAAGAGTACCTTACTCTAAACATGTAATGCTTTGGCCAAAGACTTTAGTAACAATCCGACGAGAGGCCATGGGTATACATCTCCTCGCAAGGAGTGGTGAATCCTTTATAGGCTATTCAAACACCTTTGATCACTTCGACTTATGCCCAATCATCCCGGGTCCACATCTCCTCAGAGATGCTTGCTTAAGATGTCAAAGCATAAGTCTTCATTATCAAGATGACTTGAATATCGCAAGTCAAAGGAACATCGCACTTAAGCTGCAGTAAGAACTTCATTGACATATCTATATATGCAGAGAACCATATGAAGTCTTACGGCTGGTCACTCCGATGAACTAGTTACCATAACTAGCATCCACGATTAACTCCGGACATCACAATGTCTCCAGCCAGTGAGAATCAGCTGCTTGGATACACCAAGGAGTATACCTCGTGCTAGTCTCGACAAAATTGATGGTGTCCAAATCCATTAATTCATCGACTAGGGATAATTCCAATACATCACAATTACACATGTAGAGATACTCACTAGTTGTGATCCAATTACAAATTCTCTCATGATGTGAATCGTATTGCGGACATTCAGTAAATGAGTTTAAGATCCAATCAAATACATGAAAACATGTACACTCAAATAGTGAATCTTCATTTATCAAATAAATATTACGACCATAAGGCGATTGCCTTAGGACACCTCTCATATATTACTAACAAACTCCCACTTGGCCTAATGTCAATCGCTACGGTATGCAATACCATAAGCTTTAACATGACCCTCAAGCTTACTTTGAGGTAATGCCTTAGTTAAAGGATCCACTAAGTTCCTTTCTGTGGGATCTTCTCAATTTGTATTTCCTTCCTACTAATGATCTTTTTGATCAGATGATAGCGGTGAAGCACATGTTTGGATCATTGATGAGACCACATCAAGTTCAAAGATGAACTTCTTGATCCAAACCGCTTCCTTTGCTGCTTCTGAAGCTGCAATGTATTCTGCCTTAGTGGCAGAATTCGCTATAGTGTCAAGCTTGGAACCTTTCCAACTTATTGTGCCTCCTTTCTAGGTGAATACATACCCAGACTGAGACTTAGAATTATCCTTGTCTATCTGGAAGTTGGCATCCGTATACCCACGTATCACCATGTCCCCTTCTCCATATATTAGGAACGCATCCTTAGTTCTTCTCAATCACTTAAGGATCGTCTTAACAGCCACCCTATGATCCATTCCTGGATTAGACTAGTATTTGCTCGTGACACTCAGAGCATACGATACATCGGACCTCGTACATAACATAGCATACATGATAGATCCTATTGCGGATGCATAGGGAATCTTACTCATGCAAATCCTCTCGTCTTTTGTGCGTGGATACATAGACTTCGAAAGGTGTATCTCATGCCTAATGGGTAGGAAACCTTTCTTGGATTCCGACATGCTAAACCTCTTTAGCACTCGGTCTATATATGTAGACTGCGAAAGACCAAGCAACTATTTCGATCTATCTTTATAGATCTTAATTCCGAGGATATAGGTTGCTTCTCCCAGGTCTTTCATGGAGAATGTCTTGGCAACCAAATCTTAACTGACTGTAAGAATGAAACATCGTTTCCTATAAGTAATATTTCATCGACATACAATACTAGGAACATGACTGCACTCCCACTAACCTTCTTGTACACACAAGGTTCATCTGGATTTTATGAGAAATCAAACCTTTTAATTGTCTCATCAAAATGGATATTTTAGCTCCTGGATGCTTGCTTCAATCCATATATGGACCGTCGCAATTTGCATACCTTAGTTTTATCAACCGATGTGAAACCCTCAGGCTGTATCATATACATGTCCTCGAGCAGGTTTCCATTAAGGAAAACTATTTTCACATCCATTTGCCATATCTCATAATCATAATGAGCCGCTATGGCCAGGAGCATCCGAATGGATTTAAGCATAGCAATAGGCGAATAGGTTTCGTCATAATCAACACCTTGCTTTTGACGATATCCTTTCGCCACCAGTCTAGCCTTATAGGTAATCACATTACCATCCATGTCGGTTTTCTTCTTGAAAACCCACTTGCACCCTATAGGTTTTATGCCTTCAGGTGGGTCAACCAAGTTCCAAACTTGGTTTTCATACATGGAATACATTTTCGACTTCATGGCTTCAAGCCACTTATCCCTTTCTGAACTTGTCAGAACTTCTTCATAACTGGTAGGCTCCTCATCATCAATAAGTAACACATCGTTTGATTCACTTACGAGAAATCCATATCTCTCAGGAATATTGCATGTTCTACCAGATCTACGAAGATGTGGTGTTTCAATAGGTCCAGCCGATGGCTTATCACTATGAGTTATTGGCTGTTGTGCTTCACCAGGTATCTCATTAATGTCTATTTGAGTCTCTCGAGCCTCCTCAAGCTCGACGACACTCCCACTGTTTTCTTGCAAGAGAAACTCTTTCTCTAAAAACACAGCATGCCTTGAAACAAACACCTTTTATTCCACAGGATGATAGAATTGGTAACCCCTTGTTTCCTTAGGATATCTAATAAATAGACATTTATCAAACTTAGCATCCAATTTGTCTGATACAGTCCGCTTCACATAAGCAGGACAACCCCATATCTTAAGTAAGATACATGAGGTTTCTTACTATTCCATATCTCATATGGAGTAGTAGAGACTACCTTGGTTGACATTCTGTTTAACAAGTAAACAGTTGTCTGAAGTGCATAGCCCCAAAAGGACTTGGGAAGATTCGCATGATTCATCATTGACCTGACCATGTCCAACAAGGTCCGGTTATGCCTCTCAGATACACCATTATGTTGTGGTGTATATGGCGGAGTCCATTGAGACAATATACCATTGTCTCTTAGATAATCTAGAAACTCTCGACTTAAGTATTCACCACCTCGATCCGATCAAAGTATTTTAATACTCTTGTCATGTTGTTTCTTTACTTCATTTCTGAATTCTTTGAACCTTTCAAAGGCTTCAGACTTGTGTTTCATCAAGAACACATACCCAAACTGTGAGTGATCATCGGTGAAGGTAATGAAGTAGCTATAGCCTCCTAAAGCTTGAGTTGACATAGGTCCACATACATCAGTATGTATTAGACCTAGCAACTCTCCCACTCATTCACCTTTTCCTGTAAAAGGTAACTTAGTCATCTTGCTTTTTAAGAATGATTCGCATGTATCGTATAAATCCAATTCAAACAATTCCAGAATTCCACATCAGTGTAATTCGGACATGCGTTTCTTGCTTGCATGGCCAAGACGACAATGCCACATGTAGGAGTCTAATTGATTATCCTTTCGAGCATGCTTGTTGCTCGCTTCGATATTGAAAACGTCACTGGATACGTCCAACGTATAAATACCATTGCTCAAAGTTCCAGTCCCATAAAGAACGTCATTCAAAGTTATATAACAACAATTGTTACTAAACTTCAAATGGTAACCATTTCTATTTAAACAAGAAATAGAAATGATGTTCTTTATCAACGAAGGAACATAAAAGAAATTGTCCAGTTCTAAGACAAGTCCTATAGGGAGTTTCAACAAATACGTTTCGATGGCGAGTGCAGCAACCTTTGCTCCATTCCCAACACATATATTTGACTCTCCCTTGACGAGTCTTCTTCTATTCCTTAGCCCATGTATGTCATTACATATATGTGAGCCACACCCAGTATCCAATACCCAAGTGTTTGAGGAAATAGAATGACAATCAATAACGAAGATATCTGAAGAAGATGGGGCATTTGATGCCTTATTCTTCTTCATGGACTCAAGATAAATCTTGCAATTTCTTCGCCAATGGCCCTCCTTATCATAATGATGGCAAGTGCCCTTTTTAGCTGGTTCTGCCTTCTTAGCCCTTTTCTTCCCCTTCTTCTATTCCTTTGACTTCCTCTTAGAACCTTTCTTCGAGGAATCAACTTACAACACCGTCCCCTGCTCATGCTTCTCAAAAGGCTCCACAGTCTTTAGCATGTTGAGAAGTACCATAGATGAACCTTTTAGCATCTCAGAGGTGAAGCGGAGCATAGAGACTTCGAACCTTTCGAATCTCACTTGCTCATCAAACAACTCTTAAAGATGAAAGAATATGGTATGAGCATCCATATGCTCATGCTTCTTCCACAACTCAGGTACCATCGCGGCTAGCATGATGCAACTTGCCAGTTCAGAATCAGTCACATGTTTTTGATAGACCAACAATTGGTCCGGAGTTGCATTGTCACTAGGACGGGCGGGAAGAGGCGCTTTGAGGACATTTGAAAGGTTTTCAACCTTGAGAATAATTCTCAAGTTTCTAAGCCAGTCCAAGAAGTTCGGCCCAGTAAATTTATTCGAATCTAAAATGGAACACAAATTCAAAGACATCATGATCAATAAGTTAACTTAGAAATATAAAACGAGCATATATGAGAAAGATGATTTAAAATGCATCAATATACATTCATAAATCCCATTCATTTTTCGAATTTTAAAAACCCCAAAATCACTTCGGGAGATCGTAGGTCCATCTCCGAATGGGCTGATATCCATCATAGATATGAACAACCTTGGAGAGAGTCCAACAAGTCATTCATAGCTACGATGGTAGGTATCAAATATACCGATTGCATATCACATATATGCAACTATCACAATATGCTATCAACTAATTGAATGTTCACACATACATCGGGTTGTTAACTCATTAACAAGTATGCATCATATGCATAGCACCCAACTTCACCTCCCTTCACATCGACCTTGGAGAGAGTCCAACAAGCCGATGCTCCAGGTTAAAGCCAACCCATTAATCAAGACATAGTTTTAATATGGTTAGAGCGCATTCAACCAATTAGCTCGTCTTGGAGAGAGTCCAACAACCAAAGCTAACGATTGACCTCTGACTCTTACCATATTAGTATTAAACTATTCCATGGTTTGAATATGTTTGGGTTCGAGCCGGGCTTGGAGAGAGTCCAACAACCCAAATAAGAAACGGAACTCTGGTTCTAACCATATTAATGGAAGGTGTAGGCTTTAATATTGAGTAAGGGTTTTTATGTCTCATCCTCTTTGCATGCAAATAACTATTATCTACATGACATGACATACATGACATACATCTACATATCACGACACGCATGAAATAATGATATGCATCTAATGTAATTACATGACATACAATTATGACATGTACAAAATTTCCTTATATGTCATAACTATTTATGGAAATAAAATATGTTTGAGATTTGATTATCCAAATCAAATCATGATTAAATTAGGAAATAAATTTCCAAATCTAATCACATATTTTATTTGTGGAAAGTGTTGATTAAGGAAAGTCAATTTAGGAAACAAATTTCCTAAATCATCAAAACTACTTATGGAAATAAAATATTTTTAAGATTTGATTTCCCAAATCATATCATGATTAAATTAGGAAACAAATTTCCAAATCTAATCAAATATTTTATTTATGGAAAATATTAATTTCAATAAATACTTCTAACTTTCCAAAAGTAGAAGATTTCCATAAATACTTCTAGACTTTCCAAAATTAAAAATTTCCATAAATACTTCTAACTTTCCAAAAGTAGAAAATTTTCATAAATACCATTATGAATATCGCAAAATAATTTTATGATTATGTCGAAACACAACCTTGCTCTAATACCACTGTTGGGTTTCCGGCACCGCGTCGAGTGTGTGTTCAAACATGTTTCACAAACATGTGCACAGCGGAAGAAAAAAAAATAAATCTAATTTATTATAACACACACACCACACGCATGCATAGTACAACATGTGTAGACATAACCACAATTTCAAATTTTACAATAAAAGGAAATTTATTCTACGTATACCTTACGTATCACGTGTAGCGGGAAAGACATCAACCGGAGCGATCCTCGCTAGAATCACCTCTATCCATATCCACATCGAGTATCTTTGGGATGACTTCACAAAGTCACGAGCCTCGTCTTTGTATGAGTTACTAGCCTCGTGTTGAAGATGATGTGATCGAGAGAAGATCACAATCCGAATCAAAATTCGGATCCAAAACGAGTCCTCAAAACCTCGCTTCTCCGGAGAGGTATTCGTCAATCGTTTGACGAATCCTTCGTCCTCCACCTATAAGGATTACCGGAGATCGAATCTCCGGCAAAGTAGCCGCTGTTGGAGCTCCAAACGTCGTCAAAATGATGCTCCGACTCAAAGAAAGCAAGCTGTCCAGAAAACTGGACAGCTTGGTGGACGAGTTTGTGCCGGCCAAAGAGAAGAGGGACAGCAAGTCCTTGGTCACCGGAGCCAAGGAGGATCACCGGAGGGTCGCCGGAGGATAGCCGGCTGGATCTTGGACGCCGGCAACAAGCTTGGACGGCGACACAAGGGTGGGCGGCGGCTAGGGTTGGGCACCGACCACAAGAGGAGAGGGAGAGGGTGGGCGGCAACTATGGGTTGCTTGGATTAGGTTTTCACAAAACCCTTAAGCCCTATTTTATAGAGAACAAATTCTCCTAATGGTTATCGGATCATAACCAAAAGCCCATTAACCCGCTCAATTAATTTAAGTTAAAATAAACCAAACCGATTTGGTCTATTTGAAGTTAAAACGAACGAACCAACTTTGGTTCATTCGTTTAAAACAAACCAAACCCTTTTGGTTTATTCTCCACCATTGGATTAGAACCAAACCAATTTGATTCATCCATCATGTCTTCATAAGACACGACCCATCCATGCTTCCATTGCGACTGAAACGATTTCATTCTCGCTCCTTGTTTGGTCCAACGAAACCTAGTTTCTCTCGGTCTGAGAATCTCATTCTCAAGCTTGTTTTAAATCCTTCGGATTACGCTCGTTGTGCGTGTGACCAAATAGGTTCTCGGTTTATGTTGGCCATCTATAATTAACCATTAATTATAGAACGATCATGAGTGGCACCTAGTAGTACATCATGATCCCCAATTAACCGAAAAGCTCAACGGTTGATCCAGAACTATTTCTGAAACCCTTCAGCAGCTACAATGAATCGTGCCCCATTCCCTACACTCATCTTATACCCACTTGGTTCAGGACATGGTCTATAGTGTCAGTCCCCACTAGGTTGACTACGTCACACCTAACTCAAGTATCATTTCCTCGTCCTACGGATTCTAGTTACTGCACATGTATCATGAGTACCTTGCTCTAAACATGTAATGCTTTGGCCAAAGACTTTAGTAACAATCCGACGAGAGACCATGGGTATACATCTCCTCGCAAGGAGTGGTGAATCTTTTATAGGCTATTCAAACACCTTTGATCACTTCGACTTATGCCCAATCATCCCGGGTCCACATCTCCTCATAGATGCTTGCTTAAGATGTCAAAGCATAAGTCTTCATTATCAAGATGACTTGAATATCGCAAGTCAAAGGAACATCGCACTTAAGCTGCAGTAAGAACTTCATTGACATATCTATATATGCAGAGAACCATATGAAGTCTTATGGCTGATCACTCCAATGAACTAGTTACCATAACTAGCATCCACGATTAACTCCGGACATCACAATGTCTCCAGCCAGTGAGAATCAGCTGCTTGGATACACCAAGGAGTATACCTCGTGCTAGTCTCGACAGAATTGATGGTGTCCAAATCCATTAATTCATCGACTAGGGATAATTCCAATACATCACAATTACACATGTAGAGATACTCACTAGTTGTGATCCAATCACAAATTCTCTCATGCTGTGAATCGTATTGCGGACATTCAGTAAATGAGTTTAAGATCCAATCAAATACATGAAAACATGTACACTCAAATAGTGAATCTTCATTTATCAAATAAATGGTACTACCATAAGGCGATTGCCTTAGGACACCTCTCATATATTACTAACAGACTGTTGGCTCATGACAATAGGCTAGTGACCATGGCAGTCGACTGCTATGTTAGGGCAATGAACTGGTCGGGCAAAATTCGACGTGGATTAGTAAGTTGTAAGACAACGGTACTGTGGACAGTCGACTACCAAGTGAAAAATCAGCCCGACATGTGCTTTAAATAGAGTTTGCAATGGAGGTTTCAAATAACAGTTCTTGAGGGATTTTGAGGCGAAGTCTTGTTGCATTTCAATTCTTCAAAGGCCATCTAAAGAAACCAAATTATCAAGCAATCAAAGGAATCTTTTGTAATGTGTTCTTTACTTGCATTTGCTTTTATATTTCATTTTTTATTGTATTTTACTTTTGTAAGCTCACTATAAGAGATTTCTCCACCTTTGGTGTCATACCGAGAAGGAGAAGTTCATAGTGAGGGTAGATCACTAGAGCATCGCCGTGAAGTAGGAATAGAGTTCTGAACCACATAAAACCCTTGTGTTGTGATTGTGTTGTCTTGTGTTTTTGTTTTGTACTATTTATTTTGTATTTCGCTATGCACTAACATTGTTGTACACAAGCACAAACACAATCGAATCAAAGAAATCGAACGACACTATTCACCTCCCCCTCTAGCTAACCAAACGGTCCCCAACACATAACACGTGTAGGGATATACTAAAAAATAACCTTTTTCTTAGCAACAATATCCCTAATAAAGTTATACTTTATAACTAGATGCTTGCCCTTGTAGTGATATTTGGGATCCTTTGAAAAAGGTATAGCAGCTTGACTGTCATAGTAGACAGTAATAGGACTCCCACTATCTTCAGCAATCTTTAGATGTTTCAGGAACCTTCTTAAACGGATAACTTCTTGCACAACTGCTAAACATGCCACTTATTCAGTTTCCATTGTACACAAGGCTATACAAGCCTATTTCTTGTTGTTCTAGGAGATAATCCTATTGGTGCAGTAGGCACCAAGGTCGAACCTGAGTTTTGATTATAGAAAACGATACAAAGTTAAGCTTATATTGTTATCTCACGAGCTGAATCAAGTGTGCAGAAAAGTGCTAAAGCTGGAGCTGAAGGCTAGCGACACCCGGAGGAAGCCGTGGTGGTCGGGCGACACTCGAGTGATTTCGAAGGAAGCCGAAGGAATCGAGTAGAAGGCTGGAAGCAAAAGCGACACAGTAAGTATCAAGGTAAGCTCGTGTGTGCGAGCGTAAGTGAGGTCGTATCCTCCTTACGGGGATAGTCTTAAGCGTAGATTCGACCCAAGACATCCGATCGATGGTCTAGGTCGAGATCGGATGGTCGGAGGCCGTCGAAATAATGTTTTTGTTTAGCTAACTTTTGATTTCACCTAGCATCAGTCGACTACCAGTGTGGAGGACTCGACTGCCGTCTATCAGTCGACTGTATACAGTTAGCATTTGACTGATGCTGCCATCAGTCGACTGATGATGGTCATTAGTCGACTGATGGTCAATGATTAACCTCGAGGAGTCAAGCTTTATCACCATTTTTCAAGGAGTCTTGTGCCCAATTCCTATTGGTTGAAGATCCTCTCAAAAAGGGGCTCAAGGTCTATAAAAGGAGGGCCTCTCCTAGGGTTTTTCATCAACTCTAAGTGCTTAAAAGCCTCTACAACTCTGCGATTCTCCGACGACTCTACGATGAAGTGCTGTCAACAACCCTAGCTTAGTTTCTATTCTTTAGTTGTTGGTATTTTACTTTGTCGTCTCTTTAATATGGCAATTCCTTTTATTAATCGAGGTTTTCTATCGTTGTACTTTACATTAATAGAAGAGAGGGTTTGTCTCTCTATCTTTTCTTTCGAAGGTTTTTTTTTGTAATCGTCAAACTCCTACCTCCAACGAGGAGGAGTGTTTTTAGTGAATTGCCCTCCGTGCGTGATCAAGGATCACTAGGGCTTGGAGTAGTAGCCGAAGGCTACGAACCAAGTAAAAAATCTATTTGTCTCTTTTAGTTTTCATTTATCTTTCCACTGGGTATAATTGTCTTGAAACGAATTCGACTGAAAGAAAAGGTTTATCGCTATTCTCCCCCCTATAGCGATCCGCTTCGATCCAACAATTGGTATCAGAGCCGGGGGTGCTAAGATTTGATGAAACTAATCTAGCTTTTTACAGATTTTTTTTCCTTTTTAATTCTATTTATTTCAAATTTATTTCATTTGGTTAGTTTTTCTCCTGCACTACTAATCCAAGACGCGAGTCTTGGTACATTTCGTGTGATTGTGTCGTTGTTAGGTTTCTCGTCTCCATTTTCTTGTTTCTTTTGTATCAATGGCGCATCTCATGGGTTTTAGCACCGCCCGACCTCCGTTTTACAATGGAGATGACTTTCGTTATTGGAAGGGTCGGATGGAATGCTTTCTTAAAACTCAAATCGAGATGTGGATCATAATCCAAATGGGATTCACACTTCCGACTAACAAAGTGGGTGAATCTTTGGATTATGACCAATGGACCATTGCGACAAAAAGACAAGTCGAAGCCAACACCAAGGCAACTCAGATCCTTCAATGCGGCTTGTCCAAGGAGGAGCTTAATCGCGTCGGCCCCTTCATCAGCGCAAAGGACCTTTGGACAAAGCTAGTTGAGCTACATGAAGGAACTGATGAAGCCAAGGTATGTAAGCGCGATCTTTTGTTTAATATATTATATAATCTAAAAATATAGGAACACGAAATGGAAACTCAACTTCACGCTCGTGTTCAAGACATAGTCAATAACCTACATGCGATCGGGCAAAAGGTCAAAAATCGCGACCTTATAAGGTATGTTCTTAACTCTTTTCCGAGGACTACCTTGTGGGCATCCATGGTCGATGCCTACAAGGTCTCCAAGGATCTTTCGAAACTTAGGTTAGATGAGTTATTTTCCAATTTCGAACTTCATGAGTAGTCTAACTCGGATCCCGAGAAGGGTATAGCACTTTTTGCAGGTTCGAGGAAGAAAACCGCAAGCAAGCCACCCCCGAAGGAAGAAGTGTTAGAATGTATACTGAAAGCCTAGATCTTTTCTGTATGAACATTTTATTTTGAAATAAGAATCACATGATCATTGTTTGCATTTTATATATTCATTATATATGTGTGCATATTGTCTAATATTCTACATTGTAGATAACATGGTGCTTGGTGTGGCACAGAAGATCATGTTATCAGTCCCTTGTAAAATATAAGTAGAGGCTCACAACCAAGATGGTTTTGGACAAACCATTGGCATGGTTGTAGTGTAGCTTGGTATTGTTTTATCTTGAACATAGAGTTACACTAGTACAGTTAGGTGTATTGAGTATGACCGACATAGAGGTGATTCAATTTAGTACTGACTACATAATTGAATCGGACCTCGGATATTATGTTGTACATGCTCTTAATCCCGATATAATAACGGGCACATGTTCTTAGTATTTATTTCTTTAATTTACCAGTGGGTGAGATTTAGATGGATTAAATCAATATGCCCGGTAAGTTGGGAAATAATATTATTTACATGGTGTGCCGTTGATTATAAGAGAAAACCGTGTCCTATATATTAGGTTGATGATGTCCCCTTGAGGAGCTCATAAGGTTCATCATGTAAACCCAGCTGGTTGACTTAGTCAACATGATGATAAGGTTGAGTGGTACTACTCGAGGAGTTAGATGTTAATTAATTGATGGTCAGTAAATCAATTAATTGACGGACATTCGATATCTTAAACACGGGGAGATTAATGTACAAATAATATATGGAGCCCATATTAATTTATGGGGGTTGGTGAGGTAGTTCAATGATGATCCTCTAGTGGAATGGAACATCATTGATGGATCAAGTATGTGTGGTTCCGATCCATCGGGTGGCCAAGACCCAACTCCTCCTTATAGTCCCTATCGTAGCCTAATATAATCCTTGTTAAGTCTAGATCCAAGAATGTAAAACAAAACCTAGAACCAACGGTTGGGATTAAATCCCTAAGATTCGATGGTTAGGATGAAACCCTAGAACCAACGGTTGGGATTAAATCCCTAAGATCCGATGGTTAGGATGAAACCCTAGAATCGACGGTTGAGATTAAATCCCTAGATCCGACGGTTGGGATAAAACCCTAGATCCGACGGTTGGGATGAAATCTTAGATCCGACGATTAAGATGAAATCCTAGATCCGACGGTTGAGATGAAACCCTAGATCCGACGGTTGGGATAAAACCCTAGATCCGACGGTGGAGGTTAAATTGTTGAGAGTATGGGGAATACAATCAAAGTCCCACATTGGTAAGACATGGAAAAGATCATGTGCTTATAAGAAAAAAGATATCTCCATTGGTATGAGGCCTTTTGGGTAAAGCCCAAAAACAAAACCATGAGGGCTTGGGCCCAAAGTGGACAATATCATACCATTGTGGAGATATGTGGATCTCATATGCACTAACAATTGGTATCAGAGCCATGGTCCATGTCAAGCCATGAACCTCGAACGAAGGAAGTTGAGCTCCCACGTCCGGATCAAGAGAACCAGACATCAGGAAGGAAGTCTAGTTGGGTCGGGGGGACCGAACAACTGGCAGGAAGTCCTGGTGGGTTGAAGATCGGACATCAAGCAGAGAAAATCCTTCGAGGAGGGATAGGCTTGAGGGGGGGCCCAATGTGGTCCTTCGTTTGAGGGGGGGATTGTTGAGAGTATGGGGAATACAATCAAAGTCCACATTGGTAAGACATGGAAAAGATCATGTGCTTATAAGAAAAATCCGGCCCGGTTGGGATGAAATCCTAGATCCGACGATTAGGATGAAATCCTAGATCCGACGGTTGAGATGAAACCCTAGATCCGACGGTTGGGATAAAACCCTAGATCCGACGGTGGAGGTTAAATCCCTAGATCCGACGGATGAGATTAAAGGAGGCTTAAGCCCTATTCTATAAATAGGTGCTTAGGGTTGGGCGGCAAGGATAAGATAAGGAGATTGGTTTTCGAATTAGGGTTAGGGTTTGGCTCATCTTCCATTGGGCGGCTACAAGCTTGGGCGGCAAGCTAGGGTTTGGCCGGTCATCCCTCTCTTCTCCTCCTTGGTTTTGGGTGGCACTCTTCCCTTTTCCTTGCTCCTTGGCCGGCGGTTCTCCATCCATTGGTGGCCGGCAATCATCTTCCTCCAATCTCTCCAAGGTGGTCGGCGGTTTCCATTCATTTGGTGGCCGGCGCATCATCCACTTGCTCCTTGGCCGGCGGTTGCACCAAATTCCCTAATTTGGTGGTCGGTTCTAGATAGGAAAGGTATTTGTGATTGCTTCTCTTTGTTCGTAGCGGACAAGGTAGAGAAGAAAGTGATCAAGAAGGCTTCAACTCGTGGAGGATCTTCGTCCACACGTCGTCCACGAGAAGGATAGGACATACGATAGAAGATCGTAAGGTATAAAGTTGTTTTTAACTTTATTTACAGATCTGAATATGTTCTTTAATATTTTGATTATGCATGTGTATGAATGGATATATATTGTATAATCATGGACCCCGAAGACAAACACAAAAACCGGCGATCCATCCGTCGTCTTTTCCGCGGCTAACCAACTAGAAGAGTTGTGTTGCTTGAACAACTAGTTTGTTCAAGCGACCACTCAAGTTGTTAGCACGACGACGAATAGGTTGTGCCAAGGAAGCTCATCCCATCCGGATTAAGTCTTTCATTAGTGAAAATTTTAATCCGGGGACATGGGAGCCAATGAGCCTCCGAAGCGACATCCCAACAATTGGTATCAGAGCCACGGTTTCCGGTTTTGTGTGTTTTGGATTGTTAATTTTTATGCATTTTTCATATATTATATGTGCCGGATAATAGTAGGATATGCGTAGTTTAACTCTTTGGTTGCAGGCATAAGATCCGACTATTATGGCCATGTGTGTGTATGTGAATGGATGTGTGAAAAAAATTTATTATTTGAATCCTCGGGGTTGACGAGGCTAGATTAGTATTTAATTTTTGTAATTAAATACGGCATTGTTTAGCCGCTCATTTTAGTTTACTTTCGATCTAGATTATTTGTACACTCCTTCGTGGAGTATAGGATCGATGGATGTAAATTAAAATGTTTTATCTCGGCTCGGAACTCTTTGGTGACTTCTTGCAGGAAAAGATGGAGCGGACGTGGTGCCAGGATGCATATTGGAGGACAATGCCATAATAGTTGGAAAAATTCTATTTTTTCCATATTTATTGCTTATTTGTTTTATATGCATGTTGTGTGTGATTTAAAATTCCTCATTTGCAATTTACTAAGTGGGAGAGGGATATTTTAATTAATTCCCGCGGCCTCCATTACAATTTGACGTGTGATGCGAACAAACTTGTGTGTTGGCTCTGAGTGCCTTCCTCCCTGCGGACGAGTTTGTTTGCGGATCACTAGGTCAAATAATGGTTATAGGAAATTATCTAGGAGCATGTGTACTTCCACAGCGGTAAGACACATAATCCGAAATAATTCCCTTAGTATCGTGTAATGGTGCACACTTAGATGCAAATGAAAGTATCCTCCCCATCGGAGTCACTGCTTTTATTTGTAGGGCCAAAGAGGAACCAACTATTAATTTTATTTGTCAAAAAGTAAGGTTGACAAGATAATAAAATTAATGGGTAAAACCTCCTCTTACAAATGTAGGTTTAGTATACATCCACACAGCGTGGCATACGAAATTCTCGGTGTTTTGAGGTGTTGGTTGATTTCGAGATTTTATTGTTTTGAGGAATCAATAATATTTGAAATCTAATATTTTTGATCATTGTGATTTTTAGGAATTTCAAATGGCTTTCAACCCACTTGCTGTGATTTTAAAAGAAAACAAACTTACTGGTCCAAACTACATTGATTGGAAAAGAAACCTGGATATTGTCTTAACTACGGAGGAATACAAATTTGTACTCTTCGAGGTCTGTCCTCCTAAGCCCACCGATGACTCTGATGAAAAGGAGAAAGAATATTATAAGAAATGGGTTAAGGCAGATGAGATGGCACGGTGTTACATTTTGGCATCTATGTCAAATGTGCAACATCGACATCGTGCCATAGCTGACTTATGACATGATGTTCAATCTCAAGGAACTTTTCGGACATCAGAGTAGGGCGGCTAGGCAGGAGGCAATGAGAAACTTGATGACGACCACCATGGTCGAGGGAACACCCATTAGGGATCATGTTCTCAAGATGATGGCTCATCTTAATGAGATAGAAGTCCTCGGAGCTGAGATCGATGGGGAAACCCAGGTCGATATCATTCTCCAGTCTCTGCCTAGGAGTTTTGAGCAGTTCTGCCTCAACTACAACATGAACAAGAGGTTGTATTTGTTGGCGGAGCTTCTGACAGAACTCCAGGCGGCAGAGGGGCTTTTTCGTCAGAGTTCTCAAGCCATGGTCGCTCAGAAGGTTTCTTCCTCTAAACCGAAAGGTAAGAAGAAGAAGAAGCAAGGTGGAGCGAAGAAAGTGGCAGGAGGACCTCAGGCAGGAGTGAAGAAGCCGAAAGGCAAGTGCTTCACTTATGCAGTGGACATTGGAAGGCGGTGTCTCGCCAGGTATATCTTCTTGTTTAGTTGTTGAAACATGTTTAGCGGTGTTATCTACGATTACACGGTGTGTAGAATCTGAGAGCCACTGATCATGTCTGCAATACTTTGCGGGGTTCGAAACCCGACTAGGCGAGGAGAGATCACCGTCTTCATGGGCAATGCTTGAAGGTGGCGGCTATTGCGTTGGGAGACGTTTATTTATCTTTTGATAGGAATAAATTTTTGGCTTTGAGAAATTGTCTTTATGTACCTACTTTTAGAAAGAATTTAATTTCAGTTTCTAAATTGTTTTTGGATGGATATTCTGTTTCTTTTAATGACAAGGTGGTTATAAAAAGGAATAGGGAGATTATCTGTTCTGGTACATTGGTTGGCAATTTATATACTCTTGAACCAAAAACTCCCACGATGCATATAGAAGTAAATAACTCATCTTCTACATCTAATAAGAGAAAAGAACCTTCAAAAATGAACCAAACATATCTTTGGCATCTAAGGCTTGGTCATATTAACCTAAGTAGAATTCAAAGGTTGATAGCTGATGGACCTTTGGGTTCATTAGTGGTGGAGGATCTCCCAACCTGCGAATCTTGCTTGGAAGGTAAAATGACCAAGAGGCCTTTCAAGGCTAAGGGGTATAGAGCCAAAGATGTGTTGGAAATGGTTCATTACGATTTGTGCGGTCCTATGTCTATCCGGGCAAGAGGTGGCTTTGAATACTTGTCTCTTTTATGACGATTATTCAAGGTATGGATACATTTACTTGATGCGCATAAGTCCGAATGCTTTGACAAGTTCAAAGAATTCAAGGTGATGTGAGAACCGTCAAGGTAAAAGTATCAAGACATTACGATCGATCGTGGTGGCGAGTACCACTTGGGAGAGTTTAGGAGTTACTTAACAGAGGATGGGATTCAAACCCAATAGTCTGCACCTGGCACACCCCAGCAGAATCGTGTAGCGGAGATAAGGAATAGGACTCTTATGGAGATGGTCAGATCGATGATGAGTTATTACGAGTTACTGTTTGCCGGGGTATGCCTTTGGATCTGACAATGTATACTCTGAACTTGGTTCCATCTAAATCAGTATCTTCTACCCTTGTAGAATTGTGGACTGGGCAAAAGCCTAGTCTGAGACATATTCGGATATGGGAGAGTCCACATGTCTTTGAAGGTGATCTTTGGTAAGTTGGAACCTCGTGAGTTTGTTGGCTACCCTAAGGGAACGAAAGGTGGTTTGTTTTATAATCCTAGAGATCAGAGGGTGATCGTTAGCACGAACGCCAGATTTCTAGAGGAGGATTATGTAATGAACCACAAGCCCAAGAGTAGGATTGTTCTTGAGGAGTTGGCGAAGTTCCGCTTGATTACCCGGTACAAGAGGATACCCCCAAGTCATCGCACCGCGTGTCACAGAGCATACCACGGGAGGTACCTCGTCGTAGTGGGAGGGTTGTTAGACAACCCGATAGATTCATGTTTTTGGGAGAGTCTTGGACTTAGTCACAGTGAACATGAACTGATCCTGGACATATGGCGAGGCAATCCAAGATAGAGAATCATATCTTGGCAAAGAGCGATGAATTGAGAGATAGAATCTATGGATTCTAATCAGTCTGGGAGCTAGTAGAACCACCCGATGGTGTAAAAAATTATTGGATGCAAGTGGATCTACAAGAGAAAGAGAGGGAGTAGGCGGGAAGGTTGAGACCTTCAAAGCTAGGCTTGTTCTTGAGAAAGGGTATACTCGAAAGAGGGTATCTTATGAGGAGACCTTTTACTGTAGCTATGCTTAAGTCTATCCGGATTCTCTTATCTATAGCTTCATATGGATTATGAGATATGGCGGATGGATGTCAAGACGCTTTCCTTAATGAAGTCTTGAGGAGAACATCTATATCGCAACCAGAGGGATTCATTGCTAAAGGCAAAGAGCATCTTATATGTAAGCTTAATCGGTCCATTTATGGATTGAAGCAAGCTTCTAGATCTTGGAACATTCGCTTTGATGAGGTAATCCAGTCATATGGATTTATTCAAAGTCCGAATGAACCTTGTGTATACAAGAGATGTGGGAAGCGTAGTAGTGTTTCTTGTACTATCGTAGATGACATTTTGTTAGTTGGCAACAATATCAAAGTGTTATCGGACATAAGTATGATTGTCCAAACAGTTTGACATGAAGGACTTGGGAGAAGTGGGACACATCCTTGGGATCAAAGTTATAAGGGATCGCAAGAAAAGGATGTTGTGCTTATCTCAAGCTTCATATATTGACACTATCCTTGCTCGTTTTAGCATGCAGAACTCCAAGAAAGGTTTTTCTACCTTTTAGGCATGGAGTTCCTTTATCTAAAGAGATGTGTCCCAAAACATCAAAGGAGATAGAGGACATGAAGGCGGTTCCTTATGCTTGGCAGAGGGAAGCCTTATGTATGATATGCTATGTATGAGGAGGATATACGCTTTGCAGTAGGCATGGTTAGCGATATCGAGTAATCTGGACAGGGGACATTGGGCATGTAAAGCATATATTGAAGTACCGAGAAGGACTAGGGATTATATGTTGGTTTCAGGCGCGATCAATTAGTCCTGTGGGTTACACGGATTTGGATTTCAATCGGATAGGGACAAGAGTAAGTCTACCTCGGGGTTTGTGTTTACTTTTGGAGGTGGAGCCATAGTATGGAGGAGTGTCAAGCGAATGCATGGCGGACTCTACCATGGAAGTAGTATGTGGCACCTCACGAGGCGACCAAGGAAGTTGTATGGCTCGGGAACTTCTTGATGGACTTGGATGTGATTCTGGTTTGCCCGAACTATCACAATTTATTGTGATAACGATGGTGCGATTAGGCTTCGAAGGAACCACGAGCCCATAAAGCGAGTAAACACATAGAGCGCAAGTACCACCTCATACGAGAGATCGTAAAGCGAGGAGAAGATTCTTTGTGCCAAGATTGCATCGAGAGGATAACTGGCGGATCCATTCACTAAGGCCCTTCGGTAGCGTTTGATAGGCATGTGGAGGACATGGGGATAAGATGTATGGCGAGTGATGTGACGGCATAGTCTTTTAGTATAAGTGGGAGATTGTTAGAATGTATCGAAAGCCTAGCTCTTTTCTGTATGAACATTTTATTTTGAAATAAGAATCACATGATCATTGTTTGCATTTTATATATTCATTATATATGTGTGCATATTGTCTAATATTCTACATTGTAGATAACATGGTGTGTGGTGTCACACGAAAAATCATGTTATCGGCCCCTTGAAAAGTATAAGTAAAGGCTCACAACCGAGATGACTTTGGACAAACCATCGGAATGATTGTAGTGTAGCTTGGTATTGTTTTATCTTGAACATAGAGTTACACTAGTACACTTAGGTGTATTGAGTAGGACCGACATAGAGGTGATTCAATTTAGTACTGACTACATAATTGAATCGGACCTCGAATATTATGTTGTACATGCTCTTAATCCCGATATAATAACGGGCACATGTTCTTAGGGTTGATTTCTGTGATTTACCAGTGGGTGCGCGTTAGATGGATTAAATCAATATGCCCGCTCAGTTGGGAAATAATATTATTTACATGGTGTGCCGCTGATTATAGGAGAAACCGTGTCCTATATATTAGGTTGATGATGTCCCCTTGAGGAGCTCATAAGGTTCATCATGTAAACCCTGGTTGACTTAGTCAACATGATGATAAGGTTGAGTGGTACTACTCGAGGAGTTAGATGTTAATTAATTGATGGTCAGTAAATCAATTAATTGACGGACATTCGATATCTTAAACACGGGGAGATTAATGTACAAATAATATATGGAGCCCATATTAATTTATGGGGGTTGGTGAGGTAGTTCAATAATGATCCTCTAGTGGAATGGAATATCATTGATGGATCAAGTATGTGTGGTTCCGATCCATCGGGTGGCCAAGACCCAACTCCTCCTTATGGTCCCTATCGTAGCCTAATATAATCCTTGTGAAGTCTAGATCCAAGAATGTAAAACAAAACCTAGAACCAACGGTTGGGATTAAATCCCTAAGATCCGATGGTTAGGATGAAACCCTAGAACCAATGGTTGGGATTAAATCCCTAAGATCCGATGGTTAGGATGAAACCCTAGAATCGACGGTTGAGATTAAATCCCTAGATCCGACGGTTGGGATAAAACCCTAGATCCGACGGTTGGGATGAAATCCTAGATCCGACGATTAGGATGAAATCCTAGATCCGACGGTTGAGATGAAACCCTAGATCCGACGGTTGGGATAAAACCCTAGATCCGACGGTTGAGATTAAAGGAGGCTTAAGCCCTATTCTATAAATAGGTGCTTAGGGTTGGGTGGCAAGGATAAGATAAGGAGATTGGTTTTCGAATTAGGGTTAGGGTTTGGCTCATCTTCCATTGGGCGGCTAGGGTTTTGGCGGCTACAAGCTTGGGCGGCAAGCTAGGTCATCCCTCTCTTCTCCTCCTTGGTTTTGGGCGGCACTCTTCCCTTTTCCTTGCTTCTTGGCCGGCGGTTCTCCATCCATTGGTGGCCGGCAATCATCTTCCTCCAATCTCTCCAAGGTGGCCGGCGGTTTCCATTCATTTGGTGGCCGGCGCATCATCCACTTGCTCCTTGGCCGGCGGTTGCACCAAATTCCCTAATTTGGTGGTCAGCTCTAGATAGGAAAGGTATTTGTGATTGCTTCTCTTTGTTCGCAGCGGACAAGGTAGAGAAGAAAGTGATCAAGAAGGCTTCAACTCGTGGAGGATCTTCGTCCACACGTCGTCCACGAGAAGGATATGACATACGATAGAAGATCGTAAGGTATAAAGTTGTTTTTAACTTTATTTACAGATCTGAATATGTTCTTTAATATTTTGATTATGCATGTGTATGAATGGATATATATTGTATAATCATGGACCCCGAAGACAAACACAAAAACCGGCAATCCATCCGTCGTCTTTTCCGCGGCTAACCAACTAGAAGAGTTGTGTTGCTTGAACAACTAATTTTTTCAAGCGACCACTCAAGTTGTTAGCACGACGACGAATAGGTTTTGCCAAGGAAGCTCATCCCATCCGGATTAAGTCTTTCATTAGTGAAAATTTTAATCCGGGGACATGGGAGCCAATGAGCCTCCGAAGCGACACATCCCAACAAGAAGAAGATGAGTCCGATTCGGAGGTCGACCCGGAAATGGAGGCCAAACTAGTCAACCAAGTTTGAAGGATAGTCAAGGGCCGAAAGCGAACCGTCACTCGACCCAATGAAGGTAAGCCTAAAAGTTCTAACATTAAGTGTTACGAATGCAACAGGTTTGGACATATCAAGTCCGAATGCCCAAAACTCAAGAGCAAAGCACCAAAACACAAAAAGGCACTCAACGCTACATGGGAAGAAGCATATGAGGAAGAAGATGATGATCGTTTCCTCATGGCTAAACCGGTGGAATTGGAGACGGAGTTGGAACCGGAACACGACTCGAAAACCGAAGACGAGTCGGACTGCGAAGCGCTATTCAAGACAAGCCATGGATACGCATCCGGTTCAAAAGATACACTCAAGGTAAATCGATCCCTTATTAGTATGATTTATAGTGCAATTAAGTTTTTAACTAGAAAATTAGCTAAGTCCGAGTCCAAGGTCGAGACCCTGGTTGAGGAAGTTAAACTCCTCAAACATGAGGTCTCCCTAACCTCTTCGATTAGTCGAGTTCGAGAGGAGGACTCAACTCGGGTTGAAAGGCTCGAAGTTGAGAACTCACTCTTGAAGAGTCAAGTCGAAGATCTTAGGAACACGTTGGAAAGGTTTACTTTGGGATCCAAAGGACTTGACCTCCTACTTGGATCACAAAGGGCCGTGTACAACAAGGCCGGACTAGGGTTTAGTTCAAATACGACGAACAAGTCGTATATGTCGATTGTAAGTCGACATAAAAAATGTGTCCAAGCATGGGTCCCTAAGACCGCCTTGATTTCAAACTTAGGATCGAACCAGTATTGGGTTCCCAAGGACCAAATCCACTATGTGGAGAGACCGAATCGATTCAACGGTTCAGGGGGAGCCAGTACAAAACTTGTTTGTATTTTAACTTAGAAATTGCATGCTTAGGTTCTTTATTTAGTTTGATTTTTCTTTTTATAATGGCTAGATAGGACTATAACTCGTCAATACTTGATAACATAGTACCAAGACGCGGCGAGATGATAGTACGTTAGGAAAGTGGAGTCTTGTGTATTCGGGCTAGATAAGGCGTATCTAGTTCGATGCACTTGACCGAGTGGAACTAGTTGAAGCTACCTCGCCGTTTCATAGACTAGTTAGACCAGGAAGTGGTCTTAGGTAAGTCAAGTTTCTATTTTCTTGAAAATGACTTTGTCTAAGAAAGTGGTCGTTGTTCCGATCAAAGAAGGCTTCTATGCCTCGCCACGACCTGGAAGCCATGATCTTGAAAAAATGACTTGATAAGCCTAAGGTTAAATCCGAATCTAACGCAAGGTTGACAAGTGTTCAATTCATTAAATTTAAATAAAGTAAAATTGGGAGTCATCTCACAAGAACATATAGGGTTAACATGTTTGATCATGTAGACATGGGTGAGATGATTTAGGTTAATAAACTTCAACTAATCTTTAAATTCAATATCCAATCTAACTACCTTGCGTGTAGGATTAATGGATGTTAGACAGTGGTTGCTCCTGACACATGACCGGGGATTAACTCAAGTTTTCAAAGCTTCGATTCAAACGACAAGGATCGGTAGCCTTCGGAAACAAAGGCAAGCTCAAAATCATCAGATCAGGTGATATTGAGCTCAACTCTAATTTTATTATTCAAAATGTCTTACTGGTAGAAAATTTTCAATATAATTTACTTAGTGTAAGCCAATTGTGTGATAATAACTATAAGGTCATATTTCTAGAAAATGAATGCGTGATTAATACAAATGAAATCTCTAAAATAATCCTTAAGGGAACCAGAAATAACAATATTTACACTATTAACTTAACTAACTCCTCAACTAAGTGTCTTATGACACGACAAGAGGAATCATGGTTGTGGCACTGACGACTCAGTCACTCACACCCAAGAATCATCCGCAAGATAAGTCAGAGTAACTTAGTCAGAGGTTTGCCTAGCCTCAATAACTTGGATAACAAAATATGTAATGCTTGTCAACAAGGTAAACAATCTAGGACTCAACATCAACTAACTAATCAAGAACGAACCAAAAGTGTTCTTGAGCTCCTACACATGGATCTATTTGATTCACACAGAGCTAAGTCACTTAATGGAAGTAAATTCTATTTAGTCATAATTGATGACTACTCTAGATTTACTTGGGTTAGGTTCATCAAACACAAAAGTGACACCCTAGATCAATTAATCAACCTATTTAAACTAATAGAAAATCAACAAAACATTAAAATCAAAAGACTTAGGACTGATCATGGTGGTGAATTCGAGAACCACAGGTTTACAGAATTCTGTAACCTAAATGGATACCACCATGAGTTCTCTTGCCCTAGAACCCTGTTGGCAATCGTGCTATTTCTCGGAATGCTCATAGGCTCCCATGTCCCCGGATTAAAATTTTCACTAATGAAAACTAATCCGGATGGGATGAGTTTCCTAAACACAACCAATTCGTCATCGTGCTAACGACTCGAGCGATCGCTTGAACAAACTAGTTGTTCAAGCAACACAACTCTTCTAGTTGGTTAGCCGCGGAAGAGACGACGCACGGATCACCGGTTTTTGTGTTTCTTATTCGGGGTCCATGATTATACAAATACATGCAAATGCAAACTATTATAATCAACATATACTAACATAAAGAACATAAGCTAGCATATCAATAAGAACATGCAAAGAACAATAATAAAAGTTATAAAACTTTTATACCTCTTGATCTTCTATCGTATGTCCTAACCTCCTTGTAGACTTCGTGTGGGCGAAGATCCTCCACAAGTTGAAGCATCCTAGATCTTCTTCAATCCAAAGAAAGAAGAACTCTCTATCTCTTCTTGCTTGAGCCAACCACCAATCCACAATAGGATTGATGCCGCCGGCCCCAAGAATAGAGAGAACAAAATGGAAACAACCAAGGAACCGAACTAGGGACAAACCCTAGTTTTGGTGCCGCCGGCCAAGATGGAGTGAAGAGGAGAATAGGAAATCAGTTGAGCCCAGACCAAGGTAGAAGGAAGAGAAGGTAGGAGACGACCAAACCTTAGGAAGAAGAAGAACCCTCCTCCTATATTTGCCGCCAACCTTAGCTTCCATAACCTAGCCGCCCAACCTCCTAACCTCCTAGGGTTTCTTGCCGCCCAACCAAAGATAGGCAAAACCCTAACTCCCTTAGGGTTTCTTTCCGCCCACTTTAGGTTTGGCAAAACCCAAATCTCCAAAACCAAATCATCAACCTAGATCAAAAGGAGAAGCATGGGCGCCGGCCAAACCATGGAGGAAGGAGGAAGAAGGATGCCGGCCACCATTAGGAAGAAGAAGAAGAAGCTCCCTCTCCTTTTGTGGCCACCCAAAAACCCTAGCTCCTCCACTTTCTTGCCGCCCAAGCCAAAGCCCCTCAATTAGGTTTTCCATGTTCCATCATCATCTTGCCGCCCACCCTAAGCCACCCTTTTATAGAGTTAGGGTTTTGGGCCTTGGTTTAATCTCCACCGTCGGTTCTAGGGTTTTAATCTCAACCGTCGGATCTAGAGATTTAATCTCAACCGTCGGTTCTAGGGATTTAATCCCAACCGTCGGATCTAGAGATTTAATCTCAACCGTCGGTTCTAGGGTTTTAATCCCAACCGCCGGATCTAGAGATTTAATCTCCACCGTCGGTTCTAGGGATTTAATCCCAACCGTCGGATCTAGAGATTTGTTTTCCATCATTTGATATAGACTTCATGAGGTTTATATTAGGCTACGATAGGGACCATGAGGAGGAGTTGGGTCTTGGCCACCCGATGGATCGGAACCACACAAACTTGATCCATCAATGATGTTCCATTCCACTAGAGGATCATCATCGAACTACCTCACCAACCCCCATAAATTAATATTGGCTCCATATATTATTTGTACATCCATCTCCCCGTGTTTAAGATATCGAATGTCCGTCAATTAATTGATTTACTGACCATCAATTAATTAACATCTAACTCCTCGAGTAGTACCACTCAACCTAATCATCATGTTGACTAAGTCAACCTGCAGGGTTTACATGATGAACCTTATGAGCTCCTCAAGGGGACATCATCAACCTAATACATAGGACATGGATTCCTCCTATAATCAACGGCACACCATGTAAATAATATCATTTCCCAACTTACCGGGCATATTGATTTAATCCATAGAAATCTCACCCTCTGGTAAATCAAAGAAATAAATATTAAGTACATGTGCCCATTGTTATATCGGGATTAAGAGCATGTACAACATAATATCCGAGGTCCGATTCAATTATACAGTCAGCAATAAATTGAATCACCTCTATGTCGGTGTTGCTCAATACACCTAAGTGTACTAGTGTAACTCTATGTTCAAGATAAAACAATACCAAGCTACACTACAACCATGCCAATGGTTTGTCCAAAACCATCTTGGTTGTGAGCCTTTACTTATATTCTACAAGGGACTGATAACATGATCTTCTGTGCCGCACCCAGGCACCATGTTATCTACAATGTAAAATATTAGACAATATGCACACATATAAATATGACGTGCAAACAATGATCATGTGATTCTTATTTTAAAATAAAGATGTTCATACAAAAGAGCTAGGCTTACAGTATACATCCCGACAATCTCCCACTTATACTAAAAGACTATGCTGTCATCATACTGCCATACATCTGATTCCCCTTCCCTCCACATGCCTATCAAAGCTCTCGCTAGAAGGGCCTTAGTGAAAGGGTCTACCAGGTCATCCTCTGATGCAATCTAGGCGACAGCAACTTCTACCTCCTTTACGATTTCTCGTATCAGGTGGTACTTATACTCTGTGTTTACTAGCCTTATGGGCTCGTGGTTCCTTCGAGTTTGCAACTGCACCATTATTATCACAATAAATTGTGATATTTCTAGGCAAACCAGGAATCACATCCAAGTCCATCAGGAAGTTCCTGAGCCACACAGCTTCTTTGGCTGCCTCATAGGCTGCCACATACTCAGCTTCCATGGTGGAGTCCGCCACGCATTTCTGCTGTGCACTTCTCCAAACAATGGCTCCACCTCCTAAAGTAAACACAAAACCTGAGGTAGACTTACTGTTATCCCTATCAGATTGGAAATCGCAATCCATGCAACCCACAGGGAGTAATTGGTCTGCCCGGTAAACTAGCATATAATCCCTAGTCCTTCTCAGGCACTACAATATATGCTTTACCGCAGTCCAATGTCCCTGTCACTGGATTACTCTGATATCTACTAACCATGCCCACGGCAAAGCAGATATCTTGTCTCATACATAGCATACATGAGGCTTCCTACTGCCAAAGCATAAGGAACCGCCTTCAGCTCCTTTATCACCTCAGATGATCTAGGACACATCTGCTTAGATAAAGGAACTCCATGCCTGAAGGGTAGAAAACCCTTCTTGGAGTTTTGTATGCTAAAACGATCCAGAACCATGTCTATGTATGAAGCTTGGGATAAGCACAACAACCTTGATCTCTAAGGTTTTGACCCACTTCTCCCAAGTCCTTCATATCATACTGTTTGGACAACCATACCCTTACATCTGATAACACTTCGATGTTGTCGCCAACCACCAAAATGTCATCTACGTATAGTACAAAATACCTCTACATTTCCGTCACATCTCTGATATACACAAGACTCATCCGAACTTTGAATAAATCCATAAGACTGGATTTACCTCCTCAAAGCGGATGTCCCAAGACTTCAAAGCTTGCTTCAGTCCATTAACGGACTGATTAAGCTTATATACAAAACGCTCTTTGCCCTTAGCAATGAATCCCTCTGGTCGCTTCATGTAGATGGATTCCTCAAGACTTCCACTAAGGAATGCTGTCTTGACATCCATCTGTCACACCTCATAATCCATATGAGTTGCTTAGCATAAGAGCTCCCAGACCTATCTTGAATCCATAGATTCAATCTCAATATTCATTGCACTTTGCAAAGATGCTGTATTTATATCTTGGATTGCCTCGTCGTATGTCTAGGGATCAGGTTCATGTTTGCTAGGGACCAAATAAGAAGATTTGTCCAAAAACATGAATCTAAGAGGTTGTCTAACAACCCTCCCACTACGACGAGGTATCTTCTGTGTATCCTCTGTGACACGCGGTGGAGTGACATGTGGTATATCCTCTTGTACCGGTGGTACTAAAGAAGTGACTTCCCTTTTAACTCCTCCAGAACAATTTTACTCTTGGGCTTGTGGCTCATCACATAGTCTTCCTCTAGAAATCTGGCGTTCGTATTAACGATCACCCTCTGATCTATAGGACTATAAAACAAGTCAGAATAACTCATCATCGATCTAACCATCTCCATAAGAGTCCTATTCCTTCGCTCCGCTACACCATTTTGCTGGGGTGTACCAGGTGCAGTCAATTGGGATTGAATCCCAACCTCTGATAAGTAGTTCCTATACTCTCTCAAGAGGTTCTGACCACCACGATCAGATCGTAGTATCATCCATATCTTGAATAATTGTTTATAAAAGAGACGAAATATTCAAGACCACCTCTTGACTAGATAGTCATAGGACCACACAAATCAGAATGAACCATTTCTAACACATCTTTGGCTCTATACCCCTTGGCCTTAAAAAGGCCTCTTGGTCATCTTACCCTCCAATCAAGATTCGTAGGTTGGGAGATCCTCCACCACTAATGAACACAAAGGTCCATCAGCTATCAACCTTTGAATTCTGCTTAGGTTAATGTGACCAAGCCTAAGAAGCCAAAGATATGTTTGGTTCATCTTCGAAGGTTCTTTTCTCTTATTGGAATTAGAAGATGAGTTATTAACTTCAATTTGTATCGTGGGAGGTTTTGGTTCAAATTTCCTTTCAATGTACCTGAATAGATATTCTCCCTATTCCTTTTTATAACAACTCTGTCATTAAAAGAAATAGAATATCCATCCATAATAATTTAGAAACTGAAACTAAATTCTTTCTAAATAAAGGTACATAAAGGGAATTTTTCAGAACCAAAGTTTTATTATTTTCAAGAGATAAATAAAACTTCTCCCACTGCAATAGCCGCCACTATCATGGCATTGCCCAAGTAAATGGTAATCTCCCCTTCAACTAGTCATCGGGTTTCCTGGAACCCCTGCAAATTGTTGCAGACATGATTAGTGGCTCCCATATCTACTCACCAGGTGCCGGTAGATATCACCGCTAATCATGTTTCAATGACTAGTCCAAAAGATATACCTATGTTTTGTTTTGGATTGGGACAGTCCTTCTTCCAATGTCCATCTTGCTTGCAAGTGAAGTACTTGCCTTTCGGCTTCTTCACTCTTCCCTGAGATCCTTCCACCATCTTTGCTTCTCCTTGTTTCTTCTTCTTCTTGCCTTTCGGCTTAGAAGTAGAAACCTTTTTGAGCAATGATGGCTTGAGGACACTCTTTGAAGAGTGCATACTTGTACTCCTTAGCAGATAAGACAATATCTTGAATCTTTTCCAATCAATATTATTTAGGTACACTAAGTTTATTTCCTTTAGTATCATAGTAAGTGGACTAAAAGTCATTTTTGAAAATCCTAAGAATCACATAGATCATTACTTTAGATTTCGAAAAAAAAAATAACGATTCCTCAAACAATAAAATTTCGAAATCAACCAACACCTCAAAACACCGAGAATATCGCATGCCACGATAGTGTGGACGTATACGAATTCTACATTTGTAAGAGGAGGTTTTACCCATTAATTTTATTATCTTGTCAACCTTACTTTTTGACAAATAAAATTAATAGTTGGTTCCTCTTTGGCCCTACAAATAAAAGCAGTGACTCCGATGGGGAGGATACTTTTTATTTGCATCTAAGTGTGCACCAGTACACGGTACTAAGGGAATTATTTCGGATTATGTGCCTTACCGCGGTGGAAGTACACACGCTCCTAGATAATTTCCTATAATCATTATTTGACCTAGTGATCTGCAAACAAACTCATTTGATGGGGAGGAAGGCACTCAAAGCTGACCCGCAAGTTTGTTGCATCACACGTCAAATTGTAATGGAGGCCGCGGGAATTAATTAAAATGTCCCTCTCCCACTTAGTAAATTGAAAATGAGGAATTTTCAAGTACACACAACATGCTTATTATTACTGTAGATTTCAATAAAAATTATTGATTCCTCAAACAATAAAATTTGAAATCAACCAACACCTCAAACACCGAGAATATCGCATGCCACGATAGTGTGGACGTATACGAATTCTACATTTGTAAGAGGAGGTTTTACCCATTAATTTTATTATCTTGTCAACCTTACTTTTTGACAAATAAAATTAATAGTTGGTTCCTCTTTGGCCCTACAAATAAAACTACTTTTTATTTGCATCTAAGTGTGCACCATTACACGGTACTAAGGGAATTATTTCGGATTATGTGCCTTACCGATGTGGAAGTACACACGCTCCTAGATAATTTCCTATAACCATTATTTGACCTAGTGATCCGCAAACAAACTCATCCGATGGGGAGGAAGGCACTCAAAGCCGACGCGCAAGTTTGTTGCATCACATGTCAAATTGTAATGGAGGCCGCGGGAATTAATTAAAATGTCCCTCTCCCACTTAGTAAATTGCAAATGAGGAATTTTCAAGCACACACAACATGCATATAAAACAAATCAGCAATAAATATGGAAAAATCAGAATTTTTCCAACTATTATGGCATTGTTCTCCAATATGCGTCCCGTCGTGTCGCCACCTCGTCCGCTCCTCCTGCGCCATGTACGAGCCAATCGGAGATCCGAGCCGAGAATAAAACCTATTTTATTTTACATCCATCGATCCTATACTCCACGAGGGAGTGTACATGAAATCTAGATCGAAAGTAAAATAAAATAAAGAGTGGCTAAACAATGTCGTATTCAATTACAAAAATTAAATACTAATTTAGCCTCGTCAACTCCAAGGATTCAAATAATATACAATCACACACACATGCAATCACATACACACATATATAGCCATAATAGTTGGATCTTATGCCTGCAACCAAAAAGTTAGCCTACGCACATCCTACTATTATCTGGCATACACATCATATGATAAGTGCGTGAAAGTAACCGAATCAAAAACACACAAAACCGAAAACCATGGCTCTGATACCAATTGTTGGCAATCGTGCTATTTCTCGGAATGCTCATAGGCTCCCATGTCCCCGGATTAAAATTTTCACTAATGAAAACTAATCCGGATGGGATGAGTTTCCTAAGCACAACCAATTCGTCATCGTGCTAACGACTCGAGCGATCGCTTGAACAAACTAGTTGTTCAAGCAACACAACTCTTCTAGTCGGTTAGCCGTGGAAGAGACGACGCACGGATCGCCGGTTTTTGTGTTTCTTATTCGGGGTCCATGATTATACAAATACATGCAAATGCAAACTAGTATAATCAACATATACTAACATAAAGAACATAAGCTAGCATATCAATAAGAACATGAAAAGAACAATAATAAAAGTTATAAAACTTTTATACCTCTTGATCTTCTATCGTATGTCCTAACCTCCTTGTAGACTTCGTGTGGGCAAAATCCTCCACAAGTTGAAGCATCCTAGATCTTCTTCAATCCAAAGAAAGAAGAACTCTCTTTCTCTTCTTGCTTGAGCCAACCACCAATCAACAATAGGATTGATGCCGCCGGCCCAAAGAATAGAGAGAACAAAATGGAAACAACCAAGGAACCGAACTAGGGACAAACCCTTGTTTTGGTGCCGCCGGCTAAGATGGAGTGAAGAGGAGAATAGGAAATCAGTTGAGCCCGGACCAAGGTAGAAGGAAGAGAAGGTAGGAGCCGGCCAAACCTTAGGAAGAAGAAGAACCCTCCTCCAATATTTGCCGCCCACCGTAGCTTCCATAACCTAGCCGCCCAACTTCCTAACCTCCTAGGGTTTCTTGCCGCCCAACCAAAGATAGGCAAAACCCAAATCTCCAAAACCAAATCATCAACGTAGATCAAAAGGAGAAGCATGGGCGTCGGCCAAACCATGGAGGAAGGAGGAAGAAGGATGCCGGCCACCATTAGGAAGAAGAAGAAGAAGCTCCCTCTCCTTTTGTGGCCACCCAAAAACCCTAGCTCCTCCACTTTCTTGCCGCCCAAGCCAAAGCCCCTCAATTAGGTTTTCCATGTTCCATCATCATCTTGCCGCCCACCCTAAGCCACCCTTTTATAGAGTTAGGGTTTTGGGCCTTGGTTTAATCTCCACCGTCGGTTCTAGGGTTTTAATCTCAACCGTCGGATCTAGAGATTTAATCTCAACCGTCGGTTCTAGGGATTTAATCCCAACCGTCGGATCTAGAGATTTAATCTCAACCGTCGGTTCTAGGGTTTTAATCCCAACCGTCGGATCTAGAGATTTAATCTCCACCGTCGGTTCTAGGGATTTAATCCCAACCGTCGGATCTAGAGATTTGTTTTCCATCATTTGATCTAGACTTCATGAGGTTTATATTAGGCTACGATAGGGACCATGAGGAGGAGTTGGGTCTTGGCCACCCGATGGATCGGAACCACACAAACTTGATCCATCAATGATGTTCCATTCCACTAGAGGATCATCATCGAACTACCTCACCAACCCCATAAATTAATATGGGCTCCATATATTATTTGTACATCCATCTCCCCGTGTTTAAGATATCGAATGTCCGTCAATTAATTGATTTACTGACCATCAATTAATTAACATCTAACTCCTCGAGTAGTACCACTCAACCTTATCATCATGTTGACTAAGTCAACCTACAGGGTTTACATGATGAACCTTATGAGCTCCTCAAGGGGACATCATCAACCTAATACATAGGACACGGATTCCTCCTATAATCAACGGCACACCATGTAAATAATATCATTTCCCAACTTACCGGGCATATTGATTTAATCCATAGAAATCTCACCCTCTGGTAAATCAAAGAAATAAATATTAAGTACATGTGCCCGTTATTATATCGGGATTAAGAGCATGTACAACATAATATCCGAGGTCCGATTCAATTATGTAGTCAGCAATTAATTGAATCACCTCTATGTCGGTCCTGCTCAATACACCTAAGTGTACTAGTGTAACTCTATGTTCAAGATAAAACAATACCAAGCTACACTACAACCATGCCAATGGTTTGTCCAAAACCATCTTGGTTGTGAGCCTTTACTTATATTCTACAAGGTACTGATAACATGATCTTCTGTGCCGCACCCAGGCACCATGTTATCTACAATGTAAAATATTAGACAATATGCACACATATAAATATGACATGCAAACAATGATCATGTGATTCTTATTTTAAAATAAAGATGTTCATACAAAAGAGCTAGGCTTTCAGTATACATCCCAACAATCTCCCACTTATACTAAAAGACTATGCTGTCATCATACTGCCATACATCTGATTCCCCTTCCCTCCACTTGCCTATCAAAGCTCTCGCTAGAAGGACCTTAGTGAAAGGGTCTACCAGGTCATCCTCTGATGTAATCTAGGTGACAGCAACTTCTACCTCCTTTACGATTTCTTGTATCAGGTGGTACTTGTACTCTATGTGTTTACTAGCCTTATGGGCTCGTGGTTCCTTCGAGTTTGCAACTGCACCATTATTATCACAATAAATTGTGATATTTCTGGGCAATCCAGGAATCACATCCAAGTCCATCAGGAAGTTCCTGAGCTACACAACTTCTTTGGCTGCCTCATAGGCTGCCACATACTCAGCTTCCATGGTGGAGTCCGCCACGCATTTCTGCTGGGCACTTCTCCAAACAATGGCTCCACCTCGTAAAGTAAACACAAAACCTGAGGTAGACTTACTGTTATCCCTATCAGATTGGAAATCGCAATCCATGCAACCCACAGGGAGTAATTGGTCTGCCCGGTAAACTAGCATATAATCCCTAGTCCTTCTCAGGCACTACAATATATGCTTTACCGCAGTCCAATGTCCCTGTCACTGGATTACTCTGATATCTACTAACCATGCCCACGGCAAAGCAGATATCTTGTCTCATACATAGCATACATGAGGCTTCCTACTGCCAAAGCATAAGGAACCGCCTTCAGCTCCTTTATCACCTCAGATAATCTAGGACACATCTGCTTAGATAAAGGAACTCCATGCCTGAAGTGTAGAAAACCCTTCTTGGAGTTTTGTATGCTAAAACGATCCAGAACCATGTCTATGTATGAAGCTTGGGATAAGCACAACAACCTTGATCTCCAAGGTTGTTACCCACTTCTCCCAAGTCCTTCATATCATACTGTTTGGACAACCATACCCTTACGTCTGATAACACTTCGATGTTGTCGCCAACCACCAAAATGTCATCTACGTATAGTACAAAATACCACTACGTTTCCGTCACATCTCTGATATACACAAGACTCATTCGAACTTTGAATAAATCCATAAGACTGGATTTACCTCCTCAAAGCGGATGTCCCAAGACTTCAAAGCTTGCTTCAGTCCTTAACGGACCGATTAAGCTTATATACAAAACGCTCTTTGCCCTTAGCAATGAATCCCTCTGGTCACTTCATGTAGATGGATTCCTCAAGACTTCCACTAAGGAATGCTGTCTTGACATCCATCTGTCACACCTCATAATCCATTTGAGTTGCTTAGCATAAGAGCTCCCAGACCTGTCTTGAATCCATAGATTCAATCTCAATATTCATTGCACTTTGCAAAGATGCTGTATTTATATCTTGGATTGCCTCGTCGTATGTCTAGGGATCAGGTTCATGTTTGCTAGGGACCAAATAAGAAGATTTGTCCAAAAACATGAATCTAAGAGGTTGTCTAACAACCCTCCCACTACGACTAGGTATCTTCTGTGTATCCTCTGTGACACGCGGTGCAGTGACATGTGGTATATCCTCTTGTACTGGTGGTACTAAAGAAGTGACTTCCCTTTTAACTCCTCCAAAACAATTTTACTCTTGGGCTTGTGGCTCATCACATAGTCTTCCTCTAGAAATCTGGCGTTCGTGTTAACGATCACCCTCTGATCTCTAGGACTATAAAACAAGTCAGAATAACTCATCATCGATCTAACCATATCCATAAGAGTCCTATTCCTTCGCTCCGCTACACCATTCTGCTGGAGTGTACCAGGTGCAGTCAATTGGGATTGAATCCCAACCTCTGATAAGTAGTTCCTATACTCTCCCAAGAGGTTCTAACCACCACGATCAGATCGTAGTGTCATCCATATCTTGAATAATTGTCTATAAAAGAGACGAAATATTCAAGACCACCTCTTTCCAAGATAGTCATAGGACCACACAAATCAGAATGAACCATTTCTAACACATCTTTGCCTCTATACCCCTTGGCCTTAAAAAGACCTCTTGGTCATCTTACCCTCCAATCAAGATTCGTAGGTTGGGAGATCCTCCACCACTAATGAACCCAAAGGTCCATCAGCTATCAACCTTTGAATTCTGCTTAGGTTAATGTGACCAAGCCTAAGAAGCCAAAGATATGTTTGGTTCATCTTCGAAGGTTCTTTTCTCTTATTGGAATTAGAAGATGAGTTATTAACTTCAATTTGCATCGTGGGAGGTTTTGGTTCAAATTTCCTTTCAATGTACCTGAATAGATATTCTCCCTATTCCTTTTTATAACAACTCTGTCATTAAAAGAAATAGAATATCCATCCATAATAATTTAGAAACTGAAACTAAATTCTTTCTAAATAAAGGTACATAAAGGGAATTTTTCAGAACCAAAGTTTTATTATTTTCAAGAGATAAATAAAACTTCTCCCACTGCAATAGCCGCCACTATCATGGCATTGCCCAAGAAAATGGTAATCTCCCCTTCAACTAGTCATCGGGTTTCCTGGAACCCCTGCAAATTGTTGCAGACATGATTAATGGCTCTCATATCTACTCACCACGTGCCGGTAGATATCACCGCTAATCATGTTTCAATGACTAGGCCAAAAGATATACCTATGTTCTGTTTTGGATTGGGACAATCCTTCTTCCAATGTCCATCCTGCTTGCAAGTGAAGTACTTGCCTTTCGGCTTCTTCACTCTTCCCTGAGATCCTTCCACCATCTTTGCTTCTCCTTGTTTCTTCTTCTTCTTGCCTTTCGGCTTAGAAGTAGAAACCTTTTTGAGCAATGATGGCTTGAGGACACTCTTTGAAGAGTGCATACTTTTACTCATTAGCCGATAAGACAATATCTTGAATCTTTTCCAATCAATATTATTTAGGTACAGTAAGTTTATTTCCTTTAGTATCATAGTAAGTGGACTGAAAGTCATTTTTGAAAATCCTAAGAATCACATAGATCATTACTTTAGATTTCAAAAAAAAATTATTGATTCTTCAAACAATAATATTTCGAAATCAACCAACACCTCAAAACACCGAGAATATCGCATGCCACGATAGTGTGGACGTATACGAATTCTACATTTGTAAGAGGAGGTTTTACCCATTAATTTTATTATCTTGTTAACCTTACTTTTTGACAAATAAAATTAATAGTTGGTTCCTCTTTGGCCCTACAAATAAAAGCAGTGACTCCGATGGGGAGGATACTTTTTATTTGCATCTAAGTGTGCACCATTACACGGTACTAAGGGAATTATTTCGGATTATGTGCCTTACCGCTGTGGAAGTACATACGCTCCTAGATAATTTCCTATAACCATTATTTGACCTAGTGATCTACAAACAAACTCATCCGATGGGGAGGAAGGCACTCAGAGCTGACGCGCAAGTTTGTTCCATCACACGTCAAATTGTAATGGAGGCCGCGGGAATTAATTAAAATGTCCCTCTCCCACTTCGTAAATTGAAAATGAGGAATTTTCAAGCACACACAACATGCTTATTATTACTGTAGATTTCAATAAAAATTATTGATTCCTCAAACAATAAAATTTGAAATCAACCAACAACTCAAACACCGAGAATATCGCATGCCACGATAGTGTGGACGTATACGAATTCTACATTTGTAAGAGGAGGTTTTACCCATTAATTTTATTATCTTGTCAACCTTACTTTTTGACAAATAAAATTAATAGTTGGTTCCTCTTTGGCCCTACAAATAAAACTACTTTTTATTTGCATCTATGTGTACACCATTACACGGTACTAAGGGAATTATTTTGGATTATGTGCCTTACCGATGTGAAAGTACACACGCTCCTAGATAATTTCCTATAACCATTATTTGACCTAGTGATCCGCAAACAAACTCATCCGATGGGGAGGAAGGCACTCAAAGCCGACGCGCAAGTTTGTTGCATCACATGTCAAATTGTAATGGAGGCTTCGGGAATTAATTAAAATATCCCTCTCCCACTTAGTAAATTGCAAATAAGGAATTTTCAAGCACACACAACATGCATATAAAACAAATCAGCAATAAATATGGAAAAATCAGAATTTTTCCAACTATTATGGCATTGTCCTCCAATATGCGTCCCGTCATGTCGCCACCTCGTCCGCTCCTCCTGGGCCATGTACGAGCCAATCGGAGATCCGAGCCGAGAATAAAACCTATTTTATTTTACATCCATCGATCCTATACTCCACGAGGGAGTGTACATGAAATCTAGATCGAAAGTAAAATAAAATAAAGAGTGGCTAAACAATGCCGTATTCAATTACAAAAATTAAATACTAATTTAGCCTCGTCAACCCCGAGGATTCAAATAATATACAATCACACACACATGCAATCACATACACACATATATAGCCATAATAGTTGGATCTTATGCCTGCAACCAAAAAGTTAGCCTATGCACATCCTACTATTATCCGGCATACACATCATATGATAAGTGCGTGAAAGTAACCGAATCCAAAACACACAAAACCGGAAACCATGGCTCTGATACCAATTGTTTGCAATCGTGCTATTTCTCGGAATGCTCATAGGCTCCCATATCCCCGGATTAAAATTTTCACTAATGAAAACTAATCCGGATGGGATGAGTTTCCTAAGCACAACCAATTCGTCGTCGTGCTAACGACTCGAGCGATCGCTTGAACAAACTAGTTGTTCAAGCAACACAACTCTTCTAGTCGGTTAGCCGTGGAAGAGACGACGCACGGATCGCCGGTTTTTGTGTTTCTTATTCGGGGTCCATGATTATACAAATACATGCAAATGCAAACTAGTATAATCAACATATACTAACATAAAGAACATAAGCTAGCATATCAATAAGAACATGCAAAGAACAATAATAAAAGTTATAAAACTTTTATACCTCTTGATCTTCTATCGTATGTCCTAACCTCCTTGTAGACTTCGTGTGGGCGAAGATCCTCCACAAGTTGAAGCATCCTAGATCTTCTTCAATCCAAAGAAAGAAGAACTCTCTATCTCTTCTTGCTTGAGCCAACCACCAATCCACAATAGGATTGATGCCACCGGCCCCAAGAATAGAGAGAACAAAATGGAAACAACCAAGGAACCGAACTAGGGACAAACCCTAGTTTTGGTGCCGCCGGCCAAGATGGAGTGAAGAGGAGAATAGGAAATCAGTTGAGCCCGGACCAAGGTAGAAGGAAGAGAAGGTAGGAGCCGGCCAAACCTTAGGAAGAAGAAGAACCCTCCTCCTATATTTGCCGCCCACCTTAGCTTCCATAACCTAGCCACCCAACCTCCTAACCTCCTAGGGTTTCTTGCCGCCCAACCAAAGATAGGCAAAACCCTAACTCCCTTAGGGTTTCTTGCCGCCCACTTTAGGTTTGGCAAAACCCAAATCTCCAAAACCAAATCATCAACCTAGATCAAAAGGAGAAGCATGGGCGCCGGCCAAACCATGGAGGAAGGAGGAAGAAGGATGCCGGCCACCATTAGGAAGAAGAAGAAGAAGCTCCCTCTCCTTTTGTGGCCACCCAAAAACCCTAGCTCCTCCACTTTCTTGCCACCCAAGCCAAAGCACCTCAATTTGGTTTTCCATGTTCCATCATCATCTTGCTGCCCACCCTAAGCCACCCTTTTATAGAGTTAGGGTTTTGGGCCTTGGTTTAATCTCCACCGTCGGTTCTAGGGTTTTAATCTCAACCATCGGATCTAGAGATTTAATCTCAACCGTCGATTCTAGGGATTTAATCCCAACCGTCGGATCTAGAGATTTAATCTCAACCGTCGGTTCTAGGGTTTTAATCCCAACCGCCGGATCTAGAGATTTAATCTCCACCGTCGGTTCTAGTGATTTAATCCCAACCGTTGGATCTAGAGATTTGTTTTCCATCATTTGATCTAGACTTCATGAATTTTATATTAGGCTACGATAGGGACCATGAGGAGGAGTTGGGTCTTGGCCACCTGATGGATCGGAACCACACAAACTTGATCCATCAATGATGTTCCATTCCACTAGAGGATCATCATCGAACTACCTCACCAACCCCCATAAATTAATATGGGCTCCATATATTATTTGTACATCCATCTCCCCGTGTTTAAGATATCGAATGTCCGTCAATTAATTGATTTACTGACCATCAATTAATTAACATCTAACTCCTCGAGTAGTACCACTCAACCTTATCATCATGTTGACTAAGTCAACCTGCAGGGTTTACATTATGAACCTTATGAGCTCCTCAAGGGGACATCATCAACCTAATACATAGGACACAGATTCCTCCTATAATCAACGGCACACCATGTAAATAATATCATTTCCCAACTTACCGGGCATATTGATTTAATCCATAGAAATCTCACCCTCTGGTAAATCAAAGAAATAAATATTAAGTACATGTGCCCGTTATTATATCGGGATTAAGAGCATGTACAACATAATATCCGAGGTCCGATTCAATTATGCAGTCAGCAATAAATTGAATCACCTCTATGTCGGTCCTGCTCAATACACCTAAGTGTACTAGTGTAACTCTATGTTCAAGATAAAACAATACCAAGCTACACTACAACCATGCCAATGGTTTGTCCAAAACCATCTTGGTTGTGAGCCTTTACTTATATTCTACAAGAGACTGATAACATGATCTTCTGTGCCACACCCAGGCACCATGTTATCTACAATGTAAAATATTAGACAATATGCACACATATAAATATGACGTGCAAACAATGATCATGTGATTCTTATTTTAAAATAAAGATGTTCATACAAAAGAACTAGGCTTTCAGTATACATCCCAACAAACCACACAACAGAATGACTTAGTAGAACGTAAGAATAGAACCCTACAAGAAGCTGCTAGGACAATGTTAAACGAGTATAACCTACCTAATAGGTTTTGGCCGGAAGCCGTGAGTACGACATGCTATGTTCAAAATAGGATCCTTGTGGTAAAGATGCACCTTAAGACCTCATACGAGATTTATCATGATAAAATACCTAACATCAAGTACTTTAGGGTATTTGGGTGTAAGGTACATATCCTAAACACTAAGGATTACTTAGGAAAATTTACATCCAAAACCTCGACCGGAATCATTCTAGGATACTCGACTACGAGTAGAGCATATAGAGTATATAATCATGACACCCTTAGAGTCGAGGAAACTATCAATGTAGTATTTGATGAAGGACACGAACCTACAAAACCCCCCGCGACCCCAATTAGCGAGCTGATTCATACCAGACCAAACTCCGATACGGAGATCAATTCTAGTGTTAATCCTAATGTAAGTCAACCAAGTCAGTCTATCGACCAAGTGGTAGATGACTCTAACCAACCTAGGACTCAAACGGGTCATCCTATTGACCAAGTGGTAGACTCAAACCCAAATCCAACTAGGACTCAAACGAATCATCCTATCGACCAAGTGATAGGTGATCCAAGTGTATGAGTTTGAACTAGAGCCTCATTTAGAAACCTTAGTCAAATCTCCTTGATTTCCAAAATTGAACCCAAAACTATTGACCAAGCTCTTCTTGATCTCGATTGGATTATTGCAATGCAAGAAGAGCTAGCTCAATTCACTAGGAATGAAGTATGGGAATTAGTACCACCACCTAAAGATAAAAAAATCATTGGAACAAGGTGGGTGTTTAGGAATAAACTTGATGATAAAGGTGAAGTAGTTAGAAATAAAGCTAGACTAGTCGCAAAAGGGTTTAGTCAAGTCAAAGGTTTAGATTACGACGAGACCTATGCCCCAGTAGCTAGATTAGAGTCCATTCGAATGTTATTAGCATATGCTGCACATAGAGGATTTAAGTTGTTTCAAATGGATGTGAAGTCAGCATTCTTGAATGGATATATTAAAGAGAAAGTTTATGTTAGTCAACCCCCCGGTTTCGAAAGCCTAGATAAACCCGACCATGTCCTTAGGTTAAAGAAAGCTCTCTATGGACTTAAACAAGCTCCTCGAGCTTGGTACGAAAGACTTTCGGTTTACCTTAAATCAAAAAGATTTAACCAAGGTGTAGTTGACCCAACTGTTTTCGTAAAAACCGTAGGTAAAGACATATTCATAGCCCAAATCTACGTAGATGATATTATTTTCGGTATCACCAACTCGATCCTACTGAATGAATTCATTTCACTTATGGAAAGTGAATTTGAAATGAATTTAGTAGGTGAGTTGAGTTTCTTCTTAGGTCTACAAATTAAACAAACCAAAGATGGAATATACCTATATCAACGCAAATATACTAGGGAATTAATTAAACGCTTTGGAGTGCAAGACGCTAAAATTATTAATACCCCAATGGCAACTAATGTGAATATAGAAGAAGATGTAATCGGAAACTCAATTGATTTAAAATACTATAGGAGCATAATAGGGAATCTCCTTTACTTAACTGCGAGCCGACCTGATATCTTATTTGCAGTAAGTATGTGCGCAAGGTTCCAAACCTGTGCCAAGAAGTCTCACCTAACTCTAGTCAAGCGTATCCTTAGATATCTAAAGGGTACACTTAATGTTGGTATTTGGTACCCTAGATCTACCGAGTTCGAACTAACCGGCTACTCCAATTCGCACTATGCCGGTAGTAAGCTTGATAGAAAGAGTACGAGTGGTTGTTGTCAACTTCTCGGCTGGAGTCTAGTAAGTTGGTGCAGTAGGAAGCAACACTGTGTTGCCTTATCTACCACCGAAGCCAAATATATCGCGATGGGTGAGTGTGTCACTCAGCTTCTTTGGATGAAGCACACTCTCCGCGACTTTAAGTTAGACTTTACAAACACTAAACTACATGTAGATAACATTATCTCAATTAACCTAACTAAGAATCCGATATGTAACTCTAGGACCAAACATATAGAGGTCAAACACCATTTCATTCGAGAACATGTGGCCAACGGAGCCATACAACTCGAATACGTCGAATCGAAGTCTAACTTGGCAGACCTATTTACTAAACCCCTACCCGAAGCCGAATTTAGTCTATTAAGATGAAAATTGGGTTTGTGCGTAGTAGAATAGGAACTTACAAATTATATTTTCTTACTACTATTTCTTACTTTTCATTTTTATGGAACTAGCATAGGACATACCTTGGATATCATGCACCTATAGATTTAAGGAGCCAATACATCTCACAACACATAGGACTAATGTGTTTGTGTATTTAGCCACGTAGATGGGCGTGAGATGTTAGGACCTCACTCCTGGTTCCAGATGTAGAGCTAGTGCATCGCCATGAACCACGGAGTATAATCATACATATTAACCGACTCTGACCAGGACTGGTTGATCTTTCATATCAATCAAGCCAAATATGTGTCGAACATTTTATAGATGAGCTTATTTTCAGTATATTATTTTCAAAATAATATGGAACATGCTTGGACATTAAATTTATTTTTGTTTTTTACACACCCCCACTCTTTTCGATATATGGCAAAAGGGGGAGAAAAGGCCAAAGTTAAGCGATTAAAACAAAATTTTTGATAACTTAACTTTCACTTCATATACTTCATAGTTATTTACATGGCCAAAAGTTAAGTAAATGTTTACTTAACTTTAAGTTTTGAAAATTCACTTAATGTGTTTTTTTTAACAAAAAGGAAGTAAAGGTTAAGCTAAGAGAATTGTTAACTTAAACTTATTTTTAAACACTATGGCCAAACGTTAATGTTTTACTTATGAAAGGGGGAGAAAGGGCCAAGTTAAGAAGTCCTCTTAACTTAAATATATTACTAAGGCCAACTTTAAGTAATGTCAACTCTTCCTAAATAGCAACCCTCAAGGGGGAGGATTAAGGTCTTCTTTCAAGACTCACCCTCGGTTAAGGGGGAGGTTTCCCCAAGGGGGAGTTTCTTGTTTCTCATGCACATTATTATTCCTCATGCATGCTATTTTCGTAACTTTGTATGTGGGTTTTCCATAGATCAAAAAGGGGGATATTGTTGGTGCAGTAGACACCTAAGTCGAACCTGAGTTTTGATTATAGAAAACGATACAAAGTTAAGCTTATATTGTTATCTCACGAGCTGAATCGAGTATGCAGAAAAGTGCTAAAGCTGGAGCTGAAGGCTAGCGACACCCAGAGAAAGCCGTGGTGGTTGGGTGGCACTCGAGTGATTTCGGAGGAAGCCGAAGGAATCGAGAAGAAGGCCGGAAGCAAAAGTGACATAGTAAGTATCAAGGTAAGCTCGTGTGTACGAGTGTAAGTAAGGTCGTATCCTCCTTATGGGGAAAGTCTTAAGCGTAGATCCGACCCAAGACATCCCATCGGTGGTCTAGGTCGAGATCAGATGGTCAGAGGCCATCGAAATAATGTTTTTATTTAGCTAACTTTTGATTTCAGCTAGCATCAGTCGACTGCCAGTGTGGAGGACTCGACTGCTGTCTACGATCATTGCATCTGATCGGCATTCGGTGATCGCCATCGATCGTGATGATGGCCATCAGTCGACTGATGGTCAATGATCAGCCTCGAGGAGTCAAGCTTTATCACCATTTTTCAAGGAGTCTTGTACCCAATTCCTATTGGTTGAAGATCCTCTAGAAAAGGGGCTCAAGGGCTATAAAAGGAGGGTCTCTCCTAGGGTTTTTCATCAACTCTAAGTGCTCAAAAGCCTCTGCAACTCTGCGATTCTCTGACGACTCTACGACAAAGTGCTGTCAACAACCCTAGCTTAGTTTCTATTCTTTAGTTGTTGGTATTTTACTTTGTCATCTCTTTAATATTGAAATTCCTTTTATTAATCGAGGTTTTCTATCGTTGCACTTTACATTAATAGAAGAGAGGGTTTGTCTCTCTATCTTTTCTTTCGAAGGTTTTTTTTTTGTAATCGTCAAACTCCTACCTCTAAGGAGGAGTGTTTTTAGTGAATTGCCCTCCGTGCGTGATCAAGGATCACTAGGGCCTTGGAGTAGTAGTCGAAGGCTACGAACCAAGTAAAAAATCTATTTGTCTCTTTTAGTTTTCATTTATCTTTCCGCTGCGTATAATTGTCTTGAAACGAATTCGAACGAAAGAAAAGGTTTATTGCTATTCACCCCCCTCTAGCGATCCGCTTTGATCCAACAGGTCCACCATTCAGCAAGAATGCATAACATGATATGGATTTCCTCTCATCTATGTATCAGCCCAATTTGCATCTGAATAACCATTCATGCTCATATATGATCCTTGAAAACAATGCTAATAATCTGTTGACACTTTCAGAAATCTGAATATCCTCTTCACCGCTTTCTAGTGTCTTGGTCCTAGGTTTGACTAGAACCCACTGACTAAGATAAAAACATAACTGATATAAGGACGAGTACAGAACATAGTGCTCATCAAACTACCAATAGCATTGACATAAGTTCTTTTATTCATCTCAGCTATTTCTTCAGAAGTCTTGGGACACATACTCTTGCTTAGAGCAATACCTATCAAAATTGGTGTTTTTTCATTGTTGCAATCAGACATATATTAAAACGTTGTAACATCTTATTTATATAAGACTCTTAAGACAAATCCAAAAGTCTTTTAGATCGATCTATCACGATCTTTACTCCTAAGATGTACTCAACTTCTTCCATATCTTTTATGTCAAACCATAATGAAAGTCACTCTTTGACTTCTATCACAAATCCTATGTTAATTCATGCTATCAGCAGATCATCAACATATAATGATAAAAATGACATACTTATCTTTTTTCCTTTCTTAGGAAAACATAATGATCCTCATTGATCATCTCAAAACTATAAGATAAAACGACTTCGTTAAATCTTATGTTCCATCATCTTGATGATTACTTTAGCCCATATATAGAATTTTTAATTCTACATACTTTCTCCTCTTGTCCATCAGTAATGAAACCTTCTAGCTAAACCATACAAATTTCCTCATTAAGCCCACTATTAAGAAAAACAATTTTTACATCCATTTGATGTAATTCCAAGTCATAATGTGCTACTAAAGTCAAAATAACTCGTATTGACACAAACTTCACTATAGGAGAAAATGTCTCTCCATAGTCAATACTCTCCAGTTGGGTATATCCTTTTGTAACCAAATGAGCTTTGTATCTTTTAATCGATCCATCTGTTTTCCTCTTTATTTTGAGAATCCACTTATTTTTAATAGCCCTTCAGCCAGGAGGAAGATCGACTAAATCTTAAATATTATTTATTTCATAGACTCCATCTCTTCTACCATTGCAACTTTCTACTTTTCTCTAACTCTACATCCCAATACTTCCTCAACAGATTGAGGTTCTTCATCACCAACTAGGAGTGTCATCATTGCCTCATTCTCAATATCAAACCTCTTCTTAGGTTTGATCTGATGAACACTTCTTTATAAGTTGGGCTGCTGAGAAGTCAACCTATAACTAGGCAAATTACTGCCACTTGGTTGACTAGGTTCAGATCCCACTTGACACCTCTCTTGTTGATAATGTCTCATCCTCCTCAAATAGAGGAACTATTTTATCAACATCACCTCTAACTGGGAACTCAGTTTTGAAAAAAGTAGCATCTCTTGACTCTATTTTGGAGATGGTTCCATCTTGTTGCTCACCTTTGAAATTCTCAGAATATCTAATAAAGATACATTTTCTACCTCAAGATCCTAGTTTTTCATACTTGCAAGAACTTTCATGAACATAGACAGCTGATCCATAGAGTCTCAGATTACTTAAATCTAGTTTTCTGCCCATCCAACATTTATATGGGATAGATGGAATTCATTTTGAAAGTACTTTGTTAAGTATATAGGCCTCTACTAATAATACATCTGTCCAATAGGAGATCGACAAATTAGCTTGAGCCATCATAGACCTAACCATTTTAAGAAGAGTTATATTTCTTCATTCAACAACTCCATTTTGCTATAGAGTTTCTTGGATTGTTAGTTGTCTAATAATTTCCTTATCATTATATATTGTCTTGAATATATCGGACAAATATTCCCTTCCATGGTGTGTACGTAAGGTCTTAACCTTACGTTCCAATTGATTCTCAACTTCATTCATATAACGAATGAAGCAATCCAATGTTTCATATTTCTGAGAAATCAAATACATATGACCGAATCGAGTGAAATCATTTATAAATGTAATGAAATAGGAACCTCCATGCCTAGCCTTCACATTCATTGGACCACAAATATCCAAATGAATTAATTGTAATGGAGAATTAACCCTAATAACCTAACAAAATGGTTTTCTAGTTGCTTTTCCAACAAGTCAATGCTTTCATATAGACAAGTTAATCTTAGCCCAAGTGCCCAATAGGCCCTATCTAGCTAACCGATTCATACGCTCTTGTCCTATATGTTCTAACCTAGCATGCTAAACCTTATCAGCTATATCTGCATAACTAGTAAGAGCAATGTTTGAAAAACAACCATCAATAACACAATTGACATCTAGTTCTACATCAAGAACCATAAAACCATTCGTTAAAAAATCATATCCAATTGACACAAATTTAATTTTGAGTTTAACACATTGGCTGTAAAAATTAATACAATACCTTAAATCAAGAAGACACATAATGGAAACAAGATTCCGTCGAATTTCAAGAGCATATATGACATTATGTAGAAACTAAGTACTTCCACCATGAAGGTTAAGTTTGCAAGTGCCAAGTCCTTTGACTTCAACTCTTAAATTATTTCCTATATAGATCCATTTGTTGCCAGCTGATACCCTATGGTACTCTATGAATGTAACTCGCTCTCGAGCTACATGGTTGATTGTTCTCGAATCTATAATCCACAAAGGATAAGAATCAGCTAACAACACTAAACTAGCAATAAAATATTAAGGAAAAGAAGACAAACTTGTATTTACCTTTTTCGTCTCAATACACTCTTGAGTGAAGTCACCCTTCTTGCCACAGTTAAAGCTTTTTGGTTTATTCCTAGTCTTCTTTCCCTCCTTCTTGATTGGGCCTTTCCCAGCAGCAGTAGTTTCCTTCTTATGTCCCTTTCCCTTCTTGAATTATTTCTTTTTCTTGGATCCATATGAACAAGCAGAACCAACAACCACATAAGCTAGTCTTAAAATCCTCATGGATTCCACTCTCTCTGCCTCTAATTCTACATGGCATGAGACATCAGTGAAAGTCTTAATACTCTCACTATGAGTTAAGTTCTGCTTCTTGGTCTCCCAAGAATCTAAAAGGAAACAAATAACTGCTTGAACCTATTGTTCATTGGTTAACTCATGATCAATAGTTTTAAGTTCCCGAATCATATTGGACATCTCCGTCAGGTCCTGAACCATAGAGACATTCGAATGCTTCTTGTAGTTATCAAACTTGATTATTAGATGCCGAAGCTTGCTCAGACTAACTCCATTGTATCTATCCCTAAGGACTATCTGGACTGCAATGCCCAAAAGATCTGACCCGTACTAAAACACTAGGTCATCTATCATTTAACTAATCAATATTCTCTTAGCAGTGAAGTCCCTTTTCCATGCCTTATAGGCATCAAGGTCTCGTCTATGTTGTGAAGTGGAATCCTCAACAGGTTCTTCTAAAACTTGATATACAACCTCTAGAACTTCTTATTCCTCAAGAACATACTGAATCTTGAGGCGTCAAATGTTGTAGTTTTCCCCATTTAGCCTTTCGCCTTTACTGAGTTCAGCTATAATATTTTTCATTGCCATAATCTACTATAAATAAACAAATTATTTAGATATTATGTGTATGTTCTATGTATGTAATTTCTTAATGACTCGATATAAATCTAAATTGTTTACAAAATTAAGTGACAACTATGTTTCCACTCATCATTTGTATCTACCAATCTGACCAACATTGATCAATTATATTACATACACCTCATCTAACAAACTAATCATTAACATATCATGAACAACATAAAAGGAAATTATCATTAAATGAACTAATCATGATATAACATAAATGAACTAATCATTTACATGTAGGAGTTTTGTTAACATATTACAAACTACATAAAGATTGTCAACATATAATAGTCTTTCTACTCATAACCTAAACAACTCTAGTAGACTAGATAGGTTATTACTACTCCACTAGGATAAACACTAGCGCAGTAGTAATCATAACACTCCCTATCTTTCTCGCCTCGACTAGGGCACTATCATCTAGGACACTCTTAAGTTGAGCAGTTACAGAATCATGTTTAGAACCCACATAAAGGTCCTCTTCGGGTTCTTCTTTTGGATCTTCTTCACTCTCAACATTGTTGGTGCAATCGACCCAGGTCACGATTGACCGGACTCGAGTTTGACTCGACCAGTATTTTGATGCTAGACAAAACAAATGACATGTGATTGTCATAGGAAGACCAAGTGTGTACCCTTCGCCACGTAAGTCCAAGTGTGTAGCCTTGGCACATAAGTCCAAGTGTGTAGCCTTGGCGGTAAAAGTCCAAGCATAGGGCTTAGCATTGGAAGTCCAACATGGAGTTGGCAAGGGAAGACCCAGTGTGTAGCCTTGGCTACGTAAGTCCAAGTTTGTAGCCTTGGCGGTGAAATGTTGGGATGTATACTGAAAAGTCTATCTTTTGTATGAACATCTTTATTTTGAAATAAGAATCACATGATCATTGTTTGCATATTTATGGTGATGCATATTATTTAATACATTACATTGTAGATAACATGGTGTGTGGTGTCACACGGGAGATCATGTTATCGACTCCTTGTAAAGTATAAGTAAAGGCTCACAACCGAGATGGCTTTGGACAAACCATTGGTATGGTTGTAGTGTGATTTGGTATTGGTTTGTCTTGCCCATAGAATCACACTAGTGCACTTTGTGTGTATTGAGCAGGACCGACTTAGAGGTGATTCGATTTATTGCTGACTACATAATCGAATCGGACCTTAGATATTATATTGTACATGCTCTTAATCCCGATATAATAACGGGCACATATACTTAGTATTCATTTCTTTGATTTACCAATGGGCGAGATTTATAGATTAAATCGATAGGCTCGGTAAGTTGGGAAATGATATTATTTATATGGTGTGCCGTTGATTATAGGAGGAAACCGTGTCCTATATATTAGGATGATGATGTCCCCTTGAGGAGCTCATAAGGTTCATCATGTAAACCTTACAGGTGGACTTGGTCCGACATGATGAAAAGGTTGAGTGGTACTACTCATAGAGTTAGATGTTGATTAATTAATGGTCAATAAATTAATTAATTGACGGACATTCGAGATCTTAAATACGGAGAGAAAAATATACAAATAATATATGGAGCCCATATTAACTTATTGGGGTTGGTGAGGTAGATCAATGATAATCCTTTAGTGGATTGGATTATCATTAATGGATCCGACTTTATGTGGGCTTGATCCATTGGGTGGCCAAGATCCAACTTCTCCTCATGTTCCCTATTGTAGCCTATTAATACCTCATGAAGCCTAGATCCAATGGTTGAAAACAAAACTATAGATCTAAAGGTAGAGATTAAATCTCTACATCCGATGGTTGAGATTAAATCCTTAGAACCAATAGTGGAGATTAAAACAAGGCATATCCCTAACTTTATAAATGGAGAGCATGGTGTGGGCGGCAAGGAGAATTCCAATAGAGATAGGATTAGGGTAAGGGGTGGCAAGCTTTGGGGATTAGGGTTTGGGGTGTAGGCGGCACCAAATAAGGAAAGTTTTTCCTTTTCTTCTTCTTCCTTGGGGCCGGCGCCCAAAACCAGCTTTTCCTCCCTTGGCCGGCATCCAAACTTCTTCAACCCCTTCTCCTTGCCCAGTGGAAACAAGACTTAGGGTCTTCCCTTGGAGTCTTGACCGGTTTCCATCTTATTCATCTTCTCTTTCTTGGCCGGTGGCAAGCACCAAGCTTGGAGCTTTGTGGTTGGTTGAAAGAAGGAGAAGTGTCTTGTTTCTTATTCTTCCTCTTGTTCGGAGCGAGCAAGGAAGGAAGATTGGTGATCTAGGAGCTTTGACTTTTGGTAGATCGTCACCCACACGACATCCAAAAGGAGGAAGGACATACGATAGAAGATCGTGAGGTATAATACTTGTCTATTTTCTTATGTAACATGTTTATAATTGTTTCTCAATTATATATGCATGATATATTCTGTTTTGTGGCTAATATAACTTGGACCATGAACATAAACACAAAAGCCGACGATCCGTACATTGTTTATTCCGCGGCTATTCGTAGAATAGAGGTTTGTGGCTTGAACAATAAGTTTGTTCAAGTGACCACACTAATCGAATAGCACGACGATGAAATGGTTGCTTGGGTAATCCCTTTTGTCTAGGATTAAATTTTTTTATCCGAGGGCGTAGAAGGGATCGCCATGAACAAGTGACCAAGTTGAAGTGGGAAGCGAGATCGAGAGGTATAATACTTGTCTATTTTCTTATGTAACATGTTTATAATTGTTTCTAAATTATATATGCATGATATATTCATTTTTGTGGCTAATATAACTTAGACAATATAACTTGGACCCCGAACATAAACACAAAAGCCGGCGATCCGTACATCGTCTATTCCGCGGCTATTTGTAGAATAGAGGTTGGTGGCTTGAACAACAAGTTTGTTTAAGTGACCACTCTAATCGAATAACACGACGATGAAACGGTTGCTTGGGTAATCCCTTTTGTCTAGGATAATTTTTTTTTATCCGGGGACGTAGAAGGGATCGCCATGAACAAGTGACCGAGTTGAAGTGGGAAGCGAAGTTTCCTACCTTCAAGTGGTATCAGAGCCATGGTTTTCGGTTTTGTGTGTTTAGGATTCGGTTACTTTTATGCACTTTTCATATATTATATGTGCTGGATAATAGTAGGATATGCGTAGGTTAACACTTTGGTTGCAGGCATAGTATCCAACTATTATGACCATATGTGTGTATGTGATTGTATGTGTGTAATTCTATATTTTGTTGAATCCTCGGGGTTGACGAGGCTAGTATTAAATTTTTGTAATTAGATACGACATTGTTTAGCCACTCCTTTTATTTTAGTTTACTTTCGATCTAGATTTCATGTACACTCCCTCATGGAGTATATGATCGATGGATGTAAATTAAAATATTTTTTCTCGGCTCGGATCTCCGAATGACTTGTACATGGCGTAGGGAGGAGCGGATGAGATGGCGATACGACGGGAGACATATTGAAGACAAAAGCCATAATAGTTGGAAAATTTTTATTGTTCATATTTATTGCTTATTGTTTGATATGCATGGCGTATGCTAGAAAATTCCTCAATTTCAAATTACTAAGTGGGAGAGGGATATTTTTATAAATTCTCACGGCCTCCATTATGATTTGACATGTGATGCAAACAAACTTGCGCGTCGACTCGGAGTGCCTTCCTTCCCATCGGATGAGTTTGTTTGCGGATCACAAGGTCAAATATGGTTATAGGAAATTATTAAGAAGCGTGTGTACTTCCCCATCGGAAGGCACATAACCCGAGATAATTACCTTGGTTCCGAGTAATGGTGAACACTTAGATACAAATATAAGTGTCCTCCCCATCGGAGTCACTGCTTTTATTTGTAGGGCCAAAGAGGAACCAGCTATTAATTTTACTTGTCAAAAAGTTAGGTTGACAAGATAGTAAAATTAATGGGTAAAACCTCCTCTTACAAATGTAGAATTCATATACGTTCACACTATCGTGGAATACGATATTCTCGGAGTTTTGAGGTGTTGGTTGATTTTAAAATTTTATTGTTTGAGGAATCAATAATTTTTTAAAATCTAATGTTTTGATCTATGTGATTCTTAGGTTTTCTTTCAAAATTACTTTCAACCCGCTTGTTGTGATACTGAAAGAAAATAAACTTACTGGACCCAACTATGTTGATTGGAAGAGGAATCTTGACATTGTCTTGACTGTGAGGAATATAAATATGTACTCCTCGAAGAGTGCCCTCCTAAGCCTGTTGATGATTCTGGGGAAAAGGAGAAGGAGAGTTATAAGAAGTGGATCAAGGCCGATTAGATGGCGCGGTGTTACATTTTGGCATCTATGTCAAATGTACTGCAACATCAGCATCAAGCCATGCCCACTGCTTATGACATGATGCTCAATCTCAAAGAACTTTTTGGACACCAGAATCGGGCAGCAAGGCAGGAAACCATGAGGAACTTGATGACGACCACCATGATCAAGGGAACACCCGTGAGGGATCATGTTCTCAAGATGATGACTCATTTGAATGAGTTGGAAGTCCTCGGAGCTGAGATCGATGGGGAAACCCAGGTTGATATCATTTTCTAGTCTCTACCTAGGAGTTTTGAGCTGTTTCGCTAGAACTACAACATGAACAAGAGGTTGTATTCGTTGGCGGAGCTTTTGACAGAACTCCAAGCGGCAGAGGAGCTATTTTGTCAGAGTGCTCAGGCACAAGCCATGGTTGCCCAAAAGATTTCTACTTCTAAGCCGAAAGGCAAGAAGAAGAAGAAACAAGCTGGGGCAAAGGCGGTGGGAGGAGTGAAGAAGTCGAAAGGCAAGTGCTTCACTTTTAAGCATACTGGACACTGGAAGAAGGACTACCCCAACCGCAAGCAGAACAAAGGTATATCTTTTGGTCTAGTCGTTGAAACATGTTTAGCGGTGTTATCTACTGACACCTGGTGTGTAGATACGGGAGCCACTGATCATGCCTGCAATACTTTACAGGGGTTCCAGGAAACCAGACGACTGGCTGAGGGGGAGATTACGGTATACTTGGACGATGCCACGAAGGTGGCCGCTGTTGCAGTGGGAGATGTTCATTTATCTTTTGAGAAAAATAAAGTTTTGGTTCTTAAGAATTTGCTTTTATGTACCTTTATTAAGAAAGAATTTAATTTCGGCTCTAAATTATTTATGGATGGTTATTCTATTTCTTTTAATGACAGAGTTGTTATAAAAAGGAATAGGGAGATTATCTGTTCGGGTGCATTGATAGGAAATTTATACACACTTGAACCAAAAGCTCCCACGATGCAAATAGAAGTTAATAACTCATCTTCTAATTCGAATAAGAGAAAAGAACCTTCGAAGATGAACCAAACATATCTTTGGCATCTTAGGCTTGGTCATATTAACCTAAGCAGAATTCAAAGGTTGATAGCCGATGGACCTATGAGTTCATTAGTGGTGGAAGATTTTCCAACCTGCAAATCTTGCTTGGAGGGTAAAATGACCAAGAGGTCTTTTAAGGCCAAGGGGTATAGAGCCAAAGATGTGTTAGAATTGGGTCATTCTGATTTGTGTGGTCCTATGTCTATCCAGAATAGAGGTGGTTTTGAGTATTTCATCTCTTTTATAGACGATTATTCGAGATATGGATACATTTACTTGATGCGCCGCAAGTCTGAATGCTTTGACAAGATCAAAGAATTCAAGGCTGATGCGGAAAAATGTCAAGGTAAAAGTATCAAGACACTACGATCTGATCGTGGTGGTGAGTCCTCTTGGGAGAGTTCAGGAATTACTTATCAGAGGCTGGGATTCAATCCCAATTGTCTACACCTAACACACCCTAGCAGAATGGTGTAGCAGAGCGAAGGAATAGGACTCTTATAGAGATGATTAGATCGATGATGAGTTATTCTGAGTTGCCAGATTCATTTTTGGGATATGCTCTAGATACGACATTGTACATTCTGAACTTGGTTCCATCTAAATCAGTGCCTTCTACTCCCACAGAATTGTGGACTGGGCAAAAGCCTAGTCTAAGACATATTCGGATTTGGGGGAGTCCAATACATGTGCTGAAGGTAGATGCTGGTAAGTTGGAACCTCGTACAAAAGTACGCATGTTCGTTGGCTATCCTAGAGGAACGAAAGGTGGTTTGTTTTATAGTCCTAGAGATCAGAGGGTGATCGTTAGCACGAACGCTAGATTTCTAGAGGAAGACTATGTGATGAACCACAAGCCTATGAGTAAGATTGTTCTGGAGGAATTGAAAGGGGAAGTCACTTCTTCAGTACCACTGGTACAAGAGGATATACCACAAGTCACTGCACAGTGTGTCACAGAGGATACACAGGTACCTCGTCGTTGTGGGAGGGTTGTGAGACAGCCGGATATATTCATGTTCTTAGGAGAATCTTCTGATTTGGTCCCTAGCAAACATGAACCTGATCCCTGGACATATGATGAGGCAATCCAAGATAAAGATGCAGTATCTTGGCAAAGTGCAATGAATGTTGAGATTGAATCTATGGATCCAAATCAGGTCTGAGAGCTAGTAGAACCACCCGATAGTGTAAAAACCATTGGATGTAAGTGGATCTACAAAAGAAAGAGAGGAATAGATGGGAAGGTTGAGACCTTCAAAGCGAGACTTGTTGCGAAGGGGTATACTCAGAAAGAGGGTATCAATTATGAGGAGACCTTTTCGCCGGTGGCCATGCTTAAATCTATTCGGATTCTCTTATGCATTGCAGCTCATATGGATTATGAGGTGTGGCAGATGGATGTCAAGACAGCTTTCCTTAATGGAAGTCTTGAGGAAAACATCTATATGAAGCAACCAGAGGGATTCATTGCAAAGGGCAAAGAGCATCTTGTGTGTAAGCTTAATCGGTCCATTTATGGATTGAAGCAAGCTTCGAGGTCTTGGAACATCCGCTTTGATGAGGTAATCCAGTCTTATGGATTTATTCAAAGTCCGGATGAGTCTTTTGTATACAAGAGATGTGACGGAAACATAGTGGTATTTCTTGTACTATACGTAGATGACATTTTGTTAATTGGCAACAATGTCAAGGTGTTTCGGACGTAAGGGTATGGTTGTCCGAACAGTTTGATATGAAGGACTTGGGAGAAGTGGGACACATCCTTGGGATCAAGGTTATAAGGGATCGCAGGAAAAGGATGTTGTGCTTATCCCATGCTTCATACATAGACACTATTATGGATCGTTTTAGCATGCAAAACTCCAAGAAAGGTTTTCTACCTTTCAGGCATGGAGTTCCTTTATCTAAGGAGATGTGTCCTAGAACATCTGATGAGATAGAGGTGATGAAGGCGGTTCCTTATGCTTCGACGGTAGGAAGCCTCATGTATGCGATGCTATGTACGAGACCAGATATTTGCTTTGTCGTGGGCATGGTTAGCAGATATCAGAGTAATCTAGGACAGGGACATTGGACTACGGTAAAGCATATATTGAAGTACCTGAGAAGAACTAGAGATTATATGCTAGTTTACCAGGCAGACCAATTATTCCCTGTGGGTTATACAGATTCCAACTTCGAATCAGATAGGGATAACAGTAAGTCTAGCTCAGGTTTTGTGTTTACTTTGGGAGTTGGAGCCATTGTATGGAGGAGTGTCAAGCAGAAATGCGTGGCAGACTCTACCATGAATGCTGAGTATGTGGCAGCCTCTGAGGCGGCCAAAGAAGCTGTGTGGCTCAGGAACTTCCTGATGGACTTGGATGTGATACCTGGTTTGCCTAGAACTATCACAATTTATTTTGATAATAGTGGTGTAGTTCCAAACTCGAAGGAACCACGAGCCCATAAGGCAAGTAAACACATAGAGCGCAAGTACCACCTGATACGAGAAATCATAAAGAGAGGAAAAGTTACTGTGGCCAAGATTGCATCGGAGGATAACCTGGCAGATCCTTTCACTAAGGCCCTTCCGGTGAGAGCTTTTGATAGGCATGTGGAGGGAATGGGAATCAGATGTATGACAGTTTGAAGACAGCATAGTCTTTTAGTATAAGTGGGAGATTGTTGGGATGTATACTTAAGAGTCTATCTTTTGTATGAACATCTTTATTTTGAAATAAGAATCACATGATCATTGTTTGCATATTTATGGTGATGCATATTGTCCAATACATTACATTGTAGATAATATGGTGTGTGGTGTCACACGGAAGATCATGTTATCGGCTCCTTGTAAAGTATAAGTAAAGACTCACAACCGAGATGACTTTGGATAAACCATTGATATGGTTGTAGTGTGATTTGGTATTGATTTGTCTTGACCATAGAATCACACTAGTGCACTTTGTGTGTATTGTGCAGGACCGACTTAGAGGTGATTCAATTTATTGCTGACTACATAATTGAATCGGACCTCAGATATTATATTGTACATGCTCTTAATCCCGATATAATAATGGGCACATATACTTAGTATTCATTTCTTTGATTTACCAATGGGCGAGATTTATAGATTAAATCGATAGGCTCGGTAAGTTGGAAAATGATATTATTTATATGGTGTGCCATTGATTATAGGAGGAAACCGTGTCATATATATTTGGATGATGATGTCCCCTTGAGGAGCTCATAAGGTTCATCATGTAAACCCTGCAGGTGGACTTGGTCCTGCATGATGAAAAGGTTGAGTGGTACTACTCATGGAGTTAGATGTTGATTAATTAATGGTCAGTAAATTAATTAATCGACGGACATTCGAGATCTTAAACACGGGGAGAAAAATGTACAACTAATATATGAAGCACATATTAACATATGGGGGTTGGTGAGGTAGATCAATGATAATCCTTTAGTGTATTGGATTATCATTAAAGGATTGGACTTTATGTGGGCTTGATCCATTGGGTGGCCAAGATCCAACTCCTCCTCATGGTCCCTATTGTAGCCTATTAATACCTCATGAAGCCTAGATCCAATGGTTGAAAACAAAACTCTAGATCCAAAGGTAGAGATTAAATCTCTAGATCCGACGGTTGAGATTAAATCTCTAGATCTGACGGTTGAGATTAAATCTCTAGAACCAATGGTGGAGATTAAAACAAGGCATATCCCTAACTCTATAAAAGGAGAGCATGGGGTGGGCGGCAAGGAGAATTCCAATAGAGATAGGATTAGGGTAAGGGGCGACAATCTTTGGGAATTAGGGTTTGTGGTGTAGGCGGCACCAACCAGCTTTTCCTCCCTTGGTCGGTGTCCAAACTCCTTCATCCCCTTCTCCTTGGCCGGTGGAAACAAGACTTAGGGTCTTCCCTTGGAGTCTTGGCCAGTTTCCATCTTATTCATCTTCTCCTTCTTGGCCGGCGGCAAGCATCAAGTTTGGAGCTTGGTGGTTGGTTGAAAGAAGGAGAAGTGCCTTGTTTCTTATTCTTCCTCTTGTTCAGAGCGAGCAAGGAAGGAAGATTGGTGATCTAGGAGCCCACATGACGTCCAAAAAGAGGAAGGACATACGATAGAAGATCGAGAGGTATAATACTTGTCTATTTTCTTATATAACATGTTTATAATTGTTTCTCAATTATATATGCATGATATATTCTGTTTTGTGGCTAATATAACTTGGACCCCAAACATAAACACAAAAGTCGGTGATCCGTACATCGTCTATTCCGCGGCTATTCGTAGAATAGAGGTTGGTGGCTTGAACAACAAGTTTGTTCAAGTGACCACTCTAATCGAATACCACGACGATGAAATGGTTGCTTGGGTAATCCCTTTTGTATAGGATTAAATTTTTTTATCCAGGGATGTAGAAGGGATCGCCATGAACAAGTGACCGAGTTGAAGTGGGAAGCGAAGTTTCCTACCTTCATGAAAGTCCAAGTTATGGGTACTTGGCATATAGGAAGTCCAAGGGGTGGTTTGGCGACGTAAGGCCAAGCGGTAGTCTTGGGAGCACAAGTCCATATGTACCTTTGCGGTGTAGACATCGAGAGCATGAAAATAGCCGAAGGAAGCACCTAGAGGCTAGCGTATAGATGAACAAGTCATGGATGGCTTGGAGGGATCCATGCATGGATGACTTGGAGGGATTCTATAGGCGCGAAGCTAGTAGAGGTGGCTAGAAGGCTTAGGTCTAGGCTAAGGGTGTCTTGGGTTAAACCTCATGGATGAGGTGAACTTGGCCAAGTGACTGAGGTCAAGTGTTGGATGCTCAAACATGTTGTTTGAGGTTTTACTCGACAGTCGAATGCTTAAACAAGTTGTGTTTGAGGTTTTGCGACAACGATCGGCGGTGATATGTCCCGATCGGTGGTGAGTCGACTAGCATTCATCGCATCATATGTCATAGCGATCGACTACGGCATTAGGCGATTGGTGAGCTTCACGATCAAGCGCCATGGATGGTAGTCGTATCGTTGAGGATGCGAGAGCAGAATGCTTGGTAGCCGACTAATCAGTTGACTACGAGGCTAGCAGTTGACTGATGGTAACTTGTAGTCGACTGCCAGTGTATCCGTTGGCTGGATGTCAATGTGGATTAGGTCGTTCTCCCACAAAGGCTATAGGAGCAGTTGACTGGGGCCTTATGGCAGTCGACTGCTAGGCACGGAATCAACCCGAGACAAGCATAAAAGGAGGAGCTTGGGGAGGATTTCGACAACAATTTTTAGGGAGATTTTGGAGGGGAATTTCTGCTGCATTCTATACCTTCAAGAGAAAATCAAAGCAAGTAACGAGAAAGAGTTCAAAGCCATTTGTTGTAAAGTATTCTTTACGTATTTCATTTCATCTTTGTATTTTCTTGTACATTTTTGTATTACTTTGTTATTACTTGTACGAGATTTCTCCACCTCTGACTTATTGTCGAGAAGGAGTTTTAGTAGTTGTGTGTTCATCACTCGAGCTCGTTGAGCTCACCTTGTGGAGTAGATATCCTAAGGTTTTGAACCACGTATATCGTTGTATTCTCCTAATATGCAAAGTGAAGCAGCACTGTGCACAACCCTGCATATGTGATGTGTGCCTTGTAGCACCCCCATACATGATGTACAACTACACTTAGATTTTCCGACAGTGAATGAACAAATGCCCAATTCCTGTAGTTATCCAGAATAGGAAACTCCTATATCTCGAGTCTCCAGAATAGATGATCAAGCCTCCCCATGTGTCCATCAACTCCATAAGCAGGGTCATATTTTATCCCATGGATAGCTTCCCTTAGCTTGTTGCACAATAGATTGTGATGAGTCATGGTGGTAATCATCCGTGTCATCATAAAATTAACTTAATTAAGTTAGTACAAAACTGGCTTAATTAAATTTATACAGGCATAGAACCTACACATTTAATCAAGAAAAAATAAATCTTTTTGATTTTTAGGAGTCTTAATTGACTAATCCAGTTACCAGTCGATTGACACCCTTATCAGTTGATTAAACATATTTCAGTCGATTGACGCATCTCAATAGTCTAGCAGTCAACTGCCACCATGGACCAGTTGATTAATACCTTGGAAACTTGACTCAATAGTGTTCCATGAGAACTCGAACATCACACGATCTGCTCCGAGCACCGCAGGCACTTGAGCACTACGAATGATATTCTATTTTCTCATTGTCCCATGCCACCAACCCAAGTTTACTAAGCCTTTTCTAAGTTGTCTATGTTGAAGTATTGGGAATATAATAAAAGTCCCACATTGGTAAGATATGGAAAAGATCATGTGCTTATAAGATGAAAAAATATCTCCATTGGTATGAGGCCATTTGGGTATAGTCCAAAAATAAAATCATGAAGGCTTAGCCCCAAAGTGGACAATATCATATCATCATGGAGATATGTTAATCTTATAGGCATTGACAATTAGCATCAGAGCCATGGTCCATGTCAAGCCATGCACCTCAAACGAAGGAAGTGGGGCTCCCATGTCTGAATCAAGAGAACCAAACACTAGGTAAGAAGTCCAGTTGGGTCAGAAAGATCGGATAACTGACAGGAAGTCCAGTTGTATTAGAAAGACTAGACAACTGATAGAAAGTTCAACTGGGTCAAGACCAGACAATTAGCAAGAAGACTTGGTGGGTTGAGGATCAGACATCAAGCAAAGAAAGTCCTTTGAGGTCGGATTGGCTTAGGGGGGGGGTTTGGATTATTGGGAATACAATCAAAGTCCCAAATTGGTAAGACATGGAAAAGATCATGTGCTTATAAGATGAAAAGATATCTCCATTGGTATGAGACCTTTTGTGCATAACAAAAAAAACCATAAGGGCTTAGCCCCAAAGTGGACAATATCATACCATTATGAAGATATGTGCATCTTATAGGCACTAACAGTTTATACCGAGTCCAAGTTTTTCTAACAATTACTCGACATTCTTGTTATGAGGTTAGTTAACCATTGTCAACTATTTTAGTCAGCCAATGTAGACTTTGTTACCCAAGCTTGAGTATAGCATTGATGTTTCGAGCACCACTACATGGTGTCCTGATCTTCTGAGTACTATGAGTACTTAGCAATTTTCTTACTTAGCTGAGTACCAAGCACAACTTTGTAGGATCGAAGTTATCCGAGAGAGGGGGTGAATCTTGGATTAAAAAATTTTCTTTTATAAACATAATTTTATCTTTTAAGAATTAAGAGTTATTACAGTGGAAATTAAATGAAACAAATAGACAAGTCTTTTACTTGGTTTAAAACCCGAGTCGGGTTGCTACTCCAAGGCCTGTAGCTCTCTGAGAGCTACCTTGATGGGCAATGCACTAAAAGACCGACTCGAAAACACTCGACTTCATAGGGGTTTTCTTTTTTACAAAAGATAATGAGAAAGGTAACAAGCTACCTTCTCTTAAATTGAATTACAAAAAGCAAAAGTATAACAAACTACAAAATATATCGACACTTGTAGTTTTTGAAATGGAGCTCAAAGTTTCAGAGTTGTGGCATTGCAGCGTGATGAAGCTTTTGTAGATGAGAGACACTCGAGATAGAACTTGGACGTAGTAGAGTTGTATATCTTGAAGTTGGTCATGGACTTCTTTTATAAGCTCTCTCCAGTCGACTCCATGATAACTGTCATTTTGTTGTATTATTTCGGTCCTTAATATCATCGTTTTAATCCTCTCGTGTGTTTAATTGTTGATTATTTGCATGTTTTATGAGTTGGATCATCTTTTGGACCTAATTATAAATTCTCCTATATTTTGGATTTATATGCAAAATTTATCTTTAATTGTAGGAGATCGAGATGGGCCACTGGACTAGACTCAAGTTGGATCAAATATGGCTTCAACTAGGACTAGAAGGATCATTCCAGACTAGATTAATCTGAGTCTTTCATCGTGATCGAAGGCAAATCGATCAAGGGATTAGATATGAGCATTATGGACCATTCGATGAAAGCAGTTGATTCTGAGCCATCTATCTAGATCTGGAGAGATCCAGTCCATACATTTTGATCTGGACATATGAGCCCTTCCTCCAGATTTGATTAATTGTAATTATCCCTTCAGATGGATCATATCCATCAATTCAAAATCTGAGGAATCATAGCCGTTGGATCACATCCTTCTCAATGGATTAATCAACTTAATCATGCCCTAGCTTCAATTGGACGACTGATATCGGTGGGCAAAATGATCGGATGGCACAGAAAAATTATTTAATCATCCTTCTTAAGCATCGAATCCAGAATCACAACGCTCCTCCAAAGTCACACTACGTCGGCGACTTTCTTCCACACCATCCGCCCGAAGCACCGTCGGCCGTTCCCTTCCTCCACCAAGGCCGGCGGTGGCATTCCCTATTTCCTCATCTTTTCCATGCAGCGCAAAGAATGCGCAGCTCGACTTCTTCTCCTTCACGCAAGGAAGCTTACACAGAAGGCGTCGGTGGCAATCGACTGAAGAAGTACATCCGCGAGACCAGAACACGCAGGGTAGAAAATTGCGACACAGAGATCGCGCGACATTCTTTTCCTCAACGCACGACGAGCGACGACTTCACCTTCACAGCAGCTCCATGATAGTTCCGACAGCAACCATCGGTGATCATTCCAACCATACCAAGCACGCTTGATCGGAGGGGCACAAGTTATGCACTTGGGCAGACTGTAGCTGTTGGTGCAGTGGGCACCTAAGTCGAACCTAAGTTTTGATTATAGCAAATGATATAAAGTTAAGCTTATATTGTTATCTCACGAGCTAAATCAAGTGTGCAGAAAAGTCTCAATGCTGGAGCTGAAGGCTAGCGACACCCAGAGGAAGCCGCGGTGGTCGGGCGATACTCGAGTTACTTCGGAGGGAGCCGAAGGAATCGAGTGGAAGGCCGGAAGCAAAAGCGACACGTAAGTATCGAGGTAAGCTCGTGTGTGCGAGCGTAAGTGAGGTCGTATCCTCTTTACGGGGATGATCTTAGGCGACGATTCGACCCAAGACTTCCCATGGAAGGTCTATGTTGAGATCGGACGGCAAGTGGCTGTCAAATCCACTTATATTTTGATCTAACTCTTTATTGTAGTCAAAAATCCTGGCCATCAGTTCAACCGGCCAGTTCAACCGGTGGTCAAAAATCAGCCTCAAGGAGTCAAGCTTTATCACCATTTTTCAAGGAGTTTTGCGCCCATTTGTGATTGGTTGAAGACCCATTCGTTGAGGGGCTTAAAGGCTATAAAATGAGGGCCAAACCTAGGGTTTCATCCTCAATTCTAAGTGCTCAAAAGCCTCCGTTATGCTACAACTCTCCGACGACTCTACAACAACGAAGTGCTGCCAACAACCCTAGCTTAAAGTTTCTTTTGTTTAGTTGTTGGTATAATCTTAATTTTTTATTGCTTTCAATATTGTAATTCTTTTTAATCGAGGCTTTTCATTGCATTTTACTTTAATAGAAGAGAGGGTTTGTCTCTCTATCTTTTTGCTTCGAAGGATTTTGTAATCGTAAAACTCCTACCTCCAACGAGGAGGAGTGTTTTAGTGAATTGCCCTCCGTACACGGTCTTGGACCGTTAGGGCCTTGGAGTGGTAGCCGAAGGCTACGAACCAAGTAAAAAAACTATTTGTCTCATTTAGTTTTTATTTACATTTCCGCTACGTTTAATTGTCTATCGAACGATTTAAAAGAAAAGTTTTTATCGTTATTCACCCCCCCTCTAGCGATCCGCTTCGATCCAACAATTGGTATCAGAGCCGGGGCTTGCTAAGATTTGGTGAAACCACCAATCTAGCCATTTTTCACAGATTTATTTTTCTTTTATTTCTGTTTATTTTTGATTTATTTCGCTTTGTTAAATTTACTCCCTTTTACTAATCCAAGGCGAGTCTTGGTACTTTGTTTTGTGTTTTATCGTTGCTAGTTTCTTCGTCTTCGTCCCTTTTTGTCTTTTGTTCTAATGGCCCATCTCGAGGGTTTTAGCACCGTCCGACCTCCGTTTTACAATGGAGATGACTTCCGTTATTGGAAGGGTCGGATGGAATGCTTTCTCAAAACCCAAATCGAGATGTGGATCATAATCCAAACGAGTTTCACACTTCCGACTAATGAAGTGGGTGACTCCTTGGATTATGATCAATGGACCATTGCGACAAAACGACAAGTCGAAGCCAACGCCAAGGCAACACAAATCCTCCAATGCGGCTTGTCCAAGGAGGAGTTAAATCGCGTCGGCCCCTTCATTAGCGCAAAGGACCTTTGGACAAAGCTGATCGAGTTACACGAAGGATCGGATCAAGCTAAGGTTTGCAAACGTGATTTGTTGTTCAATAAATTGTACAGACTAAAAATGCAGGAACACGAGTCCGCGACGCAACTCCACGCCCGTGTCCAAGACATAGTCAACAACCTACACGCAATCGGGCAAAAGGTTGAAAATCGCAACCTCATAAGGTATGTTCTAAACTCTTTTCCGAGGACTACCTTGTGGGCATCCATGGTCGATGCCTACAAGGTCTCCAAGGACCTTTCTAAACTTAGATTAGATGAACTCTTTTCGGATTTTGAATTACATGAGCAATCCAACTCGGAACCCGAGAGGGGTATAGCCTTGTTTGCAGGTTCAAAGAAGAAGAAAATCGCAAGCCACCACCAACCGAGGAGGAAGATGAGTCCGAAGAAGAAGTTGACCCAGAATTGACTGCCGAACTAATGAACCTAGCTCGAAGGATAGCCAAGGGACGAAAGCGAACCACAACTCGACCCAACCAAGGTAAGCCTAAAAGTTCTAATATTAGGTGTTATGAGTGTAACAGGTTTGGACATATAAAGTCCGAGTGCCCCAAGCTCAACCACCAAGCACCTAAGCACAAGAAGGCCCTCAATGCGACATGGGAAGAAGCGTCATCCAAAGAAGACGAAGACCACGTCTTCATGGCGAAATCGATTGAGTCCGACACGGAGACCGAACCTGAACTTGAGTCAGAACCTGAGGATGACTCGGACTACGAAGCTACCTTCAAGTCAAGCCACGGATACACATCCGGTTCAAAAGATACCCTTAAGGTGAGTCGAACCTTATTTAATACTTTACATAATACGGTTAGGTTTTTGTCTAGGAAGTTAGCTAAGTCTGAGTCCAAGGTCGAGACCCTGGTTGAGGAAGTTAAACTCCTTAAACACGATGTCTCCCTAACCTCTTCGACTAGTCGAGTTCAAGAGAAGGACTCAACTCGGGTTGAAAAACTCGAAGTTGAGAACTCACTCTTGAAAAGGCAAGTCGAAGATCTTAGGAATACGTTGGAAAGGTTTACTTTGGGATCCAAAGGACTTGACCTCCTACTTGGATCGCAAAGGGCCGTGTACAACAAGGCCGGACTAGGGTTTAGCTCAAACACGACCAATAAGTCGTATATGTCAATCGTAAGTAGACATAAAAAATGTGTCCAAGCATGGGTCCCTAAGACCACTTTGATTTCAACTCTAGGATCCAACTCGTACTGGGTTCCCAAGGACCAAATCCACTATGTGGATAGACCGAACCGATTCAACGGTCTTCGGGGAGCCAGTACAAAACATGTTTGTGTTTTAACTTTGAAATTGCATGCTTAGATTTTTTTTTTCTTTCATGAACTCACTTAGAACACGTAAATAACCAACTAAAATCCTTCGAAAAGATTGAGCCTCGGGGAGCCTCTTTTCAAAAATAACTAGTTAGACGAGGAAATAATTTTAGGTGAGTCAAGTCATCATTTTCTTGAAAATGGCTTTGTCTAAGGAAGTGGTCGATGATCCGATAAAAGAAGGCCCCTGTGCCTCGCCACGACCTGGAAGCCATGATCTTGAAAAGGTAAACTTGACAAGCCTAGGGTCAAATCCAAATCTAACATTACTTAAACATAAATGCACTTAATCAACTTAATTGGAAGTCATCTCACAAAGAACACATAAGTATAACATGCTTGATCATATAGACTCCGGTGAGATGACCTAGGTTTAACAACTTACAACCAATTTTTTTTTTTTTAAAAATATAATAATCTAACATCCAATCCAACCACCTTGTGTGTAGGATCAATGGATGTTAGACAGCGGTTGCTCCCGACACATGACCGGGGATCAACTCAAATTCACGAAGCTTCGATTCAAACGACAAGGATCGGTAGCCTTTGGGAATAACGGCAAGCTCAAAATCCTCGGATCAGGTGATATCGAGCTTAACTCGAATTTTGTTATTAAAAATGTATTACTTGTAGAGAATTTTGAATATAACCTGCTTAACGTAAGCCAATTATGTGACAATAATTATAAGGTCGTATTTTTAGAAAATGAATGTGTAATTAAAACAAATGAAACAGCTAAAACAATACTCAAAGGAACTAGGACAAATAACATTTATACAATTAACTTAATCAAATCCTCAGCCAAATGTCTTATGACCACGGAAGAGGAATCATGGTTGTGGCTAAACGACTCAGTCACTCCAAGACTCGTCCACAAGATGAGTCAGAGTGGCCTAGTCAGAGGCTTACCCAACCTTAACAATTTGGTTAATAAAATCTATAATGCTTGTCAAAAAGGAAAACAACCTAGGACACAACACAAGTTAACTAACCAAGAACGAACCTCAAGTGTACTTGAGCTCCTGCATATGGATCTATTCGATTCACATGGAGCCAATTCACTCAATAAAAGTCAATATTGCTTAGTCATAATTGATGACTACTCTAGGTTTACCTGGGTTAGGTTCATCAAACATAAAAATGATACCCAAGATCAATTAATCAATTTATTCAAATTAATCGAGAATCAAGAAAACCTTAAGGTTAAAAGAATTAGAAGCGATCATGGTGGTGAATTCGAAAATCAAAGGTTCACCGACCGTAACCTAGCGGATACCACAATGAATTCTCTTGCCCTAGGACCCCTCAACAAAATGGCCTAGTGGAGCAGAAAAACCGAACTCTACAAGAAGCCGCTAGGACCATGTTGAACGAATATGACCTACCCGATAGGTTTTGGGCAGAAGCCGTGAGTACGGCATGCTATGTCCAAAATAGAATCCTTATGGTAAAGAGGCACCTTAAGACCTCATACGAGATTTATCACGATAAAATACCTAACATCAAGTACTTTAGGGTATTTGGGTGTAAGGTACATATCCTAAATACTAAGGATTACCTAGGGAAATTTACATCCAAGACCACGACCGGAATCTTTCTAGGATACTCGACTACAAGTCGAGCTTATAGAGTATATAACCATGACACCCTTAGAGTCGAGGAGACTATCAATGTAGTATTTGATGAAGGACATGAACCTACAAAACCCCCGGCAACCCCAATTAGTGAGCCGATTCATACTAGACCTAACTCTGATCTGGAGATCAGGTCTAGTGTTAATCCTAACCTAAGTCAACCAAGTCACTCTATTGATCAAGTGATAGATGACTCCAAACAAACTAATGTTCAACCAAGTCACCCCATTGATCAAGCATTAGGTGACACAAACCCAACCCAATCTAGGATTCAGACTAACCACCCTATCGATCAAGTGATAGGAGATCCTAATCTAGGAGTTCGAACTAGAGCATCCTATAGGAACCTTAGTCAAATTTCCTTAATTTCAAAGATAGAACCCAAATCAATTGAACAAGCTCTTCTTGATCCCGATTGGATTATTGCAATGCAAGAAGAGCTAGCTCAATTTACTAGGAATGAAGTGTGGGAATTAGTACCACCACCTAAAGACAAAATGATAATTGGAACAAGGTGGGTGTTTCGAAATAAGCTTGATGATAAAGGTGAAGTAGTTAGAAACAAGGCTAGGTTAGTCGCCAAAGGGTTTAGTCAAGTCGAAGGCTTAGATTACGACGAAACCTATGCCCATAGCTAGACTCGAATCCATTCGAATGTTGCTAGATTATGCACATCGAGGATTTAAGCTGTTTCAAATGGATGTTAAGTCGGCATTCTTAAATGGATACATTAAAGAAGAAGTTTATGTTAGCCAACCCCTCGGATTCGAAAATCTAGATAAACCCGACCATGTTCTAAAACTTAAGAAAGCTCTCTATGGACATAAACAAGCTCCTCGAGCTTGGTACGAGAGACTTTCAATCCATCTTAAGTCAAAAGGGTTTAACCAAGGCTTAGTTGACCCAACTCTCTTCGTAAAAACCTTAGGTAAAGAAATATTCATAGCTCAAATTTACGTAGACGATATAATTTTTGGAACCTCTAACTCAGCCTTACTAAACGAGTTCGTTTCACTCATGGAAAGTGAGTTTGAAATGAACTTGGTAGGCGAGTTAAGTTTCTTTTTAGGTCTACAAATTAAACAAACTAAGGATGGTATATACCTATATCAACAAAAATACACTAAGGAGTTAATTAAAAGATTTGGAATGCAAGACGCTAAGATAATAAACACCCCAATGGTGATTAATGTTAACATAGGAGAAGACCTAGAAAGTAAGTCAATTGACTTAAAGTACTATAGGAGCGCGATAGGAAGTCTCCTATACTTAACTGCGAGTCGACCCGACATCCTATTCGCAGTAAGTATGTGCGCCAGGTTTCAAACTTGTGCTAAGGAGTCTCACCTAACCCTAGTTAAGCGTATCCTTAGATATCTTAAGGGTACACTTAACGTTGGTATTTGGTACCCTAGATCTACGGAGTTCGAACTAATCGGCTACTCCGATTCGGATTATGCCAGTAGTAAACTCGATAGAAAGAGCACGAGTGGTTGTTGTCAACTACTCGGCTCAAGTCTAGTGAGTTGGTCTAGTAGGAAGCAACATTGTGTTGCCTTATCTACCACCGAAGCCGAATACGTTGCGATGGGTGAGTGTGTAACTCAGCTTCTTTGGATGAAGCACACTCTCCGAGACTTTAGGTTGGACTTCACCAAAACTAAAATTTTTGTAGACAACATAAGTTCGATAAATCTAACTAAGAACCCTATATGCCATTCAAGGACAAAGCATATAGAGGTAAAATACCATTTCATTCGAGAACATGTAGCCAACGGTTCCATACAACTCGAATATGTTGACTCGAAGTCTAACCTAGCAGACATATTTACTAAACCACTACCCGAAGCCGAATTTAGTCTCTTGAGACGAAGATTAGGCATGTGCGTAATAGAATAGGAACTTAGAAATTATATTTTATTACTACTATTTCTTACTTTTTTTTCATGGAACTAGCATAGGACATACCTTAGATATCATGCACCTATAGATTTAAGGAGCCAATACATCTCACAACACATAGGACTAATGTGTTTGTGTACTTATAGATGGGCGTGAGATGTTAGGACCTTACTCACAGTTCGGATGTAGAGCTAGTGCATCGCTATGAACCACGGAGTATAATCATACCGACTCTGACCAGGACTGGTTGATCCTTCATATCAATCAAGCCAAATATGAGTCGAACATTTTATAGATGAACTTATTTTCAGTATATTATTTTTAAAAATAAAAATGTGGAACATGCTTGGACTTTAAATTTAACATTTATTTTGTTTTCCACACACCTCTTACTCTTTTCGATATACGGTAAAAGGGGGAGAAAAAGGAGAAAAAGGACAAAAGTTAAGGGGTGAAATTTTTTTTTTTGATAACTTAACTCTTACTTCATAATTAAACCAAAAGTTAACTTTAAGTTTTGAAAACTTATTTAACTTTTAACAAAAGGCCAAGGTTAAGAAATCATTTGGTTTCTTAACTTAAAACTTATTTTAAACACTATGGCCAATATTAAGTAATTTCGGTTACTTAATTCTTTTTCTTAGTAGCACATATCAAGGGGGAGAGTTAAAACCCTTTCTCAAGTACTCACCCTCGGTCAAGGGGGAGGATTCCTCAAGGGGGAGCACTTGAAAAAGAATTTTTATATACTCCTACTCATTCATGCATAATCTCATACTTATTTTTGTCTTAACTTTGTATGTGGGTTTGCCATAAATCAAAAAGGGGGAGATTGTTGGTGCAGTGGGCACCTAAGTCGAACCTAAGTTTTGATTATAGCAAACGATATAAAGTTAAGCTTATATTGTTATCTCACGAGCTAAATCAAGTGTGCAGAAAAGTCTCAATCTTTGGGTGAAGGCTAGCGACACCCGGAGGAAGCCGCGGTGGTCGGGCGACACTCGAGTTACTTCGGAGGGAGCCGAAGGAATCGAGTGGAAGGCCGGAAGCAAAAGCGACACGTAAGTATCGAGGTAAGCTCATGTGTGCGAGTGTAAGTGAGGTCGTATCCTCTTTACGGGGATGATCTTAGGCGACGATCCGACCCAAGACTTCCCATGGAAGGTCTATGTTGAGATCGGACGGCAAGTGACCGTCGAATCCACTTATATTTTGATCTAACTCTTTATTGTAGTCAAAAATCCTGGCCATCAGTTCAACCGGCCAGTTCAACCGGTGGTCAAAAATAAGCCTCGAGGAGTCAAGCTTTATCACCATTTTTCAAGGAGTTTTGTGCCCATTTGTGATTGGTTGAAGACCCATTCATTGAGGGGCTTAAAGGCTATAAAAGGAGGGCCAAACCTAGGGTTTCATCCTCAATTCTAAGTGCTCAAAAGCCTCCGTTACGCTGCAACTCTCCGACGACTCTACAACAATGAAGTGCTGCCAACAACCCTAGCTTAAAGTTTCTTTTGTTTAGTTGTTGGTATAATCTTAATTTGTTATTGCTTTCAATATTGGAATTCTTTTTAATCGAGGCTTTTCGTTGCATTTTACTTTAATAGAAGAGAGGGTTTGTCTCTCTATCTTTTTGCTTCGAAGGCTTTTGTAATCGTAAAACTCCTACCTCCAACGAGGAGGAGTGTTTTAGTGAATTGTCCTCCGTACACGGTCTAGGACCGTTAGGGCCTTGGAGTAGTAGCCGAAGGCTACAAACCAAGTAAAAAAACTATTTGTCTCATTTAGTTTTTATTTACATTTCCACTGCGTTTAATTGTCTATCGAACGATTTAAAAGAAAAGTTTTTATCGCTATTCACCCCTCCCCCTCTAGCGATCCGCTTCGATCCAACAGTAGCTTCGCCGAGCAGCCGTGATTTTCCTTCCTCTTCACCAGTGTTCCACAGCAGCTTGGTGACCGGAGCTGAGATGATCGAGTTGGATGGGATCCCTAAAGGCTGGGGTTATCTTTTACTGGCGCGATTGCGACAACACCTTCATCCAGTTCCGACAGCCTTCAATTCTTCAATTCCGGTGGCAGAACCCCATTTCCAGCATTGGTGAAGACTTGTAGACTATCACAGCTCCGGTTCCTTCCATTTTCGGGCCGTGATTCATGCTGCTCCGCTTTCCACATTCATCCACCGGCTGTCGTGGTCATGATAGTCCCAAAGTCAATCACCGAAGTAATGATCCATTCCATCAATTCTATCTTTCGTCGAAAGATTATTCTGACAAGATATCCATGCCATTGAAGCCGTTAGAAGCTGTCCGGATCTGTCATGGGTAACCAGAGAGGGTGGTTCCTTTCCTAGAGTTGTGGATGAGAGTTGGTTAATTTTTATTCTATGGTTCATGTTGTGTTTTCATTTGTATTTGCACTTGTGTTTTCCTTCATATTTGCACTTGTGTTTTAATTTGTGTTGTCACTGGGGTTCTTACATTGTGTTTGCATTAGTGTTTTCAATTTTGTTTTCGCTAGTGTTTTTAATGTGTGCTTTCACCAGTGACCTTGAATTGTGTTTTTACTAGTGTTCGTAATCTGTGTTTTCACTAGTGTTTTTAACTTGTGTTTTAATCTGCGATTTATCATGTATTTTATTCTGTATTCTAACTTGTGTTTTAACTCAAGTCGTAGTTAGAGTTTTAATTGTGTTATGTTTGATTATGTTTAGTTAATTTTTTACCAGTGTACCGTATAGTGACAGTGCGGTGCCTGGTTGAATTGCTTACTTTCCTTGCATTTAGTTTTCAGTGACTGTTTGATCATTGTATCGTATAGTGACAGTGCGGTGCTTGGTTGAATTTTTCACTTTTGTTTCTTGACCATTGTGTCGTATAGTGATAGTGCGGTGCTTGGTTGAATTATTTTATGTCTGTTAGTTTAGTTTTTTTAGTGACTGTTTGATCACTGTACCGTATAGTGACAGTGCGGTGCTTAGTTGAATTGTTCACATTTATTTCTTGATCATTGTACCGTATAGTGACAGTGCGGTGCATGATCACCTACTTTTGCACATTAGGATAGTTACTTGTTAATTGTTATTTGGTTGTTAGATTTACTTCCTGCAGATTTAATTTTCATGTCTGTTTACCAGAATTGTTTGGCCATTGCATCGTATAGTGACAGTGCGGTGCAAGGTTGAATCGTTCTTGCATTAGGTTAGCTTTGAATAATTGTTTTGATAAATTGTAAAAACCCCCAGTGTTTACTTCTGTTTAAAAATAAATGTCCAGCCATTAGGTTCATTGGGAGACGATCCGAGTCAGTCCTATACTGCATTAGTGTAGTTAGGGTGTTCGGTAAATAATTTGGGAATGGCATTGTGACAATTAAAATCGTTCGATCAAATTTTGGCATCGTTGCCGGGGACTTTAATAACATTAGTTTGTCTTTAAACTGTAGTTTGTTTGTTTGTTTTCTTTTTCTTTTGTTATTAGGGTCTTTCTTATCATTTATATTTGGTTCTCATTGTGTTTGTTTGTGGTGATGACTAGGTCTTCAGGTGATAATCTACTTGAGTTTTATGCAGCAGTTTTTCTCTTCCCTTAGAGGCCCAGCCTAGGAAGCGGGTTGTTGAAGAAAAGGCTAGGGAATTCCAAGAGCTAGCAGATTCCCAAGTATGCCAAGTTTTTTTAAAGATCTATGTCTCAACGAGAAGTTGTACTCTTTCTATGGAGGTAGGAGATACTGTAGTTCGGTTCAGTATTTTGGACGCTATGAGGTACCCGATGGAGGATCATTATATTCTTAGCGTGGTTATAGCTGATGAGCTGGACTACATGAACTTTATTTCTTAGTCTTTTTTTCATTTGGATATCTTTGCACCTTCTACATTTTATTGTGGGTTTATTGATTCTGATGATTTTGATGTTGATAATGATTTGTTGTTAGGACCTATTTGTGGGCCCTCTTTATTGTAGATAAGGATATAGAATGTGTAGGGACTTTCACGCTTTAGGTGACGTCCCAAGGATCACTTCCATCAGATGTTTGTGAGATTCATGGTCGAGCATGGGATAATCTTAGGTCATATCATCTCTGTGCATGGTATTGAAGTAGATCCTGCTAAAATTCATGTTATTTCTTCTCTATCTTACCCCGCTTATGTGCGAAAAGTTTGTGCTTTTCTGGGTCATGCAGGTTTCTACAGATGTTTTATCAGAGGCTTCAGTAAGATTGCCCCTACCCTTGACCAACTTGTTGCAGAAGGATATGGTATTTCAGTTTGACCAAGATTTTGGTAGAGATCGAGCCCACCCCCATAGCAGATTCTTTTCCAGATGAGCAATTTTTCACCTGTAGGGTAAGACACCATGGTATGCAGATCTTGTAATTATTTAGTTGCCCATGTTAGACCTTCACATTTTACTCATGCACAAGTCCAGAAATTAAAATGTGATGTTAAGTACTATGTACGGGATGATCCTTATCTTTGGAAGTTTTGTAGTGATCAGATCATTAGACGATGTGGACATGATTATGAGTTTCATTCCATAATTACTTATTTTTTGTCATTCTCTGGCTTGTGGGAGACACTTTGTACTCCAGAGAACTGCTAGAAAAGTTTTAGAGTCTGGTTTGTATTGGCCCACCCTATTTTATGATGCCTCTGAATTTTACAAGTCTTGTGAGCAATGTCAACGAACAGGGAACATAGGACGTAGAAATGAAATGCTTCAACAATCTATACTATTATGTGAGATTTTTGATGTTTGGGGTATTGATCTTATGGGTCAGTTTCATATTTCTTTTGGATTTTTCATATATTCTTTTGGCAATTGATTAGGTTTCTAAATGGGTGGAGGTCATCCCCACCAGGACTGATGATTCTCTAGTGGTTATGGATTTTGTTAGGTCTCACATATTTTGCAGATTTGGAGTACCCAGGGCGATCATTAGTGATCAAGGGTCTCACTTTCACAATAGACGTAGGCCATTTTAAGCAGAGAGATCAAGTCTATATTGGAGAATACGATGGGGCAAGACATGATGATGCTTCTTCTTCGACATGAAAGGGGAGTGTATTTTTTTATTTACTGTATTTATTTTCTTCCTTTCATGTTCGGAATAATTTGTATGGGTTGATTGCTTGTTTGCCTATTTACCTAGGGTTGTTAGTTGTTTTTGAGTCAAATAATATTCCCTATGCATGCCTTCGTATCATTTCAGAGGTGATAAAAATTAGTTAAGTTTGATCATCAAATTGTGGATTTTTGTGTATGATAGGAGACTTCACCTGCATGCAGTCACTTGTTATGATGGTGAACTTTTTATTAACAGACTAAGCTTGATGTTTTATTCACCTAGTGAGGTTGCAAGCCATTCTTATCATCTACCCACTTTTGTGTGATAACACATGTGATACTTGTTACTCTAGAACTTGCTTTGAGTCTTTTCAAAACTGCAGTAACATTTACTTACATGAATATGATGAAGGATTTCATTCTTGGCTCTTTTCTGACTTGGTTTGCTTGTCTAATCCATGTGATACTTACTAATTCCATATCTTACTTATCATATCTCTTCATTTGCTATCCATTGTCTTTGTATCTTTATGGATTATCTTTTGTATATCTATTATTTTCCATGTTGGAGGAATAGTTTGATGGGTTGTATTGTCCAAGATGGACAAAATTTTAAGTGTGGGGGAGGAGCTATATTATTTTTTATTGGAAACATGCTATGGAAGGCAGAGTTTTCAGAGGTCATTGGTCTTGAGATATATTTTCCTGTGATTAGTACTTGATAAAAAAACAAAAAAAAAGAAGAAGAAATGGCGCCATTGATGTTTCTTTTGTTAAAAAAAAAAGAAAGAAAGAAAAGAAAAAATGTGCAATTGTAATGCAGGCAAATGAAATTGCAATGTGTTGGATAGAGCCATTTGATCTTGAATCCAAGTCTAAAGTTTCCAATTGTCCTAGCCTCTTCCCATATTGCTGGTTACTGAGCATTTCACAGAGCAACTCATTAGGTTTATTTATCCAATTCTTCTATTTTTTCCTGTTCATTGTACCTTTGTTTGTACTTCTCTTTGTATACTTTATCTGTAGTCTACTTTTGATCTTGTTTTGATTCTTGATAAATCCTTTTGATTCATGTATGAGATGTATTGATAGCAATAAAGAAGTAGATGATAAGCAAGCATATGGTAGTGCAGGATTACATGTTGTTTTGAAGGCACCCCACTTCTATATTTATTATGTGAGCATTAGTGCATTTATCCATTTTGGGAGGTTTTGTATCAAGCTTAGTCTATTTGATTTGACTGTAAATCATCACACATGTTGACTATTGTAGGAGTCGGATCTTTTGAATACCCTAGATCCGGATCAATTTGGTGATCCTAAGTAACTTTATTTTTCTAGCTTTGAATCATTGATCTAGGTATTGTTTGGGGAACTAGTTAGGGAGTCAGTATTTCTTTGTTTTTAGTATTGCTTGGGACGTGCAAGAATAAGTGTGGGGGAGTTGATAACTGTCATTTTGTTGTATTATTTTGGTGTGTAATATCATCGTTTTAATCCTCTCGTGTGTTTAATTGTTGATTATTTACATGTTTTATGAGTTGGATCATCTTTTGGACCTAATTGTAAATTCTCCTATATTTTGAATTTATATGCAAAATTTGTCTTTAATTGTAGGAGAACGAGATGGGCCACTGGATTAGACTCAAGTTGGATCAAATATGGCTTCATCTAGGACTTGAAGGATCATTCCAAACTGGATTAATCTGGGTCTTCCATCGTGATCGAAGGCAAATCGATCAAGGGATTAGATCTGAGCATTATGGACCATTTGAGAAAAGCAGTTGATTCTGAGCCATCTATCCAGATATGGAGAGATCCAGTCCATACATTTCGATCTGGACATTTGAGCCCTTCCTCCAGACTCGACCGATCGTAATTATCCCTTCATATGAATCAGATCCATCCATTCAAAATCGGAGGAATCACAACCGTTGGATCACAACCTTCTCAATGGATTAATCAACTTAATCAAGCCCTAGCTTCAATTGGACGGCTGAGATCGGTGGGAAAAATGATCAGACGACTCAGAAAAATTATTTAATCATCCTTCTTAAGCATCGAATCCAGAATCGCGACGCTCCTCCAAAATCGCACTACGCCAGCGGCTTTCTTCCACACCATCCACTCGAAGCACCGCCGACCATTCCCTTCCTCCACCAAGGCCGGCGGTGGCATTCCCTATTTCCTCATCTTTTCCACGCAGCGCAAAGAACACGCAGCTTGACTTCTTCTCCTTCACGCAAGGAAGCTTGCACAGAAGGCGTCGGCGACGATCGGCTGAAGAAGTACATCCGCGAGACCAGAACGCACAGCGCAGAAAATCGCGACACAGAGATCGCGCGACATCCTTTTTCCTCAACGCACGGCGAGTGGTGACTTCACCTCCACAGCATCTCGGCAATAGTTCCGACAGTAACCATCGGTGATCATTCCAACCATCCCAAGCATGCTTGATCGGAGCGGCACAAGTTCTGCACTTGGGCAGATTGTAGCTTCGCCGAGCAGCCGTGATTTTCCTTCCTCTTCACCGGTGTTCCACAATAGCTTGGTGACCGAAGTTGAAACGACCCAGTTGGATGGGATCCCTAAAGGCTGGGGTTATCTTCTACTGGCGCAATCGCGATAGCACCTTCATCCAGTTCCGACAGCCTTCAATTCTTCAATTCCGGTGGCAAAACCCCATTTCCAACATCGGTGAAGACTTGTAGACTATCACAGCTCCATGATTCGTGCCGCTCCGCTTTCCGCATTTATTCACAAGCTGCCATGGTCGCGGTAGTCCCGAAGTCCATCACCGGAGCAGTGATCCGTTCCACCAATTCCAGCTTTCATCGGAGGATTATTCTGACAAGAGATCCATGCCATTGAAGCCATTAGAAGCTGTCCAGATCTATCATGGTTAACCGAAGAGGGTGGTTCCTTTCCGGGAGTTGTGGATGAGAGTTGGTTAATTTTTATTCTATCGTTCATGTTGTGTTTTCATTTGTATTTGCACTTGTGCTTTCCTTCATACTTGCACTTGTGTTTTCATTTGTGTTGTCATTGGTGTTCTTACATTGTGTTTGCATTAGTGTTTTCAATTGTGTTTTCGCTAGTGTTTTTAATATGTGCTTTCACCAGTGGCCTTGAATTATGTTTTTACTAGTGTTCATAATTTGTGTTTTCACTAGTATTTTTAACTTGTGTTTTAATATGTGATTTACCTTGTATTTTTTTCTATATTTTAACTTGTGTTTTAACTCGAGTCATAGTTATAGTTTTAATTGTGTTATGTTTGATTATGTTTAGTTTAGTTTCATTTAGTGTTTGACCAGTGTACCGTATAGTGACAGTGCGGTGCCTGGTTGAATTGCTTATTTTCCTTGCATTTAGTTTTCAGTGACTGTTTGATCATTGTATCGTATAGTGACAGTGCGGTGCTTGGTTGAATTGTTCACTTTTGTTTCTTGACCACTATGCCGTATAGTGACAGTGCGGTGCTTGGTTGAATTATTTTATGTCTGTTAGTTTAGTTTTTAGTATTTGTTTGATCCTTTGTATTCGTATAGTAATGATCCGGTGCTTGGTTGAATTGTTCACATTTGTTTCTTGATCATTGTATCGTATAGTGACAGTGTGGTGCGTGATTAGTTACTTTTGCACATTAGGATAGTTACTTGTTAATTGTTATTTGGTAGTTAGATTTACTTCCTGCAGATTTAATTTCCATGTCTGTTTACCAGAATTGTTTGGCCATTGTATTGTATAGTGACAGTGCGGTGCAAGGTTGAATCATTCTTGCATTAGGTTAGCTTTGAATAATTGTTTTGATAAATTGTAAAAAACCCCAGTGTTTACTTCTGTTTAAAAACAAACGTCCACCCATTAGGTTCATTGGGAGACGATCCGAGTCAGTCCTATACTATATTAGTGTAGTTAGGGGGGTCGGTAAATAATTTAGGAACGGTATTGCGACAATTAAAATCATTCGATCACTCCACATCAGTCGGTCGATATGGTACTTCAGCTTTCCGAGTCGATTGTACCTGTTTCAGTCAACTCCAGGTCACCTGGCTCCGCATTGGAAAATTTGCCTTTCCAGTCGACTGGACCTCCTCAGTCGACTGGAGCTCTTTCCATCTTGGTTGCCAAATCTTCGATCGATCACCAACTAATCTTGCCAATTGGATATCTAGTCGACTAGACCATACTCAGTTGACTGGAACTCAATCGATTGGAAACCTTTCAGTCGATTGGTTCTTGGAAAAATGAGATTAGCAAAAACATACAGTATAAAATACAATAGCAGTAGTAATACTGCTCGATCTCAACTCCTTAGTCCCACATGGACTATCCGTTGGATCGACGCCTAGCTTTGTCCCCATACATAGGACTCGACCTCACCTCTTCTCTCAAGGCTTACTTGCCAACTGTCCTGCTGGACTTTTCATACTTGACATCCGATCTGACCCAATAGGACTTCTACTAGCTATACAGTCCCTCTAACCCAGCTAGTCTTCATGTCGATTGTCTCATATCCTGACCCAATCGGTCTTTATGCTAGATGTCCGGTCTCATGACCCATCTGGTATTCCTGCCTGATGTCCAGTCCTTCTGATTTATCAAGGTTTTTGCCTAGTATCCGGTCAACGCTGTTGGTGCAATCGACCCAGGTTACGATTGACCAGACTCGAGTTTGACTCGAGTAGTGTTTTGATATTTGACATTGATGTTCGACAAAATGTATGACAATGTGATTGTCATAGAAAAATTAAAGTCTTGAGTACTTGGCATTGAAAGTCCAAATGGGACACTTGGAAATGGGAAAGTCCAACATGGGTTGGCATGGAAAGTCCAAGCATGGGTCTTGGCAAATGGAAATTTCAACATGGGTTGGCATGGAAAGTCCAAGCATGGGTTTTGGCAAGGGAAAGTCCAATCTTGAGTCTTGGCATTTAAAATGTCCAACATAGGTTGGCAAGGGAAGTCCAAGGGTTGATATTGGCGGCGTAAAGTCCAAGCGGGAGTCTTGGAAGCATAAGTCCAATGGTTTAGCGGCGTAAAGTCCAAGCATGTGTCTTGGCAGCGTAAGCCCAAATGTGTCTTGGCAGTATGTACTAGTTAAGCATTCCAATAGCCGATGGAAGCACCTGAAGGCTAGCATATGGATGAATAAGTCATGGAGGACTTGGAGGGATCCGATAGGCGTGAAGCTGACGGAGGTGGCTAGAAGGCTTAGGTCTAGGCTAAGGGAGGTCTAGCAAGTATGAGGGCATCATACTTGGGGTTAAAACCTCATGTTTGAGGTTTGACAGTCGACTAGGGTTATGGACTAGTCGACTGGTCAAGTGTTTTGACACTTGGCAGCAAAGTTGACTTGTATCAGTCGACTAGGACTATGACCAGTCGACTAATAGGAGTCCATTGGCACTCGACTGTGGCAAATGTCCTTCGCATGATCATTGCCCGGCATTAGAAAATCAGCGATGGCTTTGAGCAATCGGCTTATGGTGAAGTCAGCGATTATTGATGTTGCAGATACAAAAGGTTCCAGAGTCGACTGTTAGGGTTTGACAGTCGAGTGATGGCTCGATCAATCGACTGCTGGGCATGATCAGTCGACTGATGGTCTATCCATTGGAACTTATCCAATGTGGTTTGGGCCATTGTGAGACAATGGCTACAAGAGCAGTCGACTGATAATCGCAATCAGTCGACTGATAGGTGAAATCTAGCTTGAATGCAGGTTATAAAAGTAGCTCGTGGAGAGGGATTTAGCAAGGGTTTCTTCAGGTGATTTGGAGGGGATTTGCTGCTGTAATCCAGACCTTCAAGGCTATTCTCAAGCAACCAAAAGCAAGCATTTAAAGATCTCTTGTAAAGTGTTTTCCCTTTACTTGTATTGTATTTCATCTTAGTATTTGCTTGTATTCATTGTATTACTTAGTGTAATCTCTTGTACGAGATTTCTCCACCTCCGACGTATTGTCGAGAAGGAGAGTTATTGTTTAGTCGTGTTGATTGCATCGCTAGAGCTCATTTGAGCTCACCCTGTGGAGTAGGAACCACAAGGTTCCGAACCACGTATATCCTTGTGTATTTGTTTTGTGATTGTTCTTGTGTTTTTATTTGTGTCTTTCTATTATTTCCGCTGCATACTAATCGACGTATGACACACTATTCACCCCCTCTAGCGACGTCCAATTTCCAACAAGTGGTATCAGAGCGAGGCCTCTCTTCATTTGGATTAACCGCCAAGGGAGCACCCTAGAGGGCAAGATGGATCATCAAGGGAAATTGGGTGACAACATCAACATTCCACCGTCCTTCGATCGCGAAGATTTTGCATATTGGAAAAATAGAATGATGGACTTTCTTATGTTCGATTTTGATAATTTGATTAGTGTCATAGTAGGTTTTTGTTAGGGCAATCAACCCATGTGATATGGTTTTGATGTGTATGGCAAAGGGTTTAAGTTAGGATGATTGGATTTGATATGTGCATTGAAGTTTTGCAGGACTTAGTAATCCGCACATAGAGCTTTGGCAAGTGTCACCAACTCACAATCTCGTGCTTGAGTCGGCGACGGAGCATTATAGAGCCATGCGCTTGATGCATCCGAAGGACCGTCAGACGAGATGACTTGAAGCGAAGCCAAGGAAGTAGACTTCGAGGGTAAGAGACGCGAAGGAGCATTGCAGAGTCGTGCACTTAATGCTGCCGAGGGACGTGGCCGCGAACGAAGAGAGCTTCGGTGAGGGACTTCAAGTGAGATGAGAGAATGAATGAAATGTAAGTAGCTCATTAAAGTGAACATGGTCGAATGGCTAAGTGTCGGAGGCTCAATCGCAAGGGTTGAGGTTTACCCGACCTCCGGACGCTCAAACAGAGGTAAAGATTGAGGTTTACTCGGCATCAGTCGATTGCCATGTCATGGCAGTCGACTGCTCCAAGTCGAACGGGGTTCGACAGGTGTTCGATTGGTGGGTTTCTGGCCTAGTAGTGGACTACCATGGAATGGCGATCATTGCGGACCATCGATCGATTACGAGATGCGATCGGCCCGATGAAGCGATCGCGAGCACATAACCTCTCATAGGTGATCGATCATCGGAGGCATCGATCGGTGATGGATACATCGATCTCGCTAAGGTTCCCGTTGGACTACAATGGTCGGGATCTGATGTGTTCAGAGGTCGTTGTAATGGCGGCAGTCGACTGATGGCGACCAACAAGAAGAAATCAGCCTTCCCTATAAAAAGAGAGGGTGTGGGCTTTTAGATGGCGAATGCTTATGCTCTAAGTGATCATCCAAGTGCCCCACAAAGCTTAAACTCCTTCTCCTAGTTTTCTTTCATATCTATTGTAAAAGAAGGAGTGTTCTCATTGGTGTAAAGGTTTACCTTCACTTTGCTTTGGCTAAAGGGAGAGACCAATAGTGGATTGGTTTCGGAGCGATTCACTGGAGATGAATCAGACCGTGGATTAGCGGCGAAGTCGTGAACCATGTTATATCGTTTGTTAGCATTGATTTTGTTTTTACTTATCGTTATTGTTGTTTAGCTTTTATATTTCTGCTTGTGCTAATAGAATTTGTAGACAATCAATGAAGCAATTCCATCATAAGACGAAGAGGGCTATTTACCCCCCTCTAGCCGGCCACCAATGCTCCTACAAGTGGTATCAGAGCCAAGGTAGCTTGTTGAGGACTAACCGCCACAACAAGAGCTACATCAAGGATGGTCGGCTTTAATATTCATCCGCCGAAGTTTGAAGGGGAATTTGCATGGTGGAAGAAACGCATGGAGGTGTTCTTCGAAACCGAGTTTGAAATTCTATTAATAATGGAAAATGGGTTCGAGATACCTAGGAATGAAGAAGGAAAGCCAATTGAGAAGTCTAGACGGACTAAAAGGCAAAGGGAGTAGTACTTAGCAAACTCAAAGGCAAAGCACCATCTCTACAACGTACTCCCCCAACAAGAAGTGAATCGGATAGGGGAGTGTGCAAGTGCCAAAGAAATGTGGGAGAGGTTGGTGGAATTCCATGAAGACACTTTCGAGGTCAAGCTTATGAGAAGAGATATCCTTCGCTCCCAATTAAGCAACATCAAACTCGAAAAGGGAGAAAAGGTAACCTCACTACACTCTCATTTTAAAGAAATTTGAATTGGACTAACGAGTGTAGGAGAAAAGCTATCAAACTGGGACATGATAATGAAGGTTATAGATGCCTTTCCCCTGTCCTCGAAGTGGAGCTCAATGGTGGACTCCTTCTACATCTCCAAAAATTTAGAAGTTAGCACCTTGGAGAAGTTCTTCTCAACCATGGAGCTCCATGAAACAAGGCTTGAAGGAATAAGTGAAGAATCAAGTATCAAGCAATCAAGAGGAGTAGCCTTGGTAGCCAACAAGGGAAAGAAGAAGAAGATAGAGACTCCCTCCTCATCCGATGAAGCATCCTCATCATCTTCCATGAATAGCAATGAAGATGCTTATATGGGACATATAAGAGATTATTGTTCTCTCTTGAACAAGAGCAAAGAAGAGAGGAGGAAGAAAGAAGAAAAGAAGAAGGGGAGCAAGAAGAAGGAAGAAGAGAAGAAGGCCAAAGAAAAAGGGAAGGCCAAAGCACTCAAAGCAAGGACTTGGGATGATCCTTCCTCCTCATCATCATCATCGGAGGAAGAAAACGCTTTTTCCACAAACCTTGCATTGATGGCATTTGATAATCTAGACTCTACCTCCTCCTCCGAAGGTGAAAAATCAAGCTCAAGTGAAGAGAACTCTAGTGAAGGGGGAGTTTAATCCTCATCCTCATCGGAATCCAAGGAAGAAGACATGGAAATTATGGTAACGAATCTTTCACCCAAGAAAATAGTTTCCATGATTTCTAGCTTAACTAGGGATTTGTTTAGGGCCAAAAAGAAAAATAAGAGCATGCTAGATGAAATTAAGGCCCTAGAAAATAAACTAGAAAAAGCATGTTTAAATGCTAATGATGATGATGCATGCTCACATGATGATTATATTCCTCTCAATGTTAATGATGCATGTATTGAAGAAAATAGGGTGTTAAGGGAAAAGATAAACCATTTGACTAAAGCCCTAGAAAAATTCACAATAGGCTCCAATACCTTGAACATGACCATAGGGAGCCAAAGGGAAAGCTTCAATAGGATAGGCCTAGGATATAAGGGAAATAAAAATGAAAAGGCCTATAAATGTTTAATTGTTAGGGGTCAAAGTAAAAATAAGACAATTGCTAGAAAATGGATCCCTAAGGAATGTTTAGTGAACCCTATAGGAAAGAACTTGTATTGGGTTCCTAAATCCATCCTTAAGGGTTAGGAAAACCCTAGGATAGTCAACCATAATGATTTTACTTATATCATATTATTTGGTTGACTTAGGATGATCGGGACTTAATTTTTGAAATAGTGTTGGGTGATGATAATGCACCCATAAATAGTTTAAATCATGTTTTGGGTGATACTTGATTTATTGACATGATTTTATACCTAATGCATGATCACAAATTGATTGATACATTTGTTTCATGATCATGATGTGAAATCAATACATATATGTCTTTATGATCATGTGGTATGTTAGTGTGATACTTAGCCTTGTGTAGAATTGCATGAATTTGAAGGTTAAGAATATAAATACCTTTAGGAACATCTCACACTCACCATAAGGCTAACTTTGATTGAAAACATAGCATGGGTGAGATGATAGGATGATACAAATGGTCCACTAATGCTTATGACATTTAGATGGTCATTTAAAGTATCAAAAGAGCAATAATAGACCAATCATGGGGAATGCTTATGTTTAATTCATAGACATATTTCTTAAATATCATGGTTGGATATTTCATATGTTTTCAAAACTATTTCTTACTTTAAAATCTATGCTTTCATGTTTTAAAACAATCTAATGCAAAACTAGGTGTTAAAATTGAAACAAACTTGATCAAAATACTAGTTGTTTTTGAAGTTATTGGATTTTTGGCAAATCATTGAAAATATAAGTAATTTTTATGAAAACTCATTTTTCATTAATAAAGGACTTTAAAATAAATATGTTTTCAAAATTTCACGATTTTTCGAATTTTCTAGAATTTATAGTGCATTTCTAAATTTCATCTAGAAAATCAAAAAACCTAAAATCATGTGCGATCATTGTAGTAATCACGAACGATCGTGATGTCTTGTCTGCTAACATGATTTTATCAGGTTTTGTTTGGTTTTTGGTATTTTTTTCCTCCTTAGAGTTGATACCTTGGATTATAACATTTGGATAATGTTTTTGATGGTGTCAAAGGGGGAGAAATAGGGAAGTTTAAGATAATCATGCTAAGAGGGAAAATTTAGCATGTCTTAAGGGGGAGTTGGATGTTTAAGGAGGAGTTGTTATACTCATGTTTTTACTTACATGCTTTCCTTGCTTATGTTTATTGTTATTTATTTACCTAACTTAAACGGATTGTCACACATCAAAAAGGGGGAGATTGTTAGGGCAATCAACCCATGTGATATGATTTTGATGTGTATGGAAAAGGATTTAAGTTAGGATGATTGGATTTGATATGTGCGTTGGAGTTTTGCAGGACTTAGTAATTCACACATAGAGCTTTGACAAGTGTTGTTCGATCGAAGTGGATCGCTAGAGGGGGGGGTGAATAGCAATAGAAACTTTTCTTTGAATTCGTTCGGTAAATCACGAGTAGACACAGCAGAAGATAAATCTAAAATAGAAGAGACAATGAGTTTTTTACTTGGTTCATAGCCGAAGGCTACTACTCCAAGGCCCTAGTGGTCCTTGACCATGCACGGAGGGCAAAACACTAAAAGAACTCCTTCTCGTTGGAGATAGGAGTTAAACGAATACAAAAACTCAAGAAAGATTCAAGGTAGAGGGACACTCCCCCTCTCCTTGATATGATTTAAAGCTCGAAATGAGAACAACTTATATAAATTAAAGATTATACCGACGACTTTTGAAGACTTGAATCTTGGAGCTTGAGTAGTCGTCTCGGCAGCGCTTCGTCGTAGGGATGTCGGAGACTCATAGCGTATCGGAAGCACTTGGAAGCTTTTTAATTGATGAAAAACCCTAGGACAAGCCCTCCTTTTATAGCCTTTAAGCCCCTCATTGAATGGGTCTTCAACCAATAGGAATTGGGCACAAAACCTCCTTGAAAAATGGTGATAGAGCTTGACTTCTCGAGGCTGATCCTTGACCATCGATCGATGGCCATCATCGATCGATGGTAGAACATCGTCGAGTCGACCTCGGCGATCGGTGATTGATGGCAGTTGAGTCCTCCAAGTTGACAGTCGACTGATGCTTGCTGCAAGTCAAAGTTAGCTCAACAAAAACATAATTCCGACGGTCGTCGACCATCCGATCTCGACCTAGACCATCTATAGGATGTCTTTGGTCGGATCTACACTTAAGATCATCCCCGTAAAGAGGATACGACCTCACTTACGCTCGCACACACGAGCTTACCTCGATACTTACTATGTCGCTTTCGCTTTCGGCCTTCCACTCGATTCCTTCGGCTCCCTCCGAAGTCACTCGAGTGTCGCCCGACTACCGCGGCTTCCTCCGGGTGTCGCTAGCCTTCAACTCCAGCTTTAGCACTTTTCTGCACACTCGATTCATCTCGTGAGATAATGATATATCCTTGACTTTGCGTCTTTTGTCATAATCAAAATATAGGTTCGACTTTGGTGCCCCTGCACCAACAATCTCCCCCTTTTTGATCCTATGGCAAATTTATGCAAAGTTAAGGGAAAATATAAAGCAGAAAATGAGTAAGATAAACGTTACGCTCATTTTTATTGAACTCCCTCTTAACCTTCGATGAGTTTTAAAACAAAAGTTTTAATTTTCAAAAATTTAAATTTTGTTCTCCCCCTTAACTTATGCTCTTCTCCCCCTTTTGCCATGAATAAAAAAAAAGTGTGGGGTTTTATATAAAAAGTAGGGGTTTTTTAATAGAAAAGGTAGCATGCATAAAGATTATCTAACATGAGTCCAAGCATGTGTCTTGATTTAATTTGGTTCGAGGTATAGCCCTCTGCACCAACAATGAAAGTTTTTGGAAACTAAGTTTGATTTTCAAAATACTTATAAAATTAGCTTTGAGTTCCACAATACTTATACGCTAATAACTTTTGAAAATATATAAAACCCTTAGAGTTAGTTTGCTCTCCCCCTTAATCAAATATATAAGGTACAGAAGAGTTAGGGGGCGCTAAACATTGACCTAGAAGGTTGTATATTTAGAGTTTTGTCCGAAAATAAATGTTTACGCTCAATAGTTTGAAAAATAGATAGCATTTTTGAAAAGATTATGTAAATTGAAATTATTCCTTATTCATCTCACCCATTCTAAGTGGCTTAGAATTGGTCACCTTATATGTTGTGTGAGATGATTCCAATTTTATCTTGATTAAGTTTTAATGATTTGAAACTTGTCAACCTTGCGTTAGATTCGGATTTGATCCTAAGCTCATCAAGTCACCTTTTCAAGATCTTGGCTTCCAGGTCGTGGCGAGGCACAGGGGTCTTCTTTGATCGGAAAAATGACCACTTCCTTAGACAAAGCCAATTTCGAGAAAGTAGTAACTTGACTCACCTAAGACCACTTCCTGGTCTAACTAGTCTAGGATACGGTGAGGTAGCTTCAGCTAGTTCCACTCGGTCAAGTGCACCGAACTAGATACGCCTTATCTAGCCCGAATACACAAGACTTCGCTTTCCTAGTATACTATCATCTCGCCGCGTCCTGGTACTATGTTATCAAGCATTGACGAGATATAGTCCTATCTAACCATTTTAAAAGAAATAAGAGGTTTAGGTTATCGGATATACTATTTTGGTATTAGCTCCCCCTGGATCATTGAACCGATATGGTCTGGTTAAGTAATGAACTTGATCCTTGGGAATCCAAAAACCTATTGGTCCTTATATGTGAGTTTAATAAAGTTTTCGGGACCCACACTTGGACTCGATGATGACTACGGTTTACAATAGACATGTAAGATATATTCGTAGTCTTTGAGCTATATCCGAGTCCGGCTCTGTTGTAAATGACTCTCTGAGTTCCAAGAAGTCGGTTAAGATTCTTGGACCCCATCGAGAACTTGTTCAATCGAGCTTCGAGCTCTTGGACTTGCCCTTTCAAGGGAGAGTTCTCTTCTTCGAGTTTTTTAACTCGAGTTGAGTCCTCCTCTTGAACTCGACTAGTCGAAGAGTTTAGGGGTGTCTCTTGTTTGAGGGTTTCAATCTCCTCAACCAAGGACTCGACCCTAGACTCGGATTTAGCCAATTTTCTAGTTAGCAATTTAATCGTATTGTAAAGCGTATGAATTAGTGAGCGGCTAACCTTAATTTTATCTTTCGATCCGGCTTTGAGTTGCTTCTCGAAATAGTCCTCGAGTTCGGAGTCGGTGTTGTAATTGGATTCGGATTCGGACTCTGACTCGGACTCTTCAGGTCTTGCCATGCATGCTATGCCGCCGCCTTCTTCATTGTCCCATGTTGCATGAAAAGCCTTCTTTTTATTTGATTTGAATTGTGCCCTCTTTTGATTCTTTAGTATCCTCCTTTCCCTCCGAACGATCTTCCGCACTACGTTCACTATTGCTTCCACCTTTTCCGATTCGGACTCTGATTTGTCTTCGGGTTCGAGTCCATCTTCTTGCTTGGTGGGTGTCTTGCTTCTTTGTCCTGCAAGTAGAGCAATACCTCTCTCGGCCCGAACCATATTAGTTTGCTCGTGAAGTTCAAACTCGGAAAATAACTCATCTAACCTAAGCTTTGAAAGGTCCTTAGAAACCTTGTAGGCATCAACCATGGATGCCCACAAGGTAGTCCTAGGAAATGAGTTAAGAACATACCTTAGGAGGTCACGGTTTTCGACCTTGTGTTCGATGGTGTGCAAGCCGTTGACAATGTCCTGGACGCGGGCGTGTAGTTGCGTTGTCGTCTCACATTCCTGCATTTTTAGGTTATACAATTTATTAAGTAGCAAATCACGCTTACTTACCTTTGCGTCATTAGTTCCTTCGTGTAGTTCTATGAGTTTTGTCCATAGATCTTTTGCGCTGATGAAGGGTCCGATGCGGTTGAGCTCTTCCTTAGACAAACCGCATTGCAATATTTGGGTTGCTCTTGCATCGGCTTCAATTTGCCTCTTGGTTGCATTGGTCCACTTGTTGAAATCCAAGGGCTCATCTTGATCATTGGTGGGTAGAGCAAAGCCGGTTTGGATGATTATCCAAGACTCGACTTGTGTTTTTAGAAAACACTCCATCCGACCTTTCCAAGAATGTGAAATCATCTCCGCTAAAGAAGCGGAGGTCGGGTGGTCTTTGTAGGGCAATAAAGAAAAACTTGTACACACAAAAAAAAAAAAAAACTTGCCAAGACTCGAGTCTTGGATTAGTGGTGCGGAAAATAAAAGGAAACAAACGAGAAATAGAAAGTTAAACAAAGAGATAAGAAACTAAACAAAAAGTAAGTACTCACAACCTTCGATGTCCCCGAAAGGGTACTAAACGTCGATTTTTGGGGATAAAAACAGCTTGTTACGGGGTAAACCCCAGTAAGAATGTAGATCTCTCAGAGAGCTTCGATTAGGTGGGTAGATCGTTTCGTGAGTCCACTTGTAGCAAAAGTTATGCTCGTTTGATCGTGAGGTACTCCGAAGGCGATTAATACTTGCAAAAACACAACCAAAAACTTTGTACCATGACTTGGTCTTGGATTAGTAGTGTGGGAGAAATCTTAAAATGATAAATACGAAAAGAAAAATGCTCGACCGGTGGTTGCACCGAATCTGAGCACCCCGGCTCTGATACCAATTGTTGGATCGAAGCAGATCGCTAGAGGGGGGGGGGTGAATAGCGATAGAAACTTTTCTTTGAATTCGTTCGGTAAATCACGAGTAGACACAGCGGAAGATAAATCTAAAATAGAAGAGACAATGGGTTTTTTACTTGGTTCGTAGCCGAAGGCTACTACTCCAAGGCCCTAGTGGTCCTTGACCACGCACGGAGGGCAAAACACTAAACGAACTCCTTCTCGTTGGAGATAGGAGTTAAACGAATACAAAAACTCAAGAAAGACTCAAGGTAGAGGGACACTCCCCCTCTCCTTGATATGATTTAAAGCTCGAAATGAGAACAACTTATATAAATTAAAGATTATACCGACGACTTTTGAAGACTTGAATCTTGGAGCTTGAGTCGTCGTCTCGGCAGCGCTTCGTCGTAGGGATGTCGGAGACTCGTAGCGTATCGGAAGCACTTGGAAGCTTTTTAATTGATGAAAAACCCTAGGACAAGCCCTCCTTTTATAGCCTTTAAGCCCCTCATCGAATGGGTCTTCAACCAATAGGAATTGGGCACAAAACCTCCTTGAAAAATGGTGATAGAGCTTGACTTCTCGAGGCTGATCCTTGACCATCAGTCGACTGATGGCCATCATCGATCGGGATGGTAATCGATCAGTCTTGACCTCTGGCGGATCGTGATTGACGGCGGTCGAGTCCTCCAAGTTGGCAATCGACTGATGCTTGCTGCAAGTCAAAGTTAGCTCAACAAAATATAATTCCGGACGGTGGTCGGCCGTCGGACCTAGACCATCTATAGGATGTCTTTGGTCGGATCTACGCTTAAGATCATCCCCGTAAAGAGGATACGACCTCACTTACGCTCGCACACACGAGCTTACCTCGATACTTACTATGTCGCTTTCGCTTTCGGCCTTCCACTCGATTCCTTCGGCTCCCTCCGAAGTCACTCGAGTGTCGCCCGACTACCGCGGCTTCCTCCGGGTGTCGCTAGCCTTCAACTCCAGCTTTAGCACTTTTCTGCACACTCGATTCAGCTCGTGAGATAATGATATATCCTTGACTTTGCGTCTTTTGTCATAATCAAAATACAGGTTCGACTTAGGTGCCCCTGCACCAACAAGTGTCACCAACTCCCAACCTCGTGCTTGAGTCGGTGAAGGAGCATTGTAGAGCCGTGTGTTTGATGCATCCGAGGGACCGCCGGACGAGATGACTTGAAGCGAAGCCAAGGAAGCAGACTTCGAGGGCAAGAGACGCAAAGGAGCATTGCAGAGCCGTGCGCTTGATGCTGCCGAGGGACGTGGCCGCGAACGAAGAGAGCTTCGGTGAGGGACTTCAAGTGAGATGAGAGAATGAGTGAAATATAAGTAGCTCATTAAGGTGAACTTGGTCGAATGGCTAAGTGTCGAAGGCTCAACCGCAAGGGTTGAGGTTTACCCGACCGTCGGACGCTCAAATGGAGGTAAAGTTTGAGGTTTACCCGGCATCAGTCGACTGCCATGTCATGGCAGTCGACTGCTCCAAGTCGAACGGGGTTCGACTGGTATTCGACTGGTGTTTGACTGGTGGGTTTCTGGCCCAGAAGTCGACTTCCATGGAATGACAGTCGACTGCCAAGGATGGCAGTCGACTGATGAAGGTAGTCATGGGCACAAAACCTCCCGTAGTTGACTGATCAGTCGGCTACAGAGGCATCAGTCGATTGATGGATACATCAGTCGACTGCTAAGGCTCTCGTTGGACTACAATCGTCTGGATCTGACATGTTCAGAGGCCGTTGTAACAGCAGCAGTCGACTGATGGCAGCCAATGGGAAGAAATCAGCCTTCTCTATAAAAAGAGAGAGTGTGGGCTTTTGGATGGCTAATGCTTATGCTCTAAGTGATCATCCAAGTGCCCCACAAAGCTTAAACTCCTTCTCCTAATTTTCTTTCATATCTATTGTAAAAGAAGGAGTGTTCTCATTAGTGTGAAGGTTTACCTCCACTTTGCTTTGGCTAAAGGGAGAGACCAATAGTGGATTGGTTTTGGAGTGATTCACCGGAGACGAATCAGACCGTGGATTAGCGGCGAGGCCATGAACCATGTTATATCATTTGTTAGCATTGATTTTGTTTGTGCTTATCGTTATTGTTGTTTAGCTTTTATATTTCCGCTTGAACAAATAAATTTGTAGATAATCAACGAAGCAATTCCATCATATGATGAAGAGGGCTATTCACCCCCACTATTCCGCCACCAATGCTCCTACAGTTTTGACACTCCAAAGGATGAAGAAGGAAGAAAACTCAAGAAGAAATATTGGAGCAAAGAACAACTCTGATACTTCAACATAAATAATAAGGTAATGGGTATATTACTTAGCATAATTCTTAATGATATATTGTGTATGATAGGAGATTGTAAAGATGCCAAGTAGCTTAGGAGGAAGTTGTCAAGATAACATGAAAACCCATCACCGTCACATGAAGTAGAAGAGGAGTCCAAGGAGGAGTGCTCATCCTCTCAAGCTCAAGAAGAAGCAAGCACATCTTCATCCCAAGATCTTAATGTTGGATCGAAGCCGATCGCTAGAGGGGGGGGGGGGTGAATAGCGATAAAAACTTTTCTTTTAAATCGTTCGATAGACAATTAAACGCAGCGGAAATGTAAATAAAAACTAAATGAGACAAATAGTTTTTTTACTTGGTTCGTAGCCTTCGGTTACTACTCCAAGGCCCTAACGGTCCTAGACCGTGTACGGAGGGCAATTCACTAAAACACTCCTCCTCGTTGGAGGTAGGAGTTTTACGATTACAAAAGCCTTCGAAGCAAAAAGATAGAGAGACAAACCCTCTCTTCTATTAAAGTAAAATGCAACGAAAAGCCTCGATTAAAAAGAATTGCAATATTGAAAGCAATAACAAATTAAGATTATACCAACAACTAAACAAAAGAAACTTTAAGCTAGGGTTGTTGGCAGCACTTCGTTGTTGTAGAGTCATCGAAGAGTTGCAGCGTAACGGAGGCTTTTGAGCACTTAGAATTGAGGATGAACCCTTAGGTTTGGCCCTCCTTTTATAGCCTTTAAGCCCCTCAACGAATGGGTATTCAACCAATCACAAATGGGCACAAAACTCCTTGAAAAATGGTGATAAAGCTTGACTCCTCGAGGCTGATTTTTGACCACCGGTTGAACTGGCCGGTTGAACTGGCGCCGGTTGAACTGGTCGGTTGAACTGATGGCCAGGATTTTTGACTACAATAAAGAGTTAGCTCAAAATATAAGTGGATTCGACGGCCACTTGCCGTCCGATCTCAACATAGACCTTCCATGGGAAGTCTTGGGTCGGATCGTCGCCTAAGATCATCCCCGTAAAGAGGATATGACCTCACTTACGCTCGCACACACGAGCTTACCTCGATACTTATGTGTCGCTTTTGCTTCCGGCCTTCCACTCGATTCCTTCGGCTCCCTCCGAAGTAACTCGAGTGTCGCCCGACCACCGCGGCTTCCTCCGGGTGTCGCTAGCCTTCAGCTCCAGCATTGAGACTTTTCTGCACACTTGATTTAGCTCGTGAGATAACAATATAAGCTTAACTTTATATCATTTGCTATAATCAAAACATAGGTTCGACTTAGGTGCCCACTGCACCAACAATCTCCCCCTTTTTGATTTATGGCAAACCCACATACAAAGTTAAGACAAAAATAAGTATGAGATTATGCATGAATGAGTAGGAGTATATAAAAATTCTTTTTCAAGTGCTCCCCCTTGAGGAATCCTCCCCCTTGACCGAGGGTGAGTACTTGAGAAAGGGTTTTAACTCTCCCCCTTGATATTTGCTACTAAGAAAAAGAATTAAGTAACCAAAATTACTTAATATTGGCCATAGTGTTTAAAATAAGTTTTAAGTTAAGAAACCAAATGATTTCTTAACCTTGGCCTTTAAAAGTTAAATAAGCTTTCAAAACATAAAGTTAACTTTAGGTTTAATTATGAAGTAAGAGTTAAGTTATCAAAAAAAAATTTTGACCCCTTAACTTTTGTCCTTTTTCTCCTTTTTCTCTCCCTTTTGCCATATATCGAAAAGAGTAAGGGGTGTGTGGAAAACAAAATAAATGTTAAATTTAAAGTCCAAGCATGTTCCACATTTTTATTTTTAAAAATAATATACTGAAAATAAGTTCATCTATAAAATGTTCGACTCATATTTGGCTTGATTGATATGAAGGATCGACCAGTCCTGGTCAGAGTCGGTTAGTATGTATGATTATACTCCGTGGTTCATAGCGATGCACTAGCTCTACATCTGGAACCAGGAGTAAGGTCCTAACATCTCACGCCCATCTACGTGGCTAAGTACACAAATACATTAGTCCTATGTGTTGTGAGATGTATTGGCTCCTTAAATCTATAGGTGCATGATATCTAAGGTGTGTCCTATGCTAGTTCCATGAAAAAAAAAAAGAAATAGTAGTAAGAAAATATAATTTGTAAGTTCCTATTCTATTACGCACATGCCTAATCTTTGTCTCAAGAGACTAAATTCGGCTTCGGGTAGTGGTTTAGTAAATATGTCTGCTAGGTTAGACTTCGAGTCAACATATTCGAGTTGTATGGAGCCGTTGGCTATATGTTCTCGAATGAAATGGTGTTTTACCTCTATATGCTTTGTCCTTGAATGGCATATAGGGTTCTTAGTTAGATTTATCGAACTTATGTTGTCTACAAAAATTTTAGTTTTGGTGAAGTCCAACCTAAAGTCTCGGAGAGTGTGCTTCATCTAAAGAAGCTGAGTTACACACTCACCCATCGCAACGTATTCGGCTTCGGTGGTAGATAAGGCAACACAATGTTGCTTCCTACTGCACCAACTCACTAGACTTGAGCCGAGTAGTTGACAACAACCACTCATGCCCTTTCTATCGAGTTTACTACCGGTAAAATCCGAATCGGAGTAGTCGATTAGTTCGAACTCCATAGATCTAGGGTACCAAATACCAACGTTAAGTGTACCCTTAAGATATCTAAGGATACGCTTAACTAGGGTTAGGTGAGACTCCTTAGCACAGGTTTGAAACCTGGCGCACATACTTACTGCGAATAGGATGTCGGGTCGACTCGCAGTTAAGTATAGGAGACTTCCTATCGTGCTCCTATAGTACTTTAAGTCAATGGACTTACTTTCTAGGTCTTCTCCTATGTTAACATTAATCGCCATTGGGGTGTTTATTATCTTAGCGTCTTGCATTCCAAATCTTTTAATTAACTCCTTAGTGTATTTTTGTTGATATAGGTATATACCATCCTTAGTTTGTTTAATTTGTAGACCTAAAAAGAAACTTAACTCGCCTACCAAGTTCATTTCAAACTCACTTTCCATGAGTGAAACGAACTCATTTAGTAAGGCTGAGTTAGAGGTTCCAAAAATTATATCGTCTACGTAAATTTGAGCTATGAATATTTCTTTACCTAAGGTTTTTACGAAGAGAGTTGGGTCAACTAAGCCTTGGTTAAACCCTTTTGACTTAAGATGGATTGAAAGTCTCTCGTACCAAGCTCGAGGAGCTTGTTTAAGTCCATAGAGTGTTAGTAATATATGAGAGATGTCCTAAGGCAATCGCCTTATGTATGAACCATTTATATGATAAATGATGATTCACTATTTGAGTATACATGTTTCATGTATTTGATTGGATCTTAAACTCATTTACTGAATGTCCACGATACGATTCACAGCATGAGAGAATTTGTGATTGGATCACAACTAGTGAGTATCTCTACATGTGTAATTGTAATGTATCGGAATTATCCCTAGTCGATGAATTGATGGATTTGGACACCATCAATTCTGTCGAGACTAGCACGAGGTATACTCCTTGGTGTATCCAAGCAGCTGATTCTCACTGGCTGGAGACATAGTGATGTCCGGAGATAATCGTGGATGCTAGTTATGGTAACTAGTTCATTGGAGTGACCAGCCGTAAGACTTCATATGGTTCTCTGCATATATAGATATGTCAATGAAGTTCTTACTGTGGCTTAAGTGCGATGTTCCTTTGACTTGCGGTATTCAAGTCATCTTGATCATGGAGACTTATGCTTTGACATCTTAAGCAAACATCTCTAAGAGATGTGGACTGAGATGATTGGGTATAAGTCGAAGTGATCGAAGGTGTTTGAATAGCCTATAAAGGATTCACCACTCCTTGCGAGGAGATGTATACCCATGGCCTCTCGTCGGATTGTTACTAAAGTCTTTGGCCAAAGCATTACATGTTTAGAGTAAGGTACTCTTGATACATGTGGAGTAACTAGAATCCGTAGGGCGAGGAAATACTTGGGCTAGGTGTGGCGTAGTCGACCTAGTGAGAATGACACAATAGACCATGTCTGAACCAAGTGGGTATAAGATGAGTGAAGGGAATGGGGCACGATTCATTCGAAATCTTGAAGGGTTTGAAATAGTTACGGATCAGCTTTGATCTTTTAGGTTAATTGGGGATCATGATGTACTACTAGGTGCCACTCATGATCGTTCTATAATTAATGGTTAATTATAGGCGGCCAACATAAGCGAGAACCTATTTGGTCACGCTGTGAGTGTAATCCAAAGGATTTAAAGCGAGCTTGAGAATGGGATTCTCGGGAGGAGAAACTATGTTTGGTTGGACCAAACATAAGCGAAACATGAAATTGTTTGATCGCAATGGAGCGTGGATGGGCGTGTCTTATGAAGACATAATGGATGGACCAAAATGGTTTGGTTCTAATCAATGGATGGATAAACCAAAGGGTTTGGTTTATTTTAAACGAATGAACCAAAAGTTGGTTCGGTTCGTTTTAACTTAAAATAAACCATCATGGTTTGGTTTATTTTAACTTATCTTAATGGAATGGGTTAACGGGCCTAATGGTTATGATCCAATAACCATTAAGAGAATTAGTTCTCTATAAAATAGTGATTAAACCCTAATCCAAGACCCTAATTAAGTTGCGCCCACCTCATCTTCTCTTTGGAGTTGGCGCCAACCTCCATGGCCGCCCACCCCATTGTGCCGCCGATCAAGTTGTTGCCGGCATCTAAGCTTCAGCCGGTGATCCTCCGGCGACCCTCCGGTGATCTTCCTAGGCCTCGGTGAAAAGGTGAGCACTTGGCTTCCTTGTTTTGGCCGGCGCCTACTCCTCCACCAAGCTGTCGAGTTTTCTGGACAGCTTCTTCTCTCCTCATCGGGCGTCGTTTGGGCGGCGGTTAGAGCTCGAAAGTGGATAACTTACGAGATTGATCTCGGTAATCCTCTAGTGGAGGGCGAAGGATTATCAATGGTTGTGAATACCTCTCTCGGAAGCGAGTTTTGAGAACTTCGTTTTGGATCGAATTTGGATTGGATCGTGATCATCTCTCGATCACGTCGTCTTCAACACGAGGCTAGTAACCCGTCTGAAGGCGAAGCTCGTGACTTAGCGAAGTCATCCGAGGAACTTCGGCGTGGATCTGGATAGAGACGATTCTAACGAGGATCGTTCCGGTTGATGCCGTTCCCGCTACACGTCATACGAAAGGTATAACGTAGATAAATTACCTTTTATTGCAAATTTAAATTTACGGTTATGTCTACACTTGTTGTAATATGCATGCGTGTGTTGTGTGTGTTGTAATAAATATAGATTTATTATTTTTAATTGCTTCCGCTGTGCTCATGTTTATGAAACATGATCGAATACACACACGCCGCGGTGCCGGAAACCCAACAGTGGTATCAGAGCCCAGGTTGTGTTTCGACATAATCGTAAAATGGTTTTGCGATAGTCATAATGTATTTCTGGAAATTTTCTAAATTTTGGAAATTTAGAAGTATTTATGGAAATTTTTCAATTTTGGAAAGTCTAGAAGTATTTATGGAAATCTTCCACTTTTGGAAAGTTGGAAGTATTTATGGAAATTTATATTTTCCATAAATAAAATATTTGATTAGATTCTGGAAATTTGTTTCCTAATTTAATCATGATTTGATTTGGGAAATCAAATCTTAAAATATTTTATTTCCATAAGTAGTTTTAAAGATTTAGGAAATTGGTTTCCTAAATAGATTTTCCTTAATCAAATAATTCCATGAATAAAATATGTGATTAGATTTGGAAATTTGTTTCCTAATTTAATTATGATTTGATTTGGAGAATCAAATCTTAAACATATTTTATTTCCATAAATAGTTATGACATATAAGGAAATTATATACATGACATAATTGTATGCCATGTAATTGCATTAGATGCATAACATTATGCCATGCGTGTCGTGACATGTAGATGTATGCCATGTATGCCATGTCATGTAAATAATAGTTATTTGCATGCAAAGAGGATGAGACATAAAAACCCTTAATCAATATTAAAGCCTACACCTTCCATTAATATGGTTAGAACCAGAGTTCTATTTCTTGTTTGGGTTGTTGGACTCTCTCCAAGCCCGGCTCGAACCTGAATATGTTCAAACCATGGAATAGTTTAATACTAATATGGTAAGAGTCAGAGGTCAATCGTTAGCTTTGGTTGTTGGACTCTCTCCAAGCTGGGCTAATTGGTTGAATGCGCTCTAACCATATTAAAACTATGTCTTGATTAATGGGTTGGCTTTAACCTGGAGCATCGGCTTGTTGGACTCTCTCCAAGGTCGATGTAAAGGGAGGTGAAGTTGGGTGCTATGCATATGATGCATACTTGTTAATGTGTTAACAACCCGATGTATGTGTGAACATTCAATTAGTTGATAGCACATTGTGATAGTTGCATATACAGGATATGCAATCGGTATAGATGATACCTACCGTCGTAGTTATGAATGGCTTGTTGGACTCTCTCCAAGGTTGTTCATAACTATGATGGATATCAGCCCATTCGGAGATGGACCTACGATCTCCCGAAGTGATTTTGGGGTTTTTGAAATTCGAAAAATGAATGGGATTTATAAATGTATATTAATGCATTTTAAAATTATTTTCTCATATATGCTCGTTTTGTATTTCTAAGATTGATCATGATGTCTTTGAATTGCGTTCCATTTTGGATTCGAATAAATTAGTAGGGAACTTCATGGGAGGCTTAGAAGCTTGAGAATTGTTCTCAAGGTTGAAAAGCTTACAAATGTCCTCGAAGCGCCTCTTCCCGCCCGTCCTAGTGACGATGCAACTTTGGACCAATTGTTGGCCTATCAGAAACATGTGAATGATTCTGAACAAATGAGTTGCATCATGCTAGCCTTGATGGAACCCAAGCTACGAAAACAGCATGAGCATATGGATGCTCATATCGTAGTCCTTCATCTTTGTGAGTTGGTTGATGAGCAAGTGAGATTCGAAAGGTTCGAAGTCTCAAAGCTCCTCTTCACCTCTGAGATGCTAGGAGGTTCATCTGTGGTACTGCTCAATATCTTTGAAAGGCTGTGGAGTCTTGAGAAGCATGGCGAGGGGTCTGTTAGTTGATTCCTCAAAGAAAGGTTCTAAGAGGAAGTCAAAGGAACAGCAGAAGGGAATGAAGAGAAGGGCTAAGAAGGTAGAACTAGCACAAAAGGAAACTTGCCATCATTATGGCAAGGAGAGACATTTGCGAAGAAAGTACAAGATTTATCTTGAGTCCATGAAGAAGGATAAGGCATCGGATGCCCCATCTTCTTCAGAAATCTTCTTTATTGATTGTCATTCTATTTCCTCAGACACTTGGGTATTTGATACTGGGTGTGGCTCACATATATGTAATGACATACATGGGCTAAGGAATAGAAGAAGACTCGTCAAGGGGGAGAGTCAAATTTACGTGTTGGGAATGGAGCAACGGTTGCTGCACTCGCCATCGGAACGTATTTGTTGGAACTCCCTGTAGGACTTGTCTTAGAACTGGACAATTGCTTTTATGTTCCTTCGTTGATAAAGAACATCATTTCTATTTCTTGTCTAAATAGAAATGGGTTCCATTTGACTTTTAGTAACAATTATTGTTACATAACTTTGAATGGAGTTCTTTATGGGATTGGAACTTTAAGCAATGGTGTTTATACGTTGGACGTATCCAGTGACATTTGCAATATCGAAGCGAGCAACAAGCGTGCTCAAAAGGATAATCAAATAGACTCCTACATGTGGCATTGTCGTCTTGGCCATATAAGCAAGAAACGCATGTCCGAATTACACCGATGTGGAATTCTGAAATCGTTTGAATTTGATTCATACGATACATGTGAGTCATGCTTAAAAGGCAAGATGACTAAGTTACCTTTTACTGGAAAAGGTGAACGAGTGGGAGAGTTACTAGGTCTAATACATACTGATGTATGTGGACCTATGTCAACTCAAGCATTAGGAGGCTATAGCTACTTCATTACCTTCACCGATGATCACTCACGGTTTGGGTATGTGTTCTTGATGAAACACAAGTCTGAAACCTTTGAAAGGTTCAAAGGATTCAGAAATGAAGTAGAGAAACAACATGATAAGAGTGTTAAAATACTTTGATCGGATCGAGGTGGTGAATACTTAAGTCAAGAGTTTCTTGATTATCTAAGAGACAATGGCATATTGTCTCAATGGACTCCGCCCTATACACCACAGCAAAATGGTGTATCTGAGAGGCGTAACCGGACCTTGTTGGACATGGTCAGGACAATGATGAATCATGCAACTCTTCCCAAGTCCTTTTGGGGCTATGCACTTCAGACAGCTGTTTACTTGTTAAACAGAATGCCTACCAAGGTAGTCTCAACTACTCCATATGAGATATGGAATAGTAAGAAACCTCATGTATCTTACTTGAAGATATGGGGTTGTCCTGCTTATGTGAAGCCAATTATCAGACAAATTGGATGCTAAGTCGATAAATGTCTATTTATTGGATACCCTAAGAAACAAGGGGTTACCAATTCTATCATCTGTGGAACAAAAGGTGTTTGTTTCAAGGCATCTTGTGTTTCTAGAGAAAGAGTTTCTCTTGCAAGAAAGCGATTGGGAGTGTCGTCGAGCTTGAGGAGGCTCGAGAGACTCAAATAGACATTAATGAGATACAGTGAATAAATGTGACAACTCATAATGATGAGCAATCAATTTGGACCTATTGTAACACCACATCTTCGTAGATCGGTAGAACCGCATAATATTCACGAGAGATATGGATTTTTCGTAAGTGAATCGAACGACGTGTTACTCATTGATGATGAGGAGCCTACCAGTTATGAAGAAGTGCTGACAAGTTCAGAAAGGGATAAGTGGTTTGGTGCCATGAAGTCGGAAATGGATTCCATGTACGAAAACCAAGTTTGGAACTTGGTTGACCCACCTGAAGGCATAAAGCCTATAGGGTGCAAGTGGGTTTTCAAGAAGAAAACCGACATGGATGGTAATGTGATTACCTATAAGGATAGATTGTTGGCAAAAGGATATCGTCAAAAACAAGGTGTTGATTATGGCGAAACCTATTACTTTGTAGCTATCTTAAATCCATTCGGATGCTCTGGCCATAGCGGCTCATTATGATTATGAGATATGGCGGATGAATGTGAAAAAGCTTTCCTTAATGGAAACACCTTTCGAGGGCGTGTATATGATACTGACTGAGGTTTCACATCGGTTGATAAAACCAAGGTATGCAAATTGCGGCGATCCATTTATGGATTGAAGCAAGCATCCGAGGAATATGGAATATCCTTTGATGAGACAATCAAAAGTTTGATTTCTCACAAAATCGAGCCAGAACCTTGTGTGTACAAGAAGGTTAGTGGGAGTCGTGATGTATTCCTAGTATTGTATGTCGATGACATACTACTTATAGGAAAGCGATGTTTCAATCTTACTGATCAGTGAAGGTTTGGTTATCCAAGACATTCTCCATGAAAGACACAGGAGAAGCAACCTACATCCTCGGATTAAGATCTATAGAGATAGATCGAAGCGGTTGCTTGGTCTTTCGATCTACATATATAGGCCAAGTGCTAAAGAGGTTTAGCATGTCGGAATCCAAGAAAGGTTTCCTTCCCATCGGGCATGGGGTACACCTTTCGAAGTCTATGTCAGCGTACGAGGCGAGAGGATTTGCATGAGTAAGATTCCTATGCATCCAATAGGATCTATCATGTATGCTATGTTATGTACGAGGCCCGATGTATCGTATGCTCGAGTGTCATGGCGGATACGGTCCGATCGAGAATGGATCATTGGGCGACTGTTAAGACGATCCTTAAGTACTTGAGAAGAACTAAGGATGTGATCCTAATATATGGAGAAGGGTACATGGTGATACGTGGGTATACGGATGCCAGCTCCAGACAGACAAGGATGATTCCATGTCTTTGTCTGGGCATGTATTCACCTGGAATGGAGGCGCAATAAGTTGGAAAGGTTTCAAGCTTGACACTATAACGGATTCTGCCACTATGGCAGAATACATTGCAGCTTTGGAAGCAGCAAAGGAAGCGGTTTGGATCAAGAAGTTCATCTCTGAACTTGATGTGGTCTCATCAATGATCCAAACATGTGCTTCGCCGCTATCATCTTATCAGAGAGATCATCAGTAGGAACGAAATACAAATCGAGAAAATTCCCACTGAAAGGAACTTAGCGGATCCTTTGACTAAAGCATTACCTCAAAGTAAGTTTGAGGGTCATGTTAGTGCTTATGGTATAGGATACCGTAGCGATTGGCATTAGGCCAAGTGGGAGTCTGTTAGTAATATATGAGAGATGTCCTAAGGCAATCGCCTTATGTATGAACCATTTATATGATAAATGATGATTCACTATTTGAGTATACATGTTTCATGTATTTGATTGGATCTTAAACTCATTTACTGAATGTCTACGATACGATTCACAGCATGAGAGAATTTGTGATTGGATCACAACTAGTGAGTATCTCTACATGTGTAATTGTGATGTATCGGAATTATCCCTAGTCGATGAATTGATGGATTTGGACACCATCAATTCTGTCGAGACTAGCACGAGGTATACTCCTTGGTGTATCCAAGCAGCTGATTCTCACTGGCTGGAGACATAGTGATGTCCGGAGATAATCGTGGATGCTAGTTATGGTAACTAGTTCATTGGATTGACCAGCCGTAAGACTTCATATGGTTCTCTGCATATATAGATATGTCAATGAAGTTCTTACTGTGGCTTAAGTGCGATGTTCCTTTGACTTGCGGTATTCAAGTCATCTTGATCATGGAGACTTATGCTTTGACATCTTAAGCAAACATCTCTAAGGAGATGTGGACCCGAGATGATTGGGTATAAGTCGAAGTGATCGAAGGTGTTTGAATAGCCTATAAAGGATTCACCACTCCTTGCGAGGAGATGTATACCCATGGCCTCTCGTCGGATTGTTACTAAAGTCTTTGGCCAAAGCATTACATGTTTAGAGTAAGGTACTCTTCGATACATGTGGAGTAACTAGAATCCGTAGGACGAGGAAATAATACTTGGGCTAGGTGTGACGTAGTCAGCCTAGTGGGGACTGACACAATAGACCATGTCCTGAACCAAGTGGGTATAAGATGAGTGAAGGGAATGGGGCACGATTCATTCGAGCTACTGAAGGGTTTCAAAAATAGTTCTGGATCAACCGTTGATCTTTTCGGTTAATTGGGGATCATGATGTACTACTAGGTGCCACTCATGATCGTTCTATAATTATTGGTTAATTATAGACGGCCAACATAAACCGAGAACCTATTTGGTCACACGCACAACGAGTGTAATCCAAAGGATTTAAAACGAGCTTGAGAATGGGATTCTCAGACCGAGAGAAACTATGTTTGGTTGGACCAAACATAAGCGAGCATGAAATTGTTTTGATCGCAATGGAAGCGTGGATGGGCCGTGTCTTATGAAGACATAATGGATGGACCAAAATGGTTTGGTTCTAATCCAATGGATGAGAATAAACCAAAGGGTTTGGTTTATATTAAACGAATGAACCAAAGGTTGGTTCGGTTCATTTTAACTTAAAATAAACCATCATGGTTTGGTTTATTTTAACTTATCTTAATAGAGCGGGTAAACGGGCTTTATGGATATGATCCATTAACCATTAAGAGAATTAGTTCTCTATAAAATAGGGCTTAAACCCTAATCCAAAACCCTAGATTAAGTTGCCGCCCACCTCATCTTCTCTTTGAGTTGGCGCCAACCTCCTTTGCCGCCCAGCCCATTGTGCCGCCGATCAAGTTGTTGCCGGCGTCCAAGCTTCAGCCGGTGATCCTCCGGCGACCCTCCGGTGATCTTCCTAGGCCTCGGTGAAAAGGTGAGCACTTGGCTTCCTTGTTTTGGCCGGCGCCTACTCCTCCACCAAGCTGTCCAGTTTTCTGGACAGCTTCTTCTCCTCTCATCGGAGCGTCGTTTGGACGACGGTTAGAGCTCCGAAAGTGGATAACTTACCGGGGATTCGATCTCCGGTAATCCTCTGAGGTGGAGGACGAAGGATTCGTCAATCGGTTGACGAATACCTCTCCGGAGAAGCGAGTTTTGAGGACTCGTTTTGGATCCGAATTTGGATTCGGATCGTGATCATCTCTCGATCACGTCGTCTTCAACACGAGGCTAGTAACCCGTACGAAGACGAAGCTCGTGGCTTAGCGAAGTCATCCCGAGGAACTCGGCGTGGATACGGATAGAGACGATTCTAACGAGGATCGTTCCGGTTGATGTCGTTCCCGCTACACGTCATACGAAAGGTATAACGTAGATAAATTTCCTTTTATTACAAATTTAAATTTACGGTTATGTCTACACTTGTTGTAATATGCATGCGTGTGTTGTGTGTGTTGTAATAAATATAGATTTATTATTTTTAATTGCTTCCGTTGTGCTCATGTTTATGAAACATGATCGAACACACACACGCCGCGGTGCCGGAAACCCAACATAGAGAGCTTTCTTAAGTTTTAGAACATGGTCGGGTTTATCTAGATTTTCGAATCCTAACATAAACTTCTTCTTTAATGTATCCATTTAAGAATGCCGACTTAACATCCATTTGAAATAGCTTAAATCCTCGATGTGCGGCATAAGCTAGCAACATTCGAATGGATTCGAGTCTAGCTACTGGGGCATAGGTTTCGTCGTAATCTAAGCCTTCGACTTGACTAAACCCTTTGGCAACTAACCTAGCCTTGTTTCTAACTACTTCACCTTTGTCATCAAGCTTATTTCGAAACACCCACCTTGTTCCAATTATCGTTTTGTCTTTAGGTGGTGGTACTAATTCCCACACTTCATTCCTAGTAAATTGAGCTAGCTCTTCTTGCATTGCAATAATCCAATCGGGATCAAGAAGAGCTTGTTCAATTGATTTGGGTTCTATCTTTGAAATTAAGGAAATTTGACTAAGGTTCCTATAGGATGCTCTAGTTCGAACTCCTAGATTAGGATCTCCTATCACTTGATCGATAGGGTGGTTAGTCTGAATCCTAGATTGGGTTGGGTTTGTGTCACCTAATGCTTGATCAATGGGTGACTTGGTTGAACACTAGTTTGGTTGAGTCATCTATCACTTGATCAATAGAGTGACTTGGTTGACTTAGGTTAGGATTAACACTAGACCTGATCTCCGGATCAGAGTTAGGTCTAGTATGAATCGGCTCGCTAATTGGGGTTGCTGGGGGTTTTGTAGATTCATGTCCTTCATCAAATACTACATTGATAGTCTCCTCGACTCTAAGGGTGTCGTGGTTATATACTCTATAAGCTCGACTTGTAGTCGAGTATCCTAGAAAGATTCCGATCATGGTCTTGGATGTAAATTTCCCTAGGTAATCCTTAGTGTTTAGGATATGTACCTTACACCCAAATACCCTAAAGTACTTGATGTTAAGTATTTTATCATGATAAATCTCGTATGAGGTCTTAAGGTGCCTCTTTACCATAAGGATTCTATTTTGGACATAGCATGTCGTACTCACGGCTTCGGGTAGGTCATATTCGTTCAACATGGTCCTAGCGGCTTCTTGTAGAGTTCGGTTTTTCCGCTCCACTAGGCCATGTTGTTGAGGGGTCCTAGGGCAAGAGAATTCATGGTGGTATCCGTTTAGGTTACAGAAGTCGGTGAACCTTTGATTTTCGAATTCACCATCATGATCGCTTCTAATTCTTTTAACCTTAAGGTTTTTTTGATTCTCGATTAATTTGAATAAATTGATTAATTGATCTAGGGTATCATTTTTATGTTTGATGAACCTAACCCAGGTAAACCTGGAGTAGTCGTCAATTATGACTAAGCAATATTGACTTTTATTGAGTGATTTGGCTCCATGTGAATCGAATAGATCCATATGCAGGAGCTCAAGTACACTTGAGGTTCGTTCTTGGTTAGTTAACTTGTGTTGTGTCCTAGGTTGTTTTCCTTGTTGACAAGCATTACAGATTTTATTAACCAAGTTGTTAAGGTTGGGTAAGCCTCTGACTAAGCCACTCTGACTCATCTTGTGGACGAGTCTTGGGTGCGAGTGACCGAGTCGTCGGTGCCACAACCATGATTCCTCTTCCTGTGTCATAAGACATTTGGCTGAGGATTTGATTAAGTTAATTGTGTAAATGTTATTTGTCCTAGTTCCTTTGAGTATTGTTTTAGCTGTTTTATTTGTTTTAATTACACATTCATTTTCTAAAAATACGACCTTATAGTTATTGTCACATAATTGGCTTACGCTAAGCAGGTTATATTCAAAATTCTCTACAAGTAATACATTTCAAATAACAAAATTCGAGTTAAGCTCGATATCACCTGATCCGATGATTTTGAGCTTGCTGTTATTCCCAAAGGCTACCGATCCTTGTCGTTTGAATCGAAGCTTTATGAATTTGAGTTGATCCCCGGTCATGTGTCGGGAGCAACCGCTGTCCAACATCCATTGATCCTACACACAAGGTGGTTGGATTGGATGTTAGATTTTTTTAAAAAAAAATTGGTTGTAAGTTGTTAAACCTAGGTCATCTCACCTGTGTCTATATGATCAATCATGTTATACTTATGTGTTTTTTGTGAGATGACTTCCAATTAAGTTGATTAAGTGCATTTATGTTTAAGTAATGTTAGATTTGGATTTGACCCTAGGCTTGTCAAGTTTACCTTTTCAAGATCATGGCTTCAGTCGTGGCGAGCACGTGGCCTTCTTTATCTGGATCATCGACTCACTTCCTTAGACAAAGCCATTTTCAAGAAAATGATGACTTGACTCACCTAAAATTATTTCCTCATCTAACTAATTATTTTTGAAAAGAGGCTCCCGAGGCTCAATCTTTTCAAGGATTTTAGTTGATTATTTGAAAGAGGCTCCCGAGGCTCAATCTTTTCAAGGATTTTAGTTGGTTATTTGAAAAGAGGCTCCCCGAGGCTCAATCTTTTCGAAAGATTTTAGTTGGTTATTTACGTGTTCTAAATGAGTTCACGAAAGAAAAAAAATCTAAGCATGCAATTTCTAAGTTAAAACACAAATATGTTTTGTACGGCTCCCTAGATCGTTGAATCGGTTGGTCTATCCACATAGTGGATTTGGTCCTTGGGAACCCAAAGACGAGTTGGATCCTAGAGTTGAAATCAAAGTGGTCTTAGGGACACATGCTTGGACACATATTTTTATGTCTACTTACGATTGACATATACGACTTATTGGTCGTGTTTGAGCTAAACCCTAGTCCGGCCTTGTTGTACACGGCCCTTTGCGATCCAAGTAGGAGGTCAAGTCCTTTGGATCCCAAAGTAAACCTTTCCAACGTATTCCTAAGATCTTCGACTTGACTTTTCAAGAGTGAGTTCTCAACTTCGAGTTTTTCAACCCGAGTTGAGTCCTTCTCTTGAACTCGACTAGTCGAAGAGGTTAGGGAGACCTCGTGTTTGAGGAGTTTAACTTCCTCAACCAGGGTCTCGACCTTGGACTCGGACTTAGCTAACTTCCTAGACAAAAACCTAACTGTATTATGTAAAGTATTAAATAAGGTTCGACTCACCTTAAGGGTATCTTTTGAACCGGATGCGTATCTGTGGCTTGACTTGAAGGTAGCTTCGTAGTCCGAGTCATCCTCAGGTTCTGACTCAAGTTCAGGTTCGGTCTCCGTGTCTGACTCAATTGATTTCGCCATGAAGACGTGGTCTTCGTCTTCTTCGGATGACGCTTCTTCCCATGTTGCGTTGAGGGCCTTCTTGTGCTTAGGTGCTTTGGTGGTTGAGCTTGGGGCACTCGGACTTGATATGTCCAAACCTGTTACACTCATAACACCTAATATTAGAACTTTTAGGCTTACCTTGGTAGGGTCGAGTCGTGGTTCGCTTTCGTCCCTTGGCTATCCTTCGAGCTAGGTTCATTAGTTCGGCAGTCAACTCCGGGTCAATTTCTTCTTCGGACTCGTCTTCCTCCTCGGTTGGTGGTGGCTTGCTTGCGATTTTCTTCTTCTTTGAACCTGCAAACAAGGCTATACCTTTTCTCGGGTTCCGAGTTAGACTGCTCATGAAGTTCAAAATCGGAAAAAAGTTCATCTAATCTAAGTTTAGAAAGGTCCTTGGAAACCTTGTAGGCATCGACCATGGATGCCCACAAGGTAGTCCTCGGAAAAGAGTTTAGAACATACCTTATAAGGTCGCGGTTTTCGACCTTTTGCCCGATTGCATGTAGGTTGTTGACGATGTCCTGGACTCGGGCGTGAAGTTGCATCGTGGACTCGTGTTCCTGCATTTTTAGATTATATAATTTATTGAATAAGAGGTCGCGCTTACATACCTTGGCTTCATCGGTCCCTTTGTGTAGCTCCACTAGTTTTGTCCAAAGATCTTTTGCGCTTATGAAGGGGCCGACGCGATTTAACTCCTCCTTGGACAAGCCACATTGGAGGATTTGTGTTGCCTTGGCATTGGCTTCGACTTGTTGTTTTGTTGCAACGGTCCATTGATCATAATCCAAGGAGTCACCCACTTCATTAGTTGGAAGTGTGAAACCCGTTTGGATTATGATCCACATCTCGATTTGGGTTTTGAGAAAGCATTCCATCCGACCTTTCCAGTAACGGAAATCATCTCCATTGTAAAACGGAGGTCGGACGGTGCTAAAACCCTCGAGATGGGCCATTAGAACAAAAAAACAAGGAGACTAAAAAAAAGACCTAGCAACGACAAAAACACACGAAAGTACCAAGACTTGCGTCTTGGATTAGTAGTGTGGGAAATAAAAAGAAACAAATGAAAAATAGAAAGTTAAGCAAAGAAATAAGAAACTAAATAAAAAGTAAGTACTCACAACCTTCGATGTCCCCGAAAGGCTACTAAACGTTGATTTTTGAGGATGAAAACAACTTGTTACGGGGGTAAACCCCAGTAAGAAGTGTAGATCTCTGCGAGGGCTTCGATTTGGCTGGTAGACCGTGTCGTGGGTCAACTTGTACGAAAAGTTATGCCCGTTTGACCGTCGGCTACTCCAAAAGCGAATACTTGCAAAACAAAACCAAACGAAGAGTACCAAGACTTCGTCTTGGATTAGTAGTGTGGGAGGAAAATTTAAACGAACGAAAAACAAATCTGTAAAAAATGTTAGATTGGTGGTTTCACCAAATCTAAGCGCCCCGGGCTCTGATACTAATTGTTGGATCGAAGCGGATCGCTAGAGGGGGGGTGAATAGTGATAAAAACTTTTCTTTTAAATCGTTCGATAGACAATTAAACGTAGTGGAAATGTAAATAAAAACTAAATGAGACAAATAGTTTTTTTACTTGGTTCGTAGCCTTCGGCTACTACTCCAAGGCCCTAACGGTCCTAGACCGTGTACGGAGGGCAATTCACTAAAACACTCCTCCTCGTTGGAGGTAGGAGTTTTACGATTACAAAAGCCTTCGAAGCAAAAAGATAGAGAGACAAACCCTCTCTTCTATTAAAGTAAAATGCAACGAAAAGCCTCGATTAAAAAGAATTGCAATATTGAAAGCAATAACAAATTAAGATTATACCAACAACTAAACAAAAGAAACTTTAAGCTAGGGTTGTTGGCAGCACTTCGTTGTTGTAGAGTCGTCAGAGAGTTGCAGCGTAACGGAGGCTTTTGAGCACTTAGAATTGAGGATGAAACCCTAGGTTTGGCCCTCCTTTTATAGCCTTTAAGCCCCTCAACGAATGGGTCTTCAACCAATCACAAATGGGCACAAAACTCCTTGAAAAATGGTGATAAAGCTTGACTCCTCGAGGCTGATTTTTGACCACCGGTTGAACTGGCCGATTGAACTGGCCGGTTGAACTGATGGCCAGGATTTTTGACTACAATAAAGAGTTAGCTCAAAATATAAGTGGATTCGACGACCACTTGCCGTCCGATCTCAACATAGACCTTCCATGGGAAGTCTTGGGTCGGATCGTCACCTAAGATCATCCCCGTAAAGAGGATATGACCTCACTTACGCTCGCACACACGAGCTTACCTCGATACTTACGTGTCACTTTTGCTTCCGGCCTTCCACTCGATTCCTTCGGCTCCCTCCGAAGTAACTCGAGTGTCGCCCGACCACCGCGGCTTCCTCCGGGTGTCGCTAGCCTTCAGCTCCAGCATTGAGACTTTTCTGCACACTTGATTTAGCTCGTGAGATAACAATATAAGCTTAACTTTATATCGTTTGCTATAATCAAAACGTAGGTTCGACTTAGGTGCCCACTGCACCAACACTTAAGGATTTGAAGGTTGATAGGGAATCAACATCCGGATCAAAAGAGGTGAAAAAAGTAGAAGAAGCCTCCACCTCTGGGATTGAGGGGGAGGAAACTAGGCCATCTTCAATACCAGAGCCAACTCAAGAGGAACCATCTACCTCCGGTCGGGAAGATGAAGAAGTCAAAAATTCCACCACCATTGACCTAGGTAACTCAAGCACATTAATTCAAAATAAAAATCATATTATGTGTTTTGAGTGTAGGGAATATGGCCACTATAAGAGCAAGTGCCTTAAGAAGGTCAAGAAGGCTACATTGACACCAAAAGTCAACAAAAAATCAAAGGATGCCGGAGTCCCCACTAGTAAGAGCAAGGAGCACGTGGTGTGCTTTAAGTGCCATCAAAGGGTACACTATCAAAGTCAATGCCCTATGGGGAGAAAGCAAACCAAAGGGCAAGGAGAAGCTACACATGTAGGGGGAGCCTCTAAGGCAAACCCTAAGATATATTTTAGCAATGCACCCTCTAGTTTTAATGTTAAAAAGCATGCTTTTAATTCACTTGCCATTGCTCATGAAAAGCATGCTAGTAGAAATAGATTGTATTGCCTAGGTGCAAAATCATGTAATATTTCAACTTAGGAGAAATTTGAGACTAATGTCCCTAGAAAATTTTTACCTAAGGCAAATATTAAGAAAATAGAAGATCATTTAGGCTTTAATGCTACGAAAGATAGACATATGCCTAGGAAGGGCAAGATTACTCAAGGAAATAATGTGCCCACCAAATTAGAGAAATTAGAGTTAGAGAACCAAGCTTTGAGGTCAATGCTTGAAAAACTTGAGAAGACTCTTAAGAAAATACAAAATCAAATACAAGGGTCAAATAGTCAAAATCTAGGGTGTAAGAGGCAAGAACTATCTAGGAGTCAAGGTTTGAGTCACAAGCCTATGTCCAAGATGTAGGGATGTATACTTAAAAGTCTATTTTTTGTATGAACATCTTTATTTTGAAATAAGAATCACATGATCATTGTTTGTATATTTTTATGGTTATGCAATATTGTCTAATACCTTACATTGTAGATAACATGGTGTGTGGTGTCACACGGGAGATCATGTTATCGGCTCCTTGTAAAGTATAAGTAAAGGCTCACAACCGAGATGGCTTTGGACAAACCATCGGAATGGTTGTAGTGTGATTTGGTATTGGTTTGTCTTGACCATAGAATCACACTAGTGCACTTTGTGTGTATTGAGCAGGACCGACACAGAGGTGATTCGATTTATTGCTGACTACATAATTGAATCGGACCTCAGATATTATTTAGTACATGCTCTTAATCCCGATATAATAACGGACACATATACTTGGTACTCATCTCTTTGATTTACCAATGGGCGAGATTTATAGATTAAATCGATAGACTCGGTAAGTTGGGAGATGATATTATTTATATGGTGTGCCGTTGATTATAGGAGGAAACCGTGTCCTATATATTAGGATGATGATGTCCCCTTGAGGAGCTCATAAGGTTCATCATGTAAACCCTGCAGGTGGACTTGGTCCGGCATGATGAAAAGGTCGAGTGGTACTACTCATGGAGTTAGATGTCGATTAATTAATGGTCAGTAAATTAATTAATTGACGGACATTCGAGATCTTAAACACGGGGAGAAAATGTACAAATAATATATGGAGCCCATATTATCATATGGGGGTTGGTGAGGTAGATCAATGATGGACCTTTAGTGGATTGGACCATCATTAGTGGATCGGACTTTATGTGGGCTTGATCCATGGGTGACCAAGACCCAACTCCTCCTCATGGTCCCTAATGTAGCCCATTAACACCTCAAGATGCTTAGATCCAATGGATAGAAACAAAACACTAAGATCCATTGGTAGAGATTAAATCTCTAAGATCCGACGGTTGAGATTAAATCCCTAGAACCAATGGAGGAGATTAATTCATGGCTTATCCCCAAACTCTATAAAAGGTGGCATGGGGTTGGCGTGAAGATCATCATAGAGAGGGAGCAAGGCTTGGGCGGCAAGAATAGGGCAATCCTAGTTGAGATAGGATTGGAATTAGGGTTAGGGTTTTGAGGCTAGGGTGGCACCAAATAAGGAAGGTTCTTTCTCTCTTCTTCTTCCTCTTTGTGCCAACGTCCAGCAGCTTCTCCCAGCTTTTTTCCAGCCTTGGCCGACGCCCAAAGCCTCCTTCTTCTTCTCCTTAGGTGGTGGAAACAAGATATAGGGTTTCCCTAGGTATCTTGGTTGCTTCCCACCACCATCTCCTTCATTTACTTGGCCGACGGCAAGGAAGGGATTGATTCCTTGTTGGTTGAGTTTTGGAAGGAGAACAACATTGTTTCTCTTCTTCCTCTTGCTTGGGAAAGCAAGGAAGGAAGTTTTGCGATCTAGGAGCTTCGACTTTTGGTGGATCGTCGCCCACACGACGTCCAAAAGGAGGAGGGTCATACATTAGAAGACCAAGAGGTATAACTATTCTTCTATCTCTTTTATTCATTGCTTGTGTTTGTTTTTCAAAATATAAGCATGTTATATTTCTGTAAATAGGCTAAATAATACTTGGATCCCGAGTACAAACACAAAAACCGGCGATCCGGACATCGTCTATTCCGCGGCTACTCGTAGGATAGAGGATGGTCGCTTGAACAACTAGTTTGTTCAAGTGACCTCTCTAAATGAATAGCACGACGATGACTTGGTTGCTTTGGGAATCCCTTTTGTCTAAGATTAAATTTTTAATCCGGGGACATCAAAGGGATCACCATGGTCAAGCAACCGAGGTGAAGGGGAAGCGAAGTTTCCCCTCACGGATCAACCCCAACACAAGAAGGTAATGCCTACTTATCACAATGTTCCATTTGATTATGGAACTAAATCTAGGTCTAGAAAAACTAAGGTCACAAGGGAAGTCATCCCTAGAGTTGACCATGGTAGGTGTCTAGTGGCTAAGGTTTCGAAGAAACCTAGGGAAGCCACTAAGAAGGTTACAAGGGGAGTTACCCCTAGAGTTAACCTAGGCAAGACCCAAATGACCAAGGCTACCAAGCCTAAGAGGGCCATTAGGAGGGTATCTAGGGAAGTTATCCATAAGGAATACCTAGTAAACCCAAGGAGCTCAAATAGGTTTTGGGTTCCTAGGAGCGTTATTGATTCACGCTAAATGGGTTAGGGTGTGCCAACCTTAAATGGATGGGTAGTTAACCTAACCATGGTAAAGGTGGCAATTTAGGTCATTTCAAGGTTATGGATACCTTGGAAATAAGTGTTGATGCAGTGAGCATCACTCCTCAGTTTTGATGTATGAACTACAGTTAAGAGATAGGATTCACTTGTGAACTAATATAAGTGTTAAGTGTTCAGGCTTCACAGGAAGTCCTAGTAGGTCATGTTGACCAGATACTAGGCACGCATCTTCACATATCAGGAGGACCGGACACCAGACATGAAGTCCAGACGGGTCGCGTGGATCAGACATCTGGCATGAAGATCGGTTGGGTTATGAGACCGGACAATCGATAAAAAGTCCAACAGGGTCAGGCAGACCGGACAGCTGGAGGAAGCCTTGGTAGGTCAGATTGGATGTCAAGAATGGTAAGTCCGGTAGGTAGCCGGCAGGTAAGCCTCGAGTAAAGAGGTGAGGCCGAGTTTGTTGGAGGATAAGTGGCCGACTAGAGGGGGGTGAATAGCCTTTCTCGTGTACGGTGGAGATCTTTCATTGATTGCTCATTTACAAACTCGTTAGCGCAGCAAAAATGTAATGCTAAAGTAAAACAATTAATACAAATCAATAAGAAAGGAGACAAATGCTAACACGAGTGTGTAACGTGGTTCACGACCCTTTCCGCTAATCCACGACGTGATTCGTTCCAAGGTGAATCACTCCTTAATCAATCCACTAATCTCTCCTTTGCACTAAGCTAGGTGGAGGTAATCTTTCTTACACAAATCACTCCTCTAACAATATGATTGAACTAAGCTCAAGGAAGAGGATTGAAAATGTGTTGGGCACTTGGGAGATGTTTAGAGGTTAAGCATTGACCATCCCAAGTCCCCCAAGGCCCCTTCTTATAGAGAAGAAGCCATTCTTCTCGTCGGGCACTGAGCAGTCGACTGATGTATCCATCAGTCGACTGATGCTAGAGTCGTTGCCTCGCAACAGCTTCATCCACGTTGAATTCCAACCAACGACTCCCACATCAGTCGATTGATCTTCCCATCAGTCGACTGATGGAGCCAACAGTCGAGTGATCAGGCCGATTAGTTGACTCTCCAAACTTCTATGCTCGAAACCCTCGTGAGCAGTCGATTTCCATTCTTGGTAGTTGAATGATGGCGAGATAAGTCGACTGTTCGGCCAGAAACCAGACTTGAACACTAGTCGAGTCTTTAATCAACTTGGAGCAGTCGACTGCCACTTCATGGAAGTCGACTGATGTCAGTAAAATCCATCCGACACTTAGCTATTTGGCCAAGTTCACCTACGAGCTACCCCGTCACGGGTTACAATCGCTCACTCTCATCTTCCCTTAGAGTCCCTCGCCTTGAAGTTATCTTCGTCCGGCCATGTCCCTCGGATGTGTCAAGCGTACGGCTTCGCAGTGCCATCCTTCGCGTCTCGCCCTGAAGTATACTTCCTTCAGCTTCACTCCAATCCTCCTCATCCGGCGGTCCCTCGGATGCACCAATCGCGTGGCTTCCGCAATGCTATCCTTCATCGACTCAAGGACCGAGTCATGAGATTGTGAATCTTGCCAATGCTATCATCAAGCCATCCATGTGCGAATTACTAAGTCATGCATGACTTCAATGCACATATCAAATCCATAACAACCTAACTTAAACCCATTGCCACACACATCAAAACCACATCACATGGGTTGATTGCCTTAACAATCTCCCCCTTTTTGATGTGTGGCATTCCGTTTAAGTTAGGTAAAACAATTATAAAAATACATAAGGCAAGAAGGCATGTAAGTAAATATGAGTATCGCAACTCCCCCTTAAACATGTAATTCCCCCTTAAGACATGATAATTCATCCCCTAGCATGATTAACTTAAACTCATCATTTCTCCCCCTTTGACACCATCAAAAATATTATACAAATGTTATACAAGCATGACATCAAGTCTAATGGAAGAAAATACCAAAAATCAACTCAAAACCTGATAAAATAGGTTACTGTGCTTGTACACAGTACATCAGTCAAATGAATCAGAGCATCAGTCGACTGACACAAATTTTCAAAAATTCTGATTTTTCGAACGAAATTCAGAAATGCACAAGAAATTATAGAAAATTCGAAAAATCATGACATTTTTGAAACATATTTCTTATAAGTCCCTTTAACAGTGAAAAATAGTTTTCTATGAAAATTAATTTAATTTCCAAATATTTGGCAAAAACTCAAAGATATTGAAAATTGTAGAATATTTGACGCCGCTAGAGGGGGGTGAATAGCGTAGAATTCGTTCATAGATGGAATTTGTTCGCGTTTGTTTCTACAATTTCGTTAGCGCAGCGGAAATAGAAAAGTAATAACGATAACGAAATGCACAACACGCTAACACAAACGATATAACGTGGTTCGGAACCGCATGGTTTCTACTCCACAGATCGAGTTGTACGAGCTCTAGTGATGCACATGCAACCACTAATAAACACTCCTTCTCGGGAAAATCCGGAGGCGGAGAAACCTCGTACAATAATGATTACAACAATAATCAATTAGATACAAGCAAATACAATATAAAATACAAATGCAAGTAAAGGAAAAACACTTTACAAGAGCTTTGGATTGCTTGATCTTTGATTGCCTTGAACTAGCTTTGAAGGACTGGAAAGCACCAACTTCCCCCTTCAATTTCGCCCAAGAAAATCGCTATCTTTTCCTCCATTACAAGCTCCTTATGTCTTGGAAAAGGTCAATCGATCATTGATCGGGACCATCGATCGTGATGCCATTGTCGTGAGACAGGCTATATCCACGTTGGATAAGTCCAGCGGATCTACCATCGATCGTGATCATACCATCATCGATCGGTGATGGAGTCCTCACTCGACGATCAGTCTCGACTCTATTCTCGTGGCCGATTTCGAGCACCGGTCGGCGATCACACGATCGATCGTCCGATCCATCGATCGCCCACCTGCGCGGTCGATTGCTGAAACCATAACCCTAGTTGACTCGGTCCAGTCGACTGCAACATGGCACCAGTCGACTGGCCCACCTCAAACATGAGGTTTTAGCCCAAGTATGGTTCCCCCATACTTGCTAGATCACCCTTAGCCTAGACCTAAGCCTTCTAGCCACCTCCATTAGCCTCACGTCTCTCGGATCCCTCCAAGTCATCCATGACTTGTTCATCCATCGCGCTAGCCTTCAGGTGCTTCCATCGGCTATGTCATGCTAACGGTGTCTACACTGCCAAGGCACATTGGACTTACGCCGCCAAGAATCCACTTGGACTTTACGCCGCCAATCATTGAACTTATGCTGCCAAGCTCCCGCTTGGACTTTACGCTGCCAATATCAAACCCTTGGACTTCTCAAATGCCAAGACTCTTGCTTGGACTTTCCCTTGCCAAGAACCATGCTTGGACTTTACCAAATGCCAAGTGTCCCACTTGGACTTCCCATGCCAAGTACTCAAGACTTGGACTTTCCCATGACAATTATATTATCATATGTTTTTGTCGAAACATCAAAACATCACTCGAGTCAAACTCGAGTCCTGGTCAATCGTGACCTGGGCCGATTGCACCAACAATCTCCCTCTTTTTGATGTTTGACAAAAACCAAACAAATCATTTGAGTTAGACCACTAACTCAAGTCTCTTACCAATTATCTCAAATTGGTAAATACTCCCAAAATGTTCTCCCCCAAACATTCTCCCCCTTTTTGACTAACATCAAAAAGGTTTCCTCTCCAAGGAGGTCAATGTCTCATGTTCCAATGAGATCTTACAATCTCCCCCTTGGTCCAAAAATACTTAGGATGCCTACCATCTTCCTAGTGATAAGTCCAATATCACTCAAGAGAGGCAATCCCATTTACTCTCCCAATTTCCAAATTGGGTCTCTCAAAAGTCCCATCAATTTCCCAATTGATGTCATATTCTCCCAATAACTTCTCCTCTTCAAGGAGAAAAACACATCCATCATCCCAAGATGGATACCTCCCCCTAAAGGCTTGCTCCCCCTTGACCATTGCACCAACAATGTCCTTGGGAAGTCCCTAAGCCAATAGGAACTCTAAACCATCTAAATTAAGGTTAGAAATTCAATATTGAACTTTCCAACACCTTAAAATTGATACAAACCCTAAACACTTCTCCTAATCCATATCCAAAGGATTTTCACCCTTTATAATGCTACCCAAAGCATATCCTAGGGTTAGGAGTGATTAGGGACCATAACCGTAGCTGAAATCGGGTTAATCAACCTTGTTTACCCCGAAATTAGGCTACCAGTCGAGTGATTCAGAAATCAGTCGACTGGCACCTCCATCAGTCGACTGCCACCAATGGCGATCGATACTGAAATTTCAATTTGATTATCAGAGTTGAATTTCATAAAATCATAAATAATTATACGTATATCGAAAAATCACGAAATTTGGTACGTATAATACTTATGACCAATACAATAGGTGAAAAATTTTGGAAAAATATTTTTACCATAGAAATAGGAGATTGGTACAAAGTTCAAAACTATTAAAGACTTTAAAGTTTTTGATCCACTTTGTATCAACTTCTACAATGATGATGGCTATCAAAAGATAGATTTCACCAAGGTTTTCCAAATTGATTTTAAAATGTTTTTGAAAGCCTATTTTGAACCATAATTTATTGGCTAAATATACATAGCTTGTATATTAGCTTTCCTTATGATTCTTGGTGATAATTAAAATAAGTTTGAGTTCATCAAGATGCACTACCCATGCATTTTGAACCTAACTTATTGTCCTAGCATCTCACATGTATCTAGGGTGTATAAATACACATACATGTCAATATGATGTGAGATGTGGGTTTTGATTCACTTTATCTAGGGTTTCATGCATAAACTAGGCAACCCTACTTGATTCCCTTATAAGTGAGACTTCAAGTCATGCCATTTTCCTTAAATCAATGTTCAATCAAATTAATGCATGAAATGATCATGGCATTAGAAATGATATAAATAAGCATATGCTCATAATCATGATGTCATGGCATAAGATGAAATCTAAAACACATGACATTTAAAACCTTAATCCTAAACATGAACATGACATGTAAAATGATTAAAATAAACATGATGTCATGGCATGTTATATGACAAACAAAGCATGGCATATAAAATATATAGGTATAATAATACCTAAATTTTAATATTAATTGCCATTTGTTGGGATTAATCATATTTTTCCATATTAACCTAATCTCCCTAGTGTGCCAAAAACCCAAAATGGCACACTAACCTCTAAACCTAAATTGTGCCAATTTAATTGATTTTTCTTAATTTAAAAAGTGCATTGACACATCCTAAAATCTTTTAGGATATTGATTCAAATCTATTTCCAAGGTAACCATAACCTTGAAAATATCCTAAAGTGCCACCTTTACCATGGTTGAGTTAACTACCCATCCAATCAAGGTTGGCACACCCTAAACCAATCTTAGCGTGAATCAATCACGCTCTTAGGAACCCAAAACCGATTTGAGCTCCTAGGGTTAATTAGGTATTCCTTAGGGATAACCTCCCTAGATACCGTCCTAATGACCCTCCTAGGCTTGTTGGCCTTGGTCATTTGGGTCTTACCTAGGTTGACTCTAGGGGTAACTCCCCTTGCAACCTTCTTAGTGGCCACCCTAGGTTTCCTAGAAACCCTAGCCACTAGGCACAACCTTTGGTCAACCTTAGGGATGACTTCCCTATTGACCTTGGTCTTCTTAGACCTAGTTTGTGTCCCATAATCAAATGGAACCCTATGACAAGCCATTTTAGGCTTAGGTTTGTGACCCAAACCTTGCTTGCCCTTGGTTGACTTTTGACTCTTAGGTCCTAGGTGTTGACTTTGACTTTTGGACCCTTGATTTTGACCACTAGACCCTTTAATTTGATTTTGTATCTTATTTAGGGTCTTTTCAAGTTTTTCAAGCCTTGACCTAAAGACTTGATTTTCCTTTTCTAATTGCCCAATTTTAGAATTTTGATTTAAATCTTGGGCATTGGACTTCCTAGGCATATGCCTAGTCCATTTAGGATTGAAAGCTAGGTGTTCTCCTATTTTCTTGATAGATTCCCTAGGTAAAATAATTTTAGGGACATTAGTCCCAAATTTCTCCCTATTATCTAAGTAGACATTCTTAGCTCCTAAGCAAAAATACTTGTTCCTATTAGCATGCTTTTCATAAATTGCAAGTGAATAGAAATCCCTAGCATGCTTTTTCTTGTAAATTGAAGAAGGAGCAAAATTAGAAGTTACCCTAGGGTTTGCCTTAGCTCCCCCTACATATGATGCTCCATTTTGAGTCTTCTTGCTCCCCCTAGGACATTGATTCCTATAATGTCCTTTTGAATTGCACTTGAAGCATATGATGTGCTCCTTGCCTTTAGGTGTTGGGGAACCGGCATCCTTGACTTTTGGTGCCGGTGGAGCTTTCCTAATCTTCTTTGGGCACTTGCTCTTATAGTGCCCAAATTCCCTACACTCAAAACACATAATATTATTTTTATTTGAAATTAGAGTGTTTGAGTTACCTAGGTTAATGGAGACCAGAATTGGATTTTGGGCTTCTTCATCTTGACCGAATGTCAAAGCTTCTTCTTGATGCTCCGGTGTTGAGGAAACTCTAATCTCCTCCTCAATCCTAGAAGTGGATGCTTCTTCCACTTCCTCCACTAACCCGGAAATTGACTCCCTATCAATTTCCGATTCTACTTCCTCTTCTGTTGGGTTTCCGGCACCGCGGCGTGTGTGTGTTCGATCATGTTTCGTAAACATGAGCACAGCGGAAGCAATTAAAAATAATAAATCTATATTTATTACAACACACACAACACACACATGCTATTACAACAAGTGTAGACATAACCGTAAATTAAAATTTGCAATAAAAGAAATTATCTACGTTATACCTTTCCTATGACGTGTAGCGGGAACGGCATCAACCGGAATGATCCTCGTAAGAATCGTCTCTATCCGTATCCACGCCGAGCTCCTCGGGATGACTTCGCTAAGTCACGAGCTTCATCTTCGTACGGGTTACTAGCCTCGTGTTGAAGACGACGTGATCGAGAGATGATCACGATCCGAATCCAAATTCGGATCCTAAAATGAGTTCTCAAAACTCGCTTCTCCGGAGAGGTATTCGTCAACCAATTGATGAATCCTTCGTCCTCCACCTCAGAGGATTACCGGAGATCAAATCCCCGGTAAGTTAGGCGCTATCGGAGCACTAACCGTCGTCCAAACGACGCTCCGACAACAAAGAAACAAACTGTCCAGAAAAACTGGACAGCTTTTGGTGGAGGAATAGAGGCCGGCCAAGGAGAGATGGAAGCTCACCTTATCACCGAACCTAGAGGAGATCACCGGAGGGTCGCCGGAGGTTCACCGGCTGAAGCTTGGTCGCCGGCAACAAGTTGGAAGGCTGCACAAAAGCTGGGCGGCGGCAGCTTAGGGTTGGGCGCCGAATACTCCAACAAGGGGTGGGCGGCAACACCAAGGGCTAGGGTTTGGATTAGGGCTTAATTATCCATTAAGCCCTCTTTTATAGAGAACTAATTCTCTTAATGGTTAATGGATCATATCCATAAAGCCCGTTAACCCGCTCCATTAAGATAAGTTAAAATAAACCAAACCATGATGGTTTATTTTAAGTTAAAACGAACCGAACCAACCTTTGGTTCATTCGTTTAATATAAACCAAACCCTTTGGTTTATTCTCATCCATTGGATTAGAACCAAACCATTTTGGTCCATCCATTATGTCTTCATAAGACACGGCCCATCCACGCTTCCATTGCGACTGAAACAATTTCATGCTCGCTTTATGTTTGGTCCAACCAAACATAGTTTCTCTCGGTCTGAGAATCCCATTCTCAAGCTCGTTTTAAATCCTTTGGATTACACTCGTTGTGCGTGTGACAAAATAGGTTCTCGGTTTATGTTGGCCGTCTATAATTAACCATTAATTATAGAATGATCATGAGTGGTACCTAGTAGTACATCATGATCCCCAATTAACCGAAAAGATCAACGGTTGATCCAGAACTATTTCTGAAACCCTTCAGTCGCTCGAATAAATCATGCCCCATTCCCTTCACTCATCTTATACCCACTTAGTTCAGACATGGTCTATAGTGTCACCCTCACTAGGTCGACACGCCACACCTAGCCCAAGTATCATTTCCTCGTCCTACAGATTCTAGTTACTCCACATGTATCAAAGAGTACCTTACTCTAAACATGTAATGCTTTGGCCAAAGACTTTAGTAACAATCCGAAGAGAGGCCATGGGTATACATCTCCTCGCAAGGAGTGGTGAATCCTTTATAGGCTATTCAAACACCTTCGATCACTTCGACTTATACCCAATCATCCCGGGTCCACATCTCCTCAGAGATGTTTGCTTAAGATGTCAAAGCATAAGTCTCCATGATCAAGATGACTTGAATACCGCAAGTCAAAGGAACATCGCACTTAAGCCACAGTAAGAACTTCATTGACATATCTATATATGCAGAGAACCATATGAAGTCTTACTACCGGTCACTCCAATGAACTAGTTACCATAACTAGCATCCACGATTAACTCCGACATCACTATGTCTCCACCCGGTGAGAATCACCGCTTGGATACACCAAGGAGTATACTCGTAATATGTAATTGATGGTGTCCAAATCCATCAATTCATCGACTAGGATAATTCCGATACATCACAATTACACATGTAGAGATACTCACTAGTTGTGATCCAATCACAAATTCTCTCATGCTGTGAATCGTATCGTGGACATTCAGTAAATGAGTTTAAGATCCAATCAAATACATAAAACATGTATACTCAAATAGTGAATCTTCATTTATCATATAAATGGTTCATACATAAGGCTATTGCCTTAGGACATCTCTCATATATTACTAACAGACTCCCACTTGGCCTAATGCCAATCGCTACGGTATCCAATACCATAAGCTCGAACATGACCCTCAAACTTGTTTTGAGGTAATGCTTTAGTCAAGGGATCCGCTAAGTTCCTTTCAGTGGGAATTTTCTCGATTTGTATTTCGTTCCTACTGATGATCTCTCTGATAAGATGATAGCGGCGAAGCACATGTTTGGATCATTGATGAGACCACATCAAGTTCAGAGATGAACTTCTTGATCCAAACCGCTTCCTTTGCTGCTTCCAAAGCTGCAATGTATTCTGCTTTAGTGGCAGAATCCGCTATAGCGTCAAGCTTGGAACCTTTCCAACTTATTGCGCCTCCATTCTAGGTGAATACATGCCCAGACTGAGACATGGAATCATCCTTGTCTGTCTGGAGCTGGCATCCGTATACCCACGTATCACCGTGTACTCTTCTCCATATATTAGGAACACATCCTTAGTTCTTCTCAAGTACTTAAGGATCGTCTTAACAGCCGCCCAATGATCCATTCCTGGATCGAACTGGTATCTGCTCGTGACACTCAGAGCATACGATACATCGGGCCTCGTACATAACATAGCATGCATGATAGATCCTATTGCGGATGCATAGGGAATCTTACTCATTCAAATCCTCTCATCTTCTGTGCGCGGACACATAGACTTCGAAAGGTGTACCCCATGCCTGATGGGTAGAAAACCTTTCTTGGATTCCGACATGCTAAACCTCTTTAGCACTCGGTCTATATATGTAGACTGTGAAAGACCAAGCAACCGTTTCAATCTATCTCTATAGATCTTAATCCCGAGGATGTAGGTTGCTTCTCCCAGGTCTTTCATGGAGAATGTCTTGGATAACCAAACCTTCACTGACTGTAAGATTGAAATATCGTTTCCTATAAGTAGTATGTCATCGACATACAATACTAGGAATACGACTGCACTCCCACTAACCTTCTTGTACACACAAGGTTCGTCTTGATTTTGTGAGAAATCAAACTTTTTGATTGTCTCATCAAAACGGATATTCCAGCTCCTGGATGCTTGCTTCAATCCATAAATAGATCATCACAATTTGCATACCTTGGTTTTATCAACCGATGTGAAACCCTCAGGTTGTATCATATACACGTCCTCGAGCAGGTTTCCATTAAGGAAAGCTGTTTTCACATCCATCTGCCATATCTCATAATCATAATGAGCCGCTATGGCTAGGAGCATCCGAATGGATTTAAGCATAGCTACAAAGTAATAGGTTTCGGCCATAATCAACACCTTGTTTTTGACGATATCCTTTCGCCACCAATCTAGCCTTATAGGTAATCACATTACCATCCATGTCGGTTTTCTTCTTGAAAACCCACTTGCACCCTATAGGCTTTATGCCTTCAGGTGGGTCAACCAAGTTCCAAACTTGGTTTTCATACATGGAATCCATTTCCGACTTCATGGCACCAAGCCACTTATCCCTTTCTGAACTTGTCAGCACTTCTTCATAACTGGTAGGCTCCTCATCATCAATGAGTAACACGTCGTTCGATTCACTTACGAGAAATCCATATCTCTCAGGAATATTGCGTGTTCTACCAGATCTACGAAGATGTGGTGTTACAATAGGTCCAGCCGATTGCTCATCATTATGAGTTGTCGGCTGTTGTGCTTCACCAGGTATCTCATCAATGTCTATTTGAGTCTCTCGAGCCTCCTCAAGCTCGACGACACTCCCACTATTTTCTTGCAAGAGAAACTCTTTCTCTAGAAACACAGCATGCCTTGAAACAAACACCTTTTGTTCCACAGGATGATAGAATTGGTAACCCCTTGTTTCCTTAGGGTATCCAATAAATAGACATTTATCAGACTTAGCATCCTGTGTCCGCTTCACATAAGCAGGACAACCCCATATCTTCAAGTAAGATACATGAGGTTTCTTACTAGCCCATATCTCATATGGAGTAGTAGAGACTACCTTGGTAGGCATTCTGTTTAACAAGTAAACAGCTGTCTGAAGTGCATAACCCCAAAAGGACTTTGGAAGAGTCGCATGATTCATCATTGACCTGACCATGTCCAACCAGGTCCGGTTACGCCTCTCAGATACACCATTATGCTGTGGTGTATAGGGCGGAGTCCATTGAGACAATATGCCATTGTCTCTTAGATAATCAAGAAACTCTTGACTTAAGTATTCACCACCTCGATCCGATCGAAGTATTTTAATACTTTTGTCATGTTGTTTCTCTACTTCATTTCTGAATTCTTTGAACCTTTCAAAGGCTTCAGACTTGTGTTTCATCAAGAACACATACCCAAACCGTGAGTGATCATCGGTGAAGGTAATGAAGTAGCTATAGCCTCCTAAAGCTTGAGTTGACATAGATCCACATACATCAGTATGTACTAGACCTAGTAACTCTCCCACTCGTTCACCTTTTCCAGTAAAAGGTAACTTAGTCATCTTGCCTTTTAAGCATGATTCGCATGTATCGTATGAATCAATTCAAACGATTCCAGAATTCCACATCGGTGTAATTCGGACATGCGTTTCTTGCTTATATGGCCAAGACGACAATGCCACATATAGAGTCTATTTGATTATCCTTTCGAGCACGCTGTTGCTCGCCGATATTGAAAATGTCACCGATATGTCCAGCGTATAAATGCCATTGCTTAAAGTTCCAGTCCATAAAGAACGCCATTCAAAGTTATATAACAACAATTGTTACTAAAGCGTTAAATGGAAACCATTTCTATTTAAGCGAAATAGAAACAATGTTCTTTATTAGAGAAGGAACATAATAGCAATTGTCGATTCTAAGACTAGTCCACTAGGAGCTTTCAACAAATAAGTTCAGATGGCGAGTCACGTGACCTTTGCTTCATTCCCAACACGTAAATTTGACTCTCCCTTGACAAGTCTTCTTCTATTCCTTAGCCCATGTATGTCATTACATATATGTGAGCCATTCCCAGTATCCAATACCAAAGTGTCTATGGAAATAGAATGACAATAAATAAAGAAGATTTCTGAAGAAGATGGGGCATCCGATGCCTTATCCTTCTTCACGGACTCAAGATAAATCTTGCACTTTCTTCACAAATTGCTCTCCTTGCCATAATGATGGCAAGTTTCCTTTGTGCTAGTTCTACCTTCTTAGCCTTCTCTTCTTTCCCTTACTTTGTTCCTTTGACTTCCTCTTAGAACCTTTCTTGAGGAATCAACTAACAACACCGTCCCTACTCATGCTTCTCGAAGACTCCACAGTCTTGATATTGAAGCGATACCACAGATGAACCTCCTAGCATCTCAGAGGTGAAGAGGAGCTTTGAGATTTCGAACCTTTCGAATCTCACTTGCTCATCAACCAACTCACAAAGATGAAGGACTACGATATGAGCATCCATATGCTCATGCTGCTTTCGTAGCTTGGGTTCCATCGTTGCTAGCATGATGCAACTCATTTGTTCAGAATCACTCACATGTTTCTGATAGGCCAACAATTGGTCTAGAGTTGCATCGTCACTAGGACGGGCGGGAAGAGGCGCTTCGAGGACATTTGCAAGCTTTTCCACCTTGAGAACAATTCTCAAGTTTCTAAGCTAGTCCAAGAAGTTCGGCCCAGTCAATTTATTTGAATCCAAAATGGAACGCAAATTCAAACACATTATGATCAATATATTAACTTAGAAATACAAAACGAGCATATATGAGAAAGATGATTTTAAAATGCATCAATATACATTTATAAATCCCATTCATTTTTCGAATTTCAAAAACCCCAAAATCACTTCGGGAGATTGTAGGTCCATCTCCGAATGGGCTGATATCCATCATAGATAAGAACAACCTTGGAGTGAGTCCAACAAGCCATTCTTAGCTATGATGGTGGGTATCAAGTATACCGATTACATATCATGTATATGTAACTATCACAATGTGCTATCAACTAATTGAATGTTTACATATACATTGGGTTGTTAACACATTAACAAGTATGCATCATATGCATAGCACTCCACCTCTCTTCACATCGACCTTGGAGTGAGTCCAACAAATCGATGCTCCAAGTTAAAGCCGACCCATTAATCGCGAAATAGTTTTAATATGGTTAGAGCGCATTCAACCAATTAGCCAGGCTTGGAGTGAGTCCAACAACCCAAACTAACGATTGACCTTTGACTCTTACCATATTAGAGTTAAACTATTCCAATGATTTGAACATGTTCAGGTTCGAGTCGGGCTTGGAGTGAGTCCAACAACCCAAACAGGAAACAGAACTCTGGTTCTAACCATATTAATGGAAGGTGTAGGCTTTAATATTGAGTTAGGGTTTTATGTCTCATCCTCTTTGCATGCAAATAACTATTATCTACATGGCATGGCATACATGGCATACATCTACATGTCACGACACGCATGGCATAATGTTATGCATCTAATGCAATTACATGACATACAATTATGTCATGTATATAATTTCCTTATATGTCATAACTATTTATGGAAATAAAATATGTTTAAGATTTGATTCTCTAAATCAAATCATAAGAAACAAAATTTCCAAATCTAATCACATATTTTATTCATGGAATTATTTGATTATGAAAATCTATTTAGGAAACCAATTTCCTAAATCTTTAAAACTACTTATGGAAATAAAATATTTTAAGATTTGATTTCAAATCAAATCATGATTAAATTAGGAAACAAATTTCCGTAATCTAATCAAATATTTTATTTATGGAAAATATCAATTTCAATAAATACTTCCAACTTTCCAAAAGTGGAAGATTTCCATAAATACTTCTAGACTTTCCAAAATTGAAAAATTTCCATAAATACTTCTAAATTTCCAAAATTTAGAAAATTTCCAGAAATACATTATGACTATCGCAAAACCATTTTTACAATTATGTCGAAACACAACCTGGGCTCTGATACCACTGTTGGGTTTCCGGCACCGCGGCGTGTGTGTGTTCGATCATGTTTCGTAAACATGAGCACAGCGGAAGCAATTAAAATTAATAAATCTATATTTATTACAACACACACAACACACGCATGCTATTACAACAAGTGTAGACATAACCGTAAATTAAAATTTGCAATAAAAGAAATTATCTACGTTATACCTTTCGTATGACGTGTAGCGGGAACGGCATCAACCGGAACGATCCTCGTAAGAATCGTCTCTATCCGTATCCACGCCGAGCTCCTCGGGATGACTTCGCTAAGTCACGAGCTTCGTCTTCGTACGGGTTACTAGCCTCGTGTTGAAAACGACGTGATCGAGAGATGATCACGATCCGAATCCAAATTCGGATCCTAAAACGAGTTCTCAAAACTCGCTTCTCCGGAGAGGTATTCGTCAACCGTTTGACGAATCCTTCGTCCTCCACCTCAGAGGATTACCGGAGATCAAATCTCGGTATGTTAGGCGCTATCGAGCACTCAACCGTCGTCCAAATGACGCTCCGACAACAAAGAAACAAACTGTCCAGAAAAACTGGACAGCTTTTGGTGGAGGAATAGAGGCCGGCCAAGGAGAGATGGAAGCTCACCTTATCACCGAACCTAGAGGAGATCACCGGAGGGTCGCCGGAGGTTCACCGGATGAAGCTTGGTCGCTGGCAACAAGTTGGAAGGCTGCACAAAAGCTGGGCGGCGGCAGCTTAGGGTTGGGCGCCGAATACTCCAACAAGGGGTGGGCGGCAACACCAAGGGCTAGGGTTTGGATTAGGGCTTAATTATCCATTAAGCCCTCTTTTATAGAGAACTAATTCTCTTAATGGTTAATGGATCATATCCATAAAGCCTGTTAACCCTCTCCATTAAGATAAGTTAAAATAAACCAAACCATGATGGTTTATTTTAAGTTAAAACGAACCGAACCAACCTTTGGTTCATTCGTTTAATATAAACCAAACCCTTTGGTTTATTCTCATCCATTGGATTAGAACCAAACCATTTTGGTCCATCCATTAGTCTTCTACAAGACACTGCCCGTCACGCTTCCATTGCGGTGAAACAATTTCATGCTCGCTTTATGTTTGGTCCAACCAAACATAGTTTCTCTCGATGCGAGAATCCCATTCTCAAGCTCGTTTTAAATCCTTTGGATTACACTCGTTGTCGTGTGACCAAATAGGTTCTCGGTTTATGTTGGCCGTCTATAATTAACCATTAATTATAGAGCGATCATGAGTGGCACCTAGTAGTACATCATGATCCCCAATTAACGAAAAGATCAGCGGTTGATCGAGAACTATTTACGAAACCCTTGATGGCTCGAATGAATCGTGCCCCATTCCCTTCACTCATCTTATACCCACTTGGTTCGGGACATGGTCTATTGTGTCGATCCCCACTAGGTGACTCGTCACCTAGCCCAAGTATCATTTCCTCGTCCTCAGTTCTAGTTACTCACATGTATCGAAGAGTACCTTACTCTAAACATGTAATGCTTTGGCCAGACTTTAGTAACAATCCGACGAGAGGCCATGGGTATACATCTCCTGCAAGGAGTGGTGAATCCTTTATAGGCTATTCAAACACCTTGATCAGCCGACTTATACCCAATCATCCGGGTCCACATCTCCTTAGAGATGTTTGCTTAAGATGTCAAAGCATAAGTCTCCATGATCAAGATGACTTGAATACCGCAAGTCAAAGGAACATCGCACTTAAGCCACAGTAAGAACTTCATTGACATATCTATATATGCAGAGAACCATATGAAGTCTTACGGCTGGTCACTCCAATGAACTAGTTACCATAACTAGCATCCACGATTAACTCCGGACATCACTATGTCTCCAGCCAGTGAGAATCAGCTGCTTGGATACACCAAGGAGTATACCTCGTGCTAGTCTCGACAGAATTGATGGTGTCCAAATCCATCAATTCATCGACTAGGGATAATTCCGATACATCACAATTACACATGTAGAGATACTCACTAGTTGTGATCCAATCACAAATTCTCTCATGCTGTGAATCGTATCGTGGGCATTCAGTAAATGAGTTTAAGATCCAATCAAATACATAAAACATGTATACTCAAATAGTGAATCTTCATTTATCATATAAATGGTTCATACATAAGGTGATTGCCTTAGGACATCTCTCATATATTACTAACATCTTCCTCCTTGGATGTTGATGATCTCTCAACCTCCAAGTCCTCACTTCCTTGTGAGGATGATGCATTAGCTTCTTCGGTCTCTTCCTCTTGGACCGTTGATGGGCTTTCATGGAGCATGGCCACTTGGCTCCATAGCTCGTTTGCATCTACATAATTACCTAACATACACAAGATATTGTTAGGTATTAAATCAATTAACAACTTCATTACCTTCTCATTCTTTTCGAAGGCTCGGACTTGCTCTTCGGTCCATCTCTTTTTCTTGAGGAATCCACCTTTTGGTCCTCTTGGATTGCTATATCCTTCCATTAAGATGGACCATTCTTTGAAATCCCTCATCATTAGGAAGTCCTCGATTCTCGCCTTCCATTGTCTAAATCCTTCTTGTCCATAGAAGGAGTAAGGGATCGGTGTGTTAATATTCCATCCCAATTGTTCTTCCATCTTCACCCTCTAGCATCTTTGTCCTAGCTCCCGGCGGTTAGTCCGTAGAAGAGCCCCGGGCTCTGATACCAATTGTAGAATATTTGACGCTGCTAGAGGGGGGTGAATAGCGTAGAATTCGTTCGTAGATGGAATTTGTTCGCGTTTGTTTCTACAATTTCGTTAGCACAGCGGAAATAGAAAAGTAATAACGATAACGAAATGCACAACATGCTAACACAATGATATAACGTGGTTCGGAACCGCACGGTTCCTACTCCACGGATCGAGCTCTATGAGCTCTAGTGATGCACATGCAACCACTAATAAACACTCCTTCTCGGAATAATCCGGAGGCGGAGAAACCTCGTACAATAATGATTACAACAATAATCAATTAGATACAAGCAAATACAATATAAAATACAAATGCAATTAAAGGAAAAACACTTTACAAGAGCTTTGGATTGCTTGATCTTTGATTGCCTTGAATTAGCTTTGAAGGACTGGAAAGCACCAACTTCCCCCTTCAATTTCGCCCAAGAAAATCGCTATCTTTTCCTCCATCACGAGCTCCTTATATAGCTTCAACTCTCTTTGGAAAAGGTCAATCGACCGATCGGGACCATCGATCGATGCCATCATGTCGTGAGACAACGGCTAGATCTACGTTGGATAAGTCCAACGGATCTACCATCAGTCGACTAATCATACCCATCAGTCGACTGATGGAGTCCTCACTCGACCAGTCGAGTCTCGACTCTATTCTGTGGCCGATTTCTCGAGCACCAATCGACTGATCACACGATCGGTGCCGAGCTCGAGCCATCGATCATTGCCCACCTGCGATCGCTAGGCCATAACCACGCTAAACCCTAGTTGACTCAGTCCAGTCGACTGCAACATGGCACTAGACGACTGGCACACCTCAAACATGAGGTTTTAGCCCAAGTATGGTTCCCCCATACTTGCTAGACCACCCTTAGCCTAGACCTAAGCCTTCTAGCCACCTCCATCAGCCTCACGTCTCTCGGATCCCTCCAAGTCATCCATGACTTGTTCATCCATCGCACTAGCCTTCAGGTGCTTCCATCGGCTATGTCATGCTAACGGTGTCTACACCGCCAAGGCACATTGGACTTACGCCGCCAAGACTCCGCTTGGACTTTACGCCGCCAATCATTGGACTTATGCTGCCAAGCTCCCGCTTGGACTTTACGCCACCAATATCAAACCGTTGGACTTCTCAAATGCCAAGACTCAGGCTTGGAATTTCCCTTGCCAAGAACCATGCTTGGAACTTACCAAATGCCAAGTGTCCCACTTGGACTTCCCATGCCAAGTACTCAAGACTTGGACTTTCCCATGACAATTATATTGTCATATGTTTTTGTCGAAACATCAAAACATCACTCGAATCAAACTCGAGTCCTGGTCAATCGTGACCTGGGCCGATTGCACCAAAAGAAAATCACTAAATTTTGTGTCAATTTGAAAGCCTAGTTTTGCCTTGAATTGTTTCAAAGCATGAACTTGCAGTTTATAAGATATGAAATGGTTTTAAAACAATTAAAATGTCCAACTATGATCTATGGGTAATATGTCCATTGATTAAACATTTTCTTTCCCCATAGTTGGTCTATGATTGCTCTATTAATACACTTAATGAGCCATCAAAATACCATAAGCATTAGTGGATTTTTTGTATCATCCTATCATCTCACCCATTGCTATGTTCTCAATCAAGTTAGCCTTATAGTGAGTGTGAGATGTGACTAATGTATTTATACTTAACCATAATTTTCATGCAATTCTATCAAGGTTAAGTATCATCCTAAAAACCCAATCATGAACATGTATCAAGAATTATCAATCATGATCATAAATCATCAATTATTGCATATTATGATTATAAAACAAAGATTATACATAATTTCATGTTATGATCACATTATCATCACCCAACACTATAAATCAAAAAGTTATTACCCACATCATCCTAAGTCAACCATATAATATGATATGAATAAAGTCCACTATGGTTGACTATCCTATGGTTTTTCTAACCCATGAGGATGGATTTAGGAACCCAATATAAGTTCTTTCCTACAGGGTTCACCAAAAACTCCTTAGGGATCCATTTTCTAGCTACTATTGTATTTTTAGCTTGACCCCTAGCAATTAGGCAATGGTAGGCCTTTTCATTCTTGGTCCCTTTATAACCTAAGCCTTTCTTATTAAACCTTACCCTTTGGCTCCCAATAATTATGTTTAGGGTGTTGGAGCCAATTGTGAATTTTTTTAAGGTCTTAGTTAAATGATCTACCTTTTCCCTTAAGGCCTTATTTTCTTCAATACATGCATCATTAACATTAAAGGGAATATAATCATCATGTGAGCATGCATCACTAGTCATAGAAGAAGAAGCATTATTATTAATATTTAAACATGCTTTTTCTAGCTTTTCTTCTAGGACCTTAATTTCATCTTGCATGCACTTATTTTTCTTCTTAGCCCTAAATAAATCCCTAGTTAGGCTAGAAATCATAGAAACAATCTTCTTAGGGAAAATATTTGTTACCATACTTTCCATATCTTCTTCTTCCGATTCCGTTGAGGTTGAAGATGAAGCTCCCCCTTCATTTGAGCTCTCCTCACTTGAGCTTGTTTCTTCTTTTTCAAAGGAGGAGGTGTCCAAATCTTCTATTGGCATTAGGGCAAGGCTTGTGAAGGATTATTCTTCTTCCGATGAGGATGATGGATCATCCCATGTTGCCTTGTGTGCCTTGGCCTTTCCTTTTTCTTTAGTTTTCTTCTCTTCTTCCTTTTTCTTGCTCCCCTTCTTCTTCTCTTCTTTCTTTCTCCTTTCCTCCTTGCTTTTGTTCAAGAAAGGGCAATCATCTCTTATATGTCCCTCTCCTTGGCAATTGTAGCATATTATCTTTCTTCTTGGCCTTCTCCTCCTATCATTAGATTTGTTAAATTTAAAATTTTTCAATGCATGCCTTACCTTCCTTACCATATATGCTTCCTCATTGCTATCCATTGATGAGGAAGAGGAATCTTCATCCAATGAGGAAGGTGGCATCTCCTTCTTCTTCTTCCCCTTGCTTACTACTAGTGCCACTCCCCTTGATGGCTTGATTTGCTCTTCTACTACTCCTTCAGGCCTTGTTTCATGGAGTTCCATGGTGGAGAAAAACTCTTCTAGGGTGCTTACCTTTAGATTCTTCGAAATGTAGAAGGAGTCCACCATGAAACTCCACTTTGATGATTGGGGAAAGGCCTCTATAGCCTTCAAGATCATGTCCCAGTTGGAGAGCTTTTCACCTACACTCGACAATCCATTAATTATTTCTTTGAACCTAGAGTGTAGTGATAATACCTTCTCCCCTTTATCGAGTTTGATGTTGTTGAGTTGGGAGCGGAGAAAGTCCCTTCTTGCAAGCTTCACCTCGGAAGTGCCTTAATGAAGTTCTACCAATCTTTCCCATATCTCCTTGGTGCTTGCACACTCTCCAATCCGGTTGATCTCTTGTTGGGGGAGCACATTGTACAAATGGTGCTTGGCCTATGAATTCTCCAAGTACTCCTCTCTTTGCTTCTTTGTCCATCTAGATTTCTCCAATTGCTTCCCTTCTTCATCCCTAGGTATCTCAAAATCTTTTTTCATTATTAACATAATTTCAAAATGGGTTTGAAAGGATACCTCTATTCGCTTTTTCCACCAAGCGAATTCTCCCTCGAACTTTGGAAAATGGACATTGGAGCGGACCATCTTGTCGTGATTGTGTTGGCAGTTAGTCCTTGACAAGCTCCTTGCTCTGATACCACTTGTTGGAGGATCGGTGGCCGGCTAGAGGGGGGTGAATAGCCTTTCTCATGTACTGTAGAGATCGTTCGTTGATTGCTCATCTACAAACTCGTTAGCGCAATGAAAATGTAATGCTAAAGTAAAACATAAGAAAGGAGACAAATGCTAACACGAGTGCATAACATAGTTCACGACTCTTGCTGCTAATCCACGACCCGATTCGTTCCAAGGTGAATCACTCCTTAATCAATCCACTAATCTCTCCTTTGCACAAAGCTAGGTGGAGGTAACCTTTCTTACACAAATCACTCCTCTTACAATATGATTGAACTAAGCTCAAGGAAGAGGATTGAAAACATGTTGGGCACTTGGGAGATGTTTAGAGGTTAAGCATTGACCATCCCAAGTCACCCAAGGCCCCTTCTTATAGAGAAGAATTCATTCTTCCCGTTGGGCACCGAGCAGTCGACTGATGTATCCATCAGTCGACTGCTGCTAGAGTCGTTACCTCGCAACGACTTCATCCACATTGGATTCCAACCAATGACTCCTACATTAGTCGACTGATCTTCCCATCAGTCGACTGATGGAGCCAACAGTCAATTGATCAGGTCAATCATTCGACTCTCAAACCTTCTGTGCCTGAACCCTCACGAGCCGTCGACTGCCATCCTTGGCAGTCGACTAATGGCAAGATCAGTCAACAGCCATCCCTTGTTAGTCGACTGTTCGGCCAGAAACTAGACTCGAACACTAGTCAAGTCTTCAGTCGACTGATGTCGGGAAAACCCATCCGACACTTAGCCATTTGGCCAAGTTCACCTACGAGCTACCTCGTCCCGGGTTACAATCGTTCACTCTCATCTTCCCTTGGAGTCTGTCATCTTGAAGTTCTCTTCGTCCGGCCATGTCCCTCGGATGCGCCAAGCGCATGACTTCGCAACGCCATCCTTCGCGTCTCGCCCTGAAGTCTACTTCCTTCAGCTTCACTCCAATGCTCCTCATCCGGCGATCCCTCGGAGTCACCAAGCGTGCAGCTTCCGCAATGCTATCCTTCACCGACTCAAGGACCGAGTCATGAGATAGTGAATCTTGCCAATGCTATCGTCAAGCCATCCATGTGTGAATTACTAAGTCCTACATGACTTCAACGCACATATCAAATCCATAACAACCTAACTCAAACCCTTTTCCACACACATCAAAACCACATCACATGGGTTGATTACCCTAACAGAGTCCTCTTTAGGGGGACAAAGCTAGGCGTCGGTCCGACGAAAAGTCCGCATAGGACTTTGTAGTCGAGATTGAGCAGTATTACTACTGCTATCGTAATTCATATATCTTGTGATAGTCCTATTTTACAGGGTCCAGTCACCTGGATGAATTCGAGTCGACTGAAGTCCTGTCGACTGGAGATGTATCAGTCGACTAGAAACCCATTTGGCAGGATCAGCTGGTGATCAAACGGAGATCGTTCGACATAGATGGAAAGGGCTTGAGTCGACTGAAGAGGGAAATTTCTTGATGCGGAGGCGAATGACGTGGAGTCGACTGAAGAGGATTCAGTCGACTGGAAGACCACGAATTGCATATCGACGGGCTGATATGGAGTCGACTGGATAAAGTTTATAAAAATTGTGCTCGACCAGATCCAGATATCGAAATCAAAATACGTCGAAGTGCTGCAAAAATACTTACTCGATCCTACAATACGTCGAGGATGCAAAATTGGCGAATGACCTATGCATTTCATACATGGTTAAATATATGCATGACAAAAGTTTTTAGTTCATTTCTTATAAATGTCAAAATATAGAGATTGGTATTTGATTCTCCTAACTTTAACTGACGTGTTGTCATACATCAAAACTGAGGAGTGATGCTCACTACATCAACAATTTGAAATTGCTCATTAAATTTAATTGAGATAAAAGAAATCTTCATCTCACAAAACTCATAGGAATAAGTGTATTGAAAACCTAGCTTGGGTGAGATGATTTAGACCTTAATTAGTTTAATGTAGCTTAACTAAACCTAATATACTTAAATCAAGATTAATAAATTTAGCTTAACAACTTACCTTAATTAAACTTAACGTAATTTAACTCTTTAACTAAACAAATACACCTAACTTAATTTAACTATAATTAATTTACTTGCTTAATAAATTTACAACTTAAATAGAATTTAAGAAAATTTTATCCTACTCAAGGTATGAATTATCTTAAAATTTATAATTCATGTAGGACTCCAGAATGGACCAATAGATTCTGGATAGTGGCTGCTCCAGACATATGGTTGGAGATAGTCAAAAGTTCTCGGAGTTAAGCTACAAGAACCTAGGAATAGTTGCCTTTGGAAATAATGATAAACTTAAGGTAATTGGATCAGGTAACATTGAATTAGAATCTAATTTTGTTATACAAAAAGTTCTTCTTGTAAATAATTTTAAATTTAATTTGTTTAGTATAAGTCAATTGTGTGATGCTAGTTATATAATAAAATTCTTATCTAATGAATGTTTAATTAATGATATTGAAAATTCAAAAATATTACTTAAGGGAGTTAGGGATAAAAATATATATTCAATAAATTTAGAAAGATCCTCAATTAAGTGTCATATGACACGGCAAGAGGAGAGTTGGGTGTGGCATAGGCGACTAGCTCAAACCAACTTTAGGAATATAACGAAGTTAAGTGAAACTAATCTAGTTAGAGGGTTATCCAAACTTAAAAATATTGAAAATAAAGTTTGTAATGCTTTCCAACAAGGAAAACAAACTAAGTCTCAACAAAAATTAACTAATCAAGATAGAACAAGCTCAATACTTGAGTTAATCCACTTAGATTTATTCGATTCACATGGAGTAAAATCACTAAGTGGTAATCTATACTATCTAGTAATAATAGATGATTATTCTAGATTTACATGGGTAAAATTTTTAAAACATAAAGATGAAACATATGAATTATTTAAAAATTTTAGTAAACAAATAGAAAACGAAAAAATCGTAAGATAAAAAGAATATGGAGTGATAACGGAGGCAAATTTAAAAATAAAAAATTTACAATAATGTGTTCAGAAAATGGATATCATCATGAATATTCATGTCCTAGAACACCTCAATAAAATGGTATAGTAGAAAGAAAAAATAAAACTTTACAAGAAGCTACTAGGTCAATAATAAATGAATATAAACTACCTAGTTATTTATGGATCGAAGAAATAAAAACTGCATGTTATGTGAAAAATAGAGTAATAATTAATAAAATACATAACAAAACTTCTTATGAAATTTTTAACAATAAAATACCTTAAATAAAATATTTTAAAGTATTTGTATATAAAGTATTTATTTTAAATATAAAAGATCACTTAGGAAAATTCTCTTCAAAAACCGATGAAGGGATATTTTTAGGGTACTCGAACACTAGTCGAGCCTATAGGATTTATAATAAGAAAACCCTAAAAATTGAAGAAAAAGCAAATGTAAAATTTGATGAGGAAGAAATCAATAATAAACAATCAAATACATTGAAAGATAATCAAAATGATCTAAATAAAATTACACATGATGAAGAAGAACAACTTAATCCTAACCAATGTGAAGAAAACTTAAAGACATCTAGAATTAATCCTAATCATCCCCTTGATCAGGTATTAGGAAATCCAACTTTAGGAGTTCAAACCAGATCAACTATAAGAAACTTAAGTCAAATCACATTAATATAAAAAATAGAACCAAAATCAATAGAGGAGGCCTTACTAGACACTGATTGGATTATAGTCATGCAAGAACAATTAGCACAATTCGATAGAAATGAAGTGTGGGATCTAGTACCTCCACCTGCAAATAAATCAATAATAGACACTAAATGGGTGTTTAGAAATAAATTAAACAATGAAGGAGAAATCGTTAAGAATAAAGCTAGATTAGTAGCTAAGGGGTTTAGTCAGGTAGAAGGGTTAGATATGATGAAACTTATACCCCAATAGTTGGACTTGAGTCAATTATAATGTTGCTAGCATATGCGGCACATAATAGATTTAAATTATACCAAATGGATGTAAAATCTACAATTTTAAACGGAGTAATAAAAGAAGAAGTGTACGTAGGTCAACCTCCAGGTTTTGAAAACTTAGAATATCCTAATCACATTTATAGATTAAAAAAGGCATTATATGGATTAAAACAAGCTCCTGGAGCCTAGTACGAAAGACTATCCTCATACTTATGTTCTAAAGGGTTTATAAAAGGTCAAATTAATTCAACATTGTTCGTAAAAACCTTAAACAAAGATATTTTTATTGCTCAAATATACGTAGATGATATAGTCTTTGGATCAACAAATTCAAATTTTTTAAAAGAATTTATAAACCTTATGGAACAAGAATTTGAAATGAGCTTAGTAGGTGAATTAAACTTCTTCTTAGGTCTACAAATAAAACAAAAAAGAGACGGTAACTATATATACCAAAATAAATATGTAAGAGAATTAATTAAAAAATTTGGTATGTTAAATGCAAAAGATATTAAAACACCTATGGCTATGAATGTTATCCTAAATGAAGACAATGAAGGAAAGTTTGTAGATTTAAAGTACTATAGGAGTGTCATAGGTAGTTTACTATACTTAACTGCAAGTAGACCAGACATATTATTTGTAGTAAGTATGTGTACTAGATATCAAACTTGTGCTAAGGAGTCACATTTAACACATGTTAAAAGAATACTAAGGTACATTAAAGGAACAATTAATGTAGGTATGTGGTACCCAAGATCTAGTAATTTTGAGTTAATAGGATACTCTGACTCAGACTATGCAGGGTGTAAACTAGATAGGAAAAGTACTAGTGGAGGATGTCAACTCTTAGGATCATGCTTAGTAAGCTGGTTCAATAGGAAGCAACATTGTGTTGCACTTTCCACAACTGAAGCAGAATACATAGCATTAGGTGAATGTGTTGCACAACTATTATGGATGATGCACACACTTAAGGACTTTGAACTAGATTACAAAAAAGTAAAGACTTTAGTTGATAGCATAAGTTCAATAAATTTAACTAAAAATCCAATTCATCACTCACGAAATAAACACATTGATGCTAAACATCATTTTGTAAGGAATCATGTGGCAAGAGGTCATATTGAACTCAACTATATTGAGTCCAAATCAAACCTTGCTGACATATTCACTAAACCACTTCTGGAAGTAGAATTTAGTATGCTTCGAAGACACTTAGGATTATGCTTGGTAGATTAGGAATTTTTTTTCATGCTTATCATTTCGAATTATTTTGAAAAGGAATATTGTATTTTTTAAGAAAATTAAAAATTAATCTAGATTAGGTCAATCTAGACTTCATGATCCTATAGATCTAGGTAGCCTTCGCATCTCACAAACACCTAGGTTTACTTGTTTGTGTATTGAGCCATGAAGATAGGCATGAGATGTTAGGACTGTACCCCTGGTTCCAGATGTAGATCAAGTGCATCGAAATGAACCAAAATGGGGTTTACAAGAGCAAATCGATCACTTCGGTGACTAACTCTAATGCAAAGCTTGATGATTAATTCTATATCATTTGAGCTAGTAAAGAGTTGGATATTTGCGTTAAGGACAATTTTTAAATGTGTATTTTCAAAAATTATATATAATATTAAGGAATTCATGCTTGGACTTCTTACCTATCACTTTTGCATCAGAGTTTTGAAAAACTTTGAAAATTATGAAAATTTTTAAATTATTTAGGGGGAGTTTTGAAAAACTTTAAAAATTTTGAAAACTTTTAAATTATTCAGGGGAGTTTTGAAAGTTTTGAAAATTTAAAAACTTTAAAAAATTTAAAAACTTTTAAAATTTTTAGGGGGAGTTTTGAAAAACTTTGAAAATTTTTGAAAATTTGTGAGAAACTCCAAACCTAACCCTTATTTTGATGTATGCCAAAGGGGGAGAGAAGAGATATAGTTTTAAAAAGAAATATAAAGTTAAGAGGATGCAAAATTTGAGAAGGACCTATGCATTTCATACATGGTTAAATAAATGCATGACAAAAGTTGTTAGTTCATTTCTTATAAATGTCAAAATATGAAGATTGGTATTTGATTCTCCTAACTTTTACTGACGTGTTATCATACATCAAAAAGGCAGAGATTGTTGATGCAGTGAGCATCACTCCTCAATTTTGATGTATGAATCACAGTTAAGAGTTAGGATTCACTTGTGAACTAATATAAGTGTTAAGTGTGCAGGCTTAACAGGAAGTCCTAGTAGGTTGTATTGATCGGATACTAGGCATGCATCTTGACAGATCAGGAGGATCGGACATCAGGCATGAAGTCCAGATGGGTCACGTGGACTGGACATTTGGCATGAAGATCGATTAGGTTAGGAGATCGGACAATCAGTAAAAAGTCCAGCTGGATCAGGCAGACCGGACAGCTAGTGGAAGCCCTGGTGGGTGAGATCGGATGTCAAGAATGGTAAGTCCGGTAGGTAGCCGGCAGGTAAGCCTTGAGTGAAGAGGAAAGGCTGAGTCCTCTTTAGGGGGACAAAGCTAGGCGTCGATCCGACGAAAAGTCCACGTGGGACTTAGTAGTCGAGATCGAGCTGTATTACTACTGTTATCATAATTCATATATATTGTGCTAATCCTGTTTTGCAGGGTCCAGTCGACTGAATGAATTCGAGTCGACTAGAGATGTATCAGTCGACTGGAAACCTATTTGGCAGGATCAGCTTGTGATCAAATAGAGATCATGCAATGTAGATGGAAAGGGCTTGAGTCGACTGAAGAGGTTGAGTCGACTGAAGAGGAAAATTTCCCAATGCGGAGCTGAATGACGTGGAGTCGGCTGAAGAGGATTTAGTCGACTGGAAGACCACGAATTCCACATCGATGGGCTAATGTGGAGTCGACTGGAAGCCATTCAAGTAGACTGGATAAAGTTTATAAAAGTTATGCTCGGCTAGATCCAGATATTGAAATAAAAATACGTCGAAGTTCTGCCAAAATACTTGCTCGTCCACTGTAATCTGCCTGTGTTGATAATTGTCTTTAGATTCCACTGCGTACTTTTATTAGAATAGAAAAGTAGTCTAAATTGTTAACCCACCGAGATTCACCCCCCCTCTCTCGGCTTACTCGATCCTACAATAAGTATTGATCTTAATCCTAAAGGTTTTTTTAGGATGTACCAATATATTTTGAGAATTATGAAAAATTAATCAAATTGGCATAAACTAGATTTAGTTACTCATGCTCGAGCATAACACTCAACCACTTTACCGAGCACAGTGCCTTGGTGCTATTCTCAACCGAGCATCCCATTGCCGAGCACACAACCCGAGTGCCGAGTAAATAGCTCGAGCACCCTGCGTGCATGAACTCCATGAGACTACACGATCATTCTTGAGCACTTTGTTGAACACCACACTCTACTTCTCGAGCACCTGCATGCCCGAGCACTAAGTAGAGTACATACCTCTCCTGAGTAGCGAGTAGACAACCCTGAGCACATAGCCTAGGCACCACATCGCCTGAGCACATAGCCTGAGAACTGTTCAATTTGTCGAGCTCTTTGCTATCTCGAGGACCACCTTTTCCCTTACCAAGTCGAGCATTGTGTGCTACCCAAGCGCTACATTGCCCGAGAACACAACCCGAGAGCCGAGCTTTCTATCGCTTGAGCACCCTTTGCCCAATTCCCTAGCACTTTGTGCTCGCGCGCATCACACGTTTCTCAATCCTGAGAACTAAAGCACTCTAAAGCACTTGATCATCCAGTGCTTGCACGCTGCTCTTGCCCAAGCACCACGAGGCAGGGAACCTCACTACCTCTCCATGATGAGCACCATGCTCCAAGCAACACGTACTCAGGCACTAGCTACCCGAGAACTACTTGCTCGGGCATTGGTTTCCCGATCGCCATAGTTCTCGGGCACCGCGAGCCTGCTATGGTGTCATTCACCTAATGCTCAGGCATCGTGCTCTGCCAGAGGGCTGCATCGCCCAAGCACACAACCCGAGTGACACATCGCTCGAGCACATGTCCTGTTGATGCACGCGAGCATTACCTCAAATCTCTGACGAGCACAACCTCAAATCTCCGATGAGGATTGACAAGGATTCGATGTGCATGCTAACGATCAACGCCCGCAAGTGCACAGTTATCATCAAGTTATAATTTAAGTATCGATCCTACAGAGACTGAGATTTAAATATCGTTTGTCCAGCGGATGTCGTTGTTTGGAGTAAATCTTTCGAGAGTAAGGTGTGCGAGGTCGACGATAGTCCTGACTCAGCTACGGTGTCACTCGGAGAAAGTGAAGGTGGTCTCAAAGTTTCTAAAAGGATTCTAGGACTTCGGTTTCACCTATGCATTGTTGAACATGCTATCAATTTTATGCTTTTAGGATCTCTAATTATGATCTTATGGGAGGTGTTGGGATGTATACTGAAAAGTCTACCTTTTGTATGAACATCTTTATTTTGAAATAAGAATCACATGATCATTGTTTGCATATTTTTATGGCTATGCATATTGTCTAATGCATTACATTGTAGATAACATGGTGTGTGGTGTCACACGGGAGATGATGTTATCAATTCCTTGTAAGGTATAAGTAAAGGCTCACAACCGAAATGGTTTTGGACAAACCATTGGAATGGTTGTAGTGTGATTTGGGATTGGTTTGTCTTGACCATAGAATTACACTAGTGCACTTTGTGTGTATTGAGCAGGACCGACTTAGAGGTGATTCGATGTATTGCTGACTACATAATCGAATCAGACCTCAGATATTATATTGTACATGCTCTTAATCCCGATATAATAACGGGCACATATACTTAGTATTCATTTCTTTGATTTACCAATGGGCAAGATTTAAAGATTAAATCGATAGGCTCGGTAAGTTGGGAAATGGTATTATTTATATGGTGTGTCATTGATTATAGGAGGAAACCATGTCCTATATATTAGGATGATGATGTCACCTTGAGGAGCTCATAAGGTTCATCATATAAACCCTGTAGGTGGGCTTAGTTCGGCATGATGATAAGGTTGAGTGGTACTACTCATGGAGTTAGATGTTGATTAATTAATGGTCAGTAAATTAATTAATCGACGGACATTCGAGATCTTAAACACGGGGAGAAAATGTACAAATAATATATGGAGCCCATATTATTTTTATGGGGGTTGGTGAGGTAGATCAATGATAATCCTTTAGTGGATTGGATTATCATTAATGGATCGGACTTTATGTGGGCTTGATCCATGGGTGGCCAAGATCCAACTCCTCCTCATGGTCCCTATTGTAGCCTATTAACACCTCATGAAGCTTAGATCCAATGGATAGAAACAAAACTCTAGATCCAAAGGTAGAGATTAAATCTCTAGATCCAATGGTTGAGATTAAATCTCTAGATCCGACGGTTGAGATTAAATCCCTAGAACCAATGGTGGAGATTAAAAGGAGGCTTATCCCTAACTCTATAAAAGGAGAACAAGGGGTTGGCGTGGAGAATGAATTGAGAGAAGCTAGGGTTTTGGAGGTTGGCGGCAAGTGGTTGGAGCTAGGGTTTGGGCTTGGCGGTACCTAATAAGGAATGTTTTTCCTTGTCTTCTCCTTCTCCATTGGTGGCTGGCGCCCATTGAAGTCTTTCCAGCTCTTGGCCAGTGTCCAAAGTAGCTCCTCTCCTTCTCCTTGGCTGGTGGAAACAAGTCTTAGGGCTTTCTCTTGGTGTCTTGGCTGATTTCCATCATAATCTCCTCTTCCTTGTTGGCCGGCGGCAAGGATTCTCCTTGTTGCTTGTTGGTTGGCTATAGGAAGGAGAAGAGCCTTGTTTCTATTCTCCCTCTTACTTTGAAAGAGCAAGGAAGGAAGATTGGTGATCTAGGAGCTTCAACTGTTGGTAGATCGTCGCCCACACGACGTCCGAAAGGAGGAAGGTCATACATTAGAAGATCGAGAGGTATATCGATTCTCTATTCTCTTTTGTGACATGTTTGTTTTTGTTTTTCAATTATGAGCATGATATAATCTGTTTGTGGCTAAATAATACTTGGATCCGGAACATAAACATGAAAGTCGGCGATCCGGACATCGTCTATTCTGCGGCTACTCGTAGAATAGAGGTTGGTCGCTTGAACAACAAGTTTGTTCAAGTGACCTCTCTAAACGAATAGCACGATGATGACTTGGTTCTATGGGCAATCCCTTTTGTCTAGGATTAAATTTTTTTAATATGGGGACATCGATGGGATCGCCATGAATAAACGACCGAGGTGATGTGGGAAGCGAAGTTTCCCCTCACGGATTAATGAAACAAACCCTTCAATTGGTATCAGAGCCAAGGTTTCCGGTTTTGTGTGTTTAGGATTCGGTTAATTTTTATGCACTTTTCATATATTATATGTGCCGGATAATAGTAGGATATGCGTAGGTTAACTCTTTGGTTGCAGGCATAAGATCCGACTATTATGGCCATATGTGTGTAAGTTATTGTATGTGTGTAAATGTTTATTTTGTTGAATCCTCGGGGTTGACGAGGGTAGTATTTAATTTTTTATAAATTAGATACAACATTGTTTATCCACTCCTTTTATTTTAGTTTACTTTTGATCTAGATTTCATGTACACTCCCTCGTGGAGTATAGGATCGATGGATGTAAATTAAAATAGATTTTAGTCTCGGCTCGGATCTCCGGATGGCTCGTACATGGCGTAGGAGGAGCAGACGAGAAGGCGATGCGACGGGAGACATATTGAAGAAAAAAGCCATAATAGTTGGAAAATAATTTATTTTTCATATTTATTTCTTTTTGTTTGATATGCATGTCGTAGGCTAGGAAAATTTCTCAATTTCAAATTACTAAGTGGGAGAGGGAAATTTTTATAAATTCCCACGGCCTCTATTACGATTTGACAAGTGATGCAAACAAACTTGCGCGTCGACTCTGAGTGCCTTCCTCCCCATCGGATGAGTTTGTTTGCGGATCACAAGGTCAAATATGGTTATAGGGAATTATTAAGGAGCGTGTGCACTTCCCCATCGGAAGGCACATAACCCGAGATAATTACCTTGGTACCGAGTAATGGTGAACACTTAGATACAAATATAAGTATCCTCCCCATTAGAGTCACTGCTTTTATTTGTAGGGCCAAAGAGGAACCAACTATTAATTTTACTTGTCAAAAAGTTAGGTTGACAAGATAGTAAAATTAATGGGTAAAACCTCCTCTTACAAATGTAGAATTCGTTTACGTCCACACTATTGTGACATACGATATTCTCAGTGTTTTGAGGTGTTGGTTGATTTTAAAATTTAATTATTTGAGGAATCAATAATTTTTTGAAACCTAATGTTATGAATTATATGATTCTTAGGTTTTCTTTCAAAATGACTTTCAACCCACTTACTATGATACTGAAAGAGAACAAACTTACTGGACCCAACTATGTTGATTGGAAGAGGAATCTAGACATTGTCTTGACTGCTGAGGAATACAAATATGTACTCCTCGAAGAGTGCCCTCCTAAGCCTGCAGAAGATTCTAGGGAAAAGGAGAGAGAGAGTTATAAGAAGTGGGTAAAGTCCGATGAGATTGCGCGGTGTTACATTTTGGCATCTATGTCAAATTTACTGCAACATCAGCTTCAAGCCATGCCCATAGCTTATGACATGATGCTCAATCTCAAAGAGCTTTTCGGACACCAGAATCGGGCTGCGAGGCAAGAAGCCATGAGAAACTTGATGAAGACCACCATGATCGTGGGAACACCCGTAAGGGATCATGTTCTCAAGATGATGGCTCATTTGAATGAGCTAGAGTTCCATGGAGCTGAGATCGATGGGGACACCCAGGTTGATATCATACTCCAGTCTCTACCTAGGAGTTTTGAGTAGTTTTGCCTGAACTACAACATGAACAAGAGGTTGTATTTGTTGGCGGAACTTCTGACAGAACTCCAGGCGGTAGAGGGGCTATTTCGTTAGAGTGCTCAAGCACATGCCATGGTGACCCAAAAGGTTTCTACTTCTAAACCAAAAGGCAAGAAGAAGAAGAAACAAACTGGGACAAAGGCGGTGGGAGGTACTCAGGGAGGAGTGAAGAAGCCGAAAGGCAAGTGCTTCACTTGTAAGCAGACTGGACACTGGAAGAAGGACTACCCCAACAGCAAGAACAAAGGTATATCTTTTGGTCTAATCATTGAAACATGTTTAACGGTGTTATCTACCGCCACCTGATGTGTAGATACGGGAGCCACTGATCATGTCTGCAATACTTTGCAGGGGTTCCAGGAAACCAGACGACTGGCTGAAGGGGAGATTACCGTGTACTTGGGCGATGCCAAGAAGGTGGCGGCTGTTGCAGTGGGAGACGTTCATTAATCTTTTGAGAAAAATAAACTTTTGGTTCTTAAGAATTGCCTTTATGTACCTATATTTAGAAAGAATTTAATTTCGGTTTCTAAATTGTTTATGGATGGATATTCTATTTCTTTCAATGACAAAGTTGTTATAAAAAGGAATAGGGACATTATCTGTTCTTGTACATTGATAGGAAATTTGTACACACTTGAACCAAAAGCTCCCATGATGCAAATTAAAATAAATAACTCATCTTCTAATTCCAATAAGAGAAAAGAACCTTCGAAGATGAACCAAACATATCTTTGGCATCTTAGGCTTTGTCATATTAACCTAAGTAGAATTCAAAGGTTGATAGCTGATGGACCTTTGGGTTCATTAGTGGTGGAGGATTTCCCAACCTATGAATCTTGCTTGGAGGGTAAAATGACCAAGAGGCCTTTTAAGGCCAAGGGGTATAGAGCCAAAGATGTGTTAGAATTGGTTCATTCTGATTTGTGTGGTCCTATGACTATCAGGCTAGAGGTGGTTTCGAGTATTTCGTCTCTTTTATAGACGATTACTCAAGATATAGATACATTTACCTGATGTGCCGCAAGTCTGAATGCTTTGATAAGTTCAAAGAATTCAAGGCTGATGTGGAGAAACACCAAGGTAAAAGTATCAAAACACTATGATCTGATCGTGGTGGCGAGTACCTCTTGGGAGAGTTTAGGAATTACCTATCAGAGGCTGGGATTCAATTCCAATTGACTGCACCTGGCACACCCCAGCAGAATGGTATAGCAGAGCGAAGGAATAGGACTCTTATAAAGATGGTTAGATCGATGATGAGTTATTCTGAGTTGCCAGATTCATTATGGGGATATGCTCTAGATACGACGGTGTACATTCTGAACTTAGTTCCATCTAAATCACTACCTTCTACTCCCAGAATTGGTGGGCGTAAAGCCAGCTCCAAGATATATTCGATATGGGAGTCCAAAGACATGTGCCAAGGCAGATGTCGTAAGTTGGAACCTCATATGTAAGTAATGCATGTTCGTTGGCTATCCTAGAGGAACGAAGAGTGGTTTATTTTATAGTCTTAGAGATCAGAGGGTGATCATTAGCACGAACGCCAGATTTCTAGAGGAAGACTATGACATGAGCCACAAGCCTAAGAGTAAAATTGTTCTGGAGGAATTAAAAGGGGAAGTAACTTCTTTAGTACCACCGGTACAAGAAGATATACCACATGTCACTGCACCGCGTGTCACAGAGGATACACAGGTCATGCCTCGTCGTAGTGGGAGGGTTGTGAGACAGCCGGATAGATTTATGTTCTTGGGAGAGTCTTCTGATTTGGTCCCTGGCAAACATGAACCTGATCCCTGGACATATGACAAGGCAATCCAAGATAAAGATGCAGTATCTTGGCAATGTGCAATGAATGCTGAGATTGAATCTATGGATTCAAATCAGGTCTGGGAGCAAGTAGAACCACCTGATGGTGTAAAAACCATTGGATGCAAGAGGATCTACAAAAGAAAGAGAGGAATAGATGGGAAGGTTGAGACCTTCAAAGTGAGGCTTGTTGCGAAGGGGTATACTCAGAAAGAGGGTATCGATTATGAGGAGACCTTTTCGCTGGTAGCCATGCTTAAGTCTATCTGGATTCTCTTATGCATAGCAGCTCATATGGATTATGAGGTGTGGCAGATGGATGTCAAGACAGCTTTCCTTAATGGAAGTCTTGAGGAAAACATCTATATGAAGCAACCAGATGAATTCATTGCTAAAGGCAAAGAGCATCTTGTATGTAAGCTTAATCGGTCCATTTATGGATTGAAGCAAGCTTCGAGGTCTTGGAACATCCGCTTTGATGAGGTAATCTAGTCTTATGGATTTATTCAAAGTCTGGATGAGTCTTGTGTATACAAGAGATGTGACGGAAACGTAGTGGTATTTCTTGTACTATACGTAGATGACATTTTGTTGATTGGCAACAATATCAAGGTGTTATCGGACGTAAGGGTATGGTTTTCCAAATAGTTTGATATGAAGGACTTGGGAGAGGTGGGACACATCCTTGGGATCAAGGTTATAAGGGATCAAAGGAAAAGGATGTTATGCTTATCCCAAGCTTCATACATAGACACGATTATGGATCGTTTTAGCATGCAGAACTCCAAGAAGGGTTTTTTACCTTTCAAGCATTGAGTTTCTTTATCTACGGAGATGTGTCCTAGAACATCAGAGGAGATAGAGGAGATAAAGGTGGTTCCTTATGCTTCGGTGGTAGGAAGTCTCATGTATGCGATGCTATGTACGAGATCAGATATCTGCTATGCTGTGGGCATGGTCAGCAGATATCAGAGTAATCCAGGACAAGGATATTGGACTGCGGTAAAGCATATATTGAAGTACCTGAGAAGGACTAGGGATTATATGATTGTTTACCGGGCAGACCAATTACTCCCTATGGGTTACACAGATTCCGACTTCCAATCTGATAAGGATAATAGTAAGTCTACCTCAGGTTTTGTGTTTACTTTGGGAGGTGGAGCCATTGTATGGAGGAGTGTCAAGCAGAAATGCGTGGCGGACTCCACCATGGAAGCTGAGTATGTGGCAGCCTTTGAGGCGGCCAAAGAAGTTGTGTGGCTCAGGAACTTCCTGATGGACTTGGATGTGATTCCTGGTTTGCCCAAAACTATCACAATTTATTGTGATAATAGTGGTGCAGTTGCAAACTCGAAGGAACCACGAACCCATAAGGCTAGTAAACACATAGAGCGCAAGTACCACCTGATACGAGAAATCGTAAAGAGAGGAGAAGTTTCTATGGCCAAGATTGCATTAGAGGATACCGTGGCAGATCCTTTCACTAAGGCCCTTTCGATGAGAGCTTTTGATAGGCATGTGGAGGGAATGGGGATCAGATGTATGGCAGTTTGAGGACAGTATAGTCTTTTAGTATAAGTGGGAGGTTGTTGGGATGTATATTGAAAAGTTTATCTTTTATATGAACATCTTTATTTTGAAATAAGAATCACATGATCATTGTTTGCATATTTTTATGGTTATGCAATATTGTCAAGTACATTACATTGTAGATAACATGGTGTGTGGTGTCACACGGGAGATCATGTAATCGGCTCCTTGTAAAGTATAAGTGAAGGCTTACAACTGAGATGGCTTTGGACAAACCATCGGAATGGTTGTAGTGTGATTTGGTATTGGTTTGTCTTGACCATAGAATCACACTAGTGCACTTTGTGTGTATTGAGCAGGACGGACTTAGAGGTGATTCGATTTATTGCTGACTACATAATCGAATCGGACTTCAGATATTATTTTGTACATGCTCTTAATCCCGATATAATAACAGGCACATATACCTATTTTTCATCTCTTTGATTTACCAATGGGCGAGATTTATAGATTAAATTGATAGGCTCGGTAAGTTGGGAGATGATATTTTTTATATGGTGTGTTGTTGATTATAGGAGGAAATCGTGTCCTATATATTAGGATGATGATGTCCCCTTGAGGAGCTCATAAGGTTCATCATGTAAACCCTGCAGGTGGACATGGTCCGGCATGAAGAAAAGGTTGAGTGGTACTACTCATGGAGTTAGATGTTGATTAATTAATAGTCAGTAAATTAATTAATCGACGGACATTCGAGATCTTAAACATGGGGAGAAAATGTACAAATAATATATGGAACTCATATTATCTTATGGGGGTTGGTGAGGTAGATCAATAATACTCCTTTAGTGGATTGGATTATCATTAATGGATCGGACTTTTTGTGGGCTTGATCCATGGGTGGCCAAGATCCAACTCCTCCTCATGGTCCCTATTGTAGCCTATTAACACCTCATGAAGCTTAGATCCAATGGATAGAAACAAAACTCTAAATCCAAAGGTAGAGATTAAATCTCTAGATCCGACAGTTGAGATTAAATCTCTAGATCCGACGGTTGAGATTAAATCCCTAGAACCAATGGTGGAGATTAAAACATGGCTAATCCCTAACTCTATAAAAGGAGGGCAAGGGGTGGGCGGCAACTTATGAATCCTAATTGAGATAGGATTAGGGTTTGGTGGCTTAGGGTTTTGGAGGCTTGTGCGGCACCAAATAAGGAAGTATTTTTCTTTCTTCTTCTTCCTTCAAGGTGGCCGGCGTCCAGCAGATTTTTCCAGCCCTTTCCAGCCATTGGCCGGCGGCCAAAGACCCTCTTCTCCTTCTCCTTATGTGGTGGAAACAAGATATAGGGCTTTCCCTTGGTGTCTTGGCCGGTTTTCACCATAATCTCCTCCTTCTTCTTGGCCGGCGGCAAGCTCCTTCCTTGGAGGTTGTTTGTTCGTTGAAAGAAGGAATAGAGCTTTGTTTATATTTTTCTTCTTGCTCGAAATGAGAAAGGAAGGAAGATTGGCGATCTAGGAGCTTCAACTTTTGGTAGATCGTCGCCCACACGACGTCTGAAAGGAGGAAGGTCATACATTAGAAGATCGAGAGGTATACCGATTCTCTATTCTCTTTTGTAACATGTTTGTTTTTGTTTTTCAATTATGAGCATGATATAATTCTGTTTGTGGCTAAATAATACTTGGATCCCGAACATAAACACGAAAGCCGGCGATCCGGACATCGTCTATTCCATGGCTACTCGTAGAATAGTGATTGGTCGCTTGAACAATAAGTTTGTTCAAGTGACCTCTTTAAACGAATAGCACAATGATGACTTGGTTGTTTGGGCAATCCCTTTTGTCTAGGATTAATTTTTTTTTAATCCGGGGACATCGATGGGATCGCCATGAACAAACGACCGAGGTGAAGTGGGAAGCGAAGTTTCCCCTCACGGACTTGATAAGCAAAACCCATCATATCCAACGTACACAAGATACTCCCTAATCCTAAAATCAACGTATCTACTCTATCAATAGAGGAGAATAAACATAAGACATCATAAAGAGAATCATTACAATGCAAATATGTTCAAGAATAAATGCAGTACTCGTGGTCGTTCTCCTTAGGCACCTCTCCGTTGTGAGCCTCTGATGCTTCTTAAGGAACCTTCTTGCCGTCCTAGCTGTCAGGTCTCCCCGCTAGGGTTTGGGCGTGCCTTCCTATTTATAGAAGATAATCCAACTTTCCTTAAATCCCCATGAAACCTTAGTCTATGTCAAATCGGGCTAATGCCACTCGACCATGTGGATTCCACGCAGTTGGCTGTGTGGCACGCTTGAAATCCTGCCCTGAATTTGGCTTTAGGGTTAGTCATGGATGTGTGAGATTCACACAGTCAGCCATGTCTTCCTCTGAATCGTCATGTGAATGTCATCTTTTGGTTCGTAGCATGCCCGTTTTTTGGGGGAACACGACCATAGTATGCTTGCATTCCTTGGGCTCCCATTATGTGTCATTTTATCTCCCAAAATGTCATCCTACACATAAAAATAGCAAGACCAGATCTCTGAACTAGGAAATAGGATTTGAATTCAAAAAAAGGAAAAAGATGCATGAAATAAGTATAAAATGCAATGAGATCTGTGCTAAAACTACTCCTAAAACTCTATATGATTTCCACGCATCAATTCTCCTAGACTTAGATCTTTGCTTTTCCTCAAGTAAACCTCAGTGCCATGAAATTTAAAAGTATTGTTTCATACTTAGCATGTTAACTAAAATTATCAAGTGGTATTTTCAATCAAAGCAAATAGATATGTTCTAAAGATTCATTAGGTTAGCTTTTCGTGCATGTGCTGAGGGAATTTCCTAGGGCATACACATTCCATGGTGAGTTAAGTCATCATCCTATAACTTTCCTAGGGTCTCCAGCCTTGAGGCACTTACCTGCCCTAAGCAAGGGTCGTTCCCTAGAATTAGCATAAAGTCTCAAAGGCGTGCTCAGTATTGAGAGAAATTGATAGGTGTTTACCTAATAACCTAACTCGGTCTCAAAGGGGAACCTAGCCATTTCCACCCACGACAACTAATTTTTCAACTCTCATCTTTTTTTTATCATCCTCCATAGCATTTCGATTTTTTCGTATGGGTTTACATAATTCGAGCATCTCCAGTAACTAAAATACTAAATAAAGGGTCACTTATGGAAACCAAAGTTATAGACTACTGGGATGAAACATAACTACGTATGTACTTGGTTTTCCCTTTCAGAATATTCGATTAGTATAGGTGAAAGATGAAAGCTAACTAGTGAAAATCTAAAACATCCATCAAAGCATCCAAAAATAAAATACTAGAAGATAAATGAAGTTAAGCTATCTATGGCATGGAAGCAGATCGTGAAATTTTTTGAAAATCTCACTGAGGCAGCTTAAAGTGACTAACAACTAAGCGCTAAAAGGAACCTAAACACTATATGCATGAACAAATAAATGCAAAAACTAAACCTAGATGTCAGGAAAGATATTGCTACTAGGAGAAGAGCATATCAAAATTTGGGGCCCTCTAGTATGACGGTCAAGGTGGGAAGTCTGACATTCTAGGCATATCTGCCTCCTGGGAGAATCGGGCACTCAGCCGATGGTGCCAAATATGTTGGGGAATTGATCATCGCTAGAGGGAGGGGTGAATAGCGTCTCAACGTTGCGTGATGGAAATCATTTGTTTGTCTCTACAATCGTCGTTAGTACAACGGAAATAATAATAACAATAATGAAAGATGACAAACACAACCACAACATGCAAATATAACGTGGTTCGGAACCTCAAGGTTCCTACTCCACTGGTCAACCTCAACGAGCTCTAGTGATGCACTCACCACTAATAAAACTCCTTCTCGACAACACGTTGGAGGCGGAGAAACCTGGTACAAGTGATTACAAAAGTAATACAAGGTAAAACAAGCAAATACAAAATGAATACAACAATCTATGTAAAGAAAACTTTACAAATGCTCTTTTGGATGCTTGCTTATTGATTGCTTGAACCGTGCTTGAAGACCCTAATTTGCACTAGCAAATTGCCTCAAAAATACCCAAGAATGTTGGGTTTCCGGCACCACGACCAGTGTGTGTTCGAACATGTTTCGTAAACATGTGCGCAGCGGAAGAAATAAAAAATAATAAATCTAATTTATTACAACACACACACCACACACATGCATAGTACAACATGTGTAGATATAATCATAGTTTCAAATTTTGCAATAAAAGGAAATTATTCTAGATATACATAACGTATCACGTGCAGCGGGAAAGACATCAACCGGAGCGACTCTCGCTAGAATCGCCTCTATTCTTATCCATGCCGAGTCTCGTCGGGATGGATTCACAAAGCCATGAGTCACATCATCGTAAGAGTCACTAGCCTCGTGTCAAAGACGATGTGATCGAGAGAATATCACAATCCGAATCAAAATTCGGATTCAAAAATGAGTCCCCAAAACTTGCTTCTCCGGAGAGGTATTCGTCAACCGTTTGACGAATCCTTCATCCTCCACCTATGAGGATTACCGGAGATCGAATCCCCGGCAAGGTAGCTACTGTCAGAGCTCCAAACATCGTCCAAACGACGCTCCGACATGAAGGAAACAAGCTGTCCAGAAAACTGGACAGCTTGGTGGAGGATGTTGTGCCGGCCAACCCTTGGTCGCCGGAACCAAGGTGAGTCGCCGGAGGAGTGGCCGGCAGCAGCTGAACGTTGGTAGCAAGGGTGGACGGTGGTAAAAAGCTGGGCAGCGTGAAACTCTTGGGCGGCAGCAACGAGAAGAGAGGGAGAGGGTGTTGTAGGTTTTGCCCGGAAGCTCTGATACCAATTGTAGGGTTTTGCTTATTGAGTCCGTGAGGGGAAACTTCACTTCCCACTTCACCTCGGTAGCTTGTCCATGGCGATCCCTTCAATGTCCCCAGATTAAAAAAATTTAATCCTAGACAAAAGGCATTGCCAAAGCAACCAAGTCATCATCATGCTATTCGTTTAGAGAGGTCACTTGAACAAACTAGTTGTTCAAGCGACCATCCTCTATTATACGAGTAGCCGCGGAATAGACGATGTCCGGATCGCTGGTTTTTGTGTTTATGCTCGGGATCCAAGTATTATTTATCCATTTATAGATTTATAACATGCTTATAATTGAAAAACAAAAACAAGCAACAAACAAAAGAAGAAAGTAGAATAGGTATACCTCTCGATCTTCTAATGTATGACCTTCCTCCTTTTGGACGTCGTGTGGGCGACGATCCACCAAAAGTCAAAGCTCCTAGATGCTAAATCTTCCTTCCTTGCTCTTACAAAGTAAGAGGAAGAATAGAAACAAGGTTTTTCTCCTCACTAGAAACAACCAACAAGGAACCAAACTTATCCTTGCCACCGGCCAACTAGATGATGGAGAAGATGGTGGAAAACAACCAAGACACCAAGGGAAGCCCTATATCTTGTTTCCACCACCTAAGGAGAGGGAAAAGGAAGCTTTTGGGTGCTGACCAAAGCTGGAAAAGAGCTGGGAAGGGTGCTGGACGTTGGCCAAAAGAGGAAGAAGAAGAGAGAAAGAACCTTCCTTATTTTGTGCCACCCTTGCCTCCAAACCCTAATCCTAATCCTATCTCAAATAGGATTCCTTCTTGCCTCCCTAACCCTAGCTCTCCTATCATGTAGTTCACGCCAAATCCCTTTGCCATCCTTTTATAGAGTTAGGGATAAGTCATGAATTAATCTCCTCCATTGGTTCTAGGGATTTAATCTCAACCGTCGGATCTAGAGATTTAATCTCAACCGTCGGTTCTTAGAGATTTAATCTCTACCAATGGATCTTTGAGTTTTGTTTCTATCCTTTGGATTTAAGCATCATGAGGTGTTAATAGGCTACATTAGGGACCATGAGGAGGAGTTGGGTCTTGGCCACCCATGGATCAAGCCCACATAAAGTCCGATCCACTAATGATGATCCAATCCACTAAAGGTTCATCATTGATCTACCTCACCAACCCCCATATGATAATATGGGCTCCATATATTATTTCTACATTTTCTCCCTGTGTTTAAGATCTCGAATGTCCGTCGATTAATTAATTTACTGACCATTAATTAATCAACATCTAACTCCTTGAGTAGTACCACTCAACCTTTTCATCATGCCGGACCAAGTCCACCTTCAGGGTTTATATGATGAACTTTATGAGCTCCTCAAGTGGACATCATCATCCTAATATATAGGACACGGTTTCCTCCTATAATCAAAGGCACACCATATAAATAATATCATCTCCGAACTTACCGAGTGTATCGATTTAATCTATAAATCTCGCACATTGGTAAATCAAAGAGATGAGTACTAAGTATATGTGCCCGTTATTATATCAGGATTAAGAACATGTACTAAATAATATCTGAGGTCCGATTTGATTATGTAGTTAGCAATAAATTGAATCACCTCTATGTCGGTCTTGCTCAATACACACAAAGTGCACTAGTGTGATTCTATGGTCAAGACAAACCAATACCAAATCACACTACAACCATTCCGATGGTTTGTCCAAAGCCATCTCGGTTGTGAGCCTTTGCTTATACTTTTCAAGGGGCCGATAACATGGTCTCCTGTGTGACACCACACACCATGTTATCTACAATGTAAAGTATTAGACAATATTGCATAACCATAAAAATATGCAAACAATGATCATGTGATTCTTATTCCAAAATAAAGATGTTCATACAAAAGATAGACTTTTCAGTATACATCCCTACAATCTCCCACTTATACTAAAAGACTATGTTGTCCTCAAACTGCCATACATCTGATTCCCCTTCCCTCCACATGCCTATCAAAGCGCTCGCTAGAAGGGCCTTAGTGAAAAGGGTCTACCAGGTCATCCTCTGATGCAATCTAGGCGACAGCAACTTCTACCTCCTTTACGATTTCTCGTATCAGGTGGAACTTGCGCTCTATGTGTTTACTTGCCTTATGGGTTTGTGTTTCCTTCGAGTTTGCAACTGCACCATTATCATCACAATAAATTGTGATAGTACTGGGCAAACCAAAAATCAAATCCAAGTCCATCAGGAAGTTCCTGAGCCATACAACTTCTTTGGCCGCCTCAGAGGCTGCCACATACTCAGCTTCCATGGTGGAGTCCGCCACGCATTTCTGCTGGACACTCCTCCATATAATGGCTCCACCTCCCAAAGTAAACACAAAACCTGAGGTAGACTTACTGTTATCCCTATCTGATTGGAAGTCGCAATCCATGTAACCCACAGGGAGTAATTGGTCTGGCCGGTAAACTAGCATATAATCCCTAGTCCTTCTCAGGCACTTCAATATATGTTTTACCATAGTCCAATGTCCCTGTCCTGAATTACTCTGATATCTACTGACCATGCCGACGGCAAAGCAGATGTCTGGTCTCGTACATAGCATCGCATACATGAGACTTCCTACCGCCGAAGCTTAAGGAACTGCCTTTATCTCCTCTATCTCCTCAGATGTTTTAGGACACACCTCCTTAGATAAAGGAACTCCATGCCTGAACGGTAGAAAACCTTTCTTGGAGTTTTGCATGCTAAAACGATCCATTATCGTGTCTATGTAAGATGCTTGGGATAAGCAGAACATCCTTTTCCTGCGATCCCTTATAACCTTGATCCCAAGGATGTGTCCCACCTCCCCCAAGTCCTTCATATCAAACTGTTTGGACAACCATACCCTTACGTCCGATAACACCTTGATATTGTTTCCAATCAACAAAATATCATCTACGTATAGTACAAGAAATACCACTACGTTTCCGTCACATCTCTTGTATACACAAGACTCATCCGGACTTTCAATAAATCCATAAGACTGGATCACATCATCAAACCGGATGTTCCAAGACCTCGAAGCTTGTTTCAATCCATAAATGGACCGATTAAGCTTACATACAAGATGCTCTTTGCCCTTAGCAATGAATCCCTCTGGTTGCTTCATGTAGATGTTTTCCTCAAGACTTCCATTAAGGAAAGCTGTCTTGACATCCATCTGCCACACCTCATAATCCATATGAGCTGCTATGCATAAGAGAATCCGAATAGACTTAAGCATGGCTACCGGTGAAAAGGTCTCCCTATAATCGATACCTTCTTTCTGAGTATATCCCTTCGCAATAAGCCTCGCTTTGAAGGTCTCAACCTTCCCATCTATTTCTCTCTTTCTCTTGTAGATCCACTTGCATCCAATGGTTTTTACACCATCGCATGGTTCTACTAGCTCCCAGACCTGATTTGAATCCATAGATTCAATCTCAGCATTCATTGCACTTTGCCAAGATACTGTATCTTTATCTTGGATTGCCTCGTCATATGTCTAGGGATCAGGTTCATGTTCGCAAGGGACCAAATCAGAAGATTCTCCCAAGAACATGAATCTATCAGGCTGTCTCACAACCCTCCCACTACGACGAGGTATCACTTGTGTATCCTCTGTGACACGCGGTGCAGTGACATGTGGTATATCCTCTTGTACCGGTGGTACTAAAGAAGTGACTTCCCCTTTTAACTCGTCCAGAACAATTTTACTCTTGGGCTTATGGCTCATCACATAGTCTTCCTCTAGAAATCTGGCGTTCGTGCTAACGATCACCCTCTGATCTCTAGGACTATAAAACAAGCCACCCTTCGTTCCTCTAGGATAGCCAACGAACAAGCGTACTTCTGTACGAGGTTCCAACTTTCCAGCATCTGCCTTCAGTACTGTTAGTGAATGCCCTAGAGCCAATCATATGATGATTGTTGTATGGACTTTATTGTATCATATTCCTATTTATAAAGGCATGGTTATTATATTTACTTGTATTGGTGCCAAATAACTAAATATAATAATGTCCTTGAGTAGTAGGTTCTTATCTATATCAATCGATTGGTTGAATCGATAATGAGATGATATAGAGAACACTACTCTTAATCATTCCTAGTCGAGTATTAACATTCAGGGACAATGTTAATGCATAGAGACTAGCATGTAGGTCAACAAGATGACTTGATCTCACAAGTCATGGATATGAGATATCAAGTTGACACATGGGTATGCATTGGAGAATGTATACTGAATGACCCGCCATGAGAAAGTATCATGGATCGTTATATGAGTGTCATATACTTTCTCATGTGGCTATTAGTATGACTATTAGTCCTTAGACCTGAAGTCACCATGGTTCCCTACATAGGAGTTGCATACTTTGTACAAACGCCACCCGTAAATGGGTGGACTATAAAGCGACATCGGGTATGTAACAAATTATGCGGAGGGATGTGAGTGATGTAGATGGGATCTATCCCTCCTATATGACGGGGGTGACATCGATATTCTTGATAGAGTGAGACCACGAAGTGCATGGCCATGCCCAAATAAGTCAATATGAGATATTGAGCTCATTTGATTAGAGTGAGTCTACTTGAAGTTCAAGATTTAGATTGTACCGAGGATGACACGGTCTATGCCTTGATTGGTCAATCTAGATGTCAAGGATAGAGGGACATTGTCACATATTGTGAGAGTCACAATTAGTAGTCACAAAGGTGATGTTGGAGCTCAACATTCTTGTAACTTGGGTAGCAATGATGTGTTGCTAGATACCGCTCATTGCTTATGTTCCTAAATCGGTTTAGGGGCATTGCCAACGTTACAAGAACCTATAGGGTCACACACATAAGAGCAATTAGATGGAGATTAGGTTCATATGATGAACCATGAGGATTAGGATCATGGGATGAACCAAATTGGATTAAGAGTAATCCAAATTAGACTAATTGAGTTAGACTCAAGTTGATTCAAGTGTTGAATGAGTCTAATTTAGATTTGATTCATCAAATCAATTTAAATGAATGAATATAGATTCATTAAATTAAATTGACTTGAATCAAATGGTTGGATTTGATCAACCATGGGAGATAAGAGGTCAAGTTTGACTTGACTTGAGAGGGAAGATGAAAGGTCAAGTTTGACTTGACCAAATGCCATGTCATGATGATGACTTGGCATGGCCGGCCAATGATGATGCTCCACATCATCATTGACTTATCAAGTGGTGCCACCTCATAAGGGAGACCAAGAGACATTGTCTCTTGGAGTTACATGCATGCATGTAACCCCCTTCCATGAAGTGGCCAACCACTTATTCCATTAGATGGAATTGATTTTGTGAGTTACACAACTTCATCTTCTTCCTTGGAACACCCTCTCAAGCTCTCCCAACCTCCTTGGCCGAAATTCCTAAAGGGTGCTAGCACACTCTAAGGTATTTTTCTCCACCTATTGCTTGTGTGGATACCAATAGAGGAGTGTGCACTAGACACTCTCGAGTTCCGGCGAACCTTTTGGACGAGCGGGATTTGCGAAGGGCATCGCATCGAGGGTAACTTCTTATCATGTCGATCTAGAGTAGATCTAAAGGTATTAAACACATACATGTTAGTTTTATATTTTATACTTCGCACGGATCCGTGGCCGGGGCTTCCGAGGTTTCCGCAACGCAAAAAGCGGTTTTGTGGCTCGGAAAATCCCAACAAGTACATGTGCTGGACTCCCCCATATCCGATAGACTAGGCTTTCGCCCAGTCCACAACTCTGTGGGAGTAGAAGGCACTGATTTAGATGATACCAAATTCAGAATGTACACCGTCGTATCTAGAGCATATCCCAAGAACGAATCTGGCAAGTTAGAATAACACATCATCGATCTAACCATCTCCATAAGAGTCCTATTCCTTCGCTCTGCTACACCATTCTGCTGGGGTGTGCCAGGTGCAGTCAATTGGGATTGAATCCCAACCTCTGATAAGTAGTTCCTAAACTCTCCCAAGAGGTACTCACCGCCACGATCAGATTGTAGTGTCTTGATACTTTTACCTTGACGTTTATCCACATCAGCCTTGAATTCTTTGAACTTGTCAAAGCATTCAGACTTGCGGCGCATCAGGTAAATGTATCCATATCTTGAGTAATAGTCTATAAAAGAGATGAAATACTCAAAACCACCTCTAGCCTGGATAGACATAGGACCACACAAATCAGAATGAACCAATTCTAACACATCTTTGGGTCTATACCCCTTGGCCTTAAAAGGCCTCTTGGTCATCTTACCCTCCAAGCAAGATTCACAGGTCGGGAGATCCTCCACCACTAATGAACCCAAAGGTCCATCAGCTATTAACCTTTGAATTCATCTTAGGTTAATGTGACCAAGCCTAAGATGCCAAAGATATGTTTGGTTCATCTTTGAAGGTTCTTTTCTCTTATTGGAATTAGAAGATGAGTTATTAACTTCAATTTGCATCGTGGGAGGTTTTGGTTCAAGTATATAAAAATTTCCTATCAATGCACCTGAACAGATAATGTCCATATTCCTTCTTATAACAACTCTATCATCAAAAGAAATAGAATATCCATCCATAAACAATTTAGAAACCGAAATTAAATTCTTTCTAAATAAGGGTACATAAAGGCAATTCTTAAGAACCAAAAGTTTATTTTTCTCAAAAGATAAATGAACATCTCCCACTGCAACAGTTGACACCTTCGTGGCATCGTTCAAGTATACGATAATCTCCCTCACCTCGTCTGTTTCGAATCCTCGCAAAGTATTACACATGATCAGGCTCCGTGATCTACACACCAGGTGCCGATAGATAACACCGTTAAACATGTTTCAACGACTAGACCAAAAGATATACCTTTGTTCTTGCGGTTGGGGCAGTCCTTCTTCCAGTGTCTAGTCTGCTTACAAGTGAAGCACTTGCCTTTTGGCTTCTTCACTCCTCCCTGAGTACCTCCCACCGCCTTCGCCCCGGTTTGTTTCTTCTTCTTCTTGCCTTTCGGCTTAGAAGTAGAAACCTTCTGGGTAACCACGGCATGCGCCTGAGCACTCTGACGAAATAGTCCCTCTATCGCCTGGAGTTCTGTCAGGAGTTCCGCCAACGAATACAACCTCTTGTTCATGTTGTAGTTGAGGTGAAACTGCTCAAAACTCCTAGGCAGAGACTAGAGTATGATATCGACCTAGGTTTCCCCATCGATCACAGCTCCTAGGACCTCCAGCTATTTAAATGAGCCATCATCTTGAGAACATGATCCCTCATGGGTGTTCCCTCGACCATGGTGGTCATCATCAAGTTTCTCATGACCTCTTGCCTCGCAGCCCAATTCTGGTGTCCGAAAAGCTCCTTGAGATTGAGCATCATATCATAAGCAGTGGACATGGCTTGATGCTGATGTTGCAATACATTTGACATAAATGCCAAAATGTAACACCGCGCCATCTCATCGGCCTTGATCCACTTCTTATAGCTCTCTCTCTCCTTTTCCCCAGAATTATCTGCAAGCTTGGGAGGGCACTCTTCGAGGAGTACATATTTGTATTCCTCAGCAGTCAAGACAATGTCTAGATTCCTCTTCCAATCTACATAGTTGGGTCCAGTAAGTTTGTTCTCTTTCAGTATCACAGCAAGTGGGTTGAAAGTCATTTTGAAAGAAAACCTAAGAATCACATAAATCAAAACATTAGATTTCAAAAAATTATTGATTCCTCAAACAATAAAATTTTAAAATCAACCAACACCTCAAAACACCGAGAATATCGTATGCCACGATAGTGTGGACGTATACGAATTCTACATTTGTAAGAGGTTTTACCCATTAATTTTACTATCTTGTCAACCTAACTTTTTGACAAGTAAAATTAATAGTTGGTTCCTCTTTGGCCCTACAAATAAAAGCAGTGACTCCGATGGGGAGGATACTTATATTTGTATCTAAGTGTTCACCATTACTCGGTACTAAGGTAATTATCTCGGGTTATATGCCTTACGATGGGCAAGTACACACGCTCCTTAATAATTTCCTATAACCATATTCGACCTTGTGATCCGCAAACAAACCCATCTGATGGGGAGGAAGGCACTCAGAGCCGACGTGCAAGTATGTTTGCATCACTTGTCAAATCGTAATGGAGGTCACGGGAATTTATAAAAATATCCCTCTCCCACTTAGTAATTTTAAATTGAGGAATTTTCCTAGCCTACGACATGCATATCAAACAAAAAGCAATAAATATGAAAAATAAATTATTTTCCAACTATTACGGCTTTTGTCTTCAATATGACTCCCGTCGCATCGCCTTCTCGTCCGCTCCTCCTACGCCATATACGAGCCATCCGGAGATCCAAGCCGAGACTAAAACCTATTTTAATTTACATCCATCGATCCTATACTCGACAAGGGAGTGTACATGAAATCTAGATCGAAAGTAAAATAAAATAAAGAGCGGCTAAACAATATCGTATTTAATTTACCAAAAACTAAATACTAGCCTCGTCAACCCCGAGGATTAAACAAAATAAATATTTACACACATACAATCACATACACACATATGACCATAATAGTCGGATCTTATGCCTGCAACCAAAGAGTTAAACTACGCATATCCTACTATTATCCAGCACATATAATATATGAAAAAGTGCATAAAAATTAACCGAATCCTAAACACACAAAACCGGAAACCTCGGCTCTGATACCAATTGTAGGTTTTGCCCAGAAGCTCTGATACCAATTGTAGGGTTTTGCTTATTGAGTCCGTGAGGGGAAACATCACTTCCCACTTCACCTCGGTAGCTTGTCCATGGCGATCCCTTCGATGTCCCTTGATTAAAAAAATGTAATCCTAGACAAAAGGGATTGCCAAAGAAACCAAGTCATCGTCGTGCTATTCGTTTAGAGAGGTCACTTGAACAAACTAGTTGTTCAACCGACCATCCTCTATTCTACGAGTAGTCGCGGAATAGACGATGTCCGGATCGCCGGTTTTTGTATTTATGCTCGGGATCCAAGTATTATTTAGCCATTTACAGATTTATAACATGCTTATAATTGAAAAACAAAAACAAGCAACAAACAAAAGAAGAAAGTAGAATAGGTATACCTCTCGATCTTCAAATGTATGACCTTCCTCCTTTTGGACGTCGTGTGGGCGACGATCCACCAAAAGTCGAAGCTCCTAGATGCCAAATCTTCCTTCCTTGCTCTTCCAAAGCAAGAGGAAGAATAGAAACAAGGTTTTTCTCCTCACTAGAAACAACCAACAAGGAACCAAACTTATCCTTGCCGCCGGCCAACTAGATGATGGAGAAGATGGTGGAAAACAACCAAGACACCAAGGGAAGCCCTATATCTTGTTTCCACCACCTAAGGAGAGGGAAAAGGAAGCTTTTGGGCGCTGGCCAAAGCTGGAAAAGAGCTGGGAAGGGTGCTGGACATTGGCCAAAAGAGGATGAAGAAGAGAGAAAGAACCTTCCTTATTTGGTGCCTCCCTTGCCTCCAAACCCTAATCCTAATCCTATCTCAAATAGGATTCCTTCTTGCCGCCCAAACCCTAGCTCTCCTATCATGTAGTTCATGCCAAATCCCTTTGCCATCCTTTTATAGAGTTATGGATAAGTCATGAATTAATCTCCTCCATTGGTTCTAGGGATTTAATCTCAACTGTCGATTCTTAGAGATTTAATCTCTACCAATGGATCTTTGAGTTTTGTTTCTATCCTTTGGATCTAAGCATCATGAGGTGTTAATAGGCTACATTAGGGACCATGAGGAGGAGTTGGGTCTTGGCCACCCATGGATCAAGCCCACATAAAGTCTGATCCACTAATGATGATCTAATCCACTAAAGGTTCATCATTGATCTACCTCACCAACCCCCATATGATAATATGGGCTCCATATATTATTTGTACATTTTCTCCCCGTGTTTAAGATCTCGAATGTCCATCGATTAATTAATTTACCGACCATTAATTAATCAACATCTAACTCCTTGAGTTGTACCACTCAACCTTTTCATCATGCCGGACCAAGTCCACCTGCAAGGTTTATATGATGAACCTTATAAGCTCCTCAAGGGGACATCATCATCCTAATATATAGGACACGGTTTCCTCCTATAATCAACGACACACCATATAAATAATATCATCTCCCAACTTACCGAGTCTATCGATTTAATCTATAAATCTCGCCCATTAGTAAATCAAAGTGATGAGTACTAAGTATATGTGCCCGTTATTATATCAGGATTAAGAGCATGTACTAAATAATATCTGAGGTCCGATTCGATTATGTAGTCAGCAATAAATCGAATCACCTCTATGTTGGTCTTGCTCAATACGCACAAAGTACACTAGTGTGATTCTATGGTCAAGACAAACCAATACCAAATCACACTACAACCATTCAGATGGTTTGTCCAAATCCTTCTCGGTTGTGAGCCATTGCTTATACTTTTCAAGGGGTCGATAACATGGTCTCCTGTGTGACACCACACACCATGTTATCTACAATGTAAAGTATTAGACAATATTGCATTACCATAAAAATATGCCTATAATGATCATGTGATTCTTATTCCAAAATAAAGATGTTCATAAAAAAGATAGACTTTTCAGTATACATCCCTATAGGTGTCTAGGTTTTCCAACATCCAAAAGTTCTCCATGAAAACCCCTTAAGCCATGTTTTTATAGAGAACACATTCTCCTAACGGTTATTGGTTCATAACCAAAACCCGTTAACCCACTCCAATAACTTAAGTTAAAATAAACCGAATCGAGTTGGTCTATTTTAAGTTAAAATAAACCGAATCAACTTTGGTTCATTCGTTTAAAACAAACCAAACCCCTTTGATTTATTCTTCACCATTGGATTAGAACCAAACCAATTTGGTTCATCCATCATGTCTTCATAAGACACGGCCCATCCACACTTCCATTGCAACTGAAATGATTTCATGCTCGATCCTTGTTTGGTCCAACCAAACCTAGTTTCTCTCGGTCTGAGAATATTATTCTCAAGCTTATTTTAAATCTTTCGGATTACGCTCGTTGTGCGTGTGACCAAATAGGTTCTCGGTTTATAATGGCTCGACTATAATTAACCATTAATTATAGAACGATCATGAGTGACATCTAGTAGTACATCATGATCCCCAATTAATCGAAAGATCAACGGTTGATCCAGAACTATTTCTGAAACCCTTCAGTAGCTACAATGAATCGTGCCCCATTCCCTTAACGCATCTTATACCCACTTGGTTCATGACATGGTCTATAGTGTCAGTCCCCACTGGGTTGACTATGTCACACCTAGCCCAAGTATCATTTTCTCTTCCTACGGATTCTAGTTACTGCACATGTATCCAAGAGTACCATACTCTAAACATGTAATGCTTTGGCCAAAAACTTTAGTAACAATCCGACGAGAGGCCATGGGTATACATCTCCTCACAAGGAGTGGTGAATCCTTTATAGGCTATTCAAACACCTTCGGCCACTTCGACTTATACCCAATCATCCCGGGTCCACATCTCCTCAGGGATGTTTGCTTAAGATGTCAAAGTATAAGTCTTCATGACCAAGATGACTTGAATACCGCAAGTCAAAGGAACATCGCACTTAAGCTACAGTAAGAACTTCATTGACATATCCATATATGCAGAGAACCATATAAAGTCTTACTGTTGGTCACTCTAATAAACTAGTTACCATAACTAGCATCAACGATTAACTCCGGACATCACAATGTCTCCGGCCAGTGAGAATCAGCTGCTTGGATACACCAAGGAGTATACCTCATGCTAGTCTCGACAGAATTGATGGTGTCCCAATCCATCAATTTATCGACTAGGGATAATTCCAATACATCACAATTACACATGTAGAGATACTTACTAGTTGTGATCCAATCACAAATTTTCTCATGCTGTGAATCGTATCGGGGACATTCAGTAAATGAGTTTAAGATCTAATCAAATACATGAAAACATGTATACTCAAATAGTGAATCTTCATTTATCATATAAATGATTCAAACATAAGGCGATTGCCTTAGGACATCTCTCATATATTACTAACAAACTCCAACTTGGCCTAATGCCAATCGCTATGGTATCCAATACCATAAGCTCTAACATGACCCTCAAACTTACTTTGAGGTAATGCCTTAGTTAAAGGATCCGCTAAGTTCCTTTCAGTGGGAATCTTCTCGATTTGTATTTCCTTCCTACTTATGATCTCTCTGATCAAATGATTGTGGCGAAGCACATGTTTGGATCGTTGATGAGACCTTGGCTCTTTCGCCTGTGCAATTGCTCCATTGTCGTCATAGTAAACCGGTATTGCTTCAACAATGGATAGAACCACACCAAGTTCATAAATGAACTTCTTGATCCAAATCGCTTCCTTTGCTGCTTCTGAAGCTGCAATGTATTCTGCCTCAGTGGTAGAATCCTCTACAGTGTCTTGTTTGGAAATTTTCCAACTCACTGTGCTCCCATTCAAGGTGAGAACGTACCCAGAATGAGACCTGGAATCATCCTTGTCTGTCTGGAAGTTGGCATCCATATACCCGTGTATCACCATGTCCCCTTCTCCATATATTAGGAACACATCCTTAGTTCTTCTTAAATACTTAAGGATCATCTTAGCAGCCACCCAATGATCCATGCCTAGATCAGACTAGTATCTACTCGTGACACTCAGAGCATACGATACATCGGGCCTCATACATAACATAGAATACATGATAGATCCTATTGCGGATGCATATGGAATCTTACTCATGCAAATCCTCTCGTCTTTTGTGCACGGACACATACACTTCGAAAAGTGTATCCCATGCCTGATGGGTAGGAAACCTTTCTTGGATTCCGACATGCTAAACCTCTTTAATACTTGGTCTATATATGTAGACTATGAAAGACCAAACAACCGTTTTGATCTATCTCTATAGATCTTAATCCCGAGGATGTAGGTTGCTTCTCCCAGGTCTTTCATGGAGAACGTCTTGGACAACAAAATTTTAACTGATTGTAAGATAGAAACATCATTTCCTATAAGTAATATATCATTGACATACAATACTAGGAACACGACTGCACTCCCACTAACCTTTTGTACACAAAAGGTTCGTCCGAATTTTGTGAGAACTCAAACTTTTTGATTGTCTCATCAAAACGGATATTCCATCTCCTGGATGCTTGCTTTAGTCCATATATGGACCGTCGCAATTTGCATACCTTGGTTTTATCAACCAATATGAAACCCTCAGGATGTATCATATACACATCCTCGAGTAGGTTTCCATTAAGGAAAGCTATTTTCACATCCATCTGCCATATCTCATAATCATAATGAGCAGTTATGGCCAGGAGCATCCGTATGGATTTAAGCATAGCAACAGGTGAATAGGTCTCGTCATAATCAACACCTTACTTTTGACGATACCCTTTCGCCACCAATCTAGCCTTGTAGGTAATCACATTACCATCCATGTCAGTTTTCTTCTTGGAAACACACTACAACCATTCCGATGGTTTGTCAAAAGCCATCTCGATTGTGAGCCTTCACTTATACTTTACAAGGAGTCGATAACATGATCTCCCGTGTGACACCACATACCATGTTATCTACAATGTAATGTATTTGACAATATTGCATAACCATAAAAATATGCAAACAATGATCATGTGATTCTTATTTCAAAATAAAGATGTTCATACAAAAGATAGACTTTTCAACACCCTAGGGTTTCTAAAAGATCTACATCAAAATATCTAGTAGTAGTGATTTTACGGTTGGAAAGCATATTAAATCTATGCCTATGCTCATCATTACGAAATATAATGCTTGTAGGAGCATTACCTATTGGACCGTCGGTGGCCGACTAGAGGGGGGGTGAATAGCCCTCAATAATCGTATGGTGGAATTCGATCGTTCGTCGCATGTCGCTTGTCTACGATTGTCGTTAGTGCAACGGAAATATACAAATAGAAATACTAAAAATAATACAAGCATACACAAATACACACGATATATGTGGTTCGGAATCGAATGGTTCCTACTCCACGGGGCGAGCTCAACGAGCTCTAGTTATGCGCACAACACTAACTAAACTCCTTCTTGACAACACGTCGGAGGTGGAGAAACCTCGTACAAGCTATTACAATAGTAATACTAAAGTACAAGCAAGAATACAAATACAATACGAAATACAAGTAAAGAACACTTTACACAAATCGCTTTGAATCACTTGCTTGTTGTTTACTTTGGATTGGCTATGAAGGTCTGGAATGCAGCAACAATTCCCCTCCAAAATCACCCTTAAAGTCTTGGAAAAATCTTCCATCTCGAGCTCCATTTATAACCTGCATCGAGCTGATTTCTCGCTTACCAGTCGACTGCCAAAAGGCCCTAGTCGACTGCTCCTGTAGTCGTTGTCTCACAATGGCTCGATCCATATTGGACAAGTTCCAACGGATCCCCCATCAGTCGACTGATCGACTGACCTAGTAGTCGACTGCTCAGTCGACTATCGAGCATTCTGTGTCCACGATGTTGGGTTTTTCCGAGCCGCAAAAACCGCTTTTTGCGTTGCAGAAACCTCGGAAGCCCCGGCCACGGATCCGTGTGAAGTATAAAAAATATAAAAACATGTATGTGCTTACAAAAACCCTAGATCTACCTTAGATCTAAGAGGTTAGAACATTACCCTCGTAGCAATGCCCTTCGCTTATCCCGCTCGTCCAAAAGTTCGCCGGAACACGAGAGTGTCAAGTGCACACTCCTCTATGGTATCCACACAAGCAATAGGTGGAGAAAGAGACAAACTTGAGTGTGCTAGCACTCCTAGAAGATCTCGGCAAGATGAGGTTGGGAGAGGTAGAGAGCTTGAGAGAAAAATTCCAAGGAAGAAGATGAAGTTGGAATAACTCACCAAAATGAATTTCACCATCATAACCCCTAATGGTGTTGGCCGGCCACATTATGGCTTGGGAGGTTACATGCATGCATGTAACTCCCATGCCTCTTGGTCTTCCTCATGATGTGGCACCAATTGACAAAGTCAATGATGATGTGGAGCATCATCATTGGCCGGCCATGCCAAGTCATCATCATGACATGGCATTTGGTCAAGTCAAACTTGACCTTTCATCTTCCCTCTCAAGTCAAGTCAAACTTGACCTCTAATCTCCCATGGTTGATCAAATCTAACCACTTGACTCAAGTCAATTTAATTTAATGAATCTCTATTCATTAATTTAAATTGATTTGATGAATCAAATATAAATTAGACTCATTCAACACTTGAATCAACTTGAGTCTAACTCAATTAGTCTAATTTGGATTACTCTTAATCCAATTTGGTTCATCCCATGAACCTAATCCTCATGGTTCATCATATGAACCTAATCTCCATCTAATTGCTCTTATGTGTGTGACCCTATAGGTTCTTGTAACGTTGGCAATGTCCCTAAACCGATTTAGGAACATAAGCAATGAGCGGTATCTAGCAACACATCATTGCTACCCAAGTTACAAGAATGTTGAGCTCCAACATCACCTTTGTGACTACTAATTGTGACTCTCACAATATGTGACAATGTCCCTCTATCCTTGAGATCTAGATTGACCAATCGAGGCATAGACCGTGTCATCCTCGGTACAATCTAAATCTTGAACTCCAAGTAGACTCACTCTAATCAAATGAGCTCAATATCTCATATTGACTCATTTGGGCATGGCCATGCACTTCGTGGTCTCACTCTATCAAGAATATCGATGTCACTCCCGTCATATAGGAGGGATAGATCCCATCTACATCACTCACATCCCTCCGCATAATTTGTTACATACCCAGTAATCGCCTTTATAGTCCACCCATTTACGGGTGACGTTTGACGAAGCCAAAGTATGCAACTCCTTATGTAGGGAACCATGGTGACTTCAGGTCTAAGGACTAATAGTCATACTAATAGCCACATGAGAAAGTATATGACACTCATATAACGATCCATGATACTTTCTCATGGCGGGTCATTCAGTATACATTCTCCAATGCATACCCATGTGTCAACTTGATATCTTATATCCATGACTTGTGAGATCAAGTCATCTTGTTGACCTACATGCTAGTCTCTACGCATTAACATTGTCCCTGAATGTTAATACTCAACTAGGAATGATTAAGAGTAGTGTTCTCTATATCATCTCATTATCGATTCAACCAATCGATTGATATAGATAAGAACCTACTACTCAAGGGCATTATTAAATTTAGTTATTTGGCACCAATACAAGTAAATATAATAACCATGCCTTTATAAATAGGAATATGATACAATAAAGTCCATACAACAATCATCACATGATTGGCTCTAGGGCTTTCACTAACAATCTCCCACTAGCACTAGTGCCAATCACCGTAGTATCTAATACCCAATGACCTAGTGTGACCATCATGCTTTTTCTGTGCCAAAGCCTTGGTCAAGGGATCTGCGATGTTAGCCTCTGTGGGTACTCTGCAAATCTTCACATCTCCTCTATCGATAATCTCTCGAATGAGATGGAAGCGTCATAGTATGTGTTTGGTCCACTGGTGTGAGCGAGGTTCCTTAGCCTGTGCAATCGCTCCATTGTTGTCACAATAGAGCTCTATGGGATCTGCAATGCTAGGAACCACCCCAAGCTCAGTAATGAACTTGCGGATCCAAACTGCCTCCTTACGCTCAGATGCGATATACTTGGCTTTATTGTAGAATCAACAAGCGTGTCCGCTTGAACTCTTCCGACTCACAGCGCCACCATTCAAGCAAAAACACAAACCGACCATTGCGATCTATAATCATCCCGGTCGGTTTAGAAGTCGCATCACTGTAACCCTTTACAGCTAGCTCCTCATCGCCTCCAAATATCAAGAAATATTCTTTAGTCCTTCTCAAGTACTTAAGAATATTCTTGACTGCTATCCAGTGACGCTCACCTGGATCTGACTGATATCTACTCGTCATGCTCAAAGCATACGAGACATCAGGACGAGTACATAGCATTGGCGTACATGATAGATCCTATAGCAGATGCGTAAGGGATCTTATCCATGCGGTCTCTCTCCTCTCTAGAAGAGGGACTTTGAGTCTTCGAAAGACTCACACCATGTGACATCTAAGTCCTTTCAACCAAGTAATACCGTGTCAATGTATGTACTCTGACTTAGGCCAAGCAATCTCTTAGATCTATCTCTATAGATCTTGATGCCTAGAATACAGGCTGCTTCACCTAAGTCTTTCATTGAGAAGCACGTCCCGAGCCAAGTCTTCACAGACTGTAGCGAAGGGATGTCATTCCCAATGAGCAGTATGTCATCCACATACAATACAAGGAAGACAACTGTGTTCCCATCAACCCTCTTGTAGACACAGGGTTCATCTTCATTCTTGATGAAACCAAACTGTTTGATCGCATCATCGAATCGAAGATTCCAGCTCTGAGAAGCTTGCTTTAGCCCATAAATGGACCTTTGCATCTTGCATACCTTCCCAGTATGCTGTGGATCTACAAAACCCTCAGGTTGTGTCATGTACACATCCTCGAGCAAGTTTCCATTCAGAAACACGGTTTTGACATCCATCTGCTAAATCTCATAATCTTGGTATGATGCAATAGCAAGCAATATCCGAATGGACTTAAACATCGCCACTGGAGAAAAGGTGGCATCATAGTCAATACCATGAATTTGCTTGAAACCTTTAGCCACCAATCGGCCCTTATAGGTATGCATAAGTCCATCCATGTCAGTCTTTCTCCTAAAAACCCACTTACACCCAATAGGTTTGACCCCTTCAGGTGGATCAACCAAAGTCCATACTTGGTTGGTGTACATGGATTCCATCTCGGATCTCATGGCCTCTAGCCATTTCTCAGAATCTGGGCTCATCACAGCTTCCTGATAGGAGGTAGGCTCATTCTCAATGAGCATTACATCATCATGGTCAGACAAGAGAAATGAATATCTCTCAGGCTGACGACGTACCCTATCAGATCTACAAAGAGGTAGGTCTACATGAACAGGTGGTTGTTCCACAACTCTTTGTGCAATAACCTCATCACCCACAACACTTTGTGGTTCCTGTTCAACCTCCATCAAGGCCTCAGTGCTATGGTCCTTATCTTGAATTTCTTCAAGATCGAAGGTACTCCCACTAGTTTTTCTAGAAACAAAATCCCTTTATAGAAAAACTCCAGTCTTTGCCACAAACACTTTGTGCTGACTGGGACTGTAGAAGTAATATCCCTTTGTATCCTTGGGATATCCAACAAAATAGCACCTATCGAATTTGGGTCCCAGTTTGTCTGAGACTTGACGTCGAATGTAAGCCTCACAACCCCAAATCCTCATAAAAGACATCTTGGGATTTCTCCCTGTCCATATCGTATATGGTGTCTTTATCATACCTTAGATGGTACACTTAAGGGTAAAGGGCTGTTCAGAGCATATCCCCAAAAGGATATAGGAAGATCTGTGTGACTCATCATAGATCGTACCATATCTAATAGGGTACGATTCCTCCTTTCGGATACACCATTCCACTGTGGTGTTCCAGGAGGAGTAAGTTGGGATAGAATCTCACACTCAGCTAGATAGTCACGAAACTCATGGCTAAGGTATTCTCCACCTCGATCTGATCGAAGTATCTTAATACTCTTGCCAAGCTGGTTTTGTACTTCATTCTTGAATTCTTTGAACTTTTCAAAGGATTCTGATTTATGTGTCATAAGATACACATAACCATATCTACTGAAGTCATCAAGAATGTAATGAAGCACCAGAACCACCTCTAGCAGCAACATTGAAAGGACCACATACATCACTATGTATAAGTCCTAACAAATCTGTTGCTCTTTCGCTGTGTCCACTAAAGGGAGTCTTGGTCATCTTGCCTAAAAGGCAAGATTCGCATGTCTCATATGATTCAAAATCAAATGAGTCTAGCAGCCCATCCTTATGGAGCTGAGATAAGCGACTCTCATTTATGTGACCTAAGCGACAATGTCGAGATAAGTTCGTTCAACTCATTTGACTTGAACCTCTTGGTACTTATGTTATAGATAGGGCTCTCTAAGTCTAGAAAGTAGAGTCCGTTCATTAGAGGTGCACTACAATAGAACATATCATTTAAATAAACCGAACAACATTTGTTCTTTATTATAAATGAAAAACCTTTCTTGTCCAAACAAGAAATCAAATGATGTTCTTGGTTAAGGCGTACATAACAACATTCATCTAATTCTAATACAAGCCCGGAGGGCAAAGATAGATCATAAGTTCCTACAAAGAATAAAGAGCAACTCTTGCTCCATTGCCTACTCGTAGGTCCACTCGCCTTTGTCAATGCCTGCTATTTCTCGGTGCACCGCACATTGGTACAAATGTGAGATGCACATCCCAGATCTAATACCCATGATGAAGAAATAGATAGATTGACTTCTATAACATTTATACCAAGTAGAAGTCTCACTTCTCTTCTTCTTAAGATCTTCGGTATGGCTTGCGATTACGCTTCCGGTGTCGGCTTCCTACGGTGGAAGCAAGCCCCTTCCTTGGCTACCCCTCCTTTGGGTTTAAGTTCTTTGCCTTTGCCCTTGGCTTGGGACTTTCCCTTACCTTTAGGCTTGCCCTTGCCTTTCTTCTTTTGTACCATCAAAATGGTGTCAGATTTTCCCTTCTTAAGGTTAAGCTCAGCAGTTCTCAACATGATGAGCATTTCAGGCAGTGGCTTATCAATTTCATTCATGTTATAATTCATGACAAATTGATTGAAGGCTTGTGGCAAAGATTGCAAGATCAGGTCAGTGGCCAGCTCTTGGCCAAGTGGGAATCCCAGCCTTTGTAGGTTTTCTACGTACCCAATCATCTTGAGTACATATGTACCTACGGGAGTCCCTTCTTGCATTTTGGACCCAAATAATGCCTTAGAGACTTCATATCTCTCATGCCTAGCTTGTCCTTGATATAGTTGACGAAGATGTCTAACCATATCATAAGCATTCATGAACTCATGTTGCTTCTGAAGCTCAGAGTTCATGGTCGCGAGCATTAGACATGACACATCTAATGCATCATCTTGATGCTTCTTGTAAGCATCTTTGTCAGCTCGTGAGGCACTGGCAGGAGGTGCCTCTGGAATGGGCTGCTCCAGGACATACAACTTCTTTTCTTGGGTGAGAACAATTCTCAGGTTCTGCATCACCCAAGAAATTGGCTCCATTGAGCTTGTCCTTCTCAAGGCGATGTAACGCAGAGAGAGAGTGTTCGTGTTTGTCGACATAGTTATCTACAACATACAATGCAGAGAATTAATATCATATTCCTTTTATCATTTAATTAGGCCTTTAATCAAATGATGCTCCCACTGAATTATAGGAAATTTTGTAGAATCTAGTTATGGATGTGGTCAAACCACATTGCTAGATTCATACAAACTAGCTATAATTCTTGCGGGACAAGATCCACATCATACTAAGCCTTGAGTTAGCTTTGGCTAAATCGCCCAAGACTTAGTATGATCGGTGGGTAACACATTACCGATTACATCTCTATGCAGCTCTTGTTTATAGGATCAAGACCCACATTTACAAAAGTCCTTGAGTTAGCTTTGGCTAAATTGCCCAAGATTTAGTGTAAATGCGATCTTGACCTATCGTTCCAACGATTGGAATATGCCTATAGTTCTACTCGATCCAATTGAGTTTAACTAGTTTTGCTCAATCTAATTGAGCTTACTCTAACCCAAGCGTGATAGGCGGGACCAAGATTGTCCCTCCGCACCCTACCAAGATAATATGCGTTGCTCTGCTTTGGCAGATTCAACAACAACAAATGATCGAGGTAGTGATGGGTATCAAGGCTCGGTAGGCATTTTCGAGTTGATTCGATTATGATCTAATCTAATCGTAATGTGTATCTTATACGCATTTAGGCCTTTATTATCCTATATTAGCATGCATCATATACATACATTCATTATTCTAGCATGCATCATATACATACAAGCATTATTCTACTATCATGCATCACATACATACAAGCAAAATCAATTATATATATATATATATATATATATATATATATATATATATATATCAACATATATATATATATATATAATTAAATGTGATATAGTCATGGCCCTACTACGATCTTCTCAAGCCAATGAGAAGATCGGACGGTCAACCTAAGGCTAGCGGCTTCTCCAAGCGCTTCCTTTGACCGCCATGTGTCATCGTCACCCTTCTCGTAATCTCGTCTTCGAGTGGACTTTCCACCGCTCCATTTTGTACATTACAAATATGAAACTCGAGTTACATTCGAGTCTAAAAACTAATTGCAATTAGAATATCAAAAGAAGAGGTACGACGCGCAGGTCGCATACACTATACAACACGCACAATCACAAAACAGCACGTAGGCCGTATTATGAATTACAACACACATAATCCAATCAAATTGGGGTCATTGGGCCATGACAATCACATAATTATACATAATTCTAAATTATGTATTTTTACAGAAATTTCTATAATTGTTTCTATTTTTTTTTAAATTAATGAGTCACCTCTCCGTAACGGTCCCGCTAAGCGGTTTCCGGGCGCGATCGCGGGACAAAGCCCCTTTCGGGGATAGGGCAGCGCCCATACTCGCAATATTAACTTTGTGAGTGTCCCTACTATGATCCTACAGTGACTTAAGTCACTGTCCCAAAAACCTAAAGCGAGAACTCGCCGTTTCGGAGAGTTTTTCTCGACGGTTGAAGCCTACAAGTGTCCCAACACTCGTTGCTTCGACTCTTTGAGAAAAATACCGAAAATTTTTATAAAATTAGGAAATTTACATAAACATATAAATCTGTAATTTTTATATCTAATACAAAAATTACAAAGACGAAACACATACATGCTTCGCACGTGGCTCTAATACTACTGTTGGGTTTTTCCGAGCCGCAAAAACCGCTTTTTGCGTTGCGGAAACCTCGGAAGCCCCGACCACGGATCCGTGCGAAGTATAAAAAATATAAAAACATGTATGTGCTTACAAAAACCCTAGATCTACCTTAGATCTAAGAGGTTAGAATATTACCCTCGTAGCGATGCCCTTCGCTTATCCCGCTCGTCCAAAAGTTCGCCAGAACTCGACAGTGTCAAGTGCACACTCCTCTATGGTATCCACACAAGCAATAGGTGGAGAAAGAGACAAACTTGAGTGTGCTAGCACTCCTAGAAGGTCTCGGCAAGATGAGTTTGGGAGAGGTAGAGAGCTTGAGAGAAAAATTCCAAGGAAGAAGATGAAGTTGGAATAACTCAACAAAATGAATTTCACCATCATAACCCCTAATGGTGTTGGCCGGCCACATTATGGCTTGGGAGGTTACATGCATGCATGTAACTCCCATGCCTCTTGGTCTTCCTCATGATGTGGCACCAATTGACAAAGTCAATGATGATGTGGAGCATCATCATTGGCCGGCCATGCCAAGTCATCATCATGACATGGCATTTGGTCAAGTCAAACTTGACCTTTCATCTTCCCTCTCAAGTCAAGTCAAACTTGACCTCTAATCTCCCATGGTTGATCAAATCTAACCACTTGACTCAAGTCAATTTAATTTAATGAATCTCTATTCATTAATTTAAATTGATTTGATGAATCAAATATAAATTAGACTCATTCAACACTTGAATCAACTTGAGTCTAACTCAATTAGTCTAATTTGGATTACTCTTAATCCAATTTGGTTCATCCCATGAACCTAATCCTCATGGTTCATCATATGAACCTAATCTCCAGCTAATTGCTCTTATGTGTGTGACCCTATAGGTTCTTGTAACGTTGGCAATGTCCCTAAACCGATTTAGGAACATAAGCAATGAGCGGTATCTAGCAACACATCATTGCTACCCAAGTTACAAGAATGTTGAGCTCCAACATCACCTTTGTGACTACTAATTGTGACTCTCACAATATGTGACAATGTCCCTCTATCCTTGACATCTAGATTGACCAATCGAGGCATAGACCGTGTCATCCTTGGTACAATCTAAATCTTGAACTCCAAGTAGACTCACTCTAATCAAATGAGCTCAATATCTCATATTGACTCATTTGGGCATGGCCATGCACTTCGTGGTCTCACTCTATCAAGAATATCGATGTCACTCCCGTCATATAGGAGGGATAGATCCCATCTACATCACTCACATCCCTCCGCATAATTTGTTACATACCCAGTAATCGCCTTTATAGTCCACCCATTTACGGGTGACGTTTGACGAAGCCAAAGTATGCAACTCCTTATGTAGGGAACCATGGTGACTTCAGGTCTAAGGACTAATAGTCATACTAATAGCCACATGAGAAAGTATATGACAATCATATAACGATCCATGATACTTTCTCATGGCGGGTCATTCAGTATACATTCTCTAATGCATACCCATGTGTCAACTTGATATCTTATATCCATGACTTGTGAGATCAAGTCATCTTGTTGACCTACATGCTAGTCTCTACGCATTAACATTGTCCCTGAATGTTAATACTCGACTAGGAATGATTAAGAGTAGTGTTCTCTATATCATCTCATTATCGATTCAATCAATCGATTGATATAGATAAGAACCTACTACTCAAGGACATTATTATATTTAGTTATTTGACACCAATACAAGTAAATATAATAACCATGCCTTTATAAATAGGAATATGATACAATAAAGTCCATACAACAATCATCACATGATTGTCTCTAGGGCTTTCACTAACACGCGACACTTCCATCAGTCGACTGTCATCCCTCGGCAGTCGACTTCTATCGACATCAGTCGACTTCCAGTCCTTGGCAGTCGACTGTCAGGGCACAAAACTATAGTCTAACACCAGTCAAACCCTAGTCGACTTGGATCAGTCGAACTGACACCTATGCTAGTCGATTGTTGTCGGGTAAACCTCAAACACCAAGTTGTTTGAGCATATGACCGTCGGGTAAACCCTCAAACCTCACATTTGAGCCTCCGACACTCAGTCTTAGCCACTTGGCCAAGTCCACCTCATCCTCTCATGGAGTTCCCCACCGAAGCTCTCTTCCCTCGTTCTACGTCCCTCGGATGCACTAAGCGCACGACTTCGCAATGCCATCCTTCGCGTCTCTTGCCCTCGAAGTATGCTTCCCTTGGGCCTCACTCCATTCACTCCCCGTCCGACGATCCCTCGGATGCACCTAGCACATGACTTCGCAATTTCATCCTTCACTGACTTAAGAACCCCGAGCCTAGTGAACTGGCCAAGTCCTCAAGACTCGCCACACCAAGCCTCATGCTTGGATTTTCCATGCCAAGCCCCATGCTTGGACTTTCACCGCCAAGGCCCACTTGGACTTACATGGCCAACCCATGTTGGACTTCCCATGTCATGTGTTTTGTCTAACATCAAAATATAGTTCGAGTCAAACTCGAGTCCTAGGTCGATTGCACCAACAATCTCCCCCTTTTTGATGTTTGACAAAACCTCAAACCCAAGTCTACCAATTATCCCCAATTGACAATTCTCACATCCCAATGAGAATTCCAACTATCTCAATGGGTAACTTCTCCTCCTTTTTGACATACATCAAAAAGGTCCTCCCCAAGAGTATGAATGTCTCATATTCCAATGAAATCTTACAATCTCTCCCTTGGAGGAACACACATGCCTACAATCTTTCTAGTGATAAATCCCATATCACTTAAGAGAGGCAACCCAATTTTCCTCTAATGAGGAAAAAGTACACATCCATCTTCCCATGATGGATACCTCCCCCTAAAGGCTTGCTCCCCCTTGACCATTGCACCAACAATGTCCCTGGAGAGTCCCTAAGCCAATAGGAACATTTAAACAATCAAAATTAAGGCAAAGTTCAACAATGAACTCTCATCCACTTTAAAATTGATACTCACCCTAAACACTTCTCCTAATCCATATCCAATGGATTTCCACCCTTTCTAATGCTCTCCATAGCATGTCCTAGGGTTAGGAGTGGTCAGGGGACCAAAACATAGCTAAACATAGGCCTAACCACCATGGTTTACCCAAAATCAGCTTGGGCAATGTATCGATATCACGATCATTGTCACCCTCATCACCGATCGGCCTCCATGGCAATGACGATAATCGCAGTTTTCACATTTTCAGAAATGAATTTCTGAAATTTGTAAGTAAATATACATAAGTTAAAAAATCATGAAAATTCATATGTATATTACTTATTACAATCATTATGGGTGAAAAATATTAGAAAATTATTTTACCCACAAAATAGTGAGATTGATACAAAGTTCAAAAGTTAAGAAAAAATTCAATATTGAGCCCTCTTTCTATCACCTCATTCAATGGTGATTGCTATCAAAAGATAGACTTCACCGAGATTTTTTAAAATGTTTTTAAAATATTTTTAAACCATTTAATTTTATTTTCCTAAACATCTCACTTGTATCTAGATGTGTGAAACACATACAAGTCAAGTATTAGTGAGATATGTGGTCTTTGTTATTTAGGGTTTCATGCATATCTCTAGGCAACAATATTTGATTCCCTTCAAATCATGTCTTAGTACTTAAATCCATTTTATTTATGCATGAATGATGATTATGGCATAATGATAACAAGAATAAAACATGTGCCAAAATCATGATGCCATGACATGTGAATGAATTACAAGCATACATGACATATAGAAATAACCCTAAAAATGATCATGACATTTTTAATGATAAAAATGAATATGATATCATGACATGGCAAGGCAAACAAAGCATGTCAATTATAAAATACTAAGGTATAGAGTACCTAAGTGTTAAGCCCAAATTGTCATTTCTAAAATCAAATCCATTTTTGCCTTAAAGCCATTTATCCCCCTAGTGTACCAAAAACCCAAAATGGCACACCATTACTTCTAAGACCTAATTGTGCCAATTTAACCATTTTTCATCTTCTCAAAGCACATTGGCACATCCTAATGTGTCAACTCACCATGGCTAGGTTAACTACCCATCCACTTAGGGTTGACACACCCTAACCCATCTAGCGTGAATCCATCACGCTCCTAGGAACCCAATACCTATTAAAGCTCCTTGGGTTAACAAGGTATTCACTAGGGATAACTTCCCTAGATACCTTCCTAATGACCCTTTTTTGTTTTGACACTTTAGTCAAATGGGTCTTTCCTAGGTCAACTCTAGAGGTGACTCCTCCTTTAACCTTCTTAGCGGCTTTCTTGGTTTTTCTTAAGTCCTTAGCCACTAAACACTTACCATGGCTAGTCTTAGGGATAGCTTCCCTATTAGCCTTGGTTTTTCTAGACCTAGAACTTGTTCCATAATTAAATGGAACATTATGGTAGGGCATAGGTTTGTTACCCAAACCTTTCTTGCCCTTGGACATTTCTTGTTTCCTAGGCCTTAAATTTTGATCACTAGACCCCTTAAATGAATTTGTAATAATTGCTAGAGTCTTTTCTAATTTTTCTAGCCTTGACCTCAAGGCTCGGTTCTCCACCTCTAATCTTCCCAATTTTGATCTATCATTAGATTTTTGGGAATTGTTTTTCTTCTTAGGCATATGCCTAGATTTCTTGGGGTTAATGCCCAAGTTTTCTTCTATTCTCCTTATACTCTCCCTAGGCAAGATAGGTCTAGAATTATGGTGTCTAGATTTATCCTTAGGTAAACTAACATGCTTGGCACCTAGACAAATATATTTATTCCTACTAGCATGCTTTTCATTAATCATGGCAAGTGAACTAAAATAATTTTTAGCATGCTTATAAGTCCTAGAAATTGAAGGTGCATTAATTGAATTTAACTTAGGGTTAGCTTTGGAAGCTCCTCCTACATGAGATGCTTCTTCCTCCCCCTAGGGCATTGGCTTCTATAATGCCCCCTTTGGTTGCATTTGAAGCACACAATGTGCTCCTTGCTTCTAATTGTGGGGACACCGGCATCTTTCACCTTTGGTGCCGGTTGAACCTTCTTCACCTTCTTGGGACACTTACTTTTATAGTGCCCTTGTTTCCTACACTCAAAGCATGTTATATGATTTTTATTTATAATCACAATACTTGAGTTACCTAGGGAATTTTCGCTTCTCCCGGATTTTGAAGCTTCTTCTTGTACTTGTTCCGGGATGGAAGGCCTCTCCTCCCCCTTAATGCTAGAGGTGGAGGTCTCCACCAAATCATCAACATCATCGAAGGTGGATGACGATTCTTCAACATCCTCGGATCCGGATGTTGATGGGGATTCTTCCTCGGCATGGACTAATGTAGGCTCTTCATGAAATCTTATCACCTTGTCCCATAGGTCCTTAGCATCCCTAAAATTACCTAATCTAGACCAAATGTTGTTAGGAATCAAATCACTAAGCAATTTGATTACCTTGAGATTTGTCTTGAAGTTCTTGATTTGATCTTGGGTCCACCTTGACTTCTCAATTTGCCTATTTTCTTCATCCCTAGGCATTTTGAAACCATTTTCTAGAATTAATATAATATCAAAATCGGTTTCTAGATATACCTCCATCTTCCTTCTCCACTATTGAAAATCTCCTTCGAATTTTGGTGGTTGGAGGTAGTAGCCGGCCATCTTGTCATGCTTGTGTTCGCGGTTAGTCCTTGACAAGCGACTTGGCTATGATACAACTTGTTGGACCATCGGAGGCCGGCTAGAGAGGGGTGAATAGCCCTCAATCCTTGTACGGTGGAATTTGATCGTTCGTCATGTGTTGCTAGCGCAGTGGAAATATACAAATAGAAATACTAACAACAACACAAGCATACACAAATACACACGATATACGTGGTTCGAAACCTAATAGTTCGTACTCCACGGGGCCAACTCAACGAGCTCTAGTTATGCACACAACACTAACTAAACTCCTTCTCGACAACACGTTGGAGGTGGAGAAACCTCGTACAAGCTATTACAATAGTAATACTAAAGTACAAGCAAGAATACAAATACAATACGAAATACAGGTAATGAACACTTTACACAAATCACTTTGAATCACTTGTTTGTTTCTTGCTTTGGATTGGCTTTGAAGGTCTGGAATGCAGCAACAATTCCCCTCCAAAATCACGCTTAAAGTCTTGGCAAAATCCTCCATCTCGAGCTCCATTTATAACCTGCATCGAACTTATTTTGTGCTTAGCAGTCGACTACCAAAAGGCCCCAGTCAACTATTCCTGTAGCCATTATCTCACAACGGCTCAATAAACGCTGGACAAGTTCCAACGAATCCCCCATCAGTTGACTGATCATGCCCATCAGTCGACTGATGACCTAGTAGTCGACTTCCCAGTCGACTACGGAGCGTTATGTGCCCGCGACACTTCCATAAGTCGACTGCCATTCCTCAACAGTCGACTGCTGACGACATCAGTCGATTGCCAGTCCTTGGCAATCGACTGCTAGGCCATAAAACTACAGTCTAACACTAGTCGAACCCTAGTCGACTTGGATCAGTTGAACCGACACCTATGCCAATCGACTGATGTCGGGTAAACCTCAAATGCCAAGTTATTTGAGTATTCGACCATCGGGTAAACCCTCAAACCTCACGTTTGAGCCTCCGACACTCAGTCTTAGTCACTTGGCCAAGTCCACCTCATCCTCTCATGGAGTTCCCCACCGAAGCTCTCTTCCCTCGGCCTATGTCCCTCGGATGCACCAACTGAACAGCTTCGCAATGCCATCCTTCGCATCTCATGCCCTCGAAGTATGCTTCCCTTGGGCCTCACTTCATTCGCTCCTCCTCTGGCGGTCCCTCGGATGCACCAAGTGCACGACTTCGCAATGTCATCCTTCATCGACTCAAGGACTCCAAGCCTAGTGAACTTACCAAGTCCTCAAGACTCCCCACACCAAGCCTCATGCTTGGATTTTCCATGCCAAGCCCCATGCTTGGACTTTCACCACCAAGGCAACACACTTGGACTTATGTGGGCAACCCATGTTGGACTTCCCATGACAATCCCATGTCATGCATTTTGTCTAACATCAAAATATAGTTTGAGTCAAACTCGAGTCCTGGGCCGATTGCACCAACATTACCTTCGTCGGAGCTTGTGGAGCTCCTCTTCTCCTTAGCCTTGGCCCTGAAGAAGTAGATCTTGTTGCACTATGCTTGGTCCTCCTCATTTTTACTTCTTAAAGGCCTCTTGAAGGTTGGAGAGCTCCTTAGAAGTTATAAAAGAAGATTCCACACGGGCTAGGGTGGAATGTTTGAGTCGCACGACTGATTTGGGGCAAATCGCAGGACTATGCCCTTTTAAAGCGGTGCGACATGGCCGTGTGGAATTCACATGGCCGACCATGCCAGGATCTGTCCTGGGCGCTAGAAAAAAGTCCAAAATTTAGCACAACCATGTTGGATTAAGACAGTCGACTGTCTTGGATTAACACTGCAGACCGTGTGCGACTTTGGATTTTTCCCAGAGTGCAACATGGTCCGAACCTTTCCACACACCCTGCCTTGTGCCCTTCTGCCCGTTGGGCATGGTTTTGTGAAATTCACATGGTCTCCCGTGCTTTCCTCTGAGGTTCCAAAAAGGTATCTCTCTTCTGCTTAGCAAGTTATTTCTGACCCTAAACTACTTGTGAAGATTCCAATGGACAAAATTTAAAGTCTAAACTAATATACATGAATCCAAAAAGCTAAAAACTCATTAAGTTAAACTTGGGTTGCCTCCCAAGAAATTCTTATTTAAGGTCTTTAGCTCGACCACACTCTCATGCTTTAGCTCTCATGCTTCAACTTGGTTCTGGTGGTTCCGTGAACCTCCATTCATCTTTGTCCAAATTTTTATATTCCCCTATATACTTCTTTAATCGCTACCCATTTACTTTAAACTCTCTTGATTCCCTACTCCAAATGTCCACAATCCCATATGGATACACCCTTCTAATTTGAAATGGTCCCATCAATCTTGACTTCAGTTTTCTCAAGAAGAGCTTTAAACTTGAATTATATAGGAGAACTAAGCACCCCTCCTTAAACTCTCTTCTCAGGATATGTTGGGCATGCCATTTTTTTGTTCGCTCCTTATACGCCTTTGCATGTTCATAAGCATCTCGTCGAATCTCATCTAACTCACTTAACTGTAGTTTCCTTTTCTCTCCCATCGCGCCTAAGTCTAGATTTAGCTTCCTGATTGCCCAATAAGATTTATGTTCCAATTCTATGGGCAGGTGGCACGACTTCTCGTAGACCAAATGAAATGGGGTCATACCGATGGGAGTCTTTTAAGCTGTGTGATAAGCCCGAAGGGCATCATCCAATTTTTGTGACCAATCTCTCCTAGACACCATGACTGTCTTTTGGAGAATGCTTTTAATCTCTCGATTTGAGATTTCCACCTATCTGCTTGTTTGAGGGTGGTAAGCCGTCGAGACCATATGGATTTCCCCATACTTGTGTAGCAATTTTTCAAATTTCTTCTCGATGAAGTGTGACCCTCCATCATAAATTACAGCCCGGGGGACTCTAAATCAGGGAAATATAGTATTTTTAAACATCTTGATAACCGTTCTAACATCGCAGTGGGGTGATGTCATAGCTTCTACCCACTTAGAAACATAATCTACAACTACCAGAATGTATCTATTCATTCCTGAAGTGGGAAAAGGTCCCATGAAATCTATCCCCCATACGTCAAAGAGTTATACCTCTAATATGGTACTCGATGGCATTTCATGTCTCCTACCTATATTACCCATTTGCTGGCTCCGATCATAGGAGACAATGTAGTTACATGTGTCATTAAACAAACTAGGACAGTAGAATCCCGCTTGGAGCACTTTTGCAGCCATTTTTGAGACTCCTTCATCCCCCCAATATGCGGAGGAATGACAATGAAAAAGGATGCTCCTAACTCCCTCCTCCGGTACACATCTTTGATATACGCTATCTGCACATCTTTTAAACAGAAATGGATCATCCCACACATATTGTTTTACCTCTACGAAGAACCTTTTCCTTTGTTGGGTTTTGTATTCCAACGAAATTACCTTTCCTACTAAAAAGTTCACGAAATTTGCGTACCAGGGTGTAGTAGCCTTACTAATAACCATGAGTGTATCATCCCATAATGTGTCATTAATTTGGGCACTATCTTCCCCCTCTAACTATTTATCTAGGGGCATATGCGATAAGTGGTCTGCTACGATGTTCTCTGAGCCTCTCTTATCCCTAATTTCTATATCAAATCCCTATAATAGCAAGATCCAGTGGATGAGGTAGGGTTTTGCCTCCTTATAGTGAACTGCTGCATGATCAGTGTAGACTATGACCTTCAATCCTACTATGTATGATATGAACTTGTCAAAAGTAAATACCACTTCTAATAGCTCTTTTTCTGTAGTGGCATAATTAATTTGTGTCGCATTCAGTATCTTGTTGGCATAGTGAATTGTGTGTAGTTTCTTATCCTTCCGCTGCCCTAATACTGCCCCTACTGCAATATTACTGGCGTCGCACATAACCTCGAATGGTAAGCTCCAATCTAGGGGTTGTATTATCAGGGCTGTCACTAAAGCCTTTTTTATTTCTTCAAATGCTTCAAGATATTGCTGATCGAAAATGAAGTCTACAACTTTAGTTAATAAGTTCGTCAGGGGTTTTGTTATTTGAGAGAAATTCTCTATGAACCTTCGATAAAAACCTGCGTGACCAAGGAAACTCTGGATGCCCTTAACATCCCTAGGTGTGGGAAATTTTTTGATTATGTCTACTTCAATACCATTTCTTGATATCTTATGTCCTAACACTATTCCTTCTGTGACCATGAAGTGACACTTTTCCCAATTCAACACCAAGTTATTCTCCTCACATCTCTGCAAGACTCATGATAGGTTTTTTAGACACACATCAAAACTTGTTCCATATATCGAAAAGTCATCCACGAACACTTCCATGGTCTTTTCAATCAGGTCCAAGAAAATGGCTGTCATACATCTCTAAAAAGTGGTCGGAGTGTTGCATAGTCGAAAAGGCATTCTTCTATACGCAAAGGTCCCATAAGGGCAGGTTAAAGTAGTCTTCTCCTGATCATTAGGGTGAATAGGGATTTGGAAGAATCCAGAGTACTCATCAAGGTAACAAAAGTGAGAGTGCTTAGCAAGACGTTCCAACATCTGATCGATAAAGGGAAGGGGGAAGTGATCTTTCCTTGTTGCTTTATTTAGCTTACGGTAATTTATACACATTCTCTATCCCGTTACAATTCGAGTAGGAATGAGCTCATTTTCTTCACTTTTGACTACCGTAGTTCGCCCTTCTTTGGGACTACATGAATCGAACAAACTCATTCACTGTATGCAATTGGGTAGATTTTTCTTGCATCCAACAACTTAGCACTTCCTTTTTCACAACCTCTTGCAGGTTCAGGTTAAGTCACCTTTGACGCTCCATGGTTGACTTATGCCCATCCTTAAGGATTATTCTGTGCATACAGAGGGACGGGTTTATTCCCTTAATGTCTTCGATGGTATAGCCCAACACATTTTTATACATCTTCAGTACCTCTAGTAACTTCCTTGTTTCAACTTCTCCCAAACTGGAATTTATAATCACTGGATAGGTCAAATTTGGGCCCAAAAATTCATATCTAAGATTCGGTGGTAGGGGTTTCCTCTTAGGGCAAGGGTGTTCTTTCATTACCATTGGCTTTGGTTCTTCTCCTTTTTTCGGGCTTCGATGGATGGAAGACTTTCTTTTCGTAGTACTCTCTCTCTACACTCTCATCTCGTATCCAACAGGCTACCTCTAGCTCATCTACTACCTTTTTAAGGTAAACTCTTGAAACTCCTTCTCATTATCTACCTACATTTGGAGGGTCTCGACCACTGTTTCTATAATATGATAAACTTCGTCCATGCTTCTCTTCATTAGTCCCCCCCCCCCCGCGGTGACCATGTCTAGGAGTTCTTTAGCTGAGTTGGAAATACCACCATAAAAATTGTAAATGAGCAACCAATCCTATAATCCAAGATGTGGACATTAATGTGTCAACTCCTGGAATCTCACTCAGGCCTCGCCCAAAGCGTCTTTGTGCCCCTGCTCAAAAGAAAGAAGAAAGAATTTTATTCCTTAAATAGCTAATTTTTCTGGGCAAAAGGTATTTACCCAGGAACACACATTCTAGTTGCTCTCATGTGGTTATACTCCTTGCAGGTAAAATGTGTATCCATCATCTGGCCTCCCCTTTTAGGGAAAATGGGAAGGTAATAAGCCTAATTGCATCCACTGGGACCCCTTCATACTGCACCGTGCCATAGTGTGCCAAGAACTCCTCAAGGTGCTGATAAGGTTCCTCGGTCTGAGTCCCACCGAACTGCCTCTCTTGAATCAGGGTAATTAGTGCGGGGTTTATCTCCCAACTCGCAGCTTGGATTTGCGGGATAACTATGCTGGAATTTCACACTTTGCAACTAGGTGTCGTATAATCTTTCAAAAGTTAGGTGTGTTGAACTAACATGGTAGGGCTACTTACTAAAATGGAAAACAAATAAACTAAGAATAGCTAGCTAATTAAAGTAAACCTAAAGAACTGAACTAAGGCAAAATGTGATATGACTAATAAAATTAATCTAGAATGAATATAAATATCAGAAATCCAAAACTAAATAAATTGAGATGAAGCAGACGAGAAAGCAAATCTAGTCTAGGTCTGATCCAAACTATCCACTTTTGATTCGATATTAAATCTACAGTACCCGACAACGATGCTAAAAACTTGTTGCATGCGAGCACAACCTCAAATTTGTGACGAGGATCACCAAGGATTCGATGTGCGCATTGACACTCAATTCCCCCAAGTGCACTGTTGTTGTCAAGTTATAATTTAAGTATTGATCCCATATAGATAGATCCGAATACTGTTTGTCCAGTGGATGTCATTGTTTGGAGTAAATCTCCTGAGTGTAAGGTGTGTGAGGTCGATGATAGTCCTGACTCAGTTACGGTGTCACTCAGAGAAAGCAAAGGTGGTCTCAAAGTTCCTAAAAGGATTATAGAACTTCAGTTTTACTTGTGCGTTGTTGAATATGGTATCAATTTTAAGCATTTAGGATCTCTAACTATGATCTTGCAGAAGAATCATCATGTATTTGTCAGATGAACTTTTGCTTCTACCGGGAACTACCTATTCCTAATCAAGTTTCCCTTTCAAATCTTCAAAGCTCAGGGGGTTGATACTGAAGGGGGGAAACTTCGCTTCCCACCTCAACTCGGTCGCTTGTTCATGGCGATCCCTTCTATGTCCCCGGATAAAAAAATTTATCCTTGATAAGAGAGATTAACCAAGCTACCATTTCATCATCGTGCTATTCGATTAGAGTGGTCACTTGAACAAACTTGTTGTTCAAGCCACCTACCTCTAATCTACGAATAGCCGCGGAATAGACGATGTACGGATCGCCAGTTTTTTTGTTTGTATTCGGGGTCCAATTTAATTTAGCCATAAACAAAACATACGACATGCATATAATTGAAAAACAATTATAGACATAATACAAAAGAATATAAACAAACATTATACCTCTCGATCTTCTATTGTATGTCCTTCCTCCTTTTAGACGTCGTGTGGGCGACAATCTTCCAAAAGTCGAAGCATCCTAGATCACCAATCTTCCTTTCTTTGCTTGCTCCGAACTAAAGGAAGAATATGAAACAAAACTCTCCTCAATCTAGGACCAACCAACAAGCTCCCAACTTGAAGCTTGCCGCCGGCCCAAAGAGAAGGGAAGGTGGGCGCCGGCCAAGAGTTCCAAGGAATCACCCTAACCCTTGTTTCAACCGACCAAGGAGAAGAGAAAGAAAAGATTTGGACGCCGACAAAGGAGAGGAAAGAAGAGGATAGGCGCCGACCACCTAAGGAAGAAGAACGAAAGAATTTTCCTAATTTGTGGCCGCCCAACCTCCAAGCTCCTTGCCGCCAAAAACCCTAACCCCTCCTTGCCTCCTTATTGCTCATGCCACCCACCCTAATCCCAGCTTTTATAGAGTTAGGCTTAAGCCTTGTTTTAATCTCTACCATCGGTTCTAGGGATTTAATCTCAACCGTCGGATCTAGAGATTTAATCTCAACCGTCGAATCTAGAGATTTAATCTCTACCGTTGGATCTAGAGTTTTGTTTTCCATCATTGGATCTAGGCTCCATGAGGTTTTAATAGGTTACAATAGGGACCATGAGGAGGAGTTGGATCTTGGGCACCTAATGGATCAAACCCATATAAAGACCAATCCATTAATGATAATCCATTCCACTAGAGGATTATCATTGATCTACCTCACCAACCCCCTTAAATTAATATGGGCTCTATATATTATTTGTATATTTTTCTCCACGTGTTTAAGATCTCGAATGTCCGTCGATTAATTAATTTATTGACAATTAATTAATCAACATCTAACTCCATGAGTAGTACCACTCAACCTTTTCATCATGTCGGACCAAGTCCACTTGCAGGGTTTACATGATGAACCTTATGAGCTCCTCAAGGGGACATCATCATCCTAATATATAGGACACGGTTTCCTCCTATAATCAATGACATGCCTTATAAAAAATATCATTTCCTAACTTACTGAGCCTATCGATTTCCTTAATAAATCTCGTTCATTGGTAAATCAAAGAAATGAATATTAAGTATATGTGTCCATTATTATATCGGGATTAAGAGTATGTACAATATAATATCTGAGGTCCGATTCGATTATGTAGTCAGTAATAAATCAAATAACCTCTAAGTCAGTCCTGCTCGATACACACAAAGTGTACTAGTGTGATTCTATGGTCAAGATAAACCAATACCAAATCACACTACAACCATTCCAATGGTTTGTCTATAACCATCTTGGTTGTGAGCCTTTACTTATACTTTATAATGAACCGATAACATGATCTCCTGTGTGACACTACATACCATGTTATCTACAATGTAATGTATCAGACAATATGCATAACCATAAATATGCAAACAATGATCATATGATTCTTATTTCAAAATAAAGGTGTTCATACAAAAGATAGACTTTTCAGTATACATCCCAACAATCTCCCACTTATACTAAAAGACTATGTTGTCCTCAAACTGTCATACATCTGATTCTCATTCCCTCCACATGCCTATTAAAATCTCTCCCTTGAAGGACCTTAGTGAAAGGATCTTTCAGGTTATCCTCTTATGCAATCTTTGCCACAACGACTTCTCCTCTCTTTACGATTTCTCATATCAAGTGGTACTTTCGCTCTATGTGTTTACTTGCCTTATGGACTCGTGGTTGCTTCGAGTTTGCAACTGCACCACTATTATCACAATAAATTGTGATAGTTCTGGGCAAACCAGGAATCACATCCATGGATGTTCTATCAGATAAAGGAAGTTCCATGAGCCACAAACCTTCTTTGGAGTTTTGCATGCTAAACGATCCATAATGGTGTATATCTAAGGTGGAGATAAGCACAACATCCTTTCATCCCTTATAACCTTAATCCCAAGGATGTGTCCACTTATCCCAAGTAAACACAAACCATGACATAGACTTCTTACATCATAACACCTTGACATTGATTGCCAATTAACAAAATATCTGTGTAAATACAATCAAAGTCCCACATTGGTAAGACATGGAAAAGATCATGTGCTTATAAGAAAAGATATCTCCTAGTCCTTTGGGTAAAGCCCAAAATAAAACCATGAGGGCTTAATGTCCCAAGTGGACTATTACATGCCATTGTGAGATATGTGACTATAGCACCAAAGAAGATATCTAGTCTTGTACATAACATCGCATACATGAGGCTTCCTACTGTCGAAGCATAAGAAACCGGCTTCATCTCCTCTATCTCCTCAGATGTTCTAGGACACATCTCCTTAGATAAAGGAACTCCATGCCTGAAAGGTAGAAAACCTTTCTTGGAGTTTTGCATGCTAAAACGATCCATAATGGTGTCTATGTATGAAGCTTGAGATAAGCACAACATCCTTTTCCTGCGATCCCTTATAACCTTAATCCCAAGGATGTGTCCCACTTATCCCAAGTCCTTCATATCAAACTGTTTTGACAACCATACCCTTACATCTGATAACACCTTGACATTGTTGCCAATTAACAAAATATCATCTACGTATAGTACAAGAAATACCACTACGTTTCCGTCACATCTCTTGTATACACAAGACTCATCCGGACTTTCAATAAATCCATAAGACTAGATTACCTCATCAAAGTGGATGTTCCAAGACCTCAAAGCTAGCTTCAATCCCTAAATGGACCGATTAAGCTGACACACAAGATGCTCTTTGCCCTTTGCAATGAATCCCTCTGGTTGCTTCATATAGATATTTTCATCAAGACTTCCATTAAGGAAAGTTCTATTGACATCCATCTGTCATACCTCATAATCCATATGAGCAGCAATACATAAGAGAATTCGGATAGACTTAAGCATGGCTACCGGCAAAAAGGTCTCCTGATATTCGATACCCTCTTTCTGAGTATACCCCTTTGCAACAAGCCTCGCTTTGAAGGTCTCAACCTTCCCGTCTATTCCTCTTTTTCTTTTGTAGATCCACTTGCATCCAATGGTTTTTACACCATTGGGTGGTTCTACTAGCTCCCAAACCTGATTTGAATCCATAGATTCAATCTCAGCATTCATTGCACTTTGCCAAGATACCGCATCTTTATCATGGATTGCCTCATCATATGTCCAGGGATACGGTTCATGTTCGCCAGGAACCAAATCAGAAGATTCTCCCAAGAACATGAATCTATCAGTGAAGGGTTTTTGTCAAGATCCGAAGCTCTTATTCCACATGAAGGTGGAGAAACATTGCTTCCGACTTCGACTTGGTCGCTTGTTCATGGCGATCCCATCTAAGTCTCCGGATTAAAAAAATTTAATCCTAGAAAAAAGGGATTGCCCAAGCAACCATGTCATCCTCATGCTATTCGATTAGAGTAGTCACTTGAACAAACTTGTTGTTCAAGCAACCAACCTCTATTCTACGAATAGCCTTGGAATAGACGATGTACGGATTGCCGACTTTTGTGTTTATGTTCGGGGTCCAAGTATATTTAGCCACATACTTAAAGTAAACAACCACATACAACATGCATATAATTGAAAAAAAATTACAGACATAATACAAAAGAATACTAATCAAAACAAACAAGATTAAACCTCTTGTTATACCTCTTGATCTTCTATTGTATGTCCTTCCTCCTTTTGGACGTCCTGTGGGCGACGATCTTCCAAAAGTCGAAGCCTCCTAGATCACTAATCTTTCTTTCCTTGTTCACTCCGAACAAAGGAAGATCATAAAACAAAACTCTTCTTCCTATCTAGAACCGGCCACAAATTCAATAGACTCGATGTTGCCGCCGGCCAAGGAAGAGAATATGGAGCATGGGAACTGGCCAAAAGAGAATCAATGAGAGCATGGGCGCCGGCCAACACTTGGAGAAGAGAAAAGAAACCAACCCTTCTCCTTGTTGCCACCCAAAACCCTAACCCTAGCTCTCCTAAATGCCGACCAACACTTGGAGAAGAGAAAAGAAACCAACCCTTATCCTTGTTGCTGCCCAAAACCCTAACCCTAGCTCTCCTAAATGCAGGCCAAGGAAGAAGGGAAGAAGGATAGGTTGAGCACCGGCCAAAGTAGATGGAGGAAGGATAGGTTGCCGGCCACATCTTAGGAAGAAGAAAACTCCTTCTCCTCTTGTTGCCGCCCACCCCAACACCAAAACCCTAGCCACACAAAACACAATCCTAACCTAATTAGGATTTCTTGCCGCCCAAGGGAAGCAAACCCTAATCCTCATCCATCCAGTTGTCGCCCACCCCTATCCTCTCCTTTTATAGAGTTAGGGATAAGTCTTGTTTTAATCTCCACCATTGGTTCTAGGGATTTAATCTCAACCGTCGGATCTAGAGATTTAATCTCAACCGTCGGATCTAGAGATTTAATCTCTACCTTTGGATCTAGAGTTTTGTTTTCATCCATTGGATCTAAGCTTCATGAGGTTTTAATAGGCTATAATATGGACCATGAGGAGGAGTTGGATCTTGGTCACCCAATGGATCAAGCCCTCATAAAGTCTGATCCATTAATGATTATCCATTCCACTAGAGGATTATCATTGATCTACCTCACCAACCCCCATAAGTTAATATGGGATCCATATATTATATGTACATTTTCTCCCTGTGTTTAAGATCTCGAATGTCCGTCGATTAATTAATTTACTGACCATTAATTAATCAACATCTAACTCCATGAGTAGTACCACTCAACCTTTTCATCATGTCGGACCAAGTTCACCTGCAGGGTTTACATGATGAACCTTATGAGCTCCTCAAGGGGATATCATCATCCTAATATATAGGACATAGTTTCCTCCTATAATCAACGGCACACAATATAAATAATATCATTTCCCAACTTACCGAGCCTATCGATTTAATCAATAAATCTCGCCCATTGGTAAATAAAAAAAATGAATACTAAGTATATGTGCCCGTTATTATAACAGAATTAAGAGTATGTACAATATAATATATGAGGTCTGATTCGATTATGTAGTCAGCAATAAATCGAATCACCTCTAAGTCGATCCTGCCCAATACACACAAAGTGTACTAGTGTGATTTTATGGTCAAGACAAACCAATACCAAATCACACTACAACCATACCAATGGTTTGTCCAAAGCCAACTCGGTTGTGAGCCTTTGCTTATACTTTTCAAGGGGCTGATAACATGGTCTCCTATGTGACACCACACACCATGTTATCTACAATGTAAAGTATTAGACAATATTGCATAACCATAAAAATATGCAAACAATGATCATGTGATTCTTATTCCAAAATAAAGATGTTCATACAAAAGATAGACTTTTCAATATACATCCAAACAATATCCCACTTATACTAAAAGACTATGCTGTCCTCTTACTGCCATACCTCTGATTCCCCTTCCCTCCACATGCCTATCAAAGCTCTCGCTAGAAGGGCCTTAGTGAATGAGTCTACCAGGTCATCCTCTGATGCAATCTAGGCGACAACAACTTCTACCTCCTTTACGATTTCTCGTATCAGGTGGTACTTGCACTCTATGTGTTTACTTGCCTTATGGACTCGTGGTTCCTTCGAGTTTGCAACTGCACCATTATTATCACAATAAATTGTGATAGTTCTGGGCAAACCAGGAATCACATCTAAGTCCATTAGGAAGTTTCTGAGCCACACAACTTCTTTGGCCACCTTAGAGGCTGCCACATACTCAGCTTCCATGGTGGAGTCCGCCACGCATTTCTGTTTGACACTCCTCCATACAATGGCTCACCCTCCCAAAGTAAACACAAAACCTGAGGTAGATTTACTGTTATCCCTGTTTGATTGGAAGTCAGAATCTGCATAACCCATAGGGAGTAATTGGTACGCTTTACCAGAGTCCAATGTCCCTGTCCTGTATTACTTTGATATTTTCTTGCCATGCCCAAGGCAAAGCAGATATCTGGTCTTGTACATAGCATCGCATACATGAGGCTTCCTACTACCGAAGCATAAGGAACCGCCTTCATCTCCTTTATCTCCTCAGATGTTCTAGGACACATCTCCTTAGATAAGGGAACTCCATGCCTGAAAAGTAGAAAACCTTTCTTGGAGTTTTTGCATGCTAGAACGATCCATAATTGTGTCTATGTATGAAGCTTGAGATAAGCACAACATCCTTTTCCTGCGATCCCTTATAACCTTGATCCCAAGGATGTGTCCCACTTCTCCCACGTCATTCATATCAAACTGTTTGGACAACCATACCCTTACATCCGATAATACCTTGACATTGTTGTCAATTAACAAAATGTCATCTATGTATAGTACAAGAAATACCACTACGTTTCTGTCACATCTCTTGTATACAAAAGACTCATCCAGACTTTGAATAAATCCATAAGACTGGATTACCTCATCAAAGAGGATGTTCCAAGACCTCGAAACTTGCTTCAATCCATAAATGGACCGATTAATCTTTCATACAAGATCCTCTTTGGTCTTTGCAATGAATCCCTCTGGTTGCTGCATATAGATGTTTTCCTCAAGACTTCCATTAAGGAAAGCTATCTTGACATTCATCTGCCACACCTCATAATCCATATGAGCTGCAATGCATAAGAGAATTCGGATAGACTTAAGCATGGCTACCGACGAAAAGGTCTCCTCATAATCGATACCCTCTTTCTGTGTATACCCCTTCACAACAAGCCTCGCTTTGAAGGTCTCAACCTTCTCGTCTATTCCTCTCTTTCTTTTGTAGATCCACTTGCATCCAATGGTTTTTACACCATCGGGTGGTTCCACTAGCTCCCAGACCTGATTTGAATCCATAGATTTAAAATCAGTATTCATTGCACTTTGCCAAGATACTGCATCTTTATCTTGGATTGTCTCGTCATATGTCCAGGGATCAGGTTCATGTTCCCTAGGGACCGAATCAGAAGATTCTCCCATGAACATGAATCTATCAGGCTGTCTCACAACCCTCCCACTACGACGAGGTATCACCTGTGTATCCTGTGTGACATGCGGTGCAGTGACTTATGGTATATCCTCTTGTACCGGTGGTACAGAAGAAGTGACTTCCCCTTTTAATTCCTCCAGAACAATTTTACTCATGGGCTTGTGGTTCATCTCTTAGTCTTCCTCTAGAAATCTGGCGTTCATGCTAACGATCACCCTCTGATCTCTAGGACTATAAAACAAACCACCTTTCGTTCCTCTAGGGTAGCCAACGAACATGCGTACTTCTGTACGAGGTTCCAACTTACCAGCATCCGCCTTCAGCACATGTGCTGGCCTCCCCCAAATCCGAATATGTCTTAGACTAGGTTTTCGCCCAGTCCACAATTCTGTGGGAGTAGAAGGCACTGATTTAGATGGAACCAAGTTCAGAATGTACACCGCCCCCTAGAACGAATCTGGCAACTCATAATAACTCATCATCGATCTATCCATCTCCATAAGAGTCTTATTCCTTCACTCTGCTACACCATTCTGCTGGGGTGTGCCAGGTGCAGACAATTGGGATTGAATCCCAGCCTCTGATAAGTAATTCCTAAACTCTCCCAAGAGGTACTCACCACCACGATTAGATCGTAGTGTCTTGATACTTTTACCTTGACGTTTCTCCACATCAGCCTTGAATTCTTTGAACTTGTCAAAGCATTCAGACTTACGGCGCATCAAGTAAATATATTCATATCTCGAATAATCATCTATAAAAGAAACAAAATACTCAAAACCACCTCTAGCCTAGATAGACATAGGACCATACAAATCAGAATGAACAAATTCTAACACATCTTTGGCTCTATACCCCTTGTCCTTAAAAGGCCTCTTGGTCATTTTACCCTCCAAGCAAGATTCGCAGGTTGAGAAATCTTCCACCACTAATGAGCCCAGAGGTCCATCAACTATCAACCTTTGAATTCTGCTTAGGTTAATATGACCAAGCCTAAGATGCCAAAGATATGTTTGGTTCATCTTCGAAGGTTCTTTTCTCTTGCGGTTCATTTCTGCTTTATGTACCTTCGAAGGTTGTTAACTTCAATTTGCATCGTGGGAGCTTTTGGTTCAATTGTGTATAAATTTCCAATCAATGCACCCGAACAGATAATGTCCCTATTCCTTTTTATAACAACTCTGTTATTAAAAGAAATAGAATATCCATCCTTAAACAATTTAGAAATCAAAATCAAATTCTTTCTAAATAAAGGTACATAAAGGCAATTTTTAAAAACCAAAACTTTATTTTTCTCAAAAGACAAATAAACATCTCCCACTGCAATAGCTGCCACCTTCGTGGCATTGCCCAAGTAAACGGTAATCTCCCCTTCAGCTAGTCATCGGGTTTCCTGGAACCCCTGCAAAGTATTGCAGACATGATCAGTGGCTCCTGTATCTACACACCAGGTGCCGGTATATAATACCGCTAACCATGTTTCAACGACTAGACCAAAGGATATACCTTTGTTCTTCTTCGGATTGGGATAGTCCTTCTTCCAATGTCCATCCTGCTTGCAAGTGAAGTACTTGCCTTTCGGCTTCTTAACTCCTCCCTGAGTTCCTCCCACCGCCTTTGCTCCACCTTGTTTCTTCTTCTTCTTGCCTTTCGGCTTAGAAGTAGAAACCTTCTGAGCAACCATGGCCTGAGCCTGAGCAAGCCTTTTTGTCGACTGGAGAATGATATCGACCTGGGTGTAATGCCCGTAAAAAGTCTCCAGCAATTTTACGAGGATTTTTGGCTTTACGATAATGGGTTTTATGGGGGTTTTCCGAAAATAAAAGGAAATAGCCAAAAAGAGATGCAAGGCCTAGGAATTGAACCCCAAACCTCTAGAGATAGCCAAGCCCTATAGATGCACCCACTAACCATAAGCCCAATAGGATTATATCATTGAGAGAAGAGGGGAATTATAGATAAGGGTGATGAGGGCAAATGAAGGGGCATAGAAAAGAAAAGAGGAACTTCTCTTCCTCCCTTTATAAAGAAGAGGGAAGCATCCATTTGGCCACTTCCTCCTCTCCTCTTCATCCTCACCGAAACCACCTTGCTCCCCCTCTCCATTTGCACCTTTGGCCAAATTCCTCCAAGCAAGAAGAAGGCTAGGGTTGGCTTCCATTAGGTCATCTTCCAACTAAAAAGCAAAGCGAAGGATGTAAGATTTCCTCACCTGCAGTATATTAGTTTTGTAGTATGAAATACATGAAAGAAATAGGAGTTTGGAGCTTCATATGTTTCGGCCAACTAATGTCTTGGGCTAGGATTCATGAAATATGCTATTAGGGAAACCTTTTATATGTTGTATGCTCCAAGTAGGGATCCTTAGGTACAAAAGTCCAAGGGTTTTAACCCTATATGTTTCGGCCACCAAGGGTTTAGGGTTAGGGTTTCATGAAGAGCTCCCCCTTATGAAGTTAGGTTATGATATAGGCTTACATGAATATATTTAGGTGATAAAAATCCAAAGATATTAACCCTGCAAGTTTCGGCCAACCCATGAAATTAGGGTTAGGGTTGCATGAAAATATTTCTAAGGATACTATGATAGGTTATAAGGATTCATGAATGAATTTTAGGGGACAAACCCAAGCTTGAGCCCCTCACAAGTTTCGGCCAACCCATGAAATTAGGGTTAGGGTTGCATGAAAATATTTCTAATGATGCTATGATAGGTTATAAGGCTTCATGAATGAATTTTAGGGGACAAACCCAAGCTTGAGCCCCTCACAAGTTTCGGCCAACCCATGAAATTAGGGTTAGGGTTGCATGAAAATATTTCTAATGATGCTATGATAGGTTATAAGGCTTCATGAATGAGTTTTAGGGGACAAACCCAAGCTTGAGCCCTTCACAATTTTTGGCCAACAAAGGAAACTAGGGTTAGGGTTGCAAGAAAAAGGCTTCTAAGGGAACTAGGGGATGTTGTACGCCTCATGTAGGAGTTTTAGGTGATGAACATGTTTTTATGATTTAACATGCCATGGACATGCCAAAGAAATAGGCTTCATGTTATGATGTAATGTGCTATGAAATATGCTTAGGTGATGAACATGTTTTTATGATTTAATATGCCATGGACATGCCAAAGGAATAGGCTTCATGTTATGATGTAATGTGCCATGAAATATGCTTAGGTGATGAACATGTTTTTGTGATTTAATATGCCATGAATATGCCAAGGAAATATGCTTCATGTTTATGATGTAATGTGCCACGAAATATTCTTGTATGATGAACATGTTTATACTTTAGGACCCCTTTAGGGTACTCTTATGTTATGAATGCATGTGTCCTTATGATAAGATGGAGATGCTTCCCTTTCAAGTAGGGATCAAGAGCTCTCCTTATGATAAGATGGAGATGCTTCCCTTTCAAGTAGGGATCAAGAGCTCTCCTTAAGATAAGATAAAATGGAGATGCTTCCCTTTCAAGTAGGGATCAAGAGCTCTCCTTATGATAAGATAAGATTAAGATGCTTCCCTTTTTATGTTGGGGATCAAGAGCATTCTTTATACTATGACAAGAAAAGAAAGGAATTAAGTATTTTACTTTGTAAGAGGTTAAGTACCCGACCCGTCAGGTGGTCGTTAATCAAATCCATAGGGACATAAGAAGACGTAAGAGGTCTTTCCCTAGTAAGACGTAAGAGGTCTTGCTCTGGTAGGTCTGGTGGCTCGCTACCCCAGCCTATTAGGGAATGCGCATTATGTGGTACTTAACCTGGGGCCCCCCAAACAAGTTATGATGATATTGAAGTATCTATATGTATATGTTTTGAAAAGAAAAGACTTTTATGAAATTGTGTATGCTTATGTTAAAGACTAAAAATGCTTATGATTATGTCCTTTATGCATGTTAGACTCTATGAAGTTATGATGCTTACAGTAGTTTAAGAATGCTTGTGATTATGTACCTTATGCATGTTTAGGATTTATGTCATTATAAATGTTTATGCTCAAGTTAAAAATGCTTATGATTATGTCCTTTATGCATGTTAGACTCTATGAAGTTATGATGCTGTAGTTTAAGAATGCTTGTGATTATGTACAGTTAAAAATGCTTATGATTATGTCCTTTATGCATGTTAGACTCTATGAAGTTATGATGCTTACAGTAGTTTAAGAATGCTTGTGATTATGTACCTTATGCATGTTTAGGATTTATGTCATTATAAATGTTTATGCTCAAGTTAAAAATGCTTATGATTATGTCCTTTATGCATGTTAGACTCTATGAAGTTATGATGCTTACAGTAGTTTAAGAATGCTTGTGATTATGTACCTTATGCATGTTTAGGATTTATGTCATTATAAATGTTTATGCTCAAGTTAAAAATGCTTATGATTATGTCCTTTATGCATGTTAGACTCTATGAAGTTATGATGCTTACAGTAGTTTAAGAATGCTTGTGATTATGTACCTTATGCATGTTTAGGATTTATATCATTATAAATGTTTATGCTCAAGTTAAAAATGCTTATGATTATGTTCTTGAAGCATGTTAGATTTTACTAAGTTATGATGCTTATAGTAAGAACATTTGGGGTTTATGTACTTCCTGCATGTCTAAGATTTATATCATGAATGCTTATGTTTAGATTATGCCCTGCTTGGTTTTAATTATGCTTAGCATGCTGATGTAAACTCTATGCCATGCTTAGGTTTCATTACATGGTATGTTGTTGATTAGTGTTACTATGGAATACTTAGGTCATCTATGCTAGCATGCTTATGTTTCTAATTGCTTGATGAAGTTCGTGTTTTTGTGAGTAGGCAAGAATCTTACTAAGCTTTATGCTTATAGTTTATGTTGTCCATATACTGCAGATCAAGGAAACCTGAACTAGAGGAGGTAGTAGGAAGGGCCCAGTGTGTGTGATAGTGGCATGGTGGAGAAAGACTCTACTACTATCTGCTTATATTTATATGCTCAATTAACAACTCAAGACCTTGCTTCCGCTTATAAGACTTGTGAATTATTAGTACCATGTTGGATATTGCTTAGTTATGTTATTGTTCAATTACTTAAGAAAGTTGATATGATAGAACTCACGAATGGATCCTTATGATGGGCATGTTATGAAATGAGATAAGATATGGTAACATGCTAACTATGAATAAGATTGGTGATGCATGTAGAAAAGAAGGTTTATGCCATGATAACATGCTTAAGTAATGGTGAAATGATCCATGTGTATTATGTTTTAAAAGAAAAAAAAAAGAAAGGGGAAAAAGTAGCGCCGCCCTGAGAGCAGATAAGGGCGGGCGTTACACTGGGTTTCCCCATCGATCTCATCTCCAAGGACTTCCAGCTCATTCGCAGGCTTAGGAGGACACTCTTCGAAGAGTACATATTTGTACTCCTCAGCAGTTAAGGCAATGTCAAGATTCCTTTTTCCAATAAACATAATTATGTATAGTAAGTTTATTTTCCTTTTGTATCATAGCAAGTGGACTGAAAGTCATTTTGAAAGAAAACCTAAGAATCACATAGATCATTACTTTAGATTTCAAAAAATTATTGATTCCTCAAACAATAAAATTTTAAAATCAACCAACACCTCAAAACACCGAGAATATCGTATGCCACGATCGTGTGGACGTATACGAATTCTACATTTGTAAGAGGAGGTTTTACCCATTAATTTTACTATCTTGTCAACCTAACTTTTTGATAAATAAAATTAATAGTTGGTTTCTCTTCGGCCCTACAAATAAAAGCAGTGACTCCGATGGGGAGGATACTCCTATTTGCATCTAAGTGTTCACCATTACTTGATACCAAAGAAATTATCTCGAGTTATGTGCCTTCCGATAGGGAAGTACACACGCTCCTAAATAATTTCCTATAACCATATCCGACCCTGTGATCCATAAACAAACTCATCCGATGGGGAGGAAGGCACTCAGAGCCGACGCACAAGTTTGCTTGCATCACATGTCAAATCGTAATGGAGGCCGTGGGAATTTATAAAAATATCCCTCTCCCACTTAGTAATTTGAAATTGAGGAATTTTCCTTGCCTACGACATACATATCAAACAATAAGCAATAAATATGAAAAATAATTATTTTCCAACTATTATGGCTTTTGTCTTCAATATGTCTCCCACTGTATCACCATCTCGTCCGCACCTCCTACGCCATGTACGAGCCATCCCGAGATCCGAGCTGAGAAAAAAATATTTTAATTTACATCCATCGATCACGAGGGAGTGTACATGAAATCTATGTAGGGGATCGATTGGCCAGCTAGAGGGGGGTGAATAGCCCTTTTACTATGGATGTTGGAATTCTCTCCTTGTTTGCTCGTCTACATAATCGTTAGCGCAAGCGGAAGCATAAACAATAAACACAAAGCAATAAATGAAAATACAAACGCTAACAAAGAAGATGTAACGTGGTTCACGGCTACGTCGCTAATCCACGATCCCGATTCGTCCGAGGTGAATCACTCCTCCAAAGCCAATCACTATTGGTCTCTCCTTTGCACCAAGCTAGGTGGAGGTAACCTTTACAATCAAGATCACTCTTCTTACAATAAGAATGAAGTAAAAATAAGTAAGAAGAGTTTAGAGCTTGTGGGGCACTAGGAAGATCACTTAGAGCATAAGCATTGGCCTCTCAAAGACTCACACCCTCTCTTTATAGAGGGATGCGGCCTCCGAACACGTCGGATCCCGACCGCTGTAGTCCAACGGAACTCTTGGCGATCGATGGACCTCATCGATCACCGATTGCCGCCTCCGTAGTCGATCGCCTGCCGATACTTAACTTCTGTGACTAAAACCCTATTGACCGATCCGACCCCCACGTGATGATGCGCTACAATCCGGGGCCATCGATGGATACGGTCGAACTACATTCGACTCGAGCGATCACGCTCTGACATGGTAGTCGGCCGGTGTCAGAAAACCCATCCGACACTTGGCCGAATGGCCAAGTTTCACCTAAACTACCCTTCGAGGTTACAATCGCTCTCTCATCCCTCGGAGTCCTGCCTTGAAGTTCTCTTCGTTCGCGGCCCGTCCCTCGCGACGCTCGAGCGCCGCGGCTGCAATGCTCCTTGGCGTCTCTTGCCTCGAAGTCTACTTCCTCCGGCTTCACTCCAAGCTTCTCGTCCGGCGGTCCCTCGGATGCTCCAAGCGCCGCGGCCGCAAAGCAATCCTTCACCGACTCAAGGCACGAGTCATGAGATGTGAAACTTCGCCCACGGCTCCATGTGCGAATTACTAAGTCTGCCACGACTTCCGCACATATCAAATCAACATAACATACTAATCCTTTGCCACACACATCAAAACCTTATCATGGCAGAGATTGCCTAACAATCTCCCCTTTTTGATGTGTGGCAATCCGTTTAAGTTAGGTAAAAACATTTGATAAAAATTCTAAGGTAAGAAAGCATGTAAAGATAAGCATGATATAGCAACATGCAACTCCCCCTTAATCCATGAAACTCCCCATAAAAATGTTCTCCCCCTATTATAAGCATAATCATTTCTCCCCCTAAATATGTTCCCCTTTACTTAAACATACATTTCTCCCCCTTTGACACCATCAAAAAGATTAATCCTAATTTATAAACTCATGGCATCAAGAATAGTAGAAAGAGAACACCAAAAACTTGATTAACATCTGAAATCAGAAAATATCGGGCTGTGTTTCAGGTTATCAGTCGACTGCTATCAATATGGCAGTCGACTGGCACAATGGATTCCGAAATTTTGATTTTCTGGGCGAATTTCAGAAATGCATTAAAAATTCCAGAAAATTCGAAAAATCATGAAATTTTGGGAACACATTTCTTTTAGGTATATCTATTAGTGAAAAATAGGTTTTCATAAAAAATCATTATATTTCCACATTTTTCCCAAAAATCCAAAAGCTTTAAAAACTACTAGGTTTTTGATCATAAGAGTATCCATTTTAACACCTAGTCTTGCTGTGAATTGTTTCAAAACATGAATACATGGATTTTAAAGTAAAAAATTGTTTTGAAAACATATGAAATATCCAACCATGATCTTTGGGCAATATGTCTATGAATTAAACATAAGCCTTCCCCATGATTGGTCTATTATTGCTATTTTGATACCTTAAATGACCATCTAAATGTCATAGGCATTAGTGGACATTTGTATCATCCTAACATCTCACCCATGCTAAGTTTTCAATCAAAATAGCCTATGGTGAGTGTGAGATGCATCCTAGGGGATATTTGTATATACTTAACCCTTGTATTCATTCAATTCTATCATGGTTAAGTATCAACCTAACAATCATCATGATCATAAAGGCATATGTCAATTAATTCTACATTATGATCATGAAATACATGTATTCATTGAATAATAATCATGCATTAGGTATTATATGATGATAATAAGCAAAGTATCACCTAAAGCATGATTCAACCCTATTTCTCATGATTACGTGCCAAATATTAAAATCATAAATCATGATTTCAAACATACATAGAAATTACATTAATCATCATGATTTAAGCATTATTATCTATTTATGGGCACGTTATCATCACCCAACACTATTCTAAAAATGATGTCCCACCATCCTAAGTCAACCAAAATATGATATAGGTCAATTCCATATGGTTGACTACCCTAGGGTTTTCCTAACCCTTAAGGATGGATTTTGGAACCCAAAATAAGTTCTTTCCTATTGGGTTCACTAAGTATTCCTTGGGGATCCATTTCCTAGCTATTACCTTCTTTTTATCTTGTCCCCTAGCAATTAGGCATTTATAGGCCTTTTCATTTTTCTTTTCTTTATAACCTAGGCCCTTTTTGTTGAAACTAGCTCTTTGGCTCCCTAAGATCATGTTCAATGTGTTGGAGCCAATTGTGAATTTTTCTAGGGTTTTTGTTAAATAATCTACCTTTTCCCTTAAGGCCCTATTTTCATTTATACATGCATCACTAACATCTAATGGCACATAAAGGTCATGTGAGCATGCATCATTTAAGCTAGAAGAAATATTATCATTTAAGCATGCATTTTCTAGCTTATTTTCCAATGCCTTAATTTGATTAAGCATGCTTTTATTTTTCTTTTTCATTCCAAATAAGTCCTTAGTTAAACTAGAAATTATGGAAACTATTTTCTTAGGAGAGGCTTTCGTTACCATAGTTTCCATATCCTCTTCTTCTTCTTCGGATGAGGAGGATGTAGAAGCTCCCCCTTCACTTGAGCTCTCTCCTCTTGAGCTTGATCCTTCATTTTCGGATGAAGAGCAATCCAAGTCATCAAAGGCCATCAAGGCCAAATTGGTGACAAAGGCATTCTCCTCATCCGATGATGATGAGGAGGATGAGGATCATCCCAAGTCCTTGCCTTTAGAGCTTTGGTCTTCCCCTTTTCTTTTGTCTTCTTCTCCTCTTCCTTCTTTTTCTTGCTCCCCTTTTTCTTCTTCTTTTCTTCTTTCTTTTTCCTCTCTTCCTTGCTCTTGTTTAGGAGAGGACAATTGTCCCTTATGTGCCCCTCTCCTTGGCAATTGTAGCATATGACCTTCCCCCTTGGTCTTCTATTCCTATCATGAGATTTATCAAATCTAAAATTCTTAAATGCACGTCTTACCTTCCTTACCATATAGGCTTCTTCGGTGCTATCCATGGAGGAGGAGGAAGACGCTTCATCATCATCGGAGGAGGAGATCTCTATCTTCTTCTTTCCCTTATTTGCCAACAATGCTACTCCCCTTGAAGGTTGTATTTTTGGCTCTTCTTGTATTCCTTCAAGCCTAGATTCATGTAATTCCATAGTGGAGAAAAATTCATCTAGAGTACTTACCTCTAGATTCTTTGAAATGTAAAATGAGTCCTCCATTAAACTCCACTTGGATGATCGGGGGAAAGCATCTATGGCTTTCATTATCATATCGCGATTGGAGAGTCTTTCTCCTACACTTGTTAGTCCATTTAAAGTTTCTTTGAATCTAGAATGCAAAGAAGTTACCTTTTCTCCCTTTTCTAATTTAATGTTGGATAGTTGGGAGCGAAGGAGATCTCTCCTTGCTAGCTTTGCCTCGGATGTGCCTTCATGAAGCTCAATTAGCTTCTCCCACATCTCCTTGGCGCTTAGGCATTCTCCTATTCGGTTGATTTCTTGTTGGGGGAGCACATTGAAGAGATGATGCTTGGCTTTTGAATTTGCAAGGTGCTCTTCCCTTTGCCTTTTGGTCCACCTAGATTTATCTATTGGCTTCCCCTCTTCATCCCTAGGCAAAACGAAACCGGATTCCATTGTAATCATAATATCAAAATCCGTTTCAAAAAATACCTCCATTCGCTTCTTCCACCAAGCGAATTCTCCTTCAAACTTTGGAGGATGGATGTTGGAGCCGGCCATTTCGAAAGTTGCTTGTTGTAGCGGTTAGTCCTCGACAAGCTTTCCTTGGCTCTAATACCACTTGTAGGGGATCGATTGGCCGGCTAGAGGGGGGTGAATAGCCCTCTTACTATGGATGTTGGAATTCTCTCCTTATTTGCTCGTCTACACAATCGTTAGCGCAAGCGGAAGCATAAACAATAAACACAAAGAAATAAATGAAAATACAAATGCTAACAAAGAAGATGTAACGTGGTTCACGGCTACGCCGCTAATCCACGATCCCGATTCGTCCGAGGTGAATCACTCCTCCAAAGCCAATCACTATTGGTCTCTCCTTTGCACCAAGCTAGGTGGAGGTAACCTTTACAATCAAGATCACTCTTCTTACAATAAGAATGAAGTAAAAATAAGTAAGAAGAGTTTAGAGCTTGTGGGGCACTAGGAATATCACTTAGAGCATAAGCATTGGCCTCTCAAAGGCTCACACCCTCTCTTTTTATAGAGAGGGATGATTTCTTCCCGTTGGCCGCCACCAGTCGACTGCTGCCCTTGGCAGTCGACTGCCGTCACTACAACGGCCTCCGAACACGTCGAATCCCGACCATTGTAGTCCAACGGAACTCTTGGCAGTTAACTGATGGACCTCATCAATCGACTGCTGCCTCCGTAGTCGACTGCCTAGTCGGCTACGAACGGTTCTGTGACCAAAACCCTATTGACTACCGATCGGCCGCTTTCGAGCCGATCGATCGATGGTCTTGGCAAATCGATTGCCCACGATGGCGATCACGCTACAATCCAGTCAGTCGGATACCAGTCGAACTACATTCGACTCAGAGCAGTCGACTGCCATGACATGGTAGTCGACTAGTGTCGGGAAAACCCATCCGACACTTGGCCAAATGGCCATGTTTCACCTAAGAGCTACCCCTTCCTGGGTTACAATCGCTCACTCTCATCCCTTCCCGGGTAAATCAAAGAAATGAATACTAAGTATATGTGCTCGTTATTATATCGGGATTAAGAGTATGTACAATATAATATCTGGGGTCTGATTCAATTATGTAGTCAGCAATAAATCGAATCACCTCTATGTCGGTCCTGCTCAATACACACAAAGTGTACTAGTGTGATTTTATGGTCAAGACAAACCAATACCAAATCACACTACAACCATACCAATGGTTTGTCCAAAGCCAACTCGGTTGTGAGCCTTTACTTATACTTTACAAGAAGCCGATAACATGATCTCTCGTGTGACACCACACACTATGTTATCTACAATGTAATGTATTAGACAATATGCATAACCATAAAAATATGCAAACAATGATCATGTGATTCTTATTTCAAAAATAAAGATGTTCATACAAAAGATAGACTTTTCAGTATATATACATCCCAACAATCAGGTTGTCTAACAACCCTCCCACTACGACGAGGTATCACCTGTGTATCCTCTGTGACACGCGGTGCAGTGACTTATGGTATATCCTCTTGTATCAGTGGTACCGAAGTAGTGACTTCCCCTTTCAATTCCTCCAGAACAATCTTACTCATGGGCTTGTGGTTCATCACATAGTCTTTCTCTAGAAATCTGGCATTCGTGCTAACGATCACCTTCTTATCTCTAGGACTATAAAACAAACCACCTTTCGTTCCTCTAGGATAGCCAACGAATATGCACACTTCTGTACGAGGTTCTAACTTACCAGTATCTGCCTTCAGCACATGTGCTGGACTCCTCCAAATCCGAATATGTCTTAGACTAGGCTTTCGCCCAGTCCACAATTCTGTGGGAGTAGAAGGCACTGATTTAGATGGTACCAAGTTTATAATATACACTGCCGTATCTAGAGCATATTCCCAGAATGAATCTGGCAACTCAGAATAACTCATCATCGATCTAACCATCTCCATAAGAGTCCTATTCCTTCGCTCTGCTACACCATTCTGCTGGGGTGTGCCAGGTGCAGACAATTTTGATTGAATCCCAGCCTCTGATAAGTAATTTCTAAACTCTCCCAAGAGGTACTCACCACCACGATCAGATTGTAGTGTCTTGATACTTTTACCTTGACGTTTCTCCACATCAGCCTTGAATTCTTTGAACTTGTCAAAGCATTCAGACTTGCAGTGCATCAAGTAAATGTATCCATACCTTGAATAATCGTCTATAAAAGAGACAAAATATTCAAAGCCACCTTTTGCCTGGATAGATATAGGACCACACAAATCAGAATGAACCAATTCCAACACATCTTTGGCTCTATACCCCTTGGCCTTGAAAGGCCTCTTGGTCATTTTACCTTCCAAGCAAGATTCATAGGTTGGGAAGTCTTCCACCACTAATGAACCCAAAGGTCCATCAGCTATCAACCTTTGAATTCTACTTAGGCTAATATGACCAAGTCTTAGATCCCAAAGATATGTTTGGTTCATCTTCGAAGGTTCTTTTCTCTTATTGGAATTAGAAGATAAGCTATTCACTTCTATTTGTATCGTGGGAGCTTTTGGTTCAAGTGTATACAAATTTCCTATCAGTGCACCAGAACAGATAATCTCCCTATTCTTTTTTATAACAACTCTATCATTAAAAGAAATAGAATATCCATCGATAAATAATTTAGAAATCGAAATTAAATTCTTTCTAAATAAAGGTACATAAAGGCAATTTTTAAGAACCAAAATTTTATTCCTCTCAAAAGTCAAATAAACATCTCCCACTGCAACAGCCGCCACCTTTGTGGCATCGCTCAAGTATACGGTAATCTCCGCCTCAGCCAGTCGTCTGGTTTCCTAGAACCCCTACAAAGTATTGCATACATGATCAGTGGCTTCCGTATCTACACACTAGGTGTCGGTAGATAACACCGCTAAACATGTTTCAATGACTAGACCAAAAGATATTCCTTTGTTCTGCTTGCGGTTGGGGCAGTCCTTCTTCCACTGTCCAGTTTGCTTACAAGTGAAGCACTTGCCTTTCGGCTTCTTCACTCCTCCCTGAGTTCCTCCCACCGCCTTTGCCCCATCTTGTTTCTTCTTCTTCTTGCCTTTTGGCTTAGAAGTAGAAACCTTTTGGGCAACCATGGCTTGCACCTGAGCACTCTGACGAAAAAGCCCCTCTGCCGCCTGGAGTTCTTTCAGAAGCTCTGCCAATGAATATAACCTCTTGTTCATGTTGTAGTTCAGGCGAAACTGCTCAAAACTCCTAGGTAGAGACTGGAGAATGATATCAACCTGGGTTTCCCAATCGATCTCAGCTCTGAGGACTTCCAGCTCATTCAAATGAGCCATCATCTTGAGAACATGATCCCTCACGGGTGTTCCCTCAATCATGGTGGTCATCATCAAGTTCCTCATGGCTTCCTACCTAGCAGCCTGATTCTGGTGTCCGAAAATCTCTTTGAGCTTGAGCATCATGTCATAAGGGGTGGGCATGACTTGATGCTGATGTTGCAGTACATTTGACATAGATGCCAAAATGTAACACTGCGCCATCTCATTGGCCTTAATCCACTTCTTATAACTCTTTTCCTTTTCCCCAGAATCATCCGCAGGCTTACGAGGGCACTCTTCGAGTACATATTTGTATTCCTCAGCAGTCAAAACAATATCAAGATTCCTCTTCCAATCAACATAGTTGGGTCCAGTAAGTTTATTTTCTTTCAGTATCACAGCAAGCGGGTTGAAAGTTATTTTGAAAACAATCTAAGAATCACATAGATCAAAACATTAGATTTCAAAAAATTATTGATTCCTCAAACAATAAAATTTTAAAATCAACCAACACCTCAATACACCGAGAATATCGTATGCCACGATAGTGTGGACGTATATGAATTTTTCATTTGTAAGAGGAGGTTTCACCCATTAATTTTACTATCTTGTCAACCTAACTTTCTGACAAATAAAATTAATAGTTGGTTCCTCTTCGGCCCTACAAATAAAAGCAATGACTCCGATGGGGAGGATACTTATATTTGTATCTAAGTTTTCACCATTACTTGGTACCAAGGTAATTATCTCGGGTTATTTGTCTTCCGATGGGGAAGTACAAACGCTCCTTAATAATTTCCTATAACCATATTCGACCTTGTGATCCGCAAACAAACTCATCTGATGTGGAGGAAGGCACTCAGAGTCGACGTACAAGTTTGTTTGCATCACATGTCAAATCGTAATGGAGCCCATGGGAATTTATAAAAATATCCCTCTCCCACTTAGTAATTTAAAATTGAGGAATTTTCTAGCCTATGACATGCATATCAAATAATAAGCAATAAATATGAAAAAGAAATATTTTCCAACTATTATGGCTTTTGTCTTCAATATTCCTCCCGTCGTATCGCCATCTCATTCGCTCCTCCCTATGCCATGTACGAGCCATCCGGAGATCTGAGTTGAGACTAACTATTTTAATTTACATCCATTGATCCTATACTCCACGAAGGAGTGTACATGAAATCTAGATCGAAAGTAAACTAAAATAAAAAGAGTGGCTAAACAATGTCGTATCTAATTACAAAAATTAAATACTAGCCTCGTCAACCCCGAGGATTCAACAAAATATACAATTACACACATACAATCACATACACACATATGACCATAATAGTTGGATCCTATGCCTGCAACCAAAAAGTTAACCTATGCACATCCTACTATTATTTGACACATATAATATTTGAAAAGTTCATAAAAGTAACCAAATCCTAAACACACAAAATCGAAAACCGTGGCTCTGATACCAATTGAAGGGGGGAAACATCGCTTCCCAACTCAACTCGGTCGCTTGTTCATGGCGATCCCTTCTATGTCACCGGATAAAAAAATTTATCCTTGACAAGAGGGATTACCCAAGCTACCGTTTCATCATCGTGCTATTCGATTAGAGTGGTCACTTGAACAAACTTATTGTTCAAGCCACCTACCTCTAATCTATGAATAGTCGCGGAATAGATGATGTAGGGATCGCCGGTTTTTGTGTTTGTATTCGGGGTCCAAGTTAATTTAGCCATAAACAAAACATACAACATGCATATAATTGAAAAACAATTATAGACATAATACAAAAGAATATAAACAAACATTATACCTCTCGATCTTCTATTGTATGTCCTTCCTCCTTTTGGACGTCGTGTGGGCAACGATCTTCCAAAAGTCAAAGCCTCCTAGATCACCAATCTAGGACCAACCAACAAGCTCCCAACTTGAAGCTTGCCGCCGACCCAACGAGAAGGGAAGGTGGGCGCCGACCAAGAGTTCCAAGGGTTCACCCTAACCCATGTTTCAACCGGCCAAGGAGAAGAGAAAGAAGAGCTTTGGACGCCGGCAAAGGAGAGGAAAGAAGAGAATAGGCATCGGCCACCTAAGGAAGAAGAAGGAAAGAAATTTCCTAATTTGTGGCCGCCCAACCTCCAAGCTCCTTGCCGCCCAAAACCCTAACCCCTCCTTGCCTCCTTATTGCTATTGCCGCCCACCCTAATCCCTCCTTTTATAGAGTTAGGCTTAAGCCTTGTTTTAATCTCTACCATCGATTTTAGGGATTTAATCTCAACCATCGGATCTAGAGATTTAATCTCAACCGTCGGATCTAGAGATTTAATCTCTACCGTTGGATCTAGAGTTTTGTTTTCCATCATTGGATCTAGGCTCCATGAGGTTTTAATAGGCTACAATAGGGACCATGAGGAGGAGTTGGATCTTGGCCACCCAATGGATCAAGCCCACATAAAGTCCGATCCATTAATGATAATTCATTCTACTAGAGGATTATTATTGATCTACCTCACCAACCCCCATAAATTAATATGGGCTCCATATATTATTTGTACATTTTCTCCCCGTGTTTAAGATCTTGGATGCCCGTCGATTAATTAATTTACTGACAATTAATTAATCAACATCTAACTCCATGAGTAGTACCATTGAACCTTATCATCATGCCGGGCCAAGTCCACCTGCAGGGTTTACATGATGAACCTTATGAGCTCCTCAAGGGGACATCATCATCCTAATATATAGGACATGTTTTCCTCCTATAATCAATGGCACACCATATAAATAATACCATTTCCCAACTTACCGAGCCTATCGATTTCCTATATAAATCTCGCCCATTGGTAAATCAAAGAAATGAATATTAAGTATATGTGCCCGTTATTATATCGGGATTAAGAGTATGTACAATATAATATCTATGGTCCGATTCGATTATGTAGTCAGCAATAAATCGAATCACCTCTAAGTCAGTCCTGCTCAATACACACAAAGTGTACTAGTGTGATTCTATGGTCAAGACAAACCAATACCAAATCACACTACAACCATTCCAATGGTTTGTCCATAACCATCTCGGTTGTGAGCCTTTACTTATACTTTACAATGAACCGATAACATGATCTCCTTTGTGACACTACACACCATGTTATCTATAATGTAATGTATCAAACAATATGCATAACCATAAATATGAAAACAATGATCATGTGATTCTTATTTCAAAATAAAGGTGTTCATACAAAAGATAGATATTTTAGTATACATCCCAACAAATACCATTTGGAGCCCTCTGTCACTAATGTCCCTCAACCCTTCTAGAGTTGATGTCTCCTACTTTGGGCCTTCTGCTAAGATAAGTTATTGAGGAACGAGGATGTCCTAGTAATCCCTATGAGGAGATGGAACATATTTCATTTCCTACTCTATCATATTCTACTTTCTACGATTATTGGAGTGAGGATGACCTCAAGGTTCCTCCTTGGTTCTCCTAGATTTTGATACAAAGGTTTTCCACCCTTGTATCGGCTATGTGCAGTAGAAATAGAATCAAGACATAATTCTCATTGATATCTACTCCATGAATAGAGCAGAATAAAAACAAGACATCATAAAGAGAATCATTACAATGCAAAGATGTTGAAGAATAAATGCAGTACTTGTGGATGTTCTTTTTAGGTGTTAGAGTGTAGATTCCGATCTTTGAGCCGCTTCCTCTCTCCCTGTTACGAGCCTCAGGTGCTTGTTAGGGCACCTTCTTGTCGTGCTAGTCATCGGGCCTCTCCTCTAGGGTTTGGGCATGCCTTCCTATTTATAGAAGAGAAGTCAGCTTTCCTTAAATCCCCACGGAACCCTAGTCTCCGTCAAATCAGACTAACACCACACGGTCATGTGGATTCCACACGACCGACCGTGTGGCACGCTGGAAATCCCACCCTAAATCTTGCTTCATGGTTAGGCACGACCATGTGAGATTCACACGGTTGGCCGTGTCTTCCTCTGAATCGTCATGTGAATGTCGTCTTTTGGTCCGTAGCATGCTTGTGTTTTGGGGTAACATGGCCAGAGTATCCTTACCTTCCTTGGGCTCCCATTATGTGTCATTTTATTTTCCAAAACATCATCCTACACATAAAAACAGCAAGAGTAGATTTCTAAACAAGGAAATAGGGAATGAATGCAAAACAAGAAAAAATATGCATGAAACAAGTATAAAATGCAATGAGATGTGTGCTAAAACTACTACTAAAACCCTATATGATTTGCACACATCACCTATGAATTGTATGCTTCTGTTGCTTGAGCTCCTTGTGCCTGAGCATTGTGCACTTCTGTTGCTCGAGCACTTGTGTTCTGTGATCGAACACACAATGATTTCCATGCACTTCTTTGTGCCAAGCACTTAAAGTACTTAGCCAAGGCAACATTCATGTGCGACATTACTATTACCCACTCGAGAGTGCTGCGATTCTCATTCGGGAATCATCCGATTCTCACTCGAGAGAACCGTGAGAAAAGTTGAGTGCTTCGTGCTCCTATGTCCCGAGTACTTAAAGTGCTTGGACGATACTTTTCTCAATCAGGAATCACTCGACAAATTCACTGGTCGTCATCTTCGCAATGAACTTGTGAAATCAACAGACTAACAAAAAACTCACACAAACCAATGCTTGATTTGATACCAATCTAGAAATTACTAAACTTATGCAAGAATTACTTTGCATTACACTGCAAAAATTATAAGATTTGGCGATGAATTTTGCAATGAAATTTGCAACGATTTTTTTTCGTTGTAAATAATTTGCTGCTAAATTCTGCAACGAAAAAAAAATCGTTGCCAAAATTGCAACGAATAAAATTTTCATTGTAAAATTCATCGCCAAATTTGGCGACAAAAATAATTATTCATCGCCAAATATGGTAACGAAACATAGTTCATCGCCAAATATGGCAACGAAACATAGTTCATCGCCAAATCTGCGACGAAAAAATAGTTCGTTACGAAATCTGCGATGAAAAAATAGTTCGTCGCAAAAATTTAGTGACAAAAATAAGTATTCTTCGCCAATATTGGCGACGAAAATAACTATTCATTGCAAATATTGGTGATGAAAATAACTATTCATAAAAAAATTTGGCGATGAAAATAAATATCGTCGCTAAATTTAGCGACGAATAGTTATATTCGTTGCAAAATCTGCAATGAAAACATAGTTTGTTGCAAAAGTCTAATAAAAATATTTTCATGAATAAAAATATATTTGGCGATGAAAAAAAATTTTTGTTGCAAAATATTCAAGGCAGTCAACTGAAGAATACCATCAGTCGACTGATGTCTGACCAGTTTGACTGGTCAGTTGACTACCAAAGGTTTTGTAAGTTGCTATAGTAATAACAGTCGATGGATCATGTTGATCAGTCGACTGCTAATGGATAATCTATGACAAAAAAAAAATTTTGACACAATTTCTGCGACGAAAAAAAATTTTCATCGCAAATTCGCATGTATCGGATCGATCGATGGTGGGCATCGATCACCTTGAAAGAAGCCGTAAGAGAACCTTTTGCCTCGCCCACTGATCGATATTATACCACGGTCATTGGACACATCGTGATCATTGTTGCTTCATTTTTTGTAATGAAATTGATTTTTCGTTGCTAATTCTGCGATGAAAAATATTTTTTTGTCTCAAATCTACAACGAAATTTTTTTCGCTGCTAATCTAGAAAAATTAAAAAATATATTATGATAGATTATACTATTTTTTCTATTTTACAATAAACACAAATAACAATATAACACTATTATCTAATTTACTGTTTTTAACTATTTTTACAAATTTTACTCCAAACACGTCTAACAATATATAAAAATTCACATATCAAACTTGATAAACACAACTAATCATTTAAAATGATTCATGAATACAATTAATAAACCATTCATCGTATGAAACTTATAATACAAAAATATTGAATGTAACAAGTCAAGAAACATTTAGGTATAAAATTGAAACATAACTACCATCATCAACTCTCACGTATCTTTCATCTTGCGTATCTTCCCTCTCAACAATTGATCCTGCAACTGGAGAAGGAGATCCTGCAGCTGGAGAACCGAAGATCCTATAACTGGAGAAGGAGATCTTGCAGTTGGAGAACTAGAAGATCTTGCAACTGGAGAAGGAGATTTGTTGGAGAATTGATCGTCACTAGAGGGGGGTGGTGAATAGCATTTCGATGTTGCGAGATGGAAATCGTTTGTTCGTCTCTACAATCTTCATTAGCACAACGAAAATAATAATAACAATAATGAAAGATGACAAACTCAACCACAACACGCAAATATAACGTGGTTTGGAACCTCGAGATTCCTACTGAAATGGTCGAGCTCAACGAACTCTTGTGATGCACTCACCGCTAATAAAACTCCTTCTCGACAACACGTCGGAGGCGAAGAAACCTCGTACAAGTGATTACAAAAGTAATAGAAGGTAAAATAAGCAAATACAAAATGAATAAAACAATCTATGTAAAGAAAACTTTACAAATGCTCTTTTGGATGCTTGCTTGTTGATTGCTTGAACCGTGCTTGAAGACCCTGATTTGCACCAGCAAATCGCTTCAAAATTGTCCAAGAAATCGCTGTGGAAATCCCTCCCGTCAAGCTCCTTTTAAGCCTCCTCGTGACCTAGATTTCTTCCTGGCAGTCAACTTCCATAAGTCCCCAGTTGACTGTGTTGGATCGAAAAGCGTCGCTAGAGGGGGGGTGAATAGCGATCGAAAATCTTTCGTTCGTAATCGTTCGTTAAGGCACGAGTAAGCGAGTAAGCAGTGGAAAATAAAATGACACGTTTATTTTACTTGGTTCATAACCCGGCGGTTGCTACTCCAAGGCCCTATCGGTCCTAGACCGCGTACGGAGGGCAAAGCACTATAACGTCTCCTCCTCGTTGGAGGTAGGAGACAACGATCACAAAACCGAATATACGAGGATGAGGCAACAATCCTACCTCACCTCGTTATGAAGAAAAACAAAGAATACAATATCAAAAATATTACTTGAATCTGCTGCCGACGAAGAAGATTGGAACTTGGCGTCGCGTCGGCGTTATATGATGTTAGGCGTTGGCGATGAATAAAATTGATGTTCTTTGGAGATGAATCCTCCTCCTTTTATAGACTTTAGCCTCTGAATTTGTCTCCTATTTCTTTGGAACGGATCATGAATTTTTCCAAATTTTTATCGCGGCGCGTCAAACGTTATCCGCTTTGACCTAGCGCAAAGTCGACCGCCGCCATCGATCGTGATCGATGCCTCCCATCGATCGATGGGCATCACCGATCGCTCCATGTCCAAGCAATGATCGCCATCTTGGCCACTTCCCTGCAGCAAGAGGTTAGCTCGGAAAATGATAAATATGACGGTTTCTAACCGTTCGATCTCGACCTAGACCTTTCACAGGAAGTCTTAGTCGGATCGTCGCCTACGGTCATCCCCGTAAAGAGGACACGACCTTACAATCTCTCACTCACACGAGCTTACCTCGATAGTAGCTCTTGCTTCCGGTCTTCCACTCGATTCCTTCGGCTCCCTCCGAAGTCACTCGAGTGTCGCCCGACCACCACGGCTTCCTCCGGGTGTCGCTAGCCTTCAGCTCCAGCTTTAATACTTTTCTGTACACTCGATAGCTCGTGAGATAACGATATAAACTTAACTTTGTGTCTTTGCCATAATCAAAACACAGGTTCGATTATCTAGTGCCCCTGCACCAACAGTCTGCCAACAGTGCCATTATAAAACAACAGACTTAATCCACGTCAGCATTCAAGCCAACGGTTACACTGGCAGTCGACTGCCATAACCCAACAGGTGACTGCTAGGGCCATAGCCGACTGACCAGTAGGATACCGAGCATTCTACTCCCACAACCCAGACCAGCAGTCAACTTCCATCCATGGCAATCGACTACTCAAGCCATCACCAACTCGCCCATCGCCGTAGTCGATCGCCAAGCTATTTTTCGCATCGAACACCGGGCCGAGTCCGAGCGACCGCCATAATCCCAATCCACTACTGCAAGTCAACTCGGCTGCCAAGTGTCAAAACACTTGACCAGTCGACTGGTCCAAAGCCCCAGTCGACTGTTAACCTCAAACATGAGGTTTAACCCCAAGTATGATGCCCTCATACTTGCTAGACCACCCTTAGCCTATACCTAAGCCTTCTAGCCACCTCTATCAGCCTCATGTCTATCGGATCCCTCCAAATCATCCATGAATTGTTAATCCATACGCTAGCCTTCAGGTGCTTCCATCGGCTGTTGTCATGCTAACATGATCTATCCAGCCAAGGCACATTGGGCTTACGCTGCCAAGACTACCGCTTGGACTTTACGCCGCCAACCATTGGACGTATGTTGTAAAGACTCCCGCTTGGACTTTACACCGCCAATATCACCCCTTGGACTTTCCTTGCCAACCATGTTTGACTTTCCATTTGCCAAGACTCAAGCTTGGACTTCCCCATGCTAAGACTCATGCTTGGACTTTCCATGCCAAGTACCCATGACTTGGACTTTCCCATTGCCAAGTGTCCCACTTTGACTTTCCATGCCAAATACACAAGACTTGGACTTCTCCATCATATGGTCAACCCCATGTCAACCATATAGTCAAACAATGGTCAAACCATCATCAAACATCAAAATACCACTCGAGTCAAACTCGATTCCGATTAATTATAACCCGGGTCGACACCAACAATCTCTCCGAAGCATTGTCAAACATCAAAACACTACTCGAGTTTGGTCAATCATGACCTGGGCCGATTTCACCAACAATCTCCCCCTTTTTGATGTTTGACAAAAACCCCAAAACCATTGAGTTAGGCTACCTAACTCGAATCTCTTTACCAATTCTTCAAAATTGGTAATTTCATAAATTCTCCTCCTTTTTTAGATACATCAAAAATGTTCTCTCCCCAAGAGTGTCAATGTCTCATATCCCAATGAGATCTTACAATCTTCCCCTTGATCAAAAAATATCTAGGATGCCTTTACTCTTCCTAGTGATAAGTCCCATATCACTAAAGAGAGACTTCCTATAAACTCTCCCAATTTCCAAATTGGGCATCACACATTCCCATTTCTCCCCCTCATGAGAAAGAACACATCCATCATTCCATGATGGATACCTCCCCCTAAATGCTTGCTTCCCCTTAACCATTGCACCAACAATGTCCTTGGAGAGTCCCTAAGCCTATAGGAACACTAAACCATCAAAATTAAGGGCAAAAGTTCAAACATGAATTCGCACACACCTTAAAATTGATACATACCCCAAAACAACTCTTCTAATCCATATCCAATGGATTTTCACCATTTCCAATGCTTTCCAAAGCATATCCTAGGGTTAGGAGCAGTTAGGGTAACCTAACATAGCTGAAATATGGGCTAAACATCCTTGTTTACTCGAAATCAGCTCTGGCAGTCGACTCTTACAGTCACCAGTCGACTTCCATTTATGCCAGTCGACTGATTTATGTAAATGAAGAATTTTCAGAAATTAGAATCGATTTTCGGAAAACCATAAGTAATTATACATAATACGAAAAATCATGAAATTTCATATGTATAATACTTATTTTATCATTATGGGAGAAAAATATTTGAAAATTAAATTACCCATAAAATAATGAGATTGACACAAAGTTCAAAACCATTGAAAAGTTCAATGTTTTGGCTTTACATTGTATCAACTCTCTCAATGGTGATTCCTATCAAAAGATAGACTTCACCAAGGTTTTCTAAAATATTTTTGAAATGTTTTTGAAAACCTATATTGGATCATGATCAATGGGCTTAATGCACATGACTTGCACATTAGCTTTCCCCATGATCCACCATGGTATAAGATGAGTTTGAGTTCATCTAGATGCAAAAACTATGCACCTTGAACTTAACTCATTTCCTAGAATCTCACATATATCTAAGGTATATGAAAACACATACAAGTCAATTTGATGTGAGATGTGGGTTTTGTTCATCCTACACTAGGGTTTCATGCATTTTCTATGACAAACCTACTTGATTCCCTTATACATGGGACTCCAAGTCATGCCAATTGTCCTTAAATCAATTTTAATTAATGCATGAATGATCATGTCATAAATAATAACATAAATAAGCATGGCCAATGATCATGATTGTTGGGAGTATGGGGAATACAATCAAAGTCCCACATTGGTAAGACATGGAAAAGATCATGTGCTTATAAGAAAAAAGATATCTCCATTGGTATGAGGCCTTTTGGGTAAAGCCCAAAAATAAAACCATGAGGGCTTCGACCCAAAGTGGACAATATCATACCATTGTGGAGATATGTGGATCTTATATGCACTAACAATTGGTATCAGAGCCATGGTCCATGTCAAGCCATGAACCTCGAACGAAGGAAGTTGAGCTCCCACGTCCGGATCAAGAGAACCAGACATCAGGAAGGAAGTCTAGTTGGGTCGGGGGGACCGAACAATTGGCAGGAAGTCCTGGTGGGTTGAAGATCGGACATCAAGCAGAGAAAATCCTTCGAGGAGGGATAGGCTTGAGGGGGGGCCCAATGTGGTCCTTCGTTTGAGGGGGGAATTGTTGGGAGTATGGGGAATACAATCAAAGTCCCACATTGGTAAGACATGGAAAAGATCATGTGCTTATAAGAAAAAAGATATCTCCATTGGTATGAGGCCTTTTGGGTAAAGCCCAAAAATAAAACCATGAGGGCTTCGACCCAAAGTGGACAATATCATACCATTGTGGAGATATGTGGATCTTATATGCACTAACAATGATGTCATGACATATGATTAAATCTAAATATACAAAATATAAACATAGGCATGATCATGACATATAAATGATAAAAACAAATATGATGTCATGACATGATATATGGCAAATAAAGAATGACAAATAAAAGGTATAGGTATAACAATACCTAAATTTTAATATTAATTGTCATTTTGTTATTAATAAGTCCATTTTTTCATATTACTACTAATCCCCCAAGTGTGCCAAAAACCCAAAATGACACACCATGACCTCTAAACCTAGTTTGTGTCAATTTAATTGTTTTTTCATAATTCTCAAAATAATATTGGCACATCCTAAAATCTTTTAGGATTTACATTCAAACCTATTTCCAAGATACCCATAACCTTGAAAATGACCTAAAGTGTCACCTTTACCATGGTTAGGTTAACTACCCATTCATTTAAAGTTGGCACACCCTAACCCATTTAGCGTGAATAGATCACTCTCCTAGGAACCCAAAACCTATTTGAGCTCCTTGGATTTACTAGGTATTCCTTAGGGATAACCTCCCTTGATACCCTCCTAATGACCCTTCTAGGCTTGGTAGCCTTGGTCCTTTGGGTCTTGTCATGGTTAACCTTAGGGATTGCCTCCCTAGTAACCTTCTTAGTGGTCTTCCTAGGTTTCATGGAAACCTTGGCCACTAGACACTTGCCTTAGTTTACCTTAGGGATTACTTCCCTATTAACCTTGGCTTTCCTAGACCTAGGTTGTGTTCCATAATCAAATGGAACACTATGGTAGGTCTCCTTAGGCTTAGGTTTGTGACCCAAACCTTTCTTTCCTTTGGATGACTCTTGTCTCCTAGGCCCTTGACTTTTACTACTAGATCCCATATTTTGACCATTTGACACTTGCATTTGATTTTGCATAATCCTAAGGGTCTTTTCCCATTTTTCAAGTTTTGACCTCAAAACTTGATTTTCAAATTCTAATTTTTCTAATTTGGTGGGCTCATTATTTCCTTGAGTATTCTTGCCCTTCCTAGGCATATGCCTATCTTTCTTAGCATTAAAGACTAAATGATCTTCTATTTTCTTAATAGTTTCCTTAGGTAGGGTTCTTCTAGGGACATTAGTCCCAAATTTCTCCTTAGTTCTAATATCGATATGTTTAGCCCCTAAACAATACATCCTATTTCTAGCATGCTTTTCATGAGTAATAGCAAGAGTACTAAAAACATGCTTTTTAACCCTAGAACTAGAAGGTGCATTAAAATATACCTTAGGGTTTGCCTTAGAGGCTCCCCCTACATGTGTAGCTCCTTCTCGCCCCTTCTTCTTCCCCTTAGGGCATTGACTCCTATAAAGCCCTCTTTGGTGGCACTTGAAGCACACCATGTGCTCCTTGCTGTTAATGGATGGGGCTCCGGGATCCTTAGTCTTTTCTTGAAGTTTTGGTGCCGACGGAGTCTTCTTAACCTTCTTAGGGCACTTGCTTTTATAGTGCCTATATTCCCTACACTCAAAACACATAATATGATTTTTATTATTAATTAAAGTGTTTGAGTTACCTAGGGTGGTGGAAGTTTGGACTTCTTCATCTTCTTGACCGGAGTTAGATGGTTCCTCTTCTTCTTGCTCCGGCATGGAAGTTGACCTAATCTCTTCCCCCTCAATCCTAGAGGTGGAGACTTCTTCTACTTCTTCCTCTTCTTCCACCGATCCAGAAGTTGACTCCCTCTCAACTTCTGACTCCTCACTTTCTTGTGAGGAAGAGCTTTCTTCTTCTTGTGTAGGTTTGGATTTTTCGTGAAGCATTGCCAATTTTCTCCATAGATCCTTGGCATCTTGAAATTCACCTATATTGGGCAATAACTTATTAGGTATTAAATCAACTACCATATTGATTACCTTGTCATTTGTTTTATATTTTTGTAGTTGATCTTAAGTCCATCTCTTCTTCTTGAGGTATCTTCCCTTTGGCCCTCTTGGAAATTCAAAGCCTTCCATCAAGGCCATAGCTCAATGTCCATCATCATCATGAAGTCCTCCATTCGTGTCCTCCATTGCTCAAAACCTTCATGTCCATAGAAGGTGTACGGGACTGGAGTGTTTATGTCCCATCCTTGTCTTTCTTCAAATTCCATCTTCTTCTTCACCCTATAGCGGTGCTCCCTTGGCGGTTAGTCCAAATGAAGAGCGGCCTCACTCTGATACCACTTGTTGGAGAATTGATCATCGCTAGAGGGAGGGTGAATAGCATTTCGAGGTTGTGTGAGCACTTCCACGGGTTGAGGAGTTCTACGATGAGGCCCGGATATACTTCCAGGAGGAGGCGGTTCATCGCCAGGATGAAGCCGCCTACCGCAGGGAGAAGCAGCAGCACATGCATGCCCAGTAGGCATAGTCGGCTAGGGAGGAAGAGCACTGAGCAGTCGCTACATCCACCAGCTCCCAGATCGACCACATGTACATGTGGCATCAGCGGCTCAGCAGCAGGTTCTCCCAGGATCCAGAGATACCGAGGCTCCAAGACTTTGTTAGTAATATATGAGAGATGTCCTAAGGCAATCGCCTTATGTATGAACCATTTATATGATAAATGAAGATTCACTATTTGAGTATACATGTTTAATGTATTTGATTGGATCTTAAACTCATTTACTGAATGTCCATCTATACGATTCACAAATGAGAGAATTTGTGATTGGATCACAACTAGTGAGTATCTCTACATGTGTAATTGTGATGTATCGAATTATCCTAGTCGATGAATTGATGAATGACACCATCAATTTTATGAGACTAGCACGAGGTATACTCCTTATGTATGGATGCTAGTTATGGTAACTAGTTCATTGGAGTGACCGGTAGTAAGACTTCATATGGTTCTCTGCATATATAGATATGTCAATGAAGTTCTTACTTGTGGCTTAAGTCGATGTTCCTTTGACTTGCGGTATTCAAGTCATCTTGATCATGGAGACTTATGCTTTGACATCTTAAGCAAACATCTCTAAGGAGATGTGGACCCGGATGATTGGGTATAAGTCGAGTGATCGAAGGTGTTTGAATAGCCTATAAAGGATTCACCACTCCTTAGGAGATGTATACCCATGGCCTCTCGTCGGATTGTTACTAAAGTCTTTGGCCAAAGCATTACATGTTTAGAGTAAGGTACTCTTCGATACATGTGGAGTAACTAGAATCAGTAGGATGAGGAAATGATACTTGGGCTAGGTGTGATTTAGTCGACTAGTGAGGGACACAATAGACCATGTCCTGAACCAAGTGGGTATAAGATGAGTGAAGGGAATGGGGCACGATTCATTCAAGCTCTTGAAGGGTTTGTTAAATAGTTATCGATCAACATTGATCTTTTCTGGTTAATTGGGGATCATGATGTACTACTAGGTGCCACTCATGATCGTTCTATAATTAATGGTTAATTATAGGCGGCCAACATAAACCGAGAACCTATTTGGTCACACGCTGACAACGAGTGTAATCCAAAGGATTTAAAACGAGCTTGAGAATGGGATTCTCGATCGAGAAACTATGTTTGGTTGGACCAAACATAAAGCGAGCATGAAATTGTTTAATGGAAGCGTGGATGGGCCGTGTCTTATGAAGACATAATGGATGGACCAAAATGGTTTGGTCCTAATCCAATGGATGAGAATAAACCAAAGGGTTTGGTTTATATTAAGCGAATGAACCAAAGGTTGGTTCGTTCGTTTTAACTTAAAATAAACCATCATGGTTTGGTTTATTTTAACTTATCTTAATGGAGCGGGTTAACGGGCTTTATGGATATGATCCATTAACCATTAAGAGAATTAGTTCTCTATAAAATAGGGATTAAACCCTAACCCTAAACCTAATCAAACTTGGCCGCCCAACCCTCCCTCTCCTATTCGGCGCCAACTCCAGCTGCCGCCGCCCGCCCAAGGTCCTCCAACCGCGTCCAGAAGGTTGCTTCCTTCCTCCTCGCCGGCGTCGAGCTGCTGCCGGAAGAGTTCCGGTCATCCTCCTCAGGTTTGGCATCAAGGTGAGCACTTTGCTTCCTTGGTTTTGGCCGGCGCCTACTCCTCCACCAAGCTGTCCAGTTTTCTGGACAGCTTCTTCTCCTCTCGTCGGAGCGTCGTTTGGACGACGGTTAGTGCTCCGACAGCGGCTAACATATACCGAGATTTGATCTCCGGTAATCCTCTGAGGTGGAGGACGAAGGATTCGTCAATCGGTTGACGAATACCTCTCCGGAGAAGCAAGTCTTGAGGACTTGTTTTAGGTCCGAATTTGGATTCGGATCGTGATCATCTCTCGATCACGTCGTCTTCAACACGAGGCTAGTAACCCGTACGAAGACGAAGCTCGTGGCTTGGCGAAGTCATCCCGAGGAGCTCGGCGTGGATACGGATAGAGACGATTCTTACGAGAATCGTTCCGGTTGATGCCGTTCCCGCTACACGTCATACGGAAGGTATAACGTAGTTTAATTTCCTTTTATTGCAATTTTAATTTACGGTTATGTCTACACTTGTTGTAATAGCATGCGTGTGTTGTGTGTGTTGTAATAAATAGGAGTATTTATTATTTTTAATTGCTTCCGCTGTGCTCATGTTTACGAAACATGATCGAACACACACACGCCGCGGTGCCGGAAACCCAACAGACTTTCCACCTCGTCCACCATACTAGAGGTATATTTTCATTTAAGTCTGGGGGGGGCCAAAGTCTATTTTGCTTTGTATCCTAGCAGTAGTTTCTTTTCTAGTGTTTTCATTCATTTATTCATGCATGGGTTGTTGAGTTTCTTTCAGTACTTAGTTTTTGTTATCTATAAAGCTGCCTCAGTAGTATTTTTAAAGTCTTCATTATGAGTTGTTTCCATGAGTAGTGTAACTTCATTTATCTCGTGGTATTTTATTTTATTTACTCTAATGAATATTCTAGACTTACACTGGTCAGCTTCTATTTTTACACCTACACATGTCGAACACTCTGAAAGGCAAAATCTTGTACATACCTAGTTATGATTCATCTCAGTAGTCCAGTACTTTGGAATCCATAGGTGACTCTAGGTTTAGCATTTTAGTTACTGGAGATTCTCGGATTGTGTAAGCCCATTCGAAAAAATCAAAATCCCAGTGAGTAGAAAAAAAAAGAAAGAAAAAAAAAGAGATAAAAAGAAATGAAAAAGAAAAAAAAAAGAGAGAAAAGAAAGAAGGAAAAGAGATTATGAGGGATAAAAAAAATAGTTGTCGTGGGTGGAAATGGTTAGGTGCCCCTTTGAGACTGAGTTTGGTTACTGGGGAAACACCTACCAATTTCTCTCAATACCGAGCACGCCTTTGAGACTTTATGCTAGATCTAGGGAATGCCCCTCGCTTTGGGCAGGTAAGTGCCTACGAGCCGGAGAAGTTAGGAAAGCTATAGGATGATGATTTAACTTACCATGGAACGAGTATCCCCTAAGAAGATTCGCTTAGCACGTGCACGAGAAGCTAACTTAGTGAATTTCGTAGAACATATCTATTTTTCTTTGATTGAAAATACCACTTTATAAATTTAGTTAGCATGCTAAGTATGGAACAATATCGTTTTAAAATTTCATGGCACTGAGGTTTGCTTGAGGACAAGCAAAGTTTTAAGTTTGGAGGAAGTGGTGTGAGTAAAACATATAGGGTTTTAGGAGTAGTTTTCGCTCACATTTCATTACATTTTTTATGTTAGTTTCATGCATATGTCACTCTATTTTGCATGCATTTCCTATTTTCTAGTTCGGAGGTCTGCTCTTTGTACTTTTATGTGCATGATAGCATTTCGGGGGGAAAAAGGCGCACTTTCGGAGCAAAAGAAGGACATTTTGCAACTAGACGCGGGGCGTGTGGCTACATATGACCATGTCCAATGGGCGAGATCAGCCACCCCAGGGTCGCACATGGCATGGTCATGTGTTTTCACACGGCCGTGTGGCATCCGCCAGATTTGCGCGACTAGGGTTTTTTCGAATTTTGCAGCGGTCCGAGGTGATGTCTATATAAGAATGTCTCCGTCCAAACCCTAGGGGGGAGGCACGACAGCTAGGACGGCATGTCGAAGCCCTAAAAAGCTTCATGAACTCGCAACGGGGAGGAGGAATGCCGCCGGAGGTCCACGCCTTGCACTTCAACGCCGGAGAGAAGACCATGAAAGCATTGTAATCCTTTGTTCCTACGTTTTATTCCTTATGTATTCAAACATAAACATGCTTTGTGATTCTTCCTTCATATAGATGGAGTAGTACTTTCGAATAAGCCTTGAGAATTGTAAAAAAAATGATTAAACTTGGCACATGTAGACTTAGGGGTATTGGTGTGCAATTTGGGGTTTTGGCACACTTTGCGAATTAGTGTATCAAGAAAATTATCATAAGGCTTAGAAATTACATTTAAGATTGATACTCAAGTACTACACATCTTGATGTCCCATACTTATCATGCTTCATGTGTTTTATCATATGTTTGCATGGAACGAATGTTTATGGTGTATTGCATCTCACAAAATAGATCATTCACCTTGATTGTGTATTTCAACATTTAGAAAGGGTGAGATGTTAGGATTTGAAACTATTGGATGTTAATGCTTGTGAAAATGAAATAAAATACCAAAATACATTAACAAATATATGAACATAGGCATAACACTAATATATTCGATATACATGAATAAACATGGTAAAATGAAACAAATTGAGTGAAGAAATTGAAATTTACTTAATTTCAGAACTGAAAATCAAATATCAATCGGTCTGATATATCGATCATTGATATCTTGTAGCGATCACAGTGAGCCCAGCGAATGAGTGCTACTTTGAGGACTCGACTAGTTTGTACATCGATCGATATAAACATCGATGGCGATATTCCGCATTCATCGAAGCGAGAAGAGCCAACAGTTGAGTGGCTCATCCACCAGTCGAGTGCTGGTCACATCAGTCGACAGACGACCAATATCAGTCGACTGATGGGACTGTAGCTTGACACAGAACGTTTGACAATCGAGTACTGAGCCCGAGCAGTCGACTGCCAATTCGGTGAACAGTTCACTAAACCACTATCAATTGACTGATGTCCCACATCAGTCGACTGACGTCGCGATTTTATAATGCCAACCCGCTAGGGTTCGGCGTCTTCACGCTTTCTTCGTGCGACTCCTTCTCTCCGATTGCTTCCAATCCTCTCTGACCAGCCTTCTCGCATCCACGTCGGCGACCAAAAGCCTTAGGTTTGGAAGCTATCTCTGTCATTTGTGTTTTGGTCGCTCTATCACCAAAATGATGTCTCACAACCTCCATTTTCTCCTCCGACATTAGGGTTATGATGAGATCTTCTTTCCAGTGATCTTCCGACGTTCTCTCTGGCAAGTAGGCTACCTAGTTAGGCCCTCACAACCATCAATCTAGTAATGGCACCAAAGTATACCTCTAAACCCTTAAACCCTAATTTTTTTTACACCACATTTTGATCTAATCATGGTATTTGTGTCATCACATTACATTGCATTGCATTCATCATATAATCATGTAGAAGACAACATAGGAATGACCCAAATGAGGGTGTATCACGTTTGTACCAACCGATGGCAGTTAGGTACATCAATGAGCTATTTTTTAGATACTACTGTGGCGATGTCATTGAGATTTTACTGCATTATTAGTTGATGAAGAACGCCCTTTGTAATCATGCTATTAATGATGACCTCCTCAAGGAATTTTACCAAAACTTGAGGAAGGTAGATGATAGCCCTACCTACACCACTCGCATTGCAAAACGCGACCTAGAGTTCACTCCTGCGATCTTGCAGGAGTTCCTGAAGTGTAGGGCATCGGATGACACCTTCATATTTTATCCTACGTTTATGCACCTCTTCCGGCTCCATTTGACCACATCTCATTAGATTCCATGCATGAGCACTTCTTCCGTCATCCTAACCCACCAGCTCAAAACCTCTTTCCTATCAATGAATTATCTGCACATGACAATGTTCTTTACAAAGCCATTGTTGGGTGCTTCCTTCCGATCGTGACTTGGGGTCAGGCCAAGATCCGGCCTCCCCATCTATTTCTCATGTATGCCATGCGTCATCGGTTGGATGTGAACATTGCATTGAACATTTTTCATTACATTGTCCATTTCATATCCCCTGTACAAGGGAAAGTTCATATGCCTTTTGGACACATTATCACCGCATGGTTAGAGTCCATTGGCATTAACATATCCAGGGGATCATTGAGGGCGCTATCCGAAGTATACGATTGCATCTCAGTTCGTAACTTCACATTGGCTGGGTTGCGGACTGGAGCTTGACAGATGGAGCTGGTACCTCAACCTCAGCCCATGGCGCATGGGGAGCCACCTCTAGAGCCTAGAGAGCCTGCGACACAGTATGAGGGGCCTGCTGCTGATGAGGATGACCCTATGACTACAAATGCACCAGCAGCAGGTCTCTCAGAGCATGTTGAACAGCTGGAGGTCAGATTTGAGGACTACCAGCAAACTGTTGACTCACGATTGGCCGAGATCAGATTGGAGCAGTCCTCCATAGGTTAGGGGTTGGGTCAGCAGCTCAGCCGGATGGAGGAGTGCCAGAGCCGAATAGAGCAGCGCCAGATTGACATATACGAGATGATGCAGACCTAGACGCTGGGCCAGTATCCTCCACCGCCTCCACCATCTGTGGGAGATTATAGCTAGGGGATGATTAGGGATCTTGTTTTTAGTTTCGTAGTGAGGTTGAGAGTTTTAGACATCTATTTTGCTTGTAAAAACTGAAGTTATATTTGAATGAAATATTTTGTTTATAAAAAATCATGTATTTTTGTCTCATCATGTGGGTGTTAATGTGTTTGTATATTAAAATTTTCTATGTCATGACATCACATTTTATTTTATCATATGACATGTCATGATATTGTTTAGGATTATTTTCTATGTCATGTTCATTTTTAGAGCTTATTCATATGTCATGACATCATGATCATTGGTCATGCTTATTTATGATTATCATTTATGCCATGATCATTCATGCATTAATTAAAATTGAGTTAAGGATTATGGCATGATTATTTCTTATAGTTTGCATTCCTTATACTGCAGATAAGGGTAAAGCAAGGTTTGAGTAAGAAGGGGCAGCGGATAAAGTGCTTGGTGTGTGTGGCGGCGGAACAGTGGATTACGATTTTGAACTTGCTAGAATTTGTTAGTGCAGGGGCACCAGATAATCGAACCTGTGTTTTGATTATTGCAAAGACACAAAGTTAAGTTTACATCGTTATCTCATGAGCTAAATCGAGTGTGTAGAAAAGTACTAAAGTTGGAGCTGAAGGCTAGTGACACCCGGAGGAAGCCGCGGTGGTCGGACGACACTCGAGTGACTTCGGAGGGAGCCAAAGGAATCGAGTGGAAGGCCGAAAGTGAAAGTGACACAGTAAGTATCGAGGTAAGCTCGTGTGAGTGAGAGATGGTAAGGTCGTGTCCTCTGTACGGGGACGACCGTAGGCGGTGATCCGACTAAGACTTCCTGTGGAAGGTCTAGGTCGAGATCGGACGGTTAGAAACCATCTCATTTATCATTTTCTGAGCTAACCTCTTACTGCAGGTAAGTGGCCAGGCTGCCAGTCGACTGCTGAACATTGGGAAGTCGACTGATGCTCATCAATCGACTGATGGGAGGCATCAGTCGACTGATGGCGATGAATCAGCCTTTGTGCTAGGTCAAAACGGATAACGTTTGATGCGGCCACTTCGCGATAAAATTTGTACAACTTCATGATCTGTTCCGAAAGATGAGGAGACATATTCAGAGGCCAAAATCTATAAAAGGAGGGGAGGATTCCAACTCCAAAGATCATCAAGATTATTCTCAAGTGCTCTTACAACGCTAAAGATCCAACACCGTCATAATGTCGACGCGACGACAAGTTCTCATCCTCTTCGTCGGCAGCAGCAACAAGTAACATATTCTATTGTATTCTTTGTTTTTATTCATAATGAGGTGAGGTAGGCTTGTTGTCTCATCCTCGTACTTTCAGTTTTGTGATCGTTGTCTCCTATCTCCAACGAGGAGGAGATGTTATAGTGCTTTGCCCTCCGTATGCGATCTAGGACTGTTAGGGCCTTGGAGTAGCAACCGCTGGGTTGTGAACCAAGTAAAAATAAACGTGTCTCTTTATTTTCCGCTGTGCTTACTCGTGTTTCGAACGAACGAACGAAAAGATTTACGCTCGCTATTCACCCCCCCCCCTCTAGCGACGCTTCTCGATCCAACAGAATTTATGTTATGTTAAGAACTCTGAATTTACTAATGGTTATGTTGTGTTTAAGAATATCGAACTTGCTAGTATTATGCTATGTTAAGGCCTTTGAACTTGCTAGTGTGCTATTATGCTATGTTAAAGACCTTTGAACTTGATAGTGTGCTAGTGTTCATGTTAGGTGCTAGTGTTGATGTTAGGTGCTATTGTTTATGTTTATTATATGTCAAAGATGCATATCATTACTATCGCCATGCATGAGGTTGAGTTTACTTAAGAATGTTTTATGTTAGAACTTATGTGCATGCCTAGATATGTTAAGAACTTGTGTAATGTCCTAGTGTCAACATGTCAATGTAGTTGATTTATTTTTTTAGCTTCCGCTGTTTCAAGTTAAGAGTTTGAATTATGATACTTGTTTAAAAACTATGTTTAGATCTTGTTACGAGTGGTTAATACTCTTTTGTTTTAAATCTAGTATTAGTTAGTTTATAAATAGTGTAAGTGAGTTTATGGAATAATTGAGTCATGTTTGGCTTCTTAACGTAAAGAAAAAGATAAAGTATGATGGTAACACTTCCTTTACTGGAGTAAAGAGAGGGGAGGTGTTACAGGAGTTGACCTATCAATAAGTCCCTCTTGGATTTCCTTATCCCTTGGATCCTTCATTAAGTTCAATAAGCTTCTCCCAAAGCTCTTTTGTGGAGTTGAAGGGACCGACCTTGCTCAATTGCTCCTTGGATAAATCACATTGGAGTGTGGTTGTTGCCTTGCCGTTCGCTTGAGCCTTTTTCTCCATTTCTCTAGTCCAATCTTTGGGTAGTAGTGGCGCTCCAAACTCATATACCGGCTTTTCGAACCCATCTACAATGTTAAACCAATTTTCAATATGATTCATTATGTAATATTCCATCCTACCTTTCCAATATGCAAAATCATTGATGTCGAAGAAAGGTGGTCGTGCCATGATATAACCCTCTTGAAATGTCATTTGCTTCGGTTGATAAATCCTCCTATGTGATTCAGACTCTGATACCACTTGTAGGAGATCGTAGGATAGCTAGAGGGGGTGAATAGCCTCTTTTGATTTTTACAAGAGCGTTAGCGGAAGTACAACAAATATAAATGAAATCAAAAGACAAAAACACAAACACCAATAAGGATGTTTAACATGGTTCGGAGATAATGTTCCTACTCCACGACAATGTGTAAGGTCGTGAAGGGACAAAGCTTCGCTTCCCATTTCAACTCGGTCGCTTGTGCATGGCGATCCCACCTACATCCCCGGATTAAAAAAAATTAATTCAAGACGAAGACGGATTACCCAAGCAACCGATCCATCATCATGCTATTCGATTAGAGTGGTCTCTTGAACAAACTAGTTGTTCAAGCAACCTAACTCTTTTCCTCGATTAGCCGCGGAATAGATGATGTACGGATCATCGGTTTTTGTGTTTGTCTTCGGGGTCCAAGTAAATTAGCCACATGCAATTACATACATCATATAAAGAAACAAAAGGAAACCAAAACAAGAATTATACCTCTTGTTTACCTCTTGGTCTTCTATCGTATGTCCTATCCTCCTCTTGGATGTTGTGTGGGCAATGATCCTCCAAGAGATGAAGCCTCCTAGATCACTTATCTTCCTTTCCTTGCTCGCTCCGAACAAAGGAAGATAATAAGCTCCCTTCTTCTCCTTTCTAGTTCCATACACAATCCCTTTAGAGAAAGATCAAGCCACCTTCTCCTCTTTGTTGTTGCCGCCGGCCACCAAGGAGAGGGAGAAGGAATAATGGGTGTCGGCCAAGAGCTCCAAAGGAAGAACCTTCACCCTTGTTGCCGCCGGCCAAGGAGAAGAATAGGAGGAGGTATGGGCGCCGACCAAAGCAAGGAGGAAGAAGATGGGCGCCAGCTACCAATTAGGAAGAGAAGGAAACAAACCCTAATCCTTCCAAAGATTGCCGCCCAAGCCTAATCCCAAACCCTAGCTGCCCAAGCCAAAACCCTAATCTCCAAGTATATCTTGCTGCCCACTCCTAAGCCTTATTTATAGAGTTAGGCTTAAGCCTCCTTTCAATCTTCATCGTCGGATCTAGAGATTTAATCTCCATCATCGGATCTAGAGATTTAATCTCAACCGTCGGATCTAGAGATTTAACCTCCACCGTCGGATCTAGACTTCCATTTTCCACCATCGGATCTAGGCTTCATGAGGGTTTTAATAGGCTACAATAGGGACCATGAGGAGGAGTTGGATCTTGGCCACCGAATGGATCTAGCCCACATAAATGTTAGGGCAATCAACCCATGATATGGTTTTGATGTGTATGGAAAAGGGTTTAAGTTATGATGATTGGATTTGATATGTGCGTTGGAGTCTTGCAAGACTTAGTAATTCGCACATGGAGCTTAGGCAAGTGTCACCACTCACAACCTCGTGCTTGAGTCGGAGAAGGAGCATTGCAGAGTCGTGCGCTTGATGTTGCCGAGGGACCGCCGGATGAGATGACTTGAAGCGAAGTCAAGGAAGCAGACTTCAAGGGCAAGAGACACGAAGGAGCATTGCAGAGTCGTACGCTTGATGCTGTCGAGGGACGTGGCCACGAACGAAGAGAGCTTCGGCGAGGGACTTCGAGTGAGATGAGAGAATGAGTGAATTATAAGTAGCTCATTAGGTGAACTTGGTCGAATGGTTGAGTGTCAAAGGATCGACCGCAAGGGTTGAGGTTTACCCGATCGCCAGAAGCTCAAATGGATGTTAAGTTTGAGTCTCACATGGCACCAGTCGACAACCATGTCATGGTAGTCGACTGCTCCAAGTCGATCGGCAATCGACTGTTGTTTGGCTGGAAATTGAGTTGACATCAGTTGACTGCTACAGGGGTGCAGTCGATTGATCGCACTATGCACGAGCACAGAAGTGAGTCGTCACTCGACTGGAAGACGACATCAGTCGACTTATGGGAAGATCAGTCGACTGATGTGGGAGCCGTTGGTTGGAATCCAACGTGGAAGAAGCCGTTATTGGGCAACGACTACAGGATCAGTCGACTGATCTGGGCATCAATCGACTGCTGTTGTGTTAACGGGAAGAAACCCTCTTCCTCTATTCAACCTAAAAATTAGAAAATCCTAAAATCAGAGTGTCAGTCAACTGGTAGTCTGAACCAGTCGACTGATCGACTGAAAACATGCCCAGTAACCTTCTTTTATCAGATTTTAAGGCATGTTTTGGTGATTTTTTGTTTCCTAGACTTGATGTCATGTTTGAATAACTTAGTTTAATCTTTTTGATGGTGTCAAAAGGGGAGAAATATGTATGTTTAAGTAAGTTATATTTAAGGGGAGAATTTCATTTAGGGGGAGTTTCATGTATTAAGGGGGAGAGTTGATAATCATGTTTATTCACATGCTTTCTTATCTTAATATTTTTATCAAATATTTACCTAACTTAAATGGATTGCCACACATCAAAAATGGAGAGATTGTTAGGGCAATCAACCCGTGATATGGTTTTGATGTGTGTGGCAAAGGGTTTAAGTTAGGATGATTGGATTTGATATGTGTGTTGGAGTCTTGCAGGACTTAGTAATTTGCACATGGAGCATAGGCAAGTGTCACCACTCACAACCTCGTGCTTGAGTCGGAGAAGGAGCATTGCAGAGCCGTGCGCATGATGCTGCTAAGGCACTGCCGGACGAGATGACTTGAAGAGAAGCCAAGGAAGCAGACTTCGAGGGCAAGAGATGTGAAGGAGCATTGCAAAGTCATGCGCCTGATGCTGTCGAGGGATGTGGTCGCGAACGAAGAGAGCTTCGGCGAGGGACTTCGAGTGAGATGAGAAGTGAATTGTAAGTAGCTCATTAGGTGAACTTGGCCGAATGGCTAAGTGTCGGAAGCTCGACAGTAAGGGTTGAGGTTTACCCGACCGCCGAAAGCTCAAACGGATGTTAAGTTTGAGTTTCACACGGCACTAGTCGACTGCCATGTCATGCCAGTCGATTGCTCCAAGTCGATAGGCAATCGACTGGTGTTTGGCTGTAAATTGAGTCGACATCAGTTGACTGCTAAAGGGGTGCAGTCGACTGATCGCACTGTGCACGGGCACATAAGTGAGTCGTCACTCGACTGGAAGGTGACATTAGTCGACTGATGGAAAGATCAGTCGACTAATGTGGGAGTCGTTGGTTGGAATCCAACGTGGAAGAAGTCGTTATTGGGCAACGGCTATAGGATCAATCGACTGATCAGGGCATCAGTCAACTGCTGTTGTGTTACTGGGAAGAAACTCTCTTTCTCTATAAAGATAAGGGGTGAGGGCCTTTGGGAGGCTAATGTTCATGCTCTAAACTTCTCCCAAGTGCCCAACACATTTTCCATCCTCTTACTTAAGCTTATTTACATTATATTGTAAGAGGAGTGATTCTTGTGTAAAAGAGGTTACCTCCACCTAGCTTGGTGCAAAGGAGAGATCTAGTGGATAGATTTGAGGTGTGATTCAACTTGGACGAATCAGACCATGGATTAGCGGCGAGGCCGTGAACCACATTACATCCCTTGTTAGCATTGTTTGGTATCTTGCTTATCTTTATTGTTGTTTAGTTGTATATTCCGCTTGCGCTAACGATAGTCGTAGACAATCAACGAACGACTTTCATCATACGATGAAAGAGGGCTATTCACCCCCCTCTAGCCAGCCAACACTGATCCCCTACAAGTGGTATCAAAGCAAAGTCACTTGTCGAGGACTAACCGCCGCAATAAGCACATCATTAAGAGATGGCCAATTTTAATATTCATCCGCCGAATTTCGAGGGGGAATTCTCTTGGCGAAAGAAGCGAATGGAGGTATTTTTTGAAACCGATTTTGAAATTCTATTAATAATGGAAAATGGTTTCGAAATACCTAGGAATGAAGAAGGGGAGCCATTGGAGAAATCAACGTGGAGTAAGAGGCAAAGGGAAGAGTACTTGGCGAACTCGAAGGTCAAGCATCATCTCTACAACGTATTCCCCCAACAAGAAGTAAACCTAATTGGAGAGTGTGCAAGTGCTAAAGAGATGTGGGAGAAGCTAGTAGAGCTTCATGAAGGTACCTCGGAGGCCAACCTTGCAAGGAGAGACCTCCTCCGCTCCCAACTATCAAATATTAAACTCGAAAAGGGAGAAAAGGTAACCTCACTACACTCTCAATTTAAGGAAATTTTAATTGGGCTAACGAGTATAGGAGAAAGACTTTTGAACCGGGATATGCTTATGAAAACAATCGATGCCTTTCCCCGGTCATCGAAATGGAGCTCAATGGTGGACTCCTTCTACATGTCGAAGAACCTAGAAGTGAGCACCTTGGAGGAGTTCTTCTCAACCACGGAGCTCCATGAAACAAGGCTTGAAAGAATAAATGAAGAATCAAGTATCAAGCCATCAAGAGGAGTGGCACTATTAGCCAACAAGGAGAAGAAAAAGATGAAGACTCCTTCCTCCTCCAATGACACATCCTCCTCCTCCATGGATAGCACGGAAGAAGCTTATATGGTAAGGAAGGTAAGGTGTGTATTAAAAGGTTTTAAATTTAACAAATCTCATGATAGAGGGAAAAGTCCAAGGAGGAAAATAATTTGCTATAATTGCCAACAAAAGGGACACATAAGGGATAATTGTCCCCTCCTAAACAAGAGCAAAGAAGAAAGGAGGAGAAAAGAAGAAAAGAAGAAAAAGGGGATCAAGAAGAAGGAAGAAGAGAAGAAGGCCAAGGAAAAGGGGAAGGCCAAGGCACTAACGGCGAGGACATGGGATGACCCCTCTTCATCATCATCATCGGAAGAGGAAAACGCATTTGTCACCAACCTTGCTTTGATGGCGTTTGATGATCTAGACACCTCCTCCTTCGAACAAGAGAGATCAAGCACAAGTGAGGAGAGCTCTAGTGAAGGGGGAGCTTCATCATCATCATCCTCATCCGAAGAAGATGACATAGAGACTATGGTAACGAATCTCTCACCAAATAAAATAGTTTTCATGATTTCTAGCCTTACTAAGGATTTATTTAGGGCTAAGAAAAAGAACAAGTGCATGCTTGATCAAATTAAGGATCTAGAAAATAAATTAGAACAAGCATGTTTAAATGTTAATAATGATGATGCATGCTCACAAGATAACTATATGCCATTTGATGTAAATGATGCATGCATTGAAGAAAATAGGGGTTTAAGGGAAAAGGTAGACCATTTGACCAAAGCCCTAGAAAAATTCACTATAGGCTCCAATACCTTAAACATGATCATAGGGAGTCAAAGGGCAAGATTTAATAAGAAAGGCCTAGGATATAAGGAAAATAAAAATGAAAAGGCCTATAAATGTTTAATTGCTAGGGGTCAAGATAAAAAGAAAACAATAGCTAGAAAATGGATTCCTAAGGAATTTTTAGTGAACCCCATAGGAAAGAACTTGTATTGGGTTCCTAAATCCATCTTTAAGGGTTAGAAAAACCCTAGGATAGTCAACCATAAGGATTTCACCTATATCTTTTGTTTTGGTTGACTTAGGATGGCGGGACTAAATTTTTGAAATAGTGTTAGGTGATGATAATGCACCCATAAATAGTTTAAATCATGCTCTAGGTGATACATGAATTATTATCATGATTTTATACCTAATGCATGATTAAAATTGTAGTGATACATGTGTTTCATGATCATAATGTAAAATTAATTCATATATATTTTTATGATGATGTGGTATGTTTGGATGATACCTAACCTTGTGTAAAATTGCATGAAATAAATGGTTAAGTATATACAAATACCTTAGGTTCACCTCACACTCACTATAGGCTACCTTGATTGAAAACATAGCATGGGTGAGATGTTAGGATGATACAAATGATCCACTAATGTCTATGGCATTTAGATGGTCATTTTAACTATCAAAATAGCAATAATAGACCAATCATGGGGAAGGGTTATGTTTAATTCATAGACATATTGCCCAAAGATCATGGTTGGATATTTCAAATATTTTGAAAACCATTTCTTGTTTCATAAACTGAATTTTCATGTTTTGAAAAGCTTAAAGGCAAAACTAGGTTTCAAAGTTGATACAAACTTTAGACATTTTTCATCTTTTGAGATTTTGCCTAATTTTCGAAAATATATTGATTTTTCATGGAAAACTATTTTTCATTGATAAAGGAACTTACAAGAAATGTGCTACCTAAATTTCATGATTTTTTGAATTTTATAAAAAAATTTATGCATTTCTGAAATTCAACCCGAAAATCAGAAAATCCTGAAATCAGAGTGTCAGTCGACTGGTAGTCTGAACCAGTCTACTGATCGACTTAAAACATGCCCAGTAACCTTCTTTTATCAGATTTTAAGCCATGTTTTGGTGATTTTTTGTTTCCTAGACTTAATGCCATGTTTAAATAAATTAGTTTAATCCTTTTGATGGTGTCAAAGGGGAAGAAATATGTATGTTTAAGTAAGTTATATTTAAGGGGAGAATTGCATTTAAGGGGAGTTTCATGTATTAAGGGGGAGAGTTGAAAATCATGTTTATTCACATGCTTTCTTATCTTAATATTTTTATCAAATGTTTATCTAACTTAAACGGATTGCCACACATCAAAAAGGGGGAGATTGTTAAGGCAACCAACCCGTGATATGGTTTTGATGTGTGTGGCAAAGGGTTTAACTTAGGATGATTAGATTTGATATGTGCGTTGGAGTCTTGTAGGACTTAGTAATTCGCACATGAAGCTTAGGCAAGTGTCACCACTCACAACCTCGTGCTTGAGTCGGAGAAGGAACATTGCAGAGTCGTGTGCTTGATGCTGCCGAGGGACCGCTGGACGAGATGACTTGAAGTGAAGCCAAGGAAGTAGACTTCGAAGGCAAGAGACGTGAAGGAGCATTGCAGTGTCGTGCGCCTGATGCTGCTGAGGGACGTGGCCACGAACGAAGAGAGCTTCGGCGAGGGACTTCGAGTGAGATGAGAGAATGAGTGAATTATAAGTAGCTCATTAGGTGAACTTGGTCGAATGGCTGAGTGTCAGAGGCTCGACCGCAAGGGTTGAGGTTTACCCCACCGCCGGAAGCTCAAACAGATGTTAAGTTTGAGTTTCACATGGCACTAGTGGACTGCCATGTCTTGGCAGTCGACTGCTCCAAGTTGATCGACAATCGACTGGTGTTTGGCTGGAAATTGAGTCGACATCAGTCGACTGCTAAAGGGGTGCAGTCGACTGATCGCACTGTGCACGGGCACAGAAGCGAGTCATCACTCGACTGGAAGGCGACATCAGTCGACTGATGGGAAGATCAGTCGACTGATGTGGGAGTCGTTGGTTGGAATCCAACGTGGAAGAAGCCGTTATTGGGCAACGGCTACAGGATCAATTGACTGATCGGGGCATCAGTCGACTGCTGCTGTGTTAACGGGAAGAAACCCTCTTCCTCTATAAAGAAAAGGGGTGAGGGCCTTTTGGAGGCTAATGTTCATGCTCTAAACTTCTCTCAATTGCCCAACAGGTTTTCCATCCTCTTACTTAAGCTTATTTACATTATATTGTAAGAGGAGTGATTCTTGTGTAAAAGAGGTTACCTCCACCTAGCTTTGTGCAAAGGAGAGATCTAGTGGATAGATTGAGGCATGATTCACCTTGGAGAATCGGACCGTGGATTAGCGGCGAGGTCGTGAACCACGTTACATCCCTTGTTAGCAGTGTTTGGTATCTTGATTATCTTTATTGTTGTTTAGTTGTATTTTTCGCTTGTGCTAACAATAGTTGTAGACAATAAATGAACAACTTTTATCATACGACGAAAGAGGGCTATTCACCCCCTCTAGCCGGCCAACACCGATCCCCTACAATAAAGTCTTATCCATTAATGATAATCCATTCCTCTAGAGGTTTATCATTGATCTAGCTCACCAACCCCCATAAATAAATATGGGCTCCATATATTAATTGTACAAATATCTCCTCGTGTTTAAGATCTCGAATATCCATTAATTAATTAATTACTGACAATTAATTAATCAACATCTAACTCCATGAGTAGTACCACTCAACCTTATCATCATGCTTGACCAAGTCCACCTGCAGGGTTTACATGATGAACCTTATGAGCTCCTCAAGGGGACATCATCATCTTAATATATAGGACACGGTTTCCTCCTATAATCAACGACACACCATGAAAATAATATAATTTCCCAACTTACCAAGCCTATCGATTTACTCTATAAATCTTACCCATTAGTAAATCAAAGAAATAAATACTAAGTACATGTGTCCGTTATTATATCGGGATTAAGAGCATGTACACCATAATATTTGTGGTCCGATTCAATTATGTAGTCAGCAATAAATCAAATTACCTCTAAGTCAGTCCTGCTCAATACACACAAAGTGTACTAGTGTAATTCTATGGTCAAGACAAACCAAAACCAAGTTACACTATAACCATACCAATGGTTTGTCCAAAACCATCTCGGTTGTGAGCCTTTACTTATACTCTACAAGGAACTGATAACATGATCTCCCGTGTGACACTACACACCATGTTATCTACAATGTAATGTATCAGACAATATGCATAACCATAAATATACAAACAATAATCATGTGATTCTTATTTCAAAAATAAAGATGTTCATACAAAAGAAAGACTTTTCTGTATACATCCCAACAGGTGGATCAACCATAGCAAGTCTTCACTAAGATCTCCTTTTGATGATCACACACTAAGGTGGAGAAGCCCTCTTACAATCACTCTTCTTCTTACAAATGATGGAAGTGAAAATAGAGAAGAAGAGGTTAAAACACACTAGAGAGCTTGAGGAGACTTGGTGAGCTTGAGAGTAAAGTTTTGAATGAGAGCACTAGCCCTCTCACGCTCCCCAAGACCTCCTTTTATAGAGAAGAGATAGATTTTTCCATTGAGCCTGCAGCAGTCGACTGATACATGCCATCAGTCGACTGCTACTGTGGCTGACCTCATCCAACGACTTCTGACGAGCCTGATCTGCGATCGTTACTACCCAATGGGACTCTGATCAGTCGACTGATCACACTAGCAGTCGACTGATCGAGCCATCAGTCGACTTCTCCAAGCAATCAGTCGACTCAAAATGTTTCTATACACGTGTCCACTTATAACAGTCGACTGTCAGGGTATGGCAATCGACTGATGGTGGACCAGTTGACTACCAAACCCTAGCAGTCGACTGATGGACACCAGAACTCAACCGACTTCAGTTGACTGGCTGATCAATCGACTGGGACAAGACCCCAATCGACTGATACACTTCAAGTATGATCAAAGACATAATAGAAATCAAGTCCCTAGACCAAGACTCAACCTTCTAGCTCTTTCTTCAGCCTTGCGCCTCCAGGATCCCTCCGAGTCCGCGACTCCTTCATCCTTACACTTGCCTTCAAGAGCTTCCTTCAATTTCGTCATGTCTCGAGATTCTCCTTTGCCAAAGTTTGCTTGGACTTTACGACGCCAAGACTACATGCTTGGACTTATGCTGCCAAAACCTTACCTTTAGTCTTCCTTTGCCAAGGTCCACTTGGACTTTACCTCATCAAGACTGCATGCTTGGACTTATGTTGGCAAGACCTTCCCTTGGACTTCTCTTGCTAGGATCACACTTGGACTTTTCTTTACCAAGTCTTAACACTTGGATTTTCCTGTCACTTAACACATTCACGATTAGACCACAACTATTGCCTAACTATAAATGATTATTCAAACATCAAAATACATAAATGCTTGGGGTATTGTTGCACCAACATATGGGAAGGTCTTGGCAGCGTAACTCCAAGCATGTAGTCTTGGAGGTGTAAAGTCCAAGTGAACCCTGGCAAAGGAAGTTCAAAGGCAAGGTCCTGGCAATGTAAGACCAAGCATGTAGTCTTGGCAGCGTAAAGTCCAAGCGGACTTTGGAAAAGGAGAAACCCAAAATATGACGAAACCGAGGGAAGCTTTTGAAGGCAAGCGCAAGGATGAAGGAGTCGCGGACTTGGAGGGATCCTAGAGGCGCAAGGCTAAAGGAAGAGCTAGATGGTTGAGTCTAGGTTTAGGGTGTTTGGTTTCAAGTGTGAATTAATCATACTTGAAGTATGCAGCCGACTGGAGTTTTTTCCCAATCGACTGGTCCAGTGTGGCCGACTCACACTGTGTGGCTCAACATTTTGGCTGAGTGTTCGACCGTGGTTCAAAGATTTAGGCAAGTGTGGCTCGTGATCGGTGAGTGCTCGGCCTGTGTGTGGCTCGGCAATAAGGCTGAGTGCTCAGCACTATGTGGCTCGGCGTTCAGATTGAGTGCTCAACACTATGCGACTCTAGAGAGCAATCAACTGGTTCATCAGTCGACTACCATGAAGGGCAATCAATTGCTTTAAGTGGACATGGGCACAGAAACATTTGTAGTCAACTGATTTCTTGGAGCAGTCGACTGATGACTTGATCAATTAACTAATGGTATGAACAGTCGACTGATCAGAGTTCCGTTGAGCTATGACGAATGTAGATTAGGCTTCGGTAGAAGTCGTTGGATTAGGTAAGCTACAACAGCAGTCGACTATCGGTATGCTATAGTCGACTGTCGACTGACTCAACAGAAAAATCAGCCTCTTCTTTATAAAAAGAAGGCCTTGGGGAGCATGAGATAGTTAGTGCTCTCATTCCAATCTTTGCTCTCAAGCTCACCAAGTCTTCTCCAAGCTTTCTAGTGTTTCTTAACCTCTTCTTCTCCATTTTAATTCCATCATCTTGTAAGAAGAAGAATTTAATTGTAAGAAGGCTTCTCCACCTTGGTGTGTGCATCAAAAGGAGACTTTAGTGAAAGCTTGCTAGGGTTGATCCACCTTATGGATTATCGTGGAGTAGGAGTGTCATCTCCGAACCACGTAAAATGTTTTGTTAGCATTGTCTTTTGATTTCATTTTTATTTGTATTACTATTTTTGCTTCTGCTAACATCTTATAAAAATCGAAAGAGTCTATTCACCCCCTCTAGCCATCCAAGGATCCCCTACATAAATGAACCATTAGACTATTGAATTGGAATCATAGAGTTAGACTCATTGAAAGGATTGAATTTGAGTTAGACTCAAATTGTTGGCCGAATTGTTGTTAGATTCAAATTAATTTAATTTGAGTTGGACTCAAATTAATTGAAGAAGATGAATAGATTCATCATGATCAAATTAATTGAAGAACATTAATGGATTCATCATAATTAATTGGATTAACTATGCATTAAAGGTGGAATACAAAAGGATGCAAAACCTTTGGTATTCATAGGATGAATATAAAAGTTTCTTTGCATGATGATTTTGTAACGATCTCTTTTGTTCTTCTTCTTCATTGTGGGTGAACCTTTTCTTTGGTCAAGACCCAGTGTATGGTGTTGCTAGAACAACTTTGATTCTCTAAAGTGTGTGTTCGTGCAGATACCATAGAGGTGTGTGAAGGGGTTTTCTTATCGAGTCCGTGAGAGGAAACTTCTCTTCCCACTTCACCTCAGTCGTTTGATCATGGCAATCCCTTCGATGTCCCCGGATTAAAAATTTAATCCTAGACAAAAGGGATTGCCCAAAAAACCAAGCCATCATCGTGTTATTCATTTAGAGAGGTCACTTGAACAAACTAGTTGTTCAAGCGACCATCCTCTATTCTACGAGTAGCCACGGAATAGATGATGTCCGGATCGCCAGTTTTTGTGTTTATGTTCGGGATCCAAGTATTATTTAGCCATATACAGATTTATATCATGCTCATAGTTGAAAAACAAAAACAAGCAAGTAACAAAAAGAGAAAGAAGAATAGGTATACCTCTCGATCTTCTAATGTATGACCTTCCTCCTTTTGGACGTCGTGTGGGCGACGATCTACCAAAAGTCGAAGCTCCTAGATCGCAAATCTTCCTTCCTTGCTCTTCCAAAGAAAGAGGAAGAAAAGAAACAAGGTTCTTCTCCTCCCTAAAACCAACCAACAAGGAACAAATAAGATCCTTGCCGCCGGCCAAGTAGGAGGAGGAGTTTGTGGTGGAATCCGACCAAGACACCAAGGGAAAGCCCTATATCTTGTTTCCACCACCTAAGGAGAGGTAGAAGAGAAGCTTTGGCCACCGTCCAAGGTTGGAAAGGGGCTAGATGAGCTGTTGGACGCCATCCAATGAAGGAAGAAGAAGAAAGCAAAGCCTTCCTTATTTGGTGCCGCCCAAGCTTCCAAACCCTAACCCTAAGCCTATCTCAACTAGGATTGCTCTCTTGCCGCCCAAAACCCTAGCTCTCATGGATCATCTTCACGCCAACTCCCTTGCCCTCCTTTTATAGAGATAGGGATAAGTCATGATTTAATCTCCTCCTTTGGTTCTAGGGATTTAATCTCAACCGTCAGATCTAGAGATTTAATCTCAACCGTCGGATCTTAGAGATTTAATCTCTACCTATGGATCTTAGAATTTTGTTTCTATCCATTGGATATAAGCTTCATGAGGTGTTAATAGGCTACATTAGGGACCATGAGGAGGAGTTGGATCTTGGCCACCCATGGATCAAGCCCACATAAAGTCCGATCCACTAATGATGATCCAATCCACTAAAGGATCATCATTGATCTACCTCACCAACCCCCATATGATAATATGGGTTCCATATATTATTTGTACATTTTCTCCCCGTGTTTAAGATCTCAAATGTCTGTCGATTAATTAATTTACTGACCATTAATTAATAAACATCTAACTCCATGAGTAGTACCACTCAACCTTTTCATCATGTCGGACCAAGTCCACCTGCAGGGTTTACATGATGAACCTTATGAGCTCCTCAAGGGGACATCATCATCCTAATATATAGGACACGGTTTCCTCCTATAATCAATGGCACACCATATAAATAATATCGTCTCCCAACATACCGAGCCTATCGATTTAATCTATAAATCTCGGCCATTGGTAAATCAAAGAGATGACTACTAAGTATATGTGCCCGTTATTATATCGGGATTAAGAGCATGTACTAAATAATATCTGAGGTCTGATTCGATTATGTAGTCAGCAATAAATCGAATCACCTCTATTTCGGTCCTGCTCAATACACACAAAGTGCACTAGTGTGATTCTATGATCAAGACAAACCAATACCAAATCACACTACAACTATTCTGATGGTTTGTCCAAAGCCATCTCAGTTGTGAGCCTTTACTTATACTTTACAAAGAGCTGATAACATGATCTCCCGTGTGACACCACACACCATGTTATCTACAATGTAATGTATTAGACAATATTGCATATCCATAAAAATGCAATCAATGATCATGTGATTCTTATTTCAAAATAAAGATGTTCATACAAAAGATAAACTTTTCAGTATACATCCCTACAATCTCCCACTTATACTAAAAAACTATGTTGTCCTCAAACTGCCATACATCTGATCCTCATTCCCTCCACATGCCTATCAAAAGCTCTCGCTAGAAATACCTTAGTGAAAAGGTCTACCAGGTCATCCTCTGATGCAATCTAGGCGACAGTAACTTCTACCTCCTTTACGATTTCTCGTATCAGGTAGTACTTGCGCTCTATGTGTTTACTAGCCTTATGGGCTCGTGGTTCCTTCGAGTTTGCAACTGCACCACTACTATCACAATAAATTGTGATAGTTCTGGGCAAACCAGGAATCACATCCAAGTCCATCAGGAAGTTCCTGAGCCAACAGCTTCTTTGGCCGCCTCAGAGGCTGCTACATACTCAGCTTCCATGGTGGAGTCCGCCACACATTTTTGCTTGACACTCCTCCATACAATGGCTCCACCTCCCAAAGTAAACACAAAACATGAGGTAGACTTACTGTTATCCCTATCAGATTGGAAGTCAGAATCCGTGTAACCCACAGGGAGTAATTGGTCTGCCCGGTAAACTAGCATATAATCCCTAGTCCTTCTCAAGCACTTCAATATATGTTTTACCGCAGTCCAATGTCCCTTTCCTGGATTACTCTGATATCTGCTGACCATGCCCACGGTATAGCAGATATCTGGTCTCGTACAGAGCATCGCATACATGAGGCTTCCTATTGCCGAAGCATAAGGAACCACCTTCATCTCCTCTATCTCCTCAAATGTTCTAGGACACATCTCCTTAGATAAAGGAACTCCATGCTTGAAAGGTAGAAAACCCTTCTTTGAGTTATGCATGCTAAAACGCTCCATAATCGTGTCTATGTAAGAAGCTTGGGATAAGCACAACATCCTTTTCCTACGATCCCTTATAACCTTGATCCCAAGGATGTGTCCCACTTCCCCCAAGTCCTTCATATCAAACTGTTTGGACAACCATACCCTTACGTCCGATAACACCTTGATATTGTTGCCAATCAACAAAATGTCATCTACATATAGTACAAGAAATACCACTACATTTCCGTCACATCTTTTGTATACACAAGACTCATCCGGACTTTGAATAAATCCATAAGACTGGATTACCTCATCAATGCGGAAGTTCCAAGACCTCGAAGCTTGCTTCAATCCATAAATTGACTGATTAAGCTTACATACAAGATGCTCTTTTCCCTTAGCAATGAATCCCTCTGGTTGCTTCATATAGATGTTTTCCTCAAGACTTCCATTAAGGAAAGCTGTCTTGGCATCCATCTGCCACACCTCATAATCCATATGAGCTGCTATGCATAAGAGAATCCGGATAGACTTAAGCATGGCTACTGGCGAAAAGGTCTCCTCATAATCGATACCCTCTTTCTGAGTATACCCCTTCACAACAAGCCTCGCTTTGAAGGTCTCAACCTTCCAATCTATTCCTCTCTTTCTCTTGTAGATCCACTTGCATCCAATGGTTTTTACACCATCGGGTGGTTTTACTAGCTCCTAGACCTGATTTGAATCCATAGATTCAATCTCAGCATTAATTGCACTTTACCAAGATACTACATCTTTATCTTGGATTGCCTCGTCATATGTCCAGGGATTGTTAGTGCTTATAAGCTCCACATATCTCCACAATGGCATGATATTGTCCACTTTGGGTCTAAGCCCTCATGGTTTTATTTTTGGGCTTTACCCAAAAGGCCTCATACCAATGGAGATATCTTTTTTCTTATAAGCACATGATCTTTTCCATGTCTTACCAATGTGGGACTTTGATTGTATTCCCCATACTCCCAACAATCCCCCCCTCAAACGAAGGACCACATTGGGCCCCCCCTCAAGCCTATCCCTCCTCGAAGGATTTTCTCTGCTTGATGTCCGATCTTCAACCCACCAGGACTTCCTGCCAGTTGTTCGGTCCCCCCGACCCAACTAGACTTCCTTCCTGATGTCTGGTTCTCTTGATCCGGACGTGGGAGCTCAACTTCCTTCGTTCGAGGTTCATGGCTTGACATGGACCATGGCTCTGATACCAATTGTTAGTGCTTATAAGCTCCACATATCTCCACAATGGCATGATATTGTCCACTTTGGGTCTAAGCCCTCATGGTTTTATTTTTGGGCTTTACCCAAAAGGCCTCATACCAATGGAGATATCTTTTTTCTTATAAGCACATGATCTTTTCCATGTCTTACCAATGTGGGACTTTGATTGTATTCCCCATACTCCCAACAGGGATCAGGTTCATGTTTGCCAAGGACCAAATCAGAAGATTCTCCCAAGAACATGAATCTATCAGGCTGTCTCACAACCCTCCCACTACGACAAGGTATCACCTGTGTATCCTCTGTGACACGTGGTGCAGTGACATGTTCAATTGTAGCACGTTTGCCAAAGCAAAGTACTCAATTTACCTCGGTAAAGTACGACAGGACAATTGATGTCCGCCTATTAAACCTTGGATTTGACTTAACTAAGCTCTCTCAATTAGATTGATGAACTTAGAGGCATAGCTCATACGAGACATCTACCTATATTATACAAATCTTGGGCGATAAGCCAAAGCTAACTCAAGATGAGTGGTAATTTAGAAGGATATCTCATGCGATGGGCACTATGAAAAAAATATTGTCCATAATATACAAGAGTTACATTAGATGTAATTGGTACAAGTTACCTACCTAACTTATACACGTCTTGGGCGATTAGCCAAAGCTAACTCAAGATGAGGTATAATATGGTTCTTGTCCCACTTTGTGACCAGTGGGAGAATCATTTAGTTAAAGGCCTAATTAAATGATTGAAATATGATACATTTTTGCATTTATGTATTGTAGATCACCATGTTGTCAAATACATCGAACCCACTCTCTCTGCGATTTGTCCTTGATAAGGACAAGGCCACTGGAGCTAATTTCCTAGACTGATACAGAAACTTGAGGATAGTCCTCAAGCAAGAACGAAAATTGTACGTCCTAGAGTAGTCCACTCCTGAACCACCCGCCCCTATGGCCACTAGTGTTTACAAGGATGCTTATAAGAAGCATCAAGATGACGCATTGGATATGTCATGCCTTATGCTTGCCAACATGACCTCTGAGCTTCAGAAGCAACATGAGAACATTGATGCCTATGGTATGGGTGAGCATTTGAAACAACTATATCAGGGATAAGAAAGGAACGAGAGATACGAAGTATCAAAGGCCTTATTTCAATGCAAAATGCAAGAAGAAACTCCCGTAGGCACTCATGTACTCAAGATGAATGGGTATATTGAGAAGCTACAGAGATTGGGATTTCCATTGGGCCAAGAGCTGGCCACTGATCTTGTTCTGCAGTCACTGCCAGAAGGCTACAGTCAATTTGTCATGAACTATAACATGAATGAAATTGACAAGCCTTTACCTAAGTTGTTGAGCATGTTACGAACTACTGAACTCAACCTTAAGAAGGAAAAGCCTGGTACCATTTTGATGGTGAACAAAGGCAAAGGCAAAGGCAAGCAGAAGCCTAAAGGTAAGGGTAAGACCCAAGCCAAAGGCAAAGGCAAGGTAAATGCATTGAAACCTAAAGGAGGGGTGTCTAAGGAAGGGGAATTCTTCCACTATGGTGAGATCGGGCATTGGAAGAGAAAGTGCAAGCTATACCTAGAAGAGGTGAAAAAGAAGAGAAGTAAGACTTCTGCCTCAGATATATATGTTATAGAAGTCAATTTATTTATCTCGTCTTCTTGGGTATTAGATACCAGTTGTGCTTCTCACATTTGTACCAATGTGCAGGGCCTTTGAAAGACTAGATCATTGATGAAGGGCAAAGTGGACCTACGGGTAGGCAATGGAGCAAAAGTTGCCGCCATCGCTGTAGGGACATATTCCTTATCTTTACCCACTAGGCTTATCTTAGAACTAGAGGACTGTTGTTATGTGCCTTCCTTGACGAAAAACATTATCTCCATTTCTTGTTTAGACAAGAAAAGTTTCTCATTTGTAATAAAGGACAAGTGTTGTTCTGTTTATTTACATGATATGTTTTTTGTAGTGCACACCTTATGAATGGTCTCTATCTTCTAGATCTTGAAACCCCATTCTTTAACATAAATACAAAACGGTTCAAATCTAATGATCTGAACCAAACATATCTCTGGCATTGTTGCCTGGGTCACATAAATGAGAGTCGCATATCCCAGCTCTATAAGGATGGATTACTAAACTCATTTGATTTTGAATTATATGAGACATGTGAATCTTGTCTTCTAGGAAAGATGACCAAGATTCCATTTAGTGGACATGGAGAATGAGCTACTGATTTGTTAGAATTCATACATACTGATGTATGTGGCCCTTTCAATATAGCAGCTAGAGGAGGCTATCAGTACTTCATTACTTTTACTGATGATTTCAGTAGATATGGATATGTGTATCTTATGAGACACAAATCTGAATCCTTTGAAAAGTTCAAAGTATTCAAGAATGAAGTACAAAATCAACTTGGTAAGAGTATTAAAGTGCTTCAATCAAATCGAGGTGGGGAATACCTTAGCCAAGCTTTTCGTGACTATCTCATTGAGTTTGAGATTAGATCTCAACTCACTCCACCTGGAACACCACAGTCAAATGGTGTATCAGAAAGGAAAAATCGTACATTATTAGATATGGTACGATCAATGATGAGTCACACAAATCTTCCTTCTTTCTTCTAGGGATACGCTTTAGAGACGATTGCTTTCACACTTACCCGCATCCCATCTAAGGCAGTCATAAAGAGACCATATGCGATATGGACTGGGAAGAGTCCCAAGATGTCTTTTATGAAGATTTGGGGATGTGAGTCTTATGTTCGACGTCATGTCTCCGATAAACTAGGCCCCAAATCAGACAAGTGCTACTTTGTAGGATATTTTAAGGAAATGAAAGGATATTACTTCTAAAATCCCATGCAAGGCAAAGTGTTTGTCGCTAGAAATGGAGTATTTCTAGAAAGAGAGTTCATCTCTAGAAGAACTAGTGGGAGTAAAATATATCTTGAATAAATTCAAGATAAAGATAGCACTGAGATGGAAATTGAATAGGCACCACAAAGTGTTGTGGATGATGAGATTTTTGCACAAGAAGTTATGGAGCAACAACCTGTTCAAGTAGACCAACCTCTTCGCAGGTCTAATAGGATACGTCGTCAGCCTGAGAGATATTCATTTCTCTTGTCTGACAATGATGACATTATGCTTGTTGAGTTGAACGAGCCTACATCCTATCAGGAAGTTGTGATGAGCCCAGATTCTGAGAAATGGCTAGAGGCCATGAGATCTGAAATGGAATCCATGTACACTAATCAAGTATAGACTTTGGTTGATCCACCTGAAGGGGTCAAACCCATTGGGTGTAAGTGGGTCTTTAAGAGAAAGACTGACATGGATGGTCTTATGCATACCTATAAAAGGTGATTGGTAGCTAAAGGTTACCAACAGATTCATGGTATTGACTATGATGAAACTTTTTCACCAGTTGCGATGCTTAAGTCCATTCCGATCATACTTGCTATTGTAGCTTACCACGATTATGAGATCTGGCAAATGGATGTCAAAACTGCATTTCTGAATGGAAACCTCCTCGAGGATGTGTACATGACACAACCTGAGAGTTTTGTAGATCCAACGCATGTCGGTAAGGTATGCAAGCTGCAAAGGTCTATTTATGGTTTAAAGCAAGCATCTAGAAGTTGGAATCTTTGATTCGATGACACGATCAAATAGTTTGGTTTCATCAAGAATAAAGATATACCCTGTATCTACAAGAGGGTTAGTGGGAGCATAGTTATCTTTCTTATCTTGTATGTTGATGACATACTTATCATGGGAAACAACATCCCTATGCTGTAGTCTGTGAAGACTTGGCTTGGGAATTATTTCTCAATGAAAGACTTAGGTGAAGCAGCTGATGCGCACGAACGTGACCTCAAATCTCGCGATGGAGACCGTCGAGAACTCAAAGCGCATGCTCGCGCTCAATGCCCGCAAGTGAACGGATGTCATCAAGTAATAAAGATTATCGATCCCACAGGGACTGGGATTCGAATATCAATATATTCAGTGGTTGTAATTGTTTGGACGTAACTCTAAGAGGTTTCGATTGGTGATGGATGTCGGTGGACTTTACTCTATACGGTGTCACACGAAGGAGGAAGGGAGTGTGTCGAGGTCTTCAAAGGTGATTCTAGGACTTCAGTTTCGCTTGTGTATCACAAAACAATGCTGTCAATTGGTGTTGTCTAGATGTTTATCTATGGTTTTGTGGAAGGGACATCATACACTCTCCCGATGAGCCGCCGGATCTACCGGGAGCTATCTTCACCTAAAAGGATGGGATAGACGGTATGAGGATGCTAAATCAATCCCTACGATGAACCTTTTCTAATTCCACCACACCCTTCTACCCACAGTTATAGGAGATCAGGTTTACCCCTAGTTTCCTTATATAAAATCCCCTAAATCATAAATACGAGGGTTGTCACACCTCGTATTGCCTAAGCAAAGCAAATAGAAAACCAAACACGCATAGATATAGTAAAAACAACTATCAATTGCAAAATCAAACTCAGAGGAAGAATTTAACATGAAACAACATTGTAATGTGCACACAAGCTACTCCCTAATCCTAGAATCAAAAGTACTACTCCATGTATTTGAAGGAAAAATCACAAAGCATGTTTATGTTCGAATACATAAGGAATAAAACGTAGGAACAAAGGATTACAATGCTATCATGGTCTTCTCTCCGGCGTTAAAGTGCAAGGCGTGGACCTCCGACGGCGTTCCTCCTCCCCGTTGTGAATTCCCGAAGCTTTTTAGGGCTTCAGCGTTCCATCCTAGCCATCATGCCTCCCCCCTAGGGTTTGGGCAGAGCCATCCTTATATAGACATCACCTCGGACCGCTGCAAAATCCGAAAAAACCCTAGTCACGTAAATCTGGCAGGCCACCACACGACCATGTGGAAACACACGGGCAAGCTGTGTGCAGCCTTGGGGTGGCTGATCTCACCCATTGGACATGGTCATGTGTAGCCACACGCCCTGGTTGTGTCTCATTCTGCGTCTAGCTGCAAAATGCCCTTCTTTTGCTCTAAAAGTGCACCTTTTTCTTCCGAAATACTATCCTGCACACAAAAGTATAAAGAGATGACCTCCGAACTAGAAAATAGGAAATGCATGCAAAATAGAGTGACATATGCATGAAACTAACATAAAAATGTAATGAGATGTGAGTGAAAACTACTCCTAAAACCCTATATATTTTGCTCACATCACTTCCCCCATACTTAAATCTTTACTTGTCTTCAAGCAAACCTCAGTGCCATGAAATTTTAAAAAGATATTGTTCCATACTTAGCATGCTAACTAAATTTAGCAAGTGGTATTTTCAATCAAAACAAAATAGATATGTTCTACGAAATTCACTAAGTTAGCTTCTCGTGCACGTACTAAGCGAATCTTCTTTGGGGATACTCGTTCCATAGTAAGTTAAATCGTCATCCTATAGCTTTCCTAAGGTCTCTGGCTCTTAGAAACTTACCTGCCCAAAGCGAGGGTCGTTCTCTAGATCTAGCACAAAAGTCTCAAAGGCATGCTCGGTATTGAGAGAAATTGGTAGGTGTTTCCCCAGTGACCTAACTCGGTCTCAAAGGGACACCTAAACATTTCCACCCACGACAACTTTTTTTTTTCCTCATAATCTCTTTTCCTTCTTTCCTTTCTCTCTTTTTTTTTTCCTTTTTCATTTCTTTTTATCTCTCTTTTTTTTCTCTTTCTTTTTTTTTTTGCTACTCACCGAGATTTTGATTTTTCCGAATGGGCTTACACAATCCGAACTTCTCCAGTAACTAAAATACTAAACCTATAGTCACCTATGGATTCCAAAGTACTGGACTATTGAGATGAATCATAACTGGGTATGTACTAAATTTTCCCTTTCAGAGTGTTCGACATGTGTGGGTGTAAAAATAGAAACTGACCATTGTAAGTCTAGAACATTCATTAGATCAAATAAAATAAAATACCATGAGATAAATGAAGGTACACTACTCATGGAAACAACTCATGAAGAAGACTTTTAAAAATACTACTGAGGCAGCTTTACAGATAACAAAAACTAAGTACTGAAAGAAACTCAACAACCCATGCATGATTAAATGAATGAAAATACCAGAAAAGAAACTACTACTAGGAAATAAAACAAAATAGACTTTGGGCCCCCCCCAGACTTAAATGAAAATATACCTCTAGTATGGTGGACGAGGTGGAAAGTCTGGGAGCCTCAGCATCTCTGGATCCTGGGAGAACCTGCTGCTGAGTCGCTGATGCCACATGTACATATGGTCGATCTGGGAGCTGGTGGATGCAGCAGTTGCTCATTGCTCTTCCTCCCTAGCCCACTGCACCTGCTGGGCATGCATGAGCTGTCGCATCTGTTAGTAATATATGAGAGATGTCCTAAGGCAATCGCCTTATGTATGAACCATTTATATGATAAATGAAGACTCACTATTTGAGTATATATGTTTTCATGTATTTGATTGGATCTTAAACTCATTTACTGAATGTCCACGATACAATTCACAGCATGAGAGAATTTGTGATTGGATCACAACTAGTGAGTATCTCTACATGTATAATTGTGATGTATCGGGATTATCCCTAGTCGATGAATTGATGGATTTGGACACCATCAATTCTGTCGAGACTAGCACGAGGTATACTCCTTGGTGTATCCAAGCAGCTGATTCTCACTGGCTGGAGACATTGTGATATCCGGAGTTGATCGTGGATGCTAGATATGATAACTAGTTCATTAAAGTGACCAACCGTAAGACTTCATATGGTTCTCTGCATATATAGATATGTCAATGAAGTTCTTACTGTAGCTTAAGTGCGATGTTCCTTTGACTTGCGGTATTCAAGTCATCTTGATCATGGAGACTTATGCTTTGACATCTTAAGCAAGCATCTCTAAGGAGATGTTGACCCGGGATGATTGGGTATATGTCGAAGTGATCGAAGGTGTTTGAATAGCCTATAAAGGATTCACCACTCCTTGCGAGGAGATGTATACCCATGGCCTCTCGTCGGATTGTTACTAAAGTCTTTGGCCAAAGCATTACATGTTTAGAGTAAGGTACTCTTCGATACATGTGCAGTAACTAGAATCCGTAGGACGAGGAAATGATACTTGGGCTAGGTGTGACGTAGTCAGCCTAGTGGGGACTGACACTATAGACTATGTCCTGAACCAAGTGGGTATAAGATGAGTGAAGGGAATGGGGCACGATTCATTCGAGCTGCTGAAAGGGTTTCAGAAATAGTTCTGGATCAACCGTTGATCTTTTCGGTTAATTGGGGATCATGATGTACTACTAGGTGTCACTCATGATCGTTCTATAATTAATGGTTAATTATAGACGGCCAACATAAACTGAGAACCTATTTGGTCACACGCACAATGAGCGTAATCCGAAGGATTTAAAACGAGCTTGAGATGGGGATTCTCAGACCGAGAGAAACTAGGTTTGGTTGGACCAAACATGGAGCGAGCATGAAATCGTTTCAGTCGCAATGGAAGCGTGGATGGGCCGTGTCTTATGAAGACATAATGGATGAACCAAAATGGTTTGGTTCTAATCCAATGGAGGAGAATAAACCAAAGGGTTTGGTTTATTTTAAACGAATGAACCAAAGTTGGTTCGGTTCGTTTTAACTTAAAATAAACCATCATGGTTTGGTTTATTTTAACTTATGTTAATGGAGCGGGTTAATGGACCTTATGGTTATGATCCAATAGCCATTAAGAGAATTAGTTATCTATAAAAGAGGGCTTAAACCCTAATCCAAAAACCCTAGCCCTAAGTTGCCGCCACGGCGCCAACTTCATTGCCGCCGCCCACCTCCTCCAACCGGCGTCCAGAAGGAGCTTTCCTTCCCCCTCACCGGCGTCGAGCTGCTGCCGGTTGGTGCTCCGGTGATCTCCTTTGGGTTTGGCATCAAGGTGAGCTTCATCCTACCTTTTTGGCCGGCCCTATTTCCTCCACCAAAGCTGTCCAGTTTTCTGGACAGCTTGTTTTCTTCTCGTCGGAGCGTCGTTTGGACGACGGTTGGAGCTACGACAGCACCTAACTTGCCAGGGATTTGATCTCCGGTAATCCTCTGAGGTGGAGGACGAAGGATTCGTCAAACGGTTGACGAATACCTCTCCGGAGAAGCGAGTGTTGAGGACTTGTTTTTGGATCCGAATTTGGATTCGGATCGTGATCATCCCTCGATCACATCGTCTTCAACACGAGGCTAGTAACCCGTACGAAGACGAGGCTCGTGACTTAGCGATGTCATCCCGAGGATACTCGGCGTGGATACGGATAGAGACGATTCTAGCGAGGATCGTTCCGGTTGATGCCGTTCCCGCTACACATGATACGAAAGGTATACGTAGTTAAATTTCCTTTTATTGCAAATTTAAATTTACGGTTATGTCTGCACATGTTGTACTATGCATGCGTGTGATGTGTGTGTTGTAATAAATATAGATTTATTATTTTTATTTCTTCCATTGTGCACATGTTTACGAAACATGTTCGAACACACACTGCCAGGTGCCTAAACCCAACAAAGGGTATCGAGCCCAGTTGTGTTTCGACATAATCGTAAAATTATTTTGCGATAGTCATAATGATATTTCTGGAAATTTTCTACTTTTGGAAAGTTAGAAGTATTTATGGAAATTTTTCAATTTTGGAAAGTCTAGAAGTATTTATGGAAATCTTCCACTTTTGGAAAGTTGGAAGTATTTATGGAAATTGATATTTTCCATAAATAAAATATTTGATTAGATTTTGGAAATTTGTTTCCTAATTTTATCATTATTTGATTTGGGAAATCAAATCTTAAAATATTTTATTTCCATAAGTAGTTTTGATGATTTAGGAAATTGGTTTCCTAAATTGACTTTCCTTAATCAACCATTTCCATAAATAAAATATGTGATTAGATTTGGAAATTTGTTTCCTAATTTAATCATGATTTGATTTAGAGAATCAAATCTTAAACATATTTTATTTCCATAAATAGTTATGACATATAAGGAAATTATATACATGACATAATTGTATGCCATGTAATTGCATTAGATGCATATCATTATGCCATGCGTGTCGTGACATGTAGATGTATGCCATGCCATGTAGATAATAGTTATTTGCATGCATAGAGGATGAGACATAAAAACCCTTACTCAATATTAAAGCCTACACCTTCCATTAATATGGTTAGAACCAGAGTTCCGTTTCTTGTTTGGGTTGTTGGACTCTCTCCAAGCCCGGCTCGAACCCGAACATGTTCAAACCATGGAATAGTTTAATACTAATATGGTAAGAGTTAGAGGTCAATCGTTAGCTTTGGTTGTTGGACTCTCTCCAAGCCGGGCTAATTGGTTGAATGCGCTCTAACCATATTAAAACTATTTCTCGATTAATGGGTTGGCTTTAACCAGGAGCATCAGCTTGTTGGACTCTCTCCAAGGTCGATGTAAAGGGAGGTGAAGTTGGGTGCTATGCATATGATGCATACTTGTTAATGTGTTAACAACCCGATGTATGTGTGAACATTCAATTAGTTGATAGCACATTGTGATAGTTGCATATACGTGATATGCAATTGGTATAGTTGATACCTACCGTCGTAGTTATGAATGGCTTGTTAGACTCTCTCCAAGGTTGTTCATATCTATGATAGATATCAGCCCATTCGGAGATGGACCTACGATCTCCCGAAGTGATTTTGGGGTTTTTGAAATTCGAAAAATAAATGGGATTTATAAATGTATGTTGATGCATTTTAAATCATCTTTCTCATATATGCTCGTTTTGTATTTTTAAAATTGATCATGATGTCTTTGAATTTGCGTTCCATTTTGGATTCGAATAAATTGACTGGGCCAAACTTCTTGGATTGGCTTAGAAACTTGAGAATTGTTCTCAAGGTGAAAAGCTTGTGTATGTCCTCGAAGCGCCTCTTCCCGCCCATCCTAGTGACGATGCAACTCCAGACCAATTATTGGTCTATCAGAAACATGTGACTGATTCTGAACTGACGAGTTGCATCATGCTAGCCACGATGGTACCTGAGCTGCGGAAGCAGCATGAGCATTTGGATGCTCATACCATAGTATTTCATCTTTATGAGTTGGTTGATGAGCAAGTGAGATTCGAAAGGTTCGAAGTCTCCAAGCTCCTCTTCACCTCTGAGATGTAAGAAGGTTCATCTGTGGTACTGCTCAACATGCTGAAGACTGTGGAGCCTTCTGAAAAGCATGAGCAGGGGATGGTGTTGTTAGTTGATTCCTCGAAGAAAGGTTCTAAGAGGGAGTCAAAGGAACAACAGAAGGGGAAGAAGAAAAAGGCTAAAAAGGCAGAACTAGCTCAAAAGAGCACTTGCCATCATTATGGCAAGGAGGGTCATTGGCAAAGAAATTGCAAGATTTATCTTGAGTTCGTGAAGAAGAATAAGGCATCGGATGCCCCATCTTCTTTAGATATCTTCGTTATTGATTGTCATTCTATTTCCTCAAACACTTGGGTATTGGATACTGGGTGTGGCTCACATATATGTAATGACATACATGGGCTAAGGAATAGAAGAAGACTCGTCAAGGGAGAGTCAAATCTATGTGTTGGGAATGGAGCAAAGGTTGCTGCACTCACCATCGAAGCGTATTTGTTGAAACTCCTTACAAGACTTGTCTTAGAACTGGACAATTGCTTTTATGTTCTTTCGTTGATAAAGAACATCATTTCTATTTCTTATTTAAATAGAAATGGGTACCATTTGACTTTTAGTAACAATTGTTGTTACATAATTTTGAATGGAGTTCTTTATGGAACTGGAACTTTGAGTAATGACATTTATACGTTGGACGTATCCAGTGACATTTTCAATATCGAAGCGAGCAACAAGCGTGCTTGAAAGGATAATCAATTAGACTCCTACATGTGGCATTGTTGTCTTGGCCATGTAAGCAAGAAACGCATGTCCGAATTACACCGATGTGGAATTCTAGAATCGTTTGAATTGGATTCATACGATACATGCGAATCATGCTTAAAAGGCAAGATGACTAAGTTACCTTTTACAGGAAAAGGTGAACGAGTGGGAGAGTTACTAGGTCTAATACATACTGATGTATGTGGACCTATGTCAACTCAAGCTTTAGGAGTCTATAGCTACTTCATTACCTTCACCGATGATCACTCACGGTTTGGGTATGTGTTCTTGATGAAACACAAGTCTGAAGCCTTTGAAAGGTTCAAAGAATTCAGAAATGAAGTAGAAAACAACATGACAAGAGTATTAAAATACTTCGATCAGATCGAGGTGGTGAATACTTAAGTCAACAGTTTCTTGATTATCTAAGAGACATTGGTATATTGTCTTAATGGACTCTGCCATATACACCACAGCATAATAGTGTATCTGAGAGGCGTAACCGGACCTTGTTGGACATAGTCAAGCCAATGATGAATCATGCGAATCTTCCCAAGTCTTTTTGGGGCTATGCACTTCAGACAAATGTTTACTTGTTAAACAGAATGTCAACCAAGGTAGTCTCTACTACTCCATATGAGATATGGAATGGTAAGAAACCTCATGTATCTTACTTGAAGATATGGGGTTGTCCTACTTATGTGAAGCGGACTGTATCAGACAAACTGGATGCTAAGTCTGATAAATGTCTATTTATTGGATACCCTAAGGAAAACAAGGGGTTACAAATTCTATCATCCTGTGGAACAAAAGGTGTTTGCTTCAAGGAATGTTGTGTTTCTAGAGAAAGAGTTTCTCTTGCAAAAAAATAGTGGGAGTGTCGTCGAGCTTGAGGAGGCTCGAGAGACTCAAATAGACATTGATGAGATACCTGGTGAAGCACAACAGCCGATAACTCATAGTGATGAGCAATCGGCTGGACCTACTGTAAAACCACATCTTCGTAGATCTGGTAGAACACGCAACATTCCTGAGAGATATGGATTTCTCGTAAGTGAATCGAACGACGTGTTACTCATTGATGATAAGGAGCCTACCAGTTATGAAGAAGTGCTGACAAGTTCAGAAAGGGATAAGTGGCTTTAAGCCATGAAGTCGGAAATGGATTCCATGTATGAAAACCAAGTTTGGAACTTGGTTGACCCACCTGAAGGGATAAAGCCTATAGGGTGCAAGTGGGTTTTCAAGAAGAAAACCGACATGGATGGTAATGTGATTACCTATAAGGCTAGATTGGTGGCGAAAGGATATCGTCAAAAGCAAGGTGTTGATTATGACGAAACCTATTCGCCTATAGCTATGCTTAAATCCATTCGGATGCTCCTGGCTATAGCGGCTCATTATGATTATGAGATATGGCAAATGGATGTGAAAACAGCTTTCCTTAATGGAAACCTGCTCGAGGACGTGTATATGATACAGCCTGAGGGTTTCACATCGGTTGATATAACCAAGGTATGCAAATTGTGACGGTCCATTTATGAATTGAAGTAAGCATCCAGGAGCTGGAATATTCGTTTTGACGAGACAATCAAAAAGTTTGATTTCTCACAAAATCCAGACGAACCTTATGTGTACAAGAAGGTTAGTGGGAGGGCAGTCGTGTTCCTAGTATTATATGTCGATGATATATTACTTATAGGAAACGATGTTTCAATATTACAGTCAGTTAAGGTTTGGTTATCCAAGACATTCTCCATGAAAGACCTGGGAGAAGCAACCTACATCCTCGGGATTAAGATCTATAGAGATAGATCGAAACGGTTGCTTGGTCTTTCGCAGTCTACATATATAGACCGAGTGCTAAATAGGTTTAGCATGTCAGAATCCAAGAAAGTTTTCCTACCCATCAGGCATGGGGTACACCTTTCAAAGTCTATGTGTCCGCGCACAGAAGACGAGAGGATTTGCATGAGTAAGATTCCCTATGCATCCGCAATAGGATCTATCATGTATGTTATGTTATGTACGAGGCCCGATGTATCATATGCTCTGAATGTCACGAGCAGATACCAGTCTGATCCAGGAATAAGACGATCCTTAAGTACTTAAGAAGAACTAAGGATGTGTTCATAATATATGGAGAAGGGGACATGGTGATACGCGGGTATACGGATGCCAGCTTCCAGACAGACAAGGATGATTCCAGGTCTCAGTCTAGATACGTGTTCACTTTGAATGGGGCACAGTGAGTTGGAAAAGTTCCAAACAAGACACTGTAGCGGATTCTACCACTGAGGCAGAATACATTGTAGCTTCGGAAGAAGCAAAGGAAGCGGTTTGGATCAAGAAGTTCGTTTATGAACTTGGTGTGATTCCAGCCATTGTTGAAGCAATACCGGCCCATCATGCGATAACAATGGAGCGATTGCACAGGCGAAAGAGCCGAGGTCTCATCAACGATCCAAACATGTGCTTCGCCGCTATCATCTTATCAGAGAGATCATCAGTAGGAACGAAATACAAATCGAGAAAATTCCCACCGAAAGGAACTTAGCGGATCCTTTGACTAAAGCATTACCTCAAAGTAAGTTTGAGGGTCATGTTAGAGCTTATGGTATTGGATACCGTAGCGATTGGCATTAGGCCAAGTGGGAGTCTGTTAGTAATATATGAGAGATGTCCTAAGGCAATCACCTTATGTATGAACCATTTATATGATAAATGAAGATTCACTATTTGAGTATACATGTTTTCATGTATTTGATTGGATCTTAAACTCATTTATAGAATGTCCTCGATACGATTCACAAAGATGAGAGAATTTGTGATTGGATCACAACTAGTGAGTATCTCTACATGTGTAATTGTGATGTATCGAATTATCCCTAGTCGATGAATTGATGGATTCGACACCATCAATTCGCCGAGACTAGCACGAGGTATACTCCTTGTGTATCCAAGCAAATGATTCTCACCGGGCCGAGACATTGTGATGTCCGAGTTAATCATGGATGCTAGTTATGGTAACTAGTTCATTGGAGTGACCAGTAAGACTTCATATGGTTCTCTGCATATATAGATATGTCAATGAAGTTCTTATGTAGCTTAAGTGCGATGTTCCTTTGACTTGCGGTATTCAAGTCATCTTGATCATGGAGACTTATGCTTTGACATCTTAAGCAAGCATCTCTAAGGAGATGTGGACCCGGATGATTGGGTATATGTCAAGTGATCAAGGTGTTTGAATAGCCTATAAAGGATTCACCACTCTCATGAGGAGATGTATACCCATGGCCTCTCGTCGGATTGTTACTAAAGTCTTTGGCCAAAGCATTACATGTTTAGAGTAAGGTACTCTTCGATACATGTGTAGTAACTAGAATCCATAGGACGAGAAAATGATACTTGGGCTAGGTGTGACGTAGTCAGCCTAGTGGGGACTGACACTATAGACCATGTCCTGAACCAAGTGGGTATAAGATGAGTGAAGGGACTGGGGCACGATTCATTCGAGCTGCTGAAGGGTTTCAGAAATAGTTCTGGATCAACCGTTAATCTTTTCGGTTAATTGGGGATCATGATGTAGTACTAGGTGCCACTCATGATCGTTCTATAATTAATGGTTAATTATAGACGGCCAACATAAACCGAGAACCTATTTTTTCACACGCACAATGAGCGTAATTCGAAGGATTTAAAACGAGCTTGAGAATGGGATTCTCAGACCGAGAGAAACTAGGTTTGGTTGGACCAAACATGGAGCGAGCATGAAATCGTTTCAGTCGCAATGGAAGCGTGGATGGGTCATGTCTTATGAAGACATAATGGATGAACCAAAATGGTTTTGTTCTAATCCAATGAAGGAGAATAAACCAAAGGGTTTGGTTTATTTTAAACGAATGAACCAAAAGTTGGTTCGGTTCGTTTTAACTTAAAATAAACCATCATGGTTTGGTTTATTTTAACTTATGTTAATGGAGCGGGTTAACGGGCCTTATGGTTATGATCCAATAACCATTAAGAGAATTAGTTCTCTATAAAACAGGGCTTAAACCCTAATCCAAAAACCCTAGCCCTAAGTTGCCGCCCACCTCCTTCCTTTGGAGACTCTCGGCGCCAACTTCATTGCCGCCGCCCACCTCCTCCAACCGGCGTCTAGAAGGAGCTTTCCTTCCCCCTCGCCGGCGTCAAACTGCTGCCGGTTGGTGCTCCGATGACCTCCTTTGGGTTTGGCATCAAGGTGAGCTTCATCCTACCTTTTTGGCCGGCCCTATTTCCTCCACCAAAGCTGTCCAGTTTTCTGGACAGCTTGTTGTCTTCTCGTCGGAGCGTCGTTTGGACGACAGTTTGAGCTCCGATAGTGCCTAACTTGCCGGGGATTTGATCTCCAGTAATCCTCTGAGGTGGAGGACGAAGGATTCGTCAAATGGTTGACGAATACCTCTCCGGTGAAGCAAGTCTTGAGGACTTGTTTTTGGATCCGAATTTGGATTCGGATCGTGATCATCTCTCGATCACATCGTCTTCAACACGAGGCTAGTAACCCGTACGAAGACGAGGCTTGTGACTTAGTGAAGTCATCCCGAGGATACTCGGCGTGGATACGGATAGAGACAATTCTAGCGAGGATCGTTCTGGTTGATGTCGTTCCCGCTACACGTGATACGAAAGGTATACATAGTTAAATTTCCTTTTATTGCAAATTTAAATTTACGGTTATGTCTGCACATGTTGTACTATACATGCGTGTGATGTGTGTGTTGTAATAAATATAGATTTATTATTTTTATTTCTTCCGCTGTGCACATGTTTACGAAACATGTTCGAACACACACTCGCCGCGGTGCCAGAAACCCAATAGCATCTCCCTACGGTAGGCGGCTTCATCCTGGCGACGAACAACCTCTTCCTGGAAGTATATGCGGGCCTCATCGTAAAACTCCTCAGCCCGCTGGAAGTGCTCCCAGAAACCCTAGAACTCCACCTGCGTGTAGGTACTCTGCTCCTCCCATCGTTGCCTTTGCGTCTGCTGCTCGGCGTATATATCTTCGAGGCACGATCGGAACTCTGAGAAATCATAGGCCGACATACCTACATTCTGCTCAAAAGTAGAAAAAGGTGGTGGTGCTGGTGCAGGTGCAGGTGCAGGCTCATGTCGGCGTGGACTAGGTGGGCTCCTATGCATGTGTTGACCAGAGGGAGAGTGATATAAAGGTGGAGAGATGGGCGCCAATGTGAAATGACCCTCATGTAGAGGGGACTCCATTATCAGGTCCAAACACCAGTTGGCGCGTATAGCAATGGTGGTACGATCCAGGTCGGGGAGCCTAAGGACCGTCAGATTTTTCCTTACAAAGCATAAGGAGTCTCCTTCTCTCACAATCATTTTCATGGCCATGCACACTCCTAGGTCGATCCTAGGGCTCCCCTTGATATTCTCTAATGCAGTGTAATCGTACCCCATCCTATGGCAAATGTGGGTAAGTAGGCCTCCCACATTAATCTCTCCTCGTGCTGCTTTGCCAATCTTCACTAAGTGTCTGATGAAGTGGGACCCTACATCGATGCTACTCCTTTCTTGTAGCTTGTCCCAGAGGTAAAGCAACTCGCTACCTCTAACTACACCATCACTCTCCCCACGACAAAATATAGTACTGGCCATGATGCGGTGGAGGTATCGGAAAACGAGGTTTTGGAGGCACGATGCTTTGGCCCTAGATGGGTCATAAGCATGCTCCCCCGTCAACTCAGTCCAAACTATCCGAGAGTTAAACCCAATAGGGATTCTTCTCTCTCCCCCACTTGACAAGCCAAAACATGAATTCCATTGGTGAAGGGTCTATTCGTGCTCAATGTTAAAAATCCTAAAAATTATCCTACCCTCTTCGCTCTCTCTTCCAGTTAAAATTTCCGCCTCTAAGGAACTCAAAAACTCTAGAACTATCATAGGGTAGGTTGGGTGCCTTATTCCCATCATCTCTTCCCACCCAACTTTTTCAAATAGGGCTTGAATATCACCCAACAACCCTAAAGACTCTAGCAAATCTAAATCTAAGTACCTAGTAGCAGTGAGTTTACGAGTAGAAAGCATATTATATCTATCTCTATGTTCATTGTTGCGAAAAAGAAGAGTGGGTAGGGCATTACCCTCCTCTGGAGCTTGAGGGGCGTCGGCTCTCCTTGTTCGTCGCTCCGAGGCATCGGATCGAGGTGTTACATGCTTGGTCCTCCTCATCCTTGTTTCTTTTGGCTTCCTTAGAGGTTAAAAGTGCTTCTAGATGGTGGGGAAGATGAAACCACACGGGTAGGGAAAGAGCTTTCGAAGCACATGGCTCAAATGGGGTGAAAACACATGGCTCGCCCCTTTTAACCTTGCGCAACACGGCCGTGTGAAAACACACGACCAGGCCATGTGCGCCTTGGGTCGGTCGGGCACGACCGTGGGAAAACACACAGTCAGGCCGTGTATTCCCATTTTTCGCTCATTTATGCACCACGGTCCGAATTTTCTCATACACTTCGTTTTGTAGGCTAATATGGATTCCATTTTTACCTAGCAAAGTTCTTTTCTAGTACTAACTCTAAATGAGATGGATATCAAAACTAAAATCTAACAAATGCATGAAATACAATCAAGGGGAAATCTAAAACTAAACTTGGGTTGCCTCCCAAGAAGCACTTTGTTTAAGGTCGTTTAGCTCAATCGCACTCCACTATCAACTTGGCTATGGAGGTTCAGTGATCCTCCATTCATGCGTCTCGGGATCTTCATCCAGTGGTTCTGGCTTAGCTCTTGCTAGAATCACATACTTCTCCGATGCGGGTTCTTGACTTCCCATTCCAGCAGGCCCAAATTCCATCTTATCCCCTCCCACTTTTAGGGTCAGCTTGTGATATTTTATATCAATGACCATTCCTGCAGTCGCTAGAAATGGTCATCCCAAGATGACAGGTATCTTTGGATCCTCTTCCATCTCCATGACAACAAAGTCAGTTGGCAGTGTAAATTTTCCCACCTTAACAGGAACATCTTCTAAAACCCCCAATGGGTAGCAGTATGTCTGGTCGATCAGTTGTAGTGTCATAGTAGTGAATTTTAAATTTCGTAACCCTAGCTTTTTGCATAAGGTGTAGGGCATAAGACTCACACTTGCTCCCAGGTCACAGAAGGCTTTGCTAATTAGCATCGTCCCTATATAACATGGAATATAGAAACTCCCCGGATCTTTTAGTTTATGTGTATTCTCGTTTCGGAGATAAGCGCTTGACTCCTCCGTGCGGGCCATTGTTTTCGACTTTGCGAACTTCCCACGATGCACCAGAACATCTTTCATGAACCTAGCGAACTGGGGCATTTGGTGCAGTGCTTCGAGTATAGGTACCTCTACTGAGATCGATTTCAGCATGTCCAGAAATTTACCAAACTCAGCATCTTTCTTTTCATTCGTCAATCGCTGTGGGAACGGTACAGTAAGGGGTGGTTGAGCCCTTATGGCAGGCTTCCGATTCGTTTCTCTGGCTTTTTCGTTCTCGGTCTCTCCCAGAGGTTCTAGTGTGTCAAGTCCCAGGTCCCTTTCAGCAGCCGACGGTCCTGGCATCTCTTTTAGAACCCTCCCGCTTCGCAGCATCACTGTCTTGCACTGTTCTACCAGATTGACCTCCGCTCTCCCTGGTAGCTTCCCCGGTATCCTGGAGATCTGGTTTGCGATATGAGTTACTTGAATCTCTAGCGACTTCTACCTGGTGGCAAGATCCCTTACCGATGACCCCAACCCTTCGATCATCATATTTGTCTGTGAATGTCGTCGCTAAAAATCAGTGTTCGCCTCCCGTTGCGTTCGAATGAAGTTCTCCAGCATATTCTCCAGACGGGTGTTAGAGGGTCATGGCTGCCCAATCTCTCTCAGCGGTTGGAACCTCCCCAAGTTTTTCTTATAAGGAAAATTTTGGTGATTCCTCCACCCCGGATGAGAAATGATGGAGTATGGGTTATTGAGCCTTGGGTTGTAGTCCCCAACAACATCGCAGTGCTCAATCTGTTCGTCTAGAGTTCCCTGCCCTCCATGGTGGTCCTCTCGATATGCTGCCGCTCCCTCTTCGAAGACAATGGAAGCGCATGCAGATGAAGGATTCATAGATTTGAATCATCTGCTGAGTGCGTCCATCCTTGCTGCTAGGTGGTCCATGGAGTTGACAGTGTATCGTCCCGCTGCAGGTGTTGGTTGACCACGTTCGGAAGCCCATTGATGGTGGTTCTAAGCCACTTCTTCAATCAACTCTTCCGCTTCCTCTATGGTCTTATTCATTAGTGCTCCTCCTGTGGCAGAATCTAGGGACATCTTCATGGTGTAAGCGATCCCATTGTAGAAAATGTGGATCACCAGCCACCTTTCCAGTCCGTGGTGGGGGCATTGGTAGAGTAGCCGCTTGTAGCGATCCCAAGCCTCAAATAAGGACTCCCCCTCCTTCTGGCGGAAGCTCTGATAAGATGGTGCATGTGAGCAGTCTTGCTTGGTGGGAAGTATTTGTTCAGGAACTGCTGCTCACATTGCTCCCATGTAGTGATGCTTCCCAAAGGTAGGGAGTGAAGCCATGCCTTAGCCTTATCTCGCAATGTGAACGGGAATAGGCATAGGTAGATCGCGTCAGCAGGGACTTCATTCATCTTCATTGTTGAGCAGATTTCTAAAAATGCATCTAGGTGTCGATTTGAGTCTTCAGTCGTAGCTCCCCCAAATTGACTCTACTGGACCATATGTATAAGTGCTGGTTTAAGTTCAAAGTTATTCGCCGAAATAGATGGTCCAGCTATACTCGACCTAAATTCTCTAGCACTAGGAGCTGTGTAATCTAGCAGAGGTCGGCTACCTATGTTCACTTCGGATGCGGCTTGATCCTCCATCCTTCACTGCTCTGCTTTCCGACGATGAAAGGTCCATTTGATTTCTATGTCGATCGGAATTAGGCCTCTGGATCCTAAGCGTCTAAGCATACGAAGAACCGAGCCACAAAAAATTAGGAGTGCTACCCTATTCTAAGAGCAGAAAACAAAACAATCTAGCTAAGCAAAATCTAAGATGCAAATAGAAAATAGGAAACTACTGCTAAAAGTAAAAACTAAATCTAAATATGGAAAATATAGAACTAAAGCAAATGAAGCGAACTAAAAAGAAAATAAAGCAAGTAAATAAATCTAATCCTAAATCCGATCCAATTTACCACTGTTCGATTTGATATCGAATCAATCATTCCCCGGCAACGACGCCAAAAACTTGTTGCGCACGAACACGACCTCAAATCTCACGACGAAGACCATCGAGGACTCAAAGCGCACCCTCACGCTCAACGCCCGCAAGTGCATGGATGTCGTCAAGTAATAAAGATTATCGATCCCACAAGGACAGGGATTCGAATATCAATATATTCAGTGATTGTAATTATTCGTAAGTAACTCTAAGAGGTTTCAATTGGTGAGGGTTGTCGGTGGACTTTACTCTATACGGTGTCACACGGAGGAGGAAGAGAGTGTGCCGAGGTCTTCAAAGGTGATTCTAGGACTTCGGTTTCACTTATGTATCACAAAACAATGCTGTCAATTGGTGTTGTTTAGACGTTTATCTATGGTTTTGTGGAAGGGACATCATACACTTTCTCGATAAGCCACCGCATCTACCGGGAGCTATCTCCGCCTAAAAGGACGGGATAGACGGTATGAGGATGCCAAATCAATCCCTACGATGAACCGTTTCTGATTCCATCGCACCTTTCTACCCACAGTTATAGGAGATCAGGTTTACCACTAGGTTTCTTGTATAAAATCCCCTAAATCTTAAATACAAGGGATGTCACACTTCATATTGCCTAAGCATAGCAGATAGAAAACCAAACACGCATAGATATAGTAAAAACAACTACCAATTGTCAAATCAAACTCAAAGGCAGAATTTAAAATGAACCAACATTGTAATGTGCACACAAGCTACTCCCTAATCCTTGAATCAAAAGTACTACTCCATGTATATGAAGGAAGAATCACAAAGCATATTTACATTCGAATACATAAGGAATAAAATGCAGGAACAAAGGATTACAATGCTTTTTTTGTCTTCTCTCCAGTGTTGAAGTACAAGGAGTGGACCTCCGGTGGCATTCCTCCTCCTCGTTGTGAGTTCCTGAAGCTTTTTAGGGCTTCAGCATACTGTCCTAGCCGTCGTGCCTCCCCCCTAGGGTTTGGGCGGAGACATCCTTATATAGACATCACCTCGGACCGCTGCAAAATTCAGAAAAAAACCCTAGTCGCGCAAATCTGGCGGGCCGCCACACGGCCGTGTGGAAACACATGCCCAGGCCATGTGCAACCCTAGGGTGGCTGATCTCGCCCATTTGACACGGTCGTGTGTAGCCACACGCCCTGGGCATGTCCCATTCTGCGTCTAGCTGCAAAATGTCCTTTTGCTCCAAAAGTGCACCTTTTCCCCCCGAAATGCTATCCTGCACACAAAAGTACAAATAGCAGACCTCCAAACCAGAAAATAGGAAATGCATGCAAAATAGAGTGACATATGCATGAAACTAACATAAAAATGTAATGAGATGTGAGCGAAAACTACTCCTAAAACCCTATATATTTTGCTCACATCAGCAATCTACATTTTAGGCATTAAGATCTATAGCGATAGATCTAAGAGATTGCTTGGCCTAAGTCAGAGTGTATACATCAACAAGGTGCTTAAAAGTTTTACCATGCAGAACTCCAAGGACTTCTGGCAATATCACATGGTGTGAGTCTTTCGAAGGCTCAATGCCCTTCTTCTAAGGAAGAAAGGGAACGCATGGATTAGATCCCTTATGCATCTGCTATAGGGTCTATTATGTACGTCATGCTATGCACTCATCCTGATGTCTCATATGCTTTAAGCATGACGAGTAGGTACCAGTCAGATCCAGGTGACTATTATTGGATAACCGTCGAGAATATTCTTAAGTACTTGAGAAGAACTAAAGAATATTTCTTGATATTTGGAGGCAATGAGGAGCTCGCTGTAAAGGGTTACAGCGATGGTAGCTTCCAAACGGACAAGGATGATTACAGATCGCAGTAAGGGTATATCTTTTGTTTAAATGGTAGTGTTGTGAGCTGGAAGAGTTCAAAGAAAAACACAGTCGCAGATTCTACTACAGAGGCCAAGTATATTGCTGCTTCTGATGCGGCAAAGGAAGATATTTGGATCAGAAAGTTTTTTTATGATCTTGGTGTAGTTTCTAGTATCGTGAGCCCTATAGAGCTTTATTGTGATAATAACGGGGCTATAACAGAGGCTAAGGAATCTCGTTCTCACCAGTGTTCCAAACATATACTACAGCGATATCATCTCATTCAAGAGATCATCGATAGAGGAGATGTGTGGATATGCAGAGTAGATACTGATGCTAACATTGCGGATCCCTTGACCAATGCTTTGGCACAGAGAAAGCATGATTGTCATACTAGGTCACTGGATCTTAAAAATTTCAGTGATTGGCACTAGTACTAGTGGGAGATTGTTAGTGTCATCCCTTAGTGGCAATCATGAGATGATTGATTAGGGATCGCATGTATCATATTTCATTAATAACAAGCAAAGATTGATTATTGTATTTTCTTTATGCGTGTGTTAGCCAAATAAATATAATAATGCCCTTGAATAGTAGGTTCAAATCTAGAGTATATCAATTGGTAGAATTGATTATGAGAAGTTGTAGAGAACACTATACTTAAACATTCCTAGTCAAATATTGTATTAATAGACAAAGGGATATATTGATACATTGAGACTAGCATGTAGATCAATGGATGACTTGATCTCACAAGTCATGGATATGTGATATCACATTGACACATGGGTATATATTGGACAATATATATACTGAATTAACCCACCATGAGAAAGTTTATGGATCGTTATATGAAGTGTCATAAACTTTCTCATGTGACTATTAGTATGAATACTTCTTAGACCTGAAATCACTACGGTTCCCTACATATGGAGCTATGTACTTTGGTATCGTCTAACGTCACCCGTAATAGGGTGCACTATAACGGTGATAACTGGGTATGTAACAAATTATGCAGAGGAATGTGAGTGATGTAGATGGGATCTATCCCTCCCATATGACAGGAGTGATATCTTTGGCCTCTTGATAGAGTATGACCACGAAATGCATGGCCATGCTCAAATGAGTCAATATGAGATATTGAGCTCATTTGTTTGAGTGAGTCTACTTGGGGATCAAGAAACATAAAGATCGATAAGGGGATGATGCAGTCTATGCCTCATTGATCGATCTAAGATATCAAGGATAGAAGGACACTATCATACAAGATAATAGTCACAGAAAGGTTTTGTCGGATCTTGACATTTTCGTAACTTAGGTAGCAATGATGCATTGCTAGATGTCGCTCATTGCTTATGTGTCTAAAGTGGTTTAGAGACATTGCCAACATTACGAAAACCTATAGGGTCACACACAAAGAACATGTTATTTTGGAGATGACATTCATTTTAGTTTGACTAAATGAACCATTAGGCATTGAATTGGATTCATTGAAAGGATTGGATTTGAGTTAGACTCAAATTAAATGGCCGAATTTGAGTTGGACTCAAATTGATTTGACTTGAGTTGGACTCAAATCAATTTTGATGGAATAAATTTATCATGCATGATTAATGTGGATTAATCATGCATTGAAGAGGAAAAATCAAAAGCTAGATGAATGGACTCAAATTGATTTGACTTGAGTTGGACTCAAATCAATTTGGATGGTATAAATTCATCATGCATGATTAATGTGGATTAATCATGCATTCAAGAGGCAAAACCAAGAGTTGGATCATGCATTGAAGAGGAAAAACCAAGGGTTGGATGAAACCTTTCATATTCATGGGATGAATATAAAAAGGGGGCCTTGGATCATGATGTTGTTGGTTGAAAATTGCCTTTGTTTTTCCCCTCTTCTTCCCTTGGCCGAAATCTTCTCTTGGCCTAGCATCTTTTGTGGTGTTACTAGCACAACCTTTCTCCAAAGAGTGTTCGTGTGGATACCATAGAGGCACGGACACTTTGAACGTGCAAGAGATCCGACGGACCATGGACAAGCGGGATAAACAAAGGGCACGCATCAAAGGTATACCCTATAGGATAGGGCTTTAGTATGAGTTTTCTTTCGCATGGATCACTCGAGGGATCCTTTTTCTGCTGCGATTTTCTTATTTATCGCATAGAATTCCCAACATATGTATGACTAAATGGCATGGAAAATTCATAGTCATATGGAGTTATTGACTGAGAAGTCAAGTAGATCAAGATTGACCAGAGACTTGATTGGAAAAATTCAAGTATGGATACTTGGCAATAGAGAAGTTTAAAAATGAATTCTTGGTAAGGGAAGTCCAAGTTTAAATACTTGGCAATGAAAGTTCAAGAATGGATACTTAGCAAGGGAAGTTCAAGTTTAGAGACTTGGCAAGAAAAGTCCAAGTATGGATACTTGACAAGGGAAGTCTAAGTTTGGAGACTTGGCAAGGAAAGTCCAAGTATGGATACTTGGCAAGGGAAGTCCAAGTTATGGAGACTTGGCAAAGGGAAAGTCCAAATATGAAGACTTAGCAATGGAAGTCCTAGAGGTGAGGCTTCTTGGTAAAGGAAGATCCGTTAGCATGACAAAAGCTGAAGGGAGCACTTAAAGGCTAGCATAAAGGGTGAGGAGTCGTGGACTCAATATGAAGGTGTGAGGATGATGGAAGAAGCTTGAAGGCTTAAGTTTAGGCTAAGGTACCCGATAGCATGACGAAGTTGAAGGAAGCACTTGAAAGATAGCACAAAGGGTGAGGAGTCATAGACTCAACCTGAGGGCATGAGGCTGATGGAAGTAGCTTGAAATCTTAGGTCTAGGCTAAAGGTAAGAGTCAAGTATGAGAGGATTATACTTGATAAAGTAAACCACAGTTTTGATGTGTACTAGTCGACTAGTGAGTTAAAATAATCACACAGATTGTTTGGCAGTCGACTGGTTGTATTGACCAGTCGACTAGTTGAGTAATCAACTCAAGTACTCGAGAGACTCGGTGCTCAAGTAGTCGACTACTATGGTGAGACAGTCGACTGACTGCGGATAGTCGATACTCAGACTCGATGCTCGGGAAGTTGACTATTGTGGAGAAGCAATCGATTGGCCATGGGCAGTCGAGATGGTTGTGCTCTGATGGAGGAGTCGACTATTGCGATGAGGCAGTCAACTGGCTTCAGTGAAAAGGAGGATAGAATGTTTCTGAGTCAACTAATGGCTCATGGCAGTCGACTTTTAGCCTATTGCAATCGATTGATAGCTATGAGCAGTCGATTAATTGGTTGAAATTCGATGTGGTTTAAGTCATTGTGAGACAACGGTCTAGTGACCAGTCGATTGGGGGTAAGGTCAGTCGACTTGTTGATGGAAAATCAACCCGATGGGAGCTTATAAAGATGGACTTGATGGAGGATTTGACAGTCGATTCTTGGTGACTTTGAAGGGAAATTGTTGTTGCATTCCAGACCTTCCAAGCCTTCCCAAAGCAACCAAAATAATAACGATCAAAAGCTCACTTGTGGAAAGTATCTTTATTCATTTATTTCATTTGTATTTGTATTTGGTTGTTGTATTCTTATATAAACTCTAAGTACTTGTAAGAGGTTTCTCCAACTACGGTGTGATTCCGAGAAGGAGAAGTTTTAGTGGTGGTGCATCGCTAGAGCTCGACCGTGGATTAGGAACTAGGATTCTGAACCACGTAAAATACTGGTGTTGTGGTTGTGAGTCTTCTTGTTTTATTTATTTGTTTACATTGTTTTGTTTCTGCTGCATATAATGTTTTGTAGACAAGCACATGAACAATCACGAATGAAATCGAAGAGAGAGTTTGAATCAACGTTATTCACCCCCTCTAGTGCACATTAAGGTCCCAACAATTAGTATCAGAGTGAGGTTGCTCTTCAACGGACTAATCTCCAAGAGAGCATGAGCTACAGAAGTAGAAGATCCAGTGGGAGAATCAAGACAATGGAGTTCAATGATAGACTAGGATACGACATCCGAGTACCAGCTCCCTATGGATTTTATGGATTAGAAGGATTTGGTCGATGGATGGCAAGAATAGAGGCATTCCTTCAAATGGACATAGAAGATTGGTTTATGTTGATGGATGGATTTGAAACTCCTAAGGACAAAAAGGGAAAAATTCTTAAAAGGAGCAAATGGACAAAGGAGCAAATTGAAAAATCAAAAATAAACGAGAAGGTAACAAACTTTTTGGTTAATTTAATTCCTAATGACCTATTGTGTAAGATAGGTAAATATCAAGATGCCAAGGATTTATGGAGTAAACTTGTCAAACTCCATGAAGAACCCTCACCAGTCTAAACCCAACGTGAAGATGATGATAAGTCTGAAGAAGAAAGCTCATCATCATCCCAAGAGCTTGAAGATTCGGAGGTTGATAGGTGTTCAACATTCGAAGTAGAAGAAGTGAAAGGAATCTCCACCTCTAGGATTGAGGGGAAGTTAGATCCTCGATGTCGGAGCAAGAGGAGGAGCTTTCTATATCCGAGAGTGACAAAGAGCAAGCTCAAGTCTCCTCTATCATTGAAGGTAACTCAAATGCAATTGTTAGAAATAAAGATCATATAATTTAGTTTAAGTGTAGAAAAAAGGGACATTATAAGAGTAAATGTCCAAGTAAAGTCAAGAAGAATACTCAAGTAGTGTCAACGGCCAAGGAGAAGCTCAAGGAGGTCAAAACCTCAACACGCAAGGGAAAGAAACACATAGTGTGCTTCTCTTGTAATCAAAAAGGTCATTATCGGAGCCAATGTCTAAGGGAGAGGCGTCCTCAGAAAGAAAAAGAAAAGAACTCAAGTGTAGGGGAGATCCTAAGGCAAACCTAAGATATCAACCTTAAATTCAATTCCTTTTTGTCATGATAAGAAGCATGCTAGAAATAAATTTTATTGTTTAACTACTCAACATCATGATGATAGCCCTAAGGAAAATTCTAGAATCATTACTCTAGGACTACCCTATCTAAAGAAAATATTAAAACTTATAAAAGGTAACCTAATTTGATAAAGGATAGGAAGAATGACAACAACCTAGGTAATAACCCTATGAAAACTAAACAAATGCCTACAAAGAAGAAGAATGTCTAAATATATAATGGAGGATAAAAAATTGAGAAATTAGAAGAAGAAAATTAAGTGTTGGGGTCAAAACTTGATAAATTAGAAAATATCTTTAAAAATATGAAAAATATTCTTAAAGGGTTTAGTGGACAAAATTTAGATTTTATGAGGCAAAATCTAGATAAGGACAAAAAGGATTTGGATTACAAACCTAAGTCCAAGAAATTATACAATCCTACCATAGTGTTCCATATAGTTATGAAACTAGCTCTAGGTGTAGGAAAGTCAAGGTTACAAGGGAAGTCATCCCTAAAGTTGACCTTGATAAGAGTCAAGTGACTAAGATTTATAAGAAGTCTAGAAAAATCACTAAGAATATTACAAGAAAAGATATCCCTAGAGTTAACCTAGATGATACAACAATGGCTAAGGCTTCCAAGAATCCTAGAAGAGTCATTAGGAAGGTATCAAGGGAGGTTATCCCTAGTGAATACCTAGAAAATCAAAGAAGCTCCAATAGATATTGGATTCCTAGGAGTGTGATCCTTTCACACTAGATAGGTATAGGGTATGTCAACTTCAAATGGAAAGATAGTTAACCTAACTATAGTGGAGTTGATAATCTATAGCATTTTCAAGATATAGATACTTTTAAAATGAAAGTGAAATTATGATCCTAAAAGCTTTTAGGATATGCCAATAGAAATAATATAAGTTTGAAAAATTGATCATAATTGGCACAATTAAGTTAGAGTCAATAGTGTGTCAAGATAGGATTTTGTCACACTCAAAGAAGCGAACATGTATTATATCAAGTTTGGTACTTGACATAAATTCTAGAAAATGACAATTATATTTAAGATTTAGGTATCTCTATACCTTTATATAATAAAAATTTGTCATATTGTGTTTTAACATACTCCATGTCATGACATCATGTGTTACATGATCATTTAAAATATGTCATGCTAATACTTACATTATTTTTATTATGTCATCATATCATGTATCATTGGCAATGTTTTTAAACTACTCAATTATATATGTCATGATCATACTCTTGCATTAAATTCATAAATTTGAAATAAAAGACAATTGACATTATTTGGCACCTACAAAAGGTGATCAAATTAGAATGCCTAGATAGCAATATATGATGCTTTGTTTAAGGAAGAACCAACCCACATATCACAAAAATCATAAGATAACATGTATGTATTGAAATACCTTAAACACATGTGAGATGTTCGGAAAATGAGTTAAGTCCAATGTGCTTATATGTTGCATCTATATGAATTCACACTCATAATATGACATGAATGAATGAGGAAAGCTAATGTACAAGTCATGTACACTTAGCTCGTTGATCATTATTGAAAATAAGGGTTGAAAATAATTTTAAAATCATTTTAGAAAACCTTGGTGAAATCTATCTTTTGATAGTAATCACCATTGAGAATATTGATACAAGTTAGGCAAAAATATTAAAGTTTTCAATAGTTTTTAATTTTATATCATTCTTATAAAATAATGGATATTTTAATAGAAAACTATTTTTTTCCCCATAGTATTTAACATAAGTAATGTGTGTATAAAGTTTCATGATTTTTCTAAAATCGTATAATTACTTGTGCATTTTTAAAATAAATATAAAAAACTTGATTTCAATAAATGCAGAAACTAGTCGACTACTTATTTAGTCAGTCGACTGGTGATGGTATCAATCGACAAGTAGCTAAAACCAATCGATTGATGGGTTTGATCTTTAGATGATCAAGTTTAGATTAGTTATTAAACCATAACCCTAGGTTAGTTAGCATCTCCTAACCCTATAATTTGCTTAGACAAGTATTGGATGAGTGAGATTTTCATTGAAAATGATTAGGAGAATTAATTAGAGTGAAAATCAAATTTTAAAGGACGTTAAAATTCAAGGTCAGACTTTTATCCTTATTTTTTATTATGTAAATTTTCTATAGGCTTAGGTGTTGGGTTTCCGGCACCGCGGCGAGTGTGTGTTCAAACATGTTTCGTAAACATGTGCACAGCGGAAGAAATAAAAATAATAAATCTATATTTATTACAACACACACATCACACACATGCATAGTACAACATGTGTAGACATAACCGTAAATTTAAATTTGCAATAAAAGGAAATTTAACTACGTATACCTTTCGTATCACGTGTAGCGGGAACGGCATCAACCGGAATGATCCTCGCTAGAATCGTCTCTATCCGTATCCACGCCAAGTATCTTCGGGATGACTTCACAAAGTAACGAGCTTCGTCTTCGTACGGGTTACTAGCCTCGTGTTGAAGACAACGTGATCGAGAGAGGATCACGATCCGAATCCAAATTCGGATCCAAAGACGAGTCCTCAAAACTCGCTTCTCCGGAGAGGTATTCGTCAACCGTTTGGCCAGAATCGCCGTCCTCCACCTCATGAGGATTACGGAGATCAAATCCCGTAAGTTAGCGCTGTCGGAGCTCAACCGTCGTCAAGCGATGCTCCGACGAGAGAAACAAGCTGTCAGAAAACTGGACAGCTTTGGTGGAAAATTAGGGCCGGCCAAAAAGGTAGGATGAAGCTCACCTTGATGCCAAACCCAATGGAGATCACCACGGAGATCCTCCGGAAACAGCTCGGCCGGCAAGAGTGAAGGTCAGCACCTTGGATCTTGGCCAAGGAGCTTCAAGGTGGCGGCAGGAGGTTTTGATTAGGGCTTAATAAACCCTTAAGCCTTCTTTTATAGAGAACTAATTCTCTTAATGGTTATTGGATCATAACCATAAGGCCTGTTAACCCGCTCCATTAATATAAGTTAAAATAAATCAAACCATGATGGTTTATTTTAAGTTAAAACGAACCGAACCAACTTTGGTTCATTCGTTTAAAATAAACCAAACCCTTTGGTTTATTCTCCTCCATTGGATTAGAACCAAACCATTTTGGTTCATCTATTATGTCTTCATAAGACACGGCCCATCCACGCTTCCATTGCGACTGAAACGATTTCATGCTCGCTCCATGTTTGGTCTAACCAAACCTAGTTTCTCTCAGTCTGAGAATCCCATTCTCAAGCTCGTTTTAAATCCTTCGGATTACGCTCGTTGTACGTGTGACCAAATAGGTTCTCGGTTTATGTTAGGCGTCTATAATTAACCATTAATTATAGAACGATCATGAGTGGCACCTAGTAGTACATCATGATCCCCAATTAACCGAAAAGATCAACGGTTGATCCAGAACTATTTCTGAAACCCTTCAGCAGCTCGAATGAATCATGCCCCATTCCCTTCACTCATCTTATACCCACTTGGTTCAGGACATGGTCTATAGTGTCAGTCTCCACTAGGCTGACTACGTCACACCTAGCCCAAGTATCATTTCCTCGTCCTATGGATTCTAGTTATTGCACATGTATCGGAGAGTACCTTACTCTAAACATGTAATGCTTTGGCCAAAGACTTTAGTATCAATCCAACGAGAGGCCATGGGTATACATCTCCTCGCAAGGAGTGGTGAATCCTTTATAGGCTATTCAAACACCTTCGATCACTTCGACTTATACCCAATCATCCCGGGTCCACATCTCCACAGAGATGCTTGCTTAAGATGTCAAAGCATAAGTCTTTATGATCAAGATGACTTGAATACCGCAAGTCAAAGGAACATTGCACTTAAGCTACAGTAAGAACTTCATTGACATATCTATATATGCAGAGAATCATATGAAGTCTTACGGCTGGTCACTCCAATGAACTAGTTACCATAACTAGCATCCACGATTAACTCCGGACATCACAATGTCTCCAGCCAGTGAGAACCAGCTGCTTGGATACACCAAGGAGTATACCTCGTGCTAGTCTCAACAGAATTGATAGTGTCCAAATCCATCAATTTATCGACTAGGGATAATTCCGATACATCACAATTACACATGTAGAGATACTCACTAGTTGTGATCCAATCACAAATTCTCTCATGCTGTGAATCGTATCGTGGACATTTAGTAAATGAGTTTAAGATCCAATCAAATACATGAAGACATGTATACTCAAATAGTGAATCTTCATTTATCATATAAATGGTTCATACATAAGGCGATTGCCTTAGGACATCTCTCATATATTACTAACATTAGGAACTCTCCAAGGATATTTTTGGTGCAATGGTCAAGGAGAGCAAGCCTTTAGGGGAAGTTTGTCCATCAAGACATGATGGATGAATTTTTGCAAAGGGAAAAAGTGAAAAAATACCTTTCATTATGTGATAAGGGTTTTATCAATAAGGAAGGATTGAATATGAAGAAAAATGGGGAGAATATATAATCTCATTGTAGAATTGAGATATAGAAGTCTTTGAGAGACTTTTTAATGTGTGCCAAATGGGGAGAAATAAAGGGTTTAAGTTAGAAAATCTTCATTATGCTTTGGCATAAGAAGAAGCACATTGAGCTTATGGGTTAGCCTAACTTAAAGATATTATCAAACATCAAAAATAAGGAGATTATTGGTGTAATCAACCTTAGGTCAAGGTTGACCAGACTCGAGTGATACTTGAGTAGAGTTTTGATGTTTGACAATGTATTTGACAATACATATGTAGGGAATTCTTTATATGCCAAATAGCATATGCGCAACGGAAAAATTAGGATCCCTTCCTAGTGATCCTTGCGAAAGAAAACCTCGTACAAAATAAATTTCTCTAAAACCAAACCTATCTTATAGGAGAGGATTACCTTTGTTGCGTGCCCTTGTTAATCCCGCTTTTCCTTTTGGTTTGTTGGATCTTTAGCACGTTCAAATGTCCGTGCCTCTATACGTATCCACACGAGCAAGCTCTTGTCTCACAAAAGAAAAACTAGAAGGGCTCTCCTTTACTTCTTGCTAGAGAAGTCCCTAAAGGAGAGGAAGCTAGGGAAAAAGAGAAGGGAAGAAGAAGACTACTCTTCTTGCTAGCCTACACTCACAAAACCACACAACCAAAGCTTCCACCAAGCTCTCAAGCTCTCACACAACCACAATCACACTTTGGCCGGCCACTCCATGGAGTCTTTTATAGGGTTGGAAAAACCCTTTCACCTCCTACCATTCAATGCAATCCATTGCATTGAGACACCTTGTTTGGCCGGCCACTTTAAGGAGACAAAAACCACTTTGTCTCCTTCCACCTTATCTAGCTTAGGTGGCATGCTTGTGTGGCATTCATGCATGTTGAATTAATCTTATTAATTCAATAAGCCCACCTTATCTAGCTTAGGTGGCATGCTTATGTGGCATGCTTGTGTGGCATTCATGCATGTTGAATTAATCTTATTAATTCAATTAAGCTTATGTTATCATATTGAATTAATCTCATTAAATCAATAAGGTAACATATTGAATTAATCTCATTAAATCAATAAGCTAAAATTCTCATTAAGCTTAAAGTCCAAAAACCATTTTGTACTTAAGCTTATTCCCAAATTATTCTAGTCAAACTAGAATGCACTAATTCTTCTAATCATCATGCTCTTTGTGTGTGACCCTATAGGCTCTCATAACGTTGGAAGTGGATCTAAACTCTTTTAGATACACAAGCAATGAGCGGCATCTAGCAATACATCATTGCTACCCAAGTTACGAAATAAGTCAAGATCCGACTAACCTTTCCGTGACTACTATAATGTATGACCGTGTCCTTCTATCCTTGATATCAGATTGACCAATGAGGCATAGGCCGTGTCATCCTCGATCAATCTATGTGTTTCTTGATCCACAGTAAACTAACTCAAACAAATGAGCTCAATATCTCATATTGACTCATTTGAGCATGGCCATGCGTTTTAGTAGTTCTACTCAATCAAAGGGGCCCACCGATATCACTCGTCGTATATGAGGATAGATCCCATCTACATCACTCACATCCCTCCGCATAATTTGTTATATACCCAAGAATCGCCTTTATGGTCCACCACATTACGGGTGGACGTTTGTGATACCAAAGTACATAATTCCTTATGTAGGGAACCGTAGTGACTTCGTGTTCGAGGACTATTCATACCAATAGTCACATGAAAGTTTATGACACTCATATAACGATCCATGAAACTTTTCTCATGGTCGATTCTATATATTCTCTAATATATACCCATGTGTCAACTTGATATCATATATCCATGACTTGTGAGATCAAGTCATCAATCGACCTACATGCTAGTCTTTATGTATTAATATTGCCCTTGCATATTAATACTTGACTAGGAACATTTAGGAAAGTGTTCTCTCTGACCTCTCATAATCAATTACGCGCCAATTGATGTGTCAGTAGATAAGAACCTACTTTCTAGGGCATTATTATATTTAATTTAGGCACAAGCAATATTTAAATATAATAATCAATCCTTTGCCTTTATTGAATATGATACAAAATGTTCCCTTTTCAACCATCACATGATTGGCTCTAGGGCTATAACTAACAATCTCCCACAAGCACTAGTACCAATCACTATGATATCTAATACCTAGTGACCTAGTGTGACCATCATGCTTCCTCTGTGCCAAAGCCTTGGTCAATGGATCTGCGATGTTAGCTTCTGTCGGTACTCTGCATATCCTCACATCTCCTCTATCGATGATCTCGAATGAGATGGAAGCGCCGCGATATGTGTTTGGTCCGTGATGTGATCGAGGTTCCTTAGCACTGCAATAGCCCCATTGTTGTCACAATAGAGGTCTATTGGATCTGTAATGCTAGGAACTACCCCAAGTTCAGCGATGAACTTGCGGAGCCAAATGACCTCCTTTCTTTGCATCGACGCAATATACTCGGCATTGTAGAATCGAAAGCGTGTCTGCTTTGAACTCTTCCACTCACGGCTCCACCATTCAGCAAAACACGACCCGATTGCGATCTATAGTCATCCTTGTCTGTTTGGAAGCTTGCATCATGTAACCCTTTACACTAGCTCCTCATTGCCTCGAATATCGAAATATTCTTTCGTTCTTCGTAAGTATTTAAGAATATTTTTGACTGCTATCCGATGACTTTCACTGGATCCAGTAGTATCTACTCGTCATGCTCAAAGCATACGAGGCGTCGAGCAGTACAAAGCATGACGTACATGATAGACCCTATGGCGGATGCATAAGGGATCTTATCCATGCGATCTCTCTCCTCCTTAGAAGAGGGACATTGAGTCTTCGAAAGACTCACACCATGTGATAAAGGCAGAAATCCTTTCTTGGAATTTTGCATAGCAAAACGATCTAGCACTTTATCAATGTATGTACTCTGATTTAGGCCAAGTAATCTTTAGATCTATCTCTATAGATCTTGATGCCTAGAATATAGGCAGCTTCACCTAAGTCTTTCATCGAGAAACAATTCCCTAACTACATCTTCACAGACTGGAGTGAGGGAATATCATTTCCGATGAGAAGTATGTCATCTACATACAAGACAAGAAATACAACTGTGCTCCCACTATTTCTCTTGTAGACACAAGGTTCATCTTCATTCTTGATGAAACCAAACTCCTTGATTGCATCATCGAATCAAAGATTCCAGCTTCGAGAGGCTTGCTTTAGTCCATAAATGGACCTTTGCAGTTTGCATACCTTTCCAGGATGCTTTGGATCTTCAAAACCCTCAGGCTGTGTCATGTACACATCCTCGAGTAGCTTTCCATTCAGAAAAGTAGTTTTGACATCCATCTGCCAGATCTCATAATCGTGGTAGGCTGCAATAGCAAGTATGATCCGAATGGATTTAAGCATCGCAACTGGTGAAAAGGTTTCATCATAGTCAATACCATGAATTTGTTTGAATCCTTTAGCCACCAATCTACCTTTATAGGTATGCTTATTACCATCCATGTCAGTCTTTACTTTAAAGACCCACTTACACCCAATGGGTTTTACCCCTTCAGGTGGATCAACCAAAGTCCACACTTGGTTAGTGTACATGGATTTCATTTCGGATCTCATGGCCTCTAGCCATTTCTCGGAATCTGGGCTCTTCATAGCTTCTTGATAGGATGTAGGCTCATCAAGATCGACAAGCAATACGTCACCGTTGTCAGTCAAGAGAAAAGAATATCTCTCGGGTTGACGACGGATCCTATCAGATCTACGAAGAGGTTGGTCTACTTGAACAGGTGTTTGCTCCACAACTCTTTGGGCAACAATTTCCTCATCCACAACACTTTGTGGTTCCTGTTCATTTTCCATCGAAGCCTTAGTGTTATCGTCATCTTGAACTTCTTCAAGATGAATTTTACTCCCACTAGTTTTTCTAGAAATAAATTCTCTTTCTAGAAAGACAGCATTTCTGGCAACAAACACCTTGCCAAGTGTGGGATTGTAAAAGTAATATCCCTTAGTTTCCTTGGGATATCCTACAAAATAACACTTATCTGATTTGGGTCCTAGTTTATCTGAGACTTGACGTCTAACATAAGCTTCACAACCCCAAATCTGTATAAAAGACATTTTGGGACTCTTCCCAGTCCATATCGTATATGGTGTGTTTTCTACGGCTTTTGATGGGACGCGATTAAGTGTGAAAGCGGCTGTCTCTAGAGCTAGTCCCCAAAAGGAAGTAGGTAGATCAGTCTGGCTCATCATTGATCGTACCATATATAATAGAGTACGATTTCTCCTTTCAGATACACCATTCCATTGTGGTGTTCCAGGTGGAGTGAGTTGGGATATTATCCCACACTCAGCCAGGTGATCACGAAACTCTTGACTAAGGTATTCACCACCTCGATCTGATCGAAGTAGCTTAATACGCTTACCAAGTTGGTTTTGTACTTCATTCTTGAATTCTTTGAACTTTTCAAAGGATTCTGACTTATGTCTCATCAAGTATAAGTAGCCAAATCTACTCATATCATCAGTGAAAGTAATAAAGTACTTATAGCCTCCTCTGGCTTCGACATTGAAAGGGCCACATACATCAGTATGTATGAGTCTTAACAAGTCCGTCGCTCTCTCGCCATGTCCACTAAATGGAGTTTTAGTCATCTTTCCTAAAAGACAAGATTCGCATACCTCATATGATTCAAAATCAAATGAGTCCAATAATCCATCTTTATGGAGTTGGGATATGCGTTTTTCATTTATGTGACCTAGGCGACAGTGCCAGAGATATGTTTGGTTCAAATCATTCGATTTGAACCGTTTGGTATTTACGTTATATATTGGGTTTTCTAAATCTAGAACATAGAGACCATTCATAAGTGGTGCATTACAATAGAACATTTCATTCAAATAAATGGAACAACATTTGTCCTTTATTATAAAAGAAAAGTTTTTCTTGTCTAAACAAGATACAGAAATTATGTTCTTTGTCAATGCAGGTACATATAAGCACTCCTCTAGTTCTAAGATAAGCCCAGTGGGCAAAAGACAAAGAATATGTTCCTACAGCTACAGCAGCAACTTTTGCGCCATTGCCTACTCATAGGTCCACTTCGCCTTTTGCCATTAGTCTACTATTTCTCAGTCCCTGCACATTAGTACAAATGTGAGATGCACATCCGGTATCTAATACCCATGTAGAAGAAATAGATAGATTAACTTCTATAACGTGTATACCTGAGGCAGAAGTCCCACTTCTTTTATTCTTTACTTCCTCAAGGTAGACTTTGCAGTTCCGCTTCCAGTGTCCAGTCTCACCGCAATGGAAGCAGTCCCCTTCCTTAGGTACTTTACCTTTACCCTTTGAAGTGGATGAATTGGCCTTGCCTTTGGCTTGGGTCTTACCCTTGCCTTTGTGCTTACCTTTGTCCTTTTTGACCATTAGTACGTTACTAACTTTCTTCTTGAGATTCGGTTCAGCAGTTCTTAACATGCTGAGAATCTCAGGCAAAGGCTTATCAATTTCATTCATGTTATAATTCATGATGAATTGATTATATGTTTCCGGCAACGATTGCAGGATAACATCGGTTGCCAATTCTTGGCTCAGTGGAAAACCTAGTCTTTCAAGGTTCTCAACGTACCCAATCATTTTAAGTACGTGAGTTCCTCAGTGTTCCTTCTTGCATCTTGCATGCAAAAAGAGCCTTAGACACTTCAAAACGCTCGTGCCTGGCTTGTCCTTGATATAGTTGTTTCAAATGCTCAACCATATCATAGGCATCCATGTTCTCATGTTGCTTCTGAAGCTCAGAGTTCATGGTTGCAAGCATAAGGCATGACACATCTAATGCGTCATCTTGATGCTTCTTATAAGCATCTTTTTCAGCACGAGTGGCCGCAGGGGCAGGTATTTCAGGGGTAGACTGCTCTAGGACATACAGTTTGCGTTCTTGCTTGAGGATAATCCTCAAGTTCCTATACTCCAAGAAAGTTCGCTCCATCGAGCTTGTCCTTCTCAAGGACAGATCGCAAGTCGAGGGGGTGTGTCGTGTTAGATGACATGGTGATCTACAACAATAAAATGCAAAATTAAGTATCATACCTAAGTCATTTAATTAGGCTTTAATTAAATGAGGCTCTACTAAATTCTCATAGCTTTGATATGAGCTAATCATTGATGTAGGCAAACACTTTTGCTTACATCATTAGCTACTATTTAGCTATAAATTTATATGGGATAAAGATCCACATCATAATTGCCTTGAGTTAGCTTTGGCTAATCGCCCAAGACGTAGTATGATTAGGTAGGCAATCTTTTGCCAATTACATCTGATGTAACTCTTTAATAGCTTTGGTTAAGTTTAGATTAGTTTAGTGCTTATTTCTAAACCAGCTTCCAGGCTGTGGCGAGGCACAGAGGCCTTCTTGGATATCGGAGCAACGACCACTTCTAAGACAAAGTGATGTTCGAAATCACACAAAACTAATTTTAAAACTTATGTTCAAAGCTAATATATGCCTCTACTTTCTTAACTATTTAAGAAAACTTAATTAAGTCTTAACCAAGTTTGATAGCGGGACATCACGATTGTCCACTCGCACTCTTCCAAGATAAAATGCATTGCTTTGTTTTGGCAAACCCAATAACAAATGATCGAGGAAGTAGTGAGTACCAAACTTTGGTAGGCATATCGTTTAGACTTATTAAGAAATAAACCTAAACATGCATCACATACATATTAGCATACATCACATATAAGCTAAATTAACATGCATCACATACAAGTTAAACTAAGTGTGTCATGGTTATGGCCCTTATTCTACAATCTTCTCAAGCCAATGAGAAGATTGATTGGTCAACCTAGGGATAGCATCTTCTCCCAAGTGCTTCCTTTTGGTTGTCTTGTGTTGTTGACTTCCTCCTTGTAACATTATCTTCCAATGGACCCTCCATCTTTGTTGTATATTACAAAACGAGAAATACTGAGTTACATTCGAGTCTAAAGCTAATTTTACAACAAGAATTTTAGGAGAAAGGCACGACACGCAGGCCGTATTAAGAATTACAACACACAATCACAAACTTTTTGGGACTAGGCCATAACCATGCACCATGTCAATTTTAACTTTTAAAAGACATCGGATATTTTATTATGTTTGAAAATTTGCTAATGCAATTATCAACTCATAATAAAATTCATCCTACTTCTATATCATATATAAAATAGAGAAAAACTATTTTTATACGATCTTTCGCAAGTGGCTCTGATACCACTGTAGGGAATTCTTTATATGCCAAATAGCATATGCGCAACGGAAAAATTAGGATCCCTTCCTAGTGATCCTTGCGAAAGAAAACCTCGTACAAAATAAATTTCTCTAAAACCAAACCTATCTTATAGGAGAGGATTACCTTTGTTGCGTGCCCTTGTTAATCCCGCTTTTCCTTTTGGTTTGTTGGATCTTTAGCACGTTCAAATGTCCGTGCCTCTATACGTATCCACACGAGCAAGCTCTTGTCTCACAAAAGAAAAACTAGAAGGGCTCTCCTTTACTTCTTGCTAGAGAAGTCCCTAAAGGAGAGGAAGCTAGGGAAAAAGAGAAGGGAAGAAGAAGACTACTCTTCTTGCTAGCCTACACTCACAAAACCACACAACCAAAGCTTCCACCAAGCTCTCAAGCTCTCACACAACCACAATCACACTTTGGCTGGCCACTCCATGGAGTCTTTTATAGGGTTGGAAAAACCCTTTCACCTCCTACCATTCAATGCAATCCATTGCATTGAGACACCTTGTTTGGCCGACCACTTTAAGGAGACAAAAACCACTTTGTCTCCTTCCACCTTATCTAGCTTAGGTGGCATGATTATGTGGCATGCTTGTGTGGCATTCATGCATGTTGAATTAATCTTATTAATTCAATAAGCCCACCTTATCTAGCTTAGGTGGCATGCTTATGTGGCATGCTTGTGTGGCATTCATGCATGTTGAATTAATCTTATTAATTCAATAAGCTTATGTTATCATATTGAATTAATCTCATTAAATCAATAAGGTAACATATTGAATTAATCTCATTAAATCAATAAGCAAAAATTGTCATTAAGTTTAAAGTCCAAAAACCATTTTGTACTTAAGCTTATTCCCAAATTATTCTAGTCAAACTAGAATGCACTAATTCTTCTAATCATCATGCTCTTTGTGTGTGACCCTATAGGCTCTCATAATGTTGGCAGTGGATCTAAACTCTTTTAGATACACAAGCAATGAGCGGCATCTAGCAATACATCATTGCTACCCAAGTTACGAAATAAGTCAAGATCCGACTAACCTTTCCGTGACTACTATAATGTATGACCGTGTCCTTCTATCCTTGATATCAGATTGACCAATGAGGCATAGACCGTGTCATCCTCGATCAATCTATGTGTTTCTTGATCCCTGAGTAAACTAACTCAAACAAATGAGCTCAATATCTCATATTGACTCATTTGAGCATGGTCATGCGTTTTAGTAGTTCTACTCAATCAAGGGGCCCACTGATATCACTCTCGTCATATGAGAGGGATAGATCCCATCTATATCATATGACTAGATGGCATAGAACATTCATAGTCATATGGAGGTGATCGAAAAGTCAAATAGGTCAAGGTTAACCAAATATTTGACTGGGAAAGTCCAAGTGTGGATACATGGCAATGGAGATGTCCAAGAATGAATTTTTAGCAAGGGAAATCCATGTTTGAAGACTTGACAAGAAAAGTCCAAGTATGGATACTGATGCGCATGAACGTAACCTTAAATCTCGTGACGGAGACCGTCGAAGACTTAAAGTGTGTGCTCGTGCTCAATGCCTACAAGTGCACGGATGTAGTCAAGCAATAAAGATTATTGATACCACAGGGACTGGGATTCGAATATCGATATATTCAGTGGTTGTAATTGTTCGGACGTAACTCTAAGAGGTTTCGATTGGTGAGGGTTGTTGATGGACTTTACTCTATACGGTGTCACACGGAGGAGGAAGGGAGTGTGCCGAGGTCTTCAAAGGTGATTCTATGACTTCGGTTTCGCTTGTGTATCACAAAACAAAGTTGTCAATTGGTGTTGCCTAGATGTTTATCTATGGTTTTGTGGAAGGGACATCATACACTCTCCCGATGAGTCGCCACATCTACCGGGAGCTATCTCCGCCTAAAGGATGGGATAGACAGTACGAGGATGCCAAATCAATCCCTACGATGAACCGTTTCTGATTCCACCGCACCCTTCTACCCACAGTTACAGGAGATCAGGTTTACCCCTAGGTTCCTTGAATAAAATCCCCTAAATCTTAAATACGAGGGCTGTCACACCTCGTATCGCCTAAGACTAGAAGATAGAAAACCAAACACGCATAGATATAGTAAAAGCAACTAACAATTGTAAAATCAAACTCAAAGGCAGAATTTAACATGAACCAACATTATAATGTGCACACAAGCTACTCCCTAATCCTAGAATCGAAAGTACTACTCAATGTATATGAAGGAAGAATCACAAAGCATGTTTATGTTCGAATACATAAGGTATAAAACGCAGGAACAAAGGATTACAATGCTTTCGTTGTCTTCTCTCCGGCGTTGAAGTGCAAGGCGTGGACCTCCGGCGGCGTTCCTCCTCCCCGTTGTGAGTTCCCGAAGCTTTTTAGGGCTTTGGCGTGCCGTCCTAGCTATCGTACCTCCCCCTAGGGTTTAGGCAGAGCCATCCATATATAGACATCACTTCGGACCATTGTAAAATCTGGAAAAACCCTAGTCGTGCAAATTTGGCGGGCCGCCACACGACCGTGTGTAAACACACGGCCAGGTCGTGTGCGACACTGGGGTGGCTGATCTCTCCCATTGGACACGGCCGTGTGTAGCCACACGCCCTGGTCGTGTCTCATTCTGCGTCTAGCTACAAAATGTCATTCTTTTGCTCCGAAAGTGCGCCTTTTTCCCCCGAAATGCTATCCTACACACAAAAGTACAAAGAGCAGACCTCTGTACCAGAAAATAGGAAATGCATGCAAAATAGAGTGACATATGCATGAAACTAACATAAAATTGTAATGATATGTGAGCGAAAACTACTCCTAAAATCCTATATATTTTGCTCACATCACTTCCCCCAGACTTAAATCTTTGCTTGTCCTCAAGCAAACCTCAGTACCATGAAATTTAAAAGACATTGTTCCATACTTAGCTTGACCACTAAATTTATCAAGTGGTATTTACAATCAAAGCAAAATAAATATGTTCTAGAAATTCACTAAGTTAACTCCTCATGCTCGTGCTAAGCAAACCATTCTTAGGGGATGCCCATTCCATGGTGAGTTAAGTCGTTACCCCAAAGCTTTCCTAAGGTTTCCGGCTCTTAGGCACTTACCTACCCAAAGCGAGGGTCATTCCCTAGATCTAGCATAAAGTCTCAAAGGCGTGCTCGGTATTGAGAGAAATTGGTAGGTGTTTCCCCAGTAACCTAACTCGGTCTCAAAGGGGCACCTAGTTATTTCCACCCACAACAACTATTTTTTTATCCCTCATACTCTTCTATCTCTCTCTTCTCTCTTTTTTTTTCTTGTTTTCTTTTTCATCCTTTTCTCTTTCTCTCTTCTCTTTTTTTTTCTTCTAACTGGGATTTTGATATTTCCAAATGGGCTTACACAATCCGTGCATCTCCAGTAACTAAAATGCTAAACCTAGAGTCACCTATGGATTGCAAAGTACTAGAATACTGAGATGAATCATAACTAGGTATGTATTAGATTATCCCTTTCAGAATGTTCAACATGTGTAAGTGTAAAGAAATAAAGCTAACCAGTGTAAGTCTAGAACATTCATTAAAGCAAATAAAATAAAATACCATGAGATAAATAAAGTTAAGCTACCTATGGGAACAACTCATGTAAGCAACTTTTTTATAAATACTACTGAGGCATCTTTACAGATAACAAAAACTAAGTACTGAAAGAAGTTTAACAACCCATGCATGAATAAATGAATGAAAATACCAAAAAAGAAACTACTGTTAGGAAACAAAACAAAATAAACTTTGGGGTCTTCCCCTCCATACTTAAATGAAAATATATCTCTAGTATGGTGGACGAGGTGGAAAATCTGGGAGCCTGGGCATCTCTGGATCATGGGAGAACCTACTGATGAGCCGCTGATGCCACATGTACATGTGGTCGATCTGGGAGCTGGTGGATGCAGCGGCTGCTCGGTGCTCCTCCTCCCTAGCCCACTGTGCTTACTGGGCGTGCATGTGCTGCCGCATCTCTCTGCGGTAGGCGGTCTAATCTTGGCGACGAGTAGCCTCCTCCTGGAAGTATATGCGGGCCTCGTCGTAGAACTCCTCAGCCCACTAAAAATGCTCCCGGAATCCCTGGAACTCCACTTGCGCATAGGCGCTCTGTTCCTCCCATCGCTGCCTCTACGTCTGCTGCTCAGCGTATATATCATCGAGGCACGATTGGAACTCTGAGAAATCATAGGCCGACATACCTACATCCTGCTCAAAAGTAGAAAAATGTGGTGGCGCAGGTGCAGGCTCATGTAGGCGTGGACTAGTTGGGCTCTTATGCATGTGTGGACTGGAGGGAGAGTGATATAAAGGTGGAGAGATGGGCGCCGATGTGGAGGGTCCCTCATATGGAGGGGACTCCACTATCAGGTCCAAGCGCCAGTTGGCGCGTGTAGTGATGATGGTATGATCAGGGTCAGGGAGCCTAAGGGTCGTCAGATTTTTCCTTACAAAGCATAAGGAGTCTCCTTCTCTCACAATCATTTTCATGGTCATGCACACTCCTAGGTCGATCCTAGGACTCCCCTCGATATTCTCTAATGCAATGTAATCGTACCCCATCCTATGGTAAATGTGGGTAAGTAGTGTTGGATCGAAGCGGATCGCTAGAGGGGGGGTGAATAGCGATAAAACATTTTCGTACGAATTCGTTTCAAAACACTTATATGCAGCGGAAAGATAAATAAAAAATAAAAGAGACAAGTAGATTTTTTACTTGGTTCGTAGCCTTCAGCTACTACTCCAAGGCCCTGGTGATCCTTGATCATGCACGGAGGGCAAATCACTAATGAACTCCTCGTTGGAGGTAGGAGTTAATCGGATACAAAAACCACGAAAGAGACTCGAGATAGAGGGACACTCCCCCTCATCTCGTTACGATAAAACCAAAATAAAAAGAAGTACAAAATTGAATTAAACTTAGATTATACCGATGACTCGTAGATGGAAAGATGAAACCCTAGTCGTCGTGTCTGCAGAGCTTCGTCGTAGGAATGTCGGAGACTCGTAGCTTACCGGAAGCACTTAGAAGCTTTTTAATTGATGAAAAACCCTAAGACAAGCCCTCCTTTTATAGCCTTTGAGCCCCTCATCGAATGGGTCTTCAACCAATCACAAATGGACACAAAACCTCCTTGAAATGGGGTGATGGCGATCATTGACCATCGATCGATGGCCATCATCGATCGTGATGGTAGCATCGATCAGGCGATAGTAGACATGATGAAGGGAAGCGCGATTCCTCCAAGGGCAATGACCGTGTGTTGGGGATCGATTGGCCGGCTAGAGGGGGGTGAATAGCCCTCGTTCGTTGGATGTCATATTTTGCTCGTCTTCAAAACGTTAGCGCAAGCGGAAGCAATAAACTAAGACAAGCAAATAGAAATAAAACAAAGACAATACAAACACGGAGATATAACGTGGTTCACGGCTACGCCGCTAATCCACGGTCCGATTCGTCCACGGTGAATCACTCCGCAATCTATCCACTAGATCTCTCCTTTGCACAAAGCTAGGTGGAGGTAACCTCTTTACAATCAACACTCCTCTTACAAATATAATGAAAATAAGCTTGGGTAAGAGGATGGAAAGCTTTAGGGAACTTTGGGAGAGTATTAGAGTATAAGCATTAGCCTCCCAAAGCCTTACCCCCTTCCTTTTTATAGAGGAAGAGGGTTTCTTCCTCGATGGCACCCATCTCCAATAATGCCGCTTTCCACATTGGATACTATCCATCCAGATCGGCATCACCGACCGATGGCACCATCGATCGATGGTGCTCACCGCGCTCGACAATGAGTGCCCTCGAGTCGACTCCATTCGTGCTGCACGCATCATCGATCGCCATCCCTTCGCCGATCGATGACCATCACCGATCGCCCATGCCGACAATGATCGATCAACTTGATTCACCACATTAGACCCGATTGATCGAACCATCGACCGCCATGACATGGCGGCTGACCGTGTCGAAAACCCATCCGACACTTGGCCAAATGGCCAAGTTTCACCTAAGAGCTACCCTTCGGTTACGTCGCTCACTCTCATCCTCGAGTCCTCGCCTCGAAGTTCTCTTCGTTCTCACGGCCACGTCCTCGGCGATCAGCGCGGCTCTGCAATGCTCCTTCGCGTCTCTTGCCTCGAAGTCTACTTCCTCCGGCTTCACTCCAAGCTTCTCGTCCGGTGGTCCCTCGGATGCTCCAAGTGCACGGCTTCCGCAAAGCTATCCTTCACCGACTCAAGGCACGAGTCATGAGATGTGAAACTCGCCACGGCTCCATGTGCGAATTACTAAGTCCTGCACGACTTCAACGCACATATCAAATCAACATATCAAACTAACTTAAACCCTTTGCCACACCATCAAAACCATATTACGGCAAGAGATTGCCCTAACAATCTCCCCCTTTTTGATGTGTGGCAATCCGTTTAAGTTAGGTAAAAACATTTGATATAAATTTTAAAGGAAAGATTGCATGTAAACATAATCATGATATAGCAACATGCAACTCCCCCTTAATCCATGAAACTCTCTATGCAAATTTCTCCCTATCATAAATTTCTCCCCCTTTTATAATTAACTTAAACATAATATTTTCTCCCCCTTTGACACCATCAAAAAGATTATTACTAAGTTAAAAACACATGGCATCAAGTCTAAAAGAAAGAAAATACCACAAGTTGATTTAAAATTCAGAATTCAGCCTTTACTGGTCTGATATTTAGGCCATCAGTCGACTGGTTCAGATACCAGTCGACTGGCACGTGAATTTCGGGATTTTCTGATTTTCAGACCGAATTTCAAAAATGCATTAAAAATTCCAGAAAATTCAAAAAATCATGAAATTTGGGGAACACATTTCTTTTAAGTATGTCTATCAGTGAAAAATATGTTTTCATGAAAAATCATTATATTTCCACGTATTTGCCAAAAATCCAAAAGCTTTAAAAACTACTAGGTTTTTGATCATAAGAGTATCCATTTTAACACCTAGTCTTGCATCCAATTGTTTCAAAACATGAATACATATATTTTAAAGTAAGAAATTGTTTTGAAAACATATGAAATATCCAACCATGATCTTTGGGCAATATGTCTATGAATTAAACATAAGCTTTCCCCATGATTGGTCTATTATTGCTATTTTGATACTTTAAATGACCATCTAAATGCCATAGGCATTAGTGGACATTTGTATCATCCTAACATCTCACTCATGCTAAGTTTTCAATCAAGTTAGCCTATAGTGAGTGTGAGATGCATCCTAGGGGGGGGGGGGTATTTGTATATACTTAACCAATATGTTCATGCAATTCTATCATGGTTAAGTGTCAACCTAATAATCCTCATGATCATAAAGACATATATGAATGAATTCTACATTATGATCATGAACCTCATGTATTCATCAATTAATAGTCATGCATTAGGTATTATATGATGATAATAAATAAAGTATTACCTAAAGCATGATTCAAACCTATTTCTTATGATAACGTGCCAAATTTCAAAAACATAAATCATGATTGCAAACATCCATAGCAATTACATTAATCATCATGATTTAAGCAATATTATCTATTTATGGGCACGTTATCATCACCCAACACTATCTAAAAAATGTTGTCCCGTCATCCTAAGTCAACCAAAATATGATATAGGTTAGGTCCATGTGGTTGACTACCCTAGGGGTTATCCTAACCCTTAAGGATGGATTTTGGAACCCAAAATAAGTTCTTTCCTATTGGGTTCACTAAGTACTCCTTGGGGATCCATTTTCTAGCAACTACTTTCTTCTTATCTTGTCCCCTAGCAATTAGGCATTTATAGGCCTTTTCATTTTTCTTTTCCTTATATCCTAGGCCTTTTTTGTTAAAACTTGCCCTTTGGCTCCCTATGATCATATTTAATGTGTTGGAGCCAATAGTAAACTTCTCTAGGGCTTTGGTTAGATAATCTACCTTTTCCCTTAATGCCCTATTTTCTTCTATACATGCATCATTAACATCCAAAGGCATATAGTCATGTGAGCATGCATCATTTAAGCTAGAAGAAATATCATTGTTATTTAAGCATGCATTTTCAAGCTTATTTTCTAATTCCTTAATTTGTTCAAGCATGCATTTATTTTTCTTCTTTGCTTTAAACAAATCCCTAGTTAAACTAGAAACCATGGAAACTATTTTCTTGGGGGTTAGATTTGTTACCATAGTCTCCATGTCCTCTTCTTCTTTGGATGATGAGGAGGATGTAGAGGCTCCCCCTTCATTTGAGCTCTCCCCACTTGAGCTTGATTCTTCATCTTCGGTGGAGGAGGAGCAATCCGAGTCATGAAGGGCCATCAATGCAAGGTTGGAGTAGACATGCTCTTCTTCATCGGATGAAGAAGAGGAGGCAAGGTCATCCCATGTCTTTGCTTTGAGGGCCATGGACTTTCCTTTTTCCTTGGCCTTCTTCTCCTCTTTCTTCTTGCTCCCTTTCTTCTTCTTCTTTTCTTCCTTCTTTTTCTTCTCTTCCTTGCTCTTGTTTAGGAGGGGACAATTGTCCCTTATATGTCCTTCCCCTTGGCAATTATAGCATATGACCTTCCCCCTTGGTCTTTTATTCCTATCATTAGATTTATGAAAATGAAAACCTTTTAAAGCACGTCTTACCCTCCTTACCATATAGGCTTCTTCGGTGCTATCCATGGAGGAGGAGGAAGAGGCTTCGTCATCGGAGGAGGAGGGGATCTCTATCTTCTTCTTCCCCTTGTTTGCTATCAAAGCTACTCCCCTTGAAGGTTGGATTCTAGGCTCTTCTTGTATTCCTTCAAGCCTTGTTTCGTGGAGCTCCATGGTTGAGAAGAATTCCTCCAAGGTGCTTACTTCTAAGTTCTTGGAGATATAAAATGAGTCCACCATGGAACTCCATCTTGAGGACCGGGGGAAGGCATCTATGGCCTTCATTACCATATCCCGGTTGGAAAGCTTTTCTCCTACACTCGTTAGCCCAATTAATATTTCTTTAAATCTAGAATGTAGGGAAGTTACCTTTTCTCCCTTTTCAAGCTTAATATTTGATAGTTGGGAGCGGAGGAGATCTCTTCTTGCTAGCTTAGCCTCCGAAGTGCCTTCATGAAGTTCAACCAATCTCTCCCACATCTCTTTGGCACTTTAGCACTCCCCTATCCTATTTACTTCTTGTTGAGGGAGCACATTGTAGAGGTGGTGCTTGGCCTTTGAATTTGCCAAATACTCCTCTCTTTGTCTTTTGCTCCATCTAGATTTTTCCAATGGCTCCCCATCTTCGTTCCTAGGCAACTCAAAACTGTTTTCCATAATTAACAATATTTCAAAGTTGGTTTCGAAGAATACCTCCATTCTCTTTTTCCACCAAGAGAATTCGCCATCGAACATCGGTGGGTGGATGTTTGAGCCAGCCATTTTGAATGTTGCTTGTTGTGGCGGTTAGTCCTCGACAATCTTAACCTGGCTCTGATACCACTTGTTGGGGATCGATTGGCCGGCTAGAGGGGGGGTGAATAGCCCTCGTTCGTTGGATGTCGTATTTTGCTCGTCTTCAAAACGTTAGCGCAAGCGGAAGCAATAAACTAAGATAAGCAAATAGAAATAAAACAAAGACAATACAAACACGGAGATATAACGTGGTTCACGGCTACGCCGCTAATCCACGGTCCGATTCGTCCACGGTGAATCACTCCGCAATCTATCCACTAGATCTCTCCTTTGTACAAAGCTAGGTGGAGGTAACCTCTTTACAATCAACACTCCTCTTACAAATATAATGAAAATAAGCTTGGGTAAGAGGATGGAAAGCTTTAGGGAACTTTGGGAGAGTATTAGAGTATAAGCATTAGCCTCCCAAAGCCTTACCCCCTTCCTTTTTATAGAGGAAGAGGGTTTCTTCCCGTTGACACAGGATCAGTCGTGATGGCACCCATCATCGGGATCGCAGGCCGCTGCCCAATAACGGCGCTTTCCACGCTTGGATACTATCCAGCGATCGGCATCGATCGGTGATGGCACCCATCACCGATCGGGTGCTCGATCAGTCGAGTGCCCAATCGAGTCGACTCCATTCTGTGCCCGTGCCGCGGTGCCATCGATCGACCGTCCCTTGGCGATTGATCGATCCATCATCGACTCATTGCCCATGCCGATCGGTGATCAACTTGATTCAGCCACATTAGACCAGTCGATCGATCCATCGACTTAGAGCAGTCGACTGTCATGACATGGCAGTCGACTGGTGTCAAGAAAACCCATCCGACACTTGGCCAAATGGCCAAGTTTCACCTAAGAGCTACCCTTCCCGGGTTACATCGCGCCACTCATCCTCGAGTCCTCGCCGAAGTTCTCTTCGTCGGCCACGTCCCTCGACAAAGATCGCGCGACTCTGCAATGCTCCTTTGCGTCTCTTGCCTCGAAGTCTACTTCCTCCGGCTTCACTCCAAGCTTCTCGTCCGACGGTCCCTCGGATGGTCCAAGCGTACGGCTTCCGCAAAGCTATCCTTCACCGACTCAAGGCACGAGTCATGAGATGTGAAACTCACCACGGCTCCATGTGTGAATTACTATGTCCTGCACGACTTCAATGCACATATCAAATCAACATATCAAACTAACTTAAACCCTTTGCCACACCATCAAAACCATATTACGGCAAGAGATTGCCCTAACAGACTGATGCTAGCTGCAAGGCAAAGTTAGCTCAAAGAAAAGATTATTTCGACGGCCTTTGACCGTCCGATCTCGACCTAGACCATCGATGGGATGTCTTTGGTCAGATCTACGCTTAAGACCATCCCCGTAAGAAGGATACGACCTCACTTACGCTCACACACACGAGCTTACCTCGATACTTACTGCGTCGCTTTCGCTTTTGGCCTTCCACTCGATTCCTTCGGCTCCCTCCGAAGTCACTCGAGTGTCGCCCGACCACCGCAGCTTCCTCCGGGTGTCGCTAGCCTTCAGCTTCAGCTTTAGCACTTTTCTGCACACTCGATTTAGCTCGTGAGATAATGATATATCCTTGACTTTGCGTCTTTTTCCATAATCAAAATACAGGTTCGACTTAGGTGCCCCTGCACCAACAAGTAAGCCTCCCACATTAATCTCTCCTCGTGCTGCTTTGCCCATCTTCACTAAGTGTCTGATGAAGTGGGACCCTACATCGATACTACTCCTTTCTAGTAGCATGTCCCAGAGGAAAAGCAACTCGCTAGCTCTAACTACACTGTCACTTTCCCCATGACCAAATATAGTACTGGACATGATGTGGTGGAGGTATCGAAAAACGGGATTTTGGAGGCGCGACGCTTTGGCCCTAGATGAGTCATAAGTGTGCTCCCCCATCAACTCAGTCCAAACTATCTGAGAGTTATATCCAATAGGGATTCTTCTCTCCCCCCCCCCCCCACTTGACAAGCCAAACTATGAATTCCATTGGTGAAGGGTCCATTCGTGCTCAATGTTAAAAATCCTAAAAGTTATCCTACCCTCCTCGCTCTCTCTACCCGTTAAAATTTCCGCCTCTAAGGAACTTAAAAATTCTAGAACTATCCAAGGTAGGTTGGGTGCCTTATTTCCATCATCTCTTCCCACCCCATTTTTACAAATAAGGCTTGAATATCACCCAAAAAACCTAAAGACTCTAGCAAATCTTCATCTAAGTACCTAGTAGAAGTGAGCTTACGAGTAGATAGCACATTATATCTATCTCTATGTTCATTGTTGCAAAAAAGAAGAGTGGGTAGGGCGTTACCCTCCTCTAGAGCTTGAGGGGCGCCGGCTCTCCTTGGTCGTCTCTCCGAAACGTCGGATCGAGGTGCTACATGCTTGGTCTTCCTCATCCTTGCTTCTTTTGGCTTCCTTAGAGGTTAAAAGTGCTTCTAGATGGTGGGGAAGACGAAACCACATGACTAGGGCAAGAGCTTTTGAAGCACACGACGCAAATGGGGTGAAAACACACTTGTCTCCCATTTTAACCTCGCGCGACATGGCCGTGTGAAAACACATGGCCAGGTCGTGTGCGCCTCGGGTCGGTCGTGCATGGCCGTGGGAAAACACACGGCCAAGCCTTGTGTCTCCATTTTCTCTCCTCGTTTTGCATTAGGGTTTGAATTTTCTCATACATTTCGTCGTGTAGACTAATATGGGTTTTATTTTTGCCTAGCTAAGTTCTTTTCTAGACCTAACTCTAAATGGGATGGAAATCAAAACTAAAATCAAACAAATGCATGCAATGCAAACAAAGGGAAATCTAAAACTAAACTTGGGTTGCCTCCCAAGGAGCGCTTTGTTTAAGGTCATTTAGCTCGATCGTACTACACTATCAACTCGGCTCTGGAGGTTCAGTGAACCTCCATTTATTCATCTCGGGAGCTTCATCTGGCGGTTCCGGCTTCATTCTACTAAATGTGAAGTTGTCGAGGTAGGGGGCTCTGTGCTCCGAAAGGCTAATGAGGATGATCTCCCCATCTACCTCCAGGGAGATCTAGTGTGCTTTCACGTCTATGCACGCCCCTGCAGTTGCCAGAAAAGGCCTTCCTAGAATGATGGGATTCTGGGGATTCTGGGGATTGGGTCCTGTATGGTAGCAGACCAATGGGCTTCTTGATCGTGTTGTCCGCATTACGTATACCTATGCTCGTTGGTTGTATATTACCCAATCCCATCTCCAGGTAGAATGCATAGGGCATCACACTCACTGATGACCCCAAGTCGCACAGTGCATTATCGAAGCTTTCTCCATAAATCGAGCAGAGAATAACAAATTCACCAGGGGCCTCAAGCTGTAATGGAATCTTCTCTTCAAACTCAGCTTGGTTAGGTAGGGTGGTAATCATGGCTGCACACCCCTTGGTGAATTTGCTACTCTGCCCCACTCCTTCCTCTTTTCCTTGACTCACCGGAGAGCTCTTTACAGGTTGCGACACGGTTTGGGCTATCTGGGCCACTTGCGTCTCCAACATCATGGTGTGACTTGCAAGGTCGGTAACGGTGGCCTTCAAGTCTCTGAGTGATTCTTCAGACTTCTGATGTTGGTGTCGAAATTCTTCATTATCCTTAGTTTGGGTAGCGATGAAGTCCTCTATCATCAGTTCCAGTCTGGACTTCTGTGGTCGCTGCCCATTGCCCTACTGCTACCCATACCCCCTGATGGTTGTGCATTTCCTGAGTTATTCTTATAAGAGAAATTTGGGTGATTTCTCCATCCAGAATTATAAGTATTGAAGTATGGGTTGTGGGGCCTTTGGTCATAGTCCCCAACCGCGTCAACATGCTCAATCTGCTCCTCTGAGGTTCCTTGCCCTCCATAGTGGTCCTCTTGATACGATGTCTCTCCCTCTCCAAAGTCAAGGGTCGCGCATGCAGATGAAGGATTCAAAGATTCAAACCGTCTACTGAGCGCGTCCATCCTTGATGCAAGGTGGTCCATGGCGTTGACAGTGTATCGTTCCGCTGCAGGTGTAGGTTGACCACGTTCGGAAGCCCATTGATGGTGATTCTGGGCCACCTCTTCGATCAGCTCCTCAGCTTCCTCTATGGTCTTATTCATCAGTTCTCCTCCTGCAGCAGAATCAAGGGACATCTTCGTGGTGTACGCGATCCCATTGTAGAAGATGTGGATCACCAGCCACCTCTCCAGTCCGTGGTGGGGAATTGGTACAGTAGCCCCTTGTAGCGATCCCAGGCTTCGAATAAGGACTCCCCCTCCTTCTGGCAGAAGCTCGTGATAAGATGGTGCATGTGAGCAATTTTGCTTGGTAGGAAGTATTTGTTTAGAAACTGCTGCTCACATTGCTCCCATGTGGTGATGCTCCCTGAGGGTAGGGAGTGAAGCCATGTCTTAGCCATATCCCATAGTGAGAATGGGAATAGGCTTAGGCGGATCGCGTCAATAGGGACTCCATTCATTTTCATTGTCGAGAAGATTTCAAGAAATGCCTCAAGGTGCCGGTTTGGGTCTTCAATTGCAGCTCCCTCGAATTGACTCTGCTGGACCATATGTATAAGTGTCGGCTTCAGCTCAAAGTTATTTGCCAAAATAGATGGTCCAGCTATACTCAGCCTGAATCCTCTAGTGCTAGGAGTTGCGTAGTCCTACAGAGGTCGGCTACCTATGTTTACTTCGGATGCGGCTTGATCCTCCATCCTTCGCTGCTCTGCTCTCTGGCGATGAAAGGTTCGCTCGATTTCTAAGTCGATCGAAATTATACCTTCCGATCTTAAGCATCTAAGCATATGACAAACCAAGCCACAAAATTAGGAGTGCTAACTAATTCTAAAAGAAGAAAATAGAACAATCTAGGTAATAAAATCAAATATGAAAAAAAGAAATAAAAACAACTACTGCTAGAATTAAATAAAATAAAAATAACAAAAAATTAAAAACTAAAGCTAAATATGGAAGATATAAAACTTAAAGAAAATAAAGTAAACTAGAAAGAAAATAAAGCAAGTAAATAAATCTAATCCTAAGTCCAATCCAATTTACCACCGTTCGATTCGATATCGAATCGATCAGTCCCTGGCAACGACCCAAAAAACTTGATGCGCACGAACACGACCTTAAATCATGCGACAGAGACCGTCGAAGACTCAAAGTACACGCTCACGCTCAACGCCCGCAAGTGCATGGATGTCGTCAAGCAATAAAGATTATCAATTCCACAGGGACTGGGATTCGAATATCGATATATTCAGTGGTTGTAATTGTTTGGACATAACTCTAGGAGGTTTCAATTGGTGAGGGTTGTCGGTGGACTTTACTCTATACGGTGTCACACGGAGGAGGAAGGGAGTGTGTCAAGGTCTTCAAAGGTGATTCTAGGACTTCAGTTTCTCTTGTGTATCACAAAACAATGTTGTCAGTTGGTGTTGTCTAGACGTTTATCTATGGTTTTGTGGAAGGGACATCATGCACTCTTCCGATGAGCCGTCGCATCTACCGGGAGATATCTCTGCCTAAAGGATGGGATAGACGGTACGAGGATGCCAAATCAATCCCTACGATGAATCATTTCCGATTCCACCGCACCCTTCTACCCACAATTATAGGAGATCAGGTTTACCCCTAGGTTCCTTGTATAAAATCCCCTAAATCTTAAATACGAGGGTTGTCACACCTCGTATCACCTAAGCCTAGCAGATAGAAAACCAAACACGCATAGATATAGTAAAATCAACTACCAATTGTCAAATCAAACTCAAAGGCAGAATTTAACATGAACCAACATTGTAATGTGCACACAAGCTACTTCCTAATCCTAGAATTGAAAGTACTACTCCATCTATATGAAGGAAGAATCACAAAGCATGTTTATGTTCGAATACATAAGGAATAAAACACAAGAACAAAGGATTACAATGCTTTCGTGGTCTTCTCTCTAGCATTGAAGTGCAAGGCGTGGACCTCCGGTGGTGTTCCTCCTCCCCGTTGCAAGTTCCCGAAGCTTTTTAGGGCTTCGACGTGCCGTCCTAGCCATCGTGCCTCCCCCTAGGGTTTGGGCGAAGCCATCCCTATATAGACATCACCTCGGACCGCTGCAAAATCTGGAAAAAAACCCTAGTCGTACAAATCTGGCTGACTGCCACACGACCATGTGGAAACACATGGCCAGGCCGTGTGCGATCGTGGGGTGGCTAATCTCGCCATTATACACGACCGTATGTAGCCACATGCCCTGGTCATGTCTCATTCTGCGTGTAGTTGCAAAATGTCCTTCTCTTGCTCCGAAAGTGTGCCTTTTCCCCGAAATCCTATCCTAGACACAAAAGTACAAAGAGCAGACTTCCGAACCTGAAAATAGGAAATGCATGCAAAATAGAGCGACATATGTATGAAACTAACATAAAAATGTAATGAGATGTGAGTGAAAACTACTCCTAAAACCCTATATATTTTGCTCACATCAGATACTTGGCAAGGGAAGTCCAAGTTTGGAGACTTGGCATGGAAAGTCCAAGTATGGATACTTGGCAAGGGAAGTCCATGTTATGGAGACTTGGCAAAGGGAATATCCAAGTATGGAGACTTGACAATGGAAGTCCCGGAGGCACGACCTCTTAGCAAAAGAAGACCCGTTTGCATGACAAAGATGAAGGAAGCACTTACAGGCTAGCATAAAGTGTGAGGAGTCGTGGACTCAACCTGAGGATGTGAGGCTGATGGAATAAATTTGAAAGCTTAGGTATAGACTAAGGGTACCCGATAGCATGATGAATATGAATGAAGCACTTGAAGGCTAGTGCAAAGGGTGAGAAGTCGTGGACTCAACCTGAGGGTGTGAGGTTGATGGAAGTAGCTTAAAGGCTTAGGTCTAGGCTAAGGGTAATAGTCAAGTATGAGAGGATCATACTTGATAAGGTAAACCTCAATATTGAGGTGTACCAGTCGACTAGTGATTTTGATCAGTTGATTGATGAGTTAAATAATCGCACAGATTATTTGACAGCCGATTGGTGGCATTGACCAATTGACTCGAGCACTTGAGACTCTTGGTGCTCGGGCAGTCAATTGTTATGGTGAGACAGTCGACTGATGTGGTGAGGCAGTAGATGACCTTGGGTAGTTGACACTCAGATTCGATGCTCGGGCAGTCGACTGCTGTGGAGAAGCAGTCGACTGGCTGTGGGCAGTCGAGATGATTGTGGTTTGATGAAGTCGTCGATTGCTTTGATGAGACAATCGACTGGCTTTAGTGGACAGGAGCATAGAATGTTTTCGAGTCGACTGATGGCTCATGAAAGTTGACTGCTAGCCAATGGCAGTCGATTAATAGCTATGAGCAGTTGACTGATCGATTGAAATCTGATGTGGATTAAGCCGTTGTGAAACAAAGATCTAGTGACCAATTGACCGAGGGTAAGACCTATAAAATATCACAAATAAATGGCTAAAGGGGTAATATTATTATGGGATAAATTAAATTGAAACGCATGGTTAAGGATTCAATTAAACCTAACCTAACTTAAGAGTTTCAAGGTTTAATTGAACCAAGGGTTAAGTGCTTATAGGCTCTGAAACCTGACCCATTTTCCCCAAACCTGACCCGCTTTCCTTTATGGCTGAACTGGTTTCCATTTTTCTCTCCGCTGCAGTTTCTCATTGCGATTTTATTTCCGAGTGGTTCCCATTCACGATAACTCCTCTTTCTCACCGTAGTTCCTCTTCCTCTCTCACAATCCCCTTTTCCGTTGTGTTTCTCATCGTTTCCTTCCTCCGCTCGTTCTTCTTCCTTGCGGTAAGTAGTGCTGACCCCCCCCCTCTTCGGTGATCACGGACGTGCCAACAACAAGCGGGTGTGTGGCTGAGAGTTTGGGTCGGCGGCAGCTTCTCCGTGTCCTCGTCGATGCCCACGGACTCGGTGACAGCGAGCGGGTGCACGATAAGGGGTTCAGGTCGATGGTACCTTCACCGTGTCTTGATCGGAAGTTGCTCTTCGTGATCTCTGCCAGAGCTAGGGCAGTAGGTTCATAGGTGTCGATTGCGCCAGTGAACAAAGGATTTGGGGAGGATCGCCGTTGGGGTTAGGTGAGTTGGTGCTGCACTTCTTCAATCTTGGATGGGATCGAAATTCCTGCTGTGATTTTTCTTGGTTGAGCGTGGATTGTGTTTGGGCAGTGATCGTGAGTGTGGTTGCTCCGGTGAATAGGGGAGAAGGGAAGGTTCCTATTGAGGGCTTTTTCTAAGGTCGATAAGCAGTGATTTATTTCTTTTCTTTTCATCTGAAATTGATGTATGCTACTCAAAGAGAAATTAGGTGTGTGGACTCTGTTTTGCAGCAAGGCTAGGAGCTGAGATCTTCGATATGGTGCTCTGTTGGTATGGTGCCCGATTGGTGTGTGAGACGAGAAGGTAAGCAGCATTTACAACATTGATTTTAGGTGTTGTTCAGTTTGTTGTTATTGTTTCAGTGGATATTGGAGGGTGAGTTGTTGTGGCTGTGAAGGTGAGTTGGGTGATGCTCTATTCTTGACTATGAATGGGCAAGGATCTTAATAGAACTGTGATATATTGTGATTTTTAGGTGAGGAAGGTGATCTGAATAGGGATTTCTTGCAAAACAATCTGATTGATCCAGATTGGATACCTATACTCGGATCAAAGGAGTTTGTACTGGATAAGTGTAGATCGGATCCACGGTATGAAATTGGAGTTAGATACAGTATGGGGCAATTGTAATTTAAGTGTTGTGATTATGGATTAGATTTATAACTAATTTTGTTGGCGATCCTATTACATCAGATTATGTGTAAAAGGTTAAATCCTCATGAGATTAGCTTAGTTAATTTCAATATGGATTGATCTTTATTATAGTGTATATAGGATTAAGGAAAGGGATAGATCGGTTAAGTGGATAGCTTAATCCACTAGGTTTTGATCTTAATACTAGAATTGGCAATATAATCTAATTAAATTTTCAATATTGCAGGACATGGATATGAGACAGGTCCGTAGGCATGAAGATTTTATTATGTTTAGCTTTATAGCCGATGGGTAATATTTCCTACCCTGGTCAGGTAGCAGCTAAACCCTAATATATATGATTTCATATTATTGTCACTTTGACCTTGACTCCACTTTAGTTTTTTTTATGATTGATACTTGCCTTTGCACTTAAATGCTCTGTCATTGTTGTTATCTATTCATTCATCATTGTTATGAATTATAGATGTTATGGTAAGTGGACCTGTAGTGGTTTGCCTATGTGTACGTCGCTAAATTCGACTGTAAAAATGAATTGAGCAATTTAGATAAATCATCCGAGGGTGGATGATGTTCTAGAAGTAAGATGAGTTTTCATATCATACCCTGATATTGTGTATATATCTACTATGGATGATGTAGTCATGTATGGACATGTGATTTGTCGATACAGCATCGCTATGGACTAGAGGTCCTAGCTTGGTTGTTGTCAGTTGTATATGCTTCTCTATAGAATAGAGAGTGTGTTGTGGATATATGTATGTGTTGTCATGTAGTCATTCCATTTACATGCATTATGGCGACTTAGTCTCTCTTGTGGTTGAAAGGGTCGTCAGTCATCCTGCCACCTAGGTTACTCATGGAGGAGTAACTGGTGTGAGGGTAGAGCATTTGTTGTGCCGCACTCGCCCCACTATTGACAGTGATTTTTCGAGTAGAGTGCAGTTGTCTTGGGTGCATGGCACTCGACCACTCATGAACAGTGACAATCAGAGTGGCCAGCAGCAGGGACCCCCATTATGTAGCTAGCTCTTCACGCTTATATGCTACTTATTCATACTGCCCATTCAGCCACTCGAAAGTGGTGGTTGTTGTTGAGTTAGGATAGTTTTCATGTCATGCCATCTAGGCCACACTAGGGACATGGTAGCGAGTAGGGTGCGCAGGCATAACCATTCATCTGCATTGTCGTGGTAGATAGCGTTTGCATTTACATATATATATATACCTATACATGTATATATATATAGTTGAGTGTGATGAGAATATATATAGATAGAGCCTATATATATGATCGTTGGATGTTGCATTTGTTTGAGGTATGCTTGATGCATTTGATTGTACATCATCTTGCATTCCACTTGCATATTTTATATGGTCATGTGTGGATTACCAGTATTGAGGTGGTCAGACTGTTGTATAACTTTGACTAGTACCTTGAGGTGATATGGGATGGATCAGGTTCAGTGTGTATTTGACATAGAATGTTAGTATGCCGGTGTTGTTGATTACAGAGTCAGTATTTACTCTACCATGTTGTAGGTGTTGTATTATAGTACTTATACTCAGGTTGTATGAGTTACATCGTTGTCGATCTTCAGGTATGTCAATACCTTATGTTGTGCATGCACTTCTATTCTTATTAGCGCTGAGTTTTGTACTCACCACCACATACCCTAGATTTTCTTGTCGCCTAGGTATCAGGTAGCCGACTTCGTAATGGGCTTGGAGCATTGCTGACTGGCAACATCTCATCTCACTTTTGAGGGTCCTGACTTTGGATTTATGTTTCCTTTAGTTTTCGAATGTTCCTTATATTGATCCGGATTTATATGGTGGATGTTGTGTTAGATATTTTGATGTATGCACTTATTGATCCGAGTTTTGACGATGTTTTCTTTATCTTGTGGTCAGTCAAACTGGTATGCATTATGTGTAGTTTATTATTTCGTTGTGATAGTTTCTGCTGTGTTTTGTTATATATACATTTATATATGTTGTTGTGATTGTGGCCGAAAGGCCTTGTATCAACAGGAGATAGTGTCATGTACAGGGGAGATGTTGTCCGTCTATTTCTCGGCATACTCTCGAGGTGTGACAACTTTATTGGTTTCAGAGCTCTAGGTTTTGCGATGTCATACAATGTTGTTTTTGTCGAGTTTTGGATTCTCGGGAGTCGATTTGTTTTTGGTTTTTGTTTTGTGAGATGAGATTGACAACGGCATGAGCTCCGAGCAGCACGAAGTAAGAATTCCTGATAACTTATATTCTAGTTAGATACTTATCTAAACTTGTTCAACAGGTGTATACAGACAGAGTTATGGCACCTGTGCAGACTCGTAGTAGGGGTCGTCCACCAAGGCGACCAGCCGGAGTTGCCTTTAGTGTTTATACTCTCAGTTTTGTTGGCTATGCATTTAGTGTTTATAATAGGAAATAACATGTAGTGTGTTAGTCATTATATGTAACTGTGGTATGAGTTGACCACGAGAACGATATGTTGAGTCTGTGAGACTTGAACCTGTTGTCGAAAAGGTGATTTACCTTTGAGAGCCGACTGATACCAAGTCAGATAGCAAGGGTCAGGTTGTCGCATTTCTTGTGGAAATCATGTAGGGAATTCTCGTATGCCAAATGGCATATGCGCAACGGAAAATAGGATCCCTTCCAAGTGATCCATGCGAAAGCAAACTCGTATAAAATAAATTTCTCTAAACCAAGCCTATCTTATAGGAGAGGATTACCTTTGTTGCGTGCCCTTGTTAATCCCGCTTATCCCTTTAGTTTGTTGGATCTTTAGCACGTTCAAGTGTCCGTGCCTCTATACGTATCCACACGAGCACGCTCTTGTCTCACAAAAGAAAACTAGAGGAGCTCTCCTTTACTTCTTGCTAGAGAAGTCCCTAAAGGAGAGGAAGCTAGGGAAAAGAGAAGGGAAGAAGAAGACTACTCTTCTTGCTACTCACAAAAAGCCACACAACAATAAGCTCTCAAGCTCTCTCCAAGCCTCAAGCTCCCAACAACCACACTCCACAACCACAACAACAATTGCTATCCAAAATGATGCTATGGCCGGCCACTCCATGGGGCCTTTTATAGGGTTGGCAAAACCCTTTCACCTCCTACAATTTAATGCAATCCATTGCATTGAGACCCCTTTTGTTTTGGCCGGCCACTTAAGGAGACAAAAACCATTTTGTCCCCTTCCACCTTAACTAGCTTAGGTGGATGCTTAGGTGGATGCTTAGGTGGCATGCTTAGGTGGCATGCTTATGTGGTATTCTTATGTGGCATTCATGCATGTTGAATTAATCTTATTAATTCAATTAAGCTTATGTTATCATATTGAATTAATCTTATTAATTCAATTAAGTTTATGTTATCATATTGAATTAATCTTATTAAATCAATAAGGTAACATATTGAATTAATCTCATTAAATCAATTAGCTAAAATTCTCATTAAGCTTAAAGTCCAAAAACCATTTTGTACTTAAGCTTATTCCCATATTATTCTAGTCAAACTAGAATACTCTAATTCCTCTAATTATCATGCTCTTTGTGTGTGACCCTATAGGCTCTCATAACGTTGGCAGTGGATCTAAACTCTTTTAGATACACAAGCAATGAGCGGCATCTAGCAATACATCATTGCTACCCAAGTTACGAGATAAGTCAAGATCCGACTAACCTTTCCGTGACTACTATAATATATGACCGTGTCCTTCTATCCTTGATATCAGATTGATCAATGAGGCATAGATCGTGTCATCCTCGATCAATCTATGTGTTTCTTGATCCCTGAGTAAACTAACTCAAACAAATGAGCTCAATATCTCATATTGACTCATTCGAGCATGGCCATGCGTTTTAGTAGTTCTACTCAATCAAGGGGCCCACCAATATCACTCCCGTCATATGGAAGGGATAGATCCCATCTACATCACTCACATCCCTCCGCATAATTTGTTACATACCCAGTAATCGCCTTTATGGTCCACCTCGTTACGGGTGACGCTTCGACGATACCAAAGTACATAACTCCTTATGTAGGGAACCGTAGTGACTTCGTGTCTAAGGACTATTCATACCAATAGTCACATGAGAAAGTTTATGACACTCATATAACGATCCATGAAACTTTCTCATGGTAGTCGGTTCAAGATATATTCTCCAATATATACCCATGTGTCAACTTGATATCATATATCCATGACTTGTGAGATCAAGTCATCAATTGACCTACATGTTAGTCTTTATGTATTAATATTGCCCTTGCATATTAATACTGACTAGGAACATTTAGGAAAGTGTTCTCTGACCTCTCATAATCAATTTCGCCAATTGATGTGTCAGTAGATAAGAACCTACTTTTCTAGGGCATTATTATATTTAAATTAGCGCACAAGCAAGATGTAAATATAATAACCAATCCTTTGCCTTTATAGAATATGATACAAAATGTTCCCTATTCAACCATCACATGATTGGTTCTAGGGCTTTAACTAACAATCTCCCACTAGCACTAGTACCAATCACTATGATATCTAATACCTAGTGACCTAGTGTGACCATCATGCTTCCTCTGTACAAAGCCTTGGTCGATGGATCTGCGATGTTAGCTTCGCCGTACTCTGCATATCCTCACATCTCCTCTATCGATGATCTCTCGAATGAGATGGAAGCGCCGATATGTGTTTGGTCGTGATGTGATCGAGGTTCCTTAGCTCGCAATAGCCCCATTGTTGTCACAATAGAGGTCTATTGGATCTGCAATGCTAGGAACTACCTAAGTTCAGCGATGAACTTGCGGAGCCAAAGCAAACCTCCTTTCTTTGCATCGAGATCTTCGCAATATACTGCCTGTTGTAGAATCAGCAACTGTGTCCTGCTTCGAACTCTTCCAGCTCACAGCTCCACCATTCAGGAAAAACACGTACCCCGATTGCGATCTATAGTCATCCTTGTCTGTTTGGAAGCTTGCATCACTGTAACCCTTTACAGTTAGCTCCTCATTGCCTCCAAATATTAGGAAATATTCTTTCGTCCTTCGTAAGTATTTAAGAATATTTTTGACTGCTATCCAGTGACTTTCACCTGGATCTGACTGGTATCTACTCGTCATGCTCAAAGCATACGAGACGTCAGGACGAGTACAAAGCATGGCGTACATGATAGACCCTATAGCTGATGCATAAGGGATCTTATCCATGCGATCTCTCTCCTCCTTAGAAGAGGGACATTGAGTCTTCGAAAGACTCACACCATGTGATAAAGGCAGAAACCCTTTCTTAGAATTTTGCATAGCAAAACGATCTAGCACTTTATCAATGTATGTACTTTGACTTAGGCCAAGTAATCTTCTAGATCTATCTCTATAGATCTTGATGCCTAGAATATAGGCAGCTTCACCTAAGTCCTTCATCGAGAAACAATTCCCTAACCACATCTTCACAGACTGGAGTGAGGGAATATCATTTCCGATGAGAAGTATGTCATCTACATACAAGACAAGAAATACAACTGTGCTCCCACTATTTCTCTTGTAGACACAAGGCTCATCTTCATTCTTGATGAAACCAAACTCTTTGATTGCATCATCGAATCGAAGATTCCAGCTTCGAGAGGCTTGCTTTAGTCCATAAATGGACCTTTGCAGTTTGCATACCTTTCCAGGATGCTTTGGATCTTCAAAACCCTCAGGTTGTGTCATGTACACATCCTCGAGTAGCTTTCCATTCAGAAAAGCGGTTTTGACATCCATCTGCCAGATCTCATAATCATGGTAGGCTGCAATAGCAAGTATGATCCGAATGGATTTAAGCATCGCAACTGGTGAAAAGGTTTCTTCATAGTCAATACCATGAATTTGTTTGAATCCTTTAGCCACCAATCTACCTTTATAGGTATGCTTATTACCATCCATGTCAGTCTTTACTTTAAAGACCCACTTACACCCAATGGGTTTTACCTCTTCAGGTGGATCAACCAAAGTCCATACTTGGTTAGTGTACATGGATTCCATTTCGGATCTCATGGCCTCTAGCCATTTCTCGGAATCTGGGCTCATCATAGCTTCTTGATAGGATGTAGGCTCGTCAAGATCGACAAGCAATACATCACCGTTGTCAGTCAAGAGAAAAGAATATCTCTCGGGTTGACGACGGATCCTATTAGATCTACGAAGAGGTTGGTCTACTTGAACAGGTGTTTGTTCCACAACTCTTTGGGCAACAATTTTCTCATCCACAACACTTTGTGGTTCCTGTTCATTTTCCATCGAAGCCTTAGTGTTATCATCATCTTGAACTTCTTCAAGATGAATTTTACTCCCACTAGTATTTCTAGAAATAAATTCTCTTTCTAGAAAGACAGCATTTCTGGCAACAAACACTTTGCCAAGTGTGGGATTGTAAAAGTAATATCCCTTAGTTTCCTTGGGATATCCTACAAAATAACACTTATCTGATTTGGGTCCTAGTTTATCTGAAACTTGACGTCTTACATAAGCTTCACAACCCCAAATCTTTATAAAAGACATTTTGGGACTCTTCCCAGTCCATATCGTATATGGTGTCTTTTCTACGACTTTTGATGGGACGCGATTAAGTGTGAAAGCGGCTGTCTCTAGAGCTAGTCCCCAAAAGGAAGTAGGTAGATCAGTCTGGCTCATCATTGATCGTACCATATCTAATAGAGTACGATTTCTCCTCTCAGATACACCATTCCATTGTGGTGTTCCAGGGGGAGTGAGTTGGGATATTATCCCACACTCAGCTAGGTGATCACGAAACTCTTGACTAAGGTATTCACCACCTCGATCTGATCGAAGTAGCTTAATACGCTTACCAAGTTGGTTTTGTACTTCATTCTTGAATTCTTTGAACTTTTCAAAGGATTCTGACTTATGTCTCATCAAATATAAGTAGCCAAATCTACTCACATCATCAGTGAAAGTAATAAAGTACTTATAGCCTCCTCTGGCTTCTACATTGAAAGGGCCACATACATCAGTATGTATGAGTCCTAACAAGTCCGTCGCTCTCTCGCCATGTCCACTAAATGGAGTTTTAGTCATCTTTCCTAAAAGACAAGACTCGCATACCTCATATGATTCAAAATCAAATGAGTCCAATAATCCATCTTTATGGAGTTGGGATATGCGTTTTTCATTTATGTGACCTAGGCGACGATGCGAGATATGTCTGGTTCAAATCATTCGATTTGAACCGTTTGGTATTTACGTTATAAATTGGGTTATCTAAATCTAGAACATAGAGACCATTCATAAGTGGTGCATTACAATAGAACATTTCATTTAAATAAATGGAACAACATTTGTCCTTTATTATAAAAGAAAAGTTTTTCTTGTCTAAACAAGATACGTAAATTATGTTCTTTGTTAATGCGTACATAGAAGCACTCCTCTAGTTCTAAGATAAGCCCGTGGGCAAAGACAAAGAATATGTTCCTACACAGAGCAACTTTGCGCCATTGCCTACTCGTAGGTCCACTTCACCCTTTTCCATTATTCTACTATTTCTCCCCTCGCACATTAGTACAAATGTGAGATGCACATCCGTATCTAATACCCATGTAGAAGAAATAGATAGATTAACTTCTATAACGTATACCGAGGCGTAAGTCCCACTTCTCTTGTTCTTTACTTCCTCAAGGTAGACTTTGCGATTCGCTTCCAGGTCCAGTCTCACCGCAATGGAAGCAGTCCCCTTCCTTAGGTACTTTACCTTTACCCTTTGAAGTGGATGAATTGGCCTTGCCTTTGGCTTGGGTCTTACCCTTGCCTTTGCTCTTACCTTTGTCCTTCTTGACCATTAGTACATTACTAACTTTCTTCTTGAGATTTGGTTCAGCAGTTCTTAACATGCTGAGAATCTCAGGCAAAGGTTTATCAATTTCATTCATGTTATAATTCATGAAATTGATTGAACGACAGGGATAACATCGGTTGCCAATTCTTGGCTCAGTGGAAAACCTAGTCTCTCAAGGTTCTCAACGTACCCAACCATTTTGAGTACGTGAGTTCCTACAGGTGTTCCTTCTTGCATCTTGCATGCAAAAAGAGCCTTAGACACTTCAAAACGCTCGTGCCTAGCTTGTCCTTGATATAGTTGTTTCAAATGCTCAACCATATCATAGGCATCCATGTTCTCATGTTGCTTAAGCTCGAGTTCATGGTGGCAAGCATAAGGCATGACACATCTAATGCGTCATCTTGATGCTTCTTATAAGCATCCTTTTCAAGACGAGTGTGTATTTCAGTAGACTGCTCTAGGACATATAGTTTATGCGTTCTTGCTTGAGGATAATCCTCAAGTTCCTATACCGATCCAAGAAAGTTTGCTCCATTGAGCTTGTCCTTCTCAAGACGGTCATCGCAAGTTGAGGGGTGTGTCGTGTTAGATGACATGGTGATCTACAACATTAAAATGCAAAGTTAAGTATCATACCTAAATCATTTAATTAGGCCTTTAATTAAATGAGGCTCCCACTAAATTCTCATAGCTACTATTTAGCTATAAATTTATATGGGATAAAGATCCACATCATAATTCGTCTTGAGTTAGCTTTGGCTAATCGCCCAAGACGTAGTATAATTAGGTAGGCAATCTTTTGCCAATTACATCTGATGTAACTCTTTAATAGCTTTGGTTAAGTTCTAGATTAGTTTAGTGTTTTATTCCTAAACCAGCTTCCAGGCTGTGGCGAGGCACAGGGGCCTTCTTGGATATCGGAGCAACGACCACTTCTAAGACAAAGCTGATGTTCGGAAATCACATAAAACTAATTTTAAAACTTATGTTCAAAGCTAATATATGCCTCTACTTTCTTAACTAATTAAGAAAAACTTAATTAAGTCTTAACTAAGACGATAGCGGACATCACGATTGTCCACTCGCACCCCTCCAAGATAAAATGCATTGCTTTGCTTTGGCAAACCCAATAACAAATGATCGAGGAAGTAGTGAGTACCAACTTTGGTAGGCATATCGTTTAGACTTATTAAGAAATAAACATGTATCATATACAAGCTAAACTAACATGCATCACATACATATTAAGCTAACATGCATCACATACATATTAAACTAAGCGTGTCATGGTTATGGCCCTTATTCTACAATCTTCTCAAGCCAATGAAAAGATTGATTGGTCTACCTAGGGATAGCATCTTCTCCTAAGTGCTTCCTTTTGGTTGTCTTGTGTGTTGACCTCCTCCTTGTAACCTCATCCTCCAATGGACCCTCCATCCTTGTTTTGTACATTACAAAAGGAGAAATACTCGAGTTACATTCGAGTCTAAAACTAATTTTACAACAAGAATATTAGGAGAAAGGCACGACACGCAGGCCGTATTAAGAATTACAACACACAATCACAAACTTTTTGGGACTAGGCCATAACCATGCACCATGTCATTTTAACTTTTAAAAGACATTGGATATTTTATTATGTTTGACAATTGCTAATGCAATTATTAACTCATAATAAAATTTATCCTACTTCTATATCATATATAAAATAGAGAAAACCTATTTTTATACGATCTTTCGCAAGTGGCTCTGATACCCTGTAGGAATTCTCGTATGCCAAATGGCATATGCTTGCGGAAAATAGGATCCTTCCAAGTGATCCATGCGAAAGCAAACTCGTATAAAATAAATTTCTCTAAACCAAGCCTATCTTATAGGAGAGGATTACCTTTGTTGCGTGCCCTTGTTAATCCCGCTTATCCCTTTAGTTTGTTGGATCTTTAGCACGTTCAAGTGTCCGTGCCTCTATACGTATCCACACGAGCACGCTCTTGTCTCACAAAAGAAAACTAGAGGAGCTCTCCTTTACTTCTTGCTAGAGAAGTCCCTAAAGGAGAGGAAGCTAGGGAAAAGAGAAGGGAAGAAGAAGACTACTCTTCTTGCTACTCACAAAAAGCCACACAACAATAAGCTCTCAAGCTCTCTCCAAGCCTCAAGCTCCCAACAACCACACTCCACAACCACAACAACAATTGCTATCCAAAATGATGCTTTGGCCGGCCACTCCATGGGGCCTTTTATAGGGTTGGCAAAACCCTTTCACCTCCTACAATTTAATGCAATCCATTGCATTGAGACCCCTTTTGTTTTGGCCGGCCACTTAAGGAGACAAAAACCATTTTGTCCCCTTCCACCTTAACTAGCTTAGGTGGATGCTTAGGTGGATGCTTAGGTGGATGCTTAGGTGGCATGCTTAGGTGGCATGCTTATGTGGTATTCTTATGTGGCATTCATGCATGTTGAATTAATCTTATTAATTCAATTAAGCTTATGTTATCATATTGAATTAATCTTATTAATTCAATTAAGCTTATGTTATCATATTGAATTAATCTTATTAAATCAATAAGGTAACATATTGAATTAATCTCATTAAATCAATTAGCTAAAAATTCTCATTAAGCTTAAAGTCCAAAAACCATTTTGTACTTAAGCTTATTCCCATATTATTCTAGTCAAACTAGAATACTCTAATTCCTCTAATTATCATGCTCTTTGTGTGTGACCCTATAGGCTCTCATAACGTTGGCAGTGGATCTAAACTCTTTTAGATACACAAGCAATGAGCGGCATCTAGCAATACATCATTGCTACCCAAGTTACGAGATAAGTCAAGATCCGACTAACCTTTCCGTGACTACTATAATATATGACTGTGTCCTTCTATCCTTGATATCAGATTGATCAATGAGGCATAGACCGTGTCATCCTCGATCAATCTATGTGTTTCTTGATCCCTGAGTAAACTAACTCAAACAAATGAGCTCAATATCTCATATTGACTCATTCGAGCATGGCCATGCGTTTTAGTAGTTCTACTCAATCAAGGGGCCCACCGATATCACTCACGTCATATGGAAGGGATAGATCCCATCTACATCACTCACATCCCTCCGCATAATTTGTTACATACCCAGTAATCGCCTTTATGGTCCACCCTGTTACGGGTGACGTTTGACGATACCAAAGTACATAACTCCTTATGTAGGGAACCGTAGTGACTTCAGGTCTAAGGACTATTCATACCAATAGTCACATGAGAAAGTTTATGACACTCATATAACGATCCATGAAACTTTCTCATGGCGGGTCAGTTCAGTATATATTCTCCAATATATACCCATGTGTCAACTTGATATCATATATCCATGACTTGTGAGATCAAGTCATCAATTGACCTACATGCTAGTCTTTATGCATTAATATTGCCCTTGCATATTAATACTCGACTAGGAACATTTAGGAAAGTGTTCTCTACAGCCTCTCATAATCAATTCTGCCAATTGATGTGCTGTAGATAAGAACCTACTTTTCTAGGGCATTATTATATTTAAATTAGCTGGCACAAGCAAGATGTAAATATAATAACCAATCCTTTGCCTTTATAGAATATGATACAAAATGTTCCCTATTCAACCATCACATGATTGGTTCTAGGGCTTTAACTAACAAATCAGACATTGCAGTCTTAGGGATTTTCACTAACGATGTTAGTCAAATCCTTACCTGTTGGGTAATGGACAGGGCATGTATGCTAGTGTGATGCAGATAGTGGAGGATTAGTATATGGTATTTCATAGGGATTTTGATCCCAGAGATGGTCGTGTTGGGTTTTATGACTTTGAAGGTACTTTTGAGTACTTAACCTGTGTGTGCAGAGAAAGTAGAGTTAGTTGAATACCATTATCGAGATTAAGCCGGTACTTGGTGGAAGATGCAGGAAAATAATCTTCGGGGAATAGTACATCACTAGGTCACAGTGTAGTGATTTGTGAGAGGGTATTTTCCCCGTGTTATTCCTTTGACTCATTGTCAGGGAATTCTTGAGCATCAAGTAGGGTGATCATTTGGTAATAGGAGTACCATGCAGAGTCGTTAGACTTGCAGAGGTTACGACCACCTAATAGCTCAAGAATATGAATGGATGCTTTAAGCCACCCACGGTTTATTATCTTACATTTGAATTAGAATGTTTGGATCTTCTACCAGATCCTACCGGAAGATATTAGATTGATTCAGGAGTTTAGAAATGACTCCGTACAAGTGTTTAAGAGTTGGAGACTGATAATCAGATATTGCAGGTCAAATTATTAAAATTAGAAGTCTCCGAATGTTGGATAAAAGGAGCAAGATCGGAGTAATTGGTTATGATTCGTTCCGATTTTAATCTCCGTGTTGTCAATTGACTTTAGTTTCTCCATGGAAGTCCTTTGCACCTTCATGAGCTCAGTTGCTAAGAGCAGAAGTTGGATGAGTTTATATCTTTAGTCGAGAAGAGATGTAGAGGGTTGAAGGATTGATCATTTGGGGTATTACTGTAGTTTACCATATTTGATGATATATTGAGAGATATTGGTAGTTTATAGGTATCTTTGTCTAGAACATTCATAGATAAAACTAGAAGGATTTCTATATTTGGACCATGTGGATTAGTTGTGTTTCCACTGACAGGTGAGATGTTGAGTTGATTACTGTGATGATTATCAGAGGGTTATGATATCGATTTTGGATGTTTAGAGGTTGATTGTTGTGTTAGACTCTCCGAGCCGCAAAAATCACTTTTTGCGTTGCGAAAACCTCGGAAGTCGGCCATGGATCCATGCGAAGATAAATAAAAATTAATTCATGTACATGTTTAGAAACACTAGATCTACTTTAGATCTACATTGAAGAGTGTTACCCTTGTAGCGATGCCCTTCGCTTATTTTGCTCGTCCAAACGGTTGCCAGATCTGGTAGAGTGTCAAGTGTATACTCCTCTACACGTATCCACACGGACAAAAGGTGGAGAAGACTACTTAGAGTGTTCTAGCACCCTTGGAGGTCACAGCAATGGAGGAAAGGGAGAGAGCAAAAAGGGAGAGGGAAGAAGATGAAATCAATTCACCACTAATTCTATGGTCGGCCACATTAAGGATGGGGTTATAAACATCCATGTAATACCAAGAGCCATGGCTCTTGGTCTTCCTAATGAGGTGGCACACCATGATGATGTGGAACATCATCATTGGCCGGCCACTTTGCCAAGTCACCATGAAGTGGCATTTGGTCAAGTCAAACTTGACCCTTTATTTTCCCTCTCAAGTCAAGTCAAACTTGACCTCTTATCTCCCATGGTTGATCAAATCCAACCTTTGATTCAAGTCAATTTAATTTAATGAATCTCTATTCATTAGTTTAAATTGACTTAATGAATCAAATCTAAATTAGACTCATTCAACACTTGAATAAAATTGAGTCCAACTCAATTAGTCTAATTTGGATTACTCTTAATCCAATTTGATGCATCACATGAACCTAATCTTCTTGGTTCATCATATGAACCTAATCTCTATCTAATTTCCCTTGGTGTGTAACCCTATAGGTTCTTGTAACGTTGGTAATGCTCCTAAACCGATTTAGAAATATAAGCAATGACGGTATCTAACAACACATCATTGCTACCCAACTTACAAGAATGTTGAGATCCAACATCACCTTTGTAACTACTAATAGTGACTCTCATAATATGTGGCAATGTCCCTCTATCCTTGACATCTATATTGAACAATTGAAGCATAGACCATGTCATCCTCTGTACAATCTATATCTTGAACTCCAAGTAAACTTACTCTAATCAAATGAGCTCAATATCTCATATTGACTCATTTGGGCATGGCCACGCACTTAGTGGTCTCACTCTATCAAGAATCATGATATCACTCCCGTCATATAGGAGGGATAGATCTCATCTACATCACTCACATCCCTCCGCATAATTTGTTACAAACCCAGTAATCGCCTTTATAGTCCACCTATTTACGGGTGACGTTTGACGAAGTCAAAATATGCAACTTCTTATGTAGGGAACCATGGTGACTTCAGGTCCAAGGACTAATAGTCATACTAATAGTCACATGAGAAAGTATATGACACTCATATAACAATCGATGATACTTTCTCATTGTGGGTCATCAGTATACATTCTCCAATGCATACCCATGTGTCAACTTGATATCTCATATCCATAACTTGTGAGATCAAGTCATCGAGTTGACCTACATGCTAGTCTCTTCACATTAACATTGTCCCTGAATATTAATACTTGACTAGGAATGATTAAGAGTAGTATTCTTTATATGATCTCATTATCGATTCAAACAATCGATTGATATAGATAAGAACCTTCTACTCAAGGATGCTATTATACTTAGTTATTTGGCACAAATACAAGTAAGTATAATAACTATAAAGCAATGCCTTTATAAATATATATAGGAATATGATACAACAAGTCAATATAACAATCATCACATGATCGGCTCTAGGGCTTTCACTAGCACTAGTGTCAATCACTGTAGTATCTAATACCCAATGACCTAGTGTGACCATCATGCTTTTTCTGTGCCAAAGCCTTGGTCAAGGGATCTGCGATGTTAGCCTCTATGGGTACTCTGCAAATCTTCACATCTCCTCTATCGATAATTTCTCGAATAAAATGGAAGCACCGCAGTATGTGTTTGGCCCGCTGGTGTGAGCGAGGTTCCTTAGCCTGCGCAATCGCTCCATTGTTGTCACAATAGAGCTCTATACGATCTACTATTCTAGGAACCACCCCAAGCTCAATAATGAACTTGCGGATCCAAACTGCCTCCTTTGCTGCCTCTAATGCAGCAATATACTCGGCCTCTGTTATAGAATCAGCAACTGTATCCTGCTTCAAACTCTTCCAGCTCACGGCGCCACCATTCAAGCAAAACATAAACCCTGACTACGGTCTATAATCATCCTTGTCAATTTCGAAAATGGTTGCAGGACTCTCTGAGCCATAAAAACCACTTTTTGCATTGCGGAAACCACGGATCTGTGCAAAGATAAATTAAAATAAAATTCATGTACATGTTTAGAAATACTAGATCTACATTGTAAGAGTGTTACCCTTGTAGCGACGCCCTTCGCTTATCCCGCTCGTCCAAACGCTTTGTCGGATCTCGTAGAGTGTCAAGTGTATACTCCTCTACACGTATCCACACAGACAAAAGGTGAAGAAGACCATTTAGAGTGTGCTAGCACTCAAGGAGGTCTCAGCATGGAGGATGAGGGAGAGAGAAAGAGAGGAGAGGAAGAAGAAGAATTGAATTACCACAAATTTGTTCATTCATTAGTTGGCCAACCACTTTAAAGAGGGTTAAATACATCCATGTAATACCAAGAGCCATGAATCTTGGTCTCCCTCATGAGGTGGCACACCATGATGTGTCCATGATGATGTGGAACATTATCATTGGCCGGCCCCTATACTAAGTCACCATGAAGTGGCATTTGGTCAAGTCCAACATGACCTTTCATCTTCCCTCTCAAGTCAAGTCAAACTTGACGTCTTATCTCCCATTTGATCAAATCCAACCATTTGATTCAAGTCAATTTAATTTAATGAATCTTTATTCATTAGTTTAAATTGACTCAATGAATCAAATCTAAATTAGACTCATTCAACACTTGAATCAAATTGAGTCCAACTCAATTAGTCTAATTTGGATTACACTTAATCCAATTTGGTTCATCACATGAACCTAATCCTCTTGGTCCATCATATTAACCTAATCTCCTTCTAATTGCCCTCTGTGTGTGACCCTATAGGATCTTGTAATGTTGGCAATGCTCCTAAACTGATTTAGAAACAAAAGCAATGAGTGGTATCTAGCAACACATCATTGCTACCCAAGTTACAAGAATGTTGAGACCCAACATCACCTTTGTGACTACTAATTGTGACTCTCACAATATGTGACAATGTGCCTCTATCCTTGACATCTAGATTGAACAATTGAGGCATAGACAGTGTCATCCTCTATACAATCTATATATTGAACTCCAAGTAGACTCACTCTAATCAAATGAGCTCAATATATCATATTGACTCATTTGGGCATGGACATGCACTTAGTGGTCTCACTCTATCAAGAATCATGATATCACTCCCGTCATATAGGAGGGATAGATCCCATCTACATCACTCACATCCCTCCGCATAATTTGTTACATACTCAGTAATCGCCTTTATAGTCCACCCATTTACGGGTGACATTTGACGAAGCCAAAGTATGCAACTCCTTATGTAGGGAACCATGGTGACTTCAGGTCCAAGGACTAATAGTCATACTAATAGTCACATGAGAAAGTATATGACACTCATATAATGATCCATGATACTTTCTCATGGCGGGTCATTCAGTATACATTCTCTAATGTATACTCATGCGTCAACTTGATATCTCATATCCATGACTTGTGAGATCAAGTCATCGAGTTGACCTACATGCTAGTCTCTTTGCATTAACATTGTCCCTGAATGTTAATACTTGACTAGGAATGATTAAGAGTAGTATTCTCTATATCATCTCATTATCGATTCAACCAATCGATTGATATAGACAAGAACCTTCTACTCAAGGACATTATTATACTTAGTTATTTGGCACCAATATAAGTAAGTATAATAACAATAAAGCAATGCCTTTATAGATATATATAGGAATATGATACAAAAAGTTCATACAACAATCATCACATGATCGGCTCTAGGGCTTTCACTAACACTGGCATCACTGTAACCCTTTACAGCTAGTTCTCCATCGCCTCCAAATATCAAGAAATATTCTTTAGTCCTTCCTAAGTACTTAAGAATATTATTGACCGCTATCCAGTGACGCTCACCTAGATCTAACTAGTATCTGCTCGTCATGCTCAAAGCATACGAGACATCAGGACGAGTACATAGCTTGGCGTACATGATAGATCCTATGGTAGATGCATAATGGATCTTATCCATGCAGTCTCTCACCACTCTAGAAGAGGGACTATGAGTCTTCGAAAGACTCACACCATGTAACATCGGCAGAAACCCCTTCTTGGAATTCTACATTACAAACCATAGTAATACCATGTCATTATATGTACTCTGACTTAGGCCAAGCAATCTCTTAGATCTATCTCTATATATCTTGATGCCTAGAATACAGGCTGCTTCACCTAAGTCCTTCATTGAGAAACACTTCCCCAGCTAAGTCTTCACAGACTGTAGCGAAGGGATGTCATTCCCAATGAGTAGTATGTTATCCACATACAATACAAGGAAGATAACTGTGTTCCCATTAACCCTCTTGTAGACACAGGGTTCATCTTCATTCTTGATGAAACAAAAATGTTTGATCGCATCATCGAATTGAAGATTTTAGCTCTGAGAATCTTGCTTTAGCCCATAAATGGACCTTTGCAACTTGCATACTTTGCCAGTATGCTGTGGATCTATAAAGCCCTCAGGTTGTGTCATGTACACATCCTCAAGCAAGTTTCCATTCAGAAACGCGATTTTAACATCCATCTGCAAGATCTCATAATCGTGGTACGCTGCAATAGCAAGCATGATCCGAATGGACTTAAACATCGCAACTGGAGAAAAGATTTCATCATAGTCAATACCATGAATTTTATTGAAACCTTTAGCCACCAATAGGCCCTTATAGGTATGCGTAAGTCCATCCATGTCAGTCTTTCTCTTAAAGACCCACTTACACCCAATGGGTTTAACGCCTTTAGGTGGATCAACCAAAATCCATACTTGGTTGGTGTACATGGATTCCATCTCGGATCTCATGACCTCTAGTCATTTCTCAAAACCTAGGCTCATCACAGCTTCCTGATAGGAAGTAGGCTCATTCTCAATGAGCTTAATGTCATCATGGTCAGACAAGAGAAATGAGTATCTCTCAGGCTGACGACGTACCCTCTCAGACCTACGAAGAGGTAGGTCTACCTGAACAATTGTTGTTCCACAACTCTTTGTGCAACAATCTCATCATCCACAACACTTTGTGGTTCCTATTCAACCTCCATCTCAGCCTCAGTGCTATGGTCCATATCTTGAATTTCTTCAAGATCGAACGTACTCCCACTAGTTTTTCTAGAAACAAAGTCCCTTTATAAAAATACCCCAGTCTTTGTCACAAACACTTTGTGCTGACTGGGAATGTAGAAATAATATCCCTTCGTTTCCTTGGGATATCCAACAAAATAGCACTTATCGGATTTGGGTCCCAGTTTGTCTAAGATTTAACGTCGAACGTAAGCCTCACGACCCCAAATCCTCATGAAATACATCTTGGGATGTTTCCCTGTCTATATCGTATATGGTGTCTTTATCACAACTTTGGATGGAACACGGTTAAGTGTGAAGGCTGCTATGTCTAGAGCATATCCTCAAAAGGATATAGGAAGATCTGTGTGACTTATCATAGATCGTATCATATCTAATAGAGTACGATTCCTCCTTTCGAATACACCATTCCACTGTGGTGTTCCAGAAGGAGTGAGTTGGGATAGAATCTCACACTCAGCTAGATAGTCACGAAACTCATGACTAAGGTATTCACCACCTCGATATGATCGAAGTATCTTAATACTCTTGCCAAGCTGGTTTTGTACTTCATTCTTGAATTCTTTAGACCTTTCAAAGGATTCTGACTTATGTGTCATCAGGTACACATAACCATATCTACTGAAGTCATCAGTAAATATAATGAAGTACCTATAACCACCTCTAGCAGCGACATTGAAAGGGCCACACATATTGTTAGGACCGTTGGCATCGCTAGAGGAGGGGTGAATAGCTTTTCGTGTCGATTTCGTTCACTTGATGGATTTTAATCATTGTGCTTGTCTATAATTGTTAGTACGCTGCGAAAACACAAATACAAATACAAAAACACACAATAAACACAACGTGAGGATTTTACGTGGTTCAGAACCCTAGTTCCTACTCCACGGGCGAGCCCTAGCGGTCTCTAGTGATGCACGCCACCACTATATCTCTTCTCCTTCTCGGTGAACACACCGGAGGTGGAGGAACCTCTCACAAGGCTCTTACAAACAATAAGAACAAGATACCACAAGCAACTACAACAAATACAAAAGAAAATAGAGAAAGCAAATAAAAACTCTTTACAGATTAGGGCTTTTGAATACTTGATTGTTGGTTGTTTTGGGATGACTTTGAAGGCCCTGAAATGCAGCAGCACTGCCTTCAAATCGCCCCTCAAAACCGTCAAAAGAATAGTTGATAATCGCTGCTTGAAGAAACCCTAAAGCCTCTTCTTATAAACCTGCGTCGAAACTTCCCGAGCTCCAACGGTCAGAAACAAGTCGAGGCGCCGGTCGAGCCACCTCGCTTCTGTGCTATCGTCTTCATACCTGTGTTGAAATCAGTCGCGTCCTCCAGTCGAGGTGCCGCCTCGACTGGCTTCCAGTCGAGGTGTTGGTCGATCGCACCTCGCCTCTAAGCCTCCTTCCAGACCATCGAGTCAAGGCACCAGTCGCCACCTCCAGTCGAGGCACTAGTCGCCACCTCCAGTCGAGGCACCGCCTCGACTGATACTCCAGTCAAGGTGTTGGTTGAGCCCAGCTTGCTTCTGTTTGCCTACAAACGAAGCCCAGTCGACTGTTATACCTCTACAATGAGGTTTAACACCCCAAGTATGATCCCTTCATACTTAATACTCACCCTAAGCCTAGACCTAAGCCTTCAACCCACTTCCATCAGGCTCACGCCTCCCGGATCCCTCGAGTTTGTGACTCTTCATCCTTGCGCTAGCCTTCTAGTGCTTCCATTGGCTATCATCATGCTCTCAGGTCTACCTTTTCCAAGCTCGATCTCCCTGATCAGTCGGGTCTTCCCTTGCCAAGACTCCCTATCTGGGACTTCATTGCCAAGAGGTCACGCCTCCAGGACTTCACTGCCAAGACTCCTCATCCGGGACTTCACTACCAAGAGGCCACGCCTCCGGGACTTCACTGCCAAGACTCCTCGTCCGAGACTTCACTGCCAAGAGATCACACCTCCAAGACTTCACTGCCAAGACTCCCCGTTGCTCTTCCCATCACCAAGTATCCGGTCTCCCTTGATCAACTTGGATTTTCCCTTGTCAAGTATCCATACTTGGACTTCTCCTTGCCAAGTCACCAAACTTGGACTTCTCCAATAGTCTTCCTCATATGACCTTGGATGTCTCATACCATCCACTAGTCATGTGGTCAAACTACATTGTGAACTATTATTGAACATCAAAACTCTACTCGAGTTCCACTCGAGGCTGATCAATCATGACCTGGGTCGATTGCACCAACAATCTCCCCCTTTTTGATGTTTAACAATATCGTTAAGTTAGGTTATCCCCTAAACCCAACTTGACACTTCTTATGCCAAAGCATCACGAAGTGTTCCCAATCTAGAATTTCAAATTTTGAAATTTTTGGGGTTTTGTGTATATTAGGGTATTCTAAGTTAAAAGCCTAACTTAGGTATCCTAAGTTAAAAGCCTAACTTAACCCCCTTGCATTTCTCCCCCTTTTTGACACACATCAAAAAGTCCACCAAAGTTCTCAATGTCTCATTTTCTAATGATATTCTTCCTTCTCCTCCTTGGTCAACATTCATCTTGAATGTCTTCATTCTTCTTAGTGATTTATCACTAGATGAAAATCAAACTTCCATTTTCCCCTTTTGTGATAAATCATCATCCATTATACTTAAATGGATAATATCCCCCTAAAGGCATACTCTCCCTAGACCATTGCACCAACAATGTCCTTGGAGAGTTCCTAAGCCAATAGAACCCTTAAACACTAGAAAATTAGGATAGAAGTTCATATATGAACTTTCACAACCATTAAAATTTGATTTGTACTCCAATTCATTTCTAATGAAAATCTCACCTTTTCAATGTTTGCCTAAGCACATTAGAGGTGTAGGAGTAGTTATCTAGTTGGGTTATGGTCAGATGGATTAAACCAACTTGGTAAGCCAAAAATGGTGCAGTTTGACATGGTTCCAGGGTGGTCTAATAAGGTTCCAGGGTAGTTTAACGTGATTCTAGGGTTGTTTAGTATAATTTCAGGGAAGTTTCCTTAATTTCAGAGCAGTTTCGCACGGCAGTTTTGCCAGGGCAGTTTCGCCAGCTCTAATCGAGGCGTTGCCTCAACTGGTGTGGAGTTCTGCTCAAAACAAGCTATTCCAATCGAGCTCACAGTCGGCATGCACTTGCTTCTGCTCGTTTGAACCTAGCTCTAGTCGAGGCGGCGCCTCGACTAGTGTCTGAAATTTCTGAAACCGAAATTTTAGACCAACTTCAGAAATGGATAAATAATTCTAGAAAATAACCACACATTACTTATGCCAAACACTATCGAGGAAAAATAGTTTTCTATGAAAATAACCTTTAAATTATAAGAATGATACAAAGTTCAAAAGCATTGAAATTTTCAATGTTTAGAGCCAGCTTTGTTTCAATATTTTCAATGGTGATTGCTATCAAAAAATTAGCCTCACCAAGGTTTTTCAAAATGATTTTTAAATGTTTTCAAAACCTTAATTTCAATCATGGTCTATGAGCTAAGTATACATGACTTGTATACTAGCTTTTCTCATGATTTATACCTATGATTGAGATGAGTTTGAGTTCATCTAGATGCAACATCTATGCACCTTGAACTTTACTCATTTCCTAGCATCTCACATGTGTCTAGAGTGTATCAATACACATACATGTCAATTTGATGGGAGATGTAGGTTTTGTTCATCTTAAACTAAGGCCTCATGCATTTTCTAAGGCAACTCTACTTGATTCCCTTATACATGGGACTTCAAGTCATGCCATTGTCCTTAATCAATTTTAATAAATGCATGAATGATCATGGAATATAAGATAGCATAAATAAATCATGTGCCAATAATCATGATGTCATGGTATGTAACATAAACCTAAATACTAACATGACATTAAAAACAATAGATCTAAGCATGATCATGACATTTTATATGATAAGAGGTAAATATGATGTCATGTCATGGCAAAGCAAACAAGGTATGGCAAATAAGATGCAAAGCCATGAAAATACCTAAGTTCTTAATATTTGTTGCCATTTGTTGGAATTAAGTTCATTTTTCCATAATACCAGTTATCTCCCAAGTGTGCTAAAAATCCAAAATGGCACACCATGACCTCTAAAACCTCATTGTGCCAATTTGATCAAATTTTTCAACTTCCATACAATTTATTGGCACATCCTAACCACTTTTAGGATTTAAAATCAACCTTAATTCCAAAGTATCCAAAACCTTGGAAATGACCTAAAGTGCCAACTTTGCTATGATTGGGTTAACTACCCAACCATTCAAGGTTGACACAACCTAACCCATTTAGCGTGAATCAATCACGCTCCTAGGAACCCAATACCTATTAGAGCTCCTTGGGTTTACTAAGTACTCACTAGGGATAACTTCCTTTAGTACCTTTCTAATGACCCTCCTAGACTTGGAAGCCTTGGTCATTTTGGTCTTGTTAAGGTTAACCCTAGAGATTGCTTCCCTTGTAACCTTGTTAGTGGCTTTCCTAGATTTCATTGAAACCTTAGCCACTAGACACTTACCATGGTCAACTCTAGGGATGACTTCCCTTGTGACCTTGGTACTCCTAGACCTAGAACTTGTTCCATAATTATGTGGAACACTATGATAGGTAGGCTTATCTATCTTGGACCTAGGCTTGTGACCCAAGCCTTGCTTGTCCTTAGATGCTCCTTGCCTCCTAGAACCTAAGTTTTGTTCATTAGACCTATTATTCATATTTTCCATTTTCTGAAGGGTCTTCTCCATTTTCTCAAGCTTTGACCTCAAAGCTTGATTTTCCTTTTCTAATATCTCAAGTTTCGATTTTTCATTTACCCTTGAGATGTTCTTCTTTCTAGGCATATGTCTAGTCCATTTAGGGTTGATGCCTAGGTTATTGTTCTTTACCCTCCTATCCTTGGGTAGAGTTAGTCTAGCATTGTCCTTAGTCAAATTTATATGCTTAGCACCTAAACAATAAAACTTGTTGTTTTTACCATGCCTATCATGAACAATTGCAAATGAATTAATATTATTTCTAGCATGCTTTTTGATATTAAAATTTGAAAGTGCATGACTAAAATATACCTTAGGGTTTGTCTTGGAGGCTCCCCCTACATGTGATGCTCCTTCTTGCCCTTTCTTCTTCCCCTTAGGGCATTGACTTCGGTAGTGTCCCCGTTGATTGCACTTGAAACACATAATGTGCTCTTTGCTTTTCTTGATCGGGACATCAGTATCCTTGGACTTTTCTTGAGGTTTTGGTGTCGGTTGACTTTTCTTAACCTCCTTTGGGCATTTACTTTTATAGTTCTCTACTTCCCTACACTCAAAACATGTTATATTACTTTTATCCTTAATAATTGAATTTAAGTTACCTTCTTGAGTGATTGGAGACTTTTGGACTTCTTCTTCATTTCTCCCTGAGGTAGAAGACTCCTCTTGCTCTTCCTCCGGGGTTTAAGATTTAACCTCCCCCTCAATCCTTGGCATGGAGGTTTCCATAATTTCCTCTTCAGATGGTGAACAACTATCATCTTCCGGATCATTAATCACTTGAGACGATGAACATTCCAAACCTTCAGATTTTTCCTCATCTTCTTGAATCATGGAAGTTTCACCATTGAGCTCAGCAAGCTTTCCCCATAATTCTTTTGCATCCATGAACTTCCCTAATTCACACAAAATATTATTAGGTATTAAATTAACTAAAATATCCAATACCTTCTCATTTGCCTCAAATCTTTGGACTTCCCCCTCAGTCCATTTACTCCGGTCTAGAGCTCGTCCCTTTTTGTCCGTTGGAATCTTGAACCCTTCGGTTAGTGCAAACCACTCCTCTATGTTCATTTGGAAGAAGAATTTCGTCATCGTCTTCCATTGAGCAAATCCTCCGAAACCATATGGCGGTGGAAATCGAACGTCGCATCCAAATCCATCCTCAAATTCCATCTTCTCTAGCATTAGCTCCCTTGGCGATTAGTCCGATTGAAGACCACTTGTTGATATTGGTGCGTCTTCTTCTTCTTAGAGCAAAACCTTGCTCTGATACCACTTGTTAGGACCGTTGGCGTCGCTAGAGGGGGGGGTTAATAGCTTTTCGTGTCAATTTCGTTCATTTGATGGATTTCGATCGTCGTGCTTGTCTACAATTGTTAGTACGCAACGAAAACACAAATACAAATACAAAAACACACAACAAACACAACGCGAGGATTTTACGTGGTTCGGAACCCTAGTTTCTACTCCATGGGCGAGCCCTACCGGACTCTAGTGAGCACACCACCACTATATATCTTCTCCTTCTCGGTGAACACACCGGAGGTGGAGGAACCTCTTACAAGGCTCTTACAAACAATAAGAACAAGATACCACAAGCAACTACAACAAATACAAAAGCAAATAGAGAAAGCAAATAAAAACTCTTTACAGATTAGGGCTTTTGAATCCTTGATTGTTCGTTGCTTTGGGATGACTTTGAAGGCCTTGAAATGTAGCAGCACTCCCTTCAAATCGCCCCTCAAAATGGTCAAAAGAATAGTTGATAATCGCTGCTTGAAGAAACCCTAAAGACTCTTCTTATAAACCTGCATCGAAACCTCCCGAGCTCCAACGGTCAGAAACTAGTCGAGGCACCACCTCGACTGCGACCCCAGTCGAGGCGCCAATCGAGCCACCTCACTTCTGTGTCACCGTCTTCATACCTGTGTTGAAATCAGTTGCGTCCTCCAGTCGAGGTGCCGCCTCGACTAGCCTCCAGTCGAGGCGATAGTCGAGCGCGCCTCGCCTCTGAGTCTCCTTTCAGACCGTCGAGTCGAGGCACCAGTCGCCACCTCCAGTCGAGGTGTCGCCTCGACTGATACTCTAGTCGAGGTGCTGGTTGAGCCTAGCTTGCTTCTGTTTGCCTACAAACGAAGCCCAGTCGACTGTTATACCTCTACAATGAGGTTTAACACCCCAAGGATGATCCCTTCATACTTGATACTCACCCTAAGTCTAGACCTAAGCCTTCAACCCACTTCCATCAGCCTCACGCATCCCGGATCCCTCGAGTCTACGACTCTTCATCCTTGCACTAGCCTTCTAGTGCTTCCATCGACTATCGTCATGCTCTCAGGTCTACCTTTGCCAAGCTCGATCTCCCTGTTGGTGCAGTAGGCACCTAAGTCGAACCTGAGTTTTGATTATAGCAAACGATACAAAGTTAAGCTCATGTCGTTATCTCATGAGCTGAATCGAGTGTGCAGAAAATTGTTATAGCTGGAGGTGAAGGCTAGCGACAACCGGAGGATGCCGCGGTGGTCGGGCGACACTCGAGTGACTTTGGAGGGAGCCGAAGGAATCGAGTGAAAGGCCGGAAGCAAAAGAAACACAGTAAGTATTGAGTTAAGCTCGTGTGTGCGAGCGTAAGTAAGGTCATATCCTCTTTACGGGGATAATCTTAAGCGTAGATCCGACCAAAGACATCCTATAGGTGGCCTAGGTCGAGATTGGATGGTCGGAGGCTGTCAAAATAATGTTTTTGTTAAGCTAACTTTGCCTTGCAGCTAGCATCAGTCGACTGCCAGCTTGGAGGACTCGATTGTCGTCCAACAGTCGACTGTCGGAGGTTAGCATTCAACTGATGCTACCATCAGTCGACTGATGATGGCGATCAATCGACTGATGGTCAAGGATTAGCCTCAAGGAGTCAAGCCTTATCACCATTTTTCAAGGAGTCATGTGCCAAAACTCTATTGGGTGAAGTTCCTCTCGAAAAGGGGCTCAAAGGTTATAAAAGGAGGGCCAATCCTAGGGTTTCATCATCAATTCTAAGCTTCCAAAAGCCTCTGCTAAGCTACAACCTTCCGACAACGAAGTACATCTTCTCCGACATCTAGGTTTATTTGTTTTCATTTTATTACGTTGGTTAAAGTTTTTATTTCAGTTTAGTACTTTCATTTCTCGGAGCTTTTATCGTAACGAGGAGAGAGGGAGTGTCCCTCTACCTCAAGCTTTGTGCTTCACTTGTATCGATTAAACTCCTACCTCTAACGGGGAGGAGTTCTTAGTGTTTTTACCCTCCGTACGTGGTCAAGGACTGCTAGGGCCTTGGAGTAGTAGCCGAAGGCTACGAACCAAGTAAAATTCCCTTGTCTCTTTTTACTTTACATTTACATTTCCACTGTGTATAAGTGTTTTTGAATCGTCTACCGAAAGAAAAGAAAAAAAAGGTTTATCACTATTCACCCCCCTCTAGCGATCCGCTTCGATCCAACACTCCCTGATCAGCCGGGTCTTCCCTTGCCAAGACTCTCTGTCTGGGACTTCATTGCCAAGAGGCCATGCCTCTGGGACTTCACTGCCAAGGCTCCTCGTCCGAGACTTCACTGCCAAGAGGCCACACCTCCAGGACTTTACTGCCAAGACTCCTCGTCCGGGACTTCACTACCAAGAGGTCACACCTCCGAGACTTCACTGCCAAGACTCCCCGTTGGTCTTCCCATCACCAAGTGTCCGGTCTCCCTTGACTAACTTGGATTTTCCCTTGCCAAGTATCCATACTTGGACTTCTCCTTGCCAAGTCACTAAACTTGGACTTCTCCAATAGTCTTCCTCATATGACCTTGGATGTCCCATACCATCCACTAGTCATGTGGTCAAACCACATTGTGAACTATTGTCGAACATCAAAACTCTACTCGAGTTCCACTCGAGTCTGGTCAATCATGACCTGGGTCGATTATACCAACACATATCACTATGTACAAGTCCTAACAAGTCTGTTGCTCTTTCGTTGTGTCCACTAAAGGGAGTCTTGGTCATCTTGCCTAGAAGGCAAGACTCACATGTCTCATATGATTCAAAATCAAATGAGTCCAGCAACCCATCCTTATGGAGCTGGGATAAGCGACTCTCATTTATGTGACCTAAGCATAATGCCAGTGATAGGTTTAGTTCAACTCATTTGACTTGAACCTTTTGGTACTTATGTTATAGATGGGGTTCTCTAAGTCTAGAATGTAGAGACCGTTCATCAGAGGTGCATTACAATAGAACATATCATTTAAATAAATAGAACAACATTTGTTCTTTATTATAAATGAAAAGCCTTTCTTATCTAAACAAGAAACTAAAATGATATTCTTTGTGAGAGAAGGCACATAACAATATTCATCTAATTCTAGTACAAGCCCAGAGGGCAGAGATAGAAAATAAGTTCCTACAGCAATAGTAGCAACCCTTGCTCCATTGCCTACTCGTAGGTCTACCTCGCCCTTTGTCAATGCCCTGCTATTTCTCAGCGCCTGTACATTAGTACAAATGTGAAAAGAACATCCGGTATCAAATACCCACAATGAAGAAATATATAGATTGACTTCTATAACATATATACCTGAAGTAGAAGTCTCACTTCTCTTCTTCTTAAGATCTTCCAAGTATCCTTTGCAGTTCCTCTTCCAGTGACCGGTCTGACCACAGTGGTAGCATTCACCTTCCTTGGCAACCCTTTCTTTAGGTTTCAATGCCTTGCCTTTGCCCTGGGCTTGGGACTTTCCCTTACTTTTAGGCTTTCCCTTGCCTTTCTTCTTTTGCACCATCAAAATGGAGTTGGGCTTTGCCTTCTTAAGGTTGAGCTCAGTAGTTCTCAACATGCTATGCATCTCAGACAGTGGCTTATCAATTTCATTCATGTTGTAATTCATGACAAATTGATTGTATCTTTCTGGAAAGGATTGCAAGATCAAGTCAGTGGTCAGTTCTTGGCCAAGTGTGAATTCCAACCTCTGTAGGTTTTCTATGTACCCAATCATCTTGAGTATATATGGACCAACGGGAGTCCCATCTTGCATCTTGCACTGAAACAATGCCTTAGAGATCTCGTATCTCTCGTGCCTTGCTTGTCCTTGATATAGTTGACGAATATGTTCAACCATATCAAAAGCATTCATCAACTCGTGTTGCTTCTGAAGCTCAGAGTTTATGGTCGCGAGCATGAGACATGACACATCTAATGCATCATCTTGATGCTTCTTGTAAGCATCTCGGTCAGCTCGCGAGGCAGTGACAGGAGGTGCTTCGGGAATGGGCTGCTCCAGGACATACAGTTTTCTTTCTTATTTGAGAATGATTCTCAAATTCCTGTACCAGTCCAGGAAATTAGCTCCATTAAGCTTGTCCTTCTCAAGGACAGAACGCAAGAAGAGAGTGTTCGTGTTTGATGACATGACAATCTACAACATAAATAATGCAGAAAGTAAATATCATATTCCATTTATCATTTAATTAGGCCTTTAATTAAATGATGCTCCCACTAAATTATAGGACTTTTGTAGAATCGAGTCATGGATGTGGTCAAACCACACTACAAGATTCATACAAACTAGCTATAATTCTCGTGGGACAAGATCCACATCATACTACACCTTGAGTTAGCTTTTGATAAATCGCCCAAGACTTAGTATGATCAGTAGGTAACAAATTACCAATTACATCCCTATGCAACTCTTGTTTATAGGATCAAGATCCACATTTACAAAAGAACTTGAGTTAGCTTTGGCTAAATCGCCCAAGATTTAGTGTAAATATGATCTTATCCTATCTTTCCAACCATTGGAATATGCCTATAGTTTTACCCGATCCAATTGAGTTAACTAGTTTCACTCAATCTAATTGAGCTTATTCTCACCCAAGCTTTGATAGGCGGGACCAAGATTGTCCCTCCGCACCCTACCAAGATAATATGCGTTGCTCTACTTTGGCAGATTCAACAACAACAAATGATCGAGGTAGTGATGGATATCAAAACTTGGTAGGCATTTTGAGTTGACTTGATTAAGATCTAATCTAATCGTGTGTATCATATACGCATTAAGGTATTAATTACCACATACATACAAGCAAAAACAAATAAGGCATTAATTACCCTATACTAGCATGCATCACATACATACAAGCAAAAACAATATATATATATATATATATATATATATATATATATATATACACTAATTAATTAATTTGTGATGAGGTCATGGCCCTACTACGATATTCTCAAGCCAATGAAAAGATCCGACGGTCAACCTAGGGTTAGCGACTTCTCCAAGCGCCTCCTTTGACTGTCATGTGTTGTCGGCACCCTCCTCGTAATTCCGTCTACAAGTGGATCTTCCACCGCTTCATTTTATACATTACAAACATGAAACTCGAGTTAAATTCGAGTCTAAAATCTATTTACAATAGGAATATAATATGAGAGGCACGATGCGCTGGTCGCATAACATATACAATATGCACAACACAAAAACGGCGCACAAGTCATATTATGAATTACAACATAATTTTATCCAATCACATTGGGGTTTTTTTGGGCCATGACCATAACAATATCATACATAATTCTAAATTATGTATTTTACATAAATTTCTATAATTTTCCTATATTTATTTTCAATTTTATGAGTCGCATCTCCGCAACGGTCCTGCTAAGCGATTTTCGAGCGAGATCGCGGGACAATGCCCCTTACGGGGTTAGGGGCAGCACCCCTTCTCGCAAAATGAATCTCGCGAGTGTCCCATCTTGATCTTACATCACCTTAAGTTGCTGTCCCAAAAGACTAAAGCGAGACTTTGCCGTTTCGGAGAGTTTTTTTCGGTGGTTGAAGCCTACAAATGTCCAAACACTTGTTGCTTAGACTCTACGAGAAAAATACTCACAAAAATATATAAAATTAGGAAAATTACAGAAACTTACAGATCTGTAATTTTTCATATCTAATACAAAAATTACAAAATAAACATGTATATGCTTCGCACGTGGCTCTGATACCACTGGAAAACACTCCGAGCCGCAAAAACCGCTTTTTGCATTGCGGAAACCTCGGAAGTCGGCCATGGATCCGTGCGAAGATAAATAAAAATTAATTCATGTACATGTTTAGAAACACTAGATCTACTTTAGATCTACATGGAAGAGTGTTACCCTTGTAGCGATGCCCTTCGCTTATCCCGCTCGTCCAAACGGTTGCCGGATCTCGTAGAGTGTCAAGTGTACACTCCTCTACATGTATCCACTCAGACAAAAGGTGGAGAAGACCACTTAGAGTGTGCTAGCACCCTTGGAGGTCACGGCAATGGAGGAAAGGGAGAGAGCAAGAAGGGAGAGGGAAGAAGATGAAATCAATTCACCACTAATGCTATGGTCGGCCACATTAAGGATGGGGTTATAAACATCCATGTAATACCACTAGCCATGGCTCTTGGTCTTCCTCATGAGGTGGCTCACCATGATGTGTCCATGATGATGTGGAACATCATCATTGGCTGGCCACTTTGCCAAGTCACCATGAAGTGGCATTTGGTCAAGTCAAACTTAACCCTGCATCTTCCCTATCAAGTCAAGTCAAACTTGACCTCTTATCTACCATGGTTGATCAAATCCAACCTTTGATTCAAGTCAATTTAATTTAATGAATCACTATTCATTAGTTTAAATTGACTCAATAAATCAAATCTAAATTAGACTCATTCAACACTTGAATCAAATTGAGTCCAACTCAATTAGTCTAATTTGGATTACTCTTAATCCAATTTGGTTCATCACATGAACCTAATCCTCTTGGTCCATCATATGAAACTAATCTCCATCTAATTGCCTTTTGTGTGTGACCCTATAGATTCTTGTAACATTGGCAATGCTCCTAAACCTATTTAGAAACATAGGCAATGAGCAGTATCTAGCAACACATCGTTGCTACCCAAGTTACAAGAATGTTGAGATCCAATATCACCTTTGTGACTACTAATTGTGACTCTCATAATATGTGACAATGTCCCTCTACCTTGACATCTAGATTGACCAATTGAGGCATAGACCGTGTCATCCTCTGTACAATCTATATCTTGAACTCCAAGTAGACTCACTCTAATCAAAAGAGCTCAATATCTTATATTGACTCATTTGGGCATGGTCATGCACTTAGTGGTCTCACTCTATCAAGAATCATGATATCACTCCCGTCAAATAAGAGGGATAGATCCCATCTACATCACTCACATCCCTCCGCATAATTTGTTACATACCCAGTAATCGCCTTTATAGTCCACCCATTTACGAGTGACGTTTGACGAAGCCAAAGTATGCAACTCCTTATGTAGGGAACCATGGTGACTTCAGGTCCAAGGACTAATAGTCATACTAATAGTCACATGAGAAAGTATATGACACTCATATAACGATCCATGATACTTTCTCATGGCGGGTCATTCAGTATACATTCTCCAATGCATACCCATGTGTCAACTTGATATCTCATATCCATGACTTGTAAGATCAAGTCATCGAGTTGACCTACATGCTAGTCTCTTTGCATTAACATTGTCCCTGAATATTAATACTTAACTAGGAATGATTAAGAGTAGTATTCTCTATATCATCTCATTATCGATTCAACCAATCGATTGATATAGATAAGAACCTTCTACTTAAGAACGCTATTATACTTAGTTATTTGGCACCAATACAAGTATAATAACCATAAAGCAATGCCTTTATAAAAATATATAAGAATATGATACAACAAGTCCATATAACAATCATCACATGATCGGCTCTAAGGCTTTCACTAACATGTTGGAGATGTTATATTATGGTGGGAGAGTTGACTAAGTTGTTATATTGTTGACTTGGTTGATATGATGTGGATATCTTAATATTAGCTTGGATGTTATGATGTTGAAATAACGGTATAAAATGTCTCTTAGATGTGTGTATATTTCGAGAGTATTCAGATGAACTCTCAGGCTTGTCATTGCATAGGCAAGTGGAGTATGCAATCGGAGTGATTTCGAAAATAGTTTCGATACTAAAGACCTCATATCGGGAGAAAATTTTTGATGATTACTTTATCGATTGAGGTAATGATATTTTATAGCCAAATGTTTTTACTTATGATGTATTGGTTGAGGGCTAGTGTAAAGCACACAAAGTAGTTGAACCTTGTGATGTACTCAATGCAATGTCATTCATTGGTTGTGAGCCTAATCAGGTTGTTTGATACCCTCAGTGATCGGTTTTGCAAAGTTGGCAAGGTTGATGATGCACAAGAGGTATTTGTTGGAATGACGATTTTACCAGGAGATAATTTTATCGATATCAATGTTGCTAAATATTGATATTGTAGAAGGAAATGAATATACTTCGTTGTGGATAAATGATCTATTTAGATCAGCTAAAGGACACATGTGTAGACTCTAGGGTTGATTTAAGATTGGCGAGTTGATATTGTAGTGACTTAGTGTCATATAATTATCATTGTCTGTGTGATGATTAATGTTCTTTAGCTTGATTTAAGAAGGATGCAGGTGTATTGAGGACGATATTTCATACTTAGCATGAATTTTATGAGCTGTTGATAAGGTTGTTAGACATATTTAACGAGTTAGTCATCCATAGATTTGAGAAGTTGTGTATTATGGACACGATTGGATCAGTTGTGGTTGTTGTAGTTGTGTAACTTGGCCACTGTTGATGGTGGTAGTTGGAGTTATGTACTCGGCCACCATAGATGGTGGCTTTCTTATATGATTTGGTTATTACTGTAAATGTGGATAGAATATTTTAGCATTACTATACCATGGACTTGTTTGACCAAGCAGGAGATGGAAATCACTTGGTCAGAAGCTTGTGAAACTAAGTTTCAGGACCTAGATGATGATTGACATTTGCACCAGTGTTAGCCAATCCTTCCGGTGTGGATGGAAGGGTATTATACATGGATGCATCATTGTAGGGATTGGAGCGGATCCGATATAGTTGAATGAGACGTATCTTAAGCTATGACAGTTGAGGAACTACAAGATAAGCTATCATACATATGGCATGAACTTAGCAGTTATTATATTGATTTGTTGGTGTATGGAGCAGGAATGCTCATGGAGTTTTGGCTAGCTACTCTGTAACTACTATAGAGTTGCTGGAACACGGACAATTGCAACAAGGGAGATTGGTCGTTATAGTCTCTCATGCACTTACAGAGTGTGTGGTGGAGTGGATTTTGGATAGTAGATTTCTCTTGTGAGAAAGTATTTCTCCAACTCTGAGGAGGATAGTGGTTTTTGGAGTTACATTAGATTTTGTTGCTCGATGTTTAGTATGCTAGTAGGCAAAGGCTGAACATTAGAAACTCGCTGGGTTGCTTCAGGAACTTCCGATTCCAGAATGGAAGTGGGAGCATATCACTATGGATTTTGTTACAGGATTGCATAAAACTAGTAAAGGACATGATACGATTTGGGTGATCATGGATTGATTAACCAAATCAGCTAACTTTCTGCCTATTCGTGGGATGGATTCGTTGGATTGTCTGGCAGAGTTGTACTATCGAGAGATTATCAGGCTGCATGGAGTACCTCTTAGTATTATATCCGATAGAGATCCGCGATTTACCTCACGATTTTTGGCAGAGTCTACAGCAGACCATGGGTACAGAGCTTCGACTCAGTACAGCATTTCATCCACAAATAGATGGACAGTCTGAGCGTATCATTCAGACTATGGGGGATCTATTAAGATCTTGTATCATTGATTTCAGAGGCAGTTGGGAGGATCACATTCCTTTAGTGGAATTTGCCTAATATAATAGTTTTCACTCCTCCATTTAGATGGCTCCTTTCAAGGCCTTATACGGCAGACCCTGCAGATCTCCCATGTTGTGGAAGAAAGTTGGGGAACGATAGCTATTGGGGGCCCAGAGTATCCATCATGATGCAGAGTTGGTACGCATCATCAAACAGAGGTTATCAGAGGCTCAGGATCGATATAAGAGTTTTACGGACCAGAGGTGAAGACCTTTGGAATTCCCAGTCGGGGAGCATGTATTCCTATGAGTTTCACCCACCAAAGGAGTCAAAAGATTTGAGTTAAAAGGAAAGTTAGTTCCATGCTACATTGGTCCATTTGAGATATTAGAGCAGATTGAAGGTGTAGCTTACCGGTTGGCTTTACCTCCGCCACTTGCGGGTGTTCACAACATATTTCATGCTTCTATGCTGAGGAAATACATGCTGCATTCTGATCATGTTCTAAAAGAGGTACCGATTCCACTTCAGCCTAATGTGACTTATGAGGAGATTCCAGTGTGAATTCTTGGTCGCAAGGAGCGTCAATTGCGGAACAAAACCATCCGACTTGTAAAGGTAGGATGACAGCACCATACTGATGAGGAGGCTACATGGGAGCTAGAAGATACTATCCGAGCTCGATACCCTCATCTGTTCACTTGAGGTATGTGATGATTCTAGAAATTCTTGTATTGGTTCTTACATTTAAGTACGGAATTTGGAGACCAAATTTTATTACGTGGGGGGAGAATGTAAAATATCACAAATAAATGGCTAAAGGGGTAATATTATTATAGGATAAATTAAATTGAAATGCATGGTTAGGGATTTAATTAAACCTAACCTATCTTAAGAGTTTCAAGGTTTAATTGAACCAAGGGTTAAGTACTTATAGGGTCTGAACCCCGACCCATTTTTCTCAAACCCGACCCGATTTCCTTTATGGCTAAACTGATTTTCGTTTTTCTCTCCACTGTGGTTTCTCATTGCGGTTTTATTTTCGAGCTGTTCCCATTCGCATTAACTCCTCTTTCTTATCGCAGTTCCTCTTCCTCTCTCGAGATCCCCTCTTCCGTTGTACTTCTCGGCATTTCCTTCCTCGGCTCGTTCTTCTTCCTCGCGGCAAGCGATACTGACCCCCCCCCCCTTGTCGGTGCTCACAGACGTGCCACCAACGAGAGGGTGCGTGGTTGAGAGTTTGGGTCGATGGAAGCTCCTCCATGTCCTCGTCGGTGCCCACAAACTCGGCGATAGCGAGCGGGTGCACGACAAGGGGTTTGGGTCGAAGGCATCTTCACCGTGTCTTGATCGAAAGTTGCTCTTCGTGATCTCTGGCAGAGCTAGGGCAGTAGGTTCATGGGCGTCGATTATGCTGGTGAATAGAGGATTTGGGGAGGATTGCCATCAGGGTTAGGTGAGTTGGTGCTGCTCTTCTTCGATCATGGACGGGATCGAAATCCCTGCTGTGGTTTTTCTTGGTTGAGCATGGATTGTGTTTGGGCAGTGATCATGAGTGTGGTTGCTCTGGTGAACAGGGGAGAAGGGAAGGTTGCAGTCGAGGGATTTTTCTAAGGTCGGTAAGCAGTGATTTATTTCTTTTCTTTTCATCTGAAATTGTTGTATGCTGCTCAAAGCAAAATTAGGTGTGTAGACTCTGTTTTGCAGCAGGGCTAGGAGTTGAGATCTTCAATATGGTGCTCTGTTGGTGTGGTGCCCGATTGGTGTGTGAGACAAGAAGGTAAGTAGCAATTACAGCATTGATTTTAGGTGTTGTTCAGTTTGTTGTTATTGTTTCAGTGGATATTGGAGGGTGAGTTGTTGTGGTTGTACAGGTGAGTTGGGTGATGCTCTATTCTTGACTATGAATGGGCAAGGATCTTAATAGAGTTGTGATATATTATGATTTTTAGGTGAGGAAGGTGATCTGAATAGGGATTTCTTGCAAAACAATCTAATTGATCCAGATTGAATACCTATACTCTGATCAAAGGGGGTTATACTAGATAAGTATAGATCGGATCCACGGTATGAAATTGGAGTTATATACAGTATGGGGCAGTTGTAATTTAAGTGTTGTGATTATGGATTAGATTTATAACTAATTTTGTTGATGATCCTATTACATCAGATTAAGTGTAAAAGGTTAAATCCTCATGAGATTAGCTTAGTTATTTTCGATATGGATTGATCTTTATTATAGTGTATATGGGATTAAGGAAAGGGATAGATCAGTTAAGTGGATAGCTTAATCCACTAGGTTTTGATCTTAATACTAGAGTTGACAATATAATCTGATTATATTTGCAATATTACAGAACGTGGATACGTGACAGGTTCGTGGGCGTGAAGATTTTTATTATTTTGAGCTTTATAGCAGGTGGGTAATATTTCTTACCCTGGTCAGGTAGTAGCTAAACCCTGATATATATGATTTCATATTATTGTCACTTTGACCTTGACTCAACTCTAGTTTTTCTGATGCTTGATACTTGCCTTTGCACTTAAATGCTCTGTCATTGTTGTTATCTATTCATTCATCATTGTTATGAATTATAGATGTTATGATAAGTGGACATGTAGTGGTTTACCTATGTGTACGTAGCTAAATTCAATTGTAAAATTGAATTGTGTAATTTAGATAAATCATCCGAGGGTGGATGATGTTCTAAAAGTAAGATGAGTTTTCATATCATATTCTTATGTTGTGTATATATCTACTATGGATCATGTAGTCATGTATGGACGTGTGATTTGTCGATACAGCATCGCTACGGACTGGAGGTCCTAGCTTGATTGTTGTCAGCTGTATATGCCTATCTATAGAATAGAATGTGTTGTGGACATATGTATGTGTTATCATGCATTCATTCCATTTACATGCATGCTGACAACTTAGTCTTCCTTGTGGTTGAGAGGGTCGTCAGTCATCCTTCCTCCCAGGTTACTCGTGGAGGAGTAACTGGTGTGAGGGTAGAGCATTTCTTGTTCCACACTCACCCCACTATTGACAGTGGTTATTAGAATAGTGTGTAGTTGTCCTGGGTGCATGGCACTCGATCACTCATGGGTAGTGACATTCGGAGTGGCTAGCAGCAGGGACCCCCGTTGTGTAGCTAGCTCTTTATGCTTATATGCTACTTGTTCATACTGCCCACTCGGCCACTCGAGAGCGGTGGTTGTTGTTGAGTTGGGACAGTTATCATGTCGTGCCACCTATGCCACACTGGGTCGTGGTATCGAGTAGGGTGCGCGCGGGCATGACCATGCATCTGCATTGTTGTGGTATACATGTATATATATATAGTTGAGTGTGATGGGAATATTTATAGATAGAGTCTATATATATGATCATTGGATGTTGCATTTGTTTGAGCTATGCTTGTTGCATTTGATTGAACATCATCTTGCATTCCACTTGCATATTTTATTTGGTCATGTATGGATTACCAGTATTGAGGTGGTCAGACAGTTGTATACCTTTGACTAGTACCTTGAGGTGATACGGGATGGACCCGGTTCAGTATGTATTTGACATAGAATGTTAGTATGCCGGTGTTGTTGATTACAGAATCAGTATTTACTCTACCATGTTGTAGGTGTTTTATTATGGTACTTATACTCAGGTTGTATGAGTTACATCATTGTCGATCTTTAGGTATATCAATACCTTGTGTTGTTATTGTTGATCAGTTTAGTTATACAGTTGTTATATCATGCTGGTGTATATTTGTTATACTTCTAGGCAGCATATTGTTGACTCGCATGTGTGTGTGTATATATATATATATTATGCATTCACTTCTATTCTTATTACCGCTGAGTTTTGTACTCACCACCATAGACCCTAGGTTTTCTTGTCGCCCAGGTAACAGGTAGCTGACTTCGTAATGGGCTTAGAGCATCACTGGCTAGCAACATCTCATCTCACTTCTGAGGGTCCCAACTTTAAATTTATGTTTCCTTTAGTTTTCGAATGTTCCTTATATTGATCCGGATTTATATGGTGGATGTTGTGTTAGATATTGTTGATGTACGCACTTGTTGATTCGGGTTTTGATGATGTTTTCTTTATGTTGTGGTCAGTCATACCAGTATGCATTGTGTGTAGTTTATTATTTTGTTGTGATAGTTTCCGCTGTGTTTTGTTATATATACATTTATATATGTTGTTGTGTTTGTGGCCGAAAGGCCTTGTATCAACAGGAGATAATGTCACATACAGGGAGATTCTGTCTATTTATTTTTCGGCTCGGCATACTCTCGGGGCGTGACAAGACCTGTTGACTTGTTAGCGAAAAATATGCTCGACGAGTGCTTATAAAAGGTGGACTCGATGGAGGATTTGGCAGTCGATTCTTGATGACTTTGAAGGAGAATTGTTGTGTTCTAGACCTTCCAAGTCTTACCAAAGCAACCAAATTAATAATGATCAAAAGCTCACTAGTGTAAAGTACTTTTGTTCATCCATTTCATTTGTATGTGTATTTGGATGTTATATTTTTGTATAAGCTCTAGGTACTTGTAAGTGGTTTATCCATCTCCGGTGTGATTCTGAGAAGGAGAAGTTTTAGTGGTGGTGTATCGCTAGAGCTCGGTCATTGAGTAGAAACTAGATTTTTGAATCACGTAAAATATCGATGTTGTGGTTGTGAGTGTTCTTGTTTTATTTATTTGTTTATATTGTTTTTTTTCCGCTACGTATAACATTTTGTAAACAAGCACATGAACAATCACGAATGAAATCGAAGAGAGAGTTTGAATCGACGTTATTCATCCTCTAGCGCATATCAAGTTCCCAACACTTTGCACCAAAAATGTGGTTGGAGAGTTCCTTAGCCTATTGAAAATCTAAACAATCAAAAAATAAAAATAAAAATTCAAACTTGATATTTAACATCCCTTAAAATTTGATTGTTACCCTAATTAACTCTCCTATTTATTTTCACTAAAATTATCACTCTTTCAATGCTCATCTAAGCATTTTAGAGTATTAGGAGTGGTTAGAGTACTTAGGGTTGCTAATAAATAGTTAAACATATCTTGTTTAGTAAAAATTAGCCTAATTAGTTGACTGGTTCAGGAAACAATCGATTGATACCACCACCATTTGACTGGCTACATGAGGAGTCAACTGGTATCTGTATTTACAGAAATCAAAAGTTTTTGAACAAATTTCATAAATGCATAATTAACTCTATGATTTTTAAAAAATCTTGAGATTTTATATACACATTACTTATGTTAAATATTATAGTAGAAAAATAATTTTATAGTAAAATACCTATTATTTTGAAAGAATAATACAAAGTTCAAAACTATTGAAAACTTCAATATCTTTGCCTAACTTATATCAATATTTTCAATGGTGATTACTATCAAAAGATAGACTTCACCAAAGTTTTCCAAAAATAATTTTAAAAATATTTTCAAACCTTATTTTCAATCATGATTTATGGGACAAGTGTATATGACTTATACATTGATTTTCCTCATATTCATTCATGTCATATTATGAGTTTGAGTTCATATCGATGCAACATATAAGCACCTTGAACTTAACTCATTTTCCTAACATCTCATATGTGTCTAGAGTATTTCAATATTCACACATGTTATCCTATAATTCTTGTGAGATGTAAGTTGATTCTTCCATAAACTAAGGGTTTATGCATTGTTATCTAGGCATATCCAATTTGACCTCCTTACCTAGGATGTCAAAACATGTCAATTGTCCTTAATTTCAATTGAATTAAACAATGCATGAATTATAATCATGGCACATTAGATGTCCATAAGTTAAAAGTATTTCCAATGATATATGATGTCATCACATGATAAAAATAACATAAATATTAGTATGACATTTTAAATAATCATGATATATGATGTCATGACATAAAGTATAATAAAACAAAGTATGGAAAGTGTATATAAAATACAAAGGTATACAAATACCTAAGTCTTGAATTTATTTGTCATTTTCTAAAATTATGTCAAATACTAAACTTGATATGATAACATGTCAACTCTCTCGAGTATGTCAAAATTCTAACTTGACACACTATTGACTCTAACTTAATTGTGTCAATCATGATCAACTTTCAACTTTTCATTATTTCTTTTGACACATCCTAAAATCTGTTAGGATCATAGTTTTAAATTCATTTTCAAAGTATCATTATACTTTGAAAATGCGCTAAAGTATCAACTCCACTATGGTTGAGTTAACTACCTTCCATTTTAAGTTAGCACGCTCTATACCCATATAGTGTGAAGGGATCACACTCCTAAAAATTTAATACCTATTAGAGCTCCTTGGGTTTTCTAGGTAGTCACTAGAAATAACTTCCCTAGCTACCTTCCTAATAACTCTTCTAGACTTCTTGGAAGTCTTAGTCATTGAGGTTTCATCAAGGTTAACTTTAGGAATACCTTCCCTTGTAACATTCTTAGTGACTTTTTTAGACTTTTTGGAAGCCTTAGTCACTTGACTCTTATCAAGGTTAACTCTAGGGATGACTTCCCTTGTAATATTGATATTCCTAGACTTAAGATTGGTTCCATAGTTAAATGGAATACTATAGTAGGATAACATTTTTTTTGGATTTATATTTGTGTTTCAAACTTTTCTTGTCCTTAGAAAATTATTGCCTCATAAAACCTAGATTTTGCCCATAAGACTCTTCGAACATATTTTCAATCTTTTTTAGAGTCTTTTCTAATTTGTTAAGCTTTGACCTCAAAACTTGATTTTCTTCCAATAATACTTCAATTTTTTATTTATCATTATATCTTTGGGAATTCTTCTTTTCCTAGGCATATGTCTAGTCTTTTTGGAGTTATTGCCTAGGATATTATAATTCTTTCCATCCTTATCTAAACTATGTCTACCTTTAGAGACTAATATTTTCCTTAGTTAGTATAGTTTTGGAAGTAATTTACCTAAAATTATCCTTAAACCTATGTTCATGATGGTGAACATCTAAAAGATAATATTTGTTTATAGCATGCTTTGTATCTTGAAAACTTAAAATTGCATTAAGAGATAATAATTTGAGTTTTATCTTAGAAGCTCCCCCTACAATTGAGCTCTTTTATTTATCCTTCCAAGGATGTCTTCCTCTTGGACATTGATTGTGGTAGAGGCTATTCTTGTTGCACGAGAAGCACAATATGTGCTCCTTTCCTTTGCGTATTAGGGCTCCGACTTCCATAGGCTTCTCCTTAACTTTTGGCACCACTTGAGCCTTCTTCTTAATTCATTTTGGGCATTTTCTCTTATAGTATCTTTATTCCCTACACTCAAAGCAAATGATATAATTTTTATTTTTAAAAACTGAACTTGAGGTACCTATCTTAGTGGTAGGAGGATCTTGAACTTGTTCTTCATCATTTTAAGATGTAAGAGGCTCCTCCTCTTGCTCTGACATCAAAGATCAAACCTCCCTGATGTGCAGGTATTTGTCGTGGTACCATTTCAAATTAATTACTGAACCCCCTAACTACACTAATATAGCATAGTGGATGGCCATGATCATTTTTCAACGAGTGTAATCGACAGAATAGTAAACTTAGGATTTCTAATTATTGCTTTGGATTTTCTAATGAAGATGAGGGTTTGGGATTTGAGATCTAATCGACAGTTGCAAGGTAATTAAAATCCTAAACTAACACGCATCAACTAAATCAATTAATGCAGGAAGTAAAGCAACAAAAACTGGAAAAGGAAATAATCTGATCAACCCAAGATAGGCCTAGTGAATGACCAAGTTCCTCCAGCCAAGTCCAGCAAAGCTCGTTCGAGATTCCGCAAATGGCAGTGGATGTGAGATGGTACAAACTCCTGAATCCAATAATTTGATGGATGCTCTGAACTCTCGCGGATCCGGTTGAGCTCGAAGAAGTGTCGTCGGGGCGGACTCCTCTACGAATCCGAAAGAGAAAGTTGATGCTGTGGAGATGGAGGACGTCGCCGAATTCTCTCGATGAAGTGGTTCCTCCTCGAATCTGTGGAGGAAAATTGATGGAAGGAAGGTGACGGCGGCTGCTAGGGCTCAAGGGAAGAAAAGATTTAACTAACAACCTAATGAAATAAGCAATGCATTAACGAAATCTACTGTATGAACATGATTAAAAAAGAGCAACTACTTAACTACAATTGCAATGAAATTAAATGAACTGTAAATTAAGCACCCTAATCTACATGCATCTAATCAAAACACCTAAACTCTAACATTCAACCTAATTAAAACACAAAAAACATTAAACTAACTCATTCAGGGATTTTATCAAACACTTGATAAGCATGAAACGAATTAAACTGAGTTCGTGCAATCTAAACATGGAGGATTGAATTTGACTACATGCATTCACAAAAACTAAACAACCAACAATTAAAACAAAATCTTGTTGGAAAATAGGTGCTAATCGATGAAGAAAGAGCTGGAAATAGGAGCTGCTGAAATTTAAATTTATTTCAAAACACTGATAAAACAAAAACTCGTCAAACAAAACATAACAACTGAAACAAAAACAAATGAAGTAAAAGAAACATATATACAAGGAAAAAGAAAAGAGATGAGATGGAACAAACTCCCCTGAGGTCCTAGTAGTTGGAGGCGGTTCAGGAGTAGTAGCTAGGCTGGGAGTGGAGTGGATTGAGTGGAAGTGAGCGTCTTCATCATGTGGTCTATGTCGTAAAGTCTAGCTCCCTCCATCATCATCTTCATGAAGGTTCTTCTAGGTGGATGAGAATAATTCCAGTGTAAAATTCAACCCAGAAGTAGAATCATAAGAGCTAAGATGAACTCCACTCCTTTCACTATCATCTTCTCAAAGGCTATCTCAGGTGGTCGGAGACGAATTATTTGGAGCAACCAGTCTGGAAGATAGACTGCTATATTTGGTGTGAGGGCCTTGTTGAGCAAAAATATGGGAGGCTTAGGCTATAATAGGAGTGTCCAATCTGGGGCTCTCCAGCTATCCATCACTCCTATAGAAATCATCTTGATATCTTCAGAGCAATTTTGGTCAGGCTTATCAAGTAGTTGCACATCTGAACATAACAATTCTGCAGACACTGTCTCCTTTACAACATCATCAACCTCAATATAAGTAACAGTATCTGCGACATCTGAAATATCGTGTACAACATCAACAATATCAAGAGTAATAGTATCATCTACAATAATATCTGCACTCTTATCAACAATAACATCCACATCATCCACAGCTTCACTACCGTAGCACATAGAAATATCAGAGTCCTGTAGAGTAGCAGGATCATAAACTTGGCTATCACATACTCCACAATCCATCTCCTCTAGCGCATCGATATCCAGAGAAATGATATCTGATGAAGGCTCAGGCTTGCATTCATTGGGACCAGGCCTATTAAACATCGGATTAACTGGAACTCAGCGATAACCTCTCAAAATGGCCGTGGAGGCTAATAAGAATGTTGTGAATTCACAACATGACCTCACAATTCTCTCTAGCTCGAAAGCAGGAGTCTTGTTGACTAGGGTCCCTCCACTAGCTACATCAAGCATGCACCTGTCCATAGGAAATAATTCATCATAGAAGTGCAATAGAAGTGCAGGATGAGTATGTGATCGCTAATTTGGTGATGGGGGCAACTAGTTCACAATCTTTTGAATCTCTCCCAATACTCATCTAGAGTCTCACCTATCATTTGCTGAATACCACAAATGCTCTTCCGAATTTCTTTGGTCTTAGATGCAGGGAAAAACTTTTCCAAAGACTTTCTTCATTTCACTCCAACATGTAATAGAGCTAGGAGGAAGATAATAGATCCAATCCTTTGCCATGTCCTCCAGTGATATACCCTGTGGCTTCATTGCTGAGCATACCATATAAAATTCTTGCAAGTTCCTAATTGGATCTTCGCTAGCATGACCATGGAATTTCGGAAGCAAATGTACAATTTCAAAGAGTTCGACATCCACATTTAATTCAGGAAACTGAATGCAAAAAGATTGGCAAGCAACACCTGGTGCAGTGAGTTCCCTGACGGTTTTGTTAATCCCTGAATCATAAGCCAAATGAAAGCCTCCTAATCTATGATAATAGAGGTTCATGTTTAAAAAAATTTCCTGTTCTTTCCTGAAACACTAACAAACAATATCAAAAGATACATGAAGCAAACAAAATATAACACATGGATATACAAGACATAAAAGAATTAAGCCCTCAATAGAAGTTTTGAATTTTAAATATTTTTTTTAAGAAAGATGGACAAACAATCCTAAGTCTACCAAGCATCATTACACTCGTCGGCAATGGCGCCAAAATTTGATGTGCAGGTATTTATCATGGTATCGTTTCAAATTAATTACCGAACCCCATAACTACACTAATATAGCATAGTGGATGGCCTGGATCGTTTCTCAATGAGTGTAATCGACAGAATAGTAAACTTAGGATTTCAAATTATTGCTTTGGGTTTTCTAATAAAGATGAGGGTTTGGGATTTGAGATCTAACCTACAGTTGTAAGGTAATTAAAATCCTAAACTAACACGCAGCGACTAATTCAATTAATGCAGGAAGTAAAGCAACAAAAACTGGAAAAGAAAATAATCTGATCAACCCAAGATAGGCTCGGTGAATGACCAAGTTCCTCTGACCAAGTCCAGCAAAGCTCGATCGAGACTCCGCAAATGGCAGTGGATGTGAGATGGTGCAAACTCCAGAAACCAGTAGTTTGATGAATGCTTCGAACTCTCACAGATACGGTTGAGCTCGAAGAAGTGTCGTCGGGGCGAACTCCTCCTCGAATCCGAAAGAGAATGTTGATGCTGTGGAGATGGAGGACGTCGCCGAATTCTCTCGATGAAGTGGATCCTCCTCGAATCTGTGGAGGAAAATGGATGGAAGGAAGGTGACGGCGGCTGCTATGGCTCAAGGGAAGAAAAGATTTAACTAACAACCTAATGAAATAAGCAATGTATTAACGAAATCTACTGTACGAACATGATTAAAAGAGAGCAACTACTTAACTACAATTGCAATGAAATTAAAGGAACTGTAAATTAAGCATCCTAATCTACGTGCATCTAATCAAAACACCTAAACTCTAACATTCAACCTAATTAAAACACACAAAACATTAAACTAACTCATTCAGGCATTTTATCAAACACTTGATAAGCATGAAAAAAATTAAACCGAGTTCCTGCAATCTAAACATGGAGGATTGAATTTGACTACAAGCATTCACACAAACTAAACAACCAACAATTAAAACAAATTCTTGCTAGAAAATAGGTGTTGATCGATGAAGAAAGAGCTGGAAAGAGGAGCTGCTGGAATTGGTGCCAGCGGGCATCGGTTGGACCGATCGGAGCTTCTTCCAGAGGAAGGTGGAAGTGCTGGCCGGAGCTGGAATTAGCACCTCCGATCGGAGGTGGAAACTTAGAGCTGGCGGACTGTGGCTGGAGGAGCTCAAGGCTGCCGGCGGCAGAGCTCGGAGCAGCTGAAGGCGTCGACAGAGATGCGGTCGGTGGAGGAGATGATGGAGTGGAAGAGATTATGGAGGAGACCACTGGTCACCGGAGATTGGAGGGGATCCCCTTCCCTCTCCAGCGACCGGTGGGGAAAGGGAGAGCGCGGCGGTGAAGAAACAGCGGAGCCCGGTGGCATCACGATGCATGAGAAGAGAAGAAGCCGGTTGATTTTCTGCTTGCATCGAAGAAGCATTAATTGGATTTTCTCACCGTCCGATCCAAGCCCCTTTAAATCTCAGCCGTCCAATAGAGCTAGTGTTAAATGAATCTGATTAATCCATTAATGGGTTGTGCATCCAACGGCTGAAATCACTCCCAAATCTGGATGGACGGATCTGATCCATCTGAATAGATAATCACGATCGGCCGAATCTGGATGAAAGGCTAAGATGTCCAGATCTAAATGTATGGATCAGATCTCTCCAAATTTGGATAAATGGCTCAGAATCAAGCCACTTACATCGGATGATCCATATCACTCAAATCTGATCTCTTGATTGAATTGCCCTCGATCTTGATGAGCGGTTCAGATTAATCCAGCTTAAAATGCCCTTTATGACCCTAGATGAAGTCATATTTGATCCACTGTGAGTCTAGTCCGGTGGCTCATCTCGATCTCCTACAAACAAAGATAAAATTTACATATAAGTCTAGAATTAAGGAAAATTTACACTAAGATCCAAAAATATATCCAATTCATAAAATATGCAAATAAACGATAATTAATCACTAGAGTGGATTTAAATAGTGATATTAAGGACCAAAATAATATGACAAAATGGTAGTTATCAATTCCCTCACACTTATTCTTGCACGTACCGAGCAAGTAAATAAAACTAAAAACAAACTGAAGATATATTTCCGTAGCAATTCCTAATCATACATAGAAAATCGTAAAATAAAATTACCTAGGATTGTCAAATCTCAAAGACTCAAGCAATTATGGATTCAAATCTTACATAGGTTAACAAACAAGGTAACTTCAATCCATTATGAATACACTAAGAATGATTAAGCCTCACAAGATAAGTAGTAGTTTCTCTTGCTCTTATAAACATGTAATAATTGTTGGTGCAACAATGCCCCAAGCATTTATATATGTTTTGATGTTTGGTTAAATCATCTAAGTTAGGCAATGCTTTGTGATCTAATTGTGCACATGTTTAAGTGAAAAGGAAATCCAAGGATGAAGACTTGGTAAAAGAGAAGTCCAAGTATGATCTTGGCAAGGAAAGTCCAAGGGACGGACTTGGCAGCATAAGACCAAGCTTGTAGTCTTGGCAGCGTAAAGTCCAAGTGAACCATTGGAAAGAAAGTCCAAGGTATAGACTTGGCAGCGTAGGACCAAGCTTGGAGTCTTGGCAGCGTAAAGTCCAAGTGAACCTTGGCAAAGGAAGTCCAAAGTAAAGTCTTGGCAGCATAAGTCCAAGCTTGTAGTCTTGGCGGCATAAAGTCCAAGCATTTGGCAACCCAAGATATGACGAGGGCGAAGGAAACTCTTGAAGGCGGGTGCAAGGTTGAAAGAAGAGTTAAAAGGTCAAGTCTAGGTCTAGGGAGTTAATTCAAGTATGAATTATTCATACTTGACTAGTATCAGTCGACTGATACGATGTATCGATCGATCGTCGTGGTGCTCGATCGAGTCGATGAAACCACTATCGATCGCTTTGTCGTAGTGATCGATGAGGTAATCAATCAACCGCCAATCCAGCAATGGTCGATCAAGTCGAAAATGGGGCGAATGGAGTCTCACTAACTCCCGTGGCGATCACTGATCGATCGCTCATCGATCGCGATGAGGTGATCAATCGACTGATAGTCCTCCCGTTGGAAATGGCGGCTGCGAATTACCACAGATCCGCTTTGTCAGAAGCCGTTAGCTTCGACGGCAGTCGACTGATGGTGATCATCAGTCGACTGATCAAAGCCCAACGGGAAAAATAACCCTTCTTCTATAAGAAGGGGCCTTGGGGAGCTTGGTGAATCGAGTGCTCCCATTCCTAACTACACCCTCGTGCTCACCAAGCTTTCTCTAAGTGTTTTTGTGATTCTAAACCTCCTCTTCTCTAGTCTTCATCTTCCATCATTGTAAAGAAGAGGAGTGCATTGTAATACAAGGTTTCTCCACCTTGGTTCATCCAAAGGAGGATATAGTGAAGCTTGGCTAGGGCTAATCCACCTTACGGATTACCATGGAGTAGGAGCGTCATCTCCGAACCACGTACATCGAGTGTTAGCATTGTTTTTCTTGTTTCTTATTCTTATTTGTATTTGTATTTGTATTGCTTCCGCTAACGTATTTGTAGAAACAAAGAAAGGCTAATCACCCCCCCCCTCTAGCCATTACAAAGGTCTAACAAGTGGTATCAGAGCCTGGATAGCTTGGAAGATTTCACCATCAACCAAGGCATCAATGGCTCTTCAAGAGGGATATAGCACAGCCAAGCCACCGCTCTTCGATGGGAGTCACTTTGCGTATTGGAAAGGTAGGATGAAGTATTATCTAATGAGTAATATTGAGATTTGGCATAGCATTGTAGATGACTTTGAGGAACCGGTGGATGAACATGGAAACCCTATTCCAAGCAAGGATTGGACAATGGAAATGAATACGAGGTTCGAATCAAATGCAAAGGCGGTACTCACCATCCAATGCGGTATTACAATGGAGCAACTCAACAAGGTGGGGCCTTTCGAATCCGCCAAGGAATTATGGGAAAAGTTCATTGAGCTAAATGAAGGATCCAAGGAATCAAAGAGGGCCAAGAAGGACTTGCTAATTGGACAACTTCAAGCCTTCCAAATGAAGACCCATGAAACCGTAAGCCAAATGCATGGAAGGTTTAAGGAGATTGTGAATGGTCTCCACATCATAGGTGAGCGAGTTGACAACCGGGATTTGGTAAGGTACATTCTTCAAGCATTTTTTAGAACTTCTCTATGGACTTCTATAGTTGATGCTATTAAGGTAACTAGGGACCTTTCTCAAATTAAAATTGATGAATTATTTTGTGAGTTTGAATTGCATGAGAAAACTAACATGTCCTCTAAGAAAAAGGGTTTAGCTCTATTTGTTGAAAAGAAGAAAAAAAATAAGAAAGAAAGGAAAGAAGTGTCATCATCATCCGAGTTGGAGCATGATTCAAGTAGTGATGGAGACTCATCTAGTGAGATGGCCAACTTTGTCAAGAAGCTCTATAGAAAATCAAAGGACTTCAAGAATAGAGAAGCAAGGAAGGGGTCCCATTCTTCAAGAGGTAAGGTTAGTGGTAATTCAAATTTTAATAATAATGTGATTTGCCATGCTTGCAATACGAAGGGGCACATAAAGCCAAATTGCCCGGAGCTAAAGAAGAAGGAGGAAAAAGAAAAGAAAAAGAAGAATAAGAAGGAAAAGAAGAAGGAGGAGGCCATGATGGCTCAAACCACATGGGACACACCGAGTGTTGAAGATTCCTCCTCCGATGATGAGCTTTGCCACATCACACACCATGTGGAACTCATGGCCCAAGGAGATGACTCCGGTACATCAAGTCAAGAAGAAGACTCTTCAAGTGATGAATCGTCATCTAGTGACGATGAGGTAATGAATTCTTCTAAAGTTAAGCTTCTTTATAAATCAATTGCTTATCTTAAAGAGGCTCTAGATAAGTCTAAATCTAAGGTTAGAAGCATGAAAGTAGAACTAAAGGCCATTAGGAATGAAAAATCTTCACATGTTGATTCTTGCATACTTAAGGAAGAAAATGACAAACTTAAGGATGAGGTTAATGACCTAAAGGCATGCTTAGAGAAATTTACGAATGACTCAAAATATCTTGACATGATCCTTAGCCGACAAAGATCCGTTTACAACAAGGCCGGTTTAGGATATAAGCCAAAAGAAAAAGAAGTTGCTTATATCTCATTAATTAATAGAAAAACAACCATTAAGGGTAAGGTTAAGAAAGCATGGGTACCTAAGAAGTTTTTACTTAATGTTACCGGTCCAAATGTTTGGGTACCAAAAGCTTGTGTTTTTCATGTGATTTAGGTAGGAGAGAAAGGTATGTGGATTGTGGATAGCGGTTGTTCAACACATATAACCGGGGATGTGAGCAAGTTCTCCACAATTAAGTATGTGAAGAAGGGAGCGGTGTCTTTTGGAAATAGTGAAAAACTCAAGATATTAGGTAGAGGTACAATTGAGGTATCCCCCAAAATTATCATTCACAAAGTTTTACTAGTTGAAAATATGAAATTTAATTTATTAAGTGTTAGTCAACTTTGTGATGCAAACTACCATGTTTCTTTTGAATCTTCTAAATGCATGATTAGACACAAGGAATTAAATGATTGTATGTTAGTTGGATATAAGAAATCAAATATTTATTATGTTGATCTTTCATATGCTTCTAACATTTCTACTAAGTGTCTTGTTGCGAAAGAAGAAGAAAGTTGACTATGGCATAGGAGATTGGGGCACATCAACATGAAAAACATAGCCAAGGTAGCCAAATTGGAGTTGGTCAAAGGGCTACCAAAGATCAAGTATGTCAAGAACAAAATGTGTGATGCATGCCAAGAAGGAAAACAAACAAAGGCATCACACAAAGGTAAAACCTTAACTAATACCTCTTTACCATTAGAACTATTGCATCTTGACTTATTTGATTGCCATAGTACTCCTTCTTTAAATGGTAACAAATATTGTTTAGTCATAGTAGATGATTTTTCTAGGTATACTTGGGTCTACTTTATGAAACATAAGGATGATACCTTAAAAATACTCATAGGATTTAGTAAAAGAGTTGAAAATGAAAAGAGACTCAAAATCAACCGGATCCGTAGTGATCATGGTGGTGAATTTGAGAACTCTAAATTTTCACAATTTTGTTTAGAGCAAGGGTACAAGTATGAGTTCTCTTGTCCTAGAACACCCCAACAAAATGGGGTGGTGGAAAGGAGAAATCGTGCCCTACAAGAGACGGCTAGGACTATGCTTAATGCATATTCTCTACCTAGCTACTTGTGGGCGGAAGCGGTTAATACCGCTTGCTATATCCAAAATAGGGTTCAAGTCCATAGGTTTTTAGGAAAGACACTATTTGAATTATGGAATGGGACTATTCCCACAATTCATTATTTCAAAGTCTTTGGATATAAAGTTTATATTTTAAACACCAAAGATAACTTAGGAAAATTTGAATCCAAAGCGGATGAGGGAATCCTAGTCGGATACTCATCCACAAGTAGAGGATATAGAGTCTACAATAAGAGAACCCAAGGGATTGAGGAGTCCTCTAATGTTCAATTTGATGAAATCACTAGTACCTACCCTAGAAAGTCCTCCATTGATAAGGATATTAATGACAATAATCAAGACATTACCCAAAAACTTCAAAATTTAACCATAAGGGGTAATGATCAAGGGGGAGGAAGAGGAGATTCCGATGATGAAAGGAGGGTAGAAGATAACAATGATCAATTTGAAACCCCTTCTAGAACCCTAATAACTCATCAAGATCATCCACTTGACCAAATAGTAGGAGATCTATCTCAAGGAGTAAGAACTAGGTCATTTCATAGAACTCCTACTAGTCAAGTAGCTCTTATTTCACAAATTGAGCCAAAATCGATCAATGATGCATTACATGATCCGGATTGGATTTTGGCAATGCAAGATGAATTGGCTCAATTTGAGAGGAGTTAAGTATGGGAGTTACTACCTAGACCAAATGATAGCACCATAATTACTACAAGATGGGTCTTTAGGAATAAGCTAGATGACCAAGGAAATATCACTAGAAATAAGGCTAGGTTGGTTGCTAGGGGATTCAATCAAGTTGAGGGGCTTGACTATGATGAGACTTATGCCCCGGTTGCTAGTTTAGAGTCTATTAGAATTCTTTTAGGATATGCTTCCTATATGGGATTTAAACTTTATCAAATGGATGTTAAATCGGCATTCCTAAATGGTTATATTAAGGAGGAAGTATATATATAGAACAACCACCCGAGTTTGAAAACCTAGATTATCCAAACCATGTATATAAGCTTAGGAAAGCATTATATGGGTTAAAACAAGCTCCCCGGGCATGGTATGAAAGATTGTCATCCTTCTTAATTTCTAAGGATTTTAGAAGAGGCCAAGTAGATCAAACCTTGTTCATAAAGTCAACATTAAAGGATATCTTCATAGCCCAAGTCTATGTTGATGACATTATTTTTGGGTCAACAAATGATGATCTTCTTCAAGGCTTTATAAAAAACATGGAGAATGAATTTGAAATGAGTTTAGTTGGAGAGCTTAACTTTTTCCTAGGGTTACAAGTCAAGCAAACTAATGAAGGGATTCATATTTATCAAACCAAATATGCAAATGAAATGATCAAGAAATTTGGTTTGGAAAATGCCAAAATTGTAACCACTCCTATGGCCACTAGCACTAGAATAGATAGTGATCATGATGGTAAATCAATTGATCTTAAACTTTATAGGAGTATGATTGATAGCCTACTATACCTAACCGCTAGTAGACCCGATATCTTATTTGCGGTAGGTATGTGTGCAAGATACCAATCTTGTGCCAAAGAATCACATTTAGTAGCCGTTAAGAGAATTTTAAGATATATTAAAGGCACCCTAAATGTAGGACTTTGGTATCCTAGGACTAGGTCTTTTGAGTTGCTTGGCTATACCGATTCCGTTTATGCCGGTTGCAAATTGGATAGGAAGAGTACTAGTGGTGGATGCCAATTTCTTGGGTCCTCCCTAGTTAGTTGGAGTAGTAGGAAGCAACATTGTGTTGCTTTATCAACCACCGAAGCCGAATATGTGGCTATGGGTGGTTGTGTAGCTCAATTACTTTGGATGAGACATACTCTTAAGGACTATGAGTTACACTACTCTAATATTAAAGTTTATTGTGACAATGTGAGTACCATCAACTTGACCAAAAATCTGGTACATCACTCTAGGACCAAGCACATTGAAGTGAAACATCACTTCATAAGAGATCATGTGACAAGAGGAGACATTGAACTTAATTATGTAGAATCTAAGTCTAACCTTGCCGATATCTTCACCAAAGCTCTTCCAGAAACTGAATTTTCATCATTAAGGAGAGAGCTTGGTATGTGCTTTGTAGAGTAAAATTCTAGGTTTGCATGATCTCATATTCATAATGTTTAACCTTATACCTCGATGCATCTCACAAAAAGCCTTTAGAAACCTTGATTTTTGTATTGAGACACTTAGGAACATGTGAGATGATAGGGAAGGTGTACTTGGCTCATCATGCTTGTTATGATGCATTACTATGAGCCAATGACACACCTAGAAACATAAATACTTCATGGACCAATCATTGGGAAGGCTTGTATTCAAGTAATGAATACATAGCTCTAAGAACATGGTTGGAAATTCCAAATCATATATATTTTAAACTATGTTCATCATATTTTGAAAAAAAGTTTTCAAGAGGAAGACAAAAGTGATACAAAATTTGTAAAATTTTTAGAACTTTTGTTAATTTCTAAGTTTGTATCAATCTTGGAATCTGGAAAACATAAATTTTTAAAATTATTTTTCCTTGATAGATAATGATTCTAGAAATGTTTACACCAAATTTCGTGATTTTTTGTGATTTCTAGATTTTCTAACGCATTTCTGAAGTTTGGCTGAAAAGGCTGAAATTCGGATTTCAGGCATAGCAGTCGACTTGTTCAGCAACCAGTCGACTGATACACTGTATTTTCTGATAAATAGCTCCATTTTCTGATATTTAGTGTATCTTTGATGTCCTAAAACTATAGCATGATAATATTGAGTATAAACAAACTTTTAAGATTGCTTAATGCAGTGTTTTAGGGGGAGTGTCATAAAATATATCTTTTTCATCCCCAAACTTACATTGTTGGTGCAAAATTAGGACTTAACTTTCGAACTTTTTCTATGCTTTACTTCAAATGTTATTCACACATCATGAAGCATATCTTGGATTAAGGGGGAGCTTAATATCCATCTTATACCTTAGTCCAAGATACAACAAACTTTAATTCTTTCATAAAATTTATGAATCCTTCTCTTTTTGATGCATGTCAAAGGGGGAGAAGGAATGTTTAAGTTAGAATTCATATTATGATTATGTAAAGACCTAACTTAAATGTTTGCCAAACATCAAAAAGGGGGAGATTGTTGGTGCAACAATGCCCCAAGCATTTATATATGTTTTGATGTTTGGTTAAATCATCTAAGTTAGGCAATGCTTTGTGATCTAATTGTGCACATGTTTAAGTGACAGGGAAATCCAAGGATGAAGACTTGGTAAAAGAGAAGTCCAAGTATGATCTTGGCAAGGAAAGTCCAAGGGACGGACTTGGCAGCATAAGACCAAGCTTGTAGTCTTGGCAGCGTAAAGTCCAAGTGAACCTTGGCAAAGAAAGTCCAAGGGATGGACTTGGCAGCGTAAGACCAAGCTTGGAGTCTTGGCAGCGTAAAGTCCAAGTGAACCTTGGCAAAGGAAGTCCAAAGTAAAGTCTTGGCAGCATAAGTCCAAGCTTGTAGTCTTGGCGGCATAAAGTCCAAGCATTTGGCAACCCAAGACATGACGAGGGCGAAGGAAACTCTTGAAGCTCATACTTCGATTAGCATCACGATCGACACGATGTATCACGATGGTCGTCGTGCTCGATCGAGTCGATGAAACTCGACTATCACGATCGCTTTGGTCGAGAGCAATGATCGATGAGGCAATCACCGACCGCCAATCCAGCAAATGACCGATCGAGTCGAAAATGGGCATGCACGGAGTCTCACCGACTCGCTGTGATCACTGATCGATCGCCTCATCACCGATTGATGAGGTGATCACGACCGATAGGCCTCCCGCTGAAATGGCGCGAATCCCCGCTGATCCGGCTTTTGTCGGTCGTTAGTTGGCGGCAATGCCGATCGATGGTGATCATCAGTCGACTGATCAAAGCCCAACGGAAAAAATAACCCTTCTTCTATAAGAAGGGGCCTTGGGGAGCTTGGTGAATCGAGTGCTCTCATTCCTAACTACACCCTCGTGCTCACCAAGCTTTCTCTAAGTGTTTTTATGATTCTAAACCTCCTCTTCTCTAGTCTTCATCTTCCATCATTGTAAAGAAGAGGAGTGCATTGTAATACAAGGTTTCTCCACCTTGGTTCATCCAAAGGAGGATATAGTGAAGCTTGACTAGGGCTAATCCACCTTACGGATTACCGTGGAGTAGGAGCGTCATCTCCGAACCACGTACATCGGGTGTTAGCATTGTTTTTCTTGTTTCTTATTCTTATTTGTATTTGTATTTATATTGCTTCCGCTAACATATTTGTAGAAACAAAGAAAGGCTAATCACCCCCCCCTCTAGCCATTGCAAAGGTCTAACAATAATGGAGTTCACTCAAGCTACTTATGGTTTATGAACTACCATATGCTTGCTTTTCTTCTACCTTCACAATTATATACACATAAGAATGCACAATCACTGAAGGCTTATTAAGAATATAAGGAAAACATGAATATAAGAAAATTGGTAAGATCTGTGAAAGAAAAGAAAGATAAGAAATGAAATAGCTAAAGAAATGCAAGAAGAATATATGGAAATACTGGAATGCTACATAGATGAGTACAAGAAAGCATTGCCCTAAAATTTTTTCTTCCAACCCAATAAACATGTAAACAACCCTTATCATATTCTTTAATACAAATCTACTCATGATATATAATAAATCTCTCAATAACTGCAACAAGGGATGTCGTTAACAAAAATACTATCACACATAAATAAAAAATGAATGGCACCACATATCAAAATTTTCACAATACTTTTTTTTATTTCATGGGCACCCAATTTATTTATTTTTTCAACTTTTTTTTCCATCTTTTTTTTCAAAATTTTTTTTTCATCTTTTTTTTTTTCAACATTTAGTGCACTTCCCTATGCTCCAACATCAAGCTCAGCTAAAAAGATAAAGATCATGGCTAGCTCATGGAGATCAAGCACGACTTGTCTATGCTAACACTAAATTCCCTAAGCTACTCTCTACCCCCACACTTAAATTTTTATCCATCCTGGACAAAACACTCATCATGGATCATCCAAGTATTCCACATCCAGAAATAGAAATGGACAAGAAAGTAATGGAAGGAAAGAAAAATAGAAATGATGAATGACTAGAATGTTATTCAAATAAGCATGTGATGATAAAAGAAGTGAAGGAAAACAAATGTGATTGCCTTCATAATAACCATGCAAACCTACTGTAGTGTGGTCTCGAAAGAATCAAAGCAAGTTCTAGAGTTACAATAACCACAAGTACACCACACACAATCAATAAAAATAGACTCAATCCTCACTAGGTAAACAAAAATAATCAACTCAGTCTATAAACACAGAATCCATCACCAAGTAGTAACACATGCAATCAAATAATCCATTCATGACAATAAATTCCCAAAACTCAACAATCAAATTTAACTAGCTTTCACGACTTCTAAGATGATATAAAGGAATGCATAGGAAATTTATTCCAAAACACCGATAAAACAAAAACTCGTCAAACAAAACATAACAACTGAAACAAAAACAAATGAAGTAAAAGAAACATATATACAAGGAAAAAAGAAAAGAGATGAGATGGAACAAACTTCACTGAGGTCCTGGTGGTTAGAGGTGGTTCAGGAGTAGTAGCCAGGCTGGGAGTGGAGTGGATCGAGTGGAAGTGAGCATCTTCTTCATGTGGTCTATGTCGTAAAGTCTAGCTCCCTCCATCATCATCTTCATGAAGGTACTTCTAGGTGGATGAGAATAATTCCAGTGTAGAATCAAACCCAGAAGTAGAATCATAAGAGCTAAGATGAACTTCACTCCTTTCACTATCGTCTTCTCAAAGGCTATCTCAGGCGGTCGGAGATGATTTATTTGAAGCAACTAGTCTGGAAGCTGGACTGCTATATTTAGTGTGAGGGCCTTGTTGAGCAGAAATATGGGAGGCTTAGGTTGTAATAGGAGTGTCCAGTCTGGAGCTCTCCAGCTATCCATCACTCCTATAGAAATCATCTTGATATCTTCAGAGCAATTTTGGTCAGGCTTATCAAGTAGTTGCACATCTAAACATAACAATTCTGCAGACACTGTCTCCTTTACAACATCATCAACCTCAATATAAGTAACAGTATCTGCGACATCTAAAATATCATGTACAACATCAACAATATCAAGAGTAACAGTATCATCTACAATAATATCTTCACTCTTATCAACAATAACATCCACATCATCCACAACTTCACTACCGTAGCACATAGAAATATCGGAGTCCTGTAGAGTAGCAGGATCATAAACTTGGCTATCACATACTCTACAATCCATCTCCTCTAGCACATCGATATCCAGAGAAATGATCTCTGATGAAGGCTGAATAAATCCTTGTGCTAGCATATGCTGGGACTGTTGTGGGCTATTAAGGATTGGGATAGTCTGGAACTCAGAAGCCAACCTCTGAAATGCTGGTGAAGGCTGATAAGAATGTTGTGAATTCGTAGCCATGACCTCAATAGTTTCTCTGGCCTGAGCAGGAGTCTTGTTGACTAGGGCCCCTCCACTAGCTACATCAAGCATGCACCTGTCCATAGGAAATAATCCATCATAGAAGTGCAAGATGAGTATGTGATCGCTAATTTGGTGATGGGGGCAACTAGCACACAATCTTTTGAATCTCTCCCAATACTCATCTAGAGTCTCTCCTATCATTTGCTGAATACCACTAATGCTCTTTCGAATTTCTTTGGTCTTGGATGCAGGGAAAAACTTTTCCAAAAAGGCTTTCTTCATTTCACTCCAACATGTAATAGAGCCAAGAAAAAGATAATAGATCCAATCCTTTTCCATGTCTGATAAAGAGAATACAAATACTCTGAGCATAATATCCTCCAGTGATATACCCTGTGGCTTCATTGCTGAGCATACCATATAAAATTCTTGCAAGTGCCTAATTGGATCTTCACTAGCATGACCATGAAATTTCAGAAGAAAATGTACAATTTCAAAGAGTTCAACATCCACATTTAATTTAGGAAACTGAATGCAAAAAGAATGGCAAGCAACATCTGGTTCAGTGAGTTCCCTGACGGTTCTGTTAATCCCTGAATCATAAGTCTGATGAAAGCCTCCTTATCTATGATAATAGGGATTCATGTTTAAAAAAATTTCTTGTTCTTTCCTGAAACACTTACAAACAATATCAAAAGATACAGGAAGCAAACAAAATATAACACATGGATATACAAGATATAAAAGAATTAAGCCCTAAACAGAAGTTTTGAATTTAAATTTTTTTTTTTAGAAAGATGGACAAACAATCCTAAGTCTACCAAGCATCATTATACTCGTTGGCAATGGTGCCAAAATTTGATGTGTAGGAATTTGTCGTGGTACCGTTTCAAATTAATTATTGAACCCCCTAACTACAATAATATAGCATAGTGGTGTTGGACTTTCTGAGCAGCAAAAACCCGCTTTTTGCGTTGCGAAAAGCCCAGAAGTCCGGCCACGGATCAGTGCGAAGATGTATTAAAACTAAAACATGTATGTGTTTACTAAAAACCCTAGATCTACCTTAGATCTAGAAGGTGAGATCATTACCCTCGATGCGACGCCCTTCTCAAATCCCGCTCATCCAAAAGCTTCACCGGAACTCAAGAGCGTCAAGTGCACACTCCTCTATTGGTATCCACACAAGCAATAGGTGGTGAAAACACACCCTTGAGTGTGCTAGCACCCTATGGATGGTTCGGCCAAAGAGAGGGATGGGAGAGCAAGCTTGAGAGGAAGATGATCCAAGGAAGAAGATGATGTTGGAGTGTAACTCACCAAATCAATTTGACCATCAAATGGAGTAAAGTGGCCGACCACTTCATGGAGGGGGGGGGGGTGTTGGGATGTATACTGAAAGCCTAGCTCTTTTGTATGAACATCTTTATTTTGAAATAAGAATCACATGATCATTGTTTGCATATTTTTATAGTTATGCAAAATTGTCTAATATTTTACGTTGTAGATAACATGGTGCTTGGTGTGGCACAGAAAATCATGTTATCAGTCCCTTGTAGAATATAAGTAGAGGCTCACAACCAAGATGGTTTTGGACAAACCATTGGCATGGTTGTAGTGTAGCTTGGTATTGTTTTATCTTGAACATAGAGTTACACTAGTACACCTCGGTGTATTGAGCAGGATCGATACAGAGGTGATTCAATTTATTGTTGACTACATAATTGAATCGGACCTCAGATATTATGTTGTACATGCTCTTAATCCCGATATAATAACGGACACATGTACTTAGTAATTATTTCTTTGATTTACCAAAGGGTGAGATTTAGATGGATTAAATCAATATGCCCGGTAAGTTGGGAAATGATATTATTTACATGGTGTGCCGTTGATTATAGGAGGAAACCGTGTCCTATATATTAGGTTGATAATGTCCCCTTGAGGAACTCATAAGGTTCATCATGTAAACCCTGCAGGTTGACTTAGTCAACATGATGATAAGGTTGAGTGGTACTACTCGAGGAGTTAGATGTTAATTGATTGATGGTCAGTAAATCAATCAATTGACGGACACTCGATATCTTAAACACGGGGAGATGGATGTACAAATAATATATGGAGCCCATATTAATTTATGGGGGTTGGTGAGGTAATTCAATGATGATCCTCTAGTGGAATGGAACATCATTGATGGATCAAGTTTGTGTGGTTTCGATCCATCGGGTGGCCAAGATCCAACTCCTCCTCATGGTCCCTATTGTATCCTATTTATACCTCATGAAGTCTAGATCAAATGATGGAAAACAAATCTCTAGATCCGACGGTTGGGATTAAATCCCTAGAACCGACGGTGGAGATTAAATCTCTAGATTCGACGGTTGGGATTAAAACCCAAGAACCGACGATGGAGATTAAATCTCTAGATCCGATGGTTGGGATTAAAACCCTAGAACCGACGGTTGAGATTAAATCTCTAGATCCGACGGTTGGGATTAAATCTCTAGATCCGACGGTTGAAATTAAATCTCTAGAACCAATGGAAGAGATTAAACCAAGGCCTAAACCTAACTCTATATATATGGGCTTAGGCTTGGGCGGCAAGAGATGAAAATGGAAAAATCTAATTGAGACAAGGTGGCTTGGGCGGCAAGAAATAGGAGGAGGTTAGGGTTAGGGTTTGGTTCATTGTGTTGGGCGGCAACAAGAAGAACAAGCTTCTTCTTCTTCTTCCCAATGATGGCCGGCAACCCTTTTCTCCTATTTCCTCCTTGGTTTGGCCGGCGCCCAAGCTTCTCCCTTCCTTCTATGGCATAGGTTGGATGGTATTAGGATAGCTTCCCTTTGGCGGCAATCAAGTCCTAGTTGGGATAGGATTGGGGTTGGGCGGCTAGGGTTAGGGTTTTGGGATTAGGGTGGGCGGCAACAAGAAGATGAAGATCCTTTTCTTCTTCCTTCTAAGTGTTGGCCGGCCACTATCCTTGTTCCCTCTACCTTGGCCGGAGCTCAACCTATTCTCCTTCCCTTCATCCTTGGTCGGAAATTAGGAGAGCTTTGTCTAGGGTTTGGGCGGCAACAAGGAGGAGGATTGTTTTCCTTTCCTTTCTCCAAGTGTTGGCCGGCGCCCATACCCTTGGTGTTTCTCTTTTGGTTGGTTTCCATACTCCATTATATCTTCCTTGGTCGGCAGCAACATCGAGTTTATTGACTTCGTGGCCGATTTTAGAAAGGAAGATGAGTTTTGTTTTAGGATCTTCCTTTGTTCCTAGTGAACAAGGAAAGGAAGATTGGTGATCTAGGAGGCTTCAACTTTTGGTAGATCGTCGCCCACACGACGTCCAAAAGGAGGGAGGACATACAATAGAAGATTAAGAGGTATAACAAGAGGTATAATCTTATTTATTTTTATTAATGTTCTTTTGTATTATGTTTATAATTGCTTTACAATTATATGCATGTTTTGTGTGGATGCTTACTTTATGTATGTGTTGATTATACTAGTTTACATTTGTATGTATTTGTATAATCATGGACCCCGAAGATAAATACAAAAACCGGCGATCCATCCGTCGTCTCTTCCGCGGCTAACCGACTAGAAGAGTTGTGTTGCTTGAACAACTAGTTTGTTCAAGCGATCGCTCAAGTCGTTAGCACGACGACGAATTGGTTGTGCTTAGGAAACTCATCCCATCCGGATTAGTTTTCATTTGTTAAAAATTTTAATCCGGGGATATGGGTGCCGATGAGCATTCCGAGGAATAGCACGATGCCAACAAGTGGTATCAGAGCCACGGTTTCCAGTTTTGTGTGTTTAGGATTCGGTTACTTTCATGCACATATCATATATTGAGTATGCCGGATAATAGTAGGATGTGCGTAGGCTAACTTTTTGGTTGCAAGCATAAGATCCAACTATTATGGCTATATGTGTGTATGTGGTTGTTTGTGTGTGATTGTATGTATATTATTTGAATCCTCGGGGTTGACGAGGCTAGATTAGTATTTAATTTTTATAATTAAATACGACATTGTTTAGACACTCTTTATTTTATTTTACTTTCGATCTAGATTTCATGTACACTCCCTCGTGGAGTATAGGATCGATGGATGTAAAATAAAATAGGTTTTATTCTCGGCTCGGATCTCCGAATGGCTTGTACATGGTGTAGGAGGAGCGGACGAGGTGGCGACACGACGGGACGCATATTGAAGAACAATGCCATAATAGTTGGAAAAATTCTAATTTTTCCATATTTATTGCTGATTTGTTTTATATGCATGTTGTGTGTGCTTGAAAATTCCTCATTTTCAATTTACTAAGTGGGAGAGGGACATTTTAATTAATTCCCGCGGCCTCCGTTACAATTTGACGTATGATGCAACAAACTTACGTGTCGGCTTGAGTGCCTTCCTCCCTGCGAATGAGTTTGTTTGCGGATAACTAGGTCAAATAATGGTTATAGAAAATTATCTAGGGGCGTGTGTAATTCCACAGCGGTAAGGCACATAATCCGAAATAATTCCCTTAGTATCGTGTAATGGTGCACACTTAGATGCAAATATAAAGTATCCTCCCCATCGGAGTCACTTCTTTTATTTGTAGGGCCAAAGAGGAACCAACTATTAATTTTATTTATCAAAAAGTAAGGTTGACAAGATAATAAAATTAATGGGTAAAACCTCCTCTTACAAATGTAGAATTCGTATACGTCCACACTGCGTGGCATGCGATATTCTCGGTGTTTTGAGGTGTTGGTTGATTTTGGAATTTTATTGTTTTGAGGAATCAATAATATTTGAAATCTAAAGTAATGATCTATGTGATTCTTAGGATTTTCAAAGTGACTTTCAGTCCACTTGTTGTAACACTAAAGGAAATAAGCTTAATGTACCCAAATAATGTTGATTGGAAAAGAATCCAGAAATTGTCTTATCTGCTAGAAAGTACATGTATGCACTCTTCGAAGAGTATCCTCAAGCCATGGTTGCTCAAAAAGGTTTCTACTTCTAAGCCGAAAGGCAAGAAGAAGGAGAAACAAGGTGGAGCAAATGTGGTGGGAGGATCTCAGGGAGGAGTGAAGAAGCCGAAAGGCAAGTACTTCACTTACAAGCAGGATGGACATTGGAAGGAGGACTGTCCCAATCCAAAATAGAACAAAAGTATATCCTTTGGTCTAGTCGTTGAAACATGGTTAGCGGTGTTATCTACCGGTACCTGGTGTGTAGATACGAGGGCCGCTAATCATGTCTGCAATACTTTGCAGGGGTTCCAGGAAACCCTACGACTAGCTAAAGGGGATATTACCATTTACTTGGGCAATGCCATGAAGATGGCGGCTATTGCAGTGGGAGATGTTTTATTTATCTTTTGAGAAAAATAAAGGTTTTGGTTCTTAAGAATTTCCTTTATGTACCCTTATTTAGAAAGAATTGATTTCGGTTTCTAAATTATTTTTAGATGGGTAATCTATTTCTTTTTATGATAGATTTGTTATAAAAGGAATAGGGACATTATCTATTCAGGTACATAGATAGGAAACTTATAACTTGAACCACAAGCTCCCACGGAGCAAATAGAAGTTATTAACTCATCTTCTAATTCCGATAAGAGAAAAGAACCTTCGAAAATGAACCAAACATATCTTTTGGCATCTTAGGCTTGGTCACATTAACCTAAGCAGAATTCAATAGGTTGATAGTTGATGGACCTTTGGGTTCATTAGCGGTGGAGGATCTCCCAACCTGTGAATCTTGCTTGGAGGGTAAGATGACCAAGAGGCCTCTCAAGGCCAAGGGGTATAGATACAAAGATGTGTTGGAATTGGTTCATTTTGATTCGTATGGTCCTATGTCTATCCAGACAAGAGGTAGTTTTGAACATTTCATCTTTTTCATAGATGATTGTTCAAGATACGGATGACACTACGATCTGATCGTGGTGTTGAGTACCTCTTGGGAGAGTTTAGGAACTACTTATCAGAGGCTGGGATTCAATCCCAATTGACTGCACCTGGCACACCCCAGCAGAACGGTGTAGCAGAGCGAAGTAATAGGACTCTTATGGAGATGGTTAGATCGATGACGAGTTATTCTGACTTGCCAGATTCGTTCTGGGGATATGCTCTAGAAATGACAGTGTACATTCCGAACTTGGTTTCATCTAAATTAGTGCCTTCTACTCCCACAGAATTGTGGACTGGACAAAAGCTTAGTCTAAGACATATTCAGATATGGGAGTCCAGCACATGTGCTGAAGGCAGATACTGGTAAGTTGGAACCTCGTACAGAAGTACACATGTTCATTGGCTATCCCAGGGGAACGAAGGGTGGATTGTTTTATAGTCCTAGAGATCAGAAGGTGATCGTTAAAACGAATGCCAGATTTCTAGAGGAAGACTATGTGATGAGCCACAAGCCCAAGGGTAAAAATTGTTCTGGAGGAGTTAAAAGGGAAGTCACTTCTTTAGTACCACCGGTACAAGAGGATATACCACATGTCACTGCACCGCGTGTTACAGAGGATACGCAGATGATACCTCATCGTAGTGGGAGGGTTGTTAGACAGCCTGATAGATTCATGTTCTTGGGAGAATTTTCTGATTTGGTCCCTGGTGAACATGATTATGATCCCTGGACATATGACGAGGCAATCCAAGATATAGATGCAGCATCTTGGCAAAGTGCAATGAATACTGAGATTGAATCTATGGATTCAAGTTAGGTCTGAGAGCTCTTATGCATAACAACTCATATGGATTATGAGGTGTGACATATGGATGTCAAGATAGCTTTCCTTAATGGAAGTCTTGAGGAAACCATCTATATGGAGCAACTAGAGGGATTCATTGCTAAGGGCAAGGAGCATCTTGAATGTAAGCTTGATCGGTCCATTTATAGATTGAAGCAAGCTTTGAGGTCTTGGAACATCTGCTTTGAGGAGATAAATCAGTCTTATGGATTTATTCAAAGTTCAGATGAGTCTTGTGTATACAAGAGATGTGACGGAAACGTAGATAACATTTTGGTGGTTGGCGACAACATCGAAGTGTTATCGGACGTAAGGGTATGGTTGTCCAATGAGTTTGATATGAAGGACTTGGGAGAGGTGGGACACATCCTTGGGATCAAGGGATCGCTGGAAAAGGATGTTGTACTTATCCCAAGCTTCATACATAGACACGATTATGGAGCATTTTATCATGCAAAACTCCAAGAAGGGTTTTCTACCTTTCAGGCATGGAGTTCCTTTATCTAAGGAGATGTGTTCTAGATCATCTGAGGTGATAGAGGAGATGAAGGCGGTTCCTTATGCTTGGGCATTAGGAAGCCTCATGTATGCGATGCTCTGTATGAGACCAGATATCTGCTTTGTCGTGGGCATGGTCAGCAGATATCAGAGTAATCCAAGACAGGGATATTGGACTGCGGTAAAGCATATATTGTAGTGCCTGAGAAGGACTAGGGATTATATGCTAGTTTATCGGGCAGACCAATTACTCTCTGTGGGTTACACGGATTTTGATTTCCAATCATATAGGGATAACAGTAAGTCTACCTCAGGTTTTGTGTTTACTAAGGGAGGTGGAGACATTGTATGGAGGAGTGTCCAGCAGAAATGTGTGGCGGACTCCACCATGGAAGCTGAGTATGTGGCAGCCTAAAAGGTGGCCAAAGAAGTTGTGTGGCTCAGGAACTTTCTGATGGACTTGGATGTGATTCCTGGTTTGCCCAGAACTATCACAATTTATTGTGATAATAATGGTGTAGTTGCAAACTCGAAGGAACCACGAGCCCATAAGGCTAGTAAATACATAGAGTGCAAGTACCACCTGATACGAGAAATCGTAATGGAGGTAGAAGTTGCTATCGCCTAGATTGCATAAGAGGATGACCTGGTAGACCCTTTCACTAAGGCCCTTCTGGTGAGAGCTTTGATAGGCATGTGGAGGGAAGGGGAATCAGATGTATGGCAGTATGATGACAGCATAGTCTTTTAGTATAAGTGGGAGATTGTTGGGATGTATACTGAAAGCCTAGCTCTTTTGTATGAACATCTTTATTTTGAAATAAGAATCACATGATCATTGTTTGCATATTTTTATAGTTATGCAAAATTGTCTAATATTTTACATTGTAGATAACATGGTGCTTGGTGTGGCACAGAAGATCATGTTATCAGTCCCTTGTAGAATATAAGTAGATGCTCACAACCAAGATGGTTTTGGACAAACCATTGGCATGGTTGTAGTGTAGCTTGGTATTATTTTATCTTAAACATAGAGTTACACTAGTACACCTCGGTGTATTGAGCAGGACCGATACAGAGGTGATTCAATTTATTGCTGACTACATAATTGAATCGGACCTCGGATATTATGTTGTACATGCTCTTAATCCCGATATAATAACGGGCACATGTACTTAGTATTTATTTCTTCGATTTACCAAAGGGTGAGATTTAGATGGATTAAATCAATATGCCCGGTAAGTTGGGAAATGATATTATTTACATGGTGTGCCGTTGATTATAGGAGGAAACCGTGTCCTATATATTAGGTTGATAATGTCCCCTTGAGGAACTCATAAGGTTCATCATGTAAACCCTGCAGGTTGACTTAGTCAACATGATGATAAGGTTGAGTGGTACTACTCGAGGAGTTAGATGTTAATTGATTGATGGTCAGTAAATCAATCAATTGACGGACATTCGATATCTTAAACACGGGGAGATGGATGTACAAATATTATATGGAGCCCATATTAATTTATGGGGGTTGGTGAGGTAATTCAATGATGATCCTCTAGTGGAATGGAACATCATTGAAGGATCAAGTTTGTGTGGTTCCGATCCATCGGGTGGCCAAGATCCAACTCCTCCTCATGGTCCCTATTGTAGCCTATTTATACCTCATGAAGTCTAGATCAAATGATGGAAAACAAATCTCTAGATCCGACGGTTGGGATTAAATCCCTAGAACCGACGGTGGAGATTAAATCTCTAGATCCGACGGTTGGGATTAAAACCCAAGAACCGACGGTGGAGATTAAATCTCTAGATCCTATGGTTGGGATTAAAACCCTAGAACCGACGGTTGAGATTAAATCTCTAGATCCGACGGTTGAGATTAAATCTCTAGATCCGATGGTTGAGATTAAATCTCTAGAACCAATGGAGGAGATTAAACCAAGGCCTAAACCTAACTCTATATATATGGGCTTAGGCTTGGGCGACAAGAGATGAAAATGGAAAAACCTAATTGAGACAAGGTGGCTTGGGCGGCAAGAAATAGGAGGAGGTTAGGGTTAGGGTTTGGTTCATTGTGTTGGGCGGCAACAAGAAGAACAAGCTTCTTCTTCTTCTTCCCAATGATGGCCGGCAACCCTTTTCTCCTCTTTCCTCCTTGGTTTGGCCGGTGCCCAAGCTTCTCCCTTCCTTCTATGGCTTAGGTTGGATGGCATTAGGATAGCTTCCCTTGGGCGGCAATCAAGTCCTAGTTGGGATAGGATTGGGGTTGGGCGGCTAGGGTTTTGGGATTAGGGTGGGCGGCAACAAGAAGATGAAGATCCTTTTCTTCTTCCTTCTAAGTGTTGGCCGGCCACTATCCTTGTTCCCTCTACCTTGGCCGGAGCTCAACCTATTCTCCTTCCCTTCATACTTGGCCGGAAATTAGGAGAGCTTTGTCTAGGGTTTGGGCGGCAACAAGGAGGAGGATTGTTTTCCTTTCCTTTCTCCAAGTGTTGGCCGGCGCCCATACCCTTGGTGTTTCTCTTTTGGTTGGTTTCCATACTCCATTATATCTTCCTTGGCCGGCGTCAACATCGAGTTTATTGACTTGGTGGCCGGTTCTAGAAAGGAAGATGAGTTTTGTTTTAGGATCTTCCTTTGTTCCTAGTGAACAAGGAAAGGAAGATTGGTGATCTACGAGGCTTCAACTTTTGGTAGATCGTCGCCCACACGACGTCCAAAAGGAGGGAGGACATACAATAGAAGATCAAGAGGTATAACAAGAGGTATAATCTTGTTTATTTTGATTAATATTCTTTTGTATTATGTTTATAATTGCTTTACAATTATATGCATGTTTTGTGTGGATGCTTACTTTATGTATGTGTTGATTATACTAGTTTACATTTGTATGTATTTGTATAATCATTGACCCCGAAGATAAACACAAAAACCGGCGATCCGTCCGTCGTCTCTTCTGCGGCTAACCGACTAGAAGAGTTGTGTTGCTTGAACAACTAGTTTGTTCAAGCGATCGCTCAAGTCGTTAGCACGACGACGAATTGGTTGTGCTTAGGAAACTCATCCCATCCGGATTAGTTTTCATTTGTTAAAAATTTTAATTCGGAGATATGGGAGCCGATGAGCATTCCGAGGAATAGCACGATGCCAACACGGGGGGGGGGGGGTTACATGCATGCATGTAACTCCAATGGCTCTTGGTCTCCCCATGAGGTGGCACCATATGATAAGTCAATGGCCGGCCATGCCAAGTCATCATCATGACATGACATTTGGTCAAGTAAAACTTAACCTTTCATCTTCCCTCTCAAGTCAAGTCAAATTTGACCTCTTATCTCCCATGGTTGATCAAATCCAACCATTTGATTCAAGTCAATTTAATTTAATAAATCTCTATTCATTAATATAAATTGATTTGATGAATCAAATCTAAATTAGACTCATTCAACACTTGAATCAAATCGAGTCCAACTCAATTAGTCTAATTAGGATTACTCTTTATCCAATTTGGTTCATCCCATGAAACTAATCCTCATGGTTCATCATATGAACCTAATCTCCATCTAATTACCCTTATGTGTGTGACCCTATAGGTTCTTGTAACGTTGGAATTGTCCCTAAACCGATTTAGGAACATAAGCAATGAGCGGTATCTAGCACCACATCATTGCTACCCAAGTTACAAGAATGTTGAGTTCCAACATTATCTTTGTGACTACTAATTGTGACTCTCACAATATGTGACAATGTCCCTCTATCCTTGACATCTAGATTGACCAATCGAGGCATAGACTGTGTCATCCTCGGTACAATCTATATCTTGAACTCCAAGTAGACTCACTCTAATCAAATGAGCTCAATATCTCATATTGACTCATTTGGGCATGGCCATGCACTTCGTGGTCTCACTCTATCAAGAATATCGATGTCACTCCCGTCATATAGGAGGGATAGATCCCATCTACATCACTCACATCCCTCCGCATAATTTGTTACATACCCAGTAATCGCCTTTATAGTCCACCCATTTACGGGTGACGTTTGAGGAAGCCAAAGTATGCAACTCCTTATGTAGGGAACCATGGTGACTTCAGGTCTAAGGACTAATAGTCATACTAATAGCCATATGAGAAAGTATATGACACTCATATAACGATCCATGATACTTTCTCATGGAGGGTCATTCAGTATACATTCTCCAATTCATACCCATGTGTCAACTTGATATCTCATATCCATGACTTGTGAGATCAAGTCATCGTGTTGACCTACATGCTAGTCTCTACGCATTAACATTGTCCCTGAATGTTAATATTTGACTAGGAATGATTAAGAGTTGTGTTCTCTATATCATCTCATTATCGATTCAACCAATTGATTGATATAGATAAGAACCTACTACTCAAGGACATTATTATATTTAGTTATTTGGCACTAATACAAGTAAATATAATAACCATGCCTTTATAAATAAGAATATGATACAATAAAGTTCATACAACAATCATCACATGATTGGCTCTAGGGCTTTCACTAACAATCTCCCACTAGTACTAGTGCCAATCACCGTAGTATCTAATACCCAATGACCTAGTGTGACCATCATGCTTTTTCTGTGCCAAAGCCTTGGTCAAGGGATCTGCGATGTTAGCCTCTGTGGGTACTCTGCAAATCTTCACATCTCCTCTATCGATAATCTCTCGAATGAGATGGAAGCGCCGTAGTATGTGTTTGGTCCGCTGGTGTGAGCGAGGTTCCTTAGTCTGTGCAATCGCTCCATTGTTGTCACAATAGAGCTCTATGGGATCTGTTATGCTAGGAACCACCCCAAGCTCAGTAATGAACTTGCTGATTCAAATTGCCTCTTTTGTTGCCTCAGATGCAGCAATATACTCGGCTTCTGTTGTAGAATCAGCAACTGTGTCCTGCTTCGAACTCTTCTAGCTCACAACACCACCATTCAAGCAAAACACGAACCCTGACTGCGATCTATAATCATCCTGGTCAGTTTGGAAGCTGGCATCGCTGTAACCCTTTACAGCTAGCTTCTCATCGCCTCCAAATATCAAGAAATATTCTTTAGTCCTTCTCAAGTACTTAAGATATCTTGACTGCTATCCAGTGACGCTCACCGGGATCTGACTGGTATCTACTCATCATACTCAAAGCATACGAGAAATCAGGACGAGTACACAGCATGGCGTACATGATAGATCCTATAGCAGATGCGTAAGGGATCTTATCCATGCGGTCTCTCTCCTCTCTAGAAGAGGGACTTTAAGTCTTCGAAAGACTCACACCATGTGACATCGACAGAAGTCCCTTCTTGGAATTTTGCATGGCAAACCGTAGTAATATCGTGTCAATGTATGTACTCTGACTTAGGCTAAGCAATCTCTTAGATCTATCTCTATAGATCTTGATGCCTAGAATACAAGCTGCTTCACCTAACTCCTTCATTGAGAAGCACGTCCCCAGCCAAGTCTTCACAGACTGTAGCGAAGGGATGTCATTCCCAATGAGTAGTATGTCATCCACATACAATACAAGGAAGACAACTGTATTCCCATTAACCCTTTTGTAGACACAGGGTTCATCTTCATTCTTGATGAAACCAAATTGTTTGATCGCATCATCGAATCGAAGATTCCAGCTCCGAGAAGCTTGCTTTAGCCCATAAATGGACCTTTGCAGCTTGCATACTTTCCAAGTATGCTGTGGATCTAGAAAACCCTCAGGTTATGTCATGTACACATCCTCGAGTAAGTTTCCATTCAGAAATGCGGTTTTGACATCCATCTGCCAGATCTCATAATCGTGGTATGCTGCAATAACAAGCAAGATCCGAATGGACTTAAACATCGCCACTGGAGAAAAGGTTTCATCATAGTCAATACCATGAATTTGCTTGAAACCTTTAGCCACCAATCAGCCCTTATAGGTATGCGTAAGTCCATCCATGTCAGTCTTTCTCCTAAAGACCCACTTACACCTAATGGGTTTGACCCCTTCAGGTGGATCAACCAAAGTCCATACTTGGTTGATGTACATGGATTCCATCTCGGATCTCATGGCCTATAGCCATTTCTCAGAATCTGGGCTCATCACAGCTTCCTGATAGGAGGTAGGCTCATTCTCAATGAGCATAACGTCATCATGTGTTAAATACTAAAATTTAAAATACTAAATTAAATGGCCAAAAAATTAAGGAAAATAATCCTGGAAATTTTTTGGGATTTTTAGGGAATTTTAGGAATTTTTCTGGATTTAAACGGAGTCCGTACGAGGTATTTACAGGGATAATTAAATTTCTAAGGGGTTGATAAAAATAAAACCTAGGTTTAGTTTTCCCGATCGCGAATTTCTTTTTCCTCTCGGTTTTCTCACTCCGCTCGACGGTTTCCCCACCCCCGCGCCGCAAAGTTTTTTTCTCGAGCCCTCTCCTCTTTTCTCCCCGCGCGTTAGCCACGCCAGATCTCGCCTTCGCCATTGCCGCCTGAGAGCCTGTGGTCGGTCGCTCCTCTGCAGGTGCCGGCAACGCCTCCCTTCCCTATTCCAGGCCACCGTCTTCTCCACTCAACCCGTCGTGACGCATCCGTAGCCACAGGACAGCGCCGCGAACCTCTTCTTTCTCGCATCCGTAGCCACCGGACCATCGCCTGCCCATCGTTGACGCTGCCGCCGGCCTTGCGTTCGACTGTTCGACACCCCTACTTCACCCAGGCAGGTGACGTGGGCTGTGCGTGTCGCCGTCGCACACCACCGCGCCGTCACATCCACTGTTGGAGGACTGCGATTTCTGCCGGTGGTCGCTGGAGCAAGGTAAGGGGCCGACTCTCTCTTCTTGATTTTTGTATGAGTGCTAAACCTAGCCATGTGATTTCTGCCGGGGCAAGGGCAGGGGCATAAGCGTTGGGTTTTTTTTCCGGTGAAGAGGGATTGTGACCACCAATTGTAGTCGGTGAACAGGGCTGTCGGTTTTAGGGGATTGTTGCCGGTGAGGTTCCACCCACTGGTAAGCTCGATTTACTTTTTTTTCCATGTTGTAATTAATTTTTGTATCTGTGGTTGTATGTTTGATCTGGGGAGTTGGCTGTGATGTTTATGTTTAGAGATTATGCTGGATGGTGGGTGTTGGGGGATGTGTTCAGGCTGTGTTTGTGGTGGAACAGCGTTAAGTGATGATAATTAATTGAGTTGGGATCTGATTTGGGGAAAGGATTGGTTGCCGGTGGGATTCTAGGGCCGGTAAACATGATTTGATTGTGTTATTCGGTTAATTGTAGTTGTTTAGTGGAGATTAGATTGTTGGTTGATTTCGGATAAATTTTGATCTGTGGGATGGATCTATTTTGGGTTGAGATTGATTGATTGATTTGTTAGGTGCAACCAAAGATTATATCATTGTAATACTATGATGATTGTTGCCATTATCGATAATATTTTTATATGATGAGTATTGATCATGGTGAGATTAATTGCAAGGATATGTTTTTGGATTGAAGAGTTAATCACAATTTGTGACATAGGGGTTGAGGGTCTACTTGGGGATACATAATAGTAATTTAGCACGTTGTCGTGTGCTTGGATTTGATGGATTTACTTTGGATTAATTGGTTATGGAAGGAATCGATTAAGTATTCGATTTGTCGGTGAATGGTATTTTGTGCTTAACAATAGTTATGTATTATGCAGGTTTCGATCACGAGGTAGGTTCACGGTCGTGACGATCTGGTTCTTTTTGTGAACATTTTATCAGGCGGGTATTTTGACTTATCTTTTAGATATAGTCAAGTTGATATGCTAGTTAGGATAGCTTACAATAATTTTCATGTTTATATGCCTAGTATGATATGTGCCTACTTGATACATGCATTTGATAGGATATGATTATATCTTCCCTATTTTACTTGGATCATAGTTACTTGGATTATGGATATGTACATATTGATTGTGCATATTATTCGGATAAGTGTATTTAGTTGGATTTACATGTTTTAGTATCATGCACCATCTTGCATGATTGCATGCTGGCTGGACGGGGTTCCTTTATAGTTGAGCCCGCAGCCAGTTACATGGCCTGCACACGCTGCCACTCATGGGTTAATGGTACATCAGGAGGGTGTGTGCAGTTGCTCTGTCAGGCTCCGCTGGTCGGCTCATGGGTAGCGATGAGGTAGCGTGGTAGCGGGCAGGGATCCCTCCTCTGGTCTATGACACCGGGAGATGAGAGCTTAGCTCCCCCACTCTGTTTGGGGCAGGAGGATAGGTGTACTCCGACAGTATCCTGTCCACTCGGTCACTCAGGAGCAGTGATGGCAGAGTGCACAGTTGTCATAGCCCTACCCACTCGGCTTCACCATCGCGTGTGAGGCGGCTGACTGGCGTCAGGGGTGACCATGTCATTTGCACGACATGCACTTTGCACGGATCGCATTTGTATTGTGTTTGCTGCATTATTTTATTGATGCCTTGGATGTTGCATATGATTGCCATGCATACAGGATTCATATTCGTATATGGTGATGACTTTATCTCTTATAGTAGGGCACATGCTCCTATATCAGGGTAGGAGATTGAGGTGAGTACAGTCCTTTTGCATTTATTTCTTGCTTACCCTATATGTGAGACTATACTGGCATGATTTTTATTGTTAGCTATATCTTACTTTACATATCGACTATACCCGCTGAGTTCTTTGAACTTACCCCGTTGATTTATATCTATTTCAGGATGAAGCTATCATGAGAGTCCAGCTGCCAAACCCCACTCGTCGTGAAAGTTTTTATTTGTTATTTGTTTCTATGGTTTGGATATTTTGATTAGAAGACATGTTTAGGATTGGAGTTGGATATTTGTATTCGTGGATTTTTGGTGTCCTTATGGACCTTTATTCGGTTTTGTTTCGGTTGGATTTGGTTCGATATTTCTGCCCAGATGGCAGAAGGGGTAAGTCTAGTTATTGTGGACTGGTTACCATTTACTGTGATAGTTTGCTAGAGGCCTATTTTATTACCTGCGTATGTGTTTGGATTCCGATCGTGTTGACCGATGTATAGTGGCCGTGTAGGCCTTGTATGAAAATTTGTATTGTCACCCGTACAGGGGAGATGCTGTCGAATTTTCGTCTAGCGGGGACTCCATCGGGGCGTGACAATTTATTTGGTATCAGAGCGCTTAGGTTTTTGAGTTCCTAGGGGTTTTTGGATTTTTTCGGAGTTCGCCATATTTAGCAGGTTTTACGAGGCAATTTGGAAAATTTTGGATTGGTACGGATTTCCGACGATATTTATGTTTCAGAAATTCGAGGATTTATGATGAGGTCAATATAGGGATTTGGCGGCGATGGGACCTCTCTTACGGCGAAATAGGTATGCTGAAATTTTTTATATATTTTTACTTCTAGTAACATCTATTCTAGTAACTTCTGTAATAATTTAACAGATATGAGACGAGGTGAGCGTGCTCTTGCTTCGAGATGTGGTGCAGGGTAACCACGCAATAGGCCAGTGAGATCTCTGGCTAAGGAGTTGCCAGAAGGGTCTATAGAGTTTTAACTCATGTGCATACTCGTAGTAGGAGTTAGTAATATATGAGAGATGTCCTAAGGCAATCAGCTTATGTTTGAACCATTTATATGATAAATGAAGATTCACTATTTGAGTATAAATATTTTCATGTATTTGATTAGATCTTAAACTCATTTTCTGAATGTCCACGATACGATTCACAGCATGAGAGAATTTGTGATTGTATCACAACTAGTGAGTATCTCTACATGTGTAATTGTGATGTATCGGAATTATCCCTAGTCGATGAATTGATGGATTTGGACACCATTGATTCTGTCGAGACTAGCACGAGGTATACTCTTTGGTGTATCCAAGCAGCTGATTCTCACAGGCTGGAGACATTGTGATGTCCGGAGTTAATTGTGGATGCTAGTTATGGTAACTAGTTCATTGGAGTGACCAGCCGTAAGACTTCATATGGTTCTCTGCATATATAGATATGTCAATGAAGTTCTTACTGCAGCTTAAGTGCGATGTCCATTTGACTTGCAGTATTCAAGTCATCTTGATCATAGAGACTTATGCTTTGACATCTTAAGCAAGCATCTCTGAGGAGATGTGGACCCTGGATGATTGGGTATAAGTCGAAGTGATCGAAGGTGTTTGAATAGCCTATAAAGGATTCACCACTCCTTGCGAGGAGATGTATACCCATGGCCTCTCGTCGGATTGTTACTAAAGTCTTTGGCCAAAGCATTACATGTTTAGAGTAAGGTACTCTTCGATACATGTGCAGTAACTAGAATTCGTAGGACGAGGAAATGATATTTAGGCTAGGTGTGACATAGTCAGCCTAGTGGGGACTGACACTATAGACCATGTCATGAACTAAGTGGGTATAAGATGAGTGAAGGGAATGGGGCACGATTCATTCGAGCTGCTGAAGGGTTTCAGAAATAGTTCTGGATCAACCGTTGATCTTTTCGGTTAATTAGGGATCATGATGTACTACTAGGTGCCACTCATGATCATTCTATAATGGTTAATTATAGATGGCCAACATAAACTGAGAACCTATTTGGTCACACGCACAATGAGCGTAATCCGAAGGATTTAAAACGAGCTTTAGAATGAGATTCTCAGACCGAGAGAAACTAGTTTGGTTAGACCAAACATGGAGCGAGCATGAAATCGTTTCAGTCGCAATGGAAGCTTGGATGGGCCGTGTCTTATGAAGACATGATGGATGAACCAAATTGGTTTGGTTCTAATCCAATGAAGGAGAATAAACGAAAGGGTTTGGTTTGTTTTAAACGAATGAACCAAAGTTGGTTCGGTTAATTTTAACTTAAAATAAACCATCATGGTTTGGTTTATTTTAACTTAAATTAATGGAGCGGGTTAACGGGCTTTGGGTTATGATCCGATAACCATTAAGAGAAATTGTTCTCTATAAAATAGGGCTTAAGGGTTTTTGTAAAACCCTAATTGATGCAACCCTAATTGTTTGGCCGCCCACCCTCTCCCTCTTGTTGGTGCCAACCTCCTTGCCACTGCCTAGCTCTTTCAACCGGCATCTAGCAGCTGCCAACCATCCCTCTTGCCGGCGTCGAACTGCTGCCGGAGGAGCTATCGTGATCTTCCTTGGCACCGGCGACAAGGTGAGCACGTTGCTTTCCTCATTTGGCCGGCGCAAGGTCTCCACCAAAGCTGTCCAGTTTTCTGTACAGCTTGTTTTCCTCTTGTCGGAGCGTCGTTTGGACGACGTTTAGAGCTCCGATAGCGCCTTCCTTACCGGGGATTCGATCTCCGGTAATCCTCATAGGTGGAGGACGAAGGATTCGTCAAACGATTGACGAATACCTCTCCGGAGAAGCGAGTTTTTGAGGACTCATTTTGGATCCGAATTTTGATTCGGATCGTGATCTTCTCTCGATCACATATACGAAGACGAAGCTCGTGACTTCGTGAAGTCATCCGGAAGATTCTCGGCGTGGATACGGATAGAGACGATTCTAGCGAGAATCGTGTTGGATCGAAAGTGTCGCTAGAGGGGGGGGGGGTGAATAGCGATACGGTGTCGTTAAAAACTTTTGCAATAAGTAAAAAGCAAGTAGAGAATGCACAGCGGAAATATAAAGTAGACAAGATATTTTTACGTGGTTCACAATCTTTCGATTGCTAATCCACGGCCCTAGTGATCCTTGATCACGTACGGAGGGCAATTCACTAAAACCACTCCTCCTCGTTGGAGGTAGGAGCAACGATTACAAAAAGAAATCAAGGCAAAGGGACACTCCCCCTTTCCTTGTTACGATTAAAGCACAAAGACAATTTAAAGAAGTAGAACTTAAATAAATATACCGACAACTCTTATAAGTAGAAGATGTAGCTTTCGTTGTCGGCGGCACTTCGTCGTAGCAAATGTGAGTAGTAGTAGCGGCGTTACGACGGCGTGTTGAGAGCTCTTGAATACTTGTTTTTGTTTGGCTTGAACATGTCTATTTATGGATATTGATCTATGAATTTAGACATAGGTAGTGTCCAAGGTGAGGTTCTTATCCCCCAAGACTTGTTCATCCACATCCTTTGCGCCAACTCAAGGATGAGGTGTTTCATCCAACCACCTTGTGCCACCTCCAACCTCCTTGTGCGCCAACTCAAGGATGAGGTGTTTCATCCAACCACCTTGTGCCACCTCCAACCTCCTTGGGCGCCAACTTGAGGATGAGGTGTTTCATCCAACCACCTTGTGCCACCTCCAACCTCCTTGGGCGCCAACTTGTTGGAGCCATTCAACTTGTGCCACATCATGGGAGCCAACCATCTTGTGCCAACTCACCTTATTTTGGGCGTCCACCACAAGGAAGCTTGGTGATTGTTTGGATGTCCACCTTGATGCCACATCACCCTTTGTACCAAAACACGAGTCAAGTCCAAATTCACCCCCTTGAAATTCGAGCTCTTCTCGAGCCTGGAACTTGACTAGCAGTTGACTGTAGTCAAAGGGTTTTGGACTGCAGTACAAGTTAGCTTAAAATATAAAGTACGATGGTTCTAACCATCTGATCTCGACCTAGACCTTCCATTGGAGGTATTGGGTCGGATCTACGCTTAACGACCTTGCTTCGCTTTCACACGAGCTTACCTTGTAGCCTCGCTCGGTCTTCACCCGAGTACCTCGGCTTCCTCAAGTCCTCTCGGCGTTCGACCACCTCGGTTCCCACCGGTGTCGCAGACCTTCCGCCAACTTTAGCATTTCGCACACTTAATTGAGCTCGTAAGATAACAAATATACCCTTAACTATTGAGCCTTTTGCCATAATCAAAATACCGGTTCGACTTTGGTGCCCACTTGCACCAACAATCTCCCCTTTGATTCATGGCAAACCGACAAAGTTAAGGAAAAATTAGCATAACAAGAAGCTAGCATAATGATTAAGCATGAATGAGCTAGCATAAAGATTAAATATGAATGAGCTAGCATAATGATTAAGCATGAATGAGCTAGCATAAAGATTAAATATGAATGAGCTAGCATAAAGATTAAATATGCTTTAGCTAGCATAATGATTAAGCATGAATGAGCTAGCATAAAGATTAAATATGAATGAGCTAGCATAAAGATTAAATATGAATGAGCTAGCATAATGATTAAATATGAATGAGTTAGCATAAAGATTAAATATGAATGAGCTAGCATAAAGATTAAATATGAGTGAGAAAATTATTGTTTCAAGTTCTCCCTTTGAGGTAACCTCCCTTGACCAAGGTGAGTTCTTGAAAAATAATTTTACTCCCCTAATAGTTGCTTAAGTCAACGGACTTACTTAATATCAAAGGTAATAATTTTGTTTACTTTCGTCCTTACTTTTGTGACTTTCTCCCCCTTTTGCCTTAACTCAAAAAGTTTGTAAATATATTTTAGGGTTTGTAAGTCCAAGCAAGTTCCCAATAAATATATATATATTTTTTAAAATAATAATAAGCTTGAAAATATGTTCATCTAAAATGTACAACTCCGGTTGGACTTGATTGATATAGAATGATCAATAAGTCTTGAAGGAGTTGATTAATTTTAAATAATTATACTCCATGGTTCATGTCGATGCCTGAATCTACATGGAACCAGGAGTAAGGTCCTAACATCTCACGCCTGGCTAAGTACACAAACACATTAGTCCTATGTGTTGTGAGATTGGCTCCTTAAATCTATAGGTATATGATTTCTAAGGTAAGACTTAGGCTAATTTCATAAAAAGAAGCAAAAGTAGAGTACATATATAGAAAAATTTAAATCCTACTCTATTACGCACATACCTAACTTTCGTCTTAATAAACTAAATTCTTCGGGTAGTGGTTTGGTGAAGATGTCCGCTAGGTTTGATTTGGACTCAACATACTCTAGTTGTATAGTTCCATTAGTTACATGTTCCCTAATGAAGTGGTGTTTAACTTCTATATGTTTTGTCCTAGAATGACATATTGGATTTTTAGTTAAGTTAATTGAACTAATGTTATCTATGTAGGTTTTAATGTTGTTAAAGATTAAGCTAAAGTCTTGGAGAGTGTGCTTCATCCACAGGAGCTGAGAGACACACTCACCCATCGCAACGTATTCGACTTCGGTGGTAGATAAGGCAACACAATGCTGCTTCCTACTGCACCAACTTACTAGACTCGAGCCGAGGATTTGACAACAACCACTCGTGCTCTTTCTATCGAGTTTACTACCGGCATAGTCGGAGTCGGAGTAGCCGATTAGATTAAACTCGGTAGATCTAGGGTACCAAATACCTACGTTTAGCGTGCCCTTTAGATATCTAAGGATACGCGTGACTAGGGTTAGGTGAGACTCCTTGGCACAGGTTTGTAACCTTGCGCACATACTTACCGCGAATAAAATGTCGGGTCGGCTCGCGGTTAAGTATAGGAGACTTCCTATTGCGCTCCTATAGTATTTTAGGTCAACGAGTTTTCCTTCTACATCTTCGTTTATATTAACATTAGTTGCCATAGGTGTATTGATTATTTTAGCATCTTGCATTCCAAATCGATTTATTAAGTCCTTAGTATATTTTTGTTGATGTAAATATATTCCATCTTTAGTTTGTTTAATTTGTAAACCTAAGAAGAAACTTAACTCTCCCACTAAATTCATTTCAAATTCACTTTCCATAAGTGAGATGAATTCGTTTAGCAGGATCGAGTTGGTAGTTCCAAAAATTATATCATCTACATAGATTTGGGCTATAAAGATTTCTTTTCCTACGGTTTTTAACGTAATAAGGTTGGGTCGACTAAACCTTGGTTGAATCCTTTGGACTTAAGATAGATCGAAAGCCTTCGCATCAAGCTCTTGGGGCTTGTTTGAGTCCATATAGGGCTTTCTTAAGTCTAAGGACATGGTCAGTTTATCTAGATTTTCAATCCGGAGGTTGACTGACGTAAACTTCTTCCTTAATGTATCCATTCAAAAATGCTGACTTGACATCCATTTGAAACAATTTAAAACCTCGATGTGCAAAGATATGCTAACAACATTCGGATGGACTCTAGTCCTGCTACGCGTAGGGTCTCATCGTAATCTAAACCTTCGACTTGACTAAACCCTTTGCGACTAACCTAGCTTTATTTCTAACTACTTCACCTTTATCATCAAGTTTATTTCAAATACCTACCTTGTTCCAATAATTGATTTTTCTTAGGTGGTGGTACTAATTCCTGACTTCATTTCTAGTGAATTGAGCTAGCTCTTCTTGCATAGCAATAATCCAAATGGGATCAAGAAGTGCTTGTTCAATAGTTTTGGGTTCGATTTTGGAAATTAACGAGATTTGACTAAGGTTTCGATATGAAGCTCTAGTTCGAACCCCTAAATTTGGATCACCTATAACTTGATTGATAGGATGATTTGTTTGAGTCTTAGTGTGACTCTGGTTAGGGTCATCTATCACTTGGTCGATAGGATGACTTGGGTGAGTTCTAGTTTGACTTGGGTTAGAGTCATCTATCACTTGGTCGATAGGATGACTTGGGTTAGGACGAGATTCAAGTTCAAGATCAGAGTCGGGTTCGCTATAAGTTGATTTGCTAGTTGGTTTTGTTAAGGATTGAACGGGTTCGTGTCCTTCGTCGAAAACTATATTAATGGTTTCTTCGACTCTAAGAGTGTCGTGATTGTATACCCTATAAGCTCTACTGGTGGTTGAGTATCCTAGAAAGGTTCCAGTAGAGGTTTTGGATTTGAATTTCCCTAGGTAATCCTTAGTGTTTAAGATATGTACCTTGCATCCAAATACCCTAAAGTACTTGATGTTCGGTATTTTATCGTGATAAATCTCGTACGAGGTCTTTTGGTGCCTCTTTACCATAAGGATCCTATTTTGGACATAGCAAGCCGTACTAACGGCCTCTGCCCAAAATCTATCGGGTAGGTTATACTCGTTTAACATTGTCCTAGCGGCTTCTTGTAGGGTTCTATTTTTCCGTTGCCCAAAATCTTCATTGTATTATTTTAGATGTTGCATTTATTTTGATTACGCATTCATTTTCTAGAAATATGACCTTATAATTGTTATCACACAATTGGCTTACACTAAGTAAATTATATTGAAAGTTTTCTACTAATAAGACATTTTGAATTGTAAAGTTAGAGTTGAGCTCAATATCACCTGATCCGATGATTTTGAGCTTGCCGTTATTTCCGAAGGCTACCGATCCTTGTCGTTTGAATCGTAACTTCGAAAATTTGAGTTGATCCCCGGTCATGTGTCGGGAGCAACCACTGTCCAACATCCATTGATCCTACACATAAGGTAGTTGGATCGGATATTGGAATTACTAAAGGGTTGTTTGTAAGTTTTTAAACCTAAATCATCTCACCAATATCTACATGATCAAAACATGTTATTCCTATGTGTTATTGTGAGATGACTTTCAATTTTACTTGATTAATTTTAATGAATTTAAATTAACCAACATTAGGTTAGATTCGGATTTAGTCTAAGCTCATCAAGTAATCTTTTCAAGAGATTAGCTTCCAGGTCGTGGCGAGGCACAGAGGCCTTCTTTGATCGGAACAACGACCACTTCCTTAGACAAAGCTAATTTCAAGAAATTGATAACTCGACTTACTTGAGACTACGTCTTGGTCTAACTAGTTATTTTTGAAAAGAGGCTCCCCGAGGCTCAATCTTTTCGTAGGATTTTAGTTGGTTTATTTTTGAAAAGAGGCTCCCCGAGGCTCAATCTTTTCGCAGGATTTTAGTTGGTTATGAGTCCTATCTAACCATTCTAAAAATAAAGGAAAAACTAAGCATGCAATTTCTAAGACTTAACAAAAATACATTTTGTATTGGCTCCCCCTGGACCATTGAATCGAGTGGGTCTATTCACATAGTGAATTTGGTCCTTGGGAACCCAATACATGTTAGATCCTAAAGTTGAAATCAAAGTGGTCTTAGGGACCCATGCTTGGACATTTTTCTTATGTTGGTTTACTATAGACATATATGACTTATTGGTTGTATTTGAGTTAAACCCGAGTCCGGCCTTGTTGTACACGGCCCTTTGTGATCCATGTAAGAGGTCAAGTCCCTTGGATCCCAAAGTGAACCTTTCCAACGTGTTCCTAAGGTCTTCGACTTGTGTTTTCAAAAGCGAGTTCTCAACTTCAAGCTTTTCAACTTGAGTTGAGTCCTCCTCTTGAATACGAGTAGTCGAAGAGGTTAGGGAGACCTCATGTTTGAGAAGGTTAACCTCCTCAATTAGGGTCTCGACCTTGGACTCGGACTTAGCTAGTTTCTTATTTAAAAATTTAATTGCACCATACAAAGTATTAAGTAACGACCGACTTACCCTTAATGATTCTTTTGAACCGGATACGGATCCGTGGCTTGTCTTGAATGGAAGCTCATCATCGGATTCGGACTCGGACTCTTCTTCGGTTTCGGAGTCGTGCTCGGTCGGCTTGGCCATTAGAGCTTGGATATCGTCTTCTTCCTCCGACAACTCCTCCCAAGTAGCGTTTAGCGCTTTCTTGGTCTTTGATGCGTTATTCTTTAGCTTTGGGCACTCGGACTTGATGTGACCGAACCTGTTGCACTCATAGCATCTAAAATTAGAAGTATTTGAATTAGGTTTAGGCTTACCTTGAGTTGTTGGTCGTTTCGTCTCTTGATCATCTTAGAACTAGATTGACTAGTTCGGATTCTATTCGAGTCTACTTCCGATTCGGACTCGTCTTCTTCCTTCGGGGGTGGCTTGCTTGCGGGCTTCTTCTTCTTGGCAGCTGCAACTAACGCAATACTCTTCTCGGCCTGGACCACGTTAGTTTGCTCATGTAATTCAAGTTCCGAAAACAATTCGTCTAACCTAATTTTAGAAAGGTCCTTGGAGACCTTGTAGGCATCGACCATGGATGCCCACAAGGTGGTCCTAGGAAGCGAGTTAAGAGAATACGATAAGGTCGCGATTCTCGACCTTTTGTCCGATGGCATGGAGTTGGTTGGCGATGTCTTGGAATCTGAGCATGTAGTTGAGTTGCGGTCTCGTTTTCCTGCATTTTCAAGTTATACAATTTATTTAAAAGTAAATCTCTTTTACATACCTTCGTGTCGTCGGTGCCTTCGTGTAGTTCCACTAGCTTGGTCCATAAGTCCTTTGCACTAATGAAGGGGCCGGCGGTTGAGCTCTTCCTTGGACAACCCACATTGCAAGATTTGAGTTGCCTTGGCATCGGCTTCTACTTGTTTTTCATGGAATTTGACCATTGATCGTAACCCAAAGATTCACCATCTTCATTAATAGGAAGTGTGAAACCGGTTTGATTACGATCCACATCTCGATTTGGGTTTTAAGAAAGCATTCCATCCGACCCTTCCAATAGCGAAAGTCATTACCGTTGTAAAGCGGGGGTCGGCGGTGCTAAACCCTTCGAGATGGGCCATTTAAAAACAAGAAGAAGAGCACGAAAAGAATCTTGCAAAACACACACGAAAGAATATTCCAAGACTTTCGTCTTGGATTAGTAGTCTTGAAGTAAAAAGATATATAAAATGTAACATGCAAAAAGAAATAAACAATCAAATGGGAATGTCGTTGAAGTTCCGGAGGACAACCTTACTCGGGATCTAACCCGAAGGACAACCTTATCCGGATCCTAAAGCCTCTAATGCAATTCTATATGTAGGAGAAGATAAGCAAGTGAAATAATTATACGAAAACAGAAATAAATAAATAAAAAATCTGTAAAAAAAGAAAAACAAAGCTAGATTGGTGGTTTCACCGAATCTTAGCGCCCCCGGCTCTGATACCAATTGTTGGATCGAAAGTGTCGCTAGAGGGGGTGAATAGCGATACGATGTCGTTAAAAACTTTTGCAATAAGTAAAAAGCAAGTAGAGAATGCACTGAAATATAAAGTAGACAAGATATTTTTACGTGGTTCACAATCTTTCGATTGCTAATCCACGGCCCTAGTGATCCTTGATCACGTCACGGAGGGCAATTCACTAAAACCACTCCTCCTCGTTGGAGGTAGAGCAACGATTACAAAAGAAATCAAGGCAAAGGACACTCCCCTTTCCTTGTTACGATTAAAGCACAAAGACAATTTAAAGAAGTAGAACTTAAATAAATATACCGACAACTCTTATAAGTAGAAGATGTAGCTTTCGTTGTCGTGACGCCGTCGTAGCAAATGTGAGTAGTAGTAGCGGCGTTACGACGGCGTGTTGAGAGCTCTTGAATACTTGTTTTTGTTTGGCTTGAACATGTCTATTTATGGATATTGATCTATGAATTTAGACATAGGTAGTGTCCAAGGTGAGGTTCTTATCCCCCAAGACTTGTTCATCCACATCCTTTGCGCCAACTCAAGGATGAGGTGTTTCATCCAACCACCTTGTGCCACCTCCAACCTCCTTGTGCGCCAACTCAAGGATGAGGTGTTTCATCCAACCACCTTGTGCCACCTCCAACCTCCTTGGGCGCCAACTTGAGTATGAGGTGTTTCATCCAACCACCTTGTGCCACCTCCAACCTCCTTGGGCGCCAACTTGTTGGAGCCATTCAACTTGTGCCACATCATGGGAGCCAACCATCTTGTGCCAACTCACCTTATTTTGGGCGTCCACCACAAGGAAGCTTGGTGATTGTTTGGATGTCCACCTTGATGCCACATCACCCTTTGTACCAAAACACGAGTCAAGTCCAAATTCACCCCCTTGAAATTCGAGCTCTTCTCGAGCCTGGAACTTGACTAGCAGTTGACTGTAGTCAAAGGGTTTTGGACTGCAGTACAAGTTAGCTTAAAATATAAAGTACGATGGTTCTAACCATCTGATCTCGACCTAGACCTTCCATTGGAGGTATTGGGTCGGATCTACGCTTAACGACCTTGCTTCGCTTTCACACGAGCTTACCTTGTAGCCTCGCTTCCGGTCTTCACCCGAGTACCTCGGCTTCCTCCGAAGTCCCTCTGGCGTTGCCCGACCACCTCGGTTCCCACCGGGTGTCGCAGACCTTCCGCTCAACTTTAGCATTTCTGCACACTTAATTGAGCTCGTAAGATAACAAATATACCCTTAACTATTGAGCCTTTTGCCATAATCAAAATACCGGTTCGACTTTGGTGCCCACTGCACCAACAAATCGTTCCGGTTGATGTCTTTCCCGCTACACGTGATACGTCAGGTATACGTAGTTTAAGTTTCCTTATATTGCAAAATTTGAATTTATGGTTATGTCTACACATGTTGTACTATGCATGCATGTGATGTGTGTGTTGTAATAAATTAGATTTATTATTTTATTCCTTCCGCTATGCACATGTTTACGAAACATGTTCGAACACACACTCGCCGCGGTGCCGGAAACCCAACAGTGGTATCAGAGCCCAGGTTGTGTTTCGACATAATCGTAAAATTATTTTGCGATAGTCATAATCATATTTTTGGAAATTTTCTACTTTTGGAAAGTTAGAAGTATTTATGGAAATTTTCAATTTTGGAAAGTCTAAAAGTATTTATGGAAATCTTCTACTTTTGGAAAGTTGGAAATATTTATGGAAATTGATATTTTCCATAATTAAAATATTTGATTAGATTTTGGAAATTATTTTCCTAATTTAATCATGATTTGATTTGGGAAATCAAATCTTTAAATATTTGATTTCCATAAGTAGTTTTGATGATTTAGGAAATTGGTTTCCTAAATTGACTTTCCTTAATCAACTATTTCCACAAATAAAATATGTGATTAGATTTGGAAATTTGTTTCCTAATTTAATCATGATTTTATTTGGAGAATAAAATCTTAAACATATTTTATTTCCATAAATAGTTATGACATATAAGGAAATTTTGTACATGACATAATTGTATGTCATGTAATTACATTAGATGCATATCATTATGTCATGCGTGTCGTGACATGTAGATGTATGTCATGTATGTCATGCCATGTAGATAATAATTATTTGCATGTAAAGAGGATGAGACATAAAAACCCTAACTCAATATTAAAGCCTACACCTTCCATTAATATGGTTAGAACCAGAGTTCCGTTTCTTGTTCGGGTTGTTGGACTCTCTCCAAGCCCGGCTCGAACCCGAACATGTTCAAATCATGGAATAGTTTAATACTAATATGGTAAGAGTCAGAGGTCAATCATTAGCTTTGGTTGTTGGACTCTCTCCAAGCCGGGCTAATTGGTTGAATGCACTCTAACCATATTAAAACTATTTATCGATTAATGGGTTGGCTTTAACCTGGAGCATCGGCTTGTTGGACTCTCTCCAAGGTCGATGTAAAGGGAGGTGAAGTTGGGTGCTATGCATATGATGCATACTTGTTAATGTGTTAACAACCCGATGTATGTGTGAACATTCAATTAGTTGATAGCACATTGTGATAGTTGCATATACCTGATATGCAATCGGTATATTTGATACCTACCATCGTAGTTATGAATGACTTGTTGGACTCTCTCCAAGGTTGTTCATATCTATGATGGATATTAGCCCATTCGGAGATGGACCTACAATCTCCCGAAGTGATTTTGGGGTTTTTGAAATTCGAAAAATGAATGGGATTTATAAATGTATATTGATGCATTTCTAAAATCATTTTCTCATATATGCTCGTTTTGTATTTCTAGGTTAATCGATTGATCATGACGTCTTTGAATTTGCGCACTATTTTTGATTCAAACAAATTGAATGGGCCTAACTTCCTGGACTGACTTAGAAACCTGAGAATTGTTCTCAAGGCGGAAAATCTAGCATATGTCCTTGAAGAGCCTCTTCCCAACCGTCCTAAGGATGATGCAACTCCAGACCAAATGTTGGTCTATCAAAAGCATGTGGCAGATTCTGAATTGGCGAGTTGCATCATGCTAGCTGCGATGGTACCTGAGCTGCAAAAGCAGCATGAGCATATGGATGCTAATACTATGGTCTTCCATCTTCATGAGTTGTTTGATGAGCAAGCGAGATCCAAAAGGTTCGAAGTCTCCAGGCTCCTCTTCACCACGAAGATGCAAGAAGGTTTGCCTGTAGTGCAGTTTGTGCTAAAGATGAACGGGTACATCGAGCGGCTAGCCACCCTCGGGTTTGTGATGGACCATGAATTAAGTATTGACTTAATTCTGCATTGTTTGCCCAAGAGTTTCTCACAATTTGTGATGAACTATCGGATGAACAAATTAGAATCCACTATTCCTGAGCTCCTCAATATGCTGAAGACTGTGGAGCCTTTTGTGAAGCATGAGGAGAAGGCGGTTATGTTAGTTGATTCCTCAAAGAAAGGTTCTAAGAGGAAGGCAAAGGAACAGAAGAAAGGGAAGAACAAGAAGGCAAAGAAGGCAGAACTAGCACAAAAGGGCACTTGCCATCATTGTGGCAAGGAAGGCCACTGGCGAAGAAACTGCAAGATTTATCTTGAGTCTATGAAGAAGAAGAAGACATCTGATGCCCCATCCTCTTCAGGTATCTTCGTTATTGATTGTCATTCTATTTCCTCAAACACTTGGGTATTGGATACTGGGTGTGGCTCACATATATGTAATGACATACATGGGCTAAGGGATAGAAGAAGACTCGTCAAGGGATAGTTAAATTTACGTGTTGGGAATGGAGCAAAGGTTGCTGCACTCACCATCGGAACGTATTTGTTGAAACTCCCTATAGGACTTGTCTTAGAACTAGACAATTGCTTTTATGTTCGTTCGTTGATAAAGAACATCATTTCTATTTCTTGTTTAAATAGAAATGGATATCATTTGACTTTTAGTAACAATTGTTGTTACATAACTTTGAATGGAGTACTTTATGGAACTGGAACTTTGAGCAATGGCATTTATACGTTGGACGTATCCAGTGACATTTTCAATATCGAAGCGAGCAATAAGCGTGCTCGAAAGGATAATCAAATAGACTCCTACATGTGGCATTGTCGTCTTGGCCATGTAAGCAAGAAACACATGTCCGAATTACACCGATGTGGAATTCTGGAATCGTTTGAATTGGATTCATACGATACATAAGAATCATGCTTAAAAGGCAAGATGGCTAAGTTACCTTTTACCGAAAAAGGTGAACGAGTGGGAGAGTTACTAGGTCTAATACATACTGATGTATGTGGACCTATGTTAACTCAAGCTTTAGGAGGTTATAGCTACTTCATTACCTTCACCGATGATCACTCACGGTTTGGGTATGTGTTCTTGATGAAACACAAGTCTAAAGCCTTTGAAAGGTTCAAAGAATTCAGAAATGAAGTAGAGAAACAACATGACAAGAGTATTAAAATACTTCGATCGGATCGAGGTGGCGAATACTTAAGTCAAGAGTTTCTTGATTATCTAAGAGATAATGGTTTATTGTATCAATGGACTCCTTCATATACACCACAGCATAATGGTGTATCTGAGAGGCATAACCGGACCCTGTTGGACCTGGTCAGGTCAATGATGAATCATGCGAATCTTCCCAAGTCCTTTTGGGGCTATGCACTTCAGACAGCTGTTTACTTGTTAAACAGAATGCCAACCAAGGTAGTCTCCACTACTCCATATGAGATATGGAATAGTAAGAAACCTCATGTATCTTACTTGAAGATATGGGGTTGTCCTGCTTATGTGAAGTGGACTGTATCAGACAAATTGGATGCTAAGTCTGATAAATGTCTATTTATTGGATACCCTAAGGAAACAAGGGGTTACCAATTCTACCATCCTGTGGAACAAAATGTGTTTGTTTTAAGGCATGTTGTGTTTCTAGAGAAAGAGTTTCTCTTGCAAGAAAAGAGTGGGAGTATCGTCGAGCTTGAGGAGGCTCGAGAAACTCAAATAGACATTGATGAGATACCTGGTGAAGCACAACAGCCGATAACTCATAGTGATGAGCAATCGGCTGGACCTATTGTAACACCACATCTTCGTAGATCTGGTAGAACACGCAACATTTCTGAGAGATATGGATTTCTCGTAAGTGAATCGAACGACGTGTTACTCATTGATGATAAGGAGCCTACCAGTTATGAAGAAGTGCTGACAAGTTCAGAAAGGGATAAGTGGCTTGATGCCTTGAAGTCGGAAATAGATTCCATGTATGAAAACCAAGTTTGGAACTTGGTTGACCCACCTGAAGCATCAAGCCTATAGGGTGCAAGTGGGTTTTCAAGAAGAAAATCGATATGGATGGTAATGTGATTACCTATAAGGCTAGATTAGTGGCAAAAGTATATCGTCAAAAATAAGGTATTGATTATGACGAAACCTATTCACCTGTAGCTATGCTTAAATCCATTCGGATGCTCCTGGCCATAGCGGCTCATTATGATTATGAGATATGACAGATGTATGTGAAAACAGCTTTCCTTAATGGAAACCTGCTCGAGGACGTGTATATGATACAACCTGAGGGTTTCACATCGGTTGATAAAACCAAGGTATGCAAATTGCGACGGTCCATATATGGATTGAAGCAAGCATCCAGGAACTGGAATATCCATTTTGATGAGACAATCAAAAAGTTTGATTTCTCACAAAATCCAAACGAACCTTGTGTGTACAAGAAGGTTAGTGGGAGTGCAGTCGTGTTCCTAGTATTGTATGTCGATGGCATATTACTTATAGGAGACAATTTTTCAGTCTTACAGTCAGTTAAGATTTGGTTATCCAAGACATTCTCCATGAAAGACCTGGGAGAAGCAACCTATATCCTCGGGATTAAGATATATAGAGATAGATCGAAACAGTTGTTTGGTCTTTCGCAGTCTACATATATAGACCGAGTGCTAAAGAGTTTTAGCATGTCAGAATCCAAGAAAGGTTTCCTACCCATCAGGCATGGGGTACACCTTTCGAAGTCTATGTGTCCGCACATAGAAGACTAGAGGATTTGCATGAGTAAGATTCCCTATGCATCCGCAATAAGATCTATCATGTATGCTATATTATGTACGAGGCCCGATGTATCGTATGCTCTGAGTGTCACGAGCAGAAACCAGTCTAATCCAGGAATGGATCATTGGGTGACTGTTAAGACAATCCTTAAGTACTTAAGAAGAACTAAGGATGTGTTCCTAATATATGGAGAAGGGGACATGGTGATACGTGGGTATACGGATGCCAGCTTCCAAACAGACAAGGATGATTCCAGGTCTCAGTCTGGATATGTGTTCACCTTGAATGGGGGCGCAGTGAGTTGGAAAAGTTCCAAACAAGATACTGTAGCGGATTCTACCACTGAGGCAGAATACATTGCAGCTTCGGAAGCAGCAAAGGAAGTGGTTTGGATCAAGAAGTTCATTTATAAACTTGGTGTGATTCCAGCCATTGTTGAAGCAATACCGGTCTACTGCGACAACAATGGAGCAATTGTACAGGCGAAAGAGCCAAGGTCTCATCAACGATCCAAACATGTGCTTCGCCGCTATCATCTTATCAGAGAGATCATCAGTAGGAAGGAAATACAAATCGAGAAAATCCCCACTGAAAGGAACTTAGCGGATCCTTTGACTAAGGCATTACCTCAAAGTAAGTTTGAGGGTCATGTTAGAGCTTATGGTATTGGATACCATAGCGATTGGCATTAGGTCAAGTGGGAGTTTGTTAGTAATATATGAGAGATGTCCTTAGGCAATCGCCTTATGTTTGAACCATTTATATGATAAATGAAGATTCACTATTTGAGTATACATGTTTTCATGTATTTGATTAGATCTTAAACTCATTTACTGAATGTCCACGATACGATTCACAGCATGAGAGAATTTGTGATTGTATCACAACTAGTGAGTATCTCTACATGTGTAATTGTGATGTATCGAAATTATCCCTAGTCGATGAATTGATGGATTTAGACACCATTGATTATGTTGAGACTAGCACGAGGTATACTCTTTGGTGTATCCAATCAGCTGATTCTCACTGGCTGGAGACATTGTGATGTCCGGAGTTAATCGTGGATGCTAGTTATGGTAACTAGTTCATTGGAGTGACCAGTCGTAAGACTTCATATGGTTCTCTGCATATATAGATATGTCAATGAAGTTCTTACTGCAACTTAAGTGTGATGTTCCTTTGACTTACGGTATTCAAGTCATCTTGATCATAGAGACTTATGCTTTGACATCTTAAGCAAGCATCTCTGAGGAGATGTGGACCCGGGATGATTGGGTATAAGTCGAAGTGATTGAAGGTGTTTGAATAGCCTATAAAGGATTCACCACTCCATGCGAGGAGATGTATACCCATGGCCTCCCGTTAGATTATTACTAAAGTCTTTGGCCAAAACATTACATGTTTAGAGTGAGGTACTCTTCGATACATGTGCAATAACTAGAATCCGTAGGACGAGGAAATGATACTTGGGCTAGGTGTGACGTAGTCAGCCTAGTGGGGACTGACACTATAGACCATGTCCTGAACCAAGTGGGTATAAGATGAGTGAAGGGAATGGGGCACGATTCATTCGAGCTGCTGAAGGGTTTCAGAAATAGTTCTGGATCAACCGTTGATCTTTTCGGTTAATTGGGGATCATGATGTACTACTAGGTGCCACTCATGATCATTCTATAATGGTTAATTATAGACGGCCAACATAAACCGAGAACCTATTTGGTCACACGCACAACGAGCATAATCCGAAGGATTTAAAATGAGCTTGAGAATGAGATTCTCAGACCGAGAGAAACTAGTTTGGTTGGACCAAACATGGAGCAAGCATGAAATTATTTCAGTCGCAATGGAAGCGTGGATGGGTCGTGTCTTATGAAGACATGATGGATGAACCAAATTGGTTTGGTTCTAATCCAATGGAGGAGAATAAACCAAAGGGTTTGGTTTGTTTTAAACCAATGAACCAAAGTTGGTTCGGTTCGTTTTAACTTAAAATAAACCATCATGGTTTCATTTATTTTAACTTAAATTAATGGAGCGGGTTAACGGGCTTTTGGTTATGATCCGATAACCATTAAGAGAATTTGTTCTCTATAAAATAGGGCTTAAGGGTTTTTGTAAAACCCTAATTGATGCAACCCTAATTGTTTGGCCGCCCACCCTCTCCCTCTTGTCGGCGCCAACCTCCTTGCCGCCGCCTAGCTCCTTCAACCGGCGTCCAGCTGCTGCCGACCATCCCTCTTGCCAGCGTCGAGCTACTGCCGGAGGAGCTCCGGTGATCTTCCTTGGCTGCGGCGACAAGGTGAGCACATTGCTTTTCTTATTTGGCCGGCGCAAGGTCTCCACCAAAGCTGTCCAGTTTTCTGGACAGCTTGTTTCCCTCTTGTCGGAGCATCGTTTGGACGACGTTTGGATCTCCGACAGCGCCTTCCTTACCGGGGATTTGATCTCCGGTAATCCTCATAGGTGGAGGACGAAGGATTCGTCAAACGGTTGACGAATACCTCTCCGGAGAAGCGAGTTTTTGAGGACTCGTTTTGGATCCGAATTTTGATTCGGATCGTGATCTTCTCTCGATCACATCGTCTTCAACACGAGGCTATTAACCCGTACGAAGACGAGGCTTGTGACTTCGTGAAGTCATCCCGAAGATACTCGGCATGGATACGGATAGAGACAATTCTAGCGAGAATCGTTCCGGTTGATGCCTTTCCCGCTACACGTGATACGTCAGGTATACGTAGTTTAAGTTTCCTTTTATTGCAAAATTTGAATTTACGGTTATGTCTACACATGTTGTACTTTGCATGCGTGTGATGTGTGTGTTGTAATAAATTAGATTTATTATTTTATTCCTTCCGCTGTGCACATGTTTACGAAACATGTTCGAACACACACTCGCCGCGGTGCCGGAAACCCAACAGTAGGGGTCGCCCACCAAGGTGACCAGCCGGAGTTGCTGTAGTGTTTATACTCCAGGTTAGATTAGCTATGTGTTTAGTGAATAATAGGAAATAACATTTAGTGTATTGGTCACTATTCGTAATCATGGATGGAGTTGACCACGTGAACAATCTGTTCAGTTTGTGAGTCTTGAACCTGTGTCGAAAAGATGAATTTCTTTTGAATGCTTACTGATACCGAGTCAGAAAGTAGGGGTCAAGTCGTCACATTGGTTGTGGAAATCAAGGACTACAGTGTTAGGGATTTTCACTAATTATGCTAGGCAGATTATTACCCTGGTGGGTAATGGACAAGGAATGTATACTATTGTTGATCCAGACAATGGAGCTTTAAGTTACGAAGTTCCATAGGGATTTTGATCCTTGAGCTGCTTGAGCTTAGAGCGATAACATTGAAGGTACTATTAAGTACCTAACTGGTATTTATATAGGGGGAGTGGAGTTAGTTTCTTACTATGGCAATGATCAAGTTATTACTTGGTGGAATATGTAGAAGGAATTATTTGGGGAAATAACCCATTACGGGATCACGGGTTCAGGATGTTTCCGAGAGACAATATTTCCCTATGTTATTTTGTATGATTCATTAGTGGGGAATTCTTGATATTTTAAGTTGAGTGATCAATAGTTAATGGATTTTCACTATAGAGTTTGTTAGACTTGCAGAGTTTACCCCCATTTAAGGGCTCAAGATAGTGATTGAGTTGTTTTCGATCACCCACGATTTATTGGCTTACATTTGGATTAGGATAGTTGGATCTTCCATCAGTTCCTATCGGGAGGCATTAGGGTGAGTCATATTTATGAAAATGACACTGCAGCAAGTGTCTCAAGATAATAGTGTAGTCGATATAGTGATAATAACCTACACTTCTGATAAGGCAACCGTAGAAGTCGTGAACGTGCTCTTCTAGTTGGATTCACGTGGCATTATTTCGTTGCCAGGTTGTTGCTCGATATTGATCATGTCTGTTGCTAGATGGTAACTTGATGTTGATGATGGAAGTTTACAACCTCTTGATTGATTGAGGGTTTAGTTGGAATTTTAGTTTTTTTTTTGTGGTGATCAAGGCTTTGTTGGTGCAATCGGCCCAGGTTGACTCGAGTTTGACTCGAGCAGTACCTTGATAGTATTTTGATGATAGACAAAACTCATGACATGGGATTGTCATGGGAAAGTCCAACATGGGGTTGGCATGGAAAATCCAAGCATGGAGCTTGGTGTGGAAGTCCAAGGGGGAAGCCTTGGCATGGGAAAGTCCAAAGCATTACGAAGCCATGCGCTTGGTGCTTGGCATGGGAAATCCAAAGCATTGCGAAGCTGTGCGCTTGGTGCTTGGTGAGAAATGCATTGCGAAGCCGTGCGCTTGGTGCATTTGGGAAGTCTTGAGAACTTGGCAAGTTCACTAGGCTCGGGTCCTTGAGTCGGTGAAGGATGACATTGCGAAGCCGTGCGCTTGGTGCATCCGAGGGACCGCCGGACGGGGAGCGAATAGAGTGAGCCCAAAGGGAAGCATACTTCTAGGGTATGAGACGCGAAGGATGGCATTGCGAAGCCGTGCGCTTGGCGCATCCGAGGCACGTAGGCTGAGGGAAGAGAGCTTCGGTGGGGAACTCCATGAGGGATAAGGTGGACTTGGCCAAGTGGCTAAGACTGAGTGTCAGAGGCTCAAACTTGATGTTTGAGGGTTTACCCGACAGTCGGATGCTCAAACAACTTAGTGTTTGAGGTGCCGTTCGATCTGATCCAAGTCCAAGTCGACTAGGGTTCAGTGTAAGGCTAGGGTTTTGTGCTTGGCGCCGATCGCCATGCCGCAATGTGATGATCGATGTCGATAGAATGCCGCCGAGGGATGGTAGTTGATTGATGGGAGTGTCGCAAACACAGAACGCTCCGTAGTCGACTGGGCAGTCGACTACTAGGTCACCAGTCGACTGATGGGCATCATCAGTCGACTGGTAGGTGATCCGTTGGAACTTGTCTGACGTGGATCTGGCCGTTGTGAGACAACGGCTACAGGGGCAGTCGACTGGGGCCTTTTGGCAGTCGACTGCTAGGCGCAAAAATAGCACGATGCAGGTTATAAAAGGAGCTCGAGATGGAGGTTTTTGCCATGGTTTTTGTGGAGCTATTGGAGGGGAATTACTGCTGCATTCCAGTCCTTCAAGAGCCAATCAAAGCAAGTAATAAACAAGTGATCAAAAGCAATCGGTGAAAAGTGTTTCTTTTGTATTGTATTTGTATTCTTGTTTGTATTTGTATATTACTATTGTAATTGCTTGTGAGAGGTTTCTCCACCTCCGACGTGTAGTCGAGAAGGAGTTTAGTTAGTGTCGTGCGCATAACTAGAGCTCGGTGAGCTCGCCCGTGGAGTAGGAACCATTTGGTTCCGAACTACGTATATCTTGTGTTATGTGATTGTGTATTGTTGTTAGTTTCATTATTACTGTTATTTTGTTGCGCTAACAACAATCGTAGACAAGCAATGCAACGAGAATGAGCAAATTCCGCCACCAAACGATTGAGGGCTATTCACCCCCCTCTAGCCGGCAGTTTCGATCTCCAACAGGCTCTGTCCCAGGAATGAAAGATTGATGAAACACTTCATTTCCCAGCCGAAAGCAGGAATATGGATTAAATTTTTTTACCTCAGATTTATGTGGTTATCAGAAGTGGTTTGTGCACTTGTGGAGGATATGAAGCTGGTTGTGTGGTTCTTAAAGAAAATGATAGGAAGAGGTACACCTAGATGCATACAGTTACACCTAGATGCATACAATTACTGAATTCTTATTCTAGGTCACTGTGAAAAAGGGAATCCGTTAAGAGCAGAACTTGGATGAGTTTGCAACTTTACTCTAAAGGAATTGTAGATGGTTGAAGGATTGATCATTGAGGTATTACTATAGTTTACCTTACTTGATGATATATTGAGAGATACAGGTGTTTACAGATATCTATGGTTAAAACATGTACAAATACGATTAAAAGGATTTCTATATTTGGATCATGTGGATTAATAGTATTTCCACCGACAGGTGAGATGTTGGAGATGTTATATTATGGTGGGAGAGTTGACTTAGTTGAGTTATAGTTAACTTGGTTGATATGATGTGGATAACTGGATATTAACTTGGAGGTTATGATTGTGACATGATGGTATAAGAATATCTCTCGGATGCCTGTATAATTTGAGAGTAATCAGATGTAGTGTTGGATGAACTTCTAGGCTTGCCGCTGTATAGGCAAGTAGAATAGGCGATCGGAGTGATTTCGGAAATAGTTTCGATATCGAAGATCCCCTACTGGGTGATAATTTAATTGATACTGAGATAATGATATTTTACGAGCCTAATGTTTTTACTTATGGTGTGTTAGCTGAGGGCTAGTGTAAAGCGCACAAGGTTGTTGAAGCTCGAGATATACTCAAGGCAATGTCATCCAATTGGCTGAGCGCCAAATCGAGTTGCTTAGATACCGTCATCGATCGGTCTTTCAAAGTTGGCAAGGTTGATGATGCCGGGAGGTATTTGTTAGAATGACGATTTTTCCATGGGATAATTTAGTTGGTATCAGTGTTGCTAAACACTATGGGAATTGGAAGAATCTAAGTTCCAATTTTAGGAGGTGTTGGATGAGATATTTATTTGTCCCAGTATTTTATTTCTTGAGAAGCTCTGAAACTCATTGTTCAAAGAGAGATGGACCTTTGAGGTTATACATCGATTATCGATGATGGAATGTGGTAGTGGTAGAAGGGAATGATTATCCTTCATGGTGGATTGAGGATCTATTTAGATCAGCTATAGGACACCTGTGTATACTCTAGGATTGATTTATGATTGGTGTGTTGATATTGTAGTGACAGGATGTCATACAATTATCAAAGTCGTAGGGATGATTGATATATCATCAACATAGAGTAAAGAGGATGCAGGTGTATAGTGGTGACAATTTCATACTTCGTATGAATTTTATGAGGTTTGATTATCTTGTTAGACTTATGACGACTTAGTCGTCCAGGGATTTGGGAAATCGTGTATTCTGGACACGATTGGATCATTTGTGATGGTGGTAGTTGGAGTTGAGCACTCGGCCACCGTAGATGATGGTTTTCTGGTATTGATTTGATTATTACCATAGATATGGATAGGATGCTCTAGTGGTACTACATCGTTGATTGGTGATGGAATTTACTTGGTCTGAAGCTTGTGAAACTAGTTTCAGGGCTCAGACGATGGTTGACTTTTACACAGTGTTGTTTGACCATTCTCGGGTGGAAGGAAGGGTGTTGTATGAGGATGCAATGTTTCACAGAATGGAGCGTTTCTGATGTAGTTGATCAAGACGTATCCCATATTTACATCAAAGGAGGAACTACGAGATGGTTTGTCATAGATATGATGTGGACTTCGGAGTTGTTATGTTGTTTTGTATAGGTGAGGAGCCGGAATGCTCATGGGGGTTTGGCTAGCTACTGGGTAGCTGCACATAGTTGTTAGAACACGGATAGTTACAATCGGGAGATTGTCAAGAAAGTTTTGACCACCTTCCGTCATGCGATAGAATGGATTTTAGACAGTAGATTGCTCTTGTGAGGAAATATTTCTCCGTCTCCGAGAAGAATGGTGGGTTATATAGTTGCATTCGAATTTAGGAAGGGTTACTATTGATTCAGGAACAACAGATATATTCCTGTTGGGATGATAGAGAGCATCTACCATAGAGTTATACCCTTGCTCTACCGGTTCGGAGTAAGTGTTAGTTGAATTCATATGTCGTCTGTGGCTAGATAGCTACCTGACATCTTGACTGGCTATGAGTCTCGGTCGTGGTAGCATGTCATTGCCTGCAGATAGTTCCTTTTGTATTACCTCAAGAGCCACGAGGCTTTATCATGATATTTTGATAAGTATTGCTAGTAGATTGCGGTAGGTTGTATATGTTACAGATGTATAGGATTGTATCCGGAAAGTAGTAAATATTGAAACGTTCTCCATGGTGGAACGACATGCGGAACATAGTTGATTTGGAAGTCTGGTGTTCAGTGTGTCAACTAGTAAAGGTGGTATATAAATAATCAGCAAGGTTCTGTACCGAGATGGACGTGAAAGAATAGTATGATGGACAGTGTTGAGAGATTATTTAGCATACGGAAAGGACTTAGTATGATTAGCTAAGTCCGCTCATTTTCTATTGATCCATAAGATGAGTTTGTTGGATCACTGGATAGGTTATACTGTGGTGATTTCTAATTCATGGAGTATCTTTGAATATCGTATGTGAAGCGGTTCAGGATTTACCTTGTGATTCTGGCAAAGTCATTAATAGGTCATGCATATAGAGCTCCACTCTGGTACAGTTAGGTACTTTTTGATAGGTGGTCGATATGAAGATACTATTCAAACTTTGGAAGGGCTGCTAGAAGCAGGTGTGATTTGATTTTTAGGGGATATCAGTAACCCCACTCGGTCACTTGAGGTATGACTTGTCTCCAGATGCTGGAGATGGTTGTTGTGACATCTTGTACTCATACATGAGTAGAAAATTTGGGGACCAAATTTTTTATTAGTGGGGGAGAATGTTAAATACTGAAATTTAAAATACTAAATTAAATGGCCAAAGAATTAAGGAAAATAATCCTGGAAATTTTTCGGGATTTTTAGGATTTTTTTCGGAATTTTTCTGGATTTAAACGGAGTCCGTACGAGGTATTTACGGGGATAATTAAATTTCTAAGGGGTTAATAAAAATAAAACCTAGGTTTAGTTTTCTCGATCACAAATTTCTTTTTCCTCTCGGTTTTCTCACGCCGCTCGACGGTTTCCCCACCCCTGCACCGTAGAGTTTTTTTCCCGAGCCCTCTAAACTTTTCTCCCCGCACGTCGACCACGCCAGTCGTTGCCGCCTGAGAGCCTGTGGTCGGTCGCTCCTCCGTAAGCGCCTGCAACGCCTCCCTTCCCTGTTCCAGGCCACCATCTTCTCCACTCAGCCCGTCGCGATGCGTCCGCAGCCACAGGACAGCGCCGCGAACCTCTTCTTCCTCGCATCCGTATCCACCGCACCGTCGCCTGCCCATCGTCGACGCTGCCGCCGGCCTTGCGTCCGACTGTTCGACACCCCTACTTCACCCAGGTAGGTGACGTGGGTTGTGCGTGTCGCCGTCGCACACCACCGCGCCGTCACCGCCATTGTTGGAGGACTGCGATTTCTGTTGGAATGTATACTGAAAGCCTAGCTATTTTTGTATGAACATTTTATTTTAAAATAAGAATCACATGATCATTGTTTGCACTTTATATTTATTATATGTGTGCATATTGTCTAATATTTTACATTGTAGATAACATGGTGCTTGGTGTGGCACAGAAGATCATGTTATCAGTCCCTTGTAGAATATAAGTAGAGGCTCACAACCAAGATGGTTTTGGACAAACCATTGGCATGGCTGTAGTGTAACTTGGTATTGTTTTGTCTTGAACATAGAGTTACACTAGTACACTTAGGTGTATTGAGCAGGACCGACATAGAGGTGATTTAATTTATTGCTGACTACATAATTAAATCGGACCTCGGATATTATGTTGTACATGCTCTTAATCCCGATATAATAACGGGCACATGTACTTAGTATTTATTTCTTTAATTTACCAAAGGGTGAGATTTAGATGGATTAAATCAATATGCTTGGTAAGTTGGGAAATAATATTATTTACATGGTGTGTCGTTGATTATAGGAGGAAACCGTGTCCTATATATTAGGTTGATGATATCCCCTTGAGGAGCTCATAAGGTTCATCATGTAAACCCAGCTGGTTGACTTAGTCAACATGATGATAAGGTTGAGTGGTACTACTCGAGGAGTTAGATGTTAATTGATTGATGGTTAGTAAATCAATTAATTAATGGACATTCGATATCTTAAACACGGGGAGATGGATGTACAAATAATATATGGAGCCCATATTAATTTATGGGGGTTGGTGAGGTAATTCAATGATGATCCTCTAGTGGAATGGAACATCATTAATGGATCAAGTTTGTGTGGTTCCGATCCATCGGGTGGCCAAGATCCAACTCCTCCTCATGGTCCCTATCGTAGCCTAATATAATCCTCATGAAGCCTAGATCCAAGGATGGAAAACAAAACTCTAGAACCAATGGTTGAGATTAGATCTCTAGATTCGACGGTTGGGATAAAACCCTAAATCCGACGGTTGGGATGAAACCCTAGATCCGACGGTTGGGATGAAACCCTAGATCCGACGGTAGAGATTAAATCCCTAGATCCGACGGTGGAGATTAAAGGAGGCTTAAGCCCAACTCTATAAATAGAGGGCTAAGACTTGGGCGGCAACTAAGGCTTGTGGATTAGGGTTTTGCCTATCTAAAAGTGGGCGGCAACAAACCCTAGAGAAGTTAGGGTTTTGGGCGGCTAGAAGTGGGCGGCAAGCTTTGTTCTCCCTAGGGTTTTGGCCGGCGCCCCTCTTCCTCTTCTCATCCTTTTCTGGCGCTCTTCCCTTCATCCTTTTCTCCTTGGCCGGTTGAAACAAGGGCTAGGTTTCATCCTTGGAGCTCTTGGCCAGCGCCCTCTTGCTTTCTCCTTGGTGGCCGGCGGCAACTCTTCTCAAGGTTGGCCGGTGCTCAAGAAACTACTCCTTGGCCGGCGGTTATATCAAGCTCCTTGGCTTGGTGGCCGGTTCTAGAAAGGAGAAGGAGTCTTTGTTTGGTTCTTCTCTTTGTTCGGATAGAGCAAGGAAAGGAAGAACGTGATCTAGGAGGCTTCTACTCGTGGAGGATCTTCGCCCACACGACGTCCATGAGGAGGATAGGACATACGATAGAAGATCGAGAGGTATAAAAGTTTTACAACATTTATTGATCTTTGCATATTCTTATCTTTATGTTAGTATGTGTTGATTATACTAGTTTGCATTTGTATGTATTTGTATAATCATGGACCCCGAAGACAAACACAAAAACCGGCGATCCGTCCGTCGTCTCTTCCGCGGCTAACCAACTAGAAGAGTTGGGTTGCTTGAACAACTAGTTTGTTCAAGCGATCACTCAAGTTGTTAGCATGACGACGAAATGGTTGTGCTTAGGAAACTCATCCCATCCGGATTAGTTTTTTCATTAGTGAAAATTTTAATCCGGGGACATGGGAGCCAATGAGCCTCCGAAACAATTCCTAACAATTTCTGTCGGTGGTCGCTGAAGCAAGGTAAGGGGTCGACTCTCTCTTCTTGATTTTTGGATGAGTGATAAACCTAGCTGTGCGATTTCTGCCGGAGCAAGGGCAGGGGCATAAGCATTGGATTTTTTTTCCGGTGAAGAGGGATTGTGACTCAATCAATGCACCGGTGAATGTGGTCTTGCTTTAGGATTGTCACGGTGAGGTTCCACCCACTAGTAAGCTCGATTTACTTTTTTTTTCCATGCTGTAATTAATTTTTGTATCTATGGTTGTATGTTTGATCTGGGGAGTTGGCTATGATGTTTATGTTTGGAGATTATGCTGGATGGTGGGTGTTGGGGGATGTGTTCAGGCTGTGTTTGTGGTGGAACAACGTTAAGTGATGATAATTAATTGAGTTGGGATCTGATTTGGGGAAAGGATTGGTTGCCGGTGGGATTCTAGGGCCGGTAAACATGATTTGATTGTGTTATTCGGTTAATTGTAGTTGTTCAGTGGAGATTAGATTGTTGGTTGATTTCAGATAAATTTTGATCTGTGGGATGGATCTATTTTAGGTTGAGATTGATTGATTGATTTTTTTTTAGGTGCAACCAAAGATTATATCATTGTAATACTATGATGATTGTTGCCATTATCGATAATATTTTTATATGATGAGTATTGATCATGGTGAGATTAATTGCAAGGATATGTTCTTGGATTGAAGAGTTAATCACAATTTGTGACCTATGGGTTGAGGGTCTACTTGGGGATACATAGTAGTAATTTAGCACGTTGTCGTGTGCTTGGATTTGATGGATTTACCTTGGATTAATTGGTTATGGAAGGAATAGATTAAGTATTCGATTTGTCGGTGAATGATATTTTGTGCTTAACAATAGTTATGCATTACGGCGTGTTCACTACCGCGTGACGATCTGGTTCTTTTTGCGGACATTTTATCAGGCGGGTATTTTGACTTATCTTTTAGATATAGTCAAGTTGATATGCTAGTTAGGATAGCTTGCAATAATTTTCATGTTTATATGCCTAGTATGATATGTGCCTACTTGATACATGCATTTGATAGGATATGATTATATCTTCCCTATTTTACTTGAATCATAGTTACTTGGATTATGGATATGTACATATTGATTGTGCATATTGTTTGGATAGGTGTATTTAGTTGGATTTACATGCTTTAGTATCATGCACCATCTTGCATAATTGCATGCTGGCTGGACGAGGTTCCTTTATAGTAGAGCCCGCAGCCAGTTACATGGCTTGCACACGCTGCCACTCATGGGTTAGTGGTACATCAGGAGGGTGTATGCAATTGCTCTGTCAGGCTCCGTTGGTCGGCTCATGGGTAGCGATGAGGCAGCGTGGTAGCGGGCAGGGATCCCTCCTTTGGTCTATGACACCGGGAGATGAGAGCTTAGCTCCTCCACTGTGTTTGGGGCAGGAGGATAGGTGTACTCCGATAGCATCCTGTCCACTCGGTCACTCAGGAGCAGTGATGGCAGAGTGCACAGTTGTCATAGCCCTACCCACTCGGCTTCACCATCGCGTGTGAGGTGGCTGACTGGCGTCAGGGGTGACCATGTCATTTGCACGGCATGCACTTTGCACGGATCGCATTTGTATTGTGTTTGCTACATTATTTTATTGATGCCTTGGATGTTGCATATGATTGTCATGCATACACGATTCATATTCGTATATGGTGATGACTTTATCTCTTATAGTAGGGCACATGCTCCTATATCAGGGTAGGAGATTCAGGTGAGTACAGTCCTTTTGCATTTATTTCTTGCTTACCCTATATGTGAGACTGTACTGGCATGATTTTTATTGTTAGCTATATCTTACTTTGCATATCGACTATACCCGCTGAGTTCTTTGAACTTACCCCGTTGATTTATATCTATTTCAGGATGAAGCTGTTAGTAGAGTCCAACTGTCAAACCCCACTCGTCGTGAAAATTTTTATTTATTATTTGTTTCTATGGTTTGGATATTTTGATTAGAAGACATGTTTACGATTGGAGTTGGATATTTATATTCGTGGATTTTTGGTGTCCTTATGGACCTTTATTCGGTTTTGTTTCGGTTGGATTTGGTTCGGTATTCCTGCCCAGATGGCAGAAGGGGTAAGTCTAGTTATTGTGGACTGGTTACCCTTTACTGTGATAGTTGGCCAGAGGCCTATTTTATTACCTGTGTGTGTGTTTGGATTCTGGTCGTGTTGACCGATGTATAGTGGTCGTGTAGGTCTTGTATGAAAATTGGTATTGTCACCCGTACAGGGGAGATGCTGTCGGATTTTCGTCTGGCGGGGACTCCATCGGGGCGTGACATCATGATCAGACAAGAGAAATAAGTATCTCTCAGGCTGACGATGTACCCTATCAGACCTGCGAAGAGGTAGGTCTACCTGAATAGGTGGTTGTTCCACAACCCTTTGTGCAACAATCTCATCACCCACGACACTTTGTGGTTCATGTTCAACCTCTATCAATGTCTCAGTGTTATGGTCCTTATCTTGAATTTCTTCAAGATCGAACGTACTCCCACTAGTTTTTCTAGAAACAAAATCCCTTTCTAGAAAAACGCCAGTCTTTGCCACAAAAACTTTGTACTGACTGGGAATGTAGAAGTAATATCCCTTTATATCCTTGGGAAATCTAACAAAATAGCACCTATCGGATTTAGGTCCCAGTTTGTCTGATACTTGACGTCGAACGTAAGCCTCACAATCCCAAATCCTTATGAAAGATATCTTGGGATTTCTCCCTCTCCATATCATATATGGTGTCTTTATCACAGCCTTTGATGGTACACGATTAAGGGTAAAGGCTGCTGTTTCTAGAGCATATCCCAAAATGGATATAGGAAGATCTGTGTGACTCATCATAGATCGTACCATATCTAATAGAGTACGATTCCTCCTTTCGGATACACTATTCCACTGTGGTGTTCCAGGAGGAGTGAGTTAGGATAGAATCCCACACTAAGCTAGATAGTCAAGAAACTCATGGATAAGGTATTCACCACCTCGATCTGATCGAAGTATCTTAATACTCTTGCCAAGCTGGTTTTGTACTTTATTCTTGAATTCTTTGAACTTTTCAAAGGATTCAGATTTATGTGTCATCAGATACATATAACCATATCTACTGAAGTCATCAGTAAATGTAATAAAGTACCTATAACCACCTCTAGCAGCAACATTGAATGAGCCACATACATCACTATGTATAAGTCCTAACAAGTCTGTTGCTCTTTCGCTGTATCCACTAAAGGGAGTCTTGGTCATCTTGCCTAAAGGCAAGACTCGCATGTCTTATATAATTCAAAATCAAATGAGTCTTGCAACCCATCCTTATGGAGCTGAGATAAACGACTCTCATTTATGTGACCTAAGCGACAATGTCAGAGATAGGTTTGGTTCAACTGATTTAACTTGAACCTTTTGGTACTTATATTATAGATAGGGCTCTCTAAGTCTAGAAAGTAGAGTCCGTTCATTAGAGGTTCACTACAATAGAACATATCATTTAAATAAACTGAGCAACATTCATTCTTTATTATAAATGTAAATCCTTTCTTGTCCAAACAGGAAATCGAAATTATGTTTTTAGTTAAGGCAGGCACATAACAACATTCATCTAATTTTAGTACAAGCCCAGAGGGCAGAGATAGATCATAAGTTCCTACAGCAACAGTAGCAACTCTTGCTCCATTGCCTACTCGTAGGTCCACCTCGCCCTTTGTCAATGCCCTGCTATTTCTCAGCTCCTGCACATTGGTACAAATGAAAGATGCACATCCAGTATCTAATATCCATGATGAAGAAATAGATAGATTGACTTCTATAACATTTATACCTAAAGTAGAAGTCTCACTTCTCTTCTTCTTAAGATCTTCCAGGTATGCTTTGCAATTACGCTTCCAGTGTCCAGCATCCTTGCAGTGGAAGCAAGCCCCTTCCTTGGCCACCCCTCCTTTGGGTTTAAGTTCTTTGCCTTTGCCCTTAGCATGAGACTTTCTCTTACCTTTAGGCTTGCCCTTGCCTTTCTTCTTTTGCACCATTAAAATAGTGTCAGATTTTCCCTTCTTAAGGTTAAGCTCAGCAGTTCTCAACAAGCTGAGCATCTCATACAGTGGCTTATCAATTTCATTCATGTTATAATTCATGACAAATTGATTGTAGGCTTGTGGCAAAGATTGCAAGATCAGGTCAAGGGCCAACTCTTGGCCAAGTGGGAATCCCAGCCTTTGTAGGTTTTCTACGTACCCAATCATCTTGAGTACATATGGACCTACGGGAGTCCCATCTTGAATTTTGGACCCAAACAATGCCTTAGAGACTTCATATCTCTCGTGCCATGCTTGTCCTTGATATAGTTGACGAAGATGTTCAACCATATCATAAGCATTCATGAACTCGTGTTTCTTCTGAAGCTCAGAGTTCATGGTCGCGAGCATTAGACATGACACATCTAATGCATCATCTTGATGCTTCTTGTGAGCATCTTTGTCAGCTCGCGAGGCTGTGACAGGAGGTGCCTCCGGAATGGGCTGCTCCAGGACGTACAACTTCCTTTCTTGGGTGAGAACAATTCTCAGGTTCCTGTACCAGTTCAGGAAATTTGCTCCATTGAGCTTGTCCTTCTCAAGGACAGAACGCAGAGAGAGAGAGTGTTCATGTTTATCGACATAGTTATCTACAACATACAATGCAGAGAATTAATATCATATTCCTTTTTATCATTTAATTAGGCCTTTAATCAAATGATGCTCCCACTAAATTATAGGAATTTTGTAGAATCGAGTTATGGATGTGGTCAAACCACATTATTTGATTCATACAAACTAGCTATAATTCTCTCGGGACAAGATCCACATCATACTAAGCCTTGAGTTAGATTTGGCTAAATCGCCCAAGACTTAGAACAATCTGTTGGAATGTATACTGAAAGCCTAGCTCTTTTTGTATGAACATTTTATTTTGGAATAAGAATCACATGATCATTGTTTGCACTTTATATATTTATTATATATGTGTGCATATTGTCTAATATTTTACATTGTAGATAACATGGTGCTTGGTGTGGCACAGAAGATCATGTTATCAGTCCCTTGTAAAATATAAGTAGAGGCTCACGACCAAGATGGTTTTGGACAAACCATTGGCATGGTTGTAGTGTAGCTTGGTATTGTTTTGTCTTGAACATGGAGTTACACTGGTACACTTAGGTGTATTGAGCAGGACCGACATAGAGGTGATTCAATTTAGTACTGACTACATATTTGAATTGAACCTCGGATATTATGTTGTACATGCTCTTAATCCCGATATAATAACGGGCACATGTACTTAGTATTTATTTCTTTGATTTACCAGAGGGTGAGATTTAGATGGATTAAATCAATATGCCTGTTAAGTTGGGAAATGATATTATTTACATGGTGTGTCGTTGATTATAGGAGGAAACCGTGTCCTATATATTAGGTTGATGATGTCCCCTTGAGGAGCTCATAAGGTTCATCATGTAAACCCAGCTGGTTGACTTAGTCAACATGATGATAAGGTTGAGTGGTACTACTCGAGGAATTAGATGTTAATTAATTGATGGTCAGTAAATCAATTAATTGACGAACATTCGATATCTTAAACACGGGGAGATGAATGTACAAATAATATATGGAGCCCATATTAATTTATGGGGGTTGGTGAGGTAGTTCAATAATGATCAACTAGTGGAATGGAACATCATTGATGGATCAAGTTTGTGTGGTTCTGATCCATCGGGTGGCCAAGATCCAACTCCTCCTTATGGTCCCTATCGTAGCCTAATATAATCCTCGTGAAGTCTAGATCCAAGAATGTAAAACAAAACTCTAGAACCAACGGTTGGGATTAAATCCCTAGATCCGATGGTTAGGATGAAACCCTAGAACCAACGGTTGGGATTAAATCCCTAGATCCGATGGTTAGGATGAAACCCTAGAACCAACGGTTGGGATTAAATCCCTAGATCCGATGGTTAGGATGAAACCCTAGAATCGACAGTTGGGATTAAATCCCTAGATCCGACGGTTGGGATAAAACCCTAGATCCGACGGTTGGGATGAAACCCTAGATCCGACGGTTGGGATGAAACCCTAGATCCGATGGATGGGATAAAACCCTAGATCCGACGGTGGAGATTAAATCCCTAGATTCGACGGTGGAGATTAAAGGAGGCTTAAGCCCAATTCTATAAATAGAGGGCTTAAGCTTGGGCGGCAAAATTTTTTTGATTGGAAATTAGGGTTTTGCTCTTCTAATTTTGGGCGGCAACAAACCCTAGAGGTGCTAGGGTTTTGGGCGGCAAGGTTCTTGTTCTCCCTAGGGTTTTGGCCGGCGCCCCTCTTCCTCTTCTCATCCTTGGCCGGTTCTCTTCTTCCTCCTCCCTTGCTCCTTGGTGGCCGGAGGCTCTCCAACAATTGGTGGCCGGCGCTTCTCCAACCTCTAGGTGGCCGGCGGCAACATTGCAACAAGTTGGCCGGTGCTCATCCAATCGTTCCTTGGCCGGCGGTTGCATCAAACTCTCTTGCTTGGTGGCCGGTTCTAGAAAGGAAAGGTTTTATTGGTTCTTCTCTTTGTTCTCAGCGGACAAGGAAGGGAAGAACGCAATCTAGAAGGCTTCTACTCGTGGAGGATCTTCGCCCACACGTCAGTCACGAGAAGGATAGGACATACGGTAGAAGATCGTAAGGTATAAAGTTTTACAACTTTATTTTCATATCTGAGCATGTTATTTTAATTGTTGATTATACAATTAAGCATAGGTATATATTTTGTATAATCATGGCCCCCGAAGGCAAACACAAAAACTGGCGATCCGTCCGTCGTCTCTTCCGCGGCTAACCAACTAGAAGAGTTGTGTTGCTTGAACAACTAGTTTGTTCAAGTGACCACTCAAGTTGTTAGCACGACGACGAATTGGTTGTGCTAAGGAAACTCATCCCATCCGGATCAATTCTTTCATTAGTGAAAATTTTAATCCGGGGACATGGGAGTCAATGAGCCTCAGAAAGAGGGTATCGATTATGAGGAGACCTTTTCGCCGGTAGCCATGCTTAAATCTATCCGGATTCTCTTATGCATAGCAGCTCATATGGATTATGAGGTGTGGCATATGGATGTCAAGATAGCTTTCCTTAATGGAAGTCTTGAGGAAAACATCTACATGAAGCAACAAGAGGGATTCATTGCTAAGGGCAAAGAGCATCTTGTATGTAAGCTTAATCGGTCCATTTATGGATTAAAGCAAGCTTCGAGATCTTGGAACATCCGGTTTGATGAAGTGATCCAGTCTTATGAATTTATTCAAAGTCCGGATGAGTCTTGTGTATACAAGAGATGTGACGGAAACATAGTGGTATTTCTTGTACTATACGTAGATGACATTTTATTGATTGGCAACAATATCAAGGTGTTATCGGACGTAAGGGTATGGTTGTCCAAACAGTTTGATATGAAGGACTTAGGAGAGGTGGGACACATCCTTGGGATCAAGGTTATAAGGGATCGCAGGAAAAGGATGTTGTGCTTATCCCAAGCTTCATACATAGACACGATTATGGAGCGTTTTAGCATGCAGAACTCCAAGAAGGGTTTTCTACCTTTCAGGCATGGAGTTCCTTTATCTAAGGAGATGTGTCCTAGATCATCTGAGGAGATAGAGGAGATGAAGGCGGTTCCTTATGCTTCGGCAGTAGGAAGCCTCATGTATGCGATGCTCAGACGAGACCAGATATCCGCTTACCGTGGGGCATGGTCAGACATCGAGTAATCCAGACAGTGTGACATTGACCGCGATAAAGCATATATCAAGTACCGAGAAGGACTAGGGATTATATGCCGGTTTACCGAAAGCGCACTAATTACTCCTCGTGAGTTATACGGATTCCGACTTCCAATCTGATAGGGATAACAGTAAGTCTACCTCAGGTTTTGTGTTTACTTTGGGAGGTGGAGCCATTGTATGGAGGAGTGTCAAGCAAAAGTGCGTGGCGGACTCCACCATGGAAGCTGAGTATGTGGCGGCCTCTGAGGCGGCCAAAGAAGTCAGATGGCGTAAAACTTCTGATGGACTTGGATGTGATTCTGGTTTGCCGTAACTATCACAATTTATTGTGATAATAGTGGTGCAATGCAAACTCGAAGGAACCACGAGCCCATAAGGCTAGTAAACACATAGAGCGCAAGTACCACCTAATACGAGAAATCGTAAAGAGAGGAGAAGTTGCTATGGCCAAGATTGCATCGGAGGATAACCTGGCAGATCCTTTCACTAAGGCCCTTCCGGCGAGAGCTTTTGATAGGCATGTGGAGGGAATGAGGATCAGATGTATGACACTTTGAGAACAACATAGTCTTTTAGTATAAGTGAGAGATTGTAGGGATGTATACTGAAAAGTCTATCTTTTGTATGAACATCTTTATTTTGAAATAAGAATCACATGATCATTGTTTGCATATTTTTATGGTTATGCAATATTGTCTAATACGTTACATTGTAGATAACATGGTGTGTGGTGTCACACGGGAGATCTTGTTATCAGCTCCTTGTAAAGTATAAGTAAAGGCTCACAACCGAGATGACTTTGGACAAACCATCGGAATGGTTGTAGTGTGATTTGATATTGGTTTGTCTTGACCATAAAATCACACTAGTGCACTTTGTGTGTATTGAGCAGGACCGACACAGAGGTGATTCGATTTATTACTGACTACATAATCGAATCGGACCTCAGATATTATTTAGTACATGCTCTTAATCCCGATATAATAACGGGCACATATACTTGGTACTCATCTCTTTGATTTACCAATGGGCGAGATTTATAGATTAAATCGATAGACTCGGTAAGTTGGGAGATGATATTATTTATATGGTGTGCCGTTGATTATAGGAGGAAACCGTGTCCTATATATTAGGATGATGATGTCCCCTTGAGGAGCTCATAAGGTTCATCATGTAAACCCTGCAGGTGGACTTGGTCCGGCATGATGAAAAGGATGAGTGGTACTACTCAAGGAGTTAGATGTTGATTAATTAATGGTTAGTAAATTAATTAATCGACGGACATTCGAGATCTTAAACACGGGGAGAAAATGTACAAATAATATATGGAGCCCATATTGTCATATGGGGGTTGGTGAGGTAGATCAATGATGGACCTTTAGTGGATTGGATCATCATTAGTGGATCAGACTTTATGTGGGCTTGATCCATGGGTGGCCAAGACCCAACTCCTCCTCATGGTCCCTAATGTAGCCCATTAACACCTCAAGATGCTTAGATCCAATGGATAGAAACAAAACACTAAGATCCATTGGTAGAGATTAAATCTCTAAGATCCGACGGTTGAGATTAAATCTCTAGATCCGACGGTTGAGATTAAATCCCTAGAACCAATGGAGGAGATTAATTCATGGCTTATCCCCAAACTCTATAAAAGGTGGCATGGGGTTGGCGTGAAGATGATGATTGAGAGGGAGCAAGGCTTGGGCGGCAAGAATAGGGCAATCCTAGTTGAGATAGGATTGGAATTAGGGTTAGGGTTTGGAAGCAAGGGTGGCACCAAATAAGGGAAGTTTTCCTTCTTCTTCCTTGCCTTATGGCCAACGTCCAGCAGCTATTCCAGCCCTTCCCAGATTCATTGCTTGTGTTTGTTTTTCAAAATATAAGCATGTTATATTTCTGTAAATAGGCTAAATAATACTTGGATCCCGAGTATAAACACAAAAACCGGCGATCTGGACATCGTCTATTCCGCGGCTACTCGTAGAATAGAGGATGGTCGCTTGAACAACTAGTTTATTCAAGTGACCTCTCTAAACGAATAGCACGATGATGACTTGGTTGCTTTGGGAATCCCTTTTGTCTAGGATTAAATTTTTAATCCAGGGCCATCGAAGGGATCACCATGGTCAAGCAACCGAGGTGAAGGGGAAGTTTCTCACTGACTGACAAGGAAATCCTTCAATTGGTATCAGAGCCAAGGTTTCCGGTTTTGTGTGTTTAGGATTCGGTTAATTTTTATGCAGTTTTTCATATATTAAATGTGTCGGATAATAGTAGGATATGCGTAGCTTAACTCTTTGGTTGCAGGCATAAGATTCCACTATTATGGCATGTGTGTGTATGTGATTGTATGTGTGTAAATGTTTATTTTGTTGAATCCTCGGGGTTGACGAGGCTAGTATTTAGTTTTTGTAAATTAAATACGGCATTGTTTAGCCGCTCTTTATTTTATTTTACTTTCGATTTAGATTTCATGTACACTCGTGAGTATAGGATCGATGGATGTAAATTAAAATAAGATTTAGTCTCTACGATTCCTGATGGCTCGTACATGGCGAGGAGGAGCGGACGAGATGGCGATGCGACAGAGTCATATTGAAGACAAAAGCCATAATAGTTGGAAAATAATTTATTTTTCATATTTATTGTTTTGTTTGATATGCATGTCGAGGCTAGGAAAATTCTCAATTTCAAATTACTAAGTGGGAGAGGGATATTTTTATAAATTCCGTGGCCTCCATTACAATTTGACAAGTGATGCAAATAAACTCAAGGCTGGCTCGAGTGCCTTCCTCCCATCGGATGGGTTTGTTTGGATCACAAGGTCGGCCATGGTTATAGGGAATTATTAAGGAGCGTGTGTGTACTTCCCATCTGGAAGGCACATAACCCAAGATAATTACCTTGGTACCGAGTAATGGTGAACACTTAGATACAAATATAAGTATCCTCCCATCGAGTCACCGCTTTTATTTGTAGGGCCAAAGAGGAACCAACTATTAATTTTACTTGTCAAAAAGTTAGGTTGACAAGATAGTAAAATTAATGGGTAAAACCTCCTCTTATAAATGTAGAATTCGTATACGTCCACACTATCGTGGCATACGATATTCTCGTGTTTTGAGGTGTTGGTTGATTTTAAAATTTTATTGTTTGAGGAATCAATAATTTTTGAAATCTAATGTTTTGATTTATGTGATTCTTAGGTTTTCTTTCAAAATGACTTTCAACCCACTTGCCGTGATAATCGAAAGAGAACAAACTTATCGACCCAACTATGTAGATTGGAAGAGGAATCTAGACATTGTCTTGACCGAGGAATACAAATATGTACTCTCAAGAGTGCCCTCCCAAGCCTGCAGATGATTTTGGGAAAAGGAGAGAGAGAGCTATAGGAAGTGGAAAGGCCGATGAGATGGCACGGTGTTACATTTTGGCATCTATGTCAAATGTACCAACATCAAGATCAAGCCATGCCCATCGCTTATGATATGATGCTCAATATCAAGGAGCTTTTCGGACACCAGAATCGGGCTGAGAGGCAAGAGGCCATGAGAAACTTGATGACGACCACCATGATCGAGGGAACACCCGTGAGGGATCATGTTCTCATGATGATGGCTCATTTGAATGAGTTGGAGGTCCTAGGAGCTAAGATCGATGGGAAAACCTGTGTCGATATCATACTCCAGCCTCTACCTAGGAGTTTTGAGCCACCAACTACAACATGAACAAGAGGCGGAACTAACTCCAGCAGAGGGACTATTTCGAGTGCTCAGCGTGCATGCATGGTGACTAAAAGGTTTCTTCTAAGCCGAAAAGGCAAGAAGAAGAAGAAACAAACCGAGGCAAAGGCGTGGGAGGTACTCGTGAGGAGTGAAGAAGCCAAAGGCAAGTGCTTCACTTGTAAGCAGATCGACATCGGAAGAAGGACTCGCCCAACCGCAAGAACAAAGGTATATCTTTTGGTCTAGTCGTTGAAACATGTTTAGCGGTGTTATCTACCGACCGGTGTGTAGATACGGAGCCACTGATCATGTCCGCAATACTTTAGGTTCCAGAAACAGACGATCGGGCCGAGGGGAGATTACAGATGCGGCGATGCCATAAGGTGGCTATTCAGATGGGAGATGTTCATTTATCTTTTGAGAAAAATAAACTTTTGGTTCTTAAGAATTGCCTTTATGTAATTTTTATTTAGAAAGAATTTAATTTCAGTTTCTAAATTATTTATGGATGGATATTCTATTTCTTTAATGACAGAGTTGTTATAAAGAGAATAGGGACATTATCTGCTCGGGTACATTGATAGGAAATTTGTACACACTGAACCAAAACCTCCCACGATGCAAATCAAGTTAATAACTCATCTTCTAATTCCAATAAGAGAAAAGAACCTTCAAGATGAACCAAACATATCTTTGGCATCTTAGGCTTGGTCACATTAACCTAAGAATTCAAAGGTTGATAGATGGACCTTTGGGTTCATTAGTGGTGGAGGATCTCCCAACCCGTGAATCTTGCTCGAGGGTAAGATGACCAAGAGGCCTTTTAAGGCCAAGGGGTATAGAGCCAAAGATGTGTTAGAATTGGTTCATTCTGATTTGTGTGGTCCTATGTCTATCCAGGGCTAGAGGTGGTTTTGAGTATTTCGCCTCTTTATAGACGATTACTTCAAGATATAGGATACATTTACCGATGCGCTAAGTCCGAATGCTTTGACAAGTTCAAAGAATTCAAGGTCGATGTGGAGAAACGCCAAGGTAAAAGTATCAAGACACTACGATCCGATCGTGGTGGTGAGTACCTCTTGGGAGAGTTTAGGAACTACATCGAGGTTGGGATTCAATCCCAATTGATCGCACCGCACACCCTCAGAATGGTGTAGCAGAGCGAAGGAATAGGACTCTTATGGAGATGGTTAGATCGATGATGAGTTATTCTGACTTGCCAGATTCGTTCTGGGGATATGCTCTAGATACGGCGATATACATTGAACTTGGTTCCATCTAAATCGTGCCTTCTACTCCGAGAGTTGGGATCGGGCGAAAAGCCTAGTCTAAGACATATTCGGATATGGGGAGTCCAAAGACATGTTTGAAGGCGATCGTAAGTTGGAACCTCGCATGAAATACGATTGTTCGTTGGCTATCCCAGGGGAACGAAGGGTGGATTGTTTTATAGTCCTAGAGATCAGAGGGTGATCGTTAGCACGAACGCCAGATTTCTAGAGGAAGACTATGTGATGAGCCACAAGCCCAAGAGTAAAATTATTCTGGAGGAGTTAAAAGGGGAAGTCACTTCTTTAGTACCACCGATACAAGAGGATATACCACATGTCACTGCACCGCGTGTCACAGAGGATACACAGGTGATACCTCGTCGTAGTGGGAGGGTTGTGAGACAGCCTGATAGATTCATGTTCTTGGGAGAATCTTCTGATTTGGTCCCCAAGTAACATGAACTGATCCTGGACATATGATGAGGCAATCCAAGATAAAGATGCAAGATCTTGGCAAAGTGCAATGAATGGCCGAGATTGAATCTATGGATTCAAATCAGGTCTGGGAGCTAGTAGAACCACCCGATGGTGTAAAAACCATTGGATGCAAGTGGATCTACAAGAGAAAAAGAGGAATAGATGGGAAGGTTGAGACCTTCAAAGCGAGGCTTGTTGCGAAGGGGTATACTCAGAAAGAGGGTATCGATTATGAGGAGACCTTTTCGCCGATAGCCATGCTTAAATCTATCCGGATTCTCTTATGCATTGCAGCTCATATGGATTATGAGGTGTGGCAGATGGATGTCAAGACAGCTTTCCTTAATGGAAGTCTTGAGGAAAACATCTACATGAAGCAACCAGAGGGATTCATTGCTATGGGCAAAGAGCATCTTGTATGTAAGCTTAATCGGTCCATTTATGGATTGAAGCAAGCTTCAAGATCTTGGAACATCCGGTTTGATGAAGTAATCCAGTCTTATGGATTTATTCAAAGTCCGGATGAGTCTTGTGTATACAAGAGATGTGACGGAAACAGTGGTATTTCTTGTACTATACGTAGATGACATTTTGTTGATTGGCAACAATATCAAGGTGTTATCGGATGTAAGGGTATGGTTGTCCAAACAGTTTGATATGAAGGACTTAGGAGAGGTGGGACACATCCTTGGGATCAAGGTTATAAGGGATCACAGGAAAAGGATGTTGTGCTTATCCCAAGCTTCATACATAGACACGATTATGGAGCGTTTTAGCATGCAGAACTCCAAGAAGGGTTTTCTACCTTTCAGGCATGGAGTTCCTTTATCTAAGGAGATGTGTCCTAGATCATCTGAGGAGATAGAGGAGATGAAGGCGGTTCCTTATGCTTCGGCAGTAGGAAGCCTCATGTATGCGATGCTCTGTATGAGACCAGATATCTGCTTTGCCGTGGGCATGGTCGGCCAGACATCGAGTAATCCAGACAGTGACATTGGAATCGGTAAAGCATATATCAAGTACCCGAGAAGGACTAGAGATTATATCCGGTTACTGAAAGCAGACCAATTACTCCCTGTGGGTTACACGGATTCCGACTTCCAATCTGATAGGGATAACAGTAAGTCTACCTCAGGTTTTGTGTTTACTTTGGGTGGTGGAGCCATTGTATGGAGGAGTGTCAAGCAGAAGTGCGTGGCGGACTCCACCATGGAAGCTGAGTATGTGGCGGCCTCTGAGGCGGCCAAAGAAGTTGTATGGCTCAGGAACTTCCTGATGGACTTGGATGTGATTCCTGGTTTGCCCAGAACTATCACAATTTATTGTGATAATAGTGGTGCAGTTGCAAACTCGAAGGAACCACGAGCCCATAAGGCTAGTAAACACATAGAGCGCAAGTACCACCTAATACGAGAAATCGTAAAGAGAGGAGAAGTTGTTGTGGCCAAGATTGCATCGGAGGATAACCTGGCAGATCCTTTCACTAAGGCCCTTCCGCGGAGAGCTTTTGATAGGCATGTGGAGGGAATGGGGATCAGATGTATGACACTTTGAGAACAACATAGTCTTTTAGTATAAGTGGGAGATTGTAGGGATGTATACTGAAAAGTCTATCTTTTGTATGAACATCTTTATTTTGAAATAAGAATCACATGATCATTGTTTGCATATTTTTATGGTTATGCAATATTATCTAATACGTTACATTGTAGATAACATGGTGTGTGGTGTCACACGGGAGATCTTGTTATCAGCTCCTTGTAAAGTATAAGTAAAGGCTCACAACCGAGATGACTTTGGACAAACCATCGGAATGGTTGTAGTGTGATTTGATATTGGTTTGTCTTGACCATAAAATCACACTAGTGCACTTTGTGTGTATTGAGCAGGACCGACACAGAGGTGATTCAATTTATTGCTGACTACATAATCGAATCGGACCTCAGATATTATTTAGTACATGCTCTTAATCCCGATATAATAACGGGCACATATACTTGGTACTCATCTCTTTGATTTACCAATGGGCGAGATTTATAGATTAAATCGATAGACTCGGTAAGTTGGGAGATGATATTATTTATATGGTGTGCCATTGATTATAGGAGGAAACCGTGTCCTATATATTAGGATGATGATGTCCCCTTGAGGAGCTCATAAGGTTCATCATGTAAACCCTGCAGGTGGACTTGGTCCGGCATGATGAAAAGGATGAGTGGTACTACTCAAGGAGTTAGATGTTGATTAATTAATGGTTAGTAAATTAATTAATCGACGGACATTCGAGATCTTAAACATGGGGAGAAAATGTACAAATAATATATGGAGCCCATATTGTCATATGGGGGTTGGTGAGGTAGATCAATGATGGACCTTTAGTGGATTGGATCATCATTAGTGGATCAGACTTTATGTGGGCTTGATCCATGGGTGGCCAAGACCCAACTCCTCCTCATGGTCCCTAATGTAGCCCATTAACACCTCAAGATGATTAGATCCAATGGATAGAAACAAAACACTAAGATCCATTGGTAGAGATTAAATCTCTAAGATCCGACGGTTGAGATTAAATCTCTAGATCCGACGGTTGAGATTAAATCCCTAGAACCAATGGAGGAGATTAATTCATGGCTTATCCCCAAACTCTATAAAAGGTGGCATGGGGTTGGCGTGAAGATGATGATTGAGAGGGAGCAAGGCTTGGGCGGCAAGAATAGGGCAATCCTAGTTGAGATAGGATTGGAATTAGGGTTAGGGTTTGGAAGCAAGGGTGGCACCAAATAAGGCAAGTTTTCCTTCTTCTTCCTTGCCTTGTGGCCAATGTCCAGCAGCTATTCCAGCCCTTCCCAGCCCTTGGCCGGCACCCAAAACACTCCCCTCTCTTCTCCTTAGGTGGTGGAAACAAGATATAGGGTTTCCCTTGGTGTCTTGGTAGTTCTCCATCATCTTCTTCTCCTTCTAGTTGGCCGGCGGCAAGAACTTCTATAGTTCTTTGTTGGTTGAGTTTTTGAAGGAGAAAAACATTGTTTCTCTTCTTCCTCTTGCTTGGGAAAATCAAGGAAGGAAGTTTTGCGATCTAGGAGCTTTGACTTTTGGTGGATCGTCGCCCACACGACATCCAAAAGGAGGAGGGTCATACATTAGAAGACCAAGAGGTATAACTATTCTTCTATCTCTTTTATTCATTGCTTGTGTTTGTTTTTCAAAATATAAGCATGTTATATTTCTGTAAATAGGCTAAATAATACTGGGATCCCGAGTATAAACACAAAAACCGGCGATCCGGACATCGTCTATTCCGCGGCTACTCGTAGAATAGAGGATGGTCGCTTGAACAACTAGTTTGTTCAAGTGACCTCTCTAAACGAATAGCACGACGATGACTTGGTTGCTTTGGGAATCCCTTTTGTCTAGGATTAAATTTTTAATCCGGGGACATCGAAGGGATCACCATGGTCAAGGTGAAGGGAAGCAAAGTTTCGGGAAATCCCTTCAATTAGGTCATGGCCCTACTACGATCTTCTCAAGCTAATGAGAAGATCGGACGGTCAACCTAGGGCTAGCGGCTTCTCCAAGCGCTTCCTTTGACCGCCATGTGTTGTCGGCACCCTTCTCGTAACTCCGTCTAGAAGTGGACCTTCCACCGCTTCATTTTGTACATTACAAACATGAAACTCGAGTTACATTCGAGTCTAAAACTATTTACAACTAGAATTTTAAAAGAATCGAATACACTATACAACACACCCACAAAATTATGAATTACAACACATCATAATCCAATAAAATTGGGGTCATTAGGACATGACAATCACAGAATTATACATAATTCTAAATTATATATTTTTACATAAAATTTCTATAATTTTTCCTTTTTTTTTCAATTTTATGAGTCACCTCTCCATAACGGTCCCGCTAAGCGGTTTCCGGACGCGATCGCGGGACAAGGACCCTTTCGGGGATAGAGGCACCGCCCCTACTCGAAAAATAAATTTTGCGAGTGTCCCTACTACGATCTTATAGTGACTTAAGTTACTGTCCCAAAAACCTAAAGCGAGAACTCGCCGTTTCGGAGAGTTTTTCTCGGTGGTTGAAGCCGACAAGTGTCCCAACACTCGTTGCTTCGACTCTTCGAGAAAAATACCCAAAAATTCTATAAAAATAAAAAATTTACAGAAACATAAAATTCTGTAATTTTTATATCTAATACAAAAACTACAAAAACGAAACACATACATGCTGCGTGGCTCGATACCTTGTTGGACTTGACGAAAACCTGCTTTTGTGTTAAAACCACGAAAGTCCCGATGATCCGTGTGAAGATGTATTAAAACTAAAACATGTATGTGTTTACTAAAACCCTAGATCTACCTTAGATCTAGAAGGTGAGATCATTACCCTCGATCGGCGCCCTTCGCAAATCTAGCTTAACTCAAGGCGTCAGTGCACTCCTCTATTGGTATCCACACAAGCAATAGGTGGAGAAAACACACCCTTGAGTGTGCTAGCACCCTATGGATGGTTCGGCCAAAAAGAGTGATGGGAGAGCAAGCTTGAGAGGAAGATGATCCAAGGAAGAAGATGATGTTGGAGTGTAACTCACCAAATCAATTTCACCATCAAATGGAGTAAAGTGGTCGGCCACTTCATGGAGAGGGGGGGGGGGGTTAACATGCATGCATGTAACTCCAATGGCTCTTGGTCTCCCCATGAGTTGGCACCATATGATAAGTCAATGATGATGTGGAACATCATCATTGGCCGGCCATGCCAAGTCATCATCATGACATGACATTTGGTCAAGTCAAACTTGACCTTTCATCTTCCCTCTCAAGTCAAGTCAAATTTGACTTCTTATCTCCCATGGTAGATCAAATTCAACCATTTGATTCAAGTCAATTTAATTTAATGAATCTCTATTCATTAATTTAAATTGAATTGATGAATCAAATCTAAATTAGACTCATTCAACACTTGAATCAAATCGAGTCCAACTCAATTAGTCTAATTAGGATTACTCTTAATCCAATTTGGTTAATCCCATAAACCTAATCCTCATGGTTCATCAAATGAACCTAATCTCCATCTAATTGCCCTTATGTGTGTGACCCTATAGGTTCTTATAATGTTGGCAATGTCCCTAAACCGATTTAGGAACATAAGCAATGAGCAATATCTAGCAACACATCATTGCTACCCAAGTTACAAGAATGTTGAGCTCCAACATCACCTTTGTGACTACTAATTGTGACTCTAACAATATGTGACAATGCCCCTCTATCCTTGACATCTAGATTGACCAATCGAGGCATAGACCGTGTCATCCTCGGTACAATCTATATCTTGAACTCCAAGTAGACTCACTCTAATCAAATGAGCTCAATATCTCATATTGACTCATTTGGTCATGGCCATGCACTTCGTGGTCTCACTCTATCAAGAATATTGATGTCACTCCCGTCATATAGGAGGGATAGATCCCATCTACATCACTCACATCCCTCCGCATAATTTGTTAGATACTTAGTAATCGCCTTTATAGTCCACCCATTTACGGGTGACGTTTGATGAAGCCAAAGTATGCAACTTCTTATGTAGGGAACCATGGTGACTTCAGGTCTAAGGACTAATAGTCATACTAATAGCCACATGAGAAAGTATATGCCACTCATATAACAATCCATGATATTTTCTCATGGCAGGTCATTCAGTATATATTCTCCAATGCATACCCATGTATCAACTTGATATCTCATATCCATGACTTGTGAGATCAAGTCATCGTGTTGACCTACATGCTAGTCTCTACGCATTAACATTGTCCCTGAATATTAATACTTGACTAGGAATGATTAAGAGTAGTGTTCTCTACATCATCTCATTATCGATTCAACCAATCGATTGATATAGATAAGAACCTACTACTCAAGGACATTATTATATTTAGTTATTTGGCACCAATACAAGTAAATATAATAACCATGCCTTTATAAATAGGAATATGATATAATAAAGTCCATACAACAATCATCACATGATTGACTCTAGGGCTTTCACTAACAAGTGGATGGCCTGGATCGTTTCCCAACGAGTGTAATCGACAGAATAGTAATCTTAGGATTTCTAACTATTGCTTTGGGTTTTCTAATGAAGATGGGGGTTTAGGATTTGAGATCTAACCTACAGTTGCAAGGTAATTAAAATCCTAAACTAACATGCAGCAACTAAATCAATTAATGCAGGAAGTAAAGAAACAAAAACTGGAAAAGGAAATAATCTAATCAACCCAAGATAGGCCCGGTGAATGACCAAGTTCCTCCGGCCAAGTCCAGCAAAGCTCGATCGAGACTCCGCAAATGGCAGTGGATGTGAGATGGTGCAAACACCTAAATCTAGTAGTTTGATGGATTCTCCAAACTCTCGCGGATCCAGTTGAGCTCGAAGAAGTGTCGTTGAGGCGGACTCCTCCTCGAATTCGAAAGAGAAGGTGGATGCTGTGGAGATGGAGGACATCGCCGAATTCTCTCGATGAAGTGGTTCCTCCACGAATCTGTGGAGGAAAATGGATGGAAGGAAGGTGACGACGGTTGCTAGGGCTCAAGGGAAGAAAAGATTTAACTAACAACCTAATGAAATAAGCAATACATTAACGAAATCTACTGTATGAACATGATTAAAAGAGAGCAACTACTTAACTACAATTGCAATGAAATTAAAGGAACTGTAAATTAAGCATCCTAATCTACGTGCATCTAATCAAAACACCTAAACTCTAACATTTAACCTAATTAAAACTCAAAAAACATTAAACTAACTCATTCAAGCATTTTATTAAACACTTGATAAGCATGAAACGAATTAAACCGAGTTCGTGCAATCTAAACATAGAGGATTGAATTTGACTACAAGCATTCACACAAACTAAACAACTAACAATTAAAAAAAAATCTTGCTGGAAAATAGGCGATGATCGATGAAGAAAGAGATGGAAACAGGAGCTGCTGGAATTGGTGCTAGCGGGCATCGACTGGACCGATCGGAACTTCTACCGGAGGAAGTTGGAAGTGCTGGCCGGAGCTGGAATTGGCACCTCCGATCGGAGGTGGAAACTCAGAGCTAGCAGACTGTGGTTGGAGGAGCTGATGGCTGCCAACGGCAAAGCTCGGAGTTGTTGAAGGTGTCGACAGAGATGCGGTCAGTGGAGGAGATGATGGAGTGGAAGAGATGATGGAGGAGACCACCGATCACCAGAGATTAGAGGGGATCCCCTTCCCTCTCCGACGACCGGCGGGGTAAGGGAGAGCGCGGCGGTGAAGAAACGGTGGAGCCTGGTGGCGTCGCGATGCGTGAGAAGAGAAGAAGTCGGCTGATTTTCTGCTTGCATCGAAGAAGCATTAATTGGATTTTCTCCGCCTTCCTATCCAAGCCCCTTTCAATCTCAGCCGTCCAATAGAGCTAGGGTTTAATGAATTTGATTAATCCATTAATGGGCTATGCATCCAACAACTCAAATCACTCCAACTCTGGATGGACGGATCTGATCCTTCTGAATAGATAATCACGATCGACCGAATCTGGATGAAAGGCTAAGATGTCCAGATCTAAATGTACGGGCCGAATCTCTCCAAATCTGGATAAATGGATCAGAATCAAGCCACTTGCATCGGATGGTCCATATCGCTCAGATCTAATCTCTTGATTGAATTGCCCTCGAACTTGATGAACGGTTCAGATTAATCCAGCTTAAAATGCCCTTTATGACCCTAGATGAAGCCATATTTGATTCACTGTGAGTCTAGTCCGGTGGCTCATCTTGATCTCCTACAAACAAAGATAAAATTTGCATATAAGTCAAGAATTAAGGAGAATTTACACTAAGGTCCAAAAATATATCCAACTCATAAAATATGCAAATAAACGATAATTAATCACTAGAGAGGATTAAAACAGTGATATTAAGAACCAAAATAACATGACAAAATGGCAGTTATCACTCCCCTTCAATCCTAGAGGTGGAGACTTCTTTAACTTCTTCCAACTTGGATGTTGAGTACTTCTCAACTTCTAAATTTTCAAGCACTTGGGATGATGATGAGATTTCTTCTTCGAATTCCTCCTCACGTTGTGTCGGTAAGGTATTCTCATGGAGCTTGATCAATTTGCTCCATAACTCCTTACCATCCTTAAACTCTTCTAACTTGGACAAGATATCATTAGGTACCAAAGTAACTAGAATTTTGGTTACCTTATCGTTTGTCTTGGATTTTTGAATTTGGTGCTCCATCCATTTCTTTTTCCTGAGGATTCTTCACTTCTTGTCCATAGGAGTTTCTAATCCATCTACAAAGCTAAACCAATTTTCAATTTCATTCATTAAAAATATTCTAATCTACCTTTCCAATAAGTAAAATCATCACGGTCGAAAGAAGGTGGAACTTGGATGTTGTATCTCAATTCATCAATGAACTCCATTATCCTCTATCTTTTGCTCCTTAAGTTGTTAGTCTGTAGAAGAGCGATCTTTGCTGTGATATCAATTGTTGGGACCATTGTGTTGCTTTAGAGGGGGGTGAATAGCATCTCAAAATTGTTCTTTCCGACTCGTTCATCCATTATATTAGTCGTGCTTATCAACAACAAAGTTATGCGCAACAAAACAAAACAAACATAAACTAAATACAAAGCACAACTCACAACACTGGAATTTTACGCAGTTCGAAACCTCTATGGCCGAGCTCCAGTGATGCACCACCACTAAAACTTCCTCCTTCTCAGAATCACACCGGAGGTGGAAAAACCTCTTACAAGGGCTTTACAATAAAGAGCTGTAGGACTATCCGAGCCACAAAAAGCACTTTATGCATTGCGACAACCTCGAAAGTCGTTCACGGATCCGTACAAAGATTAAAAAAATATAGTACATGTACATGTTTAGAAAACTTAGATTTATCTTAGATCTACATGAAAAGAGCGTTACCATTGTAGCGATGCCTTTCGCTTATCCTGCTCGTCCAAACGGTTTGTCGGATCTCGTAGAGTGTCAAATGTACACTCCTCTACACGTATCCACATGAACAATAGGTGGAGAGAACCACCTTGAGTGTGCAAACACTCTTGGAGGTCACGGCAAGGAGGATGAGGGAGAGAGCTAGAGAGGAGAGGAGGAAAAAGATGAAGTTAATTCCCTTCAATTAACCACTAACTCATGCATAAGTTGGCTGGCCACATTAAGGAGATTTAAACCATGTAATACCAAGAATCATGCCTCTTGGTCTCCCTCATGAGGTGGCACAATATTATGTGTCCATGATGATGTGTAACATCATCATTGGCCGGCCCCATGCCAAGTCACCATGATGCGGCATTTGGTCAAGTCAAACTTAACCCTTCATCTTCCCTCTCAAGTCAAGTCAAACTTAACCTCTTATCTCCCATGGTTGATCAAATCTAACCATTTGATTGAAGTCAATTTAATTTAATGAATCCCTATTCATTAGTTTAAATTGACTCAATGAATCAAATCTAAATTAGACTCATTCAACACTTAAAATCAAATTAAGTCCAACTCAATTAGTCTAATTTGGATTACTCTTAATCCAATTTGGTTCATTATATGAAACTAATCCTCTTGGTCCATCATATGAACCTAATCTCCATCTAATTGCCCTTCCTGTGTGACCCTATAGGTTCTTGTAACGTTGGCAATGTTCCTAAACCGATTTAGAAACATAAGCAATGAGCGGTATCTAGCAATACATCATTGCTATCCAAGTTACAAGAATGTTGAGATCCAACATCACCTTTGTGACTACTAATTATGACTCTCACAATATGTTACAATGTCCCTCTATACTTGACATCTAGATTGACCAATTGAGGCATAGACCGTGTCATCCTCTGTACAATCTATATCTTGAACTCCAAGTAGACTCACTCTAATCAAATGAGCTCAATATCTCATATTGACTCATTTGGTCATGGTCATGCACTTAGTGGTCTCACTCTATCAAGAATCATGATGTCACTCCCGTCATATAGGTAGAATAGATCTCATCTACATCACTCACATCCCTCCACATAATTTGTTACATACCCAGTAATCGCCTTTATAGTCCACCCATTTACGGGTGACATTTGACGAAGCCAAAGTATGCAACTCCTTATGTAGGGAACCATGGTAACTTCAGGTCCAAGGACTAATAGTCATACTAATAGTCATATGAGAAAGTATATGACACTCGTATAACGATCCATGATACTTTCTCATGGCAGGTCATTCAGTATACATTCTCCAATGTATACCCATGTGTCAACTTGATATCTCATATCCATGACTTGTGAGATCAAGTCATCGGGTTGACCTACATGCTAGTCTCTTCGCATTAACATTGTCCCTGAATGTTAATACTTGACTAGGAATGATTAAAAGTAGTATTCTCTATATCATCTCATTATCGATTCAACCAATCAATTGATATAGATAAGAACCTTCTACTCGAGGATGTTATTATACTTAGTTATTTGGCACCAATACAAGTAAGTATAATAACCATAAAGAAATGTCATTATGTATATAGGAATATGATATAATAAGTTCATACAACAATCATCACATAATTGGCTCTAGAGCTTTCACTAACAATCTACCACTAGTACTAACGTCAATCACTGTAGTATCTAATACCCAATGACCTAGTATGACCATTATACTTTTTCTGTGCCAAAGCCTTGGTCAAGGGATCTGTGACATTAGCCTCTGTGGGTACTCTGCAAATCTTCACATCTTCTCTATCGATAATCTCTCGAATGAGATGGAAGCATCGTAGTATGTGTTTGGTCCGCTAGTGTGAGCGAGGTTCCTTGGCCTGCGCAATCGCTCCATTGTTGTCACAATAGAGATCTAAAGGATCTGCTATGCTAAGAGCCACCCTAAGCTCAATAATGAACTTGCGGATCCAAATTGCCTCCTTTGCTGCCTCTGATGCAGCAATATACTCAACCTCTGTTGTAGAATCAGCAACTGTGTTCTGCTTTGAACTTTTCCAGCTCACAGTGCCACCATTCAAGTAAAACACGAACCCTGACTGTGATCTATAATCATCCTGGTCAGTTTGGAAGTATCATGTAACCCTTCTGACTAGTTCCTCATCAATATTCTTTAGTCCTTCTCAAGTACTTAAGAATATTCTTGACTGTTATCCAATGACGCTCTCCTGGATCTAATTGGTATCTGCTCGTCATGCTCAAAGCATATGAGACATCAGGACGAGTACATAGCATGACGTACATGATATATCCTATGGCATATGCATAAGAGATCTTGTCCATGCAATCTCTCTCCTCTCTATAAGAGGGACTTTGCGTCTTTGAAAGACTTACACCATGTGACATCGGCAGAAGTCCCTTCTTGGTATTCTACATGGAAAATCGTAGTAATACCATGTCAATATATGTACTCTGACTTAGGCCAAGCAATTTCTTAGATCTATCTCTATAGATCTTGATGCCTAAAATACAGGCTACTTCACCTAAGTCCTTCATTGAGAAACACTTCCCCAGCCAAGTCTTCACAGACTGTAGCGAAGGGATGTTATTTCCAATGAGTAGTATGTCATCCACATACAATACAAGGAAGACAACTGTGTTCCCATTAACCCTCTTGTAGACACAGGGTTCATCTTCATTCTTGATGAAATCAAACTGTTTGATCGCATCATCGAATCGAAGATTCTAGCTCCGAGAAGCTTGCTTTAGCCCATAAATGGATCTTTGCAGCTTGCATACTTTGTCAGTATGCTGTGGATCTACAAAACCCTCAGGTTGTGTCATGTATGTTAGGGCAATCTCTTGCCGTAATATGGTTTTGATGGTGTGGCAAAGGGTTTAAGTTAGTTTGATATGTTGATGTGATATGTGCGTTGAAGTCGTGCAGGACTTAGTAATTCGCACATGGAGCCGTGGCGAGTTTCACATCTCATGACTCATGCCTTGAGTCGGTGAAGGATAGCTTTGCGGAAGCCGTGCGCTTGGAGCATCCGAGGGACCGCCGGACGAGAAGCTTGGAGTGAAGCCGGAGGAAGTAGACTTTGAGGCAAGAGACGCGAAGGAGCATTGCAGAGCGTGCACGATCTTTGGGGGGCGTGGCGAAGCGAAGAGAACCGGCGAGGACTCAGAAATGAGAGTGAGCGATTGTAACCCGGGGAAGGGTAGCTCTTAGGTGAAACTTGGCCATTTGGCCAAGTGTCGGATGGGTTTTTCACACGGTCATTGCCATGTCATGGCGATCGGCATTGCTAATCAGTGAGTTCGGTATATCGACCGGATTGTGGCCCGATCGGCGCCACTCATGGTCGATCGCCAAGACCATCGATCACTGAGCGGCGATCAAGTAGTAAATAGGGTTTTGGCCACAGAAGCCGCTCGTAGCCAGGCAGGCGACGACTACGGGCGGACGATCGGGATGAGGTCCATCGATCGCGCCAAGAGTTCCGTTGGACTACAACGGTCGGGATCCGACGTGTTCGGAGGCCGTTGTAGTGGCGGATCATTGCCAAGCGACGATCGTGATGGCGGCACGGAAGAAAACAGCCCTCTCTATAAAAAGAGAGGGTGTAAGCCTTTGAGAGGCTAATGCTTATGCTCCAAGTGATCTTCCTAGTGCCCCACAAGCTCTAAACTCTTCTTACTCGCTTTTACTCTATTCTATTTGTAAGAAGAGTGATCTTGATTGTAAAGGTTACCTCCACCTAGCTTGGTGTAAAGGAGAGACCATTTAGTGGATTGGTTTAACGGAGTGATTCACCGAGGACGAATCGGGGACCGTGGATTAGCGGCGTAGCCGTGAACCACGTTATACCATCGTGTTAGCGTTTGTTTTATTGTTTGTCTTTTGCTTTGTATTTGTATATTCCGCTTGCGCTAATCTTTTGTAGACGAGAGCAATTTACGACGTCCAACGTACGAGGGCTATTCACCCCCCTCTAGCCGGCCATCCGATCCCCTACAAGTGGTATCAAAGCCGAGGAAAGCTTGTCGAGGACTAACCGCCACAACAAGCAACTTTTAAAATGGCCGGCTCCAACATCCATCCTCCGAAGTTTGAAGGAGAATTCGCTTGGTGGAAGAAGCGAATGGAGGTATTTTTCAAAACGGATTTTGATATAATGGTTACAATGGAATCCGGTTTCGTTTTGCCTAGGGATGAAGAGGGGAAGCCAATCGAAAAATCACGATGGACTAAGAAGCAAAGAGAGGAGCACCTTGCGAACTCAAAGGCAAAACATCATCTTTTCAATGTGCTCCCCCAACAAGAGATCAACCGGATCGGAGAATGTGCTAGCGCCAAAGAGATGTGGGAGAAGCTTATAGAACTCCATGAAGGCACATCCGAGGCCAAGCTAGCAAGGAGAGACCTCCTCCGCTCCCAACTATCCAATATAAAACTAGAAAAGGGAGAAAAGGTAACCTCACTACACTCTAGGTTTAAAGAAATTTTAATTGGGCTAACAAGTGTAGGTGAGAAGCTATCAAACCGGGACATGCTCATGAAGGCTATAGATGCCTTTCCCCGGTCCTCAAAGTGGAGCTCCATGGTGGATTCGTTCTACATCTCCAAGAACTTAGAAGTGAGCACCTTGGAGGAATTCTTCTCAACAATGGAGCTCCACGAAACTAGGCTTGAAGGAATACAAGAGGAGCCTAGAATTCAACCCTCAAGAGGAGTAGCATTGTTGGCGAACAAGGGGAAGAAGATGGAAATCCCCTCCTCCTCCATGGATAGCACCGAAGAAGCCTATATGGTAAGGAGGGTAAGACGTGCTTTTAAGAATTTTAGATTTGATAAATCTAATGATAGGAATAGAAGACCAAGGGGGAAGGTCATATGCTACAATTGCCAAGGAGAAGGGCACATAAGGGATAATTGTCCCCTCCTAAACAAAAGCAAAGAAGAAAAGAAAAAGAAGGAAGAAAAGAAGAAGAAAAAGGGGAGCAAGAAAAAGAAGGAAGAGGAGAAGAAGACAAAGGAGAAGGGAAAGGCTAAAGCTCTCAAGGCAAGGACTTGGGATGATCCATCTTCATCCTCCTCATCATCATCGGATGAGGAGAATGCCTTTGTCACCAATTTGGCCTTGATGGCCTTTGATGACTTGGATTGCTCTTCATCCGAAAATGAAGGATCAAGCTCAAATGGGGAGAGCTCAAATGAAGGGGGAGCTTCTACATCCTCCTCATCCGAAGAAGAAGAGGACATGGAAACTATGGTAACAAATCTAACCCCTAAGAAAATAGTTTCCATGGTTTCTAGCTTAACTAGAGATTTATTTAGAGCTAAGAAGAAAAACAAAAGCATGCTAGATCAAATTAAGGACCTAAAAAATAAACTAGAAAATGCATGCTTAAATGATAATATTTCTTCTAGCTTAAATGAAGCATGCTCACATGACCTTTATGTGCCATTAGATGTTAGTGATGCATGTATAAATGAAAATAGGGCCTTAAGGGAAAAAGTAGATTATTTAACAAAAGCCCTAGAAAAATTCACTATTGGCTCCAACACATTGAACATGATCTTAGGGAGCCAAAGAGCTAGCTTCAACAAAAAGGGCCTAGGCTACAAGGAAAAGAAAAATGAAAAAGCCTACAAATGCCTTATAGCTAGGGGACAAGATAAGAAGAAGGTAATTGCTAGGAAATGGATCCCCAAGGAGTATTTAGTGAACCCAATAGGAAAGAATCTATTTTGGGTTCCAAAATCCATCCTTAAGGGTTAGAAAACCCCTAGGGTAGTCAACCACATGGTCCTAACCTATATCATATTTTGGTTGACTTAGGATGACGGGACAACATTTTTTAGATAGTGTTGGGTGATGATAACGTGCCCATAAATAGGTAATAATGCCTAAATCATGATGATTGATGTAATTCCTATGTGTATTTACAATCATGAGTTATGTTTTTGAAATTTGGCATGTTATCATAAGAAATAGGTTTGAATCATGCTTTAGGTGATACTTTGTTTATTATCATCATAAAATACCTAATGCATGATTATAATTTGATGGATACATGAGTTTCATGATCATAATGTGAAATTCATTCATATATGTCATTATGATCATGTTAATTGTTAGGATGATACTTAACCATGATAGAATTACATGAATATATTGGTTAAGTATATACAAATACCCCCTAGGATGCATCTCACACTCACTATAGGCTAACTTGATTGAAAACTTAGCATGGGTGAGATATTAGGATGATACAAATGTCCACTAATGCCTATGGCATTTAGATGGTCATTTAAAGTATCAACATAGCAATAATAGACCAATCATGGGGAAGGCTTATGTCTAATTCATAGACATATTGCCCAAAGATCATGGTTGGATATCTCATATGTTTTCAAAACAATTTCTTACCTTAAAATACATGTATTCATGTTTTGAAACAATTGGATGCAAAACTAGGTAGCTAACTTGATACTAGAATGATCAAAAACCTAGTGGTTTTTAGAGCTTTTGGATTTTTGGCAAAAACAAGAAAATATAATGAGTTTTCATGAAAAACTATTTTTCATTGATAGATATACTTAAAAGAAATATGTTCCCCAAATTTCATGATTTTTCAAATTTTCTGGAATTTATAATGCATTTCTGAAATTCATCCAGAAAATTAAAAATTCGGATTCCTTTGTGCGATCATTTGCCATATGCGATAGCGATCATTGGTTTGAAGGCGAATTCAGTTTGTAAACCTACAACAAGTGGTAGAAATATACTTAATGCCATCAACAAGTGGTACCCTATTTTAAATCAACTTGTCATATTTTCCCTCCATTATACTTGATGCCATGAGCTTATAACTTAGTGTTAATCTTTTTGATGGTGTCAAAGGGGGAGAAATAATTATGTTTAAGTTAATTATTTTAAGGGGAGAAATATATGATAGGGGGAGAAAATTTGCATAGAGAGTTTCATGGATTAAGGGGGAGTTGCATGTTGTTATATCATGTTTATCTTTACATGCTTTCTTACCTTAGAATTTATATCAAATGTTTTTACCTAACTTAAACGGATTGCCACACATCAAAAAGAAGGAGATTGTTAGGGCAATCTCTTGCCGTAATATGGTTTTGATGGTGTGGCAAAGGGTTTAAGTTAGTTTGATATGTTGATGTGATATGTGCGTTGAAGTCGTGCAGGACTTAGTAATTCGCACATGGAGCCGTGGCGAGTTTCACATCTCATGACTCGTGCCTTGAGTCGGTGTAGGATAGCTTTGCGGAAGCCGTGCGCTTGGAGCATCCGAGGGACCGCCGGACGAGAAGCTTGGAGTGAAGCCGGAGGAAGTAGACTTCGAGGCAAGAGACGCGAAGGAGCATTGCAGAGCCGTCGCTGATCGCCGAGGGCGTGGCCGAAGCGAAGAGAACTTCAAGGCGAGGACTCAGAAATGAGTGGCGATTGTAACCGAGGAAGGGTAGCTCTTAGGTGAAACTTGGCCATTTGGCCAAGTGTCGGATGGGTTTTCGACACCCGGTCATTGCCATGTCATCGATCGGCGCTCTGAGTCAGTGAGTTCGGGGTATCGGCCCCGGATTGTGGCGATCGATCGCGCCATATTGGCGGTCATTGCCAAGACCATCGATCATTCTTGGCGGCCGATCGGTAGTAAATAGGGTTTTAGCCCGCGAACCGCTCGTAGCCGGCGGCGATCGACTACGGAAGCGGCCGATCGTGATGAGGTCCATCGATCGGGACTACAAGGGATCCCGTGTTCGGAAGCCCTCTCTATAAAAAGAGAGGGTGTAAGCCTTTGAGAGGCTAATGCTTATGCTCCAAGTGATCTTCCTAGTGCCCCACAAGCTCTAAACTCTTCTTACTCGCTTTTACTCTATTCTATTTGTAAGAAGAGTGATCTTGATTGTAAAGGTTACCTCCACCTAGCTTGGTGCAAAGGAGAGACCATTTAGTGGATTGGTTTAACGGAGTGATTCACCGAGGACGAATCGGGGACCGTGGATTAGCGGCGTAGCCGTGAACCACGTTATACCATCGTGTTAGCATTTGTTTTATTGTTTGTCTTTTGCTTTGTATTTGTATATTCCGCTTGCGCTAATCTTTTGTAAACGAGAGCAATTTACGACGTCCAACGTATGAGGGCTATTCACCCCCCCTCTAGCCGGCCATCCGATCCCCTACAATGTACACATCCTCGAGCAAGTTTCCATTCAGAAACACGATTTTGACATCCATCTATCAGATCTCATAAGCTGTCATGAATTTTCTTGAAACCTTTAGCTACCAATGGCCCTTATAGTATTCGTAAGTCCATCCATGTCAGTCTTTCTCTTAAAGACCCACTTACACCCAATGGGTTTGACGCCTTCAGGTGGATCAACCAAAGTCCATACTTGGTTGGTGTACATGGATTCCATCTTAGATCTCATGGCCTCTAGCCATTTCTCAGAATCTGGGCTCATCACAGCTTCCTGATAGGAGGTAGGCTCATTCTCAATGAGCATAACGTCATCATGGTCAGACAAGAGAAATGAGTATCTCTTAGGCTGACGACGTACCCTATCAGACCTGCGAAGAGGTAGGTTTACCTGAACAGGTTGTTTTCCATAACTCTTTGTGCAACAATCTCATCATCCACAACACTTTGTAGTTCCTATTCAACCTCCATCTCGGCCTCAGTGTTATAATCCATATCTTGAATTTCTTCAAAATCGAACGTACTCCCACTAGTTTTTCTATAAACAAAGTTCCTTTCTAAAAATACCCCAGTCTTTGCCACAAACACTTTGTGATGACTGGGAATGTAGAAGTAATATCTCTTCGTTTCCTTGGGATATCCAACAAAATATCATTTATCGAATTTGGGTCCCAGTTTGTCTGAGACTTGACATTGAACGTAAGCCTCACAACCCCAAATCCTCATGAAAGACATCTTGGAATTTTTCCTTGTCTATATCGTATATGGTGTCTTTATCACAGCTTTGGATGGAACACGGTTAAGAGTGAAGGCTGCTGTGTCTAGAGCATATCTCCAAAAAGGTATAGGAAGATATGTGTGACTCATCATAGATCGTACTATATCTAATAGGGTACGATTCCTCCTTTCGGATACACCATTCCACTATGGTGTTCCAGGAGGAGTGAGTTGGGATAGAATCCCACACTCAGCTAAATAGTCACGAAACTCATGGCTAAGGTATTCACCACCTCGATCTGATCGAAGTATCTTAATACTCTTGTCAAGCTGGTTTTGTACTTCATTCTTGAATTCTTTGAACTTTTCAAAGGATTCTGACTTATGTGTCATCAGATACACATGACCATATCTACTGAAGTCATCAGTAAATGTAATGAAGTACCTATAACCACCGCTAGCAGCAACATTGAAAGGGTCACATACATCACTATGTATAAGTCCTAACAAGTCTGTTGCTCTCTCGCTATGTCCACTAAAGGGAGTCTTGGTCATCTTGTCTAGAAGGCAAGACTCGCATGTCTCATATGATTCAAAATCAATTGAGTTCAGCAACCCATCCTTATGGCGCTGGGATAAGCGACTCTCATTTATGTGAGCTAAGCGACAATGCCAGAGATAGGTTTGGTTCAACTCATTTGACTTGAACCTTTTGGTACTTATGTTATAGATGGGGTTCTCTAAGTCTAGAATGTAGAGTTTGTTCATCAGAGGTGCACTACAATAGAATATATCATTTACATAAACTAAACAATATTTGTTCTTTATTATAAATGAAAAGTCTTTCTTGTCTAAACAAGAAACTGAAATTATGTTCTTCGTAAGAGCAGGTACATAACAACATTCATCTAATTCTAGTACAAGCCCAGAGGACAGAGATAGGAAATAAGTTCCTACAACAACATCAGCAACCCTTGCTCCATTGCCTACTCGTAGGTCTACCTCGCACTTTGTCAGTGCCCTGCTATTTCTCAGTGCCTGCACATTAGTACAAATATGAGAAGCACATCCGGTATCAAATACCCATGATGAAGAAATAGATAGATTGACTTATATAACATATATACCTGAAGTAGAAATCTCACTTTTTTTTTTCTTAAGATCTTCCAAGTATGATTTGCATTTATGCTTCCAGTGTCTAGCTTCCTTACAGTGGAAGCAAGTCCCTTCCTTGGCCACCCCTCCTTTCGATTTCAGTGTCTTGCCCTTGCCCTTGGCTTGGGACTTTCCCTTAACATTTAGGTTTGCCCTTGGCTTGGGACTTTCCCTTACCTTTAGGCTTGCCCTTGCCTTTCTTCTTTTGCACCATCAAAATAGAGTCAGGTTTTCCCTTATTAAGGTTGAGCCCAGTAGTTCTCAACATACTAAGCATCTCAAGCAGTGGCTTATCAATTTCATTCATGTTGTAATTCATGACAAATTGATTGTAGATTTCTGGCAAGGATTGCAAGATCAAGTCAGTGGCCAGTTCTTGGCCACGTGGGAATCCCAACCTCTGTAGGTTCTCTATGTACCCAATTATCTTGAGTACATATGAACCTATGGGAGTCCCATCTTGCATCTTGCACTGAAACAGTGCCTTAGAGATCTCGTATCTCTCGTGCCTTGCTTGTCCTTGATATAGTTGACGAAGATGTTCAACCATATCAAAAGCATTCATCAACTCGTGTTGCTTCTGAAGCTCAGAGTTCATGGTCGCGAGCATGAGACATGACACATCTAATGCATCATCTTGATGCTTCTTGTAATCATCTCGGTCAGCTCGCGAGGCAGTGGCAGGAGCTGCTTTGGGAATGGGTTGCTCCAAGACATACAGTTTTCTTTCTTGTTTGAGAATGATTCTCAGATTTCTGTACCAGTCCAAGAAATTAGCTCCATTGAGCTTGTCCTTCTCAAGGACAGAACGCAAGGAGAGAGTGTTCGTATTAGACGACATGGCAATCTACAACATAAATAATGCAGAAAGTAAATATCATATTCCATTTATCATTTAATTAGGCCTTTAATTAAATGATGCTCTCACTGAATTATAGGACTTTTGTAGAATCGAGTTATAGATATGGTCAAACCACATTACTAGATTCATACAAACTAGCTATAATTCTCGCGGGACAAGATCCACATCATACTACGCCTTGAGTTAGCTTTGGCTACCGATTTCCTGGAGGTGACAACCAGGCTACCGATGACTCCGCATTTCTGCACTAGCCACCTGGGACCTGATTTATCCCCCTCCACATGTAGGGGCAGTGGTGGGGGCCGCTAATATGGCGGTTCCACATTTTTTTTGAGTTAGCTTTGGCTAAATCATCCGAGACTTAGTATGATCGGTAGGTAACAAATTTCCAATTGCATCTTTATGCAACTCTTGTTTATAGGATCAAGATCCACATTTACAAAAGAACTTGAGTTAGCTTTGGCTAAATCGCCCAAGATTTAGTGTAAATGTAATCTTATCCTATCCTTCTAACCGTTGGAATATACCTATAGTTTTATCCGATTCAATTGAGTTAACTAGTTTCACTCAATCTAATTGAGCTTATTCTCACCCAAGCTTTGATAGGCGGGACCAAGATTGTCCCTCCGCACCCTACCAAGATAATATGCATTGCTCTGCTTTGGCAGATTCAACAACAACAAATGATCGAGGTGGTGATGGGTATCAAAACTTGGTAGGCATTTCGAGTTGACTCGATTAAGATCTAATCTAATCATGAATGTGTATCATATACGCATTAAGGCATTAATTACCCTATACTAGCATGCATCACATACATACAAGCAAAATATACTAGCATGCATCATATACATACAAGCAAAAAAATATACTAGCATGCATCATATACATATAAGCAAAAAATATACTAGCATGCATCACATACATACAAGCATAAACAAATATATATATATATATATATATATATATAGCATGCACAACACAAAAATGACGCGCAAGCCGTATTATGAATTACAACACATTTTATCAAATCACTTTAGGGTTCTTGGGCTATGACCATCACAATATCATACATAATTCTAAATTATGTATTTTACATTAATTTCTATAATTTTTCTTTTTTTTCAATTTTATGAGTCACATCTCCGCAACGGTCTCGCTAAGCGATTTTCGGGCGCGATCACGGGACAATGCCCCTTGCGAGGTTAGGGGCAGCGCCCCTACTCGCAAAATGAATCTCGTGAGTGTTCCATCTTGATCTTATAACGCCTTAAGTCATTGTTCCAAAAGACTAAAGCGAGATTTCGCCATTTCGGAGAGTTTTTCTCGGTGGTTGAAGCCTATAAGTGTCCAAACACTTGTTGCTTCGACTCTTAGAGAAAAATACTCACAAAAATCTATAAAATTAAGAAAATTATAGAAACTTACAGATCTGTAATTTTTCATATCTAATACAAAAATAACAAAACCAAACACGTACATGCTTCGCACGTGGCTCTGATACCGCTGTTGGACTATCCGAGCCGCAAAAATTGCTTTTTGCGTTGCAAAAATCTCGAAAGTCGGCCACGAATCCGCACGAAGATTAAAAAAATTATAGTACATGTACATGTTTAGAAAACCTAGATCTACTTTAGATCAACATGAAAAGAGCGTTACCCTTGTAGCAACGCCCTTCGTTTATCCCGCTCGTCCAAACGATTTGTCGGATTTTGTAGAGTGTCAAGTGTACACTCCTCTACACGTATCCACAAGGATAATAGGTGGAGAGAACCACCTTGAGTGTGCTAGCACTCTTGGAGGTCACGGCAAGGAGGATGAGGGAGAGAGCTAGAGAGGAGAGGAAGAAGAAGATGAAGTTAATTCCCTTCAATTAACCACTAACTCATGCATAAGTTGGCTGACCACATTAAGGAGATTTAAACCATGTAATACCAAGAGTCATGGCACTTGGTCTCCCTCATGAGGTGGCACAATATGATGTGTCCATGATGATGTGGAACATCATCATTGGCCGACCCCATGCTAAGTCACAATGATGCGACATTTGATCAAGTCAAACTTGACCCTTCATCTTCCCTCTCAAGTCAAGTCAAACTTGACCTATTATCTCCCATGGTTGATCAAATCCAACAATTTGATTGAAGTCAATTTAATTTAATGAATCTCTATTCATTAGTTTAAATTGACTCAATGAATCAAATCTAAATTAGACTCATTCAACACTTGAATCAAATTAAGTCCAACTTAATTAATCTAATTTGGATTACTCTTAATCCAATTTGGTTCATCATATGAAACTAATCCTCTTGGTCCATCATATGAACTTAATCTCCATCTAATTGTCCTTCGTGTGTGACCCTATAGGTTCTTGTAACGTTGGCAATGTTCCTAAACCGATTTAGAAAAATAAGCAATAAACGGTATCTAGCAATACATCATTACTACACAAGTTACAAGAATGTTGAGATCCAACATCACCTTTGTGACTACTAATTGTGACTCTCATAATATGTGATAATGTCCCTCTATCCTTGACATCTAGATTGACCAATTGAGGCATAGACTATGTCATCCTCTGTACAATCTATATCTTGAACTCCAAGTAGACTCACTCTAATCAAATGAGCTCAATATCTCATATTGACTCATTTGGGCATGGTCATGCACTTAGTGGTCTCACTCTATCAAGAATCATGATATCACTCCCGTCATATAGGAGGGATAGATCCCATCTACATCACTCACATTCCTCCGCATAATTTGTTACATACCCAGTAATCGCCTTTATAGTCCACCCATTTACGGGTGACGTTTGACGAAGCCAAAGTATGCAACTCCTTATGTAGGGAACCATGGTGACTTCAGGTCCAAGAACTAATAGTCACATGAAAAAGTATATGACACTCATATAATGATCCATGATAATTTCTCATGGCGGATCATTCAGTATACATTCTCCAATGTATACCCATGTGTTAACTTGATATCTCATATCCATGACTTGTGAGATCAAGTCATCGAGTTGACCTACATGCTAGTCTCTTCGTATTAACATTGTCCCTGAATGTTAATACTTGACTAGGAATGATTAAGAGTAGTATTCTCTATACCATCTCATTATCGATTCAACAAATTGATTGATATAGATTAGAACTTTCTACTCAAGGACGTTATTATACTTAGTTGTTTGGCACCAATACAAGTAAGTATAATAACCATAAAGAAATGCCTTTATATATATAGGAATATGATACAACAAGTCCATACAACAATCATCACATTATTGGCTCTAGGGCTTTCACTAACAAGAGCAACAAAACAAGTGTAACGAAACAAACGGAATACAAATGAAACGAAAACACTTTACACAAGAGGTTTTGCTTGATCTTTGTGTTTGGTTGCTTTAGAATGCTTTTGAAGACCTGGATTGTAATAACACTTCTCTTCAAATTCTCCAATGAACCAACAACCAAGAACTCCTCAACTTACTCCTTTTATAAGCTCCGTCACGGGTTCATCGCTAACCAGTCGACTGATCTTACCCTTAATCGACTGGTCACTTATCCGTTGTCTCACAGCGGCTTAATCCACGTCGAATTTCAAATGATCAGTCGACTACCATAAGCTATGAGTCAACTGTTATAAGCTACCAGTCGACTGCCTAGTCGACTCAGAAACTTTCTGTGCTCTATCCGCTCCCTCGATCATGGTGGTCGTCATCAAGTTCCTCATGGCTTCCTTCTTAGCTGCCCGATTCTGGTGTACGAAAATCTCTTTGAGATTGAGCATCATGTCATAAGCAGTGGGCATGGCTTGATGCTGAGTTTGCAGTACATTTGACATAGATGCCAAAATGTAACACCGCGTCATCTCATCGACCTTTATCCACTTCTTATAACTCTCTTTCTCCTTTTCCCCAGAATCATCTGCAGGCTTAGGAGGGCACTATTCGTGGAGTACATATTTGTATTCCTCAACAGTCAAGACAATGTCAAGATTCCTCTTCCAATCAACATAGTTGGGTCTAATAAGTTTATTCTCTTTTAGTATCACAACAAGTGGGTTGAAAGTCATTTTGAAAGAAAACCTAAGAATCACATAGATCAAAACATTAGATTTCAAAAATTATTGATTCCTCAAACAATAAAATTTTAAAATCAACCAACACCTCAAAACACCGAGAATATCGTATGCCACGATAGTGTGGACGTATAAGAATTCTACATTTGTAAGAGGAGATTTTACCCATTAATTTTACTATCTTGTCAACCTAACTTTTTGACAAGTAAAATTAATAGTTGGTTTCTCTTTGGCCCTACAAATAAAAGCCGTTACTCCAATAGGGAGGATACTTATATTTGTATCTAAGTGTTCACCATTACTCGGTACCAAGGTAATTATCTCGGGTTATGTGCCTTCCGATGGAGAAGTAGACATGCTCCTTAATGATTCCCTATAACCATATTTGACCTTGTGATCCGCAAAAAAACTCATCCGATGGGGAGGAAGGCACTCAGAGCCGACGCACAAGTTTGTTTGCATCACTTGTTAAGTCATAATGAAGGTCGTGGGAATTTATAAAAATTTCTCTCTCCCACTTAGTAATTTGAAATTGAGGAATTTTCTAGCCTACGACATGCATATCAAACAATAAGCAATAAATATGAAAAATAAAATTTTCAAACTATTATGGCTTTTGTGTTCAATATGTCTCATGTCGTATCGCCTTCTCGTCCACTCCTCCTATACCATGTACGAGCCATCCAGAGATCCGAGCCGAGACTAAAAACTATTTTAATTTACATCCATCGATCCTATACTCCACGAGGGAGTGTACATGAAATCTAGATCGAAAGTAAACTAAAATAAAAAGAGTGGCTAAACAATGTCGTATCTAATTTATAAAAAAATTAAATACTAGCCTCGTCAACCCCGAGGATTCAACAAAATATATTATTACACACATACAATCACATACACACATATGGCTATAATAGTCGGATCTTATGCCTGCAACCAAAGAGTTAATCTACGCATATCCTACTATTATTCGGCACATATAATATATGAAAAATGCATAAGAGTAACCGAATCTTAAACACACAAAACTGAAAACCGTAGCTCCGATACCAATTGATGGGAGGGGAAACTTCGCTTCCCCTTTCGACTTAGTCGCTTGTTCACGGCAATCCCTTCTACATCCCTGGATAAAAAAAATTTATCCTTGACAAGAAGGATTGCCCAAGCAACCTTGTCATCGTCGTGCTATTCGTTTAGAGTAGTCACTTGAACAAACTTGTTGTTCAAGCGACCAACCTCTATTCCATGAATAGCCGCAGAATAGACGATGTACGGATCGCCGACTTTTGTGTTTACTTTCGGGGTCCAAGTATATTTAGCCACAAAATAGAATATATATCATGCATATAATTGAAAAACAAATATAAACATGTTACAAAAGAGAATAGAGAATCGATATACCCCTCGATCTTCTATTATATGACCTTCCTCCTTTCGGACGTCGTGTGGGTGACGATCTACCAAAAGCTGAAGCTCCTAGATCACCAAACTTCCTTCCTTGCTCGTTCCGAGCAAGAGGAAGAATAGAAACAAGACTCTTCTCCTTCCTTTAGCCAACCAACAAGCAACAAGCAATTTGCTTGCCGCCGACCAACAAGGAGAAGGGAGAAAAGGTGAATGCCGACCAAAGCTCCAAGGGAGAACCCTAAGCCTAGGTTTTACCAGCCAAAGAGAGGGAGAGGGGCTGCTTTGGATGCTGGCCAAGGGCTGGAAAGGGATGCTAGGTCGCCGGCCACCTTTAGAGAAGAAGAAAAAAGGAAAGACCTTCCTTATTTGGTGCTGCCAAGCCCAAACCCTAAGCCTAGCTTCTTGCTGCCCAAAAACCCTAATCCTATCTCTTGTTGGATTCAAGTTGCCGCCCACCCCTTGCCCTCCTTTTATAGAGTTAGGGATAAGCCTTGTTTTAATCTCCACCATTGGTTCTAGGGATTTAATCTCAACCATCGGATCTAGAGATTTAATCTCAACCGTCGGATCTAGAGATTTAATCTCTACCTTTGAATCTAGAGTTTTGTTTTTATCCATTGGATCTAAGCTTCATGAGGTATTAATAGGCTACAATAGGGACCATGAGGAGGAGTTAGATCTTGGCCACCCAATGGATCAAGCCCACATAAAGTCCGATCCATTAATGATAATCCAATCCACTAAAGGATTATCATTGATCTGCCTCACCAACCCCCATAAGTTAATATGGGCTCCATATATTATTTGTATATTTTCTCCTCGTGTTTAAGATCTCGAATGTCCGTCGATTAATTAATTTACTGACCATTAATTAATCAACATCTAACTCCATGAGTAGTACTACTCAACCTTTTCATCATGCCGGACCAAGTCCACCCGCAGGGTTTACATGATGAACCTTATGAGCTCCTCAAGGGGACATCATCATCCTAATATATAGGACACGGTTTCCTCCTATAATCAATGGCACACCATATAAATAATATCATTTCCCAACTTACCGAGCCTATCGATTTAATCTATAAATCTCGCCCATTGGTAAATCAAAGAAATGAATATTAAGTATATGTGCCCATTATTATATCACGATTAAGAGTATGTACAATATAATATCCGAGGTCCGATTCGATTATGTAGTCAGCAATAAATCGAATCACCTCTAAGTCGGTCCTGCTCAATACACACAAAGTGCACTAGTGTGATTCTATGGTCAAGACAAACCAATACCAAATCACACTACAGCCATTCCAATTGTTTGTCCAAAACCATCTCGGTTGTGAGCCTTTACTTATACTTTACAAGGAACCGATAACATGATCTCCCATGTGACACCACACACCTTGTTATCTACAATGTAATGTATTAGACAATATGCATAATCATAAAAATATGCAAACAATGATCATGTGATTCTTATTTCAAAATAAAGATATTCATACAAAAGATAGACTTTTCAGTATACATCCCAACAGTTGGCCCAAAGGAAAATCATCTTTATGCCAGATATATGTTTAAAGAAGATTCACTATAAATATCATACATGTAAGATGTCGACCCAATGGAAGTCATGTTATGTAACTGATTAAAGGATTAGTAAACTAGGATTATATAACCAAACCTAACTCATATTGGGTTATTAATCATGCACATATTGTGTCGGCCCAAAGGAAAGAACATTATGTGGCAGATTATAGTGCTTTGAGTTAGGATTAGAGAGAACTTTTAACAAGTTACAATCTAATTCAAAGATTAATTGTAATGTTGTATTTGGTATCTCATAAAGGGGCTTATATATATATATACATATTTATCGTTATTGGTGTGAGCATCTGTTCTGTTCTATTCTTTCTTTTATTTTATAGCACAAATGATATCTACCAATAAACTTAATATTCTAACAACTTTAATTTTAGAAACCATTGGACATAAAAGGACTATTAGGAGTAAGGTTACTAAAACTGCAGTGTCTGGTAATGATCTTCTCAACTTAGTTAGTTCAGAAGTCAATTTCGTTATTGTACCTACTGACACATTGTGGATAGACACTGGTACTACCACTCATATTAGTGTCACTGAGCATGGTTGTCTTACTAGTCGACTGTCTATTGATGGTGAAAGATACATCTATATTGGTAAAGGCAAGAAGGCTAGAGTGACTGTTACAGGTATTTTTAGGCTTTGTCTAGGGACTGATATATTTTTGGATTTGGAAAATACATTTGTAGTTCCATCCTCTAGGATGAACTTAATTTCCATTTCTTCTTTGGATAAATTAGGATATACTTATTCATTTGGAAATGGAATATTTAGAATTTTTCAAAATTCAAAACTTATTGGTATTGGTTCCCTAGTTGACAAGCTATACAGGTTAACCACTATAGCTCTCACTGACAACATAATAATGCACAGTATAGGTACGAAATGCAATTTGACTGATGAGAATTCATCTATATTGTGGCATAGGCATTTAGGATATATATCCAAGCAACATTTAGAAAGGTTAATGTCACAAGGAATTCTCCATTCCCTTGACATGCCATACTTTGATGTTTGCATGTAGTGTGTCAAAGGGAAAATGACTAACAAGAGGAATAAAGGTGCAAGTCGATGTAGTAGCACTTTATAACTGATACATACAGATATATGTGGGTCATTTCCTAAGGCATCTTGGAATGGAAAGACATATTTTATCAGTTTTATAAATGATTATTCCCAATATGGCTACTTGTACCTTCTGCATGAGAAGTCACAGCCCTTGGACATGTTTAAGATCTTCAAAGTCGAAGTTGAAAATCAACTAGGTAAAAAGATCAAAGTTGTCAGATCCAACCGTGGAGGTGAATATTACGATCATTATGATGGATCAAGTGAACAACATCCAGGACCTTTTGCCAATTACCTATCTGAGTGTGGTATTGTGGCTCAATACACCATGCCTGGTACTCCTCATCAGAAAGGTATAGCTGAGCGAAGGAACCGAACCCTAAAGGACATGGTGAGAAGCATGTTGTCTTTTACTTCTTTACTAGAGTCCTTGTGGGGTGATGCACTCAAGACTGCAATGTACTTATTTAATAGAGTACCCAGTAAGGCAGTAAGTAAAACCCCATATGAGCTATGGACGGGTAAGCAGCCTAGTATTAGGCATTTACACGTTTGGGGTTCTCTAGCTAAGGCCAGGCCTTATAAGCCTAAAGAAAAGAAACTGGACCCAAGGACAACTACCTGTCATTCTGTAGGGTATTCTGAAAGGTCAAGGGGCTTTAAGTTTTATGATCCCACAAATAGGTCCTTTTTCGAAACAGAAAATGCCAAGTTCATTGAGGATAGTGGGAGAATAGACCCGAGGGATATATCCTTTGAAGAGGATAACACTTGTCATCCTACCTCAATTACTACAGATGCAATTAGTAATGGTATGGTTACTATACCCTACGTTATTGATGTTGCACATCCGGTGGGAGTAGTACTTCATGATGTCCCTATATCCTCCCCTATGCAAGTAGAGGAACCATCTGCTCAAATTGAGGTACACCCTCCTATGGTTGAGCAGGTTCTCCAAGCACCTTAAATGCCTCAATTCAAGGCGATCTACTAGGGAAAGGAGATCCACAGTTTCACATGAGTTTACTTATCTCCAAGAGCATGAGTTTGACATAGGGCTGAAAGATGATCCTTCATCATTCTAGGAAGTCAAACAGTGCTCTAATCTTGAAAAGTGGATTGAAGCCATGAAAGATGAGATGAAATCTATGGCAGACAATGGCGTATGAGATCTAGTCGAAATGCCTGAAGGGGTGAAACCTGTTGGTTGTAAATAGATATTTAAAACCAAACGGGATTCACTAGGCAATATCGAAAAGTATAAGGCATGCTTTGTAGCCAAAGGATTCACTCAGAAGGAGGATATTGATTACAAGGAGACTTTCTCACCTGTATCTACGAAAGACTCCCTAAGGGTAATCATGACACATGTAGCTCATTATAATTTGAAACTACATCAAATGGACATCAAGACTGCATTCCTTAATGGAGACATTGAGAAATCTATATACATGGTGCAACCAGAGAACTTTGAATCTGATGATTCAAAGCACCTAGTATGTAAGTTGAAGAAGTCCATTTATAGCTTAAAGCAGGCATCCCGTCAGTGGTACAAGAAATTTGATCAAGTGGTTACTTCATTTGATTTCAAAGAGAATCCAGTTGATCAATGCATTTATGTCAAGTTCAATGGGAGCAAGTTTGTGATACTTGTCCTATATGTGGATGACATTTTATTAGCAAGCAATTGTAAACAATTACTACATGAGACCAAGTCATTTTTATCAGGTAAATTTGAAATGAAAGACCTTGGTGAAGCATCTTTTGTATTAGGCATACAGATATATCATGATAGATCCAAGGGTATACTTGGATTATCACAAAAGGCCTATATTAAAAAAGTGCTCATATGGTATGACATGCAAAATTGTACACCTAGAGACACACCTGTGTCTAGAGGTGATAAGTTTAGCTTGCAACAATGTCCACAACGTGAACTTGAAATAAATGAGATGAAGAAATTTCCCTATGCATCAACAGTAGGGAGTCTCATGTATGCTTAGGTTTGTATGCGTCTGAATTTAGCATACATTGTTGGAATGTTAGGTAGGTATCTATGTAACCCTAGACCAGGACATTGGAAAGTTGTAAAGAGGGTAATGCGGTATCTACAGGGAACCAAAGAACTCATGCTTACATATCGGAGATCTAGTCAGCTAGAGGTGATTGGATATTCATATTCTGATTTTTCTAGATGCTTGGATAGCAGGAGGTCCACCTTAGGTTTTTTCTACATGCTTCCTGGAAGAGTTGTGTCATGGAAAAGTGTCAAACAGACGCTTATAGTGACTTCCACAATAGAGGCAGAATTAATAGCCTGTTATGAAGCATCAAATCACGGGATATGACTGTGGAATTTTATGACAAAATTTTAGGTCATCGATGGTGTTGAAAGACCATTGAAAATTTTCTAAGATAACAAAGCTACAGAACTCTATTCCAAGAACAACCGCAGCTCGTCGAAGTCAAAACACATCAACATCAAGTACCTGGCGATTAAGGAAAGAGTACATGAAGGTAGGAAACTTCGCTTCCCACTTCAACTCGGTCGCTTGTTCATGGCGATCCCTTCTACGTCCCCGGATAAAAAAAATTTATCCTTGATAAGAGGGATTACCCAAGCAACCATTTCATCGTCGTGCTATTCGATTAGAGTGGTTACTTGAACAAACTTATTGTTCAAGCGACCAACCTCTATTCTACGAATAGTCACGGAATAGACGATGTATGGATCGCCGACTTTTGTGTTTATGTTCGGGGTCCAAGAATATTTAGCCACAAAATAGAATATATCATGCATATATAATTGAAAACAATTACAAACATGTTACATATGAAGTTAGATAAGTGTTATACCTCTCGATCTTCTATTGTATGACCTTCCTCCTTTCGAACGTCGTGTCGGTGATGATCTACCAAAAGTTGAAGCTCCTAGATCACCAATCTTCCTTCCTTGCTCGTTCCGAGCAAGAGAAAGAATAGAAACAAGAATCTTCTCCTTTCTTTATCCAACCAACAAATAACAAGCAAGTTGCTTGCCGCCGGCCAACAAGGAGAAGATGAGAATGATGAATGCCGGCCAAGAGCTCCAAGGGAGGACCCTAAGCCTTGTTTCCACCGGCCAAGGAGAGGAGAAGAGCTAGGTTTGGACGCCGGCCAAGGGAGGAGAGGGGTTGTATGGGCGCCGCCCACCAAGGAAGAAGAAGAAGATAAGGAAAAGGTTTCCTTATTTGGTAACGCCAACTCCAAACCCTAACTCCAAGCCTCTTGCCGCCAACTCCAAACATCCCTTGCTTCTTATTATTCTCCACGCCAACCCTTAAGCCCCTTTTTATAGAGTTAAGGATAAGCCTTGTTTTAATCTCCACCATTGGTTCTAGGTATTTAATCTCAACTGTCGGATCTAGAGATTTAATCTCTACCTTTGGATCTAGAGTTTTGTTTTCATCCATTGGATCTAGGCTTCATGAGGTATTAATAGGCTACAATAGGGACCATGAGGAGGAGTTGGATCTTCGCCACCCAATGGATCAAGGCCACATAAAGTCCGATCCATTAATGATAATCCAATCCACTAAAGGATTATCATTGATCTACCTCACTAACCCCCATAGGTTAATATGGGCTCCATATATTATATGTACATTTTCTCCCCGTGTTTAAGATCTCGAATTTCCATCGATTAATTAATTTACTGACCATTAATTAATCAACATCTAACTCCATGAGTAGTACCACTCAACCTTTTCATCATGCCGGACCTAGTCCACCTGCAATGTTTACATGATGAACCTTATGAGCTCCTCAAGGGGACATCATCATCCTAATATATAGGACACGGTTTCCTCCTATAATCAATGACACACCATATAAATAATATCATTTCCCAACTTACCGAGCCAATCGATTTAATCTATAAATCTCGCCCATTGGCAAATCAAAGAAATGAATACTAAGTATATGTGCCCGTTATTATATCGGGATTAAGAGCATGTACAATATAATATCTGAGGTCCGATTCGATTATGTAGTCAGCAATAAATCAAATCATCTCTAAGTCGGTCCTTCTCAATACACACAAAGTGTACTAGAGTGATTCTATGGTCAAGACAAACCAATACCAAATCACACTACAACCATACCAATGGTTTGTCCAAAGCCATCTCGATTGTGAGCCTAAACTTATACTTTACAAGGGCCGATAACATGGTCTCTCGTGTGACACCACACACCATGTTATCTACAATGTAATGTATTAGACAATATGCATCACCATGAATATGCAAACAATGATCATGTGATTCTTATTTCAAAAATAAAGATGTTCATACAAAAGATAAACTTTTCAGTATACATCCCAATAATCTCCCACTTATACTAAAAGATTATGCTGTTCTCAAACTGTCATACATCTGATCCCCATTCCCTCCACATGCCTATCAAAATCTCTCGCCGGAAGGACCTTAGTGAAATGATCTACCAGGTTATCCTCCGATGCAATCTTGGCCACATCAACTTCTCTCTTTACGATTTCTCGTATCAGGTGGTACTTGCGCTCTATGTGTTTACTTGCCTTCTGGGCTCGTGGTTCCTTCGAGTTTGCAACTGCACCACTATTATCACAATAAATTGTAATAGTTCTAGGCAAATCAGGAATCACATCCAAGTCCATCAAGAAGTTCCTGAGCCACACAGCTTCTTTGGGCGCCTCAGAGGCTGCCACATACTCAGCTTCCAAGGTGGAGTCCACCACGCATTTCTGCTTGACACTCCTCCATACAATGGCTCCACCTTCCAAAGTAAACACAAAACCTGAGGTAGACTTACTGTTATCCCTATCAGATTGGAAGTTGGAATCCATGTAACCCACAGGGAGTAATTGGTCTGCCCGGTAAACCAGCATATAATCCCTAGTCCTTCTCAGGTACTTCAATATATACTTTACCGCAGTCCAATGTCCCTGTCCTGGATTACTCTGATATCTACTGACCATGCCCATGGCAAAGTAGATATCTGGTCTCGTACATAGCATCGCATACATGAGGCTTCCTACTGCAGAAACATAAGGAACCGCCTTCATCTCCTCTATCTCCTCAGATGATCTAGGACACATCTTCTTAGATAAAGGAACTCCATGCCTGAAAGGTAGAAAACCCTTCTTAGAGTTCTGCATGCTAAAACGATCCATAATCGTGTCTATGTATGAAGCTTGGGATAAGCACAACATCCTTTTCCTGCGATCCCTTATAACCTTGATCCCAAGGATGTGTGCCACTTCTCCCAAGTCCTTCATATCAAACTGTTTGGACAACCATACCCTTACATCCGATAACACCTTGATATTGTTGCCAATCAACAAAATATCATCTACGTATAGTACAAGAAATACCACTATGTTTCCGTCACATCTCTTGTATACACAAGACTCATTCAGACTTTGAATAAATCCATAAGACTGGATTACCTCATCAAAGCGGATGTTCAAAGATCTCAAAGCTTGCTTCAATCTATAAACGGACCGATTAAGCTTACATACAAGATGCTCTTTGCCTTTAGCAATGAATCCCTCTGGTTGCTTCATATAGATGTTTTCCTCAAGACTTCCATTAAGGAAAGTTGTATTGACATCCATCTGCCACACCTCATAATCCATATGAGTTGCTATGCATAAGAGAATCCGGATAGACTTAAGCATGGCTACCAGCGAAAAGGTCTCCTCATAATCGATACCCTCTTTCTGAGTATACCCCTTCGTAACAAGCCTCGCTTTGAAGGTCTCATCCTTCCCATCTATTCCTCTCTTTCTCTTGTAGATCCACTTGCATCCAATGGTTTTTACACCATCGGGTGGTTCTACTAGCTCCCAGACCTGATTTGAATCCATAGATTCAATCTCAGCATTCATTGCACTTTGCCAAGATACTGCATCTTTATCTTGGATTGCCTCGTCATATGTCCAGGGATCAGGTTCATGTTCGCCAGGGACCAAATCAGAAGATTCTCCCAAGAACATGAATCTATTAGGCTGTCTCACAACCCTCCCACTACGACGAGGTATCTCCTGTGTATCCTCTGCGACACGCGGTGCAGTGACATGTGGTATATCCTCTTGTACCGGAGGTACTAAAGTAGTGACTTCCCCTTTTAATTCCTCCAAAACAATTTTACTCTTGGGCTTGTGGCTCATCACATAGTCTTCCTCTAGAAATATGGCGTTCGTGCTAACGATCACCCTCTGATCTCTAGGACTATAAAACAAACCACCCTTCGTTCCTCTAGGATAGCCAACGAACATGCGTACTTCTGTACGAGGTTCCAACTTACCAGCATCCGCCTTCAGCACATGTGCTGAACTCCCCCAAATCCGAATATGTCTTAAACTAGGATTTCACCCAGTCCACAATTCTGTGGGAGTAGAAGGCACTGATTTAGATAGAACAAGTTCAGAATGTACACCGCCGTATCTAGAGCATATCCCCAGAACGAATCTGGCATCTCAGAAAAACACATCATCGATCTAATCATCTCCATAAGAGTCCTATTCCTTCGCTCTGCTACACCATTCTGCTGGGGTGTGTCAGGTGTAGACAATTGGGATTGAATCCCAGCCTCTGATAAGTAATTCCTAAACTCTCCCAAGAGGAACTCACCACCACAATCAGATAGTAGTGTCTTGATACTTTTACCTTGACGTTTCTCCACATCAGCCTTGAATTCTTTGAACTTGTCAAAGCATTTAGACTTGCGGCGCATCAAGTAAATGTATCCATATCTCAAATAATTGTCTATAAAAGAGACGAAATACTCAAAACCACCTCTAGCCTGGATAGACATAGGACCACACAAATCAGAATGAACCAATTCTAACACATCTTTGGCACGATACTCCTTGGCCTTAAAAGGCCTCTTGGTCATTTTACCCTCCAAGCAAGATTCTCAGGTTGGGAAATCTTCCACCACTAATGAACCCAGAGGTCCATCAGCTATCAAACTTTGAATTCTGCTTAGGTTAATATGACCAAGCCTAAGATGCCAAAGATATGTTTGGTTCATCTTCGAAGGTTCTTTTCTCTTATTGGAATTAGAAGATGAGTTATTAACTTCTATTTGCATCGTGGGAGCTTTTGGTTCAAGTGTGTATAAATTTCCTATCAATGCACCTGAACAGATAATGTCCCTATTCCTTTTTATAACAACTCTGTCATTAAAAGAAATAGAATATCGATCCATAAATAATTTAGAAACTGAAATTAAATTCTTTCTAAATAGAGGTAAATAAAGGCAATTCTTAAGAACCAAAACTTTATTTTTCTCAAAAGGTAAATAAACGTCTCCCACTGCAACAGCCGCCACCTTCGTGGCATCGCCCAAATATACGGTAATCTCTCCCTCAGCCAGTCGTCTGGTTTCCTAGAACCTCTGCAAAGTATTGCAAACATGATCAGTGGCTCCCGTATCTACACACAAGGTGTCGGTAGATAACATCGCTAAACATGTTTCAATGACTAGATCAAAAGATATTCCTTTGTTCTGCTTGCGGTTGGAGCTGTCCTTCTTCCAGTGTCAAGTCTTCTTACAAGTGAAGCACTTGCCTTTCGACTTCTTCACTTCTCCCTGAGTTCCTCCCACCGCCTTTGCCCCAGTTTATTTCTTCTTCTTCTTTCCTTTCGGCTTAGAAGTAGAAACCTTTTGGGTCACCATGGCATATGCCTGAGCACTCTGACAAAATAGCCCCTCTACTGCCTGGAGTTCTGTCAGAAGCTCCGCCAATGAATACAACCTTTTGTTCATGTTGTAGTTCAGGCGAAACTGCTCAAAACTCCTAGGTAGAGACTGGAAAATGATATCGATCTGGGTTTCCCCATCGATATCTGCTCCGAGGACTTCCAACTCATTCAAATGAGTCATCAACTTTACAACATGATCCCTCACGGGTGTTCCCTCGATCATGGTGGTCGTCATCAAGTTCCTCATGGCTTCCTGCCTTGTAGCCCGATTCTGATGTCCGAAAATCTCTTTGAGATTGAGCATCATGTCATAAGCAGTGGGCATGGCTTGATACTGATGTTGCAGTACATTTGACATAGATGCCAAAATGTAACACCGCGCCATCTCATCGGCCTCGATCCACTTCTTATAACTCTCCTTCTCCTTTTCCCAGAATCATCCGCAGGCTTAGGAGGGCACTCTTCGAGGAGTACATATTTGTATTCCTCAGCAGTCAAGACAATGTCAAGATTCCTCTTTCAATCAACATAGTTGGGTCCAGTAAGTTTATTCTCTTTCAGTATCACAACAAGTGGGTTGAAAGTCATTTTGAAAGAAAACCTAAGAATCACATAGATCAAAACATTAGATTTCAAAAAATTATTGATTCCTCAAACAATAAAATTTTAAAATCAACCAACACCTCAAAACACCGAGAATATCGTATGCCACGATAGTGTGGACGTATACGAATTCTACATTTGTAAGAGGAGGGTTTACCCATTAATTTTACTATCTTATCAACCTAACTTTTTGACAAGTAAAATTAATAGTTGATTGATCTTTGGCCCTACAAATAAAACCAGTGACTCCGATGGGGAGGATACTTATATTTGTATCTAAGTGTTCACCATTACTTGGTACCAAGGTAATTATCTCGAGTTATGTGTCTTCCGATGGGGAAGTACACACACTCCTTAATAATTTCCTATAACCATATTTGACCTTGTGATCCACAAACAAACCCATCCGATGGGGAGGAAGGCACTCAGAGCCGACGCGCAAGTTTGTTTGCATCACATGTCAAATCTTAATGAAGGTCGTGGGAATTTATAAAAATATCCCTCTCCCACTTAGTAATTTGAAATTGAGAAATTTTCTATCCTACGACATGCATATCAAACAATAAGAAATAAATATGAAAAATAAATATTTTCCAACTATTATGGCTTTTGTCTTCAATATGTCTCCCGTCGTATTGCCATCTCATCCGCTCCTCCTACGCCATGTACGAGTCATCCGGAGATCCGAGCCGAGAAAAAATATTTTAATTTACATCCATCGATCCTATACTCCACGAGGGAGTGTACATAAAATCTAGATCGAAAGTAAACTAAAATAGAAAGAGTGGCTAAACAATGTCGTATCTAATTTACAAAAATTAAATACTAGCCTCGTCAACCCTGAGGATTCAACAAAATATACAATTATACACATACAATCACATACACACATATGGCCATAATAGTTGTATCCTATTCCTACAACCAAAGAGTTAACCTACGCATATCCTACTATTATCCGACACATATAATATATGAAAAGTGCTTAAAAGTAACCGAATCCTAAACACACAAAACCGGAAACCGTGGCTCTGATACCACCTGAAGGTAGGAAACTTCGCTTCCCACTTCAACTCGGTCGCTTGTTCATGGCGATCCCTTCTACATCCCCGGAAAAAAAAATTATCTTTGACAAGAGGGATTACCCAAGCAACCGTTTCATCGTCATGCTATTCGATTAGAGTGGTTACTTGAACAAACTTGTTGTTCAAGTGACCAACCTCTATTCTACGAATAGCCGCGGAATAGACGATGTAAGGATCGCCGACTTTTGTTTTTATGTTCAGGGTCCAAGTATATTTAGCCACAAAATAGAATATATCATGCATATATAATTGAAAACAATTACAAACATGTTATATATGAAAATAGATAAGTGTTATACCTCTCGATCTTCTATTGTATGACCTTCCTCCTTTCGGACGTCGTGTGGGTGATGATCTACCAAAAGTTGAAGCTCCTAGATCACCAATATTCCTTCCTTGCTCGTTCCGAGCAAGAGGAAGAATAGAAACAAGACCCTTCTCCTTTCTTTATTCAACCAACAAACAACAAGCAAGTTGCTTGCTGCCGACCAACAAGGAGAAGATGAGAAAGATGAATGCCGACCAAGAGCTCCAAGGGAGGACCCTAAGCCTTGTTTCCACCAGCCAAGGAGAGGAGAAGATCTCGGTTTGGACGCCGGTCAAGGGAGGTGAGGGGTTGTATGGGCACCGACCACCAAGGAAGAAGAAGAAGATAAGGAAAAGGTTTCCTTATTTGGTGCCGCCAACTCCAAACCCTAACTCTAAGCCTCTTTCCGCCAACTCCAAACCTCCCTTGTTTCTTATTATTCTCCACGCCAACCCTTAAGCCCCTTTTTATAGAGTTAAGGATAAGCCTTGTTTTAATCTCCACCATTGGTTCTAGGGATTTAATCTCAACCGTCGGATCTAAAGATTTAATCTCAACCGTCGGATCTTGAGATTTAATCTCTACCTTTGGATATAGAGTTTTGTTTTCATCCATTGGATCTAGGCTTCATGAGGTATTAATAGGATACAATAGGGACCATGAGGAGGAGTTGGATCTTGGCCACCCAATGGATCAAGCCCACATAAAGTCCGATCCATTAATGATAATCCAATCCACTAAAGGATTATCATTGATCTACCTCACCAACCCCCATAGGTTAATATGGGCTCCATATATTATATGTACATTTTCTCCCCATGTTTAAGAGTGTACTTCGTTCCAGTTACGTATTATATCAAACTCTTCCACTGTTCCACTTTTCTGTTACATCAACTCTGGATATACAGATCTTACGAGCGCCCAGTTAATAAATGTATTGTTGAGTAACATCTAATTAAGCTGGATGGACATCATCATCCTAATACATAGGACATGGTTTCCTCCTATAATCAACGACACACCATATAAATAATATTATTTCCCAACTTACCGAGTCTATCGATTTAATCTATAAATCTCGCCCATTGACAAATCAAAGAAATGAATACTAAGTATATGTGCCCGTTATTATATCGAGATTAAGAGCATGTAAAATATAATATCTAAGGTTTGATTCGATTGTGTAGTCAGCAATAAATCAAATCACCTCTAAGTCGGTCCTGCTCAATACACACAAAGTGTACTAGAGTGATTCTTTGGTCAAGACAAACCAATACCAAATCACACTACAACCATACCAATGGTTTGTCCAAAGCCATCTCGGTTGTGAGCCTATACTTATACTTTACAACGAGCCGATAACATAGTCTCCCGTGTGACACCACACACCATGTTATCTACAATGTAATGTATTAGACAATATGCACACCATAAATATGCAAACAATGATCATGTGATTCTTATTTCAAAAATAAAGATGTTCATACAAAAGATAGACTTTTCAGTATACATCCTAACAGTATAGAGTGGTCAAATAATAATAGAGCATATTTAGACAGACTAAATGTTGGCGGATCCGATCACCAAGGGACTGTTACCCAAGGTGTTTCATCAGCATGTATTGCGTATGGGGGTCCTTCATATGGATGAAGTACCCATTTAGTGGGAGCCTGTATTTATTTATATTTTGAATGCTCTTATGTATATATTGGACACATGTAGTTTTTTTTATTATCATACGAATAAAGTTTCCTTTTACATGTATATTTGTTGACACTTTGAATAAAGAAACATCATGATTTACTAATACAGTTTGCATATAGTGATTGTAAATGTGATGTAGGACTCATTAATGAGTCATAAGGTGATCATGATTTGCTAATGCAGTTTAGCATATGGTGCTTGCAAATGTGATCAGATTAAGTATTGGATCATAAGGAGGATGAGTTGAGAATAAGCATGTACATATCACATTATACATTTCTCATGTTACACATCCACATCAGACCTATATCATTGACGACATTGGTATTGTGATTACTGAAAGGTCCTACTACCGATTACATATATGGAGTAGCAACAATCACTTTAATCTTATGCCAATGAAGTTGATGGACCAGATTGTTTCAATTCAATATGACATGATATGCACAACTAAGGAATTTCGGTTATGTGTTACATTTGGAATCACATGTAGCCCAAGTGAGAGATTGTTGGTGGTGGGCTTACATATGATTATCATACACATCCAAGTGTGTTGTATCAGTTCAAACCCGATTAAAAGTGATCTAACCATTATGGTTTAAGTTAACAGGTTTGTGTTATTGGATGTGGGTTAATGGATTTTGGATCCATATGTGTAGAACCCTTTAACCCGTACCATTAGCATTGATGGGATGTTAACGGGTTTTGGGTTAACACTATATTTAGGGTGTGATCCCCGTAGGAGAGGATGATTCGGTCGACTCTCATTTTCCCCATCAGGTAGAGCATCTGGGGCCAGTCTCTCTCGACCCGTGGAAGATCAAGCCCTTCGGCTCGTCGACTTCTCCAGATATTCAGATTCTTCTAGTGATTATGGATTCAGGTGCATGTTTAACGCTTCCTCTCTTTAGTTTTAAGTTTTTTGCATACTCGTTGTAGATTGTCAGACAAGATCATGTGTATGGATCATTTTTGTTTTCAATTTTCCGATTACAAATGTGGATATACGATCCATTGAGGGATCCGAAGGATCCATCAAGAATTTTATATATGTTTTTACAAAGAAAGTCTATAATAAAAGAGGACAACGCCTACTAAATGTCTAGGAGGTGATGTAATAATTCATGCTAAAAATGTTAAGGTTGATCAAGAATATGACAGATATGTCATTCGGATTACAATGGAGCGGTAGGATGTTCAGTTTAATTTTTAGATATCTACGGTTTAATTTTCAGTCATGGTATATTTATAAAAAATTTCTTTAAAAGGAGTGACAAATCAAAATTGTTGTAATTGTTGAGGTTGTCCATGTGAGCATTTTCTATTGTACTTTGATGATCAATAAAAAACTTTCATGGGGCAGGATTGTTCATATCTAATATTAATTGAGCCTTATAAGACTTGAATAGCTGATTCTAGTAAAAAAAAGACATATGGCCTAGACAAAAACCTAAATGTGGGGCTTTTAAGTAGATGGATGAATATTTAGATGTATAAATTCTAAGTAGATGTATGACTCCTATGTTAATTAATATGTTTTATTATGTTAGATTATTAAACTAATATCTTGAAATCTTACATTTTTGTATATATTTATTTTTTTTCTTTCTTTTTTAAAAATACATAATTCATTCATTCACGGTGGATTACTATCATATTTTCCATTTATAGGCAAAGACAGGGCCAATATATTTGTATAATTTCTTGCATTCATCACACATTTGTTATAATAATTATCATTAATTGCATCAATTATAATAATAATTCTAGTTTTATATATGAGCTCTATCTAATTAATAACTTCAATTCCATGAAGTTATTTTTAAGTTTAACATTTATTTATTCATTTTTATGTCAATTCTATAGTTAACAAATTAAAATGACAACTATCTAACCTTCTAAAAAAGTGGACAATCACTTGAAAACATGACCTTTAGGCAAGTAAATAAAGACATGAAAGTAAAACCTTAAGTAAAAAAGACAAGTTTTGAGAGATTAGGAGGGAATGCAATCTTGGATTGGTTTCTATGTAGAGGCTTACCTAGGTAGGTACTCAATCAAAAAAAAAGTATTTTGAATTGTAGTCAATGAAAGAGCTCAATGAGATCCTCGAGTAAATTTAGTCTAATAAAGAAATGACTTCATTGATTGAATAGTTGAATCAAATATAAATGTTCTACTCGTGAATAGAAATAGTTATTTTGTCTTCAATCGATTAAAAGCAAGTTTGGTTGACTGAAATGACTTGAGTAAACTAGGATCAATTTCTAAAAATAGAGTTGTTCTCCATTCAAATTGAATCAACTAAAAAATATTAGTGCAATGGGTCCATATCACGATTGATCATACTCGAGTGGGACTCGGTTAGGGTTTTAATATTTGATAATGTGTTTGACAATGGATTTGACCATTTGTTTGACAATATGGATTTGACCATATGACTAGTGAATGATTGAGATATCCAAAGTCATATGGGAGAGATTATTTGAGAGAGATTGTTGGAGCAATCAAACCTCAAGTCAAGGTTGACCAGACTCAAGTGATACTCGATGGGAAGTCTAAGTTTGGATACTTGAAAGTTCAAGAATGGTCTTGGCATGGAAAGTCCAAGCATGGTCTTGGCATGGAAGTCTAAGTTTGGATACTTGACATGGAAAGTTCAAGTGTATCTTGGCAAGGAAGTCCAAGGGTGAGGTTTTTGGCAGCGTAAAGTCCAAGCATATAGTCTTGGCGGCATAAGTCCAAATGAACCTTAGCAAAGGAGATCCGATTAGCATGACATAGCCCCATCAAGAAAAGTCCACCGGTTCCTAAAAGTCAAGAAAAGTCAAAGGATGACGATGTCCCCATCAAGAAGACCAAGGAGCTCGTAGTATGCTTCAAGTGTCATAAGAAGGGGCACTATAGAAGTCAATGTCCTAGGAAAAAAGAAATCAAAGAAAAGGAAGGACCATCACATGTAGGGGGAGCTAAGGCTAACCCTAAGGTATATTTTAATAATGCACATTCTAGTTTAAATATCAAAAAGCATGATAGAAATAATTTTAACAATCTTGCTATTGTACATGAAAAGTATGCTAGGAACAATAAATATTTTTGTCTAGGTGTTAAGAGTGTTAATTTTTCAAATAAGGAGAAATTTGGGACTAATGTCCCTAGAAAGACTTTACCTAGGGCAAGCATTAAGAAAATTGAGGACCACTTAGGTTTTAACCCCAAATGGACTAGGCATATGCCTAGGAAGAACCATGCCTAAGGATTAAATCAAAATTCAAAAATTGGACAATTAGAAAAGGAAAATCAAGCCTTGAGGTCAAGGCTTGAGAAAATGGAAAAGACCCTTAGGATTATGCAAAACCAAATAAAATGGTCAAATGGTCAAAGTCAAGGGTCTAGATCTAAGAGTCAACACCTAGAGTCTAGGAGGCAAGGCTCATCTATGGGCAAGAAAGGCTTGAGCCACAAGCCTAAGTCCAAGGTAGATAAGCCTATATACCATAGTGTTCCATTTGACTATGGAACTAAACTTAGGTCTAGAAAGACCAATGTCAATAGGGAAGTCATCCCTAAGGTTTACCAAGGTAGGTGCCTAGTGGCTAGAGTTTCAAAGAAACCTAGGGAAGCCACTAAGAAGGTTACAAGGGGAGTCACCCCTAGAATTAACCATGTCAAGATCCAAATGACCAAGGCTAACAAGCCTAGAAGGGTCATTAGGAAGATATTTAGGGAGGTCATCCCTAAGGAATACTTAGTAAACCCTAGGAGCTCAAATAGGTTTTGGGTTCCTAAGAGCGTGGTCGACTCACACTAGATGGGTTTAGGTGTGTCAATCTTGATTGGAAGGGTAGCTAACCCAACCATAGTAAAGTTGGTACTTTAGGATATTTTCAAGGTTATGGGTGCCTTGGAAATAAGTATGGAGCTAAATCCTAAAAGATTTGAAGATGTGTCAATATACTTTGAAGATTATGAAAAAATCAATCAAATTAGCACAATTTAGGTTTAGAGGTCTTAGTGTGTCATTTTGGGTTTTTGGCACACTTTGGGAACAATTGATAATATGGAAACTAATATTAAAATTTAGGTATTATTATACCTATACATTTTATTTGCCATGTTTTGTTTTCCATATACCATGTCATGACATCATGTTTATTTTTACCATTTATATGTCATGATCATGCTTAGGATTTAGGTTTTTATGTCATGTGTATTTAGATTTATTCATATGCCATGACATCATGATCATTGGTCATTCTTTACTTATGCTATCATTTATGCCATGATAATTTCATGCATTTAATTTGATTAAAATTGAGTTAAGGACAATGGCATGACTTGAAGTCCCATTTATAAGGGAATCAAGTAGTGTTGCCTTAGAAAATGCATGAAACCCTAGATTAGGAAAACAAAACCCACATCTCACATCACATTGACATGTATGTGTAATTATACACCCTAGATACATGTGAGATGATAGGATATGAGTTAAGTTCAAGGTGCATAGTTTTTACATCTAGATGAACCAAAACTCATCTTATATTAGAGGTGGATCATTGGGAAAGCTTATGTTCAAGCCATGTACATTAAGCCCAAAAAATATGATCCAATATAAGGTTTTAAAACTATTTTAAAATCATTTTAGAAAACCTTGGTGAAGTCTATCTTTTGATAGCAATCACCATTAATGAAGTTGATACAAAGTGAGCTAAAACATTCAAGTTTTTCTTCACTTTTGAACTTTGTGTCAATTTCGATATTTTATGGGTAAAATATTTTTCTAATATTTTTAACCAATTGTATTGGTCATAAGTATTATACATATGAATTTTCATGATTTTTCAAATTACGTATAATTATTTCTGAATTTCTGAATTTCGATTCTGATAACTAAAAATCAGATTTTTTAGTTATCAGTCGATTGCCCTTGGTGAAAGTCGACTGATGGGCATGACAGTCAATTGATGCCTGATAAAGTCGACTGCCAAGCTGATTTCAGGAAAAATAAGGTTGTTTAGCCCGTGTTCAGCTACGGTAAAGTTCCCTAACCACTCCTAACCCTAGGATATGCTTTGGGAAGCATTATAAAGGGTGAAAATCCATTGGATATGGATTAGGAGAGTTGTTAGGGAGATGTATCAAATTTAAGGGGTTGAAAAGTTCAATGTTAAACTTTGAACATTATTTTTGATGGTTTAGAGATCCTATTGTCTTAGGGACTTCCCAAGGACATTGTTGGTGCAATGGTCAAGGGGGAGTAAGCCTTTAGGGGGAGGAATCCTGAAGGTAGGAAACTTTGCTTCCTACTTCAACTCAGTCGCTTGTTCATGGAGATCCCTTCTACGTCCCCGGATAAAAAAATTTATCCTTGACAAGAGGGATTGCCCAAGCAACCTTGTCATCATCGTGCTATTCGATTAGAGTAGTCACTTGAACAAACTTGTTGTTAAAGCGACCAACCTCTATTCTACGAATAGCTGCGGAATAGACAATGTACGGATTGTCAGCTTTTGTGTTTATGTTCGGGGTCCAAGTTATATTTATCCACAAGACAGAATATATCATGCATATATAATTGAAAAACAATTACAAACATGTTACATATGAAGATAGATAAGTGTTATACCTCTCGATCTTCTATTATATGAACTTCCTCCTTTCGGATGTTGTGTGGGCGACGATCTACCAAAAGTTGAAGCTCCTAGATCACCAATCTTCCTTCCTTGCTCGTTTCGAGCAAGAGGAAGAATAGAAACAAGACCCTTCTCCTTCCTTTAGTCAACCAACAAGCAACAAGCAAGTTGCTTGCCGCCGGCCAACAAGGAAAAGGGTGAGAAAGATGAATACCGACAAAAAGTTCCAAGGGAAGACCATAAGCTATGTTTCCACTGGCCAAAGAGAGGAGAAGAGGCTGGTTTGGATGTCGGCCAAGGGCTGGAAAAGGGTTATGGGCGCCGGCCACCTTGAGGGAGAAGAGAAGAAAGGAAACTCTTTCCTTATTTGGTGCCGCCAACACCCAATGCTCCTTGCAGCCCAAAACCCTAGCCTCTTCCCTTGATTCTAATTCTCCTCCACGCCAACCCTAGCCTTTCCTTTTATAGAGTTAGGGATAAGCCTTGTTTTAATCTCAACCGTCGGATCTAGAGATTTAATCTCTACCTTTGAATCTAGAGTTTTGTTTTCATCCATTGGATCTAGGCTTCATGAGGTATTAATAGGCTACAATAGGGACCATGAGAAGGAGTTGGATCTTGGCCACCCAATGGATCAAGCCCACATAAAGTCTGATCCATTAATGATAATCCAATCCACTAAAGGATTATCATTGATCTACCTCACCAACCCCCATAAGTTAATATGGGCTCTGTATATTATATGTACATTTTCTCCCCGTGTTTAAAATCTCGAATGTCAGTCGATTAATTAATTTATTGACAATTAATTAATCAACACCTAACTCCATGAGTAGTACCACTCAACCTTATCATTATGCCGGACCAAGTCCACCTGCAGGGTTTACATGATGAACCTTATGAGCTCCTCAAGGGGACATCATCATCCTAATATATAGGACACGATTTCCTCCTATAATCAATGGCATACCATATAAATAATATCATTTCCTAACTTACCGAGCCTATCGATTTAATCTATAAATCTCGCCCATTGATAAATCAAAGAAATGAATACTAAGTATATGTGCCCGTTATTATATCGGGATTAAGAGTATGTACAATATAATATCTGAGGTCCGATTCGATTATGTAGTCAGCAATAAATCGAATCACCTCTAAGTCGGTCCTGCTCAATACACACAAAGTGTACTAGTGTGATTTTATGGTCAAGACAAACAAATACCAAATCACACTACAACCATACCAATGGTTTGTCCAAATCCATCTCGGTTGTGAGCCTATACTTATACTTTACAAGGAGCCGATAACATGATCTCCCATGTAACACCACACACCATGTTATCTACAATGTAATGTATTAGACAATATGCATAATGATAAATATATGCAAACAATGATCATGTGATTCTTATTTAAAAAATAAAGATGTTCATACCAAAGATAGACTTTTCAGTATACTTCTTAACAATCTCTTACTTATACTAAAAGATTATTCTATTCTCAAACTGCCATGCATCTGATCCCCATTCCCTCCACATGCCTATCAAAAGCTCTCGCCGGAAGGGCCTTAGTGAAAAGATCTGCCAGGTTATCCTACGATGCAATCTTGGCCACAACAACTTCTCATCTCTTTATGATTTCTTGTATCAAGTGGTACTTGCGCTCTATGTGCTTACTTGCCTTATGGGCTCGTGGTTCCTTCGAGTTTGCAACTGCACCACTATTATCATAATAAATTGTGATAATTCTGGGCAAACCAAGAATCACATCCTGTTCCATCAGGAAGTTCCTGAGCCACACAGCTTCCTTGGCCGCCACATACTCGGCTTCCATGGTGGAGTCTGCCACGTATTTCTGCTTGACACTCCTCCATAAAATGGCTCCACCTCCCAAAGTAAACACAAAACCTTAGGTAGACTTACTGTTATCCCTGTCAGATTGGAAGTCGGAATCCGTGTAACCCACAGGGAGTAATTGGTCTGTCTGGTAAACTAGCATGTAATCCCTAGTCGTTCTTAGGTACTTCAATATATGCTTCACCGCAGTCCAATGTCCCTGTCCTGGATTACTCTGATATCTGCTGACCATGTGTAATGCCCGCCCTTCCCGTCCTCCTAACACACATCCTATAGACGGGCGACGACGCTACGCGATCATACATTCATGCATATAACAGCGGAAGCATTTAAAAACTTTACAACTTTTAACTCTAATTACATTAACCCAATCAACCTAACAATTTAATCATGGCAAAAGGTCTTAGCAATTTATTTAACTAAACATGTATTAACCATTTCAAGGTTCATAAAAATAAACATGAGTAACCTCCATAGAAAGCATTAACGTCTCCTAACAGTTTACACAAAAACTGAAAATCATGCATATGTCCGTATATGAAAAATGATCTCATCCACCATGCCACTGCCACACACATCTTTGCCCCTCCTGCTACGCCCTTTAATTTATCCATTCCTTGCCCTTTTCTGCAGTACAAGGAAAGTAAACTGTAAGAACATAGGCTTAGTAAGGTCCTTTCCTACTCACAAAAACATGCATCATGAATTAAACGTAAAGTAATGACATGTTCGTTTAAACAACATATGAGCACAACATTTATTTAAAGTAGAGACATTATCAATTTAGGAAAAGAACATAAACTTAGCATTTTCATCGCAACAGTACATTGTCTCTAAACATGATAATTCGATGAACATAAAATGGTATATGCAAGATGCTCTTTGAAAACATATAGTTTATATACTTAAACATAATCTCAACATATTGGGCCCGGCATTGTACCACATACATCATTCGCGCGCATCCTAAATAGATCCGAGGTAGCTAATCCCGAACCTACTAGGTTACTAGGTCCGTACTATGTCCGTCGACCTAGGGGCAACCTTGGAGCCCATCCCGTGGACCTTGTTAGGGTCCAGTACAAGCCATGCATAAAGTAAAATAACATACATGTTCTTTGTCCTAAAGAGTGTTCTTGTCCCCACTCTTAGGGAAACATTTCTTAGACATTTCATATACGTGAGTCATGCCTAACTTGGGTGATAACATAAGCATGTAGCATAGCATAAATCGGCATGAGTACAATTTAACATGGCATAAGGTAGTGACATAAGGAAAATTAAGCTAACATAAATAGAAATCATCAAATCAATACCTTGTTACAAGCACAAGAAGATTCATGCAAGCCTACCAAACTGACACATCCTTTACAATAAAATATGCAGAAAATTTAAGAAATATATACAAATCTTAGAAAACATTAACTAAGTACAATGGATTAACACAAATTAGCATTTCCCCAAAAATATAAATAGACAGATGTTTCGTTCTTATAATAATAAGATGACTTTACCAATGTCAGCACACCCACTTACTATTCCTAGTAAGATCCTCCAGTACTCCTAATAAGACTGCTGGGGTTTACAATTTGTTGGAGCTAAATAAAACTTATGCTGAATCAATAGACACATTTCCTTGGCTAATTTTTTTGACACAACAAACTGTCATAGCACTTGGAATCAAGCAAAACCAACTCAATATATATTCTGGTTTGACCAATTTGATGTGAGATGAAAAAGCATCAACTACTATTATTTTGGTTAATTATTACTAAGACAACTTCTGAAATTTGGTGCTTCTTAAGCTAAAAAAAGAGTTTCATAAGATTGTTCAAGAATAATTTCTCTAATCCTATTAGCCGAACCTTCTACACATAGTTCTAGATTCTTTCGTTCAAAATCAAGCATACAACATTACATCGTAAGCACTTATACTGCAAGTGAGGGGATACTTATATCCTATGCTTTTTCACCAATTTATACCGTTAGATTTCGTAAAGAGAAGACCTCCAGCGTTGATGCGGCATGGAATTATTTTGCTCCTCGATCTTGTGCTATCAAGGAAGGGGTTCTCTCCGACCGCATCAGTAAATTTGAGTATGTCCTGAAAAAGTTAGCACATATTAAACCGTCGCCGGCCTACCCGGCGATGACACTCCGATGCTTAAGTTAGGCCGGATATTAATGAAAGAAAATGTATTAAATACAGTAAAAATAATGTAAAAAAAAAGAGTGATAAAACTTATCTCATGTGTAGCCATAAATATACGGGAGCCCATGAGTACTTAGGATAGACAGAAACATGTGTAACTCTGAACCTTCTTAGCCAATTCAAGCTTCTAGCTCTTAACAATGAATTCAATAAATCTTCTAAGATTCCAGATTGAGGCGTGATACAGTAGCCTCTTGTTCTTTTGCATAAGATACTATATGAGAGCCAATGTTTATCTAGAGAAATGCCAACAACATATACTTTGCCAAGCACAAAGCGAAATCAGTTTAAACAAATGATCCCCAATAATTAACATGCATAACAAGGTAACAAAAGCTTCATCAAGCTTACCAAGAAGATTAGAAGGAAAGTCTTAACAAAGCTACTGGAAAAATGCAAGCACATATATAAGACTTTATGTTGACAAAACTAAGAATGATTGGATGGGAAAATTACCTCCCGAAGGAACAAGGCAGAACAAATTACTATGAAGGAAGGTTCACTTGCCTTTATTGTGCGCATGAATAGAACAACTACCTTTCTTAAACTCATATTAGTAGAACGTTTACCAAAGGGTGAGCAATAGCCAGGTAAAGAATTGCAACAATCTGTTTGGAAGAGATCTTAGGCTTCTCATAGAGATATTAGTGAATCACATCAACAATATAGGAACAATCCCAAAGGTCAGTGATGTTCACTGTGAACGAATATGCCTTCAAAATCTTGATGACCTTCCTTCATGAGGAAATAAACCTCTGAGGCTGAAGTGAGTCAGGGTGCAGATGAGTGGCAGCTGCCATGGAGCCCCCGTGAAGAGATCTCCCCCTCCTATTCACCCTCCCCAGCGGAAAATGTGGAAGAAGAAGAGAGGCGGAAGTAGAAGAGCCCCCGTCGCTGCCCCCTTCTCCCTCCTCACCCAAAGAAAAACCTCCTCCCCTTTCCCTCCGTGGAGGCTCCAAGAGACCAGACCCCCTTTTTCCAAACCCTCGCTGCCTTTTTATTCTCCCAAATGGGCCGGGCTCTTATCTCCATATACGGGCTAATATTTATTCCATATCATAGGTAACCCCCCTAAACAGTCAGACAAGTCATCTGACAAGTCTGACTTTAATCTTATCATTTCATCGTCTCGAACCGAATCATACCTCTACTCCTGGTTCATATATTCAGAAATATCATACACATTTATAACATCCGATGGTTTGCCTCGGCTGAACGAAAAATTCGCAGATTCGAGGACTTACGAACTGCCTCAGATGGAGATAGCAAGATGATTAATGCAAAGACTTACGAATAGCCTCGAATAGATATAAGAAAAAGACCTCGGAATCCCGACTGAATAAAATGATATCCACCTCAAAATACTTAGGTTGAATAAAATGAGAGAATACCGATAACACCTTAACCGGATAACATAATGTCCATTTCAAATTACCTCGGAGGAATATAATAAGAGCTAGTTGGGAATGCCTCAATCGAATAATATAAGATCCACTTCAGAACACCTCCGAACCGCCTGAGCTCAAACCACTTCATCCTGAGCTGAATAAACTAATATCCGCCTCATAACACTTAGGCTACATAGAATAAAAGCTGACTCAAAAATGTCCTCGGATGAATAAAATAATGTCTAACTCAGAGTGTATCGCCGAAATGAAATAATACCTCCTTCAGTTCAGTTTGATCAAATAAAATAACTGTAAACTTAGAACAACTTGGCTCGGAGCAATTTGTTTAAAGAAATAAAATACCAATTGGCCTGACATATCTTGGCTAGATTGAGTAAAATAATGTCCGCCTCACAATACTTCAATAATATTAGAACTGATCCAACAACACCTGGCCTGAATGAACTGAATAAAATAATATACATCTTCCAATACTTCAATAGAATAAGAATTAGTCCGTCAAAACATAAGCTACCTCAGAACACATTAATAGAATAAAGTAATAACCACATTTAAATGTTTTGGCTGCTTAAGAACATGTGGATTGAATAAAATAAAAACTCCCTCCTTATCAACACTTCATAAGTAGGCAAATGAATACCCCTCTCCTTGAGAATATAAAATCATACTCCTCCAGCTTTGCTAGTACCCGGGGAATGTAAACTTCAGTTAATGTCGAGCTGAATAAGAATGTAGACCGATTGGAGGACTTACAAATTTCCTCCGCCCGCCGTGATAATAAACTTCGCCGTTCTTCCGAAGTGCATCTTATCTTAAACCCAATTCCTCTGATCCTCCATCACACGGGGATAATAATAATATAGTTGAGTGAAGACTCAATTCTTCTGATCCGCCACCATATAGGGATAATAATACAGTTAAGTGAAGACTCAACTCTTCCGATCCACCACAACCCGGGGACAAAAATAATATATGATTGAGTGAAGACTCAATTCTACCGATCCACCACCGCACGGGGATAAAATAATATATAGCTGAAGAAATGTTTAGCTCTTCCATTCCACCACCACACGGAGATAAAATAATATATAGCTAAAGAAATGTTCAGCTCTTCCATTCCGTCACTGCACGGGGATAAAATAATATATAGCTGAAGAAATGATCAGCCCTTCCGATCCGCCACAACACGGGGATAAAATAATATATAGCTGAAGGAATGTTCAGCTCTTCCGATCCGCCACCGCACGAGGATAAAATAATATATAGCTGAAAAAATGTTCAGCTCTTCCGATCCGCCACCACACGGGGATAAAATAATATATAGCTGAAAAAATGTTCAGCTCTTCCATTCCGCCACCACACGGGGATAAAATAATATATAACTAAAGAAATGTTCAGCTCTTCCGATCCGTCACCACACGAGGATAAAAATAATATATAGCTGAAGAAATGTTCAGCTCTTCCGTTCCGCCACTACACGAGGATAAAATAATATATATAGTTGAAGAATGAATTCAACTCTTCCGCTTCGCGGGGATAAAAATGATATATAACTGAGGAGATCTCAGTTCCTCCGTTCCACCACCACACGGGGATATCTTCCGCTTCGCAAGGATAAAAATGATATATAACCGAGGTAATCTCGGTTCTTCCGTTCCACCACCTCACGGGGATATTTTCCGCTTCGCGGGGATAAAAATGATATATAACTGAGGAGATCTCAGATCTTCCGTTCCACCACCACACGGGGATTTCTTCCGCTTCGTGGGGATAAAAATGAAATATAACCAAGGAAATCTCTGTTCTTCCGTTCCACCACCACACGGGGATATCTCCCGCTTCGCGGGGATAAAAATAATATAATATATAACTGAAGAATCTCGGTTCTTCCGTTCCAGCACCACACGGGTATATCTTCCGCTTCGCGGGGATAAAAATGATATAATATATAACCGAGGAAATCTCGGTTCTTCCGTTCCACCACCACACGGGGATATCTTCCGCTTCGCGGGGATAAAAATGATATAATATATAACCGAGGAAATCTCGATTCTTCCGTTCCGCCACCACAGGGGGATATCTTCCGCTTCCCGGGGATAAAAATAATATAATATATAACCGAGGAAATCTCGGTTCTTCCGTTCCACCACCAAACGGGGAAATCTTCCCCTTCGCGGGGATAAAAATAATATAATATAAAACCGAAGAATTTCGGTTCTTCCGTTCCACCACCAAACGGGGATATCTTCCGCTTCGCGGGGATAAAAATGACATAATATATAACCGAGGAAATCTCGGTTCTTCGGTTCCACCACCACACGGGGATATCTTTCGCTTCGTGGGGATAAAAATAATATAATATATAACCGAAGAATCTCGGTTCTTCCGTTCCACCACCACACGGCGATATCTTCCGCTTCGCGGGGATAAAAATGATATAATATATAAACGAGGAAATCTCGGTTCTTCCGTTCCACCACCACACGGGGATGTCTTCCGCTTCGCGGGGATAAAAATGATATAATATATAACCGAAGAATCTCGGTTCTTCCGTTCCACCACCACACAGGGATATCTTCCGCTTCGCTGGGATAAAAATGATATAATATATAACCGAGGAAATATCGGTTCTTCCGTTCCACCACCACACGGGGATATCTTCCGCTTCGCGACGATAAAAATAATATAACATATAACAGAGGAAATCTCGGTTCTTCCGTTCCGCCACCACACGGGGATATCTTCCGCTTCACGGGGATAAAAATGATATAATATATGACCGAGGAAATCTCGGTTCTTCCGTTCCACCACCACACGGGGATATCTTCCGTTTCGCGGGGATAAAAATAATATAATATATAACCGAAGAATCTCGGTTCTTCCGTTCCACCACCACACAGGAATATCTTCTGCTTCGCGGGGATAAAAATGATATAATATATAACCGAGGAAATCTCGGTTCTTCCGTTCCACCACCACATGGGGATATCTTCCGCTTCGTGGGGATAAAAATGATATAATATATAACCGAGGAAATCTCGGTTCTTCCGTTCCACCACCACACGGGGATATCTTCCGCTTTGCGGGAATAAAAATGATATAAGATATACCCGAGGAAATCTCGGTTCTTCCGTTCCACCACCACACGATGATATATTCTGCTTCGCGGGGATAAAAATGATATAATATATAAACGAGGAAATCTCGGTTCTTCCGTTCCACCACCACACGGGGATGTATTCCGCTTCACGGGGATAAAAATGATATAATATATAACCGAAGAATCTCGGTTCTTCTGTTCCACCACCACACGGGGATATCTTTCGCTTCGCGGGGATAAAAATGATATAATATATAACCGAGGAAATCTCGGTTCTTCTGTTCCACCACCACACGGGGATATCTTCTGTTTCGCGACGATAAAAATAATATAATATATAACCGAGGAAATCTCGGTTCTTCCGATCCACCACCACACGGGGATATCTTCTGCTTCACGAGGATAAAAATGATATAATATATGACCGAGGAAATCTCGGTTCTTCCGTTCCACCACCACCCAGGGATATCTTCCGTTTCGCGGGGATAAAAATAATATAATATATAACCGAAGAATCTCGGTTCTTCCGTTCCACCACCACACGGGGATATCTTCCGCTTCGCGGGGATAAAAATAATATAATATATAACGGAAGAATCTTGGTTTTTCCGTTCCACCACCACACGGGGATATCTTCCGCTTCGCGGGGATAAAAATGATATAATATATAACCGAAAAAATCTCGGTTCTTCCATTCCACCACCACAAAGGGATATCTTCCGCTTCCAGGGGATAAAAATAATATAATATATAACCGAAGAATCTCGGTTCTTCCGTTCCACCACCACACGGGGATATCTTCCGCTTAACGGAGATAAAAATGATATATAACCAAGGAAATCTCGGTTCTTCCGTTCCACCACCACACGGGGATATCTTCCGCTTCGCCGGGATAAAAATAATATAATATATAATCGATGAATCTCGGTTCTTCCGTTCCACCACCACACGGGGATATCTTCCGCTTCGCGGACATAAAAATGATATAATATATAACCGAATAATCTCGGTTCTTCCGTTTCACCTCCACATGGGAATATCTTCCGCTTCGTTGGGATAAAAATGATATAATATATAACCGAGGAAATCTCAGTTCTTCCGTTCCACCACCACACGGGGATATCTCCAGCTCCGCGGGGATAAAAATAATATAATATATAACCGAAGAATCTCGGTTCTTCCGTTCCACCACCACACGGCAATATCATCCGCTTCGCGAGGATAAAAATGATATATAAACAAGGAAATCTCGGTTCTTCCGTTCGACAACCAGGCGGGGATATCTTCCGCTTCGCAGGGATAAAAATAATATAATATATAACCGAAGAATCTCGGTTCTTCCGTTCCACCACCACACGGGGATATCTTCCTCTTCGTGTGGATAAAAATGATATAATATATAACCGAAGAATCTCGGTTCTTCCGTTCCACCACCACACGTGGATATCTTTCGCTTCGCGGGGATAAAAATAATATAATATATAACCGAGGAAATTTCGGTTCTTTCGTTCCACCACAAAACGGGGATATCTTCCGTTTCGCGCGGATAAAAAGAATATAATATATAACTGACGAATCTCGGTACTTTCATTCCACCACCACACGGGGATATCTTCCGCTTCGCGAGGATAAAAAATATATAATATATAATCGAGGAAATCTCGGTTCTTCCGTTCCACCACCACACGGGGATATCTTCGGCTTCGCGGGGATAAAAATGATATAATATATAACTGAAGAATCTCGGTTCATCCGTTCCACCACCACACAGGGATGTCTTCCGCTTCGCAGGGATAAAAATGATATAATAATTAACCGAGGAAATATCGGTTCTTCCGTTCCACCACCACACGGGGATATCTTCCGCTTCGCGGGGATAAAAATAATATAATATATAACCGAAGAATCTCGGTTCTTCCGTTCCACCTCCACAAGGGGATATCTTCCGCTTCGCAGGGATAAAAATGAGATAATATATAACCGAAGAATCTCGGTTCTTCCGTTTCACCTCCACAAGGGGATATCTTCCGCTTCGCGGGGATAAAAATGATATAATATATAACCGAGGAAATCTCGGTTCTTCCGTTCCGCCACCACACGGGGATATCTTCCGCTTCGCGGGGATAAAAATGATATAATATATGACCGAGGAAATCTCGGTTCTTCCATTCCACCACCACACGGGGATATCTTCCGCTTCGCGGGGATAAAAATAATATAATATATAACCGAAGAATCTCTGTTCTTCCGTTCCACCACCACACGAAGATATCTTCCGCTTCGCGGGGATAAAAATGATATAATATATAACCGAGGAAATCTCGGTTCTTCCGTTCCGCCACCACACGGGGATATCTTCCGCTTCGCGGGGATATAAATAATATAATATATAACCGAAGAATCTCGGTTCTTCCGTTCCACTACCACACGGGGATATCTTCACTTCGCGGGGATAAAAATGATATAAAACAAAGGAAATCTCGGTTCTTCCGATCCACCACCACACGGGGATATCTTCCGCTTCGCGGGTATAAAAATAATATAATATATAACCGAAGAATCTCGGTTCTTCCGTTACACCACCACACGGGGATATCTTCTGCTTCGCGGGCATAAAAATGATATAATATATAACCGAGGAAATCTCGGTTCTTCCGTTCCTCCACCACACGGGGATATCTTCCGCTTCGCGTGGATAACAATGATATATAACCAAGGAAATCTCGGTTCTTCCGTTCCACCACCACACGGGGATATCTCCCGCTTCGTGGGGATAAAAATAATATAATATATAACCGAAGAATCTCGATTCTTCCGTTTCACCACCACACGAGGATATCTGCTGCTTCACGGGGAGAAAAATGATATAATATATAACCGAAGAATCTCGATTCTTCCGTTCCAGCACAACACAGGGATATCTTCCGCTTTGCGGGGATAAAAATGATATAATATATAACAGAGGAAATCTCGATTCTTCCGTTCCACCACCACACGGGGATATCTTCCGCTTCGCGGGGATAAAATGATATAATATATAACCAAGGAAATCTCGGTTCTTCCGTTCCACCACCACACGGGGATATCTTCCGCTTCGCGGGGATAAAAATAATATAATATATAACCGAAGAATCTCGGTTCTTCCGTTCCACCACCACACGGGGATATCTTCCGCTTCGCGGGGATAAAAATGATATAATATATAACCGAGGAAATCTCGGTTCTTCCGTTCCACAACCACACGTGGATATCTTCCGCTTCGCGGGGATAATAATGATATAATATATAACCGAAGAATCTCGGTTCTTCAGTTCCACCACCACACGGGGATATCTTCTGCTTCGCGGGGATAATAATGATATAATATATAACCGAGGAAATCTCGGTTCTTCCGTTCCACCACCACACGAGGATATCTTCCGCTTCGCGGGGATAAAAATTATATAATATATAATCAAAGAATCTCGGTTCTTCTGTTCCACCACCACACGGGGATATCTTCCGCTTCGCGGGGATAAAAATGATATAATATAAAACTGATGAATCTCGGTTCTTCCGTTCCACCACCACACGGGGATATCTTCCGCTTCGCGGGGATTAAAATGATATAATATATAACCGTGGAAATCTCGATTCTTCCGTTCCGCCACCACACGGGGATATCTTCCGCTTTGCAGGGTTAAAAATGATATAATATATAACTGAGGAAATCTCGGTTCTTCCGTTCCACCACCACACGGGGATATCTTCCACTTTTCGGGGATAAAATTAATATAATATATAACCGAAGAATCTCGGTTCTTTCGTTCCACCACTAAACGGGGATATCTTCCGCTTCACGGGGTTAAAAATGATATAATATAAAACCGATGAATCTCGGTTCTTCCGTTCCACCACCACACGGGGATATCTTCCGCTTCGCGGGGATAAAAATGATATAATATATAACCATGGAAATCTCGGTTCTTCCGTTCCGCCACCACACGGGGATATCTTCAGCTTCGCAGGGTTGAAAATGATATAATATATAACTGAGGAAATCTCGGTTCTTCCGTTCCACCACCACACGGGAATATCTTCCGCTTTTCGGGGATAAAATTAATATAATATATAATCGAAGAGTCTCGGTTCTTCCGTTCCAACACCACACGGGGATATCTTCAGCTTCGTAGGGATAAAAATTATATAATATATAACCGAAGAATCTCGGTTCTTCCGTTCCACCACCACACGGGGATATCTTCCGTTTTGCGGGGATAAAAATGATATAATATATAACCGAGGAAATCTCGGTTCTTCCATTCCGCCACCACACGGGGATATCTTCCGCTTCGCGGGGATAAAAATGATATAAAACCGAGGAAATTTCGGTTCTTCCGTTCCACCTCCACACGTGGATATCTTCCGCTTCGCTGGGATAAAAATTATATAATATATAATCGAAGAATCTCGGTTCTTCCGTTCCACCACCACACGGGTATATCTTCCGCTTTGCGGGGATAAAAATGATATAATATATAACCGATGAATCTCGGTTCTTCCGTTCCACCACCACACGGGGATATCTTCCGCTTAGCGGGTATAAAAATGATATAATTTATAACCGAAGAAATCTCGGTTCTTCCGTTTCGGCACCACACGGGGATATCTTCCACTTCGCAGGGATAAAAATGATATAATATATAACCGAGGAAATCTCAGTTCTTCTGTTCCACCACCACACGGGGATATCTTCCTCTTCGCGGGGATAAAAATTATATAATTTATAATCGAAGAATCTCGGTTCTTCCGTTCCACCACCACACGGGGATATCTTCCGCTTCGCTGGGATAAAAATGATATAATATAGAACGGATGAATCTCGGTTCTTCCGTTCCACCACCACACGGGGATATCTTCCGCTTCGAGGGAATAAAAATGATATAATATATAACCTAGGAAATCATGGTTCTTCCGTTCCGCCACCACACGGGGATATCTTCCGCTTCGCGGGGATAAAAATGATGTATAACCAAGGAAATCTCGATTTTTCCATTCCACCACCACACGGGGATATCTTCCTCTTCGCGGGGATAAAAATAATATAATATATAACTGAAGAATCTCGGTTCTTCCGTTCCACAACCACATAGAGATATCTTCCGCTTTGCGGGGATAAAAATGATATAATTTATAATAGAGGAAATCTCGATTCTTCCGTTCCACCACCACACGGGGATATCTTCCGCTTCACGGGGATAAAATGATATAATATATAACCGAGGAAATCTCGATTCTTCCGTTCCACCACCACACGGGGATATCTTCCGCTTCGCGGGGATAAAAATGATATAATATATAACCGAAGAATCTCGGTTCTTCAGTTCCACCACCACACGGGGATATCTTCCGCTTCGCGGGGATAAAATGATATAATATATAACCGAGGAAATCTAGGTTCTTCCGTTCCAACCCCACACGAGGATATCTTACGCTTCGCGGGGATAAAAATTATATAATATATAATCGAAGAATCTCGGTTCTTCAGTTCCACCACCACACGGGGATATCTTCCGTTTTGTGGGGATAAAAATGATATAATATATAACCGAGGAAATCTCGGTTCTTCCGTTCCGCCACCACACGGGGATATCTTCCGCTTCGCGGGGATAAAAATAATATAAAACCAAGGAAATTTCGGTTCTTTCGTTCCACCACCACACGTGGATATCTTCCGCTTCGCTGGGATAAAAATTATATAATATATAATCGAAGAATCTCGGTTCTTCCGTTCCACCACGACACGGGGATATCTTCTGCTTCGCGGGGATAAAAATGATATAATATATAACCGATGAATCTCGGTTCTTCCGTTCAACCATCACACGGGGATATCTTCCGCTTCGCGGGTATAAAAATGATATAATATATAACCGAAGAAATCTCGGTTCTTCCGTTTCGCCACCACATGGGGATATCTTCCGCTTCGCGGGAATAAAAATGATATAATTTATAACCGAGGAAATCTCAGTTCTTCTGTTCCACCACCACACGTGGATATCTTCCTCTTCGCGGGGATAAAAATAATATAATATATAACCGAAGAATCTCGGTTCTTCCGTTCCACCACCACACGGGATATCTTAACCGTGTGGATAAAAATGATATAATATATAACCGAAGAATCTCGGTTCTTCCGTTCCACCACCACACGTGGATATCTTCCCCTTCGCGGGGATAAAAATAATATAATATATAACCGAGGAAATCTTGGTTCTTTCGTTCCACCACAAAACGGGGATATCTTCCGTTTCACGCGGATAAAAAGAATATAATATATAGCCCGTGAATCTCGGTACTTTCATTCCACCACCACACTGGGGATATCTTAAACGGCGAGGATAAAAAGATATAATATATTATCGAGGAAATCTCGGTTCTTCCGTTCCACCACCACACGGGGATATCTTGCCAGCGGGGATAAAAATGATATAATACATAACTGAAGAATCTCGGTTCATCCGTTCCACCACCACACAGGGATGTCTTCCGCTTCGCAGGGATAAAAATGATATAATAATTAACCGAGGAAATATAGGTTCTTCCGTTCCACCACCACACGGGGATATCTTCCGCTTCGCGGGGATAAAAATAATATAATATATAACCGAAGAATCTCGGTTCTTCCGTTTTACATCCACAAGGGGATATCTTCCGCTTCGCAGGGATAAAAATGAGATAATATATAACCGAAGAATCTCGGTTCTTCCATTCCACTTCCACATGGGGATATCTTCCGCTTCGCGGGGATAAAAATGATATAATATATAACCGACGAAATTTCAGTTCTTCCGTTCTGCCACCACACGGGAATATCTTCCGCTTCGCGGGGATAAAAATGATATAATATATGACCGAGGAAATTTCGGTTCTTCCATTCCACCACCACACGGGGATATCTTCCGCTTCGCGGGAATAAAAATAATATAATATATAACCGAAGAATCTCTGTTCTTCCGTTCCACCACCACATGAAGATATCTTCCGTTTCGAGGGGATAAAAATATTATAATATATAACCGAGGAAATCTCGGTTCTTCCGTTTCGCCACCACACGGGGATATCTTCCGCTTCGCGGGGATATAAATAATATAATATATAACCGAAGAATCTCGGTTCTTCCGTTCCACTACCACACGGGAATATCTTCACTTCGCGGGGATAAAAATGATATAAAACAAAGGAAATCTCGGTTCTTCCGATCCACCACCACACGTGGATATCTTCCGCTTCACGGGTATAAAAATAATATAATATATAACCGAAGAATCTCGGTTCTTCCGTTACACCACCACACGGGGATATCTTCCGCTTCGCGGGCATAAAAATGATATAATATATAACCGAGGAAATCTCGGTTCTTCCGTTCCTCCACCACACGGGGATATCTTCCGCTTCGCGGAAATAACAATGATATATAACCAAGAAAATCTCGGTTCTTCCGTTCCACCACCACACGGGGATATCTCCCGCTTCGCGGGGATAAAAATAATATAATATATAACCGAAGAATCTTGATTCTTCCATTCCACCACCACACGAGGATATCTGCTGCTTCACGGGGAGAAAAATTATATAATATATAACCGAAGAATCTCGGTTCTTCCGTTCCAGCACCACATGGGGATATCTTCCGCTTTGCAGGGATAAAAATGATATAATATATAACAGAGGAAATCTCGATTCTTCCGTTCGACCACCACACGGGGATATCTTCCGCTTCGCGGGGATAAAATGATATAATATATAACCAAGGAAATCTCGGTTCTTCCGTTCCACCACCACACGGGGATATCTTCCGCTTCGCGGGGATAAAAATAATATAATATATAACCGTAGAATCTCGGTTCTTCCGTTCCACCACCACACGGGGATATCTTCCGCTTCGCGGGGATAAAAATGATATAATATATAACCGAGGAAATCTCGGTTCTTCCGTTCCACAACCACACGTGGATATCTTCCGCTTCGCGGGGATAATAATGATATAATATATAACCGAAGAATCTCGGTTCTTCAGTTCAACCACCACACGGGGATATCTTCTGCTTCGAGGGGATAATAATGATATAATATATAACCGAGGAAATCTCGGTTCTTCCGTTCCACCACCACACGAGGATATCTTCCCTTCGCGGGGATAAAAATTATATAATATATAATCAAAGAATCTCGGTTCTTCTGTTCCACCACCACATGGGGATATGTTCCGCTTCGCGGGGATAAAAATGATATAATATAAAACTGATGAATCTCGGTTCTTCCGTTCCACCACCACACGGGGATATCACCATACCCCGGATTAAAATGATATAATATATAACCGTGGAAATCTCGGTTCTTCCGTTCCGCCACCACACGGGGATATCTTCCGCTTTGCAGGGGTAAAAATGATATAATATATAACTGAGGAAATCTCGGTTCTTCCGTTCCACCACCACACGGGGATATCTTCCACTTTTCGGGGATAAAATTAATATAATATATAACCGAAGAATCTCGGTTCTTCCGTTCCACCACCACACGGGGATATCTTCCGCTTCACGGGGTTAAAAATGATATAATATAAAACCGAGGAATCTCGGTTCTTCCATTCCACCACCACACGGGGATATCTTCCGCTTCGCGGGGATAAAAATGATATAATATATAACCGTGGAAAACTCGGTTCTTCCGTTCCACCACCACACGGGGATATCTTCCGCTTCGCAGGGTTGAAAATGATATAATATATAACTGAGGAAATCTCGATTCTTCCGTTCCACCACCACACGGGAATATCTTCCGCTTTTCGGGGATAAAATTAATATAATATATAATCGAAGAGTCTCGGTTCTTCCGTTCCACCACCACACGGGGATATCTTCCGCTTCGTAGGGATAAAAATTATATAATATATAACCGAAGAATCTCGGTTATTCCGTTCCACCATCACACGGGGATATCTTCCGTTTTGCGGGGTTAAAAATGATATAATATATAACCAAGGAAATCTCGGTTCTTCCGTTCCGCCACCACACGGGGATATCTTCCGCTTCGGGGGGATAAAAATGATATAAAACCGAGGAAATTTTGGTTCTTCCGTTCCACCTCCACACGTGGATATCTTCCGCTTCGCTGGGATAAAAATTATATAATATATAATCGAAGAATCTCGGTTCTTCCGTTCCACCACCACACGGGGATATCTTCCGCTTTGCGGGGATAAAAATGATATAATATATAACCGATGAATCTCGGTTCTTCCGTTCCACCACCACACGGGGATATCTTCCGCTTCGCGGGTATAAAAATGATATAATATATAACCGAAGAAATCTCGGTTCTTCCGTTTCGCCACCACACGGGGATATCTTCCGCTTAGTGGGGATAAAAATGATATAATATATAACCGAGGAAATCTCAGTTCTTCTGTTCCACCACCACACGTGGATATCTTCCTCTTCGCGGGGATAAAAATTATATAATATATAATCGAAGAATCTCGGTTCTTCCGTTCCACCACCACACGGGGATATCTTCCGCTTCGCTGGGATAAAAATGATATAATATAGAACGGATGAATCTCGGTTCTTCCGTTCCACCACCACACGGGGATATCTTCCGCTTCGCGGGGATAAAAATGATATAATATATAACCGAGGAAATCTCGGTTCTTCCGCCACCACGGGGATATCTTAAAGCCAGCGAGGATAAAAATGATGTATAAACAAGAAATCTCGGTTTTTCCATTCCATCACCACACGGGGATATCTTCCGCTTCGCGGGGATAAAAATAATATAATATATAACCGAAGAATCTCGGTTCTTCCGTTCCCCAACCACATAGGGATATCTTCCGCTTTGCGGGGATAAAAATGATATAATTTATAACAGAGGAAATCTCGATTCTTCCGTTCCACCACCACACGGGGATATCTTCCGCTTCGCGGGGATAAAATGATATAATATATAACCGAGGAAATCTCGGTTCTTCCGTTCCACCACCACTCGGGGATATCTTCCGCTTCGCGGGGATAAAAATGATATAATATATAACCGAGGAAATCTAGGTTCTTCCGTTCCACAACCACACGAGGATATCTTACGCTTCGCGGGGATAAAAATTATATAATATATAATCGAAGAATCTTGGTTCTTCCGTTCCACCACCACACGGGGATATCTTCCGCTTCGCGGGGATAAAAATGATATAATATAGAACCGATGAATCTCGGTTCTTCCGTTCCACTACCACAAGGGGATATCTTCCGCTTCGCGGGGATAAAAATGATATAATATATAACCGTGGAAATCTCGGTTCTTTCGTTCCGCCACCACACGGGGACATCTTCCGCTTCGCCGGGATAAAAATGATATAATATATAACCGAGGAAATCTCGGTTCTTCCGTTCCACCACCACACGGGGATATCTTCCGCTTCGCGGGGATAAAAATGATATAATATATAACCGAAGAATCTCGGTTCTTCAGTTCCACCACCACACGGGGATATCTTCCGCTTCGCGGGGATAAAATGATATAATATATAACCGAGGAAATCTAGGTTCTTCCGTTCCAACCCCACACGAGGATATCTTACGCTTCGCGGGGATAAAAATTATATAATATATAATCGAAGAATCTCGGTTCTTCCGTTCCACCACCACACGGGGATATCTTCCGCTTCGCGGGGATAAAAATGATATAATATATAACCGAGGAAATCTCGGTTCTTCCGTTCCGCCACCACACGGGGATATCTTCCGCTTCGCGGGGATAAAAATGATATAAAACCGAGGAAATTTCGGTTCTTCCGTTCCACCACCACACGTGGATATCTTCCGCTTCGCTGGGATAAAAATTATATAATATATAATCGAAGAATCTCGGTTCTTCCGTTCCACCACCACACGGGGATATCTTCCGCTTCGCGGGGATAAAAATGATATAATATATAACCGATGAATCTCGGTTCTTCCGTTCAACCACCACACGGGGATATCTTCCGCTTCGCGGGTATAAAAATGATATAATATATAACCGAAGAAATCTCGGTTCTTCCGTTTCGCCACCACACGGGGATATCTTCCGCTTCGCGGGGATAAAAATGATATAATATATAACCGAGGAAATCTCAGTTCTTCTGTTCCACCACCACACGTGGATATCTTCCTCTTCGCGGGGATAAAAATAATATAATATATAACCGAAGAATCTCGGTTCTTCCGTTCCACCACCACACGGGGATATCTTCCGCTTCGTGTGGATAAAAATGATATAATATATAACCGAAGAATCTCGCTTCTTCCGTTCCACCACCACACGTGGATATCTTCCGCTTCGCGGGGATAAAAATAATATAATATATAACCGAGGAAATCTCGGTTCTTTCGTTCCACCACAAAACGGGGATATCTTCCGTTTCGCGCGGATAAAAAGAATATAATATATAACTGACGAATCTCGGTACTTTCATTCCACCACCACACGGGGATATCTTCCGCTTCGCGAGGATAAAAAAGATATAATATATTATCGAGGAAATCTCGGTTCTTCCGTTCCACCACCACACGGGGATATCTTCGGCTTCGCGGGGATAAAAATGATATAATATATAACTGAAGAATCTCGGTTCATCCGTTCCACCACCACACAGGGATGTCTTCCGCTTCGCAGGGATAAAAATGATATAATAATTAACCGAGGAAATATCGGTTCTTCCGTTCCACCACCACACGGGGATATCTTCCGCTTCGCGGGGATAAAAATAATATAATATATAACCGAAGAATCTCGGTTCTTCCGTTTCACCTCCACAAGGGGATATCTTCCGCTTCGGAGGGATAAAAATAAGATAATATATAACCGAAGAATCTCGGTTCTTCCGTTCCACTACCACATGGGGATATCTTCCGCTTCGCGGGGATAAAAATGATATAATATATAACCGAGGAAATCTCGGTTCTTCCGTTCCGCCACCACACGGGGATATCTTCCATTTCGCGGGGATAAAAATGATATAACATAGGACCGAGGAAATCTCGGTTCTTCCGTTCCACCACCACACGGGGATATCTTCCGCTTCGCGGGGATAAAAATAATATAATATATAACCGAAGAATCTCTGTTCTTCCGTTCCACCACCACACGAAGATATCTTCCGCTTCGAGGGGATAAAAATGATATAATATATAACCGAGGAAATCTCGGTTCTTCCGTTTCGCCACCACACGGGGATATCTTCCGCTTTCCGGGGATATAAATAATATAATATATAACCGAAGAATCTCGGTTCTTCCGTTCCACTACCACACGGGGATATCTTCACTTCGCGGGGATAAAAATGATATAAAACAAAGGAAATCTCGGTTCTTCCGATCCACCACCACACGGGGATATCTTCCGCTTAGCGGGTATAAAAATAATATAATATATAACCGAAGAATCTCGGTTCTTCCGTTACACCACCACACGGGGATATCTTCTGCTTCGCGTGGATAACAATGATATATAACCAAGGAAATCTCGGTTCTTCCGTTCCACCACCACACGGGGATATCTCCCTCTTCCCGGGGATAAAAATAATATAATATATAACCGAGATTCTTCCGTTCCACCACCACACGAGGATATCTGCTGCTTCACGGGGAGAAAAATGATATAATATATAACCGAAGAATCTCGGTTCTTCCGTTCCACCACCACACGGGGATATCTTCCGCTTCGCGGTGATAAAAATGATATAATATATAACCGAGGAAATCTCGGTTCTTCCGTTCCACAACCACACGTGGATATCTTCCGCTTCGCGAGGATAATAATGATATAATATATAACCGTAGAATCTCGGTTCTTAAGTTCCACCACCACACGGGGATATCTTCTGCTTCGCGAGGATAATAATGATATAATATATAACCGAGGAAATCTCGGTTCTTCCATTCCACCACCACACGAGGATATCTTAAAGCGAGGATAAAAATATATAATATATAATCAAAGAATCTCGGTTCTTGTTCCACCACCACGGGGATATCTTCCACTTCGAGGATAAAATGATATAATATATCGATGAATCTCGGTTCTTGGTTCCACCACCACACGGATATCTTCGCCAAGAGATTAAATGATATAATATATAGCAGTGAATCTCGGTTCTTCCGTTCCGCCACCACACGGGGATATCTTCCGCTTTGCAGGGTTAAAAATGATATAATATATAACTGAGGAAATCTCGGTTCTTCCGTTCCACCACCACACGGGGATATCTTCCACTTTTCGGGGATAAAATTAATATAATATATAACCGAAGAATCTCGGTTCTTCCGTTCCACCACCACACGGGGATATCTTCCGCTTCACGGGGTTAAAAATGATATAATATAAAACCGATGAATCTCGGTTCTTCCGTTCCACCACCACACGGGGATATCTTCCGCTTCGCAGGGATAAAAATGATATAATATATAACCGTGGAAATCTCGGTTCTTCCGTTCCACCACCACACGGGGATATCTTCTGCTTCGTAGGGTTGAAAATGATATAATATATAACTGAGGAAATCTCGGTTCTTCCGTTCCACCACCACACGGGAATATCTTCCGCTTTTCGGGGATAAAATTAATATAATATATAACCGAAGAGTCTCGGTTCTTCCGTTCCACCACCACACGGGGATATCTTCCGCTTCGTAGGGATAAAAATTATATAATATATAACCGAAGAATCTCGGTTCTTCCGTTCCACCACCACACGGGGATATCTTCCGTTTTGCGGGGATAAAAATGATATAATATATAACAGAGGAAATCTCGGTTCTTCCGTTCCGCCACCACACGGGGATATCTTCCGCTTCGCAGGGATAAAAATGATATAAAACCGAGGAAATTTCGATTCTTCCGTTCCACCTCCACACGTGGATATCTTCCGCTTCGCTGGGATAAAAATTATATAATATATAATCAAAGAATCTCGGTTCTTCCGTTCCACCACCACACGGGGATATCTTCCGCTTCGCGGGTATAAAAATGATATAATATATAACCGAAGAAATCTCGGTTCTTCCGTTTCGCCACCACACGGGGATATCTTCCGCTTCGCAGGGATAAAAATGATATAATATATAACCGAGGAAATCTCAGTTCTTCTGTTCCACCACCACACGGGGATATCTTCCTCTTCGCGGGGATAAAAATTATATAATTTATAATCGAAGAATCTCGGTTCTTCCGTTCCACCACCACACGGAGATATCTTCCGCTTCGCTGGGATAAAAATGATATAATATAGAACGGATGAATCTCGGTTCTTCCGTTCCACCACCACACGGGGATATCTTCCGCTTCGCGGGGATAAAAATGATATAATATATAACCTAGGAAATCTCGGTTCTTCCGTTCCGCCACCACACGGGGATATCTTCCGCTTCGCGGGGATAAAAATGATGTATAACCAAGGAAATCTCGGTTTTTCCATTCCACCACCACACGGGGATATCTTCCGCTTCGCGGGGATAAAAATAATATAATATATAATCGAAGAATCTCGGTTCTTCCGTTCCACAACCACATAGGGATATCTTCCGCTTTGCGGGGATAAAAATGATATAATTTATAACAGAGGAAATCTCGATTCTTCCGTTCCACCACCACACGGGGATATCTTCCGCTTCGCGGGGATAAAATGATATAATATATAACCGAGGAAATCTCGGTTCTTCCGTTCCACCACCACACGGGGATATCTTCCGCTTCGCGGGGATAAAAATGATATAATATATAACCGAAGAATCTCGGTTCTTCAGTTCCACCACCACACGGGGATATCTTCCGCTTCGCGGGGATAAAATGATATAATATATAACCGAGGAAATCTAGGTTCTTCCGTTCCAACCCCACACGAGGATATCTTACGCTTCGCGGGGATAAAAATTATATAATATATAATCGAAGAATCTCGGTTCTTCCGTTCCACCACCACACGGGGATATCTTCCGTTTTGCGGGGATAAAAATGATATAATATATAACCGAGGAAATCTCGATTCTTCCGTTCTGCCACCACACGGGGATATCTTTCGCTTCGCGGGGATAAAAATGATATAAAACCGAGTAAATTTCGGTTCTTCCGTTCCACCACCACACATGGATATCTTCTGCTTCGCTGGGATAAAAATTATATAATATATAATCGAAGAATCTCGGTTCTTCCGTTCCACCACCACACGGGGATATCTTCCGCTTTGCGGGGATAAAAATGATATAATATATAACCGATGAATCTCGGTTCTTCCGTTCCACCACCACACGGGGATATCTTCCGCTTCGCGGTGATAAAAATGATATAATATATAACCGAGGAAATCTCGATTCTTCCGTTCCACAACCACACGTGGATATCTTCCGCTTCGCGAGGATAATAATGATATAATATATAACTGAAGAATCTCGGTTCTTAAGTTCCACCACCACACGGGGATATCTTCTGCTTCGCGAGGATAATAATGATATAATATATAACCGAGGAAATCTCGGTTCTTACATTCCACCACCACACGAGGATATCTTCCGCTTCGCGGGGATAAAAATTATATAATATATAATCAAAGAATCTCGGTTCTTCTGTTCCACCACCACACGGGGATATCTTCCGCTTCGCGGGGATAAAAATGATATAATATAAAACTGATGAATCTCGGTTCTTCCGTTCCACCACCACACGGGGATATCTTCCGCTTCGCGGGGATTAAATTGATATAATATATAACCGTGGAAATCTCGGTTCTTCCGTTCCGACACCACACGGGGATATCTTCCGCTTTGCAGGGTTAAAAATGATATAATATATAACTGAGGAAATCTCGGTTCTTCCGTTCCACCACCACACGGGGATATCTTCCACTTTTCGGGGATAAAATTAATATAATATATAACCGAAGAATCTCGGTTCTTCCGTTCCACCACCACACGGGGATATCTTCCGCTTCGCGGGGATAAAAATGATATAATATAAAACCGATGAATCTCGGTTCTTCCGTTCCACCACCACACGGGGATATCTTCCGCTTCGCAGGGATAAAAATGATATAATATATAACCGTGGAAATCTCGGTTCTTCCGTTCCACCACCACACGGATATCTTACGGAGGGTTGAAAATGATATAATATATAATCGAGGAAATCTCGGTTCTTTCGTTCCGCCACCACACGGGGATATCTTCCGCTTCGCGGGGATAAAATTAATATAATATATAACCGAAGAATCTCGGTTCTTCCGTTCCACCACCACACGGGGATATCTTCCGCTTCGTAGGGATAAAAATTATATAATATATAACCGAAGAATCTCGGTTCTTCCGTTCCACCACCACACGGGGATATCTTCCATTTTGCGGGGATAAAAATGATATAATATATAACAGAGGAAATCTCGGTTCATCCGTTCCGACACCACACTGGGATATCTTCTTCGAGGATAAAATGATATAATATATAAGCAGAAATCTCGGTTCTTCTGTTCCACCACCACACGGGGATATCTTCCTCTTCGCGGGGATAAAAATTATATAATTTATAATCGAAGAATCTCGGTTCTTCCGTTCCACCACCACACGGAGATATCTTCCGCTTCGCTGGGATAAAAATGATATAATATAGAACGGATGAATCTCGGTTCTTCCGTTCCACCACCACACGGGGATATCTTCGCGGGGATAAAAATGATATAATATATAACCTAGGAAATCTCGGTTCTTCCGTTCCGCCACCACACGGGGATATCTTCCGCTTCGCGGAGATAAAAATGATGTATAAACAAGAAATCTCGGTTTTTCCATTCCATCACCACACGGGGATATCTTCGCTTATGGGATAAAAATAATATAATATATAACCGAAGAATCTCGGTTCTTCCGTTCCCCAACCACATAGGGATATCTTCCGCTTTGCGGGGATAAAAATGATATAATTTATAACAGAGGAAATCTCGATTCTTCCGTTCCACCACCACACGGGGATATCTTCCGCTTCGCGGGGATAAAATGATATAATATATAACCGAGGAAATCTCGGTTCTTCCGTTCCACCACCACTCGGGGATATCTTCCGCTTCGCGGGGATAAAAATGATATAATATATAACCGAAGAATCTCGGTTCTTCAGTTCCACCACCACACGGGGAAATCTTCCGCTTCGCGGGGATAAAAATGATATAATATATAACCGAGGAAATCTCGGTTCTTCCGTTCCACCACCACACGGGGATATCTTCCGCTTCGCGGGGATAAAAATTATATAATATATAATCGAAGAATCTTGGTTCTTCCGTTCCACCACCACACGGGGATATCTTCCGCTTCGCGGGGATAAAAATGATATAATATAGAACCGATGAATCTCGGTTCTTCCGTTCCACTACCACAAGGGGATATCTTCCGCTTCGCGGGGATAAAAATGATATAATATATAACCGAGGAAATCTCGGTTCTTCCGTTCCACCACCACACGGGGATATCTTCCGCTTCGCGGGGATAAAAATGATATAATATATAACCGAGGAAATCTCGGTTCTTCCGTTCCACTACCACACGGGGATATCTTTCGCTTAACGGGGATGAAAATGATATAATATATAACCGAAGAATCTCGGTTCTTCAGTTCCACCACCACACGGGGATATCTTCCGCTTCGCGGGGATAAAATGATATAATATATAACCGAGGAAATCTAGGTTCTTCCGTTCCAACCCCACACGAGGATATCTTACGCTTTGCGGGGATAAAAATTATATAATATATAATCGAAGAATCTCGGTTCTTCCGTTCCACCACCACACGGGGATATCTTCCGTTTTGCGGGGATAAAAATGATATAATATATAACCGAGGAAATCTCGGTTCTTCCGTTCCACCACCACACGGGGATATCTTCCGCTTCGCGGGTATAAAAATGATATAATATATAACCGAAGAAATCTCGGTTCTTCCGTTTCGCCACCACACGGGGATATCTTCTGCTTCGCGGGGATAAAAATGATATAATATATAATCGAGGAAATCTCAGTTCTTCTGTTCCACCACCACACGTGGATATCTTCCTCTTCGCGGGGATAAAAATAATATAATATATAATCGAAGAATCTCGGTTCTTCCGTTCTACCACCACACGGGGATATCTTCCGCTTCGTGTGGATAAAAATGATATAATATATAACCGAAGAATCTCGCTTCTTCCGTTCCACCACCACACGTGGATATCTTCCGCTTCGCGTGGATAAAAATAATATAATATATAACCGAGGAAATCTCGGTTCTTTCGTTCCACCACAAAACGGGGATATCTTCCGTTTCGCGCGGATAAAAAGAATATAATATATAACTGACGAATCTCGGTACTTTCATTCCACCACCACACGGGGATATCTTCCGCTTCGCGAGGATAAAAAAGATATAATATATTATCGAGGAAATCTCGGTTCTTCCGTTCCACCACCACACGGGCATATCTTCGCTTCATGGGATAAAAATGATATAATATATAATCAAGAATCTTGGTTCATCCGCTCCACCATCACACGGGATGTCTTTCGCTAGGATAAAAATGATATAATAATTAACCGAGGAAATATCGGTTCTTCCGTTCCACCACCACACGGGGATATCTTCCGCTTCGCGGGGATAAAAATAATATAATATATAACCGAAGAATCTCGGTTCTTCCGTTTCACCTCCACAAGGGGATATCTTCCGCTTCGGAGGGATAAAAATGAGATAATATATAACCGAAGAATCTCGGTTCTTCCGTTCCACTACCACATGGGGATATCTTCCGCTTCGCGGGGATAAAAATGATATAATATATAACCGAGGAAATCTCGGTTCTTCCGTTCCGCCACCACACGGGGATATCTTCCGCTTCGCGGGGATAAAAATGATATAATATATGACCGAGGAAATCTCGGTTCTTCCGTTCCACCACCACACGGGGATATCTTCCGCTTCGCGGGGATAAAAATAATATAATATATAACCGAAGAATCTCTGTTCTTCCGTTCCACCACCACACGAAGATATCTTCCGCTTCGAGGGGATAAAAATGATATAATATATAACCGAGGAAATCTCGGTTCTTCCGTTTCGCCACCACACGGGGATATCTTCCGCTTTGCGGGGATATAAATAATATAATATATAACCGAAGAATCTCGGTTCTTCCGTTCCACTACCACACGGGGATATCTTCACTTCGCGGGGATAAAAATGATATAAAACAAAGGAAATCTCGGTTCTTCCGATCCACCACCACACGGGGATATCTTCCGCTTAGCGGGTATAAAAATAATATAATATATAACCGAAGAATCTCCGTTCTTCCGTTACACCACCACACGGGGATATCTTCTGCTTCGCTGGGGTAACAATGATATATAACCAAGGAAATCTCGGTTCTTCCGTTCCACCATCACACGGGGATATCTCCCTCTTCGCGGGGATAAAAATAATATAATATATAACCGAAGAATCTCGATTCTTCCGTTCCACCACCACACGAGGATATCTGCTGCTTCACGGGGAGAAAAATGATATAATATATAACCGAAGAATCTCGGTTCTTCCGTTCCACCACCACACGGGGATATCTTCCGCTTCGCGGTGATAAAAATGATATAATATATAACCGAGGAAATCTCGGTTCTTCCGTTCCACAACCACACGTGGATATCTTCCGCTTCGCGAGGATAATAATGATATAATATATAACCGAAGAATCTCGGTTCTTAAGTTCCACCACCACACGGGGATATCTTCTGCTTCGCGAGGATAATAATGATATAATATATAACCGAGGAAATCTCGGTTCTTCCATTCCACCACCACACGAGGATATCTTCCGCTTCGCGGGGATAAAAATTATATAATATATAATCAAAGAATCACGGTTCTTCTGTTCCACCACCACACGGGGATATCTTCCGCTTCGCGGGGATAAAAATGATATAATATAAAACTGATGAATCTCGGTTCTTCCGTTCCACCACCACACGGGGATATCTTCCGCTTCGCGGGGATTAAATTGATATAATATATAACCGTGGAAATCTCGGTTCTTCCGTTCCGCCACCACACGGGGATATCTTCCGCTTTGCAGGGTTAAAAATGATATAATATATAACTGAGGAAATCTCGGTTCTTCCGTTCCACCACCACACGGGGATATCTTCCACTTTTCGGGGATAAAATTAATATAATATATAACCGAAGAATCTCGGTTCTTCCGTTCCACCACCACACGGGGATATCTTCCGCTTCACGGGGTTAAAAATGATATAATATAAAACCGATGAATCTCGGTTCTTCCGTTCCACCACCACACGGGGATATCTTCGCGCGGATAAAAATGATATAATATATAACCGTGGAAATCTCGGTTCTTCCGTTCCACCACCACACGGGGATATCTTCCGCTTCGCAGGGTTGAAAATGATATAATATATAACTGAGGAAATCTCGGTTCTTCCGTTCCACCACCACACGGGGATATCTTCCGCTTTGCGGGGATAAAAATGATATAATATATAACCGATGAATCTCGGTTCTTCCGTTCCACCACCACACGGGGATATCTTCCGCTTCGTAGGAATAAAAATGATATAATATATAACCGAAGAATCTCGGTTCTTCCGTTCCACCACCACACGGGGATATCTTCCGCTTCGCGGGGATAAAAATGATATAATATATAACAGAGGAAATCTCGGTTCATCCGTTCCGACACCACACGGGGATATCTTCCGCTTCGCAGGGATAAAAATGATATAATATATAACCGAGGAAATCTCAGTTCTTCCGTTCCACCACCACACGGGGATATCTTCCGCTTCGCTGGGATAAAAATTATATAATATATAATCAAAGAATCTCGGTTCTTCCGTTCCACCACCACACGGGGATATCTTCCGCTTCGCGGGTATAAAAATGATATAATATATAACCGAAGAAATCTCGGTTCTTCCGTTTCGCCACCACACGGGGATATCTTCCGCTTCGCGGGGATAAAAATGATATAATATATAACCGAGGAAATCTCGGTTCTTCCGTTCCACCACCACACGGGGATATCTTCCGCTTCGCGGGGATAAAAATTATATAATATATAACCGAAGAATCTCGGTTCTTCCGTTCCACCACCACACGGGGATATCTTCCGCTTCGCTGCGATAAAAATGATATAATATAGAACGGATGAATCTCGGTTCTTCCGTTCCACCACCACACGGGGATATCTTCCGCTTCGCGGGGATAAAAATGATATAATATATAACCTAGGAAATCTCGGTTCTTCCGTTCCGCCACCACACGGGGATATCTTCCGCTTCGCGGGGATAAAAATGATGTATAACCAAGGAAATCTCGGTTTTTCCATTCCACCACCACACGGGGATATCTTCCGCTTCGCGGGGATAAAAATAATATAATATATAACCGAAGAATCTCGGTTCTTCCGTTCCACAACCACATAGGGATATCTTCCGCTTTGCGGGGATAAAAATGATATAATTTATAACAGAGGAAATCTCGATTCTTCCGTTCCACCACCACACGGGGATATCTTCCGCTTCGCGGGGATAAAATTTATTTATTTTTTACCGCTGTAATCTCGGTTCTTCCGTTCCACCACCACACGGGGATATCTTCGCCGAGGATAAAATGATATAATATATAACCGAAGAATCTCGGTTCTTCAGTTCCACCACCACACGGGGAAATCTTCCGCTTCACGGGGATAAAATGATATAATATATAACCGAGGAAATCTAGGTTCTTCCGTTCCAACCCCACACGAGGATATCTTACGCTTCGCGGGGATAAAAATTATATAATATATAATCGAAGAATCTCGGTTCTTCCGTTCCACCACCACACGGGGATATCTTCCGTTTTGCGGGGATAAAAATGATATAATATATAACCGAGGAAATCTCGGTTCTTCCGTTCTGCCACCACACGGGGATATCTTCCGCTTCGCGGGGATAAAAATGATATAAAACCGAGTAAATTTCGGTTCTTCCGTTCCACCACCACACGTGGATATCTTCTGCTTCGCTGGGATAAAAATTATATAATATATAATCGAAGAATCTCGGTTCTTCCGTTCCACCACCACACGGGGATATCTTCCACTTTGCGGGGATAAAAATGATATAATATATAACCGATGAATCTCGGTTCTTCCGTTCCACCACCACACGGGGATATCTTTCGCCATGTATAAAAATGATATAATATATAACCGAAGAAATCTCGGTTCTTCCGTTTCGCCACCACACGGGGATATCTTCCGCTTCGCGGGGATAAAAATGATATAATATATAACCGAGGAAATCTCAGTTCTTCTGTTCCACCACCACACGTGGATATCTTCCTCTTCGCGGGGATAAAAATTATATAATATATAATCGAAGAATCTCGGTTCTTCCGTTCCACCACCACACGGGGATATCTTCCACTTCGCTGGGATAAAAATGATATAATATAGAACGGATGAATCTCGGTTCTTCCGTTCCACCACCACACGGGGATATCTTCCGCTTCGCGGGGATAAAAATGATATAATATATAACCGAGGAAATCTCGGTTCTTCCGTTCCGCCACCACACGGGGATATCTTCCGCTTCGCGGGGATAAAAATGATGTATAAACAAGGAAATCTCGGTTTTTCCATTCCATCACCACACGGGGATATCTTCCGCTTCGCGGGGATAAAAATAATATAATATATAACCGAAGAATCTCGGTTCTTCCGTTCCCCAACCACATAGGGATATCTTCCGCTTTGCGGGGATAAAAATGATATAATTTATAACAGAGGAAATCTCGATTCTTCCGTTCCACCACCACACGGGGATATCTTCCGCTTCGCGGGGATAAAATGATATAATATATAACCAAAAAAATCTCGGTTCTTCCGTTCCACCAACACACGGGGATATCTTCCGCTTCGCGGGGATAAAAATGATATAATATATAACCGAAGAATCTCGGTTCTTCAGTTCCACCACCACACGGGGATATCTTCCGCTTCGCGGGGATAAAAATGATATAATATATAACCGAGGAAATCTAGGTTCTTCCGTTCCACAACCACACGAGGATATCTTACGCTTCGCGGGGATAAAAATTATATAATATATAATCGAAGAATCTCGGTTCTTCCGTTCCACCACCACACGGGGATATCTTCCGTTTTGCGGGGATAAAAATGATATAATATATAACCGAGGAAATCTCGGTTCTTCCGTTCCGCCACCACACGGGGATATCTTCCGCTTCGCGGGTATAAAAATGATATAAAACCGAGGAAATTTCGGTTCTTCTGTTCCACCACCACACGTGGATATCTTCCGCTTCGCTGGGATAAAAATTATATAATATATAATCGAAGGATCTCGGTTCTTCCGTTCCACCACCACACAGGGATATCTTCCACTTCGCGGGGATAAAAATGATATAATATATAACCGATGAATCTCGGTTCTTCCGTTCAACCACCACACGGGGATATCTTCCGCTTCGCGGGTATAAAAATGATATAATATATAACCGAAGAAATCTCGGTTCTTCCGTTTCGCCACCACACGGGGATATCTTCCGCTTCGCGGGGATAAAAATGATATAATATATAACCGAGGAAATCTCAGTTCTTCTGTTCCACCACCACACGTGGATATCTTCCTCTTCGCGGGGATAAAAATTATATAATATATAATCGAAGAATCTCGGTTCTTCCGTTCCACCACCACATAGGGATATCTTCCGCTTTGCGGGGATAAAAATGATATAATTTATAACAGAGGAAATCTCGATTCTTCTGTTCCACCACCACACGGGGATATCTTCCGCTTCGCGGGGATAAAATGATATAATATATAACCGAGGAAATCTCGGTTCTTCCATTCCACCACCACACGGGGATATCTTCCGCTTCGCGGGGATAAAAATGATATAATATAGAACGGATGAATCTCGGTTCTTCCGTTCCACCACCACACGGGGATATCTTCCGCTTCGCGGGGATAAAAATGATATAATATATAACCGAGGAAATCTCGGTTCTTCCGTTCCGCCACCACATGGGGATATCTTCCGCTTCGCGGGGATAAAAATGATGTATAAACAAGGAAATCTCGGTTTTTCCATTCCATCACCACACGGGGATATCTTCCGCTTCGCGGGGATAAAAATAATATAATATATAACCGAAGAATCTCGGTTCTTCCGTTCCCCAACCACATAGGGATATCTTCCGCTTTGCGGGGATAAAAATGATATAATTTATAACAGAGGAAATCTCGATTCTTCTGTTCCACCACCACACGGGGATATCTTCCGCTTCGCGGGGATAAAATGATATAATATATAACCGAGGAAATCTCGGTTCTTCCATTCCACCACCACACGGGGATATCTTCCGCTTCGCGGGGATAAAAATGATATAATATATAACCGAAGAATCTCGGTTCTTCAGTTCCACCACCACACGGGGATATCTTCCGCTTCGCGGGGATAAAAATGATATAATATATAACCGAGGAAATCTAGGTTCTTCCGTTCCACAACCACACGAGGATATCTTACGCTTCGCGGGGATAAAAATTATATAATATATAATCGAAGAATCTCGGTTCTTCCGTTCCACCACCACACGGGGATATCTTCCGTTTTGCAGGGATAAAAATGATATAATATATAACCGAGGAAATCTCGGTTCTTCCGTTCCGCCACCACACGGGGATATCTTCCGCTTCGCGGGGATAAAAATGATATAAAACCGAGGAAATTTCGGTTCTTCCGTTCCACCACCACACGTGGATATCTTCCGCTTCGCTGGGATGAAAATTATATAATATATAATCGAAGAATCTCGGTTCTTCCGTTCCACCACCACACGGGGATATCTTCCGCTTCGCGGGGATAAAAATGATATAATATATAACCGATGAATCTCGGTTCTTCCGTTCAACCACCACACGGGGATATCTTCCGCTTCGCGTGTATAAAAATGATATAATATATAACCAAAGAAATCTCGGTTCTTTCGTTTCGCCACCACACGGGGATATCTTCCGCTTCGCGGGGATAAAAATGATATAATATATAACCGAGGAAATCTCAGTTCTTCTGTTCCACCACCACACGTGGATATCTTCCTCTTCGGTGGGATAAAAATTATATAATATACAATCGAAGAATCTCGCCGTTCCACCACCACACGGGGATATCTTCCGCTTCGCTGGGATAAAAATGATATAATATAGAACGGATGAATCTCGGTTCTTCCGTTCCACCACCACACGGGGATATCTTCCGCTTCGCGGGGATAAAAATGATATAATATATAATCGAGGAAATCTCGGTTCTTCCGTTCCACCACCACACGGGGATATCTTCCGCTTCGCGGGGATAAAATGATATAATATATAACCGAGGAAATCTCGGTTCTTCCGTTCCACCACCACACGGGGATATCTGCCGCTTCGCGGGGATAAAAATGATATAATATATAACCGAAGAATCTCGGTTCTTCAGTTCCACCACCACACGGGGATATCTTCCGCTTCGCGGGGATAAAAATGATATAATATATAACCGAGGAAATCTAGGTTCTTCCGTTCCACAACCACACGAGGATATCTTACGCTTCGGAGGGATAAAAATTATATAATATATAATCGAAGAATCTCGGTTCTTCCGTTCCACCACCACACGGGGATATCTTCCGTTTTGCGGGGATAAAAATGATATAATATATAACCGAGGAAATCTCGGTTCTTCCATTCCGCCACCACACGGGGATATCTTCCGCTTCGCGGGGATAAAAATGATATAAAACCGAAGAAATTTCGGTTCTTCCGTTCCACCACCACACGTGGATATCTTCCGCTTCGCTGGAATAAAAATTATATAATATATAATCGAAGAATCTCGGTTCTTCCATTCCACCACCACACGGGGATATCTTCCACTTCGCGGGGATAAAAATAATATAATATATAACCGATGAAACTCGGTTCTTCCGTTCAATCACCACACGGGGATATCTTCCGCTTCGCGAGTATAAAAATGATATAATATATAACCGAAGAAATCTCGGTTCTTCCGTTTCGCCACCACACGGGGATATCTTCCGCTTGGCGGGGATAAAAATGATATAATATATAACCGAGGAAATCTCAGTTCTTCTGTTCCACCACCACACGTGGATATCTTCCTCTTCGCGAGGATAAAAATTATATAATATATAATCAAAGAATCTCGGTTCTTCCGTTCCACCACCACACGGGGATATCTTCCACTTCGCTGGGATAAAAATGATATAATATAGAACGGATGAATCTGGGTTCTTCCGTTCCACCAACACACGGGGATATCTTACGCTTCGCGGGGATAAAAATGTTATAATATATAACCGAGGAAATCTCGGTTCTTCCGTTCCGCCACCACACGGGGATAAATTCCGCTTCGCGGGGATAAAAATGATGTATAAACAAGGAAATCTCGGTTTTTCCATTCCATCACCACACGGGGATATCTTCCAAGGATAAAAATAATATAATATATAACCGAAGAATCTCGGTTCTTCCGTTCCCCAACCACATAGGGATATCTTCCGCTTTGCGGGGATAAAAATGATATAATTTATAACAGAGGAAATCTCGATTCTTCCGTTCCACCACCACACGGGGATATCTTCCGCTTCGCGGGGATAAAATGATATAATATATAGCCGAGGAAATCTCGGTTCTTCCATTCCACCACCACACAGGGATATCTTCCGCTTCGCGGGGATAAAAATGATATAATATATAACCGAAGAATCTCGGTTCTTCAGTTCCACCAGCACACGGGGATATCTTCCGCTTCGCGGGGATAAAAATGATATAATATATAACCGAGGAAATCTAGATTCTTCCGTTCCACAACCACACGAGGATATCTTATGCTTCGCGGGAATAAAAATTATATAATATATAATCGAAGAATCTCGGTTCTTCCGTTCCAGCACCACACGGGGATATCTTCCATTTTTGCAGGGATAAAAATGATATAATATATAACCGAGGAAATCTCGGTTCTTCCGTTCCGCCACCACATGGGGATATCTTCCGCTTCGCGGGGATAAAAATGATATAAAACTGAGGAAATTTCGGTTCTTCCGTTCCACCACCACACGTGGATATCTTCCGCTTCGCTGGGATAAAAATTATATAATATATAATCGAAGAATCTCGGTTCTTCCGTTCCACCACCACACGGGGATATCTTCCGCTTCGCGGGGATAAAAATGATATAATATATAACCGATGAATCTCGGTTCTTCCGTTCAACCACCACACGGGGATATCTTCCGCTTCGCGGGTATAAAAATGATATAATATATAACCGAAGAAATCTCGGTTCTTTCATTTCGCCACCACACGGGGATATCTTCCGCTTCGCGGGGATAAAAATGATATAATATATAACCGAGGAAATCTCAGTTCTTCTGTTCCACCACCACACGTGGATATCTTCCTCTTCGCGGGGATAAAAATTATATAATATATAATCGAAGAATCTCGGTTCTTCCGTTCCACCACCACACGGGGATATCTTCCGCTTCGCTGGGATAAAAATGATATAATATAGAACGGATGAATCTCGGTTCTTCCGTTCCACCACCACACGGGGATATCTTCAGTTTCGCGGGGATAAAAATGATATAATATATAATCGAGGAAATCTCGGTTCTTCCGTTCCACCACCACACGGGGATATCTTCCGCTTCGCAGGGATAAAAATGATGTATAAACAAGGAAATCTCGATTTTTCCATTCCATCACCACACGGGGATATCTTCCGCTTCACGGGGATAAAAATAATATAATATATAACCGAAGAATCTCGGTTCTTCCGTTCCCCAACCACATAGGGATATCTTCCGCTTTGCGGGGATAAAAATGATATAATTTATAACAGAGGAAATCTCGATTCTTCCGTTCCACCACCACACGGGGATATCTTCCGCTTCACGGGGATAAAATGATATAATATATAACCGAGGAAATCTCGGTTCTTCCGTTCCACCACCACACGGGGATATCTTCCGCTTCGCGGGGATAAAAATGATATAATATATAACCGAAGAATCTCGGTTCTTCAGTTCCACCACCACACGGGGATATCTTCCGCTTCGCGGGGATAAAAATTATATAATATATAACCGAGGAAATCTAGGTTCTTCCGTTCCACAACCACACGAGGATATCTTACGCTTCGCGGGGATAAAAATTATATAATATATAATCGAAGAATCTTGGTTCTTCCGTTCCACCACCACACGGGGATATCTTCCGCTTCGCGGGGATAAAAATGATATAATATAGAACCGATGAATCTCGGTTCTTCCGTTCCACTACCACACGGGGATATCTTCCGCTTCGCGGGGATAAAAATGATATAATATATAACCGTGGAAATCTCGGTTCTTTCGTTCCGCCACCACACGGGGACATCTTCCGCTTCGCCGGGATAAAAATGATATAATATATAACCGAGGAAATCTCGGTTCTTCCGTTCCACTACCACACGGGGATATCTTTCGCTTCACGGGGATGAAAATGATACAATATATAACCGAAGAATCTCGGTTCTTCAGTTCCACCACCACACGGGGATATCTTCCGCTTCGCGGGGATAAAAATGATATAATATATAACCGAGGAAATCTGGGTTCTTCCGTTCCACCACCACACGTGGATATCTTCCGCTTCGCGGGGATAAAAATTATATAATATATAATCAAAGAATCTCGATTCTTCCGTTCCACCATCACACGGGGATATCTTACGCTTCGCGGGGATAAAAATGATATAATATAGAACCGATGAATTTCGGTTCTTCCGTCCACCACCACACGAGGATATCTTCTGCTTCGCGGGGATAAAAATGATATAATATATAACAGAGGAAATCTCGGTTCTTCCGTTCCGCCACCACACGGGAATATCTTCCGCTTCACGGGGATAAAAATGATATAATATATAACTAAGGAAATCTCGGTTCTTCCGTTCCACCACCACACGGGGATCTCTTCCGCTTCGCGGGGATAAAAATGATATAATATATAACCGAGGAAATCTCGGTTCTTCCGTTCCGCCAACACACGGGGATATCTTCCGCTTCGCGGGAATAAAAATGATATAATATATAACCGAAAAAATCTCGGTTCTTCCATTCCACCACCACAAGGGGATATCTTCCGCTTCGAGGGGATAAAAATAATATAATATATAACCGAAGAATCTTGGTTCTTCCATTCCACCACCACACGGGGATATCTTCCGCTTAACGGAGATAAAAATGATATATAACCAAGGAAATCTCGGTTCTTCCGTTCCACCACCACACGGGGATATCTTCTGCTTGTCCGGGATAAAAATAATATAATATATAATCGAAGAACCTCTGTTCTTCCGTTCCACCACCACACGGGGATATCTTCCGCTTCGCGAGGATAAAAAGGATATAATATATAACCGAAGAATCTCGGTTCTTCAGTTCCACCACCACAAGGGGATATCTTCCGCTTCGCGGGGATAAAAATGATATAATATATAACCGAGGAAATCTCTGTTCTTCCGTTCCACCACCACACGGGGATATCTTCCACTTCGCGGGGATAAAAATTATATAATATATAATCGAAGAACCTCTGTTCTTCCGTTCCACCACAACACGAGGATATCTTCCGCTTGGCCGGAATAAAAATGATATAATATAGAACTGATGAATCTCGGTTCTTCCATTCCACCACCACACGGGGATATCTTCCGGTTTACGGGGATAAAAATGATATAATATATAACCGAGGAAATCTCGGTTCTTCCGTTCCGCCACCACACGGGGATATCTTCCGTTTCGCGGCTATAAAAATTATATAAAACCAAGGAAATTTCGATTCTTCCGTTCCACCACCACACGGGGATATCTTCCACTTCGCGGGGATAAAAATAATATAATATATAACCGAAGAATCTCGGTTCTTCAGTTCCACCACCACACGAAGATATCTTACGGTTCGCGGGTATAAAAATGATATAATATATAACCGAAGAATCTCGGTTCTTCCGTTCCACCACCACACAGGGATATCTTCCGCTTCACGTGGATAAAAATGATATAATATATAATAGTGGAAATCTCGGTTCTTCGGTTCCACCACCACACGGGGATATCTTCCACTTCTCGGGGATAAAAATAATATAATATATAACCGAAGAATCACGCTTCTTCCGTTCCACCACCACACAAGGATATCTTTCGCTTTGCGGGGATAAAAATGATATAATTTATAACCGAGGAAATCACGGTTCTTCCATTCCGCCACCACACGGGGATATCTTCCGCTTCGAAGGGATAAAAATGATATAATATATAACCGAAGAATCTCGGTTCTTATGTTCCACCACCACACGGGGATATCTTCCGCTTCGCGGGGATTAAAATGATATAATATATAACCGAGGAAATCTCGGTTCTTCCGTTCCGCCACCACACGGGGATATCTTCCGTTTCGCGGGGATAAAAATGATATATAACCAAGGAAATCTCAGTTTTTCTGTTCCACCACCACACGGGGATATATTCCGCTTCGCGGGGATAAAAATAATATAATATATAACCGAAGAATCTCGGTTCTTCCGTTCCAGCACCACACGAGGATATCTTCCGCTTCGCGGGGATAAAAATGATATAATATATAACCGAAGAATCTCGGTCTTCCGTTCCACCACCACACGGGGATATCTTTCGCTTTGCGAAGATACAAATGGTATAATATATAACCGAGGAAATCTCGGTTCTTCCGTTCCACCACCACACGGGGATATCTTCCGCTTCGCGGGGATAAAAATGATATAATATATACCCGAAGAATCTTGGTTCTTCCGTTCCACCACCACACGGGGATATCTTCCTCTTCGTGGGGATAAAAATGATATAATATATAACCGAGGAAATCTCGGTTCTTCCGTTCCACCACCACACGGGAATATCTTCCTCTTCGCGGGGATAAAAATGATATAATTTATAACCGAGGAAATCTCAGTTCTTCCGTTCCACCACCACACGAGGATATCTTCTGCTTCGCGGGGATAAAAATAATATAATATATAATCGAAGAATCTCAGTTCTTCTGTTCCACCACCACACGGGGATATCTTCCACTTCTCGGGGATAAAAATGATATAATATATATCTGAAGAATCTCGGTTCTTCCGTTTCACCACCACACGGGGATATCTTTCGCTTCGCGGGGATAAAAGTGATATAATATAAAACCGAGGAAATCTCGGTTCTTCCGTTCCGCCACCGCATGGGGATATCTTCCGGTTCGCGGGGATAAAACTGATATAATATATAACCGAGGAAATCTCGGTTCTTCCGTTCCACCACCACACGGGGATATCTTCCGCTTCGCGGGGATAAAAATAATATAATATATAACCGAAGAATCTCGGTTCTTCCGTTCCACCACCACACGGGGATATCTTCCGCTTCGCGGGGATAAAAATGATATAATATATAACCAAGGAAATCTCGATTCTTCCGTTCGAACACCACACGGTGATATCTTCCGCTTCGCGGGGATAAAAATAATATTATATATAACCGAAGAATCTCGGTTCTTCCGTTCCACCACCACACGAGGATATCTTCCGCTTTGTGGGGATAAAAATGATATATAACCAAGGAAATCTCAGTTCTTCCGTTCCACCACCACACGAGGATATCTTCTGCTTCGCGGGGATAAAAATAATATAATATATAACCGAAGAATCTCGGTTCTTCCGTTCCACCACTACATAGGGATATCTTCCGCTTCGCGGGGATAAAAATGATATAATATATAACCGAAGAATCTCGGTTCTTCCGTTCCACCACCACACGGGGATATGTTCCGCTTCGTGGGGATAAAAATGATATAATATATAACCGAGGAAATCTCGGTTCTTCCGTTCCACCACCACACGGGGATATCTTCCGCTTCTCGGGGATAAAAATAATATAATATATAACTGAAGAATCTTGGTTCTTCCGTTCTACCACCACACGGGGATATCTTTCGCTTCGCGGGGATAAAAATGATATATAACCAAGGAAATCTCAGTTCTTCCGTTCCACCACCACACGGGGATATCTTCCGCTTCGCGAGGATAAAAATAATATAATATATTACCGAAGAATCTCGGTTCTTCCGTTCCACCACCACACGGGGATATCTTACGCTTCGCGGGTATAAAAATGATATAATATATAACCGAAGAATCTTGGTTCTTCCGTTCCACCACCACACGGTGATATCTTCCGCTTCGCGGCGATAAAAATGATATAATATATAACTGAGGAAATCTCGGTTCTTCCGTTCCATCACCACACGAGGATATCTTCCGCTTCGCGGGGAGGAAAATAATATAATATATAACTAAAGAATCTCGGTTCTTCCGTTCCACCACCACACGGGGATATCTTCCACTTCGCGGGGATAAAAATGATATAATATATAACCGAAGAATCTCGGTTCTTCCGTTCCACCACCACACGGGGATATCTTCCGCTTCGCGGGGATAAAAATGATATAATATATAACCGAGGAAATCTTGGTTCTTCCGTTCCGCCACCACACGAGGATATCTTCCGCTTCGCGGAGATAAAAATTATATAATATATAACCGAGGAAAAATCAGTTCTTCCGTTCCACCACCACACGGGGATATCTTCCGCTTCGCGGGGATAAAAATAATATAATATATAACTGAAGAATCTCGGTTCTTCCGTTCCACCACCACACAAGGATAATCTTCCGCTTCACGGGGATAACGACTCCGGCTGAGTAGTTGAGTGCAAATAATTACCCTAGCCGAGTGGTTGTATAGGATGAAGTATGTTAACTCAGTCGGATGACCGAGTACAAGTAATGACCTTGACCAAGTAATCGAAAGGGATGAAGTATATTAACCCAGCTGAAGGACTAGGTGTAAGTAATTACCCTGACCAAATGGTCAAAAGGGATGAAGTATGTTCTCGGATGACTTACCAAGTGAAACAACTTACCTCGGCCAATTGGCCGGAGAGAATGAAGTATGCTCTCGGTCGAATGACTGAGTGCAAATATCTACCCTGACCGAGTGGTCAGCTTGATATGCGGTCGAGTGACCAACTCAGTATGTATGACTAAGAAACACTAGAATGTTGAACTAAATGTAAACTTGCAAGATGAGCATTAAATGCTGAGATAATTAAATTTAAGCTTTTAAGATATTCTAAGTGCATATATAACCATATTGTTTGTTCTCTACATATGTCTCATGTGATATATCTTCAATAGAGAAAATTTTAAATATAGCTAGAGAAATGACAATGTATAAGAATGCAACAAGATGTTAAAGGTAAGTATTTATATACATACTTACTGAATTTAACAACATGGAGGATTGATGTCTTCCTCCCATCGCAGAGTCATATCCAATAAAAAAAAGCTCTGATGAGAAATTGATCATCCTAATCAGATGATTGTATTATTATCTCAACGTCTTCCCCAGAAGTTCCCACAGACGGCGCCAAATGATGCGGCATGGAATTATTTTGCTCCTCTATCTTGTGGCATCGAGGAAGGGGTTCTCTCCGACCGCATCAGTAAATTTGTGTATGTCCTGAAAAAGTTAACACGTATTAAACCGTCGCCGGCCTACCCGGCGATGACACTCCGATGCTTAAGTTTGGCCGGATATTAATGAAAGAAAATGTATTAAATACAGTAAAAATAATGTAAAAAGAAGAGTGATAAAACTTATCTCATGTGTAGCCATAAATATACGGGAGCCCATGAGTACTTAGGATAGACAGAAACATTTGTAACTCTGAACCTTCTTAGCCAATTCAAGCTTCTAGGTCTTAACAATGAATTCAATAAATCTTCTAAGATTCCAGATTGAGGCATGATACAGTAGCCTCTTGTTCTTTTGCATAAGATATTATATGAGAGCCAATGTTTATCTAGAGAAATGCCAACAACATATACTTTGCCAAGCACAAAGCGAAATCAGTTTAAATAAATGATCCCCAATAATTAAAATGCATAACAAGGTAACAGAAGCTTCATCAAGCTTACCAAGGAGATTAGAAGGAAAGTCTTAACAAAGCTACTGGAAAAATGCAAGCACATATATAAGACTTTATGTTGACAAAGCTGAGAATGATTGGATGGGAAAATTACCTCCCGAAGGAACAAGGCAGAACAAATTACTATGAAGGAAGGTTCACTTGCCTTTATTGTGCGCATGAATAGAACAACTACCTTTCTTAAACTCATATTAGTAGAACGTTTACCAAAGGGTGAGCAATAGCCAGGTAAAGAATTGCAACAATCTGTTTGGAAGAGATCTTAGGCTTCTCATATAGATATTAGTGAATCACATCAACAATATAGGAACAATCCCAGAGGTCAGTGATGTTCACTGTGAACGAATACGCCTTCAAAATCTTGATGACCTTCCTTCATGAGGAAATAAACCTCTGAGGCTGAAGTGAGTCAGAGTGCAGATGAGTGGCAGCTGCCATGGAGCCCCCGTGAAGAGATCGCCACCTCTTGTTCGCCCTCCCCAGCGGAAAATGTGGAAGAAGAAGAGAGGCGGAAGTAGAAGAGCCCCCGTCGCTGCCCCCTTCTCCCTCCTCGCCCAAAGAAAAACCTCCTCCCCTTTCCCTCCGTGGAGGCTCCAAGAGACCAGACCCCCTTTTTCCAAACCCTCGCTGCCTTTTTATTCTCCCAAATGGGCCGAGCTCTTATCTCCATATACGGGCTAATATTTATCCCATATCATGCGTATTCCTTTACTTTAGGGTGATCCTGTATCAAATCTTTGAAGAGATCCCTCTTGAAAATTTCCTTTTGAATTATTCCATGGTGGAGAAATTATAGAGGCTCTCTCCTTTTTTTTTCTTTTGTTTTCCTTTGTGGTTGGAAAAAAATGAGAGAGAGAGAGATGAGAGTCTTCATATCCTTTATACTTTGGCTCCATTTTATCCTCCTCTCTCATCATGCCTAACGAAAAATGCCTTAGACCTACATTTTATCTCTCCTGCAGTGAGAAAAATGAGAGAGAGGAAGATGAGGGCTTCAGCGGTTGGAAGGTTTCGGCGTGGAGTATAGAGAGAGGAAAGAGAGGGCGGCGTTTGGAGAGAAGAGGGAGAGAGAAAGACGACGCGGGAATTTTGGGGAAAAGTGAGAGGAGATGATATATATAAATTAGGGTTTTTCTTAACCTAATTATCCCTTTAAATGATCGGCTAGATTAATCAACTTCTTTCTTTTTTTCTACCAATAGATATATTCGGTTATATCCTACTCATTGGTAATCTTATGACTTAGTGGTGGGAAGCCTATTCCCCCAAATCAACGGTTCATGGTTCAAGTCTCGACTACGAACTATTTATTCATTTTTTTTCTTTTTATTCTTATATATATATATATATATATAACGCCCAAGAGATATATTATGGAGCTTACCGAATTGTTCTTAGTCAAAGCAGGCACATAACAACATTCATCTAGTTCTAGTACAAGCCCAAAGGGTAGAGATAGATCATAAGTTCCTACAGGAACAGCAACAACTCTTGCTCCATTGCCTACTCGTAGGTCCACCTCGCCCTTTGTCAATGCCCTACTATTTCTCAGCGCCTGCACATTGGTACAAATGTGAGATGCACATCCGGTATCTAATATCCATGATGAAGAAATAGATAGATTGACTTCTATAACATTTATACCTGAAGTAGAAGTCTCACTTCTCTTCTTCTTAAGATCTTCCAGGTATGCCTTGCAGTTACGCTTCCAGTGTCCTACTTCCTTGCAGTGGAAGCAAGTCCCTTCTTTGGCCACCCCTCCTTTCGGTTTCAGTTCCTTTCCTTTGCCCTTGGCTTGGGAATTTCCCTTACCTTTAGGCTTGCCCTTGCCTTTCTCCTTTTGCACCATCAAAATGGAGTCAGATTTTCCCTTCTTAAGTTTGAGCTCAACATGCTGAGCATCTCAGGCAGTGGCCTATCAATTTCATTCATGTTGTAATTAATGACAAATTGATTGTAGCTTTGTGGCAAAGATTGCAAGATCAAGTCAGTGGTCAGCTCTTGGCCAAGTGGGAATCCCAACCTCTGTAGGTTTTCTATGTACCCAATCATCTTGAGTACATATGGACCTATGGGAGTCCCATCTTGCATCTTGGACTGAAACAATGCCTTAGAGATCTCATATCTCTCGTGCCTTGCTTGTCCTTGATATAGTTGACGAAGATGTTCAACCATATCATAAGCATTCATGAACTCGTGTTGCTTCTGAAGCTAAGAGTTCATGGTCACGAGCATGAGACATGACACATCTAATGCATCATCTTGATGCTTCTTATAAGCATCTTTGTCAGTTCGTGAGGCAGTGGCAGGAGGTGCCTCCGAAATGGGCTGCTCCAGGACATACAGTTTCCTTTCTTGGGTGAGAATGATTCTCAGGTTCCTGTACCAGTCCAGGAAATTAGCTCCATTGAGCTTGTCCTTCTCAAGGATAGAATGCAGGGAGAGAGTGCTCCTGATTGTCGACATGGTAATCTATAACATACATAATGCAGAAAATTAATATCATATTCCATTTATCATTTAATTAGTCCTTTAATCAAATGATGCTCTCACTGAATTATAGAATTTTTGTAGAATCAAGTCATGGATGTGGTCAAACCACATTACTAGATTCATACAAACATGCTATAATTCTTGCAGGACAAGATCCACATCATACTAGGCCTTGAGTTAGCTTTGGCTAAATCACCCAAGACTTAGTATGATCGGTAGGTAACATATTACCGATTAGATCTCTATGCAACTCTTGTTTATAGGATCAAGACCCACATTTACAAAAGACCTTGAGTTAGCTTTGGCTAAATCGCCCAAGATTTAGTGTAAATGTGATCTTATCCTATCTTTCTAACGGTTGGAATATGCCTATAGTTTTACTCGATCCAATTGAGCTAACAAGTTATACTCAATCTAATGGAGCTTACTCTCACCCAAGCCGTGATAGGCAGGACCAAGATTGTCCCTCTGCACTCTACCAAGATAATATGTGTTGCTCTGCTTTGGCAGATTCAACAACAACAAATGATCGAGGTAGTGATGGGTATCAAAACTTGGTAGGCATTTTATGAGTTGATTCGATTAAGATCTAATATAATCGTGAATGTATATCATATACGCATCAAGGCCTTTCTTGCCCTACACTAGCATGCATCACATACATACAAGAAAAACAAACAAATATATATATATATATATATATATATATATATATATATATATATATATATATATATATATATATAAATTAATTGTGATGAGGTCATGGCCCTACTACGATCTTCTCAAGCCAATGAGAAGATCAGACGGTCAACCTAGGGTTAGCGGCTTCTCCAAGCGCCTCTTTTGACCGCCATGTGTCGTCGGCTCCCTCCTCGTAACTCCATCTACAAGTGGACTTTCCACTGCTCCATTTTGTACATTACAAACATGAAACTTGAGTTACATTCGAGTCTAAAACTATTTACAACTAGAATTTTAAAAGAAGAGCCATGACGTGTAGGTCGCATACCGTATACAACATCCACAACCACAAAAATGGCGCGCAAGCCGTATTATGAATTACAACACATTTATCATCCAATCATATTGGGGTTCTTGGGCCATGACCATCACAGAATTATACATAATTCTAAATTATGTATTTTACAGAAATTTCTATAGTTTTTCCTATTTTCTTTTTCAATTTTAAGAGTCACCTCTCCGTAATGGTCCCGCTAAGCGGTTTTCAGGCGCGATCGCGGGACAATGCCCCTTTCAGGGTTAGGGGCAGCACCCCTACTCGCAAAATGAACTTTGTGAGTGTCCCATCTTGATCTTATAGTGACTTAAGTAGCTGTCCCAAAATCCTAAAGCGAGAACTCGCCGTTTCGGAGAGTTTTTCTCGGTGGTTGAAGCCTATAAGTGTCCCAACACTTGTTGCTTCAACTCTTCAAGAAAAATACCAAAAAATCTATAAAAATAGGAAACTTACAGATTTGTAATTTTTATATCTAATACAAAAACTACAAAAATAAAACACAGATGCTTCGCACGTGGCTCTGATTGGACTTTCCGAGCCAAAAAAACCGCTTTTTGCATTGCGGAAACCTCATGAGGTGGCACTCCATGATATGTCCATGATGATGTGGAACATCATCATTGGCTGGCCCCCATGCCAAGTCACCATGACATGGAAATTGGTCAAGTCAAAATTGACCATTCATCTTCCCTCTCAAGTCAAGTCAAACTTGACCTCTTATCTCCCATGGTTGATCAAATCTAACCACTTGATTCAAGTCAATTTGATTTAATGAATCTTTATTAATTATTTTAAATTGACTCAATGAATCAAATCTAAATTAGACTCATTCAACACTTGAATCAAATTGAGTATAACTCAATTAGTCTAATTTGGATTACTCTTAATCCAATTTGGTTCATCCCATGAACCTAATCCTCATGGTTCATTATATGAACCTAATCTCCATTTAATTTCCCTTTATGTGTGACCCTATAGGTTCTTGTAACATTGGAAATGCTCCTAAACCGATTTAGGAACATAAACAATGAGCGGTATCTAGCAACACATCATTGCTACTCAAGTTACAAGAATGTTGAGATCCAACATCACCTTTGTGACTACTAATTGTGACTCTCACAATATGTGACAATGTCCCTCTATCCTTGACATCTAGATTGACCAATTTAGGCATAGACGTGTCATCGTCGGTACAATCTATATCTTGAACTCCAAGTAGACTCACTCTAATGAAATGAGCTCAATATCTCATATTGACTTATTTGGGCATGGCCATGCACTTCGTGGTCTCACTCTATCAAGAATAACGATGTCACTCCCGTCATATAGGAGGGATAGATCATATCTACATCACTCACATCCCTCCACATAATTTGTTACATACCCAGTAATTGCCTTTATAGTCCACCCATTTACGGGTGACATTTGACGAAGCCAAAGTATGCAACTCCTTATGTAGGGAACCATGGTGACTTCAGGTTCAAGGACTAATAGTCATACTAATAGTCACATGAGAAAGTATATGACACTCATATAACGATCCATGATACTTTCTCATGGCGAGTCATTCAGTATACATTCTCCAATGCATACCCATGTGCCAACTTGATATCTCATATCCATGACTTATGAAATTAAGTCATCGAGTTGACCTACATGCTAGTCTCTACGCATTAACATTGTTCCTGAATGTTAATACTTGACTAGGAATGATTAAGAGTAGTGTTCTCTATATCATCTCATTATCGATTCAACCAATCGATTGATATAGATAAGAACCTTCTACTCAAGGGCATTATTATACTTAGTTATTTGGCACCAATACAAGTAAATATAATAACCATGCCTTTATAAATAGGAATATGATACAATAAAATCCATATAATAATCATCACATGATTGGCTCTAGGGCTTTCACTAACAGACCATGTCAAGGAAAAGTCAAAACCTAGGTCTTGGCATGTAAAGTCCAACATGAGTTGGCAAGGGAAAGTCCAAGCTTGAGTCTTGGCATTTGGAAAGTCCAAGGGTGTAGTCTTGTCCACGTAAGTCCAAGGGTGTAGTCTTGGCGGTGAAAGTCCAAGTCATGAGTATTTGGCATTTGGAAAGTCCAAGGGGTGATATTGGCACCGTAAAGTCAAAGGGTGGAGTCTTGGAAGCATAAGTCCAATGGTTGGCGGCGTAAAGTCCAAGTGGAGTCTTGGCAGCGTAAGTCCAATGTGCCTTGGCGGTGTAGACACCGTTAGCATGACATAGCCGATAGAAGAACCTGAAGGCTAGCGTATGGATGAACAAGTCATGGATGACTTGGAGGGATCCGATAGGCGCGAGGCTGAGGAAGGTGGCTAGAAGGCTTAGGTCTAGGCTAAGGGTGGTCTAGCAAGTATGGGGGCACCATACTTGAAGTAAAACCTCATGTTTGAGGTGTATCAGTCGACTGAGACCTATGGGCCATCGACTAGAGTGAGTCAACTAGGGTTTGACTACAGGGAGTGCCCTAGCAGTAGACTGCCAAAGGTGGGCAATCGACTGCTGGCTCAAGCAGTCGACTAATCTGGTGATTAGTCGACTGGTGCTCGAGAATTCGAGCACAGAAGGGAGTCAAACTCGACTGTTGGGGCTAACAATTTAGTGAAGGCTCTATTAGTCGACTGATGAGTATGATCAGTCGATTGATATCCTATCCGTTGGATTTTTCCAGCATGGATCGCACCGTTGTCTCACAGCAATAGTGTCATCAGTCAACTGATGGTCCCGATCAGTTGACTGATAGGCGAAATCCATCCCGATTGCAGGTTATAAAAGTAGCTCAGAGAGGGATTTTGGCAAGCATTTCTTGTGGAGTTTTGGGGCGAATTGCTGGTGTAATTCAGGGTCTCCAAGTGCAACTCAAGCAACCACAAAGTAAGCAATCCAAAAGCTCTTATAAACTTGTTTTCTTTACTTGTATTGCATTTTATAATTGTATCTTGCTTGTATTTGTTTCTTACTATTGTAAGAGTTATTGTACGAGGTTTCTCCACCTCCAGATTGTTCCGAGAAGGAGTTTATTGGATTAGTAGTGTGTGTTTGCATTGCTAGTGCTTTCAGAGCCCGATCCGTGGAGTAGGAATCATTCGGTTCCGAACCACATTATATCTTGTGTAGTGCTTGTATTTGTGTTGTATTTGTTTCATTATTTCTATTTCCACTGCGTATAACACTTTTTGTAGCAAGCACGCAATGAATTCCATCGACACATCGAAACGAACTATTCACCCCCCACCCCTAGCGGTCACCGAATCCTCAACAAGCATGACATAACTGATGGAAACACTTGAAGGCTAACACAAAGGGTGAAGGAGTCATGGAGGACTCGGATAGACCTGAGGGTGTGAGGCTGATTTAGGTGGCTAAAAGGCTTAGATCTAGGCTAAGGGTGGTCGATCAAGTATGAGAGGATCATACTTGGGTTAAACCTCATGTTTGAGATTTACCAACCGACTAGGGTTATGGACCAGTTGATTAGCCAAGTGCATGACACTTGGGAGCCTAGTTTGACTTGAGCGATCGATTTAGATTATGCCCGATAGATTGGTCGTGTAGTCGACTGAAGCTCGACTACTGATATGTAGCTCTTGCAGTCGACTTCTAGGGTTTAGCCGTCAACTGGCCACTAGAAGTCGGCTGGAATTAAGTGGTCAGGTATAGAATATTGGACAGTTGATTGTTGGTCTATGTCAATCGACTGATGACTATAGCATTCAACTAGTCTACTTAATTTGGCATGGATTAAGTCGTTATGAGACAACAGTACAGTGTCCAGTCGACTACTAGGTAAGAGCAATTGATTGGAAGGCAGAAATCAACCCGAGTTATAGCTTTATAAGGAGCTCAAGAAGGAGGTTGATGGAGCCAGTTATTGAGGGATTTGAAGGGAAGTGATGTTGTAATTCCAGGTCTTCAAAGCCATTCAAAGCAACCAAAAGATCAAGCATTCAAAAGCTCTCATTTGTAAAGTGTTTTCACTTGTTTCACTCATTTGCCATTGTATTTGGTTGTTTCCTTGTTTATTGTCGTAAACATTCATATTGGACGAGGTTTCTGTTGGTACAATAGGCACCTAAGTCGAACCTGAGTTTTGATTATAGCAAACGATACAAAGTTAAGCTCATGTTGTTATCTCACGAGCTGAATCGAGTGTGCAGAAAATTGCTATAGCTGGAGCTGAAGGCTAGCGACACCCGGAGGAAGCCGCGGTGGTTGGGCGACACTCAAGTGACTTCGGAGGGAGCCGAAAGAATTGAGTGGAAGGCTAGAAGCAAAAGCAACACGTAAGTATCGAGGTAAACTCGTGTGTGCGAGTGTAAGTAAGGTCGTATCCTCGTTACGGGGAAAGACTTAAGCATAGATCTGACCCAAGACATCTCATAGGTGGTCTAGGTCGAGATTGGACGGTCGACGACCGTCGAAATAATGTTTTCTTTAAGCTAACATTGCCTTGCAGCCAGCATCAGTCGACTGCCAACCTGAAGGACTCGACTGCCGTCCATCAGTCGGGTGACTACGGCTAGCACTCGACTGATGCTGCCGAATGATCGGGTGATGGCCATCGATCACGGTCAAAGGATCAGCCTCGAGGAGTCAAGGTTTATCACCAAATTTCAAGGGGAGTGGTGCTCAAATATGATTGGCTAGGGTTCCTCTCGAAAAGGGGCTCAAAGGCTATAAAAGGAGGTCCTAACCTAGGGTTTTCATAAGAATTCTAAGCTTCCAAAAGCCTCCGCAAAGCTACAACTCTCCGACAACGAAGTCCTTCCTTTCCGACATCTAGGTTTAACTTTCTTTATTTTTGTACGTCGGTATTAGTTTTTATCAGTTGTTCATCTACTTTTCCGTAGCTTTTATCGTATACGAGGAGAGGGGGAGTGTCCCTCTACCTCAAGTTTTTGTTCCTTCTTGTATGGATTAACTCCTACCTCGAACGAGGAGGAGTTCCTTTAGTGCTTTTGCCCTCCGTACGTGGTCAAGGACCACTAGGGCCTTGGAGTAGTAGCCGAAGGCTACGAACCAAGTAAAACATTTGTCTTCTCTTTATATTGCTTATCTTTTCCGCTGCAAATTAATTATCTACTCGGTTTTTTAATGAACGAAGAGAAAAAAGTTTTTATCGCTATTCACCCCCCCCCTCTAGCAATCCGCTTCGATCCAACAATTGGTATCAGAGCCAGGGGTTGCTAAGATTTGGTGAAACCACCAATCTAGCCATTTTTACAGATTTATTGTTCTTTTAATTCTGTTTATTTCTATTTATTTCGCTTTGTTAAGTTTTCTCCCACACTACTAATCCAAGACGCGAGTCTTGTTACTTTTTTGTGTTTTTGTCGTTGCTAGTTTCTTCGTCTTCGTCTCCTTCGGTCTTTTGTTCTAATGGCCCATCTCGAGGGTTTTAGCACTATCCGACCTCCATTTTACAACGGAGATGACTTCCGTTATTGGAAGGGTCGGATGGAATGCTTTCTCAAAACCCAAATCGAGATGTGGATCATAATCCAAACGGGTTTCACACTTCCGACTAATGAAGTGGGTGACTCCTTGGATTATGATCAATGGACCATTGCGACAAAACGACAAGTCGAAGCCGACGCCAAGGCAACACAAATCCTCCAATGCGGCCTATCCAAGGAGGAGCTAAATCACGTCGGCCCCTTCATAAGCGCAAAGGATCTTTGGACAAAACTAATCGAGTTACATGAAGGATCGGATCAAGCTAAGGTTTGCAAACGCGATTTGTTGTTCAATAAATTGTACACACTAAAAATGCAGGAACACGAGTCCGCGATGCAACTCCACGCCCGTGTCCAAGACATAGTCAACAACCTACACGTAATTGGGCAAAAGGTCGAAAACCGCGACCTTATAAGGTATGTTCTAAACTCTTTTCCGAGGACTACCTTGTGGGCATCCATGGTCAATGCCTACAAGGTCTCCAAAGATCTTTCTAAAATTAGGTTAGATGAATTATTCTCAGATTTTGAATTACATTAGCAGTCCAACTCGGAACCCGAGAGGGCTATAGCCTTGTTTGCAGGTTCAAAGAAGAAGAAAATCGCAAGCAACCCACCACCAACCGAGGAGGAAGACGAGTCCGAAGAAGAAGTTGACCCGGAATTGACTGCCGAGCTAATGAACCTAGCTCGAAGGATAGCCAAGGGATGAAAGCGAACCACAACTCGACCCAACCAAGGTAAGCCTAAAAGTTCTAATATTAGGTGTTATGAGTGTAACAGGTTTGGACATATCAAGTCCGAGTGCACCAAGCTCAACCACAAAGCACCTAAGCACAAGAAGGCCCTCAACGCGACATGGGAAGAAGCGTCATCCGAAGAAGACGAAGACCACGTCTTCATGGCGAAATCAATTGAGTCAGACACGGAGACCGAACCTGAACTTGAGTTAGAACCCGAGGATGACTCGGACTACGAAGCTACCTTCAAGTCAAGCCACGGATACGCATCCGGTTCAAAAGATACCCTTAAAGTAAGTCAAACTTTATTTAATACTTTACAAAATACGGTTAGGTTTTTGTCTAGGAAATTAGTTAAATCCGAGTCCAAGGTCGAGACCCTGGTTGAGGAGGTCAAACTCGTCAAACACAAGGTCTCCCTAACCTCTTCGACTAGTCGAGTTCAAGAGAAGGACTCAACTCGGGTTGAAAAACTCGAAGTTGAGAACTCACTCTTGAAAAGTCAAGTCGAAGATCTTAGGAACACGTTGGAAAGGTTCACTTCGGGATCCAAAGGACTTGACCTCCTACTTGGATCTCAAAGGGATGTGTACAATAAGGCTGGACTAGGGTTTAACTCAAACACGACTAATAAGTCGTATATGTCGATTGTAAGTCGACATAGGAAACATGTCCAAGCATGGGTCCCTAAGAACCTTTTGATTTCAACTCTAGGATCCAACCCGTACTAGATTCCCAAGGACCAAATCCACTATGTGGATAGACTGAACCGATTCAACGGTCTAGGGGGAGCCAGTACAAACATGTTTGTGCTTTAACTTAGAAATTGCATGTTTTAACTTAGAAAGTTTGTGCTTTAACTTAGAAATTGCATGCTTTAACTCTTTAACTTAGAAATTGCATGTTTTAACTTAGAAAGTTTGTGCTTTAACTTAGAAATTGCATGCTTTAACTTAGAAAGTTTGTGCTTGAAAACTTGTGAACTCACTTAGAACACGAACATAACCTACTAAAATTCTTCGAAAAGATTGAGCCTCGGGGAGCCTCTTTTCAAAAACATAACCAACTAAAATTCTTCGAAAAGATTGAGCCTCGGGGAACCTCTTTTCAAAAATAACCAGTTAGACTAGGAAATAGTCTTAGGTGAGTCAAGTCATCATTTTCTTGAAAATGGCTTTGTCTAAGGAAGTGGTCGATGATCCGATAAAAGAAGGCCTCTGCGCCTCGCCACGACCTGGAAGTCATGATCTTGAAAAGGTAAACTTGACAAGCCTAGGGTCAAATCCAAATCTAACATAAAATTACTTGAACCTAAATCCACTTAATCAACTTAATTGGAAGTCATCTCACAAAAATCACATAAGTATAACATGCTTGATCATATAGACACAGGTGAGATGACCTAGGTTTAACAACTTACAACCAATTTTTTTTTAAAAAAAAAAATCTAACATCCAATCCAACCACCTTGTGTGTAGGATCAATGGATGTTGGACAGCGGTTGCTCCCGACACATGATCGGGGATCAACTCAAATTCACGAAGCTTCGATTCAAACGACAAGGATCGGTAGCCTTTGGGAATAACGGCAAGCTCAAAATCATCGGATCAGGTGATATCGAGCTTAACTCGAATTTTGTTATTAAAAATGTATTACTTGTAGAGAATTTTGAATATAACCTACTTAGCGTAAGCCAATTATGTGACAATAACTATAAGGTCATATTTTTAGAAAATGAATGTGTAATTAAAACAAATAAAACAGCTAAAATAATACTCAAAGGAACTAGGACAAATAACATTTATACAATTAACTTAATCAAATCCTCAGCCAAATGTCTTATGACACAGGAAGAGGAATCATGGTTGTGGCACCGACGACTCGGTCACTCGTACCCAAGACTCGTCCACAAGATGAGTCAGAGTGGCTTAGTCAGAGGCTTACCCAACCTCAACAACTTGGTTAATAAAATCTGTAATGCTTGTCAACAAGGAAAACAACCTAGGACACAACACAAGTTAACTAACCAAGAACGAACCTCAAGTGTACTTGAGCTCCTGCATATGGATCTATTCGATTCACATGGAGCCAAGTCACTCAATAGAAGTCAATATTGCTTAGTCATAATTGATGACTACTCCAGGTTTACCTGGGTTAGATTCATCAAACATAAAAATAATACTCTAGATCAATTAATCAATCTATTCAAATTAATCGAGAATCAAAAAAACCTTAAGGTTAAAAGACTTAGAAGCGATCATGGTGGTGAATTCGAAAATCAAAGGTTCACCAACTTCTGTAACCTAAACGGATACCACCATGAATTCTCTTGCCCTAGGACCCCTCAACAAAATGGCCTAGTGGAGCGGAAAAACCGAACTCTACAAGAAGCCGCTAGGACCATGTTGAACGAATACGACCTACCTGATAGGTTTTGGGCAGAAGCCGTTAGCACGACTTGCTATGTCCAGAATAGGATCCTTATGGTAAAGAGGCACCTTAAGACCTCCTACGAGATTTATCACAATAAAGTACCCAACATCAAGTACTTTAGGGTATTTGGATGTAAAGTACATATCTTAAACACTAAGAACCACCTAGGGAAATTCAAATCCAAAACCTCCACCGGAATCTTCTTAGGATACTCGACTACAAGTCGAGCTTATAGAGTATATAACCACGACACCCTTAGAGTCGAGGAGACTATCAATGTAGTATTTGATGAAGGACATGAACCTACAAAACCCCCAGCAACCCCAATTAGCGAGCCGATTCATACTAGACCTAACTCTGATCCGGAGATCAGGTCTAGTGTTAATCCTAACCTAAGTCAACCAAGTCACTCTATTGATCAAGTGATAGATGACTCCAACCAAACTAGTGTTCAACCAAGTCACCCCATTGATCAAGCATTAGGTGACACAAACCCAACCCAATCTAGGATTCAGACTAACCACCCTATCGATCAAGTGATAGGAGATCCTAATCTAGGAGTTCGAACTAGAGCATCCTATAGGAACCTTAGTCAAATTTCCTTAATTTCAAAGATAGAACCCAAATCAATTGAACAAGCTCTTCTTGATCCCGATTGGATTATTGCAATGCAAGAAGAGCTAGCTCAATTTACTAGGAATGAAGTGTGGGAATTAGTACCACCACCTAAAGACAAAACGATAATTGGAACAAGGTGGGTGTTTCGAAATAAGCTTGATGATAAAGGTGAAGTAGTTAGAAACAAGGCTAGGTTAGTCGCCAAAGGGTTTAGTCAAGTCGAAGGCTTAGATTACGACGAAACCTATGCCCCAGTAGCTAGACTCGAATCCATTCGAATATTGCTAGCTTATGCCGCACATCGAGGATTTAAGCTATTTCAAATGGATGTTAAGTCGGCATTCCTAAATGGATACATTAAAGAAGAAGTTTATGTTAGCCAACCCCCGGATTCGAAAATCTAGATAAACCCGACCATGTTCTAAAACTTAAGAAAGCTTTCTATGGACTTAAACAAGCTCCTCGAGCTTGGTACGAGAGACTTTCAATCCATCTTAAGTCAAAAGGGTTTAACCAAGGCTTAGTTGACCCAACTCTCTTCATAAAAACCTTAGGTAAAGAAATATTCATAGCTCAAATTTACGTAGACGATATAATTTTTGGAACCTCTAACTCAGCCTTACTAAACGAGTTCGTTTCACTCATGGAAAGTGAGTTCGAAATGAACTTGGTAGGCGAGTTAAGTTTCTTTTTAGGTCTACAAATTAAACAAACTAAGGATGGTATATACCTATATCAACAAAAATACACTAAGGAGTTAATTAAAAGATTTGGAATACAAGACGCTAAGATAATAAACACCCCAATGGCGATTAATGTTAACATAGGAGAAGACCTAGAAAGTAAGTCCATTGACTTAAAGTACTATAGGAGTGCGATAGGAATTCTCCTATACTTAACTGCGAGCCGACCCGACATCCTATTCGCAGTAAGTATGTGCGCCAGGTTTCAAACCTGTGATAAGGAGTCTCACCTAACCCTAGTTAAGCGTATCCTTAGATATCTTAAGGGTACACTTAACGTTGGTATTTGGTACCCTAGATCTACAGAGTTTGAACTAATCGGCTACTCCGATTCGGACTATGCCGGTAGTAAGCTCGATAGAAAGAGCATGAGTGGTTGTTGTCAACTTCTCGGCTCGAGTCTAGTAAGTTGGTGCAGTAGGAAGCAACACTGTGTCGCTTTATCTACCACCGAAGCTGAATACATCGCGATGGGTGAGTGTGTCATTCAACTTCTTTGGATGAAGCACACTCTCCGTGACTTTAAGTTAGACTTTACGAATACTAAACTTCACGTAGACAACATTAGTTCAATTAATCTTACTAAGAATTCGATATGTCACTCTAGGACCAAACATATAGAGGTCAAACACCATTTCATTCGAGAACATGTGGCCAACGGAGCAATACAACTCGAATACGTCGAATCGAAGTCTAACTTAGCAGACCTATTTACTAAACCCCTACCCGAAGTCGAATTTAGTCTATTAAGATGAAAATTGGGCATGTGCGTAGTAGAATAGGAACTTGCAAATTATATTTTCTTACTACTATTTCTTAAATTTTCATTTTTATGGAACTAGCATAGGACATACCTTAGATATCATGCACCTATAGATTTAAGGAGCCAATAAATCTCACAACACATAGGACTAATGTGTTTGTGTACTTAGCCACATAGATGGGCGTGAGATGTTAGGACCTTACTCCTGGTTCTAGATGTAGATCTAGTGCATCACCATGAACCATGGAGTATAATCATACACACTAACCGACTCTGACCAGGACTGGTTGATCTTTCATATCAATCAAGACAAATATGAGTCGAACATTTTATAGATGAGCTTATTTTTAGTATATTTTTTTTAAAATAAAAAATAGGGAACATGCTTGGACTTTAAATTTAACACTTATTTTGTTTTCCACACACCCCTTACTCTTTTCGATATACGGAAAAAGGGGGAGAAAAAGGCCAAAGTTAAAAGGTCAAAGTTAAGGGGTAAGTTAAGTAATTTCGGTTACTTAATTCTTTTTTAGTAGCAAACGTCAAGGGGGAGAGTTAAAACTCTTTCTCAAGTACTCACCCTCGGTCAAGGGGGAGGATTCCTCAAGGGGGAGCACTTGAAAAAGAGTTTTTATACTCCTGTTCATTCATGCTCTTAACACTCCTGCTCATTCATGCATATCTTTTCTTAATGCACTTAACTTTGTATGTGGGTTTGCCATAAATCAAAAAGGGGGAGATTGTTGGTGCAGTAGGCACCTAAGTCGAACCTGAGTTTTGATTATAGCAAACGATACAAAGTTATGCTCATGTTGTTATCTCACGAGCTGAATCGAGCTGAATCGAGTGTGCAGAAAATTGCTATAGCTGGAGCTGAAGGCTAGCGACACCCGGAGGAAGCCACGGTGGTCGGGCGACACTCAAGTGACTTCGGAGGGAGCCGAAGGAATTGAGTGGAAGGCCGGAAGCAAAAGCAACACGTAAGTATCGAGGTAAGCTCGTGTGTGCGAGTGTAAGTAAGGTCGTATCCTCGTTACGGGGAAAGACTTAAGCATAGATCCGACCCAAGACATCTCATAGGTGGTCTAGGTCGAGATCGGACGGTCGACGACCATCGAAATAATGTTTTCTTTAAGCTAACATTGCCTTACCAAGATCGGTCCGATCGCTAACCTGAAGGACTCGACTCGCCCATCGGTCGGGTGATTACGGCTAGCACTCGATCGATGTTGCGCAGTGATCGTGGTGATGGCCATCACGGTCATCGTGGTCAAAGGATCACCTCGAGGAGTCAAGGTTTATCACCAAATTTCAAGGGAGTGGTGCTCAAATATGATTGGCTAGGGTTCCTCTAAAAGGGGCTCAAAGGCTATAAAAGGAGGTCCTAACCTAGGGTTTTCATAGAATTCTAAGCTTCCTAGCTACAACTCTCCGACAACGAAGTCCTTCCTTTCCGACGTCTAGGTTTAACTTTCTTTATTTTTGTACGTCGGTATTAGTTTTTATCAGTTGTTCATCTACTTTTCCGGAGCTTTTATCGTATACGAGGAGAGGGGGAGTGTCCCTCTACCTCAAGTTTTTGTTCCTTCTTGTATCGATTAACTCCTACCTCTAACGAGGAGGAGTTCCTTTAGTGCTTTTGCCCTCCGTACGTGGTCAAGGACCACTAGGGCCTTGGAGTAGTAGCCGAAGGATACGAACCAAGTAAAACATTTGTCTTCTCTTTATATTGCTTATCTTTTCCGCTGCAAATTAATTATCTACTCGGTTTTTTAATGAACGAAGAGAAAAAAGTTTTTATCGCTATTCACCCCCCCCCCTCTAGCGATCCGCTTCGATCCAACAGTTTCTCCACCTTCGAATTATATTCTGAGAAGGAGATGAGGTTTAGTGGAGTAGACACTAAAGCCCGACCGTGGAGTAGGAACCGTAGGTTCCGAACCACGTAAAATCCTTGAGTTGTAATTGTGTGTGTTTGTATTTTATTTTGTGCTATTTATTCTTGTATATTCCATTGTGCACTAACATTGGTGTAGATGAGCATGCAAACCTAATCGAAGAAAGTGAAAAATGATATTCACCCCCTCTAGCATATCAAGCAATCCCCAACAATTGGTATTATAGCGGGGCGCTCTTCATCGGAGTCATCGTCGCAAGAACAATGCTAGAGGAGATGGAGATGTCCAAAGATGGATTGGGCTACGACATCAATGCTCCACCCATCTTCGACCGTGAATATTTTGGGTATTGGAAAAATAGGATGAAATATTTTCTTATCTGTAAATTAGAAAATTGGTTTATCTTGGTAAAGGGTTTGAATCTCCGATGGACAAGAAGGGAAGGATCCTCAAGAAGAAATGGACGGAGGATCAAATTCAAAAATTTGAGACCAATGAAAAGGTAACCAAAATGTTGATAAATTTGGTATCTAATGACATCTTGTCGAAGTTATGTAGCTATAGGGATGCTAAAGAGTTATGGAGCGAGTTGATTGAGCTCCATGAGAATCCCTCACCAGCCCAAGATGTAGAAAAGAAAGCCGAAGAAGAATCAAGTTGTTCATCGACTCAAGAGTGTCAAGATTAAAAAATTGAGAGGTACTCAACATCCGAGTCGGAAGAGGTAGAAGTCTCGGAAGTCTCCGCCTCTAGGATTGAGGGGGAGGAGACACACTTGACTCCAGAGCAAGAGCAAGAAGGACCATCTACCTCCGGGAGAAACCAAGAACAAGATCGAGACCCATCCATAGGTAACTCAAGCATAATTCATAAAAATAAAGATTACATCATTTGCTTTGAGTTTAGGGAGAAGGGCCACTACAAGAGTAAGTGTCCTAGATTAATCAAGAAGAAGACTCAAGTGTCACCTAAAGTTAAGGACAAGTCAAAGGAGGTTGGACCTTCGACACAAAGACCAAAGAGCACATTGTGTGCTTCAAATACCAACAATAGGGTCACTATAGAAGCCAATTGTTGGGTTTCCGGCACCGCGACGAGTGTGTGTTCGAACATGTTTCGTAAACATGTGCACAGCAGAAGAAATAAAATTAATAAATCTAATTTATTACAACACACACACCACACGTATGCATAGTACAACATGTGTAGACATAACCGCAATTTAAAATTTTGCAATAAAAGGAAATTTATACTACGTATACCTGACGTATCACGTGTAGCGGGAAAGGCATCAACCGGAGCGATTCTCACTAGAATCACCTCTATCCGTATCTACGCTGAGTATCTTCGGGATGACTTCACAAAGTCACGAGCCTCGTCTTCATACGAGTTACTAGCCTCGTGTTGAAGACGATGTGATCGAGAGAAGATCACGATCCGAATCAAAATTCGGATCCAAAATGAGTCCTCAAAAACTCGCTTCTCCGGAGAGGTATTCGTCAACCGTTTGACGAATCCTTTGTCCTCCACCTATGAGGATTACCGGAGATCGAATCTCCAGCAAAATAGCCGCTGTCGGAGCTCCAAACATCGTCCAAACGACACTCCGACTCAAAGAAAGCAAGCTGTCCAGAAAACTGGACAGCTTGGTGGAGGAGTTTGCGCCGACCAAAGAGAAGAGGGCCAGCAAGTCCTTGGTCACCGGAGCCAAGGAGGATCACCGGAGGGTCACCGGAGGATAGCCGGCTGGAGCTTGGATGCCGGCAACAAGCTTGGACGGCGGCACAAGGGTGGGCGGCGGCTAGGGTTGGGCGCCGACCACAATAGGAGAGGGAGAGGGTGGGCGGCAACTATGGGTTGCTTGGATTAGGTTTTCACAAAACCCTTAAGCCCTATTTTATAGAGAACAAATTCTCTTAATGGTTATCGGATCATAACCAAAATCCCATTAACCCGCTCAATTAATTTAAGTTAAAATAAATCAAACCGAGTTGGTCTATTTTAAGCTAAAACGAACCGAACCAACTTTGGTTCATTCGTTCAAAACAAACCAAACCCCTTTGGTTTATTCTCCACCATTGGATTAGAACTAAACCAATTTGGTTCATCCATCATGTCTTCATAAGACACGGCCCATCCACGCTTCCATTGCGACTGAAACGATTTCATGCTCGCTCCTTGTTTGGTCCAACCAAACCTAGTTTCTCTCGGTCTGAGAATCTCATTCTCAAGCTTGTTTTAAATCCTTCGGATTACGCTCGTTGTGCGTGTGACCAAATAGGTTCTCGGTTTTTTTTGGCTGTCTATAATTAACCATTAATTATAGAACAATCATGAGTGACACCTAGTAGTACATCATGATCCCCAATTAACCGAAAAGATCAACTGTTGATCCAGAACTATTTCTGAAATGCTTCAGCAGCTACAATGAATCGTGCCCCATTCCCTTCACTCATCTTATACCCACTTGGTTCAGGACATGGTCTATAGTGTCAGTCCCCACTAGGTTGACTACGTCACACCTAGCCCAAGTATCATTTCCTCGTCCTCACGATTCTGAATTCTGCACATGTATCCAAGAGTACCTTACTCTAAACATGTAATGCTTTGGCCAAAGACTTTAGTAACAATCCGACGAGAGGCCATGGGTATACATCTCCTTGCAAGGAGTGGTGAATCCTTTATAGGCTATTCAAACACCTTCGATCACTTCGACTTATACCCAATCATCCTGGGTCCACATCTCCTCAGAGATGCTTGCTTAAGATGTCAAAGAATAAGTCTTTATGATCAAGATGACTTGAATACCATAAGTCAAAGGAACATCGCACTTAAACTGCAGTAAGAACTTCATTGACATATCTATATATGCAGAGAACCATATGAAGTCTTACGACTAGTCACTCCAATGAACTAGTTACCATAACTAGCATCTACGATTAACTCCGGACATCATAATGTCTCCAGCCAGTGAGAATCAGCTTCTTGGATACACCAAGGAGTATACCTCGTGCTAGTCTCGACAGAATCGATGGTGTCCAAATCCATCAATTCATCGACTAGGGATAATTTTGATACATCACAATTACACATGTAGAGATACTCACTAGTTGTGATCCAATCACAAATTCTCTCATGCTGTGAATCGTAGCGTGGACATTCAGTAAATGAGTTTAAGATCTAATCAAATACATAAAAACATGTATACTCAAATAGTGAATCTTCATTTATCATATAAATGGTTCAAACATAAGGCGATTGCCTTAGGACATCTCTCATATATTACTAACACCAATGTCCTAAGGGGAGTCACTCCAAGAAGGACAAAGTAGGGAGCTCAAATGTAGGGGGAGCTAAGGAAAACCCTAAGACATCATTTAATTATGTACCTACTAGTATTCGTAATAAAAATAAGCAAGCTAATAATTTTATTGTTATTTCTCATGAACAAAAAGCATGCTAGGAATATATTTTATTGCTTAGGTGTTAAACATGTCAATTTGCCTAAGGACAAGACCTTATCTAAGGATAAGAACAACCTAAGTAGTAATCTAAGAAATCTAAATATATGCCTAGGAAGAGAAATTCCCAAAAGAAAAATGAGAATTCAAATATTAGGAAAATAGAAATAGAACATCAAGCTTTGAGGACAAAGCTTGAGAAAATGGAAAAGGCCCTTGCAAGGATGGAGAAAATGATTAATAAGTCAAATGGTCAAAATTTAGGAGTTAGGAGGCAAGGTGCATCCAATGATAGGAAAGGTTTGAGTCACAAACCTAAGTCCAAGGAAGTCATGTCAATCTACCATAGTATTCTATTTGACTATGGAACTAAATCTAGGTCTAGAAAAGTCAAGGTCACAAGGGAAGTTATTCCTAGAGTTGACCATGGTAAGTGTCTAGTGGCTAAGGTTTCGAAGAAACCTAGGAAAGCCACTAACAAGATTATAAAGGAAGTTATCCCTAGGATTAACCTTGAGAATACCAAAATGACCAAGGCTTCCCAACCTAGAAGGGTCATTAGGAAGGTATATGGGGAAGTCATCCCTAGTGAGTACTTTGTGGACCCAAGGAGCTCCAATAGGTATTGGGTTCGTAGGAGTGTGATTCCATCACGCTAAATGGGTTTAGGTGTGTCAACCTTAAATGGAAGGGTAGTTAACCTAACTATGATAAAGTTGACACTTTAGGATATTTTCAAGGTGATGTGATACCTTGGAAATGAGTTTAGAGTTTTATCCTAAAAGTTTTTAGGATGTGCCAATAGAAATTATGAAAGTTGAAAAATTGTTCAAAATTGACACAATTAGATTTTAGAGTCATAGTGTGTCTTTTTAGGTTTTTGGCACACTTGAGGGAAATTAGGCATTATGGCAAAAGTGATATAATTCTAGTAAATGGCAATTAGATTTAAAAACTTAGGTATTCTATACCTTTGTATTTTACACTTGTCATGCTTTGTTTGTCATATGACATGTCATGACATCATGCTTAATATGATCATTTTATAATGTCATGATAATACTTAGGTTATTTGATAATGTCATGTTTATGCTTAGGTTAAAATTTTATAATGACATGACATCATGTATCATTGGCTATGCTTTAATTTATGCAATCATTATATGTCATGATCATATTTCATGCATTAAGATTAATAAAATTGAATTAAGAACAATGGAATGATTTGAAATTCCAAGATAAGGGAATCAAATAGAGTTGTCTAGATAAAACATATGAGACCTTAGATTAAGGAAGAACCTAAACTCACATCTCACAAGGGCTATAAATTGATATGTGTGTGTATTGATACACCCTAGACACATGTGAGATGTTAGGAATGTGAGTTAAGTTCAAGGTGCTTAGATATTGCATATAAATAAACTCAAACTCATAATATGATATTAAGGAATCATGAGAAAAGATAATGTGCAAGTCATGTACATCTAGCCCATAGACCATGGTTCAATATAAGATTTTAAAAATATTTTTAAATCATTTTAGAAAATCTTAGTGAAGCCTATCTTTTGATAGCAATTACTATTGAGAATATTGATACAAAATTAGGCAAAACATTGAAGTTTTCAATGCTTTTGAACTTTGTATCAATCTCTTAAAATAATGGGTATTTTAACTTAAAATTATTTTTCACCCATTGTATTTCATGTAATTAATGTACGTATGAATTTTCATGATTTTTTAAATTACGTATATTTACTTATAATTTTTCAAAACTCGTATCTGAAATTTGATTTCTGCATTTTGCAAAAATCAATCGACTGGTGGTGTTGCAGTTGACTGATTTCTATTTCAGTCGATTATCATGTCTGATATTGGTTGAACAAGGTTTGTTTGACTTGTTATTAGCACCCCAAGGTATCCTAATACCTCCTAACCCTAGGATATGCTTTGGAAAGCATTGGAAGGGTGAAACAATCATTGAAAATGATTAGGAGAGTTATTTAAGGTGGAATATCAAATTTTAAGAGAGGTTAAAGTTCAAGTTTAAACTTTTACCCTTATTTTCGATGGTTTAGATTTCCTATAGGCTTAGAAACTCTCTAAGGACATTGTTGGTGTAATGATCAAGAGGGACTAAGCCTTTAGGGGGAGTTTTGTCCATCTTGGTATGATAGATAACCTTTAATTACGAAGGGGGAGAAGTGAGGGTTAGATAAACCTTCATTGTGGGTTGCCTCTCATTTAGTGATACGAGTTTTATCACTATGAAGAGTGAAGGCATCCTAGATGATTCTGGACTAAGGGAGAGAATGTAGGATCTCATTAGGAGATGAAATATTGAAAACCTTGGTAGGCTTTTTAATGTATGCCAAAGGGGGATAAATGAATTGTTTAAGTTAGGTAAGCCTTCATTATGCTTTGGTATAAAAAAAGGCATAGTTGAGTTTATTGGTTAGCCTAACTTAAAAGTATTGTCAAACATCAAAAAGGAGGAGATTGTTGGTGCAATCGACCCAAGTCATGATTGACTAGACTCGAGTGGGACTCGGTTAAGGTTTTGATGTTTGACAATATGTTTGAAAATGGGTTTAACCATTATTTGACAATATGGGTTTGACCATATATTGACCATATGACTAGTGGATGATTGAGATATCCAAAGTCATATGGGGGAGATTATTTGAGAGAGATTGTTGGAGCAATCAAACCTCAAGTCAAGATGTACCAGACTTGAGTGAGATTCGAGGGGAAGTCCAAGTTTGGATACTTAGCATAGAAAGTCCAAGTTTGGATACTTGGCATGGAAAGTCCAAGAATGCTCTTAGCATGAAAAGTCCAAGCATGGTCTTGGCATGAAAGTCCAAGTTTGGATACTTGACATGGAAAGTCCAAGTGGTTCTTGGCAAGGAAGTCCAAGAATGAGATTTTTTGAAGTGTAAAGTCCAAGTATGTAGTCTTGGTGGCATAAGTCCAAATGAACCTTAGCAAAGGAGACTTGGTTAACATGACATAGCCAATGGAAGCACCTGAAGGCTAATGCGAAGGGTGAAGGAGTCGTGGAGGACTTGAATGGACCATGAGGGTGTGAGGCTGATGAAGGTGGCTAGAAGGCTAAGGTATAGGCTAAGAGTGGTCGATCAAGTATGAGGGGATCATACTTTATGGACCGATGTGGTTGCGCTAGAGGGGGGTTGAATAGTATTTCACCAATTCCATTGCTTTTGATCGCATGCTTGTCTATAATTAATGTTAGGGCAGCAGAATATAGGAATACAATAAAGACAAGTACAAAACAAGCACACAAACAATACACAAAGATTTAACGTGGTTCGGAACTGGGATTCCTACTCCATGGGGCGAGCTCAATAGCGAGCTATAGTGATGCACAACACCACTAATAAACTTCTCCTTTTCGGTATGACATCTGAGGTGGAGAAATCTCGTATAAATATCTTACAACAATTAGAATGAAATGCAATCAAATACATAGAAAATACAACAACAATGTAAAGAACACTTTATAAGAACTTGAATGCTTTGCTGGCTTAATGGTTGCTTTGAAGGGCTCTTGAAGATCTGGAATGCAACAACAATTCCTCTTCAAAATCTCCCCAAAAATCAGTGTGAAATTCTCTATCTTCAGCTGCTTTTATAACCTATATCGTGTTGATTTTGTGCTTAACAATCAACTGCTCTTCTATCCGTTGTCTCACAACGACTCCATCCACGCTAGAACCTGCCCAACGGATACCCCAGTAGTCGAATACCCTTACCAGCAGTCGAATGCTACCCAGTCAACTACCAAACATTCTATGCTCATGTTCGCAAACACCAATCGACTGTCATGCATGTCAGTCGATTGCTCAAGGTCAATCAATTGCCCACAACTGAAAGTTGACTGCTGAAGCATAATTTAAGCAGTTGAACCTCAGTCGATTATCTGACCAGTCGACTAGTCATAATCCCAGTCGACTAATCCAAGTTGACTAGGCTGCCAAGTGTCAAACACATGGCCAGTCGACTGGTCCATAACCCCAGTCAACTGATAAATCTTAAACATGAGGTTTAACTCAAGTATGATTCCCTCATGCTTAATAGACCACCCTTAGCCTAGACCTAAGCCTTCTAGCCACCTCTATCAGCCTCACGTCTATCGGATCCCTCTGAGTCCTTCATGACTCATTCATCCATACGCTAGCCTTCAGGTGCTTCCATCGGCTATTTTCATGCTAACCGGGTCTACCTTGCCAAGGTGCATTTGGACTTATGCAACCAAGACCCCATGCTTGGACTTTACGCTGTCAAACATTTGACTTATGTTGCCAAGACTATATGCTTGGACTTTACACTGTCAATATCACACCTTTGGACTTCCTTGCCAGGATCCAAATAAACTTACGCTGCCAAGACCCATGCTTGGACTTTAAGCCGCCAAACCTACCCTTGGACTTTCCCTTTGCCAAGTACTCATGACTTAGACTTTCCTTACCAACTCTATGTTGGATTTTTCCAATTGCCAAAGTTCACTTGAAATTTATGCCACCAAAACTTCACACTTGGACTTATGTTGCCGAAACTATACAATTGGATTTCCCGTGTCAATTACCTATGACTTGGACTTTATCATTGCCAAGACCCATGCTTGTACTTTTCCTTTGCCAAGACCTATGCTTGAACTTTCCATGTCAAGACCCATGCTTGAACTTCTCAATTACCAAGTACCCATGACTTGGACTTTCCATGACAATCACATTGTCAAACATCAAAATACTACTCGAGTCAAACTCGAGTCTAGTCATTTGTGACTTGGATTGATTGCATCAACAATCTCCCCATTTTTGATGTTAGACAACACATTTAAGTTAGGCTAACCAATAAACCCAAACTTAACTCTTCCAATGCCAAAGCATAGTGAAGGTTTACCAAACATAAACCTCATTTCTCCACCTTTGGCATACATTAAAAAGACTACCAAGGGTATCCATGTCTCATATCCTAATGAGATCTTACATTCTCCTCCTTGGTCCAAAAATATTTTGGATGTCTTCACATTTTATAGTGATAAGTCTCATGTCACTAAATGAGAGGCAATCCTCACTTCTCCAAATTTCCCCTTTAGTGAGCACAATGAGGGTTTCCAAACCCTTCATTTCTCCCCCTTTGAGGAAACTCTATCCATCATCCCTTGATGGATAACCTCCCCTAAAGGTTTACTCCCTCTTGACAATTGCACCAACAATATCCTTGGAGAGTTCCTAAGCCAATAGGAACACTAAACAATCGAAATTAAGGGTAAAGATTCAACATTGAACTTTCATCTCCCTTAAAATTTAACTTTCACCCTAGACACCTTTCCTAATTCATTTTCAATGAATTTTAACCCTTCCAATACCTTCCAAAGTATATCCTAGGATTAGGAGCAGTTAGGGTAGCCTAAACTTGTTGATAAATGGCTGAATAAACCTAATTTAGTCAAAATCATCTTTAGCATTTGACTCGATCAGAAATCAATCGACTGCCATCAACACCAGTCGACTGATTTAATTGAATTTGGATAATTCATAAATAATTATATGCAATTTAAAAAATAATGAAACTTTTACGTATAATACATATGTCAATCATTATGGGTGAAATTTATTTTTATATAAAAATATCCATTAAATTGTGAGATTGATACAAAGTTCAAAACCAATGATAACTTCAATGTTTTGAGCCTACTTTGTATCAACTTCTTCAATGGTGATTGCTATTAAAAAATAGACTTCACCAAGATTTTTCAAAATGATTTTGAAATGATTTTAAAATATTATTTTAAACTATGGTCTATCGGCTAAATGTACATGACTTGTATATTAGATTTCCTCATGATTCATTAATGTTATATTATGAGTTTGAGTTCATCTAGATACAACATCTATGCACCTTGAACTTAACTCATTTTCCTAACATCTCACTTGTGTCTAAGGTGTATCAATACACACACATGTCAATTTAATGTTTTTGTGAGATGTGAATTTTCGTTCTTTCTAAACTAAGGTCTCATGCATTTTATCTAGCCAACTCTATTTGATTCTCTTATAATGGGACTTCAAATCATACTATTGTCCTTAATTCAATTTTATTAACCTAAATGCATGACTGATAATCATGGCTTAATTAGAATGATAGCATAAATAAAGCATAGCCAATAATCAAGATGTCATGGCATAAAGATACAACTTTAACCTAAGCATAAGCATGACATATTAACCTAAGTGTTAATCATGACATTATAAAAAGTTTATTTGAGGCATGATGTCATGACATGGTGTCACACCCCGAGAGTATGCCGAACCAAAAACAAATGGACAATATCTCCCCTGTACATGACAACATATCCTGTTTATATAATCCTTTCGGCCACAACCACAATGTTAGGGCAATCTCTTGCCGTGATATGGTTTTGATGTGTGTGGAAAAGGGTTTAAGTTAGAGTGTTATTATGATTTGATATGTACGTTGGAGTCTTGCAGGGCTTAGTAATTCGCACATGGAACCTTGGAGAGTTTCACCTCTCTTGACTCGGTCCTTGAGTCGGTGAAGGATGGCTTTGCGGAAGCCGTGCGCTTAGAGCATCCGAGGGACCACCGGACGAGGATCTTGGAGTGAAACTGGAGGAAGTAGACTTCAGGGCAAGACGCGAAGGATGGCGCTGCAGAGTCGTGCGCTTGGCGCATCCGAGGGATGTGGCCGGACGAAGATAACTTCAAAGGCGAGGGACTCTGAGGGATGAGAGTGAGCGAATGTAACCCGGGAAGGGTAGTAGCTCTTAGGTGAAACTTGGCCATTTGGCTAAGTGTCGGATGGGATTTCCCGACATCAGTTGACAACCATGTTAATGGTAGTCGACTACTCTAAGTCGACGGTGACTCGACTAGTGTTCGAGTCCGGTTCGTAATAAATGATCCGCCATGGAATGGCGAATGATCGCGAGACCACCAGTCGACTGATGAAGGCATCAGTTGACTGGTCGCAAGTGTTTCAGGCACAGAATGGAGTCGAGCTCGTGGAGCACTCGACTGATCGAGCATCAGTCGACTGAAGGCAATATCAGTCGACTGATGCCAGTGCCATTGGATGAAATCCAATGTGGAAAGTAGTCGTTATTGGGCAATTGCTACAGGACCAGTCGACTGATAGGGACATCAGTCGACTGCTCCTGTGTCAACAGGAAGAAACCCTCTTCCTCTATAAAGAGGAAGGGTATGGGGCTTTGGGGGGCTAATGCTTAAACTCCTAACTACTCCCAAAGTGCCCTAAATGGTTTTCCACTCTTCTACTTGTTCTAATCTTCATTCTATTGTAGAAGAGTGATCCTTGTGTAAAAGAGGTTACCTCCACCTAGCTTTGTGCAAAGGAGAGATCTAGTGGAAGCTTGCAGAGTGATTCACCGTGGATGAATCAGACCGTGGATTAGCGGCGTAGCCGTGAACCACATTACATATTGTGTTAGCGTTTGTATTCTTGTCATTTCTATTTGCTTGTCTTGTTTTGCTTTTCCGCTTGCGCTAATAATCTTTATAGACGAGTAAATTCCGTTATCCAACGTAAGAGGGCTATTCACCCCCCTCTATCCGGCCTAACTACCCCAACAAGTGGTATCAGAGCCAAGGAAAGCTTGTCGAGGACTAACCGCCACAACAAGCACATTCAAGAATGGCCGGCTCCAACATTCACCCACCAAAAATCGAAGGCGAATTCTCTTGGTGGAAAAAGAGAATGGAGGTATTTTTCGAGACCGATTTTGAAATTCTTTTGATTATGGAAAACGGTTTCGAATTGCCTAGGAATGAAGAAGGGGAGCTATTGGAGAAATCAAGATGGAGTAAAAGACAAAGAGAGGAGTACTTGGTGAATTCAAAGGCCAAGCACCACCTCTACAATGTACTCCCCCAACAAGAAGTGAATAGGATAGGGGAATGCTCTAGTGCAAAGGAGATGTGGGAGAAGCTAGTAGAGCTTCATGAAGGCACCTCGGAAGCCAAACTTGCAAGGAGAGACCTCCTCCGCTCCCAACTATCCAACATAAAATTAGAAAAGGGAGAAAAGGTAACATCATTGCATTCTAGGTTTAAGGAAATTTTGATTGGACTAACAAGTGTAAGAGAAAGGCTCTCCAACCGGGACATGCTCATGAAAACAATTGATACTTTTCCCCGATCATCAAAATGGAGCTCAATGGTGGACTCCTTCTACATGTCCAAGAACTTAGAAGTGATCACCTTGGAGGAGTTCTTCTCAACAATGGAGCTCCATGAAACGAGGCTTGAAGGAATACAAGAAGAGCCAAAGTTTCAACCTTCAAGAGGAGTAGCCTTGATGGCACACAAGGGGAAGAAGAAGATAGAGATCCCCTCCTCATCCGATGAAGCATCCTCTTCCTCCATGGATAGCACGGAAGAGGCCTATATGGTAAGAAGGTTAAGGCATTAAAAGGTTTTCATTTTAATAAATCTAATGATAGGAGGAGATGTTAGTAATATATGAGAGATGTCCTAAGGCAATCGCCTTATGTATGAACCATTTATATGATAAATGAAGATTCACTATTTGAGTATACATGTTTTATGTATTTGATTGGATCTTAAACTCTTTTATTGAATGTCCACGATACGATTCACAGCATGAGAGAATTTGTGATTGGATCACAACTAGTGAGTATCTCTACATGTGTAATTGTGATGTATCGGAATTATCCCTAGTCGATGAATTGATGGATTTGGACACCATCGATTACATCGAGACTACAGTATACTCCTTGGTGTATCAAGCGGTGATTCTCATTTGGAGACATTAGTGATGTCAGGAGTTAATCGTGGATGCTAGTTATGGTAACTAGTTCATTGGAGTGACCGGTAGTAAGACTTCATATGGTTCTCTGCATATATAGATATGTCAATGAAGTTCTTCTTGTGGCTTAAGTGCGATGTTCCTTTGACTTGCGGTATTCAAGTCATCTTGATCATGGAGACTTATGCTTTGACATCTTAAGCAAACATCTCTAAGGAGATGTGGACCCGGGATGATTGGGTATAAGTCGAAGTGATCGAAGGTGTTTGAATAGCCTATAAAGGATTCACCACTCCTTGCGAGGAGATGTACACCCATGGCCTCTCGTCAGATTGTTACTAAAGTCTTTGGCCAAAGCATTACATGTTTAGAGTAAGGTACTCTTTGATACATATGGAGTAACTAGAATCCGTAGGACGAGGAAATGATACTTGGGCTAGGTGTGACGTAGTCAGCCTAGTGGGGACTGACACAATAGACCATGTCCTGAACCAAGTGGGTATAAGATGAGTGAAGAGAATGGGGCACGAATCATTCGAGCTGCTGAAGGGTTTCAGAAATAGTTCTGGATCAACCGTTGATCTTTTCGGTTAATTGGGGATCATGATGTACTACTAGGTGCCACTCATGATCGTTCTATAATTAATGGTTAATTATAGATGGCCAACATAACCCGAGAACCTATTTGGTCACACGCACAACGAGCGTAATCCAAAGGATTTAAAACGAGCTTGAGAATGGGATTCTCAGACCGAGAGAAACTAGGTTTGGTTGGACCAAACATAAAGCGAGCATGAAATTGTTTTGATGCGTAATGGAAGCGTGGATGGGCCGTGTCTTATGAAGACATAATGGATGAACCAAAATGGTTTGGTTCTAATCCAATGGAGGAGAATAAACCAAAGGGTTTGGTTTATTTTAAACGAATGAACCAAAAGTTGGTTCGGGTCGTTTTAACTTAAAATAAACCATCATGGTTTGGTTTATTTTAACTTATCTTAATGGAGCGGGTTAACGGGCCTAATGGTTATGATCCAATAACCATTAAGAGAATTAGTTCTCTATAAAATAGGGCTTAATGGATAATTAAGCCTAATCCCAAAACCCTAGCCTCAAGAGTTGCCGCCCACCCCTTGAAGGATTAGGCGCCAACCCTAGGTGCCGCCCTCTCCTCCTCAACCGGCATCTAGAAGGAGCCTTCCTTCCCCTGCGTGGCGTCGAGCTGCTGGTTGGTGCTCCGGTGATCTTCCTTGGGTGTGGCGATAAGGTGAGCACTTGGCTTCCTTGTTTTGGCCGGCGCCTACTCCTCCACCAAGCTGTCCAGTTTTCTGGACAGCTTCTTCTCCTCTCGTCGGAGCGTCGTTTGGACGACGGTTAGAGCTCCGACAGCGGCTAACTTACCGGGGATTCGATCTCCGGTAATCCTCTGAGGTGGAGGATGAAGGATTCATCAATTGGTTGACGAATACCTCTCCGGAAAAGCGAGTTTTGAGAACTCGTATTAGGATCCGAATTTGGATTCGGATCGTGATCATCTCTCGATCACGTCGTCTTCAACACGAGGCTGGTAACCCGTACGAAGACGAAGCTCATGGCTTAGCGAAGTCATCCCGAGGAACTCAGCGTGGATACGGATAGAGACGATTCTAGCGAGGATCGTTCCGGTTGATGTCGTTCCCGCTACACGTCATACGAAAGGTATAACGTAGATAAATTTCCTTTTATTGCAAATTTAAATTTACGGTTATGTCTACACTTGTTGTAATATGCATGCGTGTGTTGTAATAAATATAGATTTATTATTTTTATTTCTTCCGCTGTGTTCATGTTTACGAAACATGATCGAACACACACACGCCGCGGTGCCGGAAACCCAACAGGAGAAGACCAAGGGAAAAGGTAATTTGTTACAATTTCCAAGGAGAGGGACATATAAGGGACAATTGTCCCCTCTTGAACAAAAACAAGTAGGAGGAGAGAAAGAAGGAAGAAAAGAAGAAGAAGGGGAGCAAGAAGAAAAAGGAAGAAGAAAAGAAGGCCAAAGAAAAAGGGAAGGCCAAGGCATTAAAGGCAAGGACTTGGGATGACCCCTCCTCATCATCTTCATCATCATCGGAAGAGGAGAATGCCTTTGTCACCAACTTAGCCCTAATGGCTTTTGACGACTTGGATTGCTCCTCCTCCGAAAATGAAGGATCAAGCTCAAGTGGAGAGAGCTCAAGTGAAGGGGGAGCTTCCTCTACATCCTCATCACCGGAAGAGGACTTGGTAAGTGAGGTAACAAATCTACCCCCTAAGCAAATAATGTCCATGATTTCTAGCCTCACTAAGGATTTATTTAGGGCAAAGAAAAGAAATAAATGCATGATTGAGCAAATTAAGGATTTAGAACAAAAATTAGAAAAAACATGTTTTAATGATGATAATGATGATGCATGCTCACATGATAACTATATGCCTTTGGATGTTAATGATGCATGCATAGAAGAAAATAGGGCTCTAAGTGAAAAGGTAGACTATTTGACCAAGGCCCTAGAAAAGTTCACAATAGGCTCCAATACCCTTAACATGATAATTGGGAGCCAAAGGGCAAGTTTCAACAAGAAAGGCCTAGGTTACAAAGAAAAGAAAAATGAAAAGGCCTATAAATGTCTAATAGCTAGGGATCAAGACAAAAAGAAAGTAATTGCTAGAAAATGGATCCCCAAGGAGTATTTAGTGAACCCAATAGGAAAGAATTTATTTTGGGTTCCAAAATCCATCCTAAAGGGTTAGAAAAACCCTAGGATAGTCAACCATATGGACTTTACCTATATCATATTTTTGGTTGACTTAGGATGGCGGGATAACATTTTTGAAATAGTGTTAGGTGATGATAATGCACCTATAAGTAGATAAATCATGATTTAGGTGATATTTGCTTTAGTATGATCATATAATATCTAATGCATGATAACAATTTGATGAATACATGTATTTCATGATCATAATGTGAAAGTAATTCATATATGTCTTTATGATCATGTGGAATGATAGGATTGTACTTAACCTTGATAGAATTGCATGAAAATAATGGTTAAGTATATACAAATACCTTTAGGAGGCATCTCACACTCACCATAGGCTACCTTGATTGAAAACTTAGCATGGGTGAGATGATAGGATGATACAAATGTCCACTAGTGCCTATGGCACTTAGATGGTCACTTAAAGTATCAAAATAGCAATAATAGACCAATCATCGGGAAGGCTTATGTTTAATTCATAGACATATTGCCCAAAGATCATGGTTGGATATTTCATATGTTTTTTAAAACAATTTCTTACCTTAAAATCTGTATATTCATGTTTTGAAATAATCCAAAGCAAAACTAGGTGTTAAAATGGATACTAACATGATCAAAAACCTAGTAGTTTTCAAAGCTTTTGGATTTTTGGCAAATACTAGGAAATATAATGATTTTTCATGAAAAAATATTTTTCATTGATATATATACTTAAAAGAAATATGTTCCCCAAATTTCGTGATTTTTTGAATTTTATAGAATTTTTACGCATTTCTGAAATTCACCCAGGAAAATCAGAATTTCTGAAATCCATATGCCAGTCGACTGGTAGTATGAACCAGTCGACTGGTAGCCTGATAATATGCCCAATAACCTTTTGTATCAAATTTTAAGGCATGTTTTGGCTTTTGTTGACCTCTAGACTTGATGACATGCTTGTATAAACATTGTTTATTATTTTTTGATGGTGTTAAAGGGGGAGAAATGTTATGCTTAAGGGAGAATAGTTTAAGTAAGGGGGAATATATTTAGGGGGAGTTTCATGTATTAAGGGGGAGAGTTGCTAATCTTGTTTACTTACATGCTTTCCCCTCTTAATAGTTTTATCAAATGTTTTACCTAACTTAAAGGGATTGCCACACATCAAAAAGGGGGAGATTGTTAAGGCAATCTCTTGTCGTGATATGGTTTTGATGTGTGTGGGAAAGGGTTTAAGTTAGAGTGTTATTATGATTTGATATGTGCGTTGGAGTCTTGCAGGACTTAGTAAATCGCACATGGAGCCTTGGAGAGTTTCACCTCTCTTGACTCGATCCTTGAGTCGGTGAAGGATGGCTTTGCGGAAGCCGTGCGCTTGGAGCATCCGAGGGACCGCCGAACGAGGAGCTTGGAGTGAAGCTGGAGGAAGTAGACTTCAGGGCAAGATGCGAAGGATGGCGTTGCAGAGCCGTGCGCTTGGCGCATCCGAGGGACGTGGCCGGACGAAGATAACTTCAAAGGCGAGGGACTCCGAGGGATGAGAGTGAGCGAATGTAACTAGTGAAGGGGTAGTAGCTCTTAGGTGAAACTTGGCCATTTGGCTAAGTGTCGGATGGGATTTCCCGACATCAGTTGACTACCATGTTAATGGTAGTCGACTACTCTAAGTTGACGATGACTCGACTAGTGTTTGAGTCCGATTCAAGTGCGATCATTGCCATGGAATGACGGCGTGATGAAGGCATCGATCATTGGTTGCAAGTGTTTGAGCCGCGAGAATGGAGTCGAGCTCGCGAGCACTCATTGATCGAGCATCGATGGTGATGGCAATATCGATCGTGATGCGATGTCGTTGGATGAAATCCAACGTGGAAAGCAGCCGTTACTGATGCCAGTGCCGCCAAGACTTCACACTTGGACTTATGCTTCCAAGACTATATCTTTGGACTTCCCATGCCAAATACCTATGACTTGGACTTTACCATTGCCAACACCCATGTTTAGACTTTTCCATGCTAAGACTTATGTTTGGAATTCTCAATTGCCAAGTACCCATGACTTAGACTTTCCATGACAATCATATTGTCAATTGTTTTGTCAAATATCAAAATACTACTCGAGTCAAACTTGAGTACAGTCAATCGTGACCTGTACTGATTGCACCAACACATACTTGGGTTAAACCTCATGTTTGAGGTTTACCAGTCAACTGGGGTTATGAACCAGTCAACTGGCCAAGTGTACGACACTTGGGAGCCTAGTTTGACTCAAGCAGTTGACTGGGATTTTTACCAATCGACTGGTCATGTTGTCGAATGAAGCTTAACTACTGATTTGTGGCTTTAGAAGTCGATTGCTAGAGTTTAGCAGTTGACTTGCCACTAGCAGTCGACTGCTAGGGTTGAGCAGTCGACTGGAATTAAGTGGCTAGGGCACAGAATGTTTAGCGATCATTGGACCTAGAGCGATCATATTGACTAGACGATCTGTTGGCTATATGGCGATCGACTAATGCCTATAGCAGTCGATTGCTAGGTCAAGATAGATGACAGGTTTACTTAATCTAATGTGGATTAAGCCGTTATGAGATAACGGTATAGTGTCCAGTCGACTGCTAGGTAAGAGCAGTCGATTGGAAAATAAAAATCAACTTAGGTTGCAGATTTATAAGGAGCTCAAGAAGGAAGTTGATGGAGTCGATTCTTGAGGTATTTGTAGAGAAGTGCTGCAATTCTAGGTCTTCAAAGTCATTCAAAGCAATCAAAATATCAAACATTCAAAAGCTCTCATTTGTAAAGTGTTTTCACTTGTTTCATTCATTTGCTATTGTATTTGCTAATATTTGGTTGTTTTCTTATTTATTATTGTAAACATTCATATTATACGGGGTTTCTCTACCTCCGAATTGTATTTCGAGAAGAAGACAAGGTTTATTGGAGTAGACACTAAATTTCGACCGTGGAGTAGGAACTGTAGGTTTTGAACCACGTAAAATCCTTGAGTTATATGTGGTTGTGTGTGTTTGTATTTTATTTTGTGTTATTTATTCTTGTATATTCCGCTGTGCACTAATATTGGTGTAGATGAGCATGCAAATCGAATCGAAAAAAATGAAAAATATTATTCACCCCCTCTAATGCATCAAACGATCCCAACAAAAAAGACTTAAGTCAAATAAAACAATATTCATTGGATGGATAAATTTAGGTTTGAAGTCATGTAAGTTTACCAAAAGAGGTTTGATACTGCTGCTACCTCTTTTCTGTGAATAAGGTAAAAGACCCGCGCATAAGACGTTGTCCGAACCAAGTAGCCGGTTCGACGGGAGGAGTCTGAGGAGAACGGTTCGGGCATGTTAGTCTGGGGAAATTGGCACGGGAGGACGGTTTGAGGGAGTTGGCATGGCTGGGTGATCTTGAAGATTACTCTGATACGGGACGGATCAGAATTAGCTCGGTCTAGTGGACCTAGAGATGGTTCGATATGGGAAGAATAGAAATTGGTTCGGGCTACAGGGAAAAGCCTAAGAGATACACTACATGTGAGTGGTAGGTTTAGGTTAGCTTTATCGAAGGTAAGTGGCCGAAAGGGATGGGCTAGAATATTTCCCAAAATGTAGATAAGAAGTTGTTACACAACAAAAGAGGGCCCCCACATAATATTCCGAGGAGCCTTCGCTCCTCATGTCTATAATAGAATAATTCTCCAGATAGGTAAGGAGGCCACGTGTATGATGAAGGAGGTTCGTGGTGCAATAGCTAGCCAAGGGAAGGAGGATAAAAGGGAGAAGCAGGGCAAGAGGAAAGGGGGATCCGCATTATTCCAACAGGCGATAGACGAAGGCACATCCGAAGGAGAGAGCTACTACATCACCGAAGAAGGAGACAAGAAGAGTAGTGAGCTCCATCTTTCCGATACTTTCTGTGTATTGAGATAATTGTAAGAGGTTTTCTCCTCCACCTCCGAAAGTTCTTTCCATGAAGGAGGAAGTTTATACTGAAAGTGCTTTGGCACCGTAGCTCGTGGAAGGGCTCACCCCCGTGGAGTAGGAACCTTCTTTCTGCCACGTTATATCTTGTGTCTTTGCTTGTTGCCTGTGTTGCGTGCATTTCTCTTCTTCGTACCTCATTACTGTTGCGACCGAAGAGAACCCTCAAGCTTCCTGCATGCTACCTTGGGTTGAAAGGAAGCCAGAAAACCCTTCTCCGTACTGCATCAGTTGGCACCATCTGTGGGAACTTTCTGAGTAAGATGTAGAGATGCAGCTAGAGGAGATACATCATCCGGCAGCCTCCTCTACGGAGGAAAAGGAGAAGGACGGGATACCTTCATCCTCATTATGGTGAACCTTCCTCCCGTGGACCACCACAAGAGATGCCCACTCCACTTCGTATAACCACTAACGTCGAAGCGTTGCCTGGCGAGGGGTTGGGGGGGCGAGTACATTTGACCACTATTCCATTAACCCAGAATCGACGAGAAGAGCAAGGCAAAAGCCATTCAACTAGGGCTCCGGAGATTTACGAGCCCAGTCCTTTCACCATGGACATTCTTTCTGAAGTCCCACCGTCATACTTCAGAAAATCCCCAGGTAGACAAGTATGATGGCACGACGGATCCTGAGGAGCATCTCTCACAATTCGTAGGAGCCGCCTCGCTTCATTGCTATACCGACACCCTCAAGTGGCTAGTCTTCCATACCACCATAATCGGCTCGGCACAAAAATAGTTTAATACCCTACCCCCGGGGTCTATTACTTGTTTTGCTGATTTTTAGGGGATGTTTCGGCAAGAGTTCGCCAGTTGTAATGCATACAAACATGATGCTTCCGTCCTGCTGCATATTACGCAAGGGCCCTCAGAGTCACTCAGAGGGTATCTTCATCGATTTACTTCCACTGCCAGAAATATCCCCTCATCAAGATCAGACGCCTTCAGAGTGGCCATTCCGCACGGGCTAAGGGAGGGTCTTTTCCTTAGCTCATTGTTGAGGAAGCCTGCAGCTAGCTACGAGGAACTACTGATACATGTAAAAAATATATTAACGAGGAAGAAGGGCCAAAGGTCCGTAGAGCTGAATGAGCCTCCACAATGGTCCCTGCAGAAAGAAATCCCCCAGCAACCCCTCGAGCACCTCCTTGACGGGAATATGTGTGACCCTTTTTACTGGAAGCTCCCAGGCCTCGATTACTGATACAGGGAGCTCTCCCCACACCTCCATTGCAGATCATGGCTGCAGATGCAGTCCCTCCCCCAAGAACTTGAAAAGAGCAGGAGATGGAGTTCTATGACCAGCAAGGTCTTTTACAACGGCCAATGGGGTATAGGGGAGTGACTCGCAACCCTACCACCCCGTTCTTTTGCCAGTATCATATAGAATACAGCCACGCTAATGGTCGATATTTTAAATTGCAAGAAGAACTGTAGCATATCTGGGACGCTTACCCACATGTGTGGCCTCAGACAGGAGGATCGGCACGGCGAGGCCAACGACCAACCATGGCTCGTCCGGGCCCTATAACCAACGACCTCAGGTCATTTTTCCTCTGGACCCTCAAACTCTAGCCCAAGAGGGTATCTCATAAGGAGGCCCATCAGGTGAGGGCACATCATCTGATCTGAATGACGTCCCCACACGGGGGGTTATTCACGTTATCGCTGGAGGACCTACTAATGGGGATTCCAATCGAGCGAGGAAATCATATGCCCGTCTCATGGAGAGCTTGGCTATAGTTACTAATCAGGCTGTCCAGACCGCGCCGCCAGTTTCGTTCGGGCCCAAAGATCTCTGAGGCATTCTACTACCTTATATGGATGCTCTGGTGATCCGTATTTCCCTGGCCAACAATGAAGTGGCCCAGGTATTAGTCGATTCGGGAAGCTCTGTCAACATCCTCTTCCAAGAGGCCTTCGAACAGATGCAGCTGGGAAATGCTCAGCTGGAGGACGTGGCCACTCCTCTCTTCAGGTTTGCGGGACATATGGTCCATCTCACAGGGCAGATCTTGTTGCCCCTCACTCTGGGCACAAAGCCCAGCCAGAAAACCAACATTGTTTTTTTTCTTATCGTGGATCCTCCGTCCACTTATAATGTAATTCTGGGTCGTCCCTTCCTTTCTATTTTTCAGGTGGTAGCTTCTCCTTATCACCAGAAGATGAAATTTCTGATCGGGCAACTGATTGGAGAGGCTCGAGGCGAGCAAAAGGCTGCCCAGAGTTGCTACATACAAATAATCAGGGATGACCAAAAGAAGGCCAGAACAGACATCCCTAAAGGGAAAGACATCATAATCTCCGACGTATGCATGCTGGAAGAGTCTCCCCCTAAAGCGGGGAAAATAGAAGGAGAGTTGGTGGAGATAGCTCCTGGAAAAGTCACTCGGGTATCCCAACAGCTTGAGGCTAAGGAGGAGCTGGTGGCCTGCTTAAAGAAAAATGAAGATATCTTTGCCGGGGATGTGCATGACCTTATGGGGATCGACCCTCGTATTGCTGAACATCATCTCAACATTACCAGAGGGGTCCGACCCGTCCAACAGAAGCGGCGACATTTTGGACCCAAAAAATACAAAGTGATAGCTGAGGAAGTAGATAAATTATTGAAAGTGGGTCATGTTAAAGAGATTCAATTCCTTGAGTGGGTATCTAATGTAGTACTGGTCCCCAAGCCTTTGGGGCAATGGAGGATATGTATTGACTTCCGTGATTTAAATAAAGCATGCCCTAAAGACTGCTACCCCTTGCCTCGCATTGATCAGTTGGTGGACTCTACGGTGGGATACGAGGTAGTGTCCTTAATGGATGCTAACCAAGGATATCATCAGATGCCACTGGCCAAAGAAGATCAGAAGAGGGTTAGTTTTGTAACAATGGGAGGGCTATATGCATACGTGGTTATGCCATTCGGTCTAAAAAATGTGGGGGCTACGTACCAGCAGTTCATGGATAAAATCTTTGCAGAACAAAAAGGCAAGAATGTGGAAGTCTATGTTGACGATATCCTGGTCAAATCGAAAATCGCTCGGGATTTGGTTACTGACCTGAACGAAACCTTTGCTACTTTGAGGCGATATAACATGAAATTGAACCGTAAAAAATATTTGTTCGAGGTGAAGAGCGGAAAATTTTTGGGGTATATTGTAACCGAGAAGGGACTGCAGGCCAATCCGGAAAAAGTGCAGGCGTTATGCAATATGAAGTCACCCACTAATCTACGAGAGACTCAAAAGCTGGTAGGGAGAATTGTTTTCTTGTCCCGATTTATAGCCAGATCAGCAGACAAGAGGCTACCTTTCTTCAGGATTTTGCACAAGGCTACTAAATTTCAGTGGGATGATCAATGTGAATAGGCTTTCCGAGAGTTGAAAAAATATTTAGCTGAACTTCAATTAGCCAAGCCGATGTGAGAGAGCCCTTGTGGATGTACTTAGCCATTGTTTGAGAAGCCATCGATTCGATTATTAAAGCAAGAAGGTTCTCGGCAACAACCTATCTATTATACCAGCCATATCCTGAAAGGGATTGAATACCGTTACACCGAGCTGGAGAAGTTGGCATATATTCTAGTCTTGACAGCCCACAAGTTGAGGCCATACTTCCTAGCTCATCCAATTAATGTCTTAACTCACAGTGAATTAGGCAAGGTGGTCACTAAGACTAATTTTTCTGGGAGATTGGCTAAATGTGTAGTGGAACTAAGTGAGTATGACATTCATTATCAACCCCGAACCGTCATCAAGGCTCAGGATCTCACTGACTTTCTAGCAGATGTTGGTTCAGAAGATGGCTCGTCAGCAAAAGAAGAGGGATTGGAGGCATGGAATGTATTTGTGGACGACTCTTCTGGGTCTACAAGCAGCGGGGTGGGAGTACTGTTAATATCCCCTGAGAAAGAGGAAACTAGCATAGCCGTGTGCCTGGGATATCGAGCATCCAACAATGAAGCAGAATATGAAGCTATTTTAGCAGGGTTGCAAGCCACCATAGTCGTAGGAGCAACCTTCGTTATAATCCATTCGGACTCCCAGTTGGTAGTATCACAACTTCAAGGCTCTTTTATGGTTCAGGAAGAAAGATTGCAAAAATATTTGAAGGTTTTTGAAAAATAAAAGGCCCATTTTCAGCAAGTTCTCTTAAGACAAATTCTGAGGGAGAATAATGGGAAGGTGGATGAGTTGGCTCGGTTAGCTAGCGTTATGGAAGGGGTGAAGCAACATGAAATGGTATGTGTGGAAGTCCCTATTTCTCTGGTGATATACAATGTGGAGGGGGTCATACCAGAACTAGATAAGATCCCTGATTGGAGGACTGACATTATAGCATATTTACAATGAGGAAAGGTCCCAGAAGAAAGAGGAGCGGCATCTGTTGTAATGAACAGAGCAAAACAATTCACCATCCTGAACGGAGACCTGTACAAGATGTCTTTTGGACGACCCCTGCTGAAGTGTTTGGGAAAGGTAGATGTTGAATGGGTACTCCAGGAAATCCACGAAGGTTGCTGCAACAATCATTTGGGAGGGAGAGCTTTGGCGAGGAAAGTCTTGTTAGCAGGATAGTTTTGGCCTACTCTCCAACAAGTTGCAGCTCATATAGAGCAAATCTGTTCGACCTATCAGAAGCATAGTAACCGGTCCAAATGACCAGCTGAATTGATGAAAGTTGTTGTTGCTTCATGCCCTTTCAATCAGTGGGGAATGGATATAATGGGCCCCATGCCTGTGGCACCTTTGCAGAAAAATTCTTATTGGTGGCTATGGATTACTTCTCCAAGTGAGTGGAAGCAGAGCCCCTTGCCAAAATCACTGAGAATGTCGAGATACAATTCCTATGGAAGAATATTATCTGCCGATATGGAATTCCCAGAAGGTTAGTCAGCGATAATGGACGACAGTTTCAGGGTAAAAAGATCAAGGAATGGTGCCAAAGCCTTAATATCCAGCAAGCTTTTACTTCGATAGCTCACCCTAAGGCTAACAGGTAGGTCGAAGTAACTAATAGAATCATCATTCAAGGATTGAAGACCAAATTGGGTGCTCAGAGAGAAAATTGGGTGGATGAGCTGTCAGGGATCTTTGTGGGCTTACCGAACCATGCCAAAAACTGTAACAGGTGAAACTCCTTTCAGCCTAGTATACGGAACAGAGAGCATCATTCCAGTGGACGCCCTTTTAAGTAGCGCCTGTGTGGAAGTTTATGAGCCAGAGCAGAACCAAATCATTTGTGGCACTGAGCTGGACTTGGTGGAAGAAAAGAGGGAAAAGGCGCGGAGGCGAGTGGAATTTTATAAACGGAGGGTACAACAAGCCTTTAACAAAAGGGTAATGCCCCGGAGATTTCAAGAAGGAGATTTGGTTCTACGCAAGGTTAATCCCGCTGGAGATCCGAGAAAGTTAGCTCCAAATTGGGAAGGACCCTATGAGGTGACGCGTCGTGTGGCAGGATCAGCATATTATTTGAAAGATGATTAGGGCAAGGAATTCCCTTGACCCTCGAACACTGTACACTTGAAATATTTTTATACTGTATAAGGGATGACAGATAAAGAAAAGAATTGAGAGGTTTCTTGGGAAACGTATTTGACAATTCAATATGTCACTAGATGTATGGCAAACACGAATATGATTGGTGGATCATTTGCATTAACATTAAATTCTCTTTGGCGGGCTATGAAAAGAAAAGAAGATGAAAAGGGAGTTATGTGTAATGAACCGAATCCTTTAACGACGACTATTCTAAAGCAATATATATCAGGTTACAATTTAAAATGATCTAGAGGGTATCGCCGAAAGTCAATCTCCCAATGCAGAAAGAGGGTCGGTTGATTCGTAGGAGGTAATCCTTGGTCGGTATACTGCCGAACTGCCTCATTAAATCCGTCCTGAAAGGTGGCCCGCATCAGAACTATTAGTCGGTCTCCCTGGCACGGGTCGTCAGGATTCCGATTCTGTTGGAGCCTGAGACAATTTTCTTGATGCTCCTGGAGGGATCGACACATTTCGATGTAGCACTGGGATATTTCCATAATAGCGTCAGCCAAGACCGATATGTCGTTAGCTCGGGAGGTTTGGTCCTGCTGCAGGAGCCCCGTCATATCCATCATATTCTGATGAATGGAGGTCGAAATACCCTCTACTGCCTCCGTATGGGATCTAGTGCGAATAAGCTCGCTACCCAGTCTTTGGAGGGATGCTTCCTGCCTGTGTATACGGGCGTGAGCATACACCATAGAAGTTATTAAAGAGGAGTTTTCTTGTACCGCCTTGCACAAGCGGGTGCGGAGATCCATTATTTTGTCCTCCGCTCTTTGGTGTGATCACTACCATTTTATTACATTATTTTGGTCCTTAATATCACCGTTTTAATCCTCTCGTATGTTTATTTATCGATTATTTACATGTTTTATGAGTTGGATATATTTTTGGACCTTATTGTAAATTCTTTTAAATTTTGGACTTATATGCAAATTTTATCTTTGTTTGTAGGAGATCGAGATGAGCCACTGGACTAGACTCAAGTTGGATCAAATATGACTTCATCTAGGGCTAGAAGGATTATTTCAAACGTGATTAATCTGGACCTTTCATCAAGATCAGAAGTAGTTCAATCAAAGGGTTCAGATCTAGTCAATCATGACCGTCCGATGAGATCTGATCGATTCTGAGCCATCTATCCAGATCTGGAGAGATCCAGTCCATACATTTTGATCTGGACATCTGAGCCCTTCATCCAGATTCGGCCGATCGTGATTATCCATTCAGATTCAATCAGTTCCATTCATTAGAGATCGGAGCAATCTTGACCGTCCAATGTGATGGCTTGATCTGAGCCATTAATCTGAATCTGGAGCAATCCGACCCATACATTGTGATCTACACATTTTGGATGTTCATCCGGACCGTTGGATCTCGATCATCCCATCAGATTTATTAGATCTGGGCATCCATAGTTGAATCGATTATCGCCGTTGGATGGAGCAGCTTAATTAAGCAAATAATGGATCATCGAACCCTAGCTTAATTGGACGGTTTGGATTAAAGGAGCTCAGATCGGACGCCTCAGAAAAATCCTTTATTCATCTTCTCCTTCGTGCAGCACACACAGAAGAGACGGCGTTGTTCTTCTCCCTTTTCGATTGAGCGAGTGCCGGCATCGCCGCCTGCTCCTCGTGAGCAAGCGACGACGGCAATGCGTAGCGTAGCAAGGGGCGACGCAATCGCATAATAGAAGAACGTGAGCGGCGGCGATGCTGCTTCCTCGTGCGCGAGCCAATGGCCATCGATCCTCCACACGGCGGCGGCAGGTCCGGTGACATTTTCGGCGGCCTCCTTCCATCCAAGAAGGCGGCGATTCCCTTCCTCAGCCGGTGGCCTCCTTCCATCCAAGCCGGAGATCTTTCTCCTTCCAAGCTATGGAAGACGAGAAGCTGGGATTCTGGCCAACTTGTCGACAGCGAGCAGAGGAGTTGCCGATGCTTTTCATCGACGAAACTTCCAACGCCAACTGCCGGAGCTGAGAGCCGCAGCTGGATGAGATTTCGGAAGGTTGTGGTGATTGCTACTGTCGGGATCCCGCAGAATCTATTTCCAGCTCACGGCAATGATTCCCATCTCTAATTTTCTAGCGGTAGAACTTCATTTCATCATCGGCGAAGAGTTTCAGCTTTTACTCCGGTTCCATCCTCTCCACGCTGTTCCGGAGTTCTGTTATAGTATAGTGGTGAGTATACTTGGTTACAACCAAGAGACTCTGGTTCGGTCCCCGACGACGGAACTATGGCCTGCTCTACCTTCACAGAGTCATCCATAGGCTGTCAGGTTCCGGTGTCGTTGTAGTATAGTGGTGAGTATACTCGGCTACCGAGAGACCCGGGTTCGGATCCCAGCAACTACACCATGCTTCGACAGTTCCGCCCATCCACCGGAGAAAAGAGCTCGCTTCATCCATCAATTCAGCACTTGCCGGAGGATTTCCGGGAAGGATCCAGCCATATCATCCACCGAAGGAGCTCATTTGGATTGTCGTCATCATCGTGGAGTGATCGGTGGTTATATTTGGATTTTTATCCATTGATTTGGATGTTTTCATTTTTACCTGCATTGTTTAATTTCTGTTAATTCACATTATCATTGCATTGTTTATTTACTTTCCATTGTGTTTGAATTCAAGCCCCCCAACATTGTGAATTGTAGTTTATCTTGTAGTTTAATTGTAGTTAATTCGTAGTTTGTATTAGAGTTAATTAGTAGTTTCAATTGGTAGTTTAGTTGTAGTTTAATTAGGATGCTTAGTTTAGAGTTTAATTTGTGGTTAGTTGCACTTTGCGTAGTTGTCCATTAGGTTAATGGTTCTTTGGTTTAGCTGTTCTTTAGTTTAATTGTTCCGTACTTAGCACTGTCTTTTTATTTTTGAATGTTTTCCTTTGCATGCTTAGTTTAGATCTTCTTTAATTTCATTGTCATCTTAGTTAGTTAGATTAATGCTTTAATTACCTGCATTGTCTTTTATTCAGTAGGATTAGTCTTGTAAATTCCAAACCCCCATTCAGTAGGATTAGCAATAATTAGAAACCCTAAGTTTACTATTTTGTCGATTACATTCGTTGGGAAACGATCCGAGTCATCTACTATGCTATATTAGTGTAGTTAGGGGGTTCGGTAATTAATTTGAAATGGTACCACACGACACAAATACCCGTTAAAAAAAATTTGGCGCTGTTGCCGGGGAGTGTAATGATGCTTAGTAAACTTAGGATTACTTTCCCATTTTTCAAAAAAAAAAAAAATTTAGGGCTTCATTCTTTTATTTTCTGTATATCCATGTATTTTGTCATGTCTACTTCCTGTGTCTTTTGATTTGTTTGTTGGTGTTTCAGGAAAGACCAGGAATTCTCTTTTCTGAGAAACATGGATCATTATTATCAGCAGGATGGAGACTACGGTGATAGTCAACATCATTGATCAAATAGCTAGATTAAATTGCAACATCCTTCAGCCAGATGCAGCACAAGAGTTCATTCAACCTCCGTCAAAGACCACTTCTGAGGATATCGACGCGCTTAGGGAGATGGATTGTGGAGTGGGTGATAGGCATACTACTACACAGGACTCCTATGAACCATTATGTTGTGATGTGATTTTGGACACTGATGGATGTGATTTCATTGATGAAGTTGTTGTTGTTTCAGATGTTAAGGATGTTGACACAGGAGTGGTGGATAGCTGGACACCCCCAGACTGGACACTCCCACCTGAGATAGAGTCTCCATGAAGTTGCTGATGAAAGCCCTAACAACAAACACAGTAATCCAGCTGCAAGGTTGGATACTTTTGCTGAAATGCCTCCGACCACTAGAGAGTACATATGATGAGGCGATGATCATTTCGGAGGGAGCAACATGGAACTACCCTGATCACATCAAGAGAGCACTCACCTCCATCCGATTCATCCCACTCCTAGCCTGGATTTCTTACTGAACCGCCTCCAAATGCCAGGACCTTAGGGGAGTTTGTTCTATCCCATCTACCTTTCTTTTCATTGTATATACACTTCTTTCACTTCATTTTACTTTATTTGTTTTCGTTTTAGTTGTTATGTTTCGTTTGTTGAGTTTTTATTTTGTCAGTGCTTTCAAATAAATTTTCTATGCATTCCTTTATATCATCTTAGAAGTCGTGAAAGCTAGTTAAATTTGATTGTCGAGTTTTGGGGATTTATTGTCATGAATGGATTATTTGATTGCATAGGATTACTCCTTGGTGATGGATTCTGTGTTGATAGATTAAGATGATTTTTTTCAGTTCCAGTGAGGATTGTGCCTGTTTTTATTGCTTGTGTGTGGTGCACTTGTGGTTATTGTAACTTTAGAACTTGCTTTGATTCTTTCGAGACCACACAACCATAGGTGTGCATGATTATTATGAAGGCAATCTTACTGGTTTTTCTTCACTACTTTTGTTGTCACATGCTACTTAAATAATTTCCTTATCATACGTCATGATATGTTCATTATTCATTCTTTTGTCTTTCTATCCCTGCATTTTCATCATGTCATTTTTTTCTCCATTTGTATTCTTGGATGTGGAATATTGGATGTTTCATGATGAGTTTTTGCCCGGGACGAACAAAAGTTTAAGTGTGCGGGAGAGATTAGATCAGGAGAATTTAATGTAAGCATAGACATGTCGTGCTTGATCACCATGGACAAGCCGTGTTTTTATTTTTATAGCTGAGTTTGATGTTTTAGAGTCTATGAAAGTGTACTACATGTCAAGAAAAAAAATAGAAAAAAAAGTAAGAAAAAAAATGGAAAAAAAACATTTGAAAAAAAAAATCTTTAACATGTTATGCAGTTTTTTTTTTATCTATGTGATAGTATTTTTGTGATTGACATCCCTTATTACAACTATTGAGAAAGTTATTGGATATCATATCTGGACTTGTATTGTGAATGTGATAGGGGTTGTTTACATGTTTAGTCGATAGTAAAATACTAGCTTGGATGAAAACTTTTGGGACACTGTTTTCTTGTACTCATCTATGTAGCATTCCAGTATTTCCATATCTCCTTGCATTTCTGTAGCTATTTCATGTTTTATCTTTCTTTCCTTTCACACATATTGTCATTTCCCTTGCATTCATGTTTCCCTTACATTCCTAATAAGCCTTCGGTGATTGTGTATTCCTATGTGTATATAGTGGTGAAGGTAGAAGAAAAGCAAGCATATGGTAGTGCATAAACCATAAGTAGCTTGAGTGAACTCCAATATTATATGCTTATGAGAGCGAGAGAAATCACCACGTATCTTGTGAGGCTTAATCATTCTTAGTTTATTCATGATGGATTGAAGTCACTATGTTTGTTAACCTGTGTAGGATTTGAGTCCATGATTGCTTGAGTCTTTGAGATTTGACAATCCTAGGTAACTTTCTTTCACGATTTTCTATGTATACTTAGGAATTGCTAGGGAAATATATTCAGTTTACTTTTAATTTTCTTTGCTTGCTCGGGATGCGCAAGAATAAGTGTGGGGGAATTGATCACTACCGTTTTATTGCATTATTTTGGTCCTTAATATCACCTTTTTAATCCTCTCGTATTTTTATTTATCGATTATTTATATGTTTTATGAGTTGGATTTAATTTTGGACCTTATTGTAAATTCTCCTAAATTTTGGACTTATATGCAAATTTTATCGAGATGAGCCACTAGACTAGACTCAAGTTGGATCAAATATGGCTTCATCTAGGGCTAGAAGGATTATTTCAAACGTGATTAATCTGGACCTTTCATCAAGATCAAAAGTAGTTTAATCAAAGGGTTCAGATATAGTCAATCCTGATCGTTCGATGAGATCTGATCGATTTCGAGCCATCTATTCAGATCTAGAGAGATCCAGTCCGTACATTTTGATCTGGACATCTGAGCCCTTCATCTAGATTCAGCCGATCGTGATTATCCATTCAGATTCAATCAGTTCCATTCATTAGAGATCGGAGCAATCTTGACCGTCCAATGTGATGGCTCGATTTGAGCCATTAATCTGAATCTGGAGCGATCCGGCCCATACATTGTGATCTACACATTTTGGTTGTTCATCCGGACCATTGGATCTCGATCGTCCCATCAGATTTATCAGATCCGGGCATCCAAATTTGAATCGATTATCACCGTTGGATGGAGCAGCTTAATTAAGCAAATAATGGATCATCGAACCCTAGCTTAATTGGAAGGTTTGGATTAAAGGGGCTCAGATCGGACGACTGAGAAAAATCCTTTAATCATCTTCTCCTTCGCGCAGCGCACACAGAAGAGACGGCGCTGTTCTTCTCCCTTTTCGATTGAGCGAGCGCCGGCGTCGCCGCTCGCTCTTCGCGGGCGAGCGACGACGGCGACGCGCAGGGTAGCAGGGGGCGATGCAATCGCAGAATAGAAGAACGTGAGCGTCTTCCTCGCGCGCGAGTCGGCGGCCATCGATCCTCCACGCGGCGGCGGCAGGTCCGACGACATTTCCGGTGGCCTCCTTCCATCCAAGCTGGCGGCAATTCCCTTCCTCAGCCGGCGGCCTCCTTCCATCCAAGCCGGCGATCTTTCTCCTTCCAAGCTGCGGCAGACGAGAAGCTGGGATTCCGGGCAACTTGTCGACAGCGAGCAGAGGAGTTGCCGATGCTTTTCACCGGCGAAACTTCCAACGCCAACTGCCGAAGCTGAGAGCCGCAGCTGAACGAAATCAGCTGGACGAGATTTCGGAAGGTTGTGGTGATTGCTACCGTTGGGGGGATCACGCAGAATCTATTTCCAGCTCACGGCAGTGATCCCCATCTCTAATTTTCTGGCGGCAACACTTCGTTTCATCGTCGACGAAGAGTTTCAGTTTTTACTCCAGTTCCATCGTCTCCAAGGAGTTCCGGAGTTCTGTTGTAGTATAGTGGTGAGTATACTCGATTACAATCGAGAAACTCGGGTTCGGTCTCCGACGGCGGAACTACGACCTGCTCCATCTTCACAGAGTCAGCCATAGACCGTCAGGTTCCGGTGTCGTTGTAGTATAGTGGTGAGTATACTCGACTACCGAGAGACCTGGGTTCGGATCCCAACAACTACACCATGCTTTGATAGTTCCGCCCATCCACCGGAGAAAAGAGCTCGCTTCATCCATCAATTCGACTTGCGGAGGATTTCAAGGATCAGATCATATCATCCATCGGAGGATTATGTTGGATATCAGTGATCGGTGGTTATATTTGGATTTTTATCCATTGATTTGGATGTTATCATTTTTACCTGCTTTGTTTAATTTCTGTTAATTCACATTATCATTGCATTGTTTATTTACTTTCCATTGTGTTTGAATTCAAGTCCCCCAACATTGTGAATTGTAGTTTATCTTGTAGTTTAATTTTAGTTAATTCGTAGTTTATATTAGAATTAATTAGTAGTTTTAATTGGTAGTTTAGTTGTAGTTTAATTAGGATGCTTAGTTTAGAGTTTAATTTGTGGTTAGTTGCACTTTGCGTAGTTGTCCATTAGGTTAATGGTTCTTTAGTTTAGTTGTTCTTTAGTTTAATTGTTCCGTACTTGGCACTGTCTTTTTATTTTTGAATGCTTTTCTTTGCATGCTTAGTTTAGATCGTCTTTAATTTCATTGTCATCTTAGTTAGTTAGATTAATGCTTTAATTACCTACATTGTCTTTTATTCAGTAGGATTAGTCTTTTAAATTCCAAACCCCCATTCAGTAGGATTAGTAATAATTTGAAATCCTAAGTTTACTATTCTGTCGATTACACTCGTTGGGAAACGATCCGGGTCATTTACTATGTTATATTAGTGTAGTTAGGGGGTTCGGTAATTAATTTGAAACGGTACCACACGACACAAATACACATAAAATGATCTGGAGGGTATCGCCGAAAGTCGGTCTCCCAATGCAGAAAGAGGGTCGGTTGATTTGCAGGAGGTAATCCTTGGTCGGTATACTGCCGAACTGCCTTGTTAAATCCATCCTGAAAGGTGGCCCGCATCAGAGCTATTAGCCAGTCTCGCTGGCACAGGTTGTCAGGATTCCGATTATGATGGAGCCTACGACAATTCTCTTGATGCTCTCGGAGGGATCGACGCATTTCGATGTAGCACTGGGATATTTCCATAATAGCGTCAGCCAAGATCGATATGTCGTCCACTCGGGAGGTTTGGTCCTGCTGCAGGAGCCTCGTCATATCCATCATATTCTGACGAATGGAGGTCGAGATCCCCTCTACCGCCTCCGTATGGGATCTACTGCGAATAAGCTCGCTACCCAGTCTTTGGAGGGACGCTTCCTGCCTGCGTATACGGGCATGAGCATACGCCCTAGAAGTTATTAAAGAGGAGTTTTCTTGTACCTCCTTGCACAAGCGGGTGCGAAGATCAACTATTTTGTCCTCCGCTCTTTGGTGTGATCACTACCATTTTATTGCATTATTTTGGTCCTTAATATCACCGTGTTAATCCACTCATATGTTTATTTATCGATTATTTACATGTTTTATGAGTTGGATATATTTTTGGACCTTATTGTAAATTCTCTTAAATTTTGGACTTATATGTAAATTTTATCTTTGTTTGTAGGAGATCGAGATGAGCCACTGGACTAGACTCAAGTTGGATGATGGTGCTGAACCCGGAGGCTTGCAATGATTTCAAAATCCTTTTGTTTTTTGCATAGGAGGTCAGCTATTTGCTCTTGAAGGTTCACCACCTCTTGAGGACAGGGGGCTATTACATCAGCCTGTTCTCGATGAGCGTCTTGCAGATTGGGTAGCAATTTTGTGTGGGCCTGTCATTTTGCTTGTAATGCCGCTATGGTCTCGACATCCTTTTGCTGTTGGCAATGAGCTTCTGTCAGTTGCTCCTGACATTGCTTCAATTGTTGTAACAAAAGGTGCTCCCGGCTCTGGGCAGCAGTCTGGTCCTCCAGTCGTTGTTGCTCCCACTTTAGAAACTGAGATTAATACTGCTGGAAGGAGCGGTCCAGTTCTTGATAATTGGTTAAGGCCTGGAGATTATTCATCAAAAAAAAAAAATCATCAAGCGAAGAAAATCAGAGAAGTCACTTTGAGGAGCATACGAATTCCAGAACGTGGCGCAAACTTTCCATCCGTGTGGTTAATTTTTCTAAGTTTAAGATTCGAAGAACACGAGTGGAAGAAGAAGAAGGGATAGATGACACCAAAGGCGAAGACTCACTCATGATGGGGGGATGAAAGACGGGAGCAATGGGTTGTGCCGGGGGTTTAGGAGGAGGAGAGGTAGTGCCTAAAGGAATGGGAGACGACATGGGGATAGTCAGATGGGTTGAGGAAGCTGCAAAAAGAGCTTTTGTTAGGAGGCTCAGAGAGATAGGAGAAGAAAGAGAAGAAGTAAAAGGGGGGGGGGGGTGGAGGACTCAACGTTTCTAGCTGTGGGACAAGAATGGAAGAATCTGCGGAAGGGGAGTGGTCCGGTGAGGAGTTTGGAGAAGAAGATATGGAAAGCACTGGGATTGGAAGCTCTACGCTTGAAGGGGGAAGAGCAGAGGGACCCTAGCTTGTACCCAAATGAGGAGAGAGGATTCCCGCATTTTAAGCATCGGGGGAAAGTGAAGATGGGGGAACCTCAACCATCATAGGTTCCTGTGCAGGGGAATGCTTCGGGGAAGGAGGAAGAGGGGGAGTAGAGGTGTCTTCTACTTGTAGGCGTTGTCGTGCAGCGCCTCATCGCTCAGCCTCATGTTGCAGGAAGGGAGGGGGTGATTTACAGGTTCCCAACATGGAGGGCGAAGAGATGGGGGGGTTAGGGTTATCCAACGGCATCGAAGATGAGGGAGGGCAGGTTACTTTCAGTGTATCCGACATAGCCGAAACAGAAATTTCCGGTGAATCGAGAAGGAAGGGGGCGCTGGAATAGAAGTGGTGGGAATGGGCGAAGGTAAAGGAGAAGGTGAAGGTGTTGCTAGTTGTGGACCCTCACCTCGCCTGGACTTGAGACGATGCTTGGCCACTTCTTGTTGAAAAAAGGAATACATCTTGCTCTTCGGGGAAAGAAAAGAAGCACGAGAGTTAGTGCCTGGAACACCGGAGGATGGTGGTGGAAGAAAAAAAGGGCAAAGAAGCAAAAGAAGATGGAAAGTCTGATAGAGAAGACAAAAATGGAGAAGAGGAAAGATGAAACGTCCTATATAGGAGTATTAAATGGGCTTACAACATCAATTGGGCTACGAAGCCATGAAATGGGCCCTGGGAAAGGTGGGAAATAATGATTTATTTCTCTGGTTGCCCGCTCTCTACTAGAACCGCTGTCTTCGTATGATAAAAGAACGAGGACATCCAACTTCAAGTTAAAGATAGGACCCTCAAAGGTATCTTTCTCGTTTTCCTTTCAAGTTTGGCTCTAGCCAAGGCTGTTATCCCCGTTTTACAGTTGAATGAAAAAATAATGGTAGTGTGAGGGTCGATCCTTGGGGTTGAGTTATCATATTTTTTATGCGGCTCGGTGTTGGCCAAAGTCATTATCCCCATGTGGTGGTGGAACGGAAGAGCTGAGTTTATCCCTCAGCTGTATATTATTTTATCCCCGTGTGGTAGTGGAACAGAAGAGTTGAGTTTATCCCTCAACTGTATGTTATTTTATCCCCATGCTGTGGTGGAACGTAAGAGCTGAGTTTATCCCTCAGTTATATATTATTTTATCCCCGTGCGGTGGTGGAACGGAAGAGCTAAGTTTATCCCTCAGTTGTATATTATTTTATCCCCCTGCGGTGGTGGAACAGAAGAGCTGAGTTTATCCCTCAGCTATATATTATTTTTTTCCCTGTGCGGTGGTGGAACGGAAGAGCTGAGTTTATCCCTCAGCTACATATTATTTTATCCCCGTTTGATGGTGGAACGGAAGAGCTGAGTTTATCCCTCAGCTGTATATTATTTTATCCCCGTGCGGTGGCGAAACGGAAGAGCTGAGTTTATCTCTCAGCTGTATATTATTTTATCCCCGTGTGGTGGTGGAACAGAAGAGCTGAGTTTATCCCTCAGCTATATATTATTTTTTTCCCCGTGCGGTGGTGGAACGGAAGAGCTGAGTTTATCCCTCAGTTATATATATTTTATCCCCGTGCGGTGGTGGAACGGAAGAGTTGAGTTTATCCCTCAGCTGTATATTATTTTATCCCCGTGTGGTGGCGAAATGGAAGAGCTGAGCATATCCCTCAGCTATATATCATTTTATCCCCGTACGATGGCGAATTGGAAGAGCTGAGTATATCCCTCAGCTATATATCATTTTATCCCCGTGCAGTGGCGGATCGGAAGAGCTGAGCATATCCCCCATCTATATATTATTTTATCCCCGTGTGGTGGCGGATCGGAAGAGCTGAACATTTCTTCAGCTATATATTATTTTATCCCCGTGTTGTGGCGAATCGGAAAAGCTGAACAGTTCTTCAGCTATATATTATTTTATCCCCTTGCGGTAGTGGAACGAAAAAGTTGAGCATTTTCTCAGCTGTACGTTATTTTATCCCTGTATGATGAGGAACTTGGAGGGCTGAGTTTTCCCTCATCTATATATATCATTTTATCTCCGAATAGGTTGAAGTTTTATGTTAACTTCATTGTCATATATCCTTGCGCTAGAGCGACATGAAGGAGCTGGGTGCTCATCTAAAGAAGTTTAAAATTTGGCATAGCAGAAGGAAGGCCAGAAAAGATGGTAAGCAAAGAATGATAGGGATGAAAGCTCATAATAAAGAAGTTCATTGCTCTGGAGGAACTACATACTACAACTTCTCTTAAAAAAAGAGAATAACAAAAGGAAGTCCCTGTTCACAGGGAATTACAGTTCTTTGTGGGGAGGTACTGAAGGAGCCTCTTTGCGCAGCTTTGGTTGACGTAGTAGCTGCCGAAGGTAAGATTGTTGTATGAAGATGTGCTTGGATAAATTCTTCTGGGACACTGCCAGTTGCTGGAGCAGGGAGTAGTTGTTGGTAGAATACTCTCTCAAGCGTCGTCGCAGATACCCAACCTGTTCTTCCATACTAGTGATGTAGCGTTGTTCCTCGATATGTTCCTCAGGGGGAGGAGAGTTGCTGTCCTGTTCAGAGGTTTGTTCCATGGCGAGGAGAAGGAGAGGAAGGAATGGATGCTAAGCAAATTATGGTTTCGGGTTTTTATAGCGGTGAAAGAAGAATGTGCATTGGCTCTCTATGCAACTCTTGTGTATAGGATCAAGATCCATATTTACAAAAAAACTTGAGTTAGCTTTGGGTAATTGCCTAAGATTTAGTGTAAATGTGATCTTATCCTATCTTTCCAACCATTGGAATATGCCTATAGTTTTACCCGATCCAATTGAGTTAACTAGTTTCACTCAATCTAATTGAGCTTATTCTCACCTAAGCTTTGATAGGCGGGACCAAGATTGTCCCTCCGCACCCTACCAAGATAATATGCGTTGCTTTGCTTTGGCAGATTCAACAACAACAAATGATCGAGGTAGTGATGGATATCAAAACTTGGTAGGCATTTCGAGTTGACTTGATTAAGATATAATCTAATCGTGAATGTGTATCATATACGCATTAAGGCATTAATTACCTTATACTAGCATGCATCACATACATACTAATTAATTAATTTGTGATGAGGTCATGACCATACTACGATCTTCTCAAGCCAATGAGAAGATCGGATGGTCAACCTAGGGTTAGCGACTTCTCCAAGAGCCTCCTTTGACCGCCATGTGTCGTTGGCACTCTCCTCGTAACTCCGTCTACGAGTGGACCTTCCACCGCTTCATTTTGTACATTACAAACATTAAACTCGAGTTACATTCGAGTCTAAAATCTATTTACAACAGGAATATAATAAGGGAGGCACGACACGCAGGTCTCATATCATATACAATATGCACACTACTAAAAACGACGCGCAAGTCGTATTATGAATTATAATATAATTTTATCCAATCACATTGGGGTTTTTGGGCCATGACCATCATAATATCATACATAATTCTAAATTATGTATTTTACATAAATTTCTATAATTTTCCTACCTTCTTCTTTCAATTTTATGAGTCACAACTCCGCAGCGGTCCCACTAAGCGATTTTCGGGCGTGATCGCAGGACAATGCCCCTAGCAGGGTTAGGGGCAGTGCCCCTTCTCGCAAAATGAATCTTGCGAGTGTCCCATACCAATCTTACAGCGCCTTAAGTAGCTGTCCCAAAAAACAAAAATGAGACCTTACCATTTCAGAGAGTTTTTCTCGGTAGTTGAAGACTACAAGTGTCCAAACACTTGTTGCTTCGACTCTACGAGAAAAATACTCACAAAATCTATAAAATTAAGAAAATTATAGAAACTTACAGATCTATAACTTTTCATATCTAATACAAAAATTATAAATACAAATATGTACATGCTTCGCACGTGGCTCTGATACCACTGTTTGACTCTTCGAGCCACAAAAACCGCTTTTTACGTTGCAAAAACCTCGAAAGCTAGCCATGGATCCGTGCAATGATAAATAAACTTAATTCATTTACATGTTTATCTACACTCATTCTACCTTAGATCTACAAGGGAAGAATATTACCCTTGTAGCGATGCCCTTCGCTTATCTCGCTCGTCCAAAAGGTTGTCGGATCTCGTAGAGTGTCAAGTGTACACTGCTCTACACGTATCCACATGGACAAAAGGTGGAGAGAACCGCTTAGAGTGTGCTAGCACTCTTGGGAGGTCTCGACAATGGAGGAGAGGGAGAGAAGAAGAAAAAAGAAGGAAGAAGAAGAATTCAATTAGATCATTCACTCATCTTGGCCGGCCACTTAAGGAGGATTAAAAACATCCATGTAATACCAAGAGCCATGGCTCTTGGTCTTCCTCATGAGGTGGCACACCATGATGTGTCCATGATGATGTGGAACATCATCATTGGTCGGCCCTATGCCAAGTCACCATGAAGTGACACTTGGTCAAGTCAAACTTGACCCTTCATCTTCTCTCTCAAGTCAAGTCAAACTTGACCTCTTATCTCCCATGGTTGATCAAATCTAACCTTTGATTCAAGTCAATTTAATTTAATGAATCTCTATTCATTCGTTTAAATTGACTCAATGAATCAAATCTAAATTAGACTCATTCAACACTTGAATCAAATTGAGTCCAACTCAATTAGTCTAAGTTGGATTACTCTTAATCCAATTTATTTCATCACATGAACCTAATTCTCTTGGTCCATCATATGAACCTAATCTCCATCTAATTGCCCTTTGTGTGTGACCCTATAGGCTCTTGTAACATTGGAAATGCCCCTAAATTGATTTAGAAACATAAGCAATGAGCAGTATCTAGCAACATATCATTGCTACCCAAGTTACAAGAATGTTGAGATCCAACATCACCATTATGACTACTAATTGTGACTCCCACAATATCTAACAATGTCCCTCTATCTTTGACATCTAGATTGATCAATTGAGGCATAGACTGCAAAATACCACGAATAAAATTTTTTTGCGATAGAATAATATCTCTATTATTCTTTAAATAGAGAACATATTACGGGATAAATTAAAAATTTAAATGCATGGTTAAGGATTTAATTAAACTTAACCTAGCTTAAGAGTTAAATGGTTTAATCGAACCTAGGTTTAATTGGAGCAAGGGTTAATTGCTTATGGATTTAAATCCGACCCATTTGGTTTTAAACCCGAATCACTTTCTTCCTTTAAGCTAAGGCGTTTCATCCGTTTCCATTCCTCTTCGTCGTTCCTTCTCCCGAGCACTTTCTCGACCGCACTCCCCTTCAATCCCAGACACACCCCTCATCGCCGTCTCACCTTTTCTTCATCGATTTGTCGCCTCCTTCTCGTTCTCCTTCTTCCCTACAAGTAGCGCCGTTCGGATCGTCCTCGATGGTCTCCGCGGACGGGCTGGAACATGGAGGGTGCGAGTGGCTGGAAGCTTGGATTGATGGTGTTCCACAATGGTTCGATTGGGAGCTGAGCGGTGGCCTTGTCGCGCGACAGAGATCTGCTGCCACAGGACTCGTGGGGTCTTGAAGCTGGTGGTTTGAGAGGGGAGTAGCAGCAGTAGTTGTCGGTGGTCGTCGGAGCTAGGTAAGGGCCGATTTGTCCTTCTTGCTACGGACGAGATCTGAGTTCTTAATGTGGTTTCCTTCGTTGAGGTTGATCCATTGATTTAGGGCAGTGGTGGTTGAGCACCGATTTTCTCCGGTGAACTGAGGATTTGGGGAGGATTGTCACCGATCAAGCTGTGGAATCGCTCTTAGCAACCTTGATTCAATTACTCCTGTGTTGCAGTAGTGCCATGTGGTTCTGGCAGCACGACTACGGGTGGAATAGAAGGGCTTTTATTATGGACCAATGAGGATTGGGGTTGCTTTGTCATTTCGAAGATGAAGATTTGTTTCCTATAGTTTTGGTGATGATCCAAGGAAGGAGGCATTAGGCTTGGATCATAGATTAATACATGAAGCAGTGGAATGGAAGCTTGAGAAATAGGTAAGGAAATTGGGATGTGTTAAGTTTATGCAAGCAAATCTTGTTTTGTTATAGTGGATTGGTATATTGAATTGTTTATGGACATGCTGAAGGTAGTAGGTTGGCTGCGTTGTAATTATAGATTTGATTGTACAGAGCTGATTTTCTATTGTGGATCATGAAGCTCGACTGGGTAAGTAGAATTTGGTTGTTCATAGTTGTATATCAGTTTTATTAATAAACTAATCAGAGTTTGGATTGATTTAGGGTTATGCTAGAGATCTATTGATATGCATATTGCACATTGCAGGATTTTGGTTCGAGATATTCACGGACGTGAAGACGATTGGTGTCTATAAAGCAGGTGGGTAATTTCCTACCCTGGTCAGGTAGATGTAATTGCATTCAGATTTAGTCATAGATATGAGCATGTTAGGTGTTCATATTATCTTGACCCTATTCTTATTATCCGTATGCTTGATACTTGTCGTTGGCTATATATGCTCAAATGTTGATATCATATTTTCCTTTTTCATGATTAAGGAGTTATAGATGTGATGTAGGTAGATGTATAAATGTTTACCAGGGTGTAGATGTTGGAGTACGGATGATAACCTGATTTGTAAATTGGGTAAAGCTTCATCCATGGGTAGGTAATGCCCTAAAGGTAGGATTTATTCCAATACTCGTATGTTGCATACTTATTACAAACCATGCATTGTGTAATTGTTAAGTGAAGGGTGATTAGTGTGTCGCTACGGACCGGTGGTCCCAGCTTGATATGATTAGTCAAGTATGACTCTCTACAGGATAGAGAGTGCGTCGATCAGTTGAGTATGACTCTCTATTGGATAGAGAGTTATGATCAGTTGAGTACGACTCTCTACAGGATAGGGAGTTCGTCGATCAATTGAGTACGACTCTCTATAGGATAGAGAGTGTATTGATCAGATGAGTACGACTCCTTGTTGATCAGAGAGTCTGTGGTAGATGTCTGTACGTGTGACAGTACATTCATGTCATTTGCATGCATTCTGACGACATAGTCTCCCTTGGGGTTGAGAGAGTTATCAGTCATCTTGCCTCCCAGGTTACTCCCCGAGGAGTAACTAGTGTGAGGGCAGAGCATTTGTTGTGTCGTACTCTACCACTATAGACGGTGGTAGTTGGAGTTGCATGCAGTTGTCCAGGGTGCGTAGCACTCGACCACTCATTGGTAGTGTCAGTCGGAGTGACCCGTAGCAGGGACCCCCATTGTGTAGCGAGCTCTTTACGCTCATATGCTACTTGATCATACTGCCCACTCGGCCACTCTAGAGCGGTAGTTGATCTTGAGTTGGGATAGTTGTCATGTCGTGCCACCTAGGCTACACTGGGGTCGTGGTAGCATGTAGGGGTGCATTGGCATAACAATGCATGCTGCATTGTCATATCATATGACGCTTTGCATATTACCATATATATATATATATATATGGATGGTTGTGATTAATATATATATATATATATATATATATATATATATATATATATATATATATATATATATATATATATATATATATATATATATATATGTAGTATATATATATATGCTTATTGTGATGTTGCATTTAATTGTACTATGCTTGTTGCATTTGGTTGTACATAATATTCATGCATGCTTCTTGCATCTGTTATACGGTTGTGTTGGATACTTGTATATTTGTTGGACAGACCATTAGATACCTTGACCTGTATCATGAGTACATTATGAGTTAGTATTACTCTTCCTATTATATATGTTGGATATATGCTCAGGTTGGATCAGAGTAGCGTAGCAGACTTTCAGGTATGTCTGTGTTATACGTTGTTTATTTGGTTAGACGGTATATGCATGTATTTATATACTGTGCTAGTATACCTATTGTACCTTTAGGTTATGCTGTTGAATTACATGTGATATTTGATGTATAGATGTTTTTCCTATTACCTGCTGAGTTATACTCACCACCACAGACCCTGGGTATTTCTGTCGCCCAGGTAACGGGTAGAAGTCTTCGTGACAGCTTGGAGCACCACTGGCTGGCAACATCTCATCTCACCTCCGAGGCTCCCGTGTTTGTTTTAGGCTTTCTGTATGTTGTGTTATGTATTTGGAGTTTTCATGATGTACTGTGTTGTGGACTTGTGGATTCAGATTTTATCGCTGTTTCGTTATGTTGTGATGTGTCAGTCATACCGGTATGCACTGTATGTAATTGTGATGTGGTTGTTTTATGTTTATGCTGTGTATTTGTGGTAGTTAGTTTGTTATGTTGTTGTGGTTTGTTTACATATATATATGTTGTTGTTGTTGTGGCCTACGGGCCATGTATTCCCAAAATGTTGCCACATACAGGGGAGATGTCATCCGTTTTCTTTTCTGCACGGCATGCTCTCGGGGTGTGACAACTTTAGTGGTATCAGAGCCCTAGGTTCTGCGATGCCATACAATGTTTTTTCGTGTCGAGTCTTGGATTCTCGGGAGTCGATTTGTTTCGGTTTTGGTTTTCTGAGATGAGACTAACAGCGGCTTGAGCTCCAAGCAGCACGAGGTTAGAATCCCTGATAACTTATACCTAGTTAGATGTTTATCTAAACTTGCTCAACAGGTGTATACAATTAGAGTTATGACACCTGTACAGACTTGTAGTATGGGTCGTCCACCGAGGCGACCAGCCGGAGTTACCTTTAGGATTTATACTCTTGGTTTTGTTGGTTATGCATTTAGTGTATATAACAGGGAATAACCTACAGTGTGTTGGTTATTGTTCGTAATTGTGGTATGAGTTGACCACGGGAATGACCTGTTGAGTCTGTGAGTCTTGAACCTGTGTCGAAAAGGTGATTTACCTCTGAGAGCTGACTGATACCGAGTCGAAAAATAGGGGTCAAGTCATCACATTTCTTGTGGAAATCAGAGACTACAATCTTAAAGATTTTCACTAATTATGCTAGTCAGATCATTACCTGTTGGGTAATGGACAAGACAAGTAGGCTATTGTTGATGCAGATTGCAGAAGGCTAGTTTACGGTGTTTCATAGGGATTTTGATCCCTAAGTTTATTCGTACTGGGTTGTATAACTTTGAGGGTACTTTTGAGTACTTAACTCATGTTATACATAGGAAGTAGAGTTATTTGCATACCATTATCGGGATCAAGCCGGTATTTGGTGATAAATGCAGAAAATAATCTTCGGGAAATAATATATCACTTGATCATGGTTTAGTGATGTTGAAAGAGAGTATTTCCCCGTGTCACCTTTAGTGACACATTGTAAGGAATTCTTGAGCTTCAAGTAGGGTGATCGTCGGTAACGGGATTACGATGCAGAGTCGTTAGACTTGCAGATTTTATGCTCACTTAATAGCTCAAGAATGTGAATGAGTGTTTTAAGCCACCAACGGTTATTGTCTTACTTTTGGAGTAAGATCACTGGATCTTCTATCAGATCTTGTTGGAAGATGTTGGATTGAGTCAGGAGTTTAGAAATGACTCCGTACAAGTATTTAAGAGTTGGAGACCAATAAGAAAATATTGCTGGTCAACTTATTAGAGTCAGAATTCTCTGACTGTTGGATAAAAGGAGCAAGATCAGAGTCATAGGCCTTGAGCTACATTCCGATTATAGAAGACCCACTGTTTGATGTTATCAACGAAATCAGAACAAAGACTTTGAAGGGGTTATGTGCGTGCAGTGTGGATCATGAAGACACGCGAAGTCAGATTATCCATTGGATCAGTTCGTCTTTTGCTATTGTAAGCAACCAGTACATTTGAGGAGGTATACTTTGAAGACTCAGTCGAAGACTATCGATGGTATTCCGGGAGGATGATGCACCATCTCGATGCAGAGATCAGCACAGAAGATTGGGTTACCTCATCAGCAGCGACCTACTACCTCAGACGTGGTTGGATTTCCTTGATACTTCCCTTCAGGGGAAGTGATTTATGCAGCAGTATCAGTAGAAGACATCGTAGAAGACTCATGTAGACAACAACAACAGTTACACCCCAGATGTGGATTGGCTTTGTACAGAGGAGAGAGTATACAATGATGGTCGTATCTATTCAGTATTCTACAGTTGCAGCTCGTAGGATTAAGTGATGGGATCAAATGATCTAGGAAAATCCCTGGATTATTCGTTGTAGAAATGCGACTGAATTATCGTGAACTGTTGGATCTGATCTTTTTCTCTTCGGAGAAAGGCCGAGACCTGCGTAGAGCCTTTGGATCGGATCGACAGATAATTAATTGTACAGGGTATTACGTTAGTTTACCTTCTGGGTTAATATATTGAGATATGCTTGTGTTTATAGGTATCTTTTTCTAGAACATTCTTAGTTCAGATTAGTAGGGTTCCTATACATCGACTTGTGGGTCGGTGGTATCTCTACCCTCAGGTGAGATGTGGACCAATAATTAAGAAGTCAAGGGATGCCCTTAGACTTGGATAGACATATCTTTATTGTACACATATCCTTACGGATGCTCAAATTATTGAGATTATGGTATGATATGTCTCTCGGATGTGCGTATAATCCGAGAGCCTTCGGATGTAGTTTCGGATGAATTCCTAGCCTTGCCGTTGTATAGGCAAGTAGAGTAGGCGATCGAAATGATTGTAGAAATAGTTCCGATATCGAAGATTCTATATCGGGTGATAATTTGACTAGTATAAGTGTTACTAAACACTATGGGAATTAGAAGAATGTAAGTTGTGATTATAGGAGAAGATGGAGGGGATATTTATCTATCCCAGTATTTCTCCTTGAGAAGGATCCAGAACTCTTTGTTAAAGAGAGATGGACCTTTGAAATTATGCTTCGATTATCGATGATGGAATGCGATAGTTGTTGAAAGTGAATATCCTTCGTTGTGGATAGATGATCTATTTAGATCAGCTAAGGACACCTGTGTATACTCTAGGGTTGGTTTACGACTGGAGTGTTGATATTGTAGTGACATGGTGTCATATAATTATCATAGTCGTTGTGATGATTGATATATCATCATCTTAGAGTAAATAGGATGCAGGTGTATGGAGGACGACATTTCATACTTGGTATAAATTTTACAAGCTGTTGTTAATGATATTAGACTATTTAACGATTTAGTCGTCTATGGACTAGAGAAATCGTGTATTCTGGACACGATTGGATCAGTTTATGGTTGTTGGAGTTGCACACTCGGCCACCGTAGATGGTGGTTTTCCTTGTATGGTTTAGTTATTACTGTAGATATGGATAGAATGTTTTAGTATTACTATACCATGGACTTTCTTGACAAAGGTGATGATGGAAATCATTTAGTCAGAAGCTGGTGAAACCAGTTTACAAGACCTAGATGGTGGTTTACTTTTACATGAGTATTAGTTAATCCTTCCGAAGTGGATAAAAGGAGGTTGTACGCGGATGCATCGTTCCAGGGAATGGAGCGATCCCGATGCAGTTGAATGAGGCGTATCTCGAGCTTACGACAGTTGTGGAACTGCGAGACAAGCTGTCATATTCATGACATGACTTTAGTGGTCGTTATCTTGATTTGTGGATGTATGGAGCAGGAATGCTCATGGGATTTTGACTAGCTACTGGGTAGCTACTATAGAGTTGCTGGAACACGAACAGTTGCAATAAGTGAGATTGGGCGCTATAGTCTCCCATGCACTTACAAAGTGTGTGGTGGAGTGGATTTTGGACGGTAGATAGACTTCTCTTGTGAGAAGATAATTTCTCATCTCTAATATGGATATGTGTTCCGGACACGCATCCACTTCAGAAAGTGTTTCTACCGGAGGCACCTCATTCGGGTTTTGCTATGCATCCTGGTGGTACTCGGATGTACTGAGATTTGAGATGTTTATACTGGTGGGAACGGTATGAAGATAGATACCGCAGACGTTGTTGCTGGCTATTTAGTATACTAGCAGGTGAAGGCTGAACATTAGAAATCTGCGGGATTGCTTCAGAAAAATTCTGATTCTGGAATGGAAGTGGGAGCAAATCACGATGGATTTAGTTACGGGATTGCCCATAACCTGTAAAGGACATGATGTGATTTGGGTGATCGTGGATCGACTAATCGAATCAGCTAATTTTCTGCCTATTCATGGGTCGGATCCATTGGATCGTTTGGCGGAGTTGTACTATCGAGAGATTATCAGATTTCACGGAGTACCTTTGGGTACTATATCTGATAGAGGCTCACGATTTACCTCGCGATGTTGGTGGAGTCTGTATCAGACCATGGGCATAGAGCTTCGACCCAATACTACGTTTCAGCCGTAGACGGATGGACAATCTGAGCATATCATTCAGACATTGGTGAATCTATTGAGATCCTGTGTCATGGATTTCAGAGGCAGTTAGGAGGACAACGTTCATTCAGTGGAATCTGCCTATAACAACAACTACCACTCCTCCATTCAGATGACTCCTTCTGAGGCCCTATATGATAAACCCTGTAGATCTCCCAAGTTATAGGAGGAAGTAGGGGAATGACAGCTATTGGGGGCCATAAGGTATCCATCATGATGCAGAGTTGGTATGCGTCATCAAATGATGGTTATTAGAGGTACAGGGTCGACAGAAGAGTTATGCAGACTGGAGGCGAGGGCCTTTGGAGTTCTCAATTGAGGAAAAGGTATTTCTGTGTGTTTCACCTACGAAAGGAGGGGAAACGATTTGGGCTAAAAAGGGAAATTAGTTCCACGCTTTATTGGCCCATTTGAGATATTGGCATGGATTGGAGGTGTAGCTTATCGGTTGGCTTTACCTCCGACACTGGCAGGTGTTCACAACATATTTCTTGTTTCTTTACTGAGGAAATACGTGTCGCTTCTTGATCATGTTCTGAAGGAGGTAGCAATTCCACTTCAGCCTAATGTGACTTACGAGGAGATTCCAGGGTAGAGCCTGGGTTGCAAGGAGCGACAGTAGTGGGACAAAAACTATCCGACTTGTAAAGGTTTGATGACAGCATCATACCGATGAGGAGGCTACGTGGGAGCTGGAAGATACTATGCGAGCTTGGTAGTCTCATATGTTGGATTGAGAAGTGTCGCTAGAGGGTGTGGGGGGGGGGGGGGTGAATAGCGAGTGTAAATCTTTTCGTTCGTTCATTCGATACACAATTAAGAACAGCGGAAAATAAAGGGACACGTTTATTTTTACTTGGTTCACAACCCATCCGTTGCTACTCCAAGGCCCTAACGGTCCTAGACCACGTACGGAGGGCAAAGCACTATAACGTCTCCTCCTCGTTGGAGGTAGGAGACAACGATCACAAAACCGAATGTACGAGGATGAGACAACAAGCCTACCTCACCTCATTATGAATAAAAACAAAGAATACAATAAAATATATTTACTTGTTGCTGCTGCCGACGAAGAGGATGAGAACTTGTCATCGCGTCGGCATTATGACGGTGTTGGAGCTTTAGTGTTGTAGGAGCACTTGAGAATAGACTTGATGATATTTGGAGTTGGAATCCTCCCCTCCTTTTATAGATTTTGGCTTCTGAATTTGTCTCCTCATCTTTCGAAACAGATCACAAAGTTGTACAAATTTTATTGTGAAGTGGCCGCGTCAAACGTTATTCGTTTTGACCTAGCGCAAAGGCTGATTCTTCGCCATTAGTCGACTGATACCTCCCATCAGTCGATTGATGAGCATTAGTCGACTGCCCAATGTCCAGCAGTCGACTGCCAGCCTGGCCACTTACCTGCAGTAAGAGGTTAGCTCAAAAAATGATAAATGCGATGGTTTCTAACTGTCCGATCTTGACCTAGACCTTTCACAGGAAGTCTTAGTCAGATCGCCGCCTATGGTCGTCCCCGTACAGAGGACACGACCTTACTATCTCTCACTCACACGAGCTTATCTTGATACTTACTTTATAGCTCTCGCTTTCGGCCTTCCACTCGATTCCTTCGGCTCCCTCCGAAGTCACTTGAGTGTCACCCGACCACCACGGCTTCCTCCGGGTGTCGCTAGCCTTCAGTTCCAACTTTAGCACTTTTCTGCACACTCGATCTAGCTTGTGAGATAACGATGTAAACTTAACTTTGTATCTTTGCCATAATCAAAACACAGGTTCGATTATCTAGTGCCCCTGCACCAACATCATATGTTCACTCGAGAAATGTATGTTGTCCTTTCGGAAAACTTGCTTGAAGTAAATTTTTACACGTTAGTATGAAATTTGGGGACAAAATTTTAATAACTGGGGGAGAATGTAAAATACCACGAATAATTTTTTTTTGCGATAGAATAATATCTCTATTATTCTTTAAATAGAGAACATATTATGGGATAAATTAAAAATTTCAACGCATGGTTAGGGATTTAATTAAACTTAACCTAGCTTAAGAGTTAAATGGTTTAATCAAACCTAGGTTTAATTGGAGCAAGGGTTAATTGCTTATGGATTTAAATCCGACCCATTTGGTTTTAAACCCGAATCACTTTCTTCCTTTAATCCAAGTCGTTTCAGCCGTTTCCATTCCTCTTCGCCGTTCCTTCTCCCGAGCGGTTTTTCGATCGCACACCCCTTTAATCCTAGCCGCGCCCCTCATTTCCGTCTCACCTTTTCGTCATCGATTCGTTGCCTCCTTCTCATTCTCCTTCTTCCCTGCAAGTAGCGGCGCTCGAATCGTCCTCAACTGTCTTCGCGGATGGGCTGGAACGTGGAGGGTGCGAGTGGCTAGAAGCTTGGATCGATGGTGTTCCATAGTGGTTCGATAGGGAGTTGAGCGGTGGCCTTGTCGCGTGACAGAGATCTACTGCCACATGACTCGTGGGGTCTTGAAGCTGGTAGTTTGAGAGGGGAGTAGCAGCAGCAGTTGTCGGTGGTCGTCGGAGCTAGGTAAGGGCCGATTTTTCCTTCTTGCTGCGAATGAGATCTGAGTTCTTGATGTGGTTTCCTTCGTTGAGCTTGATCCATTGATTTAGGCCAGCGGTGGTTGAGCACCGATTTTCTCTGGTGAACTGAGGATTTGGGGAGGATTGTCACCGATCAAGTTGTGGAATCGCTCTTAGCAGCTTTGATTCAATTACTCCTGTGTCACAGCAGTGCCATGTGGTTCTGGCTACACGGCTACGGGTGGAATAGAAGGGCTTTTATTATGGACCCAGAAGCGGTTCAATTGATGCTAAGCTCGGTAAGTTCATATTGAGGCAACATGAGATCTGTGGATTCATCGGTGTGATGTCGGTATTGTGCTGGAGCAAATGAGGATTAGGGTTGCTTTGTCATTTCGAAGATAAAGATTTGTTTCCTATATTATTGGTGATGATCCGAGGAAGGAGGCATTAGGCTTGGATAATAGATTAATACATGAAGCAGTGGAAGGGAAGCTTGAGGAATAGGTAAGGAAATTGGGATGCGTTAAGTTTATGCAAGCAAATCTTATTTTGTTATAGTGGATTGGTATATTGAATTGTTTATAGACGTACTGAAGGTTGTAGGTTGGCCACGTTGAAATTACAGATATGATTGTACAGAGCTGATTTTCTATTATGGATCAAGAAGCTTGACTGGGTAAGTAGGATTTGGTTATTCATAGTTGAATATTAGTTTTATTAGTAAACTAATCAGAGTTTGGATTAATTTAGGGTTATGCTAGAGATCTATTGATATGCATATTGCACGTTGTAGGATTTTGGTTCGAGATATTCACGGACGTGAAGACGATTAGTGTCTACAAAGCAGGTGGGTAATTTCCTACCCTAGTCAGGTAGATGTAATTTCATTCAGATTAAGTCATAGATATAAGCATGTTAGGTGTTCATATTATCTTGACTCAACTCTTATTATTCGTATGCTTGATACTTGTCGTTGGCTATATATGCTCAAATGTTGATATCACATTTTCCTTTTTCATGATTAAGGAGTTACAGACGTGATGTAGGTAGATGTATAAATGTTTACTAGGGTGTAGATGTTGGAGTACGGATGATAACATGATTTGTAAATTGGGTAAAGGTTCATCCATGGGTAGGTAATGCCCTTAAGGTAGGATTTATTCCAATACCCGTATGTTGCATACTTATTACCAACCATGCATTGTGTAATGGTTAAGTGAAGGGTGATTAGTGTGTCGCTACGGACCGGTGGTCCCAGCTTGATATGATTTGTCGAGTACGACTCTCTACAGGATAGAGAGTGCATCGATCAGTTGAGTACGACTCTCTATTGGATAGAGAGTTATGATTAGCTGAGTATGGCTCTCTACAGGATAGAGAGTTCGTCGATCAGTTGAGTACGACTCTCTACAGGATAGAAAGTGTATTGATCAGATGGGTACGACTCCTTGTTGAACAGAGAGTCTGTGGTAGATGTCTGTACGTGTGACAGTACATTCATGTCATTTGCATGCATTCTGACGACATAGTCTCCCTTGGGGTTGAGAGAGTCGTCAGTCATCTTGCCTCCCAGGTTACTCCCCGAGGAGTAACTGGTGTGAGGGCAGAGCATTTATTGTGCCACACTCTACAACTATAGACAGTGGTAGTTGGAGTTGCGTGTAGTTGTCCTGGGTGCGTGGCACTCGACCACTCATTGGTAGTGTCAGTTGGAGTGGCCAGCAGCAGGGACCCCCGTTGTGTAGCGAGCTCTTTACGCTCATATGCTACTTGATCATACTGCCCACTAGGCCACTCTAGTGTGATGGTTGGTGTTGAGTTGGGACAGTTGTCATGTCATGCCTCCTTGGCCACACTGGGGATGTGGTAGCGAGTAGGGGTGCGCAGGCATGACCATGCATGCTGCATTGCCGTATCATATGACGCTTTGCGTATTACCATATATATACATATATGCATGTATATATATATATGGATGGTTGTGATTAATATATATATATAGATGTAGTCTATATATATATGCTTATTGTGATGTTGCATTTGATTGTACTATGCTTGTTGCATTTGATTGTACATCATATTCATGCATGCTTCTTGCATCTGTTTTACGGTTGTGTCGGATACTTGTATATTTGTTCGACAGACCATTAGATATCTTGACCTGTATCATGAGTACATTTTTATTACTCTTCCTGTTATATATGTTGTATATATGCTCAGGTTGAATCAGAGTAGCGTAGCAGACTTTCAGGTATGTCTGCGTTATATATTGTTTATTTGGTTAGATGGTATATGCACGTATTTATATACTGTGCTGGTATACATGTTGTACCTTTAGGTTATGCTGTTGAATTACATGTGATATTTGATATATACATGTGATATTTGATATATACATGTTTTTCCTATTACCTACTGAGTTATACTCACCACCATAGACCCTGGGTTTTTCTGTCGCCCAGGTAATAGGTAGAAGTCTTTGTGACATCTTGGAGCACCGCTGGCTGGCAACATCTCATCTCACCTCCGAGGCTCCCGTGTTTGTTTTGGGCTTTCCGTACGTTGTAATGTATTTGGAGTTTTCATGATGTACTATATTGTGGACTTGTGGATTCGGATTTTATCGCTGTTCCGTTATGTTGTGATGTGTCAATCATACCAGTATGCACTGTATGTAGTTGTGATGTGGTTGTTTTATGTTTCCGCTGTGTATTTGTTGTAGTTAGTTTGTTATGTTGTTGTGGTTTGTTTACATATATATATGTTGTTGTTGTTGTGGCCTACGGGCCTTGTATTAACCCGAAATGTTGCCACGTACAGGGGAGATGTCGTCCGTTTGCTTTTCTGCATGACATGCTCTCAGGGCATGACATAGACCGTGTCATTCTCTGTACAATCTATATCTTGAACTCCAATTAGACACACTCTAATCAAAAGAGCTCAATATCTCATATTGACTCATTTGGGCATGGCCATGCACTTAGTGGTCTCACACTATCAAGAATCATGATATCACTCCCATTATATAGGAGGGATATATCCCATCTACATCACTCACATCTCTCCGTATAATTTTTTACATACACAGTAATCGCCTTTATAGTCCACCCATTTATGGGTGACGTTTGACGAAGCTAAAGTATGCAACTCCTTATGTAGGGATCCATGGTGACTTCAGGTCAAAGGACTAATAGTCACATGAGAAAGTATATGACACTCATATAATGATCCATGATACTTTCTCATGGCGGGTCATTCAGTATACATTCTCCAATGCATACCCATGTGTCAACTTGATATCTCATATCCATGACTTGTGAGATCAAGTCATCTTGTTGACCTACATGCTAGTCTCTACGCATTAACATTGTCCCTGAATGTTAATACTTGACTAGGAATGATTAAGAGAAGTATTCTTTATATCATCTCATTATCGATTCAACCAATCGATTGATATAGATAAGAACCTTCTACTCAAGGACGCTATTATACTTAGTTATTTGTCACCAATACAAGTATAATAACCATAAAGAAATGCCTTTATAAATATATATAGGAATATGATACAATAAGTCCATACAACAATCATCACATGATCGGCTCTAAGGCTTTCACTAACACGCAGTTTGCATACCTTAGTTTTATCAACCGATGTGAAACCCTCAGGCTGTATCATATACACGTCCTCGAGTAGGTTTCCATTAAGGAAAGCTATTTTCACATCCATCTATCATATCTCATAATCATAATGAGCCGCTATGGCCAGGAGCATCCGAATGGATTTAAGCATGGCTACAGGTGAATAGGTCTCATCATAATCAACACCTTACTTTTGACAATACCTTTCGCAACCAATCTAGCCTTATAGGTAATCACATTGCCATCCATGTCAGTTTTCTTCTTGAAAACTCACTTGCACCCTATAGGCTTAATGCCTTCTGGTGGGTCCACCAAGTTCCAAACTTGATTTTCATACATGGAATCCATTTCCGACTTCATGGCTTCAAGCCATTTGTCCCTTTTTGAACTTTTCAGAACTTCTTCATAATTGGTAGGCTCCTCATCGTCAATGAGTAACACGTCGTTCGATTCACTTACGAGAAATCCATATCTCTCAGGAATGTTACATGTCCTACCAGATCTACGAAGATATGATGTCTCAATAGGTCTAGCCGATGGCTCATCACTATGAGTTATCGGTTGTGGTGCTTCACTAGGTATCTCATCAATGTCTATTTGAGTCTCTCGAGCCTCCTCAAGCTCAACGACACTCCCACTATTTTCTTGCAAGAGAAACTCTTTCTCTAGAAACACAACATGCCTTGAAACAAACACCTTTTGTTCCACATGATGATAGAACTGATAACCCCTTATTTCCTTAGGGTATCTAATAAATAGATATTTATCAGACTTAGCATCCAATTTGTCTGATACAGTCCGCTTCACATAAGCAGGACAACCCCATATCTTCAAGTAAGATACATGAGGTTTCTTACTATGCCATATCTCATATGGAGTAGGGGAGACTACCTTGGTTGGCATTCTGTTTAGCAAGTAAATAGCTGTATGAAGTGCATAGCCCCAAAAGGACTTGGGAAGATTCGCATGATTTATTATTGACCTGACCATGTCCAACAAGGTCCGGTTACACCTCTCAGATACACCATTATGCTGCGGTGTATATGGCGGAGTCAATTGAGACAATATACCTTTGTCTCTTAGATAATCAAGAAACTCTTGACTTAAGTATTCACCACCTCGATCCGATCGAAGTATTTTAATACTCTTATCATGTTTTTTCTCTACTTCATTTCTTAATTCTTTGAACCTTTCAAAGGCTTCAGACTTGTGTTTCATCAAGAACACATACCCAAACCGTGAGTGATCATCGGTGAAGGTAATGAAGTAGCTATAGCCTCTTAGAGCTTGAGTTGACATAGGTCCACATACATCAGTATGTATTAGACCTAGCAACTCTCCCATCCGTTCACCTTTTCCTATAAAAGGTAACTTAGTCTTCTTTCCTTTTAAGCATAATTCGCATGTATCATATGAATCCAATTCAAATGATTCCAGAATTCCACATCGAAGTAATTCGGACATGCATTTCTTACTTGCATGGCCAAGATGACAATGCCACATGTAGGAGTCTAATTGATTATCCTTTCGAGCATGCTTGTTGCTCGCTTCGATATTGAAAATGTCACTGGATATGTCCAACATATAAATATCATTGCTCAAAGTTCCAGTCCCTTAAAGTACGTCATTCAAAGTTATATAACAACAATTGTTACTAAACGTCAAATGATAACCATTTCTATTTATGAAGGAAATATAAACAATGTTCTTTATTAGAGAAGGAACATAATAGCAATTGTCCAGTTCTAAGACTAGTCCACTAGGGAGCTTCAACAAATAAGTTCCGATGGCGACCGCAGTAACCTTTGCTCCATTGCCAACTTGCAAATTTGACTCCCCTCTAACGAGTCTTCTTCTATTTCTTAGCCTCTGTATGTGATTACATATATGTGAGCCACACCCAGTATCCAATACCCAAGTGTCTAACGAAATAGAATGACAATCAATAATGAAGATACCTGAAGAGGATGGGGCATCGGATGCCTTCTTCTTCTTCACGGACTCAAGATAAATCTTGCAGTTTCTTTGCCAGTGGCCCTCCTTGCCACAATGATGGCAAGTGAACTTTTGTGCTGGTTCTGCCTTCTTAGCCTTCTTGTTCTTCCCTTTCTTCTGTTCCTTTGGCTTCCTCTTAGAACCTTTCTTTGAGGAATCAACTAACAGAACCGCCTTCTCCTCATGCTTCACAGAAGACTCCACAGTCTTCAGCATATTGAGGAGCTCAGGAATAGTGGATTCAAGTTTGTTCATCCGGTAGTTCATCACAAATTGTGAGAAACTCTTGGGAAAACAATGCAGAATTAAGTCAATACTTAATTCATGATCCATCACAAACCCGAGGGTGGACATCCGCTCGATGTACCCATTCATCTTAAGCACAATCTGTACTACAGATGAACCTTCTTGCATCTTAGAGGTGAAGAGGTGCCTTGAGACTTCGAACATTTCAGATCTCTCTTGCTCATCAAACAACTCATGAAGATGGAAGACTACGGTATTAGCATCCATATGCTCATGATGCTTTTGTAGCTCGGGTACCATCACCGTTAGCATGATGCAACTCACCAGTTCAGAATCTACCACATGTTTCTGATAGGTCAACAATTGGTCTGGAGTTGCATCGTCCCTAGGACGGTTGAGAAGAGACTCTTCGAGGACATACGCGAGCTTTTTAGCATTGAGAACAATTCTCAAATTTCTAACCCAGTTCAAGAAGTTAGGCCCAGTCAATTTGTTTGAATCCAAAATAGTGCGCAAATTCAAAGACGTCATGATCAATCGATTAACCTAGAAATACAAAACGAACATATATGAGAAAGATGAAAATGCATCAACATACATTTATAAATCCCTTTCATTTTTCGAATTTCAAAAACCCCAAAATCACTTCAGGAGATCGTAGGTCCATCTCCGAATGGGCTGATATCCAACATAGATATGAACAACCTTAGAGAGAGTCCAATAAGCCATTCAAAGCTACGAAGGTAGGTATCAAGTATACCAATTGCATATCACATATATACAACTATCACAATGTGCTATCAACTAATTGAATGTTCACACATACATCGGGTTGTTAGCTCATTAACAAGTATGCATCATATGCATAGCACACAACTTCACCTCCCTTCACATCGACCTTGGAGAGAGTCCAACAAGCCGATGCTCCAGGTTAAAGACAACCCATTAATCGAGACATAGTTTTAATATGGTTAGAGTGCATTCAACCAATTAGCCCGACTTGGAGAGAGTCCAACAACCAAACCTAATGATTGACCTCTAACTCTTACCATATTAGTATTAAACTATTCCATGGTTTGAACATGTTCAGGTTCGAGCCGGGCTTGGAGAGAGTCCAACAACCCAAACAAGAAATGGAATTTTGGTTCTAACCATATTAATGGAAGGTGTAGGCTTTAATATTGTGTAAGGGTTTTTATGTCTCATCCTCTTTGCATGCAAATAACTATTATCTACATGACATGACATACATCTATATGTCACGATACACATGACATAATGATATGCATCTAATGCAATTATATGACATACAACTATGACATGTATAAAATTTTCTTATATGTCATAACTATTTATGGAAATAAAATATGTTTAAGATTTGATTCCCAAAATCAAATCATGATTAAATTAGGAAACAAATTTCTAAATCTAATTACATATTTTATTTATGGAAGGTCTCAATTAAGGAAAGTCAAATTTAATTTAGGAAATAAATTTCCTAAATTGTCAAAACTATTTATGGAAATAAAATATTTTTTAGATTTGATTTCCTAAATCAAATCATGATTAAATTAGGAAAAAAAATTCCAAATCTAATCAAATATTTTATTTATAGAAAGTGTTAATTTCCATAAATACTTCTAATTTTCCAAAAGTAGAAGATTTCCATAAATACTTCTAAACTTTCCAAAATTAGAAAAATTCTATAAATACTTCTAAACCTTCCAAAAGTAGAAAATTTCCATAAATACAATTACGATTATCGCAAAACAATTTTACGATTATGTCAAAACACAACCTAGGCACTGATACCACTATTGGGTTTCCGGCACCGCAGCGAGTGTGTGTTCGAACATGTTTCGTAAACATGTGCACAGTGAAACAATTAAAAAGTAATAAATCTAATTTATTACAACACACAGATCACACGCATGCATAGTACAACATGTGTAGACATAATCGCAATTTCAAATTTTACAATAAAAGGAAATTACTCTAGTTATACTTGACGTATCACGTGCACCGAGAAAGGCATCAACCGGAGAAAATCTCGCTAGAATTGCTTCTATCCGTATCCATGCCGAGTATCGTCGAGATAGCTTCACCAAGCTACAAGCCTCGTCTTTGTAAGAGTCACTAGCCTCTTGTCGAAGACGATGTGATCGAGAGAAGATCACAATCCGAATCAAAATTCGGATTCAAAAATGAGTCCCCAAAACTCACTTCTCCGGAGAGGTATTCGTCAACCGATTGACGAATCCTTCGTCCTCCACCTATGAGGATTATCGGAGATCGAATCCCCGATAAAGTAGCCACTATCGGAGCTCAAAACATCGTCCAAATGATGCTCCGACATGAAAGAAAGAAGCTGTCTAGAAAACTGGACAGCTTGGTGGAGGAGTTGCGCCAGCCCAAAGGAGGATAGCTAGCTGCACCTTGGTCACTGGAGCCAAGGGAAGTCGCTGGAGGGTCGCCAGAGGATCGCCGGCAGAAGCTTGGACGCCGGCAGCAAGGTGGATGGTGGAACAAGGGCTAGCGGCGTGGAGAGCTTGGGCGGCGGCAACGAGAAGAGAGGGTTGGGCGGCAAGAATAGATTTGGTTTCACAAAAACCCTTAAGCCCTGTTTTTATAGAGAACACATTCTCCTAACAGTTATTGGTTCATAACCAAAACCCGTTAACCCGCTCTAATAACTTAAGTTAAAATAAACCAAACTACATTGGTCTATTTTAAGTTAAAATGAACCGAACTAACTTTGGTTCATTTATTTAAAACAAACCAAACCCCTTTGGTTTATTCTTCACCACTAGATTAAAACCAAACCAATTTGGTTCATCCATCATGTCTTCATAAGACATGACCCATCCATGCTTCCATTGCGATTGAAACAATTTCATTCTCGCTCCTTGTTTGGTCCAACCAAATCTAGTTTCTCTCGGTCTGAGAATCTCATTCTCAAGCTCGTTTTAAGTCCTTCGGATTACGCTCGTTGTGCGTGTGACCAAATAGGTTCCCGATTTATGTTGACCATCTATAATTAACCATTAATTATATAATGATCATGAGTGGCACCTAGTAGTACATCATGATCCCCAAATAATCAAAAAATCAACGGTTGATCCAAAACCATTTTTGAAACCCTTCAGCAGCTGCAATGAATCATGCCTCATTCCCTTCACGCATCTTATACCCACTTGGTTCAGGACATGGTCTACAGTGTCAGTTCCCACTAGGCTGACTACGTCACACCTAGGCCAACTAACATTTCCTCGTCCTACGGATTCTAGTTACTGCATATGTATCCAAGAGTACCTTATTCTAAACATGTAATGCTTTAGCCAAAGACTTTAGTAACAATCCGACAAGAGGCCATGGGTCCTCGCAAGGAGTGGTAAATCCTTTATAGGCTATTCAAACACTTTCAGTCACTTTGACTTATACCCAATCATCCTGGGTCCACATCTCCTCAGAGATGCTTGCTTAAGATGTCAAAGCATAAGTCTTCATGACCAAGATGACTTGAATACCGCAAGTCAAAGGAATATTACACTTAAGTTGCAGTAAGAACTTCATTAACATATCCATATATGCAGAGAACCATATGAAGTCTTACAGTTGGTCACTCCAATGAACTAGTTACCATAACTAACATCCACGATTAACTCCGAATATCACAATGTCTCCAGCCAGTGAGAATCAGCTGCTTGGATACACCAAGGAGTATACCTCGTGCTAGTCTCGACATAATTGATGATGTCCAAATTCATCAATTCATCAACTAGGGATAATTTCAATACATCACAATTACACATGTAGTGATACTCACTAGTTGTGATCCAATTACAAATTCTCTCATGCTATGAATCGTATTGTGGACATTCAGTAAATGAGTTTAAGATCTAATCAAATACATGAAAATATGTATACTCAAATAGTGAATCTTCATTTATCATATAAATGGTTTAAACATAAGGTGATTGCCTTATGACACCTCTCATATATTACTAACATATACTTGGCACAAAGAAGTCTAAGAATGGATTCTTGGCAATGAAGAAGTCCAAGTATGAATTCTTGGAAATGAAAAGTCCAAGGGTGGAGTCTTAGCAAGGAAAAGTCCAAATATGACTATTTGACAAAGGAAAAGTCCAAGGGTATAGTCTTGGCCATGTAAGTTCAAGTGTGTAGTCTTGGCGGCGAAAGTCCAAGTATGAATATATGGCAAAGGAAAGTCCAAGGGTGTAGTCTTGGCCATGTAAGTCCAAGTGTATAGTCTTGGTGGTGAAAATTCAAACATTAAGGAATGGCAATAGAGAAGTCACGGAAGTGCGATCTCTTGGCAAAGGTAGACCCGTAAGCATGACAAGGCCGACAAAAGCACTTGAATGCTAGGGACAAGGGTGAGGAGTTATGGACTCGAACCAAGGGCTTGAGGCTAATAGAAGTGGCTTGAAGGTTGAGGTATAGGCTAAGGGTACCCAATGGTATGATAAAGTCGATGGAAGCACCTGACGGCTAACACGAAGAGTGAAGGAGTCAAGGAGGACTCAGATGGACTCTGAGGGCATGAGGCTGATGAAGGTGGCTAGAAGGCTTAGGTCTAGGCCTAGGATGAGTATCAAGTATGAGGGGATCATACTTGGGTTAAACCTCATATTTGAGGTTTATCAATCGATTAGTGGTATTGACCAGTCGGTTTGTCGAATGAACGACACTCTGGAGGACTAGTTGACTCAAACAATCACTGGGATTATGACTAAGTCGACTGGTCGAGTAGTCAACCGATGGCTCTAGAAATCGACTAGTGGCTTGCACCAGTCAACTAGCCGTAAGTGGACAGGGCACAGAAGGGTTCGTAGTTGACTGGTGACTCATTACAGTCGATTGGTGACCATGGCAGTTGACTACTAGGTTAGGGCAGTCGACTAGTCGGGCATAATCCAATATGGATTTGTCCATTGTAAGACAACGGTACTATGAGCAGTCGACTACCAAGCGAAAAATAGCCCGACGCATGCTTTAAATGGAGATCATGATGGAGGTTTCGAATAGCGATTCTTGAGTGATTTAGAGGCAAAATCCTACTACATTTCAAGTCTTCAAAGGCCATCTAAAGCAACCAAAGCATCAAGCAATTAAAGCAATCTTTTGTAAAGTGTTCTTTACTTGTATTTACTTTTGTATTTCATTTTGGTTGTATTTTACTTTTATAAGAAATTTCTCCACCTCTGGTGTCATATCGAAAAGGAGAAATTCATAGTGAGGGTAGATCACTAGAGCACCGCCGTGGAGTAGGAAATAAGATTCTGAACTGCGTAAAATCCTTGTGTTGTGATTGTGCGTGTCTTGTGTTTTTGTTTTGTGCCATTTGTTTTGTATTCCATTGTGCACTAACATTGTTGTAGATGAGCATGAACACAATCGAATCAAAGAAATCGAACAACACTATTCACCTCTCCCTCTAGATCACCAAACGGTCCCCAACACATAACACAAGTAGGGATATACTCAAGAATAACCTTTTTATTAGCAACAATATCCCTAGCAAAGTTATACTTTATAACTATATGCTTTCTCTTGTAGTGATATTTGGGATTCTTTGAAAAAGCTATCACGTCAGTAGATAGTAGAGGACTCCTCTTGTCTTTAGCAATCTTGGATGTTTTTGGAACCTTCTTAACTAAATAGCTTCTTGCACAACTGCTGAACATGCTACTTATTCAGTTCACATTGTAGACAAGGCTATACAAGCATGTTTCTTACTGTTCTAGGAAATGATGCCACTATTCAGCAAGAATGCATAACTTGATGTGGATTTCCTATCATCCAGATCCCCAACCCAATCTGCATATGAATAACCATTCATGCTCATATATGATCCTTGAAAATAGAGATAATAATCTGATGACACGTTTAGAAATCTAAATATCCTCTTCATCGCTTTCTAGTGTCTCAGTCCTGGGTTTGACTAGAACCCGCTGACTAAGCTAAAAACATAGTTGATATCAGGACGAGTACATAACATAGTACACATCAAACTACCAATAGCATTAGCATAAGTTCTTTTATTCATCTCTATTTCCTCGAGAGTCTTGGGACACATACTTTTGTTCATAATAGTACCTCTCACATTAGGTGTTTGTTCAATGTTGTAATCAGACATACTGAAATGTTATAACATCTTATTTATATAAGACTCTTGAGACAAGTCCAAAAGTCTTTTAGATCGATCTCTATGATCTTTACTCCTAAGATGTACTCAACTTTTCCCATATCTTTTATGCCAAACAATAATGAAAGTCACTTTTTAACTTCTATCACAAATCCTATGTTAATTCTTGCTATCAGCATATCATCAACATATAATGATAAAAATGACATACTTTCCTTTTTCCTTTCTCAGTAAAACACAATGATCCTCATTGATCATCTCGAAATCATAAGATAAAATAACTTCGTTAAATCTTATGTTCCATCATCTTGATACTTACTTTAGCCCATATATAGAATTTTTAATTCTACATACTTTCTCCTCTCGTTCTTCAACAATGAAACCTTCTGGCTGAACCATATAGATTTTTTCATCAAGCTCACCATTAAAGAAAGCAGTTTTTACATCCATTTTATGTAATTCCAAGTCATAATGATCTATTAAAGTCAAAATAACTTGTATTGACACAAACTTTACTACAAGAGAAAATGTCTCTTCATATTCAATACTCTCTAGTTGGGTATATCCTTTTGCAACCAAATGAGCTTTGTATCTTTTAATCGATCCATCTGCTTTCCTCTTTATTTTGAGAATCCACTTATTTCCAATAGCCCTTCGGCCAAGAGGAAGATCGACTAAATCTCAAATATTATTTATTTTCATAGGCTCCATCTCTTCTACCATAGCAACTTTCTACTTTTCTATAACTCTACATCACAATGCTTCCTCAACATATTGAGGTTCATCATTGCCAACTGGGAGTATCATCACACTACAAGAAAAAGGAGAATTAGCGATGAAACTTTTTCGTCGCTAATAGTAAAACTTCGCCGCTAAATAACGTATACGACGAAAAACTTTCGTCGCTAGACTCATTGTAATAAGCCTATCGCTAAGACACATTAGCGACAATTTATAATGTATTCGTCGGTAATATTAATGACGAAAATAAAAACGTTGCTAAAAAAAATTATTTCATTGCAAAACCTCGACGACGAAAAATAGGAAAATCATATATACTAGCGACAAAATATACAAAAATCATCGCTAAGTGCTTATTTTTGCCCAAGCGACTAGCGCCTCGAATGGAGACACTTTTACGGCGATATTAAAATTTTCGTCGCTAATGTCTAATCTTGGGCCAGCCACTGAAACAAGAGCTTTTCAACTGGCGCCTCGACTGGATGTACTTTGGCGACGAACATATATAATTTTTGTCACTAACATCCTACAACAGTCGAACGCCTCGACTAGTGAGCTGACTGATACTCCAAATATCGTCAGTTAGCGATGAATTTGTCAAGTTTTGTTGCTAAACCTCAAAATCCTGAAGCCGTATATCGACAGTTAGCGACGAATTTATATAATTTCATCGCTAACCATCAAAAAAAAATTTCCAGAATCCTTTTTATTTGTATTCGAAATCCTGTAATACAATATCAACCACACAATATAACTTACCAACTTACAACTAAAACATTAAAACCTACATATACATTTAAAGGCAACTAACATAACATCAAATTTAAAGTCCATAACACAAAATTTAATAAATTCATAGTATTTATTTGCAAACACACACTAAAATTCACAAGTTCACTAACTCTAAGATGGAGGAGGAGATGGAGCTGAAGATGGCTCATGCATTAATGAATGTAATGCTCCAAGTGCAAGCCGATTCAGAATTGCTTTGAACATATCTTGTCTCAATCTCATTGATGCCAACTCTTCTTCGTTGCTAGCTAATCGAGCTTTAGTGTTTGCTAGCTCCTCTTTGGTGGACTGAAGTTCTTCACGCAGTGCTGCATTAGTTGTTCGGGATGAGGAGCTGACATCTGAAGAAGTGGATCTAACTGGTTTCGCCCCACTTCCAAGTCTTCTAATATATCCAGAGCGAACACCTAGGACTTGATCACACACTTGATCTACAATCTGAACTGCATCGATGTCATCTCCGGTTTCTTGAGACTGGATGTGTTCATATCGCAGTCTCACCATATCACCCTAAGAATAACAAACACATTATCAATAATTTTACAAAGAATTACTAATATTTTAAAAAAACTTTACTAAATTTTATGCAGTATATCTTACGTATGTAGCCTCGGCTCTCTCCCCACTCCATCCTTTTGATGAGGTACAGTGGGTTGTATTAAAGACGGTAATATGATCTTTTCTCTGAGACTGATCGGGCTGAAAATAATATAATGTGTTAATATTAAAAATACCAACCAATATACTTTAATTATAAAATTTATACTTACACTGTCGTAACTGTACTGGATGAATGATTTTGAGCCACCTCGATGGGTAAAGGGTAGTTGTGCTCGATTTTGGGCATTTATTGCCGATCGTGTCTATAATATCAAAATTTGTTAAGATAAAACTTAAAACATGAGTTGCACATATTTTAATTTATATATAACTCAGATAATTGGTATAGATTAGTTACCTGAAATTTTTCTGATTCAAACAGATCGCACATATAGTCCTAGTTTTCCTGCGTCTCACAAAACTCCCTTGGCATATGATGTAAGTAAACTTGGTGGGGAAAATGCGATGAGACTCTTATAATGAGTGTGCATCTTGTTTCGATTATCTATGTACCGCGGCACTCATTAATCTGCCGCTTCACCGACATTGCTCCTGAAACTGATATCAAAAGTAGCCTTAAAAAAATTCCAATATTGAAATTTAATAATGAATGATGGTTGATTCTTTAAATAGAAAAATACCCGTACTTACTGATAATCGATCATATATCATCTGTTTATTATCCTCAGGGATATGCTTCCAGCTCTTAGCTTGTAGGGGGCGAACTTCTTAATTGACAGACCTAACTCTGTCATAAAAGCAGCTGCATTCGTCCCTATAGGGTGACCATCGCTCTTATGGAAGGTAATGGGTAATCTACCCCGTTCCTCTATTTGCTGTCAGAGCCGATCCCAGTGTGTGCCCCGTGTCTCTCTATGTGTCGGATGACGTGTAAATAAAAGAATGTTAACAATTACCAAGTTAAATATATAGGAAACAAAATATATATACATACTTAAAAGCACATAACTAACCCGTAGGAGCAGGAGCACTATCATTATCTGGCGTAGGCACAACTGAAGGGGGCTAAATTCTTTTAGGCGGCATAGCTGTGACAAAAGCATTATATAATGATCGACATATAAAAGAAAGATTATATTAAATACATGAAATATAAATGAAGAACAATATAAATACCGTGTAAATACATCTAATCACTATCATCATATAAAAAGGATAAATAATCATTTGTCTCACTGTCACTTTCACTATCTTCACCATCAACAATACGATTACTTTGAGCGCCCATATCCATATCCACTTGTGCATTTGCCATATTAATTTGGAGATGCTCAACATCTAATCGACAAAGATGAGTTATTGTTAAGTCTTTACCAACTACTGAAGTTGAATCATTAGATGAAATTTCTTGGTTTGATCAAGATATTACCACCCTCAAAATCTTCAGATACCTCCTCAACTTCAGTTACTTCGTATATATTGCGGTGGTGAACCCTTTGCACGATCTTCCAATGACCTCCATGTTTGATATCATTCAAATAATACACTTGATTTGCTTGGTTAGCCAAAATGAATGGATCATCATCATACCATTTTTTAGAAGTGTCAATACACAAGAGACCATACTCTTCCACCATCGATTTTTTTTTGGATTACATTGGAACCATTCACACCAAAATAATTGAACTTTATACCTGAAAGAGTAAAATATTTGGACCACATTCTTCAACACACCAAAAGAATCTAAATTGTCCCCATCATCAGAGAATGGTACACTGACCCCACTATTCTGAGTAGTTCTGCGTGAATCAAGGGACGTCGTATGATATCGAATCCCATTTACTATGCAAGCATCATATAGTTTAACTTCAACATCGGGTCCCATTGCTAAATAATACAACTCAACTATGATCTCTGAATGTGTAATATTTTTTAGCGAAACAATTTTATCCCTAAACCACAGTGGGAAATCTCGCTCGTGATATTGCATCACTTGATCAGCATGAACCTTTTGGGACACAAGTTGTAGATTCTCACTGTATAAAACTTAATTAATTTAAACTCTGTGAATGGAATAGAATTAAAGTAAGAACTTACTTTCGAAATCGGTCAACTTCTTTATAATTGTTCAAAATGTACCAATGTGCTTTCTTAAACAATGACAATGGCAATTTCAAACTTTGTTGGTTGCAAAAGACTCTTGTTTCCTGTGAGAAAATACTTAATTTGCATTTCGATGGTTGGACATCTATATTCCATTCCAACCTAGAAAAACTTGTCTCAATCTGACTCATATATAACGAACTGAAAGTCAAGGCCTCATTTACAATATACCCCCTACAATAGATCCTTCAGGTCATGCTTTATTACGAACATATTTTTTTAGCCTCCCCAAATATCGCTCAAAGGGATACATCCATCGTGACAAAATTGGCCCAGCCAACATAGCTTCACGAGGTAAATGGACTATCAAATGGACCATAATGTCAAAAAATGTTAGAGGAAATATTCCTTCCATCTTACACAATATGAGGACTATTTCCTCCTCCATTTTACATATGTCCACTGTGTGTAAAGATCTTGCAGTGATATTTTTGAAGAAATCACATAGCTCAATCAGTGGGCTACATATGTCTTTTGGTAAAAATTTTTGTACAACAACTAGAAGTATTCTTTGCAACAATTCATGACAATCATGTGATTTCAGTCCATATATCTTTCCTTCATTTGCATTGACATGTCTAGATATATTAGCAACATACCCATTTGGAAACTTAACTGATTTAAAAAATTGACAAAATTCACGCCTTTCTTCTAATGTCAATGTGTAACTTGCATACGGCTTCCTGAATTTGTCTCCTACCACCTGTAAATGCAACTCTTTTTTTATCCCCATATCTTGCAAGTCTAATCTGGCTTTGAGAGTGTCCTTTGACTTTCCGTCTATATTTAATAATGTGCTAATTAAAGCATCACAGACATTCTTTTCAATATGCATCACATCTAAATTGTGTCTCAACTTTAAACTTGACCAATATGGTAACTCAAAAAATATTGACTTCTTTACCCAATTTGTATCGTCCGAAGATCGCTGCCCTTTTTTTACTGAATAATGGATGCTTACTGAATGTCACTTGGGGCAATGCTTCTAACTGCACTAAAATCTCATATCCATTCATTATGTGTGGTGGTCCTTCTTTTTCAACCTTTCCATTGAAATCTTTATTTCTATGCTATGGGTGATGCACATCCAAGAATCGATGGTGACATGTGTATCATATTTTACTCCTTAATCCTTGAGATTTATTTTCATTCAAACATACTGGACATGCCTTATAACCCTTTGTGCTCCATCCAAAAACTGTTCCGTATGCTGAAAAGTCACGAATGGTCAACATCACAGTAGCATATAATTGAAATACTTGTTGAGTTGATGCATCATATGCTTCCACTCCGTCATCCCAGAGCTCCTTCAGTTCCTTAATCATAGGTCATAAGTATACATCTATCTCTTTGCCAGGTGATTTAGGCCTAGGAATTAAAAGAGACAATCATATATGGTGGCTTCATCATTTTCCATGGTGACAAATTATAATTCACAAGTATAACAGGCTACATACTATAAGCATTTGACATGTTTCCAAATGGATTAAACCCATCAGTAGCCAACCCTAAGTGAATATTTCGTGGATCATATATAAATATTTTATTTGCATTGCCAAATTCTTTTCAAGCTTCACTATCAACTGGGTGTCTTAATACACCATCTGTTTCAACTCGCTTTTCTTTATGCCATCTCATCTCTTTGGTCGTATGCTTTGAAATAAACAACCTCTTAAGTCTCAGTTTTAGAGAAAATATCGAAGAATTTTATGGGGATTCTTTTTCTTATTAATCCCTTCGTACTTGTACCTGGCCTCCTTGCACAATGGACATGCATTCTTATTCTAATGCTCTTCCCAAAATAATATACAATCATTCTTACAAACATGTATCTTCTCATATGTCAATCCTAACTCCTTTAATAATTTTTTGGCTTCATAATAAGAGTTTGGAATCGCATTCGGTTTAGGAAATGCATCTTGCAATAACTGAAGTAACATATCAAAAGATTTATTGCTCCATCCATTTAACACCTTCACATGCATTAGCTTCCCCACAAAATTAAAAATCAAAAAACTAGTACAATTGGGTAGAGTTCTTTTTGTGCTTCTTTCAACATTGAAATATAACTTCGTCTACAATCATTTGCATTTGGGTTTACATTTATATCATCTGCTCGAGGCTCATTTTTGGTTATATTTTGTGCATTTTGTAAATCAGTAAACATGTCTTCAAAATCTTCTTCGAACTCATCTACTTCAATATCAAAATCATTCTCATCCTGATTGACAATATTTATACTATCAGATGATGTAGAAGCTTCTCCATGAAAGTTCCAGACTTTATATAGTCTATCGAATCCCCACCTATAAAGATGTCCTCGCACATAATCCAATTCAAACTGAAATAAATTACCACACCGTCGACATGGACAATGAATTTTCGATAAATTCAGACTGATCATGTAATTTTCTGCCATACTCATAAATTGATTCAACCCATTTATATATTCAGGACTAATCCGATTCTGATTTGTTATCCAACTTTTATCCATATTTTTGAACCCCGGTTAAACATATATTATTTGTCAAATTATTTAATCAGAGAATCAAAATACCATACCATTATCCAATAAACTTGATATATCTTAGTATACCAACAAATGAAATATAAAGAGTATGTGTATATATACAAAAAAAATTTTGCACCCATGGAGAATTGCTAGCATCCTAATGCCCTCTTGCTTCTAGCTAAAACTATAGAGATGAAAAGGTAGATAGATATAACTATATATGAGCTAACTTAGTAAAGTAATCATCAACATATCTATAATGGATTTGTGTATATGAAGGTATAGCAAATTCTAAAATTATTGCATACATCTATTCACTTTTGAACAAATCTATCACTAACTAGCTATCAACTTAGGCACAATTCATAAACTTAAGCTTATATAATTGTTTAGGAAAATTACCTAGTCGAGCAAAAAACCTAAGTCGAGACGAGCCGCACGAGCCGTAGGACGTCGGAGCTGGAGATGAGCCACAGGACGTCGGAGTTGGAGACGAGCCGTAGGATTTGGCGTCGGAGCTGGAGACGAGCCGAAGGTCGGAGCGGAGAACGTGACAGGACATTGGAGTGGGAGGACATCGGAGTCAGATCAGTCGGAAGCAGAGGAATTGCCGGAGTAGGGGAGTAGGAGCGGAAGAAATGCCGAGAGCAGGAATCGCCGGAGAGTAGGAAGAGAGGGGTCGCGCGTGGAGTTTTGGGGGAAATCGACGGCGGCGAGGGTTTTTTTACGTATCTTAGCGACGAAATATATTATTTCATCATTAATATTTATGGGTTTAGTGATGACACATTTAATTTTCGTCGCTAATATATGGCATATTACTGACGAACAATACTTTTCGTCGCTAAACCCTAAAAAGTCGGACCACAGAATCGAGTTAACTCGATTGACACCTCGACTGATATGTTAGCGATGAAATTTAAACATATCGTCGTTGATATTCAGTCGACTAGCATGATTGAGGACTCGACTGTCTGATTAATTGGCGATAAAAACTCAATAATTCGTCGCAAATATTGATTTATGACTCGTCCGAAAGTAATTTGGGCCCAGATACAGAATCGAGTTAACTCGACTGGCGCCTCGCCTGAACAATTTGTGACAAATTATAAATCTTTCTTTGCTAATATTTAGTGGATTGATGACTCATTGTAAGACATTCGCCATGACCATGAATTAAATATTTACTCAACTGGCGGCTCAACTAAAAATTTTGCGACGAAATAAGATTTATTCATCACTAATATTTATTTTATTAGCGACGTAAATTCAATAATTCATCCCTAATATTGATTTACGACTCGTCTGACATTAATTTGGCCACAAGTACAGAATTGAGTTAACTCGACTGACGCCTCGACTGAATTGTTTGCGACGAAATATTTAATTATCGTTGCTAAAGTTCAGTCGACTGGCAGGATTGACGACTCGATTGCCGAACATTTGGCCGATCACAGAATTCATTTTACTCGACTGGCAGCTCGACTGAACAATTTGTGACGAAATATAATATTTCATCGCAAATAATTTATGACTAATAAATATATATTCGCCGCTAAAAGAAATTTCCGACAAATATTTTTATATCGTCGTTAATATATATTATATTGGCAACGAAATTTTATTGTTTCATTGCAAATATAAAATTATTTACGACGTTTGATAAATTCGCCGTAAATATCTAGTTTTAGTGACAAAAAACTAATTCGTCGCTAATATTTCGTCGCTATTTTCCATTTTTCTTGTAGTGTCATTGCCTCATTCTCAATATCAAACCTCTTCTTAAGTTTGGTCTTACGAACACTTCTTCGTAAGTTGGGATGCTGAGAAGTCAACATATGACTAGGCAAATTAATTCCACTCGGTTGACTAGGTTCTTGTATCCCACTTGACACTTATCTTGTTGATAATGTCTCATCCTTCTCAAATAGAGGAACTGTCTTATCAACATCACCTCTAGTTGGGAACTCAGTTTTGAAAATAGTAGCATCTCTCGACTCTATTTTGGAGATGGTTCCATCTTGTTGCTAACCTTTGAAATTCTTAGAATATCTAATAAAGATACATTTCCTACCTCTAGGTCCTAATTTTTCATACTTGTGAGAACTTTCATGAAGATAGACAACTGACTCCTTGGATCTTAGATTACTTAAATCTAGTTTCCTGCTATCCAACATTTATATGGGATAGATGGAACTGATTTTGAAGGCGCTTTGTTAAGTATATAAGTCGTTACTAATAATATATCTGCCTAATAGGAGATCGACAAATTATCCTGAGCCATCATAGACCTAACTATTTTAAGAAGTGTTATATTTCTTCTTTCAGCAATTCCATTTTGCTATGGAGTTCCTTGGATTGTTAGTTGTCTAATAATTCCCTTATCATTATATATTGTCTTGAACAGATCGGATAAATATTCTCCACCATGGTCAGTACGTAAGGTCTTAACTTTACGTTCTAATTGATTCTCAACTTCGTTCATATAACGAATGAAGCAATCCAATGCTTCAAATTTTTGAAAAATTAAATACACATGACTAAACCGAGTGAAATCATCTATAAATGTAATTAAATAGCAACCTCCATGCCTAGCCTTCACATTCATTGGACCATAAATATCTGAATGAATTATTTGCAATGGAGAATTAATCCTAATAGCCTTACTAAATGGTTTTCTAGTTTATTTTCCAACAAGTCAATGCTTACATATAGATAAGTTAATCATAGCTCAAGTACACAATAGGCCCTCTCTAGCTAACTGATTCATACAGTCTTGTCCTATATGTCCTAACCTAGCATGCCAAACCTCATCAGTTATATGTGCATCACTAGTAAGAGGAATGTTTGAAAAACAACCATAAATAATACAATTGACATATGATTCTACATCAAGGACCATAAAATATTCGTTAAAACATCATATCCAATTGACACAAAGTTAATTTTAAGTTCAACACATCGACTATAAAATTAATGAAATACCTTAAATCAAGAAGACACATAATGGAAACAACATTCCCTCGAATTTCAGGAGCATACAGGACATCATGTAAATACTTTCACCATGAAGCTTAAGTTTGCAAGTGCCAAGTCCTTTGACTTTAACTCTTGTATTATTTCTTACATAGATCCATTTGTTGTCAGCTAGTACCCTATGATACTCTATGAATGTAACTCGCTCTCGAGCTACATGGTTGATTGCTCTCGAATCTATAATCCACAAAGGATAAGAATCAGCTAACAACACTGAACTAGCAATAAAATTCTCAGAAAAAGAAGACAAACTCATATTTACCTTTTTCATGTCAATACACTTTTCAGCGAAGTGACCCTTCTTACAATAGTTAAAGCAAGTCATCTTGCTTTTTTGTTTATTCCCAGTCTTCTTTCCCTCCTTCTTGATTGAGCCTTTCCCAGCAGCAGTAGCAGCTTCCTTCTTCTTTCCCTTTCCTTTCTTGAATCATTTATTTTTCTTGAATCCATATGATCCAGTAGAACCAACAACCACATAAGCTAGTCCTGAAATCCTCGTGGATTCTACTCTCTCTGCCTCCAATTATACATGACATGAGACATCAGTGAAAGTCTTAATACTCTCACTGTGAGTTAAGGTCTGCTTTATGGTCTCCCAAGAATCTGAAAGAGAACGGATAACTGCTTGAACCTATTGTTCATTGGTCAACTCATGACCAACATTTTTAAGCTCCTGAATCATGTTAGATATCTCCCTCAAGTGTTGAACCATAGAGACATTCGAACGCTTCTTGTAGCTGTCAAACTTGATTGTTAGCTGTCGAAACTTGCTTAGACTAACTCAATTGTATCTATCCCTAAGGACTATCAGGACTACATGAGCCGAAGGATATGACTCATACTCAAAAACTAGGTCATCTATCATTGAACTAATCAATATTCCATTAGGAGGGGAGTCCTTTTTCCATGCCTTATAGGTATCAAGGTCTCGTCTATGTTGTGAGTGGAACCCTCAATAGCTTCTTCCAAAACTTTATATACAACCTCTAAAACAACTTATTCCTTAAGAACATACTGAATCTTGAGGTGTCAAATGTTATAGTTTTCCTCATTTAGCCTTTCACCTTTGTTAAGTTCGACTATGATTTTTTTGTTTCCATAATATACTATAAATAAAGAAATTATTTAGATATTCTGTGTATGTTCTATGTATGTAATTTCTTAATGACTCAATATAAATCTAAATTTTTTACCAAATTAAGTGGAAACTATGTTTCCACTCATCATTTGTATCTACAAATCTGATTGACATTGATTAATTATATTACATACACCCTATCTAATAAACTAATCATTAACATATCATGAAACAACATAAAAGGAACTTATCATTAAATGAACTAATCATTTACATGTAGGAGTTAACAATATTTCTACTCATAACCTAAACAACTCTAATAGACTAGATAGGTTATTACTACTCCCACTAGGATAAACACTAGTGCAATAGTAATCACAACACTCCCTATCTTTCTAGATCTCAACTAGGGCACTATCATCTAGGACACTCTTAAGTTGAAGAGTTACAGAATCATGTTTAGAACCCATATAAAGGTCCTCTTCGAGTTCTTCTTCTAGATCCTCTTCACTCTCAACGTGAATCTCCTATTATGTAAAGTGAAGCAGCACTATGCACAAACCTTGCATTTGTGATGTGCACCTCGTAGAACCCCCATATATGATGTGCAACTTGTAGGGACTGATGTGGTCACACTAGAGGGGGGTGAATAGCGATTCGTCGATTTCTTTGCTTTCGATCATGTGCTTGTCTTCAACGATGTTAGTGCGCAGTAGAATATATAAAGATAGAAACAAATACACAACAAGCACACAAACACAAAGATATAATGTGATTCGGAACCTAGGATTCCTACTCCATGAATCTAGAGATGCACACCACCACTAATAAAACGCTTTCATAGTGACACATTGGAGGTGAAGAAACCTCTTACAACAATCTTACAATAATAAGAATGAAGATATAAGCAAATACAAAGGAAATACAATAACAATGTAATGAACACTTTATAAGAACTTGAATGCTTTACTTGCTTGATGGTTTCTTTGAAAGGCTCTTGAAGATCTAGAATGCAACAGCAATTCCTCCCCCAAAATTGCCCTAAAAATCGGTGTGAAATCCTCCATGTCATATTGCTTTTAGCAGTCGACCACCAAAAGGCACCAGTCAACTGCTCTCCTATCCGTTGTCTCACAACGACTCCATCCATCTTTGGAATCATCAATGGATACACCGTGATCGACTACCCTTACCAGAAGTCGACTATTGCCCAGTAGTTGATTGGCTAGTCGACAACCAGAGCTTTTGTGCTCGTGTTCGCTTAAACTAGTCAACTGCCATCCATGGAGTCCACTGTGCAAGTCTAGTCAACTGTCCACAATGATAGTCGACTACCAGAGCTTCACTCGAGAAGTTGAAGCTCGACTACTAGTCATAATCCTAGTCGACTGATCCAAGTTGACTAGGATGTAAAATATCAAACACTCGACTAGTCGACTAATAAACCTCAAATATGAGGTTTAACTCAAGTATGATCCCCACATACTTGATAGACCACCCTTAGCCTAGACCTAATCCTTCTAGCCACTTCCATCATCCTCACGCCTATCAGATCCCTCCAAGTCCTCCATAACTTGTTCATCTATACGCTAGTTTTCAGGTGCTTCCATCAGCTATTTTCATGCTAACCGGGTCTACTTGGCTTAACTGGGTCTACTTAGCCAAGGTACATTTGGACTTATGCTGTCAAGACAAACACTTGGATTTTACATCGCTAAACCTTAGACTTATGCTTCCAAGACTACATGCTTGGATTTTACATCGTCAATATCACATCCTTTGACTTCCCAATTGCCAAGCATCCATACTTGGACTTTTACCGCCAAAGTTCACTTGGACTTTACACCGTCAAGCCTACACACTTGGACTTATACCGCAAAGACTATACCTTTGGACTTTCCTTGACAAGTACCCATGATTTAGACTTTCCATTGCCAAGACCTATGCTTGGACTTTCCATGCCAAGACCCATGCTTGGACTTCTCAATTGCCAAGTACCCATGACTTGGACTTTCCTTGAAAAGTACCCATGACTTGGACTTCTCAAATGCCAAGAACATTCTTGGACTTCCTATGACAATCACATTCTCAATCGTTTTGTCAAACATCAAAATACTACTCGAGTCAAACTCGAGTCTAGTCAATCGTGACTTGGGCAAATTTCACCAACAATCTCCCCCTTTTTGATGTTTGACAATACTTTTAAGTTAGGCTATCTAATAAGCCCAAACTTAACTCTTCCAATGCCAAAGCATACTGAAGGTTTACCAAACTTAAACCTCACTTCTCCCCTTTTGACATACATCAAAAAGACTTCCAAGGGTATCAATGTCTCATATACCAATAAGATCTTACATTTCCCCCCTTGGTTCAAAAACATCTAGGATGCCTTCACTATTCATAGTGATAAGTCTCATATCACTAAATGAGAGGTAATCCTCACTTCTCCAATTTCCCCCTTTGGTGAGCACAATGAGAGTTTCCAAACCCAAACCCTTCATCTCTCCCCCTTGAGGAAAAACCATCCATCATCCCTTGATGGATAACCTCCCCCTAAAGGCTTACTCCCCCTTAACCATTGCACCAACAATGTCCTTGGAGAGTTCCTAAGCTAATAGGAAACTTAAACCATCAAAAATAAGGGTAAAAGTTCAAACTTGAACTTTAACCTCCCTTAAAATTCGATACTCAATCCTATACACCTCTCCTAATCATTTTTAATGATATTTCATCCTTCCAATGCTTTATAAAGTATATCCTAAGGTTAGGAGATGTTAGGGTACCTAAGGATGGATGAAAGTGGGCTAAACAAACCTTGTTTACCCGAAATCAGCCCAATAGTCAACTTTGCCAGCAACCAGCCAACTACCATCAACACTAGTCAACTACTTAAAGCAGTAGTCGACTGGTTTATACAAATGTAGAAAATCAATTTTCAAAAATAGATTTTTGAAATTCATAAATAAATATTAATAATTTGAAAAATCATGAAAATTCATACTATAATATTTATGTCAAATACAATGGGTGAAAAATATTGTTTTAATAAAATACTCATTAAATTGTGAGATTGATACAAAGTACAAAATCAATGATAACTTCAATGTTTTGAACCTACTTTGTATCAAATTCATCAATGGTGATTGCTATCAAAAGATAGACTTCACCAAAGTTTTTCAAAATGATTTTGAAAATCTTATTTTAAACCATGGTCTATGGGCTAAATGCACATGACTTGTACATTAGCTTTCCTAATGATTCATCCATAGTATAATATGAGTTTGGGTTTATCTAGATGCAAGAACTATGAACCTTGAAATTAATGTTGGTACAATCGACCCAGGTCATGATTGAATAGACTCGAGTTTGACTCGAGCGATGTTTTGATGTTTGACATGAAGGTTTGACATTGATGTCTGATAATATTTTGGGGAGATTGTTGGTGCAATCGACCCGGGTCATGATTGACCGGACTCAAGTTTCGCTCGAGGGGGATTTTGATGGTTAACTGGAGTTGACCATGTCATGGAAAGTCCAAGTCTTGAGTACTTGGCATGTAAAGTCCAAGCATGGGTCATGATTTACCGGACTCGAGTTTGACTCGAGCGATGTTTTGATGTTTGACATGAAGGTTTGACATTGATGTCTGATAATATTTTAGGGAGATTGTTGGTGCAATCAACCCGGGTCATGATTGACTGGACTCGAGTTTGACTCGAGGGGGATTTTGACTGGAGTTGACCATGTCATGGAAAGTCCAAGTCTTGAGTACTTGGCATGTAAAGTCCAAGCAAGGGTCTTGGCAAGGAAAAGTCCAAGCGTGAGTCTTGGCATGGAAAGTCCAACATGGGTTGGCAAGTAAAGTCCAAGGGTGTAGTCTTGGCCACATAAATCCAAGGGTGTAGTCTTGACAGCGTAAGTCCAATGTGCCTTGGCGGTGTAGACACTGTTAGCATGACATAGCCGATGGAAGCACCTGAAGGCTAGAGTATGGATGAACAAGTCATGGATGACTTGGAGGGATCCGATAGGCACGAGGCTGATGGAGGTGGCTAGAAAGCTTAGGTCTAGGCTACGGGTGGTCTAGCAAGTATGAGGGCACAATACTTGGGTTAAACTTCATGTTTGAGGTGTATCAGTCGACTGGTACCATGTGGCGATCGGGTCTCGAAATCAACTAGGGTTTGCGGGAATGCCCTAGCGATGATCGCCAAAAGGGGGCAGTCGACTACTAGACCGATCAGTCAACTAATCTGGTGATCAATTGACTGGTGCTCGATATTTCGGGCACAGAATGGAGTCAGATTCGACTGCTGGGGTTAGCAGTTGAGTGAAGGCTTGATCAGTTGACTGATGGACATGATCAGTCGACTGATGTCCTATTCGTTGAATTTTTCCAGCGTGGATTGCACCGCTTTCTCATAGCAATAGTATCATCAGTCGACTGATGGTCCTGAGTAGTCGACTGATAGGCAAAATCCAGCCCAGGCAGCAGCTATCAAGGAAGCTCGTGGAGGAGGATTTTGTAACCGGTTCTTGAGGTGTTTTGGGGCGATTTGCTGCTGCAAATCAGGGTCTCCGAGTGCATTTCAAGCAACCATCAAGCAAGCAATCAAAAGAGCAATTATAAAGTGTTGTTTTCTTTACTTGTTGTGTATTTCTTTTGCATCTTGCTTGTATTTGTTTCTCACTATTGTAAGAGTTATTGTACGAGGTTTCTCCACCTCCGACATGTTGTCGAGAAGGAGTTTATTGTTTAGTGGTGTTTGTGGCATCGCTAGAGCTCTTTAGAGCTCGATCCGTGGAGTATGAACCGTTCGGTTCTGAACCACATTATATCATTGTTTTTACGTGTTTGTATCGTGTTATTGTTTTTATTGTTATTATTCCACTGTGCACTAACATGACTTGTAGATGCAATCGTGAACGAATTCCATCGATGCATCGAAAAGCGATATTCACCCCCCTCTAGCGGTCACCGAATCCTCTACAATTGGTATCAGAGCATGGGGCTCTTCTACGGACTAACCTCCGAGAGAAAAACCGCTAGAGGAATAAGATGGAATTTGAAGAAAGACTTGGATGGGACATCAACACACCGCCACCATACGACCAAGAGGATTTTCCAACATGGAGGGCAAGAATGGAGACATTCTTGATGATGAACATAGAAGATTGGTTCATCATCATGGAAGGCTTTGAACCTCCTAGAGATAAGAAGGGAAATATCTTGAAGTTGAAGAAGTGGACCCAAGAGCAACACCTAAAGTTCAAAACCGAAGTTAAGGTAACAAAACTTTTAGAAGATTTGATACCTAATGATATTTTGTCTAGGCTAGGAGATTACATGGATGCCAAGGAGATATGGAACAAGTTGGCAAGATTCCATGAGGAGCCCAAAGAACAAGAGTGCTCATCCACTCAGTTGGAGGAGGAGACCGAAGAAGAGAGCACATCATCCTCATCACAAGAAAGTGATGATTCAGAAGTTGATGGAGAATCAACATCCGGATCGAGACCGGTGGAAGAAGATGAAGAAGTAGGAGAAGCCTCCACCTTTAGAATTGAGGGGGAGGAGATTAGAGCATCTACACTAGAGCAACCTCAAGAGGAACCATCAACTTCCGGTCGAGAAGATGAACAAGCTCAAGAGGCTTCCACCACGGACCTAGGTAACTCAAACATATGTGTTAATAATAAAATGCATATAATATGTTTTGAGTGTAGAGAAAATGGGTACTATAAAAGCAAGTGTCCAAAAAGAGTAAAGAAGACTCCACCGATGCCTAAAAGTCAAGAGAAGTCAAATGAAGCCGGAGTCCCCACCAAGAAGAGCAAGGAGCACGTGGTGTGCTTCAAATGCCATCAAAAGGGACATTACAGTCAATGTAATAAGGTAAAGAAAAAGACCCAAGAAGGATCATCGCATGTAGGGTGAGCTAAGTCTAACCCTAAGGTATATTTTAATGCACCTTCTAGTTTAAATGTCAAAAAGCATGCTAGGAATAATTTTAACAATCTTGCTATTGTACATGAAAAGCATGCCAGGAACAATGAATATTGTTTAGGAGCTAAGAAGGTCAACCTTAGGAATAAGGAGAAATTTGGGACTAATGTCCCTAAAACAAATTTACCTAAAGACAAATCTAGGTCAAATAATTCTAGACCAATTCTACCTAGGGAGACAATTAGAAAGATACAAGAGTACCTAGGTTTTAACCCCAAGTGGACTAGGCATATGCCTAGGAAGAACCATGCCCAAGGATTAAATCAAAATTCAAAAATTGGGCAATTAGAGTTTGAAAATCAAGCCTTGAGGTCAAGGCTTGAGAAACATGAAAAGACCCTTGCAAAAATGACAAATCAAATGCAAAGGTCAAATGGTCAAACTCTAGGGTCTAGAAGTCAAAGTCAAAACCTAAGGCATAGGAGACAAGAGTCAACCAAGGGCAAGAAAGGTTTGAGTCACAAACCTAAGCCTAAGGTGACTTATCATAATGTTCCATTTGATTATAGAATTAAACCTAGGTCTAAGAAGACCAAGGTCAATAGGGAAGTCATCCCTAAGGTTGACCAAGGTAGGTGCTTAGTTGCCAAGGTTTCCATGAAACCTAGGAAGACCACTAAGAAGGTTACTAGGGAGGCAATCCCTAAGATTAACCTAGGCAAGACTACAATGACCAACGCTAACAAGCCTAGAAGGGTCATTAGGAAGGTATCTACGGAGGTCATCCCTAAGGAATACTTAGTAAACCCTAGGAGCTCAAATAGGTTTTGGGTTCCTAAGAGCGTGATCCGATTCACGCTAGATGGGTTTAGGTGTGTCAACCTTGATTGGAAGGGTAGCTAACCCAACCATAGCAAAGTTGGCACTTTAGGATATTTTCAAGGTTATGGATACCTTGGAAATAGAATTGAATTTAAATCATAAAAGTTTTTAGGATGTGCCAATATATTTTTGGAATTATGAAAAATCAATCAAATTGGCACAATTTAGGTTTAGAGGTCTTAGTGTGTCATTTTGGGTTTTTGGCACACTTGGAGGATTAGTAGGAATATGGCAAAATATATTTAACTATATCAAATGGCATCAAATATTAAAAGTTAGGTATTATTATACCTATACCTTTTATCTTCCATGACTTATTTGTCATATAATAATGCCATGACATCATGTTTATTTTTAATCATTTAATATGTCATGATCATGTTAGGATTAAGGTTTAATGTCATGTGTTTTTAGATTATATCATATGCCATGACATCATGATCATTGGCCATGCTTAATTATGTTATTATTTATGCCATGATCATTCATGCATTTAATTTGATTAAAAATGATTTAAGGATAATGACATGACTTGGAGTCCCATTTATAAGAGAATCAAGTAGTATTGCCTTAAAAAATGCATGAGGCTTTAGATTAAGAAAACAAAACCCACATCTCATATCTAAATTGACATGTATGTGTATTTATACATCCTAGATACATGTGAGATGCTAAGATATAAGTTAAGTTCAAGGTGCATAGTTTTTGCATCTAGATGAACTAAAATTCATCTTATCTTAATTGTGGATCATTGGGAAAGCTAGTATACAAGTCATAAACATTAAGCCCAAGGAATATGATCCAATATAGGTTTTCAAAATCTTTTTAAAATCCTTTTAGAAAACCTTGGTGAAGTGTATCTTTTGATAGCAATCACCATTGATGAAGTTGATACAAATTGAGCTAAAACATTGAAGTTTTTCTTCACTTTTGAACTTTGTATCAATTTCGATATTTTATAGGTAAAATATTTTTCAAATATTTTTCACCCATTTTATTACTTATAATTAATATACATATGAATTTTCATGATTTTTGATACGTAGAATTACTTACACTTTTCTAAATTTCATTTCTAATAATTGAAATTCTGATATTTCAGTTATCAGTCGACTACCCTTGGTGGCATGGATCGATTGATACGATACGATCAATTGATCTCTGATATAGTCGACTGCCAGGCTAATTTCGAGAAAAACAAGATTGTTTAGCCCATTTTCAGCTATGGTAAAGTTCCCTAACCACTCCTAATCCTAGGATATGCTTTGGGAAGTATTATAAAGGGTGAAAATCCATTTGATATGGATTAGGAGAGTTGTTAGGGTGATGTATCAAATTTAAGGAGTTGGAAAGTTCAATGTTGAACTTTAAACTTATTTTTGATGGTTTAGAGTTCCTATTAGCTTAGGAATTTCCCAAGGACATTGTTGGTGCAATGGTCAAGGGGGAGCAAGCCTTTAGGGGGAGGTATCCATCATGGAATGATGGATGATATTTTTCCTCATGAAAGGGGAAAATGGAATTTTGAGATACCTGATGTGTGTAAATCAAGCTATATTTTCACTACTCCATATGCATGCATTTTATCTCATTTCATGTCCTTGGCATGTATTTTATCATGATTTAGTTAAGTTTAGCATATTTTGGACGAAGAGATTGGTTTTGGGTGTTTTTCATGTTAACAGGGCGAAGAAGCAGGCATATCAAAACAACACAGGCGTGTTATCAGTGACACGTCCGTGTCAGGAGTTCCAGTGCTCAACACTCCACCCAAATTCGACATGCCCCGACAAAGCACAACACAGGCGTGTTATCAGTGGCACATCTGTGTCAGGAGTTCCAGCGCTCAACACGCCCCAGTTCAGCCTTCGACACGCCCCGTTCAAGCACAACACGGTCGGTGGGAAATGCGTGACACGCCTATGCCCTCATTTGGCATGGGCATGTTGTCCTGATTCCAGATTTCCTTTTCTGCGAGCAACTCGACGAAGCCGCGATCTTCGTCTCAATTAAAGGAAAATCTTTTGCCTTAATTAAAGAGGAGGCCAAGGCTATAAAAGAGGAGATATTCTAACCCTAAGAGAACGACGGAGGGTCAAAAGGATGACAGAAGAAGGAAGGAGTCGACGACAGAGGAACATAGATGACACTAAGTATCGTAATTTCTTTCTCTAGCAATTCTTGTTCGACTATGGAGTAGTGTCTTGTAATCTTAGTATGGGGGAGTATCCCTTGACGATTTATGATGGATGATGTAATCTATACTACTTGAATTATTGTTTGTTTTGATATGTTTTTGGATTCTTATTGATAAACCTAAGGAGCTAAGGGGAAGTACCTAACAGTGAACCCAAGTTCCCGAAACCAAAAACCAACTAGGGATAAACTTCTGTCAAGTAGCGGTAGTGTATCTATGAGGGCTTGCGGGGGTTTCGTGACAGGTCCCCTTAGCTAATTATGGTCCGGTGTGCAAACCTATCGTGAAAAGGAAATTTAGACTCTAAAGGAACTCTTATGGACTTAATGGATCTATCAAATCCAGTTTTTACCAAGTAACGGAGGTAAGACTAGGGAGGTTTGCGGGGGTCTCGTGACAGGTCCCCTTAGCTGATTATGATCCCCTACGCTCGAATACCGTGATAGGTAAATTGAGTTTGATAGGTATAGTTAGTGTAGACCTCGAAAGGGGCCGTTGATTTACCTTAGGATAGGTTCCATCAAAACAACTCTAATAGGGGTAGGAAAGAATTAAATCACCTTATAAATTGTCGACGTGGTGAAACCCATATCCTAAGATTCTCCTCAACTTTTGACTTTTAGCTCGTTCTTCTCATTCGTTGTTCTTGACTGCTCAGTTTCTTTGCTTAATCCACAAATTGATTGACTAGATAACTTGGTATGATGATCATTCGGTAATTGTCCCAATCCCTGTGGGATCGATATTTTTATTACTTGACGATAACCGTGCACTTGCGGAAAATAACACATCAAGTTTTTGGCGTCGTTGCCAGGGATTGGCACTCAATATTGAATTGAGCGTGTTTTATTACTTGAATGCTAGGGCCAAGGGTGTGGAGTTATGGACTCAAACCAAGGGCTTGAGGCTAATAGAAGTGGCTTGAAGGTTGAGGTATAGGCTAAGGGTACCCAATGGTATGATAAAGTCGATGGAAGCACCTGACGGCTAACACGAAGAGTGAAGGAGTCAAGGAGGACTCAGATGGACTCTGAGGGCATGAAGCTGATGAAGGTGGCTAGATGGCTTAGGTCTAGGCCTAGGATGAGTATCAAGTATGAGGGGATCATACTTGGGTTAAACCTCATATTTGAGGTTTATCAATCGATTAGTGGTATTGACCAGTCGATTGGTCGAATGAACGACACTCTGGAGGACTAGTTGACTCGAACAATCACTGGGATTATGACTAAGTCGACTGGTCGAGTAGTCAACCTATGGCTCTACAAATCGACTGGTGGCTTGCACCAGTCAACTAGCCGTAAGTGGACAGGGCACAGAAGGGTTCGTAGTTGACTGGTGACTCATTACAGTCGACTGGTGACCATGACAGTTGACTACTAGGTTAGGGCAGTCGACTAGTCGGGCATAATCCAATATGGATTTGTCCGTTGTAAGACAACGGTACTATGAGCAGTCGACTACCAAGCGAAAAATAGCCCGACGCATGCTTTAAATGGAGATCATGATGGAGGTTTCGAATAGCGATTCTTGGGTGATTTAGAGGCAAAATCCTACTACATTTCAAGTCTTCAAAGGCCATCTAAAGCAACCAAAGCATCAAGCAATTAAAGCAATCTTTTGTAAAGTGTTCTTTACTTGTATTTGCTTTTGTATTTCATTTTTGTTGTATTTTACTTTTATAAGAGATTTCTCCACCTCTGGTGTCATATCGAAAAGGAGAAATTCATAGTGAGGGTAGATCACTAGAGCACCGCCGTGGAGTAGGAAATAAGATTCTGAACCGCGTAAAATCCTTGTGTTGTGATTGTGCGTGTCTTGTGTTTTTGTTTTGTGCTATTTGTTTTGTATTCCATTGTGCACTAACATTGTTGTAGATGAGCATGAACACAATCGAATCAAAGAAATCAAACAACACTATTCACCTCTCCCTCTAGATCACCAAACGGTCCCCAACACATAACACAAATAGGGATATACTCAAGAATAACCTTTTTATTAGCAATAATATCCCTAGCAAAGTTATACTTTATAACTATATGCTTTCTCTTGTAGTGATATTTGGGATTCTTTGAAAAAGCTATAGCAGCTTGACTGTCACAGTAGATAGTAACAGGACTCCCACTGTCTTTAGCAATCTTCAGATGTTTTTGGAACCTTCTTAACTAAATAGCTTCTTGCACAACTGCTGAACATGCTACTTATTCAGTTCACATTGTAGACAAGGCTATACAAGCATGTTTCTTACTGTTCTAGGAAATGGTGCCACTATTCAGCAAGAATGCATAACTTGATGTGGATTTCCTATCATCCAGATCCCCAACCCAATCTGCATATGAATAACCATTCATGCTCATATATGATCCTTGAAAATAGAGATAATAATCTGATGACACGTTTAGAAATCTAAATATCCTCTTCATCGCTTTCTAGTGTCTCAGTCCTGGGTTTGACTAGAACCCGCTGACTAAGCTAAAAACATAGTTGATATCAGGACGAGTACATAACATAGTACACATCAAACTACCAATAGCATTAGCATAAGTTCTTTTATTCATCTCGGCTATTTCCTCAGGAGTCTTGGGACACATACTTTTGTTCATAATAGTACCTCTCACATTAGGTGTTTGTTCAATGTTGTAATCAGACATACTGAAATGTTATAACATCTTATTTATATAAGACTCTTGAGACAAGTCCAAAAGTCTTTTAGATCGATCTCTATGATCTTTACTCCTAAGATGTACTCAACTTTTCCCATATCTTTTATGCCAAACAATAATGAAAGTCACTTTTTAACTTCTATCACAAATCCTATGTTAATTCTTGCTATCAGCATATCATCAACATATAATGATAAAAATGACATACTTTCCTTTTTCCTTTCTCAGTAAAACACAATGATCCTCATTGATCATCTCGAAATCATAAGATAAAATAACTTCGTTAAATCTTATGTTCCATCATCTTGATACTTACTTTAGCCCATATATAGAATTTTTAATTCTACATACTTTCTCCTCTCGTTCTTCAACAATGAAACCTTCTGGCTGAACCATATAGATTTTTTCATCAAGCTCAACATTAAAGAAAGCAGTTTTTACATCCATTTTATGTAATTCCAAGTCATAATGATCTATTAAAGCCAAAATAACTTGTATTGACACAAACTTCACTACAGGAGAAAATGTCTCTTCATATTCAATACTCTCTAGTTGGGTATATCCTTTTGCAACCAAATGAGCTTTGTATCTTTTAATCGATCCATCTGCTTTCCTCTTTATTTTGAGAATGCACTTATTTCCAATAGCCCTTCGACCAAGAGGAAGATCGACTAAATCTCAAATATTATTTATTTTCATAGGCTCCATCTCTTCTACCATAGAAACTTTCTACTTTTCTATAACTCTACATCACAATGCTTCCTCAACATATTGAGGTTCATCATTGCCAACTGGGAGTATCATCACACTACAAGAAAAAGGAGAATTGGCGATGAAACTTTTTAAAGCTAATAGTAAAACTTAAATGCTAAATAGCGTTCTGACGAAAAACTTTCGTCGCTAGACTCATTGTAATAAGCCTATCGCTAAGACACATTAGCGACAATTTATAATGTATTCGTTGGTAATATTAATGACGAAAATAAAAACGTTGCTAAAAAAAATTATTTCATCGCAAAACCTCGACGACGAAAAATAGGAAAATCATATATACTAGTGACAAAATATACAAAAATCATCGCTAAGTGCTTATTTTTGCCCAAGCGACTAGCGCCTCGACTGGAGACACTTTTACGGCGATATTAAAATTTTCGTCGCTAATGTCTAATCTTGGGCCAGCCACTGAAGCAAGAGCTTTTCAACTGGCGCCTCAACTGGATGTACTTTGGCGACGAACATATATAATTTTCGTCACTAACATTCTACAACAGTCGAACGCCTCGACTAGTGATCCGACTGATACTCCAAATATAGTCAGTTAGCGACGAATTTGTCAAGTTTTGTTGCTAAACCTCAAAATCCTGAAGCCGTATATCGACAGTTAGCGACGAATTTATATAATTTTGTCGCTAACCATCAAAAAAAATTTTCTAGAATCCTTTTTATTTCTATTCGAAATCCTGTAATACAATATCAACCACACAATATAACTTACCAACTTACAACTAAAACATTAAAACCTACATATACATTTAAAGGCAACTAACATAACATCAAATTTAAAGTCCATAACACAAAATTTAATAAATTCATAGTATTTATTTGCAAACACACACTAAAATTCACAAGTTCACTAACTCTAAGATGGAGGAGGAGATGGAGCTGAAGATGGATCATGCATTAATGAATGTAATGCTCCAAGTGCAAGCCGATTCAGAATTGCTTTGAACATATCTTGTCTCAATCTCATTGATGCCAACTCTTCTTCGTTGCTAGCTAATCGAGCTTTAGTGTTTGCTAGCTCCTCTTTGGTGGACTGAAGTTCTTCACGCAGTGCTGCATTAGTTGTTCGGGATGAGGAGCTGACATCTGAAGAAGTGGATCTAACTGGTTTCGCCCCACTTCCAAGTCCTCTAATATATCCAGAGCGAACACCTAGGACTTGATCACACACTTGATCTACAATCTTAACTGCATCGATGTCATCTCCGGTTTCTTGAGACTGGATGTGTTCATCTCACACTCTCACCATATCACCCTAAGAATAACAAACACATTATCAATAATTTTACAAAGAATTACTAATATTTTAAAAAAACTTTACTAAATTTTATGCAGTATATCTTACGTATGCAGCCTCGGCTCTCTCCCCACTCCATCCTTTTGATGAGGTACAGTGGGTTGTATTAAAGACGATAATATGATCTTTTCTCTGAGACTGATCGGGCTGAAAATAATATAATGTGTTAATATTAAAAATACCAACCAATATACTTTAACTATAAAATTTATACTTACACTGTCGTAACTGTACTGGATGAATGATTTTGAGCCACCTCGATGGGTAAAGGGTAGTTGTGCTCGATTTTGGGCATTTATTGCCGATCGTGTCTATAATATCAAAATTTGTTAAGATAAAACTTAAAACATGAGTTGCACATATTTTAATTTATATATAACTCAGATAATTGGTATAGATTAGTTACCTGAAATTTTTCTGATTCAAACAGATCGCACATATAGTCCTAGTTTTCCTGCGTCTCACAAAACTCCCTTGGCATATGATGTCGTCGCTTGGTGGGGGAAAATGCGAGACTCTTATAATGAGTGTGCATCTTGTTTCGATTATCTATACCAGTGCACTCATTAATCACCGGTTTCCTTCCTCAAGCGTTGCCTCCTCAAAAAACGATATCAAAAGTAGCCTTAAAAAAATTCCAATATTGAAATTTAATAATGAATGATGGTTGATTCTTTAAATAGAAAAATACCCGTACTTACTGATAATCGATCATATATCATCTGTTTATTATCCTCAGGGATATGCTTCCAGCTCTTAGCTTGCAGAGGGGCGAACTTCTTAATTGACAGACCTAACTCTGTCATAAAAGCAAGTGCGTCCTATAGGGTGACCATCGCTCTTATGGAAGGTAATGGGTAATCTACCCGTTCCTCTATTTCTTTATCGAGCCGATCCCAGTGTGTGCCCCGTCCCGTGTCTCTCTATGTGTCGGATGACGTGTAAATAAAAGAATGTTAACAATTACCAAGTTAAATATATAGGAAACAAAATATATATACATACTTAAAAGCACATAACTAACCCGTAGGAGCAGGAGCACTATCATTATCTGGCGTAGGCACTGTGAAGGGCTAAATTCTTTTAGATAGGACAAAGCATTATATAATGATCGACATATAAAAGAAAGATTATATTAAATACATGAAATATAAATGAAGAACAATATAAATACCGTGTAAATACATCTAATCACTATCATCATATAAAAAGGATAAATAATCATTTGTCTCACTGTCACTTTCACTATCTTCACCATCAACAATACGATTACTTTGAGCGCCCATATCCATATCCACTTGTGCATTTGCCATATTAATTTGGAGATGCTCAACATCTAATCGACAAAGATGAGTTATTGTTAAGTCTTTACCAACTACTGAAGTTGAATCATTAGATGAAATTTCTTGGTTTGACTCCATGATCAAGATATTACCACCCTCAAAATCTTCAGATACCTCCTCAACTTCAGTTACTTCGTATATATTGCGGTGGTGAACCCTTTGCACGATCTTCCAATGACCTCCATGTTTGATATCATTCAAATAATACACTTGATTTGCTTGGTTAGCCAAAATGAATGGATCATCATCATACCATTTTTTAGAAGTGTCAATACACAAGAGACCATACTCTTCCACCATCGATTTTTTTTTGGATTACATTGGAACCATTCACACCAAAATAATTGAACTTTATACCTGAAAGAGTAAAATATTTGGACCACATTCTTCAACACACCAAAAGAATCTAAATTGTCCCCATCATCAGAGAATGGTACACTGACCCCACTATTCTGAGTAGTTCTGCGTGAATCAAGGGACGTCGTATGATATCGAATCCCATTTACTATGCAAGCATCATATAGTTTAACTTCAGCATCGGGTCCCATTGCTAAATAATACAACTCAACTATGATCTCTGAATGTGTAATATTTTTTAGCGAAACAATTTTATCCCTAAACCACAGTGGGAAATCTCGCTCGTGATATTGCATCACTTGATCAGCATGAACCTTTTGGGACACAAGTTGTAGATTCTCACTGTATAAAACTTAATTAATTTAAACTCTGTGAATGGAATAGAATTAAAGTAAGAACTTACTTTCGAAATCGGTCGACTTCTTTATAATTGTTCAAAATGTACCAATGTGCTTTCTTAAACAATGACAATGGCAATTTCAAACTTTGTTGGTTGCAAAAGACTCTTGTTTCCTGTGAGAAAATACTTAATTTGCATTTCGATGGTTGGACATCTATATTCCATTCCAACCTAGAAAAACTTGTCTCAATCTGACTCATATATACGAAAGTCAAGGCCTCATTTACAATATACCCCTCTGCAATAGATCCTTCAGGTCATGCTTTATTACGAACATATTTTTTTAGCCTCCCCAAATATCGCTCAAAGGGATACATCCATCGTGACAAAACTGGCCCAGCCAACATAGCTTCACGAGGTAAATGGACTATCAAATGGACCACAATGTCAAAAAATGTCAGAGGAAATATTCCTTCCATCTTACACAATATGAGGACTATTTCCTCCTCCATTTTACATATGTCCACTATGTGTAAAGATGTTGCAGTGATATTTTTGAAGAAATCACATAGCTCAATCAGTGGGCTACATATGTCTTTTGGTAAAAATTTTCGTACAACAACTAGAAGTATTCTTTGCAACAATACATGACAATCATGTGATTTCAGTCCATATATCTTTCCTTCATTTGCATTGACATGTCTAGATATATTAGCAACATACCCATTTGGAAACTTAACTGATTTAAAAAATTGACAAAATTCACGCCTTTCTTCTAATGTCAATGTGTAACTTGCATACGACTTCCTGAATTTGTCTCCTACCACCTGTAAATGCAACTCTCTTTTTATCCCCATATCTTGCAAGTCTAATCTGGCTTTGAGAGTGTCCTTTGACTTTCCGTCTATATTTAATAATGTGCTAATTAAAGCATCACGGACATTCTTTTTAATATGCATCACATCTAAATTGTGTCTCAACTTTAAACTTGACCAATATGGTAACTAAAAAAATATTGACTTCTTTACCCAATTTGTATCATACGAAGATCGCTGCCATTTTTTTACTGAATAATGGATGCTTACTGAATGTCACTTGGGGCAATGCTTCTAACTGCACTAAAATCTCATATCCATTCATTACGTGTGGTGGTCCTTCTTTTTCAACCTTTCCATTGAAATCTTTATTTCTATGCCATGGGTGATGCACATCCAAGAATCGATGGTGACATGTGTATCATATTTTACTCCTTAATCCTTGAGATTTATTTTCATTCAAACATACTGGACATGCCTTATAACCCTTTGTGCTCCATCCAAAAACTGTTCCGTATGCTGAAAAGTCATGAATGGTCAACATCACAGTAGCATATAATTGGAATACTTGTTGAGTTGATGCATCATATGCTTCCACTCCGTCATCCCAGAGCTCCTTCAGTTCCTTAATCATAGGTCATAAGTATACATCTATCTCTTTGCCAGGTGATTTAGGCCTAGGAATTAAAAGAGACAATCATATATGGTGGCTTCATCATTTTCCATGGTGACAAATTATAATTCACAAGTATAACAGACTACATACTATAAGCATTTAACATGTTTCCAAATGGATTAAACCCATCAGTAGCCAACCCTAAGTGAATATTTCGTGGATCATATATAAATATTTTATTTGCATTGCCAAATTCTTTTCAAGCTTCACTATCAACTGGGTGTCTTAATACACCATCTGTTTCAACTCGCTTTTCTTTATGCCATCTCATCTCTTTGGTCGTATGCTTTGAAATAAACAACCTCTTAAGTCTCATTTTAGAGAAAATATCGAAGAATTTTATGGGCATTCTTTTTCTTATTAATCCCTTCGTACTTGTACCTGGCCTCCTTGCACAATGGACATGCATTCTTATTCTAATGCTCTTCCCAAAATAATATACAATCATTCTTACAAACATGTATCTTCTCATATGTCAATCCTAACTCCTTTAATAATTTTTTGGCTTCATAATAAGAGTTTGGAATCGCATTCGGTTTAGGAAATGCATCTTGCAATAACTGAAGTAACATATCAAAAGATTTATTGCTCCATCCATTTAACACCTTCACATGCATTAGCTTCCCCACAAAATTAAAAATCAAAAAACTAGTACAATTGGGTAGAGTTCTTTTTGTGATTCTTTCAACATTGAAATATAACTTCGTCTACAATCATTTGCATTTGGGTTTACATTTATATCATCTGCTCGAGGCTCATTTTTGGTTATATTTTGTGCATTTTGTAAATCAGTAAACATGTCTTCAAAATCTTCTTCGAACTCATCTACTTCAATATCAAAATCATTCTCATCCTGATTGACAATATTTATACTATCAGATGATGTAGAAGCTTCTCCATGAAAGTTCCAGACTTTATATAGTCTATCGAATCCCCACCTATAAAGATGTCCTCGCACATAATCCAATTCAAACTGAAATAAATTACCACACCGTCGACATGGACAATGAATTTTCGATAAATTCAGACTGATCATGTAATTTTCTGCCATACTCATAAATTGATTCAACCCATTTATATATTCAGGACTAATCCGATTCTGATTTGTTATCCAACTTTTATCCATATTTTTGAACCCCGGTTAAACATATATTATTTGTCAAATTATTTAATCTGAGAATCAAAATACCATACCATTATCCAATAAACTTGATATATCTTAGTATACCAACAAATGAAATATAAAGAGTATGTGTATATATACAAAAAAAATTTTGCACCCATGGAGAATTGCTAGCATCCTAATGCCCTCTTGCTTCTAGCTAAAACTATAGAGATGAAAAGGTAGATAGATATAACTATATATGAGCTAACTTAGTAAAGTAATCATCAACATATCTATAATGGATTTGTGTATATGAAGGTATAGCAAATTCTAAAATTATTGCATACATCTATTCACTTTTGAACAAATCTATCACTAACTAGCTATCAACTTAGGCACAATTCATAAACTTAAGCTTATATAATTGTTTAGGAAAATTACCTAGTCGAGCAAAAAACCTAAGTCGAGACGAGCCGCACGAGCCGTAGGACGTCGGAGCTGGAGATGAGCCACAGGACGTCGGAGTTGGAGACGAGCCGTAGGATTTGGCGTAGGGAGCCGGAGGCAGCCGAAGGTCGGAGCGGAGAACGTGACAGGACATTAGAGTGGGAGGACATCGGAGTCAGATCAGTCGGAAGCAGAGGAATTGCCGGAGTAGGGGAGTAGGAGCGGAAGAAATGCCGAGAGCAGGAATCGCCGGAGAGTAGGAAGAGAGGGGTCGCGCGTGGAGTTTTGGGAGAAATCGACGGCGGCGAGGGTTTTTTTACGTATCTTAGCGACGAAATATATTATTTCATCATTAATATTTATGGGTTTAGTGATGACACATTTAATTTTCGTCGCTAATATATGGCATATTACTGACGAACAATACTTTTCGTCGCTAAACCCTAAAAAGTCGGACCACAGAATCGAGTTAACTCGATTGACACCTCGACTGATATGTTAGCGATGAAATTTAAACATATCGTCGTTGATATTCAGTCGACTAGCATGATTGAGGACTCGACTGTCTGATTAATTGGCGATAAAAACTCAATAATTCGTCGCAAATATTGATTTATGACTCGTCCGAAAGTAATTTGGGCCCAGATACAGAATCGAGTTAACTCGACTGGCGCCTCGCCTGAACAATTTGTGACAAATTATAAATCTTTCTTTGCTAATATTTAGTCGACTGGCGGGATTGATGACTCGACTGTAAGACATTTGGCCAGCCACAGAATTAAATATTTACTCAACTGGCGGCTCAACTAAAAATTTTGCGACGAAATAAGATTTATTCATCACTAATATTTATTTTATTAGCGACGTAAATTCAATAATTCATCCCTAATATTGATTTACGACTCGTCTGACATTAATTTGGCCACAAGTACAGAATTGAGTTAACTCGACTGACGCCTCGACTGAATTGTTTGCGACGAAATATTTAATTATCGTTGCTAAAGTTCAGTCGACTGGCAGGATTGACGACTCGATTGCCGAACATTTGGCCGATCACAGAATTCATTTTACTCGACTGGCAGCTCGACTGAACAATTTGTGACGAAATATAATATTTCATCGCAAATAATTTATGACTAATAAATATATATTCGCCGCTAAAAGAAATTTCCGACAAATATTTTTATATCGTCGTTAATATATATTATATTGGCAACGAAATTTTATTGTTTCATTGCAAATATAAAATTATTTACGACGTTTGATAAATTCGCCGTAAATATCTAGTTTTAGTGACAAAAAACTAATTCGTCGCTAATATTTCGTCGCTATTTTCCATTTTTCTTGTAGTGTCATTGCCTCATTCTCAATATCAAACCTCTTCTTAAGTTTGGTCTTACGAACACTTCTTCGTAAGTTGGGATGCTGAGAAGTCAACAAATGACTAGGCAAATTAATTCCACTCGGTTGACTAGGTTCTGGTATCCCACTTGACACTTATCTTGTTGATAATGTCTCATCCTTCTCAAATAGAGGAACTGTCTTATCAACATCACCTCTAGTTGGGAACTCAGTTTTGAAAATATTAGCATCTCTCGACTCTATTTTGGAGATGGTTCCATCTTGTTGCTAACCTTTGAAATTCTTAGAATATCTAATAAAGATACATTTCCTACCTCTAGGTCCTAATTTTTCATACTTGTGAGAACTTTCATGAAGATAGACAACTGACTCCTTGGATCTTAGATTACTTAAATCTAGTTTCCTGCTATCCAACATTTATATGGGATAGATGGAACTGATTTTGAAGGCGCTTTGTTAAGTATATAAGTCGTTACTAATAATATATCTGCCTAATAGGAGATCGACAAATTATCCTGAGCCATCATAGACCTAACTATTTTAAGAAGTGTTATATTTCTTCTTTCAGCAATTCCATTTTGCTATGGAGTTCCTTGGATTGTTAGTTGTCTAATAATTCCCTTATCATTATATATTGTCTTGAACAGATCGGATAAATATTCTCCACCATGGTCAGTACGTAAGGTCTTAACTTTACGTTCTAATTGATTCTCAACTTCGTTCATATAACGAATGAAGCAATCCAATGCTTCAAATTTTTGAAAAATTAAATACACATGACTAAACCGAGTGAAATCATCTATAAATGTAATTAAATAGCAACCTCCATGCCTAGCCTTCACATTCATTGGACCATAAATATCTGAATGAATTATTTGCAATGGAGAATTAATCCTAATAGCCTTACTAAATGGTTTTCTAGTTTATTTTCCAACAAGTCAATGCTTACATATAGATAAGTTAATCATAGCTCAAGTGCACAATAGGCCCTCTCTAGCTAACTGATTCATACAGTCTTGTCCTATATGTCCTAACCTAGCATGCCAAACCTCATCAGTTATATGTGCATCACTAGTAAGAGGAATGTTTGAAAAACAACCATAAATAATACAATTGACATATGATTCTACATCAAGGACCATAAAATATTCGTTAAAACATCATATCCAATTGACACAAAGTTAATTTTAAGTTCAACACATCGACTATAAAATTAATGAAATACCTTAAATCAAGAAGACACATAATGGAAACAACATTCCCTCGAATTTCAGGAGCATAAAGGACATCATGTAAATACTTTCACCATGAAGCTTAAGTTTGCAAGTGCCAAGTCCTTTGACTTTAACTCTTGTATTATTTCTTACATAGATCCATTTGTTGTCAGCTAGTACCCTATGATACTCTATGAATGTAACTCGCTCTCGAGCTACATGGTTGATTTCTCTCGAATCTATAATCCACAAAGGATAAGAATCAGCTAACAACACTGAACTAGCAATAAAATTCTCAGAAAAAGAAGACAAACTCATATTTACCTTTTTCATGTCAATACACTTTTCAGCGAAGTGGCCCTTCTTACAATAGTTAAAGCAAGTCATCTTGCTTTTTGGTTTATTCCCAGTCTTCTTTCCCTCCTTCTTGATTGAGCCTTTCAGTGAGAGTGCCTTCCTTCTTCTTTCCCTTTCCTTTCTTGAATCATTTATTTTTCTTGAATCCATATGATCCAGTAGAACCAACAACCACATAAGCTAGTCCTGAAATCCTCGTGGATTCTACTCTCTCTGCCTCCAATTATACATGACATGAGACATCAGTGAAAGTCTTAATACTCTCACTGTGAGTTAAGGTCTGCTTTATGGTCTCCCAAGAATCTGAAAGAGAACGGATAACTGCTTGAACCTATTGTTCATTGGTCAACTCATGACCAACATTTTTAAGCTCCTGAATCATGTTAGATATCTCCCTCAAGTGTTGAACCATAGAGACATTCGAACGCTTCTTGTAGCTGTCAAACTTGATTGTTAGCTGTCGAAACTTGCTTAGACTAACTCAATTGTATCTATCCCTAAGGACTATCAGATCGCATGAGTAAGGTTATGACTCATACTCAAAAACTAGGTCATCTATCATTGAACTAATCAATATTCCATTAGGAGTGGAGTCCTTTTTCCATGCCTTATAGGTATCAAGGTCTCGTCTATGTTGTGAGTGGAACCCTCAATAGCTTCTTCCAAAACTTTATATACAACCTCTAAAACAACTTATTCCTTAAGAACATACTGAATCTTGAGGTGTCAAATGTTATAGTTTTCCTCATTTAGCCTTTCACCTTTGTTAAGTTCGACTATGATTTTTTTGTTTCCATAATATACTATAAATAAAGAAATTATTTAGATATTCTGTGTATGTTCTATGTATGTAATTTCTTAATGACTCAATATAAATCTAAATTTTTAAATTAAGTGGAAACTATGTTTCCACTCATCATTTGTATCTACAATCTGATTGACATTGATTAATTATATTACATACACCCTATCTAATAAACTAATCATTAACATATCATGAAACAACATAAAAGGAACTTATCATTAAATGAACTAATCATTTACATGTAGGAGTTAACAATATTTCTACTCATAACCTAAACAACTCTAATAGACTAGATAGGTTATTACTACTCCCACTAGGATAAACACTAGTGCAATAGTAATCACAACACTCCCTATCTTTCTAGATCTCAACTAGGGCACTATCATCTAGGACACTCTTAAGTTGAAGAGTTACAGAATCATGTTTAGAACCCATATAAAGGTCCTCTTCGAGTTCTTCTTCTAGATCCTCTTCACTCTCAACGTGAATCTCCTATTATGTAAAGTGAAGCAGCACTATGCACAAACCTTGCATTTGTGATGCGCACCTCGTAGAACCCCCATATATGATGTGCAACTTGTAGGGACTGATGTGGTCACACTAGAGGGGGGTGAATAGCGATTCGTCGATTTCTTTGCTTTCGATCATGTGCTTGTCTTCAACGATGTTAGTGCGCAGTAGAATATATAAAGATAGAAACAAATACACAACAAGCACACAAACACAAAGATATAATGTGATTCGGAACCTAGGATTCCTACTCCATGAATCTAGAGATGCACACCACCACTAATAAAACTCTTTCATAGTGACACATTGGAGGTGAAGAAACCTCTTACAACAATCTTACAATAATAAGAATGAAGATATAAGCAAATACAAAGGAAATACAATAACAATGTAATGAACACTTTATAAGAACTTGAATGCTTTACTTGCTTGATGGTTTCTTTGAAAGGCTCTTGAAGATCTAGAATGCAACAGCAATTCCTCCCCCAAAATTGCCCTAAAAATCGGTGTGAAATCCTCCATGTCATGTTGCTTTTAGCAGTCGACCACCAAAAGGCACCAGTCAACTGCTCTCCTATCCGTTGTCTCACAACGACTCCATCCATGCTGGAATCTGTCCAATGGATACACCAGCAGTCGACTACCCTTACCAGAAGTCGACTATTGCCCAGTAGTTGATTGGCTAGTCGACAACCAGAGCTTTTGTGCTCGTGTTCGCTTAAACTAGTCAACTGCCATCCATGGAGTCCACTGTGCAAGTCTAGTCAACTGTCCACAATGATAGTCGACTACCAGAGCTTCACTCGAGAAGTTGAAGCTCAGTCAACTAGTCATAATCCTAGTCGACTGATCCAAGTTGACTAGGATGTAAAATATCAAACACTCGACTAGTCGACTAATAAACCTCAAATATGAGGTTTAACTCAAGTATGATCCCCACATACTTGATAGACCACCCTTAGCCTAGACCTAATCCTTCTAGCCACTTCCATCATCCTCACGCCTATCGGATCCCTCCAAGTCCTCCATAACTTGTTCATCTATACGCTAGTTTTCAGGTGCTTCCATCGGCTATTTTCATGCTAACCGGGTCTACTTGGCTTAACTGGGTCTACTTAGCCAAGGTACATTTGGACTTATGCTGTCAAGACAAACACTTGGATTTTACATCGCTAAACCTTAGACTTATGCTTCCAAGACTACATGCTTGGATTTTACATCGTCAATATCACATCCTTTGACTTCCCAATTGCCAAGCATCCATACTTGGACTTTTACCGCCAAAGTTCACTTGGACTTTACACCGTCAAGCCTACACACTTGGACTTATACCGCAAAGACTATACCTTTGGACTTTCCTTGACAAGTACCCATGATTTAGACTTTCCATTGCCAAGACCTATGCTTGGACTTTCCATGCCAAGACCCATGCTTGGACTTCTCAATTGCCAAGTACCCATGACTTGGACTTTCCTTGAAAAGTACCCATGACTTGGACTTCTCAAATGCCAAGAACATTCTTGGACTTCCTATGACAATCACATTCTCAATCGTTTTGTCAAACATCAAAATACTACTCGAGTCAAACTCGAGTCTAGTCAATCGTGACTTGGGCAAATTTCACCAACAATCTCCCCCTTTTTGATGTTTGACAATACTTTTAAGTTAGGCTATCTAATAAGCCCAAACTTAACTCTTCCAATGCCAAAGCATACTGAAGGTTTACCAAACTTAAACCTCACTTCTCCCCTTTTGACATACATCAAAAAGACTTCCAAGGGTATCAATGTCTCATATACCAATAAGATCTTACATTTCCCCCCTTGGTTCAAAAACATCTAGGATGCCTTCACTATTCATAGTGATAAGTCTCATATCACTAAATGAGAGGTAATCCTCACTTCTCCAATTTCCCCCTTTGGTGAGCACAATGAGAGTTTCCAAACCCAAACCCTTCATCTCTCCCCCTTGAGGAAAAACCATCCATCATCCCTTGATGGATAACCTCCCCCTAAAGGCTTACTCCCCCTTAACCATTGCACCAACAATGTCCTTGGAGAGTTCCTAAGCTAATAGGAAACTTAAACCATCAAAAATAAGGGTAAAAGTTCAAACTTGAACTTTAACCTCCCTTAAAATTCGATACTCAATCCTATACACCTCTCCTAATCATTTTTAATGATATTTCATCCTTCCAATGCTTTCTAAAGTATATCCTAAGGTTAGGAGATGTTAGGGTACCTAAGGATGGATGAAAGTGGGCTAAACAAACCTTGTTTACCCGAAATCAGCCCAATAGTCAACTTTGCCAGCAACCAGCCAACTACCATCAACACTAGTCAACTACTTAAAGCAGTAGTCGACTGGTTTATACAAATGTAGAAAATCAATTTTCAAAAATAGATTTTTGAAATTCATAAATAAATATTAATAATTTGAAAAATCATGAAAATTCATACTATAATATTTATGTCAAATACAATGGGTGAAAAATATTGTTTTAATAAAATACTCATTAAATTGTGAGATTGATACAAAGTACAAAATCAATGATAACTTCAATGTTTTGAACCTACTTTGTATCAAATTCATCAATGATGATTGCTATCAAAAGATAGACTTCACCAAAGTTTTTCAAAATGATTTTGAAAATCTTATTTTAAACCATGGTCTATGGGCTAAATGCACATGACTTGTACATTAGCTTTCCTAATGATTCATCCATAGTATAATATGAGTTTGGGTTTATCTAGATGCAAGAACTATGAACCTTGAAATTAATGTTGGTACAATCGACCCAGGTCATGATTGAATAGACTTAGTTTCGACTTGATGTTTGACATGAAGGTTTGACATTGATGTCTGATAATATTTTGGAGAGATTGTTGGTGCAATCGACCCGGGTCATGATTGACCGGACTCGAGTTTCACTCGAGGGGGATTTTGATGGTTAAATGGAGTTGACCATGTCATGGAAAGTCCAAGTCTTGAGTACTTGGCATGTAAAGTCCAAGCATGGGTCATGATTTACCGGACTCGAGTTTGACTCGAGCGATGTTTTGATGTTTGACATGAAGGTTTGACATTGATGTCTGATAATATTTTAGGGAGATTGTTGGTGCAATCAACCCGGGTCATGATTGACTGGACTCGAGTTTGACTCGAGGGGGATTTTGACTGGAGTTGACCATGTCATGGAAAGTCCAAGTCTTGAGTACTTGGCATGTAAAGTCCAAGCAAGGGTCTTGGCAAGGAAAAGTCCAAGCGTGAGTCTTGGCATGGAAAGTCTAACATGGGTTGGCAAGTAAAGTCCAAGGGTGTAGTCTTGGCCACATAAATCCAAGGGTGTAGTCTTGGCAGCGTAAGTCCAATGTGCCTTGGCGGTGTAGACACTGTTAGCATGACATAGCCGATTGAAGCACCTGAAGGCTAGAGTATGGATGAACAAGTCATGGATGACTTGGAGGGATCCGATAGGCACGAGGCTGATGGAGGTGGCTAGAAGGCTTAGGTCTAGGCTACGGGTGGTCTAGCAAGTATGAGGGCACAATACTTGGGTTAAACTTCATGTTTGAGGTGTATCGATCATTGGTACCATGTGGCGCCGATCGTCAACTAGGGTTTTATTGCGGGAATGCCCTAGCGATCGCATTGCCAAAGGCGATCGACTACTAGACCGATCAGTCAACTAATCTGGTGATCAATTGACTGGTGCTCGATATTTCGGGCACAGAATGGAGTCAGATTCGACTGCTGGGGTTAGCAGTTGAGTGAAGGCTTGATCAGTTGACTGATGGACATGATCAGTCGACTGATGTCCTATTCATTGAATTTTTCCAGCGTGGATTGCACCGCTTTCTCATAGCAATAGTATCATCAGTCGACTGATGGTCCTGAGTAGTCGACTGATAGGCAAAATCCAGCCCAGGCAGCAGCTATCAAGGAAGCTCGTGGAGGAGGATTTTGTAACCGGTTCTTGAGGTGTTTTGGGGCGATTTGCTGCTGCAAATCAGGGTCTCCGAGTGCATTTCAAGCAACCATCAAGCAAGCAATCAAAAGAGCAATTATAAAGTGTTGTTTTCTTTACTTGTTGTGTATTTCTTTTGCATCTTGCTTGTATTTGTTTCTCACTATTGTAAGAGTTATTGTACGAGGTTTCTCCACCTCCGACATGTTGTCGAGAAGGAGTTTATTGTTTAGTGGTGTTTGTGGCATCGCTAGAGCTCTTTAGAGCTCGATCCGTGGAGTATGAACCGTTCGGTTCTGAACCACATTATATCATTGTTTTTACGTGTTTGTATCGTGTTATTGTTTTTATTGTTATTATTCCACTGTGCACTAACATGACTTGTAGATGCAATCGTGAACGAATTCCATCGATGCATCGAAAAGCGATATTCACCCCCCTCTAGCGGTCACCGAATCCTCTACAATTGGTATCAGAGCATGGGGCTCTTCTACGGACTAACCTCCGAGAGAAAAACCGCTAGAGGAATAAGATGGAATTTGAAGAAAGACTTGGATGGGACATCAACACACCGCCACCATACGACCAAGAGGATTTTCCAACATGGAGGGCAAGAATGGAGACATTCTTGATGATGAACATAGAAGATTGGTTCATCATCATGGAAGGCTTTGAACCTCCTAGAGATAAGAAGGGAAATATCTTGAAGTTGAAGAAGTGGACCCAAGAGCAACACCTAAAGTTCAAAACCGAAGTTAAGGTAACAAAACTTTTAGAAGATTTGATACCTAATGATATTTTGTCTAGGCTAGGAGATTACATGGATGCCAAGGAGATATGGAGCAAGTTGGCAAGATTCCATGAGGAGCCCAAAGAACAAGAGTGCTCATCCGCTCAGTTGGAGGAGGAGACCGAAGAAGAGAGCACATCATCCTCATCACAAGAAAGTGATGATTCAGAAGTTGATGGAGAATCAACATCCGGATCGAGACCGGTGGAAGAAGATGAAGAAGTAGGAGAAGCCTCCACCTTTAGAATTGAGGGGGAGGAGATTAGAGCATCTACACTAGAGCAACCTCAAGAGGAACCATCAACTTCCGGTCGAGAAGATGAACAAGCTCAAGAGGCTTCCACCACGGACCTAGGTAACTCAAACATATGTGTTAATAATAAAATGCATATAATATGTTTTGAGTGTAGAGAAAATGGGTACTATAAAAGCAAGTGTCTAAAAAGAGTAAAGAAGACTCCACCGATGCCTAAAAGTCAAGAGAAGTCAAATGAAGCCGGAGTCCCCACCAAGAAGAGCAAGGAGCACGTGGTGTGCTTCAAATGCCATCAAAAGGGACATTACCAGAGTCAATGTAAAAAGGGAAAGAAAAAGACCCAAGAAGGAGCATCGCATGTAGGGGGAGCTAAGGCTAACCCTAAGGTATATTTTAATGCACCTTCTAGTTTAAATGTCAAAAAGCATGCTAGGAATAATTTTAACAATCTTGCTATTGTACATGAAAAGCATGCCAGGAACAATGAATATTGTTTAGGAGCTAAGAAGGTCAACCTTAGGAATAAGGAGAAATTTGGGACTAATGTCCCTAAAACAAATTTACCTAAAGACAAATCTAGGTCAAATAATTCTAGACCAATTCTACCTAGGGAGACAATTAGAAAGATACAAGAGTACCTAGGTTTTAACCCCAAGTGGACTAGGCATATGCCTAGGAAGAACCATGCCCAAGGATTAAATCAAAATTCAAAAATTGGGCAATTAGAGTTTGAAAATCAAGCCTTGAGGTCAAGGCTTGAGAAACATGAAAAGACCCTTGCAAAAATGACAAATCAAATGCAAAGGTCAAATGGTCAAACTCTAGGGTCTAGAAGTCAAAGTCAAAACCTAAGGCATAGGAGACAAGAGTCAACCAAGGGCAAGAAAGGTTTGAGTCACAAACCTAAGCCTAAGGTGACTTATCATAATGTTCCATTTGATTATAGAATTAAACCTAGGTCTAAGAAGACCAAGGTCAATAGGGAAGTCATCCCTAAGGTTGACCAAGGTAGGTGCTTAGTTGCCAAGGTTTCCATGAAACCTAGGAAGACCACAAAGAAGGTTACTAGGGAGGCAATCCCTATGATTAACCTAGGCAAGACTACAATGACCAAGGCTAACAAGCCTAGAAGGGTCATTAGGAAGGTATCTACGGAGGTCATCCCTAAGGAATACCTAGTAAACCCTAGGAGCTCAAATAGGTTTTGGGTTCCTAAGAGCGTGATCCGATTCACGCTAGATGGGTTTAGGTGTGTCAACCTTGATTGGAAGGGTAGCTAACCCAACCATAGCAAAGTTGGCACTTTAGGATATTTTCAAGGTTATGGATACCTTGGAAATAGAATTGAATTTAAATCATAAAAGTTTTTAGGATGTGCCAATATATTTTTGGAATTATGAAAAATCAATCAAATTGGCACAATTTAGGTTTAGAGGTCTTAGTGTGTCATTTTGGGTTTTTGGCACACTTGGAGGATTAGTAGGAATATGGCAAAATATATTTAACTATATCAAATGGCATCAAATATTAAAAGTTAGGTATTATTATACCTATACCTTTTATCTTCCATGACTTATTTGTCATATAATAATGCCATGACTGTTGGATCAATGCGGTTCGCTAGAGGGGGGGGGGTGAATAGCGAAAGGAAAAAACTTTTTCGAATTCGTTTCAAGACAAATATACGCAGCGGAAAGATAAGCAAAACAAGAAGTAAAGGAGACAATAGAAACAAGATATTTACTTGGTTCGTAGCCGAAGGCTACTACTCCAAGGCCCTAGTGGTCCTTGACCACGCACGGAGGGCAAATCACTAAACAAACTCCTCCTCGTTGGAGGTAGGAGTTAATCGATACAAAAAAACTTGAGGTAGAGGGACACTCCCCCTCTCCTCGTTACGATAGAAAAATAGCTTCGAAGAATGTAAATGAGCAACGACACTAAAATTAAAACCGACGTACAAAAATAAAGGAAATGAAACCTAGACGTCGGAGAAGAAGAAGCACGTTGTTGTCGGTAGCTTTGCGGAGACTTTTTGGAAGCTTAGAATTGTTGATGAAACCCTTGGTTTGGCCCTCCTTTTATAGCCTTTGAGCCCCTTTTCGAGTGGGTCTTCAACCAATCACAAATGGACACCAAACCGCTTTGAGATGGAGTGATAAGCCTTGACTCCTCGAATCTGATCATTGACCATCAGTCGACTGATGGCAATCATCAGTCGACTGATGGCAGCATCAGTCGATTGATGACCTTCTAATGATCGTGATACGGCAATGAGTCCTCCAAGCTGGCAGTCGACTGATGCTTGCTGCAAGTCAAAGTTAGCTCAATAAAAACATAATTTCGATGGTCGTCGACCATCCGATCTCGACCTAGACCATCTATAAGATGTCTTTGGTCGGATCTATGCTTAAGATCATCCCCGTAAAGAGGATACGACCTTACTTACTCTCACACACACGAGCTTACCTTGATACTTACGTGTCGCTTTTGCTTCCGGCCTTCCACTCGATTCCTTCGGCTCCCTCCAAAGTAACTCGAGTATCGCCCGACCACCACGGCTTCCTCCGGGTGTCGCTAGCCTTCAGCTCCAGCTATATCAATCTTCTGCACACTCGATTCAGCTCGTGAGAAAACAAAATAGACTTAACTTTGTGTCTTTGCTATAATCAAAACATAGGTTCGATTTCGGTGCCTCACTGCACCAACAATCTCCCCCTTTTTGATATATGGCAAAAACACACAAAGTTAAGGAAATTAAGTGCATGAAACAGTAAAGACAATAAGCAAAAGTAGGAGTAGTAAAAATATTTCTCAAGTACTCCCCCTTGAGGAAACCTCCCCCTTGACCGAGGGTGAGTCTTGAAGAAAGACCTTAATCCTCCCCCTTGAGGGTTGCTTTAAGTAATTAACATTACTTAAAGTTAGCTTTAGTAAAACGTTTTAGTTAAGCCCTTTCTCCCTCTTAAGTAAAACATTAACGACATAAATAAGTTAAGAATTCTCTTAACTCGGTGGCCTTTTGTTAAAAGTTAAATAAGTTTTCAAACCTAAAGTTAACTTTTGGTTTAAACATGAAGTAAGAGTAAAAAATTTTGACCCTTAACTTGGTCTTTTTCTCCCCTTTTGCCGTATATCAAAAAAGAGTAAGGAGTGTGTGGAGACCAAAATAAGTGCTAAATTTAAAGTCCAAGCATGTTCCACATTTTTATTAAAAAATAATATATTGAAAATAAGCTCATCTATGAAATGTTCGACTCATATTTGGCTTGATTGATATGAAGGATCAACCAGTCCTGGTCAGAGTCGGTTAGTATGTATGATTATACTCCGTGGTTCATAGCGATGAACTAGCTCTACATCCGGAACTGTGGAGTAAGGTCCTAACATCTCACGCCCATCTACGTGGCTAAGTACACAAACACATTAGTCCTATGTGTTGTGAGATGTGAGATGTCTTGGCTCCTTAAATCTATAGGATCATGATATCTAAGGTATGTCCTATGCTAGTTCCATGAAAAAGTAAGAAATAGTAGTAAGAAAATATAATTTGCAAGTTTCTATTCTATTACGCACATGCCTAATTTTCGTCTCAAGAGACTAAATTCGGCTTCGGGTAGTGGTTTAGTAAATATGTCTGCTAGCTTAGACTTGAGTCAACATATTCAAGTTGTATGGAGCCGTTGGCTACAGGTTCTCGAATGAAATGGTGTTTTACCTCTATATGCTTTGTCCTTGAATGACATATAGGATTCTTAGTTAGATTTATCGAACTTATATTGTCTACAAAAATTTTAGTTTTGGTGAAGTCCAACCTAAAGTCTCGGAGAGTGTGCTTCATCCAAAGAAGCTGAGTTACACACTCACCCATCGCAACGTATTCGGCTTCGGTGGTAGATAAGGCAACACAATGTTGCTTCCTACTGCACCAACTCACTAGACTTGAGCCGAGTAGTTGACAACAACCACTCGTGCTCTTTCTATCGAGTTTACTACCGGCATAATCCGAATCGGAGTAGCCGATTAGTTCGAACTCCGTAGATCTAGGGTACCAAATACCAACGTTAAGTGTACCCTTAAGATATCTAAGGACACGCTTAACTAGGGTTAGGTGAGACTCCTTAGCACAGGTTTGAAACCTGGCGCACATACTATCGCGAATAGGATGTCGGGTCGACTCGCAGTTAAGTATAGAAGACTTCCTATTGCGCTCCTATAGTACTTTAAGTCAATGGACTTACTTTCTAGGTCTTCTCCTACGTTAACATTTATCGCCATTGGGGTGTTTATTACCTTAGCGTCTTGCATTCCAAATCTTTTAATTAACTCCTTAGTGTATTTTTGTTGATATAGGTATATACCATCCTTAGTTTGTTTAATTTGTAGACCTAAAAAGAAACTTAACTCGCCTACCAAGTTCATTTCCAACTCACTTTCCATGAGTGAAACGAACTCGTTTAGTAAGGCTGAGTTAGATGTTCCAAAAATTATATCGTCTACGTAAATTTGAGCTATGAATATTTCTTTACCTAAGGTTTTTACAAAGAGAGTTGGGTCAACTAAGCCTTGGTTAAACCCTTTTGACTTAAGATGGATTGAAAGTCTCTCGTACCAAGCTCGAGGAGCTTGTTTAAGTCCATAGAGAGCTTTCTTAAGTTTTAGAACATGGTCGGGTTTATCTAGATTTTCGAATCCGGAGGGTTGGCTAACATAAACTTCTTCTTTAATGTATCCATTTAGGAATGCCGACTTAACATCCATTTGAAACAGCTTAAATCCTCGATGTGCGGCATAAGCTAGCAACATTCGAATGGATTCGAGTCTAGCTCTTGGGGCATAGGTTTCATTCGTAATCTAAGCCTTCGACTTGGCTAAATCCTTTGGCGACTAACCGAGCCTTGTTTCTAACTACTTCACCTTTATCATCAAGCTTATTTCAAAACACCCACCTTGTTCCAATTATCGTTTTGTCTTTAGGTGGTGGTACTAATTCCCACACTTCATTCCTAGTAAATTGAGCTAGCTCTTCTTGCATTGCAATAATCCAATCGGGATCAAGAAGAGCTTGTTCAATTGATTTGGGTTCTATCTTTGAAATTAAGGAAATTTGACTAAGGTTCCTATAGGATGCTCTAGTTCGAACTCCTAGATTAGGATCTCCTATCACTTGATCGATAGGGTGGTTAGTCTGAGTCCTAGATTGGGTTGGGTTTGTGTCACCTAATGTTTGATCAATGGGGTGACTTGGTTGAACACTAGTTTGGTTGGAGTCATCTATCACTTGATCAATAGAGTGACTAGGTTGACTTAGGTTAGGATTAACACTAGACCTGATCTCCGGATCAGAGTAAGGTCTAGTATGAATCGGCTCGCTAATTAGGGTTGCCGGGGGTTTTGTAGGTTCATGTCCTTCATCGAATACTACATTGATAGTCTCCTCGACTCTAAGGGTGTCGTGGTTATATACTCTATAAGCTCTACTTGTAGTCGAGTATCCTAGAAAGATTTCGATCGTGGTTTTGGATGTAAATTTCCCTAGGTAATCCTTAGTGTTTAGGATATGTACCTTACACCCAAATACCCTAAAGTACTTGATGTTAGGTATTTTATCGTGATAAATCTCGTACGAGGTCTTAAGGTGCCTCTTTACCATAAGGATCCTATTTTGGACATAGCAAGTCGTACTACTGCCGCCTAAACCCTATCAGTAGGTCGATTCGCTCAACATGGTCCTAGCGCTTCTTGTAGAGTTCGGTTTTCCGCTCCACTAGGCCATTTTTTGAGGGTCCTAGGGCAAGAGAATTCATGGTGGTATCCGTTTAGGTTACAGAAGTCGGTGAACCTTTGATTTTCGAATTCACCACCATGATCGCTTCTAAGTCTTTTAACCTTAAGGTCTTTTTGATTCTCGATTAATTTGAATAGATTGATTAATTGATCTAGGGTATCACTTTTATGCTTGATGAACCTAACCCAGGTAAACCTGGAGTAGTCGTCAATTATGACTAAGCAATATTGACTTCTATTGAGTGACTTGGCTCCATGTGAATCGAATAGATCCATATGCAGGAGCTCAAGTACACTTGAGGTTCGTTCTTGGTTAGTTAACTTGTGTTGTGTCCTTGGTTGTTTTCCTTGTTGACAAGCATTACAGATTTTATTAACCAAGTTGTTGAGGTTGGGTAAGCCTCTGACTAATCCACTCTGACTCATCTTGTGGACGAGTCTTGGGTGCGAGTGACCGAGTCGTCGATGCCACAACCATGATTCCTCTTGCCGTGTCATAAGACACTTAGTTGAGGAGTTGGTTAAGTTGATCGTATAAATGTTGTTATTTCTAGTTCCTTTAAGAATTGTTTTAGAGGTTTCGTTGGTATTAATTATGCATTCATTTTCTAGAAATATAACCTTATAGTTATTATCACACAATTGGCTTACACTTAGTAAGTTATATTCAAAATTCTCTACAAGTAATACATTTTTAATAACAAAATTCGTGTTAAGCTCGATATCACCTGATCCGATGATTTTGAGCTTGCCGTTATTCCCAAAGGCTACCGATCCTTGTCGTTTGAATCGAAGCTTTGCGAATTTGAGTTGATCCCGTCATGTGCTCCGAGCAATCACGTCCAACATCCATTGACCCTACACACAAGGTGGTTGGATTGGATGTTAGATTTTTTTGTTAAGAAAATTGGTTGTAAGTTGTTAACCCTAGGTCATCTCACCGGAGTCTATATGATCAAGCATGTTATACTTATGTGTTTTTTGAGATGACTTTCAATTAAGTTGATTGAGTGGATTTAGGTTCAAGTAATTTTATGTTAGATTTGGATTTAACCCTAGGCTTGTCAAGTTTACCTTTTCAAGATCATGGCTTCCAGGTCGTGGCGAGGCACAGGGGCCTTCTTTTATCGGATCATCGACCACTTCCTTAGACAAAGCCATTTTCAAGAAAATGATGACTTGACTCACCTAAAATTATTTCCTCATCTAACTAGTTATTTTTGAAAAGAGGCTCCCCGAGGCTCAATCTTTTCGAAGAATTTTAGTTGGTTATGTTTTTGAAAAGAGGCTCCCCGAGGCTCAATCTTTTCGAAAAATTTTAGATGGTTATGTTTTTGTTCTAAGTGAGTTCACAAGTTTTAAAGTACAAACTTTCTAAGTTAAAGCATGCAATTTCTAAGTTAAAGCATAAACATATTTTGTACTGGCTCCCCCTAGACCGTTGAATCGGTTCGGTCTATCCACATAGTGGATTTGGTCCTTGGGAACCCAGTACGGGTTGGATCCTAGAGTTGAAATCAAAAAGTTCTTAGGGACTCATGCTTGGACATGTTTCTTATGTCGACTTACAATCGACATATACGACCTATTAGTCGTGTTTGAGTTAAACCCGAGTCCAGCCTTGTTGTACACGGCCCTTTGAGATCCAAGTAGGAGGTCAAGTCCTTTGGATCCCAAAGTGAACCTTTCCAACGTGTTCCTAAGACCTTCGACTTGATTTTTCAAGAGAGAGTTCTCAACTTCGAGCTTTTCAACTCGAGTTGAGTCCTTCTCTTGAACTCGACTAGTCGAAGAGGTTAGGGAGACCTCGTGTTTGAGGAGTTTAACCTCCTCAACAAGGGTCTCGACCTTGGACTCGGACTTAGCTAACTTCCTAGACAAAAACCTAACCGTATTATGTAAAGTATTAAATAAAGCTCGACTCACCTTAAGGGTATCTTTTGAACCGGATGCGTATCCGTGGCTTGACTTGAAGGTAGCTTCGTAGTCCGAGAGTCATCCTCGAGTTCACGACTCAAGTTCGGTCTCCGTGTCTGACTCAATTGATTTCGCCATGAAGACGTGATCTCCGTCTTCTTCGGATGACGCTTCTTCCCATGTCGCGTTGAGGGCCTTCTTATGCTTAGGTGCTTGGTGGTTGAGCTTGGGGCACTCGGACTTGATGTGTCCAAACCTGTTACACTCATAACACCTAATGTTAGAACTTTTAGATTTACCTTGGTTGGGTCGAGTCGTGGTTCGCTTTCGTCCCTTGGCTATCCTTCGAGCTAGGTTCATTAGTTCGGCAGTCAACTCCGGGTCAACTTCTTCTTCGGACTCGTCTTCCTCCTCGGTTGGTGGTGGCTTGCTTGCGATTTTCTGCTTCTTTGAACCTGCAAACAAGGCTATACCCCTCTCGGGCTCCGAGTTAGACTGCTCATGAAGTTCAAAATCCGAAAAGAGTTCATCTAACCTAATTTTAGAAAGGTCCTTAGAGACCTTATAGGCATCGACCATGGATGCCCATAAGGTAGTCCTCGGAAAAGAGTTTAGGACATACCTTATAAGATCGCGATTTTCGACCTTTTGCCCGATTGCATGTAGGTTGTTGACTATGTCTTGAACACGGGCGTGGAGTTGCATCGCGGACTCGTGTTCCTGCATTTTTAGTGTGTACAATTTATTGAATAACAAATCACGTTTGCAAACCTTAGCTTGATCCGATCCTTCGTGTAACTCGATTAGTTTTGTCCAAAGATCCTTTGCGCTTATGAAGGGGCCAACGCGATTTAGCTCCTCCTTGGATAGGCCACATTGGAGGATTTGTGTCGCCTTGGCGTCGGCTTCGACTTGTCGTTTTGTTGCAACGGTCCATTGATCATAATCCAAGGAGTCACCCACTTCATTGTTCGGAAGTGTGAAACCCGTTTGAATTATGATCCACATCTCAATTTGGGTTTTGAGAAAGCATTCCATCCGACCTTTCCAGTAACGGAAATCATCTCCGTTGTAAAACGGAGGTCGGACGGTGCTAAAACCCTCGAGATGGGCCATTAGAACAAAAAGACAAGGAGACTAAAATGAAAACCTAGCAACAACAAAAACATATGAAAGTACCAAGACTTGCGTCTTGGATTAGTAGTGCGGGAAATAAAAAGAAATAAACGAAAAATAGAAAGTTAAGCAAAGAAATAAGAAACTAAATAAAAAGTAAGTACTCACAACCTTCGATGTCCCCGAAAGGCTACTAAACGTCGTTTTTTGAGGATGAAAACAGCTTGTTACGGGGGTAAACCCCAATAAGAAGTGTAGATCTCTGCGAGAGCTTCGATTTGGTAGGTAGACCGTGTCGTGGGTCAACTTGTACGAAAAGTTATGCCCGTTTGACCGTCGGCTACTCCAAAAGCGAATACTTGCAAAACAAAATCAAACGAAGAGTACCAAGACTTCGTCTTGGATTAGTAGTGCGGGAGAAAAATTTAAACGAACGAAAAACAAATCTGTGAAAAAAAGTTAGATTGGTGGTTTCACCAAATCTAAGCGCCCCCGGCTCTGATACCAATTGTTGGATCAATGCGGTTCGCTAGAGGGGGGGGTGAATAGCGAAAGAAAAAACTTTTTCGAATTCGTTTCAAGACAAATATACGCAGCGGAAAGATAAGCAAAACAAGAAGTAAAGGAGACAATAGAAACAAGATATTTACTTGGTTCGTAGCCGAAGGCTACTACTCCAAGGCCCTAGTGGTCCTTGACCACGCACGGAGGGCAAATCACTAAACAAACTCCTCCTCGTTGGAGGTAGGAGTTAATCGATACAAAAAAACTTGAGGTAGAGGGACACTCCCCCTCTCCTCGTTACGATAGAAAAATAGCTTCGAAGAATGTAAATGAGCAACGACACTAAAATTAAAACCGACGTACAAAAATAAAGGAAATGAAACCTAGACGTCGGAGAAGAAGAAGCACGTTGTTGTCGGTAGCTTTGCGGAGACTTTTTGGAAGCTTAGAATTGTTGATGAAACCCTAGGTTTGGCCCTCCTTTTATAGCCTTTGAGCCCCTTTTCGAGTGGGTCTTCAACCAATCACAAATGGACACCAAACCGCTTTGAGGTGGAGTGATAAGCCTTGACTCCTCGAATTTGATCATTGACCATCAGTCGACTGATGGCCATCATCAGTCGACTGATGGCAGCATCAGTTGATTGATGACCTTCGGCAGTCGACTGATACACGGCAGTCGAGTCCTCCAAGCTGGCAGTCGACTGATGCTTGCTGCAAGTCAAAGTTAGCTCAATAAAAACATAATTTCGATGGTCGTCGACCATCCGATCTCGACCTAGACCATCTATAAGATGTCTTTGGTCGGATCTACGCTTAAGATCATCCCCGTAAAGAGGATACGACCTTACTTACTCTCGCACACACGAGCTTACCTTGATACTTACGTGTCGCTTTTGCTTCCGGCCTTCCACTCGATTCCTTCGGCTCCCTCCAAAGTAACTCGAGTATCGCCCGACCACCACGGCTTCCTCCGGGTGTCGCTAGCCTTCAGCTCCAGCTATATCAATCTTCTGCACACTCGATTCAGCTCGTGAGAAAACAAAATAGACTTAACTTTGTGTCTTTGCTATAATCAAAACATAGGTTCGATTTCGGTGCCTCACTGCACCAACAATGACATCATGTTTATTTTTAATCATTTAATATGTCATGATCATGTTAGGATTAAGGTTTAATGTCATGTGTTTTTAGATTATATCATATGCCATGACATCATGATCATTGGCCATGCTTAATTATGTTATTATTTATGCCATGATCATTCATGCATTTAATTTGATTAAAAATGATTTAAGGATAATGACATGACTTGGAGTCCCATTTATAAGAGAATCAAGTAGTATTGCCTTAAAAAATGCATGAGGCTTTAGATTAAGAAAACAAAACCCACATCTCATATCTAAATTGACATGTATGTGTATTTATACATCCTAGATACATGTGAGATGCTAAGATATGAGTTAAGTTCAAGGTGCATAGTTTTTGCATCTAGATGAACTAAAATTCATCTTATCTTAATTGTGGATCATTGGGAAAGCTAGTATACAAGTCATAAACATTAAGCCCAAGGAATATGATCCAATATAGGTTTTCAAAATCTTTTTAAAATCCTTTTAGAAAACCTTGGTGAAGTGTATCTTTTGATAGCAATCACCATTGATGAAGTTGATACAAATTGAGCTAAAACATTGAAGTTTTTCTTCACTTTTGAACTTTGTATCAATTTCGATATTTTATAGGTAAAATATTTTTCAAATATTTTTCACCCATTGTATTACTTATAATTAATATACATATGAATTTTCATGATTTTTTGATATACGTAGAATTACTTACACTTTTCTAAATTTCATTTCTGATAATTGAAATTCTGATATTTCAGTTATCAGTCGACTACCCTTGGTGGCAGTAGACTGATTGGTACGACAGTCGATTGATCTCTGATATAGTCGACTGCCAGGCTAATTTCGAGAAAAACAAGATTGTTTAGCCCATTTTCAGCTATGGTAAAGTTCCCTAACCACTCCTAATCCTAGGATATGCTTTGGGAAGTATTATAAAGGGTGAAAATCCATTTGATATGGATTAGGAGAGTTGTTAGGGTGATGTATCAAATTTAAGGAGTTGGAAAGTTCAATGTTGAACTTTAAACTTATTTTTGATGGTTTAGAGTTCCTATTAGCTTAGGAATTTCCCAAGGACATTGTTGGTGCAATGGTCAAGGGGGAGCAAGCCTTTAGGGGGAGGTATCCATCATGGAATGATGGATGATATTTTTCCTCATGAAAGGGGAAAATGGAATTTTGAGATACCTGATGTGTGTAAATCAAGCTATATTTTCACTACTCCATATGCATGCATTTTATCTCATTTCATGTCCTTGGCATGTATTTTATCATGATTTAGTTAAGTTTAGCATATTTTGGACGAAGAGATTGGTTTTGGGTGTTTTTCATGTTAACAGGGCGAAGAAGCAGGCATATCAAAACAACACAGGCGTGTTATCAGTGACACGTCCGTGTCAGGAGTTCCAGCGCTCAACACTCCACAGTTCAGCCTTCGACATGCCCCGTTCAAAGCGCTGACACGACCGGCGTATCAAAACAACATAGGCATGTTATCAGTGACACGTCCGTGTCAGGAGTTCCAGCGCTCAACATGCCCCAGTTCAGCCTTCGACACGCCCCGTTCAAGCACAACACGGTCGGTGGGAAATGCGCGACACGCCTATGCCCTCATTTGGCATGGGCATGTTGTCCTGATTCCAGATTTCCTTTTCTGCGAGCAACTCGACGAAGCCGCGATCTTCGTCTCAATTAAAGGAAAATCTTTTGCCTTAATTAAAGAGGAGGCCAAGGCTATAAAAGAGGAGATATTCTAACCCTAAGAGAACGACGGAGGGTCAAAAGGATGACAGAAGAAGGAAGGAGTCGACGACAGAGGAACACAGATGACACTAAGTATCGTAATTTCTTTCTCTAACAATTCTTGTTCGACCATGGAGTAGTGTCTTGTAATCTTAGGATGGGGGAGTATCCCTTGACGATTTATGATGGATGATGTAATCTATACTACTTGAATTATTGTTTGTTTTGATATGTTTTTGGATTCTTATTGATAAACCTAAGGAGCTAAGGGGAAGTACCTAACAGTGAACCCAAGTTCCCGAAACCAAAAACCAACTAGGGATAAACTCCTGTCAAGTAGCGGTAGTGTATCTATGAGGGCTTGCGGGGGTTTCGTGACAGGTCCCCTTAGCTAATTATGGTCCGGTGTGCAAACCTATCGTGAAAAGGAAATTTAGACTCTAAAGGAACTCTTATGGACTTAATGGATCTATCAAATCCAGTTTTTACCAAGTAACGGAGGTAAGACTAGGGAGGTTCATGGGGTCTCGTGTGACAGTCCCCTTAGCTGATTATGATCCCCTACGCTCGAATACCGTGATAGGTAAATTGAGTTTGATAGGTACAGTTAGCGTAGACCTCGAAAGGGGCCGTTGATTTACCTTAGGATAGGTTCCATCAAAACAACTCTAATAGGGGTAGGAAAGAATTAAATCACCTTAGAAATTGTCGACGTGGTGAAACCCATATCCTAAGATTCTCCTCAACTTTTGACTTTTAGCTCGTTCTTCTCATTCGTTGTTCTTGACTGCTCAGTTTCTTTGCTTAATCCACAAATTGATTGACTAGATAACTTGGTATGATGATCATTCGGTAATTGTCCCAATCCCTGTGGGATCGATATTTTTATTACTTGACGACAACCGTGCACTTGCGGAAAATAACACATCAAGTTTTTGGCGTCGTTGCCAGGGATTGGCACTCAATATTGAATTGAGCGTGTTTTATTACTTGAATGCTAGGGCCAAGGGTGTGGAGTTATGGACTCAAACCAAGGGCTTGAGGCTAATAGAAGTGACTTGAAGGTTGAGGTATAGGCTAAGGGTACCCAATGGTATGATAAAGTCGATGGAAGCACCTGACGGCTAACACGAAGAGTGAAGGAGTCAAGGAGGACTCAGATGGACTCTGAGGTCATGAAGCTGATGAAGGTGGCTAGAAGGCTTAGGTCTAGGCCTAGGATGAGTATCAAGTATGAGGGTATCATACTTGGGTTAAACCTCATATTTGAGGTTTATCAATCGATTAGTGGTATTGACCAGTCGATTGGTCGAATGAACGACACTCTGGAGGACTAGTTGACTCGAACAATCACTGGGATTATGACTAAGTCGACTGGTCGAGTAGTCAACCTATGGCTCTAGAAATCGACTGGTGGCTTGCACCAGTCAACTAGCCGTAAGTGGACAGGGCACAGAAGGGTTCGTAGTGGACTGGTGACTCATTACAGTCGACTGGTGACCATGGCAGTTGACTACTAGGTTAGGGCAGTCGACTAGTCGGGCATAATCCAATATGGATTTGTCCGTTGTAAGACAACGGTACTATGAGCAGTCAACTACCAAGCGAAAAATAGCCCGACGCATGCTTTAAATGGAGATCATGATGGAGGTTTCGAATAGCGATTCTTGGGTGATTTAGAGGCAAAATCCTACTACATTTCAAGTCTTCAAAGGCCATCTAAAGCAACCAAAGCATCAAGCAATTAAAGCAATCTTTTGTAAAGTGTTCTTTACTTGTATTTGCTTTTGTATTTCATTTTTGTTGTATTTTACTTTTATAAGAGATTTCTCCACCTCTGGTGTCATATCGAAAAGGAGAAATTCATAGTGAGGGTAGATCACTAGAGCACCGCCGTGGAGTAGGAAATAAGATTCTGAACCGCGTAAAATCCTTGTGTTGTGATTGTGCGTGTCTTGTGTTTTTGTTTTGTGCTATTTGTTTTGTATTCCATTGTGCACTAACATTGTTGTAGATGAGCATGAACACAATCGAATAAAAGAAATCGAACAACACTATTCACCTCTCCCTCTAGATCACCAAACGGTCCCCAACACATAACACAAATAGGGATATACTCAAGAATAACCTTTTTATTAGCAACAATATCCCTAGCAAAGTTATACTTTATAACTATATGCTTTCTCTTGTAGTGATATTTGGGATTCTTTGAAAAAGCTATAGCAGCTTGACTGTCACAGTAGATAGTAACAGGACTCCCACTGTCTCTAGCAATCTTCAGATGTTTTTGGAACCTTCTTAACTAAATAGCATCTTGCACAACTGCTGAACATGCTACTTATTCAATTCACATTGTAGACAAGGCTATACAAGCATGTTTCTTACTATTCTAGGAAATGGTGCCACTATTCAGCAAGAATGCATAACTTGATGTGGATTTCCTATCAACCAGATCCCCAACCCAATCTGCATATGAATAACCATTCATGCTCATATATGATCCTTGAAAATAGAGATAATAATCTGATGACACGTTTAGAAATCTAAATATCCTCTTCATCGCTTTCTAGTGTCTCAGTTCTGGGTTTGACTAGAACCCGCTGACTAAGCTAAAAACATAGTTGATATCAGGACGAGTACATAACATAGTACACATCAAACTACCAATAGCATTAGCATAAGTTCTTTTATTCATCTCGGCTATTTCCTCAGGAGTCTTGGGACACATACTTTTGTTCATAATAGTACCTCTCACATTAGGTGTTTGTTCAATGTTGTAATCAGACATACTGAAATGTTATAACATCTTATTTATATAAGACTCTTGAGACAAGTCCAAAAGTCTTTTAGATCGATCTCTATGATCTTTACTCCTAAGATGTACTCAACTTTTCCCATATCTTTTATGCCAAACAATAATGAAAGTCACTTTTTAACTTCTATCACAAATCCTATGTTAATTCTTGCTATCAGCATATCATCAACATATAATGATAAAAATGACATACTTTCCTTTTTCCTTTCTCAGTAAAACACAATGATCCTCATTGATCATCTCGAAATCATAAGATAAAATAACTTCGTTAAATCTTATGTTCCATCATCTTGATACTTACTTTAGCCCATATATAGAATTTTTAATTCTACATACTTTCTCCTCTCGTTCTTCAACAATGAAACCTTCTGGCTGAACCATATAGATTTTTTCATCAAGCTCACCATTAAAGAAAGCAGTTTTTACATCCATTTTATGTAATTCCAAGTCATAATGATCTATTAAAGTCAAAATAACTTGTATTGACACAAACTTCACTACAAGAGAAAATGTCTCTTCATATTCAATACTCTCTAGTTGGGTATATCCTTTTGCAACCAAATGAGCTTTGTATCTTTTAATCGATCCATCTGCTTTCCTCTTTATTTTGAGAATCCACTTATTTCCAATAGCCCTTCGGCCAAGAGGAAGATCGACTAAATCTCAAATATTATTTATTTTCATAGGCTCCATCTCTTCTACCATAGCAACTTTCTACTTTTCTATAACTCTACATCACAATGCTTCCTCAACATATTGAGGTTCATCATTGCCAACTGGGAGTATCATCACACTACAAGAAAAAGGAGAATTAGCGATGAAACTTTTTCGTCGCTAATAGTAAAACTTCGCCGCTAAATAACGTTTACGACGAAAAACTTTCGTCGCTAGACTCATTGTAATAAGCCTATCGCTAAGACACATTAGCGACAATTTATAATGTATTCGTCGGTAATATTAATGACGAAAATAAAAACGTTGCTAAAAAAAATTATTTCATCGCAAAACCTCGACGACGAAAAATAGGAAAATCATATATACTAGCGACAAAATATACAAAAATCATCGCTAAGTGCTTATTTTTGCCCAAGCGACTAGCGCCTCGACTGGAGACACTTTTACGGCGATATTAAAATTTTCGTCGCTAATGTCTAATCTTGGGCCAGCCACTGAAGCAAGAGCTTTTCAACTGGCGCCTCGACTGGATGTACTTTGGCGACGAACATATATAATTTTCGTCACTAACATCCTACAACAGTCGAACGCCTCGACTAGTGAGCTGACTGATACTCCAAATATCGTCAGTTAGCGACGAATTTGTCAAGTTTTGTTGCTAAACCTCAAAATCCTGAAGCCGTATATCGACAGTTAGCGACGAATTTATATAATTTCGTCGCTAACCATCAAAAAAAAATTTCCAGAATCCTTTTTATTTGTATTCGAAATCCTGTAATACAATATCAACCACACAATATAACTTACCAACTTACAACTAAAACATTAAAACCTACATATACATTTAAAGGCAACTAACATAACATCAAATTTAAAGTCCATAACACAAAATTTAATAAATTCATAGTATTTATTTGCAAACACACACTAAAATTCACAAGTTCACTAACTCTAAGATGGAGGAGGAGATGGAGCTGAAGATGGCTCATGCATTAATGAATGTAATGCTCCAAGTGCAAGCCGATTCAGAATTGCTTTGAACATATCTTGTCTCAATCTCATTGATGCCAACTCTTCTTCATTGCTAGCTAATCGAGCTTTAGTGTTTGCTAGCTCCTCTTTGGTGGACTGAAGTTCTTCACGCAGTGCTGCATTAGTTGTTCGGGATGAGGAGCTGACATCTGAAGAAGTGAATCTAACTGGTTTCGCCCCACTTCAAAGTCCTCTAATATATCCAGAGCGAACACCTAGGACTTGATCACACACTTGATCTACAATCTGAACTGCATCGATGTCATCTCCGGTTTCTTGAGACTGGATGTGTTCATCTCGTAGTCTCACCATATCAACCTAAGAATAACAAACACATTATCAATAATTTTACAAAGAATTACTAATATTTTAAAAAAACTTTACTAAATTTTATGTAGTATATCTTACGTATGCAGCCTCGGCTCTCTCCCCACTCCATCCTTTGATGAGGTACAGTGGGTTGTATTAAAGACGGTAATATGATCTTTTCTCTGAGACTGATCGGGCTGAAAATAATATAATGTGTTAATATTAAAAATACCAACCAATATACTTTAACTATAAAATTTATACTTACACTGTCGTAACTGTACTGGATGAATGATTTTGAGCCACCTCGATGGGTAAAGGGTAGTTGTGCTCGATTTTGGGCATTTATTGCCGATCGTGTCTATAATATCAAAATTTGTTAAGATAAAACTTAAAACATGAGTTGCACATATTTTAATTTATATATAACTCAGATAATTGGTATAGATTAGTTACCTGAAATTTTTCTGATTCAAACAGATCGCACATATAGTCCTAGTTTTCCTGCGTCTCACAAAACTCCCTTGGCATATGATGTCGTCGCTTGGTGGGGGAAAATGCAGTAGACTCTTATAATGAGTGTGCATCTTGTTTCGATTATCTATGTACCGTGCACTCATTAATCTGTCGGTTTCCTTCCTCACCGACGTTGCCTCCTCGGCAAAACTGATATCAAAAGTAGCCTTAAAAAAATTCCAATATTGAAATTTAATAATGAATGATGGTTGATTCTTTAAATAGAAAAATACCCGTACTTACTGATAATCGATCATATATCATCTGTTTATTATCCTCAGGGATATGCTTCCAGCTCTTAGCTTGTAGGGGGCGAACTTCTTAATTGACAAACCTAACTCTGTCATAAAAGCAGCTGCATTCGTCCCTATAGGGTGACCATCGCTCTTATGGAAGGTAATGGGTAATCTACCCCGTTCCTCTATTTGCTGTCAGAGCCGATCCCAGTGTGTGCCCCGTGTCTCTCTATGTGTCGGATGACGTGTAAATAAAAGAATGTTAACAATTACCAAGTTAAATATATAGGAAACAAAATATATATACATACTTAAAAGCACATAACTAACCTGTAGGAGCAGGAGCACTATCATTATCTGGCGTAGGCACAACTGAAGGGGGCTAAATTCTTTTAGGCGGCATAGCTGTGACAAAAGCATTATATACAGATCGACATATAAAAGAAAGATTATATTAAATACATGAAATATAAATGAAGAACAATATAAATACCGTGTAAATACATCTAATCACTATCATCATATAAAAAGGATAAATAATCATTTGTCTCACTGTCACTTTCACTATCTTCACCATCAACAATACGATTACTTTGAGCGCCCATATCCATATCCACTTGTGCATTTGCCATATTAATTTGGAGATGCTCAACATCTAATCGACAAAGATGAGTTATTGTTAAGTCTTTACCAACTACTGAAGTTGAATCATTAGATGAAATTTCTTGGTTTGACTCCATGATCAAGATATTACCACCCTCAAAATCTTCAGATACCTCCTCAACTTCAGTTACTTCGTATATATTGCGGTGGTGAACCCTTTGCACGATCTTCCAATGACCTCCATGTTTGATATCATTCAAATAATACACTTGATTTGCTTGGTTAGCCAAAATGAATGGATCATCATCATACCATTTTTTAGAAGTGTCAATACACAAGAGACCATACTCTTCCACCATCGATTTTTTTTTGGATTACATTGGAACCATTCACACCAAAATAATTGAACTTTATACCTGAAAGAGTAAAATATTTGGACCACATTCTTCAACACACCAAAAGAATCTAAATTGTCCCCATCATCAGAGAATGGTACACTGACCCCACTATTCTGAGTAGTTCTGCGTGAATCAAGGGACGTCGTATGATATCGAATCCCATTTACTATGCAAGCATCATATAGTTTAACTTCAGCATCGGGTCCCATTGCTAAATAATACAACTCAACTATGATCTCTGAATGTGTAATATTTTTTAGCGAAACAATTTTATCCCTAAACCACAGTGGGAAATCTCGCTCGTGATATTGCATCACTTGATCAGCATGAACCTTTTGGGACACAAGTTGTAGATTCTCACTGTATAAAACTTAATTAATTTAAACTCTGTGAATGGAATAGAATTAAAGTAAGAACTTACTTTCGAAATCGGTCAACTTCTTTATAATTGTTCAAAATGTACCAATGTGCTTTCTTAAACAATGACAATGGCAATTTCAAACTTTGTTGGTTGCAAAAGACTCTTGTTTCCTGTGAGAAAATACTTAATTTGCATTTCGATGGTTGGACATCTATATTCCGTTCCAACCTAGAAAAACTTGTCTCAATCTGACTCATATATAACGAACTGAAAGTCAAGGCCTCATTTACAATATACCCCTCTGCAATAGATCCTTCAGGTCATGCTTTATTACGAACATATTTTTTTAGCCTCCCCAAATATCGCTCAAAGGGATACATCCATCGTGACAAAACTGGCCCAGCCAACATAGCTTCACGAGGTAAATGGACTATCAAATGGACCACAATGTCAAAAAATGTCAGAGCAAATATTCCTTCCATCTTACACAATATGAGGACTATTTCCTCCTCCATTTTACATATGTCCACTATGTGTAAAGATCTTGCAGTGATATTTTTGAAGAAATCACATAGCTCAATCAGTGGGCTACATATGTCTTTTGGTAAAAATTTTCGTACAACAACTAGAAGTATTCTTTGCAACAATACATGACAATCATGTGATTTCAGTCCATATATCTTTCCTTCATTTGCATTGACATGTCTAGATATATTAGCAACATACCCATTTGGAAACTTAACTGATTTAAAAAATTGACAAAATTCACGCCTTTCTTCTAATGTCAATGTGTAACTTGCATACGACTTCCTGAATTTGTCTCCTACCACCTGTAAATGCAACTCTCTTTTTATCCCCATATCTTGCAAGTCTAATCTGGCTTTGAGAGTGTCCTTTGACTTTTCGTCTATATTTAATAATGTGCTAATTAAAGCATCACGGACATTCTTTTCAATATGCATCACATCTAAATTGTGTCTCAACTTTAAACTTGACCAATATGGTAACTCAAAAAATATTGACTTCTTTACCCAATTTGTATCGTCCGAAGATCGCTGCCATTTTTTTACTGAATAATGGATGCTTACTGAATGTCACTTGGGGCAATGCTTCTAACTGCACTAAAATCTCATATCCATTCATTACGTGTGGTGGTCCTTCTTTTTCAACCTTTCCATTGAAATCTTTATTTCTATGCCATGGGTGATGCACATCCAAGAATCGATGGTGACATGTGTATCATATTTTACTCCTTAATCCTTGAGATTTATTTTCATTCAAACATACTGGACATGCCTTATAACCCTTTGTGCTCCATCCAAAAACTGTTCCGTATGCTGAAAAGTCATGAATGGTCAACATCACAGTAGCATATAATTGGAATACTTGTTGAGTTGATGCATCATATGCTTCCACTCCGTCATCCCAGAGCTCCTTCAGTTCCTTAATCATAGGTCATAAGTATACATCTATCTCTTTGCCAGGTGATTTAGGCCTAGGAATTAAAAGAGACAATCATATATGGTGGCTTCATCATTTTCCATGGTGACAAATTATAATTCACAAGTATAACAGGCTACATACTATAAGCATTTGACATGTTTCCAAATGGATTAAACCCATCAGTAGCCAACCCTAAGTGAATATTTCGTGGATCATATATAAATATTTTATTTGCATTGCCAAATTCTTTTCAAGCTTCACTATCAACTGGGTGTCTTAATACACCATCTGTTTCAACTCGCTTTTCTTTATGCCATCTCATCTCTTTGGTCGTATGCTTTGAAATAAACAACCTCTTAAGTCTCAATTTTAGAGAAAATATCGAAGAATTTTATGGGGATTCTTTTTCTTATTAATCCCTTCGTACTTGTACCTGGCCTCCTTGCACAATGGACATGCATTCTTATTCTAATGCTCTTCCCAAAATAATATACAATCATTCTTACAAACATGTATCTTCTCATATGTCAATCCTAACTCCTTTAATAATTTTTTGGCTTCATAATAAGAGTTTGGAATCGCATTCGGTTTAGGAAATGCATCTTGCAATAACTGAAGTAACATATCAAAAGATTTATTGCTCCATCCATTTAACACCTTCACATGCATTAGCTTCCCCACAAAATTAAAAATCAAAAAACTAGTACAATTGGGTAGAGTTCTTTTTGTGCTTCTTTCAACATTGAAATATAACTTCGTCTACAATCATTTGCATTTGGGTTTACATTTATATCATCTGCTCGAGGCTCATTTTTGGTTATATTTTGTGCATTTTGTAAATCAGTAAACATGTCTTCAAAATCTTCTTCGAACTCATCTACTTCAATATCAAAATCATTCTCATCCTGATTGACAATATTTATACTATCAGATGATGTAGAAGCTTCTCCATGAAAGTTCCAGACTTTATATAGTCTATCGAATCCCCACCTATAAAGATGTCCTCGCACATAATCCAATTCAAACTGAAATAAATTACCACACCGTCGACATGGACAATGAATTTTCGATAAATTCAGACTGATCATGTAATTTTCTGCCATACTCATAAATTGATTCAACCCATTTATATATTCAGGACTAATCAGGATTCGATTTGTTATCCAACTTGTATCCATATTTTTGAACCCCGGTTAAACATATATTATTTGTCAAATTATTTAATCTGAGAATCAAAATACCGTACCATTATCCAATAAACTTGATATATCTTAGTATACCAACAAATGAAATATAAAGAGTATGTGTATATATACAAAAAAAATTTTGCACCCATGGAGAATTGCTAGCATCCTAATGCCCTCTTGCTTCTAGCTAAAACTATAGAGATGAAAAGGTAGATAGATATAACTATATATGAGCTAACTTAGTAAAGTAATCATCAACATATCTATAATGGATTTGTTTATATGAAGGTATAGCAAATTCTAAAATTATTGCATACATCTATTCACTTTTGAACAAATCTATCACTAACTAGCTATCAACTTAGGCACAATTCATAAACTTAAGCTTATATAATTGTTTAGGAAAATTACCTAGTCGAGCAAAAAACCTAAGTCGAGATGAGCCGCACGAGCCGTAGGACGTCGGAGCTGGAGATGAGCCACAGGACGTCGGAGTTGGAGACGAGCCGCAGGATTTGGCGTCGGAGCTGGAGACGAGCCGAAGGTCGGTCGGAGGAGAACGTGGACGCGTTGGAGTGGGAGGACATCGAGTCGATCGGAAGGCGGAGGAATTGCCGGAGTAGGGGAGTAGGAGCGGAAGAAACGCCGAGAGCAGGAATCGCCGGAGAGTAGGAAGAGAGGGGTCGCGCGTGGAGTTTTGGGGGAAATCGACGGCGGCGAGGGTTTTTTTACGTATCTTAGCGATGAAATATATTATTTCATCATTAATATTTATGGGTTTAGTGATGACACATTTAATTTTCGTCGCTAATATATGGCATATTACTGACGAACAATACTTTTCGTCGCTAAACCCTAAAAAGTCAGACCACAGAATCGAGTTAACTCGATTGGCACCTCGACTGATATGTTAGCGATGAAATTTAAACATATCGTCGCTGATATTCAGTCGACTAGCATGATTGAGGACTCGACTGTCTGATTAATTGGCGATAAAAACTCAATAATTCGTCGCAAATATTGATTTATGACTCGTCCGGAAGTAATTTGGGCCCAGATACAGAATCGAGTTAACTCGACTGGCGCCTCGCCTGAACAATTTGTGACAAATTATAAATCTTTCTTTGCTAATATTTAGTCGACTGGCGGGATTGATGACTCGACTGCAAGACATTTGGCCAGCCACAGAATTAAATATTTACTCAACTGGCGGCTCAATTGAAAATTTTGCGACGAAATAAGATTTATTCATCACTAATATTTATTTTATTAGCGACGTAAATTCAATAATTCATCCCTAATATTGATTTACGACTCGTCTGGCATTAATTTGGCCGCAAGTACAGAATTGAGTTAACTCGACTGACGCCTCGACTGAATTGTTTGCGACGAAATATTTAATTATCGTTGCTAAAGTTCAGTCGACTGGCAAGATTGACGACTCGATTGCCGAACATTTGGCCGATCACAGAATTCATTTTACTCGACTGGCAGCTCGACTGAACAATTTGTGATGAAATATAATATTTCATCACAAATAATTTACAACTAATAAATATATATTCGTCGCTAAAAGAAATTCCCGACAAATATTTTTATATCATCGTTAATATATATTATATTGGCGACGAAATTTTATTGTTTCATTGCAAATATAAAATTATTTACGACAATTGATAAATTCGCCGTAAATATCTAGTTTTAGTGACAAAAAACTAATTCGTCGCTAATATTTCGTCGCTATTTTCCATTTTTCTTGTAGTGTCATTGCCTCATTCTCAATATCAAACCTCGTCTTAAGTTTGGTCTTACGAACACTTCTTCGTAAGTTGGGATGCTGAGAAGTCAACTTATGACTAGGCAAATTAATTCCACTCGGTTGACTAGGTTCTGGTATCCCACTTGACACTTATCTTGTTGATAATGTCTCATCCTCCTCAAATAGAGGAATTGTCTTATCAACATCACCTCTAGTTGGGAACTCAGTTTTGAAAATAGTAGCATCTCTCGACTCTATTTCGGAGATGGTTCCATCTTGTTGCTAACCTTTGAAATTCTTAGAATATCTAATAAAGATACATTTCCTACCTCTAGGTCCTAATTTTTCATACTTGTGAGAACTTTCATGAAGATAGACAACTGACTCCTTGGATCTTAGATTACTTAAATCTAGTTTCCTGCTATCCAACATTTATATGGGATAGATGGAACTGATTTTGAAGGCGCTTTGTTAAGTATATAAGTCGTTACTAATAATATATCTGCCTAATAGGAGATCGACAAATTAGCCTGAGCCATCATAGACCTAACTATTTTAAGAAGTGTTATATTTCTTCTTTCAGCAATTCCATTTTGCTATGGAGTTCCTTGGATTGTTAGTTGTCTAATAATTCCCTTATCATTATATATTGTCTTGAACAGATCGGATAAATATTCTTCACCATGGTCAGTATGTAAGGTCTTAACTTTACGTTCTAATTGATTCTCAACTTCGTTCATATAACGAATGAAGCAATCCAATGCTTCAAATTTTTGAAAAATTAAATACACATGACTAAACCGAGTGAAATCATCTATAAATGTAATTAAATAGCAACCTCCATGCCTAGCCTTCACATTCATTGGACCATAAATATCTGAATGAATTATTTGCAATGGAGAATTAACCCTAATAGCCTTACTAAATGGTTTTCTAGTTTATTTTCCAACAAGTCAATGCTTACATATAGATAAGTTAATCATAGCTCAAGTGCACAATAGGCCCTCTCTAGCTAACTGATTCATACGGTCTTGTCCTATATGTCCTAACCTAGCATGCCAAACCTCATCAGTTATATGTGCATCACTAGTAAGAGGAATGTTTGAAAAGCAACCATAAATAATACAATTGACATATGATTCTACATCAAGGACCATAAAATATTCGTTAAAACATCATATCCAATTGACACAATGTTAATTTTAAGTTCAACACATCGACTATAAAATTAATGAAATACCTTAAATCAAGAAGACACATAATGGAAACAACATTCCCTCGAATTTCAGGAGCATACAGGACATCATGTAAATACTTTCACCATGAAGCTTAAGTTTGCAAGTGCCAAGTCCTTTGACTTTAACTCTTGTATTATTTCTTACATAGATCCATTTGTTGTCAGCTAGTACCCTATGATACTCTATGAATGTAACTCGCTCTCGAGCTACATGGTTGGTTGCTCTCGAATCTATAATCCACAAAGGATAAGAATCAGCTAACAACACTGAACTAGCAATAAAATTCTCAGAAAAAGAAGACAAACTCATATTTACATTTTTCGTGTCAATACACTTTTGAGCGAAGTGGCCCTTCTTACAATAGTTAAAGCAAGTCATCTTGCTTTTTGGTTTATTCCCAGTCTTCTTTCCCTCCTTCTTGATTGAGCCTTTCCCAGCAGCAGTAGCAGCTTCCTTCTTCTTTCCCTTTCCTTTCTTGAATCATTTATTTTTCTTGAATCCATATGATCCAGTAGAACCAACAACCACATAAGCTAGTCCTGAAATCCTCGTGGATTCTACTCTCTCTGCCTCCAATTATACATGACATGAGACATCAGTGAAAGTCTTAATACTCTCACTGTGAGTTAAGGTCTGCTTTATGGTCTCCCAAGAATCTGAAAGAGAACGGATAACTGCTTGAACCTATTGTTCATTGGTCAACTCATGACCAACATTTTTAAGCTCCTGAATCATGTTAGATATCTCCCTCAAGTGTTGAACCATAGAGACATTCGAACGCTTCTTGTAGCTGTCAAACTTGATTGTTAGCTGTCGAAACTTGCTTAGACTAACTCAATTGTATCTATCCCTAAGGACTATCAGGACTGCATGAGCCGAAGGATATGACTCATACTCAAAAACTAGGTCATCTATCATTGAACTAATCAATATTCCATTAGGAGTGGAGTCCTTTTTCCATGCCTTATAGGTATCAAGGTCTCGTCTATGTTGTGAGTGGAACCCTCAATAGCTTCTTCCAAAACTTTATATACAACCTCTAAAACAACTTATTCCTTAAGAACATACTGAATCTTGAGGTGTCAAATGTTATAGTTTTCCTCATTTAGCCTTTCACCTTTGTTAAGTTCGACTATGATTTTTTTGTTTCCATAATATACTATAAATAAAGAAATTATTTAGATATTCTGTGTATGTTCTATGTATGTAATTTCTTAATGACTCAATATAAATCTAAATTTTTTACCAAATTAAGTGGAAACTATGTTTCCACTCATCATTTGTATCTACAAATCTGATTGACATTGATTAATTATATTACATACACCCTATCTAATAAACTAATCATTAACATATCATGAAACAACATAAAAGGAACTTATCATTAAATGAACTAATCATTTACATGTAGGAGTTAACAATATTTCTACTCATAACCTAAACAACTCTAATAGACTAGATAGGTTATTACTACTCCCACTAGGATAAACACTAGTGCAATAGTAATCACAACACTCCCTATCTTTCTAGATCTCAACTAGGGCACTATCATCTAGGACACTCTTAAGTTGAAGAGTTACAGAATCATGTTTAGAACCCATATAAAGGTCCTCTTCGAGTTCTTCTTCTAGATCCTCTTCACTCTCAACGTGAATCTCCTATTATGTAAAGTGAAGCAGCACTATGCACAAACCTTGCATTTGTGATGCGCACCTCGTAGAACCCCCATATATGATGTGCAACTTGTAGGGACTGATGTGGTCACACTAGAGGGGGGTGAATAGCGATTCGTCGATTTCTTTGCTTTCGATCATGTGCTTGTCTTCAACGATGTTAGTGCGCAGTAGAATATATAAAGATAGAAACAAATACACAACAAGCACACAAACACAAAGATATAATGTGATTCGGAACCTAGGATTCCTACTCCATGAATCTAGAGATGCACACCACCACTAATAAAACTCTTTCATAGTGACACATTGGAGGTGAAGAAACCTCTTACAACAATCTTACAATAATAAGAATGAAGATATAAGCAAATACAAAGGAAATACAATAACAATGTAATGAACACTTTATAAGAACTTGAATGCTTTACTTGCTTGATGGTTTCTTTGAAAGGCTCTTGAAGATCTAGAATGCAACAGCAATTCCTCCCCCAAAATTGCCCTAAAAATCGGTGTGAAATCCTCCATGTCATGTTGCTTTTAGCAGTCGACCACCAAAAGGCACCAGTCAACTGCTCTCCTATCCGTTGTCTCACAACGACTCCATCCATGCTGGAATCTGTCCAATGGATACACCAGCAGTCGACTACCCTTACCAGAAGTCGACTATTGCCCAGTAGTTGATTGGCTAGTCGACAACCAGAGCTTTTGTGCTCGTGTTCGCTTAAACTAGTCAACTGCCATCCATGGAGTCCACTGTGCAAGTCTAGTCAACTGTCCACAATGATAGTCGACTACCAGAGCTTCACTCGAGAAGTTGAAGCTCAGTCAACTAGTCATAATCCTAGTCGACTGATCCAAGTTGACTAGGATGTAAAATATCAAACACTCGACTAGTCGACTGGTCCATAACCCCAGTCGACTAATAAACCTCAAATATGAGGTTTAACTCAAGTATGATCCCCACATACTTGATAGACCACCCTTAGCCTAGACCTAATCCTTCTAGCCACTTCCATCATCCTCACGCCTATCGGATCCCTCCAAGTCCTCCATGACTTGTTCATCTATACGCTAGTTTTCAGGTGCTTCCATCGGCTATTTTCATGCTAACCGGGTCTACTTGGCTTAACTGGGTCTACTTAGCCAAGGTACATTTGGACTTATACTGTCAAGACAAACACTTGGATTTTACATCGCTAAACCTTATACTTATGCTTCCAAGACTACATGCTTGGATTTTACATCGTCAATATCACATCCTTTGACTTCCCAATTGCCAAGCATCCATACTTGGACTTTTACCGCCAAAGTTCACTTGGAATTTACACCGTCAAGTCTACACACTTGGACTTATACCGCAAAGACTATACCTTTGGACTTTCCTTGACAAGTACCCATGATTTAGACTTTCCATTGCCAAGACCTATGCTTGGACTTTCCATGCCAAGACCCATGCTTGGACTTCTCAATTGCCAAGTACCCATGACTTGGACTTTCCTTGAAAAGTACCCATGACTTGGACTTCTCAAATGCCAAGAACATTCTTGGACTTCCTATGACAATCACATTCTCAATCGTTTTGTCAAACATCAAAATACTACTCGAGTCAAACTCGAGTCTAGTCAATCGTGACTTGGGCAAATTTCACCAACAATCTCCCCCTTTTTGATGTTTGACAATACTTTTAAGTTAGGCTATCTAATAAGCCCAAACTTAACTCTTCCAATGCCAAAGCATAGTGAAGGTTTACCAAACTTAAACCTCACTTCTCCCCTTTTGACATACATCAAAAAGACTTCCAAGGGTATCAATGTCTCATATACCAATAAGATCTTACATTTCCCCCCTTGGTTCAAAAACATCTAGGATGCCTTCACTATTCATAGTGATAAGTCTCATATCACTAAATGAGAGGTAATCCTCACTTCTCCAATTTCCCCCTTTGGTGAGCACAATGAGAGTTTCCAAACCCAAACCCTTCATCTCTCCCCCTTGAGGAAAAACCATCCATCATCCCTTGATGGATAACCTCCCCCTAAATGCTTACTCCCCCTTAACCATTGCACCAACAATGTCCTTGGAGAGTTCCTAAGCTAATAGGAAACTTAAACCATCAAAAATAAGGGTAAAAGTTCAAACTTGAACTTTAACCTCCCTTAAAATTCGATACTCAATCCTATACACCTCTCCTAATCATTTTTAATGATATTTCATCCTTCCAATGCTTTCTAAAGTATATCCTAAGGTTAGGAGATGTTAGGGTACCTAAGGATGGATGAAAGTGGGCTAAACAAACCTTGTTTACCCGAAATCAGCCCAATAGTCAACTTTGCCAGCAACCAGCCAACTACCATCAACACTAGTCAACTACTTAAAGCAGTAGTCGACTGGTTTATACAAATGTAGAAAATCAATTTTCAAAAATAGATTTTTGAAATTCATAAATAAATATTAATAATTTGAAAAATCATGAAAATTCATACTATAATATTTATGTCAAATACAATGGGTGAAAAATATTGTTTTAATAAAATACTCATTAAATTGTGAGATTGATACAAAGTACAAAATCAATGATAACTTCAATGTTTTGAACCTACTTTGTATCAACTTCATCAATGGTGATTGCTATCAAAAGATAGACTTCACCAAAGTTTTTCAAAATGATTTTGAAAATCTTATTTTAAACCATGGTCTATGGGCTAAATGCACATGACTTGTACATTAGCTTTCCTAATGATTCATCCATAGTATAATATGAGTTTGGGTTTATCTAGATGCAAGAACTATGAACCTTGAAATTAATGTTGGTACAATCGACCCAGGTCATGATTGAATAGACTCGAGTTTGACTCGAGCGATGTTTTGATATTTGACATGATGGTTTGACATTGATGTCTGATAATATTTTGGGGAGATTGTTGGTGCAATCGACCCGGGTCATGATTGACCGGACTCGAGTTTCGCTCGAGGGGGATTTTGATGGTTAACTGGAGTTGACCATGTCATGGAAAGTCCAAGTCTTGAGTACTTGACATGTAAAGTCCAAGCATGGATCATGATTTACCGGACTCGAGTTTGACTCGAGCGATGTTTTGATGTTTGACATTGATGTCTGATAATATTTTAGGGAGATTGTTGGTGCAATCAACCCGGGTCATGATTGACTGGACTCGAGGGGGAGTTTGACTCGAGTTGACCATGTCATGGAAAGTCCAAGTCTTGAGTACTTGGCATGTAAAGTCCAAGCAAGGGTCTTGGCAAGGAAAAGTCCAAGCGTGAGTCTTGGCATGGAAAGTCCAACATGGGTTGGCAAGTAAAGTCCAAGGGTGTAGTCTTGGCCACATAAATCCAAGGGTGTAGTCTTGGCAGCATAAGTCCAATGTGCCTTGGCGGTGTAGACACTGTTAGCATGACATAGCCGATGGAAGCACCTGAAGGCTAGAGTATGGATGAACAAGTCATGGATGACTTGGAGGGATCCGATAGGCACGAGGCTGATGGAGGTGGCTAGAAGGCTTAGGTCTAGGCTACGGGTGGTCTAGCAAGTATGAGGGCACAATACTTGGGTTAAACTTCATGTTTGAGGTGTATCAGTCGACTGGTACCATGTGGCAGTCGACTGGTCTGAGTCAACTAGGGTTTGACTGCGGGGAATGCCCTAGCGATCATTGCCAAAGCGGGCCGACTACTGCCGATCACCAACTAATCGGTGATCAATTGGATGCTCGATATTTCGACCTGAGAATGGAGTCGGATTGGGGTTAGCAGTTGAGTGAAGGCTTGATCAGTTGACTGATGGACATGATCAGTCGACTGATGTCCTATTCGTTGAATTTTTCCAGCGTGGATTGCACCGCTTTCTCATAGCAATAGTATCATCAGTCGACTGATGGTCCTGAGTAGTCGACTGATAGGCAAAATCCAGCCCAGGCAGCAGCTATCAAGGAAGCTCGTGGAGGAGGATTTTGTAACCGGTTCTTGAGGTGTTTTGGGGCGATTTGCTGCTGCAAATCAGGGTCTCCGAGTGCATTTCAAGCAACCATCAAGCAAGCAATCAAAAGAGCAATTATAAAGTGTTGTTTTCTTTACTTGTTGTGTATTTCTTTTGCATCTTGCTTGTATTTGTTTCTCACTATTGTAAGAGTTATTGTACGAGGTTTCTCCACCTCCGACATGTTGTCGAGAAGGAGTTTATTGTTTAGTGGTGTTTGTGGCATCGCTAGAGCTCTTTAGAGCTCGATCCGTGGAGTATGAACCGTTCGGTTCTGAACCACATTATATCGTTGTTTTTACGTGTTTGTATCGTGTTATTGTTTTTATTGTTATTATTCCACTGTGCACTAACATGACTTGTAGATGCAATCGTGAACAAATTCCATCGATGCATCGAAAAGCGCTATTCACCCCCCTCTAGCGGTCACCGAATCCTCTACAATTGGTATCAGAGCATGGGGCTCTTCTACGGACTAACCTCCGAGAGAAAAACCGCTAGAGGAATAAGATGGAATTTGAAGAAAGACTTGGATGGGACATCAACACACCGCCACTATACGACCAAGAGGATTTTCCAACATGGAGGGCAAGAATGGAGACATTCTTGATGATGAACATAGAAGATTGGTTCATCATCATGGAAGGCTTTGAACCTCCTAGAGATAAGAAGGGAAATATCTTGAAGTTGAAGAAGTGGACCCAAGAGCAACACCTAAAGTTCAAAACCGAAGTTAAGGTAACAAAACTTTTAGAAGATTTGATACCTAATGATATTTTGTCTAGGCTAGGAGATTACATGGATGCCAAGGAGATATGGAGCAAGTTGGCAAGATTCCATGAGGAGCCCAAAGAACAAGAGTGCTCATCCGCTCAGTTGGAGGAGGAGACCGAAGAAGAGAGCACATCATCCTCATCACAAGAAAGTGATGATTCAGAAGTTGATGGAGAATCAACATCCGGATCGAGACCGGTGGAAGAAGATGAAGAAGTAGGAGAAGCCTCCACCTTTAGAATTGAGGGGGAGGAGATTAGAGCATCTACACTAGAGCAACCTCAAGAGGAACCATCAACTTCCGGTCGAGAAGATGAACAAGCTCAAGAGGCTTCCACCACGGACCTAGGTAACTCAAACATATGTGTTAATAATAAAATGCATATAATATGTTTTGAGTGTAGAGAAAATGGGTACTATAAAAGCAAGTGTCCAAAAAGAGTAAAGAAGACTCCATCGATGCCTAAAAGTCAAGAGAAGTCAAATGAAGCCGGAGTCCCCACCAAGAAGAGCAAGGAGCATGTGGTGTGCTTCAAATGCCATCAAAAGGGACATTACCAAAGTCAATGTAAAAAGGGAAAGAAAAAGACCCAAGAAGGAGCATCGCATGTAGGGGGAGCTAAGGCTAACCCTAAGGTATATTTTAATGCACCTTCTAGTTTAAATGTCAAAAAGCATGCTAGGAATAATTTTAACAATCTTGCTATTGTACATGAAAAGCATGCCAGGAACAATGAATATTGTTTAGGAGCTAAGAAGGTCAACCTTAGGAATAAGGAGAAATTTGGGACTAATGTCCCTAAAACAAATTTACCTAAAGACAAATCTAGGTCAAATAATTCTAGACCAATTCTACCTAGGGAGACAATTAGAAAGATACAAGAGTACCTAGGTTTTAACCCCAAGTGGACTAGGCATATGCCTAGGAAGAACCATGCCCAAGGATTAAATCAAAATTCAAAAATTGGGCAATTAGAGTTTGAAAATCAAGCCTTGAGGTCAAGGCTTGAGAAACATGAAAAGACCCTTGCAAAAATGACAAATCAAATGCAAAGGTCAAATGGTCAAACTCTAGGGTCTAGAAGTCAAAGTCAAAACCTAAGGCATAGGAGACAAGAGTCAACCAAGGGCAAGAAAGGTTTGAGTCACAAACCTAAGCCTAAGGTGACTTATCATAATGTTCCATTTGATTATAGAATTAAACCTAGGTCTAAGAAGACCAAGGTCAATAGGGAAGTCATCCCTAAGGTTGACCAAGGTAGGTGCTTAGTTGCCAAGGTTTCCATGAAACCTAGGAAGACCACAAAGAAGGTTACTAGGGAGGCAATCCCTATGATTAACCTAGGCAAGACTACAATGACCAAGGCTAACAAGCCTAGAAGGGTCATTAGGAAGGTATCTACGGAGGTCATCCCTAAGGAATACCTAGTAAACCCTAGGAGCTCAAATAGGTTTTGGGTTCCTAAGAGCGTGATCCGATTCACGCTAGATGGGTTTAGGTGTGTCAACCTTGATTGGAAGGGTAGCTAACCCAACCATAGCAAAGTTGGCACTTTAGGATATTTTCAAGGTTATGGATACCTTGGAAATAGAATTGAATTTAAATCATAAAAGTTTTTAGGATGTGCCAATATATTTTTGGAATTATGAAAAATCAATCAAATTGGCACAATTTAGGTTTAGAGGTCTTAGTGTGTCATTTTGGGTTTTTGGCACACTTGGAGGATTAGTAGGAATATGGCAAAATATAATTAACTATATCAAATGGCATCAAATATTAAAAGTTAGGTATTATTATACCTATACCTTTTATCTTCCATGACTTATTTGTCATATAATAATGCCATGACATCATGTTTATTTTTAATCATTTAATATGTCATGATCATGTTAGGATTAAGGTTTAATGTCATGTGTTTTTAGATTATATCATATGCCATGACATCATGATCATTGGCCATGCTTAATTATGTTATTATTTATGCCATGATCATTCATGCATTTAATTTGATTAAAAATGATTTAAGGATAATGACATGACTTGGAGTCCCATTTATAAGAGAATCAAGTAGTATTGCCTTAAAAATGCATGAGGCTTTAGATTAAGAAAACAAAACCCACATCTCATATCTAAATTGACATGTATGTGTATTTATACATCCTACACACATGTGAGATGCTAGGATATGAGTTAAGTTCAAGGTGCATAGTTTTTGCATCTAGATGAACTAAAATTCATCTTATCTTAATTGTGGATCATTGGGAAAGCTAGTATACAAGTCATATACATTAAGCCCAAGGAATATGATCCAATATAGGTTTTCAAAATCTTTTTAAAATCCTTTTAGAAAACCTTGGTGAAGTGTATCTTTTGATAGCAATCACCATTGATGAAGTTGATACAAATTGAGCTAAAATATTGAAGTTTTTCTTCACTTTTGAACTTTGTATCAATTTCGATATTTTATAGGTAAAATATTTTTCAAATATTTTTCACCCATTGTATTACTTATAATTAATATACATATGAATTTTCACGATTTTTTGATATACGTAGAATTACTTACATTTTTCTAAATTTCATTTCTGATAATTGAAATTCTGATATTTCAGTTATAAGTCGACTACCCTTGGTGGCGGATCGATTAGTACGACATGATCGATTGATCTCGATATAGTCATTTGCCGAGGCTAATTTCGAGAAAAACAAGATTGTTTAGCCCATTTTCAGCTATGGTAAAGTTCCCTAACCACTCCTAACCCTAGGATATGCTTTGGGAAGTATTATAAAGGGTGAAAATCCATTTGATATGGATTAGGAGAGTTGTTAGGGTGATGTATCAAATTTAAGGAGTTGGAAAGTTCAATGTTGAACTTTAAACTTATTTTTGATGGTTTAGAGTTCCTATTAGCTTAGGAATTTCCCAAGGACATTGTTGGTGCAATGGTCAAGGGGGAGCAAGTCTTTAGGGGGAGGTATCCATCATGGAATGATGGATGATATTTTTCCTCATGAAAGGGGAAAATGGAATTTTGAGATACCTGATGTGTGTAAATCATGCTATATTTTCACTACTCCATATGCATGCATTTTATCTCATTTCATATCCTTGGCATGTATTTTATCATGATTTAGTTAAGTTTAGCATATTTTGGACGAAGAGATTGGTTTTGGGTGTTTTTCATGTTAACAGGGCGAAGAAGCAGGCATATCAAAACAACACAGGCGTGTTATCAGTGACACGTCCGTGTCAGGAGTTCCAGTGCTCAACACTCCCCAGTTCAGCCTTCGGCACGCCCCATTCAAAGCGCTGACACGACCGGCGTATCAAAACAACATAGGCGTGTTATCAGTGACACGTCCGTGTCAAGAGTTCCAGCGCTCAACATGCCCCAATTCAGCCTTCGACACGCCCTGTTCAAGCACAACACGGTCGGTGGGAAATGCGCGACACGCCTATGCCCTCATTTGGCATGGGCATGTTGTCCTGATTCCAGATTTCCTTTTCTGCGAGCAACTCGACGAAGCCGCGATCTTCGTCTCAATTAAAGGAAAATCTTTTGCCTTAATTAAAGAGGAGTCCAAGGCTATAAAAGAGGAGATATTCTAATCCTAAGAGAACGACGGAGGGTCAAAAGGATGACAGAAGAAGGAAGGAGTCGACGACAGAGGAACACAGATGACACTAAGTATCGTAATTTCTTTCTCTAGCAATTCTTGTTCGACCATGGAGTAGTGTCTTGTAATCTTAGGATGGGGGAGTAGCCCTTGACGATTTATGATGGATGATGTAATCTATACTACTTGAATTATTGTTTGTTTTGATATGTTTTTGGATTCTTATTGATAAACCTAAGGAGCTAAGGGGAAGTACCTAACAGTGAACCCAAGTTCCCGAAACCCAAAACCAACTAGGGATAAACTCCTGTCAAGTAGCGGTAGTGTATCTATGAGGGCTTGTGGGGGTCTCGTGACAGGTCCCCTTAGCTAATTATGGTCCCGTGTGCAAACCTATCGTGAAAAGGAAATTTAGACTCTAAAGGAACTCTTATGGACTTAATGGATCTATCAAATCCAGTTTTTACCAAGTAACGGAGGTAAGACTAGGGAGGTTTGCGGGGGTCTCGTGACAGGTCCCCTTAGCTGATTATGATCCCCTACGCTCGAATACCGTGACAGGTAAATTGAGTTTGATAGGTACAGTTAGCGTAGACCTCGAAAGGGGCCGTTGATTTACCTTAGGATAGGTTCCATCAAAACAACTCTAATAGGGGTAGGAAAGAATTAAATCACCTTATAAATTGTCGACGTGGTGAAACCCATATCCTAAGATTCTCCTCAACTTTTGACTTTTAGCTCGTTCTTCTCATTCGTTGTTCTTGACTGCTCAGTTTCTTTGCTTAATCCACAAATTGATTGACTAGATAACTTGGTATCATGATCATTCGGTAATTGTCCCAATCCCTGTGGGATCGATATTTTTATTACTTGACGACAACCGTGCACTTGCGGAAAATAACACATCAAGTTTTTGGCGCCGTTGCCGGGGATTGGCACTCAATATTGAATTGAGCATGATTTAGTTAATCTAGATTTCTATTTTTGTTCCTATTCTTTGTGTCTATTCTGAACTCTTGTTTTGGGAGCCTCTCTTGTTGTTGCATGCACAGACTTAATAGGGAAATTCTCGATATTGATACTGAGATAGAGAGAACGTTCCTTGCTAGAAGACGATTTCAGCAACGTCAGGAAGACAATCTGACCTCCGACATGGCTGACCAGAACGAGAATAAACCTTTAAGGGATTATGCAGCACCTAGTACAAGGGGATTGAGATCGAGTATTAGAAGACCCCCTATTGAAGCGAACAATTTTTAATTAAAACTCTACTATCCATGGTCCAACAGCATCAATTCGGAGGAGCACCCACTGAAGATCCAAATCTGCACTTGGAAGTATTTTTGGAATTTTGCGAAACTTTAAAACTGAATGGAGCCTCAGCTGATGCTATTAGATTGCGCTTGTTTCCTTTCTCATTGCGGGACAAAGCTAGAGCTTGGCTACACTCTCTTCCAGCAGATTACATAACTACCTGGGATCAACTGGAGCAAAGATTTTTAGACAAGTATTTTCCACCCAGTAAAACTTCAAGTCTTCGTCATCAAATCACTAATTTTGCACAAAAGGATGGAGAAACATTATTTGAAGCCTGGGACAGATTTAAGGGATTACTACAGCAATGCCCTCATCATGGGCTGGAGAAGTGGCTCATTGTTCATACTTTCTACAATGGAATCTCGTATGCTACTAAAGTTTCTCTTGATTCTGCTGCAGGAGGAGCTCTTATGAACAAAATGTTGGATGAAGCATTTGAGATCATCGAGAATGTGGCAATGAATTCTCACCAATGGGCTACAGAACGAGGATATCAAACTAAAATGCCAGGTAAGTTTGAGGTAAGTACCCTTGATCTACTCAGTGCAAAAGTCGATGCATTAACTCAAAAGCTCGAACATTTTAATATTTCAGCTGTAAACTCATCTAATGTCACTTGCGAGATCTGTGGTGTAACAGGACATGTAGTGATGAATTGCCAAATCCTACACGCACCATCATCGGGAGCTGGGATTGAGCAAGTAGATGCGCTAAATAATTTTAATCAGAAGTCTAATGGTGGCAACCCTTATTTGAACACGTACAATCCTGGTTGGAGGAATCATCCCAACTTTTCATATAGAGCCAACCAAAATTCTTCTGGACAGAACAATTTTGGAGCACCTTCGGAATTTCAGCCAGGACCCAAGTCGAGCTTAGAAAAGATGATGGAGAATTTTATTACGTGTCAGGGGAAGATAAATGATGAATTTCGACAGCATATTGTAGAATCAAATTGGCAACATCAAATTAATACCGAGGCAATTAAGCAATTGGGAGGCAAGGTTGATAATTTGACTAATCACACAAGAATGCTGGAAAATCAAATTTCCTAAATTGCCAGCTCAGCATCAAGGATGCCTGACAGATTTCTTGGAAATTCAGAAGTAAACCCAGCTGAGCATTGTAATTCCATAAGTTTGAGAAGTGGAAGGATTTTAGAAGGAGACAGAGCTCAACAAGCGGCCCCTGTGCTAAAGGACACGAGCGTGTCAGAGTTGGAAGAAGACAGCGGCATGCCTGGGGAAGAGAATGCCCACGAGCGCGTGTCAGCCGACACACCCATGTCGGGTCACTCCAGCAGCCAACACGACCGGCCTGTGCCGAACGACACAGGCGTGCCGAATAAGGAACCAAGAACGTATAAGCCCCCTATCCCGTTCCCTCAGAGGCTGATTAAGGAAAAATTGGATGAACAATTTGGTAAGTTCCTTGAGGTAATTAGGAAGCTATATATCAATATACCTTTTATAGAAGCTTTTCAACAAATGCCTACATACTCCAAGTTCTTGAAGGATATCTTAACCAATAAAAGAAAAGTCGAGGAGCATGTAACAGTGACTCTTACTGAGGAGTGCAGTGCTTTAATTAAGAACATGGTACCTCCCAAACTAAATGATCCGGGTAGCTTTTCTATCCCTTGCATAATTAATGACTCAAATTTTGATAAGGCTTTTTGCGATTTGGGCGCCAGTGTCAATCTGATACCTCTTTCCATATGCAAGAAATTGGATTTGGGAGAAATGAAACTAACTACTATGGCCTTACAGTTAGCCAATCGCTCCATTAGATATCCTTTGGGAATCTTAGAAGATGTACCAGTGCAGGTGGGAAATTTTATTATTCCTACCGATTTTGTAGTGCTTGACATGGATGAAGACCCATGCATTCCTCTCATTTTGGGGAGACCTTTCTTGGCTATTGCAGGGGCAATGATAGATGTCAAGAACCACAAACTCTCACTTGCATTTGGAAATAACAAAATTGAATTCGACCTTTCAAAAGCTGTTAAACAACCTTCTGTTTTTGATGTTTGTTGTAGGATTGACAGTTTCCAGTCAATAGCACTAGAAGGAGCACCAGAACAAACTTATCTTAATAAGCTCGAAGGGGATTTTGAGGATAAAGTGCTGGAGATTTCCGACCCCAACCTAACACCACAGGTAGAACTTAAGCCTCTTCCATCAACACTCAGGTATGAATTTCTTGGCGAAAACTCTACTTAACCTATGATCATTAATGCTAATCTGAGCTGGTTGAGGAGGAAGAGGGGCAGAGCACACTCCTCGAGCCATATCCCCAAAACTAGGGAGTAACTGAGGAGTCAAGCTAACGACCTTAAACAAGTGCTTCTTGGGAGGCAACCCAAGCTATTTTCATTTTTTTTAGTCATTTTATTTTATTTTATTTTGAGTTTTATATTTTTTTCAGGTTTACAGGACACGACATGTTAAACGTGCCACTGCGTGTCAGATTGACACGACTCGCCTATGCCGAACGACACAAGCGTGTTATCAGTGACATGTCCATGTCAGGAGTTCCAGCGCTCAACACGCCCCAGTTCAGCCTTCGACACGCCCCGTTCAAGCACAACACGGTCGGTGGGAAATGCGCGACACGCCTGGGCTGGACGGAGGCACGCTTGGGCCGGACGGAAGCACACCTATGTCGCACTTAAACGGGTTGGGTATTTGCGTAAGAAGATGCCCGACACGCCTATGTTGCGGATAGCCCTCTAAAGCCGGCCCGAGCACGCCCTACTTTTCCACTCACGATACAAGCTTGAAGCCTTGCGCGGTCTCTCAAGCGGTAGGAGCTAACTCCAATCGCCATGAGTAAGCGAGTGAAGACTAGAGGAGGAGCTTCTTCCACCTCGGCAAGGGACAAGGGAAAGAGAAAAGCTCAGGATTTGGGTAACGATCCTCCTCTGACCTCCTGCCATCCATATGGAATTGTTTTTAGGGATGAGGTTATGAAGTCTAAATTCAGTAAGCTTGAAAAAAGGAAGTTAGTTTCTACAAGAACTATAGACTTCTACACGTTGACCACCCTAGGGTTAAGAGATGACATAACTTGGTTGACCAATAGGATAGGCTGGACCGAATTTATCACGCATCATCATCTTACTTACCCTAGTATCACTCTTGAATTCCTTAGCTCCCTGTCTGCTGAAATACTGCAAGGAAAGGATTGTGAGGAAGGAAAAATCAAATTTAGATTAATGAACCATGAGTTTACCCTTTATTTAAGTGATTTTAATACAATATTTGATTTTCCTTGCGGAGGGGAGAGGCAAATTCATAGACATTTTATTGATCATCAATTTTGGAGATTAATTTCTGATGACCCTCGCCCTTATGATGCATCTAGGTCTAAATCATTTAACATCCCTAATCCTACTTTTCATTATCTCCTTAGGTTTATGGCTAATACAATCTCTGGAAGATATGATAGTGCAGGAGTGGCTAGGCAGAGTGAGTTACAATTTTTATGGGCCATGCTAAACGAAGTTAATATTGATTCTGGAGCCCATATGGTTAGACATTTAGTTAAGGTTAGTAATAGCCCATCTGGGGTCATAGTCATAGGTGGTATCATCACTAGGATTGCTGTGGCCTTAGGATGTGAATTGGATGACCTTGAATATTGTCCTGCTAGCCCTAGATTGGATTTGGATGCTTGTATAAATATAAAGATGATTGCGGCATGTGATGAGGGGTATCGTTTGGTGTTAAGAAATGGAATTAAAATCCCACTTCCAAACCCTGAGTGGATGACTGTACGTAATTCATCCAATTGGCTTTTTAGAGATGTCCAGGGACCCTTTCCTACCCCCACTGCCCATGCTCCATCACCCTCTCCTAGGGAGCCATCTCACATAGCCCCTGAGCCATCACATTCGACTCCTGAACCCCCACGGTTTCCTACTGACAATGTTTTTGTCGGGTACTCTTCTTTTGATTTTTCAGGATTCCGATCATCATTCAAAGCTTTCAGGGTCGACCATACCTCGCACATAGGTGTGTGGGATCGGTATGCCCAAGCTACAGAGGAGCACCATCGTATGGTGACACAACATTTGGATAGGGCAGCTGATTTTTACAGGAGAGCTGATGAGTTTTTCACTGCTGAGTCCGCCCGGAGGGAAGATGATGATAGATTTCGACAGGAGTCCCGGGAGTTTTACTAGGAGCAGCGACATAGGTGGGCAGAGGAGGATGCTAGTAGCGAAGACGATGACCATTGACCACCTTGAACTATTTTGTGAGTTTCGATGCACATCCTTTACTGCTTATGTTGTCTCTACTTAGATTTTTAGTTTGGTTAGTGCTATTTTGTTTGCATCTTTTCATATATCATAACATTGCATTTTTATATCATCTAGCGTAATACAACTGAACATTGGTCGGATCATGATATTCCTTTGTGCCTATTTGATAAGAACCCTATTTCACTTCTAACACGGTCTATAGGTCTGAGGTATCCAAAAAAAGATTTAAATCCCCCATATCGGATGAGTACTTGATTTTCCATTGGAGACTTGCCTGCGCAACTTGGTTACTAGAGAAACACTTTCACTAGAAGTATTATTGATAAAAAAAAAAACTGGAATTGTTTTCAAGCACCCCTTTGAGACCAAGTAGTTACTGGGGAAACACTTAAAAGGTGTCCCTTTGACACTAACTAGTTACTGGGGAAATGCTCTCTATAAATTCCTTCCCTTCTTTCTTCTTAGAAAGTGCTCCTTTGAGACCTTTTGTTGATAGGTAAGGATGATCCATGCATTAAGGCAGGTAAGTGCCTCTATGCCGGAAATAAGAATGTTCTATGATAGAAGGGATGTCAAATCTGGATTGGTGTCCAATGACTTTAGTCCAACTTTTCACGTGCACTATATAGGGATCTTTCAAGCTTGGCAACTAGGAATGATTTGAAAAGATTAAGATCAGATTGTATACCTCTGGATGGTGTCTAGCATTTCCACAATTAAGTTGTCTTTTGAGTTTTCTTTGCTCGAGGACAAGCAAAAGTTTTGGACTAGGGGATTTTGATGTGTGTAAATCATGCTATATTTTCACTACTCCATATGCATGCATTTTATCTCATTTCATGTCCTAGGCATGTATTTTATCATGATTTAGTTAAGTTTAGCATATTTTAGACGAAGAGACTGCTTTTGGGTGTTTTTCATGTTAATAGGGAGAAGAAGCAGGCGTATCAAAACAACACAGGCGTGTTATCAGTGACACGTCCGTGTCAGGAGTTCCAACGCTCAACACGCCCTAGTTCAGCCTTCGACACGCCCCGTTCAAGCACAACACGGTCAGTGGGAAATGCACGACACGCCTATGCCCTCATTTGGCATGGGCGTGTTGTCTTGATTCCAGATTTCCTTTTCTGCGAGCAACTCGACGAAGCCGCGATCTTCGTCTCCATTAAAGGAAAATCTTTTTCCTTAATTAAAGAGGAGGCCAAGGCTATAAAAGAAGAGATATTCTAACCCTAAGAGAACGGGGGGAGGTCAAAAGGATGACAGAAGAAGGAAGGAGTCGACGACAGAGGAACACAGATGGCACTAAGTATCGTAATTTCTTTCTCTAGCAATTCTTGTTCGACCATGGAGTAGTGTCTTGTAATCTTAGGATGGGGGAGTAGCCCCGATGATTTGGCGATGGATGATGTAATCTATACTACTTGAATTATTGTTTGTTTTGGTCTATTTTTGGATTCTTATTGATAAACCTAAGGAGCTAAGGGGAAGTACCTAACAGTGAACCCAAGTTCCCGAAACCCAGAACCAACTAGGGATAAACTCCTGTCAAGTAGCGGTAGTGTATCTATGAGGGCTTGCGGGGGTCTTGTGACAGGTCCCCTTAGCTGATTATGGTCCCGTGTGCAAACCTATCATGAAAAGGAAATTTAGACTCTAAAGGAACTCTTATGGACTTAATGGATCTATCAAATCTAGTTTTTACCAAGTAACGGAGGTAAGACTAGGGAGGTTTACGGGGGTCTTGTGACAGGTCCCCTTAGCTGATTATGATCCCCTACGCTCGAATACCGTGACAGGTAAATTGAGTTTGATAGGTACAGTTAGCGTAGACCTCGAAAGAGGCCATTGATTTACCTTAGGATAGGTTCCATCAAAACAACTCTAATAGGGGTAGGAAAGAATTAAATCACCTTATAAATCGTCGATGTGGTGAAACCCATATCCTGAGATTCTCCTCAACTATTGACTTTTAGCTTGTTCTTCTCATTCGTTGTTCTTGACTGCTCAGTTTCTTTGCTTAATCCACAAATTGATTGACTATATAACTTGGTATCATGATCATTCGGTAATTGTCCCAATCCCTGTGGGATCGATATTTTTATTACTTGACGACAACCGTGCACTTGTGGAAAATAACACATCAATACCCAATTTGGAAATTAGGAGAGTTTGTAGGATTGCCTCTCTTGCATGATATGGGACTTATCACTAGGAAGATTGTAGGCATCCTAGGTATTTTTGAACCAAGGGGGAGATTATAAGATCTCATTGGGACATGAGACATTGACCTCCTTGGAGAAAACCTTTTTTAATGTTAGTCAAAAAGGGGGAGAATATTTGGGGAGAATGTTTGGGAGAATCTATAGGATTACCAATTTGGGATAATTAGTAAGAAGATTTGAGTTAGTATTCTAACTAAAAGGTATGTGTTTGTGTTAAACATCAAAAAGGGGGAGATTATTGATGCAATCGGCCTAGGTCACGATTGACCGGACTCGAGTTTGACTCGAGCGATGTTTTGATTTTTGACATGAAGGTTTGACATTGATGTCTGATAATATTTTATGGAGATTGTTGGTGCAATCGCCCCGGGTCATGATTGACCGGACTCGAGTTTAACTCGAGGGGGAATTTGATGGTTGACTGGAGTTGACCATGTCATGGAAAGTCCAAGTCTTGAGTACTTGGCATGTAAAGTCCAAGCAAGGGTCTTGGCAAGGAAAAGTCTAAGCATGGGTCTTGGCATAGAAAGTCCAATATGAGTTGGCAAGTAAAGTCCAAGGGTGTAGTCTTGGTCGTGAAAGTCCAAGGGGTTTGATATTGGCAGCGTAAAGTCTAAGGGTAAAGTCTTGGCAGCATAAGTCCAATGGTTGGCAGTGTAAAGTCCAAGGGTGAAGTCTTGGCAGCATAAGTCCAATGGTTGGCGGCGTAAAGTCAAAGTGGAGTCTTGGCAGTGTAAGTCCAATGTGCCTTGGCGGTGTAGACACCGTTAGCATAACAAAGTCGATGGAAGCATCTGAAGGCTAGTGTATGGATGAACAAGTCATGGATGACTTGGAGGGATCTGATAGGCGCGAGGCTGACGGAGGTGGCTAGAAGGCTTAGGTCTAGGCTACGGGTGGTCTAGCAAGTATGGGGGCACCATCCTTAGGTTAAATCTCATGTTTGAGGTGTATCAGTCGACTGGTATCATGTGGCAGTCGACTGGTGTGAGTCAACTAGGGTTTGACTGCGGAGAGTGCCCTAGCATTCGACTGCCAGAAGGGGGCAGTCAACTTCGGGACCAATCAATCGACTGATCTTGTGATCAGTCGACTGGTGCTCGGTATTTCTAGCATAGAATGGAGTCGGACTCGACTGCTAGGGTTAGCAGTCGAGTGAAGGCTCAATCAGTCGATTGATGGACATGATCAGTCGACTGATGTCCTATCCGTTGGACTTTTCTAGCGTGGATTGCACCGTTGTCTCACAGTAATAGTGTCATCAGTCGACTGATGGACCCGAGCATTCGACTGATAGGCGAAATCCAGCCGAGGAGGTAGCGATAAAGGAAGATTGTGGAGGAGGATTTTGTAACCAGTTCTTGACGAGTTTTGGGGCAATTTGCTGTTGTAAATCAGGGTCTCCAAGTGCATTTCAAGCAACCATCAAGCAAGCAATCAAAAGAGCAATTGTAAAGTGTTGTTTTCTTTACTTATTGTGTATTTCATTTGTATCTTGTTTGTATTTGTTTCTTACTATTGTAAGAGTTATTGTACGAGGTTTCTCCACCTCCAACGTGTTGTCGAGAAGGAGTTTATTGTTTTGTGGTGTTTGTGGCATCGCTAGAGCTCTTTAGAGCTTGATCCGTGGAGTAGGAACCGTTCGGTTCCGAACCATGTTATATCGTTGTGTTTGCGTGTTTGTATCGTGTTATTTTTTTTATTGTTATTATTCCACTGCGCACTAACACGACTTGTAGACGTAATCGTGAACGAATTCCATCGATGCATCGAAAAGTACTATTCACCCCCCTCTAGCGGTCATAGAATCCTCTACACTTAACTCATTTTCCTAACATCTCACATGTGTCTAGGGTATGTCAATACGTACACATGTCAATTTAATATTTTGTAAGATATGGGTTTTTGTTCTTCCTAGTCTAAGGTCTCATGCATTTTAACTAGACAACTCTATTTGATTCTCTTATAATGGGACTTCAAATCATGTCATTATCCTTAAATCAATTTTAATGAACATAAATGCATTGATGATCATGCATATCTGATAGCATAAATTAAAATATTTGCCAATAATCATGATGTCATTGCATAAAATAACCTGAGCATAAGCATGACATTTAACTTAAACATTATCATGCCATTTTATAAGATTAAATGAAATATGATGTCATGACATGACACATGACACTCAAAGCATGACAAATAAAATGTAAAGGTATAAGAATACCTAAATTTTAATATTAATTGTCATTTGTTAGGATTAATCCTCAATTTTGCCATAATAACCAAATTCCCAAGTGTGCCAAAAACTCAAAATGTCACACCATGACCTCTAAACCTAATTATGTCAATTTTGATTGATTTTTTAAGCTTAAATTCTATTGGCACATCCTAAATTCCTTAGGATCACAATTCTTATCTCATTTTCAAGATATCACATAATCTTGAAAATAACCTAAGATGCCAACTTTGCTATGGTTAGGTTAACTATCTTACCAATTCAAGTTGACACACCCACACAAAGCATGACAAATAAAATGTAAAGGTATAAGAATACCTAAATTTTAATATTAATTTTCATTTGTTAGGATTAAACCTCAATTTTGCCATAATAACCAAATTCCCAAGTGTGCCAAAAACTCAAAATGTCACACCATGACCTCTAAACCTAATTATGTCAATTTTGATTGATTTTTTAAGCTTCTTAAATTCTATTGGCACATCCTAAATTCCTTAGGATAACAATTCTTATCTCATTTTCAAGATATCACATAACCTTGAAAATGACCTAAGATGCCAACTTTGCTATGGTTAGGTTAACTATCTTACCAATTCAAGTTGACACACCCTAACCCATCTAGCGTGAGGGAATCACGCTCCTAAGAACCCAAAACTTATTTGAGCTCCTTGAATTAACTAGGTACTCACTAGAGACATTCTCCCTTAGTAACTGCCTACTAACCCTCCTAGGCTTTGAAGCCTTGGTCATTTGGGTCTTATCTAGGTTAACCTTAGGGGTAACACCCCTTTTAACCTTGTTAGTGACTTTCTTAGGTATCTTTGAAACCTTAGCCACTAGACATCTACCATGATCAACTCTAGGGATGACTTCCCTTGTGACATTGATTTTCCTAGACCTTATAGTGGTTCCATAGTTAAATGGAATGCTATAGTAAGTAGGCATGACTACCTTGGATTTAGGTTTGTGACCCAAAACTTTCCTACCCTTGGGTAGTTGTTGCCTCATAACACCTAAAGTTTGCGCATTAGACCCTTTAATTGAATTTTAAATCTTTCTAAGGATCGTTTCCATTTTCTCAAGTTTTGACCTCATAGCTTGATTTTCTAATTCCAATTGCCCAATTTTCAAATTTTCATTCTTTCTTCTAGGCATATGCCTAGTCCATTTAGGATTGATGCCAAGGTTGTTCTCCATCTTCCTAATGGTTTTCTTAGGTAAAATAGTTCTAGGATTAATAGGTCTAGATTTATCCTTAGACAAAGTAGGTCTAGCATTATCCTTAGACCTAATATTATAACTTCTAGCACCCAAACAAAAGTATTTATTGCTAGCATGCCTTTATCATTATGAATAATAGAAAGAGCATTAAAACTATTCCTAGCATGCTTCTTGATATCAGAATTTGAAGGTGCATTAATAAATGATACCTTAGGGTTTGCTTTAGCTCTCCATACATGTGATGCTCCTCCTTTGTTGCCCTTCTTAGGTTGTCTTCCCTTAGGGCATTGACTTCTATAGTGCCCATTTTAATGTCATTTGAAGAAAATAATATGCTCCTTGCTCTTTTGACTTTGGGAACTAGCTTCGTTGACCTTTGGCACCGGTTGAGCCTTCTTGACTCTTTTTAGGCATTTGCTCTTATAATGCCCATGTTCCCTACACTCTAAGCATATAATATGATTTTTTAACTTTAATACACATATTTGAGTTACCTTCTTAATTGGTAGGAGAATTTTATATTTCTTCTTCAATTCTCCTAGATGTAGATTGCTCATTTTGCTCTTCCTCCGGCGTGGAAGGTCTCTCCTCCCCCTCAATCCTAGAGGTGGAGGCTTCTCCAATCTCTTCGACTTCTTCTCCTTCCGACGTTGAGCACCTCTCAACTTTCGACTCTACAAGCTCTTGAGATGATGATGATGACTCTTCCTCTTCAGATGTTGAGCATCTCTCAACTTCCGAGTCTTCTTAAGCTTGAGATGAGGAGCACTCCTCCTTGGACTCCTCTACTTCTTGAGTCGGTGAGGTACTTTCATGGAGCTCAATCAACTTGCTCCATAACTCCTTAGCATACCTAAATTCTTCTAATCTAGACAAGACATCGTTAGGTATTAAATCTTCTAAAAATTTTTTTATCTTAACCTTAATCTTAAATTTTCGGCGTTGCTCCTTGGTCCATTTCTTGATTTTGAGGATTCTTCCCCTGTCATCCATTGGTAGGTCAAATCCATCCATGATGATGAACCAACTCTCTATATTCATCATCAATAAAATCTCCATCCTTGGCCTCAATGCCAGAAAGTCTTCACGGTTGTATGGAGGAGGAATGTCGATGGTGTACCCCAATCCATCATTAGATGGCACCATCTTCTCTAGCGCATTTACTCCTTAGGTGGTTAGTCCTTTGAAGATCGTCCTCACTCTGATACCAATTGAAGGGTATCAGAGTGATTTATTCTTTTGAGAGCCTCGAGCTCTGATACCAATTATAGGGACCGATGTGGTCGCGCTAGAGGGGAGGTGAATAGTGATTTATCGATTTCTTTGCTTTCGATCGCGTGCTTGTCTACAACGATGTTAGTGCGCAGTGGAATATATAATGATAGAAAAATATACACAACAAGCACACAAATAAAAAGATATAACGTGGTTCGGAACCTAAGGTTCCTACTCCACGGGTCGAGCTTAAGTGAACTCTAGTGATGCACACCACCACTAATAAAACTCCTTCACGGTGACACAACGGAGGTGGAGAAATCTATTACAATAATCTTACAACAATAAGAATGAAGATACAAGTAAATTCAAAAGAAATACAACAACAATGTAAAGAATACTTTACAAGAACTTGAATGCTTTGTTTGCTTGATGGTTTCTTTGAAAGACTCTTGAAGATCTAGAATTCAATAGCAATTCCTCCCAAAAATAGCCCCAAAACCTGATCCGAAATCGTCCATCTAGAGCTACTTTTATAACCTACATCGGGATGATTTCGTGCCTAGCAGTCGATTGCCAAAAGGCACCAGTCGACTGCTCTCCTTCCGTTGTCTCACAATGACTCCATCAATGCTGAAACCTATCCAACGGATACATCAATAGTCGACTGCCCTTAATAGTAGTCGACTGCTACCCAGTAGTCGACTGGCCAATGGACTACAAGAGCCTCTATTGTAAGATATCGAAAAATAAAATAACACAAGTTAATGAAGAAATTGACTTATAGAATTTTTCAAAAAATTTTAGAAATTTTTCTAGATTTAAACAGAAGTTTTATGGACATTTTATGAGGATAAAGAAGATATGATTTTGTAAAGTCTATTTAGACTATCTGTTATTAAGGGATTAATAGGTTAATTAACCTAGGGTTTAAATAGGAAACATATGGTTTCTTTTCCCTCATCTTCCAAGTTACTCGATTCTTCTCTTGTTTCTCCTCACCACCGCAAATTCTCTTCTCTTCTCTTCCTCTTCTTCTGATCGCGAGCCCTCCCGATCACATTCTCTTCTTCCTCGTTCTTTCATCACCAGCCATGCCAGAGATCTGCACCTGTAGCCACCATGTGGTCCATTTTTTGCTTCCGCTGTCCCTGCTCACCGCGAGATCAATTGAGCCACAGCCGCAATTCCCTATTTTTGTCCCGATTCCTCTCTTCTCGCTCTCGCCTCTCCTCTTCCTCTCCCGATCACGCAGCTCTCTCTTCCTGATTTCACTGCCACCTGAGCTCGACTCGTCACCACCTTTTCTCCATGCCATGAACTCGGTCTTGTCGCTGTGTCGTCGTCTTCGTCGCCGAGGCTAGGGAGGAACTCGACCTTGCTACCATGAGAACGTAGCTCAGATCTATTATTAGACTCTCTTCGGTTGGCTTTGTGCAACAAGATCTGATGTTTTCCTTGGCAGTCAACAGTGAGTTCAAGAGGGAAAGTTGGAGGTCTTTCAGATTCGGGAAGAATACCATCAATGTAGATCTTTGGATATTGGGTAAATCTGTCAATTGGTGGTGTGCATCAACCATATATTCGATTGTGTTTGGGTAATTTTTCTATTCTCTTTGGATTTAGTGTTCATATATCGGTAGGTTGCAGAAAAACTTAGATATTATGTATTTGCAGGTGTTTTGGGATTATTGTGGTTGAGTTTTGTCTTTAGTTATTTGGATTGTTTAGATCGGACTCACCAAAGAGGATCAAGGAGTTGTGTGTTTTTGAATTGGAGTTAGGTAAGCTTAGATCCAGTGAGGATGTTGTGATATTTGAGATATGTTGTGCTCATTAGATGATAAAGATGTACTGAGCGGTTCTTGTCTTCACTTTGACTGTTGATGCAGATTTGATACCCTAAACTAGGAGCAAGATGCTTTGGGTTAAAGCTGTGATGTCTTAAGATTGTTGGGTAAACTTGGATTTGAAAATTATGATTTGGAATTGATGTGGAATAATAGGTTAAAGGATTGATTTGGTTACACTATTAGATTGACAGTAGAACTTTGATATATGATGTATTCTGGGTTGCAGGATGTTGATTGCAAGACTTGAATTTGTGATAGATGCTTGTACATGAGGATAGCTAATATGAGCTACATATCAGGTGGGTAATATTTTTACCTTGGTCAGGTAGTTAATAATCTTAGTGGATGATAGTTTATATTGATGACTTCATTACCTTGACTCCACTCCTGTTATTCTATGCTTGATACTTAGTCTTTGCACTTTGAGATGCACTGTTGTTGATGTTGTATTTCATTCATCATTGTTATGAGTTACCGACGCTAGGGTATGTGGACCTATAGATGCTTAGCTATAGGTACATAGCTGAGTATGATTGTAGACTTGACTTCTATCATCAGGATTTAATCATCTGGGGGTGGGTGATGTCCTTGAAGTAGAATTGATGGTCGTTTCATCTTCCTTTTTGTTGTATATCCACTATGGATCATGTATCTGTGTATGGTTGTATGGGTTGTCGATAGTGTGTCGCTACAGACTGGAGGTCCTAGCTTGGTTGACTATTAGTTGTGGATGACTCTCTGTGGGATAGAGAGTGTGTTGTGTGGTATGTATGTGTGGTTGTGCATTCATTCCATTTACATGCATGCTAATGACCTGGTCTCCCTTGTGGTTGAGAGGGTTGTCAGTCATCGTGCCTCTATGGTTACTCATTGTAGTAGTAGCTGGTGATAGGGAATTGCATCTGTTGTGCCACACTCGACTACTAGTGATAGTGGTAGTTAGAGTTGTATGCAGTTTATCCTGGGTGTGTAGCACTCGACCACTCATGGGTAGTGACAATCAAAGTGGCCAGCAGCAGGGACCCCCGTCATGTAGCTTATACCTCTTTAGCTTATCGCTACTTATTCATACTGCCCACTCGTCCACTCGAAAGTAGTGGTTGTTGTTGAGTTGGGACAGTTGTCATGTCGTGCCACCTAGACCACACTAGGGTCATGGTAGTGAGTGGGGTGTGCAGGCATGACCATGCATTTGCATTACCATGTATATATATGTGTGTGTGTGTGTGTGTGTGTGTGTGTGTTCAATATATATAGAGATAGTCTATATATGTTTGTTGTGATGTTATATTTGTTTGAGCTATGCTTGTTGCATATGTTTGTTCATCATCTCGCATGCTATTTGCATATTCTCTACGATTGTGTATGGAGTACAGTGTATGAGTTGGATCAGACTGTTGTACGCGTTTGATCAACATTATGTTGTGGTATAGGATGAACTAGGTTAGTAATGTATTTGTTTATATGTTGATCATATGACTGGGTGTTGTTTATAGGTGTAGCATTGTTCATACATGTTGTACATGTTATATTGTCGTATACTTATTCAGGTTGTATAGGTTGTGTCGTTGTAGACCTTTCAGGTATGTTAGTACAGTACGTTATGTACAGTTGATCAGTTGGTTTGTTTATGCACATATTAGATTAATATTGATAGTTATTTGTTTTTTTCTTTAAGATTGTGTACCTGTCGATCTCGATATATATACCTATTGATCTCCATATGTTATATGTTGTTCATGCACTATCTTTCATATTATTGCTGAGTTTTATACTCACCACCACAGACCCTAGGTTTTCTTGTCGCCCAGGTAATAGGTAGAAGTTTCCTTGAGTGCTCGGAGCTCTGCTAGCTAATCCCATCTCACACCGAGGGTATAGATTATATTCCATACTATTGTATATTTTGGATGTTTTGTTTTGGGATTTTATTCTATGTTGTCTCCGCATTTGGAGTGTATAGTTATGTTGTATGTATTTGGCCTTACTTTGGATTTGATTCGGATGTTGGTTGTGACTATGTTTTCTTGTTGTGACAAAGTCATACTGGTACATACATATTTGGATATTTATATCTTTATTATTTGTTGGTATATTTTGCTGTGTTTTATAGCTTGTGTGTATTAGTAGTTATTTGGGGCAAGTATCGGTATTATTTCTTATATTGTCACAAGAGGGTATCGTCCGATTGATGGACAATTATACTCTCGGAGCATGACAATTTTATTGGTATCAGAGTCATGGTGTCAAGCCATGAACCTCGAATGAAAGAAGTTGAGCTCCCATGTTCGGATCAAGAAAACTAGACACCAGGCAAGAAGTCTAGTTGGGTCGGGAGGACCGAACAACTGGCAGGAAGTCCAGTTGGGCCAGAAGGGTTGGACAACTGGCATGAAGTCCAGCTGGGTTAGTAGGGCTATATAGTTGGTAGGAAGTCCCGGTGGGTTGAGGATCGGACATCAAGAAGAGGAAGTCCTTCGAGGAAGGATAGGCTTGAAGGGCCTTAATGTGGTCCTTTGTTTGAGGGGGGGGGGATTGTTGGGAGTATGAGGAATATAATCAAAGTTCCATATTGGTAAGACATGTAAAAGATCATATGCTTATGAGATAAAAAAAGATATCTCCATTGGCATGAGGCTTTTGGGTAGAGCCTAAAAATAAAAACCATGAGGGCTTAGGCCCAAAGTGGATAATAACATGTCATTGTGGAGATATATGAATCTTATAGGCACTAACAATTGGTATCAGAGTCATGGTCCATGTCAAGCCATGAACCACGAACAAAAGAAGTGGAGCTCCCATGTCCGGATCAAGAGAACCAGACACCAGGCAGAAAGTCCAGTTGGGTCGGGAGGACCGAATAGCTAACAGGAAGTCCAGTTTGGCCAGAAGGGTTGGACAAGTAGCAAGAAGTCTAGCTGGGTCAGAAGGACCAGACAGTTGGCAGGAAGTCCAAGTGTGTTGAGGATTGGACATCAAGCAGAGGACGTCCTTCGAGAACGGATAAGCTTGAGGTAGGTTCAATGTTATCCTTCGTTTGAGGGAGGGGGATTGTTGGAGTATTGGGAATTCAATCAAAGTCTCACATTGGTAAGACATGGAAAATATCATGTGCTTTTATGATATAAAGATATTTTCATTGGCATGGAGCCTTTTGGGTAAAACCCAAAAACAAAACCATGAGAACTTAGGCCCAAAGTGGACAATATCATATCATTGTGGAGATATGTGAATCTTATAAGCACTAACAATTGGTATCATAGGCATGGTCCATGTCAAGCCATGAACCTTAAATGAAAGAAGTTCAGCTCCCATGTCCGAATCAAGAGAACCAGACACCAGGCAGGAAGTCCAGTTGGGTCAGGAAGACCGAACAACTAGCAGGAAGTCCAGTTAGGCCAGAAGGGCTGGACAACTAGCATGAAGTCTAGCAGAGCCAGTAGGATTAGACAGTTGGCAGGAAGTCCTGGTGGGTTGAGGATCGAACATCAAGCAGAGGAAGTCCTTCAAGGAAGGATAGGCTTGAGGGGGCTCAATGTGGTCCTTTGTTTGAGAGGGGAATGTTGGAATGTATACTAAAAGCCTAGCTCTTTTTGTATGAACATTTTATTTTGGAATAAGAATCACATGATCATTGTTTGCACTTTATATATTTATTATATGTGTGTGCATATTGTCTAATATTTTACATTGTAGATAACATGGTGCTTGGTGTGGCACAGAAGATCATGTTATCAGTCTCTTGTAAAATATAAGTAGAGGCTCACAACCAAGATGGTTTTGGACAAACCATTGACACGGTTGTAGTGTAGCTTGGTATTGTTTTGTCTTGAACATAGAGTTACACTAGTACACTTAGGTGTATTGAGCAGGACCGACATAGAGGTGATTCAATTAATTGCTAACAACATAATTGAATCGGACCTCGGATATTATGTTGTACATGCTCTTAATCCCGATATAATAACAGACACATGTACTTAGTATTTATTTCTTTGATTTACTAGAGGGTGAGATTTAGTTGGATTAAATCAATATGCCCGGTAAGTTGGGAAATGATATTATTTACATGGTGTGCCGTTGATTATAGGAGGAAACCGTGTCCTATATACTAGGTTGATGATGTCCCCTTGAGGAGCTCATAAGGTTCATCATATAAACCCAGCTGGTTGACTTAGTCAACATGATGATAAGGTTGAGTGGTACTACTCGAGGAGTTAGATGTTAATTAATTGATGGTCAGTAAATCAATTAATTGACGGACATTCGATATCTTAAATACGGGGAGATGAATGTACAAATAATATATGGAGCCCATATTAATTTATGGGGGTTGGTGAGGTAGTTCAATGATGATCCTCTAGTGCAATGGAACATCATTGATGGATCAAGTTTGTGTGGTTCTGATCCATCGGGTGGCCAAGATCCAACTCCTCCTTATGGTCTCTATCGTAGCCTAATATAATCCTAATGAAGTCTAGATCCAAGAATATAAAACAAAACTCTAGAATCAACGATTGGGATTAAATCCCTAGATCTGATGGTTAGGATGAAACCCTAAAACCAACGGTTGGGATTAAATCCCTAGATCCGATGGTTGGGATGAAACCCTAGAATCGATGGTTGGGATTAAATCCCTAGATCCGACGGTTGGGATGAAACCCTAGATCCGATGATTGGGATGAAACCCTAGATCCGACGGTTGGGATGAAATCCTAGATCTGACGGTTGGGATGAAACCCTAGATCCGACGGTTGGGATAAAACCCTAGATCCGACGGTGGAGATTAAATCCCTAGATTCGATGGTGGAGATTAAAGGAGGCTTAAGCCCAATTCTATAAATAGAGGGCTTAGGTTGGGCGGCAAGAGATGGTTCAATTGGAGTTAGGGTTTTAGGTTGGGCGACTAGGGTTTGGAAGCTTTGGCTTGGGCGACAACTCTTGGACAAGTGGCCGGCACCCATCTTCTTCCATCAAGACTTGGCCGGCGCCCATCCTCTTAGTCCCTCTCTTATTCCTTGGCCGGCAGCAACCTCTCTTCAAGGTTGGCCGGCATTCACTCCTCCATTCTCTCCAAGGTGGCCGGCGGTTCCCCTTACATTGGTGGTCGGCGCTTCATCCATTCGTTCCTTGGCCGGCGGCATCAAACTCCCTTGCTTGGTGGCCGGTTCTAGAAAGGAGAAGTTTTGTTGGTTCTTCTCTTTGTTCGCAGCGAACGAGGAAGGGAAGAACGCGATCTAGAAGGCTTCTACTCGTGGAGGATCTTCGGCCACACGTCGTCCACGAGGAGGATAGGACATACGGTAGAAGATCGTGAGGTATAAAAGTTTTACAACTTTATTTTTTGATCTTAGCATGTTCTTTTATGTGTTGATTATACAAGTGTGTGTATGTATATATTTTGTATAATCATGGACCCCGAAGAGAAACACAAAAACCGGTGATCCGTCCGTCGTCTCTTCCGCGGCTAACCACCTAGAAGAGTTGTGTTGCTTGAACAACTAGTTTGTTCAAGCGATCACTCAAGTTGTTAGCACGACGACGAATTGGTTGTGCTAAGGAAATTCATCCCATCCGGATTAATTCTTTCATCAGTGAAAATTTTAATCCGGGGACATGGGAGCCAATGAGCCTCCGAAGCAACTCCCTACAAGTGGTATCAGAGCCACGGTTTCCGATTTTGTGTGTTTTGGATTCGGTTATTTTCATGCACATATCATATATTGAGAAGACCGGATCATAGTAGGATTTGCGTAGGCTAACTTTTTTGTTACAGGCATAAGATCCAACTATTATGGCTATTTGTTTGTATGTGATTGTTTTGTGTGTGATTGTATGTATATTATTTGAATCCTCGGGGTTTACGAGGCTAGATTAGTATTAAATTTTTGTAATTAAATACGACATTGTTTAGCCGTTCATTTTAGTTTACTTTCGATCTAGATTATTTGTACACTCTGAAGGGATTTCCCTTGTCGAGTCCATGAGAGGAAACTTCGCTTCCCCTTCACCTCGGTTGCTTAACCATGGTGATCCCTTCGATGTCCCCGGATTAAAAATGTAATCCTAGACAAAAGAGATTCCCAAGACAACCAAGTCATCGTCGTGCTATTCGTTTAGAGAGGTCACTTGAACAAACTAGTTGTTCAAGTGACCATCCTCTATTCTACGAGTAGCCGCAGAATAGACGATGTCTGGATCGCCGGTTTTTGTGTTTATACTCGAGATCCCAGTATTATTTAGCCTATTTACAGAAATATAACATGCTTATATTTTGAAAAACAAACACAAGCAATGAATAAAAGAGATAGAAGAATAGTTATACCTCTTGGTCTTCTAATATATGACCCTCCTCCTTTTGGACGTCGTGTGGGCGACGATCCACCAAAAGTCAAAGCTCCTAGATCGCAAAACTTCCTTCCTTGCTTTTCCCAAGCAAGAGGAAGAAGAGAAACAATGTTTTTCTCCATCAAAAACTCAACCAACAAAGAACTATAGAAGTTCTTGCCGCCGGCCAACTAGAAGGAGAAGAAGATGATGGAAAGCTACCAAGACACCAAGGGAAATCCTATATCTTGTTTCCACCACCTAAGGAGAAGAGAGGGGAGTGTTTTGGGTGCCGACCAAGGGCTGGGAAGGGCTGGAATAGCTGCTGGACGTTGGCCACAAGGCAAGGAAGAAGAAGGAAAACTTGCCTTATTTGGTGCCACCCTTGCTTCCAAACCCTAACCCTAATTCCAATCCTATCTCAACTAGGATTGCCCTATTCTTGCCGCCCAAGCCTTGCTCCCTCTCTATGATGTTCTTCACGCCAACCCCATGCCACCTTTTATAGAGTTTGGGGATAAGCCATGAATTAATCTCCTCCATTGGTTCTAGGGATTTAATCTCAACCGTCGGATCTAGAGATTTAATCTCAACCGTCGGATCTTAGAGATTTAATCTCTACCAATGGATCTTAGTGTTTTGTTTCTATCCATTGGATCTAAGCATCTTGAGGTGTTAATGGGCTACATTAGGGACCATGAGGAGGAGTTGGGTCTTGGCCACCCATGAATCAAGCCCACATAAAGTCTGATCCACTAATGATGATCCAATCCACTAAAGGTCCATCATTGATCTACCTCACCAACCCCCATATGACAATATGGGCTCCATATATTATTTGTACATTTTCTCCCCGTGTTTAAGATCTCGAATGTCCGTCGATTAATTAATTTACTAACCATTAATTAATCAACATCTAACTCCTTGAGTAGTACCACTCAACCTTTTCATCATGCCAGACCAAGTCCACCTGCAGGGTTTACATGATGAACCTTATGAGCTCCTCAAGGGGACATCATCATCCTAATATATAGGACACAGTTTCCTCCTATAATCAACGGCACACCATATAAATAATATCATTTCCCAACTTACCGAGTCTATCGATTTAATCTATAAATCTCGCCCATTGGTAAATCAAAGAGATGAGTACCAAGTATATGTGCCCGTTATTATATCGGGATTAAGAGCATGTACTAAATAATATCTGAGGTCCGATTCGATTATGTAGTCAGCAATAAATCGAATCACCTCTGTGTCGGTCCTGCTCAATACACACAAAGTGCACTAGTGTGATTCTATGGTCAAGACAAACCAATACCAAATCACACTACAACCATTCCGATGGTTTGTCCAAAGTCATCTCGGTTGTGAGCCTTTACTTATACTTTACAAGGAGCCGATAACAAGATCTCCCGTGTGACACCACACACCATGTTATCTACAATGTAACGTATTAGACAATATTGCATAACTATAAAAATATGCAAACAATGATCATGTGATTCTTATTTCAAAATAAAGATGTTCATACAAAAGATAGACTTTTCAGTATACATCCCTACACACTCCTTCGTGGAGTATAGGATCGATGGATGTAAATTAAAATGATTTATCTCGGCTCGGATATCTTTGGTGACTTGCGCACAGGAAAAGGTGGAGAGGACGAGGTGGCGACACGACGGGATGCGTATTGGAGGACAATGCCATAATAGTTGGAAAAATTCTGTTTTTTCCATATTTATTGCTGATTTGTTTTTATATGCATGTTGTGTATGCTTTAAAATTCCTCAATTTTAATTTACTAAGTGGGGGAGGGATATTTTAATTAATTCCCGTGGCCTCCATTACAATTTGACGTGTGATGCAACAAACTTGTGTGTTGGCTCTGAGTACCTTCCTCCCTGCGGACGGGTTTGTTTGTGGATCACTAGGTCAAATAATGGTTATAGGAAATTATCTAGGAGCATGTGTACTTCCACAGCGGTAAGTCACATAATCCGAAATAATTCCCTTAGTATCGTGTAATGGTGCACACTTAGATGCAAATAAAAGTATCCTCCCCATCGGAGTCACTGCTTTTATTTGTAGGGCCAAAGAGGAACCAACTATTAATTTTATTTGTCAAAAAGTAAGGTTGACAAGATAATAAAATTAATGGATAAAACCTCCTCTTACAAATGTAGAATTCGTATACATCCACACAGCGTGGCATGCGATATTCTCGGTGATTTGAGGTGTTGGTTAATTTCGGAATTTTATTGTTTTGAGGAATCAATAATATTTGAAATATAATATTTTGATCATTGTGATTTTTAGGATTTTCAAATGGCTTTCAACCCACTTGCTGTGATATTAAAAGAAAATAAACTTACTGGACCAAACTATATTGATTGGAAAAGAAATCTGGATATTGTCTTAACTGTGGAGGAATACAAATTTGTACTCTTCGAGGTCTGTCCTCCTAAGCCCACCGATGACTCTGATGAAAAGGAGAAAGAACGTTATAAGAAATTGATCAAGGCCGATGAGATGGCGCGGTGTTACATTTTGGCATCTATGTCAAATGTGATGCAACATCAGCATCAGACCATGGTCACAGCTTATGACATGATGTTCAATCTCAAGGAACTTTTCGGACATCAGAGTAGGGCGGCTAGACAGGAGGTAATGAGAAACTTGATGACGACCACCATGATCGAGGGAACACCCGTTAGGGATCATGTTCTCAAGATGATGGCTCATCTTAATGAGATGGAAGTCCTAGGAGCTGAGATCGATGGGGAAACCCAGGTCGATATCATTCTCCAGTCTCTACTTAGGAGTTTTGAGCAGTTCCGCCTCAATTACAACATGAACAAGAGGTTGTATTCGTTGGCGGAGCTTTTGACAGAACTCCAGGCGACAGAGGGGCTTTTTCGTCAAAGCGCTCAAGCCATGGTCGCTCAGAAGGTTTCTTCTTCTAAACCGAAAGGTAAGAAGAAGAAGAAGCAAGGTGGAGCGAAGGAAGTGGCAGTGGGACCTCAGGCAGGAGTGAAGAAACCGAAAGGCAAGTGCTTCACTTGCAAGAAGACTGGACATTGGAAGGCGGACTGTCCTCACCGAAAGAACAAAGGTATATCTTCTTGTTTAGTTGTTGAAACATGTTTAGCGGTGTTATCTACCAGTGCCTGGTGTGTAGATACAGGAGCCACTGATCATGTCTGTAATACTTTGCAGGGGTTCCAGGAAACCCGACGACTAGCTGAGGGAGAGATTACCGTCTTCATGGGCAATGCTTCAAAGGTGGCGGCTATTGCAGTGGGAGATGTTTATTTATCTTTTGATAGGAATAAAGTTTTGGTTTTGAGAAATTGTCTTTATGTACCTACTTTTAGAAAGAATTTAATTTCAGTTTCTAAATTATTTATGGATGGATATTCTGTTTCTTTTAATGACAAAGTGGTTATAAAAAGGAATAAGGAGATTATCTGTTCTGGTACATTGGTTGGCAATTTATATACTTTTGAACCGAAAACTCCCACGATGCATATAGAAATCAATAACTCATCTTCTAAGTCTAATAAGAGAAAAGAACCTTCGCAAATGAACCAAACATATCTTTGGCATCTAAGGCTTGGTCATATTAACCTAAGCAGAATTCAAAGGTTGATAGCTGATGGACCTTTGGGTTCATTAGTGGTGGAGGATCTCCCAACCAGCGAATCTTGCTTGGAAGGTAAAATGACCAAGAGGCCTTTCAAGGCAAAGGGGTATAGAGCCAAAGATGTGTTAGAATTGGTTCATTCTGATTTGTGCGGTCCTATGTCTATCCAGGCAAGAGGTGGTTTTGAATATTTTGTCTCTTTTATAGACGATTATTCAAGATATGGATACATTTACTTGATACGCCTAAGTCAATGCTTTTGTGAGTTCAAAGAATTCAAGGCTGATGTGGAGAACCGTCAAGGTAAAAGTATCAAGACATTACGATCTGATCGTGGTGGCGAGTACCTCTTGGGAGAGTTTAGGAATTACTTATCAAAGGCTGGGATTCAATCCCAATTGTCTTCACCTGGCACACCCCAGCAGAATGGTGTAGCAGAGCGAAGGAATAGGACTCTTATAGAGATGGTCAGATCGATGATGAGTTATTCTGAGTTACCTGTTTCATTCTGGGGGTATGCACTGGATATGACAATGTATACTCTGAACTTGGTTCCATCCAAATCAGTACCTTCTACCCCTGTAGAATTGTGGACTGGGCAAAAGCCTAGTCTGAGACATATTCGGATATGGGGGAGTCCAGCACATGTGCTGAAGGCTGATGCTGGTAAGTTGGAACCTCGTACAGAAGTGTGCATGTTTGTTGGCTACCCTAAGGGAACGAAAGGTGGTTTGTTTTGTAATCCTAGAGATCAGAGGGTGATCGTTAGCAAGAACGCCAGATTTCTAGAGGAGGATTATGTAATGAACCACAAGCCCAAGAGTAGGATTGTTCTTGAGGAGTTGACAGGGGAAGTCCCGACTTCAGTACCACCGGTACAAGAGGAGATACCACAAGTCACTGCACCGCGTGTCACAGAGCATACACAGGAGGCACCTCGTTATAGTGGGAGGGTTGTTATTCAACCTGAGAGATTCATGTTTTTGGGAGAGTCTTCGGACTTAGTCCCTGGTGAACATGAACTTGATCCTTGGACATATGACGAGGCACTCCAAGATAGAGATGCGGTATCTTGGCAAAGAGCGATGAATTCAGAGATAGAATCTATGGGTTCTAATCAAGTCTAGGAGCTAGTAGAGCCACCCGATGGTGTAAAAGCCATTGGATGCAAGTGGATCTACAAGAGAAAGAGAGGAGTGGACGGGAAGGTTGAGGCCTTCAAAGCTAGGCTTGTTGCGAAAGGGTATACTCAGAAAGAGGGTATCGATTATAAGGAGACCTTTTCGCCGGTAGCTATGCTTAAGTCTATCCGGATTCTCTTATCTATAGCTACTCATATGGATTATGAGATTTGGCAGATGGATGTCAAGACAGCTTTCCTTTACGGAAGTCTTGAGGAGAACATCTATATGCGGCAACCAGAGGGATTCATTGCTAAAGGCAAAGAGCATCTTGTTTGTAAGCTTAATCGGTCCATTTATGGATTGAAGCAAGCTTCTAGATCTTGGAACATCCACTTTGATGAGGTAATCCAGTCATATGGATTTATTCAAAGTCCGGATGAGCCTTGTGTATACAAAATATGTGACGGAAACGTAGTGGTATTTCTTGTATTATACGTAGATGACATTTTGTTAGTTGGCAACAATATCAAAGTGTTATCAGACGTAATGGTATGGTTGTCCAAATAGTTTGACATGAAGGACTTGGGAGAAGTGGGACACATCCTTGGGATCAAAGTAATAAGGGATCGCAAGAAAAGGATGTTGAGCTTATCTCAAGCTTCATACATTGACACTATCCTTGCTTGTTTTAGCATGCAGAACTCCAAGAAAGGTTTTCTACCTTTTAGGCATGGAGTTCCTTTATCTAAAGAGATGTGTCCCAAAACATCAAAGGAGATAGAGGACATGAAGGCGGTTCCTTATGCTTCGGCAGTAGGAAGCCTTATGTATGCTATGCTATGTACGAGACTGGATATCAGCTTTGCCGTGGGCATGGTTAGCAGATATCAGAGTAATCCTAGACAGGGACATTGGACTGCGGTAAAGCATATATTGAAGTACCTGAGAAGGACTAGGGATTATATGCTGGTTTACCGGGCAGATCAATTAGTCTCTGTGGGTTACACGGATTCAGATTTCCAATTAGATAGGGACAAGAGTAAGTCTACCTCGGGGTTTGTGTTTACTTTTGGAGGTGGATCCATAGTATGGAGGAGTGTCAAGCAGAAATGCGTGGCGGACTCTACCATGAAAGCTGAGTATGTGGCAGCCTCTGAGGCAGCCAAGGAAGCTGTATGGCTCAGGAACTTCTTGATGGACTTGGATGTGATTCCTGGTTTGCCCAGAACTATCACAATTTATTGTGATAACAGTGGTGCAGTTGCAAACTCGAAGGAACCACGAGCCCATAAGGCGAGTAAACACATAGAGCGCAAGTACCACCTTATACGAGAGATCATAAAGCGAGGAGAAGTTTCTGTCACCAAGATTGCATCAGAGGATAACCTGACGGATCCATTCACTAAGGCCCTTCCAGCGAAAGCATTTGATAGGCATGTGGAGGACATGGGGATCAAATGTATGGCAGTGTGATGACGGCATAGTCTTTTAGTATAAGTGGGAGATTGTTGGAATGTATACTGAAAGCCTAGCTCTTTTTGTATGAACATTTTATTTTGGAATAAGAATCACATGATCATTGTTTGCTCTTTATATATTTATTATATGTGTGTGCATATTGTCTAATATTTTACATTGTAGATAACATGGTGCTTGGTGTGGCACAGAAGATCATGTTATCAGTCCCTTGTAAAATATAAGTAGAGGCTCACAACCAAGATGGTTTTGGACAAACCATTGGCATGGTTGTAGTGTAGCTTGGTATTGTTTTGTCTTGAACATAGAGTTACACTAGTACACTTAGGTGTATTGAGCAGGACCGACATAGAGGTGATTCAATTAATTGCTGACTACATAATTGAATCAGACCTCGGATATTATGTTGTACATGCTCTTAATCCCGATATAATAACGGGCACATATACTTAGTATTTATTTCTTTGATTTACCAGAGGGTGAGATTTAGATGGATTAAATCATTATGCCGGGTAAGTTGGGAAATGATATTATTTACATGGTGTGCCGTTGATTATAGGAGGAAACCGTGTCCTATATACTAGGTTGATGATGTCCCCTTGAGGAGCTCATAAGGTTCATCATGTAAACCCAGCTGGTTGACATAGTCAACACGATGATAAGGTTGATTGGTACTACTCGAGGAGTTAGATGTTAATTAATTGATGGTCAGTAAATCAATTAATTGATGGACATTCGATATCTTAAACACGGGGAGATGAATGTACAAATAATATATGGAGCCCATATTAATTTATGGGGGTTGGTGAGGTAGTTCAATGATGATCCTCTAGTGGAATGGAACATCATTGATGGATCAAGTTTGTGTGGTTCTGATCCATCGGGTGGCCAAGATCCAACTCCCCCTTATGGTCCTTATCGTAGCCTAATATAATCCTCATGAAGTCTAGATCCAAGAATATAAAACAAAACTCTAGAATCAACGGTTGGGATTAAATCCCTAGATCCGATGGTTAGGATGAAACCCTAAAACCAACGGTTGGGATTAAATCCCTAGATCCGATGGTTGGGATGAAACCCTAGAATCGATGGATGGGATTAAATCCCTAGATCCAATGGTTAGGATGAAACCCTAAAACCAACGGTTGGGATTAAATCCCTAGATCCGATGGTTGGGATGAAACCCTAGAATCGATGGATGGGATTAAATCCCTAGATCCGACGGTTGGGATGAAACCCTAGATCCGACGGTTGGGATGAAATCCTAGATCCGACGGTTGGGATGAAACCCTAGATCCGACGGTTGGGATAAAACCCTAGATCCGACGGTGGAGATTAAATCCCTAGATTCGCCGGTGGAGATTAAAGGAGGCTTAATCCCAATTCTATAAATAGAGGGCTTAGGTTGGGCTGCAAGAGATGGTTTAATTGGAGTTAGGGTTTTAGGTTGGGCGGCTAGGGTTTGGAAGCTTTGGCTTGGGCGGCAACTCTTGGACAAGTGGCCGGCGCCCATCTTCTTCCATCAAGACTTGGCCGCCGGCCATCCTCTTAGTCCCTCTCTTATTCCTTGGCTGGCGGCAACCTCTCTTCAAGGTTGGCCGGTGTTCACTCCTCCATTCTCTCCAAGGTGGCTGGCGGTTCCCCTTACATTGTTGGCCGGTGCTTCATCCATTCGTTCCTTGGCCGGCGGTTACATCAAACTCCCTTGCTTGGTGGCCGGTTCAAGAAAGGAGAAGTTTTGTTGGTTCTTCTCTTTGTTCGCAGCGAACAAGGAAGGGAAGAACGCGATCTAGAAGGCTTCTACTCGTGGAGGATCTTCGGCCACACGTCGTCCACGAGGAGGATAGGATATACGGTAGAAGATCGTGAGGTATAAAAGTTTTACAACTTTATTTTTTGATCTTAGCATGTTCTTTTATGTGTTGATTATACAAGTGTGTGTATGTATATATTTTGTATAATCATGGACCCTAAAGACAAACACAAAAACCGGTGATCCGTCCGTCGTCTCTTCCGCGGCTAACCAACTAGAAGAGTTGTGTTGCTTGAACAACTAGTTTGTTCAAGTGATCACTCAAGTTGTTAGCTCGACGACGAATTGGTTGTGCTAAGGAAACTCATCCCATCCGGATTAATTCTTTCATCAGTGAAAATTTTAATCCGGGGACATGGGAGCCAATGAGCCTCCGAAGCAACTCCCTACAGGGAATTGTTGGGAGTATGAGGAATACAATCAAAGTCCCACATTGATAAGACATGGAAAAGATCATGTACTTATAAGATAAATAGATATATCCATTGGCATGAGACCTTTTATGTAGAGCCAAAAATAAAAACCATGAGGGCTTAGGCCCAAAGTGGACAATATCATGTCATTATGGAGATATATGAATCTTATAGGCACTAACATCTATGCTCGTATCCGCTTAAATCAGTCAAATGCCATCCTTGACAATCGACTGCTCAAGGCCAGTCGACTACCCACAATGGCAGTCAACTACCTGAGCTTCACTCGAGCATTCGAAGCTCATTCGACTACAGACCAATCGACTGGTCCAAGTTGACTAGGTTGTCAAGTATCAAACACTTGGTTAATCGACTGGTCCATAATCCCAGTCGACTAAAAAACCACAAACATGAGGTTTAACTCAAGTATGATCCTCTCATACTTGATAGACCACCCTTAGCCTAGACCTAAGCCTTCTAGCCATCTTCATCAACCTCACTCCTATTGGATCCCTCCAAGTCTTCCATGACTTGTTCATCCATACGCTAGCCTTCAGGTTCTTCCATCGGCTATTGACATGCTAACCAGGTATATTTTGCCAAGGTACATTTGGACTTATGATTCCAAGACAAACACTTGGACTTTACGCTGCTAAACATTCGACTTATGCTATAAAGACTATATGCTTGGACTTTACGCCATCAATATGAAATCCTTTGACTTCCCAATTACCAAGCATCCATACTTAGACTTTACCAGCAAAGTTCACTTGAACTTTACGTCGCCAAGACTACACACTTAGACTTATGCCGCCAAGACTATATCTTTAGACTTTCTTTGCCATGTACCCATGACTTGGACTTTCCATTGCCAAGACTTATGCTTTGACTTTCCATGCCAGGACCCATGTTTGGACTTCTCAATTTCAAAATACCCATGACTTGGACTTTCCTTGCCAAGTACCCATGACTTGGACTTCTCAAATACCAAGACCATTCTTGGACTTTACATGACAATCACATTGTTAATCATTTTGTCAAAAATTAAAATACTACTCGAGTCAAACTTGAGTTTTGTCAATCGTGATTTAGGTTGATTGCACCAACACAACTGCACTTAGATTTTCCGATAGTGAACGAACCAATGCCCAAATCCTGTAGTTATCCAAAATGGGAAACTCCTACATCTCGAGTCTCTAGAATAGGCAATCAAGCCTCCTCATGTGTCCATCAACTTCATAATCAGGGTCATATTTTATCCGCTTGTTGCATAATAGATCGCGATGAATCATGGTGGTAGTCATCCGTGCCATCTAAAAATTGAAATTAATTAAGTCAATACAAAACCAACTAACCAGTATAAAGTCTTCTTAATTAAATTTATGTAGAGGATCGGACGTCGCTAGAGATGGGAGGTGAATAGCGATTACGTAATTTCTTTTCTTTCGATCGCGTGCTTGTCTACAATTTTTGTTAGCATAGCGGAATACAAATACAAATACAAATAACAAATGAAAACAATAATACAAGCACAACACAAGGATATAACATGGTTCGGAACATAGGGTTCCTACTCCACAGGTCGAGCTCAAGTGAGCTCTAATGGTGCACACCACCACTAATAAACCTCTCCTTTTCGGAAAACACTCTGAAGTTGGAGCAACCTCTTACAAGGTAATTACAACAGTAATACAAGAAATACAACAAGTAAACTAAGCAATAAGCAAATATAAGTAAAGAAAACTTTACACAAAGAATGTTTGATTGCTTACTTGTTGATTGCTTTGGATTGCTTTTGAAAGTCTGGAATGAAACAACACTTCCCATTTAAAATCACCGCAAAAATCACTGCTAAATTCTCCATCTCGAGCTGCTTTTATAACCTACATCAAGCTTATTTCACGCCTAGCAGTTGACTGCTGTCCCATCCATTGTCTCACAATGGCTCCATCCACGCTGGAACCATCCCAACGGATACCCTAGCAGTTGACTGTCCTTACTAGCAGTCGACTGCTGCCCGATAGTCGACTGCCCAGTCAACTACCAGAGCTTCTGTGCTCGTGGCTACTTAAACAAGTTGACTGTCATCCATGGTAGTCGACTAATCGAGGCCAGTAGACTACCCATAATGGAAGTCAACTTCCAGAGCTTGACCCGAGCAGTCAAAGAATAGTTGACTATCAGACCAGTCGATTGGTCATAATCCCTATCGACTGATCCAAGTTGACTAGGCTACCAAGTATCAAACACTCATTAAGTCGACTGATAAATCTCAAACATGAGATTAAACTCAAGTATGATTCCCTCATACTTGATAGACTACCCTTAACCTAGACCTAAGCCTTCTAGTCACCACCATCAGCCTCATGCCTATCGGATCCCTCTAAGTCCTCCATGACTTGTTCATCCATATGCTAGCCTTCAGGTGCTTCCATCGGCTATTATCATGCTAACTGGGTCTACTTTGCAAAGGTACATTTGGACTTATGCTGCCAAGACAAACACTTGGACTTTACGCCGCCAAACATTGGACTTATGTCGCCAAGACTACAACTTGGATTTTATGCCACCAATATCACACCCTTGTACTTCCCAATTGCCAAGTATCCATACTTAGACTTTTACTGTCAAAGTTCACTTAGATTTTGCGCCACTAACACTATGCATTTGGACTTATGTTGCTAAGACTATACTTTTGAACTTGACATGCCAAGTACCCATGACTTAGACTTTACCATTGCCAAGACCCATGCTTGGACTTTTCCTTTTCCAAGACTAATGCTTGGACTTTCCATGTCAAGACCCATGCTTGGACTTCTCAATTGCCAAATACCCATGACTTGGACTTTCCATTGCCAAGTACACATGACTTGGACTTCCCAAATGCCAAGACAATTCTTGGACTTCCCAAATGCCAAGACAAATCTTGGACTTCCCATGACAATCACAATGTCAAACATCAAAATACTACTCGAGTCTGGTCAATCGTGACCTGGGCCGATTGCACCAACAATCTCCCCCTTTTTGATGTTTGACAAAACCTTTGAGTTAGTCTACCAAATTCAAGCCATCAATTATCCTTCTTTTTGACATACAACAAAAATGTCTCGTCCAAGGGTATCTATATCTCATATCCCAATGAGATAACTCAATCTCCCCCTTGGTCCAAAATCATCATTAATGCCTTCATTTTCCTAGTGATACTCACTTATCACTAAATGCAAGGCATTTTCTCCATTCTCCAACTCTCCCCCTTTGAGGAAAAACTCATCCATCATCTCTTGATGGATAACCTCTCCCTAAAGGCTTGTTCCCCCTTAACCATTGCACCAACAATGTCCTTGGAGAGTTCCTAAGCCAATAGGAACACTAGACCATCAAAATTAAGGGCAAAAGGTCAAACTTGAACTTTCACACACCTTAAAATTTGATTCTCCACCCAAAACAACTATTCTAATCCATTTCCAATGGATTTTCACCCTTCCAATGCTTTCCAAAGCATATCCTAGGGTTAGGAGGCGTTAGGGTGACCTAAACTTGTTGATAAATGGCTGAACAAACCTTGTTCAACTGAAATCAGACCTAACAGTCGACTAAAATTAGAATTCAGTCGACTGATCCACTACCTGTCGACTGCCCTCATATGACAGCTGACTAATTTATGCAAATGCAGAAATCAAAAATCAGAAATTGAATTTTAAAAATGCATAAGTAAATATATGTGATTTGAAAAATCATTAAAATTCATATGTATGTTACTTATTAGGAATACAATGGGTGAAAAATAATTTTAAAATAAAATACCCATTAAAATGAGAGATTGATACAAAGTTGAAAACCAATGATAACTTCAATGTTTTAAGCCTACTTTGTATCAACTTCATCAATAGTGATTGCTATCAAAAGATAAATTTCACCAAGGTTTTCTAAAATGATTTTAGAATGTTTTCAAAAATCTCATTTTGAATCATGGTCTATGGGCTAGATGTACATGACTTGCACGTTAGCTTTCCTCATGATTCATCTATAGTATACTATGAGTTTGAGTTCATCTAGATGCAACAACTATGCACCTTGAACTTAACTCATATTCCTAACATCTCACATGTGTCTAGGGTGTATCAATACACACATATGTCAATTTAATGTGAGATGTGAGTTTTGGCTCTTTCTAAACTAAGGTCTCATGCATTTTATCTAGGCAACTATATTTGATTCCCTTCTCATGGGACTTCAAATCATGCCCTTGTCCTTAAATCAATTTTATTAACCAAAATGCATGAAATATGATCTGGCATATAAGATAGAATAATTAAGCATGTGCTAATCATACATGATGTCATGACATAAAAATACAAACCAAAGTATAAACATGTCATTAAAATTAACCCTAAGCATTATCATGACATTTTAAATAATTGAATGAAATATGATGTCATGACATGACACAAGGCAAACAAAATATGACAAATAAAATGTAAAGGCACGAGAATTCCTAAATTTTAATATTAATTGTCATTTGTTAGAATTAAACCAAATTTTCCATAATACCAAATCTCCCAAGTGTGCTAAAAATCCAAAATGACACACGATGACCTCTAAACCTAATTGTGCCAACTTTGATCAAGTTTTCAAAACTTCTTCAATTCTATTGGCACATCCTAAAATCTTTAGGATCAAAATTTTAACCTCATTTCCAAAGTATCACATTACTTTGAAAATGTCCTAAAGTGCCAACTTTGCTATGGTTAGGTTAACAAACTTACCAATTCAAGTTGACACACCCTTACCCATCTATCATGAGGGAATCATGATCCTAGGAACCCAAAACCTATTTGAGCTCCTTGGAAGCCTTGGTCATTTGGGTCTTGCCTAGTTCAACTCTAGGGATGACTTCCCTTGTGACTTTCTAAGTGGCATTCCTAGGTTTCTTTGAAACCTTGGCGACTAGACACTTACCATGGTCAGCCTTAGGGATGACTTCCCTAGTAACCTTGGTTTTCCTAGACCTATGGGTGGTTCCATAGTCAAATGGAACACTATGGTAGGTCGGCACAACCTTTTTGGATTAGTCTTGTTGAAGGTAGGAAACTTCGCTTCCCACTTTAACTCGGTTGCTTGTTCATGGCGATCCCTTCTACGTCCCCGGATAAAAAAAATTATCCTTGACAAGGAGGGATCACCCAAGCAACCGTTTCATCATCGTGCTATTTGATTAGAGTAGTCACTTGAATAAACTTGTTATTCAAGCCACCAACCTCTATCCTACGAATAGCCGCAAAATAGATGATGTACGGATCGCCGACTTTTGTGTTTGTATTCGGGGTCCAAGTTAATTTAACTACAAAATAGAATATACAACATGTATATGATTGAAAAACAATTATAGACATGTTACAAAAGAATATAAGCAAGCGTTATACCTCTCGATCTTCTATTGTATGTCCTTCCTCTTTTTGGACGTCGTGTGGGCGACGATCTTCCAAAAGTCGAAGCCTCCTAGATCACGATCTTCCAAAAGTCGAAGCCTCCTAGATCGCAATCTTCCTTTCCTTGCTCGCTCCAAACAAGAGGAAGTATAGAAACAAAACTCTTCTTCTTCCTTTAACCAACCACCAAGCACCAACCTTAATGCTTGCCGCCGGCCAAGAGGAGAAGAAGGATGGTGGACGCCGGCCAAAACTCCAAGGGAAGAGACCCTAGGCTTTGTTTCCACCAGCCAAGGAGAAGAGATGAGGAGGTTGGACACCGGCCAAGGAATAGGAGAGGCTTATTGGGCGCCGGCCAAGAAGAAGAAGAAAAAGGAAAAACTTTCCTTAATTGTGGCCGCCCAAGCCTCCAAGCCCTAGCCGCCCAAACCCTAATCCTATCTTGCTTCTAATTCTCCTTGCCGCCCACCATAATCCCTCCTTTTATAGAGTTAGGCTTAAGCCTTGTTTTAATCTCCACCGTCAATTCTAGGGATTTAATCTCAACCGTCGGATCTAGAGATTTAATCTCAACCGTCAGATCTAGAGATTTAATCACTACCGTCGGATCTAGAGTTTTGTTTTCCATCATTGGATCTAGGATTCATGAGGTTTTAATAGGCTACAATAGGGACCATGAGGAGGAGTTGGATCTTGGCCACCCAATGGATCAAGCCCACATAAAGTCCGATCCATTAATGATAATCCAATCCACTAGAGGATTATCATTGATCTACCTCACCAACCCCCATAAGATAATATGAGCTCCATATATTATTTGCACATATTTCTCTCCGTGTTTAAGATCTCGAATGTCCGTCGATTAATTAATTTACTAACAATTAATTAATCAACATCTAACTCCATGAGTAGTACCACTCAACCTTATCATCATGCCGGACCAAGTCCACTTGTAGGGTTTACATGATGAACCTTTATGAGCTCCTCAAGGGGACATCATCATCCTAATATATAGGACACAGTTTCCTCCTATAATCAGCGACACACCATATAAATAATACCATTTCCCAATTTACCGAGCCTATCGATTTACTCTATAAATCTCGCCCATTGGTAAATCAAAGAAATGAATACTAAGTATATGTGCCTGTTATTATATCGGGATTTAGAGCATGTACAACCTAATATCTGAGGTCCGATTCGATTATGTAGTCAGCAATAAATCGAATCATTTCTAAGTCGGTCCTGCTCAATACACACAAAGTGTACTAGTGTGATTCTATGGTCAAGACAAACCAATACCAAATCACACTACAACCATTCCAATGGTTTGTCCATAACCATCTCGGTTGTGAGCCTTTACTTATACTCTACAATGAACCGATAACATGATCTCCTGTGTGACACTACACACCATGTTATCTACAATGTAATGTATCAGACAATATGCATAACCATAAATATGCAAACAATGATCATGTGATTCTTATTTCAAAAATAAAGTTGTTGATACAAAAGATAGACTTTTCAGTATACATCCCAATACTTGTGACCCAAGCCTTTCCTATCCTTGGAAGGCTCTTGCCTCTTGAACCCTAGATTTTGTTCATTAGACCCCATAATTGATTTTTCCATCATTTTTAGGGGTTTTTCTAATTTCACAAGTTTTGACCTTAAAACTTGATTTTCTAATTCCAATTTTCTAATTTTTTATTTTTCATAAGCTATTGGGATATTTTTCTTCCTCTTAGGAATATGTCTAGATTTCTTGGGGTTATTGATGTTAGTGAAAGCCCTAGAGCTAATCATGTGATGAATGTTATATGAACTTTATTGTATCATATTCCTATTTATAAAGGCATAGTTATTATATTTACTTGTATTGGTGCCAAATAACTAAGTATAATAACATCCTTGAGAAGTAGGTTCTTATCTATATCAATCGATTGGTTGAATCGATAATGAGATGATATAGAGAACACTACTCTTAATCATTCCTAGTCAAGCATTAACATTCAGGGACAATGTTAATGTATAGAGACTAGCATGTAGGTCAACACGATGACTTGATCTCACAAGTCATGGATATGAGATATCAAGTTGTCACATGGGTATGCATTGGAAAATGTATACTGAATGACCCGCCATGAGAAAGTATCATGGATCATTATATGAGTGTCATATACTTTCTCATGTGCCTATTAGTATGACTATTAGTCCTTAGACCTGAAGTTACCATGGTTCCCTACATAAGGAGTTGCATACTTTGGCTTCGTCAAACGTCACCCATAAATGGGTGGACTATAAAGGTGATTTATGGGTATGTGACAAATTATACGGAGCGATGTGAGTGATGTAGATGGGATCTATCCCTCCTATATGATGGGGGTGACATCGATATTCTTGATAGAGTGAGACCACGAAGTGCATGGCCATGCCCAAATGAGTCAATATGAGATATTGAGCTCAATTGAATAGAGTGAGTCTACTTGGAGTTCAAGATATAGATTGTACCGAGGATGACACGGTCTATGCCTCAATTGGTCAATCTAGATGTCAAGGATAGAGGGACATTGTCACATATTGTGAGAGTCATAATTAGTAGTCACAAAGGTGATGTTGGAGCTCAACATTCTTGTAACTTGGGTAGAAATGATGTGTTACTAGATACCTATAGGGTCACACACAAAGGGAAATTAGATGGAGATTAGGTTCATATGATGAACCATGATAGGTTCATGGGATGAACCAAATTGGATTAAGTGTAATCCAAATTAGACTAATTGAGTTAGACTCAATTTGATTCAAGTGTTGAATGAGTCTAATTTAGATTTGATTCATTGAGTCAATTTAAATTAATGAATAGAGATTCATTAAATCAAATTGACTTGAATCAAGTGGTTAGATTTGATCAACCAAGGGAGATAAGAGGTCAAGTTAGACTTGACTTGAGAAGGAAGATGAATGGTCAATTTTGACTTGACCATTTGCCATGTCATGGTGACATGGCATGGGGGTCGGCCAATGATGGTGTTCCACATCATCATTGACTTATCATGTTATATGCATGCATGTAACCCCCACCCATTGAAGTGGCCGGCCGCTCCACTTGATGAAGGTAATTCATTTGGTGGTAACTCCATCTTCTTCCTCCTTGGATCTTCTTCCTCTCAAGCTCTCTCCCAATCCTCTATCTTTGCCGAACCATCCAAGGGGTGCTAGCACACTCAAGGTTGTGTTTTCTCCATAATTTGTATGTGTGGATACCAATAGAGGAGTGTGCACTTGACACTCTTGAGTTTGTGACAAGCTGGACGAGGGAAAAGCGAAGGCGTCGCTATCTTGTAGATCTATGGTAGATCTAGGATCTTTAAACACATACATGTTTTATTTTATATATCTTCGCACGCATCCGTGGAGGGGCTTCCGAGGTTTCCGCAACGCAAAAAGCGGTTTTTGCGGCTCGGAAAACCCAACAGTGGTATCAGAGCCACGTGTGAAGCATGTATGCGTTTAATATTTTTAGTTTTTGTATTAGATATAAAAATTATAGATTTTTAAGTTTCTGTAAATTTCCTATTTTTCTATAATTTTTGGGTATTTTTCTCAAAGAGTCGAAGCAACAAGTGTTGGGACACTTGTAGGCTTCAACCGCCGAGAAAAACTCTCCGAAACGGCGAGTTTTCGCTTTAGGTTTTTGGGACAGTAACTTAAGTCACTGTAAGATCTAGTAGGGACACACGCAAAGTTTATTTTTGTGAGTAGGGGCGCTTCCCCTATCCCCGAAAGGGGCCTTGTCCCGCGATCGTGCCCGAAAATCGCTTAGCAGGACCGTTACGGAGAGGTGACTCATAAAATTGAAAAAAATAGGAAAAATTATAGAAATTTTCTGTAAAATACATAATTTAGTATGTGTCTACTTAAACTAAGAACATAATTTCGGTTTCTTGTTTGGACAAGAAAGGATTTACATTTATAATAAAGAACAAATGTTGTTCAGTTTATTTAAATGATATGTTCTATTGTAGTGCACCTCTAATGAACAGACTCTACTTTCTAGACTTAGAGAGCCCCATCTATAACATAAGTACCAAAAGGTTCAAGTCAAATGAGTTGAACCAAACCTATCTCTGGCATTATCGCTTAGGTCACATAAATGAGAGTCGCTTATCCCAGCTCCATAAGGATGGGCTGCTGGACTCATTTGATTTTGAATCATATGAGACATGAGAGTCATGCCTTCTAGGCAAGATGACCAAGACTCCCTTTAGTGGACACAGCGAAAGAGCAACAGACTTGTTAGGACTTATACATAGTGATGTATGTGGCCCTTTCAATGTTTCTACTAGAGGTGGTTACAGGTACTTCATTACATTTACTGATGACTTAAGTAGATATGGTTATGTGTATTTGATGACACATAAATCAGAATCCTTTGAAAAGTTCAAAGAATTCAAGAATGAAGTACAAAACCAACTTGGCAAGAGTATTAAGATACTTCGATCAGATCGAGGTGGTGAATACCTTAGCCATGAGTTTCGTGACTATCTTGCTGAGTGTGGGATTCTATCCCAACTCACTCCTCTTGGAACACCACAGTAGAATAGTGTATCCGAAAATAGGAATTATACCCTATTAGATATGGTACGATCTATGATGAGTCACACAGATCTTCTTATATCCTTTTGGCGATATGCTCTAGACACAACAACCTTCACCCTTAACCGTGTACCATCCAAGGCTGTGATAAAGACACCATATACGATATGGACAGGGAGAAATCCCAAGATGTCTTTCTTGAGGATTTGGGGTTATGAGGATTATGTTCGACGTCAAGTCTCAGACAAACTGGGACCCAAATCCGATAAGTGCTATTTTTTTGGATATCCCAAGGACACGAAGGGATATTACTTCTACATTCCCAGTCTGCACAAAGTGTTTGTGGCAAAGACAGGGGTTTTTCTAGAAAGGGATTTTGTTTCTAGAAAAATTAGTGGGAGTACGTTCGATCTTGAAGAAATTCAAGATAAGGACCATAGCACTGAGGCCTTGATGGAGGTTGAACAGGAACCACAAAGTGTTGTGGGTGATGAGGTTGTTGCACAAAGAGTTGTGGAACAACCACCTGTTCAAGTAGACCTACCTCTTCGCAGGTCTGATAAAGTACGTTGTCAGCCTGAGAGATACTCATTTCTCTTGTCTGACCATGATGACGTTATGCTCATTGAGAATGAGCCTACCTCCTATCAGGAAGCTGTTATGAGCCCAGACTCTAAGAAATGGCTAGAGGCCATGAGATCCGAGATGGAATCCATGTACACCAACCAAGTATGGACTTTGGTTGATCCACCTGAAGGGGTCAAACCCATTGGGTGTAAGTGGGTCTTTAAGAGAAAGGCAAATTTGGATGGACATACGCATACCTATAAGGGCCGATTGGTGGCTAAAGGTTTTAAGCAAATTCATGGTATTGACTATGATGAAACATTTTCTCCTATGGCGATGTTTAAGTTCATTCGGATCATGCTTGCTATTGCAGCATACCACGATTATGAGATTTGGCAGATGGATGTCAAAACCGCGTTTCTGAATGGAAACTTACTCGAGGATGTGTACATGACACAACCTGAGGGTTTTGTAGATCCACAACATACTGGGAAAGTATGCAAGTTGCAAAGGTCCATTTATGGGGTAAAGCAAGCTTCTCGGAGATGGAATCTTCGATTCGATGATGCGATCAAACAATTTGGTTTCGTCAAGAATGAAGATGAACCCTGTGTCTACAAGAGGGTTAATGAGAACATAGTTGTCTTCCTTGTATTGTATGTGGATGACATACTACTCATTGGTAATAACATCCCTTCACTACAGTTTGTGAAGACTTGGCTGGGGACGTTCTTCTCAATGAAGGACTTAGGTGAAGCAGCCTGTATTCTAGGCATTAAGATCTATAGAGATAGATCTAAAAGATTGCTTGGCCTAAGTCAGAGTACATACATTGACACAGTATTACTACGGTTTGCCATGCAGAATTCCAAGAAGAAACTTCTACCGATGTCACATGGTGTGAGTCTTTCGAAGACTCAAAGTCCCTCTTCTAGAGAGGAGAGAGACCGCATGGATAAGATCCCTTATGCATCTGCTATAGGATCTATCAAGTACGCCATGCTATGTACTCGTCCTGATGTCTCGTATGCTTTGAGCATGACTAGTAGATACCAGTCAGATCCAGGTGAGCGTCACTGGATAACAGTTAAGAATATTCTTAAGTACTTGAGAAGGACTAAAGAAAATTTCTTGATATTTGGAGGCGATGAGGAGCTCGCTGTAAAGGGTTACAGTGATGCCAACTTCCAAACTGACCAGGATGATTATAGATCGTAGTCAAGGTTCATGTTTTGCTTGAATGGTGGCGTTGTGAGCTGGAAGAGTTCGAGCGAGCACGATTCTTTGATTCTGAAGCCAAGTATATTCTTTGCATCGAGGCGTGAAAGGAAGGCGATTTGGATCCGCAAGTTCATTACTGAGCTTGGGGTGGTTCCTAGCATAGCAGATCCCATAGAGCTCTATTGTAACAACAATGGAGCGATTGAACAGGCTAAGGAACCTCGCTCACACCAGTGGACCAAACACATACTACGATGCTTCCATCTCATTCTAGAGATTATCGATAGAGAAGATGTGAAGATTTACAAAGTACCCATAGAGGCTAAAATCGCAGATCCTTTGACCAAGGCTTTGGCACAAAAAAAGTATGATGGTCACACTAGGTCATTGGGTATTAGATACTACGGTTATTGGCAGTAGTGCTAGTGGGAGATTGTTAGTGAAAGCCCTAGAGTCAATCATGTGATGATTGTTGTATGGACTTTATTGTATCATATTCCTATTTATAAATGTATGGTTATTATATTAACTTGTATTGGTGCAAAATAACTAAGTATAATAATGTCCTTGAGTAGTAGGTTCTTATATATATCAATCGATTGGTGAATCGATAATGAGATGATATAGAGAACCCTACTCTTTGTTGGTGTAGTAGGCACCTAAGTCGAACCTAAGTTTTGATTATAGCAAACGATACAAAGTTAAGAATATATTGTTATCTCATGAGCTAAATCAAGTGTGCAGAAAAGTCTCAACGCTGGAGCTTAAGGCTAGCGACACCCAGAGGAAGCCGTGGTGGTCGGGCGACACTCAAGAGACTTCGGAGGGAGCCGAAGGAATTGAGTGGAAGGCCGGAAGCAACACGTAAATACTGAGGTAAGCTCGTGTGTGCGAGCGTAAGTAAGGTCGTATCCTCTTTACGGGGATGATCTTAAGCGTAGATCCGACCAAAGACTTCTTATAGATGGTCTAGGTCGAGATCGGACGGTCGATGACCGGCGAAATAATGTTTTCCTTAAGCTAACTTTGCCTTGCAGCCAGCATCAGTCGACTGCCAACCTGAAGGACTCGACTGCCGTCCATCAGTCGAGTGACTACGGCTAGCACTCGACTGATGCTGCCATCAGTCGACTGCTGGTCAAAGGATCAGCCTCGAGCAGTCAAGAGTTATCACCATTTTTCAAGGGGATTTGTGCCCATTTGTGATTGGCTAAAGACCCATTCGATGAGGGGCTTAAAGGCTATAAAAGGAGGGCCAAACCTAGGGTTTTTTTATCAATTCAAAAGCTTCCAAGTGCTTCCGATATGCTCCGACTCTCCGACATCCCTACGACGAAGCGCTGCTGAGACGACGACTATCGCTTCAACCTCCAATCTTTAAAGTCGTCGGTATAATCTTTAAATTTGTATAAGTTGTTTTTATTTCAAGCTTTAAATCATATCAAGGAGAGGGGGAGTGTCCCTCTACCTTGAGTCTTTCTCGAGTTTTTGTATTCGTTTAACTCCTATCTCCATCGAGAGGGAGTTCGTTTAGTATTTGCCCTCCGTGCGTGGTCAAGGACCATTAGGGCCTTGGAGTAGTAGCCGAAGGCTACGAACCAAGTAAAACCTATTTGTCTCTATTTACTTTACATTTCCGCTGCAATTAATTTTCTCTCAAGTTTTAACGAAAGAAACAAGAAAAAGTTTTTATCGCTATTCACCCCCCCCCCTCTAGCGAACCGCATCGATCCAACACTTGGTATCAGAGCTGGGGGTTGCTAAGATTTGGTGAAACCACCAATCTAGCCATTTTTCAAGGATTTATTTTTCTTTTATTTCAGATTTATTTTGCTTTGATAAATTTACTCCCGCACTACTAATCCAAGACGCGAGTCTTGGTACTTTTTGTGTGTTTTTGTCGTTGCTAGTTTTTTTTCCTTCGTCTCCTTGTGTTCTTTGTTCTAATGGCCCATCTCGAAGGGTTTAGCACCGTCCGACCTCCGTTTTACAACGGAGATGACTTCTGTTATTGGAAGGGTCAGATGGAATGCTTTCTTAAAACCCAAATCGAGATGTGGATCATAATCCAAACGGGTTTCACACTTCCGACTAATGAAGTGGGTGACTCCTTGGATTATGACCAATGGACCATTGCGACAAAAAAACAAGTCGAAGCCGACGCTAAGGCAACGCAAATCCTTCAATGCGGCCTATCCAAGGAGGAGCTAAATCGCGTCGGCCCCTTCATAAGCGCAAAAGATCTTTGGACAAAACTAGTGGAGCTACACGAAGGGACCGATGAAGCCAAGGTATGTAAGCGCGACCTTTTGTTCAATAAATTGTATAATCTAAAAATGCAGGAACACGAGTCCGCGACACAACTTCACGCCTGAGTCTAGGACATAGTCAACAATCAACACGCAATCGGGCAAAAGGTCGAAAACCGCGACCTTATAAGTTATGTCCTAAACTCATTTCCGAGGACTACCTTATGGGCATCCATGGTCGATGCCTATAAGGTCTCCAAGGACCTTTCTAAAATTAGGTTAGATGAACTCTTTTCGGATTTTGAACTTCATGAGCAGTCTAACTCGGAGCCCGAGAGGGGTATAGCCTTGTTTGCAGGTTCAAAGAAGAAGAAAATCGCAAGCAAGTCACCACCAACCGAGGAGGAAGACGAGTCCGAAGAAGAAGTTGACCCGGAGTTGACTGCCGAACTAATGAACCTAGCTCGAAGGATAGCCAAGGGACGGAAGCGAACCACGACTTGACCCAACCAAGGTAAGCCTAAAAGTTCCAATATTAGGTGTTATGAGTGCAACAGGTTTGGACATATCAAGTCCGAGTGCCCCAAGCTCAACCACTAAGCACCTAAGCACAAGAAGGCCCTCAACGCGACATGGGAAGAAGCGTCATCCGAAGAAGACGAAGACCACGTCTTCATGGCGAAATCAATTGAGTCGGACACGGAGATCGAGCCTGAACTTGAGTCATAACCTGAGGATGACTCGGACTACGAAGCTACCTTCAAGTCAAGCCATGGATACGCATCCGGTTCAAAAGATACCCTTAAAGTAAGTCGAACTTTATTTAATACTTTACATAATACGGTTAGGTTTTTGTCTAGGAAGTTAGCTAAGTCCGAGTCCAAGGTCGAGACCCTTGTTGAGGAGGTTAAACTCCTCAAACACGAGGTCTCCCTAACCTCTTCGACTAGTCGAGTTCAAGAGAAGGACTCAACTCGAGTTGAAAAGCTCGAAGTTGAGAACTCTCTCTTGAAAAGTCAAGTCGAAGATCTTAGGAACACGTTGGAAAGGTTCACCTCGGGATCCAAAGGACTTGACCTCCTACTTGGATCTCAAAGGGCCGTGTACAATAAGGCTGGACTAGAGTTTAACTCAAACACGACTAATAGGTCGTATATGTCGATTGTAAGTCGACATAGGAAACATGTCCAAGCATGGGTCCCTAAGAACTTTTTGATTTCAACTCAAGGATCCAACCCGTACTGGGTTCCCAAGGACCAAATCCACTATGTGGATAGACCGAACCGATTCAACGGTCTAGGGGGAGCCAGTACAAAACATGTTTGTGCTTTAACTTAGAAATTGCATGTTTTAACTTAGAATGTTTGTGCTTTAACTTAGAAATTGCATGCTTTAACTTAGAAAGTTTGTACTTTAAAACTTGTGAACTCACTTAGAACATGAACATAATCAACTTCGAAAAGATTGAGCCTCGGGGAGCCTCTTTTCAAAAACATAACCAACTAAAATTCTTCGAAAAGATTGAGCCTCGGGGAGCCTCTTTTCAAAAATAACCAGTTAGACTAGGAGATAGTCTTAGGTGAGTCAAGTCATCATTTTCTTGAAAATGGCTTTGTCTAAGGAAGTGGTCGATGATCCGATAAAAGAAGGCACCTGTGCCTCGCCACGACCTGGAAGCCATGATCTTGAAAAGGTAAACTTGACAAGCCTAGGTTTAAATCCAAATCTAACATAAAATTACTTGAACCTAAATACACTTAATCAACTTAATTGGAAGTCATTTCACACAAAACACATAAGAATAACATGATTGATCATATAGACACAGGTGAGATGACCTAGGTTTAACAACTTACAACCAATTTAAAAAAAAAAATCTAACATCCAATCCAACCACCTTGTGTGTAGGATCAATGGATGTTGGACAGCGGTTGCTCCCGACACATGACCGAGGATCAACTCAAATTCACAAAGCTTCGATTCAAACGACAAGGATCGGTAGCCTTTGGGAATAACGGCAAGCTCAAAATCATCGGATCAGGTGATATCGAGCTTAACTCGAATTTTGTTATTAAAAATGTATTACTTGTAGAGAATTTTGAATATAACCTGCTTAGCGTAAGCCAATTATGTGACAATAACTATAAGGTCGTATTTTTAGAAAATGAATGTGTAATTAAAACAAATAAAACAGCTAAAACAATACTCAAAGGAACTAGGACAAATAACATTTACACAATTAACTTAATCAATTCCTCAGCCAAATGTCTTATGACACAGGAAGAGGAATCATGGTTGTGGCACCGACGACTCGGTCACTCGCATCCAAGACTCGTCCATAAGATGAGTCAGAGTGGCTTAGTCAAAGGCTTACCCAACCTCAACAACTTGGTTAATAAAATCTGTAATGCTTGTCAACAAGGAAAACAACCTAGGACACAACACAAGTTAACTAACCAAGAACGAACCTCAAATGTACTTGAGCTCCTGCATATGGATCTATTCGATTCACATGGAGCAAAGTCACTCAATAGAAGTCAATATTGCTTAGTCATAATTGATGACTACTCTAGGTTTACCTGGGTTAGGTTCATCAAACATAAAAATGATACCCTAGATCAATTAATCAATTTATTCAAATTAATCGAGAATCAAAAAGACCTTAAGGTTAAAAGACTTAGAAGCGATCATGGTGGTGAATTCGAAAATCAAAGGTTCACCGACTTCTGTAACCTAAACGGATACCACCATGAATTCTCTTGCCCTAGGACCCCTCAGCAAAATGGCCTAGTGGAACGGAAAAACCGAATTCTACAAGAAGCCGTTAGGACCATGTTGAACGAATACGACCTACCCGATAGGTTTTGGGCAGAAGTCGTGAGTACGCCATGCTATGTCCAAAATAGGATCCTTATGGTAAAAAGGCACCTTAAGACCTCATACGAGATTTATCACGATAAAGTACCCAACATCAAGTACTTTAGGGTATTTGGGTGTAAGGTACATATCCTAAACACTAAGGATTACCTAGGGAAATTTACATCCAAAACCACGATCGAAATCTTTCTAGGATACTCGACTACAAGTAGAGCTTATAGAGTATATAATCACGACACCCTTAGAGTCGAGGAAACCATTAATGTAGTGTTCGATGAAGGACACGAACCTACAAAACCCCCGGCAACCCCAATTAGCGAGCCGATTCATACTAGACCTAACTCTGATCACGAGATCAGGTCTAGTGTTAATCCTAACCTAAGTCAACCAAGTCACTCTATTGATCAAGTGATAGATGACTCCAACCAAACTAGTGTTCAACCAAGTCACCCCATTGATCAAGCATTAGGTGACACAAACCCAACCCAATCTAGGATTCAAACTAACCACCCTATCGATCAAGTGATAGGAGATCCTAATCTAGGAGTTCGAACTAGAGCATCCTATAGGAACCTTAGTCAAATTTCCTTAATTTCAAAGATAGAACCCAAATCAATTGAACAAGCTCTTCTTGATCCCGATTGGATTATTGCAATGCAAGAAGAGCTAGCTCAATTTACTAGGAATGAAGTGTGGGAGTTAGTACCACCACCTAAAGACAAAACGATAATTGGAACAAAGTGGGTGTTTCGAAATAAGCTTGATGATAAAGGTGAAGTAGTTAGAAACAAGGCTAGGTTAGTCGCCAAAGGGTTTAGCCAAGTCGAAGGCTTAGATTACGACGAAACCTATGCCCCAGTAGCTAGACTCGAATCCATTCGAATGTTGCTAGCTTATGCCGCACATCGAGGATTTAAGCTGTCTCAAATGGATGTTAAGTCGGCATTCCTAAATGGATACATTAAAGAAGAAGTTTATGTCAGCCAACCCCCCGGATTCGAAAATCTAGATAAACCCGACCATGTTCTAAAACTTAAGAAAGTTCTCTATGGACTTAAACAAGCTCCTCGAGCTTGGTATGAGAGACTTTCAATCCATCTTAAGTCAAAAGGGTTTAATCAAGGCTTAGTTGACCCAACTCTCTTTGTAAAAACCTTAGGTAAAGAAATATTCATAGCTCAAATTTACATAGATGATATAATTTTTGGAACCTCTAACTCGGCCTTACTAAGCGAGTTCGTTTCTCATGGAAAGTGAGTTGAAATGAACTTGGTAAGCGAGTTAAGTTTCTTTAGGTCTACAAATTAAACAAACTAAGGATGGTATATACCTATATCAACAAAAATACACTAAGGAGTTAATTAAAGATTTGGAATGCAAGGCGCTAAGGTAATAAACACCCCAATGGCGATAAATGTTAACATAGGAAGACCTAGAAAGTAAGTCCATTGACTTAAAATACTATAGGAGGCGTAATAGAAGTCTCTATACTTAAGCTGTGAATCGAGACATCCTATTCGATAAGTATATGCGAGTTTGAGCACTGTGCTAAGGAGTCACAACCTAGTTAAGCGTATCCTTAGATATCTTAAGGGCACACTTAGCGTTGGTATTTGGTACCCTAGATCTACGGAGTTGAACTAATCGGCTACTCCGATTCGGATAATGCGGTAGTAAGCTCGATAGAAAGAGCACAGTGGTTGTTGTCAACTTCTCGGCTCGAGTCTAGTGAGTTAGTGCGATGAAACAACAGTGTTGCTTTATCTACCACAGAAGCGAATACATCGCGATGGGTGAGTGTGTCACATAACTTCTTTGGATGAAGCACACTCTCGTGACTTTAAGTTAGACTTCGAATACTAAACTTCACGTAGATAACATTAGTTCAATTAATCTTACAAAGAATCCGATATGTCACTCTAGGACCAAACATATAGAGGTCAAACACCATTTCATTCGAGAACATGTGGCCAGCAGAGCCATACACCTTCGAATCACGTCGAATCGAAGTCTAACTTGGCGGATCTATTTACTAAACCCCTACAGGCGAATTTAGTCTATTAAGGCGAAAATTGGGCATGCGTAATAGAATAGGTACATGCAAATTATATGTTCTTACTACTATTTCTTTAATTTCATTTTTATGGAACTAGCATAGGACATACCTTAGATATCATGCACCTATAGATTTAAGGAGCCAGTACATCTCACAACACATAGGACTAATGTGTTTGTGTACTTAGCCACGTAGATGGGCATGAGATGTTACGACCTTACTCCTGGTTCCAGATGTAGAGCTAGTGCATCGCTATGAACCACGAAGTATAATCATACATACTAGCAGGCTCGACCGTTGATCTTACATATCAATCAAGCCAAATATGAGTCGAACATTTTATAGATGAGCTTATTTTCAGTATATTATTTTTTTTATAAAAAATGGGGAACATGCTTAGACTTTAAATTTAACACTTTTCCACACACCCCTTACTCTTTTCGATATACGGCAAAAGGGGGAGAAAAAGGCCAAAGTTAAGGGGTCAAAATTTTTTGATAACTTAACTCTTACTTCATATTTAAACCAAAAGTTAAAACTTAGTTAACTTTTACCAAAAGGCCAAAGAATTCTTAAACTTATTTGTGCTGTCTAAGTTTTACTTAAACTTATTTTTTTAAAACTTTATGTCATTAATGTTTTACTTAAGGGGGAGAAAGGGCTTAACTAAAATGTTTTACTAAGGCCAACTTTAAGTAATGTTAATTACTTAAAGCAACCCTCAAGGGGGAGGATTAAGGTCTTTCTTCAAGACTCACCCTCGGTCAAGGGGGAGGTTTCCTCAAGGGGGAGTACTTGAAGAAAAACCTTACTACTCCTACTTAATCTTCATATTTTTTGTTTCTCATGCACATTATTACTCTTCATGCTTGCTATTTACTTAACTTTGTATGTGGGTTTGCCATAAATCAAAAAGGGGGAGATTGTTGGTGCAGTAGGTACCTAAGTCCGTTTCAGTTGCGTATTGCTATGTTGATCTAAGGTAGAGGAAAGGTTCTTAAAAGACTCAGTATTTTTTATTTGCGCACAGATCCTGTAGCTGACTTCGGGGTTTGACTAGCGCAAGGCAGAAGCGACTCGGATAATTGAAGACTATCAGTCGCGTGCCAAAAGCCATGAGGGAGCGGACCTTTGTATATAAAAGGAAGAAAGAGATAGAGACTCCCTCCTCCTCACGATAGAAGAATAGATCTAAGGGTCCTCATCCTCCATGAATGCATTGGCGATGCTTATAGATGGTCTAGGTCGAGATTTGACGGTCGACGACCGTGGAAATAATATTTTCCTTAAGCTAACTTTGCCTTGCGGCCGGCGTGATCATTGCCAACTGAAGGACTCATTGTCATCCATCGATCGGTGACTACGGCTAGCACTCGATCGTGATGCCATCATTCGTGGTGATGGCCATCGATCGGTATCAAAGGATCGATCGGCGATCAGAGTTATCACCATTTTTCAAGGGGATTTGTGCCCATTTGTGATTGGATAAAGACCCATTCGATAAGGGGCTTAAAGGCTATAAAAGGAGGGCCAAACCTAGGGTTTTTTTATCAATTCAAAAGCTTCCAAGTGCTTCCAATATGCTCCGACTCTCCGACATCCCTACGACGAAGCGCTGCCGAGACGACGACTAGAACTTCAACCTCCAATCTTTGAAGTCGTCGGTATAATCTTTAAATTTATATAAGTTGTTTTTATTTCAAGCTTTAAATCATATCAAGGAGAGGGGGAGTGTCCCTCTACCTTGAGTTTTTCTCGAGTTTTTGTATTCGTTTAACTCCTATCTCCATCGAGAGGGAGTTCGTTTAGTATTTTCCCTCCGTGCATGGTCAAGGACCATTAGGGCCTTGGAGTAGTAGCCGAAGGCTATGAACCAAGTAAAACCTATTTGTCTCTATTTACTTTACATTTCCGCTGCAATTAATTTTCTCTCGAGTTTTAACGAAAGAAACGAGAAAAAGTTTTTATCGCTATTCAACCCCCCCCTATAGCGAACCGCATCGATCCAACACCCTTAATCATTCCTAGTCAAGTATTAACATTTAGGAACAATGTTAATGCATAGAGACTAGCATGTAGGTCAACACGATGGTTTGATCTCACAAGTCATGGACATGAGATATCAAGTTGACACATCGGTATGCATTGGAGAATGTATACTGAATGACCCGCCATGAGAAAGTATCATGGATCGTTATATGAGTGTCATATACTTTCTCATGTGGTTATTAGTATGACTATTAGTCCTTTGACCTGAAGTCACCATGGTTCCCTACATAAGGAGTTGCATACTTTGGCTTCGTCAAACGTCACCCGTAAATCGGTGGACTATAAAGGCGATTACTGGGTATGTGACAAATTATGCGGAGGGAGGTGAGTGATGTAGATGAGATCTATCCCTCCTATATGACGGGGGTGACATCGATATTCTTGATAGAGTGAGACCACGAAGTGCATGCCGATGCCCAAATGAGTCAATATGAGATATTGAGCTCATTTGATTAGAGTGAGTCTACATGGAGTTCAAGATATAGATTGTACCGAGGATGACACGGTCTATGCCTCAATTGGTCAATCTAGATGTCAAGGATAGAGGGACATTGTCACATATTGTGAGAGTCATAATTAGTAGTCACAAAGGTGATGTTGGAGCTCAACATTCTTATAACTTGGGTAGCAATGATGTGTTGCTAGATACCGCTCATTGATTATGTTCCTAAATCGGTTTATGGACATTGCCAACGTTACAATAACCTATAGGGTCACACACAAAGGGCAATTATATGGAGATTAGGTTCATATGATGAACCATGAGGATTAGGTTCATGGGATGAACCAAATTGGATTAAGTGTAATCCAAATTAGACTAATTGAGTTAGACTCAATTTGATTCAAGTGTTGAATGAGTCTAATTTAGATTTGATTCATTGAGTCAATTTAAATTAATGAATAGAGATTAATTAAATCAAATTGACTTGAATCAAGTGGTTAGATTTGATCAACCATGGGAGATAAGAGGTCAAGTTTGACTTGACTTGAGAAGGAAGATGAATGGTCAATTTTGACTTGACCAATTGTCATGTCATTGTGACATGGCATGGGGGCCAGCCAATGATGATGTTCACATCATCATTGACTTATCATGTGGTGCCACCTCATGAGGGAGACCAAGAGCCATTGGCTCTTGGAGTTACATGCATGCATGTAACCCCCACCCATTGAAGTGGTCGGCCACTCCACTTGATGAAGGTAATTCATTTGGTGGTAACTCCATCTTTTTCCTCCTTGGATCTTCTTCCTCTCAAGCTCTCTCCCAATGCTCTATCTTGGCCGAACCATCGAAGGGGTGCTAGCACACTCAAGGTTGTGTTTTCTCCACCATTTGCCTGTGTGGATACCAATAGAGGAGTGTGCACTTGACATTCTTGAGTTCCGACGAAGCTTTTGGACGAGCGGGATAAGCGAAGGGCGTCGCTATGAGGGTAATGCTCTATCTTGTAGATCTAAGGTAGATCTAAGATCTTTAAACACATACATGTTTTATTTTATATATCTTCACACGGATCCGTGGCCGGGCTTCCGAGGTTTTCGCAACGCAAAAAGCGGTTTTTGCGGCTCAAAAAACCCAACAGTGGTATCAGAGCCACGTGCGAAGCATGTATGCGTTTAATATTTGTAGTTTTTGTATTAGATATAAAAATTACAGATTTTTAATTTTTTGTAAAATTCCTATTTTTATAGAATTTTTGGGTATTTTTCTCAAAGAGTTGAAGCAACAAGTGTTGGGACACTTGTAGGCTTCAACCGCCGAGAAAAACTCTCCGAAACGGCGAGTTCTCGCTTTAGGTTTTTGGGATGGTAACTTAAGTCACTGTAAGATCTAGTAGGGACACTCGCAAAGATTATTTTTGCGAATAGGGGCGCTGCCCCTATCCCTGAAAGGCGCCGTGTCCCGCGATCGCGCCCGGAAACCGCTTAGCGGGATCGTTACGGAGAGGTGACTCATAAAATTGAAAAACAAAATAAGAAAAATTATAGAAATTTTCTGTAAAATACATAATTTAGTATTATGTATAATTCTATGATGGTCATGGCCCAAGAACCCCAATATGATTGGATGTTAATGTGTTGTAATTCATAATACGGCCTACGTGCTATTTTTGTGATTGTGCTTGTTGTATAGGATATGCGACCTGCGCGTCGTACCTCTTCTTTTAATATTCTAGTTGTAAATAGTTTTAGACTCGAATGTAACTCGAGTTTCATGTTTTTAATGTACAAAATGGAGCGGTGGAAGGTCCACTTCTAGACGGAGTTACGAGAAGGGTGCCGACGACACATGACGGTCAAAGGAGGCGCTTGGGGAAGCCGCTAACCCTAGGTTGACCGTACGATCTTCTCATTGGCTTGAGAAGATCGTAGTAGGGCCATGACCTAATCACAATTTATTTATATATATGTATATATGTTGAGAGATATATATATATATTTGTTATGCTTGTATGTATGTGATGCATGCTAGTAGAATAATGTTTGTATGTATATGATGCATTCTAGTAGAATAATGCTTGTATGTATATGATGCATGCTAGGATATTTTTCTTGTATGTATATGATGCATGCTAGAATAATGCTTGTATGTATGTGATGCATGCTAGTGTAGGATAATAAAGGCCTGAATGCGTATATGATACACATTACGATTAGATTAGATCTTAATCGAATCAACTCAAAAAATGCCTACCAAGTCCTTGATACCCATCACTACCTCGATTATTTGTAGTTGTTGAATCTGCCAAAGTAGAGCAATGCTTATTATCTTAGTAGGGTGCAGAGGGACAATCTTGGTCCCGCCTATTACGACTTGGGTTAGAGTAAGCTCAATTAGATTGAGTAAAACTAGTTAAATCAATTGGATCGAGTAGAACTATAGGCATATTCCAACCGTTGGAAAGATAGGATAAGATCACATTTACACTAAATCTTGGGCGATTTAGCCAAAGCTAACTCAAGGTCTTTTGTAAATATGGGTCTTGATCCTATAAACAAGAGTTACATATAGATGTAATCGGTAATGTGTTACCCACCGATCATACTAAGTCTTGGGCGATTTAGCCAAAGCTAATTCAAGGCTTAGTATGATGTGGATCTTGTCCCGCATGAATTATAGCTAGTTTGTATGAATCTAGTAATGTGGTTTGACCACATCCATAACTCGATTCTACAAAATTCATATAATTCAGTGGGAGTATCATTTGATTAAAGGCCTAATTAAATGATAAAAGAAATATGATATTAATTTTCTGCATTGTGTATATTGTAGATAACTATGTCGACAAATACGAACACTCTCCCTCTGCATTTTGTCCTTGAGAAGGACAAGCTCAATGGAGTAAATTTTCTGGACTGGTACAGGAACTTGAGAATCGTTCTCACCCAAGAAAGGAAACTGTACGTCCTGGAGCAGCCCATTCCAGAGGCACCTCCTGCCACTGCCTCGCGAGCTGACAAAGATGCTTACAAGAAGCATCAAGATGATGCATTAGATGTGTCATGTCTAATGCTCGCGACCATGAACTCTGATCTTCAGAAGCAACACGAGTTCATGAATGCTCATGATATGGTTGGATATCTTCGTCAACTATATCAAGGACAAGCAAGGCACGAGAGATATGAAGTCTCTAAGGCATTGTTTGGGTCCAAAATGCAAGATGGGACTCCCGTAGGCCCATATGTACTCAAGATGATTGGGTACGTAGAAAACCTACAAAGATTGGGATTCCCCCTTGGCCAAGAGCTGGCCACTGACTTGATCTTGCAGTCTTTGCCACAAAGCTACAATCAATTTGTCATGAATTACAACATGAATGAAATTGATAAGCCACTGCCTGAGATGCTCAGCATGTTGACAACTGCTGAGCTCAACCTTAAGAAGGGAAAATCTGACTCCTTTTTGATGGCGCAAAAGAAGAAAGGCAAGGGCAAGCCTAAATGTAAGGGAAAGTCCCAAGCCAAGGGAAAAGGCAAAGAACTTAAACCCAAAGGAGGGGTGGCCAAGGAAGGGGCTTGCTTCCACTGCAAGGAAGCAACACTCTGAAGCGAATCGCAAAGGCATACTGGAAGATCTTAAGAAGAAGAGAAGTGAGACTTCTACTTCAGGTATAAATGTTATAGAAGTCAATCTATCTATTTCTTCATCATGGGTATTAGATACCAGATGTGCATCTCACATTTGTACCAATGTGCAGGCGCTGAGAAATAGCAAGGCATTGACAAAGGGCGAGGTGGACCTACGAGTAGGCAATGGAGCAAGGGTTGCTACTGTTGCTGTAGGAACTTATGACCTATCTCTTCCCACTAGGCTTGTACTAGAACTTGATGAATGTTGTTATGTGCCTGCTTTAACTAAGAACATAATTTCGGTTTCTTGTTTGGACAAGAAAGGATTTATATTTATAATAAAGAACAAATGTTGTTCAGTTTATTTAAATGATATGTTCTATTGTAGTGCACCTCTAATGAACAAACTCTACTTTCTAGACTTAGAGAGCCACATCTATAACATAAGTACCAAAAGGTTCAAGTCAAATGAGTTGAACCAAACCTATCTCGGGCATTGTCGCTTAGGTCACATAAATGAGAGTCGCTTATCCCAGCTCCATAAGGATGGGCTGCTGGACTCATTTGATTTTGAATCATATGAGACATGCAAGTCTTGCCTTCTAGGCAAGATGATTAAGACTCCCTTTAGTGGACACAGCGAAAGAGCGACAGACTTGTTAGGACTTATACATAGTGATGTATATGGCCCTTTTAATGTTGCAACTAGAGGTGGTTACAGGTACTTCATTACATTTACTGATGACTTCAGTAGATATGGTTATGTGTATCTGATGACACAAAAATCAGAATCCTTTGAAAAGTTCAAAGAATTCAAGAATGAAGTGCAAAACCAACTTGGCAAGAGTATTAAGATACTTCGATAAGATCGAGGTGGTGAATACCTTAGCCATGAGTTTCGTGACTATCTAGCTGAGTGTGGGATTCTATCCCAACTCACTCCTCTTGGAACACCACAGTGGAATAGTGTATCCGAAAGGAGGAATCATACACTATTAGATATGGTACGATCTATGATGAGTCACACATATCGTCCTATATCCTTTTGGGGATATGCTCTAAACACAGCAGCCTTCACCCTTAACCGTGTACCATCCAAGGTTGTGATAAAGACACCATATACGATATGGACAGGGAGAAATCCCAAGATGTCTTTCATAAGGATTTGGGGTTGTGAGGCTTATGTTCGATGTCAAGTCTCAGACAAACTGGGACCCAAATCCGATAAGTGCTATTTTGTTGGATATCCCAAGGACACGAAGTGATATTACTTCTATATTCCCAGTCAGCACAAAGTGTTTGTGGCAAAGACTAGGGTTTTTCTAGAAAGGGATTTTGTTTCTAGAAAAATTAGTGGGAGTACGTTCGATCTTGAAGAAATTCAAGATCAGGACCATAGCACTGAGGCCTTGATGAAGGTTGAACAGGAACCACAATGTGTTGTGGGTGATGAGGTTGTTGCACAAAGTGTTGTGGAACAATCACCTGTTCAAGTAGACCTACCTCTTCGCAAGTCTGATAGGGTACGTCGTCAGCCTGAGAGATACTCATTTCTCTTGTCTGACCATGATGACGTTATGCTCATTGAGAAATGAGTCTACCTCCTATCAGGAAGCTGTGATGAGCTCAGACTCTGAGAAATGGCTAGAGGCCATGAGATCCGAGATGGAATCCATGTACACCAACCAAGTATGGACTTTGGTTGATCAACCTGAAGGGGTCAAACCCATTGGGTGTAAGTGGGTCTTTAAGAGAAAGACTGACATGGATGGACATACGCATACCTATAAGGGCCGATTAGTGGCTAAAGGTTTCAAGCAAATTCATGGTATTGACTATGATGAAACCTTTTCTCTAGTGGCAATGTTTAAGTCCATTCGGATCATGCTTGCTATTGCAGCATACCACGATTATGAGATCTGGCAGATCGATGTCAAAACTACGTTTCTGAATGGAAACTTACTCAAGGATGTGTACATGACACAACCTGAGGGTTTTGTAGATCCACAACATAATGGGAAAGTATGCAAGCTGCAAAGGTCCATTTATGGGCTAAAACAAGCTTCTCGGAGCTGGAATCTTCGATTCGATGATGCGATCAAATAGTTTGGTTTCATCAAGAATGAAGATGACCCCTGTGTCTACAAGAGGGTTAATGGGAACACAATTGTCTTCCTTGTATTGTTTGTGGATAACATACTACTCATTGGGAATGACATCCCTTCGCTACAGTCTGTGAAGACTTGGCTAGGGACGTGCTTATCAATGAAGGACTTAGATGAAGCAACCTGTATTCTAGGCATCAAGATCTATAGAGATAGATCTAAGAGATTGCTTGGCCTAAGTCAGAGTACATACATTGACACGGTATTACTACGGTTTGCCATGCAGAATTCCAAGAAGGGACTTCTGCCGATGTCACATGGTGTGAGTCTTTCGAAGACTCAAAGTCCCTCTTCTAGAGAGGAGAGAGACCACATGGATAAGATCCCTTATGTATCTGCTATAGGATCTATCATATACGCTATGCTATGTACTCGTCCTGATGTCTCGTATGCTTTGAGCATGACGAGTAGATACCAGTCAGATCCAGGTGAGCTTCACAGGATTGCAGTCAAGAATATTTTTAAGTACTTGAGAAGGACTAAAGAATATTTTTTGATATTTGGAGGTGATGAGGAGCTAGATGTAAAGGGTTACAGCGATGCCAGCTTCCAAACTGACCAGGATGATTATAGATCGTAGTCAGGGTTCATGTTTTGCTTGAATGGTGGCCTTTTTGGATGAGTTGACGAGACCGATTCTTTGATTCTACAATAGAAGCCGAGTATATCGCTGCATCTGAGGCAGCAAAGGAGGCAGTTTAGATCTGCAAGTTCATTACTGAGCTTGGGGTGGTTCCTAGCATAGTAGATCCCATAGAGCTATATTGTGACAACAATGGAGCGATTGCACAGGCTATGGAACCTCGCTCACACCAGCGGACCAAACACATACTACGATGCTTCCATCTCATTCGAGAGATTATCGATAGAGGAGATGTGAAGATTTGCAGAGTACCCACAGAGGCTAACATCGCAGATCCTTTGACCAAGGCTTTGGCACAGAAAAAGTATGATGGTCACACAAGGTCATTGGGTATTAGATACTACAGTGATTGACACTAGTGCTAGTTGGAGATTGTTAGTGAAAGCCCTAGAGCCAATCATGTGATGATTGTTGTATGGACTTTATTGTATCATATTCCTATTTATAAATGCATGGTTATTATATTTACTTGTATTGGTGCCAAATAACAAAGTATAATAATGTCCTTGAGTAGTAGGTTCTTATCTATATCAATTTATTGGTTGAATCGATAATGAGATGATATAAAGAACACTACTCTTAATCATTCCTAGTCAAGTATTAACATTCAGGGACAATGTTAATGCATAGAGACTAGCATGTAGGTCAACACGATGGCTTGATCTCACAAGTCATGGATATGAGATATCAAGTTGACACATGGGTATGCATTGGAGAATGTATACTGAATGACCCGCGATGAGAAAGTATCATGGATCGTTATATGAGTGTCATATACTTTCTCATGTGGTTATTAGTATGACTATTAGTCCTTAGACTTGAAGTCACCATGGTTCCCTATATAAGGAGTTGCATACTTTGGCTTCGTCAAACGTCACCCGTAAATGGGTGGACTATAAATGCGATTACTGGGTATGTGACAAATTATGCGGAGGGATGTGAGTGATGTAGATGGGATCTATCCATCCTATATGATGGGGGTGACATCGATATTCTTGATAGAGTGAGACCATGAAGTGCATGGCCATGCCCAAATGAGTCAATATGAGATATTGAGCTCATTTGAATAGAGTGAGTCTACTTGGAGTTCAAGATATAGATTGTACCGAGGATGACACGGTCTATGCCTCAATTGGTCAATCTAGATGTCAAGGATAGAGGGACATTGTCACATATTGTGAGAGTCACAATTAGTAGTCACAAAGGTGATGTTGGAGCTCAACATTCTTATAACTTGGGTAGCAATGATGTGTTGCTAGATACCGCTCATTGCTTATGTTCCTAAATCGGTTTAGGGACATTGCCAACGTTCCAAGAACCTATAGGGTCACACACAAAGGGCAATTAGATGGAGATTAGGTTCGTATGATGAACCATGAGGATTAGGTTCATGGGATGAACCAAATTGGATTAAGTGTAATCCAAATTAGACTAATTGAGTTAGACTCAATTTGATTCAAGTGTTGAATGAGTCTAATTTAGATTTGATTCATTGAGTCAATTTAAATTAATGAATAGAGATTCATTAAATCAAATTGACTTGAATCAAGTGGTTTGATTTGATCAACCATGGGAGATAAGAGGTCAAGTTTGACTTGACTTGAGAAGGAAGATGAATGGTCAATTTTGACTTGACCAATTGCCATGTCATGGTGACATGGAATGGGGGCCGACCAATGATGGTATTCCACATCATCATTGATTTATCATGTGGTGCCACCTCATGAGGGAGACCAAGAGCCATTGGCTCTTGGAGTTACATGCATGCATGTAACCCCCACCCATTGATGTGGCTGGCCACTCCACCTGATGAAGGTAATTCATTTGGTGGTAACTCCATCTTCTTCCTCCTTGGATCTTCTTCCTCTCAAGCTCTCTCCCAATCCTCTATCTTGGCTGAACCATCCAAGGGGTGCTAGCACACTCAAGGTTGTGTTTTCTCCACCATTTGTCCATGTGGATACCAATAGAGGAGTGTGCACTTGACACTCTTGAGTTCCGGCGATGCTTTTGGACGAGCGGGATAAGCGAAGGGCGTCGCTATGAGGGTAACGCTCTATCTTATAGATCTAAGGTAGATCTAGGATCTTTAAACACATACATGTTTTATTTTATATATCTTTGCACGGATCCGTGGCCGGGCTTCCGAGTTTTTTGCGGCTCGAAAAACCCAACAATTGCCTAGGTTTTTGGCATCCTTTGGTGGAGTAATCTTAGGGGTAGTGGTTCTAGAACTATCCTTAGTCATAATTTAGGCCCTAAACAATAAGATTTATTTCTGGCATGCTTTTCATGATCATGCACAAATTGCAAGTGAATTGAAAGTATCCTTTTAGTTATAACATAAAGAAGGAGCATTGATAAATGATACCTTAGGGTTTTCCTTAGCTCCCCCTATATTTGAACTCTCTCCTTTGATCTTTGTTGCATGGCTCCCCCTTGGGCATTAACTTCTATAGTTGCCCCTTTGATTGCACTTGAAGCACACAATATGCTCCTTGCTCTTTCTTATCGGGGCTTCGACCTCCTTTGACTTGTCCTTGACTTTTGGTGTCGATTGAGTCTTCTTGACTCGCTTTGGACACTTACTCTTGTAATGTCTATTGGTGCAGAGGCACCAGATAATTCAACCTAGAGTTTTGATAATAACAAAGATTTAAAGTTAAGCTATTTTGTTATCTCATATTCTATGCTAAGTGTGAATGTTATGTATTAGACTTTGCTAAGGTCAAAGACACCAAGGGAATCTCAGGACGAGAGACCTCGGTGGTCGGGTGATGCCAAGAGAATCTCAGAAGGAGAAACCTTGGTGGTCAAGTGATCGAAAGCTAAGCGAAAGGTCAGAATGACCAAAGGTAAGCAAGGTAAGAACCGTGTGTGGAGAGGACAGGTTGCATCCTCAATACGGGGACAACCGTAGGCGACGATCCGACTAAGGCTTCCGGAGGAAGGCAAAAGTCGAGATCGGGCAGTATAGGACTATCACACTACATGTCATTATGCATTTTTTGTGCTAACCTTGTGTTGCAAGTGTCAGGTTGGATTCTCAAGTGTAGCAGTCGACTGGGCAATCGACTGCCATTGGGATCAATCGACTGATGTTTAGTTTTGTTTCTTGCTTATTACTTGCTAAGAGGAGAGGTAGGTTTGTTACCTCTTCCTCTACATCTTTTCTAATCGTTTGTCTCTTACCTCCAATGGGGAAGAGATTTTTGTGTTTTCCCTTCGAAAGTGATCAAGGATGGCAAGGCCTTAGATTAGTAGCAGGTTGGCTGTGAACCAAGTAAAAAAGCCTTTGTGTCTTTTGTTTATGTTTTCATATTTCCGCTGCGAAGTTTTTTAAATAGAAAAGAAAATTTTAAATACACTATTCACCCCCCCCCCCTCTAGTGTCTTTCTCGATCCAACATTGTCCATTTTCCCTACACTTAAAGCATGTGATGTGATTTTTATTTTTATTTGGAATGCTTGAGTTACCTTCTTGGATGGTGGTAGGAGGCTCTTGGTTGGATTCTTCTTCTCTTCTTGAAGTAGAGGTTTCCTTTTGATTTTGCTCCAGAGTATATAGTTTCTCCTCCCCCTCAATCCAAGAGGTGGAGGCTTCTCCAACCTCTTCGACTTCTTCTCCTTCGGACATTTAGCACCTCTCAACTTCTGACTCTACAAGATCTTGAGATGATGATGTACTCTCTTCTTCTTGAGCTTGAGAAGATGAACACTCCTATACTTCTTTGGCCGGTGAAGGATTTTCATGGTACTTTGCAAATTCTCTCCAAAGCTCCTTGGCACCCTTATAGTCACCTAATTTGAGCAAGACAATATTAGGTATTACATCACTTAGCATTTTGATTACCTTAAGATTTGTCTTGAATCCCTTGAGTTGTTCCTTGGTCCATTTCTTAACCTTGAGGATTCCACCCTTCTTGGTTCTTGGGAATTTGCAACCTTCTATCAAGGCAGACCATAGCTTGATATCCACCATCATCAGGAAGTTCTCAATCCCTATTTTCCATTGATTGGAATTCTCAAATCCATAGTCTTCGTAGGATGGTGGTGTGTTAATGTCACTGCCTAGTCAAAAATTTGTCTCATCCATCTTCCTTCTTCCCTCTAGCACTTTGCTCTCTTAGTTGATAGTCCTTGAAGAGCGTCCTCGTTCTGATACCACTTGTAGAGGATCAGACATCGCTAGAGGGGGTGAATAGTGATTACGTAATTTCTTTTCTTTCGATCGCGTGCTGGTCTACAATTGTTGTTAGCATAGCGGAATACAAATACAAATACAAATAACAAATGAAAACAATAATACAAGCATAACACAAGGATATAACGTGGTTCGGAACCTAGAGTTTCTACTCCATGGGTCGAGCTCAAGTGAGCTCTAGTGATGCACAACACCACTAATAAACCTCTCCTTCTCGGAAAACACTCCGCAGGAGGAGAAGCCTCTTACATGGTGATTACAATAGTAATACAAGAAATACAACAAGTATACTAAGCAATAAACAAATATAAGTAAAGAAAACTTTATACAAAGAACGTTTGATTGCTTGCTTGTTGATTACTTTGGATTGCCCTTGAAGGTCTGGAATGCAACAACACTTCCCTTCAAAATCACCTCAAAAATCGCTGCAAAATCCTCCATCTCAAGCTGCTTTTATAACCTTCATCGAGCTGATTTCATGCCTAGCATTCAACTGCCAAAAGACACCAGTTGACTACTCTACCATTCATTGTCTCACAATGGCTCCATCCATGTTGGAACCTTTCCAACGAATGCCCTAGTAGTCAACTGCCCATACCAACAGTCAACTGCTACCCCATAGTCGACTGCCTAGTCGACTACCAGAGTTTATGTGCTCGTGGCCTCTTAAACCAGCCGACTGCCATCCTTGGCAATCAACTGATCAAGGCCAATCGACTGCCTACAATGGCAGTCAACTGCTAGAGCTTCACCCGAGCAGTCGAAGCTCAGTCGACTATCAGACTAATCTGTTAGTAATATATGAGAGATGTCCTAAGGCAATTGCCTTATGTATGAACCATTTATATGATAAATGAAGATTCACTATTTGAGTATACATGTTTCATGTATTTGATTGGATCTTAAACTCATTTACTGAATGTCCACGATGTGATTCACAGCATGAGAGAATTTGTGATTGGATCACAACTAGTGAGTATCTCTACATGTGTAATTGTGATGTATCGGAATTATCCCTAGTCGATGAATTGATGGATCTGGACACCATCAATTCTGTCGAGACTAGCACGAGGTATACTCCTTGGTGTATCCAAGCAGCTGATTCTCACTGGCTGGAAACATAGTGATGTCCGGAGTTAATCGTGGATGCTAGTTATGGTAACTAGTTCATTGGAGTGACCAGCCGTAAGACTTCATATGGTTCTCTGCATATATAGATATGTCAATGAAGTTCTTACTGTGGCTTAAGTGCGATGTTCCTTTGACTTGTGGTATTCAAGTCATCTTGATCATGGAGACTTATGCTTTGACATCTTAAGCAAACATCTCCGAGGAGATGTGGACCCGGGATGATTGGGTATAAGTCGAAGTGATCGAAGGTGTTTGAATAGCCTATAAAGGATTCACCACTCCGTGCGAGGAGATGTATACCCATGGCCTCTCGTCGGATTGTTACTAAAGTCTTTGGCCAAAGCATTACATGTTTAGAGTAAGGTACTCTTCGATACATGTGGAGTAACTAGAATCCGTAGGACGAGGAAATGATGTTTGGGCTAGGTGTGACGTAGTCAGCCTAGTGGGGACTGACACTATAGACCATGTCCTGAACCAAGTGGGTATAAGATGAGTGAAGGGAATGGGGCACGAATCATTCGAGCTACTGAAGGGTTTCAGAAATAGTTCTGGATCAACCGTTGATCTTTTCAGTTAATTGGGGATCATGATGTACTACTAGGTGCCACTCATGATCGTTCTATAATTAATGGTTAATTATAGACGGCCAACATAAACCGAGAACCTATTTGGTCACACGCACAATGAGTGTAATCCAAAGGATTTAAAACGAGCTTGAGAATGGGATTCTCAGACCGAGAGAAATTATGTTTGGTTGGACCAAACATAAAGCGAGCATGAAATTGTTTCAGTCGCAATGGAAGCGTGGATGGGCCGTGTCTTATGAAGACATAATGGATGGACCAAAATGGTTTGGTTCTAATCCAATGGATGAGAATAAACCAAAGGGTTTGGTTTATATTAAACGAATGAACCAAAGATTGGTTCGGTTCGTTTTAACTTAAAATAAACCATCATGGTTTGGTTTATTTTAACTTATCTTAATGGAGCGGGTTAACGGGCTTTATGGATATGATCCATTAACCATTAAGAGAATTAGTTCTCTATAAAATAGGGCTTAAACCCTAATCCAAGAACCCTAATTGGAGTTGCCGCCCAACCTAGTTGTGCCGCCCCCTCCCTCTCCTCCACTAGTCGGCGCCAACCCTAGGTGTGCCGCCGCCCAGCCTTTGTGCCGCCGACCAAGTCATTGCCGGCGACCAAGCTTCAGCCGGTGAACACTCCGGCGACCCTCCGGTGATCTCCTATAGGTTTGGCATCAAGGTGAGCCTTTTCTTTCCTTGGTTGGCTGGCGCCTATATCCTCCACCAAGCTGTCCAGTTTTCTGGACAGCTTCTTCTCCTCTCGTCGGAGCGTCATTTGGACGACGGTTAGTGCTCCGACAGTGGCTAACTTACCGGGGATTTGATCTCCGGTAATCCTCTGAGGTGGGGGACGAAGGATTCGTCAAACGGTTGACGAATACCTCTCCGGAGAAGCGAGTTTTGAGAACTCGTTTTAGGATCCGAATTTGGATTCGGATCGTGATCATCTCTCGATCACGTCATCTTCAACACGAGGCTAGTAACCCGTACGAAGACGAAGCTCGTGACTTAGTGAAGTCATCCCGAGGAGCTCGGCGTGGATACGGATAGAGACGATTCTTACGAGGATCGTTCCGGTTGATGCCGTTCCCGCTACACGTCATACGGAAGGTATAACGTTGATAATTTTCTTTTATTGCAAATTTTAATTTACGGTTATGTCTACACTTGTTGTAATAGCATGCGTGTATTGTTTTTAATTGCTTCTGCTGTGCTCATGTTTACGAAACATGATCGAACACACACACGCCGCGGTGCCGGAAACCCAACAGTGGTATCAGAGCCCAGGTTGTGTTTCGACATAATCGTAAAATGGTTTTGCGATAGTCATAATGTATTTCTGGAAATTTTCTAATTTTGGAAATTTAGAAGTATTTATGGAAATTTTTCAATTTTGGAAAGTCTAGAAGTATTTATGGAAATCTTCCACTTTTGGAAATTTGGAAGTATTTATGGAAATTGATATTTTCCATAAATAAAATATTTGATTAGATTCTGGAAATTTGTTTCCTAATTTAATCATGATTTGATTTGGGAAATCAAATCTTAAAATATTTTATTTCCATAAGTAGTTTCAATGATTTAGGAAATTGGTTTCCTAAATAGATTTTCCTTAATCAAATAATTCCATGAATAAAATATGTGATTAGATTTGGAAATTTGTTTCCTAATTTAATTATGATTTGATTTGGAGAATCAAATCTTAAACATATTTTATTTCCATAAATAGTTATGACATATAAGGAAATTATATACATGACATAATTGTATGCCATGTAATTGCATTAGATGCATAACATTATGCCATGCGTGTCGTGACATGTAGATGTATGCCATGTATGCCATGCCATGTAGATAATAGTTATTTGCATGCAAAGAGGATGAGACATAAAAACCCTTAATCAATATTAAAGCCTACACCTTCCATTAATATGGTTAGAACCAGAGTTCTGTTTCTTGTTTGGGTTGTTGGACTCTCTCCAAGCCCGGCTCGAACCTAAATATGTTCAAACCATGGAATAGTTTAATACTAATATGGTAAGAGTCAGAGGTCAATCGTTAGCTTTGGTTGTTGGACTCTCTCCAAGCTGGGCTAATTGGTTGAATGCGCTCTAACCATATTAAAACTATGTCACGATTAATGGGATGGCTTTAACACAGCATCGGCTTGTTGGACTCTCTCCAAGGTCGATGTAAAGGGAGGTGAAGTTGGGTGCTATGCATATGATGCATACTTGTTAATGTGTTAACAACCCAATGTATGTGTGAACATTCAATTAGTTGATAGCACATTGTGATAGTTGCATATACGGGATATGCAATCGGTATAGATGATACCTACCATCGTAGTTATGAATGGCTTGTTGGACTCTCTCCAAGGTTGTTCATAACTATGATGGATATCATCCCATTCGGAGATGGACCTACAATCTCCCGAAGTGATTTTGGGGTTTTTGAAATTCAAAAAATGAATGGGATTTATAAATGTATATTGATGCATTTTAAAATCATCTTTCTCATATATGCTCATTTTGTATTTCTAAGTTAATATAATGATCATGATGTGTTTGAATTTGCGTTCCATTTTGGATTCAAATACATTGACTGGGCCGAACTTCTTGGACTGGCTTAGAAACTTGAGAATTGTTCTCAAGGTGAAAAGCTTGTAAATGTCCTCGAAGCGCCTCTTCCCGCCCGTCCTAGTGACGATGCAACTCTGGACCAATTGTTGGCCTATCAGAAACATGTGAATGATTCTGAATTGGTGAGTTGCATCATGCTAGCCACAATGGAACCCAAGCTACGAAAGCAGCATGAGCATATGGATGCTCATATCGTAGTCCTTCATCTTTGTGAATTGGTTGATGAGCAAGTGAGATTCGAAAGGTTTGAAGTCTCAAAGCTCCTCTTCACCTCTGAGATGCTAGGAGGTTCATCTGTGGTACTGCTCAATATGCTGAAGACTGTGGAGTCTTCTGAGAAGCATGAGCAGGGGACGGTGCTGTTAGTTGATTCCTCGAAGAAAGGTTCTAAGAGGAAGTCAAAGGAACAGCAGAAGGGAAAGAAGAGAAGGGCTAAGAAGGTAGAACTAGCAAAAAAGGAAACTTGCCATCATTATGACAAGGAGAGCCATTTGCGAAGAAAGTGCAAGATTTATCTTGAGTCCGTGAAGAAGAATAAGGCATCGGATGCCCCATCTTCTTCAGATATCTTCGTTATTGATTGTCATTCTATTTCTTCAAACACTTGGGTATTGGATACTGGGTGTGGCTCACATATATGTAATGACATACATGGGCTTAGGAATAGAAGAAGACTCGTCAAGGGATAGTCAAATTTGCGTGTTGGGAATGGAGCAAAGGTTGCTGCACTCGCCATCGGAACGTATTTGTTGAAACTCCCTGCAGGACTTGTCTTAGAACTGGACAATTGCTTTTATATTCCTTCGTTGATAAAGAACATCATTTCTATTTCTTGTTTAAATAGAAATGGTTTCCATTTGACGTTTAGTAACAATTGTTGTTACATAACTTTGAATGGGGTTCTTTATGGGACTGGAACTTTAAGCAATGGTGTTTATACGTTGGACGTATCCAGTGACATTTACAATATCGAAGCGAGCAACAAGCGTGCTCGAAAGGATAATCAAATAGACTCCTACATGTGGCATTGTCATCTTGGCCATGTAAGCAAGAAACGCATGTCCGAATTACACCGATGTGGAATTCTGGAATCGTTTGAATTGGATTCATACGATACATGCGGAATCATGCTTAAAAGGCAAGATGACTAAGTTACCTTTTACGGGAAAAGGTGAACGAGTGGGAGAGTTACTAGGTCAAATACATACTGATGTATGTGGACCTATGTCAACTCAAGCTTTAGGAGGCTATAGCTACTTCATTACCTTCACCGATGATCACTCACGGTTTGGGTATGTGTTCTTGATGAAACACAAGTCTGAGGCCTTTGAAAGGTTCAAAGAATTCAGAAATGAAGTAGAGAAACAACATGACAAAAGTATTAAAATACTTCGATCAGATCGAGGTGGTGAATACTTAAGTCAAGAGTTTCTTGATTATCTAAGAGACAATGGTATATTGTCTCAATGGACTCCGCCATATACACCACAGCATAATGGTGTATCTGAGAGGCGTAACCGGACCTTGTTGTACATGGTCAGGTCAATGATGAATCATGCGACTCTTCCCAAGTCCTTTTGGGGCTATCCACTTCAGATAGCTGTTTACTTGTTAAACAGAATGTCTACCAAGGTAGTCTCAACTACTCCATATGAGATATGGAATGGTAAGAAACCTCATGTATCTTACTTGAAGATATGGGGTTGTCCTGCTTATGTGAAGCGGACTTTATCAGACAAATTGGATGCTAAGTCTGATAAATGTCTATTTAATGGATACCCTAAGGAAACAAGGGGTTACCAATTCTATCATCCTGTGGAACAAAAGGTGTTTGTTTCAAGGCATGCTGTGTTTCTAGAGAAAGAGTTTCTCTTGCAAGAAAACAGTGGGAGTATCGTCGAGCTTGAGGAGGCTCGAGAGACTCAAATAGACATTGATGAGATACCTGGTGAAGCACAACAACCGACAACTCATAGTGATGAGCAATCGGCTGGACCTATTATAACACCACATCTTCGTAGATCTGGTAGAACACGCAATATTCCTGAGAGATATGGATTTCTCGTAAGTGAATCGAACGACGTGTTACTCATTGATGATGAGGAGCCTACCAGTTATGAAGAAGTGCTGACAAGTTCAGAAAGGGATAAGTGGCTTGGTGCCATGAAGTCGGAAATGGATTCCATGTACGAAAACCAAGTTTGGAACTTGGTTGACCCACCTGAAGGCATAAAGCCTATAGGGTGCAAGTGGGTTTTCAAGAAGAAAACCGACATGGATGGTAATGTGATTACCTATAAGGCTAGATTGGTGGCGAAAGGATATCGTCAAAAATAAGGTGTTGATTATGACGAAACCTATTCGCGTGTAGCTATGCTTAAATCCATTCGGATGCTCCTGGCCATAGCGGCTCATTATGATTATGAGATATGAAAGATGAATGTGAAAACAGCTTTCCTTAATGGAAACCTGCTCGAGGACGTGTATATGATACAGCCTGAGGGTTTCACATTGGTTGATAAAACCAAGGTATGAAAATTGCGACGGTCCATTTATGGACTGAAGCAAGCATCGAGGAGTTGGAATATCCGTTTTGATGAGACAATCAAAAGGTTTGATTTCTCACAAAATCCAGACGAACCTTGTGTGTACAAGAAGGTTAGTGGGAGTGCAGTCATATTCCTAGTATTGTATGTCGATGACATACTACTTATAGGAAACGATGTTTCAAACTTACAGTCAGTGAAGGTTTGGTTATCCAAGACATTCTCCATGAAAGACCTGGGAGAAGCGACCTACATCCTCGGGATTAAGATCTATAGAGATAGATCGAAACGGTTGCTTGGTCTTTCGCAGTCTACATATATAGACCGAGTGCTAAAGAGGTTTAGCATGTCGGAATCCAAGAAAGGTTTCTTACCCATCAGGCATGGGGTACACCTTTCGAAGTCTATGTGTCCGCGCACAGAAGACGAGAGGATTTGCATGAGTAAGATTCCCTATGCATCCGCAATAGGATCTATCATGTATGCTATGTTATGTACGAGGCCTGATGTATCGTATGCTCTGAGTGTCACGAGCAGATACCAATCCGATCCAGGAATGGATCATTAGGCGGCTGTTAAGACGATCCTTAAGTACTTGAGAAGAACTAAGGATGTGTTCCTAATATATGGAGAAGGGTACATGGTGATACGTGGATATACGGATGCCAGCTCCAGACAGACAAGGATGATTCCATGTCTCAGTCTGAGTATGTATTCACCGAGAATGGAGGCGCAATAAGTTGGAGAGGTTCCAAGCTTGACACTATAGCGGATTCTGCCACTAAGGCAGAATACGTTGCAGCTTTGGAAGCAGCAAAGGAAGCGGTTTGGATCAATAAGTTCATCTATGAACTTGATGTGGTCTCATCAATGATCCAAACATGTGCTTTGCCGCTATCATCTTATCAGAGAGATCATCAGTAGGAACGAAATAAAAATCGAGAAAATTCCCACTGAAAGGAACTTAGCGGATCCTTTGACTAAAGCATTACCTCAAAGTAAGTTTGAGGGTCATGTTAGAGCTTATGGTATTGGATACCGTAGCGATTGGCATTAGGCCAAGTGGGAGTCTGTTTGTAATATATGAGAGATGTCCTAAGGCAATCGCCTTATGTATGAACCATTTATATGATAAATGAAGATTCACTATTTGAGTATACATGTTTCATGTATTTGATTGGATCTTAAACTCATTTACTGAATGTCCACGATGTGATTCACAGCATGAGAGAATTTGTGATTGGATCACAACTAGTGAGTATCTCTACATGTGTAATTGTGATGTATCGGAATTATCCCTAGTCGATGAATTGATGGATCTGGACACCATCAATTCTGTCGAGACTAGCACGAGGTATACTCCTTGGTGTATCCAAGCAGCTGATTCTCACTGGCTGGAAACATAGTGATGTCCAGAGTTAATCGTGGATGCTAGTTATGGTAACTAGTTCATTGGAGTGACCAGCCGTAAGACTTCATATGGTTCTCTGCATATATAGATATGTCAATGAAGTTCTTACTGTGGCTTAAGTGCGATGTTCCTTTGACTTGCGGTATTCAAGTCATCTTGATCATGGAGACTTATGCTTTGACATCTTAAGCAAACATCTCCGAGGAGATGTGGACCCGGGATGATTGGGTATAAGTCGAAGTGATCGAAGGTGTTTGAATAGCCTATAAAGGATTCACAACTCCTTGCGAGGAGATGTATACCCATGGCCTCTCGTCGGATTGTTACTAAAGTCTTTGGCCAAAGCATTACATGTTTAGAGTAAGGTACTCTTCGATACATGTGGAGTAACTAGAATCCGTAGGACGAGGAAATGATGCTTGGGCTAGGTGTGACGTAGTCAGCCTAGTGGGGACTGACACTATAAACCATGTCCTGAACCAAGTGGGTATAAGATGAGTGAAGGGAATGGGGCACGAATCATTCGAGCTGCTGAAGGGTTTCAGAAATAGTTCTGGATCAACCGTTGATCTTTTCGGTTAATTGGGGATCATGATGTACTACTAGGTGCCACTCATGATCATTCTATAATTAATGGTTAATTATAGACGGCCAACATAAACCGAGAACCTATTTGGTCACACGCACAACGAGTGTAATCCAAAGGATTTAAAATGAGCTTGAGAATGGGATTCTCAGACCGAGAGAAATTATGTTTGGTTGGACCAAACATAAAGCGAGCATGAAATTGTTTCAGTCGCAATGGAAGCATGGATGGGCCGTGTCTTATGAAGACATAATGGATGGACCAAAATGGTTTGGTTCTAATCCAATGGATGAGAATAAACCAAAGGGTTTGGTTTATATTAAACGAATGAACCAAAGGTTGGTTCGGTTCGTTTTAACTTAAATTAAACCATCATGGTTTGGTTTATTTTAACTTATCTTAATGGAGCGGGTTAACGGGCTTTATGGATATGATCCATTAACCATTAAGAGAATTAGTTCTCTAAAAAATAGGGCTTAAACCCTAATCCAAGAACCCTAATTGGAGTTGCCGCCCAACCTAGTTGTGTCGCCCCCTCCCTCTCCTCCACTAGTCGGCGCCAACCCTAGGTGTGCCGCCGCCCAGCCTTTGTGCCGCCGACCAAGTCATTGCCGGTGACCAAGCTTCAGCCGGTGAACACTCCGGCAACCCTCCGGTGATCTCCTATAGGTTTGGCATCAAGGTGAGCATTTTCTTTCCTTGGTTGGCCGGCGCCTCTATCCTCCACCAAGCTGTCCAGTTTTCTGGACAGCTTCTTCTCCTCTCGTCGGAGCGTCGTTTGGACGACGGTTAGTGCTCCGACAGCGGCTAACTTACCGGGGATTTGATCTCCGGTAATCCTCTGAGGTGGGGGATGAAGGATTCGTCAAACGGTTGACGAATACCTCTCCGGAGAAGCAAGTTTTGAGAACTCGTTTTAGGATCCGAATTTGGATTCGGATCGTGATCATCTCTCGATCACGTCGTCTTCAACACGAGGCTAGTAACCTGTACGAAGACGAAGCTCGTGACTTAGCGAAGTCATCCCGAGGAGCTCGGCGTGGATACGGATAGAGACGATTCTTACGAGGATCGTTCCGGTTGATGCCGTTCCCGCTACACGTCATACGGAAGGTATAACGTAGATAATTTTCTTTTATTGCAAATTTTAATTTACGGTTATGTCTACACTTGTTGTAATAGCATGCGTGTGTTGTGTGTGTTGTAATAAATATAGATTTATTATTTTTAATTGCTTCCACTGTGCTCATGTTTACGAAACATGATCGAACACACACACGCCGCGGTGCCGGAAACCCAACATAATCGACTGATCTAAGTTGGTTAGGCTGGCATGTGTCAAACACTTGGACAGTCAACTGGTCCAAAACCCCTGTCGACTGATAAACCTTAAATATAAGGTTTAACTCAAGTATGATCCCCTCATACTTGATATACCACCCTTAGCCTTGACCTAAGTCTTCTAGCCACCTCCATCAACCTCACACCTATCGGATCCCTCCAAGTCCTCCATGATTTGTTCATCCATATCTCTACAAAAAAGCTATGTTTTGCGATGAATTTTGCAACGAATTTTGAATAAAAATTTGTTGCAAAATTTTTTTTGCAACAAAATTTGCAATGAAATATTTTTTGTTGCCAATAATTCACTGCAAGAATTTTCAAAGAAAAATAAAAATTTATCATAAAAATTGTAACGAATAAAATTTTTGTTGCAAAATTAATTGCTAATTAGTTATAAAAATAGCAACAAAAATACCTTCGTCGTAAAATTTGGCGATGAAAATAATTATTTGTCGCAAAATTTGGCAAAAAAAAAATTTTATCGCAAAATTTTGTGAAAAATAATTATTTTCGTCACCAAATTCGTGACAAAAACATGGTTTGTCACAAATGACCAATAAATTTATTGACCATGTTTACATAAAAATTTTACAACGAAAATAAATTTCATCGCCAAATCTTCCACGAATCGAATTTTCGTTGCAAAATATTGATGGTCAGTCTACTAAGAAGGAAATCAATCGACTGATGCTTGACAAGTCTACTAGGCAGTCGACTAAAAAAGGTTCTGTAAGATGCTATAGTAAAGCAGTCGACTGCTGCATTGGTTTAATCGACTGAAGAAGGCAATCAGTCGACTAAAAAAGGTAATGTAATGTGCTACAATAAAGAAGTCGACTGCTGCATTGGTTCAGTCAACTGACCCTTGAACAGTCGACTAAAAAAGATCCTGTGAAGTGATACAGTATTATCAGTCGATTGATGTATTCATTCAGTCGATTGATGGTGGATAAATTACGATGAAAAATTTTTTCGACGCAAATTCAATGATGAAAAAATTATTTCATTGCAAATTGGTCACCATTAGTCGACTGTTATACGTTGACAGTCGACTGATAATCAGTGTTTAAATTAATGTAATTGATTAGTCGACTGATGGTGGGTGTCAGTCGACTGATAGAAGAGCAGTAGGTCACAGATTATTTTTTAGTCGACTGCTCAGTCGACTAGTCCACTAGCAGTCGACTGTTGCTTCTTGTTTTGCAACGAATTTTTTTTTTCGTTACCAATTCTGCGATGAAAAAAAAATTTTCATCGCAAATCTACGATGACACTTATTTTTGTTGCTAATATGGGGAAATAGAAAAAAAATATCATGCTAAATCCTGCTATTTTTACCTGTTTTACAACAAACACATTTAAAATATAAACTAATTCACATATCAAACTTCATAATCTTCTAATCAATGAAAATAATTCAATACCAAGTTAATGTATATAACAAACATAAACGTAACTTATAATACAAAGATATCTAATGTGACAAGTTAAGTAATATTTATATTTAATAATTCAAACATAACCACCATCATCACCACCATCATCAAAAAATACATCTTCATCATCATTATTACAGGCATCAGCAGGAGGACCAGATCGAGAAGGAGTAAGTTGAATTGAACTAGACGATAATTGATGATGCTGCATAATTAATATCTGTTGCCTTCAAAATTTGTTCATCTGTTCTTTTAATTCCTTTACTTCCCGATCTCTTTGTCTCGATTCATTTTCCTTTTGCGCTAGTAACTTCTTCAAATGACTAACCTCTTTAATCAATTGATTTATTTCTACTCTTACTACCGGTGAGGATGAAGAAAAAGCACAAGGGACTTTATAGGTTCGACTCAAAGAACCGAGTCTAATTATTCTTCCACCTTTCGCACCTCTAGTTGCTTAGAGCAATAAATTCATATTGCCAACAGAAGGCTCAGATTCTACTGTATCATCACTTGCACTTGAATTTATCTATGCAAGTTCATCGCATTTCTCCTATTTTGAAAAAAAGTTAAATAATAACAAAATACTTTAAAAATTTTAAAATTAAAAACCTTCATTATTCTAGCTCTCTCTCCGCTCCATGTCTTGTCTTTCTTTTGAAATGTACAAGTGAAAGTGTCTATGAATAATGGCTTAGTCCCCATTTCCTAGGCCTAAACAAACATCATTATAAATAATAAAATAGTGAGTATTAAATTAAAAAATTAGGATTTGAAAAAACTCACCAATCGATGTCTATGTTCATCGATATTCATTGAGCTCCCCGCATACGTGGCAGACATAGCGCTGGAATTACAATTTTGAATTTTCTTATTTTGTTCACTCCTTCGTTTGCTATCCTCAGATCCTCAATATGTAACAATCTTATTCGAATTCTCCTCGGTTATGCAGTGTGACTTTTTACTTCTAGTTTTCACATGACTTAGTATGTTTCTGATATGATCACCACATTTTTTCTTGAAAATCCTCCTTATCTCTGTGTTTCACTCTTCTCCCAAGTAAATACCCACTGGAGTAGAGAAAAAAATAAAATTATTATATTAATTATAGTTTTATATACAAATTAATTTAAATAACTTACCTTGAACTTATTCCACTATAGATTTTTTATTTCTTCCGATGTGCTCGTATAAGTCATCGAAGCTCCGACCCAGTGGTTATTCACTATTTTATTCACCTCGTGAATAACATGTACAAAATTTATAAATCTACCATAAAATAAAAATAAACCATGTTAGATATTTATATAAAAAAGTATATCTTATTAAAAATATAAATAATTTAAAACTTGAATACGTACGAATCTCCGCACGGGGATATCATCTCTCGTGTATCTTCCCTCTCAATGAGTGATTATTGTACTGGTGAAGATACATTAGTAGGGGTATGTTGAGAGCCAGAAGATCCTGCAACTAAAGAAGGGGTCGAAGGTACATTTCTTGCAAGAGAATCGGACTGTTAGTAATATATGAGAGATGTCCTAAGGCAATCGCCTTATGTATGAACCATTTATATGATAAATGAAGATTCACTATTTGAGTATACATGTTTTATGTATTTGATTGGATCTTAAACTCATTTACTGAATGTCCTCGATACGATTCACAACATGAGAGAATTTGTGATTAGATCACAACTAGTGAGTATCTCTACATGTGTAATTGTGATGTATCGAAATTATCCCTAGTCGATGAATTGATGGATTTGGACACCATCAAATCTGTCGAGACTAGCACGAGGTATACTCCTTGGTGTATCCAAGCAGCTGATTCTCACTGGCTGGAGACATTGTGATGTCCGGAGTTGATCGTGGATGTTAGTTATGGTAACTAGTTCATTGGAGTGACCAGCCGTAAGACTTCATATGGTTCTCTGCATATATAGATATGTCAATGAAGTTCTTACTATAGCTTAAGTGCGATGTTCCTTTGACTTGCGGTATTCAAGTCATCTTGATCAGGAGACTTATGCTTTGACATCTTAAGCAAGCATCTCTAAGGAGATGTGGACCCGGGATGATTGGGTATAAGTCGAAGTGATCGAAGGTGTTTGAATAGCCTATAAAGGATTCACCACTCCTTGCGAGGAGATGTATACCCATGGCCTCTCGTCGGATTGTTACTAAAGTCTTTGGCCAAAGCATTACATGTTAAGAGTAAGGTACTCTTCGATACATGTGCAGTAACTAGAATCTGCAGAACAAGGAAATGATACTTGGGCTAGGTGTGACGTAGTCAGCCTAGTGGGGACTGACACTATAGACCATGTCATGAACCAAGTGGGTATAAGATGAGTGAAGGGAATGGGGCACGAATCATTCGAGCTGCTGAAGGGTTTCAGAAATAGTTCTGGATCAACCGTTGATCTTTTCGGTTAATTGGGGATCATGATGTACTACTAGGTGCCACTCATGATCGTTCTATAATTAATGGTTAATTATAGACGGCCAACATAAACCGAGAACCTATTTGGTCACACGCACAACGAGTGTAATCCAAAGGATTTAAAACGAGCTTGAGAATGGGATTCTCAGACCGAGAGAAACTCTGTTTGGTTGGACCAAACATAAAGCGAGCATGAAATTGTTTCAGTCGCAATGGAAGCGTGGATGGGCCGTGTCTTATGAAGACATAATGGATGGACCAAAATGGTTTGGTTCTAATCCAATGGAGGAGAATAAACCAAAGGGTTTGGCTTATTTTAAACGAATGAACCAAAAGTTGGTTCGGTTCGTTTTAACTTAAAATAAACCATCATGGTTTGGTTTATTTTAACTTATCTTAATGGAGCGGGTTAACGGGCCTAATGGTTATGATCCAATAACCATTAAGAGAATTAGTTCTCTATAAAAGAGGGCTTAAGGGATTGTTAAGCCCTAATCCAAAACCCTAAGCCCATTTCCTCTTTGTGCCGCCGCCCAAGCCTCTTGCCAAGGCCCAAGCTTCAGCCTGTGATCCTCCGGCGACCTCCGGTGATCTCCTCCTAGGCTTTGGCATAAGGTGAGCACTTCTTCCTTGTTTTGGCCGGGCGCTACTTCCTTCCACCAAAGCTGTCCAGTTTTCTGACAGCTTGTTCCTTCGCCGGAGCATCGCTTGGACGACGGTTAGAGCCGACAGCGCTAACTTACCGGGATTCGGATCTCCGTAATCCTCTGAGGTGGAGGACGAAGGATTCCCAATCGGTTGACGAATACCTCTCCGGAGAAGCGAGTTTTGAGGACTCGTTTTGGATCCGAATTTGATTCGATCGTGATCATCTCTCGATCACGCCGCCTTCAACACGAGGCTAGTAACCCGCACGAAGACGGCTCGTGAATTAGCGGTCATCCCGAGGATACTCGGCGTGGGATACGGAAGAGACGCATCCTAGCGAGGATCGCTCCGGATGCCGCTCCCGCTACACGCCATACGAAGGTATAACGTAGTTAAATTTCCTTTTATTGCAAATTTAAATTTACGGTTATGTCTACACTTGTTGTACTATGCATGCGTGTGATGTGTGTGTTGTAATAAATGTAGATTTATTATTTTTATTTCTTCCGCTGTGCACATGTTTACGAAACATGATCGAGAACACACACACGCCAAGGCTCTAAAACCCAACAAAGGGTATCAGAGCCCAGGTTGTGTTTCGACATAATCGTAAAATAGTTTTGCGATAGTCATAATGTTATTTCAGGAAATTTTCTAATTTTGGAAATTTAGAAGTATTTATGGAAATTTTTCAATTTTGGAAAGTCTAGAAGTATTTATGGAAATCTTCCACTTTTGGAAAGTTGGAAGTATTTATGGAAATTGATATTTTCCATAAATAAAATATTTGATTAGATTTTGGAAATTTGTTTCCTAATTTAATCATGATTTGATTTGGGAAATCAAATCTTAAAATATTTTATTTCCATAAGTAGTTTTGATGATTTAGGAAATTGGTTTCCTAAATTGATTTTCCTTAATCAACTATTTCCATAAATAAAATATGTGATTAGATTTGGAAATTTGTTTCCTAATTTAATCATGATTTGATTTGGAGAATCAAATCTTAAACATATTTTATTTCCATAAATAGTTATGACAAATAAGGAAATTATGTACATGACATAATTGTATGCAATGTAATTGCATTAGATGCATATCATTATATCATGCGTGTCGTGACATGTAGATGTATGTCATGTATGCCATGCCATGTAGATAATAGTTATTTGCATTCAAAGAGGATGAGACATAAAAACCCTTACTCAATATTAAAGCCTACACCTTCCATTAATATGGTTAGAACCAGAGTTCTGTTTCTTGTTTGGGTTGTTGGACTCTCTCCAAGCCCGGCTCGAACCCGAACATGTTAAAACCATGGAATAGTTTAATACTAATATGGTAAGAGTCAGAGGTCAATCGTTAGCTTTGGTTGTTGGACTCTCTCCAAGCTGGGCTAATTGGTTGAATACGCTCTAACCATATTAAAACTATTTCTCGATTAATGGGTTGGCTTTAACTTGGAGCATCGGCTTGTTGGACTCTCTCCAAGGTCGATGTAAAGGGAGGTGAAGTTGGGTGCTATGCATATGATGCATACTTGTTAATGTGTTAATAACCCGATGTATGTGTGAACATTCAATTAGTTGATAGCACATTGTGATAGTTGCATATACGTGATTTGCAATCGGTATAGTTGATACCTACCGTCGTAGTTATGAATGGCTTGTTGGACTCTCTCCAAGGTTATTCATATCTATGATGGATATCAGCCCATTCGGAGATGGACCTACGATCTCCCGAAGTGATTTTGGGATTTTTGAAATTTGAAAAATGAATGGGATTTATAAATGTATATTGATGCATTTTAAAATCATTATCTCATATATGCTCGTTTTGTATTTCTAAAATTGATCATGATGTCTTTGAATTTGCGTTCCATTTTGGATTCGAATAAATTGACTGGGCCGAACTTCTTGGACTACTTAAAAACTTGAGAATTGTTCTCAAGGTGAAAAGCTTGCGTATGTCCTCGAAGCGCCTCTTCCCGCCCATCCTAGTGACAATGCAACTCCGGACCAATTGTTGGTCTATCAGAAACATGTGACTGATTCTGAACTGACAAGTTGCATCATGCTAGCCGCGATGGAACCCAAGCTACGAAAGCAGCATGAGCATATGGATGCTCATATCGTAGTCCTTCATCTTTATGAGTTGTTTGATAAGCAAGTGAGATTCTAAAGGTTCGAAGTCTCCAAGCTCCTCTTCACCTCTGAGATGCAAGAAGGTTCATTTGTGGTACTGCTCAACATGCTGAAGACTGTGGAGCCTTCTGAGAAGCATGAGCAGGGACGGTGTTGTTAGTTGATTCCTCGAAGAAAGGTTCTAAGAGGAAGTCAAAGGAACAACAAAAGGGAAAGAAGAGAAGGGCTAAGAAGGTAGAACTAGCACAAAAGGAAACTTGCCATCATTATGGCAAGGAGAGCCATTTGCGAAGAAAGTGCAAGATTTATCTTGAGTCCGTGAAGAAGAATAAGGCATCGGATACCCCATCTTCTTTAGATATCTTCGTTATTGATTGTCATTCTATTTCCTCAAACACTTGGGTATTGGATACTGGGTGTGGCTCACATATATGTAATGACAAACATGGGCTAAGGAATAGAAGAAGACTCGTCAAGGGAGAGTCAAATTTACGTGTTGGGAATCTAGCAAAGGTTGCTGCACTCGCCATCGGAACGTATTTGTTGAAACTCCTTGTAGGACTTGTCTTAGAACTGGACAATTGATTTTATGTTCCTTCGTTGATAAAGAACATCATTTCTATTTTTTGTTTAAATAACGAATTGGGTACCATTTGACTTTTAGTAACAATTGTTGTTACATAACTTTGAATGGAGTTCTTTATGGGACTGGAACTTTAAGCAATGGTGTTTATATGTTGGACGTATCCAGTGATGTTTTCAATATCGAAGCGAGCAACAAGCGTGCTCGAAAGGATAATCAAATAGACTCCTATATGTGGCATTGACGTCTTGGCCATGTAAGCAAGAAACACATGTCCGAATTACACCGATGTGGAATTCTGGAATTGTTTGAATTGGATTCATACGATACATGCGAATCATGCTTAAAAGGCAAGATGACTAAGTTACCTTTTACTGGAAAAGGTGAACGAGTGGGAGAGTTACTAGGTCTAATACATACTGATGTATGTGGACCTATGTCAACTCAAGCTTTAGGAGGCTATAGCTACTTCATTACCTTCACCGATGATCACTCACGGTTTGGGTATGTGTTCTTGATGAAACACAAGTCTGAAGCCTTTGAAAAGTTCAAAGAATTCAGAAATGAAGTAGAGAAACATCATGACAAAAGTATTAAAATACTTCGATTGGATCGAGGTGGTGAATACTTGAGTCAGGAGTTTCTTGATTACCTAAGAGACAATGGTATATTGTCTCAATGGACTACGCCATATACACCACAACATAATGGTGTATCTGAGAGGCGTAACCGGACCTTGTTGGACATGGTCAGGTCAATGATGAATCATGCGAATCTTCCCAAGTCCTTTTGGGGCTATGCACTTCAGACAGTTGTTTACTTGTTAAACAGAATGCCTACCAAGGTAGTCTCTACTACTCCATATGAGATATGGAAAAGTAAGCAACCTCATGTATCTTACTTGAAGATATGGGGTTGTCCTGCTTATGCGAAGCGAACTGTATCAGACAAATTGGATGCTAAGTCTGATAAATGTCTATTTATTGGATACCCTAAGGAAACAAGGGGTTAACAATTCTATCATCCTGTGGAACAAAAGGTGTTTGTTTCAAGGCATGCTGTGTTTCTAGAGAAAGAGTTTCTCTTGTAAGAAAATAGTGGGAGTGTCGTCGAGCTTGAGGAGGCTCGAGAAACTCAAATAGACATTGATGAGATACCTGGTGAATCACAACAACCGACAACTCATAGTGATGAGCAATCGGCTGGACCTATTGTAACTCCACATCTTCATAGATCTGGTAGAACACGAAATATTCCTGAGAGATATGGATTTCTCGTAAGTGAATCGAATGACGTGCTACTCATTGATGATGAGGAGCCTACCAGTTATGAAGAAGTGCTGACAAGTTCAGAAAGGGATAAGTGGCTTGATGCCATGAAGTCGGAAATGGATTCCATGTATGAAAACTAAGTTTGGAACTTGGTTGACCCACCTTAAGGCATAAAGCCTATAGGGTGCAAGTGGGTTTTCAAGAAGAAAACCGACATGGATGGTAATGTGATTACCTATAAGGCTAGATTAGTGGCGAAAGGATATCGTCAAAAACAAGTGTTGATTATGACGAAACCTATTCGCCTGTAGCTATGCTTAAATCCATTCGGATGCTCCTGGCCATAGCGGCTCATTATGATTATGAGATATGTCAGATGGATGTGAAAACAGATTTCCTTAATGGAAACCTGCTCGAGGACTTGTATATGATACAGCCTGAGAGTTTCACATCGGTTGATAAAACCAAGGTATGCAAATTGCGATGGTCCATTTATGGATTGAAGCAAGCATCCAGGAGCTGGAATATCCGTTTTGATGAGACAATCAAAAGGTTTGATTTCTCACAAAATCCAGACGAACCTTGTGTGTACAAGAAGGTTAATGGGAGTGCAGTCGTGTTCCTAGTATTGTATGTCGATGATATATTACTTATAGGAAACGATGTGTCAATCTTACAGTCAGTTAAGGTTTGGTTATCCAAGACATTCTCCATGAAAGACCTGGGAGAAGCAACCTACATCCTCGGGATTAAGATCTATAGAGATAGATCGAAACGGTTGCTTGGTCTTTCGCAGTCTACATATATAGACCGAGTGCTAAAGAGGTTTAGCATGTCGGAATCCAAGAAAGGTTTCCTACCCATCGTGCATGGGGTACACCTTTCGAAGTCTATGTGTCCGCGCACAGAAGACGAGAGGATTTGCATGAGTAAGATTCCCTATGCATCCGCAATAGGATCTATCATGTATGCTATGTTATGTACGAGGCCCGATGTATCGTATGCTCTGAGTGTCATGAGCAGATACCAGTCTGATCCAGGAATGGATCATTGGGTGGCTGTTAAGATGATCCTTAAGTACTTAAGAAGAACTAAGGATGTGTTCCTAATATATGGAGAAGGGTACATGGTGATACGTGGGTATACGGATGGATGCCACCCGCATGCATACAAGGATGATTCAATGTCTCATGGGTATGTATTCACCGAATGGAGGCGCAATAAGTTGGAAAGGTTCCAAAGCTTGACACTATAGCGGATTCTCGCCACTAAGGCAGAATACATTGCGACTTTGAAGCGAAAGGAAGCGGTTTGGATCAAGAAGTTCATCTTTGAACTTGATGTGGTCTCATCAATGATCCAAACATGTGCTTCGCCGCTATCATCTTATCAGAGAGATCATCAGTAGGAACGAAATACAAATCGAGAAAATTCCCACTGAAAGAAACTTAGCGGATCCTTTGACTAAAGCATTACCTCAAAGTAAGTTTGAGGGTCTTGTTAGAGCTTATGGTATTGGATACCGTAGCGATTGGCATTAGGCCAAGTGGGAGTCTGTTAGTAATATATGAGAGATGTCCTAAGGCAATCGCCTTATGTATGAACCTTTTATATGATAAATGAAGATTCACTATTTGAGTATACATGTTTTATGTATTTGATTGGATCTTCAACTCATTTACTGAATGTCCTCGATACGATTCACAGCATGAGAGAATTTGTGATTGGATCACAACTAGTGAGTATCTCTACATGTGTAATTGTGATGTATCGAAATTATCCCTAGTCGATGAATTGATGGATTTGGACACCATCAATTCTGTCGAGACTAGCACGAGGTATACTCCTTGGTGTATCCAAGCAAATTGATTCTCACCGGGCCGGAGACATTGTGATGTCCAGAGTTGATCGTGGATGCTAGTTATGGTAACTAGTTCATTGGAGTGACCAGCCGTAAGACTTCATATGGTTCTCTGCATATATAGATATGTCAATGAAGTTCTTACTGTAGCTTAAGTGCGATGTTCCTTTGACTTGCGGTATTCAAGTCATCTTGATCATGGAGACTTATGCTTTGACATCTTAAGCAAGCATCTCTAAGGAGATGTGGACCCGGGATGATTGGGTATAAGTCGAAGTGATCGAAGGTGTTTGAATAGCCTATAAAGGATTCACCACTCCTTGCGAGGAGATGTATACCCATGGCCTCTCGTCGGATTGTTACTAAAGTCTTTGGCCAAAGCATTACATGTTAAGAGTAAGGTACTCTTCGATACATGTGCAGTAATTAGAATCCGTAGGACGAGGAAATGATACTTGGGCTAGGTGTGACGTAGTCAGCCTAGTGGGGACTGACACTATAGACCATGTCATGAACCAAGTGGGTATAAGATGAGTGAAGGGAATGGGGCACGAATCATTCGAGCTGCTGAAGGGTTTCAGAAATAGTTCTGGATCAACCGTTGATCTTTTCGGTTAATTGGGGATCATGATGTACTACTAGGTGCCACTCATGATCGTTCTATAATTAATGGTTAATTATAGACGACAAACATAAACCGAGAACCTATTTGGTCACACGCACAACGAGCGTAATCCGAAGGATTTAAAACGAGCTTGAGAATGAGATTCTCAGACCGAGAGAAACTAGGTTTGGTTGGACCAAACAAGAAGCGAGCATGAAATCGTTTCAGTCGCAATGGAAGCGTGGATGGGCCGTGTCTTATGAAGACATAATGGATGAACCAAAATGGTTTGGTTCTAATCCAATGGAGGAGAATAAACCAAAGGGTTTGGTTTCTTTTAAACGAATGAACCAAAAGTTAGTTCGGTTCGTTTTAACTTAAAATAAACCATCATGGTTTGGTTTATTTTAACTTATACTAATGGAGCGGGTTAACAGGCTTTATGGATATGATCCATTAACCATTAAGAGAATTAGTTCTCTATAAAAGAGGGCTTAAGGGATTGTTAAGCCCTAATCCAAAACCCTAGCAATAGTTGCCTCCCACCTCTCCCCCTTGTGCCGCCGTCCAGCTCCTTGCCAGCGTCCAAGCTTCAGCCGGTGATCCTTCGGCGACCCTCCGGTGATCTTCCTAGGCTTTGGTGATAAGGTGAGCACTTGGCTTCCCTTGTTTGGCCGGCGCCTACTCCTCCACCAAAGCTGTCCAGTTTTCTGGACAGCTTGTTCTCTTCTCATCGGAGCATCGTTTGAATGAAGGTTAGAGCTCCGACAGTGCCTAACTTACCGGGGATTCGATCTCCGGTAATCCTCTGAGGTGGAGGACGAAGGATTCGTCAATCGGTTGACGAATACCTCTCCGGAGAAGCGAGTTTTGAGGACTCGTTTTGGATCCAAATTTGAATTCGGATCGTGATCATCTCTCGATCACGTCGTCTTCAACACGAGGCTAGTAACCGGTATGAAGATGAAGCTCGTAACTTAGCGAAGTCATCCCGAGGATACTCGGCGTGGATACGGATAGAGACGATTCTAGCGAGGATCGTTCCGGTTGATGCCGTTCCCGCTACATGTGATACGAAAGGTATAACGTAGTTAAATTTCCTTTTATTGCAAATTTAAATTTACGGTTATATCTACACTTGTTGTACTATGCATGCGTGTGATATGTGTGTTGTAATAAATGTAGATTTATTATTTTTATTTCTTCCGTTGTGCACATGTTTACGAAATATGTACGAACACACACTCGCCGCGGTGCCGGAAACCCAACACGGACCGTGTAGGAGATGAAATAGAGGAAGAGTGTGATCTTCTATCACTACTCTGTCTATGACCACCACATCGAAACTATCAATAATAATAATTATTAGAATAATTAAGTAAAAAAAGATTGCATCTTCACATCGGATGTATAATATTGACAATATGAAAAAAAAAATTACCATATCTGAAGCAACTGGATAACCTACAGAAAAAGACAGTTCATTAATATATCAAATATATGAAATTTAGAATAAGACCGTAAATAGAAACATAATTGATACCGAATAAAAGTTACCGATATTCATAAATCGAAGTCCTCATTGTCATTTTCATCATCATCATATGTCTCTTCAATTTCATCATCCTCATTGTCATCATCGTCATCATCGTCATCCTGAGCTTCATCGTCATCCTCATCCTTATCCTCTAAATTAAATTTCTCATCTTCATCTTCATTTATTTCACTTGCATCAACGTCTATTACTACGCCGCTGGGATCTCATAATATTGAAATATTATATTATTCTATCTGAAATGTATTGACAACTTCATCTTGTTGATATGCTATGTATTTCTAAAGTTCCTCAATTTTTTTCCGTGCTTTTGTTTTACAAATAGCCCACCAATCAATTTTGTCACATCTCAAACTAGGATATGAAGCATAAAATACTCGAATAGCTTGTTGTGCTAACACAAATTGTTCATACCTCTTGTATAATTTTTGTGATTTATTTCAACCAAATTAAAATGTGGATGCACTTTTATGCCTTTGATAGGGTCAAACCAATGACACATAAATAAAACAACTCGTAAATTTGTGCCAAGGTACTAAACCTCTAAAATTTCATTTAGCAAACCATAAAAATCTTCCTTGCACCTCCATCATTAGATGATTGAACACAAACCCCAGTATTCATTATAGTTTTGCCTATCCCATATTCTTGAGTATGAAAATGATATCTATTTATGAAATATGTCGGCCAAGTTTTCTCCATTGATTTTGGAGCCCATAACAGATGGTTTATCATTTCTTGATCAATGTGAGATTAATTATCATGAACCAAAAGTCAAAAAATATGTGTTAAAGTCAATATTTAACCAATTGATTATATATATATATATATATACAGTTCAATAAAATATATGAGTTGCTCACCATTCTTGAACAGTTAAGTATCTACATGTACAAGATCCACTTGGTCGACCAAGATAGTTAAAAATTGAGAATGAATTCAAATTTGAATTAATATGACCCTCACATTTCTTCCTGCTCTTCGCCATTTGCATTGAATGTGAGGTTCAAAATAATATGATGCAAAAGTTGTAACTTCCTCCACAATATATGCATTAACAATAGAAGCCTCAACATGTGCCTTATTTTTAACCTTTTTCCTCAAGTGATAAAAGAATCTAATTGTAATAAAACAAAATATATTAGATATTAACTTATACTAAAAATAATCAAATGCACTAACTGTTGGAACTTCGGTGAGCGCTAGAGGGGGTGAATGGCGTGTTCTCGTTGCTTAACGGAATTTGTTCGTGCTTGTTTACGATTGGTAGTACACAGCGGAATAAAGAAATACAATATGAAAATAAATACAAATACACAAGCACAATCCATAAGACAAGATATAACGTGGTTCGAAATCTTAGGGTTCCTACTCCACGGGTTGAGCTCAAACGAGCCCTAACGATGCAAACACCACTAATAACTCCTTCTCAACAACAAATCAGAGGCGGAGAAACCTCGTACAAATGATTACACAAGTAATACAAAAGATACAAGCAATTACAAAGATAAAAGGAAATATAAGTAAATAAAAACACTTTACAAGAATGCTTTGTGTGCTTGATCTTTAGTTGCTTGCGAAGTCCCTTGAAGGTCTAGATTTCAGCAACAATTCCCCTTTAAATCGCCTCAAGAACCATGGCAAAAAACCTCCCCTTCGAGCTCCTTATAAAGTTGTAACTCGGGTTTATTTTCGCCTAGCAATTGACGACCATAAGGCCCCACTCGATTGCCAACAGTGTCATTGTCTCACAATGACTTAATCCACGTCGATATTCCAGCTAATGGATACATTGGTAGTCAACTGCCAGTTACTAGTAGTCGACTGCTCATACCCATAGCCGACTGCTCAGTCGGCTATCGAGCATTCTACCTCACGACCAAAACCAACAGCAGTCGACTGCCCTCAATGGCAGTCGATTGCTCCAGTCGACTGCCCAATGCTATCAATCGACTGCAAAGGTCATTTGCCTGCAGTCGAACATCAGTCGACTCACGGTAGTTGACTGTTAACCTCAAACATGAGGTTTAACCCCAAGTATGATGCCCTCATACTTGCTAGACCACCATTAGCCTAAACCTAAGTCTTCTAGCCACCTCCATCAGCCTCATGCCTATTGGATCCCTCCAAGTCATCCATGACTTGTTCATCCATACACTAGCCTTAAGGTGATTCCATAGGCTATTGTCATGCTAAGATGGTCTACACCGCCAAAGCACATTGGGCTTACGCTGCCAAGACACACACTTGGACTTTACGCCACCAACCATTGGACTTATGCTGCCAATACTCCACCCTTGGACTTTCCATGCCAACTCTATGTTGGACATTCCAATTGACAAGACTCAAGCTTGGACTTTCCCTTGCCAAGACCCATTCTTGGACTTTCCATGCCAAGTACTTAAGACTTGGACTTTCCCATTGCCAAGACCCATGATTGGACTTTCCATGCCAAGTACTTAAGACTTGGACTTCTCCATCATATGGTCAATCCCATGTCAACCATATAGTCAACTCATTGTTAAACAATGGTCAACTCATTTTCAAACATCAAAATACAAAAATCAAAACACTACTCGAGTCAAACTCGAGTATGGTCAATCGTGACCTGGGCCGATTGCACCAACAATCTCTCCCTTTTTGATGTTTAACAAAAAAACAATACCTTTGAGTTAGAACACTAACTAAAATCTAATCCTCTCATTTTTCCAAATTGGGAATTCTCACATTCTCCCACATAAATTATCATCAATTCTCCCATATCAATTCTCCCCCTTTTTGACATACATCAAAAAAGCTCTCCCCAAGGGTGTCAATGTCTCATATCCCAATGAGATCATACATTCTCCCCCTTGGTCCAAAAACATCTAGGATGTCGACACTCTTCCTAGTGATAAGTCTCATATCACTAAAGAGAGGCAATCCTCAAACTCTTTAAAATTTCCAAAATCTCCCCCTCATGAGGAAGAACACATCCATCATCCGATGATGGATAACCTCCCCCTAAAGACTTTCTTCCCCTTGACCATTGCACCAACAATGTCCTTGGAGAGTCCCTAAGCCAATAGGAACACTAAACAATCAAAATTAAGGGCAAAGATTCAACATTGAACTTTCACCTCCCTTAAAATTCGATACACACCCTAAACAACTCTCCTAATCTATTTCCAACGGATTTTTACCTTTTATAATGCTTTCCAAAGCATATCCTTGGGTTAGGAGCAGTTAGGGTAGCCTAACATAGCTGAAATATAGGCTAAACAATCTTGTTTACCCAAAATCAACCATTAGCAGTCGACTCTATCAGTCAACAGTCGACTGCCCTTGACGCCAGTCGACTGCCATCCATGGTAGTCGACTGATTTTTTCAAATACAGAAATTTGGTTTCAGAAATCGAATTTCAAAAATACATAAGTAATTATAAGTAATTTTAAAAATAGTGAAACTTCATACGTATAATACTTATAACAATTATAATGGGTGAAAAATATTTAAAAAATAAAATACTCATTAAATATTGAGATTGATACAAAATTCAAAACCATTGATACCTTCAATATTTTTGACCTATTTTGTATCAACTTTATCAATGGTGACTTCTATCAAAAGATAGACTACACTAAGGTTTTCTAAAATGATTTTAAAACCTTATATTGAACCATGGTCTATGGGCTAAGTATACATGACTTGTATACTAGCTTTCCTCATGATTTGTCCATGATATAAGATGAGTTTGAGTTCATCTAGATGCAATAACTATGTACCTTGAACTTAACTCATTTTCTAGCATCTCACATGTGTCTAGGGTGTATCAATACACACACATGTCAATGTGATGTGAGATGTGAGTTTTGTTCATCCTAATCTAAGGTCTCATGCATTTTCTAAGGAAACACTATTTGATTCCCTTATACATTGGACTTCAAATCATGTCAATTGTCCTTAAATCAATTTTCATTTATCCTAAATGCATGAATGATGATTATGGCATATAATGGTAGCATAAATAAAACATGTGTCAATAATCATGATGTCATGACATGTGAATACAACCTAAGCACTTAACATGACATAAAAACTAACCTAAGCATTATCATGACATATTAAATGATAAAATGAAATATGATGTCATAACATGACATATGGAAAACAAGTCATGGAAAATAAAATGTGAAGGTATAGAAATACTTAAGTTTTAGTATTCATTGCCATTAGTTATAGTTAAGTTCTTTTTGCATTATTATCACTTATCCCCCAAGTGTGCCAAAAACCCAAAATGGAAAACATCAATTTTCCATAGTTCTCAAAATGTATTGGCATATCCTAAAATCTTTTAGGATATAAATTCATACTTATTTACAAGTACCAAACTACCTTGGAAATGACCTAAAGTGCTAACTTTTCTATGATTAGATTAACTACCCATCCATTCAAGGTCGACACAACCTAACCCATTTAGCATGAATCGATCACGCTCCTAGGAACCAAAAACCTATTGGAGCTCCGTGGGTGTACTAGGTATTCCTTAGGGATGCCCTCCCTTGATACCTTCCTAATGAATCTCCTAGGTTTAGAAGCCTTGGTCATTTGAGTCTTACTAGGTTAACTCTAGGGGTAACTTCCCTTGTAACCTTCTTAGTGGCTTTCCTAGGTTTCCTTGAAACCTTAGCCACTAGGTACACACCATGGTTACCCTTAGGGATTACTTCTCTAGTAACCTTGGTTTTCTTAGACCTAGGTTGAGTTCCATAATCGAATGGAACATTGGGTCTTCTTGGGCTTAGGTTTGTGACCCAAACCTTTCTTTCCCTTAGGTGGACCTTGCCTTCTACCTAGGCTTTGACTCCTAGACCCTAAATTTTGACCATTTGACCCTTGCACTTAATTTTGTATCTTTCTAAGGGTCTTTTCTAATTTCTCATGCCTTGACCTCAAAGCATGATTTTCTAATTCTAATTGCCCAATTTTTTATTCTTCATTTAGTCTTTGGGCATTACCATTTCTTCTAGGCATATGCCTACCCTTCTTAGAATTAATGCCTAAATGGTTTTCTACCTTCCTAATTGACTCCCTAGGTAGAATTGGTCTAGAGTTATTAATCATAAATTTCTCCTTAGTTTTAAAATTACAACTCTTAGCACCTAAACAATAGAATTTATTATTTCTAGCATGCCTTTCATGAACAATAGCAAGATTACTCCTAGCATGCTTATTTTTATCATGAAACCTAGTAGGTGCATAACTAAAATATACCTTAGGGTTTGCTTTAGAAGCTCCCCCTACATGTGTAGCTCCTCCTTGCACCTTGGTTTGCTTTCTCCCCCTAGGGCATTGACTTCGGTAGTGTCCCTGTTGTTAGCATTTGAACAACACCACATGCTCCTTGCTCTTCCTAGTGGGGACTCCGACATCCTTTGATTTTTCTTGAACCTTTGGCACCGGTGCTTTCTCCTTGGCCAATTTTGGGCATTTGCTCTTATAATGCCCTTTCTCCCTACACTCAAAGGAAATTATATAATCTTTATTTTTAATTAAATTGCTTGAGTTACCTTGGTTGGTGATGAAGGCCTCTTGAGCTTGTTAATCACTTCTTCCGGAGTTTGATGGCTCCTCTTGATTGTGCTATGGCATTGAGGATGAAGTCTCCTCCCCCTCAATCCTAGAGGTGGAGGCTTCTTCCACCTCTTCTTCTTTCTCGGATGTCGAACACTTCTCGACCTCCGAATCTTCACTTTCTTGTGAGGATGATGAACTTGTTTCTTCTGCCTCCTTGTCCAATTGAGTCGAAGAGCATTCTTGTTCCTTAGGCTCCTCTATTTCTTGTGCCATCGAGGGTTCTTCATAAAGCTTAGCTGGCTTACTCCAAAGCTCCTTGACATCCTTAAAATCTCCTAATCTACACAATATATCATTAGGAATTACATTAACTAATATACCCATTACCTTATTGTTTATGTTGAAGTATCGGATTTGCTCCTCGCTCCACTTCTTCTTCTTGAGTATTTTCCCATTCTCATCCTTAGGAGCATCGAAATCTACTACAACACTAATCCAATTGTCATAATCACACATAAGGTAATATATCATTCTACCTTTCCAATATGCAAAATCTTTGCGGTCGAAGGAAGGCGGAATGTTGATGTCATCACCCAATTTCTCTTGAAGATCCATCTTGCTCTCCAACGCATTTGCTCCCGGTTGTTAATCCGTAGAAGAGCTCCTAGCTCTAATACCACTTGTTGGAACTTTGGTGACTACTAGAGGGGGGATGAATGTCGCGTTCTCATTGCTTGATGGAATTTGTTCGTTCTTGTCTACGATTGTTAGTATTCAGTGAAATATAGAAATACAATACGAAAATAAATACAAATACACAAGCATAATCCACAAGACAAGATATAACAAGGTTCGGAACCTTAGGGTTCCTACTCCATGGGTTGAGCTCAAACGAGCCCTAGCGATGCAAAACCACTAATAACTCCTTCTCGACAACAAGTCAAAGGCGGAGAAACCTCGTACAAATGATTACACAAGTAATACAAAAGATACAAGCGATTACAAAGATAAAAGGAAATACAAGTAAAGAAAAACACTTTACAAGAATGCTTTGAATGCTTGATCTTTGGTTGCTTGCGAAGTGCCTTGAAGGTCTGGATTGTAGCAGCAATTCCCCTTCAAATCCCCTCAAGAACCATCGCCAAAAATCTCCCCTTCGAGCTCCTTATAAAGTTGTAACTCAGGCTAATTTCTGCCTAGCAGTTGACTACCATAAGGCCCTAGTTGACTGCCAACAGTATCATTGTCTCACAACGACTTAATCCACGTGGCATTCCAGCCAATGGATATACTAGTAGTCGACTGTCAGTTACCAGCAGTCGACTACTCAGTCGGCTATCGAGAGTTTTGCCTCACGACAAAAACCAACAGTAGTCGAATGCCCTCCATGGTAGTCGACTGCTCAAGGTAAGTCGACTACCCAATATTGGCAGTCGACTGCCAAGGTCATTTGCCCACAGTTGAACGACAATCGACTGGTCATAATCCCAGTCGACTGCTCAGTGTCGACTCAGCTGCCACGTGTCAAACACTTGACCAGTTGACTGGTCCATAACCCCAATTGACTACTACACCTCAAGCATGAGGTTTACCTCAAGTATGATGTCTTCATACTTGCTAGACGACCCTTAGCCTAGACCTAAGTCTTCTAGCCACCTCCATCAGCCTCACACCTATTGGATCCCTCCAAGTCATCCATGACTTGTTCATCCATACACTAGCCTTCAAGTTCTTCCATCAACTATTGTCATGCTAAGCTGGTCTACACCGCCAAGGCAAATTGGGCTTATGCTGCCAAGACACACGCTTGGGCTTTATGCCGCCAATCATTGGACTTATGTTGCAATGTATCCATATCTCGAATAATCGTCTATAAAAGAGATGAAATACTCAAAACCACCTCTAGCCAGGATAGACATAGGACCACAAAATCAGAATGAACCAATTCTAATACATCTTTGGCTATATACCCCTTGGCCTTAAAAGACCTCTTGGTCATTTTACCCTCCAAGCAAGATTCGCAGGTTGGGAAATCTTCCACCACTAATGAACCCAATGGTCTATCAGCTATCAACCTTTGAATTCTGCTTAGGTTAATATGACCAAGCCTAAGATGCCAAAGATATGTTTGGTTCATCTTCGAAGGTTCTTTCTCTTTTTGGAATTAGAAGATGAGTTATTAACTTCTATTTGCATCGTGGGAGCTTTTGATTCAAGTGTATACAAATTTCCTATCAATGTACCAGAACAGATAATCTCCCTATTCTTCTTTATAACAACTCTGTCATTAAAAGAAATAGAGTATCCATTCACAAACAATTTAGAAACTGAAATTAAATTCTTTCTAAATAAAGGTACATAAAGGAAATTTTCCAGAACCGAAGTTTATTCCTTTCAAAAGACAAATAAACATCTCCCACTGTAACAACCGCCACCTTCGTGACATTGCCCAAGCAAATGGTAATCTCCTCTCAGCTAGTCATCGGGTTTCCTGGAACCCCTGCAAAGTATTGCAGACATGATCAGTGGCTCCCGTATCTACACACCATGTGCTGGTAGATAACACCGCTAACCATATTTCAATGACTAGACCAAAGGATATACCTTTGTTCTGCTTGCGGTTGGGATAGTCTTTCTTCCAATGTCCAGTTTGCTTACAAGTGAAGTACTTGCCTTTCGGCTTCTTCACTCCTTCCTGAGGTCCTCCCACCACCTTTGCTCCACCTCATTTCTTCTTCTTCTTGCCTTTCGATTTAGAAGTAGAAAGCTTTTGTGCAACCATGGCCTGAGCCTGAGCAAGGCTTTTTATTGCCTGGAGAATGATATCGACCTGGGTTTCCCCATCGATCTCAGCTCCAAGGACTTTTAGCTCATTCGCAGGCTTAAGAGGACACTCTTCGAAGAGTACATATTTGTACTCCTCAGCAGTTAAGACAATTTTAAGATTCCTTTTTCCAATCAACATAATTATGTACAGTAAGTTTATTTTCGTTTAGTATCATAGCAAGTAGACTGAAAGTCATTTTTGAAAAAAAACTTAAGAATCACATAGATCAAAACTTTAGATTTAAAAAATTATTGATTCCTCAAACAATAAATTTTTAAAATCAACCAACACCTCAAAACACCGAGAATATCGTATGCCACGATCATGTGGATGTATACGAATTCTACATTTGTAAGAGGAGGTTTTACCCATTAATTTTACTATCTTGTCAACCTAACTTTTTGACAAATAAAATTAATAGTTGGTTTCTCTTCGGCCCTACAAATAAAAGCAGTGACTCCGATGGAGAGGATACTTATATTTGCATCTAAGTGTTCACCATTACTCGATACCAAGGAAATTATCTCGGGTTATGTGCCTTCCGATGGGGAAGTACACACGCTCCTAAATAATTTCCTATAACCATATCCGACCCTGTGATCAACAAACAAACTCATCCGATGGGGAGGAAGGCACTCAGAGCCGATGCACAAATTTGCTTGCATCACATGTCAAATCGTAATGGAGGTCATGGGAATTTATAAAAATATCCCTCTCCCACTTAGTAATTTAAATGAGGAATTTTCTAGCCTACGACATGCATATCAAACAATAAGCAATAAATATGAAAAATAAAAATTTTCCAACTATTATGCCTTTTGTCTTCAATATGTCTCCCATCGTATCGCCATCTCATCCGCTCCTCGTATGCCATGTACGAGCCATCCGGAGATCCGAGCCGAGAGTAAATATTTTAATTTACATCCATCGATCCTATACTCCACGAGGGAGTGTCCATGAAATCTAGATCGAAAGTAAACTAAAATAAAAGGAGTGGCTAAACAATGTCGTATCTAATTTACAAAAATTAAATACTATCCTCGTCAACCCCGAGGATTCAACAAAATATACAATTACACACATACAATCACATACACACATATGGATATAATAGTTGGATCCTATGCCTGCAACCAAAGAGTTATCCTACGCATATCCTACAATTATCTGATACATATAATATATGAAAAGTGTATAAAAGTAATCGAATCCTAAACACACAAAACCGAAAACCTTGCTCTGATACCACTTGAAGGGTTTTTGTCCCGGAACCGAAGCTCTTATACCACATGAAGGTGGAGAAACTTCGCTTCTCACTTCAACTCGGTCGCTTGTTCATGGTGATCCCATTGACGTCCCCGGATTAAAAAAATTTAATCCTTAGACAAAAGGGATCACCCAAGCAACCGTTTCATCGTCGTGCTATTCGATTAGAGTAGTCACTTGAACAAACTTGTTGTTCAAACAACAAACCTCTATTCTACGAATAGCCGTGGAATAGACGATGTACAGATCGCCGACTTTTGTGTTTATGTTCGGGGTCCAAGTTATATTAGCCACATACATAAAGTAAACAACCACATACAACATGCATATAATTGAAAAATAATTATAGACATAATACAAAAGAACACTAATCAAAATAAACAAGATTATACCTCTTGTTCTTCTATTGTATGTCCTTCCTCCTTTTGGACGTCGTGTGGGCGACGATCTTCCAAAAGTCGAAGCCTCCTAGATCACCAATCTTCCTTTCCTTGTTCACTCCGAACAAAGGAAGATCATAAAACAAAACTCTTCTTCCTATCTAGAACCGGCCACCAAGTCAATAGACTCGATGTTGCCACCGGCCAATGAGGAGAACATGGAGTATGAGAACCGACTAAAAGAGAATCAATGAGAGCATGGGTGGCGGACAACACTTGGAGAAGAAAAAGGAAACCAATCTTCACCTTGTAGCCGCCCAATACCCTAACCCTAGCTCTCCTAGGTGCCGGCCAAGGAAGAGGGGAAGAAGGATAGGTTGAGCACCGACCAAAGTAGAGGGAAGAATGATAGGTTGCCGGCAACACCTTAGGAAGAAGAAGAAAAGACCTTCTCCTCTTGTTGCCGCCCAATCCAACACCCAAACCCTAGCTGCCCACTCCTAATCCTAACCTAACTAGGATTCCTAGCTGCCCAAGGGAAGAAAACCCTAATCCCCTTCCATCATCTTGCCGCCCAAGCCATCATCCTATATTTATAGAGTTGGGTTAATGGCTCCTTTTAATCTCCACCATTGGTTCTAAGGATTTAATCTCAACCGTCGGATCTAGAGATTTAATCTCAACCGTCGGATCTAGAGATTTAATCTCTACCGTTGGATCTAGAGTTTTGTTTTCATCCATTGGATCTAGGCTTCATTTAGGTTCTAATAGGCTACAATGGGGACCATGAGGAGGAGTTGGATCTTGGCCACCCAATGGATCAAGCCCACATAAAGTCCGATCCATTAATGATTATCCATTCCACAAGAGGATTATCATTGATCTACCTCACCAACCCCCATAAGTTAATATGGGCTCCATATATTATATGTACTTTTTCTCCCCGTGTTTAAGATCTCGAATGTCCAACGATTAATTAATTTACCGATAATTAATTAATCAACATCTAACTCCATGAGTAGTACCACTCAACCTTATCATCATGCCAGACCAAGTCCACCTGCAGGGTTTACATGATGAATCTTATGAGCTCCTCAAGGGGACATCATCATCCTAATATATAGGACACGGTTTCCTGCTGTAATCAATGGCACACCATATAAATAATACCATTTCCCAACTTACCGAGCCTATCGATTTAATCTATAAATCATGCCCATTGGTAAATTAAAGAAATGAATACTAAGTATATGTGCCCGTTATTATATCGGGATTAAGAGCATGTACAATATAATATCTGAGGTCCGATTCGATTATGTAGTCAGCAATAAATCGAATCTCCTCCAAGTCGGTCCTACTCAATACACACAAAGTGCACTAGTGTGATTCTATGGTCAAGACAAACCAATACCAAATCACACTACAACCATACCAATGGTTTGTCCAAAGTCATCTCGATTGTGAGCCTTTACTTATACTTTACAAGGAGCCGATAACATGATCTCCCGTGTGACACCACACACCATGTTATCTACAATGTAATGTATTAGACAATATGCATAACCATAGATATGCAAACAATGATCATGTGATTCTTATTTCAAAAATAAAGATGTTCATACAAAAGATAGACTTTTCAGTATACATCCTAACAATAACTCCTTATGTAGGGAACCGTAGTGACTTCAAGTCTAAGGACTATTCATACCAATAGTCACATGAGAAAGTATAAGACACTCATATAATGATGCATGTTACTTTCTCGTGGTGGGTCAATTCAGTATATATATTCTCCAATATATATACCCATGTGTCAATGTGATATCACATATTCATGGATTGTGAGATCAAGTCATCCATTGACCTACATGCTCGTCTCAATGTATTAATATTGCCCTTGAATATTAACACTTGACTAGGAATATTAAGAATAGTGTTCTATACAACTTCTCATAATCAATTCTACCAATTGATAAATGGTAGATTAGAACCTACTATTCAAGGGCATTATTATATTTATTTTAGTTGGCACATGCATAAAGTAAATATAATAAATAATCCTTGCCTTTTATTAATGAAATATGATACACATGATCCCTAATCAATCATCTCATGATTGACACTACATCTCATGATTGAGACTAAGGGTTGATACTAACAATTCAATAATACTCTTTGTCCCCAAAACTCGTAGGGGAAGCATCTTTGTGATCTATACATCTTGCTTCCATTGAAATATACATAAAATACCTAAAAGTCCAAACAAGCATAGTCTGGAAAGAACATATAAATCCAAATAAAACATGATAATAGAACCTAGATGGGCAAATCAAAGAGTTACTTATACTCTAGGTGAGAAATAACATGATGGTGATCTTAGATCTTGCTTAAAAAGACCCATACCTCAACTATAAATCTGATCACACACATATATCATTTGATCCAAACATATAATAATCTACAAAACATATGAAAAAAAGCTATATAAAACAATCGAAGAACTACTTATACTACAGGTGAGAGATACTTAAATCCTCTCGCTATCGTACTAGTATACCCTTAGGGTTTTTATGAGATGAAGACATTCCCTTGTTCCTTAGCCTTAGGAGTGATCCTCTAGCATATACTAAGCCTTTGTATCCCTTTGAAACCCTCTCAAGAACACCAAACAAGGCTTTAGGTTTTTGGATGGAGTTAGAGGAAGGAGGAGGAGTTTGGTGGAGTTGGATTTTCTAGCAATACCAAGACTCTCTCCTTGAAAAACCCTCTTGAGAATCCCAACACAAGGAGTCCTAAAGCTTGGATGGAAGAGAGAGGAAGAAGAAGGAGAAAGGTTTCGGCCAAGAATGAAGGAGGAAGAAGAATGAAGAAGATGAAGTGAATTTTGGTTCCTTTCTCTCTTTAATCACCACGTTAATAGCTAGGGAAATGAGGAAAACTTTCATCTCCTCATGGGGAGATGAAACAACTCTTCACCCTCTCATATTCTCATTTATCTTCTTTGTATATTCCTTATCTATTATAGCCGAGAATCATCCTATGCCCTAGTGGTAGCAAAGCTACCTCCCTATTAGGGGGTTCATGGTTCAAATCCGAGCTATAGCGAACCATACTTTTTATTTTATTTTATTTTGTTTTAAACCTTTTATGGGCGTTAAAATCCATATAATTACATTGAATAGTTTTAGAATTTTACGGGCATTACAATCCTTCATACCATATAAAAGTTTCATCCTCGAAACTAAGAACAACTCCAGATACTTTTGTTTCATGTCATCCTCGTGTTCCCAAGTTGCTTCTTCAAACTTTTGATTTTGGCACATGACCTTTTCTAAGGGTACTTCTTTGTTTCTCAATTTCTTGATTTCTCAATCTATTATCTAAATAGGTCAACTTTCATAACTTAAATATTCATGAACTTGTACCGTTTGTGGCTCAATCACATAGTCTGCATCAGGAACGTACTTTTTCGGCATTGAGACATGAAATACGTTGTGAATAGCTGACATTTTTTGAGGTAGCTATAACTCATAAGCTACTTTGCCAATTCTTTTTGTGATCTGGTAAGGTCATACATAATGTGGACTTAGTTTTCCTTTCTTTCCAAATCTCATCACGCCCTTCATAGGAGCTACTTTGAGGAATACAGAAACCCCAACTTCAAATTCAAGCGGTCTACGTCGTACATCAGCATAACTTTTCTGCCGACTCTGAGCATTCTCTATTATTTGGCGAATGCTCTTTATAGCTTTGGTGGTGTCATCTATAAAGTCTGTCTTAAGCCACATCCATTTTTATACCTAACCACCAGAACTTCTCTTTCAAATCTTCATACATCTTGGTGTTGGGTTTTCTGAGCCGCAAAAATCACTTTTTGCATTGCGTAAACCTCGGAAGCCTTGGCCACGGATCCGTACGAAGTATAAAATATAAAACTAACATGTAAGTGTTTAATACCTTTAGATCTACTCTAGATCTACATGATAAGAAGTTGCCCTCGATGCGATGCCCTTCGCAAATCCCTCTCGTCCAAAAGGTTCGCCGGAACTCGAGAGTGTCAAGTGCACACTCCTCTATTTGTATCCACACAAGCAATAGGTAGAAAAAAATACCTTAGAGTGTGCTAGCACCCTTTAGGAATTTCGGCCAAGGAGGTTGGGAGAGCTTGAGAGGGTGATCCAAGGAAGAAGATGAAGTTGTGTCACTCACAAAATGAATTCCCCATCTAATGGTAATAGTGGTTGGCCACTTTTCTTTAGGGGGGGGGGGGGGTTACATGCATGCATGTAACTCCTCCAAGAGCTAATGGCTCTTGGTCTCCCTCATGAGGTGGCACCACATGCTAAGTCAAAGATGATGTGGAGCATCATCATTTGACGGCCATGCCAAGTAATCATCATGACATGGCATTTGGTCAAGTCAAACTTGACCTTTCATCTTCCCTCTCAAGTCAAGTCAAACTTGACCTCTTATCTCCCATGGTTGATCAAATCCAACCATTTGATTCAAATCAATTTAATTTAATGAATCTCTATTCATTAATTTAAATTGATTTGATGAATCAAATCTAAATTAGACTCATTGAACATTTGAATCAAATTGAGTCCATCTCAATTAGTCTAATTAGGATTACTCTTAATCCAATTTGGTTCATCCCATGAACCTAATCCTCATGGTTCATCATATGAACCTAATCTCCATCTAATTGCCCTTATGTGTGTGACCCTATAGGTTCTTGTAACGTTGGCAATGTCCCTAAACCGATTTAGGAACATAAGCAATGAGCGGTATCTAGCAACACATCATTGCTACCCAAGTTACAAGAATGTTGAGCTCCAACATCACCTTTGTGACTACTAATTGTGACTCTCACAATATGTGACAATGTCCCTCTATCCTTGACATCTAGATTGACCAATTGAGGCATAGACCGTGTCATCCTTGGTACAATCTTTATCTTGAACTCCAAGTAGACTCACTCTAATCAAATGAGCTCAATATCTCATATTGACTCATTTTGGCATGGCCATACACTTCGTGGTCTCACTCTATCAAGAATATCAATGTCACCCCCGTCATATAGGAGGGATAGATCCCATCTACATCACTCACATCCCTCCGCATAATTTGTTACATACCCAGTAATCACCTTTATAGTCCACCCATTTACGGGTGACGTTTGACGAAGCCAAAGTATGCAACTCCTTATGTAGGGAACCATGGTGACTTCAGGTCTAAGGAAATAGCCACATGAGAAAGTATATGACACTCATATAACGATCCATGATACTTTCTCATGGCGGGCCATTCAGTATACATTCTCCAATGCATACCCATGTGTCAACTTGATATCTCATATCCATGACTTGTGAGATCAAGTCATCGTGTTGACCTACATGCTAGTCTCTACGCATTAACATTGTCCCTGAATGTTAATACTCAACTAGGAATGATTAAGAGTTGTGTTCTCTATATCATCTCATTATCGATTCAACCAATCGATTGATATAGATAAGAACCTACTACTCAAGGACATTATTATATTTAGTTATTTGGCACCAATACAAGTAAATATAATAACCATGCCTTTATAAATAGGAATATGATATAATAAAGTCCATACAACAATCATCACATGATTGACTCTAGGGCTTTCACTAACAATCTCCCACTAGCACTAGTGTCAATCACCGTAGTATCTAATACCTAATGACCTAGTGTGACCATCATGCTTTTTCTGTTCCAAAGCCTTGGTCAGGGGATCTGCAATGTTAGCCTCTGTGGGTACTCTACAAATCTTCACATCTCCTCTATCGATAATCTCTCGAATGAGATGGAAGCGCCGTAGTATGTGTTTGGTCCACTGGTGTGAGCGAGGTTCCTTAGACTATGCAATTGCTCCATTGTTGTCACAATAGAGCTCTATAGGATCTGCAATGCTACGAACCACCCCAAGCTCAGTAATGAACTTGCAGATCCAAACTGCCTCCTTTGCTGCCTCAGATGCAGCGATATACTCGGCTTCTATTGTAGAATCAGCAACTGTATCCTGCTTTGAACTCTTCCTACTCACAGTGCCACCATTCAAGCAAAACACGAACCCTGACTGTGATCTATAATCATCTGGTCAGTTTGGAAGATGGCATAGCTGTAACCCTTTACAACTAGCTCCTAATCGCCTCCAAATATCAAGAAATATTATTTAGTCCTTCTCAAGTACTTAAGAATATTCTTGACTGCTATCCAGTGATGCTCACCTTGATCTGACTGGTATCTACTCGTCATGCTCAAAGCATACGAGACATCAGGACGAGTACACAACATGGCGTACATGATAGATCCTATAGCAGATGCGTAAGGGATCTTATCCATGCGGTCTCTCTCATCTCTAGAAGAGGCACTTTGAGTCTTCGAAAGACTCACACCATGTGACATCAGCAGAAGCCCCTTCTTGGAATTTTGCATGGAAAACCGTAGTAATACCGTGTCAATGTATGTACTCTGACTCAGGCCAAGAAATCTATTAGATCTATCTCTATAGATCTTGATGCATAGAATACAGGCTGCTTCACCTAAGTCCTTCATTGAGAAGCACATCCCCAGCCAAGTCTTCACAGACTGTAGCGAAGGGATGTCATTCTCAATGAGCAGTAAGTCATCCACATACAATACAAGGAAGACAACTGTATTCCCATTAACCCTTTTGTAGACACAGGGTTCATCTTGATTCTTGATGAAACCAAACTGTTTGATTGTATCATCGAATCAAATATTCTAACTCCGAGAGGCTTGCTTTAGCCCATAAATGGACCTTTGCAGCTTGCATACTTTCCCAGTATGCTGTGGATCTTCAAAACCCTCAGGTTGTATCATGTACACATCCTCGAGTAAGTTTCCATTCAGAAACACAGTTTTGACATCCATCTGCCAGATCTCATAATCGTGGTATGCTGCAATAGCAAGCAAGATCCGAATGGACTTAAACATTGCCATTGGAGAAAAGGTTTCATTATAGTCAATACCATGAATTTGCTTGAAACCTTTCGCCACCAATCGGCCCTTATAGGTATGCGTAAGTCCATCCATGTCAGTTTTTCTCCTAAAGACCCACTTACACCCAATGTGTTTGACCCCTTCAGGTGGATCAACCAAAGTCCATACTTGGTTGGTGTACATGGATTCCATCTTGGATCTCATGGCCTCTAGCCATTTCGAAGAATCTGGGCTCATCACAGCTTCCTGATAGGAGGTAGACTCATTCTCAATGAGCATAACGTCATCATGGTCAGACAAGAGAAATGAGTATCTCTCAGGCTGACGACGTACCCTATTAGACCTGCGAAGAGGTAGGTCTACCTGAACAGGTGGTTTTTCCACAACTCCTTGTGCAACAACCTCATCACTCACAACACTTTGTGGTTCCTGTTCAACCTCCATCAAGGCATCAGTGCTAGCGTCCTTATCTTGAATTTCTTCAAGATCGAACGTACTCCCACTAGTTTTTTTAGAAATAAAATCCCTTTCTAGAAAACCCCAGTCTTTGCTACAAACACTTTGTGCTGACTGGGAATGTAGAAGTAATATCCCTTTTTATCCTTGGGATATCCAACAAAATAGCACCTATCAGATTTGGGTCCCAGTTTGTCTGAGACTTGACGTCGAACATAAGCCTCACAACCCCAAATCTTCATGAAAGACATCTTGGGATTTCTCCCTGTCCATATCGTATATGGTGTCTTTATGACAACCTTGGATGGTACACGGTTAAGGGTAAAGGCTGCTGTGTCTAGAGCATATCCTGAAAAGGATATAGGAAGATCTGTGACTCATCATAGATCGTACCATATCTAATAAGGTACGATTCCTCTTTTCGGATACACCATTCCACTGTGGTGTTCCAGGAGGAGTGAGTTGGGATAGAATCCCACACTCAGCTTGATAGTCACGAAACTCATGGCTAAGGTATTCACCACCTCGATTTGATCAAAGTATCTTAATACTCTTGCCAAGCTGGGTTTGTACTTCATTCTTGAATTCTTTGAACTTTTCAAAGGATTCTGATTTATGTGTCATAAGATACACATAACCATATCTATTGAAGTCATTAGTAAATGTAATGAAGTACCTGTAACCACCTCTAGCAGCAACATTGAAAGGACCACATACATCACTATGTATAAGTCCTAATAAATCTGTTGCTCTTTCGCTGTGTCCACTAAAGGGAGTCTTGGTCATCTTGCCTAAAAGGCAAGACTCGCATGTCTCATATGATTCAAAATCAAATGAGTCTAGCAGCCCATCCTTATAGAGCTGAGATAAGTGACTCTCATTTATGTGACCTAAGCGACAATGCCAGAGATAGGTTTGGTTCAACTCATTTAACTTGAACCTCTTGGTACTTATGTTATAGATAGGGCTCTCTAAGTCTACAAAGTAGAGTTTGTTCATTAGAGGTGCACTATAATAGAACATATCATTTAAATTAACTGAACAACATTTGTTCTTTATTATAAATGTAAATCCTTTCTTGTCCAAACAAGAAACCGAAATGATGTTCTTAGTCAAAGCAGACACATAACAACATTAATCTAATTCTAGTACAAGCCCAGAGGGCAGAGATAGATCATAAGTTTCTACAGCAACAATAGCAACCCTTTCTCCATTGCCTACTCGTAGGTCCACCTCGCCCTTTGTCAATGCCCTGCTATTTCTCAGCGCCTCCACATTGGTACAAATGTGAGATGCACATCCAGTATCTAATACCCATGATGAAGAAATAGATAGATTGACTTCTATAACATTTATACCTGAAGTAGAAGTCTCACTTCTTTTCTTCTTAAGATCTTCCAGGTAAGATTTGCAGTTACTCTTCTAGTGTCCAGCTTCCTTGCAGTGGAAGCAAGCCCCTTCCTTGGCTACCCCTCCTTTGGGTTTCAGTTCTTTGCCTTTGCCCTTGGCTTGGGACTTTCCCTTACCTTTAGGCTTGCACTTGCCTTTCTTCTTTTGCACCATCAAAATGGAGTCAGATTTTCCCTTCTTAAGGTTGAGCTCAGCAGTTCTCAACATGCTGAGCATCTCAGGCAGTGACTTATCAATTTCATTCATGTTGTAATTCATGACAAATTGATTGTAGGCTTGTGGCAAAGAATGCAAGATCAGGTCAGTGGCTAGCTCTTGGCCAAGTGGGAATCCTAGCCTTTGTAGGTTTTCTACGTACCCAATCATCTTGAGTACATATGGACCTACGGGAGTCCCATCTTGCATTTTGGACCCAAACAATGCCTTAGAGACTTTATATATCTCATGCCTTGCTTGTCCTTGATATAGTTGACGAAGATGTCCAACCATATCATAAGAATTCATGAACTTGTGTTGCTTCTGAAGCTCAGAGTTCATGGTCGCGAGCATTAGACATGACACATCTAATGCATCATCTTGATGCTTCTTATAAGCATCTTTGTCAGCTCGTGAGGCAGTGGCAGGAGGTGCCTCCGGAATGGGCTGCTTCAGGACGTACAACTTCCTTTCTTGGGTGAGAACAATTCTCAGGTTCCTGTACCAGTCCAGAAAATTTGCTACATTGAGCTTGTCCTTCTCAAGGACATAACGCAGAGAGTGAGTGTTCATGTTTGTCGACATAGTAATCTACAACATATAATGCAGAGAATTAATATCATATTCCTTTTATCATTTAATTAGACCTTTAATCAAATGATGCTCTCATTGAATTATAGGAATTTTGTAGAATCGAGTTATGGATGTGGTCAAACCACATTACTAGATTTATACAAACTAGCTATAATTCTTGCGGGACAAGATCCACATCATACTAAGCCTTGAGTTAGCTTTGGCTAAATCGCCCAAGACTTAGTACGATCGGTGGGTAACACATTACCGATTACATCTCTATGCAACTCTTGTTTATAGGGTCAAGACCCACATTTACAAAAGACCTTGAGTTAGCTTTGGATAAATCGCTCAAGATTTAGTGTAAATGCTATCTTTCCAACGATTGGAATATGCCTATAGTTCTACTCGATCCAATTGAGTTAATTAGTTTTACTCAATCTAATTGAGCTTACTCTAACCCAAGCCATGATAGGCGGGACCAAGATTGTCCCTCCGCACCCTACCAAGATAATATGCGTTGCTCTGCTTTGGTAGATTCAACAACTACAAATGATCAAGGTAGTGATGGGTATCAAGGACCTGGTAGGCATTTACGAGTTGATTCGATTAAGATCCAATCTAATCATAATGTGTATCATATACGCATTAAGGCCTTTATTATCCTATATTAGCATGCATCACATGCATACATACATTATTCTAGCATGCATCATATACATACAAGAAAATTATCCTAGCATGCATCATATACATACAAGCATTATTCTACTAGCATGCATCACATACATACAAGCAAAATCCAATATATATATATATATATATATATATATATATATATATATAAAATTAACTGTGATGTAGTCATGGCCCTACTACGATCTTCTCAAGCCAATGAGAAGATCGGACGGTCAACCTAAGGCTAGCGACTTCTCCAAGCGCTTCCTTTGACCGCCATGTGTCGTCGGCACCCTTCTCGTAACTTCGCCTACAAGTGGACTTTCCACCGCTCCATTTGTACATTACAAATATGAAACTTGAGTTACATTCGAGTCTAAAACTATTTACAACTAGAATTTCAAAAGAAGAGGTATGACGCGCAGGTCACATACACTATACAACACGCACAACCATAAAAACGGCAAGAAGGTCGTATTATGAATTACAACACATCATAATCCAATCAAATTGGGGTCATTGGGCCATGACAATCACAGAATTATACATAATTCTAAATTATGTATTTTTACAAAAAAATTCTATAATTTTTCCTATTTTTTTTTTCAATTTTATGAGTCACCTCTCCGTAACGGTCCCGCTAAGCGGTTTCCGGGAGCGATCGTGGGACAAGGCCCCTTTCGGGGATAGGGGCAGCGCCCCTACTCGAAAAATAAACTTTTCGAGTGTCCCTACTATGATCTTACAGTGACTTAAGTCGCTGTCTCAAAAATTTAAAGCGAGAACTCGCCGTTTCGGAGAGTTTTTCTCTGTGGTTGAAGTCGACAAGTGTCCCAACACTCGTTGCTTCGACTCTTCGAGAAAAATACCCAAAAATTCTATAAAAATAGGAAATTTACAGAAACATAAAATTCTGTAATTTTTATATCTAATATAAAAAACACAAAAATGAAACACATACATGCTTCGCACATGGCTCTGATACCACTGTTGGGTTTTCCGAGCCGCAAAAACCGCTTTTTACGCTGTGGAAACCTCGGAAGCCCCGACCATGGATCTGTACGAAGTATAAAATATAAAACTAACATGTATGTGTTTAATACCTTTAGATCTACTCTAGATCTACATGATACGAAGTTACCCTCGATGCGACGCCTTTCGCAAATCCCACTCGTCCAAAAGGTTCATCGGAACTCGAGAGTGTCAAGTGCACACTCCTCTATTGGTATCCACACAAGCAATAGGTGGAGAAAAATACCATAGAGTGTGCTAGCACCCTTTAGGAATTTCAGCCAAGGAGGTTGGGAGAGCTTGAGAGGGTGATCCAAGGAAGAAGATGAAGTTGTGTCACTCATAAAATAAATTCCTCATCTAATGGTAATAGTGGCCGACCACTTTTCTTAGGGGGGGGGGGGGGGTTACATGCATGCATGTAACTCCTCCAAGAGCAAATGGCTCTTGGTCTCCCTCATGAGGTGGCACCACATGCTAAGTCAATGATGATGTGGAGCATCATCATTGGCCGGCCATGCCAAGTCATCATCAAGACATGACATTTGGTCAAGTCAAACATGACCTTTCATCTTTCCTCTCAAGTCAAGTCAAACTTGACCTCTTATCTCCCATGGTTGATCAAATCCAACCATTTGATTCAAGTCAATTTAATTTAATGAATCTCTATTCATCAATTTAAATTGATTTGATGAATCAAATCTAAATTAGACTCATTCAACACTTGAATCAAATTGAGTCCAACTCAATTAGTCTAATTAGGATTACTCTTAATCCAATTTGTTTCATCCCATGGACCTAATCCTCATGGTTCATCATATGAACCTAATCTCCATCTAATTGCCCTTATGTGTGTGACCCTATAGGTTCTTGTAACGTTGGCAATGTCCCTAAACCGATTTAGGAACATAAGCAATGAGCGATATCTAGCAACACATCATTGTTACCCAAGTTACAAGAATGTTGAGCTCCAACATCACCTTTGTGACTACTAATTGTGACTCTCACAATATGTGACAATGTCCCTCTATCCTTGACATCTAGATTGACCAATTGAGGGATAGACCGTGTCAACCTCGGTACAATCTATATCTTTAACTCCAAGTAGACTCACTCTAATCAAATGAGCTCAATATCTCATATTGACTCATTTGGGCATGGCCATGCACTTCGTGGTCTCACTCTATCAAGAATATCGATGTCACCCCCGTCATATAGGAGGGATAGATCCCATCTACATCACTCACATCCCTCCGCATAATTTGTCACATACCTAGTAATCGCCTTTATAGTTCACCCATTTATGGGTGACGTTTGACGAAGCCAAAGTATGCAACTCCTTATGTAGGGAACCATGTTGACTTTAGGTCTAAGGACTAATAGTCATACTAATAGCCACATGAGAAAGTATATGACACTCATATAACGATCCATGATATTTTCTCATGGCGGGTCATTCAGTATACATTCTCCAATGCATACCCATGTGTCAACTTGATATCTCATATCCATGACTTGTGAGATCAAGTCATCGTGTTGACCTACATACTAGTCTCTACGCATTAACATTGTCCCTGAATGTTAATACTCGACTAGGAATGATTAAGAGTAGTGTTCTCTATATCATCTCATTATCGATTCAACCAATCGATTGGTATAGATAAGAACCTACTACTCAAGGACATTATTATATTTAGTTATTTGGCACCAATACAAGTAAATATAATAACCATGCCTTTATAAATAGGAATATGATATAATAAAGTCCATACAACAATCATCACATGATTGGCTCTAGGGCTTTACACTAACACTTGGTAGATCCAGGATGCATTGAATATGGGGTGCCATGAGCTTCTTCTAAAATTTTCTTGCTCAATTCTAGATCATTGGGAATACATAAGCGTTCACCATGATATAATACCCCACTGTTAGAGACTCGAAATCCTTCATCCTTTCCTTCTTGGTTCTCTTTATTGATCCTTTGGATGCTTGGGTCTTTGTCTTGCATTGCTAGTATATAATCAAACACTGTTGGTGCTATTGTCAAGGTAGAAAGCTATCAAGATATAATCTCAACCCCAAGGTTCAACATCTCCAAATTTTGAGAGCGAAGACTACTGCTTCCAACTCAAGGACATTTGTGGAATAATTCTTTTCATAATCCTTGAGTTGTCTAGATGCATAGGCAATGACTTTACCATTCTGCATAACCACCGCTCCGAATCCATTTTGGATGCATCACTATACATATCAAAGCTTCCATTACTTTCTAGAAGGGTAAGAATCGGAGAACTTTTTTAATATCCTCTTTAGTTCAAGGAAACTTTTCTCACAATCCTCGGTCCATTGAAACTTTTGGTTCTTTATGGTAAGAACTGTCAGTGGTGAAGCTATCCTCAAGAAGTCTTCTACAAATTTTCGCTATTCTAGATAAGTCTTCTATAAATTTTTTATAGTACCCTGCTAATCCAAAGAACTTCTGATTTCATTGACAGTCTTTGGTCGACTCTAGTTACTAACAACTTATAACTTTGTCGGATCTACTATAGCCCCATCTTTTGAAATTATATGACCCAGGAAGAATACTCGATCGAGCCAAAATTCACACTTGGAGAACTTGGCATACAATTGTATATGTTGATGCATTTGCAACACCGTCTTCAAATGTTCAGCTTGGTCTTCCTTAGTTCTCGAGTAAATAAGGATATCGTCAATGACGACGATCACAAACTTGTCAAGGAATGCCTTGAATACTCAATTCATTAGGTCCATAAAGGTTGCTGGATCATTTGTCACTCCGAAGGCTTGACGACGAACTCATAGTGCCCATACCTCATTCGGAATGTTGTTTTCGGTACATCATCCTCTTTAACTTTTACTTGATGATAACCGGACCGCAAGTCAATCTTGGAGAAACTGTGGCTCCCCACAATTGATCAAACAGATCATCAATTCTTGGTAAAGGATATCTGTTTTTTGATTGTCACCTTATTCAGTGCTCGATAATCTATGCACATTCTCATAGACCCATCTTTCTTCTTCACGAACAATATTGGAGCTCCCCATGGTTAATGACTAGGGCGAATGAATCCCTTGTCGAGTAGCTCCTGTAATTGTTCCTGAAGATCTTTCAATTCAGTCGAGGTCATACGATAGGGTGCTTTTGAGATTGGTTTGGTACCAGGAATAAGTTCAATCTCAAATTCAATTTCACTTTTAGGAGCCAACCCTAGTAACTCCTCAGGGAATACTTCTGGGTAGTCACATCCAACTCGGACTTCTTCGAGCTTTTGGCCTCCTTCTTGCTTTGTATCCACCACATGTGCTAGATACCCAACACATCTATCGACTAACACCTTTTCAACTTTATGGCAGATAAGAACTTCTTAGTTCTTTTCTTTTGTTGTCCTGTAAGTTCAAACTTAGGTTCTGCCACAGGTTGGAATATGACTCTTCGCTTACGACACTTAATGGAAGCACCGTACATGCTCAGAAAGTCCAATCCTAAGATGACATCATAATCACGCATGTCCAACATTATCAGGTCACTATAAAGTTCTCTTTATAAAATTTAGACTGGCGTGGCTCATAACCAATGCGTAGATGTCATTACCTCTCCTGAAGGCAAGGTCGTTACAAACATAAGATCTAGGACATCCAGAGGTATATTTATCTTCTTAACAAACACCATGGAAATAAATAAATGGGTTGCCCCAGTATCAAGTAGCAAAGTAGCATACTGATTAAAGATAAGTATCTGACCTGATTTCCATTGGTTCGTGTTCTAGCCATTTTTCTTCATAAAGTAAGACCAATATAAGACTACTATGGTCCATGTTCTAGCCATTTTTCTTCATAAAGTAAGACCAATATAAGACTATTACTATGGTCCGTGTTCTAGCCATTCTTCTTAATAAAGTAAGACCAATATAAGACTACTACTATTACTTACTTTTTATCATCATCACATACAAATGTAAGCATGTTTAACAAAAAAAACATTCTTTACTAAGCATAGAAGAAAGTAAAACATATATGTACTTTCTTACTTGGAAGCGACAGGATTGATCCTCGATGTGCGTGTGGTGGAAGGGAGGAACTTGCTCTGATACCATATTGTAACCCCCCCCCCCCCTATCCTTACACTAGTAAAGGAGGTGTTACTGCCATACTTTATCTTACTCTTTTATTGATCAGGCATATCATACTCAATCATTCCATAAACTCACATACACTATTTGTAAGTTAACTAATACCTAATTTAAATCGAAGAGTATCAACAACTCATACCAAGATCTAAATCTGTTTCAAAACGAGTATCATAATTTAAACTCTTAACTTTTAACAGTGGAAGCTAAATAACGAACCCAACTACATTGACAAGTTGACACTAGGATATTACACAAGTTCTTAACCTATCTAAGCATGCAACTTCACTAGGGTTCTAATATAAAACATTCTTAAGTAACTCAACCTCATGCATAGTGAGAGTGATATATGCATCTTTGACATTAACATCAACATAATCAACAATACATAATATCAACCCTAGCACCTAACATGAAGACTAGCACATAGTTCAAAGTTCTTAGCATAGCATAATACTACCAAGTTCAACATTCTTAGACACAACATGATCAAATATATAACATGAACACTACCACACGAACAAGTTCGAAGGTCTTAACATAATAGAATACTAGCATGTCAAGGATCATAATCCACTGTTCCGTCGCCACCCACACCAAGCACTTCATCCGCTATGCCCCTTCTTACTCAAACTTTGCTTTACCCTTATCTTCAGTATAAGGAATGCAACTATAAGCAATGATGCTTAGTAATTATATCCTATTCTCACAAAAAATCTCATTAGGAGAAAACATGCTATTAGAATACTTGAATGCAACAAATGCTCATACTTGCATTTAAGAAAATTCTGCATTTAACATTTGGAAATACTTGCACATAATACAATGGTTTCACTTGACAAGCATGAACTTTCTGTATCAGACATATAGAGACACTTGTAGATAACACCAATGGCTCAACTTGAAATGCATGAACTTAACATACGCAACTTGCAATACATGCTTGAAATATGCTTCGCTTGTAGAAACATATACATGAGTCATACTATACTTAAACTTGTAAACATTGTGGTTTGGTTAACTTTTGAAACCATATATACATATATACTTTAAAATACTAATCATCCTTGGTTGGGAAGCCCGACATTGTACCAATTTGCGTGCAACCCTAAGAGAACTCGGGGTAGCTTGCCACCGAACTTATTAGGGCAACTTTCAAGGGTGGTCTAGGGGCCCGTTGAACTTTCAAGGGCGGTCTATGACCCGTGAGCGATCTAAGATCCCGGTACATGCCACTTCAAAGTAAAATACTTCCTTTATATATGACTTACTTATTTTTTTCATTTAACGAGTATTTACCATGATCATAATCAGAAACCCATATAGGAAGCCTTTCAAGACATTTGATCGTGCTCTTTGTCCCCAAAACTCATAGGGGAAGCATTTTGTGATCTTTACATCTTGCTTCCAATGAAATATTCAAAGTGAAATATTTCCCTTATATGTGACATCCTGATCTTGGTCATTTATCAAAAATTTAACATGATCACACTCTCAAAACTCTTATAGGAAGCCTTTCAAGACATGCGATCATGCTCTTTGTCCCCAAAACTTATACGGGAAGCATCTTTGTGATCTTATGTCTTTCTTTAACATGAAATATACCTATAAATATATATGACTTACTGATTTTGTTATTTAACCAACATGTAACATGCTCATACTCCCAAAATTCATAAAGGGAGCCTTTCAAGACATTTAATCATGCTCTTTGTCCCCAAAACTCGTAGGGGAAGCCTCTTTGAAATCTCTACATCTTGCCCCATGAGAAATATACCTAAAATACCTAAAATTTCAACCAACATAATCTGGACAGAACCTATAAATCTAAATAAAAACATGAAACTAGAAGTTAGATGTGCAAATCAAAAAGTTACTTATTCTATAGGTGAGAGGTAGCATCCCAGTGATCTTATGTCTTGCTTAAAACAAAATATACCTTACATATAAGTCTAAACACACCCATATAATCTGATAAAAATATATTTTTGTCATTTAACAAGTATTTTACATGATCATACTCAAAACCCCATATAGGAAGCCTTTCAACACATTCGATCATGCTCTTCGTCTCCAAAACTCGTAGGGGAAGCATCTTTGCGATCTTTACATCTTGCTTCCAATGAAATATACTTAAAATACCTAAAAGTCCAAAAAAACATAATCTGGACAGAACATATAAATCCAAATAAAACATGATAATAGAACCTAGATGGAAAAATCAAAGAGTTACTTATACTTTAGGTAAGAAATAACATCTTGGTGATCTTAGATCTTGCTTAAAAAGACCCATACTATTGGGTTGATCCTTCGAGGGGAAACTTCGCTTCCCATTTCGACTCGGACGCTTGTTCATGGCGATCCCATCAATGTCCCCGGATTAAAAAATTTAATCCTAGACAAAAGGAAACACCAAAGCAACCTTGTAATTGTCGTGCTATTCGTTTAGAGTGGTCACTTGAACAAACTTGTTGTTCAAGGGACCTACCTCTATTCTACGAATAGCCACGGAATAGACGATGTACGGATCGCCGGCTTTTGTATTTATATTCGGGATCCAAGTATTATTTAGCCACATACATAAAATAAACAACCACACACAACATGCATATAATTTAAAAGCAATTATAAACATAATACAAAATAACACTAATCAAAATAAACAAGATTATACCTCTTGTTATACCTCTTGATCTTCTATTGTATGCCCTTCCTCCTATTGGACGTTGTGTGGGCGACGATCTTCCAAAAGTCGATGCCTCCTAGATCACCAATCTTCCTTTCCTTGTTCACTTCGAACAAAGGAAGTTCATCAAACAAAACTCTTCTTCATATCTAGAACCGACCACAAAGTCAATAGACTCGATGTTACCGCCGGCCAAGGAAGAAAACATGGAGTATAGGAATCGGCCAAAGGAGAATCAATGAGGGCATGGGCGGCGGCCAACACTTGGAGAAGAGAAAGGAAAGCAATCCTTCTCCTTGTTGCCGCCCAAACCCTAAACTAAGCTCTCCTAATTTCCGGCTAAGGATTAAGGGAAGAAGAATAGGTTGAGCTCCGGCCATGGTAGAGGGAAGAAGAATAGGTGCCGGCCAAACCTTAGGAAGAAGAAGAAGAGGCTTCCTCCACTTGTTGCCGCCCACCCCAACCCCAAAACCCTAACCCTAGCCACCCACTCCTAATCCAAATCTAATTAGGATTGCTTGCCCCCAGGGGAAGCAAACCCTAACCCTTATCCATCAAGTTGCCGCCCACCCTTAATCCATCCTTTTATAGAGTTAGGGATAAGCCTTGTTTTAATCTCCACCATTGTTTTTAGGGATTTAATCTCAACCGTCGGATCTAGAGATTTAATCTCAACCATTGGATCTAGAGATTTAATCTCTACCGTTGGATCTAGAGTTTTGTTTTCATACATTGGATCTAAGCTTCATGAGGTGTTAATAGGCTACAATAGGGACCATGAGGAGGAGTTGGATCTTGGCCACCCAATGGATCAAGCCCACATAAAGTCTGATCCATTAATGATTATCCATTCCACTTGAGGATTATCATTGATCTACCTCACCAACCCCCATAAGATAATATGGGTTCCATATATTATTTGTACATTTTCTCCCCGTGTTTAAGATCTCGAATGTCCATCGATTAATTAATTTACTGACCATTAATTAATCAACATCTAACTGCATGAGTAGTACCACTCAACCTTTTCATCATGTCGGACCAAGTCCACTTACAGAGTTTACATAATGAACCTTATGAGCACCTCAAGGGGACATCATCATCCTAATATATAGGACATGGTTTCCTCCTATAATCAACGACACACCATATAAATAATACCATTTCCCAACTTACCGAGCCTATCGATTTAATCTATAAATCTCGCCCATTGGTAAATCAAAGAAATGAATACTATGTATATGTGCCCGTTATTATATCGAAATTAAGAACATGTACAAAATAATATCTGAGGTTTTATTCGATTATGTAGTCAGCAATAAATCAAATCACCTCTAAGTCAGTCCTGCTCAATACACACAAAGTGCACTAGTGTGATTCTATGGTCAAGACAAACCAATACCAAATCACACTGCAACCATTCCAATGGTTTGCCCAAAGCCATCTCGGTTGTGAACCTTTACTTATACTTTACAAGGAGCCGATAACATGATCTCTCGTGTAACACCACACACCATGTTATCTACAATGTAATGTATTAGACAATATGCATAATGCAAACAAGGATCATGTGATTCTTATTTAAAAAATAAAGATGTTCATACAAAATATAGACTTTTCAGTATACATACCAACAATCTCTCACTTATACTAAAAGACTATGTTGTCCTCATACTGCCATACATCTGATTCCCCTTCTCTCCACATGCCTATCAAAGCTCTCGCTAGAAGGGCCTTAGTGAAAGGGTCTACCAGGTCATCCTCTGATGCAATCTAGGCGACAACAACTTCTACCTCCTTTACGATTTCTCGTATCAGGTGGTACTTGCGTTCTATGTATTTACTAACCTTTTGGGCTCTTGGTTCCTTCAAGTTTGCAACTGCACCATTATTATCACAATAAATTGTGATAGTTCTTGGCAAACCAGGAATCACATCCAAGTCCATCTGGAAGTTCCTGAGCCACACAACTTCTTTGGCTTCCTTAGAGGCTGCCACATACTCAGCTTCTATGGAAGAGTCCGCCATGCATTTCTGCTTGACACTCCTCCATACAATGGCTCCACCTCCCAAAGTAAACACAAAACCTGAGGTAGACTTACTGTTATCACTATCAGATTGGAAGTCAAAATCCATGTAACCCACAGGGAGTAATTGGTCTGCCTGGTAAACTAGCATATAATCCCTAGTCCTTCTCAGGTACTTCAATATATGTTTTACCGTAGTCCAATGTCCTTCTCCTGGATTACTCTGATATCTGCTGACCATGCCCACGGCAAAGTAGATATCTGGTCCCGTGCATAGCATCACATACATGAGACTTCCTACTGCCGAAGCATAAGGAACCACCTTCATCTCCTCAGATGTTCTAGGAGACATCTCCTTAGATAAAGGAACTCCATGCCTGAAAGGTAGAAAACCCTTCTTGGAGTTCTGCATGCTAAACCGATCCATAATCATGTCTATGTATGAAGCTTGGGATAAGCACAACATCCTTTTCCTGCGATCCCTTATAACCTTGATCCCAAGGATGTGTCCCACTTCCCCCAAGTCCGTCATATCAAACTGTTTGGACAACCATACCCTTACCTACGATAACACCTTGATATTATTGCCAATCAACAAAATGTCATCTACGTAAAGTACAAGAAATACCACTACGTTTTTGTTACATCTCTTTTACACACAAGACTCATCCAGAGTTTGAATAAATCCATAAGACTAGATTACCTTATCAAATTGGATGTTCCAAGACCTCGAAGCTTGCTTCAATCCATAAATGGACCGATTAATCTTACATACAAGATGCTCTTTGCCCTTCGCAATGAATCCCTCTGGTTGGTTCATATAGATGTCTTCCTCAAGACTTCCATTCAAGAAAGTTGTCTTGACATCCATCTGCCACACCTCATAATCCATATGAGCTGCTATGCATAAGAGAATCCGGATAGACTTAAGCATGGCTACCGGCGAAAAGGTCTCCTCATAATCGATACCCTCTTTCTGAGTATACCCCTTCCCAACAAGCCTCACTTTGAAGGTCTCAACCTTCCCATCTGTAGCGATGTATACTGAAAAGTCTATCTTTTGTATGAACATCTTTATTTTGAAATAAGAATCACATGATGATTGTTTGCATTTTTATGGTTATGCAATATTGTCTAATACTTTACATCGTAGATAACATGGTGTGTGGTGTCACATGGGAGATCATGTTATCGGCTCCTTGTAAAGTATAAGTAAAGGCTCACAACCGAGATGACTTTGGACAAACCATCGGAATGGTTGTAGTGTGATTTGGTATTAGTTTGTCTTGACCATAGAATCACACTAGTGCACTTTGTGTGTATTGAGCAGGATCGACTTAAAGGTGATTCCATTTATTGCTGACTACATAATCGAATCAGACCCTAGATATTATTTTGTACATGCTCTTAATTCTGATATAATAATGGGCACAAATACTTAGTATTCCTCTCTTTGATTTACCAATGGGCGAGATTTATAGATTAAATCGATAGGCTCGGTAAGTTGGGAGATGATATTATTTATATGGTGTGTTGTTGATTATAGGAGGAAACCATATCCTATATAATAGGATGATGATATCCCCTTGAGGAGCTCATAAGGTTCATCATGTAAACCCTGTAGGTGGACTTGGTCCGGCATCATTAAAAGGTTGAGTGGTACTACTCATGGAGTTAGATGTTGATTAATTAATGGTCAGTAAATTAATTAATCGACAGACATTCGAGATCTTAAACACGGGGAGAAAATGTACAAATAATATATGGAGCCAATATTAACTTATGGGGGTTGGTGAGGTAGATCAATGATAATCCTTTAGTGGATTGGATTATCATTTATAGATCGGACTTTATGTGGGCTTGATCATTGGGTGGCCAAGATCCAACTCTTCCTCATGGTCCCTAATGTAGCCTATTAACACCTCATGAAGCTTAGATCCAATGGATGAAAACAAAACTCTAGATCCAAAGGTTGAGATTAAATCTCTTGATTCTACGGTTGAGATTAAATCCCTAGAACCAATGGAGGAGATTAAATCATGGCTTATCCCTAACTCTATAAAAGGATGTGATAGGGGTGGGTAGAAATTTGATGATGGCTTAGGGGAATAGGGTTTTCTTCCTTTGGAGGCTAGGAATCCTAGTTGGTTTAGGATTAGGTTTGGGCGGCTAGGGTTTGGGAGATAGGGGTGGGCGGCAACATGAGGAAGAGCTCTTTTCTTCTTCTTCCCAAGTTGTTGCCGACACATATACTTCTCCCCTCTACCTTGGCCAGTGCTCATCCTATTCTTCTTCCCCTCTTCCATGGCCGACCATTAGGAGAGATAGGATTAGGGTTTGGAGGCTTAGTGTTTTGGAGGCTTGGTCGGCACCAAATAAGGAAGTATTTTCCTTTCTTCTTCCTCTCCTTTGGTGGCCAGCGCCCACAACCTTCTTTCCAACCCTTGGCCGGCGTCCAAACTCCTTCTTCCCCTTCTCCTTAGGGGGTGGAAAGAAGATATAGGGCTTTCCCTTGGTGTCTTGGCTGGTTTCCACCATAATCTCCTCCTCCTTCTTGGCCGGCGGCAAGCTCCTTCCTTAGAGGTTGTTGGTTGGTTGAAAGAAGGAATAAAGCTTTGTTTCTATTCTTCCTCTTGCTCGGAACGAGCAAGGAAGGAAGATTGGTGATCTAGGAGATTCAACTTTTGGTAGATCGTCACCCACACGACGTCCAAAAGGAGGAAGGTCATACATTAGAAGATCGAGAGGTATACTTATTCTCTATTCTCTTTTGTTACTTGCTTGTATTTGTTTTTCCAATTATGAGCATGATAAATTCTGTTTGTGGAAAAATAATACTTGGATCCCGAACATAAATACAAAAACCGGTGATCCGTACATCGTCTATTCTGCGGCTACTCGTAGAATAGAGGTTGGTCGCTTAAACAATGAGTTTGTTCAAGTGACCTCTCTAAACGAATAGCACGATGATGACTTGATTGTTTGGGCAATCCCTTTTGTCTAGGATTAAATTTTTTTAATTCAGGGACATCGATGGAATTGCCATGAACAAACAACCAAGGTGAAGTGGGAAACGAAGTTTCCCCTCACGGACACGATAAGCAAAACCCTTCACCATATATCCCTCTCTTTCTTTTGTAGATCCACTTGCATCCAATGGTTTTTACACCATCGGGTGGTTCCACTAGCTCCCATACCTGATTTGAATCCATAGATTCAATCTTAGTATTCATTTCACTTTTCCAAGATGCTACATCTATATCTTGGTTTGCCTCATCATATGTCCAGGGGTCAGGTTCATGTTCACCAGGGACCAAATCAAAAGATTCTCCCAAGAACATGAATCTATCAGGTTGTCTAACAAACCTCCCACTACGACGAGGTATCTCCTGTCTATCCTCTGTGACACGTGGTGCAGTGACTTGTGGTATATCCTCTTGTACCGGTGGTACTGAAGAAGTGACTTCCCCTTTAAATTCCTCCAGAATAATTTTACTCTTGGGCTTGTGGCTCATACATAGTCTTCCTCTAGAAATCTGGCGTTCGTGCTAACGATCACCCTCTGATCTCTAGGACTATAAAACAAACCACCCTTCGTTCCTCTAGGATAGCCAACGAACATGCGTACTTCTGTACGCAGTTCCAACTTACCAGCATCTGCCTTCAGCACATGTGCTGGACTCGCCAAATTCGAATATATCTTAGACTAGGCTTTCGCCTAGTCCACAATTTTGTGGGAGTAGAAGGCACTGATTTAGATGGAACCAAGTTCAGAATGTACACTGCCGTATCTAGAGCATATCCCCAGAACGAATCTGGCAACTCAGAATAACTCATTATCGATCTAACCATCTCCATAAGATTCCTATTCCTTTGCTCTGCTACACCATTCTGCTGGGGGTGTGCAATGTGCAGACAATTGGGATTGAATCCCAGCCTCTGATAAGTAATTCCTAAACTCTCCCAAGAGGTATTTGCCACCACGAGCAGATCGTAGGGTCATCCATATCTTGAATAATCATCTATGAAAAAGATGAAATATTCAAAATCACCTCTAGCCTGGATAGACATAGGACCACACAAATCAAAATGAACCAATTCTAACACATTTTTGGCTCTATACCCCTTGGCCATAAAAGGCCTCTTGGTTATTTTACCCTCCAAGCAAGATTCACAGGTTGGGAAATCCTCCACCACTAGTGAACCCAAAGGTCCATTAGCTATCAACCTTTGAATTCTGCTTTGGTTAATATGACCAAGCCTTAGATGCCAAAGATATGTTTGGTTCATCTTCGAAGGTTCTTTTCTCTTATTGCATTTAGAAGATGAGTTATTAACTTTTATTTGCATCGTGAGAGCTTTTGGTTCGAGTGTATAAAAATTTCCTATCAATGTACCTGAACAGATATTCTCCCTATTCCTTTTTATAACAACTCTGTCATTAAAAGGAATAGAATATCCATCCATAAACAATTTAGAAACTGAAATTAAATTCTTTCTAAATAAAGGTACATAAAGGGAATTTTTCAGAACCAAAGTTTTATTTTTCTCAAATGATAAATAAAACATCTTCCACTGCAATAGCCTTCACCATTATGTCATTGCCCAAGTAAACGGTAATCTCTCCCTCAGCTCGTCGTCGGGTTTACTGGAACCCCTGCAAAGTATTGCAGACATGATCAGAGGCTCCCGTATCTAAACACCAGATGCCGGTAGATAACACCGCTAACCATGTTTCAACGACTAGACCAAAGGATATACCTTTGTTCTGTTTCCGATTGTGGCAGTCCTTCTTCCAATGTCCATTCTGCTTGCAAGTGAAGTACTTGCCTTTCGGCTTCTTCACTCCTCCCTGAGATCCTCCCTCCACCTTGTTTCCTCTTCTTCTTGCCTTTCGGCTTAGAAGTAGAAACCTTCTGAGCAACCATGTCCTGAGCCTGAGCAAGCCTTTCTATCGGCTGGAGAATGATATCGACCTGGGTTTCCCCATCGATCTCAGCTCCAAAGACTTCCAGCTCATTCACAGGATTAGGAGGACACTCTTTAAAGAGTAAATACTTGTACTCCTCAGCAGTTAAGACAATATCTAGATTCCTTTCTCCAATCAACATAATTATGTACAGTAAGTTTATTTTCCTTTAGTATCATAGCAAGTGGACTGAAAGTCATTTTTGAAAACCCTAAGAATCACATAGATCATTACTTTCAATTTCAAAAAATTATTGATTCCTCAAACAATAAAATTTTAAAATCAACCAACACCGAGAATATCGTATGCCACGATCGTGTGGACGTATACGAATTCTACATTTGTAAGAGGAGGTTTTACCCATTAATTTTACTATCTTGTCACCTAACTTTTTGACAAATAAAATTAATAGTTGGTTTCTCTTCGGCCCTACAAATAAAAGCAGTGACTCCGATGGGGAGGATACTTATATTTGTATCTAAGTGTTCACCATTACTTGGTACCAAGGTAATTAGCTCGGGTTATGTGCCTTACAATGGGGAAGTACACACGCTCCTTAATAATTTCCTATAACCATATTCGACCTTGTGATCCGCAAACAAACCCATCCGATGTGGAGGAAGGCACTCATAGCCGACGCGCAAGTTTGTTTGCATCACATGTCAAATTGTAATGGAGGCCGTGGGAATTTATAAAAATATCCCTCTCCCACTTAGTAATTTGAAATTGAGGAATTTTCTAGCCTACGACATGCATATCAAACAATAAGCAATAAATATGAAAAATAAATTATTTTCCAACTATTATGGCTTTTGTCTTCAATATGTCTCCCGTCGCATCGTCTTCTCGTCCGCTCCTCCTATGCCATGTACGAGCCATCCGGAGATCCGAGCCGAGACTAAAATCTATTTTAATTTACATTGATCGATCCTATACTCCACGAGGGAGTGTACATGAAATCTAGATCGAAAGTAAACTAAAATAAAAAGAGTGGCTAAACAATGTCGTATCTAATTTACAAAAAATTAAATACTAGCGTCCTCAATCCCGAGGATTCAACAAAATAAACATTTACACACATACAATCACATACACACATATGGCCATAATAGTCGGATCTTATGCCTCCAACCAAAGAGTTAACCTACGCATATCCTACTATTATCCGGCACATATAATTTATGAAAAGTGCATAAAAATTAATCGAATCCTAAACACAGAAAACTGAAAACCGTGGCTCTAATACAAATTGTTGGGTTGATCCTTCGAGGGGAAACTTCGCTTCCCCTTTCGACTCGGTCGCTTGTTCATGGCTATCCTATCAATGTCCCTGGATTAAAAAATTTAATCCTAGAGGAAAGGAAACACCCAAGCAACCTTGTCATCGTCGTTCTATTAGTTTAGAGTGGTCACTTGATAGACTTGTTATTCAAGCGACCTACCTCTATTCTACGAGTAGCTGCGGAATAGACGATGTACGGATTGCCGACTTTTGTGTTTAAGTTCGCGATCCAAGTATTATTTAGCCACATACAGAAAATAAACAACCACACACAAGATGCATATAATTGAAAAGCAATTATAGACATAATACAAAAGAACACTAATCAAAATAAATAAGATTATACCTCTTGTTATACCTCTTGATCATCAATTGTATGTCCTTCACCTTTTGGACGTCGTGTGGGCGACGATCTTCCAAAAGTCGAAGCCTCCTGGATCACCAATCTTCCTTTCCTTGTTCACTCCGAACAAAGGAACTTCATCGAACAAAACTCTTCATCCTATCTAGAACCGGCCACCATGTCAATAGACTCGATGTTATTGCCGACCAAGGAAGAGAACATGGAGTATAGGAACCGGCCAAAAAAGAATCAATGAGGGCATGGGCGTCGACCAACACTTGGAGAAGAGAAAGGAAAGCAATCCTTCTCCTTGTTGCCGCCCAAACCCTAAACTAAGCTCTCCTAATTTCAAGACAAGGATGAATGGAAGAAGAATAGGTTGAGCTCCGAACAAGGTAGAGGGAAGAAGAATAGGTGTTGGCCAAACCTTAGGAAGAAGAAGAAGAGGCTTTCTCCACTTGTCGCCTCCCACCCCAACCCCATAACCCTAACCCTAGCCGCCCACCCCAACCCCATAACCCTAACCCTAGCAGCCCACTACTAATCCTAATCTAATTAGGATTGCTTGCCGCCTAAGGGAAGCAAACCCTAACCCTTATCCATCAAGTTGGTACCCACCCCTAATCCATCCTTTTATAGAGTTAGGGATAAGCCTTGTTTTAATCTCCAACATTTGTTCTAGGGATTAAATCTCAACCGTCGGATCTAGAGATTTAATCTCAACCGTCGGATCTAGAGATTTAATCTCTACCATTGGATCTAGAGTTTTGTTTTCATCCATTGGATCTAAGCTTCATGAGGTGTTAATAGACTACAATAGGGACCATGAGGAGGAGTTGGATCTTGGCCACCCAATCGATCAAGCCCACATAAAGTCCGATTCATTAATGATTATCCATTCCACTAGAGGATTATCATTGATCTACCTCACCAACCCCCATAAGATAATATGGGCTCCATATATTATTTGTACATTTTCTTCCCCTGTTTAAGATCTCAAATGTCCATCGATTAATTAATTTACTGACCATTAATTAATCAACATCTAACTCCATGAGTAGTACAACTCAACCTTTTTATCAGGCCGGACCAAGTCCACCTGTGGGGTTTACATGATGAACCTTATGAGCTCCTCAAGGGGACATCATCATCCTAATATATAGGACATGAATTCCTCCTATAATCAACGACACACCATATAAATAATACCATTTTCCAACTTACCGAGCATATCGATTTAATCTATAAATCTTTCCCATTGGTAAATCAAAGAAATGAATACTAAGTATATGTGCCCGTTATTATATCGGGATTAAGAGCATGTACAAAATAATATCTGAGGTCCGATTCGATTATGTAGTCAGCAATAAATCGAATCGCCTCTAAGTCGGTCCTGCTCAATACACACAAAGTGCACTAGTGTGATTCTATGGTCAAGACAAACCAATACCAAATCACACTACAACCATTCCAATGGTTTGTCCAAAGCCATCTCGGTTGTGAGCCTTTACTTATACTTTACAAGGAGCCGATAACATGATCTTCCGTGTGACACCACACACCATGTTACCTACAATGTAATGTATTAGACAATATGCATAACCATAAAAATGCAAACAATGATCATGTGATTCTTATTTCAAAAATAAAGATGTTAATACAAAAGATAGACTTTTCAGTATACATCCCAACACATACCTCAACTATAAATCTGATCACACATATATATCATCTGATCCAAACATATAATCTTCAAAACATATGAAAATAAGCTATATAAAATAATCAAAGAACTACTTATACTGCAGGTGAGAGATACTTACATCCTCTCGCTATTGTACTAGAATACCGTTAGGGTTTTTATGAGATGAAGACCTCCCCTTGTTCCTTAGCCTTAGGAGTGATCCTCTAGCATATACTAAGCATTTGTATCCCCTTGAATCCCTCTGAAGAACACCAAACAAGGCTTTAGGGTTTCAGATGGAGTTGGAAGATGGAGGAGTTCGGTGGAGTTGGATCTTCTAGCAATACAAAGACTCTCTCCTTGAAAAACCTTCTTGAGAATCCCAACACAAGGAGTCCTATAGCTTGGATGGAAGAGGGAGGAAGAAGAAGGAGATAGGTTTCGGCCAAGAATGATGGAGGAAGAAGATGAAGTGGATTTTGGTTCCTTTCCCTCTTTAATCCCCACGTTAATAGTTAGGGAGATGAGGAAAACTTTTAATCTCCTTATGGGGAGATGAAACAACTCTTCACCCTCTCATCTTCTCATTTATCTTCTTTGTATATTCCTTATCTATTCTAGCAAAGAAACATCCTATGCCCTAGCGGTAGCAAAGCTACCTCCCTATTAGGAGGTTCATGGTTCAAATCCTTGCTATAGTAAAACATACTTTTTATTTTATTTTATTTTGTTTTAAACCTTTTATGGGCGTTAAAATCCATATAATTACTTTGAACAATTTTAGAATTTTACGGGCATTACAATCCTTCATACCTTATAATAGTTTCATCCTCCAAACTTAGAACAACTTCGGATACTTTTGTTTCTTGTCATCCTCACATTCCTAAGTTTCTTCTTCAAACTTTTGATTTTGCCACATGACCTTTACTAAGGGTACTTCTTTGTTTCTCTATTTCTTGATTTCTCAACCTATTATCTGAATAGGTCGACTTTCATAACTTAAATCTTCATGAACTTGTACCGTCTGTGGCTCAATCATATGATCCACATCAAGAACGTACTTTTTCGTCATTGAGACATGAAATAAGTTTTGAATAGCTGACATTTTTTGAGGTCACTCTAACTCATAAGCTACTTTGCCAATTCTTTTTGTGATCCGGTAAGGTCCTACATAGCGTGGACTTAGTTTGCCTTTCTTTCCAAATCTCATCACTCCATTCATAGAAGCTACTTTGAGGAATACGGAATCCCCAACTTCGATTTCAAGCGGTCTACGTCGTACATCTGCATAACTTTTTTGCCGACTCTGAGCAGTCTATATTCTTTGGTGGATGATTTTTATAGCTTTGGTGGTGTCATCTATAAAGTCTGCCTTAAGCCACATCCCTTTTTATACCTAACCACCAGAACTTCTCTTTCAAATCTTAATACATCTTGGTAGATCTAGGATGCATTGAATATGGGGTCCCATGAGCTTCTTCTAAAATTTTCTTTCTCAATTCTGGATCATTGGGAATACATAAGCGTTCACCAAGATATAATACCCCACTATTAGAGACCTAAAATCCTTCATCCTTTCCTTCTTGGTTCTCTTTCTTGATCATTTGGATGCTTGGGTCTTCGTCTTGCTTTGCTAGTATATAATCAAACAGTGTTGGTGCTATTGTAAAGGTAGAAAGATATCAAGAGATAATCTCAACCCGAAGGTTCAACATCTCCAAATTTTGAGAGCAAAGACTACTGCTGCCAACTCAAGGTCAAGAGTGGAATAATTCTTTTCATAATCCTTGAGTTGTCTAGATGTATAGGCAATGACTTTACCATTCTGCATAAGCACCACTCTGAGTCCCATTTTGTATGCATCACTTTACATATCAAAGCTTCCATTACTTTCTAGAAGGGTAAGAATCGAAGCACTTTGTTAATCTCCTCATTAGTTCAAGGAACCTTTTCTCACAATCCTCGGTCCATTCAAACTTTCGGTTCTTTATGGTAAGAACCGTCAGTGGTGAAGCTATCCTCAAGAAGTCTTCTATAAATTTTCTCTATTCTCGAGAAGTCTTCTACAAATTTTCTATAGTACCTTGCTAATCCAAGGAACTTCAGATTTCAATGATAGTCTTTGGTCGACTCCAGTTACTAACACCTTCTAACTTTGTCAGATCTACCATAACCCCATCTTTTGAAATTATGTGACCCAGGAAGGATACTCGATCGAGCCAAAATTCACACTTGGAGAACTTGACATACAATTGTATATGCTGAAGGGTTAGTAACACTGTCTTCAAATGTTTAGCATGGTCTTCTTGAGTTCTCGAATAAATAAGGATATCGTCTATGAAGACGATCACAAACTTGTCTGGGAATGCCTTGAATACTCGATTCATTAGGTCCATAAAGGTTGCAGGAGCATTTGTCACATTGTCGAGGTCATACGATAGAGTGCCTTTGAGATTGGTTTGCTACCAAAAATAAGTTCTATCTCAAATTTGATTTCACATTTAGGAGCCAACCTTGGCAACTCGTGAGGAAATACTTCTGGGTAGTCACATACAACTCGGACTTCTTTGAGCTTTTGGCCACCTTCTTGCTTTGTATCCACCACATGTCCTAGATACACTGCGGATCTAATGACTAACACCTTTTTGGCTTTATGGCAAATAAGAACTGTTGGGATGTATACTGAAAAGTCTATCTTTTGTATGAACATCTTTATTTTTGAAATAAGAATCACATGATCATTGTTTGCATATTTATGGTGATGCATATTGTCTAATACATTACATTGTAGATAACTTGGTGTGTGGTGTCACACGGGAGACCATGTTATCGGCTCCTTGTAAATTATAAGTATAGGCTCACAATCGAGATGACTTTGGACAAACCATTGGAATGGTTGTAGTGTGATTTGGTATTGGTTTGTCTTGACCATAGAATCACACTAGTACACTTTGTGTGTATTGAGCAGGACCGACTTAGAGGTGATTCGATTTATTACTGACTACATAATCGAATTGGACCTCAGACATTATGTTGTACATGCTCTTAATCCCGATATAATAACGGGCACATATGCTTAGTATTCATTTCTTTGATTTACCAATGGGCGAGATTTATATATTAAATCGATAGACTCGGTAAGTTGGGAAATGATATTATTTATATGGTGTGCTGTTGATTATAGGAGGAAACCGTGTCCTATATTTTAGGATGATGATGTCCCCTTGAGGAGCACATAAGGTTCATCATGTAAACCCTGCAGGTGGACTTGGTCCGGCATGAAGAAAAGGTTGAGTGGTACTACTCATGGAGTTAGATGTTGATTAATTAATGGCCAGTAAATTAATTAATCGATGGACATTCGAGATCTTAAACACGGGAAGAAAATGTACATATAATATATGGAGCCCATATTAACTTATGGCGGTTGGTGAGGTAGATCAATGATAATCCTTTAGTGGATTGAATTATCATTAATGGATCGGACTTTATGTGGGCTTGATCCATTGGGTGGCCAAGATCCAACTCCTCCTCATGGTCCCTATTGTAGCCTATTAAAACCTCATGAAGCCTAGATCTAATGAATGAAAACAAAACTCTAGATCCAAAGGTAGAGATTAAATCTCTAGATCCGACGGTTGAGATTAAATCTCTAGATCCGACGGTTGAGATTAAATCCCTAGAACCAATGGTGGAGATTAAAACAAGGCTTATCCCTAACTCTATAAAAAGGGGCTTAAGGGTTGGCGTGGAGAATTAATTAGAAGCAAGGGAGATTAGGGTTTGGCGGCAAGAGGCTTGGAGTTAGGGTTTGTGCTTGGGCAGCCACAAATAAGGAAAGAGTTTTCTTTCTTCTCTTCTTCCTCAAGGTGGCCGGCGCGCATAATCTTTTTCCAGCCCTTGGCCAGCGTCCAAACCACTTGATCCTCTTCTCCTTGGCCAGTGGAAATGTAGCTTAAGATCTTTCCTGGAGCATTTGGCCGACAACCATCCTTCTCATCCCTTTCATTGTTGGCCGGCGGCAAGCAAATTGCTTGGTGCTTGTTGGTTGGCTAAAGGAAGGAGAAGGGCCTTGTTTCTATACTTCCTCTTGTTCGGAGAGAGCAATAAAGGAAGATTGGTGATCTAGGAGCTTCGACTTTTGGTAGATCGTCGCCCACACGATGTCAAAAAGGAGGAAGGTCATACAATAGAAGATCGAGAGGTATACCACTTATCTATCTTTATATGTAACATGTTTGTAATTGTTTTTCAATTATATATGCATGATATATTCTATTTTGTGGCTAATATAACTTGGACCGTGAACATAAACACAAAAGTCGGCGATCCGTACATCGTCTATTCCTTGGCTATTCGTATAATAGAGGTTGGTTGCTTGAACAACAAGTTTGTTCAAGTGACTACTCTAATCGAATAGAACGACGATGAAACAATTGCTTGGGTAATCCCTCTTGTCAAGGATAATTTTTTTTTATCAGGGGATGTAGAAGGGATCGCCATGAACAAGCGACCGAGTTGAAGTGGGAAGCGAAGTTTCTTACCTTCATGTGGTATCAGAGCCACGGTTTCCGATTTTGTGTGTTTAGGATTTGGTTACTTTTATGCACTTTTCATATATTATATGTGTCGGATAATAGTAGGATATGCGTAGGTTAACTCTTTGATTGCAGGCATAGGATCCAACTATTATGGCCATATGTGTGTATGTGATTGTATGTGTGTAATTGTATATTTTGTTGAATCCTCGGGGTTGACGAGGCTAGTATTTAATTTTTGTAAATTAGATACGATATTGTTTAGCCATTCTTTCTATTTTAGTTTACTTTCGATCTAGATTTCATGTACAATCCCTCATGGAGTATAGGATCGATGGATGTAAATTAAAATATTTTTTTCTCGACTCAGATCTCTGGATGGCTCATTCATGGCGTAGGAGGAGCGGACGAGATGGCGATAAGATGGGAGACATATTGAAGACAAAAGCCATAATAGTTTGAAAATTTTTATTTTTCATATTTATTGCTTATTGTTTGATATGCATGTCGTAGGCTAGAAAATTCCTCATTTTCAAATTACTAAGTGGGAGAGGGATATTTTTATAAATTCCCACAGCCTCCATTACGATTTGATATGTGATGCAAACAAACTTGCGCGTCGGCTCTGAGTGCCTTCCTTCTCAACGGATGGGTTTGTTTGCGGATCACAAGGTCAAATATGGTTATAGGAAATTATTAAGGAGCGTGTGTACTTTCCCATCGGAAGGCACATAACACGAGATAATTACCTTGGTACCAAGTAATGGTGAACACTTAGATACAAATATAAGTATCCTCCCCATCGGAGTCACTGCTTTTATTTGTAGGGCCGAAGAGAAACCAACTATAAATTTTATTTGTCAAAAAGTTAGGTTGACAAGATAGTAAAATTAATGGGTAAAACCTCCTCTTACAAATGTAGAATTCGTATACGTCCACACGATCGTGGCATACGATATTCTCGGTGTTTTGAGGTGTTGGTTGATTTTAAAATTTTATTGTTTGAGGAATCAATAATTTTTTTAAATCCAAAGTAATGATCTATGTGATTCTTAGGGTTTTCAAAAATAACTTTCAGTCCACTTGCTATGATACTAAAGGAAAATAAACTTACTGTACATAATTATGTTGATTGGAGAAAAGAATCTAGATATTGTGAATGCGATTCTCAGATTGAGAGAGACTTGGTTTGGTTGGACCAAACATGGAGTGAGCATGAAATTGTTTCAATCTCATCGGAAACATGAATGGGTCGAGTCTTTTGAAGACATGATGGATGAACCAAATTGGTTCGGTTCTAATCCAATGGTGGAAAATAAACCAAAGGGGTTTGGTTTGTTTTAAACGAATGAACCAAAATTGATTTGGTTTATTTTAACTTAAAATAGACCAACACGGTTTGATTTATTTTAACTTAAATTATTAGAGCGGGGTTAACGGGTTTTGGTTGTGAACCAATAACCGTTGAGAGAGGGTTTCTTGATTGTCAAGAAACACGCTCTCTATAAATAAAAGGGTAGAGACAAATTTTGTGGTCGAGTTAGAGTTTATGAAACCCTAGCCACCTTCTCCTCTTCTTTCTTGTGTGCCACCCACTCTTGGAGTTGTTTCCACCCAATCTTAGCCGCCCTTCCCCTCCATCCGTCGGCCATCCTCCGGCCAGCAACTCTAGCTGCTGGCCAACCCTCAAACTGCCGGCCACGTTGCTGCAGCTGACCAATTAGATTGGTCGGCACTTACGAGGAAACAAGTTCGTGGATCTTGTTTTGTGATAGTCTCTCGGTTCACAATGTCTTCGACACAGTCGGATCACAATGTCATCAACACAAAACTAGTATCTCTCATGAAGAGGGGGCTCGTAGCTTACTAAAGCTATCCCGATAATACTCGGCGTGGACTCGGATAGAGGTGAAACTTGCGAGGGTCGCTAAGGTTGATGTCATTTCAGCTACACGTAATTCGTCAGGTATACCTAGTATAAATTTCTTTTATTGCAAAATTTTAGATATGCCATTATGTCTACACTATTGTATCTTACATGCGTGTGTTGTAATAAATAGTTTATTACTATTTTATTTGCTTCCCCTATGCATATTTACGAAACATGCTCGAACACACGCCCACGTCGATGCCCTAGAAACTCAACAAAGCTTAGGCAGCTGACAATCAGGTTCGCCAGCTACAAGAAGCACCCAAATGTCACTATGGTTCAACACCACTGGGAGATGTCGAACATGATTCAGGAGCTTAAAATTGTTGGTGATGAGTTGACCGATGAACAACAGGTTTAGACAGTTATTCGTTCCCTTCAAGGTTCTTGGGAGACCATGAAGTAGACCTTGACTCACAGTGAGAGTATTAAGACTTTCATTGATATCTTACACCATGTGGAATTAGAGGCGGAGAGAATCGAATCTGTGAGGATTTATGGACAAGCCTATGTGACTGTTGATTTTGCTGGATCATCTGGATCCAAGAAAAAGAAATAGTTCAAGAAGTGAAATGGAAAGAAGTAGGAAGTTGTTGCTACAAGAATAGGACAAGGCCCAATCAAAAAGAAGGAAAAGAAGACTGGGAAAAAACCTAAAAGAAAGATGACTTGCTTTAACTTTGGAAAGATGGGCCACTTTGCTTCGGAATGTACTGAGTAGAAAAAGGTAATTCCGAGTTTGTCTTCTTTTCCTGAGCATGTTGTTGCTAGTTCAGTGTTGTTGGTTGATTATTATCAATTGTGGATTTTAAATTCGGGAGAACCAACCATGTAGCTCAAGAGCGAGTTACATTCATGGAGTATCTTCAAGTACCAGCTTGAAATATGTGGATCTATGTAGGAAACAATGCAAGAGTTGAAGTCAAAGGAGTGGCACTTGCATACTCACTGTTCGTGGTGGTAGTACTTTATTTCTACATGATATCCTGTATGCACTTGAGATTCGAAGGAATCTTATTTCTATAACTTGTCTTCTTAATTTAGGGTACTATATTAATTTTTACATCTGGGGTGTAGAACTTAAAATTGACTCCGTGTCAATCATATATGGTTTTTTAACGAATGATTTTATGGTTCTTGATGTGAAACTAGATGTCAAATGTGCGATTGATAGTTGTTTTTTAAATATTGCTCTTACTAGTGATGCAGAAATAACTAATGAGGTTTGACATACTAGATTGAAACATATAAAATAAGATCACATGAATTAATTAGCTAAAGAGAGTTTATTGGGCTCTCAGGCTAAGACTAACTTGTCTATATGTGATCATTGTCTTGCTGGAAAAGCAACTACAAAACCATTTGATAAGACTATTAGGGTTGATTATGTAGGGTTGGTTTCATTGATCCGTGAGGGGAAACTTCGCTTCCCACTTCACCTCGGTCGTTTGTTCATGGCGATCCCATCGATGTCCCTGGATTAAAAAAATTTTAATCGTAGACAAAAGGGATTTCCCAAACAACCAAGTCATCGTCGTGCTATTCGTTTAGAGTAGTCACTTGAACAAACTTGTTGTTCAAGCGACCAACCTCTATACTACGAGTAGCCACGGAATAGACGATGTGCGGATAGCCGGTTTTTGTGTTTATGTTCGGGGTCCAAGTATTATTTAGCCACATACAAAAAGTAAACATCCACATAAAACATGCATATAATTGAAAAGCAATTATAAACATAATACAAAGGAAGACTAATCAAAATAAAGAAGATTATACCTCTTGTTATACCTCTTGATCTTCTATTGTATGTCCTTCCTCCTTCTGGACATTGTGTGGGCGACGATTTTCTAAAAGTCAAAGCCTCCTAGATCACAAATCTTCCTTTCCTTGTTCACTCCGAACAAAGGAAGATCATCAAACAAAACTCTTTTTCCTATCTAGAACCGGCCACCAAGTCAATAGACTCGATGTTGCCGTCGGCCAAGGAAGAGAACATGGAGTATAGGAACCGGCCAAAGGAGAATCAATGAGGGCATGAGTGCCAGCCAAAACTTGGAGAAGAGAAAGGAAATCAATCCTTCTCCTTGTTGCTGCCCAAACCCTAAACTAAGCTCTCCTAATTTCCGGTCAAGGATGAAGGGAAGAAGAATAGGTTGAGCTCCGGCCAAGGTATAGGGAAGAAGAATAGGTGACGGCTAAACCTTAGGAGGAAGAAGAAGAAGCTTCCTCCACTTGTTGCCGCCCACCACCAACACCCAAACCCTAACCCTAGTCGCCCACTCTTAATATTATCCCAACTAGGATTGCATGCCGCCCAAGGGAAGCAAACCCTAACCCTTATCCATCCTTCTTGCCGCCCACCCCTATCACCTCCTTTTATAGAGTTAGGGATAAGCCATGATTTAATCTCCTCCATTGGTTCTAGGGATTTAATCTCAACTATCGGATCTAGAGATTTATTTTCATCTATTGGATCTAATCTTTATGAGGTTTTAATAGGCTACAATAGCGACCATGAGGAGGAGTTGGATCTTGCCCACCCAATGGATCAAGCCCAAATAAAGTCCGATCCATTAATGATTATCCATTCCACTAGAGGATTATCATTGTTCTACCTCACCAACCCCCATAAGTTAATATGGGATCCATATATTATTTGTACATTATCTCCCCGTGTTTAAGATCTCGAATGTCCGTCGATTAATTAATTTACTGACCATTAATTAATCAACATCTAACTGCATGAGTAGTACCACTCAACCTTTTCATCATGTCGGACGAAGTCCACCTGCAGGGTTTACATGATGAACCTTATAAGCTCCTCAAGGGGACATCATCATCCTAATATATAGGACACGATTTCCTCCTATAATCAACGACACTCCATATAAATAATATCATTTCCCAAATTACCGAGCCTATCGATTTAATCTATAAATCTCGCCCATTGGTAAATCAAAGATATGAATACTAAGTATATGTGCTCGTTATTATATCGGGATTAAGAGCATATACAATATAATATCTGAGGTCCGATTCGATTATGTAGTCAACAATAAATCGAATCACCTCTAAATCGGTCCTGCTCAATACACACAAAGTGTACTAGTGTAATTCTATGGTCAAGACAAACCAATACCAAATCACACTACAACCATACCAATGGTTTGTCCAAAGTCATCTCAGTTGTGAGCTTTTACTTATACTTTAAAAGGAACCGATAACATAATCTCCTGTGTGACACCACACACCATGTTATCTACAATGTAATTTATTAGACAATCTGCATAACCATAAAAATATGCAAACAATGATCATGTGATTCTTATTTCAAAAATTAAGATGTTAACACAAAAGATAGACTTTTCAGTATACATCACAACAATCTCCCACTTATACTTAACGACTATGCTGTCCTCATACTGCAGTACATCTGATTCCCCTTCCCTCCACATGCCTATCAAAGCTCTTGCTAGAAGGGCCTTAGTGAAAAGGGTCTACCAGGTCATCCTCTGATGCAATCTAGGTGACAACAACTTCTACCTCCTTTACGATTTCTCGTATCAGGTGGTACTTGCGCTATATGTGTTTACTTGGCTTATGGGCTCGTGGTTCCTTCGAGTTTGCAACTGCACCATTATTATCACAATAAATTGTGATATTTCTGAGCAAACCAGGAATCACTTCCAAGTCCATCAGGAAGTTCCTGAGCCAGACAGCTTCTTTGGCCGCCTCAGAGGCCACCACATACTCAGCTTTCATGGTGGAGTCCGCCACGCATTTCTGCTTGACACTCCTCCATACAATGGCTCCACCTCCCAAAGTAAACACAAAAATTGAGGTACACTTACTGTTATCCCTATCATATTGGAAGTCATAATCTGTGTAACCCACAGGGAGTAATTTGTCTGCTTGGTAAACCAGCATATAATCCCTAGTCCTTCTCAGGTACTTCAATATATGCTTTACTGCATTCCAATGTCCCTGTCCTGGATTACTCTGATATCTGCTGACCATACCCACGGCATAGCAGATATCTGGTCTCGTACATAGCATCACATACATGAGGCTTCCTATTGCTGAAGCATAAGGAACTGCCTTCATCTCCTCTATCTCCTCAGATGTTCTAGGACACATCTCCTTAGATAAAGGAACTCCATGCCTGAAAGGTAGAAAACCTTTCTTGGAGTTCTGCATGCTAAAAAGATCCATAATCGTGTCTATGTATGAAGCTTGGGATAAGCACAACATCCTTTTCCTGCGATCCCTTATAACCTTGATCCCAAGGATGTGTCCCACCTCTCCCAAGTCCTTCATATCAAACTGTTTGGACAGCCATACCCTTACGTCCGATAACACCTTGATATTGTTTCCAATCAACAAAATGTCATCTACGTATAATACAAGAAATACCACTACGTTTCCGTCACATCTCTTGTATACACAAGACTCATCCGGACTTTTAATAAATCCATAAGACTGGATTACTTCATCAAATCAGATGTTCCAAGACCTTGAAGCTTGCTTCAATCCATAAATGGACCGATTAAGCTTGCATACAAGATGCTCTTTTCCCTTCGCAATGAATCCCTATGGTTGCTTCATATAGTTGTTTTCCTCAAGACTTCCATTTAAGGAAAGCTGTCTTGACATCCATCTACCACACCTCATAATCCATATGAGCTGTTATGCATAAGAGAATCCGGATAGACTTAAGCTTGAGTATACCCTTTCGCAACAAGCCTCGTTTTGAAGATCTCAACCTTCCCATCTATTCCTCTCTTTCTTTTGCAGATCCACTTACATCCAATGGTTTTTACACCATCAGGTGGTTCTACTAGCTCCCAGACTTGATTTGAATCCATAGATTCTATCTTAGCATTCATTGCACATTGCCAAGATAGTGCATCTTTATCTTGGATTGCCTCGTCATATGTCCAGGGATCAAGTTCATGTTCGCCAGGGACCAAATCAGAAGATTCTTCCAAGAACATGAATCTATCAGGATGTCTAACAACCCTCCCACTACGATGAGCTATCTCCTGTGTATCCTCTGTGACACGCGGTGCAGTGACTTGTAGTATATCCTCTTTTACCGGTGGTACTGAAGAAGTGACTTCTCCTTTTAATTCCTCCAGAATAATTTTACTCTTGGACTTGTGGCTCATCACATAGTCTTCCTCTAGAAATCTGGCATTCGTGCTAATGATCACCCTCTGATCTCTAGGACTATAAAACAAACCACCCTTCGTTCCTCTAAAATAGACAACGAACATGCGTACTTCTGTATGAGGTTCCAACTTACCAGCATCTGCCTTCAGCACATGTGTTGGACTCCCCCATATCCGAATATGTCTTAGACTAGGCTTTCGCCCAGTCCACAATTCTGTGGGAGTAGAAGGCACTGATTTAGATGGAACCAAGTTTAAAATGTACACGACCATATCTAGAGCATATCCCCAGAACGAATCTGGCAACTCAGAATAACTCATCCTCGATCTAACCATCTCCATAAGAGTCTTATTCCTTCGCTCTACTACACCATTCTATTGGGGTGTTCCAGGTGTAGACAATTGGGACTGAATCCCATCCTCTGATAAGTAGTTCCTAAACTCTCCCAATAGGTACTCGCCACCACGATAAGATCATAGTGTCTTGATACTTTTACCTTGACGTTTCTCCAAATCAGCCTTGAATTCTTTGAACTTGTCAAAGCATTCAAACTTGCGGTGCATCAGGTAAATGTATCCATATCTTGAGTAATCGTCTATAAAAGAGATGAAATACTCAACCACCACTAGCATGGATAGACATAGGACCACACAAATCAGAATGAACCAATTCTAACAAATCTTTGGCTCTATACCCCTTGGCTTTAAAAGGCCATTTGGTGATTTTACCCTCCAAGCAAGATTCGCAGGTTGGGAAATCCTCCACCACTAATGAACCCAAAGGTCCATCAGCGATCAATCTTTGAATTCTGGTTAGGTTAATATGACCAAGCCTAAGATGCCAAAGATATGTTTGGTTCATCTTCGAAGGTTCTTTTCTCTTATTTGAATTAGAAGATGAATTATTAACATCTATTTGCATCGTGGGAGGTTTTGGTTCAAGGGTATACAAATTTCCTATCAATGTACCTGAACAGATATTCTCCCTATTTTTTTTATAACAACTCTGTCATTAAAAGAAATAGAATATCCATCCATAAACAATTTAGAAACTAAAATTAAATTCTTTCTAAATAAAGGTACATAAAGGGAATTTTTTAGAACCAAAATTTTATTTTTCTCAAAAGATAAATAAAACATCTCCCACTGCAATAGCCGCCACCTTCATGGCATTGCCCAAGTAAATGGTAATCTCTCCCTTAGCTCGTCGTCGGGTTTTCTGAAACCCCTGCAAAGTATTGCAGACATGATCAGAGGCTCCCGTATCTACATACCAGGTGCCGGTAGATAACACCGCTAATCATGTTTCAACGACTAGACCAAAGGATATACCTTTGTTCTACTTCGGATTGGGACATTCCTTCTTCCAATATCCATCTTGCTTGCAAGTGAAGTACTTGTCTTTCGGCTTCTTCACTCCTCTTTGATATTCTCCCACCGCCTTTGCTCCACCTTGTTTCTTCTTCTTCTTGCCTTTCGGCTTAGAAGTTGAAACCTTCTGAGCAACCATGGCTTGAGCCTGAGCAAGCCTTTCTGTCAAATGGAGAATGATATCGACCTGGGTTTCCCCATCGATCTCAGCTCCAAGAACTTCAAGCTTATTTGCAGGCTTAGGAGGACACTCTACGAAGAGTACATACTTGTACTCCTCAGCAGTTAAGATAATATCTAGATTCCTTTCCAATCAACATTATTTGGGTACATTAAGTTTATTTTCCTTTTGTATCATAGCAAGTGGACTGAAAGTCATTTTTGAAAATCCTAAGAATCACATAGATCATTACTTTAGATTTTAAAAAATTATTGATTCCTCAAAAAATAAAATTTTAAAATCAACCATCACCTCAAAACACCGAGAATATCGTATGGCACGATAGTATGGACGTATACAAATTCTACATTTGTAAGAGGAGGTTTTACCCATTAATTTTACTATCTTGTCAACCTAACTTTTTGACAAGTAAAATTAATAGTTGGTTTCTCTTCGGCCATACAAATAAAAGCAGTGACTCCGATGGGGAGGATACTTATATTTGTATCTAAGTGTTCACCATTACTTGGTACCAAGGTAATTATCTCGGGTTATGTGCCTTACGATGGTGAAGTACACACGCTCTTTAATAATTTCCTATAACCATATTCGACCTTTTGATTCGCAAACAAACCCATCCAATGGGGAGGAAGGCACTCAGAGCTGACGTGCAAGTTTATTTGCATCACTTGTCAAATCGTAATGGAGGCCATGGGAATTTATAAAAATATCCCTCTCCCACTTAGTAATTTAAAAATGAGGAATTTTCTAGTCTACGACATGCAAATCAAACAATAAGCAATAAATATGAAAAATAAATTATTTTCCAACTATTATGGCTTTTGTCTTCAATATGTCTCCTGTCGCATCGCCTTCTCGTCCGCTCCTCCTACGCCATGTACGAGCCATCCGGAGATCCGAGCTGAGGCTAAAATCTATTTTAATTACATCCATCGATCCTATACTCCACGAGGGAGTGTACATGAAATCTAGATTGAAAGTAAACTAAAATAAAAAGAGTGGCTAAACAATGTCGTATCTAATTTACAAAAAATCAAATACTAGGCTCGTCAACCCCGAGGATTCAACAAAATATACTATTTCACACATACAATCACATACACACATATGGCCATAATAGTCGGATCTTATACCTGCAACCAAAGAGTTAAACTACGCATATACGACTATTAACCGGCACATATAATATATGAAAAATGCATAAGAATAACCGAATCCTTAGACACACAAAACCGGAAACCTTGGCTCTGATACCAAATGTAGGGTTGGTTTCATTGATCTGTGAGGGGAAACTTCGCTTCCCACATCACCTCGGTCGCTTGTTCATGGCGATCCTATCGATGACCCCGGATTAAAAAACATTTAATCCTAGACAAAAGGGTTTGCCCAAACAACCAAGTCATCGTCGTGCTATTCATTTAGAGTAGTCACTTGAACAAACATATTGTTCAAGCGACCAACCTCTATACTACGAGTAGCCGCGGAATAGACGATGTGTGGATCGCCAGTTTTTGTGTTTATGTTGGGGGTCCAAGTATTATTTAGCCACATACATAAAGTAAACATCCACATAAAACATGCATATAATTCAAAAGCAATTATAAACATAATGCAAAGGAAGACTAATCATAATAAACAAGATTATACCTCTTGTTATACCTCTTGATCTTCTATTGTATGTCCTTCCTCCTTTTGGACATCGTGTGGGCAACGATCTTCCAAAAGTCAAAGCATCATAGATCACCAATCTTACTTTCCTTGTTCACTCCGAACAAAGGAAGATCATCAAACAAAACTCTTCTTCCTATCTAGAACCGGCCACCAAGTCAATATACTCGATGTTGCCGCCGGCCAAGAAAGAGAACATGGAGTATAGGAACCGGCCAAAGGAGAATCAATGAGGGCATGGGCACCGGTCAACACTTGGAGAAGAGAAAGGAAATCAATCCTTCTCCTTGTTGCCGCCCAAACCCTAAACTAAGCTCTCCTAATTTCTGGCCAAGGATGAAGGGAAGAAGAATAGGTTGAGCTCCAGCTGAGGTAGAGGGAAGAAGAATAGGTGCCGACCAAACCTTAGGAAGAAGAAGAAGAAGCTTCCTCCACTTGTTGCCGCCCACCACCAACACCCAAACCCTAACCCTAGCCGCCCACTCCTAATCCTATCCCAACTAGGATTGCTTGCCTCCCAAGGGAAGCAAACCCTAACCCTTATCCATCCTTCTTGCCCCCCACCCCTATCACCTCCTTTTATAGATTTAGGGATAAGCCATGATTTAATCTCCTCCATTGGTTCTAGGGATTTAATCTCAACCGTCGTATCTAGAGATTTGTTTTCATCCATTGGATCTAAGATTTATGAGGTTTTAATAGGCTACAATAGGGACCAAGAGGAGGAGTTGGATCTTGGCCACCCAATGAATCAAGCCCACATAAAGTCCGATCCATTAATGATTATCCATTCCACTAGAGGATTATCATTGATCTACTTCACCAACCCCCATAAGTTAATATGGGCTCCATATATTATTTGTACATTTTCTCCCCGTGTTTAAGATCTCGAATGTCCGTCGATTAATTAATTTACTGACCATTAATTAATCAACATCTAACTACATGAGTAGTACCACTCAACCTTTTCATCATGCCGAACCAAGTCCACCTGCAGGGTTTACATGATGAACCTTATGAGCTCCTCAAGGGGACATCATCATCCTAATATATAGGACACGGTTTCCTCCTATAATCAACGTCACACCATATAAATAATACCATTTCCCAAATTACCGAGCCTATCGATTTAATCTATAAATCTCTCCCATTGGTAAATCAAAGAAATGAATACTAAGTATATGTACCCATTATTATATCGGGATTAAGAGCATGTACAATATAATATTTGAGATCCGATTCTATTATGTAGTCAGCAATAAATCAAATCCCCTCTAAATCGGTCCTGCTCAATACACACAAAGTGTACAAGTGTTATTCTATGGTCAAGACAAACCAATACCAAATCACACTACAACCATACCAATGGTTTGTCTAAAGCCATCTCGGTTGTGAGCCTTTACTTATACTTTACAAGGAACCGATATCATGATCTCCCGTGTGACACCACACACCATGTTATCTACAATGTAATGTATTAGACAATATGTATAACCATTAAAATATGCAAACAATGATCATATGATTTTTATTTCAAAAATAAATATGTTCATACAAAAGATAGACTTTCATTATACATCCCAACAGATTATCCATTGCAATTAATTTATTCGAGCATTTGTGGCCCAATGTGTGTGAAGGCTAGACATGGAGCTTCCTATTTCATTACATTTTTTTTATGATTTCTCTCATTTTGGTCATGTGTATTTAATTTCTCATAAATCGGAAGCATTGGATTGCTTCATTCATTATATGAATGAAGTTGAGTATCAAATGAAATGTAAGGTTAAAACTTTACGCACTGATCATAGGAGAGAATATTTGTCTGATCTATTCAAGACGATATGTAATGATAAGGGGATTATTTGACAACTAAGAATCTCAGGAACTCCACAGCAAAATGGGGTTCTTGAAAGAAGAAATAGGACTCTTCTTGAGTTGGTTAGGTTTATTATGGCTCTGGTAAATTTGTCGGTCTCCTATTTGGGAGTTGCATTATTAGAAACAACCTATATATTTAATAAGGTGCCTTCTAAATCAGTTCCATCTACCCCATTGATATGTGCAAATCATATAAGATTTTCGGAGTAGTTTTAGCACACATCTCATGGCATTTCATACATGCTTTATGCTTATTTCCTTTATTTTGCACTTGTTTACTACTTTCTAGTTCAAGGATTTGTTCTTGCTACATTTGAGTGTAGGGAGGCATTTTTGAGGCAAAATGGCTAAATAAATGGAGCTCACGGAAAGCAAGGGTGCTCTGGTCGTGTTCCAAAGACACGGGTATGTTTTGGACCAAAAGATGACATTCGCTTGGAGCTCTAGAAAAAGACACGGTCGACTGTGTTAGATTCACATGGTCGTTCCTTTTGTCGGAAGCAGGTTTCAAGTCGCTACTTCCAGAGTTTCACACGGTCGGTCGTGTGAATTCCACATGGTTGTGTGGTGACAGTGCGACTTATGAAGATCTGATTTCGCAGGGAAATAAGGAAAGCCGGTTTCACCCCTATATATAGAAAGGGAAGTCTAAACCTAGAAGTGGAGGCTCAACGCCTTGGATGACAAGAGGGTGCCCTAAAAAGCACCGGAGGCTTACAACGAGGAGGAAGGAAGCGAAATCAAAATCCTAGAAGCAATAAATTGATAGCATGTTCAACAATGCATAAGTGAAACCAAAATCCTAGAATCCTTTAAGCAACTTTGGGCTCCCTTTTCTTTCTCCAAGTGACACCGTACTTGAGTCAGGACCGTCATCGACCCCACTTCTGACTCGCAAGAGATTTACTCCGAACAATCAACGTTCACTGAACATATAGTACTGAATCACAGTCCCTGTGGGATTGATACATAATTTATTACTTGACGACAACTATGCACTTGCAGGCATTGAGTGTGAGTGCCCGCTTTCATTTCTTGGTAGTATCGGTCAGAGATTTAGTGTCGTGCTCACGTGTATCAAGTTTTTGGCATCGTTGTCGGGACTGTAGATTCAATATTAGATCGGAAGTGAATAGTTTAGATCGGACATAGTTTAGTTTTGCTTTTACTTCATTTCAATTTTGGATTTTTGTTATTATTTCTAGTTTAGATTTATTTCACTAGTCGTATTTCATTTTCCAACTTAATTTAATTTCAATTCAGCTTAAGTTTTCTTTAGTTAGTTCATTATTTTCTGCTTAGTTAATTTCTAATCCGTAAGTAGCACTAATACTCCTATCTGGCTGTGGTTTTTATCATATGTATAGGGGCATCAAATCATAAAATCTACTTCTGATCGACCCAGAAATAGATCGTACCTATCATCGACGTAGGGTAGAACAGAAAGAGATGGAGGAACATGATGGTCCTCTAGCAAACATCGATAACCGTCTTTTGAGGGAATATGTTGCTCTGAGTGCTAGAGGACATAAAACTAGCATCGTTAGACCGACAATTACTGCTATTAATTTTAAACAAAAGCCTGTGCCGATACACATGGTCCAGCAAAATCAATTTGGAGGAGCTACGATGGAAGACCCCAATCAACATCTAGAGACCTTTCTAGAAATCTACTCAACATTGAAATTCAATGAGGTACTGGAAGATGCGATCCATTTGAGCCTATTCCCATTTTCACTTAAAGATAAGGCAAAAATGTGGCTACAATCATTGCCTTCGAGAAGCATCACAACATGGGAGCAAAGTGAGCATCAGTTATTGAATAAATTTTTCCCACCAAGTAAGACAACCCACATGCGCCATCTTATCACCAGCTTCCACTAGAAGGAAGGAGATTCCCTATTTGAAGCCTGGGATCGATACAAGGGTTGGCTCCATCAGTGTCCTCACCATGGGCTTGAGAGGCGGCTCATGATTTATATATTATACAATGGGATCATGTACGGCATGAAGGTTTCCTTAGATTCTGCTCTAGGAGGAGCTTAATGAATAAAACTATCGAGAAAGCAGAAAACCTTATTGAGGAGGTGACCCAAAACCACCATCAGTGGGTTTCAGAACGTAGTCATCTAGTAGCTACAATCAAAAGACATGTTATCAACTCTATTGATCATCTGGCGGCAAGGATGGATACACTGAGCAGACAGTTTGACTCCCTAACCCCTGCTTCTGTATGTGCGGTTAATTCCTCTAGTGATCGAGTAACAGGATATCAGGGAGAGTACTATTATGGAGGGCAACACATCTCTGAAGAGTAGATTGAGCATGTCGATGCAGTGGGTGATTACAATCAAAAGCTCAATAATCCATACTCTAGCATGTACAATCCCATATGGAGGAACCACCCAAAATTTTTATACAAAAACAATTTGGGGAGTTTCCAATAGTTAGGTGGGTACGGACAGTAGGGCAGTGGGAAGCAGCAACTGCCAAAATCCTTGCTCGGGCAGCTTATGGAGGGGTTTATTCAACCTTAACAAAAGGTGAACACTGAGTTCCAGTATTGACACTTATAGATAGAAGAGATTTTGAAGGAGCTGAAATCGTCTGTGAACGATCTCGCTAACTCGCAGAAGACACTATAAATTCAAATAGCATAGATCGTCAGTAGTTCTGCCAGGATCCCAGGCAAATTACTAGGGAAATCATAGATCAACCCGATAGAGCAGTGTAACACGGTAATGTTTTATAGTGGGAAAATATTAAGTCAGCCACTGAACGAGGCAAAAAAAGATGCGAAGCAAAAAGCGGAGTACGAAGAGTCTCATGGTAAAACAACAAAAAAAATGATGATATGACAGAGTTGGACCCCCCACTCAAAGACCCAAGTGTGGGGTCGAATCTTCGCTTCCTGCTTCACCTCGGTCGCTTGTGCATGGCGATCCTATCTATGTCCCCGAATTAAAAAAATTAATCTTTGATGAAGACGGATTACCCAAGCAACTGATCCATCATCGTACTATTCGGTTAGGGTGGTCGCTTGAACAAACTTGTTGTTCAAGCAACCTAACTCTTTTCCTCGATTAGCCGTGGAATAGATGATGTACGGATCGCCGATTTTTGTGTTTATCTTCGGGGTCCAAGTAAATTAACCACATACAATTACATACAAATTGCATAGAATAAGAAAGAAACTTAAACAAGAATTATACCTCTTGTTTATCTCTTGATCTTCTATTGTATGATATTTCTTCCTCTTGGACGTTGTGTGGGCAATGATCCTCCAAGAGTTGAAGCCTCGTAGATCACGTATCTTTCTTTCCTTGTTCGCTCCGAACAAAAGAAGATAACCAAAGACCCTTTCTTCTCCTTTCTTGCGCCAACCACCAACCACCAAGGTTGATGTCCGTCGGCCCTAAGGAGAGGGAGAGTGTGTGGGCACCGGCCAAGAGCTCCAAGGGAAGAAAACCTAACTCTTGCCGTCGGACAAAGAAGAGGGGAAGAGGGTGGCGTCGCCGGCCAAAGGAGAGGGAGAGAGGGTGGCACCAGCAATGAAGAAAAGGAGAAGGAATACCTCAACTTCCTTGTGCTGCCAACCCTAGGAGACAAACCCTAGCACACCCTTGCCGCCCAAGCCAAAGCCTACTCCAAACCCTAACCCTAAAATCTCTTTGATCCTCTTGGTGCCCAAGCCTTAGAGGCATATTTATAGATTTCGCCCAAGACTCCCTTTTAATCGTGTCCGTTGGATCTAGGCTTCATGATGGTTTTAATAGACTATAATAGGGACCATGAGGAGGAGTTGGATCTTGGCCACCTAATGGATCTGGCCCACATAAAATTCGATCCATTAATGATAATCCATTCTACTAGAGGATTATCATTAATCTACCTCACCAACCCTCATAAATAAATATGGAATTCATATATTAATTGTACAAATGTCTCCCCGTGTTTAAGATATCGAATGCTCGTTAATTAATTAATTTATTGATAATTAATTAATCAACATGTAACTCCATGAGTAGTACCACTCAATCATATCATTATGCCAGACAAAGTCTACCTGCAGGGTTTACATGATGATCCTTATGAGCTCCTCAAGGGGACATCATCATCCTAATACATAGGGCACGGTTTCCTCTTATAACAACGACACACCATGTAAATAATATTATTTCCCTACTTACCGAGCCTATCAATTTAATCCATAAATCTCGCTCATTGGTAAATCAAAGAAATAAATACTAAGAACAAGTGCCCATTATTATATCGGGATTAAGAGCATGTTCACCATAATATTCGAGGTCTGATTCAATTATGTAGTAAGTAATAAATTGAATCACTTCTAAGTCGGTCCTGCTCAATACACACAAAGTGTACTAGTGTAATTCTATGGTCAAGATAAACTAATACCAAATTACACTACAATCATGCCAATGGTTTATCCAAAACCATCTTGGTTTTGAGACTCTACTTATACTCTACAAGGAACTAATAATATAATCTTCTGTGTGAGACAATACACCATGTTATCTACAATGTAAAGTATTAGACAAGATGCATAAATATAAAAAATATAAAATGCAAACAATGATGATGTGATTCTTAATTCAAAAATAAAGATGTTCATACAAAGGCTAGGCTTTCAATATACATCCCAATAATCTCCCACTTTTACTAAAAGACTATGCTGCCATTAAACTGCCATACATCTGATTTCCATTCCCTCCACATGTCTATCAAAAGCTCTCGCTGGAAGGGCCTTAGTGAAAGGATCTACCAGGTTATCTTCTGTTGCAATCTTGGTGACAACAACTTCTCCTCGCTTTATGATCTCTCGTATTAGGTGGTACTTGCGCTCTATGTGTTTACTTGCCTTATGGGCTCGTGGTTCCTTCGATTTTGCAACTACACCACTGTTATCACAATAAATTATGATAGTTCTGGGCAAACCAGGAATTATATCCAACTCCATCAAGAAGTTCTTGAGCCATAAAACTTCATTGGCAGCCTCAGAGGCTGCCACAAACTCAGCTTCCATGGTGGAGTCCGCCATGCATTTCTTCTTGACACTCCTCCATACAATGGCTCTACCTCCCAAAGTAAACACAAAACCTAAGGAATACTTACTGTTATCCCTATCTGATTGGAAGTCAAATTTTGTGTAGCCCACATGGAGTAATTGATCTGCATGGTATACCAGCATATAATTCCTAGTCCTTCTCAAATACTTCAATATATGCTTTACCGTAGTTCAATGTCCCTGTCCTTGATTACTCTGATATCTGCTAACCATGCCCACGACAAAGTAGATATCTGACCACGTACATAACATAGCATACATGAGTCTTCCTACCGCTGAAGCATAAGGAACCATCTTCATCTTCTCTATCTCCTTTGATGTTCTAGGACACATCTCTTTAGATAAAGGTACTCCATGCCTAAAGGGTAGAAAACTTTTCTCTGAGTTTTGCATGCTAAAACTAGCCAAAATAGTGTATATGTATGAAACTTGAGATAAGCACAATATCCTTTTCCTGCGATCCCTTATAACCTTGATCCCAAGGATGTGTCCAACTTCTCCCAAGTCCTTCATATCGAACTGTTTGGACAACCATACCCTTACGTCTGATAGCACTTTGACATTATTGCCTATTAGCAAAATGTCATCTATGTATAGTACAAGAAACACCACTACGTTTCCGTTACATCTCTTGTATACACAAGACTCATCCGGACTTTGAATAAATCCATAAGACTGGATTACCTCATCAAAGCGGATGTTCCAAGATCTCGAAGCTTGCTCCAATCCATAAATGGACTGATTAAGCTTGCACACAAGATGCTCTTTGCCCTTTACAATGAATCCCTTTGGTTGCTCCATATAGATGTTTTCCTCAAGACTTCCATTAAGGAAAGTTGTCTTGACATCCATTTGCCACATCTCATATTCCATATGATCAACAATAGATAAGAGAATCCGGATAGACTTAAGCATGACTACCGGCGAAAAGGTCTCCTCATAATCGATACCCTCTTTCTGAGTATACCCTTTCGCAACAATCCTTGCTTTGAAGGTCTCAACTTTCCCATCTATTCCTCTCTTTCTTTTGTAGATCCACTTGCATCCAATGGTTTTTACACCATTGGGTGGTTCTACTAGCTCCCAAACCTGATTTGAATCCATAGATTCTATCTTAGAATTCATTTCTCTTTGCCAAGAGACCGCATCCTTATCTTGGATTGGCTCGTCATATGTCCAGGGACCAGGTTCATGTTCGCCAAGGACCAAATCAGAAAATTCTCCCAAGAACATAAATCTATTAGGTTGTCTAACAACCCTCCCACTACGATGAGGTATCACCTATGTATTCTCTGTGACACGCGGTGCAGTCACTTGTGGTATATCCTCTTGTACCGGTGGTACTGAAGTAGTGACTTCCCCTCTCAATTCCTCATGAATAATCTTGCTCATGGGCTTGTGGTTCATCACATAGTCTTCCTTTAAAAATATGGCACTCATGCTAACGATCACCCTCTGATCTCTAGGAATATAGAACAAACCACCTTTTGTTCCTCTACGATAGCCTACGAACAAGAACAATTTTGTACGAGGTTCCAACTTACCAGCATCTACCTTTAGCACATGTGCTGGACTCCCCCAAATCCGAATACGTCTCAGACTAGGCTTTCGCCCAGTCCATAATTTTATGGGAGTAGAAGGCACTGATTTATATGGTACCAAGTTCAGAATATACACTACCGTATCCAGAACATAACCCCAAAATGAATCTAGTAACTCAAAATTACTCATCATCGATCTAACCATCTCCATAAGAGTCCTATTCCTTCACTCTACTACACCATTTTGCTAGGGTGTTCCAGGTGCAGACAATTGGGATTGAATCCCAGCCTCTGATAAGTAATTCCTAAACTCTCCCATGAGGTACTCACCACCACGATCAGATCGTAGTATCTAGATACTTTTACCTTGACATTTCTCCACATTAGCCTTGAATTCTGTGAACCTGACAAAGCATTCAGAGTTGCGGTGCATCAAGTAAATGTATCCATATCTTGAATAATCGTCTATAAAAGAGACAAAATATTCAAAACCACCTCTAGCCTGGATAGACATAGGACCACACAAATCAGAAAGAACCAATTCCATCACATCTTTTGCTCTATACCCCTTGGCCTTAAAAGGCCTCTTGGTCATTTTGCCTTCCAAGCAATATTCTCTGGTTGGGAAATCTTCCACCACTAATGAACCCAAAGGTCCTTCAGCTATCAACCTTTGAATCCTACTCAGGTTAATTTGACCTAACCTGAGATGCCAAAGATATGTTTGGTTCATTTTCGAAGGTTCTTTTCTCTTATTAGATTTAGAAGAAGAGTTATTTACTTCGATTTGCATTGTGGGAGATTTTGGTTCAATAGTGTACAAATTACCTACCAATGTACTGTTAGTGTCAGCTCTTAGTTCAAATCATGAGATAATTGATTAGGATTCATGTGTATTATATTTCATTAATAAAAGGCAAGGATTGTTTATTATATTTACTTTATGCATTTGCCAGCTAAAATAAATATAATAATGCCCTTGAATAGTAGGTTCTAATCTACAGTTTATTAATTGATAGAATTGATTATGAGAAGCTGTAGAGGACACTATTCTTAATATTCCTAGTCAAGTATTAATATACAAGGGAAATATTAACACATTGAGACTAGCATGAAGGTCAATGGATGACATGATCTCACTAGTCATGGATATGTGATATCACATTGACACATGGGTATATATATTGGAGAATATATATACTGAATTGACCCGCCATGAGAAAGTATCATGGATCGTTATATGAGTGTCATATACTTTCTCATGTGACTATTAGTATGAATAGTCCTTAGACCTGAAGTCACTATGGTTCCCTACAAAGGTTGTCGGATATCACGGAAAGGTTGTCGGATCTCGACGATCTTGTAACTTGGGTAGTAATGATGTACTGCTAGATGTCGCTCATTGCTTATGTATCTAAAAGGGATTTTAGATACATTGCCAATATTACAAGAGCCTATAGGGTCACACACAAATGACATTCTGTTTTGGAGATGGTTTCTTTTAGTTGAACTAAAAGGACAATTGAGCATATGGCCAAGATTTGAGTTAGACTCAAACTGGTTAAACTTGAGTTAGACTCAAGTTGAACCATGGTAGATGATTCATCATCATGCATGATTAATTTGATTAATCATGCATGGAAATACCAAGAGCCTTGGTATTCAATGTGAGAATTAAAAGAAGGGAATACCAAGGGTCTTGGTATTAAGAGAACTCTTAATGGGGAGATAATGTCATTGATATCTATGGATTAAAAGGGCCTTTTTGGTGTTCAATGTGTATGACATTTTTTGTGGTGTGGCTTTTGGTGTTTGGTCGTGCAAGCAAAAGGGCCAAGAGAGAAAGTGTTCTCTCATATCCTCCTTCCTCTCCTTCTTCTTCCAAAAGAGTTCTTGGTGTTTTTCTAGGGGATTGCTAGCACAACGTGACTCCAAAGCTAGTGTGGGTGTCAGTATGGATACCATAGATATACGGTTACCCTTACCGTATTGAGATCCGACAGTGTTTGGAAAAGCAAGATTGCGAAGGGAACACACCAAAGGTATATTCCTCCTCTTGATAAGATCTAGACTAGATTAAAGAAAACGATTTATATAGTTTTGCATGGATCTCTGGTGGGATCCGGTATAATTATTGTTTCCGCTGTGGTTGTACAAAGTATTCACCTGCGATGTTGTCAACATCAGTCCGGAGTAATTCCCAACATGTACCAGAACAGATAATCTCCCTATTCCTTTTTATAACAACTCTGTGATTAAAAGAAATAGAATATCCATCAAAAAATAATTTAGAAACTTAAATTAAATTCTTTCTAAATGAAGTTACATAAAGGCAATTTCTCAAAACAAAAGTTTTATTCCTATCAAAAGATAAATAAACATCTCCCACTGTAATAGCCGCCACCTTCATAGAATTGCCCATGTAGACGGTAATCTCCCCCTCAGCTAGTCGTCTGGTTTTCTAGAACCCCTGCAAAGTATTACAGACATGATCAGTGGCTCACGTATCTACACACTAGGTGCCGGTAGATAACACCACTAAACATGTTTCAATGACTAGACCAAAAGATATACATTTGTTCTGCTTCCGATTGGGGTAGTCCTTCTTCCAATGTCCAGTTTTCTTGCAAGTGAAGCACTTACCTTTCGACTTCTTCACTCCTCCCTGAGATCCTCCCGCCACCTTTGCTCCACCTTGTTTCTTCTTCTTCTTGTCTTTCGGCTTAGAAGTAGAAACCTTCTGAGCAACTATGGCCTGAGCCTGACCACTCTGACGAAAAAGCCCCTCTGCCGCCAGGAGTTCTGTCTGAAGCTCCACCAACGAATACAACCTCTTATTCATGTTGTAGTTTAGGTGAAAATACTCAAAACTTCTAGGTAGAGATTGGAGAATGATATCGACCTGAGGTTTCCCATCGATCTCAGCTCCAAGGACTTCCAACTCATTCAAATGAGCAATCATCTTGAGAACATGATCCCTCACGGGTGTTCCCTCAACCATGATGGTCGTCATCAAGTTCCTCATGGCTTCCTGCCTAGCAACCCGATTCTGGTGTCCGAAAAGTTCTTTGAGATTGAGCATCATGTCATAAGCAGTAGGCATGGCTTGATGCTGATGTTGCACTACATTTGACATAGAAGCCAAAATGTAACACCGCGTCATCTCATCAGCCTTTATCCACTTCTTATAACTCTCTTTCTCCTTTTCCCCAGAATCATCCGTAGGCTTACGAGGATACTCCTCGAGAAGTATATATTTCTACTCCTAAGCAGTCAAGACTATATCCAGATTCCTTTTCCAATCCACATAGTTAGGTCCAGTAAGTTTATTTTCCTTTAGTATCACAGCAAGTGGGTTGAAAGTCATTTTTGAAAAACCTAAGAATCACATAAATCAAAATATTAGATTTCAAAAATTTATTGATTCCTCAAACAATAAAATTTTAAAATCAACCAACACCTCAAAACACCGAGAATATTGTACGCCACGATAGCGAATTCTACATTTGTAAGAGGAGGTTTTACCCATTAATTTTACTATCCTGTCAACCTTACTTATTGGCAAATAAAATTAATATTGGTTCCTCTTCAGCCCTACAAATAAAAGCAGTGACTATGATGAGGAGGATACTCTTATTTGCATCTAAGTGTTCACTATTACCCGATACTAAAGAAATTATCTCGGATTATGTGCCTTCCGATGGGGAAGTACACATGCTCATAAATAATTTCCTATAACCATATTTGAACTAGTAATCCTCAAAACAAACTCATCTAATGGGGAGGAAGGCACTTAGAGCCGACGTGCAAGTTTGTTTGCATCACATGTCAAAATGTAATGGAGGCCATGGGAATTTAAAAAATATCAAACAAGAAGCAATAAATATGAAAAATATTTTCCAACTATTATGGCTTTTATTTTACAATAAGCCTCTCGTCGTGTCGCCGTCTCATCTACTCCTCCATACACCATGTACAAGCCGTCCGGAGATCCGAGCCGAGAATAATTATTTTAATTTATATCCATCGATCCTATACTTCATAAAGGAGTGTACATGAAATCTAGATCGAAAGTAAACTAAAATAAAAGTGTGACTAAATAATGTTGTACTTAATTATAAATTAAATACTAGCCTTGTCAACCCTGAGGATTAAAATAATATTACAATTACACACATTCAATCACATACACACACATATGGTCATAATAGTTGGATCTTATGCCTGCAACCAAAAAGTTAGCCTACGCACATCCTACTATTATCCGGCACACATAATATATGATAAGTGCATAAAAGTAACCGAATCCTAAACGCACAAAACCGAAAACCTTGGCTCTGATACCACTTGTGGGGTCGAATCTTTGCTTCCCGCTTCACCTCGGTCGCTTGTGCATGGTGATCCTATCTACATCCCCGGATTAAAAAAATTAATCCTTGACAAAGACGGATTACCCAAGCAATCGATCCATCATCGTACTATTCGATTAGAGTGGTTGCTTGAACAAACTTGTTGTTCAAGCAACCTAACTGTTTTCCTCGATTAGCCGAGGAATAGATGATGTATGAATCGCCAACTTTTGTATTTATCTTCGGGATCCGATTAAATTAACCACATACAATTACATACAAATTTCATAGAACAATAAAGAAACTTAAACAAGAATTATACCTCTTGTTTACCTCTTGATCTTCTATTGTATGACCTTTCCTCCTCTTGGACTTGTAGGGTTTTTCCCGGAAGCTCTGATACCCTTTGAAGGGTTTTGCTTATCGAGTCGGTGAGGGGAAACTTCGCTTCCCACTTCACCTCGGTCGTTTGTTCATGGCGATCCCATCGATATCCCCAGATTAAAAAATTTAATCCTAGACACAAGGGATTCCCTAAACAACCAAGTCATCATCGTGATATTCGTTTAGAGAGGTCACTTGAACAAACTTGTTGTTCAAGTGACCATCCTCTATTCTATGAGTAGCCGCGGAATAGACGATCTCCGGATCGCCGGTTTTTGTGTTTATGCTCGGGATCCAAGTATTATTTTGCCATATACAGATTTATATCATGCTCATAGTTGAAAAACAAATACAAGCAAGTAACCATTCACACAAAACATGCATATAATTGAAAAGCAATTATAAACATAATACAAAAGAACACTAATCAAAATAAACAAGATTATACCTCTTGTTATACCTCTTGATCTTCTATTGTATGCCCTTCCTCCTTTCGGACATCGTGTGGGCGACGATCTACCAAAAGTTTAAGCCTCCTAGATCACCAATCTTCCTTTCCTTGTTCACTCCGAACAAAGGAAGATACTAAAACAAAACTCATCTTCCTATCTAGAACCGGCCACCAAGTCAATAAACTCAATGTTGCCGCCGGCCAAGGAAGAGAACATGGAGTATGAAAACCAACCAAAGGAGAAACAACAAGGGCATGGGCGGCCGCCAACACTTGGAGAAGAGAAAGGAAAACACTCCTTCTCCTTGTTGCCGCACAAACCCTAAACTAAGCTCTCCTAATTTCCGGCCAAGGATGAAGGGGAGAAGAATAGATTGAGCTTTGGCCAAGCTAGAGGGAATAAGGAAGAGGGGTCGGCCAACCGTAGGAAGAGGAAGGAGAAGCTTCCTCCCCTTGTTGTGGCCCACCACCAACACCCAAAACCTCACCCTAGCCACCCACTCCTATTCCTATCCCAACTAGAATTGGTTGCCTCCCATGAGAAGCAACCCTAATGGCATCCATCATAAGCCATAGATCAAGGGGAGAAGCTTGGGCGCCGACCAAACCAAGGAGAGAAGAAGGAGGAAGAGTTTCGGCCACCAAAGGAAGAAGAAGAAGAAAAACTTTCCTTAATTGTGGCCACCCAAAACCCTAACCTCCCTTGCTCTTGTCGCACAAAACCCTAGCCCTCTTTCCTCTCCATTGTGTTGCCACCCACCCCCTAGTCCACCCTTTTATAGAGATAGGGATAAGCCTTGGTTTAATCTCCACCATTGGTTCTAGGGATTTAATCTCAACCGTCAGATCTAGAGATTTAATCTCAACCGTCGGATCTTAGAGATTTAATCTCTACCTTTGGATCTAGAGTTTAGTTTCTATCCATTGGATCTAAGCTTCATGAGGTGTTAATAGGCTACAATAGGGACCATGAGGAGGAGTTGGATCTTGGCCACCCATGGATCAAACCCACATAAAGTCCTATCCACTAATGATAATCCAATCCAATAAAGGATTATCATTGATCTACCTCACCAACCCCCATATGATAATATGGGCTCCATATATTATTTGTACATTTTCTCCCCGTGTTTAAGATCTCGAATATCCGTCGATTAATTAATTTACTGACCATTAATTAATCAACATCTAACTCCTTGAGTAGTACCACTCAACCTTTTCATCATGCCGGACCAAGTCCACCTGCAGACTTTACATGATGAACCTTATGAGCTCCTCAAGGGAACATCATCATCCTAATATATAGGACACGGTTTCCTCCTATAATCAACGGCACACCATATAATTAATATCATCTCCCAACTTACCGAGCCTATCGATTTAATCTATAAATCTCGCCCATTGGTAAATCAAAGAGATGAATACTAAGTATATGTGCCCGTTATTATATCGGGATTAAGAGCATGTACTAAATAATATCTGAGGTCCAATTCGATTATATAGTCAGCAATAAATTGAATCACCTCTAAGTCGGTCCTGCTCAATACACACAAAGTGCACTAGTGTGATTCTATGGTCAAGACAAACCAATACCAAATCACACTACAACCATTCCGATGGTTTGTCCAAAGTCATCTCGGTTGTGAGCCTTTACTTATACTTTACAAGGAGCCGATAACATGATCTCCCGTGTGACACCACACACCATGTTCTCTACAATGTAATGTATTAGACAATATTGCATAACCATGCAAACAATGATCATGTGATTCTTATTTCAAAATAAAGATGTTCATACAAAAGATAGACTTTTCAGTATACATCCCTATAGGATGTTGTGTGGGCAACGATCCTCCAAGAGTTGAAGCCTCCAAGATCACGTATCTTCCTTTTATTGTTCGCTCTGAACAAAAGAAGATAACCAAAGACCCTTTCTTCTCCTTTCTTGCGCCAACCACCAACCACCATGGTTGATGTTCGTCGGCCCTAAGGAGAGACAGAGTGTGTGGGCGCCGCCCAAGAGCTCTAAGGGAAGAAAACCTAACTCTTGCCGCCGGCCAAAGAAGAGGGGAAGAGGGTAGCATCGCTGGCTAAAGGAGAGGGAGAGAGGGTCGCGCCGGCAATGAAGAAAAGGAGAAGGAATACCTCAACTTCCTTGTGCCGCCGACCCTATGAGACAAACCCTAGCACACCCTTACCACCCAAGCCAAAGCCAACTCCAAACCCTAACCCTAAAATATCTTTGATCCACTTGTCGCCGAAGCCTTGGAGGCATATTTATAGATTTTCCCAAGCCTCCCTTTTAATCATGTCCGTTGGATCTATGCTTCATGAGGGTTTTAATTGGCTATAATAGGGACCATGAGGAGGAGTTGGATCTTGGCCACCTAATGGATATGACCCACATAAAATCCGATCTACTAATGATAATCCATTCCACTAGAGGATTATCATTGATCTACCTCACCAACCCCCATAAATAAATATGGACTTCATATATTAATTGTACAAATGTCTCCCGGTGTTTAAGATATCGAATGTCCGTTAAATAATTAATTTACTGACAATTAATTATTCAACATGTAACTCCATGAGTAGTACCACTCAACCTTATCATCATACCAGACAAAGTCCACCTGGAGGGTTTACATGATGATCCTTATGAGCTCTTCAAGGGGACATCATCATCCTAATAGATAGGACACAGTTTCCTCTAATAATCAACGACACACCATGTAAATAATATTATTTCCTAACTTATCGAGCCTATCGATTTAATCCATAAATCTCGCCCATTGGTAAATCAAAGAAATAAATACTTAGTACATGTGTCCGTTATTATGTTGGGATTAAGATCATGTACACCATAATATTCGATGTTTGATTCAATTATGTAGTCAGCAATAATTTGAATCACCTCTAAGTCAGTCCTGCTTAATACACACAAAGTGTACTAGTGTAATTCTATGGTCAAGATCAACCAATACCAAATTACACTACAACCATGCCAATGGTTGGCCAAAACCATCTTGGTTGTGAGCCTTTACTTATACTCTACAAGAAACTAATAATATGATCTTCTGTGTGACACCACACACCATGTTATCTATAATGTAAAGTATTAGACAAGATGCATACATATAATAAATATAAAATGCAAACAATGATCATGTGATTCTTATTTCAAAAATAATATTGTTCATACAAAGGCTAGGTTTTCAGTATACATCCCAACGCCAAGAATCAACTAGAATTTCTTTTCCCACAATGGCTCACAAATGCTAAGCGAGATGCCAAATTTTGGAAGTTCTTAGACATGATGAAGGTCATATCAATAGAAGTACTTATACTTAAATCTTTGCACCAAATGCCCCCAATTTGTAAAGTTTATGAAAGATATTTTGGCACACCGCAAGAAAGTCGAGCAGTCAGAGACAGTGGCCCTTACAAAGGAATCCAGTGCATATCTTCAGAATGGGACCACATAGAAACTAAAAGATTCAAAGAGTTTCTATATTCCGTGTCATATAGGAATGACCAAGATTAGTATGACATTTTATGACTTAGGCGCCAGTGTGAGCTTGATGTCATACACATTATGCAAGAAATTAGGGCTAGGAAATTGATGTGAGCAAAACATATAGGGTTTTAGGAGTAATTTTCGCTCACATCTTGTTATATTTTGTGTTAGTTTCAAGCATATGTTACTATATTCTTGCACGCATTGCCTATTTTCTGGTTCGGAGGTCTTCTCGTTGTACTTTTGTGTGCAGGTTAGCTTTTCTAGTGAGAAAGATGCATTTTCGAAGCAAAAGAAGGACTTTCGCAGCTAGACGCAGAGTGGTACATGGCCAGGGCATGTGGATACACACGGTCATGTCCAATGGGCGAAGAACAGCACCCTAGGGCCACACACGGCCTGGCCGTGTGGAAACACACGACCGTGTAGTGGCCCGACGGATTTGCATTACTAGGGCTTTTTTCGAATTTTACAGCGGTCTGAGGTGATGTCTATATAAGGATGGCTCCACCCAAACCCTAGGGGGGAGGCACGACGGCTAGGATGGCACACCGAAGCCCTAAAAAGCTTCGGTAACTCGCAATGGGGAGGAGGAATGCCGCCAGAGGTCCATAACTTGCAATACAACACCGGAGAGAAGATCACGAAGCAACGTATATATCTATTTCTGCACTTTATCTCTATTGTATTCGAACTTAAACATGTTTTGTGATTCTTCCTTCATATTTATGGAGTAGTACTTTTGATTCTAGGATTAGGGAGTAGCTTGTGTACATAGACAATGTTGGTTCATATCAAATTCTGGCCAAAAGTTTGATTTGACAATTGGTAGTTGCTCTCTATTATATATTCGTGAGTTTGGCTTTCTTTCTGCTGTGCTTAGGTGATACGAGGTGATGACAACCCTCACAATCTAGATTTAGAAGGTTTGATCAAGGAACCTAGGGGTAAACCTGACCTCTCGTAACTGCGGGGAGAAGGGAGCGGTGGAATCGGAAACGATCCACCTCAAGGATTGATTTGTCATCCTCGTACCCTCTATCCCGTCCTTTTGGGCGGAGGTATCTCCCGGTGAATGTGGCGGCTCTGTGGGAGAGTGTATGATGTCCCTTCCCTAAAACCGTAGGTAGACGTTTAGACGACGCCAATTGACAACACTGTTTTGTGGTACACAAGCAAAACCGAAGTCCTAGAATCACATTTTTAAAACACTGGCACACCCTTTTCCTCCTCTGTGTGACACTGTACAGAGTAGGGTCCACCGATAGTCCTCACCAACGACTCTCTCAGAGATTTCATCTGAACAATCACAACCACTTAGTGAATTGGTACTCGAATCCCAGTCCCTGTAGGATCAATAATCTTTATTACATGACGACATCCGTGCACATGCGGGCTTTGAGTGCGAGTGTGCACTTTGAGTCCCCGACAATAGCCATCGTGAGATTTGAGGTCGCGCCCATGCACATCAAGTTTTTGGCACCGTTGTCGGGGACTGTCGATTCGATATCAAATAGAATGGTGGTAGATTGGATCGAATTAGGATTAGATTATTTTCTTGCTTTATTTTCCTTTTAGTTTAATCTTATCTGCTTAGTTCAATTTTCCATATTTAGATTTAGTTTTTATTTTCAGTAGTAGTTTCTTATTTACTTATTGCATATTAGATATTTATTTGCTAGATTTATTTATTTTATACTTTTAACATTAGGTTAGCACTCTTCCTTTTGTGGTTTGGTTCGTTGTATGCTTAGAAGACTAGGGTCGGAAGGTCTAATTCTGATCGATTTAGAGATTGAGCGAACCTTTCACCGTCGGAGAGCAGCACAGTGGAAGATATAAGATCAAGCTGCATCCGAGGTGAACATAGGCAGCCGACCTCTGCGGGACTACGCAACTCCTAGCGCTAGAGGATTCAAGCCGAGCATAGCTGGACCATCAATTTCGGCAAATAACATTGAGCTGAAGCCAACACTTATACATATGGTCCAACATAGCCAATTCGGGGAAGCTGCAACTGAAGACCCGAACCGGCATCTTAAGGCTTTTCTTGAAATCTGCTCAATTATGAAACTAAACGGAGTCCCTTCTGATGTGATCTGCCTAAGCATATTCCCGTTCTCACTACGGGATAAGGCTAAGGCATGGCTTCACTCTTTACCTTCTGGCAGCATCACCACATGGGAGCAGTGTGAGCAGTAGTTCCTGAATAAATACTTCCTACCAAGTAAGACTGCTCACATGCGCCATCTTATCACGAGCTTTCGCCAGAAGGAGGGGGAATCCTTATTTGAGGTATGGGATCGCTACAAGGGGCTACTTTACTAATGCCCACACCATGGACTGGAAAGGTTGTTGGTGATCCACATTTTCTATAATGGAATGGCTTACACCACAAAGATGTCCCTAGATTTTTCCACAGGAGGATCTCTAATGAACAAGACCATAGAGGAGGCAGAGGAACTTATCAAAGAGGTGGCCCAAAACAACCATCAATGGGCCTCCGAACATGGTCAACCCATGCCTGCGGCAGGATGATACACTGTCAACTCCATGGACCACCTTTCAACAAGGATGGACGCGCTAAACGGATGGTTTGAATCTTTGAATCTCTCATCTTCATGCACAACCATTGATTTTGGAGAAGGAGCGACAGCGTATCGTGAGGACCACTATAGAGGGAAGGGGACTTTAGACGAGTAGATTGAGCATTGTGATGCGATTGGGGATTATGATCAAAGGACCCACTGTAGGGATGTATACTGAAAAGTCTATCTTTTATATCAACATCTTTATTTTAAAATAAGAATCACATGATCATTGTTTTCATATTTTATGGTTATGCATATTGTCTAATACTTTACATTGTAAATAACATGGTGTGTGGTGTCACACGGGACATCATGTTATCGGCTCCTTGTAAAGAATAAGTAAAGGCTCACAACCGAGATAGCTTTGGACAAACAATCGGAATGCTTGTAGTGTGATTTGGTATTGGTTTGTCTTGACCATAGAATCACACTAGTGCACTTTGTGTCTATTGAGCAGGACCGACTTAGAGGTGATTTGATTTATTGCTGACTGCATAATCGAATCGGACCTCAGATGTTATTTTGTACACGCTCTTAATCCCGATATAATAACGGGCACATATACGTAGTATTCATATCTTTTATTTACCAATGGGCGAGATTTATATATAAAATCGATAGGCTCGATAAGTTGGGAGATGATATTATTTATAAGGTGTGTTGTTGATGATAGGAGGAAATCGTGTCCTATATATTAGGATGATGATGTCCCCTTGAGGAGCTCATAAGGTTCATCATGTAAACCCTGCAGGTGGACTTGGTCCGGCATGATGAAAAGGTTGAGTGGTACTACTCATGGAGTTAGATGTTGATTAATTAATGGTCAGTAAATTAATTAATCGACGGACATTCGAGATCTTAAAAACGGGGAGAAAATGTACAAATAATATATGGAGCACATATTAACTTTTGGGGGTTGGTGAGATAGATCAATGATAATCCTCTAGTGGAATGGATAATGATTAATGGATCGGACTTTATGTGGGCTTGATCCAAGGGTGGCCAAGATCCAACTCCTCCTCATGGTTCCTATTGTATCCTATTAACACCTCATGAAGCTTAGATCCAATGGATAGAAACAAAACTCTAGATCCAAAGGTAGAAATTAAATCTCTAAGATCCGACGATTGAGATTAAATCTCTAGATCCGACGATTGAGATTAAATCCTTTGAACCAATGGTGGAGATTAAACCAAGGCATATCGCTAACTCTATAAAAGGGTGGACTAGGGGTGGGCGGCAAGATAAAGAGAGGAAAGGGGGCTAGGGTTTTTGGGTGGCAAGAGCAAGGGAGGATTAGGGTTTTGGGTGGCCACAATTAAGGAAAGATGTTCTTCTTCTTCTTCTTCCTTTGGTGGCCGGCACCCTTCTTCCATCATCTCTCCTTGGCTTAGCCGAAGCCCAAGCTTCTCCCTTTCATCTATGGCTTATGATGGATGGCATTAGGGTTGCTTCCCTTAGGTGGCAAGCAATCCTAGTTGGGATAGGAATAGGAGTGGGCGGCTAGGGTTAGGTTTTGGGTGTTGATGGTGAGCGGCAACAAGTGGATGAGGGATTCATCTTCTTCTTCCTAAGGTTGGCCGGCCCATCTTCTTCTTCCCTCTACCTTGGTCGGAGCTCAACCTACTCTTCTTCCCTTTATCCTTGGCCAGAAATTAGGAGATCTTAGTTTAGGGTTTGGCCAGCAACAAGGAGAAGGATTGCTTTCCTTTCTCTTCTCCCAGTGTTGGCCGGTGCCCATGCCCTCATTGATTCTCCTTAGGCCGGTTTCTATACTCCACGTTCTCTTCCTTGGCTGGCGGCAACATCGAGTTTATTGACTTGGTGGTCGGTTCTAGATAGGAAGATGAGTTTTTGTTTTATGATCTTCCTTTCTTCGGAGTGAACAAGGAAGGATGATTGGCGATCTAGGAGCTTCAACTTTTGGAAGATCGTCGCTGACACGACGTCCAAATGGAGGAAGGACATACGATAGAAGATCAAGAGGTATAACAAGAGGTATAAACTTGTTTATTTTGATTAGTGTTCTTTTGTATTATGTTTATAATTGCTTTTCAATTATATGCATGTGTTGTGTCGATGTTTACTTTATGTATGTGGCTAAATAATACTTGGATCCCAAACATAAACACAAAAACCGGCGATCCGGACATCGTCTATTCCGCGGCTACTCGTAGAATAAAGGATGGTTGCTTGAACAACGAGTTTGTTCAAGTAACCTCTCTAAACGAATAGCACGGCGATGACTTGGTTGTTTGAGCAATCCTTTTTTTCTAGGATTAAATTTTTTAATCCGGGGACATCGATGGGATCGCCATGAACAAAAAACCATGGTGTAGTGGGAAGCGAAGTTTCCCCTCACGGACTCGATAAGCAAAACTCTTCATTTGGTATCAGAGCTTCCGGGCAAAACCTTCATTTGGTATCGGAGCCAAGGTTTTCCGTTTTTGTGTGTTTAGGATGCGGTTAATTTTTATGCACTTTTCATATATTATATGTGCCGGATAATAGTAGGATATGCGTAGTTTAACTCTTTGTTGCAGGCATAAGATCCGACTATTATGGCCATATGTGTGTATGTGATTGTATGTGTATATTTTATTGAATCCTCGGGGTTGACGAGGCTAGTATTTGATTTTTGTAAATTATATACAACATTGTTTAGCCACTCTTTATTTTATTTTACTTTCGATCTAGATTTCATGTAGACTCCCTCGTGGAGTATAGGATCGATGGATGTAAATTAAAATAGGTTTTAGTCTCGGCTCGGATCTCCGGATGACTTGTACATGGCGTAGGAGGAGCGGACGAGAAGGCGTTGCGACGGGAGACATATTGAAGACAAAAGCCATAATAGTTGGAAAATAATTTATTTTTCATATTTATTGCTTTTTGTTTGATATGCATGTCGTAGCCTAGGAAAATTACTCAATTTAAACTACTAAGTGGGAGAGGGAATTTTTTTAAAAATTCCCACGGCCTCCATTACGATTTGACAAGTGATGCAAACAAACTTGCGCGTCGGCTCTGAGTGCCTTCCTCCCCATCGGATGAGTTTGTTTGCGGATCACAAGGTCGAATATGGTTATAGGAAATTATTAAGGAGTGTGTGTACTTCCCTATCGTAAGGCACATAACCCAAGATAATTACCTTGGTACCAAGTAATGGTGAACGCTTAGATACAAATATAAGTATGCTCCCCATCGGAGTCACTGCTTTTATTTGTAGGGCCGAAGAGAAACCAACTATTAATTTTACTTGTCAAAAAGTTAGGTTGACAAGATAGTAAAATTGATGGGTAAAACCTCCTCTTACAAATGTAGAATTCGTATACGTCCACACTATCGTGGCATACGATATTCTCGGTGTTTTGAGGTGTTGGTTGATTTTAAAATTATTTTGTTTGAGGAATCAATAATTTTTTTAAATCCAAAGTAATGATCTATGTGATTCTTAGGATTTTCAAAATGACTTTCAGTCCACTTGTTATGATACTAAAGGAAAATAAACTTACCGTACCCAAATAATGTTGATTGGGAAAGAATCTAGATATTGTCTTAACTGCTGAGGAGTACAAATATATACTCTTCAAAGAGGGTCCTCCTAAGCTTGAGAAAGAGTTGGAAGTCCTTGGAGCTGAGATCGATGGGGAAACCCAGGTCGTATCATTCTCCAGTCGACAGAAAGGCTTGCTCAGGCTAAGGCCATGGTTGCTCCAAAGGTTTCTACTTCTAAGCCGAAAGGCAAGAAGAAGAAGAAACAAGGTGGAGCAAAGGTGGTGGGAGGATCTCAGGGAGGAGTGAAGAAGCCGAAAGGCAAGTACTTCACTTGTAAGCAGGATGGACATTGGAAGAAGAACTGTCCCAATCCGAAACAGAACAAAGGTATATCCTTTGGTCTAGTCGTTGAAACATGGTTAGCGGTGTTATCTACCGGCACCTGGTGTGTAGATACGGGAGCCTCTAATCATGTCTGCAATACTTTACAGAGGTTCCAGAAAACTCGACGACAAGCTGAGGGAGAGATTATTGTTTACTTGGGCAATGCCATGAAGGTGGCGGCTATTGTAGTGGGAGACGTTTTATTTTTTGAGAAAAATAAAACGTTGGTTCTGGAAAATTCCCTTTATGTACCTTTATTTAGAAAGAATTTATTTTCAGTTTCTAAATTGTTTATGAATGGATATTCTATTTCTTTTAATGACAGAGTTGTGATAAAAAGGAATAGGGAGAATATATGTTCAGGTACATTGATAGGAAATTTGTATACACTCGAACCAAAAGCTCCCACGATGCAAATAGAAGTTAATAACTCATCTTCTAATTCCAATAAGAGAAAAGAACCTTCAAAGATGAACCAAACATATCTTTGGCATCTAAGGCTTGGTCATATTAACCTAAGTAGAATTCAAAGGTTGATAGCTGATGGACCTTTGGGCACATTAGTGGTGGAAGATTTCCCAACCTACGAATCTTGCTTGGAGGGTAAAATGATAAAATGGCCTTTTCATGGGCAAGGGGTATAGATCCAAAGATGTGTTGGAATTGGTTCATTCTGATTCGTATGGTCCTATGTCTATCTAGGCAAGAGGTAGTCTTGAATATTTCATCATTTTCATAGATGATTATTCAAGATATGGATGACACTACGATCTGATCGTGGTAGTGAGTACCTCTTGGGATAGTTTAGAAATTACTTATCGGAGGCTGGGATTCAATCCCAATTGACTGCACCTGGCACACCCCAACAGAACGGTGTAGTAGAGCGAAGGAATAGGACTCTTATGGAGATGGTTAGATCGATGATGAGTTATTCTGAGTTGCCAGATTCGTTCTAGGGATATGCGCTAGATACGGCCGTGTACATTCTGAACTTGGTTCCATCTAAATCAGTGCCTTCTACTCCCACAGAATTGTGGACTGTGCGAAAGCCTAGTTTAAGACATATTCGGATATGGGGGAGTCCAGCACATGTGCTGAAGGCAGATGCTGGTAAGTTGGAACCTCGTACAGAAGTACGCATGTTCGTTGTCTATCCTAGAGGAACAAAGGGTGGTTTGTTTTATAGTCCTAGAGATCAGAGGGTGATCATTAGCACGAACGCCATATTTCTAGAGGAAGACTATGTGATGAGCCACAAGTCCAAGAGTAAAATTATTCTAGAGGAATTAAAAGGAGAAGTCACTTCTTCACTACCACCGGTACAAGAGGATATACCACAAGGCACTGCACCGTGTATCACAGAGGATACACAAGAGATACCTCGTCGTAGTGGGAGGGTTGTTAGACATCCTGATAGATTCATGTTCTTGGGAGAATCTTCTGATTTGGTCCCTGGTGAACATGAACCTGATCCCTGGACATATGACGAGGCGATCCAAGATAAAGATATAGTATCTTAGCAAAGAGCATCTTGTATGTAAGCTTAATCGGTCCATTTATAGATTGAAGGAAGCTTTGAGGTCTTGGAACATCTACTTTAATGAGGTAATCCAGTCTTATGGATTTATTCAAAGTCTGGATGAGTCTTGTGTATACAAGAGATGTGACGGAAATGTAGTGGTATTTCTTGTACAATACGTAGATGAGATTTTGTTTATTGGCAACAATATCAAGGTGTTATCGGACGTCAGGGTATGGTTGTCCAAACAATTTGATATGAAGGACTTGGGAGAGGTGGGACACATCCTTGGAATCAAGGTTATAAGGGATCGCAGGAAAAGGAAGTTGTGCTTATCCCAAGCTTCATACATAGACACGATTATGGATCATTTTAGCATGCAGAACTCCAAGAAGGGTTTTCTACCTTTCAGGAATGGAATTCCTTTATCTAAGGAGATGTGTCCTAGAACATGTGAGGAGATAGAGGAGATGAAGGTAGTTCCTCATGCTTCGGCACTAGGAAGCCTCATGTATGCGATGCTATGTACGAGACCAGATATCTGCTTTGCCATGGGTATAGTCAGTAGATATCAGAGTAATCCAGGACAGGGACATTGGACTGCTGTAAAGCATATATTTAAGTACCTGAGAAGGACTAGGGATTATATGCTAGTTTACCAGGCAGACCAATTACTCCCTGTGGGTTACACGGATTTCGACTTCTAATCTGATAGGGATAACGGTAAGTCTACCTCAGGTTTTGTGTTTACTTTGGGAGGTGGAGCCATTGTATGGAGGAGTGTCAAGAAGAAATGCGTGGCGGAGTCCACCATGGAAGTTGAGTATGTGGCAGCCTTTGAGGCGGCCAAAGAAGCTGTGTGGCTCAGGAACTTCCTGATGGACTTGGATGTGATTCTTGGTTTGCCAAGAACTATCACAATTTATTGTGATAATAATGGTACAGTTGCAAACTCGAAGGAAACACGAGCTCATAAGGCAAGTAAACACATAGAGTGCAAGTACCACCTGATACGAGAAATCGTAAAGGAGGTAGAAGTTGCTGTCGCCTAGATTGCATCATAGGATGACCTGGTAGATCCTTTTCATTAAGGCCCTTCTAGCGACATCTTTGATAGGCATGAGGAGGGATGGGAATCAAATGTATGGCAGTATGAGGACAACATAGTCTTTTAGTATAAGTGGGAGATTGTAGGGATGTATAATGAAAAGTCTATCTTTTGTATGAATATCTTTATTTTGAAATAAGAATCACATGATCATTGTTTGCATATTTTATGGTTATGCATATTGTATAATACTTTACATTGTAAATAACATGGTGTGTGTTGTCACATGGGAGATCATGTTATCGCCTCCTTGTAAAGTATAAGTAAAGGCTCACAACCGAGATGACTTTGGACAAACCATCAGAATGGTTGTAGTGTGATTTGGTATTGGTTTGTCTTGACCATAGAATCACACTAGTGCACTTTGTGTGTATTGAGCAGGACCGACTTAGAGGTGATTGATTTATTGCTGACTACATAATCGAATCGGACCTCAGATGCTATTTTGTACATGCTCTTAATCCCGATATAATAACGGGCACATATACTTAGTATTCATCTCTTTGATTTACCAATGGGCGAGATTTATAGATTAAATCAATAGGCTCGGTAAGTTGGGAGATGATATTATTTATATGGTGTGTCGTTGATTATAGGAGGAAACCGTGTCCTATATATTAGGATGATGATGTCCTCTTGAGGAGCTCATAAGGTTCATCATGTAAACCCTACAGGTGGACTTGGTCCGGCATGATGAAAAGGTTGAGTGGTACTACTCATGGAGTTAGATGTTGATTAATTATAATAAGTAAATTAATTAATAGACGGACATTCGAGATCTTAAACACGGGGAGAAAATGTACAAATAATATATGGAGCCCATATTAACTTATGGGGGTTGGTGAGGTAGATCAATGATAATCCTCTAGTGGAATGGATAATCATTAATGGATCGGACTTTATGTGGGCTTGATCCATGGGTGGCCAAGATCCAACACCTCCTAATGGTCTCTATTGTATCCTATTAACACCTCATGAAGCTTAGACCCAATGGATAGAAACAAAACTCTAGATCCAAAGGTAGAGATTAAATCTCTAAGATCCGACGATTAAGATTAAACCTCTAGATCCGACGGTTGAGATTAAATCCCTATAACCAATGGTGGAGATTAAACCAAGGCATATCCCTAACTCTATAAAAGGGTGGACTAGGGGTGGGCGGCAAGATAATGAGAGGAAAGGGGGCTAGGGTTTTGGGCGGCAAGACCAAGGGAGGATTAGGGTTTCGGGTGGCCACAATTAAGGAGAGATGTTCTTTTTCTTCTTAATTTGGAGGCCGACACCCTTCTTCCATCATCTCTCCTTAGCTTTGCCGGCACCCGAGCTTCTCCCTTTCATCTATGGCTTAAGATGGATGGCATTAGGGTTGCTTCCCTTGGGTGGCAAGCAATCCTAGTTGGGATAGGAATAGGAGTGGGCGGCTAGGGATAGGTTTTGGGTGTTGATGGTGGGCGGCAACAAGTGGAGGAGGGATTCATCTTCTTCTTCCTAAGGTTGGTCGTCCCTTCTTCTTCTTCCCTCTACCTTTGTAATGCCTGTAAAATTACTTGTAATTTTACAAGGATTTTTGGCATGATTATAATGGGCTTTTTGTGGCCACTTTCAAAAAAATAAAAGAAATAGAGACAAAAAGGATGCATGGCCTAGGAATTGAACCCCAAACCTCTAGTAGATACCTAAGCCCTAAAGATGCATCCAATAACCAGAAGCCTAGCAGGGTTGTGCTATTAGAGGAATATGGGAAATTATAGTTAGGGGTAAGGGAGACTAAGGGACACTTCAAGAGAATAAATAGGGAATGAGGAGACAAGAGAAAAGCCATTTCTCATTCTCCACTTATCCTCTCCTTCTCTTCTTCTTCCTCACCGAAACCTACCCCTCTCCCTTTCCATTTTCCCGAGATCTATCCAAGCAAGAAGAAGGCTTTAGGTTTGGCATCCCTTAGGGTATCTTCCAACTAATAGCAAAGCGAAGGATGTAAGTATCCCCTCACCTGCATACAAGTAGTTTTTCGATTGATGTTGTTATGTCAAACTCTTCATGAACCATTAGGCCAAGACCTTTACTTCAGTTTTCAATGAGGATCCATGCCATACCTTGTATGAATATCATGATGATGGGTTGCTAAATAGGCTAGGTTAAGTGTTTGACCTCAAAAACCCCTATGAACTCTCGGCCAAGTCTCTTTGAAACCCTAATGTGTTTTTCTATGTTAGGTTTTAGATGAGTTTATGCTATGTTTTGATGTTAGATGAAGATAACATGTTCTATGCTAGGTTTTAAATGAGTTCATCCCATGTTGATGGTAGAAGAAGATGACATGTTCTATGCCATGCTATAGATGGGTTCATGCTATGTTTTGATGGTAGATGAAGATAACATGTTGTTGGCTAACCTAGAGTTAAGTGGTTGAGCCTTTAAGCCCTTTGAACCATTCGGCCAAGACCCCTAATGTGTTTTCTATGCCATGTTTAGATGAGTTCATGATAACTTTTTATGTTAGGTGAAGATAACATAACCTAGAGTTAAGTGGTTGAGCCTCTAAGTCCTTTGAACTATTCGGCCAAGACCCCTAATGTGTTTTCTATGCCATGTTTAGATAAGTTCATGATAACTTTTGATGTTAGATGAATATAACATGTTGTTGGCTAACCTAGAGTTAAGTGGTTGAGCCTTATGTCCTTTTAAACCATTCGACCAAGACCCATTTAGGCCTATCATGCTATGATCTATAAATTACCATGTTATGTTTTGAATGTAGATATTGGTAACATGTGAAAGCTAAGCTAGATTTAAGAAATGGATCTTAGGTTGTCTTGGAACTCTCGGCCAAGGCTTGTTTAAAATCCTAAGTGCCTTCCCATGCCATGCTTTATATGTTAAAGAATTAACATGTGGTTAGTTAGACCATATATAAGTTGTTTGATGTTTAAAACTTTGATAGAGATCAATGAAGTTTAGGTCACTCCATGTATACTTGTTCATGATGTTTATGCCTTATGCCATGCCCTATATGTGTGTGATGTTAACATGATGTTAAGGGGTCCTTGCTCAAGTGGTTTAGCATGATTGGTTAGGTCACTACCATATGTCTATATCAATAGTAGGGATGCATGATAAATTTCTGCTCATTACCATGTTAAATGTATGATCATGTTATGCTCATTACCTTGTGATTGTATGAATGTATGATGTTTTATAAAGAAGGAACATGATATACATGAAAAGAAATATGATATGTTATGAAGAAGAAATTTGTTATGAAAGCCATATGATATGTTATGAAGAAGAAATATGTTATGATGTATGATATGTTATGAAGAAGAAATATGTTATGAAAAGCAATACGATATGTTATGAAGAAGAAATATGTTATGATATGAAGAGGAAACATGATATGCCATGATAAGGAACATGAAAAGTTTATGAAATGAAATATGATATGTTATGATAAGAAGCATGATATGTATTTTACTTTCTGCAAGGATTGTACCAGGACCCTAATAAGGTCCAAGAGATGGGCTCCTACGTGTCCCTGGGTCGACGGTCATAGTACGGACTCAGTATGGGTTGGGCTCCCATATGCCCTAGGCCGACGGTCATAAGTACGGGCTTAGGATGGGCTTCTGTTATGCTGCCCCTAGGCCGACGGACTTAGTATGGGCCTAGTACTCTAGTGGGTTCGGGATTAGCTACCTCGGGTCTATTAGGGATGCGCGCTATGATGATGATGATGTGGTACAATGTCGGGCCCAATATGTTGAGATTTATTTTTAAATACCTATAAGATATGTTTTCAAAGAGCATCCTGTATATATCTTTATGTTATGCCTGCTTATGTTCTTATTATATTCATGATATGCCTGCCTATGTTCTATGATGTTTATATATCTTTATGTTATGCCTGCCTGTGTTCTTATTATATTCATTATATGCCTGGCTATGTTCTATGATGTGTATATATCTTTATGTTATGCCTGCTTATGTTCTTATTATATTCATGATATGCCTGCCTATTTTCTATGATGTTTATATTTATGTTATGCCTACTTATGTTCTTGTTATATTCATGTTATGCCTCCTTAAGTTCTTGTACGTTTACATGTTATGCTTGCTTATGATCTTTTATGTTTATACGAATGCTATGCTTATGTTCCAATATGTTATACGCATGTTACGTTTGATTACATGTTTTTGTATGTTTATGTCAAGGTTATGCTTACATGTGTTATATGATCATGTCACTACTCTATGTTTAATTCTTGACGTATGGTTTTGTGAGTAGGACAGGATCTTACTAAGCCTATGTGCTTATAGTTTATGTTCCCTTGTACTGTAGATAAGGGTAAAGGGTGGCTAAACTAAAGGGAGCAACAGGAGGGGCAAAGTGTGTGTGGTAGTGGCATGGTGGAGGAGATCTGTTATCTTCCTTATGAATGTTTTTGCCTTAAGACGATTCTCCTTATGGACTTGAACTAAGCACTAAGTACTTATGAAATAATGATGCATGCTCTATGTTTAAGAAGAAGTATCTATGAAATGACGATGCATGTTTATGTTTTAAAGAAGAAAAAAAATAAGTCTAAAGTCTTCCACTGTAATGTATGTATATACGATCGCGTCACGCGCCGCCCCTCCGAAACCCTGGAAAGGGCGGGCGTGACAACCTTGGCCGGAGCTCAACCTACTATTCTTCCCTTCATCCTTGGCCGGAAATTAGGAGATCTTAGTTTTGTTAGAATGTATACTGAAAGCCTAGCTCTTTTCTGTATGAACATTTTATTTTGAAATAAGAATCACATGATCATTGTTTGCATTTTATATATTCATTATATATGTGTGCATATTGTCTAATATTCTACATTGTAGATAACATGGTGCTTGGTGTGGCACAGAAGATCATGTTATCAGTCCCTTGTAAAATATAAGTAGAGGCTCACAACCAAGATGGTTTTGGACAAACCATTGGCATGGTTGTAGTGTAGCTTGGTATTATTTTATCTTGAACATAGAGTTACACTAGTACACTTAGGTGTATTGAGTAGGACCGACATAGAGGTGATTCAATTTAGTACTGACTACATAATTGAATCGGACCTCGGATATTATGTTGTACATGCTCTTAATCCCGATATAATAACGGGCACATGTTCTTAGTATTTATTTCTTTAATTTATCAGTGGGTGAGATTTAGATGGATTAAATCAATATGCCCGGTAGGTTGGGAAATAATATTATTTACATGGTGTACCGTTGATTATAGGAGGAAACCGTGTCCTATATATTAGGTTGATGATGTCCCCTTGAGGAGCTCATAAGGTTCATCATGTAAACCCAGCTGGTTGACTTAGTCAACATGATGATAAGGTTGAGTGGTACTACTCGAGGAGTTAGATGTTAATTAATTGATGGTCAGTAAATCAATTAATTGACGGACATTCGATATCTTAAACACGGGGAGATTAATGTACAAATAATATATGGAGCCCATATTAATTTATGGGGGTTGGTGAGGTAGTTCAATGATGATCCTCTAGTGGAATGGACCATTATTGATGGATCAAGTATGTGTGGTTCCGATCCATCGGGTGGCTAAGACCCAACTCCTCCTAATGGTCCCTATCATAGCCTAATATAATCCTTGTGAAGTCTAGATCCAAGAATGTAAAACAAAACCTAGAACCAACGGTTAGGATTAAATCCCTAAGATCCGATGGTTAGGATGAAACCCTAGAACCAACGGTTGGGATTAAATCCCTAAGATCCGATGGTTAGGATGAAACCCTAGAATCGACGGTTGAGATTAAATCCCTAGATCCGACGGTTGGGATAAAACCCTAGATCCGATGGTTGGGATGAAATCCTAGATCCGACGATTAGAATGAAATCCTAGATCCGACGGTTGAGATGAAACCCTAGATCCGACGGTTGGGATAAAACCCTAGATCCGACGGTGGAGGTTAAATCCCTAGATCCGACGGATGAGATTAAAGGAGGCTTAAGCCCTATTCTATAAATAGGTGCTTAGGGTTGGGCGGCAAGGATAAGATAAGGAGATTGGTTTTCGAATTAGGGTTAGGGTTTGGCTCATCTTCCATTGGGCGGCTAGGGTTTGGGCGGCTACAAGCTTGGGCGGCAAGCTAGGGTTTGGCCGGTCATCCCTCTCTTCTCTTCCTTGGTTTTGGGCGGCACTCTTCCCTTTTCCTTGCTCCTTGGCCTGCGGTTCTCCATCCATTGGTGGCCGGCAATCATCTTCCTCCAATCTCTCCAAGGTGGCCGGCGGTTTCCATTCATTTGGTGGCCGGCGCATCATCCACTTGCTCCTTGGCCGGTGGTTGCACCAAATTCCCTAATTTGGTGGTCGGTTCTAGATAGGAAAGGTATTTGTGATTGCTTCTCTTTGTTCGCAGCGGACAAGGTAGAGAAGAAAGTGATCAAGAAGGCTTCAACTCGTGGAGGATCTTCGTCCACACGTCGTCCACGAGAAGGATAGGACATACGATAGAAGATCGTAAGGTATAAAGTTGTTTTTAACTTTATTTACAGATCTGAATATGTTCTTTAATATTTTGATTATGCATGTGTATGAATGGATATATATTGTATAATCATGGACCCCGAAGACAAACACAAAAACCGGCGATCCATCCGTCGTCTTTTCCGCGGCTAACCAACTAGAAGAGTTGTGTTGCTTGAACAACTAGTTTGTTCAAGCGACCACTCAAGTTGTTAGCACAACGACGAATAGGTTGTGCCAAGGAAGCTCATCCCATCCAGATTAAGTCTTTCATTAGTGAAAATTTTAATCCGGGGACATGGGAGCCAATGAGCCTCCGAAGCGACATCCACCCAACAATTGGTATCAGAGCCACGGTTTCCGGTTTTGTCTGTTTTGGATTTGGTTAATTTTTTATGCATTTTTCATATATTATATGTGCCGGATAATAGTAGGATATGCGTAGTTTAACTCTTTGGTTGCAGGCATAAGATCCGACTATTATGGCCATGTGTGTGTATGTGAATGGATGTGTGTAAAAATTTATTATTTGAATCCTCGGGGTTGACGAGGCTAGATTAGTATTTAATTTTTGTAATTAAATACGGCATTGTTTAGCCGCTCATTTTAGTTTACTTTCGATCTAGATTATTTGTACACTCCTTCGTGGAGTATAGGATCGATGGATGTAAATTAAAATGTTTTATCTCGGCTCGGAACTCTTTGGTGACTTGCGCACGGGAAAAGATGGAGCGGACGAGGTGGCCACACGACGGGATGCATATTGGAGGACAATGCCATAATAGTTGGAAAAATTCTGTTTTTTTCCATATTTATTGCTTATTTGTTTTATATGCATGTTGTGTGTGATTTAAAATTCCTCATTTGCAATTTACTAAGTGGGAGAGGGATATTTTAATTAATTCCCGCGGCCTCCATTACAATTTGACGTGTGATGCGAACAAACTTGTGTGTTGGCTCTGAGTGCCTTCCTCCCTGCGGACGGGTTTGTTTGCGGATCACTAGGTCAAATAATGGTTATAGGAAATTATCTAGGAGCATGTGTACTTCCACAGCGGTAAGGCACATAATCCGAAATAATTCCCTTAGTATCGTGTAATGGTGCACACTTAGATGCAAATGAAAGTATCCTCCCCATCGGAGTCACTGCTTTTATTTGTAGGGCCAAAGAGGAACCAACTATTAATTTTATTTGTCAAAAAGTAAGGTTGACAAGATAATAAAATTAATGGGTAAAACCTCCTCTTACAAATGTAGGTTTCGTATACGTCCACACAACGTGGCATACGAAATTCTCGGTGTTTTGAGGTGTTTGTTGATTTCGGGATTTTATTGTTTTGAGGAATCAATAATATTTGAAATCTAATATTTTTGGTCATTGTGATTTTTAGGAATTTCAAATGTCTTTCAACCCACTTGCTGTGATTTTAAAAGAAAACAAACTTACTGGTCCAAACTACATTGATTGGAAAAGAAACCTGGATATTGTCTTAACTGCGGAGGAGTACAAATTTGTACTCTTCGAGGTCTGTCCTTCTAAGCCCACCGATGACTCTAATGAAAAGGAGAAAGAACATTATAAGAAATGGGTTAAGGCAGATGAGATGGCGCGGTGTTACATTTTGGCATCTATGTCAAATGTGCTGCAACATTAGCATCAGGCCATAGCCACAGCTTATGACATGATGTTCAATCTCAAGGAACTTTTTGGACATCAGAGTAGGGCGGCTAGGCAGGAGGCAATGAGAAACTTGATGACGACCACCATGGTCGAGGGAACACCCGTTAGGGATCATATTCTCAAGATGATGGCTCATCTTAATGAGATGGAAGTCCTCGGAGCTGAGATCGATGGGGAAACCCAGGTCGATATCATTCTCCAGTCTCTGCCTAGGAGTTTTGAGCAGTTCCGCCTCAACTACAACATGAACAAGAGGTTGTATTCGTTGGCGGAGCTTCTGACAGAACTCCAGGCGGCAGAGGGGCTTTTTCGTCAGAGTTCTCAAGCAATGGTCGCTCAGAAGGTTTCTTCCTCTAAACCGAAAGGTAAGAAGAAGAAGAAGCAAGGTGGAGCGAAGAAAGTGGCAGGAGGACCTCAGGCAGGAGTGAAGAAGCCGAAAGGCAAGTGCTTCACTTGCAAGCAGACTGGACATTAGAAGGCGGACTGTCCTCGCCGAAAGAATAAAGGTATATCTTCTTGTTTAGTTGTTGAAACATGTTTAGCGGTGTTATCTACCAGTACCTGGTGTGTAGATATAGGAGCCACTGATCATGTCTGCAATACTTTGCAGGGGTTCCAGGAAACCCGACGACTAGCTGAGGGAGAAATCACCGTCTTCATGGGCAATGCTTCAAAGGTGGCAGCTATTGCAGTGGGAGACGTTTATTTATCTTTTGATAGGAATAAATTTTTGGTGTTGAGAAATTGTCTTTATGTACCTACTTTTAGAAAGAATTTAATTTCAGTTTCTAAATTGTTTTTGGATGGATATTCTATTTCTTTTAATGACAAGGTGGTTATAAAAAGGAATAGGGAGATTATCTGTTCTGGTACATTGGTTGTAAATTTATATACTCTTGAACCAAAAACTCCCACGATGCATATAGAAGTAAATAACTCATCTTCTAAATCTAATAAGAGAAAAGAACCTTCGCAAATGAACCAAACATATCTTTGGCATCTAAGGCTTGGTCATATTAACCTAAGTAGAATTCATAGGTTGATAGCTGATGGACCTTTGGGTTCATTAGTGGTGGAGGATCTCCCAACCTGCGAATCTTGCTTGGAAGGTAAAATGACCAAGAGGCCTTTCAAGGCCAAGGGGTATAGAGCCAAATATGTGTTGGAAATGGTTCATTCTGATTTGTGCGGTCCTATGTCTATCCAGGCAAGAGGTGGCTTTGAATACTTGCCTCTTTATAGACGATTATTCAAGGTATGGATACATTTACTTGATGCGCCAAGTCCAATGCTTTGACAAGTTCAAAGAATTCAAGGTCATGTGGAGAACCGCCAAGGTAAAAGTATCAAGACATTACGATCCGATCGTGGTGGCGAGTACCTCTTGGGAGAGTTTAGGAGTTACTTATCGAGGTCGATTCAATCCCAATTGTCCGCGACCGCACACCCTAGCAGAATGGTGTAGCGGAGCGGGCGAATAGGACTCTATGGAGATGGTCGATCGATGATGAGTTATGTTACCCGCTTCGCTCGGGGTATTGCTCGATACAATGTATACTTCAACTTGGTTCCATCTAAATCGCACCTTCTACCCTCAGAGAATTGTGGATCGGGCAAAAGCCTAGTCCGAGACATATTCGATATGGGGAGTCCAAAGACATGTGCCAAGGTCAAGGTGCCGTAAGTTGGAACCTCGTACAGAAGTATGCATGTTTGTTGGCTACCCTAAGGGAACGAAAGGTGGTCTATTTTATAATCCTAGATATCAGAAGGTGATCGTTAGCACGAACGCCATATTTCTAGAGGAGGATTATGTAATGAACCACAAGCCCAAGAGTAGGATTGTTCAGACAAGAGGATACCCCACAAGTCACTGCACCGCGTGTCACAGAGCATACACGGGAGGTACCTCGTCGTAGTAGGAGGGTTATTAGACAACCCGACAGATTCAAGTTTTTGGGAGAGTCTTTGGACTTAGTCCCTGGTGAACATGAACCTGATCCCTGGACATATGGCGAGGCAATCCAAGATAGAGATGCAGTATCTTGGCAAAGAGTGATGAATTCAGAGATAGAATCTATGGATTCTAATCAGGTCTGGGAGCTAGTAGAGCCACCCGATGGTATAAAAACCATTGGATGCAAGTGGATCTACAAGAGAAAGAGAGGGGTAGACAGAAAGGTTGAGACCTTCAAAGCTAGGCTTGTTGCGAAAGGGTATACTCAGAAAGAGGGTATCGACTATGAGGAGACCTTTTCGCCGGTAGCTATGCTTAAGTCTATCCGGATTCTCTTATCTATAGCTGCTCATATGGATTATGAGATATGGCAGATGGATGTCAAGACAGCTTTCCTTAACGGAAGTCTTGAGGAGAACATCTATATGCGGCAACCAGAGGGATTCATTGCTAAAGGCAAAGAGCATCTTGTATGTAAGCTTAATCGGTCCATTTATGGATTGAAGCAAGCTTCTAGATCTTGGAACATCCGCTTTGATGAGGTAATCCAGTCATTTGTATTTATTCAAAGTCTGGTGGAGCCTTGTGTATACAAGAGATGTGACGGAAACGTAGTGGTGTTTCTTGTACTATACGTAGATGACATTTTGCTAGTTGACAACAATATCAAAGTGTTATCAGACGTAAGGGTATGGTTGTCCAAACAGTTTAACATGAAGGACTTGGGAGAAGTGGGACACATCCTTGGGATCAAAGTTATAAGGGATCGCAAGAAAAGGATGTTGTGCTTATCTCAAGCTTCATATATTGACACTATCCTTGCTCGATTTAGCATGCAGAACTCCAAGAAAGGTTTTCTACCTTTTAGGCATGGAGTTCCTTTATCTAAAGAGATGTGTCCCAAAACATCAAAGGAGATAGAGGACATGAAGGCGGTTCCTTATGCTTGGCAAAGAGGAAGCCTTATGTATGCTATGCTATGTATTTAGACCGGATATCCGCGCTGCAGTGGGCATGGTTAGCGACATCGAGTAATCCCGCGACAGGACATTGATGCGGTAAAGCATATATTGAAGTACCCGAGAAGGACTAGGGATTATATCGGTTTATCAGATTAATTAGTCCCTGTGGGTTACACGGATTCGGATTTCCAATCAGATAGGGACAAGAGTAAGTCTACCTCGGGGTTTGTGTTTACTTTTGGAGGTGGAGCCATAGTATGGAGGAGTGTCAAGCAGAAATGCATGGCGGACTCTACCATGGAAGCTGAGTATGTGGCAGCATCTGAGGCAGCCAAGGAAGCTGTATGGCTCAGGAACTTCTTGATGGACTTGGATGTGATTCCTGGTTTGCCCAGAACTATCACAAACTATTGTGATAACAGTGGTGCAGTTGCAAACTCGAAGGAACCATGAGCCCATAAGGCGAGTAAACACATAGGGCGCAAGTACCACCTCATACGAGAGATCGTAAAGCGAGGAGAAGTTGCTGTCGCCAAGATTGCATCAGAGGATAACCTGGCAGATCCATTCACTAAGGCCCTTCCAGCGAAAGCGTTTGATAGGCATGTGGAGGACATGGGGATAAGATGTATGGCAGAGTGATGACAGCATAGTCTTTTAGTATAAGTGGGAGATTGTTAGAATGTATACTGAAAGCCTAGCTCTTTTCTGTATGAACATTTTATTTTTAAATAAGAATCACATGATCATTGTTTGCATTTTATATATTCATTATATATGTGTGCATAGTGTCTAATATTCTACATTGTAGATAACATGGTGCTTGGTGTGGCACAGAAGATCATGTTATCAGTCCCTTGTAAAATATAAGTAGAGGCTCACAACCAAGATGGTTTTGGACAAACCATTGGCATGGTTGTAGTGTAGCTTGGTATTGTTTTATCTTGAACATAGAGTTACACTAGTACACTTAGGTGTATTGAGTAGGACCGACATAGAGGTGATTCAATTTAGTACTGACTACATAATTGAATCGGACCTCGGATATTATGTTGTACATGCTCTTAATCCCGATATAATAATGGGCACATGTTCTTAGTATTTATTTCTTTAATTTACCAGTGGGTGAGATTTAGATAGATTAAATCAATATGCCCGGTAAGTTGGGAAATAATATTATTTACATGGTGTGCCGTTGATTATAGGAGGAAACCGTGTCCTATATATTAGGTTGATGATGTCCCCTTGAGGAGCTCATAAGGTTCATCATGTAAACCCAGCTGGTTGACTTAGTCAACATGATGATAAGGTTGAGTGGTACTACTCGAGGAGTTAAATGTTAATTAATTGATGGTCAGTAAATCAATTAATTGACGGACATTCGATATCTTAAACACGGGGAGATTAATGTACAAATAATATATGGAGCCCATATTAATTTATGGGGGTTGGTGAGGTAGTTCAATGATGATCCTCTAGTGGAATGGAACATCATTGATGGATCAAGTATGTGTGGTTCCAATCCATCGGGTGGCCAAGACCTAACTCCTCCTTATGGTCCCTATCGTAGCCTAATATAATCCTTGTGAAGTCTAGATCCAAGAATGTAAAACAAAACCTAGAACCAACGGTTAGGATTAAATCCCTAAGATCCGATGGTTAGGATGAAACCCTAGAACCAACGGTTGGGATTAAATCCCTAAGATCCGATGGTTAGGATGAAACCCTAGAATCGACGGTTGAGATTAAATCCCTAGATCCAACGGTTGGGATAAAACCCTAGATCTGACGGTTGGGATGAAATCCTAGATCCAAAGATTAGGATGAAATCCTAGATCCGACGGTTGAGATGAAACTCTAGATCCGACGGTTGGAATAAAACCCTCGATCCGACGGTGGAGGTTAAATTCCTAGATCCGACGGATGAGATTAAAGGAGGCTTAAGCCCTATTCTATAAATAGGTGCTTAGGGTTGGGCAGCAAGGATAAGATAAGGAGATTGGTTTTCGAATTAGGGTTAGGGTTTGGCTCATCTTTCATTGGGCGGCTAGGGTTTGGCGGCAAGCTTGTTTGGCCGGTCATCCCTCTCTTCTCCTCCTTGGTTTTGGGCGGCACTCTTCCCTTTTCCTTGCTCCTTGGCCGGCGGTTCTCCATCCATTGGTGGCCGGCAATCATCTTCCTCCAATCTCTCCTAGGTGGCCGGCGGTTTCCATTCATTTGGTGGCCGGCGCATCATCCACTTGCTCCTTGGCCGGCGGTTGCACCAAATTCCCTAATTTGGTGGTCGGTTCTAGATAGGAAAGGTATTTGTGATTGCTTCTCTTTGTTCGCAGCGGACAAGGTAGAGAAGAAAGTGATCAAGAAGGCTTCAACTCGTGGAGGATCTTCGTCCACACGTCGTCCACGAGAAGGATAGGACATACGATAGAAGATCGTAAGGTATAAAGTTGTTTTTAACTTTATTTACAGATCTGAATATGTTCTTTAATATTTTGATTATGCATGTGTATGAATGGATATATATTGTACAATCATTGACCCCGAAGACAAACACAAAAACCGGCGATCCATCCGTCGTCTTTTCCGCGGCTTACCAACTAGAAGAGTTGTGTTGCTTGAACAACTAGTTTGTTCAAGCGACCACTCAAGTTGTTAGCACGACGACGAATAGGTTGTGCCAAGGAATCTCATCCCATCCGGATTAAGTCTTTCATTAGTGAAAATTTTAATCCGGGGACATGGGAGCCAATGAGCCTCCGAAGCGACATCCACCCAACAAGTTTAGGGTTTGGGCGGCAACAAGGAGAAGGATTGCTTTCCTTTCTCTTCTCCAAGTGTTGGTCAGTGCCCATGCCCTCATTGATTCTCCTTAGGCCGGTTTCTATACTCCACGTTCTCTTCCTTGGCCGACGGCAACATCGAGTTTATTGACTTGGTGGCCGGTTCTAGATAGGAAGATGAGTTTTTGTTTTATGATCTTCCTTTCTTCGGAGTGAACAAGGAAGGATGATTGGCAATCTAGGAGCTTCGTCTTTTGGAAGATCGTCGCCGACACGACGTCCAAAAGGAGGAAGGACATACGATAGAAGATCAAGAGGTATAACAAGAGGTATAAACTTGTTTATTTTGATTAGTGTTCTTTTGTATTATGTTTATAATTGCTTTTCAATTATTTGCATGTATTGTGTGGATGTTTACTTTATGTATGTGGCTAAATAATACTTAGATCCCGAACATAAACACAAAAATCGGCGATCCAGACATTGTCTATTCTGCGGCTACTCGTAGAATAGAGGATGGTCACTTGAACAACGAGTTTGTTCAAGTGACCTCTCTAAACGAATAGCACGATGATGACTTGGTTGTTTGAGCAATCCCTTTTGTCTATAATTAAATTTTTTAATCCGGGGACATCGATCGGATCGCCATGAACAAACAACAAAGGTGTAGTGGGAAGCGAAGTTTTCCCTCACGGACTCGATAAGCAAAACCCTTCAATTGGTATCAGAGCTTCCGGGCAAAACCTTCACCCACAACCTGTACTTTAATACCTACAATCCCGGATGGAGGAGTCACCCAAATTTCTCCTACAAAAATAACTCGGGAAACCCCCAACCATCTGGAGGGTACAGGCAATAGCAGGGCAAAGGGCAACGACCACAGAAGTCCAGACTGGAATAGATGATGGAGGACTTCATCGCCACCCAAACTAAGGCCAATGAGAAATTCCATCACCAGCATCAAAAGTCTGAAGAAGCAATTAGAGACTTGAAGGCCACCGTTGATGGCCTTGCATGTCATATCAGGATGTTGGAGACACAAGTGGCTCAAATAGCCCAATCCATGTCGCAACCTATGAAGAACTCTCTAACAAGCCAAGGAAAGGAGGAAGGAGTAGGGCAAGGTAGCCAATTCGCCAAGGGGTGTGCAGCCATGATTTCCACCCTACCTGACCAAGCTGAGTTTGAAGAGAAGATTCCAATACAGCTAGAGGACCCTGGTGAATTCGTTATTCCCTACTCGATTTATGGGGAGAGCTTTGACGAAGCATTATGCGACTTGGGGTCATCAGTCAGTGTGATGCCCTACGCATATTTTCTGAAGATGGGACTGAGTTGGCTCCAACCAGCGAATCTTGGGATTCGTATGGGGGATGATTTAGTGAAGGAGCCTGTTGGCCTACTACCACACGTTCCTGTGATGATTGAGGATTTTGTGATACCCACGGACTTCATCATACTGGACACAGGACCGAATCCCCAGAATCCTATCATTCTGGGAAGGCCTTTTCTAGCAATCGCAGGGGCGTGCATAGATGTGAAGGCACACCAGATCTCCCTGGAGGTAGACGGGGAGATCATCCTTTTCAGCCTTTCGGAGCACAGATCTCCCTACTTTGATGGCTTCACGATTAGCATATTGAAGCCGGAACCTCCAGATGCAGATCCTGAGACGGATGAATGGAGGTTCACTGAACCACCAAAGCCGAGTTGATAGAAGAGTGTGGTCGAGCTAAATGACCTTAAACAAAGCATTTCTTGGGAGGCAACCCAAGTTTAGTTTTAGATTTCCCTTTTCTATTGCATTTCTTACATTTGTTTAAATTTTAGTTTTGATTTCCATCACATTTAGAGTTAGGAATAAAAAAAAACTTTGCTAGGCAAAAATGAGACCCATATTAGTCTACACGGCGAAGTGTATGAAATAATTCGGGCCATGGTGCATAAAAGGGGAGAAAAATAGGGCCACACGGCCTGGCCGTGTGTTTTCCCACGGGCGTGCCCGATTGACCAAAGGCGCACATGGCCTGGCCGTGTGTTTTCACACGGCCGTGGCGCGCGAGGTTAAAAAGGGAGAGCCGTGTGTTTTCACACCATTTGCGCCGTGTGCTTCAAAAGTTCTTACCCTAGCCATTTGATTTTGTTTTTCCCTTCCTCTAGAAGCATTTCTATCCTTTTAAGAATCGAAAAGGAGCAAGGATGAGGAGGACCAAGACCGTAGCATCCCGATCTGGCACCTCGGAGCGACGAACAAGAAGAGTCGACGCTCCTCAAGCTCCAGAAGAGGGTAACGCCCTACCCCCTCTACTTTTTTGCAAGAATGAACAAAGAGATAGGTACAATATGCTCTCTACTCGTAAACTTACTTCTACTAGGTACATAGATGAGTGTTTGCTAGAATCTTTAGGGTTGTTAGGTGATATGCAAACCCTATTTGCAAAAATGGGGTGGGATGAGATTATGGTAATAAGGCACCTAACCTACCCTAGGATAGTTTTGGAATTTTTGAGTTCTTTAGAGGTGGAAGTTTTAACGGGTAGAGAGAGCGAGGAGGGTAGGATAACTTTTAGGCTTTTTAATATTGAGCATTAGTGGACCCTTCACCAATGGAACTCATGCTTTGGCTTACCAAGAGTGGGAGATAGAAGAATCCCTATTGGGTTCAACTCTCGAGAATGTTGGACCGAGTTGACGGGGGAGCAAGCTTATGACCCTTCTAGGGCCAAAGCGTCGCGTCAAAAAAACCATGTCTTTCGATACCTTCACCGCGTCTTGGACAGTATTATATTTGGTCATGGGGAGAGTGACGGTGTAGTTAGAGCCAGCGAGTTGCTTTGCTTATGGGATATGCTACAATAAAGAAGTAGCATCGATGTGGGGTCTCACTTCATTAGACACTTAGTGAAGATGGACAAAGCAACACGCGGAGAGATCAATGTGGGAGGCCTACTTACCCACATTTGCTATAGGATGGGGTACGATTACACAACATTAGAGAGTATAGAGGGGAGCCCTAGGATTGACCTAGGAGTATGCATGGCCATGAAGATGATTGTAAGAGAAGGAGACTCCTTATGCTATGTAAGGAAAAATCTTACGACCCTTAGGCTCCCCGACCTGGATCGTACAACCATCACTATACGTGCCAACTGGTGCTTAGACCTGATAGTGGAGTCCCCTCCACATGAGGGACCATCCTCATCAGTGCCCATCCCTCCACCTTTATATCACTCTCCCTCTAATCCACAGATGTATAGGAGCCCACCTAGTCCACGCCGACATGAGCCTACACCTGCACCACCATCTTTTTCTACTTTTGAGCAGGATGCAGGTACATCAACGTATGATTTCTCAGAGTTCCGATCACGCCTCGACGACATTTACACTGAGTAGCATACGCAGAAGCAGTGATGGGAGGAGCAGAGCACCTACTAGCAGGCAAAATTCCAGGGATTCCGAGAGCATTTCCAGCGGGCTGAGGAGTTTTACGATGAGGCCCACATATACTTCCAGGAGGAGGCTGCTCGTCGCCAGGATGAGGCAGCTTACCGCAAGGAGATGCGACAACATATGCACGGCCAGCAGGCACAGTGGGATAGGGAGGAGGAGCACCGAGAAGCCACTACATCCACCCGTTCCCAGATCGACCACATGTATATGTGGCATCAGCGGCTCAGCAGCAGGTTCTCCTAGGATCTAGAGATGCCTAGGCTCCCAGACTTTCCACCTCGTCCAACATATTAGAGGTCTATTTTTGTTTAAGTTTGGGGGGGGGGGAGATCCCAAAATCTATTTTGTTTTGTTTCCTAGCAGTAGTTTCTTTTCTGGTATTTTCATTCATTTGTTCATACATGCTTGAGTTGTTCAGTTCCTTTCAGTACTTAATTTTTAGTGTCTAAAAAGCTACCTCAGTAGTATTTTTGAAAGTTGCTTGCATGAGTTGTTGCCATATGTAGCTTAACTCTATTTATCTCGTATGTATTTTATTCTATTCGCTCTATTGAATGTTTTAGACCTGTAATGGTTAGCTTTATTTTTGCACTTGCACATATTGAACATTCTGAAAGGGAAAATCTAGTACATACCTAGTTATGATTCACTTCAGAAGTCTAGTACTTTGGAATCCATTGGTGACTCTAGGTTTAACATTTTAGTTACTGGAGATGCTCAGATTGTGTAAGCCCATTTGAAAAAATCAAAATCCTTGTGAGCTGAAATATATATATATATATATATCCCTCTCAATCTCTTTTTTTTTTCTTTTTCTAGCTCTTTTTTTTTCTCATTTCTTTTTCTCTCTCTCTTTATATATATATATATATATAAAGAGAGAGAGAAAAAGAAATGAGAAAAAAAAGAGCGAGAAAAAGAAAAAAAAAAGAGATTGAGAGGGATAAAAAAACAGTTGTCGTGGGTGTAAACGGCTAGGTGCCCCTTTGAGACCGAGTTAGGTTACTGGGGAAACACTTCCCAATTTCTCTCAATACTGATCACGCCTTTGAGACTTTATGCTAGATCTAAAGAATTACCCTCGCTTTGGGCAGGTAAGTGCCTAAGAGCCAGAAACCTTAGGAAAGCTATGGGGTGACGACGTAACTCACCATGGAACGGGCATCCCCTAAGAATGAATCGCCTAGCACGAGCACGAGGAGCTAACTTAGTGAATTTTTAGAACATATTTGTTTTGCTTTGATTGCAAATACCACCTGATAAATTTAGTTAGAATGCTAATTATGGAACAATATCTTTTTAAAATTTTATCGTATTGAGGTTTGCTTGAGGACAAGCAAAGATTTAAGTCTGTGGGAAGTGATATGAGCAAAATATATAGGGTTTTAGGAGTAGTTTTTGCTCACATCTTGTTACATTTTGTGTTTAGTTTCATGCATATGTTATTATATTCTTACATGCATTGCCTATTTTCTGGTTCGGAGGTCTGCTCGTTATACTTTTCTGTGCAGGTTAGCTTTTCTGGTGAGAAAGATGCATTTTCGGAGCAAAAGGACTTTCGCAGCTAGATGCAAAGTGGTACACGACCAGGGCGTGTGGATTCACACGGTCATGTCCAATGGGCGAAGAACAGTACCCCAGTGCCGCACAAAGCCTGGCCATGTGGAAACACACGACCGTGTGGTGGTCCGACGGATTTGCCCGACTAGGGCTTTTTTCGGATTTTACAGTGGTTCGAGGCGATGTCTATATAAGGATGGCTCCATCCAAACCCTAGGGGGGAGGCACGATGGCTAGGATGGAACGCCGAAGCCCAAAAATCTTCGGTAACTCACAGCGTGGAGGAGGAATGCCGTCAGAGGTCCACAACTTGCAATACAATGCTGGAGAGAAGATCACGAAGCATCGTATATCTCTACTTCTGCGCTTTATCTCTATTGTTATTCGAACTTAAACATGTTTTGTAATTCTTCCTTCGTATTTATAGAGTAGTACATTTGATTCTAGGATTAGGGAGTAGCTTGTGTACATAGACAATGTTGGTTCATATCAAATTCTGGCCAACAGTTTGATTTGACAATTGGTAGTTGCTCTCTATTATATCTTCGTGAGTTTGTCTTTCTTTCCGCTGTGCTTAGGCGATACGAGGTGGTGACAACCCTCGCAATCTAGATTTAGGAGGTTTGATCAAGGAACCTAGGGGTAAACCTGACCTCCCGTAATTGCGGGGAGAAGGGAGTGGTGAAATCGAAAACGGTCCACCGCAAGGATTGATTTGGCATCCTCGTACCCTCTATCCCGTCCTTTTGGGCGGAGGTAGCTCCCGGTGAATGCGGCGGCTCTGTGGGAGAGTGTATGATGTCCCTTCCCCAAAACTGTAGGTAGACGTTTAGACGATGCCAATTGACAACACTATTCTGTGGTACACAAGCAAAATCGAAGTCCTAGAATCACCTTTTTAAGACCCCGACACACTCTTTTCCTCCTCCGTGTGACACCGTACAGAGTAAGGTCCACCGATAGTCCTCACCGACCGACTCTCTCAGAGATTTCATCCGAACAATCACAACCACTTAGTGAACTGGTACTCGAATTCCAATACCTGTGGGATCGATAATCTTTATTACTTGATGACATCCGTACACTTGCAGGCGTTGAGCGCGAGCGCGCACTTTGAGTCCCCGACGATAGTTGTCGCAAGATTTGAGGTCACGCCCATGCGCATTAGAAATCTAAAGTTGACAACTATGATGTTACAACTTGAGGATCACTCGTACAAATACGCACTGGGTATTTTAGAAGATGTTCCTGTGAGGGTGGGAGATTTTATACTGCCTACATATTTTGTATTCTTAGAAATGGAAGAAGACTAAAAAATTCGGTAATGTTGGGATGGACATTTTTAGCCATAGTAGGAATAGTCATCGGCGTAAAGAATCTTAAGCTGACTCTTAAGGTGGGAGATAATAGATTGGAGTTCAAGCTTGCTAGCACAACTGGTTTTGAAGCCGCACTGGGTAAGTATGTTATTCTTGCTAAGGCTAAGACACAAAGCAACATTGCGAAGTCTAACAAAGATGAGTGGAGGTTTATGGAGCCACCAGAGCCAAGTTGAAACACAGGAGTATTGTCAAGCTAAAGACCTTAAACAAGCACTTCTTGGGAGGCAACCGAAGTTTAACTTTATTTGTTTCTAGTTTTTGCATTCATGCATGCTAGTTTAGATTTTAATTTTTAGCCCATTATAATCCTTATGTGCATTTAGGATCATATAGAATTTGCTAGGTAGAAGGAAATTTTTTTAAAGAACCTCAGAAGGAAGCATGGGGCGGCCATGTGAATTTCACACGGTCGTGCCCAACGGGTAGAAGAGCACACGACAGGATATGTGGAAAGTCTCAGATTGTGTGACACTCCAAGAGAATTCCAGATCCACACATAGTCGATCGTATGAATCTCACACGGTCATTTTTTTTGGATTTTTCCCAACCCCCATGGCAGAGCCACACATGGTCGACCGTGTCATGCCCCTTTAAAAGGGCGAGAACCGTGTGCTTTACCATAAATCGACCGTGCCTTTCAATTTCATGCCTTAGCCTGTGCGAAATTGTATCCTCCAACCTCCAAGGACCCTCTCCCACCTCCAAGAAGCCTTTAAGAAGAAATAATGAGGAGGAAAAAGCACACTTCAACCAGAGAGGCTTCTTCCAGGCCAAGGTCAAGCAGTAGAAACACCCAACAAGAATCAGAGGCAAGTAACGCCCCTTTCGGTATCATTTTCTGAGATAATACTCATAGGGATAGATTTAACATGCTTTCTACTTGCAAAATAATTGCTACCTTCTATTTAGATGCCACTCTTTTAGAAACCCTAAGCGTTTTAGGGGGATATACAAGGAGTTTTTGCAAAAATAGGTTGGGAGGAGATCATGGGAGTTAGATGCCCAACTTACCCTAGTCCTAGAATCCTTGAGTTTGGTGGATACGGATATCTTGTCGAGAGTAGATAGTTGAGAGGGAAAAATCATGTTTAGGCTATTTAACATAGAACATGAGTGGACCCTCCATCAATGGAACCTTTCTTTCGGACTACCTTGTCGGGGTGAAAGAAGAACCCCTACCGAATTCAATGCAAGATTCTTTTGGTTCAATTTGACAGGGGAAAATGCATATACCCCATCTAAAGACAAAGCCTCCCATCTCCAAAACCCTATTTTTTGATATATTCATCGAGTAATGGTGAGTTCTATTTTTGGTAGAGGAGAAAGTGATGGAGTAATGAGGATGAGTGAACTTCTTTGCCTATGGGACATGTTGCAAGAGAATAACACTATTGATGTGGGGCCCCATTTTATTAGACACCTAGTTAAGGTAGGTAAAGCACTGAAGGGGGACATTATTTTAGGGGATTTGTTAACCCATATTTGTAATTCGATGGGGTTCGATTGTGAGGATTTATATAGAGTAGAAGGGATCCCTAGCATAGGCCTAGGGGTGTGCATGGCATCGAAAATGATCATTAGAGAAGGAAATTCTTTTTATTTTGTAAGGAAAAACTTGCTACCCATTAGGCTCCTCGATACTGATTGTACCACCATCACTAATCGTTCCACTTGGTGGTTGGATAGGGCAATGGAGTCCTCACCACATGAGGGACCCTCTAACCATGCACCCCCTTCACCACCTTCACATCACTCACCATTGGGTCCACCCATGTATGGGAGCCCTTGGGGTCCACGCCCCGATCCTACACCTGTAACACATACTTTTCATACTTTTGAGAAGGATACAAGTACATCCACTTAAGACTTCTCAAAGTTTCGATCGTGCCTCAACTATATTTTCATGGAGCAATAGCCACAGGGGCAGCGATAGGAAGATCAATGAACATACACAGACTGAGATTCACGGCATATGAGACCATTTCCAGTGGCTCGAGGAGTTCTACAGCTAGGCGCATCACTACTTTTAGGAGGAGGCCACCTATCATCAGGAGGTGTGGCAGTTTATGAGAGATGTGCATACAAAGTGGGCTAGGGAGAAGGAGCACAGAGCAGCCGCATGGTCCACTAGTTCCTAGGTGGACCACATGTATATGTGGCACCAGCGGCTGAGCGCGCGATTCTCTCATGAGCCCGACGTTCTTAGACTACCAGACTTCCCTCCTAGACCATCGCACTAGAGGTATAACGTTATTTAAGTCTGTAGGAGGCCTACATTTCGCTATGTTCTTCTGCTAGTTTTATTTTTATGACATCTAGGTTTAGTTTTCATTTTCTCTGCTATATTTTTTGCATTTATTTTAGTTGCTCATGTATGTAGTATTTAGGTTTCTTTCGACACTTAGTTGTTGGTCACTATAAGCTGGCTCAGTGATGTTTTCGAAAATCTCAACGATATATTTCCATGCCATAGGTAGTTTAATTTCTTTTTATCTCTTGGTACTTTATTTTGAGATGCTTTGATAGTTGTTTTAAATTTTCACTTGTTAGCTTTTATTCTCACTTACACTAATCGAATATTCTGAAAGGGAGAATCTAGTACATACCTAATTATGATTCATCTCAATAGTCAAGTACTTTGGAATCCATAGGTGACTCTAGATTAGCATTTTAGTTACTGAAGATGCTCAGATTGTGTAATATTATTCGGAAAAATCAAAATTCTAGTGAGGATAATAAAATAATTTAAAAAGACAAATAGAAAAAAATGAGAGAGAAAAATGAGAGTTAAAAAACATTTGTCATGGGTGGAAATGGTTAGGTGCCCCTTTGAGACCGAGTTACGTTACCAGGGAGACACCTAGCAATTTCTCTTGATACCGAGCATGCCTTTGAGACTTTATGCTAACTCTAGGGAACGATCCTCACTTAGGCCAGGTAAGTAACTAAAAGAAGGAAAACTTAGGAAAGCTATAGGATGACGACTTAACTCAACATGGAATGTTAATCCCTTAGAAAATTTTATTTGCACATGCACAAAAAGCTAACCTAGTGAACTTTTAGAATATATCTATTTGCTTTGGTTGGAAGTACCACATGATAAGTTTTGTAAACATGGTAAGTATGGGAAATATACTTTTAAAATTCATGGTATTGAGGTTTGCTTGAGGACACGCAAAGATCTAGGTCTGGGGAATTTCGATGTATGCCAATCATATAGGATTTTAGGAGTAGTTTTAGAACACATCTCTAAGTATTTCATGCATGTTTTAAGCTTATTCCCTTTATTTTGCAATTGTTTGCTACTTTCTAGTTCGGGGATATGCTCTTACTACTTTTGCGTGCAGGGAGGCATTTTTTAGGTGAAATGGATAAATAAATGGAGCTCAAGGAAGGCAAGCATGCTCTGGCCGCATTCCAAAGACACGAGCATGTTTTGGACCAAAAGATGATGTTCACTTGGAGCTCTAGAAAAATACCGACCGTGTTAGATTCACACAGTCGTGCCGTTTGCCAGAAGCAAGTTTCAAGTCGTTACTTCCAGAGTTTCAGACCGTCGATCATGGATTCCATAGGGTCATGTGACGACAGCGTGAATTATGCAGATCTGATTTTGCGAGCAAATAAGGAAAGTCAGTTTCACCCCTATATATAGAAAGGCACTTCTAAATCTAGAGGGGGAGGCTCGACGGCTGGGATGGTAAGAGGGTTCCCTAAAAGCATCGGAGATTCGCAATGGGGAGGAAGGAAGTGGCTCAAAGACCCGAATTGATGCTCCAACACCTTGAAGAGCAACCAAGACCTTGCATTGGATCCAACAAAGCATATTATTTCTTTTTTCAATTCTATTTGGATTGTAATGATTTATAAAAAGATTTCTTGTGTTTGTTTTTCCTTATTCATGGAGTATATACTTTGATTCTAGGATTTGAGAGTAACTTGTGTAATTTGGGCATGCTAGTTCAAATATCTATTCATTGTTTTTATGTTAGATTTGTAATTTATACTGTTTAGATCAATGAAAGTTATATCTTGATTCTATTTCTACTGTACATAGTTGATATAAGGGTGGAAACATTTGTATCGAAATGTCACACCCCGAGAGTATATTTGTCCTTTTACCGGACGATATCCTCTTGTGACAATATAAGATAAACTACCGATAGATGACCCAAAATAGCTACTGTCACAAATAAGTCATAAATCACAACGGAATACTATGACAAGTAATAAAAATATAAAGACTCAAATATGTGCGTAGCGATACAACTTTGACACAACAAGAAAACATAGTCAAAACCAACAACTAAACAAAATCCATAATACATACAACACAACCATACACCCAAAATGCGAAAACAACATAGGATACAACCCCAAAACAAAGAATCGAAAATAGTACAACAATATGGAATAACATCCATACACTCAATGTGAGATGGGATCAACTGGCGGAGCCCCGAGCACTCAAGGAAAACTTCTACCTATTACCTGGGCGACAAGAAAACCCAATGTCTGTGGTGGTGAGTATAAAACTTAGCGGTAATATGAAAGATAGTGCATGATCAACAACTAACATATGAAGAGTAACAGGTACACAAATGGAGATGAATAGATATATAGATGGAGAACAACGGTATACAATCATAAAGGTGAAAACAAATAACTATAAGTATAAATCTAAACAATGCATAAACAACCAACTGATAAATTGTACATAACGTAATGTATTGACATACCTGAATGGTCTGCAATGACACAATCTATACAACAATATAACACGTACGACATGATAGAGTAACACTTCCTCTATAATTAATACACGGTCTTGCAAACATACTACAACAAATACAATAACGTACCTGATCCAACCTACTCAACCTCATGATACTGGTCAAATACATACAACGGTCCAATAAACTGGTACACTTGTACTACACACATAACGACATAGAATATGCAAATAACATGGAAGATAATGTACAATCAAATGCAGCAAACATAGCTCAATCAAATGAAACATCACAACAACCATATATAGACTGTATATATATATAGTGCTCACACTCACACACATATATATACATAAATATATGTATATGTATATATATGCAAATTCCCTCATACATGACAATGCAAATGCATGGTCATGCCTGCACACCCCACTCGCTACCACAACCCCAGAGTGGCCTAGGTGGCACGACATGACAACCGTCCCAACTCAACAACAACCACTACTCTCGAGTGGCCGAGTGGGCAGTATGAATAAGTAGCGATAAACTAAAGAGCTATAAGTAAGACAACGGGGGTCTCTGTTGCTGGCAACTCCGACTGACACTACCCATGAGTGGTCGAGTGCCACACACACAAGACAACTGCATGCAACTCCAACTGCCACTATCAATAGTGGTCGAGTGTACCACAACAAATGAATTTCCCTTACACCAGTTACTACTACTACGAGTAACCGTGGAGGCAGAATGACTGACGACCCTCTCAACCACAAGAGAGACCAAGTCACTAGCAAGCATGTAAATGGAATGAATGCACAACCACACATATGTACTTCCACGACACACTCTCTATCCCATATAGAGTCGTATACAACGAACGATCGACCATGCTAGGACTTCTAGTCCATAGCGACACACCATCAACAACCCATACTTCCATGTATAGACATATGATCCGTAAGTTATACAACGAAAGGTAAAATGATACAACTACCAACTCTACATTAAGGACATCACCCACCCCCGGATGATTGTTCATGATGACATGAGTCAAATCAACAATCATACTCAGCTACAAACACCTAGTTACATATCTAAAGATCCACATACCATAGCATCAGTAATTTATAGGAACGATGAACGAAATATGACAACAACAACAGTACATCTCAAAGTATAAAGACTAGGTATTAAGCACAGAATAACATGAGTGGAGTCGAGGTACGATATTAACAGTATAGAAACTCATGCACTAAGAATAATCGACTACTTGACCAGGGTAGGAAATATTGCCCACCTAATATGCAGTCCATGTTAACCATCTACACGCCCAAGAATCTATCACAATCAAAGTTCTACAGATGAAACAAACAAACATAACTAAACACTAATATAATCAATCTGTAGGAATAGGAATCTAACCAAATCCTAATCCCAAATCATACCAATAGAACAACCCCATTCATTAACTACTAATCATCGATTCAATTACAACATCAGTTATAATTATCACACCACAATTGTAATTCAACCAAAATCTATGCTTACCTCGCATCGTTCCACTTTCCTCCTAATGAATCCAGAAGCAAACCCACTGTCGAAACCTGTAATCACAAGATATTCAAATTTATCTCTAATCTCCTACTCGCCAATAGAAATTCCCAAGAATAGATGAAATCTTACTAGAAATTGGTGGTATCATCTATAGAACACCCTCCTCCTAATCTGCCAATTTGAGCATTCGGACCATCGCAAGCTACAACTGTGTCATGCTTCTCGGTCATGATGAAAGCGTTATTGCACCCTTAGAAATTTCAATTTGTTGGATTTTCTTCTTGGATTAATTCGGGAGACATCAATAAATCCGAATTTGGAAACTCTTCCTTTTAGCCTCAAGGTCAGCCCGTGAGATGGCGATGAAGATTGGGAAGAAGAGAAGATGGGGATCAGCTGAATGCGAGCTGAGCTCATGACGAGGAGGGGAATGACGGTGGGTTGAAAGAAAAGACCGATTGAAAGAAGAAAGGGCTACAATGGATGAGGCTTGTGGTGGCTGGAGGTCAGTCGCCAAAGGGTTGAGCAGAGGCAGCGACAGAGAGCAAAGAGCAACGGACATCCATCTCTGAAATCATTACAGTGAAGAACAACGTTGGTCGTTGGATAAACCCTCCAGCTGGATGATCTCTGACCTGTAGGGCAGTGGAAATCTAAGCCAGAAATCACCATGAAGGAGAGCAGAGGAGGGTGGAGAAAATCAGGAAAATGGAGGAGAAGCACCATTGAGAAATCGGAAGAAACATATCGGGAGTTGAGGGAAAGAAAAAGGGATCGGAGAAATTAGGAAGGTTGCGGGGAAAAGAAAAATGAGAGAAAATTAAGAAACTTAACTTAAGTTTTGATATTTATATAGTTTAGGTTAATTTAACCCATTAACTCTCTAATCAAGCTTTAATAAAGCCTATTCGCTTTATCCCTAAGAAATATCCATAAGACTTCTATTTAAATTCATAAAAATTCTTGAAATATTCTATTAGAAAATTCCTTAATTAACCAGTCTTATTTATTATTATTTTATTTTCTGATATCTCACATTCTCCCCACTAATAAAAATTTAGCCCCCAAATTTTTTACTTAGTACGAGTAAACAATGTTACACTGATCAAATCGAGTACTTTGCGATAAGTCACACACCTCAAGTAATCAAATGAGGGTATTGGTAGCCTCTAAAATCTATCACGCCTGCTTTCAATAGACCTTCTAAAGTATAAAGAGTTCCTTCATATTGACCATCTATCAAAAGATAAAGAATTGTACTAGAGTGAAGCTCTAAATCCATGACCTATTGGAGACTTTGCCAGAATCATAAGGTGAGTCATTAATCACTCCGAGAAATGATATTCAAGGATATTCCATAAAACTAAAAATCTCCTCGAAATATAATTCCATCAAGAGATCCAATGAAACTCATCTTATGGTTCGGTAGAAAATGAGCAGACTTAGCTAATCGATCATCAATTTCTCAATCACATCAAGTCCTTTCCAAATTCTAGTCAATCACACAATGTAGTCCCTCATAATATGCTCTCACATCCATCTCGTACGTAGCCCTACCGGTCACAAATATTCCATCTTTACTAGTTGACACACCAAACATCAAGCTATGGAATTAACCATGTCCAACATGTCATTCCACCAACACGAATGTTTCAAAACTCACTATTTTTGGATCCACTCTGAATAAATCACCGATCTCGGATGATGAGTCTCCAGAAGCAACTCTTCCTAATTCGAATGCAACTCTGTAACCCACTATTCTCCTCGGAGATGGAGAATTATTTTCTCACAAGAGAAATCTACTGTCCAAAATCCACTCTATAACATAGAATTGGAAGTGACTGGGAGATTATAGTGACCAATCTCTCTTGTTGCAACTTTCCGTGTTCCTGCAACTCTATAGAAGCTACCCACTGGCTAGCCAAAACCCCATGAACATTCTTGCTCCATACATCTACAAATCAGGATAATAACAGCTAAGTCCACGTCATGTGTATGACAACTTATCTCATAGTTCCATCAGCTGTGTAAGCATAAGATACGACTCATTAAACTGCATCGAAATCGCTCCATTCCCCAAAATGTGTAGGGATCCCGAGCGATAAACAAAATTCGCAGCGAAAAACTTAGGATCCCTCCAGAGATCCAAGCAAAAAAAAAATATACTCATTTCAATTATCGATTCTATCCTATAGGAATCGAGATTACCTTCGAAGCGTGCCCTTCAAATTCCAGTCAGCAACACTTGCGGATCTCAGCGTGGTCAGAATGTCCACGCCTCTACGGTGCACACACACACAATCTTGGAGAGAAGAGGTAAGCCCTTTCGGTTGTGCTAGCAACCACTCCAAGGTCTCACTTTTCCACTCTATACTTGGCCCTCTTGTGTTGTGAACGAAAAAATAAAATCTAATTTTCTTTTTTTATTGTCCACGTTGAAGAAGAAGAAGCAACCATAATACACCTTAATGAGACATTAAATGCACTTCCTTATTCTTCATGGTAAAAGAAAGGAAGTCAATTAATGCTCATTAAATGCACATTAATGAGTTTTAAATCCCATTTAAAACCCCATTTATTAATTCGTGTATTATATTATTAATTCGTGTATTATTCATTTTAGCCTTCTTCTCTTGGTTTGACTTGAGTCTAACTCAACATAAACCAATTTGAGTCCTACTCAAATTTAGCCAAGTAATGAGTCTTACACATTCTAGTTAATCCAATTAACTAATAATTCATTTTAGTCAAACCAAAATGATTTCCTCTCCAAAATAATATGTTCTTTGTGTGTGACCCTATAGGCTCTCATAACGTTGGCAATGTATCCAAAACCATTTTAGATACATAAGCAATGAGCGGCATCTAGCAATACATCATTGCTACCCAAGTGATGAGAATGTCGAGATCCGACAACCTCTTCCGTGACTATTATCATATGACAATGTCCTTCTATCCTTGATATCTCAGATCGATCAATGAGGCATAGACCGTGTCACCCTCTTATCAATCTTTATGTTTCTTGATCCCCAAGTAGACTCACTCAAATAAATGAGCTCAATATCTCATATTGACTCATTTGAGCATGGCCATGCATTTCGTGGTCCTACTCTATCAAGAGGCCAAAGATATCACTCCCGTCATATGGGAGGGATAGATCCCATCTACATCACTCACATCCCTCCGCATAATTCGTTACATACTCAGTGATCACCATTATAGTCACCCAATTACGGTGTGACGTTAGACCATACCAAAGTACATAACTCCTTATGTAGGGAACCGTAGTGACTTCAGGTCTAAGGACTATTCATACCAATAGTCACGTGAGAAAGTATATGACACTCATATAACGATCCATGATACTTTCTCATGGTGGGTCAATTCAGTATATATAGTCTCCAATATATATACCCATGTATCAATGTGATATCACATATCCATGACTTGTGAGATCAAGTCATCCATTGACCTACATGCTAGTCTCAATGTATCAATATAGCCCTTGTCTATTAATACAATACTCGACTAAGAATATTTAAGAATAGTGTTCTCTACAGCTTCTCATAATCAATTATACCAATTGATATACTGTAGATAACAACCTACTATTCATGGGCATTATTATATTTATTTAGCTGGCACACGCATAAAGAAATATAATAATCAATCTTTGCCTTTATTAATGCAAGAATATAATACAAAAGTCTCCCTCACCAATCATCTCATAATTGGCACTAAGGGCTCATACTAACAAAATGATGCATCCATGTATAGTTCCATCCACACAGGAAGGATTAACTAGTACTTGTGCAAAAATTGGCCAACGTCTAGGCCCTAAAAATGGGTTTCACAAGATTTTGACCAAATGAATTCCATCACCTTCTTGGTCAAACAAATCAGTGGTATAGTAATGCTAAAAGCATCCTATCCACATCGGTGGTAATAATCAAATCAATCAAGGGAGATGATAACTTCCCTTAAGATCGTAAACATGTCCACAAATATCGTCTAAGATGACACCCACCAATCGGTCCAATCATTTCGAGAATACTTATTTTCTTTAAGTCCATGAACGATTAAATCGTCAATAAGTCTAACAACATTATCAACATCTCATAAAAATTCATACAAAGTATGAAATATCATTTTCTACACACCTGCATCCTTTTTACTCTAAGCTGATGATATCTCAATCATCACACCGACAATGATAATTGTATGACACTACGTCACTACAATATCAACACTCCACTCGTAAAACAACCTTAAAGTATACACAAGTATCCTCAGCTGATCTCAACAGATCATCTATCCACAACGAAGGATATTCATTTCCAACAACCACTGCATCCATCATCAATAATCGATGCATAACCTCAAAGGTCCATCTCTCTTTTAACAAAGAGTTTCGGATCTTCTCAAGAAGAAATACTGGGATAGATAAATATCTCTTCCAACACCTCTTATAATCGCAACTTACGTTCTTCCAATTCCCAGAGTGTTTAGCAATACTGATACCAAAAATAATGACACCCGGTATTAGGTCTTCAATATCGAAACTATTCCCAAAATCACTTCGATTGCATACTCCACTTGCCTATGCAGTGGCAAGCTTGAGAGTTCATCCGAAACTACATCTGAGTACTCTCAGATTATACGCACATCCAAGAGACATATCATACCATAACTTCAACAATTAAACTTGTAGGGATGTATACTGAAAGCCTAGCCTTGGTATGTACATCTTCATTTTCAAATAAGAATCACATGATCATTATTTGCATTTTATGCATATTGTATGATACTTTAAATTGTAGATAACATGGTGTGTGGTGTCGCACAGAAGATCATGTTATCAGTTCCTTGTAGAGTATAAGTAGAGGTTCACAACCAAGATGGTTTTGGACAAACCATTGACATGGTTGTAGTGTAATTTGGTATTGGTTTATCTTGACCATAGAATTACACTAGTACACTTTGTGTGTATTGAGCAGGACCGATTAAGAGGTGATTCAATTTATACTGACTATATAATTGAATCAGACCTCAGATATGTTGGGTTTCCGGCACCGCGGCAAGTGTGTGTTCGAACATGTTTCGTAAACATGTGCACAGCGGAAGGAATAAAATAATAAATCTAATTTATTACAACACACACATCACACGCATGCATAGTACAACATGTGTAGACATAACCGTAAATTCAAATTTTGCAATAAAAGGAAATTTATACTATGTATACCTGACGTATTACTTGTAGCGGGAAAGACATCAACCGGAATGATTATCGCTAGAATCGTCTCTATCCGTATCCACGCCGAGTATCTTCGGGATGACTTCACAAAGTCACGAGCCTCATCTTCGTACGGGTTACTAGCCTCGTGTTTAAGACGATGTGATCAAGAGAAGATCACGATCCGAATCAAAATTCGGATCCAAAATGAGTCCTCAAAAACTCGCTTCTCCGGAGAGGTATTTGTCAACCGTTTGACGAATCCTTCGTCCTCCACCTATGAGGATTACCGGAGATCGAATCCCTGGCAAGGATACCACTGTCGGAGCTCCAAATGTCGTCCAAACGACGCTCCGACAAAAAGGAAACAAGCTGTCTAGTAAACTGGACAGCTTTGTTGGAGGAATAGGAACCTGCCAAATAAGGAAGGTTGAGGCTCACCTTGTCGCCGGACCCAAAGGAGATCACCGGAGCTCCTCCGACAGCAGCTCGACGCTGAAAAGAGGGAAGGACAACACCTTCTGGACGCCGGCAAGGGAGCTCGGTGGTGGTGGGCAGCGGCAAGGTAGGGTTGGCACCAAATACACCAAGGAGAGGAGGGGGCGGCAACTTTGGTTTACAAGGACTTGGATTAGGGCTTAACAAAACTCTTAAGCCCTATTTTATAGAGAAAAATTCTCTTAATGGTTATCGGATCATAACCAAAGGCCTGTTAACCCACTCCATTAATTTAAGTTAAAATAAACCAAACCATGATGGTTTATTTTAAGTTAAAACGAACCGAACAAACTTTTGTTCATTCGTTTAAAACAAACCAAACCCTTTGGTTAATTATCCTCCTTTGGATTAGAACCAAACCAATTTGGTTCATCCATCATGTCTTCATATGACACGGCCCATCCGCACTTCCATTGCGACTGAAACGATTTTATGCTCGCTCCATGTTTGGTCCAACAAAACCAAGTTTCTCTCATTCTGAGAATCTCATTCTCAAGCTCGTTTTAAGTCCTTCGGATTACGCTCGTTGTGCGTGTGACCAAATAGGTTCTCGGTTTATGTTGGCCATCCATAATTAACAATTAATTATAGAATGATCATGAGTGGCACCTAGTAGTACATCATGATCCCCAATTAACCGAAAAGATCAACGGTTGATCCAGAACTACTTATGAAACCCTTCAGCAGCTCGAATCTTAAACATGATGATAAGTAGTACATCATTCTCAAGTGGACTTGGTCCAACATGATGATAAGGATGAGTGGTACTACTCATGGAGTTAGATATTAAATAATTAAATTGTCAGTAATTTAATTAATTAATGGACATTCGATATCTTAAACATGGGAAGATATTTTGTACAAATAATATGTAGAGCCCATATTTAATTATGGAGGTTGGTGAGGTAGATCAATGATGATCCTCTAGTGGAATGGATCATCATTAATGAATCGAGTTATATGTGGTTTGGATCCATTGGGTGGCCAAGATCTAACTACTCCTCATGGTCCTTATTGTAGAATATTATAAATACCTCATGAAGCCTAGACCTAAGTATGTTTTTTGGGTTGACGTTCGAGAGGCTTGGGCGGCAAGGCTTGGGTGTGGTAGGGTTTGCTCTTAGTGCCGACGGCAAGGTTTGAAGTTCTAGGGTTTTTCCTTCTCCATTGCCGGTGCCTCTTCTCCTTCTCCAAGGGTTGTCGGCATCAAGGGTTTAGGGTTATCCTTCTCTCTTGGCCAGCGCCACCTTCTCCCTCTCCTTAGGGCCGGCGGACACCAAGGACTTGGTGTTTGGTGGTCAGCACAAGCAAGGAGAAGAAAGGAGTATTTTTTTCCTTGCCCGGAAAAGTGGTCTAGGAGGCTTCGATTCTTGGAAGATCATCGCCCACACGATGTCCAAGAAGAGGATAGGAATACAATAGAATATCAAGAGGTAAAAGAAGAGGTATAATCTTGTTTAGTTTTGATACTTGTTCTTTTGTATTTGTATGTTATGTATTGACATGGAGCCCGATGATAAACACAAAAATCAGCAAACTGTACATCATCTATTCCATGGCTAATCGAGGAAAAGAGTTAGGTTGCTTGAACAACAAGTTTGTTCATGCGACCACTCAAATCGAATACAACGATGATGAATCGATTGCTTGGGTAATCCATCTCCTTCCGGATTAGTTTTAATTAATGAAATTTTAATCCGGGGATGTGAGACAGGATCGCCATGCACAAGCGACCGAAGGGAAGAAGAGAAACACAACTTTACCTTTAGAACTATCCGTAAGGATATGTCTATAGTGAAAGTATGTCTATCAAAGTCTAAGGGCATCCCTTGACTTCTTGGTTGTTGGTCAACATCTTACCTGACGGTAGAGAAACAACCAATACCCATGCTCTGAATATAGAAACCCTTCTAATCCTATCTAAGAATGTTCCAAACATAGATACTTGTCAACTACCAGTATCTCTCACTATATCAACAAATAGGGTATACTAAAGTAATATCCCGAATGATCAATCCTTCGACTCTCTACATCTCCTCTCGAGTCAAGATGTAAACCCATCCAACTTTGTTCTTGATGGCTAAGTTCCTGTAGATGCAAAGGACTACCATAGAGGAACTGAAATCAACTGCTAAAACTGAGATATAAACCAATACGACTACAACGGAGATGGTAAACATTGTTGTGATGGTAGAGAGTACACCACTGACTATGAAAATACTGAATCACTGTCAACATCGTAGCACACTCCAACTCTGCAAACACTATAGATGCACCTGAGGAGATAATAGTTGTTGTTGTATGCATGAGTCTTCTATGATGTATTTTGCTGATACTGTTGAGTAAATCACTTCTCCCGGATGGAAGTATCAAAGAGCTCCAACTATGTCTGAGGTGGTAGATCGCTGCTGGTGTGATAACTCAATCTTCTGTGATGATATCTGCTGTCGAGATTGTGAATCGTCCTCCCGAAAAAACATCGATAATCTTAAACCGAGTCCTCAAAGTACACCTTCTCATATTTACTGGTTGCTTACAATAGAAATAGATGAACTAATTCAATGGATAATCTTACTTTGTGTGTCGTCGTGATCTGCACTGCACGCACATAATCCCGTCGGAGCCTTTCTTCTAATTTTGTTGATGTACACGAGAACACCCTGATGATTTGTGGTTAGTCTTCTATGGTCAGTAAGTAGCTCATGACCCATGACTCCGATCTTTCTCCTTTTGTCCAACATTTGGAGACTTCTGATTCAAGTATCTGACTTGTATTGTCTGCTTATCCATCTTCCACTCTTAAAACTCTTATACGGAGTTATTTCCAAACTTATGACTCGATAGAAATGTCTACTAGTAAGAACTGATAGAATATCCAAACACCCTGATCTGAATATAAGCCAATAAACCACGGGTGGTTTAAGACATCCGTTCACACTCTTGAGCTATTAGGTGGGGGTAAACTCTACAAGTCTAATGACTTTGCATAATACTCCCATTACAAACGATCATCCTACTTGAAGCTCAAGAATTCTCTGACAACGAGTCAAAGAAAATGACGCAAGGAATTACTCTCTCACCACATCACTACACCACGACCAAGTGATGTGTCATTTCCCAATGGTTATTTCCTACAACTTCCACCAAGTACCGGCTCGAACCCGATAATGGTATGCAACTAACTCTACTTTCTCTATATTACATGAGTTAAGCATTCAAAAGTACCTCCAAAGTTATACAACATAACACAATCAACTCAAGGATCTGAATCCCTATGCAACATTATAAACTAATCCTCCACGATCTATATCAACAATGGTATACATACCTAGTCCATTACCGCCATGGTAACGATCCAACTAGCATAATTAGTGAAAATCTCTAAGACTATAATCTTTGATCTCCATAAGAAATGTGACTACCTGACCCCTTCCTTCCGACTCAGTATCAGTCGACTCTCAAAAGTAATTCACCCTTTCGACAGTAGATCCAAGTCTCGTAGACTCAACAAGTCATTCCCGTGGTCAACTCGAAGCACGCTTACAAATAGTGACTAGCACCCTACATGTCATTCCCTGTTATAAATAACTAAATGCATAGCCAACAAAAAAAATATGTGATAATAGTTATCATACCTTAAACCTTTTAGCTTGGAGATGTTCCGCTATAGCAAAATCCCAGAACTCATAAAACCAAAATCGAGTTAAACAAAACTCGATGTCCAACTGAAATAAAATCCAAAAGTGGTCCTCACAACCTAGCCTCTGATACCAATAAAATTGTCACACCTCGAGAGTATATTTATCCCTTGATCGAACGGTACCCTCTTGTGACAATATAAGATAAACTACCGATACATGGCCCAAAATGGCTACTATCACAAATAAGTTATAAATCACAACAGAATAGACAATTAATAAAAATATAAAGACTCAAATAAGTGTGTACCAGTACGACTTTGACGCAAGAAGAAAACATAGTCAAAACCAACATCCAAATCAAATTCATAATACATACAACACAACCATACACCCAAAATGCGAAAACAACATAGGATACAACCTCAAAACAAATAATCCAAAATAGTACAATAATATGGAATAATATCCATACACTCGGTGTGAGATGAGATCAGTTGGAGGAGCTCCAAGCACTCAATGAGAACTTCTACTTGTTATCTGGGTGACAAGAAAACCCAGGGTCTATGGTGGTGAGTATAAAACTCAACGGTAATATGAAAGATAGTGCATGATCAACAACTAACATATGAAGAGCAACAGGTATACAAATGGCGATGAACAAATATATAGATGGAGATAAACGGTATACAGTCGTAAAGGTGATAAAAAATAACTATCAGTGTAAATCTAAACAATGTATAAACAACTAACTGATCAACTGTACATAATGTAATATAATGACATACCTGAATGGTCTGTAATGACACAACCTATACAACCTTAACAAGTATACAACAATATAACACGTATGATAGGATAGAGTAACACTACCTCTATAATCAATAAATGGTCTTGCAAACATACTACAACAAATACAACAATGTACCTGATCCAACCTACTCAAAATCATGATACTGGTCAAATACATACAACCGTCCAATAAACTCGTACACTGGTACTCCACACACAACAACATAGAATATGCAAATAACATGGAAGATGATGTACAATCAAATGCAACAAACATAGCTCAATCAAATGTAACATCACAACAAGCATATATAGACTGTATCTAAATATACTACTCACACTCACACACATATATATACATAAATATATGTATATGTATATATATGCAAATTCCCTCACACATGGCAATGCAAATGCATGGTATTGCATACACACCCCACTCGCTACCACGATCCCAGTGTGGCCTAGGTGGCAAGACATGACAACTGTCCCAACTCAATAATAACCACTACTCTCGAGTGGCCGACTGGGCAGTATGAATAAGTAGCTATAAGCTTGTTATATCTTACAGCAATGGGGGTCCCTATTGCTGGCCACTCCGACTGATAATATCTATGAGTGGTCGAGTGCCACACACACTGGACAACTGCTCGCAACTCCAACTACCACTATCAATAGTGGTCGCGTGTGGCACAACAAATAAACTGCCCTCACACCAGTTACTACTACCACGAGTAACTGTGGAGGCAGGATGACTGATGACCCTCTCAACCACAAGGGAGACCAAGTCGCCAGCATGCATGTAAATGGAATGAATGCACAACCACACATACGCACATCCACGACACACTATCTATCCCATAGAGGGTCATATACAACTAACAATCGACCATGCTAAGACATATGATCCATAATTTATACAACCCATACTACCATGTATAGAGACATATGATCCGTAAGTTATACAACGAAAGGTAAAATGATACAACTACCAACTCTATATTAAGGACATCACCCACCCCCGGATGATTGTTCCTGATGACATGAGTTAAATCAACAACCATACTAAGTTACATACACCTGGTTAAATATCTAAAGATCCACATACCATAGCATCAGTAATTTATAGCAACGATTAACGAAATATGACAACAACAACAGTATATCTCAAAGTACAAAGACTAGGTATCAAGCATGGAAGAACATGAGTGGATCAAGGTACAATATTAACAGTATAGAAAATCATGTACTAAGAATAATCGGCTACCTGACCAAGGTAGGAAATATTACCCATCTAATATGCAGTCCATGCTAACCATCTACACATCCAAGAATCTATCACAATCAAACTTATGCAAATGAAACATACAAACATAATTAAACACTAATATAATAAATCTATAGGAATAGGAATCTAACCCATGAAGGTAGGAAACTTCGCTTCCCACTTCAACTCGGTCGCATGTTCATGGCAATCCCTTCGACGTCCCCGGATAAAAAAATTTATCCTTCACAAGAGGGATTGGCCAAGCAACCGTGTCATCGTCGTGCTATTCGATTAGAGTAGTCACTTGAACAAACTAGTTGTTCAAGCGACCAACCTCTATTCTACGAATAGCCACGGAATAGACGATGGACGGATCGCCGGCTTTTGTGTTTATGTTCGGGGTCCAAATATATTTAGCCACAAAACAGAATATATCATGCATATATAATTGAAAACAATTACAAACATGTTACATATGTAGATAGATAAGTGTTATCCCTCTCGATCTTCTATTGTATGACCTTCCTCCTTTCAGACATCGTGTGGGCGACGATCTACCAAAAGTTGAAGCTCCTAGATCACCAATCTTCCTTCCTTCCTAGTTCCGAGCAAGAGGAAGAATAGAAACAAGACCCTTCTCCTTTCTTTAGCCAACCAACAAACAACAAGCAAGTTGCTTGCCGCCAACCAACAAGGAGAAGATGAGAAAGATGAATGCTGGCCAAGAGCTCCAAGGGAGGACCCTAAGCCTTGTTTCTGTTGGCAACGTGCTATTCCTCGGAAGGCTCATTGGCTCCCATGTCCCCGGATTAAAATTTTCAACAATGAAAACTAATCCGAATGGGATGAGTTTCCTTAGCACAACCTATTCGTCGTCGTGCTAACAACTTGAGTGGTCGCTTGAACAAACTAGTTGTTCAAGCAACACAACTCTTCTAGTTGATTAGCCAGGGAAGAGACGACGGATGGATCGCCGATTTTTGTGTTTCTTATTTGGGGTCCATGATTATACAAATACATACAAATGTAAACTAGTATAATCAACATATACTAACATAAAGAACATAAGCTAGCATATCAATAAGAACATTCAAAGAACAATAATAAAAGTTGTAAAACTTTTATACCTCTTGATCTTCTATCGTATGTCCTAACCTCCTTGTAGACTTCGTGTGGGCGAAGATCCTCCACAAGTTGAAGCTTCCTAGATCTTCTTCAATCCAAAGAATGAAGAACTCTATTTCCCTTCTTTCTTGAGCCAACCACCAATCCACAAAGGATTGATCCCGCCGGCCCCAAGAATAGAGAGAATAATATGGAAACAACCAAGGAACCGAACTAGGGACAAACCCTAGCTTCTAGTGTCGCCGGCCAAGATGGAGTGAAGAGGAGAAAAGGAACATGTTGGGTGCCGGCCAAGGTATAGGGAAAAGAGAAGTAGCCGGCAACACCCTAGGAAGAAGAAGAGCACTTCCCCTATAGTTGCCGCCCAACCAAGCTTTCAAACCCTAGCCGCCCAACCTTTCTTCCTTTGGATTTCTTGCCGCCCAACCATGGTGGAAAGAAGAGATCTAGGAGCTAGCCACCTTCAAGGAAGAAGAAGAGATCTTCCACAAGTTTCCGCCCACCCTTCTTTCCTAACCTTGGCCGCCCATCCAAAGGAGCCAAACCCTAATTAGGGTTTCCTCCTTAGGGTTTCTTGCCGCCCAAGCAAGGCTTGGCAAAACCCTAATCTCCTTAGCATCCATCATCCAACCAAAAAACTTAGTTGCCGCCCAACCCAATCTCCCATATATATAGAGTTAGGTTTAGGCCTTGGTTTAATCTCCACCGTTGGTTCTAGGGTTTTAATCTCAACCGTCGGATCTAGAGATTTAATCTCAACCGTCGGTTCTAGGGTTTTAATCTCAACCGTTGGATCTAGGGTTTCATCCCAACCGTCGGATCTAGGGATTTAATCTCAACCGTCGGTTCTAGGGATTTAATCCCAACCGTCGGATCTAGGGATTTAATCTCAACCGTCGGTTCTAGGGATTTAATCCCAACCGTCAGATCTAGAGATTTAATCTCAACCGTCGATTCTAGGGATTTAATCCCAACCGTCGGATCTAAAGATTTTTTTTCCATTATTTGATCTAGACTTCATGAGGTTTATATTAGGCTACGATAGGGACCATGAGGAGGAGTTGGATCTTGGCCACCCAATGGATCGGAACCACACAAACTTGATCCATCAATGATGTTCCATTCCACTAGAGGATCATCATTGAATTACCTCACCAACCCCCATAAATTAATATGGGCTCCATATATTATTTGTACATTCATCTCCCCGTGTTTAAGATATCGAATGTCCGTCAATTAATTGAGTTACTGACCATCAATTAATTAACATCTAACTCCTCGAGTAGTACCACTCAACCTTATCATCATGTTGACTAAGTCAAATAATAAAACTTTGGTTATGGAAAATTCCCTTTATGTACCTTTATTTAGAAAGAATTTAGTTTCAGTTTCTAAATTATTATGGATGGATATTCTATTTCTTTTAATGACAGAGTTGTTATAAAAAGGAATAGGGAGAATATCTATTCAGGTACATTCAAAGGAAATTTGAACCAAAACCTCCCACGATGCGATGGTGGAGATTAAATCTCTAGATCCGGGATCAATCCTTTGTGGATTGGTGGTTGGCTCATGCAAGAAGGGAAAGAGAGTTCTTCATTCTTTGGATTGAAGAAGATCTAGGAAGCTTCAACTTGTGGAGGATCTTCACCCACACGAAGTCTACAAGGAGGTTAGGACATACGATAGAAGATCAAGAGGTATAAAAGTTTTACAACTTTTATTATTGTTCTTTGAATGTTCTTATTGATATGCTAGCTTATGTTCTTTATGTTAGTATATGTTGATTATACTAGTTTACATTTGTATGTATTTGTATAATCATGGACCCCGAATAAGAAACACAAAAACCGGCGATCCGTCCGTCGTCTCTTCCGTGGCTAATCAACTAGAAGAGTTTTGTTGCTTGAACAACTAGTTTGTTCAAGTGACCACTCAAGTTGTTAGCACGACGACGAATAGGTTGTGCTAAGGAAACTCATCCCATCCGGATTAGTTTTCGTTGTTGAAAATTTTAATCCGGGGACATGGGGGCCAATGAGCCTTCCGAGGAATAGCACGTTACCAACATTTGGTATCAGAGCCACAGTTTCCAGTTTTGTGTGTTTTGGATTCGGTTACTTTCACACACTTATCATATATTGTGTATGCCAGATAATAGTAGGATGTGCATAGGCTAACTTTTTGGTTGCAGGCATAAGATCCAACTATTATGGCTATATATGTGTGTATGTAATTGCATGTGTGTGTGATTGTATATTATTTTAATCCTCGGGGTTGACGATGCTAAATTAGTATTTAATTTTTCTAATTCAATACGGCATTGTTTAGCCACTCTTTATTTTATTTTACTTTCGATCTAGATTTCATGTACACTCCCTCGTGGAGTATAGGATGGATGGATGTAAAATAAAATAGGTTTTATTCTCTGCTCGGATCTCCGGATGGCTCGTACATGGCGTAGGAGGAGCGGACGAGGTGGCGACACGATGGGACGCATATTGGAGAACAATGCCATAATAGTTGGAAAAATTCTGATTTTTCCATATTTATTGCTGATTTGTTTTATATGCATGTTGTGTGTGTTTGAAAATTCCTCATTTTCAATTTACTAAGTGGGAGAGGGATATTTTAATTAATTCCCGCGGCCTCCATTACAATTTGACGTGTGATGCAATAAACTTGCGCGTTGGCTCTGAGTGCCTTCCTACCCATCGGATGAGTTTGTTTGCGGATCACTAGGTCAAATAATGGTTATAGGAAATTATCTAGGAGCGTGTGTACTTCCACAGCGGTAAGGCACATAATCCGAAATAATTCCCTTAGTACCGTGTAATGGTGCACACTTAGATGCAAATAAAAAGTAGTTTTATTTGTAGGGCCGAAGAGAAACCAACTATTAATTTTATTTGTCAAAAAATAAGGTTGACAAGTTAATAAAATTAATGGGTTAAACCTCCTCTTACAAATGTAGAATTCGTAAACGTCCACACTATCGTGGCATGCGATATTCTCGGTGTTTGAGGTGTTGGTTGATTTCGAAATTATATTTTTTGAGGAATCAATAATTTTTATTGAAATTTACAGTAATAATAAGCATGTTGTGTGTGCTTGAAAATTCCTCATTTTCAATTTACTAAGTGGGAGAGGGACATTTTAATTAATTCCCGCGGCCTCCATTACAATTTGACATGTGATGCAACAAACTTGCGCGTCGGCTCTGAGTGCCTTCCTCCCCATCAGATGAGTTTGTTTGCGGATCACTAGGTCAAATAATGGTTATAGGAAATTATCTAGGAGTGTGTGTACTTCCACAGCGATAAGGCACATAATCCGAAATAATTTCCTTAGTACCGTGTAATGGTGCACACTTAGATGCAAATAAAAAGTATCCTCCCCATCGGAGTCACTGCTTTTATTTGTAGGGCCAAAGAGGAACCAACTATTAATTTTATTTGTCAAAAAGTAAGTTTGACAAGATAATAAAATTAATGTGTAAAACCTCCTCTTACAAATGTAGAATTCGTATACGTCCACACTATCGTGGCATGCGATATTCTCGGTGTTTTGAGGTGTTGGTTGATTTCGAAATTTTATTGTTTGTGGAATCAATAATTTTTTGAAATCTAAAGTAATGATCTATGTGATTCTTAGGATTTTCAAAATTGACTTTCAGTCCACTTACTGTGATACTAAAGGAAATAAACTTACTGTACCCAAATAATGTTGATTGGAAAAGAATCCAGATATTGTCTTATTTGCTAGGAAGTACATGTATGCACTCTTCGAAGAGTATCCTCAAGCCATGGTTGCTCCAAAAGGTTTCTACTTCTAAGCCGAAAGGTAAGAAGAAGGATAAACAAGGTGGAGAAAATGTGGTGGGAGAATCTCAGGGAGGAGTGAAGAAGCCGAAAGGCAAGTACTTCACTTACAAGCAGGATGGACATTAGAAGGAGGGTTGTCCCAATCCAAAGCAGAACAAAAGTATATCCTTTGGTCTAGTCGTTGTAACATGGTTAGCGGTGTTATCTACCGGCACCTGGTGTGTAGATACGAGAGCCACTAATCATGTTTGCAATACTTTGCAGGGGTTCCAGGAAACCCGATGACTAGCTAAAGGGGATATTACCATTTACTTGGGCAATGCCATGAAGATGGCGGCTATTGCAGTGGGAGATGTTTTATTTATCTTTTGAGAAAAATAAAGGTTTTGGTTCTTAAGAATTTCCTTTATGTACCCTTATTTAGAAAGAATTGATTTCAGTTTCTAAATTGTTTTTGGATGGATAATCTATTTCTTTTTATGCCAGATTTATTATAAAAGGAATAGGGACATTATCTATTCAGGTACATAGATAGGAAATTTATAACTTGAACCACAAGCTCCCACGGTGCAAATAGAAGTTATTAACTCATCTTCTAATTCCGATAAGAGAAAAGAACCTTCGAAAATGAACCAAACATATCTTTTGACATCTTAGGTTTGGTCACATTAACCTAAGCAGAATTCAATTGGTTGATAGCTGATGGACCTTTGGGTTCATTAGTGGTGGAGGATCTCCCAACCTGTGAATCTTGCTTGGAGGGTAAGATGACCAAGAGGCCTCTCAAGGCCAAGGGGTATAGATACAAAGATGTGTTGGAATTGGTTCATTCTGATTCGTATGGTCCTATGTCTATCTAGACAAGTGGTAGTTTTGAACATTTCATCTTTTTCATAGATGATTGTTCAAGATACAGATGACACTACAATCTGATCGTGGTGGTGAGTACCTCTTGGGAGAGTTTAGGAACTACTTATCTGAGGTTGGGATTCAATCTCAATTGACTGCACCTGGCACACCCCAGCAGAACGGTGTAGCAGAGTAAAGGAATATGACTCTTATGGAGATGGTTAGATCGATGATGAGTTATTCTGACTTGCCAGATTCGTTCTGGGGATATGCTATAGATACGACGGTATACATTCTGAACCTGGTTCCATCTAAATCAGTGCCTTCTACTCCCACGTAATATGGATGGGCGAAGCCTAGTCTAAGACATATTCGATATGGGAGTCCAAAGACATGTGTTGAAAGCGAATCGGTAAGTTGGAACCTCGTACAGAAGTATGCATGTTCATTGGCTATCCCAGGGGAACGAAGGGTGGATTGTTTTATAGTCCTAGAGATCAGAGGGTGATCGTTAACATGAACGCCAGATTTCTAGAGGAAGACTATGTGATGAGCCACAAGCCCAAGGGTAAAATTATTCTTGAGGAGTTAAAAGGGAAGTCACTTCTTTAGTACCACCGGTACAAGAGGATATACCACATGTCACTGCACCGCGTGTCACAGAGGATACGCAGATGATACCTCGTCGTAGTGGGAGGGTTGTTAGACAACCTTATTGATTCATGTTCTTGGGTGAATCTTCTGATTTAGTCCCTAGCAAACATGAACCTGATCCCTAGACATACGACGAGACAATCCAAGATATAAATACGACATCTTGGCAAAGTGCAATGAATACTGAGATTGAATCTATGGATTCAAGTCAGGTCTGGGAGCTCTTATGCATAGCAGCTCATATGGATTATGAGGTGTGGCAGATGGATGTCAAGACAACTTTCCTTAATGGAAGTCTTGAGGAAAACATCTATATGAAGCAACCAGAGGGATTCATTGCAAGGGAAAATAGCGTATTGTATGTAAGCTTAATCGGTCCGTTTATGGACTGAAGCAAGCTTTGAGGTCTTGGAACATCCGCTTTGATTAGGTAAATCCAGACTTATGGATTTATTCAAAGTCCGGATGAGTCTTGTGTATACAAGAGATGTGAGGGAAACATAGTGGTATTTCTTATACTAAATGTAGATGACATTTTGGTAGTTGGCAACAATATCAGAGTGTTATTAGACGTCCCAAGCTTCATACATAGACATGATTTTGGATCGTTTTAGCATGCAGAACTCCAAGAAGGGTTTTCTACCTTTCAGGTATGGAGTTCCTTTATCTAAGGAGATGTGTCCTAGATCATCTGAGGTGATAAAGGAGCTGAAGGCGGTTCCTTATGCTTCGACAGTAGGAAGCCTCATGTATGCTATGTACGAGACAAGATATCTGCTTTGCCGTGGGCATGGTTAGTAGATATCTGAGTAATCCAGGACAGGGACATTGGACTACGGTAAAAGCATATATTGTAGTGCCTGAGAAGGACTAGGGATTATATGCAAGTTTACCGGGCAGACCAATTACTTCCTGTGGGTTGCATGGATTGCGATTTCCAATCAGATAGGGATAACAGTAAGTCTACCTCGGGGTTTGTATTTACTTTTGGAGGTGGAGCCATTGTATGGAGGAGTGTCAAGCAGAAATGCGTGGCGGACTCCACCATGGAAGCTGAGTATATGGCAGCCCCTGTGGCGGCCAAAGAAGCTGTGTGGTTCAGGAACTTCCTGATGGACTTGGATGTGATTCCTGGTTTGCCCAGAACTATCACAATTTATTGTGATAATAATGGTGCAGGTGCAAACTCGAAGGAACCACGAGCCCATAAGGCTAGTAAACACATAGAGTGCAAGTACCACCTGATACGAGAAATCGTAAAGGAGGTAGAAGTTGCAGTCGCCTAGATTGCATCAGAGGATGACCTGGTAGACCCTTTCACTAAGGCCCTTCTGGCGAGAGCTTTGATAGGCATGTGGAAGGAAGGGGAATCAGATGTATGGCAGTATGAGGACAACATAGTCTTTTAGTATAAGTGGGAGATTGTTGGGATGTATACTGAAAGCCTAGCTCTTTTGTATGAACATCTTTATTTTGAAATAAGAATCACATGATCATTGTTTGCACTTTATTTATATATGTGCATATTGTCTAATACTTTATATTGTAGATAACATGGTGCTTGGGTGTGGCACAGAAGATCATGTTATCAGTCCCTTGTAGAGTATAAGTAAAGGCTCACAACCAAGATGGTTTTGGACAAACCATTGGCATGGTTGTAGTGTAGCTTGGTATTGTTTTGTCTTGAACATAGAGTTACACTAGTACACTTAGGTGTATTGAGCAGGACCGACATAGAGGTGATTCAATTTATTGCTGACTACATAATTGAATCGGACCTCGGATATTATGTTGTACATGCTCTTAATCCCAATATAATAATGGACACATGTACTTAGTATTTATTTCTTTGATTTACCAATGGGTGAGATTTAGATGGATTAAATCAATATGCCCGGTAAGTTGGGAAATGATATTATTTACATGGTGTGCCATTGATTATAGGAGGAAACCGTGTCCTATATATTCGGTTGATGATGTCCCCTTGAGGAGCTCATAAGGTTCATCATGTAAACCCTGCAGGTTGACTTAGTCAACATGATGATAAGGTTGAGTGGTACTACTCGAGGAGTTAGATGTTAATTAATTGATGGTCAGTAAATCAATTAATTGATGGACATTCGATATCTTAAACACGGGGAGATGGATGTACAAATAATATATGGAGCCCATATTAATTTATGGGGGTTGGTGTGGTAATTCAATGATGATCCTCTAGTGGAATGGAACATCATTGATGGATCAAGTTTGTGTGGTTCCGATCCATCGGGTGGCCAAGATCCAAATCCTCCTCATGGTCCCTATCGTAGCCTAATATAAACCTCATGAAGTCTAGATCAAATGATGGAAAACAAATTTCTAGATCCGACTGTTGGGATTAAATCCCTAGAACCGACGATTGAGATTAAATCTCTAGATCCGACGGTTGGGATTAAATCACTAGAACCGACGGTTGAGATTAAATCCCTAGATCCGACGGTTGGGATGAAACCCTAGGTCCGACGGTTGAGATTAAAACCCTAGAACCGACGGTTGAGATTAAATCTCTAGATCAGACGGTTGAGATTAAAACCCTAGAACCGATGGTGGAGATTAAACCAAGGCCTAAACCTAACTCTATATATATGGGAGATTGGGTTGGGCGGCAACTAAGTTTTTTGGTTGGATGATGGATGCTAAGGAGATTAGGGTTTTGCCAAGCCTTGCTTGGGCGGCAAGAAACCCTAAGGAGGAAACCCTAATTAGGGTTTGGCTCCTTTGGATGGGCGGCCAAGGTTAGGAAAGAAGGGTGGGCGGAAACTTGTGGAAGATCTCTTCTTCTTCCATGAAGGTGGCTAGCTCCTAGATCTCTTCTCTCCACCATGGTTGGGCGGCAAGAAATCCAAAGGAAGAAAGGTTGGGCGGCTAGGGTTTGAAAGCTTGGTTGGGCGGCAACTATAGGGGAAGTGCTCTTCTTCTTCCTAGGGTGTTGCCGGCTACTTCTCTTTTCCCAATACCTTGGCCGGCACCCAACATGTTCCTTTTCTCCTCTTCACTCCATCTTGGCCGGCGGCACTAGAAGCTAGGGTTTGTCCCTAGTTCGGTTCCTTGGTTGTTTCCATATTATTCTCTCTATTCTTGGGGCCGGCGGGATCAATCCTTTGTGGATTGGTGGTTGGCTCAAGCAAGAAGGGAAAGAGAGTTCTTCATTCTTTGGATTGAAGAAGATCTAGGAAGCTTCAACTTGTGGAGGATCTTCTCCCACACGAAGTCTACAAGGAGGTTAGGACATACGATAGAAGATCAAGAGGTATAAAAGTTTTACAACTTTTATTATTGTTCTTTGAATGTTCTTATTGATATGCTAGCTTATGTTCTTTATGTTAGTATATGTTGATTATACTAGTTTACATTTGTATATATTTGTATAATCATGGACCCCGAATAAGAAACACAAAAACCGGCGATCCGTCCGTCGTCTCTTCCGCGGCTAATCAACTAGAAGAGTTGTGTTGCTTGAACAACTAGTTTGTTCAAGCGATCACTCAAGTTGTTAGCACGATGACGAATAGGTTGTGCTAAGGAAACTCATCCCATCCGGATTAGTTTTCGTTGTTGAAAATTTTAATCCGGGGACATGGGAGCCAATGAACCTTCTGAGGAATAGCACGTTGCCAACAGTTTCCACCGGCCAAGGAGATGAGAAGAGCTAGGTTTGGACGCCGGCCAAGGGAGGAGAGGGGTTGTATGGGCGCCGGCCACCAAAGAAGAAGAAGAAGATAAGGAAAAGGTTTCCTTATTTTGTGCCACCAACTACAAAACCATAATCTCCAATGCTTGCCGCCCTTTGCCCTAATCCTATCTCTAATGGGATTCTCTTGCCGCCCACCCCCTCCTCTCCTTTTATAGAGTTAGGGATAAGCCTTGTTTTAATCTACACCATTGGTTCTAGGGATTTAATCTCAACTGTCGGATCTAGAGATTTAATCTCTACCTTTGGATATAGAGTTTTGTTTTCATCCATTGGATCTAGGCTTCATGAGGTTTTAATAGGTTACAATAGGGACCATGAGGAGGAGTTGGATCTTGGCCACCCAATGGATCAAGCCCACATAAAGTCCGATCCATTAATGATAATCCAATCCACTAAATGATTATCATTGATCTACCTCACCAACCCCCATATGTTAATATGGGCTCCATATATTATTTGTACATTTTTCTCCCCATGTTTAAGATCTCGAATGTCCATCGATTAATTAATTTACTGACCATTAATTAATCAACATCTAACTCAATGAGTAGTACCACTCAACCTTTTCATCATGCCGGACCAAGTCCACTTGCAGGGTTTAAATGATGAACCTTATGAGCTCCTCAAGGGGACATCATCATCCTAATATATAGGACACGGTTTCCTCCTATAATCAACGACATACCATATAAATATAATCATTTCCCAACTTACCGAGCCTATCGATTTAATCTATAAATCTCGCCCATTGGTAAATCAAAGAAGTGAATACTAAGTATATGTGCCTGTTATTATATCGGGATTAAGAGCATGTACAATATAATATCTGAGGTCTGATTCGATTATGTAATCAGCAATAAATCGAATCCCCTCTAAGTCGGTCCTGCTCAATACACATAAAGTGTACTAGTGTGATTCTATGGTCAAGACAAACCAATACCAAATCACACTACAACCATACTAATGGTTTGTCCAAAGCCATCTCGGTTGTGAGCCTATACTTATACTTTACAAGGAGCCGATAACATGATCTCCCGTGTGACACCACACACCATGTTATCTACAATGTAATGTATTAGACAATATGCATCACTATAAATATGCAAACAATGTTCATGTGATTCTTATTTCAAAATAAAGATCTTCATACAAAAGATAGACTTTTCAGTATACATCCCAACAATCTCCCACTTATACTAAAAGACTATGATGTCCTCAAACTGCCATACATCTGATTCCCATTCCCTCCACATGCCTATCAAAATCTCTCGCCGGAAGGGCCTTAGTGAAAGGATCTGCCAGGTTATCCACCGATGCAATCTTGGCCACAGCAACTTCTCCTCTCTTTACGATTTCTCGTATCATGTGGTACTTGCGCTCTATGTGTTTACTTTCCTAATGGGCTCGTGGTTCCTTCGAGTTTACAACTGCACCACTATTATCACAATAAATTTTGATAGTTCTGGGCAAACCAGGAATCACATCCAAGTACATCAGGAAGTTCCTGAGCCACACAGCTTCTTTGGCCGCCTCAGAGGCTGCCACATACTCAGCTTCCATGGTAGAGTCCGCCATGCATTTTTGCTTGACACTCCTCCATACAATGGCTCCACCTCCCAAAGTAAACACAAAACCTGAGGTAGACTTACTGTTATCCCAATCTAATTGGAAGTCAGAATCCGTATAACCCACAGGGAGTAATTGGTTTGCCTGGTAAACTAGCTTATAATCCCTAGTCCTTCTCAGGTACTTCATTATATGCTTTACCGCAGTCAAATGTCCCTGTCCTGAATTACTCTGATATCTGCTGACCATGCCCACGGAAAAGCAAATATCTGGTCTCGTACATAGCATCACATACATGAGGCTTCCTACTTCCGAAGAATAAGGAACCACCTTCATCTCCTCTATCTCCTCAGATGTTCTAGGACACATCTCCTTAGATAAAGGAACTCCGTGCCTGAAAGGTAAAAAACCTTTCTTGGAGTTTTGCATGATAAAACGATCCATAATAGTGTCTATGTATGAAGCTTGAGATAAGCACAACTTCCTTTTCCTGCGATCCCTTATAACCTTGATCCCAAGGATGTGTCCCACATCTCCCAAGTCCTTCGTATCAAACTGTTTGGACAACCACACCTTTACGGTGATAACACCTTGACATTGTTGCCAATTAACAAAATGTCATCTACGTATAGTACAAGAAATACCACTACGTTCCCGTCACATCTCTTTTATACACAAGACTCATTCGGACTTTGAATAAATCCATAAGACTGGATTACCTCATCAAAGCGGATGTTCCAAGACCTCAAAGCTTGCTTCAATCTATAAATGGGCCGATTAAGCTTAAATACAAGATGCTCTTTGCCCTTCGCAATGAATCCCTCTGGTTGCTTCATATAAATATTTTCCTCAAGACTTCCATTAAGGAAAGCTATCTTGACATCCATCTTCCACACCTCATAATCCATATGAGCTGCAATGCATAAGAGAATCCGGATAGACTTAAGCATGGTCACCGGCAAAAAAGTCTCCTCATAATCGATACCCTCTTTCTGAGTATACCCCTTTGCAACAAACCTTTCTTTGAAGGTCTCAACCTTCCCATCTATTCCTCTCTTTCTTTTGTAGATCCACTTGCATCAAATGGTTTTTACACCATCGGGTGGTTCTACTAGCTCCCAGACCTGATTCGAATCCATAGATTCAATCTCAGTATTCATTGCACTTTGCCAAGATACCGCATCTTTATCTTGGATTGCCTCATCATATGTCCAGGGATCAGGTTCATGTTCGCCAGGGATCAAATCAGAAGATTCTCCCAAGAACATGAATCTATCAGGCTGTCTCACAACCCTCCCACTATGACGAGGTATTACCTGTGTATCCTCTGTGACACGTGGTGCAGTGACTTGTGGTATATCCTCTTATACCAGTTGTACTGAAGAAGAGACTTCCCCTTTTAATTCCTCCAGAACAATCTTACTCATGGGCTTGTGGTTTATCACATAGTCTTCCTCTAGAAATTTGGCATTCGTGCTAATGATCACCTTCTGATCTCTAGGACTATAAAACAAACCACCTTTCGTTTCCCTAGGATAGCCAACGAACTTTCGTACTTCTATACGAGGTTCCAACTTACCAGCATCCACCTTTAGCACATGTGATGGACTCCCCCAAATCCGAATATGTCATATACTAGGCTTTCGCCCAGTCCACAATTCTGTGAGAGTAGAAGGCACTGATTTAGATGGGACCAAGTTTAGAATATACACTGTCGTATCTAGAGCATATCCCCAGAATGAATCTGGCAACTCAGAATAACTCATCATCGATCTAACCATCTCCATAAGAGTCCTATTCCTTCGCTCTGCTACACCATTCTGCTAGGGTGTGCCAGGTGCAGACAATTGGGATTGAATCCCAGCCTCTGATAAGTAATTCCTAAACTCTCCCAAGAGGTACTCACCACCACGATCAGATCATAGTGTCTTGATACTTTTGCCTTGACGTTTCTCCGCATTAGCCTTGAATTCTTTGAACTTGTCAAAGCATTCAGACTTGCGGCGCATCAAGTAAATCTATCCATATCTTGAATAATCGTCTATAAAAGAGACGAAATACTCAAAATCACCTCTAGCCTGGATAGACATTGGACCACACAAATCAGAATGAACCAATTCTAAAACATCTTTGGCTCTATACCCCTTGGCCTTAAAAGACCTCTTGGTCATTTTACCCTCCAAGCAAGATTCGCAGGTTGGGAAATCTTCCACCACTAATGAACCCAGAGGTCCATCAGCTATCAACCTTTGAATTCTGCTTAGGTTAATATGACCAAGCCTAAGATGCAAAAGATATATTTGGTTCATCTTCGAAGGTTCTTTTCTCTTATTGAAATTAGAAGATGAGTTATTAGCTTCTATTTGCATCGTGGGAGCTTTTGGTTCAAGTGCGTATAAATTTTCTATCAATGCACCCGAACAGATAATGTCCCTATTCCTTTTTATAACAACTCTGTGATTAAAAGAAATAGAATATTCATCCATAAACAATTTAGAAACTAAAATTAAATTCTTTCTAAATAAAGGTACATAAAGGCAATTCTTAAGAACCAAAACTTTATTTTTCTCAAAAGATAAATAAACGTCTCCGACTGCAACAGCCGCCACCTTTGTGTCATCGCCCAAGTATATGGTAATCTCTCCCTCAGCCAGTCGTCTGGTTTCCTGGAACCCTTGCAAAGTATTGCTGACATGATCAGTGGCTCCCGTATCTACACACAAGATGCCGGTAGATAACACCGCTAAACATGTTTCAACGACTAGACCAAAAGATATACCTTTGTTCTGCTTGTGGTTGGGGCAGTCCTTCTTCCAGTGTCCAGTCTGCTTACAAGTGAAGCACTTGCTTTTCGGCTTCTTCACTCCTCCCTGAGTTCCTTCCACCGCCTTTGCCCCAGCTTGTTTCTTCTTCTTCTTGCCTTTCGGCTTAGAAGTAGAAACCTTTTGGGTGACCATGGCATGCGCCTGAGCACTCTAACGAAATAGCCCCTCTGTCGCCTAGAGTTTTGTCAGAAGCTCCGCCAATGAATACAACCTCTTGCTCATGTTGTAGTTTAGGCGAAACTGCTCAAAACTCCTAGGTAGAGACTGGTGAATGATATCGACCTGGGTTTCCCCATCAATCTCAGCTCTGAGGACTTCCAACTCATTTAAATGAGCCATCATCTTGAGAACATGATCCCTCACGGGTGTTCCCTCGATCATGGTGGTCGTCATCAAGTTCCTTATGGCTTCCTGCCTTGCAGCCCGATTCTGGTGTCCGAAAAGCTCTTTGAGATTGAGCATCATGTCATAAGCAGTGGGCATGGTTTAATGCTGATGTTGCAATACATTTGACATAGATGCAAAAATGTAACACCGCGCCATCTCATCGGCCTTGATCTACTTCTTATAACTCTCCTTCTCCTTTTCCCCAGAATCATCCGCAGGCATTGGAGGGCACTCTTCGAGGAGTATATATTTGTATTCCTCAGCAGTCAAGATAATGTCAAGATTCCTCTTCCAATCAACATAGTTGGGTCAAGTAAGTTTATTCTCTTTCAGTATCACAGCAAGTGGGTTGAAAGTCATTTTGAAAGAAAACCTAAGAATCACATAGATCAAAACATTAGTTTTCAAAAAATTATTGATTCCTCAAACAATAAAATTTTAAAATCAACCAACACCTCAAAACACCGAGAATATTGTATTCCATGATAGTGTGGACGTATACGAATTATACATTTGTAAGAGGAGATTTTACCCATTAATTTTACTATCTTGTCAACCTAACTTTTTGACAAGTAAAATTAATAATTGGTTCCTCTTTGGCCCTACAAATAAAAGCAGTGACTCCGATGGGGAGGATACTTATATTTGTATCTAAGTGTTCACCATTACTTGGTACCAAGAAAATTATCTCGGGTTATGTGCCTTCTGATGGGGAAGTACACACGCTCCTTAATAATTTCCTATAACCATATTTGACCTTGTGATCCGCAAACAAACTCATCCGATGGGGAGGAAGGCACTCAGAGCCGACGCGCAAGTTTGTTTGCATCACATGTCAAATCGTAATGGAGGCCGTGGAAATTTATAAAAATATCCCTCTCCCACCTAGTAATTTGAAATTGAGGAATTTTCTAGCCTACCACATGCATATCAAACAATAGGCAATAAACATGAAAAATAAAATTTTCCAACTATTATGGCTTTTGTCTTCAATATGTCTCCCGTCGTTTTGCCATCTCGTCCGCTCCTCCTACGCCATGTACGAGCCATCCGGAGATCCGAGCCGAGAAAAAAAATATATTAGTTTACATTTTTCGATCATATACTCCACGAGGGAGTGTACATAAAATCTAGATCGAAAGTAAACTAAAATAAAAAGAGTGGCTAAACAATGTCGTATCTAATGTACAAAAATTAAATATTAGCCTCGTCAACCCCGAGGATTCAACAAAATATACAATTACACACATACAATCACATAGACACACATGACCATAATAGTTGGATCCTATGCCTGCAACCAAAGAGTTAACCTACGCATATCCTACTATTATCTGGCACATATAATATATGAAAAGTGCATAAAAGTAACCGATTCCTAAACACACAAAATCGGAAACCGTGGCTCTGATACCACTTGAAGGTAGGAAACTTTGCTTCCCACTTTAACTCGGTCGCTTGTTCATGGCAATCCCTTTAACGTCCTCGGATAAAAAAATTTATCCTTGACAAGAAGGATTGCCCAAGCAACTGTGTCTCATCGTGCTATTCGATTAAAGTAGTCACCGGATCTTCAGCTTTTGTGTTTATGTTCGGGGTCCAAGTATATTTAGCCACAAATCAGAATATATCATGCATATATAATTGAAAACAATTACACACATGTTACATATTATGATAGATAAGTGTTATACCTCTCGATCTTCTATTGTATGACCTTCCTCCTTTCGGACGTCGTGTGGGCGACGATCTACCAAAAGTTGAAGCTCCTAGATCACCAATCTTCCTTTCTTGCTCGTTCCGAGCAAGAGGAAGAATAGAATCAAGACCCTTCTCCTTTCTTTAGCCAACCAACAAACAACAAGCAAGTTGCTTGCCGCCGGCCAACAAGGAGAAGATGAGAAAGATGAATGCCGGCCAAGAGCTCCAAAAGAGGACCCTAAGCCTTGTTTCCACCGGCCAAGGAGAGGAGAAGAGCTAGGTTTAGGCACCGTCCAAGGGAGGAGAGGGGTTGTATGGGCGTTGGCCACCAAGGAAGAAGAAGAAGATAAGGAAAAGGTTTCCTTATTTGGTGCCGCCAACTCCAAAACCCTAATCTCCAATGCTTGTTGCCCCTTGCCCTAATCCTATCTATAATGGGATTCTCTTGCCACCCACCCCCTCCTCTCCTTTTATAGAGTTAGGGATAAGCCTTGTTTTAATCTCCACCATTTGTTCTAGGGATTTAATCTCAACCGTCGGATCTAGAGATTAAATCTCAACCGTCGGATCGAGAGATTTAATCTCTACCTTTGAATCTAGAGTTTTATTTTCATCCATTGGATCTAGGCATCATGAGGTTTTAATAGGCTACAATAGGGACGATGAGGAGGAGTTGGATCTTGGCCACCCAATGGATCAAGCCCACATAAAGTCCGATCCATTAATGATAATCCAATCCACTAAAGGATTATCATTGATCTACCTCACCAACTCCAATAAGTTAATATGGGCTCCATATATTATTTGTACATTTTTCTCCTCGTGTTTAAGATCTCGAATGTCCGTTGATTAATTAATTTACTGACCATTAATTAATCAACATCTAACTCCATGAGTAGTACCACTCAACCTTTTCATCATGCCGGACCAAGTCCACCTGCAGAGTTTACATGATGAACTTTATGAGCTCCTCAAGGGGACATCATCATCCTAATATATAGGACACGGTTTCCTCCTATAATCAATGACACACCTTATAAATAATATCATTTCCCAACTTACCGAGCCTATTGATTTAATCTATAAATCTCGCCCATTGGTAAATCAAAGAAGTGAATACTAAGTATATGTGCCCGTTATTATATCAGGATTAAGAGCATCTACAATATAATATCTGAGGTCCAATTCGATTATGTAGTCAACAACAAATCGAATCACCTCTAAGTCGGTCCTGCTCAATACACACAAAGTGCACTAGTGTGATTCTATGGTCAAGACAAACCAATACCAAATCACACTACAACCATACCAATGGTTTGTCCAAAGCCATCTCAGTTGTGAGCCTATACTTATACTTTACAAGGAGCCGATAACATGATCTCCCGTGTGACACCACACACCATGTTATCTACAATGTAATGTATTAGACAATATGCATCACCATAAATATGCAAACAATGACCATGTGATTGTTATTTCAAAATAAAGATGTTCATAAAAAAGATAGACTTTTCAGTATACATCCCAACAACCCAATCCTTAACCCAAATCTTACCAATAGAACAACCCCATTCACTAACTACTAATCATCGATTCAACTCAAACATTAGTTATAATTATCACACCATAACTCTAATTCAATCCAAATCTACACTTACCTCGCGTCGTTCCACTTTCCTTCCAATGAATCCAGAAGCAAACCCACTATCGAAACCTGTAATCACAAGATATTCAAATTTATCTCTAATCTTCTATTCACCAATAGAAATTCCCAAAAATAGATGAAATCTTACTAGAAATTAGAGGTATCATCTATAGAACACCCTTCCCCCTAATCTGTCGATTTGAGCATTCGGACCATCGCGAGCTACAACTGTGTCATGCTTCCCAGTCGTGATGATAACACCACTGCAGCCCCAGAAATCATAGATTGTTGGGTTTTCTTCTTGGATTAATTCGGGAGACATCGATAAATCCGAATCTGGAAACTCTTCCTCTTGGCCTCAAGGTCAGCCCGCGAGATGGCGACGAAGATCAGGAAGAAGAGCGGATTAGGATCAGCTAAGTGCGAGCTAAGCTCGTGACGAGGAGCAGAACGATGGTGAGTGGGAAAAAAAGACCGATCAAAAGAAGAATGGGTTGAAATGGATAAGGCTTGCGGTGGCTAGAGGTCAGTCGCCAACGGGTTGAGTAGAGGCAGCAACGGAGAACAAAGAGTGATGGAGATCCAACTCTGAAATCATCACAGTGAGGAACGACGTCAGTCGTTCGATCAACCCTTTAGCTGGATAATCACCGGCCTATAGGTCGGTGGAAATCTGAGCCAGAAATCACCTTGAAGAAGAGGAGGAGGGTGGAGGAACTCGAGAAAATGGAGGAGAAGCACCGGTGAGAAATCGAAAGAAACAGGTTGGGAGATGAGGGAAAGAAAAAGGGATCAGAGAAATTAGGAAGGCTGTAGGGAAAAGAAAAATGAGAGAAAGTTAAGAAACTTATCCTAAGTTTTGATATTTATATAGCTTAGGTTAATTTAACCCATTAACTCTCTAAACAAGCTTTAATAAAGCCTATTCTCTTTATCCCCAAGAAATATCCATAAGACTTCCAATTAAATTCTGAAAAATTCCTAAAATATTCTATAAGGAAATTCCTTAATTAACCTGTCTTATTTATTTTTATTTTATTTTCTGATATCTCACCCGAAATATAGGAGAACCAAGGAGGAACCTTATGGTTATCCTCCCTCTCATAACCATACGAAGTAGGCTGTAAGAGTAGGAAATGAAATATGATCCACCTGTTCATTGGGATCAATAGAACCTCATGAACCAATTCCAGTAGAAGGCCCAAAGTAGGATACATCAACTCTAGAAGGGTTATGGGACCCCAGTGACATGGGGTTCCCTATGATATTAACCTTCTAAGCTCTGACAATGCGAAAGGGAAACTTGGCTAGGAATAGGAAGTTCCCGATAGACGTAAAAGTTCATCAGGATTACACATGATTATCCTCCCGCAAGATCATAACTAGAGATCCTAGAAGCATTAAATTGATAGCATGTTCAACAATGCATAAGTGAAATCGAAATCCTAGAATCCTTTAAGAAACCTTGAGCCCCCTTTGCTTTCTCCAAATGACACCGTACTTGAGTCAAGACCATTGTCATCCCCACTTCTGACTCACAAGAGATTTACTCAAAACAATCAATGTTCACTGGACACACGGTATTCAAATCACAGTCCCTGTGGGATCGATACATAATTTTTTACTTTATGACAACTGTGCACTTGCGGGCATTGACCGCAAGTGTGCGCTTCAAGTTCTTACTGATATCGGCTAGAGATTTAGGGTCATGCTCGCGTGCATCACCCATATAAACATTGGACAGGTAGAAAACTCAATTTAAGTATCTAAGACCCTGGGGGTCAGCTGCTTACATTCATAATAATTCTCATAAATATGGAAAACTCAAGCCATAAGGTAAGAAATGTATCATTATAAGATATTCTGAGACCTCCAAAGATTATGTTTTTATAGGTGATCAACAAGATGGAACCATCTCTGAATTGGATTCAAGAGATGCTACTTTTCTCGAAACTATATTCCCAGCTAGAGGTAAGATTGATAAGACAGTTCCTCTATTCGAGGAGGATGAGTCATTATCAATAAGACAGGTGTCAAGTGGGATATCTAAACCTAGTCAACCGAGTGGGAGTAATTTTCCTAGCCATGGGGTGACTTCTCAATAACCTAACTTATGAAAAAGTATTCATAATATTAAATCAAAGAAGATGTTTGATATTGAGAATGAGGTAATGATGACACTTCCTATTGATGATGATGAACCTCAAACTGTTGAGGATGCTTTTGGATGTAGAGTTAGAGAAATCTGGAAAGCTGCAATGGTAGAAGAGATAGAGTCAATGAAAATAAATAAAGTTTGGGATTTAGTCGATCTTTCTTCTTGCCGAAGGGCTATTGGGAATAAATGGATTCTCAAAATAAAGATCAAAGTAAATGAATTGATTAATAGATACAAGGCTTATTTGGTTGCAAAATGACTTACCTAACTGGAGAGTATTGACTATGAATAGAAATTTTCTTCTGTAGGAATGTTTGTGTCAATCCGAGTTATTTTGGCTTTTATGGCACATTATGACTTGGAATATGGTTCATCCAGAAGGTTTCAACAGTGAAGGCCAAGAGGAAAAAGTATACAGACTTAAAAAGTCTATATATGAGCTAAAGCAAGCATTAAGACAATGGAACATAAGATTTATTGATGTCCTTTTATCTTATGGTCTCAAGATGATCAATGAGGATCATTGCATTTTCCTAAAAAGGGAAAAAGAAAAGTATATTATTTTATCATTATATGTTGATGATATGCTGAAAGCATGAAATGTCATAGGGTTTATGATAGAAGTCAAAGAGTGTCTTTCATCACAGTTTGACATAATAGATATTGGAGAAGCTGAATACATCTTAGAAGTAAAGATTGTGAGAGATCGATCTAAAAGATTTTTAGGTCTGTCTCAAGAGTTTTATATACATAAGATGTTACAACATTTTAGCATGTCTGATTGTAACGGTGAACAAACATCTATTGTGAAAGGTATTGTTCTAAGAAAGAGTATGTATCCCAAGACATTAGAAGAAATAGTCGAGATGAATAAGAATATCATATGTCATTGCTATTGGTAGTTTTATGTATACTATGTTGTGTACTCGTCCCGATATTGGCTATGTTTTTGTCTTAGTCAGTCGATTCCATCCATATCCAAGACTAAGACACTGGATTACAATGAAGAGGATATTTAGATACCTGAAAGCGACAACAGATTATTGTTTCAAGGATCAGATATGAGCTTGAAGAGCTATTCAGATGTAGATTGGTTTGGCGACATAGATGATAGAAAATCCACATCACACTGTATGTTCTTGTTGAATGGTGGCTCTATCTCCTAGAATAGAAAAAAATAAGCCTGTGTGGTCTTGTCAACAATGGAAGCTGAATATGTGGCATGATCAACAGTTGTGCATGAAGCAGTCTGGTTAAGGAGGTTCCTGAAGAATTTGAAGATTGTCGGGGACAATGGGAGTTCGGTTACTGTCTACTGTGATAGTCAAGCTACAATAGGTTTTGCCAAAGACCCCAAATAACACAACATGGGCAAGCATATAGCCATAAAGTACAACATTGTGAGGGATATTGTTGCTAAGAAGAAGGTGATTCTTGAGTATATCCCTACATGTGTTATGCTTGTAGATCTTTTTACTAAGCCAATGACTAGAGAAGTATTCAATGAGTATGATGAGTCTATGAGACTTTGCAGAATGTAACAATATTGTAATTGACAATTAGATATTGTAATTTTATTGTATGAATTGTCATAATCTATAAAGTGTATGTGAAATGTTATATTTTAGTGACAAGATCTCGTTGAGTATGTTGGGAGGTAGTGATTGGTCCTCTCACATGGACAATCATCTATATTTGTTATGTATGAATAGAGGTAAGACCAGTGTTAGTGCAATAGACCCCGGGTCAATGTTAACAAAACTCGAGTGGGACTTGAGTAGGGTTTTGATGTTTATCAATGGGTTTGGCCATTGTTTGACAATATGATTTGACCTTATATTGACCATATGACTAGTGGATGATTGGGATATCCAAAGTCAATGGGGGAGATTATTTGGGGGAGATTGTTGGACCAATCAACCTCGAAAGTCCAAGTTTGGATGCTTGGCAAGAAAATTCTAAATATGGATATTTGGTAAGGGAAGTCTAAGGTAAAGTCTTGGCAGCATAAGTCCAAGAGTGTAGTCATGGCAACGTAAAGTCCAAGTGAACTTTAGCAAATGGAAAGTCCAAAATGGAGTTGGCAAGGAAAGTCCAAGCATGGTCTTGGCATGAAAAGTCTAAGCATGGTCTTGGCAATTGAAAAGTTTAAGTTATGGGTACTTGACAAATGAAAGTCCAAGTCATGGGTACTTGGTAAAGGGAAAGTCCAAGTTTGTATGTTTGGCAGCATAAAGTCCAAGCATGTAGTCTTAGTGGAGCAAGTCCAAATGTAACTTAGCAAGGAAGTCCAAGGGTGAGACTTTGGCAGTGTAAAGTCCAAGCATGGAGTCTTGGCACCATAAGTCCAAATGGACCTTGGCAAAGTACCCGATTAGCATGATATAGCCGATGCAAGGACTTGAAGGCTAATGTGAAGGATGAAGAGTCGTGGACTGGAGGGATCTAAGAGGCGTGAGGCTAATGGACGTGGCTAGAAGGATTAGGTATAAAATAAGGAGTTGGTGCAATCGACCCAGGTCACGATTGACCGGACTCGAGTTTGAATTGAGTGATGTTTTGATGCTTGACATCGATGTTTGGCATTGATGTCTGATAAGGTTTTGGGGATATTGTTGGCACAATCGACCTGGGTCATAATTGACCAGACTCGAGTTTGACTCGAGGGGGATTTTGATGGTTGACTGGAGTTGACCATTTCATGGAAAGTCCAAGTCTTGAGTACTTTACATGTAAAGTCCAAGCATGGGTCTTGGCAAGGAAAAGTCCAAGCATGGGTCATGGCATGGAAAGACCAACATGGGTTGGCATGGAAATGTCCAAGCATGGGTCTTGGCATGGAAAGTCCAACATGGGTTGGAAAGGGAAAGTCCAAGCTTGTGTCTTGGCATTTGAGAAGTCCAAGAGGTTTAATATTGGCGGCGTAAAGTCCAAGCGGGAGTCTTGGCAGCATAAGTTCAATGGTTTGCGGTGTAAAGTCCAAGCGGAGTCTTGGCAGCGTAAGTCTAATCTGCCTTGGCGGTGTAGACACTGTTAGCATGACCTAGTCGATGGAAGTACCTGAAGGCTAGCACAATAGATGAACAAGTCATGGATGACTTGGAGGGATCTGAGAGGTGTGAGGCTGACGGAGGTAGCTAGAAGGCTTAGGTCTAGGCTAAGGGTGTTCTAGCAAGTATGGGGGAACCATAATTGGGTTAAAACCTCATGTTTATGGTGTACTAGTCGACTTGTGCAATATGGCAGTCGACTGGTGAGAGTCAACTCGGGTTTGACTGGGGGAATTCGCTCGGCGATCAGCCGAGCTTTGCGATCGGGATTGGCCTAGCGATCGTGATCGTATGATCGGTTGGTATGCTGTTCGGTTGTTTGGGCACAAAATGGAGTCTAACTCGACTGTTAGGGTTAGCAGTCGAGTGGAGGCTCGATCAGTCAACTGATGGTCATGATCAGTCGACTGATGTCCTATCCATTGGATTTTTCCAGCATGGATTACACCATTGTCTCACAACAACAGTGTCATCAGTCGACTGTTGTTCTCGAGCAGTTGACTAATCGGCAATTTCTAGCCCAGGCAGAAGCTTTAAATGGAGCTCGTGGAGGAGGATTTCACCAAGGTTCTTTGAGGTATTTTGGCGCGAGTTGCTACTGCAATTCAAGGTCTCCAAGTGATACTCGATCAACCTTGCAAGAAATCATTCAAAAGAGTTTTGTGTAAAGTTTTCTTTGAATCTCTTGTTGTATTTCATATTGTATTTGCTTGTTTTATTTAGTTTATTATTGTAAACTATTGTACGAGGTTTCTCCACCTCCGACTTGTGTCGAGAAGGAGTTATTGCATAGTGGTGTGTGATTGGCATTGCTAGAGCTCTTTAGAGTTTGATCCGTGGAGTAGGAACCGTTTGGTTCCGAACCACGTTAAATATTTGTGTTTGCGTGTTTGTCAATTTCTTTATTGCTCTTATTTCTATTTCGGCTGTGTGCTAATAAAATTTGTAGAGACGAATGCAACGAATTCCATCTACGCATCCTACGACGCTATTCACCCCCCTCTAGCGGTCAACATTTCCCCAACAATTGGTATCAGAGCCTGGGGCTCTTCTACGGACTAACCGCCAGGAGCTAAAGACGCTAGAGGGAAAGATGGAGAGATTGGGTGACGACATCAACATTCTACCTTCCTTTGACCACGAAGATTTTGCGTATTGGAAAGGTAGAATGATGCATTTTCTAATGTGTGACTTTGACAATTGGATTAGTGTCTTAGCAGGTTTTGACACTCCAAAAGACGAAGAAGGAAGAAAATCAAGAAGAAGAATTGGCGCCAAGAACAACTCCAATACTATAACATCAACAATAAGGTAATGGGTATTTTGCTTAATATAATCCCTAATGATATTTTGATCAAGATAGGGGATTGTAAAGACGCCAAGGAGGTATGGAACAAATTGGCAAAATTCCATGAAGAGCCTCACTCAATCCAAGAAGATAAGGAAGATGAGGAAGAGGGCTCATCCTCACAAGAAAGTGAGGATTCGGAAGTTGATAGGAAATCAACTTCCGGATCGGAGGAAGAAGAAGTGGAAGAGGTGGAAGAAGCCTCCACCTCTAGGATTGAGGGGGAGGAGAGAATTCCCACACTGGAGCAACCTCAAGAAGAGCCTTCAACATCCGGTCAAGATGAAGAAGCTCAAAATCCGGCCACCATTGACCTAGGTAACTCAAGCAATTTGGTTTTAAATAAAAAACATATAATTTGCTTTGAGTATAGGGAAAGTGGGCATTACAAGAGCAAGTGCCCAAAGAAGATCAAGAAGCCTCAACCGACACCAAAGATCAAGGATGTCGGTCCCCCAACAATTAAAAGCAAGGAGCAAATGATTTGCTTCAAATGTCGACAACCGAGACACTACTGGAGTCAATGCCCAAAGGGGGAAAAGAAGGGGCAAAGGGGAGCATCACAAGTAGGGGGAGCTAAGGCTAACCCTAAGGTATATTTTAGTAATGCTCCTTCTAATTTAAATGTCAAAAAGCATGCTAGGAATTTTAACTCTCTTGCTATTACTCATGAAAAGCATGCTAGAAATAAGGAATATTGCCTAGGAGCTAAGAATATTCACCTTAGGAAAAAGGAGAAATTTGGGACTAATGTCCCTAAAAATAATTTATCTAAGGACAAACCTAGGTCAAATAATTCTAGACCAATTCTACCTAGGGAGACAATTATAAAGGTACAAGAGCATCTAGGCTTAGACCCTAAATGGACTAGGCATATGCCTAGGAAAAACAAGGCCCAAAGACCAAATGAAAAATCTAAAATTGGACAATTAGAATTGAAAAACCAAGCCTTGATGTCAAGGCTTGAAAAACTTGAAAAGACCCTTGCAAAAATGACAAATCAAATGCAAAGGTCAAATGGTCAAACCATATGGTCTAGAAGTCAAAGTCAACACCTAGGACCTAAGAGACAAAAGTCAACCAAGGGCAAGAAAGGTTTGGGTCACAAACCTAAGCCTAAGGTGGCTTATTATAGTGTTCCATTTGATTATGGAACACAAACTAGGTCTAGGAAGACCAAGGTCAATAGGGAAGTCATCCCTAAGGTTGTCCAAGGTATGTGCCTAGTGGCTAGGGTTTCAAGGAAACCTAGGGAAGTCATCCCTAAGGTTGTCCAAGGTATGTGCCTAGTGGCTAGGGTTTCAAGGAAACCTAGGAAAGCCACTAACAAGGTTGCAAGGGGAGTTACCCCTAGAGTCAACCTAGGTAAGACCACAATGACCAAGGCTAACAAGCCTAGAAGAGTCATTAGGAAGGTATCTAGGGAGGTTATCCCTATGGAATACCTAATTAACCCTAGGAACTCAAATAGGTTTTGACTTCCTAAGAGTGTGATCGATTCACGCTAGATTGGTATAGGGTGTGCCAACTTTAAATGGAAGGGTAGTTAACCTAACTATGGTAAAGGTGGCACTCTAGGTAATTTTCAAGGTTATGGATACCTTGAAAATAGATTTGATATTATGATCCTAAAAGATTTTAGGATGTGCCAACATATCTTTGGAATTATGAAAAATCAATTGAATTGGCACGATTTAGGATTAGAGGTCATAGTGTACCATTTTGGGTTTTTGGCACACTTGGGAGAAAATTGGTATTATGGAAAAATATATTTAATTATATCAAATGGCAATTAATATTAAAATTTAGGTATTATTATACCTATACATTTTATATGTCATGCTTGATTTGCCATATTACATGCCATGACATTATATCTATTTTCAATCATTTAATATGTCATGATCATGTTTAGGGTTATGTTAAATGTCATGTATGCTTAAATTGTATCATATGTCATTATCATTGGTCATGCTTAATTATGTTATCATTTATGCCATGATCATTTATGCATTTAATTTGATTAAAATTGAGTTAAGGACTTTGACATGACTTAGAGTCTCATTTATAAGGGAATCAAGTAGTGTTGCCTTAGAAAATGCATGAAACCCTAGATTAAGAACACAAAACCCACATCTCACATCACATTGACATGTATGTGTATTTATACACCCTAGATACATGTGAGATGATAGGATATGAGTTAAGTTTAAGGTGCATAGTTTTTGCATCTAAATGAACTCAAACTCATCTAAAATTATTGGTGGATCATTGGGAAAGCTTGTATACAAGTCATGTACATTGAGCCCAAGGAATATGATCCAAAATAAGGTTTCAAAAATATTGTAAAATTTTTTTAGAAAACCTTGGTGAAGTCTATCTTTTGATAGCAATCACCATTAATGAAGTTGATACAAAGTACGGCCAAAACATTTAAAATTTCAATGGTTTTGAACTTTGTGTCAATTTCACTATTTTATGGGTAAAATAATTTTCAAATATTTTTCACCCATTGTATGTGTCATAAGTATTATATGTATGAATTTTTATGATTTTTTGATATACGTATAATTATTTATAAATTTTCAAAATCAATTTTTTATAACTGAAATTCAGAAATTTCAGTTATCAGTCGACTGCCCTTGGCGGCAGTCGACTGATGGAGACGACAATCAACTAATCTCTGATAGAGTCGACCGCCATGCTATTTTTGGGAAAAACAAGGATGTTTAGCCCGTGTTAAGCTACGGTAAAGGTCTCTAACCACTCCAAACCCTAGGATATGCTTTGGGAAGCATTATAAAGGGTGAAAATCCATTGGATATGGATTAGGAGAGGTGTTAGGATGATGTATCAAATTTAAGGTGTGGAGAGTTCATGTTTGAACTTTGAACCTTATTTTTTATTGTTTAGAGTTCCTATTGGCTTAGGGATTTCCCAAGAACATTGTTGGTGCAATGGTCAAGAGGGAGCAAGCCTTTAGGGGGAGGTATCCATCATGGGATGATGGATGGTATTTTTCCTCATGGGGAGGAGAAATGGAATTTTGAGATACCCAATTTGGAAATTGGGAGAGTGTATAGGATTGCCTCTCTTGAGTGATATGGGACTTATCACTAGGAAGATGAATGACATCCTAGGTATTTTTGGACCAAGAGGGAGATTGTAAGATCTCATTGGGACATGAGACATTGACCTCCTTGGAGAGAACCTTTTTGATGTATGCAAAAAGGGGGAGAAGGTAAAATTACCAATTTGGGATAATTGATAAGGGATTTGAGTTAGTGTTATAACTCAATGGTATATGTTTTTGTCAAACATCAAAAAGGGGGAAATTGTTGGTGCAATCGGCCCAGGTGAGGATTGCCCTCGAGTTTGACTCGAGTGATGTTTTGATGTTTGACATGGAAGTTTGATATCGATGTTTGACATTGATGTCTGATAAGGTTTTAGGGAGATTGTTGGAACAATTGACCCGGGTCATGATTGACCGGACTCGAATTTGACTCGAGGGGGATTTTGATGGTTGACTGGAGTTGACCATGTCATGGAAAGTCCAAGTCTTGAGTACTTGGCATGTAAAGTCCAAGCATAGGTCTTGGCAAGAAAAAGTCCAAGCATGGGTCTTGGCATGGAAAGTCCAACATGGGTTGGCAAGGAAAAGTCCAAGCATGGGTCATGGCATGGAAAGTCCAACATGGGTTGGCAAGGGAAAGTCTAAGCTTGAGTCTTGGCATTTGAGAAGTCCAAGGGGTTTGATATTGGCGGCGTAAAGTCCAATCGGGAGTCTTGGCAGCATAAGTCCAATGGTTGGCGGTGTATAATCCAAGCGGAGTCTTGGCAGCGTAAGTCCAATGTGCCTTGGCGGTATAGACATCGTTAGCATGACATAGTCGATGGAAGCACCTGAAGGCTAGCGCAATGGATGAACAAGTCATGGATGACTTGGAGGGATCCGAGAGACGTGAGGCTAAAGGAGGTGGCTAGAAGGCTTAGGTCTAGGCTAAGGGTGGTCTAGCAAGTATGGGGGAACCATACTTGGGTTAAAACTGCATGTTTGAGGTGTGCCAGTTGACTGGTGCCATATGGCAGTCGACTAGTGAGAGTCAACTAGGGTTTGACTACGGGAATTGGCCCAGCAGTCGACTGCCAGGCTTTGGCAGTTGATTGATTGGCCAAGCAGTCGACTGATCGTGTGATTAGTCGACTGGTTCTCGGTTTTTCAGGCATAGAATGGAGTCTAACTGTTGGAATGTATACTGAAAGCCTATCTCTATTTGTATGAACATTTTATTTTAGAATAAGAATCACATGATCATTCTTTGCACTTTATATATTTGTTATATATGTTTGCATATTGTCTAATATTTTACATTGTAGATAACATGGTGCTTGGTGTGGCACAGAAGATCATGTTATCAGTCCCTTGTAAAATATAAGTAGAGGCTCACGACCAAGATTGTTTTGGACAAACCATTGGCATGGTTGTAGTGTAGCTTGGTATTGTTTTGTCTTGAACATGGAGTTACACTGGTACACTTAGGTGTATTGAGCAGGATCGACATAGAGGTGATTCAATTTAGTACTGACTACATAATTGAATCGGACCTCGGATATTATGTTGTACATGCTCTTAATCCCGATATAATAACGGACACATGTACTTAGTATTTATTTCTTTGATTTACCAGAGGGTGAGATTTAGATGGAATAAATCAATATGCCCGGTAAGTTGGGAAATGATATTATTTACATGGTGTGCCGTTGATTATAGGAGGAAACCATGTCCTATATATTAGGTTGATGATGTCCCCTTGAGGAGCTCATAAAGTTCATCATGTAAACCCAGCTGGTTGACTTAGTCGACATGATGATAAGGTTGAGTGGTACTACTCGAGGAATTAGATGATAATTAATTGATGGTCAGTAAATCAATTAATTGACGGACATTCGATATCTTAAACACGGGGAGATGAATGTACAAATAATATATGGAGCCCATGTTAATTTATGGGGGTTGCTGAGGTAGTTCAATGATGATACTCTAGGGGAATGGAACATCATTGATGGATCAAGTTTGTGTGGTTCCGATCCATCGGGTGGCCAAGATCCAACTCCTCCTTATGGTCCCTATCGTAGCCTAATATAATCCTCGTGAAGTCTAGATCCAAGAATGTAAAACAAAACTCTAGAACCAACGGTTGGGATTAAATCCCTAGATCCGATGGTTAGGATGAAACCCTAGAACGAATAGTTGGGATTAAATCCCTAGATCCGATGGTTAGGATGAAACCCTAGAATCGACGGTTGGGATTAAATCCCTAGATCCGACGGTTGGGATAAAACCCTAGATCCAACTGTTGGGATGAAACCCTAGATCCGACGGTTGGGATGAAATCATAGATCCGACGGTTGGGATGAAACCCTAGATCCGACGGATGGGATAAAACCCTAGATGCGACGGTGGAGATTAAATCCCTAGATCCGACGGTGGAGATTAAAGGAGGCTTAAGCCCAATTCTATAAATAGAGGGCTTAGGCTTGGGCGACAAGATATTGATTGGAAATTAGGGTTTTTCTCTTCTAATTTTGGGCGGCAACAAACCCTAGAGGTGCTAGGGTTTTGGGCGGCTAGAAGTGGGCGGCAAGGTTCTTGTTCTCCCTAGGGTTTTGGCCGGCGCCCCTCTTCCTCTTCTCATCCTTGGCCGGTTCTCTTCTTCCTCCTCCCTTGCTCCTTGGTGGCCGGAGACTCTCCAACAATTGGTGGCTGGCGCTTCTCCAACCTCTAGGTGGCTGGCGACAACATTGCAACAAGTTGGCCGGCGCTCATCCAATCGTTCCTTGGCCGGCGGTTGCATCAAACTCTCTTGCTTGGTGGCCGGTTCTAGAAAGGAAAGGTTTTTTTTGGTTCTTCTCTTTGTTCGCAGCAGACAAGGAAGGGAAGAACGAGATCTAGAAGGCTTCTACTCGTGGAGGATCTTCGCCCACACGTCGTCCACGAGAAGGATAGGACATACGGTAGAAGATCGTAAGGTATAAAGTTTTACAACTTTATTTTCAGATCTAAGCATGTTATTTTAATTGTTGATTATACAATTATGCATAGGTATATATTTTGTATAATCATGGCCCCCGAAGACAAACACAAAAACCGACGATATGTCCGTCGTCTCTTCCGCGGCTAACCAACTAGAAGAGTTGTGTAGCTTGAACAACTGGTTTGTTCAAGCGACCACACAAGTTGTTAGCACGACGACGAATTGGTTGTGATAAGGAAACTCATCCCATATAGATCAATTCTTTCATTAGTGAAAATTTTAATCTGGGGACATGGGAGCCAATGAGCCTCCTAAGCAACTCCCTTCAAGTGGTATCAGAGCCACGATTTCCGGTTTTGTGAGTTTTGGATTCGGTTACTTTCATGCACATATCATATATTGAGTATGTCAGATAATAGTAGGATTTGCGTAGGCTATCTTTTTGGTTGCAGGCATAAGATCCGACTATTATGGCTATTTGTTTGTATGTGATTGTTTTGTGTGTGATTGTATGTATATTATTTGAATTCTCGAGGTTGACGAGGATAGATTAGTATTTAATTTTTGTAATTAAATACGGCATTGTTTAGCCGCTCATTTTAGTTTACTTTCGATCTAGATTATTTGTACACTACTTCGTGGAGTATAGGATCGATGGATGTAAATTAAAATTGTTTATCTCGGCTCGGATCTCTTTGGTGACATGTGCACGGGAAAAGATAGAGCGAACGAGGTGGCGACACGACGGGATGCGTGTTGGAGGACAATGCCATAATAGTTGGAAAAATTCTATTTTTTCCATATTTATTGCTTATTTGTTTTATATGCATGTTGTGTATGCTTTAAAATTCCTCAACTTCAATTTACTAAGTGGGAGAGGGATATTTTAATTAATTCCCGCGGCCTCCATTACAATTTGACGTGTGATACAACAAACTTGCGTGTTGGCTCTGAGTGCCTTCCTCCCCATCGGATGGGTTTACTTGCGGATCACTAGGTAAAATAATGGTTATAGGAAATTATTTAGGAGCGTGTGTACTTCCCCATCGGTAAGGCACATAATCCGAAATAATTCCCTTAGTATCGTGTAATGGTACACACTTAGATGCAAATAAAAGTATCCTCCCCATCGAGTCACTACTTTTATTTGTAGGGCTAAAGAAAAACCAACTATTAATTTTATTTATCAAAAAGTAAGGTTGGTAAGATTATAAAATTAATGGGTAAAACCTCCTCTTACAAATGTAGAATTCGTATACGTCCACACTATCATGGCATGCGATATTCTCGGTGTTTTGAGGTGTTGGTTGATTTTGGGATTTTATTGTTTTGAGGAATCAATAATATTTGAAATCTAATATTTTGATCATTGTGATTTTTAGGATTTTCAAATGGCTTTCAACCCACTTGCTGTGATTTTAAAAGAAAATAAGCTTACTGGACCAAACTACATTGATTGGAAAAGAAATCTGGATATTGTCTTAACTGCGGAGGAGTACAAATTTGTACTCTTCGAGGTCTGTCCTCCTAAGCCCTCCGATGACTCTGATGAAAAGGAGAAAGAACGTTATAAGAAATGGGTCAAGGCAGATGAGATGGCGCGGTGTTACATTTTGGCATCTATGTCAAATGTGCTACAACATCAGCATCAGGCCATAGCCACAGCTTATGACATGATGTTCAATCTCAAGGAACTTTTCGGACATCAGAGTAGGGCGGCTAGACAGGAGGCAATGAGAAACTTGATGACGAGCACCATGATCGAGGGAACACCCGTTAGGGATCATGTTCTCAAGATGATGGCTCATCTTAATGAGATGGAAGTCCTTGGAGCTGAGATCGATGGGGAAACCCAGGTCGATATCATTCTCCAGTCTCTTCCTAGGAGTTTTGAGCAGTTCCGCCTCAACTACAACATGAACAAGAGGTTGTATTCGTTGGCGGAGCTTCTGACAGAACTCTAGGCGGCAGAGGGGCTTTCTCGTCAAAGTGCTCAAACCATGGTCGCTCAGAAGGTTTCTTCCTCTAAACCGAAAGGTAAGAAGAAGAAGAAGCAAGGTGGGGCGAAGAAGGTGGCAGTGGGACCTCAGGCAGGAGTGAAGAAGCCGAAAGGCAAGTGCTTCACTTGCAGGAAGACTGGACATAAGGTTCCTCATGTAAACCCAGCTGGTTGACTTAGTCAACATGATGATAAGGTTGAGTGGTACTACTCGAGGAATTAGATGTTAATTAATTGATGGTCAGTAAATCAATTAATTGACGGACATTCGATATCTTAAACACGGGGAGATGAATGTACAAATAATATATGGAGCCCATATTAATTTATGGGGGTTGGTGAGGTAGTTCAATGATGATCCTCTAGTGGAATGGAACATCATTGATGGATCAAGTTTGTGTGGTTCCGATCCATCGGGTGGCCAAGATCCAACTCCTCCTTATGGTCCCTATCGTAGCCTAATATAATCCTCGTGAAGTCTAGATCCAAGAATGTAAAACAAAACTCTAGAACCAACGGTTGGGATTAAATCCCTAGATCCGATGGTTAGGATGAAACCCTAGAACCAACGGTTGGGATTAAATCCCTAGACTCGATGGTTAGGATGAAACCCTAGAATCGACGGTTGGGATTAAATCCCTAGATCTGACGGTTGGGATAAAACCCTAGATCCGACGGTTGGGATGAAACCCTGGATCCGACGGTTGGGATGAAATCATAGATCTGACGGTTGGGATAAAACCCTAGATCCGACAGATGGGATAAAACCATAGATGAGACGGTGGAGATTAAATCCCTAGATCTGACGGTGGAGATTAAAGGAGGCTTAAGCCCAATTCTATAAATAGAGGGCTTAGGCTTGGGCGGCAAGATATTGATTGGAAATTAGGGTTTTTCTCTTCTAACTTTGGGCGGCAACAAACCCTAGAGGTGCTAGGGTTTTGAGAGGCTAGAAGTGGGTGGCAAGGTTCTTGTTCTCCCTAGGGTTTTGGCCGGCGCCCCTCTTCCTCTTCTCATCCTTGGCCGGTTCTCTTCTTCCTTCTCCCTTGCTCCTTGGTGGCCGGCGGCTCTCCAACAATTGGTGGCCGGCGCTTCTCCAACCTCTAGGTGGCCGGCGCTTCTCCAACCTCTAGGTGGCCGGCGGCAACATTGCAACAAGTTGGCCGGCGCTCATCCAATCGTTCCTTGGCCGGCGGTTGCATCAAACTCTCTTGCTTGGTGGCCGGTTCTAGAAAGGAAAGGTTTTGTTGGTTCTTCTCTTTGTTCACAGCGGACAAGGAAGGGAAGAACGCGATCTAGAAAGCTTCTACTCGTGGAGGATCATCGCCCACACGTCGTCCACGAGAAGGATAGGACATACGGTAGAAGATCGTAAGGTATAAAGTTTTACAACTTTATTTTCAGATCTGAGCATGTTATTTTAATTGTTGATTATACAATTATGCATAGGTATATATTTTGTATAATCATGGCCCCCGAAGACAAACACAAAAACCGGCGATCCGTCCGTCGTCTCTTCCGCGGCTAACCAACTAGAAGAGTTGTGTTGATTGAACAACTAGTTTGTTCAAGCGACCACTCAAGTTATTAGCACGACGAAGAATTGGTTGTGCTAAGGAAACTCATCCCATCCGGATCAATTCTTTCATTATTGAAAATTTTAATCTGGGGACATGGGAGCCAATGAGCCTCCGAAGCAACTCCCTTCAAGTGATATCAGAGCCACGGTTTCCGGTTTTGTGTGTTTTGGATTTTGTTACTTTCATGCACATATCATATATTGAGTATGCCAGATAATAGTAGGATGTGCGTAGGCTAACTTTTTGGTTGCAGGCATAAGATCCGACTATTATGGCTATTTGTTTGTATGTGATTGTTTTGTGTGTGATTGTATGTATATTATTTGAATTCTCGGGGTTGACGAGGCTAGATTAGTATTTAATTTTTGTAATTAAATACGACATTGTTTAGCCGCTCATTTTAGTTTACTTTCGATCTAGATTATTTGTACACTCCTTCGTGGAGTATAGGATCGATGGATGTAAATTAAAATAGTTTATCTCGGCTCGGATCTCTTTGGTGACTTGTGCACAGGAAAAGATGGAGCGGACGAGGTGGCGACACGACGGGATGCGTGTTGGAGGACAATGTCATAATAGTTGGAAAAATTCTATTTTTTCCATATTTATTTCTTATTTGTTTTATATGCATGTTGTGTATGCTTTAAAATTCCTCAACTTCAATTTACTATGTGGGAGAGGGATATTTTAATTAATTCCCGCGGCCTCCATTACAATTTGACATGTGATGCAACAATCTTGCGCGTTGGCTCTGAGTGCCTTCCTCCCCATCGGATGGGTTTGTTTGCGGATCACTAGGTAAAATAATGGTTATAGGAAATTATTTAGGAGCGTGTGTACTTCCCCATCGGTAAGGCACATAATCCGAAATAATTCCCTTAGTATCGTATAATGGTGCACACTTAGATGCAAATAAAAGTATCCTCCCCATCGGAGTCACTGCTTTTATTTGTAGGGCTAAAGAGGAACCAACTATTAATTTTATTTATCAAAAAGTAAGGTTGACAAGATAATAAAATTAATGGGTAAAACCTCCTCTTACAAATGTAGAATTCGTATACGTCCACACTATCGTGGCATGCGATATTCTCGGTGTTTTGAGGTGTTGGTTGATTTCGGGATTTTATTATTTTGAGGAATCAATAATATTTGAAATCTAATATTTTGATCATTGTGATTTTTAGGATTTTCAAATGGCTTTCAACCCACTTGCTGTGATTTTAAAAGAAAATAAGCTTACTGGACCAAACTACATTGATTGGAAAAGAAATCTGGATATTGTCTTAACTGCGGAGGAGTACAAATTTGTACTCTTCGAGGTCTGTCCTCCTAAGCCCTCCTATGACTCTGATGAAAAGGAGAAAGAACGTTATAAGAAATGGGTCAAGGCATATGAGATGGCGCGGTGTTACATTTTGGCATCTATGTCAAATGTGCCACAACATCAGCATCAGGCCATAGCCACAGCTTGTGACATGATGTTCAATCTCAAGGAACTTTTTGGACATCAGAGTAGGGCGGCTAGACAGGAGGCAATGAGAAACTTGATGACGATCACCATGATCGAGGGAACACCCGTTAGGGATCATGTTCTCAAGATAATGGCTCATTTTAATGAGATGGAAGTCCTCGGAGCTGAGATGGATGGTGAAACCCAGGTCGATATCATTCTCCAGTCTCTTCCTAGGAGTTTTGAGCAGTTCCGCCTCAACTACAACATGAACAAGAGGTTGTATTCGTTGGCGGAGCTTCTGACAGAACTCCAGGCTGCAGAGGGGCTTTTTCGTCAAAGTGCTCAAGCCATGGTCGCTCAGAAGGTTTCTTCCTCTAAACCAAAAGGTAAGAAGAAGAAGAAGCAAGGTGGGGCGAAGAAGGTGGCAGTGGGACCTCAGGCAGGAGTGAAGAAGCCGAAAGGCAAGTGCTTCACTTGCAAGCAGACTGGACATTGGAAGGCAGACTGCCCTCGCCGAAAGAACAAAGGTATATCTTCTTGTTTAGTTGTTGAAACATGTTTATCGGTGTTATCTACCAGTGCCTGGTGTGTAGATACAGGAGCCACTGATCATGTCTGCAATACTTTGCAGGGGTTCCAGGAAACCCGACGACTAGCTGAGGGAGAGATTACCGTCTTCATGGGCAATGCTTCAAAGGTGGCGGCTATTGCAGTGGGAGACGTTTATTTATCTTTTGATAGGAATAAATTTTTGGTTTTGAGAAATTGTCTTTATGTACCTACTTTTAGAAAGAATTTAATTTCAGTTTCTAAATTGTTTACGGATGGATATTCTGTTTCTTTTAATGACAAAGTGGTTATAAAAAGGAATAGGGAGATTATCTGTTCTGGTACTTTGGTTGGCAATTTATATACTCTAGAACCGAAAATTCCCACGATGCATATAGAAATCAATAACTCATCTTCTAAGTCTAATAAGAGAAAAGAACCTTCGCAAATGAACCAAACATATCTTTGGCATCTAAGGCTTGGTCATATTAACCTAAGCAGAATTCAAAGGTTGATAGCTGATGGACCTTTAGGTTCATTAGTGGTGGAGGATCTCCCAACCTGTGAATCTTACTTGGAAGGTAAAATCACCAAGAGGCCTTTCAAGGCCAAGGGGTATAGAGCCAAAGATGTGTTAGAATTGGTTCATTTTGATCTGTGCGGTCCTATGACTATCCAGGCTAGAGGTGGCTTTGAATACTTCGTCTTTTTTATAGATGATTATTCAAGGTATGGATACATTTACTTGATGCGCCGCAAGTCTGAATGCTTTGACAAGTTTAAAGAATTCAAGGCTGATGTGGAGAACCATCAAGGTAAAGTATCAAGACATTACGATCTGATCGTGGTGGCGAGTACCTCTTGGGAGAGTTTAGGAGTTACTTATCAGAGGCTGGGATTCAATCCCAATTGTCATGCACGGGCACACACCCAGAGAATGGTGTGGCGAGCGAAGGAGCAGGACTCTTATGGAGATGGTCGGATCTATGATGAGTTATTACGAGTTACGATTCGTTACGGGGTTTTGCTCTGGAAGCAGCGGCACATTACGAACTTGGTTCCATCTAAGTCGTTACCCTCTACTCCTGAGTTGTGGGTGGGCAGCCTAGTCTAAGACATATTGTGTTTAGGGTAGTCCGGCCACATGTCTTTGAAGGAGATCTTTGGTAAGTTGGACTCTAAATGCAGTTGCTTGTTTGTTGGCTACCTAAGGGAATGAAGGGTGGTTTATTCTATAGTCCTAGAGATCGAGAAGGTGATCGTGAGTCAGAATGCAGTTTCTAGAGGAGGACTATGTGATGAACTACAAGCCCACAGTAGGATTGTTCTTGAGGAGTTAACAGGGGAAGTCCCGACTTCAGTACCACCGGTACAAGAGGAGATGCCACAAGTCACTGCACCGCGTGTCACAGAGTATACACAAGAGGCACTTCGTCGTAGTGGGAGGGTTGTTAGACAACCTAAGAGATTCATGTTTTTGGGAGAGTCTTCGGACTTAGTCCCTGGTAAACATGAACTGGATCCCTGGACATATGACGAGGCACTCCAAGATAGAGATGCGGTATCTTGGCAAAGTGCGATAAATTCAGAGATAGAATCTATGGATTCTAATCAAGTCTGGGAGAAAGTAGAGCCACCCGATGGTATAAAAGCCATTGGATGCAAGTGGATCTACAAGAGAAAGAGAGGAGTGGATGGGAAGGTTGAGACCTTCAAAGCTAGGCTTGTTGTGAAAGGGTATACTCAGAAAGAGGGTATCGATTATGAGGAGACCTTTTCGCCGGTAGCTATGCTTAAGTCTATCCATATTCTCTTATCTATAGCTGCTCATATGGATTATGAGATTTGGCAGATGGATGTCAAGACAGCTTTCCTTAACGGAAGTCTTGAGGAGAACATCTATATGCGGCAACCAGAGGGATTCATTGCTAAAGGCAAAGAGCATCTTGTATGTAAGCTTAATCGGTCCATTTATGGATTGAAGCAAGCTTCTAGATCTTGGAACATCCGCTTTGATGAGGTAATCCAGTCATATGGATTTATTCAAAATCTAGATGAGCCTTGTGAATACAAGAGATGTGATGGAAACGTAGTGGTATTTCTTGTACTATACGTAGATGACATTTTGTTAGTTGGCAACAATATCAAAGTGTTATCAGACGTAAGGGTATGGTTGTCCAAAGAGTTTGACATGAAGGACTTGGGAGAAGTGGGACACATCCTTGGGATCAAAGTTATAAGGGATCGCAAGAAAAGGATGTTGTGCTTATCTCAAGCTTCATACATTGACACTATCCTTGCTCGTTTTAGCATGCAGAACTCCAAGAAAGGTTTTCTACCTTTTAGGCATGGAGTCCCTTTATCTAAAGAGATGTGTCCCAAAACATCAAAGGAGATAGAGGACATGAAGGCGGTTCCTTATGCTTTGGCAGTAGGAAGCCTTATGTATGCTATGCTATGTACGAGACCGGATATCTGCTTTACCGTGGGCATGGTTAGAAGATATCAGAGTAATCCTGGACAGGGACATTGGACTGCAGTAAAGCATATATTGAAGTACCTGAGAAGGACTAGGGATTATATGCTGGTTTACCGGGCAGATCAATTAGTCCCTGTGGGTTACACGGATTCGGATTTCCAATCAGATAGGGACAAGAGTAAGTCTACCTCGGGGTTTGTGTTTACTTTTGGAGGTGGAGCCATAGTATGGAGGAGTGTCAAGCAGAAATGCGTGGCGGACACTACCATGGAAGCTGAGTATGTGGCAGCCTCTGAGGCAGCCAAGGAAGTTGTATGGCTCAAGAACTTCTTGATGGACTTGGATATGATTCCTGGTTTTCACAGAACTATCACAATTTATTGTGATAACAGTGGTGCAGTTGCGAACTCGAAGGAACCACGAGCCCATAAGGCGAGTAAACACATAGAGCGCAAGTACCACCTTATATGAGAGATCGTAAAGCGAGGAGAAGTTGCTGTCGCTATGATTGCATCAGAGGATAACCTGGCGGATCCATTCACTAAGGCCCTTCTAGCAAAAGTGTTTGATAGGCATGTGGAGGACATGGGGATCAGATGTATTGCAGTGTGATGACGGTATAGTCTTTTAGTATAAGTGGGAGATTGTTGGAATGTATACTGAAAGCCTAGCTCTTTTTGTTTGAACATTTTATTTTGGAATAAGAATCACATGATCATTATTTTCACTTTATATATTTGTTTTATATGTGTGCATATTGTCTAATATTTTACATTGTAGATAACATGGTGCTTGGTGTGGCACAGAAGATCATGTTATCAGTCCCTTGTAAAATATAAGTAGAGGCTCATGACCAAGATGGTTTTGGATAAACCATTGGCATGGTTGTAGTGTAGCTTGGTATTGTTTTGTCTTGAACATGGAGTTACACTGGTACACTTAGGTGTATTGAGCAGGACCGACATAGAGGTGATTCAATTTAGTACTGACTACATAATTGAATCGGACCTCGGATATTATGTTGTACATTCTCTTATTCCCGATATAATAACGAGCACATGTACTTAGTATTTATTTCTTTTATTTACCAGAGGGTGAGATTTAGATGGATTAAATCAATATGCCCGGTAAGTTGGGAAATGATATTATTTACATGGTGTGTCGTTGATTATAGGAGGAAACCGTGTCCTATATATTAGGTTGATGATGTCCCCTTGAGGAGCTCATAAGGTTCATCATGCAAACCCAGCTGGTTGACTTAGTCAACATGATGATATGGTTGAGTGGTACTACTCGAGGAATTAGATGTTAATTAATTGATGGTTAGTAAATCAATTAATTGACGGACATTCGATATCTTAAACACGGGGAAATGAATGTACAAATAATATATGGAGCCCATATTAATTTATGGGGGTTGGTGAGGTAGTTCAATGATGATCCTCTAGTGGAATGGAACATCATTGATGGATCAAGTTTGTGTGGTTCCGATCCATCGGGTGGCCAAGATCCAACTCCTTCTTATGGTCCCAATCGTAGCCTAATATAATCCTCGTGAAGTATAGATCCAAGAATGTAAAACAAAACTCTAGAACCAACGGTTGGGATTAAATCCTTAGATCCGATGGTTAGGATGAAACCCTAGAACCAACGGTTGGGATTAAATCCCTAGATCCGATGGTTAGGATGAAACCCTAGAATCGACGGTTGGGATTAAATCCCTAGATCCGACGGTTGGGATAAAACCCTAGATCCGACGGTTGGGATGAAACCCTAGATCCGACAGTTGGGATGAAATCATAGATCTGACGGTTGGGATGAAACCCTAGATCCGACGGATGGGATAAAACCCTAGATCCGACGGTGGAGATTAAATCCCTAGATCCGACGGTGGAGATTAAAGGAGGCTTAAGCCCAATTATATAAATAGAGGGCTTAGGCTTGGGCGGAAAGATATTGATTGGAAATTAGGGTTTGGCCCCCGAAGACAAACACAAAAACCGGTGATCCGTCCGTCGTCTCTTCCGTGGCTAACCAACTAGAAGAGTTGTGTTGCTTGAACAATAAGTTTGTTCAAGCAACCACTCAAGTTGTTAGCACGACGACAAATTGGTTGTGCTAAGGAAACTCATCTCATCCGGATCAATTCTTTCATTAGTGAAAATTTTAATCCGGGGACATGGGAACCAATGAGCCTCCGAAGCAACTCCCTTCACTAACTCGACTGCTGGGGTTAGTTGTCGAGTGGAGGCTCGATCAGTCGACTGATGCTCATGATCAGTCGACTGATTTCCTATCCGTTGGATTTTTCCAGCATGGATTACACCGTTGTCTCACAGCTACATTATCATTAGTCGACTGATGGTCCTGAGCACTCGATTGATCAGCAATTTCCAGCCCATGCAGAAGCTTTAAATGGAGCTCGTGGAGGAGGATTTCCCCAAGGTTCTTTGAGGTGTTTTGGGGGGTGTTGCTGCTGCAATTCAGGGTCTCCAAGTGCTACTCGATTAACCTAGCAAGCAAGCATTCAAAAGAGTTTTGTGTAAAGTTTTCTTTGCATCTCTTGTTGTTCATATTGTATTTGCTTGTTGTATTTAGTTTATTGTTGTAAACTGTTGTACGAGATTTCCTCACCTCCGACTTGTGTCGAGAAGGAGTTATTGCATAATGGTGTGTGATTGGCATCGCTAGAGCTCTTTAGAGCTCGATCCGTGGAGTATGAACCTTTCGGTTCCGAACCACATTAAATATTTGTGTTTGCATATTTGTCCATTTCGTTATTGCTATTATTTCTATTTCCGCTGTGCGTTAACGAAATTTGTAGAGACAAACGCAACGAATTCCATCTACGTATCCTATGATACTATTCACCCCCCCCCCTCAGCGGTCAACATTTCCCCAACATAAGGGTGAGGATCAAGTATGAGGGGATCTTATTTGTAACGCCCGTAAAATTTCTAGCAATTTTACGAGAATTTTGGCTTTATTATGATAGGCTTTATGTGGGTTTTTTTTTGGAAAAATAAAAGAAAATAAGCCAAAAGAAAAAAAAAAGGATGCAAAGCCTAGGAATACAACCCCAAACCTCTAGAGATAGCCAAGCCCTATAGATGCACCCACTAACCATAAGCCGAATAGAATTATATCATTAGAGGAAGAGGGGAATTTATAGATAAGTGGAAGAAGGGTAAGTGAAGAGGCATGACAAAGAAAAGAAAAACTTCTCTTCCTCCCTTTATAAAGAAGAAGGAAGTTTCCATTTGGCCATTTTCTTCCTCTCCTCTTCATCCTCACCGAAACCCATCTCCCTCTCCATCCTTTGGCCGAGACCCCTTTCAAGCTAGGAGAAAGCTAGGTGACCTCCATTAGGTCATCTCTCAAGCAAAGCGAATGATGTAAGTTTCTCCTCACCTGCAGTGTATTAGTTTCGTAGGTTAAATTTCATGTAAGAATGATGAAGTTGTAGCCCTTGTAGGTTTCGGCCAATCAAGTTTTCTTGGGCTAAGATTCATGAAAATGTTTCTAGGGAACTTCTATAGGTTGTATGCTCACTATAGGACCTTTTAGGGGACAAAGATTCTAACTTGGTGCCCTTATAGGTTTTTCCAAGGCCTTTTAGGGTTAGGGTTTTTATGACAACTCCCTCTTATGAGGTTAGGCCATGATAATGCTTATGAATGAATTTTAGGGGACAAAACCTAAGTTTGAACCCATTCCATGTTTCGGCCAACCCATATAATTAGGGTTAGGGTTGCATGAAAATGTTCCTAATGACACTAGGTTAAGTAATAATGCTTTATGAATGGACTTTAGGGGACAAAACCTAAGTTTGAACCCATTCCATGTTTCGGCCAACCCATATAATTAGGGTTAGGGTTGCATGAAAATGTTCCTAATGACACTAGGGTAAGTAATAATGCTTATGAATGAACTTTAGGGGACAAAAGTCCAAAGATCTAACCTTACAAGATTCGGCCAACCAATGAAAGTAGGGTTAGGGTTGCATGAAAATATCTCTAATGATACTATGATTAGTTATAAGGCTTCATGAGTGAACTTTAGGGGACAAAACCCAAGCTCGAGCCCCTTACAAGATTCGGCCAACCCATGGTTTTAGGGTTAGGGTTTCATGAAAACACCACATGTAGTTGTGCTAAGGGTATGGTTTTTGTTTGTTTATATGTCATGAACTATGCTTGTGTGATGTATATGGTTATGATTCAATGCAATATGAAATAAGCTTATGTGATGAACATGTTTATGATATAGTATGCCATGAAACATACCTAGATGTGGAACATGTTTTGTGATTTAATATGCCATGATTATGCCTAGGAAATATGCTTCATGTCTATGATGCAAGGTACCATGAAATATACCTAGAGGTGGAACATGCTTTGTGATTTAATATGCCATGAATATGCATAGGAAATATTCTTCATGTTTATGATCTAATGTGCCATGAAATATGCTTGAGTGATGAACATGTTTATGCTTAGGACCCCTTTAGGGTACTCTTATGTTATGAATGCATGTGTCCTTATGAAATGACTGAGATGGAGATGCTTCCCTTTCAAGTAGGGATCAAGAGCTCTCCTTATGACAAGATAAGATGGAGATGCTTCCCTTTCAAGTAGGGATCAAGAGCTCTCCCTATGATAAGATAAGATGGAGATGCTTCCCTTTCAAGTAGGGATCAAGAGCTCTCTTCATGACAAGATGAGATTAAGATGCTTCCCTTTTTATGTTGGGGATCAAGAGCATTCTTTATATTATGACAAGAAAAATAAAGAATTAAGTATTTTACTTTGCAAGAGGTTAAGTACCCGACCCGTCAGGTGGTCGTTAATCAAATCCATAGGGATATAAAAAGACGTAAGAGGTCTTGCCCTGGTAAGACGTAAGAGGTCTTGCTCTAGTAGAATTTGGCTCGCTACTGACCTACTAGGAGCAGCGCATTATGTGGTACTTAACCTGGGGCCCCCCAAACAAGTTATGATGATATTGAAGTATCTATAAGTATATGTTTTGAAAAGAAAAGACTTTTATGATTATTGTGTATGCTCATGTTAAATACTCTGAATGCTTGCGAACTACGTTTTTTTTTATGCATGCTAGATGTTATGAAGTTATGATGATATGGAAGTATCTATAAGTATATGTTTTGAAAAGAAAAGACTTTCATGATATTGTGTATGCTTATGTTAAATACCCTGAATGCTTGCGAACTATGTTCTTTATGCATGCTAGATGTTATGAAGTTATGATGTTTAGAGTTAAGTTTAAGAATGTTGCGACTATGTACTTCATGCTAGTTTAGAATTTATGATGTGGTGAATGTTATGGTTAAGTTTATGAATACTTGTGATTATGTTCTTTCTACAAGTTTAGGATTTATGTTATTACAAATGTTTATGTCCAAGTTAAACAAATGCTTATGATTATGTCCTTTATGCATGATTGGATTCACGATGAATGGTCATGGTTAAGTTGAAGAATGTTTGTGCCTATGTACTTTATGTAGGTTTAAGATGTAGGATGTTACGGATGCTTAGGTTAGGAATGCTTATTGTTAAGTTTTAAAACGCTTATGAATATGTCTTTCATGCATGCTTAGTTTTATGTAGTTATAATGCTTATGTTCAAATTATGCCCTGCTTAGATTAATTATGCTTTCTATGCCATGCTCAGTTTTTATTACATGGATATGTTGTTGATTAGTGTTGCTATGAAATACTTAGGTCCTTTACGCTGGTATGCTCATGTTCTAATTGCTTGATGAAGTTTGTGGCTTTTGTGAGTAGGCAAGGATCTTACTAAGCTATATGCTTATAGTTCATGTTGTCCATATACTGCAGATAAAGGAAGTCTGCGCTAGAGGAAGTAGCAGGAGGGGCCAAGTGTGTGTGATAGTGGCATGGTGAAAGAAGACCCTATACTATCTGCTTGTATTTATATGCTCTAAGAACAACTTAAGACATTGCTTCCGCTTATAAGACTTGTGTTTAATGAGTATCATCTACTTAAGAAGGTTGGAAATGTTAGAACTCATGAACGAATCCTTATGTATGCATGTTAGGAAAAATATGTTAACATGCTAATGATGAATATGATATGTGATGCATGTGCAAAAGAAGGTTTAAGTTATGATGACCTGTTAAAGTACGTAGGTTGTGAGAGGATCCATATGTAGTATGTTTAAAAAAAAAAAAAAGGGAGTAAAAGTAGCGCCGCCCTGAGAGCAGATAAGGGCGGGCGTTACAGGTGGTATCAGAGTGGGTTCACCTTTCCACTATCACACATCAAGCCTCCATCCTGCTATTTCCAAGTAAGTAATTTTATGCATACTTAAGTTTCCTTTATAATGAAGAATGTTTTCTATTTAGAATGAGATAATACCTTATCATGCTTTAGTAGAATGGACTCACACTTGAGATTTAGATAGAAATAATACCTCGTCCTGTTTAGTATAATAGAATCCTAGTTGTGACTTAGATAGTATACCTGACCAAGCTTTATACGATGGAAACATGACTCCAACCTGGAACAATAGAAAGGATACCTTACCTTGTTTACGATATGGGATGTTAGATGCCTGTATAGGAGTAGAAATTATAATAACACCTTAATTAAATTATTTATTTATCACTTAGATAACATGAACGGGAGACGTAGTGCTAGAGGGAATGACTCAGCGCCCCACGGTTGATGCATGTAGTTCTGACTCTGACGTCGGTCGCGAACAACAATTTGGTTATCAATGCTCTCACGAATCAACAAGGGAACCCTAGCACCACGCCAGGGGCTCAAAACGTAACTCCCAACATGACCACTATGGTGCAAACACCGCTAATCAACCGCCCCGGGCCCGCCCAAGCCTATCTCGATTGATGGCGGCGGTCAAACCGAAGGTTTCACTGGTGTCGGCGAACCATGGGATGCCCAAGCTTGGTTCAAAACAGTTGAGAGCATCGTGGAGCTGCTGGATTGGCCCGAGCACGAAAAGATAAAAAGTTCCTCGTTCTATCTTTCCGGAGATGCAAGGATGTGGTGGGAGATAGTCAAAGCAAAGAGACAAGTAAATCAAATGAGGTGTGATTTGAGCGAGTTCTTGAGGAGTTCTTTCGAGGCGGATCACAAATAAGCACTACGATGAGTTCCTCGAGTTCCGACAAGGTGATCTATCAGTTAGTGAAGCTATGAAAAGGTTCAATCGACTGGCACGTCTTTGCCCAGAGTTAGTCGGTACTGAAAGGGAGAGGATCAGACTCCTGCTGAAAATGTTGCGACCGGAGATAGCCCTGAATGTGGCCAATGGAGTCAATCGACCCCAGACCGCCGAAGAGCTATTCAGTAGTGCCCACAGTCAGAGCACTACCTGAACAACATCAGTCAGCAGAGTAAGGCACGGACCAGAGCCGAAATCTCAAAATACTAGCTGGAAGAGGGACCGCAGTGGCAAGAAGAAATAGTGGAATGGCCCAAGAGGGGCCCGAAAGCAAACCGGTATCTGACATCCTACGTGTGGGAAGAAGCATCCGGGAATGTCGTCGAGGCACGAGGAAGTGTTACAAGCTGTGGAAGGGAGGGCACATAGCACAGAATTGCCCTACCCGAGTTCGAGCACCACCACGTGATATGTCCGATGCAGGAGCTCCTCCACGCTTCACCGGATGCGAGAGGTCCTCGGATAAGTCAAGGGAGGCCCGGAAGCCCGCTAGTTGGGACAAATTCAAGGTGTTCTCCCTCACGGAGAAGATGTGGCGAGTGCCTCGGCGGTTGTCACAAGTCAGCTAATTAGTTCCAGTCAATACGCTACTGTCTTGTTTGACACCGGGGCAACCCATTCATTCATCGCTACGCCTTTCATAAGAAAGATAGATAGGCATCCCCAAGCTTTGGACTATAAATTTTTAACAACATGACCGTCGGGAGAAGTGATGCCATCCACCCATGTTCTGCCGCGCCGCACCAATTAGACTCATGAGACGAGCTCTATTGTGACCTAATAGTCCTAGATATGTGGGACTATGGCGTTATATTGGGCATGGATTTTACGCACAAGTATAGCGCTTCAATTGAGTCTGCGTAAGCGGAGGGTAATCTTCCGACCGGCGGAGGTTTCATTTGAATTTATCGAAGTCGAAGGAAGGAACAAAGAAGTTCTTATCGGCGCTAAAGGCCCGAAAAATGTTAGAAGGCGGATGCACGGTTGTGGTGGATACCATATCATCAAAGAACCGGAAAATAGAAGATGTCAGTGGTATGTTACCATCAGGAGGTGTTCCGATGACCTACAGGATTGCCACGATAGAGAAATTGAGTTGAGATCGAATTGATTCCCGGAACTAATCCGATCTCAAGGCACCTTCTGTGTATGGCGCCGGAGTTGAAAGAACTTTAGAAACACTCTGAGAGTTACTTGGCGAGGATTTATCAGTCGATCACTCCCCATAGAAACTCGAGTCTTTGTTCATAAAGAAAGAGATGGGTCCATGCGAATGTGTATAGACTACGGGCCGAACAACGTGACCATCAAGAATAGGTACCCCTTCCCGGGATCGACGACCTATTCGACCGGTGAAGGGAGCTACTATCTTTTCAAAGATCGATCTCAGGTCTGTCTATCATCAAGTAAAAGTGAAGCCAGGCGATATTCCGAAGACGGCCTTCCGGACAAGATACGGACATTATGAGTTTATAGTTATGCCCTTTGGCGTAACCAATGCTCCTGCAATGTTCATGGACCTGAATCAGTATTCTCGGCCTTCCTCGACAAATTTGTAATCGTCTTCGTCGGACGATATTCTTATCTACTCGAGGCAGAAGAGCATGCGAACATTTGAAGAGCGATTACTCTGATTCTTCAGAAAGAGCAACTATATGCCAAGTTCTTCAAATGCGAGTTCTGGCTCGATCAAGTGTCATTCTTGGGTCATGTCATCTCTAAAGAAGGAGTCATGGTAGACCCAATGAAGATTGAGGCTGTAAGGAACTGGAATAGGCCAAGGAATGCGAGTGAAATCAGAAGTTTCCTCAGGGCTAGCGAGACTATTACAGAAGTTTGTAGAGGACTTCTCTTGAATTGCAGTGGCTGACCCTCACGAGAAAGGACAAGTAATACAAATGGGTGAGGGGCTGTGAGAGGAGTTTCTGACGAAGAGGAGATTGACCAGCGCTCCCATTCTGACTCTCCCTGAAGATAATGAAAGCTTCGATATGTATAGTGACGCCTCCAAACTGGGGCTCAGAGCTGTACTCATGCAAAATGGCAAGGTCATCGCTTACGCCTCTAGACAGCTCAAAGAGCACGAAATAAATTATCCTACCCATGACTTAGAACTGGCGGCCATGGTATTCGCTCTAAAAATATGGAGACACTACTTATACGGAGCACGGTGCAGGATTTATACCGACCATCAGAGTCTGAGATATTTCTTTACCCAAAAAGACCTAAACATGAGACAACGCAGATGGCTTGAGCTAGTCAAAGATTATGATTGTGAGATATTCTATCACCCAGGAAAGGCCAACAAGGTGGCAGATGCGCTTAGCAGAAAGCCCTTTGCCACTTTGATGTCCTTATCGATGCTATCTCAACCCCTGAAAAGGGAAATAATGAATTACGGGATAGAGATTATTTCTGGGCAACTTTCCACCCTGACTATAACGCCGACGCTGTTCGACGATATAAAGGGAAAGCATGATGGTGATTCAGACATCCAGAAGATCAAACAAGAAGTACTGGAGGGAAGGGATAATGGATTCCGCATTTCCAACAGCAGACTATTATACCTCCGGGACCGACTATGTATTCTGGATGATCCGGAATTACGGAAGAAGATACTCGAGGAATCCCATGGAACACCTTATACCATGCACCCTGGGTCTAATAAAATGTATCAGGACTTAAGGGATAAATTTTGGTGGTCCGGCATGAAAGGGGAGGTGGCTCAGTACGTCAACACACATCCGACTCGCCAGGAAGGTGAAGGCGTAACACCGTAAACCCGGGGATTACCGAGATACCGATTCCAGAGTGGAAATGGGAAGAACTATCTATGGATTTCATCTCGGGATTACCCAGAACAACAAATGGTTACGATGCTATATGGGTAATCATAGACCGGTTGACGAAGTCTGCCCATTTCCTGGCAATTAAGATGACCTATTCGATCGAGCAGCTAGCTCAATTATATGTCAAGGAAATTATCAAATTACATGGAGTGCCTAAGGCTATTATTTCTGACCGTGATGGCCATTTTACCTCCCATTTTTGGGAATATGTTCAGAAGGCTCTTGGCACTAAGTTGAGATTCAGCACTGCGTTTCATCCTCAGACCGACGGTCAGACGGAAAGAGTGAACCAGGTGCTGGAAGATATGCTGCGAGCTTGTGCTCTAGACTTTAAGGGGAGCTAGTGTCGATAATCATGCCTGGCAAAATTTGCTTACAACAACAGTTACCAGGCTACCATTGGAATGGCACCCTATGAAGCTCTATACGGGAGAAGATGCAGGTCTCCTATCTGTTGGTACGAGGGTGGTGAAAGGAGGGAAATGGGTCTTCAGGTCGATATTATTGACAATACCACCGCTTATACTGAGACTATCCATCGAGAATCAAGCCGCTCGAGCCGATAAAAAGAGCTATGCGGATATGCGGCGAAGACCGTTAGAATTCGAAGTCGGGGACTTGGTATTCCTCAAAGTGACCCCTATGAAGGGAGTGATGAGATTCGGAAGGAAGGATAAACTGAATCCATGCTACGTGGGACCGTATCCGATATCGCAGAGGGTGGGCAAGGTAGTGTACAGGCTGGAGCTGCCTCAAGAGATGTCGGCTATACACAACGTGTTCCATGTCTCTATGCTCAAGAAATGCGTATCCAGTGTGGACCAAGTGATTGAGCCACAAACAGTACACGTTCATGAGGACCTGAGTGTTGCAAGTCGGCCTATCCAAATATTAGACCGAGATGTCAAAAGGCTAAGGAACAAAGAGGTGCCCTTAGTAAAGGTCCTGTGGCAGGATTCGCAATATGAGGAAGCTACCTGGGAACGAGAGGAGGACATGAGGCGTATACTCAGACTGTTTTAAGTTTCGAGGACGAAACTTTTACAAGGTATGAGGGATTGTAACGCCCGTAAAATTTCTAGCAATTTTATGAGAATTTTGGCTTTATAATGATAGGCTTTATGTGGGTTTTTTTTTTGGAAAAAAAAAAGAAAATAAGCCAAAAGAAAAAAAAAAGGATGCAAAGCCTAGGAATTGAACCCCAAACCTCTAGAGATAGCCAAGCCCTATAGATGCACCCACTAACCATAAGCCCAATAGAATTATATCATTAGAGGAAGAGGGGAATTTATAGATAAGTGAAAGAAGGGTAAGTGAAGAGGCATGACAAAGAAAAGAGAAACTTCTCTTCCTCCCTTTATAAAGAAGAAGGAAGTTTCCATTTGGCCATTTTCTTCCTCTCCTCTTCATCCTCACCGAAACCCATCTCCCTCTCCATCCTTTGGCCGAGACCCCTTTCAAGCTAGGAGAAAGCTAGGTGACCTCCATTAGGTCATCTCTCAAGCAAAGCGAAGGATGTAAGTTTCCCCTCAACTGCAGTGTATTAGTTTCGTAGGTTAAATTTCATGTAAGAATGATGAAGTTGTAGCCCTTGTAGGTTTCGGCCAATCAAGTTTTCTTGGGCTAAGATTCATGAAAATGTTTCTAGGGAACTTCTATAGGTTGTATGCTCACTATAGGACCTTTTAGGGGACAAAGATTCTAACTTGGTGCCCTTATAGGTTTCGGCCACCAAGGCCTTTTAGGGTTAGGGTTTTTATGACAACTCACTCTTATGAGGTTAGGCCATGATAATGCTTATGAATGAATTTTAGGGGACAAAACCTAAGTTTGAACCCATTCCATGTTTCGGCCAACTCATATAATTAGGGTTAGGGTTGCATGAAAATGTTCCTAATGACACTAGGTTAAGTAATAATGCTTTATGAATGGACTTTAGGGGACAAAACCTAAGTTTGAACCCATTCCATGTTTCGGCCAACCCATATAATTAGGGTTAGGGTTGCATGAAAATGTTCCTAATGACACTAGGGTAAGTAATAATGCTTATGAATGAACTTTAGGGGACAAAAGTCCAAAGATCTAACCTTACATGATTCGGCCAACCAATTAAAGTAGGGTTAGGGTTGCATGAAAATATCTCTAATGATACTATGATTAGTTATAAGGCTTCATGAGTGAACTTTAGGGGACAAAACCCAAGCTCGAGCCCCTTACAAGATTCGGCCAACCCATGGTTTTAGGGTTAGGGTTTCATGAAAACACCCCCACATGTAGTTGTGCTAAGGGTATGGTTTTTGTTTGTTTATATGTCATGAACTATGCTTGTGTGATGTATATGGTTATGATTCAATGCAATATGAAATAAGCTTATGTGATGAACATGTTTATGATATAGTATGCCATGAAACATACCTAGATGTGGAACATGTTTTGTGATTTAATATGCCTAGGAAATATGCTTCATGTCTATGATGCAAGGTACCATGAAATATACCTAGAGGTGGAACATGCTTTGTGATTTAATATGCCATGAATATGCATAGGAAATATTCTTCATGTTTATGATCTAATGTGCCATGAAATATGCTTGAGTGATGAACATGTTTATGCTTAGGACCCCTTTAGGGTACTCTTATGTTATGAATGCATGTGTCCTTATGAAATGACTGAGATGGAGATGCTTCCCTTTCAAGTAGGGATCAAGAGCTCTCCTTATGACAAGATAAGATGGAGATGCTTCCCTTTCAAGTAGGGATCAAGAGCTCTCCCTATGATAAGATAAGATGGAGATGCTTCCCTTTCAAGTAGGGATCAAGAGCTCTCTTCATGACAAGATGAGATTAAGATGCTTCCCTTTTTATGTTGGGGATCAAGAGCATTCTTTATATTATGACAAGAAAAGAAAAGAATTAAGTATTTTACTTTGCAAGAGGTTAAGTACCCGACCCGTCAGGTGGTCGTTAATCAAATCCATAGGGACATAAGAAGACGTAAGAGGTCTTGCTCTAGTAGGACTGGTGGCTCGCTACCCCCAGCCTACTAGGGAACGCGCATTATGTGGTACTTAACTTGGGGACCCCCAAACAAGTTATGATGATATTGAAGTATCTATAAGTATATGTTTTGAAAAGAAAATACTTTTATGATTATTGTGTATGCTCATGTTAAATACTCTGAATGCTTGCGAACTACGTTTTTTTTTATGCATGCTAGATGTTATGAAGTTATGATGATATGGAAGTATCTATAAGTATATGTTTTGAAAAGAAAAGACTTTCATGATATTGTGTATGCTTATGTTAAATACCCTGAATGCTTGCGAACTATGTTCTTTATGCATGCTAGATGTTATGAAGTTATGATGTTTAGAGTTAAGTTTAAGAATGTTGCGACTATGTACTTCATGCTAGTTTAGAATTTATGGTGTGGTGAATGTTATGGTTAAGTTTATGAATACTTGCGATTATGTTCTTTCTACAAGTTTAGGATTTATGTTATTACAAATGTTTATGTCCAAGTTAAACAAATGCTTATGATTATGTCCTTTATGCATGATTGGATTCCCTGATGAATGGTCATGGTTAAGTTGAAGAATGTTTGTGCCTATGTACTTTATGTAGGTTTAAGATGTAGGATGTTATGGATGCTTAGGTTAGGAATGCTTATTGTTAAGTTTTAAAACGCTTATGAATATGTCTTTCATGCATGCTTAGTTTTATGTAGTTATAATGCTTATGTTCAAATTATGCCCTGCTTAGATTAATTATGCTTTCTATGCCATGCTCAGTTTTTATTACATGGATATGTTGTTGATTAGTGTTGCTATGAAATACTTAGGTCCTTTACGCTGGTATGCTCATGTTCTAATTGCTTGATGAAGTTTGTGGCTTTTGTGAGTAGGCAAGGATCTTACTAAGCTATATGCTTATAGTTCATGTTGTCCATATACTGCAGATAAAGGAAGTCTGCGCTAGAGGAAGTAGTAGGAGGGGCCAAGTGTGTGTGATAGTGGCATGGTGGAAGAAGACCCTATACTATCTGCTTGTATTTATATGCTCTAAGAACAACTTAAGACATTGCTTCCGCTTATAAGACTTGTGTTTAATGAGTATCATCTACTTAAGAAGGTTGGAAATGTTAGAACTCATGAACGAATCCTTATATATGCATGTTAGGAAAAATATGTTAACATGCTAATGATGAATATGATATGTGATGCATGTGCAAAAGAAGGTTTAAGTTATGATGACCTGTTAAAGTACGTAGGTTGTGAGAGGATCCATATGTAGTATGTTTAAAAAAAAAAAAAAGGGAGTAACAGTAGCGCCACCCTGAGAGCAGATAAGGGCGGGCGTTACATTATTTGCGTTAAACCTCATGGTTGAGATTTTACCAGTCGACTGGGGTTAAGGACTAGTCGACTGACTGAGTGTTTGATACTCGGGAGCCTTGTTGACGCAGAATAGTCGACTGTAACTCTGACTAATCGACTAGTCGAGGAGTCGACTGAGGCTCGACTACTCGATCGATGCTGTAACAATCGACCGCCATGTTTGGGCAGTCGACTGGCCTTGTGCAGTCGACTGATGGCACTGTAGTAATCCACATATTCTTAAGTAGTCAACTACTAGGCAACAGTCGATTGCTGATGTATCCGTTAGATAGATTTCATTGTTGGTGGAGTCATTCTGAGACAACGGATTGGCTAATAGTTGACTGATGACTTTTGGCAATCGACTGCTTGAAGAAAAACCAACCCGATGTAGGTTATAAAATGATCATGTTAGGGAGGATTTTGCAATCAATTTTTGTGGCAATTTTGAAGGGGAAGTGTTGTTTTTTTCCAAACCTTCAAGAACAATCCAAAGCAACCAACAATCAAGCAAACAAGAGTTCTCTTCTATAGTGTTCTTTACTTATTATTGTATTTGTTTCTTGTTTTATTTGTATCTTGTGTTCTTATTGTTGTAAGACTTTTGTACGAGGTTTCTCCACCTCCCACATATTGCCGAGAAAGAGAGAGTTATTGTGGTGTGGACACTAGGGCTTGTCGTGGAGTAGGAACTGTAGGTTCCAACCACGTATATCTTAGAGTTGTTCTTGTGGTTAATTTTAGGTTATAAATTTTATTTTGTATATTCTGTTGGAGACTAATATTTTATAGACAAGCACATGATCGAATCAAAGTAAAATTGAAATTGCTATTTAGCCCCTCTAGTGCGATGTCATTGACGCTACAAGTGGTATCAGATCCCGGTGTGCTCAGAAGAACAAGTCGCCCTGATTACCAACCCTACAATTGGTATTAGAGACATTCTTCACCGGATTAACATCCAAGAGAGCAAGCACTAGAAGAAATGGGGTTTCAAGATAGATTGGGAGATGACATCACGATTCCACCTTCCTTCGACTGCGAAGACTTCGCATATTGTAAGGTGATGTTGGTGCAAAAAACATCACTCCTTAGTTTTGATTTATGAATCATAGTTAAAGTTAGGAATTACTTGTGTTTTAATATGCATGTTAAGTGTGCAGTCTTAACAAGAAAGTCCTAGTAGGTTATGTTGACTGGATAGTAGGAAGAAGACTTGATAGATCAGGAGGACGAGACACCAGGCAGGAAGTCTAGATGGGTCAGAAGACTGGACATCTGGCATGAATATCGATTGGGTCAGGAGACCGGACAATTGACATTAAGTCCAGCTAGGTCAGGGAGATCGGACACCTAGTGGAAGTCCTTGTGGGTCAGATCAGATGTTAAGTCTGGTACGTCCAACTAGATAGCCTACAGGTAAGCCTCGAGTGAAGTGGTGAGGAAGATTCTTCAAATGCAGACAAAGCTAGGCATCGATCTGACAGATAGTCCGTGTGGGACTAGAAAGTGGAGATCAGGTTGTATTTCCACTTCCATTCCATTTCACATTGTATTTTGTGCTAATCTCATTTTGTAGGTATCCAGTCGACTTATTGGTTTCCAATAGACTGAGGTTCAATTGATTGGGTATGGTTTAGTCGACAAGGATGGCTAGTATGCTAGGCAGCTGGTGATCGACCGGAGATCTAGCGACTAAGATGGCAAGATCTCTAGTTGACTGGGGAGGTCCAGTCGACTATGTTAGGGCAATCAACCCATGTGATATGGTTTTGAAGTGTGTGGCAAAGGGTTTAAGTTAGATTGTTATTGGTTTGATATGTGCGTTGGAGTCTTGCAGGACTTAGTAATTCTCACATGGAGCTTTGGCAAGTTTCACCAACTCACAACCTCGTGCTTGAGTCGGCGAAGGAGCATTGTGAAGTCGTGCGCTTGATGCATCTGAGGGACCGCGCGGATGAGATGACTTGAAGAGAAGCCAAGGAAGCAGACTTCAAGGGCAAGAGACGCAAAGGAGCATTACAGAGTCGTACGCTTGATGTTGCCGAGGGTCGTGGCCGCAAACGAAGAGAGCTTCGGTGAGGGACTTCAAGTGAGATGAGAGAATGAGTGAAATGTAAGTAGCTAATTAGGTGAACTTGGTCGAATGGCTAAGTGTCGGAGGCTCGACCAAGAGGGTTGAGGTTTACCTGACCGCCATACGCTCAAATGGATGTTAAGTTTGAGGTTTACCCGACATCAGTCGACTGCCATGTCATGGCAGTCGACTAGTCCAAGTCAACTATGACTCGACTGGTAAACGAGTCTGGTTTAAGTGCCATCAGTCGACTGCCACGGGTTAGCAGTGGACTTCCAATACCACCAGTCGACTGATGATGGCATCAGTCAACTAGTCACGAGGGTTTCGGGCACAGAAAGGTGAGCAGTCAAGTGCTCGCTTCCGGCACTCAACTGATAGCTCCATCAATCGACTGATGGAAAGATCAGTCGACTGATGTGGGAGTCGTTGGATGAAATCCAATGTGGAAGAATCCGTTATTGTGCAACGGCTACAGGAGCAGTCGACTGATCGAGTCATCAGTCGACTGCTAGTGGCCAACGGGAAGAAAACAACCTTTTCTATTTATAGAGAAGGTGTGGGCTTTTGGATGGGTAATGCTTATGCACTAAGTGATCATCCAAGTGCTCCACAAGCTTCCAACTCTTTCTCTTGTTCTTAATTAAAATCCATTGTAAGAAAGAGTGTTCTTGAGTTGTAAGAAGGTTTACCTCCACCTTGCTTTGGCTAAAGGGAGAAACCGATATTGGATTGGTTTTGGAGTGATTCACCGAAGACGAATCGGACCATGGATTAGCATCGAGGCCGTGAACCACGTTATATCTTTTGTTAGCATTGCTTTTACTTTGTGTTGTCTTAATTGCTTGTTTAGTTTTGTTTCCGTTGCACTAGTATTGTTTGTAGATAAGCAATTCCATCATACGATGATTGAGGGCTATTCACCCCCTCTAGCCGGCCACTAACATTCCAACAAGTGGTATCAAAGCCAAGGTAGTTTGTCGAGGACTAACCGCCACAACAAGCACTACATCAAGTATGGCCGGCTCTAACATTCACCCATTGAAGTTTGAGGGAGAATTTGTGTGGTGGAAGAAACGCATAGAGGTATTCTTTGAAACCGATTTTGAAAATTTATCAATAATGGAAAATGGTTTCGAGATACCTAGGGATGAAGAAGGGAAGCCAATCGAGAAGTCTACATGGACTAAAAAGCAAAGGGAAGAGTACTTGGCAAACTCAAAGGCAAAGCACCATCTATACAATGTACTCCCCCAACAAGAGGTGAATCGGATAGGGGAATGTGCAAGCACCAAGGAAATGTGGGAGAGGTTGGTGGAACTCCATGAAGGCACTTCCGAGGCTAAGCTTGCAAGGAGAGACCTTCTTCGCTCCCAACTAACAAATATCAAACTTGAAAAGGGAGAAAAGGTAACCTCATTACACTCTCGTTTTAAAGAAATTTTAATTAGACTAACGAGTGTAGGAGAAAAGCTATCAAACCGGGACATGATAATGAAGGCTATAGATGCCTTTACCCGGTCCTCGAAGTCGAGCTCAATCTTGGACTCCTTCTACATCTCCAAAAATTTAGAAGTTAGCACCTTAGAGGAGTTCTTCACAACCATGGAGCTCCACGAAACAAGGCTTGAGGGAGTAATTGAAGAATCAAGTATCAAGCCATCAAGAGGAGTAGCCTTAGTAGCCAACAAGGGAAAGAAGAAGAAGATAGAGACTCCCTCCTCATCCGATGAAGCATATTCCTCATCCTCCATGAATAGCAATGAAGATGCTTATATGGTAAGGAAGGTAAGGCGTGCCTTAAGAAATTTAAAATTTAACAAATCTTATGATAGGAGAAGGCACAAGAGGAAGATCATATGCTATAATTACCAACAAGAGGGACATATAAGAGATGATTGTTCCCTCTTGAACAAGAGTAAAGAAGAAACGAGGAGAAAAGAAGAAAAGAAGAAGGGGAGTAAGAAGAAGGAAGAAGAGAAGAAGGCCAAAACAAAAGGGAAGGCCAAAGCACTCAAGGCAAGGACATGGGATGATCCTTCCTCATCATCATCAGAGGAGGAAGAAAATGCTTTTGTCACAAATCTTGCCTTAATGGCATTTGATGATTTAGACTCCACCTTTTTCGAATGTGAAAAATCAAGCTCAAGTGAGGAGAGGTCAAGTGAAGGGGGAGGCTCTTCATCATCCTCATCATCCGAAGAAGAAGACATGGAAACTATGGTAAAACAACTTCCCACTCAAGAAATAGTTGCCATGATTTCTAGCTTAACTAGGGATTTATTTATAGCCAAAAAGAAAAATAAGAGCATGCTAGATCAAATTAAGGCCCTAGAAGAAAAATTAGAACATGCATGCTTAAATATTAATGATAATATTTTTTCTAGTTTTGAAAATGCATGCTCACATGATAATTATATGCCTTTTGATGTAAATGATGGATGCATTGAAGAAAATAGGGTTTTAAGGGAAAAGGTAGACCATTTGACTAAAGCCCTAGAAAAATTCACAATAGGGTCCAATACCTTGAACATGATCATAGGGAGCCAAAGGGCTAGCTTCAATAGAAAAGGCCTAGGATATAAGGGGAAGAAAAATGAAAAGGCCTATAAATGTTTAATTGCTAGGGGTAAGCCAAGAACAAAACAATAGCTAGAAAATGGATCCCTAAATAATATTTAGTGAACCCTATAGGAAATAACTTGTATTGGGTTCCTAAATCCATCCTTAAGGGTTAGGAAAACCCTAGAATAGTTAACCATAAGGATTTCACTTATATCATGTTGATTGGTTGACTTAGGATGGTGTGGACTTAATTTTGAAATAGTGTTGGGTGATGATAATGCACCCATAAATAATTTAAATCATGCTTTAGGTAATGCTTGACTTATTATCATGATTTTATATCTAATGCATGATTACAAATTGATGGATACATTTGTTTCATGATCATAATGAGAAATCAATTCATATATGTTTTTATGATCATGTGGTATGTTAGAGTGATACTTAACCATTGGTAGAATTGCATGGATTTGAAGGATAAGTACATAAATACCTTTAGGAACATCTCACACTCACCATAAGGCTATCTTTGATTGAAAACATAGCATGGGTGAGATGATAGGATGATACAAATGGTCCACTAATGCTTATGGCATTTAAATGATCATTTAAAGTATCAAAAGAGCAATAATAGATCAATCATGGGGAAGGCTTATGTTTAAATCATAGACATATTGCCCAAAGATCATGATTGGATATTTCAAATGATTTTAAAACCATTTTACACTTTGCAAACAGTGAGTTCATGTTTTAAAAAGTTTCAAAGCAAAACTAGGTTTTAAAGTTAATACAAAACTTTAGATCTTTTGTAACTTTTGAGTTTTTACCTAACTTTCAAAAATAAAATGAATTTTTATGAAAAAATAATTTTTCACTGATAAAGGAACTCACAAGAAATATGTATTTCAAAATTCATGATTTTTCGAATTTTCTAGAATTTTTAACGCATTTATGAAATTGGATTTTGAAAATCAGAAAACCTGTAATTTGTGTGCCAGTCGACTGGTAGTCTGAATCAGTCGACTGATGAACTGTGCACGAGCACAATAACCTAATTATATCAAGTTTTGTTTGGTTTTTGGGTATTTTTCCTCCTTAGAGTTGATGTCATATGTGTATAACATTTGGATAATGTTTTTGATGGTGTCAAAGGGGGAGAATTGTTAAGTTTTAAGTTAATCAAGCTAAAAGGGAAAATTTAGCATGTCTTAAGGGGGAGTTGCATGTTTAAGGGGGAGTTTTGATGCTCATATTATTTACATGCTTTTTTTGCTTATGTTGTTATTGTTATATGTTTTACCTAACTTAAACGGATTCCCACACATCAAAAAGGGGGAGATTGTTAGGGCAATCAACCCATGTGATATGGTTTTGATGTGTGTGGCAAAGGGTTTAAGTTAGGTTTGATGGCATGCTAGGAGGCTCATTGGCTCCCATGTCCCCGGATTAAAATTTTCACTAATGAGAACTAATCCAGATGGGATGAGTTTCCTAAGCTCAACCATTTCGTCATCGTGCTAACGACTTGAGCGATCGCTTGAACAAACTAGTTGTTCAAGCAACCAAGCTCTTGATAGTCGGTTAGCCGCGGAAGAGACGACAGACGGATCGCCGGTTTTTGTGTTTATCTTCGGGGTCCATGATTATACAAATACATATGGATGTAGACATGCATAATCAACACATATAAACATATTAATAAGAACATGCAAAGATCAATAATAAAACTTGTAAAACCTTTTATACCTCTCGATCTTCTATTGTATTTCCTAACCTCCTTGTAGACTTCGTGTGGGCGAAGATCCTCTACAAGTTGAAGCTTCCTAGATCTTCTTCAATCGAAAGAAAGAAGAACTCTCCTTCCCTTCTTGCTTGAGCCAACCTCCAATCCAAAAAGGATTGATGCCACCGGCCCAAAGAATAGAGAGAACAAGATGACCAACCAAGGAACCGAACAAGGGAACAATCCCTAGCTCCTTTGTGCCGCCGGCCAAGAGGAAAAGAAGAGGAGAAGAGGAATAGGTTGAGCGCCGACCAAGGTAGAGGGATGAAGAGGAAGGAGCCGGCCACACCCTAGGAAGAAGAAAAGCTCCTCTCCTATAGTTGCCGCCCACCTTCTTGCAAAACCTAGCCGCCCAACCAAAGACCCAAACCCTAATCTAATTAGGGTTTCCTCCTTAGGGTTTCTTGCCGCCCAAGCTATTGATAGGCAAAACCCTAATTTCCAAAACCAACCAACTCTTTGCCGCCCAACCTTAAGCCCACTTTTATAGAGTTGGGCTTAAGCCTTGTTTTAATCTCCACCGTCGGTTCTAGGGTTTTAATCTCAACTATCGGATCTAGAGATTTAATCTCAACCGTCAGAACTAGAGATTTAATCTCCACCGTAGGATCTAGGGATTTAATCTCAACCGTCAGATCTAGAGATTTAATCTCAATCATCGGATCTAGAGATTTAATCTCCACCGTCGGATCTAGGGATTTAATCTCAACCGTCTGATCTATAGATTTAATCTCAACCGTCGGATCTAGAGATTTAATCTCCACCGTCGGATCTAGAGTTTTATTTTCCATCATTGGATCTAGGCTTCATGAGGATTATATTAGGCTACGATAGGGACCATGAGGATGAGTTGGATCTTGGCCACCCGATGGATCGGAACCACACAAACTTGATCCATCAATGATGTTCCATTCCACTAGAGGATCATCATTGAATTACCTCACCAACCCCCATAAATTAATATGTGTTCCATACATTATTCGTAAATCCATCTCCCCGTGTTTAAGATATCGAATGTCCGTAAATTAATTGATTTACTAACCATCAATCAATTAACATCTAACTCCTCGAGTAGTACCACTCAACCTTATCATCTTGTTGACTAAGTCAACCTGCAGGGTTTACATGATGAACCTTATGAGCTCCTCAAGGGGACATCATCAACCTAATATATAGGACACGGTTTCCCCCTATAATCAATGACACACCATGTAAATAATATCATTTCCCAACTTACCGGGCATATTGATTTAATCCATATAAATCTCACCCTTTGGTAAATCAAAGAAATAAATACTAAGTACATGTGCCCGTTATTATATCAGGATTAAGAGCATGTACAACATAATATCTGAGGTCCGATTCAATTATGTAGTCAGCAATAAATTGAATCACCTCTATGTCGGTCCTTCTCAATACACCTAAGTGTACTAGTGTAACTCTATGTTCAAGACAAAACAATACCAAGCTACACTACAACCATTCCAATGGTTTGTCCAAAACCATCTTGGTTGTGAGCCTCTACTTATATTCTACAAGGCACTGATAACATGATCTTCTGTGCCACACCAAGCACCATGTTATCTACAATGTAAAGTATTAGACAATATGCACACATATAATAAATATAAAGTGCAAACAATGATCATGTGATTCTTATTTCAAAATAGAAAAGTTCATACAAAAGAGCAAGGCTTTCAGTATACATCCCAACAAGGTTGTTATTGGTTTGATATGTGCATTGGAGTCTTACAGGACTTAGTAATTGACACATGAAGCTTTGGCAAGTTTCACCAACTCACAACCTCGTGCTTGAGTCAGCTAAGGAGCATTGTGAAGCCGTACGCTTGATGCATCCGAGGGACCGCTGGACAAGATGACTTGAAGCGAAGCCAAGGAAGCAGACTTCGAGGGCAAGAGACGCGATGGAACATTTCAGAGTCGTGCGCTTGATGCTGCCGAGGGACATGGCCGTGAACGAAGAGAGCTTCGGCGAGGGACTTCAAGTTAGATGAGAGAATGAGTGAAATGTAAGTAGCTCATTTGGTGAACTTGGTCAAATGGCTAAGTGTTAAAGGCTCGACCTATAGGGTTGAGGTTTACCCGACCGTCGGACGCTCAAATGGATGTTAAGTTTGAGGTTTACCCGGCATCAGTCGACTGCCATGTCATGGCAGTCGACTACTCCAAGTCGACTGTGACTTGACTAGTATACAAGTCTGGTTTAAGTGCCATCAGTCGACTGCCAAGACCATCAGTCGACTGATGATGGCATCAGTTGACTCGTCGCAAGGGTTTCGGGCATAGAATGGTGAGCAGTCGAGTGCTCACTTTCGCCACTCGACTGATAGCTCCATCAGTCGACTGATGGGAAGGTTAGTCGATTGATGTGGGAGTCGTTGGAAGAAATCCATGGAAGAAGTCATTATTGGGCAACAACTACAGGAGCAGTCGACTGATTGGGGCATCAGTCGACTGCTAGTGGCCAACGAGAAGAAAACATCCTTCTTTATTTATAGAGAAGGTGTGGGCTTTTGGATGGGTAATGCTTATGCTCTAAGTGATCATCCAAGTGCTCCACAAGCTTCCAACTCTTTCTCTTGTTATTAATTCAAATCCATTGTAAGAAAGAGTGTTCTTGAGTTGTAAGAAGGTTTACCTCCACCTTGCTTTAGCTAAAGGGAGAGTCCGATATTGGATTGGTTTCGGAGTGATTCACTGGAGACGAATCAGACCGTGGATTAGCAGCGAGGTCGTGAACCATGTTATATCTTTTGTTAGCATTGCTTTTACTTTGTATTGTCTTAATTGCTTGTTTAGTTTTTTTTTCCATTGTGCTAATATTGTTTGTAGACAAGCAATTCCATCATACGATGATTGAGGGCTATTCACCCCCCTCTAGCCGACCACCAACGTTCCAACAAACTCGAATGGCAAATTTTTCGATGTGGATCTAGGTGACCTGGAGTCAACTGGATGAGGTCTAGTTGGCTAGAAAAGTCGATGTAACAAATCGATGATCTAATTTAAAGTCAACTAGAGGGTGTTCCAATCGAATGGAAAGTGCTTATAAAAGAAATGGAGGACCAGCTCTGAATTATCAATTGCTCATACATTGAAATGTTGTTGAAATCATATCTCATTCACAATAGATCTAACACGCCAACCTTCTGCATGTCTAACACTCCGAATGCCATTTCAAAGCTATTAGTGTTGGTATAACTTTATTGCTTTCATTTTCACTTTATTGTACTTAAATTCAAAAAGATAGGTGGTTATACCTTTTCCTTATATTTGTTGTAAAAAGTGAATTCCTTCGAGTTTGAGAGTTTTCGAATCGGAGGAAATTAGTGAATTACCCATCGAGGTGACTCTCGGAGAGTCGTGGGCCTTGGACCAGCAACCTAACTCGGGTTGTGAACCAAGTAAAAATAAATTATGCAATTTATTTAATTTACATTTCCACTGCATACTCTTACATTTCGAAAAAATAGTTTTATAATTAAAAGAAATTTTGTTTTATTCCGAGATTCACCCCCCCCCCTCTCTCGAAAATCACTGAAACTATAGTTGGTATCAGAGCAGGGACACTCCAATTTTTGTACAACCACCAATGAGAGCATTTAAACAAATTTCTTTAATTTTATTATTCTTGTCTTAGTTTAATTTTTTTCATTAGTTTTAATATATGCTTTTGCACTAGAATAAATTTTCTAATATTTGTCTAGCTTGCTTTAGTATAAATTCATTTTTTTTACCACAAGTATAATCATGCATCATTTTTGTAACACTAGGAATGTTTTTGAAAAAACAATTTGTAATATATATATCAAAAAAATGTCACACTTAGAGGGTTATAGTATCTTTCACCCACTTCTCTTTAACGGAGAGGACTTTTCCTATTGGAAAAGGCCAATGGAGTGCTTCTTGAAAACTGACCTCGATGTGTGGTTTTCAATATGGAAAGGTTTCATTTCTCCGGTAGACAACTCGGGAGAATTGTTAGATCTAGAGAAATGGACCGTGGGCATAAGGAAATGAGCTCATGTCGATTAAAAGGCCCTTAACACCTTGCAATGTGGACAAACTAAAGAAGAGCTTAATAGAGTCGGACCCTTTGAAAACTCTAAGGAACTTTTGGATAAATTAATTGAATTACACGAGAGCACTAATTACACTAGGATAGCTAAAAGAGACATGCTACTTAATAAGCTATTTAATTGTAAAATGCTTGAAAATTAAAGTGCTAGTCAACTTCACACTAGAATAAAGGACATACTAAATGAAATCCACCTAATCAGTCATCAAATTGAAAATAGGGATATAATTAGGTATACTCTTAAGGCATTTCCTCAGAACGCTTTATGAACATCCATCATTGATGCCTATAAAGTCTCCTGGGATATTTTATTAATTATACTAGATGAACTATTTTGCGAACTTGAACTACACGAATAAGCTAACTCAGGTCAAACCGAGAATAGTATTGCGTTAGTGGCAGGTTCGACAAGAAAGGAAAAGAAAACTAAAGATGAGTCCGAAGACAAGTCGGAATCAGACCTAAATGGTGAAGAAGTGATTGTAAACATGGTCCGGATGATGTTCAACAAGAAAAAAACGTTCATGAAAAAATATGCCAAAAAGGTCGTCGACAACAAGCCAAGATCTAGATCGGAAGTTACTTGTTACGAGTGCAACGGGAAGGGTCACTACAAGTCGGAGTGCGCAAATCTGAAAAAGGAAGAAAAACCTAAAAACAAAAAGAAGAAGAAGGCACTCAAGGAGACTTGGGACGGAGCATCTTCGGAGGAGTCAGACATGGAAGAAACGAAGAGGACCTTAGTAACATTCATGCTCGAATCAAGTTCCAAGACCGAATCAAGTTTCGAATTCGAGTCCGAGTCCGAGAGAAGCCACGGATCCGCATTTGTTTCTGAAGGACTAGACAAGGTAACTTCTCCCTTAAAATAAAAACTATATAATATAATAGCATGCTTAGTTAGTAAATTAGCCAAGTTCGAGAATCGAGATGACTCACTTCTTAAGGAAGTCCAAGTACTTAAGGAGACAGTCAACTCGAAGACTTCGACTTGCCAAATTGAGGATATAGACTAACTCAAGTTGCAAAGCTTGAGAAAGAAAACTCATTCCTAAAAAGGCAAGTAGGATATCTCACCGGAATGTTGGAAAGGTTCACCTCAGGCTCCTAGTATGTCAACATGATGTTTGGGTCTCAACGAGCCATGTACAGCAAGTCCGAACTCGAATACAAGGCTAAATCTTCAAACAAATCATACATGTCATTACTTAGCCGAAATGCTAAGAGTCCAGTCCAATCATGGGTTCCTAAGTCTAGCTTAGTCAATCAAAATGGACTGAACCAATTTTAGCTTCCCAAGAGTCAAGTTCACTCAGTGAACAAAACTCAACTAAGTTATCACTCAGGGGGAGCTAACTCTTTGCGTGTTTCTTTAATTAGTTAAACTTTTGCATGAGTAGTTTACTTTACTTGCTTAATTTAGAATGGACTAGATAGGAAACAAACTAGTTTAAACTTGAACAACCTAGTACTAAGACAAAGTGAACTGATAGTAAATTAGGGAAACTCTTCGAGGTGCATATCTAGGAAGTGGTCTACCTGATATCCAAAGAAGGTCATATGTCTCGCCACGACCTAGTACACTAAGTCAAGTGGAACTAACCGAAGCTAACTCACTAAGTCTTTAACTAGTTAGGCCAAAGCTTAGTCTAAAGTGAGTCAAGTACTTGATTCCTTCAATGAATTTGTCTTAGGAAGTGGTCCACCATATATCCAAGAAGGCTATATGCCTCACCACTATCTGGAAGTCAATTTTAGAAAAACCTACTTGATTAGCTCAAGCTAAACTTGAATATAGCGCAAGTTTAAAAACTATGAAATTTTTCATTAAAATTAATTAAGATAAAATTTAATCCTCATCTCACAAAATTCATAGGATTAACATGTATTGAAAATCTAGATTGCGTGAGATGATTAAGCTCAATTCTAATTCAACTCTATTTAACTCAATTCTAATTCAACTCTACTTAACTCAATTATAATTCAACTCTAATTAACTCAATTGTAATTTAACTCTACTTAACTCAATTCTAACCAACTCACTCAACATAATCAACTCAATCAAATTAACACAACTCAATTTAATCAACTCAATTCTAATCAAATCAACTCAACTCAAACTTAATTAATCCTAATCAAATTTTAATCCTAATAAAAATTTTAAAATAAATTCAAGATAATTCACTTTATTCAAAATTTTAATTCAATTACAACAAACTCAAAAATGTTTAATCGATGTAGGACTCCTGAATGAACCGATGGATTCTGGAAAATGGCTGCTCCAGACACATGACTAGAGATAATCAAAAGTTCATAGAATTAAACTCAAAAACCTAGGTTCAGTCGCCTTTGGAAACAATGACAAACTTAAAGTAATTGAATCAGGTAATATTGAATTGAAATAAAATTTTGTTATACATAAAGTTTTGCATGAAAAAAATTTCAAATTTAATCTATTTAGTATAAGTTAGTTATGTGATGCTAGTTATGAAGTAAAATTTCTATCAAATGAATGTTTGATTAATAATATTGAAAATTCAAACATATTACTTAAAGGAGTTAGGGATAAAAACATTTATTCAATAAATTTATTAAGATCCTCAATCAAGTGTCATTTGACACAACAAGAGGAATGTTGGTTGTGGCATAGGAGACTTGCTCAGATCAACTTTAGGCATATAACTAAATTAAGTGAAAATAACTTAGTTAGAGGCTTACCTAAAATAAAAAATGTTAAAAGTAAAGTTTGTAATGCTTGCCAACAAGGAAAACAAACCAAATCCCAACATAAACTAACTAATCAAAGTCGAACAATCTCAATACTTGAATTAATCCACTTAGACTTATTCGATTCACATGGAGTAAATCACTAAATTGAAACTTGTATTGTTTGGTCATAGTAGATCATTACTCTAGGTTCAAATGGGTAAAATTCTTAAAACATTTTAAATATTTAACAATTTTAGTAAACAAATAAAAAATGAAAAATATCTTAAGATAAAGAGAATAAGAAGTGATAATGGAGGAGAATTTAAAAATAAAAAATGTACAACAATGTGTCTAGAAAATGGATACCACCATGAATATTCATGCCCTAGAACACCTCAACAAAATGGAATAGTAGAAAGGAAAAATAGAACTCTACAAGAAGCCACTAGATCAATGTTAAATGAATACAATTTACCTAGTTATTTATGAGCCGAGGCTATAAACACTGCATGTTATAAGCAAAATAGAAAAAAAATTAATAAAATACATAATAAAACACCTTATGAAATATTTAACAATAAAATATTTAAGAGTATTTGGATGTAAAGTATACATTTTGGATTCAAAAGATTATCTAGGAAAATTCTCTTCAAAAATTGATGAAGGAATCTTTCTTGGATATTCAACCACTAGTAGGGTCTATAGAATTTACAATAATAAAACCCTAAAAATTGAATAAATGACTAATGTAACATTTGATGAAAAGGAACTCAACAATGGTCAAAGAAACACAATAAAAAATAATCAAGAAAAGTTAAATGAACCATACAAGAAGATAGAAAAAGAACAACCCCAACATCAAGACAACTTAAGGACACCAAGAATTAATCCAAACCATCCAATTGATCAAGTATTAGGAAATCCAACTCTAGGAGTTCAAACTAGGTCATCCTTAAGAAACATAAGTCAAATCGCATTAATATCGAAAATAGAACCAAAGTCGATAGATGAGGCTATACCTGATACTGATTAGGTAATGACCATGCAAGAAGATCTAGCACAAAAAATAAATTAATCATAGACAATAAATGGGTATTTAGAAATAAATTAGATGACCAAGGAGAAATCATAAGGAATAAAGCTCGGTTAGTAGCAAAGGGGTCTAGTCAAGTAGAAAGGTTAGACTATGATGAGACTTATGCCCCAGTAGCTAGGCTTGAGTCCATTAGGATGTTGCTAGCCTATGCGGCACACAAAGGATTCAAGTTATATCAAATGGATGTTAAGTCCACATTCTTGAATGGAGTAATAAAAGAAGAGGTATACGTAAGTCAACCCCGAGGTTTTGAAAACTTAGAATGCCCTAATCATGTATATAAATTGAAAAAGACTTGTATGTACTAAAACAAGCTCCTAGAGTTTGGTATGAAAGATTATCTTCATACTTAATTTCAAAAGGCTTTAGAAAAGCTCAAATAGACTCAACCCTCTTTATGTTTAGATCAACAAATTCAAATTTTTTAAAATAATTCATAACGTTAATGGAACAAGAGTTCAAAATGAGTCTAGTAGGAGAGTTAACCTTCTTTGTAGGTCTACAAATAAAACAAACAAGAGACGGTAACTATATATATATCAAAACAAATATGCAAGAGAGTTAATTAAAAAAAATTAAAATGGAAAATGAAAAAGAAATAAAAACTCCCACGGCAACAAACGTTATATTAGATGATGACAAAGAAGGAAAGTTTGTAGATCTAAAGCACTATAGAAGTGTCATAAGAAGTCTATTATACTTAACTGCAAATAGACCTTATATACTATTTTCAGTAAGTATATGTGCTAGATATCAGACTTGTGGTAAGGAATCACATTTAACACATGTTAAAAGAATCCTAAGATACATTAAAGGAACAATTAATGTAGGAATGTGGTACCCAAGAACTAATAACTTTGAGTTAGTAGGATACTCTGATTCAGACTATGCTAGATAGGAAGAGTACTAGTGGAGGATGTAAACTCTTAGGATCATGCTTGGTTAGTTGATTTAGTAGAAAGCAACATTGTGTTGCTCTATCCACAACTGAAGCTGAATACATAGCATTAGGAGAATGTGTGGCACAATTATTATGGATGATGCACACACTTAAAGATTTTGAATTAGAATACAAAAAGGTCAAAACATTGGTTGATAACATAAGTTCAATAAACTTAACTAAAAATCCAATTCATCACTCATATACTAAACATATTGATGTTAAACATCACTTTGTAAGAGATCATGTGGCCAAGGGAAGTATTGAACTCGATTATGTTGAGTCCAAGTCTAATCTTGTCGACATTTTTACTAAACCACTTCCAGAAGATGAGTTTAGTATCCTTAGAAGACAACTAGTATTATGCTTAGTAGATTACGCTTCTTTAATGTTTCATTATACAAAAAAAAATTACTAAGTAATATTGCTTTCTTAAAGAAAAATTAAAAATTGATCTAGCCAAGGTTAAGTTTAGATTTCATGATCCTATAGACTTAGGTAAGCCTTCACATCTCACAAACACCTAGGACTACTTGTTTGCATATGTTGGGGATCGATTGGCCGGCTAGAGGGGGGTGAATAGCCCTCGTTCGTTGGATGTCGTATTTTACTCGTCTACGAAAACGTTAGCGCAAGCGGAAGAAATAAACTAAGACAAGCAAATAGAAATAAAACAAAGACAATACAAACACGGAGATATAACGTGGTTCACGGCTAAGACGCTAATCCACGGTCCGATTCGTCCACGGTGAATCACTCCGCAATCTATCCACTAGATCTCTCTTTTGCTCAAAGCTAGGTGGAGGTAACCTCTTTACAACAACACTCCTCTTACAAATATAATGAAAATAAGCTTGGGTAAGAGGATGGAAAGCTTTAGGAAACTTTGGGAGAGTGTTAGAGTGTAAGCATTAACCCCTCAAAGCCCCAACCCTTTCCTTTTTATAGAGGAAGAGGGTTTCTTCCCGTTGAGTCCGGTGATGGCACCCATCGATCGGTCAGTGCCGCTGCCAATAATGGCCGCTTTCCACGCTGGATACTATCCAATCCAGATCGACATCACGATCGATGGCACCCATCACCGATCGATGTCAACTACCGAGTCCTCAACGAGGTCGACTCCCCGATCGATTGTTATCACCGATCGCCTGCGCCGGCAATGATCGATAAACTTGATTCAGCTACATTAGACCAGTCGATCGTGCCATCGACTCAGAGCAATCGACTGCCATGCCATGGCAGTCGACTGGTGTCGGGAAAACTCATCCGACACTTGGCCAAATGGCCAAGTTTCACCTAAGAGCTACCCTTCCCGGGTTACAATCGCTCATTCTCATCCCTCGGAGTCCCTCGCCTTCGAAGTTCTCTTCGTTCGCGGCCACGTCCCTCGGCAGCATCAGGCGCACGACTCTGCAATGCTCCTTCACGTCTCTTGCCTCGAAGTCTACTTCCTCCGGCTTCACTCCAGGCTTCTCGTCCGGCGGTCCCTCGGATACTCCAAGCGCACGGCTTCCGCAAAGCTATCCTTCACCGACTCAAGGCACGAGTCATGAGATGTGAAACTCGCCATGGCTCCATGTGCGAATTACTAAGTCCTGCACGACTTCAACGCACATATCAAATCAACATATCAAACTAACTTAAACCCTTTGCCACACCATCAAAACCATATTACGGCAAGAGATTGCCCTAACAATCTCCCCCTTTTTGATGTGTGGCAATCCGTTTAAGTTAGGTAAAAACATTTGATATAAATTTTAAGGAAAGAAAGCATGTAAACATAATCATGATATAAACATGCAACTCCCCCTTAATCCATGAAATTCTCTACACAAATTTTCTCCCCCCATCATATATTTCTCCCCCTAAAATAATTAACTTAAACATAATATTTTCTCCCCCTTTGACACCATCAAAAAGATTATCACTAAGTTAAAAACACATGGCATCAAGTCTAAAAGAAAGAAAATACCACAAGTTGATTTAAAATTCGGAATTCAGCCTTTATCGTCCGATATTCGTGCCATCACCAACCGGGTTCAGATACAAATGACGCACGTGAATTTCGATTTTTAATTTCAAATGCATTAAAAATTCCAAAAAATTCAAAAAATCATGAAATTTGGGGAACACATTTCTTTTAAGTATATCTATCAGTGAAAAATATGTTTTCATGAAAAATCATTATATTTTCAAGTATTTACCAAAAATCCAAATGCTTTAAAAACTACTAGGTTTTTGATCATAAGAGTATCCATTTTAACACCTAGTCTTCCTTTGAATTGTTTCAAAACATGAATACATAGATTTTAAAGTAAGAAATTGTTTTGAAAATATATGAAATATCCAACCATGATCTTTGGGCAATATGTCTATGAATTAACATAAGTCTTCCCCATGATTGGTCTATTATGCTATTTTGATACCTTAAATGACCATCTAAATGCCATAGGCATTAGTGGACATTTGTATCATCCTAACATCTCACTCATGCTAAGTTTTCAATCAAGTTAGCCTATAGTGAGTGTGAGATGCATCCTAGGGGGTATTTGTATATACTTAACCAATATATTCATGCAATTCTCTCATGGTTAAGTATCAACCTAACAACCTACATGATCATAATGACATATATGATTTAATTTCACATTATGATCATGAAATGCATGTTTTCATCAATTTATAACCATGCATTAGGTATTATGTGATGATAATAAACAAATTATCACCTAAAGCATGATTCAAACCTATTTCTTATGATGATGTGCCCAATTTCAAAAACATAAATCATGATTGTAAATATACATAGAAATTACATCAATCATCATGATTTAAGCATTATTATCTATTTATGAGTACGTTATCATCACCCAACACTATCTAAAAAATGTTGTCCCGTCATCCTAAGTCAACCAAAATATGATATAGGTTAGGTCCATGTGGTTGACTACCCTAGGGTTATTCTAACCCTTAAGGATGGATTTTGGAACCCAAAATAAATTCTTTCCTATTGGGTTCACTAAGTATTCCTTGGGGATCCATTTCCTAGCTATTACTTTCTTCTTATCTTGTCCCCTAGCTATTAAGCATTTGTAGGCCTTTTCATTTTTCTTTTCCTTGTAGCCTAGGCCCTTTTTGTTGAAGCTAGCTCTTTGGCTCCCAATAATCATATTTAATGTGTTTGAGCCAATTGTGAATTTTTCTAGGGCTTTGGTTAAATAGTCTACCTTTTCCCTTAATGCCCTATTTTCCTCTATGCATGCATCATTAACATCCAAAGGCATATAGTCATGTGAGCATGCATCATCATGGCAAGAAGAAACATTTTCATTTAAGCATGCATTTTCTAGCTTATTTTCCAATGCCTTAATTTTATCTAGCATGCTCTTATTTTTCTTTTTCATGCCAAATAGGTCCTTAGTTAAACTAGAGATTATGGAAACTATTTTCTTAGGAGAAGCATTCGTTACCATAGTTTCCATGTCTTCTTCTTCTTCTTCGGATGATGAGGATGTGGAAGCTCCCCCTTCATTTGAGCTCTCTCCACTTGAACTTGATCCTTCATTTTCGGTGGAGGAGGAACAATCCGAGTCATGAAGAGCCATTAGTGCTAGGTTGGAGTAGACATGCTCTTCTTCTTCGGATGAGGAGGCGGTAGCAACGTCATCCCATGTCTTGGCTTTGAGTGCCATGGCCTTCCCTTTTCCTTTTGCCTTCTTTTCTTCTTCCTTTTTCTTGCTCCCCTTCTTCTTCCTCTTTTCTTCTTTCTTGCTCTTGTTTAGGAGGGGACAATTATCCCTTATATGTCCCTCTCCTTGGCAATTATAGCATATGACCTTCCCCCTTGGTCTTCTATTCCTATCATGAGATTTATCAAATCTAAGATTCTTAAATGCACGCCTTACCTTCCTTACCATGTAGGCTTCTTCCGTGCTATCCATGGAGGAGGTAGAGGCTTCATCGGATGAGGAGGAAGGGATCTCTATCTTCTTCTTCCCCTTGTTTGCTATCAAAGCTACTCCCCTTGAAGGTTGGATTCTAGGCTCTTCTTGTATTCCTTCAAGCCTTGTTTCGTGGAGCTCCATGGTTGAGAAGAATTCCTCCAAGGTGCTTACTTCTAAGTTCTTGGAGATATAAAATGAGTCCACCATGGAACTCCATCTTGAGGACCGGGGGAAGGCATCTATGGCCTTCATTACCATATCCCGGTTGGAAAGCATTTCTCCTACACTCGTTAGCCCAATTAATATTTCTTTAAATCTAGAATGTAGGGAAGTTACCTTTTCTCCCTTTTCAAGCTTAATATTTGATAGTTGGGAGCGGAGGAGGTCTCTTCTTGCTAGCTTAGCCTCCGAGGTACCTTCATGAAGCTCTACTAGCTTCTCCCACATCTCCTTAGCACTAGAACATTCCCCTATCCTATTGACTTCTTGTTGGGGGAGGACATTGTATAGGTGGTGCTTGGCCTTTGAATTTGCCAAGTATTCTTCTCTTTGCCTTTTTCTCCACCTCGATTTCTCCAATGGCTCCCCATCCTCGTTCCTAGGCAACTCGAAACCGTTTTCCATTATTAATAGGATTTCAAAGTCGGTTTCGAAGAATACCTCCATTCTCTTTTTCTACCAAGAGAATTCGCCGTCGAACTTCGGTGGGTGGATGTTTGAGGCGGCCATCTTTAGATGAAGTGTTTGTTGCGGCGGTTAGTCCTCGACAAATGACCTTGGCTCTGATACCACTTGTTGGGGATCGATTGGCCGGCTAGAGGGGGGTGAATAGCCCTCGTTCGTTGGATGTCGTATTTTGCTCGTCTACGAAAACGTTAGCGCAAGCGGAAGCAATAAACTAAGACAAGCAAATAGAAATAAAACAAAGACAATACAAACACGGAGATATAACGTGGTTCACGGCTACGTCGCTAATCCACGGTCCGATTCGTCCACGGTGAATCACTCCGCAATCTATCCACTAGATCTCTCCTTTGCACAAAGCTAGGTGGAGGTAACCTCTTTACAACAACACTCCTCTTACAAATATAATGAAAATAAGCTTGGGTAAGAGGATGGAAAGCTTTAGGGAACTTTGGAAGAGTGTTAGAGTGTAAGCATTAACCCCTCAAAGCCCCAACCCTTTCCTTTTTATAGAGGAAGAGGGTTTCTTCCCGTTGACACAGAGCGATCGATGGCACCCATCACCGATCGGTAGTCTTAGATAGCCAATAACGGCCGCTTTCCACGTTGGATACTATCCAATGGTACTGACATCAGTCGACTGATGGCACCCATCAGTCGACTGATGTCAACCAGTCGAGTCCTCAACGAGGTCGACTCCATTCTCGTACGTGCGCGGTGACATCGATCATTGCCATCTCTTGGCGGTCGGATGATCAACCATCGATCGGCGCCCATGCCGGGCGATCGATAAACTGATTCACATTAGACCCGATCGTGCATCGGATCGCCATGCCATGGCAAGAAAACTCATCCGACACTTGGCCAAATGGCCAAGTTTCACCTAAGAGATACCCTTCCCGGGTTACAATCGCTCATTCTCATCCCTCGGAGTCCCTCGCCTTCGAAGTTCTCTTCGTTCGCGGCCACGTCCCTCGGCAGCATTAGGCGCACGACTCTGCAATGCTCCTTCGCGTCTCTTGCCTCGAAGTCTACTTCCTCCGGCTCCACTCCAGGCTTCTCGTCCGGCGGTCCCTCGGATACTCTAAGCGCACGGCTTCCGCAAAGCTATCCTTCACCGACTCAAGGCACGAGTCATGAGATGTGAAACTCGCCATGGCTCCATGTGCGAATTACTAAGTCCTGCACAACTTCAACGCACATATCAAATTAACATATCAAACTAACTTAAACCCTTTGCCACACCATCAAAACCATATTACGGCAAGAGATTGCCCTAACAGCATATTGAGCCATGAAGATGGGCATGAAATGTTAGGATTGCACCCTAGGTTCCAGATGTAGATTTAGTGCATCGACATGAACCAAAATAGGGTTTTAAAGAAAATCGATCACTTCGGTGACTAACTCTCACCCAAAGCTTAATGGTAATTCTATATCATTTGAGTTTTCCAATAGTTAGACATTTGCTCTAAGGATGATTTTTAGATGTTTATTTTCAATATACTATTATTCAATTGTGAATAGGAATTCATGCTTGGGCATCTCTTATTTCATTTGCATTACCTTAAAAATTTAGGTTTGAGTTAAGGGGAGAAAATATTTTCAAGATTATTAAATTTTGAAAAGCTTTAATTTAGGAAGTGTTTTGAAAAATTAAAATGATTAAATCTTGAATTAAGGGGGAGCCCTAAACTTTTTTAAATATTTTAGCTTTGAAATGTGACATTATTTTTCAATTATTTTAGCTTTATTTAGGGGGAATTTTTAAAATATTTTCAAAAACTCTATCTTTTATTGAGGGGGAGAAAAATTTTGAAGCACTTTAACGTTGCGTACATTCAAAATTTTAAAATTCTTTCAAACTTTGAAAATTTTGAAATTATGAATACTTGGTTTAAAAATCCTACTTTGAAACCTTTAAGTCTTTTCCAAAAGCATAAGTACTTTGAAATTCATTTTTATATTGAAAATCTTAGGCATTTTGAAATACTTATGGAGCTTGTCAAGCTAATATATTTTGTCAAAAGTAACTTTCATCCTTGTGTTGAAAGCTAATACTTTGAACTCACATTTGAATTTTGGCTTTTAGTAATTAATAGTATTTTGATGTATGCCAAAGCGGGAGAGAGTGGTTTAAAGTTAGTATTTAAAGGAAGCATTTCAATCATATGAACTTAAATGTTATACATTTTATCTTGATGCATTACTAATATATGTTAAACTTGAATATTGCAAATCGATTCTTCTAACTTTAACTGATGTCTGGTCATACATCAAAAAGGAGAAGATTATTGGTGCAGAGAGCACCACTCCTTAGTTTTGATGTATGAACCATAGTTAATTAAAGTTAGGAATTATTTGTGTTTTAATATGCATATTAAGTGTGCAGGCTTAACATAAAAGTCCTAGTTGGTCATGTTGAATGGATACTAGGTAGAAGACTTGACAGATCAAGAGGACTGGACACTAGGCAGGAAGTCCAGATGGGTCAGAAGACCGGACATCTGGCATGAAGATCAATTAGGTCAGGAGATCGGACAATCGGCATGAAGTCCAGCTGGGTTAGGGAGACCGGATAGCTGGTAGAAGTCGTGGTGGGCTAGATCGGATGTCAAGTATGGTAAGTTCGGCTGAATAACTGGTAGGTAAACCTCGAGTGAAGAGGTGAGGCTGAATTCTCATGTGGAGGCAAAGCTAGGCATCGATCCGATGGATAGTTCGTGTAGGATTAAGAAGTCAAGATCGAGCATTATTACCACTGTCATTCCATTTCATATTGTATTTTGTGGTAATCTTGTTTTGTAGATATCTAGTCGAATGATTGGTTTTCAGTCGATTGGGATGCCTAGTTGGCAAGGAAGCTAGTGATCGACCGGAGATATGGTGACCAAGATGGCAAGAGTTTTAGTTGACTGGGGAGGTCTAGTCAACTGGCAAGGCAAATTTTTTGATGCGGAGCCAGGTGACATGGAGTCGACTGGACCAGGTCCATCGACTAGAAAAACTAATGTACCAAATCGACGGGCTAATTTAGAGTCAACTGGAGGATGTTCTAGTCGACTAGAAAGTGCTTATAAAAGAAATAGAAGACTAGTTCCATATTATCAATTGCCCATACGTCGAAGTGCGGTGAAAATCATCTCCCATTCACAATAGCTCTCACAAACCAACCTTCTGCAAGTCCGACACTCCAAATGTCATTTCAAATCTATTAGTGTCGATATAACTTTATTGCTTTCATTTTCACTTTATTGTTCTTAAATTCAAAAGGATAGGTGGTTGTACCTTTTCCTTATTTTTATTGTAAAAAGCGAATCCCTCCGAGTTTGAGAGCTCTCAAATCGAAGGACTTTAGTGAATTGCCCATCGAGGCGACTCTCGGAGAGTCGTGGGCCTTGGACTAGCAACCCAGCTCAGGTTCTGACCAAAGTAAAAATTAATTTTGCAATTTATTTAATTTACATTTCCACTGCATACTCTTACATTTTGAAAAAATTAATTTTAAAATTAAAAGAAAAATTTTATATTCCGAGATTCACCCCCCCCCCCCTCTCGAAAATCACTGATCCTACAAGTGAGGATGGAACATTTTCTAATGTGTGAAATATGAAATTGATTTTTTTTTATGCAAGGATTTGAAGCTTCCATGGACAAGAAGGGTAGAATAACTCAAGAAGAAGAAATGGAAGGAGCAACTAGAAAAATTCGAAAGAAACGACAAGGTAAAAAACATGCTATTAAATTTGATTCCTAACAATATCTTGTCTAGATTTGGAGAATTTAGGGATGCAAGGGAGTTATGGAAAAATCTAGTCAAGCTTCACAAAAAACCTTCATTGGCACAAGATAAAGAGGAAGTTGTGGAAAGCTCATCATCGGCTCAACAATGTGAGGATTCGGAGGTCGAGAGGTATTTGACATCCGAGGTAGAAGAATTGGAGGAAGCCTCCACCTCTAGGATTGAGGGCGAGGAAAGGCTACCAACTCTGGAGCAAAATCAAGATGAACCATCTACCTCCAGAAGAAATGAAGAATAAATCTACCATTCCCCTATGAACCAAGAAGGTAACTCAAGCATGCTAAATAAAAATAAAAATCATATAATGTGCTTTGAGTGTAGAGAACACGGGCATTACATGAGTAAATGCCCAAAATTGGGCAACAAGAAAACTTAAGTGCCAAAGGGCAAGGAAGAGTCTAAAGATGCTGGAGGCCCGACATGAAAAGGCAAGGAGCATATAGTGTGTTTCAAATGTCAACAAAAAGGGCACTTTTAGAGCCAATATCCTAGGAGGAGTCATTCAACCAAAGGAAAAGGAGGAGCTTCACGTGTAGCGGGAGCTAAGGCAAACCGTAAGGTAACATTTAATAACACTTCTACCTTAAGGAATGATAGGAAGCATGCTACAAAATTTACTTGCTATCGTTCATGATAAAAGCATGCTAGTAGTACACCTAAAGATCAATCTAAAAATAAATATTTTGATTAGGTGCTAAACATGTTAATTTGCCTAAGGACAATTCTAGGTCAATCCCACTTAAGGATAACAAAAACCTAGGCAATAACCCTAAGAAAGATAGGCATATTCCTAGGAAGAAATATGTCCAAGAAATTAATGGAAAATCGAAATTGGACAAATTAGAGGAGGAAAACCAAGCCTCAAGGCCAAGGCTTGAAAAATTAGAAAATACCCTTCAAATTATGACAAATTCAATTAAAGGGTCTAGGAGTCAAAACTTAAGTGTTTGGAGGTAAGGATTGCCTAAGGACAAGAAAGGTTTGGGTCACAAGCTTATCTCCAAGAAGGTAATGTCATTGGTGCAATCGACCCAGGTTATGATTGACCAGACTCGAATTTAACTTGAATAGTGTATTGATGTGTGACATGTGTTGGGGAGATTGTTGGTGCAATCGACCCAGGTTAGTATTTGATGTTCGACGATGGTTTGACCATTGTGATGGGAGAAGCACAAGTCTTGTGTACTTGGCATGAAAAGTCCAAGCTTGAGTCTTGGTAATTGAGAAGTCCAAGGGGAATATTGGCGGCATAAAGTCCAAGGGTGGAGTCTTGGCAGCATAAGTTCAATGGTTGGCAGCGTAAAGTCCAAGTGGAGTCTTGGCAGCGTAAGTCCAATGTGCCTTGGCGGTGTAGACCACATTAGCATGACAATAGTTGATGGAAGCACCTGAAGACTAGCGTATGGATGAAGAAGTCATGGATGACTTGGAGGGATCCGATAGGCACGAAGATGACGGAGGTGGTTAGAAGGAATAGGACTAGGCTAAGGGTGGTCTAGCAAGTATGGAGGCACCATACTTGGGGTTAAACCTCATGGTTGAAGTTGTCAGTCGACTAGGGTTATGGACCAGTCGACTGGTCAAGTGTTTTGACACTTGGCAGCCGAGTCAACACTCAGCAGTCGACTGGGATTATGGCCGGTTCGACTGTTGTGAGTCGACTAGTTCTCGACTATCGTTTAAGGGAAGAAAAGGCATGGCAGTCGACTGCCATATATGGCAGTCAATTGATGGTTCAGCCGCGAGCACAGAACGTTCGATAGCCGACTGGGCAGTCGGCTACGGGTGCTTTCAGTAGACTGCCAATGTTGACAGTCGACTGATGAGAGTCCTGTTGGAGTTTTTCCAGTATGGATCGAGTCATTGTCTCACAACAACAGTGTTGGCAGTCGACTGCCAGGAGAAAATCCAGCGTGATGTAGGTTAAAAGGAGCTATTCGTGGGAGATTCGACTAATGGTCTTTTGGGAGCTTTGTTGAGGAAATTTGAAGGTGAATTGCAAGTTCATTTCAGGGTCATTCAAGCTCATCCAAGCAACCAACAAGCAAAGCGCTTAAAACCCTAGTTTGTAAAGTGTTCTTTACATTTCCTTTGTATTTGCTTGTATTTCTTTCGTTTATTGTTGTAAACACTTGTACGAGATTTCTCCACCTCCGACTTGTTGTCGAGAAGAAGTTTATTGGATTAGTGGTGTGTGATTGCATCGCTAGAGCTCGTTTGTGAATGGAGAAACATCTCTTCCCACTTCAACTTGGTCGCTTGTGCATGGCGATCACATCTTCGTCCCCGGATTAAAAAAATTAATCCAAGACAATGATGGATTACCCAAGCAACCTATCCACCATCGTGCTATTCGATTAGAGTGGTCTCTTGAACAAACTTATTGTTTAAGAAATCTAACTCGTTTCCTCGAATAGCCATGGAATAGATGATGTACGGATCGCTAGTTTTTGTGTTTATCTTCGGGGTCAGAAAATTAGTTACATTCAATTACATACATAATACAAAGAAACAAAACGAAACCAAAACAAGAATTATACCTCGTGTTTATCTCTTAGTCTTCTATTGTATGTTCTATCCTCCTCTTGGACGTTATGTGGGCAACGATCCTCCAAGAGATGAAGCCTCCTAGATCATGTATCTTCCTTTCCTTGTTCGCTCAGAACAAAGAAAGATAATAAACTCCCTTCTTCTCCTATCGAGTTCCGGACACAATCCCTTTGGAGAAAGATCAAACCTCTTTCTTCTCTTTGTTGTTGCCACCGGCAACCAAGGAGAGGGAGATGGAAGATGGGCACCGACCAACCAAAGAATGACGAGCAAAGCCTTGCCCTAGTTGCCTCCGACCAAAGCTTGAGAAAGAAAGGAGATGGGCGCCGACCAAGAAGAGAAGGAAGATGAGATATGGGCCCCGACTAACCAAAGAAAGAAGAGCAAAACCTTTCCCTAGTTGCCGCCCAAAGCCTCTCCAAACCCTAGCCGCCCAAGCCAAAGAGCAAAACCATAATCCTTTCAATTGCTCTCACCACCCACGCCCTAGCCCTCCTTTTATTGAGCTAGGCTTAAGCCTCCTTTCAATCTCCACCATCGGATCTAGGGATTCAATTTCCACCGTTGGATCTAGGGTTTCATTTTCCACCGTCGGATCTTGGCTTAATGAGGGTTTTAATAGGCTACAATATGGACCATGAGAAGGATTTGGATCTTGGCGACCCAATGGATCTTGCCCACTTAAAGTTCGATCCATTAATGATAATCCATTCCACTAGAGGATTATCATTAATCTACCTCACCAACCCCCATAAATAAATATGGGCTCCATATATTAAGTGTACAAATATCTCCCCGTGTTTAAGTTCTCAATTACTTAATTTACTGAAAATTAATTAATGAACATCTAACTCCATGAGTAGTACCACTCAACCTCATCATCATGCCTGACCAAGTCCACCTGCAGGGTTTACATGATGTTCCTTATGAGCTCCTTAAGGGGACATCATCCTCCTAATATATTGGACACGGTTTCCTCCTATAATCAACGACACACCATGTAAATAATATCATTTCCCAACTTACCGAGCCTATCGATTTAATCTATAAATCTCGCCCATTAGTAAATCAAAGAAATAAATACTAAGTACATGTGCTCGTTATTATATCGGGATTAAGAGCATGTACACTATAATATCTGAGGTCTGATTAAATAATGTAGTCAGCAATAAATTGAATCACCTCTAAGTCGGTCCTGCTCAATACACACAAAATGTACTAGTGTAATTCCATGGTCAAGACAAAAAAATACCAAATTACACTACAACCATGCCAATGGTTTGTCCAAAACCATCTCGGTTGTGAGCCTCTACTTATACTCTGTAAGGAACTGATAACAAGATCTCCCGTGTGACACTACACACCATGTTATCTACAATGTAATGTTTCAGAAAATATGCATAACCATAAATATGCAAACAATGATCATGTGATTCTTATTTCAAAAATAAAGATGTTCATACAAAAGATAGACTTTTCAGTATATATCCTAATAATCTCCCACTTATATTAAAAGACTAAGATGTCCTCATACTGCCATACATCTGATTCCCATTCCCTCCACATGCCTATCAAAAGCTCTCGCTGGAAGGGCCTTAGTGAAAGGATTTGCCAAGTTATTCTCTGATGCGATCTTGGCTACAGCAACTTCTCCTCGCTTTAGATCTCTCGTATCAGGTGGTACTTGCGCTCTATGTGTTTAGTTGCCTTATGGGCTCGTGGTTCCTTCGAGTTTGCAACAACACCACTGTTATCACAATAAATTGTGATAGTTTTGGACAAACTAGGATTCACATCCAAGTCCATCAAGAAGTTCCTGAGCCATACAACTTCTTTGGCTCCCTCAGAGGCTGCCACATACTCAGCTTCTATAGTAGAGTCCGCCACCCATTTCTGCTTGACACTCCTCCATATAATGCCTCCACTTCCCAAAGTAAACACAAAACCCGAGGTAGACTTACTGTTATCCCTATATGATTGGAAGTCAGAATCTGTGAAACCCACAAGAAGTAATTGATTTGCCTGGTATACTAGCATATAATCCTTAGTCCTTCTCAGGTACTTCAATATATGCTTTACTGTAGTCCAATGTCCCTATCCTAGATTACTCTGATATCTGCTAACCATGCCCACGATAAAGCAAATGTTCGATCTTGTATATAACATAGCATACATGTGGCTTCCTATCGCCGAAGCATAACGAACCGGCTTTATCTCCTCTATCTCTTTTGATGTTCTAGGACACATCTCTTTAGATAAAGGTACTCCATGCTGAAAAGGTAGAAAACCTTTCATGGAGTTCTGCATGCTAAAACGAGCAAAAATAGTGTCTATGTATGAAGCTTGAGACAAGTACAACATCCTTTTCCTGCGATCCCTTATAACCTTGATCCCAAAGATGTGTCCCACTTCTCCCAAGTCCTTCATATCAAACTGTTTGGACAACCATACCCTTACGTCTGATAACACCTTGACATTGTTGCCAATTAACAAAATGTCATCTACGTATATTACAAGAAATAACACTATGTTTTCGTCATATCTCTTGTATACACAAGACTCATCCGGACTTTGAATAAATCCATAAGACTGGATTACCTCATCAAAGCGAATGTTCCAAGATCTCGAACTTGCTTCAATCCATAAATGGATCGATTATGCTTGCACACAAGATGCTCTTTGCCCTTTGCAATGAATCCCTCAGGTTGCTTCATATATATGTTTTCTTCAAGACTTTGATTAAGGAAAGCTATCTTGACATCCATCTGCCACAACTCATAATCCATATGAGCAACAATACATAAGAGAATCCGGATATACTTAAGCATGGCCACCAGCGATAAGGTCTCCTCATACTCGATACCCTCTTTTTGAGTATACCCTTTCACAACAAGCCTTGCTTTAAAGGTCTAAACCTCCCATCTATTCCTCTCTTTCTTTTGTAGATCCACTTGCATCCAATGGTTTTTACACCATTGGGTGGTTCTACTAGCTCTCAGACCTGATTTGTATCCATATAATCTATCTCAGAATTCATTGCACTTTGCCAAGATACTGCATCATTATCTTGGATTGCCTCGTCATATTTCTAGGGATCAGGTTAATGTTCGTCAGGGACCAAATCAGAAGATTCTCCCAAGAACATAAATCTATTAGGCTATCTAACAACCCTCCCACTACGATGAGATATCACATGTGTATCCTCTGTGACACGCGGTGCAGTCACTTGTGGTTTATCCTCTTGTACCGGTGGTACTGAAGTAGTGACTTCCCCTCTCAATTCCTCTAGAACAATCTAACTCATTGGCTTGTTGTTCATCACATAGTCTTCCTCTAAAAATCTTGCATTCATGCTAACGATCACCCTCTGATCTCTAGGACTATAGAACAAACCACCTTTCACTCCTCTAGGATAGCCTATGAACATGCGCACATTTGTACGAGGTTCCAACTTACCAGCATCTGCCTTCAGCACATGTGCTGGACTCCCCCAAATCCGAATATGTCTCAAACTAGGATTTCGCCCAGTCTACAATTCTGTGGGAGTATAAGGCACTGATTTAGATGGTACCAAGTTCAGAATATACACTGTCGTATACAGAGCATACCCCCAGAATGAATCTAGCAACTCAGAATAACTTATCATCGATTTAACCATCTCCATAAGAGTCTTATTCCTTTGCTCCTCTACACCATTCTACTGGGGTGTGCTAGGTGCAGACAATTAGGATTAAATTTTAGCCTCTGATAAGTAATTACTAAACTCTCCCACGAGGTACTCACCACCACGATCAGATCGTAGCGTCTTGATACTTTTACCTTGACGTTTCTCCATATCAGCCTTGAATTCTTTGAACCTGTCAAAGCATTCAGACTTGCGGCACATCAAGTAAATGTATCCATATCTTGAATAATCATCTTTAAAAGAGACGAAATATTCAAAATCACCTCTAGCCTGGATTGACATAGGACCACATAAATCAGAATGAACCAATTCCAACACATCTTTGGATCTATACCCCTTCGCCTTAAAAGGCCTCTTGGTCATTTTACCTTCGAAGCAAGATTCGTAGGTTAGGAAATCTTCCACCACTAATGAACCCAGAGGTCCATTAGCTATCAACCTTTGAATTCTACTTAGGTTAATATGACCTAACCTTAGATGCCAAAGATTTGTTTGGTTCATTTTAAAAGGTTCTTTTCTCTTATTAGATTTAGAAGATGAATTATTTATTTCTATTTGCATCGTGGGAGCTTTTGGTTCAAAGGTATATAAATTTCCTATCAATGCACCAGAATAGATAATCTCCCTTTTCCTTTTTATAACAACTCTGTCATTAAAAGAAATAGAATATCCATCCAAAAACAATTTATAAACCTAAATCAAATTCTTTCTAAATAAAGGTACATAAAGGCAAATTTTTAGAACCAAAGTTTTATTCCTATCAAAAGATAAATAAACATCTCCCACTACAATAGCCGCCACCTTCGTAGCATCACCCAAGTAAATGATAATCTCCCCCTCAGCTAGTGATCTAGTTTCCTGGAACCCCTGAAAAGTATTGCATACATGATCAGTGGCTCCCGTATCTACACACCAGGTGCTGGTAGATAACACCGCTAAACATGTTTCAATGACTAGACCAAAAGATATACCTTTGCTCCGCTTCCAGTTGGGGCAGTCCTTCTTCCAATGTTCAGTCTGCTTGCAAGTGAAGCACTTGCCTTTTGACTTATTCACTCCTCCCTGAGATCCTCCCACCACCTTTGCTCCACCTTATTTCTTTTTCTTCTTGCCTTTCGGCTTAGAAGTCGAAACCTTTTGAGCAACCATGGCCTGAGCCTGAGCACTCTGACGAAAAAGCCCCTATGCCACCTAGAGTTTTGTCAGAAGCTCCGCCAACGAATACAACCTCTTATTTATGTTGTAGTTCAGGCGAAACTGCTCAAAACTCCTAGGTAGAGACTGGAGAATGATATCAACCTAGGTTTCCCCATCGATCTTAGCTCCAAGGACTTCCAGCTCATTTAAATGAGCCATCTATTGGTAGTTACTTCGGAGGCTCATTGGCTCCCATGTCCCCGGATTAAAATTTTCACTAATGAAAGAACTAATCCGGATGGGATGAGTTTCCTTAGCACAACCAATTCGTCGTCGTGCTAACAACTTGAGTAATCGCTTGAACAAACTAGTTGTTCAAGCAACACAACTCTTCTAGTTGGTTAGCCGCGGAAGAGACGACGGACGGATCGCCGGTTTTTGTGTTTGTCTTCGGGGTCCATGATTATACGAAATACATAAAAATGTAAACTAGTATAATCAACACATAAAGAACATGCTAAGATCAGAAAATAAAGTTATAAAACTTTTATACCTCACGATCTTCTACCGTATGTCCTATCCTCTTCGTGGACGTCGTGTGGGCGAAGATCCTCCACGAGTAGAAGCCTCCTAGATCATGTTCTTCTCTTCCTTGTTTGCTTCGAACAAAGAGAAGAACTAAACAAAACTCCTTCTCCTTTCTAGAACCGGCCACCAAGCCAAAGGGCTTGATACAATCGCCGGCCAAGGAGTGGCTTCTTGAGCACCGGCCAACCTTGAAGCAATGTTACCGCCGGCCACCATGATGGGATATGGATGAATGCTGGCCAACCTTGTATCAATGTTGCCGCCGACCACCAAGGAGAAAGGGAGGAAGAAGAGAACTGACCAAGGATGAGAAGAGGAAGAGGGGCGCCGGCCAAAACCCTAGGGAGAACAAAGATCTTGCCGCCCACTTCTAGCCACCCAAAACCCTAACTATTTTAGGGTTTGTTGCCGCCCACTTCTTGATAGGCAAACCCTAATTTCCAAGCACAAATTTTTTTTTTTTGCCGCCCAAGCCTAAGCCCTCTATTTATAGAAATGGGCTTAAGCCTCCTTTAATCTCCACCGTCGAATCTAGGGATCCAATCTCCACCGTCGGATCTAGGGTTTTATCCCAACCATCGGATCTAGGGTTTCATCCCAACCGTCGAATCTAGGTTTTCATCCCAACCATCAGATCTAGGGTTTCATCCCAACCGTCGGATCTATGGTTTCATCCCAACCGTTGGATCTAGAGATTTAATCCCAACCGTCGTTTCTAGAGTTTTGTTTTACATCCTTGGATCTAGGCTTCATGAGGATTATGTTAGGCTACGATAGGGACCATGAGGAGGAGTTGGATCTTGGCCACCCGATGGATCGGAACCACACAAACTTGATCCATCAATGATGTTCTATTCCACTAGAGGATCATCATTGAACTACCTCACCAACCGCCATAAATTAATATGGGCTCCATATATTATTTGTACATCCATCTCCCCGTGTTTAAGATATCGAATGTTCATCAATTAATTGATTTACTGACCATTAATTAATTAACATCTTATTCCTCGAGTAGTACCACACAACCTTATCATTATGTTGACTAAGTCAACCAGCTGGGTTTACATGATGAACCTTATGAGCTCCTCAAGGGGACATCATCAACCTAATATATAGGACACGGTTTCCTCCTATAATCAACGATACACCATGTAAATAATAGTATTTCCCAACTTACCGGGCATATTGATTTAATCCATCTAAATCTTACCCTATGGTAAATCAAAGAAATAAATACTAAGTACATTTGCCCGTTATTATATCGGGATTAAGATCATGTACAACATAATATCCGAGGTCCGATTCAATTATGTAGTCAGCAATAAATTGAATCACCTCTATGTCGGTCCTGCTCAATACACCTAAGTGTACTGGTGTAACTCTATGTTCAAGACAAAACAATACCAAGCTACACTACAACCATGCCAATGGTTTGTCCAAAACCATCTTGGTTGTGAACCTCTACTTATATTCTACAAGAGACTGATAACATGATCTTCTGTGCCACACCAAGCACCATGTTATCTACAATGTAAAATATTAGACAATATGCACACATATAATAAAGTGAAAACAATAATCATGTGATTCTTATTTCAAAATAAAATGTTCATACAAAAAGAGCTAGGCTTTCAGTATACATTCCAACAATCTCCCACTTATACTAAAAGACTATGCTGTCATCACACTGCCATACATCTGATCCCCATGTCCTCCACATGCCTATCAAACGCTTTCGCTGGAAGGGCCTTAGTGAATGGATCCGCCAGGTTATCCTCTGATGCAATCTTGGCGACAACTACTTCTCCTCGCTTTACGATCTCTCGTATCAGGTGGTACTTGCGCTCTATGTGTTTACTTGCCTTATGGGCTCGTGGTTCCTTCGAGTTTGCAACTGCACCACTGTTATCACAATAAATTGTGATAGATCTGGGCAAACCAGGAATCACATCCAAGTCCATCAAGAAGTTCCTGAGCCATACAGCTTCCTTGGCTGCCTCAGAGGCTGCCACATACTCAGCTTCCATGGTAGAGTCCGCCACGCATTTCTGCTTGACACTCCTCCATACTATGGCTCCACCTCCAAAAGTAAACACAAACCCCGAGGTAGACTTACTGTTGTCTCTATCTGATTGGAAATCCGAATCCGTGTAACCCACAGGGACTAATTGATCTGCCCGGTAAACCAGCATATAATCCCTAGTCCTTCTCAGGTACTTCAATATATGCTTCACCACAGTCCAATGTCCCTGTCCAGGATTACTCTGATATCTGCTAACCATGCCCACGGCAAAGCAGATATCTGGTCTCGTACATAGCATAGCATACATGAGGCTTCCTACTACCGAAGCATAAGGAACCGCCTTCATCTCCTCTATCTTCTTTGATGTTTTGGGACACATCTCTTTAGATAAAGGAACTCCATATCTAAAAGGTAGAAAACCTTTCTTGGAGTTATGCATGCTAAAACGAGCAAGGATAGTGTCAATGTATGAAGCTTGAGATAAGCACAACATCCTTTTCTTGCGATCCCTTATTACTTTGATCCCAAGGATGTGTCCCACATCTCCAAAGTCCTTCATGTCAAATTGTTTGGACAACCATACCCATTACATTTGATAACACTCTGATATTATTTCCAACTAACAAAATGTCATCTACGTATAGTACAAAAAATACCACTACGTTTCCATCACATCTCTTGTATACACAAGGCTCATCCGGACTTTGAATAAATCCATATGACTGGATTACCTCATCAAAGCGGATGTTCCAAGATCTAGAAGCTTGCTTCAATTCATAAATAGACCGATTAAGCTTACATACAAGATGCTCTTTGCCTTTAGCAATGAATCCCTCTAGTTGCCGCATATAGATATTCTCCTCAAGACTTCCGTTAAGGAAAGCTGTCTTGACATCCATCTGCCAAATCTCATAATCCATATGAGCAGCTATAGATAAGAGAATCCGGATAGACTTAAGCATAGCTACCGGCGAAAAGGTCTCCTCATAATCGATACCCTCTTTCTGAGTATACCCTTTCGCAACAAGCCTAGCTTTGAAGGTCTCAACCTTCCCGTCTACTCCTCTCTTTCTCTTGTAGATCCACTTGCATCCAATGGCGTTTACACCATCGGGTGGTTCTACTAGCTCCCAGACCTGATTAGAATCCATAGATTCTATCTCTGAATTCATCGCTCTTTGCCAAGAGACTGCATCTCTATCTTGGAGTGCCTCGTCATATGTCCAGGGATCAGGTTCATGTTCACCAGGGACTAAGTCCGAAGACTCTCCCAAAAACATGAATCTTTCGGGTTGTCTAACAACCCTCCCACTACGACGAGGTACCTCCTGTGTATGCTCTGTGACACGCGGTGCAGTGACTTGTGGTATCTCCTCTTGTACCGGTGGTACTGAAGTCGGGACTTCCCCTGTCAACTCCTCAAGAACAATCCTACTCGTGGGCTTGTGGTTCATCACATAGTCCTCCTCTAGAAATATGACATTCGTACTCACGATCACCTTCTGATCTCTAGGACTATAGAATAAACCACCCTTCGTTCCCTTAGGGTAGCCAACAAACAAGCGTACTTCTGCACGAGATTCCAACTTACCAGCATCTCCCTTCAGCACATGTGCTGGACTACCCCAAATCCGAATATGTCTTAGACTAGGTTTTCGCCCAGTCCACAACTCTGTGGGAGTAGAGGGTACTGACTTAGATGGAACCAAATTTAGAATGTGTGCTGCCGTTTCCAGAGCAAACACCCAGAACGAATTAGGTAACTCAGAATAACTCATCATAGATCTGACCATCTCCATAAGAGTCCTGTTCCTTCGCTCCGCCACACCATTCTGCTGGGGTGTGCCAGGTGTGGACAATTGGGATTGAATCCCAGACTCTGATAAGTAACTCCTAAACTCTCCCAAGAGGTACTCGCCACCACGATCAGATCGTAGTGTCTTGATACTTTTACCTTGACTGTTCTCCACATCATCCTTGAATTCTTTGAACCTGTCAAAAGCATTCAGACTTGCGGCGCATTAAGTAAATGTATCCATACCTTGAATAATCGTCTATAAAAGAGACGAAGTATTTAAAGCCACCTCTAGCCTGGATAGTCATAGGACCGCACAGATCAGAATGAACCAATTCTAACACATCTTTGGCTCTATACCCCTTGGCCTTGAAAGGCCTCTTGGTCATTTTACCTTCCAAGCAAGATTCGCAGGTTGGGAGATCCTCCACTACTAATGAACCCAAAGATCCATCAGCTATCAACCTTTGAATTCTACTCAGGTTAATATGACCAAGCCTTAGATGCCAAAGATACGTCTGGATCATTTTCAAAGGTTCTTTTCTCTTATTAGACTTAGAAGATGAGTTATTTACTTCTATATGCATCGTGGGAGTTTTCGATTCAAGAGTATACAAATTGCCAACCAATGTACCAGAATAGATAATCTCCCTATTCCTTTTTATAACCACTTTGTCATTAAAAGAAACAGAATATCCATCCATAAACAATTTAGAAACTAAAATTAAATTCTTTCTAAAAGTAGGTACATAAAGACAATTTCTCAAAACCAAAACTTTATTCCTATCAAAAGATAAATAAACCTCTCCGACTGCAATAGCCGCCACCTTTGAAGCATTGCCCATGAAGACGGTAATCTCTCCCTCAGCTAGTCGTCGGATTTCCTGGAACCCCTGCAAAGTATTGCATACATGATCAGTGAATCCTGTATCTACACACCAGGCACTGGTAGATAACACCGCTAAACATGTTTCAACAACTAAACAAGAAGATATACCTTTGTTCTTTCGGCGAGGACAGTCCGCCTTCCAATGTCCAGTTTGCTTGCAAGTGAAGCACTTGCCTTTCGGCTTCTTCACTCCTGCCTGAGGTCCCACTGCCACTTACTTTGCTCCACCTTGCTTCTTGTTCTTCTTACCTTTCGGTTTAGAAGAAGAAACCTTCTGACCAACCATGGCTTGAGCGCTTTGACGAAAAAGCCCCTCTGCCGCCTGGAGTTCTGTCAGAAGCTCCGCCAACGAATACAACCTCTTGTTCATGTTGTAGTTGAGGCCGAACTGCTCAAAACTCCTAGGCAGAGACTGGAGAATGATATCGACCTGGGTTTCCCCATCGATCTCAGCTCCGAGGACTTCTATCTCATTAAGAGGAGCCATCATCTTGAGAACATGATCCCTAACGGGTGTTCCCTCGACCATGGTGGTCGTCATCAAGTTTCTCATAGCCTCCTATCTAGCCACCCTACTCTGATGTCCGAAAAGTTCCTTGAGATTGAACATCATGTCATAAGCTGTGGCCATGGCCTGATGCTGATGTTGCAGCACATTTGACATAGCTGTCAAAATGTAACACCGCGCCATCTCATCTGCCTTTATCCATTTCTTATAACTTTCTTTCTCCTTTTCATCAGAGTCATCGATGGGCTTAAGAGGACAGACCTCGAAGAGTACAAATTTGTACTCCTCTGTAGTTAAGACAATATCCAAGTTTCTTTTCCAATCAATATAGTTTGTTCCAGTAAGTTTATTTTCTTTTAATATCACAGCAAGTGGGTTGAAAGCCATTTGAATAACCTAAGAATCACAATGATCAAAATATTAGATTTCAAATATTATTGATTCCTCAAAACATTAAAATTCCGAAATCAACCAACACCTTAAAACACCGAGAATATCGCATGCCACGATAGTGTGGATGTATACAAATTCTACATTTGTAAGAGGAGGTTTTACCCATTAATTTTATTATCTTGTCAACCTTACTTTTTGACAAATAAAATTAATAGTTGGTTCCTCTTTTGCCCTACAAATAAAAGCAGTGACTCCGATGGGGAGGATACTTTTTATTTGCATCTAAGTGTGCACCATTACACGATACTAAGGGAATTATTTCGGATTATGTGCCTTACCGATGGGGAAGTACACACGCTCCTAAATAATTTCCTATAACCATTATTTGACCTAGTGATCCGCAAACAAACCCATCCGATGGGGAGGAAGGCACTCAGAACCAACGCGCAAGTTTGTTGCATCACATGTCAAATTGTAATGGAGGCCGCGGGAATTAATTGAAATGTCCCTCTCCCACTTAGTAAATTGACAATGAGGAATTTTCAAGCATACACAACATGCATATAAAAACAAATCAGCAATAAATATGGAAAAAATAGAATTTTTCCAACTATTATGGCATTGTTCTCCAATACGCATCCCGTCATGTCACCACCTCGTCCGCTCCATCTTTTCCCGTGCGCAAGTCACCAAAGAGATCCGAGCCGAGATAAACTATTTTAATTTACATCCATCGATCCTATACTTCACGAAGGAGTGTACAAATAATCTAGATTGAAAGTAAACTAAAATGAGTGGCTAAACAATGCCGTATTTAATTACAAAAATTAAATACTAATCTAGCCTCGTCAACCCCGAGGATTCAAATAATATACATACAATCACACACAAAACAATCACATACACACAAATAGCCATAATAGTCGGATCTTATGCCTGCAACCAAAAAGTTAGCCTACGCACATCCTACTATTATCCGGCTTTCTCAATATATAATATGTGCATGAAAGTAACCGAATCCAAAACACACAAAACTAGAAACCGTGGCTCTGATACCACTTGTTGGTAGTTACTTCGGAGGATCATTGGCTCCCATGTCCCCGGATTAAAATTTTCACTAATGAAAGAACTAATCCGGATGGGATGAGTTTCCTTAGCACAACCAATTCGTCGTCGTGCTAACAACTTGAGTGATCGCTTGAACAAACTAGTTGTTCAAGCAACACAACTCTTCTAGTTGGTTAGCCGCGGAAGAGACGACGGACGGATCGCCGGTTTTTGTGTTTGTCTTCGAGGTCCATGATTATATGAAATACATAAAAATGTAAACTAGTATAATCAACACATAAAGAACTTGCTAAGATCAGAAAATAAAGTTATAAAACTTTTATACCTCACTATCTTCTACCGTATGTCCTATCCTCTTCGTGGGCGTCGTGTGGGCGAAGATCCTCCACGAGTAGAAGCCTCCTAGATCACGTTCTTCTATTCCTTGTTCGCTCCGAACAAAGAGAAGAACTAAACAAAACTCCTTCTCCTTTCTAGAACCGGCCACCAAGCCAAAGGGCTTGATACAACCGCCGGCCAAGGAGTGGCTTCTTAAGCACCGGCCAACCTTGAAGCAATGCTTCCACCGGCCACCAAGATGGGATATGGATGAATGCCGGCCAACCTTGTATCAATGTTGTCGCCGGCCACCAAGGAGAAAGGGAGGAAGAAGAGAACCGGCCAAGGATGAGAAGAGGAAGAGGGGCGCCGACCAAAACCCTAGGGAGAACAAAGATCTTGCCGCCCACTTCTAGCCACCCAAAACCCTAACTCTTTTAGGGTTTGTTGCCGCCCACTTCTAGATAGGAAAACCCTAATTTCCAAGCACTATTTTTTTTTTCCGCCCAAGCCTAAGCCCTCTATTTATAGAATTGGGCTTAAGCCTCCTTTAATCTCCACCGTCGGATCTAGGGATCTAATCTCCACCGTCGGATCTAGGGTTTTATCCCAACCGTCGGATCTAGGGTTTCATCCCAACCGTCGGATCTAGGGTTTCATCCCAACCGTCGGATCTAGGGTTTCATCCCAATCGTCAGATCTATGGTTTCATCCCAACCGTTGGATCTAGAGATTTAATGCCAATCGTCGGTTATAGAGTTTTGGTTTAGATCCTTGGATCTTGGCTTCATGAGGATTATGTTAGGCTACGATAGGGACCATGAGGAGGAGTTGGATCTTGGCCACCCAATGGATCGAAACCTCACAAACTTGATCCATCAATGATGTTCCATTCCACTAGAGGATCATCATTGAACTACCTCACCAACCCCCATAAATTAATATTGGCTCCATATATTATTTGTACATCCATCTCCCCGTGTTTAAGATATCGAATGTCCGTCAATTAATTGATTTACTGACCATTAATTAATTAACATCTTACTCCTCGAGTAGTACCACTCAACCTTATCATCATGTTGACTAAGTCAACCAGTTGGGTTTACATGATGAACCTTATGAGCTCCTCAAGGGGACATCATCAACCTAATATATAGGACACAGTTTCCTCCTATAATCAACGGCACACCATGTAAATAATAGTATTTCCCAACTTACCGGGCATATTGATTTAATCCATCTAAATCTCACCCTATGGTAAATCAAAGAAATAAATACTAAGTACATGTGCCCGTTATTATATCGGGATTAAGAGCATGTACAACATAATATCCGAGGTCCGATTCAATTATGTAGTCAGCAATAAATTGAATCACCTCTATGTCGGTCCTGCTCAATACACCTAAGTGTACTAGTGTAACTCTATGTTCATGTCAAAACAATACCAAGCTACACTACAACCATGCCAATGGTTTGTCCAAAACCATCTTGGTTGTGAGCCTCTACTTATATTCTACAAGAGACTGATAACATGATCTTCTGTGCCACACCAAGCACCATGTTATCTACAATGTAAAATATTAGACAATATGCACACATATAATAAAGTGCAAACAATGATCATGTGATTCTTATTTCAAAATAAAATGTTCATACAAAAAGAGCTAGGCTTTCAGTATACATTCCAACACCATCATCTTGAGAACATGATCCCTCACAGGTGTTCCCTTAATCATGGTGGTCGTCATCAAGTTCTTCAGGGCTTCCTGCCTAGCAGCCCGATTCTGGTGTCTGAAAAGTTCCTTGAGATTGAGCATCATGTCATAAGCAGTAGGCATGGCTTGATGCTGATGTTGCAATACATTTGATATAGAAGCCAAAATGTAACACCGTGCCATCTCATCATCCTTTATCCACTTCTTATAACTCTCTTTCTCCTTTTCCCTAGAATCATCCGCAGGCTTAAGAGGACACTCTTCAAAGAGTACAAACTTGTACTCCTCAGCAGTTAAGACAATATCAAGATTCCTTTTCCAATCAACATAATTGGGTCCAGTAAGTTTATTCTCCTTTAGTATCACAGCAAGTGGATTGAATGTAATTTTTGGAAAACCTAAGAATCACATAAATCAAAACATTAGATTTCAAAAAATTATTGATTCCTCAAATAATAAAATTTTAAAATCAACAAATACCTCAAAACACCGATAATATCGTATGCCACGATAGTGTGGACGCATACGACTTCTACATTTGTAAGAGGAGGTTTTACCCATTAATTTTATTATCCTATCAACCTAACTTTTTGACAAATAAAATTAATAGTTGGTTCCTCTTTGGCCATACAAATAAAAGCAGTGACTCCGATGTGGAGGATACTCTTATTTTCATCTAAGTGTGCAGCATTACTCGATACCAAGGCAATTATCTCAGATTATGTGCCTTCCGATGGCGAAGTACACACACTCCTAAATATTTTCATATAACCATATTTGACCCTGTGATCTGCAAAACAAACTCATCCGATGGAGAGGAATGCACTCAGAGCTGACACACAAGTTTATTTGCATCACATGTCAAATCGTAATGGAGGCCATGAGAATTTTTTTAAAAAAATATCCCTCTCCCACTTAGTAATTTAAAATGAGGAATTTTCCTAGCACATGACATGCATATCAAACAAGAAGCAATAAATATGAAAAAATATTTTCCAACTATTATGGCTTTTGTTTTCCAATATGCCTCTCGTCGTGTCACCATCTCGTTCACTCCTCCATACACCATGTACAAGCCATCCGGAGATCCGAGCCGAGAACAAATATTTTAATTTACATCCATCGATCTTATACTCCACGAAGGAGTGTACATGAAATCTAGATCGAAAGTAAACTAAAATAAAAGTGTGGCTAAACAATGTTGTACTTAATTACAAAAATTAAATAGTAGCCTTGTCAATGCCGAGGATTCAAATAATATTATATTTACACAATCCAATCACATACACACACATATGGCCATAATAGTTGGATCTTATGCCTGCAACCAAAAAGATAGCCTACGCACATCCTACTTTCATTCGGCACATACAATATACGATAATTGAATAAAAGTTACCGAATCCTAAACACACAAAACCGGAAACCTAGCTCTGATACCACTTGAAGGGAGAAACATCGCTTCCCACTTCAACTTGGTCGCTTGTGCATGATGATCCCATCTTCGTCCCTGGATTAAAAAAATTAACCCATGACGATGACGGATTACCCAAGCAACCTATCCATCATCGTGCTATTCGATTAGAGTGGTCTCTTGAACTAACTTGTTGTTCAAGCAACCTAACTCTTTTCCTCGACTAGCCGCAGAATAGATGATGTACGAATCGCCGGTAATTGTGTTTATCTTCGGGGTCCAAGGAAATTATCCACATGAAATTACATACATAATACAAAGAAACAAAAGGAAACCAAAACAAGAATTATACCTCTTGTTTACCTCTTGGTCTTTTATTGTATGTTTTATCCTCCTCTTGGACATTGTGTGGGCAATGATCCTCCAAGAGATGAAGCCTCCTAGATCACGTATCTTCCTTTCCTTGTTTGCTCAGCACAAAGGAAGATAATAAGCTCCCTTCTTCTCCTATCTAGTTCCGGACACAATCCCTTTAGAGAAAGATCAAACCTCTTTCTCCTCTTTGTTGTTGCCGCCGACCACCGAGGAGAGGGAGATGGAATATGGGCGTTGGCCAACCAAAGAAAGAAGAGCAAAGCCTTGCCCTAGTAGCCGCCGGCCAATGCTTGAGGAAGAAAGGAAATGAGCGTCGTCCAAGAAGAGAAGGAAGATCAGATATGGGTGCCGGCTAACCAAAAAAAGAAGAGCAAATCCTTGCCCTAGTTGCCGCCCAAAGCCTCTCCAAACCCTAGCTGCCCAAGCCAAAGAGCAAAACCCTAATCCTTTCAATTGCTCTCACATCCCAAGCCCTAGTCCTCCTTTTATAGAGCTAGGCTTAAGGCTCCTTTCAATCTCCACCGTCGGATCTAGGGATTCAATTTCCACCGTCGGATCTAGGGTTTCATTTTCCACCATCGGATCTAGGCTTCATGAGAGTTTTAATAGGCTATAATAGGGACCATGAGGAAGAGTAGGATCTTTGTCACCCAATGGATCTATCCCACATAAACTCCGATCCATTAATGATAATCCATTCCACTAGTGGATTATCATTGATCTACCTCACCAACCCCCATAAATAAACATGAGCTCCATATATTAATTGTACAAATATCTCCTCGTGTTTAAGATCTCGAATGTCCATCAATTAATTAATTTACTAACAATTAATTAATCAAGATCTAACTCCAGGAGTAGTACCACTCAACCTTATCATCATGCCGGACCAAGTCCACCTGCAGTGTTTACATGATGATCCTTATGAGCTCCTAAAGGGGACATCATCATCCTAATATATATGTCACGATTTCCTCCTATAATCAACGACACACCATGTAAATAATATTATTTCCCAACTTAGCGAGCCTATCGATTTAATCTATAAATCTCGCCCATTGGTAAATCAAAGAAATAAATACTAAGTACATGTGTCTGTTATTATATCAGGATTATGAGCATGTACACCATAATATACGAGGTCCAATTCAATTATGTAGTCAGCAATAAATTGAATCACCTCTAAGTCGGTCTTGCTCAATACACACAAAGTGTACTAGTATAATTCTATAGTCAAGACAAACCAATACCAAATTACACTACAACCATACCAATGGTTTGTCCAAAACTATCTCGGTTGTGAGCCTCTACTTATACTCTACAAGGAACTGATAACATGATCTCCCGTGTGACACTACACACCATGTTATCTACAATGTAATGTATCAGACAATATGCAAAACCATAAATATTCAAACAATGATCATGTGATTCTTATTTCAAAAATAAAGATGTTCTTACAAAAGATAGACTTTTCAGTATACATCCCAATAGTTTGAGCTCGATCCGTGGAGTAGCAAACCATTTAGTTCCAAACCACATTATATCTTGCGTTGTGATTGTGTTTCTTATTATTTCTATTTGTCATTACTATTCCGCTGTGCTATTAAGAGTGTAGACGATCAAACGCGAATCAATTCCATCGACAAGCGACGATACTATTCACCCCCCTCTAGCGGTCCCGAAGGTTCTTACAATGCCGACCTATAACAATATTCCATTTGACTATGGAACTAAGTTTAGTTCTAGGAAGGTCAAGGTCACAAGGGAAGTTATCCCTAGATTTGACCATGGCAGGTGTCTAGTGGCCAAGGTTTCAAAGAAACCTAGGAACGTCACTAAGAAGGTCACAAGGGAAGACATCCCTAGAGTTGACCTAGACATGACCAAAATGACCAAGGCTTCCAAGTCTAGAAGAACCATTAGGAGGGTAGCTAGATAAGTCATCCCTAGCATGTACCTAGTTAACCTAAGAAGCTCCAATAGGTATTGGGTTCCTAGAAGTATGATTCCATCACGCTAGATGGGTTTAGGGTGTGTCAACCTGTAATGGATATCTAGTTAACCTAATCATGGTAAAGATGACACTTTAGGGAATTTTTGAGGTTATGTGATACCTTGAAAATGAATTTTGATTTTAATCCTAAAATATTTTAGAATGTACTAATAGAATTTAAGAAGTTTAAAAAGTCAATCAAATTGGCACAAGATAGGTTAGTGTTAATGGTGTGTGATTTTGGATTTTTAGCACACTGGGTAATTAATGCATAATGGTAAAATGGGGTTTAATCCTAGTAAATGATAATTAGACTTGAAATTTAGGTATTATTATACCTTTATATTGTATTTGTCATGCTTTGTCTATCATATGTCATGTCATGACATCATATCTCATTTGATCATATAAAATGTCATGAAAATGTTAAGTTAATATGTCATATTTTATTTAGGTCTATCTTTATGCCATGACATCATGATTATTGAAAAATATTTTAAATTATGCAATCATTATATGCCATGATTTTATTTCATGCATTACGATTAATAAAATTTAATTAAGGACAATGATATGATTTGAAGTCCCATGATAAGGGAATCAAATAGAGTTGTCTAGATAAAATGCATGAGACCTTGGATAAGGAAGAACAAAAACCGGTATCTCAAAAAAATATTAAATTAATATGTATATGTATTGATACACCCTAGACACATGTGAGATGTTAGGAAAATGAGTTAAGTTTAAGGTGCATAGTTCTTGCATCTAGATGAACTCCCCCTCTAGCGGTCACGAAGGTTCTTACAATTTGTATTAGAGCGAGGCTGCTCTTCTAGGATTAACAACCAAGGGAGCACTACTAGAGGAAGAAGATGGAGTTTGAAGAACAACTAGGATGAGATATCAACACGCTTGGTCCCGTATGAACTATATGGACAAGAAGGCTTCAATTCATGGAAGAGAAGAAGTGAAGACTTCATCATGATGAGGGACTTCGAAGAATGGTCCATTTTGATGGAGAGATTTAGCTATCCAAGAGGACCAGATGGTGGATACCTCAAGAAGAAGAGATGGACCGAAGAGCAAGTCCAAGCCTTCGAGAAAAATGATAATTAATGAAATTTTTGAATGATTTAATACCTAATAATATTGTGTCAAGTTTATGGGACTACATGGATGCCAAGGAGCTATGGAGCCAAGTGGCAAGATTCCATGAAGGCCCATCACCGGTTCAAGAAGCCGAAGAGTGCTCATTGGCTCAATTGGAGGAGACCGAGGAAGCAAACACATCATCCTCACAAGCAAGTGATGATTCAGAAGTTGAAGAGGAGTCAACTACACGATCAGTGGAAGAAGAGGAAGAATTGGAGGAGACCTCCACCTCTAGGATTGAGGGGGAGGAGAGGATTTCCTCTCCGGAGCATCAAGAAGAAGAGCCATTTATCTCCGGGAGAGATGAAGAACTCACTTCGGCACCGACCGCCACCCTAGGTAACTCAAACACTTTAATTCAAAATAAAATCCAAATTATGTGTTTTGAGTGTAGGGAGTGTGGGCATTACAAGAGTAATGCCCTAAGAAAGTTAAGAAGACTCCACCGGCACCTAAAAGTCAAGAGAAGTCAAATGAAGCCAGAGCCCCAATTAGGAAGAGCAAGAAGCATGTGGTGTGCCTCAAATGTCAACAACCGGGACACTACCGGAGTCAATGTCCAAAAGGGAAGAAGAAGATCCAAGAAGAGGCATCACAAGTAGGGAGAGCTAAGGCTAACCCTAAGGTATATTTTAATAATGCACCTTCAACTTATGTTAAAAATCATGCTAGGAGTTATGTTAATAATCTTGCTATTTTTCATGAACAAAAGCATGCTAGTAGAAATAGATTTTATTGTTTAGGTGCTAAGAGTGTCAACCTTAGGAATAAGGAGAAATTTAGGACTAATGTTCCTAAAAATATTTTATCTAAGGAAAGTATTAGGAAAATTGAGGTCCACCTAGGTTTTAACCCTAAATGGACTAGACATATGCCTAGGAAAAACAATGTCCAAATAATAGATGAAAAATCAAAAATTGGACAATTAGAGCTAAAAAACCAAGCCTTGAGGTCAAAGCTTGAGAAATTAGAAAAGACCCTTGCAAAAATGCAAAATCAAATTCAAGGGTTAAAGGATCAAAAATCTAGGTCTAAGAGTCAAAAACCTTGGGTTTAGAAAGCAAGGTCCTACCAAGGGCAAGAAAGGTTTGAATCACAAACCTAAGCCTATGGAGACCTACCATAGTGTTCCATTTGATTATGGAACACAACCTAGGTCTAGGAAGACCAAGGTTACTAGGGAAGTCATCCCTAAGGCTAACCAAGGTGTGTGCCTAGTGGCTAGGGTTTCAAGGAGACCTAGGGAAGCCATTAAGAAGGTTACAAGGGGAGACACCCCTAGAGTTAACTTAGGCAAGACCAAGATGACCAAGGCTTCTAAGCCTAGGAGGGTATCTAGGGAAGTTATCCCTAGTGAATACCTAGTAAACCCAAGGAGCTCCAATAGGTATTGGGTTCCTAGGAGTGTGATCGATTCACGCTAGATGGGTTTAGGTGTGCCAACCTTGAATGGATAGGTAGTTAACCTAGCCATGGTAAAGGTGGCACTTTAGGTTATTTTCAAGGTTATGGATACCTTGGAAATAGATTTGAATTATGATCCTAAAAGAGTTTATGTTGTGCCAATATATTTTTGGTATTATGAAAAATCAATTAAATTGGCATAATTTAGGTTTAGAGGTTATAGTGTGTCATTTTGGGTTTTTGGCACACTTGGGAGATAAGTAATAATATGGAAAAATGGACTAAATAATAACAAATGACTATTAATATTAAAACTTAGGTATTTAATACCTTAGTATTTATACTTGTTAAGCTTTGTTTGCCTTGTCATGTCATGACATTATGTTTATTTTAAACATACTTTGAAAAATAGTTTGTACTTGATAAGCAAAAGTGGTACAAATTTGTGAAAAACTTTAAAGCTTTTGCTAGGTTTCAAGTTTGTCTCAATATTAAAATCTAAAAAAGTTATATTTTTCAACTTATTTTTGCTTGATATTAAATCACTTAAAAAGGGTGTCCATAAAATATCGTGAATTTTTTACTTCTCTTGAATTAGTTACGCATTTACCAACCTAGAAAAAAAAACCTATTACTCTGATATCAGTCGACTAGCGTTTGTCACCAGTTCGACTGATAAGTGTGTCCTGGACCAGGTCATCCTGATTCATTGAGCAGTCCACTGTCACTTGTAGCAATCAACTGTCGCACCCACAGAATGCTCCGTAGTCGATCGACCAGTTCCACTGATCTACATCAGTCGACTACCGCACCCACAAAATGCTTCATAGCCAACTGATTAGTTCGACTGCTCTACATTAGTCGACTGGTGTAGTTCGTCAGTTCGACTGATGCCGCAGATATTTGAAGGGTTTTGCTTATCGAGTCCGTGAGGGGAAACTTCGCTTCCCACTTCACCTCGGTCGTTTGTTCATGGCGATCCCCTCGATGTCCCGGAATTAAAAAAATTTAATCCTAGACAAAAGGGATTTCCCAAACAACCAAGTCATCGTCGTGCTATTCGTTTAGAGAGGTCACTTGAACAAACTTGTTGTTCAAGCGACCATCCTCTATTCTACGAGTAGCCGCGGAATATATGATGTCCGGATCACCAGTTTTTGTGTTTATGCTCGGGATCCAAGTATTATTTAGCCATATACAGATTTATATCATGCTCATAGTTGAAAAACAAAAACAAACAAGTAACAAAAGAGAATAGAGAATAGATATACCTCTCGATCTTCTAATGTATGACCTTCCTCCTTTCGGACGTCGTGTGGGCGACGAGCTACCAAAAGTCGAAGCTCCAAGATTGCAAATCTTCCTTCCTTGATCTTCCAAATCAAGAGGAAGAATAGAAACAAGGTTCTTCTCCTTTCTAAACCCAACCAACAAGGAACAAAGAAAATCCTTACCGTCGGCCAACAAGGAGAAGGAGATGATGATGGAAACCAACCAAGACACCAAGGGAAACCCCTAAGTCTTGATTCTACCACTCAAGGAGAAGGAGAAGAGAGGTTTGGATGCAAGAAAATGGCTGGAAAAGGTTGGGAAAACAAGCTGGATGTCGTCCACCTTGAAGGAAGAAGAAGAAAGGAATTACCTTCCTTATTTGGTGCCACCCAAGCCTCCAAAACCCTAACCCTAGCTTTGCCGCCAACTCCAAAACCTTAGCCTCTCTTGATCATTATTCCACGCCAACCCCTCAAGCTCCTTTTATAGAGTTAGGGATAAGCCTCTTTTTAATCTCTACCATTGGTTCTAGGGATTTAATCTCAACCGTCAGATCTAGAGATTTAATCTCAACCGTCGAATCTTAGAGATTTAATCTCTACCTATGGATCTAGAGTTTTGTTTCTATCCATTGGATCTATGCTTCATGAGGTGTTAATAGGCTACATTAGGGACCATGAGGAGGAGTTGGATCATGGCCACCCATGGATCAAGCCCACATAATGTCCGATCCATTAATGATAATCCAATCCACTAAAGGATTATCATTGATCTACCTCACCAACCCCCATAAGTTAATATGGGCTCCCTATATTATTTGTACATTTTCTCTCCGTGTTTAAGATCTCGAATCTCCCTCGATTAATTAATTTACTGACCATTAATTAATCAACATCTAACTCCATGAGTCGTACCACTCAACCTTTTCATCATGCCGGACCAAGTCCACCTGCAGGGTTTACATGATGAACCTTATGAGCTCCTCAAGGGGACATCATCATCCTAATATATAGGACACGGTTTCTTCCTATAATCAACGATATACCATATAAATAATATCATCTCCCAACTTACCGAACCTATCGATTTAATCTATAAATCTCGCCCATTGGTAAATCAAAGAGATGAATACTAAGTATATGTGCCCGTTATTATATCGGGAATAAGAGCATGTACATAATAATATTTGAGGTCCGATTCGATTATGTAGTCAGTAATAAATCGAATCATCTCTAAGTCGGTTCTTCTCAATACACTCAAAGTGCACTAGTGTGATTCAATGGTGAAGACAAACCAATACCAAATCACACTACAACCATTTCGATGGTTTGTCCAAAGCCATCTCGGTTGTGAGTCTTTACTTATACTTTTCAAGGAGTCGATAACATGATCTCCCGTGTGACACCACACACCATGTTATCTACAATGTAAAGTATTAGACAATATGCATAACCATAAAAATATGCAAACAATGATCATGTGATTCTTATTTCAAAATAAAGAAGTTCATACAAAAGGTAGACTTTTCAGTATACATCCCTACAATCTCCCACTTATACTAAAAGACTATGATGTCCTCAAACTTCCATACATATGATCCCCATTCCCTCCACATGACTATCGAAAGCTCTCACCGGAAGTGCCTTAGTGAAAGGATCTGCTAGGTTATCCTCCGATGCAATCTTGGCCACATCAACTTCTCCTCTCTTTACGATTTCTCGTATTAGGTGGTACTTGCGCTCTATGTGTTTACTAGCCTTATGGGCTTGTGGATCCTTCAGTTTGCAACTGCACCACTATTATCACAATAAATTGTGATAGTTCTGGGCAAACCAGGAATCACATCCAAGTCCATCAGGAAGTTCCTGAGCCACAGCTTCTTTGGCCGCCTTAGAGGTTGCCACATCCTCAGCTTCCATGGTGGAGTCCGCCACGCATTTCTGCTTGACACTCATCCATATAATGGCTCCACCTCCCAAAGTAAACACAAAACCTGAGGTAGACTTACTGTTATCCCTATCAGATTGGAAGTCAGAATCCGTGTAACCCACAGGGAGTAATTGTTCTGCCTGATAAACTAGCATATAATCCCTAGTCCTTCTCAGGTACTTCAATATATGCTTTACCGCAGTCCAATGTCCCTGTCCTGGATTACTCTGATATCTGCTGACCATGCCCACGACAAAGCAGATATCTGGTCTCGTACAGAGCATCGCATACATGAGGCTTCCTACTGCCGAAGCATAAGGAACCGCCTTCATCTCCTCTATCTCCTCAGATGATCTAGGACACATCTCCTTAGATAAAGGAACTCCATGCCTGAAAGGTAGAAAACCCTTCTTGGAGTTCTGCATGCTAAAACGATCCATAATCGTGTCTATGTATGAAGCTTGGGATAAGCACAACATCCTTTTCCTGCGATCTCTTATAACCTTGATCCCAAGGATGTGTCCCACCTCTCCCAAGTCCTCATATCAAACTGTTTGGACAACCATACCCTTATGTCCGATAATACCTTGATATTATTGCCAATCAACAAAATGTCATCTACGTATAGTACAAGAAATACCACTAAGTTTTTGTTACATCTCTTGTATACACAAGACTCATCCGGATTTTGAATAAAACAATAAGACTGGATTACCTCATCAAAGCGGATGTTCCAAGACCTTGAAGCTTGCTTCAATCCATAAATGGACTGATTAAGCTTACATACTAGATGCTCTTTGCCCTTAACAATGAATCCCTCTGGTTGCTTCATATAGATGTTTTCCTCAAGACTTCCATTAAGGAAAGTTGTCTTGACATCCATCTGCCACACCTCATAATCCATATGAGCTGCTATGCATAAGAGATTCCGGATAGACTTAAGAATGGCTACCGGCGAAAAGGTCTCCTCATAATCGATACCCTCTTTCTGAGTATACCCCTTTACAACAAGCCTCACTTTGAAGGTCTCAACCTTCCCATTTATTCCTCTCTTTTTCGTGTAGATCCACTTGCATCCAATGGTTTTTACACCATCGGGTGGTTCTACTAGCTCCCAGACCTGATTTGAATCCATAGATTCAATCTCAGCGTTCATTGCACTTTGCCAAGATACTGCATCTTTATCTTGGATTGCCTCGTCATATGTCCAGGGATCAGGTTCATGTTCGCCAGGGACCAAATCAGAAGATTCTCCCAAGAACATGAATCTGTCAGGCTGTCTCACAACCCTCCCACTACGATGAGGTATCACCTGTGTATCCTCTATGAAACGCGGTGCAGTGACATGTGGTATATCCTCTTGTACCGGTGGTACTAAAGAAGTGACTTCCCCTTTTAATTCCTCCAGAACAATTTTACTCTTGGTCTTGGGGCTCATCACATAGTCTTCCTCTAGAAATCTGGCGTTCGTGCTAACGATCACTCTCTGATCTCTAGGACTATAAAACAAACCACCCTTCATTCCTTTAGGATAGCCAACGAACATGCATACTTCTGTACGAGGTTCCAACTTACAAGCATCTGCCTTCAGCACATGTGCTGGACTCCCCCATATCCGAATATGTCTTAGACTAGGCTTTCGCCCAGTCCACAACTCTGTGGGAGTAGAAGGCACTGATTTAGATGGAACCATGTTCAGAATGTACACTGCCGTATCTAGAGCATATCCCCAGAACGAATCTGGCAATTCAGAATAACTCATCATCGATCTAACCATCTCCATAAGAGTCCTATTCCTTCTCTCTGCTACACCATTCTACTGGGGTGTGCCAGGTGTAGTCAATTGGGATTGAATCCCAGCCTCTGATAAGTAATTCCTAAACTCTCCCAAGAGGTACTCACCACCACGATCAGATCGTAGTGTCTTGATACTTTTACCTTGAATTCTTTGAACTTGTCAAAGCATTTAGACTTGCGGCGCATCAGGTAAATGTATCCATATCTTGAGTAATCGTCTATAAAAGAGACAAAATACTCAAAACCACTTCTAGCCTGGATAGACATAGGACCACACAAATCAGAATGAACCAATTCTAACACATCTTTGGCTCTATACCCCTTGGCCTTAAAAGGCCTCTTGGTCATCTTACCCTCCAAGAAAGATTCGCAGGTTGGGAGATCCTCCACCACTAATGAACCCAAAGGTCCATCAGTTATCAACCTTTGAATTCTGCTTAGGTTAATGTTACCAAGCCTAAGATGCCAAAGATATGTTTGGTTCATCTTCGAATGTTCTTTTCTCTTATTGGAATTAGAAGATAAGTTATTAACTTCAATTTGCATTGTGGGAGGTTTTGGTTCAAGTGTGTATAAATTTCCTATCAATGGACCCGAATAGATAATGTCCCTATTCCTTCTTATAACAACTCTGTCATTAAAAGAAATAGCATATCCATCCATAAAAAATTTAGAACCTGAAATTAAATTCTTTCTAAATAAGGGTACATAAAGGCAATTATTAAGAACCAAAAGTTTATTTTTCTCAAAAGATAAATGAACATCTCCCACTGCAACAGCCGCCACCTTCGTGGCATCGCCCAAGTATACGGTAATCTCCCCCTCAGCCAGTCGTCTGGTTTCCTGGAACTCCAGCAAAGTATTGAAGACATGATCAGTGGATCCCGTATCTACACACCATGTGCCGATAGATAACACTGCTAAACATGTTTCAATGACTAGACCAAAAGATATACCATTATTCTTGCAGTTGCGACAGTCCTTCTTCCAGTGTCCAGTCTGCTTACAGGTGAAGCACTTGCCTTTCGGCTTCTTCACTCCTCCCTGAGTACCTCCCACTGCCTTCGCCCCAGTTTGTTTCTTCTTCTTCTTTACTTTCGGCTTAGAAGTAGAAACCTTTTGGGTCACCATGGCATGTGCCTGAGCACTCTGACGAAATAGCCCCTCTGCCGCCTGGAGTTCTGTCAGAAGCTCCGCCAATGAATACAACCTCTTGTTCATGTTGTAGTTCAGGCGAAACTGCTCAAAACTCCTAGGTAGAGACTGGAGTATGATATCGACTTGGGTTTCCCCATCGATCTCAGCTCCAAGGACCTTCAGCTCATTCAAATGAGCCATCATCTTGAGAACATGATCCCTTACGGGTGTTCCCTCGATCATGGTGGTCATCATCAAGTTTCTCATGGCTTCTTTCCTCACAGCCCGATTCTGGTGTCTGAAAAGGTCCTTGAGATTGAGCATCATATCATAAGCAGTGGACATGGCTTGATGCTGATGTTGGAGTACATTTGACATAGATGCCAAAATGTAACACCACGCCATCTCATCGGCCTTGATCCACTTCTTATAGCTCTCTCTCTCCTTTTCCCCAGAATCATCTGCAGGCTTGGGAGGACACTCCTTGAGGAGTACATATTTGTATTCCTCAGCAGTCAAGACAATGTCTAGATTCTTCTTCCAATCAACATAGTTGGGTCCAGTACGTTTGTTCTCTTTCAGTATCACAGCAAGTGGGTTGAAAGTCATTTTGAAAGAAAACCTAAGAATCACATAAATCAAAACATTAGATTTCAAAAAATTATTGATTCCTCAAACAATAAAATTTTAAAATCAACCAACACCTCAAAACACCGAGAATATCGTATGCCACGATAGTGTGGACGTATACGAATTCTACATTGTTAAGAGGAGGTTTTACCCATTAATTTTACTATCTTGTCAACCTAACTTTTTGACAAGTAAAATTAATAGTTGGTTCCTGTTTGGCCTTACAAATAAAACTAGTGACTCCGATGGGGAGGATACTTATATTTGTATCTAAGTGTTCACCATTACTCGGTACCAAGGTAATTATCTCGGGTTATGTGCCTTCCGATGGGGAAGTACACACGCTCCTTGATAATTACGTATAACCATATTTGACCATATGATCCGCAAACAAACTCATCCGATGGGGAGGAAAGCACTTAGAGCCGACGCATAAGTTTGTTTGCATCACTTGTCAAATCGTAATGGAGGTCGTGGGAATTTTAAAAAATTCCCTCTCCCACTTAGTAATTTGAAATTGAAGAATTTTCCTAGCCTACGACATGCATATCAAACAAAAAGCAATAAATATGAAAAATTAAATTATTTTCCAACTATTATGGCTTTTGTCTTCGATATGTTTCCCGTCGCAAGGCCTTCTCGTCCGCTCCTCCTATGCCATGTACAAGCCATCCGGAGATCCGAGCCGAGACTAAAACCTATTTTAATTTACATCCATCTATCCTATACTCCACGAGGGAGTGTACATGAAATCTAGATCGAAAGTAAAATAAAATAAAGAGTGGCTAAACAATGTCATATCTAATTTACAAAAAATCAAATACTAGCCTCGTCAACCCCGAGGATTCAACAAAATATACACATACAATCACATACACATATATGGCCATAATAGTCGGATCTTATGCCTATAACCAAAGAGTTAAACTACGCATATCCTACTATTATCCGGCACATATAATATATGAAAAGTGCATAAAAATTAACCAAATCCTAAACACACAAAATCGGAAACCTTGGCTCTGATACCAATTGAAGGGTTTTGCTTATCGAGTCTGTGAGGGGAAACTTCGCTTCCCACTTCACCTCGGTCGTTTGTTCATGGCCATCCCCTCGATGTCCCCGGATTAAAAATATTTAATCCTAGACAAAAGGGATTGCCCAAACAACCAAGTCATCGTCGTGCTATTCATTTAGAGAGGTCACTTGAACAAACTTGTTGTTCAAGAGACCATCCTCTATTATACGAGTAGCCGCGGAATAGACGATGTCCGGATCGCCGGTTTTTATGTTTATGCTCGGGATCCAAGTATTATTTAGCCATATACAGATTTATATCATGCTCATAGTTGAAAAACAAAAACAAGCAAGTAACAAAAGAGAATAGAGAATAGATATACCTCTCGATCTTCTAAAGTATTACCTTCCTCCTTTCGGACGTCGTGTGGGCGACGATCTACGAAAAGTCGAAGCTCCAAGATTGCAAATCTTCCTTCCTTGCTCTTCCAAAGCAAGAGGAAGAATAGAAACAAGGTTTTCTGTTGGATCGATTTGAAATGCTAGAGGGGGGGTGAATAGCGTTAAAACTTTCTTTTTGTTCGTTCGTTTAAAAACTGAGTAGATAATTAATTTGCAGCGGAAAAGATAAGCAATAAAAAGAGAAGACAAATATTACTTGACCATGCACGGAGGGAAAAACACTAACCGAACTCCTCCTCGTTGGAGGTAGGAGTTAATCGATACAAGAAAGAACAAAAACTTGAGGTAGAGGGACACTCCCCCTCTCCTCGTATACGACAAAAGCTCCGAAACAAGTAAATAAACAACTGATATAAAGATAATACCGACGTACAAAAAATAAAGAAAATTAAAACTAGACGTCGGAAAGGAAAGACTTCGTTGTCGGAGAGTTATAGCTTTGCGGAGGCTTTTGAAAGCTTGGAATTGATGAAGAAACCCTAGGATTGGCCCTCCTTTTATATCCTTTGAGCCCCTTTTCGAGAGGAACCCTAGCCAATCACAATTGAGCACCAATCTCCTTGAAATGGGGTGATAAGCCTTGACTCCTCGAAGCTGATCATTGACCATCGATCGGTGATGGCCATCATCGATCGTGATGGCGACATCGATCAGTCTTGACCTCCGTGATCGGGATTGGCGGCGGATCGAGTCCTCAAGTAGCGATCGGTGTGCTTCTTTGCAAGTCAAAGTTAGCTAAAAGAAAACATTATTCCAACGACCTTCGACCGTCCGATCTCGACCTAGACCATCGATGGGATGTCTTTGGTCGGATCTACGCTTAAGACCATCCCCGTAAGGAGGATACAACCTCACTTACGCTCGCACACACGAGCTTACCTCGATACTTACCATGTCGCTTTTGCTTCCGGCCTTCCACTCGATTCCTTCGGCTCCCTCCGAAGTCACTCGAGTGTCGCCCGACCACCGCGGCTTCCTCCGGGTGTCGCTAGCCTTCAACTCCAGCTTTAGCACTTTTCTGCACACTTGATTCAGCTCGTGAGATAACGATATATCCTTGACTTTGCGTCTTTTGCCATAATCAAAATATAGGTTCGACTTAGGTGCCCCTGCACCAACATCTTCTCCTTTCTAAACCCAACCAACAAGGAACAAAGAAAATCCTTGCCGCCGGCCAACAAAGAGAAGGAGATGATGATGGAAACCAACCAAGACACCAAGGGAAACCCCTAAGTCTTGTTTCCACCACTCAAGGAGAAGGATAAGAGAGGTTTGGACACTGGACAATGGCTGGAAAAGGCTGGGAAAACAAGCTGGATTCCGACCACCTTGAAGGAAGAAGAAGAAAGGAATTACCTTCCTTATTTAGTGTCGTCCAAGCCTCCAAAACCCTAACCCTAGCTTTGCCGCCAACTCCAAAACCTTAGCCTCTCTTGATCATTATTCCACGCCAACCCCTCAAGCTCCTTTTATAGAATAAGGGATAAGGCTCCTTTTAATCTCTACCATTGGTTCTAGGGATTTAATCTCAACCGTCGGATCTAGAGATTTAATCTCAACCGTCGGATCTTAGAGATTTAATCTCTACCTATAGATCTAGAGTTTTGTTTCTATCCATTGGATCTAAGATTCATGAGGTGTTAATAGGCTACATTAGGGACCATGAGGAGGAATTGGATCTTGGCCACCCATGGATCAAGCCCACATAAAGTCCGATCCATTAATGATAATCCAATCCATAAAGGATTATCATTGATCTACCTCACCAACCCTCATAAGTTAATATGGGCTCCTTATATTATTTGTACATTTTCTCCCCGTGTTTAAGATCTTGAATGTCTGCCGATTAATTAATTTACTGACCATTAATTAATCAACATCTAACTCCATGAGTAGTACCACTCAACCTTTTCATCATGCCGGACCAAGTCCACCTGCAGGGTTTACATGATGAACCTTATGAGCTCCTCAAGGGGACATCATCATCCTAATATATAGAATACAATTTCCTCCTATAATCAACGGCACGCCATATAAATAATATCATCTCCAAACTTACCGAGCCTATCGATTTAATCTATAAATCTCGCCCATTGGTAAATCAAAGAGATGAATACTAAGTATATGTGCCCTTTATTATATCGGGATTAACAGCATGTACATAATAATATCTGAGGTCCGATTCGATTATGTAGTCAGCAATAAATCAAATCACCTCTAAGTCGGTCCTGCTCAATACACTCAAAGTGCACTTGTGTGATTCTATGGTCAAGACAAACCAATACCAAATCACACTACAACCATTCCGATGGTTTGTCCAAAGCCATCTCGGTTGTGAGCCTTATACTTTTCAAGGAGCCGATAACATGATCTCCTGTGTGACACCACACACCATGTTATCTACAATGTAAAGTATTAGACAATATACATAACCATAAAAATATGGAAACAATGATCATGTGATTCTTATTTCAAAATAAAGATGTTCATACAAAAGGTAGATTTTTCAGTATACATCCCTATAATATTAGGGTAAATCGACCCGAATCGACTCTAAAAAACCCAAAGTCTTTCTCGTTTCCTCCTCCACCGCGTTCCTCCGCCGAGTTCTTCTCGCCCTTCTCTCTTTTTAGATGATCTCACAAGGCGGTTCTCATGCTCGAAGGCTCTTTCAACTCGAGGACCCTCTCCTCTTACTATTTCAAGCCTCGGTCTCCACCATAGCCTACCCCTTCGGTTAGGGCTTCGTGGAACCTCGACTCCGACACCGTTTTTTATCATTATTAGCTTTCCACCATGCCTCCTCGGTAAACCCTCACCCCTACTCGTGGATTTAGTGTTTATCTACTCTTGATTCACTATCCACTGTTGTCTTTGATTGTTTGTGTGATGCATTCATCATGATCATACATTTTTGACCTGCATTTGTTCCTTTCAATCCACACATTTAGGTTTAAGCGTCTTGCATCTAAACGCACACCTACTCTACCTATTCATGAAGGACCGTCGAACCCTCAACCATCTACCGATGATCTGTTTCCCACTCCGAGCCATGAGCTTACATTTCACAAAAACAAATTTCAACTCATTCCTCCTCGAGCATTGGACCCCAAATTCTTTAAAGACTACTGCTTTGACATTATCCAGATCATCCGTTTCTACAACCTAGAGTCCTTGGTGTTTTGTGAACATTCGGTCAATTCTACTTTTCTTTCAAAATTTTTCAATAACTTTCAATCGGTTGGAGAGGAGAGGTACCGGACTCGCGTTGCTCAATGTGATCTGGACTTCACTCCCTAGATTTCGGCCGACTTTCTCGGATGTCGCCCATCCGAGAGTGAGTTTCTTTTCTATCCTTCTTTGGATGAGCCTCTTTCGTTCTTTTTTGAGGACATTTCCCTAGACACCCTTCATGATCAATTCGATCACAATCCCCGTCCATTATATGTTAATCTTTTCCCCTCGAATGATCTTTCTTCTCTTGACAATGTCCTTTATAAGGTCATTTCTCATTGCATCCTTCGCATAGTCACCCGTGGATTGCCTTTTGTTCGGCCACCACATATGTTTCTTATGCATGCATTCCGCCAAGGGTTAGATGTGAATATTAGTCTGAACACATTTCACTGCATCATTCATTTCATTGAGCCAAACAATGGCAAAGTTCACAAGCCCTTTGGTCACGTGCTCACTGAGTGGCTTGGTTCCGTCGACATCGACGTAACCAAAGGGGTCATCAAGCCCATAACCACCAAGTATGATCGCATGAATGCACGAAGTTTTTCTTTAGCAGGCTTGAAGCCCTTGGAGGGATCCATGACCTAGACCGCTAGACGATAGTAGGCAAGTGGCGCTCCAGCACCTGAGGGTGATGCTGCAGTGGGTGCTGATGCAGAGGATGATGTTGTGCCAAACTCGGTCTTTGCAGCGCGCCTTGATGTATTTAAGGAGGAGATAGATACCCATCTTGCGGAGCTTCATTTGGAGCATGAGGAGATTCGTCTGGAGCACCAGGCATTTCTCCAGGAGCACTAGGAGTTCCAGTCTTTGGACATCTCCCAGGTGTGGACATTGGACAGGCAGTAGCAGGAGCTCCTACCGCTTCTCTGCCCTCTTACACCTGAACATCCGCCTGTTGTCGGCGGTTCATAGTCGATGACCATGGACACTAATGACCCTACATCTTAGATAGTCATCCCCTGTATTTTGATCTTCTTTTGTTTGTTTTTTTCTTTTACATGTGTAAGGCACTGCCTTTGAACTTAGTGATTAATGAAATGAATTTGTTTTTGGGGTACATCCCTATAGTCTATTTCATCCCTAAATGTCATGTATGTTTAGATTCCATTGTTATGCCATGGCATCATAATCATTGGCAATGTTTATTTATGCTATTATTTATGGCATGATCATTCATGCATTTAAAGTAATTAAAATTGATTTAAGGACTATGACATGACTTGAAGTCCCATGTATACTAAGGGAATCAAGTATTGTTGTCCTAGAAAATGCATTAAATCCTAGTTTAGGATGAACAAAATCTACATCTCACATCATATTAACATGTGTGTGTATTGATACACCCTAGACACATGTGAGATGTTAGGAAATGAGTTATGTTCATGGTGCTTAGGTTTTGCATCTAGATGAACTTAAACTCAACTTATACCATGGATAAATCATAAGGAGAGCTTATGTACAAGTCATGTGCATCAAGCACATAGACCATGGTTCAATATAAGGGTTTAAAACTATTTCAAAATAATTTTGAAAAACATTGATATAGTCTATTCTTTGATAGAAGTCACCATTGATAATGTTGATACAAAGTGAGCTCAAAACAATGAAGTTTTTTTTTGAACTTTGTATCAAACTCACTATTTTATGGGTAAATTATTTTTCACCCATTGTATTGCTTATAAGTAATATACGTATGAATTTTCATGATTTTTCAAAATACATATAATTACTTATGTTTTTTCAAAACTCGATTTCTGAAACTGAAAATGGGCAGTTTCAGTTATCAATCGACTGCCACTTAATGGAAGTCGACTGATGAATGACAGTCGAACTGGTGACTGTAAGGAGTCAACTGCCAGGTCTGATTTCGGATAAACAAGGTTTGTTTAGCCCGATTTCTGCTATGGTAAGGTTCCCTAACCACTCTTAACCCTAGGATATGCTTTGGTAAGTATTAGAAAGGGTGAAGATCCATTGGATATGGATTAGGAGAGTTGTTTACGGTGTGTATCAATTTAAGGTGAGTGAAAGTTCAATGTTGAACTTTTAACCTAAATTTTGAGGGTTTAATGTTACTATTGGCTTAGGGACTTCCCAAGGACATTGTTGGTGCAATTGTCAAGGGGGAGAAAGCCTTTAGGGGGAGGTATCCATCATGGGATGATGGATGTTATTTTTCCTCATGAAGGGGAGAAATGGGATTTTGAGATGCCCAATTTGGAAATTGGGAGAGTTTATAGGAGTGTCTCTCTTGAGTGATATGAGACTTATCACTAGAAAGATGGCATCCTAGGTGTTTTTGGACCAAGGGAGAGATTGTAAGATCTCATTGGATATGAGACATTGATCTCCTTGGGGTGAACCTTTTTGATGTATGTCAAAAAGGGGGAGAATGTTAAAATTTCCAATTTGAGATAATTGGTAAGGGAATTTGAGTTAGGGGCCTAACTCAAGGGTGTTTTTGTCAAATATTAAAAAGGGGGAGATTGTTGGTGCATTCGACCCAGATCAAGATTGACCAGACTCGAGTTTGACTCGAGTAGTGTTTTGATGTTTGACATTGATGTCTGACATGTGTTGGGGAGATTGTTGGTGCAATCGACCCAGGTTACGATGGTTTGACCATTGTCATGGGAGAAGCCCAAGTCTTGTGTACTTGGCATGAAAAGTCCAAGCTTGAGTCTTGGCAATTGAGAAGTCCAAGGGGAATATTTGCAGCATAAAGTCTAAGGGTGGAGTCTTGGCAGCATAAGTCTAATGGTTGGTGGCGTAAAGTCCAAGCAGAGTCTTGGCAGGGTAAGTCCAATGTACCTTGGCAGTGTAGACCATATTAGCATGACAATACCTGATGGAAGCACCTAAAGGCTAGCGTATAGATTAACAAGTCATGGATGACTTGGAGGGATCCAATAGGCGCGAGGCTGACGGAGGCGGCTAGAAGGCTTAGGTTTAGGATACGGGTGGTCTAGCAAGTATGAGGGCACCATACTTGGGGTAAAATGTCATAGTTGAGGTTGTCAGTCGACTAGGGTTATGGACCAGTCGACTGGTCAAGTGTTTTGACACTTGGCAGCCGAGTCGACACTCAGCATTTGTTTGGGATTATGACCTGTTCGATTGTTGTGAGTCGACTAGTGCTCGATTGTCATTTAAGGGAAGAAAAGGCATGGCAGTCGACTGATGGTTCAGCCGTGAGCACTGACGCTCAGAGCTCGACTAGGCAATGAGATTAGACCGCTACGATCGCTAATGTTGGCAGTCGACTGATGAGAGTTCAGTTGGAGTTTTTCCAGCATGGATCGAGTCATTATCTCACAACAACAGTGTTGGCAGTCGACTGGTTCCTTATGGTAGTCGATTGTCTGGTGGGAATCCAGCCCGATGCAGGTTAAAAGGAGTTGTTCGTGGGAGATTCGGCTAATGGTCTTTTGGGAGTTTTGTTGAGGCAATTTGAAGGCGAATTGTAGGTTCATTTCAGAGTCCTTCAAGCTCATCCAAGCAACCAACAAGCAAAGCACTCAAACCCTAGTTTGTAAAGTGTTCTTTAAATTTCCTTTGTATTTACTTGTATTTCTTTCGTTTATTATTGTAAACACTTGTACGAGATTTCTCTACCTCCGAATTGTTGTCGAGGAGTTTATTCGATTAGTGTGTGTGATTGCATTGCTAGAGCTCGTTTGAACTCGATCCGTGTAGTAGGAACCATTTGGTTCCGAACCACGTTATATCTTGGATTGTGATTGTGTTTCTTGTTATTTCTATTTTTCATTACTATTCCACTGTGCTAACAAGAGTGTAGACGATCAAACGCGAAACAATTCCATCGAGAAGCGACGACACTATTCACCCCCATCTAGCGGTCACGAAGGTTGTTACAATGTCGACCTATCACAATATTCCATTTGACTATGGAACTAAGTTTAGGTCTAGGAAGTTCAAGGTCACAAGGGAAGTTATCTCTAGATTTGACAATGACAGGTGTCTAGTGGACAAGGTTTCATAGAAATCTAGGAACGTCACTAAGGTCACAAGGGAAGACATCCCTAGAGTTGACCTAGACAAGACCAAAATAACCAAGGCTTCCAAGTCTAGAAGAACCTTTAGGAGGGTAGCTAGATAAGTCATCCCTACCATGTACCTACTTAACCCAAGGAGCTCCAATAGGTATTGAGTTCCTAGGAGCGTGATTCCATCATGCTAGATGGGTTTAGGGTGTGCCAACCTGTAATGGATAGGTAGTTAACCTAATCATGGTAAAGATGATATTTTAAAGCATTTTTGAGGTTATGTGATACCTTGAAAATGAATTTTGATTTTAATCCTAAAAGATTTTAGAATGTACCAATAGAATTTAAGAAGTTTGAAAAGTCAATCAAATTGACACAAGATAGGTTAGAGTTAATGGTGTGTCATTTTGGATTTTTGGCACACTGGGTAATTAATGCATAATGATAAAATGGGGATTAATCCTAGTAAATGATAATTAGACTTCAAATTTAAGTATTATTATACATTTATATTGTATTTGTCATGCTTTGTCTATCATATGTCATGTCATGACATCATATCTCATTTGATCATATAAAATGTGATGAAAATGTTAAGTTAATATGTCATATTTTATTTAGGTCTATCTTTATGGCATGACATCATGATTATTGAAAAATGTTTTAAATTATGCAATCTTTATATACCATGATCATATTTCATGCATTACGATTAATAAAATTAAATTAAGGACAATGACATGATAAGAGAATCAAATAGAGTTGCCTAGATAAATTGCATGAGACCTTATATAAGGAAGAACAAAAATCTGCTTCTCAAAAAAATATTATATTTACATGTCTATGTATTGATACACCCTATGCACATGTGAGATGTTAGGAAAATGAGTTAAGTTTAAGGTGTATAGTTCTTGCATCTAGATGAACTCAAACTCATAATATAGCATTGATGAATCATGAGAAAAGCTAATGTACAATTCATGTACATCTAACCGATATACCATGGTTCAAAATAATATTTTGAAAATATTTTAAAATAATTTTATAAAACCTTGGTGAAGCTTATATTTTGATATCAATCACTATTGAACAAGTTGATACAAGTTAGGCCAAAAACATTGAAGTTATCAATGCTTTTGAACTTTGTATCAATACTTAAATTTAGTTGGTATTTTATTATAAAAATATTTTTCTCCTATTTTATTTGATGTAAGTAAAATATGTATGAATTTTTATGATTTTTTGAATTAAGTATAATTACTTATGCTTTTCGAAAATTTGATTTCTAAAAAATCATTTCTACATTTTGCAATCGACTGCTGAAGATGATTTCGGATGAACAAGATTTGTTTTGCCATGTATCAACTATTTTAGGTTACCCTAATATCTCCTAACCCTAGGATATGAAGGTTTTGCAAAACCGAAGGTCTGATACCACTTGAAGGTAGGAAACTTCGCTTCCGACTTTAACTCGGTCGCTTGTTCATGGTGATCCCTTCTACGTCCCCGGATAAAAAAATTTATCCTTGACAAGGAGGGATTACCCAAGCTACCATTTCATTGTCGTGCTATTCGATTAGAGTAGTCACTTGAACAAACTTGTTGTTCAAGTAACCTACCTCTATTCTCCGAATAGCCGCGGAATAGACGATGTATGGATCGCCGGTTTTTGCGTTTGTATTCGGGGTTCAAGTAAATTAACCACAAAACAAAACATACAACATGCATATGATTGAAAAGCAATTATAGACATATTACAAAAGAATATAAACAAGCATTATAACTCTCGATCTTCTATTGTATGTCCTTCCTCCTTTTGGACGTCGTGTGGGCGACGCTCTTCCAAAAGTCGAAGCCTCCTAGATCACCAATCTTCCTTTCTTTGTTCACTCCGAACAAAAGGAAGAATAAAACAAAACTCTTCTCCTTCCTTTAACTGATCACCAAGCTCCAAGCTTGATGCTTGTCGCCGGCCAAAAGGAGAATAAGGATTGTGGACGCCGGCCAAAAACTCCAAGGGAACAGACCCTAGCCTTTGTTTCCAGTGGCCAAGGAGAAGAGAGGAAGAGTGGAATGCCGGCCAAAGAGAGAAATGGAGAGAAAGGGCGCCAGCCAAAACCCTAGGAAAAACTTCCAAAAGTGTGGTCGCCCAAGCCTCCTCAAAAACCATCGCCTCCCTTTTGTTTCTTGCCGCCCAAGCCAACGAAACAAATACCCTAATCTCTCAAGTTGTGTTCCACGCCCAAGCCTTAAGCCCTTATTTATAGAGTTAGGCTTAAGCCTCCTTTTAATCTCCACCGTCGATTCTAGGGATTTAATCTCAACCGTTGGATCTAGAGATTTAATCTCAACCGTCGAATCTAGAGATTTAATCTCCACCGTCAGATCTAGAGTTTTATTTTTCATCATTTGATCTAGGCTCCATTAGGTTTTAATAGGCTACAATAGGGACCATGAGGAGGAGTTGGATCTTGGCCACCCAATGGATCAAGCCCACATAAAGTTCGATCCATCAATGATAATCCATTCCACTAGAGGATTATCATTGATCTACCTCACCAACCCCCATAAGTTAATATGGGCTTCATATATTATTTGTACATTTATCTCCTGATGTGAAGATCTCTAATGTCCGTCAATTAATTAATTTACTGACAATTAATTAATCAACATCTAAATCCATGAGTAGTACCACTCAACCTTATCATCATGCCGGACCAAGTCCACCTGCAGGGTTTACATGATGAACCTTATGCGCTCCTTAAGGGGACATCGTCATCCTAATATATAGGACACAATTTCCTCCTATTGTTGGTGCAGTAGGCACGTAAGTCGAACCTGAGTTTTGATTATAGAAAACGATACAAAGTTAAGCTTATATTCTTATCTCACGAGCTAAATCGAGTGTGTAGAAAAGTGCCAATGCTAGAGGTGAAGGCTAGCGACACTCGGAGGAAGCCGCGGTGGTCGGGCGACACTCGAGTGACTTCGGAGGGAGCCGAAGGAATCGAGTGGAAGGCCGGAAGTGAAAGTGACACAGTAAGTATCGAGGTAATCTCGTGTGTGTGCGAGAGTAAGAGAGGTCGTATCCTCATTACGGGGATGATCTTAAGCATAGATCCGACCAAAGACATCCTATAGATAGTGTAGATCGAGATCGGATGGTCAACGACCATCAAAATAATGCTTTTGTTAAGCTAACTTTACCCTGTAGCTAGTATCAGTCGAATGCCAGCTTGGAGGACTCGACTGTCGTCCATCAGTCACCTATCTGCGGTCAGTATTCGACTGATGCTGCCATCAGTCGACTGATGATGGCCATGAGTCGACTGGTGGTCAAGGATCAGCCTCGAGGAGTCAAGCCTTATCACCATTTTTCAAGGAGTCATGTGCCTAATTTTCATTGGTTGAAGATCCTCTCGAAAAGGGGCTCAAAGGCTATAAAAGGAGGGCCTCTCCTAGGGTTTCATCATCAATTCTAAGCTTCCAAAAGCCTCCGCCAAGCTACAACTCTCCAACAACGAAGTGCTTCTTCTCCGACATCTAGGTTTAAATTGCTTTCATTTTTTTTACGTCGGTATAAGTTTTATTTCAGTTCATTAATTTACTTTCTCGAAGCTTTTTTCGTAATGAGGAAAGGGGGAGTCTCCCTCTACCTCAAGCTTTGTGTTTCTTTTGTATGGATTAACTCCTACCTCTAACGAGGAGGAGTTCTTTAGTGTTTTGCCCTACGTACGTGGTCAAGGACCACTAGGGCCTTGGAGTAGTAGCCGAAGGCTATGAACCAAGTAAAATTCTCTTGTCTCATTTACTTTACATTTATCTTTCCGTTGCATATAAGTGTTTTAAAACCAATTCGAAAAAGAAAAGGTTTATCGCTATTCACCCCCCTCTAGCGATCCGCTTCGATCCAACAATTGGTATCAGAGTCGGGGGTTGCTAAGATTTGGTGAAACCACCGATCTAGCTTTTTACAGATTTTTTTTCTTTTTAATTCTATTTATTTCGAATTTATTTCATTTGGTTAGTTTTCCTCCTGCACTACTAATCTAAGACGCGAGTCTTGGTACATTTCGTGTGTTTTTGTCGTTGCTAGGTTTTTCGTCTTCATCTCCTTGTTTCTTTTATTTTAATGGCCCATCTCGAGGGTTTTAGCACCGTCCGACCACCGTTTTATAATGGAGATGACTTTCATTATTGGAAGGGTCGGATGGAATGCTTTCTTAAAACTCAAATCTAGATGTGGATCATAATCCAAATGGGATTCACACTTCCGACTAACGAAGTGGGTGAATCCTTGGATTATGACCAATGGACCATTGCGACAAAAAGACAAGTCGAAGCTGACGCCAAGGCTACTCAAATCCTACAATGCGGCTTGTCCAAGGAGGAAATTAATCGAGTTGACCCCTTCATCAGCACAAAGGACCTTTGGACAAAGCTAGTAGAGCTACACGAAGGGACCGATGATGGAAAGGTATGTAAGCGTGATCTTTTGTTTAATAAATTATATAATCTAAAAATGCAAGAACACAAATCGGCGACACAACTTCACGCCCACGTTCAAGCCATAGTCAATAATCTACACGCGATCGGGAAAAAGTTCGAAAACCGCGACCTTATAAGGTATGTTCTTAACTCCTTTCCGAGGACTACCTTGTGGGCATCCATGGTCGATGCCTACAAATTATCCAAGGATCTTTTGAAGCTTAGGTTAGATGAATTATTTTCCAATTTTGAACTTCATGAACAGTCTAACTCGAAACCTGAGAAGGGTATAGCACTTTTTGCATGTTCGAGGAAGAAAACCCCAAGCAAGCCACCCCCGAAGGAAGAAGAGGATGAGTCCGATTCAGAGGTCGACTCAGAAATGGAGGCCGAACTAGTCAACCTAGTTCGGAGGATAGTCAAGGGCCAAAAATGAACCGTCACTTGACTCAATGAAGGTAAGCCTAAAAGTTCAAATATTAGATGTTACGAATGCAACAGGTTTGGACACATCAAGTTCGAATGCCCAAAACTCAAGAGAAAGATCCAAAACACAAAAAGGCACTCAACGCTACTTGGGAAGAAGCATCCGAGGAAGAAGATAATGATCGTGTTCTCATGGCTAAACCGGTGGAATCGGAGACGGAGTCGGAACCGGAACATGAATCGGAAACCGAAGATGAGTCGGACTGCGAAGCACTATTCAAGACAAGCCACGGATACGCATCCGGTTCAAAAGATACACTCAAGGTAAGTCGATCCCTCATTAGAACACTTTATAATGCAATTAAGTTTTTAACTAGAAAATTAGCTAAGTCCGAATCTAAGGTCGAGACCCTAGTTGAGGAAGTTAAACTCCTCAAACATGAGGTCTCCCTAACCTCTTCGACTAGTCAAGTTTAAGAGGAGGACTCAACTCTGGTTGAAAAACTCGAAGTTGAGAACTCACTCTTGAAGAGTCAAGTCGAAGATCTTAGGAACACATTGGAAAGGTTTACTTTGGGATCCAAAGGACTTGACCTCCTACTTGGATCGCAAAGGGTCGTGTACAACAAGGCCAGACTAGGGTTTAGCTCAAACACGACCAACAAGTCATATATGTCGATTGTAAGTTGACATAAAAAATGTGTCCAAGCATGGGTCCCTAAGATCACCTTGATTTCAAACTTAAGATCGAACTAGTACTGGGTTCCCAAGGACCAAATCCACTATGTGGAGAGACCGAACCAATTCAACGGTCCAGGGGGAGCTAGTACGAAACTTGTTTGTATTTTAACGTAGAAAATTACATGCTTAGGTTCTTTATTTAGTTTTATTTTTCTTTTTAGATTGGCAAGATAGGACTATAACTTGTCAATACTGTAGGATCGAAATGAGCGCTAAAGGGGGGGGGTGAATAGCGCAAAATGGTTTTTCTTTTCTTTTGTTGTAAAAACGATAAGTGAGAGATAAACGCAGCGAAAAAGAGATGGACACAAGGAGTTTTACTTGGTTCACAGCCAACCGGCTGCTAATCCAAGGCCCTAATGGTCCTAGACCACGTACGGAGGGCAATCACTAAAACACTCCTCCTCGTTGGAGGTAGGAGTTACGATTACAAAACTTTCGACAAAAACACAAGGATGAGAGACAAGCCCCTCTCTCCTTTTTGATATAAAAGCTCGAAAAACACAACTTAAATTAATCGACTAAAACGATTACCAACACTTTAATGGTGAAGCTTCGTGTTGGCAGCACTTCGTTGTAGTGGCATCGTCATAGAAGAGCAGCGTTGTGGAGGCATTTGAGAGCTTTGTAATAATTGTTGTGTCTAAGATTTGAAGCACCCCCCTCTGTTTGAAGCCTTGTCTGCCCACTTGAGATCCGGCTACCTCACCACCAATTGAGGGATAAGTTTCCACCTAGCTTTTGACCGGCCACCTCACCAAGATTTGGGGGATAAGTTGCCACCTTGCTTTTAGTTCCTTTTGCCCATTTTCAAGATACTTTTGTTATTTAATTTTATTTCAATTCGAGTTCTAATTTTAATTCGAATTTGAATAAATTCGAATTCTAATTTTAATTCAAATTAGAGTAACTTCGAATTCAAACAAGGCTTAGCTCAAAGCAATATGTAGAAATATTAAATGTGATGGATTTAGATGGTTTCTAACCATCCGATCTCGACTTAGACTTTCATGGAAAGTTTTGGGTCGGATTGTCACCTAAGATCAACTCCTAAACGGAGGATCCGACCTCACTTACGCTTGTCGGACACGAGTCTTACCTTGCACTTACTGTGTCGCAGATCTCCAACTCAAGCTTAACCTATTTCTGCACACTCAAGTAGACTCATGAGATAACAAAATAGACTTAACCTTGTGTCTTTGCTATAATCAAAACACAGGTTCGATTTCGGTGCCTCACTGCACCAACAATCTCCCCCTTTTTGATCTATGGCAAAAACACACAAAGTTAAGGAAATTAAGTGCATGAAACAGTAAAGACATGAAGCAAAAGTAGGAGTAGTAAAAATATTTCTCATGTTCTCCCCTTAGAGGAACCCTCCCCCTTGACCGAGGGTGAGTACTTGAAAAAGACTTTTAGTTCTCCAAACACAAAAGATAACGAGTTAAGTAAATGTCATTACTTAACTTAGGCTCTTTAGAGTCAAAAATAAGTGCAAGTTAAGTAATCAAAAGTTAAGTCAAAAGGTTAATTATTCAAAAGGTTTAACTTTTGATTTCTTAACTTGGGCCTTTAAAGTTTTCAATTCCGAAGAGTTGAAACCTAAACCTTACTCCCCCTTAACTTAGGCCAGAATCAAAGTTTTAAGTTAAGTTATCAAATTCAAAAATTTGAATTTATTGAACCTTAAACTTTGGCCTTTTCTCCCCCTTTTGACATAAATCAAGAAAAAAAGTAGGGGGGGGGTTTATGAAAACCCTAAGTCCAAGCATGATGATTTTGAAAATAGTATGTGAAAATAATTCATCTAAATGTTCAACTCTAGTTTGACTTGATTGAAATGATATTATCAACAAGTCCTGATTAGAGTTGGTTAATATTAGTTGCATATTTATACTCCGAGGTTCATATTGATGCACTTGATCTACATGTTGGAACCTGGAGTAGGGTCCTAACATCTCACGCCGTTCTAGGTGGCTTAATACACAAACACATTAACCCTATGTGTTGTGAGATGTGTTGGCTCCTTAAATCTATAGGATCATGATATCTAGGGGAAGTCCTAAACTAGTTCCATTTGCATAAAGAAAAAAAATAAGAAAAATAAAATTCGAAAATAAAATTTTTGAAAATAGCATTTGAAAACTTTTGCTAACCTATTCTATTACGCACAAGCCCAATTTTCATCTCAAGAGACTAAATTCGGCTTCGGGTAGTGGTTTAGTAAATAGGTCTGCTAGGTTAGACTTCGAGTCAACATATTCGAGTTGTATGGAGTCGTTGGCTACATGTTCTCGAATAAAATGGTGTTTTACCTCTATATGCTTTGTCCTTGAATGGCATATAGGGTTCTTAGTTAGATTTATCGAACTTATGTTGTCTACAAAAATTTTAGTTTTGGTGAAGTCCAACCTAAAGTCTCGGAGAGTGTGCTTCATCCAAAGAAGCTGAGTTACACACTCACCCATCGCAACGTATTCGGCTTCGGTGGTAGATAAGACAACACAATGTTGCTTCCCTCGCACTAACTCACTAGACTCGAGAGTAGTTGACAACAACCACTCGTGCTCTTTCTATCGAGTTTACTACCGGCATAATCCGAATCGGAGTAGCCGATTAGTTCGAACTCCGTAGATCTAGGGTACCAAATACCAACGTTAAGTGTACCCTTAAGATATCTAAGGATACACTTAACTAGGGTTAGGTGAAACTCCTTAGCACAGGTTTGAAACCTAGCGCACATACTTACTGCGAATAGGATGTATAGGAGACTTCCTATCGCGCTCCTATAGTACTTTAAGTCAATGGACTTACTTTCTAGGTCTTCTCCTATGTTAACATTAATCGCCATTGGGGTGTTTATTATCTTAGCGTCTTGCATTCCAAATCTTTTAATTAACTCCTTAGTGTATTTTTGTTGATATAGGTATATACCATCCTTAGTTTGTTTAATTTGTAGACCTAAAAGGAAACTTAACTCGCCTACCAAGTTCATTTCGAACTCACTTTCCATGAGTGAAACGAACTCGTTTAGTAAGGCTGAGTTAGAGGTTCCAAAAATTATATCGTCTACGTAAATTTGAGCTATGAATATTTCTTTACCTAAGGTTTTTACGAAGAGAGTTGGGTCAACTAAGCCTTGGTTAAACCCTTTTGACTTAAGATGGATTGAAAGTCTCTCGTACCAAGCTCGAGGAGCTTGTCTAAGTCCATAGAGAGCTTTCTTAAGTTTTAGAACATGGTCGGGTTTATCTAGATTTTCGAATCCGGGGGGTTGGCTAACATAAACTTCTTCTCTAATGTATCCATTTAGGAATGCCGACTTAACATCCATTTGAAACAGCTTAAATCCTCGATGTGCGGCATAAGCTAGCAACATTCAAATGGATTCGAGTCTAGCTACTGGGGCATAGGTTTCGTCGTAATCTAAGCCTTCGACTTGACTAAACCCTTTGGCGACTAACCTAGCCTTGTTTCTAACTACTTCACCTTTATCATCAAGCTTATTTCGAAACACCCACCTTGTTCCAATTATCATTTTGTCTTTAGGTGGTGGTACTAATTCCCACACTTCATTCCTAGTAAATTGAGCTAGCTCTTCTTGCATTGCAATAATCCAATCGAGATCAAGAAGAGCTTGTTCAATTGATTTGGGTTCTATCTTTGAAATTAAGGAAATTTGACTAAGGTTCCTATAGGATGCTCTAGTTCGAACTCCTAGATTAGGATCTCCTATCACTTGATCGATAGGGTGGTTAGTCTGAATCCTAGATTGGGTTGGGTTTGTGTCACCTAATGCTTGATCAATGGGGTGACTTGGTTGAACACTAGTTTGACTCGGATCACTTGTCACTTGGTCGACAAGAGAAGTTAGTTGATGTGGATTAGACTCGATCTCAGGGTCGGAGACGAGTTTGGTATCAGTGGGCTCAACACTTGGGGTCATTAAGGGTTTTGTAGGTTCGGATACTTCATCGAACACTACATTAATAGTCTCTTCGACTTTAAGGGTATCGTGGTTATATACCCTATAGGCCCTACTCGTGGTTGAGTATCCTAAGAAGATTCCGGTGGAGGTTTTGGATTTGAATTTCCCTAGGTGGTTCTTAGTGTTTAAGATATGTACTTTACATCCAAATACCCTAAAGTACTTGATGTTGGGTACTTTATTGTGATAAATCTCGTACGAGGTCTTAAGGTGCCTCTTTACCATAAGGATCCTATTCTGGACATAACAAGTCATGCTAACGGCTTCTACCCAAAACCTATCAGGTAGGTCGTATTCGTTCAACATGGTCCTAGCGGCTTCTTGTAGAGTTCGGTTTTTCCGCTCCACTAGGCCATTTTGTTGAGGGGTCCTAGGGCAAGAGAATTCATGGTAGTATCCGTTTAGGTTACAAAAGTCGGTGAACCTTTGATTTTCGAATTCACCACCATGATCGCTTCTAAGTCTTTTAACCTTAAGGTTTTTTTGATTCTCGATTAATTTGAATAGATTGTTTAATTGATCTAGGGTATCAATTTTATGTTTGATGAACCTAACCCAGGTAAACCTGGAGTAGTCGTCAATTATGACTAAGCAATATTGACTTCTATTGAGTGACTTGGCTCCATGTGAATCGAATAGATCCATATGCAGGAGCTCAAGTACACTTGTTAACTTGTGTTGTGTCCTAGGTTGTTTTCCTTGTTGACAAGCATTACAGATTTTATTAACCAAATTGTTGAGGTTGGGTAAGCCTCTGACTAAGCCACTCTGACTCATCTTGTGGATGAGTCTTGGATGCGAGTGACCGAGTCGTCGGTGCCACAACCATGATTCCTCTTCCTGTGTCATAAGACATTTGGATGAGGATTTGATTAAGTTAATTGTATAAATGTTATTTGTCCTAGTTCCTTTGAGTATTGTTTTAGCTATTTTATTTGTTTTAATTACACATTCATTTTCTAAAAATACGATCTTATAGTTATTGTCACATAATTGGCTTACGCTAAGCAGGTTATATTCAAAATTCTCTACAAGTAATACATTTTTAATAACAAAATTCGAGTTAAGCTCGATATCACATGATCTGATGATTTTGAGCTTCTTATTCCCAAAGGCTACCGATCCTTGTCGTTTGAATCGAAGCTTGTGAATTTGAGTTGATCCCGATCATGTGCCGAGAACAGCTGTCAACATCCATTGATCCTACACACAAGGTGGTTGGATTGGATGTTAGATTTTTTTTTAAAAAAAAATTGGTTGTAAGTTGTTAAACCTAGGTCATCTCACCTGTGTCTATATGATCAAGCATGTTATACTTATGTGTTTTTTGTGAGATGACTTCCAATTAAGTTGATTAAGTGCATTTAGGTTCAAGTAATTTTATGTTAGATTTGGATTTGACCCTAGGCTTGTCAAGTTTACCTTTTCATGATCATGGCTTCCAGGTTATGGCGAGGCACAGGGGCCTTCTTTTATCGGATCATCGACCACTTCCTTAGACAATGCCATTTTCAAGAAAATAATGACTTGACTCACCTAAGACTATTTCCTAGTCTAACTGGTTATTTTTGAAAAGAGGCTCCCCAAGGCTCAATCTTTTCGAAGGATTTTAGTTGGTTATGTACGTGTTCTAAGTGAGTTCACAAGTTTAAAAAAAAACATGCAATTTCTAAGTTAAAGCACAAACAAGTTTTGTACTGGCTCCCCCTAGACCGTTGAATCGGTTCGGTCTATCCACATAGTGGATTTGGTCGTTGGGAACCCAGTACGGGTTGGATCCTAGAGTTGAAATCAAAAAGTTCTTAGGGACCCATGCTTGGACATGTTTCCTATGTCGACTTACAATCAACATATACGACCTATTAGTCGTGTTTGAGTTAAACCCTAGTCCAGCCTTGTTGTACACGGCCCTTTAAGATCCAAGTAGGAGGTCAAGTCCTTTGGATCCCGAAGTGAACCTTTCCAACGTGTTCCTAAGATCTTCAACTTGACTTTTCAAGAGAAAGTTCTCAACTTCGAGCTTTTCAGCTCGAGTTGGGTCCTCTTCTCGAACTTGACTAGTCGAAGAGGTTAGGGAGACATTGTGTTTGAGGAGTTTGACCTCCTCAACCAGGGTCTTGACCTTGGACTCGGACTTAACTAATTTCCTAGACAAAAACCTAACCATATTATGTAAAGTATTAAATAAAGTTCGACTCACTTTAAGGGTATCTTTTGAACCGGATGCGTATCCGTGGCTTGAATTGAAGGTAGCTTCGTAGTCCGAGTCATCCTCAGGTTCTGACTCAAGTTCAGGTTCGGTCTCCGTGTCTGACTCAATCGATTTCGCCATGAAGACGTGGTCTTCGTCTTTTTCGGATGACGCTTCTTCCCATGTCGCGTTGAGGGCCTTCTTGTGCTTAGGTGCTTGGTGGTTGAGCTTGGGGCACTCGGACTTGATATGTCCAAACCTGTTACACACATAACACCTAATATTAGAACTTTTAGGCTTACCTTGGTTGGGTCGAGTCGTGGTTCGCTTTCGTCCCTTGGCTATCCTTCGAGCTAGGTTCATTAGTTCGCTAGTCAACTCCGGGTCAACTTCTTCTTCGGACTCGTCTTCCTCCTCGGTTGGTGGTGGCTTGCTTGCGATTTTCTTCTTCTTTGAACCTGCAAACAAGGCTATACCCCTCTCGGGTTCCGAGTTGGACTTCTCATGTAATTCGAAATCTGAGAATAATTCGTCTATTCTAACTGTAGCTAGGTCCTTAGATACCTTGTATGCATCGGCCATGGATGCCCACAAGGTGGTCCTAGGGAAAGAATTTAGAACATACCTGATTAGATCTCGGTTTTCGACTTTCTGTCCTATTGAATGCAGCTGGTTAACTATGTCCTGGACACGGGCGTGCAATTGTGTTGCCGTCTCGTGTTCCTGCATTTTTAGTGTGTACAATTTATTGAACAACAAATCGCGTTTGCAAACCTTAGCTTGATCCGATCCTTCGTCGCCCGAGATCTCTTGCGATGAAGGGTCCACTGGATTGACTCCTCCTTGGATAGCCCGCACTGTAGGATTTGAGTCGCCTTTGCATCTGCCTCGACTTGTCGTTTAGTGGTAATGGCCCACTGATTGTAATCCAAGGATTCACCTTCTTCATTAGTAGGAAGGGTGAACCCGGTTTGGATCACAATCCACATCTCTATTTGGGTTTTTAGGAAGCACTCCATCCGACCTTTCCAGTAACGAAAATTGTCACCGTTGTAAAACAGTGGTCGGACGGTGCTAAAACCCTCGAGATGGGCCATTAACATGAAACAGTAAGAAGAGGAATAAAAAACACACAGACAACAAAGGTCCCAAGACTTGCGTCTTGGATTAGTAGTGCTGGAAGAAGAAAAAATAAATAAATCAATTAATAGATTAACTAATTAGAAAATTAATTTTAATAAAAAAAATAATTAATTAATTAATTTCGAAAATTAATTAAAAACTATTTTGTAGAAAAAAAATCTAATGTTGAAATTAAGTAAAAAATATTGAAAAACCAAACTTATATTCTAGACAAGATTTAAAAATTAAAATAAGTTTTAAATTGATTTTTAATTGATTAAATTTTGTAAATTGATTGAAAATCTATTTTAGTGGAAATAAGATTTAATTCAATGCTAAGATTAACGAGAAAACTTTATAAAACGAAATATAAAGATTTTAGGGTTTGAAAAATTCAAGTGTTTAAAAAAAATGAAAGAATTTTTAATTCTGGGAAAAACTAATTTTAATCAGTAATAGAATTAAAAAATCGTAATTAAGAGTTTTTTTTTGTTAGGATGATCTATAGAAAGATTAAAAGCGATAAAATTAAATTAAAGAAAAGTCTGAAAAAAATTTTTAGAAAAATTAAAAAAAAACAAAAATTAACGTAGACAGAAACAAAGGAAACAAAAGAAAGAAAAATTACTCAAATTGGTGGTTTCACCAAATTTGAGTGACCCCATCTCTGATACCAATTGTAGGATCGAAATGAGCGCTAAAGGGGGGGGGGGTGAATAGCACAAAATGGTTTTTCTTTTCTTTTGTTGTAAAAACGATAAGTGAGAGATAAACGCAGCGAAAAAGAGATGGACACAAGGAGTTTTACTTGGTTCACAGCTAACCGGCTGCTAATCCAAGGCCCTAATGGTCCTAGACCACGTACGGAGGGCAATCACTAAAACACTCCTCCTCATTGGAGGTAGGAGTTACGATTACAAAACTTTTGACAAAAGCACAAGGATGAGAGACAAGCCCCTCTCTCCTTTTTGATATAAAAGCTCGAAAAATACAACTTAAATTAATCGACTAAAATGATTACCAACACTTTAATCTGAAGCTTAGTGTTGGCAAAGACTTCAGAGTGGCGCCGAGAAGAGCGGCGTTGTGTGGAGGCATTTGAGAGCTTTGTAATAATTGTTGTGTCTAAGATGTGAAGCACCCTCTATTTGAAGCCTTATGCCACTTGAGATCCGGCCACCTCACCACCAATTGAGGGATAAGTTTCCACCTTGCTTTTGACCGGCCACCTCACCAAGATTTGGGGGATAAGTTGCCACCTTGCTTTTAGTTCCTTTTGCCCATTTTCAGGATACTTTAGTTATTTAATTTTATTTCAATTCGAGTTATAATTTTAATTCGAATTCGAATAAATTCAAATTCAAATTTTAATTCAAATTAGAGTAACTTCGAATTCAAACAAGGGTTAGCTCAAAGCAATATGTAGAAATATTAAATGTGATGGATTTAGATGGTTTCTAACCATCCGATCTCGACTTAGACTTTCATGGAAAGTTTTGGGTCGGATTATCACCTAAGATCAACTCCTAAACGGAGGATCCGACCTCACTTATGCTCGTCGGACACGAGTCTTACCTTGCACTTACTGTGTCGCAGATCTCCAACTCAAGCTTAACCTGTTTCTGCACACTCAAGTAGACTCATGAGATAACAAAATAGACTTAACCTTGTGTCTTTGCTATAATCAAAACACAGGTTCGATTTCGGTGCCTCACTGCTCCAACAAATACTTGATAACATAGTACCAGGATGCGGCGAGATGATAGTACGCTAGGAAAGTGGAGTCTCATGTATTCGGGCTAGATAAGGCGTATCTAGTTCGGTGCACTTGACTGAGCAAAACTAGCTGAAGCTACCTCGCCGTATTCTAGACTAGTTAGACCAGGAAGTGGTCTTAGGTGAGTCAAGTCTCTATTTTATTGAAAATGGCTTTGTCTAAAGAAGTGGTCGTTGTTCCGATCAAAGAAGACCTTTATGCCTCACCACGACCTGGAAGCCAAGATCTTGAAAAGGTGACTTGATGAGCCTAAGGTCAAATCCGAATCTAATGCAAGGTTGACAAGTGTTAAAGTCATTAAATTTAATTCAAGTAAAATTGGAAGTCATCTCACAAGAACATATAGGGTTAACATATTTGATCATGTAGACTTGGGTGAGATGATTTAGGTTAATAATTTTCAACCAATCTTTAATAAATCAAATATCCGACACATGACTGGGGATCAACTCAAGTTTTCGATGCTTCGATTCAAACGACAAGGATCGGTAGCCTTCGGAAACAACGACAAGCTCAAAATCATCGGATCAGGTGATATTGAGCTCAACTCTAACTTTATTATTCAAAATGTCTTATTGGTAGAAAAATTTCAATATAATTTACTTAGTGTAAGCCAATTGTGTGATAATAACTATAATGTCATATTTCTAGAAAATGAATGCATAATTAATACAAATGAAACCTCTAAAACAATCCTTAAGGGAACCAGAAATAACAATATTTACACCATTAACTTAACTAACTCCTCAACTAAGTGTCTTATGACATGGCAAGAGGAATCATGGTTGTGGCACCGATGACTCGGTCACTCGCACCCAATACTCATCCACAAGATGAGTCAGAGTGACTTAGTCAGAGGCTTGCCTAACCTCAATAACTTGAACAATAAAATATGTAATGCTTGTCAACAAGGTAAACAATATAGGACACAACATCAACTAACTAATCAAGAACGAACCAAAAGTGTTCTTGAGCTCCTGCAATTTGATCTATTTGATTCACACGGAGCTAAGTCACTTAATGGGAGTAAATTCTGCTTAGTCATAATTGATGAATATTCTAGGTTTACTTTGGTTTGGTTCATCAAACACAAAAGTGACACCTTGATCAATTAATCAACCTATTTAAACAAGTAGAAAATCAACAAAGTGTTAAAATCAAATGACTTAGGACTGATCATGGTGGTGAATTCGAGAACCACAAGTTTACAGAATTCTGTAACCTAAATGGATACCACCATGAGTTCTGTTGCCCTAGAACCCTACAAGAAGCCGCTAGGACAATGTTAAACGAGTATAACCTACCCAATAGGTTTTGGGTGGAAGCCGTGAGTACGACATGATATATCCAAAATAGGATCCTTATGGTAAAGAGGCACCTTAAGACATCATGCGAGATTTATCATGATAAAATACCTAACATCAAGTACTTTAGGGTATTTGGGTGTAAGGTACATATCCTAAACACTAAGGATTACCTAGGAAAATTTACATCCAAAACCTCGACCGAAATCTTTCTAGGATACTCGACTACAAGTAGAGCTTATAGAGTATATAATCATGACACCCTTAGAGTCGAGGAGACTATACATGTAGTATTTGATGAAGGACATGAACCTACAAAACCCCCAACAACCCCAATTATCGAGCCGATTCATACCAGACTCAACTCCGATCTGGAGATCAAGTCTAGTGTTAATCCTAACCTAAGTAAACCAAGTCAGTCTATCGACCAAATGGTAGATGACTCTAACCAAACTATGACTCAAACGAGTCATCCTATTGATCAAGTTGTAGACTCAAACCCAAATCCAACTAGGACTCAAACAAATCATCCTATCGACCAAGTGATAGGTGATCCAAGTCTAGGAGTTTGAACTAGAGTCTCATACAGAAACCTTAGTCAAATCTCCTTGATTTCTAAAATTGAACCCAAAACTATTGACCAAGCTCTTCTTGATCCCAATTGGATTATTGCAATGCAAGAAGAGCTGGCTCAATTCACTAGGAACGAAGTATGGGAATTAGTACCACCACCTAAAGATAAAACAATCAATGGAACAAGGTGGGTGTTTAGAAATAAACTTGATGATAAAGGTGAAGTAGTTAGAAATAAAGCTAGACTAGTCGCTAAAGGGTTTTGTCAAGTCGAAGGTTTAGATTACGACGAGACCTATGCCCTAGTAGCTAGATTAGAGTCCATTCGAATGCTATTAGCGTATGCTGCACATCAAGGATTTAAGTTGTTTCAAATGGATATGAAATCTGCGTTCTTGAATGGATACATTAAAAAAGAGGTTTATGTTAGTCAACCCCCCTTTCGAAAGTTTAGATAAACCCGACCATATCCTTAGGTTAAAGAAAGCCCTCTATGGACTTAAACAAGCTCCTCGAGCTTGGTATAAGAGACTTTCGATGTATCTTAAGTCCAAAGGATTTAACCAAGGTGTAGTTAACCCAACCCTTTACGTAAAAACCTTAGGTAAAGACATATTCATAGCCCAAATCTACGTAGATGATATTATTTTCGGAACCACCAACTCGATTCTACTAAATGAATTCATTTCACTTATGGAAAGTGAATTTGAAATGAATTTAGTAGGAGAATTGAGCTTCTTCTTAGGTCTACAAATTAAACAAACTAAAGATGGAATATACCTACATCAACGCAAATATAATAGGGAATTAATTAAACGCTTTGGAATGCAAGATGCTAAAATTATTAATACCCCAATGACAACGAATGTAAACACAGAAGAAGATGTAATCAAAAATTCAATTGATTTAAAATACTATAGGAGCGTAATAGGGAGTCTCCTTTACTTAACTACAAGCCGACCTGATATCTTATTTGCAGTAAGTATGTACGCAAGATTCCAAACCTGTGCCAAGGAGTCTCACCTAACTCTAGTCAAGTGTATCCTTAGATATCTAAAGGGTACACTTAATGTCGGTATTTGGTACCCTAGATCAACCGAGTTCGAACTAACTTGCTACTCCGATTCGGACTATGCCGTTAGTAAGCTCGATAGAAAGAGTATGAGTGGTTGTTGTCAACTTCTCGGCTCGAGCCTAGTAAGTTGGTGCAGTAGGAAGCAACAATGTGTTTCCTTTTCTACCACTGAAGCCGAATACATCGCGATGGGTGAGTGTGTCACTCAGCTTCTTTGGATGAAGCACACTCTCCACGACTTTAAGTTAGACTTTACAAATACTAAACTTCACGTAGATAACATTAGTTCAATTAACCTTACTAAGAATCCGATATGTCACTCTAGGACCAAACATATAGAGGTCAAACACCATTTCATTCGAGAACATGTGGTCAACGGAGCCATACAACTAGAATACGTCGAATCGAAGTCCAACATGGCAGACTTATTTACTAAACCCCTACCCAAAGCTGAATTTTGTCTGTTAAGATGAAAATTTGGCATGTGCGTAGTAGAATAAAAACTTACAAATTAAATTTTCTTACTACTATTCCTTACTTTTCATTTTCATGGAACTAGCATAGGACATACCTTAGATATCATGTACCTATAGATTTAAGGAGCCAATACATCTCACAACACATAGGACTAATGTGTTTGTGTACTTAGCCATGTTGATGGGCGTGAGATGTTAGGACCTTACTCCTGGTTTCAGATATAGAGCTAGTGCATCGCCATGAACCACGGAGTATAATAATACATACTAACAGACTCTGACCAGGACTGGTTGATCTTTCATATCAATCAAGTCAAATATGAGTCGAACATTTTATAGAAGAGCTTATTTTCAGTATATTATTTTCAAAATAATATGAAACATGCTTGGACTTTAAATTTAATACCTATATTTGTTTTTCACACACCCCCACTCTTTTCGATATATGGCAAAAGGGGGAGAAAAAGGCGAAAGTTAAGGGATCAAAATTTTTGATAACTTAACTCACTTCATATTTATTCACATGGCCAAAGGTTAAGTAAATGTTTACTTAACTTTAAGTTAACTTGTTTTTGTTAACAAAAAGGAAGTAAAGGCCAAGTTAAGAGAATTCTTAACTTAAACTTATTTTCAACACTATGGCCAAACATTAATGTTTTACTTAAATAAGGGGAGAAAGGCATAGGTTAAGACATCAATTCTTTGATTTCTTAACTTAAAAAACTTATTTTAAACACTATGGCCAATATTAAGTAATTTCGGTTACTTAATTCTTTTTAAGTAGCAAAAATCAAGGGGAAGAGTTAAAACTCTTTCTTAAGTACTCACCCTCGATCAAGGGGGAGGATTCCTCAAGGGGGAGCACTTGAAAAAGAGTTTTTATACTCCTGCTCATTCATGCATATCTCATACTCATTTTGCTTAATGCACTTAATTTATTTTACCTAACTTTGTGTTGGTTTGCCATAAATCAAAAAGGGGGAGATTGTTGGTGTAGTAGGCACCTAAGTCGAACCTGAGTTTTGATTATAGCAAACAATACAAAGTTAAGCTTATATTGTTATCTCACGAGCTAAATCGAGTGTATAGAAAAGTGCCAACACTGGAGCTGAAGGCTAGCGACACCCGGAGGAAGTCATGGTGGTCGGGCGACACTCGAGTGACTTTGGAGGGAACCGAAGGAATCGAGTGGAAGGCCGGAACCGAAAGCGACATAGTAAGTATCGAGGTAAGCTCGTGTGAGTGCGAGAGTAAGAGAGGTCGTATCCTCATTACGGGGATGATCTTAAGCGTAGATCCGACCAAAGACATCCTATAGATAGTCTAGGTCGAGATCGGATGGTCATCGGCCGTCAAAATAATACTTTTGTTAAGCTAACTGCCTCGCGGCTAGTATCGCTGATCGCCACTTGGAGGACTAGATCGTCCATCCATCGATCGACTATCTGCGCTCGACATTCGATCGATAGCTTGCCATCGATCGACTTATGATGGCCATCAGTCGACTGGTGGTCAAGGATCAACCTCGAGTAGTCAAGCCTTATCACCATTTTTCAAGGAGCCATGTGCCTAATTTCCATTGGTTGAATGTCCTCTCGAAAACGGGCTCAAAGGCTATAAAAGGAGGGCCTCTCCTAGGGTTTCATCATCAATTCTATGCTTCCAAAAGCCTCCACCAAGCTACAACTCTCCAACAACGAAGTGCTTCTTCTCCGACGTCTAAGTTTAAATAGCATTCATTTTTGTTACGTCAGTATAAGTTTTATTTCAGTTCATTAATTTACTTTCTCGGAGCTTTTATCGTAACGAGGAGAGGGGGAGTGTCCCTCTACCTTAAGCTTTGTGTTTCTTTTGTATCGATTAACTCCTACCTCTAACGAGGAGGAGTTCTTTAGTGTTTTGCCCTCCGTACGTGGTCAAGGACCACTAGGGCCTTGGAGTAGTAGCTGAAGGTTACAAACCAAGTAAAATTCTCTTGTCTCATTTACTTTACATTTATCTTTCCGCTGTATATAAGTGTTTTAAAACCAATTTGAAAAAGAAAAGGTTTATCACTATTCACCCCCCTTTAGCGATCCGCTTCGATCCAACACTATAATCAACGACACACCATATAAATAATATCATTTCCCAACTTACCGAACCTATCGATTTACTCTATAAATCTCGCCCATTGGTAAATCAAAGAAATGAATACTAAGTATTTGTGCCCATTATTTTATCGGGATTAAGAGCATGTACAATATAATATCTGAGGTCCGATTCGATTATGTAGTCAGCAATAAATCGAATCACCTCTATGTCGGTCATGTTCAATACACACAAAGTGTGCTAGTGTAATTCTATGGTCAAGACAAACCAATACCAAATCTCACTACAACCTTTCCAATGGTTTGTCCATAACCATCTCGGCTGTGAGCCTTTACTTATACTTTACAATGAACCGATAACATGATCTCCTGTGTGACACTACACACCATGTTATCTACAATGTAATGTATCAGACAAATATGCATAACCATAAATATGCAAATAATGATCATGTGATTCTTATTTCAAAACTAAAGAAGTTCATACAAAAGATAGACTTTTCAGTATACATCCCAATAGGATATGCCTTGGAAAGCATTGGAAGGGTGAATTTATCATTGGAAATGATAAAGAGAGTTATTTAGAGTGGAGTGTCGAATTTTAAGGGAGGTTAAAGTTCAAGGTTGAATTTGTATCCTTATTTTCAATTGTTTAAGTTTCCTATAGGCTTTGGAACTCTCCAAGGGCATTGTCGGTGCAATGGTCAAGGGGGAGCAAGCCTTTAGGTGGAGTGTGTGCATCAAGGTATGATGGATGCAATTTTGACAAAAGGGGGAGAAGTGAGGGTTTGGTAAACCTTCATTATGGATTGATTGACTCTCATTTAGTGATATGGGATTTATCACTAGGAAGAGTGAAGACATCTAAGACATTTTTGGTCAAGGGGGAGAATGTAGGATCTCTTTGAAAGATGAGGCATTGAAAACCTTGGTAGTCTTTTTGATGTATGTCAAAGGGGGGGACGTGAGGTTTAAGTAAGGTAAACCTTCACTATGCTTCGGCATTGGAAGAGTTATGTTTGGGTTATTATTAGCCTAACTTAAAGGTCTTGTCAAACATCAAAAAGGGGAAGATTGTTAGTACAATAGGCCCTGAGTCAATGTTGACCAAACTCGAGTGGAATTCGGGAAGGATTTTGATGTTTGACAATGGGTTTCACCATTGTTTGGCAATATGGTTTGACCATATGTTGATCATATGACTAGTGGATGATTGGGATATCCAAAGTCACATTTGGGAGATTATTTGGGGGATATTGTTTAAGGAAAGTCTAAATATGAATATTTGGCAAGGGAAGTCCATAGGTAAAGTCTTGGCAGTATAAGTCCAAGTGTGTAGTCTTACCGGCATAAAGTTCAAGTGAACTTTGGCAATTGGAAAGTCAAACATGGAATTGGCAAGAAACGTCCAAGCATGGTCTTGGCATGGAAAGTCCAAGCATAGTCTTGGCAATTGGAAAGTCTAAGTCATGGATACTTGGCAATAGAAAATCCAAGTCATGGGTACTTAGCAAAGGAAAAGTCCATGTTTGTAGTTTTGGCAACGTAAAGTCCAAGCATATAGTATTGGTGGCGTAAGTCTAAATGGATCTTCGTAAGGAAGTCCAATGGTGAGGTTTTGACAGCGTAAAGTCCAAGCATGGAGTCTTAGCGGCATAAGTACAAATGAACCTTAGAAAAGGATTCGGTTAGCATGACAAAGCCAATGGAAGCACCCAAAGCCTAGCACGAAGGATGAAGAGTCGTGGACTAGAGGGATACGAGAGTCATGAGGCTGATGGAGGTTGCTAGAAGGCATAGGACTAGGCTATGGGTGAGGATCAAGTATGAGGGGATTATACTTGGGTTAAATCTCATAGTTGAGGTTTACCAGTCAAATGTGGTTATGGACTAGTCGATTGCCCGAGTGTTTGACACTCGAGAGGCTAGTTGACTCGGAGTAGTCGACTGAGATTATAACCAGTCGACTCATCGAGGTGTCGATTGAGGCTTGACTACTCGGTCGAGACTGTGGCAGTTGACAACCATGTATGGGCAGTCGACTGATGGCACTGTAGCAGTCCACAGATTCTTGCATAGTCGACTGACTAGTCGACTAGTTAGCAGTAGTTGACTTCTTGTAAGGTGATAACAACATTTTAGTATATTATTTTGTGTTAGTGCCTATATGAGTCATATATCTCCACAATGGTATGATATTGTCCACTTTGGGCCTAAGACCTCATGGTTTTATTTTTGGGCTCTACCCAAAAGGTCTCATACCAATGGAGATATATTTTTATTTTATAAGCACATGATCTTTTCCATGTCATACCAATGTGGAACATTGATTGTATTCCTCATACTCCCAACAATCCCCCCCCTCAAACGAAAGACCACATTGAGCCCCTCTCAAGCCTATCTATCCTCAAAGGACTTCCTTTGCTTGATGTCTGATCTTCAACCCACCAAGACTTACTCCCAACTGTCTAGTCCTTCTGACCCAGCTAGACTTTTTACCAATTATTCGGTCCTCCCGACCCAACTGGACTTCCTGCCTGGTGTTTGGTTCTCTTTATTTGGACATGTGAGCTCCACTTCCTTCATTCAAGGTTAATGGCTTGACATGGACCATGACTCTGATACCAATTGTTAATACCTATAAGATTCATATATCTCCACAATAGTATGATATTGTCTACTTTGAGCCTAAGCCCTCATGGTTTTATTTTTGGCCTCTACCCAAAAGGTCTCATACCAATGAAGATATCTTTTTATCTTATAAGCACATGATCTTTTCCATGTCTTACCAATGTGGGACTTTGATTGTATTCCCCATACTCCTAACATTTTGGTCCTTAATTTCGATGTTTTTAATCCTCTCGTATGGTTAATTGTCGATTCTTAGCATGTTTTATGAGTTTGGATTTATTTTAGACCTTATTGTAAATTCTCCTAAATTTGTGGATTTATATGCAAATTTTATACCTTATTTGTAGGAGATCAAGATTAGCCAATGGACTAGACTCGAGTTAGATCAAATGTCGCCTAATCCAAGGTTATAAGGGGAGTTTCAAACTAGATTAATATGGACCCTTCATCTAGATCAGAAGAAGTTTAATCAAAGGGTTCAGATTTGTTCAATCCTGACCATCCGATGAAATCTGATCAATTCTGAGCAATCCATCTAGATCTGGAGAGATCCGGTCCATACACTTACATCTATACATCTCAACCTTCCATCCAGATCAAGTTGATCGTGATCACCCATTTCGATTGATCAAATCCATCCATTCTAAATCTGAACATTATATGTTGTCGGATCAGATCTTGTATTTGGGGGATAATGAAGTTTGATCAGATTTATTGGGGAGGCTTTCTTCTCACGCGAGCAGCATCTTCTTCACCGTGAGCTCCACCATCACATCTTCTTCCATGCACCGTCGGCCACTCCTCTCCTCCACCAAGGTCGACCATGGCACTCCATCCATCTTCTTTGCCGCTAGAAGCTACAATCAACAACATGCCATTAGCTTTTTCCTCCACTCCAAGCTCCGCCGCCGACCAATCAAAGAAGGAGATTTTGCCTCCGATTGGCTGAGCTCCCTTCTCATCAACTCGGTGATCATCTTCTTCATCGACAGCAGCATCTAGCCTCCGATGGTAGCTCATCTTGATTTTCGATAGCTTATCTCTTCATCCAGCAGCAACTTCTAGCATCTCCGACAGCCCAATTCCAGCTTTCGAATGTAAAGTTCATCCAATCTTTGATATGTTTTGATTGTTTCTTTATTTAATTTGCGTTGAATGATTGTAATCGAATACCTTCCATATTTAGATTGCATGTAAATTTGTGGGGAATTTGATAACAACATTTTAGTATATTATATTGGTCTTTAATTTCGATGTTTTTAATCCTCTCGTGTGGTTAAATGTCGATTCTTAGCATGTTTTACTAGTTTGGATTTATTTTGAACCTTATAGTAAATTCTCCTAATTTTGTGGACTTATATGCATATTTTATACCTTATTAGAAGGAGATCAAGATGAGCCAATGAACTAGATTCGAGTTAGATCAAATGAGGCCTAATCCAAGGTTATAAGGGGATTTTAAAACTATATTAATCTGGACCGTTCGTCAAAATTAGAAGCAGTTTAATCAAAGTGTTCATAACAATTCAATCCTAACCATCCGATGAGATTTGATCAATTTTGAGTCATCCATCTAAATCTGGAGAGATCCGGTCCATACACTCAGATATATACATCTCAACCTTCCATCCAGATCAAGATGATCATGATCGTCCATTCAGATTTATCAGATCCATCCATTCTAAATCAAAACATTATGGGTCATCGGATCAAATCTAAGATTTGGGGGATAATGAAGTTTGATCAGATTTATTGGGGAGGTTTTATTCTCACGCGAGCAGCATCTTCTTGACCGCAAGCTCCACCGTCGCTTCTTCTTCCAAGCAACACCAACCACTCCTCTCCTCCACCAAGGTCAGTGGTGGCACTCCATCCATCTTCTCTGCCGCTAAAAGCTACCACCAACACTGTGCCATCATCTTATTCCTCTATTCCATGCTTCGCTACCAACCAATTGGAGAAGGGGATTTCCCCTCTGATTGGCCGAGCTCCCTTATCTTCAACCCGATCATATTCTTCATCGACAATAGCATCCATCCTTCGCCGACAACTCATCTTCATTTCTGACATCTTATCTCTTCCTCCAACAACAACTTCTAACATCTTCGGCAGCCCAATTCCATCTTTCGGATAGCAAGTTCATCCAATATTTGATATGTTTTCATTGTTAATTTCTTCATTTAGTTTGTGTTGAATGAATGTAATTGAATAACTTCCATATTTAGATTGCACGTACTCAATTTAATTTGTTTCATGCTTATGTAGTATTCGATGAAATGTTTCTTTGAGTAATTAGATTGTAGTTGTTGCATTAAGTTAGTTTAATATCTTGCAATTTTCTATTTGGTTGAATGTTTAAGTTAGGTTTATGTTTGTTAATTTGATGCAAGTAGATTGGGATGCTTAGTTTATGTTTCCTTTAATTTCATCGCAATTGTAGTTTAGTTAAATTAGAGTTTTAATTACGTGCATTGTTATTCGTTCAGTAGGATTAGACTTTTACATTTTAACCCCCTATTTATAATAGAAAATCCAAAGAAAAAATTAGCGATCCAAAGACTACTATTCTCTCGATTACACTCGTTGGTAAATGATCAAGGTCGTTCACTATGCTATATTCGCGTAGAGAGGATTTGGTAATAATTTTGTAATTGTATCATGACAAAGACCATTATCATATTTTGGCGTCGCTGCCGGGGAGTGTAATGATGTTTGGTAGACATAGGATTGTTTGTCCATTTTTCTAAAAAAATCCAAAAATTGGGTTTAGGGCTTCATTCTTTTATTTTCTATATATCCATGTATTTTATCATGTATACTTCATGTGTCTTTTGATATTGTTTTATTAGTATTTCAAGAAAGAACAGGAAATTTCATTAAACATGGATCTGTATTATCTATAGTATGGAGATTTCAGTGATGCTTATTATTTAGGCACTGGACAACAAGAGTATTACCAACATGAAGAGGACTATTATCAGTACCAACCTCAATATCATCAACCTATTCCTTAGTATCATCAGTCTTATCAACAGAAAAGGTATAATTCAATTTTTAGTACATCTTTGTTGGTTTAGGGGCACCAGATAATCGAACATAGGTTTTGATAATAGTAAAGGTTCAAAGTTAAGTCATTATTGTTATCTCATATGTTGTGTTGAGTGTGCAGGTAGTATATTAAGCTCTGCTAAGGCCAATGACACCAGGAGAATCTCGAGACGAGAAACCTCAATTGTCGAGTGACACTGGGAGAACCTCGAAAAGTCGAGAAACCTCTATGGTGGTCAGAAGCTAAGCGATAGGTCAAGAGGATCAAAGGTAAGCACCGAGTGTGGAGTGATGGTAAGGATGTGTCCTCCGTACGGGGACGACCGTAGGCGGTGATCCCACTAAGACTTCCAGAGAAAGATTTAGGTCGAGGTCAGACAGTAAGGGACTGACGATTTTACCATCAACCAACATCTTTGTGCTAATTTTGTATTGCAGGTAAGTGATCAAGCTGATAGTCGATTAAAGGCTAGTGGTAGTCGACTGAACTTACCATCAATCGACTGTTGTAGGGCATCAGTCGACTGCTGGTCAAGCTGATCACTTCGAAGATAGTCAAGATAAGAGCCACAAAATGAAGTGTGATGTGGAGCTTTGACCAAGATCTGGATTTCAACGAACTAGGGCTCCAAGGGCAATAAAAGAAGAATGGTTTCACCTCGCTTCATCATCTTGAATTGCTCCCAAAGTACTCGGACGACTCCAAGCCTTTTCAACAATGCTATGCCATCGTAATGCCGACATTACGCCAAACTTCTTATTCTTAGTCGGTAGCTCTATTTTAATTAGTGTCTTTACTTTGTACTTCTGCGCTTCATTGCTAAGAGGAGAGGTAGGATTGTTGCCTCTTCCTCTATCTTTTATTTGTAGCCGTCGTCTCTAACCTCCAACAAGGAAGAGACACGTTTTAGTGAATTAGCCAGCGAAAGTGGTCTAGGATCTCATGGCCTTGGACTAGCAATCGTTTGGTTGTGAACCAAGTAAAAACAAAGCATCTCGTTTTTTGTTTTTGCTTTTACTTTTCACTACACACTTGGTGTTTTAACGAAGAAAAGAAAAGAATTTCATGTATGCTATTCACCCCACCCCCCCTGTTGGTGCAATAGGCACCTAAGTCGAACCTGAGTTTTGTTTATAGCAAACGATACAAAGTTAAGCTCATGTCATTATCTCACGAGCTGAATCGAGTGTGCAGAAAATTGCTATAGCTAGAGCTGAAGGCTACCGACACCCGGAGGAAGCCACGGTGGTCGGGCGACACTCGAGTGACTTCGGAGGGAGCCGAAGGAATCGAGTGGAAGGATGGAAGCAGAAGCAACACAGTAAGTATCGAGGTAAGGTCGTATCCTCTTTACGGGGATGATCTTAAGCGTAGATCCGACCAAAGACATCCTATAGATGGTCTAGGTCGAGATCGGATGGTCGGAGGCCATTAAAATAATGTTTTTTTTAAGCTAACTTTACCTTGCAGCTAGCATCAGTCGACTGCCAGCTTGGAGGACTCGACTGCCATCCAACAGTCGACTGCCGGAGGTTAGCATTCGACTGATGCTACCATCAGTCGACTGATGATGGCCATCAGTTGACTGATGGTCAAGGATCAGCCTCGAGGAGTCAAGCCTTATCACCATTTTTCAAGGATCCATGTGCCAAAACTCTATTGGGTGAAGTTCCTCTCGAAAAGGGGCACAAAGGCTATAAAAGGAGGGCCAATCCTAGGGTTTCATCATCAATTCTAAGCTTCCAAAAGCCTCCGCAAATCTACAACTTTCCGACAACGAAGTGCTTCTTCTCCGACGTCTAGATTTAATTGTTTTCTTTTTATTACGTTGGTTTGAGTTGTTTATTTCAGTTCATTACCTTCAAATCTCGAAGCTTTTATCGTAACGAGGAGAGGGGGAGTGTCCCTCTACCTCAAGCTTTTTGCTTTTATTTGTAACGATTAACTCCTACCTCTAACGAGGAGGAGTTCTTTAGTGTTTTGCCCTCCGTGCGTGGTCAAGGACCACTAGGGCCTTGGAGTAGTAGCCGAAGGCTACGAACCAAGTAAAATATTTGTCTCCTTTACTTATTTCTTATCTTTCTACTGCAATTAATTATCTACTCAGGTTTTAACGAACGAACAAAAAAAAGGTTTTATCGCTATTCACTCCCCTCTAGCGATTCACTTTGATCCAACAATTGGTATCAGAGCTGGGGTCGCTTAGATTTGGTGAAACCACCAATCTAGAATTTTTTACAGATTTGGTTTTGGTTTTTTAAATTTTTCTCCCGCACTACTAATCCATGACGAAGTCTTGGTACTCTTCGTTTGGTTTTGTTTTGCAAGTATTCACTTTTTGAGTAGCCGACGGTAAAACGGGCATAAATTTTCGTACAAGTTGACCCACGAAACGGGCTACCTACCAAACCGAAGCTCTCAGAGAGATCTACACTTCTTAGTAGGGTAAACCCTCGTAACAAGCTATCTTCATCCCCAAAAACAATCGTTTAGTACCATTTCTGGGACATCGAAGGTTGTAAGTGCTCATCTTTCATTTTAGTTGGTTATTTCTCGTTTATTCCTTTTGTTTCTTTTCATTTCCTACATTACTAATCCAAGGCGATGTCTTGGAACCTTTTTTGTGTTTTTTTTGGTATTTTTTTTTGTGCAAGGTTTCCCTTCCAAATGGCCCATCTCGAGGGTTTTAGCACCGTCCGACCTCCATTTTACAACGGAGATGATTTCCATTACTGGAAAGGTCGGATGGAATGCTTTCTCAAAACCCAAATCGAGATGTGGATCATAATCCAAACTAACGAAGTGGGTGAATCCTTGGATTATGACCAATGGACCATTGCAAAAAAATGACAAGTCAAAGCCGACTCTAAGGCAACTGAAATCCTTCAATGCGGCTTGTCCAAGGAGGAGCTAAATCGTGTCGGCCCCTTCATAAGTGCAAAGGACCTTTGTACAAAGCTAGTGGAGCTACACGAAGGGACCGATGAAGCCAAGGAATGTAAGCGTGATCTTTTATTTAATAAACTATATAATCTAAAAATGTAGGAACATGAGTCCGCGACGCAACTTCACGTCCGCATCCAAGACATAGTCAACAATCTACACGTGATCGGGCAAAAGGTCGAAAACCGCGACCTTATAAGGTATGTCCTAAACTCCTTTCCGAGGACTACCTTGTCGGCATCCATGGTCGATGCCTACAAGGTCTCCAAGGATCTTTCGAAAATTAGGTTAGATGAACTATTTTCTAATTTTGAACTTCATGAGCAGTCTAACTCGGAACCCGAGAAGGGTATAGCACTTTTTGCAGGTTCAAGGAAGAAAACCGCAAGCAAGCCACCCCCGAAGGAAGAAGAGGATGAGTCTGATTTGGAGATCGACTCGAAAATGGAGGCCGAACTAGTCAACCTAGTTCAGAGGATAGTCAAGGGCCGAAAATGAACCGTCACTCGACCAAATGAAGGTAAGCCTAAAAGTTCAAATATTAGATGTTATGAATGCAACAGGTTTGGACATATCAAGTCCGAATGCCCAAAACTCAAGAGAAAATCACCAAAACACAAAAAGGCACTCAACGCTACTTGGGAAGAAGCATCCGAGGAAGAAGATAATGATCGTGTTCTCATGGCTAAACCGGTGGAATCAGAGACGGAGTCAGAACCAGAACTTGAATCGGAAACCGAAAACGAGTCGGACTGCGAAGCATTATTCAAGACAAGCCACGGATACGCATCCGGTTCAAAAGATACACTCAAGGTAAGTCGGTCTCTCAATAGTACACTTTATAGTGCAATTAAGTTTTTAACTAGAAAGTTAGCTAAGTCCGAGTCCAAGGTCGAGACCCTAGTTGAGGAAGTTAAACTCCTCAAACACAAGGTCTCCCTAACCTCTTCGACTAGTCGAGTTCAAGAGGAGGACTCAACTTGGGTTGAAAAACTCGAAGTTGAGAACTCACTCTTGAAGAGTCAAGTCGAAAATCTTAGGAATACGTTGGAAAGGTTTACTTTGGGATCCAAAGGACTTGACCACCTACTTGGATCGCAAAGAGCCGTGTACAACAAGGTCGGACTAGGGTTTAGCTCAAATACGACCAACAAGTCGTATATGTTGATTGTAAGTCGACATAAAAAGCATGTCCAAGCATGGGTCCCTAAGACCACCTTAATTTCAAACTTAGGATTAAACCAGTACTGGGTTCCCAAGGACAAAATCCACTATGTGGAGAGACCGAATCGATTCAACGGTCCAGGGGGAGCTAGTACGAAACTTGTTTGTGTTTTAACCTAGAAATTGCATGCTTAGGTTTTTATTTAGTTTGATTTTCCTTTTTAGAATGGTTAGATAGGACTATAACTTGTCAATACTTGATAACATAGTACCAGGATGCACCGAGATGATAGTACGCTAGGAAAGCGAAGTCTTGTGTATTCGGGCTAGATAAGGCATATCTAGTTCGGTGCACTTGACCGAGTGGAACTAGCTGAAGCTACCTCGCTGTATCCTAGACTAGTTAGACTAGGAAGTGGTCTTAGGTGAGTCAAGTTACTATTTTTTTGAAAATGGCTTTGTCTAAGGAAGTGGTCGTTGTTCGATCAAAGAAGGCCTCTGTGCCTCGCCACGACCTGGAAGCCATGATCTTGAAAAGGTGACTTGATGAGCATAAGGTCAAATTCGAATCTAACGCAAGGTTGACAAGTGTTTAAGTCATTAAATTTAAATCAAGTAAAATTGGAAGTCATCTCACAAGAACATATAGGGTTAACGTGTTTGATCATGTAGACATGGGTGAGATGATTTAGGTTAATAATTTTCAACCAATCCTTAATAAATCCAATATCCGATCCAACTACCTTGCTGTAGGATCAATGGATGTTGGACAGTGTTTGCTCCCGACACATGACCGAGGATCAACTCAAGTTTTCGAAACTTCGATTCAAACGACAAGCATCAGTAGCCTTCGGAAATAACGACAAGCTCAAAATCATCGGATCGGGTGATATTAAGCTTAACTCAAATTTTGTTATTCAAAATGTTTTATTAGTAGAAAATTTTCAATATAATTTTCTTAGTGTGAGCCAATTGTGTGATAATAACTATAAGGTCATATTTCTAGAAAATGAATGCGTAATTAATACAAATGAAACTTCTAAAACAATTCTTAAGGGAACTAGAAATAACAATATTTACACCATTAACTTAACTAACTCCTCAACTAAGTGTCTTATGACACGGCAAGAGGAATCATTGTTGTGGCACCGACGACTCAGTCACTCACACCCAAGACTCATCCACAAGATGAGTCAGAGTGACTTAGTCAGAGGTTTGCCTAACCTTAATAACTTGAACAATAAAATATGTAATTCGTGTCAACAAGGTAAACAATCTAGGTCACAACATCAACTAACTAATCAAGAATGAACCAAAAGTGTGCTTGGGCTCCTACACATGGATCTATTTGATTCACACGGAGCTAAGTCACTTAATGGAAGTAAATTCTACTTAGTCATAATTGATGACTATTCAAGATTTACTTGGGTTAGGTTCATCAAACACAAAAGTGATACCCTAGATCAATTAATCAACCTATTTAAATTAATAGAAAATCAACGAAGCATTAAAATCAAAAGACTTAGGACTGATCATGGTGGTGAATTTGAGAACCATAGGTTTACAAAATTTTGTAAACTAAATGGATACCACCATGAGTTCTCTTGCCCTAGAACTCCACAACAAAATGGCCTAGTAGAATACAAAAATAGAACCCTACAAAGAAGCCGCTAGGACAATGTTAAACGAGTATAACCTACCCGATAGGTTTTGGGCGGAAGCAGTGAGTACGACATGCTATGTCCAAAATAGGATCCTTATGGTAAAGAGGCACCTTAAGACCTCATACGAGATTTATCACGATAAAATACCTAACATCAAGTACTTTAGGGTATTTGGGTGTAAGGTACATATCCTAAACACTAAGGATTACCTAGGGTAATTTACATCCAAAACCACGACCGGAATCTTTCTAGGATACTTGACTACAAGTAGAGCTTATAGAGTATATAACCATGACACCCTTAGAGTCGAGGAGACTATCAATGTAGTATTTGATGAAGGACACGAACCTACAAATCCCCCGGCAACCCCAATTAGCGAGTCAATTCTTACTAGACCTAACTCTGATCCGGAGATCAGGTCTTGTGTTAATCCTAACCTAAGTCAACCAAGTCACTCTATCGACCAAGTGATAGATGATTCCAACCAAACTAAACTCAAACGAGTCATCCTATGGATCAAGTTGTAGACTCAAACCCAAATCCAACTAGGACTCAAACTAATCATCCTATCGACCAAGTGATAGGTGATCCAAGTCTAGGAGTTCGAACTAGAGCCTCATACAGAAACCTTAGTCAAATCTCCTTGATTTTTAAGATTGAACCCAAAACTATTGACTAAGCTCTTCTTGATCCCGATTGGATTATTGCAATGCAAGAAGGGATGGCTCAATTCACTAGGAACGAAGTATGGGAATTAGTACCAGCACCTAAAGATAAAATAATCATTGGAACAAGGTGGGTGTTTAGAAATAAACTTGATGACAAAGGTGAAGTTATTAGAAATAAAGTTAGACTAGTTGCGAAAGAGTTTAGTCAAGTCAAAGGTTTAGATTATGATGAAACCTAGGCCCCAGTAGCTAGATTAGAGTCCATTCGAATGCTATTAGCGTTTGTTGTACATCGCGGATTTAAGTTGTTTCAAATGGATGTGAAATCTGCGTTCTTGAAAGGATATATTAAAGAAGAAGTTTATGTTAGTCAACCTCCTAGTTTCGAAAGCCTAGATAAACCCGATCATGTCCTTAGGTTAAAGAAAGCTCTCTATGGACTTAAACAAGCTCCTCGAGCTTGGTAAGAGAGACTTTCGATTTATCATAAGTCCAAAGGATTTAACCAAGGTGTAGTTGACCCAACCCTTTTCGTAAAAACCTTAGGTAAAGATATATTCATAGCCCAAATCTACGTAGATGATATTATTTTCGGAACCACCAACTCAATCCTACTAAATGAGTTCATTTCACTTATGGAAAGTGAATTTGAAATGAATTTAGTAGGTGAGTTAAGTTTCTTCTTAGGTCTACAAATTAAACAAACTAAAGATGGAATATACCTACATCAAAGTAAATATACTAGGGATTTAATCAAACGCTTTAGAATACAAGACGCTAAAATTATTAATACCCCAATGGCAACTAATGTGAATATAGAAGAAGATTTAATCAGAAACTCAATTGATTCAAAATACTATAGGAGCATAATAGGGAGTCTCCTTTACTTAACTGCGAGCTGACCTGATATCCTATTTGCAGTAAGTATGTGCACAAGGTTTCAAACCTATTCCAAGGAGTCTCACATAACTCTAGTCAAGCGTATCCTTAGATATCTAAAGGGTATATTTAATGTCGGTATTTGGTACCCTAGATCTACCGAGTTCAAACTAACCGGCTACTCCGATTCGGACTATGCCGGTAGTAAGCTCGATAGAAAGAGTACGAGTGTTTGTTGTCAACTTCTCGGCTCGAGTCTAGTGAGTTGGTACAATAGGAAACAACACTATGTTGCCTTATCTACCACCGAAGCCGAATACATCGCGATGGGTGAGTGTGTTACTCAGCTTCTTTAGATGAAGCACACTCTCCGCGATTTTAAGTTAGACTTTACAAATACTAAACTTCACGTAGATAACATTAGTTCAATTAATCTTACTAAGAATTCGATATGTCACTCTAGGACCAAACATATAGAGGTCAAAAACCATTTCATTCGAGAACATGTGGCCAACGGAGCCATACAACTAGAATACGTCGAATCGAAGTCTAACTTGCAAGACCTATTTACTAAACCCCTACCCGAAGCCGAATTTAGTCTGTTAAGACGAAAATTGGGCATGTGCGTAGTAGAATAGGACTTTGCAAATTATATTACTACTATTTCTTACTTTTCATTTTTCATCGAACTAGGATAGGACATACCTTAGATATCATGCACCTATAGATTTAAGTAGACAATATATCTCACAACACATAGGACTAATGTGTTTGTGTACTTAGCCACGTAGATGGGCGTGAGATGTTAGGACCTTACTCCTAGTTCCAGATGTAGAGCTAGTGCATCGCCATGAACCACGGATTATAATCATACATACTAACCGACTCTGACCAGGACTGGTTGATCTTTCATATCAATCAAGCCAAATATGAGTCGAACATTTTATAGATGAGCTTATTTTCAGTGTATTATTTTCAAAATAATGTGGAACATGCTTGGACTTTAAATTTAATACTTATTTTCCACACACCCTTCCACTTTTCGATATATGGCAAAATGGGGAGAAAAAGGCCAAAGTTAAGGGATCAAAAATTTTAATTTAAAAATTTACTTAAAAGGAAGTAAAGGCCAAGTTAAGAGAATTCTTAACTTAAACACATTTAGTTAACTTGTTTTTGTTAACAAAAATAGAAGTAATTTACTTAACTTTAAGTTAACTTGTTAACAAAATAGAAGTAAAGGCCAAGGTTAAGAAATCAATTTTTTGATTTCTTAACTTAAAACTTATTTTAAATACTATGGCCAATATTAAGTAATTTCGGTTACTTAATTCTTTTTTAGTAGCAAACATCAAGGGAAAGAGTTAAAACTCTTTCTCAAGTACTCACCCTCGGTCAAGGGGGTGCACTTGAAAAAGAGTTTTTATATACTCCTGCTTATTCATGCATATCTCATACTCATTTTGCTTAATGCACTTAATTTATTTTTCTTAACTTTGTATGTGGGTTTGACATAAATCAAAACGGGGGAGATTGTTGGTGCAGTAGGCATCTAAGTCGAACCTGAGTTTTGATTATAGCAAACGATACAAAGTTAAGCTCATGTCGTTATCTCACGAGCTGAATCGAGTGTGCAGAAAATTGCTATAGCTGGAGATGAAGGCTAGCGACACCCGGAGGAAGCCGCGGTGGTCGGGCGACACTTGAGTGACTTCGGAGGGAGCCGAAGGAATCGAGTGGAAGGCCGGAAGCAAAAGCAACACAGTAAGTATCGAGGTAAGCTCGTGTGTGCGAGCGTAAGTAAGGTCATATCCTCTTTACGGGGATGATCTTAAGCGTAGATCCGACCAAAGACATCCTATAGGTGGTCTAGGTCGAGATCGGATGGTCGGAGGCCATCAAAATAATGTTTTTGTTAAGCTAACTTTACCTTACAGCTAGCATCAGTCGACTGCCAGCTTGGAGGACTCGACTACCGTCCAACAGTTGACAGTCAGAGGTTAGCATTCGACTGATGCTACCATCAGTCGACTGATGATGGGCATCAATCGACTGATGGTCAAGGATCAGCCTCAAGGAGTCAAGCCTTATCACCATTTTTCAAGGAGCCATGTGCCAAAACTCTATTGGGTGAAGTTCTTCTCGAAAAGGGGCTCAAAGGCTATAAATGGAGGGCCAATCCTAGGGTTTCATCATTAATTCTAAGCTTCCAAAAGCCTCCGCCAAGATACAACTTTCCGACAACGAAGTGCTTCTTCTCCGACGTCTAGGTTTAATTGTTTTCTTTTTATTACATCGGTTTGAGTTGTTTATTTCAGTTCATTACCTTCAAATCTCAGAGCTTTTATCGTAACGAGGAGAGGGGGAGTGTCCCTCTACCTCAAGCTTTTTGCTTTTATTTGTAATGATTAACTCCTACCTCTAACGAGGAGGTGTTCTTTAGTGTTTTTCCTCCGTGCGTGGTCAAGGACCACTAGGGCCTTGGAGTAGTAGCCGAAGGCTACAAACCAAGTAAAATATTTATCTCCTTTACTTATTGCTTATCTTTCCACTGCAATTAATTATCTACTCGGGTTTTAACGAACAAACAAAAAAAAGGTTTTATCGCTATTCACCCCCCCTCTAGCGATTCGCTTCGATCCAACAATTGGTATCTCTATCATGTTTCCTCGATCCAACAATTGGTATAAGAGGGCGCTCAAATTTAGTGCAACCACCCATCTAGCAAATTTGCTATTCTTTTCATATTTTTTCGTTGCTTAAATTAATTTAAGTTTTTTTTTCACACTACTAATCCAAGACGAAGTCTTGGGAATTTTTCGTTGTTCGTGTTTTTTCTTTTTGATGGCCCATCTTGAGGGGTTTAGCACCGCCCGACCTCCGTTCTTTAATGGAGATGACTTTTGTTATTGGAAGGGTCGGATGGAATGTTACCTAAAGACCCAAGTAGAGATGTGGATCGTGTTGCGAATCCTATGGGATAAATAATGAAATCGCAGTGGAAAAAGGATCCCTTGAGTGATCCATACGAAATAAAACTCATACAAATTATAGATCAAAAAGGCCCTATCCTATAGGGTATACCTTTGATGTGTGCCCTTTGTCTATCCCGCTCATCCACGGTTTGCTTGATCTCTTTCATATTTAAGTGGTCGTGCCTCTATGCTATCCACACTAACACTCTTTTGGAGAACGGACACAAAACCTTTGGTTGTGCTAGCAACCAAAACAAGGCTCTCCACACAAGAATTTGGCCAAGAAGAAGGGAGAAGGAAAAAATAGAATCCACGGTACCAAAAATCCAATTCCCCTCAAGGCTCATGTAGAGGAGGGGATTAAATCTCATTTTTCCCATGCATTAAAATCTTATTTCATGCATTGATTCAATTGCATGCACCAATTATTTTCATGCAACATTTAGGAGTCAATTAATCCCATTGCATGCAATTAACTCCCATTTCATGCAACATTGAGGAATCCTTTCAAATTCCATTTCATGCAATTAATCCCATAATTCTATTTCATTCAATTAATCCCGTTGCATGCAATTAATCCCATTACATGCAAAAGGCTTCTCAAATTTCAATTGCATGCAATGTTCTTGAGTGGAGTTAAATTCCATTTTTCATTTGCGTGCATGATTAATCATCATTAATCATGCTAACCTTCTCCAATTGGTTTCACTTGAGTCTAACTCAAATTAAACCAATTTGAGTCCAACTCAAATTCGGACAAGCAATGAGTCTAACTCATCCTAGTCCATTCAATTAACTAATGATTCATTTAGTCGAACTAAAATGATCCTATCTCTAAAATAACATGTTTTTTGTATGTGACCCTATAGGTTTTTGTAACGTTGGCAATGTCTATAAACTACTTTAGACACATAAGAAATGAGCGACGTCTAGCAATGCATCATTGCTACCCAAGTTATGAAAATGTCAAGATCTGACAAAACCTTTCTATGACTACTATCTTGTAGAACCTTGTCCTTCTATCCTTGATATCTTGATTGATCAATGAGGCGTAGACCATTGTCATCCTCTTATCAATCTTTGTGTTTCTTGATCCCCAAGTAGACTCACTCAAACAAATGAGTTCAATATCTCATATTGACTCATTTGAGCATGACCATGCATTTTGTGGTCCTACTCTATCAAAAGGCCTAAAGATATCACTCCCGTCATATGGGTGGGATATATCTCATCTTCATCAATCACATCCCTCTGCATAATTTGTTACATACCCAGTGATCTCCTTTATAGTCCACCTGCTACGAGTGTCATTTGACGATACCAAAGTATATAACTCATTATGTAGGGAACCGTAGTGATTTCAGGTCTAAGGACTATTCATACTAATAGTCGCATGAGAAAGTTTATGACACTCATATAACGATCCATGAAACTTTCTCATAGCAGGTCAATTCAGTATATATTCGTTAATATATACTCATGTGTCAATGTGATATCACATATCCATGACTTATGAGATCAAATCATCAATTAACCTACATGCTAGTCTCAATGAATTAATATTGCCCTTGTATATTAATACTTCATTAGAAATATTTAAGAATAGTGTTCTCCACAGCTTCTCATAATCAATTCTACCAATTGATATGTTATAGATAAGAACCTACTTTCTAGGGCATTATCATATTTATTCAGCTGGTACAAGTATGAAGTAAATATAATAACCAAACTTTGCCTTTATTATTAAAAGAATATGATACAAAAAGTCCCTAGTCAATCATCACATAATTGTCTCTAGGGAATATTACTAACAATCTTCCACTAGCACTAGTGTTAATCACTGTAATATCTATTACCTAGTGACCTATATGATGATCATGCTTTCTCTATGCCAAAGCCTTGGTCAAAGGATCTGCAATGTTAGCATCCGTCGATACTTTACATCCTCACATCTCCTCTATCGATGATCTCTCGAATGATATGGAAGCGCCACATTATGTGTTTGGTCCACTGATGAGAGCGAGATTCCTTAGCCTGTGCAATTGCCACATTATTATCACAATAGAGGTCAATAGGGTCCACTATGCTAGGAACCACCCCAAGTTCAATGATGAACTTCCGAATCCAAACAACCTCCTTTGCTGCATCAAACACATCAATATACTTAGCTTCTGTTGTAGAATCTGTGACTGTGTCTTGCTTTGAACTCTTCAAGCTCATAGAGCCACCACTCAGGCAAAATACATACCCTGACTGTGATCTAAAATCATCCCTGTCAGATTGGAAGCTTGCATCACTGTAACCCTTTACAGCTAGCTCCTCATTGCTATCAAGAAATATTCTTTCGTCCTTCGTAAGTACTTAAGAATGTTCATGACAGTTGTCCAGTGACTTTCACCTAGATCTGACTAGTATCTACTCGTCGTGCTCAAAGCATATGAGACATCGAGACGAGTACAAAGTATGATGTACATGATAGACCCTATAGCAGATGCATAAGGGATCTGATCCATGCGGTCTCTCTTCTCCTTAGAAGAGAGATATTGAGTCTTCAAAAGACTCACACCATGTGACATTGGTAGAAATCCCTTCTTGGATTCTGCATGGAAAAATGTTTAAGCACCTTGTCAATATATGTACTCTGACTTAGGCCAAGAAATCTCTTAGATCTATCTCTATAGATCTTGATGCCTAATATATAGGTTGCTTTTTTTAAGTCTTTCAATGAGAAACAGTTCCCAAGCCAAGACTTTACAGACTGCAGCATAGGGATATCATTTCCAATGAGTAGTATGTCATTTACATACAAGATGAGAAAAATCATTGTGCTCCCACTAACCCTCTTGTAGACATAGGGTTTATCTTCATTCTTTATGAAACCAAAAATTTTGATCGCATCATCGAATCGAAGATTCCAGCTTCTAGATGCTTGCTTTAAACCATAAATGGACCTTTGCAACTTGCATACCTTTTCATTATGCTTTGGATCTACAAAAACTTCAGGTTGTGTCATGTACACATCCTCGAGTAGGTTTCCATTTAGAAATGCAATTTTTACATCCATTTGTCAGATCTCATAATCGTGGTAAGCTGCAATAGCAAGCATGATCCGAATAGACTTAAGCATCACAACTGGTGAAAAAGTTTCATCATAGTCAATACCATGAATCTGCTTGAAACCATTAGCTATCAATCGCCCTTTATAGGTATCCATAAGACCGTCCATGTCAGTCTTTCTCTTAAAGACCCACTTACACCCAATAGGTTTGACCCCTTCAAGTGGATCAACCAAAGTCCATACTTGGTTAGTGTACATAGATTCCATTTCGGACCTCATGGCCTCTAGCCATTTCTCAGAATCTAGGCTCAACACAGCTTCCTGATAGGATGTAGGCTAATTTAACTCAACAAGCATAACATCATCATGGTCAGACAAGAGAAATGAATATCTCTCAGGCTGAAGACGTATATTATTAGACCTGCGAAGTGGTTGGTATACTTGAACAGGTTGGTTCCCCACAACATCTTGTTCAACAATCTCATCATCCATAACACTTTGTGATGCCTGTTCAATTTCCATCTTAGTGCTATTTTGAACTTCTTCAAGATGGATTTTACTCCCACTAGTTTTTCTAGAAATGAACTCTCTTTCTAGAAATACGCCATTTCTTGTAATAAATACTTTGCCTTGTGTGGGATTGTAAAAGTAATATCCCTTTGTTTCCTTGGGATATCCTATAAAGTAGCACTTATCTGACTTGGGGCCTAGCTTGTCGAAGACTTGACGTCGAACATAAGCCTCACAACCCGAAATCTTCATAAAAGATATTTTGGGACTCTTCCTAGTCCATATCATATATGGTGTCTTTATGACAGCTTTAGATGGAACACGGTTAAGTTTGAAGACAATCGTCTCTAGAGTGTATCCCCAAAAAGAAGTAGGTAGATCAGTCTGACTCATCATCGATTGTACCATATCTAATAATGTACGATTTTTCCATTCGGATAAACCATTCCACTGTGGTGTTCCAGGTGGAGTGAGTTGAAATATGATCCCACACTCACCTAGATTGTCACAAAATTGTAGGCTAAGGTATTCACCACCTCGATTTGATCGAAGCATCTTAATACTTTTGCCAAGTTGATTTTGTACTTCACTCTTGAATTCTTTGAACTTTTCAAAGGATTCCGACTTGTGTTTCATGAGATACACATAGTTGTATCTACTGACATCATCAGTACAAGTGATGAAGTACTGATAGCCTTCTCTAGTAGCGATATTGAAAGGGCCACATACATGAGTATGTATGAGTCCTAACAAGTCTATCTCTCTTTTGCCATGTCCACTAAATGGAGTCTTAGTCATCTTGCCTAGAAGACAGGATTTACACATCTCATATGATTCAAAATCAAATGAGTCCAATAATCCATCTTTATGGAGTTGGGATATGTGACTCTCATTTATATGACCCAGCCGACAATGCCAGAGATATATTTGGTTTAAATCATTCGATTTAAACCTTTTGGTATTTATATTATAGATGGAGTTATCAAAATCTAGAACATAGAGTCCATTCACTAGATGTGCACTGCAATAGAATATTTCATTTAAATAAATAGAACAATTTTTGTCCTTTATTATAAATGAGAAACCTCTCTTGTCCAAACAAGAAATAGAGATAGTATTTTTATTTAAGACAAGTACATAATAGCACTCTTATAGTTCTAAGATCATCCCAGTGGGAAACGATAAAGAGTATATTCCTATAGCTATGGTAGCAACTCTTGAACCATTGCCTACTCGTAGGTCCACTTCGCCCTTTGTCAATGATCTACTCTTTCTTAGGCCATGCACATTAGTAAAAATGTGTGATGCACAGTCGGTATCTAATACCCATGAAGAAGAAATAGATAAATTGACTTCTATAACATATATACCTGAGCCAGAAGTTCACTTCTATTTTTCTTAACTTCCTCTATGTATAACTTCTAGTTTCTCTTCCAATGCCTGGTCTCACCGCAATGGAAGTTGTCCCCTTCCTTAGACACTTCTCCTTTAGGTTTCAATGCTTTGGCCTTGCCCTTGTCTTGGGTCTTACTCTTTCCTTTGGGCTTCTTTTTGCCTTTGCCCTTGTTAACCATGAGTACATTACCAGGTTGGTTCTTCTTAAGATTGGTTTTAGCAGTTCTCAACATGCTTAACAACTCAGGCAATGGCTTGTCAATTTCATTCATGTTATAGTTCATGACAAATTGACTATACCTTTCCGACAATGATTGCAGGATAAGGTCAGTGGCCAATTCTTAGCTCAGTGGAAATTCTAGTCTCCCAAGGTTTTCTACATACCCAATCATCTTGAGTATGTGAGTTCCTACAGGAGTTCCTTCTTGCATCTTGCATGCAAATAGGGCCTTAGACACCTCATACTGTTCGTGTATAGCTTGCCCTTGATTTAGTTGTTTCAGTTGCTCAACCATATCATGTGCATCCATGTTTTCATGTTGCTTCTGAAGCTCATAATTCATGGTGGCAAGCATTAGGCATGATACATCTAATGCATCATCCTAATGCTTCTTATAAGCATCTTTCTCCACATGAGTGGTTGTAGTGGAAGGTGCTTCAGGAATAAGTTTCTCTAGGACGTATAATTTTCGTTCTTGCTTAAGGACGATCCTAAAGTTTTTGTACCAGTCTAGAAAATTAGCTCCGTTGAACTTGTCCATCTCAAGGACAGATCGCAGAGATAGAGTATTTGACGTGTTAGATGACATGGTGATCTACAACAGTAAAATATAGAAATAAGTATCATATCTAAATCATTTAATTAGCCTTTAATTAAATGATACTCCCACTGAATCACAGAGCTTTGATAAGGGATAGTCATGGATGTAGGCAAATGTCTTTTGCCCACACTACTAGCTCCTAGCCCAACAGCTACAAATTCATGTGGGACAAGATCCACATCATACGTCACCTTGAGTTAGCTTTGGCTAATCGCCCAAGTTTTAGTATGATTAGGTAGGAAATATTTTACCAATTACATCTTATGCAACTCTTTGAACAAAGGGTCAAGATCCACATTACACATCATCTTGAGTTAGCTTTGGCTAATCGCCAAAGACTTAGTATAATTGTTTTCTTACCCAATCTTCCTAACTTTTGGGATATGCCTTTACGTTCTCAATCTATTTGAGATAACTTAGTTAAGTCTCACCCAAAGTTCGATAGCAGTATATCACAATTGTCTTCTCGCACTCTACCAAGATAAAATGTGTCACTTTGCTTTGGCAAACTCAACAAAAAAATGATCGAGGTAGTTTATGAGTACCAAACTTTGGTAGGCATATCGATTCGACTTAATTAAGATATAATTATTATCTAACATGCATCACATACACACAGAGCATATATCAACATATAATCTTAAACGTGAGATGGTTATGGCCCGAATCTACGATCTGCTCAAGCCAATGAGAAGAGCGATGGGTCAACCTAGGGACAACATCTTCTCTAAGTGCATCCTTTGGTTATTATGTGTCGTCGGCATCCTTCTTGTAACTTCATCCTCCAATGGACTTTACAATCATCATTTTGTACATTACAAAATAAGAATACTCGAGTTACATTCGAGTCTAGTTCTATTTTACAACTAGAAAAATAGAGAAGGAGGCACGACTCGTAGGATGTATTATGAATTACAACATGCACAAACAACACAACCACAATCACATTAGGGTTAAGGGCCATAACCATGCACATATGGCATACAACGTTCACAAAGATCAATGACATGCAAATTTTATTATGTGCTATGCACAACTTATAAGCCGCTATGACACGATGGTCCCGCTAGCCAATTAGCGGACGGGGGTCAAGTGCCGGCCTCTTGCGGGGTTTGTAAGGGGCAGTGCCCCAGGAGCAAAATTTTATTTTAACAACTCTTTGAATGAGTCGCTGCCCTTAGTCCATTATAAAGAACCTGAGACCGTTGTTTGCCACTATTCGTAGCAATTTTGGGTGATAGATCCAATGGAAAAAATGTTGTTCAATCAACAAATATGTCATGCATATCTTGTTGCACAAAATCACCCAAACAATCATGCATGCACTCATAATAAACTTATTATATAAAATTTTATATCACATATAAAATGACCTATGATGTTCTTTATGTATGATCTTTCACAAGTGGCTCTGATATCACTATTGCGAATCCTATGCGATAAATAATGAAATCGCGATCCATGTACAAAGTATAGATAAAAAAGGCCCTATCCTATAGGGTATACCTTTGATGCGTGCCCTTTGTCTATCCCGCTCGTCTACGGTTTGCCTGATCTCTTGCACGTTCAAGTGTTCATTCCTCTATAGTATCCACACGAACACTCTTTTGGAGAAAGGAGACAAAACCTTTGGTTTTGCTAGCAACCAAAACAAGGCTCACCACACAAGACTTTGACCAAGAAGAAGGGAGAAGGGAAAAATAGAATCCACGGTACCAAAAACCAATTCCCCTCAAGGCTCACCTTGAGGAGGGGCTTAAATCCAATTTTTCCCATGCATTAAAATCTCATTTCATGCATTTATTCAATTGCATGCTCCAATTATTTTCATGCAACGTTTAGAAGCTAATTAATCCCATTGCATGCAATTAACTCCCATTTCATCCAACGTTGAGGAATCCTTTCAAATTCCATTTCATGCAATTAATCCCATAATTCCATTCCATTCAATTAATCTCATTGCATGCAATTAATCCCATTGCATGCAAATGGCTTCTCAAATTCCAATTGCATGCAATATTCATGAGTGGAGTTAAATTCCATTTTTCATTTGCATGCATGATTAATCATCATTAATCATGCTAACCTTATCCAATTGGTTTCACTTGAGTCTAATTCAAATTAAACCAATTTAAGTCCAACTCAAATTAGGCCAAGCAATGAGTCGAACTCATGCTAGTCCATTCAATTAATTAATGATTCATTTAGTCAAACTAAAATGATCCTATCTCCAAAATAACATGTTCTTTTTGTGTGACCCTATAAATTTTCGTAACATTAGCAATTTCTCTAAACCACTTTAGACACATAAGCAATGAGCGACATCTAACAATGCATCATTGCTACCCTAGTTATGAAAATGTCAAGATCCGACAAAACCTTTCTGTGACTACTATCTTGTAGAACCTTGTGTTGGGTTTCCCCGATACCGCAGTGAGTGTGTGTTTGAACACGTTTCGTAAATATGCACACAGCAAAAGCAATAAAAGCAATAAATCTAATTTATTACAATACACACATCACACGCATGCAGTATATAACATATGTAAACATAATCACTATTTAAAAGTTTGCAATAAAATGAAATTACTCTAGTTATACCTGACGTATCACGTGTAGCAGGAATGACATCAACCTAAGCAACTCTCGCTAGAATTGTCTCAACCTGATATCCATGCCGAGTATCGTCGGGATAGATTCACCAAGCTACAAGCCTCGTCTTCGTAGGAGTTACTAGCCTTGTGTCGAAGATGATGTGATCCGAGAGAAGATCACAATCCGAATAAAATTTGGATCCAAAAATCAAGTTTTGCAAACTCACTTCATGGAAGCGGTTTTAGTCAACCGATTGACGAAAACTCAACCCTCCACCAATGAAGATTGCCAGAGAACTAATACCCGACAAATAGGTCGCTGTCGGAGAGCAAAATGTCGACCAAACGATCTCTCAACAAAGAGGAGAACAAGCTCTCAAAAATCTAGACAGCTTGTTTGGTGGAAGATATGGCAAGCCAATCAATGGCTGGCTGCTCCTTGGTCGTCGGCGGCCAAGGGAGGATGGCCGGAGGAGTTGCCGATGGTTGGTGAGTGGCCGGCAGCGACTTGGGCAGCAGCAAAACTTGGGCAGTAGCTCCTCTTGGCTGGCTAAAGCTCTTGGGCGACAAGAGCTCTTGGGCGGCAAGAAGGAGGAGAAGGAGGAAAGGAGGTTAGGGTTTCCAAAACCCTTGAACCAACTAATTCTCTAAGAAAAACCCTTAAGCCGTATTTTTATAGAGAAAACATTCTTCTAACTATTATTGGTTCATAACCAAACCCCGTTAACCTGCTCTAAAAACTTAAGTTAAAATAAACCAAACTGTGTTGGTCTATTTTAAGTTAAAACGAACCGAACCAACTTTGATTCATTCGTTTAAAACAAACCAAACCGCTTTGGTTTATTTTCTACCATTGGATTAGAACAAACCCAATTTGGATCATCCATCATGTCTTCATAAGACTCAGCCCATCCATGCTTCCGATGCGACTGAAACCATTTCATACTCGCTCTTTTTTTGGTCCAACCAAACCTAGTCTCTCTCGGTATGAGAATCCTATTCTCAAACTCGTTTTAAATCCTTCAGATTACGCTTATTGTGCGTGTGACCAAATAGGTTCCCGGTTTATGTTGATCGTCTATAATTAACCATTAATTATAGAACGATCATGAGTGACACCTAGTATTACATCATGATCCCCAATTAACCAGAAAATCAATGGTTGATCCCATAACCTTTTCTAAAACCTTTCAACAACTTAAATGAATCGTGCCTCATTCAGGTTGACTACGTCACACCTAGCCCAAGTATTACTACCTCGTATTTCGGATTCTAGTTACTGCACATGTATACATGAGTACCATACTCTAAACATGTAATGCTTTGGCCAAAGTCTTTAGTAACAATGCGACAAGAGGCCATTGGGTATACATCTCCTCGCAAGGAGTGGTGAATCCTTTGTAGGCTATTCAAACAACTTCGGCCACTTCTACTTATACCCAATCATCCCGGGTCCACATCTTCTTGGAGATGCTTTCTTAAGATGTCAAAGCATAAGTTTTCATGACGAAGATGACTTGAATACCGCAAGTCAAAGGAACATCGTACTTAAGCTGCAGTAAGAACTTCATTGACAAATCCATATATGCAGAGAACCATATGAAGTCTTATAGCTAGTCACTCCAATAAACTAGTTACCATAACTATCATCCATGATCAACTCCGGACATCCCAATGTCACCAGATAGTGAGAAACAACTGCTTGGATAAATCAAAGAGTATACCTTGTGCTAGTCTCAACAGAATCAATGGCGTATGAATCCACCAATTCATTGACTAGGGATAATTTCAATACATCACAATTACACATGCAAAGGTACTCACTAGTTGTGATCCAATCATAAATTCTCTCATGCTGTAAATCGTATTATGGACATTTAATAAATGAATTTAAGATCCAATCAAATACATGAAAACATGTATACTCAAATAGTAAATCTTCATTTATCAAATAAATGGTACAACCATAAGGTGATTGCCTTAGGACACCTCTCATATATTACTAAGAAACTCCCACTTGACCAAATGCCAATCGCCACGATATCCAATACCATAAGCTTTAACATGACCATCAAACTTACTTTGAGGTAAGGCCTTAGATAAAGGGTCCGCTAAGTTCCTTTCAGTGGGAATCTTCTCAATTTGTATTTCTTTCCTACTTATGATCTCTCTGATCAAATGATAGTGGCGAAGCACATGTTTGGATCATTGATGAGACCACATCAAGTTCAGAGATGAACTTATCGATCCAAACCACTTCCTTTGCTGCTTCTGAGGCTGCAATGTATTCTGCCTCAGTGGTAGAATCCGCTATAGAGTCTTGCTTGGAACCTTTCCAACTTATTGTGCCTCTATTTAAGGTAAATACGTACCCAGACTGAGACCTAGAATCATCCTTGTCTGTCTATAAGCTAGCATCCGTATACCCGCGTATTACTATATCACCTTCTCCATATATTAGGAACACATCCTTAGTTCTTCTTAAGTACTTAAGGATTGTCTTAACAATCACCCAATGATCCATTCCTATATCAGACTGATATATGCTCATCACACTCAGAGCATACGATACAACAGGCCTCAAACATAATATAGTATAAATGATAGATCCTATTGCGGATGCATAGGGAATCTTACTCATGCAAATCCTTTCTTCTTCTGTGCGCGGACACATATACTTCGAAAGGTGCATCACATGCCTGATGGAAAGAAAACCTTTCTTGGATTCCAACATGCTAAACCTCTTTAGCATTCGGTCTATCACGCCCCGAGAGTATGCCGAGCCGAAAATAATCGGGCAACATCTCCCCTGTACATGATGCAATTCCCTGATATACATAAAGCATGGACATAATCCATAAAGCACAATGGATCATTTTTTCAAATAGTAAAGATACAAAGACTCAACTATGCACTCCAGAGTAACTTTGACACAACAAAAATTATAATGGAAACCAAATACAAACTGAAACCACAACAAAGCCCAAATACATACCACACATCTGTATACCACAAATACAGAAATGATATAAAATAAAAACCCAAAACAATAATCCAATAGAATACAACATTATGGAAATAATATCCAACCATTCGGTGTTAGATGGGATCAACTGGCGAAGCACCGAACATCCAAGGAATCTTCTACCTATTACCTGGGCGACAAGAAACCTAGGGTCCAGGGTGGTGAGTATAAACTCAGGGGTAATATGTAAAAAATGCATGACCAACATATAGTGATATAGAGATCTACAAGTATACATACAGTCCTAAATGTAATAACCAATAACCACCAGTATAGTCATACTCAATGCATATACTAAACTGATCAACTGAACATGAAGTAATGTACATACCTGATGGTCTGCAACAACATGAGCTATATAATCATGAACAGGTATACAATAACATAATCCATATAACATGCAATAGTCTGAACCAACACATACTCATGCTCAACACACACAGCAGTATAAAATATGCAAATGACATATAACATGATGTACAAGCATATGCAGCAAACAAATGTAGCATCCCACAGGCATATGTAAAACATATATCAAATACATGCATACATATATCTCAGCAATGCATATGCATGGCCATGTCTGCGGACCCATCCAACCACGACCCCAGTATGACTTGGGTGACACATCATGACAACTATCCCGACTCCAGCTATCACTACTCTCAAGTGGCCAAATTGGATAGTATGAATGAGTAGCATATAAGCGTAAAGAGGTAACTACTCCACGGGGGTCCCTGCTGCTAGCCATGCTGTCACACTACCCATGAGTTGACGAGCATCGCACACAGGACAATTGCACATCACACAACCACCATCTATAGTGGGCGAGTGCACTAACACCACTCTGCACAATGGCCAAGTGCACATCTCCAGCTACCACCGTCTATAGTGGTCGAGCACGACACATCCAATGCTCTACACTCAACCCTGCTACCACTACCCCGAGTGGCCAGGGAGGCAGGATGACTGACGACCCATCTCAACCACAAGGGAGACCAAGTCGACGGCATGCATGCAATTAATTGATGCATAGCTCCACATACGTATCCCCGCAACACTCCCTATCCAACGGGGAGTCCTAGTCAACCAAAAGTCAACTATCCAAGTACTACTAATCCACAAGACTCTCTCTCTACCACACAGAGAGTCATACACAACTGACAGTCATCCATGCTAGGACCTCAAGTCCGTAGCGAGGTACTATCAACAATCCATATAACCATACAGAGACACATGATCCATAATGGATATGCAATCACGCTAGGACCTCCAGTCCCTAGCCACATACTGACAACCACACACTTATCTATGCACAGATGACTATATCCACCATAGATGCAAAACTAATATGTGTATGATACAACAATCGACTCCATAATCTGATCCATCACCTAACCCTAGTGATGTGACCCGGTAACCCAATCTGAGTTCACAATGGTAACCCTAATCATATGTACTTAACTGAACACCTATCAACTAACACACAATAGGGTTGTAATTTATATCCGTGATAAATGAACGATGAATTAACAGTAATATCTCAAAGGTCAAGGCTAAGTACAAGCACAAGATTAAATAAGAGTGGAGTCAAGGTAAAAGAATTCAGTATAAATCCAAATTCATGGACAGGAATTAGTCAAAACTACGTGACCAGGGTAGATATTACCCACTTGATATGAAGCTCGAAGTAATCCTCACAGTCATGGACCAGCTTTGTATCCCAAACTTGCACATCATAGCAAACTACGATTAAGTACAAGTATCTGACAAATACACAACTTAATTACTACGTCGTTTCTATGTTCGCATCCTTTCCTCGTCTACGAGTTAGAAATGCTGATTATCCCAATCAGATACACCATAACCAAACTCTCATTAGATCACCAACATCCAACTCACAACTGTGCACAATACACATCACAGTTTCATCAATAGCCAAGAACATATCGCTTCACACTCGATCCACAACCAACTAAATTTACACACACTCATGGATCTAACCAACCTTTGAACAACACTCAAATCCGAGCTATAATGGTAACTTACCACAATATCAACCTACCACAGCCAATCCATTCACACACACACACAATAGATAGCCAAAGATGGAACAATCAGACTATACACGAACCATAGAAACCCACACAGTTACTGCCAGTCAAGATTTAATCTCCTCATCTAACAAAATTAATCTTTTAAATCACTTGGTCACTCCCTGATCGGATCACCCCAATCACAGCTTCAATTCCACAATCCTTCGACAGAAAACCATCAGATTCCATAGGCATAGACACATCATGAATACACAGTGATTTATCATTGAGACAACCAAGTAAACGAAGATTATCGGTCTTAGATCTCCATCGGCAGCCCCCCTTCCTCATCCCCTGTTCGCCGATGCAAATCTGAGCTCCGATCACTACCCAAACCATGGATCCAAGCTCAATAAGTAACCCACAACGAGATCTCATCTCACATCTCAAAGGAGGAAGGAGATCGACCCTTACCTAGCTCCAACAACAACAGGCGACAAGCTCCTCACTCTCGACATCTCACTTCTGTGGCATTCCCAGCTCCCCAACCAATCCTCCACCTAATTCCAACTGCTCAGTGCCTCACCCACTGGCCGAATCTTCCGCTGTCGGTGGCAGCGACTCGCAGAGGGAGAAGGGATGAATCACACGATCAGGAGAATGAGGAAGGATTTGGCAGGAAAGTTGGTTTCGGGTGTTTAAGGTTAAATAGTTCGATTGGGCTATCTCAAGCTTGACTCAAAGCTAACCTAGGTTATGTCCAAGTTAACTTAAGTCACCCAACTTCCCATTTAAGCTTAAATCTTCCTCGTATGGACTCCTTTTGAATCCGAAAAAATTCCTATGAATTCCCGAGAAATTATATAAGACACTGTCTCAATTTAACAAGGGTATTTTATTTTTATTTTATTTTATTTTTTTTCTATATCTTATACGGTCTATATATGTATACTATGAAAGACCAAGCAATTGTTTCGATCTATCTCTATAGATCTTAATCCTGAGGATGTAGGTCGCTTCTCCCAGGACTTTCATGGAGAATGTTTTGGATAACCAAATTTTACCAACTCTAAGACAGATATATCATTTCCTATAAGTAACATGTCATTGACATACAACACTAGGAATATGACTGCACTCCCACTAACCTTCTTGTACACACAAGGTTCGTCCGAATTTTGTGAGAAATCAAACGTTTTGATTGTCTCATCAAAATGGATATTCCAACTCCTGGATGTTTGCTTCAATCCATAAATTAACCAGCGAAGTTTGCATACCTTGGTTTTATCAACCGATGTGAAACCCTAAGGCTATATCATATACACGTCCTCGAGTAGGTTTCCATTAATGAAAGTCATTTTCACATCCATCTACCATATCTCATAATCATAATGAGCCACTATGGCTAGGTACATTCGAATGGATTTAAGCATAGTAACTGCTGAATAGGTTTCGTCATAATCAACACCTTCCTTTTGACAATAGTCTTTCGCCACTAATCTAGCCTTATAGGTAATCACATTACCATCCATGTCGGTTTTCTTCTTGAAAACTCACTTGCACCCTATAGGCTTAATACCTTCAGGTGGGTCCACCAAGTTCCAAACTTGATTTTCATACATGGAATCCATTTTCGACTTCATGGCTTTAAGCCATTGTCCCTTTCTGAACTTTTCAGAACTTCTTCATAATTGGTAAGTTCCTCATCGTCAATGAGTAACACGTCGTTCGATTCACTTACGAAAAATCCATATCTCGTGAGAATGTTGCATGTCCTAACAGATCTATGAAGATGTGGTATCACAATAGGTTCAGCCATGTCTCATCACTATGAGTTATCGATTGAGCTTCTTGACTAGGTATCTTATCAATGTCTATTGGAGTCTCTTGAACCTCCTCAAGTTCAACAACACTCCCACTATTTTCTTTCAAGAGAAACTCTTTCTCTAGAAATACAACATACCTTGAAACAAACACCTTTTGTTCCACAGGATGATAGAATTGGTAACCCCTCGTTTCCTTAGGGTATCCAATAAATAGACATTTATCAGACTTAGCATTCAGTTTGTCTGATACAGTCGACTTCACATAAGTAGGACAATCCCATATCTTCAAGTAAGATAAATGAGGTTTGTTACTATTCCATATCTCATATAGAGTAGTAGAGACTACCTTGGTCGGGACTCTGTTTAACAAGTAAACAGCAGTCTAAAGTGCATAGCCCCAAAAGGACTTGGGAAGATTCACGTGATTCTTCATCGACCTAACCATGTCCAACAAGGTTCGGTTTCACCTCTCACGTACACCATTATGCTGTGGTGTATACGGCGGAGTCCATTGAGACAATATACCATTGTCTATTAGATAATCTAGAAACTCTTGACTCAAGTATTCACCACCTCGATCCGATCAAAGTATTTTAATACTCTTGCCAAGTTGTTTCTCTACTTCATATCTGAATTCTTTGAACCTCTCAAAGGCTTAAGACTTGTGTTTCATCAATAACACATACCCAAACCGTGAGTGATCATCGGTGAAGGTAATGAAGTAGCTATAGCCACCTAGTGCTTAAGTTGACATAGATCTGCATATATCAGTATGTATTCGACCAAGCAATTCTCCCACCGGTTCACCTTTTCCCATAAAAGGTAACTTGGTCATCATGCCCTTTAAGCATGATTCGCATGTATCGTATGAATCTAATTCAAACGATTCCAGAATTCCACATTGGTGTAATTCAGACATGCATTTCTCTCTCACATGGCCAAGATAATAATGCCACATGTAAGAGTCTAATTGATTATCTTTTCGAGCACACTTGTTGCTCGCTTCGATATTGAAAATTGTTGGATCAAATCGCTAGAGGGGGGTGAATAGCGATAAAAACTTTTGTTTGTTTCATTCGTTAAAACATGAGTAGACACAATGGAAGATAAAATTAAACAAAAGAGACAATAGAATTATTTACTTGCTTCCTAGCCTTCGGCTACAACTCCAAGGCCCCAGTGGTCCTTGACCACGCACGGAGGGAAAATCACTAACGAACTCCTCCTCGTTGGAGGTAGGAGTTAATCGGATACAAAAACCACGAAAAGCACGAGGTAGAGGGACACTCCCCCTCTCCTCTTTATAACGAAAACTTTAGAACACAAGTAAAATGAAATACAATAAACACTTTTGTTACCGATGACTTAGAAGGTTGAAGGTTGAAGCTCTAGGCGTCATCTCAGCATCGCTTCGTCGTAGGGATGTCAGAGAGTCGTAGCTTATCAGAAGCACTTGGAGACATTTTTAATTGATGAAAAACCCTAAGAGCAGCCCTCCTTTTATAGCCTTTGAGTCCCTTCTCGAGAGGATCTTCAGCCAATCAAATTTTGGCACTAAGCCCCTTAAAATGAGGTGATAAGGCTTAACTCCTCGAAGCTAATCCATGACCATCAGTCGACTGATGGCAACTCCAGTCGAGTCACAACACTAAGCTGTTGACTAGTTTCAAGAAGTCGAGTGGCTCTTGTGGGCAGTCGACTGATGCTAGCTGAAATCAAAATTTAGCTTAGCAAAAACATTGTTTCGATGACCGCCGATCGTCCGATCTCGACCTAGACCATCCATGGGATGTCTTTGGTCGGATCTACGCTTAATACCATCCCCGTAAGGAGGATACAACCTCACTTACGCTCACACACACACAAGCTTACCTCGATACTTTCTTTGTAGCTCTTGCTTCCGGCCTTCCACTCGATTCCTTTGGCTCCCTTCGAAGTCGCTCGAGTGTCACCTGACCACCATGGCTTCCTCCGAGTGTCGCTAGCCTTCAGCACCAGCATTAGCACTTTTTTGCACACTCGATTTAGCTAGTGAGATAACAATATGAGAATAACTTTGTATCGTTTGCCATAATCAAAACTCAGGATCGACTTAGGTGCCTACTACACCAATAATCTCCCCCTTTTTGATCTATGTCAAACCCACATACAAAGTTAAGAAAATAATATACATGGAGAATAATAATATGCATGAGAATTAAGAAGAATAAAGATGAATACAGATTAAGTAGGAGTAGTAGAGATTTTCTTCCAAGTCTCCCCCTTGAGGAAACCTCCCCCTTGACTGAGGGTGAGTCTTGAACGAAGATCTTAATCCTCCCCCTTGATGTTTTCTATTTGGTGGACTTTAAGTAATTAACAATTACATAAATTTGTTTGAAAAAATTAAAGTTAAGTAAAAATGATCCCTTAACTTTGGCCTTTTTCTCCCCCTTTTGCCATATATCGAAAAGGGGGGGGGATTTGAAAAAGAAGAAACTATAGGTATTAAGTTTAAGTTTTCAAGTCCAATCATGTTCCATATTATTTTGAAAATAATATACTGAAAATAAGCTCATCTATATAATGTTCAACTCTAATTTGACTTGATTGATATAAAGGATCAATAAGTCCTGGTCAGAGTCGGTTAATATATATGATTATACTCCGTGGTTCATGGCGATGCATTAGCTCTACATCTAGAACTAGGAGTAAGTTCCTAACATCTTACACCCATCTATGTGGCTAAGTACACAAACACATTAGTCCTATGTGTTGTGAGATGTATTGACTCCGTAAATCTTTAGGTGCATGATGTCTAAGGTATGTCCTATGCTAGTTCCATGAAAGTGAAAAATTAAAAATAGTAATAAGAAAATATAATTTGTAAATTTCTATTATACTATGTACATGCCCAATTTTCATCTTAATAGACTAAATTCGGCTTCGGGTAGGGGTTTAGTAAATAGGTCTGCCAAGTTGGACTTTGATTCGACGTATTCGAGTTGTATGGCTCCGTTGGCCACATCTTCTCGAATGAAATGGTGTTTGACCTCTATATGTTTGGTTCTAGAGTGACATATTGGATTATTAGTTAGGTTAATTGATCTAATGTTATCTACGTGAATTTTAGTGTTCGTAAAGTCTAACTTAAAATCTCGGAGTGACACACTCACCCATTGCAATGTATTCGGCTTCAGTGGTAGATAAGGCAATACAGTGTTGCTTCCTACTGCACCAACTCACTAGACTCGAGCTGAGAAGTTGACAACAACCACTCGTAATCTTTCTATCGAGCTTACTACCGGCATAGTCCGAGTCAAAGTAGTCGATTAGTTCGAACTCAGTAGATCTAGGGTACCAAATACCGACATTAAGTGTACCCTTTAGATATCTAAGGATACGCTTGACTAGAGTGAAGGGTTTAGTTTCATTGATCCGTGAGGGGAAACTTCGCTTCCCACTTCAACTCGGTCGCTTGTTCATGGCGATCCCATCGATGTCCCTGGATTAAAAATTTAATCCTAGACAAAAGGGAACACCCAAGCAACCTTGTCATCGTCGTGCTATTCGTTTAGAGTGGTTGCTTGAACAAACTTGTTGTTTAAGTGACCAACCTCTATTCTACGAGTAGCCGCGGAATAGACGATGTACGGATCGCCGACTTTTGTGTTTATGTTCGGGATCCAAGTATTATTTAGCCACATACATAAAGTAAACATCCACATAAAACACGCATATAATTGAAAATAAATTATAAACATAATACAAAGGAAGACTAATCAAAATAAACAAGATTATACCCAAGGGAAGCAAACCCTAACCCTCATCCATCTTTTTTCATCAAGCCTTGCCGCCTACCTTAATGCTCTATTTATAGAGTTGGGCTCAAGCCTTGTTTTAATCTCCACCATTGGTTCTAGGGATTTAATCTCAACCGTCAGATCTAGAGATTTAATCTCAACCGTCGGATCTAGAGATTTAATCTCTACCGTTGGATCTAGAGTTTTGTTTTAATCCATTGGATCTAAGGTTCATGAGGTGTTAATAGGCTACAATAGGGACCATGAGGAGGAGTTGGATCTTGTCCACCCAATGGATTAAGCCCACATAAAGTCCGATCCATTAATGATTATCCATTCCACTAGAGGATTATCATTGATCTACCTCACCAACCCCCATAAGTTAATATGAGCTCCATATATTATTTGTATATTTTCTCTCCGTGTTTAAGATCTCGAATGTCCGTCGATTAATTAATTTACTGACCATTAATTAATCAACATCTAACTCCATGAGTAGTACCACTCAACCTTTTCATCATGTCGGACCAAGTCCACCTGCAGTGTTTACATGATGAACCTTATGAGCTCCTCAAGGGGACATCATTATCCTAAAATATAGAACACAGTTTCCTCCTATAATCAACAGCACACCATATAAATAATACCATTTCCCAACTTACCGAGCCTATCGATTTAATCTATAAATCTCGTCCATTGGTAAATCAAAGAAATGAATACTAAGTATATGTGCCCGTTATTATATCGGGATAAGAGCATGTACAATATAATATTTGAGGTCCGGTTCAATTATGTAGTCAACAATAAATCGAATCACCTCTAAGTCGGTCCTGCTCAATACACACAAAGTGCACTAGTGTGATTCTATGGTCAAGACAAACCAATACCAAATCATACTACAACCATTCCAATGGTTTGTCCAAAGTCATCTCGGTTGTGAGCCTTTACTTATACATTACAAGGAGCCGATAACATGATCTCCCGTGTGACACCACACACCATGTTATCTACAATGTAATGTATTAGACAATATGCATAAAAAAATGCAAACAATGATCATGTGATTCTTATTTCAAAAATAAAGTTGTTCATACAAAAGATAGACTTTTCAGTATACATCCCAACATATAGTTAGGTGAGACTCCTTGGCATAGGTTTGGAACCTTGTGCACATACTTACTGTAAATAAGATATCAGGTCGGCATGCAGTTAAGTAAAGGAGACTCCCTATCATGCTCCTATAGTATTTTACGTCAATTGAATTTCTGGTTACATCTTCTTCTATATTTACATTCATTGCTATTGGTGTATTAATAATTTTAGCGTCTTGCATTCCATAGCGTTTAATTAATTCCCAAGTATATTTGCGTTGGTGTAGGTATATTCTATCTTTAGTTTGTTTAATTTGTAGACCTAAGAAGAAACTCAACTCACCTACTAAATTCATTTCAAATTCACTTTCCATAAGTGAAATGAATTCATTTAGTAGGATTGAGTTGGTGGTTCTAAAGATGACATCATCTACGTAGATTTGGGCTATGTCTTTACCTATGGTTTTTATGAAAAGGGTTGGGTCAACTAAACCTTGGTTAAATCGTTTGGACTTAAGATAAACCGAAAGCCTCTCATACCAAGCTCGAGGAGTTTGTTTGAGTCCATAGAGAGCTTTCTTTAATCTAAGGACATGGTCGGGTTTATCTAGACTTTCAAAACTTGAGGGTTGGCTGACATAAAGCTCTTCCATAATATATCCATTTAAAAATGCTGACTTTATATTCATTTGAAATAACTTAAATCTTCGATGTGCAACATATGCTAATAACATTCGAATGGACTCTAATCTAGCTACTGGGGCATAAGTCTTGTCGTAATCTAAACCTTCGACTTGACTAAACCCTTTAGCAACTAATCTAGCTTTATTTCTAATTACTTCACCTTTATCATCAAGTTTATTTCTAAACACCCACCTCGTTCCAACGATTGTTTTATCTTTAGGCGGTGGTATTAATTCTCATACTTCGTTCTTAGTGAACTGAGCTAGCTCTTCTTGCTTTGCAATAATCCTATCGGGATCAAGAAGAGCTTGGTCAATAGTTTTGTGTTAAATTTTGGAAATCAAGGAGATTTGACTAAGGTTCCGGTATGAGGCTCTTGTTCGAACTCCTAGGCTTGGATCACCTATCACTTGGTCGATAAGATGATTCATTTGAGTCCTAGTTTGATTTGGATTAGAGTCATCTATCACTGTGTCGATAGGATGACTAGTTTGAGTCCTAGTTCGATTTGGGTTAGAGTCATCTATCACTTGGTCGATAGAATGACTTGGTTGACTTAGGTTAGGATTAATACTAGACTTGATCTTCGGATCGGAGTTGAGTCTGGTATGAATCAGCTCGCTAATTGGAGTTGTTGGGGGTTTTGTCGGTTCATGTCCTTCATCAAACACTACATTGATAGTCTCCTCGACTCTAAGGGTGTCATGGTTATATACTCTATAAGCTCTACTCGTAGTCGAGTATCCTAGAAAGATTCCGGTCAAGGTTTTGGAGGTAAATTTCCCTAGGTAATCCTTAGTGTTTAGGATATGTACCTTACACCCAAATACCCTAAAGTACTTGATGTTAGGTATTTTATCATGATAAATCACGTATGAGGTCTTAAGGTGCCTCTTTACCATAAGGATCCTATTTTGGACATAGCACGCCGTACTAACGGCTTCCGTCCAAAACCTATCGGGTAGGTTATACTTGTTTAACATTGCCCTAGCGGCTTTTTGTAGGATTCTATTTTTACGTTCAACCAGGTCATTCTGTTGTGGAGTTCTAGGGCATGAGAACTCATGGTGGTATTCATTTAGGTTGCAGAATTCTGTAAACCTATGATTCTCGAATTCACCACCATGATCACTCCTAAGTCTTTTGATGTTAAGGTTTTGTTGATTTTCTATTAGTTTAAATAGGTTGATTAATTTATCTAGGGTATCACTTTTGTTTTTGATGAACCTAACCCAAGTAAATCTAGAATAGTCGTCTATTATGACTAAGCAAAATTGACTCCCATTAAGTGACTTAGCTCCGTGTGAATCAAATAGATCCATGTGTAGAAGCTCAAGAACACTTTTGGTTCATTCTTGATTAGTTATTTGATGTTGTGTCCTAGATTGTTTACCTTGTTGACAAGCATTACATATTTTATTATCAAAGTTGTTGAGGTTAGGCAAACCTCTAACTTAGTCACTCTGACTCATCTTGTGGATGAGTCTTGGGTGTGAGTGGCCGAGTCGTCGGTGCCACAACCAAGATTCCTCTTGTCGTGTCATAAGACACTTGGTTGAGGAGTTAGTTAAATTAATAGTATAAATATTGTTATTTATGGTTCCTTTAAAAATTATTTTAGAAGTTTCATTTGTATTAATTACGCATTCATTTTCTAGAAATATGACCTTATAGTTATTATCACACAATTGGCTTACACTAAGTAAATTATATTGAAAATTTTCTACCAATAAGAAATTTTGAATAATAAAGTTAGAGTTGAGCTCAATATCACCTAATCCGATGATTTTGAGCTTGTCGTTATTTCCAAAGGCTATCGATTCTTCTCGTTTGAATCGAAGCTTCGAAAACTTGAGTTGATCCCCGGTCATGTGTCGGGAGCAACCACTGTCCAACATCCATTGATCCTACATGCAAGGTAGTTGGATCGGATATTAGAATTATTAAAGGTTGGTTGAAAATTATTAACCTAAATCATCTCACCCATGTCTACATGATCAAGCATCTTAACCTTATATGTTCTTGTGAGATGACTTCCAATTTTACTTGATTTAAATTTAATGATTTGAACACTTGTCAACCTTGCATTAGATTCGGATTTGACCTTAGGCTCATCAAGTCACCTTTTCAAGATCATGGCTTCCAGGTCGTGGTGAGGCACAGAGGCCTTCTTTGATCGAAAAAATGACTACATCCTTAGACAAAGCCATTTTCAAGAAAATAGAGACTTGACTCACCTAAGACCACTTCCTGGTCTAACTAGTCTAGAATACGGCAAGGTAGCTTCAGCTAATTCCACTCAGTCAAGTGCACCGAACTAGATACGTCTTATCTAGTTCGAATACACATGACTCCGCTTTCCTAGCGTACTATCATCTCGCCGCATCTTGGTATTATTTTACCAAGTATTGATGAGTTATAGTCCTATCTAACCATTCTAAAAAGAAAAATCAAAATAGATAAAGAACCTAAGCATGCAATTTCTAAGTTAAAGCACAAACAAGTTTTGTACTGGCTCCCCCTGGACCATTGAATCGGTTTGGTCTCTCCACATAGTGGATTTAGTCCTTAGGAACCCAGTACTGGTTCGATCCTAAGATTGAAATCAAAGCGGTCTTAGGGACCCATGCTTGGACATGTTTTTTATGTCGACTTACAATCGACATTTACGACTTGTTGGTCGTATTTGAGCTAAACCCTAGTCCGACCTTGTTGTACACGACCCTTTGCGATCCAAGTAGGAGGTCAAGTCCTTTGGATCCCATAGTAAACCTTTACAACGTGTTCCTAAGATCTTCGACTTGACTCTTCAAGAGTGAGTTCTTAACTTCGAGCTTTTCGACCAGAGCTGAGTCGTCCTCTGGAACTCGACTAGTCGAAGAGGTTAGGGAGACCTCGTGTTTGAGGAGTTTAACCTCCTCAACCAGGGTCTTGACCTTAGACTCGGACTTAGCTAATGTCCAAGTTAAGAATTTAATTGCATTGTAAAGCGTACTAATAAGAGATCGACTTACCTTGAGTGTATATTTTGAACCGGATGCGGATCCGTGGCTTGTCTTGAATAGAGCTTCGCAGTCTGATTCATCTTCGGTTTCAGACTCGTGCTCTAGTTCCGACTCCATCTCCGATTCAACCGGTTTAGCCATGAAGACGCGATCATTGTCTTCTTCCTCGGACGCTTCTTCCCACGTAGCGTTGAGTGCCTTCTTGTGTTTCGGTGCTTTGCTCTTTAGCTTCAGACATTCGGACTTGATATGTCCAAACCTATTGCATTCGTAACACCTAACATTAGAACTTTTAGGCTTACCTTTGTTGGGTCGAGTGACGGTTCGCTTTTGGCCCTTGACCATCCTATGAAATAGGTTGACTAGTTAGACCTCCATTTCCGGGTCAACCTCCGAATCGGACTCATCTTCTTCCTCCTTCGGTGGTGGTTTGCTCGCGGTTTTCTTCTTCAAACTTGCAAAAAGTGCTATACCCTTCTCGGGTTCCGAGTTAGACTGTTCATGAAGTTCGAAATTCGAAAACAACTCGTCTAATCTAAGTTTTGAAAGATCCTTAGAGACCTTGTAGGCATTGACCATGGATGTTGGTGCAGTAGGCACCTAAGTCGAACCTGAGTTTTGATTATAGCAAACGTTACAAAGTTAAGCTCAGTTTGTTATCTTACCAGCTAAATCGAGTGTGCAAAAAAGTGCCAACGCTGGAGCTGAAGGCTAGCGACACCCGGAGGAAGCCGCGGCGGTCGGGCGACACTCGAGTAATTTTGGAGGAAGCCAAAGAAATCGAGTGGAAGGCTGGAAGCGAAAGCGACACAGTAAGTGTCGAGGTAAATCTCGTGTGTGTGAGAGTAAGAGAGGTCATATCCTCTTTACTGGAATGATCTTAAGCGTAGATCCGACCAAAGACATCCTATTGATGGTCTAGGTCGAGATCTGATGGTCAGCGGTCGTCGAAATAATATTTTTGTTATGCTAACTTTGCCCTGCAGCTAGCATCAGTCGACTGCCAGCTTGGAGGACTCGACTATCATCCATCAGTCCACTGCCTGCGGTCAGCATTCGACTGATGATGGCCATCAATCAACTGATGGTCAAGGATCAACTTCGAGGAGTCAAGGCTTATCACTTCATTTCAAAGGGATGGGTGCTCAAATCTCATTGGCTGAAGTTCCTCTCGAGAAGGGGCTCAAAGGCTATAAAAGGAGGGCCTCTCATAGGGTTTTCTCATCAATTCTAAGTGCTCAAAAGCCTCCGCAATGCTACGACTCTAAAATGACGAAGTGTCGTCGAAACACTAACAACCCTAGCTTAATTTCTATTTCCTAGTTGTTGGTATAATCTTACTTTGTCGTCTCTTTAATATTGCAATTCTTTTTATTAATCGAGGTTTTCTTTCATTGCATTTTACCTTAATAGAAGAGAGGATTTGTCTCTCTATGTTTTACTTTCGAAGGTTTTTGTAATCGTCAAATTCCTACCTCCAACGAGGAGGAGTGTTTTAGTGAATTTCCCTCCGTAAACGGTCTAGGATGGTTAGGGCCTTGGAGTAGTAGCCGTAGACTATGAACCAAGTAAAAAATACAATTGTGTTTTTGTTTAATTCTATCTTCCGCTATGTCTACTCGAACGAATTCGTACGAAAAGTTTTATTGCTATTCACCCCCTCCTCTAGCGATCCGCTCGATCCAATAATTGGTATCAGAGCCGGGGGTGCTAAGATTTGGTGAAACCACCAATCTAGCTTTCTTTTCGATTTATTTAATGTTTAATTTCGATTTTTTTTTATTTTCGTTTGTGTAGTCTTTCTTCTCCCGCACTACTAATCCAAGACGCGAGTCTTGGGACATTTTCATTGTTTGTGTTTTTTAGGTTTTTCTTCCGCTTCATTCTTTTGTCTTTTTTGTTTCAATGGCCCATCTCGAGGGTTTTAGCACTGTCCGACCTCTGTTTTACAATGGAGATGACTTCCGTTATTGGAAGGGTCAAATGGAATGCTTTCTTAAAACCCAAATCGAGATGTGGATCATAATCCAAACGGGATTCACACTTCCGACTAACGAAGTGGGTGAATCCTTGGATTATGACCAATGGACCAATGTCACAAAAAGACAAGTCGAAGTCGATGCCAAGGCAACTCAAATCCTCCAATGCGGCTTGTCCAAGGAGGTGCTTAATCATGTCGACCCCTTCATCAACGCAAAGGACCTTTGGACAAAGCTAGTGGAGCTACACGAAGGGACCGATGAAGCCAAGGTATGTAAGCGCAATCTTTTGTTTAATAAGTTGTATAATCTAAAAATGCAGGAACACGAAACGGTGGCACAACTTCATGCTCGCGTTCAAGACATAGTCAATAACCTACACGCGATCGGGCAAAAGGTCAAAAACCGCGATCTTATTAGGTATGTTCTTAACTCATTTCCTAGGACTACCTTCTGGGCATCCATGGTCGTTGCCTACAAGGTCTCCAAGGATCTTTCAAAACTTAGGTTAGATGAGTTGTTTTCCGATTTCGAACTTCATGAGTAGTCTAACTCGGAACCCGAGAAGGGTATAGCACTTTTTGCAGGTTCAAGGAAGAAAGCCACGAGCAAGCAACCCCCGAAGGAAGAAGAAGATGAGTCCGATTCGGAGGTCGACCCGGAAATGGAGGCTGAACTAGTCAACCTAGTTCGGAGGAAAGTCAAGGGCCGAAACCGAACCATCACTCGACCCAACGAAGGTAAGCCTAAAAGTTCTAATATTAGGTGTTACGAATGCAACAGGTTTGGACACATCAAGTCTGAATTCCCAAAGCTCAAGAGCAAAGCACCAAAACACAAAATGGCACTCAACGCTACATGGGAAGAAGCATCTGAGGAAGAAGACGATGATCACGTCCTCATGGCTAAACTGGTTAAATCGAAGACGGAGTCAGAATCGGAACACGAATCAGAAACCGAAGACGAGTCAGACTGCGATGCACTATTCAAGACAAGCCACGAATACGCATCTAGTTCAAAAGATACACTCAAGGTAAGTCGATCCCTTATTAGTATGCTTTATAGTGCAATTAAGTTCTTAACTAGGAAATTAGCTAAGTCCGAGTCCAAGGTCGAGACCCTGGTTGAGGAAGTTAAACTCCTCAAACACGAGGTCTCCCTAACCTCTTCGACTAGTCGAGTTCGAGAGGATGACTCAACTCGTGTTGAAAAGCTCAAAGTTGAGAACTCACTCTTGAAAATTCAAGTCAAAGATCTTAGGAACACGTTGGAAAGGTTTACTTTGGGATCCAAAGGACATGACCTCCTACTTTGATCGCAAAGGGCCATGTACAACAAGGCTAGACTAGGGTTTAGCTCAAATATGACCAACAAGTCGTATATGTCAATTGTAAGCCGACATAAAAAATGTGTCCAAGCATGGGTCCCTAAGACCACTTTGATTTAAAATGTAGGATCGAACCAGTACTGGGTTCCCAAGGACCAAATCAACTATGTGCAGAGACTGAACCGATTCAACGGTCCAAGAGGAGCCAGTACAAAACTTGTTTGTATTTTAACTTAGAAATTGCATGCTTAAGTTCTGTATTCAGTTTGATTTTTATTTTTAGAATGGTTAGATAGGACTATAACTCGTCAATACTTGATAACATAGTACTATACGAGTGTAGTGTAGATGATAGCGAAAACTAGAAAAGATCTTCTAGTGTTCTTGAAGATAAAGAAGTCTTGGTGTGATCAAAATGATTTTACAAATCTCTAGGTGACATGATTCAAAATCAAATATTGCCAGGTCAAGTCTAATCTTGAAAACTTTTATACCTCTGATCATGACATGTAATCTTGTAGGGTTGGTGTCAAATCCTAAGTTGAAGTTCAATCATTCTTTTCAAGAAATTCTTATAACCAAGACACTTGATGGGAAGATGGCAAATCTCAACCATGGAATAAACAAATCAATCCAAGTTTTATGCAACAAGGATGAAGAGAAAAATATTGCACCAATAAAATTGATGAAGAAAGGAAATCTCATATTGCAACTCTTTGATTTCATAACTTTTATCTTGGTGAATATTGATAGCAAAAATATTCTAAAAATCTAAAATCCTTTTTGATTAATCCTTATAGATCTAATTGTAACTATTTTTCTATTTAATCTCAGTCATCAGAAAATCTCATATCAAATTTAATCTAGTATCTAATTTAACTAAGTGATCTAAGTTTAATCTACTATAAATTTAATCTCCATCATCTAGACAATCACATAATCAAGATTTTAATTTCACAGGATCTAAGATGAACTTCTTGGGATCTAGATTTTACATCATTGATCTACTCCAATTTAAACTCATAGGAACCATGAATAATCTTAAAATCAACCATGAGTGATCACATTGAGTTCATTCTTAGAGATCATCATTGATTACCTAAACACATAAATTAATATGGGTATAATTATGAAATTCTGTTTAAGATACAATGTACCAAAATTGATACCATCGATCAATTAACATCTAATAGTAGAATCAATCATCATGTTACTAAGTCAACTGGGGTTACATGATGAACCTTATGACTCCTAAGGGACATCATCAACCTAATATATGACATTTCCTCTAGAACCCACAATAAATGACCTATAACGATATTAGAACAGATAAACTAGATTGGTAAATCAAAGAAAAAATAAATCTAAGTCATGTGGTTATTATATCGGATTAAAGCATGTATAACTAATATCCAGGGTGATTCAATTATCTAATCAATAAATAATCATCTTGAGCATTTCGATCACCTAATGTACAGTAACTCAATGTTAAGACTATAAGCTAACTCAACCATAATGGTTTGTCCAAAACCTCTTGGTTTGTGAGCCTCACTTAATTTTACAAGGGAGTCATTCTTACATGACACCAAGACCATGTTATCACAAGAAAATATTTACAATATGCAACATATAATAATAAAACAGAAACAATGATCAGTGATTCTTATTTCAAAATAAAAATGATACAAAAGAGCTCTTTTATACTTCGAATAAGTACAACACTATGGAAATAGGATCCTTATGGTAGAGGCACCTTAAGACCTCTAGATTTATCACAAAAAACCTAACTTTCTTTAGGTTTTGATAGAGACATATCAAAACATAAGGATTCCAGAACCATCCAACCTCTAGGAATCTTTCTAGGATACTCCTACAAGAGAGAAGAGATATAACCTGAACCCTTAGGTGAGACTAGAGAATTTGATGAAGGCCAATCTAGGAAACCAATCAATTTAGATTCAACCACTCAACTCACAGCCTCTAGATTAATCCTAACCTGTCAACCAAGATTCTATCAACCAATTAATCTCTAAACCTGGATCTAAACAAGTCTCCTATTTTGGATAGATCCCAACCCAAACTCAAACCAAATAGGACTAGAGATCATCCTCGACCAGAGATAGGTGATCCAACCTAGGATTTAAACTGAGCCTCATCTGATTAGTAATCTCCTTGATTTACCAAATTGAGCCAAAATTATTGACACATCCATCGATTATTAATTCAATCAGGAAGAGCCTAATTCACCCCAATCAGATAATTAATTACCATCGATAAAACAATTTGGAACAATTATGTTTAGAAATAAACTTGATTTAGGAATGAATTTAGAAATAAAGCTAGACTAGTAATAAATTTATCATCAAGGTTTAGATTAAGATAACCTTATTGATCTAGACTAGAGTCCATTCAATTTATTAACATCTCTAAATATTTAATTGTTTCAAAATATAAAATTAATTCTAATGGATACATTAAAGAGATTTATGTTATAATCCCCCTTTGAAATCTAGATAAACCTCACCATGTTCTAGTAAACAAATCTATGGACTTAAACAGCTCCTCGAGCTTATACAACTTTTATCTTATGTCAAAGGATTTACAATGTATGATCAATACGTAAAAACCTAGGTAAAGACATATTCATCAATCCTAGATATATTATTTAACCACCAATATAATGAATTCATTTCACTTATGGATTTGAAATAATTTATATATAATTTCTTCTTATCAAATTAAACAAACTAAATAATATACCTACATACACAAATATACTGTATCATTTAATACAACTAAAATTATTAATACCCCAATGGAAACTAATGTGAATATAAGAAGAAGATGTGTAGGAGATTCAATTTATTTAAAATACTATAAGCATAATAAGCTCTCCTTTACTTAGTGTGATGTCTATTTCATAAGTATCTTTAACCTATGCAATCTCACACAACTACATCAAGCTATCCTTAGATATCTAAAAGTAGACAATATCTACCCTAGATCTATGAGTTAACTCAAGCTATATTATATCACCATAAGCTCATAAAAATCTGGTGGTTGTTATCACTCAAACAAGTCTAGTGAGTTATGGTAAACAACCAGCCTTATCAACCATAACATACATCACATGTGAGTGTGATCTGTTCTTTGATCCACATCTAAGACTTTAAGTTAGATTTTTATACACTAAACCTCGTAGATATCATTAGCTTAATTAACCTAACTAAGAATTTGATATGTCGCTAAACCCAACATATAGAGTCGAACATCATTTCATTAGGAACGTATGAGAGCCACAATCAATCGTAATAAGTCAATGCGGACTTATTTACAAAACTCTCAGTGAATTTAGTATATTAGATGAAAATTGAGCAGTAGTAGAATAGACTTACAAATTATATCCCTACTGTCTTACTTTTAGTTATGGAACTAGCATAGGACATACCTTAGATATCATGCTATAGTTTAGAGCCAATACATCTCACAACACATAGGACTAATGTGTTTGTGTACTTAGCCACGTAGATGGGCGTGAGATGTTAGGACCTTACTCCTGGTTCCAGATGTAGAGCTAGTGCATCACCATGAACCACGGAGTATAATCATAATAACCAACTAAACTAGGACTTGTTAATCTTTCATATCAATCAAGTCAAATATTGAACATTATAGATAGCTTATAGTATATTATTTTCAAATAATATGAACATGCTTGGACTTTAAATTTAATACATATATTCATTTTTCACAACTCTTTTTAATATATGGCAAAGAAAAAAGGCAAAAGTTAAGATCAATTTTTTTTGATAACAAATTATTATTCACATATTAAAAGTTAAGAAATGTTTACTTTACTTAATTTAGTTAAAAAAGAAATAAAGCCAAGTTAAAATTATTACTTAAACTTATTTTAATACTCCAATTAAGAAGGGAGAAAGCCAAGTTATAAATAGCAACCATCGAGAGGATTAAGGTCTTCTTTAAGACTCACCCTGTAAAGTACTTAAGAAAATTCTAGACTCCTAATCTTTATTATTCATGTTTTAGCGCACATTATTATTCTTCATGATATTATTTCTTAACTTTGTATGTGGGTTTGCCATAGATCAAAGGGAGATTGTGGTCTATAGGCACCTAAATTAAGGTTTGATATAATAAGCGATACAAGATAACTAGGTTATCTCACGGCTTCTATTGAAAAATTATTATGGACTAATGAATACTAGAACTTGGTAGAGGCGACTCAGTGATTTATAAGGAATCAGTGGAATCTTCAAATGACCATAAATCTAAATCTCTTTGTGTGAGAGTAAGAGAGGTTATCCTCCTTGATGATCATAACTAGATCCACCAAGACATCCTATAGATGGTCTAGTGAGATCGGATGGTCGTGATCATCGAAATAATATTTTGTTAAGTACTTTGCCCTCTAGACTATGTTAGGACTTGACTATCATCCATCGATCACTGCGATCGGCATTACATCTTGCCTTTGATCGCCATGATCCATGGTCAAGGATCAGAAGAGTCAACTTACCACCTCGTTTAAATGGGATTCTAATCTCATTATTTGAAGTTCACTAGAAGGAGCTAAAAGCTATAGACCTCTCCTATTTTCTCATCAATTCTAAGTGCTCAAAGCCTCGAATGCTCGACTCTAATGACTCTACAGCGGCAAGTGCTATCAAACACCATGAGCTTAATTTCTATTTCTTAGTTGTATAATCTTACTATAATTCTTTAATATTGCAATTCTTTTTTGAGTTTTCTATCGTTGCATTTTACCTTAATAGAAGAGAGGGTTTTTCTCTCTATCTTTTACTTTTGAAAGTTTTTGTAATCATCAAACTCCTACCTCCAATGAGGAGGAGTGTTTTAGTGAATTTCCTCGTATAGGGCATACAGAATAGATGAAGCTTGAACCAAGTAAAAAATACTATTGTGTTTTTGTTTAATTCTATCTTCCGCTGTGTATACTCGAACAAATTCGTATGAAAAGTTATTTTTCACTTTGAGATCATGATCAATATGGATGCCAACAAGTTGGTCCTAGGAAAAGTGTTTAGTACATACCTGATAAGGTCGCGGTTTTCGACCTTTTGTCTGATTGTGTGTAGTTTTTTGATGATATTTTGAACGCGAGCGTGAAGTTGCATCACCGTCTCGTGTTCCTACATTTTTAGATTATATAGCCTATTGAACAAGAGATCGTGCTTACATACCTTGGCTTCATCGGTCCCTTCATGTAATTCGACCAACTTTGTCCATAGGTCTTTGGCATTGATGAATGGGATGACGCGATTGCACTCCTCGTTGGACAAGGCACATTGGAGGATTTGAGTCGGCTTAGCGTTGGCTTCAACTTGTCATTTTGTAGCATTGGTCAATCGATTATTCTCATTTATTGAATCTTTGGTGTGATCCACATCTCGATTTAGGTCTTAAGGAAGCCTCCATCAGATTCCAATAGAAGTCATGCATTGTAAAGGAAAGCGAGTGAATGCTAAAACCTCAAGATGGGCCATTGATAAAAGAGTGAAGAATAAAAACCTCAGCGATAAAGCAAAGATGTAGGAGGCGTCTTGGGTTAGTAGTGTGGGAGAAAAAAAACTAAACGAATGAAAGAAAACAAATTCGAAATAAACACAATTAAAAAGAAAAAAAATCTGTAAAAAAAAACTAGATTCGTGGTTTCACCAAATCTTATACTCTTATAGATTGTTGGATCGGAGAATCGGCATGAATAGCGATAAAAACTTTTAGATTCTTTGTTCGTTAAAACAGTAGATCGGTGGAAGATAAAATTAAACAAAAGAGACAATAGAATTATTTACTTGGTTCGTAGCCTTCATCTACTACCCCAAGTCCCTAGTGGTCCTTGACCACGCATGGAGGGCAAATCACTAATGAACTCCTCCTCTTTGGAGGTAGGAGTTAATCGGATACAAAAACCACGAAAAGCACAAGGTAGAGAGACACTCCCCCTCTCCTCTTTATAATGAAAACTTTGGAAAACAAGTAAAATGAAATACAATAAACACTTTTGTTACCAACAACTTAGAAGGTTGAAGGTTGAAGCTCTAGTCGTCGTCTCGGCAACGCTTCGTCATAGGGATGTTGGAGAGTCATAGCTTATCATAAGCACTTGGAGGCATTTTTAATTGATGAAAAACCCTAAGAGCAGCCCTCCTATTATAGACTTTGAGTTCCTTCTAAAGAGGATCTTCAGTCAATCAAATTTAGGCACGAAGCCCCTTGAAATGAGGTGATAAGGATTGACTCCTCGAGGATCCTTATTTATCGATGAAGATGGACATTATCGTGACTAATGGCTCGGTCAGTCGCAACACTAAAAATCGACTTGTTTAAGCTATAGCTCTTGTGTGTATCGATTGATGCCGAAATCAAAGTTAGCTTACCAAAACATAGTTTAGATAGCGTGAATATCGATTCGACCTAGACCATCCATGGATGTCTTTGGTCGATCTACGTACCATCCGTAAGGAGGATCACCTCACTTGACACAGCGAGCTTACCTCGATACTTTGTAGCTCTTGCTTGGCCTTCACTCGATTCCGGCTCCTCAAGTCACTATGTCGCCCACCAATCTTCTTTAAGATTCGCTAGCCTTGACTCTTTAACACTTTTTTGCAAATTCGATTTAGCTCGTGAGATAACAATATAAGCTTAATATTGTATCGTTTGCTATAATCAAAACTCAGGTTCGACTTAGGTGCCTACTGTACCAACAAAAATATCATTGGATACATCCAACGTATAAATATCATTTCTTAAAGTTCCAGTCTCATAAAGAACGCCATTCAAAGTTATGTAACAACAAATGTTACTAAAAGTTAAATGGTACCCATTTCTATTCAAACAAGAAATAGAAATGATGTTCTTTATCAACGAAGGAACATAAAAGAAATTGTCCAATTCTAAGACAAGTCCTATAGGGAGTCTCAACAAATACATTCCTATGGCGAGTGCAACAACCTTTGCTCCATTCCCAACACATAAATTTGACTCTCCCTTGACGAGTCTTCTTCTATTCCTTAGCCCATGTATGTCATTACATATATGTGAGCCACACCCAGTATCCAATACCCAAGTGTTTGAGGAAAAAGAATGACAATCAATAACGAAGATATTTAAAGAAGATGGGACATCTGATGCCTTATTCTTCTTCACAGACTCAAGATAAATCTTGCAGTTTCTTCGCCAATGGCTCTCCTTGCCACAATGATGGCAAGTGCCCTTTTGAGGTGGTTCTGCCTTTTAGCCTTTTTCTTCTTCCTCTTATGATGTTCCTTTGACTTCCTCTTAGAACCTTTCTTTGAGGAAACAACTAACAACACCGTCCTCTACTCATGCTTCATAGAAGGCTTCACAATCTTCAGCATGTTGAACAGTACCACAGATGAACCTTCTTGCATCTTAGAGGTGAAGAGGAGCTTGGAGACTACGAACCTTTCAGATCTCACTTGATCATCAAACAACTCATAAAGATAAAAGACTATGGCATGAGCATCCATATTCTCATGCTGCTTCCGTAGCTCGGGTACCATAGCGGCTAGCATGATGCAACTCACTAGTTCACAATCACTTACATGTTTCTGATAGGCCAACAATTGTGTAAGATAGCGAAAAAAATATAAAAATAAAATAAAATAAAATACCCCTTATTAAATTGAGAAATTGTCTTATATAATTTTACATAAATTCATAGAAATTTTTCCGAATTCAAAAGGAGTTCATACGAGGAATATTTGAGCTTAAATAGGTGGTTGGGTCAACTTAGGCTAAGTTGGATTTGACCTAGGCTAGCTTAACCACAAGCGGTGGGTTTATAAAGTCCAACTGGACGTAGATTCCCGTTATTTCCTTTCCCCACTGCGATGTCTTCTCCCCAAATCTCGATCGTGCGATTTCTTCCCTACATCATCGCCGTGGCTAATCTCGTCCAACGTGACCTCGTCGGCGATGCGCCTTATCGTGGCTCGACATCGCCTTTTCTTCCATGTGGTTTCGTCATGCGGCCTCCTTTGCCCTCCATCTCCCCTATGCTTGCATCTGAGAAGATCGCGAGTTCTAAAATGATCTCTACTGGACCTTCTCTGATCTACTTGACGAGCAACTCTTCTTGGCATTCTTATTTCCAGTGTGAGGAGAAGTTGCCCTTGTTCTTGAGCTTCTAAAATGATCTCCTTTCTTCTTTGAGATGTGAATTGAGATCTTGCTGTGGATTCCCCGATTTAGCATTAATTTATGGTTTGATCTATGATTGGAGCTGATTTTTTCGGTGAACAGGGAAGCTTGGAAAACTGTTGTCGGTGAAGATTTAGCTGGTAAGTTTCATTTCCTTTTCTGTTCTATTCAAGGTGTTTCCTATAGATCAATGTGGTTGCGTTAATGGTAATTGTTGTATGTGTTGTGATCTATTCTTTGGATGAGTTGGGGAGGTTTTACTTTCATCGATCCAGTGAGGTTGTAGCTGTGGATCGTGCTTGAGGTAAGGATGGGGATCCGATGAGTTGCTGTCGATGGATTGGTGGTGAGCTTGGATTGTTTTGAGTGTTGAGATTTTGTTTAGATGATTGCATAGTTATTTGAGTGTTGTTTAGATCTAATTACTTTAAATGATCTTTTGGATGTTGGTGATCAATTGTGGATTGAGTTTGGTGTGAATTGGCCAAGGATGAATGTAGATTTGGGGTTACGAGAGGTATGTGCTCGTAGTGCTAACTCTCATTCGATAAAAGGATGGGAGTATAGAAATGACGTAGTAGCTAAGTTATGTATTTGTCGGATACTTGTACTTAATCATAGTTTTCTATTATGCGAGTTGGATCTGAGTCCTTGTGAAATTATTTGAGCCGTGTCTGGTAATATCTACCTTAGGTAGTTTTGACTTATTCCGGTGCATGAATTTGGATTTATCATGATATCTTGGATCTTAAATCCACTCTTATTTAGTCATATTCTTGTACTTCCTTTGACCTTTGAGATATATTATTGTTACTTCATTGATTATCTATCATGGATATGAATTACAAACCCTATTGTGTGTTAGCTAATAGATGTTCAGTTAAGTACTTGTGATTAGGGTTACCATCGTGAAGTCAGATTGGGTTACCGGGTTACATCTCTAGGGTTAGGTGATGGATTAGATTATGGAGTCGATTTTTGTATCGTACACATATTAGTTGTGCACCTATGGTAGATTTAGTCATCTGTGCATAGATAAGTGTGTGTGGTTGTCATTATGTGGCTAAGGACTAGAGGTCCTTGCGTGATTATATATCCATTAGGGATTGTGTGACTGTGTATGGTTATATGGATGGTCGACAATATCTCCCTACGGATTGGAGGTCTTAGCGTGGTTGATAGTCAAATGTGTATGACTCTCTGTGTGATAGAGAGAGAGAGTCTTGTGGATTAGTAGTCCTTGCATAGTTGACTTTTGATTGACCAGGACTCCCCGTGGGATAGGGAGTGTTGCGAGGATATGTGTATGGAGCTATGCATCATTACATTGCATGCATGCTGGCGATTAGGTCTCCCTTGTCGTTGAGAGGGTCGCTAGTCATCCTACCTCCCTGGCCACTCGGGGTAGTGGTAGTAGGGTTGACTGTAGAGCATTGTTGTGTGTGTCATTCTCGGCCACTATGGATTGTGGTAGTTGGAGATGCACACTTGGCCACTGTGTAGAGTGGTAGTTAGCGCACTCGCCCACTATAGACAGTGGTCATGTGATGTGCAGTTGTCCTGGGTGCGGTGCTCATCTACTCATGGGTAGGGACGGAGCGGCTAGCAGCAGGGACCCCTGTGGGGTAGCATATAACTTTATAGCGGCTAGCTACTTTTTCATACTACCCAACTCGGCCACTCGAGAGTGGTGGCGGGTGGAATCGGGATAGTTGTCATGTCGTTCCACCCAGGCCATACTGGGGTCGTGGTTGGATGTGTCCGCATATATGACCATGCATATGCATATGCATTGCTGATATATATGTATGCATGTATTCGATATATGTTTTACATATGCCTGTGAGATGTTACATTTGATTGAGCTATGATTGTTGCATATGTTTGTACATCATAATACATGTCATTTGCATATTATATACTGCTCTATGTTTAGCATGATATATGTGTTGGTCCAGACTGTGGTATGCATTTGATTAGCATTATGTCGTAGTGTGGTATGGACCGGGATGTTATTACATGTGATTATATATTGTCCATATGTTCGAGTGTCGGTCAGATATGAGATTGACATTGTACGTTATATGGGTTATGTTATTATATACCTGTTCAAGATGATATAGCTTATGGTGTTGCAGACCGTCAGGTACATGTGTACATTATTTTATGTTCAGTTGATCAGTTTAGTATATGTATTGAGTATGAGTATACTGGTGGTTACTAATTAGTACATTTAGAATTGTACGTCCACTGGACTCATTTTGTATACCTATAGTATACTTGTAGATCTCTATATCCCTATATGTTGTTCATGCACTTTCTACATATTACCCCTGAGTTTATACTCACCACCACGAACCCTGGGTTTCCTATCGCCCAGGTAATAGGTAGAAGATTTCTTGGACATTTGGAGCTCCGCCAGCTGATCCCATCTCACACCGAATGGATGGATACTATGTCCATATTGTTGTATTCTTATGGATTGATGTTTTGGGATTTTACCCTATATCATTTTCGTATTTATGGTATACGGATGTGTTGTATGTATTTAGCTTTTGATGTGATTTTTATTATGGTTATTGTTGTGTCAAGTCACTCCAGAGTGCATAGTTGAGTCATTGTATATTTATTATTTGTTAGTATCTTCCGCTGTGTTTATTAGATTATGTCAATATATATGTTATGTGATTGTGACCAAAGGCTTTATGTATATCAGGGAATTGTATCACATACAAGGGAGATATTGTACGATTATTTTCACCTCGTCATACTCTCAAAGCGTGACAATTTTATTGGTATCAGAGCCCTAGGTTACGAAGTCCACTTTCGGATTTTATTTCATACGGATATCGAGTTTTTCTTTACTCGGTTTTGGTTTTGTGATTTTCTGGATATGGTTGTTGCAAGACATATCTGAGATACAAGGTTTAAGGTATGTCAGTTGTTATTACATATCTTTTGTTGGCTATGCATTTAGTTGTTTATAATAGGGATGACTTGTAGTGTGTAGTCATTATTCGTAACCATGGTTTGACTTGACAATGGGAATGACATGTTGAGATTATTAGACATGTACCTGCTATCGAAAAGGTGAATTACCTTTGAGAGCCGGATTGATACCGAGTCGGAAAGCAGGGGTTAGGCTATCACATTTCTTGTGGAGATCAAAGATTACAGTCTTAGGGATTTTCACTAATTATGCTTGTCAGATTATTACCTGTGGAGTAATGGACTAAGCGAGTATACTATTGCTGATGCAGATAGTAAAGGATTTGGTATGTAGTGTTTTATAGGGATTTTGATACCTTAGATGTTCGTAGTGGATTGTATGCTTTGAATGTACTTTTGAGTACTTAACTCGGATTATACAGAGAAAGTAGAGTTGGTTGCGTACCATTATTGGGATTAAGCTGGTATTTGGTGGAAGATGTAGGAAATAACCTACGGGAAATAATGTATCACTTGGTCATAGTTTAGTGATGTTGTGAGAGAGTATTTCCCCACATCATCTTCTTTGACTCATTGTCATGGAATTCTTGAGTTGCAAGTAGGGTGATCGTTTGGTAATGGGAGTATCATGCAAAGTTGTTAGACTTGCGAGGGTTACGACCACCTAATAGCTCAAGAATGTGATTGACATATCTTAAGCCACCCATAGTTTATTTACTGACATTTTGATCAAGATGTTTGGATCTTCTTTCAGATCCTACCGGAAGGTATCATATCGAGTCATGTTCATATAAATGACTCTGTAGTAAGTGTTTTAAGACTTGAAGATTTGATAAGAAGACATTACAAGTCAAATTATTGGAATCAGAAGTATCCATATGTTGGATAAAAGGAGCAAGATTGGAGTCGTGGGCCATGAGCTACTTTCCGATCATAGAAGACCAATTGCAGATCATCAGAATCTTCTCATGTTTATCAGAGAAATCAGAGGAAAGACTCCAATGGGAGATTATGTGCATGTAGTATGGGTCACGACGACACATAGAGTCAGATTATCCGATGGATTATTTTATCTACTTCTACTATAAGCAGCCAGTATCTACGAGGAGAGTATGTACATTGAAGACTCAGTTGAAGACTATGGATGATGCTTTCGAGAGGACGATCCACAACCTCAAAAGTCGAGATCATCACAGAAGAATTGATTATCACTTCAGTAGTGATCTACTACCTCAGATATAGTTGGAGCTCTTTGATACTTCCATCCAGAAGATGCAATTTACTAAGCAGCATCAATGGAAGACATCTCAGAAGATTCAGACATCCAGACGACAACTATTACCTACCCAGGCGTAGCTATCCCTTGTATAGAAGAGAGTGTTTACGATGATGGTCGTATCTATGCTATATTCTCCAGTTGTAGCTATACTATTTGCAGAGTTGGAGCATGGTATGATGTTGGCAGTTCTTCAGTACCTTACAGTCGATTGTATACTCTCTTCCAGTACAACAGTATTTACCATCACCATTGCAGACATTTTGGGTATGCAATTGGGGTTTGATTTCGAGAATAATTTCGATATTGAAGACCTCATACCGGGAGATGATTTTATTGGTATCAATGTTGCTAAACATTGTGGGAATTGGAGAAATGAAAGTTGCAATTATCAGAAGTATCAGATGGGAGATTTATTATTCCTAGTGTTTCTCCTTGAGGAGATTTGAAACTCTTTATTAAAGAGAAATGAATATTTGAGGTTAAGCATCGATTATCGATGATTGGAATGCAGTAGTTGAGAATGAATATCCTTCGTTATCGATAGATGATCTATTTAGATTAGTTTAAAGGACACCTGTGTATACTCTAGGGTTGATTTATAATTGGTGTGTTGATTTTGTAGTGACTTGATGTCATACAATTACCCTTGTGGGTGTGATGATTGAGATATCATCTGCTCGGAGTAAAAATAATGCAGGTGTGTAGAAGATGACATTTCATACTTGGTATGGATTTTATGAGCGATTGAAATGTCGTTAGACTTATTAATGACTTAGTCATTCATGAAGTGATTGGACCAATTCGTGGTTTTTTTTTTAGACGATATGTTTGGATAGGATGCTCTAACATTACTACGCGGTTGATCTGTTGGACCAAGAAGGTGATGGAAATCACTTGGTTAGAAGCTTTGAAACTAGGTTTCAGGGCCTAGATGGTGGTTGACTTTTGCATCAGTGTTAGTTAGTCCTTCCATTGTGGATGGAAGGGTAATGCACATAGATGCATCATTTCAGGGATTGGAGCGGTTCCGATATAGTTGATTGAGATGTATTTTATGAGTATGCCAGTTGGGTAACTATGAGATAAGTTATCATACATATGACAGAGACTTAGCGGTTATTATCTTGTTTAGTAAAGGTATAGAGCAGGAGTGCTCATGGAGTTTTGACCAACTGTTGGGTAGCTACTATAGAGTTGCTGGAACATAGATAGTTGTGACAAGGGAGGTTGGTAAGTATAGTCTCCTACTCACTTCCAGTTCTGTGTGATAGAGTGGATTTTGGAACAGTAGATTGGTTTCACTTATGAGAAAGGAATTCTCCATCTCCGAAGAGAATAGTGGGTTACAGACTGGTATTAGATGCAAGACGAGTTGATTTAGAAGGCTCATCATTCAAGGGTGGTGATGTATTCGGAGTGTATCCGAAAATAGCGAGTTTGAGATGTTCTTCGGTGTGGAACGACATGTAGGACATGGTTGATTTCGTAGTTCAATGTTGGGTGTGCCAACAAGTAAAGGTGGAATATTAGTGACCAGTAGGGTTACGTACCATGATGAAGTGAGAGCCTAGTATGTTAGACTGTGTTGGGAAATTAACTAGAATTCGAAAAGGATTTGGTGTGATTTGGGTAATCGGTGATCGATTAGCCAAGTTTGCTTATTTTCTTCCAAGCCGTAAGATGGTTTTCTTTGGATCGCTTGATAGAATTATATCCATGGAGTATCCTTGAGTATCATTTCTGATAGTGATTCATGATTTACCTTACGATTCTAGCAAAGTCTCCAACATGTCACGGTTATAGAGTTCCACTCTGGTACGATTATTTACCTTTTAATAGGTTGGTCGAGAGTGTATATAAGAGCTAAAATATAATATTCGAGCTCTGTACCCTATTTAGTCACATGATGTGGGTGACTTTTCTCCATATACCTAAGATGGTTGTTGGGACATTTTGTACTCGTACATAAGTCGGAAATTTTGGGACCAAATTTTTATTAGTGGAACAGAATGTAAGATACCGAAAAAAAACATAAAATAAAATAAAATACCCCTTGTTAAATTTAGAAATTGTCTTATATAATTTTACAGAAATTCATAGAAATTTTTCCGAATTTAAAAGGAGTCCATACGAGGAAGATTAGAGCTTAAACAGGTGGTTGGGTCAACATAGGCTAAGTTGGATTTGACCTAGGCAAGCTTAACGACAAGCGGAGGGTTTATAAGGTCGAATCAGATGCATATTTTTGTTATTTCCTTTCCCAACTGCGATTTCTTCTCCCCAATTCCCGATCGTGTGATTTCTTCCCTCCTTCGTCGTCGTGGCAGATCTTGTCCGACGCCGACCTCGATCGACAGTCACCTTTCATCGTGAAGCTCAGCTCGTCGGCATCTCTTCTTCCTTGTGCTTTCGTCATCGCCAGCCTCACTGCCCGAACGCCTCCAACCATTGTGTCCGCCGGCATCTCGTGAGCAAATCGTGAGTTCAAAGGAAAAAGTGTTTGAATGTATACTGAAAAGTCTATCTTTTGTATGAACATCTTTATTTATGAAATAAGAATCACATGATCATTGTTTGCATATTTATGGTTATGCATATTATCTGATACATTACTGTTGGATCGAAAGTGTCGCTAGAGGGGGGGGGGGGTGAATAGCGATACGGTGTCGTTAAAAAAAAAAACTTTTGCAATAAGTAAAAAGCAAGTAGAGAGTGCACAGCGGAAATATAAAGTAGACAAGATATTTTTATGTGGTTCACAATCTTTCGATTGCTAATCCACGGCCCTAGTGATCCTTGATCACGTACGGAGGGCAATTCACTAAAACCACTCCTCCTCGTTGGAAGTAGGAGCAACGATTACAAAAAGAAATCAAGGCAAAGGGACACTCCCCCTTTCCTTGTTACGATTAAAGCACAAAGACAATTTAAAGAAGTAGAACTTAAATAAATATACCGACAACTCTTATAAGTAGAAGATGTAGCTTTCGTTGTCGGCGGCACTTCGTCGTAGCAAATGTGAGTAGTAGTAGCGGCGTTACGACGGCGTGTTGAGAGCTCTTGATTTCTTATTTTTGCTTGGCGTGAACATGTCTATTTATGGATATTGATCTATGAATTTAGACATAGGCAGTGTCCAAGGTGAGGTTCTTATCCCCCAAGTCTTGCTCATCCACATCCTTTGCGCCAACTCAAGGATGAGGTGCTTCATCCAACCACCTTGTGCCACAACTCAAGGATGAGGTGCTCATCCAACCACCTTGTGCCACCTCAAGGAGGCCTTCACGCCAACTTGTTGGAGCCATCCAACTTGTGCCACATCATGGGAGCCAACCATCTTGTGCCAACTCTCCTCATTTTGGGCGTCCAAGCTTGATGGTGGTTTGCCAACCATCTTGTGCCAACTCACCTCATTTTGGGCGTCCAACTTGATGATGGTTTGGATGTCCACCTTGATGCCACATCACCTAATTTTGGGGGTCCAAGCTTGGTGATGGTTTGGATGTCCACCTTGATGCCACATCACCCTTTGTACCAAAACACGAGTCAAGTCCAAATTCACCCTTGAAATTGAGCTCTTCTCGAGATGGAACTAGACACCAGATTAAGCTGTAGTAGGCAGTAGTCAAAGGGTTTTAATACTGCAGATACAAGTTAGCTTAAAATATAAAGTATGCGATGGTTCTAACCAGCGATCTCGACCTAGACCTTCCATTGGAGGGATTGGGTCGGATCTACGCTGAACGTCCTTGCTTCGCTTTCACACGAGCTTACCTTGTAGCCTCGCTTCCGGTCTTCACCCGAGTACCTCGGCGTCCTCCGAAATCCCTCTGGCGTTGCCCGAGCACCTCGGTTCCCACCGGGTGTCGCAGACCTTCCGCTCAACTTTAGCATTTCTGCACACTTAATTGAGCTCGTAAGATAACAAATATACCCTTAACTATTGAGCCTTTTGCCATAATCAAAATACCGGTTCGACTTTGGTGCCCACTTTGCACAACAATCTCCCTTTGATTCATGGCAAACCGACACAAAAGTTAAGGAAAAATTAAGCTAGCATAATGATTAAGCATGAATGAGCTAGCATAAAGATTAAATATGAATGAGCTAGCATAATGATTAAATATGAATGAGAAATATTATTGTTTCAAGTTCTCCCCTTTGAGGTAACCTCCCCCTTGACCGAAGGTGAGTTCTTGAAAAATAATTTTTACTCCCCCTTAATAGTTGCTTAAGTAATCGGAATTACTTAATATAAAAGGTAATAATTTTGTTTACTTTCTTCCCCTTTAATTTTGGTTAATTTTGGTTACTTTTGTGACTTTCTCCCCCTTTTGCCTTAACTCAAAAAGTTTGTAAATATATTTTAGGGTTTGTAAGTCCAAGCAAGTTCCCAATATATATATATATATATATATATATTTTTTTTTTTTTTAAAAAAAAATAATAATAAGCTTGAAAATATGTTCATCTAAAATGTACAACTCCGGTTGGACTTGATTGATATAGAATGATCAATAAGTCTTGAAGGAGTTGATTAATTTTAAATAATTATACTCCATGGTTCATATCGATGCACTGAATCTACATCTGGAACCAGGAGTAAGGTCCTAACATCTCACGCCCGTCTACGTGGCTAAGTACACAAACACATTAGTCCTATGTGTTGTGAGATGTGTTGGCTCCTTAAATCTATAGGTATATGATTTCTAAGGTAAGACTTAGGCTAATTTCATAAAAAGAAGCAAAAGTAGAGTACATATATAGAAAAATTTAAATCCTACTCTATTACGCACATACCTAACTTTCGTCTTAATAAACTAAATTCGGCTTCGGGTAGTGGTTTGGTGAAGATGTCCGCTAGGTTTGATTTGGACTCAACATACTCTAGTTGTATAGTTCCATTAGTTACATGTTCCCTAATGAAGTGGTGTTTAACTTCTATATGTTTTGTCCTAGAATGACATATTGGATTTTTAGTTAAGTTAATTGAAGTAATGTTATCTATGTAGATTTTAATGTTGTTAAAGATTAAGCTAAAGTCTTGGAGAGTGTGCTTCATCCACGAGCCGAGAGACACACTCACCCATCGCAACGTGTTCCCGGTTGTAGATAAGGCAAAGCAATTCTGCTTCCTACTGCACAAAATCACTAGACTCGATCCGAGGATTTGACAACAAACACTCGTGCTCTTTCTATCGAGAATACTAACGGCATACTCGGAGACTGAGTAGCCAATTAGATTAAACTCGGTAGATCTAGGGTACCAAATACCTCGTTTACGTGCCCTTTAGATATCTAAGGATACGCACTAGGGTTAGGTGAGACTCCTTGGCACAGTTTGTAACCTTGCGCACATACTTCTACCGAATAAAATGTCGGGTCGGCTCGCGGTTAAGTATAGGAGACTTCCTATTGCGCTCCTATAGTATTTTAGGTCAACGGGTTTTCCTTCTACATCTTCGTTTATATTAACATTAGTTGCTATAGGTGTATTAATTATTTTAGCATCTTGCATTCCAAATCGATTTATTAAGTCCTTAGTATATTTTTGTTGATGTAAATATATTCCATCTTTAGTTTGTTTAATTTGTAAACCTAAGAAGAAACTTAACTCTCCTACTAAATTCATTTCAAATTCACTTTCCATAAGTGAGATGAATTAGTTTAGCGAGATCGAGTTGGTAGTTCCAAAATTATATCATCTACATAGATTTGGGCTATAAAGATTTCTTTTCCTACGGTTTTAACGAATAAGGTTGGGTCGACTAAACCTTGGTTGAATCCTTTGGACTTAAGATAGATCGAAAGCCTTTCGTACCAAGCTCTTGGGGCTTGTTTGAGTCCATATAGGGCTTTCTTAAGTCTAAGGACATGGTCAGTTTATCTAGATTTTCGAATCAGGAGGTTGGTAGCGTAAACTTCTTCCTTAATGTATCCATTCAAAAATGCTGACTTGACATCCATTTGAAACAATTTAAAACCTCGATGTGCGGATATGCTAACAACATTCGGATGGACTCTAGTCTTGCTACGGCGTAGGTCTCATCGTAATCTAAACCTTCGACTTGACTAAACCCTTTTTGCGACTAACCTAGCTTTATTTCTAACTACTTCACCTTTATCATCAAGTTTATTTGAAATACCCACCTTGTTCCAATAATTGATTTTCCTTAGGTGGTGGTACTAAGTCCCAGACTTCATTTCTAGTGAATTGAGCTAGCTCTTCTTGCATAGCAATAATCCAGTCGGGATCAAGAAGTGCTTGTTCAATAGTTTTGGGTTCGATTTTGGAAATTAATGAGATTTGACTAATGTTTCGGTATGAAGCTCTAGTTCGAACCCTAAATTTGGATCACCTATAACTTGATTGATAGGATGACTTGGGTTAGAGTCATCTATCACTTGGTCGATAGGATGACTTGGGTTAGGACGAGATTCAAGTTCAAGATCAGAGTCGGGTTCGCTATAAGTTGATTTGCTAGTTGGTTTTGTTAAGTATTGAACGGGTTCGTGTCCTTCGTCGAAAACTATATTAATGGTTTCTTCGACTCTAAGAGTGTCGTGATTGTATACCCTATAAGCTCTCTTGGTGGTTGAGTATCCTAGAAAGGTTCGATGAGGTTTTGGATTTGAATTTCCCTAGGTAATCCTTAGTGTTTAAGATATGTACCTTGCATCCAAATACCCTAAAGTATTTGATGTTCGGTATTTTATCGTGATAAATCTCGTACGAGGACTTTTGGTGCCTCTTTACCATAAGGATCCTATTTTGGACATAGCAAGCCGTACTAACGGCCTCTGCCCAAAATCTATCGGGTAGGTTATACTCGTTTAACATTGTCCTAGCGGCTTCTTGTAGGGTTCTATTTTCCGTTCGACTAACCCATTTTGTTGTGGGGTTCTAGGACATGAAAACTCATGGTGGTATCCGTTTAGGTTACAGAAATCTGTAAACCTGTGGTTTTCGAATTCACCACCATGATCGCTTCTAAGTCTTTTAATCTTAAGGTTCTTTTGATTTTTGATTAACCTACAAAGATTGATTAGTTGGTCTAGATCATTTTTATGTTTGATAAACCTAACCCAAGTAAATCTAGAATAGTCGTCAATTATGACTAAGCAAAATTGACTACCATTGAGTGACTTAGCTCCATGTGAATCAAATAGATCCATGTGTAGGAGCTCAAGAACACTTTTGGTTCGTTCTTGATTAGTTAATTGATGTTGTGTCCTAGATTGTTTACCTTGTTGACAAGCATTACATATTTTATTATCCAAGTTGTTTAGTTTAGGCAAACCTATAACCAAGCCACTCGACTCATCTTGTGGGCCGAGTCTTGGGTGCAGTGTCAGAGTCTTGATTGCCATAACCAAGATTCCTCTTCTTTGTGTCATAAGACACTTGGTTGAGGAGTTGGGTAAATTTATTGTGTAGATGTTGCTATTCCTAGTTCCTTTAAGTATTATTTTAGATGTTGCATTTATCTTGATTACGCATTCATTTTCTAGAAATATGACCTTATAATTGTTATCACACAATTGGCTTACACTAAGTAAATTATATTGAAAGTTTTCTACTAATAAGACATTTTGAATTGTAAAGTTAGAGTTGAGCTCAATATCACCCGATCCGATGATTTTGAGCTTGCCGTTATTCGAAGGCTACGATCCTTGTCGTTTGAATCGTAACGAAAATTTGAGTTGATCCGGTCATGTGTGGGAGCAACCAGCATCAACATCCATTGATCCTACATATAAGGTAGTTGGATCGGATATTGGAATTACTAAAGGGTTGTTTGTAAGTTTTAAACCTAAATCATCTCACCAATATCTACATGATCAAAACATGTTATTCCTATGTGTTATTGTGAGATGACTTTCAATTTTACTTGATTAATTTTAATGAATTTAAATTAACCAACATTAGGTTAGATTCGATTTAGTCTAAGCTCATCAAGTAATCTTTTCAAGAGATTAGCTTCAGGTCGTGGCGAGGCACAGAGGCCTTCTTTGATCGGAACACGACCACTTCCTTAGACAAAGCTAATTTCAAGAAATTGATAACTCGACTTACTTGAGACTACATCTTGGTCTAACTAGTTATTTTTGAAAAGAGGCTCCCGAGGCTCAATCTTTTAAATGAGGATTTTAGTTGATTATGAGTCCTATCTAACCATTCTAAAAATAAAGGAAAAACTAAGCATGCAATTTCTAAGACTTAACAAAAATACATTTTGTATTGGCTCCCCTGGACCATTGAATCGAGTGGGTCTATTCACATAGTGAATTTGGTCCATAGGAACCCAATACATGTTAGATCCTAAAGTTGAAATCAAAGTGATCTTAGGGACCCATGCTTGGACATTTTTCTTATGTTGGTTTACTATAGACATATATGACTTATTGGTTGTATTTGAGTTAAACCGAGTCCGCCTTGTTGTACAAGGCCCTTTGTGATCAAGTAAGAGGTCAAGTCCTTGGATCCCAAAGTGAACCTTTCAACGTGTTCCTAAGGTCTTGACTTGTGTTTTCAAAAGCGAGTTCTCAACTTCAAGCTTTTCAACAGGTTGAGTCCTCCTCTTGAATCTGAGTAGTCGAAGAGGTTAGGAGACCTCATGTTTGAGGAGGTTAACCTCCTCAATTAGGGTCTCGACCTTGGACTCGGACTTAGCTAGTTTCTTATTTAAAAATTTAATTGCACCATACAAAGTATTAAGTAACGACCGACTTACCCTTAATGATTCTTTTGAACCGGATACGGATCCGTGGCTTGTCTTGAATGGAAGCTCATCATCGGATTCGGACTCGGACTCTTCTTCGGTTTCTGAGTCGTGCTCGGTCGGCTTGGCCATTAGAGCTTGGATATCGTCTTCTTCCTCCGACAACTCCTCCCAAGTAGCGTTTAGCGCTTTCTTGGTCTTTGATGCGTTATTCTTTAGCTTTGGGCACTCGGACTTGATGTGGCCGACACTGTTGCACTCATAGCATCTAAAATTAGAAGTATTTGAATTAGGTTTAGGCTTACCTTGAGTTGTTGGTCGTTTTGTCTCTTGATCATCTTCCGAACTAGATTGACTAGTTCAGATTCTATTCGAGTCTACTTCCGATTCGGACTCGTCTTCTTCCTTGGGGTGGCTTGCTTGCGGGCTTCTTCTTCTTGGAACACAACTAACGCAATACTCTTCTCGGCACGGACCACGTTAGTTTGCTCATGTAATTCAAGTTCCGAAAACAATTCGTCTAACCTAATTTTAGAAAGGTCCTTGGAGACCTTGTAGGCATTGACCATGGATGCCCACAAGGTGGTCCTAGGAAACGAGTTAAGAGAATACCTGATAAGGTCGCGATTCTCGACCTTTTGTCCGATGGCATGGAGTTGGTTGACGATGTCTTGGATACGAGCATGTAGTTGAGTTGCGGTCTCGTTTTCCTGCATTTTCAAGTTATACAATTTATTTAAAAGTAAATCTCTTTTACATACCTTCGTGTTGTCGGTGCCTTCGTGTAGTTCCACTAGCTTGGTCCATAAGTCTTTTGCACTAATGAAGGGGCCGACGCGGTTGAGCTCTTCCTTGGACAACCCACATTGCAAGATTTGAGTTGCCTTGGCATCGGCTTCTACTTGTTTTTTCATGGAATTTGACCATTGATCGTAACCCAAAGATTCACCATCTTCATTAATAGGAAGTGTGAAACCGGTTTGGATTACGATCCACATCTCGATTTGGGTTTTAAGAAAGCATTCCATCCGACCCTTCCAATACGAAAGTCATTACGTTGTAAAGCGAAGTCGGGCGGTGCTAAACCCTTCGAGATGGGCCATTTAAAAACAAGAAGAAGAACGACGAAAAGAATCTTGCAAAACACACACGAAAAGAATATTCCAAGACTTTCGTCTTGGATTAGTAGTGCAGGAAGTAAAAAAAAATATATATAAAATGTAACTTGCAAAAAGAAATAAACAATCAAATGCGAATGTCGTTGAAGTTCCGGAGGACAACCTTACTCGGGATCTAACCCGAAGGACAACCTTATCCGGATCCTAAAGCCTCTAATGCAATTCTATATGTAGGAGAAGATAAGCAAGTGAAATAATTATACGAAAACAGAAATAAATAAATAAATAATCTGTAAAAAAAAAAGAAAAACAAAGCTAGATTGGTGGTTTCACCGAATCTTAGCGCCCCCGGCTCTGATACCAATTGTGGGATCGAAAGTGTCGCTAGAGGGGGGGGTGAATAGCGATACGGTGTCGTTAAAAACTTTTGCAATAAGTAAAAAGCAAGTAGAGAGTGCACAGCGGAAATATAAAGTAGACAAGATATTTTTACGTGGTTCACAATCTTTCGATTGCTAATCCACGGCCCTAGTGATCCTTGATCACTTACGGAGGGCAATTCACTAAAACCACTCCTCCTCGTTGGAGGTAGGAGCAACGATTACAAAAAGAAATCAAGGCAAAGGGACACTCCCCCTTTCCTTGTTACGATTAAAGCACAAAGACAATTTAAAGAAGTAGAACTTAAATAAATATACCGACAACTCTTATAAGTAGAAGATGTAGCTTTCGTTGTCGGCGACACTTCGTCGTAGCAAATGTGAGTAGTAGTAGCGGCGTTACGACGGCGTGTTGAGAGCTCTTGATTTCTTATTTTTTGCTTGGCGTGAACATGTCTATTTATGGATATTGATCTATGAATTTAGACATAGGTAGTGTCCAAGGTGAGGTTCTTATCCCCCAAGTCTTGCTCATCCACATCCTTTGCGCCAACTCAAGGATGAGGTGCTTCATCCAACCACCTTGTGCCACAACTCAAGGATGAGGTGCTCATCCAACCACCTTGTGCCACCTCAAGGAGGCCTTCACGCCAACTTGTTGGAGCCATCCAACTTGTGCCACATCATGGGAGCCAACCATCTTGTGCCAACTCTCCTCATTTTGGGCGTCCAAGCTTGATGGTGGTTTGCCAACCATCTTGTGCCAACTCACCTCATTTTGGGCGTCCAACTTGATGATGGTTTTGGATGTCCACCTTGATGCCACATCACCTAATTTTGAGGGTCCAAGCTTGGTGATGGTTTGGATGTCCACCTTGATGCCACATCACCCTTTGTACCAAAACACGAGTCAAGTCCAAATTCACCCCTTGAAATTCGAGCTCTTCTCGAGGTGGAACTAGACTAGCGATTAAGCGTAGTAGACGACGTCAAAGGGTTTTGGACTTAAAATATAAAGTACGATGGTTCTAACCATGATCTCGACCTAGACCTTCCATTGGAGGTATTGGGTCGGATCTACGCTAACGTCCTTGCCCGCTTTCACACGAGCTTACCTTGTAGCCTCGCTTCCGGTCTTCACCGAGTACCTCGGCTTCCTCCGAAATCCTCTGGCGTTGCGACCACCTCGGTTCCCACCGGGTCATGAGACCTTCCGCTCAACTTTAGCATTTCTGCACACTTAATTGAGCTCGTAAGATAACAAATATACCCTTAACTATTGAGCCTTTTGCCATAATCAAAATACCGGTTCGACTTTGGTGCCCACTGCACCAACAATTACATTGTAGATAACATAGTGTGTATTGTCACACAGGAGATCATGTTATTAGTTCCTTGTAGAGTATAAGTAAAGGCTCACAACCGAGATGGTTTTGGACAAACCATTGGTATGGTTGTAGTGTGATTTGTTATTAGTTTGTCTTGACGATAGAATTTTTAGTACACTTTGTGTGTATTGAGCAGGATCGACTTTGAGGTGATTCAATTTATTACTGACTAGATAATTGAATCGGACCTCAGATATTATGGTGTACATGCTCTTAATCCAGATATAATAATGGGCACATGTACTTAGTATTTATTTGTTTGATTTACCAATGGGCGAGATTTATAGATTAAATCGATAGGCTCGGTAAGTTGGGAAATGATATTATTTACTTGGTGTGTTGTTGATTATAGGAGGAAACCGTGTCCTATATATTAGGATGATGATGTCTCCTTGAGGAGGTCATAAGGATCATCATGTAAACCCTGCAGGTGGACTTGGTCCGGCATGATGAAGAGGTTGAGTGGTACTACTCATGGAGTTAGATGTTGATTAATTAATAGTCAGTAAATTAATTAATTGACGGGCATTCGAGATCTTAAACACGGGGAGATATTTCTTCAATTAATATATGGACCCCATATTTATTTATGGGAGTTGGTGAGGTAGATCAATGATAAACCTCTAGTGGAATGGATCGGACTTTATATGGGCTAGATCCATTGGGTGGCCAAGATCCAAATCCTCCTCATGGTCCTTATTGTAGCCTATTAAAAACCTCATGAAAGCCTAGATCCGACGGTGGAAAATGAAACCCTAAATCTGACAGTGGGAATTGAATCCCTAGATCTAACGGTGGAGATTGAAAGGAGGCTTAAGCTTAGCTCTATAAAAGGAGGGCTAAGGGATTGGGTGTGAAACATCTTTTGGGAGATTAGGGTTGTGGGAGAGGCTTTGGGCGGCAAGGAATTAGGGTTTTGATTCCTTATTGTTTTGGGTAGCGCCTATGGTCCAAGTAGCAAGGAGGTTAGGGTTTGGGCGGCGCCATATTTCATCACCCTCTCCTTGGTGGCCGGCGACAACAACAAAGAGGAGAAAGAGGTTTGATCTTTCTCCAAAGGAATTGTGTCCGGAACTAGATTGGAGAAGAAGGGAGCTTATTATCTTCCTTTTGATCTTAGTGAACAAGGAAAGGAAAATACATGATCTAGGAGGTTTCATCTCTTGGAGGATCGTTGCCCACACAACGTCCAAGAGGAGGATAGGACATACAATAGAAGACCAAGAGGTAAAAAAAAGATATAATTCTTGTTTTGGTTTCCTTTTGTTTCTTTGTATGATATATGAAATTGCATGTGGCTAATTTACATGGACCCCGAAGATAAATACAAAAATCGGCGATCCGTACATCATCTATTTCGTGGCTAGTCGAGGAAAAGAGTTAGGTTGCTTGAACAACTAGTTTGTTCAAGAGACCACTCTAATCGAATAACTGATGATGGATAGGTTGCTTGGGTAATCCATCATCATCTTGGATTAATTTTTTTAATCTAGGGACGTAGATGGGATCGTCATGCACAAGCGACCAAGTTGAAGCGGGAAGCAAAGCTTCGACCTTTAAAAAGGAGGCAGGCGGTGATCTCTACTCTGCGACCTTCTCGAGTTGAATCTGAGCTGTGCAACGAGCAACTCTTCTAGGCGTCGTTGGAGTGAACTGTTGGAATGTATACTGAAAGCCTTGCTCTTTTTATATGAACATTTTATTTTGAAATAAGAATCACATGATCATTGTTTGCACTTTATATATCTATTCATATTGTCTAATATTTTACATTGTAGATAACATGGTGCTTGGTGTGGCACAGAAGATCATGTTATCAGTCCTTTATAGAATATAAGTAGAGGCTCACAACCAAGATGGTTTTGGACAAACCATTGGCATGGTTGTAGTGTAGCTTGGTATTGTTTTGTCTTGAGCATAGAGTTACACTAGTACACTTAGGTGTATTGAGCAGGATCGACATAGAGGTGATTCAATTTATTGCTGACTACATAATTGAATCGGACCTCGGATATTATGTTGTACATGCTCTTAATCCCGATATAATAACGGGAAAATGTACTTAGTATTTATTTCTTTGATTTACCGTAGGGTGAGATTTAGATTGATTAAATCAATATGCCCGGTAAGTTGGGAAATAATATTATTTACATGGTGTGTCGTTGATTATAGGAGGAAACCGTGTCCTATATATTAGGTTGATGATGTCCCCTTGAGGCGCTCATAAGGTTCATCATGTAAACCCAGCTGGTTGACTTAGTCAACATGATGATAAGGTTGAGTGGTACTACTCGAGGAGTTAGATGTTAATTAATTGATGGTCAGTAAATCAATTAATTGACGGACATTCGATATCTTAAACATGGGGAGATGGATGTACAAATAATATATGGAGCCCATATTGATTTATGGGGGTTGGTGAGGTAATTCAATGATGATCCTCTAGTGGAATGGAACATCATTGATGGATCAAGTTTGTGTGGTTCCGATCCATCGGGTGGCCAAGATCCAACTCCTCCTCATGGTCCCTATTGTATCCTAATATAATCCTCATGAAGTCAAGATCCAAGAATGTAAAACAAAACCCTAGAACCGACGGTTGAGATTAAATCTCTAGATCCGACGGTTGGGATGAAACCCTAGATCCGACGGTTGGGATTAAATCCCTAGATCCGACGGTTGGGATGAAACTCTAGATCCGATGATGGGGATAAAACCCTAGATCCGACGGTGAAGATTAAATCCCTAGATCCAATGGTTGGGATTAAATCCCTAGATCTGACGGTTGGGATGAAACTCTAGATCCGACGGTTGGGATAAAACCCTAGATCTGACGGTGGAGATTAAATCCCTAGATCCGACGGTGGAGATTAAAGGAGGCTTAAGCCAAATTCTATAAATATAGGGCTAAGGCTTGGGCAGCAAGGATGGTTCTTTGGATTAGGGTTTTGCCTCTCAAGAGTTTAGGCAGCTAGGGTTTGGTGTGTCGTTTGGGCGGCAAGAAGGAAGGAGATTAGGGTTTCTTCCTTTTCTCCTTGGTGGCCAGCGCTCACTCCATCCTCCTCCTTGTGCTTCCCATTCATTGGTGGTCGGCGCAACATTGTCACAAGGTTGGCCGACGCTCAACCATTCACTGCCACGTGTTACATCGAGCTCCTTGGCTTGGTGGCCGGATCTAGAAAGGAGAAGGAGCTTTGTTTGGTTCTTCTCTTTGTTCGGAGCGAACAAGGAAGAGAAGAACGTGATCTAGGAGTCTTCTACTCGTGGAGGATCTTCGCCCACACGACGTCCACGAAGAGGATAGGACATACGGTAGAAGATCGTGAGGTATAAAAGTTTTATAACTTTATTTTCTGATCATAGCATGTTCTAGTATTCATGATTGTACTAGTTCGCATATGCATGTATTTGTATAATCATGGAGCCCGAAGACGAACACAAAAACCGGCGATCCATCCGTCGTCTCTTCCGCGGCTAATCAACTAGAAGAGTTGTGTTGCTTGAACAACTAGTTTGTTCAAGCGATCACTCAAGTTGTTAGCACGACGACGAAGTGGTTATGCTTAGGAAACTCATCCCATCCGGATTAGTTTGTTTCATTATTGAAAATTTTAATCCGGGGACATGAGAGCCAATGAGCCTCCTAAGCAACTCCCTTCGATTGGTATCAGAGCCACGGTTTCCGGTTTTGTGTGTTTTGGATTCGGTTACTTTCATGCACATATCATATATTGAGTATGCCGAATAATAGTAGGATGTGCGTAGGCTAACTTTTTGGTTGCAGGCCTAAGATCCGACTATTATGGCTATTTGTATGTATGTGATTGTTTTGTGTGTGATTGTATGTATATTATTTGAATCCTCGGGGTTGACGAGGCTAGATTAGTATTTAATTTTTGTAATTAAATACGGCATTGTTTAGCCACTCATTTTAGTTTACTTTCGATCTAGATTATTTGTACACTTCTTCATGGAGTATAGGATCGATGGATGTAAATTAAAATAGTTTATCTCGGCTCGGATCTCTTTGGTGACTTGCGCACGGGAAAAGATGGAGCGGACGAGGTGGCGATACGACGGGATGCGTATTGGAGAACAATGCCATAATAGTTGGAAAAATTCTATTTTTTCCATATTTATTGTTGATTTGTTTTTATATGCATATTGTGTATGCTTGAAAATTCCTCATTGTCAATTTACTAAGTGGGAGATGGACATTTTAATTAATTCCCGTGGCCTCCATTACAATTTGACGTGTGATGCAACAAACTTGCGCGTTGACTCTGAGTGCCTTCCTCCCCATCGGATGGGTTTGTTTGCGGATCACTAGGTCAAATAATGGTTATAGGAAATTATTTAGGAGCGTGTGTACTTCCCCATCGGTAAGGCACATAATCCGAAATAATTCCCTTAGTATCGTGTAATGGTGCACACTTAGATGCAAATACAAGTATCCTCCCCATCGGAGTCACTGCTTTTATTTGTAGGGCCAAAGAAAACCAACTATTAATTTTATTTGTCAAAAAGTAAGGTTGACAAGATAATAAAATTAATAGGTAAAACCTCCTCTTACAAATGTAGAATTCGTATACATCCACACAGCGTGGCATGCGATATTCTCGGCGTTTTGAGTGTTGGAATGTATACTGAAAGCCTAGCTCTTTTTGTACGGACATTTTATTTTGAAATAAGAATCACATGATCATTGTTTGCATTTTATATATTCATTATATATGTGTGCATATTGTCTAAATATTTTACATTGTAGATAACATGGTGCTTGGTGTGGCACAGAAGATCATGTTATCAGTTCCTTGTAAAATATAAGTATAGGCTCACAACCAAGATGGTTTTGGACAAACCATTGGTATGGTTGTAGTGTAGCTTGGTATTGTTTTGTCTTGAACATAGAGTTACACTGGTACACTTAGGTGTATTGAGTAGGACCGACATAGAGGTGATTCAATTTAGTACTGACTACATAATTGAATCGGACCTCGGATATTATATTGTACATGCTCTTAATCCCGATATAATAACGGGCACATGTACTTAGTATTTATTTCTTTGATTTACCAGTGGGTGAGATTTAGATGGATTAAATCAATATGCCCGGTAATTTGGGGAATAATATTATTTACATGGTGTGCCGTTGATTATAGGAGGAAACTGTGTCCTATATATTAGGTTGATGATGTCCCCTTGAGGAGCTCATAAGGTTCATCATGTAAACCCAGCTGGTTGACTTAGTCAACATGATGATAAGGTTGAGTGGTACTACTCGAGGAATTAGATGTTAATTAATTGATGGTCAGTAAATCAATTAATTGACGGACATTCGATATCTTAAACACGGGGAGATTAATGTACAAATAATATATGGAGCCCATATTGATTTATGGGGGTTGGTGAGGTAGTTCAATGATGATCCTCTAGTGGAATGGAACATCATTGATGGATCAAGTTTGTGTGGTTCCGATCCATCGGGTGGCCAAGACCCAACTCCTCCTTATGGTCCCTATCGTAGCCTAATATAATCCTTATGAAGTCTAGATCCAAGAATGTAAAACAAAACCTAGAACCAATGGTTGGGATTAAATCCCTAGATCCGATGGTTGGATGAAACCCTAGAACCAACGGTTGGGATTAAATCCCTAGATCCGATGGTTAGGATGAAATCCTAGAATCGACGGTTGGGATTAAATCCTTAGATCCGATGGTTGGGATAAAACCCTAGATCCGACGGTTGGGATGAAACCCTAGAATCGACGGTTGGGATGAAATCCTAGATCTGATGGTTGGGATTAAACCCTAGATCCGACGGTTGGGATAAAACCCTAGATCCGACGGTGTAGATTAAATCCCTAGATCCGACGGTGGAGATAAAAGGAGGCTTAAGCCTAATCCTATAAATAGAGGCTTAGGTTGGGCGGCAAGATAAGTTTTTGGATTTAGGGTTTGGCTCTTGGAGAGGTGGGCGGCTAGGGTTTGGAGCAAGGGTGGGCGGCAACTATCTTCTTCCTTCTAGTTGTTGCCGGCACCCAACTTGCACCATCAATACTTGGCCGGCGCCCAACCTTAAGGCTTTTCTCTTCTTCCTTGGCCGGCGGTTCTCCTCCCATTTGTGGCCGGTTCTCTTCCTCCTCCCTATTCTCCAAAAGTGGTCGGCGGCAACTCTTCTTGGAGAAGTTGGCCGGCGCATCATCCATTGCTCCTTGGCCGGCGGTTGCACCAAATTCCCTAATTTGGTGGCCGGTTCTAGATAGGAAAGGTATTTGCTAGTTCTTCTCTTTGTTCGCAGCGGAGAAGGTAGAGAAGAAAGCGATCTAGAAGACTTCTACTCGTGGAGGATCTTCGTCCATACGTCGTCCACGAGAAGGATAGGACATACGGTAGAAGATCGTGAGGTATAAAGTTATTTTAACTTTATGTACAGATCTGAGCATGTTCTTATTTGTTTTAATTATGCATGTGTGTGTATGAATATATATTGTATAATCATGGACCCCGAAGACAAACACAAAAACCGGCGATCCATCCGTCGTCTCTTCCGCGGCTAACCAACTAGAAGAGTTGTGTTGCTTGAACAACTAGTTTGTTCAAGTGACCACTCAAGTTGTTAGCACGACGACGAATAGATTGTGCTAAGGAAGCTCATCCCATCCGGATTAAGCCTTTTATTAGTGAAAATTTTAATCCGGGGACATGGGATCCAATGAGCCTCCGATGCGGCCACCTAACAACTGGTATCAGAGCCAACGGTTTCCGGTTTTGTGTGTTTTGGATTCGGTTAATTTTTATGCATTTTTCATATATTATATGTGCCGGATAATAGTAGGATATGCGTAGTTTAACTCTTTGGTTGCAGGCATAAGATCCGACTATTATGGCCATGTGTGTGTATGTGAATGGATGTGTGTAAAAATTTATTATTTGAATCCTCGGGGTTGACGAGGCTAGATTAGTATTTAATTTTTGTAATTAAATACGGCATTGTTTAGCCGATCATTTTAGTTTACTTTTGATCTAGATTATTTGTACACTCCTTCGTGGAGTATAGGATCGATGGATGTAAATAAAATGATTTATCTCGGCTCGGATATCTGTGGTGACTTGCGCACGGGAAAAGGTGGAGCGGACGAGGTGGCGACACGACGGGATGCATATTGGAGGACAATGCCATAATAGTTGGAAAAAAATTCTATTTTTCCATATTTATTGCTTATTTGTTTTATATGCATGTTGTGTATGTTTAAAATTCCTCGATTTCAATTTACTAAGTGGGAGAGGGATATTTTAATTAATTCCTGCGGCCTCCATTACAATTTGACGTGTGATGCAACAAACTTGCGCGTTGGCTTTGAGTTCCTTCCTCCCCATCGGATGGGTTTGTTGCGGATCACTAGGTCAAATAATGGTTATAGGAAATTATTTAGGAGCGTGTGTACTTCCTCATTGGTAAGGCACATAATCCGAAATAATTCCCTTAGTATCGTGTAATGGTGCACACTTAGATACAAATAAAGGTATCCTCCCCATTGGAGTCACTGCTTTTATTTGTAGGGATAAAGAGGAACCAACTATTAATTTTATTTGTCAAAAAGTAAAGTTGACAAGATAATAAAATTAATGGGTAAAACCTCCTCTTACAAATGTGGAATTCGTATACGTCCACACTATCGTGGCATGCAATATTCTCGGTGTTTTGAGGTGTTGGTTGATTTCAGGATTTTATTGTTTTGAGGAATCAATAATATTTGAAATCTAATATTTTGATCATTGTGATTTTTAGGATTTTCAAATGGCTTTCAACCCACTTGCTGTGATTTTAAAAGAAAACAAACTTACTGGTCCAAACTACATTGATTGGAAAAGAAACCTGGATATTGTCCTAACTGCGGAGGAGTACAAATTTGTACTCTTCGAGGTCTGTCCTCCTAAGCCCTCCGATGACTCTGATGAAAAGGAGAAAGAACATTATAAGAAATGGGTTAAGGCAGATGAGATGACGCGGTGTTACATTTTGGCATCTATGTCAAATGTGCTACAACATCAGCATCAGGCCATAGCCACTGCTTATGATATGATGTTCAATCTCAAGGAACTTTTCGGACAACAGAGTAGGGCGGCTAGGCAGGAGGCAATGAGAAACTTGATGACGACCACCATGGTCGAGGGAACACCCATTAGGGATCATGTTCTCAAGATGATGGCTCATCTTAATGAGATGGAAGTCCTCGGAGCTGAGATCGATGGGGAAACCCAGGTCGATATCATTCTCCAGTCTACGCTAGGAGTTTTGAGCGATTCGCCTCAACTACAACATGAACAAGAGGTTGTATTCGTTGGCGAGCTTCGTGAGAACTCCAGGTGGCAGAGGGGCTTTTTCGTCAGAGTTCTCAAGCCATGGTCGCTCAGAAGGTTTCTTCCTCTAAACCGAAAGGTAAGAAGAAGAAGAAGCAAGGTGGAGCGAAGAAGGTGGCAGTGGGGCCTCAGGTAGGAGTGAAGAAGACGAAAGGCAAGTGCTTCACTTGCAAGCAGACTGGACATTGGAAGGCGGGCTATCCTCGCCGAAAGAACAAAGGTATATCTTCTTGTTTAGTTGTTGAAACATGTTTAGCGGTGTTATCTACCAGTGCCTGGTGTGTAGATACAGGAGCCACTGATCATGTCTGCAATACTTTGCAGGGGTTCCAGGAAACTCGACGACTAGCTGAGGGAGAGATTACCATCTTCATGGGCAATGCTTAAAATGTGGCGGCTATTGCAGTGGGAGACGTTTATTTATCTTTTGATAGGAATAAAGTTTTGGTTTTGAGAAATTGTCTTTATGTACCTACTTTTAGAAAGAATTTAATTTCAGTTTCTAAATTGTTTTTGGATGGATATTATGTTTCTTTTAATGACAAGGTGGTTATAAAAAGGAATAGGGAGATTATCTATTCTGGTACATTGGTTGGCAATTTATATACTATTGAACCAAAAACTCCCACGATGCAAATATAAGTAAATAACTCATCTTCTAAATCTAATAAGAGAAAAGAACCTTCGCAAATGAACTAAACATATCTTTGGCATCTAAGGCTTGGTCATATTAACCTAAGTAGAATTCAAAGGTTGATAGCTGATGGACCTTTGGGTTCATTAGTGGTGGAGGATCTCCCAACCTGCGAATCTTGCTTGGAAGGTAAAATGACCAAGAGGCCTTTTGAGGCCAAGGGGTATAGAGCCAAAGATGTGTTAGAATTGGTTCATTCTGATTTGTGCGGTCCTATGTCTATCCAGGCAAGAGGTGGCTTTGAATACTTCGTCTCTTTTATAGACGATTATTCAAGGTATGGATACATTTACTTGATGCGCCGCAAGTCTGAATGCTTTGACAAGTTCAAAGAATTCAAGGCTGATGTGAAGAACCGTCAAGGTAAAAGTATCAAGACATTACGATCTGATCGTGGTGGCGAGTACCTCTTGGGAGAGTTTAGGAGTTACTTATCAGAGGCTGGGATTCAATCCCAATTGTCCGCACCTGGCACACCCCAGCAGAATGGTGTGGCGGAGCGAAGGAATAGGACTCTTATGGAGATGGTCAGATCGATGATGAGTTATTCTGAGTTACCTGATTCGTTCTGGGGGTTTGCTCGAACAAGAAGACACATACGAACTTGGTTCCATCTAAGCGACCCTCTACCCCCAGAGTTGTGGATCGGGCGAAAGCCTAGTCTAAGACATATTCGATTTGGGGTAGTCCAAAGACATGTCTTTGAAGGGAGATCTTTGGTAAGTTGGAATCTCGCATGGCGCTTGTTTGTTGGCTACCCTAAGGGAACGAAGGGTGGTTTATTCTATAGTCCTAGAGATCAGAAGGTGATCGTGAGTACGAATGCCAGATTTCTAGAGGAAGACTATGTGATGAACCACAAGCCCACGAGTAGGATTGTTCTTGAGGAGATGACAGGGGAAGTCCCGACTTCAGTACCACCGGTAAAAGAGGAGACACTATAAGTCACTGCACCGCGTGTCACAGAGCATACACAGGAGGCACCTCGTCGTAGTGGGAGGGTTGTTAGACAACCCGACAGATTCATGTTTTTGGGAGAGTCTTCGGACTTAGTCCCTGGTGAACATGAACCTGATCCCTGGACATATGACGAGGCAATCCAAGATAGAGATGCAGTATCTTGGCAAAGAGCGATGAATTCAGAGATAGAATCTATGGATTCTAATCAGGTCTGGGAGCTAGTAGAGCCACCCGATGGTATAAAAACCATTGGATGCAAGTGGATCTATAAGAGAAAGAGAGGAGTAGACGGGAAGGTTGAAACCTTCAATGCTAGGCTTGTTGCGAAAGGGTATACTCGGAAAGAGGGTATCGATTATGAGGAGACCTTTTCGCCGGTAGCTATGGTTAAGTCTATCTGGATTCTCTTATCTATAGCTGCTCATATGGATTATGAGATTTAACAGATGGATGTCAAGACAGCTTTCCTTAACGGAAGTCTTGAGGAGAACATCTATATGCGGCAACCAGATAGATTCATTGCTAAAGGCAAAGAGCATCTTGTATGTAAGCTTAATCGGTCCATTTATGGATTGAAGTAAGCTTCTAGATCTTGGAACATCCGCTTTGATGAGGTAATCCAGTCATATGGATTTATTCAAAGTCCGGATGAGCCTTGTGTATACAAGAGATGTGACGAAAACGTAGTGGTGTTTGTTGTACTATACGTAGATGACATTTTGTTAGTTGGCAACAATATCAAAGTGTTATCAGACGTTAGGGTATGGTTGTCCAAACAGTTTGATATGAAGGACTTGGGAGAAGTGGGACACATCCTTGGGATCAAAGTTATAAGGGATCGCAAGAAAAGGATGTTGTGCTTGTCTCAAGCTTCATACATTGACACTATCCTTGCTCGTTTTAGCATGCAGAACTCCAAGAAAGGTTTTCTACCTTTTAGGCATGGAGTTCCTTTGTCTAAAGAGATGTGTCCCAAAACATCAAAGGAGATAGAGGACATGAAGGCGGTTCCTTATGCTTCGGCAGTAGGAAGCCTTATGTATGTTATGCTATGTACGAGACCGGATATCTGCTTTGCCGTGGGCATTGTTAGCAGATATCAGAGTAATCCTGGACAGGGACATTGGACTTCGGTAAAGCTTATATTGAAGTACCTGAGAAGGACTAGGGATTATATGCTGGTTTACCGGGCAGATCAATTAGTCCCTGTGGGTTACACGGATTCGGATTTCCAATCAGATAGGGACAAGAGTAAGTCTACCTCGGGGTTTGTGTTTACTTTTGGAGGTGGAGCCATAGCATGGAGGAGTGTCAAGCAGAAATGTGTGGCGGACTCTACCATGGAAGCTGAGTATGTGGCAGCCTCTGAGGCAGCCAAGGAAGCTGTATGCCTCAGGAACTTCTTGATGGACTTGGATGTGATTCCTGGTTTGCCCAGAACTATCACAATTTATTGTGATAATAGTGGTGCAGTTGCAAACTCGAAGGAACCACGAGCCCATAAGGCGAGTAAACACATAGAGCGCAAGTACCACCTCACGACGAAATGCGAGGAGGAGAAGTTGCTGTCGCCAAGATTGCATCAGAGGATAACCTGGCGGATCCATTCACTAAGGCCCTTCCAGCGAAAGCGTTTGATAGGCATGTGGAGGACATGGGGATCAGATGTATGACAAAGTGATGACGGCATAGTCTTTTAGTATAAGTGGGAGATTGTTGGAATGTATACTAAAAGCCTAGCTCTTTTTGTATGGACATTTTATTTTGAAATAAGAATCACATGATCATTGTTTGCATTTTATATATTCATTATATATGTGTGCATATTGTCTAATTATTTTACATTGTAGATAACATGGTGCTTGGTGTGGCACAGAAGATCATGTTATCAGTTCCTTGTAAAATATAAGTAGAGGCTCACAACCAAGATGGTTTTGGATAAACCATTGGCATGGTTGTAGTGTAGCTTGGTATTGTTTTGTCTTGAACATAGAGTTACACTGGTACACTTAGGTGTATTGAGTAGGACCGACATAGAGGTGATTCAATTTAGTACTGACTACATAATTGAATCGGACATCGGATATTATGTTGTACATGCTCTTAATCCCGATATAATAACGGGCACATGTACTTAGTATTTATTTCTTTGATTTACCAGTGGGTGAGATTTAGATGGATTAAATCAATATGCCCGGTAAGTTGGGGAATAATATTATTTACATGGTGTGCCGTTGATTATAGGAGGAAACTGTGTCCTATATATTAGGTTGATGATGTCCCCTTGAGGAGCTCATAAGGTTCATCATGTAAACCCAGCTGGTTGACTTAGTCAACATGATGATAAGGTTGAGTAGTACTACTCGTGGAATTAGATGTTAATTAATTGATGGTCAGTAAATCAATTAATTGATGGACATTCGATATCTTAAACACGGGGAGATTAATGTATAAATAATATATGGAGCCCATATTGATTTATGGGGGTTGGTGAGGTAGTTCAATGATGATCCTCTAGTGGAATGGAACATCATTGATGGATCAAGTTTGTGTGGTTCCGATCCATCTGGTGGCCAAGACCCAACTCCTCCTTATGGTCCCTATCGTAGCCTAATATAATCCTTATGAAGTCTAGATCCAAGAATGTAAAACAAAACCTAGAACCAACGGTTGGGATTAAATCCCTTGATCCGATGGTTGGATGAAACCCTAGAACCAACGGTTGGGATTAAATCCCTAGATCCGATGGTTAGGATGAAATCCTAGAATCGACGGTTGGGATTAAATCCTTAGATTCGATGGTTGGGATAAAACCCTAGATCCGACGGTTGGGATGAAACCCTAGAACCGACGGTTGGGATGAAATCCTAGATTTGATGGTTGGGATTAAACCCTAGACCCGACGGTTGGGATAAAACCCTAGATCCGACGGTGGAGATTAAATCCCTAGATCCGACCGTGGAGATAAAAGGTGGCTTAAGACTAATCCTATAAATAGAGGCTTAGGTTGGGCGGCAAGATAAGTTTTTGGATTTAGGGTTTGGCTCTTGGAGAGGTGGGCGGCTAGGTTTTGGAGCAAGGGTGGCCGGCAACTATCTTCTTCCTTCTAGTTGTTGCCGGCGCCCAACTTGCACCATCAATACTTGGCCGGCGCCCAACCTTAAGGCTTTTCTCTTCTTCCTTGTCCGGCAGTTCTCCTCCCATTGGTGGCCGTTTCTCTTCCTCCTCCCTATTCTCCAAAAGTGGCCGGTGACAACTCTTCTTGGAGAAGTTGGCCGGCGCATCATCCATTGCTCCTTGGCCGGCGGTTGCACCAAATTCCCTAATTTGGTGGCCGGTTCTAGATAGGGAAGGTATTTGCTAGTTCTTCTCTTTGTTCGCAGAGGACAAGGTAGAGAAGAAAGCGATCTAGAAGACTTCTACTCGTGGAGGATCTTCGTCCACACGTCGTCCACGAGAAGGATAGGACATACGGTAGAAGATCGTGAGGTATAAAGTTATTTTAACTTTATGTACAGATCTGAGCATGTTCTTATTTGTTTTGATTATGCATGTGTGTGTATGAATATATATTGTATAATCATGGACCCCGAAGACAAACACAAAAATCGGCGATCCATCCGTCGTCTCTTCCGCGGCTAACCAACTAGAAGAGTTGTGTTGCTTGAACAACTAGTTTGTTCAAGCGACCACTCAAGTTGTTAGCACGACGACGAATAGGTTGTGCTAAGGAAGCTCATCCCATCCGGATTAATCCTTTCATTAGTGACAATTTTAATCCGGGGACATGGGAGCCAATTAGCCTCCGATGCGGCCACCTAACATTGAGGTGTTGGTTGATTTCGGAATTTTATTGTTTTGAGGAATCAATAATATTTGAAATATAATATTTTGATCATTGTGATTCTTAGGTTTTTCAAATGCCTTTCAACCCACTTACTGTGATATTAAAATAAAATAAACTTACTGGAACAAACTACATTGATTGGAAAAGAAATCTGGATATTGTCTTAACTGTGGAGGAGTACAAATTTGTACTCTTCGAGGTCTGTCCCCCTAAGCCCACCGATGACTCTGATGAAAAGGAGAAAGATAGTTATAAGAAATGGATCAAGGCAGATGAGATGGCGCGGTGTTACATTTTGGCATCTATGTCAAATGTGCTGCAACATCAGCATCAGGCCATGGCCATAGCTTATGACATGATGTTCAATGTCAAGGAACTTTTCGAGCATCAGAGTAGGGTGGCTAGACAGCAGGCTATGAGAAACTTGATGACGACCACCATGGTCGAGGGAACACCTGTTAGGGATCATGTTCTCAAGATGATGGCTCATCTTAATGAGAAGTCCTCGGAGCTGAGACTGATGGGGAAACCCAGGTCGATATAATTCTCCAGTCTCTGCCTAGGAGTTTTGAGCAGTTCCGCCTCAACTACAACATGAACAAAAGGTTGTATTCATTGGCGGAGCTTTTGACAGAACTCCAGGCGGCAGAGGGGCTTTTTCGTCAAAGCGCTCAAGCCATGGTTGCTCAGAAGGTTTCTTCTTCTAAACCGAAAGGTAAGAAAAAGAAGAAGCAAGGTGGAGCAAAGAAAGTGGCAGTGGGACCTCAGGCAGGAGTGAAGAAGCCGAAAGGCAAGTTCTTCACTTGCAAGAAGACTGGACATTGGAAGGCGGACTATCCTCGCCGAAAGAACAAAGGTATATCTTCTTGTTTAGATGTTGAAACATGTTTAGCGGTGTTATCTACCAGTCCTTGGTGTGTAGATATAGGAGCCACTGATCATGTCTACAATACTCTGCAGGGGTTCCAGGAAACCCGACGACTAGCTGAGGGAGAGATTACCGTCTTCATGGGCAATACTTCAAAGGTGGCGACTATTGCAGTGGGAGACGTTTATTTATCTTTTGATAGGAATAAAGTTTTGGTTTTGAGAAATTGTCTTTATGTACCTACTTTTAGAAAGAATTTAATTTCAGTTTCTAAATTATTTATGGATGGATATTCTGTTTCTTTTAATGACAAAGTGGTTATAAAAAGGAATAGGGAGATTATCTGTTCTGGTACATTGGTTGGCAATTTGTATACTCTTGAACCGAAAACTCCCACGATGCATATAGAAGTAAATAACTCATCTTCTAAGTCTAATAAGAGAAAAGAACCTTCGAAAATGAACCAGATATATCTTTGGCATCTAAGGCTTGGTCATATTAACCTGAGCAGAATTCAAAGGTTGATAGCTGATGTACCTTTGGGTTCATTAGTGGTGGAGGATCTCCTAACCTGCGAATCTTGCTTCGAAGGTAAAATGACCAAGAGGCCTTTCAAGGCCAAGGGGTATAGAGCAAAAGATGTGTTAGAACTTGTTCATTCTGATTTGTGCGGTCCTATGTCTATCCAGGCAAGAGGTGGTTTTGAATACTTCGTCTCTTTTATAGACGATTATTCAAGGTATGGATACATTTACTTGATGCGCCGCAAGTCTGAATGCTTTGACAGGTTCAAAGAATTCAAGGCTGATGTGGAGAACCGTAAAGGTAAGAGTATCAAGACCCTACAATCTGATCGTGGTTGTGAGTACCTCTTGGGAGAGTTTAGAAATTACTTATCAGAGGCTGGGATTCAATCCCAATTGTCTGCACCTGGCACACCCCAGCAGAATGGTGTAGCGGAGCGAAGGAATAGGACTCTTATAGGGATGGTTAGATCGATGATGAGTTATTCAGAGTTGCCAGTTTCGTTGTGGGGGTATACGCTGGATACGGCAATGTATACTCTGAACTTGGTTCCATCTAAATCAGTACCTTCTACCCCTGTAGAATTGTGGACTGGGTGAAAGCCTAGTCTGAGACATATTCGGATATGGGGGAGTCCAGCACATGAGCTGAAGGGAGATGCTGGTAAGTTGGAATCTCGTACAGAAGTACGCTTTTTTGTTGGCTACCCTAAGGTAACGAAGGGTGGTTTGTTCTATAGTCCTAGAGATCAGAAGGTGATCGTGAGTACGAATGCCAGATTTCTAGAGGAGGACTATGTGATGAACCACAAGCCCACGAGTAGGATTGTTCTTGAGGAGTTGACAGGGGAAGTCCCGACTTTAGTACCACCGATACAAGAGGAGATACAACAAGTCACTGCACCGCGTGTCACAGAGCATACACAGGAGGCACCTTGTCGTAGTGGGAGGGTTGTTAGACAACCTGAGAGATTCATGTTCTTGGGAGAGTCTTCGGACTTGGTCTCTGGTGAATAGGAACCTGATCCCTGGACATATGATGAGGCACTCCAAGATAGAGATGCAGTATCTTGTCAAAGAGCGATGAATTCAGAGATAGAATCTATGGATTCTAATCAGGTCTAGGAGCTAGTAGAACCACCCGATGGTGTAAAAGCCATTGGATGCAAGTGGATCTACAAGAGAAAGAGAGGAGTAGACGAGAAGGTTGAGACCTTCAAAGCTAGGCTTGTTGCGAAAGGGTATACTCAGAAAGAGGGTATCGATTATGAGGAGACCTTTTCGCCGGTAGCTATGCTTAAGTCTATCCGGATTCTCTTATCTATAGTTGCTCATATGGATTATGAGATTTGGCAGATGGATGTCAAGACAGCTTTCCTTAACGGAAGTCTTGAGGAGAACATCTATATGCGGCAATCAGAGGGATTCATTGCTAAAGGCAAAGAGCATCTTGTATGTAAGCTTAATCGGTCCATTTATGGATTGAAGCAAGCTTCTAGATCTTGGAACATCCACTTTGATGAGGTAATCCAGTCATATGGATTTATTCAAAGTCCGGATGAGCCTTGTGTATACAAGAGATGTGACGGAAACGTAGTGGTATTTCTTGTACTATACGTAGATGACATTTTGTTAGTTGGAAACAATATCAGAGTGTTATCAGACGTAAGCGTATGGTTGTCCAAACAGTTTGACATGAAGGACTTGGGAGAAGTGGGGCACATCCTTGGGATCAAGGTAATAAGGGATCGCAAGAAAAGGATGTTGTGCTTATCTCAAGCTTCATACATTGACACTATCCTTGCTTGTTTTAGCATGCAGAACTACAAGAAAGGTTTTCTACCTTTTAGGCATGGAGTTCCTTTATCTAAAGAGATGTGTCCCAAAACATCAAAGGAGATAGAGGACATGAAGGCGGTTCTTATGCTTCGGCAGTAGGAAGTCTCATGTATGCTATGCTATGTACTAGACCAGATATCTGCTTTGCCATGAGCATGGTTAGCAGATATCAGAGTAATCCTGGACAGGGACATTGGACTGTGGTAAAGCATATATTGAAGTACCTGAGAAGGACTAGGGATTATATGCTGGTTTACCGGGCAGATCAATTAGTCCCTGTGGGATACACGGATTCTGATTTCCAATCAGATAGGGATAACAGTAAGTCTACCTCGGGTTTTGTGTTTACTTTTGGAGGTGGAGCCATAGTATGGAGGAGTGTCAAGCAGAAATGCGTGGCGGACTCTACCATGGAAGCTGAGTATGTGGCAGCCTCTGAGGCAGCCAAGGAAGTTGTATGGCTCAGGAACTTCTTGATGGACTTGGATGTGATTCCTGGTTTGCCCAGATCTATCACAATTTATTTTGATAACAGTGGTGCAGTTGCAAACTCGAAGAAACCACGAGCCCATAAGGCAAGTAAACACATAGAGCGCAAGTACCACCTGATACGAGAGATCATAAAGCGAGGAGAAGTAGCTGTCGCCAAGATTGCATCAGAGGATAACCTGGCGGATCCATTCACTAAGGCCCTTCCAGCGAAAGCGTTTGATAGGCATGTGGAGGACATGGGGATCATATGTATGGCAGTGTGATTACAGCATAGTCTTTTAGTATAAGTGGGAGATTGTTGGAATGTATACTGAAAGCCTTGCTCTTTTTGTATGAACATTTTATTTTGAAATAAGAATCACATGATCATTGTTTTCACTTTATATATGTGTGCATATTGTCTAATATTTTACATTGTAGATAACATGGTGCTTGGTGTGGCACAGAAGATCATGTTATCAATCCCTTGTAGAATATAAGTAGAGGCTCACAACCAAGATGGTTTTGGACAAACCATTGGCATGGTTGTAGTGTAGCTTGGTATTGTTTTGTCGTGAGCATAGAGTTACACTAGTACACTTAGGTGTATTGAGCAGGACCTAAATAGAGGTGATTCAATTTATTGCTGACTACATAATTGAATCGGACCTCGAATATTATGTTGTACTTGCTCTTAATCCCGATATAATAACGGGCACATGTACTTAGTATTTATTTCTTTGATTTACCATAGGGCGAGATTTAGATGGATTAAATCAATATGCCCGGTAAGTTGGGAAATAATATTATTTACATTGTGTGTCGTTGATTATAGAAGGAAACCGTGTCCTATATATTAGGTTGATGATGTCCCCTTGAGGAGCTTATAAGGTTCATCATGTAAACCCAGCTGGTTGATTTAGTCAACATGATGATAAGGTTGAGTGGTTCTACTCGAGGAGTTAGATGTTAATTAATTGATTGTCAGTAAATCAATTAATTGACGGACATTCGATATCTTAAACACGGGGAGATGGATGTATAAATAATATATGGAGCCCATATTGATTTATGGGGGTTGGTGAGGTAATTCAATGATGATCCTCTAGTGGAATGGAACATCATTGATGGATCAAGTTTGTGTTGTTCCGATCCATCGGGTGGCCAAGATCCAACTCCTCCTCATGGTCCCTATCGTAGCCTAATATAATCCTCATGAAGTCTAGATCCAAGAATGTAAAACAAAACCCTATAACCGACGGTTGAGATTAAATCTCTAGATCTGACGGTTGGGATGAAACCCTAGATCCAACGGTTGGGATTAAATCCCTAGATCCGACGGTTGGGATGATACTCTAGATCCGACGGTTGGGATAAAACCCTAGATCCAACGGTGGAGATTAAATCCCTAGATCCGACGATTGGGATTAAATTCCTAGATCCGACAGTTGGGATGAAACTCTAGATCCGACGGTTGCGATAAAACCCTAGATCCGACGGTGGAGATTAAATCCCTAGATCTGACGGTGGAGATTAAAGGAGGCTTAAGCCCTATTCTATAAATAGAGGGCTAAGGCTTGGGCGGCAAGGATGGTTCTTTGGATTAGGGTTTTGCCTCTCAAGAGTTTAGGCGGCTAGGGTTTGGTGTGTGGTTTGGGCGGCAACAAGGAAGGAGATTAGGGTTTCTTCCTTTTCTCCTTGGTGGTCGGTGCTCACTCCATCCTCCTCCTTGTTTTGGCCGGCTCTTTTCCTCCTCCTTTTCTCCTTGGTGGCCGTCAGTTCTCCATACATTGGTGGCCGGCGCTTCTCCCATTCATTGGTGGCCGGCGACAACATTGTCACAAGGTTGGCCGGTGCTCAACCATTCACTCCTTGGCCGGCGGTTACATCGAGCTCCTTGGCTTGGTGGCCGGATCTAGAAAGGAGAAGGAGCTTTGTTTGGTTCTTCTCTTTGTTCGGAGCGAACAAGGAAGAGAAGAACGTGATCTAGGAGGCTTCTATTCGTGAAGGATCTTCGCCCACATGACGTCCACGAAGAGGATAGGGCATATGGTAGAAGATCATGAGGTATAAAAGTTTTATAACTTTATTTTCTGATCTTAGCATGTTCTTGTATGCATGATTGTACTAGTTCGCATATGCATGTATTTGTATAATCATGGACCCCAAAGACGAACACAAAAACCGGCGATCCATCCGTCGTCTCTTCTGCCGCTAATCAACTAGAAGAGTTGTGTTGCTTGAACAACTAGTTTGTTCAAGCGATCACTCAAGTTGTTAGCACGACGACGAAGTGGTTATGCTTAGGAAAATCATCCCATCCGGATTAGTTTTTTTCATTAGTGAAAATTTTAATCTGGGGACATGGGAGCCAATGAGCCTCCTAAGCAACTCCCTTCATGAACTACCGAGTTTGAGGGAGCTGGCTGTCACTTGTTGTCGGAGCTAGGTAAGGGTCAATCTTTTTTCTTCTTTGAGATGTGAATTGAGATCTTACTGTGGATTCCCCGATTTAGCGTTAATCTGTGGTTTGATCAATGATTAGAATTGGTTTGTCCGATGAACAGGGCAGCTAGGAAAACTGTTGCCGGTGAAGATTTGGCCGGTAAGTTTCATTTCCTTTTCTTTTCTGTTCAAGGTGTTTCCTATAGATCAATGTGGTTGTGTTAATGGTAATTGTTGTATGTGTTGTGATCTATTCGGTGGATGAGTTGGGGAGGTTTTACTGTCATCGATCCAATGAGGTTGGAGTTGTGGATCATGCTTGAGGTAAGGATGGGGATCTGATGAGTTGTTGTCGATGGATTGGTGGTGAGCTAGGATTGTTCTGAGTGTTGAGATTATGTTTAGATGATTGGATAGTTATTTGAGTGTTGTTTAGATCTAGTTACTTAAATTGATCTTTTGGATGTTGGTGATCTGTTATGGATTGAGTTTGGTGTGAATCAGCCAAGGATGAATGTAGATTTGGGGTTACGAGAGGTGTGTTCTCGTAGTGCTAACTCGCATTCGATAAAAGGACGGGAGTATAGAAACGACGTCATAGCTAAGTTATGTATTTGTTAGATACTTATACTTAATCATAGTTTTCTATTATATGCCAGTTCGGGATACAAAGCAGGTCCACAACTGTGAGGATTATTTTGAGTTTCATATCAGGTGGGTAATATCTACCCTGGTCAGGTAGTTTTGACGTATTTTGGTGCATGAATTTGGATTTATGATGATATCTTTGATCTTAAATCAACTCTTATTTAATCATAGGCTTATACTGCCTTTGACCTTTGAGATATATTGTTGTTACTTCATTGATTATCTATCATGGATATGAATTACAAACCCTATTGTGTGTTAGCTGATAGATGTTCAGTTAAGTACTTGTGATTAGGGTTACCATCGTTAACTCAGATTGTGTTACCGGGTCACATCACTAGGGTTAGGTGTGTTGGGATGTATATTGAAAAGTCTATCTTTTGTATGAACATCTTTATTTTTGAAATAAGAATCACATGATTATTGTTTGCATATTTATAGTTATGCATATTGTCTAATACATTACATTGTAGATAACATGGTTGTTAGTGATATATGAGAGATGTCCTAAGGCAATCGCCTTATGTTTGAACCATTTATATGATAAATGAAGATTCACTATTTGAGTATACATATTTTCATATATTTGATTAGATCTTAAACTCATTTACTGAATGTCAATGATACGATTCACAGCATGAGAGAATTTATGATTGGATCACAACTAGTGAGTATCTCTACATATGTAATTGTGATGTATCGAAATTATCCCTAGTCGATGAATTGATGGATTTGGACACCATTGATTCTGTCGAGGCTATCACGAGGTATACTCTTTGGTGTATCCAAGCAGGTAATTCTCACTGGCTGGAGACATTGTGATGTCCGGAGTTAATCGTGGATGCTAGTTATGGTAATTAGTTCATTGGAGTGACTAGCCATAAGACTTCATATGGTTCTCTACATATATAGATATGTCATTGAAGTTCTTACTACAGCTTAAGTGCAATGTTCCTTTGACTTGTGGTATTCAAGTCATCTTGATCATGAAGACTTATGCTTTGACATCTTAAGCAAGCATCTGTGAGGAGATGTGGACCCGGGATGAATGGGTATAAGTCGAAGTGATCGAAGGTGTTTGAATAGCCTATAAAGGATTCACCACTCCTTGCGAGGAGATGTATACCCATGGCCTCTCATCGGATTGTTACTAAAGTCTTTGGCCAAAGCATTACATGTTTAGAGTAAGGTACTCTTCGATACATGTGCAGTAACTAGAATCCGTAGGACGAGGAAATGATACTTGGGCTAGGTGTGACATAGTCAGCCTAGTGGGGACTGACACTATAGACCATGTCCTGAACAAAGTGGGTATAAGATGAGTGAAGGGAATGGGGCACGATTCATTCGAGCTGCTGAAGGGTTTCAGAAGTAGTTCTGGATCAACCGTTGATCTTTTCAGTTAATTGGGGATCATGATGTACTACTAGGTGCCACTCATGATCATTCTATAATTAATGGTTAATTTTAGATGGCCCACATAAATCGAGAACCTATTTGGTCAGACGCACAACGAGCGTAATCCGAAGGATTTAAAACGAGCTTGAGAATAAGATTCTCATACTGAGAGAAACTAGATTTGGTTGGACCAAACAAGAAGCGAGCATGAAATCATTTCAGTCGCAATGGAAGCGTGGATGGGCCGTGTCTTATGAAGACATGATGGAGGAACCAAAATGGTTTGGTTCTAATCCAACGGAGGAGAATAAACCAAATGGGTTTGGTTTGTTTTAAATGAATGAACCAAAGTTGATTCGGTTCATTTTAACTTAAAATAAATCATCATGGTTTAGTTTATTTTAACTTAAATTAATGGAGCCGGTTAACGGGCCTTTGGTTATGATCCAATAACCATTAAGAGAATTTGTTCTCTATAAAATAGGGCTTAAGGGTTTTTGTTAAACCCTAATCAAAAGCCCTAACCTAATTGTGGCCGCCCAACCTCTCCCTCCTCTCCATCTAGTCGGCGCCAACTCCTTGCCGCCGCCCAACTCCTCCAACCGGCGACCAGATGCTGCTGTCTTCTCCACTTGTCGGCGTTGAGCTGCTGCCGAAGGAGCTCTGGTGATCATCCTTGGCTCCGGCGACAAGGTGAGCACATTGCTTTTCTTATTTGGTCGGCGCAAGGTCTCCACCAAAGCTGTCCAGTTTTCTGGAAAGCTTGTTACCTTCTCTTCGGAGCATCGTTTGGACGACGTTTGGAGCTCCGACAACGGTAGACTTACCGGGGATTCTATCTCCGGTAATCCTCATAGGTGGAGGACGAAGGATTCGTCAAACGGTTGACGAATACCTCTCCGGAGAAGCGAGTTTTTGAGGACTCGTTTTTGGATCCGAATTTGGATTCGGATCGTGATCTTCTCTCGATCACATCGTCTTCTACACGAGGCTAGTAACCCGTACGAAGATGAGGCTCGTGACTTGGTAAAGTCATCCCAAAGATACTCGGCGTGGATACGGATAGAGACGATTCTAGCGAGGATCATTCCGGTTGATGCCTTTCCCGCTACACATGATACGTAAGGTATACATAGTTAAATTTTCTTTTATTGTAAAATTTAAATTTACGGTTATGTCTACTCATGTTGTACTATGCATGCGTGTGATGTGTGTGTTGTAATAAATTAGATTTATTATTTTATTTCTTCCGCTGTGCACATGTTTGCGAAACATGTACGAACACACACTCGGCGCGTTGTCGGAAACCCAACAGTGGTATCAGAGCCCAGGTTGTGTTTCGACATAATCGTAAAATTGTTTTGCGATAGACATAATGATATTTCTAGAAATTTTCTACTTTTGGAAAGTTAGAAGTATTTATGGAAATTTTTCAATTTTGGAAAGTCTAGAAGTATTTATGGAAATCTTCTACTTTTGGAAAGTTGGAAGTATTTATGGAAATTCATATTTTCCATAAATAAAATATTTGATTAGATTTTGTAAATTTGTTTCTTAATTTAATCATGAATTGATTTGGGAAATCAAATCTTTAAATATTTAATTTCCATAAGTAGTTTTGATGTTTTAGGAAATTGGTTTCCTAAATTGACTTTTTTTAATCAACTATTTCCACAAATAAAATATGTGATTAGATTTGGAAATTTATTTCCTAATTTAATCATGATTTGATTTGGAGAATCAAATCTTAAATATATTTTATTTCTATAAATAGTTATGACATATAAGGAAATTTTGTACATGACATAATTGTATGCCATGTAATTGCATTAGATGCATATCATTATGTCATGCGTGTCGTGACATGTAGATGTATGCCATGTATGTCATGCCATGTAGATAATAGTTATTTGCATGCAAAGAGGATGAGACATAAAAACCCTAACTCAATATTAAAGCCTACACCTTCCATTAATATGGTTAGAACCAGAGTTCCATTTCTTGTTCGGGTTGTTGGACTCTCTCCAAGCCCGGCTCGAACCCGAACATGTTCAAACCATGGAATAATTTAATACTAATATGGTAAGAGTCAGAGGTCAATCGTTAGCTTTGGTTGTTGGACTTTCTCCAAGCCGGACTAATTGGTTGAATGCACTCTAACCATATTAAAACTATTTCTCGATTAATGGGTTGGCTTTAACCTGGAGCATCAGCTTGTTGGACTCTCTCCAAGGTCGATGTAAAGGGAGGTGAAGTTGGGTGCTATGCATATGATGCATACTTGTTGTTCGAATGTATACTGAAAGCCTAGCTCTTTTTGTATGAACATTTTATTTTGGAATAAGAATCACATGATCATTGTTTGCACTTTATATATTTATTATATGTGTGTGCATATTGTCTAATATTTTACATTGTAGATAACATGGTTCTTGGTGTGGCACAGAATATCATGTTATCAGTCCCTTGTAAAATATAAGTAGAGGCTCACAACCAATATGGTTTTGGACAAACCATTGGCATGGTTGTAGTGTAGCTTGGTATTGCTTTGTCTTGAATATAGAGTTACACTAGTACACTTAGGTGTATTGAGCAGGACCGACATAGAGGTGATTCAATTAATTGCTGACTACATAATTGAATCGGACCTCGGATATTATGTTGTACATGCTCTTAATCTCGATATAATAATGGGCACATGTACTTAGTATTTATTTCTTTGATTTAGCAGAGGGTGATATTTAGATGGATTAAATCAATATGCCCGGGAAGTTGGGAAATGATATTATTTACATGGTGTGTCGTTGATTATAGGAGGAAACCTTGTCCTATATATTAGGTTGATGATGTCCCCTTGAGGAGCTCATAAGGTTCATCATGTAAACCCAGCTGGTTGACTTAGTAAACATGATGATAAGGTTGAGAGGTACTACTCGAGGAGTTAGACGTTAATTAATTGATAGTCAGTAAATCAATTAATTGACGAACATTCGATATCTTAAACACGGGGAGATGAATGTACAAATAATATATGGAACCCATATTAATTTATGGGGGTTGGTGAGGTAGTTCAATGATGATCCTCTAGTGGAATGGAACATCATTTATGGATCAAGTTTGTGTGGTTCCGATCCATCGGGTGGCCAAGATCCAACTCCTCCTTATGGTCCATATCGTAGCCTAATATAATCCTCATGAAGTCTAGATCCAAGGATGTAAAACAAAACTCTAGAACCAACGGTTGGGATTAAATCCATAGATCCGATGGTTGGGATGAAACCCTAAAACAACGCTTGGGATTAAATCCCTAGATCCGATGGTTAGGATGAAACCCTAGAATCGACGGTTGGGATTAAATCCCTAGATCCGACGGTTGGGATAAAACCCTAGATCTGACGGTTGGGATTAAACCCTAGATCCGAAGGTTGGGTTGAAATACTAGATCCGACGGTTGGGATGAAACCCTAGATCCGACGGTTGGGATAAAACCCTAGATCTGACGGTGGAGATTAAATCACTAGATCCGACTGGGAGATTAAAGGAGGCTTAAGCCCAATTCTATAAATAGATGGCTTAGGTTGGGAGGCATGAGATGGTTCAATTGGATTAGGGTTTTGCCTCTCAAGTGCTTTAGGCGGCTAGGGTTTTTGGATTTGGTTTGGGCGGCAACTAGAAAGGAGATTAGGGTTTCCTCCTTTTCTCTTTGGTGGCCGGCGCTCACTCCTTCCTTCTCCTAGCTTTGGCCGGCCCTCTTCCTCCTCCTTTGCTCCTTCGTGGCCGGCAGTTCTCCAACTCCTTGGTGGCAGGCACTTCTCCAACTTCTAGGTGGTCGGCGGCAAGATTGCAACAAGTTGGCCGGCGCTCATCCATTCATTCCTTGGCCGGCGGTTACATCGAGCTCTTTTGATTTGTGGCCAGTTCTAGAAAGGAGGAGTTTTTGTTTTGTTCTTCTCTTTGTTCGTAGCAAACAAGGAAGGGAAAAACGCGATCTAGAAGGCTTCTACTCGTGGAGGATCTTCACCCACACGTCGTCCACGAGGAGGATAGGACATACAGTAGAAGATCGTGAGGTATAAAAGTTTTACAACTTTATTTTCTGATCTTAGCATGTTCTTTTATGTGTTGATTATACAAGTGTGCATTGGTATATATTTTGTATAATCATGGACCCCGAAGACAAACACAAAAACCAGCGATCCGTCTGTCGTCTCTTCCGTGGCTAACGAACTAAAAGAGTTGTGTTGCTTGAACAACTAGTTTGTTCAAGAGATCACTCAAGTTGTTAGCACGACGACGAATTGGTTGTGCTAAGGAAACTCATCCCATCCGAATTAATTCTTTCATTAGTGAAAATTTTAATCCGGGGACATGGGAGCCAATGAGCCTCCGAAGCAACTCCCTTCACTTGTTAATGTGTTAACAACCCGATGTATGTGTGAACATTCAATTAGTTGATAGCACATTGTGATAGTTGCATATACGTGATATGCAATCGGTATATTTGATACCTACCATCGTAGTTATGAATGGCTTGTTGGACTCTCTCCAAGGTTGTTCATATCTATCATGGATATCAGCCCATTCGGAGATGGACCTACGATCACCCGAAGTGATTTTGGGTTTTTTTGAAATTCGAAAAATGAATGAGATTTATAAATTTATATTGATGCATTTTAAATCATCTTTCTCATATATGCTCATTTTGTATTTCTAAGTTAATCTATTGATCATGATGTCTTTGAATTTGTGTTCCATTTTGGATTCAAATAAATTGACTGGGCCGAACTTCTTGCACTGGCTTAGAAACATGAGAATTGTTCTCAAGGTTGAAAAGCTTGTAAATGTCCTCGAAGCACCTTTTCCCGCCCGTCCTAGTCATAATGCAACTCTAGACGAATTGTTGACCTATCAGAAACATGTGACTGATTCTGAAATGGCGAGTTGCATCATGCTAGCCACGATGGTATGCGGAAGCAGCATGAGCATATGGATGCTCATACGATAGTCTTTCATCTTTATGAGTTGGTTGATGAGCAAGTGAGATTCGAAAGGTTCGAAGTCTCCAAGCTCTTCTTCACCTCTGAGATGCAAGAAGGTTCATCTATGGTACTGCTCAATATGCTGAAGACTGTGGAGCCTTCTGAGAAGCATGAGAAGAGGACGGTGTTGTGAGTTGATTCCTCGAAGAAAGGTTCTAAGAGGAAGTCAAAGGAATAGCAGAAGGGGAAGAAAAGGGCTAAAAAGGCAGAACCAGCTCAAAAGGGCACTTGTCATCATTATGGCAAGGAGGGCCATTGGCGAAGAAATTGCAATATTTATCTTGAGTTCGTGAAGAAGAATAAGACATCGGATGCCCCATCTTCTTCAGATATCTTCGTTATTGATTGTCATTCTATTTCCTCAAACACTTGGGTATTGGATACTGGGTGTGGCTCACATATATGTAATGACATACATGGGCTAAGGAATAGAAAAAGACTCGTCAAGGGAGAGTCAAATTTACGTGTTGGGAATGGAGCAAAGGTTGCTGCACTCGCCATCGGAACATATTTGTTGAAACTCCCTGTAGGACTTGTCTTAGAACAGGACAATTGCTTTTATGTTCCTTCGTTGATAAAGAACATCATTTCTATTTCTTGTTTAAATAGAAATGGTTTCCATTTGACGATTAGTAACAATTGTTGTTATATAACTTTGAATGGCGTACTTTATGGAACTGGAATTTTGAGCAATGACATTTATACGTTAGACGTATCTAGTGACATTTTCAATATCGAAGCGAGCAACAAGCGTGCTCGAAAGGATAATCAATTAGACTCCTTCATGTGGCATTGTCATCTTGGCCATGTAAGTAAGAAACGCATGTCCGAATTACACCGATGTCGAATTCTGGAATCGTTTGAATTGGATTCATACGATACATGCGAATCATGATTAAAAGGCAAGATGACTAAGTTACCTTTTTCAGGAAAAGGTGAACGAGTGTGAGAGTTACTAGGTCTGATACATACTGATGTATGTGTTGGAATGTATACTGAAAGCCTAGCTCTTTTTGTATGAACATTTTATTTTGGAATAAGAATCACATGATCATTGGTTGCACTTTATATATTTATTATATGTGTGTGCATATTATATGTGTGTGCATATTGTCTAATATTTTACATTGTAGATAACATGGTGCTTGGTGTGGCGCAGAAGATCATGTTATCAGTCCCTTGTAGAATATAAGTAGAGGCTCACGATCAAGATGGTTTTGGACAAACCATTGGCATGGTTGTAGTGTAGCTTGGTATTGTTTTATCTTGAACATAGAGTTACACTAGTACACTTAGGTGTATTGAGCAGGACCGACATTGAGGTGATTCAATTTATTGCTGACTACATAATTGAATCGGACCTCGGTTATTATGTTGTACATGCTCTTAATCCCGATATAATAGCGGGCACATGTACTTAGTATTTATTTCTTTGATTTACCAAAGGGTGAGATTTAGATGGATTAAATCAATATGAACGGTAAGTTGGGAAATGATATTATTTACATGGTGTGCCATTGATTATAGGAGGAAACCGTTTCCTATATACTAGGTTGATGATGTCCCCTTGAGGAGCTCATAAGGTTCATCATGTAAACCCAGCTGGTTGACTTAGTCAACATGATTATAAGGTTGAGTGGTACTACTCGAGGAGTTAGATGTTAATTAATTGATGGTCAGCAAATCAATTAATTGACGGACATTCGATATCTTAAACACGGGGAGATGAATGTACAAATGATATATGGAGCCCATATTAATTTATGGGGGTTGGTGAGGTAGTTCAATGATGATCCTCTAGTGGAATGGAACATCATTGATGGATCAAGTTTGTGTGGTTCCGATCCATCGGGTGGCCAAGATCCAACTCCTCCTTATGGTCCCTATCGTAGCCTAATATAATCCTCGTGAAGTCTAGATCCAAGGATGTAAAACAAAACTCTAGAACCAACGGTTGGGATTAAATCCCTAGATCCGATGGTTAGGATGAAACCATAGAATCGACGGTTGGGATTCCTTAGATCCGACGGTTGGGATAATACCCTAGATCCGACGGTTGGGATGAAACCCTAGATCCGAAGGTTGGGATGAAATCCTAGATCCGACGGTTGGGATGAAACCCTAGATCCGACGGTTGGGATAAAACCCTAGATCCGATGGTGAAGATTAAATCCCTTGATCCGACGGTGGAGATTAAAGGAGGCTTAAGCCCAATTCTATAAATAGAGGGCTTAGGTTGGGCGGCAAGAAGAGGTTCAATTTGAGTTAGGGTTTTAGGTTGGGCGGCTAGGGTTTGGAAGCTTAGGGTTGGGAGGCAACATTGTGACAAGAACCGGCACCCATCTTCTTCCATCAAGTTGTTGCCGGTGCCCATCTTCTTCCATCAAGACTTGGCCGACGCCCATCCTCTTGGTTCCTCTCTTATTCCTTGGTTGGCGGCAACCTCTCTTCAAGGTTGGGCGGCGTTCACTCCTTCATACTCTCCAAGGTGGCCGGCGGTTCTCCTTGCATATGTGGCCGGCGCTTCATCCATTCGTTCCTTGGCCAGCGGTTGCATCAAACTCCCTTGCTTGGTGGCCGGTTCTAGAATGGAAAGGTTTTGTTGGTTCTTCTCTTTGTTCACAGCGGACAAGGAAGGGAAGAACGCGATCTAGAAGGCTTCTACTCGTGGAGGATCTTCGTTAACACGTCGTCCACGAGGAGAATAGGAAATACGGTAGAATATCGTAAGGTATAAAGTTTTACAACTTTATTTTCTGATCTTAGCATGTTCTTTTATGTGTTGATTATACATGTGTGTGTATGTATATATTTTGTATAATCATGGACCCCGAAGACAAACACAAAAACCGGCGATCCGTCCGTCGTCTCTTCTGCGGTTAACCAACTAGAAGAGTTGTGTTGCTTGAACTACTAGTTTGTTCAAGCGATCACTCAAGTTGTTAGCTCGACGACGAATTGGTTGTACTAAGGAAACTCATCCCATCCGGATTAATTCTTTCATTAGTGAAAATTTTAATCCGGGGACATGGGAGCCAATGAGCCTCCGAAGCAACTCCCTACAGTTTGTGGACCTATGTCAACTCAAGATTTAGGAGGCTATAGCTACTTCATTGCCTTCACCGATGATCACTCACGGTTTGGGTATGTGTTCTTGATGAAACATAAGTCTGAAGCCTTTGAAAGGTTCAAAGAATTCAGAAATGAAGTAGAGAAACAACATGACAAGCGTATTAAAATACTTCGATCGGATCGAGGTGAGGAATACTTAAGTCAAGAGTTTCTTGATTATCTAGGAGACAATGGTATACTATCTCAATGAACTCCGCCATATACACCACAACATAATGGTGTATCTGAGAGGCGTAACCGGACCTTGTTGGACATGGTTAGGTCAATGATGAATCATGCGAATCTTCCCAAGTCCTTTTGGGGCTATGCACTTCAGACAGTTGTTAACTTGCTAAACAGAATGTCAACCAAGGTAGTCTCTACTACTCCATATGAGATATGGAATAGTAAGAAACCTCATGTATATTACTTGAAGATATGGGGTTGTCCTGCTTATGTGAAGCGGACTATATCAGACAAATTGGATGCTAAGTCTGATAAATGTCTATTTATTGGATACCCTAAGGAAACAAGGGGTTACCAATTATATCATCCTGTGGAACAAAAGGTATTTGTTTCAAGGCATGCTGTGTTTCTAGAGAAAGAATTTCTCTTGCAAGAAAATAGTGGGAGTGTCGTCGAGCTTGAGGAGGCTCGAGAGACTCAAATAGACATTGATGAGATACCTGGTGAAGCACAACACTCGATAACTCATAGTGATGAGCAATCGGCTGGACCTACTGTAATACCACATCTTCGTAGATCTGGTAGAACACGCAACATTCCTGAGAGATATGGATTTCTCGTAAGTGAATCGAACGACGTGTTACTCATTGATGATGAGGAGTCTACCAGTTATGAAGAAGTGCTGACAAGTTCAGAAAGGGATAAGTGGCTTGAAGCCATGAAGTCGGAAATGGATTCCATGTATGAACACCAAGTTTAGAACTTGGTTGACCCACCTGAAGGCATCAAGCCTATAGGGTACAAGTGGGTTTTCAAGAAGAAAACCGACATGGATGGTAATGTGATTACCTATAAGGCTAGATTAGTGGCGAAAGGATATCGTCAAAAGCAAGGTGTTGATTATGACGAAACCTATTCGCATGTAGCTATGCTTAAATCCATTCGGATGCTCCTGGCCATAGAGGCTCATTATGATTATGAGATATGACAGATGGATGTGAAAACAGCTTTCCTTAATGGAAATCTACTCGAGGACGTGTATATGATACAGCCTGAGAGTTTCACATCGGTTGATAAAACCAAGGTATGCAAGTTGCGACGGTCCATATATGGATTGAAGCAAGCATCCAGGAGCTGGAATATCCGTTTTGATGAGACAATCAAAAAGTTTGATTTCTCACAAAATCCAGACGAACCTTGTGTGTACAAGAAGGTTAGTGGGAGTGCAGTCGTATTCCTAGTATTGTATGTCGATGACATATTACTCATAGAAGACGATGTTTTAATCTTACAGTCAGTGAAGATTTGGTTATCCAAGACATTCTCCATGAAAGACCTAGGAGAAGCAACCTACATCCTCGGGATTAAGATCTATAGAGATAGATCGAAACGGTTGCTTGGTCTTTCGCAGTCTACATATATAGTCCGAGTGCTAAAGAGGTTTAGCATGTCAGAATCCAAGAAAGGTTTCCTACCCATCATGCATAGGGTACACCTTTCGAAGTCTATGTGTCCGCGCACAGAAGACGAGAGGATTTGCATGAGTAAGATTCCCTATGCATCCGCAATAGGATCTATCATGTATGTTATGGTATGTACAAGGCCCGATGTATCGTATGCTCTGAGTGTCACGAGTAGATACCAGTCTGATCTAGGAATGGATCATTGGGTGGCTGTTAAGACGATCCTTAAGTACTTAAGAAGAACTAAGGATGTGTTCCTAATATACGGAGAAGGGGACATGGTGATATGCGGGTATACGGATGCCAGCTTCTAGACAGACAAGGATGATTCCAAGTCTCAGTCTGGGTACGTGTTCACCTTGAATGGGGGCGCAGTGAGTTAGAAAAGTTCCAAACAAGACACTGTAGCGGATTCTACCACTGAGGTAGAATACATTGCAGCTTTGAAAGCAGCAAAGGAAGCAGTTTGGATCAAGAAGTTCATTTATGAACTTGGTGTGATTCCAGCCATTGTTGAAGCAATACCGGTCTACTGCGACAACAATGGAGCAATTGCACAGGAGAAAGAGCCAAGGTCTCATCAATGGTCCAAACATGTGCTTCACCGCTATCATCTTATCAGAGAGATCATCAGTAGGAAGGAAATACAAATCGAGAAAATCCCCATTGAAAGGAACTTAGCGGATCCTTTGACAAAGGCATTACCTCAAAGTAAGTTTGAGGGTCATGTTAGAGCTTATGGTATTGGATACCGTAGCGATTGGCATTAGGCCAAGTGGGAGTTTATTAGTGATATATGAGAGATGTCCTAAGGCAATCGCCTTATGTTTGAACCATTTATATGATAAATGAAGATTCACTATTTGAGTATACATGTTTTCATGTATTTGATTAGATCTTAAACTCATTTACTAAATGTCAACGATACCATTCACATCATGAGAGAATTTTTTATTGGATCACAACTAGTGAGTATCTCTACATGTGTAATTGTGATGTATCGGAATTATCCCTAGTCGATGAATTGATGGATTTGGACAACATTGATTCTGTCGAGACTAGCACGAGGTATACTCTTTGGTGTATCCAAGCAGTTGATTCCCACTGGCTGGAGACATTGTGATGTCCGGAGTTAATCGTGGATGCTAGTTATGGTAACTAGTTCATTGGAGTGACCAGCCGTAAGACTTCATATGGTTCTCTACATATATAGATATGTCAATGAAGTTCTTAGTGTAGCTTAAGTGCGATGTTCCTTTGACTTGCGATATTCAAGTCATCTTGATCATGAAGACTTATGCTTTGACATCTTAAGCAATCATCTCTGAGGAGATGTGGACCCGGGATGATTGCGTATAAGTCGAAGTGATCGAAGGTGTTTGAATAGCCTATAAAGGATTCACCACTCCTTGCAAGGAGATGTATACCCATGACCTCTCGTCGGATTGTTACTAAAGTCTTTGGACAAAGTATTACATGTTTAGAGTAAGGTACTCTTCGATACATGTGCAGTAACTAGAATCTGTAGGACGAGGAAATGATACTTGAGCTAGGTGTGACATAGTCAGCCTAGTGGGGACTAACACTATAGACCATGTCCTGAACCAAGTGGGTATAAGATGAGTAAAGGGAATGGGGCATGATTCATTCGATCTGCTGAAGGGTTTCAGAAGTAGTTCTGGATCAACCGTTGATCTTTTCGGTTAATTGGGGATCATGATGTACTACTAGGTGCCACTCATGATCGTTCTATAATTAATGGTTAATTATAGACGGCCAACATAAATCGAGAACATATTTGGTCACACGCACAACGAGCGTAATCCGAAGGATTTAAAATGAGCTTGAGAATAAGATTCTCAGACCGAGAGAAACTAGATTTGGTTGGACCAAACAAGAAGCGAGTATGAAATTGTTTCGGTCGCAATGGAAGCGTGGATGGGCCGTGTCTTATGAAGACATGATGGACGAACCAAAATGGTTTGGTTCTAACCCAACGGAGGAGAATAAACCAAAGAGGTTTGGTTTGTTTTAAACGAATGAACCAAAGATGGTTCGGTTCATTTTAACTTAAAATAAACCATCATGGTTTGGTTTATTTTAACTTAAATTAATGGAGCGGGTTAACGGGCCTTTGTTTATGATCCAATAACCATTAAGAGAATTTGTTCTCTATAAAATAGGGCTTAAGGGTTTTTGTTAAACCCTAATCAAAAGCCCTACCTAATTGTTACAGCCCAACCTCTCCCTCCTCTCCATCTAGTTGGTGCCAACTCCTTGCCGCCGCCCAACTCCTCCAACCGGCGACCAGCTGCTGCCGTCTTCTCCACTTGCCGGCATTGAGCTACTGCCGGAGGAGCTCCGGTGATCATCCTTGGCTCCGGCGACAACGTGAGCACATTGCTTTCCTTATTTGGCCGGCGCAAGGTCTCCACCAAAGCTGTCCAGTTTTCAGGACAGCTTGTTACCTTCTCGTCGGAGCATCATTTGGACGACATTTGGAGCTCCGATAGCGGTAGACTTACCGGGGATTTGATCTCTGGTAATCCTCATAGATGGAGGACGAAGGATTCGTCAAACGGTTGACGAATACCTCTCCGGAGAAGCGAGTTTTTGAGGACTCATTTTTGGATCCGAATTTGGATTCAGATCGTGATCTTCTCTCAATCACATCGTCTTCAACACGAGGCTAGTAACCCATACGAAGACGAGTCTCGTGACTTGGTGAAGTCATCCCGAAGATACTCGGCGTGGATACGGATAGAGACGATTCTAGTGAGGATCGTTCAGGTTGATGCCTTTCCCGCTACACGTGATACGTAAGGTATACGTAGTTAAATTTCCTTTTATTGCAAAATTTAAATTTACAGTTATGTCTACACATGTTGTACTATGCATGCGTGTGGTGTGTGTGTGTTGTAATAAATTAGATTTATTTTTTTATTCCTTTCGCTGTGCACATGTTTGTGACACATGTTCGAACACACACTCACCGCGGTGCCGGAAACCCAACAATGGTGTGTAGTGTCACACGAGAGATCATGTTATCAGTTCCTTGTCGAGTATAAGTAAAGGCTCACAACCCAGATGGTTTTGGGCAAACCATTGGTATGGTTGTAGTGTGATTTGGTATTGGTTTGTCTTGACCATAGAATTACACTAGTACACTTTGTATGTATTGAGTAGGATCGACTTAGAGGTGATTCGATTTATTGCTAACTACATAATTGAATCGGACCTTGGATATTATGGTGTACATGCTCTTAATCCCGATATAATAATGGGCACATATACTTAGTACTTATTTCTTTGATTTGCCAATGGGCGAGATTTATAGAGTAAATCGATAGGCTCGGTAAGTTGGGAAATGATGTTATTTATATGTTGTGTCATTGATTATAGAAGGAAATCGTGTCCTATATATTAGGATGATGATGTCCCCTTGAGGAGCTCATAAGGTTCATCATTTAAGCCTTGAAGGTGGACTTGGTCCGGCATGATGATAAGGTTGAGTGGTACTACTCATGGAGTTAGATGTTAATTAATTAATTGTTAGTAAATTAATTAATTGACAGACATTCGAGATCTTAAACACGGGGAGATATTTGTACAAATAATATATGTAGCCCATATTTATTTATGGGGTTGGTGAGGTAGATCAATGATAATCCTCTAGTGGAATGAATTATCATTAATGGATCGGACTTTATGTGGGCTTGATCCATTGGGTGGTCAAGATCCAACTCCTCCTCATGGTCTCTATTGTAGCCTATTAAACACTCATGGAGCCTAGATCCAATGATGGAAAATGAAACTCTAGATCCAACAGTGGAGGTTAAATCTCTATATCCGACGGTGGAGATTAAATCTCTAGATCCGATGGTTAAGAGGAAATCTCTAGACCGAAGGTGGAGATTAAAAGGAGGCTCAAGCCTAACTCTATAAATAAGGGCTAAGGGCTTGGGCGTGGACATCATAAGACAAGGGTTAGGGTTTTTGGAGTTGGCTTGAGAGGAGAGGTGGGCGGCAAACCTAGGGTTTGCTTCTTCCTATTGGGCGGCGGCAAGAGAATTCTATGGTTTGGCTCATCTTGGTCGGCGGAAACTCCACCCTCTCTCTCTCTCAAGATTGGTCGGCTACTCCTCCCTCTCTCTCTCTCTCCTTTTGCTGGCGGCAACCTTTCTTCAAGGTTGGTCGGCGATCCTATTCTATTCCTTGGCCGGGGGCAACATCAAGTCCTTTGACTTGGTGGCCAGTTCTAGATAGGAAGAAGAGTTTTATTTTATTCTTCCCTTTGTTCGGAGCGCGCAAGGAAGGGTAGAACGTGATCTAGGAGGCTTTGACTTTTGGAAGATCGTCGCCTACACGACGTCCAAAAGGAGGAAAGACATACAATAGAAGATCAAGAGGTATAACAAGAGGTATAAGCTTGTTTACTTTGATTAGTGTTCTTTTGTATTATGTATATAATTGTTTACAATTGTATGTGGATAATTTACTTGGACCCCGGAGATAAACACAAAAATCTGTGATCCGTACATCGTCTATTCCACAACAAATCAAAGAAAAGAGGTAGGTTATGTAACGCCCATAAAATTTCTAGCAATTTTACAAGAATTTTTGGCTTGATGATAATGAGATTTATGTGGGCTTTTTCAAAAATAAAAGAAAATAAGCCAAAAGGGATGCAAGGCCTAGGAATTGAACCCCAAACCTCTATAGATAGCCGAACCCTATAGATGCATCCACTAACCAGAAGCCCAATAAGATTTTATCATTAGAGGAATAGGGGAAATTATAGTAAAATGTAAGGGAGATTAAGGGACTCTTCAAGTGAATAAATAGGGGGAATGAGGGGGCATGAGTTACCAAACTTGTTTTCTCCTCCTCTTCTTCTTCCTCACCGAACCCTAGAGCTCCCCCTCTCCATCTTTGGCCGAACCTCATCCAAGCAAGAAACAAGGCTAGGTTGCTTCCCTTAGGTTATTTTCCAACCAAAAAGAAACGTGAAGGATGTAAGTATCCCTCACATGCATACGAGTAGCTTTCGGTTGATGCTTTGTGCAAAAATCCCCATGATACATTCGGCCAAGTTTAGTTTTGATGTTCCAAGGAAGTTCTATATCATGTTTTGTAAGAATAAGATGATGTTAGGATGTAAAATGAATTAGGTTAAAAGTTAACCCTAAAAACCTCTATGAACTATTCGCCAACATGTGTTTTTCGTGTTTCATTGAAGTTCTATACCATGTTTTGCATGCATATGATGATGTTAGGATGTAAATTGAAATAGGTTAAAAGTCTAACCCTAAAAGCTTCCATGGATCATTCGGCCACCCCCCTTGTTTTGAAGTTTCAATGAAGTTTTATTCCATGTTTTTGTATGCATATGATGGTGTTAGTATGTTAGAGGGATTAGGTTAAAAGTCTAACCCTAAAAGCTTCCATGGATCATTCGGCCACCCCCTTTTTTTGAAGTTTCAATGAAGTTTTATTCCATGTTTTTGTATGCATATGATGGTGTTAGTATGCTAGAGGGATTAGGTTAAAAGTCTAACCCTAAAAGCTTCCATGGATCATTCGGCCACCCCCTTGTTTTGATGTTTCAATGAAGTTTTATTCCATATTTTGTATGCATATGATGATGTTAGTATGTTAGAGGGATTAGGTTAAAAGTCTAACCCTAAAATCCCCTTGAACCATTCGGCCACCCTTTTATTTTGATGATTCAATGAAGTTTTATACCATGTTTTGTAAGCATATGATGATGATAGCATGTTAGATGGATTAGGTTAAAGGTTTAACCCTAAAAGCCCCATGAACCATTCGGCCAACCATTGTTCTTTAACTTGCTCTAGGTTAGGTTAACATGTGTTTTATGTTTAGGTGAATTCATGTTGACTTGTGATATTAAATGATGCTTGATGAAGATAACATGCTCTAGGTTAGTGGTTACTTACTCTTGATGTTTATGCCTTATGTCATGCCCTATATGTATGTGATATTTAAGATATGTTATGAAATGAAATATGATATGATTATGAAATGAAGTATGATATGTTTATGAAATGAAAAATGATATGTTCATGAAGTGAAGTATGATATGTTAGGAAATGAAGTATGCTATGTTTGCAAAATGAAATAAGATATGTTATAATAAAAGCATATAAGTATTTTACCTTTTGCATGGCTTGTACCAGGATCCTAACAAGGTCCAAAGGGATGGACTACTAAGATGCCCTAGGCCGACGGACAGATCGGGCCTAGGATGGGCTTCTATGTATGATTGCCCCTAGGTCGACGGACTAAGATCGGGCCTAGTACGGGATGGGCTCCAAGATGCCCTAGGTCGATGGACTAAGATCGGGCCTAGGATGGGCTTCTACGCTATGACGATTGCCCTAGGTCAACGGACTAAGATCGGGCCTAGTCACCTAGTAGGTTCGAGACTTGCTACCTCGGGTCTATTTAGGGATGCGTGCTATGATGATGAAGAAGTGGTACAATGTCGGGCCCAAATATGTTGAGATTTATGTTTACGTACCGATAATATATGTTTTCAAAAAGCATCCTGCATACGTTTACATGATTTGATTATTATGTTCACATGCTATGTTGATATGTCATATATATGTTGCATGTTATGTTTGATATGTCATGTTTATGCTGCTATGTTACATATGATGTATGCTATGTTTGATATGTCATACATATGTTGTATGTTATGTTGATATGTCATGTATATGTTGCTATGTTACATATGTTGTATGTTATGTTTGATTAAGTCATATATTTACATGATATGCTGCTATGATATATATGTTACATGTTATGTTTACTTATGTTACTTATGCTACATGTTAAGTTGCTTATGTCATGTATGTTACATGTTATGTTGCTTATATGTTATGAATGTTACATGCCATGATTAATGTCGATATATGGTTTGTGTGAGTAGGACAGGATCTTACTAAGCCTATGTGCTTATAGTTTATCTTTCCCTCGTACTGCAGATAAGGGTAAAGGATGGATAAACTAAAGGGAGAAGAAGGAGGGGCCAAATGTGTGTGGTAGTGGCATGGTGGAGAAGATCCATTATGTCCTTATATATATGTTTCCCTATGATGATGACGTTTATGGATGTCCTTATTTATGTCTCCTTATGATGATGATGTTTATGGACTTGAACTAAGCACTAAGTATCTATATATGTTATGATGCATGCTCTATGTTAAGAAGAAGTATCTATATATGTTATGATGCATGCTCTATGTTAAGAAGAAGTATCTATATATGTCAATGCATGTTTATGTTTAAAAGAAAAAAAAATGTATCTAAAGTCTTCCGCTGTAAGTAGTAAGAAGTGTATGTATGTACGGTCGCATCACGCGCCGCCCCTCCGGACCCTTGGAAAAAGGGCGGGCGTGACAGGTTACTTGAACAACAAGTTTGTTCAAGTGACCACTCTAATCGTATAACACGATGATGGATCGGTTGCTTGGGTAATCCCTCTTTGTCAAGGATTAATTTTTTTTAATCCGTGGACGTAGATGGGATCGCCATGCACAAGCAACCAAGTTGAAGTGGGAAGTGAAGTTTCCACCATCAAGTGGTATCAGAGCTATGGTTTCCGATTTTGTGTGTTTAGGATTCGGTTAATTTTATGCACTTATCATATATTGTATGTGCCGGATGATAGTAGGATGTGAGTAGGCTAACTTTTTGGTTGCAAGCAAGAGATCCAACTATTATGGCCATATGTGTGTGTATGTGATTGCATGTGTGTAATATTTTTTGAATCCTCGGGATTGACGAGGCTAGTATTTAATTTTTGTAATTAAGTACGACATTGTTTAGCCACTCTTTTTATTTTCGTTTACTTTTGATCTAGATTTCATGTACACTCCTTCGTGGATATAGGATCGATGGATGTAAATTAAAATAATTATTCTCAGCTCGGATCTCCGGATGGCTTGTACATGGCGTAGGGAGGAGTGGACGAGATAGCGATACGACGGGAGGCATATTGGAGAACAAAAGCCATAATAGTTGGAATATATTTTTTTTCATATTTATTACTTCTAGTTTGATATGCATGGTGTGTGCTAGGAAAATTCCTCAATTTTAAATTACTAAGTGGGAGAGGGATATTTTTATAAATTCCCACGACCTTCATTACATTTGACATGTGATGCAAACAAACTTACGCATCTGCTCTGAGTACCTTCCTCCCCATAAGATGAGTTTGTTTTGCGAATCACAGGGTCGAATATGATTATAGGAAATTATTAAGGAGCATGTGTACTTCCCCATCGGAAGGCACATAACCCGAGATAATTGCCTTGGTACCAAGTAATGGTGAACACTTAAATGCAAATAGGAGTATCCTCCTCATCGGAGTCACTGCTTTTATTTGTAGGGTCGAAGAGGAACCAACTATTAATTTTATTTGTCAAAAAGTTAGGTTGACAAGATAGTATAATTAATGGGTAAAACCTCCTCTTACAAATGTAGAATTTGTATACGTCTACACAATCGTGACATACGATATTCTCGCTGTTTTGAGGTGTTGGTTGATTTTAAAATTTTATTATTTGAGGAATCAATAGTTTTTTGAAATCTAATGTTTTGATTTATGTGTTTCTTAGATTTTTTCAAAAATGACTTTCAACCCGCTTGATGTGATACTAAAAGAGAATAAACTTACTGGACCCAATTATGTTGATTGAGAGAGGAATCTTGATATTGTCTGGACTGCTAAGGAGTACAAGTATGTACTCTTCGAAGAGTGTCCTCCTAATCCTGCGGATGATTCTGGGGAAAAGGAGAAGGAGAGTTATAAAAAGTGGGTAAAGGATGATGAGATGGCGCGGTGTTACATTTTGGCTTCTATGTCAAATGTATTGCAACATCAGCATCAAGCCATGCCCATTACTTATGACATGATGCTCAATCTCAAGGAACTTTTCGAACACCAGAATCGGGCTGCTAGGCAGGAAGCCATGAGGAACTTGATGACGACCACCATGATCGAGGGAACACCTGTAAGAGATCATATTCTCAAGATGATGGCTCAATTGAATGAGCTAGAAGTCGTTGGAGCTAAGATCGATGGGGAAACCTAGGTCGATATCATTCTCCAGTCTCTAACTAGGAGTTTTGAGGAGTTTTTCTTGAACTATAACATGAATAAAAGGTTGTATTCGTTGGTGGAGCTTCTGACAGAACTCCAGGTGACAGAGAGGCTTTTTCGTCAGAGTGCTCAGGCTCAGGCCATGGTTGCCCAAAAGGTTTCTATTTCTAAGTAGAAAGGCAAGAAGAAGAAAAAACAAAGTGGAGCAAAGGTGGCAGGAGGATCTTAGGGAGGAGTGAAGAAGTCGAAAGGCAAGTGCTTCACTTGCAAGCAAACCGGACATTGGAAGAAGGACTGCCCCAACTGAAAGCAGAACAAAGGTATATCTTTTGGTCTAGTCGTTGAAACATGTTTAGCGGTGTTATCTGTCGGCACCTGGTGTGTAGATACGGGAGCCACTGATCATGTCTACAATACTTTGCAGGGGTTCCAGGAAACCAGACGACTGGCTTAGAGGGAGATTACTATTTACTTCAGCGATGCTACGAAGGTGGCAGTTGTTGCAGTGGGAGATGTTTATTTATCTTTTGAGAGGAATAAAATTGAGGTTCTGAAAAATTACCTTTTTGTACCTTTATTTAGAAAGAATTTGATTTCGGTTTCTAAATTGTTTATGAATGGATATTCTATTTCTTTTAATGACATAGTTGTTATAAAAAGGAATAGGGAGATTATCTAATCTGGTGCATTGATAGGAAATTTATATACCCTTGAACCAAAAGCTCCCACGATGCAAATAGAAGTAAATAACTCATCGTCTAATTCTAATAAGAGAAAAGAACCTTTGAAAATGAACCAAACATATCTTTGGCATCTAAGGCTAGGTCATATTAACCTAAGCAGAATTCAAAGGTTGATAACTGATGTACCTCTGGGTTAATTAGTGGTGGATGATTTCCCAACCTGTGAATCATGCTTGGAAGGTAAAATGACCAAGAGGCCTTTTAAGGCCAAGGGGTATAGGAGCAAAAGTGTGTTGGAATTGGTTCATTCTGATTTGTGTGGTCCTATGTCTATCCAGGCTAGAGGTGATTTTGAATATTTTTTCTCTTTTATAGACGATTATTCAAGATATGGATACATTTACTTGATGCGCCGCAAGTATGAATGCTTTGACAGGTTCAAAGAATTCAAGGTTGATGTGGAGAAACGTCAAGGTAAAAGTATCAAGACACTACGATCTGATCATGGTGGCGAGTACCTCTTGGGAGAGTTTAGGAATTACTTATCAGAGGCTGGGATTCAATCCCAACTATCTACACCTGGTACACCCCAGTAGAATGGTGTAGCGGAGCGAAGGAATAGAACTCTAATAGAGATGGTTAGATCGATGATGAGTTATTATGAGCTGCCAAATTCGTTCTGGGTGTATGCTCGTGATACGAAAGTGTATATTCTGAACTTGGTACCATCTAAATCAGTGCCTTCTACTCCCACAGAATTGTGGACTGGGCAAAAGCCTAGTCTGAGACATATTCAGATTTGAGGGAGTCCAGCACATGTGTTAAAGGCAGATGCTGGTAAGTTGGAACCTTGTACAAAAATGCGCATGTTCGTTGGCTATCCTAGAGGAATGAAAGGTGGTTTGTTTTATAGTCCTAGAGATCAGAGGGTGATCGTTAGCACGAACGTCAGATTTCTAGAAGAAGACTATGTGATGAACCACAAGCCCATGAGTAAGATTGTTCTGGAGGAATTGAGAGGGGAAGTCATTACTTTAGTACCACCGGTACAAGAGGATATACCACAAGTGACTGCACCGCGTGTCATAGAGGATACATAGATAAGACCTCGTTATAGTGGGAGGGTTGTTAGATAGCCTGATAGATTCATATTCTTGGGAGAATCTTCAGATTTGGTCCCTAGCGAACATGAACCTGATCCCTGGACATATGACGAGGCAATCCAAGATAAAGATGCGGTATCTTGGCAAAGAGCAATGAATTCTGAGTTTGAATCTATGGATTCAAATCAGGTCTGGGAGCTAATAGAACCACCCAATGGTGTAAAAACCATTAGATGCAAGTGGATCTACAAAAGAAAGAGAGGAATAGACGGGAAGGTCGAGACCTTCAAAAGCGAGGCTTGTTGAGTAGGGGTATACTCAGAAAGAGGGCATCGATTATGAGGAGACCTTTTCGCCGGTAGCTATGCTTAAGTGTATTTGGATTCTCTTATGTATTATTGCTCATATGGATTATGAGGTGTGGCAGATGGAGGTCAAGACAGCTTTCCTTAATGGAAGTCTTGAGGAAAACATCTATATGAAGCAACCAGAGGGATTCATTGCAAAGGGCAAAGAGCATCTTGTGTGCAAGCTTAATCAGTCCATTTATGGATTGAAGCAAGCTTCGAGATCTTTGTACATCCTCTTTGATGAGATAAACTAGTATTATGGATTTATATAAAGTTCGGATGAGTTTTGTGTATACAAGAGATGTGACGGAAATGTAGTGGTATTTCTTGTACTATACGTAGATGACATTTTGTTAATTGGCAACAATGTCAGAAGTTATCGGACGTAAGGGTATGGTTGTCCAAACAGTTTTATATTAAGGACTTGGGAGAAGTGGGACACATCCTTGGGATCACGGTTATAAGGGATAGCAGGAAAAGAATGTTGTGCTTATCTCAAGCTTCATACATAGACACCATCTTGGCTCGTTTTAGCATGTAGAACTCCAAGAAAGGTTTTCTACCTTTTAGGCATGGAGTACCTTTATCTAAAGAGATGTGTCCTAAAACATCAAAGGAGATAGAGGAGATGAACGTGTTTCCTTATGCTTCGGCAGTAGGAAGCCTCATGTATGTTATGTTATGTATGAGACCGGATATTTGCTTTGCCATGGGCATGGTTAGCAGATATCAGAGTAATCCAGGACAGGGACATTGGACTGCGGTAAAGCATATATTGAAGTACCTGAGAAGGACTAGGGATTATATAATGGTTTACCAGGCAGATCAATTTCTCCCGGTGGGTTACACAGATTCCGACTTCTAATAAGATTGGGATAACAATAAGTCTACCTCAGATTTTGTGTTTACTTTTGGAGGTGGAGCCATTGTATGAAGGAGTTCAAAGCAGAAATACGTGGCGGACTCTACCATGGAAGCTAAGTATGTGGCAGCCTCTGAGGCGGCCAAAGAAGTTGTATGGCTCAGGAACTTCTTGATGGACTTGGATGTGATTCTTGGTTTGCCCAGAACTATCACAATTTATTGTGATAACAGTGGTGCAGTTGCAAACTCGAAGGAACCACAAGCCCATAAGACAAGTAAACACATAGAGCGCAAGTACCACCTGATACGAGAAATCGTAAAGCGAGGAGAAGTTGTTGTGGCCAAGATTGCATCAGAGGATAACCTGGCTGATCCTTTTGTTAGTAATATATGAGAGATGTCCTAAGGCAATCGCCTTATGTATGAACCATTTATATGATAAATGAAGATTCACTATTTGAGTATACATGTTTTATGTATTTGATTGGATCTTAAACTCATTTACTGAATGTCCACGATACGATTCACAGCATGAGAGAATTTGTGATTGGATCACAACTAGTGAGTATCTCTACATGTGTAATTGTGATGTATCGGAATTATCCCTAGTCGATGAATTGATGAATCTGGACACCATCAATTCTATTGAGACTAGCACGAGGTATACTCCTTGGTGTATCCAATCAGCTGATTCTCACTGGCTGGAGACATAGTGATGTCCGGAGTTAATCGTGGATGCTAGGTATGGTAACTAGTTCATTGGAGTGACCAGCCGTAAGACTTCATATGGTTCTCTGCATATATAGATATGTCAATGAAGTTCTTACTGTGGCTTAAGTGCGATGTTCCTTTGACTTGCGGTATTCAAGTCATCTTGATCATGGAGACTTATGCTTTGACATCTTAAGCAAACATCTCCGAGGAGATGTGGACCCGGGATGATTGGGTATAAGTCGAAGTGATCGAAGGTGTTTGAATAGCCTATAAAGGATTCACCACTCCTTGCGAGGAGATGTATACCCATGGCCTCTCGTCGGATTGTTACTAAAGTCTTTGGCCAAAGCATTACATGTTTAGAGTAAAGTACTCTTCGATACATGTGGAGTAACTAGAATCCGTAGGACGAGGAAATGATACTTGGGCTAGGTGTGACGTAGTCAGCCTAGTGGGGACTGACACAATAGACCATGTCCTGAACCAAGTGGGTATAAGATGAGTGAAGGGAATGGGGCACGATTCATTCGAGCTGCTGAAGGGTTTCAGAAATAGTTCTGGATCAACCGTTGATCTTTTCGGTTAATTGGGGATCATGATGTACTACTAGGTGCCACTCATGATCGCTCTATAATTAATGGTTAATTATAGACGGCCAACATAAACCGAGAACCTATTTGGTCACACGACAACGAGTGTAATCCAAAGGATTTAAAACGAGCTTGAGAATGGGATTCTCAGACCGAGAGAAACTATGTTTGGTTGGACCAAACATAAAGCGAGCATGAAATTGTTTCAGTCGCAATGGAAGCGTGGATGGGCAGTGTCTTATGAAGACATAATGGATGGACCAAAATGGTTTGGTCCTAATCCAATGGATGAGAATAAACCAAAGGGTTTGGTTTATATTAAACGAATGAACCAAAGGTTGGTTCGGTTCGTTTTAACTTAAAATAAACCATTATGGTTTGGTTTATTTTAACTTATCTTAATGGAGCGGGTTAACGGGCTTTATGGATATGATCCATTAACCATTAAGAGAATTAGTTCTCTATAAAAGTGGGCTTAAGGGATTGTTAAACCCTAATCCAAAATCAAAACCCTAGCCTCCAAGGAGTTGCCGCCCAACCTGTTTGTGCCGCCCAAGCTCCTTGCCGCCCAGCTTGATTGTGCTGCCGTCAAGACCCTTGCCGGCGTCCAAGCTCCAGCCGGTGAACCTCCGGCGACCCTCCGGTGATCCCCTAAAAGGTTCGGCATCAAGGTGAGCTTTTGTCTCCTTGTTTTGGCCGGCGCCTATCTCCTCCACCAAGCTGTCCAGTTTTCTGGACAGCTTCTTCTCCTCTCGTCGGAGCGTCGTTTGGACGACGGTTAATGCTCCGACAGCGGCTAACATACCGGGGATTTGATCTCCGGTAATCCTCTGAGGTGGAGGACGAAGGATTCGTCAATCGGTTGACGAATACCTCTCCGGAGAAGCAAGTCTTGAGGACTTGTTTTAGGTCCGAATTTGGATTCGGATCGTGATCATCTCTCGATCACGTCGTCTTCAACACGAGGCTAGTAACCCGTACGAAGACGAAGCTCGTGGCTTGGCGAAGTCATCCCGAGGAGCTCGGCGTGGATACGGATAGAGACGATTCTTACGAGGATCGTTCCGGTTGATGCCGTTCCCGCTACACGTCATATGAAAGGTATAACGTAGTTTAATTTCCTTTTATTGCAATTTTAATTTACGGTTATGTCTACACTTGTTGTAATAGCATGCGTGTGTTGTGTGTGTTGTAATAAATAGGAGTATTTATTATTTTTATTGCTTCCGCTGTGCTCATGTTTACGAAACATGATCGAACACACACACGCCGTGGTGCCGGAAACCCAACACCTTTCACTAAGGCCCTTTCAGTGAGAGCTTTTGATAGGCATGTGGAGGGAATGAGAATCATATGTATGGCAGTATGAGGACAACATAGTCTTTTAGTATAAGTGGGATATTGTTGGGATGTATACTGAAAAGTCTATATTTTGTATGAACATCTTTATTTTTGAAATAAGAATCATATGATCATTGTTTGCATATTTATGGTTATGCATATTGTCTAATACATTACATTGTAGATAACAAGGTGTGTAGTGTCACACGGGAGAACATGTTATCAGTTCCTTATAGAGTATAAGTAAAGGCTCACAACTGAGATGGTTTTGGACAAACCATTTGTATGGTTGTAGTGTGATTTGGTATTGACTTGTCTTGACCATAGAATTACACTAGTACACTTTGTGTGTAATGAGCAGGACCGACTCAGAGGTGATTCGATTTATTGCTGACTGCATAATTGAATCGGACCTCGGATATTATGGTGTACATGCTCTTAATCCCAATATAATAACGGGCACATATACATAGTACTTATTTCTTTGATTTACCAATGGACGAGATTTATAGAGTAAATCGATAGGCTAGTTAAGTTGGGAAATAATATTATTTATATGATGTGCCTTTGATTATAGGAGGAAACCATGTCTTATATATTAGGATGATGATGTCCCCTTGAGAAGCTCATAAGGTTCATCATGTAAACCCTGTAGGTGGACTTGGTCCGACATGATGATAAGGTTGAGTGGTACTACTCATGGAGTTAGATGTTGATTAATTAATTGTCATTAAATTAATTAATTGACGGACATTCGAGATCTTAAACACGGGGAGATATTTATAAAAATAATATATGGAGCTCATATTTATTTATAGGGTTGGTGAGGTAAATTAATGATAATCCTCTAGTGGAATGGATTATCATTAATAGATCAGACTTTATGTGGGCTTGATCCATTGGGTGGCCAAGATCCAACTCCTCCTCATGGTCCCTATTGTAGCCTATTAAACCCTCATGGAGCCTAGATCCGATGATAGAAAATCAAACTCTAGATCCAACAGTGGAGGTTAAAACTGTAGATCCGACGGTGCAAATTAAATCTCTAGATCTGACGATTGAGATTAAATCTCTAGATCCGATGGTGGAGATTAAAAGGACGCTCAAGCCTAACTCTATAAATAAAGGCTAAGGGCTTGGGCGTGGACATCATAAGACAAGGGTTAGGGTTTTTGGAGTTGGCTTGAGAGAAGAGGTGGGCGGCAAACCTAGGGTTTGCTTCTTCCTATTGGGCGACGGCAAGAGAATTCTTGGGTTTGGCTCTTCTTGGCCAGTGGCAACTCCACCCTCTCTCTCTCTCAAGATTGGTCGGCTACTCCTCCCTCTCTCTCTCTCTCCTTTGGCCAGCGACAACCTTTCTTCAAGGTTTGTCGGCGATCCTATTCTATTCCTTGGCCGGTGGCAACATCAAGTCCTTTGACTTGGTGGTCAGTTCTAGATAGGAAGAAGAGTTTTGTTTTATTCTTCCTTTTGTTCCGAGCGAGCAAGGAAGGGAAGAACATGATCTAGGAGGCTTCGACTTTTGGAAGATCATCGCCCACACGAAGTCCAAAAGGAGGAAGGACATACAATAGAAGATCAAGAGGTATAACAAGAGGTATAAGCTTGTTTACTTTGATTAGTGTTCTTTTGTATTATGTATATAATTGTTTACAATTGTATGTTTCTAATTTACTTGGACCCCGAAGATAAACACAAAATTCGACGATCCGTACATCGTCTATTCCCCAGCTAATCGAAGAAAAGTGGTAGGTTACTTGAACAACAAGTTTGTTCAAGTGACCACTCTAATTGAATAGCACGATGATGAATCGGTTGCATGGGTAATCCCTCTTTGTCAAGGTTTATTTTTTTTTAATCCGTGGAAATATATGGGATCGCCATGCACAAGCAACCAAGTTGAAGTGGGAACCGAAGTTTCCACCTTCAAGGTGATGGATTAGATTATGGAGTTGATTTCTGTATCGTACACATATTAGTTGTGCACCTATGGTAGATTTAGTAATCTGTGCATAGATAAGTGTGTGTGGTTATCAGTATGTGGCTAAGGACTAGAGGTCCTAGCATGATTATATATCCATTATGGATCGTGTGACTGCGTATGGTTATATGGATGGTCGACAGTATCTCGCTACGGACTGGAGGTCTTAGCGTGGTTGATGGTTAGATGTGTATGACTCTCTATGTGATAGATATAGAGTCTTGTGGATTATTTGTCCTTACATAGTTGACTTTTGGTTGACCAAGTCTCCCCGTGGGATAGGGAGTGTTGCGAGAATACGTGTATAGAGCTATGCTTCATTTCATTTCATGCATGCTGGCGATTAGGTCTCCCTTATGGTTGAGAAGGTCACTAGTCATCTTTCCTCCCCGGCCACTCGGGATAATGGTAGCAGGGTTGAGTGTAGAGCATTGTTGTGCGTGTCGTTCTCGTCCACTATGGATGGTGGTAGCTGGAGATGCGCACTTAGCCACTATGCGGAGTAGTAGATAGCACACTCGCCCACTATAGATAGTGGTCGTGTGATATGCAGTTGTCCTGGGTGCGGTGCTCGTCTACTCATGGGTAGGGACGGAGCGGCTAGCTGCAAGGACCCCCATGGGGTAGCATATAGCTCTATTGCGGCTAGCTACTATTTCATACTACCCAACTTGGCCACTCGAGAGTGGTGGCGGCTGGAGTCGGGATATTTATCATGTCGTGGCACCCAGGTCATACTGGGGTCGTGGTTGGATGGGTCCGTAGATATGACCATGCATATGCATTGCTGATATATATATATGCATGAATTCGATATATGTTTTACATATTCCTGTGAGATTTTGCATTTGATTGAGCTATGATTGTTGCATATGTTTGTACATCATGATATATGTCATTTGCATATTATATATTGTTGTGTGTTGAGTATTATATATGTGTTGGTCTAGACTGTGGTATGCATTTGATTAGCGTCATGTCATAGTGTGGTTTGGATTAGTATGTTATTACAATTCTTAAGTTTCTAAGCCAGTCCAAGAAGTTTCGCCCAGTCAATTTATTCGAATTCAAAATAGAGCGCAAATTCAAAGACATCATGATCAAGCGATTAACCTAGAAATACAAATCAAGCATATATGAGAAAATAATTTTAAAATGCATCAACATACATTTACAAAATCCCATTCATTTTTTGAATTTCAAAAACCCTCAAAATTAATTCGGGAGATCATAGGTCCATCTCCGAATGGGTTGATATCCAACATAGATAAGAACAACCATGGAGTGAGTCCAAAATCTATTCTTAGATATGATGGTAGGTATCAAATATACTGATTACATATCACGTATATGTAACTATCACAATGTACTATCAACTAATTGAATGTTCACATATACTGATGCGGAATGAGTGAAAACCTGTTCGCTCCATTTTCAATGCAGTGAAGCACTGAGGGAGGTCTCAGAGGGTTCTCACAGGCCGCAATCAGTAGAGAATAAGAAGATGAAATGGGTGAAACGCAAGAAAACCGATGCTAGCAATCGAGACTCAGACACAAGATGTAACGTGGTTCGGAATAAGGATTCCTACTCCACGGAGGTGAACTTTCTCACCGGAGGCAGTGCCTAAGTACTTTCACTATGAAGGTCCTCCTTTACGGAAGGTAAGTTTCCGAAGGTGGAGGAGAGAAGACCTTTTACAGTGATGTCATAAAGCGAGAAAAATACAAGAGACGTGACAACGATAGATCTCCTTCCTTCTTCTCCGGCGAGGCGACTGTGGTTCTCCTTCTCCTCTTGCGTCCTCTGCTCTCTCGCCGGGTTGGAATGATTGCGGATCCCCCTCTTCTCTCTTCTCCTTGCCTCCTCCCTTTTATCTTCCCTACTCCTTCATCATAACGTCGGGGATTATCTCCACCGTACATGTGGCCACCACCTCCACCTGGAGAATAATTCTGTTACAAACATGAGGAACGAGGGCTCCTCGGAATATTGTGTGGGGGCCTCCCCAGTTATTGCATAACGCCTTTTCCTCTATTTCTCAGGTAACTAGGTTAGACTGTCTCCTTCAACCATCCACTTTAGGTGGAGCTAGCTTAGGTCTATGGCTCACGGGTGACCTAGCCCTAGGGCTTCTTATCAACCCGAACCAATTCCTCTTTTTCCCATGTCAAATTTCCTCCGTATTGATCAGGTTGAACCGACCTCTTGGCGAAGCGCCTTCCGTCTCTCCTTTACCGTGCCAATTGCTTTCACTAACTCTCCCGTGCCAATGGCTTCCGATATTCGCCCGTGCCAATGGCTTCCGATATTCGCCCGTGCCAATGGCTTCCGATATTCGCCCGTGCCAATGGCTTCCGATATTCGCCCATGCTAATGGCTTTCGCCCGTGCCAATTAATTTCTATGTTCGCCCATGCCAATGGCTTCTGATATTCGCCCGTGCCATTCTTCTTTTTCTTCCTTAGCTGAGCCGTGTATTTTGGATCGGATCATGGGTCACCTGCTAACCCCTCTATCGGGGATTATGTAGAGAAGGTACCAGTAGTATCATTAGTCAACCACGAAAAATAGTCAAGCGAAGTTATAAGCTTGACTTTCCAAATGTACATAAAGTTTCTGACCTATTCTTCATTTCTCAATTTAAATCCATCCGTTTCCTTATAACTCCCTCAAGTATACTAAAGGAGGTCCGTTGGGCTCATGGGCTCCGCTTCTCCTTCTCCTTCCGTGCAGCTGAATCGTCGTGGAAAACCCTATATAAACCCACGCCTTCTCCTTTTAGGTATCGTTTAGTGTGCTTAAAAATCCAGCCTATTCTTCTCCTCCCGTGATTTTCACCGGCGGCGTTTCGGCGACCCAGTCCTTCCTTTCCCCACACGATTCTTCCTTAACCTCCGAGTAAATGCTTTACTTTGTTCACACCCATGGCTCCTAGGACCACCTCTTCACCCGCTTGGTATGAACATACCATAACCCAGTTAGATTGCAACCATTATTTCTTTAATATTAGGAACAATTATATAGACCCCTCTATAAGATGCTGCTTCACGACTAAACTGCATCGATCTCATAATCCTCCTTCCGGCTTGACATGCTTTTTCTCCGATCAATTTCTTAACGGCCAATCCCTGCCGGTACCACCGGTCTATTTTGACCTTCTAAACTTCTACGGACTACCCCTGAACCAGTTCACCCCTAACTCCTTCCGAATTCTATCGGGAGCTCACATAGTGTTCCAACACTTGAACCTCTCTTTGACCCCCGAAATATTCCATTGCTTCTTCCAATTAAAGTCTTCTAAGGCAGGTCTCTTTTATTTATCTAGACGTTCAGACTTCTAATTCTTGGTGAACCTGCCCACTTCCCACAAGGGCTGGGAAGAATTGTATTTCTTTGTACAACTTCCCGAGTCTCTTCCCTATTCTGATACATGAAAGGTAGCCCTTCCTGAATTGCCTCCCTTCCGAGAAACGAGGACCAAATGTCCCTTCCCGGAAGTGTATAGAGTATTAGGAGAGCTACATTACTGCTCCAAACATCTAATAGAAACTCCACTGTTAAGCCACTTTGGATTGTCTCCTCTACCTTTGATGACTTCGGTTGCTGTAGGTAGGGTGATACTGGTCCTGCACTATGACTTCCTTTCCAAATTATTCATCTTTCTTATAAGTATACCTTGCAGATAATCAAATGCAGAAAGGCTTTGGTGGAAGGGGAGGCAATTGAGGCTGCCAAGAAAAAGAAGACCTCGACTAAAAGAGGCAAATCAGTAGCAGCTCCGTCATCCCCCCGGAAAAAGCTATGACTCATCAAGAAAGGAGCCTCAAGTTTATCAGCTCTTCTTCCCTTATCTTCTGACCAGCCGGGATCTCAACCCCTAACCATTTATGAGCCAAGAAGAGGAGGCAGTACCTCCCCTGCCCCTTCTTCATCTCCCCAAGGAGGGGATTCTCCCTCCCAATTTCTTCATTCCTCCCCATCTGCACAAAATTCACCCCTGCCTTCTCATACAGAATCTCTCCAAGCTCCTATACCTTCCGACTCGAGAATCGCTCCTACCCTCTTCATATCAGACCCCCATCTTCCTCGGAAGGGGAGGATCCTTCCCTTCCTGTTCCTCCGAAGGCCACGTTGGGATCCTTGCTGAAGATTCGGCACCCTTCGGAGGTAAAATTCTTTAATCAGTCGGGCATACAAGGCCATTGTGAGCAAGTGAGTAAACTGTTGGCAGAGGTATTTACTCTTTCTTTTCCTCCTCTTTGCTATGGGTATTTCCCTATACTGATGTATGCTGATAATTTTCCTTTTCCTTTAGGCCTCCACCCAACATAACAACATGGTGGTTCATCTGGCCCGATTCCAATCTAGTGTGGAGACTCGCCATTTTGCCGCCGTGTCACAACAGAAAGAGCTCGTCCGGCGGTTAAACGAGCAAGAGGCAAAGGAGGCGAAGATGCCACGATGCAACTAACCTTGGTCCGAAGCGAAAAAGAGGAGCTGCAACGAAAAAATGAAGAACTGGAACAGCGCCTCTTCTTGCGATCGGTGAGCCAATGTAGAGACATCGACTCGAATCGAAGGAGTATAAGGGATATCTTATCGACGCCATGATCAAGGATGCTGACTCCTCAGCTACTATTACACAGCTTCGACAAGAATGTCACTGTCTTAATCTGGAGCATCAAGCCTGGGCAGTTACCAGGGAATCCTGTGCAAAGAAGTGTCTGGAGCTTTTCTCTATGGTAGCGGCTCTTCCCCGAACCCTATCGTCGGTGGCTCAGCAACAATTTACCCTCCAACAGGAGTATCTTAAAGCTCTTTCAACCTTAGGACAGCGAGCTATAAAGGCAGCCATCGAGAGAGATGCTTTGGCGGTTAAATTGGCGGAAAGTCAAGCTCAGGTGGTTCAATATCAAGACCAACTAAAGGAGCAGGAAGCCGACCTCAAGGGGCGTTATGTCAAGAAGGGCGTAGATCTATTTATACTAGGTTTTGAGGGGTCCTCAGCTCAAAATGCCGAACAAGGATACCCGCCTCCTGGCACGAACACTATCTATTTAGATCCCACGGAGGCGCTAGCTAAATGCCCGCCCGAACTCTTTGAGTTGTAATTTCTACTATTCTCCTTTTTTGGTAATTTTGTCAATAGCCTCTCTTCTGCTTCTGAATGATGAATTTGTTCATATGCTTAGTTATCATCGTCTTGTCATGCTTCTTGACGGGTCGGGAATTCTGGACCAATTTTAAACTCCTCCCTTTTTATACCGTTATCTCTTTTCCTGTATCGTATGGTACAATCACCTCGTTGGTTCGGGCTTATGGGAGAGATATTGAATAACATTATTCACCTCCGCCCCAATTTCGGTTCAGGAATCTGCTTGAAGTATTTTGCCTGATATTATTCACACCCGTCCCGATTTCGGTTCGGGGACTTGCTTTAAGTGACTCTTGCCTGTTAGCCTTCCCCATTCCTTTTACTGCTTCGGAAACTGTATCAACCTCTTCGCCTTCTTCCCCTTCCCAAGAACTTCCCCCGTCGTTTTTCTTTTATTATAAATCATCGCCCTCCATGTCTTCGTCCTTCTATCTCACTATCATGGCTTCAGCAGGGCATCCCTTCGAAATTTCTTCAGAGTCAGAATCCTTTGAGTTACAGAACTGGGTTTCGGAAGATACTGAAGACTCAGAGACCCGCTCGACCGCCACTTCAGCCTTCCGCCCCCTTCCGTTTCCGCCTCCCAGTCCAACCCCCACTCCTCCTAAGGGGAGGTCTTTTCGGGCTCCTTTCCCCTCCTTCCGCAACAGGGTATGGAATCCTCCCTTCACCTGGGAGTATACAGTGGGAGACCCCCGCGCCGTTGACGAACTTCCTCCACTTCCACCAGCGCTGGCTTTCATCCCAATCCCCCCGGCAGAAGCTCATCCTTCTTCGTTCGACGAAGGTCCATCAGCTCTTCCTCCACCTCAAGTCGAGCGCTTCAGGGTCATCTTGGCGCCCTCTCCCCCCAAAGAGACCTCTCCCGCCTCGTCTATGGGGAGCAATCAGAGAAAATCTGTATAGATCAAATTAATGTAATCATTTCAAATATATGAGTAAAAATGAGGGAGGGAACTTGATGTTTGCTTTTGTCTTTTTCTCGTAGAGGTAAGGTTTCTGTCTTCGAAAGGACGATAATCTGATCCGAACATACCTTCTTCTATCATCGCCCGGGGATTCGGACCCTCTTAATTACAGTTATAGTCCCGTCGACCTTCCCACTACTGCCCCCACGTTTCCTCTTCTTTACTGGCATTTATGGTCCCTATTTCTTCTACCAATAAATGCACTTTCCCCCTTCGTTGCTATAAAAGTCCTCGATCCTTACCTGATAGCTTCCATCCTTTCCTTTTCTTTTTATTTGCCATGGACAGAATATCTGAACAGGGCAGCAGTTCCTCTCCTTCTGAAGAACAGATAAATGATCGCCGATACATAGTTAGCTTGGAGGAGCAAGTGAAGTACTTACAGCAACGGCTGAAGGAAACTTCCGCCAGTAATCGCTCCCTACGCCAACAACTGGTCGGGTCCCAAAAGGAATTGGCCAAACAGATCTTCCTGCAGCAGTCTTACCGGCGACAACTATTGTGCCAACCTCAACCATACAAGAGAGCTCCCTCCGTTCCTCCCAACAAAGAACTATAATACTCAAGATGTATAAGGGTTTCTGTTTGTCATTTTCCCTCGTAAATGACTCAAAATATGTAATTCCTTTGCATCAATGAACTTTCCCAGTTTATCTTCTTTCTCACGTGTCTTCTGCATTGTACCACGCTTTACTTCTTTCGTATCCACATAGACTTACATATAACTGAGACATATGTCGGCTCTTCCGCTTTTATAATCTTCTTGGGATATAGAACCATTAAATGAATTGACTCTGCTATTTTGCAAGGATAAAACAATATAGGGTTAAACAAGGACTTCAACTTCCCACCCTTTACGGGGACAAAAAGTGATATATAACTGAGGGGATCTCAGTTCTTCCGCTTCGCCACCACACGGGGATATCTTTCGCTTTGCGGGGATAGAAATTTTGAGTCTAACCGAATGAATTTCGGTTCTTCCATTCCACCACCACACGGGGATATCTTCCGCTTCGCGGAGATAGAAATTTTGTATATAATATATAACCGAGGGATTTCGGTTCTTCCATTCCGCCACCACACGGGGATATCTTCCGCTTTGCGGGGATAGAAATTTATATGTAGAATAAATAATAACCGAGGGGTTTCGGTTCTTCCGTTCCGCCACCATACGGGGATATCTTCCGCTTCGCGGGGATAAAAATTTATATCTAGAATAAATAATAACCAAGGGGTCTTGGTTCTTCCGTTCCACCACCGCACGGGGATATCTTCCGCTCTACCTCGTGGGGATAGAAATTTTGTATATAGTCCTGAAACCATCAATATAAAGGAGGCAACGCTTTCATATCCTCCCTCTTTTGTGCTTGCCTTTTGAAGGGGAACGCCCATATCCGCCCCTTCCCATGCTAGTGAATGCTCTAGCACATAACGCGCCATTTAGAAAAAATAATCCTTCTTTCCCTTTCACTTAGGGTCGCTTTTACCACAGGCGAGGAGCCCAATAATGGTTACAAGCCCACTCACTTCACCTTTATAGGGGATCCTTTTGCCTTCATTTCTCTGCCTATCTTCATCCCTTTGCCTTTTCATCTCCTTCTTCTCCGTCTGTTCGTTCCTCCGCCGCCATACTTCGTTGCCCCAATCCTTATTCTCAGACCATCAAAATGCACTCTACCTTTTTCCAGGAGATAGCAGGTCGTTATCCATATCGCAAGAGGAAAGCCGGTCAGCCGTCGGCTCTGACTTCTTCTTCACCTTCCCCGGTCACCAACACAGCTATTTCATCTTGTCTGTCTTCCTCTCCGCCCCCTGCATCTCTTGTTACTTCCACCCCAGAGGGAATTGGTACCATTATTCCTTCCTCAATTTCCCCGGTATTTGCAAACCCTAGCTCCCATACTTTTTCTCCCTCTGCCACCAATATTCAGAAGTTGCCTTCTCCTCCACCACAACCTGAGGATGAACTTGGGGAGGATGCATCTCCATGTCAGCCAATGACAGAGACTGACCCACCCTTGCCTTCTATCTCCCCTGAATACCATTCTTCCTCCGAACCCATGGCGGTTGATATCCCCTTACCGCAAACTTCCCCTTCCACTCATCGCCTGAAGAGCCCCTCTCCTCCCACAAATATAATTCCCCTTCTTCCCCTCATCAGTGAACTTCCCACCTCATTATCATCCGTCCCATCATCTTACTTTTCTCCCAGGAGTCTTCGGATCATGAACTTAGAGGAAGTGGTTCCTCGCATGGAAAGCCTACGCCATGCTCTGGATTTGGTATGTTTTCTCGATTAGCTCTCTTAGCTTTGTCTTACTAGCCAATTTTATTTTTCACAACTGGCATGCAGACCTTTACCAATCATCAAGAGTTGGATCGCTCCCTCAGTCAATATCGGACTCAAGCTCAAGAATGGGAGCGACAACAACGGGAAGATTTAGCGAATGCTCAAAATTGAGAACGGCTCCTGTTGCAACAATTGCACCTGTGCCAGGAGCAATTATCCGAGGCTCGTCAACAAATTCAGAAGGATGCTGATACCATTGAGGCGTTAAGAGAACAACAACGTCCAGGTGTGCAGCCACCCGTCCCCCAGCGGGAAGTCCAACTGGCCCCTCCCGATAAGGATTCTTCCTCGGCTCAAGAATTAATACGTCTCCAAGGGCAGGTAGCAGAACTCCTCAAGGGGAAGCAATAGGATTCTAATGTCATCGCTCGCCTTCAGGTCCAATACCAGCGAGCATAGGATAAGATAGGGGACCTCCGCAGCCGCTTGTGCAAGGAGGTACAAGAAAACTCATCCCTCATAAATTCCCGGGCTCATGCTCATGCCCATCTACGTAGGCAAGAGACTTCCCTCCAGAGGTTGAGCACTGAACTCGCCCGAACCAGATCTTATTCTGAAGCAGTGGAGGGGATCTCAGCTTCTATGCGTCAGAACATGGTGGAGATGACGCACCTTGTGCAGCAGGACCAAAGTTCTCGAGCCGATGATGTTTCCATCTTAGCCGATGCTATTATGGAGGTGTCGCGACGCTATGTGGACGTGCGCCGAAAACTTCAAGAGCAACAAGAAAAATGCGAGAGGCTACATCGAGAGTGAAGCCCTGACCGTCCGCACCGCCAGGAGAGACTCATCATTTTGCTGCGCGCCACTTATCAGGACGGATTTAATGAAGCGGTTCAGCAGTAGGCTAACCAAGGATTACCTCCTCCAACTTATCCTTCCTTTTCTTTAAATTGGGAGGCTGGTTTTCAACGTTATCCTCTCGACCGATTTAAGCTGTAATATGATAGCCTATTTTGAAACGGGAATTCCCTTTCCATCTTTTCTTTCTTCTTCAAGATTTATTAACAATACCGTATTGCTTTTGTAAATAACCCCTTAATGAAATTTGGAGAGTACTCGATATCTGATTAACGTAATCAATTTAAGATGTACCCCCTTCGGAGTCTCATAATCTCTCTTCTTCTATTCCATATTTCTCATACAGTGTGAAAGAGTTTTAAATGAAGGGCATTACAAGGTCGTGGAAGCTCTTTGCCTTGGTCATCTTATAATCTATTTCATAGGGTCCTTCCCAGTTTGGAGCCAGCTTTTCGGGGTCTCCAGTGGGGTTAACCTTACGCAAAACCCAATCCCCTTCTTGAAATCTTCGAGGCATCAACTTCTTATTAAAGGCTCGCTGCACTCTTTGCTTATAGAATTCCGCTCGCCTCCGTACCATCTCCCGCTTTTCCTCCACCAAGTCCAATTCGGTGCTTCGGATGAGTTGGTTCTGATTTGGTTCGTATGCCTTTATTCGAGCGCTATTTAACAGAACCTCGACTGGAATAACAGCTTTTGTCCCATACACCAAACTAAAGGGAGTTTCTCCTGTTGCTGTCTTGGGTGTAGTTCGATAGGCCCACAGGACGTCTGGTAACTCTTCTACCCAGTTCCCCCTCTGATCCCCCAATTTGGTCTTTAATCCTTGAATGAGGATCCTGTTAGTCACCTCCACTCGCCCATTCGCTTGAGGGTGAGCGACCGAAGTGAAAGCCTGTTGAATGTTGAGACTCTGGCACCATTCTTGGATATTTTTTCCTTGGAATTGTCGTCCATTGTCACTGACTATTTTCCTAGGAATACCATATCGACAAACAATGTTTCTCCACAAGAACTGTATTATGACATTCTCAGTAATTCTAGCTAAGGGCTCTGCCTCCACCCATTTGGAAAAATAATCCACAGCCACCAATAAAAACTTCTTCTGTAAAGGCGTTGTTGGCATCGGACCTACTATATCCATTCCCCACTGATCGAAAGGGTAGGAAGAGATCACCGCTTTCATTAACTCAGCTGGCCGTTCGAAACGGTTGCTATGTTTCTGACAAGCGAGGCAAGCTTGCACTATACGAGCGGCATCTTGCTGAAGAGTAGGCCAAAAATATCCTGCTAAGAGGACCTTTCTTGCTAAAGCTCTCCCTCCTAAATGATTGCTGCAGCAACCTTCATGAATCTCCCGTAGTACCCATTCCGCATCCTCATTTCCCAAGCATTTCAATAAGGGTCGTCCGAAGGAAGTCTTGTATAAGTCCCCATTTAAGAGGGTGAACCGTTTGGCTCGGCTTATTAAAGTGGAAGCCGCTATTTTTGCTTCAGGAATCTTCCCGTGCCGTAAATAAGCTATGATGTCGGCCCTCCAATCGAGCATTAGGCTTGATTCGGGTGTGTCTCCCTCCACGCTGCATATTGCTAAGGAAGTATGAATTTTTGTATGGACCGTTTCTGAGGACTTCATTCCTTCCATAACACTAGCCATCCGAGCCAATTCATCTGTCTTTCTGTTGTTCTCCCGCGGGATCTACTTTAAGAGGACCTGACGGAATTGAGCTTTTTCTTTCTCAAAAACCCTCAAGTATTTATGCAGCCTTTCCTCTCGAACCGTGAAAGAACCTTGAAGTTGTGATATCACCAATTGGGAATCCGAATGGATTATAATGGAAGAAGGCCCCACCGCTTTAGCAGCTTGCAATCCCGCTAGAATGGCTTCATATTCTGCCTAATTATTAGATGCCCGATATTCCAAGCGAACGGCTAGTCGAGTTTCTTCACCATCAGGGGAAATTAATAGAACACCGACGCCGCTGCCCGTAGACCCTGAAGAACCATCCAAGAATATATTTCATGCCTCTGATCCCTCCTCGTTGGCTGTTGAACCCTCTTCCGAACCGCAGGGTACCTCTGCTAGAAAATCCGCAAGCGCTTGGGCTTTGATAACCGTTCGAGGTTGGTAGCGAATATCATACTCGCTTAGTTCTACTACCCATTTGGGCAATCTTCTAGAGAAATTGGGCTTAGTGATGACCTTGCCCAATTCGCTGTGTGTTAGAACGATGATGGGATGAGCCAAAAAATACGGCCTTAATTTGCCAGCGGTTAGCACTAGGATATACGCCAACTTCTCCAACTCTGTATAACGGAATTCCGTCCCCTTAAGGATATGGCTGGTGTAATAAATAGGCTGCTGATGAGAACCTTCTTGCTTTAATAATACTGAACTAATGGCTCCCTCTGAGATGACCAGATACATCCATGAAGGTTCGTCGGCTATTGGTTTGGCTAGCAGTGGGAGTCCCGCCAAATATTTCTTTAACTCCTGGAAAGCCCGTTCACATTGATCATCCCACTGAAACTTGGTAGCCTTGTGTAGGACCTTGAAGAAAGGCAGCCCTTTGTCCGCCGATCTGGCTATGAATCGTGATAAAGAAATGATCCTGCCCACCAGCCTCTGTGTTTCCCGCAGATTAGCGGGTGACTTCATGTTGCATAATGCTTGGACCTTTTCAGGATTGGCTTGCAACCCTTTCTCAGTTACAATGTACCCCAAGAACTTGCTGCTCTTTACCCCGAACAGGCATTTGTTAGGGTTTAGCTTCATATTAAACCGCCTCAATGTAGCGAAGGTTTCATTTAAGTCCTTGACTAAATCCCGAGTGGCCTTCGATTTGACTAATATGTCATCCACGTAGACTTCCACATTTTTCCCTTTCTGTTCAACAAAGATTTTGTCCATAAGGCGCTGATATGTGGCCCCAGCGTTCTAATCCGAACGGCATTACCACATAGGCGTATAACCCTCCTGCGGTCACAAAGCTAACCCTTTTTTGATCTTCTTCGACCAAAGTTATTTGATGATATCCTTGATATGCATCCATTAGGGACACCACTTCATATCTCACAGTAGAATCCACCAGTTGATCAATACGAGGCAAGGGGTAGCAGTCTTTAGGGCACGCTTTATTTAAATCATGGAAATTGATACACATCCTCCATTGCCGCGAAGGATTGGGGACCAAGACTACATTAGAAACCAATTCGGGAAATTGGATTTCCTTTACATGACCCGCTTTTAGCAGCTTGTCCACTTCTTCGGCTATGACCTTGTCCTTTTCTGGTCCAAAATGTCGCCTCTTCTATTGGACGGGTCGGGCTCCTTTAATGATATTGAGATGGTGTTCAGCCACTCGAGGGTTGATCCCCGTGAGATCATGCACATCTTTTGCAAATATGTTTTCATTCTCCTTCAGGTAAGCCACCAGCTCTTCTTTGATTTCCAGCTATTGTGCTATCCGTGTGGCCTTTCTAGAGCGATTTCCACCAGTTCTCCTTCCTCTATTTTGCCATCCTTGGGAGGGGATTCCTCCAGGACGCAGACGTCAGTGATGATGACAGTTTTGCCTTTGAGGTCATTGGTTTGGGCTTTCTTCTGGTCGTCCCGAACCATTTACACGTAGCAGCTCCTGGAGGCCTTCTGTTCTCCACGAACTTCTCCCACCAATTGACCCACTGGAAATTTCAGCTTCTGGTGGTACGGGAAAGCCACGGCCTGAAAAAGGGTGAGGAAAGGATGCCCAAGAATAGCATTATAAGTGGATGGAGCGTCCACAATGAGGAAAGAGATTATACTATTTTTTTAGCTGGGCTTTACGCTCAGAGTCAGAGGCAATGAAATCTGCCCCGTAGGGTGTACTACATGCCCCGCAAATCCAAAGAGGGGGGGGTGGCCACATCTTCTAGCTGGGCATTTCACCGTGACTGCTCAAAGCTTCCTGGAAGAGGATGTTGACGGAGCTTCCCGAGTCAACTAGCACCCGGGCCACTTCATAATTGGCCAAGGATATTCGAATAACCAAGGCATCCGTGTGGGGCAGTAGGACACCTTGTAGATCTTCTGGCCCGAATGAAACGGGCGGTGCCACTTGAATAGTTTAGTCGGTGACGATGGCCAAACTCTCCATGATACGGGCATATGACTTTCGTGCCCGGTTAGAGTCCCCGTCGGTAGGTCCTCCAGCTATAACATGAATAACTCCCCGAGTGGGAATGTTATCTAGATTGGATGAAGGGCCCTCACCTGATGGGCCTTCTTGAGAGACATCCTCCTGGGACGGCGTTTGGGGGAAAGTGACCCGAGGTTGTTGATTATATGGCCTTGGATGGGTTACATCGGGTCGGGGGCCTCGCCGGGCCGGTCCTCCTGCCTGGAACCTTACTTGCGGATATGCAGTATGGAGGCGATCCAATTCCTCTTGTAACTTGAAACATCAGCCACTAATGTGGGCGTATTCTGTATGATATTGGCAAAAGAACGGGGCAAGGGGGTTACGTGGGATCCTCCTGTGTCCTAAGGGTCGTTGCAGCAGACCCTGTTGGTCATAGAATTCCATTTCTCGTTCTTTCCAAGTCCTCACAGGAGGAAGCGCTTCAGCGGCCATGATTTGTAATGGCGGGATAGGGCGAACTCCTTGCAACATCGGACGAGGCCTCGGGACCTCCTGTCGAAAAGGTCTTGTATACTCCCGCTGAAGAGGTGCTTGGGGAGCAGCGGGACAAGCCCTTTCAGTTGAGACTGTTGCGGCAGTCCGTTCAGCTCTCCGTACCTTTAATCCTTCTTCTTTGTGGATAAACTACTCCGTACGACATAGTAGCTCCTCATAACTATCCGCAGGTTGTCTTAACAAGGAATTGAGGAAGGGGCCCTCCTTCATCCCATGCTGAATAGCACCTCTGAAAGATTTGGATCGGGCTGAGGGGATTCCTCTAGCTGCAGAAGTGAATCGATGAAGATACCCCCTAAGGGATTCTGAAGGTCCCTGGGTGATATACATTAACATAGAGGTGTCCTGTCTGTACGCCTTGCAGCTGACAAATTCTGATCAACATTCTCTCGAAGTCAAACAGTGATAAACCAGGCAGAGTATTGAACCACTTTTGCGCCGAGCCAGTTAGGGTGGTTCGAAAGACTCGGCACTTGAGAGCGTCAGTATAACAGTGGAGCGAGGTCGCTCCGTCAAATTGAGATATGTGTTCTTCGGGATCCGTGGAACCGTCATACTTATTTATCTGAGGATTCCGGAAGTAGGATGGAGGGAGCTCCGAGAGAATGTCCATTGTGAAGGGATTGGGATCGTATATTTCCGGAGGCCTGGTTGATTGACTTTCGCCCTGTTCCTCCCTGCGCGTTTGGGTGAAGGGCTTAGTGTTCTGAGGCATTCTTCCCCCGAGTCCGCCTCTAAGCAATGTTTCCCCATTGACGGTTGTACGAGATGGAGGAGGCATTTCTGGGGGTGGGCCACTGGAAGAAGGTTCCCCGGAATGCGGATGCAGATATCCGGTCCTTCTCCTTTCCCTAGCGAGAGCTTCTGTGATCGCGTCATCCATTAGAGCTTTCAACTGCGAGGGTAGAAGGATGATGGTGCGCTCCTCCGCTGCTGAGGTAGCAGGTGGTTGTACTTCTTCCGGTTGCATCTCGACGTCCAGCTCAATTGTTCCCACAGACGGCGCCAACTGATGTGGAACGAGTGAAAACTTGTTCGCTCCGTTTTCAATGTAGTGAAGCACTGAGGGAGGTCTTAGAGGGTTCTCACAGGCCACAATCAGTAGAGAATAAGAAGATAAAATGGGTGAAATGCAAGAAAACCGATGCTAGCAATCGAGACTCAGACACAAGATGTAACGTGGTTCGGAATAAGGATTCCTACTCCACGGAGGTGAACTTTCACCGAGGCAGCTCAAGCACTTTCACTATGAAGGTCCTCCTTTACGGAAGGTAAGTTTCCGAAGGTGGAGGAGAGAATACCTTTTACAGTGAGGTCATAAAGCGAGAAAAATACAAGAGACGTGACAACGATAGATCTCCTTCCTTCATCTCTGGCGAGGCGACTGTGGTTCTCCTTCTCCTCTTGCGTCCTCTGCTCTCTCGCCGGGTTAGAATGATTGCGGATCCCCCTCTTCTCTCTTCTCCTTGCCTCCTCCCTTTTATCTTCCCTACTCCTTCATCATAACATCGGGGATTATCTCCACCGTACATGTGGCCACCACCTCCACCTGGAGAATAATTCTGTTACAAACATGAGGAACGAGGGCTCCTCGGAATATTGTGTGGGGGCCTCCCCAGTTATTGCATAACGCCTTTTTCTCTATTTCTCAGGTAACTAGGTTAGACTGTCTCCTTCAACCATCCACTTTAGGTGGAGCTAGCTTAGGTCTATGGCTCACGGGTGACCTAGCCCTAGGGCTTCTTATCAACCCGAACCAATTTCTCTTTTTTCCATGTCAAATTTCCTCCGTATTGATCAAGTTGAATCGACCTCTTGGCGAAGCGCCTTCCGTCTCTCCTTTACCATGCCAATTGCTTTCACTAACTCTCCCGTACCAATGGCTTTCGATGCTCGCCCGTGCCAATGGCTTCCGATATTCGCCCGTGCCAATGGCTTCCGATATTCGCCCGTGCCAATGGCTTTCACCCGTGCCAATGGCTTCCGATATTCGCCCGTGCCAATGGCTTTCACCCGTGCCAATGGCTTCCGATATTCGCCTATGCCAATGGCTTTCGCCCGTGCCAATTGCTTTCGATGTTCGCCCGTGCCAATGGCTTCTGATATTCGCCCGTGCCATTCTTCTTTTTCTTCCTTAGCTGAGCCGTGTATTTTGGATCGGATCATGGGTCACCTGCTAACCCTTCTATCGGGGATTATGTAGAGAAGGTACCAGTAGTATCATATACATTGGGTTGTTGACACATTAACAAGTATGCATCATATGCATAACACCCAACTTCACCTCTCTTCACATCGACCTTGGAGTGAGTCCAACAAATCGATGCTACAAGTTAGAGCCGACTCATTAATCGTGAAATAGTTTTAATATAGTTAGAGCGCATTCAACCAATTAGCCTGACTTAGAGTGAGTCCAACAGCCTAAACTAACGATTGACCTCTAACTCTTACCATATTAGTGTTAAACTATTCCAATGATTTGAACATGTTCAAGTTCGAGCTAGGCTTGGAGTGAGTCTAACAACCCAAACAAGAAATAGAACTCTGGTTCTAACCATATTAATAAATGGTGTAGGCTTTAATATTGTGTAAGGGTTTTAATGTCTCATCCTCTTTGCATGTAAATAACTATTATCTACATGACATGACACACATGACATACATCTAAATGTCACGACACGTATGGCATAATGATATGCATCTAATGCAATTACATGACATACACAAATAGTTTTCTTATTTGTCATAACTATTTTGGAAATAAAATATGTTTTAGATTTGATTTCCCAAATCAAATCATGATTAAATTAGGAAACAAATTTTCAAATCTAATCACATATTTTATTTATGGAAAGTGTTAATTAAGGAATGTCAAATCTAATTTAAGAAACAAATTTCCTAAATTGTAATTTTCTAATCATATTAGAAAATTTCTAATTTGAATTTCCTTATTTGTCATAATTATTTATGGAAAAAAAATATGTTTGAGATTTGAATTCCCAAATCAAATCATGATTAATTTAGGAAATAAATTTCGACATATAATCACATATTTTATTTATGGAAAGTGTTAAATTCCATAAATTCTTCTAAACTATACAAAAGTAGAAAATTTCCATAAATACTTCTAAATTTCTAAAAGTAGAAAATTTTCATAAATACTTTTAAACTTTCCATAAATAGAAAATTTCCATAAATACCATTATGACTATCGCAAAATAATTTTACGATTATGTCGGAACACAGCATGACTCTGATACCACTATTGGGTTTCGGCAGCACCGCGGCGAGTGTGTGTTCGAACATGTTTCGTAAACATGCACACAACAGAAGCAATAAAAGCAATAAATCTAATTTATTATAACACACACATCAAACGCATGCAGGATACAACCTGTGTAGACATAATCGCTATTTAAAATTTTGCAATAAAAGAAAATTACTCTAGTTATACCTGACGTATCACGTGTAGCGGGAATGACATCAACTGAAGCAACTCTCACTAGAATTGCCTCTATCCGTATCCACGCCGAGTATTATCGGGATAGCTTCACTAAGCTACGAGCCTCGTCTTCATAGGAGTTACTACCTCGTGTCGAAGACGATGTGATCCGAGAGAAGATCACAATTCGAATAAAATTCGGATCCAAAAATCGAGTTTCGCAAACTCGCTAATCGGAAGCGGTTTTCATCAACCGATTGATGATAACTCAACCCTCCACCAATGAGGATTTCCGGAGAACTAATACTTGGCAAATAGGTCGCTGTCGGAGCACAAAACGCTGACCAAATGACCTCTCCACAAAGAGGAGAACAAGCTGTCCAGAATCTGGACAACTTGTTTGGTGGAAGATATGGCCGGCCAATCAATGGTCGGCTGCTCCTTAGTTGCCAGCGGCCAAGGGAAGATGGCCGGAGGAGTTGCCGACAGTTGGTGGGTGGCTAGCAGCGACTTGGGCAACAGCCAAACCTGGGCGGCAGCTCCTCTTCGCCGACTAAAGCTCTTGGGCGGCAAGAGCTCTTGGGCAGCAAGAAGGAGGAGAAGGAGGAAAGGAGGCTAGGGTTTCCAAACCCTTGAACCAATTAATTCTCTAAGAAAAATCATTAAGCCGTGTTTTTATAGAGAACACATTCTCCTAACAGTTATTGGTTCATAACCAAAACCTATTAATCCGCTCCAAAAACTTAAGTTAAAATAAACCAAACCGTATTGATCTATTTTAAGTTAAAACGAACTGAACCAACTTTGGCTCATTCGTTTAAAACAAACCAAACCACTTTGGTTTATTTTCCACCATTGGATTAGAACCAAACCAATTTGGTTCATACATCATGTCTTTATAAGACTCGGCCCATCCATTCTTCCGATGCGACTGAAACCATTTCATACTCGTTCTTTATTTGTGAAGGTAGGAAACATTGCTTCCCACTTCAACTCGGTCGCTTGTTCAAGGCGATCCCTTCTACGTCCCCGGATAAAAAAAAATTATTCTTGATAAGAGGGATAACCCAAGCAACCGTTTCATCGTCATGCTATTCGATTAGAGTAGTCACTTGAACAAACTTATTGTTCAAGCAACCAACCCCTATTCTACGAATAGCCGCGGAATAGACGATGTACGGATCGCCGGCTTTTGTGTTTATGTTCGGGGTCTAAGTTATATTAGCCACAAAACAGAATATATCATGCATATATAATTGAAAACAATCATAAACATGTTACATAAGAAAATAGACAAGTATTATACCTCTCGATCTTCTATCGTATGTCCTTCCTCCTTTTTGACGTCGTGTGGGCGACGATCTACCAAAAGTCGAAGCTCTTAGATCACCAATCTTCCTTCCTTGCTCACTCCGAACAAGAGGAAGAATAGAAATAAAATCATTCTCCTTCCTTTAACCAACCAACAAGCACCATGCTAGATGCTAGCCACCGGCCAACAAGGAAAAGGGATGAGAAGGATGGATGACGGCCAAGAGCTCCAAGGGAGGACTCTAAGCCTTGTTTCCACGGGCCAAGGAGAAGGAGAAGGGCTGGTTTTGATGCCACCCAAGGGAGGGAAGGGCTGTATGGGTGCCAGCCACCAAGGAAGAAGAAGAAGATAAGGAAAAACTTTCCTTATTTGGTGCCGCCAACTCCCTAACCCTAATCTCCAATGCTCCCCCCCCCCTTGCCCTAATCCTATCTCTAATGGGATTCTCCTTGTCTCCCACCCCTCCTCTCCTTTTATAGAGTTAGGGATAAGCCTTGTTTCAATCTCCACCATTGGTTATAGGGATTTAATCTCAACCGTTGGATCTAGAGATTTAATCTCAACCGTCAGATCTAGAAATTTAATCTCTACCTTTGGATCTAGAGTTTTGTTTTCATCCATTGGATCTAGGCTTCATGAGGTTTTAATAGGCTACAATAGGGACCATGAGGAGGAGTTGGATCTTGGCCACCCAATGGATTAAGCCCACATAAAGCACGATCCATTAATGATAATCCAATCCACTAAAGTATTGTCATTGATATACATCACCAACCCCCATAAGTTAATATGGGCTCCATATATTATTTGTAAATTTTTCTCCCCGTGTTTAAGATCTCGAATATCCATCGATTAATTAATTTATTGAGCATTAATTAATCAACATCTAACTCCATGAGTAGTATCACTCAACCTTTTCATCATTCCGGACCAAGTCCACCTGCAGGGTTTACATGATGAACCTTATGAGCTCCTCAAAGGGACATCATCATCCTAATATATATGACACGGTTTCCTCCTATAATCAACGACACACCATATACATAATATCATTTCCCAACTTACCGAGCCTATAGATTTAATCTATAAATCTCGCCCATTGGTAAATCAAAGAAACGAATACTAAGTATATGTGTCCGTTATTATATCGGGATTAAGAGTATGTACATAATAGTCGGTTCTTATGCTTGCAACGAAAGAGTTAACCTACGCATATCCTACTATTATCCTGCACATATAATATATGAAAAGTGCATAAAAATTAACCGAATCCTAAACACAAAAAACCGAAAACCTGGCTCTGATACCAATTGTAGGGTTTGGTTTCATTGATCCGTGAGGGAAAACTTCGCTTCCCACTTCACCTCGGTCGCTTGTTTATGGCGATCCCATCGATGTACCCGGATTAAAAAAAAAATAATCCTAGACAAAAGGGATTGCTCAAACAACAAAGTCATCGTCGTGCTTTCGTTTAGAGAGGTCACTTGAACAAACTTGTTGTTCAAGCGACGAACCTCTATTCTACGAGTAGCCGCGGAATAGACGATGTCCGGATCGTAGGCTTTCGTGTTTATGTTCGGGATCTAAGTTTTATTTAGCCACATACATAAAGTAAACATCCACACAAAACATGCATATAATTGAAAAGCAATTATAAACATAATACAAAAGAACACTAATCAAAATAAACAAGATTATAACTCTTGTTATACCTTTTGATCTTCTATTGTATGTCCTTCCTCCTTTTGGACGTCGTGTGGGCGACGATCTTCCAAAAGTCGAAGCTTCTAGATCGCCAATATTCCTTCCTTACTCGTTCCGAGCAAGAGGAAGATCATAAAAACTAAACTCTTCTCTTATCTAGGACCAACAATCAAGCTCCAAGCTTGATGCTTGCCATCGGCCCAAAGAGATGAAGATTAGAAGTGTGGGCGCCGGCCAAAAGCTTCAAGGAAAGAATCCCTAGCTCTTTTATCCACCGGCTAAGGAGAAGAAGAGGAATAGATTGAGCTCCGGCCAAGGTAAAGAGGAGAATTATGGGCGCCGACAATCACCTTAGGAAGAAGAAAGAAAACCCTCCAAAGTTGTCGCCCAAGCACCCTCTCAAACCCTAGCCGCCCAACCTAAATCCTATCTCAATTAGGATTCATTGCCGCCGAAGGAAGCAAACCCTAATCTCCTAAGACATAGATGAAGGGGAGAAGGTTGGACGCCGGCCAAACCAAGGAGAGAGTAGGGAAGAAGGGCGCCAGCCACCTCAAGGAAGAAGAAGAAGAAAACATCTTTCCTTAATTGTGGTCACCCAAAACCCTAAGCCTCCCTTGCCCTTGCCGCCCAAAACCCTAGATCCCTTTCCTCTAAATAATTATTGCCGCCCACCCTCAAGCCCATATTTATAGAGTTAGGCTTAAGGCTTGATTTAATCTCCACCATTGGTTCTAGGGATTTAATCTCAACCGTCGGATCTAGAGATTTAATCTCAACCGTCGGATCTAGAGATTTAATCTCTACCTTTGGATCTAGAGTTTTGTTTTCATCCATTGGATCTAAGCTTCATGAGGTGTCAATAGGCTACAATAGGGACCATGAGGAGGAGTTGGATCTTTGCCACCCATGGATCAAGCCCACATAAAGTCTGATACATTAATGATAATCCAATCCACTAAAGGATTATCATTGATCTACCTCACCAACCCCCATAAGTTAATATGGGCTCCATATATTATTTATACATTTTCTCCCCGTGTTTAAGATCTCGAATGTCCGTCGATTAATTAATTTACTGACCATTAATTAATCAACATCTAACTCCATAAGTAGTATCACTCAACCTTTTCATCATGCCGGACCAAGTCCACCTGCAGGGTTTACATGATAAACCTTATGAGCTCCTCAAGGAGACATCATCATCCTAATATATAGGACACAGTTTCCTCATATAATCAACATCACACTATATAAATAATATTATTTCCCAACTTATCGAGCCTATCGATTTAATCTATAAATCTCGCCCATTGGTAAATCAAAGAAATGAATATTAAGTATATGTGCCCGTTATTATATTGGGATTAAGAGCATGTACAATATAATATCCGATGTCCGATTCCATTATGTAGTCAGCAATAAATCGAATCACCTCTATGTCGGTACTGCTCAATACACACAAAGTACACTAGTGTGATTCTGTGGTCAAGACAAACCAATACCAAATCACACTACAACCATAGCAATGATTTGTCCAAAGACATCTCGGTTGTGAGCCTTTACTTATACTTTACAAGGAGCCGATAACATGAACTCCCGTGTGACACCACACACCATGTTATCTACAATGTAATGTATTAGATAATATGCATAACCATAAAAATGCAAACAATGATCATGTGATTCTTATTTCAAAAATAAAGATGTTCATACAAAATATAGACTTTTTAGTATACATCCCAACCATCTCCCACTTATACTAAAAGACTATGTTGTCCTCATACAACCATACATCTGATTCCCCTTCCCTCCACATGCCTATCAAAGCTCTCGCTAGAAGGGCCTTAGTGAAAAGGGTCTACCAGGTCATCCTCTGATGCAATCTAGGCGACAGCAACTTCTACCTCCTTTACGATTTCTCGTATCAGGTGGTACTTGCGCTCTATGTGTTTACTTGCCTTATGAGCTCGTGGTTCCTTCGAGTTTGCAACTGCACCATTATTATCACAATAAATTGTGATAGTTCTAGGCAAACCAGGAATCACATCCAAGTCCATCAGGAAGTTCCTGAGCCAGACAACTTCTTTGGCCGCCTCGGAGGCTGCCACATACTCAGCTTCCATGGTGGAGTCCACCACGCATTTCTACTTGACACTCCTCCATACATTGGCTTCACGTCCAAAAGTAAACACAAAACCTGAGGTAGACTTACTGTTATCCCAATCAGATTGGAAATTGGAATCCGTATAACCCACAGGGAGTAATTGGTCTGCCTGGTAAACTAGCATATAATCCCGAGTCCTTCTCAGGAACTTCAATATATGCTTTACCGCAGTCCAATGTCCCTGTCCTGGATTACTCTGATATCTGCTGACCATGCCTACGACATAACAGATATCTGGTCTCGTACATACCATTGCATACATGAGGCTTCTTATTGTCGAAGCATAAGGAACCGCCTTTATCTCCTCTATCTCCTTAGATGTTCTAGGACACATTTCATTAGATAAAGGAACTCCATGTCTGAAAGGTAGAAACCCCTTCTTGGAGTTCTGCATGCTAAAACGCTCCATAATCGTGTCTATGTATGCAGCTTGGGATAAGCCCAACATCCTTTTCCTGCGATCCCTTATAACCTTGATCCTAAAGATGTGTCCCACCTCTCCGAAGTCCTTCATATCAAACTGTTTGGACAACCATACCCTTTCGTCCGATAACACCTTGATATTGTTGCCAATCAACAAAATGCCATCTACGTATAGTATAAAAAATACCACTATGTTTTCGTCACATCTCTTGTATACACAAGACTCATTCGGACTTTGAATAAATCCATAAGACTGGATTACTTCATCAAATCGGATGTTCCAAGACCTCGAAGCTTGCTTCAATCCATAAATGGACCGATTAAGCTTACATACAACATGCTCTTTGTCCTTCGCAATGAATCCCTCTAGTTTCTTCATATAGATGTTTTCCTCAAGACTTCCATTAAGGAAAGAAGTCTTGACATCCATCTGTCACACCTCATAATCCATATGAGCTGCTATGCATAAGAGAATCCGGATAGACTTAAGCATGGCTACCGGTGAAAAGGTCTCCTCATAATCGATATCCTCTTTCTGAGTATACCCCTTCGCAACAAGCCTCGCTTTGAAGGTCTAAACCTTCCCATCTATTCCTCTCTTTCTCTTGTAGATCCACTTGCATCCAATGGTTTTTACACCATCGGGTGGTTCTACTAGCTCCCAGACCTTATTTGAATCCATAGATTCAATTTGCACTTTGCCAAGATACTGCATATTTATCTTGGATTGCCTCATCATATGTCCAGGGATCAAGTTCATGTTTGCCAGGGACAAAATCAGACGACTCTCCCAAGAGCATGAATCTATTCGGCGCTCTCACAACCCTCCCACTACGATGAGGTTGTTAGTAATATATGAGAGATATCCTAAGGCAATCGCCTTATGTATTAACCATTTATATGATAAATGAAGATTCACTATTTGAGTATACATGATTTCATGTATTTGATTGGATCTTAAACTCATTTATTGAATGTCCGTGATACGACTCACAGCATGAGAGAATTTGTGATTGGATCACAACTAGTGAGTATCTCTACATGTGTAATTGTGATGTATCGAAATTATCCCTAGTCGATGAATTGATGGATTTGGACACCATCAATTCTGTCGAGACTAGCACGACCTATACTCCTTGGTGTATCCAAGAAGTTGATTCTCACTGTCTGGAGACATTGTGATGTTCGGAGTTAATCGTGGATACTAGTTATGGTAACTAGTTTATTAGAGTGACCAACCGTAAGACTTCATATGGTTCTCTGCATATATAGATATGTCAATAAAGTTCTTACAGTAGCTTAAGTGCGATGTTCCTTTGACTTGCGGTATTCAAGTCATCTTGATCATAAAGACTTATGCTTTGACATCTTAAGAAAGCATCTCTGAGGAGATGTGGACCCGAGATGATTGGGTATAAGTCGAAGTGATCGAAGGTGTTTGAATAGCCTATAAAGAATTCACCACTCCTTGCGAGGAGATGTATACCCATGGCCTCTCGTCGGATTGTTACTAAAGTCTTTGGCCAAAGCATTACATGTTTAGAGTAAGGTACTCTTCGATACATGTGCAGTAACTAGAATTCGTAGGACGAGGAAATGATACTTGGGCTAGGTGTGACGTAGTCAGCCTAGTAGGGACTGACACTATAGACCATGTTCTGAACCAAGTGGGTATAAGATGAGTGAAGGGAATGAGGCACGATTCATTCGAGCTGCTGAAGGGTTTCAGAAATAGTTCTGGATCAACCGTTGATCTTTCTGGTTAATTGGGGATCATGATGTACTACTAGGTGCCACTCATGATCGTTCTATAATTAATGGTTAATTATAGATGACCAACATAAACCGAGAACCTATTTGGTCACACGCAGAACGAGCGTAATCCGAAGGATTTAAAACGAGCTTGAGAATGAGATTCTCAGACCGAGAGAAACTGGGTTTGGTTGGACCAAACATGGAGCGAGCATGAAATCATTTCAGTCGCAATGGAAGCGTGGATGGGCTGTGTCTTATGAAGACATGATGGACAAACCAAATTGGTTTGGTTCTAATCCAATGGAGGAGAATAAACCAAAGGGTTTGGTTTATTTTAAACGAATGAACCAAAGTTGGTTCGGTTCGTTTTAACTTAAAATAAACCATCATGGTTTGGTTTATTTTAACTTATATTAATGGAGCGGGTTAATGGGCCTTATGGTTATGATCCGATAACCATTAAGAGAATTAGTTCTCTATAAAAGAGGGCTTAAGGGTTTGTTAAGCCCTAATCCAAATCCCTTGACCTAAAAGCTGCCGCCCCTCCTCTCCTTGGTGAATTCGGCGCCAACACCTACCTTGCCGCCGCCCACCACCAAGCTCTCTTGCCGGCATCCAGAAGAAGTTGTCCTTCCCTCTTGCTGGTGTCGAGCTGCTGCCGGAGGAGCTCCGGTGATCTCCCTTGGGTTCGGTAATAAGGTGAGCTCCCACCTTTCCTTTGGCCGGCCCCTACTCCTCCAACAAAGCTGTCCAGTTTTCTGGACAGCTTGTTTCCTTCTTGTTGGAGCGTCATTTGGGCGATGTTTGGAGCTCCGACAGTGCCTTACTTACTGGGGATTCGATCTCTGGTAATCCTCATAGGTGGAGGATGAAGGATTCGTCAAACGGTTGACGAATACCTCTCCGGAGAAGCGAGTTTTTGAGGACTTGTTTTTGGATCCGAATTTGGATTTGGATCGTGATATTCTCTCGATCACATCGTCTTCAACACGAGGCTAGTAACCCGTACGAAGACGAGATTCATGACTTAGTAAAGTATTCCCGAAGATACTCGGCGTGGATACGGATAGAGACGATTCTAGCGAGGATCATTCCGGTTGATATCTTTCCCGCTACACGTGATACGTAAGGTATACGTAGTTAAATTTCCTTTTAATACAAAATTTAAATTTACCGTTATGTCTACACATGTTGTACTATGCATGCGTGTGATGTGTGTGTTGTAATAAATTAGATTTATTATTTTATTCCTTCCGCTATGCACATGTTTGCGAAACATGTTCGAACACACACTCGCCGCGGTGCCGGAAACCCAACAGTGGTATCAGAGCCCAGGTTGTGTTTCGACATAATCGTAAAATTGTTTTGCGATAGTCATAATGATATTTCTAGAAATTTTCTACTTTTGGAAAGTTAGAAGTATTTATGAAAATTTTTCAATTTTGGAAAGTCTAGAAGTATTTATGGAAATCTTCCACTTTTGGAAAGTTGGAAGTATTTATGGAAATTGATATTTTCCATAAATAAAATATTTGATTATATTTTGGAAATTTATTTCCTAATTTAATCATGATTTGATTTGGGAAATCAAATCTTAAAATATTTTATTTCCATAAGTAGTTTTGATGATTTAGGAAATTTGTTTCCTAAATTGACTTTCCTTAATCAACTATTTCCACAAATAAAATATGTGATTAGATTTGGAAATTTATTTCCTAATTTAATCATGATTTGATTTGGAGAATCAAATCATAAACATATTTTATTTCCATAAATAGTTATGACATATAAGGAAATATTGTCTATGACATAATTGTATGTCATGTAATTACATTAGATGCATATCATTATGCCATGCATGTCGTGACATGTAGATGTATGTCATGCCATGTAGATAATAGTTATTTACATGCAAAGAGGATGAGACATAAAAACCCTAACTTAATATTAAAGCCTACACCTTCCATTAATATGGTTAGAACCAGAGTTCCGTTTCTTGTTCGGGTTGTTGGACTCTCTCCAAGCCCGGCTCGAACCCGAACATGTTCAAACCATGGAATAGTTTAATACTAATATGGTAAGAGTCAAAGGTCCATCGTTAGCTTTGGTTGTTGGACTCTCTCCAAACTGGGCTAATTGGTTGAATGCACTCTAACCATATTAAAACTATTTCTCGATTAATGGGTTGGCTTTAACCTGGAGCATCGCCATGTTGGACTCTCTCCAAGGTCGATGTAAAGGGAGGTGAAGTTGGGTGCTATGCATATGATGCATACTTGTTAATGTGTTAACAACCCGATGTATGTGTGAACATTCAATTAGTTGATAGCACATTGTGATAGTTGCATATACGTGATATGCAATCGGTATATTTGATACCTACCATCGTAGTTATAAATGACTTGTTGGACTCTCTCCAAGGTTGTTCATATCTATGATGGATATAAACCCATTCGGAGATGGACCTACGATCTCCCGAAGTGATTTTTGTTGGATCTTTGTAATGGCTATAGGGGGGGATATTAGCCTTTATTTGTTTCTACAAGTACGTTAGCGGAAGCAATACAAATACAAATACGAATACGAATAAGAAACAAGAAAATAATGCTAACACCCGATGTACGTGGTTCGGAGATAACGCTCCTACTCCATGGTAATCCGTAAGGTGGATTAGCCCTAGACAAGCTTAACAAAATCCTACTTTGGATGAACCAAGGTGGAGAAACCTTGTCTTACAATGCACTCCTCTTCTTTACAATGATGGAAGATGAAGACTAGAGAAGGGGAGGTTTAGAATCACAAAAACACTTGGAGAAGGCTTGGTGAGCACGAGGGTGTAGCTAGGAATAAGAGCACTAGTTTCACCAAGCTCCCCAAGGCCTCTTCTTATAGAAGAAGGGTTGTTTTTCCCATTGAGCAGTGATCAGTGGACTGATGCTCACCATCAGTCGACTGCCGTCGAAGCTAACGACTTCTGATAGAGCGGATCCACGGGGATTTGCAGTTGCCATTTCCAACGGGAGGCCCATTAGTCGACTGATCACTTCATCAATCGACTGATAAAGTGATCAGTCGAGTGATCGCTGCGAGGAGTAGAGTGAGACTCCATTCTGTGCCCATTTTCGACTTGATCACGATCGATGGATTTGAGACTCGATTGCCTCATCGCTTGATCGCTAGCTTATGTCAATCGACCATCGATAGACTGACGACTCGGCCGAGCACCTTATCGCCGATCACGTGAGTATCACCGATCGATACTAGTTAAGAATGAATAATTCATACTTGAATTGACTCCCTAGACCTAGACTTGACCTTCTAACTCTTCCTTCAGCCTTGCGCTCACCTTCAAGAGTTTCCTTCGGCCTTGTCATGTCTTGGGTTGCCAAAAGCTTGGACTTTATGCCGCCAAGACTACAAGCTTGGACTTATGCTGCCAAGACTTTACTTTGGACTTCTTTTGCCAAGGTTCATTTGGACTTTACGCTGCCAAGACTACAAGCTTGGTCTTACGCTGCCAAGTCTATCCCTTGGACTTCCTTTGCCAAGATCATACTTTGACTTCCTTTGCCACGGTTCACTTGGACTTTACACTGCCAAGACTACAAGCTTGGTCTTACGCTACCAAGTTCATCTCTTAGACTTCCTTTGCCAATATCATACTTGGACTTCCTTTTACCAAGTCTTCATCCTTGGATTTCCCTGTCACTTAAACATGTTCACAATTAGATCACAAAGCATTGCCTAACTTAGATGATTATCCAAACATCAAAACACATAGAGAAGTTCTAGAAAATGCTTGAAGAATGTACCTTACCAAATCCCGGTTGTCAACTCGCTCACCTATGATGTGGAGTCCATTCACAATCTCCTTAAACCTTCCATGCATTTGGCTTACAGTTTCATGCATCTTCATTTGGAAGGCTTGAAGTTGTCCAATTAACAAGTCCTTCTTGGCCCTCTTTAACTCCTAGGATCCTTCATTTAACTCAATGAGCTTTTCCCATAACTCCTTGGCGGATTCGAAAGGCCCCACCTTGTTGAGTTGCTCCATTGTAATACCGCATTGGATGGTGAGTACCGCCTTTGCATTTGATTCGAACCTCTTATTCATTTCCCTTGTCCAATCCTTGCTTGGAATAGGGTTTCCATATTCATCCACCGGTTCCTCAAAGCCATCTACAATGCTATGACAAACCTCAATAATACTGATTAGATAATACTTCATCCTACCTTTCCAATACGCAAAGTGACTCCAATCGAAGAGCGGTGGCTTGGCGGTGCTATATCCCTCTTGAAGAGCCATTGATGCCTTGGTTGGTGGTGAAATCTTCCAAGCTATCTAGGCTCTGATACCACTTGTTGGATCTTTGTAATGGCTAGAGAAGGGGTGATTAGTCTTTCTTTGTTTCTACAAGTACGTTAGCAGAAGTAATACAAATACAAATACGAATACGAATAAGAAACAAGAAAACAATGCTAACACCCGATGTACGTGGTTCGGAGATAACGCTCCAACTCCATGGTAATCCGTAAGGTGGATTAGCCCTAGCCAAGCTTCACTAAATCCTCCTCCTTTGAATGAACCAAGGTGGAGAAACCTTGTCTTACAATGCACTCCTCTTCTTTACAATGATGGAAGATGAAGACTAGAGAAGAAGAGGTTTAGAATCACAAAAACACTTGGAGAGGCTTGGTGAGCACGAGGGTGTAGCTAGGAATAAGAGCAATAGTTTCACCAAGCTCCCCAAGGCCTCTTCTTATAGAAGAAGGGTTGTTTTTCCCGTTGAGCAGTGATCAGTGGACTGATGCTCACCATCAGTCGACTGCCGTCGAAGCTAACGGCTTCTGACAGAGCGGATCCGTGGGGATTCGCAACCGCCATTTCCAACGGGAGGCCTATTAGTCAACTGATCACTTCATCAGTCGACTGATAAAGTGATCAGTCGAGTGATCGCCGCGAGGAGTCGAGTGAGACTCCATTCTATGCCCATTTTCGACTTGATCAGTCGGTCGATGGATTAGCGAATCGATCGATTGCCTCATCGATCGCTAGCTAGCTACCGATCGATAGTCCTTTGACTTAACTCAGTCGAGCACCTTATCAGTCGACTGCTACTTAGTATCAGTTGACTGATACTAGTTAAGTATGAATAATTCATACTTGAATTGACTCCCTAGACCTAGACTTGACCTTCTAACTCTTCCTTCAGCCTTGCGCTCGCCTTCAAGAGTTTCCTTCGGCCTCTTCATGTCTTGGGTTGCCAAAAGCTTGGACTTTATGCTGCCAAGACAACAAGCTTGGACTTATGCTGCCAAGACTTTACTTTGGACTTTTTTTTGCCAATGTTCACTTGGACTTTACGCTGCTAAGACTACAAGCTTGGTCTTACGCTGCCAAGTCCATCCCTTGGACTTCCTTTGCCAAGATCATACTTGGACTTCCTTTGCCATGGTTCACATGGACTTTACACTGCCAAGACTACAAGCTTGGTCTTACGCTGCCAAGTCCATCCCTTGGACTTCCTTTGCCAAGATCATACTTGGACTTCCTTTTACCAAGTCTTCATCCTTGGATTTCCCTGTCACTAAAACATGTTCACAATTAGATCACAAAGCATTGCCTAACTTAGATGATTATCCAAACATCAAAACACATGAATACTTGGGGCATTGTTGCACCAACAATCTCCCCCTTTTTGATATTTGACAATCATTTAAGTTAGGTCATTACCATATGCATATAATCATATTTTTAATATGAATTTATACATTCCTTCTCCCCCTTTGACATACATCAAAAAGAGAAGGATTCATAAATTTCATGAAAGAATTAAGGTTGTTGTATCTTGGACTAAGGTATAAGATTGATATTAAGCTCCCCCTTAATCCAAGATATACTTCATGATGTGTAAATAACATTTGAAGCAAAGCATAACAAAATTTCAAAAGTTAAGTCCTAACTTTGCACCAACAATATAAGTTTGGGGATGAAAAGATATATATAATGAAACTCCCCCTAAAACACTGCATTTAACAGTCCTAATAATTGTTTATACCCAACATTATCTTGCTATAGTTTTAGGACATCAAAGATACACTAAATATCAGAAAATGGAGCTATTTATCAGAAAACATAGTGTATCAGTCGATTGGTTCTTGAACTGATCACATACTAAATATTTAATTTCAAATTTTTCCTTCACCATTAACCTAAATGCGTTAGAAATTCTAGAAACCTCAAAAAATCACGAAATTCTGTGTACACATTTTTGAGATCATACTTTATTAAAGATAAATACTTTGAAAAAAATATGTTTTCTAGATTTCAAGATTGATACAAACTTGGAAACTAACAAAAGTTCTAAAAATTTTGCAAACTTTGTATCACTTTTGTGTTCCACTTGAAAACTGATTTTCAAAATATGATAAACATAGTTTAAGGTATGTTTTATTTGACATTTTCAATCATGTTCTTGGAGCTATGTATTCATTACTTGAATACAAGCCTTCCCAATGATTGGTCCATAAAGTATTCATGTTTGTAGGTGTGTCATTGGCTCATAGTAATGCATCATAACAAGCATGATGAGCCAAGTACACCTTCCCTATCATCTCACATGTTCCTAAGTGTCTCAATACAAAAATCAAGGTTTCTAAAGGCTTTTTGTGAGATGCATAAAGGTATAAGGCTAAACATTATGAATATGGGATCATACAAACCTAGAATTTTACTCTACAAAGCACATACCAAGCTCCCTCCTTAATGATGAAAATTCAGTTTCGGGAAGAGCTTTGGTGAAGATATTGGCAAGGTTGGACTTAGATTCTACATAATTAAGTTCAATGTCTCCTCTTATCACATGATCTCTTATGAAGTGATGTTTCACTTCAATGTGCTTGGTCCTAGAGTGATGTACCGAATTTTTGGTCAAGTTGATGGTACTCACATTGTCACAATAAACTTTAATGTTAGAGTAGTGTAGCTTATAGTCCTCAAGAGTATGTCTCATCCAAAGTAATTGAGCTACACAACCACCCATAGCCACATATTCGGCTTCGGTGGTTGATAAGGTAACACAATGTTGCTTCCTACTACTCCAACTAACTAGGGATGACCCAAGAAATTAGCATCCACCACTAGTACTCTTCCTATCCAATTTGCAACCGGCATAATCGGAATAGGTATAACCAAGCAACTCAATGGACTTAGTCCTTGGATACCAAAGTCCTACATTTAGGGTGCCTTTAATATATCTTAAAATTCTCTTGACGACTACTAAATGTGATTCTTTGGCACAAGATTGATATCTTGCACACATACCTACCGCAAATAAGATATCGGGTCTACTAGCGGTTAGGTATAGTAGCCTACCAATCATACTCCTATAAAGTTTAGGATCAATTGATTTACCATCATGATCACTATCTATTCTAGTGCTAGTGGTTATAGGAGTGGTTACAATTTTGGCATTTTCCAAACCAAATTTCTTGATCATTTCATTTGCATATTTGGTTTGATAAATATGAATCCCTTCATTGGTTTGCTTGACTTGTAACCCTAGGAAAAAGTTAAGCTCTCCAACTAAACTCATTTCAAATTCATTCTCCATATTTTTTATAAAGTCTTGAAGAAGATCATCATTTGTTGACCCAAAAATAATGTCATCAACATATACTTGGGCTATGAAGATATCCTTTAATGTTGACTTTATGAACAAGGTTTGATCTACTTGGCCTCTTCTAAAATCCTTAGAAATTAAGAAGGATGACAATCGTTCATACCATGCCCGGGGAGCTTGTGTTAACCCATATAATGCTTTCCTAAGCTTATATACGTGGTTTGGATAATCAATGTTCTCAAACCCGAGTGGTTGTTCTACATATACTTCTTCCTTAATATAACCATTTAGGAATGCCGATTTAACATCCATTTGAAAAAGTTTAAATCCCATATAGGAAGCATACCCTAAGAGAATTCTAATAGATTCTAACCTAGCAACCGGGGCATAAGTCTCATCATAGTCAAGCCCCTCAACTTGATTGAATCCCCTAGCAACCAACCTAGCCTTATTTCTAGTGATGTTTCCTTGGTCATCTAGCTTATTCCTAAAGACCCATCTTGTAGTAATTATGGTGCTATCATTGGGTCTAGGTACTAACTCCCATACTTGACTCCTCTCAAATTGAGCCAATTCATATTGCATTGCCAAAATCCAATCCGGATCATGTAATGCATCATTGATCGATTTTGGCTCAATTTGTGAAATAAGAGCTACTTGACTAGTAGGAGCTCTATGAAATGACCTAGTTCTTACTCCTTGAGATAGATCTCCTACTATTTGGTCAAGTGGATTATCTTGATGAGTTCTTAGGGTTCTAGAAGGGGTTTCAAATTGATCATTGTTATCTTCTACACTCCTTTCATCATCGGAATCTCCTCTTCCTCCCCATTGATCATTACCTCTTATGGTCAAATTTTGAAGTTTTTGGGTAATGTCTTGATTATTGTCATTAATATCCTTATCAATGGAGGACTTTCTAGGGTAGGTACTAGTGGTTTCATCAAATTGAACATTAGAGGACTCCTCAAACCCTTGGGTTCTCTTATTGTAGACTCTATATCCTCTACTCGTGGATGAGTATCCAACTAGGATTCTCTCATCCGCTTTGGATTCAAATTTTCCTAAGTTATCTTTGGTATTTAAAATATAAACTTTACATCCAAAGACTTTGAAATAATGAATTGTGGGAATAGTCCCATTCCATAATTCAAATGGTGTCTTTCCTAAAAACCTATGGATTTGAATCCTATTTTGGATATAGGAAGCGGTATTAACCGCTTCCGCCGACAAGTAGCTAGGTAGAGAATATGCATTAAGCATAGTCCTAGCTGCCTCTTGTAGGGCACGATTTCTCCTTTCCACCACCCCATTTTGTTGGGGTGTTCTAGGATAAGAGAACTCATGCTTGTACCCTTTCTCTAAACAAAATTGTGAAAATTTAGAATTCTCAAATTCATCGCCATTATCACTACGGATCAAGTTGATTTTGAGACTCTTTTCATTCTTAACCCTTTTACTAAATCCTATGATTATTTTTAAAGTATCATCCTTATGTTTCATAAAATTGACCCAAGTATACCTAGAAAAATCATCTACTATAACTAAACAATATTTGCTACCATTTAAAGAAGGAGTACTATGGCAATCAAATAAGTCAAGATGCAATAGTTCTAACGGAAAAGAGGTATTCGTTAAGGTTTTACCTTTGTGTGATGTCTTTGTTTGTTTTCCTTCTTGGCATGCATCACACATTTTGTTCTTGACATACTTGATCTTTGGTATCCCTTTGACCAACTCCAACTTGGCTACCTTGTCTATGTTTTTCATGTTGATGTGCCCTAATCTCCTATGTCATAGCCAACTTTCTTCTTCTTTTGCAACAAGACACTTAGTAGAAATGTTAGAAGCATATGAAAGATCAACATAATAAATATTTGATTTCCTATATCCAACTAACATACAATCATTTAATTCCTTGTGTCTAATAATGCATTTAGAAGATTCAAAAGACACATGGTAGCTTGCATCACAAAGTTGACTAATACTTAATAAATTGAATTTCATATTTTCAACTAGTAAAACTTTGTGTATGACGATTTTGGGGGATACCTCAATTGTACCTCTACCTAATATCTTGAGTTTTTCACTATTTCCAAAAGACACCGCTCCCTTCTTCACATACCTAATTGTGGAGAACTTGCTCACATCCCCGGTCATGTGTGTTGTGCAACCGCTATCCACAATCCACATACCTTGCTCTCCTACCTAAATCACATGATAAACACAAACTTTTGGTACACAAACATTTGGACCGGTAACATTAAGTAAAAACTTCTTAGGTACCCATGCTTTCTTAACCTTACCCTTAATGGTTGCTTTTCTATTAATCAATGAGATACAAGCAACTTCTTTTTCTTTTGGCTTATATCCTAGACCACCCTTATTGTAAACGGCTCTTTGTCGGCTAAGGATCATGTCAAGATATTTTGAGCCATTTGTAAATTTCTCTAAGCATGCCTTTAAGTCACTAACCTCATCCTTAAGTTTGTCATTCTCTTCCTTAAGTATGCACGAATCAACATGTGAAGGTTTTCATTCCTAATGTCCTTTAGTTCTACCTTCATGCTTGTAACCTTAGATTTAGACTTATCTAGAGCGTCTTTAAGATAAGAAATTGATTTATAAAGAAGCTTAACTTTAAGAGAGTTTATTACCTCATCGTCACTAGATGATGATTCATCACTTGAAGAGGCTACTTCTTGGCTTGATGTACCGGAGTCATCTCCTTGGGCCAAGAGTGCCACATGGCATGTGACGTGGCAAAGCTCATCATCGGAGGAGGAATCTTCAACACTTGGTGTGTCCCATGTGGTTTGAGCCATCATGGACTCCTTCTTCTTCTTCTCCTTCTTATCCTTCTTTTTCGTTTCTTTTTCTTCCTTCTTCTTTAGCTCCGGGCAATTTGGCTTTATGTGCCCCTTCTTATTGCAAGCATTGCAAGTCACATTATTGTTAAAATTTGAATTACCACTAAACTTACCTTTTGAAGAATGGGACCCCTTCCTTGCTTCTCTATTCTTGAACTCCTTTGATTTTCTATAGAGCTTCTTGACAAAGTGAGCCATCTCACTAGACGAGCCTCCATCACTACTAGAATCATGCTCCGACTCGGATGATGATGACACTTCTTTCTTTTCTTTCTTCTTCTTTTACTTCTTTTCAACACATAGAGCTTAACCCTTTTCCTTAGAGGACATGTTAGTTTGTTCATGCAATTCAAAATCACAAAATAATTCATCAATTTTAATTTGAGAAAGATCCCTAGTTACCTTAATAGCATCAACTATAGAAGTCCATAGAGAAGTTCTAGGAAATGCTTGAAGAATGTACCTTACCAAATCCCGGTTGTCAACTCGCTCACCTATGATGTGGAGTTCATTCACAATCTCCTTAAATCATCCATGCATTTGGCTTATAGTTTCATGCATCTTCATTTGGAAGGCTTGAAGTTGTCCAATTAACAAGTCCTTCTTTGCCCTCTTTGACTCCTTGGATCCTTCATTTAGCTCAATGAGCTTTTCCCATAACTCTTTGGCGGATTCGAAAGGCCCCACCATGTTGAGTTGCTCCATTGTAATACCGCATTGGATGGTGAGTACCGCCTTTGCATTTGATTCGAACCTCCTATTCATTTCCCTTGTCCAATCCTTGCTTTGAATAGGGTTTCCATGTTCATCCACTGGTTCCTCAAAGCCATCTACAATGCTATGCCAAACCTCAATATTACTCATTAGATAATACTTCATCCTACCTTTCCAATACGCAAAGTGACTCCCATTGAAGAGCGGTGGCTTGGCGGTGCTATATTCCTCTTGAAGAGCCATTGATGCCTTGGTTAATGGTGAAATCTTCCAAGATATCCATGCTCTGATACCACTTGTTGGATCATTGTAATGGATAGAGGGGGGGGGTGAATAGCCTTCCTTTGTTTCTACAAGTATGTTAGCGGAACCAATACAAATACAAATACAAATACGAATAAGAAATAAGAAAAAAATGCTAACGCCCGATGTTCGTGGTTCGGAGATAACGCTCCTACTCCACGGTAATCCGTAAGGTGGATTAGCCCTAGCCAAGCTTCACTAAATCCTTATTTAGATGAACCAAGGTGGAGAAACCTTGTCTTACAATGCACACCTCTTCTTTTCAATGATGGAAGATGAAGACTAGAGAAGAGGAGGTTTAGAATCACAAAAACACTTGGAGAAGGCTTGGTGGGCACGAGGGTGTAGCTAGGAATAAGAGCACTAGTTTCACCAAGCTCTCCAAGGCCTCTTCTTATAGAAGAAGGGTTGTTTTTCCCATTGAGCAGTGATCAGTCGACTGATGCTCACCATCTGTCAACTGCCGTCGAAGCTAACAGCTTCTGATAGAGCGGACCCGTGGGGATTCGCAGCCGCTATTTCCAACGGGAGGCCTATCAGTCGACTGATCACTTCATCAGTCGACTGATAAAGTGATCTGTCGAGTGATCACCGCGAGGAGTCGAGTGAGACTCCATTATGTGCCCATTTTCTACTTGATCAGTCGACTGATAAAGTGTCGAGTGATCACCACGAGGAGTCAAGTGAGACTCCATTCTGTGCCCATTTTCGACTTGATCAGTCGACTGATGGATTGGCAGTCGACTGATTGCCTCATCAGTCGACTGCTAGCTTCTGTCAGTCGACTGATAGTCCAGTTTTCATCCTGACTCAGTTGAGCACCTTATTAGTCCACTGCTATGTAGTATCAGTCGACTGATACTAGTTAAGTATGAATAATTCATACTTGAATTGACTCCCTAGACCTAGACTTAACCTTCTAACTCTTCCGTCAGCCTTGCACTCACCTTCAAGAGTTTCCTTCGGCCTCGTCATGTCTTGGGTTGCCAAAAGCTTGGACTTTATGCCGCCAAGACTACAAGCTTGGATTTATGCTGCCAAGACTTTACTTTGGACTTTTTTTGCCAAGGTTCACTTGGACTTTACGCTGCCAAGACTACAAGCTTGGTCTTACGCTGCCAAGTCCATCCCTTGGACTTCCTTTGCCAAGATCATACTTGGACTTCCTTTGCCACGGTTCACTTGGACTTTATGCTGGCAAGACTACAAGCTTGGTCTTACGCTGCCAAGTCCATCCCTTGGACATCCTTTGCCAAGATCATACTTGGACTTCCTTTTACCAAGTCTTCATCCTTGGATTTTCCTGTCACTTAAACATGTTTACAATTAGATCACAAAGCATTGCCTAACTTAGATGATTATCCAAACATCAAAACACATGAATGCTTGGGGCATTGTTGCACCAACAATTTTGGGGTTTTTGAAATTCAAAAAATGAATGGGATTTATGAATGTATAATGATGCATTTTAAAATCATCTTTCTCATATATGCTCGTTTTGTATTTCTAAGATTGATCATGATGTATTTGAATTTGTGTTCCATTTTGGATTCGAATAAATTGACTGGGGCCGAACTTCTTGGACTGGCTTAGAAACTTGAGATTTGTTCTCAAGGTTGAAAAGCTTGAAAATGTCCTCGAAGCGTCTCTTCCCGCCCGTCCTAGTGACAATGCAACTCTGGACCAATTGTCGACCTATCAGAAACATGTGAGTGATTCTGAACAAATGAGTTGCATCATGCTAGCCATGATGGAACCCAAGCTACGGAAGCAGCATGAGCATATGGATGCTCATATCGTAGTCCTTCATCTTTATGAGTTGTTTGATAAGCAAGTGAGATTCGAAAGGTTCGAAGTCTCCAAGCTCCTCTTCACCTCTGAGATGCAAGAAGGTTCATCTGTGGTACTGCTCAATATGCTGAAGACTGTGGAGCCTTCTGAGAAGCATGAGCAGAGGACGGTGTTGTTAGTTGATTCCTCGAAGAAAGGTTCTAAGAGGGAGTCAAAAGAAGAACAGAAGGGGAAGAAGAAAAAGGCTAAAAAGGCAGAACCAGCTCAAAAGGGCACTTGCCATCATTATGGCAAGTAGGGCTATTGGCGAAGAAATTGCAAGATTTATCTTGAGTCCGTGAAGAAGAATAAGGCATAAGATGCTCTATCATTTTTCATATATCTTCGTTATTGATTGTCATTCTATTTCCTCAGATACTTGGGTATTGGATACAGGGTGTGTCTCACATATATGTAATGGCATATATGGGCTAAGGAATAGAAGAAGACTCGTCAAGGGAGAGTCAAATTTACGTGTTGGGAATGGAGCAAAGGTTGCTGCACTCGCCATCCGAACGTATTTGTTGAAACTCCCTGCAGGACTTGTCTTAGAACTGAACAATTGCTTTTATGTTCCTTCGTTGATAAAGAACATCATTTCTATTTCTTGTTTAAATAGAAATGGGTACCATTTGACTTTTAGTAACAATTGTTGTTACATAACTTTGAATGGAGTTCTTTATGGGACTGGAACTTTAAGCAATGATGTTTATACATTGTACGTATCCAGTGACATTTTCAATATCGAAGCGAGCAACAAGCATGCTCGAAAAGATAATCAATTAGACTTTTACATGTGGCATTGTCGTCTTGGCCATGTAAGCAAGAAACGCATGCCCGAATTACACCGATGTGGAATTCTGGAATCGTTTGAATTGGATTCATACGATACATGAGAATCATGCTTTAAAGGCAAGATGACTAAGTTACCTTTTACAGGAAAAGGTGAATGAGTGGGAGAGTTACTAGGTCTAATACATACTGATGTATGTGGACCTATGTCAACTCAAGCTTTAGGAGGCTATAACTACTTCATTACCTTCACCGATGATCACTCACAGTTTGGGTATGTGTTCTTGATGAAACACAAGTGTGAAGCCTTTGAAAGGTTCAAAGAATTCAGAAATGAAGCAGAGAAACAACATGACAAGAGTATTAAAATACATCGATCGGATCGAGGTGGTGAATACTTAAGTCAAGAGTTTCTTGATTATTTAAGAGACAATAGTATATTGTCTCAATGGACTCCGCCATATACACCACAGCATAATGGTGTATCTGAGAGGCGTAACCGGACCTTGTTGGACATGGTCAGGTCAATGATGAATCATGCGAATCTTCCCAAGTCCTTTTGGGGCTATGCACTTCAAACAGTTGTTTACTTGTTAAACAGAATGTCAACCAAGATAGACTCTACTACTCCATATGAGATATGGAATGGTAAGAAACCTCATGTATCTTACTTGAAGATATGGGGTTGTCCTTCTTATGTGAAGCGGACTGTATCAGACAAATTAGATGCTAAGTCTAATAAATGTCTATTTATTGGATACCCTAAGGAAACAAGGGGTTACCAATTCTATCATCCTGTGGAACAAAAGGTGTTTGTTTCAAGGCATGTTGTGTTTCTAGAGAAAGAGTTTCTCTTGCAAGAAAATAGTGGGAGTGTCATCAAGCTTGAGGAGGCTCGAGAGACTCAAATAGACATTGATGAGATACCTGGTGAAGCACAACAACCGATAACTCATAGTGATGAGCAATCGACTGGACATACTGTAACACCACATCTTCATAGATCTGGTAGAACACGCAACATTCCTGAGATATATGGATTTCTCGTAAGTGAATCGAACGACGTCTTACTCATTGATGATGAGGAGCCTACCAGTTATGAAGAAGTGCTGACAAGTTCAGAAAGGGATAAGTTGCTTGAAGCCATGAAGTCGGAAATGGATTCCATGTATGAAAACCAAGTTTGGAACTTGGTTCACCCACCTGAAGGCATCAATCCTATAGGGTGCAAGTGGGTTTTCAAGAAGAAAACCGACAAGGATGGTAATGTGATTACCTTTAAGGCTAGATTAGTGGCGAAAGGATATCGTCAAAAGCAAGGTGTTGATTATGACGAAACCTATTCGCCTATAGCTATGCTTAAATCTATTCGGATGCTCCTGGCCATAGCGGCTCATTATGATTATGAGATATGGCAAATGGATGTGAAAACAACTTTCCTTAATGGAACCCTGCTCGAGGATGTGTATATGATATAGCCTGAGGGTTTCACATCGGTTGATAAAACCAAGGTATGCAAATTGCGACGGTCCATATATAGATTGAAGCAAGCATCCAGGAGATTGAATATCCATTTTGATGAGACAATCAAAAAGTTTGATTTCTCACAAAATCCAGACGAACCTTGTGTGTACAAGAAAGTTAGTGGGAGTGCAGTCGTGTTCCTAGTATTGTATGTCGATGACATATTACTTATAGGAGACGATGTTTCAATCTTACAGTCAGTGAAGATTTGGTTATCCAAGACATTCTCCATGAAAGACCTGGGAGAAGCAACCTACATCCTCTGGATTAAGATCTATAGAGATAGATCGAAACGGTTGCTTGGTCTTTCACAGTCTACATATATAGACCAAGTGCTAAAGAGGTTTAGCATGTCGGAATCTAAGAAAGGTTTCCTACCCATCAGGCATGGGATACACCTTTCGAAGTCTATGTGTCCACGCACAGAAGACAAGAGAATTTGCATGAGTAAGATTCCCTATGCATCCGCAATAGGATCTATCATGTATACTATGTTATGTATGAGGCCCGATGTATCGTATGCTCTGAGTGTCACGAGCAGATACTAGTCTGATCCAGGAATGGATCTTTGGGTGACAGTTAAGTCGATTCTTATGTACTTAAGAAGAACTAAGGATTCATTCCTAATATATGGAGAAGGGTACATGGTGATACGTGGGTATACGGATGTCAGCTCCAGACAGACAAGGATGATTCCATATCTTAGTCTGGGTATGTATTCACCTGGAATGGAGGCGCAATAAGTTGGAGAGGTTCCAAGCTTGACACTATAGCGGATTCTGCCACTAAGGCAGAATACATTACTGCTTTGGATGCATCAAAGGAAGCGGTTTGGATCAAGAAGTTCATCTCTGAACTTGATGTGGTCTCATTAATGATCCAAACATGTGCTTCGCCGCTATAATCTTATCAGAGAGATGATCAGTAGGAAAGAAATACAAATCGAGAAAATTCCCACTGAAAGGAACTTGGCGGATCCTTTGACTAAGGCATTACCTCAAAGTAAGTCTGAGTGTCATGTTACAGCTTATGGTATTGGATACCGTAGCGATTGGCATTAGGCCAAGTGGGAGTCTGTTAGTAATATATGAGAGATGTCCTAAGGCAATCGCCTTATGTGTGAACCATTTATATGATAAATGAAGATTCACTATTTGAGTATACATGGTTTTATGTATTTGATTGGATCTTAAACTTATTTACTGAATGTCCGCGATACGACTCACAGCATGAGAGAATTTATGATTGGATCACAACTAGTGAGTATCTCTACATGTGTAATTGTGATGTATCAGAATTATCCCTAGTCGATGAATTGATGGATATGGACACCATCAATTCTGTCGAGACTAGCACGAGGTATACTCCTTGGTGTATCCAAGCAGCTGATTCTGACTAGCTGGAGACATTTTGATGTTCGGAGTTAATCATGGATGCTAGTTATGGTAACTAGTTCATTGGAGTCACCAACCGTAAGACTTCATATGGTTCTCTGCATATATAGATATGTCAATGAAGTTCTTACTGTAGCTTAAGTGCGATGTTCCTTTGACTTACGGTATTCAAGTCATCTTGATCATAAAGACTTATGCTTTGACATCTTATGCTAACATCTCTGAGGAGATGTGGACCAGTGATGATTGGGTATAAGTCGAAGTGATCGAAGGTGTTTGAATAGCCTATAAAGGATTCACCACTCCTTGCGAGGAGATGTATACCCATGGCCTCTCATCGGATTGTTACTAAAGTCTTTGGCCAAAACATTACATGTTTAGAGTAAGGTACTCTTCGATACATGTGCAGTAACTAGAATCCGTAGGATGAGGAAATGATACTTGGGCTAGGTGTGACATAGTCAGCCTAGTGGGGACTGACACTATAGACCATGTCCTGAACCAAGTGGGTATAAGATGAGTGAAGGGAATGGGTCACGATTTATTCGAGCTGCTGAAGGGTTTCATAAATAGTTCTAGAACAACCGTTGATTTTTTCGGTTATTTGGGGATCATGATGTACTACTAGGTGCCACTCATGATCGTTCTATAATTAATGGTTAATTATAGACGACCAACATAAACCGAGATCCTATTTGGTCACACGCACAACGAGCTTGAGAATGAGATTCTCAGACCGAGAGAAACTGGGTTTGGTTGGACCAAACATGGAGCGAGCATGAAATCATTTCAGTCGCAATGGAAGTGTAGATGGGCCGTGTCTTATGAAGACATGATGGAAGAACCAAATTGGTTTGGTTCTAATCTAATGGAGGAGAATAAACCAAAGGGTTTGGTTTGTTTTAAACGAATGAACCAAAGTTGGTTCGGTTTGTTTTAACTTAAAATAAACCATCATGGTTTGGTTTATTTTAACTTATATTAATGGAGCGGGTTAACGGGCCTTATGGTTATGATCCGATAACCATTAAGAGAATTAGTTCTCTATAAAAGAGGGCTTAAGGGTTTGTTAAGCCCTAATCCAAATCCCTTGACCTAAAAGCGGCCGCCCCTCCTCTCCTTGGTGAATTCGGCGCCAACACCTCCCCTTGCCACCGCCCACCACCATGCTTTCTTGCCGGCGTCAAGAAGGAGCTGTCCTTCCGTCTTGCCGGCGTCGAGCTGCTGCCGGAGGAGCTCCGGTGATCTCCCTTGGGTTCGGTAATAAGGTGAGCTCCCACCTTTCCTTTGGCCGGCCCCTACTCCTCCACCAAAGCTGTCCAGTTTTCTGGACAGCTTGTTTCCTTCTTGTCGGAGCGTCGTTTGGGTGACGTTTGGAGCTCCGACAGTGCCTTACTTACCGGGGATTCGATCTCCGGTAATCCTCATAGGTGGAGGACGAAGGATTCGTCAAACGGTTGACGAATACCTCTCCGGAGAAGCGAGTTTTTGAGGACTTGTTTTTGGATCCGAGTTTGGATTCGGATCGTGATATTCTCTCGATCACATCATCTTCAACACGAGGCTAGTAACCCGTATGAAGACGAGGCTCATGACTTAGTGAAGTCTTCCCGAAGATACTCGGCATGGATACGGATAGAGACGATTCTAGTGAGGATCGTTCTGGTTGATGTCTTTCCCGCTACACGTGATACGTATGGTATACATAGTTATATTTCCTTTTAATGCAAAATTTAAATTTACGGTTATGTCTACACATATTGTACTATGTATGCGTGTGATGTGTGTGTTGTAATAAATTAGATTTATTATTTTATTCCTTCCATTGTACACATGTTTGCGAAACATGTTCAAACACACACTCGCCGCGGTGTCGGAAACCCAACAGAGGTATCTCCTGTGTATCCTCTGTGACACGCGGTGCTGAGACATGTGGTATATCTTCTTGTACCGGTGGTACTAAAGAAGTGACTTCCCTTTTTAATTCCTCCAGAACAATTTTACTCTTGGGCTTGTGGCCTATCACATAGTCTTCCTCTAGAAATCTGGCGTTCATGCTAACGATGATCCTCTAATCTCTAGGACTATAAAATCGACCACCCTTCGTTCCTTTAGGATAGCCAACGAACATGTGTACTTATGTACGAGGTTCCAACTTACCAGCATCTGCCTTCAGCACATGTGTTGGACTCCTCCTTATCCGAATATGTCTTAGACTAGGCTTTCGCCCAGTCCAAAATTTTATGGGAGTAGAAGGCACTGATTTAGATGAAACTAAGTTCAGAATGTACACTGCCGTATCTAGAGCATATCCCTAGAATGAATCTGGCAACTCAGAATAACTCATCATCGATCTAAGCATCTCCATAAGAGTCCTATTCCTTCGCTCTGCTACACCATTCTGCTGGGGTGTGCCAGGTGCAGTCAATTGGGATTGAATCCCAACCTATGATAGGTAATTCCTAAACTCTCCCAAGAGGTACTCGCCATCACGATCAGATCGTAGTGTCTTAATACTTTTACCTTGACGTTTCTCCACATTAGCCTTGAATTCTTTGAACTTGTCAAAGCATTCAGACTTGAGGCGCATCAGGTAAATGTATCTATATCTCGAGTAATCGTCTATAAAAGAGATGAAATATTCAAAACCACCTCTAGCCTGGATAGACATAGGACCACCACAAATCAGAATGATCAAATTCTAACACATCTTTAGCTCTATACCCCATGGCCTTAAAAAGCCTCTTGGTCATTTTATCCTCCAAGCAAGATTCGCAGGTTGGGAAATCTTCCACCACTAATGAACACAGAGGTCCATTAGCTATCAACCTTTGAATTCTGCTTAGGTTAATATGACTAAGCCTAAGATGCCAAAGATATGTTTGGTTCATCTTCGAAGGTTTTTTTCTCTTATTGGAAGTAGAAGATGAGTTATTAACTTCAATTTGCATCGTGGGAGGTTTTGGGTCAAGTGTATATAAATTTTCTATCAATGCACCCGAACAGATAATGTCCCTATTCCTTCTTATAACAACTCTGTCATTAAAAGAAATAGAATATCCATCCATAAACAATTTAGAAACCGAAATTAAATTCTTTCTAAATAAGGGTACATAAAGGCAATTCTTTAGAACCAAAAGTTTATTTTTCTCAAAAGATAAATGAAACTTCTCCCACTATAGTAGCCGCCACCTTCGTGGCATTGCCCAAGTAAATGGTAATCTCTCCATCAGCTCGTCGTTGGGTTTCCTGGAACCCCTGCAAAGTATTGCAGACATGATCAGAGGCTTCTGTATCTACACACCAGGTTCTGGTAGATAATACCGTTAACCTGTTGGTAACTCATGCTCCTAGGAGACTCATCGGCTCCCATGTCCCCGGATTAAAATTTTCACTAATGAAAACTAATCCTAATGGGATGAGTTTCCTAAGCTCAACCAACCCGTCGTCGTGCTAACGACTCAAGCGATCGCTTGAACAAACTAGTTGTTCAAGCAACCAAGCTCTTCTAGTCGGTTAGCCGCGGAAGAGACGACGGACGGATCGTCGGTTTTTGTATTTATCTTCGGGGTCCATGATTATACAAATACATATGAATATAGATATGTATAATCAACACATACATAAAGTAAACATCCACATAATACATGCATATAATTGAAAACAAATTATAAACATAATAAAAAAGGACATTAATCAAAATAAACAAGATTATACCTCTTGTTATACCTCTTGATCTTCTATTGTATGTCCTCCCTCCTTTTGGACGTCGTGTGGGCGACGATCTACCAAAAGTTGAAGCCTCCTAGATCACCAATCTTCCTTTCCTTGTTCACTAGGAACAAAGGAAGATCCTAAAACAAAACTCATCTTCCTTTCTAGAACTTGCCACCAAGTCAATAAACTCGATGTTGCCGCCGGCCAAGGAAGATAAAATGGAGTATGGAAACCAACAAAAAGAGAAACAACAAGGGCATGGGTGCCGGCCAACACTTGGAGAAGAAGAAAGAAAACACCCCTTCTCCTTGTTGCCGCCCAAACCCTAAACTAGGTTCTCCTTAATTTCCGGCAAAGGATGAGGGAAGTAGAATAGATTGAGCTTTGGCCAAGGTAGAGGGAAGAAGGAAGAGGGGTCGGCCATCAAAGGAAAATGAAGAAGAATCTCCCTCTCCTTGTTGCCGCCCAACACCAACAACCAAACCCTATCCCTAGCCCCACTCCTATTCCTATCCCAACTATAATTGGTTGCCGCCTATGGGAAGCAACCCTCATCTCATCCACCACAAGCCATAGATCAAGGGGAGAAACTTGGGCGCCGGCCAAACTAAGGAGGAAGGAGGAAGAAGGGTGTCGGCCACCATTGGGAAGAAGAAGAAGAAGCTCCCTTCTCCTTGTAGCCGCCCAACACCATGAACCAAACCCTAACCCTAGCCTCCTCCTATTTCTTGCCACCCAAGCCACCTTATCACAATTAGGTTTTTCCATCCATTGCCGCCCAAGCCTAAGCCCATATATAGAGAGTTAGGTTTAGGCCTTGGTTTAATCTCCTCCATTGGTTATAGGGATTTAATATCAACCGTCGGATCTAGAGATTTAATCTCAACTGTCGGATCTAGAGATTTAATCTCAACCGTCGGATCTAGAGATTTAATCTCAACCGTTAAATCTAGATATTTAATCTCAACCATCGGATCTGGAGATTTAATCTCCACCATCGGATCTAGAGATTTAATCTTAACCGTCGGTTCTAGAGATTTAATCTCCACCGTCGGATCTAGAGATTTGTTTTCCATCATTGGATCTAGAGTTCATGAGGTGTTAATAGGCTACAATAGGGACCATGAGGAGGAGTTGGATCTTGGCCACCTGATGGATCGGAACCACACAAACTTGATCCATCAATGATGTTCCATTCCACTAGAGGATCACCATTGAATTACCTCACCAACCCCCATATGATAATATGGGCTCCATATATTATTTGTACATCCATCTCCCCTTGTTTAAGATATCGAATGTCCGTCAATTAATTGATTTACTGACCATCAATTAATTAACATCTAACTCCTCGAGTAGTACCACTCAACCTTATCATCATGTTGACTAAGTCAACCTGCAGGGTTTACATGATGAACCTTATGAGCTCCTCAATGGGACATCATCAACCTAATATATAGGACATGGTTTCCTCCTATAATCAACGACATACCATGTAAATAATATCATTTCCCAACTTACCGGGCATATTGATTTAATCCATTTAAATCTCACCCTTTGGTAAATCAAAGAAATAAATACTAAGTACATGTGCCCGTTATTATATCGGGATTAAGAGCATATACAAAATAAGTCCGATTAAATTATGTAGTCAGCAATAAATTGAATCACCTCTATATCGGTCCTACTCAATACACCTAAGTGTACTAGTGTAACTCTATGTTCAAGACAAAACAATACCAAGCTACACTACAACCATGCCAATGGTTTATCCAAAACCATCTTGGTTGTGAGCCTCTACTTATATTCTATAAGGGACTGATAACATGATCTTCTGTGCCACACCAAGCACCATGTTATCTACAATGTAAAATATTCGACAATATGCACACATATAATAAATATAAAGTGCAAACAATGATCATGTGATTCTTATTTCAAAATAAAAATGTTCTTACAAAAGAGCTAGGCTTTCAGTATACATCCCAACAATCTCCCACTTATACTAAAAGACTATGCTGTCATCATATTGCCATACATCTGATTCCCCTTCCCTCCACATGCCTATCAAAGCTCTCGCCAGAAGGGCCTTAGTGAAAGGGTCTACCAGGTCATCCTCTGATGCAATCTAGGCGACAACAACTTCTACCTCCTTTACGATTTCTCGTATCAGGTGGTACTTGCGCTCTATGTGTTTACTAGTCTTATGGGCTCGTGGTTCCTTCGAGTTTGCAACTGCACGATTATTATCATAATAAATTGTGATAGTTTTGGGCAAACCAGGAATCACATCCAAGTCCATCAAGAAATTCCTGAGCCACGTGGCTTCTTTGGCTGCCACAAGGGCTGCCACATACCCAGCTTCCATGGTAGAGTCCTCCGCGCATTTCTGCTTGACACTCCTCCATTCAATGGCTCCACCTCCCAAAGTAAACACAAAACCTGAGGTAGACTTACTGTTATCCCTATCAGATTGGAAGTCGGAATCCGTGTAACCCATAGGGAATAATTGGTTTGCCCGGTAAACCAGCATATAATCCCTAGTCCTTCTCAGGCACTATAATATATGTTTTACCGCAGTCCAATATCTTTGTCCTTGATTACTGTGATATCTGTTGACCATGCCCACGGCAAAGCAGATATCTGGTCTCGTACAGAGCATCGCATACATGAGGCTTCCTACCGCCGAAGCATAAGGAACTGCCTATATCTCCTCTATCTTCTTAGATGATCTAGGACACATCTCCTTAGATAAAGGAACTCCATGCCTGAAAGGTAGAAAACCCTTCTTGGAGTTTTGCATGCTAAAACGCTCCATACTCGTGTCTATGTATGAATCTTGGGATAAGCACCACATCCTTTTCCTGCAATCCCTTATAACCTTGATCCCAAGGTTGTGTCTCACCTTTCCCAAGTCCTTCATATCAAACTGTTTGGACAACCATACCCTTACGTCCGATAACACTTCGATGTTGTTGCCAACCACCAAAATGTCATCTACATATAGTACAAAATTACCACTACATTTTCGTCACATCTCTTGTATACACAAGACTCATCCGAACTTTGAATAAATCCATAAGTCTAATTTACCTCCTCAAAATGGATGTTCCAAGACCTCGAAGCTTGCTTCAATCCATAAATGGACCGATTAAGCTTACATACAAGATGCTCTTTGCCCTTAGCAATGAATCCCTCTGGTAGCTTCATGTAGATATTTTCCTCAAGACTTCCATCAAGGAAAGTTGTCTTGACATCCATATGCGACACCTCATAATCCATATGAGCTGCTATGCATAAGAGCTCTCAAACCTGACTTGAATCCATAGATTCAATCTCAGTATTCATTGCACTTTGCCAAGATGCTGCTTCTATATCTTGGATTGGCTTGTCGTATTTTCAGGGATCAAGTTAATGTTTACCAGGGACCAAATCAGAAGATTCTCCCAAGAACATGAATCTATCAGGATGACTCACAACCCTCCCACTACGATGAGGTATCATTTGTGTATCCTCTGTGACACGCGGTGCAGTGACATGTGGTATGTCCTCTTGTACCGGTGGTACTAAAGAAGTGACTTCCCTTTTAACTCCTCCAGAATAATTTTACTCTTGGGCTTGTGGGTCATCACATAGTCTTCCTCTAGAAATCTGGCGTTCGTGCTAACGATCACCCTCTGATCTCTAGGACTATAAAACAATCCACCCTTCATTCCCTTGGGATAGCTAATGAACATGTGTACTTCTATACGAGGTTCCAACTTACCAGCATCTGCCTTCAGCACATATGCTAAACTCCCCATATCTGAATGTCTTAGACTAGGCTTTCGCCCAGTCCACAACTCTGTGGGAGTAGAAGGCACTGATTTAGATGGAACTAGGTTCAGAATGTATACCGTCGTATCTAGAGCATATCCCCAGAATGAATCTGGCAAGTTAGAATAACTCATCATCGATCTAACCATCTCCATAAGAGTCCTATTCCTTCGCTCTGCTACACCTTTCTTCTAGGGTGTGCCAGGTGCAGTCAATTGGGATTGAATCCCAGCCTCTGATAAGTAGTTCCTAAACTCTCCCAAGAGGTACTCACCACCACGATCAGATCGTAGTGTCTTCCATATCTTGAACAAGCATCTATGAAAAAGATGAAATGTTCAAAACTACCTCTTATCTGGATAGACAGGACCATACGAATCAGAATGAACCAATTCCAACACATCTTTGTATCTATACCCCTTGGCCTTGAGAGGCCTCTTGGTCATCTTACCCTCTAAGCAAGATTCACAGGTTGGGAGATCCTCCACCACTAATGAACCCAAAGGTCCATCAACTATCAACCTATTGAATTCTGCTTAGGTTAATGTGACCAAGCCTAAGATGCCAAAGATATGTTTGGTTCATTTTCGAAGGTTCTTTTCTCTTATCGGAATTAGAAGATGAGTTAATAACTTCTATTTGCACCATGGGAGCTCGTGGTTCAAGTTATAAATTTCCTATCTATATACCTGAATAGATAATGTCCCTATTCCTTTTATAACAAATCTGTCATGAAAAGAAATAGATTATCCATCCATAAACAGTTTAGAAACCGAAATCAATTCTTTCTAAATAAGGGTACATAAAGGAAATTCTTAAGAACCAAAACCTTTATTTTTCTCAAAAGATAAATGAAACATCTCCCACTGCAATAGCCGCCATCTTCATGGCATTGCCCAAGTAAATGGTAATATCCCCTTTAGCTAGTCGTCGGGTTTCCTGGAACCCCTGCAAAGTATTGCAGACATGATTAGTGGCTCTCGTATCTACACACCAGGTGTCGGTAGATAACACTGCTAACCATGTTTCAACAACTAGACCAAAGGATATACTTTTGTTCTACTTTGGATTGGGACAGTCCTCCTTCCAATGTCCATCCTTCTTGTAAGTGAAGTACTTGCTTTTCGGCTTCTTCACTCCTCCCTGAGATCCTCCCACCACATTTGCTCCACCTTGTTTCTTCTTCTTCTTGCCTTTCGGCGTAGAAGTAGAAACCTTTTTAAGCAACCATGGCTTGAGGATACTCTTCGAAGAGTGCATACATGTACTTCCTAGCAGATAAGACAATATCTGGATTCTTTTCCAATCAACATTATTTGGGTACAGTAAGTTTATTTCCTTTAGTATCACAATAAGTGGACTGAAAGTCATTTTGAAAATCCTAAGAATCACATAGATCATTACTTTAGATTTCAAAAAATTATTGATTCCTCAAAACAATAAAATTCCGAAATCAACCAACACCTCAAAACACCGAGAATATCGCATGCCACGCTGTGTGGATGTATACGAATTCTACATTTGTAAGAGGAGGTTTTACCCATTAATTTTATTATCTTGTCAACCTTACTTTTTGACAAATAAAATTAATAGTTGGTTCCTCTTTGGCCCTACAAATAAAAGAAGTGACTCCGATGGGGAGGATACTTTTTATTTGCATCTAAGTGTGCACCATTACACGATACTAAGGGAATTATTGCGGATTATGTGCCTTACCGCTGTGGAAGTACACACGCTCCTAGATAATTTCCTATAACCATTATTTGACCTAGTGATCCACAAACAAACTCATCCGATGGGGAGGAAGGCACTCAGAGCCGACACGCAAGTTTGTTGCATCACACGTCAAATTATAATGGAGGCCACGGGAATTAATTAAAATATCCTTCTCCTACTTAGTAAATTGAAAATGAGGAATTTTCAAGCACACACAACATGCATATAAAATAAATCAGAAATAAATATGAAAAAAAATAGAATTTTTCCAACTATTATGACTTTGTTCTCCAATATGCGTCCCGCCATGTCGCCACCTCGTCCACTCCACCTTTTCCGTGCGCAAGCCACATAAAGAGATCCGAGCCGAGATATATCATTTTAATTTACATCCATTGATCCTATACTCCACGAAGGAGTGTACAAACTATCTAGATCGAAAGTAAACTAAAATGATCGGCTAAACAATTCCGTATTTAATTACAAAAATTAAATATTAATCTAGCCTCGTCAACCCCGAGGATTAAAATGATATACATACAATCACACACAAACAATCACATACACACATATATCGCCATAATAGTTGGATCTTATGCCTGCAACCAAAAAGTTAGCCTACGCACATCCTACTATTATCCGACATATACAATATATGATTAGTGTGTGAAAGTAACCGAATCAAAAACACACAAAATTGGAAACCGTGGATATGATACCATTTTGTTGGTAACTCATGCTCCTAGGAGACTCATCGGCTCCCATATCCCCGGATTAAAATTTTCAACAAATGAAAACTAATCCGGATGGGATGAGTTTTCTAAGCTCAACCAATTCATCGTCATGCTAACGACTCGAGCGATCGCTTGAACAAACTAGTTGTTCAAGCAACCAAGCTCTTCTAGTCAGTTAGCCGCGGAAGAGACGACGGACGAATCGCCGATTTTTGTGTTTATCTTCGGGGTCCATGATTATACAAATACATATGAATATAGACATGTATAATCAACACATACATAAAGTAAACATCCACATAATACATGCATATAATTGAAAAGCAATTATAAACATAATACAAAAGAACATTAATCAAAATAAACAAGATTATACCTCTTGTTATACCTCTTGATCTTCTATTGTATGTCCTCCCCCCTTTTGGACGTCGTGTGGGCGACGATCTACCAAAAGTTGAAGCCTCCTAGATCACAAATCTTTCTTTCCTTGTTCCCTAGGAACAAAGGAAGATCCTAAAACAAAACTCATCTTCCTTTCTAGAACCGGCCACCAAGTGAATAAACTCGATGTTGCCACCGGCCAAGGAAGATAAAATGGAGTATGGAAACCAAACAAAAGAGAAACAACAAGGGCATGGGCACCGGCCAACACTTGGAGAATAAGAAAGAAAACACCCCTTCTCCTTGTTGCCGCCCAAACCCTAAACTAGGCTCTCTTTAATTTCCGGCTAAGGATGAAGGGAAGTAGAATATATTGAGCTTTGGACAAGGTAGAGGGAAGAAGGAAGAGGGGCCGGCCATTAAAGGAAAATGAAGAAGAATCTCCCTCTCCTTGTTGCCGCCCAACACCAACAACCAAACCCTAACCCTAGCCCCCACTCCTATTCCTATCCCAACTAGAATTGGTTGCCGCCCATGGGAAGCAACCCTCATCTCATCCACCACAAGCCATAGATCAAGGAGAGAAGCTTGGGCGACGGCTAAACCAAGGAGGAAGGAGGAAGAAAGGGTGTCATCCACCATTGGGAAGAAGAAGAAGAAGCTCCCTTCTCCTTGTTGCCGCCCAACACCATGAACCAAACCCTAACCCTAGCCTCCTCCTATTTCTTTCCACCCAACCCACCTCATCTCAATTAGGTTTTTCCAATCATTGCCGCCCAAGCCTAAGCCCATATATATAGAGTTAGGTTTATGCCTTGGTTTAATCTCCTCCATTGGTTATAGGGATTTAATCTCAACCATCGGATCTAGAGATTTAATCTCAACTGTCGGATCTAGAGATTTAATTTCAACCATCAGATCTAGGGATTTAATCTCAATCGTCAGATCTAGAGATTTAATCTCAACCGTCGGATCTGGATATTTAATCTCCACCGTCGGATCTAGAGATTTAATCTTAACCGTCGATTCTAGAGATTTAATCTCCACCGTCGGATCTAGATATTTGTTTTCCATCATTGGATCTAGACTTCATGAGGTGTTAATAGGCTACAATAGAGACCATGAGGAGGTGTTGGATCTTGACCACCCGATCGATCGGAACTACACAAACTTGATCCATCAATGATGTTCCATTCCACTAGAGGATCACCATTGAATTACCTCACCAACCCCCATATGATAATATGGGCTCCATATATTATTTGTACATCCATCTCCCCGTGTTTAAGATATCGAATGTTCGTCAATTAATTGATTTACTGACCATCAATTAATTAACATCTAACTCCTCGAGTAGTACCACTCAACCTTATCATCATGTTGACTAAGTCAACCTGCAGGGTTTACATGATGAACCTTATGAGCTCCTCAAGGGGACATCATCAACCTAATATATAGGACACGGTTTCCTCCTATAATCAACGACACACCATGTAAATAATATTATTTCCCACCATACCGGGCATATTGATTTAATCCATCTAAATCTCACCCTTTGGTAAATCAAAGAAATAAATACTAAGTACATGTGCCCGTTATTATATCGGAATTAAGAGCATGTACAACATAATATCCGAGGTCCGATTCAATTATGTAGTTAGCAATAAATTGAATCACCTCTATATCGGTCCTGCTCAATACACCTAAGTGTACTAGTGTAACTCTATGTTCAAGACAAAATAATACCAAGCTACACTACAACTATGCCAATGGTTTGTCCAAAACCATCTTCGTTGTGAGCCTCTACTTATATTCTACAAGGGACTAATAACATGATCTTATGTGCCACACAAAGCACCATGTTATCTACAATGTAAAATATTAGACAATATGCACACATATAATAAATATAAAGTGCAAACAATGATCATGTGATTCTTATTTCAAAATAAAAATGTTCATACAAAAGAACTTGGCTTTCAGTATACATCCAAACAATCTCCCACTTATACTAAAAGATTATGCTGTCATCATACTGCCATACATCTGATTCCCCTTCCATAAACAATTTAGAAACCGAAATTAAATTCTTTCTAAATAAGGGTACATAAAGGCAATTCTTAACAACCAAAAGTTTATTTTTCTCAAAAGATAAATGAAACATCTCCCACTATAATAGCCGCCACCTTCGTGGCATTGCCCAAGTAAACGGTAATCTCTCCAACAGCTCATCGTTGGGTTTCCTGGAACCCCTGCAAAGTATTGCAGACATGATCAGAGGCTCCTGTATCTACACCCCAGGTGGTGGTAGATAATACCGTTAACAATGTTTCAATGACTAGACCAAAGGATATACCTTTATTCTTGCATCGGATTGGGACAGTCCTTCCTCTAATGTCCATCCTGCTTATAAGTGAAGTACTTGCCTTTCGGCTTCTTCACTCCTCCCTGAGATCCTCCCACCACCTTTGCTCCACCTTGTTTCTTCTTCTTCTTGCCTTTCGGCATAGAAGTAGAAACCTTCTGAGCAACCATGGCTTGAGCTTGAGCAAGACTTTCTGTCGACTGGAGAATGATATCGACATGGGTTTCCCCATCTATCTCAGCTCCAAGGACTTCCAGCTCATTCGCAGGATTAGGAGGACACTCTTCTAAGAGTACATATTTGTACTCCTCAGCAGTTAAGACAATATCTAGATTCTTTTCCGATCAACATTATTTAGGTACAGTGAGTTTATTTTCCTTTAGTATCATAGCAAGTGGACTGAATGTCATTTTTGAAAATCCTAAGAATCACATAGATCATTACTTAAGATTTCAAAAAATTATTGATTCCTCAAACAATAAAATTTTAAAATCAACCAACACCTCAAAACACCGAGAATATCGTATGCTACGATCGTGTGGACGTATACGAATTCTACATTTGTAAGAGGAGGTTTTACCCATTAATTTTACTCTCATGTCAACCTAACTTTTTGACAAATAAAATTAATAGTTGGTTTCTCTTCATCCCTACAAATAAAAGCAGTGACTCCGATGGGGAGGATACTTATATTTGTATCTAAGTGTTCACCATTACTCGGTACCAAGGTAATTATCTCGGGTTATGTGCCTTCCGATGGGTAAGTACACATGCTCCTTGATAATTCCCTATAACCATATTTGACCTTGTGATCTTCAAGCAAACTCATCCGTTGGGGAGGAAGGCACTCAGAGCCGACGCACAAGTTTGTTTGCATCACTTGTCAAATCGTAATGGAGGCCGTGGGAATTTAAAAAATTTCCCTCTCCCACTTAGTAATTTGAAAATGAGGAAATTTCTAGTCTACGACATGCATATCAAACAATAAGCAATAAATATTAAAAATAAAAATTTTCCAACTATTATGGCTTTTGTATTCAATATGTCTCCCATTGCATCGCCATCTTGTCCGCTCCTCCTACGCCATGTACGAGCCATCCGGAGATCCGAGCCGAGACTAAAATCTATTTTAATTTTCATCCATCGATCCTATACTCCTCGAGGGAGTGTGCATGAAATCTAGATCGAAAGTAAACTAAAATAAAAGAAGTGGCTAAACAATGTCGTATCTAATTTACAAAAAATTAAATACTAGCCTCGTCAACCCCGAGGATTCAACAAAATATACACATACAATCACATACACACATATGGCGATAATAGTCGGATCTTATGCTTGCAACCAAAGAGTTAACCTACGCATATCCTACTATTATCTGACACATATAATATATGAAAAGTGCATAAAATTTAACCGAATCCTAAACACACAAAACCAGAAACCTGGCTCTGATACCAATTGTAAGGTTTGGTTTCATTGATCCGTGAGGGGAAACTTCGCTTCCCACTTCACCTCGGTCGCTTGTTCATGGCGATCCCATCGATGTCCCCGGATTAAAAAAAAATCCTAGACAAAAGAAATTGCCCAAACAACCAAGTCATCATCGTGCTATTCGTTTAGAGAGGTCACTTGAACAAACTTGTTGTTCAAGCGACCAACCTCTATTCTACGAGTAGCCACGGAATAGACGATGTCCGGATCGCCGACTTCCGTGTTTATGTTCGGGATCCAAGTATTATTTAGCCACATACATAAAGTAAACATCCACACAAAACATGCATATAATTGAAAAGCAATTATAAACATAATACAAAAGAACACTAATTAAAATAAAAAAGATTATACCTCTTGATCTTCTATTGTATGTCCTTCCTCCTTTTGGACGTCGTGTGGGCGATGATCTTCCAAAAGTCGAAGCTTCTAGATCGCCAATCTTCCATCCTTGCTCATTCCGAGAAAGAGGAAGATCATAAAAACTAAACTCTTCTCTTATCTAGGACCAACCATCAATCTCCAAGCTTGATGCTTGCTGTCGACCCAAAGAGATGAAGATTAAAAGTGTGGGTGCCAGCCAAAAGCTTCAAGAAAAGAATCCCTAGCTATTGTTTCCACCGGCCAAGGAGAAGAAGAGGAATAGATTGAGCTCCGGCCAAGGTAAAGAGGAGAATTATGGACGCCGGCAATCACCTTAGGAAGAAGAAAGAAAACCCTCCATAGTTGCCGCCCAAGCACCCTCTCAAACCCTAGCCGCCCAACCTAAATCCTATCTCAATTAGGATTCATTGCCGCCCAAGGAAGCAAACCCTTATCTCCTAAGCCATAGATGAAGGAAAGAAGGTTGGACGCCGGACAAACCAAGGAGAGAATAGGGAAGAAGGGCGCCGACCACCTCAAGGAAGAAGAAAAAGAAAACATCTTTCCTTAATTGTGGCCACCCAAAACCCTAAGCCTCCCTTGCCCTTGCCGTCCAAAACCCTAGCCCCCTTTCCTCTAATTAATTCTTTCCGTCCACCCTCAAGCCCATATTTATAGAGTTAGGCTTAAGGCTTGATTTAATCTCCACCATTGGTTCTAGGGATTTTATCTCAACCGTCGGATCTAGAGATTTAATCTCAACAGTCCGATCTAGAGATTTAATCGCTACCTTTGGATCTAGAGTTTTGTTTTCATCCATTGGATCTAAGCTTCATGAGGTGTCAATCGGCTACAATAGGAACCATGAGGAGGAGTTGGATCTTGGCCACCCATGGATCAAGCCCACATAAAGTCCGATCCATTAATGATAATCCAATCCACTAAAGGATTATCATTGATCTAACTCACCAACCCCCATAAGTTAATATGGGCTCCATATATTATTTGTACATTTTCTCCCTGTGTTTAAGATCTTGAATGTCCGTTGATTAATTAATTTACTGACCATTAATTAATCAACATCTAACTCCATGAGTAGTACCACTCAACCTTTTCATCATGCCGGACCAAGTCCACCTGTAGGGTTTACATGATGAACCTTATGAGCTCCTCAAGGGGACATCATCATCCTAATATTAAGGAAACGGTTTCCTCCTATAATCAACGACACATCATATAAATAATATCATTTCCCAACTTACTGAGTCTATCGATTTAATCTATAAACCTCGCCCATTGGTAAATCAAAGAAATGAATATTAAGTATATGTGCCCGTTATTATATCGGGATTAAGAGATTGTACAATATAATATCCGAGGTCGGATTCGATTATGTAGTGAGCAATAAATCGAATCACCTCTAAGTCGGTCCTGCTCAATACACACAAAGTGCACTAGTGTGATTCTATGGTCAAGACAAACCAATACCAAATCACACTACAACCATACAAATGGTTTGTTCAAAGCCATCTCGGTTGTGAGCCTTTACTTATACTTTACAAGGAGCCGATAACATGATCTCCCGTGTGACACCACACACCATGTTATCTACAATGTAATGTATTAGACAATATGCATAACCATAAAAGTGCAAACAATGATCATTTGATTCTTATTTTAAAAAATAAAGATGTTCATACAAAAGATATACTTTTCAGTATGCATCCCAACAAAGGGCTCGTGGTTCCTTCGAGTTTGCAACTGCACCACTATTATCACAATAAATTGTGATAGTTCTGGGCAAACCAGAAATCACATCCAAATAGATCAGAAAGTTTTTGAGCCACACAACTTCTTTGGTCACCTCAGAGGCCGCCACATACTCAGCTTCCATGGTAGAGTCCGCCACGAATTTCTGCTTGACACTCCTCCATACAATAGCTCCACCTCTCAAAGTAAACACAAAACCCGAGGTAGACTTACTGTTATACCTATCTGATTAGAAGTCGGAATCCGTATAACCCACAAGGAGTAATTGGTCTGCCTGGTAAACTATCATATAATCCCTATTCCTTCTCAGGTACTTCAATATATGCTTTACCGCAGTCCAATGTCCCTGTCCTGGATTACTCTAATATCTGCTGACCATGGCCACGGCAAAGTAGATATCTGGTCTCATACATAGCATAACATTCATGAGGCTTCCTACTGTCGAAGCATAAGGAACCGCCTTCATCTCCTCTATCTCCTCAGATGTTCTAGGACACATCTCCTAAGATAAATGAACTCCATGCCTGAAAGGTAGAAAACCTTTCTTGGAGTTTTGCATGCTAAAACGATCCATAATAGTGTCTATGTATGAAGCTTGAGATAAGCACAACATCCTTTTCCTACGATCCCTTATAACCTTGATCCCAAGGATGTGTCCCACTTCTCCCAAATCCTTCATATCAAACTGTTTGGCCAACCATACCCTTACGTCCGATAACACCTTGACATTGTTGCCAATTAACATAATGTCATCTACGTATAGTACAAGAAATACCACTATATTCCCGTCACATCTCTTGTATACACATGACTCATCCGAACTTTGAATAAATCCATAAGACTGGATTACCTCATCAATGCAAATGTTCCAAGACCTCGAAGCTTGCTTCAATCCATAAATGAACCGATTAAGCTTACATACAAGATGCTCTTTGCCCTTCGCAATGAATCCCTTTGTTTGCTTCATGTAGATGTTTTCCTCAAGACTTCCATTAAGGAAAGTTGTCTTGACATCCATCTGCCACACCTCATAATCCATATGAGCTGCTATGCATAAGAGAATCTGGATAGACTTAAGCATGACCATCGGCAAAAAGGTCTCTTCATAATCGATACCCTCTTTCTGAGTATACCCCTTCGGAACAAGCCTTGCTTTGAAGGTCTCAACCTTCCCATCTATTCCTCTCTTTCTTTTGTAGATCCACTTGCATTCAATGGTTTTTACACCATCGGGTAGTTCTACTAGCTCTTTGACCTAATTCCAATCCATAGATTCAATCTCAGTATTCATTTCACTTTGCCAAGATACAACATCTTTATCTTGGATTGCCTCGTCATATGTCCTGGGATCAGGTTCATGTTTGCCAGGGATCAAATCAGAAGATTCTCCCAAGAACATCAATTTATCAGGTTATCTCACAACCCTCCCACTACGACGAGGTATCACCTGTGTATCCTCTGTGACACGCGGTGCAGTGACTTATGGTATATCCTCTTGTACCGGTGGCACTGAAGAAGCGACTTCCCCTTTTAATTCCTCCTGAACAATCTTACTCATGGGCTTGTGGTTTATCACATAGTCTTCCTCTAGAAATCTGGCATTCGCGCTAACGATCACCTTCTGATCTCTAGGACTATAAAACAAACCACCTTTTGTTCCCCTAGGATAGCCAATGAACAAACGTACTTCTGTACGAGGTTCCAACTTACTAGCATCTGCCTTCAGCACATGGGCAAGACTCCCCAAAATCCGAATATGTCTTAAACTAGGCTTTCAACCAGTCAACAATTCTGTGGGAGTAGAAGGCACTGATTTAGATGGGACCAAGTTCAGAATATACACTGCCGTATCTACAGCATATCCCGAGAATGAATCAGGCAACTCAGAATAACTCATCATCGATCTAACCATCTCCATAAGAGTCCATTTCCTTCGCTCTCCTACACCATTCTGTTGGGGTGTGCCAGGTGCAGACAATTGGGATTGAATCCCAGCCTCTGATAAGTAATTCCTAAACTCTACCAAAAGGTACTCACCACCACGATCAGATTGTAGTGTCTTGATACTTTTACCTTGACGTTTCTCCGCATCAGCCTTAAATTCTTTGAACTTGTCAAAGCATTCAAACTTGCAGCCCATCAAGTAAATATATCCATATCTCGAATAATCATCTATAAAAAAGATGAAATACTCAAAACCACCTCTAGCCTGGATAGACATAGGACGACACAAATCAGAATGAACCAATTCTAATACATCTTTGGCTCTATACCCCTTGGCCTTAAAAGGCCTCTTGGTCATTTTATCCTCCAAGTAAGATTCTCAGGTTGGGAAATCTTCCACCACAAATGAACCCAAAGGTCCATCAGCTATCAACCTTTGAATTTTGCTTAGGTTAATATGACCAAGCCTAAGATGCCAAAGATATGTTTGGTTCATCTTCGAAGGTTCTTTTCTCTTATTGGAATTAAAAGATGAGTTCTTAGCTTCATATTTGCATCGTGGGAGCTTTTTGTTCAAGTGTGTATAAATTTCCTATCAATGCACCCAAACAGATAATGTCCCTATTCCTTTTTATAACAACTCTGTCATTAAAAGAAATAGAATATCCATCCATAAACAATTTAGAAACCGAAATTAAATTCTTTCTAAATAAAGGTACATACATGCAATTCTTAAGAACCAAAACTTTATTTTTCTCAAAAGATAAATAAACGTCTCCCACTGCAACAGCCGCCACCTTCGTGGCATCGCCCAAGTATACTGTAATCTCTCCCTCAGCCAGTCGTCTGGTTTCCTGGAACCCCTGTAAAGTATTGTAGACATGATCAGTGGCTCCCGTATCTACACACGAGGTGCTGGTAGATAACACCGCTAAACATGTTCCAATGACTAGACGAAAAGATATACCTTTATTCTGCTTGCGGTTGGGGCAGTCCTTCTTCCAATGTCTAGTCTACTTACAAGACTAGCACTTGCCTTTCGTCTTCATCACTCCTCCTTGAGTTCCTCCCACCGCCTTTGCCCCAGCTTGTTTCTTCTTCTTCTTGCCTTTCGGATTAGAAGTAGAAACCTTTAGGGGCCCATGGAATGCACCTGAGCACTCTGACGAAATAGCCCCTCTGTCGCCTGGAGTTCTGTGAGAAGCTCCGCCAACGAATACAACCTCTTGTTCTTGTTGTAGTTCAGGCAAAACTGCTCAAAACTCCTTGGTAGTGACTTTGAATAAATCCATAAGACTGGATTACTTCATCAAATCGGATGTTCTAAGACCTCGAAGCTTGCTTCAATCCATAAATGGACCGATTAAGCTTACATACAAGATGCTCTTTGCCCTTCGCAATGAATCCCTCTGGTTGCTTCATATAGATGTTTTCCTCAAGACTTCCATTAAGAAAAGTTGTCTTGACATCCATCTGCCACACCTCATAATCCATATGAGCTACTATGTATAAGAGAATCCGGATAGACTTAAGCATGACTACCGGTGAAAAGGTCTCCTCATAATCGATACCCTCTTTCTGAGTATACCCCTTCGCAACAAGCCTCGCTTTAAAGGTCTCAACCTTCCCATCTATTCCTCTCTTTCTCTTGTAGATCCACTTGCATCCAATGGTTTTTACACCATCGGGTGGTTCTACTAGCTCCCAGACCTGATTTGAATCCATAAATTCAATTTTCACTTTGCCAAGATACTGCATCTTTATCTTGGATTGCCTCGTCATATGTCCAGGGATCAGGTTCATGTTCGCCAGGGACCAAATCAGAAGACTCTCCCAAGAACATGAATCTATCTGGCTGTCTCACAACCCTCCCACTACGATGAGGTATCTCCTGTGTATCATCTGTGACACGCGGTGTTGTGACATGTGGTATATCTTCTTGTACCGGTGGTACTAAAGAAGTGACTTCTCCTTTTAATTCCTCCAGAACAATTTTACTCTTCGGCTTGTGGCCTATCACATAGTCTTCCTCTAGAAATCTAGCGTTCGTGCTAACGATCACCCTCTGATCTCTAGGACTATAAAATAGACCACCCTTCGTTCCTCTAGGATAGCCAACGAACATGTGTACTTTTGTACGAGGTTCCAAATTACCAGCATCTGCTTTCAGCACACGTGCTCGACTCCCCCATATCCGAATATGTCTTAGACTAGGCTTTCGCCCAGTCCACAATTCTGTGGGAGTAGAAGGCACTGATTTAGATGGAACCAAGTTCAGAATGTACTCCACCATATCTAGAGCATATCCCCAGAACGAATCTAGCAACTCTGAATAACTCATCATTCTGCTGGGGTATAACCCACAAGGAGTAATTGGTCTTCCTGGTAAACTAGCATATAATCCCTAGTCCTTCTCAGGTACTTCAATATATGCTTTACCGCAGTCCAATGTCCCTGTCCTGGATTACTCTGATATCTGTTGACCATGCCCACGGAAAAGTAGATATCTGGTCTCATACATAACATAGCATTCATGAGGCTTCCTACTGTCGAAGCATAAGGAACCGCCTTCATCTCCTCTATCTCCTCAGATGTTCTAGGACACATCTCCTAAGATAAAGGAACTCCATGCCTGAAAGGTAGAAAACCTTTCTTGGAGTTTTGCATGCTAAAATGATCCATAATAGTGTCTATGTATGAAGCTTGAGATAAGCACAACATCCTTTTCCTGCGATCCCTTATAACCTTGATCCCAAGGATGTGTCCCACATCTCCCAAATCCTTCATATCAAACTGTTTGGACAATAATACCCTTATGTCCGATAACACCATGGCATTGTTGCTAATTAACAAAATGTCATCTACGTATAGTACAAGAAATACCACTACGTTCCCGTCACATCTCTTGTATACACATGACTCATCCGAACTTTGAATAAATCCATAAGACTGGATTACCTCATCAATGCGGATGTTCCAAGACCTCGAAGCTTGCATCAATCCATAAATGTACCGATTAAGCTTACATACAAGATGCTCTTTGCCCTTCGCAATGAATCACTCTGTTTGCTTCATATAGATGTTTTCCTCAAGATTTCCATTAAGGAAAGCTGTCTTGGCATCCATCTGCCACACCTCATAATTCATATGAGCTGCTATGCATAAGAGAATCTGGATAGACTTAAGCATGGCCACCGGCGAAAAGGTCTCTTCATAATCGATACCCTCTTTCTGAGTATACCCCTTCGCAACAAGCCTTGCTTTGAAGTGTTGGAAATCATGCTAGCCCTCGGAATGCTCATCGGCTCCAATGTCCCCGGATTAAAATTTTCACTATTGAAAACTAATCCGGATGGGATGAGTTTCCTAAGCACAACCAATTCGTCATCGTGCTAACGACTTGAGCGATCGCTTGAACAAACTAGTTGTTCAAGCAACACAACTCTGATAGTCGGTTAGCCGCGGAAGAGACGACGGACGGATCGCCGGTTTTTGTGTTTATCTTCGGGGTCATGATTATACAAATACAAACAAATGTAAACTAGCATAATCAATACATACTAACATAAAGAACAAAAGCTAGCATATCAATAAGAACATGCAAAGAACAATAATAAAAGTTGTAAAACTTTTATACCTCTTGATCTTCTTTCGTATATCCTAACCTCCTTGTAGACTTCGTGTGGGCGAAGATTCTCCACAAGTTGAAGCTTCCTAGATCTTCTTCAATCCAAAGAAAGAAGAACTCTCTTTCCCTTCTTGCTTGAGCCAAACACCAATCCACAAAGGATTGATGCCGCCGGCCCCAAGAATAGAGAGAACAAAATGGAAACCACCAAGGAACCAAACTAGGGACAAACCCTAGCTTCTAGTGCCGCCGGCCAAGATGGAGTAAAGAGGTGAAAGGGAATATGTTGGGCTCCGACCAAGGTGGAGGGAATAGAGGAAGGAGCCGGCCACACCCTAGGAAGAAGAAGAGCTCCTCTCCTATAGATGTTGCCCACCTTCTTGCAAACCCTAGCCGCCCAACCATAGGAACCAAACCCTAGTTAAGGTTTCCTCCTTATGCTTACTTGCCGCCCAACCAAGGTGAAGGGAAGAGATCTAGGAGCCGGCCACCATCTTGGAAGAAGAAGAGATCCTCCACAAGTTGCCGCCCACTCTCCCTTCCAAACCTTGCCGCCCAACCAAAGAGCCAAACCCTAATCCAATTAGGGTTTCCTCCTTAGGGTTTCTTGTCGCCCAAGCAATGAGAGGCTAAACCCTAATTTCCATCATCCATCATCTTTTCTTTGCCGCCCACCTTAAGCCTATATATATAGAGTTAGGTTTAGGCCTTGGTTTAATCTCCACCGTCGGTTCTAGGATTTTAATCTCAACTGTTAGATCTAGAGATTTAATCTCAACCGTCGGTTCTAGGGTTTTAATCCCAACCGTCGGATCTAGAGATTTAATCTCCACCGTCGGTTCTAGGGTTTTAATCCCAACCGTCGGATCTAGAGATTTAATCTCCACCGTCGATTCTAGGGATTTAATCCCAATCGTCGGATCTAGAGATTTGTTTCCCATCATTTGATCTAGAGTTCATGAGGTTTATATTAGGCTACGATAGGGACCATGAGGAGGAATTGGGTTTTGGCCACCCGATGGATCGGAACCACACAAACTTGATCCATCAATGATGTTCCATTCCACTAGAGGATCATCATTGAACTACCTCACCAACCCCTATAAATTAATATGGGCTCCATATATTATTTGTACATCCATCTCCCCGTGTTTAAGATATTGAATGTCCGTCAATTAATTGATTTACTAACCATCAATTAATTAACATCTAACTCCTCGAGTAGTACCACTCAACCTTATCATCATGTTGACTAAGTCAACCTGCAGGGTTTACATGATGAACCTTATGAGCTCCTCAAGGGGACATCATCAACCTAATATATAGGACACGGTTTCCTCCTATAATCAACGGTACACCATGTAAATAATATTATTTCCCAACCTACCGGGCATATTGATTTAATCCATAGAAATCTCACCCTTTGGTAAATCAAAGAAATAAATACTAAGTACATGTGTCCGTTATTATATCGGGATTAAGAGCATGTACAACATAATATCCGAGGCTCGATTCAATTATGTAGTCAGCAATAAATTGAATCACCTCTATGTCGGTCCTGCTCAACACACCGAGGTGTACTAGTGTAACTCTATGTTCAAGATAAAACAATACCAAGCTACACTACAACCATGCCAATGGTTTTTCCAAAACCATCTTGGTTGTGAGCCTCTACTTTTATTCTACAAGGGACTGATAATATGATCTTCTGTGCCACACCAAGCACCATGTTATCTACAATGTAAAATATTAGACAATTTTGCATAACTATAAAAATATGCAAACAATGATCATGTGATTCTTATTTCAAAATAAAGATGTTCATACAAAAGAGCAAGGCTTTCAGTATACATCCCAACATGAAGGTCTCAACCTTCCCATCTATTCCTCACTTTCTTTTGTAGATCCACTTGCATCCAATGGTTTTTACACCATCGGGTGATTCTACTAGCTCTCAGACCTGATTCCAATCCATAGATTCAATCTCAGTATTCATTGCACTTTGCCAAGATACCACATCTTTATCTTGGATTGCCTCATCATATGTCCAGGGATCAGGTTCATGTTTGCCAGGGATCAAATCAGAAGATTCTCCCAAGAACATGAATCTATCAGGCTATCTCACAACCCTCCCACTATGACGAGATATCACCGTGTATCCTCTGTGACACGCGGTGCAGTGACTTGCGGTATATCCTCTTGTACCGGTGGCACTGAAGAAGCGACATCCCCTTTTAATTGCTCCTGAACAATCTCACTCATGGGCTTGTGGTTTATCACATAGTCTTCCTCTAGAAATCTGGCGTTCGTGCTAACGATCACCTTCTGATCTCTAGGACTATAAAACAAACCACCTTTCATTCCCCTAGGATAGCCAACGAACAAACGTACTTCTGTACGAGGTTCCAACTTACTAGCATCCGCCTTCAGCACATGGGCTAGACTCCCCCAAATCTGAATATGTCTTAAACTAGGCTTTCGCCCAGTCCACAATTCTGTGGGAGTAGAAGGCACTGATTTAGATGGGACCTAGTTCAGAATATATACTGCCGTATCTAGAGCATATCCTGAGAACGAATCTGGCAACTCAGAATAACTCATCATCGACTAACCATCTCTATAAGAGTCTATTTCCTTCGCTCTGCTACACCATTCTGCTGTGGTGTGCCAGGTGCAGACAATTGGGATTGAATCCCAGCCTCTAATAAGTAATTTCTAAACTCTCCCAAGAGGTACTCACCACCATGATCAAATTGTAGTGTCTTGATACTTTTACCTTGACGTTTCCCCACATCAGCCTTGAAATCTTTGAACTTGTCAAAGTATTCAAACTTGCGACGCATCAAGTAAATGTATCCACATCTCGAATAATCGTCTATAAAAGAGACGAAATATTCAAAACCACCTCTAGCCTGGATAGACATAGGACCGCACAAATCAGAATGAACCAATTCTAACACATCTTTGGCTCTATACCCCTTGGCCTTAAAAGGCCTCTTGGTCATTTTACCCTCCAAGCAAGATTCGTAGGTTGGGAAATCTTCCACCACTAATGAACCCAGAGGTCCATCAGCTATCAACCTTTGAATTCTGCTTAAATTAATATGACCAAGCCTAAGATGCCAAAGATATATTTGGTTCATCTTCGAAGGTTCTTTTCTCTTATTGGAATTAGAAGATGAGTTATTAGCTTCATATTTGCATCGTGGGAGCTTTTGGTTCAAGTGTGTATAAATTTCCTATTAATGCACCTGAACAGATAATATCCCTATTCCTTTTAATAACAACTCTATCATTAAAAGAAATAGAATATCCATCCATAAATAATTTAGAAACCGAAATTAAATTCTTTCTAAATAAAGGTACATAAAGGCAATTCTTAAGAACCAAAACTTTATTTTTCTCAAAAGATAAATAAACATCTCCCACTACAACAACCACCACCTTCGTGGCATCGCCCAAGTATACGGTAATCTCTCCCTCAGCCAGTCGTCTGGTTTCCTGGAACCCCTGCAAAGTATTGCAGACATGATCAGTGGCTCCCGTATCTACACACGAGGTGCCGGTAGATAACACCGCTAAACATGTTTCAACGACTAGACGAAAAGATATACCTTTATTTTGCTTGCAGTTGGGGTAGTCCTTCTTCCAATGTCTAGTCTGCTTACAAGACTAGCACTTGCCTTTCGTCTTCTTCACTCCTCCTTGAGTTCCTCCCACCGTCTTTGCCCCAGCTTGTTTCTTCTTCTTCTTGCCTTTCAGCTTAGAAGTAGAAACCTTTAGGGGCCCATGGCATGCGCCTGAGCACTCTGACGAAATAGCCCCTCTGTCGCCTGGAGTTCTGTGAGAAGCTCCGCAAACGAATACAGCCTCTTGTTCATATTGTAGTTCAGGCAAAACTGCTCAAAACTCCTTGGTAGTGACTGGAGAATGATATCGACCTGGGTTTCCCCATCGATCTCAGCTCTGAGGACTTCCAACTCATTTAAATGAGTCATCATCTTGAGAACATGATCCCTCAGGGGTGTTCCCTCGATCATGGTGGTCGTCATCAAGTTCCTCATGGCTTCCTGCCTTGTAGCCCGATTCTGGTGTCCGAAAAGCTCTTTGAGATTGAGCATCATGTCATAAGCAGTGGGCATGGCTTGATGCTGATGTTGCAGTACATTTGACATAGATGCCAAAATGTAACACCGCGCCATCTCATCGGCCTTGATCCACTTCTTATAACTCTCCTTCTCCTTTTACCCAGAATCATACGCAAGCTTAGGAGGGCACTCTTTGTGGAGTACATATTTGTATTCCTCAGCAGTCAAGACAATGTCAAGATTCCTCTTCCAATCAACATAGTTGGGTCCAGTAAGTTTATTCTCTTTCAGTATCACAGCAAGTGGGTCGAAAGTCATTTTGAAAGAAAATCTAAGAATCACATAGATCAAAACATTACATTTCAAAAAATTATTGATTCCTCAAACAATAAAATTTTAAAATCAACCAACGACACAAAACACCGAGAATATCGTATGCCATGATAGTGTGGACGTATACGAATTCTACATTTGTAAGAGGAGGTTTTACTCATTAATTTTACTATCTTGTCAACCTAACTTTTTGACAAGTAAAATTAATAGTTGGTTCCTCTTCATCCCTACAAATAAAAATAGTGACTCCGATGGGGAGGATACTTATATTTGTATCTAAGTGTTCACCATTACTCGGTACCAAGGTAATTAACTCGGGTTATGTGCCTTCCGATGGGGTAGTACACACGCTTCTTAATAATTTCCTATAACCATATTTGACCTTGTGATCCGTAAACAAACTCATCCGATGGAGAGGAAGGCACTCAGAGTCGACGCGCAAGTTTGTTTGCATCACATGTCAAATCGTAATGGAGGTCGTGGGAATTTAAAAAAATATCCCTCTCCCACTTAGTAATTTGAAATTGAGGAATTTTCTAGCCTACGACATGCATATCAAACAATATGAAATAAATATGAAAAATAAAATTTTTTCCAACTATTATGGCTTTTGTCTTTAATATGTCTCCCGTCGTATCGCCATCTCGTCCGCTCCTCCTACACCATGTTCGAGCCATCCAGAGATCCAAGCCGAGACTAAATATTTTAATTTACATTCATCGATCCTATACTCCACGAGGGAGTGTACATGAAATCTAGATCGAAAGTAAACTAAAATAAAAAGAGTGGCTAAACAATGGCGTATCTAATTTACAAAAATTAAATACTAGCCTCGTCAACCCCGAGGATTCAACAAAGTATACAATTACACACATACAATCACATACACACATTTGGCCATAATAGTTGGATCCTATGCCTGCAACCAAAGAGTTAACCTACGCATATCCTAACAATTATCCGACACATATAATATATGAAAAGTGCATAAAAGTAACAGAATCCTAAACACACAAAACCGGAAACCGTGGCTCTGATACCACTTGAAGGTAGAAAACTTCGCTTCCCACTTCAACTCGGTCGCTTGTTCAAGGCGATCCCTTCTACGTCCCCGGATAAAAAAAAATTATCCTTGACAAAAGGGATTACCCAAGCAACTGTTTCATCGTCGTGTTATTCGATTAGAGTAGTCACTTGAACAAACATGTTGTTCAAGCAACCAACCTCTATTCTACGAATAGCCGCGAAATAGACAATGTACGGATCGCCGACTTTTATGTTTATGTTTGGGGTCCAAGTTATATTAGTGACAAAATAGAATATATCATTCATATATAATTGAAAACAATCATAAACATGTTACATAAGAAAATAGACAAGTATTATACATCTTGATCTTCTATCCTATGTCCTTCCTCCTTTTTGACGTCGTGTGGGCGATGATCTACCAAAAGTCAAAGCTCCTAGATCACCAATCTTCCATCCTTGATCACTCCGAACAAGAGGAAGAATAGAAACAAAACCCTTCTCCTTCCTTTAACCAACCAACAAGCACCAAGCTAGATGCTAGCCGCCGACCAACAAGGAAAAGGGATGAGAAGGATGGATGTCGGCCAAGAGCTCCAAGGGAGGACTCTAAGCCTTGTTTCCACCGGCCAAAGAGAGGGAGAAGGGCTGGTTTTGACGTCGGCCAAGGGAGGGAAGGGTTGTATGGGCGCCGACCACCAAAGAAGAAGATAAGGAAAAGCTTTCCTTATTTGGTGCCGCCAACTCCCTAACCCTAATCTCCAATGCTTGCTGCCCCTTTCCCTAATCCTATATCTAATGGGATTCTCCTTGCCTCCCACCCCTCCTCTCCTTTTATAGAGTTAGGGATAAGCCTTGTTTTAATCTCCACCATTGGTTCTAGGGATTTAATATCAACCGTCGGATCTAGAGATTTAATCTCAACTGTCGGATCTAGAGATTTAATTTCTACCTTTGGATCTAGAGTTTTGTTTTCATCAATTGGATCTAGGCTTTGTGAGGTTTTAATAGGCTACAATAGGGACCATGAGGAGGAGTTGGATCTTGGCCACCCAATGGATCAAGCCCACATAAAGTCCGATCCATTAATGATAATCCAATCCACTAAAGGATTATCATTGATCTACCTCACCAACCCCCATAAGTTAATTTGGGCTCCATATATTATTTGTAAATTTTTCTCCCCGTGTTTAAGATCTCGAATGTTCGTCGATTAATTAATTTACTGACCATTAATTAATAAACATCTAACTCCATGAGTAGTACCACTCAACCTTTTCATCATGACGGACCAAGTCCACCTGCGGGGATTACATGATGATGAACCTTATGAGCTCCTCAAAGGGACATCATCATCCTAATATATAGGACACGGTTTCCCCCTATAATCAACGACACACCATATACATAATATCATTTCCCAATTTACCGAGCCTATCGATTTAATCTATAAATCTTGCCCATTGGTAAATCAAAGAAATGAATACTAAGTATATGTGCCCGTTATTATATCGGGATTAATAGTATGTACAATATAATATCTGAGGTCTGATTTGATTATGTAGTCAGGAATAAATTGAATCACCGCTAAGTCGGTCCTGCTCAATACACACAAAGTGTACTAGTGTGATTCTATGGTCAAGACAAACAAATACCAAATCACACTACAACCATACCAATGGTTTGTCCAAAGCCATCTTGGTTGTGAGCCTATACTTATACTTTCCAAGGTGCCGATAACATGATCTCCCGTGTGACACCACACACCATGTTATCTACAATGTAATGTATTATACAATATGCATAACCATAAATATGAAAACAATGATCATGTGATTCTTATTTCAAAATAAAGATGTTCATACAAAAGATAGACTTTTCAGTATACATCACAACAGTTTGGTCCAACCAAACCTAGTCTCTCTCGATCTAAGAATCCTATTCTCAAACTCATTCTAAATCCTTCGGATTATGCTCATTATGTGTGTGACCAAATAGGTTTTCCGATTTATGTTGGTCGTCTATAATTAACCATTAATTATAGAACAATCATGAGTGGCACCTAGTAGTACATCATGACCCCCAATTAATCAGAAAATCAACGGTTGATCCCAGAACCTTTTCTGAAACCCTTCAGCGGCTCTAATGAATCTTGCTCCATTCCTTTCACTCATCTTATACCCACTTGGTTCAGGACATGGTCTATTGTATCAGTCCCCACTAGGTTGACTACGTCACACCTAGCCCAAGTATTACTTCCTCATCCTCCGGATTCTAGTAACTGCACATGTATACAAGAGTACCATACTTTAAACATGTAATGTTTTAGCCAAAGACTTTAGTAACAATTCGATGAGAGGATATATGATATACATTTCCTCACAAGGAGCAGTGAATCCTCTTTAGGCTATTCAAACACCTTAGCCACTTCGACTTATACCCAATCATCCCGGGTCCACATCTCCTTGAAGATACTTTCTTAAGATGTCAAAGCATAAGTCTTCATGACCAAGATGACTTGAATACCACAAGTCGAAGGAACATCGCACTTAAGCTGCAGCAAGAACTTCATTGACATATCCATATATACAGGGAACCATATGAAGTCATATAGCTAGTCACTCCAATGAACTAGTTACCATAACTAGCATCCATGATCAACTCCGGACATCACAATGTCACCAGCCAATGAGAAACAGCTGCTTAGATAAACCAAATAGTATACCTCGTGCTAGTCTCAACAGAATCGATGGCGTCTGAATCCATAAATTCATCGACTAGGGATAATTCCAATACATCATAATTACACATGTAGAGATACTCACTAGTTGTGATTCAATCATAAATTCTCTCATGCTGTGAATCGTATTTCAGACATTCAGTAAATGAGTTTAAGATCCAGTCAAATACATGAAAACATGTATACTCAAATAGTGAATCTTCATTTATCAAATAAATGGTACAACCATAAGGTGATTGCCTTAGGACACCTCTCATATATTACTAACACCTTGTCCTTCTATCCTCGATGTCTAGATTTATCAATGATGTATAGACCGAGTCATCCTCTTATCAATATTTGTATTTCTTGATCCCAAAGTAGACTCACTCAAACAAATGAGTTCAATATCTCATATTGACTCATTTGAGCATGGCCATACATTTCGTGGTCCTACACTATTAAGAGGCCTAAAGATATCACTCCCGTCATATGGGAGGGATAGATCACATCTAAATAACTCACATCCCTTCTCATAATTTGTTACATACCCATTGATCACCTTTATAGTCCACCCTGTTATGGATGACGTTTGACGATACCAAAGTACATAACTCCTTATGTAGGGAACCGTAGTGATTTTAGGTCTAAGGACTATTCATACTAATAGTCACATGAGAAAGTTGATGACACTCATATAACGATCCATAAAATCTTCTCATGGCGGGTGAATTCAGTATATATTCTCTAATATATACTCATATGTCAACATGATATTATATATCCAAGACCTGTGAAATCAAATCATCAATTGCCCTACATGCTAGTCTCAATGCATTAATATTGCCCTTGTATATTAATACTTGACTAGGAATATTCAAGAATAGTGTTCTCCACAACTTCTCACAATCAATTCTACCAATTGCTATGTTGTAAATAAGAACCTACTTTCTAGGGCATTATTATATTTATTCAGCTAGCACAAGTATGAAGTAAATATAATGACAAAACTTTGCCTTTATTATTAATAAAATATGATACAAAAAGTCCCTAGTCAATCATCACATAATTAGCTCTAGGGATTATTACTAACAATGGTATCAGATTATTGGGAGTATGGGGAATACAATCAAAGTCTCACATTAGTAAGACATAGAAAAGATCATTTGCTTATAAGATAAAAAGATATCTCCATTCGTTTGAGGCTTTTTGGGTAAAGCCCAAAAATAAAACCTTGATGGCTTAGGCCCAAAGTGGACAATTGTTGGCCTATCCGAGCTGCAAAAACCGCTTTTTGCTTTGCGGAAACCCCGAAAGTCGGTCACGGATCCGTGCAAAGATAAACAAATCTACATGTACTTGTTTAAAACCTTAGATCTACTCTAGATCTACATGTTAAGAGTTTTACCCTCGATGCAATTCCCTTCGCTTATCCCGCTTGTCAAAAGGGCTTGCCGGAACTCGATAGTGTCAAGTGTACACTCCTCAATTGGTATCCACACAAGCAATAGGTGGAGAAAAGCAACCTAGAGTATGCTAGCACCCCTTGGAGGCTCACGGCAAGATGAGGAAGATTAGGGAGAGAGCTTGAGGGAAGATCCAAGGAAGAAGATGATGAAGTTACACCAATTAACTTCACACACTCATAACCCCTCAATAGTGGCATGCATGTAACTCCAAGGGCCAATGGCTCTTGGTCTCCCTCATGAGGTGGCACCCCAACATCATCATTGGCCAGCCCCCATGCCAAGTCACCATGACATGGCAATTGGTCAAGTCAAAATTGACTATTATTCTTCCCTCTCAAGTCAAGTCAAACTTGACCTCTTATTTCCCATGGTTGAACAAATCCAACCATTTGATTCAAGTCAATTTTATTTAATGAATCTCTATTCATTATTTTAAATTGACTCAATGAATCAAATCTAAATTAGACTCATTCAACACTTGAATCAAATTGAGTCTAACTCAATTAGTCTATTTTGGATTACTCTTAATCCAATTTGGTTCATCCCATGAACCTAATCCTCATGGTTCATCATATGAACCTAATCTACATCTAATTGCCCTTTGTGTGTGACCCTATAGGTTCTTGTAACGTTGGCAATGCTCCTAAACCGATTTAGGAACATAAGCAATGAGCGGTATCTAGCAACACATCATTTCTACCCAAGTTACAAGAATGTTGAGATCCAACATCACCTTTGTGACTACTAATTGTGACTCTCACAATATGTGATAATGTCCCTCTATCCTTGACATCTAGATTGACAAATTGAGGCATAGATCGTGTCATCCTCGGTATAATCTATATCTTGAACTCCAAGTAGACTCACCCTAATCAAATGAGCTCAATTTCTCATATTGACTCATTTGGGCATGGTCATGCACTTAGTGGTCTCACTCTATCAAGAACAACGATGTCACTCCCATCATATAGGAGGGATAGATCTCATCTACATCACTCACATCCCTCCGCATAATTTGTTACATACCTAGTAATCGCCTTTATAGTCCACCAATTTATGGGTGACGTTTAACGAAGCCAAAGTATGCAACTCCTTATGTAGGGAACCATGGTGACTTCAGGTCCAAGGACTAATAGTCATACTGATAGTCACATGAGAAAGTATATGACCCTCATATAACGATCCATGATACTTTCTCATGGCGGATCATTTAGTATACATTCTCCAATGCATACCCATGTGTCAACTTGATATCTCATATCCATGACTTGTGAGATCAAGTCATCGAGTTGACCTACATGCTAGTCTCTTCGCATTAACATTGTCCCTGAATGTTAATACTTAACTAGGAATGATTAAGAGTAGTGTTCTCTATATCATCTCATTATCGATTCAACTAATTGATTGATATAGATAAGAACCTTCTACTCAAGGACGTTATTATACTTAGTTATTTGGCACAAATACAAGTAAGTATAATAACCATGCCTTTATAAATAGGAATATAATACAACAAAGTCCATACAACAATCATCACATAATTGGCTCTAGGCCTTTCACTAACAATCTCCCACTAGCACTAGCTCCAATCACTGTAGTATCTAATACCCAATGACCTAGTGTGACCATCATGTTTTTTCTGTGTCACAGCCTTGGTCAAGGGATCTGTGATGTTAGCCTCTGTGGGTACACTGCAAATCTTCACATCTCCTCTATCGATAATCTCTCGAATGAGATGGAAGCATCGTAGTATATGTTTGGTCCGCTGGTGTGAGCGAGGTTCCTTAGCCTGCGCAATCGCTCCATTGTTGTCACAATAGAGCTCTATAGGATTTGCTATGCTAGGAACCACCCCAAGCTCAGTAATGAACTTGTGGATCCAAACTGCCTCCTTTGCTACCTCTGATGTAGCAATATACTCGGCCTCTGTTGTAGAATCAGCAACTGTGTCCTGCTTCGAACTCTTCCAGCTCACAGCGCCACCATTCAAGCAAAACACAAACCTTGACTGCGATCTATAATCATCCTGGTCAGTTTGGAAGCTTGCATCCCTGTAACCCTTTACAGCTAGCTCCTCAATGCCTCCAAATATCAAGAAATATTCTTTAGTCCTTCTCAAGTATTTAAGAATATTCTTGACTACTATCCAGTGATGCTCACCTGGATCTGAATGGTATCTACTCGTCATGCTCAAAGCATACAAGACATCAGGACGAGTACATAGCATGGTGTACATGATAGATCCAATGGCAGATGCATAAGGGATCTTATCCAAGCGGTCTCTCTCCACTCTAGAAACGAGACTTTGAGTCTTCGAAAGACTAACACCATGTGACATCGACAAAAGTCCCTTCTTGGAGTTATGCATGGCAAATCGTAGTAATACCGTGTCTGTTGGGTTGATCTGTGAGGGGAAACTTCGCTTCCCACTTTAACTCGGTCGCTTGTTCATGGCGATCCCATCAATGTCCCAGGATTAAAAATTTAATCCTAGACAAAAGCCAACACCCAAGCAACCTTGTCATCGTCGTGCTATTCGTTTAGAGTAGTCACTTGAACAAACTTGTTGTTCAAGCGACCAACCACTATTCCACGAATAGCCGTGGAATAGACGATGTACGAATCATCGGTTTTTGTGTTTATGTTCGGGATCCAAGTATTATTTAGCCACAAACAAAATCTATCATGCTCATAATTGAAAAACAAAATATCAACATGTAACATATGAAAATAGAGAATCGATATACCTCTTAATCTTCTATTGTATGACCTTCCTCCTTTCGGACGTCGTGTGGGCGACGATCTACCAAAAGTTGAAGCTCCTATATCACCAATCTTCCTTCCTTGCTCGTTCTGAGCAAGAGGAAGAATAGAAACAAGGTTCTTTTCCTTCTTTCAACCAACCACCAACCTCGAAGGATGGAGCTTGCCGCCGGCCAAGAAGGAAGAGGAGATTATCAAGGAAACCGGCCAAGACACCAAGGGAAAGCCCTATATCTTGTTACCACCGGCCAAGGAGAAGGAGAAGAGAAGGATTGGACGCCGGACAAAGGCTAGAAAAAGTTGTTGGATGCCAGCCACCGGCCACCTTGAGGGAAGAAGAAGAAAGGAAAAGACCTTCCTTATTTGGTGTCGCCAAGCCCTAAACCCTGGCCTCCAAGCCTTGCACCCCAAAAACCTAATCCTATTTCTAGTTGGATTCAAGTTGCCTCCCACAGCTTGCCCTCCTTTTATAGAGTTAGGGATAAGCCTTGTTTTAATCTCCACCATTGGTTCTAGGGATTTATTCTCAACCGTCGGATCTAGAGATTTAATCTCAATCATCGGATCTAGAGATTTAATCTCTACCTTTTGTTCTAGAGTTTTGTTTCTATCCATTGGATCTAAGCTTCATGAGGTGTTAATAGGCTACAATAGGGACCATGAGGAGTTGGATCTTGGCCACCCATCGATCAAGCCCACATAATGTCAGATCCATTAATGATAATCCAATCCACTAAAGGATTATCATTGATCTACCTCACCAACCCCCATAAGTTAATATGGGCTCCATATATTATTTGTACATTTTCTCCCCTTTTTTAAGATCTCGAATGTTCGTCGATTAATTAATTTACTGACCATTAATTAATCAACATCTAACTCCATGAGTAGTACCACTCAACCTTTTCATCATGCCGGACCAAGTCCACCTATAGGGTTTACATGATGAACCTTATGAGCTCCTCAAGGGGACATCATCATCCTAATATATAGGACACGGTTTCCACCTATAATCAACGGCACACCATATAAATAATATCATTTCCCAAATTATCGAGCCTATCGATTTAATCTATAAATCTCGCCCATTGGTAAATCAAAGAGATGACTACTTAGTATATGTGCCCGTCATTATATCGGGATTTAGAGTATGTACAATATAATATCTGAGGTCTGATTCGATTATGTAGTCAGCAATAAATCGAATCACCTCTAAGTCGGTCCTGCTCAATGCACACAAAGTGCACTAGTGTGATTCTATGGTCAAGACAAACCAATTCCAAATCATACTACAACCATTCCAATGGTTTGTCCAAAGTCATATCGGTTGTGAGCCTTCACTTATACTTTACAAGGAACCGATAACATGATCTCCCATGTGACACCACACACCATGTTATCTACAATGTAATGTATTAGACGATATGCACAACCATAAAAATATGCAAATAATGATCATGTGATTCTTATTTCAAAATAAAGACGTTCATACAAAAGATAGACTTTTCAGTATACATCCCAACAAACTCCCACTTATACTAAAAGACTATGTTGTCCTATAACAGCCATACATCTGATCCCCATTCCGTCCACATGCCTATCAAAAGCTCTCGCCAAAAGGGCCGTAGTCAAAGGATCTGCCAGGTTATCCTCTGATGCAATCTTGGCCACACCATAATCTGTTCATGTATGAAGCTTGGGATAAGCACAACATCCTTTTCTTGCGATCCCTTATAACCTTGATCCCAAGGATGTGTCCCACTTCTCCCAAGTCCTTCATATCAAACTATTTGTACAACCATAACCTTACGTCCGATAACACCTTGATATTGTTGCCAATCAACAAAATGTCATCAACGTATAGTACAAGAAATACCACTATGTTTCCGTCACATCTCTTGTATACACAAGACTCATCCGGACTTTAAATAAATTCATAAGACTAGATTACCTCATCAAAGCGGATGTTCCAAGACCTCAATGCTTGCTTCAATCCATAAATGGACCGATTAAGCTTACATACAAGATGCTCTTTGCCCTTTGCAATGAATCCCTCTGGTTGCTTCATATAGATGTTTTCCTCAAGACTTCCATTAAGTAAAGCTGTCTTGACATCCATCTGCCACACCTCATAATCCATATGAGCTGCTATGCATAAGAGAATCCGGATAGACTTAAGCATGACTACCAGCAAAAAGGTCTCCTCATAATTGATACCCTCTTTCTGAGTATACCCCTTCGCAACAAGCCTCGCTTTGAAGGTCTCAACCTCCCCATCTATTCGTCTCTTTCTTTTGTAGATACACTTGCATCCAATGGTTTTTACACCATCGGGTGGTTTACTTGCTCCTAGACCGGATTTGAATCCATAGATTCAATCTCAGTATTCATCGCATTTTGCCAAGATGCTGCATCTTTATCTTGGATTGCCTCGTCATATGTCCAGGGATCAGGTTCATGTTCGCCAAGGACAAAATCTGAAGATTCTCCCAAGAACATGAATCTATCAGGCTGTCTCACAACCCTCCCACTACGACGAGGTATCTCCTGTGTATCCTCTGTGACACGCTGTGCAGTGACTTATGGTATATCCTCTTATATCTATGGTACTGAAGAAGTGACTTCCCCTTTTAATTCCTCCAGAACAATTTTACTCTTGGGCTTGTGGCTCATCACATAGTCTTCCTCTAGAAATCTGACGTTCGTGCTAACGATCACCCTCTAATCTCTAGGACTATAAAACAAACACCCTTTATTCCTCTAGGATAGCAAACAAACATGCATACTTCTGTACGAGGTTCCAACTTACTAGCATCCGCCTTTAGCACATGTGCTCGACTCCCCCATATCCGAATATGTCTTAGACTAGGCTTTCGTCTAGTCCACAATTCTGTGGGAGTAGAAGGCACTGATTTAGATGGAACCAAGTTCAGAATGTACTCCACCATATCTAGAGCATATCCCCAGAATGAATCTGGCAACTCTGAATAACTCATCATCGATCTAACCATCTCCATAAGAGTCCTATTCCTTCGCTCTACTACACCGTTCTGCTGGGGTGTGCCTGGTACAGACAATTGGGATTGAATCTCATCTTCTGATAAGTAATTCCTAAACTCTCCCAAGAGGTACTCGCCACCGCGATCAGATCGTAGTGTCTTGATACTTTTACCTTGACGTTTCTTCACATCAGCCTTGAATTCTTTGAACTTGTCAAAGCATTCAGACTTACGGCGCATCAGGTAAATGTATCCATATCTTGAGTAATCATCTATAAAAGAGACGAAATACTCAAAACCACCTCTAGCCTGGATAGACATAGGACCGCACAAATCAGAATGAACCAACTCCAACACATCTTTGGCTCTATACCCCTTGGCCTTAAAAGGCCTCTTGGTCATTTTACCCTCCAAGCATTATTCACAGGTTGGGAAATCCTCCACCACTAATGAACCCAAAGGTCCATCAGCTATCAACCTTTGAATTCTGCTTAGGTTAATATGACCAAGCATAAGATGCCAAAGATATGTTTGGTTCATCTTCGAAGGTTCTTTTCTCTTATTGGAATTAGAAGATGAGTTATTAACTTCAATTTAAATCGTGGGAGGTTTTGGTTCAAGTGTGTATAGATTTCCTATTAATGCACCTGAACAGATAATGTCCCTATTCCTTTTTATAACAACTCTATCATTAAAAGAAATAAAATATTCATCCATAAACAATTTAGAAACCGAAATTAAATTCTTTCTAAATAAAGGTACATAAAGGCAATTCTTAAGAACCAAAAGTTTATTTTTCTCAAAAGATAAATGAATGTCTCCCACTGCAACAGCTGCCACCTTCGTGGCATCTCCTAAGTACACGGTAATCTCCCCCTCAGCCAGTCGTCTGGTTTCCTGAAACCCCTGCAAAGTATTGCAGACATGATCAGTAGCTCCCGTATCTACACACCAGGTGACTGTAGATAACACCGCTAAACATGTTTCAACAACTAGACCAAAAGATATACCTTTGTTCTGCTTTCGATTGGGGCAGTCCTTCTTCCAGTGTCCAGTCTGCTTACAAGTGAAGCACTTCCTTTCGACTTCTTCACTCCTCCCTGAGTACCTCCCACCGCCTTCGCCCCAGTTTGTTTCTTCTTCTTCTTGCCTTTCGTCTTAGAAGTAGAAACCTTTTGGGTCACCATGGCATGTGCCTGAGCACTCTGACGAAATAGCCCCTCTGTCGCCAGGAGTTCTGTTAGAAGTTCCACCAACGAATACAACCTCTTGTTCATGTTGTAGTTCAGGCGAAACTGCTGAAAACTCCTAGGTAGAGACTGGAGAATGATATCGACCTGGGTTTCCCCATCGATCTCATCTCCAAGCACCTCCAGCTCATTTAAATGATCCATCATCTTGAGAACATGATCCCTTACGAGTTGTTCCCTCGATCATGGTGGTCATCATCAAGTTTCTCATGGCTTCTTGCCTAGCAGCCGATTCTGGTGTTCGAAAAGCTCTTTGAGATTGAGCATCATGTCATAAGCAGTGGGCATGGCTTGATGCTGATGTTGCAGTACATTTGACATAGATGCCAAAATGTAACACCGCGCCATCTCATCGGCCTTGATCCACTTCTTATAACTCTCTTTCTCCTTTTTCCCAGAATCATCTGCAGGCTTAGGAGGGCACTCTTCGGGGAGTACATATTTGTATTCCTCAATAGTCAAGAAGACAATGTCAAGATTCCTCTTCCAATCAACATAGTTGGGTCCAGTTAGTTTATTCTCTTTCAGTATCACAACAAGCGGGTTCAAAGTCATTTTGAAAGAAAACCTAAGAATCACATAGATCAAAACATTAGATTTCAAAAAATTATTGATTCATCAAACAATAGAATTTTAAAATCAACCAACACCTCAAAATACCGAGAATATCGTATTCCACGATAGTGTGGACGTATACGAATTCTTCATTTGTAAGAGAAGGTTTTACCCATTAATTTTACTATCTTGTCAACATAACTTTTTGACAAGTAAAATTAATAATTGGTTCCTCTTTGGCCCTACAAATAAAAGCAGTGACTCCGATGGGGAGGATACTTATATTTGTATCTAAGTGTTCACCATTACTCGGTACCAAGGTAATTATCTCGGGTTATATGCCTTTCGATGGGGAAGTACACACGCTTCTTAATAATTCCCTATAACCATATTCGACCTTGTGATCCGCAAGCAAACCCATCCGATGGGGAGGAAGGCACTCAGAGCCAACACACAAGTTTGTTTGCATCACTTGTCAAATCGTAATAGAGGTCGTGGGAATTTATAAAATATCCCTCTCCCACTTTATAAATTGAAATTGAGGAATTTTCTAGCCTACGACATGTATATCAAACAATAAGCAATAAATATGAAAAATAAATTATTTTCCAACTATTATGGCTTTTGTCTTCAATATGTCTCCCGTCGCATCGCCTTCTCGTCCGCTCCTCCTACGCCATGTACGAGCCATCCGGAGATCCGAGCCGAGACTGAAATCTATTTTAATTTACATCCTTCGATCCTATCCTCCACGAGGGAGTGTACATGAAATCTAGATCGAAAGTAAACTAAAATAAAAAGTGTGGTTAAACAATGTCGTATCTAATTTACAAAAAAAAAATAAATACTAGCCATGTCAACCCCGAGAATTCAACAAAATATGCACATACAATCACATACACACATATGGCCATAATAGTCGAATCTTATGCCTACAAACAAAGAGTTAACCTACGCATATCCTACTATTATCCGGTGTTAGGGCAATCTCTTGACATGATTAGGTTTTGATGTGTGTGGCAAAGGGTTTAAGTTAGTTTGTTATGTTGGTTTGATATGTGCGTTGAAGTCATCAAGGACTTAGTAATTCGCACATGGAGTCGTGGCGAGTTTCACATCTCATGACTCGGGCCTTGAGTCGGTGAAGGATAGCTTTGGAGAAGTCGTACGCTTGCAGCATCCGAGGGACCGCCGGACGAGGAGCTTGGAGTGAAGCCGGAGGAAGTAGACTTCGAGGCAAGAGACGTGAAGGAGCATTATAGAGTCATGTGCCTGATGCTGCCGAGGGACGTGCCCGCAAACGAAGAGAACTTTGAAGGCGAGGGACTCCGAGGGATGAGAGTGAGCGAATGTAACCCGGGAAGGGGTAGCTCTTAGGTAAAACTTGGCCATTTGGCCAAGTGTCGGATGAGTTTTCCCGACACCAATCGACTGCCATGTCATGGCAGTCGACTGCTCTGAGTCGATGGTTAGATCGACTGGTTTAAGTCAGCTGAATCAAGTTGATCAGTCGACTGACGGCATGGGCAGTCGACTGATGGCTTATCAGTCGACTACCAAGGGACGGCAGTCGACTGATGGCACTGTGCACGGGCACAGAATTGAGTCGACCGTGTTGAGGACTCGACTGATCGAGCACCAGTCGACTGATGGTAATATCAGTCGACTGATGCCAATACTGTTGGATGGAATCCAAAGTGGAAAGCGGCCGTTATTGGGCAACAGCTACGGGATCAGTCGACTGATCGAGGGCATCAGTCGACTGATCCTGTGTCAATGGGAAGAAACCCTCTTCCTCTATAAAAAAGAAGGGGATGGGGCTTTGGGAGGCTAATGCTTATGCTCTAATACTCTCCCAAAGTTCCCTAAAGCTTTCCATCCTCTTACTTGAGCTTATTTCCATTATATTTGTAAGAGGAGTGTTTTTGTGTAAAGAGGTTACCTCCACCTAGCTTTGTGCAAAGGAGGGATCTAGTGGATAGATTGCGGAGTGATTCACCGTGGATGAATCAGATCGTGGATTAGCGGCGTAGCCTTGAACCACGTTACATCTCGTGTTTGTATTATTTTGTTTATCTTTTGCTTTGTCATTATTTATATTTGCATATTACGCTTGCGCTAACGTTTTATAGATGAGTAAAATACGACATCCAACGAACGAGGGCTATTCACCCCCCTCTAGCCGGCCGTATTGATCCCCAACAAGTGGTATTAGAGCGAGGTTGCTTGTCACCGGACTAACCGCCACAACAAGCTCTTCATCAAAAGATGGTTGGCTCGAACATTCACCCACCAATGTTCGAAGGAGAATTTGCTATGTGGAAGAAGCGAATGGAGGTATTCTTAGAACCCGACTTTGAAATCCTTTTAATAATGGAAAATGGTTTCGAGTTGCCTAGGAACGAAGATGGGGAGCCATTGGAAAAATTGAGATGGAGAAAAAGACAAAGAGAGGAGTATTTGGCAAATTCAAAGGCCAAGAACCATCTCTACAATGTGCTCCCTCAACAAGAAGTAAATAGGATAGGGGAGTGTTCTAGTGCAAAGGAGATGTGGGAGAAGCTAGTGGAGCTTCATGAAGGCACCTCGGAAGCCAAACTTGCAAGGAGAGACCTTCTCCGCTCCCAACTATCCAACATAAAATTAGAAAAGGGAGAAAAGGTGACTTCTTTGCATTCTAGATTTAAAGAAATTTTAATTGGGCTAACAAGTGTAGGAGAAAAGCTCTCCAACCGGGATATGGTAATGAAGGTCATAGATGCCTTTCCCCGGTCCTTAAAGTGGAGCTCCATGGTGGACTCCTTCTATATCTCGAAGAATTTAGAAGTGAGCACCTTGGAGGAGTTTTTCTCAACAATGGAGCTCCACGAAACGAGGCTTGAAGGAATACAAGAAGAGCCAAGAATCCAACCTTCAAGAGGAGTAGCTTTGATAGCAAACAAGGGGAAGAAGAAGATAGAGATCCCCTCCTCCTCCGATGACGAAGCGTCTTCCTCCTCCTCCATGGATAGCACCGAAGAAGCCTATATGGTAAGGAGGGTAAGACGTGCTTTAAAAGGTTTTCAATTTAATAAATCTCATGATAGGAGAAGAAGACCTAGGGGGAAGGTCATATGCTACAATTGCCAAGGAGAGGGGCACATAAGGGACAATTGTCCTCTCCTAAACAAGAGCAAAGAAGAGAGGAAGAAGAAAGAAGAAAAAAAAAGAAAAAGGGGAGTAAAAAGAAGGAAGAAGAAAAGAAGGCCAAGGAAAAAGGAAAGGCCATGGCTCTCAAAGCAAAGACATGGGATGACCTTATTTCCTCATCCTCATCAGAAGAAGAAGAACATGTCTACTCAAATTTAGCACTAATGGTTTTTGATGATTTGGATTGCTCATCCACCGAAAATGAAGAATCAAGCTCAAGTGGAGAGAGCTCAAGTGAAGGGGGAGCCTCTACATCATCCTCATCCGAAGAAGAGGATTTGGTAAGTGAGGTAACAAATCTACCCCCTAAGCAAATTATGTCTATGATTTCTAGCCTCACTAAGGACTTATTTAGAGCCAAGAAAAAGAACAAAAGCATGCTTGACCAAATTAAGGAATTAGAGCAAAAATTAGAAAAAGCATGTTTTAATTATGATGATGATGATGCATGTTCACATGATAAATATATGCCATTTGATGTTAATGATGCATGCATAGAAGAAAATAGGGCTTTAAGAGAGAAAGTAGATTATTTAACCAAAGCCCTAGAAAAATTTACAATTGGCTCAAACACCTTGAACATGATCATAGGGAGCCAAAGATCTAGCTTCAACAAAAAGGGCCTAGGTTATAAAGAAAAGAAAAATGAAAAGGCCTACAAATGCCTAATTGCTAGGGGACAAGATATGAAGAATGTAATATCTAGGAAATGGATTCCTAAGGAGTATCTAGTGAACCCCATAGGCAAGAATTTATATTGGATTCCAAAATCCATCCTTAAGGGTTAGGAAAACCCTAGGATAGTCAACCAAATGGAATTCACCTATATCTTATTTTTGGTTGACTTAGGATAGCAGGACAACATTTTTGAAATAGTGTTAGGTGATGATAACGAGCCTATAAATAGATAATAATGCTTAAATCATGATAATTAATGAAATTGCTATGAATATTTGCAATCATGATTTATGATTTTGAAATTTGGCACATCATCATGAGAAATAGGATTTAAATCATGCCTTAGGTGATATTTTGCTTATTATCATGATATAATACCTAATGCATGATAACAATTCAATGAATACATGTGTTTCATGATCATAATATGAATTTAAGTCATATATGTCTTTATGATCATGTTGATTGTTAGGATGATACTTAACCTTGATAGAATTGCATGAAAATAATGGTTAAGTATATACAAATACCTCTAGGATGCATCTCACACTCACCATAGGCTACCTTGATTGAAAACTTAGCATGAGTGAGATGTTAGAATGATACAAATGTTCATTAATGCCTATGGCATTTAGATGGTCATTTAATGTATCAAAATAGCAATAATAGATCAATCATGGGGAAGGCTTATGTTTAATTCATAGACATATTGCCCAAAGATCATGGTTGGATATTTCATATGTTTTCAAAACAATTTCTTACTTTAAAATCTATGTATTCATGTTTTGAAACAATTGGATACAAAACTAGGTGTTAAACTTGATACTAGAGCGATCAAAAACCTAGTGGTTTTTAAAACTTTTGGATTTTTGTCAAATACATGAAAATATAATGATTTTTTCATGAAAAACTATTTTTCATTGATAGATATACTTACAAGAAATATGTTCCCCAAATTTCATGATTTTTTGAATTTTTTGGAATTTTTAATGCATTTCTGAATTTCGGTTCGAAAATCAGAAAGTTTTGAAAATCGCGTGTTAGTCGACTGGTAGTCTGAACCATCACTGATGGCCTAAAATCGAAACTGTTTAGACTAATGTTTGGTATTTTCTGTCTATTAGACTTGATGCCATGAGTTTATAACTTAGTGTTAGTCTTTTTGATGGTGTCAAAGGGGGAGAAAATATTATGTTTAAGTTAATTATGATAGGGGGAGAATTTGTAGAGAGAGTTTCATGGATTAAGGGGGAGTTGCATGTTGCTATATCAATGTTTATGTTTACATGCTTTCTTACCTTAGAATTTTTTATCAAATGTTTTTACCTAACTTAAACGGATTGCCACACATCAAAAAAGGGGAGATTGTTAGGGCAATCTCTTTCCATGATTAGGTTTTGATGTGTGTGGAAAAGGGTTTAAGTTAGTTTGTTATGTTGATTTGATATGTGCGTTGAAGTCGTGCAGGACTTAGTAATTCGCTCATGGAGCCGTGGACGAGTTTCACATCTCATGACTCGGGCCTTGAGTCGGTGAAGGATAGCTTTGCGGAAGCCGTGCGCTTGGAGCATCCGAGGGACCGCCGGACAAGGAGCTTGGAGTGAAGCCGGAGGAAATAGACTTCGAGGCAAGAGACGCGAAGGAGCAATGTAGAGTCGTGCGCCTAATGCTGCCGAGGGACGTGGCCGCGAACGAAGAGAACTTCGAAGGCGAGGGACTCCGAGGGATGAGAGTGAGCGAATGTAACCCGGGAAGGGGTAGCTCTTAGGTGAAACTTGGCCATTTGGCCAAGTGTCGGATGAGTTTTCCCGACACCAGTCGATTGCCATGTCATGGCAGTCCGCTACTCTGAGTCAATGATTAGATCGACTGGTTTAAGTCAGCTGAATCAAGTTGATCGATCACCGACCGATGCATGGTGATCGATGGTCGATCGATCGCCAAGGAACGATCGATCGGCGATGGCACATGCAGGCATAGAATGGAGTCAACCTCGTTGAGCACTCGACTGATCGAGCACCAGTCGACTGATGGTAATATCAGTCGACTGATGCCAATACCGTTGGATGGAATCCAACGTGGAAAGCTTTTATTGGGCAAGATCCTCTTCCTCTATAAAAAAGAAGGGGATGGGGCTTTGGGAGGCTAATGCTTATGCTCTAATACTCTCCCAAAGTTCCCTAAAGCTTTCCATCCTCTTACTTGAGCCTATTTCCATTATATTTGTAAGAGGAGTGTTTTTGTGTAAAGAGGTTACCTCCACCTAGCTTTGTGCAAAGGAAAGATCTAGTGGATAGATTGCGGAGTGATTCACCGTGGATGAATCAGACCGTGGATTAGCGGCGTAGCCGTGAACCACGTTACATCTCGTGTTTGTATTGTTTTGTTTATCTTTTGCTTTGTCTTTATTTATATTTGCATATTCCGCTTGCGCTAACATTTTATAGACGAGCAAAATACGACATCCAACGAACGAGGGCTATTCACCCCCCCTCTAGTCGGCCGTATCGATCCCCAACATCCGGCACATATAATATATGGAAAAAATGCATAAGAGTAATCGAATCCTAAACACACAAAATCGGAAACCTTGGCTCTGATACCAATTGTTGGGTTGATCCATGAGAGGAAACATCGCTTCCCACTTCAACTCGGTCACTTTTTCATGGCGATCTCATCAATGTCCCTGGATTAAAAATTTTATCCTAGAAAAAAGGGAACAACCAAGCAACCTTGTCATCATCGTTCTATTCGTTTAGAGTAATCACTTGAACGAACTTGTTGTTCAAGCGACCAACCTCTATTCCGCGAATAGCCGTGGAATAGACGATGTACGGATCGTCGATTTTTTTGTTTATGTTCGGGATCCAAGTATTATTTAGCCACAAACAGAATCTATCATGCTCATAATTGAAAAACAAATTATAAACATGTAACATATGAAAATAGAGAATCGATATACCTCTCGATCTTCTATTGTATGACCTTCCTCCTTTCGGACGTCGTGTGGGAGACGATCTACCAAAAGTTGAAGCTCCTAGATCACCAATCTTCCTTCCTTGCTCGTTCCGAGCAAGAGGAAGAATAGAAACAAGGTTCTTTTCCTTCTTTCAACCAACCACCAACCCCCAAGGATGGAACTTGTCACCGACCATGAAGGAAGAGGAGATTATGAAGAAAACCAGCCAAGACACCAAGGGAAAGCCCTATATCTTGTTACCACTGGCCAAGGAGAAGGAGAAGGGAAGGATTGGACGCCGAAAAAAGGCTGGAAAAAGTTGCTGGACGCCGGCCACCTTGAGGGAAGAAGAAGAAAGGAAAAGACCTTCCATATTTGGTGTCGCCAAGCCCTAAACCCTAGCCTCCAAGCCTTGCCACCCAAAACCCTAATCCTATTTCTAGTTGGATTCAAGTTGTCGTCCACCCCTTACCCTCATTTTATAGAGTTAGGGATAAGCCTTGTTTTAATCTCCACCATTGTTTCTATGGATTTAATCTCAACCGTCGGATCTAGAGATTTAATCTCAACCGTCGGATCTAGAGATTTAATCTCTACCTTTGGTTCTAGAGTTTTGTTTCTATCCATTGGATCTAAGCTTCATGAGGTGTTAATAGGCTACAATAGGGACCATGAGGAGGAGTTGGATCTTGGCCACCCATGGATCAAGCCCACATAAAGTCCGATCCATTAATGATAATCCAATCCACTAAAGGATTATCATTGATCTACCTCACCAACCCCCATAAGTTAATATGGGCTCCATATATTATTTGTACATTTTCTCCCCATGTTTAAGATCTCGAATGTCTGTCGATTAATTAATTTACTGACCATTAATTAATCAACATCTAACTCCATGAGTAGTACCACTCAACCTTTTCATCATGCCGGACCAAATCCACCTGCAGCGTTTACATGATGAACCTTATGAGCTCCTCAAGGGGACATCTTCATCCTAATATATAGGAAATGGTTTCCTCCTATAATCAATGACACACCATATAAATAATATCATCTCCCAACTTACCGAGCCTATCGATTTAATCTATAAATCTCGCCCATTGGTAAATCAAAGAGATGACTACTAAGTATACGTGCTCGTTATTATATCGGGATTAAGAGTATGTACAATATAATATCTGAGATCTGATTCGATTATGTAGTCAGCAATAAATCGAATCACCTCTAAGTCGGTCCTGCTCAATGCACACAAAGTGCACTAGTGTGATTCTATGATTAAGACAAACCAATCCCAAATCACACTACAACCATTCCAATGGTTTGTCCAAAGCCATCTCGGTTGTGAGCCTTCACTTATACTTTACACAGAACAGATAACATGATCTCCCGTGTGACACCACACACCATGTTATCTACAATGTAATGTATTAGATGATATGCACATCCATAAAAATATGTAAACAATGATCATGTGATTCTTATTTCAAAATAAATATGTTCATACAAAAGATAGACTTTTCAGTATACATCCCAACAATGTCAATATATGTACTCTGACTTTGGCCAAGCAATCTCTTAGATCTATCTCTATAGATCTTGATGCCTAGAATACAGACTGCTTCACCTAAGTCCTTCATTGAGAAGTACGTCCTCATCCAAGTCTTCATAGATTGTAGGGAAGGGATGTCATTCCCAATGAGTAGTATGTCATCCACATACAACACTAGGATAACAACTTTGTTTCCCTTAACCCTCTTGTAGACACAGGGTTCATCTTCATTCTTGATGAAACCAAACTATTTGATCGCATCATATAATCGAATATTCCAGCTCCGAGAAGCTTGTTTTAGCCCATAAATGGACCTTTGCAGCTTGCATACTTTCTCAATATGCTGTGGATCTACAAAACCCTCAGGCTATGTCATATACACTTCCTCGAGCAAGTTTCCATTCAGAAATATAGTTTTGACATCCATTTGCCAGATCTCATAATCATGTTATGTTGCAATAACAAGCATGATCCGAATGGGCTTAAACATCGCCACTGGAGAAAATGTTTCATCATAGTCAATACCATGAATTTGTTTGAAACCTTTAGCCACCAATCGGCCCTTATAGGTATGCGTAAGACCATCTATGTCAGTCTTTCTCTTAAAGACCCACTTACACCCAATGAGTTTGACACCTTCAGGTGGATCAACCAAAGTCCTGTTGGGATGTATACTAAAAAGTCTATCTTTGGTATGAACATCTTTATTTTGAAATAAGGATCACATGATCATAGTTTTCATATTTATGACTATGCATATTGTCTAATACATTACATTGTAGATAACATGGTGTGTGGTGTCACATGAGAGATCATGTTATCGGCTCCTTGTAAAGTATAAGTAAAGGCTCACAACCGAGATGGCTTTGGACAAACCATTGGAATGGTTTTAGTGTGATTTAGTATTGGTTTGTCTTGACCATAGAATCACACTAGTGCACTTTGTGTGTATTAAGCAGGACAAACATAGAGGTGATTCGATTTATTGTTGACTACATAATCGAATCGGACTTTAGATATTATATTGTACATGCTCTTAATCGCGATATAATAATGACACATATACTTAGTATTCATTTCTTTGATTTAACAATGGGCGAGATTTATAGATTAAATCGATAGGCTCGGTAAGTTGGAAAAAGATATTATTTATATGGTGTGTTGTTGGTTATAGGAGGAAACTGTGTCCTATATATTAGGATGATGATGTCCCCTTGAGGAGCTCATAAGGTTCATAATGTAAACCCTGCAGGTGGACTAGGATGAAAAGGTTGAGTGGTACTACTCATGGAGTTAGATGTTGATTAATTAATTGTCAGTAAATTAATTAATCGACGGACATTCGAGATCTTAAACACGGGGAGAAAAATGTACAAATAATATATGGAGCCCATATTAACTTATGGGGGTTGGTGAGGTAGATCAATGATAATCCTTTAGTGGATTGGATTATAATTAATGGATCAGACTTTATGTGGGCTTGATCCATTGGGTGGCCAAGATCCAACTCCTCCTCATGGTCCCTATTGTAGCCTATTAAAACCTCATGAAGCCTAGATCCAATGGATGAAAACAAAACTCTAGATCCAACGGTAGAGATTAAATCTCTAGATTCTACGGTTGAGATTAAATCTCTAGATCCGACGGTGAGATTAAATCCCTAGAACTAATGGCGAAGATTAAAACAAGGCTTATCCCTAACTCTATAAAAGGAGATGATTAGGGTTGGCGTGGAGAATAAGAAACAAGGGAGGAGCTCGGGTTTTGGGCGGCAAGGAGCAAGGGTGTTGGGCGGCCTCAATTAGGGAAAGATTTTCCTTTTCTCTTCTTCTTCTTGTTGGTCGGCACCCAAACAAGCCTTCTCCTCTCCTTGGCCGGCGTTCAAGCCCTCCTTCTCTTCTCCTTGGCCGGTGGAAACAAAGCTTAGGGTCTTTCCTTGGAGCTCTTGGCCGGCATCCATCTTCTTCATTCAATCCTTCTTGAGCGGCAGCAAGCACCAAGCTTGGAGGTTGGTGGTTGGTTGAAAGAAGGAGAAGTGCTTTGTTTCTTATTCTTCCTCTTGTTCGGAGTGAGCAAGGAAGGAAGATTGGTGATCTAGGAGCTTCGACTTTTGGTAGATCGTCGCCCACATGACGTCCAAAAGGAGGAAGGACATACAATAGAAGATCAAGAAGTATAACGTTTGTTTGTATTCTTTTGTAAGTTGTCTATATTTGTTCTTCAATCATATGTATATTATATATTCTTTTTTGTGGCTAATATAACTTGGACCCCGAATATAAACACAAAAGTTGGCGATCCGTACATCGTCTATTCCACGGCTATTCGTAGAATAGAGGTTGGTGGCTTGAACAACAAGTTTGTTCAAGTGACCACTCTAAACGAATAGCACGACGATGAAACGGTTACTTGGGTGATCCCTTTTGTCTAGGATTAAATTTTTTTAATCCGGACACGTCGATGGGATCGCGATGAACAAGCGATCGAGTTGAAGTGGGAAGCGAAGTTTCCTACCTTCAAGTGGTATCAGAGCCACGGTTTTCGATTTTGTGTGTTTAGGATTCGCTTACTTTTATGCACTTTTCATATATTATATGTACCAGATAATAGTAGGATATGCATAGGTTAACGTTTTGGTTGCAGGCATAGGATCCAACTATTATGGTCATATGTGTGTATGTGATTGTATGTGTGTAATTGTATATTTGTTGAATCCTTGGGGTTGACGAGGCTAGTATTTAATTTTTATAATTATATACGACATTGTTTAGCCACTCTTTTTATTTTATTTTACTTTCGATCTAGATTTCATGTACACTCCCTCGTGGAGTATAGGATCGATGGATGTAAATTAAAATATTTTTTCTTGTCTCGGATCTCCGGATGGCTTGTACATGGCGTAGGGAGGAGCGGACGAGATGGCGATACAATGGGAGACATATTGAAGACAAAAGCCATAATAGTTCGAAATTTTTTATTTTTCATATTTATTTCTTATTGTTTGATATGCATGTCGTAGGCTAGTAAATTCCTCAATTTTAAATTACTAAGTAGGAGAGGGATATTTTTATAAATTCCCACGGCCTCCATTACGGTTTGACATGTGATGCAAACAAACTTGCACGTCGGCTCTGAGTGCCTTCCTCCCCATCGGATGAGTTTATTTGCAGATCACAAGGTCGAGTATGGTTATAGGAAATTATCAAGGAGTGTGTGTACTTCCCCATCGGAAGGCACATAAGCCGAGATAATTACTTTGGTACCGAGTAATGGTGAACACTTAGATACAAATATAAGTATCCTCCCCATCGGAGTCACTGCTTTTATTTGTAAGGTCGAAGAGGAACCAACTATTAATTTTAATTGTCAAAAAGTTAGGTTGACAAGATAGTAAAATTAATGGGTAAAACCTCCTCTTACAAATGTAGAATTCGTATACGTCCACACTATCATGACATACGATATTCTCGGTGTTTTGAGGTGTTGGTTGATTTTAAAATTTTATTGTTTGAGGAATCAAAATTTTTTTTAAATCTAATGTTTTTGATCTATGTGATTCTTAGGTTTTCTTTCAAAATGGCTTTCAACCAGCTTGCTGTGATACTGAAAGAAAATAAACTTACTGGACCCAACTATGTTGATTGGAAGAGGAATCTTGGCATTGTCTTTACTGTTGAGGAATACAAATATGTACTCCTCGAAGAGTGACTTCCTAAGCCTATGGATGATTCTGGGGAAAAGGAGAAGGAGAGTTATAAGAAGTGGATAAAGGCCGATGAGATGGCACGGTGTTACATTTTGGCATCTATGTCAAATGTAATGCAACATCAGCATCAAGCCATGCCCACTGCTTATGACATGATGTTCAATCTCAATGAGCTTTTCGGACACCAGAATCGGGCTGCTAGGCAGGAAGCCATGAGGAACTTGATAACGACCACCATGATCGAGGGAACACCCATGAGGGATCATGTTCTCAAGATGATGGATCATTAGAATGAGCTGGAAGTCCTTGGAGCTGAGATCGATGGGGAAACCCATGTCGATATCATTCATTCAGTCTCTACCTAGGTGTTTTGAGCAATTTCACTTGAACTACAACATGAATAAGAGGTTGTATCTGTTGGCGGAGCTTCTAACAGAACTCCAGGCGGCAGAGGGGCTATTTCGTCAGAGTGCTCAAGCACAAGCCATGGTTGCCCAAAAGGTTTCTACTTCTAAGCCGAAAGGCAAGAAGAAGAAGAAACAAGCTGGGGCAAAGGCGGTGGGAGGAACTCAGGGAGGTGTGAAGAAGCCGAAAGGAAAATGCTTCACTTGTAAGCAGACTAGACACTAGAAGAAGGAATGCCCCAACCGTAAGCAGAACAAAGGCATATCTTTTGGTCTAGTCATTGAAACATGTTTAGCGGTGTTATCTACCGGCACCTGGTGTGTAGATACGGGAGCCACTGATCATGTCTGCAATACTTTACAGGGGTTCTTGGAAATTAGATGACTGGCTGAGGGGGAGATTACCGTATACTTGGGCGATGCCACGAAGGTGGCAGTTATTAAAGTGGGAGATGTTTATTTATCTTTTGAGAAAAATAAAGTTTTAGTTCTTAAGAATTTCCTTTATGTACCTTTATTTAGGAAGAATTTAATTTCTGTTTCTAAATTGTTTATGCATGGATATTCTATTTCTTTTAATGACAGAGTTGTTATAAAAAGGAATAGGGAGATTATCTGTTCTGGTGCATTTATAGGAAATTTGTACACACTTGAACCAAAAGCTCTCACGATGCAAATAGAAGTTAATAACTTATCTTCTAATTCCAATAAGGAAAAGAACCTTCGAAGATGAACCAAACATATCTTTGGCATCTTAGACTTGGTCATATTAACCTAAGAAAAATTCAAAGGTTGATAGCTGATGGACCTTTTGGCTCATTAGTGGTGGAAGATTCCCCAACCTACGAATCTTTCTTGGAGGGTAAAATGACCAAGAGGTCTTTTAAGGCAAAGGAGTATAGAGCCAAAGATGTGTTAGAATTGGGTCATTCTGATTTGTGTGGTCCTATGTCTATCCAGGCTAGAGGTGGTTTTGAGTATTTCGTCTCTTTTATAGATGATTATTTGAGATATGGATACATTTACTTGATGCACCGCAAGTCTGAATGGTTTGACAAGTTCAAAGATTTCAAGGCTGATGCGGAGAAACGTCAAGGTAAAAGTATCAAGACACTACGATCTAATCATGGTGGTGAGTACCTCTTGGGAGAGTTTAGGAATTACTTTTTAGAGGCTGGGATTCAATCCCAATTGTCTACACCTGGCACACCCCAGCAGAATGGTGTAGCAAAGCGAAGGAATAGGACTCTTATGGAGATGGTTAGATCGATGATAAGTTATTCTGAGTTGCCAGATTCGTTCTGGGGATATGCTCTAGATACGACAGTGTATATTCTGAACTTAGTCACATCTAAATCAGTGCCTTCTACTCCCACAGAATTGTGGACTGAGCAAAAGCCTAGTCTAAGACATATTCGGATTTGGGAGAGTCCAGCATATGTGCTGAAGGCAGATTCTGGTAAGTTGGAACCCCGTACAGAAGTGTGCATGTTCGTTGGCTATCCTAGAGGAACAAAATGTGGTTTGTTTTATAGTCGTAGAGATCAGAGGGTGATCATTAGCATGAACGCCAGATTTCAAGAGGAAGACTATGTGATGAACCAGAAGCCCATGAAATACCACAAGTCAGTACCATCGGTACAAGAGGATATACCACAAGTCACTGCACCGTGTGTCAAAGAGGATACATAGGTGATACCTCATCGTAGTCGGAGGGTTGTTAGACAGCCTGATAGATTCATGTTCTTGGAAGAATCTTCTGATTTTGTCCCTGGCGAACATGAACCTGATCCCTGAACATATGACGAGGCAATCCAAGATAAAGATGCAGTATCTTTACAAAGTGCAATTAATGCTGAGATTGAATCTATGAATTCAAATCCGGTCTGGGAGCCAGTAGAACCACCCGATGGTGTAAAAACCATTGTAGGCAAGTGGATCTACAAAAGAAAGAGATGAATAGATCCAATGGATGAAAACAAAACTCTAGATCCAACGGTAGAGATTAAATCTCTAGATCCGACGGTTGAGATTAAATCTCTAGATCCGACGATTGAGATTAAATCCCTATAACCAATGGTGGAGATTAAAACAAGGCTTATGCCTAACTCTATAAAAGGAGATGATTATGGTCGGCGTGGAGAATAAGAATCAAGGGAGGAGATAGGGTTTTGGGCAGCAAGGAGCAAGGGTGTCGGGCGGCCTCAATTAAGGAAAGATTTTCCTTTTCTCTTCTTCTTCTTGTTGGTCGGTGCCCAAACAAGCCTTCTCCTATCCTTGGTCTGCGTTCAAGATCTCCTTCTCTTCTCCTTGGCCGGTGGAAACAAAGCTTACGGTCTTCCCTTGGAGCTCTTGGTCGGCATCCATCTTCTTCATCCAATCCTTCTTGGCTGGCGGCAAGAACCAAGCTTGGAGCTTGGTGGTTGGTTGAAAGAAGGAGAAGTGATTTGTTTCTTATTCATCCTATTGTTCGGAGAGAGCAAGGAAAGAAGATTGGTGATCTAGGAGCTTCGACTTTTGGTAGATCGTTGCCCACACGATGTCCAAAAGGAAGAAGGACATACAATAGAAGATCAAGAGGTATAACGTTTGTTTGTATTCTTTTGTAAGTTGTCTATATTTGTTCTTCAATCATATTGATGGGAGGGGAAACTTCGCTTCCCCTCTCGACTTAGTCGCTTGTTCATGGCGATCCCTTCTACGTCCCTGGATAAAAAAAATTTATCTTTGACAAGAGGGATTGCCCAAGCAACCTTGTCATCGTCGTGCTATTCGTTTAGAGTAGTCACTTGAACAAACTTGTTGTTCAAGCGACCAACCTCTATTCCATGAATAGCCGCAGAATAGACGATGTTCGTATCGCCGGCTTTTGTGTTTATGTTCGGGGTCCAAGTATATTTGTTGGTGCAGTGAGGCACCGAAATCGAACCTGTGTTTTGATTATAGCAAAGACACAAAAGTTAAGTCTATTTTGTTTTCTCACGAGCTGAATCGAGTGTGCAGAAGATTGATATAGCTGGAGCTGAAGGCTAGCGACACCCGGAGGAAGCCGCGGTGGTCGGGCGATACTCGAGTTACTTCGGAGGGAGCCGAAGGAATCGAGTGGAAGGCCGGAAGCAAAAGCGACACGTAAGTATCGAGGTAAGCTCGTGTGTGCGAGAGTAAGTAAGGTCGTATCCTCTTTACGGGGATGATCTTAAGCGTAGATCCGACCAAAGACTTCTTATAGATGGTCTAGGTCGAGATCGGATGGTCGACGACCATCGAAATTATGTTTTTGTTGTGCTAACTTTGACTTGCTGCCATCAGTCGACTGATGATGGCCATCAGTCGACTGATGGTCAATGATCAGATTCGAGGAGTCAAGGATTATCACCAAATTTCAAGGGAAGATGTGCTCAAATTTGATTGGCTAGGGTTCCTCTCGAAAAGGGGCTCAAAGGCTATAAAAGGAGGGCCAAACCTAGGGTTTCATCAACATTTCTAAGCCTCCAAAAAGTCTCCGCAAAGCTACAATTCTCCGACAACGAAGTCCTTCCTTCCGACGTCTAGGTTTAATTTTTCTTATTTGTCTTTTTACGTCGGTATTATTTTGTTATCAGTTGTTCATCTACTTTTCGGAGCTTTTATCGTATACGAGGAGAGGGGGAGTGTCCCTCTACCTTAAAGTTTTTTTTGTATCGATTAACTCCTACCTCCAACGAGGAGGAGTTCCTTTAGTGCTTCTGCCCTCCGTACGTGGTCAAGGACCACTAGGGCCTTGGAGTAGTAGCCTTCGGCTACGAACCAAGTAAAACCCTTGTGTCGATTGTCTCTTTTATTTTATATTTACATTTCCACTGAAATTAATTTATTATCTCTCGAGTTTTAACGAACAAAAGAAAAAGAAAAGGTTTTTCGCTATTCACCCCCCCCTCTAGCGAACCACATCGATCCAACAATATTTAGCCACAAAATAGAATATATATCATGCATATAATTGAAAAACAAATATAAACATGTTACAAAAGAGAATAGAGAATCGATATACCTCTCGATCTTCTATTGTATGACCTTCCTCCTTTCGGACGTCGTGTGGGCAACGATCTACCAAAAGTTGAAGCTCCTAGATCACCAAACTTCCTTCCTTGCTCGTTCCGAGCAAGAGGAAGAATAGAAACAAGACTCTTCTCCTTCGTTTAACCAACCAACAAGCAACAAGCAATTTGCTTGCCGCCGGCGAACAAGGAGAATGGAGAAAAGGTGAATGCCGACCAAAGCTCCAAGGGAGAACCCTAAGCCTAGGTTTTACCGGCCAAAGAGAGGTAGAGGGGCTGCTTTGAACGCCGGCCAAGGTATGGAAAGGAATGCTAGGTCGCCGGCCACCTTTAGAAAAGAAGAAGAAAGGAAAGACCTTCCTTATTTGGTGCCGCCAAGCCCAAACCCTAAGCCTAGCTTCTTGCCGCCCAAAAAACCTAATCCTATCCCTTGTTGGATTCTTTTTTGCTGCCCACCCCTTGCCCTCCTTTTATAGAGTTAGGGATAATCCTTGTTTTAATCTCCACCATTGGTTCTAGGGATTTAATCTCAACCGTCGGATCTAGAGATTTAATCTCAACCGTCGGATCTAGAGATTTAATCTCTACCTTTGGATCTAGAGTTTTGTTTCTATCCATTGGATCTAAGCTTCATGAGGTATTAATAGGCTACAATAGGTATCATGAGGAGGAGTTGGATCATGGCCACCCAATGGATGAAGCCCACATAAAGTCCGATCCATTAATGATAATCCAATCCACTAAATGATTATCATTCATCTACGTCACCTACCCCCATAATTTAATATGGGCTCCGTATATTATATGTACATTTTCTCCCCATGTTTAAGATCTTGAATGTCTGTCGATTAATTAATTTACTGACCATTAATTAATCCACATCTAACTCCATGAGTAGTACCAATCAACCTTTTCATCATGTCAGACCAAGTCCACCTGCAGGGTTTACATGATGAACCTTATGAGCTCCTCAAGGGGACATCATCATCCTAATATATAGGACACGGTTTTCTCCTATAATCAATGGCACACCATATAAATAATACCATTTCCCAACATACCGAGCCTATCAATTTAATCTATAAATCTCGCCCATTGGTAAATCAAAGAAATGATTACTAAGTATATGTGTCCGTTATTATATAGGGATTATGAGCATGTACAATATAATATATGAGGTCCGATTCAATTTTCTAGTCAGCAATAAATCGAATCATCTCTAAGTCGGTCTTGCTCAATGCACACAAAGTGCACTAGTGTGATTCTATGGTCAAGACAAATCAATACCAAATCACACTACAACCATACCAATGGTTTGTCCAAAGCCATCTCGGTTGTGAGCCTTTACTTATACTTTACAAGGAGCCGATAACATGATCTTCCGTGTGACACCACACACCATGTTATCTACAATGTAATGTATTAGACAATATGCATAACCATAAAAATATACAAACAATGATCATGTGATTCTTATTTCAAAATAAAGATGTTCATACAAAAGATAGACTTTTCAGTATACATCCCAACACATATGTATGTTATATATTATGTTTTTTGGCTAATATAACTTGGACCCCGAATATAAATACAAAAGTCGGCGATCCGTACATCGTCTATTCCGTGGCTATTCGTAGAATAGAGGTTGGTGGTTTAAAGAACAAGTTTGTTCAAGTGACCACTCTAATCGAATAGCATGAAGATGAAACGGTTGCTTGGGTGATCCCTTTTGTCTAGGATTATTTTGTTTTAATCCGGGGGCGTCGATGGGATCGCCATGAACAAGCGACCGAGTTGAAGTTGGAAGCAAAGTTTCCTACCTTCAGGTCCATACTTAGTTGGTGTACATGGATTCCATCTCGGATCTCATGGCCTCTAGCCATTTCTCAGAATCTGGGCTCATCACAGCTTCCTGATAGGAGTTAGGCTCATTCTCAATGAGCATAATGTCATCATGGTCAGACAAGAGAAATGAGTATCTCTCAGGCTGACGACGTACTCTATCAGACCTGCGAAGAGGTAGGTCTACCTGAACAGGTTGTTGTTCCACAACTCTTTGTACAACAATCTCATCACCCACAACACTTTGTGGTTCCTGTTCAACCTCCATCAAGGCCTCAGTGGTATGGTCCTTATCTTTAATTTCTTTAAGATCGAACATACTCCCACTAGTTTTTCTAGAAACAAAATCCCGTTCTAGAAATACGCCAGTCATTGCCACAAACACTTTGTGTTGACTGGGAATGTAGAAGTAATATCCCTTCGTTTCTTTGGGATATCCAACAAAATAGCACTTATCGGATTTGGGTCCCAGTTTATCTGAGACATGACGTCAAACGTAAGACTCACAACTCCAAATCCTCATGAAAGACATCTTGGGATTTCTCCCTGTCCATATCGTATATGGTGTCTTTATCACAACCTTGGATGGTACACGGTTAAGTGTGAAGGCTTCTGTGTCTAGAGCATATCCCCAAAAGGATATAGGAAGATCTGTGTGACTCATCATAGAACGTACTATATCTAATAGGGTACGATTCCTCCTTTCGAATACACCATTCCACTGTGGTGTTCCAGGAGGAGTGAGTTGGGATAGAATCCCACACTCAGCTAGATAGTCACGAAACTCATGGCTAAGGTATTCACCACCTCAATCTGATCGAAGTATCTTAATACTCTTGCCAAGCTGGTTTTGTACTTCATTCTTGAATTCTTTGAATTTTTCAAAGGATTCCGACTTATGTGTCATCAGATACATATAACCATATCTACTGAAGTCATCAGTAAATGTAATGAAGTACCTGTAACCACTTCTAGCAACAACATTGAAAGGGTCGCATAAATCACTATGTATAAGTCCTAAGAAGTCTGTTGTTCTCTCGCTATGTCCACTAAAGGGAGTCTTGGTCATCTTGCCTAAAAGGCAAGACTCACATGTCTCATATGATTCAAAATCAAATGAGTCCAGTAGCCTATCCTTATGAAGCTGGGATAAGCGACTCTCATTTATGTGACCTATGCGACAATACAAGAGATAGGTTTGGTTCAACTCATTTGACTTGAACCTTTTGGTACTTATGTTATAGATGGGGCTCTCTAAGTTTAGAATGTAGAGTTCATTCCTTAGAGGTGCACTACAATAGAATATATCATTTAAATAAACTGAACAATATTTATTCTTTATTATAAATGAAAAGCCTTTCTTGTCCAAACAAGAAACTGAAATTATGTTCTTAGTAAAAGCAGGCACATAACAACATTCATCTATTTCTAGTACAAGCCCAAAGGGTAGATATAGAAAATAAGTTCCTACAGCAACAACAGTAACAGTTGCTCCATTGCCTACTCGCAGGTCCACCTCGCCCTTCGTCAATTCCCTGCTATTTCTCAGCGTCTACACTTTGGTACAAATGTGAGATGCATATTCGGTATCTATTACCCATGATGAAGAAATAGATAGATTGACTTCTATAACATTTATACCTGAAGTAGAAGTCTCAGTTCTCTTCTTCTTAAGATCTTCCATGTATGCTTTACAGTTACACTTCCAGTGTCCAGCTTCCTTACAGTCGAAGCAATTCCCTTCCTTGGCCACCCCTCCTTTCGGTTTCAGTGCCTTGCCTTTGCTCTTAGCTTGGGACTTTCCCTTACCTTTAGGCTTTCCCTTGCCTTTCTTCTTTTGCACCATCAAAATGGAGTCAGGTTTCCCTTCTTAAGGTTGAGCTCAGTAGTTCTCAACATACTGAGCATCTCAGGCAATGGCATATCAATTTCATTCATGTTGTAATTCATGACAAATTGATTGTTGCTTTGTGGCAAAGATTGCAAGATCAAGTCAGTGGCCAACTCTTGGCCAAGTGAGAATCCCAACCTCTGTAGGTTCTCTATGTACCCAATCATTTTGAGTACATATGGACCTACGGGAGTCCCATCTTACATCTTGGACTGAAGTAGTGCCTTAGAGATCTCGTATCTCTCTTGCCTTGCTTGTCCTTGATATAGTTGACGAAGATGTTCAACCATATCAAAAGCATTCATGAACTCATGTTTCTTCTAAAGCTCAGAGTTCATGGTCGCGAGCATGAGGCATGACACATCTAATGCATCATATTGATGCTTCTTGTAAGCATCTCGGACAGTTTGCGAGGTAGTGGCACGAGGTGCCTCCGGAATGGGATGCTCCAGGACGTATAGTTTTTTTTCCTTGGGTGAGAACGATTCTCAAATTCCTGTACTAGTCCAGGAAATTAGCTCCATTGAGCTTGTCCTTCTCAAGGATAGAACATAGGGAGTGAGTGTTCATGTTTGTCGACATGGTAATCTACAACATACACAATGCAGAAAATTAATATCATATTCAATTTATCATTTAATTAGGTCTTTAATCAAATGATGCTCCCACTGAATTATAGGACTTTTGTAGAATCGAGTCATTGATGTGGTCAAACCACATTACTAGATTCATACAAACTAGCTATAATTCTCGTGGGACAAGATCCACATCATACTACGGCTTGAGTTGGCTTTGGCTAAATGGCCCAAGACTTAGTATGATCGGTAGGTAACAAATTACCAATTATATCTCTATGCAACTCTTGTTTATAGGATCAAGATCCACATTTACAAAAGACCTTGAGTTAGCTTTGGCTAAATCACCCAAGATTTAGTGTAAATGCAATCTTATCCTATCTTTCCAACGGTTGAAATATGCCTATAGTTTTACTCGATCCAATTGAGTTAACTAGTTTTACTCAATCTAATTGAGCTTATTCTCACTCAAGCCGTGATACGTGGGACCAAGATTGTCCCTCCGCACCCTACCAAGATAAAATGTATTGCTCTGCTTTGGCAGATTCAACAATAACAAATGATCGAGGTAGTGATGGGTCTCAAAACTTGGTAGGCATTTTCGAGTTGATTCGATTAAGATCTAATCTAATCATAAATGTGTAATATATATGCATTAAGGCCTTTATTACCCTACACTAGCATGCATCACATACATACAAGCAAAATATACTAGCATGCATCATATACATACAAGCAAAATATCCTAGCATGCATCATATACATACAAGGAAAATTTACTAGCATGCATCACATACATACAAGAAAAAATAAATAAATAAATATATATATATATATATATATATATAAATTATGATAAGGTCATGACCTTACTATGATCTTCTCAAGCCAATGAGAAGATCGAACGGTCAACCTAGGGTTAGTGGCTTCTCCAAGCGCCTCCTTTGTCCGCCATGTGTCGTCGGCACCCTTCTCGTAACTCCGTCTACTAGTGGACCTTCCACCACTCCATTTTTGTACATTACAATCATGAAACTCAAGTTACATTCGAGTCTAAAACTATTTACAACTGGAATATTAAAAGAAGAGGCACGACGCGTAGGTCGCATACCATATACAACATGCACAACCACAAAAATAGCACGCAAGCCATATTATGAATTACACCACATTTATCCAATTACATTGGGGTCTTGGGCCATGACCATCACAGTATTATACATAATTCTAAATTATGTATTTTACTGAAATTTCTATAATTTCCTATTTTATTTCTAATTTTATGAGTCACTTCTCCGTAACGGTCCTGCTAAGCGATTTACGGGCGCGATCGTAGGACAATGCCCCTTTCGGGGTTATGGGCAGCGCCCCTACTCGCAAAATCAACCTTGCGAGTGTCCCATCTTGATCTTACAGTGACTCAAGTCACTGTCCCAAAAACCTAAAGCGAGAATTCGCCGTTCCGAAGAGTTTTTCTCGGTGGTTTAAGCCTACAAGTGTCCCAACACTTGTTGCTTCGACTTTTCGAGAAAAATACCCAAAAAATCTATAAAAATAGGAAATTTACAGAAACTTACAGATCTGTAATTTTTATATCTAATACAAAAACTACAAAACTAAACCACATGCATGCTTCACACGTGGCTCTGATACCACTGTTGGACTATCCAAGCCGCAAAAACCGCTTTTTACATTGCGGAAACCTCAGAAGTCGGCCACGGAACCGTGCGAAGATAAACAAAACTACATGTACATGTTTAAAACCTTAGATCTACTCTAGATCTACATGTTAAGAGTTTTACCCTCGATGCGATGCCCTTCGCTTATCCCGGTCGTCTAAATGGCTTGCCCAAACTCGAGAGTGTCAAGTGTACACTCTTTAATTGGTATCCACACAAGAAATAGGTGGAGAAAAGCAACCTAGAGTGTGCTAGCACCCCTTGGAGGCTCACGGAAAGATGAGGAAGATTAGGGAGAGAGATTGAGGGAATATCCAAGGAAGAAGATGATGAAGTTACACCAATTAACTTCACACACTCATAATCCCTCAATAGTGGCTATAGGGAGTTACATGCATGCATGTAACTCCAAGGACCAATGGCTCTTGGTTTCCCTCATAAGATGGAACCCCATGATGAGTCCATGATGATGTGGAACATCATCATTTGTCGGCCCCCATGCCATGTCACCATGACAATGCAATTGGTCAAGTCAAAATTGACCATTCATCTTCCCTCTCAAGTCAAGTCAAACTTGACCTCTTATCTCCCATGGTTGATCAAATCCAACCATTTGATTCAAGTCAATTTGATTTAATGAATCTCTATTCATTATTTTAAATTGACTCAATGAATCAAATCTAAATTAGACTCATTCAACATTTGAATCAAATTGAGTCTAATTCAATTAGTCTAATTTGGATTACTCTTAATCCAATTTGGTTCATCCCATGAACCTAATCCTCATGGTTCATCATATGAACCTAATCTTCATCTAATTGCCCTTTATGTGTGACTCTATAGGTTCTTGTAAAGTTGGCAATGCTCCTAAACTGATTTAGGAACATAAGAAATGAGTGGTATCTAACAACACATCATTGCTAACCAAGTTACAAGAATGTTGAGATCCAACATCACCTTTGTGACTACTAATTGTGACTCTCACAATATGTGACAATGTCCCTCTATCCTTGACATCTAGATTAACCAATTGAGGCATAGACCATGTCATCCTCGGTACAATCTATGTCTTGAACTCCAAGTAGACTCACTCTAATCAAATGAGCTCAATATCTCATATTGACTCATTTGGGCATGACCATGCAATTAGTGGTCTCACTCTATCAAGAATAACGATGTCACTCCCATCATATAGGAGGGATAGATCTCATATACATCACTCACATCCCTCCTCATAATTTGTTACATACCTAGTAATCGCCTTTATAGTCCACCCATTTACGGGTGACGTTTGACGAAGCCAAAGTATGCAACTCCTTATGTAGGGAACCATGGTGACTTCAGGTCCAAAGACTAATAGTCATACTGATAGTCACATGAGAAAGTATATGACACTCATATAACGATCCATGATACTTTCTCATGGCGGGTCATTCTGTATACATTCTCCAAAGCATACCCATGTGATAACTTGATATCTCATATCCATGACTTGTGAGATCAACTCATCGAGTTGACCTACATGCTAGTCTCTTCGCATTAACATTGTCCCTGAATGTTAATACTTGACTAGGAATGATTAAGAGTAGTGTTCTCTATATCATCTCATTATCGATTCAACCAATCAATTGATATTGATAAGAACCTTCTACTCAAGGATGTTATTATACTTAGTTATTTGGCCCCAATACAAGTAAGTATAATAACCATGCCTTTATAAATAGGAATATGATACAACAAAGTCCATACAACAATCATCACATGATTGGCTCTAGGGCTTTCACTAACAACAATATCATGCCATTGTGGAGATATGTGGATCTTATAGGCACTAACAATTGATATCAGAGCCATGGTCCATATCAAGCCATGAACCTTGAACGAAGGAAGTAGAGCTCCCATGTCCAGATCAAGAGAACCAGACACCAGGCAGGACATCCAGTTGGGCCAGAAGGGTTGGGCAACTTGTAGAAAGTCCAATTGGGTCAGGAGGACAAGATAGTTAGTAGAATGTCCTGGTGGGTTAAAGATCGGTCATCAAGCAGAGAAAGTCCTTCAAGGAGAGATAGGCTTGAGGGGGGATGAATGTGATCTTTCATTTGAGGGGGGATTGTTGAGAATATGGGGAATACAATCAAAGTCCCACATTGGTAAGAAATGGAAAAGATCATGTGCTTAGAAGATAAAAAGATATCTCCATTGGCATGAGGCCTTTTGGGTAAAGCCCAAAACAAAACCATGAGGGCTTAAGCCCAAAGTGGACAATATCATGCCATTGTGGAGATATGTGGATCTTATAGGCACTAACAGATTGTCATCCAGACGGGCTTTAACTTACCAACAAATGAAGACGGAGAATTCTTCGATTGCAACAAATGGACTAACGGAATGAAGCGACAAGTAGTGGCCAATGCGAAAGCCACTCAAATCCTGTAGTGCGGTCTCTCAAAGAAGAACTCAACCGCGTCGGCCCCTTCATCAGTGCCAAGGACCTCTAGAACAAACTCATCGAGTTGCATGAGGGGGCAGCCAACATGAAGGTATGTAAATGAGATCTACTTTTAAATAAATTGTTTAATCTAAAAATGCATGACAACAAGACTGCAACGCAACTCCATGCACAAATTCAAGACATAATGAACGGACTCCATTCCATTGGACAAAAGGTGGAGAACATAGACGTCATAAAGTCGCATTAAATGCTTTCCCTAGGACCACTTGTGGCCATCCATGGTTGATGCCTACAAAGTATCTAGAGATCTCTCAAAAATTAGATTAGACGAGTTGTTTTCAGAATTTGAGTTGCATGAACAGTCTAACTTAGCCACGATAGAGAAAAGTGTTGCTTTGGTTGTAGGACAAAGAAGAAAGGTGAAAAACAAGCCACCTTTCGAAGAAGAAGTGTAAAAATCGAAAGTAGATGATGAATTTGAGACCGAGCTAGTCAACCTAGTTTGGATGATGATCAAGAGTAGAAGGTGACCCATCAAGCAAACTAAGGAGAAGAGACCCGATCAAAATTCAAATTACAAGTTCTACAAATGCAACAAGAGGGGTCACATCAAATCCGAGTGTCTGAGGCTTAAAAACAAGCAACCACAAACCAAAAAAGCTCTTAATGCAACTTGGGAAGAGTCCTCGGAGGAAGAAGAAGAACTCAACAACTTTGCGTTCATGGTGAATCCAATCGAGTCCAAGTTTGAATCCGAACCTGAGACCAACTACGAGTCTGAGACCGAGTCCAACTCCGAATCCGAAACCGAGCTTCAATTCAAGACAAGCCACGGATTCACATCTCGTTCAAAAGATTCGATAAAGGTAAGTCAATCCATAATCAATACTTTATATAATGTGATCAAGTACTTAACTAAGAAGCTAGCTAAGTCCAAGTCTAGGGTCAAGTCCTTGGTTAAGGAGGTTAAACTCCTTAAGCATGAGGCTACCCTAACCTCTTCGACTAGTCAAGTTCGAGAGGAAAACTCAACTCAAGTTGAAAAACTTGAGGAAGAGAATTCTATCTTGAAAGGACAAGTTCAAGAGCTTAGGAAGTCTTTGGAAATGTTTGCTTTGGGTTCCAAGGGTCTTGACCTACTACTTGGATTGCAAAGAGGCGTGTACAATAAGACCGGACTCGGATTTAGAAGAACAACAACAAACAAATCCTATATGTCAATTGTAAATTGTAATAATCGAAAAGTCTAAGCATGGGTCCCTAAGACCTTTTTTATTTCACAAATAGGATCAACCAAGTATTGGGTTTCGAAGGATCAAATGCACTATGTGGAGTGACCCCATCAGTTCAATGATCCAGGTGGAGCTAATACTAAACTTGTATGTTCTACTTCTTAATCTAGTTTAGCATGATTAGTTTCATTTTGTTTCCATTTTTAGAACGGATAGATAGGACCAATAGTTAGTCAACCTTGACAACATAGTATTAGGACGCGGTGAGATGATAGTACATTAGGGAAAAAGGTCTTGTGTATCCGAGCAAGATAAGGCATATCTATCTTGATGCACTCGGCTAAGTGAAACTAGCTGAAGCAACCTCACCACATCCTAAACTAGTTAGACCAGGATGTAACCCTATGTGAATTAAGTGAGCATTTTCTTAAGATTGGCTTTTTCTAAGGAAGTGGTCATTGTTCCTATCAAAGAAGGTCTCTGTGCCTCGCCACGATTTTGAAGACATTTTTTGAAAGGTTCACTTAACTAAATAAAGCTTAAATCTGAATCTAACCCAAGATTGATTAATCTTCAAATCACTAAGTTTAACCAAGTAAAATTGAAGTCATCTCACTAAACATATAAGGTTAACATGTTTGATCATGTAGAAAGGGTGAGATGATTACTAGAGTTAAAATTTTCAAACAAATTTAAAATTCTAATATCCTATCCAACTACTATATGTGTAGGATCAATGGATGTTGGACAGTGAGTGCTCCCGACATATGACAGAAGATCGACTAAAGTTTACGAATCTCAGATTCAAAAACCAAGGATCGGTAGCCTTCGGAAACAATGGGAAGCTTAAAATCATCGGATCAGGTGATATTGAGCTAAACTCTAATTTTATAATCCATCATGTACTTTTAGTTGAAAACCTTGAATTTAACCTTCTAAGTGTTAGTCAATTGTGTGATAATAAATTATAAGGTTATTTTCTTACCAAATGAATGCTTGATTAAGAATAGTGATTGTTCAAAAACCATACTTAAGAGAACTAGGAATAATAACATTTGTACAATTGATTTACCTAACTCCTCAACCAAGTGTCTAATGACTCGGCAAGAAGAATCATGGTTGTTGCACCGACGACTCGGCCCCTCTCATCCAAGACTCATACATAAAATGAGTCAAAATGGTTTAGTTAGAGGTCTACCCAATCTAAATAATCTAGAAAATAAAATATGTAATGTTTGTCAATAAGGAAAACAAACTAGAACTTCACATAAACTAACTAATCAAGAAAGAAGTGAAAGTGTGCTTCTTAGACCTTTTTGACTCTCATGGAGCCAAGTCACTAAACGGAAGTCAATATTGCCTAGTAATAATCGATGACTACTCTAGGTTCACATGGGTTAGGTTTTTAAAACATAAGAGTGAAACTTTAGACCAACTCACTAATTTATGTAAACTAATAGAAAATGAAAAGAACCTAAAGATTAAGAGAATTAGAAGTGAACATGGTGGTGAATTCGAAAGACAAAAGTTCACCAATCTTTGTAGTCAAAATAGATACCACCATGAGTTCTCCTTCCCTAGGACCCCTCAACAAATGGGCTAGTTGAACATAAAAATAGAACTCTACAAGAAGCCGCTAGAACCATGCTAAACGAAAATAATCTACCTAATAGGTTTTAGGCAGAAGTGATCAATACTGCATGCTATGTCCAAAATAGAATTTTATTAGTTAAATGACACCAAAACATGGTATATGAAATTTATTATGAAAAATTGCCGAACATTAAGTACTTTAGGGTTTTTGGATGTAGGGTACACATACTAAACACTAAAGATTACTTAGGGAAATTCACCTCTAAAACAACTACCAGAACATTTCTAGGATACTCAACCACTAGTAAAACCTATAGAATGTATAACAATGAAACCCTAAAAATAGAAGAAACAATTAATGTAGTGTTTGATGATGAAAATAAAACTACAAAACCCGAAGTAAAATTGAATAATGAACAAATTTAAAATGATGTTAGACATAAACCTAACTCACAAAATGAATCTAGTATAGATCCTAATCCAAATCAATCTAGATTACAAGTGAACCATCTAATTTACCAGTGATAGGCAATCTAAATTTAGTGGTTCGAACTAGAGCATCTTATAGGAACCTAAGCCAAATCTCACTCATATCTAAAATCGAACCCAAAACAATTGAACAATCTCTTCTTGACCTGGATTGGATTATAGCTATGCAAAAAGAGTTATGTTGGCTCAATGCATCATAGGTGAAAACTAAATATAAACTGTAGAAAGAGAAAGGATTATGTTGGCTCAATGCATCAATCTCTTCCATGTCAAATGAAATTTTTATTTATTTTAGTAATCAATGCCTCAGAACCCATTATGTTTATTTAGTATTAGTACCTTTTAATGCTTAAGAACTACCATTCTTGGTATTGAGGGAGATTTAGTATTTCTAGTTAGAACCATTTATAAGAAAAATAGGTTTTCTTACTTCAATGTAGATTCATCTGAAACCACTGTATGAAACTGCTGTTTGTTACAATTACCAAAGGAGAAATTTCTGAGCTACTATTAGTCTCTACATATGAATGGTACTCTATTGTATGTATGACATTTTTCCCTTTAGGAAGTGTGTAGCATACAACAACTCTTTATTAATAATTGAAAGCTTAACTCTTAAAAGCTTTAATTGTAGTTGTTGTTATTAAAATAGATTTATGACATGTGTGAATTCATTGTAATTTTTCATTATGTTTATTAATCTGTAGTTGGCATATAGTTTTGGATTGAAGACTATAAGCTGAATGAAGGTCACCAATTACTGCAGGTACTGTATTAATATTCAGCATGTTGTATTTTCAAGATTGAGCTGGTGCTTTGATGTAATATAAATGTAAACTAAAGTGATGAAACCTTGCAAGAACCCAACTGAAAATCAATTAGAAACATAACAAAACTTAGGCACTCTGTTTCGATTTTGGGAATGTTTATGAAAATATTTGACTCTTGTTAAACAAGACTGCAGCATTGTTTCACTGTCTTCTTTTTGATAAATTATTTTCAGAGTTGGTGAGCATGCTTCCCAAAGTTCGATGTGATAAAGTACAGCAATCGATATGGTCAGTTAAATTTCTTTATAAAACTTGTTAGCATATATAATTCATTTTATCTATTCTGTAAAGAAATGACAACCTTCATTTGGGAAGTTGTCATCTTAATGACTTTTATTTCCTATATAAATTGAATGCTCAGGTGTTTAATTGACAGATGCATATGTTGTAGTAGTTGATTATGTTTGTTTCATAATGACAAATCCCTTTTCTTAAACATGAAGATTTATCATTAGTTAATACTTGGTAAATTATATTAGATCATAAATTGTGCTTTTACTGTCTTATTCTTATAATTATTATTTTAATAAACATACATTATGTTTTTAGCTTATAGGACTATTTAAGAGCCCTGTCACTCTTATGTGGAAAGGTGGTGGATGTACCTCAGTAGAGATTTTTGGACTTGATGTTCAACGAGGACAGATGTGTTATCTACCATGATTTTAATAAAAGATTTTGCACCCATAATTCTGACTTTTGTTTATTTTCTTTTGAAATGATAAATCATATCTGGTAACCACTTAATTCAAGTTTGCAGCATATATGTACTTACTTTCAGAGTCATGTAATAGTTACTAGTTATTAATCATTTTGCATTCTTGTTCTTTCTTAATTAAATTTTTTTTTTTTGTAGAACTTTTTTTCAAGTATGTTTGAGTAGCAATACATAAAGCATATTCATTTTCTTTACCATTTTCTCTTCGAACAATTCCTCTCATTTTCAATCAATTAAAACTTTCTCCTAGCATGTTGACCCTACCTCTCAATGTTGCACTATTTGAACAAATTGGATATGATGGTTTCCATGCTTCAACTTAAGTAGGATAATTTTCATGCCGCACTATTTGTTGGATGATAATGTCCATGCTGCACTATAATGTAAAACTAACTAGTGTTCTAATGTTGAAAAATTGTAATACTAAAAAGGTGTTAAATGTCTTTTAATATTTACTATTTATCTCTCATTTTTATTATTATCTCTCTTATTTGTTGAAATAATATTTTGTATATCAAGATTTTTAAATTCTTTTAAAGATCTAATTGTGATTTTTGTCTATTTATTATAGGTATTGGATATTTGCAGCGAAATTGATTTGTTGGAGTTTTTGTGAATGTCAATGTTTTGCATACATAGACTAGCTTTAGAGAAATGTTCTCTTTTGATGTAAATGGATGCTCATTTTACAAGTCTAATGATGTATATACATTCATTATGAATTATTGGATTTTTTTTTAATATATATGGTGTTTTAATTTTTAATATATTGTGTTTTGATTTTTATTAGCATTCATTAATTAATATATATTGTGAATTGTATATAAGTAATAACAATGAAATAACATTTATATAATGACCGTTATTGTTATTATTAACGACGGTATGCTAAACCGTCATTAAACAATTAAATGATATTAAATTATTAATGATAGTACATATATGTATATTTGTTATTAATGACGATATATATAACCATCGTTGTTATTATTAACGACGGTACATATGACCGTCGTTGTTGTTATTAACGATGGTATATAAACTCATCGCTAATATCAATAACAATGGTAGTGAATATCGTCGTTAAGTGCTATTAATGATGATATTTTTATTCATGTGTTAATCTTTTTCCGACGGGGCCTTTTAGCAACAACTTTCTATGGTATTTAATACTGTCGTTAAAATTCATTAACGACGGGAATTGACTCTTTAACTACGGGATTTCCCGTCGTTAAAGGACTCATTTTTAGTAGTGAATTTTCATAGCACAAATTTACGTAGATGATATAGTCTTTGGAACAACCAATACAATGCTTTTAAATGAATTCATTTCACTAATGGAAAGTGAATTTGAAATGAACTTAGTAGGGGAATTTACCTTCTTCTTAGGGTTACAAATAAAACAAACTAGAGAAGGAATTTATTTGCATCATCGTAAATATGCTAAGGAATTAATTAGTAGATTTGGAATGCAAAATGCTAAGGAAATTAGTACACCTATGGCTACCAACGTAAACATAGGAGAAGACTTAGACGGAAAATCTATAGATTAAAAATACTATAGGAGTGTAATAGGTAGCCTTCTATACTTAACTGTGAGTCGACCTGATATACTCTTTGCACTAAGTATGTATGCAAGATTTCAATCTTGTGCTAAAGAATCGCACCTAACATCAGTTAAACGGATTTTTAGACTCTTAAAAGGAATACAAAATGTAGGAATTTGTTACCCTAGGTCAAGTGAGTTCGAACTAATCGGCTACTATGACTTGGATTATGTCGATAGTAAACTTGATAGGAAGAGAATGAGTGGATGTTGCCAACTCCTAGGATCAAATCTAGTCAGCTGGTGTAGTAGAAAGCAACATTGTGTTGTTTTGTCTACTACCGAAGCTGAATACGTAGCCATGAGTGTCAACTTCTTTGGATGAAGCACACTCTCAAAGACTTTCAATTAAACTTTAGTAATACTAGAATTTGAATCGATAACATTAGCTCTATTAACCTAACTAAAAACCCGATATGTCATTCTAGAACTAAACACATAGAAATTAAACATCACTTTATACGAGAACATGTAGCTAATGGAACTGTAAAGCTTGAGTACGTTGAGTCGAAATCAAACCTAGAAGTTCTTTCTTTCTACATGGAAATAGATTAGAGCTTACCTTAGAAAGCATTCACCTATAAATTTAAGGAGCCAACACATCTCACAACACATAAGTTCAATGTGTTTGTGTACTGAGCCACGTAGATGGGCATGAGATGTTATGACCTTACTCCTGATTCTAGATGTAGATCAAGTGTATCGATATGAATCATGGAGTATAATTATTCAAAATAACCAACTCTAATCAAGACTTATTGATCATATTATATCAATTGAGTCAAATATAGTTGAACATATTTATTAGATGAAGTATATTGAAATTATTATTTTTCAAAATAAAAAGGGACTTGCTTGGACTTACACATATAAAATTTCCTTTTTTGTTATAAACATTTTACACATTAAATTTTATAAATACACCCTAAAGTTTTTCGATATATGGCAAAAGGGAGAGAAAAAGGCCAAAGTTATGGGGGAGAAAGCAAAAAGTTTTTTTTTAAGGGGAAGAAAGCAATAAGTTTTTTTTAAAGAAAATAAAAAGTTTTTTTTTGTTAAAACATTGAGGGGGAGAAGAGGTTAAAGTTGTTTTTCAAACATGAAAGTCAACTTTCTTCAAAACACACCTAGGGTTAAGGGGGAGGTAACCTTAAGGGGGAGGAGTTGAAAAAGAAGTTACTTCATGCTTACTACTTATTCATACTTACTACTACATGATTACTACTTATTCATACTTATTACTACATGCTTACTACTATTTATCTCATGCTAATTTTTCCTTGACTTTGAATCGGTTTGCCATAGATCAAAAAGGGGGAGATTGTTGGCATAGGGGCACCAGATAATCAAACCTAGGTTTTGATAATGGCAAAGGTTCAATGTTAAATCATTATTGTTATCTCACATGATATGTTGAGTGTGCAGGTATTATATTAAGCTCTGCAAAGGCCAACGACACCAGGAGAATCTACGGACGAGAAACCTCGGTGGTCGGGTGACACAAGGAGAACCTTAGAAAGTCGAGGAACCTTGGTGGTGGCCGGAAGCTAAGCGATAGGTCAGGATGACCAAAGGTAAGCACCGTGTACGGAGTGATGGTAAGGACGTGTCCACCGTACGGGGACGACTATAGGCGGCGAACCGACTAAGACTTTCTTAGGAAGGTCTAGGTCAAGGTAAGATGGTAAGGGACTGTCGATTTTACCGTCAACCAACATCTTTGTGCTAAATTTATATTGCAAGTAAGGGATCAAGCTGACAGTCGACTGAAGGCTAGTGGTAGTTGACTATAGGCTAGTGGTAGTGGACTGAACTTACCATCTGTCGACTGCTGGTCAAGCTAATCACTTCGAAGATAATCAAGATAAGAGCCACAAAATGAGGGGTGATGTGGAGCTTTGACCCAGATCTGGATCTCAATGAACTAGGGCTCCAAGGGCTATAAAAGAAGAAGGGTTTCACCTCTCTTTATCATCTTGAATTGCTCCCAAAGTCCTCTGATGATTCCAAGCCTTCTTCGACAATGCTACGCCATCGTAACGCTGACATCACGCCAAACTTCCAATTCTTAGTCGGTAGCTCTATTTTAATTAGTGTCTTTACTTTATACTTGTGCTTTTCATTTCTAAGAGGAGAGGTAGGCTTGTTACCTCTTCCTCTATCTTTCATTTGAAACCATCGTCTCTTACCTCCAATAAGGAAGAGACTAATTTTAGTGAATTGCCCATTGAAAGTTTTCTAGGACCACAGGGCCTTGGACTAGCAAAGGTTTGGTTGTGAACCAAGTAAAAACAAAACTTGTTGTTTTTTATTTTTGCTTTTACTTTCCGTTGTACACTTGGTGTTTTAACGAAGAAAAGAAAAGAATTTCTCATACGCTATTATCCCCCCCCCCTCTAGCATGTTTCCTCGATCCAACAATCTTTTCATAATTTTGATTCAGATTTTAGGTATGGACACACACCACAGTATGTTCTTGAGAAACCTCAGTGTTATCCACCCCTACCATTTACTGATACTTACATGTCTTGTTGGGGAGATCAATCAAGTTACAGTTATGGAGAAGCACATCAAGAATAGACTCAGAATTTTTGAGCTTATCAGAGTCCATTGGGATTTCAAGATGACAGTGTGTGATGGACTACAACCATTCCAACAAGCTGAGTCAACTCCCTTGGAGATATACCAAGACTACAGTGAAGAAACCTTTGCTCCTAGTCATGAAAATACAGAGACACTAGAAAATCTTTTGCATCTAGCATCATTGCTACAACAATATTAGCAACAAATGAGTGATAATCATCAGCGACAACAATAAAGAATGCAAAATTTGCAAATCTAGCTAGATCAAATTACATCATCCATCAACCAAACACAAGCACAAGATTCCTTCTAGTTTTCCTTATAGATCAATTCTGATGGTAGGGATGTGCTTGAGGAGATGGATTGCAGAGCTGGTGATAGGCATGTCTCTACTTTTGCAGCTCTACAAGACTCCTTTGCTGAAGCCCTAGATGCTGATGAGTATATTAATTTATTGCCAACTGTTTCTTTTTCTGATACTATTGAAGAGGAAAGTGCAAAGGTTTTTGCAGATGAGATTGTACTCCCTGAGTTGCGAGATACCAGTGCCTAGACTTGCTAGCCAGACCAAAAGACAAGTGAGACAATGGCGGTAAGTAATTCTGATGAGTTGATTCCCATGGAAGTGGTGGATATCTGGAGGCCCCCACACTGGACACTTCCATCACAGCTAGAGTCTCTAATAAGAATTTTGCTGATGAAGACCCTAACAACATATGCAATAATCTAACCTCAAGGTTAGACACTTTTTTCTAAATCGCCTTCAACCACTAGAGATTACATATGATGAGGCGATAATATTAGAGGGAGCAGCATGGAACTATCCTGATTACATCATGAAAGTGCTCATCCCTAGTCAGTCCATCCCTCTCCCAGTGTGTATGTTAAAGTTGAATCTTCTTCAATCGCCAGAAATAGATTTCTTTCGGAGCACTCCATGGCATGTGTTGCTTCTTTTATTGAATCTTCTTAAACCGCTAGGACCTCAAGGGAGTTTTCTCCATCTCATCTTCTTTTCTTTTATTTGTATATACATTTCTTTTACTTTATTTATTTTTATTTTAGTTGTTAAGTTTTTTTTGTTGAGTTTTTATTTAGTCGATTTTTCAAATAAATTTCCTAAGCATTCTTTTACATCATCTTAGAAGTCATGAAAGCTAGTTAAATTTGATTGTCGATTTTTGGGATTTATTGTCATGAATGGATTAGTTGATTTCATGTGGTTACTACTTGGTGATGGATTCTGTGTTGATAGATTAAGATGATTTTTTTTTTCCATTTTTAGTGAGGATTGTGCCTATTTTCATTGCTTGTGAGTGGTGGACTTGTGGTTATTGTAACTCTAGAACTTTCTTTGATTCTTTTGAGACCACACAACCATATGTTTGCATGATTATTATGAAGGCATTCTCACTTGTTTTCCTTTACTTCTACTGTCACCACATGCTTACTAAATAATATTCTAGTTGTTCATCATATCATTTTTCTTTTCTTCTATTACTTTCTTCTCCATTTCTATTTTTGAATGTGGAATATTGGATGTTACATGATGAGTATTTTGCCTGGGACAAACAAAAGTTTAAGTGTGGGGGAGAGAGTAGCTCAGGAGAATTCAGTGTAAGCATAGGCAAGCTGTGCTTGATCACCATGAGCTTGCCTTGTTTTTTATTTTTATAGCTGAGCTTGATGTGTTTCTTTCTAGAGCATAGCGAAGTGCACTATATGTCAAGAAGAAAAAATGATTGGAAAAAAGTTGAAAGAAATAGTTGAAAACAAAATTGGAAAAAAAAACATTTTCCCAAATGAATAAAGGCAATAAAAGTTTTTTTTTTTACATGTTGTGCCATTTTTTATTTGTGTGATAGTATTTTTGTGATGGACATCCCTTATTGCAACTATGGAGAGATTTATTGTATATCATGAGTGGATTTGTATTGTGAAAGTGATAGGGGTTATTTACATGTTTAGTGAATTGTGAAAAGCTAGCTTGGATGAAAACTTTTGGGGCATTGCTTTCTTGTACTCATCTATGTAGCATTCCAATATTTCCATGTCTTCTTGCATTTGTTTAGCTATTTCATTTCCTACCTTTCTTTCCTTCCACACATACTATTATTTTTCTTGTATTCATGTTCCCTTTATATTTCTAAAAAGCCTTCAACGATTGTGCATTCTTATGTGTATATTGTGGTGAAGGTAGAAGAAAAGCAAGCATATGGTAGTGCATAAACCATGAGTAGCTTGAGTGAACTCCACTATTACATGCTTATGAGAGCGAGAGAAACCACCACTTACCTTGTGAGGCTTAGTCATTCTCAGTTTATTCAGGATGGATTGAAGTTACCATGTTTGTTAACCTGTGTAAGATATGAGGCCATGAATGCTTGTGTCTTTGAGATTTAACAATCCTAGGTAACTTTCTTTTACGATGTTCAATGTGTTGGACTTTCCGAGCCGAAAAACCGCTTTTTGCATTGCGGAAACCTCGGAAGCTCGGCCACGGATCCATGTGAAGATATATAAAAAAAAACATGTATGTGCTTAAGTAAACCTAGATCTACCTTAGATCTAGAAGGTGAGAGCATTGCCCTCGTAGCGACACCCTTCGCTTATCCCGCTCATCCAAACGCTTTGCCGGTGTTGGGTTTTTCCGAGCCGTAAAAACTTCTTTTTGCATTGCGGAAACCTCGGAAACCTCGGCCACGGATCCGTGTGAAGATATATTAAAATAAAACATGTATGTGCTTACTAAAAACCCTAGATCTACATTAGATCTAAGAGGTGAGATCATTACCCTCGATGCGATGCCCTTCGCCAATCCCGCTCGTCCAAAATGTTCGCCGGAACTCGAGAGTGTCAAGTGCACACTCCTCTATTGGTATCCACACAAGTAATAGGTGGAGAAAAAGACAATATTGAGTGTGCTAGCACTCCTAGAAGGTCTCGGCAAGATGAGGAAGAAGAAGGAGAGCTTGAAGGAAAAAATCCCAAGGAAGAAGATGATGGAATGAGTAACTCACCAAAATGAATTTCACCATCATAACCCCTAAAGTGGCCGGCCACATTATGGAGAGGGGGGTTGCATGCACGCATGTAACACCCATGACCGTTGGTCTCCTTCATGATGTGGCACCAATTGACAAAGTCAATGATGATGTGGAGCATCATCATTGGCCGGCCATGCCAAGTCATCATCATGACATGGCATTTGGTCAAGTCAAACTTGACCTTTCATCTTCCCTCTCAAGTCAAGTCAAACTTGACCTCTAATCTCTCATGGTTGATCAAATCTAACCACTTGACTCAAGTCAATTTAATTTAATGAATCTCTATTCATTAATTTAAATTGATTTGATGAATTAAATCTAAATTATACTCATTCAACACTTGAATCAACTTGAGTCTAACTCAATTAGTCTAATTTGGATTACTCTTAATCCAATTTGGTTCATCCCATGAACCTAATCCTCATGGTTCATCATATGAACCTAATCTCCATCTAATTGCTCTTATGTGTGTGACCCTATAGGTTCTTGTAATGTTGGTAATGTCCCTAAACCGATTTAGGAACATAAGCAATGAGCGGTATCTAGCAACACATCATTGCTACCCAAGTTACAAGAATGTTGAGCTCCAACATCACCTTTGTGACTACTAATTGTGACTCTCACAATATGTGATAATGTCCCTCTATCCTTGACATCTAGATTGACCAATCGAGGCATAGACCGTATCATCCTTGGCACAATCTATATCTTGAACTCCAAGTAGACTCACTCTATTCAAATGAGCTCAATATCTCATATTGACTCATTTGGGCATGGTCATGCACTTCGTGGTCTCACTCAATCAAGAATATCGATGTCACCCCCGTCATATAGGAGGGATAGATCCCATCTACATCACTCACATCCCTCCTCATAATTTATTACATACCCAGTAATCGCCTTTATAGTCCACCCATTTACGGGTGACGTTTGACGAAGCCAAAGTATGCAACTCCTTATGTAGGGAACCATGGTGACTTCAGGTCCAAGGACTAATAGTCATACTAATAGCCACATGAGAAAGTATATGACACTCATATAACGATCCATGATACTTTCTTATGGCGGGTCATTCAGTATACATTCTCCAATGCATACCCATGTGTCAACTTGATATCTCATATCCATGACTTGTGAGATCAAGTCATCGTGTTGACCTACATGCTAGTCTCTACGCATTAACATTGTCCCTGAATGTTAATACTCGACTAGGAATGATTAAGAGTAGTGTTCTCTATATCATCTCAATATCGATTCAACCAATCGATTGATATAGATAAGAACCTACTACTCAAGGACATTATTATACTTAGTTATTTGGCACCAATACAAGTAAATATAATAACCATGCCTTTATAAACACGAATATGATACAATAAAGTCCATACAACAATCATCACATGATTGGCTCTAGGGCTTTCACTAACAATCTCCCACTAGCACTAGTGTCAATCACCGTAGTATCTAATACCCAATGACCTAGTGTGACCATCATGTTTTTTCTGTGTCAAAGCCTTGGTCAAGGGATCTGCGATGTTAGCCTCTGTGGGTACTCTACAAATCTTCACATCTCCTCTATCGATAATCTCTCGAATGAGATGGAAGCGCCGATATATTTGGCCTCTGTTGTAGAATCAACAACTGTGTCTTGCTTGGAACTCTTCCAGCTCACATCGCCATTATTCAAGCAAAACACGAACCCTGACTGCGATCTATAATCATCCTAGTCAGTTTGGAAGCTGGCATCGCTGTAACCCTTTACAGCTAGCTCCTTATAGCCTCCAAATATCAAGAAATATTCTTTAGTCCTTCTCAAGTACTTAAGAATATTCTTGACTGCTATCCAGTGACGCTCACCTGGATCTGACTGGTATCTACTCGTCATGCTCAAAGCATACGAGATATCAGGACGAGTACACAGCATGGCGTACATGATAGATCCTATAGCAGATGCATAAGGGATCTTATCCATACGGTCTCTCTCCTCTCTACAAGAGGGACTTTGAGTCTTCGACAGACTCACACCATGTGACATCTACAGAAGTCCCTTCTTGGAATTCTGCATGGCAAACGGTAGTAATACGTTGTCAATGTATGTACTTTGACTTAGGCCAAGCAATCTCTTAGATGTATCTCTATAGATCTTGATGCCTAGAATACAGGCTGCTTCACCTAAGTCCTTCATTGAGAAGCACGTCCCGAGCCAAGTCTTCACAGACTGTAGCGAAGGGATGTCATTCCCAATGAGCAGTATGTCATCCACATACAATACAAGGAAGACAACTGTATTCCCATTACCCTCTTGTAGACACAGGATTCATCTTCATTCTTGATGAAACCAAACTATTTGATCGCATCATCGAATCGAAGATTCCAGCTCCGAGAGGCTTGCTTTAGCCCATAAATGGACCTTTGCATCTTGCATACCTTCCCAGTATGCTGTGGATCCTCAAAACCCTCAGGTTGTGTCATGTACACATCCTCGAGTAAGTTTCTATTCAGAAACACGATTTTGACATCCATCTGCTAGATCTCATAATCGTGGTATGCTGCAATAGTAAGCAAGATCTGAATGGACTTAAACATCGCCACTGGAGAAAAGGTTTCATCATAGTCAATACCATGAATATGCTTGAAACCTTTAGCCACCAATCGACCCTTATAGGTATGCGTAAGTCCATCCATGTCAGTCTTTCTCCTAAAGACCCACTTACACCCAATGGGTTTGACCCCTTCAGGTGGATCAACCAAAGTCCATACTTGGTTGGTGTACATGGATTTCATCTCGGATCGCATGGCCTCTAGCCATTTCCCAGAATCTGGGCTCATCACAGCTTCCTGATAGGAGGTAGGCTCATTCCCAATGAGCATTACGTCATCATGGTCATACAAGAGAAATGAGTATCTCTCAGGCTGACGACGTACCCTATCAGATCTGCGAAGAGGTAGGTCTATCTGAACAGGTGTTTGTTCCATAACTCTTTGTGCAACAACCTCATCACCCACAACACTTTGTGGTTCCTGTTCAACCTCCATCAAGGCCTCAGTGCTATGGTCTTTATCTTGAATTTCTTCAAGATCGAACGTACTCCCACTAGTTTTTCTAGAAACAAAATCCCTTTCTAGAAAAACCCCAGTTTTTGCTACAAACACTTTGTGTTGACTGGGAATGTAGAAGTAATATCCCTTTGTATTCTTGGGATATCCAACAAAATACCACCTATCGGATTTGGGTCCTAGTTTGTCTGAGACTTGACGTCGAACGTAAGCCTCACAACCCCAAATCTTCATGAAAGACATCTTGGTATTTCTCCCTGTCCATGTCGTATATGGTGTCTTTATGACAGCCTTGGATGGTACACGGTTAAGGGTAAAGTCTGTTGTGTCTAGAGCATATCCCCAAAAGGATATAGGAAGATCTGTGTGACTCATCATAGATCGTACCATATCAAATAGGGTACGATTACTCCTTTCGGATACATCATTCCACTGTGGTGTTCCAGGAGGAGTGAATTGGGATAGAATCTCACACTCAGCTAGATAGTCACGAAACTCATGTCTAAGGTATTCACCACCTCGATCTGATCGAAGTATCTTAATACTCTTGTCAAGCTGATTTTGTACTTCATTCTTGAATTCTTTGAACTTTTCAAAGGATTCTGATTTATGTGTCATAAGATACACATAACCATATCTACTGAAGTCATCAGTAAATGTAATGAAGTACCTGTAACCACCTCTTGCAGCAACATTGAAAGGACCACATACATCACTATGTATAAGTTTTAACAAATCTGTTGCTCTTTCGTTGTGTCCACTAAAGGGAGTCTTGGTCATCTTGCCTAAAAGGCAAGACTCGCATGTCTCATATGATTCAAAATCAAATGAGTCTAGCAGCCCATCCTTATGGAGCTGAGATAAGTGACTCTCATTTATGTGACCTAAGCGACAATGCCAGAGATACGTTTGGTTCAACTCATTTGACTTGAACCTTTTGGTACTTATGTTATAGATAGGGCTCTCTAAGTCTAGAAAGTAGAGTCCGTTCATTAGAGGTGCACAACAATAGAACATATCATTTAAATAAACTGAACAACATTTGTTCTTTATTATAATTTGTAAATCCTTTATTGTCCAAATAAGAAACCGAAATTATGTTCTTAGTCAAAGCAGACACATAACAACATTCATCTAATTCTAGTACAAGCCCAGAGGGAAGAGATAGATCATAAGTTCCTACAACAACAGCAGCAACTCTTGCTCCATTGCCTACTCGTAGGTCCACCTCACCCTTTGTCAATGCCCTGCTATTTCTCACCGTCTGCACATTGGTACAAATGTGAGATGCACATCCGATATCTAATACCCATGATGAAGAAATAGATAGATTGACTTCTATAACATTTATATCTGAAGTAGAAGTCTCACTTCTTTTCTTCTTAAGATCTTTCAGGTAAGCTTTGCAGTTACGCTTCCAGTGTCCAGCTTCCTTGCAGTGGAAGCAAGCCCCTTGCTTGGCTACCCCTCCTTTGGGTTTAAGTTCTTTGCCTTTGCCCTTAGCTTGGGTCTTTCCCTTACCTTTAGGCTTGCCCTTGCCTTTCTTCTTGTGCACCATCAAAATGGTGTCAGATTTTCCCTTCTTAAGGTTAAGCTCAGCAGTTCTCAATATGCTGAGCATCTCAGGCAATGGCTTATCAATTTCATTCATGTTATAATTCATGACAAATTGATTGTAGGCTTGTGGCAAAGATTGCAAGATTAGGTCAGTGGCCAACTCTTGGCCAAGTGGGAATCTCATCCTTTGTAGGTTTTCTACGTACCCAATCATCTTGAGTACATATGGACCTACGGGAGTCCCATCTTGCATTTTGGACCCAAATAATGCCTTAGAGACTTCATATCTCTAAAACCTTGCTTGTCCTTGATATAGTTGACGAAGATGTCCAACCATATCATAAACATTCTTGAACTCATGTTGCTTCTGAAGCTCAGAGTTCATGGTCGCGAGCATTAGACATGACACATCTAATGCATCATCTTGATGCTTCTTGTAAGCATCTTTGTCAGCTTGCGAGGCAGTGGCAGGAGGTGCCTCCGGAATGGGCTGCTCCAAGATGTACAACTTCCTTTCTTGGGTGCGAACAATTCTCAGGTTCCTGTACCAGTCCAGGAAATTCGCTTCATTGAGCTTGTCCTTCTCAAGGACAGAACGCAGAGAGAGAGTGTTCGTATTTGTCGACATAGTTATCTAAAACATACAATGCAGAGAATTAATATCATATTCCTTTTATCATTTAATTAGGCCTTTAATCAAATGATGCTCCCACTGAATTATAGGAATTTTGTAGAATTGAGTTATGGATGTGGTCAAACCACATTACTAGATTCATACAAACTAGCTATAATTCTTGTGGGACAAGATCCACATCATACTAAGCCTTGAGTTAGCTTTGGCTAAATCGCCCAAGACTTAGTACAATCGGTGGGTAACACATTACCGATTACATCTCTATGCAACTCTTGTTTATAGGATCAAGACCCACATTTACAAAAGACCTTGAGTTAGCTTTGGCTAAATCGCCCAAGATTTAGTGTAAATGCGATCTTAACCTATCTTTCCAACGATTGGAATATGCCTATAGTTCTACTCGATCCAATTGAGTTAACTAGTTTTGCTCAATCTAATTAAGCTTACTCTAACCCAAGCGTGATAGGCGGGACCAAGATTGTCCCTCCGCACCCTACCAAGATAATATGCGTTGCTCTTCTTTGACAGATTCAACAACAACAAATGATCGAGGTAGTGATGGGTATCAAGGCTCGGTAGGCATTTTTGAGATGATTTAATTATGATCTAATCTAATCGTAATGTGTATCTCATACGCATTTAGGCCTTTATTATCCTATATTAGCATGCATCACATACATACAATCATTATTCTAGCATGCATCATATACATACAAGCATTATTCTACTAGCATGCGTCACAAACATACAAGCAAAATCAAATAAATATATATATATGTATATATATATATATATATATATATATATATATATATATATATATATATATATATATATATATATATATATATATATATATATATATATATATATATATATATATATATATATATATATATATATATATATATATATATATATATATATATATATATATATATATATATATATATATATATATATATATATATATATATATATATATATATATAAAATTAAATGTGATATAGTCATGATTCTACTCGATCTTCTCAAGCCAATGAGAAGATCGGACGATCAACCTAAGGCTAAGCGGCTTCTCCAAGCGCTTCCTTTCACCGCATGTGTCGTCACCCTTCTCTCGTAACCTCGTCTTCAAGTGGACTTTCCACCGCTCCATTTTGTACATTACAATATGAAACTCGAGTTACATTCGAGTCTAAAACTATTTACAACTAGAATATCAAAAGAGGTACAACACATCAAATCCAATCATATTGGGGTTATTGGGCCATGACAATCACAGAATTATACATAATTCTAAATTATGTATTTTTACAGAAAATTCTATAACTTTTCCTTTTTTTTTTTAATTTTATGAGTCACCTCTCCGTAACGGTCCCGCTAAGCGGTTTCCGGGCACGATCGCGGGACAAGGCCCCTTTGGGGGATAGGGGCAGCACCCCTACTCGCAAAATAAACCTTGCGAGTGTCCCTTCTACGATCTTACAGCGACTTAAGTCGCTGTCCCAAAAACCTAAAGCGAGATTTCACCGTTTCAGAGAGTTTTTCTCGACAGTTGAAGCCTACAAGTGTCCCAACACTCGTTGCTTCGACTATTCGAGAAAAATACCCAAAAATTATATAAAAATAGGAAATTTATAGAAACATAAAAATCTGTAATTTTTATATCTAATACAAAAATTACAAAAAATGAAGCACATACATGCTTCGCACGTAGCTCTGATACCACTGTTGGATTTTTCCAAGCCGCAAAAATCTCTTTTTGCGTTGCGGAATCCTCGGAAACCCCGGCCACGGATCCGTGCGAAGATATATTAAAATAAAACATGTATGTGCTTACTAAAAACCCTAGATCTACATTAGATCTAAGAGGTGAGATCATTACCCTCGATGCGATGCCCTTTGCAAATCTCGCTCGTCCAAAATGTTCGCCAGAACTCGAGAGTGTCAAGTGCACACTCCTCTATTGGTATCCACACAAGCAATAGGTGGAGAAAAAGACAATCTTGAGTGTGCTAGCACTCCTAGAAGGTCTTGGCAAGATGAGGAAGAAGAAGGAGATCTTGAAGGAAAAAATCCCAAGGAAGAAGATGATGGAATGAGTAACTCACCAAAATGAATTTCACCATCATAACCCCTAAAGTGGCCGGCCACATTATGGAGAGGGGGGTTATATGCATGCATGTAACTCCCATGACCCTTGGTCTCCTTCATGATGTGGCACCAATTGACAAAGTCAATGATGATGTGGAGCATCATCATTGGCCGACCATGCCAAGTCATCATAATGACATGGCATTTGGTCAAGTCAAACATGACCTTTCATCTTCCCTCTCAAGTCAAGTCAAACTTGACCTCTAATCTCTCATGGTTGATCAAATCTAACCACTTGACTCAAGTCAATTTAATTTAATGAATCTCTATTCATTAATTTAAATTGAATTGATGAATTAAATCTAAATTAGACTCATTCAACACTTGAATCAACTTGAGTCTAACTCAATTAGTCTAATTTGGATTACTCTTAATCCAATTTGGTTCATCCCATGAACCTAATCCTCATGGTTCATCATATGAACCTAATCTCCATCTAATTGCTCTTATGTATGTGACCCTATAGGTTCTTGTAACGTTGGTAGTGTCCCTAAACCGATTTAGGAACATAAGCAATGAGCGGTATCTAGCAACACATCATTGCTACCCAAGTTACAAGAATGTTGAGCTCCAACATCACCTTTGTGACTACTAATTGTGACTCTCACAATATGTGATGATGTCCCTCTATCATTGACATCTAGATTGACCAATCGAGGCATAGACCGTGTCATCCTCGGCACAATCTATATCTTGAACTCCAAGTAGACTCACTCTATTCAAATGAGCTAAATATCTCATATTGACTCATTTGGGCATGGCCAGGCACTTCGTGGTCTCACTCTATCAAGAATATCGATGTCACCTCCGTCATATAGGAGGGATAGATCTCATCTACATCACTCACATCCCTCCGCATAATTTGTTACATACCCAGTAATCGCCTTTATAGTCCACCCATTTACGGGTGACGTTTGACGAAGCCAAAGTATGCAATTCCTTATGTAGGGAACCATGGTGACTTCAGGTCTAAGGACTAATATTCATACTAATAGCCACATGAGAAAGTATATGTCACTCATATAACGATCCATGATACTTTCTCATGGCGGGTCATTCAGTATACATTCTCAAATGCATACCCATGTGTCAACTTGATATCTCATATCCATGACTTGTGAGATCAAGTCATCATGTTGACCTACATGCTAGTCTCTATGCATTAACATTGTCCCTGAATGTTAATACTCGACTAGGAATGATTAAGAGTAGTGTTCTCTATATCACCTCAATATCGATTCAACAATCAATTGATATAGATAAGAACCAACAACTCAAGGACATTATTATATTTAGTTATTTGGCACCAATACAAGTAAATATAATAACCATGCCTTTATAAATAGTAATATGATACAATAAAGTCCATACAACAATCATCACATGATTGGCTCGAGAGCTTTCACTAACAGCCAGAACTCAAGAGTGTCAAATGTACACTCCTCTATTGGTATCCACACGGACAAATGGTAAAGAAAATCAACCTAGAGTGTGATAGCACTCATGGAAGATTCGGCCAAGATAGAGGATTGGGAGAGAGCTTGAGGAAGAGCAAGGAAGAAGAAGATGGAGTTACCAACCAATTAACCTCACACCATGAAGAAAGTGGCCGGCCACTTTAATCTTGGGGGGTTACATGCATGGATGTAACACCAAGAGCCAATGGCCCTTGGTCTCCCTCATGAGGTGGCACCACATGATAAGTCCATGATAATGTGGAACATCATCATTGGCCTTCCCCTTTGCCAAGACACCATGACATGGCAATTGGTTAAGTCAAAATTGACCATTCATCTTCCATCTCAAGTCAAGTCAAACTTGACCTCTTATCTCCCATGGTTGATCAAATCTAACCACTTGATTCAAGTCAATTTGATTTAATGAATCTCTATTAATTAATTTAAATTGACTCAATGAATCAAATCTAAATTAGACTCATTCAACACTTGAATCAAATTGAGTCTAACTCAATTAGTTTAATTTGGATTACTCTTAATCCAATTTGGTTCATCCCATGAACCTAATTCTCATGTGTGTAACCCTATAGGTTCTTGTAACGTTGTCAATGCTCCTAAACTGATTTAGGAACATAAGCAATGAGCGGTATCTAGCAACACATCATTGCTACCCAAGTTACAAGAATATTGAGCTCCAACATCACCTTTGTGACTACTAATTGTGACTCTCACAATATGTGACAATGTCCTTCTATCCTTGACATCTAGATTGACCAATTGAGGCATAAACTGTGTTATCCTTGGTACAATCTATATCTTGAACTCCAAGTAGACTCACTCTAATCAAATGAGATCAATATCTCATATTGACTCATTTGGGCATGGCCATGCTCTTGGTGATCTCACTCTATCAAGAATAACGATGTCACTCCCGTCATATAGAAGGGATAGATTCTATCTACATCACTCACATCCCTCCGCATAATTTGTTACATACCCAGTAATCGCCTTTATAGTCCACCCATTTATGGGTGACGTTTGACGAAGCCAAAGTATGCAACCCCTTATGTAGGGAACCATGGTGACTTCAAGTCTAAGGACTAATAGTCATACTAATAACCACAAGAGAAAGTGTATGACACTCATATAACGATCCATGATACTTTCTCATGGTGGGTCATTCAGTATACATTCTCCAATGCATACCCATGTGTCAACTTGATATCTCATATCCATGACTTGTGAGATCAAGTCATCGTGTTGACCTACATGCTAGTCTCTACGCATTAACATTGTCCCTGAATGTTAATACTTGACTAGGAATGATCAAGAGTAGTGTTCTCTATATCATCTCATTATCGATTCAACCAATCGATTGATATAGATAAGAACCTACTACTCAAGGACGTTATTATACTTAGTTATTTGGCACCAATATAAGTAAATATAATAACCATGCCTTTATAAATAGGAATATGATACAATAAAGTCCATACAATAATCATCACATGATTGACTCTAGGGCTTTCATTAACAATCTCCCACTAGCACTGGTGTCAATCACCGTAATATCTAATACTCAAGACCTAGTGTGACCATCATGCATTTTCTATGCCAAAGCCTTGGTCAAGGGATCTGCGATGTTAGCCTCTGTGGGTACTCTGCAAATCTTCACATCTCCTCTATCGATAATCTCTCGAATGAGATGGAAGCGCCGAAGTATGTGTTTGGTCCGTTGGTGTGAGCGAGGTTCCTTAGCCTGTGCAATCGCTTCATTGTTGTCACAATAGAGTTCAATGGGATCTGCTATGCTAGGAACCACCCCAAGCTCAGTAATGAACTTGCGGATCCAAACTGCCTCCTTTGCTGTCTCAGATGCAGCGATATACTCGGCTTCTGTTGTAGAATCAGCAATTGTATCCTGCTTCGAACTCTTCCAGCTCACAGCGCCACCATTCAAGCAAAACACGAACCCTGACTACGATCTATAATCATCCTGGTCAGTTTTGAAGCTGGCATCGCTATAACCCTTTACAGTTAGCTCCTCATCGCCTCCAAATATCAAGAAATATTCTTTAGTCCATCTTAAGTACTTAAAAATATTCTTGACTACTATCTAGTGACGCTCACCTAGATCTGACTGGTATCTACTCGTCATGCTCAAAGCATACGAGACATCAGGACGAGTACACAACATGGCGTACATGATAGATCCTATAGTAGATACGTAAGGGATCTTATCCATGCAGTCTCTCTCCTCTCTAGAAGAAGGACTTTGAGTCTTCGAAAGACTCACACCATGTGACATCGACAGAAGTCCCTTCTTGGAATTCTGCATGGAAAATCGTAGTAATACTGTGTCAATGTATGTACTCTGACTTAGTCCAAGCAATCTCTTAGATCTATCTCTATAGATCTTAATGCCTAGAATACAGGCTACTTCACCTAAGTCCTTCATTGAGAAGCACGTCCCTATCCAAGTCTTCACAGACTGTAGCGAAGGGATGTCATTCCCAATGAGTAGTATGTCATCCACATACAATACAAGGAATACAACTGTGTTCCCATTAATCCTCTTGTAGACACAGGGTTCATCTTCATTCTTGATGAAACTAAACTGTTTGATCGAATCATCGAATCAAAGATTCCAGCTACGAGATGCTTGCTTTAGCCCATAAATGGACCTTTGCAGCTTGCATACTTTCCCAGTATGCTGTGGATCTACAAAACCCTCAGGTTGTGTCATGTACACATCCTCGAGCAAGTTTCCATTCAAAAATGTGATTTTGACATCCATCTGCCAGATCTCATAATCGTGGTATGATGCAATAGCAAGCATGATCCGAATGGACTTAAACATCACCATTGGAGAATAGGTTTCATCATAGTCAATACCATGAATTTGCTTGAAACCTTTAGCCACCAATCGGCCCTTATAGGTAAGCGTAAGTCCATCCATGTTAGTCTTTCTCTTAAAGACCCACTTACACCCAATGGGTTTGACCCCTTCAAGTGGATCAACCAAAGTCCATACTTGGTTGGTGTACATGGATTCTATCTCGGATCTCATGGCCTCTAGCCATTTCTCATAATCTGGTCTCATCACAGCTTCCTGATAGGAGGTAGGCTCATTCTCAATGAGCATAACGTCATCATGGTCAGACAAGAGAAATGAGTATCTCTCTGACTGACGACGTACCCTATCAGACCTGCAAAGAGGTAGGTCTACCTGAACAGGTGGTTGTTCCACAACTCTTTGTGCAACAATCTCATCACCTATAACACTTTGTGGTTCCTGTTCAACCTCCATCAAGGCCTCAGTGCTATGGTCCTTATCTTGAATTTCTTCAAGATCGAACGTACTCCCACTAGTTTTTCTAGAAACAAAATCCCTTTCTAGAAAAACTCCAGTCTTGGCCACAAACACTTTGTGCTGACTGGGAATGTAGAAGTAATATCCCTTCGTGTCCTTGGGATATCCAACAAAATAACACCTATCGGATTTGGGTCCCAGTTTGTCTGAGACTTGACGTCGAATGTAAGCCTCACAACCCCAAATCCTCATGAAATACATCTTCGGATTTCTCCTTGTCCATATCTTGTATGGTGTCTTTATCACAATCTTGGATGGTACACGGTTAAGGGTGAAGGTTGCTGTGTCTAGAGCATATCCCCAAAAGGATATAGGAAGATCTGTGTGACTCATCATAGATCGTACCATATCTAATAGGGTACGATTCCTCCTTTCGGATACACCATTCCACTGTGGTGTTCAAGGAGGAGTGAGTTGGGATAGAATCCCACACTCAGCTAGATAGTCACGAAACTCATGGCTAAGGTATTCACCACCTCGATCAGATCGAAGGATTTTATTAATCTTATCAAGCTGGTTTTGTACTTCATTCTTGAATTCTTTGAACTTTTCAAAGGATTCTGATTTATGTGTCATCAAATACACATAACCATATCTACTGAAGTCATCAGTAAATGTAATGAAGTACCAGTAACCACCTGTAGCAGCAACATTGAAAGGGCCACATACATCACTATGTATAAGTCCAAACAAGTTTGTTTCTCTTTCGCTGTGTCCACTAAAGGGAGTCTTGGTCATCTTTCCTAGAAGGCAAGACTCGCATGTCTCATATGATTCAAAATCAAATGAGTCCAGCAGCCCATCCTTATGGAGCAGGGATAAGTGACTCTCATTTATGTGACCTAAACTACAATTCCAGAGATAGGTTTGGTTCAACTCATTTGAATTTAAACTTTTGATACTTATGTTATATATAGGGCTCTCTAAGTCTAGAAAGTATAGTCCGTTCATTAGAGTTACACTACAATAGAACATATCATTTAAATAAATTTAACAACATTTGTTCTTTATTATAAATGTAAATTCTTTATTGTCCAAACAAGAAACCGAAATTATGTTCTTAGTTAAAGCAGACACATAACAACATTCATCTAATTCTAGTACAAGCCCAGTGGGTAGAGATAGATCATAAGTCCCTACAGCAATAGCAGCAACTCTTGCTCCATTGCCTACTCGTGAGGTCCACCTCACCCTTTGTCAATGCCCCTGCTATTTCTCACCGTCGCACATTGGTACAAATGTGAGATGCACATCGTATCTAATACCCATGATGAAGAAATAGATAGATTGACTTCTATAACATTTATATACAGTAGAAGTCTCACTTCTCTTCTTCTTAAGATCTTCGGTATGCCTTGCGATTATGCTTCGGTGTCCGACTTCCTTGCAGTGGAAGCAAGCCCCTTCCTTGGCCACCCCTCCTTTGGGTTTAAGTTCCTTGCCTTTGCCCTTGGCTTGGGACTTTCCCTTACCTTTAGGATTTCCCTTGCCATTCTTACTTTGCACCATCAAAATGGTGTCAGATTTTCCCTTCTTAAGGTTAAGCTCAGCAGTTCTCAACATTCGGAGCATCTCAGGAAATGGCTTATCAATTTCATTCATGTTATAATTCATGACAAATTGATTGTAGGCTTGTGGCAAAGATTGCAAGATCAGGTCAGTGACCAGCTCTTGGCCAAGTGGGAATCCCAGCCTTTGTAGGTTTTCTACGTACCCAATCATCTTGAGTAGATATGGACCTACAGGAGTCCCATCTTGCATTTTGGACCCAAACAATGCCTTAGAGACTTCATATATCTCATGCCTTACTTGTCCTTGATATAGTTGACGAAGATGTCCAACCATATCATAAGCATTCATGAACTCGTGTTGCTTCTGAAGCTCAGAGTTCATGGTACGAGCATTAGACATGACACATCTAATGCATCATCTTGATGCTTCTTGTAAGCATCTTTGTCACCGCGAGGCGGTGGCGGAGGTGCCTCGGAATGGGCTTCTCTAGGACGTCTTCCTTTCTTGGGTGAGAAACAATTCTCGAGGTTCTGTGCAGATCCGAAATTTGCTCCATTGAGCTTGTCCTTCTCGAGACACGCAGAGAGAGTGTTCGTGTTTGTCGACATAGTAATCTACAACATATAATGCAGAGAATTAATATCATATTCCTTTTATCATTTAATTAGGCCTTTAATCAAATGATGCTCCCATTGAATTATAGGAATTTTGTAGAATCGAGTTATGGATATGGTCAAACCACATTACTAGATTCATACAAACTAGCTATAATTCTTACGGGACAAGATCCACATCATACTAAGCCTTGAGTTAGCTTTGGCTAAATCGCCCAAGACTTAGTACAATCGGTGGGTAACACATTACTGATTACATCTCTATGCAACTCTTGTTTATAGGATCAAGACCCACATTTACAAAAGACCTTGAGTTAGCTTTGGCTAAATCCCCCAAGATTTAGTGTAAATGCGATCTTAACCTATCTTTCCAACGATTGGAATATGCCTATAGTTCTACTCGATCCAATTGAGTTAACTAGTTTTACTCAATCTAATTGAGCTTACTCTAACCCAAGCGTGATAGGCGGGACCAAGATTGTCCCTCCGCACCGTACCAAGATAATATCGTTGCTCTTCTGCTTTGGGATTCAACAACAACAAATGATCGAGGTAGTGATGGGTATCAAGGACTGGTAGGCATTTATGAGTTGATTAATTATGATCTAATCTAATCGTAATGTGTATCTCATACGCATTTAGGCCTTTATTATCCTATATTAGCATGCATCACATACATACAATATTATTCTAGCATGCATCATATACATACAAGAAAATTATCCTAGCATGCATCATATACATACAAGCATTATTCTACTAGCATGCGTCACATACATACAAGAAAAATCAAATAAATATATATATATATGTGTGTATATATATATATATATATATATATATATATATATATATATATATATATATATATATATATATATATATATATATGTGTGTGTGTGTGTGTGTGTGTGTGTGTGTGTCAACATATATATATATATATATAATCAACTTTGATGTGGTCATGGCCCTACTACGATCTTCTCAAGCCAATGAGAAGATCGGACGGTCAACCTAGGGCTAGCGGCTTCTCCAAGCGCTTCCATTGACCGCCATGTGTCGTCAGCACCCTTCTCGTAACCCGTCTACAAGTGGACTTTCCAGCTCCATTTTGTACATTACAAATATGAAACTCGAGTTATATTAGTCTAAAACTATTTACAACTAAATTTCAAAGAAGAGGCACGACACGCAGGTCGCATACACTATACAACACGCACAACCACAAAAACGGCACGCATGCCGTATTATGAATTACAACACATTAACGTCCAATCAAATTGGGGTTCTTGGGCCACGACAATCATAGAATTATACATAATTCTAAATTATGTATTTTTACAGAAAATTTCTATAATTTTTCATATTTGTTTTTCAATTTTATGAGTCACCTCTCCGTAATGGTCCCGTTAAGCGGTTTCTGGGCGATCGCGGGACAAAGCCCCTTTAGGGGATAGGCAGCGCCCTACTGCATAAAATAAACTTTGCGAGTGTCCCTACTATGATCTTACAGCGACTTAAATTGCTGTCCCAAAAACCTAAGCGAGAACTCCATTTGGAGAGTTTTTCTCGATGGTTGAAGCCTACAAGTGTCCCAACACTCGTTGCGACTCTTGAAAAAATATCAAAAATTCTATAAAAATAGGAAATTTACAGAAACATAAAAATCTGTAATTTTTATATCTAATATAAAAACTACAAAATGAATCACATACATGCTTATGCGTGGCTCGATACCCTTTGTTGGATTTTCAGAGCCACAAAAATCGTTTTTTGCGTTACGAAAACCTCGAAAGCCCCAACCACGGATCCGTGCAAAGTATAAAAAATAAAACTAACATGTATGTGTTTATAAAAACCTTTAGATCTACTCTAGATATACATGATGAGAAGTTACCCTTGAGCGATGCCCTTTGCTTATCGCTCGTCCAAAATGTTCGCCAGAACTCGAGAGTGTCAAGTGCACACTCCTCTATTGGTATCCACACAAGCAATAGGTGGAGAAAAAGACAATCTTGAGTGTGCTAGCACTCCTAGAAGGTCTTGGCAAGATGAGGAAGAAGAAGGAGATCTTGAAGGAAAAAATCCCAAGGAAGAAGATGATGGAATGAGTAACTCACCAAAATGAATTTCACCATCATAACCCCTAAAGTGGCCGGCCACATTATGGAGAGGGTGGTTATATGCATGCATGTAACTCCCATGACCCTGGTCTCCTTCATGATGTGGCACCAATTGACAAAGTCAATGATGATGTGGAGCATCATCATTGGCCGACCATGCCAAGTCATCATAATGACATGGCATTTGGTCAAGTCAAACATGACCTTTCATCTTCCCTCTCAAGTCAAGTCAAACTTGACCTCTAATCTCTCATGGTTGATCAAATCTAACCACTTGACTCAAGTCAATTTAATTTAATGAATCTCTATTCATTAATTTAAATTGAATTGATGAATTAAATCTAAATTAGACTCATTCAACACTTGAATCAACTTGAGTCTAACTCAATTAGTCTAATTTGGATTACTCTTAATCCAATTTGGTTCATCCCATGAACCTAATCCTCATGGTTCATCATATGAACCTAATCTCCATCTAATTGCTCTTATGTATGTGACCCTATAGGTTCTTGTAACGTTGGTAGTGTCCCTAAACCGATTTAGAAACATAAGCAATGAGCGGTATCTAGCAACACATCATTGCTACCCAAGTTACAAGAATGTTGAGCTCCAACATCACCTTTGTGACTACTAATTGTGACTCTCACAATATGTGATGATGTCCCTCTATCGTTGACATCTAGATTGACCAATCGAGGCATAGACCGTGTCATCCTCGGCACAATCTATATCTTGAACTCCAAGTAGACTCACTCTATTCAAATGAGCTAAATATCTCATATTGACTCATTTGGGCATGGCCAGCCAGCGCTGGTCTCACTCTATCAAGAATATCGATGTCACCTCCGTCATATAGGAGGGATAGATCTCATCTACATCACTCAAATCCCTCCGCATAATTTGTTACATACCCAGTAATCGCCTTTATAGTCCACCCATTTACGGGTGACGTTTGACGAAGCCAAAGTATGCAACTCCTTATGTAGGGAACCATGGTGACTTCAGGTCTAAGGACTAATATTCATACTAATAGCCACATGAGAAAGTATATGAGACTCATATAACTATCCATGATACTTTCTCATGGCGGGTCATTCAGTATACATTCTCAAATGCATACTCATGTGTCAACTTGATATCTCATATCCATGACTTGTGAGATCAAGTCATCGTGTTGACCTACATGCTAGTCTCTATGCATTAACATTGTCCCTGAATGTTAATACTCGACTAGGAATGATTAAGAGTAGTGTTCTCTATATCACCTCAATATCGATTCAACAATCAATTGATATAGATAAGAACCAACAACTCAAGGACATTATTATATTTAGTTATTTGGCACCAATACAAGTAAATATAATAACCATGCCTTTATAAATAGAAATATGATACAATAAAGTCCATACAACAATCATCACATGATTGGCTCGAGAGCTTTCACTAACAGCCAGAACTCAAGAGTGTCAAATGTACACTCCTCTATTGGTATCCACACGGACAAATGGTAAAGAAAATCAACCTAGAGTGTGATAGCACTCATGGAAGATTCGGCCAAGATAGAGGATTGGGAGAGAGCTTGAGGAAGAGCAAGGAAGAAGAAGATGGAGTTACCAACCAATTAACCTCACACCATGAAGAAAGTGGCCGGCCACAATTTAATCTTACATGCATGGATGTAACACCACCAGAGCCAATGGCCCTTGGTCTCCCTCATGAGGTGGCACCACATGATAAGTCCATGTGTGGAACATCATCATTGGCCTTCCCTCATGCCAAGACACCATGATGGCAATCAAGTCAATTCGACCATTCATCTTCCATCTCAAGTCAAGTCAAACTTGACCTCTTATCTCCCATGGTTGATCAAATCTAACCACTTGATTCAAGTCAATTTGATTTAATGAATCTCTATTAATTAATTTAAATTGACTCAATGAATCAAATCTAAATTAGACTCATTCAACACTTGAATCAAATTGAGTCTAACTCAATTAGTTTAATTTGGATTACTCTTAATCCAATTTGGTTCATCCCATGAACCTAATTCTCATGTGTGTGACCCTATAGGTTCTTGTAACGTTGTCAATGCTCCTAAACTGATTTAGGAACATAAGCAATGAGCGGTATCTAGCAACACATCATTGCTACCCAAGTTACAAGAATATTGAGCTCCAACATCACCTTTGTGACTACTAATTGTGACTCTCACAATATGTGACAATGTCCTTCTATCCTTGACATCTAGATTGACCAATTGAGGCATAAACTGTGTTATCCTTGGTACAATCTATATCTTGAACTCCAAGTAGACTCACTCTAATCAAATGAGATCAATATCTCATATTGAATCATTTGGGCATGGCCATGCTCTTGGTGATCTCACTCTATCATCACACGATGTCACATATAGAAGGATAGATTCTATCTACATCACTCACATCCCTCGCATAATTTGTTACATACCCAGAATCGCTTTATAGTCCACCCATTTATGGGTGGCGTTTTAACCAAATGTAACCCCTTATGTAGGGAACCATGGTGACTTCAAGTCTAAGGACTAATAGTCATAATAATAACCACAAGAGAAAGTGTATGACACTCATATAACGATCCATGATACTTTCTCATGGTGGGTCATTCAGTATACATTCTCCAATGCATACCCATGTGTCAACTTGATATCTCATATCCATGACTTGTGAGATCAAGTCATCTTGTTGACCTACATGCTAGTCTCTACGCATTAACATTGTCCTGAATGTTAATACTGACTAGGAATGATCAAGAGTAGTGTTCTCTATATCATCTCATTATCGATTCAACCAATCGATTGATATAGATAAGAACCTACTACTCAAGGACGTTATTATACTTAGTTATTTGGCACCAATACAAGTAAATATAATAACCATGCCTTTATAAATAGGAATATGATACAATAAAGTCCATACAATAATCATCACATGATTGACTCTAGGGCTTTCATTAACAATCTCCCACTAGCACTGGTGTCAATCACCGTAATATCTAATACTCAAGACCTAGTGTGACCATCATGCATTTTCTATGCCAAAGCCTTGGTCAAGGGATCTGCGATGTTAGCCTCTGTGGGTACTCTGCAAATCTTCACATCTCCTCTATCGATAATCTCTCGAATGAGATGGAAGCGCCGAAGTATGTGTTTGGTCCGTTGGTGTGAGCGAGGTTCTTAGCTTTAATCGCTTCATTGTTGTCACAATAGAGTTCAATGGGATCTAATGCTAGAACCACCCCAAGCTCAGTAATGAACTTGCGGATCCAAACTGCCTCCTTTGCTGTCTCAGATGTAGCGATATACTCGGGTTCTGTTGTAGAATCAACAATTGTATCCTGCTTCGAACTCTTCCAGCTCACAGCGCCACCATTCAAGCAAAACACGAACCCTGACTACGATCTATAATCATCCTGGTCAGTTTTGAAGCTGGCATCGCTATAACCCTTTACAGTTAGCTCCTCATCGCCTCCAAATATCAAGAAATATTCTTTAGTCCATCTTAAGTACTTAAAAATATTCTTGACTACTATCTAGTGACGCTCACCTAGATCTGACTGGTATCTACTCGTCATGCTCAAAGCATACGAGACATCAGGACGAGTACACAACATGGCGTACATGATAGATCCTATAGTAGATACGTAAGGGATCTTATCCATGCGATCTCCTCTCTAGAAGAAGGACTTTGAGTCTTCGAAAGACTCACACCATGTGACATCGACAGAAGTCCCTTCTTGGAATTCTGCATGGAAAATCGTAGTAATACTGTGTCAATGTATGTACTCTGACTTAGTCCAAGCAATCTCTTAGATCTATCTCTATAGATCTTAATGCCTAGAATACAGGCTGCTTCACCTAAGTCCTTCATTGAGAAGCACGTCCCTATCCAAGTCTTCACAGACTGTAGCGAAGGGATGTCATTCCCAATGAGTAGTATGTCATCCACATACAATACAAGGAATACAACTGTGTTCCCATTAATCCTCTTGTAGACACAGGGTTCATCTTCATTCTTGATGAAACTAAACTGTTTGATCGAATCATCGAATCAAAGATTCCAGCTACGAGATGCTTGCTTTAGCCCATAAATGGACCTTTGCAGCTTGCATACTTTCCCAGTATGCTGTGGATCTACAAAACCCTCAGGTTGTGTCATGTACACATCCTCGAGCAAGTTTCCATTCAGAAATGTGTTTTGACATCCATCTGCCAGATCTCATAATCGTGGTATGATGCAATAGCAAGCATGATCCGAATGGACTTAAACATCACCATTGGAGAAAAGGTTTCATCATAGTCAATACCATGAATTTGCTTGAAACCTTTAGCCACCAAACGGCCCTGATAGGAAAGCGTAAGTCCATCCATGTTAGTCTTTCTCTTAAAGACCCACTTACACCCAATGGGTTTGGCCCTTCAAGTGGATCAACCAAAGTCCATACTTGGTTGGTGTACATGGATTCCTATCTTGGATCTCATGGCCTCTAGCCATTTCATAATGGCTCATCATAGCTTCCTGATAGGAGGTAGGCTCATTCTCAATGAGCATAACGTCATCATGGTCAGACAAGAGAAATGAGTATCTTTCAGGCTGACGACGTACCCTATCAGACCTGTGAAGAGATAGGTCTACTCAGTGGTTGTTCCACAACTCTGTGTGCAACAATCTCATCACCCACAACACTGTGTGGTTCCTGTTCAACCTCCATCAAGGCCTCAGTGCTATGGTCCTTATCTTGAATTTCTTCAAGATCGAACGTACTCCCACTAGTTTTTCTAGAAACAAAATCCCTTTCTAGAAAAACCCGATGTTACCACAAACACTTTGTGTTGTGAGAATGTAGAAATAATATCTCTTAGTCTCCTTGGGATATCCAACAAAATAACACCTTATCGGATTTGGGTCTCGGTTTATGCGAGACTTGAAGTCGAACATAAGCCTCAACCCCAAATCCTCATGAAAGACAATCTTGGGATTTCTTCCTTGTCCATATCTTATATGGTGTCTTTATCACAATCTTGGATGGTACATGGTTAAGGGTGAATGTTGCTTTGTGTTTAGAGCATATCTCCCAAAGGATATAGGAAGATTTGTGTGACTCATCATAGATCGTACCATATCTAATAAGTACGATTCCTCCTTTCGGATACACCATTCCTTTGTGGTGTTCAAGGAGGAGTGAGTTGGGATAGAATCCACACTGGCTAGATAGTCCACATGGCTAAGTATTATTCACCACCTCGATCGATCGAAGGATTTAAATATCTTGCGTTTATTTGTACTTCATTCTTGAATTCTTTGAACTTTTCAAAGGATTTATTTATGTCATCAAGATACACATAACCATATCTCAAGTCATCATAAAAGTACATGAAGTAAATATAATCTACCTCTTGAAAGGGTCCATACATCACTATGTATAAGTCCTAACAAGTTTGATTCTCTTTATTATGTCACTAAAGGGAGTTCTTGGTCATCTTCCTAGAAGGCAAGACTTGCATCTCATATGATTCAAAATCAAATGAGTCGATCCCATCCTTATGGAGGCGAGGATAAGCGACTCTCATTTTTATGTGACCTAGGCAATGTACGAGAGATAGGTTTGGTTCAACTCATTTGACTTGAACCTTTTGGTACTATGTTATAGATGGGGCTCTAAGTCTCTAGAGTAAGTTAAAGCATAGATCATAAGTTCCCAGATACAAACTGACCATGCTCCATTGCCTACTCTTTTGTTTTCTATTGGACATAAGTACAAATGAGGTATACATATCTAATACCATGATAAAGAAATAGATAGATGACTTCTATAATATTTATAAAATAGAAGTCTCACTTCTCTTCTTCTTAAGATCTTCCGTATGCATGCTGCGATTCAGCTTCCAGTGTCCAACTTCCTTGCGGTGAAGCAAGCCCTTCCTTGGCCACCCCTCCTTTGGGTTTCTTTGCTTTGCCTTTGCCCTTGGCTTTTTCCTTACCTTTGTCTTTCTTTCTTTTGCAGAGTCGATTTTCCCTTCCCTTAGGTTGAGCTGAGTTCTCAATCTTTGAGCATCTCGAGGATGACTTATCAATTTTATTCATGTTGTAATTCATTAAAAATTGATTCTATGGCAAAAGCGCAAGATCAAGTCGTTGACTCTTGGCCAAGTGGGAATCTAATCTCTATAGGTTTTCGATCATCTTGAGTACATATGGACCTACGAGAGTCCCATCTTGCATTTGGACCCAAATTCCTTAGAGACTTCATATCTCGTGTCTTGCTTGTCCTTGATATAGTTGATGATATGTTCAACCATATCATAAGCATTCATGAACTTCGCTTATACGAGGAGTTCATAGCATGCAAGCATTGAGACATGACATCTAATGCATCATCTTGATGCTTCTTGTAAGCATCTTTGTAAACTTCCTTGAGTGGTGAGGTGCCTGAATTTGCTCGCGTACAATTTCCTTTCTTGGGTGAGAATGATTCTCTGGTTCTGCAGTCAAGAAATTTGCTCCATTGAGCTTGTCCTTCTCAACAAAAGAGAGAAGTGTTCGTGTTTGTCGACATCTAATCTACACATACATATGAAATTAAATTAATATCATATTCCTTTTATCATTTAATTAGGCCTTTAATCAAATGATCCCCTTTGAAATTATAGGAATTTTGAGAATCAAAGATGAATGCTTTGGTCAACATATATTATAAAAACTAGCTATAATTCTTACAAACCACATCATCTACGCCTTTGAGTTACTATTGGCTAAACTTAGTTCTCAAGTACATAATTTTCTTCAATTGCCCTTTGCAGATTGTCCTTTGCTTCCTATCTTTCTAAGGTTTGTGTTTTATATGCCACTCAAGAATGTATCTACTCGACTTGGTGAGACATTCTAGTATAATAATCATAAGATAGATGACATAGCATGCTAGAGTGATAGTATATATATATATATATATATCTATAAGATTAATTTCTTATTCTTGTTAACCTCCTTAGCAATGAGATGATGGTCGGTAGATGATGTAAGTCCTCTTGATCTCTATTATTACATCACCAAGACATATCTATTCTACTAGAAAGTCATTTTAGTCATACAAGCACTTTATATATATATATATATAAAAAACTCTCTATATCATTAGTTTCAATGTGGAAGCATGATCTTCAAACTCTGACCATAGAAGATTACACACACTCGAGTATAACACTCATCAATTGATTGCATTAGTATCGGCAGTGTTGATCATAATTTCATCCTTGAGTCATACTCATCGATCACACTGCTATATTATATTTTTTCAATTTTATAACAAGCTAAAGGACCCGAGCATTACAAATGTCGACCACGACCAAAACAACAAAACTATATATTGGTGTAAAAATCTTAATTATATAATTAAATTAACCTATATTAAAAACTTTACCTACCCATAGATGACCTCTTTGCCCAATTTCTATCAGATGTCATCATGAATTACTATTACTTAACTAAACAAATAGGTACTTACACTATATATATAACTCTGTCAATTAGCGTAACATGATAGAATAATGGAGTTACCATGGAGGTAAAGTATCAAGCATAAATAATAAGAAATCAAGTAACATGATCTATAAGATGAATGCATCTAAATCTACATATGCATTGAAACTACCGAGCCAATTACCTCCCTATGAGTGGCAAATAATCCTCACATGATGATGTGGAAGATCATATATAAACATGCAGTCATAATAGCAACTATGATAAGACAAATTGATCGGATAAATACATTCCCTACTCAAGTCAAGTCAAACTCAGTCCTCTTATCAAGCATGGTTGATCATGAGCACACACCTCTTGATTCAAGTCAATCTACATTTAATGAATAGATACAATTAACTCTCCGTAAGACAAATTGACTCGATGAACAATCAAATTAGACTCATATCTAAATCAACTTGAATCAATTGAGTCTAACTCAGAATCTGTCTAATTTGGAAATTGACTTAATCAATTTGGTCATCTGAACAATCCCATGGTTCATCATATGAACCTAATCTCATTCATACATGAACCTAATCTCATCTTAATTGCAACTTTGTGACATGACTCTATAGGTTCTTACGGATAAATCAATGCTCTAAATGATTTAGGAACATAAACAATGAGCGGTATCTAGCAACACATCATTGCTACCCAAGTTACAAGAATGTTGAGCTCCAACATCACCTTTGTGACTACTAATTGTGACTCTCACAATATGTGACAATGTCCCTCTATCCTTGACATCTAGATTGACCAATTGAGGCATGACCGGCATATCGTCACAATCTATATCTTGAACTTCAAGTAGACTCACTCTAATCAAATGAGCTCAATATCTCATATTGACTCATTTGGGCATGGCCATGCACTTGGTGGTCTCACTCTATCAAAAATAACGATGTCACTCCCGTCATATAGGAGGGATAGATCTCATGTACATCACTCACATCCCTCCGCATAATTTATTATATACCTAGTAATAGACTTTATAGTCCACCCATTTACGGGTGATATTTGATGAAGCCAAAGTATGCAACTCCTTATGTAGGGAACTATGGTGACTTCAGGTCTAAGGACTAATAGTCATACTAATAGCCACATGAGAAAGTATATGACACTCATATAACGATCCATGATACTTTCTCATGGTGGAACATTCAGTATACATTCTCCAATGCATATCCATGTGTCAACTTGATATCTCATATCCATGACTTGTGAGATCAAGTCATCGTGTTGACCTACGTTCTAGTCTCTACGCATTAACATTGTCCCTGATTGTTAATACTTGACTAGGAATAATTAAGAGTAGTATTCTCTATATCATCTCATTATCGATTAAACCAATCTATTGATATAGACAAGAACCTACTACTCAAGGACGTTATTATACTTAGTTATTTGGCACCAATACAAGTAAATATAATAACCATGCCTTTATAAATAGGAATATGATACAATAAAGTCCATACAACAATCATCACATGATAGGCTCTAGGGCTTTCACTAACACTATGTATGATTGGGAATTGCTATGGAAATATATATTTAGTTTATCTTTATAACGTGTATAAGTGTGGGATTTTAAAAATATTTTGGTATATTATTTTATTTAAATTTCTGTGGTTATTTGTCAATTCTTAACATATTTTATGAGTTTTGATTTATTGAAAATTCTCCCATATTTTTTCTTATACCTTAAATTTGTAGGAGACCAATACTATTTTGACTAGACTCGAGTTAGATCAAATGCTCAAGGTTATAAATTTCAAACTATAATCTATCGAACTCATAGTATCTTAACTCCCATAGCCTCCTCAATCTGTTTGATCACGGATATGTCTAAGCATCCATCAAGATATGGAGAGATCGGATGGTTTCCCCCATCTTCGCTCCTTGCGAGGGCTCGAACACCACGAATCACCATTGGTCGAAATTATCACGGGGTTTGGCGGGGTAAGTTACGGAACCTCTTCTACATGGCTTATCGCTTAAATACAAGAGTATTTCACATTTCCAAAATATTCTTCTACCATCATGAGCTACCATGGTAAGCCAAAGAAAATCTACACCTCCATAATCACAACACAAGATTTGAATAGATCCTCCAGAGGTCTAAATGATACACTCTGTATAATCTATTTGGGATAAAGCGTTGCACTATCAATCGAAGCTCTTGCCCTAGTATCAATGTGATTTATCTCTGCGATATAAATACTCATTAAATCGCGAATCCCTATGGACAATATGGTACTTAAAAGTAATGAGTCAATCGATAACTGTCTCTCAAGTATCATGATTCTTAGGATATTCATGATCGACCGAGAAATATTTAAAAATTGGCTTTGGTCGACCAAGTCACCATGATTCCTTACGGGTTCACAATCATTGCACAATCAATCGTGATATGTACTTCATGTAACAAATTAGGAATCGAAATGTTTTCTATCCCTCCTATATGATGGGTGAAATCATGATTCTTGAGTGAGACCACTAAATGCATATAAACATCCTTGAATCAAGATTGATAGAACTCTCTTTATACCATTAGATATGAACTCTTTGACTCGGTACATCAATTATCTAGATGTCATGAATAGAGAAATCTCATGATATGCTTCCTATAGCGACTCTTGGTTACTGTGTTGTTGGATCACACTATCCTTCTGGTATCTGGATATTCTCAGAGATCCGCTTAAACATAAGAAATTCACACAGTCAGTGTGAATTTCAGAGATTAGCGACAATCTTCCTTGTTGTGATAGCATTAAATGATGACCAATCGTAAGAGAATTAAAATGGGTTGTTAAGTCAACTCAAAGCATGACTTGGATTTTACATGGATTCATCGAGATTCATGATTGAGCTAAATCACGTGTCAGCGACTGATGACTATCGTAGTCTTAGCGCGTGGTGAGCAAAATGCCTCATGTCAGCGATTTGCTTCGGTGGTGACTGAAGCGATGCATCCGCCATCAACCTTCTTATTCAGGAAGGATTAACATATACTTGCATAAAGTGGAAACTTGGCATCTTTTCAGTTCTCACTCTTCCTTCTAAATGATTCACATCACCTGTCATTACTAAGTACTTGTATACTAATGCTTAAGCATCTCATACCATCAGGACTAAGAACAAAACTCAACTGGTGGTCATACTACGCACAACCTCCATCGGGAGTTACACAACTCCAAACATGCATCGTCATTTCATAGATACTTCTTCTTAACATAGAACATGCATCATTATTTCATAGATACTTCTTCTTAAACATAGGGCATGCATCATCAGTTCATAAGTACTTAGTTCAAATTCATAAACTAAATCATCTTAGGGAAAACATGCATAAAGAACATAACAGATCTCCTCCACCATGCCACTACCACACACACTTTACCCCTCCTGTTGCTCCCTTTAGTTTAGCCACCCTTTACCCTTATCTGTAGTACAAGGGAACATAAACTATAAGCACATAGGCTTAGTAAGATCCTGTCCTACTCACAAAAACCATACATAAGCATAACATGTAAACATATAAAGACATAAGCAGGCATAACTTGAATATAACATCGTAGAACCTAAGCAGGCATAACATAAACATAACATCATAGACATAAGCAAGCATAACATGAATATAACATCATAGACATAAGTAGGCATAACATAAACATAGCATCATAGACATAAGCAAGCATAACATGAATATAACATCGTAGAACAAAAGCAGGCATAACATAAACATAACATCATAGACATAAGCAAGCATAACATGAATATAACATCGTAGAACATAAGCAGGCATAACATAAACATAACATCATAGACATAAGCATGCATAACATGGATATAACATCATAGACATAAGCATGCATAACATAAACATAGCATAATATACATAAGCAAGCATAACATGAATATAACATCATAGAACATAAGCAGGCATAACATAAACATAACATCATAGACATAAGCAAGCATAACATGAATATAACATCATAGACATAAGCAGGCATAACATAAAGGTACATGCAGGATGCTCTTCGAAACATATATTATAGGTATTTGAACATAAATCTCAACATATTAGGCCCGGCTTTGTACCACATCATCATCATCATAGCACGCATCCATAAATAGACCCGAGGTAGCTAATCTCGAACCTACTAGGTTACTAGGCCCGTACTATGTCCGTCGACCTAGGGGCCATCATCATAACATAGAAGCTCATTCTAGGCCGTGCATTTATGACCACCTAGGGCATCCGGGAGCCCATCCTGTACTAGGTCCATACTATGACATGACCTAGGTTTTATCATAACATATCATATTTCATTTCATAAACATATCATTTTCCTTATCATTGCATATCATATTTTTCTTCTTCTTCATATCATAACATATTTCTTCTTCATAACATATCATATGGCTTTCATAACATATTTCTTCTTCATATCATATCATGTTTCTTTTCATGCACATCATGTTCCTTCCTTTTAACACATCATACATTCATATAATCACAAGGTAATGAGCATAACATGATCACAACATCACACTAATATAAGCATGGCATAAGGCATAAACATCATGAACAAGTATACATGGAATGACCAAAACTTCATGGAGTTCTATCAAAGTTTTAAACACCAAACAACTTATATATGGTCTAACTAACCACATGTTAATTCTTTAACATATAAAGCATGGCATGGGAGGGCACTTAGGGTTTTAAATAAACCTTGGCCGAGAGTTCCAAGACAACCTAAGATCCATTTCTTAAATCTATCTTAGCTTTCACATGTTACCTATATCTACATTCAAAACATAACATGGTAATTTATAGATCATAGCATGTTAGGCTTAAATGGGTCTTTGCCGAATGGGTTTAAAGGACATAAGGCTCAACCACTTAACTCTAGGTTAGCCAACAACATGTTATCTTCATCTAACATCAAAAGTTATCATGAACTTATCTAAACATGCCATAGAAACACCCATAGGTGTCTTGGCCGAATGGTTTAAAAGGGCTTTAAGGATCAACACTTAAATCTAGGTTAGCCAACAACATGTTATCTTCATCTACCATCAAAACATAGCATGAACTTATCTATAACATAGCATAGAATATGTTATCTTCTTCTAACATCAAACATGGCATGAACTCATTTAAAACATAGCATAGAACATGTTATCTTCGTCTATCATCAAAACATAGCATAAGCTCATCTAAAACATGGCATAGAAAATCACCTTAGGGGTCTAGATGGACTTGGCCGAGAGATTTAGGGGAGGTTGAGGATCAACCACTTAACCAAACTCATCTAGACATCTATCATCTTCATATTAACACAAGTTTTAGCATGGATTTTCATGGAGAGCATAAATATTGGTCTTGGCTGAAATTTCCTTGGGGTTTTTAAGGTCAAACACTTAACCTAATCCATCTAGCATCCTATCTTTATCATGTTCATACAAGATATGGCATGGATCTTCATGGAAAACTCAAACAAAGGTCTTGGCCGAATGGTTTTAAAGGGATTGACACAATAACATCAATCGAAAACTACTTGTATGCAGGTGAGGGGGATACTTACATTCTTCACTTTGCTTTTAGTTGGAAGATAACCTAAGGGAAGCCAAACCTAGCCTTCTTCTTGCTTGGATAGTTCTCGGAAAAAGATGAAAAGGGGAGCTTAGGGTTCGGTGAGGAAGAATATGAGAAGGAGAGAAAAACAATTTGGTTTCTCATGTCTCCTCATTCCCCCTATTTATTCACTTGAAGTGTCCCTTAGTCTCCCTTACCCCTAACTATAATTTCCCATATTCCTCTAATACTACAACCCTGCTGGGCTTTTGGTTATTGGATTCATCTTTAGGGCTTAGCTATATACTAGAGGTTTATGGTTCAATTCCTAGGCCTTGCATCCCTTTTTGGCTCCTTTTCTTTTATTTTTGAAAGAGCCCACATAAAACCCATTATAATCATGCAAAAATTCTTGTAAAATTTCTAGGAATTTTACGGGCGTTACAATCCTTCATACCTTTTAAAAGTTTCATCCTCAAAACTTAGAACAATTCCGGGTACTTCTGTTTCATGTCCTCCTCGCGTTCCCAGGTAGCTTCTTCGTACCGTTGATTTTTCCATAGGACCTTTACTAAGGGAACCTCTTTATTCCTTAGCGTCTTGACTTCTCGGTCTAATATCTGGATAGGCCGACTTTCATAACTCAGGTCCTCTTGAACTTGCACTGTTTGTGGCTCGATCACTTGGTCCATACTGGAAATGCACTTCTTGAGCATCGAAACGTGGAACATGTTGTGAATAGCCGACATCTCTTGAGGCAGCTCTAGCTCGTAAGCTACCTTGCCAACTCTCTTCAATATCGGATATGGTCCCACGTAGGACAGACTCAGCTTACCCTTCCTATCGAATCTCATCACTCCCTTCATAGGGGTCACTTTGAGGAATACCAGATCCCCGACTTCGAATTCTAACGGTCTACTCCGCATATCTGCATAGCTCTTTTGTCAGCTCTGAGCAGTCTCAATTCTTTGGCGGATGTTCTGTATAGCTCGGGTGGTGTCGTCAATGAAGTTTGTCTGGAGTCCCATCCCCTTCTTTTCACCACCCTCGTACCAGCATATAGGAGATCTACATTTCCTCCCATATAGAGCCTCGTAGGGCGCCATTCCAATAGTAGCTTGGTAGCTATTGTTGTAGGCGAATTCTGCCAAGCATAAGTATCGGCACCATCTCCCTTTGAAATCCAGGGTGCAAGCTCGTAACATATCCTCCAGTACTTGATTTACTATTTCGGTCTGTCCGTCCATCTGAGGATGGAAGGTAGTACTGAACAATAGCTTCATGCCAAGGGCCTTCTGAACACATTCCCAGAAATGGGAAATAAAGCGACCATCTCTGTCAAAAATGATGGTCTTAGGAATCCCATGTAATCTGATAATTTCCTTAGCATATAATTGAGCCAGTTGCTCAGTCGAATAGGTCATCTTGATGGCTAAGAAATGGGCAGACTTCGTCAATCTGTCCACAATTACCCATATAGCATCATATCCGTTTATTGTCTTGGGCAATCCTGAGATGAAATCCATAGAAATATCCTCCCATTTCAATTCTGGAATCTGAATCGGCTGCAGTGTTCCCCCAGGCCTCTGGTGTTCTGCTTTAATCCTTTGGCAGGTATGGCAGGTACTGACATATTGAGCCACATCTCTTTTCATTCCAAACCACCAGAATTTTCTTTTCAGGTCTTGGTACATCTTGGTGGTTCCAGGATGCATCGCATAAGGAGTTCCGTGAGCTTCCTCAAATATCTTCTGTCGTAATTCTAGGTCATCAGGAATATACAAGCGATCCCTGAGGTAGAGTATTCCACTGTCAGAGATACGAAACCCATCATCCTTTCCTTCTAGGACCTCTTGCGGGTTTGCTTTTCCAGTATATTGTCGAACAGCGTCGGTGCTATCGTCATGGTCGAGAGCTGTCCGGAAATGATTTCAACCCCGTAACGCATAATCTCCTTTTCTAAGGGCCGAGATAACACTGATAGAGACATCAAGGCGGTGCAGGACCTCCGGCTGAGTGCATCAACCACCTTGTTCACTTTTCCTGGATGGTAGAAGATCTCACAGTCATAATCCTTGACGAGCTCGAGCCATCTGCATTGTCTCATGTTCAGGTCCTTCTGTGTGAAGAAATATTTCAGGCTCTGGTGGTCTGTATAAATCCTACACTGAGCTCCATATAGATAATGCCTCCATGTTTTTAGAGCAAAGACCACGACCGCTAACTCTAGATCGTGAGTGGGATAATTCCTTTCATGTTCTTTGAGTTGCCTAGAGGAGTAGGCAATGACCTTGTCATTCTGCATGAGTACAGCTCTGAGTCCCAACTTGGAAGCATCACTGTACATGTCGAAGCCTTCATTATTGTCCGGAAGAGCAAGGATTGGAGCGCTGGTCAGTCTCTTTTTCAATTCTGTGAAACTCTTCTCGCAGGCGTCCGTCCATTCATACTTTTTGTTCTTTCTGGTGAGGACTGTCATAGGGGCTGTAATTCTAGAGAAGTTCTCTACAAACTTCCTGTAGTAGCTTGCTAGCCCAAGAAAGCTTCTGATCTCACTGGCATTCTTTGGTTGGTTCTAGTTACTCATAGCTTCAATCTTTATTGGGTCTACCATCACTCTGTGCTTGGATATAACGTGACCCAAAAATGATACTTGATCGAGCCAGAATTTGCATTTGGAGAACTTTGCATACAGCTGCTTTTCTCGAAGAATCTGTAATACCATATTCAGGTGTTATGTGTGCTCTTCTGAGGTTCTCGAATATATCAGTATATCGTCGATGAAAACGATTACAAATTTGTTGAGGAATGCCAAGAATACCCGATTCATCAGATCCATGAACATAGCAGGTTCATTCGTCACTCCGAAGGGCATAACTACGAACTCATAATGTCCGTAACTTGTTCGGAAAGTCGTCTTTGGTATATCATCTAGTTTCACTTTCACTTGATGATAGCCATACCTTAGGTCAATCTTAGAGAAGACGGTGGCACCCTTTAGTTGGTCGAACAGGTCGTCAATCTGCGGTAAAGGGTACCTATTTTTTATCGTCACATTATTTAGCGCTCGGTAGTCTATGCACATTCGCATAGACCCATCTTTCTTCTTTACCAACAGTACTGGAGCTCCCAGGGAGAGCGAAATACTATCTCATCGACTCTATTACTACGTCTTCCATATATTACTGTCTCATCGACTCTATTACTACGTCTTCCATATATTACTGTCTCATCGACTCTATTACTATGTATTCCATATATTACTGTCTCATCGACTCTATTACTACGTCTTCAATATATTACTATCTCATCGACTCTATTACTACGTCTTCCAGCCATGTTTATCTTCATATATTAGAATAAGGACAGTATGAGATTATCATTCATCTATCTATCCATATTTAAACTAAGGGTAGCATAAGGGTATCATACATATTTTCATGCATATTTAAGCTAAAAGCATTCCTTATCATACATGAACAAAATAGAGTAGGCATAGAAATTCTTACGTGGAGCGGTAGGATTTGGAGCTTGATGTGTGTGTAGTGGAAACGCAGATCTGCTCTAATACCAACCTGTCACGCCCGCCCTTTCCCAGGGGTCTGGAGGGGCGGCGTGCGACGCAATCGTACATACATACATTACATTACAGCAGAAGACTACCTATACTTCTTACAGCAGAAGACTTTAGACTAATTATTATTATTTTTTAACATAAACATGCATCGTCATTTCATAGATACTTCTTCTTAACATAGAACATGCATCATTATTTCATAGATACTTCTTCTTAACATAGGGCATGCATCATCAGTTCATAAGTACTTAGTTCAAATTCATAAACTAAATCATCTTAGGGAAAACATGCATAAATAACATAATAAATCTCCTCCACCATGCCACTACCACACACACTTTGCCCCTCCTGCTGCTCCCTTTAGTTTAGCCACCCTTTACCCTTATCTGCAGTACAAATGAACATAAACTATAAGCACATAGGCTTAGTAAAATCTTGTCATACTCACAAAAACCATACGTAACCATAACATGTAAACATACAAAGACATAAGCAGACATAACTTGAATATAACATCGTAGAACCTAAGCAGGCATAACATAAACATAACATCATAGACATAAGCAAACATAACATGAATATAACATCATAGACATAAGCAGGCATAACATAAATATAATATCATAGACATAAGCAAGCATAACATGAATATAACATCGTAGAACATAAGCAGACATAACATAAACATAACATCATAGACATAAGCAAGCATAACATGAATATAACATCGTAGAACATAAGCAGGCATAACATAAACATAACATCATAGACATAAGCAAGCATAACATGAATATAACATCATAGACATAAGCAGGCATAACATAAACATAGCATCATAGACATAAGCAAGCATAACATGAATATAACATCGTAGAACATAAGCAGGCATAACATAAACATAACATCATAGACATAAGCAAGCATAACATGAATATAACATCATAAGCAGGCATAACATAAAGGTACATGCAGGATGCTCTTCGAAACATATATTATAGGTATTTGAACATAAATCTCAACATATTGGACCCGACTTTGTACCACATCATCATCATCATAGCGCGCATCCATAAATAGACCCGTGGTAGCTAATCTCGAACCTACTAGGTTACTAGGCCCGTACTATGTCCGTCGACCTAGGAGCCATCATCATAACATAGAAGTCCATCCTAGGCCCGTACTTATGACCGTCGGCCTAGGGCATCTGGGAGCCCATCCCGTACTAGTTCCGTACTATGACCGTCGACCTAGGGGCAATCATAACATAGAAGCCCATCCTAGGCTGCATTTAAGTCCGTCGGCCTAGGGCATCTTAGGAGCCCATCCCTTTGGACCTTGTTAGGGTCCTGGTACAAGCCATGTAGAAAGTAAAATACATACATGCTTCTTATCATAACATATCATATTTCATTTCATAAACATATCATTTTCCTTATCATGGCATATCATATTTTTCTTCTTCATATCATAACATATTTTTTCTTCATAACATATCATATGGCTTTCATAACATGTTTCTTCTTCATATCATATAATGTTTCTTTTCATGCACATCATGTTCCTTCCTTATAACACATCATACATTCATATAATCACAAGGTAATGAGCATAACATGATCACAACATCACACATATATAAGTATGGCATAAGGCATAAACATCATGAACAAGTATACATGGAATGACCAAAACTTCATGGAGTTCTATCAAAGTTTTAAACACTAAACAACTTATATATGGTCTAACTAACCACATGTTAATTCTTTAACATATAAAGCATGGCATGGGAGGGCACTTAGGGTTTTCAATAAATCTTGGCCGAGAGTTCCAAGACAACCTAAGATTCATTTCTTAAATCTAGCTTAGCTTTCACATGTTACCTATATCTACATTCAAAACATAACATGGTAATTTATAGATCATAGCATGTTAGTCTTAAATGGGTCTTGGTCGAATGGGTTTAAAGGACATAAGGCTCAACCACTTAACTCTAGGTTAGCCAACAACATGTTATCTTCATCTAACATCAAAAGTTATCATTAACTTATCTAAACATGCCATAGAAACACCCATAGGGGTCTTGGCCGAATGGTTTAAAAGGGCTTTAAGGATCAACACTTCAATCTAGGTTAGCCAACAACATGTTATCTTCATCTACCATCAAAACATAGCATGAACTTATCTATAACATAGCATAGAACATGTTATCTTCTTCTAACATCAAACATGGCATGAACTCATTTAAAAACTAGCATAGAACATGTTATCTTCATCTAGCATCAAAACATAGCATAATCTCATCTAAAACATGGCATAGAAAATCACCTTAGGGGTCTAGATGGACTTGGCCGAGAGTTTTAGGGGAGGTTGAGGATCAACCACTTAACCAAACTCATCTAGACATCTATCATCTTCATATTAACACAAGTTTTAGCATGGATTTTCATGGAGAGCACAAATATTGGTCTTGGCCGAAATTTCCTTGGGGTTTTTAAGGTCAAAAACTTAACCTAATCCATCTAGCATCCTATCTTTATCATTTTCATACAAGATATGGCATGGATCTTTATGGAAAACTCAAACAAAGGTCTTGGCCGAATGGTTTTAAAGGGATTGACACAATAACATCAATCGAAAACTACTTGTATGCAGGTGAGGGGGATACTTACATCCTTCGCTTTGCTTTTAGTTGGAAGATAACCTAAGGGAAGCCAAACCTAGCCTTCTTCTTTCTTGGATAGTTCTCGGAAAAAGATGAAAAGGGGAGCTTAGGGTTCGGTGAGGAAAAAGGTGAAAAGGAGAGAAAAACAATTTGGTTTCTCATGTCTCTTCATTCCCCCTATTTATTCACTTGAAGTGTCCCTTAGTCTCCCTTACCCCTAACTATAATTTCCCATATTCCTCTAATAGTACAACCCTGCTGGGCTTTTTGTTATTGGATGCATCCTTAGGGCTTAGCTATCTACTAGAGGTTTGGGGTTCAATTCCTAGGCCTTGCATCCCTTTTTGGCTCCTTTTCTTTTATTTTTGAAAGAGCCCACATAAAGCTCATTATAATCATGCAAAAATTCTTATAAAATTTCTAGGAATTTTACAGGCATTACAGATCTAAGGTAGATCTAAGTTTTCTTGACACGTACATGTATTATTTTTGTTAATCTTCGTATGGATCCGTGGCCGACTTCTGAGGTTTTCGCAATGCAAAAAGCTATTTTTATAGCTCGGATAGTCGAACACCATCAGCTTCTTCCTCCGCTCCAAGCTCTGCTGCCGACCAATTTGAGAAGGGGTTTTCCCCTCTGATTGGCCAAGCACCCTTCTCTTCAGCCCGACGATCACCTTCTTCATCGACAGCAGCATCCAACCTCCGGTGGTAGCTCATCTTCATTTCCGACAGCTTATCTCTTCCTTCAACAGCAACTTCCATCATCTCTGATAGCCCAATTCCATCTTTTGGATAGGAAGTTCATCCAATCTTTGATATGTTTTGATTGTTTCTTCATTTAGTTTGCGTTGAATGATTGTAATCGAATACCTTCGATATTTAGATTGCATGTACTCAATTTACTTTGTTTTATGCTTATGTAGTATTCGATGAAATGTTTCTTTGGGTAATTAGATTGTAGTTGTTGCATTTAGTTAGTTTAATATCTTGCAATTTTCTATTTGGTTTAATGTTTGAGTTAGGTTTATGTTTGTTAATTTGATGCAAGTATATTAGGATGCTTAGTTTAAGTTTCCTTTAATTTCATCACAATTGTAGTTTAGTTAAATTAGAGTTTTAATTACATGCATTGTCATTCATTTAGTTGGATTAGACTTTTAAATTCCAAACCCCAATTATAATAGAAAATCCAAAGCAATAATTACCAATCCTAAGACTACTATTCTCTTGATTACACTCGTTGAGAAATGATCCGAGTCGTTCACTATGCTATATTAGCGTAGAGAGGGTTTGGTAATTAATTTGTAATGATACCATGACAAAGATCGTTATCATAAGGGCAGTCGACTCTTGATATATCCGTTGGGTAGATTTTAACGCAGATGGAGTCTTTGTGAGACAATGGATAGGCTAACAGTTGGCTAATGACTTTTGATAGTCGACTACTTGGCATGAAATCAACCCGATGCATGTTATAAAAGGAGAAGCTTGAGGAGGATTTTTCAAGTGATTTTTGGGGCAATTTTGAAGGGGACGTGTTGTTGCATTAAGAGCAATCCAAAGCAAGCAATCAAAAGTTCTCTTGTAAAATTTTCTTTACTTATTGTTGTATTTTTTTCTTGTTTAGATTGTATCTTGTGTTCTTATTATTGTAATACTTTTGTACAAGGTTTCCCACCTCCAGCGTGTTGCTGAGAAGGAGAGAGTTATAGTGGTATGGACACTAGGGCTCGCCGTAGAGTAGGAATCGTAGATTTTGAACCACGTATATCTTTTAGTTGTGCTTGTGGTGTATTTTAGTTTGTTCATTTTATTTTGTATATTCTACTGCATAGTAATATTTTGTAGACAAGTACGCGATCGAATCAAAAGAGAAATCGAAATCGCTATTCACCCCCTCTTGTGTGACGTCATTGACCCTACAACCTGTGCTTATAGGATAGCTTGTGAAGCTATATGTATATATGGACATGCCTATAAGCTGGGCTTGCCTTTATATTTTGATCAAGATGAGATTATTTGGAAATTGATGAATGAAGTAAATGCACCCACCATTTATTATACCAATTTGGAACTAGATTAGATTCATATGTTGAATTCTGGATTAGACATTGGGAATGTATAGATCACAATATGTATGATGTTGATTTGAGAAAACCATGCACTCTTAATTGGTAAAGATAATAACATTATAGCATGTGATTCATACCACATGTGCTAAGGAAATAATAAGGGTAGTAGGGAAATGGATCCCTACTTCTCTACTATGTGAGCCTTTTGAGATTATATGTTGATCTCAGTATTTGTCCTGAGTGACTATTTAGCTGTCTACTTGAAGTTTTAATCAGGGTTTGCTACTTTAGCATGTAAACCTATAACTAGGGATGATGTGGTCTAGGAAAGTGATTGATTAAAATGAATGGATTCTAGCTAAAAAGGAAGATTAAATAGATTTACATCTTTTCATGTTATTCACTTGTCGACCAATTTTTGTTATATACAAAAAAAGAATTGTGAATATTGAGAATTGATGAATGTGAGCACGACCTCAAATCTCCGACGTGAACCATCAAGGACTCAAAGTGGGCATCCCGTTCAACGTCCGCAAGTGCATGGATATCGTCAAGTAATAAAAGATTATTGATCCCACAAAGAGTGAGATTCGAGTACTGTTTGTCTAGTGGATCTCGTTGTTCGGAGTCAATGCCCTAAAGACGGAGGTTACGAGGTTGACGATAGTCCTAACTCAAGTACGGTGTCACTCAGAGGAAGTGAAGGTAAGTTCGAAGTTCCCTAAGAGGATTCTAGGACTTTGGTTTCACTTGTGCGCCGTGAAACATGTTATCAACTAAATGCTTTCTAGTTCTCTAATTATGATCTTGCGGGAGGATCATCATACATTTGCCCGATGAACTTTTCCTTCTACCAAGAACTACCTATTCCTAACCAAGTTTACCTTTCGGATCATCAGATCTCAGGGGGTCAATACCGTTGGGAGCCCTTTGTCACTAAGGTCCCTCAATCCTTCTCAAGTTAATTTCTCCTACTTTGTCCCTTATGCTAAGATAGGCTATTGGGTATAAGGATGTCCTAATAATCCCTATGAAGAGTATGAATGTATTTCATTTCCTACTCTATCATATTCTACTATCTACAGTTATCGAAGGGAGGACAACTGCAAGTTTCCTCCTTGTTTCTCCTAGGTTTTTGATACAAAGGCTATCACCCTTTGTATCGGCTATGCGCACTAGATATAGAATCAAAACATAATTTTCATCGATCCAAACAACACCCATTGCAAATATAAATTCAGAATGTAGAAAAGTTATTCGAGCTAGCATGTCCAATGTGCACAAGCTACTCCCTAATCCTAGAATCGAAGTATCTACTCCATAGATGAAAAAGAATAGACACAAGGTATCATAGAATGAATCATTACAATGTAAAGATGTCTAAGAATGAAATCACAGTACTCTTGGTCATTCTATTTAGAGTTGGAGCACATATTTTGGTCCTCGAGCTGCTTCCTTCCTCCCTGTTGTGAGTCTCCGGTGCTTTCCTAGGCACCATCATGTCGTTCTAGCCATTGGGCCTCTCCCCTAGGGTTTGGGCATGCCTTCCTTTTTATAGACGTAAAATCGACCCTTCATAAATCACACAAAAACCCTAGTCATGTCGAAACTGCCCAGCGCTACACGGCTGTGTGGAATCCACACAGTCGACCGTGTGGGGCGTTGGGATGGCTGGCTTCGTGGTTTGGACATGGTCGTGTGGAATTCACATGGTCGCCCGTGTTTGCCTCTGTTCCACCTAGTGAATGTCTTCCTTTTGCTCCAAAAATGTGTCGTTTCACCTATAAAATGTCATCCTTCACACAAAAGTAACAAAAGCAGATCTCCGAACCAAAAAATAGGAAATGCATGCAAAATAAAGTAGAATATGCAAGAAACAAGGATAAAATGTAACGAGATGTGTGCAAAAACTACTCCTAAAATCCTATATATTTTACTCACATCAATCCCCCTAGACCTACTCAAGCCAACCTCATTGTCATAAAGATAGGAACCTTCTACTCAAGGATGTTATTATACTTAGTTATTTAGCATCAATACAAGTAAGTATAATAACCATAAAGAAATGCCTTTATAAATAGGAATATGATACAACAAAGTTCATACAACAATCATCACATAATTGGCTTTAGGGCCTTCACTAACAATCTCCCACTAGCACTAGCGCCAATCACTGTAGTATCTAATACCCAATGACCTAGTGTGACCATCATGCTTTTTCTGTGCCAAAGACTTGGTCAAGGGATATGCGACGTTAGCCTCTGTGGGTACTCTGCAAATCTTCACATCTCCTCTATCGATAATCTCTCGAATAAGATGGAAGCGTCGTAGTATATGTTTGGTCCGCTAGTGTGAGCGAGGTTCCTTAGCCTGTGCAATCGCTTCATGTTTGTCACAATAGAGCTCTATAGGATCTGCTATGCTAGGAACCACCCCAAGCTCAGTAATGAACTTGCGGATCCAAACTGCCTCCTTTGCTGCCTCTGATGCAGCAATATACTTGGCCTCTATTGTAGAATCAGAAACTGTGTCCTGCTTTAAACTCTTCCAGCTCACAGCGTCATTATTCAAGCAAAACACGAACCCTGACTGCGATCTATAATCATCCTGGTCAGTTTGAAAGCTGGCATCGCTGTAACCTTTTACATCTAGCTCCTCATCGCCTCCAAATATCAAGAAATATTCTTTAGTCTTTCTCAAGTACTTTAGAATATTCTTGACTGTTATCCAGTGATGCTCACCTGGATCTGACTGGTATCTACTCATCATGCTCAAAGCATATGAGACATCAGGACGAGTACATTGTTAGTAATATATGAGAGATGCTCTAAGTCAATCGCCTTATGTTTGAACCATTTATATGATAAATGAAGATTCACTATTTGAGTATACATGTTTTAATTTAGATCTTAAACTCATTTACTAAATGTCCACGATGCGATTCACAGCATGAGAGAATTTGTGATTGGATCACAACTAGTGAGTATCTCTACATGTGTAATTGTGATGTATCAGAATTATCCCTAGTCGATGAATTGATGGATTTGGACACCGTCAATTCTATCGAGACTAACACGAGGTATACTCCTTGGTGTATCCAAGCAGCTGATTCTCACTGGTTGGAGACATTGTGATGTTCGGAGTTAATCGTGGATGCTAGTTATGGTAACTAGTTCATTGGAGTGACCAGTTGTAAGACTTCATATAGTTTTCTGCATATATAGATATGTCAATGAAGTTCTTATTGCAGCTTAAGTGTGATGTTCCTTTGACTTGCGGTATTCAAGTCATCTTGGTCATGAAGACTTATGCTTTGACATCTTAAGCAAGCATCTCTGAGGAGATGTGGAGCCGGGATGATTGGGTATAAGTCGAAGTGATCGAAGGTGTTTGAATAGCCTATAAAGGATTCACCACTCCTTGCGAGGAGATGTATACCCATGGCCTCTCGTCGAATTGTTACTAAAGTCTTTGGCCAAAGCATTACATGTTTAGAGTAAAGTACTCTTCGATACATGTGGAGTAACTAGAATCCGTAGGACGAGGAAATGATACTTGGGCTAGGTGTGAGTCAACCTAGTGGGGACAGACACTATAGACCATGTCCTGAACCAAGTGGGTATAAGATGAGTGAAAGGAATGGGGCACGATTCATTGTAGGCCTGAAGGGTTTAAATAGTTCGATCAACCGTTGATCTTTTCGGTTAATTGGGGATCATGATGTACTACTAGGTGCCACTTATGATCGTTCTATAATTAATGGTTAATTATAGACGGCCAACATAAACCGAGAACCTATTTGGTCACATGCACAACGAGTGTAATCCAAAGGATTTAAAACGAGCTTGAGAATGAGATCCTTAGACCGAGAGAAACTAGGTTTGGTTGGACCAAACAAGGAGCGAGCATGAAATCGTTTCAGTCGCAATGGAAGCGTGGATGGGTCGTGTCTTATGAAGACATGATGGATGAACCAAATTGGTTTGGTTCTAATTCAATGGTGAAGAATAAACCAAAGGGGTTTGTTTTGTTTTAAACGAATGAACCAAAGTTGGTTCGGTTCGTTTTAACTTAAAATAAACCAACTCAGTTCGGTTTATTTTAACTTAAAGATAATGGAGTGGGTTAACGGGGTTTTGGTTATGAACCAATAACCATTAGGAGAATTTGTTCTTTATAAAATAGGGCTTAAGGGTTTTGTGAAAGACTAACCCTAATCTTGCCACCCCCTCCCTCTCTTCTCCTTGTCTTGCCGGCGCCCAACCTCTTACCGCCGGCCACCACTACCCAAGATTCTCTAGCCGGTGTTCAGTAGCTGCCATCCTCCCCACTTGCCAGCGTCTAGCTGATGCCGGAGGAGCTCCGGTGATCTTCCTTGGCTCCAGCGACAATGTGAGCACCTAGCTTTCCTTATTTGGCCGGCGCAAGTTCTCCACCAAAGCTGTCCAATTTTTTGGATAGCTTGTTTCCTTCGTGTCGAAGCATCGTTTAGACGACGTTTGGAGCTCCGACAGTGGCTACCTTGCTGGGGATTCGATCTCCGGTAATCCTCATAGGTGGAGGACGAAGGATTCATCAAACGGTTAACGAATACCTCTCCGGAGAAGCGAGTTTTGGGGACTCGGTTTTGAATCCGAATTTTGATTCAGATTGTGATCTTCTCTCGATCACATCGTCTTCGACACGAGGCTAGTGACTCATACGAAGATGAGGCTCGTGTCTTTGTGAAGTCATCCCGACGATACTCGGTGTGGATACGGATAGAGGCGATTCTAGCGAGAGTCACTCCGGTTGATGCATTTCCCACTACACGTGATACGTCAGGTATACGTAGAATAATTTCCTTTTATTGCAAAATTTGAAACTATGGTTATGTCTACACATGTTGTACTATGCATGCGTATGGTGTGTGCGATGTAATAAATTATATTTATTGCTTTTTTATTTCTTCCGTTGCGCACATGTTTACGAAACATGTTCGAACACACACTCGCCGCGGTGCTGGAACCCCAACAGTGGTATCAGAGCCCAGGTTGTGTTTCGACATAATCGTAAAATTGTTTTGCGATAGTCATAATTGTATTTATGGAAATTTTCTACTTTTGGAACGTTTAGAAGTATTTATAGAAATTTTTTAATTTTAGAAAGTTTAAAAGTATTTATGGAAATCTTCTACTTTTTGAAAGTTAGAAGCATTTATGGAAATTAACACTTTCCATAAATAAAATATTTGATTAGATTTGGAAATTTGTTTTCTAATTTAATCATGATTTGATTTGGGAAATCAAATCTAAAATATATTTTTTTCCATAAATAGTTTTGACAATTTACGAAATTTGTTTCCTAAATTAAAGTTTAACTTTCCTTAATTGAGACCTTCTATAAATAAAATATGTGATTAGATTTAAAAAAAAAATTCCTAATTTAATCATGATTTGATTTTGGGAATCAAATCTCAAACATATTTTATTTCTATAAATAATTATGACATAAAATGAAATATTGTACATGCCATAATTGTATGTCATGTAATTGCATTAGATGCATATCATTATGTCATGCGTGTGGTGACATGTAGATGTATGTCATGTATTCCATGCCATGTAGATAATAGTTATTTGCATGCAAAGAGGATGAGACATAAAAACTCTTACTCAATATTAAAGCCTACACCTTCCATTAATATGGTTAGAACCAGAGTTTTGTTTCTTATTTGGGTTGTTGGACTCTCTCCAAGCCCGGCTCGAACCCGAACATATTCAAACCATGGAATAGTTTAATGCTAATATGGTAAGAGTCACCAAGGTTACTTTGAGGTAATGCCTTAGTTAAAGGATCCGCTAAGTTCCTTTTAGTGGAAATCTTCTCGATTTGTATTTCCTTCCTACTAATAATCTCTCTGATCAAATGATAGTGGTGAAACACATGTCTGGATCGTCGATGAGACCTTGGCTCTTTCGCCTGTGTAATTGCTCCATTGTTGTTGCAGTAAACCGGTATTGCTTCAACAATGGTTGGAACCACACCAAGTTCATAAATGAACTTCTTGATCCAAACCGCTTCCTTTGCTGCTTCCGAAGCTGCAATGTATTCTGCCTCAGTGGTAGAATCCGCTACAGTGTCTTTTTTGGATCTTTTCCAACTCACTGCACCCCCATTCAAGGTGAACACGTACCCAGACGGAGACCTAGAATCATCCTTGTATGTCTGGAAGCTGGCATCTGTATTCCCGCATATCACCATGTCCCCTTCTCCATATATTAGGAACACATCCTTAGTTTTTCTTAAGTACTTAAGGATCGTCTTAACAGCCGCCCAATGATCCATTCCTGGATTAGACTGGTATCTACTCGTGACACTCAGAGCATACGATACATCGGGCCATGTACATAACATAGCATACATGATAGATCCTATTGCGGATGCATAGGGAATCTTACTCATGCAAATCCTCTCGTCTTCTGTGCGTGGACACATAGACTTCGAAAGGTGTATCCCATGCCTGATGGGTAGGAAACCTTTCTTGGATTCCGACATGCTAAACCTCTTTAGCACTCGGTCTATATATGTAGACTGCGAAAGACCAAGCAACTGTTTCGATCTATCTCTATAGATCTTAATCCCGAGGATGTAGGTTGCTTCTCCCAGGTCTTTCATGGAGAATGTCTTGGACAACCAAATCTTAACTGACTGTAAGACTGAAACATCGTTTCCTATAAGTAATATGTCATCGACATACAATACTAGGAACACGACTGCACTCCCACTAACCTTCTTGTACACACAAGGTTCGTCTGGATTTTGTGAGAAATCAAACTTTTTGATGGTCTCATCAAAACGGATATTCCAGCTCCTGGATGCTTGCTTCAATCCATATATGGACCGTTGCAATTTGCATACCTTGGTTTTATCAACCGATGTGAAACCCTCAGGCTGTATCATATACACGTCCTCGAGCAGGTTTCCATTAAGGAAAGTTGTTTTCACATCCATCTGTCATATCTCATAATCATAATGAGCCGCTATGGCCAGGAGCATCCGAATGGATTTAAGCATAGCTACAGGCGAATAAGTTTCGTCATAATCAACACCTTATTTTTGACGATATCCTTTCGCCACCAATCTAGCCTTATAGGTAATCACATTACCATCCATGTCGGTTTTCTTCTTGAAAACACACTTGCACCCTATAGGCTTTATGCCTTCAGGTGGGTCAACCAAGTTCCAAACTTAGTTTTCATACATGGAATCCATTTCCAAGTGGCTTCAAGCCACTTATCCCTTTCTGAACTTTTCAGAACTTCTTCATAACTGGTAGACTGCTCATCATTAATGAGTAACACATCATTTGATTCACTTACGAGAAATTCATATCTCTCATGAATTCTACTAGATCTATGAAGATGTGTTGTCTCAATAGGTCCAGCTGATGGCTCATCACTATGAGTTATTAGCTGTGGTGCTTCACTAGGTATCTCATCAATATCTATTTGAGTCTCTCGAGCCTCATCAAGCTCAATGACACTCCCACTATTTTCTTGCAAGAGAAACTCTTTCTCTAGAAACACAGCATGCCTTGAACAAACACCTTTTATTCCATAGGATGATAGAATTGGTAACCCCTTGTTTCCTTAGGATATCCAATAAATAGACATTTATCATACTTAGCATCCATTTTGTCTGATACAGTCTGCTTCACATAAGCAGGACAACCCCATATCTTCTAGTAAGATACATGAGGTTTCCTACTATTCCATATCTCATACGGAGTAGTAGAGACTACCTTGGTTGACATTATGTTTAGCAAGTAAATAGTTGTTTGAAGTGCATAGCCCCAAAAGGACTTGGGAAGATTCGCATGATTCATCATTGACCTGACCATGTCCAATAAGGTCTAATTATGCCTCTCAGATACACCATTATGCTGCAGTGTATATGGCGGAGTCCATTGAGACAATATACCATTGTCTCTTAGATAATTTAGAAACTCTTGACTTAAGTATTCACCACCTCGATCCGATTGATGTATTTTAATACTCTTGTCATGTTGTTTCTCTACCTCATTTATGAATTCTTTGAACTTTTCAAAGGCTTCAGAATTGCATTTCATCAAGAACACATACCCAAACCGTGAGTGATCATCGGTGAAGGTAATGAAGTAGATATAGCCTCCTAGAGCTTGAGTTGACATAGGTGCACATACATCAGTATGTATTAAACCTAGCAAATCTCCCACCCATTCACCTTTTCCTATAAAAGGTAACTTAGTAATCTTGCCTTTTAAGTATGATTCGCATGTATCGTATGAATCCAATTCAAACGATTCCAGAATTCCACATCGGTGTAATTCGGACATGCATTTCTTGCTTGCATGGCCAAGACGACAATGCCACATGTAGGAGTCTAATTAATTATCCTTTCGAGCATGCTTGTTGCTCGCTTCAATATTGAAAATGTCACTGGATACGTCCAATGTATAAATACCATTGCTCAACGTTCCAGTCCCATAAAGTATGCCATTCAAAGTTATATAACAACAATTGTTACTAAACGTTAAATGGTAACCATTTCTATTTAAGCAGGAAATAGAAACAATGTTCTTTATTAGAGAAGGAACACAATAGCAATTGTCCAGTTCTAAAACTAGTCCACTAGGGAGCTTCAGCAAATAAGTTTCGATGGCGATTGCAGCAACCTTTTCTCCATTGCCAACTCGCAAATTTGACTCCCCTCTAACGAGTCTTCTTCTATTCCTTAGCTCCTGTATGTCATTACATATATGTGAGCCACACTAGTATCTAATACCCAAGTGTCTATGGAAATAGAATGACAATCAATAACGAAGATACCTGAAGAGGATGGGGCATCGGATGGCTTCTTCTTCTTCACGAACTCAAGATAAATCTTGCAGTTTCTTTACCAGTGGCCCTCCTTGCCACAATGATGGCAAGTGCCCTTTTGTGCTAGTTCTGCCTTCTTAGCCTTCTTGTTCTTCCCTTTCTTCTGTTCCTTTGGCTTCCTCTTAGAACCTTTCTTTGAGGAATCAACTAACAGAACCGCCTTCTCCTCATGCTTCATAGAAGGCTCCACAGTCTTCATCATATTGAGGAGCTCAGGAATAGTGGATTCTAGTTTGTTCATCTGGTAGTTCATCATAAATTATGAGAAACTCTTGGGCAAACAATGTAGAATTAAGTCAATACTTAATTCATGATCCATCACAAACCCAAGGGTGGCCAGTCGCTCGATGTACCCATTCATCTTTAGCACAAACTGCACTACAGACGAACCTTCTTGCATCTTAGAGGTGAAGAGGAGCCTGGAGACTTCGAACCTTTCGGATCTCGCTTGTTCATCAAACAACTCATGAAGATGGAAGACTATGGTATTAGCATCCATATGCTCATGCTGCATTTGCAGCTCGGGTACCATCACGGCTAGCATGATGCAACTCACGATTCGAGAATGCATGTTTGGATAGGCCAACAATTGGTCTGGAGTTGCATTGTCCCTAGGACGGTTGGGAAGAGACTCTTCAAGGACATACTCGAGCTTTTTTGCCTTGAGAACAATTCTCAAGTTTCTATGCCAGTCCAAGAAGTTAGGCCCAGTCAATTTGTTTGAATCCAAAATAGTGCACAAATTCAAAGACGTCATGATCAATCGATTAACCTAGAAATACAAAACGAGCATATATGAGAAACATGAAAAATGCATCAACATACATTTATAAATCCCATTCATTTTTTCGAATTTCAAAAACTCCAAAATACGTCGGGAGATAGTAGGTCCATCTCCGAATGGGCTGATATACAACATAGATATGAACAACCTTGGAGAGTGAAGGTAGGAAACTTGCTTCCCACTTCAACTCGTCGCTTGTTCATGGTGATCCTTCTCGTCCCGGATAAAAAAATTTATCCTTGACAAGAGGGATTGCCCAAGAAACCTTGTCATCGTCGTGCTATTCGATTAGAGTAGTCACTTGAACAAACTTGTTGTTCAAGCGACCAACCTCTATTTTACGAATAGACGCGGAATAGACGATGTACGGATCGCCGACTTTTGTGTTTATGTTCGGGGTCCAAGTTATATTTAGTCACAAAACAGAATATATCATGCATATATAATTAAAAAACAATTACAAACATGTTACATATGAAGATAGATAAGTGTTATACATCTCGATCTTCTATTGTATGACCTTCCTCCTTTCGGACATCGTGTGGGCGGCGATCTACCAAAAGTCGAAGCTCCTAGATCACCAATCTTCCTTCCTTGCTCATTCTGAGCAAGAGGAAGAATAGAAACAAGACCCTTCTCCTTCCTTTAGTCAACCAACAAGCAACAAGCAAGTTGTTTGCCGCCGGCCAACAAGGAAAAGGGTGAGAAAGATGAATACTGGCCACAAGCTCCAAGGGAGGACCCTAAGCCTTGGTTCCACCGACCAAGGAGAAGAGGAGAGCTAGGTTTGAACGCTGGCTAAGGAAGGAGAGGAGCTGTATGGACGCCGGCCACCAAAGAAGAAGAAGAAGACAAGGAAAGAATTTCCTTATTTGGTGTCGCCAAGATCCAAACCCTAGCTCCAAGCTTCTTGCCGCCAACTCCAAAGCTCCCTTGCTTCTAATTGCTCTCCACGCCAACCCTAAAGCCTCCTTTTATAGAGTTAGGGATAAGCCTTGTTTTAATCTCCACCATTGGTTCTAGGGATTTAATCTCAACCGTCGGATCTAGAGATTTAATCTCTACCTTGGGATCTAGAGTTTTGTTTCCATCCATTGGATATAGGCTTCATGAGGCATTAATAGGCTACAATAGGGACCATGAGGAGGAATTTGATCTTGGCCACCCAATGGATCAAGCCCACATAAAGTCCGATCCATTAATGATAATCCAATCCACTAAAGGATTATCATTGATCTACCTCACCAACCCCCATAAGTTAATATGGGCTCCATATATTATATGTACATTTTCTCCCCGTGTTTAAGATCTCGAATGCCCGTCGTTTATTTAATTTACTGACCATTAATTAATCAGCATCTAATTCCATGAGTAGTATCACTCAATCTTTTCATCATGCCAGACCAAGTCCACCTGCAGGGTTTACATGATGAACCTTATGAGCTCTTCAAGGGGACATCATCATCCTAATATATAGGACACGGTTTCCTCCTATAAACAACGACACACCATATAAATAATATCATTTCCAAACTTACCGAGCCTATCGATTTAATCTATAAATCTCGCCCATTGCTAAATCAAAGAAATGAATACTAAGTATATGTGCCCGTTATTATATCAGGATTAAGAGTATGTACAATATAATATCTGAGGTCCGATTCAATTATTTAGTCAGCAATAAATCGAATCACCTCTATGTCGGTCCTGCTCAATACACACAAAGTGTACTAGTGTGATTTTATGGTCAAGACAAACCAATACCAAATCACACTACAACCATACCAATGGTTTGTCCAAAGTCATCTCGGTTGTGAGCCTATACTTATACTTTACAAGGAGATGATAACATGATCTCCCGTGTGACACCACACACCATGTTATCTACAATGTAATGTATTAGACAATTTGCATAACCATAAAAATTACAATGATCATGTGATTCTTATTTCAAAATAAAGGTGTTCATACAAAAGATAGACTTTTCAGTATACATCCCAACAATCTCCCACTTATACTAAAAGACTATGCTATCCTCAAACTGCCATACATCTGATCCTCATTCCCTCCACATGCTTATCAAAAGCTCTTGCCAGAAGGGCCTTAGTGAAAGGATCTACCAGGTTATCCTCCGATGCAATCTTGGCCACAACAACTTCTCCTCTCTTTACGATTTCTCGTATAAGGTGGTACTTATGCTCTATGTGCTTACTTGCCTTATGGGCTCATGGTTCCTTCGTGTTTGCAACTGCACCACTATTATCACAATAAATTGTGATAGTTTTGGGCAAACCAGGAATCACATCCAAGTCCATCAGAAAGTTCCTAAGCCACACAACTTCTTTGGCCGCCACATACTCAGCTTCCATGGTGGAGTCCGCCATGCATTTCTGCTTGACACTCCTCCATACAATGGCTCCACCTCCCAAAGTAAACACAAAACCTGAGGTAGACTTATTATCCCCGCCGATTGGAAGTCGACGTAACCCACAGGGAGTAATTGGTCTGCCTAGTAAACCATCATATAATTCCTAGTCCTTCTCGGGTACTTTAATATATGCTTTACCGTAGTCCAATGTTCCTGTCCTGGATTACTCTGATATCTGCTGACCATGCCCACGGCAAAGTAGATATCTGGTCTCGTACATAGCATCGCATACATGAGGCTTCCTACTGGCGAGGCATAAGGAACCACCTTCATCTCCTCTATCTCCTCTGATGTTCTAGGACACATCTCCTTAGATAAAGGAACTCCATGCCTGAAAGGTAGAAAACCTTTCTTGGAGTTTTGCATGCTAAAACGATCCATAATAGTGTCTATGTATGAAGCTTGAAATAAGCATAACATCCTTTTCCTGCGATCCCTTATAACCTTGATCCCAAGGATGTGTCCTACTTCTCCCAAGTCCTTCATATCAAACTGTTTGGACAACCATACCCTTATGCCCGATAACACCTTGACATTGTTGCCAATTAACAAAATGTCATCTACGTATAGTACAAGAAATACCACCTTTTTGAGTATACTCATCTGCAACAAGCCTCGCTTTGAAGGTCTCAACCTTCCCATCTATTCCTCTCTTTCTTTTGTAGATCCACTTGCATCCAATGGTTTTTACACCATTGGGTGGTTCTACTAGCTCCCAGACCTGATTTAAATCCATAGATTCAATCTCAGCATTCATTGCACTTTGCCAAGATACCGCATCTTTATCTTGGATTGCCTCGTCATATGTCCAGGGATCAGGTTCATGTTCGCCAGGGACCAAATCAGAAGATTCTCCCAAGAACATGAATCTATCAGGCTGTCTAACAACCCTCCCACTACGACGAGGTATCACCCTGTGTATCCTCTGTGACACACGGTGCAGTGACTTGTGGTATATCTTCTTGTACCGGTGGTACTGAAGAAGTGACTTCCCCTTTCAATTCCTCTAGAACAATCTTACTCATGGGCTTGTGGTTCATTACATAGTCTTCCTCTAGAAATCTGGCATTAGGGCTAACGATCACCCTCTGATCTATAGGACTATAAAACAAACAACCCTTCGTTCCTCTAGGATAGCCAACAAACATGCGTACTTCTGTACGAGGTTCCAACTTACCAGCATTCGCCTTCAGCACATGTGCCGGACTCCCCCAAATCTGAATATGTCTTAGACTAGGCTTTCACCCAGTCCACAATTCTGTGGGAGTAGAAGGCACTGATTTAGATGGAACCAAGATCAGAATGTACACCGTCGTATCTAGAGCATATCCCCAGAATGAATCTGGCAACTCAGAATAACTCATCATCGATCTCACCATCTCCATAAGAATTCTATTCTTTCACTTTGCTACACCATTCTACTAGGGTGTGCCAGGTGCAGACAATTGGGATTGAATCCCAGCCTCTGATAAGTAATTCCTAAACTCTCCCAAGAGGTACTCACCACCACGAATAGATCATAGTGTCTTGATATTTTTACCTTGACGTTTCTCCACATCAGCCTTGAATTCTTTGAACTTGTCAAAGCATTCAGACTTGCGGCGCATCAAGTAAATATATCCATATCTCGAAAAATAGTCTATAAAAAAGACAAAATACTCAAAACCACCTCTAGCCTGGATAGACATAGGACCACACAAATCAGAATGAACCAATTCTAACACATCTTTGGCTCTATACCCCTTGGCCTTAAAAGGCCTCTTGGTCATTTTACCCTCCAAGCAAGATTCGTAGGTTGGGAAATCTTCCACCACTAATGAACCCAGAGATCCATCAGCTATCAACCTTTGAATTCTTCTTAGGTTAATATGACCAAGCCTAAGATGCCAAAGATATGTTTGGTTCATCTTCGAAGGTTCTTTTCTCTTATTGGAATTAGAAGATAAGTTATTAACTTTAATTTTCATCGTGGTAGCTTTTGGTTTAAGTGTGTATAAATTTCCTATCAATGCACTGGAACAGATAATGTCCCTATTCCTTTTTATAACAACTCTGTCATTAAAAGAAATAGAATATCCATCCATAAAAAATTTAGAAACCGAAATTAAATTCTTTCTAAATAAAGGTACATAAAGGCAATTCTTAAGAACCAAAACTTTATTTTTCTCAAAAGATAAATGAATGTCTCCCACTGCAACAGCCGTCACCTTTGTGGCATCGCCCAAGTACACGGTAATCTCCCCTTCAACAAGTCATCTGGTTTCCTGGAACCGCTGCAAAGTATTGCAGACATGATCAGTGGCTCCCGTATCTACACACTAGGTGTCGGTAGATAGCACCGCTAAACATGTTTCAACGACTAGACCAAAAGATATACCTTTGTTCTGCTTGAGGTTGGGGCAGTCCTTCTTCCAGTGTCCAGTCTGCTTACAAGTGAAGCACTTGCCTTTCGGCTTCTTCACTCCTCCCTAAGTTCCTCCCACTGCCTGTCGGTTTGTTTCTTCTTCTTCTTGCCTTTCGGCTTAGAAGTAGAAACCTTTTGGGTCACCATGGCATGCGCCTGAGCAATCTGATGAAATAGTCCCTGTGCCGCCTGGAGTTCTGTCAGAAGCTCCGCCAATGAATACAACCTCTTGTTCATGTTGTAGTTCAGGCGAAACTGCTCAAAACTCCTAGGTAGAGACTGGAGAATGATATCGACCTGGGTTTCCCCATCGATCTCAGCTCTGAGGACTTCCAGCTCATTCAAATGAGCCATCATCTTGAGAACTTGATCCCTCATGGGTGTTCCTCGATCATGGTGGTCATTATCAAGTTTCTCAAGGCTTCCTGCCTTGCAGCCCAATTCTAGTGTCTGAAAAGCTCTTTGAGATTGAGCATCATGTCATAAGCAGTGGGCATGGCTTGATGCTGATGTTGCAGTACATTTGACATAGATGCCAAAATGTAACACCGTGCCATCTCATCAGCCTTTATCCACTTCTTATAACTCTCTTTCTCTTTTTCCCCAGAATCATCCGCAGGCTTAGGAGGACACTCTTCGAGGAGTACATATTTGTATTCCTCAGCAATCAAGTCAATGTCTAGACTCCTCTTCCAATCAACATAGTTGGGTCCAGTAAGTTTATTCTCTTTCAGTATCACAGCAAGCGGGTTGAAAGTTATTTTGAAAGAAAACCTAAGAATCACATAGATCAAAAAATTAGATTTCAAAAAATTATTGATTCCTCAAACAATAAAATTTTAAAATCAACCAACACCTCAAAACACCGAGAATATCGTATGCCACGATAGTGTGGACGTATACAAATTCTACATTTGTAAGAGGAGGTTTTACCCATTAATTTTACTATCTTGTCAACCTAACTTTTTGACAAGTAAAATTAATAGTTGGTTCCTCTTTGGCCCTACAAATAAAAGCAGTGACTCCGATGGGAAGGATACTTATATTTGTATCTAAGTGTTCACCATTACTCGGTACCAAAGTAATTATCTCGGGTTATGTGCCTTCCGATGGGGAAGTACACATGCTCCTTAATAATTCTCTATAACCATATTCGACCTTGTGATCCGCAAACAAACTCATCCGATGGGGAGGAAGGCACTCAGAGCCGACGCGCAAGTTTGTTTACATCACATGTCAAATTGTAATGGAGGCCATGGGAATTTATAAAAATATCCCTCTCCCACTTAGTAATTTGAAATTGAGGAATTTTCTAGCCTACGACATGCATATCAAACAATAAGCAATAAATATGAAAAATAAATATTTTCCAACTATTATATCTTTTGTCTTCAATATGTCTCCCATCGCATCGCCATCTCGTCCGCTCCTCCTACGCAATGTATGAGCCTTCCGGAGATCCGAGCCGAAACTATAAAACTATTTTAATTTACATCCATCGATCCTATACTCCACGAGAGAGTGTAAATGAAATCTAGATCGAAAGTAAACTAAAATAAAAAGAGTGGCTAAATAATGTCGTTTCTAATTTACAAAAAATTAAATACTAGCCTCGTCAACCCCGAGGATTCAACAAAATATACAATTACACACATACAATCACATACACACATATGGCCATAATAGTTGGATACTATGCCTGCAACTAAAGAGTTAACCTACGCATATCCTACTATTATCCAGCACATATAATATATGAAAAATGCATAAGAGTAACCGAATCCTAAACACACAAAACCGGAAACCTTGCTCTGATACCACATGAAGGTAGGAAACTTCGCTTCCCACTTCAACTCGGTCGCTTGTTCATGGCGATCCCTTCTACGTCCCCGGATAAAAAAATTTATCCTTGACAAGAGGGATTGCCCAAGCAACCTTGTCATCATCGTGCTATTCGATTAGAGTAGTCACTTGAACAAACTTGTTGTTCAAGCGACCAACCTCTATTCTACGAATAGCCGCGGAATAGACGATGTACGGATTGCCGACTTTTGTGTTTATGTTCGGGGTCCAAGTTATATTTAGCCACAAAACAGAATATATCATGCATATATAATTGAAAAACAATTACAAACATGTTACATATGAAGATAGATAAGTGTTATACCTCTCGATCTTCTATTGTATGACCTTCCTCCTTTCGGACGTCGTGTGGGCGACGATTTACCAAAAGTCGAAGCTCCTAGATCACCAATCATCCTTCCTTGCTCGTTCCAAGCAAGAGGAAGAATAGAAACAAGACCCTTCTCCCTCCTTTAGTCAACCAACAAGCAACAAGCAAGTTGCTTGTTGCCGGCTAACAAGGAAAAGGGTGAGAAAGATGAATACCAGCCATAAGCTCCAAGGGAGGACCCTAAGCCTTGGTTCCACCGGCCAAGGAGAAGAGGAGAGCTAGGTTTGGACATCGGCCAAGGAAGGAGAGGAGCAGATGGACGGCCACCAAAGAAGAACAAGAAGACAAGGAAAGAATTTCCTTATTTGGTGCCGCCAAGCTCCAAACCCTAGCTCCAAGCTTCATGCAGCCAACTCCAAAGCTCCCTTGCTTCTAATTGCTCACCACGCCAACCCTAAAGCCTCCTTTTATAGAGTTAGGGATAAGCCTTGTTTTAATCTACACCATTGGTTCTAGGGATTTAATCTCAACCGTCGGATCTAGAGATTTAATCTCTACCTTTGGATCTAGAGTTTTGTTTCCATCCATTGGATCTAGGCTTCATGAGGTATTAATAGGCTACAATAGGGGCCATGAGGAGGAGTTGGATCTTGGCCACCCAATGGATCAAGCCCATATAAAGTCCGATCCATTAATGATAATCCAATCCACTAAAGGATTATCATTGATCTACCTCACCAACCCCCATAAGTTAATATGGGCTCCATATATTATATGTACATTTTCTCTCCGTGTTTAAGATCTCGAATGTCCGTCGATTAATTAATTTACTGACCATTAATTAATCAACATCTAACTCCATGAGTAGTACCACTCAACCTTTTCATCATGCCGGACCAAGTCCACCTGCAGGGTTTACATGATAAACCTTATGAGCTCCTCAAGGGGACATCATCATCCTAATATATAGGACATGGTTTCCTCCTATAATCAACGACACACTATATAAATAATATCATTTCCTAACTTACCGAGCCTATCGATTTAATCTATAAATCTCGCCCATTGGTAAATCAAAGAAATGAATACTAAGTATATTTGCCCGTTATTATATCGGGATTAAGAGTATGTACAATATAATATCTGAGGTCTGATTCAATTAATTAGTCAGCAATAAATCGAATCACCTCTAAGTCGGTCCTGCTCAATACACACAAAGTGTACTAGTGTGATTTTATGGTCAAGACAAACCAATACCAAATCACACTACAACCATACCAATGGTTTGTCCAAAGCCATCTCAGTTGTGAGCCTATACTTATACTTTAGAAGGAGCCGATAACATGATCTCCCGTGTGACACCACACACTATGTTATCTACAATGTAATGTATTAGACAATATGCATAACCATAAAAATATGCAAACAATGATCATGTGATTTTTATTTCAAAATAAAGATGTTCATACAAAAGATTGCCTTTTCAGTATACATCCCAACAGAGAGAGTCCAACTATGATCACTCCTAAGTCTTTTAATTTTAAGGTTCTTTTGATTTTCGATTAGTTTAAACAAGTTGATTAGTTGATCTAGGGTATCACTTTTATATTTGATGAACCTAACCCAGGTAAACCTAGAAGAGTGGTCAATTATGACTAAGAAGAATTGACTACCATTAAGTGACTTAGCTCCATGTGAATCAAATAGATCCATATATAGGATCTCAAGAATACTTTTGGTTCATTCTTGATTAGTTAGTTGATGTTGTATCCTAGATTGTTTACCTTGATGGCAAGCATTACAAATTTTATTGTGTAAGTTTTTAAGATTGGGAAAACCTCTGACTAAGCTACTCTGACTCATCTTGTGGATGAGTCTTGGGTGCGAGTGACCGAGTCGTTGGTGCCACAACCAATATTCCTCTTGTTGTGTCATAAAACACTTGGTTGAGGAGTTAGGTAGATTAATAGTATGATTTTGCTATTCCTAGTTCCTTTAAGGATTGTTTTAGAGGTTTCATTTGTTTTAATTACGCATTCATTTTCTAGAAATATGACCTTATAGTTATTATCACACAACTAACTTACACTAAGTAAATTATATTCGAAATTTTCAACTAGTAAAACATTTTGAATGATAAAGTTTGAGTTGAGCTAAATATCACCAGATCCGATGATTTTGATCTTGTTGTTGTTTCCAAAGGTTACCGATCCTTGTTGTTTGAATCGAAGCTTTGAAAACTTAAGTTGATCCCCGGTCATGTGTCGGGAGAAATCACTATCTAACATCCATTGATCCTACACACAAGGTGTTGGGGATCGAAATGGCCGGCTAGAGGGGGGTGAATAGCCCTCAATCGATGTATGTCGGATTTTGCTCATCTACAAAAAGTTAGCGCAAGAGAAATATGCAAATATAAATAAAGACAAAGCAAAAGATAAACAAACAATACAAACACCGAGATGTAACGTGGTTCACAGCTACGCCGCTAATCCACGGTCCGATTCGTCAACGGTGAATCACTCCATCAAAGCCAATCACTATTGGTCTCTCCTTTGCACCAAGCTAGGTGGAGGTAACCTTTACGATCAAGATCACTCTTCTTACAATAAGATTGAAGTAAAAGCAAGTAAGAAGAGTAGGGAATCGTGTATGGCACTTTGGGAGAAGTTTAGAGCTCAAGCATTTTTTTTCAAAAGCCCCATCCTCTTCCTTTTTATAGAGAAAGAGGGTTTCTTTCCGATTGACAGGAGCTGGTGATTCCTCGATCCGATCGTGGTCTAGCCGTGCCCAATAATAGGCCGCTCATTAGGTGACCGCATCGGAGGCTCATTGGCTCCCATGTCCCCGGATTAAAATTTTCACTAATGAAAGGATTAATCCGGATGGGATGAGCTTCCTTAGCACAATCTATTCGTCGTCGTGCTAACAACTTGAGTGGTCTCTTGAACAAACTAGTTGTTCAAGCAACACAACTCTTCTAGTTGGTTAGCCGCGGAAGAGACGACGGATGGATCGCCGGTTTTTGTGTTTGTCTTCGGGGTCCATGATTATACAATATATATTCATACACACACATGCATAATCAAAACAAATAAGAACATGCTCAGATCTGTACATAAAGTTAAAATAACTTTATACCTCACGATCTTCTACCGTATGTCCTATCCTTCTCGTGGACGACGTGTGGACGAAGATCCTCCACGAGTAGAAGTCTTCTAGATCGCTTTCTTCTCTACCTTGTCCGCTGCGAACAAAGAGAAGAACTAGCAAATACCTTTCCTATCTAGAACCGGCCACCAAATTAGGGAATTTGGTGCAACCGCCGGCCAAGGAGCAATGGATGATGCGCCGGCCAACTTCTCCAAGAAGAGTTGCCGCCGGCCACTTTTGGAGAATAGGGAGGAGGAAGAGAACCGGCCACCAATGGGAGGAGAACCGCCGGCCAAGGAAGAAGAGAAAAGCCTTAAGGTTGGGCGCCAAGTATTGATGGTGCAAGTTGGGCGCCGGCAACAACTAGAAGGAAGAAGATAGTTGCCGCCCACCCTTGCTCCAAACCCTAGCCGCCCACCTCTCCAAGAGCCAAACCCTAAATCCAAAAACTTATCTTGCCGCCCAACCTAAGCCTCTATTTATAGGATTAGGCTTAAGCCTCCTTTTATCTCCACCGTCGGATCTAGGGATTTAATCTCCACCGTCGGATCTAGGGTTTTATCCCAACCGTCGGATCTAGGGTTTAATCCCAACCATCGGATCTAGGATTTCATCCCAACCGTCGGATCTAAGGTTTCATCCCAACCGTCGGATCTAGGGTTTTATCCCAACCGTCGGATCTAAGGATTTAATCCCAACCGTCGATTCTAGGATTTCATCCTAACCATCGGATCTAGGGATTTAATCCCAACCGTTGGTTCTAGGGTTTCATCCAACCATCGGATCTAGGGATTTAATCCCAACCGTTGGTTCTAGGTTTTGTTTTACATTCTTGGATCTAGACTTCATAAGGATTATATTAGGCTACGATAGGGACCATAAGGAGGAGTTGGGTCTTGGCCACCCGATGGATCGGAACCACACAAACTTGATCCATCAATGATGTTCCATTCCACTAGAGGATCATCATTGAACTACCTCACCAACCCCCATAAATCAATATGGGCTCCATATATTATTTGTACATTAATCTCCCCGTGTTTAAGATATCGAATGTCCGTCAATTAATTGATTTACTGACCATCAATTAATTAACATCTAATTCCTTGAGTAGTACCACTCAACCTTATCATCATGTTGACTAAGTCAACCAGCTGGGTTTACATGATGAACCTTATAAGCTCCTCAAGGGGACATCATCAACCTAATATATAGGACACAGTTTCCTCCTATAATCAACGGCACACCATGTAAATAATATTATTCCCCAACTTACCGGGCATATTGATTTAATCCATCTAAATCTCACCTACTGGTAAATCAAAGAAATAAATACTAAGTACATGTGCCCGTTATTATATCGGGATTAAGAGCATGTACAACATAATATCCGAGGTCCGATTCAATTATGTAGTCAGTACTAAATTGAATCACCTCTATGTCGGTCCTACTCAATACACCTAAGTGTACCAGTGTAACTCTATGTTCAAGACAAAATAATACCAAGCTACACTACAACCATGCCAATGGTTTGTCCAAAACCATCTTGGTTGTGAGCCTCTACTTATATTTTACAAGGAACTGATAACATGATCTTCTGTGCCACACCAAGCACCATGTTATCTACAATGTAAAATATTTAGACAATATGCACACATATATAATGAATATATAAAATGCAAACAATGATCATGTGATTCTTATTTCAAAATAAAATGTCCATAAAAAAAGAGCTAGGCTTTCAGTATACATTCCAACACTTTCCACGTTGGATTCCATCCAACGACATCGCATCACCGATCGATCCTACCATCACCGATTGATGCTCGATCGATCAAGTCCTCAACGAGGTGTCCCTCGCGCGATCGATCGATGTCGCGCAATGACTACCAGTCCATGGCAGTTGACTGCTTGAGCCAAATGCCCATGAGTCAGACACCAGTCGAAGCCAATCGACTCAGAACAGTCGACTGCCATTCCATGGCAGTCGACTGGTGTCGGGAAATCCCATCCGACACTTAGCCAAATGGCCAAGTTTCACATAAGAGCTACCCCTTCCCGGGTTACATTCGCTCACTCTCATCCCTCGGAGTCCCTCGCCTTGAAGTTCTCTTCGTCGTCCACGCCCCCTCGGCGATCAGCGCATGGCTCAGAATGCTCCTTCGCGTCTCTTGCCTCGAAGTCTACTTCCTCCGGCTTCACTCCAAGCTCCTCATCCGGCGATCCCTCGGATGCTCCAAGTGCACGGCTTCCGCAAAGCTATCCTTCACCGACTCAAGGACCGAGTCATGAGATGTGAAACTTGTCACGGCTCCATGTGCGAATTACTAAGTCCTGCACGACTTCAACGCACATATCAAATCAACATAACAAACTAACTTAAACCCTTTGCCACACACATCAAAACCTTATCATGGCAAGAGATTGCCCTAACAATCTCCCCCTTTTTTATGTGTGGCAATTCGTTTAAGTTAGATAAGCATTTGATAAAAATTTCTAAGGAAAGAAAGCATGTAAACATAAACATGATATAGCAACATGCAACTCCCCCTTAATCCATGAAACTTTCTCTCCCCCTATCATAATTTACTTAATCCATGAAACTTTCTCTCCCCCTATCATAATTTACTTAAACATAATCATTTCTCCCCCTTTGACACCATCAAAAAGATTAACATTAAGTTATAAACTCATGGCATCAAGTATAATAGAAGGAAAATACCAAAAATTGTTGGATCGAAGCGGATCGCTAGAGGGGGGGTGAATAGCGATAGAAACTTTTTCTTTTAAATCGTTCAGTAGACAATTAAACGCAGCGGAAATGTAAATAAAAACTAAATGAGACAAATAGTTTTTTTACTTGGTTCGTAGCCTTCGGCTACTACTCCAAGGCCCTAACGGTCCTAGACCGTGTACGGAGGGCAATTCACTAAAACACTCCTCCTCGTTGGAGGTAGGAGTTTTACGATTACAAAAACCTTCGAAGCACAAGATAGAGAGACAAACCCTCTCTTCTATTAAAATGAAATGCAACGGTAGAAAGCCTCGATTAACAAACGAATTGCAAGATTAAAAGAAATGACAAAACAAGATTATACCAACAACTCGAAGATAGGACTTAAACTAGGGTTGTTGGCCTTCGTTGTCGTAGAGTTATCGGAGAGTCGCAGTGTTGTGGAGTCTTTTGAGCACTTAGAATTTATGAGAAACCCTAGGTTAGGACCTCCTTTATAGCCTTTGAGCCCCTTTCGAGAGGAACCCTAGCCAATCATATTTGAGCACCACTCCCTTGAATTTGGTGATAAACCTTGACTCCTCGGTGATCCTTTGACCATCGATCCGATGGCCATCGTCACCGATCGATGGCCGATCGATCTTGACTCTGGCGGATCGATTGTGAGGTCGAGTCCTCTCCGGGCAATGATCGGGATGCTAGCTGCAAGGCAAAGTTAGCTTAACAAAAACATTATTTCGACGGCGATCATCGATCTCGACCTAGACCATCTATAGGATGTCTTTGGTCGGATCTACGCTAAGGTCATCCTTAAAGAGGATACGTCACTTACGCCGCACACGAGCTTACCTCGATACTTACTGTGTCGCTTTCACTTCTGGCCTTCCACTCGATTCCTTCGGCTCCCTCCGAAGTCACTCAAGTGTCGCCCGACCACCGTGGCTTCCTCCGGGTGTCGCTAGCCTTCAGCTCCAGCTATAGCAATCTTCTGCACACTCGATTCAGCTCGTGAGATAACGACATGAGTTTAACTTTGTATCGTTTGCTATAATCAAAACTCAGGTTCGACTTAGGCGCCTACTGCACCAACAAAAATTAGTGAATTCGGCCTTTACTAGTCTGATTTTAAGGCCACCAGTCGACTGGTTCAGACTACCAGTCGACTGGCACGCGAATTTCAAAACTTTTTGATTTTCGGACCGAATTTCAAAAATGCATTAAAAATTCCAGAAAATTCGAAAAATCATGAAATTTTGGGGAACATATTTCTTGTAAGATTCTTTATCAGTGAAAAATAGGTCTTCATGAAAAATCATTATATTTTCATGTATTTTCCAAAAATCCAAAAGGTTTAAAAAACCACTTGGTTTTTGATCATGTGAGTATCAAGTTTAACACCTAGTTTTGATTCCAATTGTTTCGAAACATGAATACATAGATTTTAGATTAAGAAATTGTTTTGAAAACATATGAAATATCCAACCATGATCTTTGGGTAATATGTCTATGAATTAAACATAAGTCTTCCCCATGATTGGTCTATTATTGCTATTTTGATACTTTAAATGACCATCTAAATGTCATAGGCATTAGTGGACATTTGTATCATCCTAACATCTCACCCATGCTAAGTTTTCAATCAAAGTAGCCTATTGTGAGTGTGAGATGTATCCTAGATGGTATTTGTATATACTTAACCATTATATTCATGCAATTCTATCAAGGTTAAGTATCACCCTAACAATCCACATGATCATAAAAGTATTCATCAAAATTATATGAATGAATTACACATTATGATCATGAAATACATGTATTCATCAAATTATGATCATGCATTAGGTATTATATCCTGATAATAAGCAAAATATCACCTAAGGTATGATTTACACCTATTTCTCATGATTATGTGCCAAATATCAAAATCATAAATCATGATTGCAAACATACATAGCAATTACATTAATCATCATGATTTAAGCATTATTAACTATTTATAGGCACGTTATCATCACCTAACACTATTTCAAAATGTTGTCCCGCCATCCTAAGTCAACCAAAATATGATATAGGTCAATTGCATATTGTTGACTACCCTAGGGGTTTTCTAACCCTTAAGGATGGATTTTGGAACCCAAAATAAGTTCTTGCCTATGGGGTTCACTAGATACTTTTTAGGAATCCATTTCCTAGCTATTACTTTCTTCTTATCTTGTCCCCTAGCAATTAGGCATTTGTAGACCTTTTCATTTTTCTTTTCTTTATAACCTAGGCCTTTCTTATTAAAACTTGCCCTTTGGCTCCCAATTATCATATTCAATGTGTTGGAGCCAGAATTTTTCTAAGGCTTTTGTCAAATAGTCTACCTTTTCCCTTAAAACCCTATTTTCATCCATACATGCATCACTAACATTAAATGGGATATATTTATCATGTGAACATGCATCATCTTCATTATCATTAAAACATGTTTTTTCTAATTTTTGCTCTAATTCCTTAATTTGGTCAAGCATGCTTTTGTTCTTTTTCTTGGCTCTAAATAAGTCCTTAGGGAGGCTAGAAATCATAGACATAATTTGCTTAGGGGGTAGATTTGTTACCTCACTTACCAAATCCTCTTCTTCGGATGAGGATGTAGAGGAGGCTCCCCTTTCATTTGAGCTCTTCCCACTTGTGCTTGATTCTTCATTTGAGGAGGAGGAGAAATCCAAATCATCAAAAGCCATTAGTGCTAAATTTGAGTAGACATGTTCTTCTTCTTCTGATGAGGATGAGGAAGCAAGGTCATCCCATGTCTTTGCTTTGAGAGTCATGGCCTTTCCTTTTTCCTTGGCCTTCTTTTCCTCTTCCTTCTTTTTACTCCCTTTTTCTTCTTCTTTTCTTCTTTCTTCTTCCTTTCATTCTTGCTCTTGTTTATGAGCGGACAATTATCCCTTATATGTCCCTCTCCCTGGTAGTTGTAACAAATCACCTTTCCTCTTGGTCTTCTCTTCCTATCATTAGATTTATTAAAATGAAAACCTTTTAAAGCACGTCTTACCCTCCTTACCATATATGCTTCTTTCGTGCTATCCATGGAGGAGGATGAGGATGCTTCATCATCGGAGGAGGAGGGGATTTCCATCTTCTTCTTCCCCTTGTTGGCCATCAAGGCTACTCCTCTTGAAATTTGAAACTTTGGCTCTTCTTGTATTCCTTCAAGCCTTGTTTCGTGGAGCTTCATTGTTGAGAAAAACTCCTCCAAGGTACTTCCAAGTTCTTGGAGATGTAAAATGAATCCACCATGGAGCTCCATCTTGAGGACCAGGGAAAAGCATCTATGGCCTTCATTACCATATCCCGGTTGGAGAGCTTTTCTCCTACACTTGTTAGTCCAATTAAAATTTCTTTAAATCTAGAATGCAAAGAAGTTACCTTTTCTCCCTTTTCTAATTTTATGTTGGATAGTTGGGAGCGGAGAAGGTCTCTCCTTGCAAGTTAGGCTTCCGAGGTGCCTTCATGAAGCTCCACTAGCTTCTCCCACATCTCCTTTGCACTAGAACACTCCCCTATCCTATTTACTTCTTGTTGAGGGAGCACATTGTAGAGGTGGTGCTTGGCCTTTGAATTTGCCAAATACTCCTCTTTTTGTCTTTTGCTCCATCTCGATTTTTCCAATGGCTCCCCATCTTCGTTCCTAGGCAACTCGAAACCATTTTCCATTATTAAAAGGATTTCAAAGTCGGTTTCGAAGAATACCTCCATTCGCTTCTTCCACCAAGCGAATTCCCCTTCGAACTTCGGCGGATGAATGTTCGAGCCGGCCATCTTTTGATGAAGAGCTTGTTGCGGCGGTTAGTCCGGTGACAAGCAACCTTGCTCTGATACCACTTGTTGGGGATCGAAATGGCCGGCTAGAGGGGAGTGAATAGCCCTCAATCGATGTATGTCGGATTTTGCTCGTCTACAAAACGTTAGCGCAAGCGGAATATGCAAATATAAATAAAGACAAAGCAAAAGATAAACAAACAATACAAACACCGAGATGTAACGCGGTTCACGGCTACGCCGCTAATCCACGGTCCGATTCGTCCATGGTGAATCACTCCGTCAAAGCCAATCACTATTGGTCTCTCCTTTGCACCAAGCTAGGTGGAGGTAACCTTTACAATCAAGATCACTCTTCTTACAATAAGATTGAAGTAAAAGCAAGTAAGAAGTGTAGGGAATCGTGTATGGCACTTTGGGAGAAGTTTAGAGCTCAAGAATTTTTTTCCCAAAGCCCCATCCTCTTCCTTTTTATAGAGGAAGAGAGTTTCTTCCCGTTGACACAGGAGCAGTCGACGGATGCCCTCGATCAGTCGACTGGTCCTGTAGTCGTTGCCCAATAACGGCCGTTGTCTACGTTGGATTCCATCCAACGGCACTGGCATCAATCGACTAATCCTACCATCAGTCGACTAATGCTCGATTAGTCGAGCCCTCAACGGTGCCATCGATCGACTTACGTCCCAGCGATCGTGATGTCGGCGATAATCATTGCCCGATCCATGGCGATCGCTTGGGACCAAATGCCCATGAGTCAGACACCAGTTGAACCCAATCGACTCAGAGCAATCGACTGCCATTCCATGGCAGTCGACTGGTGTCGAGAAATCCCATCTGACACTTAGCCAAATGGCCAAGTTTCACCTACGAGCTACTACCCCTTCCCGGGTTACATTCGCTCACTCTCATCCCTCGGAGTCCCTCGCCTTCGAAGTTCTCTTCGATCGCGGCCACGTCCCTCTGCAGCATCAGGCGCACGGCTCTGCAATGCTCCTTCGCGTCTCTTGCCTCGAAGTCTACTTCCTCCGGCTTCACTCCAAGCTCCTCGTCCGGCGGTCCCTCGGATTCTCCAAGCGCACGGCTTCCGCAAAGCTATCCTTCACCGACTCAAGGACTGAGTTATGAGATGTGAAACTCGCCACGACTCCATGTGCGAATTACTAAGTCCTGCACGACTTCAATGCACATATCAAATCAACATAACAAACTAACTTAAACCCTTTGCCACACACATCAAAACCTTATCATGGCAAGAGATTGCCCTAACACAAGGTAGTTGGATCGGATATTGGAATTTAAGGGTTAGTTGAAGATTATTAGTCCTAGGTAATCTCACCCATTTCTACATGATCAAACATGTTATCCTTATGTGTTCTTATGAGATGAATTCAATTTTATTTGATTAATTTTAATGAATCAAAACTAGTTAATCTTGTGTTAGGTTCGGATTTGACCCTAAGCTCATCAAGTCACCTTTTCAAGATCTTGGCTTCCAGGTCGTGGTGAGGCACAGAGGCCTTCTTTGATCGGAAAAATGACCACTTCCTTAGACAATGCCAATTTCGAGAAAATAGTACCTTGACTCACTTAAGACCACTTCCTGGCAAAACTAGTCTAGGATATGGCGAGGTAGCTTCAGCTAGTTCGACTCGGTCAAGTGAACCGAACTAGATACACCTTATCTAGCTCGAGTACCCAAGACTTCACTTTCCTAGCGTACTATCATCTCGCCGCATCTTGGTACTATGTTATCAATTATTGACGAGTTATAGTCCCTATCTAACCATTCTAAAAAGAAAAAAAAACTAAGCATTCAATTTCTAAGTAATAGCACGAACAAGTTTTGTACTAGCTCCCCCGGGACCATTGAATCGGTTCAGTCTTTCCACATAGTGGATTTGGTCCTTGGGAACCCAGTACTGGTTAGATCCTAATTGAGAAATCAAAGTGGTCTTAGGGACCCATGCTTGGACATGTATTCTATTTCGACTTACGATTGACATATACGACTTGTTAGTCGTATTTGAGCTAAACCCAAGCCCGGCCTTGTTGTACACAGCCCTTTGTGATCCAAGTAAGAGGTAAAGTCCCTTGGATCCCAAAGTGAACCTTCCCAACATGTTCCTAAGATCTTCGACTTGACTTTTCAAAAGTGAGTTCTCAACTTCGAGCTTTTCAACTCGAGTTGAGTCCTCCTCTTGAACTTGACTAGTCGAAGAGGTTAGGGAGACCTCGTGTTTAAGGAGTTTAACCTCCTCGAACAGGGTCTTGACCTTGGACTCGGACTTAGCTAACTTCCTAGTTAGAAACTTAATTGCATTATATAAAGTACTAATGAGGGACCAACTTACCTTGAGAGTATCTCTTGAACCGGATGCGTATCCGTGGCTTGTCTTGAATAGAGATTCGTAGTCCGACTCATCCTCAGGTTCAGATTCTTGCTCAGATTCAGACTCCAGCTTTGATTCGGTTGGTTTAGCCATGAAGAAGAGGTCATCGTCTTCTTCCTCCGATGCCTCTTCCCACGTAGCATTGAGCGCCTTCTTGAACTTTGATGCTTTGATTTTGAGCTTCGGACATTCCGAATTGACATGTCCGAACCTGTTGCATTCATAACACCTAATGTTAGAACTAGCTTTAGATTTACCTTCCTTGGGTTGAGTGATGGGTCATTTTCGGCTCTTAATCATCCTCCGAACTGTTAGTGAAAGCCCTAGAGCCAATCATGTGATGATTGTTGTATGGACTTTATTGTATCATATTCCTATTTATAAAGGCATGGTTATTATATTTACTTGTATTGGTGCCAAATAACTAAATATAATAATGTCCTTGAGTAGTAGGTTCTTATCTATATCAATCGATTGGTTGAATCGATAATGAGATGATATAGAGAACAATACTCTTAATCATTCCTAGTCGAGTATTAACATTCAGGGACAATGTTAATGCATAGAGACTAGCATGTAGGTCAACAAGATGACTTGATCTCACAAGTCATGGATATGAGATATCAAGTTGACACATGGGTATGCATTGGAGAATGTATACTGAATGACCCGCCATGAGAAAGTATCATGGATCGTTATATGAGTGTCATATACTTTCTCATGTGGCTATTAGTATGACTATTAGTCCTTAGACCTGAAGTCACCATGGTTCCCTACATACGGAGTTGCATACTTTTGCTTCACAAACGCCACCCGTAAATGGGTGGACTATAAAGGCGACATCGGGTATGTAACGAATTATGGAGGATGTGAGTGATGTAGATGGGATCTATCCCTCCTATATGACGGGGGTGACATCGATATTCTTGATAGAGTGAGACCACGAAGTGCATGGCCATGCCCAAATGAGTCAATATGAGATATTGAGCTCATTTGATTAGAGTGAGTCTACTTGGAGTTCAAGATTTAGATTGTACCGAGGATGACACAGTCTATGCCTCGATTGGTCAATCTAGATGTCAAGGATAGAGGGACATTGTCACATATTGTGAGAGTCACAATTAGTAGTCACAAAGGTGATGTTGGAGCTCAACATTCTTGTAACTTGGGTAGCAATGATGTGTTGCTAGATACCGCTCATTGCTTATGTTCCTAAATCGGTTTAGGGACATTGCCAACGTTACAAGAACCTATAGGGTCACACACATAAGAGCAATTAGATGGAGATTAGGTTCATATGATGAACCATGAGGATTAGGTTCATGGGATGAACCAAATTGGATTAAGAGTAATCCAAATTAGACTAATTGAGTTAGAATCAAGTTGATTCAAGTGTTGAATGAGTCTAATTGAGATTTGATTCATCAAATCAATTTAAATTAATGAATAAAGATTCATTAAATTAAATTGACTTGAGTCAAGTGGTTAGATTTGATCAACCATGGGAGATTAGAGGTCAAGTTTGACTTGACTTGAGAGGGAAGATGAAAGGTCAAGTTTGACTTGACCAAATGCCATGTCATGGTGATGACTTGGCATGGGCGGCCAATGATGATGCTCCACATCATCATTGACTTTGTCAATTGTGTTGGTGCAGTGGGCACCAAAGTCGAACCGGTATTTTGATTATGGCAAAAGGCTCAATAGTTAAGGGTATATTTGTTATCTTACGAGCTCAATTAAGTGTGCAGAAATGCTAAAGTTGAGCGGAAGGTCTGCGACACCCGGTGGGAACCGAGGTGGTCGGGCAACGCCAGAGGGACTTCGGAGGAAGCCGAGGTACTCGGGTGAAGACCGGAAGCGAGGCTACAAGGTAAGCTCGTGTGAAAGCGAAGCAAGGTCGTTAAGCGTAGATCCGACCCAATACCTCCAATGGAAGGTCTAGGTCGAGATCAGATGGTTAGAACCATCGTACTTTATATTTTAAGCTAACTTGTATGCGGTCAAAACCCTTTGACTACAGGTCAACCGCTAGTCAAGTTCCGACCTCGAGAAGAGCTCGAATTTCAAGGGGTGAATTTGGACTTGACTCGTGTTTTGGTACAAAGGGTGATGTGGCATCAAGGTGGACATCCAAACCATCACCAAGCTTCCTTGTGTTGGGACGCCCAAAATAAGGTGAGTTGGCACAAGATGGTTGGCTCCCATGATGTGGCACAAGTTGAATGGCTCCAACAAGTTGGCGCCCAAGGAGGTTGGAGGTGGCAAGGTGGTTGGATGAAACACCTCATCCTTGAGTTGGCACAAGAAGGTTGGAGGTGGCACAAGGTGGTTGGATGAAACACCTCATCCTCAAGTTGGCGCCCAAGGAGGTTGGAGGTGGCACAAGGTGGTTGGATGAAACACCTCATCCTTGAGTTGGCGCACAAGAAGGTTGGAGGTGGCACAAGGTGGTTGGATGAAACACCTCATCCTTGAGTTGGGATAAGAACCTCACCTTGGACACTACCTATGTCTAAATTCATAGATCAATATCCATAAATAGACATGTTCACTCCAAGCAAATAACAAGAATTCAAGAGCTCTCAACACGCCGTCGTAACGCCGCTACTACTACTCACATTTGCTACGACGGGTGCCGACAACGAAAGCTACATCTTCTACTTATAAGAGTTGTCGGTATATTTATTTAAGTTCTACTTCTTTAAATTGTCTTTGTGCTTTAATCGTAACAAGGAAAGGGGGAGTGTCCCTTTGCCTTGATTTCTTTTTGTAATCGTTGCTCCTACTTCCAACGAAGAGGAGTGGTTTTAGTGAATTGCCCTCCGTACGTGATCAAGGATCACTAGGGCCGTGGATTAGCAATCGAAAGATTGTGAACCACGTAAAAATATCTTGTCTACTTTATATTTCCGCTGTGCATTCTCTACTTGCTTTTTACTTATTGCAAAAGTTTTTAACGACACCGTATCGCTATTCACCCCCCCCCCCTCTAGCGACACTTTCGATCCAACAAATTGATGCCACATCATGAGGGAGATCAAGGGTCATGGGAGTTACATGCATGCATGTAACCCCCCTCCATGAAGTGGTCGGCCACTCCATTAGATGGAGTATTGATTTTTTGTGGCTAATTGACTTCATCTTCAACCTTGGAACTTTTCCTCTCAAGCTCTCCCCCTCTCCTTCCTCATCTTGCCGAGACACCCTAGGAGTGCTAGCACACTCAAGTGTGTTTTTCTTCCACCTATTGCTTGTGTGGATACCATAGAGGAGTGTGCACTTGACACTCTCGAGTTCCGGCGGACTTTTGGACGAGCGGGATTTGCGAAGGGCATCGCATCGAGGGTAATGATCTTATCTCTTAGATCTAAGGTAGATCTAGGGTTTTTATACAAGCACATACATGTTTTTGTTTTAATACTTCTTCGCACGGATCCGTGGCCGGGGGCTTCCGAGGTTTCCGCAACGCAAAAAGCGGTTTTTGCGGCTCGGAAAAACCCAACACGAACTAGGTTGACTAGTTCAGTCTCTATCTCTGGATCGACCTCCGACTCGTACTCGTCTTCTTCTTCCTTCGAGGGTGGCTTACTTGCGGGCTTCTTCTTTTGACCTGCAATAAGAGTTATACCTTTCTTGGGTATGGAATTAGACTATTCGTGGAGTTTGAATTCTGAAATAATCATCTAACCTAATTTTTGATAAGTCCTTAGAGACCTTGTAGGCATCGACCATGGATGCCCACAAGGTAGTGCTAGGAAATGAATTCAAAACAAACCTTATTAGGTTATGGTTTTCGACCTTTTGTCCGATGGCTTGCAAATTGTTGACGATGTCTTGTACACAAGCGTGTAATTGAGTCACCGTCTCATGTTCCTACATTTTTAAATTATATAATTTATTAAAAAGAAGGTCCCATTTTCATACCTTTTCTTCATTGGTTTCTTCATGTAGTTCCACTAATTTGGTCCACAAGTCCTTTGCACTGATGAAGGGGCCGACGCGATTGAGCTCCTCCTTGGACAAACCGCATTAGAGGATTTGAGTCACCTTAGCATCGGCTTCGACTTATCTTTTTGTAGCATTGGTCCATTGGCCATAATCCAAGGATTCACCCACTTCGTTAGTTGGAAGTGTGAATCTTGTTTGGATGATGATCCTGTTGGATTGAGAAGCGTCGCTAGAGGGGGGTGAATAGCGAGCGTAAAATTTTTCTTTTCGTTCGTTCGATATATGAGCAAGCACAGTGGAAAAATAAAAAGACAAGTTTATTTTTACTTGGTTCACAACCCAGCGGTAGCAACTCCAAGGCCCTAACGGTCCTAGATCGCGTACGAAGGGCAAAGCACTATAAGATCTCCTCCTCGTTGGAGGTAGGAGACAACGATCACAAAATCAAAAGTACGAGGATGAGGCAACAAGCCTACCTTACCTCGTTACGATTAATACAAAGAATACAATAATAAAAAATATTACTTGTTGCTGCTGATGATGAAGAAGATTAAATCTTGTCCTCGCATCGGCGTTATGACGGTATTGGAGCTTTGGCATTGTAGGAGCACTTGAGAATAATCTTGATTGATGTTTGGGTTGGAATCCTCCCCTCCTTTTATAGAGTTTGGCCTTAGAATAAGTCTCCTCATCTTTTGGAATAGATCATGAGGTGGTGCCATATTTTATCACGAAGTGGCCGCATCAAATATTATCCATTTTGACCTAGCACAAAAGGCTGATTCGTCGCCATCAGTCGACTGATGCCTTCCATCAGTCGACTGATGAGAATCAGTTGATTGTCAGCCTGGCCACTTCCCTGCAATAAGAGGTTAGCACGAAAAATGATAAATGCGATAGTTTCTTACCGTCTAATCTCGACCTAGACCTTCCACAGAAAGTCTTAGTCGGATCGCCGCCTACGATCGTCCTCGTACAGAGGACATGACCTTACCATCTCTCACTCACATGAGCTTACCTCTGGTCCTTTAAGATCTGTCGCTTTGCTTCCAGTCTTCCACCTAGGTTCTTCGACTCCCATAAAGTTCCCTCGGTGTTGCCCGTCCACCATAGCTCCCTCTGGGTGTCGCTGACCTTCGGCTTAGCTTAGCCTTTCTGCACACTTGATTTAGCTCGTGAGACAACGATGTAAACTTAACTTTGTATATTTGTCATAATCAAAACACAGGTTCGATTATCTGGTGCCCTTGCACCAACAGATCCACATCTCGATTTGGGTCTTAAGGAAGAACTCCATCCGACCCTTCCAATAACGGAAGTCATCTTCATTGTAAAACGGTGGTCGGATGGTGCTAAAACCCTCGAGATGGGCCATTGACACAAAAAGAGCAAGTAAAATGAAGAAATATAGCAACGACAAAAATAAACAAAATGTACCAAGACTTGCGTCTTGGATTTGTAGTGCGGGAGAGAATTACTAAGTCCTGCATGACTTCAATGCACATATCAAATTACAATAACAACCTAACTTAAACCCTTTGCCACACACATCAAAACCATATCACGGTTTGATTACCGTAACAATCTCCCCCTTTTTGATGTGTGGCAATCCGTTTAAGTTAGGTAAAAATATTTGATAAAATATTAAGGAAAGAAAGCATGTAAATAACATGATTAGCAACTCTCCCCCTTAATACATGAAACTCCCCCTAAATGCATTCCCCCTTTACTTAAACATATATTTTTCTCCCCCTTTGACACCATCAAAAAGATTAAATAAAGTTTATATGGCATGACATCAAGTCTAGAGAGAAGCAAAATTCAAAATCACTCAAAAACCTGATAAAATCATATTACTGTGCTCGACAGTTACATCGATCGCTATCAAGATGGCGATACAAGGAAATTAGAATTTTTAATTTTCTGCATGAATTTCAGAAATGCACTAAAAATTCCAAAAAATTCGAAAAATAGTGAAATTTGGGGAACACATTTCTTTTAGGGTTCTTTATCAATGAAAAATAGTTTTTCATGAAAAATCATTATATTTTCAATGATTTGCCAAAAATCCAAAAGCTTTAAAACCAACTAGTGTTTTGATCAAGTTTGTATCCATTTTAACACCTAGTTTTGCTTTGGATTGTGTCAAAACATGAACATGCAGATTTTAAAGTAAGAAATTGTTTTGAAAACATATGAGATATCCAACCATGATCTTTGGGCAATATGTCTATGAATTAAACATAAGCCTTCCCCATGATTGGTCTATTATTGCTATTTTGATACTTTAAATGATCATCTAAATACCATAGGTCATTAGTGGATATTTGTATCATCCTAACATCTCACTCAAGGTAGCCTATGGTGAGTGTGAGATGTATCCTAAAGGTATTTGTATATACTTAACCATTATTTTCATGCAATTCTATCAAGGTTAAGTATCATCCTAACATCCAACATGATCATAAAGACATATATGTATGAATTCCATATTATGATCATGAAACAAATGTATTCATCAAATTGTGATCATGCATTAGGTATTACATCATGATAATAAGGCAAATATCACCTAAAGCATGATTTATCTATTTATAGGTGCATTATCATCACCTAACACTATTTCAAAAATGTTGTCCCGCCATCCTAAGTCAACCAACATATGATATAGGTAAATTGCATATGGTTGACTACCCTAGGGTTTTCCTAACCCTTTAGGATGGATTTAGGAACCCAAAATAAGTTCTTTTCTATTGGTTTCACTAAATACTCCTTAGGGATCCATTTTCTAGCTATTGTTTTCTTTTTATCTTGACCCCTAGAAATTAAACATTTATAGGCCTTTTCATTTTTATTTTCTTTATATCCTAGGCCTTTCTTATTGAAACTTGCTCTTTGGCTCCCTATGATCATGTTAAGAGTGTTGGAGCCAATAGTGAACTTTTCTAAGGCCTTGGTCAAATGATCTACCTTATCCCTTAGACCCCTATTTTCCTCTATGCATGCATCATTAACATCAAATGGCATATAAAGATCATGTGAGCATGCATCATTTAGGCTAGAAGAAATATTATCATTTATATTTAAATATGCTTTTTCTAATTTTTCTTCTAAGTCCTTAATTTGATCAAGCATGCATTTATTTTTCTTTTTAGCCCTAAATAAATCCCTAGTTAAGCTAGAAACCATGGAAACTATTTTCTTGGGAGTTAGATTTGTTACCATAGCTTCCATGTCTTCTTCTTCTTCAGATGAGGATGGTGAAGAAGCTCCCCCTTCACTAGAGCTCTCCTCACTTGTGCTTGATCCTTCATTTTCGGAGGAGGATGAGTCTAGGTCGTCAAAAGCCATCAAAGCTAGGTTGGTGACAAAAGCATTCTCCTCTTTCGATGATGATGAAGATGAGGAAGAGGGGTCATCCCATGTCCTTGCCTTTAGTGCCTTGGCCTTCCCTTTTTCTTTGGCCTTCTTCTCTTCTTCTTTCTTCTTGCTCCCCTTTTTCTTCTTCTTTTCTTCTTTCTTTTTCCTCTCCTCTTTGATCTTGTTCAAGAGGGGACAATTGTCCCTTATGTGTCCCTCTCCTTGGCAATTATAACAAATCACCTTCCCCCTTGGTCTTCTTCTCCTATCATTAGAGTTATTGAATTTAAAACCTTTTAATGCACGCCTTACCCTCCTTACCATATAAGCTTCTTCCGTGCTATCCATGGAGGAGGATGAGGATGCTTCGGAGGAGGAGGAAGTCTCTATCTTCTTCTTCTTTCCTTTGTTGGCTACCAAGGCTACTCCTCTTGAAGGCTTAATACTTGATTCTTCATTTATTCCTTCAAGCCTTGTTTCATGGAGCTCCATAGTTGAGAAGAACTCCTCCAAGGTGCTCACTTTTAAATTTTTGGACATGTAGTAGGAGTCCACCATTGAGCTCTATTTTGATGACCGGGGAAACGCATCAATTGCTTTCATGAGCATGTCCCGACTCGAAAGTCTTTCTCCTACACTCATTAGACCAATTAAAATTTCTTTGAATCTAGAATGTAAGGAGGTTAACTTTTCTCCCTTTTCAAGCTTGATATTTGCTAGTTGGGAGCGGAGGAGGTCTCTTCTTGCAAGCTTGGCCTCCGAGGTACCTTCATGAAGCTCTACAAGCTTCTCCCACATCTCCTTGGTGCTAGCACACTCCCCTATCCTATTCACTTCTTGTTGGGGAGTACATTGTAGAGATGGTGCTTGGCCTTTGAATTCGCCAAGTACTCCTCTCTTTGTCTTTTATTCCATCTTGATTTCTCCAATAGCTCCCCTTCTTCATTCCTAGGCATCTTGAAACCATTTTCCATAATTTATAAAATTTCAAAGTCGGTTTTGAAGAATACCTCCATTCTCTTTTTCCACCAAGAGAATTCTCCTTCAAACTTCGGTGGGTGAATGTTGGACGTGGCCATTATTGAATGTGCTTGTTGTGGCGGTTAGTCCTCGACAAAATTTCCTCGGCTCTGATACCACTTGTAGGATCGATGAAGTGTAGATGTTGGCCGTCTAGACGGGGGTGAATAGCCCTCTTCTTACGATGGTGGAATTTGCTCGTCTACAAAACTATTAGCGCAACGGAAACAAACAAGACAAGCAAATATAAATAAGAATAAAAACCCTAACAAGGAATGTAACGTGGTTCACGGCTACGCCGCTAATCCACGATCTGATTTGTCTAAGGTGAATCACTCCTCAATCTTTCCACTGGATATCTCCTTTGCACAAAGCTAGGTGGACGTAACCTATTTTATACAAGGATCACTCTTCTACAATAGAATGAAGATTAGCACAAGTAGAAGAGTGGAAAACATTTAGGGCACTTTGGGAGTTGTTAGGAGTTCAAGCATTTTCCTCTCAAAGCCCAACACCCTCTCTTTTTATAGAGAGGGATGATTTCTTCCCGTTGGCCACCACCAATCGACTGTTGCCCTTGGCAGTCGACTGCCATCACTACAAAGGCCTCCAAACACGTCAGATCCTGACTGTTGTAGTCCAATGGATCCCTTGGCAGTCGACTGATGTAACCATCAGTCGACTGTTGCCTCCATAGTCGACTGCCCAGTCGGCTACGAGAGGTTCTATGCCCGCAACTTCCTCTAGCAGTCGGCTGCATGGGCATAAACCCATCAGTTGGATACCAGTTGAACCCCGTTCAACTCAGAGCAGTCGATTTCCATTTCATGGCAGTCGACTGGTGTCGGTAAACCTCATTCGACACTTAGCCAAATGGCCAAGTTTCACCTAAGAGCACTACCCCTTCCCGGGTTACATTCGCTCACTCTCATCCCTTGAAGTCCCTCTCCTTTGAAGTTGTCTTCGTCCGGCCACGTCCCTCGGATGCGCCAACCGCACGACTCTGCAGCACCATCCTTCGCTTCTCACCCTAAAGTCTACTTCCTCCGACTTCACTCCAAGCTCCTCGTCCGGCGGTCCCTCGGATGCTCTTAGCGAACGGCTTCCGCAAAGCCATCCTTCACCGACTCAAGGACTGAGTCATGAGAGGTGAAACTCGCCAAGGCTCCATGTGCGAATTACTAAGTCCTGCATGACTTCAACACACATATCAAATCATAATAACAACCTAACTTAAACCCTTTGCCACACATCAAAACCATATCATGGGTTGTCGAGAAGAGTAAGTGAAGAGTATCGTAGCAGAGGCTTTTTGGAGAGCTTTTTATAGCCTTGGAAACCCTAGACGTTCAAATCTTCAACCAATGAGAGCAAGCCTCCTAGCCCTTGAGAAATGGAGAAAAGCTTTGACTCTTCTCGAAGATGATCCTTGACCAACAGTCGACTACTACCCTTACCAGTCGACTGATTGAAGCATCAGTCGACTGATGCAAGCCACCCGATCCGATGGCGGGGGTTTCCCACGCCCGCCCTTTCTGGACCCTAAATGTCCGAGGGTCGGCAAGGACGCTCGCATACTTACATTACATACAGCGGAAGACTTTAGACATTGTTTTTTTTTCTTTTAAACATAAACACGCATTGACATACATATATATATATATACTTCTTCTTCTTCATAAACATAGAGTGTGCTTCATAACATGTATAAATACTTCTTCTTACTTCTTCCTTACTTCTTCTTATCATCATAGAGCATGCATCATATATAAATAGATACTTCTTCTTTACTTCTTCTTATCAACATAGAGCATGCATCATATATAAATAGATACTTAGTGTTTGGTAGGTTCATGGCATCATCATCATAAGTAAACATAGGTAAGGACCTCCATAGACATCATCATCATAGGTAAACATGTATATGTATATAGACTTAACGGATCGTTTCCACCATGCCACTACCACACACATTAGCCCCTCGCTGCTCCCTTTAGTTTATCCATCCCTTACCCTTATCTGCAAGATGAGGAAGGAAAGACAACTATAAGCACATAGGCTTAGTAAGATCTGTCCTACTCACAAAAAGCCATACATCACCATTAATCATAGCATGTAGCATTCATAACATATAAGCAATATAATAGGCGACATACATGGCATCATCAACTTAACATGTAACATAACATCATACATATCATGTAACGTATATAACATAAGCATGTAAACATTCCTAACATCTCATCAAACGCAACATGTGAACATACACATCATATCATATCATCAAACATAACATGTGACACATATAACATAAAAATGTAAACATAACAACCTATCATAAAACATAACTTTTGACAGATATAACAGGACATTTAAACATAACAACATATCATCAACATAACATGTGACATATATAACAGAACATGTAAACATAACAACGTATCATCTAATATAACATGTGACATATATAACAGAAACATGTAAACAACATATCATCTAATCAGGTAAACATATGCAGAATGCTTTGAAAACATATATATTTTAGGTACGTAAACATAAATCTCAACATATTTGGGCCCGGCATTGTACCACTTCTTCATTATCATAGCGGCAATCCCTAAATAGGCCCGAGGTAGCAAGTCTCGAACCTAATAGGTTTCTAGGCCCGAGTCTTATTCCATCGACCTAGGGGCAATCGTTATAGCGTAGAAGCCTATCCTGGGCCCGAGTCTTACTCCATCGACCTAAGGCATCTTGGAGCCCATCCTGCACTAGGCCCGAGTCTTATTCCATCGACCTAGGGGCAATCATACATAGAAGCCCATCCTAGGCCCGAGTCTTATTCCATCGACCTAGGGCATCTTAGGAGCCCATCCCTTCTTGGACCTTGTTAAGGTCTTGGTACAAGCCATGCAGAAGGTAAAATACTTATATGCTTATTTGTACGATATAGCTTATTTCGTTAACATAGCATAGCCTACTTCATTTCATAACACATCATGCTTCATTTCATTAACATAGCATAGCATACTTCATTTCATAACACATCATGCTTCATTTCATTAACATGGCATAGCATACTTCATTTCATAACACATCATGCTTCATTGCATTAACATAGCATAGCATACTTCATTTCATAACACATCATGCTTCATTGCATTAACATAGCATAGCATACTTCATTTCATAACACATCATGCTTTATTGCATTAACATAGCATAGCATACTTCATTTCATAACACATCATGCTTCATTTCATTAACATGGCATAGCATACTTCATTTCATAACACATCATGCTTTATTGCATTAACATGGCATAAGGCATGGCATCAAAGGAAGTAAACACCTATGTATTTAACTTAGCAACAACTTCATATGCACATAAGACTTAAATTAAAACTTCATCTAGTTACCCAAAAACCTAGGTTGGCCGAATGGTCCAAATAAGGTTTAGGGTTAGTCTTTTAACCTAATTCCTTAAACATAACAATAACTTCACTTGCACATAAAACATGGGTTAAGACTTCACTTAGTCACCCAAAAACCTAGGTTGGCCGAATGGTCCAAATAAGGTTTAGGGTTAGTCTTTAACCTAATTCCTTAAACATAACAATAACTTCACTTGCACATAAAACATGGGTTAAGACTTCACTTAGTCACCCAAAAACCTAGGTTGGCGAATGGTCCAAATAAGGTTTAGGGTTAGTCTTTAACCTAATTCCTTAAACATAACAATAACTTCACTTGCACATAAAACATGGGTTAAGACTTCACTTAGTCACCCAAAACCTAGGTTGGCGAATGGTCCAAATAAGGTTTAGGTTAGTCTTTAACCTAATTCCTTTTAACATACTTATAACATCATATGCATACCAAACATGGATTAAACTTCATTAGGACATCAATATAAGGGGGTATAATGGCCTATGTAGACTTTCAGGTTAGATCTTTATCCTAATCCCTCTAACATGTTAACATCATCATTTGCAAGTAAAACAAGATATAAAACTTCAATAAAACACCAAAAATCCATGTTGGCGAATGGTTCATAGGGTTTCTAGGGTTAACTTTTGACCTAATCCATTTTTAACCCTAGCATCATCATATAGTTTCAAAAGCATGGCATATAACTTCATGGAGACCCTAAATCATAGTTTGGCGAATACAACAATATAGGTTTCTTTTATAAAACATCAATCGGAGCTACTCGTATGCGGTGAGGGATACTTACATCCTTTGCTTTGATTTGGGTGAGGAAGATGACCTAAGGAAGACCAACACCTAACCTTCTCTTGCTTGGATGGGGTTCGGCCAAGGGGTGGAAAGGAGGGGGAGAGCTCAAGGATTTTCGGTGAGGAGAAGGAAAGAAGAGAGGAAGTGACCAAATTCAATCTTCCCTCTTCTTTATAAAGGGGAGGAAGAGAAGTTCCTCTTTTCTTTTCTATGCCTCTTCATTTACCCTTAGTCCTACTTATCTATAGTTTCCCCCTCTCCTTAATCATATAATCCTATTGGTCTTCTTAGTGGGTGCATCTATAAGGCTTGGCTATCTCTAGAGGTTTGGGGTTCAATTCCTAGGCCTTGCACCCCTTTTGGCTTATTTCCTTTTATTTTTGAAAAGGCCCACATAAAGCCCATGATCATCAAGCCAAAAATTCTTGTAAAATTGCTAGGAATTTTACGGGCGTTACAATCCTTCATACCTTTTAAAAGTTTCGTCCTCGAAACTTAGAACAATTCTGGGTACTTCTGCTTCATGTCCTCCTCGCGTTCCCAGGTAGCTTCCTCGTACCGTTGATTCTGCCACAGGACCTTTACTAAGGGCACCTCTTTGTTCCTTAGCCTCTTGATTTCTCGGTCTAGTATTTGGATAGGCCGACTTTCAATACTCAGGTCCTCTTGAACTTGTACTGTTTGTGGCTCGATCACTTGGTCCGCACTGGAAATGCATTTCTTGAGCACAGAGACATGGAACACGTTGTGAATAGCCGACATCTCTTGAGGCAGCTCTAGCTTGTAAGCTACCTTGCCAATCCTCTTCAATATCGGATACGGTCCCCACGAACGTGGACTCAGTTTACCCTTCCTTCCGAACCTCATCACTCCCTTCATGGGAGCCACTTTGAGGAATACTAGGTCCCCAACTTCAAATTCTAACGGTCTACGCCGCATATCCGCATAGCTCTTTTGTCGGCTCTGAGCAGTTTCAATTCTCTGACGGATATTCCGTATAGCTTGGGTGGTGTTGTCGATGAAGTCCGTCTGGAGTCCCATCTTCTTCTTTTCACCACCCTCGTACCAGCATATGGGAGATCTACATTTCCTCCCGTATAGCGCCTCATAGGGTGCCATCCCAATAGTAGCTTGATAGCTATTGTTGTAGAAGCGACTCGCCAAACATAAGTATCGCACACTACCTTTGAAATTCAGGCATGTGCTCGTAACATATCCTCCAGTACTTGATTTACTCTTTCGGTCTGTCCGTCCGTCTGGGGATGGAAAGCAGTACTGAATAATAGTTTCGTGCCTAGGGCCTTCTGAACACATTCCCAGAAATGGGAAATAAAGCGACCATCTCTGTCAGAAATGATGGTCTTAGGAATTCCATGTAGTCTGATAATTTCCTTAGCATATAACTGAGCCAGTTGCTCCGTCGAATAGGTCATCTTGATTGCTAAGAAATGGGCGGACTTCGTCAATCTGTCCACAATTACCCATATAGCATCATAACCGTTTGTCGTCTTGGGCAATCCTGAGATGAAATCCATAGAAATGTCTTCCCATTTCCATTCTGGAATCTGGATCGACTGCAGTGTTCCTCCAGGTCTCTGGTGTTACGCCTTAACCCTCTGGCGGTCGCAATCTTGACATCTTGAGCCACATCTCTTTTCATTCCGAACCACCAGAACTTTCATTTTAGGTCTTGGTACATCTTGGTGGTTCCAGGATGCATCGCATAAGGAGTTCTGTGAGCTTCCTCAAATATCTCCTTCCGCAATTCTGGATCGTCGGGAATACACAAGCGATCCCTGAGGTAGAGTACTCCACTATCAGAGATCCAAAACCCGTCGTCCTTTCCTTCTAAGACTTCTTGCTTGATCCTCTGAAGGCTTGGGTCACGGGCTTGCAAGTATATCATCGATGTCGGTGTTATCATCGTCATGGTCGACTGTCCGGAGATGATTTCAACCCCGTAACGCATAATCTCTTTTTCTAAGGGTCGAGATAGCACTGAGAGGGACATCAAGGTGGCGCAGGACTTCCTGCTGAGTGCATCAGCCACCTTGTTAGCTTTCCCCGGATGGTAAAGAATCTCGCAGTCATAATCCTTGACGAGCTCGAGCCATCTGCGCTGTCTCATGTTCAGGTCCTTCTGTGTGAAGAAATATTTCAGACTCTGATGGTCTGTATAAATCCTACACTGAGCTCCATATAGGTAATGCCTCCATGTTTTGAGAGCAAAGACCACGGCCGCTAGCTCTAAGTCGTGGGTGGGATAATTCCTTTCGTGTTCCTTGAGTTGCCTAGAGGCATAGGCAATGACCTTGCCATTCTGCATAAGTCTGACTCGAGTCCCAACTTGGAAGCGTCACTGTACATGTCGAAGCTTTCGTTACTGTCCGGAAGAGCAAGGATTGGAGCGCTGGTCAGTCTCCTTTTCAATTCTGAGAAACTCCTCTCGCAGGCGTTCGTCCACTCATATTTCTTGTCCCTTCTGGTGAGGACTGTCATAGGGGCGGCAATCCTGGAGAAGTTCTCTACAAACTTCCGGTAGTAGCTTGCTAGCCCGAGAAAGCTTCTGACCTCGCTGGCATTCCTTGGTCGGTTCCAATTACTCACGGCTTCAATCTTCATTGGGTCTACCATTACTCCGTGTTTGGATATCACGTGACCCAAAAATGATACTTGCTCGAGCCAGAACTCGCATTTGGAGAACTTTGCGAATAGCTGTTTTTCCCGAAGGATCTGCAATACCACATTCAAGTGTTCTGCGTGCTCCTCGGGGGTTCTCGAATATATTAGTATGTCGTCAATGAAGACGATCACAAACTTGTCGAGGAATGCCGAGAATACCCGGTTCATCAAATCCATGAACAGAGCAGGTGCATTCGTCACTCCGAAGGGCATAACTACGAACTCGTAATGTCCGTATCTGGTCCGGAAAGCCGTCTTTGGTATATCATCTGATTTCACTTTTATTTGATGATAGCCGGACCTCAGGTCGATCTTCGAGAAAACGGTGGCACCCTTTAGTTGGTCGAATAGGTCGTCAATCCGCGGCAAAGGGTACCGGTTCTTGATCGTCACATTATTTAGCGCGCGGTAGTCTATGCACATTCGCACAGACCCATCTTTCTTCTTCACCAACAGCACTGGAGCTCCCCATGGAGAGCGACTTGGGCGAATAAGTCCCTTGTCGAGTAATTCCTGTAGCTGTCCCTGAAGTTCCTTCAATTCAGCCGGCGCCATACGGTAAGGTGCTTTAGAGATCGGGTTAGTACCAGGAATCAACTCGATCTCAAATTCAATTTCTCTATCGGGGGCTAACCCTGGTAGTTCGTCTGGGAATACCTCTGGGTAGTGGCATACAACTCTGACATTCTCTAGCTTCTGATCCTCAGCTTGACTTGTATCAACTATGTGTGCCAGAAACCCAGTGCATCCACTGTCTAGCATCTTACGTGCCTGTAGGGCTGATAAAATCTTATTGACTCCTCTCTCTTTCCGTGTTGACCAACTTTGGGCATAGGCGTGCGAGTCGGTTGAATCTCTTCACGGCTTCGCTGACCGATAGGTCACCTTGTCTGAACCCAGTGAACTCGTCGTAATGCTTGTTGGTTACCCTCATGTGGAAGAATTCCTCTAAAAACTCGTACTCGAAGTCTGTCCATCTCATCTGATTTACTTGTCTCTTTGCTTTAACCCGTTCCCACCACATCCGAGCATCTCCCGAAAGGCAGAACGATGCGCACTTAATCTTTTCGCATTCGGGCCACCCAAAGAGCTCCACGATGCTTTCCACCGTCTTGAACCAGGCCTGGGCATCCCATGGCTCACCAGTGCCAGAGAAGTTTTCCGGCTTTAGTCTCTGCCACTGGATCAGGTAAGCTTCCTGTCGAACCATCGGGCCGGGGCCCGTCGGTGGGGCAGTAGGGTTTCCTCGCTGATTCATTAGGGTATTTATTACTTGTTGTTGTTCTGTGACTTGTCGCTGGAGTTCTGTGACTACGTGTGTAAGGTCATGCGGGGGTGCTATCTCATCGGCTCTACTACTGCATCTTCCAGACATTATCTTCATATATCAAAGTAAAGCTAGTATAAGTTTTCGTTCGTTGTTCTACGTATAACTAAAACTAAAGTCATTTTAAGCTTAAGGCATCATTCATGTTCTCATGCATAATTTAAGCTTAAGGTATTTTATATCATACATGAACAAGCATAAGGGTATCATACATATTCTCGTGCATATTTAAGCTAGAAGCATTTCCTATCATACATGAACAAGCATAAGGGAAAGGCATTTTATAAATAAGCTAGAGGCATTTTATATTATACATGAACTAAATAATCTAAAGATATTTCTTATCATGCATGATCAAAATTAACAAAATTAGAGTATAGACATAAAGCCCATGATCATTAGAGTATGAACAAAATTAGAGGTTTGGGGTTCAATTCCTAGGCCTTGCACCCCTTTTTGGCTTATTTCCTTTTATTTTTGAAAAGGCCCACATAAAGCCCATGATCATCAAGCCAAAAATTCTTGTAAAATTGCTAGGAATTTTACGGGCGTTACAGTTTCCAGCTACAATGAAGAGTTAGCTCGAAACTACAGTTAATACAAGTAACTTAAATGGCCATTTACCATCCGATCTCGACTTAGACCTTCCATGGGAGGTCTTGGTCAGATCGTCGCCTAGGAACATCCCCGTACAGACGACATGACCTTACTTGCGCTCACTCACATGAGCTTACCTCAATATTTACCTTGTAGCTTCTGCTTCCGGTGTTCCACCTGATTCCTTCGACTCCCTCCGAAGTCATCCCGATGTCGCTCGACCACCACGGCTCCCTCCGGATGTCCCTGACCTTCAGCTCTAGCTTTAGCACTTTCTGCACACTTCATTTAGCTCGTGAGATAACAAAATGAGCTTAACTCTGTATCGTTTGCTATAATCAAAATTCATGTTCGACTTAGGTGCCTACTGCACCAACAAATTATGTTCTAAAATATTTTAGGATGTGCCAATAAATTTTATGGAAGTTAAAAAATTAATCAAGATTGGCACAATTAGGTTAAGGGTCAATAGTGTGCCATTTTGGATTTTTGGCACATTTGGGAGACTTGGCTTATTATGACAAAATGGGGTTAAATCTAGAAAATAACAATTAGGTTTAAAATGTAGGTATGTTTACACCTTTGTATTATTTATATATCATATATTGTTTGCCATTGCCATGTCATGACATCATGCTTCAGATTACTATTTAAAATGTCATGAAAATGTTTAGGTTTTTTATGTCATGTATGTTTAGGTTCATTTTTATGTCATGATATCATGATTATTGGCCCATGCTTTATTTATGATATCTTGTATGCCATAATCATCATTCATGCATTTAGGATTAATTAAAATTGATTTAAGGACTATGGTATGATTTGAAGTCCCAAGTATAAGGGAATCAAAGAGTGTTACCTAGAAAAATGCATGAACCCCTAATAACCTAAACCCACATCTCATAAGAACATTAGATTGACATGTGTGTGTATTGATACACCCTAGATACATGTGAGATGTTAGGAAAATGAGTTAAGTTCAAGGTGCATAGATGTTGCATCTAGATGAACTCAAATTCATCTCAATCGTAGGTATAAATCATGAGGAAAGCTAGTATACAAGTCATGTATTCTTAGACAATAGAGCATGATTGAGATTAAGGTTTTGAAAATATTTTAAAATTATTTTGAAAAACCTTAGTGAAGCCTATCTTTAGATAGCAATCGCCATTGAGAAGATTGAAACAAAGTTGGCCAAAAACATTGAAGGTTTCAATGCTTTTGAACTTTGTATCATTCTTTGATTTAAAAGTTATTTTCACAAAAAATTATTTTCCTCAATATTGTTAGACATAATTAATGTGGATTAAATTTAAAGATTTTTCGAATTTTCTAGAATTAATTATGAATTTCTGAATTTTGTCTAAAAATTCGATTTCAGAAATTTTAGAAATGCCTCGATTGGAGATGCTATCACTCGACTGGAGCCTTCTTAGTCGACTATTAGCTCTGTTTTGGCTTAACAATGTTGGTTTAAGCCATCTAACCATAACCCTAGGCTAGATAACTACTCCTAAACCTCTAATATGCTTATACAAGCATTGAATGGGTGTGATTTTCATTGGAAATGAATTGGAGAGTTAATTAGGGTAAAAATCAAATTTTAAGGGAGTTTAAAGTTAAAATTTAAACTTTTATTATTATTTTTTATTGTTTAAGATTCCTATAGGCCTAGGAACTCTCCAAGGACATTGTTGTGCAATGGTAAAGGGGAGTAAGCCTTTAGTGAGGATTATCCATCTAAAAAAAATGTGGAACCACCAAATTAGCGGCCCCTTCTGACTGCCCCTACCGATGGAGGAGGTAAATTAGGACTCATATGGCAAGTGCAAAGAAGGGGGTCGGTCGATAGCTCAGAGTCATGACCTCCCCAAGAATTGCCCCCCCCCCTCCCCCCCCCTCCCCCCTGCCCACTTAAGAGTTACCCCTTTGCATTTACCAACTGGGCTAGCCCTGGGGACTGGGAGATTATCCATCTAGGTTTGATGGATGATGGTTTATAAAAAGGGGGAAAAATAGATGATTGCTTTTCATTTGGTTATAGATCACTAAATATAATGAAGACATCCAAGATGATTTTTGACCAAGGGGGAGAACGAATAATCTCATTGAAAATGAGATATGGTAAACCTTGGTAGACTTTTTGATGTATGCCAACAAGGGGGAGACATGGAAGGGGTTAAGTTAGGATCTTAAGTTATGATCAACCCTAATATACACAAAAATTTGAAATTCTAAATTGGGAACACTTCATTATGCTTTGGCATAAGAAGAGTCAAAGTGGGTTTATGGGATAACCTAACTTAATGGTATTGTCAAACATCAAAAAGGGGGAGATTGTTGGTGCAATCAACCCAGGTCACGATTGACCAGACTCGAGTAGGGTTTTGATGTTCGATAATGGTTTACAATATGGTTTGACCATATGACTAGTGGATGGTATGGGACATCCAAGGTCATATGAGGATATTATTGGAGAAATCCAAGTCAGTCAAAGTTGACCGAACACTTGGTGTGGAGAAGTCCAAGTATGGTGACTTGGCAAGGAAAAGTCCAAGTATGGATACTTGGCAAGGAAAAATCCAAGTCGATCAAGGGAGACCGGACACTTGGTGTTGGAAAGACCAACAGAAAGTTGGCAAGGGAAGTCCTGGCAGGTCTGGGAGACCGTGCTTGGCGAGTGAAGTCCCGGATGAGGAGTCTTGGCAAATGAAGTCCCGAATGAAAAGTCTTGGCAAATGAATTCCCAGACGGGGAGTCTTGGCAGTGAAGTACCAGAGGCATGGCCTTTTGACAAAGGTGAACCCGAGAGCATGATGATATCCCATGGAACCACTTGAAGGCTAGCGCAAGAATGAAGAGTCATGGACTCGAGGGATCCGAGAGGCGTAAGGCTAATGGAAGTAGGTTAAAGGCTTAGGTCTAGGCCTAGGGTGAGTATCAAGTATGAAGGGATCATACTTGGGGTGTTAAACCTCAGTGTTAAGGTATAACAGTCGATTGTCAGTTCGGTTCAATCAAATGGGATTCATTTGTAGGCAAGCAGAAGCAAGATGACCTAGTCTACCTCCTCGACTGGGCTATAGTCAAGGCGGCACCTCGATTGGTAAGGTGGAGTTGGGTGGTGAGACTTGGGAAGTTGAGATAGTGCTATGGAAGCACTCGACCTACACCTCGACTATAGGATAGTCAAGGTGGTGCCTTGACTAGACCACTTGACTAGTGCCTTGATTGGTCATTCTGATGAAGGCATAGAAGTGAGGTGCACTCGACCAGCACCTTGACTAGGGACTAGTCGAGGTGGCACCTTGACTAGATCACTCAACTAGTTCTAGCACAGGTATGAAAATAGTATATCAGAAGCAAGGCAGACTCGACTAGCGCCTCAAGGAGGGTATCAATTGAGGCGGCGCCTTGACTGGCGAAGTGACCATTGTGCTGCAATGTTCGAAATTTGGAAGCATCGATGGGGCTTATAAGAGGGAAGTTTGTGGGTGTTTTGGGCACCTATTCTTGGAGTTCTTGAGGGGGAAACGTTGCTGCTTTCGGGACCTTCAAAGCACCTCAAAGAAACTAAATCATCTAGCAATCAAAAGAACTCTTGTAAAGTGGTTTTATTTTGTATTTCACTCTTACATTGTATTTGGTTGTTTTTTCTTGTAAACTCTTTATTGTAAGAGGTTTCTCCACCTCATTGTTTAGAAGGAGAAGGATTAGTGGTGATGTGCATCACTAGAGCTCACTAGGGCTCGGTCGTGGAGAAGGAACTAGGGTTCCAAACCATATAAAATTCATTTGTCGTATTTGTGTTGTGTTTTTTGCTTGTATTTGTATTAGTATTTGTATTTCCGCTGTGTACTAAAAATCCTAGATAAGCATGATGAATCCAAGCAATGAAATCGACGAATTGCTATTCACCCCCCCTCTCCTCTAGCGATGCCAATGGTCCTACAGACATGATGGACATTATGAGGAATTAAAGGTGTTCATATTGATGTAAATGAAGATTATTTAATTTGGGTAAATAGTAAGACATGGAACTCCATAAAAACGATTATGTACCACCAGGAGAACGATTGTGTACCACCTGGATAACGGCTATGTGTCATTCAGAGAATGATTATGTACCATTTGGGAGGGCTAAGTTAGGTGTAACAGCTTTTCTTAGCATTGATCGCTCTATAAGAAGCTATGTAAGGTGTAACAATTTTCTTGGCAATGAATGCTCAATGTGCTTACTGTTGTACGAATCATTTTCCTAAGTATGAATTTGCTATTCTATTAGTCTTTGTGACTATTGATCTCTGTTCTTTTATTCTTTGTAAATATGGACTCCGACCCTATTTTTATCTACATGGCTAAATATTTTGCCTATGTGGCATAACTTGGACGAGTGGGAGGTGTAGGCAGTTTCTATTACTGCACACGCAGTTCTTGTAACTACACACATTGGACATATGGCAATGTGTGCATGCACTAGGGAGTAGTGCACTGCCATACACCCGTATAAAGGAAATGAGTGTCCAAATGAGAGAGGTAGAGGTTGACGAAAATGTCGTCAGGCTGCCGGAGAGAAGAGTGATCGGAGAGTCTTGAGATCACCAAGGCATGGATGGATCTTGGTTCGTGGAATAGTAGGGATCTTCCGATTCTATAAATCGTGATCGTCCTTCAAATGGAAAGTTTAAGATCAGAGGAACAGATCATCGTCGACAATTCAAGGAAATCGATAGAATCCAAAACTCACTGTATGTTTTTTTTTATAGCATTTAAATTTACACAATGGTTAAAGAGATCCAACATATTAGAATATGATCATATTGACTTCCATTATCTCCCTGATTAGATATGTACATGCATTCACGATGATTTAGTATCGATATATCCATTTCAATTGTTTCTTTTTATTCAATTTTATTTTATACTTTTGGTCTATTTGTTAGTGTTTTGTTTTACCCTTTTGCAACTTCATCTTTTAGCATCATTAATGACATTTTCTATTGGCTTAGGTTTGTGTTGCAAAGGTGAGGTCAAGGATGGGTCTTGATGGTAGTGTTGTGCTGGAAGCAATCATAGAGTCAAGCATACAAGAATGCAATTCAAGTAAGATGGATTGTAGGGCTTCACTTTTTGCATAGTCAACATTTTGCAAACGAAGACTTTATAGAAATGTTCTCTTTTGATGTAAATGGATGTTAATTTTACAAGTTTAATGATGTACATACACTCGTTATGAACTATTGGATGATATTTTAATATATATGGTGTTTTGATTTTTAATAGCATTCATTAATATATATTGTGAATTGTGTATAGGTAATAATGTTGAAATAATAACTATATAATGACCATCATTGTTATCATTAACGACGGTATACTAAATCGTCGTTAAATAATTAAACGATATTAAATTACTAACAACGATACCTATACCCATCGTCATTATTATTAATGACGATTTATACATATAACCGCTTGTTGTTGTTATTAACGATGGTACATGTGATCATCATTGCCAATCACGACGGTATATAAACACGTTGTTATTATCAAAAATGACAATAGGGAATACCATCGTTAAATTCTATTAACGATGGTACTTCTATTCCCATCGTTAATCTTTACTTGATGGAGCATTTTAGCGACAACTTCCTATGGTATTTAGTACAATCGTTAAAACTCATCAATGATGGGAATTGACTCTTTAACAAAGGGAAATTCAGTCGTTAAAGAGTTCATTTTTAGTAGTGTTCAATATGTAAAAGAAAGGAGCACATATTGTGCTTCTTGCAATCAAAACAGGCACTACTGCAGATCCAACGTCCGAGGAGAAGACACCTTAGGAAGGACAAAAAAAGAGCTAAAGTGTAGGGGGAGCTTCCAAGGCAAGGCCCAAGGTATCATTTAATAATGCACTTTCAAATTTTCACAACAAGAAGCATTCTAATAATAAGTTTTATTGTTTAAGTACTCAACATCATGATATTTGGTCTAAGGATGGGAAGAATGTCAACAACCTAGGCAATAACCCTAAGAAGAGTAGACATATGCCTAGGAAGAGGAATGCCAAAAGGAAGAACGAAAAATCAAAAATTCAAAATTGAAAGAAGAAAATCAAGCCTTGAGGTCAAAGCTTGAACATTTAGAAAAGACCCTTAAGAGAATGGAAAATATGATTAAAGGATCAAATGGACAAGGTCTAAGTTTTAGGAGGCAAGAAATTTCTAAGGACAAGAAGGGTTTGGGATACAAACCTAAGTCCAAAGAATTAATGCTCTCCTACCATAGTGTTCCATTTAACTATGGAAGAAA